>OX438661.1:10643712-20643712 GCA_949316385.1 Globia sparganii
ATTCGCATACGGACTTACATAACAATAAACCGATTTTAAATTTGAGGATATTTACCACGGAATGCAGTTACTGGCGAATCGATTGTAGCGTATAGAGCGCTCATAAAAGCTCTAAAGACATTGGTGTCTTTCTTTTCAAAATCGTCGTCGTTCCCCATTATTTAAATTTAAACAAAATGTGCCTCTGGGAGTGAATCAATGTAAAAGTTACGAAGTTCGGAAGTTGCTAACAATTGACATTGACAGTGACAGTGACAGATCAGACAGAACACAGTTTTGTTTTAAATTTTTAGGCTTTGGATACCAAGTTTTCTTTACACCATTTAACCTACAAGATACAAATTATACAAGGTCAATGTTTTGGAATCTGTAGTAGGATGCCAACAAGGTGACCCTCTCATCAAATTATCTAGAAACGGAATTCAAAAGAAGATGGGTCACGGCCCATACAAAATTTACCCAGGACTGGCGGAAAAAAAGTTATTTCACATTTTAGTATATTAATGGTAGTCACTATTACCCAAAATCGTGGCTAATAGCTATCATTGTATTATTGCTATAAATATTTTGTCATTTATATTATTAGAAAATGTAAATGAAATGAAACTTATTAGTACAGCACTACAGCCTCTATTCTATCTTCTATTAACGTAGCTGTCATTGAATATTGTTAAGCCATGCGCCATGGAAGAATAAATACTTCTGTTCTTTTAAACAAGACCGAAGAACTCTAGGTAACACACGTCGTGAGAATCGTTTGTTATTTGGGATGGGCTAGACATAGCAATATTTAGGTAGGTACATGATAGCTATCAAAATTAATTATAAAAAATATGCAGTTAATTTTTACTCAAGATAATGCATAAACTGAGATACATTTCTTTAGCGCCGTGCGTTATAAAAATTGTGGGTCAATTTTGATCAGTCTTCTTTATGGCCTGCGCAGTCGACGGATTTTTGTCCGCGGACTTTTTTGTCCGCTAAAATAGATCGTTACAACTGTAGGTATCGAGTAACGCAAACGAGGGATTAAAAATACCGCGTAAAAAAAGTCCCCCGAATAACCGAGGACATGCGGGGAGCGGACCGGACAAAACTACGGGGGAGTGCGCGAAAAATATAGAACTCGTGTGACTAGGCGAAGCAACGCACATGGCGGACTTTAGTCCGCGTTATGCGCTCGAGAGTTATATACCTACCTACGTATGGCCGTATTTCCGGGGAACAAATGATCGCACACCGTGTGCGTTGAGTTCGCGGTAAATCCGCGGCGGACTTTTTATTCGCGGAGCGTACTTTTTTCTCCGCCGCGGAGAAAAGTCCATCGTCTGCGCAGGCCTTTAACCTGTGGTATTTAGACGAGGGAACGATGGAAGGTGATGTTTGAAAGACCTACAAGTCCTCACACAGTAATTTAAATCTATTGGAATGGCTCGAAATGCGAAATTTATCTTTCTGATATTAATAACAGACAATAAAATGTCAAACTTAGAGGAATTTAATGCAATAACAAATCAAATTCCTTCTAGAAGAATGTTAACTACACCTACCTACTAGGTTCCTCAATTTAAGAAGACAGCTATTTGCTTTTCATCGGTGATAAAATCAAAAATTTCGGACTTACTACAGCAGACATAGGTACTTACACTAATTAAAAAAAGTTTTGCAGAACTTCTAAAAGTGACTACTTAGTGGAAGATAAGCAAAATAACTCAAGAGAACCAAAACATGAGTCAAGCGTTTCGTAAGTCGGGAGGTTCCTGCACATTATCGGGCGGGAGGATACGCCCGGGTGTCACCACTGCGAGGGTCGCCCGGAGGACACGGTGGAGCATACTGTGGCGGTATGCCCCAATTGGGCGGAGCACCGCCGTGTTCTCGCAGAGGCGATCGGCGGCGGCGGCGACCTCTCGCGCCCGGCCCCGGTTCAAGCCATGGTCCGGGGCGAGAGGGAGTGGGAGGCAGTCACCTCCTTCTGCGAAGCAGTCATGCTAGCGAAGGAGGTGGCGGGACGGCTGAGGGAGAGGGCCTCACGTCCCAGCCGCCGCGGGAGACGCCCCGGGCGTCGGGAGCCGCGAGACGACTCCCGGCCACCGTAGGCGCGGGCCTGCGGGCGGAGAGTAATGGGTAACTCTCCGTCCGATCAGGACCAGGCCCGTGCCGGATGGCGCGTACGTGTTCCACGCGCGCCTCAAAGAGATGTCAGCATAAGGAAGGGGCCCGAAAGGGCCGAAGCCTGCCGGGGCAGCGGGATTGTCCGAAAGGGTTACCGCTACCCCGGAACACAAAGGGCTAAGGAAGGAACACGGGTGGGTTTTAGTCAGTAAGAGTCTGACACTCCCTTCTGCTCCACCCAGAGCGGGAAGGGTCATTGGATGATTTCCCAACCACAAAAAAAAAAAAAGCGTTTCGTAAGTCGTAAGCAGCACCAATGTTCGGTGAGCAGCACTTGGGAAGTTGGGAATGTTTTTAGTCATTTGTAAATTTTAGTCATAACCTCATTTTGTCACGTTAGTATGGTTATATCAGTTATGAATTTCGTTGTTACTTTGAAACACTATAGTTTTGTTAACATAAACGTTTATTTTGTAGTTTACAATGCCAAGAAGAACGATTTCACATTATAATCGAACGAGGATTATCACTATTCGTCAATCTGGAATGTACCTAACTAGTTGCGACATGTCGCTTCATTGCAAGGGTTGGTGTTTAGACGGACTCTCCCAATGATATGACTCTCCAAAATTAATTTGCATTCGGCATTCACCCTCATTAGTTATTGCTGTTTTGGCACAAATTTTATATAAGTATTTTCTACGTTCTTCCCCTATAATGAAGGAACCACACCCGCACCTCGAGGACAAAATTGACAAAATTGACCAAATTGTTCGCAGCACACTAACATCCATCGTATATGTGGTCTTGCTTGGACGACTGAGCGTAGCTGCAATCCACACTACTCATCCGTTTCGTGAGCTCGGCGTCTGTAAAATTAGCAGTATTAGCTTATCGGCGTTCCTGTCCTCTGTCCACAGCACTAAAAAGTGGACCCGGAAAATTTTAGCCCCTTTCCTAGTTGACTTTGAAGTGCCGTGTTTGAACGATGCGATATGAGTGCTTGGAAAATGGCTTGCCCGTATCCAGATCGGCCCGTGAACCCGTCTTCCCCGAGTCACTGGGATGAACCGATTTGCAGGTTGGTATGGAACCTATGATTCTGACCTGTGAAGATTGATTCGTGATAAATCACAGGGTTTAAATTTCTTAATATTTTTTAATTTATATTATATATTATTTTTTTATATTATTCTCTTTATATACTTGCACATATTACTTATTAATATTATAGGACTGTTAGCTTTTAAATTATGTCCGCGCTGAGCTCTTATATTAGCGTATTTTCTATAAAATAGTTTGGATGTTTCACATCTGCCAGTTTTATATTTAGACAAGTTGTATGAAAGTGTTGTTTTATATAAATACTAGCTTCTGCCTGCGACTTTGTCCGCGTGAATTTTTTTGTTCCCCAGATCCACCCCGTCGCATCTCATCGCCTGCCTGCGTTATTACTTCGTTTTCGCTTAGCGACTACTTCTGATTTTTTTCTTTTTGCTCAATTCCTAAGGGTCCTAGCGTGATGTTTAATAGCCTATAGCCTTCCTCAAGAATTGGGCTATCAAATGCAAAAAGATTTTTATAAATCCGGCTGATACGTTTAGAGATTTAGAGCTTGCAAACAAACAGACTCTTCAGCTTTATTATTAGTATTATTTTAAAACTATGATATCTCCTAAGATATTCATTGAAATCAAATGATGACAAGGGCAATTTCGTTCAATATTAAATACTTTTGATGTATAACGTACTTATTTATTTGGATAAGGGTTAATACAATGTTTATAAAAACACGTTCGCAAATAATGCATTGCTTTAGAATAAAGATTACCATAAAAAAAGGTTTATAGTGAGTCAATAATTATGCTGTCGCGGATTTTTTTTTGGACTTATAAAGGGGAACAATTCTATCATACATGATTTTTGCGTAACTTTTACCGTAAGCACGCAACGGAAGCTCTCAAAAGGAATAATTTTTCCCGGTTTTTGCAACATTTTACGTTGATGCTCCCCTCCTATTAGTCGTAACATGATAGGTAATGGTGGTGGTGGTGGTGGTGGGTGGTATGGCGGTGGTGATGGTAGGTTATAAAACATTATTAACATTACAACACTACATTATCATTATTATTAAAACATTATCCAACACAAAAATATTTTTTCAATTCGGACCAGTAATTCCTGAGATTAGCGCGTTCAACCAGACAAACAACCTCTTCAGCTTTTATTAGTAAGTATAGATTGTTGCATTTAGATAAAGCAACATTAAACTGGACTGCCTCGTTGGTCTAGTGTTCGCAAGCGCTACTGCTAAGCACGAGGTCCTGGGTTCGATACCCAGGTCATAGTGTTACAGGGGTTTTCCATCAGGAATTTCTCAGTAGCAACCCGGACCCTGGATTTGTGCTTGGTTGATGGTAATAGGCTCGCCCCTATTACTTGGAACTTAAACATAACTGGCGAATGGGTGTACTTATACATAGCTTCACCTTTGCCTAACTCTTTGGGGATTACAGGCGTGATGCTGTTATGACCATGAATGAATTTTTAAATTATTTAAGTAGGTAGGTATGACTGGAACCAAGTATCTAAACCTTGTGGGGACGAGCCAAATTGCCTCAACAGGGTGAAATTTTAATCACCGTTTTTCTCTTAGGGGTCATTGTACTCATCGTTATAAACAACTTTTACTATGGGACCAAACCTGAAATCGTGAAAAAAAATCAGCTGTTTGATACATTCATGTTCGCTTATCTCGTCAGTGCAGGAAGAACAGCTGATTTTTTTCGCGATTTCATGTTTGGTCCCAAAAGTTGTTCATAATGATGAGTGCAATGACCCCTTAAGAGGAAAACGGTGATTAAAATTTCAACCTGTATAAAATGCTGCGAAATATTTTCGGGAGGCCTTTGCCCTGCACTGGGACAACATACGCTAAACATAAAATAATAAATATTTAAATACTTACATAAAATATACTAGTAAAATATAAGTTAAAATAATGGGCCCAATATACTACCCTGAGGGACACCAAACTTGATGTTATGTCTCTTGCCCGTGACATTATGCTGATCTGAAAAAAAGACGAGAAAGAAACACGATGTGTGATTTCTCTCTCTCGTTGCCCAGTAGTATCCAAACTCCAGTGGTAACTTAGAAACTTAAAAAAAAAATTGTTATTCCCGTGGGGAAATCCTCATGGTACGACATAGGTAACCCTCCGTCTGGGGAGAAGGAAGGGTTATGTCGGACTCCTACCGACTAAACAAAACCCCACTGTTCCTTCTAGCACCTTGAGTCGGGGGCCCGAGAGATACTTGTACATTCGCCATATCCTCGTCTACAGACCATGACCTGGGTTAGGACATAGCTTAGGTAGGTACTTTTTATCCCGGTAGTACGTTCCGAGCGATAATTTCCGATTTCTGACCGCAGGTGAAGCCGCGTGAAAAATTCAGTACTTACCTAATAATAATATAATATTATGACATCGTTGATTGTGCCTTGTTAAGTTTAGCCCGTCTAACTATTGAATAATGTAGACAGGTATGAATATTCGGAGTTGATGGTCAACATTCAGTAATACGAGAGGCACCAAAAGAAGAACAACTTTTAAATACTATTTATGAGTTTGCTTGTTTGTTTTTTGTTTGGTTTTGCTTAGGTACCCACCTAAACATAACAAAAAAAAAAACCGACTTCCATAAAAAACACTAGGTACAAAGTGAAAAATAACTTTGATTTCGGAAGTCGGTGTCTTTGGATCTGTATTTTAGTTTATTGCCACCGACTTCCGAAATCAAAGTTATTTTTCACTTTGTAGTGTTTTTTATGGAAGTAGGTTTTTTTTTTTGTTAAAAAGTTTTTATTTCTCGCTTTTTAGTGGGACTGTTTATAATGCATCAAGCTCATCGCCTTTTACAAAATATTACTTTTCCCGATACAGGGACGTTAATTGTTGAGGAGTTCTCCTGGTACTCCACCATCAGCTCCATTTCACCATTCGCATTGTGACGAGCATAAATTGCTTAGCAACCATATTAAAGTAATCGAATCGCAACCTGTGAAATACTTATTATTGAGTAGTCCCGGTGGCCATCTGTGGTCTTCATCATCAGTTTTACTTCACTAAATTTTGCTTTCCGAAAGCAAATGCACGAGTTAGTATAAATAATACCGGAATCGCTATAGGTGTGCCTATAATATTTGAAGAGTTCCTTCGATTTCTCCAGGATCCCGCTGATAATCCTGGCAGCATCAGGTCAGACTTATGTCAACATTGCATTGAACTTAAAATTTAGTCCTGTTTAAAATAAGGCCAAACACGACTACGGTGCTGTAATTTCAAGGTTTGTACTTTTTCTGATGCTCCTGGCATCAGCATCAAGTCTCTGTGTAGGTACTTCGGTGTTTCTCATTAACAGTACGTTTATCCACACATCGAGCCCTTTTCAATGAGCCTAAACACGATATATCTGCTGTTAGTTGTCGAGGAGTTAGGTACTCTGCAGACTATCCTGACTGCAGCATTAGGTCATGACTTGATGATCATGAGACCAAATGTGGCAAATGCCCTATCAAACATCAAAACAATTTACTAAAACTGTCCTTGTCTGTTCGAGTAACAAAGACAAAGACAAAGACATTTATTCGTAGGATATGGTAGGTACAAAGTTGGTTGGTATAAATGGATAAGTTCAACACATCCGCCGCTAAAAGCGGCATACGAATATTTACAATGCACAATGTGAACCTAATGTGCACGTGGGTAGGTATAAAACCTAACTTGTGTACTACTTAAACTCTAATAAACAATAGGTACAAAACACTTATACTAAACACTTATTTTATACTCTAATAAACAATAACAAATAAAAATACAGCAATAACATTTCTATTATACAACTAAATACACACATCAAAAGTGTCTAGGGATCAACATATATTTTTGCAATAACTTTTCTCCTGATTGATATTAATTAAAATTTTCTTTAAGGATTCATCAAATAAAGTGTTTTCGTTTGTCACAGTAACGATAAACCAAGTCACCTTTGCATTAATAAAGAAATTTGCCATTTTCCTAATAAAGGGATTTTTGACATTTGAACCACTAACACAAAAGTTCGAAAAAAAGACTGAAATAACAGTTTTCTCTAAAATTTTATTGGGTAACTTAAACAATTAATAATCCGTGTTTCTACCGCGAACACTAACAACACAAGAACATTGGTTTGGCATACTCAAAATGAGTTCATCCAAATCACGCTGTGGAATGGCCGCCCATGTTCGTTGCAACAACAAAAAAAGGTCTTCTTGCGACTGGATACCCTCCATATTCGGCAGAGCTCTTCTCTGTAGCATATCCCATGCATGCTCAATCGGGTTCAAGTCTGGCGACTGAGCAGGCCAGGGCAGGACATTGATGTTAGCTGCGGCGAGAGTCTGTCTTACAACTCTTGCGGTGTGCGGTCGTGCATTATCATGCATTAACTGAAATAAGGGACCGATTTGCACTTGTAGAGGAACGATGACGTCTGATACAATCGTCTCAGCATAAATTTGAGCGTTGAGGTTGCCTCTGATCCAAATCAACTCAGTTCTTCCGCCGATCCAAATACCCGCCCATACCATGATGGTTCCACCACTATAAGGATGGACTTCCTGGCAGGATTTTAATCGCTGTTGGCGTCCAGGGGTTCTCCAGTGTCGTATACGTCTTGTATCCGGTCTCATACCAAAACGAGACTCATCAGAAAAGCACACGAAACGCCATTGTTCTTCTGCCAATTTTCGGTGTTCAAGAGCCCATTGATATCGAATCCTACGATTGTGCATTGCTATAGGTGGTACCCGTAGCGGTCTTCGGGAATGAAGGTTCACTTCATGCAAGCGGTTTCTGACTGTTTGGTCGCTAATTAAGTTCCCTGAAGAGTGATGAAGCCTCACGGCTAACATCATGGCGGTTATTGTTGGAGCTCTTCGAGTTAAGATTTGAATGTATCGGTCTTGTCTCCGTGTGGTGCAGCGATACCGTCCTCCATGGCGCTCAGCCACGGTACCAGTGCTTCGGTAACGTGTCCAAAGTCGACTGATAACACTCTGACTTGTATTCAGAGCTAAAGCCACAGTACGTTGCCGGGAACCAGCTTCTATCATTCCCACGGCTCTGAGCATATCTTCCCTGCTTAAATGACGTCGCCGCTCCATAATAACGTTGGTTTTAATCAGTAGTAGGGAAACAGTAGCACTAATAATGTCTTCAATGCGTTGTATGTTTTTATAGGGAAAATATTGACAGCTGATTTTCATCTTTTACTCGAATTTGATTCACAGTTCCTGATCCAAATTATGAAATGCACCAAAAAGGATCCATATAAATTTATAAAATCATAAATTTATTACAAAGCCACATCTCAATCTCAAGAAATCCGCATAAAAATGCTTGATCCCTAGACACTTTTGATGTGTGTAAATCTACCTACTTATCTCATTACATAAAAAAAATCTATATATATGTATTATTTACCCTTATAATCAAAAAATTCTTTTAAACTTTTAGATTTTTTTTATAAAAATTAAATCGTAGCTCTCTTATCGCTTTTGGAATATGGTTATATATTTTAATGGACATAAGGTAGCTGTTTCTGTAGTGGAGAGTACTATTACAAAATTGGTTTTTTAACTTGGTGGGGTCCCTTTTTGTAAACCTATTGTTTTCGGCTACTGTGGAGAAGAAGTGAGAGTATTTCTTGACAAATATGCCTATTTCAAAAATGTAAGTAGAAGATAGAGTTAACACTAGAGTTACTTTGCTACAATCGGTTCTATATTAGCCAATAAAATACAATCAAACCAACCTAACTCCACACACACCAATACTATACGTAAAACTAAGGTTAGTCAAGATCGTAATCTATCGGAACTTCGCCCTTGTTCAATAGACGAAATAAAAAAAAATATAGATAACCTAGATAATAATACCAGTTGTGGCATAGACGGTATAACCACAAAGGCTCTGAAGTGTATTGGAAACCAAATCGCTAATAATCTTGCAAACTGTATTAATGATTGCCTTAAGGAAGGTGTTTTCCCAGACAGCCTTAAGATAGCCAAGGTGACCCCTATTTACAAAGCTGGAACTAAAACTGATCCCGGCAACTACCGGCCTATTTCAGTATTGCCTGTAATATCAAAAATATTTGAAAAGGTATTGTACGCACGCCTATCTGATTACTTAAACGAAATAGACTTTCTATATAAACATCAGTACGGATTCAGACCACTTTCTAATACACTCGCAGCAACAATAGATTTAGTAACCAAAATTAAAAATAATATTGATAAAAAGCAACTAGTACTAGGTATTTTTGTTGATCTTAAGAAAGCTTTTGATACTATAAGTCATTCTATACTATTAGAAAAGCTAAATAGCATTGGAATCACTGGTAAAGCCTATAAAATATTCGAATCTTATCTTGTAAACAGACATCAGATAGTAAAAATTAACAGCTTTGAAAGTACAGCTGCTGAAGTGGTATGCGGAGTTCCACAGGGATCGGTTTTAGGACCACTGCTTTTCTTAATTTATATAAATAATATAAGTAATGTTGGGTTAGCGGATCATATATCACTGTACGCAGATGGCACGTGTCTTTTTTATTTTGGTCACTCCATACTTAGTTTTATTACTGAAGCACAGCAGGATCTCCATGTCTTAAATGCGTGGCTTAAGCAAAATTTACTGACTATTAATATTAACAAAACCGCATACATAATATTTTCTCCTAAGAACAAAAAGGTTCCTGCTTTCCCTCCTCTTACGGTAGATGGCCAACAATTGTTAAGATCAAACCATGAGAAGTACTTAGGTCTGATCTTGGACAGTAGATTATCATTCAGACCTCACATTGATTACGTAAGAGGCAAATTAATCCCGTTGACTGGAGCTCTGCGAAATATCGCTAAATGTATACCATTTAAATTACGCTACACAATTTATAATACCCTCATCAAACCGCATCTAGACTATCTAATACAAGTATGGGGACAGGCCGCTATTACACATCTTCATGACTTACAAGTAACACAAAATAAAGCAATTAAAACTCTGTTTAATTACAATTACTTAACACCTACAAAAGAACTTTACACTAAAACTAAACTATTTAACCTAAAAACATTATATACATACCACACACGCATACTAATAAAGAAAATTCTAACTAACAAAATACACTCACAAATTACTTTCAAGCGCAAAATTTACCACTACCACGCTAGGAATAGGGATAGTATAGAACTGCGTTCAGTTAGAACTTTGTAAGGAAGGAGAACCATACAGTTTGAGGGAGCGCAGCTTTATAATAAGTTACCTAAAGAAATAAGAGACTCCTCATCAATGAACATTTTTAAAAATAGATTAAAGTTGTATTTGGCCAATAATAAACGACTACCACTGTATGTACGATAGATCGAACGACAACTATGTTTATTATAAGTAATAATGTTTTTCTTTTCGTTAAGTTTCTCATATTTAAGTGAACTATGTATGTTCTTTTTGAGAAATAAACTTCTTTAAACCGAACACCTTTAGCTTTTTAAAAATTGGTCTACAGCTCTCGTATGGAGCCGCCCCAGTTATTTATTGCTCGCAAACATTTTTTTTGCGCTATGAATGCTCTTTGTATGTGAGATGAGTTACCCCATAGGAGTAAGCCGTACCTCAATACAGACGCTACGTAGCCGTGATAGGCGTTGAGTGCAGCTTCTTCATTCGCTGATTTACGTAGTTCTCTTAGTGCGTATACAAATCTGTTTATTTTTTTACATAGATTTTCAATGTGTATTCCCCAATTACAATTTTCATCTAGTGTTAGACCTAGAAATTTTATAGTATTTTCTTTATTAATTATTTGGTTATTATGATTTAAGATAATTTTTGGTGGGTTTTGTTTGTAGTTTGCAAATTGAATGAATTTTGTTTTAGATAAATTTATTTTTAAGTTGTTTTCGTTTACCCAATTAATTATATCGTTGATGGTTTGATTTACTTCTTGTTGATGTAATGTTTTGTTAGTTTCCGGTATTATTACTGACACGTCATCTGCAAATAGTACGCACTTATGGTTTGTTATATTTGGTAAGTCGTTAATGTATAACAGGAAGAGAAGAGGCCCAAGGATGCTTCCTTGAGGTACTCCGGACCCATTGTGTCTAAATAAAGATTTACCGCTGTACTACAGACGTCAAAGTTACCCTTTTTAAGGCGTTCTGTCAATCGTTTTACACGAGTGGCCTGTGGGTGTCGTACACGCGCCGAGCCTACAACGTCCTGCGTGTTCAATTTAATAATGCTTTTAGGATGCTGTTGGGACTGCCATGGCGTTGTAGTGCTTCGGGAATGTTCGCAGAGGCTCGCACAGATGGTTTCCATGCCATTATGCGAAAGAAAGCGGCCTCCTTACTACAGCGCCTGCATGGTAGTAACAACGGCATTCTAAAAATGATCGCTGCCAGAGCGGACTGTCCCTTTCAGAGACACTGGGTGGGGATAGTCCTAGGTCTGGATTCATAATTATATTCTGAAAACTAACAATACTAACCTATTTACATAAGCATTATTGTTACTAACACCAAAATACTAACAAAATTATGGACCTAGTCTGAAATAAAGTTTAATTTATTTATTTATTTATTTATTTTATATACAATTGCAACAAGTTTATCATCAATACGGGATACTTCAACACACTGTTGTCTATTGCTGAGATAACTTTTCAGCCATTCTAACGCTGGACCTCTGATGCCGTAGCGCTCACATTTATCTAGGAGAGTATTGTGGTTAACGAGATCAAAAGCCTTGCTCATATCTAGAAAGATTACTGAAACAGAGCGTTTTTTATATATATTATCTGTTATGGACCTTACTAATGAGAACGCTGCTAGAGTTGTTGACTTACCTTTTTGAAATCCATTTTGTTCTTCATTAATAAGTTTATGTTTGTTTATATATTGAACTAGACAATTATGCATTATTTTCTCATAAATTTTTGAGAATATTGAAATGAGAGTGATAGGTCTGTAATTATTTTTATCTAGTGTACTCTTACTTTTATGAAGGGGCTTAACTATCGAAATTTTTAATTTATCAGGGACGGTTCCCTCAGATAGAGATAAATTAATTGTGTGACACAGTATTGGTGATATGATTTTTACACTTAATTTGAGTATGTACGTAGAGATCTCATCATACCCTACCGACTTTTTATTGTTTAGAGATATTATTATATATATATTTATTATATTACTGAAGTGTTTCGTACTTCAGTGTCAGAACATGGGTTCAAAAATATGCTAGAACTGTTCCTATTGGGTTGAGATGAACAGGTGTTTCTTGCATGGTGAGGTTTTATATTAGCAATATCAATAAAAAAATTATTAAAAGAGTTAGCTATTTGACTCGGATTGCTTAAAACTTCTTACTGTTAAGGAGTTGTACCTTCCATCATCAGCTCAGCTACCTGAGATGGTGACAACCATACGCAAATACACAAGATACTTCATAAATTATGCGAAAAACAATAAGTGAGCCTATAAAATTTGAGGGTTGCCCTCGATTTCTCTAAGATCCCATCATCAGATCCTAACTTGGTGACAATGGGACCACCTCAGAACTATCTACTTTCGAACAAAAAAAGAATTTTGAAAATCCGTCGACAATTGGCGGAGTATTCGATGAACAAACATACAAAATAAAAATAAAAAACATACAAACATCCGAACATAGTACCTCCTCCTTTTTATGAAGTCGGTAAAAAGTAGGTAAGTACACGGTGTGAACATCCCATCGAAGTGAAAACCAAGCTACATGCATAAACAGGCTTACCGAAACCTAAAAACATATTTAAAGTTCATGTGACTTTTCATATCACTATGATATTTACAATCGGTTTAAGTAAGGATGGATCGAATCACTTTGTTAATAAATAATGTTATTGTTCGTGCGAAGACAATAATAAACATGACTTAGTAGAAACCTCACATAGCCGATGTTAAAAATGTAGGCCACATTGAATCTCTCAAATTGTTGGCTGAACAACCTAAATATTTTATTTGTTTAGTCTTAAATATCAATATTTAAAATATTTATCCCTCGAAAGTCATGTCAACAAAGGATTGTTCTATAGCTGTAAACATAGAGCTTTGTCTTCCTGTTTCCCGTCGAATCGACGAAGTGAAGTCGCTAGTAGAAGGCCAAAAATTGCTTTCCGATACTATTTCGTCATTTTGTGTACCGGAAATTCCTCCAAGCATCGGGTTTGATGTAAGGGTGCATTCGACAGCTGATAGGCCTAATACAATCTCGTTGTATAGCTAGACTCTTTACATTGAGCGTCAAGTCATTGAACGAAGGGCGGGGGCGCGCATGCGTAACCGATACCTACCAATTTGGGTTGCTATTAACCACAATGAACTCATTTGTGGTGGAAAATATTACAAAATTATATACTTCATAAATTGCATGTCTAATTTTTGTAATGTAGGGTGGCAGCCTCAGTTCCATCCAAAATATTAGTTTACCTGTAAGAGCCACCAACTCAAATTTTCAGTAGGCTCTGTATGCTATTTTATTATTTTTATTACATTTAGATCGAAATGTGAACGTTGTTGTGAAAATGTGTTTGTTTGAACAAGTGTGAATTTTACTATTGTGTTGAACTTTTTATGAGTAGAAAGCTCTTCCGGAGCTTGCAACCCGTTTGAGAGGAGTCCTGTCAGTCTACCATTGCGTATTACGTTAGTGTGGGAAGGCGCCGTGTTGTGTTTTGACGCGGCACGCGGTAGCGGAGCGCGGCGATATGGCGCTGCGGCGCTGGTGATGTTAAGGCATTAAAGCCTTTTTACTAATATCTATGCCTATCATAGACACCGGTTACGGAGCGTGCATTAGAACAACTGATTGTAACAAAAGTCAAAAGGATATATTTAGCTGATCTGATTCTATAAATTCTGATTTAATGATTCCTTATTCATACAAGTATTCACAACTTTAATAGGTGATTCAGTCAGTCGTGTGGCGCGCGCGTTAGCGGCCAGTGTTCTCCCAGTGCTCATGCGAGTTCGGTGTCGACGCGATGAAGTGGCGCGCGGCGCCTTCCCGCGCCAAAGAGCGCGCCAATATCAGTTTCTTCATCTTCATCATGTTCTTTGCGGTGTTTGGTGTCATAATCCTCACTGAACTGCTGCCGCTGGAACGGCCGAATGAGCCCACGAGATCGCGTAATGAACATCTGCAGGTCAGGAACCCTGTATTAATTTCTCTCAATAAGATTCTGACTGTAGCACAATAACATTCAAAAATTGATAGAAGCATCTTGAACATAGACTGGAGATTAATTATTATTCATGCTAATTTGTTAAAAAATGTATTCCGTCCAGATAATATGGACAGTATAATATAGTATGTAATTGTAGACAATACAGTGGTTTGCAACATCGGTTGCTGAAGTTAAAAATAAACTGTTCATTTTGTGCATATCTTAGTAGAAATGTAAGAATCTGTCGAATTATAATTAGTACTCCAAATACAAGACAATAAGATAAGGACGCTCGGAGCATATACTCGGAGCGTAGCAAAGCATTTAGACATAAAGATATAATGGCGATGACTGAAGAGATCAACATTACGAGCTCAACACGCATTTGCTTAAAGGGAAACATAGTTTGGATGCGAATCCGTCTGATTTAAGAATGGTGAAGCTCATTAATTGTCCAATTATTATCAATATTGTAAAAACGTTAAGCTTTGAGCTTTGTTTGATAACACATTCCTTACGTAAGCTTTGTTTTGATTGGGAGTTGAGCGAATATTTACTTCGGCGTGTTATTGTTCCATTCGGTGGCACTCGGAATTGGAGTTGAGGGTCTTTGCTCGTGTTTGGATCCATAATGTGTAAGCTCTACAGGTATTAGCAGAATTTGTTGCAGTGTTTAGAAATTTATTATTGATATACTTAATGTTTATTATCAAAACGGATTGGATTATGAATATTTTGGATGTGATCCAGATTCAACCATGTTGGCTTGAGTATCGTTGATAGGATTGCACATTGCAAACCTTATTCGCTTGAAATATAAGAATGAAGCACTTGTTTGTTACTGTCTGACATGTTACCAGCTTTTTCCGTCAAGCTGAATCTATGAGTTTTCACCAACGTGAGCAAGAAGTACTAGTATTTTACCAAATAGTAATATCTATTCTACTTCTTCATCGAATATCTATTCTACTTCTTCATCGAACCATTCGAAAACCTTGCATTAATAAACATTTCATATTTTTTTTCCAAGTATCCATCGGGTATTCTGATTGCTAATGCTGTACCAACATAATTATAAGATTTTTTGCTGTTTCTACAGTAAAATTATCTATATATATATCTAATTACCTATATAACATAGATAGATAAGATAGATAAACCATTTATTTGGCGCACACAAAAGTCAGCACAACACACAAAAGTTCAACACTAGGTGATAAGCTAATCAATTACCTACATGTATATAATATAAAAAACAAGCGATATAAAAAGAAAATTAAAAACATGCACATAGAAATAAAAGTGACACTATGACTAATACTTAAAATAAAATTAATAACGAAACAGACACAGTGCGGTGTGCGTCTCAAGGTTGCACCAAATGGGAGTCCAGCTCAGCATGTGTCAGGCAGATGTACCTGACGCTGATATTCTGCTGGATCCCTGCAGTGACACTCGGACGTTGAGCAGACAAGATAACTAAGCGTTGTAACAGTTGTTAAGTGCAGAGTAAAGTTGTTTAAGTGTACCTGACACTTTAATTATGTATTCTACAGTAAGTTTAAGTTTTGCATTTGGAAGCTGTTCCATTTTTAAACTACCGATACCTACTTCCTGGCTGTCTTTTTCGACAACTAACGAAAAGATACTTAATACTGCGTTGAAGAACGTAATAAGTATCTCTTTAATGACGAAATGATATGAAACAAAATGGTATGAAATATATATACATAGCAGTCCATTGTTACACAAAAGAACGCGACTGTGGAAAGGGAGACGTAGCGCATGATGTCTCTATACTTGAAAAGCAGGTTAGTGACCGTAGAACCGGTTTTTGCGAACCAGTGACCCTGACGTTGTCCACAAGCCTAGAACATGTATTTGATGTTACATAAATTATTTTTATTGGTAAGTTTAATATTCCCGTCAGGATGGCACAGCCATTTACGTAAGCTAGTCATGATTGGATTTCAAACCTATCAGATTGCAATTTCTGTCACATTCAATGTATAATTTAACGGTCATCGGATAAAAGCAGTCTTACAGCCCTGCTATTTTACTACAGAAGTCCTTTTCATTAGTTGGCTCGAAGGAATCGGGATCGCACTACCTTGTAACTTTTTTTTCATCCAGCTAAGCTTCGAAGTTACTAGAAAGCTAAAACTACTCTTTCAAACCTGCTTCAGATTAGTTAGGTTAATGTGTTTCCATACCTTTTTTTACAAAAAGCTTTTCCATTCACGCTACGTGTTAGTTTTTGTTGAAGGAGCGTGTAAAACAAAAGTTTAGCTGCTTCCATCTCAGTACTCATTAGTAAGCGCAATTCATTAAACGGCTTTTATCTTTTTTTAGCGTTTCAATTTGTTTAAAAGCAAGCTTTCTAATATCGTTTACGTTACTATGCATTTATTTGTTGGCGTCGTTAATCCAGTTAGTTGTCATGGTCTTTTCTGTTCTGGGTTTTGTTGTTGCCACATTTATTTATAATTAACTTAGATTAACTACTGTAATTTGTTAATTTCGTAAAGACTGCCATTATTAAATTCTAGACATTGTACATACTTACTAGAACTGTTAAAGTGACATAATCTTTGTATTGAAAATTATGTCCGAAGGTCAGAAGTTTATCATTAACAGCACCCCGCTAAATAATTTAATGTTAATATGAAGCAGGTCAATGAACTCTCACAGATATCGTCATTAATCATAAAGTTGTAATATCTTTGCTGTATCCTGTAATCGTGTACAAATGAAAGTAGGTGCCTAAGTACGTATCTCTGCTGAATTTGAGTAGGTAGGTTCTTGGGTTAATCATATTGTCTTGAGTAATTTATCAACTCGTCATATAATGCCTGCGGCCCATTTAGAGTCGTACAATAATGCGCCGTAAGCATAGTTGATGAATTACTTATTACTATGCCAAAACGCTAAAGCGTCTTCATCACTTCATCAGATGGTAGATGTAGATTACTAGAGGAGGCTTGTGATGCTCTAGTTGCCCCTATTTGTACCGCGTAGCGTAGCTTTAAAGTAGGATTCCCTCACTCTGTTATCAGTTGAATCCGATCGAAAAGAGATCTTTTATCGGCCGAAACCGAAATTCGGCCTGATTTTAATTTTAGGACGAAAACCGGAAGTGAAAAATAGAATAGTGTGTCGATGGGTTTTTTATTAAGTAAAAGAAATGAAGTCTCTATGTCATAACTCTTTTACTACTTTAAAAATCACACGAGACTTTATACTTTTCTCAAACACGGAATTGTTATAATCAAATAAACTGACGTTACTTGTGAGAAAATGCATTTTTCTGCATTTTCAGAGTTATTATGCTTTTAATAGTAACTATCAAATTCCTCTGAATAAATGTATTGAAATTTGTAATTTCCCGGTACTAGTTCACTTTTTTAAAGTCAAGTTGCTGGATATTTCAGCAGAAAATTGCCGAAAACCGAAAATTAAATTCGCTATTCGTATTCGCTAGTTATCAGGGAATCATTACTGTGAAGATTTAAGTAATACAATTATTTTAGTCTATTATTCTACAAAATAGTTTGTTGAACACCTGTTGCCACGCACGTAAGCTAGTCAGGAATCAGGATGTATAGTACGTAGGGAGGAACCTAAGTGAATTTCCTACGTTGATCGAATTTTCAATGTCCACGTCCGGTCCGCTCCATTTTCGAACGGGCAAATGCAATTTGGGACTTATAAATTGCGTTGTGTATCTATTAAGTGTTTGATCGAACTGGAAGTAGTTGCAGCATTTAAGTTATCAAATCATTTTAGTGATGCAAATGTTATGCTTTTTTATTTTATTTTAATGATAGTGGAAAAATCAACATGGTCGTTAGATCTGAGTTATGATTTTTTAATTCCTTACTTTTATGTGATAGACGGAAAGTAGGAAATATAAGCCAATAAAAATTTAATTTGGCTTTTAAAACACATTCCTTTATTGTAAAAGATATTTATGTTTCATTGTGATTCTTTTTCTCATTTCTGTATTGCACCTTAGTGCAAGCAAACTTGTTTTGCATAAAATTAATATTGCGTACGGATGCATATCAGTTACTCCGTGTTGAAATTGATATCTCTATGCTGGATCCGTTGCTAAATGATGTAGGTATTAGATATAAATGATTTACAGTTCGGCCGACGAGATAATGCGTTCTCGACACCTGTCAAATCAAACGAATGCGAATCCAAAAGTGGTAGGCCGCGAAAATCAAATTTTCTTACGTTTTTTGCAATTTGCAGGTCAGTGTCAGATTGTATTTTGATCAAAATTTAATTCGCGACTTTAATAGGTACGTATTTACAGAATTATAATCATTAGAAACATTAAGGGTCTATACTACCTCAAATGGCTTAGCATGATCCTCCGTTATGTCGAAAATACTGCAGCATTAATTTTGAAACAAATATATGGTAAAGTTGAGGATTAATGCTAGGTCTTATGTTCTGTTCTTATGTTCTGTTATGACGAAAACACGATTTCATAAAATTTTCTCGATAGAAAACAGGTCTTATGTTATTTACTTTTTTTTAATTACCATTATTTTCACCGTAAAAAGCAAATACCTAAACTATTGGCGCTGCCTGCCGCCTAGCACCGCACTTTGTCTCGCTCTCACTCAGTCCGCGAGCAGTATCGTGTGAGCGAGATAAAGAGTGAATTTTAGCTGAGGTAGTGTAGGCTCTTAATACATCTTTCTAAGTTAGATTTGTACGATAAGCACTTTTCCCAAGGAGATTTCTTCTTGTGGTATAAATCTAACTTAGGAAGATGTATTAATGATTATAATGACTATAATTCTGTGAATAAGTACCTGTTATAGTCGCGAATCATACACACATCAAAAGTGTCTAGGGATCAAGCATTTTTATGCGGATTTCTTGAGATTGAGATGTGGCTTTGTAATAAATTTATGATTTTATAAATTTATATGGATCCTTTTTGGTGCATTTCATAATTTGAATCAGGAACTGTGAATCAAATTCGAGTAAAAGATGAAAATCAGCTGTCAATATTTTCCCTATAAAAACATACAACGCATTGAAGACATTATTAGTGCTACTGTTTCCCTACTACTGATTAAAACCAACGTTATTATGGAGCGGCGACGTCATTTAAGCAGGGAAGAAATGCTCAGAGCCGTGGGAATGATAGAAGCTGGTTCCCGGCAACGTACTGTGGCTTTAGCTCTGAATACAAGTCAGAGTGTTATCAGTCGACTTTGGACACGTTACCGAAGCACTGGTACCGTGGCTGAGCGCCATGGAGGACGGTATCGCTGCACCACACGGAGACAAGACCGATACATTCAAATCTTAACTCGAAGAGCTCCAACAATAACCGCCATGATGTTAGCCGTGAGGCTTCATCACTCTTCAGGGAACTTAATTAGCGACCAAACAGTCAGAAACCGCTTGCATGAAGTGAACCTTCATTCCCGAAGACCGCTACGGGTACCACCTATAGCAATGCACAATCGTAGGATTCGATATCAATGGGCTCTTGAACACAGAAATTGGGCAGAAGAACAATGGCGTTTCGTGTGCTTTTCTGATGAGTCTCGTTTTGGTATGAGACCGGATACAAGACGTATACGACACTGGAGAACCCCTGGACGCCAACAGCGATTAAAATCCTGCCAGGAAGTCCATCCTTATAGTGGTGGAACCATCATGGTATGGGCGGGTATTTGGATCGGCGGAAGAACTGAGTTGATTTGGATCAGAGGCAACCTCAACGCTCAAATTTATGCTGAGACGATTGTATCAGACGTCATCGTTCCTCTACAAGTGCAAATCGGTCCCTTATTTCAGTTAATGCATGATAATGCACGACCGCACACCGCAAGAGTTGTAAGACAGACTCTCGCCGCAGCTAACATCAATGTCCTGCCCTGGCCTGCTCAGTCGCCAGACTTGAACCCGATTGAGCATGCATGGGATATGCTACAGAGAAGAGCTCTGCCGAATATGGAGGGTATCCAGTCGCAAGAAGACCTTTTTTTGTTGTTGCAACGAACATGGGCGGCCATTCCACAGCGTGATTTGGATGAACTCATTTTGAGTATGCCAAACCGATGTTCTTGTGTTGTTAGTGTTCGCGGTAGAAACACGGATTATTAATTGTTTAAGTTACCCAATAAAATTTTAGAGAAAACTGTTATTTCAGTCTTTTTTTCGAACTTTTGTGTTAGTGGTTCAAATGTCAAAAATCCCTTTATTAGGAAAATGGCAAATTTCTTTATTAATGCAAAGGTGACTTGGTTTATCGTTACTGTGACAAACGAAAACACTTTATTTGATGAATCCTTAAAGAAAATTTTAATTAATATCAATCAGGAGAAAAGTTATTGCAAAAATATATGTTGATCCCTAGACACTTTTGATGTGTGTATTTTGATCAAGATACAACCTGACACTGACCTGCAAATTACAAAAAACGGAAGAAAATTTGAATTTCGCGGTCTACCACTATAAACTACTGAAATTAAACGCGCTGGTTCGGTGGAAAACAAAAGTATATAAGTCACTCAAAAGTAAAACCAAAAAGTAGCAAAAGCATAAACAAAAGGTATAAAAAGGTAAAACTATTAAAAAGAAGAAAAGACTTGCACATTCTCCCCTTTTTTTATAAAATGGGCAGCTTAATCAGCTTTTTGAGGGGCCTCCTGAATGTGCCGGCCACAGTGGCAACATCGGCCACCCGAACTATGCCGTCTGCGCCTGGGAATAATCTCGTGACCCGGCCTTTGGGCCATGAACCACGCGGCAAATTTGAATCGCATATCACGACCACATCTCCTTCTGCAATTGAGGACAGGGTACCTCCACCCCTTCTGGGTGACAACGAAGGCAGGTATTCTCGAACCCACCGTTGCCAGAAATGATCGGCGAGCCTGAGCGCCCTCCGCCAATGACTTCTGCTCGAGAGGTCCGATTCCTGAAGCGTGGTTGGGATGGGACGCCCTGGTGATCCGTTAAGGAGAAAGTGAGCTGGCGTTAGTGCTTCTTCAGCATTAGCATCGAGTGAGATCATCGTTAATGGTCGCGAATTTACCAAGGCTTCAGCTTCAGCCAGCAGGGTTCTGAGTACCTCATCAGAGGAAGACCGCTCATGGAGTGAGACTTTTAGCGCTCCCTTGACACTTCGGATAAGGCGCTCCCAAGCTCCACCCATAAATGGAGCCGAGGGGGGTATGAAACGCCAGTTTATAAACTCGCTGGCAGCATAGTCTTCAACCGCATCTCCGTACAACTCTCGCAGTTCTCGGCTGGCGCCAACAAAAGCAGTGCCGTTGTCGGACCAAATCTCCAATGGGGTTCCTCGGAGCGACACGAAGCGGCGTAGGCACATGATCGCCGAGTCAGTCGATAAACTGTGCACCACATCCAAATGAACAGCGCGGACGACCAAGCATGTGAAAAGGGCCACGTAGCGCTTCTGCTTTCTTCTCCCAACCGTGACGTAAACGGGCCCATAATAATCGAGACCGGTGAATGAGAAGGGCCTTCGGTGATGAGCTAGGCGAGCTTCTGGCAGATTTCCCATAGGTGGTTGGAACGGTCTAGCACGGCGCAATTTGCACAGCTGACAGGTACGGGCCACAAATCGAACAGCATTTCTGAGTCCAATAATCCAATAACGTTGGTGAAGCTCGTTCATTACCAAATCTAGGTGTGAATGTGCGGCCTTCTGATGATATCTGTGGATCAAAAGACGAACTGCCGGGTGTTTTCCATGCAAAATGAGCGGACGCTTAACGTCATCTGTAACGGCTGAAGCAGCAACAATGCGGCTTGACATTCGCAGCTGATTATCATCATCTATAAATGGCGATAGCTTGAACAGGCGGCTATCACGAGGCAACGGCTGTTGATTCTTAATCCGCAAAAAATCTTCTTTGAAGGAATCGAGCTGAGATTGCCGTAAGATGTGGGTTTCGGCCAGGCGTAAATCATTTGCTGTTATTCTTGCTAATACATGGAGATTATTGGGAACATTAGGAGAGGATGTGCAAGAGGGAATAAATGTACATAAACTTCCTTCAAGACGAGTTAAATTGGCGTTAGCGCCTCGTCTTTGCAGACTACGCATACGCAATAAAGAAATGAATTGATGCGCTTTTGCTGTTGCTCGCACCATTCTCAACCATGAGCTGAAACGCAGTGGATCCGCGGAGATTGGTGCGGGCAGGTCAGTATCAGTAATGAGATGAACATGATGTTTGAATTCTTCGCGGCCTAGTCCACTGACATCGATCACGGGTTCAGTGGGCCAGTCCGAGGAGAGCAAGAAGGTAGGACCTGAGATCCAGCGAGATTCTGGAGTTAACTCAAAACGTTTGACCCGAGTCGCATCATCTGCGACATTTAAATCACTCGGGATCCAACGCCACTCACCGACGTCTGTGAGCTCCAGAATCTCACCTACTCTATGAGACACGAATGGCTTAAGAGTGCGAGCGTCGCTGCGAAGCCAACCTAAGGTCGTCATTGAGTCACACCAGAAAACACGTCTCGTCGGTTTGAGTCGGTGGGCTTCGCAAATAGACGTAGCAAGACGTGCAGCTTTCAGAGCCCCTTGGAGCTCCAAGCGGGGAATTGAGATAGGCTTAAGGGGTGACACGCGAGCTTTGCTGGAGATAAGGGAGAGTCTAACGTCACCGTTAGCGTACAGAAACCGCCAATAAGCGACAGCGGCAAAGGCAGACTCACTGGCGTCCGAAAACACATGTAGTTCGCAGCCTGCTAACATGAGGTCATTAAAGTTATAGCGACGTGGAATTCGTAAACAAGAAACCGAGGATAAATCCTGAAACCACAACTTCCACGCGGCGCTGTCTCCTTGAGAGAGCTCCTCATCCCATTCCAAACCCTTACGCCAAGCATTTTGAAACATGATGCGGCCTCGAACAACGACTGGCGCAATGATTCCAAGAGGATCATAGACTCGCATCACGTGAGCTAACACCTCTCGCTTGGTAAACTTCTGTGGCAACACACCCTTATGGACTCCCGTGTTAAAACCAATCACGTCACAGGCGGGTTGCCAGATAAGGCCAAGCGTGCGCACATGCGTAGCCAGGTGACCTAAATCTATATCCTTCACAACGGGCGCCTCTAGCAAGGATCCTTTGGGTAGCAACGAGAGCGCCATAAGATCGTTTGACGTCCAGCCTCGCATCTCAAAGCCGGCATGAGAATGTACGTTATAAATGTCCGCAGCCAATTTGGCCGCTTCATGAACATTGTCTAAACTAGTGATGCAGTCATCCATGTAATGATCCTGTATAATTACTCGAGCTGCATCAGGGTATGTTTCCTGCCATTCTAATGCATTTTTGTTTTTTATGTGGATAGCAGTAAAGGGGCTGGACGCAGCGCCGAAAATCATGGATGACATGCGGTATGTGCGTATAGGCTCATTCGGATTGTCGCGCCACAGAAGTCTTTGGGCATCCCTATCTTTATCAATTACTTTAATTTGAGGGAACATTTCACGAATATCAGCTATCAGAGCGACTTTACCCTCACGGAAACGCATCAGAATACCTAGCAGGGGTTGCAAAAGGTCTGGACCTGTTAATAACATCGAGTTTAATGACACACCGTGGGACTTAGCGGCTGCGTCGTGTACTGTTCTCAACTTGTTAGGCTTATTTACGTTAACTACGCCAAAGTGAGAGAGATACCACAACGGAGATCCCAAGATAGGAGCAGCTGAACACGGTTCAGCGTATCCCTTTGATAGCATATCATGGATGTTCCGGCGGTAGCGTTCAGCATAGTCAGGTCTTTCACCATTTTTTTTTTCTAAACTAAGGAACCTAGACAAAGCTAATTTGTAGCTGTCAGGGATATCCAGTTTATCAGCCTTCCACAACAAACCTACTTCAAAACGACCACTGGGCAGACGGCGTGCGGTGCGCTCGAGAACTTGCACGGCGCGTTCGTCATCGGCATTACGAGCTACCTGTTTAGAGATGCCGATTGAATCAATTTTAAACTGCTCCCTAACAAGACCTTCCAGAATCGACCGATCGTTCGCTATATCAGGTTCGTCAACAGTGGCGTGGTTGACAACGTCGACTAATTTAGTTTTGCTGCAACCGAAACCATATAAAACCCAGCCTAAAGCAGTTAAAATAGCTACGGGTTGCGTCTTAGTTCCTTTGCGCGTAGCCTTAGCAAGAGATAAGTGCCAGTTGTCGATGCCTATAATCAACATGGGCTTAACGTCTTCATAGCAAAACTCATTAGCAATGTCAGCCAGGTATGGATAGTTACGCACGCTCTCAAGATGCGCAGACTGTCGCGCAGCGCTCAAACCGCTCATAGACCTGGCTCGCTTAACGCAGTGAATTTCGTTTGAATGACGGCCTTTTATATTGAAATCGACGTACCGAATATTGACGTCCATTCCTAGACCACCTACACAGTCTAAACGAATACGTTTCTCTTGGCCCTTGCAACCAATTTGAGCCGCCAACTTAGAATCTATAAATGTGCCTGTGGAACCGTCGTCCAGCAAAGCGTACGTATCAACACTATTAGAAGGTCCGGACACGGTCACGCCAACTATTTTCAACAACGGCCGAACAGAAGGTTCGACGGCTGACAAGGAGGATGCATGAGCCAAGACTTCGTGATCCGAGTCATCAGACGATGGCTCGCCGCCGCCGGTCTCGTCACAGGCCGCGAGTGCGCCGCACGTCGGGGGCGCGGTGGATGTCGATGGCTCGGGTTCAGCGTCGTCTTCCACTTCGACGTGCGCGGTGACTGCACGCTCTTTCGACCCGTGCAACAAAAATAAATAATAAATAAATTAAACTTTATTTCAGACTAGGTCCATAATTTTGTTAGTATTTTGGTGTTAGTAACAATAATGCTTATGTAAATAGGTTAGTATTGTTAGTTTTCAGAATATAATTATGAATCCAGACCTAGGACTATCCCCACCCAGTGTCTCTGAAAGGGACAGTCCGCTCTGGCAGCGATCATTTTTAGAATGCCGTTGTTACTACCATGCAGGCGCTGTAGTAAGGAGGCCGCTTTCTTTCGCATAATGGCATGGAAACCATCTGTGCGAGCCTCTGCGAACATTCCCGAAGCACTACAACAAAGCATGGTGACGCATGTCACAACCTTCTACCGTACACACTTTTTTAATACAAGAAGTTTTGTTTTTGTGCCAACCTTTCTTTAAACATCTATGACATATTTTATTTTTCTTAATAAATTGCCAACGATCATTTATTGTCATTTTGACAAACCTATCACAAGATTTCAAATCATGTTTTTGCTGACACAACGGACAAATAATATTTGTAGTTGATAATGTTTTTGTTGAAATGCTAAGATTATGATGATCATTTTCAGCTACGACGTTCACCCTATCCCTGAAGCCTCTGTTATCAGTTGTAGGACGAGCTACAGAAGGCAACGAGCAGTCCATGGCGCCGCCTAAACACGCTACACTGCAAGTTTGCTTCACGGGAAAGGAAATCGGCAAACATTTCAATTTTTGACAAGCTGCTATCGCACAAATTAGCGTAATCCAACCACCGTGGTCGCAATAGCGGTGGCAGCTTGCTCCACAGTGCCTGAAACAGCTCGGGGGAGCGTAAGTGGTCCGGCTGATTTAACAGGCGGATTACTTCTACACAGTTTAGTACCCGGCTTGCAAAAATTACGAGGTCTTTAGTATCGTAGCTTACCTTAGGCAGCGCACGTATTACAGACACTTCATGCATCACGACGAGCTCGGGGCGGCCGTAGCGCGCGTCGAGCGCAGCTAGCACCACACCGGGGGCGCGCGCCGCGGCCAGCAGGCCCGCCACTGGGTCGCGCGCCGCGCCGCGCAGGGCGCACGAAAGCCTCGCTAAATTATCGGTTGCCGAAAAACTTTGAGCTGTATTTTCATACGCACGTTTTAAAGCTAGCCAATCTAAATAGACTTGCCGTCGAACGTAGGCAAGTCTGTCTTCGTAGCAGTTTGCTTGTTAACTTTGTTAATTAATATTCCGAGCGAGTCGATTAAGCGCGTCACTCCTCCATCTTCATTACGATCTTGGTTGAGAGCGTGTGAAGTCGCCACAGCGTCTTGGCCGTGCGACGCTCTCATGCCCGGTGGCCCACACTGGGCTGTATCGTCGTACCTGAAATGTGGGTTGGCACTTAAGAAATCTCGCTCATCGGGATTAGGCACTACATTTTTTACCCAATCTTGAACACTAGCTCGGCTACGCATGCCGTGGCTGCCGCGCTGGCTGGCGTCCGCCTCTATGGCGGCGAGCTCAGCTTGCAATTGAAGCTCAGCGACCTGTCGCTCTCGCACCAGAGCTTGGTGCTCCAACTGTCGCTCTCGCTCTAGAGCTTGGTGCTCCAGCTGTCGCTCTCGCTCTAGAGCTTGGTGCTCCAAATCAGCTAGCTGACGCGCGTGCTGTGCTTGTGCCGCTAGTTGACGCGCCACGATGGTGGCGGAAGAGCGCGAGGTGGCGGCGCTGGCCGGGCGGGAAGGCGCCGGAGCCGCGGCGTGAGGGGGCAGGTCCGCGCTCTGCTGCGCGGGCGGGGTAGTCTCCCTCGCCGCAACTTGGGTGCCGTCTCCTGCACACAGCGCGTTCACTTTTGCACGTTTAGAACGTGTTTCCACCATTGTTCCGTAGATAGAACCAAATATTAAACTCCGCGAAGGACCAAATATAAACTACTGAAATTAAACGCGCTGGTTCGGTGGAAAACAAAGTATATAAGTCACTCAAAAGTAAAACTAAAAAGTAGCAAAAGCATAAACAAAAGGTATAAAAAGGTAAAACTATTAAAAAGAAGAAAAGACTTGCACAACCACTGTGCAATCACCTTAACTACTAGAATTGTCGCACTGACAGCTGTCAGAAACCCATTCATTCGACGGCCAGACTGTAACAACTAAATCGACTAAGTATACCATATATTGGCACCGATTCTGTTGTTCACAAACTAAACTAAATTTAAATTCAGTGCATCTTTTTCTTTCTATTTCATTATGAAAAGGACAGAAGATAAATATTAGTTTAGTCCTGTCAAATTAGTCGGCGCCTGACGTAAATTGACGTTTTTTAGGAGCCAATTTTTTAATCTCGTCTAACTTGTCTATGGATTATCTAATTTGACAGGACTAAACAAATATTTTACCTTCTGTGCTTTTCGTAATTAAATACAAAGAAAAAGATGCACTGAACTTAAATTTAGTTTAGTTTGTGAACAACAGAATCGTGGCCATTGTCAGTTCTTCTGAAATAAGAATAGACTATGACCATGTTCTTCCGACAGATCCGTCTGATATGATCCTAACCAATACTGCCTACTTGAATTAGTAAAAAGTTGTAATAAAGCTAAGCCGTCTGAGGACTGAGTGTCTGTTGAATCGAAGCCGTTAAATAGTTGAAACTCGCATGACGAAACTTCACTTTTCATCTAATACTTAGGTATTGACCTGCTGCAGATCAATATTAGATGTAAGTGATGAAAAGTTAACTCTGTTATAGTAGGTCACCGGCTTCAACAGTGTTCGCGGTTATTATTTAGTTCTCAGCCTACGTTTCTCAGATGCTACACTCCTAGCTCGTAATACGAGTCCTGAAAACTAATTAACTTATCTGGATGACACTAATTAGTTAGCCTACTTTAATTACTGCAAAACAATATAGCGGAGGTCAATGAGTTCAGCAGATTTATGTTCCCCTTTAAGTATGTTATTGTGATATAAGTTTTAGGCTTCTGAACAAGTGTGAAAACAGACAGGCTTTTGTAGGATAATACATCCATCTGCTCGAATGACACAAGACTCTTTCTACATAAGAGATAACCAGCTGAATTTGCAAATTGATGGCGTCTCGTGGCATATCTAAACTATACCATAATTGCGTAACACACTATCAGTCTCAATCTGAATCATTTTGAAGGATATTACTAAAAATTGCTTCATAATATGTTCGAAAAATTTGTCAGCTCAACCACGTTAAATAACGCAATGAAAGTTATTGAACTCGGCTGTCCCATTTCAAAACCTAATAAGGGACATTTTTTAAAAATCGTTTTATTGCATAATCTTGCTAACCTAGACTAAGTTAGCAAGATTATGCAATAAAACGAAAAAAAAAATTACACTTAGGTTTTGAAATGGGACAGCCGAACTGTCAAAATGAAAGCCATTATTAATGATAGTGTGTTACGCAATTCACCCTCTGGACTCATAAAAACTCATCTGCTTTAGAAAACGGGAACGAACTTCTAAATGTTATGAAAACAAAGCCACTCAAATATTTGAACCTATAAAGTCGGTGCTACACTTATCGGTAGCGGTAAATTTGCGAGGCTAGGAAAACAAACATTTATATTTGTCGATACGAGCACAGGATCGTGTGTTACAGTTTTTCGCTGGTGGGTCTGTAATGTTTGAAGAATATTGTGTACAGTACCCTTGCGACCTCTGTATGGACATAGCACGACCGTTTCATATTGACATGAATGGTTGGGCTGAGGTGTAGTGTTTGTCGATGACCTCATTAGGGACAAGGGACCCCACCTCGTAATAATGGTAGCTAAATAAAATCATAAGCAGCAATTTTCATGATGATTGTTTACAGTTATAAATAGAATTGAAGTTTATATTACGGGTTTGTTGAACTAGTTTGTCTTGAGGTGGTTAGTTTCAGTACGACTACTGTCTGCAACTGCTATGACGGCTAATATGTAGGTATACACTAGGGAAAAAAAAACAAATATTACATATCATTTTCTCGTGGAATACTGATTGCAACTTTGTTTGCCATCTTTACAAACGTTAAGCCGTTACTTTCGGCTGTTATTCATGGAGCTTTGATCACTGTCAAAGATCCATGAATTAACACACGTCACGTCAGAAGCCCGACAGTCAGACAACCAGTCTTACCAAGGGGTATCATATTACCCGGTAACTGGGTTGTGGAGGTCAGATAGGTAGTCGCTCCGTGTAAAATACTGGTATCCAGCTGCATCCGGTTAGATTGGAAGCCGACTCCAACATAGTTCGGAAAAGGCTAGGCAAATGATAAATGATTTGTAACTTTGAGACTATTTCATTATAGTATGGGTTCCAAAATACTATGTTTCTAACGACATAAAACTACAATCAATACAGTAGGAGAAAATCACTTTTAAAGTAGCTAAGAGTATAAATATTAGTGCTCGTGAACAGTCACGAGCACTAATATTTATAAACTTAGCTACTTTAAATGCATTATTAGGTACGTATCTAAATATGAACGAATAGGTCTCGTATGTAGTAAAATGCAGGATTGTTTTATCACAAAATATGATATACATTGGCCTTGTGTGTGTTTCCGGTATGGTATCGATAATAGTCCTCCAGATCGTTTTATGGTCGACAACTGCGCCCCGCAGTTTCACCCACTTATGTGTTAATCCCGTGGGAATATTGGGATAAAAATCGGGTATCCTATGTGTTAATCCTAGTTATAAATTATCTGTGTGCCAAGTTTCACCCAAATCCGTTCAGCCGTTTGTGCGTGAAGAAGTAACAAAAATATAAATACACTCACAAAGTTTTGCCTTTATAATATTAGTGTGAAGACGTCTGATAGTGTGATTTTTTTCTAAGAAAATAAGTCATTTATGGCGACAGCAACGGGTATGTAGAAATATTCTCTTCTGGCAGCTGAGTAAGTCGAGTTCCATCCAATTGCATTGCCGGTTTCAGTATTTAAACTTTATAAATCAACGAAAACCAAAAATTTAGCTGTAAACAAGAGTGCAAACTGAACGATAATATCGCAATGCATTCCTTTATGTGGCGACTTTATTTCCTATGCTATCTGATTATGTATGACCAACTTATACATGGGCAAATGCAAAATTTATTTAAATTACGCAAAAAAGTCGTGAGCAAAATGCGGACTTAAATATCCATTTCCCCAAAGTGAACTTTATTCGTGGCTAGCTTTTTTCGAGGTTTCGCATTGGATGTACAAAATGAAGCTAGAATAAAATTCGTTCCGTATTCTGTTTCGTTTTTGCGGGAAACTACTCACGAAGTTTATTCGGAATCCCATAGAAATCGGTCAGTAAACTTTGAACGATTCACGGTTTCAAATTCAAAGATCGAAAAGTTATGCTTGCGAAAAAAAGGACAGGGTGGAATGGCAGCTCACTTTTACTTCATAATTTTTTTACAAAATAGACCGAGGCATGTCGTTCGTTCAGATTTTTGTAAAATGTTATTATTAACGTGATAACTTTGCTAGATCATCATCATCAGCCGAGCCTTTTCCAACTATGTTGGGATCGGCTTCCAGTTTTAAAACCGTATGCAGCTGAGTACCAGTATTTTAAATGGAGCGACTATCTTACCTCCACAACCTTAGTTACTGGGTAATAAGATACCCCTTGGTAAGACTGGTTTTCAGACTTTCGGGGCTCTGACGACCCGTAACGACTGTTAAAGATCCACGAATGACAGCCGGGACCAACGGTTTAACATGCTTTCCGAGGCACGGAGGGGTCTCGGTTTGTAAAGATGGTCACCCATCCACCGACCGACCACGGCAAGCGTAGCTTAACCATCGATCGACCCGTGCGGCTGTTATTATTTAGCCACGAGCCCCCCTTTACTTTGCTAGAGATAGCTACCTATATCAGATTTATTGAAAGAAGCTTTTAAATAAGTACACTTTCCTTTTTTTTGTCTTGATTTGGTCGTTTCAACTAGTTCCGACCCTAGCGCATACAGGATCTATGATTGCGCAATCTATGTGCCTACGTCATCATTATCCTGCTGATAACCCAATTTTTTTAAAGTCGGCGTAACATGTCTTTTTCTTCCATACCTCTCTATTAGTCGTCGTCATCTCATCACCCCGTTTTTAACCATAGTAAGTATCATTCACACAGTCCATCCATCGTTTGATGGATGGACTGTGTGATCAATGGATCCTCTGTTGGCTTTAACCAATGGGCTACTCCAGGTATTTATAGAAGTAGAGCGAGACTATACGAGTTATATGGTTTGAAAAAATACAGGTTTGATACTCCTTTCCTAGAGTATGTAAAAAATTATTCAAAATTATTTAAAAAAATTTGTGCTTTTGCTAAATCAAAATTTTTAAGTGATTCAATTAAAAATTCGAGTAATAAAGTAAAAACCACTTGGAAAATTATTAATAATGAAATGGGTAAATCGGTTAAACAAGATAAACAACTTGAGATTATGGTTGACAGCAAATTAGTTAATAAAGCTGCTGACGTAGCTGAGGCATTTAATGAGTTTTTTGCCAACATACCTGTAACCACGACTCGCTCCTTAAATTCGTCCCCGTCTAAAGCTGAAAACCTTTTGCATAGTAGTGTACCTAAATGTAGTCGCTTATTTAGCTTCGAACATGTAACCCCGCGTGATGTAGTTAATGTTTTTAACACACTTAAATCTAAAAACACCGGTGATTACTGGGGCATCTCCATTAAACTTTTAAGTAATATAATAGACATCGTAGCCCCCTATCTAGCTGTTACTTTTAATAAATGTGTTGATTTAGGAATTTTTCCTGACCTCATGAAGAGTAGTAAAGTCATACCTTTATTTAAATCAGGTAATAAAAATGACGTTGGCAATTTCAGGCCTATTTCTATCTTACCTGCATTTAGCAAAATATTTGAAAAATTAATACTCAAGCAGCTGCTAAGACATTTTAATTTAAATAGCCTCCTTCATAATGAACAATATGGCTTTACAAAAGGTCGTTCAACTACAGATGCGGGTGTTGCTTTGCTGAAACACATATTTAATGCATGGGAGGACTCGCAAAATGCTATTGGAATTTTCTGTGATCTCTCCAAAGCCTTTGATTGCGTGCACCATGACACACTTTTACGTAAACTACGTCATTACGGTGTCCAAAACGAAGCTCTCAACGTAATAAATTCTTATTTACATAATAGGTTCCAATGTGTAGATGTTAATGGTGTGAAATCTTCTGGGCTACCAGTTCAGTTAGGTGTACCGCAAGGCTCAATACTGGGTCCATTCTTGTTCTTAGTATATATTAATGATTTACCTTTCTATTTAAAGGGCATCTGTGACGTTGTACTGTTTGCAGATGATACCTCTCTTATTTTTAAAGTAGACAGGAATAGACAAGATTTTGACGACGTAAACAGTGCACTCTCTATTGTTACGGATTGGTTTACGTCAAATAACCTAGTTCTCAATGCCAAGAAAACGAAATGTGTAAAGTTCGCCTTACCGAATGTTAGAAATCTAGGACCCAACATCGTCTTAGATAAAGAGGTGCTTGAAACTGTGGGCTCGGCAGTTTTTCTTGGAATAACATTAGATGCCAAACTTCAGTGGGGACCACATATATCAAGCCTAGCAGGAAGGCTCAGTTCGGCTGCCTACGCCGTCAGGAAAGTAAGACAATTCACTGACGTTGATACAGCTCGTTTAGTTTATTTTAGTTATTTTCACAGTGTTATGTCCTACGGTATTCTGCTATGGGGCAAAGCTGCTGATATACAAAATATATTTGTCCTGCAAAAACGAGCTGTTCGAGCAATTTACCAGCTAGGTGCTAGAGTTTCTCTAAGAGATTTTTTTAAAGATATTGGTATTCTCACGGTTGCATCACAGTTCATCTTAGCCAACATCTTATATATTAGGCAAAATATACACTTGTACACTAAAAACAGTGATATTCACAATGTTAACACCAGAAACAAGGACAAACTACGTGCTCCCTTTCACCGGCTTCATAAGGTTCATAACTCATTTGTTGGGCTTGGTATAGCCTTTTATAATAAGCTACCTTCTTCTTGGCTAGATTTGCCTTTTAATGCGTTTAAAGCTCAAGTAAAATCTAACCTTTGTTCAAAGGCATACTATTCCATCAACGACTACTTAAACGATAAGAATAGTTGGTCGCCCTGATTAACTCAAGACAATGTTTATGTTCTTTCTCCAGAATTAGCTTACTGACAGGTTATATGAGTTCATATAATTTTTTTTTTTTTTCTGTTTTTAGTTGACTTTATAAGTCAATTAATTTTATTTTAATTTATTATTGACATAATCTACTCATTTCAATGTTTTCTAATGAGTTGATTGCAACATATGTGGTTAGCTAGCGACCTCTACGATTGATCACATTTATCTTGCCTGAGCAACCGGCAGCAAGTTCGTCATGCTCCCTTAGATGTCACTGCTTACGGTAGCGTCGGGGGTCGGGTTGCCTCCTTCCCTCAAATATGGCGAGGGGGGTAATGGCTGATCTTTGCGTTATGCTCGTGAACGGGTGCTGCTTGTGGTGACTGGTCGTCTTGCTGACCTTGGTTTTACTGTTGTTATTACTAATAACTTTTTTAGATTTATTTTACTTCGATGGTCCTAGTTTACCATTCACAGCTATGTGAACTGAACCCAGTATTGCATACATATGTAAGCTGTCACGCCCTTTATACCTGGAGGCTTTTATTTAGGTAGCAAGTTTTTGTTTACATTTTTAATTTTTGCTTGAGTACGTATTGTTTTTATTGTATTTGTGGGTATATTGGCGTGGCAAGCTAACATATGGCAAATAATTTAATTTAATGTGTTCTGTAACGTCAATAACTTTGCATATCTAGTATTGTATACAATTAAATATTTTCTAACTGAACAGACAGCTGTGCTGCTGGGGAGTTTGTTGCGCCACTTCTTCTCCCCAGCGAAAGCACTAGGAAGTGGTGAAGGGCGGGCGTTTTGGGGGGACTGTCTTTTGTAATTGACGTTCGAAAAGTGCTGATTCTCAGCCTAGTTTGAATAAATGACTTTTGATTTTGATTTTGATTTTGATTTTGTTTCTATGTGCTTACATATACAGGCAGAACAAAAACCAATCTAATGCCGGATTGATTTAGATTGGTAGTCCCAACAGGCCAGACCACATACCTACGAACTAGATTAAGAAATGTGAGACGGCCTGCGGTAATATAGGTAATACATTGCCATAGCTCGGTACACGTAAGTATTTATTAATGTAACATTATTATGAAACGGCAATCTGCAAATTACATTAGCAAGAAATAGATAATTATTTGACACAATATTCATACACTAACGGCCAGTTTGTTCATCAACAAAGTCAAAGTCAAAGTCAAATAATTTATTTCAAATAGGCACTTAAAAGGCACTTTTGAACGTCAAAAATAAAAATAAAAAAATAGAATTGATTCTAGTCGCCCCTTCCAAAAGGTGTGGAGAAGAATGGGCAAGAAACTCCACCTTTACTCTTTTAAAATGTTTTACAAGTTTTTGTATACATTCATTATATAATTATACTAGCTTTTGCCAGCGACTTCGTCCGCGTGGAATAATGACTTCCGGAAATTGAGGCACTAACTCTCATAGAGTTTAACCGATGTGCTCTTTCTTCTGCCGATTCTTGAGAACGCGTATTTCTCATTCAACGCGTTTTTCAAGACAATAGCGGGCGGACGCCGGCGTCCGCTTGGGGCTTGAATAACTAAAAATATATAACTACGTCTAATATATAAAATAATATATAATAAAACCTACTTCACTTAAAACTAAATACCTATAACTACTATAATTAATAATACCTATACCTATAATTAATAAAAGTACCTACGCTTTTACCTACTTAATATTAAAAAAAACTGAACATAAATTAACCAAAACTTACCTACTACTAACTAACTACTACTAACCTATTACTACTTCACCTAAAAAGAAATCCTGTTTTCCCAACATTTCCCTTCACTGCTCTGCTCCTATTGATCGTAGCGTGATGAAAAGTATACTATAACCTGCCCAGGAGTATGAAGAACAATTGTACCAAGTTTCGTTGAAATCCGTCGAGTGGTTTTTGTTTCTATAACGAACATACAGACAGACAGACAGACAGACAGACAGACAGACAGACAGACAGACACAAAAATTTTACTGATTGCATTTTTGACGTCAGTAACGATCACTAATCACCCGCTGATAGTTATTTTGGAAATATATTTCATGTACAGAATTGACCTCTCTACATATTTATTATAAGTATAGATAGAAGATGTGAAGACGATGCACCTAAAATAAAATTTAGTCTACCACAAATGGTAAAAAGAATTAAAATATAACAGACTGGTAAATCAATTATGTGATAGATACATAGTGCTCACATATTTACAAATATTGTAAAATTTTACTAGTATTTTAAAAAGTGTGTGAGTTACATTTGTCACCAAATTTGAAAAAAACAATGTATTAAAAAAAAATGTGTATGTATATATTAAATTAGCAACCAGTTTGATTTTCTCTAGACAACAAAAGTAAACAACTAAAGTAATCAGTCAAAGTATTAACGTTTACTTGAATTTTACTGATACTACGGTAAACGTTTCTCTTCATTCAATTAACATTTAAAATAGTGAAGAAACAAATTTAACTGTTACTTTGACTTTTGTGACGTTACTTTGGCTGTTACTATTGATGAAGAAACTGGCCGTCATTCGCGGAACTCCAGACATATCTAACTGACATGATCGTATTCCATCATCTGCTTCCGTAATATGTTTGCGCAACTGCCATCCAAAACTGTAGCCGGAGCCGAATCCCCAGTCTGTAGTACTTTAAAACTGCTAAATGGCCTTCCGACTGCCAACCCTGAATGTGATGTGTTTGCGGATGAATGGAGTAAAATTATGCGTAGGTATATGTCTGGTGTTCTGTGAGAGAAAGTGTGCAAGGGAGTCCTCTGTTTTATGTTAGTTTTAAATTAAATTATATATATTTATTGCCTTTGCGTTAATTAATATAATTGGTGTTGTACCATTTTAATTAACTTTAGATAAATAAATCGGCCAACATATCAAAGTCAGATTTAGCGTTCAAGAGAGCGTTGAGCGCGCGGAAAGAGTGCGAGGGATTATAGTTTGGTCCTTCGAGTCTTAGGTAGGTACATTATTAGAAAAAAGATAGTTTCTTTTATCATATTGAAACCTATTAGTTTATTGTCCATGTTTCCTGGTAAAATAATGTACTTTTAACTCCAGATATGTAACGTGCATATGTTTCGTGCAGAATATAGATAAAAACAGGGTATGAAACTGCAATGATAACAACAAAAAATAAAAGTATCACAAATAATCGTATAAAAGGACGAGAGTAAAAGAAATACCTAGTTCTAAATGTTTGTTTATTGACCACTGATTTAGGTAAGAAAGCGTGGGGCAACTGACCGTTCTTCTCTTCAAAACTAATACTATTACGAGATAAAATTGTTTGTAAAAGGATCTCTGGAAGTATACTGAACCAATTACAAATTATTTTAATTATAGCTACGTTATTGCCAAGTGGCATAGGATATGTTTGACGCAGTCATGTTCAGAAGCTAGTCTCGAATATCTTGACACCAGCAAAATAAAATAATTTAGGACTAAACTATTCTATTCTCCTAGTTTTCAGTTTTCACAATGCCAGGCTAGATGCATGCAATAATACAACATGTTAGACTCCTTGATACTTTTTAATTCTTTTAAAAAAATTTAAGCACAACCGTGGATAATGTAATAGCAATTATGCGGTCAGCCATGCGTGCCAATGCTGAAAGAAAATTGAATGATATTTTTTATGGCAGAATAGTTTATTGGGTTATTTACGTTGTTGAGCAGACAAATTTTTCAAACACATAAAGCAATGGATTAGCAATATCCTTCAAAATAATTTAGTTTAAAATTGATAGTGTGTTACGCAATCGGATGCTGACCTGGAGTCTTTAAGTGGAACTAATGAAATCACTATGGAAGCGACAAAGGTCTGTCATTATTTGTTCATCGACTACGTCGGCGTCGCCGCCGTCGTTACCGAGCCAGATAGGCTATAGTGAGACTCAAATAAAGTGGGTGATATAACCTAGCAAGCGGAGTCCCGTATATTACATGTGTCGATCAATAACTACCTGTGTTGATGGGTTTGTTATGAGAAGTTGACTTTCCCGTTAAGTACTGTCAAACGACAGCACACTGAACTTTAGACTGATTCATACGTTAGTTTTTATTTGCAGTCAATTCTATCAGACGTGTTTCATGTTTATTGATAAAATGAAAAATAACAGTATCGATCCGTAATTCGCTTTTTATTTTTGGATGGAAATATATTCGAACAAATAAAAGTGTAGTTGGATGCTGTCTATGGGGACCTTTCGCCATCTATTACGACTGCGAAATATTAGTTTAATGAATTCAAACGTGGTCATTCATCTGTTTTTGATGAAGAAAGACCAGGACGCTCGAAAGATGTGGTTTCCGAAGAAATAGTGATTCTAGCTGATTGCCGAACTAAAGTTCGCGAAGTAGCAGAGTCCGTAGGCGTGTCATACGGAACGGCAATAAAGATTTTAAGATAAGGAATTGAAGGAGAAACGGCCCCATTCCGCTAAGAAAAAAGTGCTGTCTCACTACGATAACGCACCAGCACATTCATCCAAAATTGTTGTAGCCAAATTGCATGATCTGCGCTACGAATTGCTGCCGCAATCTCCGTACTCGTTGCACCTAGCTCTCACTAACTTCTTTCTGTTCCCAAACATGAAAATATGAAAAAAAAAAAAAACATCTCAAATGTGGAAGTAATTCCCGAAACAGAAGCATATTTTGACTTTGACAAATATTTTTTTCGATGGGTTGCAGAAATGGCAGAAACGTTAGAAAAATGAAGACATTACATAGAAAAATCAAATAAAAACATTGAGAAAAACTTGCGCTTTCATTGCTAACACGGGTACTTATTGATCAACCCACGTATGTACGTAGGTACACACGACAACATGTCAAACTATACATTTCCCGTTTTAACTGACCTCGTATTGTATAGACTTTACGAACAACGAGAAGTCAGCTCCTAATGGAAAGTTAAGCTTGATATGTCGCCGTGCGTACCTATGTAAATATGATGAAACAATTAATTTCGTAATAAATTTTATGTCAGTGGGCGGACTGTCCTCATATTTTCAGTTTTAGTGCTATGAATTTTCCTTGATTTATGATCCTGGTAAAGCTTTTCTTAGCTTGATTACACTTCACTTTTTTCGATAATAAGATTCCAATAAACAATGAGACCATAATATCCAAATCAAAATGTCCTTTCACATAAAAGCAACCGGCCATAAAAAGAAAGCTTTGTTATTAAGTCTTATCATAAAAAAGAAATAAACATAAATTAAAGCATTCAAATGTTTTCAAAGCTTTTAAATAAATGCTTTCATTTCATGTGTTTATATCTTTTTCCGGCTTGAAAGTCTATGAGATTTTTGTAAATATGAGATTTAAAGGCAGCAGGTAATTGGGGGACTTATTGCGGTGGACTCAAAGTCATCCCGTTTAATGTGTTCCAAATGGATGTTGAAAGGATAGATGTTTTATTTACTGAATATCACAGTGTACACGGTCAAGGAGGTCACCCTTACTTGCCCCGAGGGTGTCGTAAGACGGAATGAGATGCTGTAGGTATAATTTTAATGGTATCATTTTGTAATTGTCTCATTTTTGGCACACTTATACTCGGTTCCTATAAACAAAAACGAATCGTTTTGCTTACCAATGGTAGCATTTTTTATTGCCAAACTGGGCATATACATAGATTTGTAAGCTAACTTCCGTATGGGTCTTCCATCTGGTCTACAATGCAAAGCTCTTTCTTCATTATTGGTAAAGATACAATATTCATAATTTTAACCAATAATTTAACGGTCCGTAAATTACAGAAATCGGCTATTATTCGTGAATATAGGAGCGATATAGTATTTATCAACTTTTAATGATATGTAACTTTGTGCAGTTGAGATACTTACAGATGTTACGGAGTTAAGAAATGCTTGCTTGAAAGGATGCCTTTAAATCATTGTTATGCTGACTGTAATTATAATTTAACTGCATCCTCGAAACCTTACCAAAAGTTCATAGAAGAGCAAAACGAGATTCTGTTTAAAGTCTATTTCCCTTGATGAAAATTCCGAGAGCTCGAGTTTCCGTCCGCATGGCGGTCGTCGGTCGGGAGCTTCCTCGTTCATTAATTTTATTAGTGAGGTAGACCCACTAAGCTCGCTCGTAAAACAACAATCTTGAGTGCAATCAATTTTAAATATGTACTACCTATCTTGTTCTAGTTGCTTCATCAGTTTAAGTGGTAACGAGCTTCTAAACTAATTTACTTTTCTTCTTTATTAAACACTAGCGACCCGCCCCGGCTTCGCACGGGTGCAATACTGATACTAAGTACAGGTATTTCAAGAATGCCAGCACGCGCCGCCGCGGCCGGTACCGCAGCAACCGCTATGTCCCTGCATTTTAAATCTGTAATATCTTCGAAAATATTCATTTAAATTATATGCTGTAAAGGGCCATATTTATCTATATTAAATGCACAATGTATTTAAGGTACTTAATTGGATAAGGATTAATGCTGTATTGCTTAAAATCGCTTCGTAAATAAGCCATTATTTCTCGTAAAAAGTAATGGATAAAAAATGATTATTGTGGGTTATCCCTAAGAGATAGACATATACCATCGCGGACTTTTTTGTAGACCTTTTTAAGGTGTACAATAATGTACTACATTATTTTGACCTATCTCGTAGGGTTCAGACAGCGTTTGAAAAGTAAGCGCAAAAAAATGTGTTTATTTACGACATCACATGCATGCATGTATTATATATATAAACCTTTCTCTTGAATCACTCTATCTATTAAAAAAAACAGCATCAAAATCCGTTGCGTAGTTTTAAAGATCTAAGCGTTCAAAGGGACAGAGAAAGCGACTTTGTTTTATACTATGTAGTGAGTAGTGACGAAGCGTCTACTTTATAGCCTAGTTTCCAAGAAGTTTATTATTGCATCGCCTGCTTCGCTTTCTGGTTAAAAATAGCTGCGTCCCCTTACGCTGGTTACCCCTGAGACTCTTATATCAGGCAAGAGCATGAATAATTTGCAGCAATACCTTAAGAGAAAAATTCTCTGAAGGGTCGCATGCAACCGAATAAAAGACGGCGTTTATAAAACTGTCGTTTATCCTGCTCTAACCCGTGGAACTTTGTGCTGGTCACTGAATAAACAACAGACTTCTACATCCAACTTCGTTAATACTGTTAAGGTGGGCAGACGTGTCACGTTACTCGGAGGTAAAAAGGAGTAGGTTCGTAAGTAATAGGAAGCTTTAAGGTAGCGGCGATTGAAGAGAAAACTTTTGTTGAACTGACTAGTTAAGTATTTACTAGTTCAAATGGTTACGGAGATAGATATGGAAATAAGGCTAGGAAATTAAACGTATCTCTAGCAGATAAGACTGACAGTATCAACCGACAGGGACACAGGAAAAAAAGGTTTTTTTTTGGTAACCCTGCAATGTCCCACTTCCCGCTCATGGGTAAATTTCACTATTTTCATCTTTTAAAATCAGTGGGGAGGAGTAAAGCACGCATGCGCATGCCCGTGTTCAGATATCGCAAGAGATAAACGGGCCCCTGATACGAGGCAATGACAATAGTCTAGCGGCTAGACTTTGGCCCATTTGTTAGGTTCTATTTGCAAACTTGATTGGATAAGGTTCAAATACGAACCTTAATCTGGCTAGAATAGAATATAATACTCTTTATTATGTACACCATATAATTTACAGACATAAATATAGAAATAGAGACTAGAATAGAGGCTAGATGCCCTAAAAAAGATATGCTCATAGACTTCTACATACTTCAACAATCTTACCTAAGCCTTTAATCGCTTTTTCCATTCCACTGTTGCGTTGGTAACAAGATTTATCAATTTCCTTTGACAAGGGTCCTTCAGATTAATAAATTGTTCATCGTTTGTGACGGGTATTTTCTGAGAGAATACTTTTGATGGTTTAACTACTTTTGCATACTTAATATAAAAAGTGATAACAAAGCGACCAGCATCTTTCATCCGGGTAGCGGTAACATCTTGCGAGAACGCTAATGAAATTTTTCCGGAGAAAAAATGACGTCATAATAAAAATGCAGAATCCAAAAGGATTGTATCATATAAATGGGAAACAGGAAACTATTTTACGATTGAGGATATTCAAGAAGATTGTATGTGTAGAAGGGACTTTTTTTAAATACACACATCAAAAGTGTCTAGGGATCAACATATGTTTTTGCAATAACTTTTCTCCTGATTGATATTAATTAAAATTTTCTTTAAGGATTCATCAAATAAAGTGTTTTCGTTTGTCACAGTAACGATAAACCAAGTCACCTTTGCATTAATAAAGAAATTTGCCATTTTCCTAATAAAGGGATTTTTGACATTTGAACCACTAACACAAAAGTTCGAAAAAAAGATTGAAATAACAGTTTTCTCTAAAATTTTATTGGGTAACTTAAACAATTAATAATCCGTGTTTCTACCGCGAACACTAACAACACAAGAACATCGGTTTGGCATACTCAAAATGAGTTCATCCAAATCACGCTGTGGAATGGCCGCCCATGTTCGTTGCAACAACAAAAAAAGGTCTTCTTGCGACTGGATACCTTCCATATTCGGCAGAGCTCTTCTCTGTAGCATATCCCATGCATGCTCAATCGGGTTCAAGTCTGGCGACTGAGCAGGCCAGGGCAGGACATTGATGTTAGCTGCGGCGAGAGTCTGTCTTACAACTCTTGCGGTGTGCGGTCGTGCATTATCATGCATTAACTGAAATAAGGGACCGATTTGCACTTGTAGAGGAACGATGACGTCTGATACAATCGTCTCAGCATAAATTTGAGCGTTGAGGTTGCCTCTGATCCAAATCAACTCAGTTCTTCCGCCGATCCAAATACCCGCCCATACCATGATGGTTCCACCACTATAAGGATGGACTTCCTGGCAGGATTTTAATCGCTGTTGGCGTCCAGGGGTTCTCCAGTGTCGTATACGTCTTGTATCCGGTCTCATACCAAAACGAGACTCATCAGAAAAGCACACGAAACGCCATTGTTCTTCTGCCCAATTTCTGTGTTCAAGAGCCCATTGATATCGAATCCTACGATTGTGCATTGCTATAGGTGGTACCCGTAGCGGTCTTCGGGAATGAAGGTTCACTTCATGCAAGCGGTTTCTGACTGTTTGGTCGCTAATTAAGTTCCCTGAAGAGTGATGAAGCCTCACGGCTAACATCATGGCGGTTATTGTTGGAGCTCTTCGAGTTAAGATTTGAATGTATCGGTCTTGTCTCCGTGTGGTGCAGCGATACCGTCCTCCATGGCGCTCAGCCACGGTACCAGTGCTTCGGTAACGTGTCCAAAGTCGACTGATAACACTCTGACTTGTATTCAGAGCTAAAGCCACAGTACGTTGCCGGGAACCAGCTTCTATCATTCCCACGGCTCTGAGCATTTCTTCCCTGCTTAAATGACGTCGCCGCTCCATAATAACGTTGGTTTTAATCAGTAGTAGGGAAACAGTAGCACTAATAATGTCTTCAATGCGTTGTATGTTTTTATAGGGAAAATATTGACAGCTGATTTTCATCTTTTACTCGAATTTGATTCACAGTTCCTGATTCAAATTATGAAATGCACCAAAAAGGATCCATATAAATTTATAAAATCATAAATTTATTACAAAGCCACATCTCAATCTCAAGAAATCCGCATAAAAATGCTTGATCCCTAGACACTTTTGATGTGTGTAGTTAAATTGTCGATTTACGATACGTGGGGTAATTGCGTATACTATAAACACACTAACAATAGCAATGGCTTTCATTTTGACAGTTCAAAAACATTCATCATTGCGTTATATAAGTTGTTGAGCAGACAAAGTTTTCCAACGTCTGAAGCAGTGGATTAACAATATCTTTCAAAATGATTCCGATTGTTTTGATAGTGTAGTTTACGCAATTAGGGTGCTGGTCTGTCTATAAAATTAGCATCTTTTGTCATCTTTTTAAATGTAGTAGTAAAAACCACGTAGTGCTTTTAAGGGTTGAAACAAGCAATAAAAAAATTATATCCAAAATCATAATCAGCATTCTTACTCTATTATAGTTACTGCTACTTTATCGGATAGGAAATAGCCCTCGCTCGTACCAAAAACACTGATTATGGCATCATTATCACCGACTATTCATAGAAAGCTCCCATAGCGGTTCTAGCACAATTATAATTTTAATTACAGCGAAATAAATGGAGCGCTTTATAGTTATTTCATTCAGAATGAGGGTCAGCCCTTAACATTCCTTTATATGAAAACCGAAAGAGAAAAGAGAATGGAAACACGAATAAAAAGTTATTCAGAATACTGTAGTGCAGTCTATTTCAGACGCGGTTTTAAATGGCTGAGACGCTTTTATGGGGAAGGTGAATGTATGTCAATGGCGCTACAGAAGCGTAGCGAGATTGCAAAACAGTAGGTAGTAGTTTGTAAGGGCGATTTAAAGTTACAATTTCCCATTATTTTATGACTGCTCTGCTCTAGTTTATATAGCTTAGTATTTGGTAGTCGATATGCATATTAGAACTATTATGGATGTAGGATTGATTAAATAAAATTAAATATTTGACCTTCGATACGAGTTAATTGTTACCTGCTTAAACTTTGTTAATGAATAGCCTGGTTGATTAATAATAATCGTAGCGGGAAATCCAGCTGACAGCTGATCCAAGTGCACACTTGAATTTTCGTGCGCAATAAATAGGGCGCTCTTGCACATTTTATGAGAATAAGGTTGAAAATTAAGGTAATTTTTTCCAGATGAGAGGAGATTGGTACTTAGGCCCCTCGTTGATTACTTTGTATTATATGTGCGAATGTGGGGTGTCTCCTAAACACACAAGCCATTGAGACTCGGGAACTAATTTGTATGATCTACAAACGTTTGTTCTGATAATGAATTGAACCGGTTCCGAGCACAAAAACCTAATCTTTCTTCTTTTGTAAACCGAAACGCATACAATATACATTATTGATATTATAAATCGTTTTTCATGCGTGTAAATTTAATTTATAGTAAACGCGTGACTGAACGACGTAAAAAGTCGTGGTATAAGTAAAATGACTGACGTCATTTATTGATTTATCATCATCATGATGATTGTGTCCAATTGTTATTGTTAGGTACTGCTTCCTTAATGAAGATGTGTAATATCTTCGTGTAATTTGAATTTGTATGTATCCTTACCTAATTCTGGGTGTTCAACACTCACTTCTCTCTTATCTCGAAAGTGTGTTTAATCGATTTTAGTGAATGCGTTTTTTTTTTAATTTAAATGTTTTGGTCTGGTTCAATCAATCAATTCAGCCTATCGCAGTCCACTGCTGGACATAGGCCTCTCACAGGCTGCAACACAACACCCTGTTCTCCGCGTTCCGCATCCAGTCTGTCCCACCCACCTTCTTGAGGTTGTCGGTCCACCTAGCTGGAGGGCGTCCCGCGCCACGCTTGTCGGTCTGGTTATCGCGGGAAAAATATCTGGCCATTGATGATTTTTGTCTGTTTTTTCTTTAAAGATAATTCCTATCTATAGCTAATACCTACGACTAAAAAGTAGGTAGTTATAGTTATAATATTAACTGAAGCGATTACGATTTTCGATCGTCTTAATATAAGCATAGCTATACTTAGTGGTTATTTTAAATCATAGTTGAAGCGAAACTGATGAGATTTGTCAAGGTTTGACATTATTGTATGGAAAAGAATGAAATATAATCATGCAAATGCGTATTACTAAAACTAAAAATTATAATAATATAAGGAATTAAATTGATGTTATTTACCTAGTAGATTGGGTACAGTTTTGCAAAATGTAATTTAACATTTTCCTTATTCATTAGCAGCAACAATTGAATTAATTGGTTTTATTCTTTTCTTGGAGGATAGGTGTATAATAAAATCAATAAGTACAACACTGTCAATATACCCAATGCGTAAATCAGCTTGTAAACTAAATGTATGTCAACGGTTTAAAACTCTCGATTATCAGGCAACTGAGAGTCTTTCTATCCGCTAAATTTTTATCTCCTTCACAAACGTACACTATCACACACATCCTCACCCTCTCTCTCACACACACACACACATAAATCACATATTTATGCCCAATCTAGATTAATTATATATGTTCTTTAGACGTATTTACGAGTACGGAGTAACTGTACCTAGAATTTATCTAAACTTCATCACACGCAAGTCTTGTCCTGGTGGTGATACACGTATTTTACACCACCAAGTACTCGGGTACCAGTCTCTCACAAATGTTAATCTATTTTTTGATTAAGCTCTTGTTGTCTGCTACAACATAGGAGCTAGAAAAAAAAATATTCCGAATTATTACTCATCAGCTGTTGCCCGCGGCTTCGCCCGCGCGGAGGTCGGGAATTATCACGGGATCATTCTACCGGGATAAAAAGTAACCTAGAATAGGTCATAGCGCAGCCGTGTGCCAAACATCCAAATATCCTATACAAATTTCGGGAGAGTATTACTCTACTGTTTGACATAGTGCATTCAAAGTTAAACATGATATCGTTTTGACTTATTATTAATTGTGTCTGTACGGAAACAGAATAGTAAAATAAAAAGCCATTAAAAAGTTATGAGCCAACAAAGATTCGTTTTTCTTACTATTTTTTACGTAACTTTGGGTGTAAATGTAATAAAAGAACTGTAAAATCTTCAAAACTAACGTTCCATATCGACAAAGCTCAGTTATCGTAGAGTTCAATAAACTTTATTTGTAATTGATTTTTTATGATTATGCAGTGTTTTTTTCATAAAACACTATTTTTCGAAGCACTTTTAGAATTTTTTTACGCGCCTATCAGTTTGTAACGGTGTTTCTGTGCGTGAGAACTAGACGTTGTTCGTGTAGACTAGCGTCTTACTGCTCATCACTGATACTAGCGCTGTCGGACACGAAGCCAGGCGAGACATCGTGCTTTTTGGCCATGACCACCAGTGAGTTCGAGCTCGCGACTAGTTTATTCTTAAGGCGTGAACGGCAGACAGAGCTTTCGCATCTATTATATTAGTACATATGGATTAATATTATATTCTGTCTTGAACTGAAAATGTGTTGTTCGCTATTGTTATCTTTGAGCGATCAAACATAAATGCATTCATGCACAGTTTTTAAACATCGTTATTAGATTTCATCAATCGTTTTTAAATGGAATTTTTAATTATTTTGTCGTTTGTTTACATGTCGTTTGCAAGGTCAGCTTCATGCTGTTAATGTCCAAGTGATTCATAGTTTAAAATTAGAATTGTATCAGTATCATTTAATGTTAGATAGATTACCTAATGCAATTCGGTATTGAACAATATTGTTTTTTCCTTATGATATGAAAACCTTGAATATAAGAATATATTTAGGCATTGAAAATAGTATTTTGTTCGGAATTGATACCTGTGTACCAGCTATTGTATTACTTCATGATTTAAAAATAGCTCACTAGGCAGACAATTGATTCAAAAATGTATCTAACAAAAACATTATATTTTATTATCGGAAAAACCGTTCCTCGTTCTAAGCCAAGAAACCTTAAAATTTAAATATTTGTGGAACGAAAATCGCCAGCAGGGTAAGGCATAGATAAAATTTGGGTATGATCCGTAAGCCGGGACGGGTGGTGAAAAACCGCCGAGATGCCCACGTCATGTCCAATAGGCTTTAGTGACGAATAAAAATTCTTGGCGCCCAACCTTTCTATCTAAAGGGATGAAACTACACTCGGTTTTTATTAGACAAAATGTTCGGACGCTCATGTTCAAGTTTGCCTGAGTGAAATATGATTACAGAACGGAATTATTAAAAAAAAAAGATTTTGTATAGTCTTTGGGCCCAATTGGAAAAGGTTAGGTAGAAGTCGACATCGAACAAGTATGTTTTTTGGATTTAAAAATCAAGTCTAAAATGGTTGACACAAAGGAAGTTTATTTGTCTGGATATGCATTTGGACCCGCTTGCACCACAAATCACAAATGCGTTTAGCGATAAAAGTATTGAAAACGTTTTATTTATAAACATGCATTTAACGTTTTGCAGTGGTGAGAGTTGACCTTAGTCTCTGCAGCTTGGTACCTAAATCTTTGGTGTTTAAGTACTATGATAAAATACATGAGTTTTCTATCAAAACTCTGGAAAGAAGATAACTTCGAATGTCAAAATTGACCAGTAACAACTTCCTATTTGAATAAAAAGACATCGTTCGATATTTACGTGTTGACCTAATAGCTTACGGTCGGCAAATAGGGCGCCTGTAGTAATAACGTTTACTTAGGCCGACGGACATCAATAAATTGCAACTGATTATTAATTTACAAGAGAAGTTTGCCATACGACATGCATACCTATTGCATTATCCATTTGCATATTATAGTGCAGCCTTTCGTCAATATTGGGGCGAAGAATAATCCTCTATGTGCATCATCTTGTTTCAAAACATTTCGTTGTAAATGAATTAAATATTTAAATAAATGAATGGGCTGACTAAATTGTTATTTTTTTTACTTTAGTAAATAACAACAAAAAAAAAATACTTTTCAGCCAGCGGGGTAGTTAAGCATAACACAATAACAGTAGCAATGGCACATACAATTATGACATTTGACAGTTCAACAACATTCGTTGCGTTATTTACGTTGTTGAGCAGACAAACTTTTCGAGTATATGATGTAATGGATTAGTAAATTATCCTTGAAAATGATATAGATTGTAATTAAAAATGTTTTAGCGCAATTAGAGTGCTGGCTGTCATGTTAAAAGTATAAAAGATTTAACCTTCACAGATAGGTAACGCAGTGAATTTTAATAGTCAAAGTTTCGTACCTACGCAAGGACCAAGTTAAAGGTTTTCACTCCCGGTATCTACGAAAATAAAAGTGTAAACATTTAAGAAAAAGAAAAATAAATATCGTAAGCTAAAAGCTGAAGTCAGGATCAATAAGGACCAAAAAAGACGGATTTCGTCTTCGACTGAATTCGTTCCACAGTTTTACGCAGTCAAATGAAGATTCTGTATTATGATTTTCATGATAATCATTTCAAAATGTAATAAAATTTAACATAGCAAATAAAAAAAACATTAAAATAAACACGTTCACTCGATTCTTCATAAACATAAGTAGGTATATTAGGTAACATCATGGTAATGTTCAATAATGTTTCAGTAGGTAATAAAAATGCTTTTACGCTCGATTCAGTACGAGGTGGTAAGCGTGTATTGATTAGTTAATTACTAATTAGTTGCTATGCTAATAATTACACGTAATTGTATGGGTCTATACCTGTGTGGGGTGTGGACTGTCATTTAGCCTGACGGTCATTCGACCCGCAATTAGCTTTGATAATGTTGTTATTACTTCACCAAAGCGCCAAACATTACATGGGGGAATATTTCGGCTAACTTAGAGGGGGCCGTGGTCATGGGGGGCTTCCATGTGGGTGTAGGTACAGTCATGAACACAAATACCTATGTTTTTTTTTAAGATGGCGTGTATTTAATTAAACCTCAATTTTATTAATTCCCATTTTGCATTACTAAAAATATTAATAAACACTAATATAATGAATGCGCCTCTTTGCGTGAACCTTAAATCATTTATTATGGTTTTGCTTTACTTAGTGGGTATTTTCAAACCCATAAATATGTTTCTCTTTCTATTATGAAATAGGTCTTATCTCAAAGGTGTAATAATTATCTATGTAGTTAGTTAAAATACATTTTGAATTTGAGTGTATACAGAGTGGCGATTAGGTTATGACATTAAATAGTTAATACAAGTTGTTATCAGTCTGTTAAAATAATAATTTTTAGTAAACTGAATTTTTCAAACAAAATAAATGGCGTAATAATTGACAGGAAATAAACAACCCTTGATAAAAAGGTATCAACAATTCAACACAAATTTTATGGTATTGTCACCAAATAATCACAATTTTGTTAAATACTAAAACGAAAAAAAGGTCCTATGGCTAGAATGTTAATTGTTATTATCTAATTATTTTGAATGGAGGCATGTATCCCAGCAATGGGAACAATATAGGCTGATTATGCTAAACTTAACAAATAAACAAAATTAAACGAAAAGTGAAAATTCAAAGCATGGGCTTAAGCTCTACCACAAAGCATATATAGGGTGACTGGTAATTAGTGACCGATACCTAAACACGTGATTGTACTCATGATAACAAACAACTTTTACTATGGGACCAAACCTGAATTCGCGAAAAAAAATCTGCTGTTCAGTACCTACATTTTGACCAGTTAGGCGAACATAAATGACTGAACAGCAGATTTTTTTTCACGAATTCAGGTTTGGTCCCATAGTAAAAGTTGTTTGTTATCATGAGTACAATCACGTGTTTAGGTATCGGTCACTAATTACCAGTCACCCTATATATGCATACCTACATAAAACATACAATTCTTTGGAGGAATGCGTAGTATCTTCAGCCATATTTCGCTTATTATTTTCAAGTCCCATGTGATAGGAAGGAGGCCATCCTATTGTCATCATTCTAGCACAAACCTGCTACAGAAAGTTCCTTATAATGTAATTACATTTTCCTGAACTGAAAATATTCATGGACTAGCAGTGCCCCGTGGTTTCACCTGTATAAGTCTCGTTCCCGTGGGAATATCGGGATATAAGTACTCATGTGCCTAATTTCATCAAAAGCCGTTCAGCTGTTTTAGCGCGAAAGTGTAACAAACAAACACACAATCAATATTTTTCTTTTTTTAATAATACTAGTTTAGATATAAACGTGGCCTTAGGGCCTATGGCAATGCAACAACGATTATTATTGCCTAAATTGCTGTTGTCGCTTTTGTCACAAAACGCTATACCTAAAATAACCAGTAGGTAGTATGTAAATGCCTTGATCATGAAATTAGATTCATCCTTCGAGATTGTAACCGAATAATTTTACTACAGTGAGAGTACGGGCTTAAGTATAGAATCTACATATAAAGACGTATATTTCAAAGGTTGTACATCTAGTGAGCTTAATCACAGTGCCGCCGCCAAGATCTAAGGCAGGATTTCATGAGCTGCCTTTGTTGATATGATATTTATGAGACGGCTTATAGAATATAATGTGTGCGTTACCAGACGTTAATTTGTGGCGTAAGAGTTGTTACGACCTTATAAAAGGGTTAAAACAGATTCTTATATTTTTGTGTATATACTGGTTTATTATAATCAAACACAAACATTTGAACCGAGTTAAGCAATCTTTTCGCAGGTCAATTAATGTGTTTATAAGCGTTTCAGAAATAGGGTGTTACAAAAAAAAGTGTGCGGTCGGGCGACTCCCGTCAGGAACGAAGTTCTTTACGCATGCTCGCACGCACAAACCACTCGTATATAATAGAAATAGACAGTGAGAGAGATAAAATCGCATGGAGGCGCCTTTAACGCTTTTTACTTACGTGATGATTTCTACAAGTCAACTCTTACTACAAGCCGCTTTCCAAAAAACCGTAAGCATAGCTAATGTAAATGTTTTAAATAAGTATACTTTTGTTTTTAGGGATGGGACGGTAAAACGAATTCAGCAAGCGACGAGGACGAGAGTCCGCCGCCTGCGCACGCCCCGCTCGACGCGGTCTGGCAACCAGTCGACGGAACTCGGTGAGTTTTAGACGATAACTCTTTAAAACGAAGGTATAGGTTTAACTTACCTTTGATTTATGAAACAGTAAACTCATAGGTACTCTCAAAACGATGAAGAAAAACATCGTGAAACGTGGAAACCCGCATATCCTAGAATCAAAAATCCTAGACATGTGACACCTACCAACCTGCACTGCACCCGCGTGGTAGATTACAGCCCACTCCCACTCGAGGAAAGGAGGCCTGTGACCCAGCAGTGGGAACATTATGGGACCTTTTGCAATTTTTTGAAAAACATTCGGTCAATCACAATCATGTCAATGGTCACATAGACATTGATTTACAAAAAAAAAAAAATTAAACCCGACTTTTTATCATAGATTGACTATACAGGTACAGTCAATCTATGTTAAATTTAGTGTAATTTTTTTTTTCTAATCGCAATAGGTCTATTGCGATTAGAGTTGTTTGTACTAAAATCCAAAAATACACCTAAAGGTGTACTTATTGTATCCACAACAAGGAACTATGATGATTAATACGATTAAATAACCAAATGTTATAATCGTCAAAGTTTGGTGATCAAATACCACAATGACGTCATATTTTTAGGGAAGGACAACATTTTAGCATAATAATCTCATAAGTCGCGTGAGTGAAGACAATAAAACTAACATGTCCTTAATATAATGACCTGTTCGAATGCTTGAATGTATTTTAAACCAATAAAATATGTATCTAGAACGCTGAATCAGAAACAGTTTATTGAATAATTTATGATGTCTATGTCAATACGTGTAGAACTACACGTATTGACATAGAAAATGAGTAATTAATTACAAATTTTAACTCTAGTAACTTTACTAGCCTAGATTAGATCCCGGGACTCGGAACGATCGATATAATAGGTCACTTCCACAGATATAGATAGACCTAGATAACGCAAGTATCACGATCTGTATGAAAACCAAGCGTGCCATTTTTATGACTACTTAGTATGAAATATACGTACTCATCATCATATGCCTAGCCTTTTCCCAACTATGTTGGGGTCGACTTCCAGTCTAACCGGATGCAGCTGAATACCAGTATTTTATATGGAGCGACTACCTATTTGACCTCCACAACTCAGTTCCTGGGTAATACGATACCCCTTGGTAAGACTGGTTGTCAGATTTTTGGGCTTCTGACTACCCGTAACGACTGTCAAAGGTCCACGAATAACAGCCGGGACCAGCGGCTTAACGTGCTTTCCGAGGCACGGAGGGGTCTCGGTATGTAAAGATGGTCACCCATCCACAGACCAACCGCGGCAAGCGTAGCTTAACCTGATCGATCGACCTGTGCGGCTGTTATTATTTAGCCACATTTTATATACGTACTTTATAATAATAATATGCCTACCTACATAACACTTTTTCACTCACGCTCACCCAGCCAGCAGTATATATACTCAGGACTGAGCGCGAAAGTGGCGGCTTACGATTTTTGTACGTAAGCTGGTGCGATTTTTGGCACGCAAAATAGTTGCTCTTGCTCTCATCTAGGTGTATCTATATCTGTGTTCACTTCGGTAAATAAATTAATGGTGATCGTACCTACTGTGCCAATCGATTTTTAGCATCCATCGGTCACGATTCTGTGCTATTTTAATAATGCAATTGTTCTCTCTCACTGAGAGGGGCCTGTGTCCTAGCAGTGGGAACATTACAGGCTGATTATGCTTAAGAAAGAAAGAAAGAAAGAAATCATTTATTTTGCTAATTGTTGCAAAATGTTTCCTTCATCGTTGGAAGAACTATGAAGGAACATTTCAATATGAATTAATTTTGAAACGCTGCCTCCGTTCTTTACAAAATAACGTCGCTTCGTGGTCGTCGTCACGTAGGTTCTTATTTAATGTTAAATTATTTATAAGCGTTCGCTTTACTTCCATGTTACTATGTAGCTTTTCGCAATTGATAACATTGCATGTTGGTTGCTCTAGTCTGACCATTAAACTATGATAATTATACCTGCAATGACCTTAAAACGCTGAAAAAATTAGGTTTCTAGGACATATTATAATATATCCATCCATCCATCGTCCATGTAACAACAATATACCTATTCTTTATCGAATCGATAAGCCCAGATACGCACGGGCATATTTTTTATTTTATCGTGGCGATTTTCTTGGCACACTGCATTTTCAACGCTACATTTTCAGCTTCTTGACGCGCTGAATACCAAAAAATAAAAAATTGCCAAGGCGAACCTGGGCTAAAAGAACAAAAAAAAATTACAAAGGTTTGTCAATGATGCGGTAGGTAGGTACTTATTGATAACAGTGTTCGATGTTTCAAAATAACGTCGTACCAAATATAAATATGAACATGAATGTCACCCACGACAGTTATTACCTATATAAAAATTACAGACACATTCACCGAGTAATAAAAATTCTCGTATAACAACAAAACATGTTCAAGGCCTAAACAATATGATCGGTCATAACAAATAACCACAAATAAGGAATATAATTCTTATGGAACGCCTGTGTTTTTATTAAATGTGTATCACCCCTGGATTCTGCGCCCTACGTCTTATTAAATTATTTTTTTATGTACTTTTTATGGCTATTAAAATACTATTAGGATATCTAATTAGGATAGTAAAAAGCACTTACAGGCTGGTGTTGCTAACGAGTTCGGTGATTTAACGTCGTATTTGTACTTTTTGGTGGGAAAACTTCACTCTTATCTACGCATGTATTATGGTTTTATAGAGATTTATTTTGTAATGGATTTAACCTACGTTGCTGGAGGCGCTTTTAGTGTAGGTTCGATTAAAGGAGCCGAAGTGATACGAGTAGTGTGCCATCATGTACTACATAATGTGCAATCACATCCAAAATAGGTTCATCACCAGAGCAATTTCTGTCTGTTCATTGCACAATACAATCTGTTTTACCGACACAGAATTATGTATTGTGTCGTAATGCTAATATCGCAAAATGACATTCAGCCATCTTCTTTATGTCAAACCGAATCACTCTGACCAAGAAATGATTTAGGTATATTTCATATTGTGTATGATATTTTGATCTTGTAATCAATCGAATAGAATAGACATTTTTTTTTCGAAATATGGGTAATACATAATAGGTGTTATGATACATTGAATCCAGCTGTATTTCACGGCATGCAAACATTTACATTATCTTTCACTTAAGTTTAACCAAAAGCCAGATCCTGATCAATCCAGAGCAATTCAGCCAATTCTTTTTTCTGATTAAAACTCATTCACTCATGTAATAGTGTGTACAGTGCTGTAACTTCAACAAGAATTTGATTTTTTTTTCTTCAATTGTCCTGACTTTATAATGAAAATAATTTGAAAACCTACACTATGCTGCTATAAAAACTCACATTTAATTTCATTTTTACGGTCCCGATTTTTCCTCCGCCTTGTAACCTCTACTGTCGCCTTATGTGCTTAGGCTTATTGCAGAAAATGAAAATAAAACACTTCCATTGATTGCGTATTTATATAGTCAAACACCTCATTATTTCAGTTTTTAATTAATAATAAAAACAGCAGCTTCCGGGAAAATAATGAGCGAACTTCTCGAAATGGTAAATCTTGAGATGAGAATTGTAATTTATTATAATAACGTGTAGCTTACACGTCAAACAATAATGTTATGCAGTGGCAAGATATTTTCATGAATCTTTACATTTTTTAAACTCATAAAGCAATCCCACAATGTGCCATATTTGCAACCTTCTAAGACATAGGGTACGCTTAAGTCCCGTAGAAGTCAAAAACTTGGACATAATATAAGAGACACTCGCTCAGACTGAACAGTATTCAGCAAACTGTGAGTGGCTGATAGGGACAGTGGACTGTCTGAATATATATCTATACATTCCAAGTATTTTCACAAAATATTTGCGTTTATTTGAAAGTACGTCGTCGCCAATCTGTGAGTGGACGTGGTAAACTGCTACGCTTTCGAAACATGCAATCTACAATCAGCTTAGTGCGGATTGAAGCATAGTTTCCCTTCGAATCTATTCATTCTGTTTCAAAGTCTACCTTCCATAATATGCCAAATATGTGAAGCAGGGGTATTATTAGTAAGTGTTTGTTACTTCCTGACCCATTAACTAATTAACAAACTTTCACACACGCTGAAGGGGCTTGATAACGCAGGTAGGTAAGGGAAATTAAAGCAGCTAATTAATTAGTATGCATGCTTGGAAAAAGTGTTGAATATTAAAATAAAATATACTGTTGCGGACTTTAAATTAAATGGAAATGTATGTACATGCAAATGATAAAGGAGTTTATTGTACCGTTTTATTTTTAGTACCTCTTTAATCATTGTTGAGTGAGTTATGTATGAACAGAAAATTAATACGTGTTTAGCTTCGGATGTTGGTTTAGTTGTTTTAATTAGAACGATGGATATGATAACATGGAGTTCACAAATACGTATCATAGTGAGTACCTAGAGGTCTTGTTCAAATTTTAAGTCGGAGGTATTATTCGTTTGTGGTTACGAGCTTCGTGAGTCTCGTAGGCTCGTAGGCTCTCGTAGGCTTTCGTAGCGTCGGCTCAGTTTATTGTTGTTTGATTGTTCACGGAGGTATAATTGCGGTGGGAATCGATTTAGCGCTCGCCTGAACTGGGATTTAATGTCGTGTAGTAGGAATTTAGACAGAACACTGCAATATATTGAGTTATGTAAATGACGTACATGTATTCAAGCCTTTATTGATGAGCTAAGGCAAACAAAGCAAGCGGCAATCACGCTACTAGAGCGGTGATGCAAACAAGCATAATATGTGTGTTCATAAAATAACACTGTGCATATGTGATCATCTAAATAGCTATAAACGTTCAACAAAGGATTTGTTTCTGCGTATGGTCTTAGAACAATATACAGGCAGGGACGTTGACGCGCAAACTATAACCATGAATTCAGCACATGATTCTCGACCCCCTAACGTAGATTTTCGTGGGTTTTCGTAAAAAAACCAGACGCTTCATAGAGCAGTGTTATCTATACCTACAAGGTCAAAATGTATGGAACGGCAGCATTTTTTTTATAAGCTATGAAAAAAAAAATACGCAGAAATCAAGTACTAAATCCATGGTTGGGCGTCGATGTATTGCCACCCTTGCCAGAATCGCTACTTACTCGAGTATTTTTATCATTTTCCTATAAAAACATTTTACGCCATTCGTTTAGTAGGTACTTCAGTAAAACTTGTGAGACAACGCGCGCGCGGGAAAACAAAGCCAACGCGCCATTTTCCAGATAATAACATTACAAGTCCGTTTTTTTTCTTCGAAAGTGTCAAAAAAACGTCGTATGAACTCTGCACACTCGGCTTCCTTATTTAACATAGCACACATGTATCATAATGTACTATTATACAACTGTTGTATAATAAGGGGTATTAAAACCTAATTTTAATACCTAACTATGTACAGTTGCATACAAAAATTGTATCCCCATGGTATGAATCCTCTTTAAAAGGTTTTGAGACCATAGGGTGTTGCACAGTGTTGTAAGAACTATGGAAAGTTTAATTGCTGAGTATCGATGCTTGTATCACTCATTTTTGTAAATAACAAAGTAATACATTTTTGCAATACTAGTATCGAACAAAAATGACGGGATACGACGTGAATTCGAATAACCTAAAGTTTTTTTTTTAAATTACGGCAGTGTGGTAATGAAACGTGCGTGCATGACAATATTCTTTTTTTGAAATCCATATAGGTACACATGGATACCACGAATTGAGTATTTAGAATGTGGCTGTTTGATGAGTAAGGAAGGGATCGAAAAAGCAAAGGAGTTGCATAATTAAATTTAGTACAACATTATAACACTCGTTTGGATAATATTATGGTTACTATGACACTGGTTGTTTTAATGTTGGCAATAAGCTAACAGTTTCAGAAACTTTTATAGAAGATTATAAAGATTATAGCATGGGTGTAGATAAATATTTAATGAAGGACACACAGTATTATTCAACTAGAAAGAAAATCTAGTAGAAACGCTACAGTTTTACGGTTTCCACGAGATCCGCTGTTATTATTTTAGTGCGAGGTCATCGCAAAGGAGGAACTTTAAAGTAGCAAGCTTTGGATAAAATATCATGTTCTTTACAGTGCAGCATTTGGAATTCATCTTGTTGCAGTCTAAAATAGACTAGGGATTACTAAAATGGCGTGAATTAATAATGAATGTGAGAAGTGAGAGATATGAAAGGCTTGGGCATAAGCCTAGCTCTAATTCTTTTCAGTAAGTGTGTGTGATATATGGGTCGGACAACCGGACTATCCATTTTGCTGTTAACATTTGATTTAACAACATGGCGAATTCCTCATAGATAATTATCGCTTATTCAAATAAAAATAAAGAAAATGGCGGCGTTTATAAATTCTATATAATATATTCTCAGGGTGATTTTAACATTGTAATAAAACAAAATATATATTATTGCACATAAACCTACATGGGCACTTATGAAACGTCAAAAGCTAAGTACGTAGTTCCAAGTGGTCGTTTCCTATGGCGAAGAGCCGGCAAGAAACTACATGATTAATCTTTTAGAAATAATTGGCTCTATTACACTATTTCTAAATTACAGTGTTTATAGGTATTTGGAGGACAGTGAAGTGAAGGCCTATCAATAAGTACCAGTGTTGTATCAGTTAGATAGCTAATACAATAGATTAGTTATTCCCCGATTATGTTCCTTACCAGACACTTGAGAACGTAAATGCTGAAGTTTTTCTTTCATCGTCGTAGTTCTCGTGTATCGTTAACAAAAATCAAGTAACTAAAAAAAACTCTAGTCAGAACAAAAGCGAAGGGCTTAAAATATCACGAATAAAACCTCCCGTGCCATATGGGATTGCTCTGGCCTCCCGCCAACAGCCAGGCTGTATAGTACGAACATAAGCCATTTTATTTATAAACATTATTTACCTAAATAATGGGCTAAAAAGTTGTTTCGAAGTTAGACAAAGGCTATTGCCGAAATGTTTTTTTAGCTGTATTGATTGAAGTGTTGTTTTTGTTTATTTTTTAAATGTGCATGACGCGCGATGTTCTTGTGCTTACAATTTTAATATTAGTTGAGTTCTAAAGTCTCTAGTTTTGGAAGCGTTAATAAGCGTACATTTAAGGTCGGTAGAAACAATCCAACTTGTTTATTAAATTTGGAAAGGGATGACTGGTTTTATTCTTGTCAATTTTCCTGAGATCATTATTTATCTCTTTTTCTTCAGCTGTTTCGTTGAGGAGCAAATATTTTCAAAATAGCATTAATTTGGTATCGTCCCATGATGCAGTGTAGGTACAACACTTCATAATTTCAATCAAAACTTTAAAGAAACGATTTTTGTTGTATTTAACTAAGTGACAACTCTACACATATTTTTGCCTTTGTCGTACCTATATAATTACTGTAAGTATACATGTGTCACATAAGTAATAAGTAATTCAGCCAATCTATTCATTAGTACACGGTGTTTTCTAAGTTTTCACTGTAAGTGTGAGCTGTCTTAAAGTGAGTTGTCTTTCCACTTGAAGCTGAGGGTTGACAATATTGACTTCAGCCTCACATCTAAGTTTTCAGGGTGAGATTCTTACAGAATATAGCGATACGTGTCATGAAAAAAAATCAATATAAGCTATTACGTGATTTACTAAGAAATTAACAACACTGCCCGAATTATTCATGGCGATAAATTACACGTAATGTAATGGTCATCAAAGCGATACCGTCGGCAAACTCGATAGTGGAACCAGTGTGATTTAAAAGAGTTATGGTATGGCATAAGAAGATTTGATTTATTCGCTGCTAGATTTTTCTGAAATGAATTAAATTAAAGGAAAACGTGAAGAGATCCGTAGGACCAAGGTAACCGACATAGCCCAAAGAATAAGTGCCACCACGTAGGGCAAATTGTTCACAGAATAGATGGCTGATGGGGCCGAAAGGTTCTGGAGTGGCGAGCGCGTATCGGAAAACGTAGCGTTGGAAGGCCTCCCACAAGGTGGACCGATGATCTGGTGAAAGCCGCAGGAATTCGCTGGCTGTGAGAAGCACAGAACCGGGTGAAGTGGCGGTGATTTAGGAAAGCCTTCCTTTGTCCAGAAGATGACGTTTTTCGGCTGAAATGATGATGGTGATGAAAGGAAAACGTCGTGAGGAAATCTGGAGTTCTCAAATTCAGTCTGAAATGTCAACAGGCAACGAGCAAGCTTGGTGATCAATTCTTGTTCCTCCCTGCATTGGAAAACGGTTTTGCCTTGCACTGGAATTTCAAACCTTCTTAATAAAATTAGACTACTGAAAATCTAGCAGATTTTCAAGTTTGTCATTTGTCTAGTTTTATATACGGTGACTGATAATTAGTGACCGATACTTAAACACGTGCTTGTACTCATGATAACAAACAACTTTTACTATTGGACCAAACCTGAAATTATGAAAAAAAATCTGCTGTTCAGTCATTTATGTTCACCTAACTGGTCAAAATGTAAGTACTGAACAGCAGATTTTTTTTTCGCGAATTCAGGTTTGGTCCTATAGTAAAAGTTGTTTGTTATCATGAGTACAATCACGTGTTTAGGTATCGGTCACTAATTACCAGTCACCCTATAGATGGTAAACGACATGCATAAATCGCAGCCAACTGGTTTAATTAGCCGTTTAGTTAACCACCTAGCCTTTTAACTAAACGGCGGCCTTTCAACTAACGGCCTGAATGTTAACTAGTTGGTTACCCCATATACACAAAGCTTTTTCCAGTAGAGTAGACAGAAACTGCAGAACGCCGTCTACTACGGTCCTTACATACAAGCGTATGTAACTATATTAAAAGAGATAGCTGATAAATGTTGTGATAAAAATAAAAAAAATGAGATAATTGGTCAGTTTTAGGATTCACAAACATGACGTCCGCTGCCACATCAGCGACGTAACGATGGCTATTCCTGAAATATGACGTAGGTACCATTTCTTACCAACATTTGATTTTTGTAAGAAACGCTGCATCTTTCAAACCCCCTTCAATGAATAAAACGAGTTGAAAATTAAGAAGAGGTACCGTTGTTATCACACTTCAGACTAATATTATAAAGGCGAAAGTTTGTGAGTGTGTTTGTTACTTCTTCACGCACAAACGACGGGACCAATTTTGATAAAATTTGGTATAGAGGTAGCTGACATCCTGGGTTAACACATGGGTCATTTTATCCTGATATTCTCACGGGATCGAAACTTATGCGGGTGAAGCCGCGGGGCGCAGCTAGTAGTGTCAGTATAAGTAGGTAAACAAACAGACAGACTGTCAAGCTATTGCTAATAGGTTTACAAAATACTGGAGATTTTCTGATTTTATGGCAGTATTTAATCAACAATAGTGTCTCTCTGTTAGTTTATGACTGAGAGGCTTGCTGCAAATTGTACCGTTTTGTGAGATCATAAAGCTGAGATGTGTCTAATTGCCAAACAATAAAGTAGTTAGTGCGAATAGTAGTAACAGTCGCGTAATATTTCAGTGACCTAAATTCCGAGCTTAGTTTCAACGTAAAGCTACAGTTATAAAAATAACCACCAAATACAAAAGAAAGGACAACAATATTCTGACGCCGCCGCACAAATATTAAACAATTCAAACTGGATAAATATTTTCAGCTTTTACAGTCGAATGCAAGTCGGAAGTAACCTGGAGAAGACTTAGCCTAGTATGAAGTTTCAATTGAAAAAAAAAGCTAGCTTATAGTGGTTATGTTACCACTGGTACGCGACTGGGCCAGGGCACATCACGTTTTTTAAACGCGCCGTTGACGCGCGTTTGTAGTGATACAGACGCGATACGCACGCGAGTCAGACGCAGCCTGTAGACCTTCTGTAGGATAAAAGCGCGCCGTCGACTTTTTTCTCCAGAAAATTCGTATGGTACAGACATTTGCCATTTTATGTCCCAAATGAGGCTGAATAAGAGACAAGAGTAATAACAAAGTTTTATATAGCGATGCCATATTTCACAAAATTTCAAAGCCAGACAGAGGGGCCTTAGTCCTCAAGTAGTATTAAAACTTGTGACACATTAAATACCGTGACGAAAATAGAAATTCCTTCTCTTGGAGGCTTTCATTTGAGATCAAGAAGTATGAATCAGACAAGAGAAACAAGGAAAAATACTTAACTAGATGCAAGCAGCTTGTATAAGTATAGTAAAAAATTAAAACTGTCAAGAGTAACAGCAATTTTCTAATTTTGAACCTGTAGTGAAATCTGAAGTAGGTAAGTATAATAAACGACGACGACGACGACGACGACGTTTAAATTTAACTTACAAGTTTAGTTAAAAAAAAAAAAAAACTAATAATATGAAAATACACAACGCTGTAGCAGTACAAAAAGTAGCTATAAATTACTATAGAAATACAAAAAGTATCTATCTATATCATACTCTGGTGACAGCTACAACGACTTCATCGGCTCTCTATTATTATAATCATATCATTCCCTGCTGAGTCACAAGTTCTAATTTTCCGTTACTTGTATTAAACGATCGGAAGGTAATATTGCCATAGTACCTACCTAGTACAGACACTAGCACATCAAGTTACCCGAAACTGTCAAATTTTCCCAATCAAGTTTGAACCTTATGTTTTAGACATAAAGTTTAAAATCTATTAAACTTTGACAGATTGTAGTAGCTTGATGTGCTCAATCTGTACCTACAAGTAGGTACAGCCGTCCGGCCGTCGAGAGAATGCGTTCCTGACAGCTGTCACTGCGATAAAGTGTAGTATTCAAATTCATATTCGATTACGTGAAACTGAAAGGTGTCAAGAACGCATTTTCTCGTCGGCCGTACTATAGTATAGCTTACTCTTGTCTTATTCATACTCTAAAGTTGGATTTTATACTCTAAAGCCAAGTAACAGCCGTCTACTAACTCGTCGGTATGTAGGCCGGTATTGTACAGCCCCGTATTATGAACACGTTGGCGAAAATGTTTTTCAGAACACGTTTCCCACTCAACCTACTAGAAAATGGAAATGGGTTGAGCTGTGAGCGTTGCCAACGAAAGAAAATAAATTTGTTTTATTTAAATGTAGTTCAGGACTGGAAAGGTAGGCCCATCGGATTGTGGTGGCTTTCGTTCGTGTTGTGGTGCGCCTTCCATTTTGTGGTGACGGGAATGGTACCCGTTTACGATAATAACTTGAACGTTATTTTAATGAGCTTTGGAGTTATTTGCTATTGTTCTTTCTGTAACGTTAATATTATTGAATACAGTTTACTTCTTTACTCTGATATTTTCAGGTAAGTACTTAATGTTGTTAATATTATTGTGAAAATATTTTACAGGTATTATTTATCTATTTTATTTAACAGTTGGGTTTAGTGGCATAAATCCAAACTGGCAACTCATACCTAACCGCGTAATAATAAAGCCAAGATTCTATTTTATGAATCAAACGCTGTCTCGATAAAGTTTGCAACCCCTCTGTTTAAAAGAATAAGATCTTTAGTCTGTGGGCGACCCAAAACTCCTTTTGAAGTATTACTTGAAAATTCTAGAAACTCTTGCGCTACCTGTGAAGAATATAATTAGGTAGTTGTTTTTAGTTTCCTTGTCCGTAATACGTCCTTAAATCTTTTGAAAAGACCTTGATTTTATTTTGATTACGAGAAAAGAGGAAAGCGAAAAATAGGGAAAGAGAAATTGGGCCTGCTATGGAAAAACGTAAGCTTGCCTAATAATAATAATAATTAAAAGTCTAAAAGTTAAAAATTATGCAACTTCGCAAAGAAAGTCAGAAAACTCGAAGAAAAAACTTGAAGTGTTATTCTAGATGAGTTTAACGGAAGCAATTGCATCACAAGGCGAGTGGAGAGGCGTCGATAAGTGTCATCGGTCGCCGACGAGGGCCCTCAGCGTGCAGAGGGCACGCCCCTCTCCAAAACTTTTTACTTCACTATTAGTGCAAAATTTAAAGCTGGTTTTAATATTTTTCGATGAAACTGTGTGAATCATTTATATAAATTAATCGGTACATTCCTTAAGTCAGTTAATGTAGGTACATCGTATTAAAGCAAAATTGTAATATTATTTATAACGTTATTTTCAAATTATTGGAAGGATTCAATATCACGTTTTTCCTTTAATTACTTAAGTACTGGTAAAATTTATTTTCGTAAAATTATTATTCGTTTAAAACTTACAAAGCGTATAAAAGTATTAATCAATTTTATGAAAAACTTTATGGTCGTTGTTTACAGACGGAAGTTGCTGCACGTTTTATGTAACGTTTAAATATTTTTCTACACACTTGCTTGTAAAGTGGCTCTTAATGAACCGCTTTTAAGTCCATAATGCAGTGTATTAAACATGCTTGTTTTTACTTTATGTTACTGCACTAGTGTGGTAATGCCACAGATAACTATTTACTTCATGCCAAAAGGAAACCGCGGGCCATATTTCAAATTTTTTTTAAATAGTCTGAATTGTACTTGGTCCCCAAATGAATTAAAATGTATTTACCTTAAATTGTCCGTGGTCCCTCCTGGAACCAAACAGAAAAGACTCTTACCGGCGTTCTATTATTGCGGATTCTCACTGAAGTAATGTATATTTTCTCAATGCCAATAGTACTAATTCTATACTAACTAAACTGCACTTTGACATACGACAACACTAGGCCCAGTCTAAACATTATTTTTATGTGTATTATATTTTTTAATATAGGCTGTTTTACCAGTGCCTTTATTTAAAACTGCGCGCGCATCGCTAGCGCGGCGTGCGGAAATACAAAATCAGCGCACCATTTTATATAAAAAATAATTACAATACAAGTCTGTTTTTTCCTTGTTCAAAAACATCGTATGAAACGCGTGTGCATTGATCATTACACACTCGGCTACCATAACGCGCTCACCTATGGCTCACGTGAATATTACCGCTTCGGATGCAATGGTCAACATAGCACACATGTATCATAATGTACTTTAAACGGCAGCTAAGTCTTGATGCTATTTTAAAATCTCGATTTTCATCACAGTTGTTTATTTAATTGCTTAAGTCGGTAGAAAATTATATCACGAACAATAACAATTAATATTGCTTCCAGTCCATGGGTAATTTAGAGCCAGTGATTCAAAGGTAATCACGCGAAAAGATAAAAGCTTTAATTCTAAGTACTGTTTGTTTTATTTTGTTTTGTTACTTAAAATAGGTACCTGACTGGGTTCCCATATGTCCTTTTCGGGTAACCACTGAAAATCAGCACTGTGCTGTGCATCCTCCATAACACATCATCATGTTTTGATTAGTGTGGAAAAATAAATAAAAATTTTATTTATTTATTTATTTATGCTGAGTGGAAGTTCTTGTCACAGTCATGACGTGCAGCTATCAATCTATATCCATTTCTGGTTTGTGCTATTGATTTTATATCTATTTTGTTTTTATTATTCGAATTAATTATATTGTTATATGCACGTGTTTCTGTGAAAAATAAACCTATTTTTCTTTCTTTCTTTCATAAAAGTATATTCGGATGCACTTATATTGAAAACGAAGGCAACAAGTAATCATGAAAATAAAAATGTAGAGTAGGTAAGGTACTGGTAATCTATTAACAAATTTAACAAAAGTTGTTCTTGAAAAGTACCTAGACACCATTAATAAATTATATTAATAACTGTTTCGTTTTAAATGTTTTACTGAAACAGTCGATAAGCTGATGAGTTCCTTATTGAAGCCAGCCAACAAAAGGCAAGGTCTCATATCGTGGCAATCAAAGAGTTTTGACTTGCTCTTTATTGCGTGAATTTTTGAGAGCGTTGACGGCAGCTTTTGGCAAACAATTGCATATGAATATTAAAAACAGTAACAAAACTCAAATTCACTCAATATTAAACATTGTCAAGCATAATTAAATGACCTAGGTATATTTCGATAAAAGACAAGCATAAACCGATTGCGGTGTGATTTGATTTAATATCACTTTATCTGAATTGTGTAAGGCATGCAACGTTTTAATAAACTGCCTTTACGGTCTGTTTGTAGTAAAAGCGTGGACTGTGCTTAGTAAAGTTGCTTTTAAGGAAAAAACGGGTCATGTGCGAGTCGGACTCGCGCACCGAGGGTTCCGTTCGAATTTGTAGCTATGTAAATAGTTTATCACAGGAATCGTGTCTCGAATATTTTTCGTTCCTTTTTTCCGATTATGTTCTAAATTTCCCGCCAAAATCAGTCCCCAAAACGTATAACTGACTGTACCAATCACCGTAATCGGGAGTGAAATATCCAGCACCCTAATTGCGTAACACACTATTACTCTCAATTTGAATCATTTTGAAACATATTGCTAATCCATTGCTCCATATGTTCGCAAAATGTGTTTGCTCAACAACTCAAATAACGCAATGAACGTTGTTGAACTGGCAAAATGAAACCCATTGCTACTGATAGTGTGTTATGCAATTACCTCGCTGGTATTATTATTCGGGTTGAGTTGACACGGGCCGAGTTGTCACTGACCCGAGCCGAAGGCTAGTCTCCGTTGTGATTAGCCGCCATGACCGAAATACGGTCTGGTGGACTATCGGCCCACTCCCTATCAAGGAGAGGAGGTCTGAGTCCCATTATGGGGAACATTACAGGCTTATTATGTATGTTTGTTATGTAAAGCAGATAAGCATGCTAATATCGGTTTGTATGCAGAGTCATGCGCCGTAAAAAGGTAAAAACGTTACTGAAAAAATGTGTCAAGTGGTTTTTATTTTGATAAAGCCCCGCATTTTTGTTGCCAACGAAGTTTGTGGTGTAGAAATTTTGTTAGATAGCTCTAAAATATGCGTGTACTAACTGTAATAGGTTGACAAGAACGTGTGACATGTTTACATTTATAACTGCGAAAATTCGATATCCTGTTAAGGGCGTATTTCACCAAACTTTTATACCTGGAATAAGTTGTATCCTGAGAATATTTTTTTAATAATTTTTCTATATATAAAGTTTTCCATATAACTGTCAGACGTAAATTTTATTCCACGGATAAAAGTTATCTGACTTTGGTAAAATTAGCCCTAAGTGACTCAGAGCTGGTTTTTCCAACGCCAAATAACTATATCGGAGGAATAAATTTGAATTTTTGACAGTTCTATAAAAAAAACTGTCAGATATAAATTTTATTCAACGAATAAATATCATCGGTCGTTTCAAAAATCAGCCCTTATCGGGATATCGAATCGAGCGTAAGGCTTTCAAAGAAGTTATGTACATTATTTAATTTTAATAAAATTAATTAAAAATGTGAAATTCTAGAAGTTAAATGTCCACATGAAAGGTTACAGACAGAATATTTAACATTATTTTAATTACTGTGAATTAGGATGTTAGTTCTACTTCGTTCTTCATTTTCCAATAACAATCTATGCAGAACATTACGAGTATCGCAGCAACTAATGCCTGATAACAACTTGTGTATTCTACAAGAGAAAGACGTACTTCCAAACTGGGACGACGTGCATAGACGTGCACAAAGAACAGCCAAGCAAGACTACAAGGCAATGTGACCGCAAGGAATCTTGTGTTAGCAGGGAAGAGGAATCTAACCGACATCGATACGAGAAGACGTACGGCGAGACTACGTGACTCTACGTACTGGAATAGCTTATTGAGTTTAAAGATAAGGAGTGATATATATATGTATGTACGTATACAGCGCCGAACATTTTTTTTACCGACGAAGAAGCCAATATGAAGATTTATTGTTAACAAACCTTAGAAGCCGAACAAACATTTAAGAAGCCCTTTTGAGAGCCTTGTGCGTACAACGTGAATGAAAGAACCGATTTCAACAATAAATTTTCTGAAAAACAAGAGGTACTATAACACGCTTTTATTTTAATTCTATCTAGACTAAATTGATTGATTTAAGGTTTTGGTGTAGATGAGAATTCCCGAATAAGCTCACGTTTTTGTGTACGATATAAATATAATAAATACTGACAACGTTTTTCCGCGGCATTTCGTAAGTGACATACCCGACCATCAGTATTGACAGCCTTTGATGTGGTTTTGGCGCATCATACGCACACTTTTTCAGCTGCAGTTCTGCTGAAATTCGGGCAACGTTTCATTAGGTTGGACACACACTCACAAACTCAACACCATACCTGAAATCCCCAAGGGTTAGGCAGAAGTGTATCTACAGTACAGTGTATCGTTGTACACTTATATTTTGCCAGTTAAGTTTATGGCCAATGTAATAAATAGGAGGCGAGTCTATTGCATCAATTTGGAATTGGTACGCATGCAACGGTTGTTTATTGCATACAAAACAAATAAATAAAAATTAAAGGCACGTTTCAGTTTGAAATGCCCGTGAACAAGCAATAAGCCTGTAAACCTAGTTTAAAGGCACACTATTTTCATGAAATCTTTTAATAAATATTGCGATTTAAGACCACACAAACGTACACGTCTGTCTGTAATCTTCGTCTTTGTTCAGTTCTAAAGAGGGTTAATATTTACTAACATAATATTAGCTACGTGCCTAGGTCACCGCTGTTTACTTTTGCATATTACATCGAAACGCTATTTGCCCTGCAATTGGAAAGCAGTTACGTGGCATTAGTCTACCTAAGTGATATTTTTTATTGAATTTTATATGATACGAGTGCAATTTCTGGGAAATCCTGTGCGAAAATCTACACAAAGGACAATACACACAGAAGTGTGTGACAAACGAAGTGTGTGTCACAAAGGAATGTTTTCCGTAAAGCGTACCTAAATTATTGTATGACATTCTCTTAACAATGTGAGTAGCTATTATCCCTACTGTAATTACTCCATCCCGACTCTGTTCCATTTATTCAAACAATAAAAATTGTGAATTAGCAAAATGATAATAAAAATTATAGTATACTACGAGCGAGTTTCAACATTAACAGTTAACACGCCGCCACTCTTCGTAAAGCTTTGTGTACTAGTTTTAAATTGAAAAGATTAACTCGACAGTTTGAAGGAATTTAATTAGTGCCTCGGAATGTGGATTAAACTTCTTGATGAAGGTGGCCTCGATTATGTTAGGGATGTCAAGAAATTGCTTTAGGCCCTTTGTACACACACGTTTGTCTTGCCGTGAAAAAACTACGGTTTATTCGCCGTGTGTAGGCACGGTCGTCAGTGTTGTATGGATCACTATGGAAGCTTGTTGACAGACACGTTTTTTCTACGGCGCGGTTTATACGCCGTGTGTAGGCACGGTTCGTTAGTGTTGTATGGATAGGAAGCTTGTTGACAGACACGTTTTTTCTACGGCGAGGTTTATACGCCGTGTGTAGGCACGGTTCGTCAGTGTCCTATCGGTCACTATGGAGCTTGTTGATAGACACGTTTTTTTTACGGCGCGGTTTATACGCCGTACCGTAAAGAACCCGTACCGTGTAGAAAGGGTCTTAGGTGCCTTCCCTGCGGAATTAATATTGCTCAGTCAAGTTTCTCGCATGAGATATTTCATTTTGTAAATTCATCTCGTCACGTTTGCGGATTGATGACCCTACAGATTTATATGGCGGCATGGATTTTAATAAAAACGTGGCATGCGCGGTTATTGGTTCAGCTCATGTATTACCTAGTTAGCGTGTTATCCGCAGACATTTGGTTTTCGCCAGTGAATTGCTTCATTCATCTGTGTCCTTCGTAATTTTTTTCTTAACAATGTAACACACATTTCCGCCCGTTTGTCGAGTGATTATTACGACTACACATTGTAACGTGTAGGTACCTACTTTGTTTTAAGGAGGAAGCGCCATGGCAGCTCGAGAATTTTTTTTCTTACGTTTTTTGCAATTTCTAGTTTGTATGTTCAACAAAATATGATTTGCGACCGTAACAAGTATGTATTTACAGAGTTACAATCAATAAAATCCTCAAAAATATGAATTGATAGGGTTATGTACTTAGAGGCTAACCTGGCGCTTCCCTTAATTTTTTAAAATGGGCTTTTGGTTTAAAGACATTTATTTCTCAAAAAAAAAAGAACATTACGGTTCACTTACATAGTGAGAAATGTATAGATGTGTTTTTAAGTTATCTTCTACACCAGTGACTTTCAATTCAGTGACGATGATTAAGAAACTTGGAAACGAAGTGAAGAAACCTGTTTTAACCGTTTCTGGCCTGAAATTTAAAACATAAGGATCGAAGTTCTTTCCTTGCCTGTATGAGAGGATCTCTTTACACTGCCATGAGAAAGCGTGTTATTATTATAATGATTAGTAGACTCTCTTTCATTTTACGTTTGACACTAATAAGACACAATGAACCACTAACGAATTGTCATTAGCGTAATCAGTAGGTACTAACAATATGGTGTAATGTAACATAATCACATAGTATGGTAACGCATGGCTGGCTTGCGACAACTCATTAACTTGTACCGGCGGGTAACTTGGTGTATAACAGTTATTGTTTGTTGTTAACTTATTATTTTGGTAATTTTTACCAATGGAACTAATGTGGTTTAGCTTTAGAGCGCTAAATGTCTTTTGGTATCACTTGTCCAGTCCAAATATCGATATTTCGATAATAATGATAATATCGATATTTTGTATACAAGGTGTAACAGAATAAACGTAAGTTCTGTAAGTAGTTTGTTCATAATTGACTACTGAATCGATATCAGTAACTTTTAATATAGGTATTTTTTTAAAAAATATTTATTTTTTCACAATAACCGCCGATGAGCTAAAGTAATGCTAGTGTCAACGCGATTTTCTTAATAAAAATAGCAAGCTTTAAAAAAAAAGAGTTTTGGTCATTGTATTATGCTTTTAACTCTAATTGGGGTGTATGCGTTAATTATGTTACACCTTTTGTATATATCAAATTCTCGTGTCGCGATGTTTGTACCAAACTCCTCCGAAACGGCTGGACCTATTTGTATGAAATTTTGTGTGCATATCGGGTAGGTCTGAGAATGGCCAAAATCTATTTTTCATATAACATTATTTTTTTTTTTGCAAAACAACGTTTGCGGGGTCGGCTAGTGTAATAATATAAAAATCTCGTATCACAGTGTTTGTTATCGAACTCCTCCGAAAATGCTTGACCGATTTTTATTAAATGTTTTGTGTATATTTGGTAGGTCTGAGAATAGATCGTGGGCTACTTTTTTTTTTGCAAAACAAAATTTGCGGGGTCAGCTAATTATTACATAATAATATTTCTAGAAGGGAATTTGTCAACAATTTATTTTGCCTTATAACTGGTGGCTGGGTTAGCAGTGAAAATATTAATAGCCCTATTTGAAGATGTAATCAATTTCATATACTCGTAAAGATAGAAAGAAAGAAAAGCTGAGACGTGTACGCTGACCAGTTTGCAACTATAGTGCGGCCGACGAGAGAATGCATTCTCGACACCTGTCAGTTTCATATAAACGAATACGTGTTAAGTTTTTTTTTATTTCTGTAACTGCCCGTGACACCATAGCGGGCCCTATCAGAATACCAGCGCTGCGAAATTTATTTTTAAGTAGTTATCGCAGCATTATGCTGAGATAGGAGCCTTTTGGCCTCGTATAGGACTTTCTGTCTAATTTTTCTTTTTGTTACTTTTTATTTTTTATATAATTTGGTATTATATTTTAGACTGTGTTTAGTTTTGTTTGTGATCCTCCTGTACGAGTCGCAATAAATACTTTTTCTTTATTCTATTTTAATCTTTATTAATTAGCTACTAGAATTGTCGCACTGACAGCTGTCAGGTACGCATTCTCTCGACGGCCAGACTGTATGTTTAACAAGAACATTCCGCTAGATTTTAAAATTGATTCCAGTCTGACAATTATTATTTTATTTGTCAGAGGAAGGAACAAACCATTTACATGCCACTACTCCTGTTATCAACTTGTCAGTTATCACTTATACTCGTAATTGTGTTAAGCGGAAGAGATCCATTGCGAATTTATATGGCAATTTATATCACAATGAAATAAATTGCCACAATGAATGGTACTAGGGGTGTGACACACTGGGTGCGGTAAGGCGCGGCGGAGGTGGTTGGTTGGTTTTGACGTAAATCTTATTTAAAATCACTCCGAAACAACATCAGCTGCCGACTGGCTGCTGATTGTGATAGCTGAATGTGAGCTAGCGTTAAGCCCGGTATTTACATGCCTGTAACTGCATAAAAGTATGCAAGTAGCTTGCATGCCGTGTGCCATAAAAACTTCTGATTGGTGAATACTATAATGGCGTGCAAGCTACTTGCATACTTTTGTGCAAGTTACAGGCATGTGTGTGGTGTATTCCGGGATTTATATTTGGTGGGATCGTGGTCTAATATTCAACATTTTTATTACGTTTCAAGTCAACTTACTGCCATATGGTTTACATTAAGCCCGCGTGTCCCGAGTTGCCGACACAATCCCACTCGATTTTTTTTGCTCTATGTGTCACGTCCCCAGAAAAATAAACTTCGTGCAGTGTACAACTTCGTGCACAGCAACACCCTTAGTGAGTTGCTAAAGGCATATATACATACCGATACGCCTCACTTTTCAAAAAACCGGCAGTTGTGCAGTCAACGCACATCGGTGGTAATAATCTGACATTGATAGCGCCTTTATTTCGTATAAGTGAAGGAGGTTCTCGTAGTTGAAGTAAGACACACACGTTTGGTTGCCTGTACCTACATGTTAGGGACTTAAAGCAAATGGTTAAAACTAAATCTGTCTCATCGTTTCGCGTAAACGTTATTAGGCCAAACTGACGCAGTTTTACCCGTTAAGATTGGCCTCTCTATACAATGTGCATTTTATTGAAACAAGTAACTGAAAAGCTCCTAAGGGGTCATTGTACTCATTATTATAAACAGCTTCTACTATGGGACCAACCCTGAAATCACGAAAGAAATCAGCTGTTCTCTACTTTTTGCCGAGTTATGCGGACATAAATGTATGGAGCTGCTGTTTTTTTTGTAATTTTAGCGTTGTTCCCAAAAGTTGTACCAATTCAGAGGTTTTCAGTTATTTCATAGCCATATACCTTGTATATGACTTTAGATCGTGTGAATCTAACAGCTCATATCATCCGTATAAGGTAGTAAATCTTACCTATATGCATTAATCTTGGCTTTATATGCCATTTGACGAACGACAGGTACTATCGAATCACACGTTTAACGCCTGTAAACATCAAATTATAATTCCCCAGCGATCGATGTTTGTGGTCAAGTGTTATTAGTACCTATGTACGACTATATGGACAAACAGCATAGTCAACAGCAACTGTTAGTATTCAGTTAAGAGCCTACACTACCTCAGCTAAAATTCACTCTTTATCTCGCTCGCACGTTACTGCTCGCGGACTGAGTGAGAGCGAGACAGAGTGCGGTGCTAGGCGGCAAGCAGCGCCAATAATTTAGGTATTTGATTTTTACGGTGAAAGTAATGGTAATTAAAAAAAAATAAATAACATAAGACCTGCTTTATAGTTAGTTCGGTTAGTATACAAAGTTTCATGATATAATTTGAAGTATTTTTTGAATAACAGCGGCTTATTGTTCGGTTTGGAGGTAACTTTGGAATTTTTTTCTATCGAGAAAATTTTATGAAATCGTGTTTTCGTCTAACATAAGACCTAACATTAATCCTCACCTTACCATATATTTATTTCAAAATTAATGCTGCAGTATTTTCGACATAACGGAGGATCATGCTAAGCCATTTGAGGTAGTATAGGCCCTTAAATGATTTTTCTGTTTCTTGAAAATCGATTACCATAGTAGACTATGTGTGCTTATATAATTTCTGGCGTGTCGATATTATCGTGGAGGGCCATGGAAATACGTGCATGTTCTAACGTTGTCATGGGCGGAAATTAAAAGCGTCTACATATATTTCCACACAATTTTCTGCTCCGTGTTATCGGGGACGTCCGTCATCACGATAATACACGAATATCGTCAGTTTAGAAATAGTAAAAGCCTGCGTGTAGTACATACAATATTTGAGTAATCGATTTCATTAAAGGAACCTCCATGAGTACGTACGATAGCGAATAGGCTGGTTTCCATCATATTTAATAAATTGAAAATCTATTTAGTCCGTCAGTTACAGTATTGGAAAATAATGGACACGTATTTTTTGTTTTTGTAAATCAATGAATATTGACAAAGATAAAACGCATCAAAACTCGGGAGTGGGGATCGTGACGTCAGAACGCATAAAAATTATACCAAAGTGTGACGTATTGAAAATTTTAAAAGCGTCGTGTTTTCGTCAATTTTGGTTTACGTAACAAAAGAAAAAATACGGGTCAAATATTTTTTGATAATCTAACTGACGGACTAATTAGATTTTTTCAGTTGACAAGCCTATTGTTCCGGCGCATCCTAGGCCATCAGCCAGAAGCATTGCTGTTCCCTTTCGCTTTTCTATTGTCCACGACATGAACTATTGTCAACGAACCGTTTTCCAAGTCGGCAACGGAAGAAAAAGAAGTAACGTACAAAAAATGGTGAAAGATATAATATGAAATAAAGAAGTAGGTATGAAAGAAGAAGAAATGTTGCGCCGACCCCAAATAAATTGGGACAAGGGCAAGAGAACGCTGAATGGTGAATTGAATATGTTTTCAGTCATAAAAAAAAAAACTTTTAGACGCAGATCATATAAAAATATTTTTTTACGCGCTCACAGCTGTCACGGTGATCGGAGATCGAGTTTATGGTGACCATGAACCAAACCAAGAACTCGTTTGTCTCAGCGCCCACACCATGGGACTCGCACACGTGGTGGGCTATTCTTAGCACACGCCACATGGAAACTGTAGTATGTGTTTCATAAACAGCTTGTATTGCCTTTCGAAACGGCGTTTTGATAAGATCTTGTTTTTGATGTTTTTCATTTAAACTACTTTCAAAACGGCGTTTTGACAAGATCTTGTTTTTTGAAAAGTGTTTTTCATCTAAACTAATAGTATAGAGAGGAAATATTGCTTGTTTGTAAGAGGTAATCTCTGGAAGTAGGTACTGATCAGCGGGGTAATTGCGTAACACACACTATCACTAGCAATAACATAAGATAAGATAAGATAATATTTATTTGCTAAACATGTGTCATACATACAAGAAAATACATGCATGCAAGATGGTAACAAGAACAACATTATTAGGTACAGGCATGTTTGCCACATGATGTGACGTGCAAATGTCCAGAAATATTATTAATTAAAACATTCTCATAAAATAACAATAAATTAAGAATTAAAGAATAATAATAATATGGCAATAAATTTAAAATAACAAGAAAATTACAAACATAAATAAGTTATTAAGACTGAAATATAATAATCATGTCAACAATAAAAAATAATAAAACAACAATGGCTTTCGTTTTGATAGTTCAGAACATTAATTGTTTTATTTACATACGTTGCTGAGCAATATTTTTCATATCATCCTTCAAAATGATTCAGATTGTGTGTTACGCAATATTTCACTGATAGAAAGCTTCTTCGCTATTGCCCAGCCATAGGATATGTTTTCTAGTATACTTATACTTATGTGACTTTCACCCGGACGAAATCGCAGAAATTGTCTAGTTTTGAAATGTTTCAAGTCCACTCTTATATTTATATTTCTGGACTTCGGTTAATTTCATTCGATATATGCGCGTATATCAACGCAATTATTACGCAATAATAAATGTTCTTAATTTATAGTAATTATTATGTTAGTTCAAACTATTTGCAATTTGCATTTAAAACCAAAGCTAGTAAACAGGAAATAAACCTAACTCTATTATAATGAATATAAAACTATAAATATTTATGTTATGTGACGTAGTTTAGTTACTATCACAATCTTTTTCGTTTAGGCTCTACGAATGTAATTAGTACCAGTTTTAGGTTAATACTCAATAATTGCTAATTTGATAATAGCTTTCTAATTATTAGGTACATGTAGGCTACACAGCAATACATGTTTGAGGTTTAATTATAACTAACCTGCAGGGTAATTGTGTAAAACACATAAAATTGCAATTGATCGCAATGTCTTTTATTTTGAAAGTTCAGGGATATCCTTCAAACCCCTTATATTGTGATTGAAAGTGTACTACGTAATTAGGGTGCTGTGAATCTATACTTAATATAATAATATGTGATTGTTGAACAAGCTAATCTCAACAACTACAGCCGATCGATTCTGTAAAAATCTCACCGTGATAACTTAGGTGAAGTGAGCTATCAATAGGGGCGATCCCTAATATCAGACGGAATGACAGCTCACCTTAGTTTTCACGGTGAGATTTTTACAGAATAGCACTGCTGGTTCGAATTCAAAAAATATTTTTGTGTTGAATAGTCCATTTATTGAGGAAGGCTATAGGCTATATAACATCACGCTACAATCAATAGGAGCGGAGCATCAATGAAAAATGTTGTAAAAACGGGAAACATTATTCCTTTTGAGAGCTTCCGTTGCGTACGCTGCGTAAATGGAAAAATCATGCATGACAGAAAGTTCTAAAAGAAAGTCCGTGACAGCATAATGCATATAGGTTGACTTTCTATAACGTTTTTTATGGTAATCAAATTTGTTCTAAAATAATGCATTATTTGCGTAGGTGTTTTTATAAACATGATATTAATCCTTATCCAAATAATTACGTTATTCATGACAAGTACTTATTTTTAATTTTGAATAATATTGCCCTTGACATTATTTGATTTCAACGAATATCTTAGGAGATCATAGTTAAAAAAAAACTCCGCAAGGCGGCCGGTCATGACTAAAAATAATAATCATAAGTAATACTCTTAAAGAACCTAATGGAATATATTTTAGTAAGTTTTTCCCTCAAATTACCGTGAGTGAAGCCGCGGGGCACAGCTATCAAAATCATATTTTGTAATCCAACACTCGTTTTCATACAAAATCCATACTGTGTTCTCAGAATAGATGCTAGCTATATGCAGCATAGGTTCAACCTCGTCGAAAATTAATTTCAATTAGTGCTGCGGTACTCGTCTTTTGTGGTACAGGGTGCTCCATTGTTATCAGTCCAACACACGCCGCCAGTCAAACAACGCACTCCCGAGCCCGACGTTGCTAACCACAATCCCGCATGGCTTTGACACCACAAATTCTATAGCACAGACTATATATTTAGCTCAGCGCTGCCATCTGGGTTACTCGCTTTCCTCACTTTATGGCTATAACATGCTTTTCTACTTAGCCGCTGACATCGTTGTAAAGCGCAATGGGAAGCTAGCATGTCCTCTATACAAAATGATAATTTTGCTTGATTGACCTAACATGAGGGTTGAATATAGTATGTTTTTGAACACGGGTCAAATTATATGATGATATTTTAGTAAAGACAGGTACCTGCAGTAGAAATACAGATGTCATGAACAAATAAGTAGGTACTTACCTATGTAATATTAAGATAGGTGGCTGGAACATCGACGCGCAACCTGTTACCATGTATTCAAGTAAAGTCTATTCGAACTTATGTTTCAAATTAATATTATTTCAAGTTAAACAAATATAAACTTTATTTTAATGGTAATTAAGTTGATTTCAGAGTGACTAGCACTATTGAAACAGTTATAAAAATGTTTGAAGTTGTGTATCGTAAACTGGTCTTTATTGTGTAGGATTTAAAGTTATTTTTCCATAAACTCATATTTGTTTACATTTTTGGCAAATAAATCGCGAATACAGATTAAGTACAGACGCCAGCACATCAAGCTACCCGAAACTGTAAAATTTTCCCAATTAACTTTGAACCTTATGTTTTAGCGATAAAGTTGTAAATCTATTAAAGAAATTTGACAGATTGTAGTAGCTTGATGTGCTGGCGTCTGTACATTACGCCGGTTATAAAAAAAAATCTGTTTCATACATTTTGTCCATGTAGGTATTGCATTTTTCTATAGGGTCTAAAATCATTTGCTGAATTCATGCAGTTTGCGCGTCGATGTCTGCCTAGGTATATATTTTTTTAGAAAATGCACGGTCCGTCTGTTTTTAAGACGTTGGTAGCACTTTTGGTGATGAATGATGCGGACTAAGTAACGAATTTTTGCACTGCATTAAATGTAAATACAACTGAATGATCATATGGTTAGAAAGGGGTGACTACCGAGATGACGACTAATAGAGAAGTATGGAAGAAAAAGACATGTTGCGTCGACTACGAACAAATTGGAATAAGGCCAGGAGAATGAATCATCATTCTCCTGCCCTTATCCCAATTTGTTGTACCCAATTTGTTGTCCCAAGTTGTACTTACATTTAATCATCATCATCATCAGATGATGATGATTAAATGTAAGTACAACTGTCAAAAAACTTCGTTTGCGTAGTTATTATTGGTTCTGTGCCAACAGCGTGAATAAATTGCAATGAAAAGAATTCAATGAAACGTAAAACAATACAATAGCTACATGTTTCAAGAGAAAACAAGGAATTTTTTGTTAGTGTGCTCGACGGAACTGAATATTAATCATCATTTACTTTTGTTAACATTTCAATGCCCGCTCAATGCTGATCAAAACAAAATGTATATTGTTGAACTGAAATTATCATGACATTGCAAAAATAAATATTCTTACCGATAAGAACCATCGCGGCCTTTTCCGCCTGATCATTTAAAAAAATCGCCTAAATCCTGCGGCGGTGCTAAGCCACGCCCCCTTAAGGTTTTTGCCTATTAGGAAAGCGATAAGGTAATTGGTTGTAGAACCTGCACTGCGCAGCTTAGTGACGCATCACGTGTACTCCTTTTGTGAATTTTACGGACGAACTATTTGACCTTTGCGCGCTTAGCTTAGAGAGCACTTCTATTTTTTTAGTGCAAGCAAAAATGAACTTAGTTGTGGTCAGGCGGGAGTGTCCGCGATAGTACCTACCTTCGAAATGAAAGGTGAAGCATATACAGGGTTATTGGAAAAACATTAACAACCTCTTAAGAGGTCATTGTACTCATCATTATGAACAACATTCACGGGACCAAACCAGAAATCGCAAAAAAAAATCAGCTGTTCCCTACATTTTGATGAGTTATGCGAACGAGTTGTTCATAAGGATGAGTACAATGACCTCTTGAGAGGTTGTTAATGTTTTTCCAATAACCCTGTATATATCAATTTTACTTGCATCGTGCATGAAACTTACCTACCTCTACCTATTTCTGACAACGGTTCTACTGGCAACATTATAAATGAATGTTCGAAGAGGTGGACAGCCCACGCTACGATATGTGAGTCTATTAAAAATTGCTGTACCTTTTCGTTTTGCTACTGTTGTTACTTACGACATCAATATCTGAAAGATTATGTCTATGTACCTAGGCAAAGGTACAGACGCCAGCACATCAAGCTATTACAATCTGTCAAATTTCTTTAATAGATTTTCAACTTTATCGCTAAAACATAAGGCTCAAAGTTGATTGAGAATTTGACAGTTTCGGGTAGCTTGATGTGCTGGCGTCTGTACCTTCCCAAACATTAGCAAGTTAGGTACTTACTTCTTTTTGTTTGTTCTACGCACAAATGTCAAAGTCAAGTAAGTAATGTTCTTAATATAGGTAGGACGACCGTGGCACTCAGAATAATTCTGATATTTCGTAACGAATGGTGGGTAGTGTTTGTGTTTGACATTTTTAGACAGCAGTGCCCTCTAAAATAATAATAAAACAATACCTTATGATTGCGACGGAAAAGGAACATTAATGGAATATGGTACCTAAATGGATTGGGGGGCGTTCAAGTATTACGTAACGCAATTTGGGGAGGGGGTTTTGTAAAACGTTACAAGACCCCTCCCCAAATTTCGATTCGAGTTTTCGAACAACGCGTTATGTAACATTGTTTTTTTTTTTATTTTAAATCAATTAGTCTCCCAAGTTGGCAACCCTTTTCTTTTATGTTTTATGGCGAGTCAAACTACCCGAAACTGTTATATTTTTTCAATCATCTTTGAATCTTATGCTTTAGTGATAAAGTTGAAGCTACTACAATCTGTCAAATTTCTTTAATAGATAAAGAAATTTGACAGATTGTAGTAGCTTGAGGTGTTGGCGTCTGGTACTTTAGCGACTTTTCGGTACTAAGAGCAACATAATTGTGACTTTAAGATAAAAATGGTCACTTGGGTGTTACGTAACGCTTAGGGAGGGGAAGGGGGTACGGAAAAACGTTACGGCGCGTTACATGGAGGGGGAGAGTCAAAATCTTCAAAAATTGCGTTACGTAATATTTGAACGCTCCCATATAAAATTAACAGAGACTGCTACTGGTTATGAAAACAATTACCCAAACCTCTCGCCCCACTACACTACCCAGACTACCCTTTTTCCCTTTATATACTTGTACATAGTATATAGATGTATATTTTAGTGTTAAATTGTATAATGTATACAGGATCTATGTAAATAAAACATAAATTGTCATTCAAACTTATACGATACTACTATATTTGTACTATTCTATTTGTACTCAAAGTCAATAGTATCTACAAATTACTGAGTAGTAAAGTAAACCAATGCGATTGCCTTCTTAATTAATTGAATTTTCTACTTACGCAAGTAGTAACATACTAATCACGCACTCGTGACTAGTTTCATTCACCTTTTTAATTCTGAAAGCATTCTCTTTATTTTTTCATTCATTCAATGATAATAATTAAGTTCATACGAGGTCGATTAAATATTCCTAAACATAGGTAATAGGATGGGCAGAATTCCCGGCGGTATATTAGGCATATTAGCAATGCGTTACGCGTACTGTAAGTTGTAACTTAGTCTTCGACTAAGCCGATGTTATGGCTATTTTTGTTATAAGAACTCTAATTTAGTGTAAAATCCTGCCCGGCGGTGTCCGCTAACTAATATGATTAGCCCATATTAGCCGGTCGACCGTGAAGGTACGGGTATCGTTTACCTTAGAATTATGCTCCATAAATAAACAAGCACATTGTATAAGGTGTAAACAAAGCTGTTTATGTTGGCTTCATAGTTTTTTGTCTTACTTTTAGAACACTTTTACAAGCCATGATGCGATCAACGAAGTTACATTTTTACTAGTGATTTGAAAAAGTTAACACTCAATTGAAATAATTCTTCTAATTCTTAGGGCCTGCGCCCACTGTCGGCAGGGCACGGCCATCCTTCGGCATGCAATGATGGATGCTCGGATGCTGGCAGTATGCGCATACTGACGGCATATAAGCCGTAATATCTTTAGGTATGCCGCGGCGTCCTAAGACACGCCGCAGTGTACCGTCGCAACATTGTGCTAGTGCGTTCTTTTCCCAACAGTAACTCTTCATCAGAACAGTCGTAACATCGCCTTGTGACCCACCTTACCTCGGCGTCCCGGAGGATGCCGAAGCATCACAAGGGATGCCGAGGCATTCCGAAGACTGCTTACACGGCATTTCAATTTTATTTTTAAGTTACTAAGTTACTTTTAAGTTATATTCGTATTCGTAGTATTGTAATCCCATACCGTGACGTGCCGCCAATGAGAGCAAGCCCTTTTAAGGGCTCTCTTACAAATTTTGTTGTTTAGTAAAAAACAGCGATATTTTGAATTTACTATAGGTTTATACCATTATGTTGAAAATTATAATCGATTCAATTTCATTAGGTGCTAAAGTTATTTAATTTGTTCTATAAAGATTAGAATAAATTAAATAACTTTAGCACCTAATGAAATTGAATTTGATTCACATAATATCAGTCTGAAGGATCGTAATGAAATCGAGATAAACTGTTTTCAGTTGGGGATCTTATCTGCAGGCAAATCTCGTAATTTAAAACGTTCAAAATCTAGTCACAGTCTCATCTCGGCGACAAACAAATGTCAAAAACTTGTCAAAGTATAGGGAAATTAGAAGTATGTATTTTTTGACAGATTGAGACTGAGATCAGACTGCGAACGTTCTTAAAATTACGAGAATTGCCCCTCTGATCTGACTTGGAAACATATTATGTGCGTAAAGTGCTCTAAATTATTTAAAAATTTTAGTTCCTAGGCATTTTTTGTCTGCCACATTTTAATAAAAATAGAAAGTTTATCTTGAAGAAGTTTTTAATATTAAATTTATGAAAAATTCACTCTTATTTCTTGAGAACAATTCTTAAAAACTTAACAACGAATATACATCTCTTTGAGGCTGAATATACAGTGCTGTCCATGAAAGAGCAGCCCTAAAAATGCTCTCACTTAAATCGATACAGAAGGTATGTCCAAAATTAGGTCGACTTCCCTATTTGTAGGCTTCGCTCAGGTGCCCCCGACTGAAGGTGTTGACATTTGAGGTGTTTTTCTTTTGACAGTCCTCCAGAGAGTATTTCGGCCATGGCGGCCAATCTCAACCGAGACTAGCCTTCGGTGCGGGAGATATTATATTATAGTGCACAAGTATGAGCGCAGACATAGGTGCACTCCCTCTTCCCTCACTCTCATAGTCCGATGGGACGGCACGCAATCCGACACGACTGGAGAGAGATCAGGCGCAGGACCAACAGGGTAATGTGCTTTCCGAGGTGCACGAGAATACCTATCACATCGCCAATTTCCAAACTCTGGGCTGTTACTAAGAAATTCATAATTTAAAAACCCAATAAAATTTCGCGCGACCTGGGAATAGGAGCCAGAACCCCACACAGCGCTTGCGACCACAAGACCAATGGGGCAGGGTTTTTCTTTTACATCTATATGACCTTATCACACTGGCGATTGGCGAGCGTGTTTCCAGCGAGCGCGCCGCGAATACACCGTCGATGGCTCGATGCCAGTGTACAAAAAAGCGTTGACGGCACTATTCGCGGCGAGCTCGCTGCGCGCCCGCAGCGTCTTCGCGGCGAGTTCACCACGCGCTCGCTGCAAACTCGCGGTGAGCTCGCTGAGCACTCGCTGAGCTTTGGACTCGTTTCGTCGCCAGTGTGGTAAGGCCCTTAGGGAAGCAGTTAGCGAAAGATATGAAAAACTCTACCGAAACTGAAATATTACTTTCTATGTTTGCGTTTCTATTTTAATATTTAGAAAATAACCTTTAATTTCCTACGTACTTATTGTAAGGGAAACTCCGCAGCTGTTAGATCTTTCACCTACAATTAAATTTTTCATAAATTATGCGACCCGGAAATTAATTCATAAAACCAGTATTACAAAGTAATTAAACAGGTCAAATAACAATAGAAAAGTTCATAAAAGAGACGAACAACATAGATTTTAATTGAAATTCCTCATAGGAAACTGGGTCATGTTTTGTTCCTATTGTAAATTAACAATCATGAATTATAGGTACCTACGGCATAATGAGACTGGGTAAAACTGTATGCGCACACAGTTTTTTTTTTTTTTGTGGATGGGAAATCATCCAATGACCCCTCCCGCTCTGGGTGGAGCAGAAGGGAGTGTCAGACTCTTACTGACTAAAACCCACCCGTGTTCCTTCCTTAGCCCTTTGTGTTCCGGGGTAGCGGTAACCCTTTCGGACAATCCCGCTGCCCCGGCAGGCTTCGGCCCTTTCGAGCCCCTTCCTTATGCTGACATCTCTTTGAGGCGCGCGTGGAACACGTACGCGCCGTCCGGCACGGGCCTGGTCCTGATCGGACGGAGAGTTACCCATTACTCTCCGCCCGCAGGCCCGCGCCTACGGTGGCCGGGAGTCGTCTCGCGGCTCCCGACGCCCGGGGCGTCTCCCGCGGCGGCTGGGACGTGAGGCCCTCTCCCTCAGCCGTCCCGCCACCTCCTTCGCTAGCATGACTGCTTCGCAGAAGGAGGTGACTGCCTCCCACTCCCTCTCGCCCCGGACCATGGCTTGAACCAGGGCCGGGCGCGAGAGGTCGCCGCCGCCGCCGATCGCCTCTGCGAGAACACGGCGGTGCTCCGCCCAATTGGGGCATACCGCCACCGTATGCTCCACCGTGTCCTCCGGGCGACCCTCGCAGTGGTGACACCCGGGCGTTTCCTCCCGCCCGATGATGTGCAGGAACCTCCCGAAACACCCGTGTCCGGTGAGGACCTGCGTCAGGCGGTAGGTGAGGGCGCCGTGGCGCCTCTCTAGCCACTCCTCAAAGAGGGGTCTTACCGCCGCTATCGCGGCGTACGTTGTAGAAAAGAAATATAGTAAAAAAAACTGACTGAGTTGATTTATTCCCAGATTGGGCTGAGTCTTAAATGATGATTTCCGTGATTGGTTTCAGGAATATTATTGGATCTCTTATTGGGCAGTTTTAAATTGAAGCAGGGTTGGTATTGCTTCGCTTGCCGCGGTTGTTCCGTGGATGGGTACCAATACCCCTCCGTGTTTCGAATAAGCACGTTAAGGTATTGGTCCCGGCTGCCATTCGTGGATTTTTGACAGTCGTTATGGGGCGTCAGAAGTCTGAAAGTATGACAACCAGTCTTACCAAGGGGTTTCGTATCACCTAGTAACTGGGTTGTGGAGGTCAGATAGGCAGTTGGTCCATGTACACGCAAAATACTGGTACTCAGCTGCATCCGGTTAGACTGGAAGCCGACTCCAATATAGTTGGACTAACGCTAGCCAGATGTATGTGTGGTTAGTATTGCTCCATCAGTAGAGAATTTCGTTATCTGCGGACTGCGTGATTGAATATGAGTATAATCCAATGACTTAGTCGTTGGTAAAATCCCATCCATACTTTCGCCCACCGACCGTCAGGGGCTACAATATAATCCCGAAAATTCAGAAAGATAGAAAAACAATGGCTTCATTGGTCCCTCGGTAACAATACGTAGTTTGGGGCTAACTACTCTGTAGCATGTACGATCGACATACGAAAACCTTAACCATAAATAAAAGTCAGTATTTATACTTAATACCAAAAATAAAGAATTACGTGTATCAGGGTTTTTCGAAAATCTACCCTTAACGGGGAGAAAAGGGGTAGTTTATTTTACAGGGCAAATTTTACTGCCTGGCTTAATTAACTCGAAAATTGGTATAAATAATCTGTGAGTCAAGTAATGAACACATTCCAAACGATTTTTCAAAATTCCACCCCTGTGGGGGTGAAAAGTGGGGATACAGCTTATATGAAAAATCTTATTAATTTGGTTAATAAACTTGAAAGTTGGCATGAATACTTATCTAAGTAAATTATGAATTTTGGCAATTTTTGCTTTTCTAAACTACCCCCTAAAGGGCGATTAGGGGGTGTCAACATTTGTATGGAAGAATTTTAATGTGCGGTCTCCGATTAAGTCGAAACTCAGTATTTATACTTAAGACCAAAGTAAAGAATAACATGTATCAGGGTTTTGCGAAAATCTACCTCTGACGGGGTGAAAAGGAGTAGTTAATTTTCCATTTTACTGCGTGGCTTGATTAACTCGAAAATTGTTGGACATAATCTTTGAGTCAAGTTATGAACACATCCCAAACATTTTTCAAAATTCCTCCTGTGTGGGGGGTGAAAAGTGGGGAAAAACTTTATACGGTAAATCTTATTCATTTGGTTAATAAACTTGAAACTTGGAAGGAATATTTGCCTAAGTAAGTAATAAGAAATGGGTCTTTCGAAAGTAGACCCCTGACGGGTAACGGGTGCGTAGCTTGATTTACTCCAAAAAAGTGGTATGAATAAATTTAAGCTTCAAACTTGGCACAAATACTTATCTAAGTAAATTATAGTTTGTCATTTTATGTTTTTCTGCTCTAAAGGTAGATTGAGGGTGTCAGTTTGTATGGAAGAATTTTATCGCGCGGTCCAATAATATAAACTCGGAACTCAGTGACCAAAATAAATAAAAAAGTGTGACTGGGTTTTTCGAAAATCTAAGCCTAACGGGGTGAACGGGGGTAGTCCATATCACAGAGGAGTATTTTATTGCGTGGCTTGATTCAATGGGAAATTGGTATAAATAATCTTTGAGTCAAGATATGGAAACTTCCCAAACATGTTTTCAATATTTTGCCCCTATGGGGATAAAAACTGTGAAGGTGAAAAGGTGGTCTTATTCCTTTGGTTAAGAAACTTGAAACTTTTCAACATTTGCCTCAGTAAATAATAAAGATTGTCACTTTTAGGGGTTTACTACTTACTTAAAATAAAAAAGTATGAGTTTTAGGGTTTTACTTATTCGACTCCTACCGGGGTGGAAAAGGGTAATAAAGTTTAAGGAGTAGAAACTTCAACTTCCATTAACACGAAAATGGGTACAAATAATCTTTATATCATAAAAATGGAAACGTACCAAATGCAAAAACAAGCCCTGTCGTGATGGAGCCGCGAGACGACTCCCGGCCACCGTAGGCGCGGGCCTGCGGGCAGAGAGTAATGGGTAACTCTCCGTCCGATCAGGACCAGGCCCGTGCCGGACGGCGCGTACGTGTTCCACGCGCGCCTCAAAGAGATGTCAGCATAAGGAAGGGGCCCGTAAGGGCCGAAGCCTGCCGGGGCAGCGGGATTGTCCGAAAGGGTTACCGCTACCCCGGAACACAAAGGGCTAAGGAAGGAACACGGGTGGGTTTTAGTCAGTAAGAGTCTGACACTCCCTTCTGCTCCACCCAGAACGGGAGGGGTCATTGGATGATTTCCCATCCACAAAAAAAAAAAAAGCCCTGTCGTGATGAAAAGGGAGGATAGTTTATTTGAAACATCTTAGGTAGTTTAACTAACTTTCAGGGGGAGGTGCAGAGGGTGTTAAATTTATTTGAGGAAAGTACGAAACCCACGCGGACGAAGTCGCGGGCAAAAGCTAGTATTTACATAAGCATTATTGTTACTAACACCAAAATACTAACAAAATTATGGACCTAGTCTGAAAGTTTTATTTATTTATATTATTTATATTAAAAGTTGTTAATATTGATGGGTAGAACACCCCCTTAAATTGTGTCGCATGTTTTCAAAGTCAGCCTATATAACACCCCCATCAATTAAGTATTATATATAACTATAACTGACACATAAGTCAAGAAAGCCACAAATCGATTGACCAGAACAGATCAAGTAGGTACTTAACATTTTTACTTCCGCCCTACCTGTAACAACAGCTGCCCTACCTTAAATTCAAGTCTAGCTACGGCCCTGCATAGAACAGATAACCTCTTTTAACTGATCTGTGGTCGGGAACAACTTCTGAACGTGCTTTCCGAGGCACGTCGGGGACGCATTACTTCGATTGACAATTATGGAGTCTTACTGTAGCAAAGTCCAAAAGTAATCAACGTTTCCGTGACGTGAACTTACGATACAAAGTTAGCAGAATGCAGAACGTTTGACGGCAACCTGTTAGCGCCAGCATGGGATGTGGTGTAAGTGTAAAACTAATTTAGAACTGTCACCTGCATGGTGGGACAAATGTGCCCAACTACACACAATGTGTGTGTGTTGTGCACACTTTGTGTTTCAGGCGGTTTACACAGAAACACGTGATGAATGTATTTGTTCAGCGGGTTGTGTTGTAAAGCTTTGTTACATAACGTTGTAAAAACCCTACTTTATTGAACTACCTACCTTCAATTTTTTTGGGGTTACTAATTACTTAATCATTTACCTATGTGTTTGATATTAATCTGGACGTGATTGTAACAAAAGGATTTTTTAAAATGTTGTTAGAGCTTGTTACAACTGTTTAGTCGTACATAGTCAGCCTATAATGTTCCCACTGCTGGGACACAGGACGCCTCTCAGTGAGAGGGAGTGGGCCGTAATCACCATGCGGCCCAATGCGGGTTGGTACATGTCACATGTCTTCGAATATTTGTTTCTATGACATGCCGGTTTCCTCACGATGTTTTCCTTCACAGTTATAAATAAATAAATTTATTTATTTCAGGAAAATAACACCCATTGCCACACGACATAAATTAATAGAAAACATAATAGAAAAATCAAATCAGATAAATATCAATATAGCAAATCAAATTAAATAAAATGAAATCAATATGAATCAAAATAAATCGAGTAAAATTAAAATACATAATTAAAACAATAGTAGAATATTTTTTTTTTTTTTAAATTTTGGACCCAAGCTTGTAGTCCATTTGGTTAGTATACATACGACTTAGAACCTAGTGTTAGTACTTACATCTACAAGAAAAACAACACAAACTATTCATTAACACGCCACAGTGGCATGTAGGCGCATCCAAAGTCCCAGTATGGGGCTGTCCCACCTATCAGCTATAGAGCAGTGGTGATAGAGCAGTGGTGATGAAATAATTTACATAAAGTGAAGCGCCTTTCTGGGTTCGAACCTACAACCTACAACTCGTAAATCGCGGCCGTTACCACTGGACCACCACTGCTCCATTTAGTCGTGCACTGCTAGGTAAATCAATCCCCGGAAAAGACGTTCTAAGAATTCCTTAATGTATTTATAAATTAATCCTATTAAACATTTAATAGGATTAATTTGGTGTGCCCTAATTAGATTAAAAGCGCACATCGGAAACGTGACCTCTTCACTAACAATGTGTTAAGCATAACCAATCACAAAATAATACACAGTTAAACATGTGAATATTGTGGCACATAAACGGATACACTTGTATCCTCAAACAATGCTATCGAACAATGTGTTTCAGAATTCCGAATTCAGTCCAAAAATAGGTCATTAAGCTTTTCAGCGCTGACAATCACTTTGACGCATGTGTATGCAAATCACAATGGATTTGCATCGTATAGACCTATTTCTATCACACTGACAAATGGGTTTTTATTTACGACAAACTGTGTGACCTATGGGATTTCTCATCGGTGAAAATTACGAACTACCATAAAAATTTCATCCCATATTTAACCCTTTTAGGAGATGTATAATCAGCCTATAATGGGGCCTCCTCTGTGAGAGGGAGTGGCCATAATCCACCGCGAGGGCCCAGTGCGGGTTGGCGGATGCCATAATTATGTCTTCGAAGTTTGGGGTGTTTTTAGAGAGGAATGTTCAAAAATTATTCTCTAGTGCAATTATTATTGTGCGCCGTTACTACGTTTTCAATTAGCGTTTTTTCTGGCTTTTTACGTTTTACTCGGCTCTTAAGAGTCGTAGCGTGATGTTAAATAGCGTATAACCTTCCTCAAAAATTGGGCTATCAAATACAAAAATGTTTTTTCTAATCCGACTGGTAGTTCCAGAGATTAGTGCGTTGAAACAAAAAAACAAACTCTTTAGCTTTATTATTAGTAATTATAATCTATACTAATATTATAAAGAGGAAAGGTTTGTATGTATGTTTGTAACGAATTGGCTCAAAAAGTCCTGGACCGATTTTAAAAATTCTTTCACCATTTGAATGCTACATTATCACTGATTATTATAGGCTATTTTTTTTCTTTTTTTTTCCACCCGTGCGAAGCCGGAACGGACCGCTAGTTATAGATATACAACGTGTAACGTTAAAGGCGCAAAACCTGAAAATAGTTTTTTCATAATTGACTACTGAATTGATTACAGTAATTTTTAATATAGGTTTTTTTTTCAAAATGATGTTTTTGCCATAGTTTCCGCCGATTGAGCCAAAGAAAATTAAGTCTTATTTTAAGGCAATAAGACTCAATTTTGAATGCATAAACTAATGCTAGGATCAACACGATTTTCTTAATAAAAATAGTTAGCTTTAAAAAAAAAGATTTGGTCATTGTATTATGCTTTTAACTCAATGCTCTAATTGGGGTGTATGAGGTTTTGCGCATTTAACGTTACACGTTGTATAAGATATTATTAGTAGAAGATTGTGACAGCTATTCCAAACACAGACTAACACGGCAAATTGATGAAGGGTGTCAATTTACTTAACAATTTACGTCCCTCACTATACCTAACATATTTCATTATACCTCCTGACCTACTGTTATTGCCAACAAGTCGGACACTGCGGGCGACAATAATGATTTATTATGCATTAGAAACACTGGATGGTATTGGATAATGTATTATTTATTGACTCGGAATTGAATGGGCTATATTTGTGTTGACAATTATCGTAAAAGCTTCCAGTTAGTAACGACATGTTTATTTTGTTATCAGTGCTTGTAAATCTCATTTAGGTTTTTCTATCGATTCTATGTGGTTTATCGTTCACGTGAAGCATGTAAGGGACTTTGTGTCATCGGTTTCTGATAGGGAACTATACTAAATAATGTCCTCCAGACCGTATTTCGACCACGGCGGCCAATTTGTGGCAAGTCAATATGACGGCAATCCAACACGACCGGAGTGAAATCAGGCGCAGAATTAACGGCATAACGTGCTTTCCGAGGCACGGGGGTATCACACCGCCAACACCGCAAACTCCGGGCTGTTAGTAGGAAATTCCTAATGGAAAAACTCTATAACACTTTGCCTGACCAGGGAATCGTACCCAGGACCCCACACTCAGCAGTCGCGCTTGCGACCACGAGACCAACAGGGCAGGCAAAAAACAATCTGTAGATGCTTGCATCTCTGATAGTCAGGCTAGGTACCCGGGTAGCGGGATTGTCCGAAAGGGTTACCGCTACCCCGGAAAACAAAGGGCTAAGGAAGGAACACCGGTGGGTTTTAGTCAGTAAGAGTCTGACACTCCCTTCTGCTCCACCCTGAGCGGGAGGGGTCATTTGATGATTTCACATCCTCAAAAAAAAAAAGGCTAGGTACACAGGGTTATGGAGAGTCTTCTAACACTGGTTTGTTTGATTAAGGTACAGACTCCAGCACATCAAGCTACTAGAATCTGTCAAATTTCTTTAATAGATTTTCAACTTTATCTCTAAAGCTTATGGTTCAAAGTTGATTGGGAAATTTTACAGTTTCGGGTAGCTTGATGTGCTGGCGTCTGTACCTGCCCTTACTGCGCTGTCTCAAAAAAACATCCTATATTAGATACCTATCTATAAATTCAATACGAAGAAATGATTACAGGAAGTGAGACAAAAAGAAACTCGCAATATTCGTCAAAGTTAAATAGATGTGTACTTAAATATTTTCTAAAAAAAAACTTAACTATATTTGAATTAAGAATTTGAGATAATTTTCAAGTTATGGAATAACAAACTGAATACCATACTTTACAAAGTACAAATTCCATTGCAACCAAAAACTTATTAGGACCTTTTTGTTACAGATGGTCACTCAAAAATCAACTTAGAATACATTATGCTAAAGTAGATAACTGATTAAGTGGCTATGAAATGTAAATTATCTGAGATTAATAGGTAACGCTGTTAATAAAGCCACTGGCCTGTCAAGTCAAGATGCTATGAAAAGCAGCTCTGTTCGTGACCAACAATGTGATGTTGGTTCTCGTCGAGGTTTTAACGATTTTCGTCCAGAAATAGTAACCAGCAGCTAGTGGTTCAGTGGAGTTAAATTTAGCGCAGTCGAGATTTACCCTTTGTGCTGCTTTTAGGCGAAAGCATCAGGGTAGCCCACGACATCAAATTTTCTTACGTTTTCTGCAATTTGCAAGTCAGTATCAGGTTGTATATTGATCTAAATATGATTCGCAGCCGTAACAAGTATTTATTTATAGAATTATGATCATAAAAGTCATCAATACAACTCTCTAAGTTCATATTACCTTATTGAGTGACTATATCATTAAATCATGACCATTTGAGGCCAATTCTAACTTATATTGCTGATTCTAATGATTATAATTCTATAAAGTCATATTTGTTACGGTCGCGAATCATCAATTTTAATCAATATACATCTTGACACTGACCTGCAAATTGCAAGAAACGTAAGTAAATTTGAATTTCGCGGGCTACTATAGCGTTCGCGGCAACATCCAGGTAGGTTGTGAGCTATATTTGTTTGTCGGTCCCTGAAATTCCAGAAATTCTGTGTCAAATCAGTTTTCAGGAATCTAGCCCTTTGTCGTTTATTAACGTATTTCCTATTTTCGCCACCCTGTTAGGTATTTTCTGCTACTCCAAAGGATTTTTTAAGGTTCTAGAATTTATCAAAGTACGCAGCATAGTTTGTGTATCACGGTTTGTGTAAAAAACAAAGGGCAAAAATACAAATTATTGTCCATGCAGTGTCTACAAAGATATTCATATGTAGGTAAGCTCATGATCAAAACGCATAGGACCATGTCCTTATAGTCTGAAGCAAAAAGTGACTTTATCGAAAAACTCATCACAACTGAATGACAATATTGTACTGAAGTTTTCCTAATGGCTTTAGTTTGACCCGTTTTGAAATAGACAACTTTGACCCATATTTTCTCTACTTAGCCGTGTGACAATTTTCCTGTTTCTCTTTCTTGGATAAACGATTATTTGTCGAACTTTTATCTTTATCATTCCAGCGCCTTATTCGCAAACTCTGTATTTCGACGATTTTTCTTAGCTTTTCAAGAATCATTCTGAGTTAACGCACCGATTTGCAAACATAATTTTACACAATAACTCCCCCAGACGTAATAACAATGAAACTTTTATTGTGTCTCGTTTAGTGTCCTTTAATGGGTCCTTCATCACATTATCCCAAAAAGTTTTTTTTTTTTGGGAATGGCATCTCGCAGTTCAACCTATGAGGTTCTTAACCGGGCTTGCCTGTGGATGCCTCAATAAATTAAGGCCTCGAGCCAGGGCTTAGAAAAGTTAAAAACTAAGCGACTACACGCTAAGGGCATCCCCTGTGGGGTACGGACCTCGGCTTAGGGCGTCGCTGGGAGAGGGCAGCAAGGGACAGGCTGGATCGGAATTATTTAGGGACGAATTTAAAATTACAGACTCAGCAGCGCGGGCTGGCTCGAGCAAGGGTCGGGGCGGATTCCAAAGAGTGGGTGTTGTTGGACTTTTATATATATAAATTTAGTAAGGTGGGGATAATTAGAAGGTAAGGCGAGCAGCTGTTGCTTAGCCTAATTAGCGGTGTTGTGTACTAAGTACACAGCTTGTATATGCATGCAGTACCTACGTGACATGATTAATTAAATGCTAAGTAATTGCTAGATTTTCTGCGCCAGGTATATCCTACGGATACATCAATTTGCCTCCTCAAACACTACTTATGGCAGGTTTGATGCTCCAAGAGTCCACAGTATTAAATTACATCACCTTACGAAAACATTGATCACTTTGACCTTTGTCACACATACTCGTTACTTGAAGAGATTATATATAGATTTATTTATTTTATTTATTTACTCAAAACAAAGGATTGTAGAACACGTTAAAAATATAGTTTAAATATATAGTCTGGCCACATTTTTGGGCTAGTAACATAGTGCATTAATTTGTTCTCATTTGGTTGGAGTCGCAATAAGTCTGATTCTCATTTTGCCGGAATACAGTTAAAAAGAAAACAGGTTTCGTTTTCTTAAACTTATATTAGACTTGACTTCTTCATTACACTTATATTTTTTTTTTGCAATATTGTTACTGTCGTTATGAAATTATTGAGAACAAACAAAACAAACAAAATCCGGCGAAATGAGAATTCGACCTATTGCGAATCCGACCAAGGGAGAAAAATGAGATAGTGTGACATTTTTCGAACATATGAAACAATGGATTAACAAAATGTTTCAAAATGATTCAAATTGAGATCGATAGTGTGTTTCATGTGTTTCGCAATTAGGGTGCTGGCCTGTGTCGGATCATTTTTCCAAGACACTGCAGTGCTACTGGCTTAAAATTTCCTAGAATCGTGTAAACAGCCAAACCAGGACATTACTGGCTTGCTATCCTAGCTTCAAAAACTAGTCCAGTGTATCCCGGGCATTACGGTCTCTTTGCAAGTGCGGTTGGGAAAATGCTTTATAAGAGAATTTCCTGGAACTGCGGAACAAATCCCGCAAAATATTTATGTCCATTACCGTCACGTCTCTTGCGATGTTTGTGGGGGCAGCACTGAGCGTTAACTACTACATACCTACTTATGCTGGTAACCCAACTCTTATTTCTGCCATTTGTAGCACAGTTTCTTTGCAAAAAAATATTAAATCGACCACCCATTGTATATTTTTAGTGTTCGATCAATTTTTTTTAATGTATTTTGGTGGTGTAAAATAAAGTATATACCTACAAATAGATCGGTTATTTTCTTTAAGAGGTTTTTTATAAAGGGGTATTTAAGTTAGTCAAATAGCAAAGTCGAGATCCAGTACCTACTGTCGGATGCATTGCCCTTTCGGCGTAGGAAGGCTTGACATGATTTTAGTCCAATATAAAATGGCGTGTTCCCATATCCCGTACAGCTGGGAGCGGCAAGGAATTATTGAGTTTTCCGAAGAGCTACTACAACAAAAAGTTTGTTTTCCATAATTGACAAGCCATTAGTGACTGTTTGTTCTGGGCATAAAATAACGATCCACTTCGATGGATAGTGACGCTCCTTTTTTGGGTACCTTCCTAAATATAACGTAACTTCATAGTTGTATTTCGCGAAAGGCTGGGCAGCGATGTGTATCTTCAGTACCTACAACACAAACCAAATCTAATTAGTAACAAATGAAAGCTATTTGGTCATAGATCCAGTAGAAGCTGAAATATAGGATTCGCGATAAGTTCGGAAATAATTTTACAATTCTAACTTATAAATTGTACTTCTTAGGTGATATAACAATAGATGGTTGATCAAAAGTAAATAAAAAAAAAACGATTTAAAATAACTTTAATTTCGGAAGCCGATGTCAAAAACGAAAATGCGGAACCAACGATATCGACTTCCGAAATTAAAGTTAGTTTTCAATTTGTAGTGTTTTTTTTTGTAGTCGGTTGTTTTTTTGTAAAAAAGTTTTTATTTTTCACTTTTTAGTTGTACCTGCCTCACACAAATTCAACTAACACTACTTGTTATGTAAATGTCAGCTAAAACATCATCAATATAAACTGAGTGGAAAAAATCGTATTATTGAAGCTAACTCAAAAACTGCCCAAGCAAATTTAATCAAATTTATATGGGACCACCCCTGAGGCATACCTTATCCATTAAAAATCTATATATATAGAAGGAGAAACTGACTGACATATCAACGCACAGCCGAAACTGTAATGACTAGGAACGTGAAATTTTGCATACGGCTTCATTTTATTATGTAGGAGAGCACTAAGAAGGGGCTTTTGGAAATTTGACCTTTAAGGGGGTGAAAAGGGGGAATTTTGTTTGTATTTAACTTGAAATTTGGCACGAATACACGCAGACGAAGTCGCGGGCGAAGTGCTAGTAATACATAGATATAAAAAAGCCAAGGTGTATTGAAGAATTGAAGACACCAACTAGTAGAATCATCAAAATTCGCGTAGAGATGCCGGAGATGTAATACATTTATGTGTATAATTTCGTATATAAGAATAATTACCTAATGTTTTATATACTGAAACCTTCCTGAAAGTGTGTGATCACGTTAATGAAAGAAACATCAAAATTGGTTCATGTTTTTGAGAAAATCGCGGACATCAAACATGCATACATACGGGTCGAATACAGAACCTTCTTTTTTGAAATCGGTTAAAAAATAAAGAGAAATTTGCTTTTTTCTACTTTATTAAGTACCTAGTGCTTGTTAACAGGCCAACACTGTCCTCTCATACCTATTAACACTGTAATTCGAAAACATTGTAAAAGCCAATTATTTTTAAAAGAATTGGTGAGTTTTGGTTCATGTTTCTTGTCGGCTCTTCTCCATAGGAAACGATCAATTGGAACCACGCTTAGCTTGTGGCGTTTCATAAGTGCCCATCTAGGTTTATGTAAAATAAAATATTTAGATTTTGATTTAGAGGATCATAAAAATATGCTCAATTATTACTATATTAGTGTGTCTATTCATATTATTAAGAAATCAAAAGAGAATTATTTGGGGTTCAATTAAATACATGCCATTAATGATCTCCTTTTCATACATTGACTTCGTTTTACCGCATGTTATGTTAGTACTCCAATTTTCTTTACAATTCACTGTGTAATCATAAAATTAATTCAGAACATGGCAGTTCGTTTATAACACAGTCAATGGCAACTTTCTCATTTCTATTCATAGCGTTTACTAAGATTTCTGTATGATCTTCTTAGTTATGTTGGGTAATATTTTGTTCCGCATAATATTTCTGTAACTATATTTTGTTTCCTATTCGTAGTATGATGTGATTAGAGCAGACATTTTTAATTTATGGAATGTCTATCGTCATAAAATGCTATTGCCAGTATCCATCGTTGAATACCCAAAATTGTATTATCCTTAAAGCAGTGTGATTTATAATAATACTCCTCTTTGACCAAATGATTAATACAGAGAATAAAAATATATCGTCATGTGTCCCAGTAATTTAATAAAAGACAGACACGTTCTGGTGGTTTCTCTTTCTAATAAATCGTCTCAAATAGTTCAATATTGCAGAAAGTCGTAGCTGTACCTAACGTTGCAGTAACACTTACTTTGAAGATCACGATTATGCATAATAAATGACCTGCCGTTCGCCTCGGTCGCTGCATTGATCCATTTGCTTCAGTTTAATATTTTAGAACCGTTTTTCACAAGCAATCTTGTAGTGAGATATAGCTATCTGACCACTGTAGAAATAGTACGTTGACGATGAGCTCGTAATATTGTTGTATTGAAAGTGGGCGTTTACGCGTGACTTCTTTGTTTTATCTAACATAAAGTTTTATTACATATATAGAATAAAATAATAATAACATCACACCTGTAATCCCCGAATGAAAAGGCAGTGGGGCCGAGCCTATGTTTAGTTAAAATTTACAAAAAAAGTCACACTTAACCATCACACTAAAACTATAATTTTGTTACGTTGCGTTACATATCTACAATCCATTGTAATTTAGCCTAGTTTGAACATATACATACATTATTCGTCTCTCCATTGCTGAGCTTAACACTAACCGTTTATGGTCGCTCATTGTATGCTCGCTGCAGTGTGTAAATTCCTGACTTGGAACGGTAGTCCCTAATTGTGTTAGAACAATTAGTGGTTTGCACAGCCTGTCTCATACACGCATTTGCACATTATATATGCATCAATTTGCCGGGTGTTCGGCCATAATATAATATAATATAATACTTATACCTGTAGGTGTGTATGTACATGATCTTAGAACATATTATTGTAGTAACGGCTGAATCATACAGGATGTATAAAAAAAATGTGGTATTATTGAAGTTTTGTATGGGACATTTGATAATTTTTTCACGATTATAATGTTGGAGAAAGTTATTCAGTTTGATGGTCTGTATCCCTCTCTTCATCATTTCAGCCGAGAGACGTCCACTGCAGGACGTAGGCTTCCCTCGAACATCGCCACTTCGACCGGTTCTGTGCTTCTCGCATCCTGCGTATTCCTGCGGCCCTCACCAGGTCATCGGTCCACCTCCTCCATCACTTCCTCCTTAAATGATCAAACCTTTCTGATACATGCTGCATACAGGGTGGTTGGGATACCGACGCGCAGCCGGTTACCATGGGTTCAGTACATGATTCTGATGCCCCCTTTTTTTTGAGGATTTCAAATTGGTCCCGCTCTGGGTGGAACAGAAGGGAGTATCAGACTCTTACTGACTAAAACCCACCCGTGTTCCCTCATTAGCCCTTTATGTTCCGGGGCAACAGTAAACCTTTCGGACAATCCCGATCCTCTGATCCCCCTGCGTTCAAAGTTTTCGTCGGTGGTAAAGAATAAATTCCTTTTCCATACATTTTGACCGCGTAGGTATTGCACTTGTCTATTTAAGAGCAGATTTTTTGATAACTCACGTAACTTTCTACACTAGAGGTCTAGAATCATGTGCTAAATGATGGTTACAGTTTGTGCGTCGAAGTTTCTGCCACCCTATATGATTCTTCTTTTTTTCGAATCGATGAATCAACATAAGACTTGTTTACTTTATTGTGGCCATGTTGGTTCACTTTTGCCGTTTGTTCGATTCTCATTCATTTGTTTCTCAATGGGACTTTGTTGCTTCTGTCGTGCAACCGTCTTGTCACCGTGACTGATTAACAATGTATGTATTCAATGTGTATAATATCTTTCCAGTATGTTTTTGTGTATCCACGGTTGTCCGTGGCAAACTGCTTTTAGCGATAACACTGCCAATGGTAGCCATTGTTTCATGCCTATTTTAGTACCTATTCTACGTAATACAATCTATAATTTATTCACTGACAGACAATGCGCAGCCTTAACCGCTAGGTGTGGAAGCTTGAAATTTTGAAAAAGAGTTGGGCATGGATTTTCAAAAATCCTGTTTCAGATGTATAAGGAATACACATTAGGAGGATAAAGTGGTTAAATTTGGGATGAAAGTTTATATGGAAGTTCGTCATTTTTGTCGATGGGAAATCTCATCGGGCGCACGGCTTGTTTTTGTATAATCTAGGTAGCCGTTAACGACAATTTTGGAAGCCTATTTGGGGATAAAGTAGAGTAGCGAAACTCGTAACTTTAAGTATTCTTTAGAAGGATATCATGAAGTACATAAGTGAGGACTACTTACGTGTTCGTGCTACTGTTTTTACTATAAGCGTACCTACACTTAAAAATAATTATGTACTCTATATATCTAACTAATTGCGGTATTTATTCCATGGTGGCTTGTAAACTATACGATAGATGTGTTATGAAATAACGTTTTGCTGTGTCACTATTATTAAATTGTTCTACAATCATATCCGTTTTCGATATTGTTATCACTTAGACGGTTCTATACTGAAACAAATATCCGCACCCTAATTGCGTAACACACTATTACTCTCAATTTGAATCATTTTGAAGCAAATTGCTAATCCATTGCTCCATATGTTCGAAAAGTGTGTCTGCTCAACAACGTAAATGAATGTTGTTGAACTGTCAAAATGAAACCCATTGCTACTGATAGTGTGTTACGCAATTACCCTGCCGGACATATTCTCAGAAAGTTTGTTTCAATTGACGCTGTTAAACATTTGTTAATCAGCGGAAAGGAAGATTAGAATACACATAATTTAATCCTACTGTTTACAGTTAGATGAGGACGTTAATTGTGTCAGATGTCACAAACAGTTAATTAGCCCTGGATGAGTTAACTGCATATTATTCGTGTCCTTGTGGGCTTGGGTGTAAATGTTACGTTTTATGACTAAAAGGCCGTTATATTTTCTAAGTCCGCGTGTCCATCGCACGCCGTCACCGGGAGCTCACGTTCGGTTCAAATAATCTCGTTTCTTGTTGACGTCCCGTTGACGGTGACGGGTTGACAGACGGTGTATGGGGTGCAACCAGACTACAGTCGATCGAAGACTTCGTGTCACATTTTGAGACATTGTGATGACATATTTTGAGGCGACAGTCGACATAGATGAACCTCCGCCAGACTCGTTGCACCCTCAGTTACTGTTATCCAAATTTGGTCTTGGAGGCAACAAAATTTTGGTGAAAAATTTAAAGTCATTTATTCAAAGGCTGCACTTCAAAAATCGGCATCAGATAATGAGCTAGCGAGGCGATCAATCACCACTTCCTCCTCCTTCTTCCTATCTTTTTGTTTACCAAAACGTGGCCTTTGCCCTGCTGTAGTTGAACTCTGGTATTTATAATATTACTATCCAAAACCGTAGGGACTTCAAAATCGTGCCATGTCTTAAAAGTGTTTTCAGGTCGTAGAGAAATTTTCATAAAATCGTCATTGAATATCATTGAAACGGTTGGGAGGGAACGTGGAGCATATAAATGGACTTAATTTACTGGAAGCGGCAAACTGTAACGGATTTAAGAGTTTAGTTTTAAATTCCATTGCGGTTTCCAGCACACGTATTGCTAATAAATAAGTCCAATAAAATGTTATAAGTACACTGTTCTTGTTAGAACTTCATATAAAAGCAGGAACGACAAAAAAAAATATACAAAAATCGTGTTATGTGAATAAGTTATCTAGTACCTAGTTGTCATAATGCCGTGTTTCTAATTTTTTTTTGGTATCGTTTCACACACGTTGGTAGTAGTAGGTACACTGTGTGCCGTAAAATAAAGCCCATTCGCAATTATTATACCTCTGATTTTGCATCACTGTTAAAATCACAATGATCTTTATGTTCGTTACAATAAGGTTGCTATTGGATTGCTGCAGTCTGAGGTAAAATAACTGTGAAAGGACTGTACTTCCGAGGTTGGCTCAATACAACTACATTTTATCTACTGCTGCCTCTGTACACATGTTCCAATTTTTTCTTCGACCATTTACATTTTACATGAATATCGAATGCCAAACACAAAAATATTATACTCTGGTGTAACAAAACTGTAACATCACCGATATTGAAGCAACCCAGGTGGCCTACCTACAAATATATCCCTAAGGATTTCAAGAATTGATTTGAACCTTCAAAACCATTCAAAACACATTCATTGAATTTGTAAAGCTACATAACGTACATAAAGGCCAAACTAATCAGATGAAGACCGTGGATTTTTATGTGTTAAAAACATGTTTGCAGGCCAAATAAATTTGTTACATAATTTGCCATAGTTTTATCTGGGAAGCAATAAAATAGAGGCGTGTTTAGTTTACTTCATGGGCATGAAAATGTTTCTTTTTATGATTTGAATTATTTAAAAAAATATTTGTGAGTGTACACGGTGTCACACGGTAAAGTTTGCAAAACTTAGATACTTGCCTCCTGAAAGGGACGCAAATACATTTTGCAAACCATATTCAAAATTCAGTTATTCCCTGAGATGCCCCCGCGCACGAAAGTGACCAGTTATTGACCTCTCAGGGTTGCCAGATGTCATTCTTTATTTTTTCCTAAAGGAGATGTTTCATTTTCGGCCATAAATTGTACGGTAGTGAAAAAATAGGAAATAATTCCACGAATTCTGGAAAAATATTCTTTTCTGAATATTCTCCTGATTACTTCGGCACAACAAAATTATTGTTTTTCAAACTATTGCCATAATCTATTGAACATGGCGTCGTCTTACTTGCGTACTGCTTTCGTCCAGAAATCATGTTACATTATAACATAATAATATCACGTAGAAGTTATTTATTTAGTTATAAAAGGCATGTATTTCTATGCTATTAGGGTAAGATATCTATCTTAAACAACTTTTTTGATTAATTACAAGAAAGTGTGACGATTCAATTCATCGTTAAAAAATATATTCCACTTTTGTGGATTGTAGATTTGTAGGTACTTCTGGACGAAAAATTCTAGGTTTGTATTGTTGACAATGATATTACATCAGTCTGTCAGTCTTGTTGTGGTCGCGTTCGTTTCGATTTCGTGGCCTTCGGTGTTATTTTGCGTTTCATTTCTTTCTTAACTTCTTACGACTTTGGCTTTGTATAACGGAAAATAACAATCACAGTTTTGACAAATTCTAGTTTATGTAAACGTCATAACAAACGTCAAACATTTTCAATTTTTATTTAGTGCCTAAAGAATATTAATTATTATGAAAAAAAAAATCATTCTTTATTGTATTCAGGGGTTCGTTTTCCAGATTTTCTAAAGTGTACATGTTATGGCCGTATACAAAAATGAAACGTCTCCTTTGAAATAATTTTTCTCCAAAATGGTAAAATTTTTCTAAATTTTACCCAAAAGCAAAAAGTTTGTACTATTATTGAATTGTAACCAGTAGGGAACAGTTTTTAATGACATTAAATAAAGTAGCCACTGATAAGCGCACCTGTCAATTTGTCTGTTATCTTGTTTTAGCGTACATTTTGTACACAAAAAAATTTAAAAAATAAAATTTGTCGTGGTAATTTTCGTCCGTTCGGATATTCTGTGCTTTGCGAAGTGGTAACTTTCGTTCGCGCGGACATTTTGCAGTTTCGTGAAGTGGTCACTTTCGGCCGCGACTTTCGGAACACAACATCGACATTCTCCAGGAGCCAAAAATTTTGAAAAAAGTACCCAATCTGTTAACCCTGGAAAAACCTAGGTATTTCCTAGGACACGTGAGGGGTTATTCACGTTAATCGTCCCTGTTTGAGTCAGAAATTTATGTGTATGAAATTAGGTCGACGTACAGAATCCTAAAAAAATTTTTACACCAACAACATTTTCCACGGAATAGGTACACAAAAAATTATCACAAACCAATCTATTTCAACTAAAACCTACAAACTGAAGTCGAAGAAGTCAGTTAAAAAGGGCAATCAGGTTGTCTGTAGTTACTAATCGAACTTCAAAAACAAATAACTAACGAACGTAACGTATCGTAACTTCGTAAGCCAATAAAGACAGTTTAATGACAAAAATAAAGCAATATTTACTAATAGCACTATGAATTGCAAAACGAAACATAAATAAGTGCAGTTAGACGTCGGGCGTCGCGTCTGTCGGATTTGTCGCTCGAACAATTTCCCCTCATTCTTCGACGTTGGAAAATGAAGTGCTTTTTCCATTTCCCGTCGTATGTCGCGTTGCTCGAAAGCTTGTGTAGGTGTGAACCGTGTGGAGAGGCACTGCGGCTCGAGCCTTCATATCCTGTGTGCCTGAATGTGCTCGTATCGTGAAATTACCTGATCTTTGTGTGAGATTGATCGTTGATGTACGCACTGATAGCGTTGCTTGTAATTTGTAGTTTTTCATTACTTTTGTTGGTGTTGGTTTTGTGTAAGTTTAATGGAAATATTGTTAATTCGTCGGCTTGCGTGTCAGTTACTCACAAACAATGATTGCATTGTTATATTTTTATCTGCATAATCCTTCGCAAGTTTTTTTTACCGGTCTACCTAATCTCCAATGTATCTAATTAGTTTTATCTACAACAACTTCGGTTATTTTATATCTGGCAAACTTTCCCAGAGCATCCCACATGATTTAAGTGAGTTACTCATAACTGGATACCTTTTGTTACCTCGTCAATAAGGTTCGCAAAATTCACGTTTACGTAATCGTTTACATCTATTATTACTTCAAAAGCAAAACAGATTCACCGCTAAACAATAGCTACCAAAGATATGTTAATTGATCTCCATCGCTATTAAATTCCTTAGCGGAATCACAAATTTACGATCGGAATCTGAATCGGAACGGGACCGACCTCTCTATAATAAACACTGCCTATCGAAATGCAAATATTTGTCAACGACCTCCACTGATAGGAAAGGACAGTGGGCGAATATGATCCGCGAGCGGCATAGTTAATAAGACATCATATGTCAAATGGAAGGATTATGTAAGTTTCCTTAAGTATGCAGAATGGCATCAAAATCAATTCGAGTGGTTTGGAGTAATAGTCGAATGTCTGATGATGTATCATCTCTATATTGTGCAGAAGATTTGAACAATGTAGATACCAAAGAAGCTATTTATGGCTGCACAAAAACTTAAAATCACATGGATGGATTTTAATGCCCTTTTGCGTACTTGAAGAATCCTTCATACCCTTTAATTAGGCATAAAATAATATGTGGCCACGATTAGGACCAACTCCCTTACAAACTTGCCCACTGTCTTTTGCGGCTGCGACGATCAATTATTTGTAGTACTAGTCATAGCAGCCATTCTTTGATTGCATCGATCTGTCTGTCGCCAACTGAAATATTCTATTACCTAATCAATGCTACCCGCGACTTCTCTAGGACAAAAACTTCATCCCCCCGATTGACCCGAACAAGCAAAGCTTTGAAAAATCACTGTTTAAATCTCTATTCTATTTTCTGTTGTTACTCTTTAATATAGAAGAAAGGTATCAAACGAGTCATTAGTTCAATTTCATCATGTTGGGAATAAGCGTACGAAGCGAATTTGATATTTTTCTCTTGGCATGTCCCTATTGAATGGTATTACGAATAAGTCATAATTTGGGTTTTGTTAATGAGAAATTGTGCCCATTGTTACCCTTTGTAATATTTCTAGATTTTTATCTGTAGTTTATATGGTGTATATAATGTAGAGTATTTTATTCTAAGTATTCGATTCTATTCTATTTATAAGCATCAGAGATTGACATATAATTTATTGGTCCTTACGTACATTTGGTCTTCCTACCGTTTGAATGAAGGCTGTACCTTCAGGCAATGCCTCATCGTGATGGCTGTAGCGCATCTGTACACCTCCGTGTAGGGTTATTTCAGTAATGTATTCATTTCACAAATAGAACCTCGCCTCCCGACTGTGTGTTCCTTCTTTTATTCATATATTTGCTCTTATTCCTGCTCTATTTTTGTTTCGAATACCTTACCATGTTTATAAAATAATAAGTTAGATCATGCATTCTTGGGAGTTTTACAGCTTCAGAATGTTTTTTTCAATTTATCGTAAAATTTTTAGACAAGGCTACGTTAAGCCGGTGGTTCCGGCTGTCATTAGTGGATCTTTGAGAGTAGTTACGTGTCTCAAGAAGCCCGAAAGTCTGACAACCAGTCTTACCAAGGGATATCGTATGACCCAATAATAAACTAATAATAATATCCTCCCGACTGATTTCGGTCATGGTGGAAATCTCAAAATATAGTGCTCAAGTGTGTGCGAAAACGCAGGTGCGCCAATGGGCCTCAGAAAGCACGTTAAGCCGTTGGTCCTGGCTGTCATTTGTGGATCTTTGACAGCCGTTACGGGTAGTCAGAAGCTCGACAACAAACACAATCAGTCTTACCAAGGGGTATCGTTTTACCCAATAACTGGGTTGTGAAGGTCAGATAGGCAGTCGCTCCATGTAAAATACTGGTATTCAGCTGCACCCAGTTAGACTAGAAGCCGACCCCAATGTAGTTGGGAAAAGGCTAGGCAGATGATGATGAATTAATAAGGGAATAAACGGTTTTGATACGATTATAGCCCATTACTTTAGGTGCAGATTGGTTGTTTTGTAAAAAATATCATTAACCTAAAAGGTGGTCATTATCTTGAAACACGATCTTGCTTATTAAACTGATAAGAGACAACAATGTTTGATATGTTCGAACATAGGCTTTGTTCGGCAGGTCGATTATTTATTCCATTATGTTATTACACCGATACAGGTGTATGTTACCCATCTTCGTAATAAAGATACCTACTCAAAATTAATTAGATATTACATTGACAGGAAGGTTAAGGTTTGATGTATTTTTAGCTGGAAGGCAGTTAAATGTCTTATTTAGCAGCTAAATGCCTTGGTGTTCAGTAACATTCTGCTAAAATAAGAGTCAATACTAGCTGAATTAGCTTTCTGATTCTTTATCACACTGTAGCTCCCATGAAATACAATCAGCTCGTAATGTCCTTCAAAAGTCCCAATATTAATGAACTACAATATTCTACGACCTTCGGCGAACAAACACGTTTCGTGATGACAGTATATCGCTACCTACATGAAGGTGCTGTGAACCAACTTTGTCACATTTTGCCACACCCGAAAGAAGAAAAATATTGCCTGTTCTTTGCCTAGATTTACCTACCAATACTTTTATTAGCAGAAATTAATATCTGTCGTCAAGCACTGCTGGGCGAGTAGATACAATACAATAGGTGCAGTGATTATTGTGAGCGTTCCCCTCTTCCATTGTTAATTACAAACAAAACTAGCGATCCCTTCCGGCCGAATATGCTTGTGAGCGTACACAACATGATGCTAGTCACAGCGTATGTTTGGAGCATGTAGGGCTGCCACAGAATTAACTTTTAAAAAAATAATTTGGCGAAAAAGGCATCTGGGTTGAAAATTCAAAATTATTTTTTTTCTTTCTTAAAAAATAATTCCTTCAAACCTTCTACCAGCAGTCTCCGACAAGAATCGTTATAATACTTCGAAATTGTTTTCGATGGAAAGAGTAGACTTTTCTAAGTATCTTCTAGCGTTCGTCAGTATTTTACCAAAGATTTTGTTGATTTGCCAATTTTTTTAACGCATCTTCGTAAAATGAACTTAATTCGAATTACACCACAAAAGTGCAAAGTTTAAAATGAAAAGTTATATACCTTTATAAGACACTAGTGACTCCACAGATGAGACATAATGCTATCCTATCCAAACAAAAATAGTTGTAGTTTAATATAATAGTAAAAGTTTATAGTTTAGGTATAGTTTTTTTTTTATAGTTCATACAAAAAATGCCATAGAAAAATGGACGTTTAGTTTTTCCCGAATTTTTCTTTCCATAAACCAAGTTCGGACTCTTTCGAACATTTACAGCCGTTCTTTAGTGATACGCTTACCACCGAACAGCATTTCATTTTTATTTAGGTATATAGATTATCTACGAAGTAGGTATATTATATTTATTCTCAAATTTTCAAATACGTATTTACGTTTTTCTCTGTTTAATTGGCAGCCCTAGAGTTCAGAGAGATTCCTTCCCGTGAAAATGCAGGGGCTCAGCACACTATTGTGTAGGTACGTGTACCAGCATTGTTTTGAAACATTTTGCAGCGTATTAATCGGTCTGTCGCTTCCGAGACGCGTCTTTTTTTTTTTTTTTTTTTTTGTGGATGGGAAATCATCCAATGACCCCTCCCGCTCTGGGTGGAGCAGAAGGGAGTGTCAGACTCTTACTGACTAAAACCCACCCGTGTTCCTTCCTTAGCCCTTTGTGTTCCGGGGTAGCGGTAACCCTTTCGGACAATCCCGCTGCCCCGGCAGGCTTCGGCCCTTTCGGGCCCCTTCCTTATGCTGACATCTCTTTGAGGCGCGCGTGGAACACGTACGCGCCGTCCGGCACGGGCCTGGTCCTGATCGGACGGAGAGTTACCCATTACTCTCCGCCCGCAGGCCCGCGCCTACGGTGGCCGGGAGTCGTCTCGCGGCTCCCGACGCCCGGGGCGTCTCCCGCGGCGGCTGGGACGTGAGGCCCTCTCCCTCAGCCGTCCCGCCACCTCCTTCGCTCGCATGACTGCTTCGCAGAAGGAGGTGACTGCCTCCCTCTCCCTCTCGCCCCGGACCATGGCTTGAACCAGGGCCGGGCGCGAGAGGTCGCCGCCGCCGCCGATCGCCTCTGCGAGAACACGGCGGTGCTCCGCCCAATTGGGGCATACCGCCACCGTATGCTCCACCGTGTCCTCCGGGCGACCCTCGCAGTGGTGACACCCGGGCGTATCCTCCCGCCCGATAATGTGCAGGAACCTCCCGAAACACCCGTGTCCGGTGAGGACCTGCGTCAGGCGGTAGGTGAGGGCGCCGTGGCGCCTCTCTAGCCACTCCTCAAAGAGGGGTCTTACCGCCGCTATCGCGGCGTGCCCTGCGCTGGGTTGCGACAGTCGCTCTTTCCATGCCGCCATGAGATCGCGCCGGAGGTCGGTCCGCTCCGCCGCGATTTGCCGCGGAAGCGGAGTTTCCCCCCGGCGTAGTGCCTCCGCGCGCCACTCGTACAGGCGCGCAAGGACTATCGCCTCCAGATCCCACGGCGGCAGTCCGGCAAGGAGGCTTGCCGCCTCGCCCGAGATCGTGCGGTACCCCCGGATTAGCCTTATGGCTACCACCTTCTGGGGCGCGTTCAAGTAATGGGCGGCTCGCCGCCGCAGTGAACGCGCCCACACCGGGGCCCCATATAGGGCCATGGACCGCACGACCCCCGCGTAAAGCCTCCGGCAGGAGGCGTTTGGCCCCCTCAGGTTGGGCAAGAGCCGCTTGAAGGCGGCCCCGGCCCGTTCCAATTTGGGAGCCAAACGTCGAAAATGCTCGACGAAGTTCCACCGGCTGTCGAGGACGAGACCCAGGTACCTCATCGTTGTCTCGACGCCGATGTGAACCCCTCCTACCGTTAGTTGGGATCCCGAAGGCGGCCCATTCCGAGGCCCATGAAAAGACATGGTCGTGGCGGTGTCACTCGACATCGCCAACGCTTTTAACACCCTGCCCTGGAGTTGCATTGGGGAGGCACTCCGGTATCACCGGGTGCCGACCTACCTCCGTCGAGTAGTCGGGGCGTATCTGACGGACAGAGCCGTCATCTACCCCGGTCGCAACGGGGAATGGAACCGGCGAGAGATGTCCTGCGGTGTCCCGCAGGGATCGGTTCTGGGGCCGCTCCTGTGGGACATCGGTTACGACTGGGTGCTGCGGGCCGATCTCCCTGATGGAGTCAGCGTGGTTTGCTACGCTGACGACACGCTAGTCCTGGCGCAGGGGAGGTCGCATCAGGCGGCGGCCGACGCGATGACACGCGGGGTTGCGACAGTCGTGGAGAGGATCCGGCAGTTGGGTCTCGAGGTGACTTTGCACAAGTCCGAGGCCATGTCCGAGACGCGTCTTCAGTTTACGTTCACTAATCTCAGGCTGGGGCCAGAGGAGCGTAAATTGTCGTAATTTGCACCCTCCAAGATAAGTCGAGAAATGTATGTGTTTAATCTTTTTAATCGAGAAGTCAGTTAATCTTCTTGTTTTGCGGACGTAAACCGGCAATTGTATGAATCAAGAAGCAGAGTAGGTAATTTCTACAACTCGCTTAAAACTGCTTCGACAACCTCATTTACGTTTGTATGATTCTGTAATGAACTAGATTTCATTACTATATTTTTTTCATCAAGGTTTATTCTGCAACACCGTTCTAGACCTCAGTTTGAAGGTGCTCTTTCAACGAGCTCTCGAGATGCAATGTGCACTTGAAGCTGAGGAGATCATAAAGCGTTATGGCTTCAAATCTTTGTAGAGCTTTCAAGTAAGGGCTTCGAGGAAGAGTTTCAAGTAGCTCTTGAGATAGAACTTTCACCTGTCGACGAGCGACAGGTGAAAGTTATTCGGGCGTAAAATTCGCCAATGTTAGGCTGATGCGCCTACTTTTCAAGAATATTACTCATTAATAGGCGATTGAGGTATTAAATCAAGGCGTTGATGGCAGAAGTAGCATAGATTTTCTTGCGATGTTATATCGAATTGGGTATTACAGGACCTACATATAAATAAACAATTAATTCGTCCATCCAAAGGTTGTCTTTAAAAGATCGCTTTTAGCGATAAGATCGCCTATTGTGTCACCCTATGTACAATTTCTATTGTTCATATTTTGTGGAAATCGGTTGTCATGGTATGGGCATGTAATACGGAGGAATGAGGAAAATGTCGTGAGGAAAGTTTTGAGTTGTGTTGTTTTGAGTTTTGTTAAGTGCTTGGTTTGAGTTTTGGAGTATAAATGTCGATGACTACAAGAATTGGGGGAACATGTAGGTATAGACTGTGTGAATGATGATGTGATATGGTAAGACAGGGGGTTGACTACCGAGATGGCGACTAATAGAGAAGTATGGAAGGAAAAGACATGTTGCGCCGAACTGGGATAAGGGCAGCAGAACGATGTTATCTGTAATTCATATGTTATACATAATAAAAAGTATTCTATTCTAATTTTAACATCTTCATCTTTGTTATTCTGGCCAAATGTAACAGCAGAACAAAGATTCACCAAGAGATAAAATAATTTTTTTGCTGATTTAGGGCTGATTTTCCCAACGCCAGATAAATTTATCGGAGGAATAAATTTGAATTTTTGACAATTGTTGCTTACAAAAACTGTCAGGCGTCAAATTTATACCACGAATAAAAATTATGGGTCGATTGAAAATCGAAAAATCAGCACTTATTAAAACAAAATTAAGAAAAGAGAAACAATACAGATTTTACTTCAAGGCAAAACTTGAAGTACACACATCAAAAGTGTCTAGGGATCAACATATATTTTTGCAATAACTTTTCTCCTGATTGATATTAATTAAAATTTTCTTTAAGGATTCATCAAATAAAGTGTTTTCGTTTGTCACAGTAACGATAAACCAAGTCACCTTTGCATTAATAAAGAAATTTGCCATTTTCCTAATAAAGGGATTTTTGACATTTGAACCACTAACACAAAAGTTCGAAAAAAAGACTGAAATAACAGTTTTCTCTAAAATTTTATTGGGTAACTTAAACAATTAATAATCCGTGTTTCTACCGCGAACACTAACAACACAAGAACATCAGTTTGGCATACTCAAAATGAGTTCATCCAAATCACGCTGTGGAATGGCCGCCCATGTTCGTTGCAACAACAAAAAAAGGTCTTCTTGCGACTGGATACCCTCCATATTCGGCAGAGCTCTTCTCTGTAGCATATCCCATGCATGCTCAATCGGGTTCAAGTCTGGCGACTGAGCAGGCCAGGGCAGGACATTGATGTTAGCTGCGGCGAGAGTCTGTCTTACAACTCTTGCGGTGTGCGGTCGTGCATTATCATGCATTAACTGAAATAAGGGACCGATTTGCACTTGTAGAGGAACGATGACGTCTGATACAATCGTCTCAGCATAAATTTGAGCGTTGAGGTTGCCTCTGATCCAAATCAACTCAGTTCTTCCGCCGATCCAAATACCCGCCCATACCATGATGGTTCCACCACTATAAGGATGGACTTCCTGGCAGGATTTTAATCGCTGTTGGCGTCCAGGGGTTCTCCAGTGTCGTATACGTCTTGTATCCGGTCTCATACCAAAACGAGACTCATCAGAAAAGCACACGAAACGCCATTGTTCTTCTGCCCAATTTCTGTGTTCAAGAGCCCATTGATATCGAATCCTACGATTGTGCATTGCTATAGGTGGTACCCGTAGCGGTCTTCGGGAATGAAGGTTCACTTCATGCAAGCGGTTTCTGACTGTTTGGTCGCTAATTAAGTTCCCTGAAGAGTGATGAAGCCTCACGGCTAACATCATGGCGGTTATTGTTGGAGCTCTTCGAGTTAAGATTTGAATGTATCGGTCTTGTCTCCGTGTGGTGCAGCGATACCGTCCTCCATGGCGCTCAGCCACGGTACCAGTGCTTCGGTAACGTGTCCAAAGTCGACTGATAACACTCTGACTTGTATTCAGAGCTAAAGCCACAGTACGTTGCCGGGAACCAGCTTCTATCATTCCCACGGCTCTGAGCATTTCTTCCCTGCTTAAATGACGTCGCCGCTCCATAATAACGTTGGTTTTAATCAGTAGTAGGGAAACAGTAGCACTAATAATGTCTTCAATGCGTTGTATGTTTTTATAGGGAAAATATTGACAGCTGATTTTCATCTTTTACTCGAATTTGATTCACAGTTCCTGATTCAAATTATGAAATGCACCAAAAAGGATCCATATAAATTTATAAAATCATAAATTTATTACAAAGCCACATCTCAATCTCAAGAAATCCGCATAAAAATGCTTGATCCCTAGACACTTTTGATGTGTGTAGATTTAAAGGTAGACAAAAACAACCTGTGTTTTGTCGGCGGAAGAAATCACGATTGGAGCGTGACTCCGTCAAATTAGGTACTTGCAGCTCTACTTTTACAAATAGATGTACAGACTTGAGTCAAATAAAAACACACGTGATTTATTCTAACTTATTATTAGAACAACTACGATAGTAGTCGATTGATTGATAAGGGACCAACATAATGTATTGAGGGCGAGAGCGATGGTTTGAATCCAGAGCGAAGCGAAGGATTCTAGAGTACCTAGAATCATAAGTGTAGCGAGGGATTCAAAGTACGTAGCTTTTTGGTACAGTGTGGCACACTCTGCTTTTCATCCCCTTCTATGAGAAAAATAAATAAGAGGTGCTTTTAAGTAGTGACGAATTTTTATATTTACATAACCAAATTATAAATGTATATTAATATTAGATACGTTTTCGCAATTTTGGAAGTTTATTGTAACTGTTTTGTTGGGAAAATAAAATGTCGTTGACTTATTTATCACTTGGGTATTTGTAATAAGTTCAGTGCTGAGTTAATGGTGACATTTCACGCTGTTTTAAAGTGGATGGGCGCGGCGACAAAGGTTGAATTGGTGGATCAACTGAGGAATTTAAACTTGTAATTTAATACTTTCAACTACGCACTTGCTAATTTTTGCCTTGTTTTCGATTGAGCCCTCGATATATCCTTCCGCGACACCACTGAATTTCCATCTGCCCTGGCGCTTTAAGGTGGTTAAATCTGCTCCTGAATCTGCTAAAAGAGTCGCAGAAGTTCGCCGAAAACAGTGTCCTGTATAAAGATGAGAGTCCCGAGCTTCAAATAATTTGCTATTACTTCTGGCATCTTCGAAATTTTATTTAATCTCGAATTGTTTGGTAGTACATTGTTTATGACAATTTGTGCGTTTAAGTTTACACTTTCACCTTTTTTGTATTTTTTTCTTTCTTTATTTTTTTTCTTATCTTTCACTTTCACTCCTAGAACTCGTCTTTTATTCAATTAGTGTGAATAAAATTAAAATTGTCTAATATTATTTTGGTACAAAGTAATAAAAAATCTAAAAAGAATCTATGGTAACAGGTTGCGCGTCAATGTCCCTGCCACCTTGTTATAACGTGTAAGGCATGTTTCACACGTACCACAGCCACACCACAACCACAAAACGTGGGCTGGCGCTAATTTGTACGAACATTAGTAAATCATACGGACCCCCTTTTGACGTCATTATCGACCGCGTGTGTAATACCGACCATATCGCAGCCACGTCGCAACCACAACGCAACCACAACGCAACCACCAGCGACACCGCGACTAGCGGCCGGCCACATCGCAATCACAACGTTAACACAACATTTTGTAGGTAACACATCGCAACCGCAAGAAGCCACAGCAACAATATTCACACGTAAACATAGCTTGACCACTTTTTGTTGCTGCGATGTGGTGTGGTTGTGGTACGTGTGAATGGGCCCTAAGCTAGTTTTAGACTCCTTTTGGCTTATCAATTTGAAAGTTTTTATACTCCATTCGTTGATAATATAATTTTCTGTTCAGGAGATACTCGTAAGTCAATGCAGAAAAAACTTTTTGCGTTTTGTACTCATTGGCCCCGATTCTGTTGTTCACAAACTAAACTTAATTTAAGATCGGTGCATCTTTTTCTTTCTATTTAACTAAGAAAAGGACAGAAGACAAATATTAGTTTAGTCCTGTCAAATTAGTCAGCGCCTGACGTAGATTAACGTATTTTTAGTAGCCAATTTTTTAATCACGTCTAAACTTGTCTATGGATTATCTAATTTGACAGGACTAAACTAATATTTATCTTCTTTCCTTTATTAATAAATTCAAATTCAAATTCAGATTTTTATTTCAGACCTTATGATCCATAAATTGTTAGTATGAACTTATCCTATGTTAGTAAATAACAAATTACAAACATACACTAATTGGCTACATGAACATGAGCACGCACATGTCTGCCAGCCCAGAGTCTCATAAAAGGTCCGTCAACCTTGTCCGCCAGTGTAGCTAAAATACTGTTCGGGCCACCCCTGAATCGCCGCAACATCGACGCACACCGTTTGCGTATGATGGCATGAAAAAATGAAATCATGAATTAATGAAATATAAAGAAAAAGATGCACTGAACTTAAATTTAGTTTAGTTCGTGAACAACAGAATCGGGGACATTGTCTAATAACTAGTCTTTCATATTAATATTATAAGAAACATTGTGTCCATTGTTTAAGAGTTCCAACAAATATTGAACGGTGAATGTATGGTGAAATTTGTTACCTGCAATAACCACGTCCACTCAAAATACCTCCATGAAAGGGTCTGCAAAATTATCCAGTAGATCCATCATATATCTTACCAACTTCTTTTTACCTTTCCAGGTTCCGTTTCTACGTGTACTCGGCGTACGTGGAGCGCCGGACGGTTGCTGCCGTGCGCATTATCGCGGCGACAAAGACGCGCGGAGCTGACAGCGTGCTGTGCCGCATGTGGCTGGCTGACAACCGCACGCTCACCCTCAGAGCTAAAGTCAAGGTAAGGCAGTCTACTGTGTATTATACAGTGTGTCAGGTTCAGGTTATACGAGGGACATACTTTAAGGGAGTGTAGTACCCATGAAAATGAACAACTTTAAAATATGGGGGCGGACTCCATACTATAGGTACTCCCTTAAAGTATGTACCTCATTTAATCTGACACACTGTAGATGGGTGGTCAACTAGGGACCTGCTTCTGCTCCGGACGGTTTTTACGACTTGACAAAACATCGAAATTTCTTTATTTTCTTTTTTTTTATTATGAGATTGTTTTCTTTATTTTTTTTTGTTTCGTCAATTCAAAATTCTTTGTGTAGGTTTGAAGAACAACACGGTCACACAGACCAACACGAAAAGCGACTTTAATTTATAATAGATGTGTATAGATATAATACAAATGAAATCATTTATTCAATCAACACTAAGCAAGTCCATTAAGGGCTTAATTTTCCAGATAACTTTATCGGAGGAATAACTTTGAATTTTTGACAGTTATTTCATACAAAAATTCTCAGACGTCAATTTTATTCCACGAATAAAAATTATCGGTCGATTGAAAAATCAGCCTTATGTAAAACAAAACAACACCTTCCACCAGAGGTGCGTGAGGTAGCTAAGCGGGAAAATTAAGGTACGAGTACAAAACTAGGTATGTATTTAATTCCTCCAGAGCTAAATGGTGTAGCGGAGCGGGGAAGATGTGCCATGAAGATGCGCTTTGAAAACTTAGCTTCGTTGATCCGTTTTCTACCAGGAGCTAAGACAAACTACGCTTTAAAAATGAAACGATCCTATTGGTTGATATAACATTCATCGTTTTTTCCACAGCTTAGCATATCCCTGGTAGAAACACTCGTAATCTAAATCATGAAATATGTAGTATGTCATCTCTATTCTCCACCTTCTAGAAGGAGACAGGAAAAGTTTTTAGAGCCACTTTGGCTCTAACAACTATTTCTGTCTCCAGAAGACAAATATTCTACTCTCTACCAAGCCAGGGTCAAGATAAAACCTGTAAATACCCTCAGCTTACACAGAGTAGGTCTGAATAGCGGAGCTCGTTGCGGCTTAGAAATGGTTTAGCGACAAGAATTCAAAAAGGTATGCTTTGACGGTTCGGCCGCGCGGAACGGATAAATGAGAGTCGATTAGCCAAAAGGTTTCTGGAGGAAATGAGATTGTGTTATGGCGGCTTTTGTATTTCCGCAGATTATTTAACTTAGGATAATTTCCCTTTTCACACTGCTGTGAAGACAGTGACAATGAACATTTCGAATTAGGGTAATGCAAGTTTTATTGCTTGTGTTGAAATTTTTTACAGCATTTTTTGTTGCATTTATATCTGTAGATTGAACATTATGCGTCGTGCTGTATTTGGTGAATGTTCTTGTTTTTATAAACCTCTATCATTTTAATGGATTTTGTATAGCTTTCATAATGACGGTTGGGAAATAAAAATTTTATAGCTCTCGCAGTGAAAACGCTTTATTATAGACGGTATTTTGATTTCAAAATGGTAAAGTTTTTGAAACCTGTGTGAAATCTGTGCATTGTCCTCGTCGAGCTTTCTACCTATTGAGCCTTAAGAAAAAGAAAACAATATTATTAAGTGGTAGGTATTGAGTTTTTCTATCAGAAATTTCTCAGGAGCTATTACCCGGAGCCTGGAACAGTTTGATAGCAATAGGGTCACCCCCCTCTTACATGTAATTTAAACATAACTGACGAAATGTGGGTGTAGGTACCACAGTACACCTCTGCCTAACCCCCTTCGGGGATGCGTTTGACAAAAGATTACTCACATTGGTTAAGGCCGCAAGAAGTATCAGTTGAATGATAGTTTCCGAGATCCATCTCACCTTACCTTTTTGAACGGCAAATGTTCGCAGTTCCGAATGCCATCAAATCCAATTCGATTCCAACTAAAGTGCCGGTCGATAAAACATCAAAATTCTATTTTCGCTAGGAAAGACACACGTGTGCACAATTGGGAAAAAGCTGATAGGGGGAAATGGTTGATGAGCTCATCTAAAAAAAGGGTTTTTATCATTTTCGTCATTTATTACACGGCCGTGACTGTTACGTATGTGACATTTTTATGTCTTTTCAACACGTTATGTCTTTATGACCAATCATACTTTGATCTTGAACCAACTGACATAAGGTGTGTCTCTGAAGGCAATTTTACAGATTGGTAAACTGGTTCACGGTGCTTTGGAGAGGCCTATGTCTAGCAGTGGACGTCTTTCAGCTGAAATGATGCTGACGATGATGATGATTATGTTTCTTTAATTTACAGGCCATCCGTGAGAACTGGAATCTAAAATACAGTGCGACATACGTGCTGTGTCTCCTGCGTGGCTCTGGCGTTAAGCCTCAGGAGACGGTGGGGGCTTCCGTGGCGGTGGTAGCCAGCAGCAAGCCCAACAACCCGCCCACAAACCTGCTGGTTGTCCTTGATACGGAACCCAAGGCTGGGATTGAGGTACATATCTACTGTGCCATAGAGGACCCTATACCACAAAACTTACAATACAATATCTTTCAGGTGTCTGTAACACAAAACTCTAAGTAAAATAATTGTAAAGGAAAACCTTACAATTGTAGTGACTTAAAGTTTGTAAATTGTAACAATACATATTTGGAATTTCTGTGATACGTAATTTTTTATGTGACTCACATAGTAGTGTTATCTGAATTATAATTTCTCTTGATACTAAATGAAAGATGGACAACAGTAACAGCTCGAATTGAAATCAAATCACATATAGCAGGGTAATTGCGTAACACACTATCAGTAGCAATGGGTTTCATTTTGACAGTTCAACAACATTCATTGCGTTATTTGCGTTGTTGAGCAGACACATCTTCGAACATATGGAGCAATGGATTAGCAATAAGCTTCAAAATGATTCAAATTGAGAGTAATAGTGTGTTACGCAATTAGGGGCAGGAATACTTCAAATAATATTAAGGGCAAAAGTATAATCTAGGAAAAGGTTTTGGTACAAAGGCAACTACGTACTGCTTAAGCACTATCCGTAGCAAAATATCGTAGCGTCTCCGTAATAAAAAACTACTTCGATGCGAAGAAGTAGAATATGTGTTTATGAGAATAAAACGAACAAATACTTTTCGTCCCACATAATGGTGTAACCATACAAGTATAGACAGTAATGTAAATTATTCACACCCGTCGATAACACCCGTATTGAAATATATATGTCCCGTAACCGCACGAGGTAGAAATTCATATCTAAATACTGTAGGTATGCGGGTGTTAGTTTAGTATCCATTTATCGCATTTTGGAGTAATCAAAATCAAAAATAAAAATATTTTATTTCACATAAGCCTACATGAAACGTCAGAAGCTAAGGGCACGGTTTCAATTGGTCGTTTCCTATGGAGAAGAACCGGCAAGAAACTACATGGTTACTCTTTTAAAAATTATTGGCTTTTACAATGTTTTCAAATTACAGTAGGTATGGGAGGACAGCGTAGGCAATGAGTGAGTATAATAAAATAATACATTAATCTCATCATTAATACAATCATTAATACATTTATCAGTCAGTCTTCGTGATCTCACAGATCACGAAGACTGACTGATAAATGTATTATTGCATGTATTTTGTAAAACCATGTGTAAACAATACAGGTCTTTTATAAATGACTAAGTAGCTACATGTTTTGCCATTCAAGGTATGGCGTACAATTTGGGTAAAAAAATAAGGTGTACTTAGTTAACATGATTAATATTTAGTAATAAATTGACTTCAAAACGATTGTAGTATGCGCTTCATTATGATCATACAATGTTTTTTTAAAGTTCCTATCCATACAAGCGGTCAGGACAGCTCCGCTAGCAACGTACCAACCTTGTTGACTGGATAATATTTTGACAGTCATTGGATCTTGAAATAAAGAAAAGAAAGAAAAATTATTTATTGCGACTCGTACAGGAGGATCACAAACTAAATTAAAATACCAAAATAAAAAAAAAGTAACAAAAAGAAAAATGAAACAGAAAGTCCTATACGAGGCCAAAAGGCTCCTATTCTCAGCTTGCTGATACCAACAAATTAAAAATTCAAACCCAGGCTATAAATTTTAATTCTATAATTACAGGAGACCCTACACATCTGCGTGAAGCCGTTTCACTACTCGTTCAACCGCGACGAGTGGCTGGTGGAGTGGTTCGAGATCAACCGCCTGCTGGGAGCTAGCCACTTTTACATGTACAACGAGTCACTGAGCGCAACAGTCGCGTGCTTGCTCGACGACTACCGCAAGCAGGGGCTCGTCACCTTGCTCTCGTGGAAACTTCCTATTCTATCTAAGGTTGAAATCAGGTAAGACATACCATCACGTAACAATAAACAGAAAATCACGCGTATACACCCTGACGGCGTACGCGGATATCTATTAAGACTGTGCCGACCGTACAGTGGCGCCCTCATCGTTTATTTGGTTATTTCATACAATTTAGAATGAAAATGCAGAAAATAAGCACGTTAAGTTGTGCTTTACAAAAAGAAACCACGCAGACTTCCAACAGCGCAACTTTATGCAGACTGTAAGGTTTTAACTGTACGACAGCTATTTGTGCTTCAATCAATTCTTAGGATACATGGCAGTTTGGCTCCCCCCGACCCTAAAAAACGCAAACATATAATTCCCACCATTCAACATAAAACGAAGTTTGCAAGGCACCAATTTTACGTAATAAGTACCCACATTTATAACAAAGCCCATAAAAAACTAAATATTCTCGGTCTCCCCCGATTTAAACTAAAACGTATAGTTATTGAATGGCTGTTAAAACAGGACTATCATGGAACGGAATCTCTTTTAACCTACATCACCTAATAAACACCTCTTTATGTGTGATCCACCTATTTTTCGCACACGCGCTAATCACTCGCACATTCCTAACACACTACAAACATACACTCACTTCATTCACTACACACAACACTATCACATAACACCCCATCCACTTCCTCACACAATCATCAAACATTTACTCCAACACAATACAATTCACTTTCTCTATCTCACATTTTTAAAGTTTACCACAAGATCCAAAATGCACCCACTTGACACAGTCCACAATAGAATCATATAAGCATACTCTATAGCCGGGTACTGCCCCCTAAGATACAGGCCTAGCCTAGTTTAGGGGACAGGGTTGAACCTATTGTACTTATCTACCTAATGCTAAATTAAGATCTTTAATTGTATACAGTGCAATGTACTTGAACTTTGTGGTAATAAACAATTTATTAATTTATTATTATTAAGTACACCCACATTTCGACAGTCGGGGGGGCGAGCCTATTGCTACCAACCGGGTAAACAAGACTCTGGGCTGCTGGTAAGAAATTCGTAATAGAAAGGAAACCCAATAACCAGTAAATCCTAATCAGATCCTCATACCCTGGTAATAGTATTAAACTGGTAAAGTTGAAGTGAACGTGAACCCACTCTAAGCATTTTATTATAGCAAGAAAATATTACAAAATACTTAAATAGATTAATAATCTTAAATTATTTCTACTTTCAGAACAGAGGGCCAGTTCGCCGCGTTTAACGACTGTCTATACAGGTCGATGTCAAGGACAGGCTGGCTGCTCGTCATAGATGTCGACGAAGTAGTGTTCCCGCGGAGGGAACGCACACTGCCTGCCTTACTGACGGCGCTGCGGGCGTCCTACAATCCGCCCTCGAAGGCACCGTCCGCGTTCCTGTTCCGGAACGCGTTCTTTTATACTAGTTGGGAGGTAAGAGTTTTCTTTTAGATTCCCATAGCCAAATGGTGCCGTCAGCTATCTCTTCTTGTTTGAATGCCCGTCTGTCTGCCACAGGGCATAAACTATGTATGTTTACATACATAACTGTTTTTAGGGTACCTACGGAACCCAGACTGCACAGTCCGACTCGCACTTGGCTAGTTTTTAAGTATGAATGATGGTTTTAAGAGTAGGGGAAGAACAAAGAATTGGTGGGTTGTGTAAAATATGATATCCAAATAGCTACTGATTTCGCAATAAGAAAACCTAGAGTAAACATTAACTGCTAATATTCATTTATTTATAACATATCAAAGAAATAAATCAATACCATTTCTTTTCAGGACGACCCGGAGGCTAAGGTACCTTTACTAACAGCGCGCAAGACGCGAAGATGGACGACACCACACGCGCTGAAGAACCGCAGCAAGTACGCACTGCGACCGCGCGAAGCTGTCGAGCTCGGCAACCATTTTGTGTGGGAGCTCGCGCCGGGAGCCAGCTCCGTGGGAGTCAACAATGACAGAGCCTTACTGCACCATTATCGGGTAAATGCCATGATTCTTTAGGTCCCCTTCGTGGCATGCTCTAAGCAACTTCTTTAATTTTTCTGACCAGTCGCTGTCGCAAGACGCTGTCGTAAATTTCGCGTGTCGCTTGAGCCTGTAGCTAGAATTAAGCATTTTAGCGTTTCCTCAGTAGCACTGGTATGGCGATGTCTATGAGCTAACCTTCTGTTATTGCAACAACTAAATGTAGCCTTTTGTAGTGACTCTGACATAGGTAAATTGTATAGAATCTAGTTCTACTAACTTACACATAAATGTGTTGCTGGGAAATTTGGTGCGTCACTTCTTAATCCCAGCAATAAATAAATAAATTCTTTATTGCCATAAACAGGTTACAGAAAAATTTGAGACCCTGGTTTCAGAGCAAGGTTAGAGTAGGTACCTGTATTTTAGGAGCCAAAACACTAGAAAATGGCGAAGGGTTGGGGGACTGTGTTATGTTATGTAAAAAATGCTTATTCTTAGCCTAAACTTTTAAATAAATGATTTAAGATTTTGATTTTTGAATGCCCAAAAAGTTCACATAAAAAACTTAATTTAAAACTTAATTCCACAGCTTGCATGTGAATTTGGTGGCGTGAACTGCCTCAAAGTGCCATCAACAATCGACCGGACATCCCACCGTTGGAAAGATGAACTGCAGCAGCGTGTGATCGCCCAGCGCAAGCGCATCGACACCGCCTGCCACACGTAAACACCAAACTAATATAAATCATGGAGTTAATAATACACGAATATATAAGTGTCACCGCCTGTGCGGACTGTATGAAATTCACGTTCGTATCAGCCACGGAACAGAATATGTGTTAGTCTTTGTAGACTTACGACTAAATCTACAGTTTAACCGAACTCTGAAATAAGGATTTTAGTACATTTTGTGTTTATGTATGTTTGCTTATACTCCTCGTGAACCAGTGTGTAGTTCTGAATTCTGTAGTGGAAATGAGTTACTGCCTGAACAAAATGTTTGGGAACGAACTCTGGATGATGTGACAAAATCGTGTTATCGTTTAATTATATCTCAACTAAACAGCAAATACCGAACGTCTCAAGTCAAGACGCACGTGAAGCCTTGAAGAATTATTGTGTTCCTCGTATACTTAAGTATTCTTTTATTTTTTTGGAGCTAGTCATTCGTCTCTTTAATTAAAGTAAAATTACTGTTTTAACTTGAACCAAGTTTTCTTTCATATGGCTCAGTCGATAAAATCAGTAGCGTTAATTTTACGGCCAAACACCTATGTTGTGGCTTAGCGAAATTTTAGAGAATAGATAAACAATGACATATCTATTCATTCATCATTTTACAGATAATTGAAACTATCCAAAACATGACACGCTGATCTTACTTTTATTTTCTACTTTTTTATTTCAAAATGGATGTTTATATTTGTTTACCCTGGTTTTAACTTGAACGTAAACTATGTGTTTGTAAAATGTCAAAATTTTAGACTTTAGGTACATTGAGTTACCATGTTATCTTCTCCTGAGGAATTGTTGTCCTGTCTTAGGTGGACCTCTGCGATATGTTCCCTTTTCTCTGTCCTTGGATCACTATCTGCTTGACGGAGTAATATCTTGTGCAGCACATGTGAATAATAATATGTTAGGAAACGTAACTCTCCTACAGACACCGTTTCGATTTTGGATAAGTATATCACTCACACCAACTAATATCTGTGCTAACGAAGCATTTTACATTCTACCAACGTCAATGCTCGCAAGCGATTGGTCGCGACTAGGTCATGGGGCGGCGCTGAAGAGATGCATGGAGGATGATAGGACGCTGTGTTACACATTAGCGCGATACCGATTTTCAGCTTGAGTTACATTTCTTCACTTAGTCTTAGTTCACTTAGTGTGTTTCTTTATTCATAGTGCAGCACTGGTCCTTCGAGCCGGATTTGAACTAGCGACCTATTTTTTGTATGAAATTGGTACATTCGATGAATGTTGAGTAATGTTATGTTATGTTTGTTTGGCTCCTGGAACATAGAGTACATATCCGACACGACAAAGTTATCGTACGCTTTCCCGATAACTGTGCTAGGTTCCGATAATTTATACATATGCTCATCTATTTTATCAGTAAATCTAATATAAATACTCATTTAAATATAAAGTACCCGTATTTATGGTTTTTACAGCTTAGGGCTTGAAAATGAGTTAGCCATATATGTATAACATAATGGCCCCGATTCTGTTGTTCACAAACTAAACTAAATTTAAGTTCAGTGCATCTTTTTCTTTCTATTTCATTAAGAAAAGCTCAGAAGATAAATATTAGTTTAGTCCTGTCAAATTAGTCAGCGCCTGACGTAAATTGACGTATTTTTAGTAGCAATTTTTTTAATCACGTCTAAACTTGTCTATGGATTAGCTAATTTGACAGGACTAAACTAATATTTATCTTCTATCCTTTTCATAATGAAATAGAAAGAAAAAGATACACTGAACTTAAATTTAATTTAGTTTGTGAACAACAGAATCGGGGCCATTGTCGGCATTCCTGATGGACCTTTAACTACTTATCCTTAACTTCGATCATATCATTACGACGGGGGGAACCAACGGGTCACTGAAGACTTTCCGAAACTTTCGCATCGCAAGTTTACAAAAGAACAAATGACACAACATATTCCGTTCACCAAGGGATTCATATAAAGGAAAACTTGAAAAATTACAAATTAACATCATTGGCTATTGAAATATGTCGGCTTAATCTAGATAAAATAAGTTTAACTCAACTTTGATCCCATAGTTACAAAATGAGGAGTAATGTATTCTAACGGAATACAATTTTTTTCTTCTTTTGCTCCAAAACATTCATATTGAGCCCAAAAATGTATGAAGGCAGAATGATGTCCATTATAGTCGAAATGAAAGATTTATTTCCTCTAGTAACTGGTTGTACAGGGCCACAAGGAACCTGCACAATTCTTTTACATTTCCAAAACTTTCAAGGTGATATTTTTCGAGAGTTTTGAAAAGTTTAATTGATTAAATTAATTTGGTTGAGTTTTTGAAATATCGATGTACATACGTACTGTAGATTTTTTGAAAATACTGTATTTTAGAACTTTTGTTTGGTCTGTTTGAGTCGTCTTACACAAATGTACCTAAAACTATCTGAGTTCATATTGTAGAATGCAATATATTGAATATCAAGTATGTAAAATAATAGTAAATATTGGAATTTATGTTGTAACATAACTCAAGTAATAATTTAATAATTTGATGGACGGCCTCATAGTATTCTATAATGCCCCAAAAAGGAAGCGATGGAAGGAAGTATTATTATCATGAAACCCATAATAATTACGATGGACCACTTCAATTAAGTTACATTCAAATAATTTTAATAAACCAAGTACAATTGTATAATTTTAATCTATTTAAATGATTATATTATATATGTAATATTTAGACGAAAGATTGTGCCATTCTGGTGTTGTATCGATTTATCGATAACTTGCTCAATGTTCGAACAACATAATCAGTATTAATGATAGCATTCGCTCGATAGCAGTCGATATCCACTTACCCGTCATGTCTGTGGATTTTTACCAATTAATTAAATTTGAAGTTATATGTCGCAGCCAACTGATCTGTCATATATTTTATATTTAGAAGGCCAATTCTCGTAATTTAAGGCCGCTTTCACATCAGAGCGTTAGCAGCACGATAGTAGCGCGGCAGAAGCAGATGCCTTCACATTATAAGAACAGCCGCGCGATAGCAGCGAGTTTCAGACTGAAAAGGGCTGGAGAACGGTGATGATGATGCAATGCGTCCTTGTAAAACATCATTTAAGAAATCATTAGAAAATCAATTAAAAATAACCGGAAACACAAAAATATAATACTTATTACATTACATACTTATAATCCTAAGCTTTGAAGAATTTGTAAATAGTATTTCCAGTAGCATAATCACCTCCAATGCAGAAAATAAATTACTTCGGTATTATCATTTTAGCACAAGCATAGTTTTGTGTAAATAGGTAATTGTTTTAAAATGTAATGAATTCATGCAGATAATGTTTTTTATTATGTACAGTAGAAAAAGCTATTTGGTACACAGGCAAAAAATATTTATCTTTTCACTGCAACGCCAATAGTAGGTACAGGCAAGCTTTTATTTATCTTGCCTTGTTAGTTGGTATGTAAGGGTCAAATGTTGCAAGCTGAATTAAAACCACTTCTTCTTATCCTACGGAGTTGTTTTACATATTGATTAAGTTTTTTTTGTGCATAGTAATTTTTTGATGATGAATAAATTTTTGACTACCCAACAGTTCAGTACAGCCACAACATTGTATTAAAGTAGTTACAAGTTGCCTTGTATACCAAATAGCTTGATTAACTGCACGTAGACCTACTGGAACTGTAATAATAATCAGTTTAAACACAATTTCAATGACGTTGCTATCTTCAGCGAAGGATTAATGTTTAGTAAATTTATTCAAGTAACTGTACATAATATTGTGTAATCGCCATGTAAATATTGTATTTAACCATACAATTAAGTGCACTCGTCTATGTTAGGTAATTATTTTGTTCTATGAAATGTTGTTTAGCTAATAAATCACGTTATGTTTGCTACATGTGACCACACTGCTTTTACGGCATTATTTTTAACCTTTGCCCTAATGAATTAATTATTTTAACTGTTGCCCTAATGAATTAATTTATTATTTTTGATATGATTATGTAACTACCTACCTATTATCTACTTCACTAGGTTTTTAAAAACTCGATGCTGTGATCATTAAAATATTCACGGCAATTTATCAATATTTTCAGACATTAAAATGCAAATTGTTTACGAAATTCTGTTTACAATGTAAAAAAAACTAAATCGTAACGTGACCTGTACCTTGTATATTTTAGTAGTCATCTTGCCGTATAATGTATTTTAGAATCATGATTATTCCATCTCATAATGTAAGTATCTAAGTGAATTTGGTGTTGAGAAAAGGGCACAAGTGACAGATAATTAAAATAAATGTAATGTCAAAACTGAGTACCTGCTTATAGTAAAAATAAATGTTTGTTTCCACTGAAAATGGAACTAATCTTTATCTACAGGGTGGTAGGGAGGGACATCGACGCACAAGCTTTAAAGTTACCTTAAAACTTGCCACATATCAACTCGGAAATGGATCGTAACCGTATCACCTTTCGCCTCGCCGTCCAACAGGCCTCAACCTAACGTAAGCACAAGCGGATCAGCGGATACGTCGAGTCGGCTACGGCTAGGCAATGCTGCGCTTACGGCTCGCGGTTCGTGATCTTGTCCCGAGGCGAGGCGATTACGTTACGATTCCGATTAGTGTGCATTGCAGTAGGGAGTTTCATACAGAGAATACTGAAGGGCTCGAGTTTATACGGAGACGATCCCTTCTGAATTGATGTGTGTGCTATGTCCTTTAACCATGAATTCAGTACATGATTCTGAACCCCTCTACGTTGAAATTATTCGCCGGGTATTTAAAAAAAACCTACTGTATCAGAGAAAATTATCATATACCGAATTCGTGGTAACAGGTTGCACGTCGATGTCCCGGCCGCCTGTAGTTCAATTGCAGTGGCCCCTTATATTTTGTAAAATGAGAAGTCTAAGATTTGTGCCCTTTACACTAAATCTAACATTAAAAGTAGCATGCTATCCAGATATTCGTTAAATACTTATATTATCCGGAATACTCGAACGTAAAATTGGTGTGACTGGTTAAATTGTATTGTGGTCGTGTTATGTTAGTTGTCTTCTTTATTGATTTACTAAATCAAGTACATATTATTATTATATTATTCTTACTGTGTATTAAGATCCATACCTACCTTCGTTGTAAAGTTAATCAGACTGTCGATCGGAATTAGAAAAAAAAAGGCATTTAAAACGTTTTGACGGATGTTTTTAAGTACCTAAATCTACACACATGCTCTTAACGATCAGAGACGCATTCTGCAATAAAAGAACTGTGTTCCTTCCAAAATTCCTTGAAAAATTAGTATTCTGCAAAACTACACTTTTTGTTTTTGTGGATGGGAAATCATCAAATGACCCCTCCCGCTCAGGGTAGAGCAGGAGGGAGTGTCAGACTCTTACTGACTAAAACCCACCCGTGTTCCTTCCTTAGCCCTTTATGTTCCGGGGTAGGTAACCCTTTCAGACAATCCCGCTGCCCCGGCGCAAAACTCACAGAGTACTTTGGCAAAACTACACTTGCGTTTCATTTTTCATCCCATTATTCTGAAACATATCAAAGGTGTACATGAAATCCAGCTGCTGTATTCTAATTGTTTTATTTTATAAACGTATTTTTAATAATAATCTACAGTGCACAATATTTATAAAATAACTCTTGAAAGCCTGTATGGATAAAAACTGAACTTAAACATTATTTGTATTTATTATTGCAAGAAAATTTCTTGTAATAATCCAAACAAGAAATATGAATGAATGCATTTTTCGCTAAATGTAAATGTATTACTGAAATAACAAACTAGGCGACATACCTAACCTTCTTATTTCATATTTTTGTCAGCAATTAACATTAGATGTTAAATTATTAAATTGCTATCGGACTCCTAAGCATACCCTATTGTATAGGTATACCTATTATAATCATGGTGAAGTTAGGTAGACTAATCAAGAACATTATTGCCCGTTCTAACACTATGTGAAAATTTTTAATGAATGCCTTAATAAAAGCGCGCTGTTGGACTTTCAACTCCCGGCGGTAAGACCAAGCGTTGAAAGTTCAATAGCGGACTTTTATTTGGGAAAACGGGCGTATGTCAAGGAAGGCTGTGTGTAAATAGTCACGGCGGAGGGTAGAAAAGACTTTAGATAGGCAATTTTAAAATATAGTTCTTGTAATGTGTATCACCTACAAAGAACCCAGCATTTCTTGGTATTTCATTGCGGTGCTTCTTGTGGAGATTCAAAAGTCTAATCCAGAACTTATTAATAAGGGTGTCAATTTTGCCGTAGGCATATACCAAAATATACTGGGTCCTTTATTTCAAGTACATTTTCAAGTTTTTTTTTAAATTTATGAACTAAGCTAAACAGCGTTTGATAGACAACTGGTAACAATTTTAGTGGCAAAAAGGATATTTTGTGTCTATATTTTATCTGTGATGTCTATTTTAGAGGTGTGGAGCTAGGAGCTGTATTTGTTCAAAGGAGAAAGTGATTTGTTAGTCGAATGTTGAAATGGTCTTTTTTATTAAAATAAAAGAATATTGATATTGATGTGTGTTTTTCTCTGTTATTACTTTCCTACCTATTGAAAATGCGGATTTCACAGTCGTCTGAAACCGTCTTCCACTATTTTGTATGACCCAATTTGTAAGCCTACTTATGCATACAAAATGTAGACAATGGCGCCGATTCTGTTGTTCACAAACTAAAGTAAATTTATGTTCATGTCGAATTAGTTAGTGCCTGACGTAAATTGACGTATTTTTAGTAGCCAATTTTTTAATCACGTCTAAACTTATCGATGGATTATCTAATTTGACAGGACTAAACTAATATTTATCTTCTGTCCTTTTCTTAATGAAATAGAAAGAAAAAGATGCACTGAACTTAAATTTAGTTTAGTTTGTGAACAACAGAATCGGCGCCATTGTAAGTAATCATTTTCCTGTTTGTAACGGGTTTCTGAGCCCATACAGATCAGAGCTCGGCGGAAGGTCCTTATTTAACAAATTGGTGTGCCTGGATAGGCCCTACAGGGCGAGGTGCTAATGCTAACACGGAGCACAGTGACAACCCGGTCTGACAAGAGGTTTACTGAACACAAATACCCGTTGCTTATCTTACTCTTGGCTTAGGCTCTCTTCGTGGAATCGGAGATCCGGTGGCAAACGCTCCATGCAACATGTCAGATTCTGCGAAGTAATTTTTTAAATTATTTTTTTATTAATTTATTATAACGCGATAGTTAAGTCTACACATAAATCTCCATATTTTCTAATGATTTAAGATATATTAGACTGTGAGTGCCATCTATCGATTAAGCAATGAAAACGTTTTCTGTGAAGGCTGTGGCGGAGGTTTGGCAAAGCTGCAACTCGAGAGTGGTTTAATGTGATAGTGCTCATACAGATGGCGTGACTATTTTCAATTTTAAACGCCGTTTGTACGGTTTTTTATTTCTTTTCGGTACATAGTACATACTAATTTCGTGGGTAAAATCTATTAAAATCACAGACATTTAATAGGAAGATTAAAATAAACCCTACGAAGTGTCAGGTGATCATCATTGGCAGTCTCAAAGAGAATGTAATCACTACAGCAAGGTAGATGGTAGAAGCTTGCCGCCAGTTCTCTTCAATGGTACGACCGTTCCTTTTAGTACTGACGTGAAGGACCTAGGCTTGCACATTGATTGTACCCTGAACTGGCTGACTCAAGTCGCTAAGGTGAGTCAGAAGGTTACTGGAACGCTGCGGGCTCTTTACCGATTGAAAAATTTATTACCATCAAGCATGAAGACAATGCTTCTGCAGTCTTATTTTCCCTATCATCGATTATGGTGATGTGTGCTACTATGACCTGAATGCAGATCTCCTCAATAAACTTGACCGTCTTCTCAATAACTGCATTCGATTAATTTTCAATCTGCGTAAATATAGAGGAAAGTCACCAAATATGAAATAGTATCCTAATATGGAATACCTTCATTTCTCTAAGACTATAAGTATGAAACGCAACACTCGACCATCTTCTGTTCCATTCGGTCTACTAACTATCGCACTCACACCATCGAGTCAGTTGCGCGAACACTTCACGTGTGGCAGGCGTGTTTTGTTTTGTTGTCGTGCGGAAAATTTTAAAGGTAAGTAATAAATGAGTATTACCAGCTGATATGTTTGTATACATAAGTGTTATACTATTTAGTATATCGGTATTATGTTTATTTCACCATTTTGTGATCTTTTAATTTCAAAATATTGTGACTTAAAAAAATATTTAGAAGAGTTTGAACTAGTATAAAAATCCAAATATGGACAGTCGTCGGTGTCTAATTATGGAATATTCCATAATTAGATATAATATTTCATATGATAGATACTTGCTTGCTAAAAAATATATGTAATGTTTGTTTTTAGAATGTCCGGTTCACAATCAACCAAACGAAAAACCTGGGATGAAGAAAAAATGGCACAAGCTATAAAATTCGTCCGGGAAAAGAAAATGGGGTATTTGAAAGCGGCACAGCATTTTCAAGTGCCTAGGACAACTTTATTTCGTCTCTGCCAAAAAGATGAACAGTCTCCAGAAGTGGCAGCAGCTACTACATTAGGACGAAAAACTATCTTGGGCTCCGAACTTGAACATCAGCTAGTAGAATACATACTAATAATGGAGAGTAAGTTTCACGGTTTAACAAGAACTGATCTTCGCCGTATGGCGTTCATGCTAGCAAAGCGAAACAATTTGCAGAATCCCTTCGGTGAATCAGGTATGGCTGGAAAAAAGTGGTTAAAGTTATTTTTAAATCGTCATAAAGATAAACTTTCGATAAGAAGACCAACTGGTACATCATTTGCCAGAGCATTTGGATTTGATAAAGAAAAAGTGGAAGCCTTTTTCAACCTCCTTGAAGAGCTTTACGCTAAGAATAACTATCCACCAAATCGTATTTACAACGTGGATGAATCAGGCCTCACAATAGTACAAAGTAAGATACCACAAATCATTGGCCACAAAGGTAAACGCCAGGTAGCTGCACTGACTTCAGCAGAAAGAGGATCTCTGATGACAATAGTTGTTTGCATGAATGCTACTGGTCATTTTGTGCCACCGTTCATTATTTTTCCCAGAAAAAATATGAGTGCTCAGCTAATGAGAGGCTGTCCTCCAGGATCAGTCGGAGTTGCACACCCATCAGGGTGGATACAAATGAACATCTTTACAGACTGGTTCAAGCACTTTATTCAACACACCAACCCGATTCCTGAATCGAGGGTTTTACTGATACTAGACGGACACTATAGTCATACTCACAATATCGATATAATAGATATTGCTAGGGAAAATAACGTGGACATAGTTTCGTTACCTCCTCATACGACTCATTATTTGCAGCCATTAGATAAAACTTTCATGGGGCCTTTAAAAACATACTATATAGAGGAAATACGCATGTGGATTAGAGACAACAACAGACCTCTAAGTCCATATGATATTGTGGAGCTGTTTGGCAAATCCTATTTGAAAGTACAAACAGGCGAAATCGCAGCCAACGGGTTCAAAGTTACTGGATTGTGGCCTTTAAATAAAAATGTCTTCAGTGATGTGGACTTTATTGCTGCGCAACAAAATGCTTTAATAGACGGTTGTACAACCAATATCCCTCCGCTGAAATCAAGATCTGAAACTGGTCAAGTTCTGGTAGAAATACCTGCACCACAAACAACTGCTAATTTACAACCTGAACCTGTACCTTCGACTTCTGGGCTTAATCGCAGCAGTTTGGGTCTGGTGTCTCCGTATGCCATAAGTCCAGTGCCAGAGAAACGAAGAAAAGTATCTAGCAGAGGAAGAAAAGCTGCTGTAGCAGCAGTCATAACATCTTCTCCCTACAAAACTGATTTAGAAAATAAAAATATGAAGAGACAAGAAAAAGAAAATAAACTAGTCAAGACAAAGAATAAGAAGAAAACTGCGAAGAGAAACAAACAAACGAAGAAAAATAAGGATGATAGTGAAGAAGAAGACTCTGAGGAACTAGACGTTATCCAGTTTGATGAAGGTAGTGAACATGATGAGTTGATGGACCAAGTACCTCCTGACTCTGCTGATGCAGAATGTATGTTCTGTTCAAGACTTTTTTCCATGGATAAAAGTGGAGAAAGCTGGATTAAATGCTTGATGTGTGGGCTCTGGGCACATTATGATTGTGCTGGTCCAGAGTTTGATACTTGGATCTGTGACTTTTGCAAGTAATTATGTAACTTCTTTCATTTATCACAATATGTTATATTTATTTAATTGATCTCAAAGATATTAATGTCCATTTTTGTTATTGTTATGTTGATTTATGCTTATATTCCATATATGGGTACCTATTCCATATTTGGTTACTCATTTGTGATTTTGTTTTTTATGTTAGATTTTAATTTGATAACTAATATATTTGATTAAAGGCTGTTAATTACTACATATAAATGTATGACTGATTAGTAAAAACATTAAACTGTTTTAATTTATATGAAGTTTTTTTTTTATATCCCAAAAACAAAATAGTATTCCATATTTGGTGACTTTCCTCTAATCATGTCTCTGCGCATCGGTCGCTTCTAAAGTGGTTGCCCATACGCCAGGGCAGAGAGCTAAGGGCGCTGACCACCTTGTTCTCATTTCTTGATTCTCCGTCTTCCCCTGGTTATCTAGCCCCCACTTTCAGTACATTTGCACCAACCTCAATAGAAATCTACGTTCATCACATAATCGTCTTCTCCACTGTCCCACTCACCGCACAGACTTCATTCACTCTTCCTTCTTCGTTCAGTCTATCTCTCTGTGGAATGCGCTCCCCCAGGAAATCAGGATGGCAACCAACCGATTATCCTTCAAAGTTAAGGTTCGTGAGCACATTCGCAAGAAGCTGGCAGTATCATCACAACGGTAATATTTTCTCATTGTTTGTCTTATTTATTTTTAGTAAGTATATTCATGTATTTATGTATATTTATTTGTGCTTATACATATATGTAATTATGTATATATTATATTTATAGTTTTAATAGGTTTAAACGTATCTTTATATTTAAAATATTTATTCCTCAATTTTCATGATTGCACCTACCACTGTTTGTCTCTGCATCGCCCAAAGGTTGACTAGTAGAAAATGCCTATGGCATTAAGTCCGCCTCTGTACATTTATGTGCTTGAAGTATCAAATAAATAATAAATAAATAAAATAATGTACGTACCTTTGCAGTAAAATGAAGTTCGCATTTAATTACCTACGTTCTGCAGCTACAATCGAGCGAGCTCTAGGAGCAGCAATCCCAAAATGATTAAAATAATATCGTTAAAGAAATAAAATTCTATTACAAGCCTGCCGCACTTTTTTCACCAAACCACTGTAACTCCATAAAACCAGAATCTACAGAAACTTTATTCACTAACAAAACATTGTAATTTACCAACATAAAACAATAAGAAATGAAATTGTATTTTTTTTTAAATATTATTTCATTTCTTATTGTTTTTAGAACATACATGAAGTCTATCGAACATAACAGTAAATGAAACAGTTAGATATTAACAGTAACAGAACATGCCTAATATCACGCTTGTTTTCCCGAAGCGTTAGGTATTGTTTACCTGTAGTACACCCACATTTCGACAGTAAGTCCCATGTAATAGGGGCGAGCCTATTGCCAACAACCGAGCACTAATACGGACTCTGGGCTGCTACTGAGATATTCCGGATTAAAAACCCTAACAACACAGCCCTACCTGGGAATCGAGTCCAGGACCACATGTTTAACTGTAGCGCATGCGATCACTAAACTAATGAGGCAGTAAGACCACTCACTACCCTTTAGCTAGTTTTACGCAAAAATATTTTCTATGTTATGGGTTTGGTTTCCGCACTTAGTCCTTTAAATGGACCATTTTGCGTGTACGCACAATGGTCCATTTGAAGGACTAAGTGCAAAATATTCGCTGAACACTATTTTATTAAGCGTAACATGCAGTAGTTACGAGTATTGTGGAAGATATCGCTAAGCTGATTGCTGAGCATAAACAAAGCTGAAGTCCTTAGTTAATTTATAATTTAGCTTGGGGCCTATAATTTATACTTCAGTGGAGTTACAAATCACGGGAGATAAGGTGCTGGCTGTGTGCAGCGGCCCGACATATGACTAATGACCACAATTAACTCTGAGGAATCGGGCCGCGACCACCAACAATGTTGTTTTTTTTCACCTTTCAAAATAATAATAGAAATGTTTGCTGGTCCCTTTTGAGGTAGGTAAACTGTCCTATTTAATTTTTGTTAATCGTTTTTGGGTGCATGTTAATACTAGAAAAACTTGATCAGATGGTAGGTTACTTTAGGTAGGCTTAGGTAAGCCGACGGTTCGCTCTTTTTTTTTCTTGGTTTGTTCCATTTTAAACGTGGTAATTACATATTATACCATATTTTATGAAATTTTAGGTAAGTATCTATCTTTTTTACTGGAATAATTGGATTCTACTCTCTGTCCCATGAATGTTTGCTGAGAGAAAACTCAGTTTTGAGTTACGCTCACCTTTTTATTACTTACATGTCATCTCACAGCCAAGTACCTATTTCTACACGAGCAGCCTGTGGGTCTCATACACGCGCAGACAGTACAACGCCTTACGTGTGCAATATAATAATGCGTTCAGGGTGCTGATGGGGCTGCCCCGATTCTGTAGCGCATCAGATATGTTCGCCGAGTCGCAAGTAGACTGTTTTTATTCTACTATGCGAAAACGATGCACATCCCTGGTGCGCAGGGTTCGGGCTAGCTCCAGCAGCATCCTGAGGGCAGTCACGCAGAGGTTCGATAGCCAGTACCTGAACCATTGCTGTATGGTTCACAGGTACAGGGACTGCCTCATACTGGGCAATCGAAGTATGTAATAATAATATCTATGGTCTTTCTAATTGTATGTGTTTTTATTTTATTTTATTTGTGGTTGTGTGTTTTTGTTGTGTGTCTATGATCCTATGTTGGTCGAAATAAACGATTTGTTATTATATTATTATTACTGTACGAATGTTACAACAAACAACAACAACAAATAATAAACAATTAAGAATTCTCCTATGCAGTTCACAGAGTGCAAGCAATTTTAACATTATCTACACTTTGCCAGTCCAAAGCGTCCGTAGCGACGGCTAATTTGTGGACTTGGGCCAGTTTAATCAAGCTGCGAGAAACACCCAGCTGCATCTGCAGCTCTGTCAATAACAATTAATTCTTTGTGAACTTAACCCGAAATTAAGGATCTTTGTTTACAGTATGAAAGTGCATAGGTACAAAGCAATAACGTAAAAGCTGAAATGAGCTACGTTGGTCTTCTACTTATTATAATACTCGTACTATATTTTCCTCTTGGACACATTTTCCATTTCGCATAGAATATACTGTTGTGTCCTTTACTGCTATAATAATAGCTTCGCCCAGAAATGTGGACTAAATAATAATATATTTAGGGAACAAAACAAGATGTTTGGGTGTGTAGGTAATGTTGCGTATTTTCATGGATAACTTGGTAGTACACCCAAGCGTATTACGAGATTTGGTCATCGTCCATAGATATGTACATGTATTGAATATGGTTTCATTTCCTCGTATTTGTTGTACCTATCTACGAAGAGCATCGTTTTATGTAATTCTGTTCATTTGTTGATATGTAGGTATCCTACGTCAGCATACATACTTACCAACCTAAATTCGTAGCATTTTCCTACCGTATTTCTCAAATTGAATAGCGTCAGATTTGATTTCATATGTTTCATCGATTGGCACAAAATATGGGAAGGCTTAGTTGCCGGTAGTTTCAGGATAATAGAAATTTTGGTGGTACTGATAAAACGATAATTGACACTAAAATAAGTTTTTGAAAATGTTACAGACTTCCCTAAAATAGCCAGTGAAAAAGTTTATTTTTAAAACTAACGGCTGATTTTTCAATCGACAGATAGGTAATTTTTATTCGTAGAATAAAATTGTCGTCTGACAGAGTTTGCATGGAAGAACTGTTAAAAATTCATAATTATTCCCCGGATAAAATTATCTGGCGTTGGAAAAATTAGGGCTGATTCTTCAATATTCAGATAATTTTCATCTGAGGAATAAATATTGCGGTTTGACAGCTTTTGTGTAAACATTATGTCAAACTGTAATATTTATACTTCAGATAAAAGTTATCTGACTAATGAAAAGTCAGCCCTTAGAATAGTATCTATAGTTGCGTTCTTTCGTTACAATTTGATCTTTATACTGCTATTGAATTCACGTATTTCGCCGGGTCATCCATCTCAGCGCCACGGTAAATAAAAGTATCTATAGAATTGCCGTCTAAGGGCTCGCATTCACTGAGCACGCCACAATTGCAGCGATACCTAAGTTCCCTCTTTGAGGCACTCCTCAGAGAGCGAGGAGAAGCGCTATGGCGTCCTCACCTTCCGCCTAACACAGGTCCTCACTGGACATGGCTGATCAGGAGGTTCCTGTTCCGGATAAGGCGGGAAGAAACGCCCGGGTGTCATCATTGTGTGGACCGCCCGGAGAATACGGTGGAGCATACGGTGGAGGTCTGCCCAGCTTGGGTGGAACACCGCCGCGTCCTCACGGCGGCGATCAGTGGCGGCGATCTCTCGCGTCCGGCCCTGGTCTAGGCTATGGTACGGAGCGAGAGTGCATTAGAAGCCGTCACCTCCACCTGCGAAGCAGTAATGTTCCCGAATGACGAGGCGGAGCGCGTGAGGGAGAAGTAATCTTTACGCCCTCACGCCCCTAGTCGCCGCAGGAGACGCCATATGCGTCGTGAATCAAGAGCCGATTCTCGGCCACCGTAGGCGCGAGCTTGCGGACGGCGAGCAATGGGTAGCTCGCCGTCCGGTAAGGACCAGGCCCAGGTCGACGGCCGGCGCGTTGTGTTCCACGCACGCCTCAAAGAGATGTCAGCCCTGATTAATGGGGTCCGCTAGGGCCGATGCCTGCTAGGGTCGCAGGTTGTTCGAAAGAGTTACCATAGCCCTGGCACAAGCAACTGAAGGAACACGGGTGGGTTTTAGTCAGTATAAAAGTATGACATACCCTCCCGGTCCGCCCAGAGCGGGAGAAGTTACTTGATAATTTACAACCAAAAAAACAAAAAGGGCTCGCATCCACCGACGCACAGGCACCGGCCACCATAATCACATAATAAGACATTAGAACTCACATTGCAATGATCATTATGGCAGGGGACCTAATAGAAGATCATGAGGTGATTGTAAAATTCTTTATGCCGTGCGGAACGGCACAGAGAATTTTCCGAAACAAAATATACCTTAGTGTGTACTAATCTTTAATTACAACCACCACATGATCTTCTTGTAGGTCCCCAATGTAAGTTCTAATGTCTTATAATTAAGGTTTGTTTTAATTTGTAAAGTAGAAATACTTAACCGTTGCAAAGAGCAGTGGGTGCTGTTCCTAAAACTTCTTCATGCCGTTGAAGAGCTTACTTCCGCTCGCTGAAGTGGCTATAATAAATACAGCCGGCGACTTAACTCCTACGTATTCGAATAAAGACATTTATATTGCACTTTGCAATTAGGTATTTCTCTTTACAAAATCTTTAGCTCTTTCTCAAAAAACGTTGATGCATAGCCTACGTTTAATGTAGGTTTGAGGGTAGGTTTTTTTAAATAGATGATTTTAATTAGATGAATTTTCTATATCGGAATTCCTGTAACAGTTTACATATTAATTTTGAGCAAACCCCAAGTATCATGGGACTACGGTTGACAAAAGAAGAAACGTTTTAAGACGTTCCGTCCTGGAAAAATTTAAACCTCTTGAAGAAGTAGAATTAAAAGAAAACTGAATAAAACCATCACAAATTATCGGAAAATTCATCAGCTGTTGCCCTTATCCCGCTAAATAGCAGATAATACCGGCACATAAATAGTATTGTTTTGAAACGTAGGCCAAACTAAAATAATTAAAGGGTTAACTAACGGTTGTTGAAGAAAGAGTTCTTGAAAGAACACCGTCTTTATTTTTATTTTCGTTCCAATCCAAAGTTCCGAACTACATTTAAGTACAAACATCTTATGGAATAAAAAACAAAAATGTTAAGAGAGCGATAACAGGCGGGCGAGCAATAAGCGGGTGAGTTGTGGCACTGGCAACGGTTTCAAACTTTGACCGTAACAGCCTTTCGCGATTAAAGTAATATCCAGCCAAGACTACTGCTCCCTCTCACCCTCTCAGCGGTAATGTGTACCGTCAAATAATATAATTAAGGAGATACGTTTGAAACTCACTTTGAAGATGTGCGTATATTCAACACTTCTTGGAGTAAGGTCTAAGTACTTCAGATGGCGTAAAGAGCTATTCACTTTTAAGACTATGATGGAATGTCTGAAAGATTTCAATGTTTATATACTGTATTTTTATTTACATTTGCCATACTTGAGTAGCAGAAAAAGGTAGCCTCTATATTGAACATTACCACCCAAAATCTAAAGTTGCGACTAGATTGCGGTCAATAATGTAATAGTTATATTTTGCTTATGTTTTCCAAAATCAACAATTTTATTTAAACCTGGGTATTTTTATCTCACGAAGCAACGCAAGCTTTACTTGTGGTTATTAAGTGTACAATCACGCTGTAAATGTGTGTGTTAGCGCAAGAGCTTAGAGCAGAAGACAATGGCGAAGTCGGAAATGGGTGTGTGTTATGTGCTGATGCTACTCGTCCAGCACACATTCACAGCATAATTGTATTTGTACACTTGGTAATCACAAGTAAAGCGCGCCTCGCTTCGTGAGATAAAAATAATATAATGATATACGTAAAACAGCACTATGTCTACTTACGAAATGTCACTATCATATTGCGGCACAATTGTCAAGCTAGTCGTTATCACACCCCACTTTTTTCTTTATATCATTCATTGGCACTGTAACATGAAGAATCCGTTTTCTAATGCCACTGTAATTGAAGCAAATGTTGTGTGACGTCATTGCGGAAATCAACTCTCACCTTAGAGAGTAAGGTTAAGGATTTTTATATGCGCAACCTTCAACAAAGAACAACTGTTACTTCGTTGAAAACTCTAAGTCTTTTGGATGTGTGGGAAGTTCGTTTTTGTAGTTTTCGTTTTTGTAGTTTTCGTTTTTGTTGTAAGTATACATATTTTTAGATAAATAAAGCTTTGGTAGAACTGCTTTTTGTAATGTTTAGAGATTCACAATTTTATTAGAGACTAGCTGCTCCCCGCGGTTTCAACCACATAATTCTTGATCCCGTGGGTATATCGAGATAAAAAGTATGATATGTTCTAATTTAGGCCATGGTCTATCCATGTGCGAAATGTCATCCAAATCCGTTCAGCCATTTTAGCGTGAAAGCGCAACAAACAAAACATACAAAAATCAAATCTTATCTCTTTATAATTTCGATATAGGTAGATATTATCTCACTGCAGGGCAAAGTCCGTCAAAAATCTGATCGGTGATAGAGGACAGAATTATGTCCGTATCAACAACATTGAGCCCACAGTGAAAAACGTAAGCACCCGTCACATACCATCACGTCATTACTGCATAATATAGTGCCGACATTCTGCAAACACTCTGTGACAACACACTGCAAATAAGACCCCTATTATGACGTAGGAAAGTAGCGCGGCATGTATATGAAGGTTATACAGGCACCGCCTAAAATATCAGAGCAATTTGACAACGCAACCCGTTTCAGTCAAACGATTCACAATGCGGAACGAGTGAAATGTTGCCAATAAAAAAGGTCAAACGGATAGCCCGGGGCTCGGTTTTCAATATCTCACGGCGCAGGTAGAGGTGTTTTAGAAGGACCTGTCGGATATATCCTCATTTTGTCTGTCATTCGCATGTTTCTTGGGCTGCGAATCAAATACAATAGACGGAGTTGGGAGGAAGGAAGGACCAAACTGACAGATTTCTTGAATTAAACATTACTTAGATAAAATAAAGAACAAACAAACTCTCCAATCTTTCGAAGGAGCTGTTTTATAATGATACCCAATGAATTGCTGACCCAGAAACCTGAACCCTGGACCAGGCTGTTTAGTTAGACGAGAGACACATACAAAGACATGATAAAATATATATATACTAGCTGACCCCGCAAACGTCGTTTTGCAAAAAAAAAAAAAATAGATAGTAGCCGATTCTCAGACCTACCCGATATGCACACAAAATTTCATACAAATCGGTCCAGCCGTTTCGGAGGAGTTTAACCACAAACACCGCGACACGAGAATTTTATATATTAGATATAAGTACATATTGAAATAATAATAATAAGTTTACAAAAAGTGTACATATGGTTCAGTAGTATATATTAATCTAGGCCTATAATATAATTATAATAATCTGGATATAAACTATGGTATGGCAAATATGAGATTACAGACAAAAATAGAACTCTGAGGGTAATATAATGCGTTGCCTGATCTAGGTTTATTTAAACCTGTGTTTCAGGCTATTTCTCGAAGAACGTACTTATTAAATAGGACAGTCAGTAAAATAAAATAATATATATTTTCAGTAGTGATCATTCATGTTGAATTGAAACAAAAAATAAAATATGCAAAATCAACCGTTTTTGTTTTCAGTGTTAGTTAATGTGAAATAATTAACTAAGTACTTCGGCTTAAGATTCAGAACGTATTGGAAACTAATGTAAAAAATCATTCCAGTTCCTGTTGGTAGTTTCCGGCTGAATTGATAGAAAGGTAGTTGGTAAAAAGGATAAAAAGCCATGAGACTACTAGGAAAGTCGGAGCACATAATTTGGTGTCCCATTTTATAGCGGCGGCGATTCTAGTCCAATGCGGTTTTATTTGCTGGCATTTCAATGACGCGGCGAAAGTAGAACGGTAATAGAAGCGCAGAAAATGTGAAGCGTCGTTTCGAAGTACGGTGGTCTGTGATCTATTTTTTGGAGGAAAACATATGGTCTACATATAGGTAAAAGTTAGGTAAAGGTCAAACTTTTCGGTACCTACCATCGACTGATTCTTCCCACTGTACCACGTTGTAAATATTATTTCATTTTCACAAAGGTCTTTCCCAATGTGCGTAGGTTTACTTTGTTCCTCGTATATATCTTCTAATATATAAAATTTTCGTGTCACAGTGTTAGTTTACCATACTCCTCCGAAACGGCTTGACCGATTTTTATGAAATTTTATATGCATATTCAGTAGGTCTGAGAATACTATCTATTTTTCATACCCCTATTTTTTTTTTTGCAAAACGACGTTTGCGGGGTCAGCTAGTTTACTATAGGATTGCGAGCACAAACGGATTTTCTTAAAATTCCGTCAAGGTGAATGACAGCGGGTAGTGAATGATAAATCAATCATCTGGTGAATCGTTGGACTCCTTGTAATTTCTTGAGTAGAACAACTGATATGTCATAAAGTCTTCCATAATCGGGCCACTTTCGCCTCTAATGAAATACTTCTTGAACTAAACCAATGTATCCAGAAATTGTATCTCTTCTGTCTACTTGAAACACAGAAATATTGCAAACATATTGGCCCCGATTCTGTTGTTCACAAAGTAAACTAAATTTAAGTTCAGTGCATCTTTTTCTTTCTATTTCAATATGAAAAGGACAGAAGATAAATATTAGTTTACTCCCGTCAAATTAGATAATCCATAGATAAGTTTAGACGTGATTAAAAAATTGGCTACTAATAATACATCAATTACGTCAGGCGCTGACTAATTTGACAGGACTAAACTAATATTTATCGTCTGTCCTTTTCTTAATGAAATAGAAAGAAAAAGATGCACTGAACTTAAATTTAATTTAGTTTGTGAACAACAGAATCGGGGCCATTGTCTCTAATATGGAGCTACGATGTGTGCATATGACTCGTATTGGGCAATAACCGTTTCATTGGCAATCGAACAGTCCTCTTCAGAGGCAGATAACTGTCCAGTGAACTCGGCTGGTAGCAGGACTACCAGCCACTAGTTATTATACGTAGTGTTCATGTACCTTACATATAGCGACTAATCCTCAAAGGCATCGTCGGTAATAACAACCAACGTAAGCTATTGAGTAGTAAGAGCATTAAAACGGCGGCTTCAATTTCAGTTCATAACTAGAAACTTCTGTTGTGATTTTAATTAAGGGAATAACTATTTCTTTATAATTATATTTGTAGTTCCTTTCTCATAGTATTATACTAATAATAAAGCTGAAGAGTTTGTTCGTTTGTTTGAACGCGCTAATCTCTGGAACCACCAGTCAGATTTGAGTTATTTTTTATCATTTGATAGCCCAATTTTTGAGTTGAAGAAGCTAGTTTTTTATTTTAGTAGGAAGATTAATTTCTCATGGGCGTAATCAACTGGGTACTAAATTATACACACAATTCTAAGTGGTCTACACTCTCACTTAAAAAGCGTAATTGATAGTCAGTCCGTTAGCCCCTTCAAATCAGAAACCTGAGGGGCAATTTTCGTAATTTTCACAGTCTGATCTCAGTCTCAGTCTGTCAAAATACCTCTAATTTCCCTACATTTTGACAAGTTTTTGACATTTGTTTGTCGCCGAGATGAGATTGCGACTAGATTTTGAACGTTTTAAGTTACGAGAATTGGCCTTCTGATTAAACCCTTCCCGAAATCAAATCGTTTCTTTGTTCATGTTGATTACTTTTATAATCCCCGACTTGTTCCATGGCTTGTTCGTTTAGCGGATTGACGAAAACCTTTAGCAAAACAATAAATCAAGCATTTGTAAACGACGAGTTGAAGACGGAACCCAGATAGGGAGAAGCATTCGGGTTATTCAACTCGATTTGCAAAGGCTCTCGACAACTAATCCAGTTTGAACAGTTGCAGATATCGGAATCTGTGTATCCGAGTCCATCAGGCTCGTCGAATGGTCGGTGCCCTGAGAATAGCTTCACCTACAGATTGCAACATTGTAAGCCCTAGATAACACGTAAATAACTTGACAACTCTAGCAATCGACGAGTAGGTACTCGATTGCTGAAGAGAGCGAGAGTAGAGTATTGTGCAGTAAGTATTAGGAATAAACTTCAGGCTCATAATAATGAAGAAGAAAGGTCTATAGCATAAATGTAGATAGTCGTCTACACGCATAGGAAACCCCTCTTTACACATATGAATAACACCCTCGTTTACCTGCAAAATGATATTGAAAATCGGGCCAGGCGATCCGTTTTACCTTTTTTTTTTATTATTGGAGCGTTTCACTTGTTCCGCATTGTTGACTCTCTGCGTTGACTCATTTTTATTTCTCCAAAATTGAATGACGTATTTATCGAAGAGAATTTTTGAAAAAAAAAAATATTTTGTTATACCGACGCTCGTTATGAACGCTCGATGAGGGTCGAGTTTTGTGAAAGTAACAAAAGGGACGCCACAGAATTATTTATTTGAGCGCCTTTGATTCAATCCGTCTTTCTCGTATGAATGTCGTAGTTAATTTAAATATCATTAATTTGATTGGTACCTGAGGGGCTTTGAGTGGTATATGAAAGTAAAAGGCCGCGCTTTGTCGGCGCACATAAAAGAAGCAGGTGCGTAAGGGTAAATTTCCGCCGAACGGGAAAAATTCCATGCGTGTAACGTGAAAGGAAAGGCATTTTCTAATAAACACAGGTTTGCCTTTCTCTATCTCCTGGAAATGGTGAACTTTTTGTACAATAACGTACGTAATGAATTGGGTAAGTAGATACAATCATTTTAATATCAATAATTAAATAATATTACATAAAAGTACAATCTTTTTCAGAACCTTTATTATCTCTCTTCTTTATTAGAACACTAGCTTTCCACCCGCGGCTTCGTCCTGTTGGTATGTGATAAAAAGTAGCCTATGTCCTTTTCCAGTGTTCGAAGTATTCCCATATGTAATACTAGCTGCGCCCCGCGGTTTCACCCGCATAAGTATTGATCCCGTGGGAATATCGGGATAAAAAGTATCTTATGTGTTATTCTGATGTATAAACTATATTACTGTAAAGTTTCATCAAAATCCGTTCAGTAGTTTTAGCGTGAAAGAGTAACAAACATCCATCCATCCATCCTCACAAACTTTCGCATTTATAATATTAGTAGGAGTAGGATATTAAAATCGGTCCAGCCGCTTCGAGGTTTAACCAACGAACAGACAGACAAAAAATTTAAAAAATGTATAGGTGCCGTATATACTTTCATTTATGCATTTATTAAAAAGCTGTTATTTTGACATTACAAACAGCCACTTCAATTTTATTTATTTGTCAAAAGAGTGGAGTGAAACGGTGGAGTTTCTTGCCCACTCTTCTGTATACGAAAACTACCTTTTGGAAGGGGCGACTAGAATATTAGTATTATTATTATTTTAATATAATATAATATTATTATTATTTTAATTTTTGACGTTCAAAAATGCCTTTTAAGTGCCTATTTGAAATATATGATATGACTTTGACTTTGACTTTTGTATAAATGATATAATAAATAAGGCCGATGTAGTAAAAGATGTTGGCAGTGTCGCAGCCAGCGCCAGCGGTGCGGTAAGTATTCGTACAGAAGTAGAGGTTGGTGGTAGTAATTGCGACGGTGCAGTCGAGTGCGACATCAGTAATTGCTCGGCAGGGGACAGTGACAGTCGCTTGATGAATGGAGCCAGAGGAAAATTCACTACGCGGAAAAAACTCTAGACATTTCTGTAAATGAAAACTGTAGCGCGAGGCTGATCTTGTTATCTACCTAGTTGCCGGTCGTTTGTTACAGGTTCTTTGTTTTCTATGAAATTGAGACCGAGGCTGAACTTAATAAATCAGCAGTGCGATTCTGTACCTAACCATCTCACCGTGAAAACTTAGGTGAAGTGAGCGTGGAGTGAGCTGTCAGCGTCATCCTGATGCTAGGGATTGATACTCTTGACAGCTCACTCTAAGCTTACTTCACCTAACTTTTCACGGTGAGATTTTTACAGCAGGTGTTTCTTGGATTCATAAGATTTTCCTTAAAATCAAAGAAAAAAGCTACATACTATTAAGTAATATGAGCTTGATTTTCCACTTGCTACTTTGCAAGGTTAGGAAGTCCGGCGTGATTACTGACCATATAGTTATGCTAGTATACTTTTGCCAAAAAAATCGGTGACCGGTACCGGACCGGATTGTTTGCCCTAAGCCTAGTCTAGTTTATCCTGGAGATCTATTTTTAACAATGTAGGTAAGGTGCACTGTGCTGAGCTAGGATGACTTATGGACAGAAAAGTTTCTGCCTAACAAAATGTTTCCAAGCCCATGGTCTATTTAAGCTGATATCAGACGGTTCACTCGAGTAAATGTTCATTTTTGTTTCATTCCATGTTCATGCGACACCAAAAAAATTACATAGGAATGAACGTTCATCTGCTAATTTCATTTCATTTTTCGATCAATCGGTAGGCGAGTGTTGAAATCCAACATCGTTAGGTAAATCGGTTCACTAATGAATTCATTGTAAGAATTTTAGAGTGAATGATGCCGAATGAAAGACAACAAGTGCGTGTCGGATCACGCAACATTTCGAGTTTCGTAATTGGAATGAAATTATCCCAAAAAAAAATTACATTATGATTGAAAAACATGTTCTCCCATACATCGATATACCTCACGGTAAATTCTCTAACTGTAAATGTTTCTAATCGAAAAAAAAATAATTATGTGATAAAACTACAACTTGACGTTCTTAGAACTTTTCCTTTACTTGTGCTGGGAGACCTTGCTTCTTGCCAAATTTCATGATTTCAAGTAACTGGAAATACTTACTCTATTGGTTTTGATTTAATTGCGAGTTAAAATATGTCTCATAAATGGCTGTATTTTTTATTGCGTTGATATAGCAGCGTGATTTTTTAGAATTTCAAGTTGATACCTTTACGCGTTCCTGAGAAAAAAGGTCTTGAAAGATAGACAGACGGGCGAACGGACGGACGGACAACGAAGTGGTCCTATAAGATAAGCGTTTTTCCTTTTAAGGTTAAAATTTAAATTATCAAAAAGGGAACCGTCGGATATCTGCTTTACCTTCAAAACTACTAAAAGCAATAATGTTACGTTCATTTTACCACGTGTCAGAAAATTGCAGCGTGCCTGAACAAGAAGTCATTTAGAGCATTTCTAATTTTGTGTGAACTGTATAGAATAATGTATTTCTCTAGGGAGCAAGCGAATATTCTAGTTCGGAGCGTGGGTGAGGCCAGTATTTTAGTTGTGCAAACCAGATAACAGTCCCGGCTGGCCGCCTGTTGCCGATACATTAACGTGCGATACTCCAAGCTCAACCGCGAAGGGTCCATGTGTAATAATTTATTACCAGCTTGTTTCATATGGATGTGTTACTTTGGCCCTAAAACAACAGTATTTATAGCATATTTTCCACATTAACAACGGCTACTTACTTAAATCTATTTGTTTCATGGGGCCTGGTTAACGATAACGTTTTCCTTTTCCATTGCGTGAACGGAAATGGTTTTTTTCTTTGAAACTGTCATTCTGAGAGAGTCAATAAAACGTCAAAAGGATTATTGAAGTTTTCCAAATATTTTTGTAGCAACAAAACTTGAGTATTTTGCATACAGAGCACTGTCAATATTGTACTTCCTCACGACAGGTCAGTTACGTGTTTCAGAATTCGAGTGTATCGAAACGTTGGAAGCTTGTTGTATATTAATACGTTTTCTATGTAACCGGGTATATTTTCAGTGGTGTGCTGACGTGGCTTGCTGTTACAAATTTCGGGATACTGGCCGAGGCACCCACGTCCCGCTCAAATTCAATACGGCTTCGCCCACCTGGCTGCTAATTTTGACCTAAATTCACCACTAACAGAATTTAATGGTATGTTCATTTCTATTCATGAATTATATATTCTATCTCTGTAGGCTTTACTTACGATGTATTTTTTGACTGTAGTAAAGTAAATATCAGTCTCAGGGTTGTAGGCTCTTCTCGGATGTCAGTAACGCTTTCAAACTGCTTTATAAATGTAAACGTTCTCGAGTTTCGAGTCTCAAATATTTATGCCCCAAAATTCTGCGATAACCAAACCGATCTATATCCTGCGGCAAAGCCGTAAATGCTTAGATTGAAAGCCGATCCCATCGACCACCTGACAGCTAATTTTGACCTCAATTCACAACTACTAGAATTTAATAGAGACTTATTCTTAAATCTGTAGGCTTAAGTTATAAAGTATTTTGTAACGGTTGCAAACTAGTTTATTCATATACATGTTCTCGAGTTTCGAGTGCTCTAAAATTCTGGTAACCAAACCGATCGGTTTCCTGCTGCTTAGGTTACCTTACGATAGCCATAAGACACCCGCTCCGTATAATGTTCAGACTGGAACCCGATCCAATCTATTATTACCCTACAGTTTTTAGTAACTCTAGCTGTGGGTTGATACTAGATACTAGGCACTAGTCTACCTGCCGTAACTTTTCACACCTTGTAAACAAGCGACCCTTGTTCCTAGTACTTGAATATTTATAGGAGTATTTCACATAGGACCTAATGCTAGCAATGACGTTGTCAAGTCGCTTGCCTGGTCCTACAAGCATAATTAAGTTACCCGTTTCCTTCACTTGACACTCACGACTTCCGCGCGATAAGGTCGGCCGGCATGTTTTTCTTTCATTCAGCGGCTACATTGTATGGGTTAAGTGGTGACCTGCATGTGTACCGCACCTAAATGTTATTATCAGCCCTAATGGTTTTGTGGTTTTCCATGAAATTAATTAATTTAAAAATTCAATGTGTTTTTACAAGGTTAAATTTTCTTTTGTATTATAGCATGATATGAAAAACCTATGAACAAAAATGTTGGAATTTGTGAACAAAACCTCATTATATAAGTCTATGATGAAAGTGTCAAGATGACTGTTTGTATCTATTACCTTTTGGATGTCATGTGTTGTAATGTGTCCGTACAAATGAATTATTTCTTATTTAACTCTTTATTGTTTATTAATTCCACGCCTTTATAACAGGTTATGGGCCCAGAACACCTACTCAATAAGGGTTTTTGATTCATTTCTCGGAAAGTTATTTATGTAAGAAAAAAAAAAAAAACACGATCGGCACATGTTCTTATTTTTTTCGTGAGTTTTCTCATCTGGTTTAAAATAAATAAAAATGACCAGCGAAGCACATAGTTCGACAGGAATTCCAATAGAAAAGCTGCAGGGCATGGAAAATTACAATAACTGGAAGTTTTCCATGAAGATGCTCCTAATGCACGAGAAAGAAAAGAAAGAAACCATTAGTGATATATGGTTTTATTGCATAAAATTGCAGATGGTATGACAGCTGACAATGAGTAATTATCTACTTCCTTTTAAAATATTAAATAGTAAACATAGACAATTAGCAAATAGTATTTACACCACATTCACCCCCGCGTCAGAGAACGTAGTCCTGAAGATGGACTGGAGCTCTCTTCTCTCTTGTGGAGCGCCGAGTTGCTGTACTCTCGTGTTGGTGAGAGTTCTCAGCTGTTATAAATTCTTGGACCAGAGGTATCTCTGTTTCACCCTCGGCATCCTCATAATGATCTTCAGATTCGGATTCACTCTCTAGCGACGGCAGTGGAAGCGGTGCTAACTGTCGGTTTGATATAGTAGTTTCACGGCCATCCGGTAATCTTACGTGAGAATAAGATGGATTAGCTTCCACAAGCTCCACTTCCTCCACTTCGGAATCGTATTTTGAGGTTTTATGATTTTTACGCATCAGTACAGGTCCTGGCTCCAAAAGCCATGTAGGCATTGATTCCCCATTTGCAGATCGCCGTGTATGTCTAAAAAAATTTTCATGGGGTGTGGCATTAGTAGCCGTACACAGCAATGAACGGATTGAATGAAGAGCGTATGGTAAGACTTGCTCCCAGCTATCTGTTTCAAGATTTTTAGTTCTCAAGCATAGCTTTATTGTTTTCCATAAGGTACCGTTTAAACGCTCTACTTGACCATTCCCTTGTGGATTATAAGGCGTGGTTCGACTACATACGATTCCATTTGTTACCAAATAGTTCCGTAATTCGTTAGACATGAAGGCTGCTCCACGATCTGAATGGATATATTGTGGAACACCATAAGTACAGAATAAGTCCTTCAAGCATTTAATAACGCTGCTAGCAGACACATCTTTGGTTGGGTAGGCAAATGGGAATCTTGAATATTCATCTATAATTGTCAAGACGTAGCGATTTTGAGTGTTGGTAGGTAGAGGTCCTTTAAAGTCGATGTTGAGTCTTTCGAATGGAGTGGTTGCTTTTATGAGCGTTCCCTGCTTTTTAACAAATCTAGGTTTGATTTCTGCGCAAATACGACACTCAGATGTCACCTTCTTGACATCGTCTACAGTGTAAGGCAGATTTTTAGACCGTATCCAGTGAAACATTCGCACGATACCGGGATGTCCTAAGATATTATGTAACTCGTTCAGTCTGTTCGTAGTCATACTTGAGCACACACGGGAGAGGGTATCAGCCGTAATATTATCTTTACCCGGACGGTAGATTATGTCATATTTATAATTTGACAGCTCAAGACGCCACCTCTCTATCTTCTCATTTTTGATTTTGCTGTTATGTGATTGGTTAAACATGAAAGATACAGATCGTTGGTCAGTTATTAATAAAAAATGTTTACCAATGAGGTAGTGCCGCCATTTCCTTACAGATTCAACAATAGCGCTTGCTTCTTTTTCTATTGAGGAATGTCGGCGTTCGGAAATGTTGAGTGAACGGGAAAAAAAAGCTACTGGGCGGCCGTTCTGAGACAGGGAAGCTGCAATAGAGTGTTCCGAAGCATCAGTTTCAACGGTGAATATTTCGTTCTGATTTATGACGGTTAAAGCTGATTCCATTATGTCCGTTTTTAGTTTTTGAAAAGAATCAACGGCGTCCTTTCCAAGGGGAAATTCAGAAACTTTAGTCAAGGGGCTGATCTTTTCAGAGAAATTCCGAATCCATTTCGAGTAATGTGCGAACATGCCTAGTGTTCTTTTAAGTGATCGCGAGTCAGTTGGAATGGGCAAGTTTAATAAAGGACTAAGGCGGTCATCATCTGGTCGAACGGTATTTTTTTCAATTTTGTAACCCAACAATTTTATAGACTCTTGCCTGTATGTACATTTTTCCTCATTAAGAGTGAGATTGTATTTTGCCGCAACCTCCATGAATCGAGACAAATTCAGATCATGTTCCGCTGCTGTTTTGCCACAAATTGTGACGTCATCCAAATACGAATAAGTACCTGCCAGTTTATCTTTATTAATAATATAATGAAGTGTTCTTTGGAATGCAGCGACCCCGTTTGTGACTCCAAATGGTATACGTGTAAATTGGTACAACTTACCACAAGCTTCAAAAGCTGTATACTTTTTCTCAGTCGGCAAGATAGGCACTTGATGATATGCACTTCGTAAATCAATTTGACTGAAAAAATTGTATTGTGCTACCTTCGCTACGATCGATTCTATGTTTGGTAAAGGGTACGCATCCAGTTCAGTAAATTTGTTGATCGTTAATGAGTAGTCAATGACTAGACGTTTGCGATGCGTTATGCCTCCAGTGACCAAGACTTGAGCTCGCCATGGCGAATTACTAGGTTCGATAACTCTGTCTTTTAAGAGTTTATTGATTTCGTCTTTTATAAATTGATTATCAGCTACAGAATGTTTTCTTGACTTTATAGCCATGGGTTTAATATTACTTGAAAGGTTGCTGAAAAGTGATACAGGAGGCACCGTAGCTTCCATAACGTTACATATCTTGAGGGGTTTTGCCGAGCCTCCGAATTTGATTTCAACTGATGAATGGTCCCTTAGAATGTCATGACCAATTATCACATCAGCACAAAGATCTTCCAAGGCATAAAGAGGCTTCTCCTTGTAAATGTGCTCGCTTAACTTGATTGTTGCGTAATAAAATCCATCTACGAGTGAAGTTCGTTTATTTGAAGCTAGTGTTACCGTTTCTTTCCATGGATGGCGTTTCAAGTTTAGCGATAAAGCGAAGTTCTTATCAATAAAGCTTGTAGAACTTCCACTATCAATCAAGGCATCAGCTTTATGGTTATTGACAGTGATTGAAACTGTAGTCTTCTGTAAACTAGCTGGAGATGCTGCTAAAATTGCTGATGCTTCTGGCTCCTTTGGTTGCACTACAGCGTTGCTAACTGGCTTATCTAAGGCGTTTCCGCTTCTGCATACTTTGGCGAAATGGCCTTTCTTTCCGCAGTTTTGACAAGTTACGTGAAAAGCCGGACATTTTATTCTCTGATGAACATTTCCCCCGCAGAAAAAGCAGCGTTTACGTGATGTTGCCGCAGCCAGATTGGAAATATTTTCCGTTTCATTTGTGTTTTCGATTTGGTAGAGTTCCTTTGCAGTTTGATACTCATTAGAATTCTTTTCAGCCATTTCGAGAGACATGGCCTGATTGCATGCTTCTTCTAGGCTTATTTCTAAATTTTCAAGTAGCCTTTGACGAATTTTTTGAGAACTTAAGCCCGCAATGAAAGCGTCACGAACATGAATATGTTCGTGTGTTCTGCTGAAGAATATCGAAACGAATGTTTCGATATTCTTCAGCAGAAACAGATTTGAAAGAGCACTCAAACGCTAGTTGTTGTAACGTGCGTATATAGTCTGCCACTGTTTCTTCAGGCTTTTGTTTCGTTGAAGATAGTACATGTCGAGCGTGGATTTCATTCTTCGATTTCAGGTAAATTTTATCTAAGAGGCGTAAAGCGTGCGCATATTCTTTTGTCTCCCTGATAAACGAGTAAACGTTAGGAGACACATTATTGAAAAGAATTTTTAGCTTTGTTCCATCTGGAATCTTGACTTCTTCCGTTTCTTCTGATAGATAGTTCAAAAATATTTCTTTCCAGTGCCGATATTTTAGGTCAGCGGTTGGAGTCCCCGGATCCGCGTCGAACTTTTCAGGCCTGAGCAATCGCGCAATAGAAGCCATTGCCTTTCTTCACTGCGTTTTTAGTTATGCAATAAATTGATACGAAAGAAAGAAACCATTAGTGATATATGGTTTTATTGCATAAAAATTGCAGATGGTATGACAGCTGACAATGAGTAATTATCTACTTCCTTTTAAAATATTAAATAGTAAACATAGACAATTAGCAAATAGTATTTACACCACAGACCTACTCGAATGTATTGAGTCCACCGGCGGAAGCAAAGATATCAGAAAAAATCAGCGCGCGCTTGCAAAAATTTGTCTGTCTGTACTTCCCAATGTTTTTTCGCTTGTGCGTAACGCAAAATCAGCTTATGAAGCATGGACAAATTTACAAAAGGCTTATGAGGACAAGGGTCTGTGCAGACGCTTAGGACTACTGCGGTTGCTTTTTGGAACTAAGCTCGAAGAGAATGCTTGTAACATGGAAGCTTACATTACAAAAATAACGGAAATTGCACAACAATTGCATGACATAGGTTCTCCACTAGACGATGACTTCATAGCAGTCATCATGTTGAGCGGACTGACATCCGATTACGACCCGCTCATCATGGCGTTGGAGAACTCTAGTGACAAGCTTGTCAGTGAAACTGTGAAGATGAAATTATTACAGGAATTTTACAGAAGAGATGACAAGACAGAGACTGCATCGGCTTTGACTACAAAGAAGATCAAATGTTACCGATGTAAGAAACCAGGACACACAAAGAAGAATTGCCCTAAGAATGCTGCTTCTACGACTCCAGTGAGTAATGTCAAGGACAAGAAGAAGGTGTTATTGTCAGCATTGTCGGTAAATCTCAAAAATGATGTCTGGTACGTAGACTCTGGTGCAACCAACCATATGTGCAACAACAAGAGTGTTATGTCAGAGTTGAAATCAACTAAAGAACTCTCTGTAAACATTGCAAATGGTGATCAGTTGTGTACTGCAGGATTAGGTAAAGTTAGAATTAAGTTAGACAGCGGTTTTAGAACAATAACTAATGTTTATTTGGTTCCTCAACTGTCAACTAACCTTTTATCAGTGAGTGAGTTAACAAGAAAAGGTTATACAGTCAATTTTAATTCTAAAACCTGTAGAATAATGGACGGGCATGAAACCATAGCTACTGCTAGTTATGTGAATGGTATTTTTCAATTAGATTCTATAGGGAATAGCAGTAGAGCTGATGTTGGAGTGCAGCCTCAATGCATGGTGTCTGACAGCAGCAGTAAATCACTACTGGACTGTGATGTGTCAGAGCAAGAGCAGTGCAGCTTGGTGTCACAGGAAGTATGGCATCGTAGGCTGGGGCACCTCAACTCTAGGAGCATGAATGTCATGAGACAAGGTATGGTTTTTGGTATTAATTATGATAGTACTAGTTTTCAATCATGCATTGCCTGTATTAAAGGAAAACTTACAAAATTACCTTTTCCAAAAGTGTCTCATAGTAGGTCTAAGGAGATTTTAGGCTTAATACATACAGATTTATGTGGTCCAATGCAAGAGAAGTCACTTGGTGGTGCTTGTTATTTTCTTAGGCCAGTTGGTCAGGCCTGTTGGTCTAGTGGTTAGTGACCCTGACTGCTATGCCGGAGGTCGTGGGTTCGATTCCCACCCAGGACAAATGTTTGTGTAATGAGCACGATCATTTGTTCTGTGTCTGGGTGTAATTTATCTATAATATGTATGTATTTAGAAATATTTATGTATGTTTATCAGTTGTCTAGTACCCATAACACAAGCTCTGCTTAGCTTGGGACTAGATGGCGTTGTGTGATAGTTGTGGAATATTATTATATTATTATATTATTATTACTTTCATTGATGACTGTTCAAGAAAAACATTTGTTTATTTTTTGAAAACAAAAGGTGAAGTTTTTTGAAAAATTTAAAATATTCAAAAAGCTTGTTGAAAATGAGACTGATAAGAAAATAAAAAGTATTCGTAGCGACAATGGTGGTGAATATATTAATAAAAAATTTCAGGAGTTTCTGCAACATCAAGGAATCCGTCACCAAACGACTGTCCCGCATTGTAGTCAACAGAATGGTGTGGCAGAAAGAGCTAATCGTACCATCATGGACAAAGCTCGCTGTATGCTAGAAGATGCTGGTCTTGACAAACGTTTTTGGGCCGAGGCCGTAAACACTTCAGTGTATCTGAAGAACCGCTCACCTACAAAAGCTGTCATGGGCATGACACCACTGGAGAAATGGACCAATACTAAGACAAATGTAAGTCATCTTCGTACATTTGGTTGCTTGGCTTATGCTTTGACTTCAAATCACAAGAAACTGGATTCGAAGGCAAAGAAATATATTTTTGTAGGTTACTGTAACGATACAAAGGGTTACAAACTCATTGATCCAGAGAACCCTCAGCATTGCATTAAAGCACACCATGTGAGATTTTTAGAAGATAATTTTTGGAAGAAGGATCTGTCAAATGATGATACGAATCAAGTGGTTCATGTTGTTTCACATACAGAACAGACAGTTAGGACAAACGAAAACACGGGGGATGTAAGTCCACAGTGTGTGTCTGAAAATTGTCTTCCTGATGACAGAAATAGGAACAGGGACACAGTATTTAGTATCAATGACAGTAGTATTTCATCTGAAGCAGATAATTCGTCGGATGAAACCTATATTCCAGGGAGTTCAAGTGAAGACTCGACAACTACAGACTTCACTGATGCTGTAAATGAAGATCTATTTGCACAACTGGTAGCTCAACAGTACAGGGATCTTGGAGACCCGGAGACTGTTAAGGAAGCACTTGGTGGCAATGAAGCTAAAGAATGGAAAGAAGCCATGGAAGATGAGTATAAATCCTTTATTACCAATAAAGTCTGGCGTCTTGTGGATCTACCTAAAGATCATAAAGCAGTGAAATGCAAATGGATCTTTAAGAAAAAGAGGAACTTAGATGGAAGTCTTCTAAAATACAAGGCACGGCTGGTTGCCAAAGGATTTACTCAAAGGTATGGCATTGATTACAATGAAACTTTTTCGCCTGTTGTCCGTTACTCTACTATCCGTTTGTTATTAGCACTAGCTGCAGAATATGATCTGGAAATAAATCACCTAGACGTCAAAACAGCTTTTTTGAATGGTGATCTTAAAGAGCATGTGCTAATGGAACAACCAGAAGGTTTTGTTAAGAAAGGACAAGAACATAAGGTTTATAAGTTGGATAAAGCCGTTTATGGTTTAAAACAGGCTGCTAAGTCATGGTATGAAAAAAATAACGGAGTGTTAATAAATAAACTCCATTTCAATAAGATGCCTTCAGAACCATGTGTCTATTATAAAGGACAAAAGAGGGAAATGGTTATAATTGCCCTTTATGTCGACGACATAATGTTATTTTCTCCATCGATATCCAAAGAAAGAGATATAGTGAAAGAAAAACTCATGTCAGAGTTTGAGATGAAGGATTTGGGACCTGCTCATCAAATATTGGGCATGAGAGTATGCAGGAATAAAGAATCGATTACTTTAGATCAGTCACATTACATTGAAACTGTTCTACGTAAATTTAATATGACTGAATGCAAACCGTCTCCAACCCCTATGGAAGCAGGATTGAAACTGAAGAAAAGTGAAGTCAAGGATACTCGTTTCGACTATAGAAATCTCATAGGTTGCTTAATGTATATTTCAGTTTGTTCCAGACCAGATATCTCGCATGCAACAAGTGTTTTGAGTCAATTTAACGAATGCTTCGGTGAAACACATTGGAAAGCTGCGAAAAGGGTCCTGCGATATCTCAAAGGTACAAGTCATTACTTTCTTAAATATGTTAAGGGCGGATTGGTCATAAATGGCTACACAGATGCTGATTGGGCATCCAACGAGATTGATCGTCGTTCATACACTGGGTATGTATTTAAATTAGGTGATTCTGTTATATCTTGGGAAAGCCGTAAGCAGAGGACTGTGGCTCTATCAAGTACTGAAGCAGAGTACATGGCTATTTCAGATGCTTGCAAAGAGGCATTGTTTTTACGTATTTTTATGAATGAATGCCTTCAAGTTCATTGTAAGATAAATTTGTACAATGATAGTCAGTCAGCACAAAAACTGTGCTCTAATTCAATGTTTCATGCTCGTACCAAGCATATAGATATTAGACACCATTTTATAAGGGATATTGTAATTAATAAATTTATTGATGTCCGTTATATGCCTACAGGTGACATGGTAGCTGACTTGCTCACTAAACCTTTAACTAAAGAGAAACATGTTAAGTTTTCTTTGTCTCTTTTGTCAGTGTAATATTATTATTCTAATTATTACTATGTAATGTAATATCTAATATTTCTTAAATTATTGTAGTAATAATTAACAATATTATATGAGTTACATTCGTGTTTTTATAAGACAATAGTTTAAGGGGTAGTGTTGTGATTTAATTAAAAATGGTACGCATAGTTTTGTTCAAGGGGTAGTGTTGGAATTTGTGAACAAAACCTCATTATATAAGTCTATGATGAAAGTGTCAAGATGACTGTTTGTATCTATTACCTTTTGGATGTCATGTGTTGTAATGTGTCCGTACAAATGAATTATTTCTTATTTAACTCTTTATTGTTTATTAATTCCACGCCTTTATAACAAAAAATAGTCGACCTAATAAAATCTTGCATAAAAGTCGCAAAGAACAACCAGTGGCAAATAACTTTATATACTTACTCATGAAGGGTGGTTTCCCATGTAATTAATTAATTGAAAAATTCGGTGTGCTTTCACAAGGTTACATTTTCTTTTTTTTTTTTAGCATGATATTTTAGATCATGAAAAACATGTGAAAACATAGTCGAACTAATAAAATTTTGCATAAAAGTCGCAAAGAACAACCAATTCAAATAACTTTATGTACTTATTCATGAAAGAATATGCCTATCTATATTACTCCCTCGAGGCGGTCGAAAGCCAAGTTCCCAAACTAAACGTTGCGAACAATTTAATATACCTATAACCGGAGTAAATTACTTGAAAGTGTAGTTAGTAAACGTTGTAAGTACATATGACGCCATATCAAGTCACATATTCCAGTATAAGCTGACCTCTGATTGTACGAAAAGTCAAAATAATTCGAGGTCAGCTTACACTGGAACTGTATAGGTTGATGTGTGGCCGTGTGTACGTATTCTGTGCTCATATATCATAACATGCAGTGCGAGTATTCTGAGCTTGCATTGAATAGCAATGATTTATAGTAGATTGCCACAATTAATTCAAAAATTGAGCGTATGAGTTTTATTACGGTGATAAATTTTGAATGCGGGAATATTGATAGCCTCATTGCTCTAGTTCGTCTGTATTAAAGGTTATGTTAATTAGCAAGTGAAACTAGAATTAAACTTCGCAGTGCATTTGCATAAAGTTGGTCAACACTTTACATTTTCAATGATACCTACTTCGGAAGATTGCTTGTACTATAAGCAGAAGAATATAATTATATGACACATCATAAAATTAAATTAGCTGGCAAAACTTTGCAGTCGTGATTTGATGATTTTTTAATGGTCAAAGACCTCTGGTAGTCTTGTTGAGTTGAGAAAATATGTTTTATCGTGTTCAGATATCGATACCAATCACGCCTGCGAATTTTCGCTAGCTAATTTAATTTGACCTAGTATAAGCACTATTGTATCAGACCACTCTCAAACAAACAAAACCGGTGGAAATCGTTTACTTATTGGTGGAAAGTCCTAATAGAATCGACAGATGTATCACCAAAACAAAGAAAAATTACAACTAATAAAACAGATAGAAACCTCCTATTGTGGCTGAGAACAACAAAAGTTTTATACGTTGGTATTCTTTCCCGGAATTAAATAATGTCCCTTATTATTTTCATATATTTGAAAGCATTACTGTGTGGACATTTCTTTTGTCCTATTTGTTTTCGTAATCGTCCGGCGGAGGTCATTGGTTTCCGAAGCCATTAAGAAGAAGCTTATAGATATCGCTGATATATAGATTAACAAACATAAGTCTGTTTGCGAAGGTTTCACAATATACGTCTGGTTTCTTTATTTATTTAGGATACATTGATGAATGTTAAAGTTATCTGGAGTTAGGTCACGAAGTTACAACTCTTATTAGACCTTCCACGAAGAGCTAAAACTATAAGCTAGATCCTGTAAATATTATAATGAAGATACTTCACAGAATATCTAATTGGACCTTTTATTACTTGCTCCTTTATACACTGCTTATTGCTATTATACTGCTTTTAATGCCATCCTTATGCCTACGGAATAGAAGTCAAAATCGATTGAATATACGGTAAAAAAGGCGTGTTTAAATGTCTAATCTTATTGTAAATGGAGTATAGGTAATAATATGAGGATTAGTTACAACAATGCATGTTGAGTTTTTCACCAATGTTCTAGTAAATAAAAATCTTGAATTAATTCATTTACTGACAGACACTCAGCCTTAACTGGTAGGTCTAGAAGCATGCAATTTTGATCAAGAGTTCCTTATATATACGAAAGTGAGAACTAAGGAAGGCTTTTTGAAAGTTCATCCCCTGATGTATAATCACTAAGTGGATGAAAGTTTTGTCGATGGAAACCCATGGGACGCAAGCTTTACATAACTTTCATAATCAATTTGTGCTGGATTTGGATTCATGAAGCCATAGGTGATGACCGCACTGTTAAAGCAAGGGCGACAACAAGACGAAAATCATTCTGCAAGCCGCATTTGCAATGCGTCCACCTCATTAATTAAAATACGTTTGTTTTAGTCGTGCCGACGACTGAGCATCGCTTCGGCTTTAATAATGCGGCTGCAGCCTTTCTTAGAAGGAAAGCTTAGTATTTCTATTCTACAACATACTATAATATAGGTATCAACAGAAAATTAAAATTATCTATTATTCAAAGTGTCTACCTATTTGACTAGGTATGCACTTCAACACCTATATAAATTATAGATACGTATATTATACCTGTAAAAACAACACTCATATAAAAGACATGGCTCTATAAACCTAAAGTTGATACTTTCACTGTCCACAAAGTAGACGCAATAGTTAAATAATCAACCTGAACCATAAATGGTTCATGGGACAGGGAATGGGTTAAAATAACTTACTAAAAACACAAACTATAAGCTAAGAACTCACAAAGTAAAAATAAACACTACCAACCATGGAAACATAGACTACTAAACCTACTCTAAAAATTCGTAAGGCTTTGTATTTTCTTATTAAAGATGTCTTTAGGTTCCGTGGGCCAAGCACGGAACAAATCCCAAGGGACACCGCAGTTTATCTCTCGACAACAAAGACGAACTTTTTAAACGGAGTCGCTACGTATCTGTTCGTCTATGTAACCATCTTTTATTTATAGGGATTCTCTTTTAAAATTAATAGTTTCTGTACTGTTCTGTGCCGATGTTGGACGTACCAAGAAGGGTAGATTGAATTTCACATGATGTTGTATTACGTACTTTGTTTAATGATTTGGTTTTGCTTCGATTGAAGGGCTTTTAGATTCATTGACTGAGTTAGTTTTTTTTTACTTGGTGCATCAGGTTTATGTATCTCTATCTGTCTTTAAATCTCTATTCATAACTGAATAAATGTCTATTAATTGCTCTCAAATTACGATGTTTATTTTTTTATTTATATTTGACATAAGTACTTCTTTGACAAAATATTTTTATTATTTGACATTATATACAGACAATTCTAATCTTTCAAATCTTAATTAGTGGTTATAATGGAAATCATATCATGGTTTTAATAGGTTTTATATTTTATTTATCCTTTTGATAGATTCTTATTTTGTAAATGTGAGGACTTTGTAGGCCTTGTAGACTTTAGATCTGTAGACCATTTTTTATTTTATCAAGTAGGTACCTGATACCTACTTGTTGACAGGCCTACGCTGTCCTCCCATATCTACTGTAATTTGAAAACATTGTAAAAGCTAATTATTTTTAAAAAAGAAACCGTGGAGTTTCTTGCCGGTTCTAATCCATAGGAAACGACCAATTGGAACCGTGCACCTAGCTTCTGAAGTTTCATAAGTGCCCTTGTAGGATTATGTGAAATAAAATATTTTGATTTTGATTCAAAATAAGATTTCGAATAAAGTAATCATAAACCAAAAAATATGAAGCGTAAAAAAGCTTCTTGTACAATAGCATAGCGTCGCATAATTTCAGGGTCATTAAAAACCGTCATCTTTATGAGGCATCGTAAACTCGATAACATATAACGTTAATGGACGTGGAGCAGTGGTGGCCCAGTGATATCGGCCCCGACTTACGAATTGTATGTAGGTCGTGAGTTCGAACCCAGACAGGCACTTTACTTTGCATATTTAATTTAATCACCACTGTTCTCAAAAAGTAATACATCATGAGGAAACCAGCATGTCCTACAAACAAAAACTTCGAAGACATGTGACATAAACCAACCCGCACTGGGCCCGTATGGTGGATTATAGCCCATTTCTTCGCACAGAGACGAGGCCTGTGTCCCAGCAGTGGGAACGTTATAGGCTGATTAAGATCGTTTCGGGGACCCTTTATACCTAACCAAAACGTAACGTAGTATCTAATATATAAAATTCTCGTGTCACAGTGTTATTTACCATACTCCTCCGAAACGTCTGGACCGATTTGTATGAAATTTTGTGTGCATATAGGGTAGGTCTGAGAATTAGCTACTATCTATTTTTTTTTTTGCAAAACGACGTTTGCGGGGTCAGCTAATCTTCTAATACCTATATAAAATTCTCGTGTCACAGTGTTAGTTACCATACTCCTTCGAAACGGTTGGACCAATTTGTATGAAATTTTGTGTGCATATCGGGTAGGTCTGAGAATCGGTTACTATCTAATTTTTTTTTGCAAAACGACATTGCAAAAAAAAATAGATAGTACCTTCAGTAACCTCACCTTTAAGAGGCATCGTAACCGTCTTTAGTAACCTCACCTTTAAGAGGCATCGTAAACACAATTTTGTATAGTAACAAAAAAAAAAAATAGTAAAATAAAAGTCTTAAATGAACGCCATTATCAATTACGATATAATAGTTTTTATTAAACAAAGCGTAAAAACATAGCGTAAAGCTGACCCTGAACATTCAGCTAGTATATAATACAACACAATATACATAGCTAGTCTGTTTTTCCATTGAATCGACAAATCGATTGTCTGTCAGTCCGACCACAAACAGATGCGCTATTGGGTTTATCTATAATGTGTGGTCGGAACTGCGTACACGCTCCACTACCTAAACTATAGGCATACATGTACTTTTGTTAGTGTCATGCCATTGACATCAAAATTATACTAATATCTGTTATCGTAATTTTAGAGCTTAAAAATATCAACTAAGCGTGTTTTTTAATACACTTAATAAATACTGAACATAAGACCAGCAAGTTTAATTATAAGCTTAAAAACTAAAAAAAAAACAACCGACTTCCAAAAAAACACTACAAAGTGAAAAATAATTTTAATTTCGGAAGTCGGTGTCAATAAACGAAAATGCGGAACCAATGACACCGACTTCTGAAATTAAAGTTATTTTTCACTTTGTAGTGTTTTTTTTTGGAAGTCGGTTGTATTTTTTTTTTTGTAAAAAAGTTTTTTATTTTTCACTTTTTAGTGAGTCAGTTTGTAATTTATCTAAGTTACAATAGCCTAATGTCAACTGCTCATCACCTTTTACAAAATATTGTTTTTCCCAATGCAGGGACGTTAATTGTTGAGGAGTTCTCCTGAGCTTTGTCGATACCGACTTTGTTTTGGAGATTTTACAGTTACACCCAAAGTTACGTTAAAAATAGCAAGAAAAACGAATCGTTGTTGGCTTATAATCATTAATGGTTTTTTGTTTTACTATTCTGTGTCCATACAAACAAAACTAATAATAAGACCAAATGATAATGTTTAATTTTGGATGCATAATGCCAAACAGTGGAGTAATACTCTCCCGAAATTTGTATGGAAAAAATAAAGTTAAATACTGGTGAAAATGACAGATATTCATAACTTCCGTTATAAATATGAGGGAAACGGTCTTCTAGGAAATCTTATTTTAAGCGGCAGTTCTGCTCGCGCAATAAAGTAATTTTAATATATTATGCTGCGCTGGAAGTATACATCACGCCACGCCCTATACTTTTCCAGTTTTAGCTGACCTCGCATTGTTTAGACTTTTCGTACAGTGAGAAGTCAGCATACTGGAAATATGTAGCTTGATATGTCGTCGTGCGTACAGTCAATGATCTACTAAAACTGGTTATATCGCATCTACCTTAGGTACAGCAACAGTTTTAACATAATAGAGTTTATACCAGTCATTCGTGTGTCATGTTTGGTATCGGTTTACAATTTATTCATCCACTAGGAGTGACTAATTACATACTCGTATATTTTGACCATCAACTAAAAATCGAGTGTGATCGATTGGTATCTAATTTCTAAAAACGTCATTTTTGCTACGGGATACGATAGTGTTGTTCATGCAGAGTACATTTTTTATTGGTTGTTCAGTGTATATATGTCATCGATAATGGACGTGCAGGCTCCGTTGCTATTATTGTGTTTTGCACTCAATATTTTGGTAAGAATTTATTCATGTTTTTTTTTTATTCTGCGTATTGCATGCTAAATAATTTTAACCTTTATAGTGCATTGTTGGTCCCATGTTGTTCCTTTTTTAATAAACATAATTGTATTATTTCTTTCTTAGTACGTAATGAATAGCACAAGTCTGCTATACGGAAGCATATTCCTTCATAGTTGAGAAAATGCTAATGACGATCTATGTCAAATTGTGTGTTCTTTACACAGGCCAAGGTTGTGAATGGGTTGATCCTTAAAAGAAGCTAACAAGTTTAATTTTTTTCCCGTTTAAGGTCAAATAGTTTCCCAATTTTTTTTTGTATGTATGTATTATGTGTATACTGGACATTTTTCTTCTTACAGTCGGTCTCGAAATTTTTACAGGTTGTACTACCCATGAATATGAACATTTTTCACTATGGGACCACGCTCTGAAATCACGAAAAAAAGTCTGATTTTTTTTTTCGTGTTTATTACAAAAGTATTAAACAGCTGATTTTTTGCGTGACTTTAGAGCTGGTCTCAAAGTGAAAGATGTTCATATTCATGGGTAAAACACAATGTAAAAATTTCGAGACTAAAAAAAACATCCAGTATGAGTCTGTTTTGATTGGACTATAATATAATTTAATAGCCGAATTGTTTACTGTAGATATACAATGGTTAGCGCATAATAGGTAATGCCTATTACGCGGATTTGCGCCTGAATGGATATTATTCCATTGAAACGCAAATCCGTAATGAATGCAGAACCACCAGACAATAGAAATATTGTTATGACGATCATTATTGATTTAGGCATAATTGTTAAGATCATGGTTGAACAGAAAATGCCAATAAAAAACCACAGAACAGAAATTTATCTGTTCTGTGTAAAAAAATCAAAAATTGTAAGTAGTCACTAACTTTTTGCTATTCTTTGATCTCTTTTTTTATTAAACAGCGACTTTTTACACAAATAGTTAAGATTAGATAAAGGATTAGGTGCAAGCCCAACAATTTTCAAGTTTCATTAAAAAAATAACTTTTCTTTTTTAATTATTTTGAACACTGTCAACAGGTCGACTGCGCGAGTCCGTTGACGTTTAAACTGAATGATGGCAACGAAATACCTGCGATCGCCCTGGGGACCAGTCTGGGGCATCAAGCCGATGTAAGTACATAACCTTTGCCAAGCGTCCGAACGGTCTCGGAGTTTATAAAGGTAAACATTAAGCCTGATTTATATGGCGCGATTTATTTGCCAGTGGCATACCATAGTTACATAGTCTTCAACATACTATTTAACTATGGTATGCCACCAAATGGCTTGCATTGTCTAAACGGCGTTTAGACTATGCAAGGCCATTTGTTGCTTAAATTTTACTGTAGTTATGCCAATGGAAACAAACTTGCATCGTGTAAATGGAGCTTTAAGGTGCTACATCATTCAGTCGATGTTTTTGTGGATTTTCTTGTAATTTTCGCATATCATCGGGTAATTACTTTCCATATAGATGAATTTATGATACGGTTCATTTCGCTATACGGTCGTTGTCGAGGCCCTAGTAAACACTAGTGAACGTGAGCTTCCAAATTAACAAACGATTTTAAACCACATTTGAATTTTTTTTCAAGATTTTATTTTACCACTTTGTCGGCGTGATTAATATGTATACTCAAGCTAAATTTATCCTCCTAGTACCAAGAATCTCTGAGCTAAGCCGCGGGGAGACAGATAAACAGACATCCATCACGGCAAAACTAGGAGGGTTCCTTGTTGACTACGGAACCCTAAAAATGGATTTCCGAACGCAGTTTGATTTCACTAATCAGGAGAGAAATGTAACAAAAAATCTATTCGAATGAGGTGAAGTTGCTGTTGTACGAAAATAGTACAAACGTTTAATCTTAATAGCATCTCAGGAATAGAGCACTTACAGCGGGATTTGGAAAAGCTGATTAAGATGGCGTTCCATCCAACCTGTCAAAGCCTTTAGTCAAATGCAGCCGGCAACATACGGTGTACTTCATTATGTGTATCTTACGTGTATATTGAAACTTTGAAATAGAGGATTATTAACTTAATCTATCGTTTGCGCGCAACTTCGTCCGCGTTACTGATTGCTTTACGATATTATGATATATTATTATGTTATGTTCTATGATTTTGTTTATTTCCTAACTAACTTACTAATATAATGAATATTCACGATAAACACTCACGATAATTTAGACTGCTGTGGTGAGGGTCCCCTAAAATAAACATCAATTCTTTGTTCATTGCGTGTGGATGACGTAAATTCTTATACGTATGACTACTTATAGGAAAAGCTAGGTGTCAGCGGTATGGACAGTAACATCCTCCTTTGTTTAAATAGCATTATATTGAAAGTTTATCTTCCATTTGGTAGTCCTCGATAACCGATAACAGACTAAAGACAGATTTTTCAATAGTCAGATACATTTTATCTGAGGAATAAATATTGCGGGTTTGACAGCTTTTTATGAAAATATTTCAAACTGACATAATTATTCTCTAACTAAAAGTTAATTTGACATCTGAAGACATAAATGTGACAGTTTGACATAATATTTTCTTTTTTAAAGTTAATTGACTATTGGGATCAGCCCCAATAGGTATGACAAACAAACTAAAGTTTTCTACTAATAAAATTCCTTCTTTCTTCATCAACACAACTTGAATTTAGAGACAATCTATTTAACATTTAAACACAGGCACTCAGCAGCCTAAAATATTTAGTGTGATTTTAAGTTAATGAGTAAGAAGAAGATTAGTTTCTAAGTTTACTTAAAAGAAAAAAAAAATTGTAATTAGCGACACAAAGAAATCTAGTACATAATAATTGGTACCTATATGAAGAACTTCAATTTTCTCAAATACAATAAGTAAATCTACAAATTAGAGTACTAGAAGGATATTTTGGCGTCTGAATGATATTGATAGGGTCGTTGATGGTAAACATTTTTGAAATTGTATTGACTAAACAAGATGGTGATGTTAGTTTCGATTTTGGCCACGCACCAAAAGAACCTTGCAGCGTTGTGTATATTTCGGCAACAGCAGATTCAACTAACATGGTCTTGGTCATGTTCGCAGGGTACAAGACAGTTGCCACAAAACCTATCGTTAGCTAATGCTGTACAATGGGCGCTGGAGGCCGGATACCGACATATCGACACTGCATCGCTGTACCGCGTGGAGGATGAGGTCGGCCTCGGCGTTCGGAACTTTGTCAACAACAACAGCAACGCTAGTCGACAGGACGTGTACATCACTACTAAGGTAAGTCAGTTTGTGTTTTGGACTGTTATTTGTTTAGATGTTTTCTAATATGGGTTATATCATTTAAGGTAAATGATAAATTTAAGATAAATGTTTTCTTTAAATTTTTTATTTATTATTATATCATATTATCACGCCTGTATTTCCCAAATATTTAGGAACACATTCAGTTTTCGTTAAATAGTTGATTTCTAAGGTCCACTGCAAATGGACCTTATTTGCAGTGGAGCTTAGAAATCAACTTACCCTGCAACAGAATCAGTGAGTGGAATTATGAAAATTGACCACACCTCATATTGTATTCTAGTACAAAATGTATTAAAGTTGCCATTGAAAGTAATCTAGTAAAATACAATAATGTTAATAATTTAAATTTGTATAAAACATGGTATACAATGATGTTAATATACCTAATTAGAATGACACAAACATGTTCAGCTAGGATAAATCATAGCATGCAATGAATCAACAACAAAAAGGCTGTGATTTCACCAAGTCTAACGCCCGATTATGTATTCTCAAATTCCTTTTAGCAACACGAAGGTTGTACTGCGGTAAACATAAACATATTCGTCCGAAGTTACTCCATATTATTACTTCAGTATCTAGTGAAAGGAGCCTAGACGTGTGTGTCACTACGAAAATGAGTTTCGTAGGTACTACATTATTAATGGTACCTATCTACGTGGTTGAGAATATACTGAGTCCCATTATGGTCTGCTTTTGTTAGTGATATCTGACTGCAATAACGCCTAGGGCCCTCTTAAGTGCATTGTATGTGAACAATTTGTGTTTAAAGTTTCGACAACTTTTTTGTTTATTATCAAAAAGTTTTTATGAGATTATCAATGAGATTTTTGCCTCGCACGTCTTTAAAAAATAAACGAAACTTAAAAAAAAAACAGATACACGCGTCGCTTTGAGAACCTTCTCCTTTTTTTCGTCGGTTAAAAGGCAATCCAATCTTTTCTCGTGAATCATTCTCAATTTATTGGCCGTTGTTCTCCGACGTCAAATAGCTCCTGGTTCTAAAGTAATTGTAGCACTTAACACCAAACTAAATATTTATGATTACAAATTAACATTTCGTTGTTATTTTCATAACCTTTACTTCGGTCGTAATAACTTCAACTATAACAAAATAAATCCACTTTGATAACAGTATTTGCACAGTACTTTAGAGGCAACAAAACTTTGGTTTTCGTAATTATGAAAATCCTTTTGCTTAGTTATTTGGTGTAGTATATAATTAATTGCTTTGTTGAAAGTTATGGAACGACGCCCACGAGCGGGAGGAGGTGGTACCTGCTCTGTTGAAGTCTCTGGAAGTACTGGAGATGGACTATGTGGACTTGTACTTGGTTCACTATCCTATGGCGTATAAGGTAAGCAAGCAGACGCAATGTTTCAATAATATTTTAAAGAGGTAATATTTGTTTGTATGTTTGGGGGAATCTCCGGAAAACAGTCTGATTTGAAAAATTATTTTTGCATTTCTTAGTCCAATTTTTGAGGAAGGTTATTTAACATCACGCTAAGACCGTTAAGAGTCGAGCAAAAGGAAAAAAATCTGAACGAACGAATCTGAAAGAAGTGAAAATAAAGTAAAGGCACTACGTCGGGGGGAAACTCCGCTTCCGTGGCAAATCGCGGCGGAGTGGACCGACTTCCGGCGTGATCTCATGGCGGCATGAAAAGAGCGACTGTCGCAACCCAGCGCAGGGCACGCCACGATAGTGGCGATAAGACCCCTCTTTGAGGAGTGGCTAGAGAGGCGCCATGGCGCCCTCACCTACCGCCTGACGCGGATCCTCACCGGACACGGATGTTTCGGGAGGTTCCTGCACACCATCGTGCTCGGAAACGCCCGGGTGTCACCACTGCGAGGATCACCCAGAGGACACGGATACGCATACGGTGGAGGTCTGCCCCGCGTGGGCGGAGCGCCGCCGTGTTCTCGTAGAGGCGATCGGCAGCGGCGGCGACCTCTCGCGCCCGGCCCTGGTTCAAGTCATGGTCCGGGGCGAGAGGGAGTGGGAGGCAGTCACCTCTTTCTGCGAAGCAGTCATGCTAGCGAAGGAGGTGGCGGGACGGCTGAGGGAAAGAGCCTCACGTCCCACCCACCGCGGGAGACGCTCCGGGCGTCGGGAGCCGCGTGACGACTCCCGGCCACCGTAGGCGCGGGCCTGCGTGCGGAGAGTAATGGGTAACTCTCCGTCCGATCAGGACCAGGCCCGTGCCGGACGGCGCGTACGTGTTCCACGCGCGCCTCAAAGAGATGTCAGCATCACAAGGAAGGGGCCCGTAAGGGCCGTAGCCTGCCGGGGCAACGGGATTGTCCGAAAGGGTTACCGCTGCCCCGGAACATAAAGGGCTAAGGAAGGAACACTGGTGGGTTGTCCATTACCTTGACAAATTATTTTTATTCATTCTATCATACTCAGGGAAAGCATGCAGGTGGTCTATCCCCTGCCAAGGTGAGCAATACCTTGTTCATATACCTACTCAGAAAACTAATTTCATGTTTGCACAGCTTCACTACGTAAACAATCCCCTGGAACGCATTAAACTTTACAAGACTCCATTTGAGTACGTTCAAACACACGCGTTCCTCAGTGTGTAGTAACACAAAATCATTTTAATAATAATACGTGCTGAGTTTTAGTTAAGACTACATGATATTCGTGTACTGTGAGATATATTTAGCCGTGTTGAGGTTTCGGAATGTGCTTCATATTTTACGTGTTTTAGGATTTATGTTTCGTAGCAGATTGTTAACATCTACTGAATATCTATCCGGTCTTTTGCCATAATGAAGGTACTTACTTTGGAGGTAAATATATGAGAATTTTACCTCCCCTTCCTCCTCTCCTCCTCTTTTTTTATTTTACGTGACATTTTACAGCACCATATCCCAGGACATTTTTTGTTTGTTCAAGTGACTTCCACCCATATATACCGGTTTTATCGTGCGCTGCAACTTTGCAGAGATATATCAATCTGGCGAGGGGTAACCAGCTTTAAATAGAAAAATGCTTTAGTCTCTTTGCTTGTACTCCTTTACTTTATTTTTGTGGACAATTTTTCCAACGAAGAGCTTGCTTTTGTCGTGGCATCAAACTGACAAAAGTAACGATTTTTATAACACTAATTAGCTGACAATGTAATAGCTTAACAAAAGGTTGTCTGGTATTCTGGTGAAATGAGAATGCAATAACTATTTTGTTACTTATCAAACAGAAATGGTAGAACTTGCCTGAGAGGACGGGTCATAAGTTATTACCCATAATGAACTTCCGAGATGGCCTAAAACAACATTTGAGAGTTGAGTATTATAATACATAAAATTATTTAAGGAGAATGGGGGATCATCATCATTCTATGGGCTATATACACACATCAAAAGTGTCTAGGGATCAACATATATTTTTGCAATAACTTTTCTCCTGATTGATATTAATTAAAATTTTCTTTAAGGATTCATCAAATAAAGTGTTTTCGTTTGTCACAGTAACGATAAACCAAGTCACCTTTGCATTAATAAAGAAATTTGCCATTTTCCTAATAAAGGGATTTTTGACATTTGAACCACTAACACAAAAGTTCGAAAAAAAGACTGAAATAACAGTTTTCTCTAAAATTTTATTGGGTAACTTAAACAATTAATAATCCGTGTTTCTACCGCGAACACTAACAACACAAGAACATCGGTTTGGCATACTCAAAATGAGTTCATCCAAATCACGCTGTGGAATGGCCGCCCATGTTCGTTGCAACAACAAAAAAAGGTCTTCTTGCGACTGGATACCCTCCATATTCGGCAGAGCTCTTCTCTGTAGCATATCCCATGCATGCTCAATCGGGTTCAAGTCTGGCGACTGAGCAGGCCAGGGCAGGACATTGATGTTAGCTGCGGCGAGAGTCTGTCTTACAACTCTTGCGGTGTGCGGTCGTGCATTATCATGCATTAACTGAAATAAGGGACCGATTTGCACTTGTAGAGGAACGATGACGTCTGATACAATCGTCTCAGCATAAATTTGAGCGTTGAGGTTGCCTCTGATCCAAATCAACTCAGTTCTTCCGCCGATCCAAATACCCGCCCATACCATGATGGTTCCACCACTATAAGGATGGACTTCCTGGCAGGATTTTAATCGCTGTTGGCGTCCAGGGGTTCTCCAGTGTCGTATACGTCTTGTATCCGGTCTCATACCAAAACGAGACTCATCAGAAAAGCACACGAAACGCCATTGTTCTTCTGCCCAATTTCTGTGTTCAAGAGCCCATTGATATCGAATCCTACGATTGTGCATTGCTATAGGTGGTACCCGTAGCGGTCTTCGGGAATGAAGGTTCACTTCATGCAAGCGGTTTCTGACTGTTTGGTCGCTAATTAAGTTCCCTGAAGAGTGATGAAGCCTCACGGCTAACATCATGGCGGTTATTGTTGGAGCTCTTCGAGTTAAGATTTGAATGTATCGGTCTTGTCTCCGTGTGGTGCAGCGATACCGTCCTCCATGGCGCTCAGCCACGGTACCAGTGCTTCGGTAACGTGTCCAAAGTCGACTGATAACACTCTGACTTGTATTCAGAGCTAAAGCCACAGTACGTTGCCGGGAACCAGCTTCTATCATTCCCACGGCTCTGAGCATTTCTTCCTTGCTTAAATGACGTCGCCGCTCCATAATAACGTTGGTTTTAATCAGTAGTAGGGAAACAGTAGCACTAATAATGTCTTCAATGCGTTGTATGTTTTTATAGGGAAAATATTGACAGCTGATTTTCATCTTTTACTCGAATTTGATTCACAGTTCCTGATTCAAATTATGAAATGCACCAAAAAAGGATCCATATAAATTTATAAAATCATAAATTTATTACAAAGCCACATCTCAATCTCAAGAAATCCGCATAAAAATGCTTGATCCCTAGACACTTTTGATGTGTGTAGCTAGCTAAATCATAAAGGTTTTCATGTGTGTATCTATTTATGAAAAGTATGATCATTTGATTTGGGTAGGTAGGTACTATGGGGTTGGTTAACGTAACATACTATAATTAATATAATATTTCGTTGGCTATAATTTTGTAATTGTAATTTGAAACAACGTTTTTTTTTGGTTTGACGATAGTTAGCGCCATTTTTGACATAATATACGCGTGCCGTGCGTCAAGTGGACGTGATACAACCCGCGCTAAATAACACATTGTTATATTTGTTTACTTCTACACGCCTATTACTAATAGAAATACATCATTTGAAAGCTAGTTCTACATTCGCGTGGTCGAATGCAATCAAATATATTTTTCTGCCAGCCTCCATAACATAAGGTCGCAAACAAACAACCTTCATAGTATTGACCAGCACATTGATATTCGTTGCCTCCTTTTTTTACAAGCTTTTTTCTTCTCCAACTGTTTAATTAAATTGATGATCGGGGCATGATATTACTGAAAATATCGGACTTATTGATGCTTGAGATAAGAATTTTTCAAGTAACTGTATTATCAAGCTCCGTTCACCAGATTACTTATGTTATTAAAATATGTATAGCCAGTTTGGTGATCGCAGTACGATATTATTTGACCGATTGTTGCAGCTGCCAGTGTGTTCCAGATATAATCTAACCCACAGCCGCCTCGGATAGACTTGACAAGCCAATCAATAGTCTACTTTAGAAATAGCTTGTTTCATTACTTAAATAAATATTTATTTGTATTTGTACTGCATGCAATAGAGTAGGTAAATCTACTCTATTGTATGTGTTCATTCACAATGTATCTCAACCGGTATATGGACGGGGGGTAAACTAGTAACGTGAATAAATGATAGAAGCAGGAAAACCTGACATATTAAATTTTTTCTCAAACATTTTGAGAAAAACTACTTAACCTACGGGTTGAGTTTTAGAGATGGGTTTTCAGGTCGAAAATCGAATTTATTTTAATCTCAACCCAGTGTGATGGTGTTGCTTGTGATATAGACAAAACAATATTTAACCAGCGACAGTTTTGTAACAAAATTACTTAACTCTAGTATAAAAATTTCCATGAAGTTTTCATAGAAAATGTTCTACTTAGAGTCGCGTCGCTCTTACCGAGGGTGTTGTATTTCCCAGTAACTGAGTTGTGGAGGTCAGATAGGCAGTCGCTTCATGTAAAATACTGGTATTCAGCTGCACCATAATTATAAGATATTTTTGCAAGAACATTTACTTTATACGAATTATTACAGAAGTAACACATACCTACATGGGGAAAATTTAAGCACCACCCAAGAAGTATATTTAACGGTTCAATGAATCATGAGTGTTTCGCGGTCTGGAAAAATTGTGTATTGTGTACGGTTAGAGGCATTACAATAGAATTTCTGGATGACAGTATTCAAGATATTTTTTGCAGAAATAAGGTCTCTTTTCCGTGTATGCACTCTGTCCCACGGTCCCACCGACGGCGATTTACGAGAAGCGAGTAAGGCTAGCAACTAAAAAGAGCAGCGAGCACGCGACTGATCAAGTGATCAAGCGTGAGCCTCTCAGCGAATGTTTTGCTTGTCAAATAAGTGTCGCTGAGCGAGTCCTCTCTCTGATAGCTCTTGTCGCTGCGACAAACGAGTAATCGCCGGGCGTTGTGAATAGTCAGCACTCAACTATTAATATGTGTATATCTTTTACTTACACGGGACCAACAATCTTTTGTAAATTTTTTGAGCGAGAAAATAGTTAATAGCTAGACGTCGTTTCCTCATGGCCGGTGGGACAGTTGTCTTACGTGAATAATAAGTCAAAGCTCTAAAAATAGCACACATTTCTTATGAAAACATATCCTTTTTTAAGTTAGCTTACACACTGAATCCATGTCTAAAGAATTACTAAGAAAAGTGATTCCTGTAGAAACATTTGACCTAAGTTTACATGAAGGACTTCTGGGAAACTTCTAAACTTTTTCCTCGTGCTTTCATTTTAAAATGTTCGAGAATTTTTGTCTTTACGGCGATCTTTTCTCTAGGAAGTGGTTATGACGAGACTTGTTATTAAGGGCGCTTAAACAAGGTTGCTTATTTACCAGGATATTAACGTACATTAGGATTTTAGACCTACCATCTCACCGTAAAAATTTATGTGAAGTGAGCGTGGAGTGAGCTGTCAGTGTCATCCTAATGCTAGGGATTGGTACTCTTGACAGCTCACTTATTTATTTATTTATTTAAACTTTTCGCACAAAAAGGTACAAAGGCGGGCTTAATGCACTTCACCTAACTTTTCACGGTGAGATTTTTATAGAATCGATCGGCTGTTCTTATAAAAAAAAAAATCAATCAAACAAATAAAATAAGGGTTTTTAGTCGGGAGCAGTCTTCACCTAGTGGTAACGGTCGCGACCCACAAGTTGTAGGTGGTGGTGGTGTTCAAACCCAGATAGGCGCTTTACTTTGTGTTCATTATTTTATCATCACTGCTATCAAAACGGTAAAGGAAAATATCGTGAGTAAATTGACATGTCCGACATGCCAGTTTCCTGACCTCAGAATTCGAAGATATGTCACATCTACCAACCCGCAAAATCATAGGCTAAATATACTATTGTGTATTACTATGTTCCGAGGTGCTTACTTATTTTATTGTAGTTTCGTAAAATAAACGAGATGTATAAAGAGCTTACAGCGAAATACCAAAGTACATATTTATAATGCTTCAGACAACTATAATTTTTGGAAGTGTCATTTCTCATTTTAAGAATTTTGAATCTATATTTCATATCATAGATAACAAGTGAAATCTTTCTATCTATAACTACTAATATAGTATAGCTGAAGGGCGTATTTGTTTGTTTGAAAGCGCTAATCTCTGGAACTAACTACCAGTCGGATTAAAAAAAAATATTTTTCATTAGATTCTTGAGGAAGGATAAAGGGTATTTAACATCACGCTAGGTCGTAGCGTGAGGAGAAGGAGGAGCCGAGCAAAAACGAAGAAAGTCAGAAAACGACGTAATAGCGCGAGCGGGTGGTAGGATGCGACGCAGTGGGTCGAGAGTCTAATAATAAAGCTGAAGAGTTTGTTTGTTTGAATGTACTAATCTCTGGAACTACAAGTTGGATTAAAAAAAGTTTTGTTTTTTGATAGCCCAATTCTCGAGGGAGATTATAAGCTATTTAACATTACGCTAGGACCCTTAAGAGCCGTGCATGAAAAAACAAAGTCAAAAAGAACGCTAAGCGAATAAATAATAAATAATATAAGTAATATACGCGAGCAGGCGATACGATGCGAAGGAGTGGGTCTGGGGAACAAGAAATTTCACGCAGACGATATTTTATAATACCTGCCTATCTATCTAAGATAAGTACATAATATTATACCACCTGAACTCATCTTGGTTAAGTAATCAAGGCGCTTTTGGAACCAACACACCGAACTTTACTGAAGTTTACCTTCTATATAGTTTGCAATTCAATATGGTTCTTGAAATTTCATCTGAGTAGCTTGAGTAAAATTACATTTTTAATTAATTAACTGTAACTAGTGTGTAACTTTTCCATATTTTTATGAATGTTCTATATAGATAGTTCTATATCTATATAATTATAGGTACTCTAAGCACTAATAAAACTTATAAGTAAGTAATCAAACAACGATATGATTTCTATAAGTTTATTCCAAGCATACGTCTTTACATTACTTCAGCTAAATTGTCACTATTTTCTTCCAAATAAAAATCAACAAAGCATTTGACACTCATTCTAAACTCGCTTGACTGTTCAAATGCAACCAGAGTTATTTTACTGTCATTCTGCACTACATAAGGTCGACTTTAGCGGACAACCTTTTCAGTACTTAGGTCATTTGTAATTACTGGTAATTGAATATCTATCTGACTGCAAAACCTTGGTTTTCTTTATCACCCGCAAACAAGCTTATTCAAATCTAAAAAAAATTAATTATTTGAAATCTATTGTTGTAGGACTGGTTCACAAGCAAAAAGTGACAGAGTGAATCTACCCATTAAGAGCAGCTCATAATGAAATACTACCCTTTACACCCAAGGTTAGTTTTTTATAAACTTTAAATACTTCCCTTAATGTATAATTATCCTCCAGGGTCATTATTCCCCTATTCCGGCTAGTCTTTTGTAAAGATAATTATGCCCGTAATTACGCCAGAGATCCACAAAAAGACATCAAACATGTTTTCCTTTCAACAGTATCAAAACTGAGAACATAAGTAGAGACGTACATATCTACATACCTCGTCATCATTTGCCTAGACTTTTCCCAACTATGTTGGGGTCAGTTTCCAGTCTAACCGAACGCAGTTGTAGGTATACCAGTATTTTACATGGAGTGAAAGCGTATTTGACGTCCACAACCCAGCTACTGGGCAATACGATATCCTTTGGTAAAACTGGTTGTCAGACTTTCGGGCTTCTGACGATCCGTAACGACTGTCAAAAATCCACGAATGACAGCCGGGACCAACGGCCTAACATGCTTTCCGAGGCACGAAGGGGTCTTGGTATGTAAAAATGGTCCATCCATGGGCCAACCACGGCAAGCGTAGCTTAACCTGATCGATTCTGATCTGACCCGTGCGGCTGTTATTACTTAGCCACACACAAGCCTTAAGCAACATACGTACCAACAAATAATTTATGTTACACAAGAAGTCCGAACGTACGAGTATGTAGAGAACTTTCAGGGAACTCTTGTTTCTAAGTTAAACTTGCTTTACCTGGCATATGAACTAATATGTTATAGGCACATTTAAGTTCTACGTTTTACTTACCGCAGTCTGACCTTTTCGAAAGGGCAAGAACTAAGGGCTATACTATAAATGTCTCGAAGTTTTGGAGTTACTAATTAATAAAGTTCTGGCCAATCAGATACTGATAAAGTTGTCTTACAAATAATTTTGATTCCCGGTGAATTCTCTGATTGATTAGGTACCTACTTCCGGTATCAGGTACTCGGTATGAAAATAAAAACATTCGTTATATATAAATTCAATGGCGTAACACGTTCATAGTTCGGGAATGCTCAACTTGCTTTAGACTCCAAGCAGCCTCTATTTTTTGAAGTGGTCACGTGACAGTGTCGTCGAAAATTTGAGTCGCGCAATTTCGAAATATCCGCGAGCCACGTGAGCCAACTCCTGAAGAATCAAAGTTACGTATATGACGTCGATGTTTTATTGTCTTCGTACATGAAAACCCGGGGGCCATATTACGACGTGTTTTTATTATTATTGCTGAATGGGCCCGCTCTTGACCTCGATCACGCCTGATGGAAAGCGATGGATGAGGTCTATGATAGGACAAGCGTGCCCAGAAGATGCCTAAGGTACTGGAACTCCCACTTATCGGTGAAACACAGGAGGCTGCAACCAACGCATACCGCCCCCTGCGTTAGCCCTACCACCGCAAGAGAAGAATTGGCCAGTCAAATAATGTGTTGGGGTGTGACTGTCCAGGATACGCCGAGCGATGGGTTCAGTCGAGTAACGTTATAGAATGAACGAATAAATTAATGATTAATTTTTTTAAACTAGAACCATGATTGTTGCAGTGTGAAGCAGAGATGGAGCTGTAGGTACAAATAGCGTTTTCTTTTTCACAACGGAACAATGATGACTTGAACACTTTATAATACGGCCCCAGAACATGATATTTTTCCCTTATCGTGGCAATAGCGGTTATTGATCCCACTTACACTTTCTAGCATATTTAGGTATATCAAAAACTGAAATGAAATCCGCTAACGTCCTGAATCAATATCTTTCGTGATCTTCAATATGTTCTAATGACGAAAAACTATACGAATCATGAGTTCCTATGGAAATATTTGGAAAAGGGCAATGACCGGTATTACCATACTAAAACGCAACAACTATACCTATAAAAGCGCATGATGTCAATTACTACATCATCCATTAAATCTCAATTTGTAATAATTCAATCTTGTTTCTAGAAAGACGGTTCCATCAGTGAGACGGATTACCTGACAACGTGGCAGGGTATGGAGGATGCGAAGATGATGAACCTGACCAGGTCTATCGGCGTGTCCAACTTCAACCTCACACAGATGCAAAGGCTTTGGGACAATTCGAACATCAAGCCAGCAGTTCTACAGATAGAGGTATGTTTAATTTATATTAGCCTTTAGCACCTCGCGCACTAGACTTGGTCGTAGAAGCTACGGTTGGGCGCGGCCAAGTTTGCAGCCACGACCACGACTGGTCGAAAAGCGGCCATTTGTCGAGCTGCTGCAGTTGTTGTTCTGAGCTCGAACAGTATGGACATAGAAATTTTGTGCCTGTACTTGATGTGGAAAAGACGTAATACGAAAAGACGTTATTGGATTCGCAACATAAATACCAGTTAAGGTCGTACGATGATAAGTTTTCTAAATAGGTACACAAAAATGTCTGTGGCTAGTTTTGATGAATTACTTTTACTGTTACAAGATAGTATAACTGGTGTCAATACAAAAATGAGAGTCACGCAGCCGCGGCCGGGCCGCATCTCGAAATCTGCCTTCAGCCTTTAAAACACCGACCGACTAAACATCGTGATTCATGCTTTTTATCTACACAATGCTACTCTAAGCTAGACCTCGTTTGACGTTTATAAACATATAATCATCAAATTATAAAAGAATTCTTTCTATTTCTCATTGCAGGTGAACCCAACAATAACTCAAGATGAGCTGGTGAACTGGTGCCACGAGCACGGCGTGGTGGTGATGGGATACAGTCCATTTGGTGCCATTCTCGGGCGCAAGCAGGACGCGCCAGGACCCCGTGATAACGATACCTTGTTGAAAGAACTGGCACATAAGTATCACAAGAATGTTCCGCAAATACTGCTTAGATATTTGGTAAGTGCTGTTAGCTAAGTATACCTAGAATTGCGAAGAATTGTCAAAATTAAGTGACAGTGGGCACATTGCTCGCAGAACAAATGACCGATGAGCCCGAAAGATTCTGGAATGGCGACCGCGTTCCGGAAGACGTAGCGTGGGAAGGCGTCTCACAAGGTGGACCAATGACCTGGTGATAGGCGCAGGATTCCGCTGGGTGTCGGAAGCACAGAATCAGTCGAAAAGGCGGTACTTGGGGGAGGCCATTGTCCAGCAGTGGACGTCTTTCTGCTGAAATGATGATGACGGTTTATGGTATTCTGAGGCGATGCAGAATTTATGAAGTTGCAAATACACTGATCGTTGATTTTAGTTTGCCCTAAAACCTTTTGAGAACCGTAGACGAGTTCTAAAAGTATTCTATCGATTTTTATTCTTCAAGAGCTTCATATAGGCGAAATATTCCTTGCATAAAATTAACACATACAAATTCTACACAAACCAACAAAATACCAGAATATTTGCCTTACCCAAATAATTTAACTAGAACACAAATCAAATTGACATCCTAACACAATGACAGGTCTAATTCCCCCGATTCTTCCCTCCTAATCGGCATACGAAATCCTTTCGACCCATTTACTTGTACAGTAGGCTGCACGACAATGGTAACACTTTGACCTGGAGCTGGCCTAGTGTAATACAGAGTTTCAATAGAATAAGAACCAGCTTTATACTGGTTTTGACACCAATTATTTGCGGCCTACCTTACTATCTCTTACCTTTGACGAGGTGACAAGCTCTAAATACGTTTCAACATCACTTTCAACTTGTTTAATTTATACCCTAAAGTTGGGTACACAGGACAAATTGGCTTTGGTTGCGTCTGTAAGTGGAAAATCGTTTATATTTATTCAAGCGATTCGGTTATAAAGTTACATGAGGTTGTGTGAACACGTACGCTTATAAATTACGGCGTAGTGTTATGTTAAAGTATTTATATCTCTGTAATAAATCATTATATGATAGCTTATTTGAACGGTTTATCTCGAACGCCGTGAGTTTTCCGCGGCGTTTTCCCCTTTTTAGGGAATTTTCTTTTCTTCTCACAAAGTTGAACTGTTGAACTAAAATAATGAATATCTACTTATTCAGATTACACGGACTTTGTTCTTCTAAAGTGTTAGGACTTAATAGTGCTTTTACTTTACCCGTCACTTTTTCATAAGCTGTATAATTATTATTGTTATAGCTGGATCGAAACATCGTGGCGTTGCCTCGATCGACGAATAGAGAGCGTATCTACATGAACATTGCCATTGAAGACTTCAAGCTAACGCCGGAGGACGTCAAAAAGTTATCAGGATTTAACAAAAACTACAGACTCAGGACTCCAGCGAAATGGTACGACCACCCACAGTTTCCCTTTGAGAAGAAAAACCTTACAAAAAAAGAAATTCAATATATAATTGAGCATAGCAAGGAAGATTGATATTTTAGTAGTTTATATTAATAGTATACAATTTATAATTGTAATAAATTGTAATTTTTATGAAAACACACTTAGTATGCTACCTACGCAAGGCGAAGCTCATGAAGTAACTAAACAAATACAGCATTAAATTTTAAAGCAAAAAAGTTATGAGAATGTTTAATTTAAATAAATAATACATATCGTATACATTTTTTGTTTAATTCCGATCCACCCTGTCCCTTGCTGCCCTTCCCCCACGACGCCGTAAGTCGAGGTCCGTACCCCACAGGGGGTACCCTTAGCGTTTAGGCGCTTAGTTTTTAAGTTTTGTTATGCCCTGGCTGGAGGCCTTAATTTATTGAGGCACGCCCAGTTAAGCAGACAACAAGTTTATAAGGTTGTCGTCTGCTTAACCGGGCATGCCTGTTGAAGGTTGAGGTTGAATTGCGAGATGCCATTTATAAAAAGAAATCATTTTTGTACGCTTTCCTATTCATATCATTTGATACAGCCGCCATCAGAATTAAAAGAATCACTTACCAATCGACATGAACATTATTTAAAAAAGTATTTTTACAAATGTCTCGTTCGCCTTAAATTTATATTAAGGAGGATGCACTAAGGTTGCTCGAGCCCGATTGAGGCCAATTCTAACTTAGAGAGTTGTATTGATGATTTAATTCAGTAAATAAATATTTAGTACCAGCCGGTCTATTCTGAAAAATCTCACCGTGAAAACTAAGATGAAGTGAGCTGTAATTCTACCTGATGCTAGGGCTTGACACAAATTGACATCTCACTTCACATACGTTTTCATGGTGACATTTTTATAGAGCTGATAACCTGATAGTGACTTGCAAATTGTAAAAAAACGTAAGGAAATTTGAATTTCGCGGTAACGTAAGAAAATTTTAACTTTCGTATTCTTCACCTTAAGACAGGAACGTTACTACTCACATAATTATATTATAGGCCATATATTATGCATAGTTTCAGAAGCTAAAGAATAGCAAAATTAAATTTTGCCGACATCACATCAACAATGACGAGCAAAAAATGTAATTAAACTATTTCTCTCCTTAAACATATTTTTTTTGTTCCTTGCATTTGTTTTATGATTATTATGTATAAATTTTTATAGATAAGTATAATAGGTATGTTTTATGTTTGTATGTATTAATTATTGTTTATAAGTAAATGATACTATCAGAATACCATCGCTGCGGCATTTATTTTATAAATGTCGCAACATCATGCTGAGATAGGAGCCTTTTGGCCTTCTATAGGACTTTCTGTTTCATTTTTTTTTGTTACTTTTTTTAAAATATAATTTGTTTTTATTTTTTATTTTTGACAGTGTTTAGTTTAGTCTGTGATCTTCTTGTTCGAGTCGCAATAAATAATTTATTTCTTTATATACACCACTACTCTAGTATTGTCTCAACCTCTCCTTTAATCCATCCAAAAGTTGTCTTTAAAAAATCGCTTTTAGCGTTAAGAGCGGTCATTGTGTCACATTTATGGTGTACATAATAAATACTATTCTCTATCTATCTATCAAAAAATATAAACAGGGTAATATACGTATGATTTATCAACAATTTCTACAAAAAAGTCTTTCGTACCAAACGAAATAATAACGGTTACTGTTTTACAAAGTCGTTTATTTAACATTCGTGTAATTTATTACTTTGCTTTTTATCAGAGAAACCACTTCCAAACGAAAAGTTGTTCAGTAATAATCTAATTTGATTCATTTCTAATAGGAACTTTGACAACTTTTTGTGTTTCGTTCTTGATCTTTTTATTTTTTAGAAGTAGATAAACACATTGTGACCTGATTACAAAAAAAAAAACTTTCCAAGAAATATGAATGCTTCTACCAACGTACGAGTATAAAAGAAATATGTAAGTAGATTAAATTATCTTCTTTTCTGGGACTAAGAGCCGATTTTTCAATCGACAATATTTTTTATTCATCGAATAAAATTGACGTCTGACAGTTTTTGTTTTTTTTTTTTTTCTATTTGTTCCTTGCGGAACAGGCTAAGGTCAGGGACCATGCTGCCTAGTCATCAGTTAATTTGTATTTTTTTGGAAAATTCAGTTTATTCATCAGTGTATTTTTTTCCAAGATAGGGTAGATCCAGTTAAATTCATTAGTTAGATATTAATTCATTAGTATGTAAATCCAAGTTAAGTCATCGGTTTCTTCTAATTCATAAGTAAAGTAAATCCGTGTTAGGTCATCAGTGTTATATATTTTATTTCACTCTAATCCATGTATAAGACTTTTAATTCTACAAAATCTTAGGTAAAATCCAAGTTAAAAATCAATCATATTATTATGTTTATTTTTGTAAGAGCCATGTGTCAAGTCCTAGTATTTTTTTTTAACCCCAACTGACGGGATTTTGAATGTCAATGTTCAATGTTCAAATATTGAGGCTATCATATTATCTCATAATCTTATCACTAACTTTTTTTTTTTACAATAGAAAACGAATTAAGTATTACGAAATTCAAAGGATAACTATTTATATTAATAAAAGTATACAATATATACAGAAAACAGATTCAGATATCTACACAAGAAATTCAGATAAAAACACGAGAAATTAAATTTGTCCAACGGTAATAATAATGAAATTAAACAAATGTAAATACGTCGAAGTATTTACAAGGAGAGCCTGGATGGAGCGCGGTACCAAATCAGAACTGCTATATATTTCAATAAGCTCATCCATTAGCACAAGGCGCTGGATGCCAAAAGATGAGCAATCAAAGAAAATGTGTGCTAAAGATTGTTCAACTTGGGAATTACAATAATCGCAGAGAGGACTATGCACAATTTTCAGACGAAACAAGTGATAATTTAGACGACAGTGACCAAAACGAAGCCTGAGTATGGTGGAGTAAAACTTTCTGTTCATATAAGTATTGATTTTACAGAACCAAGGCATGTTTCCTATGGGAACATTAAATACGGCATACCATAAACCTTTATTTTCAATTTGGACTGTGTGATTCCAATGCCTTTTCCATAAACCAATGGACCTTTTTTTCAATAGAGGGACTATGTCTGTGCATGGAACAGATATGTTGAGGAAACTACTAGAGTCAGGGACATCATCAGAATGTGTTAAAGTTCTGGCTAAAAAGTCAGCCCTTTCATTTCCCAATACACCAACATGTGAAGGGACCCACATGAATAAAACCTTAATATTAAGAGAAGACAAATGCAACCAAGACTCTTTTATTATTGAAATTAGATAGTTTGTATTAGCACTCAGCCTATTATTTTTGAGATTTTCAAGGACACTCATGCTGTCACTTACTATTATCCATTCACACCATCCATCATTTTTATGTTTAATATGTTTTAAGGCAGCAAGAATAGCCACAGCCTCGGCTGTGAATATACTTGTATTTGAGTTTATTTTATAACCAATACCAGTATTCAATAGGCCATCGTAAATTGAAAATGAGACTGCAGACTCAGTTTTGGACCCATCAGTATACAAAAATCTATAATCAGTAAACTCAAGTAGTTTACTGTTTACATCTTCCTTGGTGGATAAATTGTGGTCAATGATGATGTCAATAGCAGGAAATTTGCTGTTAAAATCCCCCTGATAGCACGGAAGAAGAGATGACTTATGTATTTGCAGAGTTTCAAGAAAATATACATATTGAGAAAAACCCTGAAGTATATAAAGAGAGTTACAAATAGATGGTGTACTATGTTGTTTGAAATTTGAAAACAGCTGATTATTATTTTTACTATACAGTTTTAATAAAAACCTTTCTTTTAGGTAAGTGAATCTTATACTTAATGGAGGAAGTTTACATTCAACTTGCATTGCGTTGATTGGAGTGCTTTTAAATGCTCCAGTAATAAATCTCAAGCTTTTATTTTGTATTTTATCAAAGATATCTACTATCCTTCTATCACCAGCAAAACAGAGAAAACCATATTCAAAATGACTACGGATCAGAGATTTGTACAAAAGCAACAATATTTTTGGATCAGCACCCCAGGAGGTTCTACACAAAGATTTCAAGACATTAAAAACTCTGTTAGCTCTTGAACTAACCAATTCAACATATTTTTTCCAAGAAAGATTATGAGTAAAAGTGACACCTAAAAACTTAGCTTCATGAAAAATAGGAATAGAAACTTGATTATAATACACAGAAGGACTGAAATTGCTAGCTTTACCAAAGACTACTACTTTAGACTTAAGTGCATTTATATCTAGATTTAAATAAGAAAAGTATGTAGATAATCCATGCAAAGCCTTATTTAGACTATTTGTTATATTTGTTAAATTTTTCCCAGACAAATACACAACCAAATCATCAGCAAATTGAAGATTTTTGACCTCAGAACCTAGGATCAAATTCAAACGACGAATATACAAAATTAATATTAATGGAGAAAGTATTCCTCCTTGACAAACTCCAACAGAACAAGCCTTGGCCCATATAATTTACCATTATACTTAACATAAACTTTCCTTTCAGTCAAGAATTCACTAACCCAGTGAACTATTTTGTTTGGAATTCCAATAATAAGCAATTCAGAACAAAGCACATCAATATTGACACTATTAAAAGCTCCAGCAACATCAAAAAATACAGACACTAAACAATCCTTATTAATGTAACTATTTTGGATATCAAGCTGTAACTGACAAATACTTTCACGAGCCGATGTTCCCCTACGAAAACCGAATTGATTAGCAGGTAAAATATTGTTTTGTTCTATGTAAAATTCCAACCTTTGTTTTATTAATTGTTCAAAAATTTTACCAACACAAGATGTAAGTGCAATAGGACGATAGGAATCGGGATTTGACCGCATTTTATCAGGCTTCGAAATAGGTACCAAACAGTCAGACTTCCAAAAGTGAGGTATATCATTGTTCAACCACAGATTATTCAATATCTTGAGAAAGATGTGCAAACCTCTATCACTAAGCTTTTTCAACATAATATAAGGAATTCCATCCAGTCCAAAAGCACTATCTTTTCTAGAACAGACAGCAGCCATGAGCTCCTGAATTAAAAATGGTTTTATTAAGAAGTTATTTACAGAATTTGTTTCACTGGCAAGAGGAAAATTAGATTTACTATTTACATAGTCTGGGGTATATTTTTGCAGAAAATCTTGAATCCAACTATCATCACTATTGTTGTAAGAATATGTTTTATTAAATTTCCGCATATATTTCCAGATTCTCGACAAAGGCGTACATCGATTAAAAGAGTTGCAGAGTTCAACCCAACTACACACATCAAAAGTGTCTAGGGATCAACATATATTTTTGCAATAACTTTTCTCCTGATTGATATTAATTAAAATTTTCTTTAAGGATTCATCAAATAAAGTGTTTTCGTTTGTCACAGTAACGATAAACCAAGTCACCTTTGCATTAATAAAGAAATTTGCCATTTTCCTAATAAAGGGATTTTTGACATTTGAACCACTAACACAAAAGTTCGAAAAAAAGACTGAAATAACAGTTTTCTCTAAAATTTTATTGGGTAACTTAAACAATTAATAATCCGTGTTTCTACCGCGAACACTAACAACACAAGAACATCGGTTTGGCATACTCAAAATGAGTTCATCCAAATCACGCTGTGGAATGGCCGCCCATGTTCGTTGCAACAACAAAAAAAGGTCTTCTTGCGACTGGATACCCTCCATATTCGGCAGAGCTCTTCTCTGTAGCATATCCCATGCATGCTCAATCGGGTTCAAGTCTGGCGACTGAGCAGGCCAGGGCAGGACATTGATGTTAGCTGCGGCGAGAGTCTGTCTTACAACTCTTGCGGTGTGCGGTCGTGCATTATCATGCATTAACTGAAATAAGGGACCGATTTGCACTTGTAGAGGAACGATGACGTCTGATACAATCGTCTCAGCATAAATTTGAGCGTTGAGGTTGCCTCTGATCCAAATCAACTCAGTTCTTCCGCCGATCCAAATACCCGCCCATACCATGATGGTTCCACCACTATAAGGATGGACTTCCTGGCAGGATTTTAATCGCTGTTGGCGTCCAGGGGTTCTCCAGTGTCGTATACGTCTTGTATCCGGTCTCATACCAAAACGAGACTCATCAGAAAAGCACACGAAACGCCATTGTTCTTCTGCCCAATTTCTGTGTTCAAGAGCCCATTGATATCGAATCCTACGATTGTGCATTGCTATAGGTGGTACCCGTAGCGGTCTTCAGGAATGAAGGTTCACTTCATGCAAGCGGTTTCTGACTGTTTGGTCGCTAATTAAGTTCCCTGAAGAGTGATGAAGCCTCACGGCTAACATCATGGCGGTTATTGTTGGAGCTCTTCGAGTTAAGATTTGAATGTATCGGTCTTGTCTCCGTGTGGTGCAGCGATACCGTCCTCCATGGCGCTCAGCCACGGTACTTCGGTAACGTGTCCAAAGTCGACTGATAACACTCTGACTTGTATTCAGAGCTAAAGCCACAGTACGTTGCCGGGAACCAGCTTCTATCATTCCCACGGCTCTGAGCATTTCTTCCCTGCTTAAATGACGTCGCCGCTCCATAATAACGTTGGTTTTAATCAGTAGTAGGGAAACAGTAGCACTAATAATGTCTTCAATGCGTTGTATGTTTTTATAGGGAAAATATTGACAGCTGATTTTCATCTTTTACTCGAATTTGATTCACAGTTCCTGATTCAAATTATGAAATGCACCAAAAAGGATCCATATAAATTTATAAAATCATAAATTTATTACAAAGCCACATCTCAATCTCAAGAAATCCGCATAAAAATGCTTGATCCCTAGACACTTTTGATGTGTGTATTTGATCTTTCTGTTTTCAAAGTAAGTTTTTTGAGGGCTTGTAATCTTTTAAACTGTATAAATGTGTCATCAGAGGGATTGTTTTTAAAATTAATATAAGCCAACTTTGATTTTTCAACTGCTTCTGCGCATTTTTTATTCCACCAAGGGAGAGGAGGAGATTTAACGAAATTCTTATGAGATGAGTTATTCTTAGAAGAATCGTTATGGAAAGAAACTGGCAAATTATAATAAGGAAGACACTTGTCAATTGCAGAATGCAAAATTTTACAAAACGCAGTATAAGCTTCCAATGGAGCAAAGTTTTGGTCCTGAAAATTAGATAATTCTAAATCTACATTTTGTTCATACATCTTCCAATCAACCAATTTAAAGTTAGGATATATGGGCAAATGCGAGTTGATATTGCTACTAGTATTTATACTACTATTATTTACAAAAACTTTAATAATTACAGGAAGGTGGTAGCTGCCGAGTGGATCATTATGTACAGACCAATCACAAGAAAGAGCCAACAAATCTAAAGCATTTGGACGCCACGTCATAGAACCGACTGTTGTCACTTCACCATTGTTTAATAAAACTAAATTATTATCATCAATAATCTCCAAAATATCCCTACCTCTTGGATTTGTAGAATTACATCCCCATGATGTGTGATGGGCATTGAAATCACCAGCAAATATCATTGGTTCAGGCACTGATTTTATTAAAGATTCAAATTTATGTTTGTTAAAAGAAGGAGTGCAATTCGTTGGACAATAAAAACTTACAATACTTATTTCTGTATTATTTACAGTAATTCTTACACAAATATTTTATAAGGAATTGTCAGAATATGTATTTATGTTTCTGTAATCTATATTATTGTGAATTAAAATGGCTACACCATTGTGTTTGTTACCAATATCATTTCTTTCTATTCTGTATCCTCTAATGTTAAAATGTTTAATAGGTGTCAACCAAGTTTCTGATATAATTGCTACATGTATGTTATGATCATATAGAAATCGAGTTAGTAAAAGCTTATTACTTAAAATACTTTGTGCATTCCAATGCATGATATTAAGATCCATTGCTATGAGAGGAAGGACTATTTCTAAATGTGTGGTGAAGAATTTCTTTTATAGATGTAGAATTTATGGGGTTATCTTTTTGGCTTAGTATAATTTTTGTTATTGCATTTGTTAGAGTATTCATGAAAAAATCTGACTTAGTTAAATTAATTATCTGAGTTTCAATATTTTTATGCGTTAGTTGTGGAAATGAATTTTCATTAAACAAATCTGAATACTTGACGGCTCTGGATTTAATTTTACTTTCCTCAATTTTCTGTTTTTTTTGGGGGCAAGTGTTTGAAATAGCGACATGATTGCCACCACAGTTGGCGCATTTAGCGTTTTTAGGATCTTCTTTGCATATCTTAAAACTATGGTTGTATGTACATATAGAGCATACTAAATCATTTTTACAATATTTTGCAATATGTCCAAACTTCATGCATTGAAGGCACTGTTTTACAGGAGGAACGTATACGCTTACCTCATGTCTCCAAGAGTCAAGATAAACATACTGAGGCAACTCTGTTGACGCAAAAGTTACCGCGACAGTTTGAGTGGGCTGATACATGACCGCACCACCCTCACTCTGCACTCGGCGCATGAAGCGCCTCACCTGTATTATATTCCTGGAACTGCCAATTAGAGCAAAAATCCTTTTATTAGATAGGTCCGTAGGGACTGAGGTGAGAACTCTAGTCACCTCGGTGTCGACAGCCGGTATTGTGGCCTTATAGCCCATTTCTTCTAAAAGTCTTTTATTTTGTAAGAAAACATTGGCGTTATTTGAGAGATCAAAAGTGATGCCAATTTTATATTTATTTATTGATCTTAGATGTAATATCCCAGTGACGCAATATTTTCGTATGGCATGGGATATGGCCAGCCTATCCTTATCTGTAAAGGTTTTATTTTCGTTCTGGTGAGATAAAAACACTATGTATTCCGATTTTTTGCTATTTTCAGGGTACTTCCTCGAATACCCTGGAACTTTAAATATGTTATACTTCTTGCTGCAATCTTCATCTGAGTCAGAAGAAGTGTCTCTATCAGATGCTCGTTCGTCGGGGGGCTCCGCCTTTTTCCGCTTCTTGCTTCCCCCCATATCTTCTAATAACTATTTACATTAACTATATATTTAATATTTCAAATACTTCCTAAAATATACAAATAATTATACAATATTCACAATTTTTTAGAAAACTAGAGCAATTTTGGCGCCTTGTGCGTTTCAAGGTTCCCGCGCTTTTTTCTCTGACAGTTTTTGTATGGAGAGCTGTCAAAAATTCAAAATTATTCCACAGATAAAATTTTCTTTCGTTGGAAAAATCAGACCTATTATGTCCCGGGTATAAGTTTATTTCCGTACAAATGTCATGAATATCGCTTTAAAATACCAAATTAACACAAGAAGACGGACAGATAAACCAACCATCCCTTTAGAAGTATAAGCCTTCTCTGATTAGTTTCACTAAATACACCATCTATCAGAGATTTAGCGATCAAAGAATTTATGAAATGAAATTAATAATTCTGCGTCGTCGAATCGGTTTAGCTTCAAACTTGAAATTAACCGGCTGAGCGTTGCGGAGCGGAAAACGTTTCCAATAATTAAATAGCTACCCACCTTATCTCATCTCAAAGGAGTTGTGTTAGCCTTTTTAATCTCCTTAGTATTATGTAATTGAATTCTTTTAACCGCGAATATAAAGGGAATACCGTCGCTTTTCTCTGCAGCCCGGGCTTTTGGAGCACCTAATTGATTTGTGAGCGGCTTTGTCGCTATTTGCGTAATAATGTAAATCCAATAAACTAATCTGTGCCACGTCAGCAATAGTTTGTTACCCCATTACTGAGTGTAACCCAATAACTTGACAAATGTTATTAAATCGGTGATATTAAATTGTTTGTCCTTTGTCCGTCTGTCTGCTTTTGTTATTGTATAAAATTAGATTATTGTGATGCTTTATTTTGCTGTAGTTATCTATTTTATTACTTACTAGCTGTGCCCCGTGGTTTCACCCGCGTAAGTTTTGATCCCGTGGGAATATCGGGATAAAAAGTATCCTATGTGTTATTCTGATGTATAAACTATATTACTGTAAAGTTTCATCAAAATCCGTTCAGTAGTTTTTGCGTGAAAGAGTAACAAACATCCATCCATCCATCCTCACAAACTTTCGCATTTATAATATTAGTAGGAAGTAGGATTAGTAGGATGTGTAAAAATATCATCCCATAAGGCTAAAATTTTCGGATGATAATTTCATAAGAACTTGTGAAGTAGGAATGAACGTGAATGTGGTTATAATACGGGACCTTCGAGATAAAAGAGAGTGATTTATGCGTAACCGAGGTCCATTCGATGATACGACCCCAATTCTTTTATTTGTCTCTAAACAACCTTAGTAAACGACTGTAAGGGAAATTACAACAATAAACAAAAAAAAAAAAACTTCAAGTCATTACAAAGAAAGTGTATTTTTCGTTTGTCATTGTTTTTCCGTGTCAATGGTTTGTTAGTAATTTGAACCATTCTAAGTTCTTGGTATTTCCCAAAGTAAGCGCTAAGCGTCGCTACGGCACGTCATTAGAAATCATTACGGTACGAAGACTGGTAGCTCTAAGTGCCATTAAATGAAAATGTCCTAAAATTATGGGCACTTAGTGCAAGGAGCCATTCTGTAGAGGCTATTTCCATTCTACATGTACGATCGTAGATACTCGTTCAGTAAAATACGTAACGGTCGAATTTAATATGAAGTATTTTGTTTCAACCCATGACCGCTGATAAAATCGTTTGCTGTACCCGTATCGTTGCTATCCATGGCATAATAATCATCAGTTTAGGTAAATATTTCGCGTAGTCCAAACAACTATATTGGCATTATGGCAGCGGACATCGCATGAACGAGCCTTTATAATGTAATGGCCGTACAATGTTGGCGCAGCTATCATTTCGAAGCTTTATCATTGAATGTATACTGGTTGCTTGTTTTTTGCGAGTGGCTTATTTATGAGAAAAGTTGGGGAGATTCGGCCGGTCCTAACATAAATTAGGTGCGGTGACACGGACTAATTGGCGTCATTATGCGCGCGGATGGCCGGAGCGCGGCGGTGAGGCGGGCGTCCACCGCGACGCCACCGATTTCACCAAAGATTCACTTTTCTTCCTCTAGCGCAAACGCTTAATTAAACAAAGGTAGTACAAACATTTATCGTGCTTAACTTACAAAGGCGCGTGATTAGGTCGGAATTAGTCTACTTCTCGAATAAACCACCATGTAACTTATGAATGCCTCGTAATTTGTTCGTTATTGAAACGGAAAATGCTTTTGACTTCTTTATGCCGATCAATTAGGAGTTTCTTGTGGAGCTAATCGCCGGTGGTTCGATCGGTATTCTCGACTATATAAATGAACGTGAGCGTTTGTGAGCCGGACTAATGGTGGGCAGTGTGTACAAATGTGCGAGCTCAGCGGCCGACGCCGGCACTCCGCTAAGCAGACAAGTGCGCGGTCGACGCACACTAATTGCACACTAAATCAAATTATGTTAAAAAAAACTCGCATCAATCAAACGGGTGACGAAAACAAAATTACTTTGCAAAGTCGTTACGTCGTAGGCGACGGACTCCGTTGTTTTAATCACAAAAGATATAGAGTTACTTTTATTATGCTGAGGGGTTGTTTCCCGTTCGCCGTTGTCTTTACGTCAACTGCTCAAAATTCAGGAAGCCTTTTGTTGTTGTGGAGGCTTCTATTCAAGATTCGCAAGACAGTGGATCCCGGTGATGTCAGTTGGAATATTAACAAGGGACGCGACGTCAGCAGGCGCCTCGTGACAATCCTTTAAGCGTCCTAACATAACGGCATGTAGTAAGGAGTGAGGAGCCCGCGCCGCACTCTCGGACGGTGTCAATACTGATCTTTTGAATACCGATACTGATAATGTCTTGGCATACGTCAAGAACTTACTACGCTTACAATCTCTGCTTTTGAATGTGTTTACTTGCTTAAACGTTAAACAATTCAATCTTACTTGAATGTGGCAGATTCTTGAAAGTTAGTTCAATAATACTCTGAGAACTACTTATAACTAATTTAGGACTATTACCATTTAGTTTTAACTTGAATTTGTTAGGCAAAAATCTAACTGCTCAATTAATTTTTGTATCTAACTAGCTGCGCCCCGCGGTTTCATCCACGTAGGTAAATGTCCATCCCGTGGGAATATCGGGATAAAAAGTAGCCTATATCTTAATCCAAGGTGTCAGCTACCTCCATACATTTTATCAAAATTGGTCCAGCCGTTTGAGCGTGAAGAAGAGACAAACATACACACACACTCACAAACTTTCGCTTTTATAATTTTAGTGTAATTCGACCCACCCACCTTTGCAAGTGCTTATATAACCCCATGTACTACAACAAAGTTTCCACAAGCACTTTTAAAACATAGAACAATCTACAGCAATAAAAGCTGGTAAGTTTAAAATTCCAATAAAACTATAAAAAAATAGCTATCTCTAATGCCGAACCCTGGAACGTACTAACTTCAGCATATTTGTATTCATATCTACTACTGACTAGGTTGTCTAGAGACTCAGTATCTCGACTATCTCATGCAACTTCATGAATTTGTAACATCCATCTTATTTGTTTTCAAAGATACTTGTAAATAAAGTTAGTTCTCTCGAGTCCAAAAGCCAGTATAGTAACACAAATCCATCCTTTTAAGTTGAATCACGTTCTACAAATGTTTGCCGAAGGAACACACGACGGGGCCACATAATAGAAAGACAAACGTATCGGAACTTTGACTTTGCAATCAATTTTATAACATTCTGACGATAAATTTAATACATGGTAAAGATTTAGTACCTACGTTGGGAACGTTTTATACATGTAATTTTAACTTGAGCTCAATCTAATTAAAATAATGGATGTACCATTAGGTTAGTGTTTATTATTCAAACAACTAAGTCAAAATGGATGATAGGATTTTGGCATTGTTTAGTATACTTAGGGACATTCTATTTTAGATTAACACAAGGGCACTAGCGTAATATGATGCTACTAGCTTCTGGAATTTAGTAAAGTTTCTAAAAACCCTTTCTTAGCGGATACTCTTCACAAAAAACACACCCTCCAAATTTCATGTCTCTAGGACCAGCGGTTTAGGCTGTACGTTGATGAATCAGTCAGTCAGGACTTTGAATTTTATATACAGGGTGGAATCAAATCAATGGGCCCCGAAGGGAAACCACTTTAAATTCTTAAGATGAGTTATTTTACTTAAAGGAAACAATCCTTTATTTTTAAAAGAAACAAAACAGTATTCACAGATTTCTCAACAAACTTACCTAAACCGGGAATCGAATCGACCTAGAAATTAAAAAAAAAAAACACTTGCTATTTTATTGTACTAATCGATAGGATTATTGTTCAGGATAAAATCTCTCTAATAAACACTTGGTCTTAGAAATAAAAAAGATCATGAATTCTAACATTAATTTTAATTTCTCATCGAACGTCAAAAATTACAATAAAATACTCTAAGTACCTACTTATATTTTTATTAACTAAAATGATCTACTTTTTACATAAAATAAGCTAACAATTAAAATAATAATATGTACATGTATAAAATAAGCAAAAGAATCATAGGGCATCGAAAAATTCGTCCGCATCGCTGCCAACAGGAACAGTGCCCAAAAGGCTGGCAGCATTACCATGTTGTATGGCGATGCTGATTCTTTGGCCAAGAAATAGGCCAGCCCTCTGGTCACGTGAAGAGTCGACTAACCGCTTGGCGATATCTCGAAAAACCAAGTGGGCACTCGGACCCCATGGCCCTAGTGTTTCAATCCCAAACGGCTCGAAGGAAAATATAACTCCCAATCAGGTTGGAATATTTTCGCCGTTTGAGGTTTTCTGCACCTGCAGCCGCCCCAGCACAGCGCGCGTGCTAGGAAGATGGGAAAAAAAAGTTCAAAAGAGCCTTTTATGTGCCTATTTGAATTAATATTTGTCATCAATTCTAATATGAAGAACACGTTAACATGAAAGAAATTTATTACCTAGCAAAACATTGATACTTGAACTACATATTTAAAATTTAAATTAAGTAGGTACTTCATAGAATGCTTTGGATGTTATAGTTAGTTATAAGAACATTATAACGTATCTTTTACGTGTTGAAAGTGAACATTTCTAGTAGGTAATATTGATTAAAGCCCTCGTGTAATAAATATTAGCTGATTTTATGGATATCTTGTAGTACAACAGTGTAAGATCTAATGTTTCTTGGAGAAATTTTATCATCGATTAGTGAAATAAAATAGCGGCTGTTTATTTTTTTTTATTTTTAGCTGGGGTGATTCCCAGTTTAGGTAAGCTTGTCGAGAAATCTGTGAATACAGTTTTATTTCTTTTAAAAAATGAAGATATATTTCCTTCAAGTAAAATAATCTATCTTAAGGATTTAAAGTGGTTTCCCTTCAGGGCTCAATGATTTTTTCCACCCTGTTTATAGATAGACAAGAACATCAAAATTATAATACCTTCGTGATTGTTACGGATGCTTATGTTTATAATCTTCTCCTTACGTACTGCATACCTGGCTTCGCTTTGCTCAGAGATGTGAGAGTGACAGAAGACGCGCGTCGTGATGACGGACACGCTCCCGTCACGTCACGGATGAAATCCCCCAGCCGTCCCTAGGCGGCCAGCTTCCTTGTCAATCTTTGAGGGGCTTTAGTGACGTCACACGCAACATACACAGCTGCACCAGATTAACATCGTAAGGGTTAGCACAGACAGCGCAGCAAAATGCTTCTTTGCTGTCAAGTTAAATTTAGAATGAAACTATTCGCGAGCTTCAGCACACGACAGGGAATTTCTTGCACGCTATTTTGAATTATATTTTATTTAATTGCTTTAGTTAATTTTTTAATGAAAAACTGTTCGAGTATTTTGCCGCTGTGTCTGCGTTGATCCTTAGTGACAGATCATCTTACCAAACTCTCATCTTAGCAATTAGAGTTGATGATACAATTATTTTAGTCACAGAGCGGACTTTTTAGGTTGATTGGTTTGTGGCCGAATAAAATCGATGAAAATTCTGTGTATGCTGATTGGATAACATCCCTGGAGCGAAGCAAATCTGACTAGAGACTAACTTTTCACAGGTTTTTGTACAGTATATAAAAGTGCTAGCAAAGTTGACAAATAACATTTTAAGTAATTTCGAAACTTTTTAATATAAATAAAGCAGATTTATAAAAATACTTTCAATTTAAAACAGTCAAGTTATTTACTAAAACTTGAGCTATTAAAATTTTAATTATTTGGAGGCTAATTTACATATTGAAAAAGATTCTCTTAGCATACTTAATTTAAATACATAATTGAAGTAGAAGCACAGATTAATAAATAAATAGTTTTATTCACGTTTTATTGCAAATCTTGCAAATGTATTGATTTGACGAAATTCCCAAATAGAACCAATATTCTTATTACCTAGAGATAATGGGCACACGGGTCCGGATTTTTTAGATGGATACCTACAGCGGCGTAGTTGCGTAACACACTATCAGTAGCAATGGATTTCATTTTGACAGTTCAACCACATTCATTGCGTTAGTATTTACGTTGTTAAGCAGACAAAATTTTCGAACATATGAAGCAATGGATTAGTAATATCCTTGTAAATTATTGAGACAGTAATTAATGCAGGTGATACAAAGTTGGCTTTTGGCTAAAACTTTTACTACTTATACGTGTCAAGTGGTAAAAGTTTTAGCAGCGCATAAAAATCGATATACCTTCTACTAAAACGAACGCTTCTAGAATATTGGCTATAAAAAAGTGAACCTGACAATGTCTAATACGGGCGTAAAGCACTGAACTAAAGCGTTGACTTGAAAATAAGAAAATCAACGAGAATGAACCGACGCTTTGGGAGCAGACGGGAATCTTGTTTTGTGTAAATAGAGTCCCGTGGCAGAACAAGTCAGGCGAACGGCGCACGAGCGTCAATCGGTACGGGACTGCGCTGTGCTGCCAGCCTCAATTTCGGGAACGAGTTTTTGATTTTGGAAGCGGAAACGTCGTATACGGGTTAGTGTTACACAGATGTTAACCTTTCAACTACTAGGATGAGCGAGTGGGTTTTGAAAACGAGTAATAAATACCGATTTTGTGAAGTTCTATAGCGCGGATTACTTCGACTGTATTGAGAATAGCCCAATCAGGAATATAGCCGAAATTATAAACTGTTTAATAAATAATTCTAATAATTCTTTAGCTGACACTAAGATAATGACGAACACAAATAAGTAGGTAGGTACCTATTTAAAACAACAGCAACTTAAGTTACCACGACGACGGTCGAATTTGGTTTAGCATCAAATAAGGTAAGACATATTCCAAAAGAAAAAATTACAAGAAGCACAATAAATAAACAAACAATAATTCTAAGCAAATAATGCAACTCCAATATTCAGAGTAGACAACCCCGATGCGACGTTTTCCGCTGCTGAACAGTGTGAGAGAGGCGTCCACGACGCTCCCGCGGGGACTGCACGGCACAGCGGCTCGTCTCAACATGCACTTCTGACACAAAGATGCCACTGACAACTCGATTTGAATGCTGGTGACATGCAACGAACATGGAAATGCTGTATCGAAGACAGATGTTTATGTAAAATGGGGACGTATTGTTATGCATTACTATTCATTGCACAGGTGTCCTTCAAGATTATATGTGTGAAATGTGTGTTGGCTTCGCTGAGATAGTGTTGTATTATTATCAATTATTTTTGACGAACACGGATGTCGGACTATGTGGTGGTTTGTTTTTTATTGATTAGGTACCTACTTACCTAATTCATATTATGAATTTGATTATTATATTATGATTGTTTATATTTTGTTGTAACTCAAACGACAAGAACTAAAAAGTTCATCATCATCATTCTCCTTTCCTTATCCCAATTTGTTTGTGGTCGGCGCAACAAGTCTTTTTCTTCCATACTTCTCTATTAGTCGTCATCTCAGTAGTCACCCTTTTTCTAACCCTATCATCATTCACACAGTCCATCCATCGTTTCTTTGGTCTTCCCCTACTCAATACCTAAAGTCTCTAAAAGGCTATGTTATTTTATCTTATCTATTTACTTAATTTTAAATACAAGATTCACTGGAATAGTTTTCATAAAAGCGGTGGATGAGAAAAGGCCGAAGTATACCGTTTTATACCCGTTCAAAAAACTGGCAAACCTCACCAGTACTTTGATTGTTACACAACTTCTGCGTCGAACAATTTTTCCAATTTAACTTGCGCTACAATCTATTTATACGTACTGTGTAAAAATGTATGCAACGACGAACGCCAAGAAGTATGGCGATAGCAATAGTATTTTATTGAGGGCTCTTGCTGCAGTCGCGACAAAGTTCTAAAGTCGAGCATTGTATCGGATTCCGTACGGCACATGCATTCTTCACGCTTGACCGACCGGCTCCGATCTTGTCGTAAACTCTGTAAGACTTTTGCAACTCTACAAGCGTTTGTGCCGCATCAGTTAAACTGAAATACAGTTGTTTTGTGTTATGAAACGTCCAAATCGTTTGATTTGCGATTCATGTAAATTAAACTACGTATAATTGATGTAATTCATTTTGCGAATTGTCTTATTTTTGTATATTTATTTTGTCCTAACATTAGATCACAACCAAATATGTAAATACAAGAACCTATGTCATGTTAAGCTGAGAAAGGTTGATTTCCCGCCAGAGATGAGTTGTTGTGCGGATAAAATGTGTTCCAATGTGGAACATAGAAGTTGTATAGATAATTTATATGATGAAGTAGTGTGTATCTTGTCAACTGCGTCTAAATGTTCAGCACATGTTAAGAAGACGCACAAACGAAGTGTAGTTGGGTGGAACAGATACGTCAGGCAGAGTCATGAGCGGGCCAGGCTTTGTTTTCAGTTGTGGGTATTGAATGGCAAACCCTCGGTCGGACGTGTTTACAAGGAACCTAGGAAGCTTGAATGAATCTAGGAAGCTTTTTAAGTTTCAATTGAAGTGGTGTCAGGATAACGAGCAAAAAATTAAAATGGATATCATTGCTGACCACCACTCAAAAAAGGATTTTAAAGGTTTCTGGAAAAGGACGAATAAGTTGAATCCGAAGCCGGGTCACCCTGTGAGTGTGGCTGGCTTACACGAACCACGAGAAATCGCTAACTTATTTAAGCAAAACTTCACAGTTGAGTCGCAATTGAGTACGCCGGTGCAGATGCTCGAGGCGGACTGTGGTGACGGGACCCCTCAAGTCAGGTTTTCAGCCAAAGATGTAGCGAAAGTTATTAATAGTATGGTAAGAGGTAAGTCACCTGGTCACGACAGCCTCAGCGTCGAGCATTTGCAACATGCGGGCTGTCACTTGCCTAGAGTACTGGCCATGTTCTATAATCTTTGTATGAGTCATTCTTACTTACCTGATAAGTTGATGTACACTGTTGTTGTGCCAATAACTAAAAATAAAACTGGAGATGCGTCTGACTTGGCAAATTACAGACCAATCTCTCTAGCCACTATTGTAGCTAAAGTATTGGACAGTCTGCTTGATCAACACCTGAGTGCGCATATCAGGCTCCATGACGCACAATTTGGATTTCGTGCGGGTTTGTCCACGGAGAGCGCAATCATGTGTCTCAAGCAGACTGTGCAATATTATAGTGATCGGAAAACACCTGTCTTTGCTTGCTTTCTAGATCTCTCGAAAGCATTCGACCTTGTGTCGTACGGGAAACTGTGGCAGAAATTGCAAAATGAGACGGATTGCACGTCAGAGGTTATATCTATTTTCAGGTATTGGTACAACAACCAAAAGAATAGTGTGAGATGGGCAGGCTCGTTTTCGGATGTGTACGGGTTGCAGTGCGGGGTGAGGCAGGGCGGGCTGACCTCACCTAGGCTCTTCAACCTGTACATAAACCACCTAATCGGTGAACTCAGCAGCACCAGTATCGGGTGCTATGTTGACGGAGTGTGTGTTAATAATATTAGCTACGCTGATGACATGGTGCTGCTGTGTCCATCGATTGGGGCGTTACGTAAATTATTACGTATATGTGAGTCTTATGCGGAGGCCCACGGGCTCAGATACAATTCAAAGAAAAGCGAACTGCTAGTGTTTAAGGCGAGTGGTAAAAGTTACTCAATAGTGCCTTCAGTCACTTTATCCGGTACTGCCCTAAGCAGAGTTACGCGATTCAAGTATCTGGGCCACTGGGTCTCTGAGGACCTCAAGGACAATGCGGACGTGGAAAGGGCACGCAGTGCGTTGGCTGTTCGGTGTAACATGTTGGCCCGCAGGTTTGCGCGTTGCAGTAATGAAGTTAAAGTCACGCTTTTTAAGTCTTACTGCCAATCACTATACACATGCAGCCTGTGGGTGAACTACACACTGGCCGCATACAGCGCCTTGCGTGTTCAGTACAATAACACGTTTAGGGCGCTGTTGGGGCTACCACGATTCTGCAGTGCTTCGGCTATGTTCGCATTAGCGCATACGGATGGCTTTCATGCCCTCATTCGGAAGCAGTGTGCGTCGCTGCTGAATCGTGTTAGATCCAGCCACAACAGCATGCTAAGAGTGTTCGCAGACAGGTGGGACTCTCCACTGTTGCGTCACTGGATAACCCTGCACGCTGTGCGGTGATCGGTGGACAGTTTCTCCTTTATTCTTTTTCTTCTTCATTATTGTATTATTTTCCGTGTTTGATATATGTACTACCTATGGATGAAAGTCTGAAATAAATGATTATTATTATTATTTTTATTATTAATTTGCTTTTTCTGTACAAGTCAATTATACGTCGAACAGACTCAGACAGAGCTACAATACATTACCACAAAACTCTATACTTGTTGCGCCAAACTTTGTGTAAATTTTCAAATAATATTAAATTTTACGCCCGTATAAATCATTTTGCTGCGTGAAGTTTAATTTGTACTGACAAAAAAAAAAAACTAATAAAACGGAATAAATTACAAGTGTGATTTAAAATAATCTATATGTCTCTAGTTTGTAGAAAGTATTTTCAAAGTATAATTTAAATCTTTTTTTAAAATCTTCAACAAAGTAGAGAATGCTTCAGGTCTTGTCAAAAGTTAAGGCGCTGGAAGGTAATTGGTGCTGGTTCCCGCGGTTTTAACCCAGCAGTAATTACCCTCGCGTACAGTACACCATTAATTGCTTCTCACAACGGAAACACTGATGGAGGTCGTTTATCCGGCCAGTTTGTTCACTTATCTATCCACTGTTTTTGCTCTGTCGTGTTAGACGCAAAATAAAGTGGTCCGAACTAACTAGCTTAGTTTTTAACTAGCCCCATTTAAATTCGACGTTCGGAATTCATTACGCAATGAGTAAACATTAGTTTGTTTTTGTTTTTGACGGTAATGTTGTACTAACGATTTATTATAAAATACTAGGTATGTTTTCTCAATTCTACCTCAAAAGCTAAACGAATTTATGAGGTCAACATTTTACTGAAAGTATTTACGCAATGAGTAAACATTAGGTAGCTTGTTTTTGTTTTTGCCGTAAATGTTTTACTAACGATTTATTTTAAAACACTAGATTGTTTTCTCAATTCTACCTCAAAAGTTGAACGAATAACTAACTAAAAGTACTTTACTCATCGCTCTTATCTTTAATTTCGTTACAAAAGTTCAGTTAAGAAGAGTATTAGCATTCAAGTAGGTAATTGAAAATGCATTGTTAAAACTTTATTAATAGCATTCGAGAAAAGTGTAAACCGGGTGACTCGGCCCCTGTTGCTGATACAAACTTATGAAGATATTTTTTTCATTAAAAATATTACAACCTTAACTTTTTACTTAGGATAGCGTTCAAGATTTTGTTGTAAAGTTTCCAAGTGGAAAGCCCACAAGAATAACGAACTCGGCCGTTGCAGACGTTTTTGCAAGCTGTACGTTTTTGTCAGTGCAAAATTTCTATCGATTTTGTCGCAGCATCTGCCGTTGTCGGGAACTTTAATTCTTTGACGAACACATTACGGCGCCGGTTATATTTTCCCCGGGGAATCTTCGGGTATTATTAACTGCACTACAGCTTCCGTTTAGCGGCCGAAGTTGGAAAAAAATGTGGAAAATTTTATATGTTCCCGTCCCATTATAATTGGAGCAAACATTAATTACGCGGAGAGCTGCGGGCGAGGGGGTTTACTCGCCGCGACTAGCCACGAGCCACGCCCGCACTGGACGTGTCTACACACACCTAAGTACCTACCTATAATAGATAACGTTTGCCGATAAAAACTTGAGCTCAACGTTTGCGAACCATTTAAATGTATTTTTTGCTTATTAAACTTAATATCGCAACAGTACCAACTTTGGTAGTTAGCGAAACGGCTTAGCGACTTTTTGATATTTGAGACTTGTGTTGTACTTTGTCTGTGTGAAATTTAGGCTGCCATTAATTGGACAATAGGTACCTTAATTTGAAACATTAAACTTTTAATGGCGCTACAAAGCCATATTGCCACTAGTGGTTAGGTACTTGGGTTTAGATGTATGTAGGTTTAGCATAATTGTACAGCTGTTTTTAAAAACCTATTCAATTTAATCTGTTCTGAAATCTCGTATCAAGTAGTTTGTTTATAACTATTATGCATGTACCTACATAGATTTTGGTTAGTAAACCACAACAGCTCAGAGATTTAATTAGGTTTTCTGAAACCGGTGGTGAGTAAAATTAAATAAAGAGCAGATGTTGTTTTTCACGTTAGAGACTTGTTGGAGTTGTAGTTTGAGAAAACAACAGCTATGTAATGGCCTGCGATAATTTGCTTCAAGGATTATTTAACTACCTAATCTTGTTCATGGTTCACACCGGTTGAGGATTCGAAGACGCTACACGTCATAATGATAAAAAAAACAGGGCTCGCTCTATATTTACTTTTTTTTGGTAAAATAAAGGTTTCTTCGATCAAAATGCTCTACCATTTTCGATTTGAAAGAGAGAAAATCTATTTATGTACACACAGTAAAACAAACATAGAAACGACATACGCAAGGTGTAAAATAATTAACGTAAGACCTCATGCACCCCAACTAGAGTATTGAGTTAAAAGCATAATACAATGACCAAAACTTATTTGTTTTTAAAGCTTGCTGTTTTTATTCAGAAAATAGTGTTAACACTAGCATTACTTTATGCATTTAAAATAGAGTCTTATTGCCTTAAAATAAAATTTAATTAATTTAGCTCAATCGGCGGTTAGTATGAAGAAATACCTACCTTTACTAAACGTTACTGAAATTGATTCAGTAGTCAATATTGCACAAACTACTTTCAGGACTTGCGTTTCTTCTGTTACACCTTGTATAAGTATCTACTGAGTACAAATGCACTGCTTATTTCGTAATGAATCTAAAAGAAATACTGTATCAACTTACCAAAGTTAAGTTATAAATAAACCTCAAACTCAAACTATTACACCAAATAACTTCTAATTACACCAAGCTTACATTATTCTAGCACAATTTATAGGTGGAGTAATAACAAAATACAATCAAGCACTCTAAGTAGGAATTTCGGCGAGAGCTTACGTCCACCTCGTTGTTACCCTATGAATATTGAGCAGTCGCCGGTCTAAGCCCGCAACAGTTAATCTTCTTTTCGGCGGTATAACAGCTGGTTTAATTATAAAAGGCGTATTATCGTAGACGTTTTGTTGCGTATCCTGTCTGCAAGCAGTGTTTAGATTTGTGATTTGTTATGATGTCAAGATGTAACGTGGGTTTTTTTTTTGGTTAAATTTTATGATATCGTCTACAAACTTATCAGCCTACCAACGTAGGCGTTGATAACGTAAACATATGTATATTTGATTAATTATATTATGAGCGTGAACGTGTCTACCCACAAAATGTATGAAATAAATACTGTTGATATTCCTGTTTGTTTTTTCCCAATTATGTTAGAGGAGAATCCACGGGAAAAAACAACGCGGAAAGAGTACAGACTGTATAATTATGCACTGTCCAGTTTCGTTTAGGATATTAGGTACCCACTACTACTTATTTTTAACCAAATTAAAAAAACGAGGAGGTTATCAATTCGAAACTTATTTTTTAAATGTGTGACTCTTCATAACTCCGTTATTTATAAGCCGATTTGCAAAATATTTTTTTATATCAAAGCATATTCTTTCAGATTGGTCCTATTGTCATCAAATATTATTGGCACATCTATAGCGATTTGAGTATTTTTTATAGTAACTCGTGCATTTGCTCTCGGAAAGTACCATTTGGTGAAGTGGGACTGATGATGAAGACCACAGATGGCCAACGGAACTACTCAATAATAAATCGTTCACGGGTTGCGATTCGATTACTTTAACATTGTTGCTAAGCAATTTATGCTCGTCACAATGCGAATGGTGAAATGGAGCTGATGCTGAAAAAAAATCAGAGAAATCCTCGGCGGTGTAATAATAAAACAATGTTTTATTGGAAAAAAAAATAAAAACGTCATCTCACACCACAACGTTAATTCTCATGAATGCTCTTGGGTCGAGAGGCACTTGTACGACCAAATCATATAGGATTCAAAAGTGCTAGACGGTTCAAAGGATTCTAAACCTTCATTTTTCTTATTTAAATTTTAAATTCAAATGTCATCACCATTCGCCTAGCTTTCTAGTCTAACCGGATGCAGCTGAATATCAGTATTTTATATGGAGCGACTGCCTATCTGCCCTCCACAACCCAGTTACATATACCCATTACTATAGTATTTTCAAGCAAGCAACAAGAGCTTGTAGCAATAGAAGGACGCTTTGCAAGTCTTCGCCGAGGGATTACGGTACACCGGAACATTGTTGCCTTACTTATATTCGATTCCGTAATGGAATCGCGCCAGACGCAAACATCCAAGTCTGAGTCTAGATCTATGCATAGGCAATAAAGTTACAGGTTTACACTGCTGTTTTCCAATGTTATAAATGTGTTTTGTGTTTTGTTTTGATCGGGGAGTGAAATGTCGTGTGGGTTTACTGGTTCTAGGGGTAGTTGATAAAATATTATTGATTTTTATAAGCCTACTTGGAGCCGTATCGTCTGAAAAGAACATCACAAAAATTCGCGCACTAAGGATTCAACAGGCTAGCTATTACTGTACATAAGATAACTACAGCCCTCTGACAGATTGACGTACAGACGCGCCTACGCCAAAGACCGTAGGCCTTAGTCTACGCGTTAGGCCTAGGACGGCATAGACCAAGGCCTAAGGCGTAGATTTGCTTTGATCTACTTGTAAGACGTTAGGCCTTGGTCTACGCCAAGGTGTGACAATTTAGCCTGGGGTAAATCCTTTCCTTTATTAATAATTTGTTGCTAAATAGACGTCAAAAAGCGCGATCCCCTACTAAATTCAACTCTTGGACTATGGTCACTAGATGAGCATTAGCATACCCACTATACGGTTTAATCTTTAGCCTCTATGATCGATACACATAATTATGTTTTACACGGTTTCATAATTTCTGATATGTAGGTACTATAATGAATACATGAAACTTGAATCACCTTAAAATCATGCACGAGGAAATTGGAAATTACCAAAATTTACTAGTTTATTGCGTAGATGAAATTTGATCCTTACTTTAATATTAATAAGGTTCCTTTTGTCTAGTTTCATTGTATCACCTTTCACAGTACAAGTTTCCATACCTTCCCACGTAGTTCATTGTTAAATCGCGTGGTTGTGTTTTAAGTAATTGACGTCGGCTGTAATTACTCAGTTACCGCTCATATTCGTGTTCACTACAAAATTACAATACACGAAAAAAGTAGGCGTTTCTACTTCGCAATCTTTCGCTCTATTTTTGCTTTGTCACTTCGTAATGTGCCAAACTTTTGTAGCTTTCTGAATGGGATGTTCGCTGCCAATTCTGCCGGTACGTCGCATAATCGATTGAGTGGAAGTTGAACTAAACTGACTCTCGTGAGTCGGCTACCATTCTTCTGCTGCTGCCTTTTAATGCCTGTTGATGGATCGTTTGTGATGATGAGAGTTATTCGTAGAGATCTGTTTTCGTTTTATGTTGTTGGAAGTTTTTGTTTTAAGATTGGAATCATATGTCAACTGCTGCATGGCTACTAAAGTCGACTACCATATCTTTATTTATCTAGTAGTAGTAAATAGTATAAATTAAGTCGCTTTTCGTGTATGTCTGTGTGACCGCTGTGTTTTTCTAAACTATCTTATGGATTTTATGACCATCATTTATATAATTTTTATCAGCAACGATTATGTGTATAAAACATTAATATTAAACTTAAACATATTAAATAAAACTAGATGTTTTGTCAAGTCATAAAAGCCGTGTGAAGCAGTGGGGGGGGGAGGGGGCTAGTAAACAGTAATTATGTAATCGGTTGGCAAGCATAAGTGGGTTTATCCGATGAAAAGTATAATTACATTGTAATTTTTTCAAGTGGATGTGTTTTATTATATACACGCTATGTCCGTCGATTGGAAACAGGGTGTCTACTCCGAAGTGACACAATCGAATGATCGGAACCGACCGACAGACGGCCGAACCGAATATTGTTGTCCTACTACGAAAAAGGTTCGGATAGGCTCAGTTTGATCGGGACCATAGTCAATGTTCGAAAAGAGTGACGGACCGAACGAAATGTAGTGCTAGAGGTGAAAGTTCTATCGATATGTTTTTATTGGTCATTAATACTCATTTCGATCTAATTGAACTATTGAAATACATGGTAAAATTATTTTTTATAGCAAGAAAATAGAACTTTACTTTTAATCAATATTTATACCTAAGAACAGTGTATTATTTCTCGAAAAAACAATATATTTGTAGCTGGCATACAAATTGCTTTGCCGATTGTCAAAATAAATAGAATAAAAAGAAAAAGGATAAAAGTCAAAGGATGACAAGTAAACAAATAAGGAGAAAGAATAAAATTTTATAATTGCAAAATTTAGACAAAATACTTTTAAACTCAAACCAAATGTTGTCTGTCGCTATCGCTATAGCGATAACCGTATTTCAGTTGTTTATCGTCAAGTTCTGACTGAAGTGTAAAGTGTTAAAGTCTAGTTATGAGATGTATACAAAAAACAAGCTAAATATAATAGAAACTACATAAATTATTCACTTTACGCGTGTTAAAGTGCCCCTTGAGTTTATCGTTTTCTCATGTTCGTATTCTGGAAGTTTGGAAATGAATGTATGAACAAACATTCTGCAAGAACAAGTCACCATGTCCAGACCAACAGCGCCACAAATTGATGCTCTCCTCATCGAGATTTAGCTCAAGCCATCTTGAGGCCCCTCATCGACGGTCGTACGCTGAATCATCGACTGTGGGAAGAAATTTGCACCACGCTGAATGCTATATTATTTTAGTTTTACTTATTACTATAAGTACCTACTTCCTGAAGATTAGTTCTAGTATTGTAAAAAATATATTTTATTTATTATTTTCTAATGATTGCATCAGTCTTTCCCTTTCTCTTTGTAGCCTCCTCAAAGCACCTGTGACAAATGTAGCAGGCTGATATGTCACTTGCCGCCTTGCCGGGAGTTATCCGATTCTAAATCATCTTGGGTTAAAACCGGATCACTCACACCGGGCTTTATGTGTGCATAAGGCCCGGTGTGAGTGCTCCGGTGTTAACCCAAGACACATTGAATGATGGACATTTGGGATTGTCAAGAATAATCTTACCCTGATCTGTTTTGTATAATATGTGTATTATAGAAAACACATCAGTGTAAGATTATTCTTGACTATCCCAAATGTGCATCATTCAATGGTGGAGCGGGCTCGCTTGTGCACAGCATTAAACCTGCCTTTTGGGCTGACTTCCACAAGTCAAAATGAAATATTATCGCCCCACAGAGCCTTGATGAGCTGCCCCGAGCGTAAAAATTCAAGGCAACAAGAATTATTAATTGTTATTATGTTGCTAATAATATACTAGTCTAGTATTTTTAGTCTTTATTCATATTAAATAACAATATTTAACATATATGTTTACAATAAAAAAATCTAGAACATAAACCTTAAAAAATGTAGGTTGGTACATTTTCCTTACACAAATCTTTTAATATCTTCCGAATGCGTGGTCCGATATACAAAAATCTAATTGGAATATTAGTTTTATGCGTAACTCTATCATTTGAGACTAAATTTATTCAAATATCTACATAAACAAGAAATCACATTTTCAAGTTACGTAATTATATGACAATCCTTACATATTCCAAAAAATGCCTTACAAACTTACTTTAATTCAGTGTTATTGGATTAAAATATGAAAACTAATAATAAAACTAAGCTAGATAAACTAATCACAAACAGATAGACTTCAAATTAAACAAAATCTCTTTAGATAGTGAGTGGACTGCTGTGGAAAACTTAGATCTTACATCTACGTTTTATGTATCAAAAATGCTTTTGTAGCAAGCTCAATTGCATGGCTATTATACTTTCAGGGTAACAGGGGCACTATATCCTGGCTGACTGAGTCTGTAATTAGCTACAAACTCAAGGTCGGGCACTAAATTGTTAATGAAGGAGTCACGAAGTCTTCTGCGATTCCTTCTACGCTCCAAATGCTCTTCTTTGGGAGCCTCTTCCAGTAAACGCATACGTACTGCCATTTCGCTACAATTTCAAGTATAGCACATTCACTTTAACACTGAACACATATAAAACTCAATAAATTGTAATAATTCAAGCTTACGATACTCAAAAGATAGCTATTTTGCTGTCGTGTATTTTGACATTAATTTCACGACGTAACTCTTGTCAAACTCAAATTATCGGTCAGTCTTTTCTCGTTCAGAGTAGGGTAACGATACAACTAGTGTCAAAATGAAGTTCAGTCGGATCGGTACCGACCGAACCAAATAGAATGAACTTCGTAGTAGGAAATGACAGAACATTCGGCCGATACGAGGCCGATACGATAAATTTACCACTTCGGAGTAGACCCTCAGATGTCGTACGAATAATAAGTTAGACCTTTTTATGAAAATCCTGACAAAACCACCTTGTCATAATCTCGTCAAGTGTCCTACAATTACTCCTCAAGTCCACATGTATTTGACACTAGGTGTAGGTTTGTCTCTTTCGCTCTCAGTATACTTGACACATAGTTATTATGTTGTCTCTCTCATTGTTATTTATCAAGTGGATTTATGATACGTTATGGCAGTCAATAAGGAACAGATGGCGTTGTTGCCGCTCATGTAATGAGCAATGCTACACGTTAAATGGTAGCCATACATTATGGCGAGATTTAATTATGATCTAGTAAAGTATTACATTGTTTTGAGTTAATTTACTACTTATACATAATCAGCCTATAAGTAATGTTGCCACTGCTGGGATACAGGCCTTCTGTTAGTGAGAGGGAATTCACTACTTATGAGGACTACAACTTTTTCTTCGAGAATAAATTGCAGGAAATGAAATATGAAATATATATAATGTATTTAATATATATTTGTTTATATATGTGTGTACATAACTGGTAAAAAAAAAAAAATCATTTTTAAAAAAATTAAATATATCTGCTAATAATAATACCAGCTTAGTATTGTCCTACTGCAGAGCAAACGCCTGTTCTCATACAGAGAAGGCACGAACATTGATCACCACGCTTGCTCAAGACGGGTTGGTGATTTCAGACTTATACAATGTGTAACGTTAAATGCGCATAACCTGAAAATAGTTTGTTCATAATTGACTACTGAATCGTTTTCAGTAACTTTTAATAGGTTTTTTTAAATTATGTATTTTGCCATACTATCCGCCGATTGAGCCAAAGAAAATTATTTGAAATTGAAGAAAATTGATTGAATGAATAAAGTAATGCTAGGATCAACACGATTTTCTTAATAATAATAGTTAGCTTAAAAAAAATAGTTTTGGTCATTGTATTATGCTTTTGACTCAATGCTCTAATTGGGGTGTATGAGGTTTTACGCATTTAACGTCACGCGTTGTACGAGTATACAGGGTGTCCCTGGAAGGATGGATCAAATCAAATAGGGACGTGGGCAAAGTCATTTCCAAACTTTTTGATCCTGAGAATGTTGGTGAATTTTTTTACGGAGATTAAGATTAAGAGATTAAGAGATTAAGATTAAGAGATTAAGAGATTAAGATATATTTATTTGCTCAAACATGTGTATACATACAAGAACATAAATGCATGCAGGATAACACAGAAAAAAAAAAAGGATCAGACATGTTTGCCACCTAGTAGATATGGCGTGCAAATATTATGAATAATAATGATTTTTAATTATTAATTTCAAGTCAAAAAAACATTAGTCATAAGTGAATTAGTAGACAAAAAATAAATTATAAATGTCAATAATAGAGAAAAATTAAATAATAATAATAATGTAACAATATCTATGTCAATATAAATTCTTCTGTCAGAAATTCATTAATATTATAGTAAGCTTTGTCAATCAGATAAGACTTTAATTGATTTTTTAAATGTACGTTATTTAGCTCCCTCCAACTTTTAGGTAACTTATTATAAATAATAGGAGCCATGCAGAACACACTTTTGCGCATAAGTGCCGTCCTACTACTATGCAGACAGAGCTGACTATGATCACGCCTGTTTCTCGGAAATTTATCTGCCATTCGCGAAAATAAATTAAAATTACTTCTAACAAACATTACTGTTTCCAAAATATAAAGCGATGGCAGTGTCAAAATTTTATAACGAATGAAATAGGGCTTACAACTATCGGTGGTTTTCAACTTAAACATGGCTCTGAGGCATCTCTTTTGTGCTTTAAATGCAGCTTCTTTATTAGTTGAGTTACCCCAAAAGATAACACCGTATCTGAGAACAGATTCAGTTAGCCCGTAATAAGCAGTTAATAACGCCTCTATGTTAACAGTGCGTGACAGAATATACAAGGCGTACGCACTACTGCTTATCCTTTTAATCAGAGCCTCTACATGCACCTTCCAATTTAAATTTCGATCTATTGTAAGTCCTAGAAACTTAGTTGTGTTAGCTGTGTCAATTATAATGTCATTGTATGTTATGTCAAGATTAGAAAAATTCCACGCGCGCTGGCTAAAATGCATAATTACAGTTTTATTTAAATTAATTTTTAAGTTATTATTGTCTAACCATTGTATAGTTTCTTTTAATGTATTATTTATGTCATCTTTATAAAAATGTCTTTGATTACATGGTATCGTTATTGTACTGTCATCTGCGAATAGTGTCATCGGATGTTTGATTGCCCCTGGAAAGTCATTAATATAAAGTGTAAAAAGCGGTGGACCTAGTACACTTCCTTGTGGAACTCCGTGCATAACGTTACGTTCATTTGATAGAAAAATTTCTTCTCTTTTGGTGTGTAAATTAATTCTGCTTATTTCTGTTATCTGTTTTCTGTCATGTAGGTAAGATTTTAAGAGCTCAAGGACATTTCCTCTTAACCCGTAAGAGTCGAGCTTTTTTAGTAAAATATTATGCTGCACATAATCAAATGCTTGAGTCATGTCACAAAATATCGCACACACTGGAGTGCTTTTATCCATATTTATCATAACAGTATATAAAAAGTCATAAATAGCCATGTTAATTGTCTTGTTTTTCCTAAATCCTTTTTGTTCTTTGCAAAGAATATTATTTGCTTCTAAATATAAATTGAGTTCTTTATAAATATAGTTTTCAATTATTTTTGAAAATATTGATATCAATGAAATGGGCCTGTAGTATTCCATTAACTCCCTATCTTGTTTCTTGAACAATGGCTTTATTACCGATTTCTTCAGGGCATCCGGAAAAATACCTTCGCTTATGCATAAATTTATTATATAACTTAAAGGGCAACAAATTTCCTCAGCTACTGCTTTAAGTATTTTTGTACAAATGCCATCATAGCCTACACTGTTTGTGTTGTTAAGCGCTAAAGTAATTTAAAGAACTTGATTTGGCAAGCTTGGAGCCATAAACATAGATTTCTTCCGGTTTAAAATCTGTTTTGTGACTCTGTCTCCCGAATTACTAATGGGCTGGATTTTATCAATAAAATAATTATTAAATAAATCAGCAATACTTTTTGGATCCGAGATAACTTCATCATTATTAATTCTAAGTTTATTAATATTATTTTTTGGCATATTTAACTTTGCTTGATTTATAATTTGCCATGTTGTTTTGGATTTATTTTCTGATATTTTTATCTTTTGGATATTTTGAGCTCGCTGAGTTAAATTAATAATTTTTTTAAATATTTTTGTGTAATTTTTAAATTGCCTTTTGTTCTGCTGATTAGGTTTCATTCGGTACTGCCACAGTAATTGCCGTTTTTTCTCGCTGCATTTTTTGATACCACGTGATACCCATTTTTGTTTTTTGTGGACATTTACCGATACTACAGTTTCGGGGAAACACTGTCTGTAAAGCAACAAAAAAATATCAGAAAATGCGTTAAATGCTACATTAGGGTCATTTGTTTCATATACTTCTGAGAATGTCAGACTCCGCAGATAGGCCTTAAATTTATTAATGTTATCGTCATGATAGTCACGTCTTCTCCTAGTCCACCGATTAAAACTACATACTGTGCTAATTGGGCACTTCAGTAACTGTGCTGTGTGATCAGACAACGCTAACTCTTTCAAACTCAAACTCAAACTCAAACTCAAAGCATTTATTTCAATTAAACCATTTACAGGCACTTTTGAATTGTCAAGAAGTCGGTCAGTCAGGAAAAAATGAAGCTAGTTGCCCATTCCAAAGCGTCTAGCTCTAAAACCGAAGCCTTACAAGATCTACTAAAGTTATGCGCAAAATTGTCAATGCATGTTTTACTCTCAAGACGAGTCGGTTGATAAAGCGCGATTTTCAAGTTAAAGCTTAATAACATATTTTCAAATTCTATTGATTGATAAGTTCTTTTGAGTATATCTATATTAAAATCATTCGCCAAAACAATATTTTTACGATCCTTTTTCAACAAAATATGTAATATCCGTTCTAATTTACAAATACATTCATTGAAATTATTGGCATTTGGTACTCTATAAATGCAAACACATACGATTTTGTGGGTAATTAGTTCAATGGCGCAACATTCAAAGACACCACTTGTGGATATTTTTGCAATTTGCGGCAGCTCTCTACATTGCTGACCGGACCTCACTACTATGCATGCCCCACCTCTTTTGGTTTCTTTACGACTGAAACAGGCGGCTAGACAGTAATTGTTCAAATTCAGGTGTTTTTCATGCGTTTCCATCATAAAGTGCTCCGTAATGCACAAGACATCCACGCCTATGTTTCTATCAATTAATTCATTGAGGCAGACTGCAAGCGTATCGCATTTAGCTAGCAAACCTGCGATGTTTTGGTGCATGATGTATATATGTTTAGTCAAGAAAAAAAGGGTCTTCTGTTTTATCTATGTCATTCACATTGTCTATGTCAACATTTTGCAAAATTTCAGTAACTAAGTCCAGCAAATCCTTAAATATAGTACGTAGTCCTAGGTTCTTTAATTTGCCCGAGTATTTATCAAACATGCTGCAGTCATATTCCAAATTCAAGTTACTGTCCAAAAGGAATGCGTGCCCATGCGTCAAAATATCTAAGTATAAAAGATTATTAAACGTCTCTACACGACAGTTGAATAAACTAGTGTCAAATGGATACTTATATGTTGGCATACAAATAATAATGTTAGTGTGCTGCACTGCTTGAAGTACCTCTCGTATATGGAAAATAGTTTCATAATAATCATTAGTCCTTTTGAAGTCTTCTTCCCCAAGTAATATAATGCAGAAGTCATTCATGGTGTAATTTATTAACTTTGTCTCCAGACCGCTTAGAAGCTGTTTTGTATTTCCATGTGGTTTTAAATAGTGACATAGATTACAATTGTTTTGGAATGTGCCTTCAGCTATTGACAGTATTTCGTTTTTATTATTGCTACTAAGTAAACATATCTTACGTTTAGATTTTGGTTGTGTATTTTGGTTGGTACATTTTAAGACAGGGTAGGGATTTCCCTGTTTTACACTTCCTTGCGATGTGGAATATAGTGGTTCCTCCAACGGATGTTCACTGTTCACCGCCAATAGTATTGGTGGTTTATTGCATGGCTTCGGAGTCCTTGAACTACATTTCTTTTTGACAGATTTTTGTTTTGGTGTACGAATAGGTTTTTCGGCTGTACAGACTTTTTTATAGTTATCTATTACCTGTTTACATTTTTCCAATTCTCGCTTTAACGTAGTGTTTTCTAAGTTCAAATTAGTAACTTCATGGTTAGCAATTAGTAATTCTTCTTGTAATTGATTAATTTTATAGTTAAGGTCTTTATAGTTTTGAGATTCGTTGATTGATGTATTTGGTAAGCTTAAAATTGTTGTGTCAAAGAGGGATTGGTTTGATGACAAGTCACAAAGCGAACTTGAACGTTGTGGTTTTCTAAATGTGATATTATCAGTTTGCTCATTCTCCATTGTAATTTACTTATGTACGAGTCAAAGTCGTAGTTAAGAAATATTTTTAAACAAATTATTAAATTCCAAAAACAAACTCTCAAACCTGGGAGCGAACTCGTGACCTCTTGCTTGCGAGATACACCTTGGAACCCGTCGACCACATGAAGTATTAGAAATATGATTGAAATTAGTAGGTACGCTGTTTCTACTTAAACGAAGTCGTTAGATGACTCATAAGAAATAATATTGTTCTCCCTTTTTTTTTTGCACTACCTTTTATGAGTCACTTTAATAATGCACTTTATTTAGTTTTACTGCACTTTAACACAATATCTTCGATTTTATTGTTAATTTTGTTGACACTTCACTGTTTGAGTTTACTGGTTTTTTTTTTATGATTGTTTGTTTTTTTTTTTAAAGATAACACTCACACTTCGTTATTAGACTAATATTTGTCGGTTTACATTAAAATTTGGATAAATACACTACATTTGCAGAAAAAAATACATAAAATTATTGCGGAGCTGTTTACTTTAGTTTTTGAGAAATACCCTCTTCAACTAACAAAGTGGATCAAAAGTTATGACCAACTTTTATTATTTTCAATCATTTTGCATAGTGCTCAAAGAACAAAATCATTTTAAAAAATCTACCAGGAACTGTCATTTTAAGTTTTTTAGACAACCCTGATAGTTTTTTGTAATGATTTTTTTTTCTTTGAGCACTATGCGAACCGATTGAAAAAAATTGGTCACAACTTTTGAACCGTAAAATAATTCTAAATCATCAATCATTCTCAGGATCAAAAAGTTTGAAAATGACCTTGCCCACGCCCCTATTAGATTTGATCCATACTTCCAGGGACAGCCTGTATAATTGACTATAAGTCCAAGTTTCCTCACGATGTTTTCCTTCACTGATGATAATAATATCCAATATCAGCTTATACGGGTGTGTAATATATGGCATAATAACAGATAGTATAATATCACTTGAAATAACGTTCATATGATATAATTTTCATATGCTATAAAAACGTATAACATAATTTCATGTGATCGAATGTTATATTTCATATAACCAGATATAATTGCTTAATTATGTTTAATTTATTGAACACAAGTAACACAAGTAACACAACAATGCATTTGACACATTATGCATATTATACATATTACTTCATTACAAACTTGTTGATTCCCTAGTTAATGTTTTAATTTACACGTCAATACGAGACCAAGATATAATTTTGATACAGGTTTATAATATTGTAAGTTAAGATTAGTGTACCTTTAGCAGAAAATGATTATTATTATAATCAGTCTAAATTCTGGAATTAACTACTGGACTGGGGACCAAGGGCTCCATACTCGGCAACCTCATTACACTTATCAGTGTAGCGGTCGAGCGCAACTAAACTAATCTAGAGCAAGTGCCCCAACAGGCAGATTACGCAAAATAATAATCATATACGCAATTACAGAAATGCCCACTAAACTGACTAAATATTTATATACTAACCAAACCAAGGCCTTATGGAAAAATCTGATTTTCATCTAGATTATCTGAGGAAAGTGGACAATAGCGTATCAATTAAAGATTTTTTTTTTTGAGAAGTTGTTGCGATGGGGTTCTGGTTCGCATGCCTAAGTTAAGGTAGATTGTACAGGGATCACAAGTTATGTAATCAGCTTTATTTTCTGTACCTACTTAAGCACATAAACGATTATGATTACCTATAATTACAAGATATTAAGTTACCTTAACTTAGGTATTGGCTGCAAATCTAACATACAACTCTACTTACCTTAGATCTATTTTTATTGTAAACCATATTTTTTACTTGTAGGTTTAAATAATATATTTTTATTTTAGTTTATTTTATTTATTATGTAATTTATTTCTCCACCGTTGCTCTCAAAACGGTGACGGAAAACAGCGTGACGAAACCGGCATTTCCTGGAACCAAAATCTGGCACTGGGCCCGCGTTGTGGATTACGGATCATTATAATCGGATCTCACCAAGAGGAGGCCTGTGTCGCAACAGTGGGAATATTATAGACTGATTATGTAAGATGGTTTTAGAATATAATAGTGTTTATTACTGCTGCAGGAATAAATAAAGTTGATCAACATTGAAAAGTATCTCTACAACGTACCTCTAGAGTGTGCCTACAATAATAACTAACATAAATAAGAATAATGTTCTAACATGGTTGAACAGAAAACAAAACTATATACAAGAACTATTCTAATCTTAGTTTCATTATCCGATCGCTTAACTAAGACGTTGTTGTCTGATGTAGCTGCGCGGTGCGGGAGGGGTGATAGTTTTCAGAAGTTGGCAAATCACTGAGCTCTCGCATCATGTCACCACACCCCTCCAGCATCGCACTGCTACCTCAGGCAACGTCGCAGTTAAGCGGTCTGCCTATAGTTTGTATGTAGAGCGGTTTTTTCTATAAATTATAAATGGCCGAGTAAAATAAAAACAGCAATATTAACGGTATTTTAGCTTACGAAAGTGATACTGGTTTAAACTTCTCGTACGTCGAATTAGAACTACCTTATTTTCCCCAATTTTCATTAAAAGCTATCAACTTTCCAAATAAGTACGAGTAATATTTTCTTCATGAATCCAATATTTGACTTGCTTCTAAGACTTCCAACTGCCATTTATCTTCCGCGGTAACTGAAATATATCATTAAAAGATTGACTGCAGATCAGAAGGATCATACTCCGAATTGGGATTGTAAATCGAATTTACTGATTCGGTAATGGATGGCTGGGGAATATTGGAATGGTGACCCCTCGATAAGGAGCTTAAACTTATAATAATCTTTTCAATCTATTTTATGACATTTGTTATTTGATTTAATATGCTCTTATCCTCTTCCGTATTGTAGGTTGGGGAAGTTAACTTTAAAGGGAATAATACGAATTTCGTACTCCCAAATGCTGATTTATGCAAGGAATAAAGTCAGTGTAGCGACAAATATAGTATGGGAGTAAAACAATTAAAGAATTCGTCTGTCACATGTTTGAAACTTTAACATAACTCGAAGCATTCAGTCTCATTGCAGATGTACAGCATTCTTCATTTCAGACTGAGTTAGAATAACCTTTGTCTTTCTTCAGCTTTTCTTATAAAAACCCGGTTTATGTTGGAAGTCCACGCCCACACCTACGAGTATACGCAAAAAAGACATGAACCAAAATAAATGATAAACCTAAAAGCGTTTTAATTTTGACTACCAGCAGAATATATTTAATCATTATGGAGCATACAATATCGAACTCAAACTCAAACTCACAGCATAAATTATTTCAATAACCATTTACAGCCACTTTTGATTTGTCAAAATTAAATAGGCGGTCAGTTTGTCAGAAAATTGAAGCTAGTGGCCCATTCCAAAACGTAGATCTCTTGGAGAAGAACGGGCAAGAAACTCCAAGGACACTCTTTTAAATCAAGATATTACAAAATCCTGGGTGCATTATTCTTGTTGAAAACAATGAGACAATTCTTATGAGAACAACGTAAAAAAAAACACAAAAGAAGAAACAATTCAAAATATAAGATTAAAAATAAGCCCTGGCAGTTAAGAGATGACCAGTCTCAACCGACTGCGTCCGTTCACGAACATGACGCATCGATCAGCACCATCCAGCTCAACCATTTTGTAGGGAACCGAATGATCCAACACACGCGCATCTGACGCGCATCTGTGAGACATTTAAGTGATCATAACAAATTCTCAACTGCTCTTTCAAGTCAACATCAAACAATCATAATAAATGGATCCATGCTTCTTACATTTACAAAATTTAACAATGCCGAAACATTTACCTACGCTTTCTACATTTTCTTGAAACGAAAAATAGCAGATTTACCTAATTCCTAACGTATTCAATTACAACTGCAAGAGAGTAAGCAAATACAGACACCATTACGGCAACGGTTATTTTAATAGTCTAGTTCAATGGTTCGAACGTAGCAGTTAAGTGGGGGCCTTGAAACCGGCGATCGTTGGAGGAATTAAGGATAATTACTTCCTTATCAACAAAATTGTTGTTGGTTGATAGCATAATTTGCTTCTCGGGCTTTTAGGATGCGTTTCTACTGAGGCGGAGACGAGCGGAGCGGAGAGGAGAATTTCAGGAATGGACCAATAACATAGGTTATCCACGTCATGCCTCTCGCGATTTTTCTGTGATTGGTTGATTCTTGTACGTCTCTGCTCAGTTTTGCTCGTCACCACCTCAGTGGAAACGCAACCTTAATTACTTCTTCAGTACACTTTACCAAGAACCTATGAAGCAAAAAATACCGTCTTTGAGCGAACTGTGGGTTCTAGTTAGAAGACCCTATAACTTTGTAGTCTCTGCATGGAATTAGCCAAAATCCAGTACTTTCAAGAAACTTTACCAACCCGCACTGGGCACGAGTGGTGGATTACATGCCCACAACCTCTCACAGAGGGGAGGGCTGTGTCTCAGCAGTGGGAACGTTCCCTAAAAATAAAGTGAAATTAATAATAAAGTGAAAAATAATAATGATAATAACATAAATAAAACACGTAATCTGCTTGTATAGTCTCACATATTGCGAATAAACAGAACACAGCAAACATAGATCCAATAGGACATAAGTTAGCTGACTCACCTCTGTACAGCCCACCGGCCACAGAGACAGTATGTAACACACAAAGTAGGCAAATAAATGTTATTCTGATTCTGATTCTGATTCTGAGTGGGAACGTTATAGGTTGATTATGCAGGAAACTTTGAGGTATACATATATTACCAATGCTAAACAAAGGACTATTGAATTCGCAAGTATAGTCTGTCAGTTCAATGTAGGTACTTGAGAATGCTATTTAAGTAGGTAGCTATTTAAAGAACCGTTTGTTTATACCAAATCACAATAACATTACGCCTATTCTGAATGAGTTAAGGAAGGTTCCCCAACTCAAACTGTTCCCGCTGACTTCATTGCCTAACCGTTTAAGTTGGCTCATGAATATTGAACGGGCAGGCGCGCCTCCAACGCTCGCACTTTTCCACTTTCCGCACACCACATTAACACCATACTATTACCACAAAAAGGCGATTTGTAAACTGAAATCAATGGACTTTATTCTTGACCTGACCTTTCTTTGTACGGTTAAATATTATTTTTGGCTCGAAACTTGATCTTTTTGATCGTAGACTATTTGAACAGTGATTCGGTCTGTATATTTTGGTTTCTTATGTTAGTGACTGTTTTAAGTCCGTGCTGGGTGGCTGGTTTAAGATTTTACTAATGGATCTTTGTGACTCTGTTTATTGGTATGGACAGGTATTCATAAAGTAGTTGAAAATTAATAGGTCTGCTGGATAATCGTTTCAAAAACTGAAATTGAATTTAAAAGAGAAGCAGCAACAAACAAGCATTTAAATGTATACAGAACAATTTATATACAGAATAAATACCTAAATTTTATTTTTATATTGTATATACCTGAAAACAATTTAAATATTATCCGTTAGTGAACAATTTTTCAATTTTATCGAAATTTCTCCATTTACTAAAATTTGTAAGTATTTGTAAAATTTATAAGTAGTTACCTAGTATTTATCTCCATGGAGCCGTTTCAAAAGGCGAAAAATAAATTTGTAACGTGTTCGTGAGGTGAAGGGTGAAAAATGAATACTTTTAAATTATCTTTTTTATTAAATCTTGAATAGAAGTCCTATAGGCAGGTGGGTACTTTCTTTTTACGGATTTGTTTATATTTGGCTAGCTTCTGCCCGCGCTTCGTTCGCGTGAAATTTCTTCCACTCCGTCGCATCGCATCGCCTGCCCGCGCTATTACTTCGTTTCACTCAGCGTTATTTCTGTTTTTTTTTGTTTTTGCTTGACTCCTAGGGGTCCTAACGTGATATTAAGTAGCATATAACCTTCTTCAAGAATTGCAAAAAAAAATTCAAATCCGACTGGTTGTACCAGAGATTAGCTCGTTCAAACAAACAAACAAAATGAAGTTATGGATTCAGTAAGAATATTTAGTTTTATCAATGCACACACCGATTTTTAGAAGTAGGCTTTATTGTACGGAGATTTCATTGCGTACTTAGAACGTACTTAGACCGTAGTTTTCAGAAATATTCTGACACAAAAGTTTGAGTGACAGAGATGTCACTCTAACCCTTGTGTCGGTCTATTTCAGAAACATGATCCGTCTTATTACAAAACGAAATCTTACTTTAGTTCTACCCTAAACCTTTGGGCCAGTATTTGTATTTCGAACTTTATTTCGATGTAGATAAAGTTCTTAAAACTAAAATGACAACTTAGCACCAAACTAAGCTGTCATTTTTGTATAAAGAACTGCATTTCTATAACAACTAGATCTAAAGACAAAACATTGTTTTGTAATATGGAGATTATAGTGTCATAATAACGCACAGTTATAGTACCTTCGACCTTTCGTCGCTATCAAAATGCATGGGCGAAGTACTAATTTTATAGCCTGTACTATTCTCAAAACAAACACGCTCAATTTAATCATATTGACGTGTCATTCGATAGAATCTTATTAATGTGGACTTAGCCTTCATATTGAATTAATTCATATTCAGAACTCGTTTAGTGTGTGGTTGGAATTAACATAAATAGTGATAATGATAATCTATCAGGTCAGGAAAGGGGGAGTCCTATACAGCGTTCCAGTAGTCATAGGTGCCAGGTAAAGCATAGCTTTTTCGAAAGAGTTAAGTATTGCTTGAGGTTTTAAAACAAATGCAGTGGAGGCCACGTATTATATACCTATTAATTTCGTAGGTGTAATTAATGAATACACTTGTTATAACTTTTATAAACACACGTTTAATAATTAACCACAAAGATGGCGTTTTACCACAGAAAACTTCCGGGCAGACATTGTTGCTAAACATAATATACAACAACACGTATTGCAGGACTCCATCTTTTTTCGAGAAGAAGGCCTACATTTGTATATTGCAGGGAAAGTTCGAAGTAAGTCAAGTTTTTGGATAATATCTAATTAAATCCTACATTCTACGAACAAACTGCTTATCAGCCTGAAAACAGGAATTCAGATTTTTAAGAATGTCCAATATAATTATTTTCTCAGCAGCAAATTATAAGTATTTCACTTTAAGCGCTTCGTCACCCTAGGGAATCACAAAAACAATTGTTAAAAGTTCTTCGTTTTTTGAAGATTCACAGAATAATGACCCCGTTTTACAAGGGCTTGAGCTAAATAATAGGACAGATTAAGGCTAATTGTCACAACATTTTGATTTTTTATTGAATACAAGATAATAATACGTTTCCAGGGCGAGTAATAAAACGCTAACGCGTTACACGTCAAGGCATTAATTAGCCAGTTATAACCGCTTATTATGAAATTAGAGCTATCTAATCGAAAAGAATACCTCCCAAAAAGCAACTCTAAAACAGTTACGCCATTTTGAAATAGGTTAATTTTAGTCTACATTCTTCGCATTTAAACTTCTCATCTAAATACCTGAATATTTTAAAAACGAAAAGCTTAAAAATTTACGAGAAAAAAATATCTACTTAAGGTCAATTCTGCTTTGGTGAATTAACTTGAAGGAAACACGCTTACAATTTGTATTCGCCTGTAAGCACAATTCGCAATCAGCAAAGCCTGTTTCTGTACTCCGAATACGCTTGTTTGTCGAACCATTAAGCGTATTGTTGTAAAATATTCGATATTTTGTGTTCGCCATGTGTAACAATTCTGTTATTCTGTCGAGACGTTTTAAATTGTACGCCGGTATAGATGAATATCTGCGAAGGAGGAATTCGTGGTGATTCACAAAAATGTTTGTATATTTTTTCGGGTGGTAGGCACAATGCAAAATCACTTCCTTGTTTGCTTCATGAAGTTACGAGAACGTGACGCTTTTTTTTTTTGTAAATATTAAGGAATGTAAATTAAGTCACGTTGCCACGTTTTTTCGACGGCCGCAGAGGAAAGGGAAGTTATAAGTATGCAAGTCTATGTGTGATTGTTTATAAACGTTTTTCTCCATAAACATCTGATAGTTTGTGGAACCCATTTGGCTATAGTATATGGCTGGTACGAGGTGGCACGGGAAAAGTGTAGACTGGAAGAAGTTGGGGATGCTTTGCCCAGTCATTTTACCTACTCGTAACAACAATAGGTACTCTGACCACTATAGATCGTGCAATCCACGAAGACGCGCCCCACTCTTTTTCCTAATGGTTACAGCACAAGTGTGCAACATTCCACTAGTGTTTTAGTTTTGTTGATACACACTAATTATTATTAGTGGGTAATTAGTGTGTATCGAAAAAACTAAAACACTAGTGGATTTAACTAGCGATAACAACTAGCAATTCGGAAGAAGAGTGGGGCGCGTCTTCGTGGATTGCACTATCTATAATGAGTACATATTCAACTAGAGATAACCATTATTGGTGGATAGCTTCGATATTCCAGCGTACATTTAGGCATGTCGAAGGATCACCTAAGTAGTTGCACATACAGACATCTGCAGTACTATTCTGTAAAAGTCTCACCGGAAAACTTAGGCGAATCACACTCTACAACGCGGCACGCGACGGGGCATGGGAAACGAAGCCAAATTCCCCACGCAGAAGCGTGTTTTTATTGAATTTTTATGTAAGAAATCACGCGCGGGGCGCGTTGTTAGCGCCCCGTCTCGTGGCGCGTTGTAGTGTGTGATCCGCCTTAGGTGAAGTGAGCTGTCAATTGTGTCAATCCCTAGCATCATGGAATGACAGCACTTTTCACGCTCACTTCATGTACATTTTCACGGTGAGATTTTTACAGTATAGGCCAGCTGTCATCAATATGAACGAACTGTGTCCTCGCAAACAACCCTACTAGTGACCGCAACTGTTTATGCGTTCTGCCTCAGAAACGAAGTGGTCTACGAATTGTGGTCGAGTGCGCGTGCCGCCGATTAAACGTGGTCACTCAGCCACTGCTCTAGAGCTTAGGCGCTGAAACGGCGACTCGAGCGCCTCGGAGCGGAGTTCATAGAAAATGTATTAAAAATGTCGAGTTTTATTAGTGGTCTAGTGGTGGCTGGCTGCCGTTGGCCAGGGTGCGAAGATACTTAGACTCTACGCTTAGACTAGTATTACAGAGCACAGCTTACACCAGCTTACAGTATTACACAAGCTTAAAGCCATTACATTGATTGGAACTAGTCTTAAGTAATTGAGTCTTGAGTTAAGGTCTGCGATACCGGCCGTAGACTAAAGAGATGAAAATAACGTACATTGTCTATTGATCACACTGCAAACACATCAATATTCTACGAGATCTAAAACCGTTTCACAAAATACTTCCAATTTTAAAACCTAACGCTGCATCGTTATATACTACAGGCTACGACACTAGATCGATAGCTTATTTTCTCGTTCGCAGTACTACGACAATAAAGGTCTGTGTAGGTAAATATGTTAGTAACACTGATTGATGATCAGTCGTTCATCCCCATCCCGTGGTTGTTATAGACACAACCGCTTTTAACGTACGAAGGTAATTAGCTAACACCTTCACTGAATGATTGATAGTTGGAGCACACCCATTATTTATTAAAGCTACGTGTTGACTTGTATGAATATACCTGTCGATACTCATTCATCATACATTTATGTATGTATGCAAAGGGTAAGTTATCTGCGATTCATGCGAAAACGGGTTGTGTGAATGATATTAATGAAACGTTTGCAATTTAATACTTGCGTATTGTATAGTTTTCCATGTTCCCGGAATGGTTTTTTAAAGAGGATTTTATTTCTTTCATATGTGTTTTAAAGGCATGAAACTATCATAGGTACATATTTTATGGTTAAAAGTTTGTATTAAAACCTAAAACACTGTACGTTGATTTGATTGAAAAACAAAAACACGTGTATCACAGCCCAAGAAGTTCAGAAAATTCCAAAGGTTTCCTTCCCCGAAACAAAAATAACTCGGCAAACTGAAAGAACTCGTAGAAATGTACAGAAATATATTGCACAACAGATTCATAAATTTACATCGGAGTTACTTAAACAAAAAATACACAGTAAATAAACGCAATGTTATTTGAAGCACGTCGTCGAACGACAGACAGTCCAGCTGCTGTTACCTATACAAGATCCTAATATTAAGCCTGAGGATAACACAAGTAAAACAGAGTACTCTAAAAGTCAGACAAGCGAATAAAACAGTGAGAAGTGCGGTACTCACCTTGTTACCGTACGTTGTTATTGGGTCTTGCTCTTTTTTACCCGGCTAGGTGTTAGCTGATGCAGAGTTAAGGTAAATGTACCGATCTACACTAACGTCGCGTCGTCGATTTTAAATGGGTTGTGAAGTGTTAAAGTTCAGTTTTAAGTTGAGGTAAAAGGATTCATGTTTGTGTTTTAACCGACTTCAAAAAAGGAGGAGGTTCTCAATTCGACGGTATGTTTTTTTTTGTGTTTGTTACGCGATTACTCCGCCAATTGTGGACCGATTTTCAAAATTATTTTTTATTGAAAGGGTATACTCCCGAGGTGGTCCCATTGTCACCAAATTGGAATCTGATGAGGGAATCCCATGGAAATCGAGGGAAATCCTCAAATTTTGTAGGCACACCTATAGCGATTTGGGTATTTTTATAGTAACTCGTGCATTTGCTCTCAGAAAGCACTATTCGGTGAAGTGGAACTGATGATGAAGACTACAGATGGCCATCGGAACTACTCAATAATAAATATTTCACGGGTTGCGATTCGATTAGGTACTTTAATGTGGATGCTAAGCACAATGCGTATCGTGAAGTGGAGCTAATGGTGACTTTTCAATCAGCTCAAGTTCTCTTGGTTCTTACAAGGAGAACTCCTCAACAATTAACGTCCCTGCATCGGGAAAAGCAATATTTTGTAAAAGGTGATGAGCAGTTGACATTAGGCTATTGTAACTTAGATAAATTACAAACTGACTCTCTAAAAAGTGAAAAATAAAAAACTTTTTTCAAAAAAAAAAAACAACCGACTTCCAAAAAGTGAAAAATAACTTTAATTTCGGAAGTCGGTCTCAATAAAAGAAAATGCAAAACCAACGACACCGACTTTCGAAATTAAAGTTATTTTTCACTTTTTGGAAGTCGATTGTTTTTTTTTTTATATAAAAAGTTTTTTTGGGGTACGTTTTAGACGACACACTGTATGGCAGGATACAAAAATTCTAACCTAGAATAACGAGAAAATAACTGTAGTTTCAATGGCTTTTTGCTCCAAGCGTTTTATAAAAATATACAATCCGGAAAAACTAAAATTTTGCTTTCAATGCAAACTAAATTCGTTTAGGTAGTTATAATTGTTTTTTATTGATTCTGCACCATTCCCAAACGAATGCTACGAAATATCATACTCTTATTGTTTTTTGGTAGGTACTTCCGTAAGAAGAAATGGAGCGTTAATTCTGAGATGAATAGTTTCAACCGACTTTAGAATAAGCACTGCATAGTCCTGTCTTACATACGGCGGTCGTAAATGGCTTCTAAGGGATTACGTCACGTGGATGAAGCAACATTGTTCTGCTGTGGTCTACAATCACCAATCCGAGCGCAAAGCGAATCGGTCAAGCCAATTCCCTTTTGGATGTCCAATGAGTTACATAGGTACCTACCCAACTATATAGGATATGTTTGAGATTATTATTAGGTACTTATAGCGTTCGACAGTCTTATTTGAGCCGTAATTAACAAATGCTTGGCTGGTCCGGCCTCTCGAGTCTTGAGCGGTCTAATCGACATCAACATCAACGTCTCAATGTTAAAAATCTGTCAAAGACATTTCTTTGCTATATCGCCCCAATTTTTTGCACAAAAATGCTTGCTTATTTGCACCCCATTCTTATAATTACTTATTGCGCACAAAGCAGTTCGATTTCACTTTGGCTCTGAATCATTTCGGTCGGGTGGTACAGTGCTTTGTTGTCCACTGGTTCACCGAACTATACTCAATGTATTTTGGGCAGTGGAATCTCAATTCTGCATTCAAGTGCACTACACTGCACGGGACTGGTCTACTGGAGTGAGCTTTGAAATACATAATTAATATTGGTTTGAAATAGTAAAATCACTGTTAGATTCTTATGTGGGCCTGGCAGAGTTTTCTTGATGGTCAGTGATACAAAAGAAAAGATAATCTTTTTTAATCGATTTCAAAAAATATTTTTTTAATAGATAGGGTATGCCTCAGGGGTGGTCCAATATAAATTTTATTAAGTTTTCTTGGGTAGTTTTTGAGTTAGTTTCAATAATACGTATTTTTGCCACATAATTTATATTGATGATGTTATAATGACTTCCTGCCACTGATTATTACATAGCAAGTAGTGTTATATGAATTTGTGTGGGGTAAGTAGGTACAACTAAAAAGTGAAAAATAAAAACTTTTTTACAAAAAAAAAACAACCGACTTCCAAAAAAGACACTACAAAGTGAAAAATAACTTTAATTTCGCAAGTCAGTGGCAAACAACGAAAACGTTAGTGGCACCGATTTCCGAAATTAAAGTTATTTTTCACTTTGTAGTGTCTTTTTTGGAAGTCGGTTGTTTTTTTTTATTTGTAAAATAGTTTTTGTTGTAGGTACCTATACAACATATTTTTTTTGATATCCTATAACTCTAGGGGATCATTGTACTCAACATTATGAACAACTTTTGCTATGGGACCAAACCCGAAATCGCGAAAAAAAATTCAGCTGTTCCCTACATTTATGTTCGCATGTTTCTTTGTGCCAAATCATGCCCCAGGTTGTTGGTAAAAGTGTGTAGATCCTTTTCAGACGTGAAAATGTACAAACTGATGAATTTTACACCCAAAGTCAATTTGCCTTGTTTGAGCTGTTATGAAAGTTGTGACATAAGGACAATTTAAGTTGGTAATCAATTTTGCCGACTTTACCGAACTTAATAGTCCTAAATCTTCATAAACTGGTCAAAAATGTGTGAAGCCAAGAGTAATAAGCAAGTACCTATTTACATGTTATAGTGTAGTGTACTATCTCGTAATAGCTGACTCTGCATAGTTTGTCTTAGTCCTTCTTAAGCCTCTTAAAGCCGCAATGTAGTAAGTAGGTTATGTACTGCGAGCAGCTGTGCTAATAGCGTGCTTGTGTGAGTGAAATAAGAGATTTGACACGTTTACTCATTCATTTCAATGTATACACCATAAATATAAACTTGCATTATGTAACCTATATAAGTTAGCCTGAAAATTTTATTTTTCCTGCTGCAACTGTTACGGCGCTAATGGGCTTTTGAAATGGTGCAGACATTAGGAATATATTTTTGCTGCTTATTTTAGGCACCCTTCGAATTTAGCGTAGGTGTTCTTCGCACATATTCACTATTTAAGCTAGCGCGACGATTGTTTCAGAAGAATTATGTCAACGCGACTTTGACGTCGTGTCGCCTCGGCTAATTATTATCAATGCGATAGTAGTAGGACGTAAGTTTAAACAATGTTTAAACAACAATGTTTATGTTTGTTTGTTTGTGTGTGTTTGTTTTTTTTGTTTGTTTGTGTGTTATATGGTGTACATAATAAAGAGTATTCTATTGTATTCTGTTTATTTTGCCAAACGTTTTTATCTCAAGATTACACAACTATCGATTAATTCCAAATTACAAAAGTCCAAAGCATTTGGCCGAAGGATTTTATTGATAGAAAATGGTATTTCATTAAAGTCTAGTTAATTAATGCACCCGCCAGCCAAACAGTTAAAAACCTTTCGTAAAATAAACCAGCATTTTTCTAGCGAGCAGTATTTTCAAATTTAAATCTTTTTCACACCGTTTTCCAATTATCTACTATTGTCACGCAAAATATGATTTAGCGCTAAACACCAATCACGTGCGTGTTTGTGTAGAATAACAAAGAGTAGGAAAAAAGAGATCCTTTCATCCAAACAAACAACATGTCCAATCCAGAGTTATTGTGCTCAGTAAAACCGCGGTAAGCAGTGGTCATACCGGTCGTGTGCGCGGTAATTACGGCAGGCTGCAATCAGCCGCCTATCTGCCCCGGGCCCGGGCCGGCCTCCCCGCATCGGCTAGAAATTCACACGTGAACGATTCAAGTTAAACGGTGAAAACACCAAACAAAAGTTTTGCTTTTCGCCATTTGAAAAGCTTTTCATGTTAATTTGCATGGGGAGTGGGAATTGGGATTAAATGTTGTTCTGTGAGTTGAAATGTTTGAAATAAACTTTAGGGTATGTTATTTTTAGTTCGCTGGTGATTTTGAGGAAATATATTGAACACTTTGTTTATGTTAATTTGATATCAGACAATACATAAATAAACAGACTTCTTTAATGTCTTTACGTTTAAAATAAGTACTTAGATACCTACTTACGTCATCGTGTAGGTATCCACAAGTATTTATTTTTGGCAGTTCTATTCTTTCGTTCTTAATATTTATATTGCTAATATTTTTATTTATGTGCCTACAAGTCTCGGAACTCATGTTACCAGAATATTATTATAAGTAAGTAATTAACAATTTTCAGAATGTCATTCATTTTAAGATACGAACAAATAAGACTTGCGCAGACTGGCGCGACGCGACGGTATGATGCGATTCAGATAGAACAATTTCCATGAAGTTTTCACAGAATTTTTTCTACTAGAGTCACATTTACATGTTTATTAATCACCTCAACAATTTGTTTTTTTTAATTTTCATGAGCTCAGAACTAAAGTGGTGTAAGTTTATGCTATTATTGTACCTGATAGGCTCTTATACCAGTTACATTGTTTTCAATTATGATTCGAGCGTACGTTACGTGAATTAATTGCGTTAGTGTTCAAGGTGACAAGGAGAGACAGTGTCGACGCGGAATGTGTTTAAACGTTATTGTCCCACTAACAGGTTCGCAAATTAATCGGATTTAGCACTATGTATCATGCCCTTCCGGCAGCCGGAAGCCTTCTGAGCTACTGCATGTGCTCTTGCTTTGCCAGTATTTCCACATTAGGTAATAACTATGCATGTAGAATTTTAATCGATATAATTATTTTGAAACGAAACTCTCGAATAGCAGCATGTTTTACGAAACTATTTTATTTTTAGCGAACATTTCAAACGTTGTTTACATTTCGGACTAGTCGAATTTGTTGTCATAATAAATTCATAACAGTTACTTTGATTTATTTAAATGTTTTATTGGTGCATTGTATTTTAAAATTCCAAACACCGTAGCTACAAATCGTTTTATACGACATGAGTTATGTTAAACACCTTTCACGGGAGTAGGTAGATATACTACCGTGAAAGGTGCTTAACACCTCGTGTCGTATGTGTCATGTAGTCTCATGTCGTTTAGTGACTAAACGTGGTCTCTCGCGGTTCGGGCCCAATATGTTTCCGAAGACGGACCCAGATCTATAACAATACAATAAATTGTTTGTATTGGCAGGCGCCGGCTGCACGTAATGTGCGTGAGACCGCCAACTTTATATCAACACTAGACGGAGGTGAAAATCGTTCCTCTCGTAACTCCAAAGGCAATAAGCAACACGCCATAAAAACCGGTGTCTCAGCGACGTGTAATCCGCCCCGAGGCTACTCTACAACTTTCTCACCACAACATATTGCTTTGAACATATACAAGTGCTAATAAAAAAATATCATTTTTATCCCTTTACGAAGAAAAAATATAATATTATTTTTATGAAAAGGTGCGCCCATAAAAATGTGTGAGAAAGTAGCGAATTGTGGCGTTTATGCTGTTAGTAAAAGACTGACTATTGTTATTACAGCTACTACTCCTCTTATCCTTAAACCTATATTTACCGTTATCCTTATGTGTCTGTAGATACTTCAATTATTATCTGCATTTATATCCCATAAATGTTCAAGTTCGGTGCAAGCGTAGGAACTAAACTAGTGACTAAACTCCAAAGTCTGTCTGCTGTAAATACTGTCAAATTACGTCTTTAATGAAAAATTATGGACTCGTATCATATATTTAGTGGGACAATGCAATATCTAAAATTCTAAACGTCTGGCATAACAGTGTGGGAGCACAAAAACATTGTGATAGACCGATATATCACTGAAACACACCTGAACAGTAATAACGGAGAATAATAGCAATTGTTTCGCGCCAGTTTTTATGGGGTCTTCATTTCATTTGGGTAGCCAATATTTGGTATTTGGACATGTTATTTACGAGTACCTTATATCACAGTTATTTTAGAGTATTGTCTACGTTTTTCGGTAAATAGGGGTCTAATATTGTAAATATTTATTTTATTTGAACTACTCACATAGCAATTTATTGGTGTAGTCCGTTCTGACTATTACAATTTTGTGAGGGAACCTTTATTTTCTTGGTCGTGTCTGTGGTTCCCCAAGGAATAGGCACAGACTATACGTGTGAATTAATTAACTATGGCAGACGTCATAAGCATAGCATTATATCGTATGTTATTGTGACGAAGCTGCAGCCAGCGGCAACTAGCTTCTAAGAATTATCAGAACTCCAAACCAACACACGATTGCAGCGCCCTGAAGTTGTTTGTTTGCAAAATACAAAGTTAGCTGAAAGTAACTGAACAGTGGATTCAAAACGTTAGGAGTAGATAACGCGGCAGGCCTGTAGCGGGATGAACTTAGCTTTTTTGGCTCGAAATCGCAATAGACCGTGAAAAGTGAAAAGTGGGACCGGGGGCCTGAGTCGAGCAGAGAAACAACATAGACTCATAATAATATCTAAGAAGAAGATTATTTTACTAAGAAGCCTTTTTTTAATCTTCAGAGACGATATCCATGCTGGATAATATTCTACCAGTAATAACATGTTTCCTGTTCATCCTCTAGAGCCACCAGTGACCCTTCGCAGTCGATTAATTTTTACAACTAGCGTGAGAAGGCGCAGCTGACAAGGATTGGTTTTTCCTAAAACATATTATTCTAAGACATTTGTTTTCCTTTTGATTTGTGCTTACTTTACTTAGATGTGGTTTTAGGTTCTAGGTTTGTAATTTATAATGATTGAAGTCGGGCTTATAGGGTCCGCTGCTGCTTCTATAAAATAAGGATCTATTGTTATTCCCCGTGCGTTTAGATTTTTGTTACTGGACTGGATTAAGATATTAAAGTGTGTTTTTTTTATTTCCGGTAAAAATATTTTTAACATAGACAAGATTTTTCCTGGAAAAGCCCTAAATAACAAGATCGGTTTATACATACTAGTTCCGTTGACAGAATATTCCTGATGTCAGAGATAAGGTTGATTGAGAGTAACTAGCCTGAACATGGCTTTAGCCATCTAAAATTTAACCAGTACAAGCCCTGAATATCAAAAACAGGTTTTCCATCAAATACTTTGATGTCTTACAAATATTATATATGTTGTTTATGTTGTCCCACGCCAGGGCTAAGGCTTCCCGTCCCTCTTTCCAGTTTTCCCGGTCTATGGCGATTGCGGTCCGACCTTTAAGGAGTCCAGCGTATCCCGCCACCTCTTTCTGGACCTGCCGCGTAGTCGTTTCCTGCTATTTAGGATTCAGTGAGTGTGCTTTTTTGCCCATTTGATGTCTTGGCCAACGTAAATATTAGTAAAATTGTAGGTACCTACCTTCTAACATTAATGTTATAACAAATCTATGTAGGTACGACATAATATTGCTGCCTATCCACACGTTATTAATTTATTGAATAACGCATTATGATAATCAATCGTATGCTCCTAATTGTGATCAAATAAGCGTGAGCAATAATTAGATAACTAGGCTATATTCAATTGTTTCCGGAGATGAAATAATTGCCTGATAAGAGATGATAAGTATGGTAATATTATGATGATGATGAGAGAAATTCTCATTTTATATTATAAAATCTCAGTAAACTATAACAGTTATTTATGCAACTGTTGTATAATAAGGGGTATTGAAACACGAATGTGGGTTTATATCACATGAGTGTTTTAATACCAAGTTACGTACAGTTGCTTATAAGACTTTATCTACACGCATGATATGAATCCTTTGTAAAAGTTTCTGAAACGATAGGGTTATTGTACATTGTTGTAAGAACTCTATGTAAATTTTTGGAAAGTTTAATTGCTGAATATCAAAGCTTTATCAGTTATTTTTGTAAACAACAAAGTAATAAATTTCTGCAATACTATTTTCGAACAAAAATGGCGGGATAGGATGTGAATTCGAATAACGTATAAGTTTTTTTTTTTAATTACCGCGCTGTGGTAGTGAAACGCGCATGCATGAAAATATTCTTTTTTTGAAATTCATAATGATACCACGAATTGAATAGTGAGAATGTGGCTATTTGATGAGTAAGGAAGGGATCGAATTTCATTACGCAAACTTTGCTTAAGTTTGCATAGTGAAATTTAGTACAACATTATAACACTTTTTTGGATGATAATATATACAATATTATGATTACTTTGACACTTGGCAATAAGCTAACTGTTTCAGAAACTTTTTTAGAGGATCTATAGCATGGTTATAGATAAAAGTAATTACCTGTTAATTTATTGTAAACACTCATTTGTTTTGAATATGTCTGTTTTGAATATGAAACAATGTTAAATTAAAAATGTAGGCGTACTTAAATGGATTTTAATATTCGTAAGATAATAACACAACAAAAAAAAAACTTACCAGTGAAAGATAGTCTATGAACCTACTTAACGCGTATTTAAAAATCTTTACAAGTATTTTTAATGCTAAAATGACAGAAAAATAAAGAATTAAACCCAACTCTAAAAACTGCTGAGCCTTTGTAAAGGTTATTTTATAATTAAATAAAGAAAAATCTCTCTTATCCAGTAGTAAATTAATGGAAATATAACGTATTATTATAATTTCTTATGTTTCACTAATTAGGTACAAGACACAATGAATGTCATTAATTCAGATTTTACTGGAACTTCTCATATTACATTTACGTGGAGCAAAAATATAGCTCCAATAGTTTTTATTCTGAAGCCATAATTATGCAATTATTGTGTAGGTAGCGAATTGATCATTAGTTAATAAATAAAGAGAGGAGACGAATAAACCACGACAAACATTACTAGCAAAATAATTCAGTAAATAATAAAAAAACAAATAGGTAACGATCTGTAGTACCTACCAGCTACCTATTAACCTATTGGTGATTCGGTTTTCTTCATCTTACAGGATGTCATAGTAAAAAATAAAAGTTTACTGTCACAAATGAGAGCATTCACGAAATTTTAGTACATAGGGTACAGTATTTTTTAAAATTTTACTTGAAGTACTGAAACTGATTCCCAAAGTAAGCTAGGACATGTATCTTGGGAGCCAGACCTGAAATGGAGCACTACAAGAAAATCGTATCAATGTGAATGTCGTGATTTTAATTATGATTACAACATATTAGTTTGTACTTGTGAGTGTGGGTGCGATCGTTAAGTGTGACGTCATGATCAAGGAATACACAAAGAAAACGATAGGTAGGTATCTACATTTTACGCAGTTCACATACTTACATATTTCAATAAATATTGCTAAAGAATGATGAAATTCGTTACAAGCCCGCATGTGTATATATTTGCATAGGCCGATACTAAACGATCCCCGATTGACATAGTTTCACGACTGCGCTATTTCCACCGTATTCCAATCAACGTGGAAATTTATAATCGATTGTTGAAAATGTATATTCGGGGCGGAACGTTTTATTTGCTATTTTGTGTAACGTTTATTCAAAGTTGTATTTTACGCTTTCTATAGGTTAACTGAGTAAGTCATTATTTTTTAAGTTACTGAAGGTAAATAAAGTAAGTAAGGCTTTAAATCTTCAATCATACAAAATCAGAAACATAATATATAAAATAATCTCATTATTAAAATTATGCTGGAAATATTTTATTCCATTACAAAGAATCGTTCGTGTTTGACATACAATGTTCCATCAATTTGGCGTAACAATGTGTTTTAACAGATCAGCACATCGAGAAAGTTCAATAAGCTATAAAGCAACATCAATAATCAGGGAAACTCGACGGTGTTTGTCGAAATGATTGAAATCATCGTACTTCTCAATTCAATTACCAATTTGAGAGAAAAGCCAGCCAAGATTTTCACTCCCACTTACCGTTATTCTAAGACTAAAGGGGTTTAACTACCATTTACTTTGTAAATAAAACGCGACAATTGTTATTTACCTTCCCAGTATCGCTAGGAAATACTCGGAACAATTTGCATAAAAGTGTTGTTTAAAAAATAATAAAAACAAACAACTCTTAATTTCGAATAATGGAATCCCCAAGGATCACACGGGCCTGCATAGCCTTTGATAACGCCCAGCCCCGACAATCACAAATTTTATTCTCAACCTGTACCGCAAAGCGTTCATTTAAAATTTAAAATCTTATTAAGTTTCCTAACGACCACACACATACAAATCAAGTCAATTTATTAATTTATGTTTCCCAAACATTGCAAAACGACTGTGGCAATTGAATGGTAATCTCTCGGAAAAGTGACTGGAATTAATCGTAACATTTGCAATGAGTTTGTCTGTTCATGTTTCAAGTAAGTTATGGTAATTTCGCCTCGATTCCCAGCTGACCGTGTGTTAACGTTTGTGAGTTACGCTCGCATTTAACTTAGAAGTTAATACCTACTAATGCTTTCATCGGAGGTACCGGGCTTAGCTTTATAATTATTAAGTGTGTATTAACTTTTATCTCTTTTTCATGGGTCACGCTCTAAATGTAATGAGGTCTTTTGAAAGCTTGCGCGCAGACGTACCTACCTACGGGCTACGTCTCATGTTCATGTTCTTTAAAAAATTTATTGGATTTGGACACTTAATTATAAATAAATATTTTTAAATTACCTGCTCCGTGCCAAGACAAATTAGGAGCGCGGAGGGACGGTTCTCAGAAAATTCTTAATCGTCTTGTAAAAATATTACCTCTCCAAACGCAGGGTATTTGAATGTCTAATGAAAATCTCGTTTGAACGGAACTGTGTTGCGGTCAGGAAATTGAAAGGGTGGCCGGAAAACTTGATTTACAGCAAAGTGCCTGAGAAAAGGGATGTTTTATTATGAAAATTATCTTTGGGGACCCGAGAGGACCGCTCGACCGCGCCGTCCTCTGTTTTGTTATCACACATGAATTATAGTATCGATTACAATTTGTTTATTTGTGTAGGCAAATTAAGTGGGATTCAGAACTTTTAGTAGATAGACCGTTGTGTGTTCTGGTTGTTAATTACTGCTTTAACAATTATAGGACGGAAGACAAAAAGACAATAGATAATATCATTAGAATGCCACTGAATATCATGCAGAAGACATACAACTAGAGTATCCTGTCCCATTATTTTTTTACTCAGTAATATGTAACCGTAATGTATTTTATTCTCCTACAGAAAAGATGAATAATGATGCTAAAATTATAGATGAAATAGGACTAAAAGTTCAAAAATGTTGTGTTGAAATAAAAGTGCACTTATTTATTCACGAAGACATTTGGCTAGGCGTGCCTGACTAACTTTGGCTCCGTCTGGCCCAGTTTATTTCCGCACCAACTAATTGCTGGCGCCACAACTTTCTACACCTGTAATTGGAAATGCCAGGTGTCATAGTTTTCATAAAGTTCGTGACTGTTAGGTCATAAACCTTTTCAACTCTTGTTTGCACATGAAAAATTATTATATGCCTGCACCGTTTACCATTAGAACATGTGATATAGTACCTAGCTATGTATATTGTACTGATGGCGACAGCCGCAATGGTTTAAATTTAAAATAACTGAGTTCGCTTTTGAATTATGAGAATATTTGCATGAGATTCGTATTGAAGTTTGGTTTTACTAAATCTAAGGCCGAAGTTACGGATAGTTTCCGACTTGAAAAACTAAGTAGTGTACGCAATAAAAAAATACGGTAATTTATGCGATTTTGATACTCGCAAATAAATCAAAACCTATAGGGTACTCCCCGTTGACCTTAGAATCATGAGATTTGGTGAGACACACAGCACAAGTAAAGGAAATAGTACGAAAATCGTTAATTTGTAGTTTTTTTTTTTTGTAATTACAAACTTGCATTTGCAGTTGGAGAATTGACCGGGACTATGTACGGCAGAACATTTTTTCAACTTGTTCTTAGGATAAATTCGTCCCAACTACCCTTCGTTGTGCGTGGTCCAACACGCACTAGACCGGTTTTTTACTTACCCTCACTTTCGTTTCCGCACTATCCACTCTATTCTCAGCCACCCAAGGACAATAAGCAGTTGCATACCTATGTGTCTACGGCGTGGGTCTAGTACTCCGGATTATTATATATTTATGAGTAACGATAAATGCGACTCAGGATGATGTTAATGAATCGATTTTCGTAAAGTGTTGGGCTTGATTGATTTTTGTTTTTGATTGATTGATATGAACGTGCAGGGGTATAGAGGTCTAGTAGGTATAGGTAAAAGGAGGTCTATGCAATGATGTGAGCAGGGGTAGCTAAGTGGAAACGGCCCCGAATTACGAGTTGTTGATCGTGGGTTCGAACTCAGGCAAGCACTTTACTTTGTGTAAATAATTTAATCACCACTCTGCTCTCAAAAAGGTGAAAGAAAACATCGTGAATAAACCGGCGTGTCCCAAAAACAAAAAATCGAAGTCATGTGGCATCTACCAACCCGTACTGAGGTTGGTAGATTACAGCCCACTCCCTCTCGAAGAGAGGCGATCTGTGTGTCCCAGTAGTGGGAATATTATAAGCTGATAGCGTATGTATGTTATGTAAGCAAAGATGAAAATACTTGCCACACAAATGTAGCATCTAACATAAAACTTACCATGTCTCAGAAGAATTAGGACCCATTCTGGCCAGTTATGATTGTATACGCATAGGTCTATGTTGCTGTAACATAAAGATACCTCGATACTCACAGTATTGGCGTCTTGCCAGGCTATCGCCTTTGAGCATCGTACCTACTAACCCTGTTCTTACTGTCTTAGACGCGCTTGGCCAGCACCGAGGCCTGTTTCTTGCAATTTAAATTAAATGAATAGTTTTTGTTCTAGTTTTCTCACCTCGTAGATGCTTAGCATTATCCAAACTATTTGTTAACTGTAGATACGGTCATCAGATTAGTCTTGCATCGTAAATCGTGTATTAATCTCATGAATTTGCGTCGCCCTCCGTGGCTCGGAAAGCACTTTACACACACATATCAACCGGAAAGGGATCGTAACCGTATCGCCTTTCGCCTCGCCGTCAAACAGGCGTCAACCTAACGCAAGCACGTAACCAAAGCGGATCAGCAGCTCCGATACGTCGAGTCGGCTACGGCTAGGCGACGCGACGCCACGCTTACGGCTCGCGGTTCGTAATCTTGTCCCAAGGCGAAGCGATTACGTTACGATTCCGATTAGTGTGCATTGCAGTAGGGAGTTTCATACTTACAAAGAATACTGAATGGCTCGAGTTGATACGGAGACGAGACGAAAATACGTTTATTACGTACGTACGTACGTTTACGGATATGTGTGCTATATGCTTAAGCCGTCAGTTCCGGCTGTCATTCTTAAATCTTTGCTGGTCGTCAGAAGCCCGAAAGTCTGACAACCAGTCTTACCAAGGGGTATCGTATTACCCAGTAATTGGTATGTGGAGGATAAATATACAGTCGCTCCATCTAAAATAGGTACCTACTGGTATTCGGCTGCATCCGGTTAGACTGAAAGCCAACCAATATAATTGGGAAAAGGCTAAGCAGATGATGATGAAAGTGCGTAGTTAGGCAGGCAGTCGGAACCGCGAAAAACACTAGACTAACCTAAAAATATATTACATTTCCCTCAACACATGTCATGTTACATAGTTTCATGTCATGTGCATGTGCCTCGTTTTACTTATAATATCTGTTATTGTGTTACAATATATTTAATATTGTAGCAGTAATTTGGTTAGAGGCAGTAAGACTGTTAACAAAGCTATTATCTACAAATCATAAAAAAACAACAATCTTCTTCATAGAAAATCATAAAAGTAGGTACATTAAAGATCCCTACCTATAAAGTAAACCAATTTTCATCGAATACCGGTTACTCTCCGTAGAATGGACCGATAACTATCAGTAATCCGAACGGCAAACTAATCCATCAGCATGATATTCAAATCTCGGGAACGTTCGGTAGCGGCGGCCATCGGTATACAATCGTGGAGGCTTAGACAACTTGCAACTTTATACTGAGAGGTCCACGGGTCGAGTCCAACAGGTCGGGAACGGAAATAAGTACCTACGGGATATATCGAAAATAACACATTGGCATTTTATTCCGCCCGCGACTTCGTCCGCGTGAAATTTCTTGATCACATCGCCTGCCCGCGCTATTACTTCGTTTTCTCTTAGTATTCTTCCTACTTTTTTTTTCTTTTTGCTTAGCTTCTAAGAGACCTAGCATTAGTTGGGCTATCAAATGCAAAACTATTTTTTCTAATCCGACTGGTAGTTTCAGAGATTAGCGCATTCAAACAAACGAACAAACTCTTCAGCTTTATTGTTGTATAGATTCCTAATTATAAAAAAGTCCCTCGATTCCTGGGTTCGATTCCCGGTTCGGGCAAAGTGATATTGGGTTTTTCCTTCTGGAATTTCTCAAAAGCAGCCCGGAGTCTCGATTTGTGGCCGGTTGTTGGCAACAGGCTCACCCCCTGTTACATGGGGCTTAAACATAACTGGCAAAATGTAAGTGTACCTACTATAGGTAGGTACACCTCTGCCTAACCCTTCGGGGAAGACAGGCGTGATATTATGATAAGATATGTAGTTATGTAAAAATACTTTTTTACAAAAAAAACTACCGACTTCCAAAAAACACTACAAAGTGAAAAATAACTTTAATTTCGGAAGTCGGTGTCAATAAAAGAAAATGCGGAACCAACGACACCGACTTCCGAAATTAAAGTTATTTTTCACTTTGTAGTGTTTTTTGGAAGTCGGTAGTTTTTTTTGTAAAAAAGTTTTTTATTTTTCGCTTTTTAGTGGGCCAGTTTGTAACTTATCTAAGTTACAATAGCCTAATGTCAACTGCTCATCACCTTTTACAAAATATTGCTTTTCCCGATGCAGGGACGTTAATTGTTGAGGAGTTCTCCTTGTAAGAACCAGGAGAACTGGAGCTGGTTGAGAACGATATGCATTGTGATTAGCGACCACATTAAAGTACCTAATCGAATCGCAAACCGTGAAATATTTATTATTGAGTAGTTCCGATGGCCATCTGTGGTCTTCATCATCACTTCCACTTCACTAAATGGTGCTTTCTGAGAGCAAATGCACGAGTTACTATAAAAAATACCCAAATCGCTAAAGGTGTGCCTACAAAATTTGAGGGTTTCCCTCGATTTCCATGGGATTCCCTCATCAGATTCCAATTTAGTGACAATGAGACCACCTCGGAAGCATACCCTTTCAAACAAAAAAAGAATGTTGAAAATCCGTCGACAATTGGCGGAGTATTCGATGAACAAACATACAAAAAAAAAAACATACAAACATCCGAACATAATACCTCCTCCTTTTTGTGAAGTGGGTAAAAATCATTTAAAAGAGTTACCATGCAGTTTCTTAGTTCTCCGTTTATAACAATCACTTTGAAACGAGCAGTTTCAACTTTCCTGCTAACAAACATGTCTCTGGAAATTCAAATGTGGAAATCTGCCATATGTTTGAGTTTTGAAATCAAAGGTACAATAATTAATGGACCACCTTAGAACCATAAAAAGATTATGTCATCAAAACAAAACCATTATGTTACGAGATCATTCCCGTGTATTTCAATGTTTGTCTAGCTCCATAATGTTTATTTGATTCCATCTTTTTGTTTGTATTTCTTCCTTCAACTTCATCAGCTCTATTCTATTTCATATCACGATTTTCTTAGCTTGTTTTCCTTATGGCTGTCCTGAAGACGGACCGTAATGATATTTTGTATAAAAGCAAGTGGATATTTCTTGTTTTTTTTTTTTAGAAATAAACAGACGTTCCTAGTTGTAACTTTGTTACGAGAACATTCTACGATTGTTATAAGTTTGAGACTTTTTAAATTTATAATAGTCCCTTAGCTGCTTTTAAAAGTTTAACTATAGATACTCTTGTGTATTGGTAAACCTGCAATGTAATTTATAAGTATGTACAAGTAGAATAAAGAAAGAATCATAGAGTATTAAAAAATTCGTCCGCATCGTTGTCAACAACAAACTTGTATTGTTAATTTATTCTCATATTTATTTACATGGCTCAAACATTTAGCTCCCAATAAGGTGAAGGTGAGGTGAGGTGGTGATGTTTATTTTTTCCAAGAATAGAAAAAGTCCGAAGGTTTTTGTTTAATACTATTAAATAAAACGAGGCCTAAAACGCCCTTGGCTTAACGCTGAAGTTGATAAAATAATGAGATTGTGCACACTGAAGGCGTAATTGTCTAGACTGGTAACGTGATCAAAACCTAAACGGAAACCTAGAAAGACTGGATTTGTAAAGCCAGGTACCTACAAGAATACAATAGATACATCATTAATCTCTGGAAGTCTTTCTCGATGTAGCCAAGGCCTTCGACACGGTGTCCGTTTCTCTTCTTCTGAACAAATTAGAGATCATAGAAATAAGGGGAACGCTGCTGTTAGACCACCGTTGCCAATGTATTAGAATAGATAATATCACGAGCTATGAGTAAAAAATACTGGTTTTGGTGTTCCTCAGGGGAGTATTCTGGGCCCCGCCCTCTTTCTTATTTATATTAATGACTGTGTAATCTAAATAACACTCGTACAGACTGCAGAATAATATCATATGCCAAGGACACAGCGTTAATATTTAGCGCTAAATCCAGTAACGAACTGTTCGAAATCGCTCAACTAGGTTTTAATTCTGTGACTAATTGGCTTCAAAGCAATTTACTAACATTAAATACCGACAAGGCAAAATATATTCACTTCGTAAATAAACGTATTTTCTTTCTTTCTTTTTCTCCATGCGTAAGCGTCAACTTAACATTACTAACCCTTATCTATGAGCCCATCAATGTGGTAACCGTAAAATCACTATGTGTAATTGTCGTTTTATTCTCAAAACGAGCAACAAATACCTGGGGGTAATAATGGACGACACACTCAAAATCAAGATCAAAGTATTTTATTTCACATACGCCTACAAGGGCACTTATGAAACTTCAGAAGCTAGGTGCACGGTTCCAATTGGTCCTTTCCTATGGAGAAGAACCGGCAAGAAACTCCACGGTTAATCTTTTAAAAATAATTGGCTTTTACAATGTTTTCAAATTACAGTACGTATGGGAGGACAGCGTAGGCCTGTCAACAACTCAAGAAGTACTAGGTACACACTCTCTTTGAAAAAACATATTGAATGCCTAGTCAAAAGAGTGAGCAAACTAATATATGTTTATAAAAAATTGCAAACATTAGTAGATTTAAAATTAATCACAAAAGTTTATTTGGCCCTATGTTAATCTATAATTCAATACTGTATCACTTCATGGGGTGATGCACCAAAAACTAATTTGCTTCCTCTTGAAAAAGCTCACAGAGCAATTTTAAAGGTAGCAAACTTCCATCCCTCCTTTTTTCCCATATATCTGCTATATAAATCCTGCAATGTACTAACCGTTCACCAGCTTTTCATTTTGCACTTTGTACACACACCATGCTTGCCTACAATGTCGACAACACTGACAAGAGACGGAATTATCTAGGGCTAAATGATGTGTTGGGATCGCTTAGTACGTATGCTAATGTATGTATTCTGGGGGACATGAATATTGACATAAAAGCCAACTCCTCCGACCATAGAGCTGGGGATTATTTGAATCTGTTAGCGTCACACGGTCTCTTGCCAACACACCTATATCCAACAAGAGGTGAGAACTGTTTGGATCATGTTCTGTTAAAGTCGCAGCTTGAATCTGTCACACTAGTCTTGGAGTGTTTTATCACTGATCACTGTCCAACACTTTTTACAATATCCTTAAAGAAAAAAATTATATCACCAATTGTCTATCGCAATAAAATTAACTACGGTGCAATACGTGACGCTTTAGTCCAAGTAGATTTTACGCCTGCTTTAAATTCAAATGACGCAAATTTTGCTGCAAGTTTTCTGGTTGGTGCAGTATCAGAAATAATTAAAAACAACACTTGCAGTTATAAAGTACCGCGAAATAAAAGGAACTTAAAACCGTGGATCACGCCGGGTCTGATACGCTGTATTCGAAATCGAGATAGAATGCACAAAGCACTAAAAAGGGATATCACAAATGTTGTACTTAAACTATCATACATTAGATACAGAAATTTCATTAATAAACTACTTAAGAAACTCAAAAGGCAATTTGAAAAAAACTTACTCCTAGACGCAAAAAATAATTCAAAAGCTACCTGGGACGCTATTAAAACTATAACGAACACGAAAACAAAGTATAAATCCGCTGTTTCGCTTCTTAAAATTAAGGAAAACCCGATATTATCAGTAAATGCGGTTAACCATTTCTTCACTAACATAGGCAGGGAGCTGGCTACTCAAATTCAGCAGAAACCATCTTCTTCCTCATCATACCCCAATAACTTACCAGTCGCTTCTCAGTGTGACTCTCTGGTTCTGATGCAAACCGATGCTGAGGAGGTGGAGATTCTCATAAAAAATCTACGTAGGGATTGTGCTATCGGTTTTGACAATATTTCTGCATTTATTTTACAGTCTTCACTTGATGTGTTTGTGCCTATTTTGACACACATTTGCCAGCTGTCTCTTTCTACCGGATTCTTCCCTGATGTATTTAAGAAAGCCATTGTACACCCCATCCATAAGAACGGTGATGGAGATGTTGTCAACAATTATAGGCCAATATCGGTATTGCCAGCTATGTCCAAAATCCTTGAAAAATTGCTAAATAATCGACTGACGAACTATCTTGAAGCAAAGGGTATTATTTCATCTAACCAATTTGGATTTCGGAAAAACAAATCGACCGAGGATGCTGTTTTATCATTGGTTAACATAATAGTGGACAGTTTGGACAAGAAGGAAAAGTGCCTGGGTTTATTTTTAGACCTCAAAAAGGCGTTCGACACCGTCTCCATCCCGATTCTTGTCACTAAGTTGGAGAGAATTGGCGTAAGGGGAATGGCTCTCAAATTATTTAAGGACTACCTGACTAACAGGACACAAGCGGTGAAGATTGGTGATTGCATCAGTGGAGACGAGGGGTTGGAGTTTGGTGTACCTCAGGGGAGCATTTTGGGGCCTCCGTTGTTTACGATTTATATAAACGACCTCTGTGAACTAAAATCTCCCAACTGCCAAGTATTTACTTACGCAGATGACACTGTGCTTTTTATTCATGGTCCCACATGGATTGATGTGAAAGCTAATGCAGAAACTGCTCTGAGAAATGCCAAGTGTTGGTTGTCACATAACCTACTAACGCTTAACATCAATAAAACCAACTACATAACTTTCGCATTAAAAACCTCTGCTCTCCCACCTCTGAATGCTTTCTTTATTAAATCTCATGTTTGTCGTGAGCCATCTTCTAACTGTGATTGTGTAGCAATATCCCGAGCCGCCACTATAAAATACCTTGGAATCAATATTGACCAATTTTTAAAATGGCAATGTCATATTGATGCCCTGACCTCACGTGTTAGAAAGCTAATCTACGTTTTCAAATTGCTCCGTAATGCCGCTGATTCAGAAACCCTTATGTTAACCTACCTTGCACTATGCCAATCAATACTATCTTATTGCATCACGACTTGGGGTGGGGCAGCGAAGACTATACTCTTACCATTGGAAAGGGCACAAAGAGCTGTTCTCAAGGTTATGACAAAAAAGACGTTTCGATACCCAACCGACAAACTCTATAGTGACACAGCTGCTCTAACCGTGAGACAGCTCTTTATACAGCAAACAATAATCAGGAAACACACAACACTAACTTATGACCCTTTAATTTATAAACGCAAACGTCGGTCGGATATAGTCTGTCCCCCAATCAGGCACAGAACAACAATGGCTAAACGGCATTACAAAGTTATTAGCAGTTTCCTGTATAATAAAAGTAACAAACTTCTAAAACTGTACCCTTTAACTAAAATGGAGTCAAAAAGAAAATTAAAATCATGGCTACTAAAGCTAAATTACACAGCTACTGAGGACCTCCTTAACCAGCACTAATACAATGTTAAGGAATCATTCGCTGTTTCAATCCCAATAAAATATTAATAGATATAGTTGATTAAAATAAAATATAAACGCGCCCTCTGCCTTAAATAATAGCTGAATTTAATTAATCGTCACCTGTCACAACATAACACAAACACACTCACAACAGCACACCCTCACCTGCACTTACTCTCTCACACATAGTACACAAAGACACACCCCGCACGTCGTGAATGTGGCACGTCCATTCTTTTTGTATTTTTTATTTATTAGTACCTAATTTTGTATGGATTCCCTATATACAGGCATGCCTAAATTGGGAATCCAATAACTCAATATTTTTTGCTTTTTTACTATGGACGTCTGAAGTAATGTTTCTAGTGAGGTGATGGAGCGGCCTTAGTGTCTGTAACACAGGTTAATTCCTAGCACGGAACTGGGTTTGCTCCACTATCCGCTAAAATATTCCTATCCGTCGCTCATAATGTAGTATTTAAGTAACCTGTACTCAAAGTTGTTTGTTTTGAAATAAAGTTTATTATTATTATATTATTATTATTATTATTACTTATGCAAACATGTCTTTTTAGAATGATTTTTAACATTCTTAGGCCCATTCCTGTACAATAGATTAAATAGAAGTATTAAATAAGGTACTATAGCTGTAAAAAAACTACATAAACTTAAATATTTACTATCCATCGACTATGCACAGACAGAAGACCTACTTACTGTCTTCAAATAGAACAGTTTACGTGTTATTTTACTTTAATAAGTTACAATTAATAAGATTTTATGTTATACTCATTGTTAATTTATTTCATTAAGTATTTATACACTTTCTAGCCTGAAGCACAAGTTCAAACTAATTCAGGCAATTAGCAACTGTGCGCTATTTTAATTGTTAAGGTATTCATTGTAAATATATCCCCTTTTTATAAATAAAAGATTTTTTATTTATTATTATTATTATCATTGAAAATACCTATTGCACGGCTTTCAATTCTCGCATTAAAATCATAGTTCGAAATGGTTACAGAGCATCTATTTTCGTTCAATTGGCTTGTAGGTTACCAGGAATATTTTATCACGTATCGATAGCAGTACAGAATGATCGAACCTAAACCGATTGTCAGTCATTGTAGTGAATGCGTGGCTCTCAATCTACCCACATTGCGCCGTTAGTCGGCGCTAAGGCAACAAATAGCGTAACTTCAGGGTCTACACGCTCCGAATTAATTATTAACACTGGGTTTCCTCACTACGTTTCCCTTCACTTTGTGTTAGCTCTATAAGGAATAGAATATATAATGTTTAACAAAGATTACATAATCTGTTACACTGTCAATTTGTTTGTTAATAATTTATAAGACTGAAAATTTGTGAAATATTAAAATACTAGCTGCGCCCCTGCGCGGCGTCGAGTCCTGGTTATAAACTATCTGTGTGCCAAACATTCAAATCCGTTCAGCCGTTTGTGCGTGAAGAAGTAACAAACATACAAACACACTCACAAACTTTCGCGTTCATAATATTAGTAGGATAGTGTGATTGCGACGTACAAAATGCGATTCAAGCTTCAGACCTAATTACATTTGCCGTGGAGTTGTACTGAGAATTAAAAATTACTAAAACTAACCTATTTACTAAAAAATAAATGAAAAGTAGACTTAAAAACAAATTAAAGAAAAAACATAGGTACTTTTATTCGGCAAAGACTATCTAATGATTCTGGAGTTTTATTTATTTTTTAAACGTTTCTTAGAGTTACCTAAGTATAAGATTAGCGACCGTTTACCGAACATTGGCCCCGATTCTGTTGTTCACAAACTAAACTAAATTTAAGTTCAGTGCATCTTTTTCCTTTCTATTTCATTATGAAAAGGACAGAAGATAAATATTAGTTTAGTCCTGTCAAATTAGATAATCCATATATAGGGTGACTGGTAATTAGTGACCGATATCTAAACACGTGATTGTACTCATGATAACAAACAACTTTTACTATGGGACCAAACCTGAATTCGCGAAAAAAATCTGCTGTTCAGTCATTTATGTTCGCCTAACTGGTCAAAATGTAGGTACTGAACAGCAGATTTTTTTTCGCGAATTCAGGTTTGGTCCCATAGTAAAAGTTGTTTGTTATCATGAGTACAATCACGTGTTTAGGTATCGGTCACTAATTACCAGTCACCCTATATACGTCAATTTACGTCAGGCGCCGACTAATTTGACAGGACTAAACTAACATTTATCTTCTGTCCTTTTCATAATTAAATAGACAGAAAAAGATGCACTGAACTTAAATTTAGTTTAGTTTGTGAACAACAGAATCGGGGCCACTGTTAACATTTAAACTTCCCTTTGTGTTTATCTGTTACTGTAAAACTGTTGTTAAAGCTACACTTCGCATTTAATTAAGTAGGTATAAAGCACAACTAAGCAGCTAACAACACCAATATACAAAAAAATACAATATCTTTGTAACCTCACTCAAAAGCAGTAACAATGTCGCCCAAACAGCACATTTCATACAAAACAAGATACACTTAACAGCCAGTGTTGCCATGTTTAGTGACACAGCACCTTAATCTACACTTCAAAGAGATCACAAACTCACTCACCCCCATGTGGCGTGTATCTAAGTATATTTATGGGCCGTGGGAAACTTGCTACTACCACTCAAATCGGTAGTGTTATTGCGTTGTAAATTATGTGTGAGTTTTTGTGTGTTTTTACGTCATTTTGGAAGTTTGTCTTTTGATATTAAATATTAAAGCAATTCGTTTTCATTGTATTGTAAATGGTTTCCACCACCTTCAATAGCTAAGTAGGTACTCAAAGATTTTTACAAAATAGCAATCAAATCATCATAAAATCTCAAAATATTTTATTCGGTATAATTTTTATGAATAAACAAAATAAATGAAAAGAAACAAAATAAATTATTGATTGATTGAATCTATCAGTGCAATCTGAATGTGTATATAAACAGCGAGTCTCTATACAGTAATAAAAAAATAAATAAAATTTATTCAAAACTAAAAGGACTAACATTAAATACAGTTTTTCTTAAATCTATGTCAAGTTCACTCATGATTCGTGCCTGAACTAGGTAATCCTGTGTTTCAGGCGATTGGAGGTAACATTAATTGATTTAATAATCACTCAGTTATCATATTTATCTTATTGGTACATATGAAGAAAGGTGTATAAGTTTAAGTGTAAAGTTTAGGTGTATAATTAAAATTATATAATACGAACAATATTTACTTTGGCACAAGTAATAACTTCTCTGTATCTTCATAGGACATAGTTTGAAGAGCCTCCATAAGGATTTTCTTGCAGTTACTGTGATTTAAGGAGTAGATTTTTCCTTTATTATTAAGTCTATTATAGAGTAGCGGTCCGAGGTACATATAAAATTTGGCTGTGAAAGCATGTTTTGTACTTTTTTGAGGGCAAACGATATCTTTCCGCCTTTTTTTTTGTAAATTCAGTGCTGTACGGAAGCGCTGCGTGTTGTTTTAGTACAGTGCTCATTATAAATAATTGTCGAACTGTAAGTACTTTACAAGCTTATGATTATGTAAGTAGGTGAACTACTTTATATGGAACTCTAATGGTTAAGTCAATATAATTCTTGTTGGTTTCAGGAACAGAGAATCTTGTTACACATTCTGAGTAGGTATATTGCGTTGTCAGAGGGAATAGGATAACGGCCATGGGTTAATACCTTCTAACCCATATTTACTTGGGCGAAATCTCACAGAGCCATCTGTAGTATCGACACGTTACATAATAAATGATTCCTGTTGCGACCTCTGAGAACTCATCCTACCCAAAAAAGATTCCTGTAACAGGACCATACAATGATGAATCTTTCCTTTGTAGGATAAAAATCTGAACTAAACATCAGTAGGTATTTAGTTAGCAGCCTAAACAGCCAATTTAATAAACAGGTATTACCTAGTAGTCTGATACTTCATTCTCTATATTAAAGTGTAAAGCTCGCTATGAAATTTATAAAAGTCATCCTTTTTATCTAGCACAGTATTTACAATTTATTAAAAAGCAGATAATGTGTATCGGGCAGTAGTGACGTTTTTATTAGGAGGCATGAAAGAGCCTACGTCGGCAGCGACGCGCCATTATGTCCCATTCGCCCCACTGAGTGCTTAATGCAGGATAATGGACTCTCTCACTATTAATTTGCCTCGTTTTTTGGTACGAAAATACCATAAACAAGTGCTCCGGTTACTGTAACAACCTATAGGACATCGATTTATATTGTTCACATCAAATTGTTTTCAATGAACTATAAATGTAAATGAAAACTTAATCTGCCAAACCAAGTTAATCTGTCTGATACAAACAACACAAAATCGCTTGTGATGTTTATTCAAAAACTAATTTAAGCGCACAGCAAACATAAAATATAATTACAACAAATAGCGGTTCATGTTAGCGGCGACGTTTTTAGTTTATTTAAATAACACAGAATTTTCACTTTGCGATGGTTAATTTATCACACAGAAATTTTAAATGCTACACTCATAATAGCCGTTATTTTTATACGAAATCCGAGTTGTGTTTGGATGTTCCCCGCCATAGTCGTAAACCAAATAGCTTTACGAACATGAGCGTACTCAAATATTGGTTGAACGTGGTCTCAGGGACAGCAACACAGATTTACTTCGCACTGCATTAGAAATATGGATCATAGCCGAAGTGAAGGAGAATTAAAAGTGTCACGTCGTAAAATTTTCGAAGCATACCTAAACACTTCGTAAAATTTCGCATAGAAGAAATTTTAAAAAGTCTCCGCCAATTAGAATCCCTCTTGCTAGATAGGTTAGCGGCAGAAAAACTTCTGTAGGTAAGCATCTGCTCTAAATATCGTAAAACGTCTGAAAAAATATAATTCTCGTTTCGAGCTGGAGTAAAATTTTGAATTGCTACGTTAGAAATAAAAGATGGAAAGCAGTAATTTTCATTAGTTATACCGCGAAATCCCAAACCGGCAGTGACGATCGTTCATATCGGGTACGATTAGAGTGTACGCTTGAAGGAGATAAATCGTCGGCAATACACGAACCGTGGCACGACGGACCAACAAATTATTGTCGCCCAGGGAGCACGAAATATCGGCCGGTGCTGGCACGTCGGCCGCGACCTACCAGAAATATATATCTGCACTCCCATCTGTAGGAAAAGCGGGAGATCCGAACGAATATCCGAACGTACGGGCAGCGGCCGGCGAACGCGGTTCTCTTACTAACTGCCTGCATGATGCCAAGCTATATCTTCCTGCATTTTAAGTAATGCTTTTGAAATATCTCTAACTGCTAGCCTAGAATAATAAAAATAAAGATCTATAATAAAATATTTTGTGGTAAATTTTGCTCACAATGTTCTAAATTTAGGTCACCGGTTTTGAATTTCAGATTTAGCACTAATATTTAGGTTTGCGTAGAGGGAATTCACTCATTCGTCATTACCGATGAAAGCCACAGACAAAAGCATATTGGATGTGTAAACAGCAACTAAATATAAGTTAAAGTAGCCTTCTAACCAAATGGCCCATTTCCATGATGTTTACAACTCGCGCGGGATAATAGGCATCAGATTACCATGAAACTCTTGTTTATATTAACGGTGTCCCGCCGTTTTCTGGTTAATGAGCATTAGTTTCTTTATTCATGGATTAGCATGGTTTTCTTTTTACTTAGACTGAACAACATAGAATTAAAATGTGTGGAATAACAACCAATTAACATAAAGGAAAAGTTGAGTAGTATTTGATTATCTTAGAGATCAGATCCGGAAGAACCGACACTGAAAATAAAATCATATAAAATCAACATTAATAATAAAAAATGTAATTGTAGGTTTAATTGTAGCAAATTGCCGGCGGCCACGACGGCTACAATCGTAGCTATCGTAGACGCTACAATCTTGCTACAATGTTTATACATTTTTAAGTATCACACAGAAATGTACATTAGGTACTTACTATGTATATTTAGTTTTTGAGTCTTGATTGTTGGTAAGACTTTGAACGTATAGCTACGTACATATTACATAGTTTTAGCCTAAGTCTCCTTTGTTTTTGTTTTTTATTTATTTGTATAGTAAGTTAGTCTTTTCATTTAGTTTCTAGTATAAATAGTTAGTTACATTTAAACAACATGTCATATTAATGAATAAAGTTTTAGTTTAACTGTAAAACAGACCATTGTTATCGAAGACTGCAACAGCGATGACAAGTGTCTAAACTTGTATTGTTGTTTTAAGCAAATTAAAAACACAAAGCCGAATGGCTTCCCCCGTTCAATTAGTGTCGTTTTCTGTCAAAAGGAATATTGGTGTATAAATGGCGAAGGCAGGCATTGTCACAGACGCGGTATATCATCGGCGCGCGGAAATTCAAAGGGCGCCGGAAGTACTTGATTTATGAGAGGAGGTCGCATGTATGGGCGAGTATTAAAATTTTCATAAAAATATTCTTTATGAATTGCGAGCATTGTGCTGCTAGTTAAATGGCTGCTTTAATATTTCACTTTTGTTGTGCTGTTTGGATATGGACAGGTTTTAGGTGTATTTAAGGCCATGTAGGTGCTAAATCACACGTGGGAAAAAATAAGGTTCCCTAAAACAGATTTAAATTTCCTCACGAAAAAATTTCGGATTCGCGGCAGATCCCGGCGACAATGTCGGAATAGTTAATGATTACAGACAGGAATAGTTCGTATTAGTTCAAGATCCAATCCGCATTAGTTCAAGATCTAATAGAAAAAGTCGGTACAACACAGGCTGAAAATAATAAAAAACAATTATGAACTTTCTCGTTATCCCAATTATCATTAATTTTGCTATATAGGCAAATATATACCTGCTGAAGTTCCCAACCATGCCTAAACTTTTAAAATTAAAGTACTTTGGCGTAATTATATATAATCATTATAATGAAGGTACGACACCACTAAAAGGTGGCTGGTTTTCATATAAATTGTAATCTGGAACACTTGCTCTTGTTAATAGACACACGAGTCAGTATTAATCCGCGTCCTAGACAAGCTACACCCACATTTAATTTTCTAAGAAACCAAATCCAATTACTTTCTTGGTACCACTAGATAATTAAATCTGCCTCCCTCTTTATCTTGTTCTTTAGTATAAAGTATCTTAGAGTAGAGCGATTTCTAATTTTGTGTTAGTTTCAACATAGTGCCTACTAGTTTTATTATTACGATAAAACTTCGATTCTCCCCGGTAGCTGCCTTTATAGCTTAAACTGTTTACCGCTTTAAAGCATCAAGATCAGAAAGTTACACACAAAAAGAAAATTGATACTTTTTTTCATCAACTTGGGAGAGATCGCTTATAAAATGTTACAAGAGTAGGGTAAGTACAATAACAGTATTTGCTCTCGGGTCCAGTTTTTAGTGAAGCTCATTTCATTTGTTATACGTTTTGTAGATATAGAAGGGTACTCTGGTGGCCAGTTAGGCGTGCGGGGCGCTTTACACGCGTACTTTGTGAATAATTTGCATGAGCGTGGAGGACGCGGGCGCGCCGGAGCCGGCGCTACGGGGGATTTAGGCGGAGGGGGCGCAAGGGGGCGCGGGGCGCGGGTGGCGGGGGCCAGTCAGGATTTAATGGTGAGCGCGTTGCCTGCCCACTGGAGATATTCTCATCTCGCCGAGGATAACCACCGTTACGATTTAGCGGCTTTGCAAATTGCAATCGTGTCATGGAAACGTCTGATGTCGAATTTAAGTACTATAGCTACTTACATTTTACTTATACACATTTCCTCGAAATACTTGTACATATTCTCAACAAAGCTAAGCTCCTCGTTAAGTCAGTGAAAATTTCCATTATTCCTACCTTAACGTCAGCTACAAAAGCGTTTTGAATTCATTTCGCGTTAATTAAGTTTTAAATACGTTTCAACCTTTTGATATCAGTCCTTTAACCACCTTATTTTCATAAATTTCAGCATATTTTAGTGCATAAATTATGCAAAATCGTTGTGACGCTAGTGTCTGGCGCGTTTAGTAGGTACATTGAGAGTGCCTTCCCATAAATATTCAGTTTACGGACACTCGACCACCTTATAGATGCGCTGATTTACACTAAACTAAAGTTGCTGAGAGTGTAGCTTAATGAAGACTGGGTTTTATAGCTTAATCTTGACGATAAAGTTAACAGGTTCGATATTTCATGTCCGCCCAAAATGGCTGAACATCTGCGCTTGTATAGCGCTCTTGACTACGAATAATTACATAAACGACTGTTTACATGAGTCTAAAAGTGCTATATATCTAAAAGCTGTTGGGTAATTTCACTGGGTGGCTTTAATCGTAGAAAATAACTATGATTAACTAGTTTCCCTTTGACTACGAGTACGATCAAAAGTGAGCAAATAAACCACGTTCGTGTCCCAATAACCGGGATATGATTTTCGTATTTACGAAATAGCCAATCAACGTGGATTTGGATTTTTTCTCTGAAAGCAACTGTGGATACCTAATCGAGTTGTGAGTTTGTCGTCACAGTTGCATTAAGAGCGGCAGAGTGCATTTGTGAAACGTTTACTAAGATTGTGAAGCAGCCTCGTCTACTCATTGAGAAGTATAATATTTAAATAAAGAAGTGGCTCGAGCTCCTGATAGAAGTTCTTTGAAGTTTTGAACGAAGTCTGACTTAGCGAAGTAGTTTCATGTTGTATTTACCAGTGTAATTATGAATACAGTGGACATTTATTGCATATCTTACGATTTAATATTATTTATATTTATACTATTATTAATTATACTAATATAATTACTACCACCATTACTCCTCTCTCTGCTTCTACCTATTTATTATATTACTATTATTATTTTTATTTTTACTATTATTAATTATATAAATCCTCTAGGTTACTTGCACATTGCGCAGGATACGCTCACGATGCATCATTGCGCTGCCTTCCCACCTGACCCCAAGGCCCTTCCACGCCCTTCGTCAGGTGTGACGAGTGAAAAATGCGTAGGTACCTACCTAGTTGAAAAATATGTAGCGGTCACGCTATGCCTACGAAAGAGATTTTCCTTGGAACTAGTTTCACCATAGGATATCATGTTTTTTTAATATGTTTTTTTCTAGAAATGTGATCAGTAAAATTACAATAGTTGAATGTCTTACAGAAACCATGTGCTTTAGAAGTCCCAATTGTAACTTAAACTGTTCTTTTTTCCCTACGTATATGAGTTTCTTGATAACAAAAAAGCTTTACGAGGAAAAGCTGCTATAATGCTACAGTGGAAGGTTTTCAGTTCTTTCTACTAAGGGATTTTATACAGGTATCCTACGTTTTATGAGTTGGTCGCAGACTTCACTTCACACGCCTTTCATATCCGCCCAAAAATATGTAAATGACAAAGTCACCGACATACATATTTATATGAGCACTCTGCAGTATTCGAAAATTTCAGCTCAATACTAGTAAATTCAGTACTGACAAGGGTCACTGAAAATTTCAATATATATTTGTTACTTTGATACAAGATTCATGTTTCGTGTGAAGCTACAGATTAGGTACCGAATTGGTACGTGTCGCGTGAGATCTTAAGGGTTAAAGTGCCAATTACTGACGACTAATATAAAATAAGGAATTATGCGTGACTGACGTTTTGATGATTCTGTTTTGGGTATTAAAGCCATGTTGATTGGACCATTTTGATATAAAATATGAAAATAATTTGTTATCAAATAAATATCCAATAGAAATGTTTTAAACCTGGGGAATTGGTTTATCTTTATTAGTTTTTCATTCAGTTTTATTTTTATCCTTACCTACCCTACTTAATTTCTTAGCAAAATAAAATAGCTCATTAAAACAAACTTCTTAAAATATATCCTTATTATATTACCTTTATCAACACAGTACAGCCGCTAACTTCTCTTTAATTCTCCAAAAAGCGTTCTCCACCAAGCAGATTTGTATCGTAATTTGCATAGTTAAGTCTGGAACTTACATAGAGGTACACATAAGCAAACTTCCGTCATAACTCTGCAGCCGATGTCGGCGAGCAAATAAGTAACTAGCAAGTTTAAGCAAACACTATTAAATGTATAGTAGTTTAAGAAACGGTCTCAATTTACCCTTAACATAATCTAGTTTGTGCTTAATCAAAATTCCGGCCGCACTCAATATGGATACGGGTTAGCGCTGTATAATGGCTTGTACCTTCGCATATATTATTAGATACTTATGCGATATACATGCAGTTACGTTAATTAGCTTAATCTGAAGTACAAACTGACAATTAACTAGGCGCTAACGATTTGTTGTTGTGGTTAGAGAGGGGAGTGACAGATTGGGTTGGGTTCGAGGGAGTTAGTTCGCTGCCAAGGTTATCCGTATGTGGCACTTCTGGTTTATGTTTTGGCAAACTCTTTATTAGGGAATAAGGCAAAAACTCCAACTACTAAGCCATAAAAAAACTAAACAATGGAAAACAATAGCAACTCAGGATATCCATGTTACAATTAATCACTGTCAAATCGCCCGTATTACCACTTAACTATTACATTACAAACCGTGGCATACAATATCAGATAACAACAGAGCCGTTGATATGGTTGACATCCGTCAATGCAATGCAATAACAAGTTATTTACACAGTGAGTTGTGGTTTTATGTAATTCTGTATGTATTTTAATGTTAATTAATAATTCCTATTTCAATTCGATTCGAAGGAATTTATTATAGTCAGTAGGATTAGCAATGGTTCATTAAGTCATTATTATTTTTGTAAATTTTGTTTATTGACAGCTGCAGACATAAATGTTAATGAACCAGTTTAGTTCATGAAAAAATAAATTGAGTCAGAGTTTTAACGCAACTAACTTATAGGGGTATTGTCTGACCGACCAGAGTAAAGTGACAGTCAAAATTACAAGTATGATGTATCCATATGTGAAAGCATTGATTCTGTGAAAAGTCAAGATGTGTAACGTTGCTTAAAAAATTCAGCAGTTGCACAGCGGCGGTGGTGTTTAAAATTTCAAGAGCGGAGCGCGGGCGGCCCCGCTGAAGTATCACGAGTTCATAAATTAGTTACTTTACGAGGGAAAGGTCGCGCCCCCATAGCGCCGAACCGTGTATAATTTTCATTTAAACACGAGCAGCCACAGGTCCTCGCCGTAAATCAGCTCCGACGCCGACGGCCGCCCTTTGAGTCCGTGAAACGCGCGGCTCGACCGCCGCGCGCTGGCCGACCGCCGACCGCCGAACCGCCGCAACAATGTAAAGACATTTCCATTGTACCGTAATAGGGCATTGTTTGTGACGTAAATTTTACTGCTGAATATGCAAATTTCGTTTTGCCGCGACCTCCAGCGAGAAATATTGCGAAAGTTTCGTCGAAAAATTAAAATCACGAATCGCGAACAAGTTTTTAATAACGATCGTTACAGCTTCAGAAAAAATATCGCTATTCGTACTGCAGAGGTATAAAATATTTTTATCCGTGAGATTAAAAATATTCGACCCCCTTTTTCAAATATATTACTGTTTGTGTACAATATAAAGCCAGAGGGAAATGACAATTCCGGATTTCAAAAATACGTAAAATTAAACGTTTTATTGAGTGGCGTTTACTTAACGAATCATAAATATTCATGGCGAAGGTTGCTCACATATGCTCGTGAGGCGCGGGCGACACGAAAGGGAACAGACTAAATTCGCTTATCATTCTGTAACATGGATACGTAGTAGATATCAAATAAATACACAAGCTATATTCCGAGATAACGGCGCCATAACCATAAATCCATATAAAAATCAAGCTACAACATCGTGGACCACCTTTATCACTTCTTAACAGCGTGATAAATAACTATATGAAACTCATTACCAGGAAATAAGAAACTTCATTATACAGTAGAAGCTGTGCGCGATCTCGTTATCCACAAATAAAAAGGCTTTTTCAGTGGGAGGGCTGGTTGGCCCGAGGCGTTAATATTTAAACCTGCGCCGTCGAGATGGCTGCTCTAATGTGCTATTAGCCCCACAACCGCGTGTTTGACTCGGCGGAAGCCACGCCGCACCGCACTGCGCCGATGTGTAGGCGTCTTAAACGCACCGCGAGCTCTGCAAACGTCTTATTATAATATTGCGTTATACATATAAGTATATACTTATACTTATCATTAGATTCGCCTTTTTCATGCATTTCTTTTTTCAGTAGCAAAGTTTTTCAACGGTTTTGTGCGATGGTTGATTTCGACATATCACAGTATTTTAAATTTGACGGTCAAGTGCTCTATTACAGTTAATAGTTTTTAATGAGATATCTCTTTTATCTCTTTTTTACTCTCTTTTAACCATGTGTAAACTAATTTATGGGAAGATACTAATACCTGCCGACGTAATTATGTTGCTAATTACATATTGAATTCCTTACTCGCCCCCCGGCACAATTCAAGAATAACTAGAGGAGAGAATTTAAATTATCATGTCCAACATCAAATTGAGGACACAAAGTGACTCACAAAGAGGTATTTGCCTCACCAGACATACATTAGCCGACACAGCCCTATAAAAAACGTTCCTTAATGTAAGGTAGAAAAAGCCACAGGCCAAGGCACGCGGACGCAACGACGACGGACATGCACCTGACATTTATTACCTCTGACAAAACTCGCATTCACATTAACTTCCATTTGCAATGGTAAAGGTGAACGCATATCATGCTGGGATATGACGAGCAGCTTTGCAGACACAAAAATGACGTCTACCTCTTCACATGCTCGGATACAACGAGCAGCTTCGCAGAAACAAAAACGATCCCTACCTCTTTTCATACTCGGATACAGCGAACAGCCTTGCAGATACAAAAAATAACTCACACTTCTTCTCATGCTCGGAAACAGCGAGCAGCTTTGCAAAGGCAAAAAATTGCACCTAACACTTCTTCGCATATCCCAGTTCATTTCTGACATTGAAGCTCCAAGTGATTTGAACCTCAAAATGGAATTAACGAGGACGTAATTTTCTGTAGTTTTCTGAAAGTGGTGCAGTTTGCTATGCTGAGGTTCTGATGGCAGAAGCATGACTATAAGATAGCCTTTAACACGTTTGTCGGAGATAAGAGAAAAAACTGGTACCTAAATGCGGACAATTTTTGCCCAGCACAGTACATTTGGACAGTTACAGACAACTAAAAAGTTGAATACGAACAGATACCAAACAAAGTAGGTATCCCAAATGGCACCTTTGAAATCAAGTCAGGATGATAGGCGTTGCCGGCCTAATAACAACGTACTGAGTTCATTAATCCGTTGGCCATGCGTTTTGATTACGACTATAGGTATCCCTTACGGTCATTGATGTAGTAGAGGAAGGTTCATGTTCATGGCGCTCACACTCCTAAAGTGTGTTTTTGATTACTTACCTATCTTATTAAGTAAACAAATAAGGCGTAATCACGACCTGAAAATTTCATTTTGATATAATAAGTATGCTTGGATGATTATTTGAAGCAGTTTTTGATGCAAATTACACCGAATATGTTTCTCACAAAGATCAATGTTCATTATTGTTCAAACCTAACCTAAAGTTTGTGATTGATGCGAAAACTCGTGATTTTCGTTTTATTTATCAAATAAGACATGTAAGGAAAAACTCGCTATAAATGTTCCACGTTCGTTCTTCCCCGACAGCATGTGCGCTAACCTTTAGTTCCATTTGCACTGTACTTTTAAATTTTCGCTTCATATTCCATATAAAATGGGACAGTGTGAAAGATGCATAGAAAGTTTCCGAAACACGGCGTGTTTAGGAGGCAAATAGTATACCGTACGAGGAAATGTATCCGAATATTCAGCGTTTGGTGTATAAACTGAAATGAAGAAAGCAGTAATCTAGAAGTGAATAGTTTCAGTAATAGTAACGCTCTTTGTTGGAGAGCAGTGGTGGCTCAGTGGTAACGACCGCGACTTATGAGCAGGTAAGGTAGTACTTAGGTCGTAGGTTTGAAACCAGATAGGCGCTTTACTTTGTGTAAATTATTTCATCAACAGTACTCATAAAACGGTGAAGTAAAACATCGTGAGGAAACGGGCATGTCCTAGAACCAAAAATTCGAATACATGTGACATGTACCAACCCGCACTAGGACCGCGTGGTGGAGTTGAAGTTCTCGTACTAACTCGTAAGTCACAGCCGTTACCACTGAGCCATCACTGCACTACAACCACAGACTACAACGATAACATAGATATTAAGGATCATTTAATTAGGTAACGAGGTTCACTAAACGTTAAAAGTGTATTAGGAAAATCTACAAAAAGCGGGGCTTGTAAAAAGGCTATTTTTTGTCAGAAACATTTAAAACTCCCAAGTTCCATTCGAAAATAACGATAAAAAATTACAAAGTACCTATTTACCTTTTTTAAGTGGGACTCCATTAAAACAGCTATAGGTAAGCGCTTTGAAAGAAGTATTCGCAAAAAATAAAATATCCACATCAAATGTCAAGTGGTGAATAAGTAACAGGTTACCTGCTTAACTGCTATTTCTCCCATAATTACCCTAAACCTTGATAAATACTTGAAGAACGTATCATGAAACATAACGGGTCTATCTCCCTCAAGGGAGTGTAATTGGGTGCCTCCTATTTCTTATTTATATAAATGACCTTATAAAAACCATAGAAGGGCCATGCGTCTTGTTTGCTGACGACATCTCGCTTTTAACTTCATGCCAGAACAATGTAAGCTTAAGCGAGGACCTAACCGCCACATTAAATAAATCAATAACCTGGATGAACGACCATAGTCTTGAAATCAATTTCTCTAAATCTAAATTAATGCCCTTCCACCCCCGTCAAAAAACCCCACTAGACATAAACTTCACCTATAATGGCAAAACAATAGAAGTCGTTCACGAATTTAATTTACTTGGCCTGTCTATAGATATAAACATGAATTGGAAATCACACATTAAAAAGATAAAATCAAAACTATCCAAATTTGCATACGCCCGTCGTGAAGTCAAAAAAACCACTAACCTTAAAACTGCACTTGTTACCTATTATGCCTACGCATACGCGTGGCTCAGTTACGGCGTGATATTGTGGGGAAACACCACAGATGCACCAACCACATTGCAAAAAAGACTTATAAGAATCCTAGTAAATATAGAAGATACCGACAGTTGCAAACCACATTTCCAAGAACATAAAATACTTACCTTCGCCTGCTTATACATTCTATAAATATGCAAATTCGTTCGAAATTACCAACACTTTTACACAACAAGAGAAAATATACAGTCAAAATATACATTACGCCATAAAAATAGGTTAAACTTACCAAGCTCTAAGTTAAAAATGCACTCAACAAGTACATAAGTCATGTCAATTAAAATGTATAATAAATTACCAGAAACAATTAAACAAAAGAACAAAAATTTAATACATTCATAAATAAGTTGAAGCAATTTCTATTATACTCGTATAAATGCTATTATAATATCAATGAATACCTAAATGACAAATTTTAAATTAGATGTTTTTATAAAATAACAACAATATTTATAAATATAGTATAACAACTAAGTAGTGAAATAAAATCTCTCTTCCTCTCTCCCACTGTTGCTGTGCCCGACAGGGTCCACAATGATCATAAATTCTGTAAAACCTACCACCTAAGTTCACATGTGGAAGCAATAAATATATTGAGTATTGAGTATCTATATATTTGAATTTCTGGTTAACCAATCAAATACCTACCTAAACTAATTATATGTAAATTCTCTAGTTAATTTTTCTTATTGTAACTTTTTTTTTATTGTCGCTAAAGGCTTTGTATGTGTACACATAAACATGGAAGAAGGAGGTCTTCTGTTACAGGTATCTCTATACTTAAAAAAAAAGACCTCTAAAATGTATTTGTTAAGACCTGTTGATTATGATTTAAATAATCGTCTCCTTTAAAGTTACGCTTCGCGAGCACATTCGCAAGAAGCTGGCAGTATCATCACAACGGTAATATTTTCTTATTGTTTGTCTTATTTCTTTTTAGTAAGTATATTCATGTATTTATGTATATTTATTTGTGCTTGTATTTATATGTAATTAGGTATATATTATATTCATAGTTTTAATAGGTTTATGCGTATCTTTATATTTAAAATATTTATTCCCCAATTTTCATGACTGCACCATTGTTTGTCTCTGCATCACCCAAAGGTTGACTGGTAGAAAGTGCATTTGGCATTAAGTCCGCCTCTGTACATGTATGTGCTTGAAGTATTATATAAATAAGTAAATAAACTCATAAACTAACAAGGTAAGCGTAATATTAGTAGCTATCTCCTATAAGACCCATAGTCATGAATTCAGCACATTATTTTAGAGGTAACGTAGAAATATATCTCGTCGGTTAACAATAAAATAATCACCTGTTTCATAGAAAAGTGCAATAACCTACGCGGTCAAAATGTAAAATTTCTTCGCAGGGGATTTAGAATCTTGTATTAAATCCATGATAACAGAAGGCCAATTCTCATACTTAAAAAAAAACGTTCAAATTCAAGTCGCAATCTCACCTCAGCGACAATCAATATCAAAAACTTGTTAAAAATGTATGTGAATTGATTGTATTTTTGACAGATTGACACTGAGATTAGAATGCGAACGTTCTTAAAAATACGGAAATTGCCCCTTTTTTTTTTTTTTTTTTGTGGATGGGAAATCATCCAATGACCCCTCCCGCTCTGGGTGGAGCAGAAGGGAGTGTCAGACTCTTACTGACTAAAACCCACCCGTGTTCCTTCCTTAGCCCTTTGTGTTCCGGGGTAGCGGTAACCCTTTCGGACAATCCCGCTGCCCCGGCAGGCTTCGGCCCTTTCGGGCCCCTTCCTTATGCTGACATCTCTTTGAGGCGCGCGTGGAACACGTACGCGCAGTCCGGCACGGGCCTGGTCCTGATCGGACGGAGAGTTACCCATTACTCTCCGCCCGCAGGCCCGCGCCTACGGTGGCCGGGAGTCGTCTCGCGGCTCCCGACGCCCGGGGCGTCTCCCGCGGCGGCTGGGACGTGAGGCCCTCTCCCTCAGCCGTCCCGCCACCTCCTTCGCTAGCATGACTGCTTCGCAGAAGGAGGTGACTGCCTCCCACTCCCTCTCGCCCCGGACCATGGCTTGAACCAGGGCCGGGCGCGAGAGGTCGCCGCCGCCGCCGATCGCCTCTGCGAGAACACGGCGGTGCTCCGCCCAATTGGGGCATACCGCCACCGTATGCTCCACCGTGTCCTCCGGGCGACCCTCGCAGTGGTGACACCCGGGCGTATCCTCCCGCCCGATAATGTGCAGGAACCTCCCGAAACACCCGTGTCCGGTGAGGACCTGCGTCAGGCGGTAGGTGAGGGCGCCGTGGCGCCTCTCTAGCCACTCCTCAAAGAGGGGTCTTACCGCCGCTATCGCGGCGTGCCCTGCGCTGGGTTGCAACAGTCGCTCTTTCCATGCCGCCATGAGATCGCGCCGGAGGTCGGTCCGCTCCGCTGCGATTTGCCGCGGAAGCGGAGTTTCCCCCCGGCGTAGTGCCTCCGCGCGCCACTCGTACAGGCGCGCGAGGACTATCGCCTCCAGATCCCACGGCGGCAGTCCGGCAAGGAGGCTTGCCGCCTCGCCCGAGATCGTGCGGTACCCCCGGATTAGCCTTACGGCTACCACCTTCTGGGGCGCGTTCAGGTAATGGGCGGCTCGCCGCCGCAGTGAACGCGCCCACACCGGGGCCCCATATAGGGCCATGGACCGCACGACCCCCGCGTAAAGCCTCCGGCAGGAGGCGTTTGGCCCCCTCAGGTTGGGCAAGAGCCGCTTGAAGGCGGCCCCGGCCCGTTCCAATTTGGGAGCCAAACGTCGAAAATGCTCGACGAAGTTCCACCGGCTGTCGAGGACGAGACCCAGGTACCTCATCGTTGTCTCGGAAATTGCCCCTCTGGTTGCGTGTTGATGTCCCTGCCACAACGTATACAAATAATAGTGTAGGTAATAGGTAATACAGGCTGATGTCCGCAACTCCACGTCAATACGCGTATTTTGCGTGTGTAAAAAAATAAACAATAGTGTAACCAAAAGTACCTATTCGAGTCAAAGTTTACCAAAAGGTTTATGCTTCTCGTGCGTTCTGCCATCGAACCTGAAACGGCTTACGTCTTTCCCAATTTATTGTTTGATTCCTGCTATAAATCTCTTAAATAAATAAAAAAAAACATACGGACAGACAAGGAGAAATCCTATTATATTTTTGTTTTTATCTCATGATAAATGGCAGTGTATTTTCGAATGGGAAAAATCCGAATCAATGAAGCTCTGTTTCTGCGCAATGCATCATCATGCATCAGACAGTCATCATCGACACTGCATTTAAAATTCACTAACCAACCATATTTTCCGATGTGACCACATGAAAATAACGTCGCCATTTTTTTCACTAACTCCACTCTAGATAACACAAAATCCTAGTCAAGATAAAATCTATTACTTGTGTTTTATACTTCAAGAGAAGGGTTCATAAATCAGAAAAAAGAAACATCTAACTCGACAAACTTTTACAACTTTTGCGGGTGAAGCAACTGGTTACATTAATTAAAGAAGAAGAAAGGGGGACAATTAACGAAGTCATTATAAGACTTTTTTAAACGGTCACAAAATAATAACCTGTAGGTATACACGATCAACAAATTCTACAGAAACCACAAAATTATCTTCTGTTAACCATAGTTTTTTATCTTGTAAAACCTTTTTCAAGGTGACTGGGCTTCAGAGTACACTCGTACCCTCTTAAAATGTATTACATAGCCTCCTTTATAATGTTTATTCAAATAGAACACATTGCCGGAACCCATCGATTATCCAGGTAACTTCTTTTGTAACAATTGATTAAAATTTCCAAAAGAAGCGCCTGCTGTGCAGTCAAAATATTACCAACTAGCTGACCCGGCGAACTTCGTACCGCCTTAGCGTAGCTTTGATGCACTACTTTATTTTGTATAGCTGACCTATCTTATGTATGAGTACCTATTCAATTTGAACTGGAATCTATAATATCCTCCATATAAAAATGAATCCTTTGTAAAAAAAAAACGAAAAAAAAAATGAAAAAAAAATGAAAAAAAAATGAAATGGAATGATTTTCTTTATATTTTTTTTCGTAAGAACCTTGTACAGAGTATTAGAAAACTACAAAAAAAAATCAGCCAAATCGGTCAAGCCGTTTTCATGTTATGTCGTGACAACGGAAAACGGGTTTCATTTTTATATATATAGATAGATAGATTACCTATAGTGCGGCTGAAGAGAGAATACGTTCTTGACACTTGTCAGTTTCATACAAATGAATACGTCATCATTTGCCTAGCCTTTTCCCAACTTTATTAGGGTCGGCTTCCAGTCTAACCGGATGCAGCTGAATACCAGTATTTTACATGGAGCGACTGCCTATCTGACCTCCACAACCCAGTTACTGGGTAATACGATACCCCTTGGTGAGACTGGTTGTCAGACTTTCGGGCTACTGACTACCCGTAACGACTGTCAAAGATCCACGAATGACAGCTGGGACCAACGGCTTAACGTGCTTTCCGAGGCACGGAGGGGTCTCGGTATGTAAAGATGGTCACCCATCCACAGACCAACCACGGCAAGCGTAGTTTAACCCGATCGATCGACCTGTGCGGCTGTTATTATTTAGCCACGGGAACCCCTCCCTCCTTCGGGAATACAAATGAATACGTGTTTTGCAAATTTTACCTTTATTAACTACTAGAATTTTCGCACTGACAGGTGCCAGGAACGCTTTCTCTCGACGGCCGGTCTGTAGGTAATTGTCAGTCACAAAACCTTTTAAAAAGTTTGGATCATTTTATTCATAGCGACGAGCATCACAGAAAATAAAAGAAGGTGAAAGAACCCAACGAATGAAAGACAAAATCTTTTATTAAATGCAACAAAAGGCCGCCATTGTTTAATTAAGTCAGGAAGTTATTAAACTTTCAGTGACCCCAAAAACAACTTGTTATAGACGTTTGCCTCTCTAAAGCAACATGACTTTACGTGGGCTGTTAGACACTGCTTGCAACTCGTACATATACCTAAAGCTAGATATTAGTTTAAAGTTTTCGTTTATGCTGGTTCTTTAGGAAAACTAATATATTCTAGTCTTGCTTTTGGCATGAGGTAAATAGCTGGGAAGCTCGGAGTCTATTTCCGTGCTTCCGATTTGATGGTCCCGAGAACCAGAAGCAAAGTCCAGTTGTAGGTATCTACGGCGCGTACGTGTTCCACGCGCGCCTCAAAGAGATCTCAGCTTAAGGAAGGGGCCCGTATGGGCCGAAGCCTGCCGGGGCAGCGGGATTGTCCGAAAGGGTTACCGCTACCCCGGAACACAAGGGGCTAAGGAAGGAACACGGGTGGGTTTTAGTCAGTACCTAAGAGTCTGACACTCCCTTCTGCTACACCCAGAGCGGGAGGGGTCATTTGATGATTTCCCATCCTCAAAAAAATTCAATTTATGCACTAATTACATGACGTGTGGTGTCTTGTAGGTAGGTAATAGTTACCTTTTAGTTGGCGTTTTTTTTCGTAGTTGGGTTTTATTGATAACTAGCTTTTGCCAGCGACTTCGTCCGCGTGGAATAATGACTTCCGGAAATTGAGGCACTAACTCTCATAGAGTTTAACCGATGTGCTCTTTCTTCTGCCGATTCTTGAGAACGCGTATTTCTCATTCAACGCGTTTTTCAAGACAATACAGGGCTTGAATAACTAAAAATATATAACTACGTCAAATATATATAATAATATATAATAAAACCTACTTCACTTAAAACTAAATACCTATAACTACTATAATTTATAATACCTATACCTATAATTAATAAAAGTACCTACGCTTTTACCTACTTAATATTAAAAAAAACTGAACATAAATTAACCAAAACTTACCTACTACTAACTAACTACTACTAACCTATTACTACTTCACCTAAAAAGAAATCCTGTTTTCCCAACATTTCCCTTCACTGCTCTGCTCCTATTGATCGTAGCGTGATGAAAAATATACTATAACCTGCCCAGGAGTATGAAGAACAATTGTACCAAGTGTCGTTGAAATCCGTTGAGTGGTTTTTGTTTCTATAACGAACATACAGACAGACAGACAGACAAAAATTTTACTGATTGCATTTTTGGCGTCAGTAACGATCACTAATCACCCGCTGATAGTTATTTTGGAAATATATTTCATGTACAGAATTGACCTCTCTACAGATTTATTATAAGTATAGATTATTGTAGTACTCAAGATATTTTAACCCACAAGCAAAATGTAGGTTAGCTACCTATTAACAAGATTAGTTACCTATTTTATATTCTAAGCATCATGTTTGCTACCTAACTATGAGAACATAATCCTTACTGAGCGTTATAACATGTACTACAAGTGTTTGACAAATTGACCCAAAAATTTTAGGGAAACCAGGTCATAGTAGAATTTTATGTTCAGGTGACTGCTGCTCATCCACTTGATATGATCCTTTAGTACCCTCCAGCCTCGCGGGAAGAGGGGCTATCTATTCTTCGCCCGAGGCTAGCTGAGTCCTCTATTTATAAATGCCAACATTTTGAATTCATGGTTGCTTCTGTCTTGTGGTTACGTCTGAATTATTTGGGGCAACATTAGATAGATAATTATCTAATATTACCCTTTCTTGTAATTGTTATTTATTAAGTAAGTAAAATTGGATTAAGAATACCAAAACTTATATATTAATAATTATAACGTAATCAAAATAATAAATTCATACACAACTTTAATGAAGTGGAAAGATAGTGTTCTTTTACGCAACAGTTTGGCAGTCCCTAATTTCAGGCGGTAGTGGTTACCTGACCTTACATAGGAAACCAAAGCTTTACTCGTGTTTCTAAGTAGATACTGTGTGCTGGATCGGAAGGCATGCGTTTCGGTAAAATTACAGGCACATAACACATTCCAACTTTGTCTCTAAGGTTGGCAGTGCGCGTTGGCAAATAGGTGGGTAGATACGTTTGTTGCAGATGTTTATAGGCTGCGGAAATTTCCATCAGATGTGCCGTCGCCAGTAGATTGCCGCCGCGTCGCATCAGTTTGTATACCAACCTTTCCAATAAAAAGTAATATTTTTCCCAAACTACCTTTCTACCTTTAAACGTTAAAAAATGCTGAGCGTCCACGATAAATACTATTATAGACGTCGTTCGCGTATTATGCAATTGGACAGTCAAATATTAGTGGAACGTGATCGTAATAATATTGAAATCGCCCATTGGAATAGCATTGCGTTCTCTATCGTCCGTGTTTTATTATACTGACATCGATGAAATTGCGCGGATTTATCGACTATTTTTGTTGCCTCGTTTATTTTGGGATAGTTCAGTAAGTTATGTTTTACTAGCTTTGCACGCAGTTCTGCTCGCAACTATAGTTTTGTTTAATTTCCAACTATGTTTTGGGCTAGTGAAGGCACGGTTCAAATCGTACAATATTATTATTAATATTCTAGTGATATTTATTTTAGAAGTATGTATGTAGGTATATTCTCATAATGTTTGTTTAGTTTTATTAAGTGAATTGTTTATAATTTTATGTATTTTTTGTCTCGTTTACTCTTTCACACGCTGTCTACATTTCTCTATATTGTCCTATCGCAGGTATGCTGGAAGAGATTTCTTATGAAGCTTCACCTTTATACGTATTTTTCTGTTTTGTTTTTTTTTTTTTTACTCTTTATGTAATTATGTGTGTACATAAATGGTAAAATAAAATAATAAGTAAGTGGTTCCGTGGTGATTTTCACCAGTATTTGATATTAAGGTGTCAAAAAGTACCTACTGTGTATTTGGACAGCCGTTATTGTGTGATCGTTCATCTGAAAGCAGAAGTTGAAGTATTGGCTCTGGCCGGAGTTCGGTCAGTGTCAGGTTGTATCGTGATCAAAATTTGATTCGCGACTATAACTGGTACGTATTTACAGAATTATAATCATTAGAAACATTAATACATCTTTCTAAGTGAGGTTTGTACCATAAGCACTTTTCCATAAGAGATTTCTTCTTTTGGTACAAATCTAACTTAGGAAGATGTATTAATGATTCTAATGACTATAATTCTGTAAATAAGTAGGTACCTGTTATAGTCGCGAATCAAATTTTGATCAAGATACAACCTGACACTGACCAGCAAATTGCAAAAAATGTAAGAAAATTTGAATTTCGCGGTTTACCACTTCGCATTCACCTTGAATAAAACTCTAATTCTTCGAAATTGTATTGAATACAATTGAATTATTATTATTAAATTGAATGTTGTGTTGTGATTTTATTGTTTTTAATCGTTCAGTTAACGTTTCTCTAACTTGATAATTCTGTTTAAATGGGTCAAAATCTGTGGCTAGTAGGTAAGTCCCTAAGGGCTTTGACCTAAGCCTTTACCTAATTGTGTGATTATTTCCCTAACTTTGTTTACTTATCGTATTCACAGCGACCGAACTTGCCAAAACAAGCGAGTTTCGAGACGATCCCTTGACATTTTCTGGGAACCTTAATTTTCGTGTAGAAGTAGGTGTAATACCTATATTTGCTTGATGATAGATATTAACAAAGTAGAACGAAATTAATACCATCCTAGGAATATTAGGTAAGTACCTATCTAAATGTAAATAATGTGTTCCTCTTTTGCGCTCAAATTAAAATGAAAAAATATATAATTAAGTGCATTTTTCTCTTAAACTTAATGTATATTTTATTCACCGTTGTTTATCTGTACTTCATTTGTGACGTTGTAATTGGGCTAAAAGTGATTGTCTTTGACTGTAGCTTTCTGTAACAGTAGTTTACAAAATTGAACTTTTTTTTTATACCCCCGAATAAAAATATATAAATATGTTAATCTACCTTCCTGAAACCTAAAAGTGTTACCAGAAATATTTTATTACGTCACAATTTCTTCCTGCAGTCAAATGTTTTCTTTTTAATTACCTAACGTGGTGACGACAGTTTATTGTTTATTCGTTCGCTTCAAACGACAATTATCTTGTTTCGAGTGATTTAAAATGTCGAGTAGAAATTGTGAACAAAATTCTGATCGTTTTTGTAATGTTTGTGGACAGTATAAATTTTCAAAAAAGAGAACACCCATTCATTGTAGATGCGTTAAAAAGTGCACATCTTCATTATTCAAGGATTTTGGGATGAAAACATGTTAGGGGGTTACTGTTGGTCCATTATAAGGGAAACTGGCTCGAATAACTATAAAAAAGGCAAAAATTAGTCATTTTTTATTTTTTTTTAGTATTAATACTAAAATTAAGTATTTCAGTTCAGTTAGTAAATATTTCTCAAACCAGACGTGACAATTTTTTTTTATTATTTTTTTCTGGATAATTCTACATAAATGAATAGTAAAATGACAACATTTAGCTGGGGTATGAAAACCGTGTAAACTAGTGTAATCATAACTGGAACGTACTTTATAAAAAGGGTGAATACTAAGTAGCAGTATTTTTTTTTCTTAAAAAAACGTTGCCTCACACTAGGAATTACTCCTGTGTCGTGTGTGCGTTTAAAAACATTTAAAGTCACATATACAAACAGCTAGACCCGGAACAACTACATACCTGTAGGCAATGCAAATATTTGTTCCGTGCGGGAATCTAAGCCGCGACACGCAGCGCAGCAGTCGATCGCTCAGCCACTGCGCCAACATCATCAGTGTGTCGTGTTTTATTTTTTAATTCACTATGCAAGGCGAGTTCAGCTAACGGTTACCATGAATTTAGAAAGTATACAAACTAAACCTTTCTACTAACAAATTGTAAGGTATAAATATACTTCTATTAATCTTAACCTTAAAATTTTCCAGCAGTCTGTATAAAGAAATAGGGTTTCTCTGGTTAAAAGGAGACCACCCGACCCTACTCATGGGAGCTCTGAAGACAACTAAGAGATTGTTTCAGAGCATGCAGAGGTTGGCCCCTGAGTACATTCCTCCAGTTACAAGCATATACCTATTGTATGTACCACCCACAATCAAACTAAGGATTTTGACCGGTAATTGGAGCTGCCTACTCACAAGCCTATATTCAGCAAGCGACGTCGTATAATATATATAATATCATAAATTATTTATATTTTCTTTAGTACTCCCAGAAGACAAGCACCACTTGAAAGTAAAAATGATAAACACGAATAATGAGCAATAAAACTGACGATTTCAACTCTCGACACGCTAATGGCTTCCTTCTTGATCTTAATAATAAGAAAAAATAAAAATAAAACAGTCCGCTGAATTGAAATTCTAATGTCTCTTGAATAATTGAAAACGTTTGGGTACCCACTGACGTTGTTCTTTAAATATAAGAAAAAATAAAAACCACATCTAATCTGTCGCTTGTTTCGTACACTGAAACTCATTTCGCCTTTTTTCAATTTATTTTGTATGAGTTTTGCCCACGAACAAAAATTAGTTTCCTAGTAAGGTTGATCGCGTGTAGGTACTACCTACTATAGAAGTGTATCGTTCAAGCAATTTTCCTTATTTTCATTCTATTTGTAACTAGCTTCTGCCCGTGGCTTCGCCCGCGTCGATGTCGGAAATTGTCCCACGGGAACGGCTACCCGGACAAAAAGTAGTCTGTGTCCTGCCTCAGGATGCCATCTACCTCCTTGTCGAATTTTATTGATATTCGTTCTGTGGTTTATGCGTGAAAACTTATAAATATTTGATTTCTTTGGTTTTAATATTTTGCGCAGTTAAATTGCTCCTTTTAAAATCAACTAGCTGCCAGCGAAAGTCCCATCAAAACCGGTCCAGCCGTTTTGGAGATTAGCCGGAACAAACAAACAGACAAAACAAATGTTTCTTTGTTTTAAGCACAGTATATTCTTTCATATGCATTTAGTAAAAAGCTGTTATTTTGGCATTACAAACAGACATTTCAATGTTATTTATTTGTATAGATTTAAACCTGGACATGGGCTAAATTTCAAGTAATTACTGAAATTACGAGGACCTAGAATTTATATTGCTCATCAACCCGTGTAGAAAGTTACTATAAAATTTTACAACATTAATAAATTATAAAGACGAATTGAATACATTATTTAGGATATATGTATACCGTGGGTTGTAAATATAGCGGGAGGTAGGTAAGTAAGTAGTAGATACTTATTTGAGCCCCGCCAGTGCTAGGAGATTAATTAGCGAGTATCGTAAAGAGCAATAACGTGTCGGGTTTAAAGATGGCAGTAATGTGACATAAAGTTTGAGCACCAGTTGAGAGAGCTTTTTGTGCCGGAGCGCGAACGATTGCAGAGAGGGCGTCACACCAACGTGATGCACTCGTTTTCCGTTTTTAGAAGCAATTTTGCATCGCACCGCCCGTGACATAGCTATGCAACAGAGGTTCAATATAGACATGCCTATGAAGGCAATTCTATACCTATTTACCTTGACGGTATGTCGTGTAGCAGTCGCGTGTTGAAAGTTGATGAATCGATCACGGAATAAGATAGTAGGTATTGTTGGAACGAAGTTCTTTAAAAAGTCCTAAAGCTAACAGTAAGGTCAAAATAAAAATCCAAGATGGCGGCAGCGAAAACTATCGATATTTTCTACACGGGTGTAGTTTTCATAGTTTTCGAGGGTGCTAAAGCCAATAGTGAGGTCAAAATAAAAATCCAAGATGGCGACAACATTATGAGAGCTTATACTATATGGGTCCGTATTAGATTCACACTTTTTCTCTCTTTCTGTCGCTTTCTATTATACATGAGTATGTATGCGTGCGAGTATCGACTAAGGAACTGTTTCTGACGGGGGTCCCCCGACCTCACCCGGTTTTTTTTTCATAATTGAAGCTTTACGACACCCTTTTGAAATTAACAGTCAGTAAAGTATATATAAGTAACTATAGCCCAGCAGAGTCACAGGCAGGCTGTCTTGTTGTAATGCTAACATATTCACCATCACAAACTTATAGTTAATTAGTTCGTGCCAAAGCGACCGAAGAAACAAAACAATCCACAAATGTTAATAATATTTTAACAATGCACTTTAGGTACTCGCTTATCCGTTACGAGCCCCGCAGTATTCCCTCAGTTTACTTTTACAACTTGCGCTGAGATAAGCTACTTAGATACCGACCATACTTGATGTTGAATTTCATACAAGGTGGCAGGGGGACATCGACGCGCGGAATTGTAACCATGAATTTAGCACATGATTCTAGAACCCCTAGCGTAGAATATTTTCGTTGGTTATCAAAAAACAATCATCACCCCGGAGGGGAGTGACAGCTACAACGCCACATGCAAACAACGCGTCATACTCACGTCACGCAAAATCCTGGATCTCGCAAGCAGAGCTTACCGCGCAATTAGCATATGTACAACAGCCCGACATGAATCATTGGGCAGTTGCCCGCCAGACACAACACCCGTCTGATCGGAGGATCCTCCCTTTTCTATGGAGTATTAGTGAACTTTACATCCTGTTCCTCATACCTCCATACGCGGTCAAAATGTATGGAATAGCATTTGTTTTTAAATGGCGACGAAAATTTTCAATAAAGGCGCGGCAAAATCTTGTACTGATCGTACCTTATTACTTAAACTGTGTGGAATTTAAAGTTTATCCTACTAATATTATAAATGCGAAAGTTTGTATGTATGGATGTATGGATGTTTGTTACTCTTTCACGCGAAAACTACTGAACGGATTTTGATGAAACTTTACAGTAATATAGCTTATACATCAGAATAACACATAGGATACTTTTTATCCCGATATTCCCACGGGATCAAAACTTACGCGGGTGAAACCGCGGGGCGCAGCTAGTAAGGTCATATAAGTGTAGGTATGAAATAAATATACTTAACTTGACTTTAAACGGTTATATTTTATTATGTTATGAAACAAAGACATTCAAAATCATAAAAACAATCATTGTCACTTATAATGATAATAAATTATAGTACTTACATTTTCAGTTTGGACTCAGAGGTGCGCACTGTACAATCGCTCGAACTCAACTCCCTAGTTTGCTTGTGCAACAACCGTTTTTATACGCCTACTCAGTGGCGGGGGTTATGAGTCACACAACACGTGCGTTTGCAGTTGCAGACGCACGTTTCGTTTTACGGTGAGCACAAGCATACTAGGTTTATACATTTATTCCTTTTAGTATTTTATATTTAATTATACATCCATATTGTCTACCCTATTATTAAATTATACATTCTGACAGTCGGCCATCCTATGCTAAGCATGACCTCGTGCTTAATGGTTCCTTTGTCAACAATACACTATAAGCGACCCTTCCGTCTAATACAATATTTTGACACCTATGTCTATAATACACGATATGGGACCTTTCCGTCCAATACAATATGACACCTTTGTCACTAATACATTTTATGGGACCCTTCTGTCCAATACAACATGACACCTTTGTCAATAATACATTTTATAGGACCCTTCCGTCCAATACAATATGACACCTTTGTCAATAATACATTTTATAGGACCTTTCCGTCCAGTAAAATGTGACACCTTTGTCATTACATTATAAGGGACCCTTCCGCCCAATACAATATGACACCTTTGTCAATATTACATTTTATAGGACCCTTCCGTCCATTACAATATGACACCTTTGTCAATAATACATTTTATACTAAAAAAAAGAATATACACATTATGACACATATTAATGGTATTAATTAAATTAAAAGACCATTCAGCCTTTAAATGGCAGTAAAATTATAAGACTTTTTAGTCCTATAGGCTTATTTATTATTAGTCTATGTTTATTTTTATGGCAATAGAAATACTTGTTTATTAATCAGACTCGTTGGATAAATCATTGTCACTATCATGTGGCCTATTAAAATTCAGCCACGGTTTTAGTTTATCGACCGCGACTATCGTGGAATAACCCTTACCCCCCTTTTTTGTGAGAGGTGTATCTTCGACTTGATATCGGTCGTGGTCCAATACTTTTGTAATTCTGTATGGACCTTGAAATTTAGGAATTAATTTTCTACTGTGTCCTGTAGAAGGCACCTGGCGCTCAATACGTACTAAATCCCCTTCCTGATATTTTACTGGGGCACAACGTTTTTTATCAAAGTGAGATTTATCTTTCTCCTGACTGGTGGCTATATGCTCACTCATTTTGTCACGGATTTCTATTATATTTTGTTCATTAGTCTTAGTAATATCACCCTCCAGTTCGGAAATTATTTTATTTTCACTACTTCCCGTTAATCGTTTGCCAAATAATGCTTCTGCAGGGGTTCGGTTAATACCCTTGTTTAACGTATTATTTATTCCCCATTGTATATCAGGCAGGTGGTCGTCCCATTTATTTTCAGCTACACCAATAGTTTTTGCTGTTAATGAATCTACAATCGTCTTATTGTACCTTTCTACCTGCCCATTCGCTCTGGGGGTAGCAACAGCATTAAGTATGTGCTTGATTCCCTTTTCTATAACGAATGCTTTAAAATTGTCACTTGTAAATTAGGATCCCCTATCAGAAATTATTCTTTTAGGAACCCCAAAGATGCCAAAATACTCCTTAAGTACTTTAATGGACGTACTAGTTTTAGTATTTCTTACTGCTTTCAAATAAATATATTTCGTAAACGCATCTATTAAAACCAAAATATACATATTGCCTCTACTACTTCGCACAAAGGGACCTGTATGATCAATGTGTATTGTGTCAAAAGGAGCTGCTACTTTTGGTATTGGGTTAAGATAACCAGGTTTTTTCCCACCGGATGATTTTGCATATGCGCATTCCAGGCATGAATCTACGTATTTTTTTATGAAACGTCGCATTTTATTAAACCAGTAATTGGATTTAATTTTATCTAAAGTTTTGTCAAAACCAAAATGACCTATATCATCATGATTTTGCTTTACAATTTGCCAACGCACTCCCTTTGGCACAACCCATCGATCCCCATCAGCAGTCATTCGAAACAATTTGTCATTTTTCAGTTTGAAATTAGACTTTATATCGACTAAGTCATCAAATTTTGGATCTTTAAGAATGCCTATTATTCTTTGTATATCATCATCGGCATTTTGCACAGTAGTCAACCATGTAGACTCTGATACTGCAAAAACTCCGGTTTCCGAACTGGGTACCGGATTCCTACTGAGCGCATTAACGTGGGACATGGACGAGCCTGGTTTATAATCAATTGAAAAGTTGTACTCTTGCATCTGTTCCCACCATCGCGCGACACGGGGAAGCATATCTTTTTTTTGGAACGTTGCTTTTAACGAGTTGCAGTCTGTGATTATTTTAAATGATAAACCAACTAGGTAGACACGAAATTTTTGAAGAGCAGATACAACCGCTAATGTTTCTAAGTCATACGATGAGTAATTCTTTTCTTCGGGGGTCGTTTGTCTACTGAAATAAGCAATTGGTTTGAGAACTAAATTTTCATCTCTTTGTAAAAGAATTCCAGCTATGCCTATTTTGCAAGCATCGGTGTGTAATTCTGTTAAAGCTTTAGGATTGTATAAGGCCAAAGTAGGCTTTTGAGATAATTCTTTTTGCAAAACTTTAAATGCTGTGTCTTGGTCTGGTCCCCATTGCCATGGAACATTCTTTTTTAACAAATGGGTGAGTGGCTTTGCCAAAATAGAAAACTTGGGAACAAATCTCCTAAAGAAGCTAGCCAGTCCTAGAAACTGACGGACGTTATGCTGGTTTTGTGGTACAGGGAAACGTTCAACAGCTTAAATTTTTTTTGAACCTGGTCGAATACCCTTTTCTGAGACTTCAAATCCTAGGTAGTCTACTGCGCTTTTAAAGAAAAAACACTTAGATGGCTTAAGAGAAAGTCCAGCTTTTTTAAATAAATCTAGTACGGACTGCAACCTTTCCATACCTTCAGAAAAAGTTTTACTGGGTATGATTACATCGTCTAAATATGCCAACGCTTCCCCATGTCGAGCATTCCCTAATATCCGATTCATTAACCGCTGAAATGTTGCTGGCGCATTAGCAAGCCCAAATGGCATGCGATTAAACTCGTAATGCCCATCAGGTGTAACAAATGCAGTTTTATGTTTATCATTCTCAGCAATAGGTACCTGATAATATCCGGATGCCAGATCTAACGTGGTAAACAACTTATTCCCTGATAAAATATCCAACTGATCGTCAATAAGAGGCATTGGATAATTTTCTTTAATAGTCTTTTTGTTGAGCGCTCTATAGTCAATACAAAGTCGGAATTCACCGGTTTTCTTCCTAACCAGGACTATGGGGCTCGCATAAGCTGAAGTAGAGGGGCGTATGATATTAGCATCTAACAACTCCTTGATCATTCCTCTAACTACTTGTTTTTCTGGAATTGCCAGTCTATAAGGCCTATAAACTACCGGTTGATCATCACATAAGTCTATTTTCATGTCACCGACCGACGTACTACCTAATTCTGTTAAATCCAGAGCAAAACATTCTCGGTAATCATTTAGTAACGACAATAGTTTTTCTTTATCTTCAGCAAATAGATCATCAGCAATATTTAGTTGGGCTTCTGTTAAGGTTGAAGGCACGCAAGCTGTACAGTTTGTAACATTTAAAACGTGACATGCTTCCTCTTCGCGGGCTATTAGGCCTCGTGCTATGAAAAAGTCAATGTCAAAGCTTAATCTCAAAGAGGGAGCACAAGTAATAACTATAAGTCCGAGGCCATTCCGAACATAATACATACCAGACAGAACCGAGTATTTGACGTGTTCTTTATATCGTACACTACCTTCGACGAATACTTCCCCATCAAAACTAGGGTCATTACTATAAACCTCGACAATAGTTAGTCCTGACACTTCCGTCTTGTTTTTACAAAATAATTTTATTTTATGGTTATAGCTTTCAAGAATGCCCAGGCTTGATATATCTAAACAATCGCTTGTTTTCTTAATTATTATGTGCGACTGTTCTGTAAACGTTTGACCGATCATAAGAGGAAAAGGCATGACGTTATCTGGGACTATGAGCAGGTCCACATTGGCTGCAGCACTGTCTATGATAATATGAACGTTAAATTTACCGATGACATTGACTATTGAATTACCGAAACCCCTCAGGATCGGCAACTCCTTGGTGTCAAACTGATTACTGATTTTTCGAAACTCAGAATCTTTAATCATGGAGCATTCGCTACCTAGATCAATGAAGGCCTGTATACAGACCCCATTGACAACAGCTTGTTTGAAATATTTTTGATTAGGCTTTAATAAAACAGAAGTATCGGATAATAAGTCTACTTTGTTACTGGCAACTCTTAAAACGGTTTTATCTGGGGCTGGAATTTTAGAGTAGCATTGTTCGGTTTCATGGCCGATTTTATTGCATTTACCGCATTTCTTAATTGGACGCTGACACTGAGCAATGAAATGTCCTTCTTGTTTACAATTTAAACAACGGGTTTGCTTGCTATTACCAGAAGTTCGAGACTGCGTGTCATTGTTTTTATTCAAAGGAACTTTAACGTTTTTACGGTCAGTTAGCGGTTTTATATTTCTCACGTTACGCAAATACGATAATAATTTATCTGGGTCTGAAAACTTAACAGCTTCGGCGCCCAACCTCACAGATCGGTCGTCAATACCGTGCAAAACGCATTCTACAGCGCGAGTGCCTTCTATACCACATCGATTTATTAGACCAATTTTTTCATAGAAGTATTCCTCTAACGAATCATTAAATCGGGCCCTTTTAGCCAACATGTCACTGAGCATTTGCCCGTAATTTTCCTCCGGAGGAAATGCAGACAGAAGCTTCTGTTGCCATTCGTTCCAGGAGTAAAGGACAGACGATAGACCTTCGTACCACCTTTTGGCAACGCCTTTTAACTTGGGTAACGCAAAGTGTACAATTTGTTTTTCGGTCAAATTGTAAATGAGAGCACATTCGTTTACTTTATGTAACCACATGGTCATCGTCTGTTCTTTCCTCCCTGGATCGAATTCTGGTATAGTGTTTTGCATGGATCCAAGTTTATCCAACGAATCAGTTTGGTTTACGTTTTTTATCATTTGAAAAATCTGAGCAATATCATCAATTTTATAAGAATGTGCAGCTGACTCACCCGGATTCCGGATCTGTTCTTCACCAAGATAGCGGAGTGGCTGATGAGCTCCTGAAAGCCGATTCTGTGTACCCGAAGGCCATTGGTCACGTCGGCTGCGGGACTGCCCATCACGAAGACTGCGTGACCTCCCGGCACCTTGGCTGCACATCGAACGCCTATCATAGTGGCTAGGCGGCGACTGCCCGTCGCGTCGACTGCGCGGCGACAGCCCGTCGCGTCGACTGCGCGGCGACAGCCCGTCGCGTCGACTGCGCGGCGACAGCCCGTCGCGTCGACTGCGCGGCGACAGCCCGTCGCGTCGACTGCGCGGCGACAGCCCGTCGCGTCGACTGCGCGGCGACAGCCCGTCGCGCCGACTGCGCGGCGACAGCCCGTCGCGCCGACTGCGCGGCGACAGCCCGTCGCGCCGACTGCGCGGCGACAGCCCGTCGCGTCGACTGCGCGGCGACAGCCCGTCGCGCCGACTGCGCGGCGACAGCCCGTCGCGTCGACTGCGCGGCGACTGCCCGTCGCGTCGACTGCGCGGCGTTTGCCCATCACGCCGACTGCGTGGTGTCCGCCCATCACGCTGGCTGCGTGGTGTCTGTGACTGTCTTTTGTGCCAACTGCGTGGCGAGCGCCCATTGCGTCGACTGCGTGGCGATTGCCCGTCACTTTGGCGGGTAGGCAATCGCTCATTGCGTTGGCTGCGAGCTAACCAATCATCGCATTGGCTGTGAGGCGATAGACCATCGCGTCGGCTGCGGGGTTGTACGTCACGACTGTTCAACTGCTTTATGCGTTCCCTGCATGTCCTCATTGTCAATATAGGACTTGGAGTGCGAGTTAAGGGGCTGCGCGATCGATGAGCATCAGATCGGCCCACAGAGTGCCGTGAGGGTATTTGCCCCGCAGCAGTACCAGTAAATTCTTCCATTTTTATCTGGAATTTAGGAAATAACGAAAGCAAAGTACGCAGGTTTAGCCGTTACACAAATTAAAAAAAAAAAAAAACAAAATATATAGATATTTATTTATTTATTTAAATAAATGTCAAATTCGAATCCCGCTTCTGATATGTCAGATTGCCATAACCTTTTGTGGCAATCGTACCTTATTACTTAAACTGTGTGGAATTTAAAGTTTATCCTACTAATATTATAAATGCGAAAGTTTGTATGTATGGATGTTTGTTACTCTTTCACGCGAAAACTACTGAACGGATTTTGATGAAACTTTACAGTAATATAGCTTATACATCAGAATAACACATAGGATACTTTTTATCCCGATATTCCCACGGGATCAAAACTTACGCGGGTGAAACCGCGGGGCGCAGCTAGTAAGGTCATATAAGTGTAGGTATGAAATAAATATACTTAACTTGACTTTAAACGGTTATATTTTATTATGTTATGAAACAAAGACATTCAAAATCATAAAAACAATCATTGTCACTTATAATGATAATAAATTATAGTACTTACATTTTCAGTTTGGACTCAGAGGTGCGCACTGTACAATCGCTCGAACTCAACTCCCTAGTTTGCTTGTGCAACAACCGTTTTTATACGCCTACTCAGTGGCGGGGGTTATGAGTCACACAACACGTGCGTTTGCAGTTGCAGACGCACGTTTCGTTTTACGGTGAGCACAAGCATACTAGGTTTATACATTTATTCCTTTTAGTATTTTATATTTAATTATACATCCATATTGTCTACCCTATTATTAAATTATACATTCTGACAATCCATGGTAACTAACAGGCTGCACTTCAGTGTCCATGCCACTCTACCTACACCCTATACCTACCCACATATTATGCCATCACAAATACCGCATCGTTTGCAAAAATTCAATAAATAATGCATCTGTTCTGATGGCTACAATGAAACATTCCAAACTTGAAAATTACGTAGTATTCTATAACATCTAAAATTCATATATCTAAGTAAATATATATATCCATTTTCAATACTTAAGCAAACAAGTATCTACAGAGTTCTAAACAGCTACTACGCATCTATCGAGCAAGTTTAATAAAGTTCCCAACTATTCGACACATAAGGTGTAGGTAAGGTTAATTCTACGACGTACCTACTTGGGCCATTGTATTTTAATCTAATTTATAACGAGAGGATTTATGAGGCCGTAGAGAAGGGAAAATAGCCTCACGCAACGTGTCTGTGCCGATTCTATTGGATACGTGAGCGTGATACATCGAACAGCTCTCCGCAACACGTACGCAGGCGATTTATCTCGGCGACTCTTTGACAAAACCCGCCCCAGCCCCCCCCCCCCCCCTCCTCACCTCACTTGTCTACACACAATAAAATAAATAAAACATATCTCCACTACATTCCAACAGCGTTTACTTATAAGACAAAACTTATTCACTCCACATAAATATTTGTTACATTTCTAAGTTCTACTGTAATTAGCCCAGCAAGGATTTCTCATTTTTATAGTAGTAGCGGAAATGAAAAATATTAATGACACAAATTTTAAGCTGAAGCCAGCGAGTCGGGGGCGTACTCAGACCAAATGAAATGTTGATTTTATGACGCGCGTTTTACGTTCTACTGACGGCAGATGAAACAAAATACACGTTCATTAGCGCAGACCGGGAAATTATATTACAGTTGGTACTTGATTATGAAATCACCGGCCCCACACAGCCAGTTCAAGCACCTACTCTTAGCTGTACATACTTCACTCTACTCTGCAATTAGTGCATTTGGTGTCGAGCCACGGCTAAACTTTATCTTTTCATCTCTTTTACAACTTCCTCAAAGGACCTACTGTGAGTAACAAACCTCGACATTTGATTAAAGAAAAGTCTTAACAAGAGTGAGCAGTCGTATAAAAGCATTTGAAGTCGTAGATTTAATTAGAATAATGGATTCTTTCAGGCTCCGTGAGTACGAGTACAAGATACAAGGTTACATGTCGTCGGTCGTAACAGTTCATATTTTTAACCGACTTCCAAAAAGGAGGTTATAATTATTATGTTCGAGTTTATGTTTTTTTTTTATATAATTTCACCTATTTTTCCGTCATTTGTGGATCACACACATAGTCAGCATATAGTGTTCCCACTGCTGGGACAAAGGCCTCCTCTCTGTGAGAGTGAATGGGCTGTAATGCACCACACGGGCCCAGTGCGGGAATTGGATTGATTTTGATAATATTTCTTTTGTTTGAAAGAGCAAAACTACTCTCGAAGTGGTCTCATTGTCACCAAGTTGGAATCTGATGAGAGGATCCCATGGAAATCGAGGAAAACCCTCAAATTTTATAGGCACACCTATAGCGGTTTTTGGTATTTTTTAAAGTAAGTCGTGCATTTGCTGTCGGAAATCATCATTTGGTAAAGTGGAACTGATGATGAAGACCACAGATGGCCATCGGAACTACTTACTCAATGATAAATATTTCACGGGTAGCGATTCGATTACTTTAATATGGTTGCTAAGCAATTTATGCTCGTCAAAATGCGTATGGTGAAATGGAGCTGATGGTGACTTCACCATCAGCTCCAGTTCTTCTGGTTCGTACCAGGAGAACTCCTCAACTATTAACGTCCTAGCATCGGGAAAAGCAATATTTTGTAACAGGTGGTGAGCAATTGACATTATTAATGGATAAGGTATGACTCAGGGGTGGTCCCATGTAAATTTTATTAACTTTGCTTGGGTAGTTTTTGAGTTAGCTTCAATAATACGAATTTTTTCTACTTACTTTATATTGATGATGTTTTAAAAGCCTCCTGTCACTGATGCTTACATAGCAAGTAGTGTTATATGAATTTGTGTGGGATAGGTACAACTAAAAAGTGAACAATAAAAACTTTTTTACAAAAAAAAAAAAACAACCGACTCCCAAAAAAACACTAGAAAGTGAAAAATAACTTTAATTTCGGAAGTCGGTGTTAAAAAACGAAAATGCGGAACCAACGACAACGACTTAATTATCACTTTTTAGTGTTTTTTTTGGAAGTCGGTATTATTTTTGTAAAAATGTTTTTAAATTTGCATGTGAGAGAGGTTGTAATAGCGGATGACATTAGTGCCGGGGCTGGTGACATGGAACAGAATCCACGCGATGCATGCCGACTTAATCCCAGGTAATGGGACGTAATAAAATGTAAGAGGCTAAGGGTAACGACAGACGTGCGCGCGTGATCTGTTATCTTTACCTTTTGGACTACTTAGGAGAACACAAAATCAGATTTTGTTGCTTACGGAATCTCTCATGGACGTAGTTTTAGCATTAAATTTGACATAATTTACAGAGATCCGTCTGTACTCTTTTGTCGGGTATGATGAGTTTTATGAAGGTAATCGATTGAGCGCTTTCTCTCGAGTCATCACGTGTGAATTTTCTAACTTTTTCTTTATGACGTCGGGTTTTGACAAATTAACACGTCACCGAAGAGATACGGTGCGCGCCCCGGGCTCGCCCATCAATATCGACGCGGCCACCATTACTCAATATCACTCAAGTGGAACTGCCCAATTTACAGCTACATTTAACTGATTTGATTGAATCCACCGAAAGTTATCACCTCGGAACGCTTTCAGGCTCATATTGGTCAAGTAGATGTGAATACATTATGTGCTAGCTATCTATTGGTTGTGGGGTTATAGCTGTTTATAATGCAAGTTGTGTCCAAGCAATGTCAATGGTACGTGTTGTTATAGTGCAAGCATACGTGAACTAATTGCAGTAGATTATTCCCAAAGGCCAGAATAACTTGCAGCGTATTTCAAACCATACACAATATAAACGCATTATGAGTAGCGTAACTTATAGCCACTCAAGGAGACAAGAGAGTTTCACTACTTCAAAGAAAACGGAACATATCCTGTCACCACTAAATAATTCCCAGTATTCTTATAGCTAACACGCGCTTATATCTGTCACATACATTTTAGAAAGGTTTTCTTCAAAACGAAAAGGAATCGTTCCCCTTCTTCCATTCACGTATTCTGCTCTTGACCCTGAAAACATTGGACTTAACCTTCCTCAACGAATATTGCTTCGTGCCGTGAAAAGTTTATAAGATACTTTAGGGATTTTATATGTACTGGCCTAAGATAAACAATACTGCAGTGCTATTCTGTAAAAATCTCACCGTGAAAACTAAGGTGAAGTGAGCTGTCATTCCACCTGATGTTAGGAATTGCCTCCATTAATAGATCACTTCACGCTCACTTCACCTATGTTATCACGGTGAAATTTTTACAGAATCGATAGGCTGTATATTGTGAAAAGTTTATAAGATACTTTAAGGATTTTATATGTACTGGCCTAAGATAAACAATACTGTATATTGTGAACAAAGAATAGGCTAGTTTCCACCATCAATAAATTGAAAATCTATTTAGTCCATCAGTTAGAGTATTGGAAAATAATGGACACGTTTTTTTGTTTTTGTAAATCAATTAATATTTACAAAGATAAAACGCATCAAAACTAGGGAGTCCCGGCTCGTGACGTCAGAAAACACTAAAAATTATACCAAACTGTGACGTATTGAGAATTTTAAAAGCGTCGTATCTTCGTCAATTTTGGTTTACGTAACAAAAGAAAAAATACGGGTCAAATATTTTTGGATAATCTAACTGATGGACTAATTAGATTTTTTTAAGTTGACAAGCCTATTGACCATAGTATGTCACCCCGTGTTTATTGTAAACACTAGAACCTGTCAAGAGGTAATACAATTAGGTGTTTCTGAGCACTTAAGTATATCAACGTACTGCAGTCAACTTGGAAATACATATACGTGCTATTTTTAGTTACTTTATTCAAACAAACATAATACTCGTGTGAATAAGGTGGGTATGAATAACTTAAAACAGATACATGAATCTCTGCCATTCGTGACTAAAATCCCTGACTCCCACGTCTGACGTATGAGTCGTTAACCCAGCACTCATGACCCAACCGGGATCATACTGAACTTATAAATGTAGCTGAATCTCACACAATTGTTGGTCTGTTCATATTTAATTTCCGCTTGATGTTAGTTCTACGTTTTTCATTTGTTTTGTAGTGGCGGCCGTCGCAAAGTTAAACCATAGCGGTATGTTATGTGGGTGCTGTATAAGACGACGCGACTTTGATGTATCGTAGAGCGTCGCTAGTCGGACCCTGAATATTTACGAGAAGTGAAGGCCTGGGCTCCCGTCGCCTCGCGCGCCGGAAACCGTGTCACATTATTCATGAACTATATTTTATGTTACATCTGCCAAAATACACTCATCGAGCGTCGCATAAGATGAATGCTTCAGGACCTTTAGCTTGCTAGATATTGGTTCAATATTTTCATTTTGTTGAATACGTGCTAAACATTTTTGTAATGTAGATGACGTAGCCTTATTTTTGTTTGTGTCGACACGGGCCTTGAAAAAATATTCTATTTGGATTAGATAATGTCAAGTGCCTAAGTATTTTCTTTTTGTGGCGATAACCTCGAAATCAAACCTAATTTTACTCTAGATATATTTATTTATTTTAGGATCTCCAACAAAAGATATACACTAAACATTATATAGTTAATGGACCACAAAGTATTTGGTATTATAGGTTTACTCTTTCAATTACAGTAGACCACAGCATGCACAATAAAATGATCAACTAAGCTAACTAATTAAATACATAATAAAGGAAACATTTTGACAGTGGAACATAAAAACACAACAAATTCTGTAAAATATTAAAACAGAATAATAAAATACCTAACACTACAAAAAAAAAACATAAACACAAAAATAAAAAAAAACATCACAATACATTTTAAGACATTTCTTATATTTATCGAGAGATTGGCTGATACCTAAATCTGTAGTTTTAGCCAGCATGTTGTATTGCATACAAAGTCTTGGTACAGCGACGTAATGATGTAGGTTTATGGACCCTGGGATGTAAAATAGATTATAAGTATTACACCTGGGAATCCGAGTTGGAATTTTAATTCCTAAGGAGCTCAAATAAGTTCACTGCAGTCTATCGATCCTCTCAATATCTTGTTGAGGATAAAGAAGCCCAGTTTCGTCTTACGACTAGCTAGTGTTTCCATATTATAGTGTCTCAACCTTTCAGTGTAGCTGGTTAATTGTTTAGCCAAGTGATCTCCGTAGCGTAGTTGGTAAAGGAACCTCTTTTGCACATTTTCTAATCGCTTGGTGTAAACCTCGTAATGCGGATTCCGATTCGTAACGCGATCTTTAAAATAGCCGCGAACACAAGTCAATCTACAAAAATACATTCGTGACGCCACCACTCATCGCCAGATATATCTCATTAGTCGAAATTGGCCATAAAGAAATATTTTCGATATTCTACCAAATCCATACGTGAAATTCGTAAAAATATTTCAAAGAGAATTCTCTTTGGAATATTTTATTATACAACGTGATACCTGTATAACAGATGAAGCCATGCCAGCCATAATATTTTAAAACGTTTTCAATTTAAAGATCTTTGTTATGTTGTTTATTCTAACAAACATTTTTATGTTCAACAACGTGAAAGCGTTCCAAATTACCTTACAATATATTTTATTTGTCGTTGATTATTGACTTCCTGACTGAACATTTCATTCCAGTTAACGAAGCAAAGAGCTATTTTATTGTAAACGCTTTGTTTACGAACAGCAACCGAAAATAACAAAAGTCAGCAGTTATTTGGGCAATAAATATCTTTATTTTGAATTCGAACGTGCGTAAAGAATAATGGAACAATACCAGAATTAGGTGTAACTCACCGTTATTACAGGCATTCGGTAACCGACTTAATTTTTTACGCAAAGTGCCTCCAGCTGTATTCAATATTATTATTTGCAAATTTTCAGCCGACTCGCGAAAATTTTAACCTAGAATTCAATTATTGTGGTTAAAATAACCTGGGAGTAATTATTATTAAACATAATAGTGTTCTGAAACATACAATAATAATATGTACCTGGACAACAATACAATGTTCGTATCGTGGAGTGCGTCTCTAAAATTATGTGCCTAAAACTAAGAGTTCAAAGAAAAATATTCAACCAGAGTAATTGACCGTCTCGTCGTATTAAATTATATTTTTATTCAAAGAAACGAAAAATGTAGAGAAATAAACGAAGAGGTAAATTATGGCCACCGCAATAATTTCTCTTGTGGACATTTTGTTTTCCTTTATTGGTCATATTTATCAGTGCAAACGCCCGCGGTGGCAAATAAATCGCTTGCTCATTTCAAGTGAACCTCTTATTTCTTAGACGCGCGCACTGAACGAGGTTGGGAACGATTAAACTATGTGATTTTGTTCCTCTCGAATTTGTATGTATTCTTCGCACGCTGCGCAAAGGTTGGCGGATATCCGACATTCATCTTCTTTCCAGTATTTAGCTGTGATGATTATTTACCCGGACAGAAATAAATAAAAAAACAAGTGAGAGTTGAACTCGCGCACCGAAGGTTCCGTACAAATTTATAGGTACACCAAACTACAAATAACTAACGGTTACGGATTTTTTCCTTTACTTGTGCTACATGACGTTGCTTTTTGTAAAATTTCATGATTCTAGGTCAACGGGAAGTACCCTATAGGTTTTGATTCCCTTGCGAGTGTCAAAATATGCGGCAGAAACGGAACAGAAACGCCCGTATCTTTTGATTGCGTTGACCTTCAAGTTTGATTTTTTACTGCTTCAAGGGATTGCAAGGGTTGCGAGGAAGGGTTGATTGTATTTAATATTATTTGTTATTTCAACTTGATAACTCCACGCATTCCTGAGAAAAAGGGTCTTGACGGACGGACAGACAGACGGACAACGAAGGGATCTTATAAGGGTTCCGTTTTTCCTTTTGAGGTACGGAACTCTAAAAATAGGGGAATATAGGAACGAGTTAAAAAAAAAGTTTAAACAAGTCCTGTAACTACAACACGGAATGTTTATAAAAATCGCTACTTTATAAAATATTTTTCGTATAAACCGCTCGCGTACTCCAATAAAAACAGCGAACGCAAACAGTGGACAGTTGACACATTCGCCGAAATAAGAACATGAAATATTAACTATTATAAATAACTATTTTATCTACCTACCATTTTTATGCACCTACTGGCAATTTTCCGATGCGATGTCCGCTACGTAAACTTAATTGGAAACCCAAACAAAAGGAAGAATCAACTTTGTTCGAAGCTGCCGCATCTAGCTTCTTAATGACTCATGAATCTAGATACTTGCACGACTAGCTGTGTCCCATTTAAACGCTTCGACGAGAATTTAATAGTAAGACTCAGACTTTAAACGTAAAATTTTCTAAATACCCAACTTTGATTGTTAGCAAATGCACTCCACTCTTCGCCGCGTCGTAACCGAAAGCGACAATCGTGCGAGAACTAAATCATCGCGCTCGTTTATATGAATTGATGTACTCGCGCGATCAATCAAGTCACGTTTTACGTCATAATTCATGTAAAGGACCGCGTAATCGTGTATTCGCGCGACAGTCGTTTTCAGTTAGGACACAAGGCATAATTTTAAGGTAACTAAATTAATTGGTTGGTGCCGGGTTCCTATAACTCACTGATCGGTATTTATTGGCCTGACAACGGTTCGTGAGTCCGTTACTAAATATTCGATTCTGAAGATACCCGATCTAGACACGACTAGCTTCTGCCCGCGACTTCTTCCGCGTGAAAAATCGCCCTCCCCCAATTCACCCACTTAGGGGTGGAATTTCGAAAAACCCTTTCTTAGTGGATACCTAATTCACAAAGAACACACCCTCCAAATTTCATGTCTCTAGGACCAGCGGTTTAGGCTGTGCGTTGATATATCAGTCAGCCAGGACTTCGAATTTTATATACATATATATAGATCAAGGAAGGCGCGGTCAGGCTATTCAGTCTAGGTTTAGCATTCGGTAGGAGGGGTTCACATCGGCGTCGAGACATGATGAGATACCTGGGTCTCGTCCTCGACAGCCGGTGGAACTTCCACATTCGACGTTTGGCTCCCAAACTGGAACGAGCAGGGGCCGCCTTCAAGCAGCTCTTGCCCAACCTGAGGGGGCCAAACGCCTCCTGCCGGAGGCTCTATGCGGGGGTCGTGCGGTCCATGGCCCTGTATGGGGCCCCGGTGTGGGCGCGTACACTGCAGCGGCGAGCCGCCCACTATTTGAACGCGCCCCAGAAGGTGGTAGCCGTAAAGCTGATCCGGGGGTACTGCACGATCTCGGGCGAGGCGGCAAGCCTCCTTGCCGGACTGCCGCCATGGGATCTGGAGGCGGTAGTCCTCGCGCGCCTGTATGAGTGGCGCGCGGAGCCACTACACCGGGGTAGAAACTCCGCTTTTGCGGCAAATCGCGGCGGAGCGGACCGACCTCCGGCGCGATCTCATGGCGGCATGGAAAGAGCCACTGTCGCAACCCAACGCAGGGCACACCACGATAGTGGCGACAAGACCCCTCTTTGAGGAGTTGCTAGAGAGGCGCCACGGCGCCCTCACCTACCGCCTGACGCAGGTCCTCACCGGACACGGATGTTTCGGGAGCTTCCTGCATACCATCGGGCGGGAGGAAACGCCCGGGTCACCACTGCGAGGATCGCCCAGAGGACACGGTGGAGCATACGGTGGAGGTCTGCCCCGCATGGGCGGAGCACCGCCGTGTTCTCGTAGAGACGATCGGCAGCGGCGGCGACCTCTCGCGCCCGGCCCTGGTCACCAGCCATGGTCCGGGGCGAGAGGGAGTGGGAGGCAGTCACCTCCTTCTGCGAAGCAGTCATGCTAGCGAAGGAGGAGGCGGGACGGCTGAGGGAAAGAGCCTCACGTCCCAGCCGCCCCAGGGGAGGCCCCGGGCGTCGGGAGCCGCGTGACGATTTCCGGCCACCGTAGGCGCGGGCCTGCGGGCGGAGAGTAATGGGTAACTCTCCGTCCGATCAGGACCAAGCCCGTGCCGGACGGCGCGTACGTGTTCCACGCGCGCCTCAATAAGATGTCAGCATTAGAAGGAAGGGGCCCGTAAGGGCCGTAGCCTGCCGGAACATAATGGGCTAAGGAAGGAACACGGGTGGGTTTTAGTCAGTAAGAGTCTGACACTCCCTCCTGCTCCACCCTGAGCGGGAGGGGCCATTTGATGATTTCCCATCCACAAAAAAAAAAAAATTCAGTCTGTGTCTGGCAGGCTCATACTTTGTTCAACTGCCCGTCGGTGGTCGTGGTCGCAAGCGCGACTGCTGAGCCCCACGCTCACGTCACGTCCTGGATTCGATTCCCGGGTCGAGCAAAGTGCTATTAAGTTTTTCCATTAGAAATTTCCTAGTAACAGCCCGGAGTTCGGAAGTTGGCGGTGTGATACCCCCGTATCATGGAATCGGACTATGACAGTGAGGGAAGAGGGAGTGTGTGTCTGTGTCTGCGCGCAAACAGTCGGGCACTATAATATCTCCTGCGTACCTGGCTAATCTCCGTTGAGATTGGCCACCGTGTAGTAGCCACTAGCTTTTGCCCGTGGCTTCGTCCGCGTGGATTTCAAAAAAGTTATAAACTATCTGTGTGCCAAATTTCATCTAAATCCGTTCAGCCATTTTGGAACATACATCCAGACAAACGGAAAAAATCTTCAATACTTATTATAATTGTGTTTAAATAGCCACGTACTTCTTTGGGTACTTATGACACGTGCCAGTAATTTCCCCGTGTTCTTAAAAGAATTGCGTAGATTCGTTTCGCTTATTTAAATCACGATGAAAGAATCTTTCATTTTACCATTCTGCCCACAAACCGCCTTCGCAATACCTTCAATATGAGGAAAAGTAGCATTAATACCATTCAAAGAAAACCAAAAATATATGAAATAAAGATTTTTTTTCTATTGCTGTCTTAGAGATTGCTGTAGACAAAAGTGACTATAATGTTAAGTGAGGATTATCTAAAAAACGTAGGCTTCGTGAACATTATCTAGAGCACCTAAGCGTGTTTGAACTAAGCAAGTTTTGCGTTGTAGGTACTTTCCTAGGTAGAGCCCATACGAAATACGCCACGTCTCCACGAGCATACATACACCTACATAAATCGAGTCAGCTTATTGGTTTACCGAGGTCTTAAACTTAACACGAGGAATATAAAACCTAAGATGACTGTTTCAAACTACATTAGCCGTATGTCGATATTATTTCGATCATTCAAGTGGGTTTATAGTTTTCATTGTAAATATTGTAATATTAATAACAAAAATATCAATATGTATACAACAATCGGAAAACTCATTTTCATACTATAGGTATATTTTAATACGTCTACGTACAAATTTCTTCTTTGTCTTCAAAATACGTATTCCAAAAATACCTAGCCTATCTAGCTATATTCTAGAATAAAGTAAGTACCTACGTTCTTTACGTTTCCTAATAAAAAGCCTCAAGAGCACATCTCGTTCGATCCGAGATCGAATTATGAGTTAAATCGCGGCGCGATGAACGCTGCTCAGCCGGTAAATGGGGAATATAAATTTGTCTTAAACAAATTCTCTTCCTGATGACGGTGATACGTTTTCGGGGAAATTACAAGCGCTAGAGTTCTTTGTTTATTTTTGATGTGTGATTAATTTGTCTGAGATATGAAAAATCGGAAATACTTAATGAAAGGCTTTGATAACAGTGTCGACATCATTATTAACATCAATATAAAATGGTGCTGGGCTAAGGGGAAGGGTCTACGAAAACAACCCTTCTGAAACAGAAAACAAAGCACTACACAATTCAGGATAAAAAAGTGATTCTCCTCTTTCTGCAGGCATCGTTACTCGCTATTATTATTTGTAGCTTGAAGAGTATAGTAGATATTTGTAACTCTTTCATCTTTAGACAAAGGGTTACGCATAATGAGCATATTGTAACATTATGCCCTGCATCTACAAATATTTACTTGTCAGGATTTAAAAAACAGCAAACCTAACAGTGCGTATAGCCGGGAGCTCGGACTAATAAGTAAAATAACTAATTAGAGAATCAAAGAAACTTTGTCACAGACGACAGACAATGTCGGGAACTTGCTTTTGAATGGAATTGCCTGTTGTAAACAAAATGTTCTTTCTGCTAATTAGCTCAACAATGTTAGAACACATTTAGTAAACTAAAAGAGGCATCTCTTAGAAGTCAAGAGTGCATATTTGTGATTTGAACACAAAGACAATATTCATCCCCTAGCTTCTTCTTAACTAACTTTGTGGTCAGCTTCTTTAAACCGAATTCCAGCTGTGGATTTTTATAATCAGTCATAATGATTTACTACCCAGGAAATGAGCCCAGACAATTTAAGTTCGCGCAGTCAATTTGCAGGCACTTTACTTTGTGTAAATTATTTAATCACCACTGCTCTCAAAACGGTGAAGGAAAACATCGTGACGAATCCAGTATGTCCTAGAACCAAAAATTCGAAGATATGTGACATCTACCAACCCGCACAGAATGGATTACGGCCCACTCCCTCTCACAGAGAGGAGGCCTGTTTCCCAGCAGTGGGGACATTATAGGCGGATTATGCTATGTATCCAAAACTTTCTAAAATCATGAATTTATTTAATTATTTATTATTAAAACTTTATGCACAAGTAAAAAAAAAATACTGTACAAAGGCGGATTTAAAGCCTGAGGCATTTTCTGTCAACCTTAGGGTGATGCAGAGACAAAACATAGCAGATGCAACATACAGGATAAATAACTAGGAAATTACTATAAAATACAAGAATAAATACTAATACATAGATAGATACATACATATATCTCATCATATATATATACAAAATCAAGATCAAAAAAATTATTTCACATAAGCCTACAAGGGCACTTAGGAAACGTCAAAAGCTAGTTGCAAATGAACTGTCGAGTGAAAAAATTATCGGTAGAGGAGAAAACACTAATCCAGCTTCAATTCTACCTACGATTTTTCGAAAGGGCATGTAAAATAAATGTAAATATTGGTTATTGTAAGGACGTATTGTTACCAACTGCGGGAATTCCCTCGACATCATGACTAGATTCATTCATAATTAATTTCATGATTTGTACTCCCCGCATACGTAGGCAGACAATATAAGCTTGTAATTGATTACGGAAGCTGCAATGTTGTTGTCGGATGATACAACATACCTACCTATTTTACGTAGCTACATATATTGGTAGTTGTATGGCGCTGTTTTATACTTACGTATAATGTTATTGTTTGCGTCGTCATAATTCTTAAAAGCTCCTTGTGTCCAACAGATATTATTTGTTTTTACACAACTCTGTACAAGTTTCAAGCTCGATTGATAGAAATAGGTAGGTATCTAATAAACTTTTGCAGGGATCTCAAACCTACATTAGAAAGAACCTACACTACTGTTAAGAGATGAATGAGTATAGATGCATATTCCATCATAACTAAATAATAATGGATTCATAGTTCCAACTTTGACAGTACCTACTCAAACAGACGACAATATTTAACACATTATAACAACAATCTCTATGAGTAATGAGGCGCTTAGACTTAAATTTGGTATTTACAAATTGTAAAGCAACAGTGTATTCATTGTTGAAAAGCCACAATCAATAAATTAATAAACATGTACTTAACAAAAATGACAACAATATTTAACACAAATCACTTTTGTCTAGTCAGACAAAAAATATTTGACAAATTATAAGTAGTGATAAAATACGACGTAAGTATATTTCTTTGTCATAAACACATTGTAATCTACTTTGTAAATGCAATTCTATAAACTTTACACAAAAGGTTCCAACTAAAAATTATAAGAATAAAAGAAAGACATAAATCGTATCAGGCGCTTATCTTTCACAAGTTGTAGGAATCAAGCGAAACGGGTTAGTATATGCTCCTTGGCAGTGAGCCAGCGAGCCAGCTTTACTTAAGCACTATTGTGGTTTTTACGTGCCTTTAAATGATTCTATCGCAACTATTTTTTACACCCTAGAACAAAGTTTGATGTTACGTATCGTCCTAGTTTAATAGCTAAAATTAAAAACTAGGTAAACCCTCGCAATTTAGATTAGAAAATATCTGGGCTGTGTTGTTGTATAATATTCAGACTCAACAAAAGAGAGGAATATTATTTTATTATAATAACTTTTAAATCCATTCTGTAAGTGTACTCAGTACTATTTGAATTCGTTCGTTAGAATGTTATGTTTTTTTTTCGTGCGGTTCCATGATTATTAAGCTTGGGCTTTTTTTGCTAATTGTGCATCAAACTGAATTTCATACATATTTGCCAAATAGCAGTAGGTATTAGATATGCGACTGTCCCCACAGTTCAAAGTCACTCTATTCAAATTTCCTTAATACGTTTACGAGGTCCCTTTTAACAAAGGTAAGATACCTAGTTCCCAGAAGAACACTGAAGGTCTGACCCAAGTTCACAAGTAGCCGACTCGAATTTCGTAACACGAAAAAGTTTGTGTAACAACAGTGTGCGCCGGCGGTCTTCCCCGAGGACGCAGCCACAACAAATTACTGGCAAACAACTTCGAAATAAATTAACTCTCAACTTTCAAGCGTTTTACTTTCTTTTTGTTAGACGAAAAACAATTTCCTTTGTGTTTTGTTTACGTTGTAACGTTCTTTGGCGTGGAAAACGTTCGGTGAAAAATAAACATATTTTTATGTACCTATCGGCGAGTAAATAATATTATAGGATCTAAAAATATTTTTATATTTTATTTTAAATTATTCAACCCACTTACTGGTCTATGTGTAAAAAATATTTGATATGGATACGATGTCTCCTATTATACCTACGCGTGCTCCAACAAGCGGACAAAGTAACATTTTTGCAGCTATTTTTTATCTAAGAGCAAAAATGTTTTTGATCCTTTGGATAATCTAATAAAAACACATTGCTTTTATGTCCACACAATAGTCAGACACTTTAAGTAATAGTTACCTATTTAATGTTGCTAAATGGACACAATCTTGAATTTTATTAATCCAATTATATTTTAAATAAAAGTGTCAAAAAATTTGATTTCTACGACCTAATTTTATAACTTCGTTTAAAATACAACAAATATTTTATTTAAAAAAAATCTTTTTGAATTGGTGCAAAAAATCATAAAGGTTAGCTTGAATTCCGCGAAATTTTATCTGAAAATATATCTCACTACAAACTCACGCTCACGAGCCTGCCAGATAAACGAACAAAGGGTTAGACAGAGGGACGGATGGACATGAATTCTAGGGATGCCCACTGGCTACGAAACCTAAATCATAGGCATATACGCTCATGTAAGGGTTAGTCAGATAACTTCCTTACGTTATCGTCAAAAATACAAATGTCTATGGTTCGTTTCAACCCTAGTTGTGAAACTTGCGGGGTCGTCGAGTGTGAGCAAGGTTCCGCATAAATTGCTTTTAATTTCCCGCTTTGTCCATAATACATGATTCCACGTTAATGAGTCCGGAACATTAATATTCAAGGTCCTCCGTGTAATCATTCGTCTGTGCCGCCGACTGGTAAAACCGACCCACTTATTTATATTTACACTAAATTTGATCCTGATATTGTTGTTTTCTCAAGAAAATTTGAATTTGTTTATTCAATTTCGACTCATTTTGTAACATTTTGTTGTCAAAGAATATGCTAAAGGTACCTAAAGTAAATTAGATTCTGCCTTTGATTTTATGGAGCAAATTAGTTTCGGGTTGCTTATTAGCCCCGGCAAGACGTATATTATGTAATGTTTAATAGAAGTTAACAGGCATGTTCTTATCATGCTCACATGTGAAACAAAATTACGTATCTCTTGATCATAAAGTGTTGTGGATGGATACGATGTTATAAAACGAGGGTATCACTACATATTTAATTTACATAAATCTGTTAAAATGTGAGATTTATTCGGGCTATTCATTGTAGTTTAATAACTGAGAATAATTTAGAAACTTAAATTGCCTGTGGCTATATTTACGAGTATCTGCAACAGACAGAGAATCCTACTTAATATTATAAACGCGAAAGTTTGTAAGGATTAATGGATGGATGGATGTTTGTCACTCTTTCACGCAAAAACTACTTAACGGATTTTGATGAAAGAAAGAAAGAAAGTCTAAGGATATTATAAGGCTATACTATATATTTAGTTGAACATTGTTCTACGAGCAAACTTTCCAAATTAACACTGGCGTTAAGTCTATAAAAACAATTGCCTATTTGATGGCCTATTTCGTGTTCCACGACAATACAGATTGACACATAAATTGTGGTACAATTTCCCTTTATTCTGGGAAATTAGACATTCAAAACTCAATTCTCGGCCAAGAGCCCAATTCTGAATGCAATTTACGGCTAATTAGACTCTTAAGTACAGAGGCCGGTGGCACGAGGCGTGAGGCTGGAGTCGCGGAGGAAGTTTGCAATGGTCGCGTTAATGCGCGCGAGGCGACGAGGCGCCAGCGTGCCCCCTAATGTGCAATAACTAGCATTGTTTTGTTTCTGTCGCCAACTTAACATTCTACTAGCTTACTCACTACTTGTCTTAGCTTGGCCGAGCCGAGACCCCGAGTTAAATGTAGCGTGGGATAGCCTTTTGTTGAGCTATCATATTGTTGATACAGCATTTGCAAAACGGTCGCATTTCAGTCATTTTTAGGGTTCCGTACCTCAAAAAGGAAAACGGAATCCTTACAAGATCACTTCGTTGTCCATCTGTCAAAACCCTTTTTCTTAGAAACGACTGGAGTTATCAAGTTGAAATTAATATCAAATACCCTTGAAACTGTGAAAAAAATCTAATTTCTAAGTCAACGCAATAAAAAAATACAGGCGTTTATGCTCCGTTTATGCCACATACTTTGACACTCGCAAGGGAATCAAAACCTATAGGGTACTTCCGCTTGACCTAGTCATGAAATTTAGCAAGAAGCAATGTCATGTAGCACAACTAAAAGAAAAAATCCGAAAACCTTAAATTTGTATTTACATAAGTACCTCTAAATTTGTACGGAACCCTCGGTGCGCGACTCCGACTCGCCCTTGACCAGTTTTTTGCTTACTAATTTGGTGAAAACAAACGAATAACCACAATAATGTACAATAACACAATTACCTGGAAAGGATATAATAGCTAAAATGCTTCGGAAAACTCTCACGAAATTAAATGTTCACTTAAAGGCCTTTGAGATTGTTTTAACAATGTCTAAACCACTCTCTTTACTTATTCAAATATCCGCAATGATCAAAACTGAAAGTAATATTTTTGGGAAATATTTGGTGAAATTATTTCTTCCCTCAAAATCTGCCTTACATTCGCGCTAAAAGCATTCCAGAGCTTCTTAATCAACGGTCTACGAATATTAATTTAATTAGCTAAAAGTTTTTATAACTTTTAAGTAAAAAGGTGGAAACGAAAAGAGCTTCCACACGGGCACCGATGTAGAGGAAACTTCAGCTTTTGAATTCGGACAAGCAACATTTATTTATCTTGCCTACTTTGCAAATCAATTAAGTGAATGAATAGGCAAAATCTTGTGTAATATACCTGGGAAGGTAATTTCTTGCACGTTATCTTGTTCTTTACAAAATATGAGTGTAAATTGTGTAATGACTAATGTATATTCATGATGTAGCGAGGCGGCGAGGCGGTGAGGCGGCGAGCGCCTCAGAAGCAAAATGTATTACAGGCGTGCAGCTTCGCAGACTCGGCATATCGTAACAAATGTATGTACCCTCCATCCATGCTTCCTATCTGATACATGACGCACCGCCACGTCAATGATTCAAGCACAAATTGTGGACCGCCCTCAGATAATTGCGCCTTTTGAATTAATAATGTGAGGAATAATTGAAACATTTCATTAAGATTCCGGATAAGTGATTTTTGTTTATATTTTGGAATTAAATTCATTGAATTCGAAAGGGTTTTAACATATACTTAACTATGTCCATATACAGGCTTACTTTTCAATGACCAGCCAAATTTAAGGATGTGGTACAGACCATCGAACTAAACAACTTTCTCCATGGGACCATTATCGTAATCGCGAAAAATTTATCAACTGTCCCATAGAAAACTTCAATACCTACTCGACCTAAACATATGGGACGGCAGAATTTTTATTCGCGATTACAATGTTGGTCCCATGGAGAAAGTTGTTTAGTTTGATGATCTGTACCACATCCTTAAATTTGGCTGGTCATTGAAAAGTAACCCTGTATGTATAGACAGCTATTTGTTCACTTGAAAACACAAAATAATCAAACTGAATTGTTGAAAACCATCTCATACTTTTTATATTGTCTAAGTAGGTACAAATCTAAATTTTCTTCAAAATAATTTAAAGACTTATTGTTCATAGACGTTGAGAGCAGTCAAATGTCCTAAAGTCTGGCAATCGGTCTAGCCGGTCTACGTTAAAGTATTGGACTTTCACCTAAAAATAGGCTGGCAGGAGTAAGATAGCAGTTTCATAAATAACTAAAGCCGCAACAGCTGCAATGCTGTTTTACTATACCTATTTTTCATGTCGGTACTTCAATGAATAAATAAACAACTGTTTACATTATTAAAAACAATCCCCTTGGGGAAAGCATGGTAATACATAGAATCGCCCGGACTGAAAAAGTTTTTTTTCACTTGTCCACCATTACAGAAAATATACAACACAATACAAATTATTCGAATTGGACTCAATTCTGATAAGATCGTTTATAAATATTTAAGTAGACAATTTAATACAATGCTTTCGTAGATATTAATAACTGATAAAATAATTTCGACGCATTATCAATAACTTTTTTCGGCTACAGTTATTTTGATAAAATCACTGTGATTTTTGTTCCAAACTAATTTTCACTTATGTGAAACACTTGTTTATGTAAACTTGTTCTCAAAGTTATAACCTAGAATACTTGCTTCGCTTATTTAACTCTAAAATGAGTTTTCCCAAGGCGAGCTTTAGCTAAACGTTTGAACGTCTTAATCCACCATATTTTAACATAATATTAAAGCCTAGTTTTAAGAGAAGGATTTTAAAACAAATGCGTATGTGTAAGGCTGCGTAATCTTGGATTAGGGGCGAATGTCATACTCATGTAGGGATAGAAGAATAACGTATAGATTCGTTCCTTATCCCCCGCGCGATAGACAGCGCAGCCCCGTATGGCATTCCACGCAGCCTTTGAAATCACGTTGATATGTGCGATGCGGGAGGGCGGCGGGTGGTTCATAATTCTTTCGATTATACTTTGACAAAACCTTGTTCATCCGTTTAGTCTTTGTTTGAATAATTACATTAGCGTGTATGTATTTTTTACTTTTATATCTAATAAGTGAGTGCGTCTTGAGAAAAATATGTATATCCCACGCTATCTTTTCATGTCTCGTTTTGCATGAAGTTTCTCTCAGACTAATCGGAGAGATAATCCATGTATAAATATGTATTTAAGCAATCTAAAACAACGACTCATAGATTAAAAAGTTTCTCTGCGATAATTTCCCCACTAAAAACTTTTGTTGTAAACTCCTAAAATCCCAACATCTAAAAGTCTGTAACAATAAAACTACAAAAACATTAAAGATTTAGTGGCCCGATACAGACAACTCCAGTTTACGAAAAAAGTTTAAAACCCCAACAGAAAGTTTGCGCCTTAAACGACAACGGAGTCACTATCATTGTTACAAACTGGAAAGTCGCATTATCTGATAAGTGCGAACCTCCTTTTTCTGGAAACTTCCAAGTTATCTCGGTCAAGTTAAGGTTTAGTTGGAGATTACGTCGTTTCCGCTAATTCATCTGAGATTCAACCCGTTTTCAAGCAATTTGCTCCTCCTTTAATTTGTTGGTGGACGTGTTTTAAATTTAATATCGTTTGAATTTACGTAGAGTTCTTGATTAGTTTGTGTGACTATTAGTTTGTGCTGCTACATTGGTATAATAACTCTTACAAATATAAGCATGTTTGCAATAGAAAGAAGACAATTGAAAAAAAAAACATATTGATGATATTGTAACAATCGCACAGTAGCGTGATGGACAGTATCAGATCTCTCCGGATAAAAGGTATTTTCTTAATTTTCCAGATCTCGTGATGATATTGTTTCCCATCATAAAATATTATCAAGATCAACTATGTTTCTAGTAAAGAAACAATGTAAAACACACTGGAACTTTACGTCTACGAAGATAGTTAATAACACAAAGTTGGATTCAACTTCTCAATTTATGTTCTATTTTGTTGAGTATAGTACTAAAAAGACAGCGTCTTAGCCATCTCATATTTTGAAAGACAATGTTACAGATAATGTGGAGTTCGTAATTTTCGGGATACCAAATAAATACCGAATGATATTTCACACTAGATACATCGGCTATAATTATACTGTACATTTATACAGACTTGGCACTGTGAACAATACACTGAAATCACATTATGTTATTTGTACTGTGATGTTACTGTCTACCCTCTTTTTGCGCAGAGGTAGTAACGCCATTGACCCCATCCCCCAATATATGACACCCACGGGAACAGAGGTGGAGTGGTTTACACCTTACTGATATATATGGAACCTTCTCAAAAATAAAATATTTAGAAAACACAAAAGCTTCATTTTAAAACCTCGCTCCAACTTAATGCAGTTTATTCAGTTCCATTTCTGAAATAAAACTAAATAAACTGACTAATTCCCCTCATAAGTTTCCTTGCGTTAAAGTTAGTTTAAATGTTGCGCAGCATCCGTCTAGCGTCTGTTTTATTAAACAATATTATTAAGCAGTAATTAGACTCTTTCATTCTATGATTTCGCTTTGCCAACTAAGCTTAGATGGAAAGCAGACGAGTCGGTTACTTTCTCAATATGTAAACTTCTAATATTTATTAATGTTTTGAAAACAAACACTTATAAATAATGAATCTTAATAAATTTAAGATAGGTTGAAATAAACAAGCCTTAAATACTAGTGTCTTAGCTTGTCTACATACTCAGCCTATATAATGTTTTAAAGGTAATTCCAGTTTACTTATAACGAGCTTTATTTACAGCAATACGTGTTTTATTGATCGGCAAGTCAAGGCAAAATCTTTGAGGAAAATGTCGCTTCTAATGGCTTCAGACGAAAAGCTGCATTATAGTATTAGTCTACTTTGAGCAACATGCTTGACGAGACTCCCAGTCAAAGTCAAGAAGCTCAAGGAAGATTTAATTCGGTAATTATTCTTCATTAATTTCTAGTACCTATTAACATTTAATTCATCTCTTTTGATTTAAAATCTCGTACAAAATTGCCTCTTTCGAGCCTGTTACACTTCAAATACTCCAGGTATATAATTACGCTATTTTTAGACATCACTGAGCGGCGCTCAAACCTGAAGCTTCGCGCTAAATGAACCTTTAAATGGCACTTCAAAAATGAGTATGCAAAGTAACATCGTGAATTTATTAAACCGTTTGGCTTTATGAAATCTACATTTCAGATACAAAATAGACCATTCATATAGCGTCGACGCGAATTAAATAGTGTGGCAGGAAGTGTCGCGGGCTGCCATAATCCGGCTTTTAAGTAAATAAAACGCCGGCCATGTTTTAGAGGCTACCGCGACCTTCTAGCCTTTGAATACATAATGAGCAACCTTTTTGATCATTAAAATGATTGTTTATTTAATCAATTTTAATAAAATAATGGGTTTCTTGTGGTTCTTGTATGGCTAAGTGAATAAACCTTGTAAATATTTGACAACGTAACACACTTTGATAGAAAATTATTATTGACTTCCACGTTATGGGTCGCGGGGTCGAACACAAAACTAATATTTGTACGGTACAGATAGTTGTTTGTGTGATTAGTGTATGTATATACACAGGTTCGGTAGAAATTCTAGTATTGAGATTCGTGTAAAACAACGATCCTGTTACTGACTTTCTTCAATAGCGTTCGGCAACAATTTGAACTTTTACAAACAACTTCTACGTACAGAAACACGCTTCCTTACGTTATACTAAAAGAAAAAAAACCTGGAGAAATCTAATTTCTACTCTAAAAGAAACTTCATTTCACAAGATTATCAGTTTTAAAGTGATCGATCTAACTACGAAGCTAGCGTAGTCACTACACACGAAACTCGTAGCACGTCTACGTCGTAGCTAACCGTGCTACGTGAAATACTACGGCTCATCTAAAGTTACACCAACACAACCGACTGGTTTATTTTTTATATAAATAACGTCGCGTGGTTCCCGGCTAAGAATATGTCACCCCTCCTCTTCCGGTGGATGTCGTAAAAGGCAACTAGGGGATTATGTGAAGAGGATTGGCAAAAGAATCTTAAAGTATGTTAGTAATAAAACTTACTGGAATTGCCAATCCGTTTGCTAAGTCTGATGATTATCGCACTACTGAATAATTATTTGTATGGGAAAAAAATTGTTAAAACAGACATACAGCATCTTTTAGGGGGCTCATCTCAATATAGTGAAAACAGTATATTAAAATATTATCAACTTTTCTTTATCGCAAGTCAGGTGCGGTGCCAACAACTAGCATGTTAACTTCAAAATCGAATTGAACAATTATTTGTGTACCTAAACAAGGACAGACACGATTTTATTCAACATTAATGTGTGACACATAAACGTCGTAATTGGACAATTACTGTAAACCCGCGGTGGCATGTGTACCACTACATTTATACGAAATGTGGTAATTATCGTAGTCACGCAAACGACTAATTATTATATGTACACGCACGTTAGCAAAACCACTGTCATTTGCGCGCCATCTTGATTCCTACTCATATTTTAAGCCGTCAAGTGTAATAAAAACATTTTAAGTTAGCTTTGTTCAAGTTATGTAGCCTCTGGGACTGAGCAAAAATGTCTTTTGTTGTTTTTTCTCATAACGTTGTCACTAAATGGCTGTTGTGGCTTTTAAGCTCATTGATTATCGGAGTTTAAAGAATAAAAAGCAAAGATTCCATCCATTGTAACCGTGCTAATGAGCGCGACAACTTCTCTAAGTAAAAAGGATCCTGGAAACCGCTGGAAAGACACTGTTTTACTTTGTTCTACTACTGGACGAAGCACAAACAAATTCAAATTAAATCCTCACTGTAAATACTTTAGATCGTTAATACTTAATAGTTTATTTTCAGATAGGTAATCCAGTTTCCCGAATCTCATTACGGCGGAATAACATTTCACTGCGACAGCGCAGTGAACTGCTTAAATCTTAACGGATTCCCCTTATTCCCTATAGAGTACATACAGATGTAGGTATCTAGAGAAAATAAACCCAACATTATTATACCCAAATTATTCAGTTAAGTTATTCGGCTTCGATGATGGAGCAGCCCTACCTAGACAAGACTGATGTGGATGCGGCCAACAAACTGAGAAGACGTCGATTACAATAAATCGCGATAGATAAATAAACTTGCTTTATTCGTTAACTAGCTGCTGCCCGCGACGTCGTCTGCGTGAAGGCTTTATAGCACCAAAAATACCTAAGATGACAGTGTCGCTATAGCATTATAAGTACACAACTTTTAAAATAGCATTAAAATATAAGTTTTTTTTGCAAGCGAAGCAAGTGACGAGGGTTATATGGGAATCCTGCTGAGTTCAGTCATAAGATGTGACTGAAGGAAATAGAGAAAATAATGCAGGAATACATTCCAGGACACAAAAGAGTAAAAATACGTACAAAGGTATCATACCTTACAACACTTCTCTATAAACTACGTTGGTAGTTATGCTGCCAGGAGCCAAAATGTAAAGAGAGTCAGGACTGGTGACGCGGGAGCAAGCGACGTACAGATGCCCTTGTGAGAAGCAACTCGTCCTGTGGTCGACATCCGCTGCCCTCAGTATCTGCCCCTGCGACTTATTGATGGTCATCGCGAAGCAAACACTCACGGGGAATTGTACGCGCTTGAACTGGAACGGAAAATTATGAGGTATGAGGGGAATGCGTGGTATAAATACTACCTCGCCGACGCCACTACCCGTAAGAATTTCCGCCTCAATGGTGTGTCTGTGGAGCGAGATGACTTTAAGGCGGTTAACACAGCTTCGGAGGAGGTTCCGAAGAAGCATAATCGGAACACCGACCTTCAGCTTGATGGTATGCGCTGGAAGTCCACTTGCTGACAGGGAGCTCAGAAATTCCACGGGATAATGTGTGGCGTCATCTTGCTCGACAACAGTGTTTATCGAGGTGTAGACCACTTTATTCCCCTCAATTTCCGAGAGAATGCATTCGTTAATTGCTGCAGCCTGATCATTTTTGGGCATCAAAATGGTCAAATGCGGTATACGACTGATGTCCCCGTACACACAGCGAATTAGTTCTTCTAAGCTGGATACCACTCTACCGAGAGACTCTGGAAGCACCACCTGTCCAACTATCTCTTCTGGTAGAGTGCCTTCTTCAAGACTTAGAATGACATCGGAGAATTCTTGAGCACGTGCATTGCCGCCGAGCCGAGCTCTCATATTAATGGTCAAGCGCAGCGTACGAACTCGTGACCACAACGAAGATCGTTTCAACGAAGCATTCACCTCGTCAGCCCTCGAGCCCCGCGTCACCACGGGAAGCGTTTGCTGAAAATCACCACTGAACAGAACTGTGACACCACCCATCAAATGTTCGTTCCTGCGGATGTCCTGCAGGATTCTGTCCACGGCCTCAACTGCCTTCCTATTGGCCATCGTACACTCATCCCATACGATCAGAGAGCAATCCTTGAGCACGTGTCCCTTATCGCTGTTACGTGACACACCACAAACAGGCGTTTCGGCGCTCTCTAAATCGATGGGAATTTTAAACATGGCATGTGCTGTCTTGCCACTCGGAAGTAGTGTGGTAGGGATTCCCGACGACGCTACAGCAATAGCAATTTTGCCTTGCCTCCTGACCCCTGCAAGTATGCCAGTGGTAACAAATGTTTTTCCTGTTCCACCAGGAGCATCCAAGAAAAACATTTTACCCTGGTTTTGCCCAACGCTTTCAAGGACGGTGTCATAAAGTTTTTGCTCTGAAGAGAACAAAGCGACATGGTCATTTCGCCCGGATCGTAATTTGTCTCAGCGTTATACTCCTGATTTCCACGATCTTGATACGGTGATGATTGGGGAGCTGGTAACCCATATTCGATCAGTGGATTGCCGCCGATAGAAATGACCACATCTTGAAGTGAACTGAGACAGGTGTTCAGCACGCGTTCATCAGTTACTTCGACTTCGTCTCCAGTAGCACGCCTCAAAGCTCGTAGAAAATCTTCAGACAGATGATGGCGATACTTCTCCCACAAAGCTACCGGGTTCGCGACTCCACAAAACACCAAGATGACGGCAAATAGATGACGCATGCGGCTGGGACTGTCACTGACGCTAGCCCTCGCGAGGGTGTCATGAAATGAAATGATCATCATCAATGAACATAACTTTTTTGTAATACTTAACACCGCATTTTTTTAAAATTGTCTTCCTCAACTCTGCTCAAGATTTTGAGGGTTTTGTTGGAACTTGAATTTGTCAAAACGAACTATACGATACAACTTTTATGAAGAAAATGCACATCACCATCTATGAATTTTAAGAATAACTAACTACTTACCTCGCCAACATGATCAAATTTAAATTATTAATTTCCAAAAAATGTTAACATGTAACTTGATTTGATTTTTATAAAATCTCATAGATGGCGCTGTTTTAAAATTGTCTTTATACTACTAACATTCATTAAACTAAATAACTAAATTTCTCTGGCCAAGTTACTTAAATGGCGTAGTTTTTATAGTGTAAAGCTAGATAATAGCATGGCTTACTCAAAAACAACATTTAAATATGCGTCGTTAGATTACACGCTGTCGCAGAATGCGTAAGAAAAATAAAGATTCACAGCTCCTCCCCCGTAGGTGATAGCGTGATAATATGTAGCCTATATGTTGACCTGACCTCTTAGTAATATTCATGCAAAATTTGATGTAAATCCATGCAGTACTTTCTGAGTTTATCCCGGACAGACAAACAGACAAACAGACAAACAGACAAAAATTCTAAAAACTATATTTTTGGCTTCGATATCGATTGTAGATCACGCCCCAAGTATTCTTTTTAAAAAATATTCAATGTACAGTTTTGACTTTCCTACGATTTTATTATATGTATATATAGATTAATCAATAATTTGACAATACTATTGTTATAGATTATTTTGTATTGTAATGAATGGTTTCCATTTAATTATTCAGTTAATATTACTTATAATTTGACATAACTTGAAACCCCACAGGGACTTTGGGTCCCGGACCTTTAGAAGGCATATGAGGAGACGAAGCCAACTCGCAGAGGCCCGTTAGATGCTTTTAATGAAATGAGACACCAACCGAGACGATTATCCCTATATGCAAGTATTGTTATGCAAGTCAACGACAACCCCCGGTTGGTGCAGGACTATTATTATTATAAGCCTGTGGTGTCCCACGAAGAAAAAAAAAGTAACGACTCACCCCTAATGTAATGTAATGTTTTCACCCCTATTGTGCCTGACAGGGACTTAAATAGGTACTTAGTCTTAAAAAAGTTGGTCCAGAATCCCGAAAAGAACTTACGTTATTTTTTATTCTGAACAACTCAGAACTGGACACACTGTTGTAGCCGCGGGCGCGGCTGGTTACGAATGAAACGAGACCATCGTACATTATGTAAGTAGGAACCTATTTCCATAAGATTACGTTCCTCGTTCTTCAAATCAGTAATACCCTTTTCGGCATAACGTAAACGAATATAGACCATAAGGAAACAAGAGCTCGTTTGAAAATTATTAAGACGGTGTATGCGTCCGGGCATCTGTTATTTCTAGAAAGGAATTCAGGATTCCAGAAAATATTTATTTTGCTCTGAAATAATCAGAGAGGTAGCCAACGGAGATAGCTGTTAGGAACTCCTTGCTTACTGGAATTAAGCTGAGGATTGTCTTCCAACATTAGGTTTTTAGTTTTATTTTGTTCAGTATTATATCCCGCATAAGCTGTGAGATTACAGTAGGGGAAATACGTCGCAGTGGAGCTCTTTAGGTCAGCTTTTCGATATGGAACTCATTTCAATACTAATGTTTTTAAGTTCATGGGTCTGTACAAACATTTTGTAAACAGACTCGTCCTTAAACCTTATAGGCACCTACATAATTCACCCATCAGACATTACATGTAGGCTAATAATAATGTTATGATTCATAATTTACGCACTTAAACTTTAGCAGAAAATGGAATATTTCAGGAGAGATTTTAAGCTTGTACTTGAAAATAATATAATAATTAATTGTATATTATTTCCAAAAAGGCAATAATAATAATTTAATCATTCAAATTTGATATTATAAAATAATGGGGTCCGTAATAAAACTATTAAGCAGTTCTTACCTAGGTTTAAGTTACCGAGTACCATGGAGTTTGAGATCTAACGTAAAAGGTCTTAAGATGATAAAAATATATTACGTAGTAGGTACATGCACAGATTATATCTCCACTTGTATAACAACAACCATTCTCATCGGTAAACTTTTACGACAAGCGTGGCTTGATAAAAATCTTTGTTATCCTTTCTTCTAAAAAAACTGCTTAGGCTTGCGAAAAACGCGTTTTTTTGTTAAATTGTGTCAGGATAATGACAAGCCGTATCCTTCGCTCCAATATAATAAAATACGATTACCAGTCCGTCTACAACATAACTAACATCACACCTTGTTAACCAAAGGGTTTGGGCAGAAGTGTGATGATATTATACAGTGTGCTAGGTTAAACGAGAGACATACTTTAAGGGAGTACAGTACTCATGAAAATGAACAACTTTTAATATGGGGCGGACTCCAAAATATGAAAAAAAACAGCTGTTCCCTACATTTTGTCCTGTTATGCAAACATAAATGTATAGAGCGGCTGGATTTATTTTCGCGATTTCAGTGTTGGTCTCTTAGTAAAAATTGTTCGTTTTCATGGATACTAACACACTGTATATTACCTGCAATACACCCACAGTTAGCCAGTTACATATGTTTAAGTTGGTAATATGGGGCGAGCCTATTGCCATCAACCGGCACAGGTCCAGGCTCCAGGCTACTACTGAGAAATTCCAGATGGAAAAACCCAACACTTTGCCCCACCCGGGAATCAAACCCAGGACCTCAGGCTCAGCAGTAGCGCTTTCGACCAGTAGACCAACGAAGCAGTCTACTAATTTTGGTGATTTACAACACATAACAACAACAACACAAACATTACAGATTATTACAATTTATAATTAAGCTGATCTATATAGCGTGGCGGTTTAATAAAATAACATGTCAACACTCTATCTGCTTAAGTAAAATCAATACCTTCACAACTCATTATTTATTAAACTAAGCAATTGATTTTGTTCATTCACTTCCATAGTTGAGTTGAGTGCGAACTTATTCTGTTTCGTACAACGAGCTTTGCTACGGAAATGCAGTGCACTTCGAGAGAAGCTCGACTTATAAATTATTCAAGTAGTGAGACACTTCAAATATAGCACAGCCGCCGCGCGTTATTTTGAGAACAACGACTGCTCTGCCGACGTGGCGTTCGATGCGGCCGCGCCGCTTGACCTCCTTCTGACCTTAGATTGTGACAATGCTTCGTTTCAATGTACCCAAAATTCACTCGCGACTTCGATTACTATCCGAACTATTTATTCAAAAGCATGTCACTCAATTCCCTCGTCTTTGTTCCCTTCCTGAATTTGTTTTAGATCAGTGACTGTTCAACTAAGTACTTACCATCGGATACTTTTCCTTTAAAATATCTCAAAGGATGAGTTTCGTCAGGAAGTAAGATAATGCAAGAGAATATATGATCTTACTTTTGTAATTTATTGCCCCATATACCAGTTTATAGCTGTGCAAAGACGTCGCTTCATGGTAATTACCTTCTACACGTTCAAAGCCCTCCAAAGGGGTCACGTATGAATTTTTTGATCACGTTAGTTCCCCATGAGAGCGGCGCAATCATATTTTGATAATAAGAGTACGAGTATGTTTACATAAGTTAAACAACGATAGATGTTGATATATTGTGGTAGCTGGCTAATATTTTTTCCTCGCATTTTTTTTGGAAGAATGCGTACCTACCTAAATATTTTCTTAAAAGCCTGAAGCATATCGTAAAGTGTAAGAAGGACCCTCACGCCTCATGCTTTTAAGAAAATATTAAAGTTCCGTTAACATAAATTTTATTTAGTACTTTTGAGTTCACCAGTGGCCAAATCATAACAACTATGCGGATTTTCAAAATTTTTTTAGTTACTGGAATTTAGTAACTACAAGAGTAAATAATATGACAAAAAATCACAATGTTCGCACTCGTTTTGGAAGTTTTTCAAGGACGTGATCAACCCCATCTAACTGGAAACTTTCAATAGTGGATGATGAAGGGCGAGCAGAACATCTTTGGGGTGACAGTTTGAGATAATGTCTGGTGACACTTACGTGGAATGGAGAAATTCCCTCTTTAAGAACTAACACGAGTGCAGCAACCAGATTATGCTGAACTCTACAACGGGCTATCATAATTGAATGCGTATAAAAAAATGTGTCTCTGCTGTCGACCACTGAGGAGCTTTCTCGTCTGGAACAAATCCTCGGTGCAGCAACCAGGTCATGGTGGACTTTAGAACGGATTATCGCAATTAAAAGTATATATAAAATTTTGTGGCTGCACTATCGTCCACTCAAGAATTCCCTCTTCTGGAACCAAACCTGGATGCAGCAACCAGACCATGGTAAACTTTAGAACGGACTATCATAATTAAAAACGTATATATTAAAAAAAAAATTGTATCTGTGCTGTCGACCGTTCAGGAGTCCCCTCTTCTGGAGCCATTTGTGAGTGCAGCGGCCAGGTCATGGTGGACTTTAGAACGGACAATCATAACAAGATGTATATTAGGAGTTCCTTCGTCTGGAGCCAGTCCAGCGTGTACAATCAGGTCACGCATCATAAAAATGCATTGTCTTCGAAACAGACTCATCATGTAAAATTTCAACACTGTAGGATAAGGGGAAGCGGTTTTAATTCAACTTGCAAGATCAATACATACTAACTAACAAGGCAAGTTAAGTAAAAGCTTGTAAAAAAAACATTGCGTTAATATATTGATAAACAAAGTAATTTTTAAGTCCAACAATATTGCAGGCAATGATCATTTGTATCTTCAAAGAAACATACCCTAGATACGAACAATATTTTACCATGCTTTCCTGAAACCTTCGTCATACTTCTGTACATCTTCAGCATCGTATAGATATCATTTCAGTTCCCAACATATGGGAACTGAAATGATATGTGTATAAAAAGGTTGAAAGGCCGATGAGAGCGGCGTGTACCACATGGGAGGCATAGGATGTCGCCGCGGGCTGGGACCCGGTATATGAATAACGTTTGTCGCTACGGATACAGCTCAATATTTTCAAAGCCAGAAAGGCTTTCATTGCGACACCTATACAAAGAATTTTCTTTTTGAAAACACGTCCTCTGAAATTAAATATGTATCATTTTAATTGTCGAAAGTATTGCCAAATAAAATAATTATTGCGGTTCTGATTTTCATTTTCATAAATACTTGAATACAAATAATATTTTTATGCCCGTATTAGTAAACGGTACTCTTGGTACGGTAGTATTTGAGCTCTTCTCAATTCGGGTAAATCACTCAAGTCTTTAGTTGAAAATAGTTTAAAGTATTTAATTTTCAACCAATTAAATGGTTTTGAACTAGTTTTAGGTAAGTCATGTGTATAGCATGAGATACTGTATAATCTTCGAAAGACTGAATGTCGACCGCGTGACATAAGAATGGTGGTTTTAAATTTGATCTTGGTCCATCTACAAAATCAATAGAATCTGTTTTTCCTCCAGCTAACTTTTACGACTGCACAAAAAATAACCAAGCAATAATAACGTGAAGATTTGTGAAAAGTATAAACTCAAATGTTATCTAAGGAGACTTTAATCCATTTCACACAAATCTAAAGTAGGTACTTATCTATAGAAGCCCTAAAAAGTTAGGCACGTCAGATAAAAGTTTGACATTCAACAAAACCATTACAAATTACATGCGTTTTATTATTATATCGTAACATATTTAACATCGTATTTATTTTATAGACGTCAAACGAACAATTTAAATACTAACATAATTTACAAATGTCTGCAATAATTCGCTTTATTGAATTTTACGACTGTTTTAAATTTGCCAGACGTGAGTGCGATTCCATCGAAATAGAGGACGCCATTTCATAAATTATATCGGAGAGCAGATACAATACCTTGGGTAGGTAAGTCACTTACAGTGCTATAAATGTTTGCGTCCCGTCCATAGAGCCTGGCTTTATTCAGTTACTATTAAGTATTTTATGCTTTTGTGTGAAAATTTTACGCCTGATATAATTTTAATTCATTCCATAAATCCAACAGTATATGTATGGTGGTTATAAAAGTTGTATTTGAAACATTAAAACGGTGTATGACACTCTGCCACTGGCTGACATCGCATCATAAGGCAGTAATTTAATTTATATTTTGTGTGGAAAGCAGCAATTTTCGTTTTACAGACATTTAAATAGCACATAACTTTAAATTTTTTTATTTACGTGCGTATAAACGACGGCCAATTAATACACCAAAACTACTCTTATGCGATACCAAAACCAAATCAGCAACTATCTAAATAAATTCAATATTATCAATATTAACATTTATCTACTATATTCATACGTCTATATTGGAATAGTGATGGTACCTCCCTAGTTACTTATTTCATGTTACAACGCTTAAATTGCACAATATTGGGGCACATCCGGGAGACGAGGCCGAATCATCGCTCGGCCAAACGCCGCCAAGTGCGGAACAGTAGCGCGTCACACAGAATAATGACACAAAAGCTTTATTTTAAGAACCGCTATTATCTTCCTACTGCACAGCTTTTAAGCCCTCAGGCTAAATTAAAATATCTTGCTAGAAATGAACTTGAAGTAAAGCTTTTCTATGACACTGTTTGTGAAATATTAAACGAAGTTACAAAGATGTCTACGATCGTAAAAGTTTTCTGTTTAGTACTTCCGCGAGGGTCGTCGAAGACGCTCAACTTTTGTTAAAGCCGAACCTCGTAATTCTGCACTCGACTGTCATCTTTGCATTGTGATAATAAAGTCTATTGTGTTCTACGAAGTATATAACAGATAGATCACTTGGGCATGAATTTCTGGATGTGTACCGAGCACTGTAATTTACTTTTAAAAGGTTCAAACTTCGTCACTTACATGTCCATTTACGATCTATAAAACGTCAAAACCCAGTGAAGTTTCGATACAAACAAATTACCCAGCCCACATTTGCAGTGCGGGCAAAATGAAAATAAGCAATAACAATATTTTTATGTAGCGACGAATAATTTATAGGCAATTTTTCTCAGCGAATTGTGTTTTGATGACACTGTCTGATATTTTATAAATGATCAGTATATTTTTACTGTCACAATAAAATTAATAAGTTTAATTTTAAGGTTAAACTAACTACCAAGAGTATTTCTCCAAAGATAACATTTTTAGGAAAAATATTGAAGCAACTACCGTAATATAATTTTACTTTTTCATTTTTGTACTCGCTTCTGCCTGACTCGCATCGCTACTTCAGCATCGAAATGACAAATTTAATTACTTCATTAGCCGAGTAAACTGATTTTCTCGGAATAACATTTTTAACCTGAAGTCTGTTCTTGTGGATTCTGCCTCAGTTGCACGGTACATAATCCATTAGGTCCTGGAAAACGTGTGGCCAAAGATATCATGGCCTATTTCCATTTAACGCACACATGTAGATAACAAAACTAGCAGAAAATTTCCCATTTTCCCAGGAATGGTTTCTAAATAAAACTTTTTAATAGAGCATGCGGTGTTACTGTACACCGAACTATAACAATAGATTGCTTGGTAATTGCACAAAACTACAATAGAATTTTTAGATTTTTGACAGGCAGGTTTCCATCGCATGTTAACAGTTTCATTTTAGATTCAAGTTATTACTTATTTATTGATCGTTTTGTTAGTTACTTTAACAATGTCGTTGGGAAAATTGGTAAAGTTAGAAGGGCTGAAAAAATATTTCAAGTTATTTTGAGAAATCTTATTTACGTACCTACTCAATAACTCTGCACTGTTAAGAGGCCTCTTACAAAAATGCGCGGAGATGCATGATTTCCTCGCTGAAATTGAATACTATTCCTTGGTTGATATAAATCGCAAATAATTGGTAAAGATAATTCGTTTTCTCTTCTACAATAATAATATAGCGATTTTTTATTGTTTGTCTATTTATTTAGCAATAATCGTTCTCCTGATGCATTTTTAGGCAAAAACTCATGGAGAGCTGATTTAAGAGCTCTAATTTGTAGATTCTGTTGAATATAATTCATCAAAACAATTTTTTTCATATTACAAACATCATATACTTGAAAAATAATATAATATATTTTTGTTACATACCTTATAAATAAAGAAAAAATTACAGGACCTAATTAAATTTTCTACTGGAAACAAGTCTGAATATCTCCAAACTTCCACATCATTTCACGTAGTATTTATACCAAAAGAGTCTTAAATAATTGCTTAATTTAAATATCAATAAAAAAACAAATATTAATACTTTGATTTTTTTAATAAATAAAATAAAAATACTCAAAATTTCACTGCGTCGGCGATAGGCGCTCGCCCTGGCTAGAGGCCTTTATTTATTGAGTCATCCACAGGCAATCCCGGTTAAGAAGACGACAATCTCATAGGTTGAACTGCGAGATGCCATTTAAGTATAACCAACCAAAAAAAGAAGATGCTCGCTGAGTACCAAAATGTAAGAGGGCTCTTAATTATTTATCAATTACTGACGGATTAAGGAGGGCGAGGCCGGGGCGGTGCACCCTCAAATGTTAAGAAGTACTTTTAATGAAATCCTAAAAAACCCTAAACAAATTAAAAATATGTTCAGGAAGAAGCAGTTTGGAGTACGTATGCAATATATAAAAGGAGCCTCCTATTATTAAGAAACCTCTTATTCCTCAAGGTTTTTTGCATAAAAAGTCGACAAAGTAATTCCTGTTTCAGTATGAATGGTCGAACGTACTCGAAAGAAATCTTAACCTGTAAGTACCTTCAAGGTTTCTGCTTAAATTTTCGAACTCGCTTCGCTCGCACGTTGATCTTTTCACATATTGATCTTTTCATTATCAAACATACATACGTCGCCAGCGTAATTCGTATTTCAGTATGAATTTTCAAAAGAAACCTAACCGAGAACTCCAAGATTGGACGTCAACAAGTTCGAACTCGCTCTGCTCGCTCTTGCATCTCGCATTCTTGTGGCTAAAATAGACTCATCCTTCATAGGGCACTGTTTAAAATGTTACAATAAAATACCTCCCCATATACTCCAACTCAATGAAATGAAATTCAAATCTTACATAAAACGCACAATATGCAGCCAAACATGTTATAAGTTGGAGGATTGCATCGCTGATAAAAATGCTTGGCTCAACGCGGGTCCTGCTCCACAAGGGCGCATAAACTAATTAATTAGCATTCGAAAATATAGTTGGAGCTGCTGAAGACTGAAAAATCTATATTTGTATTGTATAAATTCAATTTCTCAGTATTGTATAATTGCATAGCACGCGTGTGAGCACTATGTACCTAAACTATAAAGCTACCATCTACTGGGTACGTCTTTCATTGACTTGAATGTGCACTGGCGCCTGAGAGTATGTCATGCTCACTCAAATGTCTCGCTGGTGGTGGCGTGTGTGTTGGATCATTAAGTTCCCTTCAAAATGGTTGAGCTGAATGGTGCTGATCCATACATCATGTTCATGAACGGTTGCCGTCAGTAGGGACTGGTCATCTCTTAGCTGCCATGGCTCATTTTAATTTCTGAATTGTTTTATTTTTGTTTTTTTTATTTTGTAGTATGGACGCTTTTAACGTGCACGTCTTTCTACATCGTTCCCACATGTATAATTCCAACATGAATGATGTAACCAATATTTTCGTAACAATTTTATGATTTAATAAAAGAGTGTCCGTGGAGTTTATTATCCGTTCTTCTTCTTATGTACCTACCACGCTTTGGAATGGGCAACTTGCTTCATATTTCAGACTGATCGACCCCTTGACAATTCAAAAGTGCCTGTAATTGGTTTATTTGAAATAAATCCTTAGATTTTCATTTTGTTTTTCGTGTGTTTTTTGTTTTCCGCCTCTGTGCATGTTATGTGCTTGAAGTATTAAATAAATATATCATAGGTAGAAGATGAAAATGCATATCCCTGAAAAAAATCCTGCATGAGTTTAGACCATGGTGTAGATGGTGTATATGAAGGCATTTATAGTTGTTACACTAGTTTTTTTTTTATTTGTTTTTGCACGTATATCTAGAAAAACCTACATAAGCTGAGAAAACCGGGGCTTTTTCTTGTTTTGCCGCCCCAGACCCCCGACATAAAGGGCTAAGGAAGGAACACGGGTGGGTTTTAGTCAGTAAGAGTCTGACTCTCCCTCCTGCTCCACCCAGAGCGGGAGGGGTCATTTGATGATCTCCTATACACAAAAAAAAAGGCCCCCGACTAGCTTAGTCCGCCGCTGACACAATATTTTAATTGTATCAAAATAAGTTATCAGTTAACAAAATAACATAAATGCATTTCTAATTTAAAGGCGCAGATAGGACAACTTCACTTTCAAGAACCACATAAAAGCTTTTTCGTTTCAAAACGTGTACAAAATGCGGGAGGATATAAGTCATCATAACGGTCGCGACCATGATCCCGAAAGGTTAGATAGTACTGTACCTATGTCATACCCACCCTTCTCATATATCCACAGTCCTGTATAACGGTATTAGGTTGTGACAGGGGGCGTGCCCATCAACATTTATCAGTCAAAACTTCAAACTCGAAGTGTAACTAAAATTTTTATACAACAAAGTATCGTTTTTTCCTACATTTTTCTCAGTTTAAGTACTGAACTTAATACCTCGAAGTCGGCATCTGTTTTTGTTGGCACTAGAATGTTGAGCTAGATAAGTAGCTTATACCGACCTGCACTATATTTTCCTTTCAATCCCGATCTAGCGAGAAAATGGATCATTGTTGTCCGCAAAATAAGACTCCGAGCATGCCTCGAAGATGTTTTCTTTGAGCGTTGGAAAAGCTTTAGAATTACACATAACTGCTTTTAAATTGCACACAACTCAAAGCATATCATGCAACATCATTTATTTCTATTAACCAGAAAACGTTCTACACAAATTGCCTAGCGTGTAAATAATTTCAAAACAAATTAAAGGCAAAGTTGGAAAAAAATTCGCGTGTGAGAAAACTAGGAGTATATAATATAACAGCTTATGAATACGTGCGAGTAGGTAGTACTTAACACGACGGCGTGGATGGAGGCGAGCGCACTTGGCTTGGGCTCAAGACCTCTTCATTCCCCTATGTCTCGCTGGTAAATAATTGCGACTGTACCACACACCACTCACCTTGACAATTATGTGCACTTTATTTGACGGTGCTCCGACCTGCCTCACCCTTTGTATGAGGCGTATTATAAAACACTTGCGGACAAAAACCTAACTGTGCGAAATGAAATACATTATGATACTAGCCGGTAAACGACCACTTCGAACCGCGCGTATGAAACTGGTTTGTTATATGTGAATACTACCACCACTAACAATATGTGGTGTTCCCAGTAAGTACTATAGGAATTTGTAATATTGGTGAATACTTGACTTTTAAAAATCGTTCACTGGATGTTTCTTGTAGAATGAGAGTGTATTACCTATTCGTTTCGAGGCCCGCGAAACAAAATAAAATAAATGTGAACATGAGTGTAGGTATTGTTCGCCGCAATGTTTAGGTCTCTTTGTACAAGACAGCTCAGATAAATGGGTCACCATGGCGCTTGAAGGCTATGCTCCACTAACCTGTCACTGCTTGCTTATATTATGCTTTAATCGTTTTGTTTCTTTTTGGATAATTTCAAGAATACTAGGCCGCAATTTATGGCCTATTTGTATATAACCTAAAATGTATTACGTTTTTTTTTTTTCATACAATAAAATGAATGTAATGACAAGACAGTAGGCACCTAGCTACATCTACATTTCAAGACTCCTATCTTACTTACGTATGCGACAAAATGCAAAATTGTTCGCAAAACTGTTTAAAAGTTGTTCCCAAAACATATAAAATATTATCTTTTGGCAGAGCCTAATGCGAGCAGTTTTCCAAACAATTACATAGGCACATGCAGGTAACCGTGGCTGCAGACGATGCCAAGGGACTCGGGCCAACGTACACGTCACCACGTAACCTACCTCCACGGAATACAAATGAAAGGGTGGGCTCAACTGTTTGTATTCAACTTCATCAAATTGCCCATCTGGGTCCTGTTTAACCTACGACAGTTAAATGATGATTGATTAACTTTTAAGGTTGTTTTGATTAAATGTAAAAGTAACCTAGAACATTTAGTGGAGGGACACATCAGCTGAAATTATGCGGTGATTAGTTCACCGTGTTTACGCCTGCAATGTTTTCAAATTACCTATGACTCATCAGAACGAAATTCCGTTACGTATTTTTTATAGGAAATATAAGCACGTGGAATATGCTTCACCTATTTTTCACTGGTGTGACTATATGTACAGGTAATCTTTCGGATCAATTTTACCGTAGTCAGGTAAAATAGTACAGACCAATTTTTGAATGGCTATAAACCAAGACGTATAAAGAACACAATTATAACAGCGAAATTGGAACGTGTAGCAATGAAAACGTCATTAAATTAAAAGCATTTATTTTATTCTGACGTCAAGTTAGGTAGAAAATTAGGTGAAGTAAAAAAAAATTGACATATACTGCTTTGAGTCGAGTAGGCAAACGTTATTACACCTATTTCAGGATAACTTGATAGGTATATACTAAAAAAAAATATGCAGGATAACGTATATTATTGCTCAGTGTCTAAAGAATCGACCTATCCTGAAAATAAGAAGTCGGGGAAATAAATTGTTAAGCAAAATACACCCATGTCAATTTGCCATGCTATACCTTTCATACATCTATCAAAGAATGATATCTAACATCAAAAGCTCGCCGCACGCAGCTCAGCTCCGCTCTAGCCAGTAACATCTGTGCTCCGGTTTAGCGAGTAAACATCTCCGCACCAGGGACCGAAAACCTGTATAAATTACGGTACCGGTATCGAAGAATTTCGGTTACCTCTACGATTAAGGTAACCGCTATCTGGGTAACCCCAAGAAGAAAAAATATGTTACCTTTATTTAGGTTACCGTTTTAATACCGGTTACCTAAAAATGGCCTTGACTACGAGAAAGAAACAGAATATCGCAATGCCGACAATTTGTTAGCATTAGAAAATAAATTACTAGGGAGATCGTCGTGCGTGCTGTACCTGTACTGTTTATATTTATTTAGTTCGCCTTTTTGAGGAGTATTTGATTTAAAGTAAAAAAAGGAAATGAACAAAGGTAATTAAGATAATATTACATTATAAATTGGTAAAATACCATTTGTTTATCTTTTTTTCTCATCATTATAGATGGGCAATCAACCGTGCTTAAACCAAGGTAAACACCCAGAAAATTGGGTGCTTAGGTACTTATTTGACGAAATTGCATTAGTGATGTTAAAAAATATATGTGATTTGATTCATCTTACATCATTTTAGACAATATTAGTGGAATCAGGGAGGGTAAAATTAATTGGTATGAGATAAAAACGAAGTTTGAAAAATCACATTTTCTATTATTGAATAGCTTGTGTGGTCACAAGTCTGCAAAGGGATTACTTAGCATTGAAGACTCGAGCATTAGCGTGTTAGTTGTCATTTTCTTCATTTGTAAGTTGATTTAATTGATACCCCTTCATCATAATCATCATCATTTCAGCCGAAAGCCGTCCACTGCTGGACATAGGCCTTCCTCAAGCACCTCCACTTCGACTGGTTCTGTGCTTCTCGCATTCAACGTGTTCCTGCGGCCTTCACAAAGCTACTTCTTCCGGTACGCGGTCGCCACTCCCGAACCTTTAGGCCCCATCGGCTGTTCTGCGAGCGATTTGCCCTGCCCACTGCCACTTAAGTTTGGCAATTCTTCGGGCTATGTCGGTTACTTTGGTGCTCCTGCGGATCTCTTCATTTCTAATTAGATCACGCAGGGAAACTCCAAGCATAGCCCTCTCCATTTCCTTTGGGTGACATTTAGCCTTTTACGTTTCCGTGTCATAGGCCATTACTGGCAAGTTGCCAGTGGCAACACGCACTGGTCAAAGACTTTCGTCTTGAGACACAGCCGTATGTGGGACGAGAAGATATTGCGTAGCTTCCCGAACGCTGCCCAGCCGAGTCGGATTCGACGATTGACCTCTTTTTCGAAGTTCTACCTACCCAACAGGACAGTTGGTCCTAGGTAAACATATTCGTTCACGATTTCGAGTGTAGCGTCTCCGATCTTCATGAGAGTGGGCGTTACATGGGCATTTGACATGACCTTCGTTTTGTCCATGTTCATTTTAAAACCCACTCTTTCAGAGGCTCTACTGAGGTCATCGATCATTGTACTGAGGTCCTCCATAGTCTCAGCCATGACTACGATATGGTCGGCAAACCGAAGGTGAGTTATTTACTCGCCATTGATGTTAATGCCAGCCCCTTTCTAGTCCAGAACCTTGAAGGCATCCTCCAGTACAGCGCTGAACAGTTTCGGAGAGATAACATCTCCCTGTCTCTCTCAGATGGATAGATTTCGAGGTCTGGTCCTGGAGTCGGACTGACATAGTGGCATTTTCGTACAGACACTTCAGCACCTCGATGTACTGATAGTCGATCTGGGTCCGTTGAAGAGACTGCAGTACAGCCCATGTCTCGATCGAATCAAAGGCTGTCTCGTAGTCCACAAACGCTAAGCAGAGAAGCAGGTTATACTCTTCGGTCTTCCGTATAACCAGTCGTTGCATATGTATGTGGTCTACGGTGCTAAACATTTTACGGAATCCGGCTTATTCGGGACGCTGGAAGTCGTGAAACCTGCGTGCGAGACGGTTCGTGATGACCCTTGAAAACAGCTTGTAGATATGGCTCGGAAGTAAGATGGGCCTATAATTCTTAAGAAGGGCATTGTCGTCTTTCTTAAAGAAAAGTATCACCACCTCTGTTCCATGCCAGTGGTGTTTCACCCTCGAGTATGACTGAACCACGCAGCTTCTGAAGGGCCTTAAGCACGGGTTTTCCGACGGCCTTTAGGAGTTCGGCCGTAATTCCATCATCACTCGGCGACTTGTTATTTTTGAGCTGCTTCAGAGCCATCCTAATCTCATACAGGCTGACGTCCGGGATGTCTTCGGTATAGTGTCGGGTAAGTCTAGCTCTCGGGTCGTTTGCCAGATTCGTAACGGGGTTACTTGTTGACGTGTATAACTGTCCTTAGAACCTTTCGATTTCTCTTTAACAGCTGAGGTTTGGCAGATACGATCCTGCCATTATCGGTATTCAGTTTCGTAAGCTGACTCTGCCCTATAGTCAGATGTCTAGCAAAGACCTTGGAGCCTTTATTCTGCTCTATCGCGTCCTTAATAAGGTTTGTATTAAAGCGGCGAAGGTCGCTTTTCAAGGACTTAGAGATCCATCTATTGAGCTGCTGGTACAGACGCCAGCACATCAAGCTACCCGAAACTGTCAAATTTTTCCAATCAACCTTGAACCTTATACTATAACGATAAAGTTGAAAATCTATTAAAGAAATTTGACAGATTGCAGCAGCTTGACGTGCTGGTACTGGCGTCTGTACTTGAGCGTATCATCTGAAGACTGCAGAATCATCTCGCGCCTCTCCTTCATGAGCTGTAAAGTAGGATCAGAGAGCCTCTTTTTTGTATTCGTACGACGGGTCTTGAAGATCTTAGACCCGACCGTGTGGACAGTTTCTACGAACCCATCGTTATACTTGTCCACAAAGCTCCCTAGGCACTCGAAACGATTCTGAAGTTCAAGCTGAAAGTTCTCGGTGTTTTAGACTTGGATCGGTGCTGAGCGGAGTGTAGACTTTATCAGTCGAGATCTTTCCAGCTTGATGTGCCTCTTACCATGCGGTGATCACGTCCGGTTTTCACCGCGTTGGTCACAGAGACATCATTGAATACTTGCTTCTTCGTCGAAATAATGACGTCAATCTCATTTTTAGTTGCATCATCCAGGCTCTGCCAGGTCCACTTTCTGTGCTCACGTTTCCTGAAGAAGGAATTCGTCATAAAGAGACCTTCCTTTTCCATAAAACTGGCCAGGAGATGGCCCCGGGGGTTCCGGCGTCCAACTCCAAATTGCCCCACTCGGAGCTCATCATCGTTTCGTTTGCACAGTTTCGCGTAAAAGTCCCCCATGAGAACGGTGAAGTGAGTTTTAGAGCCATGCATGGCTCTATAAATATCCTCATACATGGTCTCCAGCTCATCGTCGGGGCGTAAACCTGTACGACCTTCAGCGCATATTCTGAGTACTAGGCACGCCACCCTGGTCGACACACTGTCGATCTTCACCACGTTGCTCAGAAGGGACTTATGGACGATAAGCCCGACACCACCTTGGGACTGCTGGTCGCCCTCCCGGAAATAGAGCAAGTTTCCAAATTTGAGGATTATCGAGTCCTCCCCCTCTCTTTGGAGTTCAGATAACCCCACTATACTCCATCGTAACCTGCTCAATTCTTTCTCGAGTTCGGTGATCACCTCGTTGCCGTCGGTCCGGAGTGTACGCGTGTTGTATGTTGCCAGGTCCAGTTTTCGGTGATTGTGGTAGCCAAATCTCTTCCAGGGGTTCTTAGCACCCTTTCCCTTACCGTGGCCTTGGCCGCTACCGTAGCCAAGAGTAGGCGGGCCGCTGGGTACCAGGGGCCAAGTGTTTTTGTGCTTCTCATTCTCGGGAGGGTTTTCCATAATCGCCACGGTTGGCAGGCGGGTTGGTGATCGCAGTATGGTGGTAAAATATCTAGAGAACGCTGCTGCCCTTTCTCCGGTACCTACGTCCCTTAGTCGTCTTTTACGACACCTACAGGAAGTAGGGTGTTGCTATTCTTTAAGTCCGGCACCACGCACCACACAATACTGATACCCCTTAGCTTCCTGTAAATACTTTAAGATTTGTTCATAACATTTGGTGCGCACATGGCTTAATATACTTACTTAAGTTCCTTCGCTACAAATTTTCCGAATAGCTTATTTCTTTTGTCTTCTCCCTCTCCATAAAAAGCACATTTTGAACAATTCTTCTTAACTGCAATATCTTTTCTTTCCTTCTTTTTATACCCGTGGGGACAGAAAGGCTTGACTTTAGTATAGTGCCGCAGAAGTTGCGGGCTAAAAAGGGTCAAAGCTGGTAGGGCTTGGGTCCCCGATTATAACGCTACCACTCTCATTACAAGGTAATTCATATTTTTCGAGAAATTAATAAAAATTGTTTCTAACCTCATTCAGATAAGAAGGGAAAACGAAACGTTATTATGGGCGATTGACAACCAAATCTGTACAGTATGTCCAGTATATTGTCTGAACGTAAAAAAAAAACTACGCCACTTGCGTCATGTCACTATATGTCCCAAAACCGAATCGGGGCACCCCGACTCCACGTAGTCTTTTAGCTGTTACCCCTAGAGTGTTTATAAAAAACCGGAGGCGCGGAGGGAGAGCAGCCCCCGCCCGCTGTAACAAAGCATAGGCACCCGTGCGAGCCGTAGCGGCTGAGGCTGGTCGCCTGGCGACCAGCAAGCCGAAGCTGCGTAGGTGAGCATGGGTGCCTATCCTTTGTTACGTAAGGGCGAAGGGGCTGCACTTCCCGCAGCGCCGGAGACGTTGCAGAAACAACTTTGATTTGACAACAAGTGTTTTGAGGTTAAGTTACAATAATCAATTTTTCTTAAGAATGGTGCTTTACCTTTTCATGGGAATGGTACCAGGGGAAAGGGGGCAACGCCCCACTTCCCCCCTCCTATCCCTCCTCCTACCCCCTTCTCGTGCCCTTTTAAGCAATTTTTGAGTGTTGAGGGTAAGTTACAAAAGATCGTTTTTCTCGGAAACGGTGAGTTACCTTTTCATGGGAGTGGTGCCAGGTGGGAGGAGTCAACCCCCCATTCCTCCCCCTCAAGTACCAACTTCCCCCTCCTGCGGCACTATTCTAAAGTTATACCGACAGAAATAATAGATGGGGAACTTGGTCTGGGTAGCTTTCTTGGTGACGGTAAATCATCTGAACATTGTGTCTCACTATCTAAATTTTTTTTCTACCGGCTCCGAGAGCAAAGTCTGTTCTTTTTCTCTCCTACGATTACTTAATAAAAAAATAATTAGATGGGCTATAATACCTATCTACGTAATATTTATTTATTTATTATTATTGTTTTACCATTTATGTAAGCACACCATATATACAGACAAAAAAAAACACACAGAAAAATAGTTACAAAGGTGACGCTTATTTCATAAAAAATCTCTTCCAGCGAACTTGCGATAGGACAATAAATAGAAAGATGTAGACAGCGTGTGAAAGAGTAAAGGAGACAAAAAAATTGGTTGTCTGTAAAGTCGGTTTAAGGACGATAGTTTTACGTGATAACGTCATCGTCTCAAAGAAACATTGAGGAATAAATGTGTCACAAGCCAACGCTTGGGCCGATCGTGCCTCTCTATCGCTTGTTCCGCGCTCTCGCTTGCACGATCAGGCTCAGGCGGAACGTGACACTTTTTCGTGCGTGCAGCCGGTGTTCATCGATTTATAAGACGTTATCACGTCAAAAAAATTCATAAAATCGTAAACAATCCACTTAATAAAAATAAATAAATCTTATGAGAATATACTTACATTCAAATAAACATACATACATACTTACTTCTAAAATAAATATCACTAGAATGTTAATATGTAATTATATCGTAATCAAAATAATAAATACATACACAACTATGATGCAGTGGAAAGATACGAGTTCTTTTACTCTTTTTTTAAAATCTGCAATCTATAGGTACCTACTCATCATAGAAATCAACTCGGTAGTTTTGACACGTACACAGGCGATGCGCGCCCTTTAACTAATGTCGGCGGCACGTGTAAGATAGAGGTAATTTTTATTTCGGTAACCGGTATGAATACCGGTTGTATTCAATAGTTAAGAATTAAGGTAACCACCTGTAAAATACCGGTAAATCAATAAAGGTTGTAACCGAAAAATACCGGTATTGATCGTACCGGTTTCGGTCCCTGCTCCGCACAGCTTCGGTGGACACACCCTAGCTAATACTTCTACTCTCCTCTGCGTTTCGCACATCTCCGCCCATATCCGCTCTAGTGGAATCCGGGGCTAACACACCTATAAAACAAAACAGTACCGAAACAACAAACAGAACTAATCTAACTCCTGACAAAAGAAACACTATTAGTTATCACTGATCGTGTGTACAAAAGAAATATCACAGTCGACTACCTCATTCACTGTACGCAAGTTGTGATATTTCTTTTAGCGCGCTTCATTACGGCGGAGATACAATCACACATGCTTTGAAGACCCCCTCTCACGACACAATAACGTCTAGACGCATTCATTCTATGATACGTACGTTACATGCGTTCCTGGAAACTATTACCTCCTGTTTGTACTCTAACTAGAACAATGTAGATAGCTAGAACCGGAGGGATGATGATGTTATGTGATGATTTGAATCACTGATTTATCTATTTGTTGATTGGTTCGAAGATATTATTTTAAGGTAATTGACAGAGCATTTTTAAGAAAGCGAGAGCTTTATTTTTTTTATTTCCTTTGTGAACATGATATAGATTTCGATACTGCTGGAAATCGGATCACTATGTATTATACTATCGAGCGTGCAGTAGCACTCGTTCAGTACCTGGGTATATTGTATAGTGCGAAGTTATGATGGACAGTTCTCACGACTGTCCATTTACTTACTGTAGACCATTTGAATTGTTAACGTTTAGACGGGGTGTGATTTATGAAACTGTGTGCTATTGTGTCAATATACACAATTATGTTGATAACACATCTTTAAACATGTAATCTTAAATTATGTTCATGTATTGCATTCAAGTACACAATTACTCAATTCAAGTACACAAGTTAATATCTTAAGAGAATCGGGATTATTCCTTAAAATACCCAAACTAGTCTAAACTAGGTAACGTTAAAAACATGAATTATATCTAAACTATACGTATAACTAACTATACGTATTAGAACAGTGATGGCCCGTTGTAGGTTTGAGACAGGAACTTTATGTAAATTATTTCATCACCACTGCTCTCGAAACGGTAAAGGAAAACATCTTGAGGAAACCGGCATGGCCTATAACCAAAATATCGAAGAAATGTGGCATCTACCAACCCGCTTTGGGACCGCGTACTGGATTACGGCCCACTCCCTCTCACCGAGACGAGGCCTGTTTCCCAGCAGAGGGAATATTATAAGCTGATTATGATGTACATATTATAAATTAAAGTTACTTTTGTGTGTCTTTTGTCCGCGTTGTTCTTCCATAATTTAGTAAGTGATCTTTATAAGTGATTTAGTGAGTGATGTGTTGTCAGTGTCTGTAAACATGAAACCTAAGGAATATGTACATTTTATTATCACTATTACAGTCATGTGCACGATTAACTGTCCATTACAGAGTATAAAGGCCGTATCATGCTGGTTGACGTCATGACAGCGACGTAATTGGCGGCCATTTTTATTAAATAAATTGAAAAACAAAAGTAATTTATAAAACAAACTGCTTTTAAATAGTAATGTAGTCAATAGAAAAACTTATACAGCTAAGCTTTAAAAAGCAAGTCGTATTTAACATTTTTGTAGCTTGCGCTTTTAATTAACAAATTATTAATGTTAGGTTTTTATCTGCTACTATTATTCACTGACATTATTAACAGCATAGTTAGGTCTAGAACAGTAAACCAGCCAATACATAATTTTAAAATCCGTTTTCTATCAAGTCATTGTCTATTAAAATCAAGTTTCAGAAACATCATTAAAATACTGAAAGCTATTTAAAATAATCAACCGTATTTCCATATTCTGTATTTGTAATAATTGAAGGATCGACTTTCCTAAAGCAGAAATATTTTCCTATTTTCAGATTTCGGAGAAAAGCGGTCTGTAGCAGCAACGGTCAGATCTGCTAAATAAGCACTTCCATAATATGTACGGAATTCTAACTTCGTTAATATCTAAACTAAGTTATTAATAAAAACAAGTTACCTCGAAGATGACCACAGAAACTAAGCAATGGTGACTACTCGTTTACTTCAAAACTGAGTTTCAATTTCACTCGCCTACCTTCGTCAAAGGAGTTTCTATTAATCTCGAATTACGGAACTGTCTAACTGAAATTAGGCCAAGTCAAGAGTCTTAGCGGTGTCTTACCTGCACAAATTAGATGCACGTTTAAAGTTTAATAAAAATTGAGAATGAAGTCACTTGAATAAAATTGCAATGTTAGGGGAGAAAACACTGGAAAACGAGTAACATTTGATGTGAAGATAGAACTAATAAATGAGTGAGGCACGCACATTAATTAGTTGATGAGATAAGACCTTGAAGGGGAGATAAGGTGGATACCTGAAAGGTATAATTTGAAGCGTCGATGGCGCGGCTGCTCGGCCCCGGCCTACGAGGACCGGCGCTCAGTCCGACGTCGGCTGGCGAGGTGTGTAGTCGCGTCGCTGTCCGTCGCGTCCCTCTCCCCCCACTGTTGCGATTGCGAAGTGCGCTAACTTTAAAATGTCCCTCAACTCCCGAATGTTATTACCAGTGAACCGCAAGCTTGAAAGTGACTGATGAAGTTGAACAAAAATTACTGTAACATTTAAACGGTTATCAAACTTTGGATTTCGATTGAATTGTAGTGGTTTTTGAGATGTGATTAACTAATAAGTAGCTATTCGTAAGTATATAACGCTTTGATTGTATGTTTCAGTAATTATATGATTGGAACGTATTCATTACGGACATGGCGGTTTTTTTAAATATTTAATACCGATATCTTTAAGCTATGTATTTTTGTCATGAAAACTCTTGCTGAAATTATTCAAATATTATCGTAAATAATATGTGATTCGTGCTACATCTCGTAAAGAGAATAAGGTGTCGCTTTAATACATATTTTTTTTTTACATTTTTAGGTAGCTTATTGACTGTTGATTCTCGTTCAACAAAAATTATATATGTTCTTAAGTTTTACGCAGATCGGAACAAAGTAATTACGTGAATAAGAATATAGAAGTCCAGCCTACACCTAAAACTACTAAATAACTTAAAACGCATTCAGAGTCACTAATTAAGAAAGTAATTTTCGTTACTTATATTATCTTAGTAACTTCTCTTTCATATAGTATTACAGCTCCTTGTGAAATAGCTTCTTCGGGAAAGCAAATACCACCTTGCCTACTTTGCCGCCGAGCTAAATGCTGTATTTCAGACTAAAGAGTTGACTGCCAGCGACATCTTACATGAGTTTTCAACTGTGTCACTAGAATCGGGAACGCATATTATTATTTAATTATAAAGAGTTTACAGTAGTTTTTTAGTTATAACTGGGGCATAGTTTTAACTAAAAAACTACTGTAAACTCTACAAAATCTACAAATCGTTTTAGGTGAGGCCGTCGGTCTTTGAGGTAGCTGCAACCGACGGTAACCTCTTTCTACAAGATGTGCTTATTCATACATAGTAGTTATGGTAAAAAAGTTCAGTGTTTCCTTTACCTTTTTCGCTGGAATTTCTGGCTATCGAGCGTAGGATCAGTTCCTACGGCGGCTATGTCATGAGCGTAACCCTCAGGATGCGATACTCTAACGATCGTCTTTTGTATTTAAATATGGCATCATTTTGAGTTGTTCCCTACTAATAGGTACTGTAATAAGTATAGTGTGGAATATTATGCGGGGTCGTTAAAATGATACTATGTTAAAATTACTGCGTTTATTCCAAGCGAACGTGTTTACATGAACGCGCCTATAATATCACTGGTTTTTTAAACAAAAACCTAATAAAAATGATTTGAATGCGAAGTAGTAAGTAAAGGTTGTCTGCAAAAGTCGACCTTATGTTGTGCAAGCTGGCACTGGAAAAATAACTCTAGTTGCATTCAAAAACTCAAGCGAATTTAGAATGAGTTTTCAATTAATTTTTGGTTTTTGTTTCAAAAACCAGTTCGTTAACACGTTCACTAGGAATAAACGCAGTAATTATAACGTAGCATCATTTTAACGTCCCCACACAATATTCCACACTATTCTCATTATAGTACTTATGCCTGGAAGCTCTTACAACAGAGCATGCTATTGGGGTGCATTCAAATAGCCTCCAAGATCTTCCGGCGCACATTTGGCAGTCAGTCTTGATTTTAAACCGGTTGACTGCCTCATCTTTTTTAGAACTATTCACAGTATGAGCTTTCTCATACAGCTTGTTTCGACACAACAGAAGTAGCGGATAGTTGTTATACGTTAATGGTGCTGCGGTCAAGGTTTTAACACATTCCAAGGAATTCGCTGTTGGTGTTGGACTGTCATAGCACAAACACTATGGAGGCGCTATTGGCCGCTGTACCCTAGGCAGACGAGACCGCATGGCAAGCATACAGACCAGTCAGTATCCTTTTTCTCCTAAAAACCTATTACGCGTTGGAATTTTCCTATTCCAAAGCTTAGTACGTTCCTAACTGAATCAATGGAACGTGACCTAATAACTAAGTGACAGTGTTATTTGCAAGTTATAAATACAAACAGTGAAGCTAAGTCTAAATATATAATGCAAACTATCCTGCAAAACAATAACGTAAAACAAGTGAAATTTCCCAATCAACAATACATTACGAACTATATAAAAGTTCTGCAACCCAAACACGCTAAAATAAGTGCAACAAAACAAAAGTTTGAAAGACGAAGAAAAAAAGTGATTCATTCTGTGATTTAAATTCCAACCGTCACAAAATTATCAACAAAAAATTTGAGCGAACTTCACATTGATTATACGGCAAGTACTGTGAATTTTGATCGTGACACCTATGCGTACCAGTGGCGCAGTGCATAAAGTGCCGACATTATTTTGCAAATAACTAGCTTCAATAAGTGGTCGCTAGTTCAAACCTCAGTTTTAACACAAACCACTTTTAGGAAATTTAAAATTTCATGTTTGTGAATTTTAAGAGGTCTTCGCTGGATGTGTAGAATACACGTAACAAACACCAGTATCATCAAACAATAAGTACTTACAATATCCGCAAGATGGCGCCACTAGTTACATGTTATGTATGTAAAAAATCAGTAAACATAAAAAGCACTGCTCTGTGCTCCGCCTGCGATAAAAGGTATGAATTTGATTGCGTCGGATATCCAGAACCAACATATCGACTCAAGAATGCAGAAGAGAAAAGGAAATGGAGATGTACGATGTGTATCAGGAATAAAAAATATAGTAATACGGACGAAACATCTAACATAACCATAAGGAAAAAACAAACATCGCTAACAACAACTTCGCAAACAAAAGGAACACAAGATGCAAAGAAATTCATAGATAATGAAGCACTGGGTTATCAAACCTCAGCTCGAAATACTCCAAACTTACCGGACTCCCACATACTAACTGACTTCGAAACATCAGATGATTCATATAGTACTCCCAATAAATTATCAAGAAGCATTGACAGAACAGTATCTGACCTCGTACTAGCCTCAGAAATGAAGGAGACGATCGCTCAGCTTACACTTAAGCTAGAAAGTACTGAAAAAGAGCTAGATAACACATTATTAGAAAACAATGACCTTCATAAACAAATAAATAAGTTAACCATAGAAATCAAAACTTTGAAATCCTTATGCCTTTCCTCCTCAATGCTTGGAACGCCTGGTAGCAGCAAGAAAAAAAAACCAGCTGTCACACATCGAAATGATATGCGTCCCACACCGTTCACCCCATTGTCGTCCAGGTTGAGCTACGAAACCAAAGAGGATGTAAATATATCAAACTTGAAACAAGAAATTAGAACACTACAAGAACAACTTAAGATCGCAGAACAGGAGATTGCAATGCTCACGCAGCGTATAGGAGTATTAATGCAACAGAATCACGCTACCTATGAACGAAAAATCCAGGAACCAAAACGAGAATCTGTGACCGCCTGTGTTCAGGCTTGTGCTGTCCAAAATGTGCAAAATACGACTTACAAGAAGAAAATATATGTTTTTGGCACTCAGCGCTGCGTCGGACTTGCTGCAGCTATCTCACATTCGAGAACAAATACACAATATGAAAAATACAGAAGTTTAGCCGAAACAATGCCAAACGCGCCGTGCAATGAGGTAGTAGCGAAATGTAGAAATATAAGATTGACAACTGACGACAAACTTATAATATGCATAGGAGAGAATAACCAGAACTTAAACTTAGTATTGTCTGAATTGCAAGTTATATTGAATATATTTAAAAATAACACGGTAATTGTATTAAATGTTTTAAATAACTCATATCTGAATGTCAAAAAATTAAATTATTCGTTAAAAAATATGTGTAATAAGTATAAAAAATGTCACTTTGTAAATCAAGCGCACACTAAATTAGTACATATTTGTAAGTCATTAAATTACATTATAGATTGTAGTGATTACAGCGATAAATACTTGAACCCTACTGAAATTAGAAAAAGGATAGCGAGTAGCAAATCAAGTTCTAAAGTAAATAACAGTTTAAGTAAACCCAAAAAAGGGACAATTACCTTCTATTTTAAACGTCGTGAAATAGTAGAGCCCCAAGAATTTAGCACCCATACGCAACTCGAGGCAGGTCATAGAGGGACTATACCTTATTACTTCCCTGTATTAAACAAGGGCGACGCGTCAAACAAGCAAACCTCATTTTTTCGTGTCCAAAGTCACTAAAATGCATCATTTTAAAATACTTCATCAGAATATCGCTAGTATCCTGTCTAAACAAGAGATACTAGAAATTACGATACAGGAGCTAAAAGAAGCAAATAATGATCCCGATGTAATTTGCCTATCAGAAACTTTTGTAAAAAAAGGCTGTGAAGACTATATCAAAGTATACAACTATGAAATGGCTGCCAACTTCTGTCGAGACAAACAAAGGGGAGGCACTTGTATACTAGTAAAAAGAGGATTAAACTACAAAGAATTGACATTCATAAAAGCCTATGCAACACAGAACACATTTGAAGTCTGTGGCTTAGAGTTGAGCAATAAATTAGTAATTATATGTGTGTACAGAACGCCCCAGTCTGATCCAAATCTGTTTCTAACGAAATTGGAAGCACTTTTGCACGATTTGCTTAACAAATACAAATTTAAAATAAATATAGTCATAGCCGGAGATTTAAATATCAATACCCTCAAAGAAAGCAACATCACAAAAGCGTTACAGGACTTGTGTAAAAATTATAATTTAAAAATTCACATCAATGTCCCTACGCGCAAACTATCTTGTATTGACCACATATTAAGCAACATTGACAATGCAACTTCAACCGTACTACCTCTGCATCTTTCAGACCATGACACCGCACAAATGTTAAGCTTTCCTAGTAAACATCAACCACTCGAATCGCCGGTATACTACATTTATAAAAGAGATTTTAACAGGGACAATATCCGGACATTCAAAGAATGCTTGCAAAATCTCTCTTGGTCCGACATCTATGCAAACACCACTGATGCAAATTATGCATTCAATGATTTTCATGAATTGTTCTGCCTATTTTACTATATGTGTTTTCCGAGGGTAAGAGTCAAGGTCAATAGTAATCATAAGAACACACGAAAGTGGATAAGCAAAGGTGTAAAACAAAGTTGTAAAACTAAACGTAATCTGCGCTATCAGTATTACAAAAACAAAAACTTAACTAATAAAACTAAATATAAAAATTATTCAAACCTATTGAAAAAATGTATCTTTAGTTCCAAAAAGAACGCGAATATAAGCTATATCAATAAGCATGATAACAAGTGTAAAGCGACATGGAGCGTCATACAAAACGAAATCAATAATACTAAACCTAAAAACAATATAGAAAGTATAAAGGTAAACGATACTTTGGTTACAGACCCTGTAGACATAGCTTCGGTATTTAATGACCATTACGTAAACCTATCGCCTTTACCTACACAAAAAAGTGAAGTCGGCCCAAGCATCAGGAAAAATAACAGAGCTAACTCAATGTTTCTGAAACCAATGTTGGAAAGTGAGGTGAGCCAGGAAATAATGTCACTACGTAACACCAAAGCGGAAGGCTACGATGAAATTAACACGAAAATCATAAAGGCTTGCTGTAATGAGCTGACTGGTGTTTTAACTCATCTAATTAATATGTCGTTTTTGATCGGAGTTTTTCCCGAAAAATTAAAATTATCAATAGTAAAGCCCCTATTCAAAAAGGGTGATAAAAATTATATCAATAATTACCGTCCCATTACTTTAATACCTATTTTATCAAAAATTTACGAAAAATGTATGTATAAAAGACTGATTGACTACTGTAACAAATTTCAAATTATAAGTAGCGAACAGTTTGGCTTCCAAAAAGATAAATCCACTACGCTGGCTATTTATTCTCTTATGAAAATTATACTTACAAATATTAATAATAACTATCTGACTACAGCTTTATTCTTTGATATGTCTAAAGCCTTCGATTTCGTGTCACACGATATACTGCTTCAAAAGTTGGAAGCAATTGGGATTAGGGGACCTGCACTCCAGTGGATATTATCCTACTTAAGTAATAGGCAACAATGTGTTATTATCAGTAAAATGAACGAAACCAAAGACATCACATCATATTCATCGGAATATAGATATAATAAATATGGCGTCCCCCAAGGTAGCGTACTGGGCCCAATATTATTCCTTTTATATATAAATGACATCGTAAAAATTACTAATCATAAATGCATCTTATTCGCTGACGATATATCCATAATTGTGACATCGGATAAAAAGCAGAAGACCGTTATAGATCACGAGACTGACATTAATAATACTATTGACATATTACTACACTGGCTTGACATACACCATTTGAAATTAAATTTGGACAAATCCGTATACATACAATTTAATCAATCTAATAATAATAAAAATAATATCAAACTTAATATAAATAAAATTAAACAAGTACCTCATACAAAATTTTTAGGAGTAATAATTGATCAAGATATAAACTGGAAGGAACACGTAAATAACATCAGTGGTAGAATTAATAAATTCGTATACGCCTTGAAGCAAGTCAAAAATGTAACAAACATAAAAACTGCTATTATATCTTACCATGCTTATGTTGAATCGTTACTACGCTATGGTCTTATAATGTGGGGTAATAGCACTGATCTAAATAGAGCGTTCATCGCTCAAAAGAAGTGCCTAAGATCAATTTATGGACTTCTGCCGGATGATACATGTCGACCAATATTTAAAAAACTTGGTTTGTTACCGCTTCCATCCCTCTATATCTACGAAATGTGTGTGTTTGTGACCAAGAATAAACAATTATTCAAGACAGCAAGCGATGTATATCCTCGGAGCAGACGTGATCCTTATGAACTGGTGTTAAATGATTTACCAAAGCTATCCAAATATAATAAAAGCTGTCTTGCAATGTGTGTTCGCACTTATAATAAAATACCAAACAATTTCAAACTATTAAATGTAAGATTATTTAAAAACAAATTATATAGATGGCTAAATGAATGTAGCTTTTATAGTTTGAAAGAATTTATGGATAAAAAATATTGACATTAAATACTAACATTATGTACCTACTTAAATATAATTATAATTACCCTGTAACATTAAATTTTTGCATGCTATGTCTTATCTTAGCTAAACATGTTTGTGCCACTCTGACCTATACCTAACACCATTGTATACCATGTTTTACGCAAATAAATTATTTTATTATTATTATTATTATTATAACTTCCTCTTTCTGACTGACCGATTCCTTGATAGTTCAAAAGTGCTTGCAAATGATTTAATTGGAATAAATGCTTGGAGTTTGAGTTTTAACTACGAGGTAAGCTTGTAACTACCATATTAATATGTGACTCTACACTATACACCTATAAATATATCTGTTTTTTTTTAGATCTTGTCTAAAATTGCAATTATTTGCATAATTATGACTTTACCTTTACACATACAGTTTTTATTGCTGGCTACTAATTTTTACTGTACATTTAGTATAGCAAAACCACTTTCAAACACAAAATGTTTAATGAAAAACAAATTAATGAACACTTTATGACAATCTGTTGGATTCAAGATCTCATACCGAAACCGACATGTTTAATTTGCTACACTTTATTTTGCGTGTGCTACGCCGTAGCACAGCTCTAGACTGCTACGAAATTTATAGAAATTCCTATCGTTTATTAAAATCGTGGAGAGTGTGACCAAAGTAAATTATTACTTTTGGAATAAAACTAACAAAAAGCTTTTATTTTCATATTCTTACTAATATACCTATGTATGTACATGATATGAAAAAAAAAGGCCGGTATACCTTCATTATTATCCACAAAACTTTTGTTTTTTTTTGTAAATTGGCTGTTACTAAGGATTTTCGAATAGTCAATCTGTCTCTGGGATAAAACAATCTCGTTTCCAAGAAGCGCCAAAAATACACAAGCATTTGGATTTTATACAAAATAAAACACAGTTCAAAAAAAATATCCTTCTTTTTTTTAAAAAATTCTTCTTTTGGCATTTGTTAGTAAAGATTAAGACTATAACATATTTTAGTCTCTTGTAGCCAAATATTTCCTATATAATATATACCTCAAAAGATTTTCTCCTACTATTCAACTACAATTTAAAACTTTAAAACAATTTAAAACTTTTAAAGGACACAGGCTCGCTTTTTTTAGATTGGTCTGATCGGCTTTAACTTGCGACAAACTAGACATAATCTATTGTCCATTTCTCTTTATTAATATTTAGCCAACAATACTTTGGTTGCGTGCCTCGGAAAGCACGTTAGGTTGTTGATGGTGTGTTCGACTGAAAGTCGACCCCAACATTGTTGGGGAGATGGCTAGGCAGATGATGATGACTTTGATTGACATTAGCCTATTTCGAAGACCACAACATAATTTAACTTGCTTTCTCTACCTACATACCCTTATATTTTTCAATCCGAAAACATCTATAATTCTGTTCTACCAACAGAATTATTTTACTATTCTTCTACACGAAAAATATGGTGGTATCCAAATCGTTGGTCCTCTTTCACAAGAAGCTCAACTATTTATAATATTATATAAAATATTCTATAATATATTTTATATTACAGTGGAGATTAGATAAGCATTCGCTTAATGTAAAAGACTGATATTCAGCTGCATTCAGATAGTCTGGAAGCCGACACCAATAGATGATGATGATTTTTTTCTATTATTTACAATATTTTTTCAACATAGCGTTCATAATTGAACAGCGGTTGCCCAGTGTACAGTAACGGCCGCGACTTACTTTGTGTAAATTATTTATTTAATCACCATTGCTCTCAAAACGGTGAAGTAAAACATCGTGAGGTAACCGGCGGCATGTTCTAGAACCAAAAATTCTAAGACATGTGACATCTACCAACCCGCACTGGGCCCGCGTGGTGGATTACGGTCCACTCCCTGTCACAGAGTGGAGGCCTGTGTCCCAGCAGTGGGAATATTATAGGCTGATTATGTATTCAAAATTGCCCACTATTGCGTGGGTCTTTAAGATAACTGGCCAAATGTGGGTGTACCATAAACCTCTACATGTCCCTTTGGAGAATACAGGCGTCTTGTTTTGTCATGTTTTTCAACCTGCTAATGGAAAAAGTAGGTCAAGGTGTATCATTATAAAACGCCTCTCCAGCATATTGATCCCCAATAATTACTGACAAAATAACAAAGAATACGAAACTATAATTACTTAACAAAATTACTTTAAAAATATTCATTAAGAACAATGCTTAAATAATTAAGCTTGTTATTACCAACTTCAGGAAAATTGGTTAACGAGTTTCCGCATAAAAGTGTGTTGGATTTTCAATATTAATACAAAATCGGGACACCCTACTCAAAAGTAGAAGATTACAGCTTTAACCCTATACATTTTCGATCTCTGTTTAAGGTTCCTTGTTAAGGAACTTGACGCAACAGAACCTCTTGTTTCTGAAGCCAGTCAAAAAGGCCCTTTATCTTTCTAAGAACTCCAAGCCCGATTGGGATTGTTTTTCACTTTTTCATGAAATAACTCTTTCACTCCCAACAAAGAAAGACGTTTAAAAAAACACCATTCATTTAATCTTGATAAAGCTGGCATCTAAAAGTCAACTGAGAAAATGCCACGAAACTAGGTCACATGGTTTTATACATAGTGTATTTTATAAATAAAAGAAATTTGTTATAAATGATACCTAAATATAATGAACATTACAAATGAGCTGAACTTTGCTGGTGAAACACATGCCAAATTTAGTTCATTTGCAATCCACAAAACCGTACATAAACCAAGTGTAGTTAAATTACAAAATCTAGTTCAACTAATTGGATACAAAAACATAGGTCACAACTTGTTTGCGAAATGCTAATTTGAAGCATGTGAACGTGGACAGTAAATGTAAATGTATTTTGTGTTCAAATGCAACCACAAAATGTGGCTCTTTTTGATTACGTTAAAGACTTATTAATATGTTCATCATTTTGAATGAGCATTGTTTCACTGTAGTACATAAGTGGCTCTTTAATAGTTTCGAAGAAACGAATTGAACCAATAACTGTAACCGCCATTAAGCCTATAATGAGTTTTGATTCTCAGAAGCACCATCAGAATGTTGAAAGCACTAAACGATTCATTATGTTTCTTTATGGTTCGATTTTATTTTCTTCAGGGTAAATAAGGTTTCGATTCCTTCCGGGCAAGCTACAACCGTAGCACATTTTGAAATTTCGTGTAACAGCTTTCATCGCGGTGACTGACAGTAAATTACGTTCAGGCTGGAAGCTTTCGAGATCACAAATACCCTGCAAAAACATCAACCAAGTTGATGTGAGGATAATATTTTTTTGAGCTGACCAGAAGTGGAAGTATAGACTTCCATTTCATATTTAGTCATATTTTTCACTCTTCATTATTTTTTTTTTTATGATCTTTGTGCTCCTGTAATACTTGTTTGAAAACAACTCTTGTTGACTATCGGCTGACATCTAACCACAAAATGTTGGTAATCTTAATGGTTCGCTTATCTTGTCAAATCAACACGTTGCTTCAATGGAAATGTTTTTAAGACTGAGTAGATAATAGTTGTAATTTTAACAAAGAATAGAAGCAGCAAGTATTTGAAGTCTGCAGGTGCAATATATAACCTTTCTACTTTCGGTCGCGGTTACGAGCACCATTGCAAGCCATTTCTCTCAATCTACTTTTACGACTTTTGCGGGAAGATTAACAGCTGATATATTTTTCATTCTCAAGTCTGTGTACACAGCTGAAGCAAAAAAATTGTATTTTTAAAGTTTTTTTTTTATATATGGTTATCTATGTTAATTTATTAAACCTATCGGCGACCTAGGTATTCCAGAAATGAGTTTTGTTGTTGAAAACAATTTTACTAGGTTTATAAAGAATTGAAACTACTTTGCGCACCTCTCGTTTACAGTTAGTGAAATAAAAACATCCTGTCTAAGTCTTATACTTACAGAGCAATTCTTAGAAATCTCTGGCATCTTTGGAATCTATTTTTCTTGGAGCTTGTTTCCTATCCTCAACGCTATTACTTATATTCTCTCAAAACTATAATATTAATTAATTCTATAAATGTTAATTAACCTATAATGAATAGACCTGAGAAGTCTTTAATTATAAATATTTCCTGTGATTTTAGCCTTCGTTTGTAATCCTGGCGAGGAATATCCACTACCTTCGTAAAATATTAAAATATTACATACTTATAGGCAGTTTTTAAGAGTTCCGTAGCCAAATGACAAAAACGAAACCCTTATAATTTCGTCATATCCATCTGTGCGTCCATCCAGATGTTACACAGCCATTTTACTGATAGACTATTTGCCCTATATTGAAAAAAATTTGAAAGGAGATGTAAATATTATTATGTGCACCGCTAAAAAATGGTGTTGACTACACTATAGTATATATTGCATCACATAATAGATTTCAACAAAAACAATTGACTCTCGGCATACATGTAACCGAGGAATGAAAAAAAAACATTGTATACTCTCTCTAGAAAATAGTACAGGCGACAGGTTCTATTGACTCTTAAGTATAGTCTGGGGGCCTCCTCTCTAACCCCCTTAATAATAAACGTATTAAATCAGATGAATAACTTTACACACCGATTTCTCTCTTTCAGTCGTCAGTAATTTGAAAGAAGAAGACAAAGCATTGTGTAACTATACAGACGTTATACAACATTTATTAGTCAGGAGGTAAACCCGTCAACATAGATATAGGCCCGTGCTGAAGTAGTTCGATAGATCGGAATGAACCCTACTCCCGATTAATTAGCTTTTTCGGACGGGCAAAACCACATCGCAAATAAGGACAACTAACAAATCGTGTTGTAATTTATTCTTAGTTCGGGCCCCGAACTAATCTTATGTCCAACGGTATTAAGGAGTAGGACACGCCCGTAACTTCGGTTTCTTGCATTTAGAGAACACCCCCCGGTTCGGAATCTTAATTGTTCGAGCTCGACTCGCGCTTTACTTTCGATAAACTTTAAAAACAAAAAGATTTTAGTTTCGACTTCTAAAATCATTCAGCAATTCCTTTTTCCCAACGTGTTCAAGCTCTTGTGTTTTAAAACTTGAAAAAATACTCAAGCGTACTAAAGGAATAAGAAAAGTTAAGTTTATTTTCCTTCGCTACAAAATCGAATTGTAAATTCAATTTCTTAAGTACATACAGACGTAGATAATGGGACATAAAGCGCTAACACTGGTTGGAGCGCAGATACGTCGCACCTAATATATGGTCGTGAAAGCTCTTAAAGAAATTCTCATATAAAACATTACCGCAAGATAAAAGTGGCAAAACGACTTTTTATAAGACGTAGGTATTTTATGAGTGAAGAATTTAAAAGATCTTACAAATACATCCGAGGTGACGCCTAATCTGATTACCGTACTCCGAAATTTCTCAGATTACCATTTAACGTGGAAATCTCAGCGAAAACTTTTGTGCCACTTATTACCGCTTCAAGTGCCTTAAAATGATTTCTCACTTTTTCGTCGTGGGCACTTCGTTACGGTCTCTTTCATCGTTTAATTTCTTTCTTGACTTCGTTTATTTTTTATCCATTTCACATTCCGCTCCCAGGTGTCTAATGCTTCAATTAATGCTCAAAATGGAAATGCAGTAGACAAAATCGAAATAGGAAACGTTCGTTCCGATGCGGATAATAACTAAGGAAACTCAACTTGTAACTGAAGGCATATTTTTTTATGTTTAGCAAAATACGAATCTTTGCTTTCGTGTTCCGGAGAATTGTTATTGTGAAATTGGATTTGATGCATCGTTTTTCTTTGCATTTGTTTAAAGCAGGGCTGGCGAACCTCTATACATCCACGTGACTTTTTTTCAAATAAATATTTAATGTGGCCATGAGGTGCCAAAAACAATCTTGACTTAGTGACTACTGGAAAATAACTAAATAGTTTCAGAACAATACTTAATTCGCAAATGAAGAAGACCTTTACATTCAGTCATCTTGACATTTAAGGGTCCCTATCAATTTCGCGGTCTAAAAACAGAAAATTCAAGTTTTTTCAGCCCAAATTTCTCAATAACCTTAAGTTAACTAGTTTTTTTTTTAAATACACAGTTACTTATCAACTATTTATCTAGTAAGTGTACAATTTTAAATTTTGATAACTACTTAATATAAATTACAAAAAATAAAAATCTAACACATGTTTTTACGTAAGCACGAAACACCATGTTTTTCAATTACTTTCATAACTTACTGGCAGCAAATAACAATCTAAAAAAAAATTATAAATACTGGACATATACTAAATTAGTAAGTGTACAATTTTGTTTTTTAAAGTTTAATGATTTAGTACTTGTAAAAAAATGTTAATCACGCTGAAAATCCCCAAAAAAATCATGTGCAAAACCCTTGTCTACGCGTAAGAATTTATTGAAAATAATAATAAATGTTAAATATTTTAAAATTTAAGGTATTTATCTACCAAAATCAATGATTATATTTTTATTTTAACTACTTATTTAATTGTAGTAAAATATCTAAATGATGCCTCATAAACTTAAATTCCATCGTTCGTTTACTAAAATTGAAATTCTGAGACTTACTAGATAAATAGGTGATAAATAACTGTGTATTTAAAAAAAGAATGTAGATAACTTAAGGTTGTTGAGAAAATTGTGCTAAAAAAAACTGATTTTCTGTTTTCACCCCCGCGAAATTGATAGGGACTCTTAACGGTTTTTTTACTTTTTTCTGTTTTTTTCTTCTTGTCTGTTAATATGTGTGTAGATGAATGGTTAAATAAATAAATAAATTAGTGCGACTTCTGCTGTTACAAACCAGATGCCAAATAATTTATATCATGTTCACATTTTCCCTTGCTTGATTGATTTATACACGCGGCAACTATATCCGAAACCAAAGCAGTTATCGTAACACACTATCAATCACAATCTAAATCATTTTGAAGGATATTGCTAATCCATTGCTTCATGTGTTCGAAAAATGTGTCTGCTCAACAACGTAAATAACGCAATGAATGTTGTTGAACTGTCAAAATGAAAGCTATCCCTATTGTTAGTGTGTAACGCAATTATCCCACAGTTTATTTAAATATGAATGTCTTATTTCCCTCAAAATAAAGTGTTTCTTCCTTTTACGGCTGATTTTACCAAAGTCAGATATCTTTTATACGTAGAACAACTATAAGGTCTGACAGTTCTAGTATGGGAAAAACAGCAAAAAATATTCAGAATTCATTCTTAGTATAAGATTTATATTAGATATAAAAGTTTGGTAAAAATGCGCCCTATTAACTGTTAAGCAAAACAACATATAGCATGAATCGCGTGTTAGTATAAATAGAAGCGAATAGTGCTCCAGATCCGTAAAGCGGATTACTATCCCAAAGAGGTTTCACATTAATCCCAACTTACGCCAGCTATTCGTCTACATTCATTTGATAACAGTGGAACAGAGGGAACCGCAACAGTCCACAGCTGCAATCTAATTTGAAACGCTACTCGAATGCAGCCAGAATTTTCCCTACCGCCAACCCCTGGCGCCACTCCAATCTTTATTTTCTCTACTGCCACGAAGCACCTTCGAAAAGCGTAAATAACCATACTTTTGCTGTCTAACAAATACCCTTTGAAAGCTCGTGTGTAAAAATCATATTATTAATTCTCTTAGTAGGAACTCTTGGTGTTGCGTTTGAGTTGCTAAAACGTAACATCTACAAAAGCAATGTTGTGCCTGTCTGTCTGTCCGTCTGGCACACTCTTTTCTTTCATTTCGGTGACCTTTTGAGGCAGACAGTTTTAGCTGCAGGAAGTTGTGCCCCAATTACTAACATGAACTTTGTTTTTTATTACTCGGCTCGTGTTACCTCAGGAAGTGCGATGGTTCCTTTATTGCCATATAACAAATAAGCTGGGCCACTGCCAGTGATAACAGCCGAGACTTACGAGGTGTATGGTCATACGTAAAATGGTTAAGGAAAGGTTGGAGCCAAAACCGTCCACGATTCTCACTAAGCCTCTTGATAAATTAATCAAACAATGTAAGTAGGGAAAGTATTCATCAAAGCAATCGATAGATTGAATTTGTACACTGTAAAGGAACAATGCTTTTGCGTGGCCTGTCTGATAAAATTGATGAATAGCAGCAAGCATATTCCTTAAATAAACTGACGTTTTTCTAAACTCAGCACGAAAGTAGCACCGACGACCCTAAGTATTCACGAGCAACCTCGATGAACGGAAAAATAAGACAGACAATATGAAATGACGGAAATTGGATTTATATTCCTTTTAGTTTCTTTTTCGTACACATTTTATGTACAAGAGCTGTCGCTTTTTCCTTATAGAAGAAAGCTCTAAGTAGGTAGATATATTACAGTATGTATAGGTACATGGTACATTGTTATCTACGTATTAGTACTAAAGGAAATTCTTATAAATAATTATAATTTTGATAATATTCAGTTTATTAATACACACTATTTGTTGGGAAGTTATTAAAACAATGCATTTCAAAGTATTTTGTGATCATTAATATAATTTATTTGTTAGGCACATTGAAGTAATTCACACATTCCATCTATACTATACAAGCCTATATAATGTTCCCACTGCTGGGACACAGGCCTCCTCTCGGTGAAAAGTGCGCCGTAATCCACCACGTCAGCCCAGTGCAGGTTGGTAGATGTCATATGTTTTCGGTTTTATGACATGCCGCTTTCCTCACGATATTTTCCTTCACCATTTAGAGAGCAGTGTTGATGAAATTATTTACACAAAAGTAAAGCGCCTGCCTGGTTTCGAACCCCCGACCTACAGCTCGTAAGTCAGGGCCTTTACCGCTGGGCCACCACTGCTCCTATTTTACCTTAAATTCACGACTACCTATTTGTTGCATATATGGGGTAACCTTTAATTGTTAGGTTATCTTTGAAAGATCGCTCTTAGCGATAAGACCGCCCATTGTTTCATCCTTTGTAAAATTTCTATATTTATGTCTGTAATTTATATGGTGTACATAATAAAGAGTATTCTATTCTATTCTACTCTGTTGAACTAGGTTGTAAACTATTTTATATAATTTCTGACAAACTTCAAACAATTGTTTACTTTGTTTTTTTTTTTCTTCAAATCCTTAGACATAAAGGCATATATGTATATTCGATAATGACGAGTGATTTTAAGCCTCTGTTAATAACTTTCATCATTGTAATCTAGATCCTTGAAGTCCAAATTAATATTATATATGATTGATTATTTATTGCCCTTGAACATAAGCGGTCAAAGTTTTCTATTAGACGTTCCCTTCGTTTACTCTACAGTCTGAAATCAAAATTCAAAGTTAACATTAACTACTTATTTAACCGTATTAATACAAAATAACTTCTTACAAAATCTCTAGCCTGCCCGCACCCTAATTACATAATACACTATCAATCACAATTATAATGATTATGAAGGATATTGCTTATCCATTGCTTCATATGTTTGAAAAATTGGTCTGCTCAACAACGTAAATAACGCAATGAATGTTTTTGAACTGTCAAAATTTAGAGTTAGTCAAAAGTCTGGCATAACATAACTAAAATGTAAAAAGAAAATACTTCCACTGAATTGGGATGCCTCAACAAACTACGGGAATTATAGTTAAACAATTATTTTGTAGTAGCATTTATATCACGACCACAAATGATTTACAGTCCGATCTGAGATATTCTGAGTACTGAATAAAGATACAAAGAAACTATCTAGAATTCTCATCTTGTCGTGCAAATTACAAGTAAGTAGAAAGAACAGAGGTCTTGTACGTATAAGATTACAGTGTCTTCAAAAATGCGTTGGTTTTTTTTTTTATTTTTAGACGCGTCTTTTTACATAGGTCAAACGACATTTCGTTCGATTGGTGACCAATTGACTTAACCAGTTTCTTAAGGACAGTTAAGTAATAGATACGTGTAACATTTTCTTTAATTATCCGCATAGTTTGATAGCTCCCCGATTGTATCCGAACACAAAGAACCTTCTCCGGCTCGGTAGTGGGTTCCATTGGACCCCAGAATGACGGTATATGATACTCTAAATGGATTATGCAAATACTTATTTTTAGTCAAGAGTTTTTGCGTAATTGTTCGAAGCGAAGTTTTATGTATGAGGTTTTTAGATTCAGAAAGTATTTTTCGACTTTTTAAAATAGTAAAGCCAGTACTTAAGCATGCGCCAAGGTAGCCACGAATTCGCATCGCAAGCCACTGTCAGGTTGTATGTTGATTAAAATATTATTCGCGACCGTAAGAAATATGATTTTACAAAATTATAATTACTAGAATTAGCAATACATCTTCTTGAGTAAGAATTGGCCCGAAATATCATGATTTCATGTAATAGACACTCAATAGGGTAATATGAACTTTAGAGAAATGTATTCATGACTTGTATGATTATAACTTTATAATATATAAATACATAAATATTTGTTACGGCCGCGAATCATATTTAGGTCGACAAACAACATGATACTGACCTGCAAATTGCAAAAAAACGTAAAAAAAATTGAATTTCGCGAGCTATCTTGACGCTTTCTCCATAAAGCAATCACCAAACTTTAATATTATAAGTCAGTAAGCATTTTAGCTGATGAGATAAAACAAACATTGCTAGCCAATTGTAAAGCTCAACCATTGAAGGGAAATCACGTAACAACAAGTGAGGTTCGTAGAAATAGATCAACTTTAATATTCGAACCAATTATTATATTTCCTCCTTTTATGCTCCAAACTTATCTAGTTATAGTCAATTCAACTAGCGACTCTCTCATCCCAAGACGGGTTGTTTCATCAGTCAAGGTACGTCTATTAAAAGTACCCACATGCTACAGAGTTTTGTCGCAATGTTTTATCTGTTTCTCGGAATCGTATAGGGTCAAAAGGAACGTTAATGGACGCACCCAATATTAAGCAACACTGAAATAAAAATGGCATCGTGAAATATCGTGTTTTAAACCAAATATTAATAATGCTGTTTTAATATTGTAAAGCGATGTACAATGATTGAGTATGAACAAACAGGATCCCTGTGCAGTGTGACTTTCTAGAACGTTCAGTAGGTATTTGCTATAATTACTGCGAGTACCTAAACTGACGAAATGTTTGACTTCATATTACGAAATTAAAATTAAATTCTTAATTATGACGAATTCTTTTTTTTGCAATTATTTATATAGCTATATCAACATTTTTTTTAGATTTAATTTATCCGTATAGTTCGAAAGCTCCCCTGATTGTATCCAAACACAGGAACCTTCACAGATTCGGTAGTGGGTCCCATTAGAACCCAGAATGACGATATATGATACCCTAAATGGATTATGCAGATACTTATTTATTATGCTACCAATTAAATCTTATGAGTTTGCATTAATTAAAAGAGTGGGTTGAAAAGCTTAGAATGTCACCGCCATTAAATATTTTATGTAGTTAGCGCGCAAATGTATTAATTGACCTTTGTAAAATTTCACATGTGCAAATAATCGCCATTTTGATGACAATGGTAGTCGAGACGTTATAAAAATGTAGGATTTCGACATTCATTTAATTTCATTCATTCATTATTTGTTTTTGCATTGTTTGTTTTGACATCCATTTCATTATTTGACGAATTCATTCATTGTTATAGTTAATTTTGTAGTGATATTGAAGTTTTTTGATAACCAAAGTCAAAGTTTCGCGACAGTAGTGTGTTTTTACATTACAATTATTCACAAATATCGCACACAGACATGTAGATAAGACATAAAATGTGACAAATATTATTCACAATGTTATCTATAAACAACAAGATAATGCCCACAAACATAGGTCCCATAATACGTAATATTTATAATCTATATATCTATATACTTATAATAAATCTGTAGAGAGGTCAATTCTGTACATGAAATATATTTCCAAAATAACTATCAGCGGGTGATTAGTGATCGATACTGACGCCAAAAATGCAATCAGTAAAATTTTTGTCTGTCTGTCTGTCTGTCTGTCTGTATGTTCGTTATAGAAACAAAAACCACTCGACGGATTTCAACGAAACTTGGTACAATTGTTCTTCATACTCCTGGTCAGGTTATAGTATACTTTTCATCACGCTACGATCAATAGGAGCAGAGCAGTGAAGGGAAATGTTGGGAAAACAGGAGAACTTACTCCATTTTTTAAGCTTCCGTCGCGTGTGCAGCCTTAATGGTTAAAGCTACACAGAAATCATGTATGACGAAAATGTTCTCCTTAAAATTATATAAAAAATATTCCACGACAGCAAATGTCTATCTTTTATGGTTGACTCACAATAACACGTGTAACTCCCGATAGCTTAGCAGTTCGGAGCTTTCTGATTATATTTGTCTACTCTTACGTTTATAACACTCTCACTTATCCCTAATTAAAAAATGTTAACATTATTACCTATTTAATAAAAAAGGAATCATAGAAATCGGTACAGAAACACCAAAGTTATACATGAAATACGCTAATAAGCCATCGCGCATGAATACTGAATCATGCTATAAGGATTATTTTTGTGTAACGGTCGCAGCGCTCGACGCGGCTCGCGGCGGGATGTATAAAAGGACGGGGGATCCAAACGCGAACTTCTGATAGCCCGGTTAAGCAGTATGGCAACCTCCATGAGTTGCACAACTGCGAGTGGTCATACCTAAAAAAAAAAAACGCGAACTTCATACAATATTTGGCTGTTGATGCGAGTAGACGTTCCGAGCTTGCGACCTTATTGACAGACAATAATAGTTTATCAGCGCGACTTTTAGTCTTTAAATTAATTTAGTTTATTTAGTTTTCTGTTGTTGTTATTTTATAAAATAGGTATTAGTTATTTTGGTAGTGTATTATATTCGTTCAAATTACAAATTATTAATAGTTTACATTTTATTTCTTTTTAGGTGAAGTAATAATAGGTTAGTAGTAGTTAGTTAGTAGTAGCAGTAGTAGGTAAGTTTTGGTTAATTTATGTTCAGTTTTTTTAATATTAAGTAGGTAAAAGCGTAGGTACTTTTATTAACTATAGGTATAGGTATTATTAATTATAGTAGTTATAGGTATTTAGTTTTAAGTGAAGTAGGTTTTATTATATATCTATACTAATATTATAAAGAGGTAAAGTTTGTAAGTTTGTATGTTTGTATGTAGCGGGTAATCTCTGGAACTACTGCTTCGAATTGAAAAAATCGAGGAATGCTATAGGCTATATAATATCACGCTACGACCAATAGTAGCGGAGCATCAATGAACAATGTTGCAAAAACGGGAAAAAACCTTTACTAATAATAAAGCTGCCGAGTTTGTTTGTTTGAAAGCTCTTATCTCTGGAAGTATCGATCAGATTTACAAAAATCTTTTTGCATTTGATAGCCCAATGCTTGAGGAAGGCTATAGGCTTTAAACATCACGCTAGAACCCTTAGGAGTTGAGCAAAAAGAAAAAAGTCAGAAAACGAAGTAATAGCGCAGGCAGGCGATGCGATGCGACGCGGTGGGTCGGGGGAGCAAAAAATTTCACGCGGACGAAGTCGCTGGCAGAAGCTAGTATGTAATATTTATAACCACAACTCAATTTGTGTTCAAAACCGCCGACCATTATGGTTTTTTAAATTGTAATTATGTGCGAAAGCGATTATGCCAAACGATTTTTTTTTTTTTTTATTTCGAATGTCTTGATTAACTAATATGAAGAATATCAAAAATCGATACATGGAGCATTATTTATTTAAAGAATATGCTTTTCTAATATAATTTTATAGTTTACCCTATGGTCATAGGTAGATAGGGCCAACCGAGGAGTGTTGTAACAATTTTCACGTCAATGCAATGAACATATCTCAGCCGAAAACAGTCTTAGCTCTATGCACGTTTTAAACACAATAGCTAGTTCTGTCCTCTATAGTATTTTGATAGAAAAAATAATACAAACTATCTATTAGATCAGATAAAAAACGACATAAATTAAAATGACTCGTTATGTCACAACTCTCTTAGTACCGAGGTTGTGACAGAGGTGAAGGTAAGTTATGAAAACAACCCATGCAAAAACACACATAAACGCATTTTAAAACCTCACAAAATATTAAAACAGGAAAGTTGTTATAGCTTGTCACAACCCTCCTAGGCGCAAAAAATCATGCCTGGTTCAGAATAATGTCACATAACTGCGAGACGTGCAGTGAAGTTAAGAAGTTAATATCGTATATTGAAACTTAGATATTCAATGCTTATACCTATGGGTTACTAAAAAATACCAACATTATAACACGTATCAATGAGTAGGTTGTTAAAATGTAAGTGTAAAACTTAGCCAACGTTCGCACGGACGTAAAAATATCGCTGCGAGATTTATCGCGCACTGTATTTTCTACTCTCGATGTTGAGCCGAGCGTTGAGAATACAACAGAGCGCATCCCAGCGCGTCAAAAAACACTCTGTTGGATTTTCAACTTTCGGCACTAAGCAGTGCATTGAAAATCTAGTGCACGACCAAAAATCGCCGGGGGAAAACGCACCCGTGCGACGGCTTACTTTCGTGATTTTTATCACCATCGACGTCGCACAGTCACGTCCACTCCTCATAGGCTCTCGTGACAAACTGCATCGGCTAGCACCATGCGCGGTCCGAGGGGAGGGGAGGGTTGTGGGGGTCACGACCCTCCCCAAATCATTCAAGCTGACGAGAGTCTGAATAAATTACTTTTCTTAATAACTTAACTTGTGCCACGGAGACCTCGATGATCATAAAACATAGGCAGACATGGGGACTGACACAGAAGCAAGGAATATACACTACTCTCTGGGCGCATAACTATAAAATGACAGTGGGTTAAAAAAGTTTTTACTTCAAATATACTGGATGAAATTGAATAGGTTCGCCAAATTAAAACATCTAATTCAACGTATTATAAAGAAAATTTAGAGCATGTCATTAAGGAAAGGGATGCACATGATACGTGCGCATAGGCAAGCGGTTTGGCAACGTCGTCGCGAGTCCTTTTTTTCGTAGCTACGGTCAAAATTAGGTAAATACTACTAGTTCAACGTGTTGCCAACTTGATTCATGTTGTGAACTTGTGATTTCTGCGATGACTAGATTGCTTATCGGACGCGCGCTAAAACGGATACTTTAATTTTCTTATTTGTTTTGATAATTTAGAAAAAAAAAAGTATCGACGATTATTCGTATCTACTTGAAGGCAATAACTTAGTTTGCTCTATCTATGACCATAATTACGTACACGATTTTTTTCAAGAATTTTGATTTGGGACATGACAATTTACAATGATTATGTAGCAGCTACTAGACCTCCTATTTCGATTTGGCGCAAGTTTTCAATTTCATCCTGTAATCTAGGATTCATGAGCGAGCGAAGCAAACTCGGGTTATTGGGCACCCCGTTCGTAAGGCCAGATTCCAAAGTCTAAATTGTTGTAAAACGAGGGCATTTCATCCTAATTCGATAAATTAATTTCTCTTTCTGTTTAATGGTCAAAAGAAAACGTAACCTATTTAAGGTAGGGTGCTAAAATTTTCAGGCTCGCTTCACTTGCTCTTGCAATCTGCTTTCTGTTGATTCTTGAGCATTTCTTCTTAAGTCGGCAAAGCAAGCAATTCCTAGTCCTTTTAGAATACAAAGAAAATCGAGCCTATCCGAGAATGTGCAAAATTTTCGAGGTCGCTTCGCTCGCTCTTGCAATCTAAATTCTCATAGTTGCTTGGACTTGCCTGCATAAATCGACAATTTAACTCCTATTTCAGCATAAAAATATCAAACAAAACCTAAACAAACCGAGGCGAGTTGTTAAAATTTTCGAGCTCGCTTCGCTCGCTCTTGCAATCTGCTTTCTGTTGATTCTTGAGCATTTCTTCTTAAGCCAGCAAAGCAAGCAATTCCTAGTCCTTTTAGAATGAAAGAAAATCGAGCCTATCCGAGAATGTGCAAAATTTTCGAGCTCGCTTCGCTCGCTCTTGCAATCTAAATTCTCATAGTTGCTTGGACTTGCCTGCATAAATCGACAATGTAACTCCTATTTCAGCATAAAATATCAAATAAAACCTAAGCCAACCGTGGCGGGTTGTTAAAATTTTCGAGCTCGCTTCGCTCGCCCTTGCAATCTAAATTGTCATAGTTGCTTGGACTTGCCTGCATAAATCGACAATGTAACTCCTATTTCAGCATATAAATATCATACAAAACCTAACCAAACCGAGGCAGGTTGTAAAAATTTTCGAGCTCGCTTCGCTCTCTCTTCCCACCATATATAATATACTGTTCTTATATATATGTATAATCTACTGTTCTTATACATACGACCAATTTGACGGCATTATTAAATAAGATCCCCCCCCCCCTACTAAAAGCTGCGTCCCTGAACAGCATAAGTAATGTGGAACTGGAGATGTACAGACGCCAGCAGGTCAACCTACCCCAATCTGCCATACTTCTTTGATAGATTTTCAACTTTAGCACAAAGGAATAAGGTTCATATTCAATTGGGAAAATCTGACAGATTGGGGTAGCTTGATGTGCTGGCTTCTGTACATGAACATTAACATAACACCACACCTTTAGTCCCTGGAGCGTTAGCCAGGGTCTGTATATTCATATAGTACAGACGCCAGCAGGTCAACCTACACCAATCTGTCAAATTTCTTTGATAGATTTTCAACTTTAGCACAAAGGAATAAGGTTCATATTCAATTGGGAAAATCTGACAGACTGGGGTAGCTTGATGTGCTGGCCTCTGTACTTACACCCACATTTCGCATGTTGAAGTCACATGTTATAGGGGGCGAGCCTACTTCAATCATCCGGGCACAAATCCATGCACCGGGCTTTTTCTGAGAAATTTCTCATGGAAAAACCTAATAACACTTTACCCGACCTAGGAATCGAACCCAGGACCTCATGCTCAGCAGTAACGCTTGTGACCACTACACTAACAAGGAGATGTACCCCCAAAATATTCCTCGGCACCCATGGTGACCCCCCCCAAAATCTTGGGCTGCGACCGCGCCTGGCTAGCACGTCAAGAAAGAGACATAACGCGATGTTACCAGCTCGCTAACGATTACAGAATCCGAGAAATGGACTTTATAACAACTCTTCTCAATCGGGACTACCTCATTTAATGAATTTCGAACCGAATTGTTTCTGTATTCAAAAGCAGCTTCTTCGCGCGACTTCATTCGCGTGTCATTTTTCTTGTTCCCCGGACCCACCGGCCGCGCTAAGGGGCATAGCGTGATGTTAAATAGCATATAAACTTTCTCAAGCATTGGGCTATCAAATGCTAAAATATTTTTATACTTAGTACTTTACTACTTAACTGGTTAACAACTTTACGGTTAACTTCTAGATTTTTGGGAATGTGACAGACGGACAAAGAATCAGACAGACAGGCACATAGATAGACAGTAATATAAGGAATCATTTTACTAAAATGGAAGTCTAGAAAAATGAATTAGGTTAATAATTTTGGCAGAGGTGCATGCACATGCATCTGTTATGCATTATGAACCTCCTCCTTTAAATTCAGCGTTAAAAATATCGAAATAATGACACTTTGAGATTATTTAAAGAAGTTACACCCTACCAGCCTATTGCACCTCTATTGTATTTACGTTATGACAAATATACCAAAGAAAAGTTTAAAAAAAAAATCCAAGCTCGATTTTATTGCAAGTACCTATCGAATACACTGAATGTAACTTTTGAATCGAAATAAGAAAAATTTGAAGCCGCCACACAACGGCCGCAGTGACGGCTGTCAGGAAAATGATGGCATCGGCGTTTGACTTTGCGGTGTCCAAAAACGCTCTCTAGAAAACACATCAACAAGAGAGAAAGTCTTTCATGAATATACACACATCAAAAGTGTCTAGGGATCAACATATATTTTTGCAATAACTTTTCTCCTGATTGATATTAATTAAAATTTTCTTTAAGGATTCATCAAATAAAGTGTTTTCGTTTGTCACAGTAACGATAAACCAAGTCACCTTTGCATTAATAAAGAAATTTGCCATTTTCCTAATAAAGGGATTTTTTACATTTGAACCACTAACACAAAAGTTCGAAAAAAAGACTGAAATAACAGTTTTCTCTAAAATTTTATTGGGTAACTTAAACAATTAATAATCCGTGTTTCTACCGCGAACACTAACAACACAAGAACATCGGTTTGGCATACTCAAAATGAGTTCATCCAAATCACGCTGTGGAATGGCCGCCCATGTTCGTTGCAACAACAAAAAAAGGTCTTCTTGCGACTGGATACCCTCCATATTCGGCAGAGCTCTTCTCTGTAGCATATCCCATGCATGCTCAATCGGGTTCAAGTCTGGCGACTGAGCAGGCCAGGGCAGGACATTGATGTTAGCTGCGGCGAGAGTCTGTCTTACAACTCTTGCGGTGTGCGGTCGTGCATTATCATGCATTAACTGAAATAAGGGACCGATTTGCACTTGTAGAGGAACGATGACGTCTGATACAATCGTCTCAGCATAAATTTGAGCGTTGAGGTTGCCTCTGATCCAAATCAACTCAGTTCTTCCGCCGATCCAAATACCCGCCCATACCATGATGGTTCCACCACTATAAGGATGGACTTCCTGGCAGGATTTTAATCGCTGTTGGCGTCCAGGGGTTCTCCAGTGTCGTATACGTCTTGTATCCGGTCTCATACCAAAACGAGACTCATCAGAAAAGCACACGAAACGCCATTGTTCTTCTGCCCAATTTCTGTGTTCAAGAGCCCATTGATATCGAATCCTACGATTGTGCATTGCTATAGGTGGTACCCGTAGCGGTCTTCGGGAATGAAGGTTCACTTCATGCAAGCGGTTTCTGACTGTTTGGTCGCTAATTAAGTTCCCTGAAGAGTGATGAAGCCTCACGGCTAGCATCATGGCGGTTATTGTTGGAGCTCTTCGAGTTAAGATTTGAATGTATCGGTCTTGTCTCCGTGTGGTGCAGCGATACCGTCCTCCATGGCGCTCAGCCACGGTACCAGTGCTTCGGTAACGTGTCCAAAGTCGACTGATAACACTCTGACTTGTATTCAGAGCTAAAGCCACAGTACGTTGCCGGGAACCAGCTTCTATCATTCTGGCTCTGAGCATTTCTTCCCTGCTTAAATGACGTCGCCGCTCCATAATAACGTTGGTTTTAATCAGTAGTAGGGAAACAGTAGCACTAATAATGTCTTCAATGCGTTGTATGTTTTTATAGGGAAAATATTGACAGCTGATTTTCATCTTTTACTCGAATTTGATTCACAGTTCCTGATTCAAATTATGAAATGCACCAAAAAGGATCCATATAAATTTATAAAATCATAAATTTATTACAAAGCCACATCTCAATCTCAAGAAATCCGCATAAAAATGCTTGATCCCTAGACACTTTTGATGTGTGTATATTCAGCGAGCCTATTTTTCCAAATTATTGTATGTACTAGGAGGCGCAAAAGTAATCACCCTATCGGATGATGCTATAATTTTTCAAATATATCAGTTCTACTTTGACATTTGTGAAGTAAACAGATACCAAATACACGTTAGCAAAACATGAATCGCAGAACGCGGAATAATGTTTCAGGTCGCCTAATCTCTGGTTTTGGTTCGCACTGGCCGGCAAGATCGCCCGATTTACCCGTTCCAAACTTCGTTTTTTTTTTGGTTTTTTTGAAGTCACGAGTCTATCAAAACAATTGCCAAGCCCTTAAAGAGAATATCTGTCGAAGATGCGAGAATCTATCGCCAGAAGTTCTGGCAAGAGTTATGGAAAATGTAATAAATCGGACCCGAAGTGGTAATCAATTCTGGCGGCGGCCACTTAGCCGATATCATTTTCTGGACTCAATGGAAAATAAATTAAGACATCAAATAAACATAATCCAAAGGCAGAATTTACTTTTTCATTCAAAAAAAAATAATTTAGAGAACACTTGTATAAAAATAACCGCGGTAACATATTTTAACCAAAAGCGAACGCTGAAAGTTGTAAATTCCCGAATTTCGTAACTTAACACCAGTATTACAATCCATACCATTGCCTTTGATGTTGGTTGACACAGCGTCCTTATAGGTATTTACACTATCACACGCAGATGTGCAAGGATTGTAGTAAAATGGAAAATATAAGTAGAATAATAAAATAGTAACGCAAACAAAACTGCACATTTTTTTTTAATAATTGCTACGAGGTGTGGGAAGGATTCTGATGATGGTAATGCCAGAAACATTATTTTTTAAAGTTTTGTCCATTTATCTATTTGTCTGGATGTATGTTCCAGATTGGCGCAAATACGGCTGCACGGATTTGGATAAAATTTGCCACACAGGTTGTTTAACCTGAATTAACACATATAGGGTACATTTTATCCCGGTGGTACCTACGTTCCCGTGGAATATTTTCCGACATCCACGCGGGACGAGCAGCGGGAAGTAGCTAGTGAGAATTAGAATAAATCTGATTGATATTGTGTGATCATTTAATTACAAGTACCTATCCTATACATTAACATTTTTATAAGGTAAGGGTAAAATTGTAATGAGTTTATGTTGGCACCAACTTAAATGTATAACATGAATGTATACTACTGAATAAATAAATAAGTGGTTCAAAACTGTTAAATAAATAACTTTTATTATTATTTATTTATTAGGTATTAACTTGTAATGCCAGATATTCACGTGAAACTTTATGTTAAAAGTTTTCAGTTTTATATGATTAAATTTAACTATGTAATGAATTCGTATTCGGACGAATAATCTTATCATAAAAGTTTTAGGGAAACATGGTGATGGCCGTGATTTAAATTCTACTTAGGTAGTACGTTAAATAATTTCTCTAAAATATTGTTTGCAAAAAACGAAAAGAAATTCTGGATAAAATGGGTTAAAGTAAATCTTTGAAATCGTAAATACTTGTATTTGGCTGTCGAGATGCCGTATACAGAACAGCTCAGTAGGCCAATTCTCGTAATTTAAAACGTTCAAAATCTAGCTGCAGTCTCATCTCGGCGACAAACAAATGTCAAGAACTTATCAAAATGTAGGGGAATTTAAAGTATTTTTGACAGATTGAGACTGAGATCAGACTGTGGCCTTTCTTAAAAATTACGAGAATTGCCCCTCTGAACGCTAGTCGAAATCTCATCTCAGCGACAATCAATGTCAAAAACTTGTCAAAAATGTATTAAAATTAGAGGTATTTTTGACAGATTTAGACTGAGATGAGACTATGAACGTTCATAAAATTACGAGAATTGCCCCTCTGGTGCGCACCATTATAATTAATATATTCAACGATTCTCATAATAGCTAAGAGTTTACATTATCTTAATTTTGAATCTGTTCCATTTCTTTTTTAAATTACTCGATGACTATGTTTTAAAAATCTGATGTGTTAATCGATTTTTGTTGCTCTGTCTGTGTTTGTACTCTGTTATATTATATCAATTAATTCTTTTTTTAGCTTTCAATACTCACATCAAACAATATCTTGTCTGCAGTGATGGTGTTGAGGCATGGTTGCGCGCGATGGGCGCTGCAGTGGCTGGCGCTGGTGGCATGTGCGCTGGCGGGGGCTCTGGCACCGGAGAAGGTGGAACCTTGCGCCAGCAGCCCCCTCTGCTCCTGCCGCGTGGCGCACATGTCCTGCATCGCCGTGCCTTTGCACAGGTTCCCAGGTATGTGCACGCTACCGCAGCTATCTACGATTAAGACATATCGTTGGGTCGGAGTGTGAGGTGATCGTAGTCTATCAGATTTGCTTCAAATGCAAATGTTTGGGGCTGCTAAAGCAGATAACAGACGCTGCACTTTTTGTCCATTTTGTCTTTCATTCGACAACTTCACTCGAAGTGAAACGTCTAAACACAAAATTAATCAAAAGCCAAAAATGAATTCCATCAGTGAACCGATACCACCATGTTGGATTTAGTCACTTGGCATCTTTCACTCGCCTACGAATGTGAATTGAAAAATAAAATTAAATGAGCAGATGAACGTTAATTCCTATATAATTTTGTCGATGTTTTGTGAACGTGGAATGAAACAAAAACAAACCTTCACTCGAGAAAAGCGTCTGATATCGGCTAAGCTACCAAATTCTGCAATAAGAGAATATGGAGGACGGGATGGGCGGAGACAGTCAGACGGCTGCCTGCTGGGCTGCGCTAGACTATTGCACGTTCTGATGACTGCGTCTAGCGTCTTCTCTGGCACAGACGCAGTTTAAAAGACTCAAACCTAATACTAGAAAGCCACAAACACACACAGCTGTATCCAGCCGTAATAGCAAGACGGGGAAGCTGGTCCTCATACAGAAGCCAGGGCGCCCTGCGGACTCTCCGTCCGCATTCCGGCCCATCGTGCTGCTCGACGAGGTCGGCAAGCTCTTTGAGAGAGTGATCGCGGGCCGCCTCGTCGGGCACCTGGTGAGGACGGGGCCGGATCTTGCGGACAGCCAGTTCGGCTTCCGCAAGGGGCGCTCCACGGTGGACGCCATCATGCGCGTGAGGGCCCTCACGACGGGGGACGCGGTGTCCCGGGGTGGGGTGGTCGTGGCGGTGTCACTCGACATCGCCAACGCTTTTAACACCCTGCCCTAGAGTTGCATTGGGGAGGCACTCCGGTATCACCGGGTGCCGACCTACCTCCGTCGAGTAGTCGGGGCGTATCTGACGGACAGAGCCGTCATCTACCCCGGTCGCAACGGGGAATGGAACCGGCGAGAGATGTCGTGCGGTGTCCCACAGAGATCGGTTCTGGGGCCGCTCCTGTGGGACATCGGTTACGACTGGGTGCTGCGGGCCGATCTCCCTGATGGAGTCAGCGTGGTTTGCTACGCTGACGACACGCTAGTGCTGGCGCAGGGGAGGTCGCATCAGGCGGCGGCCGACGCGATGACACGCGGGGTTGTGATAGTCGTGGAGAGGATACGGCAGTTGGGTCTCGAGGTGGCTTTGCACAAGTCCGAGGCCATGTCTTTTCATGGGCCTCGAAACGGGCCGCCTTCGGGATCCCAAATAACGGTAGGAGGGGTTCACATCGGCGTCGAGACAACGATGAGATACCTGGGTCTCGTCCTCGACAGCCGGTGGAACTTCGTCGAGCACTTCCGACGTTTGGCTCCCAAGCTGGAACGGGCCGGGGCCGCCTTCAAGCGGCTCTTGCCCAACCTGAGGGGGCCAAACGCCTCCTGCCGGAGGCTTTACGCGGGGGTCGTGCGGTCCATGGCCCTGTACGGGGCCCCGGTGTGGACGCGTTCACTGCGGCGGCGAGCCGCCCACTATTTGAACGCGCCCCAGAAGGTGGTAGCCGTAAGGCTGATCCGGGGGTACCGCACGATCTCGGGCGAGGCGGCAAGCCTCCTTGCCGGACTGCCGCCGTGGGATCTGGAGGCGATAGTCCTCGCGCGCCTGTACGAGTGGCGCGCGGAGGCACTACGCCGGGGGGAAACTCCGCTTCCGCGGCAAATTGCGGCGGAGCGGACCGACCTCCGGCGCGATCTCATGGCGGCATGGAAAGAGCGACTGTCGCAACCCAGCGCAGGGCACGCCGCGATAGCGGCGGTAAGACCCCTCTTTGAGGAGTGGCTAGAGAGGCGCCACGGCGCCCTCACCTACCGCCTGACGCAGGTCCTCACCGGACACGGGTGTTTCGGGAGGTTCCTGCACATCATCGGGCGGGAGGATACGCCCGGGTGTCACCACTGCGAGGGTCGCGCGGAGGACACGGTGAAGCATACGGTGGCGGTATGCCCCAATTGGGCGGAGCACCGCCGTGTTCTCGCAGAGGCGATCGGCGGCGGCGGCGACCTCTCGCGCCCGGCCCTGGTTCAAGCCATGGTCCGGGGCGAGAGGGAGTGGGAGGCAGTCACCTCCTTCTGCGAAGCAGTCATGCTAGCGAAGGAGGTGGCGGGACGGCTGAGGGAGAGGGCCTCACGTCCCAGCCGCCGCGGGAGACGCCCCGGGCGTCGGGAGCCGCGAGACGACTCCCGGCCACCGTAGGCGCGGGCCTGCGGGCGGAGAGTAATGGGTAACTCTCCGTCCGATCAGGACCAGGCCCGTGCCGGACGGCGCGTACGTGTTCCACGCGCGCCTCAAAGAGATGTCAGCATAAAGGAAGGGGCCCGAAAGGGCCGAAGCCTGCCGGGGCAGCGGGATTGTCCGAAAGGGTTACCGCTACCCCGGAACACAAAGGGCTAAGGAAGGAACACGGGTGGGTTTTAGTCAGTAAGAGTCTGACACTCCCTTCTGCTCCACCCAGAGCGGGAGGGGTCATTCGATGATTTCCCATCCACAAAAAAAAAAAAACCCGTAATAGCAATAACTGGTCCCATAAACACGCTGAATGATTAAGAAGATTATTATTTATTTAGAATTTATTTATATATTAGTTGCATCGTCAATATTAAACAGTTTTTCAGTTTCCAGTAATCATTATAAACCGCAATATTTAAACGAAATCATACAAATTGCGGCTTACAAACTGATGAATGTAGTTTTAAATTAATATACATTTTAATTTATATGTGGTAATTGATAGACTGTTATTATACGTGTGTATAAATATTAACATTATTAATTTATGTTATAACCATTGCCATATATGGCATAAATGTTAACACGTAGCTGGCGGGTCAATTAAAGCAGCCACTTAGTACACATTTCCTTTTCTTTACAAAGTTTATTTAATATCAAACGTTCAACGTAAGGGAAGCTTATAAGTTCCAAGTGGGTGCCTTAATTGAAATAGTACGCCATCGTAAGTCCTTAAGTCCGGTTCAAAACTATGTACCCATTTAAACTTCTCTTACAGAATGGCCCCGAATAGAGCTGCAACATCTAGATATAAGCATGTCTAACCTAGAAGTGCTGACAGAGAGCGCGCTGGACGGGTTGAGATTGCAAACATTAGTTTTAGTCGCGAACAAATTACATTACATCGAGATGCACGCATTTAGGTAACTCGTATTTTAATAAAACTTTGTAACAACTATTTGGAGAAGTTTAATTAAAAGTCTAATGAAAAGGAACATTTAATAAAACTCATTCGTTTTCAGTTCCATGGCGGGTACACTAGCATCTTTAGACCTCGGTTACAACGAATTCACTGAAATACCGCAGCAGGGCTTAAAAGATTTAAAAGTTTTAAACTGGTTGAATCTGCAGAAGTAAGCACAAGTTTTGAAACTAAATTCTATTAAACTTTTACCCAGAGAGTTGATTAATTTTATTAATATATTTTCGCTTTTATTTTAGCAACAATATAGTGTACATTGGACCTGAAATTAAATGGCATCACTTAGAAGAAACGCTGACGAGTTTGTCTCTGAGCAACAATCAAGTAACGCACCTGAAGTCACAGGCTCTGACGTCACTGTACCACCTGCTGCAGCTGGACCTGGAGGGCAACCACCTCCGCACCGTCAGCGCCGACTCCCTGCCCGCTTCCTTGACACTCCTGAAGCTATCTAACAACTTCATCCATGAACTATCCTGTGATTTACTTTATAGTCTACCTAGGTTACAATCTGTACATTTACGACATAATTTTATTACCTTTACGGACAATTACGTTTGTCCAACTAATAAGAGTAAAAAAATAGAAAAATTAGATTTGAGTAATAACAAAATTAACGATACTTCCCACATACTTCTCTTTCGGGAAATTCAAATTAGGCAAATTATATTAGACCTTAATGAATTAACGACGATCCCAAAATTAGTTTTCGTCAATAATAGGATAGAAAGATTGTCGGTGTCATACAACATGTTGAGTTCCATTAGCCGAGATCTATTTTTGTCTTTGAAAAACTCGCTGGAGCATCTGGAAATGGAGCACAACAAATTGTTCCACTTGCCGGACAGCCTGGCGCAGCTCGTGCGGCTGCGTCATTTATCATTAGCTTACAACCAGCTGGAGGAGTCACCGGTGCTCCCTAGCCGGATCCAGACGCTCTCGCTCGCCGGCAACTTTTTAACTTCAATACCCTCTGCACTTCAAACGCTCGAACCCGGTTCTATTCGTTATCTCGACTTAAGCTACAACAGGATATCTAATTTATTACCAAACGAATTCCTAGACTGGTCCACTTCACTAGGGAATATCAACTTGAGAGGTAACAGGATTGCGCAGATTTATAAGAACGTTTTTCCTGCAAGCATGTCATTGAAAGAAATACATCTAAGTTTTAACGACTTGTACTACGTGCATCCACAATCTTTTGCGAACGTGACTAGGTCGCTTCGTATCCTTGAATCGTCTTCGACGCTCTTTAGTGGCTATTTTCCATTTGAAATCGAAGAATGTTTAGAGAATATCAGTTGGCTATCATTCGATAACAACGATTTTCACATCCTCAAGCTGTCCGATGTGGTTGTGTTTCCATTTCTAAAATATTTAAATTTGGATTACAATAGAATCGTAGATATCGTCATAAGTGAAGACTATCGTAATGAGTCACTATACCTGAGCAACTTGAGAATCGCCTATAATTTTTTGCATTCGCTGCACAGCAGAAGTTTCATTTACATGCCAGAGTTAAGAAACTTGGATTTATCTTACAACAGAATCAACAACTTAACTAAGCACACTTTCACAAACTTACCTAACTTGAGATATTTATCTCTTGCGGGTAACATAATCGATTCGATGGAAGCGGAGACGTTTGCTAATTTACCAAAACTGCAAATATTGGAACTCCAGGGAAACAACTTTACGTATTTATCACTGAACTCGTTTCATAACGTATCTAATATAGACGTAACGTTCACGTTGAACGTTAGCAGAAACCGCATCAAGTTCGTGGATGGCGAATCCGCAATATCGGTCAACATATTCGACGGTTCTTATAATGATCTCTATGAAGTGCCAAATAACTTTTTTGTTGCGGTCGCCTCCTCTATACGCCAGATTATTTTAGCACATAATAAAATTATTCATATATCAAATGAAGCTTTTGGCGATGCTAAATACTTGGAAATACTAGATTTGCATAAAAATAATATCAATAATATTAAGAGAAAGTCATTCACTGATCTGATATCTCTACAAATATTGGATTTATCATTCAATATTATTTCTCAATTATCTGTAGAACAATTCTATAATTTGAACAAACTTAGGTATTTGAAACTGGACCATAATAATTTAAGGCTGTTGCCAAGAGACGTGTTTAAGAATACCATCGTGGAGCATTTAGACCTGAGCTACAACGACATGTCGCTGTTCCCGGGCACGGCGCTGTCGCAGATCGGGTTCACTCTGCGTTACCTCGACATGTCACACAATCGCATCGAGTACTTAGACAGTAATATATTCCGCAGCACACAGTTTCTGTTGAGTCTCAATTTGGGTCACAATCTATTAACAGTTCTATCAGATAACACCTTTTCGAGCCTCGGCGGACTGCGCCAACTGGACCTGAGCTTTAATTCCATAAAGGCAAACTTCAAGGAGCTGTTTCATAACCTTCCCAACTTAAGGCATTTGAATCTTGCAAATGTAAGCTTAAAGTCAGTGCCTTATTTACCTTTGACAAACTTAACTAGCCTCAATTTGACTTCAAATTACATTAACATTTTTAAGGAGACTGATGTGAAACGACTAGCGAGTCTTCGTCATTTAGATCTAAGTAATAATCGTCTTACCTCTTTAGTGCCAAAGATGTGGTTCCATTTAAATAATTTAAATATCCTCGACCTGTCGTACAACCCTATTGTAAGAATCACTCCAAATAGTTTCAAATGGTTGAGCAGTTTGTCTCATTTGAATTTAAATGGGCTTAAATACTTAGACATAGTTGACCAGGATTCCTTCCGTCCCTTGATATCACTGCGGTCTCTGCATATTCAGTCGTGGTCTACCATTAATCATTCTACGTTCCGAATTTCCAACATTACCTCTTCCCTGTCCTCTCTGTACAAATTAGTAATACATTGGACTGACGAATTCATGGATAATCAATTGCACGGGATCGATGCGAGGAACATTCGTTACTTAGAAATCAGAGGAGCCAATCTGAAAAGAATATCTGACGATGCTTTTAGGCCGTTCGCAAACAGTCAAGAGATATTTATAAGGATCACAATGACTTCCCTAACGAAATTGCCGACAGCGTTTATGAGACATTTGGGGCAAGTTCCGCAACTCGGGATCGACTTGAGCTACAATCAACTTACGACACTAAACCCAGCAATTTTCTATCCAAACTTCACTAGTTGGAGCCAAGTCGCGACCAAATTGTTATCAGGTACGTCCTATTCATTTTGGTGTATATTCTATGATGACCAATATCGAAACCCACGCAATAGTTTGGCGGCCGAGGCGGCTGCAACGTATAAACAAGAGAAAGTTTTAATTTCGTGGTAGGTGATTTTATTTTACCCTACCTATCTGAAGCTCGGTTTAACGAAGTTGAAAACCTGCATTTTTTACGCTCGTTTGAATTTTTAAAGTCAAACTTGGTTCAGCACTACACTCGCTCAGTAAAAAGTAACATCGACATGTAACGTCAAGTTTCAGTCACTTTGGCTTCAAACCTCAAATTACACAATCCACCTGTAGTTAAACCACTAAATCCCTTTTGAAAACAATTTTAATATTTAATAAGCTTATAATTAACGCTACAATATCTCTAAAACGAGTTAGGTAGTTCATTAAAAATGTACAGTGGCGCGAGTGAGTCCAAGCAAATGCTAGTATTTTATTAAAATTTACTGAGCCTCTCTCACCGCGCAGAATGAGGCGGGCAACTCTTCTTAATGAGTTTTAATTCTTAATACACCACTCGAAACTTTTCTAGGCAAGTTAAATCGTCTGGCGGGATGTATTAATATGTTGCGTGAATTATTTGTTAGGAGGGCTGATACTGACGGGGAACCCGCTGCGCTGTGAGTGCGAGCTGGCCTGGGTGGGCGCGTGGCTGCGGCGCTGGCTGCAGGAGAACGATGCGGGCGCCGAGCTGCGGCGCGCCGTGCGCAGCGGCACGTGCAAGGACGCGGCGGCGCGTCGCGTGCCGCTGCTGACGCTGCGCGCCGATGAGGCTGAGTGCCACGCCAGCGCGCTCTCCAGCGACGCGCAGCCACACTGCACCACTGTGTACACGCTTGCGCTCGCCATGTCCACCATGCTGCTCAGATGATGTCTATTACACCTCTAACCGCCCCAGTAAATATGTCTCATCACCGAATCTAATGTTTGCAAACAGAATAGATACATTTTTTATACACGGTACAATTAATGATTTTAGTAGGTACATGAACGTGTATACATAGGAGGCGAAAGTAATTTTAATGCGTATTTATAATATTTCAATGTGTAAGGTAGATAATAACTAAGGTTGAATAAGTTTTATAGATAATTTTAATCAATATTGTATTGACACCATAGATTGCTCACTAAATGCGACCATTTTGAAACAAAATAAATGTAATTTAGTAGTTCCGTCGTTTTCGTTTTGTCATTATTTTAAAAAAAACGAAGGATATACGTAACCTAAATACGTTAAACGTATCTACCCTATTGTGGCCACAAATCGTTATTCTTTTGTAAATTTTCTTTATACTCATGTAAATATGTACAAAAGTAAATATTTTTACATAATAACATTGTTTTATTCTATTTCCCAAAGGCGCCCTATATTTCTTAAGGCAACAGCAATCGTAGAAATCCAATCAAACGTTTCATCACGTTTTAATAATTCCGCAATGTTTCGTTTATCACAAGCGTAGCTTTGTGATTTCAGCTGTGGGCACCAAACCCACTTACATTATAATTTTCATTGTGATTTCGGCATCAGTAGCCGAACATTTTACTAATCCCCGTAGATATTTAGCTCAAAGCAAATGGTTTACTTTGAACGAGTTGATTGTTGTAGATACTGTGTCATTATTTGATACACGTAGGAGTTTTAAATTCAAAATACAATGTTACCCATAAACTGTTGAAAGTAGTCTAATATGCATAATGAAATAATGCGGGTCAACTGTTGTACATGTAAATAAAATGCCGAAGGATTAGCGATGCGACGGGAATAAATCAAAACGTTGCCAATGAATACATTTAATTTCCGAGCTGGCTTTGATTCGGTATCGATTCGCGGCTATTTCGGTTGTTGCTAATGCTCTGGAATTAATTTACCTATTGGTCTGGTTTGCTACGGTTAGTTATTTGTTTGTGTCAAAGACAAGTTGGTTTATTTTGATTTATTTCATTAAGAAGTTGAACCAACCACTATTGTTATTTTTGGGAACAACTTTGAAATCCAGAAATCGATATGAATAAACCTTCATCGGCTTTCTACTTAGACTTTCTTTTGAGCCGCCAAGCCAAGGCAGCTCAAAATCGTATGTTAGTACCTGCACCGAGAAACTACAGTAAAGTAAATATAGGTACCTACCAATCAAGCCAGGTAGCAAACTAAATAGAACTAAACCAACACACATTTGATACAACGTTTCGTACCGCAGAGACCGAAACAAGCTATTTCAGGAGCGAACCAAAATAATACATTCCAGTGTCAATTACAACTGTCCCAGCATCAAAGAGAACAGCATAATTCAATAGAAACCTCTGTGGAAGTTACAAAGAATAAATTCGTATCTAAAGACACATATTATTCTGCAGAAAGGCGTCTCGCTGCGAACATAAATCTGCCCACTCGACTCTTACGTAGATAATAGTGAATAGTGGAGCGAGAGAGCTCAGAGCCAGTACAACGTGAAGATAGATGTAGTAAATCATTGTTGCGATGTTTGCAATTAACTTGCTACTATGCTCACTCGCTGTCGCTCTTGACTGGAGGCTAGTAGACACACTCTACACGTGTTACTTACTCTAGACGGATCGGTACGAGCTAGCAGCCCATTTGGATACGGGTATGTGGGAGGAAGCTAATCGTTTCACGGGTTATACACGCTGTCTAAAAAGGCAATGAAGATAAACTCATATATATACATATGTTTATATATTTTAACATTATGTATTTATTTAAGTATACTTATGTTAATTTTTTCGCAGTATATGTGTAGGTATATTTAATATTTTAGTTTTAGACTTCACACGTTCATATTTTTCTCTTGTTGTACTCACACACTATTGTCTACATTTTTTTTATTTCTCCTTTCGCAGGTCTGCTGGAAGAAATTTATTAATACCTAAATAAGCAGAACCTTTGTACTCAAATTATATTATGTCATAACCCTATGTATTTTACTGTGTGGAAAAAAATTATAAAATAAATAAATAAATTTTATTTATTTATTTAATACTTCAAGCACATAAATGTACAGAGGCGGGCTTAATGCCATAAGCATAGGCATAGGTAAATTTTATACTACTCTTTACAGCAAAATTATTATTATACTCGTAACATATCATAACATCATGCTTGTAATCCCGAACGGTTATGCAGCGGTGTGCAGACCTATAGTACACCCACATGTCGCTTATGCTTATGTCTTATGGGACGATTATATGTGTTAGGGGGGCATTATTATTACTACTAATGGATGAATGACAAAAAACTAGAACCTTCAAAGCTAGAGTGAACATCATCAGCATCTTCTGGCACGATGGTTCCATCATATACCTTATCCACGGCTTCATATCAGACGTGATCGAGGTCAAGAGCAGGGCACTTTCAGCAACAAAAAAAAAATAAAAAGTCGATACAAACTGATAACACTTATTAATAATTTTATAAAAAGTTTCATAAGTATAAACAAACTAACAGCACCCCGCGGTTTCACCCGCATGAGTCTCGATCCCTTGGGAATACCGGAATAAAAAGTATCGTATGTGTTAACCCTGGTTATAAAATATCTGTGTGCCAAATTTCATTCAAATCTGTTTAGTAGTTTTTGCGTGAAAGAGTAACAAAAATCTATCCATCCTCACAAACTTTCGCGTTTATAATATTACTAGTAGTGCGGTTTCACCCGCATAATTATCGATCTCGTTGGAATATCGGGATAAAAACTATCCTATGTACTTTCCTGGGACTCAAACTATACACCAAATTTCATCTAAATCGGTTCAGCGGTTTAAGCGTGAAAAGGTAACAGACAGACAGATAGACATACTTTCGCATTTATAATATTAGTATGGATTAGTAAGAGTAGGAAGTAAGACTATACAGGGTTATTTGTAAAACACCAGCAACCTCTTAATAGGTCATTGTACTCATCATTATGAACAACTTTTACTATGAGACCAAACCTGAAATCGCGAAAAAAAATCAGCTGTTCCCTACATTTATGTTCGTGTAACTCGTCAAAATGTAGGGAACAGCTGTTTTTTTTTCGCAATTTCTGGTTTGGTCCCATAGTAAAAGTTGTTCATAATGATGAGTACAATGACCTCTTAAGAAGATGCTGGTGTTTTACAAATAATCCTGTATATGTACTTAAGTATTAGTACTTACCTTTTGTTACCTAGGTCTTTTTCAAAACTAAGTCAACTGCAAATATGTTAAGAGTCAATTTCTATCATTTAAAATTCAACTCCTGGAGAATTTCTAGTACATAAAGTACGGGAAGAAGTGAAACGCAATAACACAACCGTTACTAGAAAAATCAAATAAAACTTATCAATATTGAAAACGTTGATGAATATTGATGACCAATCTGAAATGGGTGAACGACTTTTTGTTAATGTTGATTCCACTGTTAGTTTTACAATGAAATCCGCAAAACCTATTTTAATATATTACGGTAAATTTATTTACTAACACACTAGCAGCGCCCCGCGGTTTCACCCGCGTTAGTTTCGATCCCGTAGGAATATCGGGATAAAAAGTATCCTATGTGTTATTCTGATGTATAAACTATATTACTGTAAAGTTTCATCAAAATCCGTTCAGTAGTTTTTGCGTGAAAGAGTAACAAACATCCATCCATCCATCCTCACAAACTTTCGCATTTATAATATTAGTAGGAAGTAGGATATTAGTAGGATTGATTAGAAAAGTTAGGACAGGCAAAATTTATGGCCATAGCTATGTTAGTAGTACGACTATGATGTGTAAAGCAATGGACAAAATTTTCATTCAACCTTTATTTTAATTTTTTTTCTCTATTTTTTCCTCTTTTTTCCTTCTCTTCTTTTTCTCTCTTTTCTTTTTCCCTCTTTTTCTCTTCTCTCTTACCCTCTCTCTTTTTTCCTTTTTTTTTACTTGAGCACGAGGCTTTGTACTTGTACTTTGTAGGTAGATATGTGTATTTTATGTCATATTTTTTTGTAATGATCGTTTTGTTTGCGCGGAATAAACAGTTGTTCTTTCTTTATATATCGGTAATAGCAAATCCTCCTACTGACTCGCTATAAAGAACGTTATCAGAACATTCGGGACACTAAAATAACAACAGCATTGAACTAATACCTACATAAAATTTTATATGGGTCCCTGTTGGCCTCTCTGGAATATTAAACGTATAAATAAAACTTTCAAAAACGTCTACACAAGCTCTAATAATATTCTCGGTACATACACGTAGGTACACACTTAGCGCAAGTAGGTACCTTCAAAGACAAGAAACCGCCAAAATAACAGGAAAAGCCAATTTTCTATAATTCGTATCATTTACTTAATTAAAACCACATGAGTGTCATCGGGTAACGACACTGGAACATGCTTTTAACATTATCTTTACCTATTGGGGGTGCTATAGAAGAACGCAATGAGACTGTTGGGACACATTTTGATACAAACGAAGTATATAAATATAGGTAACTAGGTATAGACATGGAAGAATAATCATATTGAAAGCCCGTTTGCTCGTTCTACGGCTCTCCTGAGCTATTGAAAGTAAACAACACCCGATCAGTATGTCAGGCTATCTGCTCTGTTGTTTTTTTTTATAAATATAAATGGGATGTTATTTAATAGCACTTTAAATTTGATGTAAACTTACTTAAAATAGTAATACATCTATAAATTTAATATGATCACTTTAAAAATAATGGTTTGCACTGTAACTGTCTCGAAAACCAAATCCGAAACCAATTAGTTTCTGAACGCACATTAAAATGTCCACGAAGGGAATGGCGGAATCTGAGTGCGCTCGCTAAGCTTGCTCACTAGACCCCGCCCCGTCGGGAAGATCACGTGGCGGGTCTAAGTTGGTTTACAAGCAATAATAATAAGACGTAGACGACGGATCCCCACTACGCCCCTTTTTCTGTCTACAGGGTTTAAAAGAACCTAACCTAAGTCGGGGTGCCCCTAGTCGCGACATCGCTTATAAAAACCATAATTTTTATAGTTCATTTTAATCATTTCAAAGCTAAGCATATTTATAGTGGGAACCATTATTTTTGTAGTTCATTCAATTAATTTTAAAGCCATACATTTTAAAGTGTGAAACATTATTTTTAAAGTGCGTTTACATATTCCCCAATATAAATGTTTAACTATACATTAACTATATATATTCGGCGGTAACTGGTATTGTGAAATACATTCTCTGTCATAATAATATGTCTAAAGCGTTCTAACATATACGTACCTAGTTAGATGTTAAAGTTGCGGGAGAAAATCGCAACAAAATAAACAATTTGGTAAAGTACAAACTTCGTACCCCAGCGTCTTTGTGTGGGAACAATAAAACCTAAGATAATTATACTAACGAAATTAGCAGCTCACAGTTGGCATTAATTAGCTACACATATAGGTATATATGTAATATTCGCAATTAGAGTGTGTGATGTATCTCGCCGGTGACAGCAGCTCAGGACGGCCTCTAATACGCAAGGATTAAATCGGCGCACATTCCTACAGAGATTCAGCGAGCCGATCTGCACTGCCTCGCCTCGCTCGGCCCGCGCCTCACCGCCACATCGACATGCCCATACTCCTCACGCTCCACACAATTTATGACCCAACTTACAAACAGAACAGCTTTACAAAACGGTAAAAATAACTTTCCTGCTCAAATATAATGAGTACCTATGCGAAGTTAACTTTCAAGCCTCTGAAATGCTATTAATACTATAACAAAAGAAGGATTTCGCTCAAAATGTATTGAAATGTACTTAAACTTTGCGGAATACACAAGAATTTGTTAAACATTCAAGAAGCCAAATCAAAGTAAATTCTCCTTTTGACAAAAACGTTTCAGTAGAGACACGCGCAGTGACCCGAAAATTCGCTCGTACCTCATACAAACACCACTCTCAAATTTCTTCGGTATTTATTTATTTACCTCGAATGTAGCGTACTCAATTTTGTATACTTAGGTTTAATTTAATCTACCCACATATTTCAAAGTGTTACAAGTATTTATTGAAACTCCTGCATGGTGACAAAATTGTTGATTACAATATCGGGATGTATGTAAAGTAATTCTATAAGTGTTTTTGTGTTGACTATTTTAACATGGTTTTAACAAGCCACAAAAGTCAAAACATGCCAAAATAGAAACTAGACACATCTGCTAACAACCAAACATATTTTGCTGTAGTAATCCGATGTAATTCATATCATGTTATTATAATCATATCGCAGCATATAGCATTTAACTCCATTCGACGTTAAATTTAGCCTAACATTTACAAGCCAATGCGTCCAGCATGAAACGGAAAATTAGTACCGGTGCTTTGCGTATTATTTATTGTTGAACGGGTCACTGCGGTTGGTACTCCATTAATTTTCACATTGTGCTGCTGCCATTCAAGGACTTCAGTAATCAAGCTCTAGGTCACTCACTGTTGCTATTCTAATGGATGTAAATTGTTGAGAGTTTATAGTATGTTATAATGTAGGTGTGTAAAGGCATTTTGCGCGTGCGTGCGAAGGCACTGAGGTCCCGCAGGAGATGGAACTTGGCTGGCACGCTACAATTACATTCCACATACGCTCCCGGAATCGGCAACAAAGGTAACTCCTAGTGAGGAACGACTGTTATTCAATTTAATACCCTTATAGCACATTAATACTCCACGTTTGATTTATTTATTTTGATGACTCCACATTTTTATAACAAATTGTGTCCTTAAGAGTCCCTATCAATTTCGCGGGGTGAAAACAGAAAATCAGTTTTTTTTAGCACAATTTTCTCAACAACTTTAAGTTATATACATTCTTTTTTTAAATACACAGTTATTTATCACCTATTTATCTAGCAAGTCTAAGAATTTCAATTTTAGTAAACGAACGATCGAATATAAGTTTATAAGGCATCATTTAGATATTTTACTACAATTAAATAAGTAGTCAAAATAAAAATATAAACATTGATTTTGGTAGATAAATACCTTAAATTTTAAAATATTTAACACTTATTATTATTTTCAATAAATTCTTACGCGTAGACAAGGGTTTTGCACATGATTTTATTGGGTTTTTTCAGCGTGATTAACATTTTTTTACAAGTACTAAATCACTAAACTTTAAAAAACAAAATTGTACACTTACTAATATAATATATGCCCAGTATTTATATATTTTTTTAGATTGTTATTTGCTGCCAGTAAGTTATGAAAGTAATTGAAAAACATGGTGTTTCGTGCTTACGTAAAAACATGTGTTAGATTTTTATTTTTTGTAATTTATATTAAGTAGTTATCAAAATTTAAAATTGTACACTTACTAGATAAATAGTTTATAAATAACTGTGTATTTAAAAAAAAACTAGTTAACTTAAGGTTATTGAGAAATTTGCGCTGAAAAAACTTGAATTTTCTGTTTTTAGACCGCGAAATTGATAGGGACCCTTAACTAAATCTCACTAGGCCGGCAAACGAAACAATAAAAAATTCGGCTATGAATAGCAAACACGAAAATTGTATGAATCATATGCTACATAAAATCCGTTTTGAATTAATTATTTTCAATGCTGACAAATTTCAACACTAGCGGTATTTGATGTTACTTTACAATTTATATAAATAGAGAGGATTTATGTAAGCATAATTTTCACCCTTCTCTCACAATGGTCATACTTTTCACTTAAACTTGAGTGAAATCCAGAGCTAATTCTACTTTCAAGAAATCCTATAATTATTTGAATAGCTTAATCAAAAGTTGTCCTAAATTACTTTTTCTTCACAAAAATACTAAGGGACAAATTGGAAGGGATCGCAAGTCGTTAAGTACTTAATGTCTATAGTTAAAGTGAATTATGTTATAAACGGCAATATCGAAGGGTGCACTAGTTAAACACTCGGAACCTAATCGTTTCGATTCCAATAAAGAAATGCGAATTGAAACTTGAAAGAAGGATAGTCTCGGGCCCGAATGTAATTGTCCGTGCTCGAAGCAAACGATTTCTTTTGCTTATTGCCTCCGAGGGTTTCTTGCAATTCTCTTAATGTTATTCTCTGACAACTGAATTTTATGACAGTAGAACAAGATAAAGATATTGAATGAATTGAGAAAATGTTATTCTTGAGGAAGATACTTTAAAAGCTATTTAATTTGAAATAGTTTCAATGATGAGAATACACTGATTCCAAATTGACATAGCGATTAGTCATAATGTATATCAGACCTGCACAGCAACAAACAGTATGTTGGCTATCGCAAAACGCGATACCCAACATACTAACTTACTAATTTAAAATCTATACGCTTTACAATATTTAATTCAAATAAATATTTCCACTAGGTACTAAATTAAATTACTGACTAACTATACACATAAAAACAAAAGGACAATCAGGTGTCGAAGTACTCGTCTGCATCGCTGTCATCCGGAAACATTGTTATGTTTCCACAACAGAAGACTAATTCTTTAGCCAAAGAACAACCCAGCCCTCTGTCTCTGTCTCTGTCACGTGAAATGTCAACCAGTCAGCGAGAAATTTACCTAAATAGGGGATGCGCACTCGGGCCCCATGATCCGAGCGTTTCAACCCCAAAAGGGTCAAAATTGTAGTTACCCATAATTCGTTAGCACTTGGTACTTGAACTTCGGTATTTGTTTCAAATATTACGCTGTTTGTAGGTATACCTTCAAAAGATTTACAGAAATAAACATTTTGTTTGTAAATTGTTATGAGTCAAAGTAAAAGCACATTTTGACGTAATTATCACAAATGATTTATGCAGCTGTTTGTCATTGTAATGGCCATTGTAAATTCTGACCGTCTATGTACCTAGTGAATAACATTTGTAAATGTAAATAAAATAAAACATTTTTAAAAAAATTAGGGTAAGCTCCCGAAAGTACGGTAGGTATCACAAGTTGTATACCAACAAAATAAAACTTGGTTTAAGTCTACAAATCGGTTCATGTAATAATTTTATCCTGTCTAGGTATACATTTGCGTAGCCGCTTGCAATATTTTAAACATGATTGGCAAAATATTTTCCAAGATAAATGGCGGTGAATAATTAAAAGGCTTTATTATATTGACTTACAAAAAATATGACTATAATAATTTATTTAATAAAAAACGTTTACATTTAGCCAAGAGTAGCAAATTTTCCATACAATTATAGTGCCTAAAAATAAACTAAAACTAAAATATTTTGGAATTAGAATGTTAGGTAGCGACCCGCCCGAACTAGGTTTATTCAAAACCTGTGTTTCAGGCCATCACTTTACATTTCAATTAAATTGGAGCCGTACATTTTTAAATAAAATTGGTTTAAAAATAAGAGAAAAAGCACATTGTACATTAATACCTAATACTAAGACTATGTAAAATACAAAAGTAAATACTCACAAGGGAATAAATTATGATCATAAAAATTTCTAGAAGTTTTTCTGTCTGTGTAATTGAATATCGCTAAGTATTCTGATAACATTAACTACATTTTTTATAGTTTAATTATAGACTATAGAGTCTTAGTAACTTGTTGAGTCTGTTATACAGAAATGGTCCTAACACATAAAATCGATAAGCAAACGCATATCTAGTTTGAGGCTTTACACAAAACAAGTACTTCCTTCTCTTGTCACGAGGTACTTACTGGGTCAAAAGGAAGTGCAGTGTGCTGGTCACAGATATAGATAGACCTTACCTAACGCAACGCAAGCAATACATTGCATAACGCAAGTATCACGATCTGTATGAAAACCAAGCGTGCCATTTTTTTGACTACCTACCATGACGTCACAAGCGCTCGTTCTCACTCACGCTCACCCAGCCAGCAGAACACAGGACTGAGCGTGAAAGTGGCGGCTTACAATTTTGAACGTAAGTTGATGCGATTTTTGGCATGCGAAGTTGTTGTATTAGGTCCTTACATATGAAATTGGCGTTTTGTACGGGAGGAATATAAAGTCATTTTTTTTTTTGTAAAATATATTTAATTAATCAAAGTATGCACCGTTGTTATCTATGCACTTTTTCCATCTCATAGGTAGTTCATTGATCCCTTTACTAAAAAAACCATGGGGGCGAGAATCAATGAACTCTTTGACGGCGGTTTGGACTGCCGCATCGGAGTTGATTTTTTTTCCTTGTAAGAAGTTGTCCAAATTCCGGAAAAAATGGTAATCTTTTGGAGCAAGGTCCGGGGAGTACGGTGGATGTCACAGACATTCCAATTGTAGCTCATCTAACTTAGTGCCTGTTTTATGTGCAGTGTGTGGTCTTGCGTTGTCGTGAAGCAGCAGTGGCCTAGAGCGATTGACCAATCTCGGTTGTTGCAGCTAGTTCTTCCTTCATGGTTTGCAGTTGCTGACAATACATACCTGCCGTAATCGTTTGGCCCGATTTTAGAAAGCTGTAGTGAAGGACACCGGCGCTAGTCCACCAAACACTCACAAGTAACTTTTTCTGAGTCAATTTTCTTTTAGGGCAGGATTTGGCTGGTTCTCCAGGGTTCAGCCATTGCGACGAGCGCTTCCGATTATCGTACAGTATCCACTTTTTATCACAAGTAATGATTCGATTTAAAATCCCTTCATTATTGTGTCGGTTGAACAAAGTAACACAGCAGTCGACGCGTGTTTGCAAGTTCGATTCACTCAATTCATGTTCCCATCGTTCAAGTTTTTTTACTTTCCCGATTTGCTTCAAGTGGATTAATACTGTTTTATCACTTATCCTGAAGCCTGCAGCTATCTCTGAAGTGCTTTGTGATGGATCCGCTTCCACAATACCCTTTAATTCTTCATTTTCCACTTTGGTCTCCGGCCGTCCACGGGGTTGGTTCTGAAGGTCGAAATTTCCAGAACGAAAACGTTGAAACCAAAAACGTACCGTGCTTTCTTTTGCGACACCATTGCCGTACACATTATTAATCCTTCGAGCTGTTTCTGCGGCACTGGTGCCACGGTAGAACTCGTACTCGAAAATATACCGATATTTCATGTTTTCCATTGTGCGGTAATAAGCGACGCCAAAGAAAAAAAAAATGAGGAAAAAACAAATGAATGACTGTTTTCAAAACACAAATGTACCAGCTAAATGAATTTATAAATTTGAATTTGGAATTCTTAACCAAAGAGGAGATATTTCAGATCAAAGTGGTCAGTGCGACAAAACGCTAATTTCATATGTAAGGACCTAATACTATGCTTAGAATTAATAATTGGCTTACTGTTGGTACATTACATGCTATGTAGAGTTGGTGTGTAGGAAATTTAAAAGGCCGAAAGAATAGAATTGCTCTTTGAGCGCGCTCTAGAGGAGTACAATTGTTTTTGCAGCCAAGGAAGTTATGCAATAGGTAAGTATGGATTAACACAAAGCTAAATAACCTGTTTAATTAATTTATAGTCGGCTAAGTTCCGTAAGTTCTTAAAAACATATATTAATTTGGGCACTCTGGTACAAAGTAAATCGATATCTTTACGGAAAATATTGGAGTCAATAGTGACACCTATATAGGTAATTCAAATAGTTAGCCTTAGCTAAAGTGGGGCAAGAACATGCAGTGTCAGCAGCAGTGTAGGTACGTGCTACAATTGTGTGCGTAAATATGGTAATTTGGTCGGGGCAAAAGTATTTTCGTATTATTGATACAAAAAAAAAATTCTTTTAGGTTTAATTTTTTATTTATTTATAATATGTATGTGCCGTTTTGATCGATGACTTGTTGCCATCTTGTGGGCAATGCCATAATCCCATTGCTGTAGAAGTTTTGAGATTTTTTATCAAAAAAATCTGACAGGTAGTTTTCACGGTGTTCTTTTCAGGTTAACTTTATGCTTCCTAAAGAGTTTTGAAGTGACCGAAACAGGTGAAAATCTGATGGAGCAAGATCAGGGCTTTAAGGAGGATGCCTCAACACATCCCAGCCAAGCTCTCTCAATTTTTGCTGAGTGGCTATAGATGAGTGCGGTCTGGCGTTGTCGTGATGAAACACCACGCCCTTCCTATTCACCAGCTCCGGCCGGTTTTTCTCAATAGCTTCTTTTAACCTCATCAGTTGTTGACAGTAGAAGTCAGAATCGATAGTTTTACTCGGCGGCAAAAGCTCATAGTGGACGATTCCTTTCCAATCCCACCAAACACACAGTATCACTTTGTTCCGAGCCAGGCCGGGCTTTGCCACGGTCTGTGGGGCTTGTCCATGCTTCGACCACGATCTTTTTCGGACATTCTTATCGTAAGTGATCCATTTTCATCATCCGTAATCAACCGTTTAAGAAATGGGTCGGAATTATTACGTTTCAACAAAGAATCGCAAATGGAAACACGTTGCATTAAGTTTCTCTCGGTGAGATCATGTGGTACCCAAATATCAAGTTTTTTCTTGCACCCAGACTTTTGTAAATGCCGTAAAACTGTTTTGTGATCAACATCAGTTCTTCAGCAATATCATAAATACAAATATGTCGATCTTGCTCCACTTTTTCAAAAATGGCACTGATTTTATCCGTGACAGGTCGTCCAGAGCGAGCTTCATCCTTCACACTAAAATTTCCTGACTTGAAACGCTTGAACCACATTTGTGCTACTCGTATTGATACCGCATTAGGTCCGTACACCGCACAAATTTTATTCGCGGCATTCGTCGCATTTTTACCATTTTTGTTATAAAACATTAAAATGTACCGAATTTCTTCGTCACATACGTTCATGTTGCTTGCTTGAAAAACAATTGAGAAATGGCGGGAACTAGTTTTTTTTTTATTTATTGCATCTTTAGAATGTCAACATTTAATAAAAAATTAAAACCAGCCAGTTGCATTCAGTACTGCCAAAGAGGTTTGATTACTAACAATAGATTTAAAATACGAAAATATTTTTGCCCCGACCTATTATTTAGATTAGTAAGCGGTATGTTAGTATTTCTCATTGTATGTAAATAAATTATGAATACCGTTTCAATAAAAATAAGTCGATGTCGATTGGAAATATCTACGGCAAACAAACTCGGCCGTGCCACGGAATCATTTTCAGTGCTTTAAATAAATTAATGGTGTAAGTTAGGTAAAGTTGGATGTCGAGAGTTCTGGCCCAGCGATGTCTATTTATTTGTGTAATTAATATAATTAAGAGAAGTATAATTGTACGTTCGCCAAACTTTCTACTTCAGTTATATTAAGCAAATGTCTTTAAAATCTGTTTTCGCTCAAAGGCTCGAATAACAGTGTTCATTTAGTCAGACGAGTTGCTAAAGTTTTATATACTAGTGTCTATGGGTTCAGGAATGTATTTAATTTATATTGTGATTCTTACGAATTACTTATCAGTACGATAAGTAATTAATTCTGATGAATTTACAAAGGACCTACTGCAGCTCGGGAAAGGACATAGCCTTCTTGTTGTCTTAAAATAATGCAAAAAATATAAACAAAACCATTTCATGTTGCTGCTAATTGCATCCATTGCGCACCATACAATTAGTGGATCCTTAATTATGATACTTGAAATACATTGGAACTCACAGTAAGTAGTATATGCGCCATACATCACTGCATTGAGTGTTTTAGCATTGGCTATATTCTTCATACGCTGTGAGGGGTCGGCTACGCTGACGCGGCCGCGGTTGTCCCGAGCCGAGTGCAAAGTCGCCCATCAGCCGAACATAGGCAATTGAGCAACCGTAAAATAAAAAATTAAATAAAATGAGTGTAGGTACCGACTTTGATATTATAGATCCTACTTAGAGTACCTACTTTCCATCGCGAAAAATTATGAGCTTTTCACGAAAACGTAGACAGCTTATTTGAATTTTCCATTGAAGTACTTAATTATTCACAGTATTCATGTTGATGTCAAGTTCAGAAACTATTCTTCCGCTGATCATGCTTCCAGGAACGAGAAGCGAATCCAGTACGGAAACGTTTTGCCGAGAAACATGTAAAGGGACCATTGATTGTGTTTGAATGTAGAATGTTTTAAAAAGCGTTCATAAAATTTGATTTCTGAAAGTCGAATTGCTACAACGATCAAATATAAGTGTTTGTTTGTAATGTCATAATAATAGCTTTTTACTAAACGCATATGAAAGTATAAAATGTACGATACTTAGAAAAAAAAACTTTTTTTTTTATTTTTACTGTCTGTCTGTTTGTTCCGGCTAATCTTCGAAACGGCTGGACCGATTTAGCTCAAAAATAAAAAAGTTGACTATGTTAATAAAAAGTAGGTATACAAAGGCTGAAAGTAGCCTTTGTATACCTACTTTTTTTTTCACGTTCCGGTGGGATAATTTTCGAGACATGTGGGCGAAGCCGCGTGCAGAAACTAGTTTTCTTTTGTATAAAGCTTCACTGTCGGTGCTACTTTATTCACATTCTAGCCATTCACACTCATTACAATCTAGCCTATTAGCTAATAAGTAATTGAAATATAACTAGACATTAGTAACTATAAAATAACAATTGACATCAATTACAGAAGTCAGAAGGCCTACCTTCAACAAAATGCAACATACTCAACAATTTGATAATTTTATACTTACTAATATTAAAAGAAATAATAAATTAATAACAATAGATTGACTCACAATATTACTTACGTAAATATACGATCTTCGTTTACTCAGAATAAATCAATCCAATCTCTCTTAAGTCAGTACCTATCCGCCTACACATCGACCCGAAGTAGAAAACAAAGACAAGAAAGAATCAACAAAGTAAGGTCTAATCAATAATAATCTCAAACAACATGTAATCTCTTAAGAAGTTCGTCTATAAAAATAAAGATTGTTTCACTTACTCATCAGTATAACAAGATATTAAGAAAACAAATTTATAAAAGTTAGCGAACAACAAGAGTCGTGCATCGAATACGATATAATGAGTATAGACAGACTATTACGTAGATGCCCGAGCTATCAGGCCTGTAAGACCTCCTTCTGCCTCCACTAAAACTTGATGGCGCAGAACGAAACTAAATGAACGACCGATGACTTTCGTTTTCTTATAATTCTTTGTATTGTTCCAGAAAATACCGAGCCACTTGACTTGCTACCTGATCTAACGACAACCCTCTTATTTCTTTTATTGTATTAGGAAAAATACAAGTTGATATTACACAAAAGCGATAGTAAGCGAAAAGGAAGCCTCCAGCGGAAGCGGCGATTGTGATTTAAAACGGGACTTCCATTGATAACATTTTATTAGAATGCCGTGGGATCGAAGCGATTGCGCAGGAAAATGGATTAGATTATAGTACATGTACCCAGATATTTATTATCTTGGGATTTTCTGAGAATTCTATAAATTGAAAAAGCTTAGTAGTGTCAAAGAAAAAACTAACAAAACATCTACAGAACAGAAAGGTATTTACCTACTTTCTGTAATCACAAAAATGTGAAAACCTTCTTAGAATTCTAACTGCTATCGACAACTTGTTATGAATTAAGGATAATGGGCAAAAATATATGGAACCTGATACCCATTCCAACAGCAATATTTTTTATATGACTAGAAAGTTATTTTTATGATTAATAATTACGTACTTTAGAGCTTGTTTTGTTTTTTTGCGCTTTCGAGTTATTATGAAACATAATTTGTATTGACTATTTTACCTAGGTATATCAACGGTTCACTAATGTCGAATTAACGGTTTTGCGAGGGACTCACCATCAAATATCGGCTTTTATATGGAAATGAAATCATCTGAGTCATACTATTTATAATAATTTATAGAAAACACATTTTATAACAATAAATACCGTTATCGTGTGGTCGTCATCGTTTCCTGAGTTGGTCTAATTAATATGAACTGAAAAAATACCAAATAACTAAAAATAAAATTTTTATATCCGCAATATAAGTCATGATTATACCGGGATAACTCCGAACGGACAACAAATTGGTAAAAGTCGTCATATTAAATATTGTTCCTATTAGAACGAAACTACAATTAGGTATTGCTGTTGTTACCAAAACTCCTATCATCCTATACCTACTACAACAAGTTATCGATTAATTTTATAATGACTTTTAGCGTTAGGTACAGTTATCTTTTTGTGTTTGTTAAAAGTGGTTTTGTGTCGTGTACCTGGGGAAATACTGGTTCGTTCGTTGGGATCAGACGGTGGGAACTGGAGTGTCTTCTTAGAACGGATCGCAACACGAACGTCGAACGTCGTAGCTGTTAGTACCTTACAATCTGAGTAGATTTGAGTTGTTGGATAATGATAAGGTTTTCGTAGCATCACTTTCAGTATTGTTTTCTGGGCTCTCTCCACTCTTAGAAAAGTAGTTTTAGCTGCACCGGCCCATACATTAATGCAGTACTCAAGAACGGACTGATACAGAACATAGCACCATTTTACGGACTGATACAGAACATAGCACCATTTTTAGAGTATAACATATTTACATAATGTACAATTGCATATAAAGTTGTCAATATTTACTACGAAATTTTGAAAAATGAGCAAATATCTATACAAATAACTTATTCGTTATTCGTAAAGAACATTAACCCTCGCAATTTTAAGCACCTACAGAAATATAAATCCAGCCGCTTCCCACAGCTCCTGTAATTACACAGCACAATAAAGCTCTTTATGATAGCTATGTAAATTCCAGGAAGCGGACAAACCCTTCGGATGAATATTATTAATATTCAGTAGTAAGGCTGTTATCAAGATAACTGATTAAGTGGACCGTTCATTCGCACTGACCCACGGCGGTACTGAATAAAGACAATGGATATAACTTTGAAGGCTTTCGCAGTGAGTGGTCGATGTCATTACCGTATTGGTTTAGGGCTGACAAGCGGAAGCTCTCGAACAAACAACATCGCCCGGCCCAATGGACGGGTATAGATACACAGCTGCCTACACGCCCGCGCTCGCGACAGTAGTCGCCACTCACCACCAATAAACGATAATTTGCAAAATATCAAACCCTTTTGAATTTTTCACTGTAGCGTTCCGTTTGTGTGCACTTGCGCACAGCTATAAAGCTATTTTATTTTTACCATCGGGTCGTTTTCAATCGGAAGCTTTAATGAGATTAAATATTTTGTTGATGCAGTTAATTCGAGTGCAGCTTTAATAAAATATTTAGTTTGAAAGCAATACTAATCTATCAAAATAAAGATTTCATACGCTGTTTATTCTTTTTAGAGACAAAACACTGAGAATTACATAATATTGTCATGAAGTGCTGTCCATCAAATGGGACCTCATTATCATAGGTAGGTTAACGACACAGCACGCCTCCGCCTATTCCTTCGGGGCTTAACTGTCATGATGTAGTTGTGTCACATTTAATTAACATAACTGTCGATGTCCCATGACCCCGCACACAAACACGCACGTGAAACCTCACTGTACGTTCAATACAAGGGCTCGTCGCCCATCAAACTAATTCATCAATGAACGCTGAAGTTTGGCCAATGGGCGCCATCGCATAAAATGAAATTGCAAGTCATCCATCACGATTATTGTTTAAATACGAGTATAACACGTCATAACAAAAACAACTCTCCATTGTCGAGGAACTCTTTGTTCTTACGCTATTATGTCTATTCCTGTCAACACAAATATTTATGTAAACTTACTAATATTACTTTGGGCAGTCAAAGGTTGTGTATACTTACATAGAATACTTATGATGATAAATGATAAATGAATTATTTTTCTGTAAGTAGGTTTGTACAAACACTTTTACACGTCAATCTTATTTTTTTTTCGACTATTCTGCGGCGGCGTTTCATATCTGACTATTTTGAGAAGAAAGGCCAAAATAAACTCAGAGGTCACAGTCTCTTTTAAAGTCCAGACAAAATCTTGGTCAGATCATGTCAAGACCATGTAGATTGGTGTCTGAAATGGTCTTAAATTTTATTAATATTTTATTAGCATTTGTCTTAATTTTCTTTTCTTGAGGAAAGAACCACACAGATTGAGTGGACCTGTCCAGTCAGTGCACGCATTTGTCAAAAATCGTGCAGCTCAACTCAGAACTTGAGGAGCTCAACGATTCGACGAACAATTCCAAAGATCTTAAATGTCTTAAAGAGCTTAAATGTCAGAAGTTCATAATATACTTCATCATCATCATCATCTACCTAGCCTTTTCCTACCTATGTTAGGATCGGCTTCCAGTCTAACCGGATGCAACTGAATTCCGGTATTTTAGATGGAGCGACTGCCTATCTGACGTCCACAACCCAGTCACTAGGGAAATACGATACCCCTTGGTAAGACTAGCTGGTTGTCAGACTTTTGGGCTTCTGACTACCCGTAACGACTGTCAAACAAACAAATAATAATAAAATAAAAATAATACAAATAATAAATAAAAAATAATAATAATAATAAAAAAAACTTTCAGTAGCGCCATTAGGATGGAATTTGGTATGGATAAATGTGCAGTCATGCATGTAAAGCGAGGGGAGATTATGGAATCCGAGGGAATTCAACTCTCGGATTCCATAAGCCTTAGATCCCTCTCCTCATCCGAAAGCTAGTAGTATTTGGGTATGTCGGAAGCGTTAGGCATCAACGATGCTGACACGAAGCAATCGTTGAAGGAGCGCTTCTTTTGTCGCCTGAAGAAGGTATTAATTAGTCTTCTTTCGGGCGGAAATAAGATGCGCGCCTTCAACAGTTGGGTCATGCCGGTTTTGATGTACTCTTTCGGCATACTCAAATGGACTCAAACTGAACTCGACGCCCTGGATAGAAGGGTCCGTACACTGCTAACCGCAAACCGGATGCATCACCCACGATCATCGGTGATGAGACTGTATATCCCGCGGAAGTGCGGGGGTCAAGGCTTTTTAAATGCAAAGACCCTCCACAACCGCGAGATGTGCAGTCTCAGGGAATATTTTTTAAAAGCTGAAGTGGGTATGCACCGTGATGTGGTCGCAGTGGACAAGGGACTCACTCCGCTCTCCATGGCTAAAGAGAACTGGCGCAAACCTGTAGTACTTTCTACTGATGACCGCAAGAAGGTATGGCAGAGCAAGGAGCTTCACGGGCGCTTCTGTCGGGCTCTTCATAAGCCCGGTGTAGATTTCTTAGCGTCCGTATCCTGGCTACGTTTTGGTGACCTTTTCGGGGAAACTGAAGGTTTCGTCTGTGCAATTATGGACGAAGTTATCTTGACGAATAACTGCCGGAGACATATTATGAAGGACGGGACGGTTGACGTGTGTCGGGCATGCCACCATCCGGGTGAGTCTTATCAGACATATTATCTCTGGTTGTTCTCGTCTGGCTAATGGAGAGTACTTGCACAGACATAACCAAGTAGCCAGGATTATTCATCAGCAGCTTGCTCTGAAATATAAACTTGTGGATTCTAAGGTACCGTATTACAAGTATGTGCCCGACCCAGTTCTTGAAAATGACCATGTCACGTTATATTGGGATCGATCTATCATTACTGACAGGCTATTGTCGCCAATAAGCTTGATATAGTGGTGATAGATCGATTAGCGCGCCGCACAATGATTGTTGATGTTACCATTCCACATGACGGGAACCTCGTGAAAGCTGAGAAAGAGAAACAAATTAAATATCTCGACTTAGCACACGAGGTTGTTGATATGTGGAATGTGAGCTCGGCTGTCATTGTGCCGATTGTCGTATCAGCCAATGGACTGATGGCCGAAAGCCTCGATCAACATCTATCGAGGCTCTCGTTAGGCGGTTGGATCAAGGGCCTGATTCAGAAGGCAGTACTCCTTGATACGGCTCGCATTGTGAGGAGGTTCCTCTCTCTGGAGCCCTAACCACCGGTAGCTTGGACCCTGTTCCCGATACCAGTGGCCTACTATTTTTTATATTTTTAAATGTTTTTATATTTTTTATATTCTAATATTTAAAAATATAATTTACAGGGTGCATTTGATATCATGGGCATTATTTTAACCTAAGGTACTACTTATGATACTAATTGCATTAGGGCTACTATTACGCAAATCAAAAATATTATTAATGCAAGTATGGAAAACCTTAAAATGTAGTAAGTCATACAAAGTATCAAATTAGTTGCGCTTCTCGATAGCAAATGCGTAGGTACACTACGCCGCACATTGGTTCAAGGGCGGAAAAAAGTCCTTTGTTTCAACCTTGTTTAAAATGTCTACAATTTGGTACACACATACTAGAATGTTAGTAGAAACAAGTCCTAAAATTAATACGGATAAATAATTATACAGTATTTAATTATATGATGCCAAAGTAGGGTGATCGAGAATTTACAAATTTCGTGCAAAAAATATTGTTATTTCAAGTATGAATAGAACCAAAATACTATAATTATCAACTTTCATTTTTAGTTTAGTCATAAGTTTATTGTGTGTATTAATAAAATAGTAAACATAATGTTATAATATAATGAATAATTACTTGCTATTACATTTTTAGTGAAGAAGGTCATTTGGAACCTTTTGTTTTCAATCATGAGATCATAACTAATCTCCGTTATCGACCGATACGTAATAATATACTTTCTGAGATTAATTAGACCCTATAGATTAAGAATACATTAGTTTTGGCTGCGATAACCTGCGATCTTGGAAATACCAGGTCCTTAACTAATGACGCTCTGTTATTAAGAAAAAGTGCATTATATTAATAAGTGTTTCTAATGAGGGTAATTAACATTGTATCATATCGTGTAAGTATAAATAGCATTGAATGGTAGTTTTAACTTCACTTACAATTATTTTCTCTTACGATAACAGTGTTATTATAGTGATGGATAGCTTTACTATTGTCTATGCCGATTTAGTGGAAATCATAATATCAAGTAATCGTGAGATACATAAATGCCTCGAAAATTTAAAACTTATGTATCCACAGCTTACAGAAAGTGTTTGGAATCAAGTTTACGAAAAGTTAAGCCGTAATTTTCTACCCGTATTTACAAAAAAGTGGCAAACTGCAGCGAGAAATAAAAATGCTTTTATGGCAAAAAATGAACAGTGGCTGAAAAATATTTTTACCGTTGAGACATCTTCGGTGCAGACTGATGTGGTGAATTGTGACAGTAATGTTCCAGGGCCATCAAAACGCTCTCATAGAGGACGACCAGAAAAATCATTTGATGAATGTTGCGATCGAACAAAGCGATATAAAGTTAAAAGATTGTGTGAAAGCGTTCCTGAAGAAATTATTAAGAAAGCTGCCTCTAAGGTACTCGTACAAGAAGAATCATCGGATACTATCAAGTTTACTCCAGAAAAAGCGTTGGCATTATTACTTGATGCATCACTTTCGAAACATCAATATCAAGTACTGAGAAATGCAGCAAAAAGTATTGGTTGTGATATTTTTCCCGATTATCATAAAGTACTTGAAGTAAAAAGGCAATGCTACCCCACGGATATTGATGTAACGGAAAGCTACGCTTGTGTAAGTTTGCAGTCATTACTGGATCACACAACCAGAAGATTATTTGAAGTAATGTCTGAAGACGACCTTACACAGATTAGTGTAAATTCAACGTTTTTACACAAGTGGGGATGTGACGGATCATCAGGTCATGCTGAGTACAAACAGTCATTTATCGACGAAAATGTGTCAGATTCATATATGTTTTTGACATCATTAGTTCCACTGCGTCTGTATGAAAAGGAAAATAAATCTGTTGTGTATTGGACAAATGCAACTCCTTCTTCTACAAGGTGTTGTCGCCCGGTACAATTCCAATTTCAAAAAGAAACTACAGAATCTACGAAAAATGAAATTGCTAGAATGGAGTCTGAAATAGCAAACTTAAATGAAACTGTTATTAGTTTAAAGGAAAAGACTTACAAAGTCTACCATAAACTTGTGTTCACAATGATAGATGGCAAAATAGCGCAGACAGTTACGGACACATCATCATGTGCAGTGTGTTTTATATGCAAGTCAAAGCCATCAGAAATGAATAACCTTGACCAAGTGCGAAATAAAACTGTGGATACGGAGGCTCTCAAGGTCGGTTTATCCCCGCTTCACGCACGGATTAAATTTATGGAATGCATATTACATATTGCGTACAATATGTCATTTACCAGTTGGAGAACGAACGCAACTACCAAACAACAAAAAGATGAAGAGAAGAAAAGAATCCAAAGTGAGCTGTTTCAACGTTTAGGTCTAAAAGTGGATTTTGTAAAGCAAGGAATGGGAACATCTAACGATGGAAATACGTCTAGAAGATTTTTCAATAATGCAGACATTGTAGCTGAAGTCACAAGAGTCGATAAAGAACTTATTCATCGGTTTGGTATAATATTGCAAACAATTAATTCTAGTGCATTAGTTGATTCGGATAAGTTTGGTAGTTATTGTTACGAGACTGCTGAACTATACGTAAGCCTGTACAGCTGGTATAATATGCCAAATACTGTGCATAAAATCTTGCTGCATGGCAAAGAAATAATAAGTGTTGCTGCCTTACCTATTGGGATGTTATCTGAGGAAGCTCAAGAAGCGCGAAATAAAGATTACCGCAATTATAGGTTAGGTCATTCAAGAAAATGTTCTCGTCTATCATGTAATGAAGATGTTATGAATATGCTCTTAGCTACCTCAGATCCCCTTATCAACAGTTTACGTGCAGTACCGAATAAAAAATACTATCCTCTTCACGATGATGCCAAAGCTTTATTAGTGGATAGCACCCATCTCTCAATCAATGTCTTCTCTATTTAATATTTAGTTTATTAATATTTATTTATTTAAAAATGCTGATTTAATTATATGAAATTCATGTGAAAAAATTTGATGAATATTTTCATGTTAATAAAAAAAAAATACGTGTTATATCTTTCTCTTTGTAAACTGGTACATCCATTATATCATTTTAATAAAGTATTATGAAGAAACGCAACGTCTTTTCATTTAAAAATAATATTTTCCGCATGCCCGTACTACCTGCACCACTGTGCGCCGTACGCGCGTCATTGGGCGTGAATTCTTTGACCCCGCCCGACTCACGTGACATTCGTAAGTTGCCAATGAATTGATTCATAATAAATTCCAATTTTCCCTTGGTACTTTGCCGGCTTAGGACGGTCAAAACTACGTCAACTAACATACATTAAAAAAAAACATTTACGTACCTAGCTTGTGGATTGTTTTGAAAAAACCTTATTTGTCGGTAAAGTGACAGAGGGTAAACGGGTGCTCTTCCACGAGCTTGTGCATGTGCTGGCACGTGAAAAGACGAAAAATCCAACAGGTTCTGAGTGGTTCTGGTGGAATGAGACCCCGTGAAGGAATAGGGTCGTTCGGGTAGCGCCGATGGAACATTTCACGAGTTCATACTAAATTTCTTGCGCGATCGTAAATTACAACCATTTGTGGGTATTGTTGGTTGGTGTACCTAGCCTGCACATTACGCGGTCGAGGCATCGTGTACACAAACACACACACAACACACAACTACTACACTAACACTTAATACACTGCAATCCAAGCACCGTATGCCGCGAGCGGCGAGTACGGCGATTACGTCACGGGATCAATAAATCAATTACGCGTCAATGCACCTGCGCAGTCGTTATGACACTGGTTCCGGGTTCGTGACTTCGTGTTGCGGCGGGAAGCATACCCCGCGCGGGGGTGATATTCGTATTTTTGCGAGTGAGGGAGTGGGACGGAGAGAGTTCAGGGAATCCCGCCGGACGGAATGTCTTGTAGCCCATTGTTATTATTACTTGTAAGGAAAAACCCGCGCGCGCGCAGGTGATGTTTGTTTACATTTCGCTTTGCGCTGTACTGCGCTTTAAGATTTTGATATTTCAACAATTATTGGCGTTAACGAAGTATTTTGTTTTAATTACTTTAAGTGTTTATTTGCAATAATAAGCCTTGTGCAATTTGACTTACTACATTTTTAAGGTTTTCCTTACTTGCATTAATAATATTTTTGATTTGCGTATTAATAGCAATCAGTATCGTGAGTAGTGCCTTAGGTTAAAATAATGCCCATGACTTCGATTCCACCCTGTATATGCATATATAATGAAATAAAGGAATAATAATAATAATACCTACGAATGTCAGCCGGGACCAACGGCTTAATGTACTTTCCGAGGCACGGAGGGGTCTCGGTATGTAAAGATGGTCACCCATCCACAGACCAACCGCGGCAAGCGTAGCTTAACCTGATCGATCGACCTGTGTGGCTGTTATTTATGGCCACGGGCCCCTCTATATAATAAATACTTATCGGATAAAATAGATCATCAATTTACTAAAGGATACATTTTGGACTAAAATAAGAAGTAAAATCAATAAGCGGGTAAAAATATCGTTGTACCTCCGTTTTATCAGAACCCTCGTTTGTCGCAATCTGTTCATCGAAATTACTTTAATCCAGTTACGAGAGAGCGACGACAAGGAAGGAAAAATAATAAAATTACTCAATTCTCCCGTACTCACTTGCAGATTTACATGTGTAAAGAGTATACAACTTTGGATGATTAAAAAGGGCGAGGAACTCTCGCACCCGTGTATTTCAAATCAAGTAAAGATAATTATAAAATGAATTGTTAAGGCTTACACGTGACTTACATACAGAACCATTACAATCAAGTTGAGAATAAATTCCTGTTGTTGAAAGTCTGTACAAAACTGCGATAAATTCTTGTAAACACATAAATAAATTTATTAAGTAACTTACTGAGAAATTTCTTCCTCGTATATTTTAGTCAAAATTCTAGTGAAATGAACATCTCATCACCACTAATTTATTTGCAGAAATTGTAAATTAGTTTTCATCAGATCCTATAGACCTATTTGTGTAACTAGCTTCTGCCTCGACTTCGTGACATTTCTCGCTCCCCCGATTCACCCCGTGGCATCGTATCGCATGCCTTCTTCATTACTTCGTTTTCGCTTAGCGTTCTTTCTAACTTTATTTCTTCTTGCTCGGCTCCTAAGGGTCCTAGCGTGATGTTAATAGCTTATAGCCTTCCTCAAGAATGGGGCTATCAAATGCAAAAAGAATTTTTCAAATCCGGCTGGCAATTTCAGAGATTAGCGTATTCAAACAAACATACTCTTCAGCTGTATGATTAGTATAGATTCTCAATATTTTTGCCATATATGAAACAAAACGGGAGACAAAAATAAATTACTAAGCTTTTTTTTCCACAAAAAAAAAATACTAAGCTGGCGAAGCATTTTATCTTCCTCATAGGTACGTATACCTACCTATATTAGTTACGTCCATGTATCACCAGCATTGTTCGCTATTTATTGACTCGTGTGAAATAATACATGTGCTACTCAGATACAATGCCTGAAACGTTGGAACCCTATGGTATCATGCTATCATCTCAGACGTTGATAACTACAATTTATAACAATGACAAATTGTTGGACCTCCCTTCATCCCCGCGGCAGGTACTTCGACCTACACTAATACTTTGTAATTAATAAATAATTAACCTTTTACTCAAAAAACAGCTGTTGTAGATATGAACCCGAATGAATATTAATAAACTGTATGACTGTTTCGTTAATATTGGTTAGTATTGCCGCATTGTCCAATAATACCTGCGTCATTAAAGTTTTTAATCAGGAATACTTCTGTCTCCTGTTAATGACGCTACGTTTTATTGAAAATATTTCATGCCTGAAAATATGTTTACTCTTTTATTGTCATATGTTTTTGCAATAAAGTTGTTATGAAATATATAAAAGTACATAAAATAAATACGACTGCACTGTAAGCACTACTACAAAATCTACTTCTGCTTATAACTGGAGTGGCTTATGACCTACATATGTGACATTCTTTCGACGCTACGAGAAAAGACGTGGTTTGAGGAAGGCTTTAAACGAAGCGGACGGAAAAGAATTCGTGTAATCAAATCAACTGGCTGCAGAAAATCTTTTGTAATGTCATATACATATTCCTGATTCGATCAACGGGGCATACTTTCAATCCGACTGTCGTCACCGATTGATTGATATCCGCGCACACACCCGCACATACGCAAGCGGCCGTCAGACGCACACGTACAAATAATGGTCATATGTCTCTGCCAAGATAACGCGCTCCCCAGGTACGATGATCGCGAGTTTTTGTTTGGCGTGTGACAAAGAGAAAATTGATAATTCATCAGAAGGCTCCATTGTTGCCGAGTGGTATTTGATGGGGTAATTCAAAAGGAACAATTTATTTTATTGCCCTTTGTTTTTACTCCACTTCACAAACATTCTGTGTAATGCGAGTGTATGTTATAAGCGTGCAATTTAATGAAAAGGTTTATGTTAAATATAAAAGGTGAGTTAACTCACTCGCTTATTCGGTATTAAATTCCTGCAGAATGTATATGTTGCTACTGAGGGAGGAAGTTACACGAAATATACCAAGCAGCAGTTCCATTTTTGCAGTTCCTTTGAGAGTAGCAATTTTATCCTCAAAGAAAATCACAAACGAATGCCATTGGACTCGAATGTCGTACATAACAGGCAGATCGATAAAACTAATATCAAAACTGGCGTTTATATGATTGTTCGGTAGCATCAAAGAAAAGCCGACGCTCACAGACAAAACTTAACGTTGAAAAACCATTAGCGTACTGTAAACAAATTATCTTTTTGTTGCTTTAAAAATTCTAAGCACTAGGTAATGGAATTTCTAGATGGATGACAGTACGACCGGAATATACGTATTACATTTTCTTCGCTTTACATAAAACCAATTGAAGAATCCAAAAACATTATATAGCCTTAGGTAAATACATTTTACGGACATTAAATATCAGATAGTTCGACGTAATTGCACATGGGATTTAAATTCCAAGTTGTGCACAATTTCAGTCACTTGCAATGAAATGTCAAGAGAGTACAGAAATATGCAAATACTAATAATTACGAATTCCCAAGACACGTACATAGGTAAATAAATATCAAAACTTGCACGATCATGTACAATTACCGGAAATAGTACGTAACGTTGTAGAATGTAGGTCTTCACACTAGCGTTTGTCCAGCGTAGGCGTTCGATGAACATTTGGGCAGCGCAGACGCCGCGACAACGCGTGCGTCGCGTTGTCGCGGCGTATCTGCTGAGGTAGATGAGTACGCTGCGCTAGCGTCACGCACCCGCGACGCATGCGCCGCGTTACTGCGGTGTCATGTGCAATCCTGATCGCAAATATTAAACATGTTCTTTTTTTAAATTAAATATACCCACTCACCTTAAAGTAATAATAACAAGTCTTTCTTCAGCCGATACAGAAGGCCTCAAATGTGTATCCTGATATTGTACACCACTTTGTATTTTTTGCAATAATTCATCAAATATAGGTTTTGCCATTCGAAAGTAAGAATAAAAATGTTTTGAATAATTTTTGAGTGTTTACATAAAGCACAAAATAATCACCTTCACTTGACCGCATATTCCATAATGTATTCTCCCATATCCCTTTATTTTTATTTTCTCGTTTTCGCACTTATTTTCGTATAAAAGCCATCAATAGAGTTTCCTCGACGGAATCCATTTTGTTAATTATAATATCGAAATGACAACGAAATTGTGTGACGTCTGCGCCGCGCTAGCGCAGCGTTCAATTAACTGCAGAGGAAAAGCTGCGCATACATACGTTCATCGTACGTCTACGCTGGACAGGCGCTAGTGTGAAGGGGCTCTAAGGCGGCACTACATAAAGCGAGAGCCGCCGTCAGGGCCGGATTAGAAGCGTCGTCGTGTGTGCACCTGCTATACAGAGATGAATTTAGGCGGCTGACGAGAGCGACACCTGTCTCATGCGAAATAATACGCTACTTATTCGCCGGTGAAATATGAAATTCTTCCCGGAGGATTATCTAGCGACATACCTGCGTTGTCATAAGACATGATATCTACATCACCGTGAGGCGATATGTTGGTTTAAGGGACTCGCACTCCTACAATTTCTGGTATTCGTTAATTTTTTCTCAACTTTATGTCGTTGTTGTAATGTATCAATCAACATAAAGGTTTTTAGAACTTAATTTTCTATTTTTAATATGATGAAGAAGAATTATGTAACGGATACGTCTCTCTGTAAAATAATTATGATTGTATTAGGTATTTACGACTCTGTTAACGAAGAGTTAACAAGGTACTACAACGTGTCTTTAACTATGTAACTACGAAACTAATTTTCTTACAAGTAGTTCAGTATGTTGTGCGGCTCACCCCCCAATTCCCCTGTAATCCGCTAAACGAGCAATATACCAAGATAAGACTTGTGACTCTTTTAGTTCTTCTTCAACCTTATTAAGCCTCGATCTATTGGCAAATCCGCTCGAAGTGGCCCTATTTGATAACTCCCATGATTTCATGTGTTTGTTTTTATCATATCAACTTCAGTTATTATTAACAGCAACATGAAATAATGTTTGCTTCGATGTCATCGCATTTAAAGTGAGTACATACAATATATAACGCAACTAACTATTTACACTAGTTACTAAATTAAATGACTAACTAACCACAAATAAATACAAAAAATCTTTTTGTTTTTTATTACTATGGTGTCGTCTCCTCCGTATCGCTGTCATTTATAAATGTAAATTGCTGGGGGCAAATATCATCCATACGTATATTATAGAAAAAGAAGCAAGCGAAAAAATCCCGTTGACAATACGTGCAAAACGACTCAGTACATTGTTCCATACGTGAGGCATTGTGGACGTGGACGCTCATGTTATCCATTACGGTAACGAAGTTCGCGCCAGATTCATTAGAAAACTATTCATCCACCGCCGCTGCGCTCTCTAACTAACTACACCTTTATATTTAATTGAAAAATAAATTACTACCTACTCCAAGTCTTGCAAAAGATTGATGTAATTTTCCATTTTAAGTCCAGCGTGTCTGTTTCAAGGAATTTCATTTATCTTTTAATCCTCGGAGCGTCAGAAGTATTTTTTGCGCTCATGATTATTTTTCAACTTGGCTGCTGAGTGAAATAGTATAGGTATTGCTTGCAGTGTGCAGTGGACCATAAAAAGTAATTAAACAATAAAGATTTTTTTTTAATCCTATGCTGTAAATACGATATTTCATGAAAAAAATTGTATTATCTGTATTTAGTACTTAATTACAGTTTCTACGAGCTCTTACGATAAATGCACCAATTGTAATTCAGTGCGCAGATCATTATGCTAACGATATTACAATTATTCTAGACACGATAGCGCGTCGATGTATTGAATTCACGACGATACGGTATGGTAACTTGAAGTATAACAAAAGCGCATATTTTAAACTATACACTCGTATATCAGGCAGTGGTCTAGTTAGTGCGACAGAAAGTTTGTAACTTGACAAATGTAAAGTTGAGCGCACAAACGGAACGGCCGTATGCATTTAGTAGAAACTTTTCGTTTTGTAAGGAAAGTGTTCAGTATAAACCGTGAGCTCGCCTACCCAATATCCGTCGCGAGTGAACATCGCGTCGCGTGTGTATTCAGGCGCGGCGAGGCGCAGCGCGATTGTGTCGCGACGCCGACTCGACGCGCGCCGCCGATAACAAACTGCAGCCCGCCAAGCTTATTGTCGCGCGCACTGTTCTCCGAGCCATTGTATACTCTTAAGTTATTCAAAGTAAATATTATTTTGTTTTTACCATAAATGTTTATTGACGACACTGAGCGTACCCCACACCACGAAATTCCCCGATGAGCCGGAGTTGGCTCGTTAAGTTGTTGTATGTACGCGGGAGGCGGTGTTTGCGCGCCGCCCTCAAAACCAGCAAACAGTCTCAAGTTACACCCTCGCAATCTCTGAAATAAACATGCGACGAGGCCACTACTGCTAACAACCTTAGCAACTCAGGCCGCGAGAGCTTTACTAACTCCAGCCAGAGGATTAATCTTAAGCAAGATTCTGCTCATGTGTGTAACTAACTTAAATTACAATCAAATATGAATGTGAAGTGTTCTCTCGAATAATATAACGTTGCCGCTTTGTGAAATAATTCTCAGAAAGATCCAGCGGCGAAATTGTTTTCAGTTAACCAACCGCATGTGCATACTCTGATACTCGTGTGTTTAACTACGTGTTCGTATTTAAACATCGGGTAATATTATTGTAAATAAGCAAGAACTCAACGGTGTAAAATATATGTTGTTATGCCAACCGTGCCGCCGTATTAAATTCAAAGCAAATTGAACTAATTTGACCGTTCTGTTGGCACAGTGAGCGATAGGCTTCTGCTTCAAGTGTCGAGAGTTGGATTCCCCGATGGATCAAAATATTTGTATGTGTGATGTGTGTTCGCGACCAACGATAAAGGAGAAAATTCTAAATTGGAGCAACGTTTTCTTGATACTAAGCATATTAACAAGATAAAAACTGATTGTTAAAAAAAGAAGAAGTTTAATCTTCAACACGTCGTTCAACACAAGTAGTAGTTTATTAAGAGCGGAGTGTTAGCTAGGAATGCATTCCAAAAAAGCAATTAAAATAATCAAGTAACCACAATTTAAATTTTAGTGAGTGAAAACGGCGAGGCGAGATAAAGAATTTGTTACAAGTTAGAGGCCGGCAAACTCCAAGGGGCTAATTACATTGTTACATGACAAAACTTTTGGGTCGGCCGAAGTTTCTTTACGTTCCTTGCTCGGCTTAAGCTCTGTTGAGACTAATAAAATCACCTCTGCATCAGAGAACATACAATGTTATTGAACAGCTGATTTAATATTAACTTTGAGAACATTATTTAGCAACCGGAATCAAGCGACTTTAGGTGATTTCTACACGCCACTTGTATTGTTTATCGGTTTCCAAATGGCCTCCCTTCTCGTTCCTTCGTTTGGTTACGACAAGTACATTTTGTTTGTTTGGTTATGTTCGGGTGTTCATAAATTATTATTACGAAACCAGCTTTTGCTCTCGACTTTGGTAACTTTCGCGATTCAACAAATACATATGTTATTACACGCTGTTTTCATGCATAAATTATCTTCAGTACACCTTTGATTGAAATACTGTTTATTATGGGTATTATAAACATATTTTAAAAGTGGGCAATCAAATAGAATTAATGTTGATATGATTTCCGCAAATATAGGATAATTACTACAAATACGTGATTAGCATGAGCAATTTACTTTTAATTATTATAACAATAATTAATAATGTCATGTCCGGCATCATATTATGATTTGTAAATAAACTACTCTAACAATTCGACGAAAACAAATATTGAAAATTATTTGATTCCGAAAAGTGACAGTACAACTCGAATGCTAAAGCTAGTTTTATAAGTATAGTAACTATACAAACTATAGTGTAACCATTCCCTAACTCGTTAATTCAGATCTCGTTGAAATCGACAGGGTGAAACCATTCCGAAATTACTGTTCAATGACTCGTCGTGTTTTCCTCCATGCTTCAAGTATTTTCTTGGAGATTAAAAACCGACTCCGGAAAACTTTATTTTTCGCCCTTTTTCTCCTAAAAAAACATTATTTACTAAAAAGGGTGTTTGTAATTGACATGCTAATATTATTTTCGAGAACTTGACAATTGCTGTGGAAAATTCAAGATACGAAATACGGAAATTAAAGAAAAATAGATCAGTTGGCCTTTTGCACGGAAGTTATAAAGGTCAACTAAGGGACGCGGGTCAAACGGGAACGTAGGCGGCGGACTTTCAACTAGTTTCACTACTCACGTCGTCAGCTATAATAAACTGTGAATTTTGATTTACCTTCTGAACACGGATGGCTCGAACTAAACGAATTTCATGAACAAGCAATAATATAAAAAGCCCAAAGTATCTAAGGCCTTCTCAAAATTTATTCTTTCATTTCACAAGGTTTTTATAAAGCGTTTAGTTCTCAAAAATATTTATTCAATCTGGTAAATGGTTAATTAATCTTCCCATTCCAGGTCTGGGAATTTGAACACCCGCCACAATTCTTTGTAAAGGCCGAACAAATACATAATGTTGGTGGATAACGAGAATATAACCTGAAGTACGTACTTTTTAAAATATAGCTTTGCTATTTATGTAGTTATTGATGATTTGAACATTTACATCTGATTGGTCCAGAGATATTTTTTTTATAATGACAACGTTACGAACTTACGACGTTTACAAAAAAGGTTTGGTGATCGGTGGTATGTAAATACTAATACAAAAGAGCACTGGCAAGGGGCTGCTGTCAACCAAAAATACGGTAAAACGCATCTTCAAAAGATAACACAACATACCTAAGGACACGCTTGGAACATCTTAACGAATTATATTAAACGGTTACTGTTTACAATATATTGAACCTACCATGTAAATCTCTTCTTTACCCTATGATAGACTCATAGACTGATAGAATGCGAATGAGTCAGGCCATAATTATAATTCTTACCAATAAGTATTTATAGAGAATGCTCTACGAGTGCTACGCCGTAGCTGACGCCGTTGTTCCAAGCCTACGCCAGCTACGCCATCGTAGCAGAAAAACTAACCCGCTACGCGTTACGAATCGAGCTTTATTGAACTTTGTTATACATCTACACGTGCGCCATGCAGCCGTGTTTTATCTGAGGCTGTTGAATTTCAGTGATAATAGTAGTTTCATGTTGAAGACAATACTTTAATTTGTGTAAAACGCTCCTAAAGGTTAGAGTTATCCTACTAATATTATAAATGTGAAAGTTTGTGAAGATGTTAGAATGTTTGTTACTCAATCACGCATAAACCGCTGGATGAAATTTGGCACACAGGTGATAGACAGGGATACTTTTTATCCCGATATTCTCACGGGATCGCAGCTAACGCAGGTGAAACTTCCACCTTATCGCTAAATACTATCGGTTCCAATTCCCACCTCAGGCTAGTTCGGTTAGCTAACTTTACAAAACCGACAAACTCGATATATAAAAACCATCGAAAGGTGGTTTAGAATAATTTTACAATAAAATATTGGAAGTGCTGCAGTGTATATCTTTGTACACTAAATTAATTCACCCCTTCTAATAGGAAGCGTGAGGTCGGAGCCGTTCCCCGATGCGTTCAAACTCAGTATTATGAATACAAATTGAATTTAATTCACCGCCGATCTGAGAATTAATACAGAATACAGGCTTTTATATACCTGTTATACATAGTTACTATATACATGCACTACCTAATTTCAACAATACAACGTGATGTTAACTGTATAACAAAATAAAAGGTATGCCGCTTGATCTTTACAGTTTTCAGACAAGCTCTTCTGAAGATCTTATTTAATTACAGAAAACTTACCAAATGTAAAGTAAAATCAAAAGGTCTCGAAACTATTCGGTAGTAAATTATAAAACTGAAAGAAGAGTTTGGGCAGTGTCCTTATCTGTGATTTAAAAAAAGATATATTATTTAATCGATCCTCTAAAAACTTAATGACCTTCTAATGATGTACGCTTTTTTTTTATTAATGCGCCTCTAAAAACGTTTGGGTTTCTAATAATTTACGCTGTTTAGGGTTCCGTACCTCAAAAGGAAAAAACGAAACCCTATAAAGGATCACTTCGTTGTCCGTCCGTCTGTCTGTCTTTCTGTCCCTTTTTCTCAGGACGCGTGGAGGTATCAAGTTGAAATTACTATCAAATACGTAGCTCTTAGACCTTGGACAAAAAAAAGCTTCTAACTCAACGCAATAAAACAAAATACGGTTATTTATGCTACATATTTTAATACTCACAAATAAATTAAAACTTAATTGGGTACTTTCCGTTGACCTAGGAGCATGAGATTTGGCAAAAAGTAAGGTCTCACAGCACAAGTAAATGCGATTATGAACTTACATTTTTTGTAGTTGGAGAATTGACCATGACGTATATCGATCTAAGGGAGAACATTTTTTCAACTACAAAGCTAACTTTATTCTTGGGACAAATTCATCCCAACTACGGAACTCTTCATTGTGCGTGGTCCGACACGCACTTGGCCGGTTTTTAGGATTCCATACCTCAAAAGGAAAAATGGAATCCTTAAAAGACCACTTCGTTGTCCGTCTCTTTGTCCATCTGTCAAGACCCGTTTTCTAAGGAATGCGTGGAGTAATCAAGTTGAAATTAATATCAGATACTCAGGGCTGCAATTCCTTACAGCAGTGAAATGTGACCTTTTTGTGAACAAGGGACAAATTGTCGCATTCGCCGATGACACGGTTTTATTATTTAAAGCAAAAACATGGGTGGATATAAATAATATCGCAAATGAAGGAATGCGCTCAGTGGCTTGATAACGATTTGCTCACCTTGAATGGCCAAAAAACAAAGTCTATCGCCTTCACCACGTCAATTCACTCAGGCTCCAGCAAACACCATGGATATAAAAGTACATAAAAGTCAGAACGTATTAACGTGTAATTATTACGATTATTGTTATTATCAATGCCACCTCCACTAAATATCTCGGTGTTGTAGTGAAAGAACAAGCTAAAAAACTAAGTGCCCGTATGCGAAAACTAATATACATCTTTAAAATACTCTGAAATGCTTGGTCAATGCAATTACGCACTACTGTGGATTACTCACTTTGTTCGTCTATTGTAAGATACTGACTATCTGGGGCAGTAGGTAGGTACATCAAACCTACCTTGTTGGTTGTAGAAAGAGCTCAACGTGCACTACTTAAGGTAATGTGTTTTAAAAACTACAGGTATCCTACACTGGTCTCCTAAAAAGTTTCAGTTACTTTCAATAGCTCCATCAGTTGCAAATGATTAGAGGCAAAGGGTTTTAGGTCATCCATGTAGAGGAGGTGAGATATAAAATCCTCCAGCAGTGTGCTTAGATGATTAAGGCTAAGCAGAACCAAAATGGACGCGAACTATCGCCCTGAAACATGCCTCGCTCGATCCTTATCGGTTCGCTATTCCTCTGAATATTTCGCTATTCTGTATAGCGAAGGACCGTCTTCCATTGCCCCATACACGACATCAAAAAGGTACGCAGAGTTACATCTACTTTATACAACTCCAGCACCCTTATGAGCCATGTATGTGGCACCGAGTCATTGGCCTTCTTATAATCTATCCAACATGTCGACAGATCCTTTCGGGAATGACTTACCTTTTGTAATGGCCATATTAATGAGGAGTACCTCCTTAGTACCGCGGGACCCGTTTTTACATCCATTTTGAGATAAAGACATGATGGAGTTGGTGTCTGTTTGTTAATTTTAGTTACAGACCTTTGGTAAACACGTGATCGGCCTAAATTTTTGGGTTCCTCGGTGCTACCTGATTTATGGAGCAGGTGGGTAACTCCTGTCGTTAGGAACTGGGCGAACCAGACTTCAATGCAGCCTGGAACTGAGATGCCAAGCGAGCGTGCGACCTTGAGAACCATTTGATCCAAAACTTGTGCAGCCCGTCCGACCCTGGAGACTTCCAGTTAGGCAACGGACGGACTGCGCGAGCTACATCTTGGAGGCAAATGGTAATAGCCCCCATTTCTGGTATTGGATCGCAGGTTCGCTCTACTTCCCGAGCCCAATCACCTTCACCAGATACTGCGCCAAAAGGAACATATGACATTATCATGTGTCAGCCTAGCCTTGGTCTGGTCGCTCCCAACCCCTATAACCCACCTTTGATCGCTCTGGAAAGTGCGATTATAGAAAAAAAATATTATACAGGGTGAAATTGAAATCATGGGCATTATTTTAACCTAAGGTACTACTTATGATACTAATTGCATTAGGGCTACTATTACGCAAATCAAAAATATTATTAATGCAAGTATGGAAAACCTTAAAATGTAGTAAGTCATACAAAGTATCAAATTAGTTGCGCTTCTCGATAGCAAATGCGTAGGTACACTACGCTGTACGCGCGTCATTGGGCGTGAATTCTTTGACCCCCCCCCCGACTCACGTGACATTCGTAAGTTGCCAATGAATTGATTCATAATAAATTCCAATTTTCCCTTCGTACTTTGCCGGCTTAGGACGGTCAAAACTACGTCAACTAACATACATTAAAAAAAAAACATTTACGTACCTAGCTTGTGGATTGTTCTGGTGGAACGAGACCCCGTGAAGGAATAGGGTCGTTCGGGTAGCGCCGATGGAACATTTCACGAGTTCATACTAAATTTCTTGTGCGATCGTAAATTACAACCATTTGTGGGTATTGTTGGTTGGTGTACCTAGCCTGCACATTACGCGGTCGAGGCATCGTGTACACAAACACACACACAACTACTACACTAACACTTAATACACTGCAATCCAAGCACCGTATGACGCGAGCGGCGAGTACGGCGATTACGTCACGGGATCAATAAATCAATTACGCGTCAATGCACCTGCGCAGTCGTTATGACACTGGTTCCGGGTTCGTGACTTCGTGTTGCGGCGGGAAGCATACCCCGCGCGGGGGTGATATTCGTATTTTTGCGAGTGAGGGAGTGGGACGGAGAGAGTTCAGGGAATCCCGCCGGACGGAATGTCTTGTAGCCCATTGTTATTATTACTTGTAAGGAAAAACCCGCGCGCGCGCAGGTGATGTTTGTTTACATTTTGCTTTGCGCTGTACTGCGCTTTAAGATTTTGATATTTCAACAATTATTGGCGTTAACGAAGTATTTTGTTTTAATTACTTTAAGTGTTTATTTGCAATAATAAGCCTTGTGCAATTTGACTTACTACATTTTTAAGGTTTTCCTTACTTGCATTAATAATATTTTTGATTTGCGTATTAATAGCCCTAATGCAATCAGTATCGTGAGTAGTGCCTTAGGTTAAAATAATGCCCATGACTTCGATTCCACCCTGTAGAATGATTAAAATATTATCCCGAAAAATCACTCGTCACTCGTCAAAGCTTTTGCATGCAATGTCGATTATAGATAAAGGTGTTCCGGCTTATTTTTATTATTATTATTATTACAAATGCTGGCTGTACTAACTTTAATTTACGGCAACGTAACATGTTAGCTATGTCTAAAGGACGACAATGAAACGATTTGTACGTGTTTCAGATCCATTGGATCACAACAGACGCTGCGCTAAATGCATTATCTATAAATTATACAAATGGTGAATATAAATCGTAGTATTATTAGAAGCATAAACTGTGTAGTTTATCTCATTGCCAATCATCGGAAATTAGATGGTAGGTCTGAACGATACATGTGATCATCGCGGTTAATGTGAAAATTAAATCCGTTAAAGTATCACAATCAATTATCATTTATATTGTATCCGTAAAAATTAAAAATTGTTTCTTATTTTGCGGGCCCATGTTATACTTAGTACCTCTTGAACTGTATAACATGGTCCCGCAAGATATTCAAATAAACATAAAAGTAAGGGTCAGTACACATATACGACATCATATCGTGCCACAATGCAACCGACTTTGTTTCAGACAGGTTTAGATAAATATTTTTATTGCATAAGAAAAAAAAAATATTTTTTACGAATACAATACTAATTGAAATGTATTTTTTACGAATACAATACTTGATTGTGTTACTTTAAAATATTTTATTTTATTTTTAAATATTTTTTATTGATAAATAGGCTTTACGCCTTATTTTAGGTGTAAACGGTAAACGAAAATAGTAGATATAATTATCAATAAAAATAGTTATGTAAACATGTCTGTAGCAACGTCGCGTCGGACGCGACGTGCCACGATGCGACGTCGTGTCGTGTGTATACATTTTGGCCTAATATCCCGAAAAATCACTAGTCGCTCGTCAAAGTTTTTGCATGCAATGTCGATAGGTAAAGGTCCTCTGGCTTATTTTTTTTTTCCACACAAAATTTGTATTTATTTAAGAAAAATATGTCATAAACGATATGTTATACTAACTGGATAAACTTCTCATACTAAAAAACTAACAATATTCACTTTATTTGTATCTATACAACCTAACTCAAAATCCTTAACTGCTCCAATAAACTTTGAACCATCGTAACGTTAAGGCTTAACTTAGTGCAGTGTTCCAAGAAGAAGTGTCTTTTATAATCTAAAGACTCTATAAAAATGTTATATCATCATTTACAAAATATATTAAAACCTTATTTTTCTTTTCCCAAATATAAAGTATTAAGTTAATATTTCGGGGCCAAGTTCGACGCCTCCGAAAGGCCACTGAATAAAATTAATAACCAAACAACGTTGCCACGTCGGGGGCTGCGGTACTTAATTTGCATTCTTGAATCAAAATGTTATTGTAATTATGTAGGGTCAGATAATATTGCCCTGCAGCGGTGCTCGTAACATTCAAAATGTGTACCTTAACTTCACTAGGTATTAACTTTGTTAGCGATTCTGTAAACTATGTTGCCTTGCCTTTAATATTTTACAAGCGAAATACGAGTATGTGGCTCTGACGCTAGAACCGAGATATTCGCTGATGCTAAATAAAATACTATGATTTATATTTGATACTAAAAACGGGTTATCCAGGAAGGAGTGCAACTTAACTACCATCAATCTAAACAGCAGAAACCTACTTCTTCGATAATGACAATACTAGACGAATTAAAATTATTTTCTCTCTCTAATAAATGAATAAATTATATAGAAGAAATAACTTGAAATAGGTAATTTTGTATTCGTAGATTATGCTTTTATAATGTAATTTTGTTCTTATTATTCATACTCATGAGAATTTTCAGACATCTATTTTCTCGAAATAAACTTTGGGCTCGAAGAAAATTTCTCCTTATTTTTATATTTTGTCAAAGTCACTATTACTGTAATGTCGCAGAGTCTCAGGCGTAATGAAATACTGAAAATAATAAAACGTGAGCGTATATGTAACGAGAGCTTTAATTTCAAGAAGGTAATTATGCTCATTTAGTCAAGAAAGCATTAACTTACATAATATGATATAAATTCAACGTTTAACAAGAACCCAACCAGTCTTTAAGGGTTTTAATACCAGGGTTAAATGACTTTTATAGGTATACGAAATTTATCAGGGAACCAATTGTAATACAATAAACAATATATAAAAATGGCATTAAACTGTAAACTCACTGTTGTAACGTAATAACACCGTACATTTAAACTCGTTCAGAGCACTATACAGGAATCCGAGTCGTCTTGCAAGGCAGACTGGCCCCGGGGATAACATTACAAAGGCCTCAGTGTCGGGATGTAAAGGTGCCGACTGACCGGGGCCCCTTTGCTCACCGTCCCCCAGTAACTCTGTCCACACAACCATTAAGGTATTAAGGAACAATGTTAAACTGAAACGCTGAAATGTAAACATTTCAAATGGACCGGCGCGGCTGTACACTTCGGTTACCGTTTTTGGTGGACATTTCAATTATTGTTTCCACTTTACTTTAACTTTATTAAGTTTTCTGTATTTGGTTCAACTAAAATTATTCTCATTGTTCATTCACTTCCAAGAAACAAAATTATTGTAAATCTGAATTATTATAAGATTAATTGATGTCTATCTTTTTACCTAATCCGACATTAAACGAGCTCCTGTTTATACTAAACTTATTCAAGCATGCGCATAATGTAAAAGGCATAAGCTTAACGGCTTTCGTAAATATGTATTACAGGCTTAAATTAGTAACCACGGTTAATTTAACATTCTGTTTTAGAAGTAATGTTATACCTAGTTTTAACTGAGATACTCCACGCTAACACTGTAATACCTACCACAATTCGTGTCGTGTGTAAATTTAGTATTTTAGGAGCTTTAATAAACTAACTACCATTTAATTTAACTTTTTTTTTAAATTACATATCATTACGGTAGAATTAAAATTGCTCTTGTAGTTTTTTGTTTGTACTTTTCTGACAGAAAATTATTTCGGTTCAACTTTTTTTTGTTTTATTGTTGTACTGTAGATTATTAGGTACTTTGTGTCATATTTTTATTAATCCATAGAATAAACCTAAGTTTTAGTACAATATACCATATCTACGCTTGTATTTGACCACTATTACACCTGAACAGTGAAAACTAAATTCAGCACCTCAACAAAAACACATCTGGCTCTCATAACTAATGCTTCAACCCCAGGTGGTCATCGTTGGGACAAATTGGGACCTTAAATAACATTTGAAGTACCAAAACTATATTATATAAAGTTGCCTTTCATCCACAATAGCAAAGTTACATAATAAGATGACTATCAGCCGGCATCACTCCAGAAATGCCGGGATATATGTTATCCACGCCATTACCGTCGTATAAAGGCTGTATTCAACGAACTGGTGTGTATTCATGGCTACACTTACCTAATGTTTTATGAAAAAGAAATTATTTTTGCTGAGCGCCATGTATAAACTTGCTAACGATGTGTTGTTTTACAACGTAATGTACAATGCTAGCATACGAAAGACTTTATTTTTCTTAGTAGACGTTGGGAACAATGTGTTGTGTAGTATATAAGTTAGTTTACAACTACCTACACTGTTATTAGATGACGCTTACATTCGTGATTCCTCGCCAACAAGGAAACGAGATAGTGTTCAAAGCGTGGCACAGAATCTAGCACCGTTTACGTCAAGAAGTATATAGATAAAAGTGGAGGCCACACTCTGAACACCTAAGTGATACCGACTGTGGGCTGTCGCTCTCTTTCTGAATACATACATAAGACAAAGAAAACATATATCACTGTCTCGTTCTTAAGTGCGTATTTACAATGAGAGCGTCAGGTCAGCCCACAGTCGGTTTCACTTAGGTATTTAGAGAGTTGCCTCCATTTTTATCTACAAGCTTCTTGGTTTACGTAGCATTACTAAAATATGCATAGATTAAAGAAAAACTATTTGTTTACCAATACTGGAGCCATTAGGCATGTGACGTCAGCTCTGGTTTGTGTTACCTAGACATGAAGTTTGTAACAAACTGGCTATCCATATCATACTCACATAATATATTAGTTATCTATGCAACACTCATGTGATATTTAGTATCACATGAATGTTTTAATACCTATCTAAGTACATTTGCATAGAAGACTTTATCTACCTACACCCATGATATGAATTATCTTTCAAAGTTTCTGAAAGTTTTTTGCAATACTAATATCGAACAAAAATGGCGACCGGCGGGATACGACGTGAATTCGAATAACCCATAAGTTCTTTTGTTAAATTCACGGCGCTGTGACAGTGAAACGCGCATGCATGACAATGTTCTTTTTTTGAAAAGGAATTGCATAATGAAATTTAGTACAACATTATAACACTCGTTTGAATTATATTATGGTTACTATGACACTGGTTGTTTTAATGTTGGCAATAAGCTAACTGTTTCAGAAACTTATAGAGGATCATAGCATGGGTGTAGATAAAATATTTAAATCGATACAGGAACACTACAAGAGATTGTTTAAATAATGATGTCACTTTAAAAACAGTTAAAACGAATATTTCAATTGCATACATATTTAATCACGTTATTAATTTTGACAAATGAGGCGTCGCTATCAATAGCTATAAATAATGGACGCGTCATGCTCAGGCAGTGAAGCATTGTTTAATGCATATTAATCATAATAAATATAAGTGGAGTTTGTGTGAAAGCCTAGAGTCTAAAAGGCTAACACAAATCGAATGATACAGCATCAAGTTTTGCTCCAACTTGGTGATATCACGGGATTAACTCTATGCTTGTTATTATCTATCACCGACACAAAGCGAGAAGATCGTGAAAAGTCGGTGGTTTAGCCTCTGCTACTCTGATAGTACCGACTATCGGCACGACTGTATTTTAGATGGCGCGAAACTTCGCAAAAGTCACTTTGACTATATACAGCTATTGTATTATCCATTTACCATACTCACAACCACAAATGGTTAGACTACGAAGCCAGCAGATTTCTTTTTTTTTATATAGTTTGATTCTTCTTCTGCTCTGATTTGGAATAGTCTGATTATAAGTCTGATTTGGAATAGTAGAATAGTAATCCGAATGAAAAGATTAGGGAGTCAGCAAAATAGTGAAACAGACTGCTTGCGAACTGTGAACGTGCTTAAGAATTTTTATTTTATGGGATTGTTACTTTAATTAGCAACAAAATAAATCTTTATTCCATCCATAGAGCTACGACCTTTCCTCAGAATGGCTCTTTCAATTAAAGTTCGGGTTATCCCTAAACATACTGTAAAGCGGCTAACATATTCTACATATTAAAATTTAGCGTTATCAGCCAGACTATAGAAATAAAATGACGTTACTTTTTTTCATATAATACCTTGATTACAATTGAAAGTCTCAGGCCAGTCCAATTTTCTAAAGGTTCTATTGTTAGCGCTGTTTCATTGGCTCACACAAAGGGGTATGTTACTAGAATTGTAATAATATATTACTTTGTTGCATAGTAATACATACTTTTAAATTACAGTACAAACAACAATAGTAATATTAAATCTTACCTTTTATTTGATACAAAATAAATAAATTGTATCGAGTGAGTTTCTATAATGGTTACATTATGTTTGAAGAAATAAGATGAGAATAAAGTTTTTAGTCATTCATAAACTAATACAAACTTGTTCTTACATAAATTGAACGATAACGTACGTACTTAAAAACTAGAACGTAAGCTGTTTAATTCAATAAATGTTTTTTTTTTTTTACAAATTAGGTTTAGGAACTTCTTCTATTGTAATAGGCTTATTTGCAGATATACGCTGGTACAAACAGAATAATAAACAGCAATAATTGCTAATAGCTTTGCAATTGAAAACCATTGAAAACTACGTTTGCCAATTAGCAGTAAATGTCTGGCTTAACGTACTTAGGTTAGATCGCCTACTAACATTATTACTGCTGGTAACACCATTCGATTCACACAAAATCGCTACATGATATTGTTATTAGATCCTGTATGGACATAAGAGACTATGTATTGATTATCACGGCTTTTCCTGTGAATTCGATTGACTGGTGGAAAAAGGCGGGTATGACGGACTTTCTTCATGCTTTTGTTGTCACAAAAACTATGAGTAATATTAGTCTTCTTGCTACAATACACTACGTTACGGTCTATGTAAAGTCATAACCCGTATTTAATAGCAATTTTGCAGAGCAAAACCTTGCCTCCTTATTACAATCATTGTATACACAATAAACAGAGAAATTAACCTGTCTGCAAGCAAATTATAAAACCAAACATTTATCAGTTAACTAATTTATTGTAGCCGCAACACCAGGAAGGCCTTATCCATTACCGGCGCCTGATTTGTCACGGTAGCTGATTCATTAGAGAGGCATTAATCTTCTGCGGAGGTGCGAGGGGGCGTCAGCCAACTAGCTCGGTGATAAGGCCGTACTTTGTCCAAGACGCCGTGACGAGCCCCAGACATCGGGCCCGAAAGCCGACACTGGAATTTAATTAACCCAAATTTGTCCTTTTGTCTCAGCTGTATCGGCGCATATCCCCAAAGTGTCTGTCAATATGTGGTTAACAGTGTTACAAGTTAGAGCAGGGGACATGTAAGTGCGAAGCGAACTCTGCTTCGTGCAATTCAGTGACGAGAGGTCCCATTAAACCATTATAATGGGCTTATTTAAAGTATCCCCTTTTCAAAGTATCCCTTTTGGATTCTTTTTATTGGGCTATTAAAAACACATTTAAAACCATGAAGCTCGAATACAGTTTGCTGTAACACTCCATAATAACTACAAAGTTTTACTTAATTATTTCTTTCTTTCTTGTGATGGGCGTTGATAGCCGCGCTACAGTATTTTACTGTTGCAGCTATCTCCGTGTCTTTTGTTAAGTTATACCTAATAAACTTTATTATTTATATTTCAAAATAAACTAGGTATACTTTATTTTAATACATAAAAGCTTGACAAATAGTTCCCATTTCCAATTTAGACACGACGTACGACACAACGCATTGTTGGTGTTCCAAAAAGAGAATTATCTGCTGAATACCATCCAACATCCCGGCCCCATTCTCCACATATTTTTATTTTAATAAAGTTTCTATCTAAATCACAACCATTGCAGTGGTCTCATATAAACTCTAAATGCGTAAAAGTGTTTCGGACAGGCTCAAAGGGCACGTCAAAATGTGAGAGAAATTCCGGAAATAGAATAGCGTATACTCAGAGCGAAAAATCAACTAGCAACTGATGGCGGCCGCTTGAAAAACTTGCCTAACCAATGGACACAGATAGTTTTTGGAGATAATTATAGTAGTTTCATTAAGTTACAAAGTTTGGGAAATATATTTTTTTCTTTGATTATTTCACCTGTACGTGTAAGAATTGACATGTTATACAAAAAGATTTCGTTTTATTAATAAGTTATTAACAATCACTTATTCATAAAACGAAATATTTTACTTGAAATTAATTAGTACGCACACTACGGTCATCATCTGCCTAGCCTTTTCCCAACTATGTTGGGGTCGGCTTCCAGTCTAACCGGATGCAGCTGAATACCAGTATTTTACATTGTACTAGGTACACTACGTAATATGTGTATTAAAAATATTATAAGTACCTATTTCATGCAGTGAAATTTTTGCCAAGATTAGAGAATATTTTATTACATTTAACGTAGGTACCAGAATCGGTATTTCCGATTTCCTGTCTGAAACATATTCATCGAAGCAAAACCAAGCAGAGTTTCTTTATAATAATAAATGATAGCAATACATCAAACGTGGAATAAGACGTTAAGGTTATTATTGCCAGATGTTCAACCTGACACAGCTAATAATTGTTTCTACCATAACAAGATAATTTCTTAAAAATAGTGGAGAAAAAGCTGTCTGCGTGCATCACAGAAAACATATAGCACGTATAAAACAACTGATAAGATTAAAACGCTTTAAAGTCCGAAGAACAAGTCTTGAAAAATAACAATCTTTAGTACGAATCTATCATAGAACATAGATTCCAATTCGTTTAACAACGGAAAAAGAAAAGGAACAAATAGTTGGAAGAAAGTGTTCCTTAACTCTTGTTTTATAACCTGAATAAACTGAGATCTCAGCGCTACAAAAAGTGTAGATATTGGAAAGAAATCATAAGTAACAGTTCCTTCCGGGCACTCGAGGTACGCACTCCGAATATAATGCAATTACGTGAGATGGATTGCTTCACTTCGAGCCGCGAGAAGGTCGTATAACTTCCTTATCTTCGCGACGTATCCGCTTTTATGTCGTTTTTATAAAAAAAAAAGAATAAAAATATTATTTCCATGCTGATTTTGGGATGAAAGAAAAACGTAAAATGTTAGTACGGTTCCGTGTACTTTAGCTATGTTGCGCATATTTCACAGCCGAAAGAAAATTGACGGAGAAGCTCCCAGGGCGACGGAGTTTTAATCATGTCATTGCTTATTATTGCCATTCTTAAAATTTAAGTTCGTTATATGTGCTTTTAGAGTGTGCTCGCGTTTCATATTGTACAAACGCTTGAGAAGAAATACCTGACATTTTCTTGCGAATAAGACAAGGCAAATTACCGTTTAGAATGAGGAAAATCTTTACACAGACATAATCAGTTAGCATAATATTTTCGTGTCTGTATTTTTCCTCTAGCTTCTTTTTTGTAACTATTATTGAATATTATACTCATACTCAAAGTATTTTTATTTTAGCTAATGTGTAGATATTGTAATTTTCTAAAACACAAGCAAAAGTAACGTACATAGGTACCTAAATCCTAGAATCGCCAAACGTGCGTTAATATTGATAGACAAAACAAAGCAACTTTTTAGTTTGTTACCTACATAGGCACCTGACACATCTTGTAACAAATATAGTGACGCAATCACTCTTGGCAATCCAACAATTAACGAAGTCATCATGTTCATTGACTCGCTATATGGTAGTGGAGCACAATGGGATCAACGTAGCGACAACAGCCTGACTAGGGCACTCGACCGAGTGCGCAAGAATGGAAGCCCTAATGGGGTAACCCCTCAGCAGTATTATGGACCACCTCTTCCCGACTTAGGAACATTGCGCATAGTTGAAGCGGTAGGGATATTGTTTGTCAACATGAATGCAAAGTGAAAAGTTGTATGAGCGGCCCGTGGCTAAATAATAACAGCCGCACAGGTCGATCGATCAGTTTAAGCTACGCTTGCCGCGCTTGGTCTGTGGATGGCCTCGGAAGGTACGTTAAGCCGTTGGTCCCGGCTGTTATTCGTGGATCTTTGACAGTAGTTACGGGTAGTCAGAAGCCCGAAAGTCTGACAACCACTCTTACCAAGGGGTATCGTATTACCCAGTAACTGGGTTGTGGAGGCCAGATAGGCAGTCGCTCCATGTAAAACACTGGTATTCAGCTCCACCCGGTTAGACTGGAAGCCGACCCCAACATAGTTGGGAAAAGGCTAGGCAGATGATGATGAATGCAAAGTGAATTAAGGTATAATTTGTAAAAATTAAATGTTGATTGGCAATAATAACTTTGTGCGAAATCTTTGATGATGTGAGCTACTCGTCTGACCCATAGACCACGCACAATGAAGAGTGCCGTTAGGGCCGTAGTTGGCATGAATTTATCCCAAGAACAAACTTTGTAGTTGAAAAAATGAGGTACGGAAAAAAAGCTGGATGTTGTTTTTTAACAACTAGACCAGTACGCCTTTCGTATTCGTGATGTATATAATGATGTAGAGAGAAACGCGTCGTGACATAAAAATATGTGCTTTAAATCCAACCAATAAGTCTTGCTTACATAAACGTTAGTTTATTTATAGCCGCACAATACAACCAGTGGATTACCTAAATCTCGTGTGAAATCGAGGAAGGCAAAGGGTAATACGAAACTAACTGAAACTATTTAAAGAAGGTCAAGTTACTTAATTGGATCATATTATGCTGGTTTGACCCTGAGCATCTAGTAGCACTTAGCTCTGAACCGTTCACCGGCGGAGCATTGCATTTGCATCGCGGATTCCAAGGATTAGCCGGATATTATATAACACTATCAGACCGGATGTCGAATACAGAATAATTTATGTCGGAATACTAAAGCGGTTTTGATTATAATTCTGTCGTATTGTATGTGTGATTCAGCAGCAAAGAGTACTAAAAAGTTTTCAGTTATAGTAAGACCACTTTTCAAGAACTTCATTTTAATAAGGGAAAGTCATGGTAGCGATTGAATGCCAGAAAAGCTATTTTTAACTGGCAATGCCCTCGGGTAACGCTACCTTGATGACTCTTTAAACCAGGAGCATTATTGTGAATCCCCGCCATCTTCGTAGAGGAGAAAAGCGCGTGACAAGTCACGCTGTTAAATTAATGGTTAAGTATAATCTACAAAGAAACAAAAAAGTACCTATCTATAATTTCTGGAACACAGTAAGTGGGAGATATGAAACAAGATTGTTTCTAATAAAACATGTGGGTAGGTATACAATGTTGGGGTCTCTAATTGGGTCGGACAAGAATATCAAATATTTATAAGAGGTCCCTAAAGTTTAAAGATGTCTTATAACGAAGTCAAAGTTTTGGTAACAAGGCTTTGAATTTTGTTACATTATGTAGGTGTACCAAAACATCTTTTGGTCTCCGAAATCACAACTGAATTCTTTAATAAAGGTAAGAAATACAAATAATTATTAAAATTTTTATGTAAGCAACAATTGATAAATGTCCATATTAATATTATTATATACTAGCTTTTGCCAGCGACTTCGTCCGCGTGGAATAATAACTTCCGGAAATTGAGGCACTAACTCTCATAGAGTTTAACCGATGTGCTCTTTCTTCTGCCGATTCTTGAGAACGCGTATTTCTCATTCAACGCGTTTTTCAAGACAATAGCGGGCGGACGCCGGCGTCCGCTTGGGGCTTGAATAACTAAAAATATATAACTACGTCTAATATATAAAATAATATATAATAAAACCTACTTCACTTAAAACTAAATACCTAGGTATAACTACTATAATTAATAATACCTATACTTATAATTAATAAAAGTACCTACGCTTTTACCTACTTAATATTAAAAAAAACTGAACATAAATTAACCAAAACTTACCTACTACTAACTAAGTACTACTAACCTATTACTACTTCACCTAAAAAGAAATCCTGTTTTCCCAACATTTCCCTTCACGGCTCTGCTCCTATTGATCGTAGCGTGATGAAAAGTATACTATAACCTGTCCAGGAGTATGAAGAACAATTGTACCAAGTTTCGTTGAAATCCGTCGAGTGGTTTTTGTTTCTATAACGAACATACAGACATACAGACAGACAGACAGACAGACAGACAGACAAAAATTTTACTGATTGCATTTTTGGCGTCAGTATCGATCACTAATCACCCGCTGATAGTTATTTTGGAAATATATTTCATGTACAGAATTGACCTCTCTACAGATTTATTATAAGTATAGATATATATATATATACTATTATTATTATTACCTGAAGCAGAGAAGTGGATTGGTAACTTTTGCAGTGAGGATAAACATTTGATAGAAGCGTCGAGTTAGGTAGTGTTAACTCTTCAACTGGCGAGGGGCTTAGTGCCCGCGGCGATCCACGTGCGATCTCGTTACAAACTCTCGATCGAAATATTTCCGAACCAGTAGACACGTAGCCGAGCACCTCTATTTGTATACACGCGTCAATAGGAGTCACGCCTCTGAAAGTACTGTATTGTATCCCCCGAGTGAGCAGTGTATACCATACAGGTCCATGAAAATGAAATTCTTACTTCCATAACACAATCTATTTGCTAAAGCCACGGGCGTTTGTTCGGCCCGGCCACCGATGCGGTCACTAATTACATCGGAGCGCTAACTGCAATTGTGTTGATCACTGTTTAATGTAATATCGCCGTACTTCGCAATAGTTATCTCTTTAACTATTGGGAATTCTATCTGGACTATGGATCTGTTTCATTTTGTAGCTCATACATGAGATACATGAGTAATATAATGCACTAAATACAGAGTGGTGAACTCGATATAAATAATTGTTCTTATAAACGAAAATTAGCAGATAAAGACAAAGATATTTATTCGTAGGATATGGTACTAAGTTGCTAAGTTGAGTTATGTTCAGGACACACAGAAATACAACGAGAACATAATTTGCACTTAAAATTAAATAAGTATAATAATGAGCTTACCCTTATAATCAATAGAACATTGTATTAAAATTATTTGCAGTAGCCATGTTTTTAGATTAAGAGCCTACACTACCTCAGCTAAAATTCACTCTTTAACTCGCTCGCACGATACTGCTCGCGGACTGAGTGAGAGCGAGACAGAGTGCGGTGCTAGGCGGCAGGCAGCGCCAATAGTTTAGGTATTTGCTTTTTACGGTGAAAATAATGGTAATTAAAAAAAAGTAAATAACATAAGACCTGCTTTATAGTTAGTTCGGTTAGTATACAAAGTTTCATGATCTAATTTGAAGTATTTTTTGAATACCAGCGGTTTATTGTTCGGTTTAGAGGTAACTTTGGATTTTTTTTCTATCGAGAAAATTTTATGAAATCGTGTTTTCGTCTAACATAAGACCTAACATTAATCCTCAACTATAACATATATTTATTTCAAAATTAATGCTGCAGTATTTTCGACATAACGGAGGATCATGCTAAGCCATTTGAGGTAGTATAGGCCCTTAATGGTATAAAATGGCTCTTATTGTTTTTGGAATGTGGTTGTAATATTTATCCATGATTATATTATTAATTAATTTATGGTAAATTATTACATCTGCTAATCTCCAATTTTTTGACGTGAAACGTCTTTCAGTTCATTACAAGTAGAAGTCACTTGCTAAAACCGTATGTAACGAAAATATGTCGCCTCGCTCAGTAATGACATGTAGCTTTGTAACTATTGGTACTTAAAAACTCGATCGCTTTCCATTATGGTTTTCATCAAATGTTCGCATAGGTACTTTATTACCTCACTAACAAAACCAAAAATATTCTGCTTTTTGCTTTCAAAATTGACCACGACACCTCGACCACGATTTAGACAACCCCACAGGAAAAAGTCAGAACATGACACGAAATCGTCAGGGATAAAAATAGTGTTATGATGGTGTGGTGGTGGATATTTCGAAAAAGGGTCGTTTGAACTTTAGTATAAAATTACTAAGATATTGGGATAGTCATGGTCTTAGAGATTGTGCATAATGATGTCTTGCCACATTTTATATAAAATAAATAACAGATATCAAACAACTAGAGGTGGCAAATATAATGGTGGCTAAAAAAAGGTTAACGGTGTATCCGAGCTGACCACTCTATATAATAATTTTATCACAAACACTTCAGCACGTAGTCATACCGCAGAGTAATAATTGGTACAAATAAAAACCATTCAGAAGCCACAATTATCAAGTTGGACAAACAGCTTGGTGAATCTACATAGTACCTATATTTTTATTTTATCTATGAAAGTAAGGCGCTAGCTGTCTGTCCTTTTGACGTACAGAGGCCAGCACATCAAGCTACTCCAATCTGTCAGATTTTCCCAATTGAATATGAACCTTATTCCTTTGTACTAAAGTTGAAAATCTATCAAAGAAATTTGACAGATTGGGGTAGGTTGACCTGCTGGCGTCTGTACATTAGTTATTAATTACGTGCTTATAAAATTCAATTCAAATATCGACGTGATTTATGACAGCAAAGACTTAAGGCGGTCGCGATCGCTTAGTCAATTCCTTTTAGGGCTTTAGATAATGACTCGGTAAATAACTAGAAAAGCTAGGCTGGATGAGAAATGATGAGACATACCCAGAAGACAATTAATAACAATTTGTATATGTACCTACCTAATTCATTTATCTACTTAACACTGTTCCATTTTCTATTATGAAACGAAAACTTTCAAACAATATGTATCCATTAATTTAAGCACATAATATTCACTACACTACACTACAAATAGCACTGGCTATAAAAGTACATAGCTGTTCGACGTGTTTGCATATAACACTGTGCAGTATATATTTGGGTGTTCCCACCAAATATAAAGTCATTAATGTATGCTCTCGTACCCAGGCACACCTCCAATAAATAAAATAAACGCACTGAATTTTGTGCCACAAGCGATATCAAACTACAAATTATAAGAATTGAAATTCGATTCACGTTAAAATCCACATTTCATGGCAATATACGAGTTACAAAAAATGTATGTCAATGATTTAATATTTCGTTACACACGGTAATTTCACGCGGGAATGTACTTCATTTGCGGTCGGTACAGACGTAAACATAATACAAGATAACTTACTTAAGTTCAATTTGATCCATTTGGTAATAATTAATCTCAATTGATCCGTCATATTCAAGTAGCTTAATCAGCATTGCAGGTAACAATTACCATTCGGAATACCGCGTTAAACAAGGTTTAGGGGCACAAAGGCATAACTTTAGAATTACACGGTATTCAAATGTAATCCGGCGTGGATTCTCTAGCTAACATTAAACGCGTGCTAATAGAGGCCGGGAAGGGAACAGTGTGCCAGATCGCGCCGTTCCGCGGAACACCTATTACGTTCTCATTAACGTGGTCGTAGTGCGCTTTACCCCTCGTTAACAATGCCCTTCCAGCAAATTGTGCCTTCAAAATGAATGTATACGATACGGCGACCTTTTGCCGATTACAATCTCTTACATCTTAATTATAACATTCTTAACTGAAATGCTGAAACGTAAAGCTGTCCATTAATGAAATCATCGAAAATCACAGAGAAATAGCCGCAGTAAAGGCTTGATTGTGGATCGGCATTCCTTGTTGGGAAGTACAAAAGGCCGTCGGTCTGTCTGACCGGGAGCGACAAGCGCGGCCGGCGGAATGACGGGAAACACGCTTTTCAGTTTGTGGAACCATCCCGTGGCTTTATGAATCAACTTTATTGGTATTTAATTGAATCTGACTACAACGCGTCCTTTTAGCGTCTCTAGTAATCAGACCTACTCGTACACCAGTACTTACAAAACCACTTCTCAAATAGTTGAAGTAGTACTCTTGCACTAATCCGCATGACTACGTCAACTTAAAAGTTGATAAAACTCCGCTACGTAGTGAAAGTTTACCAGCCTATCGCATAAATACTACAGCGAAAACAATTTTCCCTGGCTCTACTTTTACGACTTGCGCGGCGAGATAAACAAATGAGTGTAAAGTAGTCACATAAAAGGAATACCTAAATCTGTGTATAACCTAATTAAAGTAATAATAGACTCACCTGCTCCAATTTAAAATCTCTTTCGTCGAAAACCTCATAATGTGACGTCTGTAAATAAAAGCTTTAGCTGTTTCCTCAAATAACGATTTTGCACATTAGGCATCCATTACGGGAACGAGGAGTCGGTAGTTTTATTTTTTCTTTGCAACACGTGTGTGCGCGACGTGGCGACCGCTGTGGAGGTAGCGATGCAGTGCTGCAGAGGTAGCTAGGGCCAGGTGCGAACGCACGATACAGCTTTTTGTAACAAACGATTCTATTTTTGCCGTTGCAACTAGACGGGGAAAATGTAAAACTATGAAAACTTATTTTTGAATCGCTCGCCGTAAAAATCCTGTTACCTATGAACGTTCGGAGTGTGGCTTACAAATCTGAAATGCCGTTCGGAAAATGAATTAACAATTTGAATGGTTTCGTGTAGGTATATTTTTGCTGCTATGGCTGGATACGTAAAATATTTTTGGTTTTATAGTTCTACAATAATTTTTCAATCGAGTTGATAGATGACAAAGACCACTCGAAGAGGATTTAGGTAGATATCATCATGTACGATTCATAATATCAACATTCTCCCAATGAAGTAACAACAAGTATTTTCTTCTTGTTTGTGAATACATTGTCAATCTTCTTTATTCTAGTACACTTTAAAAATTAAACCGACCGGACCGTATTAAAAAGTTTTACATGACAAACAATGCTACATTTATTATCATGAAAAAGTCACATGCGGACAAAAATAATACAATCTGCTTAAAATCATGTAGCTCATTAAAACATCCAGCGATTATACAGCGCATATCAAGATAAAATATTTTGGAATGTAGTCACACATAGAAATACAGAAACAATTGTGTGCAGAATAAAATGGATGATTGTTAAGCCCGTTATTCCAGTCAGCTTTATAAATAGAGAGCGACAACGCGGACTGCAAAATCGGAACGTTCACGAACCGAATATATCACAATATAATATTGAACGAGACTATTCTAAATATGTAATACTAGCCGAGTGGCCCCCGGGATTACCCGTGAAAATACATTTCACCCCTATTTCCCGTTTCGAGGTCGAATTTTAAAAATTTCCTTCTTAGCCGACATTTGCGTTATGGGTGAAATACATTTTCCGAAATTCATTTTTGGGTTCACGGGTTCAGGCTTGATGAGTAAGTCTGTTCACTTCGTGTTATTACGATTTAGTAACTAAGTAAATTCTGCGATCTTTTGCTGAAGTAGGAATTTTTAAAGTAAGCCCATAATGTAATTACTTATTTTTTTGGCAACTTTTCTTGTTTTTTGATGTCCGTATTTTTTACGAATTAATTCGCTTTAATACTATAACTGTATTTAGAAAACTGTATGGAACCTACACCTACCTACCTATATACTATACATTATAATTTAATTTTTGTACGTTGTCAAAGATTCACAGGTACCCGATACGAATCAAAACAGAATCGACCTGACAAACACCGCCCAAAAATAAATGGACACCACGCTGTCCTAAAAAGCAACAGTTAATTACAGTTCCAACAAGCAGCACCAAGTTTAGCAGTCCAAATATAGGGACTCCTTAATGAGGCGACCGAGTCCCGCAGCGAAGCATCCCACGAGGACTGCGGGCCAGCGCCGGGACCCGGCACAATTGAACTGGTAACGAGCCCGGATTATTGATTGAATCCATCAGTCCCAGGCGAATTGTCGTTATTAGTTAAGTGACAATGTTACCATAGATACCTACTCGGCGTATAGCTTCGATGCCACACCGAATTTTGTTGCTTCTAATAATAATCGGGTGATGATTTTTGGAAACTGTACGACTAACAAATGCACTATTTAATTGGATTTACATGTTTCAGAATTTTAAACTATTAATGAATGTACCTAAAAACAAATATATATATATAGATACGGTAGAAATCCAAACATGTTCACGTCCACAATGTTCATTTTCACAATTTAGAAACCTTTTATATTATTCTGATTCAGTAAATAAAAAGTACCTACATTCAAAATAATCCATTATTTTATAAAAAAGATCTTTTATAGAAAAGATGCGTAGGTATAAGTGCTCGTAACCTAAAGGCCAGCGTACATCGGCGGACGAAGGGGCAGGGTATTTTTAATCTACCAATGTTAATTCGTACGTATTTTATGGTAACAAGATCTAGATTCCAAAGCTCAGAGACTGATCATGGAGCCTAAAGGGGATTTCTCTCTGCGATATTCAAAAGCGCGCTGAAGAATACCGCGGCGGGATACAATGACATGCGGCGGGACGTGTCAGCATGCGGCGTGAGGTTAAAACAGGTTGCGACGGTATGCGCCAGAGTCCGCTAGCATACGATCGCGGGGGAGAGGCAGTGCAAGTGGGGGTGCACTCCGCATATCCCCCGTAGCATACCGCGGGATGCTGCCGGCATGACGCAGCTTCCAGTAGTACCTACGCTAGCGCCTAGTGGCGACCAGTGTGTGCTGGCTGGTGGCAAATCCTCCTCTATGCCGTCCCCCGCTATGGTGTGCGCTGGCCTTTAGGATGACACCAACACCTACACTTTTAACGTTACAAGTTATTTTTAAAAGTGCTTTACAGTTAATAATTGGAGCATGAATAAATATAATAACGTAGATACCGTAATGGAGGGTGTCTGTTTAAGCCCAAGAAACGCTACGGTATAAGATTTCGCGCGGGGGAACCTTTATGTAGTCGACTTACCTGTCATTGGAGCCACCAAAACGTGAATATTGCTATCAAACATCTTAACAAAAATGTTTATTTTCATAACAGAAATTAACAAGTGACTGAACAAATCCCGGCTGTCACCACTTGGCCAGTTGTTTCGTTAATCTGCTCGGGATTATCAAGGTTTAATATAGATAAGGCTGTAACCTACTTTGCTCAAAAGACAAAATATTGTCGAAATATAATTAAGGCCATTTTCGGTGTATTTACCTTCTGAAACCGTTGGACTGTGTGAAAATTAAATGACAATATTAACACAGGGAGAGCATGGGCCTGTGATTGCCTGTCAAACACAGACATAGCCGTTATCTGACGCACGAGGTAATTATAAGTCGGTTTACAAGTTCAGCTGGCTGCGAACGTTGAATAGAATCTTTGACGTGTGCGAACGAAACATTATCACATAGAATATAGTTCGAAACTATGTTGTTACCACGTTGTAAATTGTTTAATTTCCGTTTACTTTTCTTTGGGTTCTTCGTTTAATTTACTACTTCTTTGGGTTCTTGAGCGAAATGTTGTTCAACAAATAAAATTTTCGAGGACTACTTTCACAAAACTTATGGAAACCATCGTCCTCAGAATGTTTTCCTATTTCCGTCTAGAAAACCGCGTACGTTTCTTTTTAGTCAAGTAAAAATACTTTTACATAAATGTAGGTATTCACACCAACATTTACCGTTTAGGGTACATGCATATTTTTACGTGTTTGGGAAATGTAAAAATAAATTATTACTAAGATATGCCAACAACATGACTAATTAGCCTCTAACACTTAATCATAAGTACATCAACACTTCAATCCACAATAGTATTAAATATCCTTAAACAGTATCAGCATTGGTAACATTAGCCCATCAATCCGACGACGTCTCATATACAAAAGCAGGTATGTGGTAGAGATCCGTACAAGATAGTTGCAGAATAGCTGGCGGCATACAAAAGCATCCATTACGGCATAGGTACTGATTTGTCACGCCGCTGATTCATTAGACGACCATTAATCTTAGAACGCGGTTACATGATAAAGCTTTACTTTGTTTAGCCCCCCTCTACAGCGTCTACAAGATTTCGTAGCAGCGTAGCTAATACGTAGCACTGAACTCTGCTGTAGGTTTTTTTTTTGTATGAATTTGCATTTTAGGTAAATATGCCTAGGTACGTTTATGATATAGAGAATCGTTCAGGTTTATATGATTTATCTTTTAATTTCAAATGGTGCAATAAAAAAATGGTGGCTAGTGAGCTATTGTTTCATAAAAACTAATATGGCTGTTTACTTCGAACTGGAAATCTCCTAAGTTAAATTGCTTTAGAGAGTAAGTAACGAGAACACTATACTGAATGAGGTAATCAGTCAATTAAAAGTTCCACTATCTAATAAAGAAACCAAACTTTCATTCACGACGGAAACAATGTTTTCACGAATCGTAAAACAATCACACAAATTGAATAGTTTCCGATTTACCTCAAACAAGGAAACCTTTCTCCGGTTTCTTATTGCTGAAAAACACATTAATAAATACATTAACGAAACTGACCCACATGAACTTCGGTACCACGAGATGCCACAAACGAGTGCTGAACGTAGAACTTCCTTCATACGTCATGCAATGCTATCATTAAGGTAGTCTCAGAGTTCCATTTCTGAGCGATGAAGACAAAACAATATTGATATTAGATAATGGAAAAATAGCGTGTTAGAAACGAATTACTAGCGCGGGAAATTGCCATTTCCTTGCTATTCTTCTATCTAGAGGTACTTACTTACCGAAGTTCTTAGATTACACTGCGTTTGTAAGCTTTCGCCGGTCCTAACTCCTAACTGCTCTGCGTTGTTGTGAGCACTTTTGTCACTCCCTTTCCATCAAAAATTATGAGGTACTAGTTTTAAACTGAAATGAACACTACCTAATTAACACTAATATTATCCACGCATAATACGGGTATGGGCAAAGCATAATACGAGTACGAGCAAAGCATAACACTGGTAATGGAAGCGCAAAGAAATAAAAAATGTTAAATATGAAGTTTTATAGTGTGCTAAATATTTTATAATTTCATCGAGTTGTTATGACTACGTATACTAATATTATAAAGAGGTAATATTTGTTTGTAAGTGTGTATGTAGTAGGTAATCTCCGGAACTACCAACTGAAAAAATATTTTTGCATTTGATAGCTCAATTCTTGAGGACGGTTATAGGCTATTTTCACTTCACGCTACGACCCTTAGGAGCCGAGTAAAAGGAAAAAAAACGTCAGAAAGAACGCTATGCGAAAACGAAGTAATAGCACGTGCGAGCGATAGGATGCGATGCGATGGGTAATAGCACGTGCGAGCGATAGGATGCGATGCGATGGGTCGGGGGTTGAAATTTCACGCGAAAAGAGTCCAGAAGTCCAGTGCAGAAGCTAGGTTACTTCTCACCGTTTACGAATTTATTGCTGATGTTATTGATTTTTGTATCCAATTCTCAACAACTTCAGATCATAGAACCGAATCCCTCTCCTATTAAAGCCGAGACACGTTAATTGATTAAAGTAAAACATTAACACACAACACAAGTAGAACGTTCTTACAAAAGAAAAGAGAACTCACATTGTTAACGAAGTAACTTACTTCTTTAATCTCCAGATTACGTGTGATCGCGTATCAAATTTCATTATTATGATGCACTTTGGAAAAGTTTCACTCAGCAATTTGGAAGACTCGAGTACAGGAGGGCTCGAGTACCTACATAGTAATTTAATATTATGTGTCTTTACATGCGTAAGGTATAAACGTAGGCAGAATTTCCACAATTTCGCTGAAGCTGATTCTGTATTAATGTTGTATTTATATTGTACTTTTGCACCGACTTTGGTTTTTTAGAACAAATACTATCAGCAAACGTTAAGTGAAGGTGATGATGAAATCTTTGATCGTTTTGTAAACATTAAAACACACTTATTATATAATATACACACACTCATATTTATTCATATCCGTTAGACCCCAACTGAGCGAACTTTAATATAAGCTTTAATATTTTATTTCCAATTTATTTGTTAATCCGTCCCGGTGCCAAGCCCGTAATGGACCACTTCGATTTCCGTTTTTATCGTTTTATCTACTCTAGGAATATTGTTTTTATGACACAATCACTCTCTCATAGAGATCGCAGCTGCAAGCTAAAGGAAAAATTAATACAGATGCATTCACCCCGACACACGACGGCATACGTGCGACACCGCGACTTGTACCGACGTGTAGACAAACCATTATAACGCAATATGAACCTACACAGAGCTATAAACTTTTACACCCCCGCACGTAACCAACGATATACAGATAATAACGTATCTAACTAGAGTTAAGCTAACCTCGCCCGATGTTTATGCGGTATTTCTATGTACAAGCAAACTCCTCTATTGCCGATACAATAGATAACAAGTTTCGATAAGGGAGTTCAATAAGGATACCACAATAATGCGAAGGTGTCAGCTTAATTTTAGTGAACCACTTTAAACTTCATTGTATCAATAGTTTCCTCTAGCAGCAAGACGCTTGTACACACGGCTACGCATCAAGCTATAAATTTCCAGTTTTAGCTGATCTCGCATTGTATAGGTTTTTCGTACAATCAGAATTCAGCTTATACTGGTTATGTATAGCTTGATGTGTAGCCGTGCGTACGAAGTGATTGCATCTCTTCATCCTAACTTCCAATTAACGATAAAGACAATTTGGTCAAATTGTCTTGACGAGATTACTTTTCTAGTTTGTCAGGAAAGTTTGAAATGCCTTTAATTGCTTGCGCTCGAACGGGACGATACGATTTCGGTGAGCTAAAAAAGAGGCGTACAGACACTATCAGAAATGCTAATCACGATAAAATCCTTGACCAAAATACTTCGGAGTAGAATGATATTTACCCACACAATTTTTGTTCCAAACACTTTATCCCGGTAAAATCAATACAACACATAAAAATAGATTTCTTTTGTAAATCCATTTTCGTTAGTATATAGTCAGATGTAAACCATTTTATACAATTTTGTAGTATACAATTCCACAATAGATGTGTATTTGTGTGATCATGTCATCTCGTATGTTGATAATCGAACAGCTACAAGCTGGCAACTTAAAACAAGTACTCGCTGATTGTAATGTCAGGAGTTACTGACGTTAGATTGACGTAATCCTGCAGCTGTGAGCCGACGGAAGTCAGTATAGTGAAACCGTGTGAAACCGATTGATCATCCAGCGGCTAATTTGGTCGTAATTAAATATCACCAGTCAGAAGTTAAACATTACGTTTATAGGCAGTCTGTTTAGGTTAACGATGTGTTTTTATTCCACTCTGTCAACAGCATTCAATGATTTTGATTTACATACACCTACGTACTTTCAGAACATCAATTCCCGTAATTAAAAACGTTCAAAATCTAGTCGCAATCTCATCTCAGTGACAATCAATGTCAAAAACATTTAAAAAATCTAGTAAAATTAGAGGTATTTTTGACAGATTGAGACTGAGATCTGAGGGGATATTCTCGTAATTTTAGAATTGGCCTTCAGAATGTGAACGGAATTACCCCTGTCTAATGATAAAAATCTGCAATAAAAACAGCCCTACCAAAACATCGTGTATCGTGAAAGTAACTGCTAATATACCTTAAAGACGAGACTAACCCCAGCTAAAGGTCAGATAAACTCTACGCCTAAACTGAGAATAGGCAGTTAACAACCTCTTCGGCAATATACACGTAATCCACAAGGCCGTACAAGGTCCATTATCTTGCTATAAGTTACCTACTTAACTTCAAACTAATCTCACGGTTCTATCATAAAATATAACTTAAAAGCGAAGAAACCATTACCTGCAATGGTGGATTTTTTATATATATTCTACTATCATCCAATAAATTGTGAACGAGAATATGCGTACTCACCATTAAGTATGATTTAAAGGCTCGTAATTCAAACACGACATATAATCGATGTTCGGAAGCTACATGGAAAGGACATTCCACCCTTTTCTTACGAGCGGCAATTAAATTTAATATGTCATTTATTCCTTCTAAGATTGCTTTTTGCGAATAGAAATTCTCTCATGTGCACTCAGTTAATTTTATTGATGATCGGAAAGGTTTTTCGTTTAAGGAATACTTTGATCATTTCACAATTTCACACTATTTGCATTTGAAACATCTGGGAAATACATAATTACTTTAAACCAGCCATCCTTGAGCGAAGGATTGGACGACACAAAGAACTTCGTTGACCTACAAAAGAACAGTGAAATATTATATAATAAAATAATGCCGGTAAAGCATATTAACTCTACCTTTTTTTCCTTTGTGTGTTTTTTTTTTCTATTATTCAAACATGAAATGTGATCTTCCATTGTTCTCTAATCAAAATCCGGTTTTTCGGATCAATTTTGGTTAAACACGATTCAATTATTTTTTTCTAAATGTTTTTGGTGTTTATAAAAACCAAAGGTTAAAAAAAAACTATGATTATTTATTACGACTAATAGGCCAACACAACAAATTCGCCTGTTTATTTTCCTATAGTGGACAAAAGCTGCAAAAAAAATTGACTCTCGAGAGTCATGCTCGAAACAAAGTTTGAATAACTGGTGATCCGGCTGAACAAAGGAAGGAAATGTAAAACTAAGCTTGTTCCACAATCTTCAAAAAAAATTCATTCTTCGAAAATTCCAAATACTTCCTTTCATATTTCTATTTCGCACAAACCAAGTAAATTCCATTCCCTCGAAAATAGTTATCCTTCAAACATTATATATTGACAAGCAAACAATGTTATTACAAGAAAAATAAAACGTCCCGGTACGCTTCCCCTACCTTCTGATTAAAAACATTGTATGTCTCAACACGCCAATAAATATACCGTGTCAATATTTGTAGCGCGGTAACGTGTCGCACGTACAATGTGATAATGTCGTCATGTTCTGCGGATCTACGCCGACAGTTCCCTAGTTATTGCGTTGTTAAAGTAAATTATCACACCTGCGACACATTCTGCCTCCGTGATCACATGTACTTGCAGACGGAACCAGAACCATATCGGAGTATGTCCAAAATAATTGCGAGCCGATATTCTCAATTAGGCTCATTCATTCATGGGGCATACGTGACTAGGTGAACCTGTGTAAACACAGAAAGCCGCTGTCATTATTCACATTTCCCTTTGACGCACTGTTCTCGTAAGTTCGCAACGCCAGCGCCGTGTGAGGGGGATTAAGTGCCGCCCGTCTACAGCTGCGTCCTGTCGGATAAACATAATTTACTAACGACATCTGCCAACACTAACTTAATAATGTTACAAATTACGTCTACCTACATAATGGTATCGCGGTGGATTTAGTTGACGTGAACAAGCAATCTCGGGAGGCACGCAGGGATGGGATTGTTTCCGTCGATTAGGATAAGAGACAGCTACAATGGCGCCCCGCCCCAGTCGTCTCTAAAAGAACGAGGTAAGCATTGGCCCTCTCGGCCGGCAAAGATTTATATACGTACAATGGGCTAATCCGCTGACGATGGGATTGCGAAGGACACCTGCTGCTCAACAAATGGAAACTGTTTTAGAAGTATTTTTTGTGACTTGAACTAAACTCGGTATACACACGTCTGAAGGAACTTGCTGTTCATTTTAGTGCGCCACTACAAGTTTGTATCGCGTGGCAGAAGCACGTACGATACGGCTTAGAACCAGGTGTGGAAATTGCGGCGATATGAAAACAAATTATTTCTTAAACTTGTAGTACTCGTACCTAGATATAGCGTCGTCAAAATAAAATATAAGTTCTAACTGTAGAGCTTACTAAGAAAGAAGACAAAACAGTTAAACGTTTAACGTTTGATTAATCAAAAGTCATTTATTCAAACTAGGCTGAGAATCAGCAACGTTGAACGTCAAAATTACAGAAAACCTGTTAACCGCTCCGACGCGATGTCGCGAAATCTCCTAAAGATCGGTAACAATAGAAAAAGTAAATGTGTCTCATTAGTGACAATTGAGCTCCTAAGTTATGCACATAAACATATGTCACGTATTTATCAATTAATAATAATAATTATACCTAATTTATTTCAGACCATAAGTCCATAAACAACACACAATTTTATACATAAAACATACATACATGAAAACACATATCTACACAAAAAATACACTAAAACCACTTCTTTTAAATAATATTTAAAATAAGCAGCAGCAGTATATATATATATTTTTTTCCAATATTTTTGGAATGACGCACGATGAGTGGTCATCCAGTGCCACATCGTTGGACTGTCTAAAGGCTCTGCTGAATAGGTTGGCGATACCATCAGGATCACTCACCCTCAACACTCACAGACAGACCCGACCTGGGATTCAAACTGTTCGTGGCTTTCCAAAAACTACCAAAATTATTTGCGTCATGATGACTTGCAATGATGTTTTATTTGGTCCTTGTTATTTTGACACCATTTCAATTTACTTTTAAAAACCCTTCTTTTTTTCACCAGTTTTTCATACAACTCACCATTTTTCGGCCTACCAAACAACGTTCAGGTTTGAAAATCAAGCCGAGCCTGTCCGTGTGCGTCCTTCACATGCTTATTCCAGCCCGTTATGTTAGCCCGTTATGTAACGCTTTTTGCGCTGTATTCCGTTCATACAGTCAGTGGTGACTGCACCATCACAGAGAATACGCACAATTTCCGCATACACATATTATCTAAAATGGTTTCATGTTCCTTAATTATACAACATAAACATTTATAAACATACACACATAAATATAAGTATTTCTTTCTTTACTAAAGTTCACTAGAAGCTTGAAATGTCGTACACTTCCTACTAGGCAGAGCTACGGAGTAGGCAATGCCGTAGCAATGTTCTACGATCGGCAGATTTGTGACCATTCTTTGTATCATAAATTCAAGCCCATATATACTTTGAAATGAAATTATTTTGAGGCTTTTACTAAACTAGTGAACGTGCAAGCTGCGCCCTGTTTTCTCATTGTTATTAAACGCCCCTACGGTACTACTGCAACAAACAATATTTATTTACTTAATATGCAATAGGCCCACTGAACACAAAGCTTAAGAAAAGTAAACTTGCATATATACCTACCTTTTAACAAAGCGTATTAATTGGCCATTCTTTTACCACCACCACCACCACCATGTTAATAGATTCTACATAAATTCAAAAGATTTTTTTGTATTTATGTAGATTTACTTTTCGTTTCTTTCAATATTGTAGGCTTGATTTGGAAAGAATAAATTAGGCCATTTCAATCGCATTACTGTAGGAACACCATTACATAAAGTACATTTAAAACGATTTGGTACTTATATTAAAATTGGTCACCGGCTATATCATAATGAACTCCATCTTTATTCATGAATAATTTTTGGGGCTTTCGTCCTAAAAAATCAAAGGTATGATTTCTAATTTAAATTAACGATGTAAATGGTCAATTATAGAGTGTTTATTTATATTTTTATATACAAAAGCAATTGTGGGTATTGACACGTTAGTAATCCATTGAACCCACGCGGGAAGAAATGCGGGTAAAATTAATAAATTGGAGTATTTCCGCTCGCAGTTAAAGCGAACTTTGAGAGTGCTCTGAATATTAATACGCGGGTCAGGTCGAAATTAATTTATACGAACCGACCAACCTCTGTTTTACTGGAATTTTCTATTTCAAAATTCCGTTCTCGTTCGATTGTAAAATCACGATCATTCGGATTTTTTAATTCATCAGTAGGAATATCGCAAACTTTTTCAATTCTTATAAGCTTATATTTTATTGGTATTTCAATTCGAACGTTGCGCTGGACTCGTGACCTACCTTCAATTTATACAATCGGTCGGAATCGGTCTATTCCGACCGATTTTTTTTATTTAGACAATAAGCTGCATATGTGAAGCAGTCAATTAAATTTTTCAGTCTTATTGACGGTTAAAACGAAACCGTTACTTAATATTTTAATGATTTGCGATCGAAACTGTCAGGTTGTTGACCTCCATTTCCGTAGGTGCATGTCGCACATATATCCTGCAACCCATCAACCTGAGTTAATCCCCACCTCACCCTTAACGGTACCCACGGGGGAGATCGGTTGACCTATTTTTAACTACGGTTACCGGTACACGAAATTACAAGTTATTAAAAAAGAAGTGTAAAACTTCGTTTTTAATAACTTGTAATTTCGTGTTGGACATGTTCTTATATACGAAATCTACTTTTAATTAAAATTTGAGGAAGGTTTTAAGCTTAATGGCCTGATACGCGTTTCAGTTCTTAGTCGAGTATGACGCAAATGTTACCAAAAAGTTGTTAAGCTGACTGTTACACCATTCAAGTCACTTAATGCGTTCTCAACTAAAGACTAATTTAAAATGTCATCCAGCGTTTAGTTCTGAGTAAATTCTACATTACGCTCAATCTACCTTGAATTCAAATTGCCATATAATTTGATAGCATCTAAATTCATACAATCATTCCCACAGCAGTTCTTGTTCCAAACTCACACAATTTGCTTAGTGAAGAAACAACCAAACTGTTTTGTCGCACGCAAAGCGAAAGATACCACATTCTACCACAAATCACAAAAAAGTTGGTTTAAGTTCTACCTGGCTTAGAATAGACTTCTAATGCTATAGAAAATGAATTAAGGATTATAAATCATACCTTTTCTCAACTATTTTTGGGGTCGGCTTCCAGTCTAACCGGATTCAGCTGAATACCAGTGTTTTACGTGAAGCGACTGCCTATCTGACCTCCACAACCCAGTTGCTGGGTAATACGATACCCCTTGGTAGAGTGGTTGTCAGACTTTCAGGCTTCTGACGACCCGTAACGACTGTCAGAGATCGAAGGACTGCCGAGACCAACGCATGAAGTAGTCTTAGTATGTAAAGATGATCAGCCATCCACGGACCGACCGCGGCAAGCGTAGCTTAACATAATCGATCGACCCGTACGGCTATTATTACTTAGCAACAGTAACAGCTTTCAACTAATAATATTATACAATATGTAACATAATTAACGCAATACCTAATATTTCGAGTTAAAAACATATTACAATGAGCATACAAATCTTGTTTTTTAAAGCTAACTATTATTATAACGAAAATCGTGTTGATCGCAGCATTACTTTATGCATTTAAAATTGAGCCTTTTTGCCTTGAAATAAGATTTAATTTTCTTTGATCCAATCGGCGGTCGGTATAGCAAAATAAAATATAATTTTTGAAAAAAAAAACCTATTTTCAAAAGTTACTGAAATCGATTCAGTAGTCAATTATGAACAAACTACTTTCAAGACTTGCGTTTATTCTGTTACACCGTGTATAGCTAAAATGTTGTAACACAGCATACCTAATAAAAACAAATCAGTCTAAAAACTCGAAACATCATCGATGAAGACTTACAACTACATAGTCATATTTCTAATAATTCTATAACATTAAACATAGAACAAAAACAACAAAGAAAGAAAATAGAAGAAAGTAAAAATATGGCATTACTTTCGCCTGTCTACTCAAATACAATAATTGCAAACCCCTGTTCTAATCTGCGGAATTCAGTAACATTAACTTCATATTTTATGGAGCACAGCTCCACTTTCTATATTGTGGTTAAAGTAATACCATCATTCCACATTTTCTTATATGTTACAGGTTTTTGTTGGTACAGTGTGTGCAAACATCCAGTTACCCCTTTATTATGTTGCGAAGAAAATGTAGTATATTTTTTTATCACGGAACATAGTTTTATTAAGGATTCCAAGAAAACGCTAGGGGAAACCGCTATTTGTAATAGAATATTACACCCTATTACTTTTATACTTGTTTCCTAGACCATTTTATGTTGACTATGATGAACAATGAATGTCAAATCAATTAAGGGAGATATATTATTGATCTTCTAATAACGATCGTCTTTTTATATCCTCTAAAAACTTTTTGGTATCCTAATGATGATCGCTTTTTTTTTCAATAAATGTGCGTCTTTTTAGCTTACTTGCTTTTTCAAAGCTGTATCTAAACTAGGGCACCTCGAACAAATGACTAAGGTTAGATTAGAACTGCGAAATCCACGCGCAAGCCGAGCAAGCGAAGCGGGCGATGCCGTGGCAGCAACCGGCGAGCGCTACATACAAGTTGATCGCAATTTCTATTATAGTACATTAGCATAACTATTTGGTATTTTTAGGAATCCTAAATGGAAATTATTTAAAGCTCATTTATTAATTTAGCGTATCCTTTAATGTTTTAAGAAAATCAAAATAGGAATTATTAGGCGTTCTATTAAATACATACATGCCTTTAAATTAATTATCACAATAAAAGTCTATCTTCATAATAACTTAAATTCTACATGTTTTTACCCTACTACGACTACGGCGAAGCAAAAAGGTGGGTTATGATTTTTGACCAGTATGTAAGTATGTATGTAAGTATATATGTAAGTATGTTCATTCCTTCATAACTTCTAAACTCCTTGTCATAATTTGACAAATGAAGTATCATTGGAAGCGTCTTGATCGTCCGCTGGTTATAACCCATGTGACGTTACATTAAATTGAATATGGCGCCCTATAGCGGACATAAAGTCGTGACCTAAAAAAATTTTTTTTTATTCATGCCATGTTGGGTGCCAAATGAAAGGGCTTAATTAGCACATTTCAAATATATATATATATTGTCAGCTGTTGCTTAAGCGGCTCTGTAAATACTTTATCACGAAATTATAACCCCAAAATAATTTAAATAAAAAATAAGTTCAAAAACTAAAACCCGACTACTGAAAAATCACGCTCTAAAAGTATGAAAAACAAAAGTTTAAAACTAAAACCCGACTACTGAAAAGGATGAAACAAGAAAGTACTTTCTCGTGGTCGCATGCCGCTGTAGGTACTAACATACTTATAATTTATAAGTCATGGTAGCATGCGACCACGGGAAGGTACTTAATACACACACACACATCTTTTTACACTTAATTTTTTTCAGGAAATACGTTAATATGCATACCAATAACCATAATTACCGATGAGGCACAAAAAATAAAATAACTTCTCCATTATTATATGATATTTTATATAAAAACGATGTGTAAACGTTCAGTTAACCTGATATCGGCACAAAAAACTGTAAAATATAAAAGCCGTCACTTTAGACGAATAAAACACATCTCCCTACACCTTTTGAAATTCATTCACTTAAGTACCCACCTTTCTTTAATATTTTCCGGAAACCCTATAAAATCAAAAGAACGCTTCAAATATCACAGGTTATAAACATCAGAGCGAAATTTGAAGTAGCCGTATAATACGTGCTGGAATTTATTGGGAGGCGTACGAAGTACCAGGTATCTTTTATGTAACACGGGGCTTAGGTAATGAGAATACGTATTAGTCGATCATCAATCACACAAGGCTCATGTTCGTGGATTGTCTGAAGGCGAGATGCGTCGGCCTCATACGCCATTATGTCATCTCACACCTTTGAGATCGTGGATCATATGCTTGGCTGGCATTTTTTTCGGTTATTAATATTGAAAAGACCTCTTGCCTTTATACAGAGCTTTTATTGTGCCAGTTTAGCTTGGTGGTATTGTCTCGAGTATTGTATCATATATTTTATAATATCTGGCGCCAAGTACTAGATCTCTCCTAACAGTAGGTAGCAGTGTTGACCCAGTGATAACGGCCGCAACTTATGAGTTGTAGGTTTTTTAAATGAAAAGGACTTTTCTATTCCGACTTCTAATATACATAGTTAAGATTATCAATTGAATAATGTGAATCTTAATTCAATTGACTTTTGAATGATTCTATTTGACTGCTTAATAATGAATATTCTGGACATAATTTAATCTATTTTGACTATAACATACCTACTTATGCTGTAATATCTTGACATCAATTATTATTTATTTGTTTTGTATTTTGTAATGCAATTTAGAATGACTATATGTAAAATGCAATTAAATGTGATTTTTATACCTACAAAATTTGTACGCCGTTATTGGAAAAACATGGACGCACACAACAGCTACTCACTCAATACCTTGCATGTCTGATTACTTAGTCAGTTTATGTAAACGCATGTTTAACAAATAAATTATCTTTCTTTCTTTCTAGGTTGCTTAAACCTAGATAGGTGCTTTACTTTGTGTAATTTATTTCATCACCACTGCTCTCAAAACGGTGAAGGAAAACATCGTGAGGAAACCGGCACGTCCTAGAAACAAAAATTTGAAGACGTTTAGCATCTACCAACCCGCACTGCGACCGCGTGGATGATTAAGGCCCACTCAACAATATTATAGGCAGATTATGTATTTATATATCTTTACTAGCAGCGCCCCGCGGTTTAACCCGCGTTAGTTTCGATCCCGTGGGAAAATAAGGATAAAAAGTATTCTATGTGTTAATCCTGGTTATAAACAAAAATAAATAAATAAATAAATAAACTATCTGAATGCCAAATAGCATCCAAATCCCTTCAGCCGATTGAGTAACAAACATCCATACATCTTCACAAACTTTTACATTTATAATATTACTAGCTGACCCCGCAAACGTCGTTTTGCAAAAAAAATAATAGATAGTAGCCGATTCTCAGACCTACCCGATATGCACACAAAATTTCATACAAATCGGTCTAGCCGTTTCGGAGGAGTATGGTAACTAACACTGTGACACGAGAATCTTATATATTAGAAGAAGATAGTAAGATAGCAGCACATTCAGGATCAAATTTGAATGACGTAAACTATTAGTGAATCATTGCAATGTACCTCTTATCTCATTGTTAAAAATTATAAATTAGAATGTTTACCTTGAGTTTGATAAAACTCGCAGCAGTCATTCTAATTGTACGTCGATCGTGAATAATTCACGATCGACGTAAAACCATTTGTAATTCATTTCAGACAATTATTGTCCTATCTAAAATTTCGCGAGTCTATACTTACTCATTTCCAGATTCTTGGATAATGAAAGAAATGCAATCCTTCTTTCCTAGCACATCTTATTTAATTTCTCCCTAACAAGTAAATTACCAGGTAATGTCGAGTCTAACTGGTTAGACTCGACATTAATGGCTTGTCGGGCTAACGTTAGCATAATTTTTATATAATTCCTACCTGCTTTCGCTCAGCTTTTTTAATTAAATCAAAACCAAGTTTAAAAAAACGGCTGTCATTAGTTGAGTGCCCATCAATTATGTACATTACCCACCTGTTTCGTCATAAATAATAGCATAAGCATAATCAACCTATAATGTTCCCTCTGCTGGGACACAGACCTACTTTCTTCAAGTAGGTATGGGCTTATACCACGCGGCCCAGTGCGGGTTTGTAAATGTCACATACCTTCAAATTTTTGGTTCTAGGAGATTCCGTTCCTTCACCGTTTTAAGAGAACCTAGTGGTGATGAAATTATTAACACAAATTAAATCGCCTTCTTGTTCAACTGTTCGAACAACTCGTAAGTCGGGGTAACGCCACGGCCACCACAGCTATTCGACATAAAAATTAAAACATTAAAGTGCGACGCAGAGAACGGTCGCTCAGCTTTATGAACGTAATTCAATACGCTGTAACTCCTAACAAAGTTGTTGCTTCATCAGAAGTAAGGCGGGCTGATGAATGAATGATTTCTATAGAAACTTCCAAATCAAAAAGTCGCAAGGGAAGCGGGGGCCGGTAATTGACAGTGGTTGTATCAGCGCTGCAAACTTTTTATGACGTCATAAACACGAGATGAAATTATATCCTAACGACCCAATAAACGGGAAAAACTCCTCTCAGCCTCCCGTTATTACATGAACGGAAAGGTTCAGCTCCGTATTTGCCCGGCTGCTATATGCCTATTTATGTTATTAGGTGCCTAAACTAGTTACCTACATATTTGTGGGCTTTTTATAAAAAGAGCAGTACCCGGAACACTAATCTGCGCATTTTGCCAATTAATTTATGGATAGTCGGCGGACGTTAAGTTACACAGTATAATTGGATTTGTCTTGCGCATCATTACACCTTATTGCTCAATATCGTTGCGCAAGCGAACGAGGCGATCGAATCCGTTCCCCCTGCCTTCGCTGAATCTCCCAATTAGCATTTAATTTAGTTTTTATCCCTCATTTCATTTCGATGCTGAATAACACCGAGCGACCCTCGTCAAGAAGGCTTTCAGGGGAAAATAAAACCTTTGTTTATTTTCTCTATCTTTTCGCGCGAAGTGCAGCTACTAGCAACAATTACTCTCGGTAAATTAAAACTCGATCTTGAGAAACAAGTTTCTGTGCCTTATCTCTATCACAGCGTCTCAGGACAACACGTCTTCGACTTCATTTCGCTGGACGGCTGCAGTGGATTTAAGAGAATGAGACAGAACGTTGAACCAGGGCATAATAAAAGCGGATGATACTTTTTGCGGTGAAATATTATTACGTGCTTTTGGAGGTACTCAGAGACGGAGCCGAAAGATATTTTGAAGAAAATAAACGCCATCGGTAAAGTATTCTAAGTTAAAACGTTACAACCGCCTGCCGCCGCGCGCCAAGACAAACTTCACCAGAGCCAGAGAGTTACACAACTCTTTAAATGAACAGCGTCTTGTTGGAGTTGCAACACTCTACTTCGACTCACTGTTTACTTACCGATGGTTTATAGATACTAGTTGTATTATCAAGTTAAAATATTCTGAATTCTAAAGGTAAGACGGGAGACCTTTTTATGGAAAGTGCAGCTGAAAATGCGCTATGACTTTATAAGTAGTATTTGGAGAGAAAACTCATTTATAAAAAGTAATAGCATAAATCAATTCTTGACCAAGGTAAGATATTCTGGACGAATACCTACGAACTTATTTAAATTCATCGGAGCCTCTCAATTCAGGTTGTGAAAAAAAAAGTAGCTTTTAGACACCTTATGAATAGCCAATTACGTGCTTACCTCTCTAGTTTGAAGGGCAGATTACTTTCAAGTAGATATCCCAAAATTCGATGCTGTCGATTCTGCCGATGATTGGCAATTGAGTGAACAAAGAGCTAGGTGATGATTTGTGGAGGCATTCGATTCAAGAGAATCGTTTAAAATGTGTGATTATTTTCAGGTTGGTTTATTTTCTGTTGAGTGCGTTTTGTTTACAAAATATAACATTTTTACTCGCGTTTTTTAAGTCACCAAAAATGCAGCACATTACTTTTTCAGATGAAATTAAAGCCACAATTAATTGGTTACAGACCACCAATCAGATTAAAATATTTATCGTCACGAAAAGCAATTTACAGAGTTCGCCACAGCACAATACACGTCAGTACCAGCTTGCCTCTGCAATATCTGGTTGAGGTAGAACGCTGCACATTTCACCTCGAAAATAATTCCACTGTTATTATTTTCGTTTAAATTGAATTTACTTCCATCACTATCATTTTCCTACATTATTATACGGTAATTTCTGCTACGGTAGTAAATTACATACTTATAGCAGCATATTAATAAAAATATGTTTATTGTAATTTGCATTGATTTTATATTTCTTTATTATAATTTTTTGTTACTTATAATTTGAAGTTTTTCGGCCACTGACTAAAGAATTTTCGTCAAACCTAGGAGAAACTAATTTCGTCAGGAAAACGTCGAAACTCAATTTAATGAAATTGTAGTATAAACTTGTTTAAACATGTTACAAGTACAGTCGACGTTTGACCGAGTCTACCAGTCGCTGCTAGGATTGACTAGGCATAGCCCGAAACAGATTATTTTACTTTCGACGTTTGACTAAAAATACTTAGTCAAAGGCCGAAATTGGAATTTATTTCGGGGTTTGCCCGAAGGCTTTGGTCAAACCTAGGATAAACGAGTCATTTTGGGAAGAGAATGCATATCGACCTTTGACCATTACATACTTAAATTAATTTACACTTACATATAAAGATAAATTAAGTTGAAAAAAAAAATCTACAATCACGAACACAGAACAGAATAGTCGGTAGCTGCATGTGGCAACTGTGACTTCCAGAACGCTTCCACTTAGCATGATGCTGTGCTATGGGAGACCCACAGCAGCACAGCGCTTATTGCAAGTGCAAAAAGTAAAAACCCGGATATCGTCCGATTCCCGAGTTTTCCCATATTTGTAAATAGGTACTCGATTACAATTTTCACTTTTTGTAGTAGTACGTACTTTTTGCACTTTACCTTTGTAAAAAGGTTTAGAATAAAGATTTAGAATGATAATATACAGGGTTATTGGAAAAACATTAACAACCGCATAAGAGGTCATTGTACTCTCAGAATACAGTCTGTATTCTGAGATTGTACTTATCATTATGAACAACTTTTACTATGGGACAAAACCTGAAATCGCGAAAAAAAAAAATCAGCTGTTCCCTACATATTGACAACAGCTGATTTTTTTTTCGCGATTTCAGGTTTGGTCCCATAATAAAAGTTGTTCATAATATTGAGTACAATGACCTCTTAAGAGGTTGTTAAATGTTTTTCCAATAACCCTGTATATTGTTTTAAACTTTTTCTGCCCCTATAAACGACTATTTCATTGTTTATCAGACTATATTGTTTGTTTCTGAATATGAAAGGCTTTAAAACAATAAATACTTGATGGACTACTTACTTTATCTAAAATGCAAAAATAATCGTACTTAAAATAGCTAACACCAGCATGACATCCGTCAGCTGTACGTCATCTGCCGCTATCTTTGCGCTACTAGTCTAATTTGAAGATTAATAATATTTAACAAATTCACATAAATTAGAAGACAAAAGCGACAAACTCAACATTAAAATGGCGATCGATGAACAGATAATTATATAAAAAAATAAGTTTAAAAATATGGAATAGTACCTATCTACAAAAAGCGAAGCGTATTAAGCGTGACCTATTCCACCAAGCCCACAGTACCTTGAAAACAACTTCGAAAGTCGATCGCAAATAAACGAAAAAGTATAAATGGGAAGGATTTATAGCCGTTTTTATGACCTAATACAACTTTCTCGCACTTTTGTTACAAATTGACATCTTAAAACCGACATAAAATAAAACAGTTTTACGTGTTGCCAGATTAAAAAGAATATTTAAAGAGAGCGCTAATCATTCATTCTGATTTACGTTGTTTTACGAGGAAAAACTAAAATAAAAAAAGCACCAAATAGTTTTACTAATACTTTTATTTAACAGTATTGGCTGTCTAATAGGTACCTACCTAAGTAAGTCTTTCTCGATCGCTTTACTTCGACAACGTGTTAGTGCTAAATTTGCTGTAAGGTAATTAAACAATTAGGGCGTTTTTAATTTGGACATTCGGCACGCGTGCAAGTCCTAGTTAATGATTTTAAACACTTATAGTAGGAATATTATAAATACTTCCAGGATTATACACACTACAATGCTTTAAAATCGCTTTTGCTTGAACAACGATCTGGTCCAAAACTGTTCGATTGCATCGTTTCGACTAAAGTTGCTCTTTTGACTTGAGAAACTTTGACCGATCGTCGCGCTTCGCTCGGTGCAAGAAGCGCAAAAGCTCATCTTTAAGACAGACTCGCAGATAGGCAAAGGAAACTCCAGTTGGCATCCCTAAATAAATAGCTATTAAGTCTAACATTATGAGTACACAGAACTTGACTATTTTCTCTCACAAAAAGTTATTTTCTTTGTCCTTTTAGCAGGCGGTAAGATGAATGGTAAGAACCCGTTTCTTTTAGTGTTTTGTGATGGCCTATTAAAAGTAATTATTCCACTTTAAAGTATGCAGTTACAATTTGTTTTTATTCTGAATTTTAAAATGATTTTTAGATAGCAAATGTGATAAAGTAGAGAAAATGAAATCGTAGGTAGGTATATACGCAAAAACTACTATCACAAAATACTTAGTAGCTACAAATCCCGCTCCCTAATCGACATTTGGGATGACAACAAATTACAAAAGTGAAAGGGAGCTCCTTCATTATGTTTATTGCCACCAATCGTTGGTGAATTGATTCATTTATAAACGAGATTACTCAGGTCTATTCTAACTAACCCTGTTACGAACCGAAGAGATTTTCAAATAGCGCCCAAGTGGGAGTGAATGGCGCGAGAAAGCGACGCTCCTATTTATCTCGACTTAGATAATTCCCGCCGAACTGACGTGGGATGAGGGTAAACATCTTGACGTGATTAATAGTAATCCTCAGTAGTTTAATAGTGAAGGATTTAGTTGTTTGAATAATATTATCTGAAAGCGGGAGCGGTAATTTGCTAACGGCAGTCAGTGTTTTACCAGCGGTCTTTTAGCACTAACCTCTAAACAAAGGATTATAGGTATATAAAAGAACAAAAGAAAAATAATACAGGGCGTACGTTAAATTCAAACAGCTCTCGGCTTTTGTTTCGAGGCTGGGAAATACGTATTATTAGATATCTGCTAACAAAGAGCTAGACGACTGCACCTGGGACTATTCACTATTTGTTGAATGTATTGCTTGAAGAACACGTATGAATGAAATGCCGAGATAAAAACATGGATCTTATTGAAACTAAAAACCAATCTACAGTGTTATCAAAAATAGTCCATGAATATTTAATTATTCCCACGTAGACACATATTAATTGGAACAAGCGAAATAGTTCTAGGAATAATAAAGCCAATATTTTATAAATGAGAAAATAAACCGTATGCCTGTTTGATCGAAGATTTCGCAGTATTCAACACAAATACAAAGCGATTAAACGTTTGTATAGGTATTCACGAAAACGTGTATAAATACTGTTCTCGTGCTATAACCGATTGAAAATATTGTATTGCATTTCAAGGGTGGAAATTTCAAAATGTCGTAAGGGAACATTTAAATTCCTGTTCCTTACTACAATGGAAAATTCCCACTGTCGATTCTGTTTTATCGTCTGCGTTCAGAATTTCCTACCTGCACTATAGGTGGGTAATAAAACCGGGACGGGATAAAGTCTTTACAGTCACATTTTAAAATATATCATTGGGACTACATAATATTATAGAGGGATTCAAAACTCTTTTCTCGCTAAACTAGCGGATCTATTGATAATGAGATATATTAATCTGACAGTAACTGCGATCTACATACACATAGAAGGAAATTCGACGAAAACTTTATGGACCTTTATGAAATATTTGTGGACACAAATACCAGAGACAAAACATATACGAATTAAAGCAATCACTAGAAGCAATTAAAAATCAAACCAACATAAAACATAAATAGATTCTAGAAGAAGCAAAATAAGTGTAGGTACAAAGAAAAACATTAAATATAAAGTGGGTGCAGAAGCCAAAAAAAACTTAATGATAGAAAGGAAATGATTAATAAAGAAAATCGTAAACAAATAACAGAGATTAGCAAGGAAATTTTAAAATCAATCTGAAAAAAAGATCACATTCAACGCTAATGGCCCTGCAGCCGCAGCAGCTAGTGACACTCATACCAACCATATCGTCATCACCTCAATTGACACAACCAACATACTTCATTTCAGATAGAGTCTACGACTCCCAGGTCCTTACAAGATCGGTCACAACGGAACGGAACAACGGTCTCCTTTTAGACCTGGTCCCCGCTACACCCCCAGCTGCCCATCGCCCTCTGAACAACTCACAAATGAATTGTAGTTACGACTGCAGGCAAGTGCGTACAGTGCGACCTAATAGTCATGATATGTACTCTACTACTCGGTGGAGGAACTCTCCTCACCGTCTTCTACGTTGAACTCGTTAGGAACACTACTTAGAGGCATCTTTCGTATGCGATCGTGAGCATACTTGTAAGTACGGTTAGAACGTAAAGCTTTTAACGTACAGCGATCACCCGTCAAAACTTCCGGTACCTTAAACGGACCTCTGAACTTCCGATCTAACTTATTCTGATAGTATGATTTCACTCTTCGTTTTCTATTAACACGAAATCGCCAACCGAAAATGTTGTTACAGCTGCCTCTATCCTATCATAATATTACTTTACAAGTAAATGTCGGGTAGAAATATAATAAAATTTCAAGTTGTTGCTCGCTCATCGCAACGCTACATATAATTTGTTCTGTGCTGAATACACGCGTTTGACCCATACCTGTCAATGCAACAACATTATTAACTCGTTTGCCACTTAACCTCTCCTTTCTAACAAGCATTCCGCACCAGAAACGTAAACAAAACAATACAGCTCATTTTTATGTTATAACGTGCCTGAGGGTTTAGTTATACGACATCCACTCGCCCTTCACTACTTCCAGCACGTTGTCCACCATCCGCTTGCATTGCCGCTGCTCGTGTAGGGCCACAATATGTCCAGGTTTCCCTCACTTGCAGCATACGAAGGGTTTTGCTGCTGTGGGGCTGCTTGGCTCGATTCTTAATGTCACTCCACGTCACTGTAGCTCCACGCTACGTCCTTAGTATGCTATTTACGATAACCACGTTGATGCTGCTCCTTTGTGCGCCTTACTGATGGCCACAACAAGTTGACCACCGTGCAGTGAATTTTCAGCAAAACTCAAATCATCTGTTGTGCACTGTTATGTTTGCACACGCCTCCTACCGCGACCGCGTGTTTAACTACGGGAACGAGATAAGACGAACTCAAACAACGGTTAGACACACTTTTTTTTCAAACGTGGCTGTAGGTGCAACAGGCGCGTCACTCGGCAAAGGTATTTCTGCATACAGCCTATGCCTAAAACAACATGCACTATGATCGCGCATCCGTATCTGGGTCCAACTCGAACATCGCATCGCATGTTTGCACTTTGATTTTTAGTCGTAGCGGTCGTTGGTAATTATTTCAAGGGCACTGCCGAGATGTAATACTGCTTGCTTTATTATTCGGTAACCACAGTAACTTTATTATACTGTGGCGATATATAACGGCCATACACGGCAACAATAGGAACTCCTACTACCAATTTCCCCCGCTAAAGGGAACCCTTACACTACCTATCAAAAAGGCTACCTATAATAAAAAGGTTGAAGCATATAATAATTTTAAATTGTAAAAAAATAGTATTTGTATACGGTGACACCGTATAATTATGAACATCGTTAGTTTCTTTAATCTATAAATTTTGAACTGCAACATAGGTAAGTATTATGTGTAGAAACGAAGGCGTTCATAATACACTAAAAAACTTCGCAAGCACTTTTCAGATACAAAACAACGCCGTGATCTGACTGATCATTTTAGACCTGGACAGGTACTATAAGAATGGGGATTTTTTATAGGTCTGAATATAAACCTGAAATAAAACACAATATTTTTAGTGCTATTTCGTTTTAAAAGAATATCACAAACATTATCTGATTGAAATACAAATGTGCATGTTTTTTTTAACTTTTGGTATTATAAATGCTAAATGCCTTTGTCAGTTTGCTTTGTTTTCGTGGTGTCTATGTGACGGCAACTGCAGTCTCAGCTTTGCGATTATCGACTTAGACAACTGAAGGCCAATTCCCGTAATTAAAAACGTTCAAAATCAAGCCGCAATCCAATCTCAGCGACAATGAATCTCAAAAACTTGTCAAAAATGTAGGGAAATCAAAGGTATTTTTGACAGATTGAGACTGAGATCAGACTGAATGTTCGTAAAATTACGAGAATAGATGTTTCGATGTAAGTATATTAGACTAAATGTAAATGAATAATTTTGTAAATATTATAATGATTAAATAGCTGTTGGTGTGAGTATTATGTAGTGTTATTAGATATTGTAAATCGATATTTTAATAAATAGGTACGTATTATATAAATACAATAAATATTATGAGAGTAGCCCTGAGTAGTCTAGTCAGCCCCGTTACGGCTTCCTTGCTGACTTCTTACACAAATAGAACAAAAACACAAATAAGAATTTGATCACCGCAAAATAACTAAGTATATAACTATGTTATTTCTCTCCAATAGTCAAAAATTGTGAAATATATATACTTAATTAGTATATAAAAAATAAATATATGTACTTAATTATTATTACCAATTAAACACAAAAATAATAAGAATGCTCAATCCTGAAATGTAACATTTTTTTCCTCAAATTGAATTAATTATTTTCTCTATTTTTATTTGTAAGTTTTTATCGTGTTTACACCAAATCTGCATTCGCGACCTCTGCGGCGGCTCGCTCCCAGCCTCCTGCTCCTCAGCCCACGGGCCGCCTCGCCCCTATGCGCCTACGCGATTCTAAGTAACACTCTAGGGGTAGGGCAGACAAGAATACGTAGAGTCGGATTTACAGCGATTCGTTTCTGTCACAAAAACCTAATTTTTAGCAAATGTTTTAAGACTAACAATTTTATTTTGTATGAACATTAGGAATAATACACATTATACAACGTGTAACATTAAATGCGCAAAACCTGAAAATAGTTTGTTCATAATTGACTATTGAATCGATTTCAGTAGTCAATTATGAACATTTTTAATATAGGTTTTTTTCAAAAAGTATGTTTTTCGCCATACTATCCGCCGATTGAGCCAAAGAAAATTAAGTCTTATTTTAAGGCAATAAGACTCAATTGTGAATGCATAAACGAATGCTAGGATCAACACAATTTTTTTAATAAAAATAGTTAGCTTTAAAAAAAATAGTTTTGGTCATTGTATTATGCTTTTAACTCAATGCTCTAATTGGGGTGTATGAAGTTTTGCGCATTTAACGTTACACGTTTTATAATACAATACTTAGGACATAAGTTACTGAAGTTTATATAACTAGCAAACGTGTTATGGATTATGATTTTCGGACAAACAATTTTAGGAGAAGAAAGGGGGTACCTCGCTAATTACTATTTCAATAAAGTTGATATTTGTTTAACTTTAAATAACAGCAATTTAAAATATTTTAAATAGACTTTAGTTCATGCTGTGGTTTCATGTAATTGAAGGAGCACACGTAAAAGAAACTTTTTTATTATTGTGATTTATATTGTATATGTGTATCCCTTGTTGGAGATCCTAAATAAATAAATAAAATAAACACGGGAAGCGGCCCGTGTAGGTATTACCTAATTTGTCCTATTTTTCCACAGATCATCACTCATATTTATACACCGCAATCTCTATTCCCTATAAAAACTCAATTGAATATTTAAGTAGCTTATCAACACATGGCATACATATAAAAAAGCTTAGGTATTCAATTCCACAGTTTAGTCTGATGTCATCAATATAATTGCTTAATACAGTGTTTTGTATAGCGATGTGGCAAATGACCACTGAGTGGTGAGGAAAAGGAGCATTCATATGAAGCTGAGCGTCATAGGCGTCAATGCGTAAAAGGTGCGCTTCGCTGGTGCGCAGGGTGTGGGGCAGCACCAACAGTATCCTACACATGATTGCCAGTCGCCTGGACTGTATTTATGTGGATCGCTGCTGTGCAATTACTCATGGGTTGTTGCAGCAGTGATCCACCATTATTTGTTGTATTGTTTGTATTTTCAGTGTTTACTAACATAGTCATAAGTTTTACTAACAACTTTTGAGTCTTGGATACTTGAATAAAAAGAATTCTATTCTATTCTATAGGAGATTCGATAAGAAAGAATACTCAATACCTAAATGCTAATATCTTGAAAAAATAATGACTTAGTAGATGTTGAAGAATAACGTGCAATATACTTATAGAAGTTTTAATTACCTAATGCGTCAAAAATTCATATAATTTTTTATTTTTTTTACTATTCTCAGATCGCTTCATGAGACGCGTCGATGACATCTCGTTACAAATAAAATAAAGCGTCTATGAGTTCTCCATGTGCTCATTACTCCATGTAACACCCCTTTGTGACACACATAACATATAGAGCGTGACCAAGTAACGAAACACGCACAACGCGCATTAAAACCTATTTAGAGGAATATAGATAATGTTTGTCGTTCTAACACATTCACATTGTTACCGATTGACGCCCTCTATTTTAAGCTTTACCTACTGTGGAAATCTAATAACGGCGCTTCAGATTGGTATCTATATTAGTGGTAACATCCGTGCTTTACAGAATTAACATAACGTAAAGTTTTATTATAATCCTTATAAGTATAACGGAATATAGTGGCCACCGTTATCCGTTTTAAGGATTATAATAAAACTAAACAATATAAAACTACCGTTTCTAATAATATTACCGTATAATCTTGTGAAGCACAACTTAATGTGCTTATTTTCTGCATTTTCATTCTAAATTGTATGAAATAACCAAACAAACGATGAGAGCGCCACTGTGGGGTCGGCAGAGTCTTAAGAGGTTGCTGGTGTTTTTCAAATAACCCTGTATATGCTATAAGGCTTACTTAGGTAACTACCCTTAGATGTAATAAACTTAACGAGTTACTTTCATAGCAGTTCACGATGCATCCCCCTCGCCCATGTGGGTGTAAAAGAAATAAACAGAATATGTAGTACGTCAGGTGTTTCTTAAATCCAGCAGTTTCCTGAAACATTACTAAAACGATGCACGAAGCGAGTTATTCCGGTCTGATCGCGATGCGAACATTGCTAATGTGCTTTTTTTTTAATAAAGCACGTTTTTAAACTGTTGAACCCCCATTTCAAGCACACTTTGACAGTTATCCTAATGACCGCCATTATGTCTGGCATCACGACTGATGTATCGTTTAATAAAGAACGGTAATAAATCAAAACTAGCAAGCCCATCAGTCTTATACTCGTTAGACAAATACCCTGTACCAACTTCCCCGCTGAACCTCGTGTACACAGGAATTTGCATCAGCCGCTTAAATATAACTACGCATAACAGGGTTAGTGCACTTTGAAAAGTTGTAGTACCTAATTGCAATTTGAGGGTATTCAGCGGCGAGTAGTATCATGAATGCGGATGACAACCGCAATAGCTTTGCGGCAACACAAGCTGTATGCGGTCCGCATGCAGGGCGAACTACCAATGTTCTACAGACTACCTATGTGCCTTACGTATTGCACACACTTTATGCGCAGTGGGGCAATACACCGTGTATGCGGCCGAACATCGTGTGCGCTCGACAATGCATTTGTAAGGCCTCAGGATTCTGGTAGAACAGTTTGATAGATTGAAGCCTAGCATGGGAGAGAATCGACGCGACAAAGAAGATTTCCTCTAATAAAAGAGTGAGTACATATTTTCTACTTTAGTAAATGCATAAAACAAGGCACTCTATAAACCGAGTTCCGATTGCACCAGTATTTTGCGACACGTATTGATGTGTGGCACTGTAATAAATCAATAGGTAAACAGGAGAGAGACGCTCAACAAATTCCACCCGTCTTCCATTTCTCTACGTCTGTCACTGGTAGTTGAATATGAAATAGAGCGAGAGTCGTTTGACTGACCTTATTACAAACCGTGATGTTGTGTATCGGTGGCCAAAGATGGATCTGTTAATATTCGTACAATATTTCAGGAATTAAAAATGCGAGAATGAACCTACTAGTCTGTTAGCAAATCCAAAACAGACGGAGAATAATATTCTTAAAACAGCAGCGCTGTCTGTAGGTAGGTGATTTACGAAGAATATCCGAAAATAGCCTTATTTGAATTGTGTGTATAACAATCCACTACTCAATTGGAACAATATGCCGCTAGATAATTTTAATACATAAGTATTCCTTTTTTTTGGTTGGTCATCCATCACCAAAAACCTCGACTAACGTTTATAAAATAATTAAATACGCAATTACTTAACTCTGAATAGTAAATATATAATAACAAATGGGCGCAGGTGTCCCAGGGAACAGGCCCCTTGACCACAGTAATGGCGGCTGTGGCGCACTCACCCCTACTTGCTAATTAGGGACGTAACGCATTAACAACAACCAACCTCTTTTTTTCAACTCGTTAAACTTAAATTCAACAGCCTGAAATATAGCTCTCGTAAATTAATTTAAAAAAATACAAAATGTTGTACAAGCAAATCATAACAAAGTAGGGACTTAAATGCTATTGTAAAAACCCTTTCAATGAAAAACGACATGAGCAGAACGTGTTTTAATTAATGTGTATGCTCTAACCAATTTTCCAAGCGTCACTAGTCCGTGCGCTCCATATTTTTCGTCACAAAGCTTTCTGCCAGCCTGCTTCCAAATAATCGAAAAAAAATCGAGGTACTAAACGTGATCTAGCAGGATTTGCTTATATCTTTCTTATTTCTACTTTTACCGAAAAAAAAAACCGAATACCCTCGTCAAGACGGATTTGTTAAATGAAAAAAAGATGTACAATTTGGTTTTTATGTTTTGTTGCGTCACCTGATCAAGATATGTGGGCAATGTAGAAAGCTTGTTTGCAAGAGAACATTTTAAGGGTAACGGCGGCTTTTGTGGCGGGATCTATTGATCTGCCTTCAGATTGGCAAGGAAACACCGCCTTTATTTATTTAAAAAAGCGCACTATTGGTACCTTCATTTTATGTTGAGCCCTCTACAACCAGGGAAGAGTCTGTCTATCACTATCTATGCATAGCTGATGCTCAACAAGCCACGCTAAGCCACAGCCACTCCACATCAATAGCAGTACCAAGCTAAAATTACCACCTGAGGCAATGACAAGCTTACTGTTTCAAAAGATTTATCCGATTGAGATAAAGGCCACTCAATGTGCCCACTATTTTCTTCTTCGACAAGTTTAATCATGGAATTATAATATACCTTACCTTAGTTAGTGATCTGTGTAACTCATTTTTGGTTCTGAATCACACATTAAAGTACAATTTAACAACAAATGTTAAAGTTACAAATACATATGAAGAAGTCAAAAAAGGAAGTCCTAACAAACATAATACAGAGTTCCTCGCATAGATACACTAACTTTTTATATTCCATGTATATCTATAACAAAAGTTTTCTGCACAGACGCTCGGTGTCTTCCTCAAGATGACTTGTCAAAACACAAACCCAAATTAGAGGCTTTTTCGTTTACAAATCTCACATGACAAGGGTTGCCCTCCGGCGCCACTACAAATCTACATAGCCGTATCCACAACGTATACCGCCTTCGGGTTTGCCATGAAAAATACATAGGTAACTTGAGTCGAGAACAAAATAACTATATTTTAACATTCAGGATTCGACAAAAAAAAACAAAATTATACGTCATTTTACAATCTTAATATATATAAATTATACAATAATATATTGCCAGTACAAGGTTTGTATGAAAGAATAATTCGGAAATTTAAAAAAAAAATGCACCCTTGCCAAGCTTGGACGGGCCGCTATTCTTGATACATAAATATATATTACGTGTCACGTTGTTTATCCGCAATGGACTCCTAAACTACTGAACCGATTTTAATAAAATTTTGCACACTGTGCAGTTTCATCCAACTTGAAAGATAGGATAGTTTATATCTCAATTTATAATCGCAATATTACTTTATTGCGAATATTGCCAGGACAAGGTTTGTATGAAAGAAAATTTAGGAAATTTGAAAAAAAAAAATGCACCCGTGCAAAGCTGGGGCGGGCCACTTGTTATTTTATAAAAATAAAATTATTATGATTTTAATTTCACTCAATTTGATTCATTTCTGAATCCGTATTCCGTTACCTCTGTTTTGCCAGAAACCAATGAAAGTTGACACTTGACAGCTCACGGAAGTTGTATAAACAGCGTTTAATTCAATCAAAATGAACGGGGTCGTAAGATTCAAATCTTTGCCCATTTGAAAATAAAGTCGACAAACCAGAATAAAATGGGTTCTCCATTATGATCAACTCCGACTTCCAGTTTTCCGAAAGAGAGCACTGAATTAATTTAAGTGTCTAAGATATTTTGTCAAGAAAGTTACGTATCTGACATTCGTATCCGTACGCAAAATACGCGCATTAATGTAGAGTTGCGGACACCAGCCCGTATTACCTACCTTTAACCACAGTATAAAGATGCTATTACCTACGTATCTGACATATAAATCATATCAATAAAATATATTACGAATAAATTAACAACAACAATGAAACAATGTAAATTTTTTTTAATAAATGACATAGTATTATTTTGCGATGAGATTGGAAAGGACTTAGGCCACTTGTTGACAGACGAATATCCAGGACACTCCATAATAAATTATTGTATGCCTGGTTGTTCCTTATTTGATATTATGAAAAAAGTTATTAAATGTAACTTTAGCCAAGAAACTACATTATTAATTTTTATGGGTAATAGGGGAAATGTGAAGAAAGGGGAATTGCTCCAATATTATAGAACTTTGTGTAATCTTAGTTTAAGAAAAATAGTGTTGTTTACATTCCCATATAGTAACGGTTTGCCACAGGAAGAAAATAACTTAAGATTTGAACTTAATTTATCATTGTACAATATGACATATTATAATAATTTATTCCATATAGTTGATACTAACAATTATGTTGGTAATAATTTGTTTTTGACAAAAGATAGATACAATATTGATAAGTACTATCTTTCTACCTTTCACAAAAAACAGTTAGCAGTGTCTCTGTCATATTTTTTTTCCACTTCAGCCAATAATTTGGCTAAACAACTTGCTTCTTTTGAGCAATGCAACAATATCTTGAACTGTTCTGCCAATAATTTGGCAATTAATGACATTGATTTTCATTTAAATTAGAAATTAAGACAATAGAGGCAACCTCTTGCAAAAATGTAAGGAAGGCAAATAATAGATCAAACAAAAGTGTAAAAGAAGTAAATAGTATCAACCTGGTGCATCAAAATATTCAAGGGTTTTTGAACAAAGATTTAGAAGTGGAATTATTCCTGAATTATAACAATATAGATATTCTTTGCATAACAGAACATTGGCTCAAAAGCCACCAATTCATGTTCAATTTTAGCAATCACCAGATTGGTAGTTCGTTCAGCAGAGTAAATGCTATACACGGTGGTTCATTAATTTTAGTAAATAACCAGCTTAAATTTAAAGACCGAAAGGATATTGTGAACCTCTCTGTTGAGCGGACAATTGAAATAGCTTGTATAGAATTGGAGCAGTTCATTATATTAAGTGTGTACAGACCTCCTTCAGGATTGTATGATTGTTTTGAAAAGGTTATGGATGAAGTTTTGCATAAAATTTGTAATTCGAACAAGTCTATCATCACTTGTGGTGATTTTAATATTAATTTGTTAGATAACTCTGGGTTAAGTTCAAAAATTATAAGTTTGTTTCAGTCATACAATCTTGATAACCAATTTTTGGAGCCCACTAGAATAACTCCCACTAGTGCCACATGCTTAGATAACATCTATACAGATGTTATACCATCCCACAAAGAAATTATTAATTTAATAGACTCGGACCACTGCGGACAATTGATCACTATTCCAAATTTAAACAAAAAGGCTACTAAAAAAGATATCACTGTAAACCCAAAAACTACTAAACGCTTGGAAACATTTAAGACTAAACTTCTTAGTAATCTACCACTTTTGTCATCTAATGTTGTCCCTAATCAACAATATAATGATTTTTTTAATATGTATTGTACGCAATTTGATAACACTTTCACTCCAAAGACATTCTCGGTTAATAGTAATGCTTCTTTCAGTGACTGGGCCACCATTGGTATTCATAAAAGTAGAAAACGACTTTATGAGTTGTATGATGAACGGATTTGTATAAATACTGCTGAATTTAATTTATATGTTAAAAATTACTCAAAATTATTTAAAAAAGTTTGTTGTATGGCCAAGTCACGTTACTTGAGTTCAAAAATTAAAAATAGTAGTAATGTAATTAAAATGACATGGAATATCATTAATAGCGAAACGGGAAGGTCATGCAACCGAGGTAGTGAGTACAGCCTTGCTATTGATGACAATATAATTAAATCAGATTCTCAAGTCGCTGCGGCCTTTGAAAATTTCTTTGCTGAGATTCCCGTATCGACGACTAAATCCCTCAACTCATCACCCTCCGCTGCAGAGTCTTTACTTAAAGAAAACGTTCCAGTTTGTGATTCTGATTTTTCTTTTCAATATGTCACTTGTGAAGATATAATTAAAACCTTTCACACGTTAAATGTTAAAAAGACCCCGGATCTATGGGGTAATTCTGTGGACGTTGCGAAGACGATTATAAACATTGTTGCACCTACTCTAGCTGTTATTTTTAATAATTGTATTGACTGTGGTGAGTTTCCTGATCTTATGAAATACAGTAAAATAATACCTTTGTTTAAATCGGGTAGTACATCAGACCCTACTAATTATAGACCAATTTCAGTGCTACCTACCTTTAGCAAAATTTTTGAAAAACTTATTTTAGATCAAATGCAAAGATTTTTTAATAAACATAAATTACTACATAACAAACAGTTCGGTTTCACAAGGGGTCGTTCGACTACTGATGCCGGTGTTGAACTTTTAGAACATGTTTATAATGCATGGGAGGATAAATGCGATGCTTTGGGCATCTTTTGCGACTTGTCCAAGGCATTCGATTGCGTTTTTCATGAAACATTAATCAGGAAACTGCACCACTACGGAGTCCGGAATGCCGCTTTAGATCTTCTTACTTCATACTTAGGTAATAGGATTCAGAGAGTTGATGTTAACGGGAAAAGATCACCCGGATCAATTGTAACGATGGGGGTCCCCCAGGGGTCAATTCTTGGTCCTTTTTTGTTTCTTATTTATATTAACGACTTGCCTTACCTCATAAAGGATAATCATGATATAGTGTTGTTTGCAGATGACACTTCACTTTTATTTAAACTCAAACGTCAGCAGCTGGTTACTGACAATATAAATAGCGCCCTCAATAAAGTAGTTAACTGGTTTAATGTTAATAACCTACTTCTTAACGAGAAAAAAACTAAATGTATTAAGTTTACCATACCTCACGTTAGACAAGTAAAAACTAGTGTGCTTATAAAGGATGAAGTGTTGAATCCCGAAGATACCACCGTATTCTTGGGCATAACTTTAGATGCCAAGCTTCAATGGGGCCCCCATATAGATAAATTATCAAAAAAGCTTAGCTCCGCAGCATACGCCGTTAGAAAAATTCGTGACTTAACTGATTTAGAGACAGCCCGTTTAGTATACTTTAGTTATTTTCATAGTGTGATGTCGTACGGTATTCTGTTGTGGGGAAATGCCGCCGATATTCAGATAATATTTGTCTTACAAAAAAGGGCAGTTCGTTCAATTTATAAATTAAGTCCCAGACACTCCCTCAGAGACAAATTTAAAGAGATTAATATAATGACTGTGCCTTCTCAGTATATTTATGAAAATCTTTTGTACGCACATAAAAATATTAATCTGTTTAAAAAATACAGTGATATCCATAATATAAATACTAGGAACAAACACAAATTCGTTGTTCCTACAACCAGGCTTAAGAAAATAAGTGGCTCGTTTAGATGCCAATGTATACGTTTTTATAATAAACTTCCTAACCACATTCAAGATCTAAGCCTTAATAAATTCAAATCTTCTATAAAGCGGAAACTATGCCAGAAAGCCTTTTATTCTGTTAAAGACTATATTGAGGATAAACATGCTTGGGGTTGAGCTGCTCCAATAAGTTTACACAGTGTATCTTGTTTGGTTTTTTTTTGCTTATTATTTATTTTATTTTCTCTCTTTATAGACGTGAATATTTACTTTGTAAAGTATAATATTATTTTAATTGTCGTGAAAGTGAGGACTATGTGGGTCTTTTCTATCTTTTTTTGATGTTTTCCTTCTTAGTTAGTTTTATTCATGATCTGGCAGTTTGAGTAATTTACGCGGCCTACCTAAATGTCCATTCTTTGGTATTGTTTGTCAAATCGTTGAGCTCCTCAAGTTCTGAGTTGAGCTGCACATTTTTTTGACAAATGGGAGCACTGACTGGACAGGTCCGCTCAATCTGTGTGGTTCTTTCCTCAAAAGACCATTTCAGACACCAATCTACATGTTCCTCAAAATGATCTGACCAAGACTATTTCTGGATTTTTATATACACATTGACATTGATAAATTTTACATATACAGTGACATGAATATTTACTTTGTAAAGTATTATGTTATTTTTAATGACTGTGAATGTGAAGACTATGTGGGTTGATTTTAGTTTGCCTTTGTTTTTTTCTCAGATAGTTTTAGTCATGGTCTGGCAGTTTGAGTAATTTATGCGACCTACCCAAATGTCCTTTCTTTGGTATTGTTCGTCGAATCGTTGAGCTCCCTAAGTTTGAGTTGAGCTGCATGATTACTGACAAATGCGTGCACTGACTGGACGGGTCCACTCAATCTGTGTGGTTCTTTCCTCAAAAGACCATTTCAGAAACCAATCTACATGGTCTCCACACGATCTCACCAAGATTATGTCTGGACTTTAAAAGAGACTGTGACCTCTGAGTTTGTTTCGGCCTTTCTTCTCAGAGTAGTCAGATAGGAAACGCCGACCTCATCTCGTTTTAAAAAAATATGATTGACGTGTAAAAGTGTTTGTACAAACCTACTTACAGAAATAAAATCATTTATCATTTATCATTTATCAATATAAAATTCACCGAATACTTGGTGAAAAAAACTGTTAAAATATTCACTGTCATATTTGGCAACGTTATTCGGTGTCGTTTTCAGGGTGCCAACACTCGTTCGATTTAGATCTAAAAATACTAAACGCCATCTTCCTCAACAAATCCATATTACCGCAATTCATCATAATTATATCATCCAAGTGGATTCTCACATAAACTACTATGATACTAGAATAAGGCAGACGATACGAGCTCACACAACATAATCAGCTGCTCAGTGCCACCGCAAAGACGTCGTAAACTTCGTCCAGGGAAAGATAAGAAAGTTGCGAGTGGCCCGTGTCGCTGCCAGCCGCGATAAACTCCGAATATCCATCATACTTAATTACCTTACTCTTTTAACAGTTTAGAAGAGTCGCAGTGAGCAAGAATTAACGCACTCTTGTCACGTCGCGTCGCCGTCGCCCGCTGTTTCAGCGTTTCACGACGGCCCTGATAAATCTTTACTTCTACCCTCACAACTTTGCGACAGTGACTCGAGTTTTTAAATTAATTTTATATCTATCTGCATTAATTAATTACATCTCGGCCGAAATTGTTAATGTTAGTCAAGTAGCACGGGAAGTCGCTGGCGTTTCCCCTCGCTGTCTCGATATCATTTCCCGCATATCATCGTGCAAACACAGCTGAACTGGAAAGCTGGTATCCATGATATTCTGTAATATCGCTCCAATTTCATTGAATTATGAACATCATTACAAGCTCAAACGTCGGAACATCAATACGCAATTAATTGACTAAACATAAATAATTACCATCTATGAGTGGAGATTACACAGCACAGTGCAATTCAGTTTTGATTCAAGTAGGTAATACAATTTTTAGTATTCTCCGCCGAAATGAGGATCTTGTTCATCGAGCATTCAGTTCAATAGAATTGAATCATAGAAGCAAGAATAACATGATTTTTTAGTGGAGCGGAATATTACGTTTGAGTGGCCGTAATAATCCGCAATACGCCATTACACGGTCATCGGTCGGAGCAGGCATTTTATACGGGCATGATCGGCTCCGTTAATCACATTCGGTTGATTCGACGCAGGTAATCCGGGACGGGCGCAAGATGGATAGCATGTCAGGGGCCAGTCTAACGAAACACGTTGACCGCCAATAAAATGTCACCGTCATTTACCACGCTCGAAGATAGCGCCTGCTTTAATCATACAGCGGGCTTTAGTTTTGTTATTGGAGCTTGTTTTTCACTGTGCCCTACACAATGTGAATATTTTAAAGGGGAAGTGCTGTATGAATATAATTAGAATCTGAAACTTCTTTAAAGTACACTACACAACCTAAATTAGCATATGTAAATAAATATTTAGTATGTAATTAGTATCCCCGCAATTATGAAGATCAAATCGCTTTAGCTTTTCATGTTATTTAAGAAATAAACCATGATTAAATGTTGATAAAGCTTCCGTTTATTTGAACTATTTCCCATTTAATTCACTTGATATTCTGTGAAGAATTTTAATTTGCGAATATATATTTTCAATATGAAAATTTCAGAACAGTGCACCGCATAGGTACTCCCCACTACATCCGTACTCTTCGAAAGGTATCCTCGCAAAACGGGAGAATTCTTACCACAAATTACTTCACATGATTTTCAAATGTGTAATAAACATTCTGCAGCGCTATTCACAGAAATATAATATTTTCGTGTGCTTGCGAAATGTAGACTAATAAAAATGTGTGAGGTTTTTCTAACACCTACTAAATTGAAAAAATTAAATGTGCAAATCTATTTAATTTAAATATACAAAACATTGCAAATGCTTAGATAAGTTGAACTTTTTTAAGATCTACTTAATCAGGATTTTCTTTTTAAATTAAGTATTACAAAAGATTCCATTACAACTTAGTGACAAATTACCAAAGAGCTAAGGAAAGAAACAAGACGATATTAAAGCATTGGGTCATTTCTCTCTGGGAGAAGTTCAACAATCCATCATTCGTAATTGCTACAGTTCCGTTAACGTTCATCTCTTTGATTATTACTCGCTTCTCCACTTACTATCTTCGCTGCACGTCATTTTTCACAAATAATTAAGATTTCAAAGTTAAAATGTGATATACCTACGTTTGTTTTATTATTATACGTTAATTGATATTGTGCGAAACCGTATTCAGGAATAGCAAGACAGAGCGCTGGGTTCATATAATCCGATAACAGCCAAATTCGAAATAAAATAAAACTAATGCATTTATAAAGGAAGATTGCAAATTTCACATACAGAAAATCAGGATGTTGGACATCCGTCAGGCAAGACTCGAGAGCACACAAACTTTGAACGGCAACTGTAACCGGATTCACTAACGAGTCGGTGCACGGGTGACGGCGCTTTACACTCCTCTCTTTTTGAAATAAAAATCATTTAATGTTCTTGCCTATCCTAGGGACCTTCTACAAATAAACATGATTATTAATTATACGAGAAATTAAACAAATTCAGCGAAGATGAACAAGTACAGGCAGGTGCGGCACCCGAACTAACCCAAAACGCATGAGTCGTACATTGTACAACCCTTTATATATTTAGTTGAATCCTATTGGGGCGTTATCGGGTGCACGCAGCGGTCGCAGTTTAGGACTTAACGAATTATCGGGCCGGCTGTCAGAGCCGGTATGGAAGCCAATTGTGAATAATGGAGCGGTGAATTTATAATCGTGTGCCGGACTGACCGAGGGGCAGGCGTGTCGCAGCCGCCCGCCGCGCCGCGCCGCAGCCGCGCATAGCCGCTAGATTGCTACCATTGTTTGAATGTGGGTTATTATGCAATGTACCCTTAACTACTCTTCCGAGAGGCATCGCTCGTCATTTATTTCACAGATTGTCACTGAAATCAATCAGAGTCTTATCACACTGGCGATTTGTAAGCGAGTCCAAAGCGAGGCGAGTACGCAGCTAGTCCAAAGCAAGGCAAGTGCGCAGCGAGTCCAAAGCGAGGCGAGTGCGCAGCGAGTCCAAAGCGAGGCGAGTGCGCAGCGAGTCCAAAGCGAGGCGAGTGCGCAGCGAGCTCATCGCGAGTTCGCAGCAACCGCGCGGTGAACTCGCCGCGAAGACGCCGCGGGCACGCAGCGAGCTCGCCGCGAATAGCAACGTCGACGCCATTTTGTATGTACACTCTGTCGCACTCGCCTCGCTGGAAATATGCTCGCTGCGCACTCGCCTCGCTGGAAACACGCTCGCCAATCGCCAGTGTGTTAAGGCCCTTATTTGTTTATAAATCGTAGTGAGATTATTTCTGGCGTTCTATTGTTTCTGCCTACCCCATGGAAAAAGGCGTAAGGGTATTATGTACCTACGTGTATTCTATTAATAGCATGTCAGTATGAAAAGTGACGTTACTTTTAACAAGCACATGTTACTGCTTGTGATTTTATGCTTCTGCCCGCGACTTCGTCCGCGTGAAGTTTCACCCTCCCCCATTCACCCTCTTAGGGGTGGAATTTCGAAAAACCCTTTCTTAGTGGATACCTACTCTTCACAAAGAACACCCTCCAAATTTCATGTCTCTAGGACCAGCGGTTTAGGCTGTGCGTTGATATTCCAGTCAGACAGGACTTTGAATTTTATCTAAATAGATTTCGCTACATAAACCAATTTCATAAACCTATAACTTTTAACAAAACGCAGTTGTTCATTTTTCGATAATTATATGTAGGACGTGAGGTACGTATGTATGTATATGAATTTCATAATGATATGCCGCAAATGAACGGGGGCCTACCATTGTGATGATTTATTCCTTTGTTCCCGTGTTGTTTCATAGAAATCAGCAAAGAGGGTAGTTTTGATTTTGGCCTAATTACTCCCAAAGTCCTCGAGATAGCATAATAAGTGCCTTAATTAATAGCCTGTCGAATTATTGTTTCATTAAATGTTATTTAGTAAACATAGAGCTATTAACAAAGAAGTAATAATATCCTAATTATGTTAAAGTTAATTATGAAAGCGGGTTGCGTTTGTATTTTGAATTATTAAACCCTTTGAATTTATTTAAGGTACTTTATTCGCTTAAGGTTTCAGTATTTTATCCTTCAAATTGCGTTCAATCTCAGATCTAATGAGAATTTATGATGTGAAAAAAAAATAATGCAACATAAACCAATAAATATCACTAAAACATGCGAATATCACTAATTTCAACAAATTAGTATCCTGACACCTGTTCAGGTGAAAAGCATTCTTTGAGAAAATGGAAGATGATGAAGGGAAGGGACGTAAGGATAAATCGAAAACATTTACTCACAAGCAAAAATAGATTTTAGGTATACCTAGAGAAATTATCAAATATTTTTTTTAAATCGTGAACTGTAATTTGTTCTTTGAGAAATAAATGTCTTTAAACCGAAATACTAAAACCCAAATATTCTAAGTACTCATCGTAATTTTTCTAAGAAGTGGCCGATGACAAATTTGCCATTTGCGAGCTGTATTTGTGCGAATAAAATGCGATTGTCATTTTGAATGCTCGTTTTGCGCCGTTAAGGTGATGACCTTTTTTAAATCTTTCTAAACGGTCACAATTGAGTGAAGCCAGTGATGACTCTTGATGTAAAATGTGCAGTATCTATAAAATATGCACTTAATTTTTAATAGAACATTAAAAATTAAGTGCATATTTTATAGATACTAATATTGATGCCGTGATTCCAACCTTCTACACTATTGTTATTGCGTTGGCGCAGCCCATACACACACCAGATCCTATAGTAGTAGTCATTCATCCAGTATTTTTGAAAGTAATTTACAATTTGATTTAGCTGATTCTCGTTTGGCGAAATCTCACTTTTAATATAATCCCAGCCATCTTTTATAAGGTTTTCAGGAAGTAAAGACAGTTTACAACATAATGTAAATATCCTCCTGTTGTTTTTAGTTAGCTTTATGTCTAAAGCTTTCGCTTTACCAAATAGGGCATTAGAAAAATGGTAGTGGCAATCATGAATTTCCTCATCCATTTTTGACAATGAAAGCCTAACAGCCTTTTCAAAATCAAAGGTGACTTGGGCGGGTGATCTTGGGCTGCCAGTCTAATTAAATTAAATAGGATCGTATACGCCTCTGTTGTTTTATGTGCCATAAAGGCAAAAACCAATGGCACTATGTTGGTACTATTAGAGTCGCTGCCTATATCTGCTTGAATGACATAATTATATCAGTCCAAAAAGTGTTGGACAAGCTTGATTTGTCCATAAAATAATTATTACCTAAGTAGTTTTAGACGCATTTGTGCGTCTTTTGAACAAAATACAACAATTCGCATAACTATATGCGAGTAGTCCGCAAGTAAAAAATCTTCATACTGCAGTGCTATTCTGTAAAAATCTCACGGTGATAACTTAGGTGAAGTGAGCGTGATCGCCCCTATTGATAGCTCACTTCGCGCTCACTTCACCTAAGTTATCACGGTGAGATTTTTACAGAATCGATCGGCTGTTTAGGTAGGTACTTCTTCTGCCTTCTCTGGACTTTTTGTGCTAGTTTCTTAACTTGAACCAACTTATTTCTTCGACGATATATCCCAGATATTTTTTTTCATCGAAAGTAGGTACTGCTTTGTTAGATGATAAATGCCATCCCTTGCTTTCTATAAGAAAGTGCCTTCTTATACAGGGTGTCCAGTAAATAGTACAACATAGTGCAGGGGGTGACAGCTTGGGTTTAATACCTACCAAAACAACATAATATAATATGTTCCGCAAAATGTTACATTTTTTTTTCACCACTGTAGCGATAAGATAAGATAAATTTAAGCGATAAGATAATCTTTCTGCGAAAATTTAAACAATAAATGGTATTTCTTAAAAACATTCTTGTTTTTTATAGAAAAAAGACTTACCAAGGAGTAGAGTTTATTATTAGTTATTCACGAATAATTTGATATTAAAAAAAATACCAGAAAAGGATTTTTTCATTACGAAATGTTTAAAAATCTGTTTCAAGATAGAGATTTTTCAATATTTCGGAAAATTTTGTATAACTGTGAATCCGTCACATTTTGCGGAACATATATTGTGCTGTTTTGGTAGGTACTGACCCAAGCTATCACCCCCTGCACTGTGTCGTGCTATTTACTGCCCACCCTGTACCTAAATGCGAGGAGCAGGTCGTTTGCCATATATTGCTTCTTTGCAGTAATCACTTAAGGTGCCTTCTATAAAATTATGAGCTACATCAGGAACACAGGCGTCGCAATGGGCTTCCGTTTTGTAATACTTTTGTCCAAAAACAAATTATTTAGGTAAAAAAATAGTAGGAAAAGTTGTAAAATAATGTCGGAACTTAAATGTTTTTTTAATTGGAAGAATATACCCTATAGACAAATAAATCACTCACCCAATTTAGTACATTTTAATTTTAAAATTTTGTCATTTTCACAATGCCAGATACTAGTGCCTTTTCTATAAAGAACATGCTTATGGAATCTGTAGTCCTCATATAATAATACTTTACCACGCCCACTTTTCATAAATTTCAACGCTTCGTTCGCACTCATTTACCGTAATACTTACATTATGATATAAGTACGTTAAGTTGAAAATGACAGCCGAGGCGATATTGCTAGCCCGAGCCGCAGGCGAGGGCTACAAGAAAGCAGAGGCTGTAATTATCAAAACGCACGTAGGTATGTCATACGACGTTTTATACTCGTACTGAATTTGCATCTTTGCTTGTTTTCCATAAGATGAAATTTTGATACGCTTGTAAGTACCTATCTATCGGTCGATTTTCGGGCAACAGGCTTAGAGTAGCCTTTTTTGCTGCCTCTGAAACTTCTGGCAGTGTCGAATTAATAAATTCATCATTATTTGACGACATTTTCAAATAAAAACAATACAGCGAAAAGAAAAAGCGCGCCGAATAATGTTTACTTGTTAACAAATTAGCGATGCGCGCGCATCAGCGCTTTTTGTTTTAAGGCAAAGGCACAAAAACAGCCAGCATTACAAATAAAGTAAATTAATATTTTTTTGTTTTTGTTACATAAATGGTTGTAATTTATTGTCAAAATTAATTAAATTAAAGAATTAAATGTTTATTTTTTATATTTTATCTCCCAAAGTTAATTTTATTCATAAAATGTTGACCACTTTTCTGACATAAACACTCTTTTCTAAGATTTAATAAAGTACTGTTCGTTTTAGACAGAGCATCTTGTTAAACCGTACGTTTTACCTTATTAAAAAGAAAGTCGTGCGTTTTACATTACGATAACGCACAAGTACGTAATGACATACATTACAATATTGAAATTGGTGAAATAAGAGACCCTTTACGAGCAAATGTGTTATAAACAATAATGTAAACGCACTAAACTGCAATGTCAATATGACAGACATATTAATTTATTACTCATATTTGCTCATATCAAAAAGACTTATCTTGTAGAGATGGGTTTTTGTCTGGGCATTTTGGGATGAATTGAGTAAATGGCCAATAAACGTCCATTTACGCCCTATAAACGTACCAATGCAGGGCAGTTTATTGGGCATTTACTCAATATGTCCCAAAATGCCCAGGCAAGAACCCATCTCTAATCATGGGTCTGGCTCATGGATCTTTTGAAAAAAAAAACACAGTAAATCCACATCTTGAAATCAGGATCCAATGAGAAAACAATCGTCATTAGATCCATCATGGATCTTCCGAGATTGAACGTTTCAAGTGGATTGTTACATCTCATTAGATGTAAGTGCCTATTGCTTTCATCTTTCGACATCGCAATTCACAATCCCTCGGCCTTATTATTACGATAAGCGAAATTCCATGCAGTACAAGCGAAGTTAGATGTAGTGATGTGTTGAGCAGCCGCTTGAAAATTCTGATATTCTAATCAGGTATTTCGACAGATCGTGTTCTACGTCTGAAACTGAAACCAAACCAGCAGATTGCGGTAACCTCACTCAGCTCTTAGACAGCAGAGCGGCAATACACATTATAAATGTAGTTAAAATCTATGCACGTCTAGTCGCTACCACACAGACCGGTGTGCATTAATAATTCCAACAAAAACTTGCCTAGAATTTCAAAGAGATTACGCATCATTTTTCTTTCACATCCAGATAGCACAAACACGTTAAGTTCGTACCGCGGTGACTGTGCAAATTCATAGCGCACCAAATGAAAGAGTAAACGGTGTAACAGTGGCGCGTGCAGAGCTTGCTTATTACGGTGCTGCGTTATACCCACAGGTCATACCCTACTAACTAGTTGCCAAAACAAAAACGGAGAAACGGACAGCTGCTGCAAATAGCGATGCGAAACTAAACTTGAGCATTATTTGGTGGTTATGCTGCTATTTTAGTAGATTTATTTTCTTTAAAACTGTTGAATTTGTCTATTTTCTCGATATATATATAGCTGATTATAAGTATGGTTAGTCCCATACTATAGAAACAAAAATTGTTAATTAAAGTTACTTCGGTCTATCACCGTCAAGGTTTTTATTATTTACCAAAATTATCAAGCTGCTTGTAGGAATCCTATATTATTAACTGGCAATACTGCCATTTTTATACTTACTCAATTGTTCATTCGGTCTTAATACACTTCCGTCTACCATTACTGTGTGCAAGCATTGTACTCCGTGCAAATTATTATAATAAATAGTTCTTGTGTCCACGCTCTAACATGGTCCTTCGAGCCGGATCGCTGCTTTATTTTCAATGCTTTCGAACACAAACTACGAACTATGCAAAATACTTGTCAGTATTCTGGAACCATTCAGGCTTAAACAAACCTTACTTACTTTAGACAAATCTTATGAATGGGGTTTTCTAAAGACGACAGACGACAGGGATCGACGGAACCACTCTGCACTAAACCATAAACTCGCTATAATAAGGTCATGCGAATGCCGGGACCAAGGAACCGATCCCCAAGTAGACAAAAGCATAAATGATTGGGATTTTCTAAATAGACAATCACGGTTTTATCATTTTTTCTCTTTTTCGGTAAGTACCGCTTATGTACGGTACCTTGATACCTATTTGTAATATAGTACGTTTTATTTGAAAATGCTTTCTCGTCTACTTTCTAAGTGCTTTCATTGCTTTTAATATTAGTACCGAGAGAACGGGAGTGTAGTTTTATCGTTTAAGACTCAGGTTCAATATCAAATGTTCAAACGTACTCCCAAATGAAAGAAACCCCTGAGGGGTCGTACCGTGTTATACAATTTACAAAATTACGTTCCATTTAAAGTTTTTCATGGCCTATTATCTTGATGAATTTGCTTGTGCCGTCTTATATACTTACCTACGTATGTTTTTTTTTTTCTTTATAAAAGGTAGAAAGATTTATAATGATAATATATAAGTACATTATTAACCTGCAAGCTTTAATTTTTCCTTCCTTGTATATTTAGTATGTATAACAACTTGTTGATTTCATATAAATTAAAAAGAAATATTGTTGCTGAGCTAAAGTTTACTAAGTTTTTTTACTATGCCACTGGAAATGAAAATGTTCTTTTACAAACCTATTTTTTGCAGAGTACGGTTATCTTTTAAATTGTTTGGGTCGCCCTTGTCTAGTACGAATTACCGGACTTAACCCAAAAGTGACCTCGTACAAGACAAATCGATATTTCTCAATGCTCTTGAACAACTAGAGACTAAATTAACGTCCGTCATAATATTTATACCTACAGGGTGAAATTGAAAACATGCGACAAATCGAAATGGGAGATTGTATTCGTCATTATAAACAACTTTTAATATGGGACTAAACATGAAATCGCGAAAAAAAATCAGCTGTTCCCTACATTTATGTTCGCATAACTCGTCAAAATGTAGGGAACAACATCTCATTTTTTTTTCGCGATTTCAGGTTTAGTCCCTAAAAGTTGTTCATAATGATGAGTACAATCTCCTATTTCGGTTTGTCGCATATTTTAAATTTCAATCTGTATAGCTCACTTGAACAGAAGGGGCAGTCGTACTAATAATTTATTAAGTTTGGTATCTTGCAAACATTTCTAACGTCATAAAGTAGCTTTATGAAGGTCTTACCTTATCTGAACCGTTGCTGCCTGCACGATGCGCGGCGGTGTCTAGTTTGCGAACCTCGCCTTCCGCGTCAATGAAATAATATTTCGTACGAAATAACATCCCTTTACTTTTCTCTTTCATCTATATGGTGAGATGGTAACGTAACGAAGGGAAGACTGTGCACAATGTTTTTTGAAAAAGGCATATTTTCGCAGTAGGTAACAAGATTTTTTCTGTCTCTGTGTTTGTACAACCGCTAAAATGTTACATACAATGGAAGTGTAAACAGATTTGTAAAGATAAAAGGGATTTAAATGTACAATATATAAGTAGGTACGTAAATCACATTACGGTTCTTAATATAATTCTGTTTTAATGTATTTAATCCCAGTGCTGGGCAAATGCCGCCCAAGTATCCAGAACACAAGTCTTGCTTAATCCGGCTCGTAAATATACCAGTATGTTTCATGAAAGACAGAACATTGTAAAACATAATACGGACACAGATTCGTGAAGGTAAAAACGCACGCGTAGCCGCGGACAAAGGCCATTTCTAAGAGGAATTCCTACTTCCATGTGTCCTTTATCAATCAAGATGATTAAAGTCCGCACTGACCATTCTCCCGACCATTTCAATGTGCCCCGCATTTTCCAAATCAGACAAGACAGGGTTAAGGAATGCGAACAATTTAGCGAAATCAAGCGTCTGACAGGTTTGGCGGAAACGAACGCAGCGATGCCTGTTTGGCCGGATATTGCTCGGCCCGCACGAATCGACGGTTCCTTTACACGACCGCCCATAGCATTGCTTAGATTGAGGTGAGTGAAGATGGTACGCATTCATAGCGCGTGAGGGTTGCCAACACTACTATATAATATAGTATCCTACTACATTAGAGACCTATACTGTATTTCTTTAAAAATATATAATAGGCGAAAGTACTATATTTTCATTTCAATACAAATGGCAAGATGAGCGCAATATGACCAGTATTAATTTAATAAAAGCTGAATTAATGGTAATCTTAATTTAAAGTGTAATAATGGTTGTGACATATAAAAAAAATTAAACATATGTACTATTTTTTTTTTCGCCGTCTACTATATTTTTTATTTTTACAGGCAAAGGCTTCAAAAATACTATATTTGATATAATACGAGTTGGCAACCCTATATCGCGTCTATGCTCTTCAATTACCAAGGAGTTAAAGTATCCCAAGAAAAGATAGAATTTAATTTACACACAAGTTTTTAATCGGTTTTCTGAAAATAATTTGTAAAGAAGCCTCTGTTCCAACTGCCTCATTTAAAAGATAATATCAGGATTAGCGAAGGGATGATCCTTGTGAGCTCGACCCCTGCAAACACAACGTTAATCTTTGATTAAAGAATAAGTTTAAAATCGCATTAGTTACAACGACCGTATTAATCATTCGGACTTTAATCCTAACTACCATAATCCCAATTATTAATATCGTTAACACTAAAGTTAGCTCGTTTGTCAGCTTGTTCGCAACTTAGTAACCACTTGACCGACCGTTTATAACTACAGTCAAACTTATTTATCCGGTTCGATAAAAAATCCAGCCAAATAAAAAAAGACAATCTTTAAGGAATATGTAAAAAACATTTTTTTTTTCAATTTGGTACAAGTCCCCAACATGTTGTTAAATATTTAATTTCTAATTCCCTGCAAGAGAAGCTGCTAGCAATGCCTAGTGAATTAGTGATATAGTAATAGTAGTGAATTAGTGATATAGTATTAGTAGTAGTAGTATTTGCGTGATTGTCACTGGATTACCTCCCAGCGAATCAATGAACGACAATGAAGCTTTCAGCAATTCTATAAGTCTAATTAGTACCTAAAATTGCAAATAGGAGAGGGAATTTAAGCGCTGATTTATTACGGTCTATCTTAAATTGGCAACTCTTTTAAAGACTCTTTGTCCTAAAAACCTATCTGAAGGTAAAGCAGAATTTGCTTAATTTAAATGGTTAGTAAAATTAAGACGGTAACTATCTTTTATAATTTATAAATATTATAAAGAGGAAAGATTTCTATGTATGTTTGTAACAAATTGGCTCAAAAAGTACTGGACCGATTTTAAAAATTCTTTCACCATTTGAATGCTACATTATCACTGATTATTAATATAGGCTTTTTTTCGTTTTTTTTCCGACCCGTGCGAAGCCGGGACGGACCGCTAGTATTATATATTGCTCATACTCATAAAATTATGTGTGCGATCAAAATTTCACCAAGGACTTTTAGACTTTTTTCATGGGTTTTCCACTAATTAAAAGAGTACCTATTAATAGTTACCAGGCTATTCACAGATTTATAATAATAGGTGAAGTGTGGGAAGACGAAATGGCGGTTAAAGCTACGGTTTCTTAGAAGTGCCAGCGCTGTCAAATAACGTCCGTCCAGCTGTCATGACAAGACAATGACAGCAGCGGCAAAGATTTAAATCGTTAAATTCTCCCTACCGCGTCACGAGATAGTCGCATGTCTGTTTTGGTTTTGACATCTCTGACCATTGAGCTATATAACTAGAGAAGCAAACCTCAATAAAATGTGTCAAAAAAGTGTAGCCACTTTATAAACGCGACGACGTAGCTTTGAAACCACTAAACATTTAAAAGTAAACATATATCTGTCTCACTTACACACGTCGTAAGAATAATACCGTCGCTTAGATTAGACAAAGACCGCATTATAAACATGCAATGACGGGATGGGGTTGCCTACCCATGCGAAATTTTACCCAACATTTTAAGCCATAAAAAGCGTTTTAGGTTAAGTTAAATTATTTTTTAAATATTTGAATTATGTATTTCTTATTGGATGTGTAATAGAAGTTTATAAATAATGAAAATAACTAAGACATTTTCTTTTTGAATATTTTTTCTTTATTATTAATGAAATTGAATGATTTAGTAGGTAGCCAGTCAGTCTCTTTTCTCAGCAATCGGATTATTTCCACCCATTTTTCACGGTGTGCTGCATCTTTAGGCACCCTGCTACGTTGTTATTATTAAAAAATACACACATCAAAAGTGTCTAGGGATCAACATATATTTTTGCAATAACTTTTCTCCTGATTGATATTAATTAAAATTTTCTTTAAGGATTCATCAAATAAAGTGTTTTCGTTTGTCACAGTAACGATAAACCAAGTCACCTTTGCATTAATAAAGAAATTTGCCATTTTCCTAATAAAGGGATTTTTGACATTTGAACCACTAACACAAAAGTTCGAAAAAAAGACTGAAATAACAGTTTTCTCTAAAATTTTATTGGGTAACTTAAACAATTAATAATCCGTGTTTCTACCGCGAACACTAACAACACAAGAACATCGGTTTGGCATACTCAAAATGAGTTCATCCAAATCACGCTGTGGAATGGCCGCCCATGTTCGTTGCAACAACAAAAAAAGGTCTTCTTGCGACTGGATACCCTCCATATTCGGCAGAGCTCTTCTCTGTAGCATATCCCATGCATGCTCAATCGGGTTCAAGTCTGGCGACTGAGCAGGCCAGGGCAGGACATTGATGTTAGCTGCGGCGAGAGTCTGTCTTACAACTCTTGCGGTGTGCGGTCGTGCATTATCATGCATTAACTGAAATAAGGGACCGATTTGCACTTGTAGAGGAACGATGACGTCTGATACAATCGTCTCAGCATAAATTTGAGCGTTGAGGTTGCCTCTGATCCAAATCAACTCAGTTCTTCCGCCGATCCAAATACCCGCCCATACCATGATGGTTCCACCACTATAAGGATGGACTTCCTGGCAGGATTTTAATCGCTGTTGGCGTCCGGTGGTTCTCCAGTGTCGTATACGTCTTGTATCCGGTCTCATACCAAAACGAGACTCATCAGAAAAGCACACGAAACGCCATTGTTCTTCTGCCCAATTTCTGTGTTCAAGAGCCCATTGATATCGAATCCTACGATTGTGCATTGCTATAGGTGGTACCCGTAGCGGTCTTCGGGAATGAAGGTTCACTTCATGCAAGCGGTTTCTGACTGTTTGGTCGCTAATTAAGTTCCCTGAAGAGTGATGAAGCCTCACGGCTAACATCATGGCGGTTATTGTTGGATCTCTTCGAGTTAAGATTTGAATGTATCGGTCTTGTCTCCGTGTGGTGCAGCGATACCGTCCTCCATGGCGCTCAGCCACGGTACCAGTGCTTCGGTAACGTGTCCAAAGTCGACTGATAACACTCTGACTTGTATTCAGAGCTAAAGCCACAGTACGTTGCCGGGAACCAGCTTCTATCATTCCCACGGCTCTGAGCATTTCTTCCCTGCTTAAATGACGTCGCCGCTCCATAATAACGTTGGTTTTAATCAGTAGTAGGGAAACAGTAGCACTAATAATGTCTTCAATGCGTTGTATGTTTTTATAGGGAAAATATTGACAGCTGATTTTCATCTTTTACTCGAATTTGATTCACAGTTCCTGATTCAAATTATGAAATGCACCAAAAAGGATCCATATAAATTTATAAAATCATAAATTTATTACAAAGCCACATCTCAATCTCAAGAAATCCGCATAAAAATGCTTGATCCCTAGACACTTTTGATGTGTGTATTTAAAATCACTTATTCCATAAATTAAAAACTCCCACTAATGTGGGAAACTAAAACTAAGTTTTTAGTGGTAACACTGAACCTAATTTACAAAATTCTACATTTTATTGCGTTTTTACGTTGATATAAACACAGAGACAATTAATTTACGTGTGGAAAGTAATTCCGGTTAATTTATTATGTTTTTGTGATCTTGAATCGGACTCTTTCGCGATATTTTTTGTCGCATGTCACTCGGTTGACTTCGGTTGGCGTCAGACAGAGGACTGAACTGACGTTAGCTACGCTGATGGCTGTGGCCATCAGCCTAGTGGCAACGCCTTGGTGCGGTAATTGCTAATCTAGTGTAACATATATACCAATGTCTCTGACACACACAATGACATGACGCAGTGACTTGACTTGATTGTCGAGGAAGCGCTATTTACTAATGTGTGAGCTCACTCTTCTCAGTATAGCCACTTTTTCGCGTGATTAAGTACTATGAGGGCCAGTATCGCTACCGAATGCGACAGCGAAATCGCTTATATTATGTGAAACTATTGCATTCCTAGAAAACAATAAGCAAAACCTGCACGTGTCCGAACAAAAGAGTCATTAAGTTCAATTTAAATATTTGGACAGCGGAGTTTGACTTAATAGGAAATACTGATGAAAATAACACATTTTCATGACTTTTCATTTCCCAGGAAACCAAAGCATTGCAGTAGACATACGGTGCGGAGGAAGATCGATGGCAACATTTTCAATGTTCTATAGGAAAGAGCAGCATTCGTAAAAGTTTATTTCGGATAACAGTAGGTTGAAAAACTTTTTTACCAAAAACAAAGCACCGACTTTCAAAACAGACACTACAAAGTACAAAATAACTTTAATTTCTGAAATCGGTGTCGTTGGGCTCGCATTTTCGTTGTTTGCCACCGACTTCCGTTTTTATGTTGTACTTACCCCACACATATTCGTATAACACTACTTCCTATGTAAAAAATCAGTGACATGAAGTTATTATAATATCATCATTATAATCTAAGTCCCGTATTATAGAACGTCACTCAATACTCAAGCATTACTTAAAACTAGTTTTAACCAATCAAATGGCTTGAATCTAGTTTTAAGTAATGCTTGAGTATTGAGTGACGTTCTGTAATACGGGCCTTAGTGGCATAAATACGTATTATTGAAGCTAACTCAAAAACTACCCAAGAAAAATTAATAAAATTTATAATATGGGACCACCTCTGAGGCATACCCCATCAAAAAAAATTTTAAATCGATTAACAATTGCCGGAGATATCGCGTAACATACATACAAAAAAAATACAGTTGAACTGAGAACCTCCTCCTTTTTGAAGTCGTTATTTATGTAAAGATACGGCATATATAGCCATAATGCATCGCATGACAATTCCACTAAGCCACTACTGAAATGTCATAGGAAAGCAAACGACGCAATTTCGTTTACTTGAATTTTTACCAGTAATTTTGGTATAAAAACCAAACTACAGAACCGATTTTGATGAAATTTCTATGGGACTAATCTGAAAGTATATCCTTTCAAATAATTTTGGAAATCAGCTTATAAATAACGAAGTTCTGAGGTAACAATTTTTTTTTTAATTCAACCGAATTAATAACCTCCCCCTTTATTTGAAGTCGGTTAAAAATGGTTTGAATTACAATGATTTTTACGTGCCAACCAAACATATTGTTTCATATTCATTTAGAAAAGTGAAACTGCATATTGTATCAAACCGTAATCACAAGTTCAAAATAAAATAGTCTAAATAAGACTATAATTAGGTATACTGTTCTATACCTAATTATAGTCTTATTACGGCTTCATATTAAAAACCTAATGAATATCAAACTAAGTACACCTCGGCCTCATAGCTCGGCCTTGTCAAAAACGGTATTAAAAAGTGTCAAATATTAATTAAAGCTATACAAAGACGAGGTGACATGTCTAAAAGAAGTAAAAAGTTTGTGATAAAATTTAAATATGGACAATGGACATCACTCGTTATTAATATTATTCAGCAAAGCTAAGATTAAGTTGGTAATATTTGTTTGAATTCAGAGGGTTTCTCTGAAACTGAAATGTATTGAGGTCACTTACTCTGCTTGCGGTATGAGCCGCCCATTGCAGTCCAGGCTGTTGATAACTTTATTGTCCTCCTTCGTCAAAGAAAAGTCCCAAACGTTGAAGTTTTCCGCTATACGGCTCTTGGATATAGACTTCGGTATTACAATAACTCCTCTATCGATTTGGAACCTAAAATAACAAGTATGTTTAGCTTTAGACAACCACTTCAACATCAACAAAAATATATGACTATAGGTACTTTTGTTACGGCTTCAAATTCAAATTCAAATTCAAATTCTTTATTGCTAACTATGTGTACATAAATAAAGTTCTTAACAAAAGATACCAGTTCTTAGAACATAGTGGCCCTGTCAGGGCATTGCAATTTCAACATGCATGTATGCTTATAATTGTAAAACATGCATTAAATTGATTTACATTCATTGATTAAAAAGAAAAAAGTTATAAATATTAAATTTTAGATAGGACATCGTTTTAATTACATTATATAATTTTATCATTTACGTCATATTAATTATACATTATTAAAGTCATCCCCAAATAAAAATACACATGTCATGAGTTACCTGATTTAAAAACTATCATTATTCATTAATTCAATTATGTCATAGTATTGTAATTACTGAACAAAATTATTTTTCCTCAAGAAATTCTGCTATTGAATAATAGGCCTTTTTAATTAAGAAATTTTTCAGCATTCTTTTAAAAATAATTATTGAATTTACAATCTTAATGTCCATAGGTAGCTTGTTATAAATCTTTGTGCTCATACAGAAAACACTATTTCTGTACGCTCTAGTGTGGGACGCTTTATCTCTTAAGGTATTTTTAAGTCTTCTGGTTTTTAACGTATCATAGCTTGTGATGTTTGATTTAACTAAAATTGAGGCCTGGTAGATAAATAGAGCAGGGAGTGTTAAAATCTTGAGATTTACGAAATGTGGTTTACATGAATCAATTTGGCGCAACCCACATATAGACCTGATACACTTTTTTTGGGCTTTGAACGTCATTTCTTTATCAGTCGAGTTTCCCCAATATAGTAACCCATACGACAGAGTGGATCCCACATACGCATGATAAGCAGTAAGAAGCGCGGTCTGGTTTGATACTTTTTTAAGCATGTATAGAGCGTAAGAAAATTGATTTAATTTGGTGCATACACTATTTACATGTGTTTTCCATGACATATTCGAATCTATATGGATTCCCAGAAATTTTGTATTTGCTACCTCAGCTACAGTTTCATCATTGTGTGCAATAGTTAAAGGAATAGATGTCGCGTTTTTATTTTTAAAGTTCATGTAATGTGTTTTGGCTTAGCGGAGGCTACGCTTTCGTATACGCGTCGTATTGCATATTATAATCTAACCGCTACGCATCTAATTTGTCTTACGTGACCTTGTATTACGAAAGAGTTTTTGTGTTTGGTAACTTTTTTTTGTGAGTGATAAATTATCAAATAACTTCTCCCGCTCTGGGCGGAGCGGGAGGCGTGTCATACTTTTACTGACTAAAACCCACCCATGTTCCTTCAGTTGCCTGTGCCAGGGGCCACGGTATCTCTTTCGAAAAACCCGCGACCCTGGCAGGCATCGGCTCTAGCGGACCCCGTCAGTAAGTGCTGACAGCTCTTTGAGGCGCGCGTGGAACACAACGCGCCGTCGACCCGGGCCTGGTCCTTACCAAACGGCGAGCTGCCCATTGCTCACCCTACGCAAGCCCGCGCCTACGGTGGCTGGGAGTCGGCTGCCGATTCCCGATGCCCAAGGCGTCTCCTGCGGCGACCAGGGGCATGAGGGCGCAAAGATTGCCTCTCCCTCACGCGCTCCGTCTCCTCCTTCGCAAGCATTACTGCTTCGCAGAAGGAGGTAACGGCATCCCATGCCCTCTCGCTCCGTACCATGGCTCGGAGTTCGGACTAGGGCCGAACATGAGAGATCGCCGCCGCCGATCGCCGCCATGTGTGTTTAGTACCTATATTGTTACATATAAAAAGAAAAAAATGGTATTCATATTGAGTTTATATACCAATAAACCTGATTATCTTTATTTAAGGGACCGTCATTACTTCTTTCTCATTATTGACATAATCGCTCATTAGGTGAAAATTATTTGAACAGGTGAGTTTCTTTATTTCTATCCGTTTAAAAAAGATTTGCAGACGAATTTAATTAAAGTATGGGTAGGCAAATTGTAAAATTGGCAGGTATCGGAAATGGATATCGATATGAAATGGTAGAAAGACGTGATGCAAACATAATTGATCGATGTATCAATATCATGTCCAATACCAGTAAAATCTTATTTTTATTATTCCCAGCATAGGAACACAAATAAAAACGATAAAATCTGCTAAACGGCTTCGTTCCGGTCACTCGGGCTGGTGTCGATCGCATCAAATGATGCTCCATTGCCTCGCGTCCCCGGTTATTTTTATTTTCTGTGCACAAAATTTTTACACCACTAAATTTTATATATAAAATGCAATATAGAAACATTTTATAATCGTATCTATTTCATCGGTCTATTGAAGCAATAAATTACGATCTCTGAAGTCGCTATAACGTATTTGCGCCTACATAGACTTATTTCTGCTGGCTGCATTTATAAATAAATCTCCAAAGTGATCTGAAGGTCAATTCGTGTAATTTAAAACGTTTAAAATCTAGTCGCAGACTCATCTCGGCGACAAGCAAATGTCAAAACTTGTCAAAAATGTAGCGAAATTAGAGGTATTTTTGACAGATCGAGACTGAAATCAGACTGTGAACGTTCTTAAAATTACGAGAATTGCCCCTCAGACTGTGAACGTTCCAAAAATTACGAGAATTTCCCTCTCTGACATTTGCCCCTCAATTAGATTTTCGCGACGTACGTACAAAATGTGATAGTAAAATGTAGTGTGTGTGACCATACAATCTATACAGGCTAACAGGGACATCGACGTGCAGACTGTTACTATGGTACCAGTACACGATTCGATTCTGAACCCCACCGTGTTTAATTTTTCTTCGGTTATAAAAAAATGCTGTTATATAATATGGAAACCACATATATGCAATAAGTTTTACCACATACTTGTTATCGCCTTTTCTGACGACATACAAAAAATTAACGAAATCATTCGTGACCGATTTCGTTCAATAATTTATTGCATATATGTGGTTTCCATACTGTATAGCAATATAATTTGACCACCAGAGGTACCGCACTTTTCTATGAAAAAAACGTGTTAAAAAGCGCTTTTTTTATAACCGACGAGTCCTGTGCCGAATTCATGGTAACAGTTTGCGTGTCAATGTATCTGTCAGTCTGTATTGTGAAAATGATATTTTCACAAACATTCTAGTCTAACAAAGCATACAAAACGCAAATAATATTCAAACGTAAAACGAAATGCACGATATTGCTTAGAAACCGAAAATACACGAAAATATCAGGTAGATATCCTATTTGGTATTTTGGTCACGAAATCATCGGTTGGTAGCTTAGTTTAGTTAGTCTGTAGTTTGCGTAGGCTCTTGAACTGTAATAAAGTCATATTCAACAAATAATGCATAAAGTTACACTAAAAGCATGACCATAGAAACAGAATATACTATAATTATTTCTTTCTAAGTAAAAGACCGACCGGAAATCACTATACAAATGATTTAAGGTTTCCCTTGTTGAAAGCTTTCGATTTTTTCTCATAAATACAGTAAATACGGGAAAGTAAACATCAATTTCTGGCATATGTCAAGTAACTTTTTATTTTACTATATAAATAAAACTAGCTGCACCCCGCGGTTTCACCCACATAAGTCTCGATCCCGTGGAAATATCGGGATAAGAAGTATTGTATGTCCTAATCCAGGTCATGATCTACCCATGTGCCACCATCATCCAAATCTTCCGTGTTAGCGTGAAAGCGTAACCGCTTATCACGTTAAAACGGCTGAACAGAAGGCAAACACTGCCAAGACGACTGTCTAGTAAGACAAACATACAAAAAATCGAATGTTGTCTCTTCATAATATTACTAGCTGACCCGGCAAACTTCGTACCGCCTCAGAATCAATAAGAACGAATGTATGAGAAAATGAATAATCTTCATACATTTTTATTTCGTGAATTGTCCCCTGTGTTCTTTCTGCTATTCGGGACGGAGACAAATCCAACAAAATAAAGATCATAAAAGTCGATCTAGATGTTCTTGAGTTACAAATGGTGTAACTAACCCGACTTTGTTTTATGCATATAGATATAGTTTAAACAATAATTCATCATTCATATTCATCTAACTCGAACTTTTATCATGCTATGACTCTCTCGCTCGTGGTTGAGCTTTACTTAGATAAAGTAATTTATTAGGCTGTTTAAAAATAATTAACAGATCCTAAATGGATAGAGCCCAGACCTTAAAACCATCGATGTAATTATCTGTTACATTAATTAAAGCAAAACTTCAAAGTTACCTTATTAAAATTTGTGCCGTAGTTTTGTTCAACCTTTTCGCAATGGCCAACACTTTGGGGTCCTCCAATAGAGAAGGGGGCTGCGCCACGGCCGCTGAGGACTTCCGAGCGGACTGTACGCCGTCAACGTGACCCCGCGCTCTTTGCAGAAGTTAAACAGCTTGCTCTGATTTAAGTATGGGTGACATTCCACCTACAACAAGCTAATGACTTATCAACCAGTTCGCAGTTTGATTAAATTTACACTTGCGGCTAAGTGTAGGTACTTACATCACATCAGATACAAATAGGTACATCACCCTGCGGGCTTGAATAACAGACCGCTATAACAAGCAATTTTAGGAATTGTTTTATTCTAACTGTGCACGATAAATTGTTATTTATATGATAAGATTAATTTCCATCTTTCTAGAGAAAAAAAACATTTAAGGCACCCGCTAGTTAACGCCAATGACCGAAATTGTTTAAAAAGGATACCCACAATATGTAACAACATTTCGAGAGTTAACATTCCACAACAAAATCCGTTGATTGGATCGTTTTCAACACCTCACCTGATTGGACACTGGCTTAATTGTAGCAGCGTTCAGAATTCGAGTCAGTTGTACAGAATTGAAGTTGCTGACGCCGATGCTCTTAACGAGGCGATTCTCGACGAGCTTCTCCATAGCCTTCCACGTATCCACGTAGTCGACTTCGGAGTAAATCACTTTGCCATTAGCATCTGAAGGAAACGGATCACTGCCTTCCTAAAATCAGACAAACATTTTATTTTGCTGTGTACATAATAAAGCTAATGTTCCTTGAGTATCGTTTTGCCAAAAGCTTTAGCCGAAATTGAAAAGTTTTTTTACGTTTTATTTACATAAGTCTTCTGTGGATTTAAAGAATTCAGCTAACCGAAACTCAATTTCTATTCGAGGTTGCGTCAGGCTTAGTTCGCAGTATACAACTTTAAGAATAATAAAAATGGGCTTACCTTGTAAGCCATAGGCCAGTGAATGAGATATAAATCCAAATAATCCAATCCGAGATCAGACAACGAGAGTTTTACAGCCTTTTCCACTAAATCCGGCCTGTGATACGTATTCCATATCTTTGATGTTATAAAAAGGTCCTCTCTGTAAAACATTAAAGTAGCATAACATCAAACATGTTTGTAATAATAAAAAGTTGAGATAGGTACACGGTACCCACAGAGCTAATTATATAGGCGAAATAGAGGCACAACATATGTAAAGATCGGATTTACGATAAGCATTTGTGGATATTTATAGAATTGAACAAACTAATTTAACTTGCTTTCTACTAACACATAAACAAATAATAGTGTAAACAACTGTAAATCTGTGAACATAAATAAACATTTAATTCAATTTGAATAGTTTACCTTGCCGTGTTACCTAAATAGATATAGGTACCAACCTAGGTATTATTACGAATGAACGCGTCCTTTCAATTTGTTTCGCAGATTTCGTAACCCTACACATTTACTATGAAACTTTGTTATTTAATAACAAGAAAACGGCACGTGGATTATGGATAAGCGGGACCAAAGACAGGTCTGACCCAGAACGGAGAAAGCATTGGGTACAGGCTAAATGGATATGTATTTTGACCTTTTTACGATGCCTTGCTTAATTTTCTCCTTGATCGCTTCTCCGACCTCCTTCTCGTTAAAATATAGATGCGCACAGTCTATATGACGGTATCCAATGTCGATAGCTTCGCCGACTGCCCGCGTCACCTCGCCGGAGTTTGACTGAATATCATAAAAAAGCATTGTTTTAACGAGATTTTTTATTATAAATAAAGGATGGTAGTCACAAGATGAGCAGAATACTTAAAATTTTAACACAGTTTATAGTAGAAGCCGGAGTTATGATACATTTTACAATGTAATACTTTACTCGTTGCTTTTACAGCCACGATCTGAAAATCAGGGTTGTAAAACAAATCGAGGTACCGTACCGAATATGTGCCATCAGACAATTGGCAATACTTATGTAATGTGTGGTAGTCTTTGTCGTGACTTGTGTCGTGATCGTGATTGAGTAAAGACGCAATTATGAGTTTTTAAGAGCCTATACTACCTCAGCTAAAATTCACTCTTTATGTCGCTCGCACGATACTGTTCGCGGACTGAGTGAGAGCGAGACAGAGTGCGGTGCTAGGCGGCAGGCAGCGCCAATAGTTTAGGTGTTTGCTTTTTACGGTGAAAATAATGGTAATTCAAAAAAAATAAAAAACATTAAACCTGCTTTATAGTTAGTTCAGTTAGTATACAAAGTTTCATGATCTGATTTGAAGTATTTTTTGAATACCAACGGTTTATTGTTCGGATTGGAGGTAACTTTGGAATTTTTTTCTGTCGAGAAAATTTTATGGAATCGTATTTTGTCAAACATAAGACCTAACATTAATCTTCAACTTTACCATATATTTATTTCAAAATTAATGCTGCAATATTTTCGACAAAACGGAGGATCATGCTAAGCCATTTGAGGTAGTAGGTATAGGCCCTTAACAAAATACTGAAAACTTCAACATAACTTTAATTTTTTCAACTCTAATTTTGGTGATAATTGTAAAACATGATAGGCATTAGGTACAAAAGCAAGTTAAATCTTACCTGCCATGTCCCAAGCCCGAGTATGGGACAGGTCAGTCCGTTGTTGAACTTAACACGGGGAACGTTCGCGGCCATGTTCTCAAGACGACACTCTTACAACTGGGGCGTATCTTGCGTACATAACAGGTTTTATATAAATACATAATATATAATTATCTACTAGTTATCTAATGTTTTATCACTGTTTGAGTTAAACTATCGAAGGCCTCGGTCAAGGTGACAGTTATCATTAAAAAAAAGATACAACAGTCTATTCTAGTGCAACTTCTACTGATGGTAAGGGGAAGATCAAAAAGTTTGTAATTTCACTTAGTTTCATCGTTCATGCAATTCGATGTCAGTTTACAATAAAGCTTTCATCTATAGGTACAAAAAAACGTAGGTAACAGAGCGATATAAGAAACTGCAGGTTGGTATAAGTACCTAGGTACTATACCTTTTTTTTTTTTTTTTTGAGGGTGGGAAATTATCAAATAACTTCTCCCGCTCTGGGCGGAGCGGGAGGGCGTGTCAGACTTTTACTGACTAAAACCCACCCGTGTTCCTTCAGTTGCCTGTGCCAGGGGCCACGGTATCTCTCTCGAACAACCCGCGACCCTGGCAGGCATCGGCCCTAGCGGACCCCGTCAGTTGTTGCTGACATCTCTTTGAGGCGCACGTGGAACACAACGCGCCGTCGACCCGGGCCTGGTCCTTACCGGACGGCGAGCTGCCCATTGCACGCCGTCCGCAAGCCCGCGCCTACGGTGGCCGGGAATCGGCTGTCGATTCCCGACGCCCAGGGCGTCTCCTGCGGCGACTAGGGGCGTGAGGGCGCAGAGATTGCCTCTCCCTCACGCGCTCCGCCTCCTCCTTTGCGAGCATTACTGCTTCGCAGAAGGAGGTGACGGCCTCCCATGCACTCTCGCTCCGTACCATGGCCTGGACTAGGACTGGACGCGAGAGATCGCCGCCGCCGATCGCCGCCGTGAGGACACGGCGGTACTCTGCCCAAGCTGGGCAGACCTCCACCGTATGCTCCACCGTGTCCTCCGGGCTTTCCACGCAATGGTGACACCCGGGCGTTTCCTCCCGCCTTATCCGGAACAGGAACCTCCCGAAACAGCCGTGTCCGGTGAGGACCTGCGTCAGGCGGAAGATGAGGACGCCGTGGCGCCTCTCCAACCACTCCTCAAAGAGGGGACTTATCGCCGCAATTGTGGCGTGCCCAGCACTGGGTTGCGACAGTCGCACTCTCCATGTCGCCATGAGATCCCGCCGGAGCTCTGTCCGCTGTGCCACGATTTCTCGCGGCAGCGGAGTTACGCCCCGGCGTTTTGCCTCCTCGCGCCACTCCCATATGTGGGCGAGGACTTTTGCCTCCAGATCCCATGGCGGCAATCCGGCAAGAAGGTTCGCCGCCTCACCGGAGATCGTGCGATGTCCCCGGACCAGCCGGATGGCCATGACCCTCTGGGACGCGTTTAACCGCCCGGCCGGTCGCTGCCTCAGGGAACGCGCCCACACTGGTGCCCCGTAAAGGGCCATGGACCGCACGACCCCCGCGTAGAGCTTCCGGCAGGAGGCGTTTGGACCCCCCAGATTGGGCAAAAGCCGCTTCAAGGCAGCCCCGGCCCGCTCCAGTCTGGGAGCCAAACGTCGGAAATGCTCCTCGAAGTTCCACCGGCTGTCGAGGACAAGTCCCAGGTACTTCATCGTCGACTCGACGCCGATGTGAACCCCTCCCACCGTTATTTGGGAACCCGACGGTGGCGCGTTCCGAGGACCATGAAAACACATGGCCTCGGACTTGTGCAGGGCCACCTCGAGTCCCAGTTGCCGGATCCTTTCAACGAATGTCGCAACCCCACGTGTCGCTAATTCAGCCGCCGCCTGGTGCGACCTCCCCTGCGCCAGGACCAGCGTGTCGTCAGCGTAGCAAACCACGCTGACGCCGCTAGGGAGGTCGGCGCGCAGCACCCAGTCGTACCCGATGTCCCACAGATGCGGCCCCAGGACCGATCCCTGTGGGACACCGCACGACATCTCTCGCCGGTTCCACTCTCCCTGATGACCGGGGTAGATGACGGCCCTATCCCTCAGATAGGCCTCGACTACGCGACAGAGGTTGGTCGGCATTCGGTGATACCGGAGTGCCTCCCTGATGCAACTCCAGGGCAGGGTATTAAAGGCATTGGCGATATCTAGAGACACCGCCAAGACGACCCCACCCCGGGCAACAGCATCCCCCGTCGTGAGGGCTCGTACGCGCATAATGGCATCCACTGTGGAGCGCCCCCTGCGGAAACCAAACTGGCCCTCAGCTAGATCCGGCCCCACCCGCACCAGCTGCCCGACGAGGCGGTCTGCAATGACTCTTTCAAAGAGCTTGCCCACCTCGTCGAGCAGCACAATGGGCCGGTAAGCGGACGGAGAGTCCGCAGGGCGCCCCGGCTTCTTGATGAGGACCAGTTTCCCCGTCTTCCAACGAAGTGGGAACTGGCCCCTCTCTACCCAACTAGCAAAATTAGTCGTATAAAAAACTGCAGCACGTTTCTTATTCTGCTATTGGTGGAGAGAGAGATCTGTAAAATGTCGAGAGAGAGCTCTGTTCACGTTCTCTCGGTCCGATTTTTGCGCACTTCTCTCAGCTTTAAATGCTATGAATATTGTAAAATCATCGCTTAAACAACCAAATAGTCGAAAGAATACCGAGTAATCGCAACTCCAATGTTAAAAAGTGCTATGAATTTATATCAGACTGCCATCATTCCACACATCAACTGTTTACAAGTCGGTAGAACTTCTTTCATTCGACTTATTTATAGTAAATTAGCAGCCCGCTTGCTATCACTCGACTGTTTCATCGCGTAAACATTATCAAGCGACGTTCATGGAACGTTTTATTTGTCGTAATATTTACAAGTGCAAGTAGTTGTACGAGTTCGTGATTATAATTAAAGTAAGTATTCTGCCATTTATAAACTTTGCCACAGTTTTTGTAAAAGTTAAGTATTACTTTTCTAAAGTCACAAGCATTTAGTTATCTGTAGCGATTATCATATACGAATTAAATTTTTTCGTCTATATGCCTCACATTTTAAGTAATATTTTCATGGGCCCCACGAATTCTTGGTAAAAACTGAATGACATATAATATTAATTTAATTATTAAAATTAACTCGCCATTTATAGCACTGACTTTATCATCACAAAGCACTCACTCTGCCTTTAGCCGAGAGACAGAATCGAGGATTCCATTTTACAACTTCTAAGAGCGCCATACAGCTTGTTTAGGGTTCCTCGTGTAAAATGTTAAATCACTGTTTTTTGTCATTATCTCATCCTGATGCAAAGTACACTTTTGCAAGCTTGACGTCACAACTTTGGTGTAAACTACAATATTATTAAACTATGTATAAGCTTATTCGTAGGTATATGCAGGTATATGTATGGATAGGCATACCTAATATTTTATTTTGTATTTTTTTATAGGTGCCTGATAATAAAATGGTAAACTATTTGGATATTGATAAATTTATAACAAAGGACGACATAAAGCAGCTTAAGATATCGAAATGGCCTTGGAAGGAAACGCACTTTATAATTATGCACTACTGTTACTCATGCGGCACTTTTATTGATAGTAATACGGGAACAAGGCCTACTCATTTTATATTGTCTGATAAAAGAATTAAATTATTACTGAGCTCGTTATTTTTTTGGTGCCCGAGTTGCTCGAAATATTCAATTTACAATCACTATCCAACCGACGAGTGTTATTGTAACTAGGATTATTAAAACGTAAAACGATGTAAGTATCTCCATGCCTATAAATGTACTTATGTACTTAGAAATGCAACACTTGAACTAGTGCAAGGGGAATTCAATTTTACACAATATTGGCCAAAATTGAAGTTTTGAGCTATTATATACTGGTAGGCCGTCAATATTTATGAGAAAACATAAAACATCAAAATTGCAGCCAATAATTTCCAAATATTTTTGTAAAGGTTCAGTTAATCCATTATGCCAATATGATCCAGAACCAACGACATATATTTTAATTTTTGATGTATCTGTTTTTAAAATAGTACGGGGATCTTTTGGCAGTAAACAAGGCAGTCTTCTGTTTAAAATTGTCGTCAATTCTCTTAAGGCATCATGAGAAATGTTAAATCGGAGTGCCCACTCTTTAAAATTAGACCGAAACTCATTATTTAAAGATTCCTTGTCTTCGGAGTTTGAACTATCATTGGCCTCAGACTCTGATCTGTAATTTTCATTATCATCATTGCTATTATAATCAGATTTGCTATCATATTCTGAGTCTTGATTACACGACATTTTTTTAGTACGAAAACTCTCTTTACTAGAAGACGGTAAACAGATTCCATTATTAGGTGTGTGAATATTACCTACGGAGCCCTCAATAATATTAAGCGATTGTTCTTTGCCATCTGTTACTGTCAATGAACATGTTGCCTGTTTCAATTGAGCGTAAATTTTATTTACTTTCCGTCGGTAACCACCACTTCTTTTAATTTTTTTCCACCGATTGCAATCCATTGTCGCAAAACGAAATATATACGGTTGTTGCAAAAGTACACTGATTTAACAAAATGACGTTCATAGTGCTGTAAAAGATTTCATTTAACTATAACGCTGTATACTAACTTTCAAATAATATTTAGACCACCTCCGATGCTGTAATAGATAATTTAGAAGCATTTTCTCAACTTCGAAATTTAAGTCAAATGAAAGCCTCCAGAAAGCTATCATATAACATTTGAGTGCAGAAATAGCAACTCCAATCCTATTTTGATGAATGAGTTGCTTTACTCTACAATATTGTTCTGACATTCAATTGTCGAATAATAGTGCTGTAAAAGGTATTTTGATGATAATTTGGCAACTTGATTGCTTTGAAAGAACTGTCATGAGAATTATGGTCGTATGAATGTCATTGAAAGATGTATTTATAGAATTATCGAGTGAATGCAATATAAATCTGCCGAGTAAACGTTTACTAGACATGTTTAAACAGCGAAAAAGCATTCGATGGAATACAATCTAGAAAGATGCATTTATACGTCTTTTTGAAATAATGGGATCTTTCATACGAGTGTTTCTCGATCCATAGTCGGGAGAGTATTTTCTTATACGATTTTTTTGCTGGTTGGGTAAGCATGCGCTTAGCAGCCCCCCTAGTCGAGGCCCGAGAGCCTCCAAGGCCAGAACCCAGGCTTTTCCAGGTAAGCCGTCGGGTCCTGGGGCGGTATTTTTGCCATTAAGCCTACGTACCGCCACTCTCAGCTCTACCTCGGTCACCTCCGGAGCATCGTCGTCGTCATCGGCGGTGTGGTCCGCATCCGGCACCGCAGGAGGCGGAGCCATGGGCGGGGATGTATGTTCCCCTCGGGAAGGGAACAGAACGCCCACCACGTCCTCTACGAGCTGGGGCCGGAGACTCTGCGACAGCGGGGGAGCCCATGGGCGGAGTTTATCTCGCACCATTTTGTAGGGACGTCCCCACGGGTCTCTGTTCAGAGTCTCCAGCGACTCCTCGCGAGCCAGCCCCCTGGCCCGCAGGATCTCCGCTCGGAGGGCGGTCTTCGCCACTCTATACCCCTCGTACAGCTCCGCCTGAATAGTTTCCGTATCCGGAGGGCGGATACGGAACCTGCGGTGCCTGGTGTACCGGCGCCGCGCAGCAACGCACGCCTCGCGCAGAGTTGTCAGCTCCGGCGACCACCAGTACACCTGGCGCCAGGCGCGTCCGGGCTGGACCCGGGGCATTGCCACGTCACATATTTCGGACATGGCCTCCCGGAACCACTCCGCCTCGTCGTTGATGTCAGCAGGCCTGTCCGGTGGTGACGCCCAGGCCCGCACGATCGAGGCTTCCAGGAGGAGCTCCCGGTCCAGCTGCTTCAGCGCCCACCGCGGACCACTCGGGGCCTGTCGGACCGGCGCGCTTGAAGTCTGGGCGGAGACGTCAAACTGGATGTACTGGTGGTCGGAGTAGGTCTCCACCCCCTCCATGACGCGCCAGTCAACGACGTGCGGCGACAGAGCGGGGCTGGCGAACGAGATATCCACCACTGATTCACCCCGCATCCGCACACACGTTGGGACCGAACCCCGGTTTAGGACGACCAGGCCTGTCTCCAGAGCCCAGTCCTCCACCATCCTGCCCCGTGTGTCCGTATACCGGGAACCCCAAGCTACATTCTTAGCATTGAAGTCCCCGAGGACGAGCACGGGGAGGGACCGGAAGTCGACGACGACGACTCTCAACTCCGCAAGGGAGTTGTGGAACTCGGCGAGAGTTCGGTTCGGGGAGAAGTATACCCCCACCACAACAATCTCCCCGAACCGTGCTGCCACGCAACCCCTTCCCCTTTTGACAGCCTCGAGGGACGGGGTACCGGCGGCGGCTGAAGAAATTAGGGTCACTGAGCCGCTCAGGTCCTCCACCCAGTCATCCCATATACACACACTCACATTGGTCGGCACGCTCCCGGTCCGTCTCTGGATGAGCGAACCTCCGGCACGCTGACACCTTCTCCGCAGCAACCATATTATGATCACTGCGATAACTGCTGCTAATAGTCCATACAACACAGCGTATTGATGTATGTCATGGGTCGTAAGGAACTCTGGCTGCTGAGCTGATTCTTTAATTGATTTGATCTGTTCACCGAGATGCTTTAGGGAGTTGTTTATCTTTATGGTATCGTACTCCGCTTCATAATCTTTAAAATGCTGGATAGGTAGCGTGAGGTTGCTGATAAAATGATTTATTGGACTTAATTTTGTATCGAGAACATTTGGTTTGAGGTTGAGCGTATTTTCAAATTGCTGATAAGCATAAAGTGTGACATCATGACCCTTTACAATGCACTGCTTAGTAAGTTGAATAAGTCCGGCCTTGCTGACTTGGCGCGCTTCTAGGCCGTCGTCACATATGACTCGCAAAGAGTAAGTGTCACAGCAAAAATACAGATAGGTAGAAAAGTCGTGTAACGGGATCCATTTGTTTTCGCAGTTGGATTTTTTCATTCTGCAAGTAGCAAGCTTCTCTTTTTCACAGAATTTTTCATCAGGACCTAAGCTCCTGACAGGTCCCTGCAAACGACAAAGGTATGTTTCTGCTTGATACTCACAGCTTTGAAGATCACTAATGCTCGCTGACAAATATGCATCTCTTCTTAGGTTGATCGCGACATATTCTGACGCTGGTTTAATGCTGATCATGCTTTTGTTAATTTGAACCGGCACTGGTATCAAATTGAATAGCTGGAACGTGTCTCTGCTGATTAAAGGTAAGGTTATTTCAAATATGAAATATTCCTCCGTCATTCTTGCTCTGACTTTTAACAATTTGTAGATCTTGTACAGGTTAAACTGGATGTCATCTACGGGTAATGCTAGCTCTTTTGATAGTATACGACGACTTGCACTCTTTGTTGTGAACGGACGTGTCGAAGATTTATTAAAATAAATAAATAATCACTCGCTGAATCGTGACCTAGATTTACCAAATATCCGGTAGTAAAGCAAACTGTGTCATACGTAAGCATAATATGTGTAAATCGTTTCTGTGAAAATGTATAATAAGTGATCAAGTGCATAACTTTTATCACAATGGCATCCAGTCCCTTCAGCCGGGGTGGCAGATGTGCTCGGAGCCCACCTCCTACACCCGTGCCCGCACCAGCACCTGCACCTGTACCCGAGCCCGTACCCGTACCTCACCCTCAACCGCCCAGCCAAAGAGACGATGTCATGACGGAAGCAATATCAACGCCGGAAATCCAGAACTGGATGTCGTCCATCGAGCAGTGCCTAAGTGAAGTGTGCTCTATAGCAGCAGAGGGCAAATTAAACATGGAGCAAAAACTGCGAATAAATACTCTTTGCCGAAAAGTTAGTCACGGCACATCTCAGATGGCCGTTCAGTACCAGTCCCTTAAGCTGAAAGCTGTCCGAGCCCACACCACCGTCCAAACACTCGAAGACCAAATTGATCTGTCGCAGCAACTGCAAGACCTTAAGCTGACAATCGGAGCTTCTGTGAATCCAGTAACCGGAACTTCCTTTGCGGACATGGTTAAAAAGGGACCAACAATTATATACAGCCAATAAAATTAAGTTCAGTGGCCATATACCCTAACGACAAATTAAAATCGAGCGAGGAGACAAAAACACTTGTCCAAAAAATTATATGCCCCGAGCAAATGAAGCTTCACGTAAGAGGACTGCGTAAGACAAAAAATGGCGGTGTCATTATCAGCACTGAAACAAAAGACGACATTGAAAAGGTGAAAAAATCGATGCAGTTGTCAAATTCAGGCCTTACTGTAGACGAGCCCCCAAAAAGGAAGCCTAGAGTAGTGGTTATCGGAGTGCCCTCGTCCATACAAGAGAAAGAAGTTTTTACTTGTTTGTTCCATCAGAATTTAGCTGAGAACCTTCAGGATTGCAGCCTCGAGACCTTTTTGACCTCCATTATATTAAGCCATAAGTCAGGTAAGAAGGACGCTGAGACCTGTAATTATATAATAGAAGTATCTGCAGACATACGCAAAGCTCTAATATCTAAAGACAGAGTGTTTGTGAATTGGTCGTCATGCCCTGTGAAGGACTTTACTCAAGTCACACGCTGTTATATGTGCCAGCAGTACGGACATGCGGCGAAATCATGTCGGGAAACCACTTATACCTGTGGCCACTGTGGAGATCTGGGTCATTCAATTAAAGAATGCACAAAGAGGGCTGAGGAACCAAAATGCGCTACTTGCTTGTACTTCAAAAAACCGAGCAATCACAAAACAAGTGCCGTTGACTGTCCAGCAAAACTAATGGCTGAAAAGAGGTACATAAATACTATTGATTATGGAGGCGCCTAAGAGCGCCGTTAATTACGTATCTTTGTAGCCCTTGTTATTGTTTGTTTTATTGTTATTTTTATTTTTTATATTTAGTTATAATTATGATTAATAATTTAATTAATGACATAGATAATTTCTCTGTTTCTGAATCCCATGTTTGTGTCGTTGAACACTGTAAACAATATCTCTCCTCCTACACTAGTCCACTAACCATTCTAACCCAAAATATTCGCAGTATTTGTAAGAATTTCGACAATTTTAGCATTTTTCTACAACGTCTAGACATAAGCTGTGACGTTATTGTCTTAACCGAATGTTGGCTTTCCAAACAATATAACATACCAATAATTCCGGGATATAATATGTATAAAAGTAATATAAATTACAATCAGAATGATGGGGTGATAGTTTACGCAAGAAATCATCTCAATGTGTCTGTCGAGGAACCAAATATGCACGACTGTAACAGATTGTTAATTAAAATTGGGTCAGAATTAGTGATACTTGCCATATATCGACCTCCCTCTTTGTTGAGGTCACTCCTCTCAACATCACCGCGCGCCAGCGGCAGTGAACGAGGGACGCGGGGCAGCGGGGAGCCAGCCGACCACCGGCCGGCCGCTCGCCCGCCGCGACACATAAGTCAGCTGTTGCACGCCTCCACGCACGGCTGCGCTAGCGCATTTTTCTAGCACACATAATCATTTATTATTAATTTTCTTATTTTAACCGACCGTTGTTATTTTACCTCTTTTTTTAATACATGTTATACAGTCCACTCTTCTTCCTCTTTTGCTTCACCATCACCTATCGTCGCGCACACTCTTTTAGAAATATAAGCAATTTCACCGACTCTCTAAACGAAACCTTGCAGAACCTATCATCTTTCAAAAATATCATTTTGATTGGAGATATTAACATCAATATTCTTCCAGAAAGTGCTGACGCATCTGCTGAGGAATACCTTAACCTATGCGCTTTCCATGGCTTGCTTCCCGCGCACACGCTTCCTACACATCAAAGTGGCTCCTGTTTGGACCAAATAATACTCAAGTCGAATTTTCCCGCACTTGCCCTTGTAACTAATTCAGCAATAACCGATCACAGTGCTAACCTACTTATTTTAAATTGTAAATTACCAAAAGTAATCGCTCGCACAACTTCGCGTTTAAATGTAAATAAACTTGAAGAAGACTTACGCAATATCGAATTTGACCCAGTCTACGATTCCGCTGATCCGCAGTTTTGTATGACATACTTAATCAAAAATGTACAATATGCAATTCAGAAGAACACTGTCATATCTCGACTAAAAAACAAAAACTACAACATAAAGCCGTGGATTACAACAGGGCTCATTCGCTGTATGAAAAATAGAGATAAACTGCATATCAAAGCTAAATCCAATCCAGATAATTTAATTTTGCAACTGTCGTATAAGCGATATCGTAACTTTTGTAATGATCTTCTAAAAAAAGTAAAAAACAACTACGATAAAACTGCACTAGAAAAGGCTGGTACGAATAGTAAAAAAATCTGGAATTTTATTAAGGGTGTTACGTATAACTCGAAACAAAATCAGTCATCTTCAGGTTTATTACAAGCACACGCTTCACAGTTAACATCTGTGAACAATGCAAATGATTTCTTTGTTAATGTGGGAAAATGTTTGGCGGAAAAAGTTCGGGGCCAATCACAATATTTAACAAACACACCATTTACGTGTAGCACTATTTTATCATCCTTTGCATTGTTAGACACTGATGAGCCTGAGGTAGAAACGATAATTATGAGTTTGAAAGACGACTGTGCAGTTGGCTGGGATAACATATCAAATAAAATTATTAAACAGTTCAGGCACATTTTGGTACCGCCACTAACTTATATTTTCCAAAAATGTTTATCTGCAGGTGTTTTTCCTGAGTGCCTAAAAAAAGCTGTTGTTGTCCCTGTTTATAAATCAGGCAGTAAAGATCAAGTCACAAATTATAGGCCTATTTCGTTACTGCCTTCTATCTCTAAAATATTAGAAAAAATTATAAATAAAAGGCTTTACAAATACTTGGAGGATAAATTAGTTTTGTCTCAGCGGCAGTTTGGATTTAGGCCTAAAATGTCAACAGACGATGCCGTACACCATCTCACTGACTATCTAGCACATGAACTTGATAATGGTAACCACATAGTAGGAATATTCCTGGACCTCGCGAAAGCTTTTGACACGGTTTCTATTCCTATTCTGTTGCACAAGCTTGAAACCATAGGTATCAGAGGCACCCAGCTGAAACTATTTAAAAGCTATCTAGAAGATCGTACCCAATGTGTAAGGATTGGTGATGTTCTCAGCGAGGATAAAAAAAACACATCCTTCGGGGTTCCCCAAGGAAGTATTTTAGGGCCTACACTATTTTTGATATACATAAACGATCTTTGTAATCTAAGTCTAGATCATGGCCAAATTATTTCTTATGCTGATGACACTGCCCTTCTATTTTCGGCTGACTCAGAAAAAAATGTCTACAAGGCGGCGCAACACGGATTCAATATTGTTAATAAATGGCTTCAACTTAATTCACTGACACTAAATGCAGACAAGACTAATTATATAAAGTTTTCGATGCGCAAGCAAACTACAATTGGCACTACCTCGGCATTGTATGCTCATTATTGCACAATTCCCACAAATAACCAATGTGTTTGTCCTAAAATTAAAATGGCAAATACAACAAAATACCTTGGTGTTATAATCGATGAAACACTTTCGTTCAAACAACATATAGAAGCTTTAAATAATAGAATTCGCAAGTTGATATTTGTTTTTAAAAAGCTACGCTGTATTGCTGACCCAAAAATAGTTAAACAAGTTTACTTTGCTCTATGTCAATCGATTTTAACTTACTGTATTACCACATGGGGTGGAGCGGGTAAAACAATGTTACTAACCATCGAGAGAGCTCAGAGAGCGATTCTCAAAGTGTCTACTTTCCGCCCTTTCCTTTTTCCTACTAACATCCTGTATAAATCTTGTGAAGTATTAACAGTTCGACAGCTATTCATTATGGGCATTGTATTAAAACAACATAAAGCTCTACCCTACAGCGCTGGATATACTAATAAAAGGCGTAAAGATATAGTTTGTCCACAAAATTCTACAAAACATGCTTTTATATCCAAATTTTACCTGTACCTTGGACCTCTCTTATATAATAGACTTAACTCGAAAGCAAGCATTTATTCTCTGAACTACACAAATTGTAAGAAAATCCTCAAGGATGCTCTCCAAAGTATGTCTTACGAAGAAACAGAGAATTTATTAATTGTGTTAAAGTAAATATATGTAGGTATACAAATTGCACCTATGTTATATTATATTTATCAAATTTAGAAACTAAGTTACTCGTAAGCTACTCATTGTTGTCTACTGTAAATTTTTTATTATTTATTAATTTTAAAAGAATATTTTAGCTCTTCTCGCCTGAAACACAGGATTACCTAGTTCAGGCACGTAAGTCTTTGGAATATAATTTACATTTAAGCAAAACTGTACTAATTCTCATGCCTTATAATTTTGAATAAATATTATTATTATATTATTATTATTATCCCTGGGCGGGACAAAGTACGGTTCAGCGACCACGGCGATATTAATCGACCACTGCGCCATACTCTGGAGCAACAGATCCTGAGCGGCGGCGCAGTGGTTGATGTTCGCCTGGAGGAGGCGTAATGGGGCCATTATTGGCACTCCATATCAGCCCCCTCCCGAGCCCCCTGTGAAGGCCCTGCCGCGGTGGTGACGGCGGCAACGACAGTGGAGGCGGCAGCGGCGGTGGCAGTGGCAGCGGCTGCGGCGGTGACGGCGATGGCGGAGGAGGACTTGCCCTTGCCCCTAGCTCTGGCGGGTGTAGCGCAAGCCTTGTGTGGTGATCAGCCGGCTTGTCAGCTGCCGCACATATGAAGCAGTGCGGCGTGGCATTACACGAGCCGGCCTTGTGACCGGGCTGACCACAGCGGAAGCAGTGATTGCTGCGGTCCACCTCCGAGGCGCACTTAACTCCCACGTGGTTGCCCACATGGCAGCGGAAGCACCTCAGAGGTCTGGGTTCCAGCAGTTTCACCTGCGCGGAAACCCAGCCCACCAGGAGCCTTCGGCCCTCCTCGGCTATTTTCCGGGCCGCCGATACGGGACAGCTCACCGTAATGGCTCGCATCCCCGTGAAGTCAGGACGGATGGTGCCTGTCCTCACCTGCTCGGCAGAGCACCCCCCAGTCCTAACGATGGCGGCCACTACCTCTTCCTCCGTCGCAGAGTCATCCAAACCCAGGATGCGCACGTCAGCGCATTTGGTGGGTCTGGACACTCGGGCCTCGTCCGCGTTTAAGGACGCCCTAAGCCTTTCGGCCAAAGCGTCAGCGGTCGGGCCGCTTGCCGCTCCGGGGACTTCCAGTATCCGGGCTCCAGTCGCAGTGACCCTTATCCGGATACCTTCAGTGACACCGAGCTCCTCGAGCTTTACCGCCGCCCTCGCTTTGGCGAGCACGTCGCGGTAGGACATGCCCTTCTTCTCCGCTTCCGGCTGTAGCGTGATCACCACAGCCGCGGACTTCGGGGCACGTAGCCTAGCCACGACGCTTCGCTCCTTGCGCCGCTGCCGCCTCTCCTTTCTTTTGGCCGCCCTTGCTGCCTTACCTGCCTTTCTCTTCTCCCCGGCTACTTGCCATTCGGCGTCGGCCGGAGGAGATTTACGAGGTGGGGGCGGCGGTCTTGCCCCCAGGGCTGGGGTGCTCGCGGGTTCCGGCATGGCCCCGCTTTTCGCCCGCCCCGACGAACCCGATTTGGCCGTGGCAGCCGCGGCGGCGGCATAAGAAACCGCCTTCTTCCGCTGGCCCGAGGCTGGCGGGCTCCCCGCTAGAGGAGGGCGCAGGACAATGGCCTCCAGGGCGGAAAACCGACTCCGGAAGGCAGCCAGCTCCTGCTGAACCAGAGTCAGAGTCAGAACCCGGTCCTCAGCAGGCAGAGTCACGCCCTGCCCATGCCGCGCTCCTCCCTGCGGCATCTCCCGGGGGCCGGCTCCTCGGAGCCTGACCAGGTCTGCTCGGAGATCCTCATTCTCCTTTCGGAGAAGCTCCATGGCGGCTGTCAAGCGGGCGACCTCCTCCCGCATCTCCGTCATTCCGTCCGACGGAGGCCCAAAGTGAGTGGCCTCCGCTGCCGCTATGATGGAGGCCGTGGCTGCGGATATGGCCTTGTCTTTAGAGGATTGATTCCTCTTCAAAGCCACACTCTTGATTGCGGCTGCCACGACCTCCGCAAACCTGGTCGCTCTCTCCGAGCTGAACTCGCCAGCGGCGTCCAGTTCGCCACCTGACGACTCTGAGAGGGCTGCCCTGCGGCCGGTCTCTCCGGGGTGGTATCCCTCCGTGGCCAGCCTCTCGCTCTCCCCGCCAACTCCAGGAGTGCCGGGCCGCTTGAAGCGACTCCCAGCGTCGTGCTGCACCGCGCGACCTCGGCCCCTCCTCGCCGTCGGCACTTTGGCCGCAGACAGGTTCTCCTCACTTGAGGAGCGGCCCATCGACCTCGCTCGGTCCGAGTCTTCTTCACGCGGACGTTTTCTTAAAAGATTGGAGCGTCCGCGCGAGTCCTGGTCGGACATGTTTTGGTCCCCTAAGGGACAGGAGCCTCCTCGGCTCTTGTTGCCATCGGCAAACGGAAGACATTCGTTGCCCCCCCCAGAATACGATTGGGGGCTTGACGTTCCCAAAGGGAACGTGACGGATTCTCCGGCTGCTGAGCAGCCGGTACCGCCCTGGGGTAGTTTTTTCCCGTCTGTCTTGTCCATTATTGTTCCTTTTGAGGGTGAGGTCCCTTTTCGCCGCGCTAACGACCGGTTCCCCTCCGGCCATTCATCCTCTCGGCACGCTAGACCTTAGGATTGGGGTAATTTTTTAGAGAGGTTGTCTTCCTCGCGGCCCGGGCCTCAGTGGCCCGGACCCCCGGTCCTGAACTCAAGATTACGGGGTGGCCGACGGCTGGGCAGAACCAACCGCCGCCCCGGCGTCCCCACGCTGCCGCCGGATGCCGGACAGACGCAGCGCGAGCATGGGACACTCTCCACCACCCACACTCTCGTGGGTGCAGCGGCGCGAACCGCCCCTTCCCAGTCTACGCCCACTCACCTTCCTCTGTAAGCAGAGGGGGAGTAGACGTATGACTCCATCTGTAGCCAGGTTCCCTTCAACGACCATCAAAGATGATCGGTGATTGGAACCATGACCCTTCCCCGCCTGTTGAAGAATAGCCGCCCACCCCAAGTGTCCACCAAAACCTGGTGGGCAATTGGAGCCGACGTTGCCCAGGGTGCGCCACGAGGAGGCTCTTCAACATGCACCCCTAGGTACTATACCTACCTACACTTGAAATAGTCGCTCGTCTCAGTTTGCAAGTGAATCACACTTGACCAGTATTTTTGTAATAGTCTACCTATCCATTTTGGTATTATTTCTCTTATTACATGCTTATTTACCGATATATACGAGCAGACGCGTCGTAGGTACGGTATTTATCTTAGGTCTATTTAATCAGTTCGCATGTTAGTAAACTGTAGGCGAGTACTTAGGTATACGTTTGTGTAAACCTACCCCCTTACTAATAAACGTATTATAACTAAATATCAGTTGAATAGTTACACACCGATTTCTCTCTTTCAGCCGTCAGTAATTTGACTTTCGATAGAAGAAGACAAAGCGTTGTGTAACTATACAGACGCTATACTACGTTTATTAGTACCTAAGGGGGATAGTGTATAATTGATGATTAAACGAACTTACCTGAAGTGAAGTTCAATCCCAATTACACGAAGGCTCTGTCCGAAGAGATCAAGAAAACTATGTAGTAACGCGCAGGTACTGCTATCCAACCACTATATTTGAAATCAACAAGATAATCAAGAAACATGAAACAACTAGTGGTGCCCTCTCTCGGTGAATCATTTAGTTTAAAGTAAAGGGAACGGGGTCCATGGTAATCACGACATACATAGAACGCATAAGGGGTCTCATGGATCTAGTGATCATGAGTGTACGGGACTGGGTGGGAGTTGATCTCTTCGGACAGAGCCTTCGTGTAATTGGGATTGAACTTCACTTCAGGTAAGTTCGTTTAATCATCAATTACACTCTGCTCTGTCCTCGAGATCAAGAAAACTATGTAGAATTTGAAAGCCTTAAAATGCGTTGTATGTATGTAATGAAGTATCATGGTAAGTATCTAGTTAGTATGATACTTTAAAAAAAAGAGAACTTAGTTAAGGTAAATATTATAATTAGATAATATTATATTTAAATTTGTTTTGCAATACCAAATTATTAACCAAAAACAAAAAAAAATAACAATTCTGCATGATAACAAGGTACTTAATCAATCTATGCATTTAAAACAGATAAAGCGAAATCATTGGCATTGTTTGTTAACACTGGTCTTTGATAAAACCTGGCAAATACTGATGAAGACCCACTCCAGCCAGCAGTTTTTCTAATTATGTCTATGGAGACGCCTGATTTTTTGGCTGCTGAAGTAGACGCGTGTCTGGTGGAGTGGGCCTTGAATTTACTTGTATCAACACCACTGTCACATAAAACATTTTTTATCCAGCGGCTTAAAGTTTGCGAACATACAGCCTTATAAGGGCCTTTAGAGCTAATGAAAACGTATTCTTCCCCACCTCTAATTGACGCAGTTTTTAATAAATACGACTTAAGTGCATTTGCTGGGCAAACTTCTGGTCGCTTGGTAAAAAATGGTAGATGTAGACATGGCTGTGTTGAACCAATACATGAAGTTTTAATCAAATCTGGAATCTTAATAGAGATGTGGTCTGGATGAATACAAATATTGTTAATATTTATTTTCGAAATTGTTTGAACCCTGTGGGCTGTGACTAATGCGATTAGGGTTACTGTCTTTTTGGCAAGACAATCCAAGTCCAACTCATCGTTGGGATAAAAATTAGATAAGTAGTTAAGCACAATAGACGGATCCCAAGTTTCATTGTATCTAGGTAAAGGTGGTCTTAGTTTATAGAAACCTTTAAATAAACGAATAATTCTATCATCAGATCCAATTTTTGATCCAATTATTAGAGACAAAGCTGATCGATGGCTGTTCAAAGTCCCATACTGGGCTCCATCATTAAAAAGCATTGTAAGAAAATACATCACATTGGGAACAGAAGCTTCATAAAAATCAACGGTGTGAGACTGACAAAAAATGAACCACTTTTTTAAACCCGTATCATACTGTTTTATAGTATTGTTGGAAAGTGAAGCATACATAATATCGATAGAAGAAGGAGGGACGCCTCTTTTTAGTAGCGCCGTGCTGACAATCTGCCTACAGCCAGGGTAAGCTGAGGTGGTGGTGGTCTGTTGGAACAAGACAAAAGAGCTTGGTCACTTGGTTCGAACAGGATAATCTTAGACACTAACAGACTTTTGAACAACGGGAACCACGGTTGTGTGGGCCAGTATGGCACAACAACGATGCCTTCAGCTTCATCCGTAATTATTTTCCGGAGAGTTTTTAATATGACAGAAAATGGCGGAAATGCGTAAAAGTTTAGATTATTCCAATTCAATGTAAAGGCGTTTATCGCGTAGGCGTCAGGGTCTCTTTTCCATGACACATATATGTCGCACTTTCTGTTGATTCTTGATGCAAATAGATCAATAGATGGTGCACTGAACGTGTGGACGATTTTTCTGAAGGCATTGTTACTTAGTTCCCATTCTATGTCTGGATGTGTGGCCCTAGATTCCGCGTCTGCTATTATATTATTTTGCGAACTAATATAAGAGGCGAAAACGTGTATATTTCTTTTTTCGCACCATTGCCAGAGTTCTTTGGTAATTTTATTCAAATGCGGAAATCGAATGCCACCCATCCGATTTATATAGGATATGGCTGTGGTATTATCAATGCGCAAAAGGATCTGGCAATTCTTAAGTTGTTTGGCAAATATCTTGAGGCCAAAAGAGGCTGCCATTAATTCTAATAAGTTAATATGCAGGTCCTTTTCTGCAGCATTCCACTGCCCATTTGCAGTATCTTTACCACAAGCCACCCCCCACCCTGTTTTACTTGCATCAGAAAATATTTCAAGCAAATATTTCTCGTCACGAATAGGATTAACATTATTTTGGACAGCGTTGAGCCACCAAAATAAATCTTTGTGAATAAGTAAAGGTATATTCATATAACTTTCATAGTTATTATCAGACTTTAATAACGCTAGGTATTTACACCTCTCTAACTCTTTCGTGTATAGCCAGCCGTATTGAATAGCTGGGCAAGCAGATACAAGTAGACCCACCAAGTGAGCAAGACATCTGATCTTGCAACGTTTAAGGGTCATAAAGTTATGGATTTCATTCGTGATGTGTGTCTTTTTTGTGTCTGTTAATCTAATATGAAATAACTCGGTGTCTATAATAAAGCCTAGATATTTGCAACTGGTTTTCGGGATCAATGAACTTTTTTCCTTATTGATAACAAATCCCAAAGATTCTAATGTTAATTTGGTCTTTTTAACATTTTCCAGACATTCATTATATGTTTTTCCCATACAGCATACATCATCTAAATAAATAGTTGATAAAAAGCCTAAACTTCTTAATAATGCCATCACAGGCTTAAGTAGCTTAGTAAAAACGTATGGGGCTGTGCACAAGCCAAATGGAAGCACGTTAAATTCATAAAGATTGTTTTCCAAACCTTGGACGGGCGGTATTTGGAAACGCAAAAACTTCCGGAACTCCTCATCAATTGGAATAAGAAAATATGCGTCCTTTAAATCGAGTGTAGCTAGATAGTAATTTTTAGAAATTAATTTTACCGTAGTGCGAAGATCTTCTAATTTGAAATGGTTTGTATTTATAAATCTGTTTAAAGACTTAAGATTTAAGATAAATCGTTGACTTCCATCTGGTTTGGGTACAAGAAAGGTACTCGATACATATTGACCACAGCATGGTTGACAGGGTGATATTGCTCCCATGTTTAATAAATCATTAATGATCTCCCCATAGGCTATCAGATCACATCTATTTAGAATTTGTAGTGTTGGCGTGTGATTTTGTAACACACATGCATTGAAAGGTAATTTATAACCTTCAACCCAAGATAAAAGTACTGAATCACTAGTGATAAGACGCCATCTATCGTAAAATCGCGACAAACGTCCTGCATGACTCACCGGTTCTATCGGCGGTGCGGTGCTTGGGTCTGTGAGCGCCTGTAGGGTCCGCGCGGCTGCTGCTGCGGTTGCAGAGCGCGGCGCTGCTGGCGCTGGTACTCGGGTCGAGCGTTTGGTGCAGGCACTACTGGACGTCTCGCCGCAGCTCCCGTCTGCCTGCCGTGGAGCGGGAGTGGGCGCCTCACGTTTAAATTTTGCGTTTGGTTTGCAAATCGTCTTGAAGGGCCAGGTGCGCAGCCTCAGGTTTTCATTTCCGCGCCAGTTTTGTTTATTTATTTTGCAGTTTTTAAAATATCCCCCAACTGGCTGCCAAAGAGGTGGCTATCTATTTGAGTTGTGTACAGGTGATCTTTTATCTCCTTTTTAATTGACGAACAAACAAAACTTCTGCGAATCATCGATTTTCCAGCGTCAGTTAACGACTTAACAAGTTTTATATTGGTATTGTCGGTAGATAAGACATGTGAAAGAGCATCTCCTAGACAAGTAATTATCAAGGCAATTTGTTTCTGCTTATTTTCAATCGCCTTATCTTTTTTGTTAAGAACTTCTGATAGCGCTGCTTTCACTTCTTGATTAAGTATAGGAGCATCAATGTTTTTACAGTTTTCTGGAATGTCATGTTTTACAAAAATGTCTTTTTTTATATCCTTAGAGAGGCCATTTGTCGCTGTATGCTCCCACCTGATAGCTATACTCGAATTAAGGGCTGGACCAAACTTCTTGTCTCTTATAGGGGCTTCTCCTAATATTTCCAAAATATCAACTGGAAGAATGTCTTCAGCTTCGCTGTTTCCTACGATTTGTACGTCCTGATCCATGATGGCAGTGTCGGTAGCAATGTGTTCAGAGGACTTTAAGGAGGGGGCACCCAGAGGCTCCAGCGATACGTTCCCTATATCATTGTGCGGGACCTCTACTATGACATCACTAGGAAGGTCTGTGTTCTCTGAGGTCACAATGGACTGTCGGGGTAACTCGGGGGACGCTAAGCGTGCCTCAGAAATATCGCTTCCAGGTGGTTCGTCTGTAATGGACGTAAACGGGCGACATTATAGTTAAGCTTGTAATATCAATAATCCAAGTTTGCAACTTAACGCAATTTAATAATAAATCAGTAGTAGTAGGTAATAATAATACTGCGATCAAAAGTAGATCTCTAGAATCATGACGGAGGCATTCCTCTGTAATGCTCACAATCAGTTAACATAGCACTGGTATCAATCCCCATGAATTGTACACAGCCTTAATATTATAGATTGGCGGACACATTCCTTAAAAATGTTCACGACCAACGGGAATAATTATAGGAATCATGACGGAGTCATTCCATTGTAATGCTCACAATAATTATGTAATAACACTGGGATTATTCCTTAAACTGCAGTAGACAGTTTTATTGTTATCAATTGGCGGAAAGTCATTCCATTTTTAAAATGTCCACGACTAACATAGAATTAATAATTCACAATGTGGGTAACCTCTACAGAAAAAAATATTTTTCTCCCTCTGAGTAGTAGGTACCTAATTTGACTGTAATTTGTTATTAATTTGTACTTACCTAACGTTTTTAACGAATCTTGCGAGGGTGAGCGTTCTCGACGTCTTTTCTTCAACTTTTTCTCGATCTTCCTCATTTTTCGATTTACGTAGGCCTCAATATCTTCATCACTATACCGTTTTTTCGGCATGATGAATTGATGATTATAACTAGATGATAAGTTGTATTTTTTATATATTATATTGTATACGTTACGTTTACAATATAATACATAAACACACCTCCAAAACAAAACACTTGAAACCGGTTTATTTTAAATTTTTGAGAGGAGCGAAAAAACCCGTGGCGGATAGCGCAAGCACTAAAACGCGAATGATTCACCGAGAGAGGGCACCACTAGTTGTTTCATGTTTTTGATTATCTTGTTGATTTCAAATATAGTGGTTGGATAGCAGTACCTGCGCGTTACTACATAGTTTTCTTGATCTCGAGGACAGAGCAGAGTGTAATATTAGATTATTCACTGCAAAGCAGTGTCCGCTATTTTGAATCCTGAGTGCAGTGAGGGATTTAAGCTCGCCCAAGACGAAGACACATTTATCCCCAAGCAGAATACTCTACTTTTCGCACCTATTGCGAGGTAATCAAAACCAAATTGATTATCGAATTAGTAGTTTATGAAACAGATACACAACCGGAGAATACCCACCTAGTTATGTGTAGTGTCATGCACTATTTACCCGACTACATGACAGAACAAGATTATATTTTTATGCGTACTTAACTACCTATACTTACAGGTTGAAATTTTAATCACCGTTTTCCTTTTAAGGGGTCATTGTACTCATCATTATGAACAACTTTTGCTATGGGACCAAACCTGAAGTCGCGAAAAAAAAATCAGCTGTTCCCTACTTTTATGTTTGCATAACTCGTCAAAATGTAGGGCACATGTTAGGTCCCATAGTAAAAGTTGTTCATAATGATGAGTACAATGTCCCCTTAAGAGGAAAACGGTGATTAAAATTTCAACCTGTATATCTTTTTAAGTATGAGGAATTCCTTATGGATACCTACCGGATGTTTAATACATGAGGTTTCTATCGACTCATTTGGGTCGCGCGAAGATTATCGGCGGAAGGTTATCGGTTTTGATTTTATAAAATAAAATGGCGGATTTTAGACAACTACCTACTTATGCTCTTGAAATTTTTTGTACTATTACTATGTAGGGTATCAAAATAAAGCGCTTGAGAAGACGATTTCTAAAATATAAGACAGTAAAAGGATTAAAATTAAATGACAAAATCGAAACCCGACTGCAACTAAGATTTAAACTAGTTCACTTTTCAAGCAGTCTGATGCAGTTGATGGCATCAAATCTCAAATAACATAGGCACCCGTAATGTCGGGTTTTTTATCTTTACAGTCTAATCTCATGCATTTTCATCAAAAAAACAACACATAATATCGTCACTGGAGCGTTAGCCCAAACCCAACATTCTAACGCGGGGTTATACGCGCCACACCACAGCAACTGATCATTTTGTTCGTCGACGGCGGCGGGCGGCGACTAAAACCTATGAAGTGAGAACTCTTTGGTCGACCTGTACATTAATAGAAAAAAGTTTTTTTTTTTTTTTGTTAATGTATCCTTAAGATTTTCTCAGTTGACGTTCTTAATTCAAATCACATTAATGATAATATTAATGCCCGGCTAGAGCCTAGGGCTGATGTGTATTTTCACACTACCTGCTCCCTGCTCGCTAAGGTCAAATTATATGCACTTAAAGCAAGTCATATAAGCCCTAGGCTCTAGCCGGGCATTAATATTGTATTATTTGTATTGAATTTCATTATGACCCGCTAGTCAATAATTTGATTTGAATTTGGAACGTCAAATGTGAAAATCTTATGGAAACATTAATCTTTTTTCACACCACCTGCTCGCTAACGTCAAATTATACATAATTATGTCATGCAAACCTAACCAAAGCAAAGACTCTAGCCGGGCATTAATATTATACTGAATTTCATTATGACCCGCTGGTCATTATTGTGATTTGAATTTGGAACGTCAACTAAGAAAATCAAACTGTGACCTCTGAGTTTGTTTCGGCCTTTCTTCTCAGAGTAGTCAGTTAGGAAACGCCGACCACATCTCGTTTTAAAAAATATGATTGACATGTAAAAGTGTTTGTACAAACCTACTTACAGAAATAAAATCATTTATCATTTATCATAAATGGAACTACTAAACAAAAAAAAAAAAAAACGAGTGTGCTTATGACCACACGACTGAAGTGAAACTTCTTTCGCTCCATCTGTATGTATAAGAGAAATAATTCATTTACTAGCTATAAGAGAAAGAGAGAAAGAAAATGTGCGCGCGCACTGCTCTCTCTTGCTCCTACACTGTGATACAGACAATAAGCCTGCAGTGTGCTTAGATATACGGAACGTATTTGGCTATGAGAGGAAGAGAGAAAGAAAATGTGCGCGCGCACTGCTGTCTCTTGCTTATATCCCCCACTTAACTTCCGTTCGCCTTGCCCGATCACACTTTTCGTAACGCTTACGTCACGCGTTCGCCAGCTTACTCCCCAAGTCAAGCGTGCGTAAAGAAGTTTCACTTCAAAAAACTTTTTCTATTAATGTACAGGTCGACCAAAGAATTCTCACTTCATACTTAGGTTTTAGTCGCCGTCGACGAATAAAATGACCGGTTGCAGTGGCGCGTTACAATGTTGGATTTGAGCTGACGCTTTACGGACCTAATGCGGTATCAATACGAGTAGCACAAATGTGGTTCAAGCGTTTCAAGTCAGGAAATTTTAGTGTGAAGCATGAAGCTCGCTCTGAACGCCCTGTCACGGATAAAATCAGTGCCATTTTTGAAAAAGTGGAGCAAGATCGACATATTAGTAGTTATGATATTGCTGAAGAACTGGATGTTGATCACAAAACAGTTTTAAGGCATTTACAAAAGTCTGGGTACAAGAAGAAACTTGATATTTGGGTGATCACATGATCTCACTGAGAGAAACTTAATGCAACGTGTTTCCATTTGCGATTCTTTGTTGAAACGTAATAATTCCGACCCATTTCTTAAACGGTTGATTACGGGTGATGAAAAATGGATCACTTACGATAAGAATGTCCGAAAAAGATCGTGGTCGAAGCATGGGCAAGCCCCACAGACCGTGGCAAAGCCCGGCCTGACTCGGAACAAAGTGATGCTGTGTGTTTGGTGGGATTGGAAAGGAATCGTCCACTATGAGCTTTTGCCGCCGGGTAAAACTATCGATTCTGACCTCTACTGTCAACAACTGATGAGGTTAAAAGAAGCTATTGAGAAAAACCGGCCGGAGCTGGTGAATAGGAAGGGCGTGGTGTTTCATCACGACAACGCCAGACCGCACTCATCTATAGCCACTCAGGAAAAATTGAGAGAGCTTGGCTGGGATGTGTTGATGCATCCTCCGTATAGCCCTGATCTTGCTCCATCAGATTTTCACCTGTTTTGGTCACTTCAGAACTCTTTAGGAAGCATAAAGTTAACCTCGGAACACTGTGAAAACTACCTGTCAGATTTTTTTGATAAAAAATCTCAAAACTTCTAGAGCAATGGGATCATGGCATTGCCCACAAGATGGCAACAAGTCATCGATCAAAACGGCACATACATATTATAAATAAATAAAAAATTAAACCTAAAACAATTTTTTTTTTTTTTTGTATGAAAAATACGAAAATACTTTTGCCCCGACCTAATATTATGTTTTTATGGCAATGCAAGAGTTTAGATTGAAAAAATAAAAAAACCCGACAGGCAGTAGGAATATTATTTTAGTTAAATCTCAGATTTGATGCCACTGCTGCATCAGACTGCTTGAAAAGTGACCTAGTTTTGAATCTTAGTTGCAATCGAGTTTTGGTTTTGTCATTTTATTTTAAGGGCCTATAATATCAAATGGCTTAGCATGATCCTCCGTTATGTCGAAAATACTGCAGCATTAATTTTGACATAAATATATGGTAAAGTTGAGGTCTTAAAATTGTAAAATAAAATAAAATTAATGCTAGGTCTTATGTTAGACAAAAACACGATTTCATAAAATATTGTCTATAGAAAAAAATTCCAAAGTTACCTCCAAACCGAACAATAAACCGCTGGTATTCAAAAAATACTTCAAATTAGATCATGGAACTTTGTATACTAACCGAACTAACTATAAAGCAGGTCTTATGTTATTTACTTTTTTTTTATTACCATTATTTTCACCGTAAAAAGCAAATACCTAAACTATTGGCGCTGCCTGCCGCCTAGCACCGCACTCTGTCTCGCTCTCACTCAGTCCGCAAACAGTATCGTGCGAGCGAGGTAAAGAGTGAATTTTAGCTGAGGTAGTGTAGGCTCTTAATTATAATCCTTTTAAGTGTTTTATTTTTGGAAAGCCCATTATTAAGATATTTGAAAAAAAAATCAAAATTTTACCTGTATAAAAACAAAACCTAGCCTATAACCTTCGCACGACCCAAACGACTCGATAGACACCTCATGTATTAAAATCCATCCGGCGGTTACGATGCTTTGAGGTTATAAGGAATTCCACATACAAAGGTGGCGTAGTTAAGTGGGTACGCATAAAAACATAACCCTGTCCTGCCATGTAGTCGGGTAAACAGTGTATGACACTGCACATAACTAGGTTTTCCCCGGTTATTTAACAGTTTCATAAACTACTAATTCGATTAAAGAATTGGTTTTTTTACCTCGCAGTAGGTGCAAAAATTAGAGTATTCTCCTCTGGGATAAAGGTGTCTTCGTCTTGGACGAGCTTGAATCCCTCACTGCATTCAGGATTCAAATTCAATGGCGTCCGTGACATTAAGACGCTGCTTTATGCCCTTAGTGAATAATCTACTATAAGTATAGGTTCTTATGTAGGTACCTTGGATGTCATTGGAAATTTTATATGCAAATACCTACCTACAGTGTTTCAATGGGCTTTAGCATAATCAGCCTATTATGTTCCCACTTCTGGGACACAGGCCTTCTCTGTGTGAGAGCGAGTGGGCCGTAATCCACCACGCTGCCCCAGTGCGACATTGTAAATGTCAATGTCTTCGATTTTTTAGTTGTATCACATGCCGGTTTCCTCATAATGTTTTCTTTCACCGTTTTGAAAGCAGTGGCGATGAAATAAAGCAAAGTGAAACGCCTGTCAGGATTCGAACCTACGACCTACAACTCGTAAGTCGCGGCGGCCACCACTGCTATCAACGGGCATGCCGCGTGTACGTGTTGCCTGCGCAACCAGCTCTGCATACCGTGGTGGACGTGTGTGTGTTGTGAACATAATCATACCGTTCGACCGTGCGTATATAGACGCGCAAAGTTCTGTAATATGATAGGAACGTAATTACATTAGGTACATATTTCTTTCATCGACTTTACTTGCTGACGGTAGGATATGTAGAGCCATTCGGGGTAAAACGGCGCAGTGGGCAAAAGTGCTTTTTTCTCTGAGGACAGTGACGCAGCTTCCTCGAGAATGTGTGCGCAAGGGCCGAATATTATGTCATAAGCTGCGGAACGGTGCAAGTCGCGTTTGCGATATAAGGTACAAAAAATTTAAACCAGCATAAAATTCCGTATTTTTTCTCTTCTGGGAAAAGTTTGTGGTAGTGGAGCATTCGTGCTTGTAAAGGTAAGTTGTTTTTTTTTTTGTAAGTAAATGTACTTATTCAACGGCTTCATCAATAATAACGTTTTAACATAACCTTGTTAGAATTTGAGCTACTAAGATGTTTTGTTGCAACGGCCGAATGGGGTAAATGTAGGGAACAGCTGATTTTTTTTTAGTGATTTCAGGTTTGGTCCCATATTAAAAGTTGTTCATAATGATGAGTACAATGACCTCTTAAGAGGTTGCTGGTGTTTTTCAAATAGTACGGGGGCAATACGCAGGTACGCACGTTGGGTACTGCGAACTTAACAAGGAATTCAAAAAAATATAATTAGTACATAACGCTTCTTTGCTTCAATAATGTGTTATCTTGAAAATTGAAAGAGTGATATCGTCGTGAATATGTCACGTTTTCGCTGAAATTTGAGAGCAGCTTCCTCTCACTCATAGATTCGCTATTACACCCACAAATGAAACCACGTTTTTTGGAAATATAATATCGGTCACGGCGGTTTCAACTATTAAATTTAAAAAAATGAATTGTAGGGCTTATCACGTTATTGAAGCAAAGAGGCGATAATATTAAAAAAAAAGAATACCTACTACTTTTCTTCATAGAGTTGCTATTATAGTTATATAAGTATTTATTTGTTTCAGAATGCGACATAATACATAATTCCACGCAAATATACAAAAAACTCCAGGGAGACAGTTGACCAAGGCACATTTTAGTATAATATCCTACAGAAGACCGTTTAATCTATCGTCCAATATTTGTTGAGTTTTAGAAGCCTAATAGGTAGTTATGCTACAGATAACAGAAAAGTGCGTCCTTTTGCCCCGAATGACTCTAATGTAGGTACCTACCTACATGTCTATAGTAACTAGCTAGGTAATAGCATATACAAAAAAACTTTTCGCGTCCGCCATCTTGGATATTCATTTTGACATAACTACCGGCCTTAGCACTCCAGAAAACCTCGGAAACGACATCCATGACGAAAAATATGAACATTTTCGCGTCCGCCATTTTGGATTTTCATTTTGACCTCACTATCGGCCTTAGCACCCTAGAAAACCTCGGAAACGACATCCATGACGAAAAATTAGAAACTTTTCGCGTCCGCCATCTTGGATTTTAATTTTGTCATAACTACCGGCCTTAGCACCCCAGAAAACCTCGGAAACGACATCCATGACGAAAAATATGAACATTTTCGCGTCCGCCATCTTGGATTTTCATTTTGACATAACTACCGGCCTTAGCACCCCAGAAAACCTCGGAAACGACATCCATGACGAAAAATTAGAAACTTTTCGCGTCCGCCATCTTGGTTTTTAATTTTGACCTCACTATCGGCCTTAGCACCCTAGAAAACCTCGGAAACGACATCCATGACGAAAAATTAGAAACTTTTCGCGTCCGCCATCTTGGATTTTCATTTTGACATAACTACCGGCCTTAGCACCCCAGAAAACCTAGGAAACGACATCCATGACGAAAAATTAGAAACTTTTCGCGTCCGCCATCTTGGATTTTAATTTCTACCTAATAGATTATTATTTATTTTAGATTAACACCATCACAGCAATAACAAAGATCTACATATTTTTTACCAGGGAAATTCAAAACAACCCTTAAAAGTTATTGGTGGGTAGTACCTACGTACGTATTTTGTATAAAGTTTCAACTGCGACCGCAATTAACTCTCGGCCGGCGCGTAAACAACGTAAGGACGGCACGGTTAATCGCCGATTACTCGCTAACCGGTGTAGTGTGGTCAGAACCTTAGTTCTTAAATCCGATCTGGGTATACGAGACCGGCGTTTTAATGTCAAGGGTCGTCCATATTTTTTGATTCCCGTAAAGATGTCATAAAGTTTCCCTTCAGAGGTAGATAAGAAAGTTATATGGATGGCGCGACCCTTACGGCCGCATCTAACTCGCACTATCCATCACAAGTAATTGCAGCACTTCCTTCAGTGTTCACAAGAAGCATAAATGGGACGACCTGCACGTGACCAGCCCTATCTAGCTATTTATTACGTACACGTTTTCTCTTAAGGATATCGCGTACAGTTTAACAATCGCGTTGCGTAGATACCTTCCCCAAATATGTGTATGAAATTGCAAAAGATGTGAATAACAATCTGTTTAATAATTTGCGAAGATACTTATCATCTTAACATATTGTTGGTTGACATATTTTTACCCTAGTATGCTAGAGGCAAATCGACTGTTATTATGTCCATAAATGAAATAGTTTATTTGCACCTTCAAGTAAAAACATGGTTTACAGTAAAAATAGTCCTTTTTTTTAACGTGGAGAAATGCTCATTCATTGTGCACTACCACAGGGAGATAGTGCAGTAATGTGGGACTAACCAATTAAAACTCCACTCCTCTGCCGCTTATGGCGGGAACACGGGCATTTTGTTTCCGGGGTGGAAAATCCTCATGGATGTCCGCCGCCCTGGGGCGACACAGGTACTTCCCGAAGCAACCATGCCCCGAGAGCACCTGCGTCACTCGAAACGATAGGGAGCCGTGCCTTGTCCCGAGCCAGCGCTCGAATACCGGCCGGACTGCCTCGATGGTGCCGAGGCCGGCGGTAGGGCGTGAAACCCTGTCCCGCCATTCCGCCACCAGGACTTCGCGAAGCTGAGACCGACGCAGCTCCGTGTGGCACTGCATCGGCTGCTCACCTCGCACCCGCGCTTCCTCGCGCCACCGCCGGTACAGCGACGTGAGTACTTTCGCCTCCAGGTTCCAAGGCGGGGATCCGGCCAGTACGCAAGCCGCCTCGTAGGAGATCGTGCGATACCCCCGGACAACTCGCTCTTTGCGGCTTTCGCAGAACTGCGAGGCTACCGGCAGTCAGGTCAGTCGCCCAAATCGGGGTCCCATACAGGGCCATCGATCGCACAGCCATACATACCTAAGTTAACCTAATATCTTGTAACTAAGCGCCCACCCTCGGTAACAATCACACTTCACACAATCACACTTCACACTATCACACTTCACACTAATAAGTATTATAAAGGCGTAAGTTTGAGTGTGTTTGTATATTTGTTACTTCTTCACGCACAAACGGCTGGACCAATTTTGATAAAATTTGGTATGGAGGTAGCTAACACTCTGGATTAACACATAGGATACTATTTTTATCCCGATATTCCCACGGGATCGAAACTTATGGGGGTGAAACCGCGGGGCGCTGCTAATTGGTAGATAAATAGGAAGTAGGTAGGTAGTCGGGCAAAAGCTGGATGAGGCTGCACAGGAGCGTGGTGATTGGCACAAGAAAAGGGAGGACTATGCCCAACAGTGGGTGAAGTCGGGCTGTGGATGATGATGATGAGTGAGAGATCGCAATACTGTAGCTAAGCTGAACCTTCAGGTATCTACAAAGGTACCAAAGGTACTACACGTACCTACCTATTAGACTCTGTAGGGGCAAGGCACGGAGAGTTCACCACGTGACAAGAAACTTTCTAGGTTCATAAACTCACGCGCCCGGCCCCCGCGCGCTACCGACCCTCCAATGTCCCCATACATTTGTCGCCGGCGCGCGGCGGCGCGCCTTACGCGCTTTACACGATGCTTACACAAAATATTTCTATGAACCCTTATTAAACAAATGACTGTTTCGTAAAGAGGATAAACCAGGCTTGATGATGAAACTTATTTTGGAACTTAAGATGACTTAGTTTTTTTTTAATACGTAAATAAAAATAAAACTCGTATTATCTCACAACCTAAAGCGGTAACCCTATTTTTTTATTTATCTAAAATGAAGTCCCATTCATTAGCTAAACAATGACATCATAATATGTACTAGTGTTCACACAAAGTTTTGAAATATAAATAAAATAACATCGCCCGAACGAACTTTCGAGCGCGAGTCATAACGGCCATTTTTTTCGAAGAAGAAATATAAGGCTCGCAACAAACGGATGTTTAAATGATGTGTGTTATGTTTTTTTTGAATGACTTGTGGAGAGTAAAATGTACATTTATTGTATTATATTCTTATTGCATTATTGTGTATTGTGCCGAATTAAAATATTTCTTACTGAAAATGTGTTTGTGTGTAATTTTAATGTATTTTATTTAAAGTTACAATTTAATGATTTTATGTACGTAATTCATAGTTGAATTAAGTTTAATGGGTTATAATTAAGGATAAAACATAAAAAGTCAGTAAGTCTGACACTCCCTTCTGCTCCACACTGAGCGGGAGGAGTTATTTGATGATTTTCCATCCAAAAAAAAAAAAAAAAACAGTAGGTATTAATTACGGGACATCCTGTATACTATACCTGCCTCGCACCGTCGCATTTTCCATTACAATGCTAAAATAGAACAAAATAACTGTAAAAAAAATCATACACAACATCGCTAACGTTTTTCGTTTGTGCGCCGCTTTATCGGGGTCAACCAAACATGGCGTGACGTCACGTCTTGAAAAAACTCGTGCATCGGTTTACAAATCTAATTATCCTACTTCGAAAAGTTAATTATATGTTCTAGTTTTGGTACCAAATTGTTCGTAAATAACCAGGCTATACTGATAATTAAAGTTTATGTCCGTAAAAATTCGTTTTAAGGTCGTATTAATTACGTTTTTCTAGAACATCGAACTTTTTAGACGGCAACGATTCACATTTCTAATTTTTTCATCAACTTTATCACTCGGAATTCATTTGAATTTTATTTTATCCGAAAGAGTATTAAATTACGAACAAAATGGTATATAATCTTGATTAAAATAAATTAATTATAGTGCAGTAGTAATTCAGTTTGTTGAAGACGCGCGAACGTTGCACATGGGCATCGGTGTACAAACCTAATTATCCTACTTCGAAAAGTTAATTATATGTTCTAGTTTTGGTACCAAATTGTTCGTTAATAACCAGGCTATACTGATAATTAAAGTTTATGTCCGTAAAAATTCGTTTTCAGGTCGTATTAATCACGTTTTTCTAGAACATAGAAATTTTTCAGACGGCACCGATTCACATTTCTAATTTTTTCATCAACTTTATCACTCGGAATTCATTTGAATTTTATTTTATCAGAAAGAGTATTAAATTACGAACAAAATGGTATATAATCTTGATTAAAATAATTAATTATAGTGCACTAATAATTCAGTTTGTTGACGACACGTCAACGTCGCGCAGCTCACTTCACAATGACATTTTCAATCGCAGATAACTAATGTTTAGAATCCGATCTGACGCCACGGTTTTTGGGAATAATATAGTAAATTTAATAACGATTCCAATGAACCTGGAACGCAACTCCTACGTCCATAAATAAAATTACTAAAAATAAAAGTATAGCGGTCGGGAACGCGCTCGATGTCACTGACAGTTCGTGGTCGATTTTTGGCATTGGGACAATCGAGCGTTTTCGTTCGCGGTCGATTTTTGGCTTCGGGCGCGTGAGTGGAACTGATTGAATAATGTGTTTCATAACAGTGACCTTGCTCACCAGTTGAATATCTGCTCTCCGAGACCTTAAACGCGGTCCTTTTAGTGAAGTTCCGGTCCGTATCACTTATTTTTTTTTTTCGAAACTGACGTTAATATTAACATAACATTGACTACACGAACTACTGAAAACCTGAGTAGGTACCTATTATAACGCTAGTGATTACATTCTCTTTGGTACCTATCAAATAATGCTGTGTAAAAGATATTTTCGACACACTTGCTTGTAAAGTGGCTCTTAATGAACCGCATTTAGTTCCATATTGCAGTGTATACGGAAACATATAGTAATAAAAAGCACACGTGTTTAACGTGTGCTTTTTATTACTATATGTTTCCGTACCAGTGCGGTAACGCCACAGATAACTATTTACATCAAAAGACTTAAGAAATCCGTGGGCCATATTTCACTTTTTTTGACGTGATAACGTCATAGAGATCGATGAACACCTACTGCATGCACGAAAAAGTGTCACGTTCCGCCTGAGCCTGAGTGTGCAAGCAAGAGCGCGGACCAAGCGATAGAGAGACACGATCGGCCCAAGTGTTGGCTTGTGACACATTTATTCATCAATGTTTCTTTACGACGTTATCACGTAAAACTATTGTTTTTGAAGTGAAACTTCTTTACGCACGCTTGACTTGGGGAGTAAGCTGGCGAACGCGTGACGTAGCGTTACGAAAAGTGTGATCGGGCGAACGGAAGTTAAGTGGGGGATATAAGCAAGAGACAGCAGTGCGCGCGCACATTTTCTTTCTCTCTTCCTCTCATAGCCAAATACGTTCCGTATATCTAAGCACACTGCAGGCTTATTGTCTGTATCACAGTGTAGGAGCAAGAGAGAGCAGTGCGCGCGCACATTTTCTTTCTCTCTTTCTCTTATAGCTAGTAAATGAAATATACATACAGATGGAGCGAAAGAAGTTTCACTTCAGTCGTGTGGTCATAAGCACACTCGTTTTTTTTTTAAATAGTCTGGATTGTCCTTGGTCCCAAAAATGTATTTACCTTAAATTGTCCGTGGTCCCTCCCGGAACCAACCGGAAAAGATCTTGATGACTGACGTTCTAATATTATGGATTCTCACAGAACTAAAGTATAATTCTCTATGCCAATAGTACTTTCTAATTCCATATTAACCAAACTATAATTTGACATACGACAATACTACGATCACTCAAAATATTATTTTGTGTATATATAAACTTTTTAGATAGGTACTTAGGCTGTTTAGTGGTTTTGCCTGTGCTTTAAGGCGATTGACACACTGCACCGCATCAAGTAGCGAGGTGCGCGAAACGGAGCCAAATTCCCCGCACGGAAGCGCGTTTTCATTGAATTTGTATGTAAAAAATCACGCGCGGGGGCACGTTATCTGCGTCCCGCTGCGTGATGCGGTGCAGTGTGCCAATCGCCTTATTTACACCTGCGCGCGCATTGCTAGCGCGGCGCGCGGATAAAACAAAGCCAGCGCGCCATTTTCCGTAAATATTTGCTAAATAATTAATACCTACGTCTGTTTTTTCATCGCAAGAGTGTTGAAAAACGTCGTATGAAACGCGTATGCATTGATCATTACACAATCGGCTTCCTTATCACGACTCTTAATGCTCATTTGATCGTATAAAAAACTAGAGATATAGATATTAGTTCGTTTTTTATTACTTAATTAAACTACTTTGAATAAAAGAGCCATTTTCAATAGGGTTCCTCCTTTGGGTAAAAAAAATGTTTTTGGAAGCTACTCGTAGAATGTTTTCAGGTTTCACACTTGATTGACGGGAATCTTTTTAGAAATATTTTGTTGTTTTTTTTCGTTTCTACTACATTAAACCAATTTTTGGAAAGTACCTACCTACGCAATATCCATTAAATTATTTATACAATGATATATAAATTAAGTAGGTACTGTGTATTGGCAGGAGTATAACAATAGAAACAGTTGCAAAAATGAGGCAAAAAATTTTCAATCGTAAAGCACTATAATGCTTCGCATTAAAATTATGCCGACCGCACAGTGGCGCCCTCGTCGTTTGTTTGGTTATTTCATACAATTTAGAATGAAAATGCAAAAAATAAGTACGTTAAGTTGTGCTTCACAAGATTATACGTTAATATTATTAGAAACGGTAGCTTTATATTGTTTAGTTTTATTATAATCCTTAAAACGGATAACAGTGGCCACTATATTCCGTTATAAGGATTATAATAAAACTAAACGATGTAAAACTACCGTTTCTAATAATATTAAAGTATAATCTTGTGAAGCACAACTTAACGTGCTTATTTTCTGCATTTTCATTCTAAATTGTATGAAATTACCAAACAAACGGTGAGGTCAGTGCGGACCTGTGCGGTCGGCATAGTCTTAATGAGTCATGCAAAAGAATGTCCTTCCAACTGAAATAGGTAGTTTCATACATAACTAGGTACTCACGCCATCTATAAGCGACAAGACGGAACTACGGTACCTGTGATGTGATGTGTGTGCCTCATAAGCTCTCGAAAATACAATTCCCTATCCTACTTCCATGTAGATAGGTATATAAAAGTACTCTGTGCCTACTACACCACCGAATGGGCCATTGACTTGTTGGCTACTGCAGCCAAACAGTATTTAACTGTCATCTACATTTGGATAGCTAGGACGCCGTGTGATCCAACTAACATTTTGGTCAAAATTGAGTTATTTGTTCAACAAAAACATAGTAGGTAATAGTAATAGTAGGGATACTTACTTAATGAAAAAATAATTACTGTGAGATTGTACAGGGTGATCTACTATTATTATTATCATGAAAGACTATGGGAATAATTTTTTGCTCTTCTAATATGTTTGACAACACATTATAGTGGTTGTAACTTTATTTTGTTTTATTCAACTCACAATGTATACTTTGCTACAGTTTTTATGCTCATTATAATTAAATTGAGCGCGCGATTTTGTATAATTTGGGCATGAATTTTAATATGGTAGGTAAAAAATAATTTAAAAAATAACTTACAATTAGATCTTGTCTATCTACGCTTAGATCTTTGTGTTTTGACAATGATAAAAGTTGTGTTTTGATTTGAATTTCACGGCATAACAATGACAAGTGATCCTAGTGCAAAAATAGTTTACAGAATATTTTTTTAATATATTGAAATCATTACTGAAATAGTCTATGTGTGCTTATGAATTGAATTTTACCTATCGTACCTATCCTGTAAAGTGAAAACATTATAAAAATACAAATAAGCAATAACGCGTTTTGCTTACTAAGTACCTATCTCGCAACTTATAAAATGGGGCATTTCACGTGAAGCGGACAACGAAAAAAAAGTGAGGTCGAGAAATTTGTTTATATCACAGAACATAATTATTATATACCTACTCCTAACGGTTTATATTGTCAGATAAACTTCTAGTAGACATAAATAAGTAGGTAGGTACACACAATTTTTTTTTTCGTGTGAGGCTTATTTGTCGAGATGTGGCCTTATTTTGTTATTACAGTTTTATTATTACAGTATACTTAGTCACATTTTATCTATTGTTATTGTTTTAAAAATTAAATAATTGGATTTATTTTTGTATTTCTAGTATACCAAAATGTATGAATTTTAAATATTGTTGTAGTACATGTTTTCGCATAAACCGGCCAACTTAAAAAGCGCTCCGTGTGACGCCTTGGTATTCTATCTCAGGTATAGTACGCAAATAGTAAGTAAAAATAAAACACATTTTTACAAAAAAAAACAACCGACTTCCAAAAAAACACTACAAAGTGAAAAATAACTTTAATTTCGGAAGTCGGTGTCGTTGGTTACGCATTTTCTTTTATTGACTCCGACTTCCGAAACTAAAGTTATTTTTCACTTTGTAGTGTTTTTTGGAAGTAGGTTTTTTTTTTTTTGTAAAAAAGTTTTATATTTTTCACTTTTTAAGGGGCCAGTTTCTAACTTAACTTATCTAAGTTACAATACACAGTGTATTATTTTGCCTTAGTTGCGGACATGCCAGTTTTATTTTTTTTTCTTTATAGATTTAACCTTAATAAATCATTCTAAAAAAACCCTGTTTTGAAATTTTACTTCATTTAAGAGATACAAATATTTTAGTGAAAGGTCACCGACATTTTTGAAAGTTTTTCGTCTGTATTTCTTGAATAAAGCAAATTTCAGTGACTTATAAACTACCACTTAATTGTTGGTTTGAAATGTATAAATTGAAAAATTTGCAAGTCTCTAACGTAACAGGAACGAGAATAAAAAAATATTTTATCAATAAACGAAAAAAAATATATATAAAGTTAGCTATTTACGGGTCGCGTTTTTTTTTTTATTTTCATAATATACTTATGTAAAGTACCTTCAACTGGAGAATATGTATCTAGCGAGATCTCGGAAATATTGCGTTTCTAAGTTTTTATTAAATTTCTATGGAAATAGGGTTGTCATAAAGTAGGTAATAAATTTTTAAATTGATTAGTTCAATCGACTAAATCAATATTATGCTAGCCAATGTTGTAAACGCTTATCTTAATATATATAAATTATGTGTCACGTTGTTTGTCCGCAATGGACTCCTAAACTACTGAACCGATTTTAATAAAATTTTGCACACTGCGTGCAGTTTCATCCAACTTGAAAGATAGGATAGTTTATATCTCAATTTATAATCATTATTTCATTACTTTAAAATAACGTACTTAAACCTTAGCCACAGCATCGCGTGGCCGGGTCTGCTAGTTTATGATATTTCCTCGCTATCGGATTGAATTATGATTTCGTCAGTCGTCAGTGTTATATTATTTTCTTCGGATTCTAAATGATTATAGTGAACATTATCTGTTGTGTGTGACGCATAGGAGTTGAAGCACTGATTTCTTGGCAAAGGTTTTTTATGTTTATGACGTGTACTAAGTGATAATGAGGATATATATGGATCGGATGACTCTAATGCAACCGGAAATTTTAAAATTCAATATTTCCGAAATCCTGGGCTTGTTACAACTGATTTTATTTTTTTGTGGTGATGGTTATTATAGTGGTCAACACACAGGTTTAAAAAAAACGCGACCGTGAAAAGAATAGCCGGAAAAAAAATTTTTTTCGATTTTATTTATTTCTCTTAAACTACAGTAGTTAGAGCCGGAGGAGTTTTATTAAGAGTTTTGTTTAATTTTAAGCTTTCCTAAAAACACATAAAACGAGCATGTCTGCAACTAAGGCAAAATACCACGCTGCATTTCACGATACGCATTGTGCTTAGCAACCACATTAAAGTAGCTAATCGAATCGCATCCCGTGAAATATTTCTTATTGAGTAGTTCCGATGGCCATCTGTGGTCTTCATCGTCAGTCCCATTTCACCGAATGCTGCTTTTTGAGAGCAAATGCACGAATCACTATAAAAAATACCCAAATCGCTATAGGTGTGCCTACAAAATTTGAGGGTTTCCCTCGATTTCCATGGGATCCCCTCATCAGATTCCGATTTGGTGACAATGGGACCACCTCGGGAGCATACCCTTTCAAATAAAAAAATAATTTTGAAAATCGGTCCACAATTGGCGGAGTGATCGCGTAACAAACACACGAAAAAAAACATACCGTCGAATTCAGAACTTCCTCTTTTTTGAAGTCGGTTAAAAAGGAACTCTATCTGTAACTCTTACACTAATGAATGACGATCACGTTATAATTTGCCTGGTGAATTATTTATAAACTTGATGCTTTAATTTGAAGTTAAAATATTTTAAAAAGTGTCGAACAGTCGGAAAGTCTGATTTGAAATTTTTACTTCCGGTTTTCCATACAAAAAAATATTATGGTGTATATACGTAGCCCGCGAAATCCAAATTTTCTTACGTTTTTTGCAATTTGCAAGTCAGTATTAAATTATATGGTGATTCAAATTTAATTCGCGGCTGTAACAAGGCTGTATTTACAGAATTATAAACATTAAAGTACAAAACAAGTATACAACTCTTTAAGACCCAGGTAATCCTAACATCATGGAATTGTCGTAGTTAGGATTACATGGTCTTAAAGATTCGTATTGATGAATTTAATTATTATAATTATGTAAACACATACTTGTTACGGCCTCGAATCAAATTTTGATCAACATTCAACCTAATACATAATTGCAAATTGCAAAAAACGTAAAAAAATTCGAATTTCGCGGGCTGCCGCAGTGGTAGACCGCGAAATACAAATTTTCTTACGTTTTTTGCCATTTGCGGGTCAGTGGTAGGTTGTATCTTGATCAAAATTTGATTTGCAACTATAACAGGTACGTGTTTACAGAATTATAATCATTAGAAACATTAATACATCTTTCTAAGTTAGATTTGTAGGCACCATAAGCACTTTTCCATACGAGATATGTTCTTGTGGTACAAATCTAACTTAGGAAGATGTATTAATGATTCAAATGATTATAATTCTGTAAATACATATATGTTATAATCGCGAATCATATTTTGATCAATATACAACCTGACACTGACCTGCAAATTGGAAAAAACATAAGAAAATTTGAATTTCCCGGTCTACAACTCACCTTAACAATTCAAATTCGACTTAAAAATTTAAAAGAGCATCCTTTTTATTATTTAAAACCAGTTTATTCAAATGTTATTGTAAGTTCACTGATTCCAAAAACAATGGTCAAAAATGACTTTCCTCAAACTTTGTCAATTCTTCAGAAGGCCTCGGCAAATAATCCTCACACGAAAAAAAATTGTGTGTACATATTTATGTCTACTCTAACCGGAATATAAACAAATTTCACAACCTCACTTTTTTTCGTTGTCCGCTTCACGTGAAATGCCCCAAATGTCAGTTCGATCCATTTTATGCAGATAATAGAGTGAAGATTTATAATCAGGATTTAGAAAAATGTCAGCTTTTGTTGATAAATAAGCTGATGATAAGTTGATAATTTATTCAAGTGAGCAGGCTTAAAATAACCACAAGTACTCAGGCATTGATTTAATAAAACAAAATCAAAACAAAACTAACTATTAAATACATTTACAGCTTAAATTAATTCTAAGTGTACATTGACTCCAGGCAACACCATATTTATTAAACTAGTCTTTCTGCGGATCCTTCTGCTAAAAGTTCTTTTTCAGCAGCTTCCTTACTTGCTTGTATTTGAGGTTTGACATATTTGAAATACTTATAAAAATGGTCACCTAAGAGCACAGTCCCATACAGAGTTAGGCCGACGCAGACTAACACACCTCCTCTGTGTAGTTTATCATATAAAACTGAGCGAGCATACTTTTTCATATTTTCTGAAATAGAATAGAAATCACGTTCTAAACATAAGCGATAGGGAAAGGGCATTTGTACTAACTGATGAATTTGTTTCATCAAAATTATTGGTTTCTAAAAATTGCCCAAATGGAATCAATAGAAATGAAACATCCAAGTAGCTAATAATGCTAAGAAAAGAGTGTTTGCCGCAACCTGGGGGACGGCCTTTATGGGGGACTGAATTGAATGATTTAATTGATAATAATGTTTTTCTATTGTTTAGAGAAGGTAATAACGAGAATATTGTTTTGTAAGTAAACTTAATTAATTGTACAATTTTAGCTGTATTATGTCTCTTTTGTATATGAATGTATTCCGCATAGGAATGGCATAATTACCTGATCTAATTCAAAATCTTGAGAAAAATTACCAATTCAGGATAGAGATATCCTTTTTCTTTTAAATTAAAACCCTTGCCCTTGAAGGTTATGTTGACAGCAGTTGACAGACAAGACTTAACGCTAGTGATTACTTTAGACTATAGAAATCATATGGACTTGAAATGTTTGACTATAGAAAAACACAGTTATACAAATATGAGGCTTATCGACGCCAAAATCATAAAAATATTGCCGTCCCTTTTTAACTTTATTAATTTACGTATGTGAAAAAGGATAACAGTGTTTTTGACAGTGACTATAATGGCAATCCTTCATTCCTAGCGTCACTAAAATACCTATTTGTGGCCGGTCGCCATTTTATCCTCTCACTGTTTGGTACCAAAGTTGGGTACGTCAACTGTCAAATGCTCTTGAGCTGTGGATATAATTTGTGAATTTTGGAGTAATTTGCTGTGTTATTGTGTTTGAACTCGGTTCTATAGTGGAAGTCGTCAGTAGCAAGATGCCCAATTGCAATATGTGTGGATGTGGCATCAAAAGAAGCAGAAATCACCCGAAAACAACCAGCACCAGTATGTGTACTTAATTTCAGCTGAAATATCATTAGATTTAGAGGATAAACAAAAGATTCTGCATTCGTTGAAGAGTTTCAACAGCAAAGCATTCATATTTTCCGTTTTCTCTTTATTTTCAAGTTGTATTTCATGAAATCATTTTCTTTATTATTGTAGGGATAGAGTAGTGCATTTGACATTATTATATTTATCGATAATGCTATTTTGTGGTTCTTTATTGGTTGGAAACAATCGGTGTTGAAAATTTAGAGATGTCAACAAAAAATAATTCATATTTGTTCTCTTCAGTTTGAAGAATCTAGTTTCAACCGGACACTGAATAAAGTAATTGAGACAGAGTGGGAGATATCTCTCGCTTGTCTTCAATATCTACTAAAGCTTACTTATATTTTATTTGTTTCAGATTTATTAAGAGAATTAAAGGACAAATATCAAAAACAGCTCAAGAAGCTATAGAGACTTAACGAGAAATTTTTAATACAGACGAAAATATTATGGGAAGAAATCTCCTGAAAGAATATCACATCGAAATTATCTGATCAAAATTGTATAGTTCAGAAATAAATGAGATTGATCTGTTTGTTGTTGTTTTTTCCTGTTTGAATATAATTATATACTTAATTATAATTTATTGTTGACTTTTAATTAAAGCCCACTATCATCTGCATGTTGGAAAAGGTAGGTGTTGGAAACTTAACATCTAAATTTCAAAAATATTAATTATGTAGTTCCGTCATTATATCCCGTGAAATTCAAATTTTCACACATTTTCTTCCAAATTGTAGTTCTGTTACAATTTTTTTATTATTATTCAAATTATTATCAATTATCATCAGCGGTCCATTGACGGTAACACGTCTCACGGCTTAGCTGTGAAAGATGGACGAACCTACAAATAACTTAAATGAAAGACCTAAGTTAGAAAACTTGGGGTATTTTTACCCGTAGATATTGTACCGTGAGTCCGTGACACTAAGAAAACATTCTCACAATCTTTTATCGATGTTATTTTATAGAAATATCGATTAGGGGCTGCTCTATTAGCCGCCATTTTATCCTCTCAGTAAAGTGTAGGTATGCACGTTTTTCTTGTAGGTATGCCGGGTCCATGTGATTGCTACGTCAGTGGTCTAGAGTCATTACTCTGACAGCTATTACAAAGTACTCTGTGTCTATCAGTCACTGAGAAAAAAGCGCGGGAAACGTTGAACTAGGTGGACGCGTCTTTTTTGATAATTTTTTTAAAACATTGTTTTATACGATCAGTAGTAGTAGTTTTAGTGTTTTATTTTCTTTCTTACATAATTTAATTTTAGTTTAGTTTATTTTCTTCGGTAGTGGTAAGTTTTTTTTTTGTATATAGTGTAAAATGAATGACCCGCCTGACCCGGGGGACTTTGTGCCCCCGGCAGGCAACTTCGTCACTATTTCCAACGAATCGGGCATGGATACCGATGGGTCGTCTTCGGCCCGGAATTTAAAAAGAAGCCGTGTGCATGTTTGCAAGCATTGCAACAAACGCCGTCGCACCCGCAAAAACCACGGTTCCGAGTCTTCGGGTTGTGGTTGCACGGATATACTAGCTACTGCATCGGAGCCTAAGTGTACTGAAATAATTATTTCTAATAATATGCCTAGTAATAATAATACAAAACCCGATAATCCTGCTCCATCCTTAGTTGTTCCCACTCAGATTGGTAGAAAGACCTACGACAAAACTGACGTCGCGCCTTTTATTATTCATGTACAAAAAAATATAACTTCACCAGATGATGGAACGACAATGCACCCTATCACATTTGGAAAATTCTTAAAACACAACGCATTCCAAAATATAATAAATGGTAGTGTCAAAAAAATTGGCCGTAATAAAATCTCTATATCTTTTTCAAATTTCCTGGATGCAAATTCCTTTATTTCAAATAATAGTCTTGCGACATATCATTACAAAGCTTTTATTCCTACTTTTAATGTGACTAGAATGGGTTTAGTGCGTGGTGTTCCTGCGGAATGGTCTCCGGAGGAAGTTATTGATAATATAACGGTACCAATTGGTTGCGGTCCAATTTTAAAAGTCAGACGCTTTAATTTCAAAACTATTGTTGATGGTGACAACCATTTGGAAACCTTCCCAATCCATAGTGGTTACTTTTGATGGACAGGTTCTACCAAAAAGAATTTTTATGTGCTACAATGCACTACCTGTAGATTTATATATTTTTCCTACGGTACAGTGTTTCAACTGCTGTCGTTTTGGTCACACTAAAATTCAGTGCAGGTCCAAACCTCGTTGCTATAAATGTGGCCATGGCCACACTGGAGACAGTTGTGAAAGAGAACAAGAAAGTGCATCTTGCTGCCTTTGCTCTGGTTTTCACTATGCTACTAATAAGTCATGCCCAGAATTTTCTAGGCAAAAATTAATTAAAACATACATGGCACAAAGTTCAGTATCTTATGCTGAAGCGGCGAAAGTATATCCTCCAGTATCTAAATCATATGCTGATACACTTTTATCCTCTCCCTCCAAAAATTTTGCAGATACTCCAGCAATCTCTGTCTCTAATAGAATGCCTGCTTCAAGTAGCTATAAAAAGACAGTCTTTCTCAAACCACGCTCCCCTCCCAAAGCTGTTCAAGGATATAATAAAGAGGCTCACAATGACATTATCAAAGATTTTGACATTCCCCAACCATCGAATGGTTGTGCCTTTACCAATAAACATAACGGAAAAAAAGACACAATTTTATCCATAAACGATTTTCTTTCTGCATTACACAATCTTCTATCTCAGTTCAACATTTCACCGTCCAACGTTGCCCCTTCTTTCAATGTTTCTCAATCCACTCATGATGGACAACACATCCAAAATAATCCAGTGGAACTGCCGCAGTCTAGTAAACAAAAAGAGTGAAGTTATTTATCTTATAAACAAATATGAGCCATTTGTCTTTGCTTTAGCAGAGACTTGGCTCAAATCTAATTATACTTTTAAAATTAACAGTTATTTAACAATTAGAGAGGATAGACCTGATGGGTATGGTGGAGTAGCTATACTCATCAAGAATTCTATTCCTTTCTCTATTATTTCCTTACCTCCTCACAGTGAGGAAATTTCAATAGTAGCTATTAAAGTACATCATACTTGTCTTGTTTCTATTTACATCCCTCACCCTTCTTCTTCTGTTCTTCAAGAGATTAATAATCTCTTTTCTTGTCTTCCTAAGCCATTCTTAATATTGGGGGACTTTAATTGCCATCACCAATCATGGGGTTGTTCAACTTCTAATTGTTATGGCGATGAATTACTAGATATAATAGACTTACATAATTTATGCATCTTGAACTCAGGTGCTGCCACACGCCGTTCTGATCCCAATCAGAACCAAAGCACAATTGATCTTTCTATTTGTTCTCCAAACCTAGCATCTTCATTAACTTGGCATACTTTAACCTCTACTTATGGTAGTGACCACTTTCCAATAGTTATTTCGTATCCTCTTTCCAAACCAAATGCACCATTAAGGAGATCAAACTTAAAACATAAACTTCCTAATAGAAATAATAATGACTGGGATAAATTTAGAAACATTGTTGACAGAAAGCTTTGCTCCTTGCCCGCTATTTCTGATGGCAATGAAAATAGTTGCGCTGAAGCTTTAGCACTCATATTAATTGCAGCGGCAGATGAAGTTTTTCCTGTAAAAAATAACAATATTAATACAATTCCCTCCCCTCCGTGGTGGGACTCTGAGTGCACAGAATTGATTAACAAACGTAAAGAGGCAGAATACAACTATAACCTTGATATGTCTGATATTAATTTTGAAACCGTTACTAACTTAATAAATGAGACTTCTAAACTTTTTAAGAAGAAAAAATTTGAATCTTGGCGTAAGTTTTGCTCATCAATTTCACCAAATACTCACCCTACAATTGTCTGGCGCAATATTCGTAGATTTAGGTCCATTTATAACAACCCTTCTCCTATTCCTGACTCTTTAGCCAGTGAATTTTTAGATAAATTAGCTCCTCCTTTTGTTCCTGAGAATATCAATCTTAACCTCCCTCTCGTTTCCAATAACCAAGACACTCGAACAACTCTAGATCTTCCATTCATTCTCACTGAACTAAAGGGTGTTATTCATAAAAGTAAGGATTCTGCACCAGGTATTGACGGCATTCCGTATTCATTCTTTGCTAATTTAAATGACGACGTCCTCAGTTATTATTTAGAGCTTATTAATTCTATTATGAATACAGGAAACATCCCTGTTGAATGGAAACGTCAAAGGGTGTTGCCATTCCTTAAACCAAATAAAATTCCCTCTGAAGCTTCTTCATACCGCCCCATAGTTTTGTCTTCAATTCTGATGAAATTAGCGGAACACTTAATTAAAAATCGCCTAGAATGGTATGTTGAAAGTAAGGGTCTTTTGGCAGAGTCACAATATGGCTTTAGAAAAGGTAAAAGTACAACTGACTGTTTAAGTATTTTAACATCCGATATTCGGTTATCCTTCTCTAACAACCAATCCACCGTTGCAGTTTTCCTTGATATAAACGCAGCCTATGATAATGTCGTATTATCAGTTTTACAAAATAAATTAAAATCCTTACAAGTCCCATTAAATTTATCAAATTTCATTATTAATATCCTGTCTGAACGCTCTGTTAATATGCTAATAGGAGAACATGAGGTATCTCGCGTTGTATGGAGAGGTCTCCCACAGGGTTCTGTGCTCAGTCCCATTCTTTACAATATTTACACTTTTGATTTAGACTCGTCCTTAGTTAACAATGTTAAGGTTCTTCAATATGCCGACGATTTATTATTATATTCCTCAAGTCAATCTGTTGATCAAGCTAGCTATGCTATTAATTCTGCTTTAGCTTCTTTGGAGTCATGGTTACATCTAAATGGTTTGGATTTATCCACGTCTAAAAGCGCAGCTGTTTTATTCACCCGGAAGAGAAATATTCCCTTAGTAAATCTCTTTTATAAGGAAATACCTATTCCAGTGAAAGATAAATTTAGATATCTAGGTATAATACTTGACTGCAAATTAAGTAGTGTTCCTCATTGTGATTATATTGTTAACAAATGTGAAAATCACTTAAATATGCTTAGGTGCCTTTCTGGTGTGTGGTGGGGTGCACACCCCTTTTCCTTGAAACTCGTTTACAACGCAATCATCAGAAGCACTCTGGATTATGGATTGTTCGTTCTGGATCCTGGTAGTGTTATGGCTTTTAAAAAGTTGGATCGCATCCAGTCTAAGGCTTTACGCATTATTTCGGGTGCCATGAAGTCTAGTCCCATTAATGCACTCCAAGTTGAATGCGGGGAAGCTCCTTTATATCTTAGAAGACAATTCTTATCTGACAAATACTTGTTCCGGATTCTTCAGATCTCAACTCATCCTCTCATTCCTAAACTGGACTCTTTAGTGATGCAGATTGAATCTTCAGATTACTGGTCCCATAAACGTGCTCCCTGTTTAGTTGTAAGTTATAAAAAATTCCTTTCACTTTCTTCCCCTATTCACCGTTCCAATAAACTTCCTCTATTTAGCAGTAGTTATGAGAGTTTACAATTCAGTCCCATCATAAAATATAACTGTGTAAATAAATTGGATCCCGATTGCCATTCAATTTTTAATCATTTTCTGGCTGAACACTTAGAGTACCACCATATATATACGGATGCTGCCAAGCATTCTCCGACGGGTTGTGTTGGGATAGGTACTTACCATTCTCAATACAACATTGTACAAAAAATAAAACTACCTCCTGAGACTTCTGTTTTTACGGGTGAATGTTTCGGCATTTTAAAAGCCATTGAATATATTCGTGTTCTAAAGCTTAAAAATACCATAATTTTTACTGATTCTCAAAGTGCTCTTCTAGCCATCAATAAATCCCCTTTTGAACATAAATCACAGTTTCCTATAATTTATTTAATAAGAGAATTTGCATTCAGAACCATCTCTGAGGGTAATACATTGCAATTTGTGTGGATTCCCGCCCATGCTGGAATCCATGGGAATGAAATGGCGGATTCACTTGCCGGTGATGCGGTGCAATCTGGGGACTTAGTTCCATATATAAACTTTTGCTATGACCTCGCGACGTTACCAAAAACATATCTTCGGGACACCTGGAAGGTAGCTTGGGATATCGGAAGCAAATCGAAGGGTCGCTATTTTTCTCTTATTCAACCTACGTTCCGGAAAAACCGTGGTTTGGCAGGGCAAAGTTTGGTAAGATGGAGACCTCCGTTATAATACGGATGAGACTGGGTCATGTCTGCTCTCCAGCCCATCTTGCCAAACTTCATATCATCGATGACCCTATTTGCTTGTGTGGCACAGACGTAGGCGATTTAAACCACATTTTTTTCTCCTGTCCCTTATATGATCGTTCATCCTTTCTTAGTAACCTCTTGTCCCTCAGTACTCCTTTTCCTACCTCAATACTTTCTTTACTTTGTACAAATAGCTTTTCTGTATATAAATGTATAGTCTCATTCATTATTCTAAATAATATTAAGTTATAATGTTTCGTCATTGTATTTAGCTCATTATTCTATCCCTTATAAATACTGATCCTATAGATTTATCCCTATACCCCGTTATAATCTGAATAATAATATTTTCGTTTCCTTACCTTTGCTTCCTTTGTAATAACTAATAAAACATGACATTGGCTGAATGCACACACCGTGCGAAGCCAAACAGAGAAAAAAAAAAAAAAAAAAACAGTCACTGACAGAGGGATTTAAAAATTACAAAATTCATTTTTGTTGAAATTTTTTTTCATTTCATTCATCTTTTTTCATCGATTATAATTATTAAAAACACAGAAAGTCACCTCAGACCCAAAATAAGTATGATATTAAAGTTGGTCAAAAGAACTTCTAGGTCTTTCAACATAATACAAGTTGCCTATAGAAAACTGAATTCAAAAATACCAATATCTCCTGTTCCAACATTGGTAAATGAACATGCTTCTGCTGTTAAAGTGGAGCGAAATACCATTGCTCTTTTAGAAAGACTTTCTTTGGTGAGTTACGACACAGAGGAAGGTGTGAAAATTTTAGAAGATTCCATTGCTTTTGCTAATAAGATTCTTCACATCAACACGGACAATGTCGAACCCTTATATTCAGTTCTGGAAGATCAGTAAGTACCATAATGTTGTTGCTCATAGATAGTTGAAATACTTTTACCATTTCCTCTCATTTATAAGAAAAAAAATATAAGAATAATTTATTGGTCCATTGTTACAAGATGAAATTCCAAAAATAATAACATTGTATGCTTACTGTAACTAGAAGATACAACATAGTTATTTGAACAGTGCTACCCAAACTTGGGGGCCCTGAGGTCTCTATGGATCATTTATGGCCACATCCAACAGATAAATCAAATGACATGATGACTTTTACCATTTTCCAGAAACTTAACCTTACGGGAAGATGAAATAACACAAGGCAATTGCCAGAAGGTTATTCTTAAAAATGCTGCAGTAAAAGAGGATGACTATTTTGTTGCACCCATAGGAAATGTACCATTACATGAAGTAGAAGTGGAACAAGAGGCAACCAAAATAAAACAAAATGAGAACTGACATCAACAAATTGCTTCAAATGAAACAATTCTTTACTGTCCTACAGACAAAGGATAATAAAAATAGTGTAAAATTTAATTTTAAGGAACCTAGTCAGTTATTAATAAAAAATATTCATGCTAACTGGCTGCAGTACAACCATGCAAAATCTGATAAGCATCATACACCTGTCTTCATAAATGAAGCACATCTCAAATTAAATCAAGTTCCCACAGTTTATGGTATTATAAAACAAGAGCTACAAATGTATGACAAGAATACAGCATTAGAACTACAGCTCAGTGACTTATCCCCATTGAAAAAGTCTTTACTCGAATTCAATTTGATAGTACCACAGCAAGATATTATGCAATACCTCATTCAATGGCAGAGATATAGAAAATACTGGTGGAGTAGTGTGAGTATTATTTTATTTTCAGCAAAATAGCTGCCAATTACTGTATTCACCACCACTGCTCTCAAAACGGTGAAGGTAAACATTGCGATGAAACCAGCCTGTCCTAGAACCAAAAATTCGAAGACATGACATCGTCCAAACCACACTGGATCTGCATAGTATTTTACAGCCCACTCCATCTCAAAGAAAGGAGGCCTGTATGCCAGCAGTGGGAATATTATAGGCTGATTATGCTGTTATGTTACTGGATTATGGTTATTAATGTAGTAAAGCCAACTATGTAAACATTGTCTCATTATAATCTATTGTTTTAGTCAATGTCATTCCATTCTAATTTGCAGATGTCAACAACACCAAGTTTATTCTCTACAAATGAGTTCAGGTATGAAAACAAGTCTGCTAATGTGGATATAGTTGCGCAATTGCCAAGCGGTCCGCAGCCTGTGGAAAACCTCAGTTTTAAGGCTGATGTAAATGTAAGAAACTAATGATTGAGACAACAAATTAACCAGCTAACATTTTGAATTAGAAGTGATTTTTTGCACTGTAATGGTTTTTCATAATAAATTTGCAGGAAAAAACTAGCCGACTCACATGTTCTATGTGTTTAGAAAATGCATTACTCATACTTTTACTGGATGGGCTAAATATTATTGCTGAGGAAGATTATTTGAGGCTTCACAGGAAAATCGCACCATTCAAGATTTCTTTTGCTGTGGCTTCAGAAAGTATGAATACAATAATCTATGGCATCTTATTATATTACAGGATTCTGATTGATTTTATGTACTTAATTGTTTTACTTATGTCTGTTACAGAACAATCAGCCAATGAGGCATTTTTATGTAAACTGGCAACTCTTCTCTATCATAAACTGGAATTAAATAATGTATCAGCATGGTTACCAGATTTTTCACTTCCGTTGGATTTTCAGGTTGTTTAAAATAAATATTCTTAATTCAAATAAATCCTCGACAATTTCAATGAACATAAATATCATCCTGTATTTTGTAATAGAATAATGTTTGGTTAATCCAAGGAAACTATTTTAACCACTATTTTCGAATTATTGTTTTCAATTTCGTTTCCGCCCTCAAGTCCCGTCTCCTGAACTAAATCGGTTATAGTGCTAGATATTGTTTATAATAAGAAAATGCGTTTATTTCAGATAAAAGAAAATCTAAAGATGGGCGTCACTTACACGGGAATCCTAGAAGACGAAACACTAAAATTCGGGATCTTTAAATTAATGAACAGTAGTACAAAATTGATGGTAATGCTAATGTTTAATTTATTTCTTGCATGGCCTTTTTACAACTTACTGCTAAGCAGCTAAGACCTATTTTTATTATATGTTTACTAGCACTTTGCCCGCGACTTCGTCCACGTGTAAAAATTTCAAAAATGTATGTTTATGATCTTTATCATTTATTTAGATAAACGTAAAAATAAAAGTATTCGGGCCAATTTTTAAGTTTATAAAATCAAAGGAATCAGATTTGTCATATAAACTGTATCCCCACTTTTCACCCCCACAGGGGTGGAATTTCGAATAATCGTTTGGGATGTGCTCATTACTTGACTCGAAGATTTATTAATACAAATTTTCGAGTTAATCAAGACACGCAGTAAAATCCTCTCCTGGAAAATTAACAACCCCTTTTCACCCCATTAGGGGTAGATTTTCGAAAAACCCTGATACATGTTATTCTTTATTTTTGTTACTGAGTTTCGAGTTAATCGGACTGCTCGTTAAAATTTTTCCATATAAATTTTGACACCCCCAATCCACCCTTTATGGGGTAGTTTAGAAAAACAAAAATGCCTAACTTCATAATTTACTTATATAAGTATTCGTAATTATGTTTTATTCCGAAGATTTTGATTGACTGGCTATCAGTCGATTTCTCCTTTTATACAGGATGTCCCGTAAGTCGACGTCAAGCCGAAATCGAGTAATAGGCCAAGTCATATTAGTTACCAGAAAAATATTTAAAAAAATCTTCGGAATCACTACATAGTATAAAACAAAGTCGCTTTCTCTGTCCCTATGTACGCTTAGATCTTTAAAACTACGCAACGGATTTTGATGCGGTTTTTTTTAATAGATAGAGTGATTCAAGAGGAAGGTTTATATATATAATACATGCATGCATGTATAGTAGAGAAACACTGATCATTTTAGAGGTTTCTAATGTGATGTCGTAAATAAACACATTTTTTTGCGCTTACTTTTCAAACGCTGGCTTAACCCTACGAGATAGGTCAAAATAATGTACTATAGTATTGTACACCTTAAAAAGTTCTACAAAAAAGTCCGCGATGGTATATGTCTATCTGTTAGGGATAACCCACAATAATCATTTTTTATTCTTTACTTTTTACGAGAAATAATGGCTTATTTACGAAGCGATTTTAAGCAATACAACATTAATCCTTATCCAATTAAGTACCTTAAATACATTGTGCATTTAATATAGATAAATATGGCCCTTTACAGCATGTAATTTAAATGAATATTTTCGAAGATATTACAGATTTAAAATGCAGGGACATAGCGGTTGCTGCGGTACCGGCCGCGGCCGGGGGGCCGGCGGCACGTGCTGACATTCTTGAAGTACCTTAGTATCAGCATTGCACCCGTGCGAAGCCGGGGCGGGTCGCTAGTAAAATATAATTAAACAAAAAAAAAATTAAAAAATGGGAATGCTTATTAAATGCGCCAACTTTTAATGGTATTTGCCTAACTCGCATAGTACATTTTTTTTTCAGTACAATCAGTCAAAGTTTGGCAAAGTATTAACTTTGAATATTTGGTTGGGCAAAAAGTGTCATTTAAACGCCAATAATTTTAAAAATAAACAACATATATTTTTTTTAATATTATCTGATAATTACTATGACTTGGCCTATTATCCGATTCCGGCTTGACGTTGAATTACGGGACACTCTGTATATATAGATTTGTATTGTTATAGATTAGTACCTACCCGGTACGGTAACGCCGTTAGATCCGTTCTAGAACTAGACTTCAAGTTATTAAATAAGTTTTTAGTCGGGGATCTTATGCCATCGCTCGAGCTACTCTTACAACATCAAGAGGCACTATGGCAGTAAGCACTAACCCCGTATCTAAGCCTTGCCGCCTCTCTTCGGTATTATGAGACGAAAGCATTTTTTTTTTATTCTGTTGAAGAGTATAGCATTACAAAGTTATTGTGGTGCGTGGCCGAAATCGGAACTAACGCTGCCATCTTGTTTCAGGAACAAGTGCATGTAGCAGATTTTTGTAAGTATGCAGCGTTAATATTCAAAAGTAAGACATAATTATTGTTGAAATTAGTGTAAATAGAGAATAAACTTTTTGTTTGATTAACTTGCGTTTAATTATTTCTTTAAATTATAAACTGACCCCCTTTAATAACACAAGGGAACAAAATGAGACTTTTTTTTTGTTTCATGGAATTTTATGACTGTTGTTTACTAATTCGAGGTCGCTGATTTCAAATCTGCCCGCAATTCTTCTGTAACAGCTTTAGTTTTTGAGATAGAGCTATTGGCCGTATTTTCGTACTAGTTACACTTAACTTTCATAAAACCGAGCAGTTTATTTAAAAAGTATATATTTTTTACCATGTCCATGTCACGAAATATCTGTAAAAATGATCCTAACTATTTCTGTAATATATGTGGTGAATATACATTTAACGATTGTAGACTTAGTGTGTCGGAGTTCGTAAAACGGGTGTACTTTGATTACTTTAAAAAATAAACGTTTTTATTATTATTATTATATATTATTACTTTGGATTTTCTTTGGACACCCGCGACAGATACTGGGTGCCTAAAATGGTATGTAAAACATGCGTCGAGTCTTTAAGATTATGGGCGAATAAGAAAAGACCCCATTTCAAGTACCAAACACCAATGATCTGGCGGGAACCCTAGAATCATTGTTGAACGATTGTTATTTTTGCGTGGTTGATATAAAAGGGATTAAAACAAAAAAAACGGTCCAAATGGTTTTACCCTAACTTGTTATCTGTTACCCGACCAGTCATGTAGTCATGTACCGGCGATACATCAGCACCACAAGCATCTTCATCTGCACAAATTGATCACGACTTAGAAGAAAAAAACTCTTCTTCAAGTGATGAAAGTGGGACAACTGATTTTAAGCCAGATGTTTCCTCTGAGCCCAGGCCCTTTAATCAGGAAGAGCTCAGCGCATTAGTCAATGACCTTGGCCTTTCTAAAAAAGCATCGGAGATTTTAGCTTCTCGATTAAAGCAAAGAAAAAAGGATGAAAGCTATGCGAAGCACATTGAAGAGATGTTGTCGCACTTCCAGCAGCTTGGTTGTAATATGAGCATTAAGGTACACTACCTCAATAGCCATTTGGACCGTTTCCCTGAAAATCTAGGTGATCTCAGTGAAGAACAAGGGGAACGGTTCCATCAAGATATTCGGACTATGGAAGAGCGGTACCAGGGTCATTGGAATGCCAACATGATGGCGGAATACTGTTGGAGCATTAAAAACCAGCCCTAGTGAACCAAGTCAAGCAAGAAAATTTTATAAAAGAAAGTATTTTGATATGTAGTTTATCTGTTTTTTGTTAATTAAATTACATTTGTTTCTCGAAAATCACATTTTCTTTATATCTCAAAAACTAAAACTGATACAAAAAATCTGACTTCAGATCTAAAATCAGCACCCCGAAAATATACAATATTAGTCGTAATATTTCATGCAACAAGAATTATGTTCCCTTGTGTAATAAATCAAAGAATGAAGCTAAGCAAAACATATCAGTTCCATAATATGATAAATTCAGCCGAAAACAAATAAATAGTTGGCATGTACAGACGCCAGCAGGTCAACCTACCCCAATCTGTCAAATTTCTTTGATAGATTTTCAACTTTAGCACGAAGGAATAAGGTTCATATTCAATTGGGAAAATCTAACAGATTGGGGTAGCTTGATGTGCTGGCCTCTGTACCTATTAGGTAGACAGCTTTATAATATACCTACATACAAACGTTCCGTACGTAGGTACCTACTTGATAAAGTTACGGCCCATTTCACCTCCGGGTTGGTTCTTGTCTTCATATCTGTCTTTTAAAGTGTCTTTCAATAATAAAATAGATATTTCCTATACAAACACTGTAACGTGTCCCGATGTTCTTGAACAGCAGTTGATAAAAAGCACGTCTACTTGACTAATACTTGACAGTTCGTTAATGATTTTTTACAGATAAGAATGCTTTACAGCCGCATTAAATACGTACTTCCTTAGACTGGTAATGTTACCTGTGATAAGATGATTTTCACCCATTACGCTAAACGCCCTGAGAAATATCCATGGAGGTAGGTAATAGATGGCATCTATTACTTTTTCAAGCTTTCGCGCGGTTGTCCTTTAAAGGTTATCACTTCATCAGTCATTATAACCGCACTGTTTCAGAGAAGTAACCGTCTGTCAACTCCCCGAAAATTCCACCCGCTTGTCGCCAACGCACCGTTAGCAAGACGACCGCTCGCAGCTGGCACGCCACCGGTGAGGTGACAGCTTGTTGTACACCCGCCGCTTACTAGTTGGTAGCTCACTGTCCACACGCCAATGGCTGGTTCTGAGCCTACATTTCGGTTTACGAACATTAGTGAGTGTGAGGGTTTTCAGGCACTGGGAGCAAGCCAAGCGAGGCGCGAGGATTGCGCGCGGGCGGCGGCGGTGCCTGCCTTCGCCAGGGAGCGACCTGCTCGCTTGAAGCGCGCGGTCAGCGCGACGTGTGACAGCTCGCGAGCTGTCTAGCCGATCTATTCTGCAAAAATCTCTCTAATTAATTAATTTTCTTTCATGGGAATTTTTTTTATTTTTATTTTAATTTGATTGGCACTGAAAGGGATCAGCGTCGCCTCGAGTCGTTCAAGATTCTTTCAATAAAACTTCTGCAACGCACTTATAAAAATGTAACGGCGATCTTATGGCGGGACGTCACCGTCATTCCGCTTACGACGAGCCTACGCCCCACATACGAACCGTCGCCTTCTTAGCTACTTACGTAGGGTTGTCGCAATATTCACCCAGCTGTAAGCGAGACTTCAGCCGGCCGCAAGCGAGGTGCCCTGCCGTGAGCGGGTGTCGCGACGCCTCGAAGTTGCTGAACCGATCCGCTTACGTGCAAAAGTTGGCTAGACGAAGAGGCGAGGTGGTGCCGCCGCCGTTCCGGTGCAGTGCTTATATGCATAGATTACCTCATATTGTCGAAAAAGTCCAGAAATCTAGACTTGAACTTAAAATGATTTTTTAATTTAATCGCTCTTTGAACCATAGAATATTATATTACCCACTCTATCATTCTAGCACAAGAATTTGAAAAACTACTTGGTCACTTCCAAATTTTATTTATTCATAAATTCTTATAGCAAGACTTACAATAGGAACTTAGGACTAATCTGTATGAAACGCATTGTTCGATCTACATTAAATTTATGGAATAACGCCAATACCTGATTTTAATTTCGCTAACTTTTAAGTATTAATAACTGAATACAATCTTATAAAACATGTAGTAACTATTCAATTATTTGCCAAACCACAAGTAGTGAGTGTAAAGAGGTGGGGAAGCCACACGTACTACCGTAATATAAAGTAGGTACCTTTAAAAACTAGTCATGGCTAAATTAGACGAATATTAGAACTAAACACACCCTTAGGAATTCAATGGAACTGGGAATAAAATGCAGATGCGCCCTTTTACATTTATGATTAGATTATAGGTAGGTAATAAAAATGATGCTCAAAGTAAAATAAGTGAAAGCAAAATAAAAATTGATTAAGAAGCAATGATATTATAATATTAAACAAATGTCATGCTTGACTTTGCTTTTGCTATTTGTGTATGCAAATAAAGAGAAAAATAAACAATATTTGTACACTTAAATACATTTTTATATAATAAGTTGTGTGACAATGTATGGAAGGAGTGTTTAATACATGGAATAATTGACATTCCATACATTGATATGCCATGCATAGAAAACCTCGCCATGACAATTTGCACACAAGTCCACATAATACTAATTTTGGTCTAAGTAAACTCATTAAAAGAATTTGAGATAATATGGAAACAGATACATACATCATTCTAATGTTTAGAACTTACGCCGTGCAAATACGAATTCAATAGTTATCCCTTATGATTAAGCTTTGTCTAAAATTCATAATGTCGTATATCTTACATAATGGGAAGAAATGACAAATACAATATAAGTAAACAAAGTTCATATAATCTAAGGGTTAGATAAAAAATCATGTCCTCGGCAATATATTGTTAAAAAGTTATTTAACTATTTGCGTCACAATAGTGGCTATTAAAAATTAAATTGCACTGAAAATATTGTCAATAACTATATAGGTTAACTGTAATTAAAATTAAGTACAGTCACAAACAATAAGGAGTGGTTTATGCCAATATAATAGAATAAGATAATAGAATAGAATATTTAAAAGTTATCATACAAAATGTGCTGTACTCATTATTACAGAATGCATTATGCCACTTGTTTTTCTTTTTTTCTTCTTAATTTATGAGAAACCTGTTTTAAAGCAATGATTGAAATAATGCAAAATGAGAATTTAAAGCCTCTAGTCATGCAATTTCTTAATTATGTAGTTACTTCTCTGAATTATAACTCTTATATAAAACATATCAGTTTTAGCACTATAATCATTACAATAATGCATACTATAATTTTATTCTAAGCATTAAAGATTGTAATTTATATGGAAGGTACCACATGCATATTAATTCTACTAATTATTGGAAGCCAAAAGAACATTATTGCTCTATATAAAATATTGTTTTAATTTAGCATTTAATAAATAGGTACAAAATGTCCAATGAAACCGATTTTAGTACCTAATACAAATGAGAGAACTATAAAAATAATATAAATTTTATAAAATTTTAAATAATTATGTACAATAGCCAATATAATGTATTGTGATGGTAATAGTACTTAGTGTACAAGATTAAGACTGGTTTTTATTGCAAAAGACCATTTATTATTGCTTGTGGCTGTACAAGTTAAATGAAGACACACAATCACACATAATTGCCATTAGTTAATCAACATTTTCACAACAGTACAATACCGGTAATGTTTGTACAACTAGATCTTAGGTAATTTATTGGCTCACACAAATATATTCACAAACGTAACTGTCAGATTGATTTAATGCAATCCTTTTGCTTCTTGGCTTAAGCTGGCAACTGCAATTTCTTTCCTTTCAATACTAGAAGAAAAAAGAAAAATATTGTTAGTCAATTAACATAATATTACAGGTTTACTAATTGGATAATATATAACACTCACTGTAAGGTATCATTAGTATAAAGTCAAGGAGGTATTTTGTCAATCCTAAGCTCATGATTACATTTCAAAGAAGCAGTACAAAGTAGAATGCATATTGTTACCTTTTGTAATATAAAGATAGAAGAAATCACAGTATAGTACAGTTTGCACAACTCCAGAGATAATAGCAATCAGCTCATAGTGGTCCTCCACAACATAACGGTATACCTGAAAACAGAAGATTACATTATTTTCAGTCGACAATTTAAAAAAAAATCATAATATATATATATTTTTACTGCAGATTGCTTGAGTGAAGGCTACCAAGGATTTTGGGGATATGAACTGTGTATATTCAATGATGTCATTATTCGGGTCATATTTGTTTAATTACTTAGTTTTTCAAATATTTATCCTTTATTTAGTTTTCGCAGCAAAATATTTTAGTTTTCACAAAACAAAAACATTTATGATTCATTTTTTATTTAAATAAATAATGTAGAATGGTCATACCTAAGTATAATTATTTTCAATAAGATTTTAGTTCCCATTAAAAGTTTAGTGTCAGTCAAATTTAGCTTACCCAGTTCAAGAGGTACAAAGCTCTGTATGATCCAAGGGCAAACAAATAGTGGGATGTAATACTTTCAGCCTCTCCAGTCTTTGACACCAAGAACAACTGTGGTAAGATAGCCACAGACTCCAAGTAAATTGAGAATGTCCACAGCACCTGAAATTATGACAATACTATTTTATTGTGATTACTGTTTGATTAGATCAACTGATATACTTAAAAGATATCAATCAGGGCCATGCAAGTATCTGATATTACCAAACACTTTTAAGGTAAATGATATTCAAACCACAACCTACAGGAATAGTAGGTAGGTGCCTACCTACATGTATAGTTAGATCTTAAGAACTTCATATCTCTTAGTCAAAAACATACTAACCTCCATCACTGTGAATTCATGGTTTATCAACAAAGACATAATCAATGTAGGTATCAACAAGAACTCGATCCTAAATGTGTCGTGGTTGTGGTCATAAGTTGCTTTGAATTTGACATACATCAGGTAAACAGTGGCGTATGAGGCCATAATGAACACCATCTTCATGAACGTATTGTATGCTGAGATGTAATTGGTTAGCAGATCCAAGTAACGCGCCGTGTACACCACGGAGAAAAGTATCTGAGATTTTCCTGATATACCTGAAAATAAAAACCGAATTGAAGAAGTGTTGATTGGAAAATACATACTTAATGTGCCGGTTGATCGGATCACGTCGAAGTCGATTTATCTTACCTGCACATGATCTAGTTTTCCAGATTTTGAGTAGTAATATTATAATAGCCAAAAGATGGGATAAATCACCAAGTAAACGGAAAATATTCATTTTTTACAGAAATGCTTATCTCAGTTAGTCCGCGTACACTATCATTCAATTCAAGCAAAAATGACGTGGCTGATTGACATGACACATTTGACACAACTTTTTAATTATTCTCAATTATTTGTGTGGCAAGACTAAACCAATAACCATGTTTCTGAAAAAAAAACCTTCGGAGTAGTAGAGACAAGTATATTTTTATACCGAGTGTATTTTATGTTACGTACCTGTAGCTTATTTTTTTCTAGAATGAACATAATTATTTTTCACTATAGAGGAGGAGAAAAATAGATTCATGTATAAAACATTTCATAAATTCCAGCGGCTGGCATCGGTAATGGCAAAGATCGAGGCAAAATGCAAAGACAATGGAAAAATGTACCATTTTTGATGCATTTTTACTTTTAGTCAACAGCCACACCTTGCTTTTGGCTGGATAATTACTGATCGAAAAGCCTGGTATCCAAAATTGTCTATATCATCATGTGGCAAAGGGCAACCGAGAGGATGTTGTAGTGGTTGTAGTGTGATATCAGATTAATAGTGAGGTTATTTTCTTTTCGTAATGTCAAGTATAACGTGTGGTAAACAGAGGTTAGAATTTAGACCTCTATTTTCTGTAAAGGTGAAGCATTGAATTCTGCATGGATTAAAGTGCGCTTTTCGTAGTTTGTGTAATTTTAAATCTAAATTATCCAAAATGGTGAGGCATAACAATCAATTGCCGAATAATCTGACGCAGCTACAAAACTTAATTAAGAGGGACCCCGAATCCTACAAAGAAGAATTCCATCAACAACTTGCTCACTTTGAAACCACTTTGGAAATTTTCAACTTGAATCCCACACAGTACAACAAAAAGCTAGATGAACAATCCATGTTCTTGGCACAAGTAGCCCAGTGCTACCTTAATGAAATGAAGTTATTTCCCCAGAAAATAGTTGATGTTTTGAAAACGCACAACACAGTGCTGCACAATGACATGCGGCTTTCTTTGTGCAAATGTCTAATTTTATTGAGAAACAAGAATTTCATCACAGCTTTTGATTTATTGGAGTTGTTTTTCTTACTGCTGAAATGCCAAGATAAACATTTAAGAGAATTCTTGAAGACTCATATCATAACAGACATCAAAAATATGAACATGAAACATAAAGATATGAAGTTTAATTCAACACTACAGAACTTTATGTTCTCAATGTTACAAGATTCTAATCCTAAAGCAGCAAAATTGTCTCTAGATATATTAGTTGAATTATATCACAAAAACATTTGGAATGATCAGAAGACAGTTAACATTATTGCTGACATTGGTTGCTTCTCCAAAATAACTAAAGTTATGGTTGCCTCATTGAAATTCTTCCTGGGCAGAGATGAAGAAGAAAAAGAAGAAAATTCAGACAGTGAAGATGAAATAGACCCTAGAGACACAATGATTGCAAATAAATTCAACAAAAAGACTAGGAAAAGGGACAAAATGGTAGAAAAGGTGAAGAAACAGGCAAAGAAAATGAAAAAAAAGAAACAAAAAGCTCCAGTGTTTAACTTCTCTGCATTACACTTGATAAACAATCCACAAGGATTTGCTGAAAAGTTATTTAAAAAATTGGAATCCTCTAATGATAGATTTGAAGTCAAATTAATGCTGTTGGATGTTATTTCAAGATTGATAGGTTTACATGACTTATTCTTGTTCAACTACTACCCGTTTATTGCAAGATTACTTCTACCTCATCAACGAGAGGTAACTCGCATCTTGTTATTTGCTGCCCAAGCTTCCCATGAACTTATACCACCTGAAGTTTTAGAACCAGTCATGAAAGCTATAGCAAATAATTTTATAACTGAAAGGAATTCCACTGATGTCATGGCAGTTGGCTTGAATGCTGTTAGAGAAATATGTGCCAGATGTCCACTTGCTATTGGTGAAGATTTGCTTCGAGATTTAGTTCAATACAAAACTTACAAAGAGAAATCAGTGATGATGGCTGCAAGATCTTTAATTCAGCTTTACAGACAGTCAATGCCAGATATGTTGCATAAAAAAGATAGAGGTAGACCAACAGAAGCATCAGTAGAATTGAAAAACAAAAAGTATGGTGAAACAGAAATCAAGGACTACATACCTGGTTCAGAGATATTATTGGAGAAAGAAGAAATTAAACCTGCAGAAAAAAAGAAAACTAAAAAATCAAATAAAAAGAAAGATGATTCAGATAGTGAAGAATGGGTTGATGTTGCTTCTTCTGATTCTGAAATTAATATAACAGATAGCGAAGATAGCGACGAAGAAGAAGGTGATGCAGAAGAAGAAGTAGAAGAGGATGAGGAAGAACAAGAGAATGAAGAAGAAAATGATGAGGATGCTAGTAATGAAGTAGACAATAAAAAAGATCCAAACAAAAACACTACAGACAGAAAAATTTTGAAGGCTAGGCGTAAATCATTGGATAAGAAAAATATGGAAGAGAAGGTACAAAGTGCACGAGAAATAGCCATGGAAACTATTTTTACTGATGAAGATTTCAAATGTATTGAAGCAGCACAACTTAGAAAGGCGGTAAGTGGCCCTAAACGCAAAAGTAACATAACAGAAGAGGAAGACGAATCTGGAGAGCTTGTACAACTGTCTGCTATAGAAAACATTCATAAGAAGAGGAAACATGACAAGGATGCTAGATTAGATAGTGTTCATAAGGGGCGAGAAGAGCGAGATAAATATGGATACAAAGATAGAAGGAAGAATATTCACTGCTCCAAAACTAACAGGGAGAAAAGGAAGACCAAGAACTACCAAATGGTTAAACACAAAGCTAAGGGAAAGATCAAGAGGTCTTTTAAAGATAAACAAATAGCATTCAGAAATTATTTGATCAAACAAAAGAAGATGCGTTGATTAATGTACTTGTATAACAATTAAAAGTTAAAGTTGAAGTGTTTGAGATTTCATTGTAAGTTCACAACATTGTGTAGGTTTTAGGGGCCAAGGGGCGCCATATTCAAATGTCGCTCCATCCTAAAACTAGCCTCTAGCAGGCACTGAAGTTAGGCCTGGCATCCGCCTGGGTTTTTTTTTTTCGAATTTGCCCTAGCTTGGAAGGACCTGGGTTTTCAAAAGTTTGATTTTTTGTGTCAAAGGAACCTCGATTAATTCAAAGATAATACTGGATTTCGTAATCATCTAGGGTGCCAACTGAAGCGTCGCAGCTATTGGCTAGCCAGGCGGGCGGCTGCTGAGCGTGCATTTTCCAGACCTGCAGCCTGTCCCCATTTCAGTATGCATGGCCAAAAGAAAACCAAACTTATCTGAGATGGTGCAATAGAACATTTTTCGAGCTCACTTCTATTATTCCTGTTATAATAATTATCAAAAATAAATCTAAGCCATTCGAGAGGGTGCAAATTCAATGCTAGGGGTTCAGTAGGGATGCAAGTGTCAAAAAGTATTGAGCTGCTGTGCAAATTCATGATGTGGCCACTGGGGCCCAAAGTACTTTTTCCGTTTCGCGGGTGAGTGGTGGTGGGGTTTAGGTACTTTAAGGGTGGGGTACTGCGCAATGGGTAGCGGTAGTCCACTTCGGGACTGCCATAGTTATTGTAGCAATTTTTTTTATTTTTGCCAAAAGTAACTACCCGCCAAAAATGCTGTTTTGCAGCTAACATTAAGTTACGTACAGTAAGTTAATGAGTGACAGAAGAGAGAGTGCACCTGTCTGCGCATCTTAGAGCATTTAAACCTGGTTAAATGCTCTAATCTGCGCATACACTTGTGGACTACCTATTGTATCTCCCGCACCGAAGGCTAGTCGCCATGGCCGAAACACTGCACCGCGCCGATCACTCGCCATACCGTTGGTTTTAAGGAAAGAAAGAAAAAGTATTTATTGCGACTCGTACAGGAGGATCACAAACTAAATTAAACACAGTCTAAATTAAAATACCAAAATAAAAACTAAAAAAAATTAAAAAGTAACAAAAAGAAAAATGAAACAAAAAGTCCTTTAAGAGGCCAAAAGGCTCCCGCAATAGCGTACACATAGTTTGATTTATTCCACAAATCCCCTATAATCCCCTGCCCAGCATCGCATCGTCGCGGCAGGGGATTTTTGGACTCAAAGTCTACAAATTCCCTTGTGAAATTCAAATTTTCTTGTATTTTTAACGCAGTTCTAAAAAGGAGGTTCTGTATTCAATCCATATTTATGTAGGTATGTGTGTATGTCCGCGATTTTCTCAAAAACGAATGAATCAATTTTGATAATTCTTTCTTGAGATCTATGTAATGATATCTTGTGATCTACATATTTTCAAGAAGGTTTTAGTACTTATACAGGGTGGAATTGAAGTCATGGGCATTATTTTAACCTAAGGCACTACTCACGATACTGATTGCATTAGGGCTATTAATACGCAAATCAAAAATATTATTAATGCAAGTAAGGAAAACCTTAAAAATGTAGTAAGTCAAATTGCACAAGGCTTATTATTGCAAATAAACACTTAAAGTAATTAAAACAAAATATTTCGTTAACGCCAATAAATGTTGAAGTATCAAAATCTTAAAGCGCAGTACAGCGCAAAGCGAAATGTAAACAAACATCAAATAATAGTAATAACTTCATAGAGCGGCCGACCTGCGCGCGCGCGGGTTTTTCCTTACAAGTAATAATAACAATGGGCTACAAGACATGCCGTCCGGCGGGATTCCCTGAACTCTCTCCGTCCCGCTCCCTCACTCGCAAAAATACGAATATCACCCCCGCGCGGGGTCTGCTTGCCTCCGAATCACGAACCCGGAACCAGTGTCATAACGACTGCGCAGGTGCATTGACGCGTAATTGATTTATTGATCCCGTAACGTAATCGCCGTACTCGCCGCTCGCGTCATACGGTGCTTGGATTGCAGTGTATTAAGTGTTAGTGTAATAATTGTGTGTTGTGTGTGTGTTTGTGTACACGATGCCTCGACCGTGTAATGTGCAGGCTAGGTACTTACACCAACCAACAATACCCACAAATGGTTGTAATTTACGATCGCACAAGAAATTTAGTATGAACTCGTGAAATGTTCCATCGCCACCGACCCTATTCCTTCACGGGGTCTCATTCCACCAGAACCACTCAGAACCTGTTGGATTTTTCGTCTTTTCACGTGCCAGCACATGCACAAGCTCGTGGAAGAGTACCCGTTTACCCTCTGTCACTTTACCGACAAATAAGGTTTTTTCAAAACAATCCACAAGCTAGGTACGTAAATGTTTTTTTTTAATGTATGCTAGTTGACGTAGTTTTGACCGTCCTAAGCCGGCAAAGTACGAAGGGAAAGTTGGAATTTATTATGAATCAATTCATTGGCAACTTACGAATGTCACGTGAGTCGGGCGGGGTCAAAGAATTCACGCCCAATGACGCGTACGGCGTAGTGTACCTACGCATTTGCTATCGAGAAGCGCAAAGTATTTGATACTTTTTATGACTTACTACATTTTAAGGTTTTCCATACTTGCATTAATAATATTTTTGATTTCGTAATAGTAGCCCTAATGCAATTAGTATCATGAGTAGTGCCTTAGGTTAAAATAATGCCCATGACTTCAATTGCACCCTGTATAATACATTATGTAGGTAAGTAATTATTCTTATGTGCGAAGTTATATGCTTATACCTATGTACTGCATCTCTGGAATTTCTATGCGAAATTTGGCGATTCTTCTAGTCGAGGTCTTCAATTCTTCAATGCACTAGTGTTAATTGAATTTGTGTGCGGTATTACGACTAAAAAGTGAAAAATAAAAACCTTGTTACAAAAAAAAAACTACCGACTTCCAAAAAAACAACAAAGTAAAAAATAACTTAATTTCGGAAGTCGGTGTCAAAAAACGAAATGCGGAACCAACGACACCGACTTCCGAAATAAATGTTATTTTTCACGTTGCGACGTGAAAAATGGAATTCGGTTGTTACAATTGGACGGCTCACGGCACGGTTGGCACAATGATTATGGCTCAACTCACACTGGCGCAGAGTCGAAGCGACACGAAGACGACTCACACGACACGTCATATTTTTCCGCCTAAAGCATATTCATCTCTATTGTTCTATTATTTAAGTATTGTGCTATGTAAATATGGAAGCGCGTGTCGACGCGCGTTGGCGCGCTTCGACGCTCGGCTGGAGTCGAGTGGGTTTGCAAGTCGCCGTGCAAAACATGACGCGTCGCGTCGCTTCGACTCTGCGCCAGTGTGAGTTGAGCCTAAGGCCCTAAGGGATTGACTGCTGCGCTGCGTGTCGCGGTTTCAATTCCCGCACGGAAAAAATATTTGTATGACCTACAAGTAGTTGTTCCGGGTCGCTGTTTGTGTATGTTTGTTTAAATGTTTGTAAACGCACCCACAATACAGGAGAAATTCCTAGTGTGGGCAACGTTTTTTTACAAAAAATAATAAATAAATCTAAGTACGGTCCAGCACATCAAGCTACCCCAATCTGTCAGATTTTCCCAATTGAATATGAACTTTATTCCTTTGTGCTAAAGTTGAAAATCTATCAAAGAATTTTGACAGATTGGGGTAGGTTGACCTGCTGGCGCCTGTACCTACATTTAATTTTGTTCCATGCATTTTGATGATTTCCGAAAAAGATCAAAATGGAACAAATCTAGCAGTGATGATTTTCATGATTTTTTTCATGATGATTTTTAAAATTATGTAAATACATATTTGTTACAGTCGCAAATCACATTTTGATCAAGATACAACTTGACATTGACCTGAAAATTGGAAAAATCGTAAAAAAATTAATTTCGCGGCAATGACCTTAAGGGGATTTGTAGACTTTGAGTTCAAAAATCCCCTGCCGCGGCGATGTGATGCTCGGCAGAGGATTTGTGGAATAAGGCACTATTTTAAGGTTTGGCGCTCAGGGCAAATAAGGTATAATTTAACAATAAAAACACTACAAAGTCAAAAATAGCTTTAATTTCAGAAGTCGTTGTCGTTGGTTCTGTATTTTCGTTTTTGACACCGACTTCCGAAATTAACGTTATTTTTCACTATTTAGTGTTTTTTTGGAAGTCGATTGTTTTTTTTTATAAAAAAGTTTTTATTTTTTACTTTTTAGTTGTAGGTGCCTACCCCACACATCTTCTTAAAACACTACTTGCTATGTAAATAATATCAGTGACAGAAGCTATTAAAACATCATCGTTAAAAACTACGTGGAAAAAAATCCTAATTTATAGGTAGGTACATCTGAATTGAGAACCTCCTTTTTTAGAAGTCGGCTAAAAAGAGAAATCTTTACAACTGCGGAGTGGTAGTTATGAAGGGATAAGCTATTCTCTTAGGATACAGCCTTGCGGGCAGCGCTGTCGCAGCGGTGAAAACAATAGTTTCAGCGCTGTCGCAGCGCTGCCCGCATAGGCTGTATCCTTAGAGAATAGCTCCCACGGTGGTGTACAGACGCCAGCAGGTCAACCTACCCCAATCTGTCAAATTTCTTTGATAGATTTTCAACTTTAGCACAAAGGAATAAGGTTCATATTCAATTGGGAAAATCTGACAGATTGGGGTAGCTTGATGTGCTGGCCTCTGTACATAGCATTGAGGTACATAGGTACAAAAAGAACCAATAATATGCGGGAATGTGCGATGCAAACTCAAAAAAAAAAATAACTCGTCGGATAGATTACCTACATTTTCTATTGATCATTCTTATAAATAGAGAAGTTTTTAGTCGACATCTGCATAAAAACTTAAGAATATGTTATAAATTTTCTTTTTACAAAATTCATACATAGAGGTACAGAAGTTACTTTGACGACTTGTATAAAAGCCAAAAGCTTCAAAATTCAGAGATTTTAATGTGTGAACATTTTAGCAATCCGTGTCGGATTTCTTTAGCCTTCAGTGAATTTAAAGTTAATTTGTTGACTTAAAAGGTGATTGCGCAGTGATTACCGCGAAATTCAAATTTTCTTACGTTTTTTGCAATTAGCAGGTCAGTGTCAGGTTATATCTTGATCAAAATATGATTCGCGTCCGTGGCGTAACAATAAATTGTCTAAAATGCCAAGCTGTGTGTTAAGAAAGTGCAAAAACTAAGGTTCCAAGATAAATAAGAGTGAAGGAATTTCATACCATACGTAATTATAAAAAAGAACGTCATATTTGTATTTTGTTACGATTTTATTTCTCATTTACAAATAAATTTCGAATTATTAACATGGTGGTTCGAACAGGATAGAGAATACGATGGCAACTGCAGCGCGACAAGGACAAATAGCATGTGTCATAGATTAATCAACCAGAAGCGAAATCGTAGGCAAAATACATAGCGTTCGTAATCGCTTTATTGCGCAACCTGAGTTTTCTTGTTAGTTAGTGAGCGTCTTTCTAAAATATTATTATGATCATTATAATAAGTTCTGGCTTTTATAATAAAGGACGTTTGGACGTTTTATAATAAAGGTGATATATCACCTTTATAATAAAACGTTGAAAGCCAGAACTTATAACATGATAAGAAAAAGTGTCTGTTTTATCTATATTACATACATTCTAATATTGCTAACAAAATATCTAATAGCCTGCTATTACTAATCTCATTCTATATACAGGGTTATTTGAAAAACACCAGCAACCTCTTAAGAGATCATTGTACTCATCATTATGAACAACTTTTACTATGGGACCAAACCTGCACCCTAATTGCGTAACGCACTATTACTCACAATTTGAATCATGTTGAAGCATATTTCTAATCCATTGCTCCATATATTCGAAAAATGTTCTACTCAACAACGTAACGCAATGAATGTTGTTGAACTGTCAAAATGAAACCCATTGCTACTGATAGTGTGTTACATAATTACCCCGCTGAAATCGCGAAAAAAAAAATAAGCTGTTCCCTACATTTTGACGAGATAAACGAAGATAAATGTAGGGAACAGCTGATTTTTGTTTCGCGATTTCAGGTTTGGTCTCATAGTAATAAAAGTTGTTCATAATGATGAGTACAATGACCTCTTAAGAGGTTGCTGGTGTTTTACAAATAACCCTGTATATTATCACTACATAGTACCTATAAAACAAAGTCGCTTTCTCTGTCCCTATGTATGCTTAAATCTTTAAAACTACGCAACGGATTTTGATGCGGTTTTTTTTTAATAGATAGAGTGATTGAAGAGGAAGATTTACAAGTATGTATAATGTAGTGTATTTAGTATCAGCATTGCACCCGTGCCGGTGCGAAGCCGGGTGGGTCGCTAGTCTAATATATAAAATTCTCGTGTCACAGTATTATTACCATACTCCTCCGAAACGGCTGGACCGATTTGTATGAAATTTTGTGTGCATATCGGGTAGGTCTGAGAATCGGCTACAATCTATTTTTCATACCCCTGTTTTTTTTTTGCAAAATGACGTTTGCGGGGTCAGCTAGTTATATATATGTATATAGGATCAGGAATGCCGAGCGGTATATCGTCAGGGTTTGGAGTTCCCATTGTATTGGGATAAACAAGACTGTATAAGCAATTACAGAGTTTTTATTAACAATACAAAATAAAGAAATGGTACACAATACAAAAATAGTAGGTACACAATAATAATAAATGTTAATAAAAAAGATAAAGAAGCAGGTAAAACAGTTAGGCGAACAGACGTTTAAAGTCACAGTTCGTACAGTACCCAAGCCACCCAATTACACAGTGTATCCGCTCGCTATAAGCAAGTTTAAATACAGCTATGTCAATATACAGCAGCGCTGTACCAGGTAAACCGACAGTTTTGTCGGGAGCAGGGAGCTCTATAATGAGTCAAATCCAAAGACAGACTGGCGAGCTTATTTTTTTTTTTTGGAAATGGCATCTCGCAGTTCAACCTGTAGGAGGTTGTCGACTGCTTAACCGGACTTTCCTGTGGATGCCTTGAAGTTAAGGCCTCCAGCCAGGGCTTAAAAACTAACTAAAAACTAAGCGACTCACGCTAAGGGCACCCCCCGTGTGGTTCGGACCTCGGCTTAGGGCGTCGCTGGAAGAGGGCAGCAAGGGACAGGCTGGATCGGTATTATTTAGGGACGAATTTAAAACTACAGGCTCAGCGGCGCGGGCTGGCTCGAGCAAGGGTCGGGGTGGACTAGGTACGGGGCGTCGCGACGGGCCTCGACGGCGAGGACGATAGGACGGCTGTCTGGGCTTGTACTTGTTTTCTTGCTACTCTCCTGTAGGAGAGTCGTAGCGTCGTCAGGGAGGGTGAGAGTATGCCTCGGTCGGCGAATCCTACTTATGCGAGAGGGAGTGTATCGGGAGGCCGCCGCAATCAGGGGATTGGGGTGTTTGATGGCAGAATCAAAGAAACGCTTGGAGAGGCGTTTCATGAACTGCTGGACGGTGGGGATTCTAAGGTCGAGATGGAGGTTGATATTACGGACATAGAAGGGGGCTCCCGTGACCTTTCTAAGGAAATGGTTTTGGAGGGTCTGCATTTTATGCAGGTGACGAGGCTTGGCGTGTGCGAAGACTACGCAAGCGTAAGTCATGATAGGGCGGATGACCGCGGTGTAGAGGCGCAATTTGCACTTGATTGACAATTTGCTTCGGGCAGTGAGAAGGAAGTGGAGCCTACTGAGATCGAAAGCGGCTCGCGAACGAGCCGTCTTTATGTGCTCTCTGAAAGTGAGGTGACGGTCGAGGATAACTCCTAGGTACTTCACTTGCTTACCCCAAGGTATCTGTTTGCCGTACATAGTGATGGGACTGGGGAAGGGGGGGGGGGGGGCACTGGCGAGCTTAGCGAGTGCACGCTCCTTTATAGGACGATGCCCCCACTTTGCAATCCCTCCGTGAAAATTCTGTCCGTTGACGTACGGAAGTAGGTACGTCACGCGTTTACTTGATACAAAATGTGCTAAATCTAATAAGATTTTACATTATAAAGTAATCAAAAATAATACAAAGATAATCATTTTAAAAATAAAGCAACATATCATCATTGTTTTGAACAAAACAATTGGTCACACTTATCTAAATAAGTTGCCAAAAATCAATTAGTGGTACTTAAATTAAGTTTCGATTTATTAGACAACAACTGATAGTAAAAATCACAAGAAAATCGACTTATAACATAATACCCACTATTGTAATTGATAACCAACTCCGACATATATATTAGAATGTATGTAATGTACAGACGCCAGCAGGTCAACCTACCCCAATCTGTCAAATTTCTTTGATAGATTTTTAACTTTAGTACAAAGGAATAAGGTTCATATTCAATTGGGAAAATCTGACAGATTGGGGTAGCTTGATGTGCTGGCCTCTGTACCTAGATAAAAAACAGACACATTTAATACATCGTTAAATTCAATGTCTCTTCTGTTGGCAAATCCGCATACTCTATGATTCATTAGTGTACTACAAGCGCAACACACTACAGATAGCTATCTCTTTCTGTGTCATACCTTCCGTATTATCTATCACAGTCGTAGTTGAAAACTACTATACACCTACATGTAAGTACTTTATAATAACAACGCAACAATACAGGGCCTCAAGTCTGCTATTACAATAGTGTCAGAATAGTCTAATTGATTTCATAATAAAATTGTTGATTTTGACAAGTTTGGTAATCTACTAATATAATGGCGTCATTATGACTTTCCAATGGTCAACCACTGACACTCCATTGAAGGAAATGGCCTAAAATGGTAATCTCGTAGACAATGACTTAATGTATATTGCTATTTACGAACTTCTTACTACTTCAGATTGCAAGCACTAATACGTAATATGTAAAAAATATATATTAAATGAAATCTAGCATAGTTTTTCTCAGACCATTGACCGACCAATGATCGACCATTATGAATTTAACAGATTACGAACTTTTAGCAAAATTACAATGGGATCGTGTTGGAATGATGACCTTTTAAGACTGTGCCGACCCTACAGTGGCGCCCTCATCGTTTGTTTGGTTATTTCATACAATTTAGAATGAAAATGCAGAAAACAAGCACGTTAAGTTGTGCTTCACAAGATTATACGTTAATATTATTAGAAGCGGTAGTTTTATATTGTTTAGTTTTATCATAATCCTTAAAACGGAATATAGTGGCCACTTTTATCCGTTTTAAGGATTATAATGAAACTAAACAATATAAAACTACCGCTTCTAATAATATTAACGTATAATCTTGTGAAGCACAACATATCGTGCTTGTTTTCTGCATTTTCATTCTAAATTGTATGAAATAACCAAACAAACGATGAGGGCGCCACTGTAGGGTCGGCACAGTCTTAAGCTATAGTACGCCACTGGTTTCGCGAATGATTGTTCGTTATATAACAAAAGCTCAGCACTAGATCACAGATCAGTCAATTAGCAAATTCTGTAAGTATCCGAATCAAGCTCTGGATACTGGTTGCTGGACTGAATTGAAAAGGTGTTAAAATTGGTCGATTATATCGACCAACTGTCAATGCAATTCTGCGCTGCGCGCTGTACTGAAACTACTGTATCAGAGAGTACTTTTATCAGTAGGCACTAAATAAATGCGCTGTGAAATGTGTGTGTGAAAAAGTTTTGTTTTGGAGGTTGAATGATATTGACCGGGGCCACGGGGGCGTTGTTCGTAAAAGTGAGTGAAATGGTTTAGTGAAATTGTATTGAAAACACAAGTCAGCGGACGGCATTAGTTCCGATTTGTGCCACGTGGCAAAAGATCTGTGTACAGTTGTATACTCAGTAACCGACACGTTATATTGTTTAAAAACGACTTTTGTAACTCGCCTGTATGGCTCATACATCATCCGTGCGTCTCCTACAGGATCTAAAAATCTCAGTTACTAGCACCAAGTAAAAATCGAAAAAAGTAACGATTTTGGCATGGCATGGAATGAATGAAATTGTCAAAAGTGACAGCTTATTACAATCATGTTCATGAATCGTTTGACATGACATTGTAATTGAATCATCTGGTACATTAGTGTTTTATGTATTCGTTTGGAGCTAACTTGAATTATTAAAGTACTGATTGTAATTATTTCACAAAGATATAATTATGTTAAAACCAAAAGCATTGACTCAAGTTCTTAGCCAGGCGAACACAGGGGGAGTTGAAAACACGTTGTGGGTGTCATAATATTTACAATATTTTTAAGTCGTATTTCATAACATCACTCAATGATAATGTTTATAAAAAAACTATTTCAGGTTGTTAAATCATCAAGGAGCACTCTTGGCATACTCGGGTTATAATGACAAAGACGCAAGAGTTACAGCAGCAATTGCTAGCAACGTATGGTCCGCGTACGAAAAGCACGGGAGGAACGTTTTCAAAGAAGATAAATTGCATCTGATATTGGTTGACTGTTCGAATGGAAAAATTGCGATAACACAAGTTGCCAATCTGTTACTGTGCCTTTATGCTAAAGAAACTGTTGGATTTGGTATCCTAAAAGAAAAAATTAATGCTATAGCTCAATATCTTGAAGGGCCTCTAAAACAAGTTGCAAGTTCATAACATTTTGAGATTTTCTTGTAAGGTATCAATTATTACTGCATAAATGTTTTTGTATCTATAAAGTCTATTATAATATAAAATTGATTTAAATATAAGAATGTGTATAGCATAATGTAATTTTTTTATTAAACTTATTATAAATAGAATAGGTAGTAACTTTAATCTTAGATGTAAGTACCTACTTAATAATTCAAGTATTTTTTGCATGCATAGTTGGTTGGAAGAGGGTTTTATATGACCCTGAGTCCAAAAGATTGTGCTTGGTAATGAGGGTCTGGTGATGGAGCCAGGAGATGGATAGTGGAAATCTTTAGTGATAGTAAACTGCTTGAGTATGGGGTCATGTGATTTGTTTTGCTTTGTATGTTTAATGTAGTTTGGATCACAATACTATAATTTAGTATCTCGGAGCTTATCCAATGATAAAGCCAGGAGGTGGATAATGGAACTCTTCAGTGCCTTCTAGTAAAACCCTCGAGTTTGGGCTTATATAATTAATTTTTATGAGTCCACAATATTTGGCATAGAGGGTCCGATGATGGAGCCAGAAGGTGGGTAGTGGAAGTCTTCAGGGGCTTCAAGTAAACCCCTTGAGTTTGTGGTCATATGATTTGTTATGATGAGTCCAATATATTGCACTTGGTCTGGAGGGTTTGATGATAGAACCAGTAGGTGGATAGTGGCACTCTTCAGTGGCTACTAGTAAACCTCTGGAGTTTGGGAGTCACATGATTTGTTTTGACAAGTCCAACATGGTGTCGAGGGTCTGATAATGGAGCCAGGAGGTGGATAGTGGGGTTTATTCCCGGTCGTCCCCACCCCATCGTCCCCACTGTGGGCACATTTTAACAATCCGTGAAATCTCTTCTTCAAATTCCCATTATTGTATTTTGACTGTCAGTCTATAGCGGAACGAGTGGGAAATAAAAAGTTCCAATCGTCATCACTGGGGAGGAACGAAACTTGTTTTCCCACTCGTGCCCAGTGGGGACGAATGGGAATAAACCGACAGTGGAACTTTTTAGGGCCTACCTACTTTTAAACCCCTTCAGTTTGCTAGTAGCCCCCAATCGTCATAACTTTTTTAACATAATGAAGAATATCAATCTACCTACTAGATGCAAAAGCTAAAAATATACGTGTTTAAAAAAACGCTTTTATCACACACTACAAATTATAAAATAGTTGCTTAATTAAATTGAATTCAAAACGTAGGTACGTTTTTCGTACATACACGACGACATACCAAGAAGTACTTTTCCGATTTATGCTGACTTCTTATTGAACGTACGGAAAGCCTAAACAATGCAAGGTCAGCTAAAATTGGAGATGCTTGCTAAATATGTCGTCGTGTGTACGCACGGCTATGACTTCTGATTGTACAGACGCCAGCACATCAAGCTACTACAATCTATCGAATTTCTTTAATAGATTTTCAACTTCATCGCTAAAGCGTAAGGTTAAAAGTTGATTGGGAAAATTTGACAGTTTCGGGTAGCTTGATGTGCTGGCGTCTGTACGAAAAACCCATACAATGCGAGGTCAATTATCATCGGAAATGTAGGTACCTATAGCTTGATGTGTACCGTACATTATATTTTTTTGACTAAGGATTAAGGTGATTGCGCAGTGGTTACCGCGAAATTCAATTTTTTTTACGTTTTTTGCAATTTGCGGGTCTGTTTCAGGTTGTATCTTGATCAAAATTTGATTCACGACTATAACAGCTACGTATCTAAAGAATTATAATCATTAGAATCATTAATACATCTTCCTAACTTAGATTTGTACCACAAGAAGAAATCTCTCATGGAAAAGTGTTTGTGGTACAGACGCCAGCAGGTCAACCTACCCCAAACCACACCCCGGACACTCCGTACAACGCGCGCAAAATACAGTGGACCCCCGGTAATCCGGCCCCTGTCTAATCCGGCACCCCCTATAATCCGACATCATCTACATAAAGAATCTTATCATTGAATCGGCAATTTGTCGGATTATAAGGTACTCTTTTGTAAAAAAAATTCGAACTATAGGGGGTCTTAGGCAGTACTCTATAATCCGACAAATTCGATAGTTCGACACTGCCCTGCAAAATGTTTGTCGGACTACCGGGGGTCCACTGTAATTACCTACTACTACTACATAGCCAAATGACGTCGGTACACGTGCAAATGTGTGCGTAAACTCTAGTAGGGTTGGTTGTCGTGCGGAGCGTAAAAAAAAGGCGGGAACGACGACGACGCGACTAGAAAGGACTAGTTTGATTGTTTATCTAATTAGTCGGGTTCGTAATGAAATAAAAATAATATTATAATAGTTAAGTAATAAATGTAAAACTTTTAACAATAACTTTAATTTCGGATGTCGGTGTCTTTGGATCTGTATTTTAGTTTATTGCCACTGACTTACGAAATTAAAGTTATTTTTCAGTTTGTATTTAGTGTTTTTTTGGAAGTCGGTTTTTTTTTTGCTAAAAAGTTTTTATTTCTCGATTTTTAGTGGGTCTGTTTATAAAGTATCTAAGTTACTTCTTCAACTTGCTCATCGCCTTGTACAAAATATTGCTTTTCCCGATGCAGGGACGTTAATTGTTGAGAAGTTCGCATTGTGACGAGCATAAATTGTGCTTAGCAAACATATTAAAGTAATCGAATCGCAACCTGTGAAATACTTATTATTGAGTAGTCCCGGTGGCCATCTGTGGTCTTCATCATCAGTTCCACTTCACTAAATGTTGCTATCCCAGAGCAAATACCCATGCAAATAAGGTACTTAGCTAAATATTGCTTACACTAAAATATTTTCGTTTAAATGACCTACTTAACTATAAATAATCGGTTATTATATCGCATGGTATTAAAATGCGATATCTTACAAACATTTATGTAAATACAAATTCGGAAAAGCATCACAATATCGAACCATCGTGATTAAAACTCAGATAAAACTTTTAAATCGCAAAATTGTGTGCTCGTGTCAGCAGTACCTACAGTGCTGCGGTTCTTTGTGAGCGCCCTGAGCTAGAGAACCGCCGATAATGCCGCGGGTGTGCGGGGTGAGGTGCGGTATCTGATGTCAGCGCGGGGTAGGGAGTGGCCATTCTGTACGAAGTACTATTAGGTATTCTGTGCCCAAACTGTCAAATTTCTTTGATAGATTTTCAACTTTAGTACAAAGGAATAAGGTTCATAATCAATTGGGAAAATCTGACAGATTGGGGTAGCTTGATGTGCTGGCCTCTGTATTAGGAAGATGTATTAATGATTCTGATGATTATAATTCTTTAGATACGTACCTGTCATAGTCGCGAATCAAATTTTGATTCGCGACTATAACAGGTACGTATTTACAGAATTATAATCATAAGAAACATTCATACATCTTTATAAGTGAGATTTGTACAGAGGCCAGCACATCAAGCTACCCTAATCTGTCAGATTTTCCCAATTGAATATGAACCTTATTCCTTTGTGCTAAAGTTGAAAATCTATCAAAGAAATTTGACAGATTAGGGTAGGTTGACCTGCTGGCGTCTGTACCATAAACCCTTTTTCCTAGGAGATTTCTTCTTGTGGTACAAATCTAACTTAGGAAGATGTATTAATGATTCTAATGACTATAATTCTATGAATAAGTATCTGTTATAGTCGCGAATCATACACACATCAAAAGTGTCTAGGGATCAAGCATTTTTATGCGGATTTCTTGAGATTGAGATGTGGCTTTGTAATAAATTTATGATTTTATAAATTTATATGGATCCTTTTTGGTGCATTTCATAATTTGAATCAGGAACTGTGAATCAAATTCGAGTAAAAGATGAAAATCAGCTGTCAATATTTTCCCTATAAAAACATACAACGCATTGAAGACATTATTAGTGCTACTGTTTCCCTACTACTGATTAAAACCAACGTTATTATGGAGCGGCGACGTCATTTAAGCAGGGAAGAAATGCTCAGAGCCGTGGGAATGATAGAAGCTGGTTCCCGGCAACGTACTGTGGCTTTAGCTCTGAATACAAGTCAGAGTGTTATCAGTCGACTTTGGACACGTTACCGAAGCACTGGTACCGTGGCTGAGCGCCATGGAGGACGGTATCGCTGCACCACACGGAGACAAGACCGATACATTCAAATCTTAACTCGAAGAGCTCCAACAATAACCGCCATGATGTTAGCCGTGAGGCTTCATCACTCTTCAGGGAACTTAATTAGCGACCAAACAGTCAGAAACCGCTTGCATGAAGTGAACCTTCATTCCCGAAGACCGCTACGGGTACCACCTATAGCAATGCACAATCGTAGGATTCGATATCAATGGGCTCTTGAACACAGAAATTGGGCAGAAGAACAATGGCGTTTCGTGTGCTTTTCTGATGAGTCTCGTTTTGGTATGAGACCGGATACAAGACGTATACGACACTGGAGAACCCCTGGACGCCAACAGCGATTAAAATCCTGCCAGGAAGTCCATCCTTATAGTGGTGGAACCATCATGGTATGGGCGGGTATTTGGATCGGCGGAAGAACTGAGTTGATTTGGATCAGAGGCAACCTCAACGCTCAAATTTATGCTGAGACGATTGTATCAGACGTCATCGTTCCTCTACAAGTGCAAATCGGTCCCTTATTTCAGTTAGTGCATGATAATGCACGACCGCACACCGCAAGAGTTGTAAGACAGACTCTCGCCGCAGCTAACATCAATGTCCTGCCCTGGCCTGCTCAGTCGCCAGACTTGAACCCGATTGAGCATGCATGGGATATGCTACAGAGAAGAGCTCTGCCGAATATGGAGGGTATCCAGTCGCAAGAAGACCTTTTTTTGTTGTTGCAACGAACATGGGCGGCCATTCCACAGCGTGATTTGGATGAACTCATTTTGAGTATGCCAAACCGATGTTCTTGTGTTGTTAGTGTTCGCGGTAGAAACACGGATTATTAATTGTTTAAGTTACCCAATAAAATTTTAGAGAAAACTGTTATTTCAGTCTTTTTTTCGAACTTTTGTGTTAGTGGTTCAAATGTCAAAAATCCCTTTATTAGGAAAATGGCAAATTTCTTTATTAATGCAAAGGTGACTTGGTTTATCGTTACTGTGACAAACGAAAACACTTTATTTGATGAATCCTTAAAGAAAATTTTAATTAATATCAATCAGGAGAAAAGTTATTGCAAAAATATATGTTGATCCCTAGACACTTTTGATGTGTGTATTTTGATCAAGATACAACCTGACATTGATCTGCTAATTGCAAAAACGTATGAAAATTTGAGTTTCGCGGTAATCACTGCGCAATCACCTTAACTTTTGTTCCTGTGCTTGTGTGGTAGGGTAGGAATTAGGATGCAACCGAAGGTTTAATAGGCATCCTAGGCCGTCTTTTCAACCTTCGCACTGGATTGTTGCTGAAACCAAAGGGTAATCGCGTGTGAGTAGTCTGGACTGGGGGATTGTTCAAAACGCCAGAAAGTCTTCAGATACATTTCTATGTATTTTGATTCCCAGAAGCGATCTATGATACTTAATTTTTATAAGGCAGTATGGGTAATGATCTCAGCCTGTGCATATTTTAAAAACTCATGCTTGCTTGTGACCACTTACGTACTTGATGTGTAGCCGTGTGTACCAATCACATGGACCCGGCATACCTACAAGAAAAACGTGCATACCTACAAGAAAAACGTGCATACCTACACCTTACTGAGAGGATAAAATGGCGGCTAATCGAGCAGCCCCTAATCGATATTTCTATATTTTATAGAAATATCGATTAGGGGCTGCTCTATTAGCCGCATAACATCGATAAAAGATTGTGAGAATGTTTTCTTGGTGTCACGGACTCACGGTACAATATCTACGGGTAAAAATACCCCAAGTTTTCTAACTTAGGTCTTTCAGTTATTTTTAGGTTCGTCTATCTTTCACAGCTAAGCCGTAAGACGTGTTACCGTCAATGGACCGCTGATGATAATTGATAATAATAAAAAAATTGTAACAGAACTGCAATTTGGAAAAAATGTGTGAAAATTTGAATTTCACGGGATATAATGACGGAACTAACATAATTAATATTTTTGAAATTCAGATGTTAAGTTTCCAACACCTACCTTTTTTAACATGCAGATGATAGTGGGCTGTAATTAAATGTCAACAATACATTACAATTAAGTATATAAGTAATTATATTCAAACAGGAAAAACAACAACAAACAAATCACTCTCATTTATTTCTGAACTATACAATTTTGATCAGATAATTTCGATGTGATATTCTTTCAGGAGATTTCTTCCCATAATATTTTAGTTTGTATTAAAAATTTCTCGTTAAGTCTCTTTATCTTCTTGGGCTGTTTTTGACATTTGTCCTCTAACTTGATAAATCTGAAACAAATAAAATATAATTAAGCTTTAATAGATATTGAAGACAAGCGAGAGATATCAGCTCCCACTCAGTCTTAATTACTTTATTCAGTGTCCGGTTGAAACTAGATTCTTCAAAGTGAAGAGCACAAATATGAATTGTTTTTGTTGACATCTCTAGATTTTCAACACCGATTGTTTCCAACCAATAAAGAACCATAAAATAGCATTATCGATAAGTTTATAAATGCAATTGCACTACACTATCCCTTCTTATCAAAGGAAATGATTTCATGAAATACAACTTGAAAATAAAGAGAAAAGGGAAAATATGAATGCTTTGCTGTTGAAACCAATGATATTATATACAACTAGCGGACCGTCCCGGCTTCGCACGGGTGGAAAAAAAGAAAAAAAATAGATAAAGAGGTAGATAGGGCACTAGCGCGCGCAAATTGTTGCAGTCAAATTCAGACAATTGTCGTAATTTCGTTTAGTCGACATACTTCAAGCGCAACACACTACAGATAGCTATCTCTTTCTATGTCATACGTTCCGTATTATCTGTTGCAGTCGTAGTTGAAAATCACTATCCCAACAACACAAAACGCCGCTCAGTATGAACGTAGCATATCTTTCCTTTATAATATCATTGGTTGAAACTCTTCAACGAATGCAGAATCTTTTGTTTATCCTCTAAATCTAATGACATTTCAGCTGAAATTAAGTACACATACTGGTGCTGGTTGTTTTCGGGTGATTTCTGCTTCTTTTGATGCCTCATCCGATTATGTTGCAATTGGGCATCTTGCTACTGACGACTTCCACTATAGAACCGAGTTCAAACACAATAACACAGCAAATTACTCCAAAATTCACAAATTATAACCACAGCTCAAGAGCATTTGACAGTTGACGTACCCAACTTTGGTACCAAACAGTGAGAGGATAAAATGGCGACCGGCCGCAAATAGGTATTTTAGTGACGCTAGGAATGAAGGATTGCCATTATATTCACTGTCAAAAACACTGTTATCTTTTTGCAAAATTAAAAAAGTTAAAAAGGGATGGCAATATTTTTATGATTTTGGCGTCGATAAGCCTCATATTTGTATAACTGTGTTTTTCTATAATCAAACATTTCAGGTCCTTATGATTTCTATAGTCTAAGCTTGTGACACTAAACTTCTTGGTGACACTGACATTTTTGACATTTTCATGTTGGCACTTCTGGTTGTGTCTGTTGCAAAATTTGTTGTCAAATTGCCGCAAAGTTGTGTGTAGCTTATTGAAGATAATTTTATTGTTTTGCTATAAGATTTTTGTCCAAATATTCTGCGATAAGGCTGCACAATGAATTTATCCGACGATAATACATTCGGAAATGGACTCCTCTATGTCGGATTTAATCAAGATCAAGGTAATGGGGCTGATCTTGTTCATTTGCTTGGGCTTCATGTACAAATCGGTTTACATTTTTGTTTTGCAATCTTCAGGTTGTTTTGCTTGCGGAACAGAGAATGGATTTCGGGTGTTTAATAGCGACCCACTTAAAGAAAAAGAGCGACAGAATTTCGCTGAAGGCGGTCTATCTTACGTAGAGATGTTATTCAGATGCAATTACATGGCCCTAGTAGGCGGTGGTAAAACCCCCGTGTATCCCCCGAACAGAGTTATAATATGGGATGATTTGAAAAAAGATTCTGCAATATCACTTGACTTCAATAGCCCAGTTAAGGCTGTAAAACTTCGAAGAGACCGCATCGTTGTTGTTTTAGGTAAAGTTTACAGTATTTTTGTCTATTGATAAATTACCTAGTGTAATCAGCTGTTTTTTGTAATTCAAGTATCATTATCATATTTGTGTAAATTGAGTAAAATGTTTCACTGCTATTGGAAAGCAAAAGTATTATCTAATAAAAGCAGTCTTTTGTCAGTGTGAAACACTTGCAAAAAAACATGGTTCTGTATTTGTAAGTATAAATCAAGGTTGTTGTTGATTTATATACCCTAAGCTATTACTTACCTCCACTTATTTTTGTGCTATTGTATTCATGTATGCTTAACTGTAATTATAACTTTTTACAGAGAACTTGATCAAAGTGTACACATTTACGGCTCAGCCACAGATGCTACATGTGTTTGAGACTTGTCAGAACTCCAAAGGACTGTGCGTTGTGTGCCCCAACAGTAATAATGCCCTGCTTGCATACCCCAGCCGTAAAACAGGACATGTACAGGTATACTTGGATGCTTCTTTTAGGCCGCTGCCTCGAATTTTGCGGGCAGCGGGGCGGCAGCGGCAGCGGCGGCGACGTGGGCGGTCGCCGTTTGACTGGAGTGCACCGCTCGTTGCCTGCTCCCGCGCCGCTGTTTTAGAGAACATGGGAACACGGTCCATTTAAATGTACGCATAAGATCCTGTCGCTCCCGCGCCGCCGCTGCCGCCGCCGCCGCCTCGCTGCCCGCAAGATTCTAGGCAGAGGCCTAAATTATTAAATTAAATTATTACTGGTCTACTTCATTTAGTTTCTAATCATGATAATCCTAGCCAATCTATCTTGAATTTATAATTATAAATACAGTTTCAAGTTGCTATGTTTTCCTTATTTTATTTTGTTTTGTCTTTTTTATAATGTATTGTTTCCTGTTATACCTAGCATACTGTAATAGCCCTTTAAATATTATTTAATTTACCTGTTACAAAACTATGTGCTCCTATCTACGAATAAGTAATAAGTCAGGAAGTCTAATTCAGAACAAATTCCACAGAAAAAGTGGCCCTACTTCAAACCAAAACGACGTATGATTCAAAATACGAATCACTTCCGAGGTTACAAGAACACATGCTTGGTGATTGGTTTAAATTCAGAACGAAAGCCGGGATTGGTTAGCGCGCGTGCTGCAATGTCTGCTATGACAGCCGAGTCATAGTGACGCGGACGATGTTATGCAATAAGTGCACCGGACCAAGTCAATAATAAAAGAATATTATTGTACAATGTTTTTTTATAATATATTTTTGTTTTTTTTTTTTTGGTTACTTTTTACAATCCAATGAACTCTATTTTTCCTGCGAAATATGATTAATTTATTAATTTATTAAGTTTTTGTCTAGAAGACATTAAAAGAGAAACTTTCAAACTGTTACAGCGGTTTTGTGTAACATGGTATATCTTTTTAATAATTTATAAAAATCTTTTTCGTCAAAATGAACTGAACATACTCTGCTGGCTTTCACAGGCATCCAGTCGTACTCTTGTCTTTCTAGCTTAACTGAAGCTATCCACTTATTTTGCCGAATTGGATCGGCAGGGAAACTAAAAGAAAACAAAATAAGCAAAATAAAATAATGTTATAAACATACCTAAATTTTATGGATTTTTTTCAATATTTCGTCAAGAAGAAAAGAAAACTTAAATTGGTAAAAAATTTACTGACTTCATTTTGCATAGTATTGACCACCTCGGTTTGATAACGTATTTGAACATCTTTGAATATAATTATAATTTTGCTACTATTTACCAGTGAAAAGTGATCCCTGGACATTTTAATCTTGTATGGCTCCTGCACCACTTCACAACACATGCTGGCATGATGATTCACAGCTGTAGTTCACAATGATAAAAACGAAAACGTACCCGAAGTGCTCGCTTGCAAGAAAAATGTCCGACTGATGACGCGCTGGGTACAATTTTTAAGCCCCGCCTACTTGGGCCTAATATTTGTTTGGCCATTTTTTTATCGCAGTTACATTTCCTGACTTATTACTTATTCGTAGGCTCCTATAATATAAAAAATTATTATATGAAAACCATAATGAGAGGAAATTATTTATTGGATAAAGTGAAGTCATTATAAATACTATAATTAATAATTTAACATTCAAAAGTGCCTTATACATGCCTATTTGAAATATATGTTTTGACTTTGACTAATTTATTCTCAAATCTCTTTTTCCAAAGAACTAACTTCTTTGTTCCATTGTGTTGAATATTATGAAAATGCCAATAAAAAGGCTATTATTAAGTAAATAACATGTTTATTTCTAAACAGTTGGTAGAATTAAGCAGTCATGCAGGCCCAAGTACAGCACCAGAGGGGCACTTAATAACTGCACATGAGGCTCCACTCAGCTGTCTGGCACTAAATGTAGGAGGCACTAGGTTGGCTACGGCCTCTACTAAAGGCACACTCATCAGAGTGTTTGATACAGCTACAGGACAGAAACTTGCTGAACTCAGGAGAGGTGCACATCAGGTAAAATAAAAATTTTCTCACAATATCAAAACTTCATAAACTGTGTCAGCAGGAATCTGTACTGCATCATAAGTACCAAAAAGGTGTCACAAACTTGCATGATGACATAAACTTATTCTGAGAAGTTTTTAGTTTTTTTTTTTTCTTATTTTCAGGCTACAATTTACTGTATAAACTTTAATCACTCAAGCACCAACTTGTGTGTCACATCAGACCATGGGACAGTTCACGTGTTTAGTCTCGAAGATGAAAAGTTAAACAAACAATCCAGTTTGGCGACAGTAAATTTCTTGCCAAAGTATTTTTCAAGTAATTGGAGTTTTTGCAAATTCACCATCCCAAATGGCCCGCCATGCATCTGTGCATTTGGGGTTGATAAAAGTTCCATTATTGGTGAGTACTTTATGGTAGTAAATATTATGTACTTGTTATGACTCATACATAAAAATGGTTTTATATAATTTGTTTACCTTAAATGTGACTATGTGACAACATGATTATCTAATCTTACTTTTTTTTGCAGTTATCTGTGCTGATGGGTCTTATTACAAATACAAGTTTAATGAAAAAGGGGAATGTACAAGAGATGTATATGCCCAATTCCTGGAGACATCTGAAGACAGATAAACATATGGCACCTCTGAGAGGATGAGATTATAGCAAACTGTCACCCGAAAGTGAGTGTATAAGTAAGGTTGTCTCCTGTGAGCTCATATTCGCGATATTTGTTAAATATTTCGTGTGATTTATTAGTGATATGTACAACCAGAAATTTATAGAAATATAATAATATTCAACATAGATGTAAAAAGATCATATTATTCATATATTTATAAATAAAATTTAACTTATATTTCCAAGTGTCACATTGGCTTTAGCCATGCAACTTAGATGCAAAAATATTGCACATATCATTTAGGCACTGAGTTCCATTATGTATGTACCTATTTCATTTTGATTTTGAAGGCAGGCTAGTTTATAAACGAGTATAGGCAATGAAAACATTGGGCTACACTACATTACACAATTCTTTCCAAAACCAACAAAACCGCATTATGAATCGAAAACCTTAAATCCTAGCTGGGAATAGGCTTGTCAACTGAAAATATCTAATTAGTCCGTCAGTTAGATTATCAAAAAATATTTGACCCGTATTTTTTCTTTTGTTATGTAAACCAAAATTGACGAAGATACGACGCTTTTAAAATTCTCAATACGTCACACCTTGGTATAATTTTTAGTGCGTTCTGACGTCACGAGCCCCCACTCCCGAGTTTTGATGCGTTTTATCTTTGTCAATATTCATTGATTTACAAAAACAAAAAAATACGTGTCCATTATTTTCCAATACCTATTCTAACTGACGGACTGACTGACGGACGGAAATAGATTTTCAATTTATTGATGGTGGAAACTAGCCTATTAAGTTGCTCAACTTATATAACATTCATATATCTTAGATATTGCTGTTTAAAGTTCATACGACACATATTTACGATAAGGCGCGTTGTTTAGAACAATAATTGTGTGATTTTATAAAAAACTGAAAAAAGGGTTCAAGTGATATGTGAGGTATTTTTATCTTAAAATATCATGATTGTAGCCAATTAGTTGTCTTTCCTGGGTGGCACGTAGACTCGGAGTAGACACTGTACAACAAGTACAATATTACTCATAACACGCGAATGACTTACTGGGAAGCAATGAATCACGCACGCAAACATTCACATAATTTACTGCACACAGTAAAAAAATATTATTAGTAGGTAATTTACAAACTAACTTTCATTCCATATAAGCTTGCCGTAAAAAAGTAAACGCCTATTATATTCTGTGTTATAAATAAAAATACGATATACATTTTGTAAGTTTATAATAACATTAAAAAAGGTTAAATATGTAGCCAAAAAGCAAAAGTTACTTTATATTTCCATGAAATGTATGAAAATTTTAAAATGAATGTTTATTGCGATGTTGATGTGTTCTTATGATGTTAGATAAATTATAACGACAAACTAGGTACACTCTATATAAAGCTGAAAGAGTGCATTCAATTAATGTCTTAAGTGTGCTAGGAATGTTGTGACTAGCTTTTCATCTGCGAAGCCTATGTCAACACATACAATTTGAGAATTATTTTGAGTATAGGCAAAACGTTTTATTAAGTCCTCGCCTGTGGGGTATAGTATAGAGGCGCGGTGGTAGGCCGAGAACGGGGACCGGGAGAGGTGCGGGCGACGGGTGCTCGTACCTAGCGTGATACACAAGAGGCGAATCAGTTCTTAAGATATGTGACGTCACAGTGGTTAACGGTGAACAGCTGGTGATTTTTTATTAGAAAATTAATTTATGACTACAAAATTATGTGAAACAACTATGTGTAGGTAACAAAATAAAATATTAGGTATATAATAAACTTATGTAGGTACTATTTATTATATGCAAGATTTATCAAAATTATAAATCAATCACATAATTATGTCCATATCAATATCACTGGAATTTGATTCTTCACTTTCAAAGCAGACATCATCAGAATCGTCCTGCACATCTACATAGTATAAAACAAAGTCGCTTTCTCTGTCTCTACCTATATCCCTATGTATGCTTAAATCTTTAAAACTACGCAACGGATTTTAATGCGGTTTTTTTTAATAGATAGAGTGATTGAAGAGGAAGGTTTATTTATATGTATAATGTAGTGTATTTAGTATCAGCATTGCACCCGTGCGAAGCCGGGGCGGGTCGCTAGTTAATAATAAAATCAACAACATCATCTAGAAATCTGAGAAACTAACTCAATGGGGTTCAGGTCTGGCTCGTATGGAGGCAAACGCGACGTTTCATGTCCGTTTCTTTTCAATAACTCGTCAATTTTGTAAATATTTTCTGTGAAATGGCTTGTAATTAATTTATATAAGTCATACTTTCTAAGTTTATCATCAAAAGGTGCGTCATGCCGTCGTAGCCAATCTTGCATAGCTGCAGGCTTAGCATGAGCACTGTTTTGTCGACGGAAGAGTAGACAAAGATGACATTCTGTGTAGACAGTATGACGGCAGCAAAGTAGAGAGTCAACTGCACTTTTTACGAAATACATACTCTTTTACATAATTCGACTCAGAATTCTTTGTTTTGTCATAGGATTTTTATTCGTATTTTTTTTTTACTGATAATAAATCATGTACCCATATAAAGACAACTAAGTACAACAATTGTTCTCAGTGTCGAAGTACCGTATTTTGTAACAAAAAAATATTATAGTAATATTGGCCTTAACCACTTCCTTGGTAATGCCCTATTAAGTAAATGATGTAAAATAGGAGAAGATAGCTTTGTTCTGCTATTAATTATCACAGTCTTGCGTTCAAAACGCTCTCCTCTAAAATCATGATTTTGTAGATAACCGTATATACTTTGTGGCCGTCGTGTAGAAAGTATATAATCTCCTTACAACTGTCAGTCGTCTCGTCAGTGACATTTTGACAGTTTGGGATAGAAAAATTTCTTCTGAAATAGACTACATAGAAATAGACCTATACAAAGATCGTTAGAAACGAAAGACAAAATGACAGATTGTAGAAGGATTTCTACGGAGCGATGTCAAAAGTGGAGAAACGAAATGTCACTTTGTTTATAAAGAGCTGTGTCTATTCTTCGTAGAAATAGAAAGCGTCATGCTAAGCCTGCGCTCGGTAGAAGCCATAGTCGGCCTTTTCTCTTTTCGAACCGAATGTTGAGCCGCGTTATTATTACTAGGTATAACAGAATTTGTTGGTATATTAGGCATGATTTTTTTATTTATCCATTTACTAAAATTCACGAAATTCATATGGATTTAAATATCACAAGTGCTCCGTCTACAAATCCAGATTGACCTCCACAATGTACTATGATCAATCGGTCTCCAATAAGTTTCGTCAAGATATAAAATACGTCTTCCTTCTCTACGATATTTTTTTAATAGTATTTAGGTATTTCCACCTCCACGATGTTATATTTGGCTGTGTTATGGAGTTTCCTTTTAGATCCGCATATATTAAATTTAAATTCTAGATCATGTAATAAAAGTCTTAAATATTCCCTACCGCAGTGTAAGTAATACATTTCCTTCTGTAAGTACAGCATTCAAAGTTTTTTGCTATTTTTTTTTTATTGTGTAAAACTGAGTGACTTTTCTTCTTACCACGCCTTTTGTGAAATCGTCTACTTCCACTCTTTTTCTGCGAATCTGTTTTGGTTTTCTCGATAATTTAAACTTTCGTTGTCTTTTGATAATTTTCTTTATTTTCATTTCTAGATACAGAATTTTCCGATAGTCCAGTAACTTTTGCTACGGTTTTATTTAAAGGTACCTATATTCTTGTTGATATTCAGCAGAATTTGGATCCAGTTTTTTTTCTCCAAAATATTCGTATACGTTTTAACGTATACGAATATTCGTATACGTTTTATCGTATACGAATATTTTAAAATTAATAGTTAGCCCAAGCAAATGGCTTTTAAGCCATTTGCTTGCGCTAACTATTAATTTTATGTCCGCAGATATTTAGACTTATCTTGATAATTTAATCTCATGTAAAACTCACAAAGTCAACTGTCAACACGTGCGATCGCTAACCGCGTAGCGAGCGAACTGAGTTTCAGTGTGACCATCTTATAAATGGCTAATCTGCCACACTTGGCGCCAAAAATATGCCTTACTGCCTGCAAAATACACAACGAATTCAATGAAATTTCTTTAATTCCCTCTTTTGTTACCCAAAAATTAAGAACCTATTCCTTATTTTTGTTTTGTTTATATTCACCTGAGAAATCTCCGTATAATTTGGCCATGAAACAGAAGATGCTAGTTCGATAAAATCATTTGTATCTAATTTTATATAAAACCTGATGTAATTACTTTGAAAAAAGATGAATTCATTGAAAATTCTAATTAGTGTGGATTTTCCTGAAACCTTTTAAATCTGCCACTTTTGTAAATCGTCAGCATGATCTGCCACATACAAAATTTAGGAGCGAAATCTGCCACAAATGGTCACACTGGTGTGTTTTGACAAGAATGCGCCTGCCGACTGCACCGCACCTCTCCCAGTCCCTGTTCTCGTCCTACCCCCGCGCCCCTATACCAGGCGAGGACTCAATTTTAAGCGGTTTGCTTATATTTGGATTTTTTAAAATTGAAGACTGGATCTCTGATCAATATTTGTTAGTTACTACAATTGTCGCAAAATTGCGCACTATTTAGAATTAAAGTTAAGTGAGTTCTTCTTTATTGAGATATATCAATGTTGTTATTACAATATTATTTCATTATCTTTTTTTTTTACAAAGGAATCAACATTAAAAATAATATACTTATTGTATGATTTTAATGCCTTTTTTATGTGCAATAGACACAATATTGCGATTGTGTAATTTTAATGAACAAGTATTGCTACTCTGTCTTGACGAAAAACAAAAAAAAAATTAGATAAAAATATGTGATTTAGGTAGGTAAATTGATCAGGTGGTGCAAGCAAGACCAACCAAAGAATGTCAAACATACTTTTGTACAAGATTGCCTACATGGATAGGTACATTGGATAATATCCATAAGGGACAAGATTATTTGACGATTTGTTTGTTGCATTAAAATTTGCTTAGCATTATTGCGGTATTCTATGTACTATTAGTGCTACTTCTTCTACCGTGCCTTTCCCTAATTGTTTACATGAACTTTATACTCGGTATAATAAGTATTAGGCCAGTTATGTGGATTTTGTGTTTTTGTTTCATATCTTTTTGTGATCTCAGCGACGAATTTTATGTCTCTTCGTGATGACTTTCAAATGGATAATATTAATAGTTTCAATGTACCTACTCTATCATTTTATAAAAAAAAAAATATTTTAAAATCGGTAGCTCGACCAAGTTGCGACGACGCTGATATTATTATTATGTAGATAAGTGACGAGGCTCACAATACATTACTTTAAAATACTGATTTAAATTATTGTTATTAGTGTTCAATACGAAAATTGTTAAATTAACGTAAGATTCATTTTAATTGTGTAATCTAATTTCAAGTGCTCGACATTGGAACATTTCGTTCAGTGTTAGACTTACTGTTTTTAGTGAACGACACTTGGTGATTAGCAGCTGTAGATTATATTTCTTTTTATTAAGAATCATATTATTTTTGTGATGTTTGTTAACCATGCAATGTCCTTTAATTGTAATCAAGTAATTTTTTAAAATAAATTAAGTATATTTTTCTAAATGTCTATTATTTTTACTTATTCGTACTGGGGACAGCATTTCTTTGATTTAAGAAAATAAAATTATAGTAACTTCTATCTAATATAAATTTATTAATTATCTTTTCAACACATCTATGAAGGTATCTCTTGGTATTCTTATGTTGGCCACACTGCGCATTTTCTTCTTTCCATCCGCTTGCTGTTTCAGCAGCTTCTTTTTACGAGTGATGTCGCCTCCGTACTGAAATAATACACGAACGGTTCATGTATAAAATAAATAAAGTTCTTTCGTGATGGGTAACATGCATTTTAAATCTGTTGGTACGGTCATTAATCGCTCCGTCCCAGCGCGGGCCTCTGGCGGCCCATTACAATAGAAAATCAATTGTGACTCATTAGCGGGGATTAAGCGATTTAAGAAATTTGGTCGCACTTTCTACTTAGACAAATAGACATATCATTAATAACTTACCCTCCGGGGCAGTCGCAGTTGAGAGCAGTGGTGGCCTAGTGGTAAAACCCCGAGTTACGAGTTGTACGTCGTGGGTTCGATCGATTGTGTAATTTGATTCATCACCATTGCTCTCAAAAACGGTGAAGGAAAACATCATCAGGAAACCGGCATGTCCTAGGACCAAATATTCGAAGACAAGTGACATCTACCAACCCACACTGGGCTCGCGTGGTGGATTATGGCCCATTCCCTCTTACAGAAAAACAGGCCCCCTGTTTCCTAACAGTGGGACGTTATAGGCTGATTATGCTAAGGTCAGTCAGGTGGCTCAATATTTAAATTAATTTAATATTTTACATGACATTAAGCTTACCAATTTAGCTGTAACATCCTTTCTGTACGCTTTGAGAGTTTCTCTAGCGAAAACTTTTCCCCCAACGACGGCTTGAATGGCGACCTAAAACATATTTACATTCATGAAACAATACGCCTGCCATGTAGCAATATGCGTCGGATTTTTTTTTTCTATTTTCTAAGTTTAAACTAATAATAAAAAGAAAAGATTTGATTTTTTATGTTTGTTTATTACTCTTTCACGCTAAAACGGCTGAACCTATTTGGATGAAATTTGGCATATGGGTAGACCATGACCTAGATTAGGGCTTATACTTTTATGAAACGTGCCGCTCCCCGCTCTCCGCGCCGCCGCTGCCACCACGCCGCGCTCGCTGACTTCGTGTCCGTATCCTTATGCGGCTGAAACCGCGGGGAGCAGCTAGTGATTAATGATTACCTGCACCATCTGCCTTGGTATCATTTCTTTTAGCTTTTCAGTAAGCCTCCTAGCATTGTACTCTAAACGAGTAGTATGCACGATAGTAGATAACTCGTCGACTAACAACCCGTTGATGAGAATGTCCATCTGAAAAGTGTATAACTGTCAGAAACACCGTGAAAAAGAAACTACACGATATTGTTATCTTATATTCATCAATTTTCTTTAGAAATTAGATCAATGTTCTTTCTTTTACCTGATCTTCACATACTTATGATAACTATATGAAGATGAAGCTTTCAAAACGAAAACATCGCAAAAATGTCCTAGAACCAAAAATACAAAGACATGTGACGCCTGCCAACCTGCACCTGGCCCGCGTGGTGTATTACGGCCCACTGCCTCTCACCGAGAGTAGGCCTGTATTCCAGCAGTGGGAATATTATAGGCTGATTGTGCTGTGACTCAGAAGTGCTTTTTTTAAAATGCGAAATACTAAAAAAACAAGAACTTACCCTTACTAACGAGCTGGGATGAAACCCATAATCCTGATAATCAAAACTGGCGAATCCTGAAGTAATGCTCTTTAGTGTGTCGTGGAAGTCAATCACGACTTCTGAGAGTGGTAGTATGTATTGCATCATGGTCATTTTGTCGTCAACTGCGTTTGAAGGGAGGGGACTGCCGCGACGGTCTATGCATAGTGATGTTACAGCTCCAATATACTCCACTGGAGTTATTATTGTACCTGTAATCAGTGGCGTGCTTATGGGTCAAAATTAGGGCAAGCCCACAAAATTTCAACATATAAAAAAAACTGAGGAATTGGCTGATTTACTTGTTGTTAATGGTTGTTAGTAGTACTAACATCATTATTATAATATTAGTAAGAAGACCTTTAAAATACGAAGAGTACATAATTATTTCAAGCATCAGTACGTAATTGCCATAAGCGCCATCTATATCAATGAATGCGCATAGCCACAGCGCATAATTCATAATTCGCACCAGATGACCTTACGCAATAATAAAGGAATTCAATTTTTAAAGTCGATTGAAAATGTTAACATGAGATAATACCCTATAACATATAAACATAATCATGATGAGAACGTCTTCGACACTTACAAGCATGAAATCTAATAGGATTGTTTATTTTTCAGTCGTTTACCAAAACTACGAATGCCACACAAACAACATATTTTGGCTTTTCATGACACCAGCTATTTAATCTCTATGTTTTGTTAAAACAATCGTATGAGTAGGTAGGTACCTATTTTGATTTAATCCGGAATCTGTCTTCTTGACTGACAAAAATACTTGTTTTTATTTCCGAGAAGTACCCTACAGTAATTTAGGATTGGTTACGGTGAAGTAAAGAGTTACATAATGAAATAAAACTCAATGTATTTACATACCTTTTCGATGATAGTTTCCGATTTCACACGATAAAAGAACACTATATTCATTAACCATTTTCAAAATCATAGGGAATGACATCGACATATCAATAATTTTAAATTTAAATTATAAAACTAAGTACCTAATTCTCAAAATATTCAAAACTTCAAAACAATAACAAATGCGGCATCGCGCCATGCGATGGCCATGCGTGCATTCCTTTCGCAACTCACTTTACGCGGGTCAACGCGGCGGCTATGCATTTGCGCGAACTTCATGCCTCTCAAAAGCCGGGCTTTTATTTTCATAGAAATTGTGCAAAAGTACTTACCAATACATCAACAAATGTAAACGTTTCTATAGCAATTTGTAGGCGAAAACTGCGAGACAGAGAAAGGACAGGCAAGCCAGATAAGAAGCCATATTAGTGTGTGAGCGAGATGGCGCTTTTGAACGCATTGTATAGCGTTTAGAGGCGAAATTGGCGCGTTTGGCAGCAAATCGCATAGGTACTTTTATTCTATGAATGATTGCAACCTACTCGTACCTAGCTCAGTGCGCGCGGCAGATAAAGTTCGGATTTCGAAATTTTATCATTTTTACGAATGTTTGAGTTCAAGTTCATTGACTGGTCCTTTTTTAATATATTTTTTATTTTATAGATTGAAACGTACTTAAACGTTCGTTGTTGTGAATTATGATTTTATTAGGGAAAGCCGGGCTTTTTGGCTTCTATGAAGGTACCGCCACTGCCTGTAATAGTCAAGTTAATATAGTCAAACGAATAACGACCTTATATTCTCAACTTAGTAAAAGAAAATCATCAAGATCGATAGAAAGAAATTTGCAATAGGCAGGGTTTTGAATAAACAACTTCTTTTATATCTTACCTATTACAAATGGCTCATAGTATTCTTCAATGTTTTTCACATGAGGCAGCAGTAAAGGATTCGTAACTATAACTTCTGCACCTTTATATTGTTTTATTGCCTTTGCTCCTTTTACTCTGAAATTGTTGTTCCAAATTAAAAGGGAAACCATCCCTTAGACTGTAGCATATTCTATCTATTGCATATATATGTTCAGATTAAAATAAAATATAGGAGAAAAAAGAATGGAATACGCAGTCATCAATAAAAAAATAATACTAACTCATCTATGATTTACCAAAACTTACTTGATTTTATAAGGTACAGAAGGTGCTGTCAGTATGGCTTCAGCTTTATATTCTTGTAGTAGACGTTGTGTGAACACTTCAAGATGTAAGAGGCCTAGGAAACCAATGCGCCACCCTTGTCCTAAGGCTGGACTGAAAGATTAATGATTTATTTTGTAGCCGCCGCGCGCCGTTAGCTGTGCGAGGCTTACTATAGTTTCACTCTTACTGATCATAGCGTGATGTACCTAAAATAGGTTTTTTAAGTAATGTACAGACGCCAGCACATCAAGCTACCACTACAATCAGACACAATCAGTCAAATTTCTTTACTAAATTTTCAACTTTATCGATAAAGCATAAAGTTCTAAGTTGATTGGGAAAATTTGACAGTTTCGGGTAGCTTGATGTGCTGGCGTCTGTACACACATCAAACTATACATTTCCAGTTTTAGCTATATAGGTTTTTCGTACAATCAGAAATCAGCTTATACTGATTATTAATAGCTTGATGTGTAGACATGCGTACTAAGTAATAATCTTAAAGTAGTGGCATATATTTTAGTAGGTTTTTTGTCAAATTAACGCGGGTGAAACCGCGGGGCATTGCTAGTTGCTTCATATATTCGAAAAATTTGTCTGCTCAACAACGTAAATAACGCAATGAATATTGTTGAACTGTCGAAATGAAAGCCATTCCTATTATTTCCTACTATTAGTGTGTTACGCAATTACCCCGCGCTGACTGAGAATCGCCATATTGTGAACATCAAAAGTTACATAAGACACCTGCCTTTTTACCACTTGCTAGTGTTTTAGCTGGGAGGAAGTAGCACATCATACTTCCTAGTAAGACCCGTGCCAAAAATATGTTTTAGTTCTATGTAAAGTTTATAATTATAACCTAGAATCAGGATTCACGGTAACCGCAGAGTCATTCAAAGCCAGCTTCTTGATAGCGTCATTGAGTTGAGGATGTTGCGACTGGTCTGCTGGGAAGATGCCTGCATACACCATGTGTTTGACTGGCGGGACTGTCGACACCGACTCGTTGTCCGCGACCTCTTTTGCCAGCAATGTGTCGCCGACACTGCCGCCGCCCTTTGGACCGCAACCTGAAAGACAGGTCCATAAAGTATTTCGTTAAGATACAAAGATCTAAGAGCCACACCTCACCGGGACGCCATGGCGGCGCAGCCAGGTCGCGTTGTCAACAAAATGTATGGTTGGCTGTGTAACCAAGCAGATGCCAGGTGAGCCGCCCACTATAAATAGCTGTATAAATTTAGTTGGCAGTGCAACCTGGCGACGACGTCATCATGGCGTTCCGGTGAGTTGGTATGGTTCTTAAAGTTTGGTAGATACTTGATATGTACTTGTGCAAGATGTCATAAGGCTCAAGTCAACTTCAGCTACTGTGTTTAGTGAAGAAAGCTTTTATTCAATGGAACAGAACTGAAGCTTTAACATTCAGACAACAAGGAAGACGAGAATAGTAAAATGAGTACTCACTTACCTACCATAACAACTTGACCAGCCACAGCTTCTTCAATAGGCTCCTCACTTGGTCTCAATATAGCAAGGAACTTTACTATATGAGGCTTAGCATCAGACTTCCATTTGACTGCTTGACCTACTCGCACCTTACCAGAGTGTATATATGCCAAACACAACACCCCTCTGTATTTATCATGCCAGGTGTCAATGATATGTGCTCTAAAATGGCCCTTAGTATCTACAGAAGGTGGAGGTATTCTAGTTATAACTGCTTCTAACAACTCCTTTACTCCCCAACCTTTCTTGGCTGAAATACTCATCACACTATCTGGTTCCATTTTAAACAATGAGTGTAGCTGTGCTTTTACTTTGTCAGGGTTAGCTCGAGGTAGGTCCACCTTGTTCAGTGTTGGGATTATGAGTAGGTTGTTTTTTTTAGCCAGTGAGTACACAGCTACTGTCTGTGCTTGAACACCTTCATTTGCATCAACTAACATTATCACTCCTTGGCATGCTGTTATACTTCTGACAACCTGCAAAAATATATACCTAGAATTAAACCTAAATAATAAATATATAGAATACTACATTATTGCATTCAGATTCAATCAATGCTGAAAATTGATTACCTCATTAGAGAAATCTACATGGCCTGGAGTATCTATGAGATTGAGGAGGTAGGTTTCATTGTTGTATGTGTAATTTAAAGATGCAGTCACTGCTTTCACAGTGATACCCCTTTCTCTTTCTACCTGTAACAAAAATTGGTTTTAAACCAGCTATGAAAGCATTGTTTTGCTGTTCTAGATGCAATTTATTTTAGAAAGTTCATATTCATTGATTCACCATTTAGTTCATTGATTCATTTGTGTCTTACTCATAAATCAACATTCACAATGCTTTATTGTGTAGTGTTTAATTAAATATGAGCAGTGGTGGCCCAGCGGTAACGGCCGCGACTTACGAGTTGTAGGTCGTAGGTTCGAATCCAGACAAGCGCTTTACTTTGTGTAAAATATTTCATTACCACTGCTCTCAAAACAGTGAAGGAAAACATCGTGAGGAAACCGGCATGTCCTAGAATAAAAAATTTGAAGACATGGGACATCTGCCAACACACACTGGGCCCGCGTGGTGGATTACGGCCCACTCCCTCTCACAGAGAGGAGGCCTGTGTCCCAGCAGTGGGAATATTATAGGCTGATTATGTTATGTTTGTATGTTTAATTAAAAGAAATAAATGTGACTGAAAAGCTTTACACTTACTTGTAGTTGATCCAAAACTTGTGCATGTTCAGCGCCCGGTTTAATGGAACCAGTTATTTCGAGCAGTCTGTCGGCTAGAGTACTTTTACCATGGTCTACATGAGCCACAATACTAAAGTTGCGAATCTTCTTCACATCCGTATTCGTCTCTAGTGTATCAGAACTATTCAAACGCCGTGATATTATACTGAAAATGTATGATTTATACATAATTACTGCTCTACTGATAAAACTACGAAAATATACAAGTTTTTATGTAGAAACAAACCGTGGAAATCCTCGACAATTCATAGAAAATAGACTCCTTACATTACTGATGAACTTAACCATTGTCAATTATATTCGATTCATTCATTTATAGTAACAGTTACAGTTAATAATTTAATTAATTAATAACATTGATTCGCACAAACATGACAAACCAAACATTATTACGAGAGATTAGAGGTTATCTGTCAAAGTGTCAAGTAGTCTGTGCTGTCAAATCATATTTTTTGTCTTTGGCAATCAGCTGCTAGATTGCGTTCCCAACTACGTCACCATAAATTGTCTACATACATAATATTATTCGAGAGATTATGATGTGGGCTTGTCTGCAAGGGGCAAGGCGGAGTTAAAAGATAGTAAATTAATTAGTTGATGCATCGGAGCCCTATATATATATATATAAATGTGTTTAATACGTATACCAGAAGGACGGGACGTATAACGAAACACATTTTATGCAAAGTAGTGTTGCCTACCGATAGTCGACTATCGCTAAACTATCGAAAGTTGTCGTCATATCAATAGTATCGATATTATCGATACTATCAATACTATCGTAGTATGATACAGGGCAATAGTATTGATACACAAAAATAGTATCGATAGTATCGATACTATCGAAGACCAGCATATGTTTAGGAGCAATACTATCGATAGTATCGATAGCTCACACTATCGATAGCTTAATAAACGGCGATAGTATTGCCTTCCAATATTCAATAGTATTATATATTATTATTTTATTTAGTATTGATAGTTTTTATTATTTAATACAACGATACTATCGATAATATCGATAGTATCGATAGTATTACTCAAAAATAATCGATACTATTGATAGTATTATCATGTAATAGTATCGATACTATCGATTCTATTGCTTCCAATCAATAGTATTAGTTAATTTGTGATATCGATAGTACCGATAGTATCGATACTATCGATAGCACTATCGATATTGTTACTAGTTTTCCAGGTCATCTATCGATAGAGAAACTATCGATAGTTGGGCAACTCTGATGCAAAGGTTAGCAGCAGACACCAACAATGTTTACAGACGACAAAATCTGCAATATATCATCACGGTATCTATGAAAAGTTTGCTGCGACATAAAAACTTAAGAGTAAACTAGTCGCGAGCTCGAACTCGCTGGTGGTCATGGCCAAAAAGCACGCTGTCTCGCCTGGCTTCGTGTCCGACAGTGCTAGTATCAGTGATGAGCAGTTAGACGCTAATCTACACGAACAACGTCTAGTTCTCACGCACAGAAACACCGTTCCGAACTGATAGGCGCGTAAAAAGATTCGAAAATTGCTTCGGAAAATCGAGTTTTATGAAAAAACCACTGCATAAATCAATTACAAATAAAGTTTATTGATCTCTTAGATAACTGAGCTTTGTCGGTACGGACTTGGTTTTGAAGATTTCACAGTTCTTTTATTACTTGTTTACACCAAAAGTTACGTTAAAAACAGCAAGAAAAACGAATCTTTGTTGGCTCATAACTTTTTGATCGCTTTTTATTTTACTATTCTGTTTCCGTAAAGACACAATTAATAATAAGTCAAAACGATATCATGTTTAACTTTGGATGCACAATGTCAAACAGTGGAGTAATATTCTCCCGAAATTTGTATAGAAAAAATATCGAAAAGTGGCACCATAAGGTGATTGCGCAGTGATTACCGCGAAATTCAAATTTTCTTACGTTTTTTGCAATTTGCAGGTCAGTGTCAGGTTATATCTTGATCAAAATATGATTCGGGACTATAACAGGTACGTATTTACAGAATTATAGTCATTAGAATCATTAATACATCTTCCTAAGTTAGATTTGTACCACAAGAAGAAATCTCCTAGGGAAGTGTTTAAGGTACAAATCTCACTTAAGCCGACCGCACAGTGGCGCCCTCATCGTTTGTTTGGTTATTTCATCCAATCTAGAATGAAAATACAGAAAATAAGCACGTTAAGTTGTGCTTCACATGATTATACGTTAATATTATTAGAAGCGGTAGTTTTATATTGTTTAGTTTTATTATAATCCTTAAAACGGATAACAGTGGCCACTATATTCCGTTTTAAGGATTATGATAAAACTAAACAATATAAAACAACAGCTTCTAATAATATTAACGTATAATCATGTGAAGCACAACTTAACGTGCTTATTTTCTGCATTTTCATTCTAAATTGGATGAAATAACGAAACAAACGATGAGGGCGCCACTGTGCGGTCGGCATAGTCTTAAACAGATGTATGAATATTTCTAATAATTATAATTCTGTAAATACGTACCTGTTATAGTCGCGAATCAAATTTTGATCAAGATACAACCTGACACTGACCTGCAAATTGCAAAAAACTTAAGAAAATTTGAATTTCGCGGTCTACTACTTCGCATTCACCAAGGGAAAATAGCAATCAAAAAAATCAGAACATTAAGTTAATTTTATTTAGTAATACTTATTTACTATACTTACAATGACACACCTTCATAAATACGGACGGATAATTGTCATGGAATGGACGGAGCACTATCACAAAATAACTAAATTAAATTATTATCTTAAACAACTTCTTCAATACTGTGATCTGTAGAGATGGGACTCAAGCTTTGTTCGTCTGGTTGCTGCTGTAGTGCCTTAAGTTGGTTTTCGAATCCTGTTAAACAATAAAGTGTTCCTTTAAAATCTCTCAATGAAAATAAAAAGTAGTTTAGAGAAACACATGATTATGCTAGGCCGAGTAATAGCATGTAGTGTAGAAAATGAATTAGAGTGTATTTTTATACGGTCTGGTTGCCAAATACCCAACAAGTGGTCCAGCATAAAAATAAGTCCCAATTACATTATGTGATTCTTACGAGGTGCATCAGCGTGATTAGGCGCGTATTGTATAAGTAATCGTAGAACTTTCTCTTCTGATATCAATCCTGGCTGGCCGGTCATACCACGAAGAAGTTGTTGCCCAGCTACAACACCTGACGACAATATCAAAATGTTTTAGAATATAAAGTTAATAAAAATACACAATAAAATCGCAGTGTCCATTACCGGGGTTAATTTCTCCAGCCTCAAACATTTTCTTAACATCCACGAAGCGTTTGACGATAGCACTTTGCTCTTGAAGCGCCGTTGTTTGAGCACCTGAAATACGTGTTAAATTAATTATTTACCTAAAGTTTTTGTTACTATGATGAAATAAATGAATAGTGTTAGTGTTATGTCACCTGTCTCAGTGTCAGAAGACTTCGCCAAACACCTGATAGCTTCCTTAAGCGCCTCTAATGCTTTGTCGTAGTTCTGAAAAACCGTTCAAACAAAATATTTTATCATTCCATAGAATTGCATAAAAACACATTTTTAAGCTTCAGCCACACCTGCGCAACCGAAGCGACTGCGAAGCGGGGACGTCAGTCGCGGGGCGGACGCTGCTCGGGTTAATTTATGGCGCCTTGCTTGCACACCTACGCGACCGCTGTAGTCGCGCAAGTTTTCACGTTTAGTTTCGCGTTATGACTACTCTCCCGCTTCGCAGTCGCTTTGGTTTGGCCGAAGCTTAAGACCACTAAGGTTAGCCAAGGAACGACTAGTTATGTGGAATCCTTAGCCAGGAACAGATCTATACCGGAAGTTCAAAGAAGAAATAAGAATAAAAAGAAGCACTCACATCATACTCATCAACTTCGACTTTAGCGCATTCAGCGTAGAAAGCAGCTAGTTTCCCATATGCCTTTGCCCTGGTGTAGAAGTGCAGTATGTGCCTCATGAGATCAGGCCGTGTTCGCCAGTCTGCGCGGCGACGCAAGTAGTCGGCTGCCATCAGCTGAGCGTTGCGGTCGCGGGTCGCTGCCGCGAATGTTGCTATGCGATCAGCGTCGCCAGAACGCATCAGCCAACGCATTGCACCTGCCTGGAAATAGTTGTTTCAATTATTAGATACTATAGTTTCTGCACGCGAATTCGTCGCGCACGCAAGACATTGGCCCCGATTCTATGGTTTACAAACTAAACTAAATTTAAGTTCAGTGCATCTTTTTTTTTCTATTTCATTATGAAAAGGACAGAAGATAAATATTAGTTTAGTCCTGTCATATTAGATAATACATAGACAAGTTTAGACATGATTAAAAAATTGGCTACTAAAAATACGTCAATTTACGTCAGGCGCTGACTAATTTGACAGAACTAAACTAATATCGACGGTTGAAAAGCTAATTGATCTAAGCGACATTTTGTAAAACTTGCAGTAGGACAGATTAAAGTTTTTTTTTTTTAATTAAAATATTCATAAGAAAAGAACTATTGCATAGACTTTTATTTATTTAATTTAAATAAATATTCATAAGAAAAGAACTATTGCATAGACTTTTATTTATTTAATTTAAATAAATAAAAGTCTATGCAATAGTTTTTTTCTGTCCTATACTGCAAGTTTTACAAAATGTCGCTTATCACTACATAGTATAAAACAAAGTCGCTTTCTCTGTCCCTTTGAACGCTTAGATCTTTAAAACTACGCAACGGATTTTGATGCGGTTTTTTTAATAGATAGAGTGATTCAAGAGGAAGGTTTATATATATAATTCATGCATGCATGTGATGTCGTAAATAAACACATTTTTTGCGCTTACTTTTCAAACGCTGGCGGAACCCTACGAGATAGGTCAAAATAATGTACTACAGTATTGTACACCTTAAAAAGGTCTACAAAAAAGTCCGCGATGGTATATGTCTATCTCTTAGGGATAACCCACAATAATCATTTTTTATCCTTTACTTTTTACGAGAAATAATGGCTTATTTACGAAGCGATTTTAAGCAATACAGCATTAATCCTTATCCAATTATGTACCTTAAATACATTGTGCATTTAATATAGATAAATATGGCCCTTTACAGCATGTAATTTAAATGAATATTTTCGAAGATATTACAGATTTAAAATGCAGGGACATAGCGGTTGCTGCGGTACCGGCCGCGGCGGCGCGTGCTGGAATTCCTGAAATACCTGTACTTAGTATCAGTATTGCACCCGTGCGAAGCCGGGGCGGGTCGCTAGTAGATCAATAAATTAGCCTTTCAACCGTCGATATTTATCTTCTGTCCTTTTCTTAGTGAAATAGAAAGAAAAAGATGCACTGAACTCAAATTTAGTTTAGTTTGTAAACAACAGAATCGGGGCCATTGTGGTTTTGGGTAAAAGCAACGGTACAGGAGTTGTAGGGGTATTTCAAGTTTAGTTACATATTTTTAACTTTTATTGTAAAAAAATTTAAAAAGCAGGCCAAATGCGTGTCGGACCACGTACAATGAAGGGTTCCGTAGTTGGAATGAATTTGTCCCAAGAACAAACTTAACATTGTAGTTGAAAATCATGTTCTCCCATACATTGCAACTGCAAATGTAAGTTGGTCGACTATTACTCGTAAACTTGCCTACAAAGCTGTGTAATAGTTTTCCTTTTAACTTCGTTATACAGGATGTCCCTGGAAGTACGATCCATACATCTCCATACTTCCAGGGACACCCTCTTTATGTCACGACCGTGAATTTTTCACATACTTATCCAAAAACAACTATTTAGCTGGCAGGGGGGCTGCACTTAAAAATTAGCAATTTAAAGCTTAATATTTCACAAACGGATCCCTCAATCGAAAAATTGTACGCACATTATTTTTGAAATACCTATCCAACGGTACTCCATACAATCGGATAGAAAAGAAAAAAAAAACATCCCCACTATACGTGTACAGGAGGTACCTACCCTGAAATATATTTTTTTAATGATTTTATTTTACCACTTCTTTGCCGTCGTGATTAATAGGTATATCCAAGCCAAATTGTAGCTTTCTAGTACTAAGAGACTGAGCTAAGCTGCAAACGGACATGGCGAAACTATAAGGGTTCCTTGTTGACTACGAAACCCTAAAAAAGGTTATCAAAATCAAAACATCACACAAGGGCACTTATGAAACGTCAGAAGCTAGGTGCACGGTTCCAATTGGTCATTTCCTATGGAGAACTGGCAAGAAACTCCACGGTTAATCTTTTAAAAAATGTTTTCCAATTACAGTAGGTAAGTAGTTAGAATATTGGACCTTCAAAATCTCCGTAAACGTGTTATAAAAATCAGTATCGGTAACTGTCGAGTGAAAGATCGCTAAGAGGGAAAACTAGAAAATAGTAAAAAAAAGTTTCGTCGTTAGGCACAAGTTGCTGTACATTGTGTTAGGTTGGTTGGGCAAATGGAGTTATTTTCTTATCATTCATATTATGTATATTGTTTATATAAGTACAAATCATGTATCCTAGTCTTGACGAAGCTACACTTAATACGACACAAATCATCTACATTATTTTGACTTCCAGAAGTTACCTTGTCTCCCGCGTGCGCCAGTCGTTTGGCCGCCTGGTGGTACAGCCCGCGGGCACCCAACACGTCTGCCAGTCGCCTAAGCAGTGCATCCCTGCCAGTCGTACCAGCCGGTGCTGCTAATCTTTCGCTCAGCTCTTCCGTTAACGGTGTTGGTATCTGTTCCACTATGTCTAAAGCTTCTTCGTACTGTAAAAATGATTAAGTACTTACCGTTATTAAAGATTCAATGTTTTGCCAAAAGTAAAGCAAGTATTAGGAGTTGATTTGATTAGCTTGATAGCTGGCTGTGCTAAATTAACCCAGTTATTTTGTAATTTAAGTTCAGCATGTTTACCAAATGCAACTTAATTTCGGGAAGTCTTATATTTTAAATTAATATGCTGGGTTTACTAGTAAGACGTAAAACTTCAATTGGAAACAAAGTTTAAAATAGACTTTATGGCCCTTAAGAGTTACCTACTATTATATTATTTTTTAACAACAATAATATCTTGTTACCTTCCCAGCGGTCGCTAGCAACGCCGCAGCATGTGAGTGCTGGTTGGCTTGCCTCAGATGGGCTGCTAACGTATTGGCTAGCTCTGGATCCACTTTGTCTCCAAGTGCCTCTACTGCCGCGATCATAGCGTTCGTGTCGCCGCTATTAACTGCCAGCTTTAACGCCATGTGGATCTTACCTGAAATGAGCAGTGCGGAGTTTTTGAGTTGTGTAGATTTTTACAAGGACATTAAGTATGCAGCGTAGCATAGCAGTGCTGTATACTTTTCATTGATAAGCCGGGTGATAAAATCAAATGTAGGTACGGTAGTTATAGTTTTGGTCAGCATCACAGTCGCAGAAACAAGAAAAACTGTTCAACATCCTACCTGCTTTCTGGTATAAGGCTATGGCTTGTTCAATCTGCCCAGCGTTCTCGAGTATGGACGCGGCATGCAGCGCGTGAGTGGTAGACGCGGAGCCAGCGCGCCACACTAGGTTCCAAGCGCTCGCCTCCGCGGCCACTCGGATAGCTGAAGTTACTGCCCCGCATTTTATATACATCTGGAGAATATAAAAAAAATATATCTCAATAGAAACTTCCATATAATAATCACTTGGCTTGTTTGTAGCACGATAGAAATATATTTTGTTTCTATTGAAGTTGCTGGACATTACTGACATTGGTGAAGAAAAACATCGTGAGGAATCCTGGACTTATAAATTTAATATACCTAAGTCTGAAATCGCAAAACCGCCTTTAACAAGCGTGGTTATGAATGCTTAAGAAATCTCTGTTTGAGAAGAGGCCTTTTTCTTGCAGTGGGATACTAATAGTCTAATAGGTTGGTATTATTATCATTATGGAAGATATAGTTTTTGACCTACCTTTACCGCACTTTCAGTCTTATCTGGCTGCATTTCTAAATAACGCGCCATTTGATAAAGCGATGATCGGTTCTTTTGACAGACTTTTTCAGCTTCGTCTATTCTATCCATATGACACAAAAGTCTCGTCTGCTCGCCGAAATCATTAGCCCGTGCGTACGCCTCTAATGCACTATCAAGATCACCAATACTTTCTAAGTAGTGTCCCCACCACGTTATTAGACTGGGATCACTCGAATTAGCCGCGTACTGTGCTAGTACAGGAGCCTGACCCTGTGCCACAAGCATTCTAGGTACATGTGGAACTAATGTACCTGCACTTTCAAATAATTTCAATGCAGCGCTTGTTTCTCCATTTGACCACAATACTTTAGCTAGCTTATGCTGTGCACTCTTTATTAGCAGAATATTTTCTCCTTCGGGACTCCCGTTAGTAATTTCGTTTAGTCCGCCTTCCTTAGCTGATATCAATCGTGTGATCAAATCTGGTCTCTGTGCATCTTTGAATAATTTTTCAGCTTCTTCGATCATACCGAGATTGACAGCTAACACGGCGACCCTACAAGTATCGTCCATATTATTGTCACTCATCACTTTGCGCATCATCAAGGCACCTTTAATGTTGCCCATTTTACCTAAGCACACAGCGCCAACATCGGGCCGCTTTCGGGCGACACAAACCTTCGCTAAGCTGTCCCAAATAACCGAGTTATTGCCACCCGACAATGTAGTTCCGACGACCACTGCCTTCTCCAAATAGCCAGTTGTCATGTAGTAAAGAAAGTCCAATACTTGTCTCACATTAGCAGAGTCGTGTTCACCAGTGTCTTCAAATTCATGTATCAATATCTTTTTAATGTTCTGCTGTGATAAAATAACAACATATGGTGTATGTAAAGAACATAACATAAAATCAGTCATATAGTAATCTTCAGAACCTGAACACCAATTTTTATATTCGTAGAGGCTGCCCTCGTGACAGAGGAATAGATGAACGCGATCCAGATCTGCTGATCTCATATGCACTGCAACAATTCTTGGGTCATTACAGTCCCATATTATAGCTATGGGGACACTTTGATATGGAGGAGTCGCGTTTTCAGAGATGAGCGTATTTGTGATGACGTCATTAGCTACGTCCCAGAGATATAGCCTGGGGTCTGGTGCTAAACCAGCATTAGCAATACTGAGCGAAATATAACGACCAGTGCAATTCACTGACGCTCTCATGACTTCACCAAAGTCTTCAATCATTTGATAACAATTTTTTGGAGGATATGGCATTCTTAGACCTTTCTTTGTGATTTCAGCTAATTTGAGTGTACCATCCATTGTTGCAATGACAATGAACTTGCTCGTATTTGTGACGCCGATAGGCTCTCCTTCACCCTCAGTGCTTGGCAGCATTCCTAGACTAGTACCAGATATAGAGTAGCACTCTATGTGGGGATCAACCACACCAACTAGAACATCATTATGAATGATGAGGACATCTGTCTTCCAAGGGAAACTCCGTATAAGTGAGAATTTTGTATCATTGTCTTTGCTGCACATCCAAATCTAGAAATTAAGTTCAGAATAAAATTATTACCTATTTAGGTACCATGTTTTAAAAAAAGTAATTAAAAAAAATAAAATCTACTTCAAAAAGAAATTACATATATCTTAAAATTATAAAATACAAATAACTTTCATTTTGGAAGTTGGAGTCTTGAGATCTGTATTTAGTTTTTTTTATTGAATTACTTTTAAATTTCGTAATTTTTAGTTTGTAAAAATTAGAATACCAATAATATTAATAAGTAAGTAGTTGTTTGTAATTAATAGGTAATAATTTTGTTGCAAATATTGCACTAGAATTTGACCAAGGTTTTGAGATGTTTTCCCTTTGACACCACACCAATAGCTCGTATCAATAAGCCAGGCCCTCACACTTACAAATATTAGTCCATATCTTGAAAACTTCTGAGCCAATTTGTATGAAACTTGATGTCATTCAGGCTGGCTGGACAAATCTTCAAAATAGCTCGCATTTAACTAGGTCAATAGCGCATTTTATGTGACGGCTAAACACCCATATTTCAGAATTTGTGACGCTACAGAATCATAGATAATCGATCGAAAACGTGTCCAGCCATCTTGAAAAACCACTTTTCGCTGGTCTCTCAATCTCGGTAACGGAAGTGATTTTGACGACTTTTTGCATATCAACGGGCGTCACATAAATTTGTGACAGGCATCGAGCTAAAAGTTTTGTGATACGAACAGCGGTTTAGTAGAAAAATGCAAAAATCTGTGTCCAGCCATCTTGAATTTACGTATAAAACTTTTGGCTGGCACTTCTGAATCTCAATAACGGGAGCGTTTTCGAATATAGTTCCTTTACTAACATTTAGTGACGCAATTTGTGACAGTAATAACATTCGATTTATGGCGTCACATGTAAGGGTTTACGAGAAATCAGTAAAAACTTACATATCCAAATAACCTGCGTTCAAGCTGGCTGGACACATGTATCTCCGCTGCCTGATGATCTACGGCCTTCGAAATATATTCAAATTTTTGTGACGGGGACGATAATGATTTACTGAATTTGTGACGGAGAAACTTTGAGTAGTTTCAAAGATATTGATCATTTAAATTTTCCCATACAAACATCCATTAATATTGTGAGGTGACCATAATTTTTACATAAATAAAGTCTCAATGGTATTGAGATAGAAAGTGTCGATTCCATCTGGTTTTATTTTATTTTTATTATGTCCGACGTTTAAAAGTGATGCCGATACTTATTTTATATAATTATGCCGATATATACTTTTTCATTTAAATACCTTCGAGCATTAGTTATCCTGACACAATGGTGTCAATTCTCTTGTACACCGGACTAAACTATGATTAAAATTACTTACTTTTGGCTATGAGAATCTTAGAGCTATTCTGCATTAAAATATCTCTAAATTTAAAAATAATTTTGACACAACCAAATCGAATTTGACAATCGCGACTCCACGTGGTAAGTAGGTATTTTTTTTGTTTGTTTGCCTTCGCACGGTTTGTGCATTCAGCCATCGATCGATTATCTAAGATTCTGTAGCGTCACAAATTCTGAAATAAGGGTGTTTAGCCGTCACATAAAATGCGCTATTGACCTAGATAAAATGCGAGCTATTTTGAAGATTTGTCCAGCCAGCCTGAATGACATGAAACTTGCACTGTTCCCTAAGTTGATGTAAACGTAAGCCAATAAAAAGAAAATGGTCACAATCCGATTAATAGCTGCGGAGAAATACATGGACAAACATACATAGCATCATACATCTATACAATTTTGTACATTTGTTTGGAAGCCCTAATAGACTGTCCTATGTGAATATATTGCAGTTCCAATAATGTTACACACATACGTGTCGAATTGATAACCTCCTCTTTTTGAAGTCAGTAAAAAGTAGTTTGATCTAATGATGTAAATACATACCTGCACCTCTTTACCATCACCTAAAGCAATATACTGGTCTTTAAATGCAAAAGCTCTGATGGTAATTGAGGTATTGATCATGGATGTTATATTGGTTTTGTTTGTGAGAGCAACTTCATTTGCAGATTTTTGCACCATATGTATATGCGGTGCATATCCCCAACACACTGGCTGTTCACGTAGAACAAATGCACTTGTTATGCAGTTGACTTGTAGCAGGGGATTCATCAGTCCTTCAGATCCCCAGCTGACTTCTTTTACCGTGCCTTTGACAGAAGTGCTACTTATAAGTTTCCAATTATTCCGGTGGTCTCGTCTCCAAAGATACAGATTCCCTTGTGAAGTTCCACAACAAAGAGTATCACTCAAATTGCTGTAACTAATGCTTGTGAATATGTCTCCTGCAACTATCTCTTCTTTCTCATTTGGCAACACATCATTATCACCAGTATCACTGTCCCAAACCCTGATCAAATTATCTCCTGTTATGACAGCTACATAAAAGTTGCCTGCCAGGACTATACACTGACCATTTCTTGCAGCCATTCTTACATGAGTGTCTGTCATCAAGGAACCATCATCAGACATAATAAATCTAGTTAAACTAAGAGCTCCACCTGACTCCCAGGCAACTAGTAGATAGATATTGCTTACTATACCCATGAATATAATGTTTCCAGGAGCATTTAGCACCTCAGAACATGCCCCATTAAGGTCTATATATAGTATTACTCCATTATCCTGAGCTGCATAGCATGAATGGTTGTCTGGTTGAGCACCTTCCCTCATTCGTGCTGTTGTCCTTGGTCGCCAAGCAGCCAGGGCATCCAAGGCATTCTCGTCTCCAGCAACTGCTGCACGGGCTAGTCCTCTGATGGATGTTTCAGAGCTTGGTTGAGGTGTACAGAAGGTTATGTGGGTGATAACATCACCAAGCTGATGGTGAAATGAAGTAAGTGGAGCACCTGCACTAGACTGCCAACCAGACAGAGAACCTGCAGCATCTGAAGCTAAGAGTCTACCTCCTCCCAAGCTAAAGGCTACAGTCGTCAAAGCAGCATTATGAGGTGCCTCTAAACGAGCCCAAGAGTATTCCAACCAAATGTAAAGTTCCCCACCATCCCAGCCCACAACCAGTAGTCGTCTTATAGGATGCCATGCAAGAGCAGTCACTTGATTTGACAACAAAATGGGCCAGTCACATCCTTCTAAAGGAAAGCCCTGAAATAAAACAACATTTTGTAAAAATGTACATATTTAGTATGACGAAAAGAAAAAAAGTTATTACATATTGTTATAACTTACGTTATCTTGAAATATAGTGACGAATCCCCCTTTGTCCTGATTATAGGAACCTACAGCTAGAAGAGGTAAAGAAGGGTGCCATGTAGCAACCGTGGACACAACATTACCATCAGTAAAACTAAGTTTTGTATCAATATACAAAGTCATAGCTGAAGAGGCGAAGAAGTCTGATTGGTTTTTATTCAGTAACGTCTGTCAAACATTCCCATGTTCCTTTTTAAACAGCTAATTAATTAATATTATTGATGAATTACAAACTCAAACTCAACTCAGGAGCAGACAACACATTACATCTATTTTTTATGTCCTCTGTGCATAATGTGCATCAACCATCAATGATCAACGGTGCATCACAATTCACATTGTTTTGATTTTTTACGTCAACGTTGCCATGGAAATGGCCCCAAGCCTCACCCCAACCCCAAAAAGCTTGTAGTTAAAAATGGAGGCAACACTCTAAATACCTAAGTGAAACCGAGTGGGCTGACGCTCTCTTTCTAAATACGCACTTAAGAAAGAGACAGTGATATATGTTTTCTTTGTCTTATGTATGTATTCAGAAAGAGAGCGACAGCCCACAGTCGGTTTCACTTAGGTGTTCAGAGTGTTGTCTCCACTTTTATCTTGCGGCCGCCACACTATGCTAATAAGCTCCTCGCGCTGCCACAGATTACTAAATAGTTACTTCGTAACAGATACATCACTCCAATACAAAAGCGAAAATACCTACGCTCTAATAGCCTACAAAATCTTAATAATAATACCAGCTGTTTGCAGCGAGAAGAAATGTACCGTAAAGACGCACACAGAGAGTTGAGATTGTATTGCCCGCCGCGCGACCCACCCACGTGCGAGCGCGTCATCGAGCGTATGTGCTAGGGTTGTACCTATGATGATATTGGTAATAAAACGAATGTTGTAGAAAAACAATTATTTTTTATTTGTTGATCAAATATGTTTCAGTTTAATAAAATGATAGATGCATTTTTTTCCTTCCCTGAATGTCCTGCGTCTGAAAACTAAACATTTTCAAACTGTATTACTTGATATTATATTAGTTTGAATTCGAGAAATAAATACTAAAGACATATTATGTACTTTTTGTTTGTGTAGACCACATGTTATAGGTACCTACTTACATCTTTTCCTTAAGTCGCGCTCGTTGGGTGCTGACCAATGTATTTTTTTTTTAAATTGTGTTCTTTGTTGACGGAAACCTCAAAAAAGCAGCTACTTTGCGTAGGTAGGTACGTACCGGCCCTCCAGGTAAGTATCTACCTACGCAAAGCAGCTGCTTTTATTATTATTATTATCAGGTATTAGACTTCTATTCTATGACATACCTACTTAGGTACATGCAGGTCTACATATCACATCACGACGACGCAGGTAGGTATAGGTATGACCTACCGATTTTCTGACAATAAGTAGGTACCTAACAATTAATTTATATAAAATAACACTTTTATAATACCTGAACTCCTTAATTTACAACGATGATCATAGTACCTACCTACCTATTGGTAATAAATTGTGAAGGAACGATAAAAGGGAATTCGAAAAACAAAAGATTTAAAATACTACATAACTTACCTTTGTTATTGTTCGTCTCTCGGCAATGAAAAAAAAGACAAATTTTCATTTTTTTTTTTTGCTTTGACACCCATCCTCTGCACAATTATTACGTGCTTTCGGCATTTTGATAACCGTGACGTGCGAGCGAGCACTCGGGCAGGCGTGCGGCAGCCCTCTGTCGATTGTACCGCCGGCGGTATGCGAAGCGGTAGGCATATAACGCGTGGCCTTGAGCGAGTGACGGACGCCTGGCGCTGCTCATCGCATTGCTCGTCGCGCTGCCGCTATTTGCAGCATGACGTGCGGCATGATGAGTGATGTTGCCACACTACATCTCTGCTTCCTTTCCTCGCTACTTCCCATGCCACTCGTCGAGTGTGTGGCAGGCCTATTATACTTCTTGAATGGCCCACAGACTACGAATAAGTAATAAGTCAGGAAATGTAACTGCGATAAAAAAATTACCAAACAAATATTAGGCCCAAGTAGGCCGGGCTTAAAAATTGTACCCAGCGCGTCATCAGTCGGACATTTTTGCAGATTTTGGCAGATTTCGCTCCTAAATTTTGACTGTGGCAGATCATGCTGACAATTTACAAAAGTGGCAGATTTAAAAGATTTCAAGAAAATCCACACTATTTAATTAAAATTTTCAATGAATTCATCTTTTCAATGTAATTAATAATAATTTATTTCCAAGTATATGGTATTTTGAGATCTTACACTAATAATGTTCCACATATACTACCATTGCTGGCGTAGAAATATAAAAAAAAGTAAAGCACATTCAAATCATCACTAAATTAATTAAAATGTCAAAAAGTTAAATAAAAATTAATTTGTTATGTCCAAAATACAAGTTCTAAAGTCAAAGTAATACAGTGATATTTAAGATTAATTGCAATGTCAGAAAATATAATTAAAATGTCAAATTAAACAATGTTATGTCCAATGTCCTTATAAGCTCTATAGTAAAGTAATAATTATAAATATTATGCCAAAATACTATTAACATAGAATATTCATTACAATGTCAAAATTTATGATTTAAAAATTCATTAACTGAATAAAAGCACATCTATAATAGCCGAGCAAACATTTTACATTTAAATTTATCTATTGGTAACATTCTGAACGCAGATGGTAATTTATTATAAATTTTGATCGTCATACAACTGGCATTTCTACTATATAGATGCAGTCTCTGAGGAGGAACTAACAGTTTGCCAGCATTTTTTTTATTGAAGTGAAACTTCTTTACGCACGCTTGACTTGGGGAGTAAGCTGGCGAACGCGTGACGTAAGCGTTACGAAAAGTGTGATCGGGCAAGGCGAACGGAAGTTAAGTGGGGGATATAAGCAAGAGACAGCAGTGCGCGCGCACATTTTCTTTCTCTCTTCCTCTCATAGCCAAATACGTTCCGTATATCTAAGCACACTGCAGGCTTATTGTCTGTATCACAGTGTAGGAGCAAGAGAGAGCAGTGCGCGCGCACATTTTCTTTCTCTCTTTCTCTTATAGCTAGTAAATGAAATATACATACAGATGGAGCGAAAGAAGTTTCACTTCAGTCGTGTGGTCATAAGCACACTCGTTTTTTTTTCAATCTTTCCGATTTCATCAGGTTTTCCATACAATTAGATTGCAAATGATTTTATCGAACTGGCAACTTCTGTTTTATGTCCAAATTAAACGGGGATTTCTCAGGTGAATTTAAACAAAACAAAAATAAGGAATAGGTTCTTAATTTTTGGGTAACAAAAGAGGGAGGATTAAAGAAATTTCATTGAATTCGTTGTGTATTTTTGATGGCAAATTTTTGGCGCCAAGTATGGCAGATTTTTTGCCCAGTCTGTGGCAGATTCGCCATTTGTAAGATGGTCACACTGGAACACTGACGTACCAATCACATGGACCCGGCATACCTACAAGAAAAACGTGCATACCTACACTTTACTGAGAGGATAAAATGGCGGCTAATAGATAGAGCAGCCCCTAATCGATATTTCTATAAAATAACATCGATAAAAGATTGTGAGAATGTTTTCTTAGTGTCACGGACTCACGATACAGTGGCCAGCACATCAAGCTACCCCAATCTGTCAGATTTTCCCAATTGAATATGAACCTTATTCCTTTGTGCTAAAGTTGAAAATCTGTCAAATTTAGAACTAGACTAGACTTTAAAAACTAGATTCTTCAAAGTGAAGAGAACAAATATGAATTGTTTTTGTTGACATCTCTCAACTTTCAACATCGATTGTTTCGAACCAATAAAGAACCATAAAATAGCATTATCGATAAATATAATAATGTCAAATGCACTACTCTATCCCTACAATAACCAAGAAAATGGTTTCATGAAATACAACTTGAAAATATAGAGAAAAGGGAAAATATGAATGCTTTGCTGTTGAAACTCTTCAACGAATGCAGAATCTTTTGTTTATCCTATAAATCTAATGATATTTCAGCTGAAATTAAGTACACATACTGGTGCTGGTTGTTTTCGGGTGATTTCTGCTTCTTTTGATGCCACATTCGATTATATTGCAATTGGGCATCTTGCTACTGACGACTTCCACTATAGAACCGAGTTCAAGCACAATAACACAGTAAATTACTCCAAAATTCACAAATTATATCCACAGCTCAAGAGCATTTGACAGTTGACGTACCCAACTTTGGTACCAAACAGTGAGAGGATAAAATGGCGACCGGCCGCAAATAGGTATTTTAGTGATGGTAGGAATGAAGAATTGCCATTATAGTCACTGTCAAAAACACTGTTATCCTTTTTCACTTAAGCAAAATTAAGAAAGTTAAAAAGGGATGGCAATATTTTTATGATTTTGGCGTCGATAGGCCTCATATTTAACTGTGTTTTTCTATAGTCAGACATTTCGGGTCCCTAAGATTTCTATAATCTAAGCACTGGAAGCCTTGCCTTTTATAATCTGCCGGCATTATTTTTCAGACCAAATGTCAACAAAGAGATAAAACGGTGATTAAACTGTTATATTCGTTTCTTTTGCTTTTGTTTGGGAGAAATCTACAAATATGTGGTACTTGACATCCGAAAATGATGATCGAGTTATATATATTATATCAATAGCTAATGAAATAATAATAGGAAGAAGTGTTGATAACCAAGTGTGCGACTTTGCTATCCCTGATGACCCTTCTATAAGTAGGAAGCATGCAACGCTGGCTTTAACGGATAATTGTTTATTTTTGCAAGACTTGGGCTCTAGATATGGAACTTTTGTCAATACCGACAAAGTTGAAGTTAATACAAGCATTAAATTGAATGAGAATGATGTTGTTAAGTTTGGCAAAATGAATAGTGTGTGGAAAGTCAATGCTATTAATCTTACAACTTGTACATCGACTTTGAAAGGAGAAAATCTTCAGAATTTGAAATTGACCATATCCAAAATTAATGGAATGTTGAAAGGGGATTGGGATGACACCTGTAATTATCTGACTATGCCAGCAATTACCCTGACAATCAAAGTTGTGTTAGCTTTGGTGCAAGGGTCAAATATTGTCACAGTAGAGTTTTGGAACAAATGTCTTGAAAGTGTTACCAATCTCACAGCATTACCAGATCCACATGAATTCTTACCTCAAGTTGTGGAATCTACACTAAACAGAGAAGTTGTGTCATTCCTGCCAGATTCACGTCGTAAAGCATTATTTCAAGAAAAGAAGTTTGTGTTTTTCTCAAGGCGACAATATGAGATGTACAAACCAGTTTTGGTTAAAAGTGGCGCTTCACCAATGCTCCTAAGTGAGTGTAGGATGACAATTTCAATGCTTTGTGCCCAAGATGTAATTGTAATACAGTATATTATGACGGGTGCCAGTCAAGAGTCGCAATCTCAAACTCAAAAGAAAACAATCAATGATATTGTTAATCAATTAAAAAATAAAGGTAAACGAGTTGTAGCAGATGCTGAGATTGGTCTTGCAATATTGTACTGCTCTATGGATAAGTATTGCAATCCTAACTTTAGTTTCACATCTGAAGTAGTTAAACAAACACCAGCACCAGCCAAGGTTTCCAAGGTGTTAGCCCAGGAATCAGAGGAACCTGGGTCTCAAGTGTCTCAACAGAAAAGGGAAAATGTCAACATAAATGAAAGTGTGACTTCTCAAGAAAACAATGACAAGCTTTCTAATAAAAGGAAATTTAGTGAATTTACAAGTGAAGCCCAAGTAAATCCTAATAAAAAAATTGCTACAACATGTTTTACTGTTAATGTAAAAAGTGAGAGTGCTAAAAGGAAAATTTCAGGAAATGATGAAAATTCTTTAAATCCAGCCAAGAAAGTAGCAACTGATAAAGAGAATAGCAGTGATATGCTAATACATGCATCTGAACAGGCTGAACACGAGAATAGTAATGACATGTTTAATTTTGTGAAAACAGTTGCTACTAACAGTGGAGTTGAAAGTAAAGCTAAGAAACTTAATTTATCAAGGCCACAGAAAAGAAAATTAAATGACACTAACGATGATGAAGATTTGTTTAATTTTGTACAAATTAAGACTTGCACTAAAGATGATGTTATGACTAACACTAATACATCCAAGCAAAGCCTGTTCAGTATAAATAAAAAGAAAAATGATGAGAATGATGAAACAGCTGAAGTATCACATGTTCAGAAAAGCAAAGGACTTTCAGCAGAAGATATATCATCAATGAGGGGATCAAAATTGAAAGAGCTCATGGAACGTAATTCTAATATATTGTACACAGTCAAGAAAGAAAAATCTGAGGAATTGGAAGAGCAAATGAACAAACTTGATTTATGCACTACTATTGTTAAAACTTGTAATAATTTGATTGTTAAACGAGAGCCCCATACTGTGACTGAAAATAGCTTTGCTAAAAATGCCTCTCAAAAGAACTTTAAGACATTTAAGAAGGTATGGCCATTAAAGAGGCAAGTCACTATAATTCAGGCGTCTCAAATAAGCTTTGGTGATAATCCAGCTGCTTAATTAAGGAATTAAAAATACTTATTATTCATTATGATTTATTCAACTAAGTAAGAAGTTATTTTTAACAAACTTGTAAAGAAATCGTATAATAAAGATCTTAAACTAATCATTGTTTGCTTCTGATTCATCTGATTCCTGATCCTGGTCTTCATCAATGTTTTCCAGCACCACCTTTTCTTTATCACTGCTGAATTTACAAAAGGATTAAGAAATATATAAGATACTAGTATAAGATATGACAAGTTAATGTAGAGCCAATCATTAAGAAGTTACATTGATAATGGTTAAATTGGTTTCTTGTGAAACTAAAAGTATGAGTTTTTATTATATTTAAGTTTGAAAGCGAATAATTACCTAGCTTTTTGCGCTGCTTTCATCCTCTTCAGTTTCACAGTGCCATCAGGAGCCACCCTGACAGTCTTGCCAGGTATTGTTGATAATTCATCTTCCAACACAGTGTAGTGCTTAGGTCGCTTCTGTGTTAGTTTTGGTGGTTTAATTGTACTTGATGGTCCTAAAACATTCTAATATTAGTTGTACTTGGCTATACTTTATTATAAAGTTATACTCTAATCTTTAAGAGAGTTGCAGGTCGTGAGTTCGAACCCAGGCAAACACTTTGTGTATTTAATTTCAACATCACTGCTCTAAAAACGGTGATCGAAAACATCGTGAGGATGTCTTAGAACCAAAAATCCCAAGACATGTGACATACACCGACGTGCACTGGCCAGCGTGGTGGATTATGGCCCACTCTCTCTCTTATAGAGGCCTGTGTCCCAGCAGTGCAAACATTATAGGGGCTGATTATGCTATACTCTAACAGATGTGGTACTTACGTAGTGTTACATATAAAGGCAATGACATAGACAATGGCAATTTCAGAGACATAGACCTAATGTTTGCTTCTCCTCCAGGAAACTTTGTTTTGAGTTGCTCAACTAGGGCCATAATATTTTCTGCTAGCTTCTCTTGAGGCATGGCAGTGTGACCTATAGTGATAGTTGAAGTTTCTCCTTCACTAAGACGTAAAACGGCAGTGCGTAAACCCTTATCAATACTTTTCTTTAAGTTTTTGTCTTCATTTATTCTAACCGGGATCAGCATATTGTGTTTTTTGAAGAACATCTTCCCTAACAAATGTGATACATGGTTCAGTACTCTAGTGTCCACCATTATGAAGTCATGTTGAGTCAAGAGTCTGCGTTTTAATTCAAACTGGTCATACTCCACTCTTAGTTGTCTTACTGGGAGTACTGTTTTAACCTGAAACAAGAATATATTATATTATATATATATATATATTTGTTTAATTCAAAAACAATCAGTCATTAAACACCTTGATAGGTAATGTTTTTTAGTTTTTTAATACTGACCCCAGTAACACCCTCTTTTCTCAAAATTTCTTCCCAGCGATCAATAGTTGGCTCATGGTCATGTTTTCTTCCCTTTTTTATGTCAGGTGTTACTAAGCAAACTTCTCCTGTCGAAGCAACAGTGCTGTGTGGCAGCAATCTAGAAATATTAATTATTATGATTAAAATAATGTTATGACATACTACGTCATAACTTAATCTAATTGTTTACTTACAGTTTTATATTTCCTCTTGTGTTTTGAATTTTAATACAATGGATTTCTGCAAATATCGGCTTTTCATCGTCGAATATTGCGTTCTTCTGCTTATCATGGGCCAGAACAACGTCAAGTAACGCACTCAAACAGGAATGAACGAGGTCCTTTGTAATACTCTGTGAAGGCATTACATATTTGACTTTCTTCTTCGGTGCAGCCTCTTTTTTTATTTCCTCAGAAACTTGTTTCACGATTTTTGTCTTTTGTGCAGGTGGTTCAACCTGGGGTTTTTGCGGCTTGGCTTTTTTATTGAGTTTTTCAACTTTGGCGGATTTTTTATTTTTCGCCTTCAGCGGCAACTTAGGTTTTACAGCTACCATTTTAAAAACTTTATACTGACTAACAAATCAAATGAATTCTGACTGACTATTTTCACTGTTTATGTCTGCAACAACAACAAAATAACCTATCCTCAAAGAAATTCACAATCACACATGACAATTCTTAACCTCACTTTGCACATGCGGTGACATGCGTCAAATTGACATTGGATCACTTTTTTCGTTCAGAAATATAATTTACGACCTTACACGATCAATCTGGGTTTCAGGATTTGATTTTATTTTGAATCACTCAGTACAAAATATCATAAATCACAATACACAATCAACCTATAATGTTCCCACTGCTGGGACATAGTCCTCCTCTCGGTGATAGGGAGGGGGCTGTAATCCACCACGCGGGCCCAGTGCGGGTTGGTAGATATCACATTCATGTGTTCGAATTTTTGGTTCTAGGACATGCCGGTTTCCTCACGATGCTTTCCTTAACCGTTTTGAGAGCAGTGGTGATTAAATAAATGATTTACACAAAATAAAGCGCCTGTCTGGGTTTGAACCTGCGACATACAACCCGTAAGTCGCGGCCGTTATCACTGGGCCATCACTGCTAAGTTGAATACATTTTTTTTCTGTATATTTTCGTCTAATGCTAGTATCTAGCACACACAGCGACTTCAGTCGCCGGCGACTCACTGGCGATTTCAAAATCCACACACCGGTTTGGGCGATCGATTTATCGCTAGCGATGTCAAAATCTATCTGTGTACTTAGTTAGGATTTTGAAATCGACAGCGAGTTGCCGGCGACTAGTCGCTGCGTCTCTAGCATAAGGTCCAATAAACAATAATAATAATTTGGTACAGACGCCAGCAGGTCAACCTACCCCAATCTGTCAAATTTCTTTGATAGATTTTCAACTTTAGTACAAAGGAATAAGGTTCGTATTCAATTGGGAAAATCTGACAGATTGGGGTAGCTTGATGTGCTGGCCTCTGTACATAAGTAGGTTGAAGGTATGCGTTTACGAGCAGATGATAATTTCATTATATTTTTTTTGTTTAAGACTGCTGAATACAATCATGTTAAAATAATTTTGTAAATTTATGATAATTCAAAAGTAGGTTCTTCAGAAAAAATGTGCCTATTTCAAATATCAATACGAATCTCAGGAAAATTCTCTGACTTGGGGTGTGATGGTGTAAAAAATTACTAATTAAAAAAAAAAAATTATAGCAATTTCTATTGAAAAGAAGCTGAATTAAAAAAAATCAGCAGTGTATTTTCACTACTTACCCGACTACGGCAAAGCCATAAGGAAGGGTTATGTTTTAGCAGTCTATTTTAATCTGTCAAGTTTTGACTAATCACTACATAGTATAAAACAGTCGCTTTCTCTGTCCCTATATCCCTATGTATGCTTAAATCCAGTGGCGGACTAAGCCCGCCAGAGGCCCGGGGCGACAAAGCCGAATGAGGCCCCCCAGCTTTAAAAAAAAATAGTTTTTTATGTTTATCTCGTTAAAATCTGGCAAGTGAAATTTAAATTCGAATTAAATTATTTCGGCTAAATAAACACATACCTATAATATGGAAAGGATATGGGTAAGGAAAATAAAATACGAATCGATCGACAAAAAAAAAAAATCAAAGATAGTTTTTTTATTTTTTGTAGCGTGTTATATGTGTTTTCGTGCCTTCAATTTACTGAACTCCTCAATAACTTCTGTGAAATCGATTTGTTTGGAAATTTTTCTATTGAAAGTACAGCTAGATTAACCAGTCGCTCTTGACCCATTGTAGATCGAAGATTATTTTTTAATTAGTTTAAGTTTCGAACAACTCCTTTCTCAATTAGTATCGCATAAAAAGTCTAGATGGCTGTAGTGTTTTGATCTTGATGAAATTATGTAAGAACTAATCACATTTTTAAAGTCTTGTTTAGGATTTCATCAGGGGACCGCGGAGGCATTTGGGGGCCCCCCAAGATCGGAGGCCCTGGGCGGACCGTCCCTTCCGTCCCCCTGTTAGTCCGCCACTGCTTAAATCTTTAAAACTACGCAACGGATTTTGATGGGGTTTTTTTAATAGATAAAGTGATTCAAGAGAAAGGTTTATATGTATGATACATGTATAATAAGTATAGTAGAGAAACACTGATAATATTAGAGGTTTCTAATGTGATGTCGAAAATAAACCCTTTTTTATGCGCTTACATTGCAAACGCTGGCTGAACCGTATGAGATAGGTCAAAATAATGTACTACAGTATTGTACACCTTAAAAAGGTCTACCAAAAAAATCCGCGATGGTATATGTCTATCTCTTAGGGATAACCCACAATAACCATTTTTTTTTCCTTTACTTTTTACGAGAAATGATGGCTTATTTACGAAGCGATTTTAAGCAGTACAGCACCAATCCTTATCCAATTAAATACCTTAAATACATTGTGCATTTAATATAGATCAATATGGCCCTTTACAGCATGTTATTTAAATTAACATTTTCGAAGATACTTATTACAAATTTAAAATGCATGGACATAGCGGTTGCTGCGGTATCGGCGGCAGGGTTGGTTTAATGCTCTAAGGCGGCAGGGGCCGACGGCAAGTTAAAAAAAACATTAAATTAAAATTACTAATTATTTAATTAAATTTATTAAATTGCATTGCACCCGTGCGAAGCCGGGGCGGGTCGCTAGTGTATGATATGTTACAGTGCGTTTGCACCGGAAAACATTCAACATGTAGATGTTTCGAAACTCACATGAAACAAATCTCATAACTTGTTTTGTTGAATTTGCGTCGCACTGTATGTGTGATTTAGGACAGGGTGCCGAGATGAAAATGTTTCGTGGACATGATAAATAAATTCATGGTTGCCGAGATAGGAAGGTGCCGAGATGGGACTAAACCCATAAAACACGAGTTTTTAAGACAGATCTCAAGATTTGTTGTTAGCTGCATTCGCACTGTCTAGAAACATATTCAATAGACGTGTTTTGCTTATAGATTTGTCACGTTGGGGTTCGCACTGTTGTTTTTTGTGTCTAACTTGTCTTTCGTAAAAAAATTAGTGTTTTCCAACTAAGTAGTACTTACTTACGACGGGAGATATCGAAACATGTAGTGGACAACATGATGCAAGATTCTTCCTATCCTAATGCCTACTAATCCTACTTCTACGATATCTATATATTAATATAATATACTAGTTGCGCTCCGCGGTTTCACCCGCATAAGTTTCGATCCGGTGGGAATATAGGGATAAAAAGTAGCCTATATGGTAATCCAGGGTGTCAGCTACCTCCATACATATCAAAATTGGTCCAGCCGTTTGAACTTGAAGAAGAGAGAAACATACATACACACACTCACAAACTTTCGCCTTTATAAAATTAGTGTGATATATATATAATAATATTATAAACGAAAGTTTGTGAGGATAGATGGATGGATGTTTTTTACTCTTTCGCGCAAAAACTAACGGTTTTGATGAAACTTTACAGTAATACCATATGTAGTATAATAATACTACACAGTATAATGTAATATGTAGGATACCTTTTACCTATCCCGATATTCCCACGAAATTGGTTTGTAAAACATGTCATGAGATATGAATCGTTAAATAAGTTTCGGATCAACAAGTATTATGTGACAATGCAAACGCGAGTCGATATATTGACAGAAAAAAGAGATTTCAACATGTTTTTGTAAATGTTTTGCTAGTGCGAACGCACAGTTGTAGCATTAGGTATGTACTCTTGAAGAGTTGTCTAACGGTAAGAAAAATATGAATGAAAAAATTAAGTTATCCGGAAAAGAACTGGAGTTACCGATATACCTTGCAGAGCTGAAGTGTCAAAGCTGAAGTGTCAAGCTGAAGTGTCAGTGAGCTGGCCATTTTTGTCGAAGGACCGATGGCTAGTGGAGCAGACGAGTCCTGGAGTGGAGACCGCGCAAGCATAGTGTGGGACGCCCCCCCCACTAGATAGAGCAGGTGGCTGCCGGCTCGACAGACTGGATGCGAAAGGCGGAGGTCAGGGTGTTGCGGCGCATGCCAGCCTGGGAGAGGCAAATATCCAGCAGTGGACTATGATACCTAGGCAGAGTTGATTGATTGAAGTAAGAAAAATATTGTAGGGACCTAGATTCCTGTTAGCTAAATATTCCGGGTAAGTTTGAGTATCTACTTACGGTAGGTAAGTAAGTAGGTACTCAGAATTACCCGGTTTTTTATTTTATTAAGTGTGATCATTGTCTGTACTATAGTTCATTGCTAAAAACACCTATTCTGTAGCCGAGTCAATTAACTGAATGTAAGTGAACGTTTCCTGGCCTACCGCCAGACTTCGCAGTGGTTAAAAGGCGTGTGTTCATTAGCGAGTGCAATGCTAGATAACACGCAATTAGCGCTTGTTATTTTATTTTATGATTAATTAATCAATGAATAAGTCCTTTGGTTGTTTGTTTATCGGTCGATAAACCTATTCGTATAAGAGTCGGTATTCGTTCTAGGCTCATTCCTACATAAGGCGCAGTTACATTTCAGACTCTGATTCATACAGGGACGAATAAATCGTTGAAAAAAAACCTGATGGCTTGAATTACAGTAACACTTTTTGTAAAACTAGGTACTACTATCTGTTGAACTGTCTAATAATATCTTATTATCTACCTAACGTTATAAAATACAGCCCTGTGAGAGCAGGCGTAGACTTAGTAATGGGCTAATAGGGTCCCACCGGTACCGGTACCACCTTTGGAACCAAACCAACTAATAAAAAAACTCAAAGAATGCGTAACCTGCTCCTTTTTTGAAGTCGGTTAAAAAGCTACGTCTGAAATGCCAAAGTTGTTTGCTCAACTACCTAAAACCGTAAACATCCACCCTTGGACTTGAATCACCTAATCGACCGCTATGAACGATCGCGTGGGAATTTCGCGAATCAACATTTATCGGGGACATTCCAAACTCAACTTTATAATTCAAACTGGAATCTAGAAGCATCCTCCTTTAAGTATTAGGTCCTTACATATGAAATTGGCGTTTTGTACGGGAGGAATATAAAATCAATATTTTTTTTCTAATATATTTATTAATCAAAATATGCACCATTGATATCTATGCACTTTTGCCATCTTATAGGTAGTTCATTGATCCCTTTACTAAAAAAACCATGGGGGCGAGAATCAATGAACTCTTTGAAGGCGGTTTGGACTGCCGCATCGGAGTTGAATTTTTTCCTTGTAAGAAGTTGTCCGGATTCCGGAAAAAATGGTAATCTGTTGGAGCAAGGTCCGGGGAGTAGGGTGGATGTCGCAGACATTCCAATTGTAGCTCATCTAACTTAGTGGTTGTTTGTTGTGCAGTGTGTGGTCTTGCGTTGTCGTGAAGCAGCAGTGGCCTTGAGCGATTGACCAATCTCGGTTGTTTAGCAGCTAGTTCTTCCTTCATGGTTTGCAGTTGCTGACAAAAGATATCTGCCGTAATCGTTGGCCAGATTTTAGAAAGCTGTAGTGAACGACACCGGCGCTAGTCCACCAAACACTCACAAGTAACTTTTTCTGAGTCAATTTTCGTTTAGGGCAGTATTTGGCTGGTTCTCCAGGGTTCAGCCATTGCGACGAGCGCTTCCGATTATCGTACAGTATCCACTTTTCATCACAAGTAATGATTCGATTTAAAATCCCTTCATTATTGTGTCAGTTGAGCAAAGTAACACAGCAGTCGACGCGTGTTTGCAAGTTCGATTCACTCAAATCATGAGGTACCTACCCATCGTTCAAGTTTTTTTACTTTCCCGATTTGCTTCAAGTGGATTAATACAGTTTTATCACTTACCCCAAAGCCTGCAGCTATCTCTGAAGTGCTTTGTGATTGATCCCCAATAGCCAATAGCACAATAGCCTTTAATTCTTCATTTTCCACTTTGGTTCTAAAGGTCGAAATTTCCAGAACGAAAACGTTGGTACCAAAAACGTACCGTGCTTTCTTTTGAGACACCAGCGCCGTACACATCATTAATCCTTCGAGCTGTTTCTGCAGCACTGGTGCCACGGTAGAACTCGTACTCGTAAATGTACCTACCGTTATTTCATGTTTTCCATTGTGCGGTAATAAGCGACGCCAAAGAAAAAAAAATGAGGAAAAAACAAATGAATGACTGTTTTTAAAACTCAAATGTACCAGCTAAATGAATTTATAAATTTGAATTTGGAATTCTTAACCAAAGAGGAGATATTTCAGATCAAAGTGGTCAGTACTACAAAACGCTAATTTCGTATGTAAGGACCTAATATTTGTGAATCTCGGGATCGAATAGGCCGAATAGGCCATCATCGCTTACCGTGGGTGTTATGAAAGGTCACCGAAGGATGTAATTGCGAGGGTGAGCGGCAATATCCATCTGTAAGGGAATGTATTCATGTCATCTGCAAACAATATTTTCTTTTTCAGGCGATGTAATTTAGGGGAGTTGCTGAAGTACCCATTCAATAGTCGACATCAATATTAGCGAAGTCAATAGTACTAGCGAAGCTCCAAATGTTTGTTTTATTTTATATCTAGGCATTTTTGGGTAGATATTGGCATATAAATGAGAAAAGCAAAAATTAAGTTACCTACCTAGGTATTTATCATCTAATATCTACCCACGCCACCAGAGTTAGGTTTGCAAGAATTAGGTAGATATAATAGTACCTACTGATTTTATTGTATTTTGTTTAGCTGTCCCAGTTTTTGGTAAAGGGAACATCTTTCATCCCTTCGACTTGTAATTTTGGCCATAATTTCTAGCACACAAATCAACAAAGCTTTTATAACTCTTACAACATAACTAACATGACGAAGTTTTGTAAAATTGTGTTTCACCGTAAAATTAAAGAGGTGCGATATTGCTTTCGATTATTGGCAAACATCCAAAACATAACACATGTGGGGAAGGAAATGCATTTGTGGTCAAATCTTTCGCTGTATTTCCTAGGAATGAGCAAATGTTTTGGATAAAGAGCCTATTGCTCTTAAAGCGCCAGATTGCTTAAAAGAGCAACCACGGCAGGCACCTAAGAGCGACGATGATAATAAAAGACGTAGGTAAGTACTTACTTAGATTAAAATTGTTAATCTCTGAATGTGAAAGCTATAGGGCTAAGGACGGCTGAAAATCGAACTTGAAGACTTTATCTCAATGAGAAATACGTAAAACGTGACAGTTGGTGTTTATCCCGCGCGACTGGTTAGTGTAGAGTCAATTGCAGGAAATGGTTAATTACCTTAAGCGACCGCCTGTTAGTAATTATGCACAATCGCTGTCCTAAAAAGATACGGTCTAGCAACTAACTGCTATCTGCGACTTACCCGTCCAGCGTTAGCATATCATTAGCAACTTTGTACTTATGAAAAGAGAGGTTGAAGGAATAAATAGAAAATCAAAAAGCGTCGTCAGGCTTTTTTTTTTTTTTTTGTGGATGGGAAATAATCCAATGACCCCTCCCGCTCTGGGTGGAGCAGAAGGGAGTGTCAGACTCTTACTGACTAAAACCCACCCGTGTTCCTTCCTTAGCCCTTTGTGTTCCGGGGTAGCGGTAACCCTTTCGGACAATCCCGCTGCCCCGGCAGGCTTCGGCCCTTTCGGGCCCCTTCCTTATGCTGACATCTCTTTGAGGCGCGCGTGGAACACGTACGCGCCGTCCGGCACGGGCCTGGTCCTGATCGGACGGAGAGTTACCCATTAGTCTCCGCCCGCAGGCCCGCGCCTACGGTGGCCGGGAGTCGTCTCGCGGCTTCCGACGCCCGGGGCGTCTCCCGCGGCGGCTGGGACGTGAGGCCCTCTCCCTCAGCCGTCCCGCCACCTCCTTCGCTAGCATGACTGCTTCGCAGAAGGAGGTGACTGCCTCCCACTCCCTCTCGCCCCGGACCATGGCTTGAACCAGAGCCGGGCGCGAGAGGTCGCCGCCGCTGCCGATCGCCTCTGCGAGAACACGGCGGTGCTCCGCCCAATTGGGGCATACCGCCACCGTATGCTCCACCGTGTCCTCCGGGCGACCCTCGCAGTGGTGACACCCGGGCGTTTCCTCCCGCCCGATGATGTGCAGGAACCTCCCGAAACACCCGTGTCCGGTGAGGACCTGCGTCAGGCGGTAGGTGAGGGCGCCGTGGCGCCTCTCTAGCCACTCCTCAAAGAGGGGTCTTACCGCCGCTATCGCGGCGTGCCCTGCGCTGGGTTGCGACAGTCGCTCTTTCCATGCCGCCATGAGATCGCGCCGGAGGTCGGTCCACTCCGCCGCGATTTGCCGCGGAAGCGGAGTTTCCCCCCGGCGTAGTGCCTCCGCGCGCCACTCGTACAGGCGCGCGAGGACTATCGTCAGGCTCATTTAACAAACAGTATTCGGTAGTCATTACGGTATTATGTAGGTACTTACCTAAATCGACAGAAATAACATTACACCAAAATTATGTAGGTAGGTATCTAAATCATAATTTTATAAGGTTGCATGAATTTATTACATCATATTGAAAATCCGATGACCGTGTAAAGTTTGATAACGAACGGCTGTTTTTATGAATATCTTATACAAATAAAACCTTTACCTTAATGCTTGAACTATCCGTAGACCAAACAAATGTTTCTCTCCGTAAGGGAATTGAACCCGAGCCCCGCAATCCCAGGTCAGCCAACGCTGACCAGGCTGCGTTGATAATATGTCATCATCATAATGATTCCATGGGTGTAATATTCAAGGAAAGATGCCTCTATTTTATAAATTAAATTTGATATTTGTTTATATATGGCAAATAGGCCCAATTGTTAGTAACATATTGCTCTTAAAAACTATTGTCACAAACACATATGGGAAGTCATGAGTAATATAATTATAAAGATAGGTATAGATAAAGACCAAGGAAGCTACCTATTATCTTACTCCTAATAATAAATCCTTAAAGCTGTAATATCTGAGATCTGTAATAGATGCAATCATCACCGAGATCGAGCATTAGGTATGCATGTAGTGCAGTATACCTACCTATCGGTGAAACATGAATGCTTGATACGCTATTAGCAATTTAGAATGTATGAAGATGATGATGGTATGTTTAAAGGTGAACTGTTCTTAGTTCTAGGTACAATAAAATACAATTAATATATAATATTCATTTTAAACGTTTGCCACGAGCCATGCAATCCTGCAGGTAGTAGAGTAGCGTTATTGTACTTACAATAGTGTGTCTAGGTAGGTTTACCATACACTCCTCGGAGTTCCGCCTAAGCTTTAAATTTAAAAGCTTAGTTTTCCCGATTGAATGTCTTACGTACGCTAGTTTTCGTACGTTGACATAGGTACCTGTACATTCAGCAGCGAAAGTCGATTATTTAACGCTTTAGTTTTTTTAAAGGTTATCATTGCACACAATTTCAAAAATAATACATATTAGTACCTACCTACAGCTGTAAAATTATATAAAACACAACCTCTGAACTATCACATCAAAAGCTAAAAGAACACTGTTTGAAACAATTTGTTGCTGACCGTACCTTAGGTAGATAAATGTGTTGTCATTATTCTACGGTTTATCTCTGTACCATAGTTTATGGGTTTAGCTATAGCCGAATCTATTTAGCCGTTCGTTATTACATGATTGAGCATTTACAAGATAACGGTGTTAGGTGAATACACTCGTAGGTACCTACTTACGTAATGTGTATACAACGCACATGATAACAGCTGCGTCCACTTGATGTGAAAGGCAGGAAGCCTTTTAATAGTTTCCGGATGAATACGGAGCAAAATCGGTTTCATACGAGCCAAGTAAAATATCCTTTAAAAAAATTACTCTCATGAAATGCGGAACAAAATACAAAATCCGATTAATTAAATAAAAAGTCAAAATCCAAGCACTTCGTGTCACATTTTTACTTACAATATAATGTATGCTCGTGCCTAAATAAATAGGTCAAGTACATAAATGATACACATCAGATTTTATATAAAGTTACGCTCGTAAAAGTGTCAGACTTTGTGTCATAGGCAAGGTAACATCTGTTTTATTGAGTCCTCTGGGACGCGATCCTTCGGTAAGAACCCAATGCAATGCGGTTTTCGTCACCTAACATTTTGAATTATTTAAATTTAAAGGATTTACGAGACGAATTAAACCTTAGGAAATGAATTTTATATTTTATCTCGCTGAATACATTGTGTTGTTAGGATCTGCACCGTAACTTGGTTTTTGTATCATGGGTTCCTTAGGCTTCGTTACATTTCACATTATCGATTGTAGAACAAAGGCAAGGTCTTCAGAAAGAGCATTCTTTTCACGTAAAAATTGTGGCAAAAGATTCCTTTATGAAATGTTGCGTAGTGGGCGCTCGCAAAGGGCAGCCCCTCGACTTCATATCCCGGGGCTCTATTTGCTATTGCGTAGTTACAGTCTTGGTCGAGCTTACTATTTATTTAAAAACATTTGCGGTACGAAAATATAGCAAAAGATTCGTAAATTTCGGCGCACCTACCTACATGTTTATGGTTACCTTTTTAGCCATGTGTTGCATTAGAGCAGTAAAAATATTTGCATGTCCAAATTCAATTTTACGTTCGGTGGTATTTAATAAAAATGCGAAATATTATTTTTCCCCATTTATATTGACTTAATTGATGCGAATGCTTAAAATTATGGCTCTCGTAATCACAGCACACATTCCACATACTGAATTCTGAATGCAATTAATGTAACATCTGCATTTTAGGAACAGCTTTTAGTTTTAGTTATTACATGCGAGTGCAACTTTGTCGTATAGAATTTCTAGGTATTCAGCTATATACTGTGGGTACCCAAATTTTAAGACTTTATTTAGGTAGATAAGTAGATACTTATCTCAGTTTGCTTGCAGAACAATGGTCTGTCCATTAAATATTTGTAGATGATAAGTAGGTATTTGGGTACTTATCTAGCTAATTAAAAGATAGTCAAATATTCTCTACGAAATGCTTTTGCGTAGAGTATAATGTGTCATGTATTATGAAAAATTGCTTTATTTTATGTTAGTACCTCCCGCGGCACCTTTATTGGAAGCATGCATCTATCTATGTAATTATTTATTTGGATCATAAAATTGAAAATGGAAAACAAAAGTTATAATTTTTTTTGATGTTTTGTGTGACATTTGTGTCTATTTAAAATTAAGACATGATATCCTAACTGGTATTCCACTTCTGATTGGCAATGTCGAAACCAACACAAGAGCAGTTCATTAGTCTCAGTCAGTAGTCAAGACTCACGATGAATTGGCGACAGCTTGACTGAGCGTATACCTCAAAGCACCTTTATATATATTTTAGAACATGAATAAGAAGTGGATTCATCCCGTATCGGCCCAAATCGATCAGTGATACTGTGATACACAGTAACTACCTACCTATAGGTACTTTTTTTGTCGTCCGATTCACGTATATGGAAAAGAGCTGATTCTTTGCAATGTGGCCCTTACCTACCGTTACGGCACGTTTATCTGTAAAAACAAGTAACGAAAAAAGCTTGATATTATAAAACACTTACTTGTGGGGCCCGTGGCTAAATAATAACAGCCGCACAGGTCGGTCAATCAGATTAAGCTACGCTTGCCGCGGTTGGTCTGTGGGTGGGTGACTATCTTTACATACCGAGAACCATCCGTGCCTTGGAAAGCATGTTAAGCCCCGGTTAGGTCCCGGTAGTCAGAAGCCCGAAAATCTGATAATCAATCTTAGGGGCTTAGTATTACCTACCCAGTAACTGGGTTGTGGAGGTCAGATAGGCAGTCGTTCCATGTAAAATACTGGTATTCAGCAGCTGCATCCGGTTAGACTGGAAGCCAACTCCAACATAGTTGGGAAAAGGCAAGGCAGATGATTATAAAATACTTACTTGACGATACATTTTTAAATACGCGAAAAGGTTCCACGTTTCGCTGCTCCGCCCACACAATAACTAAGAGATAGGTTCAACTATGAAATAACGTTTGCACGTCTGCCACCTCTTTGTCATTTGTCACGTTGTTTTTACATTTATCAGAATAGAAAGTTACGTATGACGTAATCCCAGCTTATTCCCCTGACTCTTTACACAAAGCATGAAAGAAGGTATTTAGCAGGAGATAAAGTAGTAAGATCTGCGACGTGGCATTTCCCGCGGAACGGGCAGTCGAAGCCATATTGTTTGAACGATTTCTTCAATATTTCCAAATAAAAGCTTGTCATTAATTGGATCAGATCAGAAGCTGTGTTTTGGAACGTTTAAAAAGTAAATGGATGTCCAATAAACATAAAATTTATTTACGATTATTTTACATCCTTTTTGGGTTCCGTAGCCGAACGGCAGGAAGGAACTTGGACACTTTGTTATTCCAAATTCTGATTGCTGTCTAGACCGATTACTCTCTCAAATTGTATCGACGATAAAGGAAGTACAAATAATGTAACTGTCGCGCACAAAGGAAGGCGTCATATATTTTATAAACCATATCCAGTGACAGCACTTTACTCTTTCCAATGGACCACTTCATTTGAAAGAGTACAGTACCGTCACTCGATATGGTTTGAAAAATTAGTAAAGTTACCTTACGTCCACACGTTAAGTACCTTTACTGATTTTTTTATTGAGCACTCAGAGCACTGTTAGTCTTCGTGTTATGTTTTTAGTTTATAAGCTTTGAGCAAGCTGCTTCGATCTATATATATAGGTACTGTAACTAAGTATGTAGTTCAATTATATAGACTACTAGCTGACCCAGCAAACGTCGTTTTGCAAAAATAAAAAATAGATAGTAGCCGATTCTCAGACCTACCCGATATGCACACAAAATTTCATACAAATCGGTCCAGCCGTTTCGGAGGAGTATGGTAACTAACACTGTGACACGAGAATTTTATATATTAGAAGATTTATTTCGGTAGGCACTTACAGCCGGTCGATTCTGTAAAAATCTCACCGTGATAACTTAGGTGAAGTGAGCGTGAAGTGAGCTATCAATAGGGGTAATCCCTAACATCAGGTGGAGTGACAGCTCACTTCGCCTACGTTTTCACGGTGTGATTTTTACAGAATCGATAAGCAGGTTGTTTTGAATTGTCAAAAAGTTTATTAAACTCGTTCCTTAAATGACGTTAATTCGTTCTAGACCTAATCGAGTGGAGTTCAAATTAATCTTCATGCAGTTTGAATGTTTATAACTTTAGCTGCGGAACCCCTACTCAATGCGCGTCCAAGTCGCACTTACCGGATTTTCGTAGTTGTTCTGGAGCGTGCAATATTGATAAATCATCGGGGCGGATATCGACAATTACGCAGTATTTCATGATGCCGCGCCTACTTTATTATCAATTTCACTCCATTATCGCCTACAATTGAATGAACAGTGATAAATTAGGTACCTACTATGGTTTGTTTATTATGGAGGAAACATCAGACTTTATTTCAAGGAAGGAAAGGTAGAGCTGCTCTTGCATTTGCCATATTATGATTTGATAAGTGACAAGGATGCCACTGAGTATTATTACTAAATTATTACAATAGGAAACGAGCCTAACTTGGAAGTTATTTGCTAGGCTTTTCTATGCAGCTGAGAATTTTATTTACAACCGCTTGAAACTACGACTAGAAAAGCAAAAGTGAGAAAGAAAACAATCAACAAGATTGTATCTTCTCGCAGATGATGACACACAATTGGTAAAAGTGCATTGAGCCAAACAGGATACCACAGCGACCGGCGGCGAGTGCCCGAGGTATCTTTTACAACTTAAAGCGCTATTCCAATCTTTAAACCAGGATTCGCTTCACGCGGGTGCGGTGGCTTCGCTTAGAGTTTTGAGAAGAAAGAATCTTTGATAAAATACCGAACAACGTTGAATTAATACGACGCTTGCAATGTAGCTTCAACAATGATCGAGGGAAATAAGTTTGACTGTAACAATTGGACGGAAAATAAACGTAATTTGATTTAATAAAAGCCGAAGTACCTAGTCGATACTTTGTTAGTACGTCGGAGGCAGAGCTGAGAATCCCCGGGGATGTATGTGCGGGGTAGTGAGCTCTCTGACCGCAAGCCGGGACGTTACGGCGCGGCGCTACGTCTCCACGTCTACATTATATGAGCACTGTCCATGCGAAATTTATCAGCTGTTCTCATTGTGAAATTCAATCGAGAGGTTTTTTCTTAGACTGACTATTTATAGTAGTTTTTTACTTTTACGTGCAGCTTCAGCACAGTTACATTTACATTATGATCAATTACGGTCATTCCTTTTTAGGTAGTCAATAAGAATTCTATAATTATTTACTTAACAAAAATATCGGGGTAAATAATGTACAATAGAGTAATTTTATGTTATAGATTATTTTAGAATATGTAACACAATATTTATACTAGGTACTAAATTAAAAGACTAACTAATTATACAAATAAATACAATTAAAATATTTAGCAAATAAAATCAACAACGACGCTTTTTCAAGTTAACAAAATATAGACAGTCCAATGTTCATTATGATGAATTGCATGCATTTGATTTTACTCAAACGCCCCAAGAGTACCGAAATTGTCAAAAAAAATAAAACCTAGAAAGTTTAAACGTTAACAATCGAGCTCTACCAGAGTAATTACATTAGTTTGTATTAGATAAGGGTGGTGGTATGACGTAAAATATTCACCGGCAGTTGGCGGACTGCAGTGATTGCCCTCGGGCTGCGCTGTGTCCCGCGCGAGCTCGTCTAAGCACCCGCCCCGCCATGTTTCACCGTACAAGCGGTTCATAAAAATAACATTTACATACACGAGTTTATTATTTAAGTTACGTATCCCTTACTTTTTGTTGATACAGCTACGAGAAAACATTTACTATGAATAATTTTCAGTAAATTAATTTGTAGGTAATATTAAATCCATTCAACCTACCTGTTTAAAATTAAATTCGGAACCCTAATTTAGGATAATTACTGGTTGTTTAGGTGGGTTGGAGTCGGGTATGTAATTAAACATACTCATAATATTGGTTCTATAGCGTATTGCCGAACCTACAGCTGTACATCTAGGGTTGTATAAATTTCTAGTGTTGTGTTGATATTTGCACAAATTAAACAACAATTTGACGAGACTTCATGAAATAAACAGCCACATCCCGGATAGTCATTGGCGTGTAAGTTTATTATAAAAAAGATAGCTAATGCATATTTTTTAATCTATGGATTTGAAAGACGCGGAAATCAAATGTAAATGGATAAAAAAGGGTAGTCTTAAAACCTAAAATAATTTTGGTAGTCTATTCTGTGTGCTCATCAAAAATGCAAATTTCACAAAAATCTGTTGAGAGGGTTATGCGCTAGAGAGTCGGCTAGCTCACGCTCTCTACGAAGCTTCCATTACGCCGATTTCGTTGAAATTCAGTCATTTTTATGAAAATTTATCACTCATTTTGATTTTCTTTCTAGACTCTAAACGTAGGTAGAGTAAATTTCAAGTATACAATAACTAAACAGATAGAAAGCAAAACGCGTCGTTTGAATCTTTTAACGTAGAATGTTAACACATGAAACTAAAACTACATATAAGCCTCGTTTTTCGCTGAATTTCTAAAGTGCAGCTACACTTTACCATCTATTTACGAAGCCACTATCGCTGTTTACCCGACTACGGAGGGTTATGATTTTAATCGGTATTTATGTATGTTCATCTGTTCCCTCATAACTTCAAAAGTACCTATAATAATTTAACAAATAAGGTATCGCTAGAAGCGTCTTGACCGTCCGCTGGTTATAGGCTATATGACGTCGTTACAATAAATTTAATATGGCGCCCTCTTGAGGACATAAAGTAATGAATTTAAAAATAAATATTTTGGTATAGTGCCTTGTTGGGTATCAAATTAGCATATTTCAAAAATATAAACATTACTGAAATAAGCTCCAAAATAATTAAATAAAAAATAAGTTTAAAACTAAAACGGGACTACTGAAAAGCATGAAACAAGAAAGTACCATCCCGTGGACGCATGCCGCTGTACTAACATACTTATAAGCTATGGGCCACCATAGCTTATAAGTGACGCATGCCAATGCGACCACGGGAAGGTACTTTCTTGTCTCATCCTTTTCAGTAGTCCCGTTTTAGTTTTAAACTTATTTTTTGTTCCGATAAAGTCTTGAGGGGCCTGCACGCTATGTGTTGTGTATGCACGTTCAAAAACTTACTGTTATGTATGTGTCAAGATAAAACAATGTAAAGTCACAAAACTTGTTCTCGCATAAAGAGTTATACGTGTTAGTGGTTTGGGATAAACGGGGTTGGATACGAGATCGTCGTTCCTACCTTTTGTCTTTTTATAACTCATACGGACGTATTTATTTTCTAAGAGGTAGATACTTCAATACTCGTAAAACACGACTCATTTGATATTTAGGCGTACTGCCCATCGATTTTGTGTCCTCCATACACTAAGTCTCCGAAGAAAAGTCTACACGACGCTAAAGCGTCAGATACAAAAGTACCTACTTGCGACTCTTTCTGGACTGAATCTTTAATAGAAGCTATTTAAAGGCTCGCTTGAACAAAATAGGTGTCCGATTGCGAATAATTACAGACAGTTATCATTAACCCTAATGAACCTCGAAGCTATAAATCAAAGAGCAGGTTCTGAGATGAAGTGTACGTGAGCATCATTAAAGTATCAAATAATAACTAGGTACTACTTAAATCAGCAAAACAATACTGTAGAGTTAATGTTATTAGACGTGTTTTAACGACGTTGAATATTATCTGCACGCTTATCTTCTAAGAGCACTTAAATTTGTATATTAAAAATATGGTTTCTACAATGTACCTACACTAGTCTTGATATTATTTAAGAAACATGACAGCAGCGCTACAGCACGGCGGAATAACAAAGGAAAAGACAGGCCACGTTTAAATTTTGCCGACCGTCTTTACAATATCTCAAGCAAAATTATGCAAGTGGTAACCGAGTTGGCAACTGCAACTGGGCTATTTGGGGAAGACAAGACGAATAGCAAATAAAGACTTATCCGAAAGTAGTTCGCAGATAGATAGGAGGCGGATAAATTACCAATACTGCACCACCGCTCTCGTAGCGTAGCGCACTTGGTTACTTAAATACTTACGTTCAAATTGTAGAACATAAATGTCATATAAAATGCCACCTTGAATTCTGTCATTGTAATTTAATATGCACATGTTATTTTACAAAAAGTTTTTAATTAAATTGTTGTACCTATTGTTTTATTTTCGAAACAAAGTATTAGCTCTGTTCAGTTTATATTACATTCCGCTCGGGAATTGGAAAAATGAAACATGAAATCAACTCTGCTGTCTGTTTGTTTCACCGTGATAATGCCTTTTCTAAGAGATTGCTCGACGCAGATAGCAGATTTTTGCCAAATTTATTGTTAGTTTTGACCTCAATATAACTTAATTATGTATACAGGTTAAATACGATTTGTAAATGTGATTTTGAAAGCAAAATGTAATAAAGACATACATATTTGTGTGAAATATAAATATATATCTTTCAATTAAGTGTAATTTATGAGAATTGAGCTAGTTAGAAAAAGTAATACCGTCGTGTTGTAGATTTCTTTTTAAGTAAGTAGGCATACAGATTTACTGTCGTTTGTATGTCGTGTTAGGTATAAAGTATGAGAAACAAATAAAATTATTTCAAACATCTTAATTGGCTTAGTAAAACGAGATAATGGAAGGCAACAAATATGTATAACTCGAACTCTACCGTTAAATGATTTTCACACATGCTTCAAATTAGTTTTTTATAAACTTGAAGACAGTATAGAAAAAAACCTACCATTGCGATTTGCTCTCAGTTCCGAAAGAAACAATGTTTTATTCAAGAGATAAGACTGGCCTTTGTGTTACTTGGTAGAAGCTCAAATAAATTATTAAGGACAAGGTAATCACTCCGTTTGCCAAGAAAACACTGTGTACAATGAAAAATGCCTTACAGAGGCTATGGAGAATATATTTTGGATTGTTTATACACATTCTATGGTATGATAGAGTACAGGAAGTAATGGGAGAAGAATCTTACAGAGGAACATCACAAATACAGAGTGGCATGGTATGGTCGTTACTGCAAACAAGTCGTTCAGCGTTACTCTTAGGAACGGGAACTGTTACAAATTTAACACTTGCGACTGGCTTTTAGTTATAGGTAGGGCCCCAGTCTGCTATTTTTATAAATTCGTCATTCCAACACGATCCCATTGTCATTTTGCTAAAAGTTCGTAATCTGCTACATTCATAATGGTCGATCATTGGTCGGTCAATGGTCTGAGAAAAACTACTAAATTTCATGCTAGATTTAATTTAATATATATTTTTACATATTACGTATTAAGTAGTGTTTGCAATCTGAATTAGTAAGGAGTTCGTAAATAGCAATAAACATTACATTTATTTATTTGTCATTATGTACAAGATTAGCATTTTATGCCTTTCTTTCAATGGAGTGTCAGTGGTTGATCATTGCAAAGTCATAATGACGCCATTATATTATTAGATTACCAAACTTGTCAAAATCCACAATTATGAAATCAATGATAGACCATTCTGACACTATTGCAATAGCAGACTTGAGGTCCTGTGCAAGCGAACATGGGCGTTAACGGCTCCGGAGGCCCGGAGCGGCAAGCCGCGGCGGCGGCGGCGCGGGGACGTGTGGCGCTCGCCCGGGCGGCTCCCGGCACCCGGCTGCCGCGTCTCCCGGCCTGCGCCCTACACCACCAGTCTTCTCCACGCTGAGTGCCGTACTCACATTCTATTGCAAATGCTTTAAAATTTAAAACACTCAGAAAGCTAGGGCTATACGAAAAAATATGAAAAATAAGCCGCTGAATACATTCTGTGGAGTGTAAGTAATGCCACCGCGTGTATGAAGGTTTTCGGGATATTTTTAGTTATTATTCGAATCCACGATAAGTTTAACCATATATTCCGTTCTTATGCCTGCGCTATTGTAATGAATAAGAGATAAGATGTGAATAAGGAAATTCATATGACATCATTGAAGATAGGAATCTGTTTCCATCGATTTTTACTTAGGATCCGAATGCTGAGCTGAGTATCTACAACTGATAGTTCGTATCAAGAAGGTAAAATCAAGCTTTAAAATTGTCGATGAACTAAAAAAAAATTCAATCTTTTGAATACATTTTCGTTCATCTTTCGGTAAAGGGAAACTTCCATTATTATTAGCCTGTGATGTCCCACTGCAGGGCAAAGACCTCCCTACTCTCTTTCCACTTATCTCTGTTCAAAGCGAAGGACCTGAAGGCCAATTCTCGTAATATAAAATGTTCAAAATCTAGTCGCGGTCTCATCTGAGCGACAAACAAATTTTAATGTCAAAAACTTGTCAAAACGTAGGGAAATTCGAGGTTTTTTTATCAGATTGAGACTGAGATCACTGTGAAACTCTCGCCTAGAGAGTAGTATATTCCTTGCTGTGAACGTACTTAAAATTACGAGAACTGCGACTCAGTTCTTGTTGAAGGAGCCATACGGTTATGAAATCGTATGGGTTATATGATCTAAGGGTTTATTTACAATATACCAAGCTTAACAATTGTCACTATCATAACTAAAGTGATACTTACCTTTGTATACTTACATTCACATTCATATTACGTACACTCTATTTATATTTATGTTTTTTTTCCCTGTAAAGTCGAGCACGAGTTCAACAGCGCTAGGAAAGCGCGACGTTGGCGCTCAATGGCTCCTTAAGAGAGGCACAAGTACTAAAGAACGTTGCACATTACACATAAACGTGGCAACGTCGACGGTTAGACCACTACTGACAAGATTTACTAGAGAGAGTAATTTTAAAAATCTTTATGAATCCAAAAATATAAGTATTACAACCTTTCAGTTGACAGCTGCCATTCAAGTTTCCAATTACTCGGAAATTGCCCTGAAGTGGGTAAGTATACTCGTGGCAAACATGGGTTGTGTGCTCAAAACATGTCATGTCTACACACTTTGGTGTAATGTAATTATAAATGATGAGTAGTCAAACTATGCAAAAAGTTTACTAAAATTGTTGACATCTAGGATTGCACTGCCGTTGTAAACAAACTACTGAAGAATGAGTATTACGGGCCATGGCAACAAAATGCTTTAAAGCATGTCGAGATTTATTTAATTATTTGTTTTGATTATAAATATATTTTCGATATCTGTTTCGAAAAATCGAGCTCAGAACAAAATTAATGTTACAAAATAATGTATGATAATGTCGGGAACATGATAGAGGATTTGCAGTGTGTGGAAATGTGAAACTTCTACAAGCATAGCTACAAGTGCCATTAAGAACCCGTTAACCCCGGTCGACTGCTGCAACTTACGCGGAAGATAAGTGATGATCAACACATCCTATGAATACTTATATAGACGTTCACACATACGTTCCATCTTGTAAAAAAATCTGGATAAAAAATAAGAGTGATTGTGGAAATGGAGCGGAAAAACTACCAACGAATGCTGGAAGAAATAAATCGTCATTGAACGCTGTTTTTACTACATAAATCACGTACGTTTTTAAAATACGCTTTCAGGATCATCTGGGTTTCTAGAAACCAGAAGTGCATTGTTTTCCATGAAATAGTGATAGTAGTACCTAACTTACAAAATCGGCGTGGTTTTGTTGTACTGTGCTTAGGCGCGAGTAGCTGGCAACTTGTCAAACTATCATCGCTTCACCAACCACATTCACACTTAACGTGGTCGGTGGCAAGTGATGCTTTGGCACTAATTATTGTAACATGGTCCACGTTGTTAGACGCCATTAGTGCGGTGACGTACCTACATATATAAATCAGTTTGTCGTAGCGTCAGTATTCAGTACCACTAAATTCAGAGCAGAAGTTAAATTTTTAAATGACTTTTGCATAAAGTTTTTCTTTAAATGTCTGGGCAGACATGAGGTCGCGAACTTTATTTAATTTCCTGATGCGCAAACGAAAACCAGCCGGGAAACGGACCGCACCCACATCTGGCTGACTAATGCTGTTTGAACTCGCCTCAAACTAAATTATTTATTTTAATGTGTCTTTATTTGAATTTGTAGCTAACGTTACGCGTTACGCTGCATAGGATTAGGTGTGTACCTATTTAAGAATTAAACTTGTGTTATGTTACGAGCAGTTTGCTACGTGTACAGGATGGGAATTACATGACTTCTGACCGTTATGTTGGTACTAGAAAATAAGTTGACTTCGACATATTAAAATTGTGTTTCCAACTCTCTAGAATGCTAAAATTGCACCTGAATATATGTAAATACAAGGTAGATTGCTATTTGTTTCATTACTTTACGACTTTAAAGTGTCGTAAGAGTGTAAGAGGAATTCGAAATTGGCTCGGATATAAGCATTCTAGAAGCTATAGACGTATGAGGAACAGGGTTTAAAGTTCACTCATCCTCCTTAGAAAAGGGAGAATCCTCCGACCAGACGGGTGTCGTGTCTGGCGGGCAACTGCCCGATGGTTCATGTCGGCCCGTTGTATACCTATATGCTAGTTGCGCGGTAAACTCTGCTTGCGAAATGCAGGATTTTGTGTGACGCCAGTATGACGCGTAGTTCGCATGTGGCGTTGTAGATACCGCTGCAAAGCCATCAATTAAAATGCAATATTACGAAAGCAAATATCTACCTACCTACCTATGTAAGTATATTCCAAACTTTATATTCAGGCACATAGTTTTTAATTGAACTTTACAACTGGCGCGAAGTTTGAATACATTACGAATCTATGTTTGTCTTTCTACTTATAAACCGTTAGGGAAATCTTTGAACCTAAATATCTAATACCTACTACGGCGTTTTTTACTGGACAAGGTTGTACACACAACAAAGGTGTTAAGTGTGCAGGTAACGAATGAGATATGTTCCTACACGTGCTCACCTCTGCCGGCAACTGTCACGGTGTGCGTGATAACTGAGCAACTGTTGTTGTGTGCGCTATAATTGATTATACTCAAGACTCAAGACACGCTCAAAGAGATGACCAAGTCCTGACCACGAATACCAAGCAATCTCCGTGAAAATGTTAATGTATTTACTAAAAGTGTAGGTGCAAAATTATTCGTTCTAAAAAAAGTTGGTGCAATTCATCCTGTCTGTTGCATTAGCAAAACTGCAGCAAATTGCATTGGTATTTGTTATATAACAAGGGGAACACAATAAGCGCAAACAGCCGGCGACAGAACTTCCGATCCGATTTTTGTTGACTAGATGCTGACTCCGAGATTAATTTTATTACTGTCTCTGAATAAAGTCCAGTTTTTATGATTGGATGAATATTACAAGCTTAGTGAAAATAGTTGGAATAAGGAGAGAATGGGATGGATTTAATTGTATTATTTTACTTAAAACTCTAAACACAGGTAGGTTTTGTTTCTTCCAGTTATTAGAACCTATATGTCACCTATGAACCTATGCCTAGTAGGTATCTATGTCAGCATTTTTAAGGTTGTTGCTGGTTTGATTCTACAGATAAAGGCACCTACATATTTATCTCATAATATACGTACATAGGTACATGCGGTGGGGGGACCGACTTTATCGAGACCTGAAAGTTTTGGAATGCCTCTATTAATCTCCAAACTGAGACATTTATATTATTTGTAAACTTTTTTATTATGAAAATAATGTGGTGGCGTACTGTGTGCCACAAACATATTTGTAGGCTTAGTAACCGTTCGTACAACTGTCTGCTCAGCTGTCTTGTCCTTTAATTATAATAATACTAGTCTGATACTGTCTCATTGCACGGCAAAGGCATACACAGAAGCATGACCAATAATTAATCACTACGCTTTCTCAAGACGGGTTGGCGATTTTAAACTTACCTACCTATATTAACTATGAAGTCCAGGTTTCCTTACGATATTTTCCTTCGCCTTTGTCAGTGTCAAATCACATTGGCACCTACTTGAGATGGGTCTCACAGGGCTATCACGACCATCGTTCTTTAATTATAAACATACTAGCCCCGCGGTTTCACCCGCATAAGTTCCGATCCCGTGGGAATATCTGGATAAAAAGTATATATGCGTTAATCCAGGGTATCAGCCACCTCTATACCAAATTTTATCAAAATTGGTTTAGCCATTTGTACGTGAAGAAGTAACAAACATACTCACAAACTGTCGCCTTTGCAATATTATGTGATTTCTCAGTACCAACGTAACATTGATCAAACTAACTAACTATAGTTAAGTCCCTAATAACTTATCAATGAAGAGTTATGATTCATCGTAATCGATTTCACGAGTACAGTAAGTTCGAACTAATTAATGATAACATTCCGTCCATTATCCATATCTCAAACGATGCTAAAGTTTGCAGTTAAGTAACTACGGAAAATACCAGTTAGAGCCGCAAAGCAAAGGTTGCCATTTAAACCTGTGTCCAGCTGTCATAGAACTCTATCCAATTATACTAAGAATAACTGAGATAATCTGGCTAGAGCATTGAAAATGAGATATGATAAATGTGCATTTTCATTTATTCGTGTTTTCATATTCGCTTGGAGTTTATTAGTGGTGCTGGACGGTTCTCGACGCCGACTCCAATAAGCACGGACACCTCATGACAGATTAATTATTCCGTTTGTCGGCGCTGACTACTACCCTCGACCCTCTTCTCACCCAGCCATCCACAGAGCGGAAACGAGTTTAAAGCATGTTTCTTCTCCACCGCTATACTCGTTCTTTTTAACACGCTTTTCTAAACAGATTTTTTAATTTCTTTCTATTAGAAAAGAGCCCATGTCCGCGACCTTTTTCCTTTGGAGGCAAATGACTTTGTTTTTAATTTTGACATTCTGGGAATTAAAAAGTTTTTCGTTAATCCATTACGGAAGCTTATAGCGCAATCTGGATAGATATTATTATTATTTATTTTATTTTATTATATTATAGATAATTTTTTCTTCGTTTGTATTGTGTAGTTCAGATAAACATTATGAGATAGTGGTAGTTTTGAGGCAAGGTGATCAATACAGGACAATAATATTATGTAGTGTTGGTAGCGGGCCGCCTCGCCGGCGCGCGCTCGGCGCTCGCCCGGCCGCCTGCCGCTCACACTGAGTGTAATTGTAGCCTGTGTCTATTGAATTATTGAGAAGTCAACATTTTAGCCGTTTCTCGCGCTAGCGATCCTATGGGTATGTGTAAACTTTTTAAAATTAGGAAAGGAAAGTAAATAGCAGCAACGTAGCAGGAAATATTAAATAGAAAATTCTTAAAAGTTTTTCTCGTGGCTTAGTAACGAACTGACCGAATAATATTTCAAGTTTCAAGTATTGGAAAATATTTGAGTTGAATAAAGCAATCGGTATGAAACTCGCTGGATTAAGATCTTTTTATAATAATATATCTGACTTTTTGATCTATACCTAATGATATCACTGCCAAAATGCTGCAAAATGCTGCTTCATATGGCATTTAATCCAGACCAAAACGTAAGGGGAATATTTAAATGCGTAGTCTCATTTCAAAAGTTCTTCAATGTTTACTGTCAAAGACAATAGTACTCAATTTAAACGAGCAATAGCGTGCAGTGCACAAACGAGGCACGTTTCACTTAAATGTATTATGCAGCGCCAATGTTGGAATATGATATTGAAACAATATCAATAAACGGGTGACGTTTGACGACGTGCGCCACATGCGAATCAGTGCTGTGATTTTAATACAGATAAATTATCCCATTCACATAGAGGGAAAACGATCACTTTTTATAAAGCTTTATATTGATTGGCTCGTCGTTTAATAACAAGTTGGTGACGCTCGTTTATTATGACGGAGTGACTGACAGGCGACGGAGCTAATTTATTATGGTCCCTCGTCGACGGTTAACCGGTACCTCAGTATAGTTTCTACTTACTCAAAAAATGAAGATAAACAGCACTCACATAAAGTTCTCTTTCAAATTGCAAATTATCTGCCTCTTGGCGCGAGTGCTACATACACATTTCCATAATTTTATTTATATTTATCTGATTTTTGGTCCCTCATAAATAAATAAATAAGTAAACGTTTTTTGTGTGCTTCATACAGTTTGTATTGTTAGACGACAATAAGCTTACTTAGGTATATTATTTCTTTTAGTTCTTTTTTTTTGTTCAATACACTATTCAGCATAATATTGTCATAGTATTGTATCAATCAAATGCCAGCGTATGGTCGATACGGGTGCAGATGTAGGCCTCCCAAAAATGCTTCCCAGTTATAAGCACCCTCTCCTTTATGCCAATCTTCTCCAAATCTATACCCATATTCTAAGTCTTCCTTCGATAATTAGGGTTCTGTATCTCATAAGGAAAAACGGAAAAACGGTACACATATAAATCTCTGTGACCCAAACACAGACACGTAACGAAAATAAATGAATTTTGAATATGCGGGTCATTTTAGGGGGATAAATAGAAAACTTAAATAAAAAGTTTCGCAATCTGTACTGTGTGACATATTATATGAAAGGACTTACTGTGAGGATCTCAAATATATTTTTTTTTCATAATTTTAAAGTAAATTATTTTAAAGTTATTTAAGAAAATAGACGAAAATTGACCTTTCCCCTCCCTTATTTCCGAAACTACTGGGTCTAAAATTATGAAAAAAATAGTTCTATACATACATATAAATTACAGGAAAACCTATAAAGAATCTGTGGTCTTAAAACCACATAGTAAATCTCTCAATTTCACTTACATTTTCAGTTGGAATGTATGGGAGAACATGATTTTCAACTACAATGGTAAGTTTGTTCTTTTTTTTTTAAATTTTATTATTAGTTTGTTCTTGGGATAAATTCATTCTAACTACGTGAACCCTTCATTGTGCGTGGTCCGACACGCTATTGGCCGGTTTTTTTCTCTCTTCTTGTGAGATACTTTATAACCCCCCTGTGCTGGTTTGATACTAGATTTGTACAGATTGGAACATAAATCGTTCATAAAATATGAACCTGACTACATTTTAAATACCTACAGACAACATAAAGTTTGCTCCTTTGCAATTAATGCGAGTATTACGTACATAGATGTGTACGAAAGAGGTTTTGGCCACCGACTCTCCGCACCCGCATCGGACCCTTTTGGTTTAACTCCGAGGAACTGAGATATATATTTTTTGTTAAATACGATTTCGTACTACAATTTAATACGACATGTAATCCGATTCATTAATTGTAGTTACGTATATTGACGTTTTTCAATTAGCCGATTGAAAGCGCGAGGTCGAGCCGGCGTAAATCTCAATTTAAGTAGAATTAATGTACATACGCAGATAAACTGAAAAAGGTATAAATAAGTATTAAAATATCTTGTTAGGTTAATGAGATCACGTAGAGAAGTTTCCTTCAATGCTACGCCGTAGAGGCGTCTTTGAAGAAAACGTCATAAGTCAAAGTCACCTTTTTGACGTAGTAAGTAAATTAATCTGTTTGAGAGGCCCGTAGAACGTCACGTCCCTGTACCAAGTCTCGGGGTGTCGGGAATATAGTGGGTCAAACAATGGTTCTCATACAAAATGCAAACGTGAGCCACCACGTCGGCCCGGAGCGAATGCCCGTCGGACGGAACTGCGGGTACCTGCCGCTCTACTAAACAAACGCACACCTACAACCACCGCATTTTACATTTGCTTATTAAAAATTTTAAACGCCTCTTGATTTTTTCACTTCCAGGTTATATATTCCCACTCGAGTGCAAAGAAATCGGATCCCTTTAATATTTTATATGTCCGTGTTAACACAAGGAAACTCCCATCCGAAACTTTATGAGCAAAAAATGGGAGTAGCTAATGAGAAGCGCGATGTCCTATTATACTTTTGGCGTGAGCACAAAAAAGGGAATGTCAATATTGCGTGCGGGCCGAGATAATGCGAGTTTGTGTAATGATAGAGGATCAGCGCGCGGGTCGACCGCCGCCGCCGCTACCCGTTGCAAGGATTTGTTTAGTAAATTGCTACACTTTGTACAACAAGGTGAATCTGTTTTCATGTCTTCATCCTTCCTCGTAACGAATGTAATTTTTTTAAACTTAATTGCTAGCTGCAGTTTGTGTTGTTCAAACAGAAAAACCTTTTTTTTACTTTTCACTGCACGGTTATTTCTTAATTTATGCAAAGAATATCTTCATGTAAGCATCAAAGAAGAAAAGCTAAGCAAGCTACGGAGTTTTAAAAATTTAAATCCATCTAAAATGGGTAGCGTCGAGTCCGTGTTTATTTATTTACTTAGGTATTTTAAATTCTAAAGTACACTGCGTGCGAATAAATTCTTACTTATATGGCAGTATCTCGTATATGCCAATGGCGAGAAATTGAAATAAGTGTTAAAATGTCTCATTACTCATTAGTAGATAATAATTGGTTCAAATATTCTGTAAGTAGGCTGTTACATGACAAAGAGCTTATTTACACAACGTCACAACTTATATTCAGGTAATGTTGTCACTATATGTCCTACTTTGCATAGGCACTGTTATGTCCAACAGAGTATAACGTGAAAAAGATGGTATCTACATCAGCTATTATGTTGTTTTTTTATTATGAAGAGTGTAGCCGCAGTTGCCGTTTTTGGTGGCGACATGTCATAAAACTGCTATACTGTTTGGATGCAGCTGGTTTGTCAGAAGCGTCCACTCGTAAAGGTATTATATATAGCGAGAACCAAAATGGTCGCCGGCATGCGGCTGCGGCTATCATGAAATTTGCACCGTTTGCGTGTGCATAGCGCGCGCACTTCGTTCATTATGTATGCACGTGACGTTTTACGTATTGTCAGGAATTGTGCTTTAGGCTGCACAGACGTGCTTAATTCAAAGTAAGAACGGAGCAAACCGGTTGAGCTGAGCTCGTTTGAATGCGTTTGTGAATCAATGATTAATTGGGTTGAGAATTTATAGTGTTTGTCGTCGGTAGAACGTTTTGTTATGTATTTTAGTAATTTATAGGTAGTATAAAATAGTTATCTACGTTTACTTTAAAAGTAATCATAAGTTAAGCGTAGTAATCTCAAATTACTGCACGGTTATTATGTATTATTAAAAAGAAAAAGTGTGTAAGATTCTGTTTTACGATTCTTCCGTTTAAAATAAAACGAATGCACTATATCGTCACACAGTTATCCTCCTAGATAAGCGGAGAAAAATGAGCTCCCTAGCACCAATAGCCGTAAACTTTTGTTTTCTAAAATTCTGAGAATTTTCTTTATGTGAGCGGTGAGCGCACTGCTGTGAGATTTCCGCGCACACTCTTTGAACAAGTTTACTACTATGAATATTTTAGTGGTACATTTTATATTTGTCTAAGTTTCCAATGTATGTTTTAAGAAGATTTAAAATCCTGATATTCTTGAAAACTTTTCTGCTCTGTGTTCATTAATATATTACAAAACATTAAATTGGCTCGAAAATTAAATAAGTAAACGCGTTATGAGCAACGCCATGCAAATTCAAAACTAAAACAAAAGTAATTCCATAAAAAATATTACAATTTTACAAGTCACTTGGCCTTCCAGAAAAAAAACCTCAACCGCTTCGTAGCAACAAAATCCGTCCGCGTAAGTAATAACTTATGTAGTACATTAGCCACTTAAACTTTAGCTAAGAAGTAAGAGAACAAATATTTTTAGCTGAGAAGTTATGAAAGTTGAACGTCAGATAAGTTTGGGGTACAATGTGTTCTTATTAGCAGTGCGGCGAGGATTGTAACTACTCAATAAGTACGTGACTGCTTGTACCTAATGAGGTGAGCCGTGAGCTGAACAAAGTAAAAAACTTTTATTTGTCTACACAACACGTACACTCTGCTCACTGAAATGTAAGATAACTGTTAAACTCACGTAACCGTTGCAAATAATTAATTATATTTAATATCAACTACTACAATCTGTCAAATTTCTTTAATAGATTTTCAACTTAATTGCTAAAGTGTAAGGTTCAAAGTTGATTGGGAAAATTTGACAGTTTCGGGTAGCTTGATGTGCTGGCATCTGTACCCAGACGCTTTTCTTGCCGTCAAATACTACGGGTTATTCGCAGTGTCTAGGCATGGTTGTCAGTTTTGTATGGATCACTATGGAAGCTTGAACACGGACATGTTTTTCTCCGGCGTGGTTTATACGCCGTACCGTAGTGAAATCGTGCCGTGTATAAAGGGCCTAAAGTCTCGGTTTTCTGCCATCTAGTAACAATTTATTAACAACGACTACCGTAAAATGTCCAAAATTTAATAAAATCATAACGTAGTAGTTGCTACGTCGTAGCATAGTCGTAGCGTGGTACTTGCTACGACGTAGTACAGTCAGCTACGCCGTAGCCCGAACATTATTTTCACCTGTACAGTAGCGGTGTGAAAACACTTTTATATTTTAGTGGGGTTTTCGTCGTGTGTGACTGATCAATACCGGATTTGTAAAGGCTCGCGCTTACTTACTTTTCGTTGTCCTCAGATATCCATTGGCTGTGAAGTTATAGTTCTCATTTTTTGTGCCACGACCACATTTTTGCGAAATCACTTACTAAGATTAAGTGTATATTTCAATGATTCCTTTCTATGTATAAATAATAAAGACCAGGATTGTACCATTGCAGGGAAACTACCTATTTTCATATAAAGAGAGGAACGGGCACTAATTTCACACTTTCTTACTCATTGCTGGCAATTTCAGGCCTAAAATTATTGAACAGTACGTTCAGGTTTCCTCGGTTTTTATTTGTTAGTGAAGTTGATTTTCTTAAAACACCTTTAAAACTATATCATACACTATAATGATCATGATAAATAACGCCGTTAAAGTAATACGTGGAACAGATGATGGTTTAATTATGCGAGTTGAGTGTAGAGCAAACGTCATATTAAATACATCTGCGTTTATATTTCCATTCTCCGGCTAGCGTATTTATTTATTTATTAAAACTTTATGCACAAGTAAAAACTGTACAAAGGCGGACTTAATGCCGTATTCGCTCACAAAGAAATGAAAATATTCAATTCGAATATCCCAGTAAGTACACGAAGATTTACGTGAACAGAGTTTTAAGTGTCCATTAACGTAATAATAATTCGTCCAAAAGGAATTAATTACCTATGCATAACTTTTCCATTATGGAAGACCTGCAAGTATCGACAAAGCAGACTATTCAGAACTTCACTGTCTCGAGCTAAAAACTTAAAGTTATTGAGAATTTAAAACAAACTACGTACTTATGTACGAAGCTGATATTCGAAGGGAGGATTTGTTATTGACCATTTGAAAAAGAGACGTTCTTGAACAGTGCTGCAGTGTCTTACTTGGTATAATATCCAGTTAAACACTTTGTTTGCGCTCAGTAAGGAAAGTTAACGACTTTCCTTACTGAGGGCAAGTACTGCAGATAGCATTTTTATTTTAGTTCCCGCAAGTGAAAAGATTTTATTGCAACAATTTTAAATATCAAGTTTGTAAGTAGAAATAATATGACTATTATCTGGAACGTTTACTTTCTTCTTTTTACAATTCCATCAAATTATTGCGGCCAAAGTAACGAGCGTGTCTTGATTCATGGTACTCACTTACATGTGGCACTCCAGCTATCTTACGTGCTTCAAAAAACATATAGCTCCGTTACACCTCGTAATTTTCATCGTATGTAGAAGTTACACAGAAATTCGGAACGTTGCCCACCAACCGATAATAACTGATCAGCATGACCTACTTTACGCTGTATCATTAGAGTTGATTAGAACGTAGGTTTATAGAGAGTGTATTGTGTTTATGGGTGAACATTTACAATCTAAATTGAAAAAGATAATTTTTAAGATAGTTGATGATGGCGGTCCATTTATCACTCGAATTGATTACTCGCCGGTTTCATTAGACGTCTTGGAGGACAAACTCTCCAATTGCGGTAGTTGCCGCACAACTTTCCTGAATTATTAGTTGGCGCCGCAGCTATATTTATCGGTGCTCGTGACGTGACTGAAATATCTCTGCTTTCCTATTTTTACTTGTACCTGTACGGGTTTAGAAGAGTTTTTACACTCACTTTGCTGCTGTACAGATATTTCAAGTCATGTTTGACATTTTTAGAGGGATTTTTATTTGAGTTATGGCAATTTGTACCATGTTTGTGTATCTTGGTTGTAAATAAATGTTGCAGGTGGGTTCCCTCAAACTTACCGAGAATCAGATGGCCGGCAATATAGGTAATAGCAGCGAGGCGCTCGGTTGGCCGATGAGTTACACTCGCAATTTTGCTGAATAATGAATTTTCCAGACCGCGAGCTGCCCGTCCTTAGCAGGGAAGGCGTTCGCGTCGTCCTTATACAAATTTACAACATTTAAAATGAAAATCTACTGATTTATTTCGGGCTTTAAATTGCAGAGCTCTGTAGATCCAAAACAAAGAACACGAAGGGGTTTTGTCAAAGTCATCTGCACACTTTACAATGAGTGCAAATTATATGTATTTGTTTAAGTTTTCCATTCTGCGTTTTACGTGTGCATCTTATTTTGAGCATCTTATGATAAAAATTGTCAGCAGACGTAATGTTCTTGCTTTGCAACATTATTATCAGTGTGCCTGGTATGTTAATCCTTTATATCTTTGTTTAATTTGTCTTTGATAGGTATCGTTACACCAAAGAAAAGCGTCAACAGCCTTTTCATAAAATTAATTGTTTAAAGATCAAAGTCGATAAAGTAAAATTAACTTGGCTCGTTTAATAAGTTTCGTCACTCGCTTCAAAACAGATTAGACATTCTTTGTACATTGAATGTTCAGGTTTGAAACTAGCAGGCTAGTCTCGGTAGGTAGGTAAAATACTTTCTGCTTTACTCTGTGGTTTCTAATCGGGCTGTGAAGGGATATCACAAAATGCTATTGATAAAAGATTGCTCTTATATGCGAGGGACGTCAATGTCACAGTTCAAATCAACGATGCAATGGAGCTTAACGTCAACCAAACGTGTGGTTGTCACACAATACTGTACCCGGTATGACTTCAGAGAGTTGGACATATTAATTGGACATGTTTGCGTCTCAATCCACACGTGTTAAGCCTGGAATACACGAACCAGCCAGCACCGGTAAGATAGAGGCATTAGCCAGCAGGTGGCTTGACATCAGTGTCGCATAAACAGCATTTTAAAACTTGTTAATTTCAAGTTACATTATCATACAAAAACAGTTAAAGTAGAGGCATGCTTAAGGGTAATTCATTTCATCGTTCTGTTTTTCTAGCCCCTTTCTATCTATACTATAAAAAATAACAAAGAGGGTGCAATGCTCACAGAAAGTAGAAAGAATTAAAAACTAATATCCTGTCTGTAATTTACTTACTAACGTATACAGTGAGTTCAGAAATTCCCACTCGAACTTATTACCGTGGGTTGCATACCAGCAGCATGTATTCCAAACATTATTGAACACCTAAGCGGAATGCTTCGAGCGGCTGTTATTTCGTACGAAGGCATGTGATATATTACAGGACACAGGTGGATTGATTGAGAGGTATGTGGAGCGATCGCGCAGATTGTTTGTGTGCTAATAGCTAATATTACTCCAGCATACGAACGCTTCATTGTGTTTTAGTGAAACTTTGATACATGTGTTGCATTAAATAGTGCGTTCGTCATTGATTAATTGTGTTGGTATGGCTAAGCGCACGTATTTTTTAATTAATTTTACACACATAACATCACGCCTGTAATTCCCCGATGGGTTAGGCAGTGGTGTAACTTAACATATACACCCACATTTCACCAGTTATGTTTGAGTCCCATGTAATAGGGGGCGAGCCTGTTGCCATCAAGTGGGCACAAATCCAGACTCCGGGCTGCTACTGAAAAATTCCTGATAGAAAACCCAATACCAATGGAATTTGCCCGACTTGGTAACCGAACCCAGGACCTCATGCTCACCGGTAGCGCTTACGACCACTAGACCAACGAAGCAGTCATTCATTTCAGACCTAAAATTTCCATAACCGTCTCAATGAACGGTTAAAATCGAAGCGTATTTTAATTAGCGGAAAGGAAGACGCTGCTGCTATCGTAATTGTTATGGAGATAAGAAACCTCAAGAACATCAGCTGCATATTAACTAGGGTGGCGCACGTATAAACAAGTTGCAGATAACTGCCGTAATTGCTAAGTAGCAAATACGACTACACGGCATACAATCAGAGATAAAGTGGTGTTGTGTACAAAAATATTTTAAATATATATACAAGGTGTAACGTAATTAACGCAAGACCTCATACACCCCAATTAGAGTATTGAGTTAAAAGCATAATAATATAATGAGCAAAACTTATTATTTTGAAGCTTGCTATTTTTATTAACAAAATCGTTTTGATACTAGCATTACTTTATGCAATTAAAATTGAGTCTTATTCCCTTGAATAAGATTTAATTTTATTTGGCTCAATCGGAGGTTAGTATGAAAAAATACCTATATTAAAATTTACTGAAATCGATTCAGTAGTCAATTATGAACAAACTACTTTCAGGACTTGCGTTTATTCTGTTACACCTTGTATATATTATTACGCAAGACCGTATCATCAATAGCTAACATTTATTTATAGTTAATTAAAACGGTACAACACAAATTACATTAATTAACATAGATACAATAATTATGCTGAAAATAATATAATATAATTTAAAACTAACATAGAACAGTGAACTCCCTTGCATACTTTCTCTCACAAAACACCAGACATATACGCATAGTTTTAATCCATTCATTCGCAAACACATCACATTCAGGGTTGGCAGCCAGAAGGGTATTCAGCACCTTTAGAGTACCTACACGGCAAACTGGGGATTCGGCTCTGGCTACAGTTTTGGCTGGCAGTTGCGCAAACAGATTGTGCCGGCGGCTCTGACGGTATCCGATATATTTGTCGGGCACAAATAGTCGGCAGAAAAGACAATGGAGTTTTGGACAATCGATACGTTCCTGTAAGGTCTTACACGCTACAGTGAGTTGATCAAGGCCTCTTCTCACCTCCAATGAGTTAAAGCCCAACGTCCCTAAAAGATAACTGGTAGGGTACATGTTCGGAAAGAAATGATATAACCTTTGGTAGAGACATCTAAGAAATGTTTTCTGCACCTTTTCCAGCATCAGAGTTTGGGTCGCGCTATAGGGGCGCCAAATACAGGCACTGCACTAGAGTTTGGTTCGAACCAGAGCGGTGAACGTAGCTATAATAGGATAGAATATATCGTTATGATCTACATTGATATACATTTACATTGTTGGTTATGATCTACATGTCTGGCCACGGACTGGCATACAAATATTTAAAGAAAACAAGTTTTAATTATGTACTCTATACTAGAAGTAGTTCTAAAGTTTCAAGAATTAATTGAAATCTGATCTACCATAAAAACAAAGTAAAACCTGCGGTTTTAAATCTGAATGTCGAGAGAATATCTCATAAATTCCACAGACGCAAATACGTTTACTTAACATAATACTTGTATTAAAGTACGAATTATATCCATCGTTTAATTTTTATAAACGACCAAGTCGTTAGAGATCCTGTTTTATGGAGCTAAGGAATGACATCGTTATTTTCATTTCATTCCTCACTAGGTATTTGAGATTTTCACAGTAAAATGTGTATGTATAATTCACGTATGTATAATCTTCGTATGTATAGTTCACGTACGAAGGCAGTAATTATACACATTCGTTAAATCAGAAAATGTATCTAGCTAAATGCCTAGCAATTATTTTAAATAGAAATATTTAATGCATAATTATGGATATATAGTAACACATTACCGCCATTGCCATTGTTGTAAATAATTTGAACAATGTAAGTACAGACGCAAGCACATCAAGCTACTACAATCTGTCAAATTTCTTTGATATATTTTCAACTTTATCGCTAAAGCATAAGGTTCAAAGTTAATTGGGAAAATTTTACAGTTTCAGGTAGCTTGATGTGCTGGCGTCTGTACCTATATATACACTATATACTGCAAGATTTTTCCTCAGTTATAAAACATGGTATATTTGTGATGTTCCCGGTCTAATGCCAGATACCGCAGTCCTCTTATAGTCTTCTCCGTTTTCTGCTCAATCAGCTGTTGGATTTTTGTTTACAATATCGAATTTCAGAATGCTGAGCCAGCATGCAGCGCTTCTGCTGTCTCCCAGGAGGATTTAGTTCGGAAACGCTAGACCAAGACGGAGTTTTCTACATATTTTGAGTTGTTTATTTTATAACAGAAATGGCTTGGTACTGATTTTAAAATATTCTTACTTTAATTTACAAACATAGCCGTGTCGCATGTCCCCAGATAGGAGATGTTGTAGATTCCTAAATACAGTGTTATATGAAATTTTGATGAATAGTGAATGTTTTACTGCTGAACTATGTGAACTCACGATCCTTGGTAGTTGGTAACCTTCAATTCAACTTTATCATAATACTTAGTTTAACAGGACCAATGTTCTGATTGTATGATTCAATTAATGTGTATATCAGAAGTTTGTTTTTAAAATCTGTTTTTGTTCTCACGTCTCTGATTGCTCGAGAGATGATGAAATCTTCCTAAAATCCGATACTGAGCCCACAACAAAGTCACTGTATGCTTACTTAAGACCTTTATCCTCTTGTTTTGACCCAAAACATATAATGTAGTTTTTGTGAAGGGACAACGCACGATACGGGGCAACAGTATCCATTCGTTCCATTTGAAATTGTTTTTGCTGAGCAATAATTAATTCAAATTTATTATAATCTAACTAATTAATAATAAAGCGTTATGCTAAATTGTTAAATTGTAAATGAGCATCGTTTTTTGGATGTCAAAGCAGCATTAAATTTTAGCACAGATATTCAAGCGAATTTATTCAACACTGGCTCGCGTCGCCGCTACAATGAATGTTCTGTCTTTCAACTAAGAATCCGAACGGGGGGAAGCTTTGTAGACGGTCGATCTCAAGAAAAGTTAAATTGTATTGAAGCTCACTAATGTTCTCGGAAAAAGGTCGAGCTATTTATTATCTGTATTTGAGTTTATTTATAAGCTGTGATATGAAGGGATTAATGTTTGTGAGCATGACGTGTCGTGGGTATCCTTCAGTGATGGGTGTCGGATATAGCCTGTCTATATAGGTCATCGCGTTTATAGCCCGGCTTTGACCAGAATACTCGACCTTTACTTACAAAGCATGCATGTCATCGAGCGGAAATCCATTTAAATGCCTAATAGAATTAACAAGCACTCTGACCTTTATGATACCTACGCGCATTAATATGATGTGTATCACAGTACGACTTGAGAATATACTCTTTGAACAAAGGAGATGGTTAGTGAGATAAAAAGTGAATCTAGTATGGGTCATGGTAAAACAACCTAATATGATAGTATAATTAAATTTCTTTAGATATATTTTTTTTTATTATTTATAGGCTTAGTTATGCATTTGCGTATTTGTTTTGAAATAGCATGGTTTTAGACTAATTAAGACGCCGCCACGTGATGAGTTTAGAAATAAGGGCCCTTTTAGCGTCCGAAATCGTTTGGCAATACCTCAAACTATTATAAAATCCTGAAAATTAACAGGAACAATGTCATTACGAGTATTTTTTGTTATTGTAGTTACTTTTATTCACGTACCGCTCTACGTTCAAGAGATAGATACAATAAAATGAAGTCAAAGTTATTTGTCACTGAATCTTAATGAATATATTTTACAGTTTTCTCTCGAACTACTCAGCTTAAGTCAACGGAGTGTTAGAGAATATAAAGACTTTGGTAGATGCAGCCAAGTTGGTAGAACATAACCTCTTTTTACAAATGAATAGCAAGTTATCATATTCGAAGTTATCCATGTTTCCAATTCGTATCAATAAGTAATTATACAATTTTATTATAATTATTTCTAAGTACAGTTATAAATTTGCTTTCGAAAAGCATTTATTACCTTTTTACCTGTTTTGCAAAACTCTCAAAGTTAGTTAAAAGAGCAATAGAAAAGTTACTGCCGTACCTACATATAAAACGCTATGCGCTATAATACGGTTCGCGCTACGTGATTGCTACGCTAAGTCAATTGCTACGGCGTTACGCCGGATATTGTATCTGGTTGAACGACAACTCGAAAAAAGGAACAAACGCTTAGCCGTTGAAATGTAAACAACTTCTCCCTCGAAGAATTATTTAAACAGAGCTTCATCGATATACGTTCTGTTACAGAGTAACCAATATTTTAAATAACGTTTCAATGTAGGCTCTCTCGTATTTAATTAAAATAATGTAAATATGATATACAAGATTGTAAATATTCTTTAATCGTATTATTGAGATATTATAATATATTTATTTAACCGTCATAAGCTTGTTGGTTGTTATCGGACTTTCCGATCGGCCTGTTTGATGTAAGCTCTTGTTCGTACTCTTTTATTATACGACTTTGCTTATGTTAAATGTACTTCATATGTATAGTTTTCTACACTGTAAGGTTAATACATTTCATATTTATTAACCAACTAGCAGCGCCCCGCGGTTTCACCCGCGTTAGTTTCGATCCCGTGGGAATATCGGGATAAAAAGTATACTATGTGTTAAAATTTTCCGTACGCAAAATACGCGCATTGACGTGGAGTTGCGGACACCAGCCCGTATTACCTATTACCTATCCTATGTGTTATTCTTGATTATAAACTATCTGTTTACCAAATTTCATACAAATCTGTTCAGCCGTTTGTGCGTGATTGAGTAACAAACTAACCTAACCTAACTTTCACATTTATAATATTAGTAGGATTACTTTAAGATTATTACTTAGTAAGCACGGCTACACATCAAGCTATACACAACCAGTATAAGCTGACTTCTGATTGTACGAAAAACCTATACAAAATGAAATAAATACAAAAGGAAATGTATAGCTTGATGTGTAGCCGTGTGTAGAGATGCCAGCACATCAAGTTACCCGAAACTGTCACATTTTCCCAGTCAACTTTGAACCTTATGCTGTAGCAATAAAGTTGAAAATCTATTAAAACAATTTGACAGATTGTAGTAGCTCGATGTGCAGCCTATCGATTCTGTAAAAATCTCACCGTGATAAGAATAACATAGGTGAAGTGAGCCTAACATCAAGTGGAATGACAGCTCACTTCACTTTAATTTTCACGGTGAGATTTTTACAGAATAGCACTGCTGGCGTCTGTACAATACTTTAAAAAGATATTTTAGGTACATCACGCTATGATCAGTAAGAGTGAAACTATAGTAAACCTCGTACAGCTAACGGAGCTCGGCGGCCGTGCTGATTTGTTCTACAACTATGATATCTCCTAATCCTATTCATTGAAATCAAAAGATGTCAAGGGCAATTTTGTTCAAAATTAAATACTTGTGATGAATAACCTGTTTATTTGGATAATAATAATAATAATAATAATAATGTTTATTTTCCAGTAAAATGTTCACAAATGTTACAAGTACAGTAATATGGTGCAACATAAAGTGCATTGAGTATTATCGCCTGGCACCCAAACTAGGTTTATAGCCTGTGACTTGGGGACCAGTGATTCCATAAGGGTAAATGGATGAACAAAATGTTTTAGTACAACTGTTTTCACCAGTAACATGGTTAACATAACAATATAATTATTATATCTGTGTACAGAAACAAGAAAAAGTAAAAATAAAAATTAATAAAACTGTGAGTGTTTGAGTTATAGTGAGTTGGTCGTGGTAGGACGTAATAGGTAATTGTGTATATGTAAGTAAAGTGAAAGTGCGGTTTTGTGTATGGTGTGAATGTGTCCTGGTAGGTGTAGTAATGGTGGAAGTGTGAGTAAGTGTGTAAGTGGGGGGAGTGTATGAGTATTTGTGTGTGAAAATACTTGGATAAGAGGAGATCTGTCTTAGGGATGTGGAGAGAGAAGTTTTTCGATCTCGTCGTATGATTTCTCAATTAGCCATTCTTTAACTGTATTTTTGCATTGGTGATAATTTAAACTGTGGATATGGAGAAATTTATTGATTTTATTATATAGAATATAGCTGAGGTAGGTGAATTGGTGTTGTGCGAAGGTGGTTTTGTGTCTAATTGGTGGAAGGACAATGTCTGCGCGACGTTTAGTACTTGCTGTAAACGGCAGCCGATGCTTCCTTAATACACATTGAAGCACATATAAGCCTCTCACTGTCAGAACCCTGCTTTCCCTAAAAAGTTCCAAAGTAGGGTATCTATAGGGCTTGCAGAACATAACTTTGAGAACTGCTCTCTGAGCTCTTTCTAATTTCAGAAAGTATGTTTTGCAAGTGCCACCCCAAGCCGGCAGACAATATAGGAGAAGAGACTGACAGAGTGAATAATAAACCATCATGAGTGTTTCCGAGTCAGCTGAACAACGGAGTTTCTTAAAGATGGAAATGAGTTTACGCGTTCGGATGATTAGATTATCAATATGACTATACCAGTTCAGGTGTTTGTCAATTTGCACGCCCAAGTATTTTATACAAGAAGTGGTTGTCAGAGTGGGACAAGTACAGCAGGAGCTTGGAGAACAACTATGTGCTTTAACAATGGGCGTTATGTTTGGCTGAGTCTTATTACTTAAAGAAAAGGAAACAAGCTTCGTTTTTTCTACATTGAGGGTTAATAAATTATTGTTAAACCAGTTCATGACAATGTCCAACACCATCTGAGCATATTTTTCTGTTTCACTCCAATCATTCCCATGAACAAGTAGGGCTGTATCATCAGCGTAAGTAAACATGAAGCAGTTAGTTAATGGAAGTGAGCACAGATCATTGATGTAGATGAGGAACAAGGTTGGACCTAGAATGCTGCCTTGTGGGACGCAGTATTCTATTTTAGCTTTATCGCTTATTACCTCATCCAATTGAACATGCTGGAAACGATTCTCCAGATAACTTGAAAAAATGTCAAGTGCAGGACCACGAATTCCCATGCGTTCAAGTTTCGACAGAAGTATGGGCACAGAGACAGTGTCAAAAGCTTTCGAGATATCTAGAAATAAACCAATACACCGCTGCTTCTTATCCATGAGGTGAGTTGCTTTTTCAGAGAGTGCAATAACTGCATCCTCAGTTGCAATTCCGGCTCTGAAGCCATATTGGTTTTCGGAGAGAAGTTTGTGAGCATTAAGGTATTTAAGCAAACGGGTGTTCAGTATCTTCTCCAGAATCTTCGAAATGGTTGGTAGAATAGATATGGGTCTATAATTTTTGACACTGCCTCTGTCCCCTCCCTTATGAATAGGGTGGACTAGAGCTGTTTTGAAACTGTCTGGGAAAACACCAGTAGATATTGCAAGATTGCAGATATGTGTGATGTAGGGGATTAAAATATTGCGCGTAAGCTTCAATATATGTCCAGAAATACCGTCAATCCCAGCCACAGAACTAGATTTCAAGTTGATTATAATTCTCTCTACTTCCGAATCGTCGGTTTCCAGGACACACATTGAGTTACAAGTTGAAGCTAAATTTGATGAGTGACCTATATTCAGACACTGCCGTATATTTGTAGCTAGGTCTTTGCCTACATTAACAAAGTAATTGTTGACTCTATTTGCTGATGCAAGTTTGTCAGGTTCGAGCTGTTGCAGTTCTCTCAATGGTGAGGGTGTGGATTTTGAGTGCGTTATTGATTTTATTAGATCCCATGTTGCTTTGCAGTTGTTTTTTCTTTTCATAAATTCAGTTTTTTCGTAATTTATTTTCAACTTACGGAGCAAAGAATTACAGAAGTTGCGATAGCGAGAATACGTTACTTTGAGGATGGGGTTGTCTGAATGAGTTTTTAAAGTAAGATGCATTTTGTCCCTGTTTCTGATACAACGAAGTAAGCCAGGAGTGATCCAGGGCTTGATATTACGGTTCTTTCGTGAGACTTTGGAGAAGCGAGTGTGTTTGTCAATGATTTGAGTCAATAAAGTTGTTAAGGTGCCCGCTGCTTCATTAGCGTCACTAGAAAAAAGGATTGGGGAGAAATCAGTACTTTCCATCTCTTTTTGGATGTTTGAAATATCAACAACTTTGGCAGTGTAGGTGAGCTTGGGCTTAGGGACATCAAGGTTGACACTCAGGAATACAGGTAAGTGGTCGGTAATAGGTGAGTCTATGACAATGGATGTTCCAGGTTGTTCAGTTTTTAAAAGAATATGATCTAAACAGCTATTTACTCGTGTAGGATATACGTGCGCCGGCAATAAACCATGGGAGGCAGTGAAGGTGAGGTATTCGTACGAGTGCCTATCATTGTTGTTCGGCTTGATATCAATGTTGATATCACCGACTAAGGCAACGTGTTTAAATTTTGTTAGGGGCTTTAAAATGGATTCCAAGCTGTTTAAAAATTTATCAACGTGGGTGAAGGAAGGTGATCTATATAGGGCTAAGATGCCAACATTATTGTCAATTTTGCAAAGCAGACAGTTTGCGTCAGTTATATCAGGTTCAGAAACGGTGCAGTGTAGGGAAGACTTAATATACATAACCACCCCATCATTCTGGTTTTTTATATGTTTTGTGAAGTGGGCATTGTAACCATTTATGTTGGGAATTACCGCAGATTTTAGCCAACACTCGGTCAATATAATGATATCACAATCAATTCTAAGGAGATGTAAGAACGCTAGAAAGCTATCAAAGTTCTTGTTTAAACTGCGAATGTTGAGTTGTAGTATGGATAGGTTTCTTTGAGTCTTCGGTATTTTAGCTAGACATTCACCCAACGGTAATTTATAAGATTTTGATACTTGGTAGGCATCTAATTCTAATTCAAGGGCATTAATGTGGTTAGCCATTTAAAGTAAATAATATGTTCCAAAATAAAGTGATGCACACATTTAGGCATGGGGAGATGAGGCAAACTGAAGCTGCATCAGGTATATTTGCTGTGTAGAGGCGTTCATTATCAGCCGAAATGGTAAAGTTAATATTCTCCATTATAAAAAATGTAATGTAGGAGTGGATACAAAAAGTTTGGGATGGTATTGTCGACGAGAATAAATGCGTGAGGGACGAGAGTGTGAGTGTCCAGAGGTTTATGGATGAAGACTGAGTGTATTGAGGATTATGTGTATGTGAATAATGATTGTAGTGGTGGGTAATCCTTAAGACATAAACAAAACAAACGGTGTTAATAATCTTAAACATGCGGGAAATACAACTTATAATAAGATAGAAGTTAGTTATAATGAAATCTGCATAAAAAAACAATAATGAATGGCAGTTTAGTAGTCATTGGTTGGTTTGTGCTAAATCCCGTAGCGTCTGCTCAGACTTGACCAGTATTGGTTTGAGTCCCTCTTCCTTCCGCAACAGTATATTACCATTGGCAGTCCAACAATATTTATACTCCTTAAGCTTTGCAAACTCGCGTGCAGCAAAAAATAGTTTCCTTGAGCTGGCCGGGAGGTACTCACTGACATATATGGGACGGTGGTCGCCAAGACCTCCTATTTTTGTAGTACTGAGTCGGGACTCCTTCGGTTGCTTGTTATTGTAGCTGCGCACCGAACTTAGCAACACATTCTTAGTCTCCATCGTGGCAAATTCAGCAACAACTGGCCTGACGGTACCTGGTTTGCCAGGCAGTCGGTAAACGTCGCGGATATCGTTGTCTTTAAGAGGCATGTTGACGGCAGCACTCACACGGGCAACAATCGCAGATAGATCTTTAGCACACTCATTTTCTTTGAGTGGTATATTGCGAATCTCGATGCAAGAAGAGCGTGATAATTGCTGCAAATCTTCGATTTTCATCTCTAAATTTTGTATGCAATCCCTGTACATTTGTTTGTCTTTTTGTAATAAATCAATTTGTTTCATCAGATCGTCATATTGATTATTGATGAAGCTGACCGTCTTCTCAATTTCAATGTTAGCTTTTTGAATGGCTAAGTTTTGCGATTTCAGCTCAACTACCTCCGAAAAAAGCTTGGCTAGGGATGAGCTTTGTTCTTGTGAAAACTTTAGGAAATTGGCTTGTTCCTCCGCCTTCCATGTATTGAGCAAATCTAAAATTTCCTGTTTGAAGTCTTGCAGTTCACTACCAGGCGAAAAAGCTGAACGTGGGCGTTTATGTCGCGAGGTGACATTAACACTTTCATAGGGACTGTTTGTAGTAGCCTGAGGAATGTCAGAATCAGACATTGACTGAACCATGCCACTAGTAGACGCAGGAGTGGCTGGGGGAGTCCGTAGTGCACGAGGCATCACGAAGCGCCAACCGATACTCAACCTTAGCCCACAGAAAATAAGAAGTAAGGCGTAATCTCAGGGACTCCCGTAGCGGCACAGCGCGTAGCCGATGCGCAGGCTCGTAGGCGCGTAGCAGTCAAGCAATACGTCGTAGCACTCACGATGACGTCAGCTCGTAGCACTAGTCGCACAACGGCGACCGCAGTTTCGCCACTCGATGGCTAGTACGGTTGGTTCGGGACGACAGCGCGCGACCGCCAATGCACAAGTCGCCGGTTCAAATCCACCGCGTCCGGAAGCAAATCAGAGCACCACAATTTTAGATGATACGACAACAATCTATTTGTTTCACTCTATGACCGCCCAATAGGCGGAGTTAGTCCATAAAACAACTTAAGGTGTAAAAGGGAATCAAAATTTTAAACAACACCCAATCAGATGAGGGCACACGAAGTCAGTGAGTTACTGGGGAACACAGTCACTGTACACGTCCGCACGGCGTTGTGACTCGCGGTGGAATCGAAGGATAAGATTATTATAAGATAAGGATTAATGTCATGTTTATAAAAACATCTTCGCAAATAATGCATTATTTTAGAACAAATTTGATTATCATAAAAATGGTTATAGTGAGTCAACCTTAAATGATAGACATATGCTGTCTCGGATTTTTTTTTTGAAATTTTAAGGAGAAACAATTCCGTGATACATTATTTCTGCGTAACTTTAACCGTTTACGCAGCGCACCCAACGGAAGCTCTCAAAAGGAATATTTTTTTGCATTTTCAACATGTTTCATCGCTGCGACGCTTCTATTAGTCGTAGCGTGATGTTATATAGCCTTTAGCATTACCCGATAAATGGACTACCCAACACAAAAAGAATTTCTTAAATCGATCCAGTAGTTTCGGAGCCTATTCATTACAAACAAACAAACAAAAAAATCTTTTCTCTTTATAATATTAGTGTAGATACCCAGTGAGACAATTATTCACAGTAACACAGGCAGGAGTGGTAAGTTCAGATGTAATACGGTGTCGTCGCCGACAGCGTATTACATTTTAAGTTACAGACGTTACAGTTTGCAGCAGCTGTGCTCGTATTAGTTTCAGACTCGTATTGCAGCCGGCTTAGAAAGAGACGCACAACTTTTGCCAATTATACAGAGTTTGTTGTTAGACTGCAACATAACATCGGCATCGCACTCACGACTTGTAATTCCCGAGGACCGCAGATATTTACGCACATTAATAAAGTCTCATATGCTATCACCTGGGACCCTATGTAAAAATGTACTCTGTGCCTGGGAATTTATTTATGTGATAGACCAAATGCACGGGATCAATTACGACGCCTGGACTTTAACTGCGAAGTTCCTAATAGAAAAACTCAATTACACTTCGTCTATGGCAGTCCTTCCCAGAACCTTCGACCTCAGTCGCACTTAAGACCGCCAAACCAATGAGATTCGTAGTACACTTTTCTGACTAACTTTTTGCTGTGGGAAAATTGTTTCGGATTATTTGGATAAAGAATATAACAGTTGCTCGTTTAGGCGACAGCTTTTCTCAGTGTTCGTTAACAAGCCTCTTTCGTTTAGAGCAATCGACTCGAGACTCTTCACAGGAAACAGAAAGCATAATAAGCCAGTTCGCCGTTAAAATGTTGCTTACTAACTAGCTGAATATTACACGTTGGTACTTCATTAAACTTGCGAATGTAATAATATGTATGTTTAATTAGTCGTACTCTAATATATAAGTAATCTAGCTAATATTAACATTGCAAAATTTGGATAATATTTGTTACTAAAACTCCGCATTTGTGTGGATTTCCATGTGGTGTACTAGCAAATTTGGATGATTGTACTTTTATCTTGGTAATATTATGACCAAGCCGTAGGGCCACTAGTCTCAGAGCTTACAGCAGATACTATATAAGCCACACGTTTTTTTATAGGCCACACGTTTTTTTTATAGGCCACACGTTTTTCTTGCCGTGAAAGACTACGGTTTATTCGCTATCTATAAACACGGTCGTCAGTGTTGTATGGATTACTACGGAAGCTTGTTGACAGACATCTTTTTTCTACGGCGTGATTTATACGCCGTACCGTAGAGAAACCTTGCCGTATACAAAGGGCCTTAATACCTTTAATAATAAAGAAAATAATTCTACATAATTATTTTTTCAAAAAGGTATTTTTTATTTTCATCACATCTCTGACCGAACGGTCAACGTTGATGAACATCAAGAGTCTTATTTTCTGAAATCGTACCTGTCTGAAAGTTGAAGTAAAACATTAATTAAAATGAGTTACCGGAACCTGATTAACCTTTTCCTAATTGACTCTTGTTTTATAAAGGGAAGGGTCACTTTTGTATTCATAAGTATCAATTGGATGAACAAATTATTAATCGAACTATTGTTGTTTATTTGAAGGTTTCATATGAATCGATACAATATATTAAGTTTGATAATATTATTTCAATATGATTTTAGATATGAAACAATATAAAATATTTAAGAATCCGATATCACGAATGGACCTTAGGAAGTTCTTTAATAACGCAGATGAGTATAGAGTCCCCAACTGTAGTATAGTGTCGAGCGAGAAAGCTTTTCTGTGTCACCCCTCGCAGCGCGGAAAGCGCCATGCCCTATATTTTCTATGAAAACTGTTTGCGTGCTAAAAGTCCCTTTTACGAACGTTTTCTTCTGACTATCATGCTGGAGTTTCTTAAAGCAAACGAGGCTGACTTGTGTTCGTACACACGCCACTCCGCATTATTACCTCTGGAAACGGGTTCGGAATGAAACACTCTTATGATTAAGTTATTACATTTATTTTAATTTATTCGTGACAAATCATGACAATACCTACATCAATTATTATTTGTAATTACTAAGTATTGAGCGTATGAGTTCTCTCAATTCCTAAATCAGCCAAGCCAACCAGACCTCCCACGTGACCGAACAATCGCGTATGATTCGTCGAATATTTACAGTATTCACATAAAACGTGACTTATGTATCAGATGTAAGTATACAGTATTAATGCCATGTACTTAGTTATACACATACATATATAATTATGTCGTTACAAAATACACTGTGTTCCTATACTTTTGAACTGGTAAAACGGATTGCAGTTTCTTTATTGATATTCATCATGCACTGGAGACTGAGGTTATTGATGACTTATGACATTATATATGTATTATATAATACATCTAGGATTTGATAAACAGAATCATTATTATTGTATGCAGATATCTGTCACGCTTTGTTTTGTAGAATATAATCATGTTGTTTGTGTATAGTTGCACAACTTTGATTTCAGTATTTGTATTGCTTGCACAATCTTTAGGTACGCACCTGTCTTCTGCTTGGTTTGTGAGAGTCTCACATAAATTTTAGAGATGGTTAAGCGATTCCTTTCTGAATTGAGATAAAATTTCGTTGAAATAGGTACCTCAAAAACCAAGCATTAGTGAACTTATTGATAGTCATTGAAAGACGAAACAATATTTACATATGTATGACAAATTACGAACAATAGATAGAAGTCCTGCTTACCAACAGTTAAAAAATGATCAATGAAACCTCAGCCTACAGGTACATTATTGTTTTATTATAAATGGTTTACAGTACTGAGGATTTTTAATTGCCATTATTGTAAATTACTAATCTAGTCGATTTTTTATTACATTTTTTAAATGGTTGCTATTCATAATACCTTTGAAAGATCAGTGATCAATATTACCCGTTCAATAATCAGTAAACTTTATGAATTAATATATACCTCAAAAATATTATTGATCTATTACTTCTGATCGTAATGGAATTAAAATTCTATACATTATTAATTAATTGATTATTAAAAATGTACAAATTTCATAAAAAAATGTTTACATTCGGCAAATTATAATATGACTGTGGTAATACTTAATAACAATCCAATATAAAAACTATGGCACATTTTAATGTTTAATTAGCAAAATGACACGGACATTCAACTTGACAAAATATATGAAAATAACTACCTGTTAAATTGCTTCTTAAAATGCAAACATCTCAAATTGGTAGGACATCGGACATATGTTGCACAATAATAGTGAAATAGTAAAATATTTCGCATACTTGGTTTGTATAAACTTACCACAATTTGACAGGTAGTTTGATAAAGTGTGATGTCATTTGTGCGTGGAAATGTCTTAACGGTATATAATGTGAATGAAGTGAATACAAACGTTTCTGGCGAACTGTAAATCAAGTTCTTCATTCATTATTTTAATCCCCGGTTCGCACTTGTCGAACTATTCGAGTAAAATGTTTGTCTATAACCGACTACCGCCTAACTACAATTTACATAATGCTTAAAAATTTTGACTATTCAGTCGGGTTCCTTAACTCTATGACAAATATTTAATTTTAATGGGTATACTAAACACACAACTTATACATTATGTGTCTTACGAGTACAAGTATCACTACTACGAGAATGCAACGAAAACGATAAATACACGAGAAGAGATTATAGTGTTGACGTTTACCTAATTACGTGTGTTACTACTACATAATATTATGGTATGGGACTAGCCGGCTATATGAACAATTGAACGACGCAAAGAAATATAACAAGATCACAGATACTCCTTGCAAACTGAGTTCCTGCTTAATAAGTATGTCATCCTTTGTCAATAATATTTACATCATTTATCTGTGCTTACAGCGAAAAGTACACACTCAATTCAACATTATGACGGTAAATATTTTGTGTAAAGTATTTATGTAAAGAGGAAACCTATATAATTATGAACGTTTAATGTAGTACATTGCTTACTTCTTACGTGCCTACAGCTTTGTATCCTGAGCGACGGAAACATTACAATATAAAAAGCAGTTGTATCACCTTCATTTACATGAATTAAAACTGAGTATTCGTTAACTTTTATAAAACGTGACTCATTTATCGTTATTGTATACATACGTTAGTGCTTACATATTTACAGTAACTGGATTGCAGTGATTTAATACACAAAAGCCGCTAAGGTTCTTCTACCGGTTTTTTTTTACGACGTTTACTAATCTTAAGTCCGACCTTACAATATACATGCTGTACAAGACGTATAGCAGGTTCTTTATAGAAAGGGTAACTACGCAACACAAAAACAGACGAAACGAATGAAGATGGGTAATAATTCGTAATTTAAAAGTTTGGGCCACGCTCGTACGAAACAAAACCGAGAGCACACTCTGGAATAACTCCACATGTACAAAGAATTACAGCGTTGTCTTTGCACAATAGTCGTGTCTTGTGATGAGTTGTGTTGTGATGCTCCATTCTCTATGCCCAACATTACACACAATACACCAACTTTATTTGCTATTTTCAGATGTTTTTATTATTCTCATACTCGTTGTGTTTTTATTATCTCGTATTTATTAAAGTAGTTTTATTTAACTGTTTGCAAGCGTTTTATTTAAATGCTTGACACTAGACTAACTTCACATTAACAATGCATGAGAAAGGTATGGGTAAGTCAAAGTAGGCATAGAACATTGGCAGGTATTCATGACCAATTTTGCGCTTTATATCAATAATAATGCAAACATTGCGAAATAAATATCAAAATTCTACTTTTAGTCAAATACCCATGTCGTTGTCTCTCAAAGTTGTATCTTATCCTATTGCGATGGTAATTCCGAATAGATTATTAATATTCAATTGACGCACGTTTATTAAGACTTTTTGGTCCTAAGTCACTTTCCTCTATACTATTAACTGCGTCTTAATTACCACAAAACAATAAAACAAGCTGGATATTTTACAAAAATACAAAAGTAATCGTTGGTAGGTTGATCCTCCATCGAGGAAAGCGTATTTTTAAAACCTATTGTTAATTACGTCCCTCTCAAAGTCTATAGAACGGTAAAGGCACGGTCATGATGTGTATTGCACTTATGGGATTACTTGTCCGTACAGACAGAGAGAAGAAATTTCTTCTAAATGGTTCAAAACACGCTCTAATCTACGAGTCAAGTCGAGGAAAGCGTTTCAAGGCACATACTTTTAGAAACAATAGGAAGGTGGTACAGATGGAAAACATAGCTGTACCACCGTCAGGTAAGGTTACGTCAGATGAGCTGAAATCAGAGCGACCGCTAGAAGCGTAGCCTACGATAAGATTCAGTAATACACAGTGAACCTCCTAGTACTAATCCCGAGCGCTCGGCTACCGATACAAAGTACACCGACAAGTACCATCATTGAAATTACCCTATAATGTCTTTACACCGTAATTATACATTAAAATTGAAACCAAACTTAGAGTTCATTAAAAGTTTTACCTGCACTGTATCACCACTTTCACGAGTAGTCAAGAACACTTTCCATTTACACAACCCAATTTATACGAAAAGGAGCGACCGTCAGAAAATGTTTAGTAGATCATATCATGAGTTAATTATCGCACACTCCGCCGTTTGCAATAGTAGGAATATGATTCCCATTAGTCTTTTCGTGCAGCCGGCAGGAGTGGTGCGTAGACTCCTGTCAAAAAACAGGAGGCTGTCGTCTGATATCGCAGGGCAGAGCCAAGCAGCCACCGCGGCAGAGGTGCGTGGCGGCGTGCAACAACGCGGGCGCGCGGGCCGGCGGCAGCACGGGCGACAGCGAGCCCGCGCCGCTCGCGCTGTCCACCGCGGATGGCGGGCGCTACACGTGCGTGCACGCGCCCGCCGCCACGGGTCAGCCGCCCGCCAGCACGTCCTCGGGCTCCGGCGACCAGCAGTTGTCGGACAGCCAGCACCCCACCACCACCGTCACGAAACCGATGAGCAGCGCTAGTATTATGTATACCTCCGCGTTTCCTACAAAACACACAACGTCAAATTAGGTCATGGTAACACCAGTTTTGAGTCACGGAACAGCTTTGAACGAAACAGTAATAAGTGTGAATCTAACCGAGCTGCTTGCGTATCCCCAGCGGCTGCCGGCTGCGCCAGAGTGAGTTGATGAGGGTGGGGTCGCCGCGCGTGCGCCAGTCGCGGTATCCTCTCCCTCTGGAATATTGACTGAATCTGCGAAACGTGAAAGTTTAATTAATTTTGTTCTACACCACAAACAATTTATGCTACCTACATATAGCTAGTAATGCCTAGATTAAAACATTACTTAGATATAAAATGCTAAGTATGTCTACATTAATAAAATAATGTCACACCACTGCACACTGCTTGTAATGAGACAGCAAAGCTGCCGAAGGTGCTTTGATCGCAAAATTGGCGTAAAGCCAAGCCTTCAATGCTGAAGCTTACTGCTCGTACAAATTGTACTTTGATACTGACTGTAGCAAAAAAGCGAAATTGAATTGTTACCATTTTCCGTCCATAGGATATTTACGTTGCGGTTCGTGCATATGCCTAGTGTAAATAAGTGGTTCATGCGAATGCAGTTGTAACTACCGTGATAAATAGGTATTATGAAACTATAGTTACTAAAGCGAATAAAATTTTGTATCATAAATTCAAAAATCAAAGCTGATTATCATGGAAACGGGTGTGGATCTGGTAGATGATGCAGTCGATTCTGAATTGCCGGAAAAATGTCTTGTTTGTATATTCGGATGATAGTTTAAAACAATTCAATTTCGCAGCATTTAGGATTCAGTTTTACGTTATTATGGATTATCAGGAATAAATAATAGTTACGTGTTTACAGGAAATATTTGTAGGTTTGGATTCTACTAAATTCTTGTTGTTCTTTGCTTTTAGGATTTAATAAAATCGAATACAATAATATTATTAGCTAAATAAAATACCTACTTATTTTAGTAACTATTAGTCGCTAACATCATCAAATGTAGTGAAGTTTTGATCAATCGTCCCTGCTTCAATTACCCTATGAACTACTTGTGAGTCAAACGTGCAAAATGTCAACCATGTAATGTTATCGTCATGCAGCGGAACTGTTCATCCATCGGACACAATTGATGGCTTACAAAAATGACTCTGCTTTTGGCCCCTAATTTATTATAAAGAAAAATTTGTCAAAACACTCTAAATAACAAATGACTTACATTATCTCGTCGCACCGGTATTGTAGCGGATAATAAAATATTAAATAAATATTTATATTTTGATCTCATGGCACATCAAATAAATAAAAACTAAAATTATAAATATTCACAAGTCATTGTTCATTAGAAATCAATATAATAATTCATCAGTTATATAGTATTTGGGCTTTATAGGTAGTGATGTTACATCACACAAGGTTCTTGCTCGTACGTGAGCTGTTCACATCATGTCTCGACAACCTCATCGATTATCATCGATCTGTGAGCACATACTTTAGCTCAATGACACTTACGGCTCCAGCGTCCTTGTTATCTACATATATATTTATCTTTCCACTTACTTATATTACAAGATATTTACAATAAAGTTGATGTTAGGACCCTCAGTGACAGAGAAAAAGATAGAATCATAAAATCATTTTTATGAGGTACCTACCAAACTATCGTAAATTACAATGTTCCTGTATGATAGATGATACCTTTTCTCTGAACGCGCGTCGAAGTGTTTAACCTCTTAAAGCTGTTTGAGAATGTATGAAAATCTTGGAAAAGTATATTCCTATTGACCATTATTCTAATCGGCTGCGTTTATAGTCATAATCGTTTCAGAAGACAGCTTTTGTAACCAACATTAAAAGCAATGGTGGATAAATAAATAATCGGGATAAGCAGGCATCCGGAGCGTTGCGTCTCGTGGGTCTCACTACCTCCGTTTATTAAGTTTTTCTTATTAATAACTAATTTATTTTCAACCGCCAAATTTTTTTAACAAACTTTCTTATTCATGGGGCTTCTGCTCCATTTCTCCTATCTAAATTCTAATAATCTGAATCCGACGCTGACTGAATGTATTTCTCAAAGGGAGTGGAATTTAAAAGTGATCGATAAATGCCTCACGAATTCGCTGCTTGGTTTACTGGAGTGAGAAACAAACTCGGGTATTAGATAAGTAGTGGAAACGGAATACCTATTACTCGCGCGCACCTGCAGTACACATAACCGTCAACCGCACTTTCGTACGTAAAACTTGCTTTAATAAAAAAAAATCTCCAATATCCTATCTATGAACGTGTCTTACCTACAGGTACTTACTGTACTGCAATGGCCATATATATAACCTTACTCGAGAAGTTGGTTACATAAATAGGGTTTAGTGTAGTGGCATCAGTTGTGCGGTAGATTCATGTTACGGGGTTATTTTATAGTATCCCGTGAGAGCTTTTAAACTATCGATTGCAGACCCTGTCACTAGTTTTAAGTTATTGGTGCATCGGTTTCAAATTGAGCCTACCTACCTACATTTGCTACATTTATTTGCTCAAGGATATGACGAATTTGAACGCGAATATTTAATAAGCCACTAGTTCCGAAATAGTAGCTTTAAGTGTCAGAATCATCTTCCGTTGCATAAAGACAAGACAAGTTAACTTCGTTAAATATTCATGCATGTTCTTGGTGTGTTTAATTTCATTTAGCATCCTAAGTTTTAGTACGTAGTCATTGGGGTGTGAATTGATAAATTAATTAGCTCGGTCGGTTAACATTACAATATTTTTGTAGAGAAGGTATAAATTTAACATTGCTCATTAAGATTATCCTTTGCATAATACATTGAAGGATTACTCTGTTTTATTGTTATTGCAATTTTAATTACGTTATTTGATTGCTATAATTATTTTGCAAGCAATTTGGAATTCATGCTCAGATAGGTTTAACGGTTTCAGTAAGATTTGAGCGTAGTGGTTTCAGAGCTTTGAACTCATCTTTTGTTTTATGAAAAAAACAAGATCGGATTACTTCTAATATATTTTAATATGCTTCACTCATAGCAGATTGCTTACTGGAATACCTTTTACAGTGATTGAAGGCTTTCGGGTTTATGGATTTGCATTATTATCTATTCTACAACTGAGTTTCTAACAAATGATAGCTCTTGTGCGCAATATACATCGCAGCGGACTGGCCACTCACTTATTATCGATGCTGTGCTGATTAATGAATCACAATGATGTGTATGTACGTAGTTAATTAGTTCTACGATTAAAGTTTGTGTCAGCTACAGAGGGTTGAATACTGATAAGGGAGACCACAGGCGACTGATAGTAATCGGTACTCAATCTTTAGTTGGCAACCATATTATCACCATCAGATCTAGTACTTTAGCATGGGCTACAAAATATCCCCAAAGTAGAGCGCGACTCTGATTATAATCTGCGAATGAATGTCATGTTTAGAAGGGGCATCGGAAAAACTAACAAAAACGTATTTCTCGAAGTCGGTTAGTGATTTTCTTGCCAACAAATAGTGTGTCGTCTGCGGTCCCCTAGCTTTTCCCGTGCATTGTGTGATTGTGTTTTATTACCTCCAGCCTAAATGGGTTAATCGATTAGCAGGAAGGGTATTATAGTGGGGCAATAAATAGTTGGATTCGTTTTGATATCCACAACGTCATTAGTTAGCGGAGCCGTTTCACCAATACGGAACGGTGAATTCTGATCTAAAGTACCAGAGATAAATCCCTGATATCGCATTCACATTTCACGCCTGCTACATTTCAACCGTTCTTCAAGTTATTGAACGTAAAATACCTTATAACGTAGCAAGAAAGTCACTACTTATTATTCGACTTAACTCTAGAGCTACTTTTAAGGAACTGTGAAAGTAATAAGTAGGTTAAAGTTGCTTGCTTAAAAATATGTGTTCTAAGACTTTTAAAGTAAGTAAATACTAGCGACAAATAGAAGGTTGCAACATGTGTGACGTGTACTTTTCTACGATTACGTTCTAGAAAATCTTATATACCTCTATACTAACTCGTTACCCAAGCTGATTTCAATTACACTGAACTTTGTACCGGTCGACCTCCTCTGTGATAAATGAAGGTTGTAAATTGCTTTTCTAGGTATAACTATGCCATAAACTTACTTGGGATATGAAAGTTGAGTTAAATGACAACAACTTAACGGCTGAGGTGTCGGATTGGCGATCAAAGTCGTGAGTTCGTACCCCCTGCTTATAAATTTTGGTAAACCCACTCTTAGCTTTAAATTTAGTTTAGTTTTTTAATTTACGTGGAATTTTAGTGTAGCACTTATTGCACTGATTACATACTATACAGAAGCAAAGTTTCTACATGTGTCGCGGTTGCACACATACGCACAAACGCATCGCTGTATAGAAATGACTGTAAGCGGAAAGACATATTCAAGGTGGGCTTCGTTAGTTCTATGCGCGAGGTCCATATCTTTCTCAAAAGCAAACGTATATATATTCTAATAATAATTGATACCTTGAAACAAATTTGTTAATAGCGCCATAAGTTTGGAGTCTGGCGCAGTTGTGTGCCGATAAGAACATTCAGTTCACAAACGGGTTGCCAGCGTATGTCGGATGTATCGATATTCACGCGTATCTTGCGTATTAGGGAAAAATATATTCGCGTAGTCCGAACGTGCGGGAGCTTTGTTAGTACATATTCTTTATAAACAAGCGTTACGCATGTGTGCATGTTATGGGCGAGAGGAAACTTCTGTATACTACGTTACCGGTGTAGCTTATTTAAAAAAATAAAACAAAAGAATAGTAATTGATTGGTATGGTACCTTCGTATGCCGCCGACCCCTGCCGGCGGCGCGGTGGAGTGCGGGACCCCTGGCGGGACCTGCGCGCCCCCCTGCACGCCGCCCTGCACACTGCCTTGCGGGGCGCACACACAACACCCTGTGTATACAATGTAACACTTAAACTAAGGCAAAGACAAACCGCCACTCTGGAAACTTAGAATTGTACAGTTCATATTGTTCAGAATTGCGTCTTCATATCTAAAGAGCAATCAAAAAAAGAGCAATCAAGAAAATCATTTATTTGGTCAATTTTCATCCATTGTAATAGTATGACGATATTGGTTTTATTACTCTGTTATGTACATACATTCCTTAATAAATCTTGACAATTACATACATTCATACAACGTCGGATATTGTAAACTAAATTCACATGACCGAAAACTAAACAGAATGTGATAATGTAATCTTTTTTTCGTGTTCAATTTACCAATGTGTAAAACTAAAAAAAGCCTTTAATACCTCTGAACACGCATTTATGAAAGGCTTTTCACAAAAAGTAAATCCAGTTTGACAAGCGTGCATCCGCATTGAAAGCACATAAACAGGTAAGTAAACAAGTCGGTTAGTCAGTATGTAGACTATATGATACGTGCATAAATATTTACATTTCTTTGATGAAGCTTGTTCAAAAACCATAAATGCCAACTTATTTGTTTTAAAGTGTTATAACTTTCTAATGATATCGAAGTCTATGGGTCTCGACAAATAACAATCAGTAGGCACCTACTATTTGACACGGAGCAGTGGTGGCCCAGTGGTAACTTCCCAGTTGTAGATCGTTGGTTCGAACGCGGACAGGCGCTTTACTTTGTGTAAATGATTTAATCACCACTGCTCTTAAAACGGTACAGGATTTTTTGGGATGCATGAAGAAGCCTCCTCGTGTAGCGCAGTTTGTTCCGCCAGTTACTCAACTGAACCGAGCGCTCGGCGCATACTATACAATCACATCCAATACTTTATTTGACTGGCGAATTCTTCCCATGCGATGGTAGGGCTAACACCCGCCTGATTAGCGACTATTCTCCCACTGGAGTCCGGCGTCTAGCAGCCTGCTGTGTTTCTTCGATGCGTGGGAGTTCCAGTGCCTTAGGTATCTTCTGGGCACGTTCGTTTCATCATAGACCTCATCTATCGCTTCCCATCAAGCGTGATCGAAGTCAAGAGCAATAAAAAAAGAAATGGAAAATGTCCTAGAACCAAAAATTCGAAGACATTTGATATCTCCCAACTCCCACTGGGCCCGCGTGGTGGATACGGCCCACTTCCTCTTACCGAGAGGGGGGCCTATGTCCTAGCAGTGGGAACATTTACAGGCCGATTATGATGAGGTACTATTGAATGATTCTGCTAGCAAAAAGTATGAAATAGTTTCGGTTCTCATCAAGGCAGTATCTGAACTTTAGTAGCTGATAGCAAAAAAACGTATTAGCTAAGAATAGAATATAGTGAAGATAATAGCTTTAGTGAAGAGTAGAAACTGAATGTCTAGCCAAAGTTTATGTAGTTGATAGTAAAAAAGTAATTTTGAACTAGAATCCTTTGGACACTCAGCTTCAATAGTCTGTTGTTTTTCATATCTATTAAACACAGCATTTTATGGTGATCAAATTCTATATAAGAATATTCATTCTTTAAATGAACAACAGATAGTTATGTTTTCTCGGTCCTCGTAATGGGTGTAATAGACCTACAATAGACTTTTTATCTAGTAAGTACCCTTTTGTTTACAAAGTCAAAAGCCCCAAAACAGTTGGCTTTCTTGCGAAGCACCAAAGTTACTGCGTCGAAAACAATCGTCGGAAACATCAATCATGGATTACACCACTTTCTGACAGCGATGCGATATTGTCACAGACTTGCCAAATAACACTGTTATGGTACAACTTTAAAATTGATGTTTATGAAGGTTGCCCAAAAGTTTTATGGAGATAATAGTATCTACACAACAGGAAAGTTGAGAGCATTATTGTTTGCGGTTGTCAATCTGGTTTTGGTAAATTATCGAGTGGAACCAATTTGTTTCGCTTAATTATTCATAAGGTTGCCCGGAACATATCATATAGGTATGTGGGTGCGATATTCTCCCTAATTTTCTCTATAAAATAAGCCAATGCTCTTAGTCTTTGTACTACGAGAAGTTGTTTTATTCGATTATACTTCAGAGTTAAAAGTTTTCCGTAGAAAACAATGTTAAGTACGAAGTCCGAACATTGTTTTGTGTTGAAGTGGAGACCGGCCGTCTGTACCGCCGAGTATATTATGTAGATCGTTTCCTTCATTGAATTATTAAGACGACGCAACAACCCTGCGCGATTGGTATCTGAAGCCAATTACTGCAATTTAGGTAATGGGCTGTAAAATTAGAATAATGTATGTAGGTACAGCTTGTTATAGTGGTTTCCGCTTGCCAGCGACCACTAAGTAGAAATCAATTTAATTTTATAGCGTGAATAAATAGAGAGGTGAACGTTTTATGTGCATGCACGTAAAGCCTGACCTGCTCTACGTGTTCCTCCTGAAGTCGCTAGATAATCTTTATAGTGACTGCAGAGCATTTTACTATCAATAAAGAGATATTTACGGTACATAGTACAGCAATGCCTGGTGTTATTTGAAACTAAGCGCTTATGCACTAGACCTATCCAAGCCATTTTACAGCGGCGGCCGCGGTGGAGCTACGTGGTATCCTATTATTAAATGCGATTTATGTTGATTATCTACTCTCAACATAACTAGTAGGTAACTAACACAGTTACATGCGATCTTCTTCCGAGTCCTGCATAAGATAACTCCGACAATGAGTCACTGGAACGAATATAATGACTAAGTAATGATCTATTTATGTATTGGTTTATCTAAACGATGTTAATCGTACCTATAGGCATTGATACTCGTACAATCCCCCAACCGTACTTTTAGTTAAAATTTATTCAAAGATTACGACATTACATAGGAAGCCAACAATATGCTTATTCATTTAGTCTTTTACCTGGTTGTCGAATAAAACAGGTGAACACCGAGATCCGTGACAAACTACAAAAATGTGTCACCATACCTAATAATATTCGAGGAATAAAAATCAGTGAAGACCTTTTAAACATCCAAGACAACTAATTACTGAGCACAAACACCGATAGAACCATAGAACTGACTCGTGACTTCGTATAAATAGTCCACATAAAAGGAAATGTACTTTTATGAAACGATATTATTGTTAAAATGTTTACGACCACTGAAAAGCATGCTGCCATAGAAAAACGTTTAATGATAATGGTGATATTAGAATGTATAAAGTAGAATATTCCTCATTTTCATTTGAAATAAAGAATGAATGCGATGTTTTATGTGACATAAGATTATTTGTTTACCATAAAACATTAAACAAATATATAATATAGGAATTATCTCCGTTACTGTCATCCCGGCGGAAAGATTGGGTTTCTTACTAAAGGTGCACGATGTTAGAATAGCCTACAGCGTCACTGCGGCTACGCGTATCGTAGCTTCGGCTACGAGTATCGTAGCAATGACGTACGCGTAGCGATGCATGACGCGAATCCTAGTTGATACGTCGTCGTAGCAGTGACGTCCGCCGCAGTAACGAGTATTTACTCGAGCACAATAAATTATTTATTGCGACAAAATGTTTATAATGGAGACCATTATAAACATTGTTGTCGCACTAAATAATTTATTGTTCAGATTTTTCTATAGTAATAGCAGTATATAAATTGATTGAACAGTCACGGCAGGCGTCCGTCACTCACTCAAGGCCGCGCGTTTTATGCCTACCGCTTCGCATACCGCCGTCGGTACAATCGACAGAGGGCTGCCGGCTGCCGCACGCCAGCCTGAGTGCTCGCTCGCACGTCACGGTTACCGCGCTGAGTATCAAAATGCCGAAACCACGTAATTATTGTGTAGTAGATGGGCGTCAAAGTAAAAAAACAAATGAAAATTTGTCTTTTTTTCATTGCCGAGAGACGAACAAAGGTAAGTTATGTAGTATTTAAATCTTTTGTTTTTCGAATTCCCTTTTGTCGTTCCTTCACAATTTATCACCAATAGGTAGGTATGTACTATGATAATCGTTGTAAATTAAGGAGTTCAGGTATTATAAGTGTTGTTTTATATTAATAGTTAGGTACCCACTTATTGTCAGAAAATAGGTAGGTCACACCTACCTGCGTCGTCGTGATTTGATATGTGGACCTGCATGTACTAAGCAGGTATATCATAGAATAGAAGTCTAATACCTGATAATAATAATAAAAGCAGCTACTTTGCGTAGGTAGGTACTTACCTGGAGGGCCGGTACGTACCTACCTACCCAAAGTAGCTGCTTTTTTGAGGTTTGCGTCAACCTTAGAGCATTAAACCAACCGGAGACGCCATTGTCAGGCGTTCCCCGCTGCCAAAGGTACGAGACCGCCGGTCATATCAGTCATATAAAACTTGTTGCCGCGCGTTCCACGTCATTCAGCAAATCACACTAGCGCGGAACGAACGTAAGAGAAAAATGCCGAATTGCAGTGTTTTTTCGTGTAAAAATAGATCGGAAACATCTAGTAAACAAAATGATAACCTTACTTTCCATCTATAAGTATTATTTTGTCCTAATAATAACATAAAATGCAATAAATTTGCAAAAAACCAAAAAATATTGTCGGTCAATGAATGTTGCCACTAAATTGTACAAGACCTAATTTAGTGTAATTTTTAAAGTTGTAATTTATAAATATTGACAATTATTTCAAACTTCTATTTCGCATTTGTTATTCTTATTACAGTTTACAACTTATTTTGTTACTTTATAAGATTTTTTTTACTAAAGCCTTTAAAAAATTGCTATTTATTATCAAATAATTGATTAATGATATCAAACTTATGTTCCACAAATCTCTTACAATTTTCTCATATCGTTATTCTTCATTACTCTAAAATATTTACGGGTCAAGTTATCACGAAACTACGCAATTTTTATATTTAAAAACAGGCCACACTGTAGCAAAATGAGGGCTGTGACTGCATAGAAACAAATATCGATATCGACTTTATGTTATTCCAGGGACTGAAAGCGGTTACGGTTAAAGGTTAAGATACCTCAAAAATATAACGGTACCGATTCAAAATAGAGGTTGAGCTATACCGGTACCCATCTACATGAAGGTTAGGATAAATTGTTATTTAACCGTTATACGATTTCGGTACCGAAAAACATAGTGACGGCGCGGCGCGGGTGCACGGGGGTGTCTACAACAACTTGCTGCAACTTGACCTTATGTTTGTTGTACTAGTGGTAGGCAGTTAGCGCGTGAAGGACATGGAGTGATTTAACAATCGCTAACGACAGAAACAGACAGAGTGGCGAGGCGGTGTGTCAAAGAAACCCTTATTTAAAAAGGTTAAGGTATTGGTACTGATATTATTAAAAAGGTTATGTTACTTCTACTGAAATATACCGGTATGAATTTCGTACCTTAAAATACGGCTACTTTAAAAAATAACGATATCGTTATATTTCGGTTATCGTTATTTAACGGTATGACGTCATACCCAAATTTAAAGGTACCTTTATTTTTGGGTAATTCAGTCCCTGTGTTATTCTATTAATTTTTCAGATTTCCAAAAGATGCAATGACTCGGGATGTTTGGATTTGGGCTTGAGCAAATCATGTTTCGTGGACTCCTAAACGTACTAGTACAATTTGCTCACAGCATTTTGAGGCTTCATGTTCTAGAATACATTCTAATATCAAGAGACTCCGTGCTGCTACTGAGAAATTCCTAATAAGAAAACCGATAACACTGCCCGACCCGGGTATTGAACTCAGAACGTCGTGTTCAGCATTCATCCTTGCGAACACTAGACCATCGATGCAGCGATGATATTCTGTGAAAATCTTACCGTGAAAACTCAGGTAAAGTGAGCGTGGAGTGAGCTGTCAATAGTGTCAATTCCTAGATAAAACAAACTCACTTCACCTAAGTTTTCATGGTGAGATTTTTACAGAATCGACCGGCAGTTCTTGTACCGTGGCAATGAATCCTTATAGACTAACTTTAAAATCTAAATCCTATGTTACCTATTTAAAAAGAATTGATCTGCATTGAAGATCAATTTGATAAGTAAATATGAAAAAACAATTAAATAAAGAAGAGCCTTTTTTATCACAACTATTGGCTGAACTCGTCGACAACAAAATATCGATAGTGTCAAGCACTTTCATCGCTTACACAAAAATGACGTCATGCCGTATCCTGACAGGGCGTCTCTGTGTGAGTTAGTACATGTGTGCGTATAGTTTATGGTTGTGTTCGATAATTTTTTCGTGTGCGTGAGTAACAACGCGATCGAAAATGCATTAGTGTGTTATCACTATTTGTGTGCGTTGCCTCGCCCCCCGCGCTGAAAGTGACAGACTTATTCGCATAGATATTAGTGCTCGTTGCGTCTCCGGTTGGTTTAATGCTCTAAGGCGTCAACAAAGACCGCAATTTAAAAACAAAAAATACATTGGTCAGCACCCAACGAGCGAGACTTAGAGAAAAGATGTAAGTAGGTACCTACCTACAACAAGTGGTCTACACAAACAAAAACGTACATATGTGTTTAGTATTTATTTCTGGAACTCAAACTAATATAATATGAAGTAATACAGTTCGCAAATGTTTACTTTTCAGACGCAGGACATTCAGGGAAGGAAAAAATGCATCTATCATTTTATTAAACTGAAACATATTAGATCAACAAATAAAAAATAATTGTTTTTCTACAACATTCGTTTTATTACCATAGGTACAACCCTAGCACATTCGCTCGATGACGCGCTCGCACGTGGGTCGCGCGGCGGGCAATACAATCTCAACTCTCTGTGTGCGAACTTAGGGTACATTTCTTCTCGCTGCAAACAGCTAGTATTATTATTAAGATTTTGTAGGCTATTATAGCGTAGGTATTTTCGCTTTTGTATTGGAGTGATGTATCTGTTACGAAGTAACTATTTAGTAATCTGTGGTCACGGTTACAGTCACGTAATTGGCGACCCATCCAACCGTGTAAATAGATATTTAATTATCAACATGATAAATAATGAATGGTGCCATATTAATAAAACGCTGTTCGTATTCCTATGTACATTTCAATTTCACTATCCAATGCTAGGCTGCGAGCATGCAGCTTGTGAAGCGAGAAAGGGATTACATTAGAGAATGGGCTGCAGATTCTACCTTTGTCAATACGTTAGTATGTATCTGTGTATACCTACGCTGAAGCTGGTACCATTTTGTGACTCCTGTTATTAGTCAAGGCACATGTAAATGTCAAAAAAAAGTTGCAGCTTATGATTCCACTACAGTCACATACTACTCGTACATGTGCTATACTTTGTTTTTTTTTTTTTTTTTCATCAGCTTGATCGTTATAACCATTGATATATATGTTACACTAGATTAGTAATTACCGCATCAAGGCGTTGCCACTAGACTGATGGCCACAGCCATCAGCGAAGCTAACGTCAGTTCAGTGCTCTGTGTGACGCCAACCGAAGTGAACCGAGTGACGTGCGACAAAAAATATCGCGACAGAGTGCGATTCAAGATCACAATAACATAATAAATTAACCGGAATTACTTTCCACACGTAAATTAATTGTCTCTGTGTTTATATCAACGTAAAAACGCAATAAAATGTAGAATTTTGTAAATTAGGTACAGTGTTACCACTAAAAACTTAGTTTTAGTTTCCCACATTTGTGGGAGTTTTTAATTTATGGAATAAGTGATATTAAATATTTTTTTAATAATAACAAATTAACAACGTAGCAGGCTGCCTTAAGATGCAAAACGCTGTGAAAAATGGGTGGAAATAATCCGATTGCTGAGAAAAGAGACTGACTGCCCGAGTGACATGTAAAATTTTGTTCCGTATTTTAAAATTAGTTTTATTTAATTTTTAAGTGTTATTATGTTGTAATAATATATCTAAATGTAAAATAACTGCATAAATACTCGGGATTATTGTTTTCCTGCAAGTTTACAAAGTTAAACACAACATTTGGTTGCCCACCGTTACCGGTAACCTCATAAGACAGCTGATGTTCGAACGGCGGATAAAAACGGGGAGTATTGTTTACTTTTACTTTTATTAATTCTATAATAAGCACACAATCGTCATTTAGACTGTAACACATTCATTAATTCGCACTTTTGTTTGATTTGGCACCCCGCACAGGGTCTAAGTCACTTGTGTACATACTTAGATATTATCGAAACTTATTGTGAATTATCTAAATATTGGAATTCTATTAATGTTACCTATAATTGTACATGACAAAAATAACGTAGACTATCGTTATTTTCAAATCTAAATGCAAAACTAGATTTTTTCTTTATCTAGGCTTCCTACCCACATAAAAATAAAGTAAAATCATACATAGGTCAATTGAATCAATGGTAACTGTGTACTTTATTTAATCATAACAGTTGCTTTTTAGTTAGATTCAGCCTACCTCATTTTAACTATAAATTAACACTAACTTCTCCAATTTCTCCTTTCATTTCTAGCTGTCCTCTTTGTTTGGTTATTTAACTAGTTCTCACCGTTTCTTTATTTCCACTTTCAGTACTTATTCCTGAAACCATGCCCGTGATGACCCGTAAGGCTGCTGCTCAGGAGTTGGAGCTTAAATTGAAAACGACCATTCAGCATCTTAAGGCTTCAAACAGTAAATGTGATCAGCTGTTACAGGAAATAGAGGATAGTGAGAAGGAAGTCGAGAAGGTCGTTTTCAAAAATACGAGCTTAAAACAGGAGCTAGTAGACCTTCATCAAAAATACCTGGTTGTTGTCGATGAACGGGACAAACTGCGGTTGGTCACGGATGGTTTTAATAACTGCAGTAACTTATATGAGGAGGCTTTGTGTAAGGTTAGGGACCTAGAAGAGGAATTAATTCATGCAAATGTACAAATTACTAAGTTACAGAAACTTAAAGAGTGTACTCAAGCTCAGGCAACTAACAACTTGTATAATGAATTATGTAATACTGACTGCAACCCTCATTCCTTATTAACAATAGATCTTACTGAAGACTCTATACTGAAATATAATAATAATAGTTATAAAGTAAGTCAAAATAAAATAAAAAAATATGCAAAACTAAATAAAATCATAAATAGATGCAATAAATTTAGGAAACAACAAAAACACTATTCCAATAATATTAAACTAAGGAAAGAACGTGTTTTTCTATTAAATAAATTAAAAAACTATGAAATTAAATTAGAAGATAGTAAAAACATTTATTACATTGACACTCAGCGTTTACAGTCTGAAATTGAGGTACTTGAAGAGTCACTACATTTACATTATATTAAGTATGTGAGCTCTCAAAAACAAATAAAGGAACACATCCTTGCTGCAAACGAGTTGGTAGAAATGTGTAATGATGAGGCAGGTAGAGTGGACCCGATGACTCTGAGCACACATCAATGTGCTTGTCAAAGGGAATCCAACCTTGAGGCTATCCAACTTGAGGTAACGGAGGACCCGTCTCAGTCTGGAGGAGCTCGGGAATGTATCCCCAATCAAGATACACCACATGCTATACAAGGTACATCTCAAGTAGCACAGACAGAGACTTACAGAGCTGTCACTTCTTCTAGTAAATTTTGTTGTTCTGTTATGTTTTCAGATAGCTTAGGGAGAGGGTTAGGTAAATTATTGAGTAACAACCTGAATCAGTCTGCTGTTAATTATTGTATGCCTAGGAAATCCTACAAAGAGATAATGTCATCAATAACTAGCAATAAATATAATTCAAATGCCATTATTTCTGTACTTGTAGGTAATAGTGTGAATGTAAAAATAGATGACATCACTGACAGTGTCACTGAAATCTTGAAAATTAATTGTCAGAAAATAATATTGTGTGCTTTCCCATATTTTGAGCACTTATCAAGTAGGCAAAATCATTATATACATAAGCTAAATAACCATATGCAGTTGTTAGCTAATCACTATAGTGACAAACTTATATTTTTTGACACCAACACTTTTGTTGAGAAATTAAAATCGACTAGGGATACAGCGTATCTGCCTATTAGTTTTAGACGTCAAATAGCATGGCTATTAGCTTTTATTATTAACTCAGACATAAGTATTATGTCGAAGTCTGATGTAATTAGCACCACAAAAATTAGTAATAATACTAATATTAAGGTGGTTAGCCACAATAATTTAAACTAGTCAGTAAGACAACAGAAGTTACCAAAAACAGTATTGTTAATCTCACCTCCAACAAGGTATCTTCTAGCTCTCAATTAGTTAATTGTAAAAAAGGGGCTAAGCAGAATTCCTTGAAATTGTTTCATCAAAATATTCAAGGTTTGTCTTCCAAATTATTAGAAATGGAATTGTTTTTAGAAAAAACAATGTTTGATATTATTTGTATTACTGAACACTGGTTGAAAGAATACGAAATGCTGATTAATTACGAGAACTATAGTGTAGGCAGTTGCTTTAACCGAAAATCCATGCTGCGTGGAGGTTCATTAATCCTAATTAAAAATTGTGTAAAATATAAGACTCGTAAAGACATAGTGGAACTATCGGTCGAACATAGCATCGAACTGTCCTGTGTTGAGCTGGATAAGCATTTTATAGTGTGCGTATACAGACCTCCAAACTATCAAAACTACTCTATTTTTGAGTCTGTAATGGAAGATGTCTTGGGAAAACTGGCAACTGGTAATAAATCAGTAATTGTTTGTGGTGACTTTAATATTAATATTTTGGAAAATAATTCAAATAGCAGTAGATTATTAAGCCTCTTTAAATCATTTAATTTGTCAAATGTGTTCTTGGAACCAACGCGAATAACTACAGCTACTGCTACATGTATTGATAATGTTTTTTGTTGCTGCGAATATTTAGATAAAGCCATTGTAAATTATCTCCCTTCCGATCACAGCGGTCAAACCGTTTCTTTTGAGTCCAACACACCAATACAAAAAGTGCAGATTCAATTTAGACCAATAACATCGGGAAATTTGGAAAAGTTTAATAACACTTTAATTAATAAGTTACGTGCTCAGGGCCTAAATATGAATAGTGGTAATATTTTGTATGAAGAATTCTTTTCGTTAGTGCAAACAGAGTTCAATAATTCTTTTAAGAAGAAATCTAAAACTATTTGCCCTAAGTTTTTATTCAGTGACTGGGCAACTAAAGGAATCAGGAAAAGTAGGGAAAGATTATTTGAACTGTATGGCCTTAAGCCGTATATTAACACGGATACTTTTAATAAGTATGTTGCTACATATTCTAAAACTTTTAAAAATATTTGCAAAACAGCTAAAGCTTCCTTCATTAGCAACAAGGTTAAATCAGCAGACAATAAAATAAAGACAGTTTGGAAAATTATTAACAATGAAACGAACAGGAATAAAAAACATAATACTGATTACACACTGTACACTTCCCGTGGCCTTATTAGCGATAACATCGATGTTGCTCAGGAATTTGCAACTTTCTTTACCAATATCCCAATTAAAACCACAGAAACTTTAAATTCCTCGCCCGCACTTGCTATTGAATTATTAAGAGCGAATGTCTCAGCCTGTCCTGTGGAATTTAAATTTAAACATGTAAACCCTTCAGTAATTATAAAGGCATTTAAGCAACTTAAGATCAAAATGACCGAAGATCTGTGGGGCTTGTCTACTAAAGTTTGTCAATCCATTATTGAGACAATTGCACCCTATTTAGCTTTAATATTTAATTTGTGTGTTGATCAAGGGGTATTCCCGGATTTAATGAAGTTCAGTAAAGTTATTCCACTTTTCAAATCTGGGGACAGCAAAAACACTAATAATTATAGACCCGTATCGGTTTTGCCTGTTTTCAGCAAGGTGTTTGAAAAAGTAATGTTAAATCAGATGCTCAATCATTTTAATCGTAATAACATCCTACACGATCAACAATATGGTTTCACCAAAGGACGTTGTACAACCGACGCCGGTGTAACCTTATTAAAACACATATTTGACGCATGGGAAGAGGCACAAGATGCAATAGGCATCTTCTGCGACCTATCCAAGGCATTTGATTGCGTGAATTACGAAACACTGCTTTTGAAACTTGAGCATTACGGACTGGGTAAACTCGCTCTTAGCTTAATAAAATCATATTTAAATGATAGGTTTCAGCAAGTTCAAATAAACGGTGTAAATTCATTGGGTTTAAAAGTCAAAATGGGTGTACCGCAAGGCTCAATATTGGGGCCGTTCTTATTTTTAGTATATATAAATGATTTACCTTATTTACGGGAAAACCGACCACAAATGGTGTTATTTGCTGATGACACATCACTGATTTTTAAAGTAAGCAGACGTGCACAGGAGCTTGACGACGTAAATAACGCTATGCTTGTGGTCCATAATTGGTTTACTGTAAATAATTTGGTATTAAATGAGAAAAAAACTAAATGCATTAGATTCACTTTACCGAATGTTAGAAGTAGTGAATGTCACGTTGTATTGAATAAGGAGATACTTGAATTCGTCGAAAATACGGTTTTCCTGGGGATCACGCTTGACTCAAAGCTGCAGTGGGGTCCTCACTTAACATCACTTGCAGGGCGGCTAAGTTCAGCCGCTTACGCTGTTTGGAAAATCCGTCAATTAACAGACGTGGATACCGCGAGACTGGTCTATTTTAGTTACTTTCATAGCATCATGTCTTACGGTATTTTGTTGTGGGGACGGGCTGCAGATATTGAATCTATCTTCATTCTGCAAAAGAGGGCTATCAGAGCTATCTACAACCTCAGCAGACGTGAATCTCTAAGGGAACTGTTTAAAAAAATTAACATCATGACGGTTCCTTGTCAATATATATATGAAAACATTATGTACGTTCGAAAAAATCTACATCTTTTTAGTAAGATATGTGACAGGCATAATTTTAACACTAGAAATAGGAACAAATTAGATCAACCTCGTTTCAGATTGTCTAAAGTAAAAACTTCTTTTATGGGTTATTGTGTAGAGTGTTATAATAAAATACCACTCGATATTCTTCAACTAAATGAGAAGAAATTTAAAACATGCATTAAACGCACACTATGTAGACAAGCATACTATAAGTTGGATGATTATATCGTAGATAAAAATGCTTGGCTAAATGCTGGTCCTGCTCCACAGACACTTGGGCTCACTAGTTAAAATTTCAATATTAATTTGGAAGACATGCTTCCCTTTTTTTCTTTTCTTTTTTTTTTTTAAGTGTTTCTGACATTCGAATTTAATGTGTATTTTTAATTCAATCAAGTTTTAATTGTTACTTTAATATCTTATACCTCTTTCTAGTAAAATTTTATTCATCTCGTAAATAAATTGGTAACGATAGTTTTGTATAATTTAGAAGCATTTTTTTTTTTTATTTTAATTTTGTAAATGTAAGAACCATGGATCCGTTCATTATAATTTTTTTATATTGACTTGAAAGAGCATGGCAGTTGAGAATGTGTCATGCTCACTTAAATGTCTCACTGATGGTGGCGCGTGTGTTGGATCATTCGGTTCCCTTCAAAATGGTTGAGCTGGATGGTGCTGATCCATGCGTCATGTTCGTGAACGGGCGCTGTCAGTTGAGACTGGTCAACTCTTAGCTGCCAGGGCTTCTTTTTAATCTTATAACTATCTTGAATTGTTTCTTCATAACATTGTTCTCACATATAGAAGCAACAAGAATACTGTACTCAGGATTTTGTAATATCTTAATTTAAAAGAGTGTCCTTGGAGTTTCTTGCCCGTTCTTCTCCAAGAGATCTACGTTTTGGAATGGGCAACTAGCTTCAACTTTCTGACTAACTGACCGACTAGTTAATTTTGACAATTCAAAAGTGCCTGGAAATGGTTTAATTGAAATAAATGCTTTGAGTTTGAGTTTGAGTTTTGACTGGCTACCTACTAAATCATTCAATTTCATTAATAATAAAGAAAAAATATTCAAAAAGAAAATGTCTTAGTTATTTTCATTATTTATAAACTTCTATTACACATCCAATAAAAATACATAATTCAAATATTTAAAAAATAATTTAACTGAACGTATAACGCTTTTTATGGCTTAAAATTTTGGGTAAAATTTCGCAATTTAAGCGATGGTATAATTCTTACGACGTGTGTAAGTGAGACAGACATATGTTTACTTCGCGTTTAAAAAGTGGTTACACTTTTTTGACACATTTTATTGAGGTTTGCTTCTCTAGTTATTTAACTCAATGGTTATAAGTAATTGCTTTGAAGGTCAAGCACCATCACCAAGCTCGAAATGAATATTGGTGACAGAAAAGTATTTAGCATACAGATAACGACAAGTTTTAAATTTGAATACCATGTAGGAAGTCTCAGATGAGCTACGTTTTTATCACCCAGAGGAAAGATATCTCACAATTCCGATCTCAGATATCACAATAATTCATTGTATTGTTTCCATCACAATAATACAATGGTCTACTGAAGCGCAGCCACAGATGCGAGACCACTATTATACGGTCGTCAGTATTGACTGATTTACGACGAGCACAGCTTGCCTCAGCGCAGCATAATACATAGATTACGTGATACAGACATCCAATTATAATTATCTGCTCACGGCCCCCTACTAACCACAGGTATGTTGTATCCAGATATTAGTAGCTCAACGTGGCAGTCTTGAATCTATAAGTGAATACATTATCCGAGCTAATAGAATATGATAATACAAATTCATTAGGTTTGTTGTTCTCGGCTTAAAGAGGCGACAACAGGATTATACTGGTTTATGGGCATGGGTACCGGCTTCAATAATGTTTTGTATTTTGGTCATGTTCCATTTGATTATGAACTGACGGAAGATCTTTATCTTCTATAAAATTATTGCGATCTCCAAGACTCATTTCTAACAGTAGAGCTGCATTAATGTAACTACATCGTATGACGAAAATTGCGTTGATCCATATCTTTGCATTCTTCTTTTATTAAAACCTTGATGCAATATAAGATAGCCAGCCTCGTGTCGCACACAATAAGCGCGGAAGACATGACAACAGGAACAAGGGAGGTAGAAGGCACCATGACAGTGCTTTTCAAGATGCGCTATTGCACTACATTCGCTCCATTGTTTTCGTTCTAAAGCAATTCAATAGAAGCAGTTTATCGCGCTGGCACAAATACACCTCTTATGTTTCTATTTGCTCATAGAGAGGGAGTGAGAGCGACTCTTGAATTATTCATTTGAGTTATTCGTTGCTAGAGGTGAGCAGCAAATCATAATCCTCATAATCTGAGTGTTGTGCTCTGCGAAGGTTTAGTGACACAAATTATGGGCGCACAAAACAAAGCTGAGGCCAGTAATACGCTACAATGTACGCATTTTATTTATTATTTTCGAGGCAAAAACATGAATTTATGTGACACGTTCGGAATGGACAACAACAAAAAATATGTCGATTGAGTCACATGAGCGTATTTTGTTCTTTTTCGTTTGTAATGCTCAAATACAGTCTATATCCAAAGAAGTCGAGGCGATTTTGTATTTTTCGATAGGTCGTTTCAAAGAGACTTGAGTGATCCCTGACAGGACTTTAGTTTGGTGATATTACATTCTACATTTTGAATTTGTTAGACTCCAATATAGCGTAGCCATGAAAGCTATGTAGGTATGGCGAATACGAACGACGCCTTTTGTTCTAGAATGCGGGCCTTATCAAATGACACTAAAAATATAAGTATTACGTGCTAACGTTGATATGTATAGACCGTCTACGTGTCGATATATGGTCATTGTCCCAATTAATAAGATTTAGGGAAGTTATGCCTGTTTATAAGCAAATACGTTGTTAATTTGGAAGTGAAATCAGAATTATCAACTGTTTATTCTCTAGCACAAATTCAAACCTTGTCACAATGATTTGAAACGGGTAAAACATCTATTGTTAAGAAGACACGGCTTCATCATAAATAGAATGGAATAACTCCACATAACTTAGTAGAACGTTGGCTATGAAAACTTGTTCACTTTCTAAACCGCATTTAAAATTTAATCCAATAACAACAGCCTCAAGAACAATAAACATTCGTTTGTTACACACCATTGCAGTTGTCCGTTGATTTAAAATGGTGTAGGTAAACATGCGTCGTTTTAACTGCGAGACACAATGTATCTAACAATAATAAACATAATAGACGTGTTTGTTCGACGCACTCGGCCACATTTTAAACCGCTACCCTCAATAAACTTCAGTGTAGACTAAGCAGCTTAAATTGACGTTTTGCAATAGTGTGCGGTGCTGTTTTCCTTCTACTTGTTTGCGAACTTTACTCTTATCTCGGAATATATTATTCAAGTCATTGAACATGAATCATGTAGTCGCTTCAGTGACGCAAAAGAAATAGTGAATGTAAGTGTAGGTATATATGTGTTGGTATAAATGAATCTGATATGCAAATAATAGACAATGGCCCGGATTCTGTTGCTCACACACTAAATTAAATTTAAATTCAGTGCACCTTTTTCTTTCTATTTCATTATGAAAAGGACAGAAGATAAATATTAGTTTAGTTCTGTCTGTTCTGTATGCGTAGAATCCATTATTCCCTATACTAACTCTTTAGATAAGGAATTAATATTAGGTCGGGGCAAAAGTATTTTCGTATTTTTCATACAAAAAAAAAAATTGTTTTAGGTTTAATTTTTTATTTATTTACAATATGTATGTGCCGTCTTGATCGATGACTTGTTGCCATCTTGTGGGCAATGCCATGATCCCATTGCTGTAGAAGTTTTGAGATTTTTTATCAAAAAAATCTGACAGGTAGTTTTCACAGTGTTCTTTTGAGGTTAACTTTATGCTTCCTAAAGAGTTCTGAAGTGACCGAAACAGGTGAAAATCTGATGGAGCAAGATCAGGGCTATACGGAGGATGCATCAACACATCCCAGCCAAGCTCTCTCAATTTTTGCTGAGTGGCTATAGATGAGTGCGGTCTGGCGTTGTCGTGATGAAACACCACGCCCTTCCTATTCACCAGCTCCGGCCGGTTTTTCTCAATAGCTTCTTTTAACCTCATCAGTTGTTGACAGTAGAGGTCAGAATCGATAGTTTTACCCGGCGGCAAAAGCTCATAGTGGACGATTCCTTTCCAATCCCACCAAACACAAAGCATCACTTTGTTCCGAGTCAGGCCGGGCTTTGCCACGGTCTGTGGGGCTTGCCCATGCTTCGACCACGATCTTTTTCGGACATTCTTATCGTAAGTGATTCATTTTTCATCACCCGTAATCAACCGTTTAAGAAATGGGTCGGAATTATTACGTTTCAACAAAGAATCGCAAATGGAAACACGTTGCATTAAGTTTCTCTCAGTGAGATCATGTGGTACCCAAATATCAAGTTTTTTCTTGTACCCAGACTTTTGTAAATGCCGTAAAACTGTTTTGTGATCAACATCCAGTTCTTCAGCAATATCATAACTACTAATATGTCGATCTTGCTCCACTTTTTCAAAAATGGCACTGATTTTATCCGTGACAGGGCGTCCAGAGCGAGATTCATCCTTCACACTAAAATTTCCTGTCTTGAAACGCTTGAACCACATTTGTGCTACTCGTATTGATACCGCATTAGGTCCGTAAACCGCATAAATTTTATTCGCGGCGTTCGTCGCATTTTTACCTTTTTTGTAATAAAATTTTAAAATGTACCGAATTTCTTCGTCACATACGTTCATGTTGCTTGCTTGAAAAACAATTGAGAAATGGCGGGAACTAGTTTTTTTTTTAATTTATTGCATCTTTAGAATGTTAACATTTAATAGTATTAAAACCAGCCAGTTACATTCAGTACTGCCAAAGAGGTTTGATTACTAACAATAGATTCAAAATACGAAAATATTTTTGCCCCGACCTATTATTAATCGTATGATACAATCTTATTATACAAATGTTTAGTTTTCTTTTAGAGCTAGTCTAGTTGAATTCAGTTTGAAATCTGTAACAGAGCCAAATGTCATACTATTATAATATTTTGGAACTGCGTCGCGCTCTTCAATGTGACGTCGGAGAATTTTCTCCGAAATTCCGCTACAAAATGTTTACGTACATACTTTACATCCTTTTTGCGAGGATTAGATCCAAAAAGCGTATAGGGGCACATTACCGGCGAGTGCTGCGATAGCTGCCAGCGTAAGGAGGGCGGAGCGGCTGCGTGCCATGTCAGCAGGGCATGCCGCGCCGCGTCATCGTCGCGACATGCTCCGCGACGCGCCCTCCACAACCTCTCGCGTGCAGCACCTCTCCGCGCAGGACCTACAACAACAGAACAAATATATATTAATTGAATATTAAAACATTCTGGTTGCCAACAGTCAACAGACTACATTTTCAATAGATTTTTCTAAAGTTTAAGTCACGATCACATTAGAGATTGTTTCTAGAAATTACTTAGACAATTATATCGTAATGAAACGTTTATAATGGATTCTCTGATACGCCTATCGAGTTCTCAGAAGATAAAGTTCCCGCCACAACAGGTGGTCTATATTTAATGGTTAATGCTTTGGCTACAATTAATTTGTCAAGGCTGGCTAGTGAGTTCATTTGGAAGGCGAAATATTGGATCGTCGACTGAGAGCACCGCCACGCGGCCGTTATCTGCGTATCGACGAGCGGGCGGCGGGCGGCCGGCTGGCGGCGGCCCGACAAGGGTCATGCTTGCCAAAACATCCGTCCGAATGATATCCGGTAAATTTCTCTATTGGAGATTTATTTGCTTCGCTAACAGAGCTTTATTTTGTGGTGGGGCGGAAACGTAATGCTTTTATATGTAAATATTTACCGCGCGTGTTTTTTTCTTTTCTTTATTACAGATGCAAAATTATTTACGCTCGCCGTCTTGGAGATCGGTTAAAAGATAAAAACCTAATAACAAAAACAACGTGTTGCCGTCAACTTCAAGATTACGATAACACACCCGGAAAACCAAGAGGAAACAAAAGATTGAACCTTAGACCCGATGATTGTTACAGTAATTCGTAAAACCAATATACTCGTATACCTATTTACTAAGTATTATATCATAAATGCATGCGTTATCTTCGAATAGATGATCACCTAGAACTTTGTGCATGATATGTTTCTAATACAAATTCAATTTACAAGCCATTAAGATATGTATATCGGCAAAGTTTATGACGGTAATATTTTACAAACTTGATCGTAGTATGTTTATAAATAAGTCAGATAATGTCGTCATCGTCCCTATAAGTAGGTGAAGCTGCGAACTTTTATAAATAACGGGGATGGTGTCGATAACTTTAGCAGAGGGCTATTTAGAGCTGGCGACTCCTAAAGTGTGCGGAATTTCCACTTTACCGACAATGCTTTATAACCTTATACCGAGAGTAAAGGACAGTTTCACAACACCGTTGTTGCATCATTTTGGTCAAACTATATCTATTTTCTATCTTTACATATAATAAAATAATAACGAAGTCAAAACTGTACATTAAATATTAAAAAAAAAGTAATTGCTACGAGGTTTGGGAATGAGTTCGATGCCGAAATTATAGTTTTCATTTGTCTGTTTGCCTGGATGTAGGTTCCGGATTGGCGCAAAAATGGCTGAACGCATTTAGTTAGATGAAAATTGTCACACAGATAGTTTATAACTTGGATTAACACGTGTACTTTTAAACCATGTAGGACGTTGCCGTGGGATATTTTCCGACAACTACGCGATCGAAGCCGCGGGCAAAAGCTAGTATTTTATAAGATTTGAGAAAATCTTCTAATATATAAAATTCTTGTGTCACAGTGTTAGTTACCATACTCCTCCGAAACGGCTTGACCGATTTTTATGAAATTTTATATGCATATACAATAGGTCTGAGAATCGGCTAATATCAATTTTTTTTTTGCAAAACGACGTTTGCGGGGTTAACTAGTAATATATATGAACACATGAATACAAATTACGAAAACTAGTTTATTATTATTTTACAAGCAAAGAGCACAGCGTCGGATTAATCAAGGCTTAGCGGATGCGAGACGGGTAACAAAGCCAAAAAAGATCATCTTGTGAATTATGGTTTAAACGCAACGCAACATTTTCGCGAAAAACGGTAAAATGCCAAGAGAACGAGAAGATATTCTTAATAATGTTTTTTGTGAAACTTTCCCGTAGAAACGAAAATATGATGCTGCAATAAAATAGGCGACACTGTGATGAATGAGGAGAACACGCTCGCGAAACAACAATAGATGTCACGTACTTACGAACTCATAACCATCGATTCCAATTTATGGCAGACGTATTATTCCTCTGGGGTGAAAATAGGTATACCTAAGTAAATAATACCAACACTAGGAAGTTTCAGCGACAAACAGTTTTTAGTATTACCCTGCCAAACAACACTTAAAATAAAAACAAGAAACACTCTCGTTACAAACGTCTACTTTATATGGCACTTATTTATTTTATTAGAATGTAGAAATTATGCCATTTGCTATAAGGTCACACTGTACTCTCGGGATCCTTTTCGCCAATTTATTTGCGTATTAAAAAGCAATTATGTATCGGGAAATAAGACAAGTGATAAGAGAAAGGTCGTAGTTACCTTAGGTATAAGACAAGGCCGGAATCGATATAAAGCGATGGTGGATAAAATCAGTGAACCTCGAATAAGGAAAGTGCTTTTCTTCCTTTTGGAATCGTGAAAATTATGCGAAAAACGAATTTAGTGAGAAATGTTGCTTTCGTTAAGAAGATCGTTGCTCAGCATTAACTTAAATTTTCTAAAATCTTGACTGACCGACAGAACACAGCTTATAGGTGCTATTGTAGTTCCTAAGCAGGTGTAGAGGAACATTTAAGGAGGCTTACAACTTAAAAAATGTTCATTATGCGTTTGTTTACAGTTGAAAATACCCTTGGATAAAATAACAGCACGCTTCTAGATTCTTGACAGGAACAAATGTATTTATTATAATAGTATATTCAACATTATTATTACTATTCATTAATAATTATTATACGAATGACAGCGATGCGGACGAGTACTTCGACGCCTCAGTGTCCTTTTATTTTTGTGTGTATAGTTAGTTAGTCATTTAATTTAGTATCTAGTGTAAATAGTTGTGTTCAATATTGTAAAAAATATCATGGTATTTCATTGTCATTGACAATCTAGCTAGAGGATGCTTCATACACAATCTCCAACATTTAACAGGTACGCACGAAAATAGCTAGCGAACGGATTGCAATCAACGGATTGCAGTGCGTTCGCTGGCTATTTTCGTGGTATAATATCGGAATCACTTTGCTTTACGATGCCCACGGGAAACTATCTGATATTGATTATTCGAAACACGGAAAGTGTAAGATAACATGTTACCTTTCACATTTTTCATTTTCTTAAAAATGTTTATAATAAAGTAACGTGATGCGACGTAGATCTTACGTGAAATAATTTCGTCAAAGAAAAAAGCTCAAAACTGAAGAAACATCTTGGATCAAACAAAGAATAATATCTTTTTTATAAAAAAAACAACCGACTTTCTAAAAAAAAAAAACACTACAAAGTAAAAAATAACTTTAATTTCGGAAGTCGGTGTCGCTGGTTCCGCATTTTCGTTTTTTGACACCGACTTCCGAAATTAAAGTTATTTTTCACTTTGTAGTGTTTTTTTTTTGGAAGTGGGTTGTTTTTTTTGTAAAAAAGATATTATTTTTCACTTTTTCGTTGTACCTACACTATACAAATTCATAAAACACTACTTGCTACAGAGAAATGAGGGTGTATAACGTTAGTGTTTACATACTCCTTACGAGGGTGTACCATGGTATACTGAACACATCTGCCTACCCCTTTAGAGGGTACAGGCGAGATTTTATGTTGTGTGATTGCGTAAACAAGGCAAATATATGCGATAGCAGCAATCGCGGTTGATTTGCTGGCATTTATTGAAGAGTTCCGTTGTCTGTCTCCGAAGCTCATCATCAGATCTATACAAAATTTAAATACGGCCATTTCGGAATACACGTCTTTCAAACAAAAAAAGAATTTTGCAAATGTTACTATATATATTATATTAGGTCGGGGCAAAAGTATTTTCGTATTTTTCATACAAAAAAAAAAATTGTTTTAGGTTTAATTTTTTATTTATTTATAATATGTATGTGCCGTTTTGATCGATGACTTGTTGCCATCTTGTGGGCAATGCCATGATCCCATTGCTGTAGAAGTTTTAAGATTTTTTAACAAAAAAATCTGACAGGTAGTTTTCACAGTGTTCTTTTGAGGTTAACTTTATGCTTCCTAAAGAGTTCTGAAGTGACCGAAACAGGTGAAAATCTGATGGAGCAAGATCAGGGCTATACGGAGCTATAGATGAGTGCGGTCTGGCGTTGTCGTGATGAAACACCACGCCGGTTTTTCTCAATAGCTTCTTTTAACCTCATCAGTTGTTGACAGTAGAGGTCAGAATCGATAGTTTTACCCGGCGGCAAAAGCTCATAGTGGACGATTCCTTTCCAATCCCACCAAACACACAGCATCACTTTGTTCCGAGTCAGGCCGGGCTTTGCCACGGTCTGTGGGGCTTGCCCATGCTTCGACCACGATCTTTTTCGGACATTCTTATCGTAAGTGATCCATTTTTCATCACCCGTAATCAACCGTTTAAGAAATGGGTCGGAATTATTACGTTTCAACAAAGAATCGCAAATGGAAACACGTTGCATTAAGTTTCTCTCAGTGAGATCATGTGGTACCCAAATATCAAGTTTTTTCTTGTACCCAGACTTTTGTAAATGCCGTAAAACTGTTTTGTGATCAACGTCCAGTTCTTCAGCAATATCATAACTACTAATATGTCGATCTGGCTCCACTTTTTCAAAAATGGCACTGATTTTATCCGTGAAAGGGCGTCCAGAGCGAACTTCATCCTTCACACTAAAATTTCCTGACTTGAAACGCTTGAACCACATTTGTGCTACTCGTATTGATACCACATTAGGTCCGTAAACCGCACAAATTTTATTCGCGGCGTTCGTCGCATTTTTACCTTTTTTGTAATAAAATTTTAAAATGTACCGAATTTCTTCGTCACATACGTTCATGTTGCTTGCTTGAAAAACAATTGAGAAATGGCGGGAACTAGTTTTTTTTTTATTTATTGCATCTTTAGAATGTCAACATTTAATAGTATTAAAACCAGCCAGTTACATTCAGTACTGCCAAAGAGGTTTGATTACTAACAATAGATTCAAAATACGAAAATACACACATCAAAAGTGTCTAGGGATCAAGCATTTTTATGCGGATTTCTTGAGATTGAGATGTGGCTTTGTAATAAATTTATGATTTTATAAATTTATATGGATCCTTTTTGGTGCATTTCATAATTTGAATCAGGAACTGTGAATCAAATTCGAGTAAAAGATGAAAATCAGCTGTCAATATTTTCCCTATAAAAACATACAACGCATTGAAGACATTATTAGTGCTACTGTTTCCCTACTACTGATTAAAACCAACGTTATTATGGAGCGGCGACGTCATTTAAGCAGGGAAGAAATGCTCAGAGCCGTGGGAATGATAGAAGCTGGTTCCCGGCAACGTACTGTGGCTTTAGCTCTGAATACAAGTCAGAGTGTTATCAGTCGACTTTGGACACGTTACCGAAGCACTGGTACCGTGGCTGAGCGCCATGGAGGACGGTATCGCTGCACCACACGGAGACAAGACCGATACATTCAAATCTTAACTCGAAGAGCTCCAACAATAACCGCCATGATGTTAGCCGTGAGGCTTCATCACTCTTCAGGGAACTTAATTAGCGACCAAACAGTCAGAAACCGCTTGCATGAAGTGAACCTTCATTCCCGAAGACCGCTACGGGTACCACCTATAGCAATGCACAATCGTAGGATTCGATATCAATGGGCTCTTGAACACAGAAATTGGGCAGAAGAACAATGGCGTTTCGTGTGCTTTTCTGATGAGTCTCGTTTTGGTATGAGACCGGATACAAGACGTATACGACACTGGAGAACCCCTGGACGCCAACAGCGATTAAAATCCTGCCAGGAAGTCCATCCTTATAGTGGTGGAACCATCATGGTATGGGCGGGTATTTGGATCGGCGGAAGAACTGAGTTGATTTGGATCAGAGGCAACCTCAACGCTCAAATTTATGCTGAGACGATTGTATCAGACGTCATCGTTCCTCTACAAGTGCAAATCGGTCCCTTATTTCAGTTAATGCATGATAATGCACGACCGCACACCGCAAGAGTTGTAAGACAGACTCTCGCCGCAGCTAACATCAATGTCCTGCCCTGGCCTGCTCAGTCGCCAGACTTGAACCCGATTGAGCATGCATGGGATATGCTACAGAGAAGAGCTCTGCCGAATATGGAGGGTATCCAGTCGCAAGAAGACCTTTTTTTGTTGTTGCAACGAACATGGGCGGCCATTCCACAGCGTGATTTGGATGAACTCATTTTGAGTATGCCAAACCGATGTTCTTGTGTTGTTAGTTTCGCGGTAGAAACACGGATTATTAATTGTTTAAGTTACCCAATAAAATTTTAGAGAAAACTGTTATTTCAGTCTTTTTTTCGAACTTTTGTGTTAGTGATTCAAATGTCAAAAATCCCTTTATTAGGAAAATGGCAAATTTCTTTATTAATGCAAAGGTGACTTGGTTTATCGTTACTGTGACAAACGAAAACACATGTGTGTATTTTTGCCCCGACCTATTATTTATATTTTATATATTTGATATCCTACTCCTACTAATATTATACATGCGAAAGTTTGTGAGGATGGATGGATGTTTGTTACTCTTTCAAGCAAAAACTACTAAACGGATTTGGATGAAGTTTGGCACACATATAGTTTATAACCAGGATTAACACATAGGATACTTTTTATCCCGATATTCCCACGGATTCGACACTTATGCCGGTGAAACCGCGGGGCGCTGCTAGTCCGTCTATAAATGACGGAGTTATGCCCGAGCCCGTGAACCCGTGAAATACTTATTATTGAGTAGTTCCGATGGCCATCTGTGGTCTTCATCATCAGTTCCACTTCACCAAATGGTACTTTCCGAGAGCAAATGCACGAGTTACTGTAAAAAATACCCAAAACACTATAGGTGTGCCTAAAAAATTTGAGGGTTTCCCTTGATTTCTATGGGATTTCCTCATCAGATTCTGATTTGGTGACAATGGGACCACCTCGGGAGCATACACTTTCAAACAAAAAAATAATTTTAAAAATCGGTGTACAATTGCCGGAGTAGTCGCGTAACAAACACACAAAAAAAAACATACCATCGAATTGAGAACCTCCTCCTTTTTAGAAGTCGGTTAAGAAGACATTGTTATTTGTTTCAACCAGTACCTATGAAGACATTTGTGAGTAATACAAGTAGATGTATGTAACTCGAAAAGACAGAAACACTCACATTACGGACATTATTCCATTGCGCCTTTGCATGCATCCATTACTATTCATAGAGTTCGAAATTGTCTGAACTTCTTACTCGCTATAACCTATGAATTGAATAGGAGAGCTTGTTACGTGAACTGAAAATTTTATCTGTTTTAATTGAGCTTCATTTGCATTGGACGAATCCGGCTGTTAGTCCAGAATAAAGGAGAATTTGAAATGCCTAAATAAACCAATACAGTTGCTATGGAACGCGCATATTTATTTCTACCAAAAGTAGACATAATATATATATGATGTTGTTATGTGTAGGACGTTATTGGATGTTAAACTCGATAGCCATTAACTGACGTCACCAGGAGCTAAGGGGCTTTATATTCGTAAGAGCAGATTGGTGATCGTAAATCATAAAGCGTCAGTTTCTGTTATTATTTTTGGGAAATTGTTTTGTAGAATATTTTATCGGGCTGAATCTGTAGATCCTTTCAAATAACAATAAAACAAAGCCCAGTGGAATACTGTTACATAAATGTCATGTAAAATTCAATGATAAAAATTGGGCTATTCAATGCTAGTGGCAGTTCTGAATGTTTCTGCGAATTTTCGGCGCTTGATCTATAAGCAAAGGTTTAATCTCACATAGGCGGCTTTCGATTATCAACGATAACTGGCTTTCAGCGAAAAAGAAAAGTTCAAAGGTTAAAAGGAAATACACTTTGACTTGAATATTACTTTTAATTCTTCACGGCACCCGTCTTGATCTTACAAGTAAGAGTAATTCTTGGCTCAATGAACATTTTTGAAGTTTGAAGTAGATTTTCGTGTTTCACGTTCCAATTTACGATTGGTGGAACAGACAGGCGACGGCTCGCGCACATTTGCGTAAGAATATATAAATAGGAGGCTGTTATACAACATGTATAAATTGGCCGAGCACACAAAGGTACTCACACAATCGCTTTCAAAATGTTCCTACCCTACTTTAATTAATTAATTACTGTGGACCAGCTTAGCCCCGAACCTTTATCGAAGGGACAAATTGTAACTAAGATCTTCCAATATTTTTAACGTCATTCATTGACGACTTGTATGCTTACGTTTGCAATTAGCATAAAGATATGTCCATGTTTTAGTTTAGTAATAATTGCTAATAAATCTCGCTGTTGGCTTGCTAATAAATCTCGCTGTTGAGCTACTACACAAGCTCATGTTTCAAAGAACCGAAATTAGGAACACAATCTAAGGGTTGAAAATTAAAATGAAAGCAAATACAACCCTATACTTATCGAATCTCAAACGCAAATCCTGCTCATTACCCGGGAAGATGCTGGACAAAGTAAATGATGATTATAGAGATTTCAGAACAAAAAGCGTTTCTCGCTCAGTTTGCAGACTAATTTTAAAAGCATATAAGAATGTTTAAAAGCTGTTAATTTATGAGAAACTCATATGATGAAAAGCATATAAACAATATGTGCTTTTAATCCTTTAGCTTTCAAATACCAACAGTTCGTAGACAGTTTCCTAAAGATCAATTTTAACGGTCACTTGTTAACATCGTGAATTTTTAACACTCATACTTACAATGTTTCACGTTATAAAGTATTTTCAAAACTGGGTAAAGTTCCTTATCATTTTTATATATCATCAGCACACAACCACCTAGATACTATTATTATTGTTTAAAAAACAAATTAGCACTGCACAGTGATTTATTGCAAAGCTTAATATTTAAGTTTGATGTTGAAGCCGGCCGTATGAATTGTGGCGAGGCGAGCGAGCGGGTCGAGGCGAGCGGAGCGCGCAGGCGGCGGGCGTCGGCGCCACCTGTCGCTGTCGGCGCGGCGGTCTGCCGGGCGGGCTCGACAGGCGGCCGCGGCTGCTCACTAGCGACTGAGCGCCCGGGCACGTGGGGCCGCGCCGGGCGCCGGCCGCCGCCCAGGTGCACCTGCACCCTCGCGCACCCCCGCGCGCCCCGCCCGCGCGCCCCGCCACGCACTCCACGCCAGCCCTGTCTGCATCCACTTGCACCCTGTCTGCACGCGCACCACATAATACACTTCTAATTATAATACCGATGCGCCCAAACACCTCGCCCTACAGCACTCATGCGAGAAGCAAACTCGCGACCTGCATGCGTCCACAGAAGTACTCATAAAATATGCACGCCACGGCCACTGAAGATAGAGGAATTTGGAACAGGGAAGTATGTTTCCGCGTATCTATGGAGCTCGCGAAATACACTGCGTGAGATGTAAATGAATTAATTATAACGACTTGTACTTTTCAGCAGGGTCTACGGCGTAGTTTTTCGTAGCGGCGGCGTAGTCAAATGTTTATCAATTCAAACAGTGGTTCGTAAATCGGAGTTTCCACAACGTGGAGAAGTGATATCTACATAATATAGTATGGGAGCGGTTACATTGCTGGCTCGATGAGAGTGTTGCTAAGTGATTTTAAAAAAATACAGGGTAATGAAAACGGTGATGTCGTTTTTTTTTGTCAATTCCTTATTTTTTCTGGACAATAAGGCCGAATGTATGTATTTAATTATGTATCACAATATAGGCACTCCTTATAGTCTTCTGTCTCTTCCTTATAAGTAAGTATCTACCTTGTGACGAATCTAAATGATAGTGATAAAGTATTTGTGACAATCTCATATAAATGAAATGTAATATGTTTTTGAAAAAAATTGGGGTATGTGTGATTTGGGATAAAGTGGGTCCTCAAACTTGATTAAATTAATTTCCGGAATTCCCGGCAATATGAAATCTCTACGATCAAGGCGAGTTTATTAAAGCTTTGTTCGCATTATCAAATACGATTCGAATTTACTTCTGCCAAATCTTATCTAGAAAATGTTTTTAATTTCAATAAGTTCGGAAATTCACGAAGAGTGTAAGAGAGAGTTTTAGAGTAAAGAACTAAATTACCTTCTAAATATATGAGACGACTGTTTATACCAATATAGTAAAATAGGTACTGCGTGTATAATTCTGACAGGTTACGCAACATCAAGTCTTAAATGGATGACCGCTTTTTCTAAACACAGAATTTATTTCGTGTCTCGGAGAACACGACGACGGTCTTAAAAGCATCGCTCTGGCTGTCATGCGGATATTTATGATTGTATAATGGAATATCAATAGGTAAATGTAGTATAACTTTTCTCGGCTACTAATCATTTACCAAAATAAAGAACATTTTGAAAGACATAGAAGCAATAAAACTATTCAATTTTTATTGTTACTAAAAGACTAACTACGGTTACGTTCAGGATAAGAGATAGAGAGACTTCTATGAGCAGTCCTCCTCGTATACAAAGTAGCTAACTCTAGCGTCACTAGACTATCGAACCTTATAATAATATCGTGAATACCCCTAGCTCTGTTACTCTATTGTAGACGGTTTAGTATATTAAAGCGTATCAATTAGTTATCCGTAATATGTACATCAGGCCGACAGAGATCGGCTTACTTGAGTGGTTCTCGCCTGAACGAAACTTTCAGTACAGAGTTTCGAACGAAATCTAGGCGACAAGCGCTACCGTCACCCGATATAACAACCATGCTGGGTGACGCCACATTTCGGCTCGATACATTTTTGCGTCTGGGTGCTCCTTGCGGAGCCCCATATCGCTGTTAATGCGGTGAAGCAATCGACTGCCCCGGACACCATGGTCTGTGCTGCAGCAAGAGCGCTGGTTGGATGGCACGGCCCGCCGGCATTAATGTCATCATTTGTCGGGCTCTTGTCACAGCCGGGTTGACAGCCGTTTTAGAACCCAATGGCTTGGCACGCGACGATGGGAAAAGGCCAGATGGAATGGCCATAATGCCTTGGAACTTGGGTAGGCCTTTAGTGTGGGAAGGAACCTGTGTCGATACCCTCACGCTATCCCATCTTCCTAGTATGGTGGGCTGTGCTGGGGTAGCTGCTGCAGGAACAGAAAACCTCAAACTGCGCAAATATAACAACCTTATTGGGAGCTATATGTTTGAGCCGTTTGAGGTTGAAACACTAAAGCCTTGGGGTCCGAGTGCTCGTAAATATTTCGGGACATCCCCAAGCGGTTGGTTGACTCTTCACGTGACCAGAAGGCTGACCTATTTTTAACCCAAAGAGACAGCATTGCCATCCAACGTGGTAATGCTGCCACCATTTTGGGCACTTATCCCATTGAAAGCGATGCGGACGAAATGCTGATGCCTAATGAGCTCCTCCCATTTTCTTTTATTTTTTATTATATCTACACTAATATATTATATCTTCTTTAATATATATAAATTACGTGTCACGTTGTCTGTCCGCAATGGACTCCTAAACTACTGAACCGATTTTAATAAAATGTTGCACACTGTGTGCGGTTTCATCCAACTTGAAAGATAGGATAGTTTATATCTCAATTTATAATTGCAATATTATTTTATTGTGAATATTGCCAGGACAAGGTGTGAAAGAAAATTTCGAAAATTTTAAAGAAAAAATGCACCCGTGCGAAGCTGGGGCGGGATGCTAGTAATATATCGTCGACCGTAGGTTTAATTGAGGTAAGGGACATTGGGTATCTTGTCCCTTACCTCAATTGAACCTACGGTCGACGATATAAATATGTATTACTTACTTACTTTACAATTTTAATTTAAAAAATTTGAAATTTGTATTTTTGATACTTACTAAAGTTAATTTCTAAATTGAAAAAAAGCCGCTTTTGTTTCATAGCTTTAAGTTTACACTTCCGTCGGTAGTCCCCGACGGCCTATTTTTTATCGATATTTTATTTGACAGTTTATCGATCGATAAATTGACATGCTCTAAAGGTGGTAACTAATCGTCAGATTACAGAGATTACCTCAATGGGAAGACGTGATCGGGAAACGAAAAAGTTGTTAAATGTGGTGCTTGCTTCAAGTGCCTTGTGACGTTATTTGGATAAATCAACAACGGTTTTAAGATCTTAGCAGACTAATGATTACATAAGTTATTCTCAGAGCGAAATACTGTCTATATCCATCGATTCGTCTTGTCTTAAGTCGACCTTTGTTCTTTACTGTCATACTAGGAAGTTTATCGTTATGTGACTTTATTCAAAATGAATAATACATTCTTAAAAAGAAACCAACTAGATCCTCATGGTGAAGTTTTTAAAAAAGCTGTATGAATATAACATTAATCTAAAGGGGATTCACAGTTCAGGCGAAGAAAAGAGTACTTCTACTTAAGTGCAGGGAGGTGAAAGCGGAACCTATTGATCTAGCTCATGTGTCGGTCTGTTACAAGCTCTAACTTTTGCGGCGTTTAATATCAAGTTTAACAGAAAATGGAGTATAATAATGATTATTTGGACTCAAAAGAATTTCGTTTAGATGAATGCTAGCATGATATACCTATAATGTTCTCATTGCTGGGACACAGGCCTCCTGTCCTCGAGAGGGCTGTAATCTACCACAAGGACCCAGTGCGGGTTGGTAGATGTCACATTTCTTTGAATTTTTGGTTCTAGGACATTCCGGTTTCCTCACAATATTTTCCTCCTCCGTTTTGAGAGGAACAGCGATGAAATTAATTATACATAGTCAAGCTTCTGCCTGGGTTCGAACCCGCGACTTACAACTCGTAAGTCGCGGTCGTTACCTCTGGGCCACCACTGCTAAGATCAATGCTAAGTCCGATAGTATTAGCATTAAGCTTATGTTAAAACTTAGCTTAAATGCAAGTTTAGTGATTAAAAACAGTAGAACTAAATAGACGATTTATTCCGGTCTGATCCCCTAAGCCCCCCCTCCATCCCCCCCCTTGCATACCCCGCTAGATCTTCTTCTGTTTTAGACTCGTGTCTTATCCACATTATCTAGGTTACTCGTTTTGACGGGTAAGTACAGTCAAAAGAAATTAAATGTTTTATGTTTTAATTCTTTTTTTTTTTTAATTTTCCTTACGTGCTCGATGGTATTTCGTTTTCATGGTTTTCGAGGGTGCTGACACCGATAGTGAGGTCAAAATTAAAATCCTAGATGGCGGACGCGAAAATGTTCAAGTTTTTCGTCATGGATGTCGTTTCCGAGGTTTTCTAGGGTGCTGAGGCCGATAGTTATGTCAAAATGAAAATCCAAGATGGCGGACGCGAGAAGTTTCTAATATTTCATCATGGATGTCGTTTCCATGGTTTTCTAGGGTGCTAAGGCCGACAGTGAGGTCAAAATGAAAATCCAAGATGGCGGACGCGAAAATGTTCAAGTTTTTCGTCATGGATGTCGTTTCCATGGTTTTCTAGGGTGCTAAGGCCGACAGTGAGGTCAAAATGAAAATCCAAGATGGCGGACGCGAAAATGTTCAAGTTTTTCGTCATGGGTGTCGTTTCCGAGGTTTTCTAGGGTGCTAAGGCCGATAGTGAGGTCTAAATTAAAAACCAAGATGGCGGACGCGAAAATGTTCAAGTTTACCGTCATGGATGTCGTTTCCGAGGTTTTCTAGGGTGCTGAGGCCGATAGTTACGTCAAAATGAAAATCCAACATGGCGGACGCGAAAAGTTTCTAATTTTTCGTCATGGATGTCATTTCCGAGGTTTTCTAGGGTGTTAAGTCCGATAGTGAGGTCAAAATTAAAATCCAAGATGGCGGACGCGAAAATGTTCAAGTTTTTCGTCATGGGTGTCGTTTCCGAGGTTTTCTAGGGTGCTAAGGCCGATAGTGAGGTCAAAATTAAAAACCAAGATGGCGGACGCGAAAATGTTCAAGTTTTTCGTCATGGATGTCGTTTCCGAGGTTTTCTAGGGTGCTGAGGCCGATAGTTATGTCAAAATAAAAATCCAAGATGGCGGACGCGAGAAGTTTCTAATATTTCATCATGGATGTCGTTTCCATGGTTTTCTAGGGTGCTAAGGCCGACAGTGAGGTCAAAATGAAAATCCAAGATGGCGGACGCGAAAATGTTCAAGTTTTTCGTCATGGATGTCGTTTCCGAGGTTTTCTAGGGTGCTAAGTCCGATAGTGAGGTCAAAATTAAAATCCAATATGGCGGACGCGAAAATGTTCATATTTTTCGTCATGGGTGTCGTTTCCGAGGTTTTCTAGGGTGCTAAGGCCGATAGTGAGGTCTAAATTAAAACCAAGATGGCGGACGCGAAAATGTTCAAGTTTTTCGTCATGGATGTCGTTTCCGAGGTTTTCTAGGGTGCTGAGGCCGATAGTTACGTCAAAATGAAAATCCAAGATGGCGGACGCGAAAAGTTTCTAATATTTCATCATGGATGTCGTTTCCATGGTTTTCTAGGGTGCTAAGGCCGACAGTGAGGTCAAAATGAAAATCCAAGATGGCGGACGCGAAAATGTTCAAGTTTTTCGTCATGGGTGTCGTTTCCGAGGTTTTCTAGGGTGCTAAGGCCGATAGTGAGGTCTAAATTAAAAACCAAGATGGCGGACGCGAAAATGTTCAAGTTTACCGTCATGGATGTCGTTTCCGAGGTTTTCTAGGGTGCTGAGGCCGATAGTTACGTCAAAATGAAAATCCAACATGGCGGACGCGAAAAGTTTCTAATTTTTCGTCATGGATGTCATTTCCGAGGTTTTCTAGGGTGTTAAGTCCGATAGTGAGGTCAAAATTAAAATCCAAGATGGCGGACGCGAAAATGTTCAAGTTTTTCGTCATGGGTGTCGTTTCCGAGGTTTTCTAGGGTGCTAAGGCCGATAGTGAGGTCAAAATTAAAAACCAAGATGGCGGACGCGAAAAGGTTCAAGTTTTTCGTCATGGATGTCCTTTCCGAGGTTTTCTAGGGTGCTGAGGCCGATAGTTATGTCAAAATAAAAATTCAAGATGGCGGACGCGAGAAGTTTCTAATATTTCATCATGGATGTCGTTTCCATGGTTTTCTAGGGTGCTAAGGCCGACAGTGAGGTCAAAATGAAAATCCAAGATGGCGGACGCGAAAATGTTCAAGTTTTTCGTCATGGATGTCGTTTCCGAGGTTTTCTAGGGTGTTAAGTCCGATAGTGAGGTCAAAATTAAAATCCAATATGGCGGACGCGAAAATGTTCATATTTTTCGTCATGGGTGTCGTTTCCGAGGTTTTCTAGGGTGCTAAGGCCGATAGTGAGGTCTAAATTAAAAACCAAGATGGCGGACGCGAAAATGTTCAAGTTTACCGTCATGGATGTCGTTTCCGAGGTTTTCTAGGGTGCTGAGGCCGATAGTTACGTCAAAATGAAAATCCAAGATGGCGGACGCGAAAAGTTTCTAATTTTTCGTCATGGATGTCATTTCCGAGGTTTTCTAGGGTGTTAAGTCCGATAGTGAGGTCAAAATTAAAATCCAAGATGGCGGACGCGAAAATGTTCAAGTTTTTCGTCATGGGTGTCGTTTCCGAGGTTTTCTAGGGTGCTAAGGCCGATAGTGAGGTCAAAATTAAAAACCAAGATGGCGGACGCGAAAATGTTCAAGTTTTTCGTCATGGATGTCGTTTCCGAGGTTTTCTAGGGTGCTGAGGCCGATAGTTATGTCAAAATGAAAATCCAAGATGGCGGACGCGAGAAGTTTCTAATATTTCATCATGGATGTCGTTTCCATGGTTTTCTAGGGTGCTAAGGCCGACAGTGAGGTCAAAATGAAAATCCAAGATGGCGGACGCGAAAATGTTCAAGTTTTTCGTCATGGATGTCGTTTCCGAGGTTTTCTAGGGTGCTAAGTCCGATAGTGAGGTCAAAATTAAAATCCAAGATGGCGGACGCGAAAATGTTCAAGTTTTTCGTCATGGGTGTCGTTTCCGAGGTTTTCTAGAGTGTTAAGTCCGATAGTGAGGTCAAAATTAAAATTCAATATGGCGGACGCGAATATGTTCATATTTTTCGTCATGGATGTCGTTTCCGAGGTTTTCTAGGGTGCTAAGGCCGATAGTTACGTCAAAATGAAAATCCAAGATGGCGGACGCGAAAAGTTTCTAATTTTTCGTCATGGATGTCATTTCCGAGGTTTTCTAGAGTGTTAAGTCCGATAGTGAGGTCAAAATTAAAATCCAAGATGGCGGACGCGAAAATGTTCAAGTTTTTCGTCATGGGTGTCGTTTCCGAGGTTTTCTAGGGTGCTATGGCCGATAGTGAGGTCAAAATGAAAATCCAAGATGGCGGACGTGAAAATGTTCAAGTTTTTCGTCATGGGTGTCGTTTCCAAGGTTTTCTAGGGTGCTAAGGCCGATAGTGAGGTCAAAATTAAAATCCAAGATGGCGGACGCGAAAATTTTCAAATTTTTCATCATGGATGTCGTTTCCGAGGTTTTCTAGGGTGCTAAGGCCGATAGTGAGGTCAAAATTAAAATCCAAGATGGCAACGCGAAAAGTTTTTAATTTTTCGTCATTGATGTCGTTTCCGAGGTTTTCTAGGGTGCCAAGGCCGATAGTGAGGTCGATGACCGCTTGGGAGAAACCGAAGATTTTTTCTGTACAATTATGGACGAAGTTATGATGACAAACAACTATCCGAGTTTAAAAAAAAGTCACACGTCGCCATCTTCCTTTTACTTCCTTCATTTCACTCATTCCATCACTCATGCAATCACTCGTTCAAAAACAGATTTTTTAATACATAGTTTAGGAACGCTTAAGTATACCTACAGCCTAACAAGTACATAATCTTAATTAATCCTACGTGTATATAATGTAATAAAGGAACATTCGATCGCAACCCTGAGTCTTTTGTGCAGCAATATTAAAAGAAATTTTGAAAAAAAAAAATCCATAAATTTTTACGAAAAAACGTAGTTTCAGGCTCCGGTAAATTCAATATTTGTGACCGACAATTTGCTTTCGAAGTCACATCGCAAGTGCAGGCGCTTACGCCCGACCCTCCTTTTTGACTATGCGTCGAAATTTTGATTACATTATTATTATTTTTATGTCTATTGAAATTTCTTGGGACCCTGGGATGCGACCCCTCGTACGAGTATGCCTTCTAAAGGTCCCAGACCTTTGGAAGGCAATCGAGAGGTCGAAGCACAAAGGCGTCTCAGACGTTTTTAATGAAGTGAGGCACCAACCGACGACAATCCCTGTTCGCACTATGAAAGTGCTCTCAAGGACAACTCCCGGATGGTTTAGGATTGCAGGATATGAAAACAAAGATATTGGATTATGGGTTTGGGTGGCTATAGTGAACTGGTTATTTAGGACTATGGAAAATTTATTGCCCCTGCCTGACTAATATTTTGAATTACTCAGATAAAATGACAGTGGGTGACGTGCACACTCAATAATGGGCCTCCGAAAACAGTTGCTAGCACGTAGTGTTGTAGCGACAAGGGGGCCACATGTCCTGATGTGCTTATGAGGATTATTAATATTATTTTATTATTCATTTCAATTTTAATTATATATTAATTTTTTTTTATATATCCCGGGACCATGGGGGGTCCTTTGGAAGGCATACGAGAGGCCGAATCCAACTCGCAGAGGCCCCTTAGGAAATTTCAATGAAATGCGACACCAACCGACGATTACCCCTGTATGCACTATGCAAGTGCTACCATTTTTTTTTTGTTTCCGGGGTGGAAAATCGATTTTGTCACACTGTTACTGACTAAAAACCACCCTGGTGTTCCATCTCACACCTATCACCTACGCCGGGGGTCGCGGGAACGTACGATCCTTCCGCAGCCCCCGACTGGTGCTGGCCCGCCACTGCGGCTCCTCGGGCCAGAGGAGGGAGTGAGGTGTTTGACTCCCCCCGCGACGTCTAAGAGGGGCGCGCGTGGAACACTACGCGCCGCCACCTCGGGTTTTGATGTGTGGGGGGCAACGAGGATAACCCCCGGTTGGAGTAGGACTGTTGCAATATATGGAAAAATAAAAGTTGGACTATGGGTTTGGGTGGCTAAAGTGGATTGGCTAACAAGAACTATGAGAGAAGAGAACTGTAACCCCTGCCTGATCAATGTTTTATATACTCGTATACACGGATAAAATGGAAGGGGGTGACTTGCACACTCAATAATGGGCCCCCGGAAACGGTCGCTAGCACACAGTGACGTAGCGACAAGGGAGCATTATGTCCTGAGGTGCTTAAGAGGAGTGGAGAGGTATTCTACGGCTATGAGGACAATCCCGGAAGTACGGTCAAGATCGGACCAGCATCTTACTGAAATACTTCCTTCCTCCGAGCACGTTTGCTCTTGCGAATCTCCACTCAAGCCGGCCAATAAAGGCAAGCCAGAGATGAAGAACAAGGCTTCTCCCGGGAGATAGGATCCGTGGGGTCGCTACTGCCCAACAGCTCGCCACATGCTGCCCTGCGGATTTCTGTATATCTCTTAGTCTGGCTCCTCACCCTCGTTCTGTCTCGGCAAGGCAAACTCTACCGGCACAGGCATAGAGTTCGGAGCGCGCGTAATTTTATTATTAATGTCATAGTACAATTTTGATATAATCGAGTTTGTTGATGGTGTACTCCGACGATGTTTTAATTTTGCTACTTAACTTTTAATAATAGTGTTTCATATTTTCCAAATTCTGAATGCCCACAAATCTTCACAAAAATACGTTTATTTGAACGTCTCCTTTGAAGTTGACCCAACTTCAAAGGAGACGTTCAAATAAACGCATTTTCTTTCTTTCTTTTACACTTTAGAAAACCTGGAAAACGAACCCTGAATACACAATAAAGAATGTTTTTTTTCATAATAATTAATATTCTTTATGCACTAAATAAAAACTGAAAATGTTTCACGTTTGTTATGATCATCGACAGCCAGCCATGCCAGGTTGGAGACATGATGTTTACATAACCTAGAATTTGTCAAAATTGTTTTCTGTTGTTTTCCGTTGTAAAAAGTCAAAGTCGTAAGAAGTTAGAAGAAAGAAATGAAACGCAAAATAACACCGAAAGCCACGAAGTCGAAACAAACGAGACCACAACGAGACTGACAGACTGACTGCTGTAATGTTATTGTCAACAATACAAACCTAGAATTTTTCGTCCAGAAGTCCTACAAATCTACAACACACAAAAGTAGAATATATTTTTTGACAATGAATTGAATCGTCACACTTTCTTTTAATTAGTCAAAAATCTTACCATAAAAGCAAAGAAATACATGCCTTTTATAACTAAATAAATAACGTCTACCTACGTGTTATTATTATGTTATAATGTAACATGATTTCAAGGCTCTGCCTGATGATGGGCTCTGTCTGTCTGATGGGGAGTCTGCTATTGTTGTTGTTTGTAGTAGTGTCAGAATGGTTTATCATTGATTTCTTAATTGTTGATTTTGACAAGTTTGACAATCTACTAACATAATGTCGTCATTATGATTTTCCAATGGTCAACCACTGACACTCCATTGAAAGAAATGGCTTAAAATGGTAATCTCCTACATAATGATAAATGAATAAATGTAATGTTTATTGCTATTTGGAACTTCTTACTACTTCAGAGATTGCAAACACTAATACGTAATATGTAAGAATATATATTACATGAAATCTAGAGTAGTTTTTCTCAGACCATTGACCGACCAATGATCGACCATTATGAATTTAGCAGATTACGAACTTTAAGCAAAATGACAATGGGATCGTGTTGGAATGACGAATTTATAAAAATAGCAGACTTGGGCCCCTGGACTAAAGCAGTATGCAAGTAAGACGACGCCAATTCAATAGATTATGGCAATCGTTTGAAAAACTATTTAGTGCCGAAGTAATCAGGGGAATATTCAGAAAAGAATATTTTTCCACAATTCGTGGAATTATTTCCTATTTTTTCACTACCATCGTACAATTGGTGGCCGAAAATGAAACATCTTCTTTAAATAGCAATGCAATCTACTAGGTTCGTTGATTTAGAAATAAATGCAAAATTATAACCACTTTTGGGTACATTTGTGAATCAACAATTCACAAAACTGAAAATTCAGTTTTGTGAAAAAAAAAATTGAAATTGAAATACAATTTCTTCATCAGATTTGCTTATTTAAATCAGTATGGGTTAGGCCGCACACGATCATACCAAAATCAAAAGCTCTAAAGATCACTTTATTTTTGGCCCTGTTATGAAATCTGAAAGTGAACTCCTGACCACGGGGCTCATATCAGAAACTTTCCAAAAATATTTTCGGTATTCTCTCATCATGCCGCACTTACTCAGCTATCAATTGTCCGCCCTACATAAGTTTACCATTGCAAAATAATTTCAAATTACGTCTCATACTGGCCGTAAATTTGGCCAAAAATAAAAGAAATATCAATCAAAGTAAGCTTGCATTATAAGGAATGCAATGAACCTCAAAAGCCCAGTGGCGAGCAAATACAAAAGATACGGCAGTATCAGAAAACGAAAGAAAATCCGAAGCAAGTAGCAAAAAAGATAAAAATTTCGTCTCATAACGACTGTAAATCGCTTGAAATTATAAAAAAGCCAACCAAAGAAAGTTTTAAATCATTATGAAACACAATAAGCCTAAAAGTTCGGACAATACCTGAAAACTTAAAAAATCGGCGCCGTGAAGATTACATTAGGACGTTTCAATGGCAGAAGACTTACTAAGAACACACTTAGTTAAGGATTTTATTAGAACACACGCGGGCACAGTTTCATGCCGAGCTAGCGAAGCGTGCCTAATAATAACAATAATAACCCCACCGCCGTATCTCTACGTTGACGTCGTGGTGGGGCTTGCGCGCTCCAAACTCTGGGCCTGTGATGGTAGACTTTACCTTGCCGGAACAGGTCTCGGGTGAGGAGCCAGATCCTGACCAAGAGAGATACAGAAACCCGCAGGGCAGCAAGTGGCAAGCTGTTAGGCAGTAGCGACCCCACGGACCCTATCTTCCGGGAGAAGAGAACTGTCGGCCTCAGCACCCTAGAAAACCTCGGAAACGACATCCATGACAAAAAACTTGCACATTTTCGTGTCAGCCATCTTGGATGTTCATTTTGACCTCACTATCGGCCTTCGCACCCTAGAAAATCACGAAAACGATATCCATGACGAAAAATATGAACATTTTGGAGTTCACCATCTTGGATTTTAATTTTGACATCACTATCGGCCTTAGCACCCTAGAAAACCTCGGAAACGACATCCATAACAAAAAACTTGAACATTTTCGCGTCCGCCATATTGGATTTTAATTTTGACCACACTATCGGCCTAAGCACCCTAGAAAACCACGAAAACGACATCCATGACGAAAAATATGAACATTTTCGTGTCCGCCATCTTGGATTTTCATTTTGACCTCACTATCGGCCTTAGCACCCTAGAAAACCTCGGAAACGACATCCATGACGAAAAATATGAACATTTTCGCGTCCGCCATATTGGATTTTAATTTTGACCACACTATCGGCCTTAGCACCCTAGAAAACCACGAAAACGACATCCATGACGAAAAATATGAACATTTTCGCGTCCGCCATCTTGGATTTTCATTTTGACATAACTACCGGCCTCAGCACCCTAGAAAACCTCGGAAACGACATCCAGGGCAAAAAATATGAAAATTTTCGTGTCCGCCATCTTGGATTTTCATTTTGACCTCACTATCAGCCTTAGCACCCTAGAAAACCTCGGAAACGACATCCATGACCAAAAATATGAACATTTTCGCGTCCGCCATATTGGATTTTAATTTTGACCTCACTATCGGCCTTAGCACCCTAGAAAACCTCGGAAACGACATCCATGACGAAAAATATGAACATTTTCGCGTCCGCCATATTGGATTTTAATTTTGACCACACTATCGGCCTAAGCACCCTAGAAAACCACGAAAACGACATCCATGACGAAAAATATGAACATTTTCGTGTCCGCCATCTTGGATTTTCATTTTGACCTCACTATCGGCCTTAGCACCCTAGAAAACCTCGGAAACGACATCCATGACGAAAAATATGAACATTTTCGCGTCCGCCATATTGGATTTTAATTTTGACCACACTATCGGCCTCAGCACCCTAGAAAACCACGAAAACGACATCCATGACGAAAAATATGAACATTTTCGCGTCCGCCATCTTGGATTTTTATTTTGACATAACTACCGGCCTCAGCACCCTAGAAAACCTCGGAAACGACATCCAGGGCAAAAAATATGAAAATTTTCGTGTCCGCCCTCTTGGATTTTCATTTTGACCTCACTATCGGCCTTAGCACCCTAGAAAACCTCGGAAACGACATCCATGACGAAAAATATGAACATTTTCGTGTCCGCCATCTTGGATTTTCATTTTGACATAACTACCGGCCTCAGCACCCTAGAAAACCTCGGAAACGACATACAGGGCAAAAAATATGAAAATTTTCGTGTCCGCCATCTTGGATTTTCATTTTGACCTCACTATCAGCCTTAGCACCCTAGAAAACCTCGGAAACGACATCCATGACGAAAAATACGAACATTTTCGCGTCCGCCATCTTGGATTTTCATTTTATCCTCACTATCGGCCTTAGCACCCTAGAAAACCTCGGAAACGACATCCATGACGAAAAATATGAATATTTTCGCGTCCGTCATCTTGGATTTTCATTTTGACCTCACTATCGGCCTTAGCACCCTAGAAAACCTCGGAAACGACATCCATGACGAAAAATTAGAAACTTTTCGCGTCCGCCATCTTGGATTTTAATTTTGACCTCACTATCGGCCTTAGCACCCTAGAAAACCACGAAAACGACATCCATGACGAAAAATATGAACATTTTCGCGTCCGCCATCTTGGATTTTCATTTTGACATAACTACCGGCCTTAGCACCCCAGAAAATCTCGGAAACGACATCCATGACGAAAAATTAGAAACTTTTCGCGTCCGCCATCTTGGATTTTCATTTTGACCACTCTATCGGCCTAAGCACCCTAGAAAACCACGAAAACGACGTCCATGACGAAAAATATGAACATTTTCGCGTCCGCCATATTGGATTTTAATTTTGACCACACTGTCGGCCTTGGCACCATAGAAAACCACGAAAACGACATCCATGACGAAAAATATGAATATTTTCGCGTCCGCCATCTTGGATTTTCATTTTGACCTCACTATCGGCCTTAGCACCCTAGAAAACCTCGGAAACGACATCCATGACGAAAAATTAGAAACTTTTCGCGTCCGCCATCGTGGATTTTAATTTTGACCTCACTATCGGCCTTAGCACCCTAGAAAACCTCGGAAACGACATCCATGACGAAAAATATGAACATTTTCGCGTCCGCCATCTTGGATTTTCATTTTGACATAACTACCGGCCTTAGCACCCCAGAAAACCTCGGAAACGACATCCATGACGAAAAATTAGAAACTTTTCGCGTCCGCCATCTTGGATTTTCATTTTGACCTCACTATCGGCCTTAGCACCCTAGAAAACCACGGAAACGATATCCATGACGAAAAATTAGAAAACTTTTTGCGTCCGCCATCTTGTATTTTAATTTTGACCTATTTCAATAATTTACATATATTTTTGTTGCTGACGATCCTTGACGAATAAAAACAAAAGAGAAACGGGATCAGATCGGAATGAAGAAGCTTATTGTGGATAAGACACGAGTCTAAAACAGAAGATGATCTAGCGGGGTATGCAAGGGGGGGGATGGAGGGGGGGCTTAGGGGATCAGACCGGAATAAATCAAATAGACTGATCTTTATATGTACAGTCAGCTACCTCATTTGTGCTGTACTTACTTTTAGTAATTACTCACATTACTCAAGCTGTATACTCCGGGTTTTGAGGTTACCCACGTAAGGCAGAAAGAAGGTTCCACGATTACTGAAATCAGAATGTTCACTCATTCCACTAGGGTCATAGCACTTTACCCGTGATAGTTTATTTTCGGTATCAGACTGTGTAGACAATCGCTCTGATTCCGTTCCGAGAGAAAGGTTTATTTTTCCGTTTGGATTTATAGGCTGTGAATCTAGTCGTCGATAGTAAATTATTCTTACAATTCATTTCCTCGACCGCTTGTCACAAGGTTTCCTTAGAACTCAAATAACAATGCTCTTTGTCATTTTTTTAGTAATTTTCGTGATTCTACTCCTAAGAATCGAAGCAAACTGCGAAAACAGTCTGTTATTTTGCCGTAACATAAGATGGCATATAATAGATGTCTGATATTCAAAAGTAGAAAGAATGAAATGTATCTAACAAAGCGATTTATTTTCTAAAGTATTTATTGGAATTGAAATAAGTACCTGCAAACACACATAAATCCGCTTTTAGTTAGAGGTAAATAAAAAAATCTGTTTCTACGTGTTGTATATTACATTTGCGTGATGTATTTACTCGTGAACCCTATATATACGTGGTATGGATATTTGTATGACATTAAAATCCTGGGGGAGGCCTATGCTAAAGAGCAAAGCAATCTGGAGATTTTGGATGTCTAAACTCTTAATTTAAATATATTGTTAAACTAGTTTGTAAGATTACTAATAAAGGCTATTTGAATTTGAATTTAAGTGACATTAAAAGCAATCAATGAACAGTAAAAGTAGAATGTTTTAACACAATTTTACTTACAAGATTTAACACTTTCCAATCTGATGTGTCATAATATCATTTACATTTTTGCACAAAAATGCATAACACGTTAAAATTCCATCTTCGCATAACTCACAATGTCTCATTAAGTTGTATGGGCTACGAATAATAAATGCATTTATATGAAGGAAGCCTAAACGTGCCCAAGGAAATTATTAAAACAAAGTTCATTCGTGAAGTCCTTTTTTGCGAGGAAAACCGTAACGGGCAGATAGTATGAGCAAGAATTGGGTATTATATCATAACAATATGCCGCTGTAACTTTTAATTTTTGCGCACGTTGTTCCGCTGTCTATCGGAGCGAAGTTGTAGACTGAATAAAATTGCTCAAAGACTGCGATGCACGCTCGCCGAAGCGTATGCAAGCGCCCCGAGTGCCCCTTACTGACTGTATTCACTCACTGAAATAAGCCAGGAACACATCGCATTCCTTTACGACTATCATATTTTTTGTAACTCCCTAAGCGACGCTTTCAATTTAATTTTATATGACTTATTTTATTTGTAATTCGTTTTGTGCCGTAGAATTAGACTTTTTAAGGAAAATGTACCTACATTAGGTTTACGATACCGCGATGTTTGATGCGACATGCTTTTATAGGAATTGGCAGATTAGCGATAGAATAATTCCAAATAAGTACATAGATTCAGAGAGATTTCATTTCCATTTGCATTGTGGCGTTGAGGGTAACATTTTACTGGTCGTTTTAATTTTTGATGTCATATCCATGTAGTTATGTGAAATCATCTCTATGAAAGTAGTGATTGCAAATCTGTTACCTATGTATAGGTAGCCAAACGGAAGTGATTAATTCATCGTATCAAGATTTTTTAACTCAAACGCAGGTAGCAATTATAATTACAGGAACAGAAATCTCTTGGGGAGTCAAAATATTCAACGTTTTATGACAATAGTAACACAAAACGTGTTTCACGGATAAAACGCCGACGGGCGGCGCACGGGCGGAACAAGTTATAAAATAAGCCGCTAGAGGCGTGTAGGTGTAGACGAACCGCTAGCCGGTGCCGATGCCGACAGCGATGTTCGACCCAGGCGAACTGGAGCCACGCCAAGCCTTTCAACCGCTTGCAATATAAATACGTGCTACGCGTGGTTGGACTATTCAATTGCTTCCTAGCTTTGTGTGCGATCATAATCCTTGATTTATTGTATAACATCGGACGATACGCAAATGTTTATAGCTACTTGTTTTTCGAAGCTGAAAAAGTTTGATTGCTAATTTACGTTATTGCCAAACTAATGATCGGCAGAAATTGAAAAGCAAGCTCGAACAATGTTTCGCTGTTTTATAAATAATAAAATAACCATATTCCATTAGTTTTGCGTGGGATAATGAGCACTATGGATCTAATAGCGTCTAAATTAACATAAACGCGTTAATTTAGACTGTATCAGTTATGCGAATAAACATTTAACGCATCTAAATCATTTAGGAAAACAATAACGGTATTTGTATAATAACCAATTGCGCTAAATTTTATCACTCTGTTTGTCGGAAATGAAAATGAAATAAAGGGATATAGCAAACTAATGACGTTAATTTAATCTTGACTGCATCGTAAAAATGTAACTATTACTCAATGCCTGCCGAAGAAACCGTTCTTATTTCTGATTTATACAAACGTGCTAGCCGCCGCATGAACCTTAAAGCTATCACGTGTTTATTATTTGACAATGTTGGTTTCAGTAGATGCTTATAACAAAGCACTAGATAGATACTCGTACAATATGACGTGGGCCATACATACGCGGCACTCCTCTCACTTCTAAGTGGTTGATCCCAACCGAAGGGCCAGTTTTTATTATGGCGCAATAAAAATAAAAACACCGGCCTAGTGCGTGTCAGACCACGCACAATGAAAGGGTTCCGTCGATGGGATGAATTTATCCCAAAAACAAACTCAACTTAGTAGTTAAAAAAATGTTCTCCTATTACATCGATATGTGTACATCATGGTCAAAACTGTAATTTTTTTAGAGATTCAAAGGACCATAAACCTACGTTTGATATTAATTTCAACTTAATAATACCTCCACGCGTTCCTGCGAAAAAGGGTTTTGATATACAGATGGACAACGAAGTTGTCCTTTCTTTTCGAGGTACGGAACCCTAAAAATAACAAGATAATGGTTTAGATAATTTTATTTCAGGGTTTACATACATTTTGTATGCAGTGTACCTAGTGGTGGTAAACGAAAGTTGAGCGCAAAGTTTAGAGGCACTTCCGCGGGGATTGAACGCCGCGCACCTCCGGTCACAGATATCTGTTATTGACGGCTTCCATAGTTAACATACACAAAGTACCTCTACGCGATATGAGAGGCCCCATTAATATTCAGAATGGATTCGCGGTTAAAAGCCGCCCAGGGCATCTTAATTTTCTTTAGCAAAATGTTTCATGGTTCCGTAACGTGTAAGTACTGTTAAAATTTTAACGTGTAATTTCTGAGTAAAGGCCATAAGCACACATATCAACTCGGAAAGGGATCGTCACCGTATCAACTCGAGTGATCCGGTATTCTTTGTATGAAACTCCCTACTGCAACGCACACTAATCGGAATCGTAACGTAATCGCCTTGCCTCGGGACAAGCTCACGAACCGCGGTGTGGTGCGTGGTCAACTTGCAGTTCCTGCGCTTACGGCTCGTGGTCTCTGCGCTTACGTCTCTCCGAACCCGAGCTTACATCTCTTCGTTCACCCTTGCCCCTCTCACCCTCCAGCAGCATAATGCTGAGCGATAGCCGTTTTGCGTGGATGTGGCGCATGTTTCTCTCTACCGTCTATATTATTTTATTTTTAGTATTTTTGTTCTTTTTGCGTCATGTTCACCGCAAATAAACGTATTTTCTTTCTTTCTTTCTTTCTTTCTTTCAGCACCATCAACCAGCGGTCGGTGAGCCGTAAGCGCGGCGTCGTCGCCTAGCCGTAGCCGAGTCGACGTATCGGAGCTGCTGATCCGCTTTGATTAAGTGCTTTTTTTTTTTTTTTGTGAATGGAAAATCATCAAATGACCCCTCCCGCTCTGGGTGGAGCAGAAGGGAGTGTCAGACTCTTACTGACTAAAACCTACTCGTGTTCCTTCCTTAGCCCTTTGTGTTCCGGGGTAGCGGTAACCCTTTCGGACAATCCCGCTGCCCCGGCAGGCTTCGGCCCTTACGGGCCCCTTCCTTATTGCTGACATCTCTTTGAGGCGCGCGTGGAACACGTACGCGCCCTCCGGCACGGGCCTGGTCCTGATCGGACGGAGAGTTACCAATTACTCTCCGCCCGCAGGCCCGCGCCTACGGTGGCCGGGAGTCGACTCGCGGCTCCCGACGCCCGGAGCGTCTCCCGCGGCGGCTGGGACGTGAGGCTCTCTCCCTCAGCCGTCCCGCCACCTCCTTCGCTAGCATGACTGCTTCGCAGAAGGAGGTGACTGCCTCCCACTCCCTCTCGCCCCGGACCATGGCTTTAACCAGGGCCGGGCGCGAGAGGTCGCCGCCGCTGCCGATCGCCTCTGCGAGAACACGGCTCCGCCCAAGTGGGACAGACCTCCACCGTATGCTCCACCGTGTCCTCCGGGCTTGGTTACGTGCTTACGTTAGGTTGACGCCTGTTTGACGATGGGGCGAAAGGCGATACGGTGACGATCCCTTTCAGAGTTGATATGTGTGCTATGACCATTAGGGCCCGGTGTACGGTAATTTGAATAGGGGTCATGGACCTTTTATTCGGCAGCCCTTTTTAATCAGTTTTTGTTTTTCTTCCGCCTATGTGACCGCCTATAACCCGTGGTCTAAATAGGGTGCAACTTCTAAACACACGTGTGCCATTTCGTTCTCATATACCTAGTTGATCTTATGCATTGGTTTTTATTGAAGTTTCCGTAACAATTTACACTGTAAAGCTTTGTTAATCACACCTGCCAGTATCAAGGTAATTGTTGCCAACTTCTCTCCTTTAAGCTATCTTAATGTAAAATAATGTTCCTGTTTCTATTAAATTAACTCAGAGCAAATAACGATTTAATGGTGTTATTTGACAGAAACTAGAGCACTTTGCAAAGAAAGTAAACACCGAACTTACTACATAATAGAAACAGAGGAACTTTATTAATTAATAAGAGAATGAGACAAAACTAATTGATTGCGAGGCTACGTGGATATAACATTAAATCAAAATGTATTTTTCGGGAAATCATAATTGGTGGTTCTAAATGAATGAAATATCTTTATTATAGAAAAATGAACTTTGCTGATGTTGTGTTTTATTCTATTAAAAATCTTTTAAGCTTGTACTAGACGGCGAGCTTATAGATAAAGGTTGGTAAAGAAGCGCTTAATTAAAAGTATACAATAATAAAAGAGCTCTGAAAGGCGGGCCGGCGCCGCTCGCGTGTTACATTCAATGTGAATCCGATTACCGGTAAATAACTCGCGATTCCTTCAATATAAGTTAATGTTGATTATATAAAATAGCCTGTTAATAATATGATAGAAATTCACAAACTTCCTGTTTTTTCGGATTTATTCGGATGAAAACAGCCATCCTTTTAATAAAATCACGAGTTACTAGTGCGAAAGCACTGAAAAATATGTGTAATATTATCAGTTTATCATCGGAACGTGCCATATGTTACTACGGAAACTCCTTCGGGAGGACAGCAACAGGAAACTAGTGGCAATAATAATTTATTCAAGTCGCATACTTAATATTTTTTTGTTTATAATATGTCGAATATTTTAGTTTCGTCTCTGCTATACTTTCACTTGAACAGCTCGTGCCAAAGTATTCATGGAAATAATATGAAAAGAACAATTTCAGAGGAAGGTGGGTCGAGTTGTTTCCGTTTGCTGTTTTGAACAGTGAATTCCAACTGCAAAGTTGTGTACGATGAATGAGGATATATCTCGAAGTTATTCTTGTTTATGGGAAGTTCTCGTACAGATTCGTTTCCCGAGCATTCGGATCTGTAATAAACCGTTTACTCGAACTTAAACTTACTCTTATTTTGCCCGTCTTTATAGGTTGAAACTTTGAGATAGTATCCATATTTTTTATCTTTGCTTTTCTACTTTTACGACGAAGGTATATGCTACGTCACGCTGATAATACCCGACGAGGTAGTCAATGAAGTAACGTCACGCACGCTACCTGTGCCCGAGTATTTGAGGGGACCTATTATAGGAGGAGAGCTTATCGCAATTCCGGGTTGCTTCTGAAAAACCCTTAGTAACCCTTTTCCAGACCAGGTAATCGAATCTAATACCCACGTCATCCTGAGTCCGAGTTGAAAAGTATTGCTGGTAATTTTCCCTTGGAACCGGAACCCAACAATGCTGTTTGTTTAATAATGTAGATCAGAAGGTAATATTTCCCAGGATGAACTCTCTTTCCCAGGGAAACTCTACTACTCTTTTATGACTGTAAGATCAAAAAGCGGGTTCAATAAAACTTTTTACTCATCTCTATACATGGTCTAATAATACCAACAATTGAAAGAGCAATCGCGCGTCAGGTCCGATTAATAAACCCTTGGGAAGACGGTAGCATGCAGTGGTCACGTGCTTCCGCACGCCATGGGGGAGTTGGGGGTAATGATTCGTATCCCCTGGGACCAGTCAACTGAGTAGCACAGCAGAGGAAAGCCTGTGCGTTTCACCAGAGATCCCCGTTCACCGAAAGTACTGTGAAGCCATTCTCAGTACTTTTGGAGAGCTCGGGAAAAAGGGAGTTTTGCATTTGCCGAACCAAAAAGGCCCGTAATAGAGTTATAGCACAGCAGAGGAAACCCTGTGCGTTTAACCAGAGATCCCGTTCTCCGAAAGTACTGTGAAGCCAGTCTCAGTAGGAGAACTCAGGAAAAAGGGAGATTTCCATTTGAAAATAGCCGAACCAAAAAAGGCCCGTAATAATAAGCTAACTACCTATCAATTAGAGTGGTTTATTTATACGGGCGTAAGGACAAATCGTGTTACCTGTAGTGATAAGTGATCACCTCTCACCTCAATTACAGACGCAAGTGAACCTCGCTGACTTGATTCAATGATCACGATCGAATAACGTGACTGAGCTTGACTATAACCGTGTTATCCTCAAGCCTATGAGCTACAGGAATTGTATTAATCTTCATCCATGAAAGCGTGTATATGCATGCACGTGAAACTAATAAAGGTTCACAAAGGAATCACCATCTTTTCAAATCAAATCAAATCAAATCAAAATATTTATTTGCTAGAATACGGTACATAAGGTGTTATAGTGAATTTGTTTCAGCATATCCTGCCATGACATGGCGTGCAAATGTATTCACAATAAGCGATGTCAATTAATCTATCTTACAAATTGCAGCTTCTATTGAATTGTCTTCTAAGTAGTCCTTAATGGTATAATATCTTTTAAATAGCAATAGTTTGAAAAGTATTTTTTTAAACATTGTCAGTGGTAAGTCTTGCAAACCATTTGGTAAATGATTGTAGATAATAATCGACATGCAATATACATTTTTTTTAAATAATTTTAGTTTTATTGGTGGCAGCCGAAGTCTATATTTATGCCGTGTTCGGCTATTTGGCCTGTCCGTACTCGTTTCAAATAAATTGTAGTTCCTCTTAACAAAAATACATATTTCAAAGATATATAAACAGGGCAAAGGTAGAATGTTAAGTTTTTGAAAAAGTGGCTTACAGCTGTCTAAAAAGTGAGCACCACAAATTGCTCGGATACATTTTTTTTGAGCTTTAAAGACTCTGTCAAGATCTACTGAGTTACCCCATATTACAATGCCGTATCTAAGTATAGATGCTACATAACCATGGTAAGCCAGCATTGCAGTATCACAGTTTACTGTTTCTCTGATTCTTTTCAAGGCATATATAAAGCGATCTATTTTTGCCAGAATTTTATCAATGTGCGTTTTCCAGTTGCAATGTTTATCGACCGTTATACCTAAGAATACACAATTATCAACAGTGGTCAAGTGAGAATCTTTATATTGAATGTCTAGTTTATTTATGTTTGCGTTGTATGTCTGAAATTGTATTATGTTTGTTTTAGTCATATTTATTTTATTACCATGACTTAAAGGTTTACTGTGACAATAACTTTTAGATTATGACTATCGGCAATTTATCGATATAATTTTGGATACAAAAAGCTATCTTGACAACGCCTACATCTATTACAGCAAAAAATATGGTGGCCTATTTTTAGACGTTTTATTTAGGGTGTTAACCCTAAATATATAATGATATACCCTGTTATCTCAAAGTGTATTACAGTATTCAGGGCACTTCAACATGATTACTCTTATACAAAGTAAGCAATATGATAACCAACCATGCACCTTATATTACCATTTCGTTTTTTGTTATCAGCTACGGAACGTAGCATTTGTATCGCTACGGCGCTACGAGCGTAGCGCCGTAGCGCGGTGCTACGTGCACTCAATGAAGTAGCAATTACGTACGGTTCCCGAGCTTGTTATCAATAAAAGAGGGATCATTTGTTTCTATTAATGAGGCCGGGCTTGATTTATGTTAGTTTGACCAACTAGCAGAATGAAATACAGCTGTAAACTATACGTATTGCATTTCATCTCCTCGAGATTAATTGCTTGTGTTTATAGTAAAATGTTAATATTAATGTAAGATTACGGAGTGTTTGGCTGTTTCTATTGGCGTTAAAATCTAGTTTTGCTTATTTATTTTGATACCTTTGCAGGAAAACTGACATGTCCGGTTTGTTAAAAGAAAATGATGTTTATAGATTGTAGATAGATACATTACCGTCAGAGTTCCGCAACGATAAAAGAGACCAAGTGTTAATAGTATAAAGTTATTAGTGTACCAGCGGGCTTTAATTTACTAATGTAATCAGGGATACGCTAGTGCTCCCGGCGAAAAACGCCCACCTTCTTCGGTAGGGATTTTTTTTACTTTATTTTCATAGTTTAGGCGGATTTAGCTAGAAGCATAGAACAAAGATTGATTCGAAATAGCTCAAATATATAACAGCCATAGTTGACAACCCCGAGTAAAGCAGTTAACTGTAAGTGTGTGATTGTAGGTGTATCTCCACCGACTACACCCCCATTTACGGGCACAGTTCCAATCAGAGATTTTTGTCAATGGAACACAATTACCCACGCATGGCCGAATAACTGTTGCTTTGTTATCGTTACATTGAAGTTTGTTTTTTTATTGGTGGGTTTAAAATAACGACCCCAATCAAACCTCGCCATGACAGTGATAATATTACAAATCAATAATAGCCTCAAAATCGTTAAATAAAATAGATCCCATTAGTTGAGGATCTTTACATAAAAAGCGACACCATTTTGCGACATAATTGCGCGGGAGATTAATAGCGCGTAAAATGTGAGTCGCTTGATTTACCTGTGCCATCTGTCAGTATTAGGTCGCGTTCACACCGGCGGCCGCAGCGCCCCCTACCCGGTTGTTGCCGTCCACCCATCTTGGCAAGCGTTTGGCTTTGCAGAATTTAAATATTTCCACGCTATACTTACCCTAGCTGGTCGGAATATTAGGTTACATTTGTGTTAATTTAATATGTGCTTTTTACATGATTACCTTTCTAATGCAATTGTTGATGCGAAATGTAAGACCTAATTTAAATAAAAGGATTTTTTGCTAATAATGATTTATAAGCTGAATAAATGTTCGTTCTTAAGCGACAACATATACTGTAATCTTTTTAGGGTTTTTTCTGGCATTGGAAGAAATATTTGTCCAGTCTACCGATTTATATTCAGGGCAAGTCCATCGTAAGTTTCCAACATGGACTTATGTTACGCACCCGTTTCAGCGGATGCTGCGTTTTCACATAAAATGACACATGATACCATGAACCAGTACGGTAATATAAACCTGAAACTGCATACCTACCCATTCGAGATGCAAAATATAGCCTCGGGTTTATCCGATATTCGGCAATGTAATTAAAATTAATAAATATGTCAGCAAACAAACAGAAACTGGCTCGAACAACTTATGCCTCGGCTTATGTATTTATCATAACTTTTTTTAGTATAGTACTCAGTGTGAAAACCCGGGGATATTTTATCATCGCGAGTTAATTATATTACCTCAGATTCCGGCTCGGGGATGGTAATGCATTGGGTATGTTTAGAGTGTACTGGCACACTTTGTTTTTATGCTGATCGGAACGTAAGGGGAAAACTAATATTTTACCTTCCAACAGTAAATAATATATGCTGCGTGGAGTTTGGTAAGGATTCTTCCCCGCTAGGTATGTACAGACGCCGGCACATCAAGCTACCCAAAACTGTCAAATTTTCCTAATCAACATTGAACCTTATGCTTTAGAAATAAAGTTGAAAATCTATTAAGGAAATTTGAAAAATTGTGGTAGCTTGATGTGCTGGCGTCTGTATCTATTAGAGTTTTTGCATGTCATTTTAAACCTTTTTAAATCTAATCTATCTTTACCTCTCAAGGTAAGAACGTAAATATAGATAATTTATAATATTTTATTCTTTATGACAATTAAAAAATATATTTACAATGTTCTTGCCAACGACTGTTCCTTAGTTGAAATAGTAAGTATTAATACACAGAGACGTTTACTAGAATGTACTTACGAGAATCTCAATGCAGTGCAACTTTCTCCAGATTTTAATCTTGTAGATGGCTTACCTTTACTCTGCGGTTAGTTCAGTTCTCTTTTATCCTTCACGTTAGTAGCGCAAGCTGTTGCATCACAAATAACTTGAGGTATTATAATGGAATATCCTAACAAAGTTATTTATTGCTTTTGAAATTGGAAAATATGAAAATAGACCGCAAATGTTCTATGTCAAACGAAAAATATAAGTAATGGAATGTCGTCCAATATAACCTTGATTTGATAAATCGTTGAAAACTCCGCTCTGACTCTGCTGTGATGGCAAATGACGACGACGATACAAAGACTGGATGATTTCACATATTTGTAATAATAACAAGACACGTAATCACTTTTTAAGTTAAAATATGATAATTAGGTATTACCAAGAACAAAATATGTAAAGTTTTGTAAAAACAGCTTGAGAAATCACCATGAGACAATTACCTCGGCAGTATATTAAAAATACCTCTCTTACTTGCAGCGTAATTTGCAAGAATACATCCAAAGCCTTAATATAACGTTACGAGGTAAGCCTGTGCACTGACCCGCCCCTGTAACCGACGTGTAAGGGCCGTCATTTACCCGTCACCTTTGCTTCCAAAGCCGGCTAAGTCAATTTGGCCGTGTCTACCCACACAAGCAACACGTGGCCCTCAACACACGTATGGGGGAAAGTGGGGAAACGAACGGCGAAAGGACTGAGTAGTTAACACGGAAACGGGAAACGTACGCGTTGAAATGGGGAGCCGTACACGCGAGGTGAAGCGTGAGTCCGGCGATTTACGTCACAAGATTACTCGACAATACGATAAACTTGTCTGTATACAACTCTAGAGTGGCTTCCGGTGAAGAACTACCTTTCTCAGCTTTGTATCTTATATCGGATCATAGTATGGGATGAACAGATTACTTCAAGTAGCGGCGTCGCCAATACAAGCACTCAGCAGGCCAATTCTCGTAATTTAAAACGATCAAAATCTAGTCGCAGTCTCATTTCGGCGACAAACAAATGTCAAAAACTTGTCAAAATGTAGGGAAATTTTAAGTATTTTTGACAGATTGAGACTGAGGTCAGACTGTGAACGTTCTTAAAAATTACGAGAATTGCCTCTCTGGTATTACAGATCATTGTTAAAGCGTCACGTTTATGGTGATGTGTTGATTTTGGATAAACTATCGGGATCGAGTTCAGAAGTGGACGTTAGAAGACAACTAACAATATAACTTGGATCTTCCGGAGTGGCGACCGCAGCCTGTGATCCTGTGGCGAGGGGATGTATAGCAATAAGTAAGTGATAACCGCAAGGTAGGCTCAGCTAATGTGCTCGCTGAATATGTATCGAGACGTTAATGCTCGACGAAATGCTCAACTGTTCCCCACCACGGCGTCCACGGCGACAACCTGCTTGCATACAGTTTTGCATTAAATTGCTTTTATATGTGCTCGAATGCCTGTCTAGCTAGATAATTTACCTAAAAACTTGACGTAAAATGTTCAGGTTTATCAGTGTTGGCGTCTGAACTAGCATTTCTGTTTGACGTTTTAAGCTGTTATCTATAAGGTGGTATTCCAACCAGTTAGAAAAAAAAAATCGAGTCACGTCGAAAATCAGCAGAAGTTATGTCTTGTAATGTAACGGATAATTCCACCTTGTTCATGTATCTTACTCGTAAGCCGTGTCTCCTGGAAGGCAATTCGCGCGCATTTCGCATTCGTTATTGTCGTTCGATTCGAACTTTTCTCTCGAAAAAATAAAGTCGTCCTATTCTCGCCATGACTATTCGAGCATTTCTCGTTACAAACTATGTTGGTACTTTACATCACTATGCTTCTGAAGTACCTATACACAGAGGCGTGTGACAAGTTTTGAGTCCTCTTAGCTTGTGCGTTATAATTTTAAAACACATTCTGCCTGATATCCCCTTATGGTAATATATTTCGAGTAATACTTCTTGAAAGTTATAAGTATAAACCAAGAATATCCAGTTCAGTGTCCTATATTTTCAAATACCGTCTGACGCCAACAATGTGCTATGTTTTCGCGTTGTCTCCTTCAATCCGATGAATTTGCATTCTCTTGATTTAAATAAGATTCGACTTTACTATAGCAGGTCACAATTCTTTAAGATCAAGTTATTGTAAAATAGATAATTGTTTACACCTATAGTTTGATGGCAAATAACAACTCTAGAACACGTTATTGAATTAAAACTGGATAAAATAATTAAGTGCCTTCTTCCAACTTCGAAAATAAAGTAAGAAAATGCCCTTGCTCCGCTCTACGGGCTTATTTGTAGCTCGCTAGTCGAAGCACAGCTTAATTACAAACAAATAATGAACTTATTTCTACCACTAATTTACTAAGGAAGCAATTTTATAATGGAAATATACGGAAAGAATTATTATAATTCATTTTTCTGTTTTTCTTTCATATTCAATTTAAAATTGTGTATATTTGTGTATATTTTCTTTCATATTCAGTTTAAAATTTAATGTCTTTGATCTTGGGAAAATATATCGTTTTAATTTAATTTCACAATCCACTACTTATTTTTATTTTAACGAATCGCAAAAACACATGGCAAAGTTACGAGTATATGACGACAATACTAGCCGGTTTTCCTCTTTTTATGCGGCTGAATCTGATATTATTATGGTTTACATGAATATTATGCGTTGGGGCATGGCGTCGTTACAACAAACATCGACGAACATTCACATTCACGTTTTCCCGTCCATGCGTACCGACGTCGAATATCGTAACAATATAAGTCCTGCGGGAAATTTTTCAGTGTTAACAATAAGCTCGTGTTTTATTTCAGGCAAGATTCTATCCGGCACATCGTTGTTGAGGCAATGTATGTTTATATCAAAATAATAAGAACGTTTTGGAACCTGGTTGGCTAATTCAGATTAAGACAATTTTTAATAGGATATTCAGGGCGAATAACAGTTATTCTGTGCAATAGCTATCAACTTTTCGCCCTGTATATGCTTGCCCTACCATAATCCCTATCATTTTCCATTTGTTTTTGTAGTTCCAAGTATAAATGTAACGCAACCAAACGATTTAAACTTTCACGCATTGTATTTTACAAATAAAAACCACTTCTGTAGATTGACTATCCGTGCTTTCTGAATGCTCGCTACTCGTGAACGTCCGAATTTTATATCTATAGTAAAGTTTACAGCACCTTGAGATCTTTTAGAAATATTCACATATGACTGAGAGGGGTCTTACGACCGAGCCACGCCACTAAATTCCGTTTTTGCCTTTCGGCGTGAATATCTAATTAAGCATGTACATATTCGCCTACTCGTGTACCTACATCACGTACATATATGACGTTCATCCAGAGATTAATGTTGATAAGGTACAGTGTGCACCTCCTATGTATGTTGTAACACTGTACTCTTGTAATGTGGCAGCCGGACCTAGTAACACGTTACAGATCATGTCACGAGAACAATTAGTGCTAATTGGACTTTGATCACTCGCAATTTATTAGAGCATGATTCATAATAAACAATGAATCCAACCTTCTTACAATGCGACCCCAATGTACACCTATTTAGGAAAATAAACGAAATAATTACAACAATGGAGTATTGTGCGCCATAGATTAATTTTGAAAACGTTTTGGGGAGTCACAATGTAGGGAGTACGATTTGTTTTGAACGCACTATTGTGTACAGTTTTTGTGTAAAATATCCGGCTGTTAGGCTTGTCAGCTTTGTTTGATAAAACAAAGTTAATATCGATTCAAAATGCCTTTTCTAACAAACATGACATAGTTACTGCAATTGGGTGTTCTTTATCAAAAATATCGTTTTTTGAATGGTTTATGTCGATTTACTTAGAAACAATGTCTTCACAAAACAATATTTTTAAGTCGACGAATTTTAGAGCGATCACGATCACGATCGACTCTCACAAAAAACCGGCCAATTGCGTGTCGTAGTTGGGATGAATTTATCCCAAAAACAAACTTAACATTGTAGTTGACAAACATGTGCTCTAGACTTTTAGAGCACCAAAAGACCCCCTATTTCATAATAATTTCACGCAGTCCGCGCGCTTGACGCTTTCCTGAGAAAAGGGTCTTGGCAGACTGACAGACAGACAGACGGACAACGAAGTGATAATATGAGTATCGTTTTGATGTACGGAACCCTAAAAAGGATACAGTGCACTGTAATAAGAACTATACATTTTGTAATTCTGTCATAGAGCCGTGAACCGTTATCATGGCGCGCAGTTATGGTGCTGACTGTACTGAATGGTCGTCAGCTTAGCGTAAGGATTCCATTTTGGAAGGCTCGTAAATCCGGCCAGTGCCGAATTTATATTCCTGGCTTCATGCACATATTCAATTCTACGATACTCGGTCCGAACCGATCGACATCTGAATAATCACATGTCAGGGTAAATTGGCAGCACGCCGGACGCAAGGGGTAATCCTCGGATTTTGGCATACATAACAACCGGCACAATTAGTATTCATTACGAAATTAAGTATATTTATCATTTTATGAACGTTTCCAGCTTTTCCGATGACAAAAAACACGCGTTTTACCAAAGTGGCGAAAATTATGGAAATGGGTCGACCAAATTTATTCGGGGATCATAATTGTTGAAAGGTTTCGAGTTTAGCCCGGGCTGTGCCCAATGTGCCTTTAAACATGTGCACAAAATTTATTAGGATGGATGAAATTGTGAGAAAACGCTTAATAATTGTATTTAACAATAAAAAATTATACTTATGGAGCCATAATCATTTGGCAAAAAAAAAAATATATTTATTAATACATACTTTAAGGGCCTATACTACCTCAAATGGCTTAGCATGATCCTCCGTTATGTCGAAAATACTGCAGCATTAATTTTGAAATAAATATATGGTAAAGTTGAGGATTAATGTTAGGTCTTATGTTAGACGAAAACACGATTTCATAAAATTTAGTTATCTCCAAACCGAACAATAAACCGCTGGTATTCAAAATATACTTCAAATTAGATCATGAAACTTTGTATACTAACCGAACTAACTATAAAGCAGGTCTTATGTTATTTTTTTTTTAATTACCATTATTTTCACCGTAAAAAGCAAATACCTAAGCTATTGGCGCTGCCTGCCGCCTAGCACCGCGCTCTGTCTCGCTTTCACTCAGTCCGCGAGCAGTATCGTGCGAGCGAGATAAGGAGTGAATTTTAGCTGAGGTAGTGTAGGCTCTTAAGAATAAATATATATATTCTTGCAGTTTTTGTCGGACGAGCATAAGTAAAGTTCTTAATTATTTTTATCCTATTATGTATTTCAGTCTTAAAAGATATACGCACGATAAAACTAACAATTAAAAACGACTCCTAAACTCACATCTGCCTTTTTTTCCGGCGGTCGTCACGCAATTAGCAGCTATGCAAAAGGTCCGGTTTTTCTGTTAAAACAAAGAAATGTGCAAACAAAGTTTCGCAGTTCGTTACCTACATCATTACAGGGTGCAAAACTCTTAATTTGTTCTTTTTTTTTGTCACGCTTTCATTTATTTTGCCGGAGGCCAATTAAATATACAGGAGACGGCGTGATGTTATTTTTTCATCGGTCAAAGGGTCAGGGTTGCGGCTGCCCAGAAAAGATAAGACTAGAAACGAGTCATTTACTACTGTTACAGTATTAACAAGAATTATAAAATATCTTAATAAAGTTAATTTATGCCATGCTGAAATTTTAATAAAGACTTAATTAAATTAGAATGGGGGTTCGGCAGGACGTCAGAAACGTTCTCCGAAATTGCATTGCTTTTTTATGTTCGTTGTTTTGGTACAAGCTAAAACATTCATAAATACCGAATTCACTGTTGCAAATCATGACTTGAAGATGTAAAGAAACTTAAAATGATACACAAATACAAAAAAAAAACACAAAATCCATTCAGTTAAGTGTAGGTCACTCATTCGTATCATGTTACATGAAATTTAAAATTAATAATCTTTCTTAGTAGATTTTACTTGGGCAGCAATAAAATCGCATTTGCAAAAAGCAAGCAAAACCTAGACACATTTCTCTCCACGTCGTGGAAGTGGGCGTGAACTCGTGACGCTCGCAAGATCTCTTAGCTCACTGGCTACGACGGTGCCAATAACTCACGGAGATAAGCATTTTAAGAAATTTCATAAATTCAGAGGATTTGATTTTTTTTACTTTATCTTTTCCGTTTGTGGGCTTAACGTTTTGTTTTTGTTCTTCTAGATTCTGTTATTAGAAAATTTATGGATTCACTGTCAGGTTTTCCTTAGGAGGTAAGTACTTTTATACCTTTAACCGTTAATATTATAATGCCTGTGCCTTTGACAAAAATTAAAACAAATACAAAAAATATATAAGTAACTGAAAATACATTAGCAGCACATTGAACAGTTGATAATGTATAAATGATGACGGATAAAGCAATCTACTCTACAACATCATTGCTCGTCTACGTTCGGACATTTTCCGGCCAATTGCTGTGGTTCGTTTTGCGTAAATTGGACTTGCGCTCATAGGCAAGCGCACTATATGTATATGACGCAAAGTTATGTCATAAATAAAATTTTACGTCTGAAACCCAGAAACCATATTTTCCATTATAATCAGGGGATAGGTACCTACGCGTAGCCCGTAGGTATTTCACTGCCCACCCACCTGATTTAATTCCTTAATCGCATCTTACGACACCCACGGGACAAGATGGGGTGATCTGATCTTGACCGGGACATACGGGGACTGACGACATTATTATATTCCGCACTGAAACATAAAATAGTTTATACTATGTACGAAAATGTTATAGCAATTCGTATTTTTTGTTATGGAAACCTGGAAGCTTGATTTAACTCGGTAAGTGTCAATTTCAATGTATTTACTCGTATCTATAGATAAGCTCGTCTCAGGATGCGATAAGTGCTCCAATGAGTGGTTCAATTTATCACAGTGTCACCGCAGTCTGCTTGCTACGTACACAGCACCCACTCACACATTGTGTAGAGCGGTGCAGCCATGCAGCGACACTGAATATAATTGATCTCGGGTTCTCGGTGCACGGTCTACGACTAAGTCAGAATTATAATAAATTCAGACTGAGAGTTTTAACAATGTTATTACTCGCATTTGTACAGTTTCGAAATACAAACACGATATTGATTTGGTACGATCGAATACCTACACAGCTTTACCCGGTAATAAATATATTTGTACCAAACAGAAACATCTATAAACATTCCATTTGAAAACTTAATTAGCGCTCAGTTATATAGCAATGAATCATTGAGTACATTAATCAACGGATGACGGAAACATAATGAGTCCGTTTCCTTTCACGTCATTATAAGAATAAACTGAAAGAAAACAAGTAACTCTGGCGCCTCGATATCGGGAAGACTAATATGCTATTACGGTACAGTTATATATGGAAACAGTACCTACTTACCCTATACATATACTTGTGTATAGGTATGTAGCAGCGTTGATGTAGGAACATTGTTTGGTTTTCTAGTCCTTGGAGAATTTTCCATCCTGAAAGGAAAAAAGGGTCCGGCGTTATATCACGTTTAAATACATGTCGACTTTTAATGTTCTTGCAAACGGTATCATCTGAGTCTCCAAAGGAATTTTATTGAATTTATGATTATAGAAAATGATAAATATAAGTACGCACTTGACATAGTACTGCAATATTGGTTTGGTAGTGTGTTTTAAATCTTAGGAAGAAAAATTTTAAAATATTTAGATATAAAACCATAGGTACAGCAATTTATTGTTATTTATGTAGGTGGGGGTTTTAAAGCCCGTACATTCGAAATGGACTAGCTACTCAATGTACATACTTTTGCAGATGAATGAGATGTTTAGTTACATTTTTGCCACTGTAAACAACTAATTCGCCGACCAGACGTCGTAGTGTAAACGAACGAGTGGCCTCCCTAATTGCTCTCTTGAATGTGATGGAGAAGTCTTATTATGTACTTACTTGTACACACATCTGTGTATGTGCGGGGAATTTCACAAATGTAGTTAATGTACACCTGGGTAACTCGCGACTCGAGCTCGGGGTCATTATATCAGCTGTGCACAAAGTGTTCATTAGCACCTCTACTTACTAGATTTTACAGTTAAATAGCAAATGATGTTTACGTTACGACATAATAACATTTATGCTATTAACAGAATTGTGTGAGAGCGAAACGTCTGCTTTGTGAGTCTTACTTCGATAATGTTATTCACAGTGTTGATTTTGATACTTTCGCAAACTGTTTGATACGTTTTATTTTATTATTTCTATATGTTTTTTTTTTACAATCAATCATAGAATATACATACATTGCTCAAGCGTTTTTCTGTTTCACAATAATAAAACAAAAATTGGACCTACCACGGACCAGAAACTTTGAAAAAAGCACAAACGCCGAGAGTTATCTCAGTCATACAACATATTTACCGCTTCGTAACGGATATTAGGGACAGGTTATGATGACCGGTTTCCGGACTGACTGCCCGAGCCCCTCGCATCCTATATGCTTCTGAATTTAATGCCAAAATTAAGGGGCATTTTAGAGAGTATGAAAAATATTACATATTTCAAGGTAGGTTAGCTTAATTCTTACTACTTATAAAACCTGTAAGTCTGTAAGTACTAATTGCTCAACTATTGTTCAGTCTACAGAATATTTAAACCTACTCCTGCACTCTAATTGCGTACACTTCGCGTACTTGCGCACACTATCAATCTCAATCTGAATCATTTTGCAGGAAATTGCTAATCCATAGCTTCATAAGTTCGGAAAATTTCAATGAATGTTGCTTAACTGTCAAAAAGAAAGCCATTGCTACTGATAACGATAGCGTGTTACGCAATTACCCTGCTGTTTCATAATAGGTATATAGGTACCATAAGTTGAAACATTTTGTCCCCAAGTTTAGGATATATTGCAAGTTAGGGATCGACACAAAATAGGGTTATTAGATTGATATGAAAACTTTGACATAGATAACTTGGCTTAGATACTGGCGAAGACCGCATAAGTTACACACCTAGGTATGTAAATTAATCGAACGAACGAAGTAGCAATTTTACTCGTTTTTCAACTTAGATAACTATATATACTTAATACAATGTACATTTACGTACAGTTATTTAAGGTTCAAAGCCGCGAATCACAATTAGTTACTCGGCGTTTGAAGTAGTTCTTAGTTTACGAACATTCAGTGACGTCGAATGTCGCGCAAACACGATGTTAATTAGAAGCAGCAACAATAAGACGGATAACATTATACATACTTATACATAGTCGAATCAAAGGATATATCTACTTATTCATACGCAGAAATAAGACTGGTATGGAAAATTAACGCTAGGTAGGTATTTATGTAGCCCGATATGTATTCTGGCAGTTTTCATTTATATTTCAGCTAAGTCATCTGATTGATAGAGATGTCGTGAGAGGCAAAATTAGAGCATTTTTGTAGGCAGGTTTCGTAACATTATATCTTCACGAAATATCTAATTAATTATCTACCGTATAAATTATGCTCCTAAATACGATAATAATGTTTTTGGGTTCCGTACTTCAAAAGGAAAAAAAAATACCCTTATAGGATCACTTCATTGTCAATATGTCTGTCTGTCAATACCCTTTTTCTCACATGGAGGTATCCAGTTGAAATTAATATCAAATACGAAGGACTACGGGCCCTTTGGAAAAAAAAAAACAAAAAATACGGCCATTTATGCGACATATTTTGATACTCGCACATAAATCAAAACCTTATTATGAAATTTGGCAAGAAGCAAGGTCTCACAGCACAAGTAAAAGGAAAAGTCCAAAAATTGTTAACAAGTGCATAGTTTTATCACATAAAAAAATATTATTATTTTTATTGTTTCTTTTACATATCTCGGCACTGAAGGGCCCCGTACCTTTGGAAGGCATACGAAAGGCCGAAACCAACTCGCGAAGGCCCGTTAGGCGCTTTCAATGAAATGAGGCAAAACGAATGATCCCTGTATGCACTATTGTATTTGTATTGACTATTGCAGGATATGGAATCAAAATACTCGTAGGTATATTGGACTATGGGTTTGGGTGGCTGTAGTGATCGGTAACTTTAAATGAATTATGGAAGGGACTGACCAATGATAATAAAATATTCAAAGATAAAATGGCAGGGAGTGGCTTGCACACTCAATGATGGGCCCCCATCAAACCATCGCTAGCACATAGTGACTAATAGTGGCCCTTGTATTTCATTTTGTGACAGCTTGTCAAAAAGTGTGTCACAACGGAGCAATCCATAAAATGTTTCAGGACATGTTTTTATCATTTAACTGTTTATTGACTTCATCGGTAAATTCTTGTAATATTTGTGTCGTACTCTTATTTTTCTAAAATCCATATGGTTTATTGTTGATTATTCCGTGTGTTTGCGAGCAATTATTTATCCTATTACCAATGTAACGTTCTAAGATCTTATATAAACAAGACAATATAGTGATAGGACGATAATTATTGACGTTATCACGTGAGCTCTTTTTGTTTATTGGACATATTATCACCCCTATCTTTAAAGTTCGGGATACGTACCAGTGTGCAAGCAGTAATTTATTAAATGTGTAATAACTGGGATTAGATTAGCTAAAGTTCTTATACTTATGTATCTTTATAACTTATCCCGTCGTAACCCGGGCTTTTCCTATCGTTCGTTTGCTTGATGATTCTTTGAAGTTCAACCGTATCTTCTCGTTTCATTCTTATTCGAGCTACCAGGAATGATCTCGTATGTTTTGTCTAAAAGAGGTACATCGCAAGGGTTGCTTAGGTTCTTGATATTAGAATCAAATTCAGTCATGAGAGTTGGCCAATGATGGATTCGTTCGAAAAGTTATATGTTAGTAAAATGTATATGTATCTATATTGCATAATTTTGTATTTCTGTATTTACATTTCAAACTTACATTTGCAGTTGGAAAATTGACCGTGACGTACCTATATCGATGTATGAGGAGAACATTTTTTCAAAGTTCATCGTGAAAACTAAGGAAAGTGAGCTGTCATTCCACCTGATGTTAGGGATTGCCTTCATTGATAGCTCACTTCACCTACCTATGTTATCACGGTGAGATTTTTACAGAATCGCGCACGTAGCTGGTTTTTTTATTATTAAAATCGAAACATCTACCAGTTCATACAGCCGTACGTAATTGAAACACCCACAACCGTTATAATTAATGTAAGTGCACTCAACATAACACTTAATTTTTGGCAGCTAAACTATAAGAAAAATGCTCCGTCGCTCCGCAAATGCACTGACGAGACAGCTGTTCTATAGTATTTTAAGTCAATTTCAGCAGGCGAAAAACTTTTCCAATTACATGAACTAAATGTGGTGGATTATAACCACCAACTTTAACCGCAAATGATATTTCGGAGACAAACTATTCCTACAATAAGTATTAAGACTGGGCTGCGTGTTTAATTAAACTTCCTTTTTTCCACGTTCCGGTGTTGCTAATAAATTAAAAGGTTACATTCGCTAGCTATCTACGACGAGTAGGTATGTCGATAAGTCCCACAGTATTTTAAGTCTCTCTTACACATGTTGTCTAGATCTCTTTTTACGTAATTTCCAATCGCAGGCATCCTGGAAGAGATTTCTTTAGAAATAAGCGTAACCTTTTTGTACTTAGGTATGTTTCTGTTCCTTTCTTCTTGTCTATTTATATATGTATGTATAAATAGTTAAATAAATAAGAACAATAGGTAACTACCTACAGCTAAGATGACTAATATTTACCTATAAAGTAGATAGAATAATCTAGCTAGATAAATGCCATGCATTCCATTACGTTCTTGCTAGTTGGTAGTACCTGCGTAATACGAAGTTTTCAAAGAATATTCAATTAAATGCAACTGAATCCTAGCGCGCAACTGTAAAGTTTAAATGACATAGTAAGTATTAAGCAGCTAAATAACTAAATGTGACGTAGTTTCTATGATATTATGATTTATTCCGGTCTGATCCCCTAAGCCCCCCCTCCATCCCCCCCCTTGCATACCCCGCTAGATCTTCTTCTGTTTTTGACTCGTGTCTTATCCACATTATCTAGGTTACTCGTTTTGACGGGTAAGTACAGTCAAAAGAAATTAATTGTTTTATGTTTTAATTTTTTTTTTTAATTTTCCTTGCGTGCTCGATGGTATTTCGTTTTCGTGGTTTTCGAGGGTGCTGACACCGATAGTGAGGTCAAAATTAAAATCCAAGATGGCGGACGCGAAAATGTTCAAGTTTTTCGTCATGGATGTCGTTTCCGAGGTTTTCTAGGGTGCTGAGGCCGATAGTTATGTCAAAATGAAAATCCAAGATGGCGGACGCGAAAATGTTCGAGTTTTTCGTCATGGATGTCGTTTCCGAGGTTTTCTGGGGTGCTAAGGCCGGTGCTTATGTCAAAATGAAAATCCAAGATGGCGGACGCGAAAATGTTCGAGTTTTTCGTCATGGATATCGTTTTCGTGGTTTTCTAGGATGCTGACACCGATAGTGAGGTCAAAATTAAAATCCAAGATGGCGGACGCGAAAATGTTCAAGTTTTTCGTCATGGATGTCGTTTCCGAGGTTTTCTAGGGTGCTGAGGCCGATAGTTATGTCAAAATGAAAATCCAAGATGGCGGACGCGAAAATGTTCGAGTTTTTCGTCATGGATGTCGTTTCCGAGGTTTTCTGGGGTGCTAAGGCCGGTACTTATGTCAAAATGAAAATCCAAGATGGCGGACGCGAAAATGTTCGAGTTTTTCGTCATGGATATCGTTTTCGTGGTTTTCTAGGATGGTGACACCGATAGTGAGGTCAAATATAAATCCAAGATGGCGGACGCAAAAATGTTCAAGTTTTTCGTCATGGATGTCGTTTCCGAGGTTTTCTAGGGTGCTGAGGCCGATAGTTATGTCAAAATGAAAATCCAGGATGGCGGACGCGAAAAGCTTCTAATTTTTCATCATGGATGTCGTTTCCGAGGTTTTCTGGGGTGCTAAGGCCGGTAGTTATGTCAAAATGAAAATCCAAGATGGCGGACGCGAAAATGTTCGAGTTTTTCGTCATGGATGTCGTTTCCGAGGTTTTCTGGGGTGCTAAGGCCGGTAGTTATGTCAAAATGAAAATCCAAGATGGCGGACGCGAAAATGTTCGAGTTTTTCGTCATGGATATCGTTTTCGTGGTTTTCTAGGATGCTGACACCGATAGTGAGGTCAAAATTAAAATCCAAGATGGCGGACGCGAAAATGTTCAAGTTTTTCGTCATGGATGTCGTTTCCGAGGTTTTCTAGGGTGCTGAGGCCGATAGTTATGTCAAAATGAAAATCCAAGATGGCGGACGCGAAAATGTTCGAGGTTTTCGTCATGGATGTCGTTTCCGAGGTTTTCTGGGGTGCTAAGGCCGGTACTTATGTCAAAATGAAAATCCAAAATGGCGGACGCGAAAATGTTCGAGTTTTTCATCATGAATATCGTTTTCGTGGTTTTCTAGGATGCTGACACCGATAGTGAGGTCAAAATTAAAATCCAAGATGGCGGACGCGAAAATGTTCAAGTTTTTCGTCATGGATGTCGTTTCCGAGGTTTTCTAGGGTGCTAAGGCTGATAGTGAGGTCAAAATTAAAAACCAAGATGGCGGACGCGAAAATGTTCAAGTTTTTCGTCATGGATGTCGTTTCCGAGGTTTTCTAGGGTGCTGAGGCCGATAGTTATGTCAAAATGAAAATCCAAGATGGCGGACGCGAAAATGTTCAAGTTTTTCGTCATGGATGTCGTTTCCGAGGTTTTCTGGGGTGCTAAGGCCGGTAGTTATGTCAAAATGAAAATCCAAGATGGCGGACGCGAAAATGTTCGAGTTTTTCGTCATGGATGTCGTTTCCGAGGTTTTCTGGGGTGCTAAGGCCGGTAGTTATATCAAAATGAAAATCCAAGATGGCGGACGCGAAAATGTTCGAGTTTTTCGTCATGGATATCGTTTTCGTGGTTTTCTAGGATGCTGACACCGATAGTGAGGTCAAAATTAAAATCCAAGATGGCCGACGCGAAAATGTTCAAGTTTTTCGTCATGGATGTCGTTTCCGAGGTTTTCTAGGGTGCTTAGGCCGATAGTGAGGTCAAAATTAAAAACCAAGATGGCGGACGCGAAAATGTTCAAGTTTTTCGTCATGGATGTCGTTTCCGAGGTTTTCTAGGGTGCTAAGGCCGATAGTGAGGTCAAAATTAAAAACCAAGATGGCGGACGCGAAAATGTTCAAGTTATTCGTCATGGATGTCGTTTCCGAGGTTTTCTAGGGTGCTGAGGCCGATAGTTATGTCAAAATGAAAATCCAAGATGGCGGACGCGAAAATGTTCGAGTTTTTCGTCATGGATGTCGTTTCCGAGGTTTTCTGGGGTGCTAAGGCCGGTACTTATGTCAAAATGAAAATCCAAAATGGCGGACGCGAAAATGTTCAAGTTTTTCGTCATGGATGTCGTTTCCGAGGTTTTCTAGGGTGCTGAGGCCGATAGTTATGTCAAAATGAAAATCCAAGATGGCGGACGCGAAAATGTTCGAGTTTTTCGTCATGGATGTCGTTTCCGAGGTTTTCTGGGGTGCTAAGGCCGGTGCTTATGTCAAAATGAAAATCCAAGATGGCGGACGCGAAAATGTTCGAGTTTTTCGTCATGGATATCGTTTTCGTGGTTTTCTAGGATGCTGACACCGATAGTGAGGTCAAAATTAAAATCCAAGATGGCGGACGCGAAAATGTTCGAGTTTTTCGTCATGGATGTCGTTTCCGAGGTTTTCTGGGGTGCTAAGGCCGGTACTTATGTCAAAATGAAAATCCAAGATGGCGGACGCGAAAATGTTCGAGTTTTTCGTCATGGATGTCGTTTCCGAGGTTTTCTGGGGTGCTAAGGCCGGTACTTATGTCAAAATGAAAATCCAAGATGGCGGACGCGAAAATGTTCGAGTTTTTCGTCATGGATGTCGTTTCCGAGGTTTTCTGGGGTGCTAAGGCCGGTACTTATGTCAAAATGAAAATCCAAAATGGCGGACGCGAAAATGTTCAAGTTTTTCGTCATGGATATCGTTTTCGTGGTTTTCTAGGATGCTGACACCGATAGTGAGGTCAAAATTAAAATCCAAGATGGCGGACGCGAAAATGTTCAAGTTTTTCGTCATGGATGTCGTTTCCGAGGTTTTCTGGGGTGCTAAGGCCGGTAGTTATGTCAAAATGAAAATCCAAGATGGCGGACGCGAAAATGTTCGAGTTTTTCGTCATGGATGTCGTTTCCGAGGTTTTCTGGGGTGCTAAGGCCGGTAGTTATGTCAAAATGAAAATCCAAGATGGCGGACGCGAAAATGTTCGAGTTTTTCGTCATGGATGTCGTTTCCGAGGTTTTCTGGGGTGCTAAGGCCGGTACTTATGTCAAAATGAAAATCCAAGATGGCGGACGCGAAAATGTTCGAGTTTTTCGTCATGGATGTCGTTTCCGAGGTTTTCTGGGGTGCTAAGGCCGGTACTTATGTCAAAATGAAAATCCAAAATGGCGGACGCGAAAATGTTCAAGTTTTTCGTCATGGATATCGTTTTCGTGGTTTTCTAGGATGCTGACACCGATAGTGAGGTCAAAATTAAAATCCAAGATGGCCGACGCGAAAATGTTCAAGTTTTTCGTCATGGATGTCGTTTCCGAGGTTTTCTAGGGTGCTTAGGCCGATAGTGAGGTCAAAATTAAAATCCAAGATGGCGGACGCGAAAATGTTCAAGTTTTTCGTCATGGATGTCGTTTCCGAGGTTTTCTAGGGTGCTAAGGCCGATAGTGAGGTCAAAATTAAAAACCAAGATGGCGGACGCAAAAATGTTCAAGTTTTTCGTCATGGATGTCGTTTCCGAGGTTTTCTGGGGTGCTAAGGCCGGTACTTATGTCAAAATGAAAATCCAAGATGGCGGACGCGAAAATGTTCGAGTTTTTCGTCATGGATGTCGTTTCCGAGGTTTTCTGGGGTGCTAAGGCCGGTACTTATGTCAAAATGAAAATCCAAGATGGCGGACGCGAAAATGTTCGAGTTTTTCGTCATGGATGTCGTTTCCGAGGTTTTCTGGGGTGCTAAGGCCGGTACTTATGTCAAAATGAAAATCCAAAATGGCGGACGCGAAAATGTTCAAGTTTTTCGTCATGGATATCGTTTTCGTGGTTTTCTAGGATGCTGACACCGATAGTGAGGTCAAAATTAAAATCCAAGATGGCGGACGCGAAAATGTTCAAGTTTTTCGTCATGGATGTCGTTTCCGAGGTTTTCTGGGGTGCTAAGGCCGGTAGTTATGTCAAAATGAAAATCCAAGATGGCGGACGCGAAAATGTTCGAGTTTTTCGTCATGGATGTCGTTTCCGAGGTTTTCTGGGGTGCTAAGGCCGGTAGTTATGTCAAAATGAAAATCCAAGATGGCGGACGCGAAAATGTTCGAGTTTTTCGTCATGGATGTCGTTTCCGAGGTTTTCTGGGGTGCTAAGGCCGGTACTTATGTCAAAATGAAAATCCAAGATGGCGGACGCGAAAATGTTCGAGTTTTTCGTCATGGATGTCGTTTCCGAGGTTTTCTGGGGTGCTAAGGCCGGTACTTATGTCAAAATGAAAATCCAAAATGGCGGACGCGAAAATGTTCAAGTTTTTCGTCATGGATATCGTTTTCGTGGTTTTCTAGGATGCTGACACCGATAGTGAGGTCAAAATTAAAATCCAAGATGGCCGACGCGAAAATGTTCAAGTTTTTCGTCATGGATGTCGTTTCCGAGGTTTTCTAGGGTGCTTAGGCCGATAGTGAGGTCAAAATTAAAATCCAAGATGGCGGACGCGAAAATGTTCAAGTTTTTCGTCATGGATGTCGTTTCCGAGGTTTTCTAGGGTGCTAAGGCCGATAGTGAGGTCAAAATTAAAAACCAAGATGGCGGACGCAAAAATGTTCAAGTTTTTCGTCATGGATGTCGTTTCCGAGGTTTTCTAGGGTGCTGAGGCCGATAGTTATGTCAAAATGAAAATCCAAGATGGCGGACGCGAAAAGCTTCTAGTTTTTCATCATGGATGTCGTTTCCGAGGTTTTCTGGGGTGCTAAGGCCGGTAGTTATGTCAAAATGAAAATCCAAGATGGCGGACGCGAAAATGTTCGAGTTTTTCGTCATGGATGTCGTTTCCGAGGTTTTCTGGGGTGCTAAGGCCGGTAGTTATATCAAAATTAAAATCCAAGATGGCGGACGCGAAAATGTTCGAGTCTTTCGTCATGGATATCGTTTTCGTGGTTTTCTAGGATGCTGACACCGATAGTGAGGTCAAAATTAAAATCCAAGATGGCGGACGCGAAAATGTTCATATTTTTCGTCATGGATATCGTTTTCGTGGTTTTCTAGGATGCTAAGCCCGATAGTTATGTCAAAATGAAAATACAATATGGCGGACGCGAAAATGTTCATATTTTTCGTCATGGATATCGTTTTCGTGGTTTTCTAGGGTGCCAAGGCCGATAATGAGGTCGATGACCGCTTTGGAGAAACCGAAGATCATTTCTGTACAATTATGGACGAAGTTATCATGACGAACAACTATCGGAGATTAAAAAAAAATCACACGTCGCCATGTTCCTTTTACTTCCTTCATTTCACTCATTACATCACTCATGCAATCACTCGTTCAAAAACAGATTTTTTAATAGTTTAGGAACGCTTACGTATACAGCCTGACAAGAACATAATCTTAATTAATCTTACGTGTATATAATGTAATAAAGGAACATTCGATCGCAATCCTGAGTATTTTGTGCAGCAATATTAAAAGAAATTTTGAAAAAAAAATTTGCTTACATTTTGACGAGAAAACGTAGTTTCAGGCTCCGGTAAATTCAATATTTGTGACCGACAATTTGCTTTCGACGTCACATCGCAAGTGCAGGCGCTTACGCCCGACCCTCCTTTTTGACTATGCGTCGAAATTTTGATTACATTATTATTATTTTTATGTCTATTGAAATTTCTTGGGACCCTGGGATGCGACCCCTCGTACGAGTATGCCTTCCAAAGGTCCGGGACCTTTGGAAGGCATACGAGATGTCGAAGCACAAAGGCGTCTCAGACGTTTTTAATGAAGTGAGGCACCAACCGACGACTATCCCTGTTCGCACTATGAAAGTGCTCTCAAGGACAACCACCGGTTAGTTTAGGATTGCAGGATATGGAAACAAAGATATTGGATTATGGGTTTGGGTGGCCATAGTGAACTGGTTATTTAGGACTATGGAAAATTTATTGCCCCTGCCTGACTAATATTTTGAATTACTCAGATAAAATGACAGTGGGTGACGTGCACACTCAATAATGGGCCTCCGAAAACAGTTGCTAGCACGTAGTGTTGTAGCGACAAGGGGGCAACATGTCCTGATGTGCTTATGAGGATTATTAATATTATTTTATTATTCATTTCAATTTTAATTATATATATATTTTTTTTATTATATCCCGGGACCATGGGGGGTACTTTGGAAGGCGTACGAGAGGCCGAATCCAACTCGCAGAGGCCCCTTAGGAAATTTCAATGAAATGCGACACCAACCGACGATTGATTATTAGTAGTGCATACAGATGCACTATGCAAGTGCTACCATTTTTTTTTTGTTTCCGGGGTGGAAAATCGAGTTTGTCCGACTCTTACTGACTAAAAACCACCCTGGTGTTCCATCTCACACCTAGCACCTACGGGGGGGGTCGCGGGAACGTACGATCCTTCCGCAGCCCCCGACTGGTGCCGGCCCGCCACTGCGGGCCTCCTCGGGTCAGAGGAGGGAGTGAGGTGTTTGACTCCCCCCGCGACGTCTAAGAGGGGCGCGCGTGGAACACTACGCGCCGCCACCTCGGGTTTTGATGTGTGGGGGGCAACGAGGATAACCCCCGGTTGGAGTAGGACTGTTGCAATATATGGAAAAATAAAAGTTGGACTATGGGTTTGGGTGGCTAAAGTGGACTGGCTACCAAGAACTATGAGAGAAGAGAACTATAACCCCTGCCTGATCATTGTTTTATACACGGATAAAATGGCAGGGGGTGACTTGCACACTCAATAATGGGCCCCCGGAAACGGTCGCTTGCACACAGTGACGTAGCGACAAGGGAGCATTATGTCCTGAGGTGCTTAAGAGGAGTGGAGAGGTATTCTACGGCTATGAGGACAATCCAGGAAGTACGGTCAAGATCGGACCAGCATCTTACCGAAATACTTCCTTCCCCCGAGCACGTTTGCTCTTGCGAATCTCCACTCAAGCCGGCCAATAAAGGCAAGAATGAGGTGGAAGCTCTGTTCCTCTTCATTGTTAACTCCAGCCGGCCAATAAAGGCAAGCCAGAGATGAAGAACAAGGCTTCTCCCGGGAGATAGAGTCCGTGGGGTCGCTACTGCCCAACAGCTCGCCACATGCTGCCCTGCGGATTTTTGTATATCTCTTAGTCTGGCTCCTCACCCTAGTTCTGTCTCGGCAAGGCAAACTCTACCGGCACAGGCATAGAGTTCGGAGCGCGCAAACTCCACCACGACGTCAACGTAGAGATACGGCGGTGGGGTAATTTTATTATTATTATTAGTGTCATAGTACAATTTTGATATAATCGAGTTTGTTTATGGTGTACTCCGACGATGTTTTAATTTTGCTACTTAACTTTTAATAATAGTGTTTCATATTTTCCAACTTCTGAATGCCCACAAATCTTCAAAAGGTCAACTTCAAAGGAGACGTTCAAATAAACGTATTTTCTTTCTTTCTTTTACACTTTAGAAAACCTGGAAAATGAACCCTGAATACACAATAAAGAATGTTTTTTTTCATAATAATTAATATTCTTTAGGCACTAAATAAAAACTGAAAATTTTTCACGTTTGTTATGATCATCGACAGCCAGCCATGACAGGTTGGAGAGATGATGTTTACATAACCTAGAATTTATCAAAATTATTTTCTGTTGTTTTCCGTTGTAAAAAGTCAAAGTCGTAAGAAGTTAGAAGAAAGAAATGAAACGCAAAATAACACCGAAAGCCACGAAGTCGAAACGAACGAGACCACAACGAGACTGACAGACTGACTGCTGTAATGTCATTGTCAACAATACAAACCTAGAATTTTTCGTCCAGAAGTACCTACAAATCTACAACACACAAAAGTAGAATATATTTTTTAACAATGAATTGAATCGTCACACTTTCTTTTAATTAGTCAAAAATCTTACCATAAAAGCAAAGAAATACATGCCTTTTATAACTAAATAAATAACGTCTACGTGATAATATTATGTTATAATGTAACATGATTTCAAGGCTCTGCCTAATGATGGGCTCTGTCTGTCTGATGGGGAGTCTGCTATTACAGTAGTGTCAGAATGGTCTATCATTGATTTCTTAATTGTTGATTTTGACAAGTTTGACAATCTACTAACATAATGGCGTCATTATGATTTTCCAATGGTCAACCACTGACACTCCACTGAAAGAAATGGCTTAAAATGGTAATCTCGTACATAATGATAAATGAATAAATGTTATGTTTATTGCTATTTGGAACTTCTTACTACTTCAGATCAGATTGCAAACACTAATACGTAATATGTAAGAATATATATTACATGAAATCTAGAGTAGTTTTTCTCAGACCATTGACCGACCAATGATCGACCATTATGAATTTAGCAGATTACGAACTTTAAGCAAAATGACAATGGGATCGTGTTGGAATGACGAATTTATAAAAATAGCAGACTTGGGCCCCTGGACTAAAGCAGTATGCAAGTAAGACGACGCCATGTTCAATAGATTATGTCAATCGTTTGAAAAACTATTATTTTTAGTGCCGAAGTAATCAGGGGAATATTCAGAAAAGAATATTTTTCCACAATTCGTGGAATTATTTCCTATTTTTTCACTACCACCGTACAATTTGTGGCTGAAAATGAAACATCTCCTTTAAATAGCAATGCAATCTACTAAGTTCGTTGATTTAGAAATAAATGCAAAATTATAACTACTTTTGGGTACATTTGTGAATCAACAATTCACAAAACTGAAAATTCAGTTTTGTGAAAAAAAAAAATTGAAATTGAAATACAATTTCTTCATCAGATTTGCTTATTTAAATCAGTATGGGTTAGGCCGCACACGATCATACCAAAATCAAAGGCTCTAAAGATCACTTTATTTTTGGGCCTGTTATGAAATCTGAAAGTGAACTCCTGATACGGGGCTCATATCAGAAACTTTCCAAAAATATTTTCGGTATTCTCTCGTCATGCCGCACTTACTCAGTTATCAATTGTCCGCCCTGCATAAGTTTACCATTGCAAAATAATTTCAAATTACTTACGTCTCATACTGGCCATAAATTTGGCCAAAAATAAAAGAAATATCAATCAAAGTAACCTTGCATTATAAGGAATGCAATGAACCTCAAAAGCCCAGTGGCGAGCAAATACAAAAGCTACGGCAGTATCAGAAAACGAAAGAAAATCCGAAGCAAGTAGCAAAAAAGATAAAAATTTCGTCTCATAACGACTGTAAATCGCTTGAAATTATAAAAAATCCAACCAAAGATAGTTTTAAATCATTATGAAACACAATAAGCCTAAAAGTTAGGACAATACCTGAAAACTTAAAAAATCGGCGCCGTGAAGATTACATTAGGACGTTTCAATGGCAGAAGACTTAGTAAGAAGACACTTAGTTAAGGATTTTATTAGAACACACGCGGGCACAGTTTCATGCCGAGCTAGCGAAGCACGTGCCTAATAATAATAATAACCCCACCGCCGTATCTCTACGTTGACGTCGTGGTGGGGCTTGCGCGCTCCAAACTCTGGGCCTGTGATGGTAGACTTTATCTTGCCGGAACAGGTCTCGGGTGAGGATCTGGCTCCTCACCCGAGACCTGACCAAGAGAGATACAGCAGAAACCCGCAGGGCAGCATGTGGCGAGCTGTTAGGCAGTAGCGATCCCACGGACCCTATCCTCCGGCAGAAGAGAACTGTCGGCCTCAGCACCCTAGAAAACCTCGGAAACGACATCCATGACGAAAAACTTGAACATTTTCGCGTCCGCCATCTTGGATTTTAATGTTGACCTCACTATCCGCCGCAACACCCTAGAAAACCTCGGAAACGACATCCATGACGAAAAACTTGAACATTTTCGCGTCCGCCATCTTGGATTTTAATTTTGACCTCACTATCGGTGTCAGCACCCTAGAAAACCACGGAAACGACATCCATGACGAAAAACTTGAACATTTTCGCGTCCGCCATCTTGGATTTTCATTTTGACATAACTACCGGCCTTAGCACCCTAGAAAACCTCGAAAACGACATCCACGACGGAAACTTTTCGTGTCCGCCATCTGGGATTTTCATTTTGACCTCACTATTGGCCTTAGCACCCTAGAAAACCATGGAAACGACATCCGTGACGAAAATTTAGAAACTCTTCGCGTCCGCCATCTTGGATTTTAATTTTGACCTAACTGTCGGCCTCAGCACCCTAGAAAACCACGGAAACGACATCCATGACGAAAAACTTGAACATTTTGGCGTCCGCCATCTTGGATTTTAATTTTGACCTCACTATCCGCCTTAGCACCCTAGAAAACCTCGAAAACGACATCCATGACTAAAAACTTGAACATTTCGTGTCCGCCATCTTGGATTTTCATTTTGACCTCACTATCGGCCTTAGCACCCTAGAAAACCTCGGAAACGACATCCATGACGGAAACTTTTCGCGTCCGCCATCTTGGATTTTAATTTTGGCCTCACTATCCGCCTTAGCACCCTAGAAAACCTCGGAAACGACATCCATGACAAAAACTTGAACATTTTCGCGTCCGCCATCTTGGATTATAATTTTGACCTAACTGTCGGCCTCAGCACCCTAGAAAACCACGGAAACGACATCCATGACGAAAAACTTGAACATTTTGGCGTCAGCCATCTTAGATTTTAATTTTGACATCACTATCGGCCTTAGCACCCTAGAAAACCACGAAAACGACATCCATGACGAAAAATATGAACATTTTGGCGTCCGCTATCTTGGATTTTAATTTTGACATCACTATCCGCCTTAGCACCCTAGAAAACCTCGGAAACGACATCCATGACGAAAAACTTGAACATTTTCGCGTCCGCCATATTGTATTTTCATTTTGACATAACTACCGGCCTTAGCACCCCAGAAAACCTCGGAAACGACATCCATGACGAAAAACTCGAACATTTTCGCGTCCGCCATCTTGGATTTTCATTTTGACATAACTACCGGCCTTAGCACCCCAGAAAACCTCGGAAACGACATCCATGATGAAAAATTAGAAGCTTTTCGCGTCCGCCATCCTGGATTTTCATTTTGACATAACTATCGGCCTCAGCACCCTAGAAAACCTCGGAAACGACATCCATGACGAAAAACTTGAACATTTTTGCGTCCGCCATCTTGGATTTATATTTGACCTCACTATCGGTGTCACCATCCTAGAAAACCACGAAAACGATATCCATGACGAAAAACTCGAACATTTTCGCGTCCGCCATCTTGGATTTTCATTTTGACATATCTACCGGCCTTAGCACCCCAGAAAACCTCGGAAACGACATCCATGATGAAAAATTAGAAGCTTTTCGCGTCCGCCATCTTGGATTTTCATTTTGACATAACTATCGGCCTCAGCACCCTAGAAAACCTCGGAAACGACATCCATGACGAAAAACTTGAACATTTTCGCGTCCGCCATCTTGGATTTTAATTTTGACCTCACTATCGGTGTCAGCATCCTAGAAAACCACGAAAACGATATCCATGACGAAAAACTTGAACATTTTCGCGTCCGCCATTTTGGATTTTCATTTTGACATAAGTACCGGCCTTAGCACCCCAGAAAACCTCGGAAACGACATCCATGACGAAAAACTCGAACATTTTAGCGTCCGCCATCTTGGATTTTCATTTTGACATAACTATCGGCCTCAGCACCCTAGAAAACCTCGGAAACGACATCCATGACGAATAACTTGAACATTTTCGCGTCCGCCATCTTGGTTTTTAATTTTGACCTCACTATCGGCCTTAGCACCCTAGAAAACCTCGGAAACAACATCCATGACGAAAAACTTGAACATTTTCGCGTCCGCCATCTTGGTTTTTAATTTTGACCTCACTATCGGCCTAAGCACCCTAGAAAACCTCGGAAACGACATCCATGACGAAAAACTTGAACATTTTCGCGTCCGCCATCTTGGTTTTTAATTTTGACCTCACTATCGGCCTAAGCACCCTAGAAAACCTCGGAAACGACATCCATGACGAAAAACTTGAACATTTTCGCGTCCGCCATCTTGGATTTTAATTTTGACCTCACTATCGGTGTCAGCATCCTAGAAAACCACGAAAACGATATCCATGACGAAAAACTCGAACATTTTCGCGTCCGCCATCTTGGATTTTCATTTTGACATAACTACCGGCCTTAGCACCCTAGAAAACCTCGAAAACGACATCCGTGACGAAAATTTAGAAACTCTTCGCGTCCGCCATCTTGGATTTTAATTTTGACCTAACTGTCGGCCTTAGCACCCTAGAAAACCACGGAAACGACATCCATGACGAAAAACTTGAACATTTTGGCGTCCGCCATCTTGGATTTTAATTTTGACCTCACTATCGGCCTTAGCACCCCAGAAAACCACGGAAACGATATCCATGACGAAAAATTAGAAAACTTTTTGCGTCCGCCATCTTGTATTTTAATTTTGACCTATTTCAATAATGTACATATATTTTTGTTGCTGACGATCCTTGATGAATAAAAACAAAAGAGAAAGGGGATCAGATCGGAATGAAGAAGCTTAATGTGGATAAGACACGAGTCAAAAACAGAAGAAGATCTAGCGGGGTATGCAAGGGGGGGGATGGAGGGGGGGCTTAGGGGATCAGACCGGAATAAATCGATATTATGTTTAAACTTCTACTTAGAGCAGCCGTAACTTGGGCTTAATTAAATACCGAATTCGAGTGAGGCGAACGAATAAAGGAGGCTATCGTGCTGCAAGTGCTGAAACGCAACATTCCCATCATAGTTCGGCGTTCGAGCACCATGAGAGATAATTTACATACGAATACAGCGCAGACATTACACGCCAGCATCATGTTTGAATTTCAGACAGAGGGCTGGCAGCGAGCTTATTTCTATATTTCCAACATTTCGCTGTTCTTGGCATTTCCGGACAGGGAAAAACCGAACAATACAAAATTTATTCACGCTACTCAACTACCAGCGAATACAGTACAGATTCTATATTGTTTTTTGGGTCGAATAATGTTATTCGTTTTCTCTATGTGGCCTGACAAACAAAACGATTATATGATTATTGTGGTGAAACTGCTTTGGGGTAACTTTTTGTTTTTACTTGTCGCCGAGTACGACGCTGTCGGCAGAAAGGGACAGACGAAAGACTTATAGATGCTTACTTACTTAATAAAATCATAGTAACATCAATATTAAAAAGTTTTTTGATTGCTCATTAGATCCTGATTTAGAAACTGTTTGATGAAGAGGCTAGGATTGCTATTGTCAGCTGTTTTGGTGAAGTATCTAATGTTTTCCCAGAAAGTTTTCTTATGTAGCAAATCAAAACAAAAGAATTACCTAATATAACTAGCTAATATTTTTCATCGTAGTAATATTATTCGGCGTAGGTACTTACCTACATTGAATAATACAGGAAGAAACTTAAACTACTTATTTTTCCTACAATACCCTACAATTTTTTAACTACATAAGTTGTTAATTACTTTCTTAAATGAACTTTCGTTGACGTCGTGTTCGTACATTCACCCACCAGTTTTATCAAGTAGACCGGAGGGCGTTGCAAAATCAAGTCTATTTCGTTTTGATGTATAACGATCGAACGTTATGAAAATATGACATTCAAGAGGAAATTGCATTTTGCGCAAGCGTAAAATTAATTTATTAACACTGTCAAGCAAGGAAAGATAAAAAGACCTTGCTTTAAAAGAGCACGTCTGCAAATAGATACCTAACAGACCCACGAAAACAAAACAACACCAAATTGGTAAGTGAAATGGTTTCGATAATATTTCCAAAGATAGGTACGGAAACAATGCAATTATCAGATAAAATCAGGATTTAAGGTGAAATATATTGGTCTGAGCGGATTCGGAGTACGTGCAATACTTAGGTAGGTATTTGCACTTTATGTGATGTCAAAATACCTCGCTTTTTATTTGTTTTCTACACAAAAATATTAGCATTATGTTTTACAAATAAGGTAGATTCCTCCAGTGGTTCGACGAGCTTCGTTTGAAGGGATTACTTACAAGGCTGCCTTCACAAATAGGCCTCGGTTAAGCCGAGATTAACTTTCTAAATCATTCGTTTCCATAAAAATTACCGAAAAGATTCACAACAAAATGTAGCATTTAAAAGTCAAAGTTAAATTTATTTTCTGACATGCTGATAATATAGTTTCACATAGAATTTGTACAGAAATAAAATTAATATAAAAAAAGACATGCTCCACATATAGGGTATATGCGGACACACGTTGTGAAGGCTAACTTCTTATGAAAAGGTACTTTGAACTTTAATCTTAAATAAAAAATTGAGTAGAGATTCCATTCAAACTGACAGCCCACCCAGGTACCTACTAGGAAGAAAATTTTTAATTTTTTATCATGAAATGACCCCTCCCGCTCGGACAATTCCGCTGCCCTATAGATACTACTTAAGGTACTGTAGAGGCTATCTATGTAGCCTCACCTTTCATAGTGCAGGCTGGTTATAATTGATCGCGTGTTCCATTCGAACTTTCAAGCAAGTGTCATATATTTTTATAGGCTATTTTTGTTTCGTGGAGTCAGTGCTAGTTGTAATGTCTTTTTATCAATATATCCAGATAAAAAACAATCGCTGTTTAATTATATAAAGGGGCTCTTCTAGTCTCTACAGTATGTACCTACCTACTCATTGACACTATACCCAGAGTAGCTGTAGGTACGTCCTTTTCATACTATATATTCCAAACCTACTAACTCTTAATGGAAATTAAGAAAAAAAAGCTATTAATTACGACGCTTAAAAACTCTCCAACAGAATTTTGCAGACATTAAAAGACTCTAATTACCGGCTGGAGATCCTTTGGCCTCATTCCAAAGCGATGCAGCGGTTGCTCTGTGAAAGATGAAATCATTGGAGTTATTAACAAAAAATAAGATCAAAAATAAATAAAGCTTAGAAAAATGGTGCTCATAGCTACAGACAACGTTGAGTACAGATAGTGCAATCCACGAAGACGCGCCCCACTCTTCTTCCTAATCGTTAGCGGTTATCGACTTATCGCTAGTCAATTCCGATAGTGTTTTTAGTTTTTTCGATACACACTAATTAGCCACTAATAATAATTAGTGTGTATCGACAAAACTAAAACACTAGCTCACTTGTGCTGTAAGCATTAGGAAAAGACTGGGGCACGTCTTCGTGGATTTCACTATCTGTAGATTGAAAGTAGGTACAGTCCGTTCACAGTTATTTTACCTCTGACTAAGTGGCAGCAACTCAACACCAAACATAATAAAATGAGAACAAAGATCCCTGTGACGTTGACAGTGATCCAAAATTAGAGGTAGAATCATTGAAAGAGGCTGTCTGTCATACCATTCCAGAGACGATGCCAACGTTCTACAAAGGCGTAGTTTTTCGAAATCTCTATTAGCCGTTTTCACAAATGCTTACTAGGCGAAACCAAAATAAATACGCGCTCAACTTTTGGCGCCTTTTGTTACCGAAAACGGGCATAAGTGCCACATCAACGGTCGCGCATTGTAGGTACTGTAGGCCGCACGACACTGGTGAAATAACCAGTCTTAGGTATACTGGTTTTTCACAAGTGACGTAGGTAGGTACGTTCCTTATTAAATTAAAACTCCTTACTTGGTGGACCAGCTCAAGATCAAAGTGTTACCATCGACGTGCGGTGTACCTACTACATTTTGTCCGGCTTTGTTCACATAGCCAATGGGATTGACTGAAAATATTTATTGTTTAGGTCCCGCCATTCTTTTACCAAGAGTCCCATCTAATATATATCCACGCTGTAGTGTTTCGATTCGTTTTGTTTTGTTTTTATTCGGGTTCTCTCTAAGTATTCTTTTTCATACGTAGGTAAGTATTTAGTATTTAAGTAACATATTAATGACTAAACATAACAAACTTCACATCATCACTTATCCCATTGAGAGCGATGCGGAAGAATTTTTTGATATGCTCAATGAGCTACTTACTGCCTTTTTTCTTTTCTTCCTTTTTTATTATATCTATTCTTGTATATCTATACTAATATTATAAAGAGGAAAGATTTGTATGTATGTTTGTAACGAATTGACTTAAAAATTACTGGACCGATTTTGAAAATTCTTTCACCATTTGAATGCTACATTATCACTGATTAATATAGGCTTTTTTAATTGCAAGAAAAAAATAAAATGTTTAATGCGTGCATACAGGCCGCTAGTAACATACATATATTATACAAGGTGTAACATAATCAACGCAAGACCTCATACACCCCAATTGGGCTATAAGCACAACACAATGACCAAAACTAATTTTTTATAAAGCTTGCTATTTTTAAGAAGAAAAAATCGTGTTGAGACTTGCATTACTTTCATCATTAAAAATTGAGTCTTATTGCCTTGAGATAAGATTTAATTTTATTTGGTAAGCCAAATAAAATTAAATCTTATTTCTCGGCGGTTAGTATGAAAAAATACATAATTTTAAAATAAATACCTATATTAAAAGTTACTGAAATCGATTCAGTAGTCAATTATGAACAAACTACTTTCAGGACTTGCGTTTATTCTGTTACGCATTGTATATTTTAGTGTTAGCTTGTAATTTGTAGTTGTTGTGTCTTTGTGAACTTCACATCTCCAGCGTTATTATCAGCTGTAATTAGAAAACAAATTTAAATCAGTGGGTAGTTTCAAATAGTATTAAAGGTAATTAACCAACCTATGCCCCTAACTGAACTGCCAAACACTCATCAGTTTGTTCGGGTTCTACCTGGAACTCAATTTTCAATCAAAAAGTTTTGTTATTACTTAAAAGTTGATTTCCCGTCGTAAGAACAGACTGGCCGACAATCAAGCGATTCGGTTACTATGAATGGTCTTCTAAATAATTATATGGACATCCTTGTACTTACACGAATGGAATGATAGAGGTATGTGATGAGATAACGCTGACGATCGCTTTAGACGCACTATTATCACGGTAATGTTATCTAACAGTATTGTGACTAGGCCCTGGTCTTGATATAATTACCCCGGCTGCCCGCCTACAGTATTTTAATTTTATCAACCTACTTGAGTTTCTTTCTAGTTTTGTGATTGGAAATATTATATTTTTTATTTAAAAAAAAATGAAATTCGAATCAAAACCTATAACTACAAAAACTTACATAAAAAAATAAGTTTAAAAACTACTACCCGACTACTGAAAAGCATGAAACAAGAAAGTACCTTCCCGTGGTCGCATTCTATCATGGATTATAAGTATGGTACAGTGGCATGCCTAGTCGGGTTTTAGTTTTTGAACTTATTTTTTATTTCAATTATTTTGGGGTTATAATTTCGTGATAAAGTATTTGCAGAACCGCTTATTTTTTTTTGTTTAGATTTTATTGTTTTACTTGTACCTAGGTAATACTTATACCAAACTTATACATAAATAGGTTTGGCTCAAATCTGAGGCGTGATTTTATTATTACTTAGAGATTATTCCTAATTAATCATCCGGTGAGCACCAACTAACAATATGCATATTTTTTAAATGTACTAATTATTTTAAACCCTTTGAATTGATACTAAACAAGGCATGATTTTTTTAAAATTCATTACTTCATGTCCGCTAGAGGGCGCCATATTCAATTTAATGTGACGTCACATTGCCTATAACCAGCGGACGATCAAGACGCTTCCAACGATACATCATTTGTCAAATTATGATAAATAATTTAGAAGTTATGAGGGAACAGATGAACATGCATACATACATACCGGTCAAAATCATAACCCTCCTTTTTGCTTCGCCGTAGTCGGGTGAAAAGTATATTATAAAGTATATCTTACTAGGTAGGTACCTAAAATTTATTACTCTCATATCATTTCATAATATTTCGTGTAATTCAATAATTTAGGTACCTAAGTAGCTAAGATATAAGTAAGTAGATAGCCTAGTCTAGGAAACTATCTCATCTGCCTAGCCTTTTCCCAACTATGTTGGGGTCGGCTTCCAGTCTAACCGGATGCAGCTGAATACCAGTATTTTACATGGAGCGACTGCATATCTGACTTCCACAACCCAGTAACTGGGTAATACGATACCCCTTGGTAAGAAAGACTGGTTGTCAGACTTTCGGGCTTCTGGCTACCCGTAACGACTGTCAAAGATCCATGAATGACAGCCGGGACCAACGGCTTAACGTGCTTTCTGAGGCTCGGAGGGGTCTCGGTATGTAAAGATGGTCACCCACCCACAGACCTAGGAAACTACCTACTTGTTCTTTTTTATGCGAGCGTAGGTATGTCACTCGTGTGTCAATTTTTTGACCCTATCCACTTATTTATTTATTAATCCGGGTATTTTGCTCGGTGGAAAAATCGAAATACCTACCTATTAAAATTATAACCCTCCTTTTTGCTTCGCCGTAGTCGGATAAAAATAAACAAATTACGTACTAGTAGGTAACTATTTTAAAACATTTTTATCATCTTAACTTTCGGAGTTTCCAGGTAATTTAAAAAATATTATCTCTGGGTGCGTTATTGACGAATTCAAGCAAGCAAAAACAGCAAAATATAGTCTATAATTACTCTTTGCCATATTAGACAAGTACTTGTACTCATTTCAATGAGTATTTATCACAAATCGCACGCTTACTGCTTACAAAACCATCAGACCGTCCGTTCGTCACTTCGGCGCATTCGCGACTGTTTGTTTACCGAGTGTATACCGAACTCGAGGTGCTTAGGTATGACTCACGTTCCGGTCGTTTTTGTATGGAGATAAAATACTGTACCATTACCTTGTTATTATGTTGATGACCTGAGAGGCCCAGAATTCCCTGACTAGGGCTGCCGAATCGGAGAGCAAAAGTGGGAAAAGAAAGCCTCGTTTTAGGCACGTATGAGTATATACATAATCATGGTTATATCGGATTGTAGATTGCCAAAATTCTTATTTTGGGTGACTTAGCCTATACGAATTAAGTTAAGACACAACATTTAAGAGAGAAAGGTTTATATCAGGGAGGCTCTCAGGAATAGGTACTACGGTTGCAAGCACAGAAATAATAAAAACAATCCTTTTTAGGTATATTGGTACGAAAACTCTTTCTCGGAATTCAGATTCCTATTATGATCCACTGTTAGATATCTAGAATCCTAAAACAGGTGAAGCTATCGATTTGCTAGATACTCCTAGACTACCAACATCCGTTGATCTCGCGAAAATAAATGATCTTTGTATCATTGCATGGTACTTAATAATGATTTACTTAACAACAAACTTCCCGATCTATTTAGGTACTTATCCATCACTATTAGTAAGTTAATACTATCGCCCTTCCCCTGTAAGAGTTTATAATTAAATAACAACAGTTCCCTCTGAGACCGACTTTTGGATGCTTCAGGTACCTACAGTTTGCCAATGGTGTGGTGAGTATTGTGGTAAGTATTTGAACTTTGACAAAATATCTACCCACTTGTTTAATAGCCTATCAAGATTTGATCCCATATTTATAAAAAGTATTATGAGTAGGTACTACAATTGATAGGGGGTGTCCGGAAGAGTTGAACCCCCTCATGGGCGCCGGGAGCGGGGTAGTTTTCGTATTGAGAAGAATGGTGAAGAAACTCCACCGTTACTCTTTTAAAATGTTTTATATGTGAAGAAGATGCACCTAGAATAAAAATTAGTCTACCACAAGTGGTAAAAAGAATTAAAAATATAACAAAGACAGGTAAATCGATCATGTGATAGATACATGGTGCTCACATATTTACAAAGATTGTAAATTTTTCCTAGAATTTTAACAAGTGTGTTACATTACCCTGAAGTAGTCACAGAATGTAAAAAAGAATGTCATAAAAATTTAAAAAATATATATTATATACTTAAATTAAATTATCAACCAGTTTAATTTTGTCTAGAGCAGTAGTTTGCAAGTATTTTCTTCAACACATGATTAAACATAGTTTATAGCTTATTACTCACTGACTAATGCGACCCACACAGTGGCGATCGACAAAAATTACGATATCTATCGTCTGTTTTTTACCTACACATTTAGCTACTCGATTTTGTTTCAGCACAAGTTAGTATCGATCGTCATAAATCGAGAAAATCTGTAGATACCTACGTAGACATTAAGTAGGTATCGAGAATTAGATTTTGGCAGAGAAAAAAAGCAGTATGCTGAGATCGCAGAAAGCGATAAGGCCGCCCATTGTATATTTTGTAGTGTTTGATGTATCTTTAATTGTTGTATTTTTGTGGTGTACAATAAAGTATATATAAATAAATAATAATAAATATGCTGCCGCAATGCGGTAGAGAAGACAACATAACTCTTCTACACAGTCCCCACCAATTTCAATCGTTCCACAGTTCGTCAATCGTTGAAATCGGTATTTGTTAGCCATACCTACCTACCGCGTACCAAATCATAAAATAAAGAGATGGTTATGTTTCCTGTAATCTTTACATAAACTTCTATCACATAGAATCATTTCAGATTTTTCTCTATGCAAACTTCGGAGATATGGGGGGAAGGAACCCTTATGGCGCAACTCAGTATTTCTGTCCGTCTGTCACAGCTGGACATCTCGAGTACTACTAATGCTATCAACATCAATTTGAAATTTTTAATAGTTTCAGATGACGTTTGTCCAACTATTTTGCAAATAAGAAAGATTTTTTTTGAAGTGAAAACTTCTTTAGCGGCGCTGCGTATTTTTTTTGGAATGGGTAAAAATCTCTAAACTCGCGTCAGGACACGTGACCTGATCGAGAATTCGTAAGACGGATGGAGAGAGGGCAGGCGGCGCAAGGCGCTTGCGCGAATGTTGAAGTGAAAACTTCTTTAGCGGCGCTGCATATTTTTTTTGGAATGGGTAAAAATCTCTAAACTCGCGTCAGGACACGTGACCTGATCGAGAATTCGTAAGACGGATGGAGAGAGGGCAGGCGGCGCAAGGCGCTTGCGCGAATGTTCGATAATTGTCATGTTTGTGTACGATAGCGCAATGAATAAATATTGTATCCTACCACATAAATAATAATACTTTTATACTGATAACGAAAGCAATTCGTACAAAATTATTCTCTAACCATTCCAAAATATCAAAAATGCAGAACATTAATATTTAAGTTTTCACTTCTGCCGGCACTGCCGGAGTGCAACCCGTCGATTTTTTTTTTTTTTTGTAACAGTGACTGAAAGGGGTCTAAAAAATTCGAAGTGGGGCTACTAGGGTATGTCCTATCATAATTATGAAAGAGCGCTGTTTTGAAATTCTCAAACATTTTTTCTTTTATTTATGTCGCATAGTTTTCGACTTTTGATGAAAAATGTAAAAAAAAAATCCCGTTCCCCTTATCTCCAGTCTGCATAGAGAAAAATCTACCGCACCGCTCACCGCAGTGTTAATATTCTCTTACGAATAAAGGCCTCGCCGATGAAAATTTAAAAACATAATGATGGTACGGACCCCTCGGTGCGCGAGACCGACTTGCTCTTGACTGTTTTTTTTTTTTTTTGATACGTCTCATAATTTATTCAACGTTAATAAATTAACCCTCTAATACCTAACAATTCGATTAAGTGTTGTTCGATCATTTATGTTTTAATTAATTATTAACTAAGAGTGCTTCTCACGTTTGTGATATAGGTACATATCTACCAAACGCTCTTTCGTGAATAAAATAAAGGACTCCTTAGGGGCATCGCCCCAGAACCATGTCTTTTCTTTTCACCTACGTAAATCCTCGACCAATGTATTATTTACTTAAGATAGGTATACCACTGCGAAGAAACATTTTACTGATTCTACATAGTTGCGATCGCTCCTACTCTTATCAAACATTGCAAAACGTTAGGTATAGGTAGGTAAGTCGTCCTTCTGTACCTTCATTCTTTTTGTGAAAATGCGAATACATTTATTTTCAGTGTTGTTGTGAAGTTATGGAACTACATACGTCAAGACAAGCGGTGATTTTGTCCGATATTTGCTTCTGCGGGGTAATTGCGTAACACACCATCAGTAGAAATGCAAAACTTTTTTTGAAAACGTGCAACAAAAAACATCATTCAGGTTTCGAACATTTTTTACCTATCCAAAATTAAAGTAGCCATTTCCGTTGACGGCAAGGTACGATCTTCTATGATGCTGTGTTATCACACTTATCCTTTTTCTCATTTATGCTCCAGTCGAAAAGTGAAGTTAAAACGCCCATTTGCACCATTGATGACAAGAGGAACACAGATCGCAAAGCGATGTATGGACCGTGCGTTCCATTTAAAAAGGGATCGTATCTACTGATGAGAATTGGACACTATTTAAAGCTGCAGAAATAGATGTCATCAGGCGATATGTAATGCTAAACGCCGCAACATTCCAGATAATATCAGTTCTTCTTCTTCTGCTGATATTTGGAAATTTCTTGGAACTCTTGGTATCGGCAAAGCGCGACATTTAGGCTGAGGCTACATTAAACCGCGACGCGACCTGCGACACATGAGCGACTAAAACAAGTAAATGAATGCTCACGTATATGGCTACACCGTACATCAAATATTACTAGCGATCTTTGATTTCTTTAAGCGATAGGAACAACATTACTGTAATCACGGCATCGGCTACATCAACATATCAGCGAAATTGAAGTGAATATACGCCGGAATTTCGCTTATAATGTAGCCATACCATGTTTTTCTCGTTTCGCTCTTCCAGTCACATCGCAAATCGCTGCCTACTGTAGCCTCAGCCTTAGACCTTCTTCATTTAATTGACTTGGACAATCTCAACCATTATTTCTCCACTGTTACTATCTTGGATCGTCTAATCAAGCAACAAACTCTGTCCCTAACGTCCTCCTATTAATCCTTTCAGTTTCTTACCAGTTGAAACGGGAGAGATCAAAAAGATCATTCTTCTTTAAATCAAAAGCGGTGGGATGTTACACTCTCACCCATCCCTGTGCCGCAAAGCCTATGTTCGTCCACTACCTAAAGTTTCTAATCTCTCTCTTCTTCTTCTTCTTCCTACCCATTTCCAACCCATTTAAATCTTTTCCTTCCCATCCAAAGTGCTCCAGGCCTGCGTCCACAAACAATTCTCCAATTTTCTTCATCGTAACTCACTTGTAGGGAAGAGGGTTACTATTGAATCTGGGTTCAGGCCCTTGCAAAGTACTGTTTCCACCCTCCTTAAAGTTACTGGCGATATAAGGGCAGGACTGGAAGACACCAAAGTTATTGTGCAGATACCAGCACATCTAGCTTCTTCAATATGTCAAAATTTAATAGATTTTCAACTTTATCGTTATAGCATAGGGTTCAGTCGATTGGGAAAATTTGACAGTTTCGGGTAGCTTGATGTGCTGGCGTCTGTACTATTGTTGGTCGATTTCTTGAATGCTTTTAATACCGTCAGTCACGACATCCTGTTAGTTATTGTGGCCTATGTTATGATCACTCCCGAGGCAATGGAATAAATTTCCTCTTAATGCTGGTGTGATTTGGAAACTAGTGTTCCTCAAGGCGGTATTCTTTCCCCTCTTCTGTTTTAAATTTTTATTAATCGATATAACTTCCAAACATCAGTGTGCATATCATCTGTATGCAGATGACTTGCAATTATACTGTCAAGGGAGGGTTGAAAAAATACCTGAAGCTATCGACAAATCAAATAACGACTTGATAGTCATAAAAATCTGGTGTATTTGAGGTAGCAGTAAACCCTAGTAAGTGTCAGGCGATCATCATCGGTGATTCTCGGAGTATGAGTAAAGTGGATGGGTGGTACAACCTTGACACCAGTCCTCTTCAATAATACGATCATTCCATTTGTCCTAGACTTGCAAATTGATAGTTCTTTGAACTGGCATGGTCAACCAAAGTTACTGGAACGCTGCGGGCTCTGTACCGACTGAAAAATTTATTACCAATGAGTACGAAAGCAATACTTGTGCGGTCCTTAATGTCTCCTCAATGACTTCATACGATTTGTTTTCAATCTGTGTAAGTATGATCATATGTTCTCTGCACATTGGTCGCTTCTAATGTGGTTACCATACGCCAGAGCAGACAGCAAAGGGCGTTCATCACCTTGTTTTCATTTCTTGACTCTTCCACTTGGTGGATGGTAACGAACCGATCATCCTATAAATGGACGTAGTTAAGCAAAAAGGATCCAACCCACAACATGACCGAAAATTAGTTAAGCATACCAAACGAATTTTCAATGTCAAAATATTCGTATTTTACTTGGATTGTTTTTGCTAATCGAAAATATAGACCTTGACGAGCAGTTTGGTATACTTAACTCATTTTCGGTCATGTTGTGGGTTGGATCCTTTTTGCTTAACTACGTCCAAATTAAATGTTCACGAGCACATTCACAAAGTTAATGTTTTCCCATTGTATGTCTCTGGTGTACCTACTGTGTGTCTTTTGGTCTGTGCTAAATAAATGTATTTTCTTTCTTTCCATTGCTTATCTAATTTTTTGGACAGGACCTCATGCTCAGCAGTAGCGCTTGCGAAGTTGTGACCACTAGACTAACCAAGCAGTCAGGTATTAAATTTGGTAGGCGAAAATATTAAATCTACGCGGATGAAGTTACTGGAGAAGTGCTAGTAAAAAAAACTATAACGTTGGTTGAGCTTCTTTACATTGTGGGAGGGCCCCTTCCTTTCCTCCCCGGTGGGTTCCCGCATTGTCGAGGCGGGGGGGCTCAGTAGCCGTGGCTTGGTTACCCACGGTGAAGCGAAGAGGAACCCGAGGAAGCTCTCGAAGGGCCGCTCGTCAGGGCTTTTGCCTTTAAGCCAACTACGTAGCGGCCAACAAGTATGTTGTGGTGCCGCTTGGGCGATATCGCAACTGAGGCGGACCGTGATGTCGTATGGGAGGCAATGCGGCTAATGTTTGGAAGCTGCGGCGGGAGGGAAGTACCGATATTGCGGTGCGGTGCTCTCCCTACCTTCCGCGGTCTTGACGGGGTCACCACCGTCTGAACGCGGACGCGGTGGGGCCGCAGGGGAGGAGGACTGTTGGTATGACGTTGGCCGCTCTCCCTATCTTCTGCGACCGAAAATTGGCAGGCAGCGGGGCCAATGACCTGACCTATCGCAAGGGGACCAAGGGAGGGGGTCGTCTGGCGCCTATGTGCTGGTTTGGTCCCTGGAGTGGTCACGGCGTGTTATGTGTTCTGGCGATCGATTCTGTAAAAATCTCACCGTGAAAAGTTAGGTGAAGTGAGCTTAGAGTGAGCTGTCAAGAGTATTTATCCCTAGCATCAGGATAACAGTGACACTAGTGACAGCTCACTCCACGCTCACTTCACCTAAGTTTTCACGGTGAAATGGTTACAGAATCGCACTGCTGCCGATCGATTCTGTAAAAATCTCACCGTGATAACTTAGGCGAAGTGAGCGTGAAGTGAGCTATCAATAGTGGGAACCCCTAACATCAGGTGGAGTGACAGATCACTTCACCTAAGTTTTCACGGTGAGATTTTTACAGAATAGCATTGCTGGTACGCCGGTGATGGGGAGTAATCCCCAGAGGAGGGTCCGGTGACGGACAGCCGCAGCGGTTTCACGGATGAGTGCTAACGCGTACCCGTGTTCCCGCCGTAAGCGGTAGAGGAGGACACCGTGCAGTTTTAGTGGGTTAAGAGACCCACATAACTGCACTATCTCCCCATGGTAGTGCAGAATGCATGAGCATTTCTCCAAGATAAAAAAGGACCTCATCCCTCGAATCCCTTGAATTTGCTACGGGCCCCAAACAGTATAAGTTACGCCACTGTTGCCGCATAATAGTCTTTTCAGGGTAGCTAACTACAGTGACTCGAACCTTTTAAAGAGCAGGAACCTTATATGACCTATAGGTTAATTTGACGGTACCAAACTAATATTTATCTTCTGTCCTTTTCATATTGAAATAGAAAGAAAAAGATGCACCGAACTTAAATTTAGTTTAGTTTGTGAACAACAGAATCGAGACCATAGTCGTTTTTTTATCGTGTATCATCCGTGACCTTGGCAGGACGTACAGCGATTTAGACAGTGATTATGGCGTTATAAAGTACCTAATCGGGAAATTGTAAAAATAATAAAGAGTCCGTGTCACGAGAGAAGTCCCGCGGCAATAAGTGATAATAGTCATATGATTATATAGTTCGCAACATCCCGTGGCATAACTGTAGCGCCGCATTTGCGAGAAGGACTTTTCTTTACATTTTTTAATTCCCACTACTCCTCCACCTGACCACCCCTAGTGTTTACATTCTCTTTGGACCACCCCTGACCTCGTCCAAACCATAGACACAGAGTAGTAATAGTACAAGCGGTAGCAAGTCCAAGTATAATTTTGCTGTCAAGTTTAATTTTTATAAAATTACGAGGTATAGTATAGCTGTAGTTGAATCTTCTGGCGCGTGACTAACGGAACTAGCGCCGCCGTCTTATTTTTTCAATACTATTTCGCACACATAATATCACAGCTTGTCTATCACACTGTGGTGGCACAAGCTGTAATCCATGATTTTCATAGTGTTTAAAATTTAGTTACATTTATCTTCGCACATTGTCTGATTTAGGGATGACGATCTGAGATCGATTAATCGAAGAATCGATTATTTGAATCTCAAAATATGATTTTTTAAATCGATTTATAGTACTGAATCGATCCAGTGAATCGATATTTCAACCTTGAAAATCGAGGTTCGATTTTTCTATTTTGAAAAGAACTATAAAACTATTTACAACTAGAGGTAGAGGCCTGTCCCGGCTTCGCACGGGTAATGTAGCATTCAAATGGTGAAAGAATTTTCAAAATCGGTCCAGTACTTTTTGAGCCAATTCGTTACAAACATACATACAAATCTTTCCTCTTTATAATATAAGAATATATATAATATATTATTAGTATTAGTATAGATTAGTTGAAAGTATTACGCAAACACTACTAATATATTGTAGGAAATTTTCTAAATTACTAGTTGGCATAACCTTGGTTAAATGAAAAAAAAAAAACGTATCAAATCAAAACCCTCGAACCCGTAGGCGGCCACTACACAGTCAATCTCGATCGCGCAAAAATATCTAGATATTTTGAAATCAGATGCATCAATCCGTCAATCTAATGCGTACATTATCAATCTGGATCGCGATCATTGATTTTGATTTCGGATCGCGATCAAAATCAATGATCGCCATATGTATCCTATGTGCAACAGCGTTTAGTAAGCGTGTGAATCTGGCATTACAAAACACAATGTAGCATGGACCATCGTGTAAATGCTGTGATAAATCTTAGTGTTGATTATTTTTGTTGACACAAATTTAGCTAAAAAGACGTGGTGTTCGATAATTTTTTTTTTATGAAAATCATACAACTCATGGCTATGGCGTAAATTAAAATTGGTGTGTGAAATATTATAGAAATAGAAGAAAAACAGATTGTTCTAGTAATTATATGATGGCTGCACGGGGAGACAGAGGAGTTTCAAGAGTACTAGATAAGTTAGAGGCATCAGTAAACTCTGGCCATTACTATGAAGCACATCAAATGTATAGAACCCTATATTTCAGGTACCAATCAGAAATTTACGCTTCATGATAATCAAGGAAGTATTATCATGGATTATTAATACTCTGTTATGAATTTTCAGATACCTAAGTCAAAAAAAATATGCGGATTTACTAAATCTACTGTACAAAGGATCAACGTTGTTGCTACAGCGTGATCAGCAAGAGAGTGGCGCAGACTTGGCTATATTACTCATAGACGTGTTGAATAAATCAGTAACTAAACCATGTCACGAATGGATTGACAAAATAGCAAAGTTATTCGAATTGATGAGTGCTAGTATACCTGAGAGGGAATCTTACCTCACCAATGCTGTCAAATGGTCTATGGACAATAACAAAAAAGGACACCCTTTTCTTCACCAGGTAAATTCATTACATATAGTGGTTTCTAGCTGCATTATTATTGAATTGATGAAACTGACCCTATTTGTAAAAAAAAATTGACAATGCTAAATAAAACTGACTTATGATTGCCTTTGCTGACATGTTCACGTTTATTTACAAAGGGGAAAGAGGTGAATATTTAATTTGTTTTGCAGATGTAAACAGTACAGCCATTTCTTTCATATCAAATTCATAATCTTCAGTATGGCTGGTGTTGGTAGGATTCCCGAAAAAACTACATTACAACATTATTTCACTAACCTACTTGTTCATCAGTAGCTTACTAATATTCAACACTGTCACTTTCCACAAAGTAGACAATATAGTCAAATAAACATTACAGGGAATGAACTAAGATTAATTTAGTGTTGATGTTTGCTATTTTTTAAACATTATATTGAAGTTAAAAGATAATAATAATGGTCTAATGAAGTTGCCAGCAGTTCTATATTAAATTTTATCACACTTGAGGATAACACTTATCATACTTTATTTTAGAAAATTGCTGAAGTGTATTGGAAAGAAAAAAAGTATGCAGCAGCTCACAGACATTTTTTGCACTCATGTGATGGAACGGCATATGCTAGTATGCTTGTGGAACTCCATACTACGAAAGGACTCAAATCTGAAATAGATTTGTTCATTGCCCAGCCAGTGTTGCAGATTCTTTGTCTGCGTAACATACAAATGGCTACAGAAACTTTTAATAAATACACAGGCCTACACCCCACGATAAACAATAATAAAGGGCCTCCATATATATTTCCATTATTAAATTTTCTATGGTTTTTATTACGTGCAATTGAACAGTAAGTAAAACATTATTTTGCAGTACAATTTCACTATACGGAGATACTCTTCATTTGTATACTAACATATAAATTATTTTTTCAGGAGACACTCACATCAATTTAAAATACTTAGAAGTTGGTATGCAATAAGTATTAAAAGGGATCCTAACTACTCAGTGTATTTAGATAACATTGGTCGCATTTGGTTTGGCATAGAAATACCACCTGACAACAAGAATCCTAATTCAGTATTTGGAGGACTCCTGAAATCTATAATTGGTGAAGCTGATAGTTCTGATGAAGATGGAGACTATGTAGGAAGAAATGCTGCTGCCCCAGACCTAGACTAAATCAGCGGAAGTAAATCTGTTAACATGGCATTTGTTTTCATTGACTCATCTGGCGCCAATTAACCCGTAATACCTAAATCTATAATAATGAAGTTAATTGATATTTTTTTACATGTTGAATGTGGTTTACATACCAGTACTGCTAATATACTTGTCCAATGTTCATGTTCAGTATCTTATCTTCATAATATTTTATTTTTTTCTTTTATTGGCAATCTGTTTATATTTTTAAGTTGTTATAGTAAGCAGTTTTGGAGAGTATATCAAAGGACAATGCCAGATCCTGCCCCAGCAATTTACAGAAATATAAATTAATGTAACTATTTGTAATGAATATAGGACCTTATCATTATAAATTGTTTATCTTTAGGACCTGCGGATTACAAATCAATGTTAAAAGGAATTCAACCCCTGTAATTCTTTTTTGATATTTCCGAAACAAACATTTCAGAAACCGCAAGTTCTATTTCATTAGGAAAAACGTTTAGTTAACAGTAATACACAAGGAAATAAGATGTTGCATATTGCATGGTTGTAAATGAATAATTGTATTGAATGGGGCAAAGTTCTATAGAGTTTCTGGCATTGTCCTTTAAGATTTTTTTAATGTATTAGGTTTTAGTGATCAAATTATGCAAAAAATATGAAATGCAAGAAAAGTTATTTTTTTTAAGTGGGCCTCATTATCCTACAATACCTAACTCACACTAAGGCATAGTATGCACACATTTAAACTATTTAGTTAATGTGCCAGACACTATTCCTCATTGTTTCCAAATTCCCTCAATCATTGATCTTTGTGCATCAAACCTTCATTATTAGCAATAAAATCAACAATGAACTGTGTTAGCAATGGATGATGTAAGAGGTCAATTTATTGAACTTGCTATGTAAATATATTTTGCTTCTGCTTTGTCATTTTAAACCATTTGTTAGGAAGTTATAATATGGTGGAAAGATTACTTTGTAAAAATTGTTTAACTTTTTATTTATAACAAATTTATAGTCATATAAAATCATAGATACATTTTTATTATAGTAGGTAGGTAATTCAGTTGACAATTTGTAGACAACTGCTGCATTCTTAGATGTACATAAATTATATTTGAATTCCATACCATTGTGAGCTAAACAATTGTAAAACTGAATTATGTAACACAATAATCATAAATACATGGTAATGATTTTAATTGAATTTATTATTGACCCTATTTTGTACAGTCAATTATGATAAAAGGTAGAAAAATTGCTATTGTTGCAACTGTGTCTACCGTTAGGCGAAAAACAATGGCAATATTTACCTACTGATGTATCAATTCTAATTGTAAAAATATCACATTAAGTATTGGTGGATACACATACATACATAGTATAAAGTATGTGTTTATCTTCCAATAAATATTTAAAAGTAACATTACATTACATTTTTAAGGGTATGTGTTTCTGTTATCTAGGTACTTAGTCGATGGAAGTTTAATATAATGTGACATATAAATTATTCAGCTTCTTATTGTTATCATTTACATGTTAAGATATAAATTATCACTGTAACAGCTTTGCTATTATCACTTGACCCTGAACATTGCCACAAATGTTATGTATCAAGATCTTCTATTACCAGCGATGTCATTTCTCTAGAAAACTTTTTTATTTTGAGTGTTTCTTTACGAAGTTCCAATTTCAACTTTCTGGCCTTTAAATCTAAAGCTTGTCTAGCAATAAATCGGTTGAATTCATGGACATCAGGATGATTCATATATTCTTCAATAGGCATCCACTTGCATGCTTTGATTTCTATATCTGATTTGGTAATTGTTTCTGATGTGGCTTTTAACAATACAATCACATAAATATCAGAGTTCTCAAACATCATGTTGTGAGTATGTCTGAGTGTCACCATTGATTCAAAAGTGGCATCAATCCCTGTTTCTTCTTTAACTTCTCTCACAGCTGCATCTTTGATATCTTCACCTGTAATTATATAAAAGGTAAACTTGCTGTTGTGTATTGTTAAATAATTTAAAAATTCTCAGTTTACCTCTTTCTACATATCCTCCAGGAAGTTTCCAATGCGGGACTTCAATATAGTTCTCAGCTACTACTAATATATCATTTTTATCATTGAAAACCATTCCACCCACACCAAGATTTGTATGACAGGCTGGTGGTAAGTTACATGAACTGTTAGGAAGCCATTTGTACATCATGACAAAATCTCCTCGTGAATGGTGAAAATTGAAGCCTTCCTAAATGTGGAATAAACATTAATGATATTAGACACATTAGGCATGTTAAATTAATTAGAATAAGTAAACTTTGATTTCTTAATAGGTATAATCAAATAACACTATTAAACCATACATTAGCTAGAAGTGGCACCCAAGCTGCGTCTTTGATGTTAATTTTGAACCAGATACACCGTTTATTCAGTTCAGACCAATTTTTTAGCGAATCTGGAAATAGAATTGGAGACAAGAACAAGTTAATTACACTAGGTAGACACTATTAGATAATTTTGATAAGAGTCGTGAGACGACATTAATGTAAAAATTTTTTAAAAATATAGAACTTACCATTCAATTGGTTTAAAAGCTGACTAATTTCACAAGGTTCTTTTTGAGAATCTACTGTGATTCCATTATATCTGTCTGTTTCGCCTTCGAATATTTTAGATGCCATTTTTAATTAGGTACTGTTGAAAATACATTTAGTTTTATTGTAGCTAAATTCTTCTATGCAATCCCGCTTTAAATTTTAAAAAGTTTGTTCTATTACCTAAAAAAGATAAACTCAGATAACCCATACCTACTTGCTCATAACAATGTGACATGTGTCATGTCACATCTCACATGTGTGATAATCGTAATGATTTTTTTGGAGGAGGATAGTGAGTATTAGGGCGCGTTCCGAGTTGCGCTGTAATCGATGTGAGCGTGCTTTAGCCCGTACCGAATTAGCGTGAGCGTGATAAGGATAACGATGTCCCGTGAATCGTCATAGATGACGTCATGACATGCGCCATCTTGCGATAACGCCGACCATGCCTCTAAGAGCGCTGTCAAAAACGACAGTGTGTGCGTGTGTTTGTGTCAGTGTGTGTTTTGTTTCGAGTTGTATCATATCTTTAAACGTGGCATTTTCGAAATTGTGCTTCTGGCTGACAGTCGCCACCTAACCAAAGAAGAAGAAGAAATATGGTGATCAAAGAAATACGGTAATGGTCCCGATTCTGTTGTTCACAAATTAAATTTAAGTTCAATGCATCTTTTTCTTTCTATTTCATTATGAAAAGGACAGAAGATAAATATTAGTTTAGTCCTGTCAAATTAGTCAACGTCTGACGTAAATTGACGTATTTTTAGTAGCCAATTTTTTAATCTCGTCTAACTTGTGTATGGATTATCTAATTTGAGAGGACTAAACTAATATTTTATCTTCTGTCCTGTTCGTAATGAAATTTATAGAAAAAGATGCACTGAACTTTTAGTTTAGTATGTGAACAACAGAATCGGGGCCAATATCGTTCTGCACTGTGAGCGCGTTCACGAGGGGAGCGTTCAGAATTGTTCGTAATATCTATCACGCATGTGAGATGATGTGAGTGCTGTGAGCGATTACAGCTAATTCGGAATTCGGCCTTAGTGTCACTATTAGTGTTCTGTGGCTACCCCTTTAGGGTATATATGTTCTGTGGTGGCTACTGTTCTGTCAGTGGCAGAAGAGGACCATATTTTCACAGATTAGAGTTACAATAATACAATATTTTACTCTTTGAGGAGGACTTTGAGACTTGTAGATTTCTGCAGATTTCAATTTCTAGTTTTTCATAAATAATGCAGTTATAATCAACAACTATTATGATTATTAATAAATTATTATTCCTTTGTACACGCCATAACCAGAAAAGTATATTCCTGGGGTAGGTAGCCTATTAATAATATTTCTGACAATGTTCAATATACGTAAGTACAACAAACTCAGAACAATTTTATTTGACCCATGCCAAGTGCATGCGATATTAAATCAAGCTCTAAATAAGTTAGCATATAGGCACAGCAAATATAAAGACATGCTAATTTTTATACATGATTTCAGAAGATATCCCGTTTATGCATACTCCACTAACACATCCAGTAAAGTATTTAATGGTGTTAAAGACAGATACAATGGCCTCACAATCAACTCCAGAAATGAGAAATTCTATGTCCATAAGTTCACTGAAAACCTTGAAGGTTGGTAACTAATAATTTGTAAAAACATTTAACTTCACAGGGCAGGCTGATTGTGACACCAGGCAACCAAAAGATTAAGACAATTAATTTACTTAATTACATTTTTCAAAAATAACAGGAAGTTTAAATATAATGCTGGAATTGTAAACCTTTGGGGTATGTCAGTAGGTTTATCATCTTTAGCCATTAATGTTTAGAATTCAGACATTTGAAATCTATGAATGTAGAAATAGATGTATTTATTTATTTGTATAAACTTTATTGTACATAGGCCAGCACATCAAGCTATCCCAATCTGTCTAATTTCTTTGATAAATTTTCAACTTTACCACAAGGGAATAAGGTTCATATTCAATTGGAAAAATTTTACAGATTGGGGTAGCTTGATGTGCTGGCCTCTGTGCCTTTCTCATGTTTAAACCAGTATAAAATAAACCAATTTTTTTTAATGTGTTTCAGAATCATTGTCTACCTGGGCATCACAAGGACATAGATGTATATGGTTCAAGGTTGACATAAAGGATACTTTCTGTGTTCCTATTTTAGCACAGGTACCTACATCGTTTTTTTTTAAGTATTCCATAACTAATAACAATTTTGATTGAAGTGGTTTATCCATTTACCACCATTTATTTTTTTTATTATTGTTTTTAATTAAAGCTTGCTGTTCATAGAAAGGCTTTAATTTCCATCATGCAAGAGATGACTTTGTGATGATGTACAAGTGGCTGCCTGAGGATTCGGAGCCTAACCTGCCTCCTGCTTGCCATACAAACCTTGGGGTTGGGGCCATGGTGTTCAACAATCAGAACCATCTGTTGGCTATATCTGAGAAACACTATGAGTATCCACACTGGAAGCTGCCTGGAGGCTATGTAGAGAAAGGTACCTGACTTACTGTTAACTCATTATAAGATAAAAATCTAAAGCCGACTGATATGTAATGTTTTCTCCTATCCTAGAAAGACATTTGCTTTAACCTTTTAACCCAACTTCATATCAGTTGTTGTGCCCCCAGCACCCGGCACAGTGATTCAAAAAATATTTATTTTTCGAATAACCTGATAGAGTACAGCATAATTAATAAAAAATCAGAGTAAACGAGCTGTGGTATTTGGTCGTAAATATACGACCCTGGCGAAATGGAAACGAAACTATTTTCGGATTAATCCGACTTAAGCGGTTAAAAGGTTAATGCAAATTCATTAAAGGAAGTTTGATGCCATTGTTGGCATCAAATCTGAAATTGAACTAAAATAACTGGCAACAACTGCATAAAGAAAATCTGTTTACAAGTAGTCTGCTGCTTGAAAACAGGTTTTCTTGTTTGAAACTTATTACTAACCCCACATTCGCGCGGACGTCAAAATGTCGCGGCAGGATTTATCGCGCACTGGAGTTTAACTCTTGGTGTTGAACCGAGCATTGTGAATTCAACAGAATGCATCTCAGCGCGTCGAAAAAAAACACTTGGATTTTCAACTCTTAAATCCTGTTCACGAAAAAGGAATCAACGCGACAAAAACGCGCCCGTGCGTACCTGGGCTTACTTGTTTTATGCAGCTATTTTTTAGGGTTCCGTACCTCGAAAGGATAAAACGGAACCACAATGATCACTTTGTTGTCCATCCATCCGTTGTCTGTCAAGACTCTTTTTCTATGGAACGCGTGGAGGTGTGAAGCTGAAATTTATATCAAATACTCAGGTATACTGTCCCTTAGAGCTGTGAAAAAATCAAACTTCTAAGCCAACGCAATGAAAAGATACAGCCGTTTATGCCGCAAATTTTCGACACTCGCAAGGGAATCAAAACCTACAGGGTACTTCTCGTGAACTCAGAATCCTGAAATTTGGTACGAAGCAATGTATTATAGCACAAATAAAGGAAAAACCGTAAATTTTTAGTTACATCATACAATAAAAATATTTTTAATAATTAAAACTTACTACCCCTTTCCTCATGAACGTGTAGAGATATTAAATTGAAATTCATAACAAATACTCAGGTCTATAAAACCTTTAAGCTGTAACAAAATCAAACTTGTATGTCAACGCAATCAAAAGAAACATCAATTTAAGCGGCATATTTTCAAACGCAACTACTTGCAATGGAATCAAAACCCAAAGGGCACTTCCAGTCGACCTAGAATCTTGAAATTTGGCATGAAGCAATGTTTTATAGCACATATAAAGGAAAAATTCCGAAAACCTTAAACTTACTAAGTACGGAACCCTCGGTGCGCGAGTCCTACTCGCACTTGACCGGTTTTTAATTGGTCTTCTTTCTTAATTACAGGTGAAGATATTATTGATGCTGCTGTGAGAGAGGTGAAAGAAGAGACCGGAGTTGACGCTGTATTTGAATCACTTGTCACATTTCGGCATACACACAACATGATGTTCGAAAACTCAGACATTTACGTAATTCTTATGATGAAGGCTAAGTCTGATAAAATTGTACTGTCGGAAAGAGAAGTTAACCATTGCAAGTGGATGGAAGTAGAAGAGTATGTGAATCATCCGCATGTGCATAAATTCAATAGATGGATAGTAAACACAGCTTTAGAGTACAAAAAACGAAATTTGAAACTTGACTTACGGAAGAAAACCGTGAAGTGGGCGACCCACGTCAGGGACATGAACTTTTTGGTTGTTGGAGATTGTAATTTAATTGATAAATGAAAATAATGAAATAGGTACACATACTTAATTCTATAATGTACATAATCGTGGATATGTAAAATAAGATGTAATGAAGTATAATTTTCAATAAAAAACATTGTTAAGTTTTCATTTATCTTTATTTTGATAGATATTAGAACATTAGGAACAGTTACAAACATATTTTTTTCTTTATTAGCATCACAGTTAAGTTTCAGAATTACTTTATTATCTTTTCATGATTTGCTAGGAAAGTCTTTAGTGTTCGAATTAGGGCAGTACATGGATTTCGGTAGGATGATGCGAGGGATTTCCTTCCACGATATGAGCATGGACTTGTTTTTCACCTTGGTCTGGGTATTGGTCTGTAAAATAAAGTTGTATTTAGTAATTTATTGAATAGGTAGGTACTAGTGACCCCGGTGACCCGCCCCTGCTTCGTACGGTTTTTACAACGACCAAAACAATTAGATTGAAAACCGCATCAAAATCCGTTGAGAAGTTTGGTAGAACAGCGGGGACACACAAAAAGCGACTTATATTGAGGGAAATAACGTTATTAGGGTTCCGTACAGACGCCAGCAGGTCAACCTACCCCAATCTGTCAAATTTCTTTGATAGATCTTCAACTTTAGCACAAACAAATAAGGTTCATATTCAATTTGGAAAATCTGACAGAGTGGGGTGGCTTGATGTGCTGGCCTCTGTACCTCAAAAGGAAAAAACGGAACCCATATAGGATCACTTCGTTGTCCGTCCGTCCGTCCGTCTGTCAAGACCGTTTTTCTCAGGAACGCGTGGAGGTATAAAACTGAAATTTATATCTAATACTCAGGTTTATTGTCCCTTGGAGCTGAAATCTTGAAATTTGGTACGAAGTAACGTCTTATAGTACAGATAGAGGAAAAATTGCGAAAACCGTAAATTTTTAGTTACATCATATAATAAAAATATATGTCATTACGTACTTGTGCGTTATTGTAATGTAAAACGCACGGTACGGCTTAACAAGATGCTCCGTCTAAAACGAACGACACTTTTTTAAATCTTAGCAAAGAGTTTTTATGTCAGAAAAGTGGTCAACATTTTATGAATAAAATTAACTTTGGGAGATAAAATATAAAAAATAACATTAATTCTTTAATTTAATTAATTTTGACATTTGCCTTAAAAAAAAAGTGCAAGTGCAACAAGTAAAAATTATTCCGCGCGCTTTTTCTTTTCGCTGTATTGTTTTTATTTGAAAATGTCGTCAAGTAATGAGGAATTTATTAATTCGACACCGCCAGAAGTCTCTGAGGCAGCGAAAAAGGCTACTATAAGCCTCTTGCCCGAAAAATCGACCGATAGATACTTACAAGATGCTTACAAGCGTATCAAAATTTCATCTTATGGAAAACAAGCAAAGATGCCAATTCAGTCCGAGTTTCATTTATTTCCTCGCAAATATGTTTAAATCGTCGTATGACATTACGTGCGCTTTGATAATTACAGCCTCTGCTTTCATGTAGCAATATCGCCTCGACTGTAATTTTCAACTTACCGCACTTATATCATAATGTACTACCTATTACCACAGAATACCTAATAGTACTTCGTACAGAATGGCCACTCCCTACTCCGCGCTGACATCAGATACCGCACCTCACCCCGCACACCCGCGACATTATCGGCGGTTCATTAGCTCGGGGCGCTCACAAAGAACCGCAGCACTGTACTGCTGACACGAACACACAATTTTGCGATATAAAAGTTTTATCTGAGTTTTAATCACGATGGTTCGATATTGTGATGCTTTTCCGAATTTGTATTTACATAAATGTTTGTAAGATATCGCATTTTAATACCATGCGATATAATAACCGATTATTTATAGTTAAGTAGGTCATTTAAACGAAAATATTTTAGTGTAAGCAATATTTAGCTAAGTACCTTATTTGCATGGGTATTTGCTCTAGGATAGCAACATTTAGTGAAGTGGAACTGATAATGAAGACCACAGATGGCCACCGGGACTACTCAATAATAAGTATTTCACAGGTTGCGATTCGATTACTTTAATATGTTTGCTAAACACAATTTATGCTCGTCACAATGCGAATGGTGAAATGGAGCTGATGATGGAGTACCAAGAGAACTCCTCAACAATTAACGTCCCTGCATCGGGAAAAGCAATATTTTGTAAAAGGCGATGAGCAAGTTGACATTAGGCTATTGTAACTTAGATACTTTATAAATAGACCCACTAAAAAGCGAGAAATAAAAACTTTTTAGCAAAAAAAAAAACCGACTTCCAAAAAACACTAAGTACAAAGTGAAAAATAACTTTAATTTCGTAAGTCGGTTGGCAATAAACTAAAATACAGATCCAAAGACACCGACTTCCGAAATTAAAGTTATTGTTAAAAAGTTTTACATTTATTACTTTAACTATTATAATATTATTTTTATTTCATTACGAACCCGACTAATTAGATAAACAATCAAACTAGTCCTTTCTAGTCGCGTCGTCGTCGTTCCCGCCATTTTTTTTACGCTCCGCACGACAACCAACCCTACTAGAATTTACGCACACATTTGCACGTGTATCAACGTCATTTGGCTATGTAGTAGTAGTAGGTAATTATTTTGCGCGCGTTGTACGGAGTGTCCGGGGTGTGCTATTACTCAAGTTTTTTTGTCAAGGTTTTTGTTTCACAAATTGACTGAATTATACTCGTAAAATAGAGTAAGCATATTAAGAATTTATTTAGCCAAAGTTGGAGAGTTTTGAAAGACTCCGTCTGCACCATAGGAGGATTGAGTGTTCTAAATAAACCTTTATAAAATCCAAATAAACGGTTAAAATCAATTGAATATTTTGTGAATAGTAATACAATTATTCCACATAAAAATGTTATACATGTACCTATCTATTAGATATATTGTGAGACACAAGTTACAGTATTTTCTCAGGTTAGCCTTAGCAGATTTGAGTGTTCTAGTATGGTTCTAGTTAATTGACCACGACTTTCTCACAATAGATTTCAAAATTTTTTTATCTTCACCATGAAGTTTTCACAATTATTTTCTAAATTCTTCCTTCATTTCGTAAAAATATAAGTAAGTAATTAACTTTTAAAAAGGAGTACTCAATCCACACCCTATGTGTAGTGTACGTAACCAGTTGGAGTTTTGTGTTCCAAATCGTACCGATTCTAGATGAGATGTAATCTTACAAAATATAAGAAAAGTACCTAACAGATATACGAGCGCTATCTTATTGACGTACCTACTTACCTAAATAATAAGAACCGATAGGTCCTGTAAGTATCTAATATAGGGATCACTTGCGATGTGAGTAGTTCGAAGTTCTTTGTTTATATCGTGAATATATCCGTTAGTGGTCAATCAGACTGCACTAGCGGGTGCGGGGGCAGGCGCGGGCGCTCGGGTCTTGGCGTCTGCGTATTCACAGTGACGATGCTTCGGCGGGTGAATCAAAATGGTTTAGAACCACAAGCGTAGTCACCTAATAGACGCTATGTCACTGTGAACGATACGGGCGGACTTTCAGTTTATACAAAGTACTCTTTGGGGCGGACTGAGCCATTAGAAACACCTGCGCCACCCGCGCCCGCGCCCGCCTCACGAAGACGCGCGGCTCGCGGGAGCACTGTGAACGCAACTGGCGTCTGGATTTTGAATTACACGCGCCCGCGCTAGCAACCGCGCCCGCCTCTACTCTGTTTGAGCACTAAGAAGTTCGGAATCACTTTTCTCCTCAACCTAACGTTATTTATCCTGACAAAGTTTATTCTATTTTTATGTATGTATCTATGTGTTAGTTTATTACCTATTCGAGATATTTATCCCTTTTAATGCATGGTGTAGGTACCTGTCATGTTTTGTCTCTGCTTCACCCTAAGGTTGACTGGTAGAAAATTCATCAGGCATTAAGTCCGCCTTTGTACAATATATTAGGTCCTTACATATGAAATTGGCGTTTTGTACGGGAGAAATATAAAGTCAATTTTTTTTTTGTAAAATATATTTAATTAATCAAAGTATGCACCGTTGTTATCTATGTACTTTTGCCATCTCATAGATAGTTCATTGATCCCTTTACTAAAAAAAACCATGGGGGCGAGAATCAATGAACTCTTTGAAGGCGGTTTGGACTGCCGCATCGGAGTTGATTTTTTTTCCTTGTAAGAAGTTGTCCAAATTCCGGAAAAAATGGTAATCTGTTGGAGCAAGGTCCGGGGAGTACTACGGTGGATGTCGCAGACATTCCAATTGTAGCACATCTAACTTAGTGGTTGTTTGTTGTGCAGTGTGTGGTCTTGCGTTGTCGTGAAGCAGCAGTGGCCTAGAGCGATTGACCAATCTCGATTGTTTAGCAGCTAGTTCTTCCTTCATGGTTTGCAGTTGCTGACAATAGATATCTGCCGTAATCGTTTGGCCAGATTTAGAAAGCTGTAGTGAACGACACCGGCGTTAGTCCACCAAACACTTACAAGTAACTTTTTCTGAGTCAATTTTCTTTTAGGGCAGGATTTGGCTGGTTCTCCAGGGTTCAGTCATTGCGACGAGCGCTTCTGACTATCGTACAGTATCCACTTTTCATCACAAGTAATGATTCGATCTAAAATCCCTTCATTATTGTGTCGGTTGAGCAAAGTAACACAGCAGTCGACGCGTGTTTGCAAGTTCGATTCACTCAAATCATGAGGTACCTACCTACCCATCGTTCAAGTTTTTTTACTTTCCCGATTTGCTTCAAGTGGATTAATCAGTTTTATCACTTACTCCCAAGCCTGCAGCTATCTCTGAAGTGCTTTGTGATGGATCCGCTTCCACAATAGCCTTTAATTCTTCATTTTCCCCTTTGGTCTCCGGCCGTCCACGGGGTTGGTTCTGAAGGTCGAAATTTCCAGAACGGAAACGTTGAAACCAAAAACGTACCGTGCTTTCTTTTGCGACACCAGCGCCGTACACATAATTAATCCTTCGAGCTGTTTCTGCAGCACGGGTGCCACGGTAGAACTCGTACTCGTAAATATACCGATATTTCATGTTTTCCATTGTGCGGTAATAAGTGACGCCAAAGAAAAAACTAATGAGGAAAAAACAAATGAATGACTGTTTTGAAAACTCAAATGTACCAGCTAAATGAATTTGTAAATTTTAATTTGGAATTCTTAACCAAAGAGGAGATATTTCAGATCAAAGTGGTCAGTACGACAAAACGCTAATTTCTTAAGTAAGGACCTAATATTTTTACTTGTACATAAAGCTTTATTAAATAAATACATTTGAGTTTGAGCCATTTTACACCGGTCTATCTAGTTAAGTCTCTGTGTTAAATAATAACTAGTCGATAAAAATACAAAACATTTCTGGTTTTCGTTCCAACAGATAAAAAAAGAATAAACATGATAAGGAGAATCAATGTTGAATGATTATAAAGAGATAGGTAACTAATAATCCCCTAGGTACACATAGTTTCAACGGCGTAATTCTAGGACTTACCAATTTGTCTATTCGCAAAAATCGATTATCTACGTATGAACTTAATTGTTCTTTACATAGTTAAGGTTCCAGCAAACCGGACCGGTAAAAAAAATGTCATAAGGAAGTCTCCGATTTCCGTCTAAAAATACTTAGCCTATTCCGATCACTGTGATAGGTTTGTGTTCCTATTCGTTTTTAGAGTTTCGTACCTCAAAATGAAATGATAAGCTCACTTCGTTTTCCGTTTGTCTGTCCGTCTGTAAAGAGACCCTTTTTCTAAGGAACGCGTGGAATTATCAAGTTGAAATCAATATGAAATACTCAGAATTGCAATTCCTTGAAGGAGTGAAACAATCAAAGGAAAAACGGAACCCTTATGGTTCCGTTTTGCCTTTTGAGGTACGGAACCCTAAAAATAGGGGAACGAGAAGAAAGAAAATTGTATGCCGAGTCACGGGCCGAGTCGACTCTTGTAGAAGAAAAGTAGGGTAGTTATGTTCAACCAAAAAAATGGTGACAGGGCATTAGGTAGGTTGATTCATTCTATATTCATCCATTCATACCTGCTGACTTGAGTCCCACCGCGGATTACAGGAATCTTATCATATTCTTATACTTACAGAGAATGAATTTAATTATCACCACGCTTGCTAGTATGGTGATTGATGGACATTTACATTTCAGACTATTAATTACCTACGAGTTGGTTATCCACGTTAGCCTTTCAGAAATTACTACATACAGGTAGGTAAGTACATATTCTATGACTACTTAACACGAAATAATAATATTATGTGAACAATTGCAGTTGTGGGCTTGTAGCACGTCCAACTCATGCTAACACACACAATCACACTCACAGGAGACATTGCGTAAGAAAACAACTTTTTCACAAACAAACGGTAGGTAGTCATTTTTATCATTTTGCTAGATTTATCGGTATAGTTATTTAAATAAGCAGTATACTATTTATAATATAGGTAAAATTTTACTTATTATATGGATTCTGACCACGTAAGTACACTAGGCACCACGTCAGTAATAATAAAATCAGTATGCTGGCCTCTCATTCCATTGAAACTTCATACTACGTTAGTTCACCTCAAGGTCAAAGTGTTACTAACGACTTGTGGTCAACTGTACCTTGCCGTAACCAAAACCAGACATAATATGATTCGACCTTGCGTTTGAAATTAAATGTTACATTATTTCGATAAGCATTCTAGTTTCCCAATAACTATTTTATAGGTGAAGGCAGCGTCAATTACCGATACCTACTACTTCACTTACTAAGTAGTATTACTTTCAATAGAAGCAGTAGTAGGTACATTTCAAAATTAGGTGAATCTATTAAGATATGCATCAAGTTATTTTGTTTACACTAGTGTTTAAAACGTGCTAGCTTCGATAACGGTTAGTGTTGCAAAACGGGTCACCAAACTCTCTTGTAGATCCAAAGTTCTAAACACAAGGTTCAAAGACACAATAACATCAAGAAACGTCCGCAATGTGATTTCTAAATTGATCAAGCGACACTCACCTGAGATAAATCAACTTCTTTGTACTTCATGGTGAAATACATAGACAAACTCAAAAATATTAATTTCAATGTAATTGCTACAGACACCACTATTAAAAACGCGTAGCTCATGATTATTTTTCGTCGTATAAAGTTTGAATAAAATTGTACACAGTCGTGAGTCGCCTGACGGTGTTCAACCAAAACTGCACGAGAACCACTTACGACATCTGAGCGTTTGTGTTTATTTTTTTATCGAAGTCAACCTCAACGCTGCCGTGCGATCACGGTGATTCACAAGTTAACAGAAGCGTCTGTAGTTTTCAACATTGTCCATTCGTATCCAAAATATTAAACAGCTATGTAAGGTGAACTTGTAAGATAATCATTGTCAATTGGTAGTAGCAGGCTAATGTAGCGTAATGTACCATGGGTAAGATAAACCGAATCGATTCCCGATGTAAACCCTTATCTATTGATTAGAAATTAAACATGTTATGTCGTGATTAGAAGAAAAATGATTTGTAACGTCCAGGTAATAGTGTTTTCATTAAAAAAAACATTACTACTAATCTGGAAAATCTTTCAGTCGGCAATGGATTTTCAAGCTACGAGTGTGGTATACCTATAGGAAAATTTAAGTTTTTGCAGCGATATACCTACACAATTAAATTTAGTGGTATTTTAGTTTGTCTAAGATACCTACATAGTACCTAAAATAGAAATCCCACCAAAAACATTTTCATGTAAAATGTTGCCAAGATGAGACCTTAGGGCTCGCACTGTCAAAAAGTTATCAGATCTCATGTAGGGAAAGCTTCTAACTCTACACGCCCTAACTCTACACGCTCTAATTCTACAAGCCCTAACTTCACAAACTCTTCACCTTAGTCAAAATATGAGGCTTGGCTTTTTCCGTTCCGCTACAAGAACTATTGTATAACAGAAAAGTAATGAACAGTGAACAGTAACGGTCAAGCGGCCAAGCCATATATTTTGACTAAGGTATAAAGTTTGTGAAGTTAGGGCGCGTAGAGTTAGAAGCTTAGCTCTACATGAATCTGATAACTTTTTGATAGTGCGAGCCATATGGTCTCGTCTTGGCAACTAAGACGTAAGTTGCAGACAATATTTTTTTATTTTGTTCATTTTTCCTCTTTTTTCCAAGTTTTAGATCTTTTTTTGTTGTTTGTGTACTAATACTAGCTTACATACCAAATTTCAGCTTTCTTGGACTTCAAGAAGTAAGTACCCTAAGAATTTTGATGATCATCAGTGATTGACGAAATCGGGATATTTTAGATATTCAATAAATGCAATTGAAACTTTATATGTTTAATAAGTCCACTATTGACATCATATCTCGAGTATTTTGTTTATCTAGTATAATCCAAACCCAAGTTATGAGGGTTTAAAAAACAACGAAGCGCTTCGAGAAAAGGTAGGTAAGTAGTGCCCTTGCGCTTCGCTCGAATAACCGTTTTTGTAGATGGCAAATTCAACATCATTTCTTAGGTAGGATTGCGTGCCGTGGCCCCTTTACAGGATTCGTCCATTGTCCATATTATTAATGTTTAGGTATACTATTAGTCTACGTCTTCGCAATTGGTAATAGGTACAGTCAACAAAAGAGATAAGTATGCAGGATCGTCGGATATAGTTGAAGTTTAGTAAGAAACCGATGGATGTTCTCGAATAAAATTTAATTTGATTAATAGAAAACAAACAGCTCATTTATTAAATTACATTTCAGTCGACAACATCCATCAGTTTCTTACTAAACTTCAACAATATCCGACGATCTTCCATACTTACCACTTTTGCTGTCTGTACATCAACAGTTAAGCTTTAAACAGCTGTATAAATCAGCTATTGTTATTGCAAAACTCTATTGTCACGCAAGTACATAGCTATTCTGTTGAGTAATAAAAAACATTTTTAACTCCTGTCCATTTAAAGTTATTAAATTCATGTTTATGGAATACATTTAGAGCAGACAAACTACTTCATACGGGTTACAAATGCCACACTACCGGGCGCCTAGTACCAGTCTTGACCTAATATTCTCGTGCACTTCAATGACAGAAGTAGCGACTGACGAATATCCTCATGGCGGACATTAACATTCCTTCGGGTTGTCGCTCCGTGAAGGTTTGCGGAAACAACTACGATAAACTCGGAAATGGATGGATGAACAAATACGAAGATACTTTTTATTGAAAAAAAAATTGAAGTAATCTAAGAAACGTTATAGGAAAAGCTATAGGAGCATCATCACCAGATTTGTCGTTCATCTACTATGCGCGTGAGCTAAAGTATATACCTACTCTCATATCATCTCAAAAATAAGTCGATTACACCTAGTTATGATTAATTTTAGTTAAGATTAAGAGAAGGTGATTAAGGGGGTACCCCCCTTAATACCCCCCTATGTAATACTTACTGCTTATCTTCAACTAGATTTTTCATGTAATTGATAAGAAGAGTCTTATCAATTTCATAGTATTAAATAAAAATAATATGAGTAACTACACGATATTTCCAAACTTTTTGTGGAACAGAAACACAAAATATTAACATGTTCTCGATAAATAATATCACGAAGTTTCCTCTAATTTCCACGTATTTTCGATTTGTACATAATATGCTAATAATTTTGAAAATTTGAATTTTCAGAAAATAATTTTTGTACTTTCAAACCAAAATAGCACCCAGGGGATTAATTGTAGACAAATATTTCAATATTAAAAAAAGTTGGTATTTTTTAAATGCTATGCATAAAACACTTATTATCAAAATATGATATTTGGAATTTTCAATTTCAAATCGCAGCTAGACCTTCGCTGTAATAGTAAAAAATGCTCAAGGTGTTATTTCCCATAAGAAAACTGTACTTTTTTTCTGTCCGGCTCTTTAATTTTTGGCGTTTTTTTGGGGTATAAAATGTTTGAACCTTGAATGTTAAATTCTTTTATTATTGGTTTTATTAGCGGTAATTTCTTCTCCTAAAATTGTTTGTCCGAAAATCATTATCCAAAACACGTTTGCTATAAACGTCAGTAACCATAATGTTCAAAAATTCGAAATTTTGTTTTACATAATTATATTTACTTCTAAAACTATTCTGTCCTAATATCGAGTACTATAATAATTGAATCTTTGCATGAAATAAAGTCATAGTCCTAAGTATTATACTATATAGGTAACTAGCTTCTGCCCGCGACTTCGTACGCGTGAAATTTTTTATTTAAAAATGCCAAACTTCATAATTTACTTAGATAAGTTTTCGTACCGAGTTTCAAGTTTATTAACCATAAATGAATAAGAATTTTCTTATTAACTGTATCCCCGCTTTTCACCCCCACAGGGGTGGAATTTCGAAAAATCGTTTGGAATGTGTTCATTACTTGACTCACAGATTACTTATACCAATGTTCGAGTTAATCAAGCCACGCAGTAAAATAATCCCCTGTAATATTAAATACCCCTTTTCTCCCCGTAGACTTTCGAAAAACCCTGATACACGTTATTCTTTAGTTTTGGTTTTAAACATAAATACTGAGTTTCGAGTCAATCGGACCGCGCGTTAAAATTCTTCCATACAAATTTTGCCACCCCCAATACCATACCTAGGGGGTAGTTTAGAAAAACAAAAAGTGCCAAACTTCATAATTTACTTAGATGAGTATTCGTGCCAAGTTTCAAGTTTATTAACCCAAGGAATAAAATTTTGCATACAAACTACTCGCGTATGAAATTGAAATTCATATCAAATACTCAGGTCTATAATACCTTTAAGCTGTAACAAAATCAAACTTCTATGTCAAAGCAATCAAAAGAAACAGCAATTTAAGCCGCATATTTTCAAACTCGCAACTACTCGCAAGGGAATCAAAACCTAAAGGGTACTTCCAGTCGACCTAGAATCTTGAAATTTGGCATGAAGCAATGTTTTATAGCACATATATAGGAAAAATTCCGAAAACCTTAAATTTGTAGTTACATACCTACTTTGTACGGAACCCTCGGTGCGCGAGTCCGACTCGCACTTGACCGGTTTTTTTTACTGGTTGCCACTTTTTTCCACGAAGACGTCGTGAGGTCCAAAATCCTAAATAATGTTACATAGGAATTTGAACTTTGTCACCTCAATATTGAGTTTTTAGTTCCATAACATGAATAGGTATAATCTAAGATTCTGAATTCAAGCTTAGCGTATAGTATGCAAAATAAACATATTTTATCTAATAATAAAGAATTTAATTGAAAATACCTAGAGGGAAATGGGCCATGCCTATGTTTCGTTTAAATATTGTAGGTAATTGATAAACCATTTCGGGGAGAGGTGCACAAAACCCATAGCAAGGCAAGAAGTAAGGTCTCACAGCACAAATACGTACAGAAAAACCGTTCATTTGTTAGTAGATTACATAATAAATGGGAGAATATTTTCTCAATTACAAAGTTAAGTTGGTGCTTCAATTCGGAATCGGAAATTTATAGGCCTTATCTTGAAGTAACATTTAGATTTATTTCAAGTATTTTATTCAAATCGGTTTACTCTCCAACATTATTTAATATTTTTAGGGTTCCGTACCTCAAAAGGAAAAAACGGAACCCATACAGGATCACTTCGTGGTCCGTCCGTCCGTCTGTCAAGACCGTTTTTCTCAAGAACGCGTGGAGGTATCAAACTGAAATTTATATCTAATACTCAGGTCTACGGTCCCTTAGATCTGTGAAAAAATCAAACTTCTCAGCCAAAGCAATCAAAAGATACAGCCGTTTATGCCGCAAATTTCCGCAAATTTTCGAAACTCACACGGAAATCAAAACCTACAGGGTACGTGAACTTATAATCTTGAAATTTGTTCTAGTACAAATAAAGGAAAAATTGCGAAAATCACAAATTTTTAGTTACATCATATTTTATAATAAAAAATGTTTTTGAAAATTTTAAAGTTACTACTTCTTTTCGCATGAACGCGTAGAGGTATGAAATTGAAATTCATATCAAATACTCAGGTCTATAATACCTTTAAGCTTTAACAAAATCAAACTTTTATGTCAACGCAATCAAAAGAAATAGCAATTTAAGCCGCATATTTTCAAACTCGCAACTACTCGCGAGGGAATCAAAACCTAAAGGGTACTTCCAGTCGATCTAAAATCTTGAAATTTGGCATGAAGCAATCTTTAATAGCACATATAAAGGAAAAATTCCGAAAACCTTAAATTTTTAGTTACATCATATATTTTTTTTTTTTCAAATAATTGTAAACTTATACCCGTACCCGTACCGTACCGTACCGTATTGTACCCTTTTCTTCATGAACGCGTAGAGATATCAAGTTGAAACTCATATCAAATACTTAGGTCTAATTGCCTTTAAGCTGTGAAAAACGCAAATGTACAACCATTTATACCTTATATTTTGAAACTCGCAAGGGAATCAAATCTAAATTTAAATTGTGATTATAAACATAATTGTAGTGGCCGCAATGGCCGCGACTTATCTCTATGTATGGAAAGGGGATTGCAAACTCCTGAAGATAATGCAGTTCAAATTATATTTCATAACGTGCAATCATTGCGCAAATATTTTTCAGACGTCATCATAGATCCTATTATTCATTCCTCCCATGCAGCATTGTTTGTTGAAACCTGGGGGTGTTGTAGAGACACTTTTGACTTGATGGGTTTTATGAGGTGTGTAGAGTAGATGGTCCAGCTACACACATCAAAAGTGTCTAGGGATCAAGCATTTTTATGCGGATTTCTTGAGATTGAGATGTGGCTTTGTAATAAATTTATGATTTTATAAATTTATATGGATCCTTTTTGGTGCATTTCATAATTTGAATCAGGAACTGTGAATCAAATTCGAGTAAAAGATGAAAATCAGCTGTCAATATTTTCCCTATAAAAACATACAACGCATTGAAGACATTATTAGTGCTACTGTTTCCCTACTACTGATTAAAACCAACGTTATTATGGAGCGGCGACGTCATTTAAGCAGGGAAGAAATGCTCAGAGCCGTGGGAATGATAGAAGCTGGTTCCCGGCAACGTACTGTGGCTTTAGCTCTGAATACAAGTCAGAGTGTTATCAGTCGACTTTGGACACGTTACCGAAGCACTGGTACCGTGGCTGAGCGCCATGGAGGACGGTATCGCTGCACCACACGGAGACAAGACCGATACATTCAAATCTTAACTCGAAGAGCTCCAACAATAACCGCCATGATGTTAGCCGTGAGGCTTCATCACTCTTCAGGGAACTTAATTAGCGACCAAACAGTCAGAAACCGCTTGCATGAAGTGAACCTTCATTCCCGAAGACCGCTACGGGTACCACCTATAGCAATGCACAATCGTAGGATTCGATATCAATGGGCTCTTGAACACAGAAATTGGGCAGAAGAACAATGGCGTTTCGTGTGCTTTTCTGATGAGTCTCGTTTTGGTATGAGACCGGATACAAGACGTATACGACACTGGAGAACCCCTGGACGCCAACAGCGATTAAAATCCTGCCAGGAAGTCCATCCTTATAGTGGTGGAACCATCATGGTATGGGCGGGTATTTGGATCGGCGGAAGAACTGAGTTGATTTGGATCAGAGGCAACCTCAACGCTCAAATTTATGCTGAGACGATTGTATCAGACGTCATCGTTCCTCTACAAGTGCAAATCGGTCCCTTATTTCAGTTAATGCATGATAATGCACGACCGCACACCGCAAGAGTTGTAAGACAGACTCTCGCCGCAGCTAACATCAATGTCCTGCCCTGGCCTGCTCAGTCGCCAGACTTGAACCCGATTGAGCATGCATGGGATATGCTACAGAGAAGAGCTCTGCCGAATATGGAGGGTATCCAGTCGCAAGAAGACCTTTTTTTGTTGTTGCAACGAACATGGGCGGCCATTCCACAGCGTGATTTGGATGAACTCATTTTGAGTATGCCAAACCGATGTTCTTGTGTTGTTAGTGTTCGCGGTAGAAACACGGATTATTAATTGTTTAAGTTACCCAATAAAATTTTAGAGAAAACTGTTATTTCAGTCTTTTTTTCGAACTTTTGTGTTAGTGGTTCAAATGTCAAAAATCCCTTTATTAGGAAAATGGCAAATTTCTTTATTAATGCAAAGGTGACTTGGTTTATCGTTACTGTGACAAACGAAAACACTTTATTTGATGAATCCTTAAAGAAAATTTTAATTAATATCAATCAGGAGAAAAGTTATTGCAAAAATATATGTTGATCCCTAGACACTTTTGATGTGTGTATATCTAATGTAAATCCAGGTTGGGGATCTATGGCGTATGTACGTCGCAATCTCAAGGATGCCGTGACAGATGGATCATGTAAAAAATATTATTTAAATAACCTAGGCGCTGCAAATGGCCATTGTGAATGCTTGCATTTTGAAATGTTTAATGTCAGAGTGATAACTGTATATAGGTCACCACAATGTCCAATTAATGTTGCAATAGAATGCATAAATACAGCAATATACGACAGCAACCTCAATAGGTATACTTCATGTTCTAGTCTGATTGTTGTGGGAGACTTCAATATCGATTTTAGAATGAATCCCCAAAATGGAATTTCCACATATTTTTCATCCATAAACATGTTTCCGTTAATAAACACTAGCCTACACGAAGTAGTACACTGTACAACTATAGATAACGTTTTTTCGAATTTCAATGTTCAATGTGGTAATTCATACCTTTTTCAGTCACCATTTACAGATCTGGTTCAAATTTAATTCATAATTAACATTTTTGTACCAGATTTCTAAATAGTGACTAAAAAACTTTGTAAATAAAAAACTTTGATAAAAAAGCTTGCCCCCATTCGTCAGCAGACTTTTGCAAGGCTGCTACAGGGCTAGTGTAGGTATTTCAGTTATATTATAAAATAAATGATGTGTTCACATAAAATAAAGGATTACTGATACGATAAAGAGACCTTTGTCATTAATTTATGCTCCTCCAGCTTTCCAAGAACTTCTACTAAGTTACGTAGCAACAATTCAATCAACAACAAATGATCACAAATACAATCAACTCAAAGTAACATACGTGTAATAAATTCGAAACTAACGAACAATTAGATGTGTGTGTTAACATAATTATATCCCTACTAGCAGTGCCCCGCGGTTTCACCCGCGTTAATTTGAGGAAAACACCTACTAAACTACTAAAATATATTCCACTACTTTAAGATTATTAGGTACTTAGTACGCATGCCTACACATCAAGCTATTAATAACCAGTATACGATAGGATTAAAATTACGAGAAGTGCCCCTCAGATGTATGAAGGTAAACGAGGCAAAAGGGTTATGTAAGGATCGAGCAGATCACGTTCTGTAATTTCTGCCTACCTCAACATCTAGTCGCAGTCTCATCTCGGTGACAAACAAATGTCAAAAACTTGTCAAAATGTAGGGAAATTAGAGGTATTTTTTGACAGATTGAAACTGCTTGTAATGAAGATTGCAAGCGGTTTCCTCAATTCTTGTTTGCATGTTGCCATTATTCACAGCAGTATCTCTAAGTGGTCTGTGATTCACAGTTTTTCAGCAGGTTGCCTAGAGATATTGTGGCGTCTATAGAAAGTTGGAGTAAATTACTGCAGTTGTCTTTTTTTTCTAGTCGGGCTGCTGATGTAAAAGCTGAACCCGGCTGTACTTACTCAGGAGTCCTGAAAAACTGTTCTAGAGCCTCGTTTGGCCGCTACTCGTCCAAAATATTAAAGCAGTGTTATTACTAAACACCCCACAGACAGTGGGAAAAAACAAAGTTTGATAAAGTTGGAACTATGATTTTTTTTTCAAGATAGATATCTGACAATCATTTATAATCTTTTTTTGCCAACATTTGCAATTCCTAATGTGCTTGTTTATCTAAGAATTCATTCCTACTTACTATTGATAAGATATAACTATTTATCAAAGATATATTTAAGTAGCTCTTCAAAGTAAAAATAAATCAGTGTTTTTTCAAAGAAATATTATCTCGCTTTGTGCGCCGAGTTGCACTGATACGTGCCTAATGTCGATGTTATGGAAGAATATAGACAATACATTTATTTCCAGTTCCAATTCAGTTTGAATATAAATCTTTGAATATTAATCCATGTTATTATTTTAGTGTTGAATTTTTATTATTTTATTTTTTAAGGCATGTTTAACAATAGGGGTAAGCCATTTTACGATGTCAATCAACCAAATGTTTTGTTCGTCGCGTAAATTACATGAATAAATGCTCTTGAAGATGGAACGCCTACGCCGCGCCGCGATGACACGAGTGCCGCGGTGACGCGACACCGACGCAAGTCTCGAATCTCTAAACAATGTAATCAACGTTCACAACCAAATATTCTTGAAGGTCACTACGGCAATTTAAAGTGGCAAAAAGTGATTATTAGCTAAGTATACTACGTTTATTTTGAGATCTGCTTTGTTTATTCCTTTATTACAACATACTTAAAAATCAAGATAACTTCGATAACATAAATGAATCTAACTGGGAACTAAGTATACAAAACTAATCGTAATATGCAATTCTTATGCAAAATAAAGAAGTCAGGTGCGTAGTAGGAACGCTATAGCGTTCGTACGCGTATACGCGTAGAAGGATAGCGCGTAGCAGGAATGCTACGCGTAGACGGATAGCGCGTAGCAAGATTGCTACGCGTAGACGGAATGCTACGCAACGTGTATATTCCCGTGGGCGTTGTAGTAGAATTAGAATAATAGGCAACACATGAAATATCACTAATGAGAGTTTTCCTGTTCTCTACTATACAGTGTGACAGGGACATCGACACGTACTATTATCATGGATACAGTACAGACGCACATCAAGCTACTACAATCTGTCAAATTTCTTTAATAGATTTTCAACTTTAACACTAAAGTATAAGGTTCAAAGTTGATTGGGGAAATCTGACAGTTTCGGGTAGCTTGGTGTGCTGGCGTCTGTACAGTGTACATGATTCTTAAACGAAATATTTCAACGTAGGAAGTTGAAATATTTAATTTTGATCGCGAAGGTAGGTATTGCACTTTTCGGTGACCCAATTGATTTTTTTTGATAACCAAAGATCATTTTCTTAACGTGTGGATCATGTGTTGAATTCATGGTTACAGTTGATAATCATAGCACTAGCGAATAGACCAATGCTTGCTGTGATGAATTATAACTGATTATAGACTCAGAATCAATCACTCGTTTTGTTTACCTACGGGGTTGTCTTACAACGTGGTACTCACTATAAAATTTCATTGTTGTAAGCATGAACTAAGGCCAAGACTAAATGTTACTCGAAATGATCCCAAAAGAATGATTTAGAGATGTTTTATGAAACAAGGGTTGAATTATTTAAATAGAGCCTTACATTATAATGAGCAATATCGGAGTTTCTTAATTCTAGTTGGCCTGTTTTGATTGGGTGTCCGTCATCTCTGCGAGTTGTTGTTGGGTGAGCGAAGGGTTGCCACTCAGGCGCACGATCGCTTCGTAAAACACGACCTGGGGTTGCAGACTCAGGCGGGGGCCCAGGACAGACCCCACCGTAGATAGACGAGGATCATCCTGGAATACATAATATTTAAATAATTAGAGGACATAGATTTATTGAGTTTATTAGTTTGTAGTGGCATGTATTAGGAAATTTCGTTACTGTTGTACCTAAGACCTATACTCGTAATATTAGTACAAAATAATATTACGAGTTCAAATAAATCTGTGCCAGTTAGAAAACCAGCGTGTTATTAAATAAAAAAAAGAAAGGAAGAAAAAGCGAACGCCTGTAAGTTTACAACATTTTTTCAATCGTTACAACGATGCTATGATAATTGGCTTCTACTATTCAATAAAATTATAAAAATAAAAATTAAATGTTATTATTCGGTCATTAGTCATAGAGGTTATAAATACTGTAGAGGTTATAGTAACCCTTCAGGCTGATTATTGTTCAAGTGTACTGTATTAATTGAAAGACTTTGCTTAGTTCACGTAGCTTTATTTTCTAGTTGTTAACATACTTAACAAGTTGAGAGTTTTAATCGACTGACGCCCGCGCACTACGAGCGTCCTCTATTTATAACCATTCGCGCTAAGCGCTCGGGCCGGCGGCACCCCGTCCCGCGCGCCATACCCCCCGCCAATTTGGCCCACTGTGATCGTGTATCGACGGAGCGGACTCTCGACAGGTTTGGACTCGTCGGAACCTGCTCATGCGTGCGGCTCCGCCGATCTTTTAGTTCGGCGTCCGCAACAGTTCTCCCCCCGGCGCAGCCTGCGTAGCCTCTTCCTTCTTCATCAGGACGACGAGCTTGCTCACCGGGCGTCGGAAGATGCCGGTTCTGGTTCGTACCTCTACGACTCGAATGCTGCCGTCTGCTCTAAGATGCGTTCGCTCGACGACTCCCATCGGCCAGGTGTTCCGGGGCAGCGTGTGGTCGACTACTAGGACCACGTCTCCAGCCTGCAGGGGTCGGGCTCGTCCACCAACGTCGGCAGGTACTCTTGTGGCCGGTGTCTTGGGCGTTCCCCTCAGTCTCTTGCAGAAGGCGCATTTCCTTTCAATCGTGCGCACGGTGGGTCGTAGGTGAATAACCCAGTAGCGCTGCCGTAGGTCATTCGTTACACGCTCCCTGTTGGCGTGCCCCGTAGCGCAGTGTTCCCGTTGCACGATGAGCTTGGCCAGTGGGTGTCGGCCATCTATGATGATGACCCGCTTCGTCTCGGTGGGCGCTGAGGAAGCCTCGATCCGTCCTCGCACCTTCAGGAGTCCATCCTCTAATATAGGATCTAGTCGATACAGCCTGCTCGACTTTGTTAAGGGGTGAGCAGACTTGATCCTTTTTAGTTCTTCGTTAAAGCTGTCTTCTTGCGCGTGCCGGATTAGTTCCCTCTCGGCGCGCTGGATGTGTCGATGCTCCATGCTGGTCGCCTTACGTCGGCAGATGTCAGTGAAGGCAAGCGCTCGTGCAGTGGCCCTTACCAGGATTTCATATTTCGAGAAGCGGGCAGGGTCGGGTAGCCAGCTGTCTCGTCCCGGTTCTTCCCTGGTGTGCAGGATCTCGTCGTCTTCTTCTTCTCGCGTTGACATCTTGGGCCATCGTTCTTCCGGTTGGTATAGGAAGGCAGGCCCCTGGAACCATCGATCCGTTGTGCTCAGTGGAGTGTCGCTGAGCCTCGTTGCGTCGTCCGCCACGTTATGTTCCGTTGGCAGCCATCGCCATTCTCCTTTGTTAGTGAGTTCAGCGATCTCACCCAGTCTGTGTGCGACGAACGGTGTGTAGCGTCGCATGTCGTTGTGGATCCAATGGATCACGGTGGATGAGTCGGTCCAGTAGGTTGTCCGACCAATCTTCAAGCGGTGTTCCCTTCTTATCGTGTCGGCGAGTCTTGCCCCGATGACAGCTGCTTGTAATTCGAGCCGAGGTATGGTCTGCGCCTGTCTTGGCGCTACCTTGGCTTTGGCCGCCACCAATACTACGGCGACACTCCCGTCGCTGCCTGTGATCCTCCAGTAGGCCACGGTCGCATAGGCCTGTTCGCTGGCGTCACAAAGCACGTGGAGGTCGATGTGGTCGTATTTCTTCCTCGTGTAGCAGCGTGGCAGTCGGAGTTTGGTTATCTCGTTCAGGTGTGCCAACCACGATGCGAAGAGCTCGTTCTCTTCTGCTGGTATCTCTTCGTCCCACGTCGTCTGGAGGCGCCATAAGCTCTGTAAGATGATCTTAGAGCGGATGGTGTAGTGGCTTAGCAGTCCAAGTGGGTCGTAGATTGACATCACGGCGCTTAGGGCTTCGCGCTTGGTCGGCGCTCGAGCCCGGTCTCGTACCTCTGCTGGCACTCGGTTCATGGATGTATTGAACCCAAGTTCATCTCGTTCGGCGTTCCAGAACAGGCCGAGTATCTTGCTTTCCGGCTGTTCTCCCCCCAGTTGTGTGGGTGCAGTGGCGTACAGTTCAGGAGGTATGTCGCGCAGCACTGACTGATCGCTAGCGTTCCATCCCCGCAGCGTGAAGCCGGCGTTGGCGTGCACCGTTCTCGTTTCTTCCACCGCTCTCCAGGCTTCCATCGGGTCGTCATAGCTCGCCACTAGGTCGTCCATGTAGTGGCTTTCTTTTATAGCCGCTAGCGCTCGCGGGAACTCCTGCCCATGCATGTCCGCGTTGTGATTACGGACATAATGAGCCATGTACGGGGAGCTCGCGGCGCCGAAGATCATGCTCTTCATCTTGAATTTGAGTGGAGGCGTGTCTCGTTCATCGCCTCGCCACAGGAATTGCTGAGCTGGTTGATCTTCTGGTCTGATCTTTATACGTAGGAACATTTCTTGTATGTCCGCTGTTACTGCCACCGCCTTTTCCCTGAATCGGAACAGGATTCCTGGCAGTGACAGTAGCAGGTCCGGTCCCTCCAGAAGTTCATCATTGAGGCATATTCCGTGGCTTCTCGCAGCTGCGTCAAATACCAGCCTACACTTGCCAGGCTTGTTTGGGTTCTGCACGGCAAAGTGTGGCATGTACCAGCACACCGGGCTCGTACGTTCCGAGCCGTCGCACGGTGTGGCGTATCCTTTCTGCAGCAGGTTCTGTATCTGGTTGGAGTACTCTCTGGCGAATTCAGGGTCGGCGTCCATTTTCTTCTCGATGGTCGTGAGGCGACGGAGTGCTTGGCTGTAACTAGGTGGCATGGCGGTGTCATCTCTTCGCCACGGCAGCCCGACCTCGTACCCTGTGTCGGTCTTCTTGGTGGTTGCCTCGACGATCTTCATGGCTCGCTGATCTGCCTCTCGTATTCGCGGCTTTCCCTCTATGCAGAGAGCTTCTATTTTGAAATGAGCCTCGACAAAGTGGTGGAGCTGTTGGTTGCTCACGTTCGATTCTCGGTCGGGCTCGTATACGTGCAGCACCCTGCCTTCCTGTAGAAGGGCGCTGCGTGGTGCGGTTCCATGCACCACCCATCCCAGCTTTGTCCTTGATGCGGCCGGCTCGTTCGGAGCGCCGGTCCTGAGCTCCCTGGAAACGATGCACTCCCAGTGGTCAGTTCCCACTAAGAGCCCGGGGCGTGCTCGTTCGTAGCACACCTCGTCCCTGGGAAGGTCCCTCAGGTGCTCGTGCTGAAGAAGGGTTTCGAGTATGGCCTGCTGGTGCAGCTGCAGGTTTTTGATGGTCCTTGCTCTGACCTTGTACTTCTCAGTTTCATTTATCCCTCTGACATCAATAGTGATGAGCTGGCTCTTCGTCTCTTGTTGGCTCATGTTGACGCCGTTTAGGTGTAGCGGTAGTGATGGCCCCTCTGCCCCAATGCTGGAAGCTAACTCCTTGTCTACTAGGGTTATCGTAGCTCCTTCGTCTAGGAGCGCGTAGGTCTGCACCTCCCCTTTTGGTCCGGACACGATGATGGGACACATCTTCAATAATACTGATCGTTGTCCCATAGCTGGTTGCGGCGTGACGGATAGGACTGCTTCTTGCTTCGGTGTCTCTGCTGGCTTGGCCGCCTCTGTTTGCGGTGGTGTTTGGTGTAGGGTCGCGTGATGTGGTCGGCGACATTGATCCACACCGCAGGGTCTTGCTTTGCATCCGATGCGTCGGTGTCGTCGTTGGGCGCACTTGAAGCATATTTTCTTTTCTTTGAGAAACTCCCATCGTTGCTCGATCGTGAATGCCTTGTATTTAGGGCATTGTGGTAGAGTGTGTGCTTGTTCGCACCCAGGGCACGGCATCTTCTCTTCCGCTGCGGCAACGGTGTTGTAGACAGTCGCTTTCTTCTTTTGGGTCACTTCGGGTCGTGTTTCTTTCTTCTGGCTCGCGGCGGTGCACGTAGATGGGGCATAAGTGTAACGTAGTGCCCTGTCCGCCTCCCTCATTAAAAATCGGGAGATCACGACGATTTCTGGATCGGTCGTCCCTTCGTTTTCGTATGCGTAGTCGCACCAGCGCGAGCGGAGATGGGGACTGAGTTTGTCCAACACCTCCCTCGTCAGCAGGGGATTGAAGAGGTAACCCCTTCGGTCGATGGTCTTCAACACGCAGACGATGTTCTGTAGTTTCACAGCGAAGCTATTGAGGTCGGCTGCTGATGCTCCAGGTCTTGGGAGTTTCTTCAAGTCATCGAGCGCCCGATCAATAATAATTTCAGGACGCCCGAAGCATTGTTCCAAGGTCTTCATTATGATGTTCGAGTCTGTGGCCGTATGTAGTAGTGCGGCCACAGCATCTCGGGCATCTCCCTTTAGGCAGCTCCTCAGTCTGTGGATGTTCTCTGCTGCTGGAATCTGGTACATCTGCGTTGAGTCTCGAACGGCTGCTTTGAAGGGCAGCCATTCGCTAGCAGCTCCAGTGAATGTTGGCAGGTCTGTATATCGCGGACGGGGTCTGGCCATCTTCTCAAGCGTGGTGGCCAATTGCTCGATGCTGTTCCTCGTTCTGGTGGGAGTGGGCGATCGTACCCTAGGTACCTCGAACCTCAGTTGTCTTGGCTCCTCCCTGGTACTCTTGGCTGCCTCCTCCCCCCGTGAGTCGAGTGGGTTTGTTCGTAGCCACTCGTCGACCTTGGTATGAGGTTCTTCATTTATTGGCTCGTCGTTGACGCTCTCCTCGTCGTTGATGGCAGACACCTCTGCAGCTAATCTCTTCTTGACCAGGTCCATTTCCATGTCTAGCTGCTTTCTTTGTAGAGCTGCCAGTCTCTCTGCTGCGTTCAGTTCTGCTAGTCGCAGTCGCGTTGTGACACTTGTGGTTGATCGGTGCGACCGTAGCGACCTTGCAGGTGACCTGGCTTGTTGTTGCGTGGTCATCGTAGTTCTGACCCCGGAGGGTCCGGCTGTGCTTATCTCCGCCAGCCTTGAGAAGGGTGAGGGCGGCGGATCTAAGGACACCCGCTGAAGTCGCTCCCTCTCTATTCTTCCTTCCTCTTGGCGGCGTGCGGCTTCTTGGCTGCGCCTCTGTTCTTCCAATTCAGCCAAGTCTGACTGGCTCCTTGTGACGACCATGGTCGGTACTTACACGGTTGGTACAGACGATGTCAGACTCAGGTAGGCAGGCGCCGTCACTCGTTGATTCTGCCTGGATAGCAGGCACAAGCACTGTAGGTTCTGCTTGTATAGCAGACACGGTTACGCACTATATTGTTCTGTCTATAACCGTAGGCTGAGTAGCAGATACAGTTACGCACTATATTGTTCTGTCTATAAAGTTCCGCCTACGTAGCAGGCACGGGCACGTACTTTTATGTTCCGTTTACAGTTGTAAACACAGGTACGCACTATATTGTTCCATCTACAGTTGTAAACATAGGTAGGTACGCACTATATTGTTCCGTCTACATTTGTAAACACAAGTACGCACTATATTTATTTAACTAGTTACACGGATCGGCACACGTTCAGGCTCGACGTTTTCCCGCGTAAAATAGTTCGTTCGCACGCAATGTTTCTTCAGCCTAGTAGATAGACGGGGACCGGCACACGTTCAGGCTCGGCGTTTTCCCGCCTAAATAGTTCGTTCACACGCACTGTTTATTCAACCTAGATTGACGGGGACCGGCACACGTTCAGGCTCGGCGTTTTCCCGCGTAAAATAGTTCGGACACGCACTTTTCTTTAGCCTAGATAGACGGGGACCGGCACACGTTCAGGCTCGGCGTTTTCCCGCGTAAAATAGTTCGGACATGCACTTTTCTTTAACCTAGATAAACGGGGACCGGCACACGTTCAGGCTCGGCGTTTTCCCGCCTAAAAATTTCGGACACGCACTTTTCTTTAGCCTAGATAGACGGGGACCGGCACACGTTCAGGCTCGGCGTTTTCCCGCCTAAATAGTTAGCACACGCACTTTTTCACTAGGCATAGGCACTCGCGAGGTTCTGGACGGCGACACTACTTCAATTCTGGCCGTCGTTATTCCAGATCCTCGTAGTGGACAGTCGACTCTCTCTTATTCGCAGGTTGCAGGTGTTTTCTTCATCCGCCCGCACTTATACGTACCAGAATTATTGTGGCACGTATTCTTCATTCGGAGCGCGGAGGACCGGAAACTATGCTGGACTTGGTTGTCCGGCTCGTATGGACCAAGAACTGTACTGGACTTGGTTATCCGGCTCGTAGAACCAGAAACTGTAGAGGTTATAGTAACCCTTCAGGCTGATTATTGTTCAAGTGGACTGTATTAATTGAAAGACTTTGCTTAGTTCACGTAGCTTTATTTTCTAGTTGTTAACATACTTAACAAGTTGAGAGTTTTAATCGACTGACGCCCGCGCACTACGAGCGTCCTCTATTTATAACCATTCGCGCTAAGCGCTCGGGCCGGCGGCACCCCGTCCCGCGCGCCATACCCCCCGCCAATTTGGCCCACTGTGATCGTGTATCGACGGAGCGGACTCTCGACAGGTTTGGACTCGTCGGAACCTGCTCATGCGTGCGGCTCCGCCGATCTTTTAGTTCGGCGTCCGCAACAAATACTGTATGTATGTATATCAATCAATCAATCTGCCTAACCTTTTCCTAACTACGTTGGGGTCGGCTTCCAGTCTAACCAGATGCAGCTGAATACCAGTATTTTACATAGAGTTTCTGCCTATCTGAACTTCGCTACCCAGTAACTGGGTAAAACGTTAAATACATGCAGGTTGAAATTGAAAACATGCGACAAACCGAAATGGGAGATTGTACTCATCATTATGAACAACTTTTACTAAGAGACCAAAGCTGCAATCGCGAAAAAAAAAAACCTGTTTCTTACATTTTGACGAGATATGTGAACATAAATGTAGGGAACAGCTGATTTTTTTATCGCGATTTCAGGTTTGGTCCCATAGTAAAAGTTGTTCATAATGATGAGTACCTACAATCTCCCATTTCTATTTGTCGTATGTTTTTAATTTCGTCCTGTATAAAGTTGCATTAAATAATACACTACTTGATCGAAAAGAGAGCGCCGCTAAAACTGCACCTAACACTGTTTCGAACCAAGGTACAATGCTATTTTATTTGCGCAGGCATTTCGTATGCGTAGCATAGAAAACCAAACAGTGTTCATATTATGGGTAAGCAAGCTGAATCTATTCACAATAAGTTTGCTGTGATTTTGGCTTCGGTACGGAGATTGTGAAATGGCAAACATTAGTAGGTAGTATATTTTTCCAAACACACGCATGTGTAGGTACTACTGAATAAATAAATACAAATAAATTTACATTAAATAAAAAAATAAAAAATAGTTTAATTTAATTTTTAATTAAATTATAAATTTATATCAAAACTGTTCGAATCAAACAAACATTTATTTTCTTTAAATTGAAGTCTTAAAAAAATAAAATTTTGGGATTTTCTTTGTTCCTATCTAAAATACCACTTATTTTAAATTTATACCTAAAATGTACCTCCTCGAATACTGAACAAAATTGTTACCTGTGGTTATAATGCAAAAGTAGTGTTTCGCGTAATGCCGTCGCGTTGAAGAAAATGCTACCGGTATCTTAGAAGAAATGCCACGCGTCGAAAGGAAACTACGCGTAGAAGGAATGCAATGCGTAGTAGCAATGCTACGTGCAGAAGAAATTCTACGCGTAGCAGAAACGCTACGCAGTGCTACGAGATTATTCCCGAGGGTGTTGTAGAACGCCATGATAATTAACAAAATAAGTCAAGAAAAATACTGTAGGTGTACAACATCCCTAGGCTAGGTCTTATCATTCATTATACCAGGCTTTTATTAAGTCACAGCAGGTGGTCTTTATATAGCTTATTGTTACTGTCGTTTAAACTTTAATTGACTTTCAATATCCATTGTATTAATTGAATCAATTTTGCTACTTTATCACGAATTTCCCACTCGCCTTGATAAAAGCCTAGATCACGTACTTCTAAAGACTAAACTTTTGTCGACCACTCTGGTTTTAGAGTCCCATATTACTGACCATAAGCCTATTCTCCTCGACATCATAGACGCAAACCCTGTGCGCAGAACATCTTACCTTTCTACCCGCCTTAACCATGAAGCAATTAAGCTCGAACTGGAAAATACCGACTTTTCAAGTATATACACTGAGGAGGATGCTAATATCTCTATGAACAAATTTATAGATTTCGTATTAATGGTTATATCCAAACACACGACCCAAGCTAAAATCCCTAGACAAAAGAGAACTCTAAAACCCTGGATAACTCCTGGTCTTCTAAAATGCATTAGACACCGAGATAAGTTACACATACAATCCAAAAAAGCACCAGACAACCTTATACTTAAAATTACTTATAATCGCTACCGTAACTTCTGTAACGACCTACTCCGAAAACTAAAAATATCATACGAAAGGAGTGAGCTTGAGAAAGCAAGTAATAAACCAAAAATGTTATGGAAAGTAATCAAGGAAATTACCAACACCACGAGAATATGTGCAAGCCCCGTTGAGTTATTAAAAATACGCAATGATCCTAAGTCTTCCGTTAATGAGGTCTGCAATTACTTCAGTAATGTAGGAAAAAAGCTAGCTGACAATATTATATCACAGGGCCACGCCCCACCACCTCAGTCTAACGATCAGTCTTATCTTAATGGTACAAATTCCTCCCTTGTTAATTCTCTTGCGCTCTTAGAAGTTGATGAAGCAGAAACAGAATCGCTTATCCTACAGCTGCGTAATGACTGTGCTATCGGATGGGACGGTATATCGCCTCTCTTATTGAAAAACTGTCGCCACGTACTGGTACCGCCCCTTACCTTCATATACAACCGCTGTCTACAATTGGGCGTGTTCCCGGATGCTCTAAAAAAGGCGATAGTCCACCCTATACACAAGGGGGGGGACAGAACCTGTGTCAATAACTATAGGCCTATATCAGTTTTGCCGACACTTTCTAAGATCCTTGAGAGGATCTTAAACAAACGTCTCAGGACATTTTTGGAAAAATACAAATTAATAGCAGACAACCAGTATGGCTTCCGGGCTGGTGTTTCAACAGAAGATGCTGTGCTAGGTTTGACTCAAGAGGTAGCTAGAAATCTAGACAAGAAGACAAAATGTTTAGGTATATTTCTAGACCTTTCTAAGGCATTTGACACAGTTTCTGTCCCCATCCTTACCTCAAAATTAGAACACTTAGGTGTACGTGGCGTGTCGCTTGATATATTTAAAGATTATCTATGTAATCGCACCCAGAGAGTTAAAATAGATACCCACCTTAGTGAAGAGGAGTTAGTTACTTTCGGCGTCCCTCAAGGCAGCATTCTGGGCCCCACCTTATTTCAAATATATGTCAACGACCTTTGCAAAATGAACCTCCCTAATACTAAGATTTATACATACGCTGATGACACCGCGATCTTAGTTCATGGACATACTTGGGATACCATCAAAACTATAGCAGAAACGGGTGTAGCAGAAATTATGAAATGGCTCAATTTTAATCTCCTTACCTTAAACATAAATAAATCTTGCTACATCCCATTTGCAATTAGGCGTAAGACCGCACCGTCACCCAGTTATGCAATTACTGCCCACTCATGCTCAAACCGTTCGGGACCATGCCGTTGTATAGCGCTAACTAGAAGTGACAGCGTAAAGTATTTAGGTATCCATATAGATGACGGACTTACATGGAAAAAACAACTTGACGCTGTCACGACTAGAACCCTGCGCCTCATTCATATATTTAAATCCCTCCGAAACTCTGCTAACGCCAATATCTTGAAAATGATATATTTTGCACTATGCCAATCGGTCATAGGATACTGCATCGCTGTATGGGGTGCTGCAACGAAAGGTAGCCTCCTGCGGGCAGAGAGAGCACAAAGAGCCGTATTAAAAGTAATGACAAGGAAGCCCCATAGATACCCAACAACACAACTTTATGCAGACTGTAAGGTTCTTACAGTCCGTCAGCTCTTTGTGCTTCAATCTGTTCTTAGGAAACACAGCAGCCTTCCCCCGGCTAACCCAAAAAAACGTACAAACCTTCCCCCAGGCACCCAACACAGGACCACGTTCGCAAAGCATCAATATTATGTAATTAGCGCTTATATCTACAAAAAGATTCATATAAAACTGAATATCTTAGACCTCAACAAACACAACCTAAAATTAAAAGTGACAGAATGGCTACTTAAACAGGACTATGCCGCAACGGAGACTTTACTTACCTACATCGCCTAGTACTAATAATAATAAGCACACACTCATCTTCAAGCTTGCACGAATACTTTTTATCCTCGCACTCACACACTCTCGCAAATACAACTCCCCCACTCACTTACACATCAACACCATATTACCACTCATCCCCACTCACACACACCTACACACCAATAATCACATTCATCTAATTTCATTTACCTACATCCTCACACTCTCACATACTCTCACAAAAAGTTATAATCTGTAATTTAAACCATAACTTTTCTTTTTTTTCCCTTCTGAAGGTAAATTGACACAGTCCACTCATACTTACATAAAATTCATTGGAACCCCATTGTGAATCACTGCCTCTTAAGATACAGGATTCCCTAGTTTAAGAGACAGAGATTAATTTATTGTGTACAGATTTCTGCATCATCCAAATGTTTTATGTAAATGTTCTCTATTCTGTATTTTTTGGGAAATAAAGATATTATTATTATTATTTATATTTGAAGCTGAAGTAAGAAGTAGCTATATTAAACATTAGGTATGTGTGAACAACATGTACTTTAACTAAATACGCACAGTCACAATAACATTATTGTTACATACTCAATTAGTGGGTTATTATTCATTTTATTAGTGGATGGTAATTGGTGGGTTAAGTTATTATAATTTTAATACTCTTCGTTAACAGCTACAGAGTGTTGACAGTATTCGCCACAGAACAGAAAACTGTTCTGTGGTATTCGCCATGCTTTGACTTTGCAGTTAGGATACATAATAGCAAGTACATACTGGTATGGTACATAGTATTATGGTGATGTCATGGGCAGTCATTTTGATATAGGACGTCAAGTAAATCAAAATTAATTACATACTAGGTTCATGATGATGGAGCATCACCTTATCACTTGATAATATCTTTCGTTTAAGAAATCAAAATCTAGACAAGCAATATTCACATTCTATTAAATCCGTTTCATAACTTGTGTTTGATAAGCAACTTCGATTAAAATAAGAAACTCCAAACCTTTTTTTTTTCAGAATACACAAACTGCGGGGTAATTGCGTAACACTCATAAAATTATAATTGATCGCATTTCCTCTCATTTTGATAGTTCAGTCACGTTCATTGCGTTGTTTACGTTGTTGAGAATACGAATTCAATCATAAATACCCTTCAAAACTCTCGTATATTGAAACTGTGTTACGCAGTTAGAGGTTGGACGCTTTACAATCCCAAGAAGAATGCAGCCATACATTAAACTCGTACATTTCATTGAATGTTTAGAAAAACCGATTAGAGAATTAGAGATGCTATCTTTAAGTACCGTATATATTACCGTACCGTATATCATTTTAACCTAGCCTGATCTCTGAAGTATAATGATTTCCACTGATTCTAGTTTTAACTACATAAGCTGTAAAACGAAGTTATGAACCTGCAATATTAAACATGGGCCACACGTGGGTGGGGTGGATACTATTGATGCCAACTCGCGATACCGGACTAATAATAGATTCTATCACAAAGGTAGAAACATGTTTTTGTAAATAAATCTCACAATAAGTAATGCGATGGGCAATGGATTTTTTTGATGGAAGGAAGGGATAAATAACAAAATTCTTAATAGTCATAGGTATCATTATGTTGAGCATATCCAGTTATGGAAGCTCAAAAACCTTAAAAAATATGCCAATAAAAGACACTTTTGCACGTATATGAAATAGTAGATTGTTGCATCGAGCGCAAAGGGAGTTAATAATGCACGAGTGTTATGTTGGTGCCCGAGCGCATACGAGGTCACTAATAACAGGAGCGCATTAATTACTCACTCTAGCAAGGTGCGTAATCTACTTTTCTTTTAACTACCAATCTACCTACTGTGATAAAATATACCTAGGTACTCAAAATAAAAACTCAAGTTAATGAAAACAAAGTTATCCCGCGACTTTTGCGGCAAAAGGTTATTAACGATTTGCAGCTGTTTTTATACTTGCAAACATAAAACATTATTTATAATGGCTAGTTAAAAAGAAAATGTTTTATATTTACATTTTATATACAGCGCTTAGATCACTGAACGAGAAAACAATAAAAGCATGTCAGATAAATGCGAGCTTACCACCTATTTATTGTTCTGAACAGTTTGTAATTGGTTTTGTTTTTTTTTTTCTAGAGTTGAATTCATATCGCTATCGCTGTCTATTTCCATTTTTCAAACTTTTCCTGCTAAATAAGAAGTAGGTATCAAAGTTTTACAATGATACAAAATGCGCGCCATTTTTTTTTTTTTACTAAGTCGATTTTATTCAGCTGATTTTTATTTTCAGCCAGTATCTTTTTGATCTAATGCATACATTTTATATTAAGCTTAATGGGAGACATTAAACCTCTGTGGTAAATTTAACAGTGCATTAATGAAAAACTTTGCAACTTTGAGATTTCATATAACCTTTCTGCATTACGTTGGTTCTAAGCAAAAAATACCTCCTTTGTGATCGGTTTTGTAGTGATTAATGGTAACATTACTACTTAGTTGAAAGAAAATATAATTGATTGTTTGTGCCTCTTCCGAAAGGTAGGTTCGTATGGAATGAGGTCTTCTCCATACGAAAGTTTTACAGCAGTAGGTTTGGCACGTTATCAAATATGTTTTAATTATTTAGGGAACTTTATATTCGTTACTGATGAGAAGATTAATTAATGAATAAAAGTAAGTATTGAGTTTACTGATATGAATTCAATCTACGACATTAAATGTGCAGGAAACTACGGCAGCTTTTAACTGAAAGCTAAGCTGCTTCCGTTGAGTAATTGGAAAATTCAACAGTGAGCTGCACACAACTTGGAAAATCGAAGAATACAAATAATTATATTTAAGCGATATTTTTTTTATATAAAATCTCACTATTAGGTACACAACTAGATAAAAATATCAAACATTAGAAAAGTTACCACAAAAAATAAACATAATTAATAACACAAATTACCTTGCTTTTAGAAACCTTCAATGTGTATATTAAAGATCCAATTAAAAATACAGCATTTATTACCATTAAGATGCTGGCTACTATTATGAACGCCATTTGGGAACACAAAATCTTACGCACTTTTTTTTCACTTTCATGTACGTCCTCGGACGTCTTTATTCTACGTGCACCGCGTTTATTGTGAATAAGAATAAAGCACTGGTGGTCACACTTGATTGTTCTCTAAATCATCAATCACATCGACATAGACCGGGGACAATTTGGTAAATCTAGATAAGTAAAAGATGTATATCATCCTATGCTAGACTGAACTATGCTATGAATTTTATCTAATTGTGAATTGTTGTTTTATCACTATTGGTATATAATATCGTGATAAGTGTTTGCGTGTAGTGATTTAAGTATGCACACGTTAAAGTGATAAAAGCGTTAATCTACAGATTATCAGGTGCGAGATTAGAATACTAATTAAAATTCAGATATTTTGAATTTTACCTAACTCATTCGAGGTAAAAAAAGGACGCAGTGGGCAAAAGTTTGGGCAACTGGGAAAAGTACCTGCAGTTTTTTGCAAATTCAAATTCAACCTTTTTCTCAATACCTAATAACGTTTTAACCTGAAACCTCAATGGATTTCAGCTAATGCGAATTTTTGTTGTAGTGGCCGGTAAATGTACGGAGGCAATAATGCGTATGCGTACTTTTATCCAGGAGTCAATTATTAAACTATGTTTTATGAATACAATTACTAAGATCAATCTGCTAACGCCTAACACACGTGACTCTCAATCAATTCATATAAATACTCCGTTGCTTAATAAAGTTGCTATTTTTTTATTCACGTAAGTATTCTATTGTTTCAGAATGCCATAATGCAAATATGTATATTAAAAAACCGGTCAAGTGCGAGTCGGACTCGCACACTGAGGGTTCCGCACAAATTTTTAGGTACGTTAATAATACAAATTTACGGTTTCCGATTTTTTCCTTTACTTGTGCTACATATCATTGCTTCTTGCCAAATTTCATGATTCTAGGTCAACGGGAAGTAGAATACAGGTTTTGATTTCCTTGCGAGTGTCAACATATGCGGCATAAACGGAACATAAACGCCCGTATCTTTTGATTTCGTTGACTTAGAAGTTTGATTTTTTCACTGCTTCAAGGGATTGTAGACCGTTTTTCCTTTTGAGGTACGGAACCCTAAAAAAAACTCCAGGTTGATACTATACATTGCATGGCAGAAGTTACTACTTGTATTCGATTAGAATTCAAAAAAATGTAATAGTAGCTCGATTACCTAATAATCGGATCACTTTATGTGGTATCCTTTTTTAAAGTAATACATTTATATAAAGCCCAAATTGCAGTTCGCAAAAGTACTTTTGAAATACGATTTTGTATCCATTGGGAGCCGCTGGGCTGCATATTTTCTGGGTTATCTGCAGATTACCACTTAATGCAATTTAACGGTAACATATTATAAGTATAACGTACTTATAATCATTCATCAAGATAAATAAATAAGTACATTCATCAAGATAAATAAATAAGTACATTTATAAATAAACACTACACATTAAACATGCGCTCTACTTGATAATTTCTGAAGTGTTTTCTGAATGGTTGAAAATCATAGGTATTCGACGTCCAAATTTCCTTAAAGCACAAGCGCCAGAGTAGCCTGCGATATTCAAATTTTCTTACGTTTTTTTGCAATTTGGTCAGCAAGCAAATATGTTTTTACAGAATTAAAATCATTAAAGTCATCAATACAACTGTCTAAGTTCAAATAATAACCTATTGCATGACGATTTCATGAATAATTTAAGGTCAATTCTGCTTATAGAGTTGTATGATGATTCTAATAATTTTTATTCTGAAAAATACACATTTGTTCCGGTCGCGAATCATATTTTGTTCAACATACAATCTGACACTGAGCTGCGAATATCAAAAACTTATGAAAATTTTAATATCGCGGGCTAACTTTGCGCATCCTGCTTAAGTTCAGACAGCAGCGGCAGCGGGATTGTGGCGGGGCAGCGGGATTGTCCGAAAGGGTTACCGCTACCCCGGAACACAAAGAGCTAAGGAAGGAACACGGGTGGGTTTTAGTCAGTAAGAGTCTGACACTCCCTTCTGCTCCACCCAGAGCGGGAGGGGTCATTTCATGATTTCCCATCTACAAAAAAAAAAAGCACATCGAGCTACCCGAAACTGTCCAATCTACTCAATCAACTTTGAACCTTATGCTTCAGCGATAAAGTTGAAAATCTATTAAATAAATTTGACAAATTGTAGTAGCTTGATGTGCATATACTTACAGGGTACAGCGACGCGAAAACTTAACCATGAATTCAGCACATGATTTTAGATTTTAGACCCCCCCCCCCCCCCTTAGCGAATAAATTCTTGGTCAGTTATCTCAAAAAGAATCCATGGTAACAGATTGCGCGTCGATAGTGCCGCTCTGTATAAAAGGACAAGACAACAAAATATCTTTTGCTGTTTGATCTTACTACTCTCAGATAAGCGTGGTTGTTACAAAGTTAAGGAGTTCGATCGTATAGCATTTTTAATTGTAACCTACTATTAAATAATATGATACCAAGCCAAAAAAGCTTAGTTAACAGGGTACCTACTTAAGGGCCTGTACTACCTCAGATTGCGAAAATTGTGTTAGCATGAATGGCTGCAGTTTCGACAGTACTGCAATATTCGTTCTGTAAATAATATACAGTAAAGATGAGGACCACTGCAGTGCGATTCTGTAACCATCTCAACGTGAAAATTTAGGTGAAGTGAGCGTGGAGTGAGCTGTCAGTGTCATCCTGATGCTAGGGATTGATACTCTTGACAGCTCACTCTAAGCTCACTTCACCTAACTTTTCACGGTGAGATTTTTACAGAATCGATCGGCTGCTAAGTGTTGTCTATTGCATACAATTTTTTCGATACAAAGAAGTCTCAAAGTTAGGTACCTCTAAATCGTAAAATAAATGGAACATTTTCAAAAAAAAAAACTTTGCAAGCTAGTTGAACAATGCATAAAGCAGATGCCGTAGGTTTACTTTTATTTTTTAATCGTTACATTTAACGTAAAAAGATGTGATCGGAAATATCAAGCTTTATGGTTATAAAGCTTGCTACTCACACCTTGAACCGCCCTGCCACCCGGACCCCGCAGGACCCCATTCAGTACTTGTCAGTAATGCTACAGGCAAAAAACATAGTTGTTTGTTCAGCAATGGAATTATTAATACTCTACCTGTAGGTACTTGACTCATCATCTGCCTAGCCTTATCCCAACTATGTTGGAGTCAGCTTCCATTCTAACCGGATGCAGCTGAATACCAGTATTTTACATGGAACTATCGACCTTCACAACCTTGTTATCTACTAGGTAACACGATACCCCTTGATAAGACTGGTTGCCTGACTTACAGGCTGACTGGATGACCAGTAACGACTGCCAAAGAAATGAATAAATGAGAATGAGAGTTGGAAACCATCCACGGACTGACCTAGGTAAGCTCGATCGATCCGTATGGCTATTAATACTTAGCACGAGTCTGTACTTGACTAGTTACTTGATTTTAACTAGACTAGTATATCCGACACATACTTACAACCTGATGGCCGAAGATAACGTAAGACGTTGTCAAGCACAATGGAAAATCGTGGAAAGTTAGTAAGTTATCCATGGGCCGTGAACGTGCGGCGGGTAGGTGACATGACGTAACGAATGGTCCTCGGGTTGGCGACCCCGGCGCAACACTTGTTGCTAAGCTGTCGTCTCGAACAGTTCAACAAGTTGACGAGACTGTCGTCAACATTTAGGGTGGCACAAAGAGAAATTACGTAGTCGTAAATTATTCGGCATTTAATTCTATCCATCTGCCACTAAATAGTAAATAAAGCTGTCCCCACACCTATATGAAAGTATAGTGCCACTATTTCGTATTTAAATACCGTCATCATCATCTGCCTAGGCTTCTCCCAACTATGTTGGGGTCGGCTCCCAGTCTAACCAGATGCAGCTGAATAGGTACCAGTATTTTATATGGAGCGACTGCCCATCTCACATCCACAACCCAGTTACTGGGTATTACGATACCCCTTGGTAAGACTGGTTGTCAGATTTTCGGGCTTCAGACTTCCCGTAACGACTGTCAAAGATCCACGAATGACAGCCGGGACCAACGGCTCAACGTGCTTTCCGAGGCACGGAGGGGTCTCAGTATGTAAAGATGGTCACCCATCCACAGACCAACCGCGGCAAGCGTAGCTTAACCTGATCGATCGACCTGTGCGGCTGTTATTATTTAGCCATGGGCCCCTCTAAAGCCCAAGCTAAGCTCGGGCCTCTCTCGTATTTAAATACCGTATAATAAGTAATGCTTATAGGTAAGTATTGGAATCGTTATCAAGTAATAGTTATCAAGTTAGCGCATTAATTTTCGTTGTTGTTCTGTTAATCGAATGTATACCTATATTTGATTGTTTATCACTTTGGTTCGTTTTGATTATATAGTCGAGCATCGAAACCCAAAATATTTTTTTGTTTTAATAAGTGCGGGGGGCGTACAGGTAGGCACAGTAACGAAAGTTGAATAACGCTTCAGTTCTTAATCTTAATAATTGAGCAAAATATTTAATTGAAATCAAAACAGCAGATTTTTTTAAGTTACAGAGTTGTTAAATAAAAAGCTAAGCAGTACGTATGATATTTAAGTAAAGGTATCTGAATACCGTAATATGTGTGTGTTTTTCTGCAGTATCTGCCTCCAGTAAGGACTAAACTTTATTAAAGTCTTCTTCTTATTCTTAATACTATAAATGTTTACGATTCAGGAATACTACCGGTACTGTTAAAACTGGCACGCCTTCTGCTGAGCAGTGGTGCCCCAGGGTAACAACTCGGACTTACGTCGTAGGCCATGGGTTCGACCGCAAGCAAGCACTTAGTGTAATTTATTTCATCACCACTGCTGCCAAAACGGTGAAGGATAACATCGTGAGGAAACCGGTATGTTCTGGAACCAAAATTTCGAAGACATGTGACATCCACCAACCCGCACTCGGCCTGCTAGGAGGCGGATTATGGCCCACTCCCTCCCACAGAGACGAGGCCCAGCAGGCTATATCCCAGCAGTGGGAACGTTATAGGCTGCTTATGCTATGCTCTGTCGCATGCGAGTCGAATCATGAAGTTAGAGGTACGGTCAGCAGCAAAAGTCGATTAACACTTCAGTGTTTTTAATCTCAGTTATTGGGCAAAACATTTGTTCAAAATTGCAGCTGAAGTACAATGAAATGCGGGAGACGCTCCGGGCGTCGGGAGCCGCGTGACGACTCCCGGCCACCGTAGGTGCGGGCCTGCGGGCGGAGAGTAATGGGTAACTCTCCGTCCGATCAGGACCAGGCCCGTGCCGGACGGCGCGTACGTGTTCCACGCGCGCCTCAAAGAGATGTCAGCACAAAGGAAGAGGCCCGAAAGGGCCGAAGCCTGCCGGGGCAGCGGGATTGTCCGAAAGGGTTACCGCTACCCCGGAACACAAAGGGCTAAGGAAGGAACACGGGTGGGTTTTAGTCAGTAAGAGTCTGACACTCCCTTCTGCTCCACCCAGAGCGGTAGGGGTCATTGGATGATTTCCCATCCACAAAAAAAAAAAAAAGTACAATGAAATTTCGAATAAATATTTTGCTCAATAACTGAGATTAAAAAAACTGAAGTGTTAATCGACTTTTGCTGCTGACTGTACCTAAGCAATACTAACATTAATATTTAATAATGCAAACGTCGACTGGATTAGCTACGAACGAAAACCAACATGTCGATTTCCGCAATAATCAAAACGATTATCTTTCATGAAATCTGTAAGTGACAAGAGTTTAAGTAACATGAATAAACTCAAAATGTACATAAATGATGTCTTGAAATAGGTCAGCCATGACGTAAGCCATCTCTGAATATGGTAGTTATATGTACAATTATTGATGTCGTTTCATGGAAGTTGCAGGCGCTATTAAAAATCAATACACTCACTTCATATCAAATACTGTTGTGATAGAGAGCAGAGTTAGGCGATAGGTATAGCAACAACTAAGTTATAAAGGAGAAGTTGCAACTTTCATAGAAAATTACCCCACGACAGACAGCTGAGAAAAATATCTCAAAAAATAGGTAAAAATGAGTATTAATAAATTGTATACCATGCAATACCTACTACTCTAATGACCATAAAAAAGTTGAATAAAGATGACAAAGATTAAACAAATGAACATCTGTGATATTCTAAATTCATTTGCTTTCTTATTACAAGGAAGGTGTAAAGAAAAAATAAAAGAAATAAAACTTATTTATTCCTGTTCTACATCTAGCAAAATATGATCTAAAAATGAGCTGGGTGGCTAGAAACATCTTCTTAACTCGCCCAAACAAGATAATACAAAATAGTCATTACATGGGCGCAGACTCCTAGTGTCCTGCGCATGGTATAACAATATTCTTTTATCGCATGCAAATGAGTTAATACAGTGTTTAATTGCTTTTTAATTCTATTCTAAAACTAAAATCAGAAGTTAGCATATTACAGGTATTCTGCCCCTGAATTAATATTTAGAGCAATTTTTTAATGTACTAGCCAGTAATGATGATCATCATCATTTTTTAAACTAATTTTTAGCGATTTTTTGAGATATTTATCTTTACAGTCGGAAGTGGGGCATTTTTGCTACTTCTTCTTTATCTTGTCATGTAGCATAACTATTTCGTAAGAAAACATTTTCAGATTAGTTTTATTTAGGTAATTCTTCCGCAATAGCTTGACGATAGCTGATGATTTTAGACACTTGCCTAGGTACTTCTTGATGTACATCTTATCTACATATATTTAGAATTTTATTTACTCGGTCTATCTATAGTACGGACGTCGTCTGTATTTGATTTCTCCCTTTTCTAAGGTATTTGATTTCGTATGCTTGATGGGTACCCTTCTAGAATACAGTGCTACTGAATAACTTTGTCTATCCTTGATTTAAAAAAATACCCTGGAGCACGTTGGGTGCTGGGAGCTCGGGTGGTGGTGTGGTGGCAAATGGCGGGCGCTGGAGGCCCGCGCGCCAGCCTCCTCGGCTCGGCTACCCGCAGCACACGCGCTTCACTCCGCGCCGACCAGCCGCCGAGTGCAGGCGCCCGCGACCCCACCGTCACGCCGACACACTCGAACCGAACTCGCTCACCGCGCATTACACGGAAACTATCACTTTCGCTTCAGATGACAATCAAGTTTCAACCATGATAACACTGTGAATTGATTAGTGTGCATCGTCCGGCTCTACCACCACGGCAGCATCGCAAGGTAGGTGAGTTTATTTGATCTATACTTCCATGGTCAGAATCAAAATCGAGTCTACGTGTCAGTTCCGAATGCTAAGTGAAAGGCAAACTCTTTGTTAAATTACGTGGATAGGCTGACAACGACTTCTTTAAAGCATCTCGAAAAGCACTTACTTTCGATCATTGTAACAGGATATTAATTAAAAATTATTAGAGTTGTTAATTGTTACTAAAGTACCGCGCGTGTTAATAATGTTTGTTGTATAAATCACGCTTCCTCCATGCATTACTAACTATTCGTAATTTTGATTACCTTTGCGAGTTATGTTATATCTGCTTACTTCAAGGTATCATTTTGATTATTTGACCTACATTCTTAATAAATACATGCATACCTATAACATTTTTGTCCTTGATATTTAACATACCTGAAGATAGTACATTTCCCTTCAAATATACGGGTACATATCTCGTTCAGTTGAAACTGAAATGCCACAATTATTTGCAGTTTACGCAGTGAAATGTACCTACAAGTAAACTGCGAGTTTAAACCAAGCAAAATAAGTAACGGCATCCAATTAATGTATGTGTATAAGTAAATACATACACTACATATAGCTAGCTATTCACTATAGGTATGCATTAAACAATGATAGGTTGTATTTTATAAAAGACACATGCACTTTCTGTGTATTTCTCTTTTCTGGTTAAAACAGAGTTTCTGTACATAAAACTGAGGTCCAATAAAGTATATTGCACCTGAAACTACTGAATAAAATAAAACATTTAATAAGTTGCGCCAATTTACTTTATCAGTAGTTTTAGTAAATTGTCATAAGTCAACATACCAACGTAATATTTACATACTGTAATAATGTCTATTATCCAATTTGTTTGTCTGTTAGTAAGATAATGAAACGAAAACAATATTTTAATTAATACGTATTACGTGCATCGTCAAACTCGCTAACAACAATGTCAGAGTGAATATTGTATCGTTATCAAAGTAGTTTTTGCATTGCATCGATTCATACATATTTTTACAAGAAAAAGCTATTAAGCATAAGCACGTACAGTAAAGTACTTATTTATCTGGCCATTAATATTATTCAAAATATTCCTTAACCGTAAACAAAGTTTTAAGTTAATCTTATGCATGTTTATTATGAAAATCTCCAACTTATTAGATATCGCTTTCATATCAAAGAGGTAATAAAAATAATCGTAGGACAGATACTTATACATTATTTATTATTTGAGTATTAAGGAAAAACATAAATGACTAAAATACAGAAGTCCTTCAAAATAAGATTAGTAGGTAAGTAGACAAGATTAGGACTTAGTAATTAATTATATTTGTATGGCTATAGTTTAGGCAAAGTTAGACGATTTCCGTGAACAGTGTATGTGTATTGATTTTCATTGTGCACGTGTGGGTCGGAAAGCCCCATGCAAAGACTTGATGATAAGCCGAACGCGATAGTCTTCTCGCCACTCGTGCTAATACAATCTTTATATCTAGCACGTTATGGGCTTGATTATATGGTGTGCGTCACGTTTTACCGCTACGTGGATCTGCACTACCTACATAACTAGTGCATACCGTGGCACTCGTACATCCTACGATAAAAAGTGAGAGCAACACGTAGGTAATAAAACTGAAGCGTGTCCTTCAAATTATAACGTTAAAACTTAGCGATTATAATTGCCTCGGATGAACTGATTATCTGGTATGATATAATTACTTACCTAATGTAAGATACCTAGAGCCAGAACAGTACAAGTTATTGTTGAATGTGGGGGTCTATTAGAAGCCACATGCAGTTGTAGAATTTTACTATAAGAGAGCTAGGCAGAATTGTGTAGATTATAACTAAACCAATTACCGACTTGATACCTACACGTGCTTTGAACAGTTATATCATAGAATAACAATAACATCATCATAATAATTATATTATTACTATACTATAATATTATATTAATATATCACGATTATATTATTTCACGAAAGTATGTTGGTATCCACAAATTTTATTGTCATTATATGGTCTCGACGTTAAGTTGACAGAAGCGTAAAGCCCTTAGGCTTTACAAGCTCTCTTGTTTGTGTTCTGAATGAGAGCATAGGTGCATTCTGCTAACCTTTCTATTCAAATAATCCCTTAATCACTTCTTACGGCACAAACGGGAAGCTTAATGGGAAGCTTAATGTTTTGTAATAAAGAATTTACTTTGTTTATTGAGCAGTTAAAAGTCATTTTATTTAAAATCCGATTAGACTGGTCAACCACAAAATAAGTAGGATCTTATGACAATCAGGCTGGTAATAATAATAGGTGAGGCACTTATTTAATTCTTATCAAACTATAGACCAACTCTACAGCCACAAGTCCACTTCTGTTTAGTTAAAGAGGCTCTTTATCTCTTCCTGCAACCCTGACCATCGCTAGGTTAGACTCTGTTTCCGATACGCCATCATTAGTACCATACCATCCAAAAGCTAGAATTTTCATAATTCCTTAAGGAAGCTACGGAATAAAGACAATCAAATACTTTTTGCAATGATCTTATGAAACGCTGAGATGAGATATGATTGCTCTCCATCCCGCTGATACAATCCAGCAATCGCTTCTTACGTAAAGAAATGGAGCAATCTATTAAGTAGTGCTTGAGACCAAACTGCATAAAAAACCAGTCACTATGCACTTTGCAATTTTTAGCTCAACAGGTTATGGACATAAATGTTGTTATTGCGAGCGCTGTCGATGTAATTTATGCCGGCACCAGTTGCTTTGCTCACCCCTTACGGAAAGTAATGTAAATAGTTCTACAGTTGAAAACTTGTATTCACTACACTAAACATCGTTGGAACGTGTTACGGAGATCATTGTCTTCAGAGACATGTCATATTATCATCGTAAAATCAGATTTCTTGAGATGAATCGTCTTGTCGTTCAAACACATACCAATGAAGGATTTAAATTAAGTACTTAAGATGCATTTATAAATAAAACTTTTAATTAGTAGGAATACAAATAGAGGTTGCTTCGTGCTCGTTTCCTTCTTTCAAATTATTATAATTTGCAGCACGGACTTGCGTTTATTTTGAGCTGTTCTAAAGATAATTAATATTTTAGTGGACAGTACCCTCACGATATGGTAATCATAATATAGATTGCCAAATCGTTTGAGTAAAAACAAAACGAATAAAAATTACAAAAAAGGAATGTTATCAAATCCAAGAGCAAGTGAGCGCATGTATGCAATGTACTTGTGAAAGTACCGCTTGCACTATATTTTAGCAATGTGCTTTTAGTATCAGCTATTACGAATTTATATAACTCACTACCTGACTACAGTCAACGATGCACCAATATGTCTTGGCCTTACAAAGCAGCTGCTTGAAGAGGAAAAGAGTTCTAACGTGCATAATTCAGTTACTATAAAATTGAGTTTGATAGTTCGGGGTAAATATAACATCCCAGGGGGGCAATTCCAGTAATTTTAAGAACGTTCATAGTCTTATGTCAGTCTCAATATCTGGCAAAAGTAGTAGGTATACCTCTAATTTCCTTAATTGACGAATTTTTGACGTTGATTGTCGCTCAGATGAGATTGATTTTGAACGTTTTTTTAAGTACGAGAACTGGTCTTCAGGTTATAGATAGGGATAGCAAAACAATATTCATAGTTCTCAAATCTTTTGTGTCGAGACAAAGACTGAATAAATTAGGATCCCAATAATACAGTAAAGATGACGCTTTAGTTTATAGAAAGTGTTCTTAATAGAACGAATAAAAACTCTAAACTCGCAAGAGGCTCCGCGGGGAGGACGGAAGTGCTAGCGAAAGTGGTACCTTCACTTTCAGCTCACTACTTGCTTATTTGTATGTATCTAACATTATTTACGAGTACTGGCTTTTACCGCCTCAACAATATTTTATCGATAGTAGAAGGCACTACCTAGTTCCTGAGCTTTAATTCCCAGATTGTACAAAGTCTGTCTGATTTTTCCTGTTCGTATACATAGAAGGTAAAGCTCGCTCTGACGTCACGGGCACAATGTTGCTGTCGTAGAACTGTGGGCGTAGCGTAGCAAACGTCTGCTAGATCTATATGGACTAGCTCTTTTTAGTTACAACATTGTCCCAGGTACCCACGTGATTCGTGACAGGGCTGACCTAAAATCGTAATGAAGTTTCTACTGTGGTGGATCGTGTTAGAATAAGACTTTGTTGACTTATTTGGCGCAATCTATTTCGACACTCGGCGCTCTTAATAAATGAAGCGGTATTTTTTGTTTTTTCCATCGATAAAGTTTCAATTATATTTTAACGTGAACTACTTACTAATTAGAGTGAACGTGAACTTTTTGAGAAATGAGGCGAAGACTTGAATTTCAGTAAAAATTCAGTCATAGTTCCGATTGCCAAAATCACAAACTCTATCTTAACGTATGTAAGGATGATCCTTACAAGATGATGTTGGTTGAATTATTTAAAGTTCATCAGTCATTTGTGTCGGGTTTAATGCAGATACACATGTTCTGATAGGATCATAATCGCAGGAATAGAGATTTTCGCGTGGAAGCCTATGTCACTTTCTGGTTCATTAACTAAATACCCTATTAAAAAAAACACGAAAGATAGACAAACTAATAAACACACTCGTATTTTCATGGTGAGACGTAAGGATGTAAGGATAAAAGGAAAACTATTATGAAAAAAATATATATAAGGATTAGGTTATCAAAACGAAACCTATTCGTAAAACAATGTGTTTAGAGCAAAGAACCCTCGGAGAGCTATCCCAGCCGGATTCGCATTATTCCCTCAACTGGAAATTCAATCTCAGACCGCTGATAAGATCGCGCTAGCTAGACGGACGTAGCAAACAATTACTTACGACGCCTAGGCTTATTGAAACTGTAACTCAATTGTTACTCTCGGCTTCTTAGCACTTTGTTACTAATTTCACTTGGTCACATAGTTGATATAGTACTCAAGTTACCAAATTATATTTAAGTTTTTAAGAATCGAAAAAACTAATACCTACACACCTTTGAGTATGCAAGTTTAAGTTATTTCTCAATGTTGTTTAATACAAAATGATCTATAACAATAGTACCTACTGTCAAATTATTGATTAATTAACGAATAAAGCCAGTTTATTTATCTATCGCCATTTATTGTAATCGACGTCTTCTCAGTTTATTGCTGTACGAGTTCTAGCTTCTAGCCATACCACGATTTTTCCTTCATAAACATATACGTACGGTATTTTCCCGAACTTGTTCCTGGTACAAAGATGAGGTAGGACTTACAAATGATGGTACTTATGAACAAAGTGGTACTTAAAACTCTCATATTTATGGTCGTACCATAACAATGTGTTTAATTATAGGTTTGTACATAACTCGATTGACCTTTAAATCTTCTCAACTCCTTACAAAAACGAGTGGGTGTATTCCTGGAAGCAAGGATTTTCTGAAGGCATCAACAGCATTAATCGAACCTCACTTTATATTGATCAGTTTTTCCTGTTGAATTCTGAATTAGGTATTACCAAGTTTAGGTTTTTACCCACACCATAAAAAACAATAGATTTGAATGCATTTATCTGCATAGAACATTTAAAAAATCACGATTTGCCTATAACTTTAATTTTAATAAATAAGTATGAGTCACGATTAACACAAAACTTACAATACGTCATCCCATTATTAATTTAAAAAAAAAAACATGAAAACCTTTATCTACACTAATAAGAAATCGTAGGAGTTTGTTTTTTGTTTGAACGCGCTAATATAAATCGCGCTAAGTCGTATTTGGTTTTTTGTATTTGATAGCTGTGAATATGATTGTTTAAATATGAATATGATAATAATATAATTTCATTTTTTGAATATGCTTATATGTACTTGTGGAAGGCTATAAGCATATTTAACATCACGCTATGACCTTTTGGAGCCATGAAAAAAGGAAATAACGCTAATCGAAAACGAAATAATAGCGCGGGCAGATAATGCGATGCGACGGGGTCCACAAGAATACTAAATAAACGCTTGATAATCGACTTTATTAATCACTAAACTTGCATTTAAGTTTTAACATAAGCTTAATGCTAATACTATCAGACTTAGCATTGATCTTAGCCGTGGTGGTGCAGTGGTAACAGCCGCGACTTACCAGTTGTAGTTCGGAGGTTCGAACCCAGACAGGCGCCTTACTTTGTGTAAATTAGTTCATTATCACTGCTCTTAAAACGGTGAAGGAAAACATCGTGAGGAAACCGGCATGTCCTAGAACCAAAAAATCGAAAGACATGTGACATCTACCAACACGCACTGGGCCCGCGTGGCGGATTACGGCCCATTCCCTCTCACAGAGAGGAGGCCTGTTTCCCAGTAATGGAAACATTATAGGCTGATTATGTAATCGGCTTCTGTTATTATGAACCATGCAAAAGATTAGCACTTTATTGTGATAGAAGAAATCTAGATCGGTACCCATCTAAAAAACCTAAAATATATCTATTTATAGTAAATTAAATATTTTCAACGGAAGTTGTGTTATCTAATCACTTTGGCTCTCTACTTATGGTAGGTATGTAGAAATTAAAATAAAGATAAAGAACTCACTTCCTAAAAAAGGTTGTGTGAATGTTTTTGAATTAATTTTATTGACAGAAACCACACAGGTAGTTAGTATGAAGAAATTGAATTATAAATACTGTAATGTTAAATGTTTTTATAAGTAGGAGGAAAATGAGAAATGTGGGTGTACTATAGGTACACCACTCCCTAACACTCTGGGGGTCACAGGTGCGTTGTTATCTGTTATGTACCTTCATAAAATCAACATAGCAAATAACTGTAGAAAATCAATTAATTGAAAAATCTTTTTTATTTATGGAACCTTGTAACTAAAAGGCCAGAAAGTAATTGCATGACCACAATAAAATTACTTCAATTGTTTAATGTTTAACCAGCTGATCAGTCGTATTATTATCGACGTTCAAAACAGCTTACGTACACTCGAAATAAAAACACGATAATACACGTACTTTGTAGTATAGGCATATATACCTTCATACGTTAGATGACATGCACGAATTATTTAATTTGATTACGTAGCATTGTTTTAAACCTACAATAAATGTAAATGCATAGATGCACGGATCTACAATTTATAATTTTTTATACAGTTTCTTCCTGCATGCAATCTCTGTTCCCAAGATATTTACTCTCCCTACAAAAACGAGTTTCGAAATAGGTATTAAAGCTTACTAATGTTTCTAATCGGTTAGTAACAATTAACAAATCAAAGCATAACGCTATGTAATGGAGTTTGCAAGGAAACCGTTTCGACTAGTTTTAAAAACATTCAATATAATTTATGTATCATTTTGGCTATTTTTATTATCTCGTGTACAAAAATATCTTATGGTTGGAACTAAAACAAAATTTTATACCTACTTAGGTAAAAAAACGTAAATTCTATTTAGAGATCCAAGCAGACGAGCTTTCTCACTCTGTAAACGTGTATGTCTTTAACCAGTCCAATGAACGGCGATCAGATTTCGTAAATCGCATACAAATGTTTGATGTAGTACGGGCGTGTTGAAATACGATAAAAATAATATCACCGGACCGCCCGTCGACCGCACGACAACGTTATTCCTCTTTCATTTTCAACCTATATATTTCACATTTCGTAGACCCGTTTTAGCCTCAGAATGTTTTGCGTATTAAACTACGTTAATTTTACTATCGAATAAAAATAAAACGAAAGTTGTAGCTCTAAAAACAAAATTACAGTGATTTAAAACGTTCGTGGTAACTTTCGGCCGTGCGGACATTTTGTTGGTTACGTTTCGTTTCGCGTCCACTTTCAAGCGCGCGCCATTCAGGCGGTTATAAGCTTTCAATAGATAGGCATTCGTTACAGCATAAACAATTTTTTGTTACATTCCGTTTTCGCAACTAAAGCATCTGGCAATTAACAAGAAAGAACAATGCGAGACTCGAAAATTGGAATTTTGACATACATGTAATGGAATTCGCCCCTCCAGTCGGTTGGCTTCTCATATAATTATGCAACTGCTCTAGTACAATAACAATGGAAACGATAAGCGTATGTGGGCTAACAGTAGTGGTAAGTATGGTGAAAGTGTCCGAACGGGTCCGCGAAGGTCGCCACGCTGCCGGCCGTGGTGACGCGCTCTCTGGGCAGGCGCGCACGCATCGCCGTCGCTGACATTACCGATCCAAATGTCATGCAAATGTCAACATTTACTCGTGATTGTAGACTTGTACTTAACAATGTATCAGCTAGTCGTAAATACAATTCAAAACGTGGACGCGGAAGCTGTTACATGTCAAATATTAACTCGAGATAAACCCTTTCAACGGAATCAACAACCGTGTTTTAGGCAATCAAAGAGATTTAGGATATAAGCAAATCATTTAATGTCTTTGGTGGCAAAGTGGCAATGCACAATGCTGCTGACGAAAATCGAGCGCAAGCGAGGGTCGTTCATTCTGCATGAAAATGTATGTGAAATACAGCGTTGCAAAATATTTAAAAACATAAATTAAAATAAAATTTTTCTGTTATTAGAACAGGTGCAAGATTGATACGAGTGACGCAAATGGTTGATTATAATACTTTAGTATATTTTGTCTGAATTAATACAATATGATTCTTTTTATCGCTATTATGTATTAAATACACAATTGACAATGAAATGTAGAGTTTGTTTTTCTATAGATAGGGTTTTTCAATCATACAGGTGTGCACAGCCGCTACTAGAGCTGCATTGTATCGATATTGAAAAACACCTCCAGCTATATGTTATCCATTTAACTAAGTAACCTTCATGGTTTTAGTAATTAAATGAAGAAGAAGTGTAATTAAGTTGTTATGTAAATCAGTATTACTGCTATTATATAATGCAATGTTGCAAATGTGTGCATAATTGGTGTGGTTAATTCAGCGTGCACGTGCGAACCGCACGCGATAGTAGAGGCGGGGAGCGCACCGCAGCGTGCACTGCACCGAGCGAGAGAGCTTCGCAACCAAAACATCCGGATGTAGGCACTGCTGCATTTTTCTGCCGTATTTAATTATTTCTCAATAACACTCTGAGGACTTGACACGCTACATAACCTAATATTGCGACGCAGTGGACGTAAAACTTTTGAACAACAGATACTGTATACATTAATTGAGTCTTGATTGAGTCGTAAACCTTGTTTTGACAACATACTATTTTAGAACACAATTGATTTGAAAGGACATAAAGAAATAAGTATACCCGTTTCGCATAACATATTTTCATGTAGGTAACTGCAACTTATCGTCAAAGGTCAGAGCTACAATTTTCTTAATCATTGAAACCTTTAAATGTAGGATTGTAACATAGATTGTAACTTTACGGTTAATAATGATTAGATGGTAAATGTTTACGAATGATACTGTATTTTAAACTGGTGTTGCTTAATAATTAATAACAACATTAACTTTACTCTAAAAACATGTCATTAAAACAGTTATTTGAATACTAATAGCAATTAATAATTAATTTAAAAATATTTTTCATTGAAACACCAAATAACGCTTAGAAACCGGTCTAATTAAAGTGGAACGATACCCATAGTTACTGGCGAGCGAAACTGACCAGTCAATCTCGAAACCAGGGCTACGGGCGGGGTTCTTTAAATGAATAATTAAACACGTGCTTGCACTGCCCCACTCGCAGCATAAATTAAGTGAGAGTCGCTCTAACTTATTGCTTCAGTATAACTAGCTTTAGTCTAGCTAGAATAACATTTCGTCAGAGTGCAGTAGTTTATCGTCCCTACCATCTAAACTTTCTAAACAAACATAAATACATGTAGCAATATGCTAAAACTTATATGAATATTTGCGAACAAGTTCAAAAGTAAAACCAAAAATAAATAAAAAAGCGTAGCCCTAGGAGTTACGCCGTAGCCGCGTAGCATCTTTCGTAGCGAAGATGACGTGGCACAGAAAGCTCACTCCTTCGTACAATATATTATTATGTTAGCAACAGAGCCATGCATATTTTAGCAAGTTCTTTATATAATGGTAACCGAGTTGTCTAGCAGATAATATGCAAGTTTTAGTAAGTGCAGATTCAGTCAGCTTTCTATCTGATCCCTGTCAGCTAGAAAGCACCTAAGAAATGAGAACTATAAGATACAACTGGTACGCTATAATTTTCAATCATAATTATTTTTATGTTAGTGCTAATAATGAGTGTGACTTATACAGCTTGCGAAACCGCCAACAATTTGACTTGCCGCCTATTGCTTCGGTTAATTAGTTAGGCATTAAGTAAGTCCATTATGTATGTAAATTTATCGCTCGAAATCACTAAGAACCGACCGATTGATTTGAAATTTTAATGAAACCTATGTATAACACGAATAATTACAACAAATGCTGAATATGTAGCACTAGAGTACCACAGCTGTTTTTGACCTATTGCTATAGGCTATATAAATAACGATGGTTAACTCTGAATGTAGAGTTGGCATTCATTGATATCATTTAATTTAGATCTTTGATTATATGACACTCTTTAACAATAAACTTTGTGAATTATGAGCACTGAACAGCGACACATTATTTCGGTTCAATGGAATTAGCAAAACACTAACAATCTAGGGATACCCTTGATCAAACACTTCTACAGCTTATCGAGAATCATAACACTAAAATGGCTCTTTCCATTAACGCGCCGGGTATGTAGGTACTATGTATACAGTGTATGTAGTATATAAGCGTGTCATTTGTAGCGCGGCGGGCGCCGCGTGGGCGCCGCGCCTGTCGCCGACCACCGGCGGCGCCCAGCCCGCACCCCCACCCAGAAAAAGGATACAGAAGCGCCATTTAGAACAATGATAACTAACTACACCTTACCTACACATAAATAAAACACTAGAATAACTGCTATTACATATGTAAAGAGTGACTGCTGTTACGAATGAGAGAAGTTATTTATTCTGTTGATTGAGGAAGCTTTAAAACGTAAAAAAGGCAATACGTTTTAAAGCTTCCTCAACCGTCAAAATTGTGGTCTCTGACAAGAGCTACCTTTAGCTGACCAACAATATCATTACCACCGGTAGGTAGTGCCTACCTGACCAGCTTAATCACTACCGTTACTTTATCCTTCGCCATCGTGGGTCAATCTTGAGTACCTTTCTGCAACTGCCTAAGCTGAGCTCAGTAGTTTCCGTATAGTTTTCGACTATTCCATACTCCGTAGCAACCGTCAATGCGAAATATTTTTTGGCTTGAATAATGGTTCTTCTGACCCATTCACAGTGTCCGGCGCCCCAGCTGAACATGTACGACATCTCGCATCACTGTCATTACGTTCAACTAGCTACAGCCCACTGTCCACAGACACCACCCGACACTGGCTATTAACGGGTATTCAAATTTCACCAGTGGACGTCATCGACTACGTCACAAATTGTTATCAAGTTGAAGGGCGACAAAATTTTCATACGGATTTGTTGAATAAACTGTTGTGTGGATTGGTACTTGTAGTTACTTATACCAACAAACGTAAAAGTGATAAGGATTCTAAAAATGCTCAAAATGTTTGAAATATTATATGTACTTACTTGTAAGTCCACGCATGTATCATGCATCAAAAGCAAGAATACATAGTTAAGTAAGTAGTTGCATACTGCATGTTCTTTATTGGAGTTATGCCAAAACAAGATTTTTATTGGACGGACTCTGTTAGAAATAAATTACTTACGAAAAATATTACTTTCAGTAAGAACCCACATAATAATCTCCCATTCTGTGAGGTGGGGTTCTGAGTTCTGGCGATGTAACCCTGTCACGTAAATAAACGTAAACGTGATAACCTTGAAGAGATTCAGCCAAACAATCAACAGGTGTCTGGGACGTTAACGAAGATACTTGAAAACCTAGATTTCCGTCAAAACTGAATTCTTGTTTTTTTTTTATCTGCATTTTTGCTAATGCGAAGAAACTTTTTCATAAAAAAAGTTTACCTAAAATTAAGCTACAACAAAATTGCCAGTATACCTAATTCAAAGTATTTAAATAAATAGAATAAGTACCTATTACCTTCATACATTAGTGGCTGCAGCTACATACGGTTTAAAATATAAACAACAAGGTACAACTGTGTAATGAAAAGTTTGTTTGTTTCAGATATAAAGATGCCCCAGTGGGCGAGCGCGGAGGGCGGGGGCTCGGAAGCCGAGTCGCCCGACCAAATGATGTACTACGAGGACGAGACCTCTCAGTATTATGAAAACCAACCTGATATTGCTGATAAAATTGAACAAGCAGGAGGTAAGATGTTAATGAAAAGTTAATCACTAATTAAAATAAGCGACATGGCAACAGGCTCCACCGTAGTTCTATACTATAGAATATCGGATTTCGTCAGTGAAAGAAACTAAATATATCCTAAACAGATTTTCAGAAAAAAGAATGAGTAAAAAAATCTTTACAATGACGTAGCAATGGCGTAGGCGTAGGTATAATCCTACACATGGCGGATGTGGGTGTTTGTAGTCTACCATAAGTCTAACTACACGTTGGTCTAACGAATTTTAGGAATTGCAGTGTACAAGTGAGATAATTATTAAAGGAAATAATGGCCCCGATTCTGTTGTTCACAAACTAATCAAAATTTAAGTTCAGTGCATCTTTTTCTTTCTATTTCATTATGAAAAGGACAGAAGATAAATATGTGTTTAGTCCTGTCAAATTAGTCAGCGCCTGACGTAAATTGACGTATTTTTAGTAGCCAGTTTTTTAATCACGTCTAAACTTGTCTATTTATTTATTTTTATTTCTGTCCTTTTCATATTGAAATAGAAAGAAAAAGATGCACTGAACTTAAATTTAGTTTAGTTTGTGAACAAGAGAATCGGGGCCATTGGCCCCGATTCTGTTAATCTATATTTTTAATCTGTCCTTTTCTTAGTGAAACAGGAAGAAAAAGATGCACTGAACTTAAATTTAGTTTAGTTTGTGAACAACAGAATCAGGGCCAATATTTTAGAAATTTATCTACATGGATATTGAATTTGAATTTATTATTAAAATACGTACAACCGTCGGAAAGCACGAAGCAGATAAGGGCATTTCGAAAATCGCCCGTAGCCGTGCGTACAAATCGATTAGTCTGCACTCGCGCTCTTACGCAAATAGTTTATCAAGCGTGCAGCCGCGTCACGTAATGCCCAAGTTTCGTACAGAGCAGCTGACTTGTTGCACAAATGTTTGAGTGTTCCCACTTCGATATCGTGTCGCTGCCAGCTTCGCGGTTGCTAACGGTTCGTGACCAAGAATGTACGTTCAGTCGCGGAGGTAACGTATGCATTATGCATACAACAGCTTATTTTTAATAAACTCACGCCCACATTTTTACTTTCTTCATTACGTGGCCTATCTCTATTTAATTAGTATTTGTAACTAGCAAAGTGTGCATAGAAGGTTTTTTCAACAAACTATTTTCAATTTCTATCCGTTTATAACATTATAGGTAGAATAATTTAAACGTCGTTTATCAATGCTTTATATACATAATAATTATCACACAATCTAAACAAGAAAAATAACGTTTCAGAATTCTACGACAGCGGCAGTGGTAGCGACGAGCCACTTGCGCGTCGCGTGTGCCGGCCCAGGCGCGCGGCCGCCGGCTCGTCGTCGTCAGCGGCCAGCAGCAGCGGCCCCGCGGGGCCTGCGGGTCCCGGTCGGCGGCGGCGCTGTGGCATCTCCGCGCGGGAGCGCAACCTTCGCAGGCTCGAGAGTAACGAACGGGAACGAATGAGGATGCACTCTCTAAACAGAGCCTTTGAGGTAAGCATCAATCAAAATCAAATCACAACAACCACAATCCGTATCCGTCTACAATAAGCATTTTGGCTTGACTTAGATTCTTTCATGTTCTAGGATCTCCGGCGGGTAATACCACACGTCAAGAAGGACAACCGGAGTTTATCAAAAATAGAAACTCTAACTTTAGCCAAAAATTATGTGAAGGCCTTAACGAATGCAATTTGCAACATGAGGGGAGAAGTTCCTCGATACCAGTACGTATGATACATTAACTCTTAACTCCTAGTAGTTTCACTTTCACTTGAGTAGAATTGTAACATTAATCTCATTTTCAGATTTAACAGTGACGATGAAAATGTAGAGCCTGTATTCGTGTTAAATCGAGACCAGGAACAAAACAACAACGTGCCAAGTGATCAGGATCGAGAAGACTCCAGCACGGGCTCCCGCAGCTGTCTCTGACACAGACGCACTAGTCCACGCCTCGCTCTCCTCGTGTGCACCTCCAGCTGTCCCACTATACCGATATGATCAAACACAATTACTAAAAGATAACATTCGAGACAAATGCACGCACTGTGCATCGTCTTAGTATGTGTGCATATTATACCAATATTTTATTATCGATAAGAAAAGATATCGAACATTATTTTTGCAGTCCAGGCATTTTATATTCCTAGCATTGTTATCGCTAAAAGTTATCGTAGCACAATGACACTCGTAGCAGACGCCTGCAGAACCTATCGCTAGGCCCTAAGGGATTAAAAGGAAACATTGAGGTAAAGAAAGAACAAAGAGTAATAAGAGCGAGTAAAGTAAAGCGTTTAATCTTAAAGATTACGGCCAGAGAAAATTATTTAGATAAAGTTGTTTCAAAAAGAAGTATTATGATGAAAGTTAACAACAATTAAAAAAACAACAGTATACTTCGATACCTGTAATAGCGCACCCAAAGACCAATGGTACGAATTAATTGCTAGATGTTAAAATATTGTAATCGTTATTTAAGCATGTTATTAAAATGACATTAAAAAAGCAAAAAAAAAAAGACACGATTGGTAGCTGGATTGATAAATCGAATGCCTAATCTCTTCATGTATGTGTCTAATTCTACATAAAGGTACTATAAAATAATAATATTCGAACGATATAAATTTATTTCAAAAGCAATAGAATTAAACTTAACAAAAAAACAAAGAAATGTAAAATTACGAAAACACGTCACTGAAAAAATGTACAATTACGAAAACCCGATAGTGAAAAAAAATACTGTACATTCCTACCTTACCCCTACACATTATTATTTCATAGACCTACCCACACTTAACTAACCTACAGCATTCAAGCCTATACATAAGGTGGAAATATTGTTACGCTGACGTCGGTCGCGTACTGTCGGTCACGCGTACCAAGACGCTGACGATAAATGGACGTGTATAGTGTAGCACTGACGATGACGGTCAGCGAGCGCGAGTCCATACGAATTGGTACACGACACGATTCACATCAGCGATCGAGGCGATTTGGCGTAACTCTATTTCCAGCCTAAGAGCGCCTTCACACTAGCGTTTGTCCAGCGTAGGCGTTCGATAAACGTATGCGCAGCGCAGACGACCTCCCCCGCCACCCGCAGCCGCGCGCCCCGTGCGGCGCTAGCGCAGCGCATCCATGTACCCTTGCACTGACGCCGCGACAACGCGACGCCTGCTCCGCGTCATCGTGGCGTCTGCGCTGCGCATACGTTGATCGAACGCCTACGCTGTACAAACGCTAGTGTGAAGGCGGTCTTAATGACATAACTACGGTTTGCCAATAATGAAATAATGAAGAACAACGATCAAGGGAAACTAAAAATCAGATCTCAAAGTTATTCCAATTACCTACAGAGTTAGAATAGCAAAGTGTTTGTGCTAATACTTAATTTTATTTATCGTCTGTTGTAAATTGATTTTTCTCATGGTGCCAAAATGATCGCTTACCTACTTATGCGAAACATGAAAATTGCTTTTGCTATTATTATATCTACCTACTAAATATCAATTCTGTCTACAGGTAAATAGTCAATTCAACTTTATAAGATTTTTCACGAATTAAGTATAATCTAAAGATGTCAGTAATTTGTGATGCGTTCAACAATTTTCGTTTATAAATAGATTTACCTACGTCGTATTTTAAAGGCATCGTCATAGAGTGCGATCTTTTACGTTATTAAAATATTATAATTAATTAACGAAATCTCAACATATAGTTACCTACCTACCTTTGAGTTTATTTAAGTTTAGTTTATAATTTAAATAGGTACATAATTGTTTAAGTACATACCTACAATAAGAATGTTGGCAAAAACCACTTTGATGGTAACTGATCATTCTTAATTAAGCATTTTTAGTCATTGTGACATAGCTATTATGATGTATCAAGTAGGTATCTACCTAGTTATAATATAAAATGTGCAAATATTTTTTTTTGTATTAAATGCAAACAATATGTGATTAAAATTATACGGCAATTATATCTGCGAGAACATTATAGACATGCATTTATTTTAATTTATTTATCCCATAGTATGATTGCTGACACTTTTGCGTCATCATTTTTTTATACATTTGAAACGGTATGTAGGTATGGTAAGTCGGGTACATTACTGACCGGTGGCTATTTTAGGTTACTAATTTGCGAGGAATGCGGCAGATTCGGTTCATTAGTACAGTAGCGAAATATGGCGCTCGTCCTGGCTTCATTTCTCGAGTAAAGTTTATCTAGAGCTATCTCTTACTGGTGATGAGACAGCTGGCAGTGGCCCCAATTCTGTTGTTCTCAAACTAATTTTTCAAGTTCAGTGCATCTTTTTCTTTCTATTTCATTATGAAAAGGACAAGATATTTTAATAATAGCAAACAAAAATTGAGGTTAGAATCAATAAATAAGTCGTTAGCCGACATAGGTACAGTTTTTACCCGACTGCGGCGAAGCCCAAAAGCAAAGAGAATGTAATCACTAGCGTTAAACCCAAAAGGATAGTTAGCGATCAGCAAAGAGGGTATTATTTAGCGATCTTATTTATTTATTTGGATTTCCCTCAGATAATGATCCAAAAATACGACTGATTAGTCAAAGCGCATTGACACACGAAAAAAACTAGGGGGGCATTTTCCGCCTAGGCCACCATGACTGATTTCAATTCTAACTGAACAGAGGGTTAGTCGCTAGATACTGTCTTTCAGTCTGCATTGCTACTGGGTAAAACAGCACAGTGTGTTGTTGTTGTGAATTGTGATACGTAATCACAAACAACAATTTTAGGCGAATAATGAAATAAGTACAGAATGACAGAACCAAGAAGTTTATAGTTATAAGTGAAGCCAACACCCTGAACAACTAAATAAGTGAAACACTCTGACACTCTGACCGACTGTGGGCTGTCGCTCTCTTTCTGAATCCATACATAAGACAAAGAAAACATATATCACTGTCTCGTTCTTAAGTGCGTATTAAGAAAGAGAGCGTTAGCCCACAGTCGGTTAGGTATTTAGAGTGTTGGCTCCATTTTTATCTACAAGCTTCTTGAACAGAGCCTTAGACTATAGATAGAAATCATATGAAATGTTTGACTATAGAAAAAACAGTTATACAGAGGCTTATCGACGCCAAAATCTTATAAATATTGCCATCCCTTTTTAACTTTCTTATTAATTTTACATAAGTGAAAAAGGATAATAGTGTTTTTGACAGTGACTATAATGGCAACCCGCCATTCCTAGCGTCACTAAAATACCTATTTGCGGCACTGACGTACCAATCACATGGACCCGGCATACCTACAAGAAAAACGTGCTTACATAAACTTTACTGAGAGGATAAAATGGCGGCTAATAGAGCAGCCCCTAATCGATATTTCTATAAAATAACATCGATAAAAGATTGTGAGAATGTTTTCTTAGTGTCACGGACTCACAGTACAATATCTACGGGTAAAAATACCCCAAGTTTTCTAACTTAGGTCTTTCATTTAAGTTATTTGTAGGTTCGTCCATCTTTCACAGCTAAGCCGTAAGACGTGTTACCGTCAATGGACCGCTGATGATAATTGATAATAATTTGAATAATAATAAAACAATTGTAACAGAACTACAATTTGGAAAAAAATGTGTCAAAATTTGAATTTCACGGGATATAATGACGGAACTAACATAATTAATATTTTTGAAATTTAGATGTTAAGTTTCCAACACCTACCTTTTCAAACATGCAGATGATAGTGGGCTTTAATTAAAAGTCAACAATAAATTATAATTAAGTATATAATTATATTCAAACAGGGAAAAACAACAACAAACAAATCACTCATTTATTTCTGAACTATACAATTTTGATCAGATAATTTCGATGTGGATTCTTTCAGGAGATTTCTTTCCATAATATTTTCGTCTGTATTAAAAATTTCTCGTTAAGTCTCTTTATCTTCTTGGGCTGTTTTTGACATTTGTCCTTTAATTCTCTTAATAAATCTGAAACAAATAAAATTTATATATCAGATATCTCCCACTCTGTCTCAATTACTTTATTCAGTGTCCGGTTGAAACTAGATTCTTCAAAGTGAAGAGAACAAATATGAATTGTTTTTGTTTTCAACACCGATTGTTTCCAACCAATAAAGAATCCTAAAATAGCATTATCGATAAATATAATAATGTCAAATGCATTAGTCTATACCTACAATAACAAAGCAAATGATTTCATGAAATACAACTTGAAAATATAGAGAAAAGGGAAAATATGAATGCTTTGCTGTTGAAACTCTTCAACGAATGCAGAATCTTTTGTTTATCCTCTAAATCTAATGATATTTCAGCTGAAATTAAGTACACATACTGGTGCTGGTTGTTTTCGGGTGATTTCTACTTTTTTTGATGCCACATCCGATTATATTGCAATTGGGCCCATCTTGTGTAGCATCTACCTACTACAGACCTATGTAACTACTTACATTTTACATACATTCACATTTATTCATCATACTCTTTGATCAGGTTTACATTTTATTTTGCGAGTCGGCCTGAAATATTTGTTTAAGAAACCTCTTTTGATGAATACTGAGAGTGTGTCAATAATTTTTATAAATTTAAGTTAGGATACAGTTATTCAATAAACAGTCACAATTATCTATAAAATACAATATTTGAGCTAACATAAAGATAAAAATAATTTAAAATTATACAAATCAAAAACAACCTTCATGGACTAAGCCAGTAAGAAATTACGAAAGAAAATTAACAGAAAAAAGTAATAGCAGTTTGACAGCCTGACGTAAATGTCATAACAATGAAAACTATAGAAATATTTAATTTGGTAATTATTTAAGGAAATGAATCGTTTCAGGCCGACTCGCAAAATAAAATGTAAACCTGATCAAAGAGTATGATGAATAAATGTGAATGTATGTAAAGTGTAAGTAGTTACATAGGTCTGTAGTAGGTAGATGCTATATTTATCTTCACTTCTTTTAGTTCTTTCGAAAATTGAAGTTTTCTTCATAACATATCCTCCTGTCACGAGCTTGAAGCGGCCAGAAATATTTGTTTAAGAAACCTCTTTTGATGAATACTGAGAGTGTGTCAATAATTTTTATAAATTTAAGTTAGGATACAGTTATTCAATAAACAGTCACAATTATCTATAAAATACAATATTTGAGCTAACATAAAGATAAAAATAATTTAAAATTATACAAATCAAAAACAACCTTCATGGACTAAGCCAGTAAGAAATTACGAAAGAAAATTAACAGAAAAAAGTAATAGCAGTTTGACAGCCTGACGTAAATGTCATAACAATGAAAACTATAGAAATATTTAATTTGGTAATTATATAAGGAAATGAATCGTTTCAGGCCGACTCGCAAAATAAAATGTAAACCTGATCAAAGAGTATGATGAATAAATGTGAATGTATGTAAAGTGTAAGTAGTTACATAGGTCTGTAGTAGGTAGATGCTATATTTGCCCAAGCTCTTACTACTACTCCTATACTAGCTTGTCCTAACTATGATCTTCCTTTCTCTGTACATTTATTCCGATAGTTTTTCAGAAAGTCTGGAAAACATGCCAGTCAGTATGGAAACAAAAATAACTATAGGTTCATCCTTGCCTTGAGTTCGGCTATTAATTGCTTCTAATAATTTATGGTCATAGTCAAAACCGCCAAAGTCTGTAATCAAACCTTCACAAAGTTCGTCCCATGATAACAAAGAGTCACGCTTTACAAGAAGCTCTTACTACTACTCCTATACTAGCTTGTCCTAACTATGATCTTCCTTTCTCTGTACATTGTGATGCTTCTAACTTTGGCATCGGTGGTATGTTGACCCAAACTAAGGATGATAAAGAAGTAGTTATAGCCTATATGAGCAAATCTCTTAATAAAAATGAGCGCAACTACTCAACTACAGAAAGAGAAACTCTTGCGGTAATTTCAGCTTTAGAACATTGGCGTTGTTATATCGATAATGGTAAACAGTTCACTGTTTATACAGATCACGCAGCACTTAAATGGTTTCTAAAATTATCCAATCCATCCGGTAGGCTCGCGCGGTGGGCTCTGAGGTTGTCATCTTTTAATTTTATTCTAAAACACAAAAGAGGTAAAGACAATTTAGTTCCTGATATACTCTCTCGTAATTCTACATGTCCACTTGGTGTTAATCCTATCTCACTTAATTCCCAACCCGTATCTCCAGCATTGGAACAATATAACAAACTACTTTTGGAATGCCGTAACAATCCTGATCAATATCCCAATTATACTATTCGCGAAAATAAATTATTCCGCTATACTCTATCTCCTTACGCTTTATCTGAAGATTTCGCGTGGAAAGGTTGTTCCTCATCCTAATCTCCGGGAAACCCTTATCAAAGATAACCATGGATTCCCAAATCAACCACATTTAGGAATTTTTAAAACTTATAAAAAATTATCACTTCTTTATTACTGGCCAGCTATGTTTAAGGTTATCGCTAAAATAATTTCTACCTGTGATAATTGCTTAACTTACAAACACGCAAATCACTCTCCCTTTGGCCTTATGGGTAAACCAAAAATTTGTTCCAGGCCTTTTCAAACAATTTCTTTGGATCTAATGGGTCCTCTTCCTATGACTAGACGTAGAAATCAATTCATCTTAGTGGTTAACTGTTGTTTCACTAAATATTCCCTGATCTTTCCACTAAAACGAGCTACTAGCGCTAATGTCATCTCTAACTTAGAAAATTTTGTTTTTCTAGTTCATGGAGTACCTCAGACTATTATTATGGACAATGGATCGCAATTCCAATCCCATGAATTTCGAAACTTTCTGGGCAGATATAATATACCATACGTATCTTTCTCTCCTAACTACTGCCCTCAGGTTAATCCCACTGAAAGATACAATCGTACTATAATCACAGCTTTGTCATCTTTGGTTGGTGAAGACCATAGATCTTGGGACACCCATCTTCCTAAAGTCCAATACGCTATGAATAGTACAACTAATACTACTACTGGTTTCACTCCTAACTTTTTGCTCTTTGGACGTGAAACAGTTACTTCTGGCTCACTTTATGCGCCAACTAATAATCTTGATGAAATCGTGTTTCTACCTAGGGACATCTATGCTACTAACATAGGTTTATTGTCTGCAACTTTTGATAAAGTTCAGATAGCCCTCCATATTGCCCATGCTCGTAACACTTCAAGTTACAACGAAAGTCGTTCCTTTAAAGAATATAACGTGGGAGATATAGTCTGGAGAAGAAACTATGTACAGAGGCCAGCACATCAAGCTTCCCCAATTCGTCAGATTTTCACAATTGAATATGAACCTTAAATGTTTGAACTAGAGCTGAAAATCTATCAAAGAAATTTGACAGATTGGGGTAGGTTGACCTGCTGGCGTCTGTACATAGTCAGGCTGGGACTTATTTCAGCGCAAAATTAGCGCCAAAATATGTGAAGTCCACTGTGTTGCAGAAATTATCCCCATTAGTTTATATACTAGAGGATCCTAATGGCAACCAAGCTAAATGGCATATTAAAGATTTTAAAATATAATGTATATAATTATGTAAATAATTCTCTTAAAACTAGATTTTTTTTTTATTGGTTGGTAAACCATTCAGAAGATTATTTTAATTTCTCTTTTTATCTGTTCTTTTCAGATAATTTTATTTAGGAATGTTGCCTAACCTTTATTATTTGACTGACTTATTTTTCTCTTTGACTAATTTGTCTTCATCAACTATTGTAGTTGATTGGATCAATTCCTTGTAGGAATTGTTTATTTTCAAAATTAAAAAAAAATACTACCTCTAGTATAGAAACTTTTAGAATTACCTTTCGATTTAAATTATATCTAAACCTTCTAAAGAAAAACTAGGATCTTTTCCTTGGTTATTTCCTCCTATAATAATAATTATAGCGTGGGCTCGACTTTTTTCAAAATTCAAAAAAATACTACCTCTAGTATAGAAACTTTTAGAATTACCTTTTCGATTTAAATTATATCTAAACCTTTCTAAAAAAAAACTAGGATCTTTTCCTGGGTGATTCTCCCTCCTATAATAATTATAGCGTGGGCTCGACTCTTTTTCAAAATTCTAAAAAATACTATCTCTAGTATAAAAACTTTTGGAATTACCTTTTCGATTTAAATTATATCTAAACCATTTAATAATTTGATAGGATTTTTCTGTTCTTCCTAATAAAAACTGACTTGTGGTAAAAACTCTCTCTTTAAACCAATGACTAGACTTTTTAGAAATATTTTTTTCTGAAGATATTATCTTAAACTTATTGAATCATTTTAAACTTATTATTTCACTCATCAACATTAAAACACTCAGCTCTCCTTTAAAACCTATTTGGTAAAATCTTATTCCATCTTTCTCTTTTTGAGCGGTAGCAACTCACTAAATAAGCCCCTAATGCCTTGTTTTCGGAGCGGTAGCAACTCATTAAATAAGCCCTAATGCAAATTTTTTTTAGAGGTTTTCTTAAAACTCTCTAATTCTTAAACTCAAGTTTCACTTGAGCTTTTCTTAAACTAGGACTCAAATTTGAGTTCTCTCAAACTTAAGTTTTTCTTAAACTTGGGTTATTCTTAAACTCAAAACTAACTTGAGTTTTCTCTCAACTGGAGGTTTTTCTTAAACCTTGAACCTTTCGAGCGGATAAGCAACTCGTTACAAAAGCCCTAATGCTCTCTTTCTAATTGGGTTTTCAAACAGGTGCGGGTTACGACACTTAATTAAAAAAATAAGCCTTCGTAATTATAAATAAATATTTCCTTGTTGGAGTATGCGTCATTAAGACAGTGCCGACCGCACAGTGGCGCCCTCATCGTTTGTTTGGTTATTTCATACAATTTAGAATGAAAATGCAGAAAATAAGCACGTTATGTTGTGCTCCACAAGATTATACGTTAATATTATTAGAAGCGGTAGTTTTATATTGTTTAGTTTTATTATAATCCTTAAAACGGAATATAGTGGCCACTGTAATCCGTTTTAAGGATTATAATAAAACTAAACAATATAAAACTGCCGTTTCTAATAATATTAACGTATAATCTTGCGAAGCACAACTTAACGTGCTTATTTTCTGAATTTTCATTCTAAATTGTATGAAATAACCAAACAAACGATGAGGGCGCCACTGTACGGTCGGTACAGTCTTAAATGTGAACCATATCTCCTATGTGTGATTGAATGAGAGTGTTCGACGAAAGCATGGAAGAGGTTGTGTGTTAGATCAAGGACTTATTTTTAACCTTTACAAAATTTTTGTTCTAGACCAAAAATTTTCTCGGGGTCGATGGGGAAATATAGCATCTACCTACTACAGACCTATGTAACTACTTACACTTTACATACATTCACATTTATTCATCATACTCTTTGATCAGGTTTACATTTTATTTTGCGAGTCGGCCTGAAACGATTCATTTCCTTATATAATTACCAAATTAAATATTTCTATAGTTTTCATTGTTATGACATTTACGTCAGGCTGTCAAACTGCTATTACTTTTTTCTGTTAATTTTCTTTCGTAATTTCTTACTGGCTTAGTCCATGAAGGTTGTTTTTGATTTGTATAATTTTAAATTATTTTTATTTTTATGTTAGCTCAAATATTGTATTTTATAGATAATTGTGACTGTTTATTGAATAACTGTATCCTAACTTAAATTTATAAAAATTATTGACACACTCTCAGTATTCATCAAAAGAGGTTTCTTAAACAAATATTTCTGGCCGCTTCAAGCTCGTGACAGGTGCATATTTTATGAACGAAAACTTCAATTTTGGAAAGAAGTAAAAGAAATGAAGATGGAAAAACAAATGGGAGACTCATATAAAAGGACCTCTGACACATTATTTGATGATTCTGCTCTGGTTTCACTCAAAGAAACATCTCCGCTACAGACCACGTCCAATTACTAAAGGAAAAGTACAACAGAAGTCAAGCCTTAACTAAACTTAACTAAACTACTATTTTGACTTCATATCTTGACGGGGTGACTACGCTGAAGTCCAGAGGACCATCTTCTCTTCATCTATTCTCCACTATCTATCACTACTGTGACCTGTGGCTTCGCACTTGAAAAAAGAAAAACGGACTGCAACTACAAAAACCTCTCTTCTTTCTACTGAGTGTTATTGGTATTTTTTTTTAATCATTTATGTATTTTTTATCTCTAATTATATTGTTCAGATTTCCTTCCTACCCCTTTTATTTTAGTAGGTTAGTAGATTTGTTACACTTGCTACTGACGACTTCCACACCGGCCGCAAATAGGTATTTTAGTGACGCTAGGAATGAAGGATTGCCGTTAACGTTATAGTCACTGTCAAAAACACTGATATCCTTTTTCACATAAGCAAAATTAAGAAAGTTAAAAAGGGATGGCAATATTTTTATGATTTTGGCGTCGATAAGCCTCATATTTGTATAACTGTGTTTTTCTATAGTTAAACATTTCGGGCCCATATGATGTATAATCTAAGATTTGCGGCCGGTCGCCATTTTATCCTCTCACTGTTTGGTACCAAAGTTGGAAACGTCAACTGTCAAATGCTCCTGAGCTGTGGATATAATTTGTGAATTTTGGAGTAATTTGCTGTGTTATTGTGTTTGAACTCGGTTCTATAGTGGAAGTCGTCAGTAGCAAGATACCCAATTGCAATATAATCGGATGTGGCATCAAAAGAAGCAGAAATCACCCGAAAACAACCAGCACCAGTATGTGTACTTAATTTCAGCAGAAATATCATTAGATTTAGATGATAAACAAAAGATTCCGCATTCGTTGAAGAGTTTCAACAGCAAAGCATTCATATTTTCCTTTTTCTCTATATTTTCAAGTTGTATTTCATGAAATCATTTTCTTTGTTATTGTAGGGATAGAGTATTTTATTTATTTATTTTATTTATTTATTGAAACCACAATTATAACATCTTTACAGAATAATCCAAGGCGATGTTACAAGTCGTGCATTTGACATTATTATATTTATCGATAATGCTATTTTATGGTTCTTTATTGGTTGAAACAATCAGTGTTGAAAATTTAGAGATGTCAACAAAAACAATTCATATTTGTTCTCTTCACTTTGAAGAATCCAGTTTCAACCGGACACTGAATAAAGTAATTTAGACAGAGTGGGAGATATCTCTCGCTTGTCTTCAATATCTATTAAAGCTTACTTATATTTTATTTCTTTCAGATTTATTAAGAGAATTAAAGGACAAATTTCAAAAACAGCCCAAGAAGATAAAGAGACTTAACAAGAAATTTTTAATACAGACGAAAATATTATGGGAAGAAATCTCCTGAAAGAATATCACATCGAAATTATCTGATCAAAATTGTATAGTTCAGAAATAAATGACATTGATTTGTTTGTTGTTGTTTTTTCCTGTTTGAATATAATTACATACTTAATTGTAATTTATTGTTGACTTTTAATTAAAGCCCACTATCATCTGCATGTTTGAAAAGGTAGGTGTTGGAAACTTAACATCTAAATTTCAAAAATATTAATTATGTTAGTTCCGTCATTATATCCCGTGAAATTCAATTTTTCACACATTTTTTCCAAATTGCAGTTCTGTTACAATTTTATTATTATTATTCAAATTATCAATTATCATCAGCGGTCCATTGACGGTAACACCTCTTACGGCTTAGCTGTGAAAAATGGACGAACCTACAAATAACTTAAATGTAAGTAAGTTAAGTTAGAAAACTTGGGGTATTTTTACCCGCAGATATTGTACCGTGAGTCCGTGACACTAAGAAAACATTCTCACAATCTTTTATCGATGTTATTTTATAGAAATATCGATTAGGGGCTGCTCTATTAGCCGCCATTTTATCCTCTCAGTAAAGTATGCACGTTTTTCTTGTAGGTATGCCAGGTCCATGTGATTGGTACGTCAGTGAACAGAACATAAGAACAGAACTTAAATAGGTACAGAGACCAGCACATCAAGCTACCCCAATCTGTCAAATTATTTTGATAGATTTTCAACTTTGCTGCAAAGGATTAAGGTTCTTAATCAATTGGAAAAAATTGTCAGATTGGGGTAGCTTGATGTGCTGGCCTCTGTACGTACATCAAATGTGTCAATCCAAACAATCTGGCGGGCGCGCGTCAATGACATATTATGACGTTCCGTTGTAAGTAATTGAACAAAACGCTGATACTATGAACCTACATAATTATTTTTTATGACAAGATTCTATACATCGCACATTGATAAGAAGAGTGACACTAACCGAAAAATCTACATTTTAAATAAAATAGGCTATAAATATGCTATATTTTATTTTAAAAAATTTATAAGCTATATTTTTACATTGGTATTATGACATGATATCAATTTTTTATTCTTTCTGGTGCAAAACTAGTCATTACTGTTTGGAAAAACTTTAAATGCTTCAACTGAAGATATAGCTTCTTTTTTGTTTAGTGTCACTCTTCTTATCAATGTGCGACATATTAAAAACAGCACTAGTTGATTTGATACCTAAGTATCGAGAGAATTGATTTACATCTAGCAACTATTCAGAAAAACGTGAGCAATTAATAATCATTGAGTACAAAAATCATTTCTGCAAAATGAATCGTCAATAGGTGCGTTCTGAATATAAATCTAAATCATTTCCAAAGAAATTACTTAATAAAAAAAAAGAATATATTTTTTTTCTGGCGTTTTACAGAGATATTTCTTATGTTTTATAAGAACTTAAACAGTTATGGATTTTTTCATGTATATGACATATTGGGACGCCACCGCCTCGTCGTCAGGTACGATTTGGCCATCCTCCTTTCAGTGTCAGGAAGTTAATCTAACATCATCAACATACAACGTGAGTAAAATACCATTGAAGCTAACTCAAAAACTATCCAAGCAAATAAAATTTATTTGGGACCACCACGCAACTTCCTCTACCAATTAATGAAAAATACATTCCTTTTCAAAATAGGTCCACAATATGGATAAAAACAGCCACTTGCCCACTACAGGTGTCGCTGCTACTGCGTGTCTAAGAATTTGGCAGCTAATTGTCACTATTCATATTTTTTTTTCTAAACAAGCGATTTTTTACGCACGATTATTTAATGTGCCCCTTTGTGCAGCTATTGACTCCGAAAATACGGGGACCCATGTATTTGCCAAAGATATTAACAGACGTAAACACTCCCATAAAATATTGGCAACCCAATACTTTGTCGCGACTACGTGCTATGAAGCGTCCATTAAATAACTTATCTTACGGATAATAAATATTTATTTATTTAATACTTCAAGCACATAAATGTACAGAGGCGGACTTTATGCCATAGGCATTTTCAGTCAAAAAAAAAAAATACTATAACACACAGGTACGTATTTATAGAATTTTAATACATCTTCTTATGTTAGACTAGCTGCGCCCCGCGGTTTCACCCGCGTAAGTTTTGATCTCGTGGGAATATCGGGATAAAAAGTATCCTATGTGTTATTCTGATGTATATAAACTATATTACTGTAAAGTTTCATCCAAATCCGTTCAGTAGTTTTTGCGTGAAAGAGTAACAAACATCCATCCTCACAAACTTTCGCATTTATAATATTAGTAGGATATTAGTAGGATTTGTATCACAAGAAGAAATCTCTTATGGAAAAGTGCTTATGGTACAAATCTCACTTAGAAAGATGTATTAATGTTTCTAATGAATAAAATTCTGTAAATTTGAATTTCGCGGTCTACCACTTCGCATGCTAGAATTAACATCTCTGAAGTTTTTCAGTCAGGAATATGATCCTCGAAAATAGAACTTGAATTGTAAATCTCTTCCTTTTTAATTCGGTTGAAAAACAAGATGACGGCGGCGTTTCATTCCATTTTGGTCATACGCCAAAAGTATCCTTGTCCAACTGTAATAAAATTGCCTGGCCTATATAATTTTTTAGTCCAGATTTCAGATTATGGTGATTGCGCAGATTGTGGTGTCTTCGCATTCGCCCTTTTTTTTTTTTGAAGCTGGGAAATATATCAAATGACCCCTTCTGCTCTGGGTGGAGCAGAAGGAAGTGTCAGACTCTTACTGACTAAAACCCACCCGTGTTCCTTCCTTAGCCCTTTGTGTTCCGGGGTAGCGGTAACCCTTTCGGACAATCCCGCTGCCCCGGCAGGCTTCGGTCCTTACGGGCCCCTTCCTTAATGCTGACATCACTTTGAGGCGCGCGTGGAACACGTACGCGCCGTCCGGCACGGTCCTGGTTCTGATCGGACGGAGGGTTACCCATACTCTCTGCCCGCAGTCCCGCGCCGGGAGTCGTCACGCGGCTCCCGACGCCCGGAGCGTCTCCCGCGGCGGCTGGGACGTGAGGCTCTCTCCCTCAGCCGTCCCGCCACCTCCTTCGCTAGCATGACTGCTTCGCAGAAGGAGGTGACTGCTTCCCGCTCCCTCTCGCCTCGGACCATGGCTTGAACCAGGGCCGGGCGCGAGAGGTCGCCGCCGCTGCCGATCGCCTCTGCGAGAACACGGCGGTGCTCCGCCCACGCGGGGCAGGCCTCCACCGTGTCCTCTGGGCGATCCTCGCAGTGGTGACACCCGAGCGTTTCCTCCCGCCCGATGGTGTGCAGGAACCTCCCGAAACATCCGTGTCCGGTGAGGACCTGCGTTAGGCGGTAGGTGAGGGCGCCGTGGCGCCTCTCTAGCCACTCCTCAAAGAGGGGTCTTATCGCCACTATCGTGGCGTGCCCTGCGCTGGGTTGCGACAGTCGCTCTTTGCATGCCGCCATGAGATCGCGCCGGAGGTCGGTCCGCTCAGCCGCGATTTGCCACGGAAGTGGAGTTTCCCCCCGGCGTAGTGCCTCCGCGCGCCACTCGTACAGGCGCGCGAGGACTATCGCCTCCGGCTACCACCTTCTGAGGCGCGTTCAAATAGTGGGCGGCTCGCCGCCGCAGTGAACGCGCCCACACCGGGACCATACAGGGCCATGGACCGTACGACCCCCGCGTATCGTATTCGCCATAAAGCCTGATTTTTTCCAACGCCAGATAATTTTATTCGAGGAATAATGTTGAATTTTTGACAGTTTTTCCACACAAAATCTGTCAGACGTCAATTTTACAGGAATAAAAATTACCTGTCGATACGCTGTCGATTGATTTGCCGGAGCCTATAAATACTATACTATTATTGGTAGTGTTGCTAGCTTCGCATTTAGTAATAAAAGCTTGTAATCGATTTCGATTGTAATATTTTTTTGACTCGATACCAAATTACTAGCCAAGCGAGACAGCTCCATCTACTACCAAGTACCAACTGATTGTCTACGAAAAAAATCCTCATGTGCGTGTGTAGTTAGATTATATCAATTTTAGAGCAATTTTGTGTAAGAAACTTTTTATGCGATTTAAGGTTGAGTATACAAGATATCAACGATTTGAGCTCGCAGAAAAACACAGTTTGTAACCAATTCCACCCAAATTAAGTTACATACTTCACTAAGATACATTCTGCGTCTATCGCAATATGGCCGTCCTGTAATGATTTGGTGGCCAGTATATTATTGTGATTTCATTGTATGCTAAATACCAAAATGGAGCTTCGAGTCGGTAATAAATACCGACTGGGCCGTAAAATTGGCTCAGGATCTTTTGGAGACATTTATCTTGGTGAGTGTGTTGAGAGATTATAGTAAACAAAGAAAAGTGGTAATTTGGTAAGCCAGCTGCAGTTTTTTTCGTTTCGAAATAGCTAGCATATCTTTTTATATCTGCAGCCTATTGTTAGTAACTGATCAAAAGTATTTCATAAATTATTTCGTAAATTATTTTTTATTGCGTCCTGGTCAAAGATTAATGGTAGCAGACATGGTGTGATTGACTATTGAATCCCTAGCACTGCTTCTATGCCTTTTTATGTAGCGGAGGAAATGCATAGAAATGGTCTTGAATTTGTTAGTTCAATGAATGATGGTTTATAGGTTTTACATTTGCATGGAAACTGACTTTGATTTTGCTTAGGTTTTGTTTTGTGTTTCTCAGGAACAAATATTGTCACCAAAGAGGAGGTAGCTATCAAATTAGAATGTATAAAGACAAGACACCCACAACTACACATAGAGAGCAAGTTTTATAAACTAATGCAAGGAGGTGGTAAGTAACATTATTATAGTTTATCTCACTATGCATGGATTATGTGGAAACCTTCAAACAGAAATATATTTGCAATAACACCTTTGGGTTGTTTATTGTAAAAGCATTTACTGCTTGTATCAAATATATTATACATGTGTAGTCTTATGTTATCTTTTACATTATGCTGCTATGGAGGACTGCTATATAGTCAGATCCAACATGTCATATTTGTAACACATACAGTAAAGGATGTCTCCCATTCTGGGCAATTTTTTTTTGACAGCCTTCAATAATAATTACATATTTTTAAGTACACATAACTCATTATTTTTTAATAATGTGTCAAATACACAAACTGTTTTTCCCATGGCTAGGCAAAAATTAAAAAAAAAAGTAAAGCAAGATACCTCTGTTATAATCAGAATTAAAATAATATGCAACATGTGGCCTCTTAATAATCTAAATTGGAAATCTTAACAGTTGGTATACCTGCAATAAAATGGTGCGGTTCAGAAGGAGACTACAATGTTATGGTAATGGAACTGCTCGGACCCTCTTTGGAAGACCTTTTCAATTTCTGCTCACGTCGCTTCTCCCTCAAGACTGTTCTACTCCTTGCTGATCAACTCATTACTCGCATTGAGGACATACATTACAGGAACTTCATTCATAGGTACGAGATCATTTGGTATTTTATCTTTATTCATTAGAATTTAGTTAAGCTAGTGTCATTTAGGCATTAAAGCTAATAACGAAAAAAAAATTACATTTTATTATAGGACAGATCAAGATCAAGTTTCATTGTTACTCAAGTCATAACAATGATATACTTAACATTGTGTTATGTTTATTATCAAATTGCAACATATAACCTTAGATTGCACAGATCTGTTAAAGGCCTTGTGTGAAAAGCAGTTACTAGACAATGATAATTCAAAACAAAAGTATAAAATATTTTGAGGCTTTAGTGATTTATACTTGAATTCTCTGGAAATTGAATAAAGCAAGAGTATTTTTGTTTGTAAAATAAATTAGTGTCAGCGGGTGGTGATATTAATTGAAAATCCATGTGATTTGATAACTTAGGTTAGTTACATTGCTGATTTTTTTTATGACTTGTTTAGTAGTTATTTAATTTATATAAATTGTCATGTAAACTGATAATCAATCTATATTATCTTTGGTTATATATAAGGACAGCTGATATAGATGCATGTTACAGGTCAGATGTAAGGGTAAAAGATAATATATAACTACCTGTTTACATAGCTCATTACTCTGCATTTATCATTGACGTTGGATGCTATTGCATGGTTGTATATCTAATCAAACAAAATTATGCCAGTGATACTATCTTACAAAACAATTTTTTTTTACTGATATTTTAGGTGTAACAATCAGTTAATGAAATAGTGCTTGTATTTTGTTTAAACAATTTTAATTTAGCTGAACAGAGGAAAGTCTTATTTTCTTGCGTAAAAGCAATATTTAAAAATGACCTGGCCAGCAGTGGATATCCAAATCCATATCGGGATGCAGTGCATCTTTTCCAAACAAAAAAATCCTGTTGCAGTCTTTAGTGTGTGATGGTTGACACAAAATGTCCAAAAGTGACATAGCATATCCTTTACAGGATAACATGCAAGATAAAAAATCTTAGAACACCTGACATAATTTATAAGTTTTTTATAATAATTTCTTAGTATTAATGCCATATGTTTCATTTATTTTTCAGGGATATAAAACCAGATAACTTTCTTATGGGCCTAGGTAAAAAAGGGAATTTAGTGTACATAATAGATTTTGGCTTAGCGAAAAAGTACAAAGATGCCCGCACACTGCAACATATTCCATACAGAGAAAACAAAAACTTAACAGGTAACATTTCTTTTGGCTAATGATTTCACAGATAATTTACAATTTTTAACCGACTTTAAAAAAGGAAGAGGTTTTCAATGAGGATGTTTATATTTTGTATTTTATGTCTGTTTGGGCATAACTCCCTCATATAGACAGATTTGCAAAATTATTTTTTATTCGAAGGAGGTTTATTCTGAAATGGTCCCATGTAAATTTTATTAACTTTGCTTGGGTAGTTTTTGAGTTAGCTTTAATAATATGAATTTTTTCCACATACTTTATATTGATGATGTTTTAATAGCTTCCTGTCACTGATATTTACATAGCAAGTAATGTTATATGAATTTGTGTGGGATAGGTACAACTAAAAAGTAAAAACTTTTTTACAAAAAAAAACAACCAAATTCCAGAAAGAAAAACACTACAAGAGAAAAATAACTTTGATTTCGGAAGTTGATGTCAAAAAACGAAAATGCGGAACCAACGACACAGACTTCCGAAATTAAAATTATTTTTCACTTGGTAGTTTTTTTTTTGGAAATTGGTTGTTTTGTTTAAAGTTAATAAGCATTATCACTTTTTGTTAAATGTCTTGCCATTCTACTGTCACATCAGGTAGATGTGAATTCCTGTTTTATTTCATTTCTTGTATGCATTATGCATTCCACTCAAACTGATGATGTCATCAAGCATCATGTTATGTCTTGATTATTTATTTATTATTGTAATTCACATAATGCATCATATCTTAGGTGTACAGGTCTTCCATTAGCAACAATAATAAGGTTGTGGATGAATTGTACAGTTAAACTAGTTGTGATATCTTTCTTTGAAATGTTGATGTCAGATTTCAAACCAAAAGCAGTTGTTGTTGCCTCATGTCATTTTGTTAAATACCATCTTCCTACTCGGTTAATTCCGACCTTATTTGCGACTCAACATGCAAGTGTAGTCAAGCAATGTGTTGTAAGAGTATTACTGTTTAAACTAAAATACTAATGAGACATTTTGTCAATTACAGGGACAGCGAGATACGCATCGATAAATACACATTTAGGCATCGAACAATCACGCCGCGATGATCTGGAATCGTTGGGTTATGTACTCATGTATTTCAATCGTGGAAGCCTTCCCTGGCAAGGGCTTAAAGCTGCTACCAAACGCCAGAAATACGAGAGAATATCTGAAAAGAAATTGTCAACACCTTTTGATGAGCTTTGCAAAGTAAGTTCTTCTATATATATAAAAGGAGAAACTGACTGACTGACATATCAACGCACAGCCGAAACTGCAAGGAACGTGAAATTTAGCATACGGCTTCCTTTTATTATGTAGGGGAGCACTAAGAAGGGGTTTTTGGAAATTAGACCTTTAAGGGGGTGAAAAGGGGGAATTTAGTTTATATGAAAAATCTTATTGCTTGAGTTAATAAACTTGAAATTTGGCACGAATACACGCAGACGAAGTCGCGGGCGAAGTGCTAGTAAGTTTATAACTGTTCATGGAATCACAACTACTTTCCTAACTTGATGTTGGTACACATTTGAGTATACTTTCCTATGACTTTGTTTATTATAACTGAATATTTACTATGGTGTAGTTTAAGGAAATATGTATGTGTGTTTATTATGATTTATGATAATGTGAATAAAATAGCATTAAAAACTGCATTTATGGTACTATGTTGTTTCCAGAACCACCCTATTGAGTTTCAACTTTATCTTAAATACTGCCGACGGCTGCGTTTTGAGGAGAGACCTGACTACAGTCATCTCCGTCAGTTGTTCCGTACACTTTTCCATCGACAAGGATTCACATATGACTACGTATTTGATTGGAATATGCTCAAATTCGGTGAGATATAATTTTTCCTAAATGCGGCACAGTAGTTTATATACTTGCCAATGTTTTAACATTATTTTAAAATGCGTTGCAGGTGGCCAGCGCGGCAATTATCAATCAGCCGGCAATGACCGTACTTTAAGACGTCATGATCAAAATCAGGAACCAGAAAACAGTAAGTAATTTGAGTTCACTAATAATACAGCAATGATTTTACTGCACTCGACAAAAAATCCGATCACCTGAAGCCAGATTGTGTCAGGTCGCGTTATTGTTACCGACACGTTGAATAAAATAATATCTAAGCAGCCTCAATAATGCAGCAGCTTCGATAATGATAGATGGCCGGGACAGCATGCCTGCATGAGTCGTGTCGGTTCAGCTATTCACTGCGTGTTCGCAGCGGCGGGTGCGGCCGGCCAGCCCAGCACCACGGTGGCTGCCATCTCTGAGTGGCGGTGAGGGATCTTGCTGTCGTCACAGTGTTAACACCACCACTATGGAACCACGTTCGTATTGTGACCTGCATGTTCTGTTCGCCCGAACAAGCATAACACAGACTCGATATATTCACATAATAAGACGGTGTGTTTTAACGACGACTTATCACGTCATTGAGCCGCGCGGTAGGAATTGAGGCGCGTGGACGTCGTTGGACGTTATCACGTTTCGATATATAGATTCTGTATTAAAATAAAGAAACAATTTTTGTATGCATTCGTGTTAACATTCATATTATTGTAAATTATTTAATAATAGACTAAGTATGATGATGAGTGGGCCGAGAAGTGAAAAGTAATTTCTGTTTGAATGATACTCATTTAAGCATAGAGTAAATTGATAGGCCTACCCATGCATTGTTGTACTTTATGCTCAGTTATATTTAGAAGTATAAGATACATATTCTATCATATTGGTAATATAAACACTAAATTTTCAATTGGTCCCAAAAAAAACGATCAAGGGCCTTGACTCTGTAAATTAGTAGGTAAATAAAACACCATTCTGACAATCTTCAGTGAGCATCTACTCGGCGAAAGTTCTACTTATGGATATGTTCATCTTGGCACAACTAAGTAAAATAATAAGATACATTATAATAATGTTGCCATTTAAATGTGCTAATGATCTGACAGTCTTGCTATAGCATTCTAACTTATTCTGTATACTGACGCTTTCGATTGAAGCCATAGGCACGATCTTAGCAGTACTTTGAATATTCGAAGCAGTTTATTGAATGGTCTGAACTTAGCATTGTTGAATAAAAACTGGATTGGTTTCATAGCTACATCAGTTACAGACTTTAATTGCCAAAAAGGCTGTCATTTAAAACACAAGCATTTTTTATTTATGCTCTTAATTTGGAGGTCTGTCTGTACGTTCAAATATTAATGTAGTAGTAAATAAATAATATTATCAATCACGTAAATCCAAGACTTCCGTGGGCCGATATTTTTGCAGAACCGTGTTTAGACAGATTAATCCTATCAGTAGGCATTAAATAACCTTTTTTTTTATTGATTCTGCTATATCTTCATTTGTTTTCGTAAATCCTTGTGCAATATGTTATTTTATTTTCTTTTAGTTTTTTTTTTTTTTTCAATACTAGCTGTATTGAATGTAGCATTTTGTCTTCCAAGTTGAGTTGAAATACATATGATTGTCTCTTTTTGTACCGAAGGAAGTAATTTTATGTGACGTGTAGGGCGTCTGACGTAAGGGACCTTCCATGAGAAGAGCGAGATTGCGTAAAATTCAGTCGCTAGAATCGTTTTCTTTCCATTTCTCTATCGATGATGAATATTTACACAATTTCGTCAGTTTCTGATTGTTCCTCTGTTTTGCGGATAGGCGGCCTAAAGTGGTAATGTTACGTCAGTCTTACAATTCATGTCCAGCCACTGCCATAGTTTTATCTAGGTAAGTTTATTCGGAAATAAAATTGGCCCGAGAAAAAATTGTTTAGATTATTTTTTGTTTTATCTAAGTATTGTAAAATATTAACATTGACAAATTTAAAAAAAAATATAAAATTATTCGAAGATTTGTTTATTTTATACTATCATTTGCATGTAGACGTACCTACATTCCCGTTAGAGCAATTTTTTTCCTTTAAATTATGTATTTTATTTCATTTAACCGATCTAGAACTTCTAGGAATCTATGATCTCATAAAAATTACCAAATTTTCTCATACATAATGTACCTAATTCAATTAAATCTGTTACCATTCTCATATTCTGACAAAATGTTTTTGTTCGTTTGTTTTAAAATGCAAAGCTGTAAAATGTCCTATTCTCTGTCAATAATATCTAGCTATTGTTAATAAATAATGAATAGTTTGTAAATATACAACGTTAAAAAAAGTATTGCGATTTTTTTACGAATCGAAATTATCTTTTTATTAGACCGTAATGTAGACAGCGTCACCTCTTTGTATGACTGAGAATTAGGTTCAATTTTATGTAAATACATAATGGTAATATATTCAATTTAATTTCATGGGTTTGTATCGCAAAGCTTTGAGATTTCAAAATCATCCTGTCGTCATGATATTGTATAGATAGGGGTTTAGTTTTTTTAGAATAAATCGTCTTGAGCATGATTTTTCTATCAGGCACTTGAGGGTATGACTTAAGTATAATCAAATTGTTGATATTGTAGCCATCATCTATTGTTCAGTTGTAGTGTATTCTAATGCATATTATTTTAATTTTAAATCCAATATTAAATTAATTAGATCTACAGGGTATTTTGTAGCATTTTGAGAATTTCAATATTTTTTTCTGTTTGAATTAATTTTGTAGACAGTTCAAAGATTTCATCCACAAGTAAAAGTGATAGTCGTCTTACTTTTCAACGCTGTGCCAATATTGATATCAGTGTATTTTTAGCGTTTACAATATGAGTGTGTTTAAGTTAATTCCTTCTTTTAGGAGAGTTCGTAATATGTTAGTACCCAAATATTTTAATGATATTGTGTTACTAATTCTTATGAATTTATATTACTTATTGTATATTAGATGATGTTTTCGTGTTCAAATACATTGAGGCGACAACGATGTCGTGAATAGAAGTGACGCGTCAGCGGCGGGCGCGGTGCAGCGGCGCGTGCGGGCCTCGGGTCCTGATGATGTCTTGTGCTTGTCGTCAGTGTGTGGAGTGCGCAACATGTATCTCGAATGCTTTGGCGAGGTCGTGGAAGGTCGTGGCTTGCTCTAAAGTTAAGTGTACGCTATAAACGACGAAAGACTTTATGGACTTAATTTTGTAAATAATAAATTTAAGGTAATTAGGTAAGCAGACACACTGTTTTTTACAATATCCTAGGTAATGGAATACATACATAACTGTTGTAGTGTTAATGTCATTGAAATTATTTTGCTGTTATTGTATTATTTTGTAGACGTGTCCATACGATATATAATTAATAATGTCTTTGAGATCGAAAGTTGCCTATTTAATATTCTTCAGTTACTGTTTTAGGGGAGGGAACAAATCTAAATTAGTAGTTTTAGAACGAATAAGGGACTTCGAAAAACATCGTGGCTTTTATTGCATAAGATACAATTAAAATTTAAGTGTCCGTACGTTTTGTTCCCTCCAAAGAAGACGAGTAATATGCACTAATAACATGAGACTAATTTAATTCTTGTAGTCTAACCATGCTATGTTTAATTTACCTTTTAATATGGTATATTTTCACCACAATACAAAATATGCTAGCCTATCTCAGCATATGCATTATAAATAAATTGTTATGCTTGCATTGTTTTCTATGTCCAGTATGTATAAATTCCTTTGGCACAATAAACTGAGTAAAATTAACAATTTGTTTTATTTACTTTATTATTATAGAAGTATTTAGTATATTTAAATCAATTTAAGTAGCAAGAAATCCTCCATCAACAGGCAGCTGAACGCCTGTGATCATACTGGCACTGTCACTCAGAAGAAATATAACTGTATTGACAACTTCTTGTACTTCTCCAAACCTTGAAAGAAAAAGATAGAAAGATTTATTTGGTGACATGGAGGATAATAAGGGTGAAAAATTTTGCTTTACAAATTCCTTATTAACTAAGGGCTGATTCATGCATGCATCAGATAACTTTTATTTCACAAATAAATTTGACGTTTGACAGTTTTTGTATGAAATAACTCTAATTATCAAAATTATTCCTTGAATAAAGTTACCAGATGATTGAAAATTCAGCCCTAAACCAAATAGGCCTTTTTTTTTTTTTTTTTTTTTAGGGAAATCATCAAATGACCCCTCCCGCTCTGGGTGGAGCAGAAGGGAGTGTCAGACTTACTGACTAAAACTCACCCGTGTTCCTTCCTTAGCCCTTTGTGTTCCGGGGTAGCGGTAACTCTTTCGGACAATCCCGCTGCCCCGGCAGGCTTCGGCCCTTTCGGGCCCCTTCCTTATTGCTGACATCTCTTTGAGGCGCGCGTGGAACCCATTACCCATTACTCTCCGCCCGCAGGCCCGCGCCTACGGTGGCCGGGAGTCGTCTCGCGGCTCCCGACGCCCGGAGCGTCTCCCGCGGCGGCTGGGACGTGAGGCCCTCTCCCTCAGCCGTCCCGCCACTTCCTTCGCTAGCATGCTTCGCAGAAGGAGGTGACTGCCTCCCACTCCCTCTCGCCCCGGACCATGGCTTGAACCAGGGCCGGGCGCGAGAGGTCGCCGCCGCTGCCGATCGCCTCTGCGAGAACACGGCGGTGCTCCGCCCAATTGGGGCATACCGCCACCGTATGCTCCACCGTGTCCTCCGGGCGACCCTCGCAGTGGTGACACCCGGGCGTTTCCTCCCGCCCGATGGTGTGCAGGAACCTCCCGAAACACCCGTGTCCGGTGAGGACCTGCGTCAGGCGGTAGGTGAGGGCGCCGTGGCGCCTCTCTAGCCACTCCTCAAAGAGGGGTCTTATCGCCACTATCGTGGCGTGCCCTGCGCTGGGTTGCGACAGTCGCTCTTTCCATGCCGCCATGAGATCGCACCGGAGGTCGGTCTGCTCCGCCGCGATTTGCTGCGGCAGCGGAGTTTCCCCCCGGCGTAGTGCCTCCGCGCGCCACTCGTACAGGCGCGCGAGGACTATCGCCTCCAGATCCCACGGCGGCAGTCCGGCAAGGAGGCTTGCCGCCTCGCCCGAGATCTTGCGGTACCCCCGGATCAGCCTTACGGCTACCACCTTTTGGGGCGCGTTCAGATAGTGGGCGGCTCGCCGCCGCAGTGAACGCGCCCACACCGGGGCCCCTTACAGGGCCATGGACCGCACGAACCAAATAGGCCTAAGGCCAATGTTTCACTTTTATGTCAGTGTGGGTGTTATTGTCAGGCTGTAGCAAGGACAGCTCTAGCTTCTGGTTATAAAATTCTGTAACTACCTTCTTGATTTACTAATACTACTATGATCTCTTATTTCAGTGACACGGAACATTTTAATATTGAAACATGCTCTCGCTAGGTATTTAGAATTCAACTAAATCACAGTAGAAATCACTACATACCTGCCCATAGGTATCTTTGAAAGCATACCCAGCGACTTGGCAGGCTCCGCCCAGACTTTGCGGCCCATATCCGTCATTATTGCCGTTGGATTAACCGTGTTAGCACGAATGCCATTTGGCCCAAGCTCTAATGCCATAACCCTAGTCAACGAATCAACTGCACTTTTGGATGCGCAGTATGCCGTGTGGTCCTTCAGAGCAGCCTGTAAAAAATAAGGGTAAGTAATTTAAGATATAATTACAAAACCTCTAATATTTACAAGATTTATCAACTGAACCTTTAATTTTATTTGATATAATGATCAGTTAATATAATAAACGATTGATATAATTTTAAAGTAACTAATTTCTGTAAGCATTACAAACAATATAAAATCGTTTGTTATACCACTCAAAAGACGACACCTATAAACTCTTATGAAAAGCCTAGTTAAAAACGCAAAGCAAAATTGCATATATACACATTATATCTCCGTCTAATCTATACTTCTATACTAATATTATAAAGAGGAAAGATTTGTATGTATGTTTGTAACGAATTGGCTCAAAAAGTACTGGACCGATTTTAAAAATTCTTTCACCATTTGAATGCTACATGATCTCTGATTAATATACTTAGGCTTTTTTTTTTCTTTTTTTGCGGCCCGTCCCGGCTTCGCACGGGTGGGAAACCCGTGCGAAGCCGGGACGGGCCGCTAGTATAAAATAAAGTTATTTGGTATATTTTCATTTCAATAACGTTAAAATATATAATAAACGTGATATATACCAACAGTTGATATAATTTCTTTATTATAACATTTATTAGTACTCTAAAACTTATTTGGTAAGTATAACGTTATTGGATATAGCATTTATTTAATCGAAAATCATTAGGTACCTATATCGTTTAAAATATATAATTGATACCGTCATTATGGTTAAAAAATCTTTCCTCTTTATAATATTAGTATAGATGAGACGCACCCAAAAATAATGGTAGGTACTTACCTACTTAATCAGTACCTACCTACATAAACTGTTGTTATGATTGTAAATATATACAGGGTTATTAGAAAAACAGTAACAACCTCTCAAGAGGTCATTGTACTCATCATTATGAACAACTTTTACTATGGGAACAAGCCTGAAATCGCAACAAAAAAAATCAGCTGTTCCCTACATTTATGTTCGTAAAACTCGTCAAAATATAGGGAACAGCTGATTTTTTTCGCGATTTCAGGTTTGGTCCCATAGTAAAAGTTGTTCATAATGATGAGTACAATGACGTCTTAGGTTGTTAATGTTTTTCCAATAACCTTGTATATAGGTAAGTACCTACATATGTTGCTTGCCACATTCCTGCAGCTGTAATTGCCATCAAGTAGTAATAAGTACCTAACATTAGTGTGAGTACCTATGTTTGCAGGTCATCAAATTAGCTCCTGTAATGATTATTTGATGATATACGAACTACTCATACTAATGATGCTGACTGATACCGTTAGGTACTGATCAAATTATAATGTTTGTTTCTTCCAGAGAATTGAACTGACCATGGCTAGACGCTAGCACTCCTAGACGACTGGGCTGGGCCCAGGGCCAGAAAAAAATATTAATGTAGTCTAGGTGCATAGGTACGAATTTAACTTACTATTGATGCTTGTGATGAAATATTTACAATGGATCCTTTTATATTCTTTTCAATCATTTTCTTTGCCACAATTTGACTAACGTTAAGTGTAGCCCTTACATTGAGCGCCATTGTTCTGTTGAAAGTGCAAAAGTGAAAATAGATCGAAATTATAATTTGAAAACGCAACTAAGTACATGTCATGAAGTCATGATGACTATTTCGGTTACTTACTTGTCAAAACTCTCTGGTAAACATTCTAAAAAAGACTCGATTACAGCAATTCCAGCATTGTTAACAAGTCCATCGAAGGTACCCAAGGAATTTACCGTTTCTCTAGGTTTGTCTCAGTCCAGTAGATCTGCACATGCTATTTCTATAGTCGGAAACTCTTTTTTAAGCTCTGCTAAATTTGCCGGTTGATTGGAAAGAACAACAACATTAGCGCCTTGTCTCCATAACTCAAGGGCTATTCCACGACCAATGCCTGTAAAAACATCACGTTTACTTCGAGTCCGAGCACATTTAGATATGAAAACGAAAGATAATGTAAATGCCTACCTAACTATATTTTATATACCTAAGTTTTAAAGTTTTTACCTTGGCAGCCACCGGTGACAAGTATTCGCTTTCCTTTATAATATTTATCCATTATTGACAAGGTCTCTTGAGGATGAGTAAGATGTAGTAGGTACCTCGTTACTTCTGATCAGAGCGTATTTACTTACAAGAAGCAATCTTAAGTAAAATAATATTTTTGAGCTGTGTCGTATTCGATAAGCCATATCTCAAATTGTACGGTTAGTGCCGTTTATTTTATTACTCAGATAAGAGGTTTGCTTATGTCTGTAATGATTAGGTACCTACCTACTACCAATAATCAATTTCAGTAGGTCACAAATAAGACTATAGCGGACTTTACTGCCAAGCAAATTTCAACTTTATTTGTGCAGATGCAAGGTCTATATTGGTTTGGCAGTGAAAACAACGCTGAGCTACGCTTAGCCAGGGGCCCAAGTCTGCTATTTTTATAAATTCATCATTCCAACACGATCCCATTGTCATTTTGCTAAAAGTTCGTAATCTGCTAAATTCATAATGGTCGATCATTGGTCGGTCAATGGTCTGAGAAAAAATATGCTAGATTTAATTTAATATATATTTTTACATATTACGTCTTAGTGTTTGCAATCTGAAGTAGTAAGAAGTTCGTAAGACAAAGACAAAGACATTTATTCGTAGGATATGGTAGGTACAAAGTTGGTTGGTATAAATGGATAAGTTCAACACATCCGCCGCTAAAAGCGGCGGAATAGCAATAAACATAATATTTATTCATTTGTCATTAATATGTACGAACTACGAAATTACCATTTTATGCCATTTTTCTTTCAATGGAGTGTCAGTGGTTGACCATTGGAAAGTCATAATGACGCCATTATATTAGTAGATTACCAAACTTTGTCAAAATCAACAATTATGAAATCAATGATAGACCATTCTGACACTGTTGTAATAGCAGACTTGAGGCCCGCACCCTAATTGCGTAACACACTATTACTCACAATTTGAATCATTTTGAAGCTTATTGCTAATCCATTGCTCCATTTACGATCGAAAAGTGTGTCTGCTCAACAACGTAAATAACGCAATGAATGTTGTTGAACTGTCAAAATGAAACCGATTGCTACTGATAGTGTGTTACGCAATTACCCTGCCGGTCAACGCCAGCCCTTAAGACTATGCCGACCGTACAGTGACGCCCTCATCGTTTATTTGGTTATTTCATACAATTTAGAATGAAAATGCAGAAAATAAGCACGTTAAGTTGTGCTTCACAAGATTATATGTTAATATTATAAGAAGCGGTAGTTTTATATTGTTTAGTTGTTCGAGTTTTAATCGAACACTAAGCGAAAATGCATAATTGCATCGAAAGCAAGTATGCACATTCGCTCGTCCACCAAAATGTGGGCCAGTTCGCGTTCAGATCTCACTAGAGACACCACGTACTCAAAACCATTACCATTACCTCTGTCTTGTAACTAAGTGTTATAGTGATTTAATAAACAGCTATTTTCCTTACAATTCGAGACTTTAACTTCTACCATAAAAACCATATCCTATCAATACGAGAAAGGAGTGTTAGGTCACCATAGCGTCTAGCACGACTTTTTACATTAGTTTTATTATAATCCTTTAAACGGATAACAGTGGCCACTATATTCCGTTTTAAGGATTATAATAAAACTAAACAATATAAAACTACCGCTTCTAATAATATTAACGTATATTCTTGTGAAGCACAACTTAACGTGCTTATTTTCTGCATTTTCATTCTAAATTGTATGAAATAACCAAACAAACGATGAGGGCGCCACTGTGCGGTCGGCATAGTCATAAGGTGCCACTTGTCGATATTTTTTCTATAAAATTTTCGGGAGAATATTACTCCATTGTTTGACATAGTGCATCTAAAGTTAAACATGATATCGTTTCGTCTTATTATTAATTTTGTCTGTACGGAAACAGAATAGTAAAATAAAAAGCTATTAAAAAGTTATGAGCCAACAAACATTCGTTTTTCTTGCTATTTTTAACGCATCTTTGGGTGTAAATAAGTAATAAAAGAACTGTAAAATCTTTAAAACCAAGTCGGTACCGAGAAAGCTCACTTATCGAAAAGTTCAATAAACTTTATTTGTAATTGATTTCTGCAGTGGTTTTTTTCATAAAACTCGATTTTCCAAAGCACTTTTCGTTTTTTTTTACGCGTCTCAGTTTGGAACGGTGTTTCAGTGCGTGAGAACAAGACGTTGTGCGTGTATGTAGTAGACTAGCGTCTAACTGCTCATCACTGATATCTCTGTCGGACCTGAAGCCAGGTGAGACAGCATCCTTTTTGGCCATGACCACCAGTGAGTTCGAGCTCGCGATTAGTTCCACCTTAAGAATGTGTCTCACAAAAGTTATACATATCAAAATATTACCTATGGAAAAAAATAACTACATAGGTGACTTTTAACAAATTGCATTTATTCAACAACTAAACTTTCATGTAATGGCTTCGATCGATGAACTATAAAAGTGCATCGGCAAGCAATAAAATTATTCAAGTCAAATTGGCGTAATATTTGTCCAATGTTTATGCTATTCATATTTAACAACTAATAATGTTCACCGTCTATTGGGTTTATTTTGCTTATGGTGAATGGGAAGTGGTAGACAGCGAAATTCAAATTTTCCAATGTTTTTTGCAATTTGCAGGTCAGTGTCAGTTTGTATCTTGATCAAAATTTGATTCGCGACTATAACAGGTACGTATTTACAGAATTATAATCATAAGAAACATTCATACATCTTTATAAGTGAGATTTGTACCATAAACACTTTTCCCTAGGAGATTTCTTCTTGTGGTACAAATCTAACTTAGGAAGATGTATTTATGATTCTAATGACTATAATTCTGTGAATAAGTACCTGTTATAGTCGCGAATCATATTTTAATCAAGATACAACCTGAAACTGACCTGCTAATTGCAAAAAACGTAAGAAAATTTTAATTTCGCGGTAATCACTGGGTAATCACCTTAAGTATTATACATATTTTTCAGATTATGTATTAGTTGTGACAATATTGGTAATAAATGTGTTTGTACATTTCTTTTAACTATAGATTCAGCTTTGGTGCAATACAAGTTTTTATGAAAATAAGTCAGCAGTAAGTTTATCCTTGTTATGTCCTTGGACTAACCACAATCTGCAAATAATATTGACATAAGCTTATACTTACATACTAAAAGGTTAATGTAATGTTATAACATTATGATAAAGAATGCAGTCTGCATTCATATAGATGTGATGAATTAAACAGATCTAATAAAACATATTTATAGCATCTTGGAAAGTATAGTTGATTTGTGTTATTGTTCTTAATTTTAATATAGTATAGTTAATTAACCAGAATTGATAACAATATTATCACAAAGTAAAACATACATGATAAGTATGATCATGGCAATATGTATTATAAAGTACCATCTTTGGTTGATTCACTAATTAACACAGTTCCAATATATTTAAAACTAAAATACGCAATTGTTAAAAAAATATTCCATATTAAAAAAATCATAAATATAATAATATTATGTTATTATATGCTTTGCTAAATAAAGTATGTATTTATAAAGTCTTATTATTATGTGGCAAGGAAACCTCCATCTATTGGCAGCTCGACACCATTGATCATACTAGATCTCTCACTCAAGAGGAAAACTACAGCATTCACCACTTCAGATACTTCTCCAAACCTGCAATTATTTAAAAAAGAAATATTATTCTTGCTTCTGCACATTTATTTAGGTACATAGGTACACTATCATAAACATGTACCTATACAAGAAGTTTTCACTGCTGCCTTTTTAATTAAATTTTAATATCAGTAAGACTATAATGCATGCACTTTTGAAAAGAATATGTATTACCTTCCCAATGGTATTTTAGCCAGCATTTCTTTAGCTTTGACTGGATCTGACCATCCAACTTTAGCCATCTCAGTCATTATAACGGTGGGGTTCACGCAATTCACTCTAATGCCGTAGGGACCAAGCTCTAGGGCCATAGAACGAGTTAGAGCATCCAAAGCTGCTTTAGATGCACAGTAGATAGCATGATCTTTCAATGCAGCCTGCAATCATAATAATTACATGAGTTAATTATATCTTTAGGTACACTTGCATAGTGTGAACAGGGATACCTACTCATCGGTTGGTGCCTCATTCAATTAAAAGTCTAAGTTCCGTATTACAGAATGTCACTCAATACTCAAGCATTACTTAAAACTACTTTCAACCAATCAAATGGCTTGAATCTAGTTTTAAGTAATGCTTGAGTATCGAGTGACGTTCTGTAATACGGGCCTAACAGGCCTCTGAGAGGTGGCTTCGGACCCTAGTATGCCTTCCAAAGGCCCGACACCCTAGGGTCCCGAGAAATGTCAAGACATGAATTAATTATACCTATTATATGCATAGATACCATCTAAAACACTAATATTAAAAGAAAAAAAAATTACATGTTCCCCAGAATAGTGGCCTAAAGTATAAGGATCTTTTCCAGGAAACTAAATATATTTAAAGTATCATATTGCCAAGTACAAAAGTAAAAATTTATTTAAAAAAATATTTTGCATATTAAGTAGAAACTGTCTCAGTTTATAGCCTTGTTGTTGGATATGAATAAGATCACAATGTTTGTGAGACATAAGGATTACACAGTCATGTAAGCCCAGCTGATTGTTGATGATAACAAGACATTAAGACAACAATGATAGGAATTTAATTGATAACAACATTGAATTACCTTTGAAGCCTGAGAAGAGATATTGACTATGGCACCAGGAGTTTTGTTTTCAACCATCTTTCTTGCTACAATTTGACTAATATTAAGAGTTGCCTTTACATTGACATTAAACATTCTGGAAACAAAAAACATGGTTTAAATGCTATTCATTTGGGTAGGCATATTTTCTAAATACAGTGTCACAGTGGCGAAGGTACCATACAACTCGATTCCCACCGGCTTCCCTTCGATTATTCAGAATACAACCACTCTATAGTCAATTCGTCATTGAAATATAATGAAACGGTTTATTGACATTTTTTTCTTGCTCCGGCTTACCTCTGTCATAAATTCACCCGTCGCCACTGCAGTGTCATGTACCTGATGTGTGTGTGAAAATAAAATCTGAAAACATACTTATCAAAATCCGAAGGTGAGCTATCGAGGAAAGGCTCGCAAATAGCGATTGCGGCATTATTCACTAATGCGTCAAAGTGGCCAAGAGACTCAACTACTGTCCGTGTTTTTTCCCAATCAGCTATATCAACGTCCACTATGTCTATAGAAGGATATTCGCTCTGAAGTGATTCTAAATGAGATCTTGTTCGAGATAAGGCGACTATGTTTGCTCCAGCACGCCACAATTCTACAGCGATGCCCCGACCGATTCCTGCAGTTTTACAATAGTTTAGTTATTATTGCACGCGTATATTTTTGAACGCGATTATGAGCAATTCACTGTGTACGTTACTTCCAATGTTGTAAACTAATAGTTATAACATGAATAAGAAATTAAACAAAAGATATATTATTGCAAACTAACCTTGGCCAGCGCCGGTAACGAGTACTCGCTTGCCTTTAAATGAGATTTCCATTTTTAAAACAGAATATTCTTTTTGAGCTGAAGTTTAATAGCCAGAACTAGTACGCCAGCAATATGTAATTTAATTTAGGTAGATACGCAAAAAGCGAGTCCACACAGACGTTCGGTCTGAATTGATTTGACTTGCTTTGCTTGACGTTGGTTGACCTGGATTTGACTGATTTGACAGTCCAAGAACTCTGACAGAATCAGTGGACAGAATTAGGCCGCATTCCGAATTAGGACATTAGCGCTCACAGAGCTTACATCAATAATTTGTGTTCCGATTTCGATTATACGATTATGACAGCTGAGAGCTGTCAACAATTCGGAACGCTCGTGCACGCGCTCACAGTGCTTACTCAATCTCAAAACGATATTACAGTATTTCTTTGTTGTTTAAACACCATATTTCTTCTTCTTCTTTGGTTAGCTGGCGACTGTCAGCCAGAAGTACAATTTCGAAATTGCCACGTTAATTTAAAGATATGATACAACTCAAAACGAAACACAAACTAACACAAACGCACGCACACACTGTCGTTTTTGACAGCGCTCACGGTGATAATAATAAAAGGCATGGTCGGCGTTATCGCAAGATGGCGCATGTCATGACGTCATCTATGACGATTTACGGAACATCGTTATCGCGCTCACGCTAATTCGGTACGGGTTAAAGCACGCTCACATCGATTACAGCGCAACTCGGAACGCGGCCTTAGTGACAGAATTCGCCTGCGCACAGTGTATTATTTTGCCTTAGTTGCGGACATGCCAGTTTAATTTTTTTTTCTCTACAGATTTAACCATAATAAAACCGGTTTGAAATTTCACTTCATATAAATGTCTGTATTTTTAGAATAAAGCAAAGGAGACGTTTCATTTTTGTATGGGACTCCGGCCATAACATGTAGGTACACTTTAGAAAACCTGGAAAACGAACCCCTGAATATAATAAATAATGTTTTTTTTCATAATAATTGATATTCTTTAAGCACTAAATAAAAACTGAAAATGTTTGACGTTTGTTATGACCATCGACAGCCAGCCATGACAGGTTGCACATATGACGTTTACATAACCTAGAAACTGTGATTGTTGTTTTCCGTTTTAAAAAGCCAAAGTTGTAAGAAGTTAAAAGAAAGAAATGAAACGCAAAATAACACCGAAAGCTACGAAGTCGAAACGAACAAGACCACAACGAGACTGACAGATTGACTGATGTAATGTCATTGTCAACAATACAAACCTAGAATTTTCCGTCCAGAAGTACCTACAAATCTACAATCCACAAAAGTAGAATATTATTTTTAAACGATGAATTGAATCGTCACACTTTCTTGTAATTAATCAAAAAAGTTGTTTAGGATAGGTACAGACGCCAGCAGGTCAACCTACCCCAACCTGTCTTTCTTTGATAGATTTTCAACTTTAGCACAAACAAATAAGGTTCATATTCAATTGAGAAAATCTGACAGATTGGGGTAGCTTGATGTGCTGGCCTCTGTACATATCTTACCATATTATCAAAGAAATACATGCCTTTTATAACTAAATAAATAACGTCTAGGTGATATTATTATGTTATAACTTATAATGTAACATGATTTATGGACGAAAGCAGTATGCAAGTAAGACGACCCCATGTTCAATAGATTTTGGCAATAGTTTGAAAAACTGTTATTTTTTGTGCCGAAGTAATCAGGAGAATATTCAGAAAAGAATATTTTTCCACAATTCGTGGAATATTTCCTATTTTTTCACTACCGTACACTTTATGGCCGAAAATGTAACATCTCCTTTCTATGGAAATAGAGTTGTCACAAAGTAGTAAATTTTTAAATTGATTAGTTCAATCGACTAAATCAATTATGCTAGCCAATGTTGTAAACGCTTATTTATGATATATCCTCGCTATCCGATTGAAAATTATGATTTCGTCAGTCGTCAGTGTAATATTATTTTCTTCGGATACTAAATGATTATAGTGAACATTATCCGTTGTGACGCATAGAAGTTGAATCACTGATTTCGATAGTGGCAAAGGGTTTTTATGTATAGGACGTGTACTAAGTGTTAATGAGGATATATATGGATCAGATGACTCTAATGCAACTGGAAATTTTAAAATTCAATATTTCCGAAATCCTGGGCTTGTTGCAACAGATTTTTTTTGTGGTGAGGGTTATTATAGTGGTTAACATACAGGCTTAAAAAAAACGCGACCGTGAAAAGAATAGCCGGAAAAAACTATTTTTCAAAATCATAGAAAAAAAAATTCCCACTTGTGTGAGCAAGATTTTTAAAGTTTTCAAGAAAAAAATGGTTTTGGTAGTGAATTTCTATATCACCTTAAAACATTTCGTGTAAAAATCAAATGAAAAAACGAGATATGGTGTTTTTATGGTTTTTAAGGATTTTTCTCGATTTTATTTATTTCTCTTAAACTACAGTAGTTAGAGCCGGCGGAGTTTTATTAAGAGTTTTGTTTGATTTTAAGCTTTCCTAAAAACACATAAAACGAGCATGTCCGCAACTAACGGTCCATTCACGACCTTGCCGCGGTGAGCGGCGGCTAGGCGCGGGGCGGCGAGCAGTAAGAACAAAAGTATGAAAATGTTTGAAGCACGCCACGAGTCGCCGCTCATAGCGAAAACGCGCGCGGTTTTGTCGGAGCGAATCACTGCAGCGGGGCGCGCGGTGCGGGGAGCGGCGAGATCAAAAGTACTGGCGAATGAGTGCGACGCCACGAAACAGAGCGGCGCGGACACGGCGCGGATAGCGGTGTAGGTGTGACGGACTCGGCGGCGAACTTATAAACAAAAAATTTTAGACGATTTTGTGGCGGTAATGGATATTATAGAGTATAAGTATAGAATATAATCAAATATTTCCACACTCATTCTTGTGTACTCATAAAACTTATCCGGATATTTTTTGTAATCTTCGTATACCGTAGGTCACGAAATTTGCCATTTAAATATCAATCTTTATTCAGTTCGTGCACTCCTTCTCTCATACTTGTTTTAAAAATATACTGCTTTCTAAACACAAAAGAGATAATTTTGATAACGCCATAATTTTGAGCACGTTCTAACTACCTAAATACGTCCACCTCGGCCGCTGCCGCTAGCCGCTACTGAGGGTCGTGTAAAACGCACCGCTTGCCGCCGCCGCGCCGCCTGCCGCGCCGCGCGCCGCTTAGACCGAAATAGTGAATGGGTCGTAAGGCAAAAAAACGGGTCTACGAAATGTGAAATATATAGGTTGAAAATGAAAGAGGAATAACGTTGACGTGCGGTCGACGGACGGTCTGGTGATATTATTTTTATCGTATTTCAACGCGCCCGTACTACATCAAAACATTTGTATGCGATTTACGAAATCTGATAGCGTTTCATGTTAGTGGCTAACATAGTAATTGAACTCACCATAATAACCTTCACATTTGCGTTTCGATAACTTAGGTCTTAGAAAAATAATATTGAGTGCTTTGATATCAATTTTTATTAGAAAATTGACGATAGGCACCTGTCCCACCGCTGACGAACAAGCGACTAGCTATCGACTATTTTCTCGCTCTAAATACGTGCAAAAGATAGTAAGTCCCATGTTTGTAAAATATAGTAATAATTAATTGATCGCAGACTGTTCAGGTTCACACCACCGGCGAGAACTCTGTCAAAAAAAACAACTCGATTTTAGTTGCTAGCTCTACTCGTTTTTCGCCAACAGCCGGACTGGTGCCATAAGGCGTTAAAACAGATTTAAAAAACTGAAAGCTTGCTCGTGGGATAGCAGCACTAGTGAATGTCCTGACACTGTCATTATTGTGGTATGTATGTACGCGACTTGGAGAGTGACCCACAGAGTTGCCCAACTATCGATAGTTTCTCTATCGATAGATGACCTCGAAAACTAGTAACAATATCGATAGTGCTATCGATAGTGTCGATACAATCGGTACTATCGATACTATCGATATCACAAATTAACTAATACTATTGATTGGAAGCAATAGTATTGATAGTATCGATACTATTACATGATAATACTATCAATAGTATCGATAGTATCGATTATTTTTGAGTAATACTATCGATACTATCGATAGTATCGCCGTTTATTAAACTATCGATACTATCAATACTATCGATAGTATTGCTCCTAAATATATGCTGGTCTTCGATAGTATCGATACTATCGATACTATTTTTGTGTATCAATACTATTGCCCTGTATCATACTACGATAGTATTGATAGTATCGATGGTATCGATACTATCGATAGGCTATCGATACTATTGATATGACGTCAACTAACGATAGACTATCGATAGTTTAGTGATAGTCAACTATCGGTAGGCAACACTAGTGACCCATTAAATGTGTTAAGGAAAAGAAAAGCTTGTACCTACTGTTAAAAAAGCTGATTTAGTGGGAAATTATTGGCCTTTTTAATCCTTCATATTTTTCTTCTAAGTACGTGACATTTTTGGGAAAATAAAGGAATGTAAATAGGTATTGTCGCAGTCAAAAATGGATAGCAGCCCTTTCAGTTATTTTATCTCAGACAGCAGCAACCCAATCAATAGCAACCTTATTTATTGCAATAATTTTATATTTTATAAAACTGTGATCTATAACGCGAACGTGGTTACCCGGTAGAACCCCAACGTAACAATATTATTAATTAAGGGCTAATTTTTCAATCGACAGATATTTTCGTGGAATAAAATTGATGTCCGACAGATTTTAAATTATTCCTCCTTTATAGTCTGGCGTTAGAAAAATCAGCTCTTAGTAAAAAAATAAAAACCTTAGGCAAAAATTTCCACACAATTATGGATACCTTTTTTTTTTGTTTTTGGGGGGAAACCTTCAAAAGGCACGATCTCTGTCGGGGAGTGTGGGATTTTTACCTCACTAAAACCACCCCGGCGGTAACCATCAGCACATACCTAGGGGTGGTCCCGGTTTCTCTTAAAAGACCAATTCCGGAAACGCCCCGTACATCGCCTGTAAGGCACATCCATGGGGCCAATTATGGATACCTGAAGATGGACGACGTGCCGAGGTCGGCCCAGAAAGCGGTGGCGAGATGGCCTTGACGCGCACCGCAAGGGCTGCTTCGAGGTGGCGCGGGAAAAGAGTTCCTGGAAGGACTTGAGCGAGGCCTTTGCCCAGCAGGAGGACAGTAAAGGCTAAAAAAAATTAGTAGGTACTGTAAATAAAAATAAAATGAATCTTGAAACAAAAAAATCAACGTTTATATAAGAAATAATCATCGGCACTACGCATAATCAGCACATTACAACGGAAGCAGTGTTATGAGTCTTAGATTCGAGATTCTTATTAGATTCGTTCAATAAATTTTTCCAAAAGAATTTTTGCAAATGTTTACCTACAAGAAGCAGTTATAACCCGATTTTATTTTGAATAATTTTGTAGGTACCTACGCGTAGTTAAATACACTTTATTTAAATTCATGGTTAATTGAGATTTCAATATGGAAATACCGGAATACTGTATGCATCTGAATACCAGTAGATATTTCTTAAGGAACTTCTGCAATCCGAGTATCTGACCTCCTTCACAGCCCATCTGGGTAGGTACGAAATGGGTAAAACCTACTTCGTAGGGTAAAACGTTTGTTTTTTGACTCTCAGATTTGCAGGTTTCTGTTATGGAATATTGGTACCTATTCTTGAATATTGACCTTGAATAGTTTATAGACACAGTGATAAGGTTTTGTAACAAAAAATATCTTTCTATTAAACGTTTTTCTTTTAAACGTCTTTCTATTAAACGGTTTTCTTAAACGTTTAATAAACATACATTCTTACACTTAGGTATATCAATATTTTGTATCTCTATAATTATATTGTTAATAATTAAATATAAAAATAAGTTAATAACAATCGATAGAATTGTATCTCTTAAATAACACAGGTATTCAAGTTTATCTTAGAGGTGCCTTCGTAATTTAATATCAACCATAGTGGTAACTTAATAGGTAGGTACCTACTTAAGTAGGTATATAACAAAACAAGTTGGTGTAGAGCAGCTACTTAGTTAATTGGTTTTTGTTTTACGATTTTTACTTAAGTGAGTAGTTAAACTCTCATGTCAATCTGTCATGTCAATCTATACAGGTGGTCAAAAAGTCGTGGATCAAACGACGATAAAGGAGGTAATTTCCAACAAAAAATCTTTCTACAAAATCTTTCTACAGCATGGCCATAATTCAATTGCCTTAGAAGTTATGAATATTTTTGTATACGGAATTCTTTTACAATTTCACTAATTTAAAAAAGTTAAATAATACAAACCGTATTTTATTATTACTAGATAATGTATCAGCACTACAAAAGTTCTATTGCGGCCCAGGGTACCAAATTTCAAGAGCAATAATTTTTTTTCCAAAAATTTTGAAGCGTTATTACCAAAAAATATCTCTCACTTTAAAAGCGTTGGAAATGACCTCCTTTATCTCCTTATTTCGTTTGATCCACGACTTTTTAAACATTCTGTATATATTGTGTTGAGTTTCTCAAGATCTTCCGCTGGAGTGAATCTTGAACATTTTTTTTTTTTCTATTGGCACATACAAAACTTACTCAACATGATCTAAATATGTATTATACGCAAATGTTTACTTAGTTCTTTCGTAGCCCGTCCTCTCATTCTGTTTAGTTAAACCTACAGTCTATTAAATTACAGAGATTTTACATATTATATATATTTTTAAATATTATTAACGTCTAAATCAATGCTAAAAATATAATTTTTGACGTCAAGTTAAGGCGCTGTTAGGTCACTTTACATTCCCCTAAATTATAATATGTAGGTACCTACGAGACTGTACTTAGTTTTTAGATCGTTTTTTTTTTATCTTTGACATTCGTCATTATGTCCTAAATACCTAGGTACCTACGAATAAAAGCGTTGAGATTAGATTTTGACGAGATTTTCAAATATTATGCACTTCAGCAGTCTAGCCGGGTAGTAGTCATGTGAAGGCTTATCGTCTGTAGGGGGCCTTCCGGTATCGGCCTCGTTCCTCCTCGTCGCGAACTTCCAAGTAATGACTGAACACCACTGCCCACAGGTAGAGGAACAGACCTGAAAATAGAAAATAATAATCGTTTTACTCAACTTCCATAACAAGAGATAATAATATGAAGGCGCCATCAATTTTAAAAGTAGCAGAGAGCAATTTTAGCAAACTTCCATGCCTTTCTCTATCCTACAAATCTGCTATACAAATCCTGTAAAGTGCTGACTGTTCGCCAGCTTTTCATAACGCACTTGGTATTAAAACAGCACACCATGCTCTCCTATAACATTGAAAGTACTAATAATAGACGGAATGATATTGTATGTGAGTCTGACATATTTAGAGGATGCATTTCATCCTCTAAATATGTCTTTGTAAACAGATTCTATACATTTTTAGGGCCATTTCTATACAATAAATTAAATAGAAAATTAAGTATATATAAGTTAAATAATTACGACTGTAAAAAGGTCATTCTGCAATTTTTACTTAGCACATCATACAGTGAGACCGAGGATTTACTCGTTGTCTGCAAATAAAACATGTTAGTCTTTTATGTTAATAATAGTTTTTAATTAGTCTTCTCAGTTTTTAATTTTATATTTTAAAATCATAAGCACCTTTCTAGCCTGAAACACAGGTTCTACCTAGTTCAGGCAAATGAGCAACTGTGTGTATATTATTGTAAATCTACCCCCTTTTTATAAATAAACGATTTTATTATTATTATTATATTATTATAATTAATTGCGATCAGAATTTTATAAATAGATTGAGATAAAAGAGCGACAGAAGATGAAGAAATACAGCTAAGCGGAAAAGGCCCGATTTAGAGATTCTCTACTTACATAAATACAAGAGCCCGCCGATGAGAATGACTGTAGCGGTGATGACGTGGTCGTCCTTGTCGAGATAGTAGGTGATGGAGGTGTGCAGCACGCTAATCAGCAAACCGATGGCCAGCACAATACCCAGCACCACCCACGGCAGCATTAACCACGACCGCCGCTACACAGCAAAACATATTAAATAAGGCTGTATATACCTAAAGACTTTAATTAGGTCACTGGTCGAGTGAATAAAATATCTAGATGAAGCATCAAACTATTGGTGAATCCTCAATGACTAGGTAGACAATCATGTGTGCCGTGTGCATAAACGCCCCGCCCTGACAATCATAAGATCCGGCAATTTTAGCAATAATCAGTAGTAGGTACTCAGGTAAGTACCTTTTTTTTGTTTCATGGTGAAACCTTCAAAGGCACCCGACAACCGGGGAGAGAGGTCGGGGGGTATGGGATGTTTACCTCACTAAAACCACCCCGGTGATCACCATCAGCACATAGGGACCAATTCCGGAACCCCCCCGTGCAACGCCTGTAAGGCACACCCCTGAGCCTTGCTATGCACGGCAGCACGTGACCACTGTGCCACCGTCTTCTCTGAGGTCACTTGATGGGCGGACAGAGTCCCCACTCTGTGCGCCCGCGACCCCAAACGTCCACCTACCGTTGATTGGTAAGTGGGTTTCCGCATATTAGGCGCAAAGGCGGTTGCCACCCCGATGCCTCCTTTTTCGAGCAAGATCAGCCCTCTCCCGATCCTGCTCGGCGGCCTCCTTCTTGACCATCACAGTCTCACAGAAGGAGGCTACTACCGTCCAATTCTCTGTCTCTGCCAGCATAGCCCTCACTACTGCCGGCAGAGACAGGTCTCGCCCGATCCTGGCAACCAGGACCCGCGCTCGGAGGCCCACGCATGGCACTCTTCGAGCGTGTGTTGTGTGAAAACCAGGCTGAGCACCTGGGTGAGCCTGAGAGATGCGCTCCCCTCTATTCAGCCAGGCTTCGAAGTGCGGCAGAACGGCTGCAACAACGTGCTAGCGCGGATATTGCAGCTGGTGTAGCCGCACGTGCCACTGCTCAAGCGCGTGTCACCATTCCCGCCGCCTCAGCCTTAAGAATGCGCTTCCTGGCACACTATTCCCGCTTTGACGGATATTGCGAATCTGGTTTTAGACCTTCGCGTCCATATCCGCCAGGATTTCCAGCGGCGGGAAGCGCGCCAGGAGAGTTGCCGCCTTAAAGAATATCGTTCGGTATCCTCGTGCGATACGAATGTCCTTTTTCCGCTGCAGTCCATTGACTTTAGTCCTGCAGCGTCGGACGCCTGACAGTCTACCTGACCAAACAGGCGCCCCGTAAAGGACCATAGATCGCACGACACGTAGATAAGTACCTAGCACTAGCTGCCTCTTGGTTCTGATTATGGGCAGGGTATTATCATAGGAATTGACTGCGTAAAGCGGTGTTTTTAATTAGTACTTATTAGTACCTAAGATTTGCAGAATCTGTAAGCCAATAATGCAAGATCATAGCGCCAGGTCATTGATAAGCGGGAAAATTGCCAGCATGAAGAAAAACTTATCGCTCATTGAAACAGTAAACGTAATGAATCATGATGTGTTGCCACGTGATGTTGCAATAGCAACGTGAAGTGTTACGTTGTTGCGAGTTGCGATTTATGTTTTGAATAACAAAGCCATTATTAGTAACAGCCTACACACCAACATATTATACATAATTATTATGTCTTTGCGGAATGTGCAGCTGTTTTTATTTAACTATAACTACATGATCGTCGGGTTTTTCAACAACTTACCGAATACGATGTCTGTCAGTAGCATGCAATACCAAAGTTGTGTTAGTTATCAATCAATCGCTCACGCGTGCTGTGCGGTCTAACTTGACTCTATGGAAGGTATTCACTTACTTTGAGTACTGCTACCATCAGCAGCGTGCATATCAGTATCGTGAAGCATAAATTGATTGTTAATATTATCCTCGGAACTGGAAACGAAAAGAAAAATAAAGATTATTTTCGATTTATCATTTGGGTCATAGTGTGTGCTTTAGTAATCTTAACAATCACCATTATTGAGAATTCTAATCAAGTAATTTTGAAGACGTTATGTCAGATTGATTTCGATTTATTCGTTGTGGGTGATGCGATCACTGAAATGATACTGCGCATCGTTAATAATAGCATAATAGGTAGGTAATTAGCTATTGATTGACTGCGAATATACTACTATAACATCTTTTTCTCCTCTGAATATCGGCCTATAATCAGAAGAAATAAGTAATATTGGTGAAAAGTCTCTAACTCAACTAATTTATTTAAAGTATAAGTATTTATCGTATATAAATCGTCTTGCTACTTACTGTCTAAATCTGAAAGTTTCCTATCAAAGTCTTCATCAAATATGAATGTGCTGAATGTGATTCCGTGCATCTTCACAACCCATACTATGATGATGGTTGCGATGGAGAGTATGACTCCGAGGATCGCTGTGATGAGGGTGCCCAAGCGAGTCGACGCACAACAGCAGCATTTCTGTAACCGCTTCATGGTATCTGGTATACGTCACTTTAAATCCAAATAATTCCTAGACTACGTCTCACCGCCTCATGGCTGCAACAAAAACAATTAAAATAATTAAATTTTGATAAAAACATGTTTTGCTACTAGGACTAAGTAGTAGGTACCTTATAATATCTACTTATTTGAATACTTTGAATAGCAAGTGGGTACTCAGTAATAAACTATTCTAGAATATTAGATGCATTCTGGCCTAGCTGCCATCTATTAATTAACAGACGTGTAAGTAGGTAATGTTATCTTATGGAATAACGTGGAGCATGGCTGTACAGTCAACAGCAAAAGTAGATGATGAAAATCAGAAATTAAATACTAATGAACGGACTTCACGTCAGAACTATGTGGCGTCAAAGTAGTAAATGTTTGGTATAATTTACAATCACATACTTTTGAATCATTTCGACGCCACACAGTTCTGACGCGAACTCCGTTCATTAGTATTTAATTTCTGATTTTCATCATCTACTTTTGCTGTTGACTGTACCTACATGGCTACATGGTAGATAAATTCCCAAATTATTAAAATATCTGTTTAACAGGTTGCTTTTATTAAAAAGCTATTCTATCGTGTAAGTATACAAAGTTTGTTTTGTCTGATAACGTGCGCGTTATTATGGTTTGTTTACATAACATCCATGTGCAATTTTAAATAAGCTATGTGAATGTACGTTGCTCACATAAATATCTTTATCGTGCTGATTGTATTTTGTAGATGTAGCTAGCTAACTATAAGGCGTGGGCGTCCGTCATTGGCTTGACCCGTTACTTCCGCGTCGCCATTGACTATAGTGATTTCTTACGGGTCTACATGTTTGGGATATCACTAATATTAGATAACAGTCTACTCTATCTCATTGATATTCGAGATGTTGCAACAGCGCGCATTTTAAATGCTTAGACACTTAAGAATGTACAAAACGTTTTTACGATTATCTAAAAGTTTAGCCTAAAACTGTCTGCAGTTCTTCGTGAATAAGTAGGACGTATCGTCACTATCCCTCATAGTGACGATAGGAATAATATGAGTGGCGCAGTAGCCCCTTCTCCGAGGCTAAATAAATAATAATACCTACTACCTAATATCTTTCAAAATTAATTAACATTTATTATTTATGAAGTGAGAAGACAAACATCGATGTCGGCGCCAGAAACCGAGTAGAAACCCGTAAAAACATTGCATCAGTGGCACGGCGGGGACTTCCGTTCGCAAGTCGTCCAGAGTGCGACACCGCTGCTGTTATCGGTTCCTCGGTGTTCGGGGCTATTTCTGATCGGGTAACACGTGGCAGCTCATTAACACGGGCAGCACCGTGCCCACGACCGACTATTATGCTATTTTTTTTCATTTAAAGCTCTTGGTATAGCCTTTATGGCAGGCGACGTAAAGACAGACACCTAAACGATAGCATCAGAAGGCCAATTCTCGTAATTTAAAACGTGCAAAATCTAGTCGCAATCTCATCTCGGCGACAAAGAAATGTCAAAGATGGAGGAGAATTAGAGGTGTTTTTACAGATTGAGACTCAAATCAGACTTTGAACGTTCTTAAAATTACGAGAATTGCCCAGCTCCAAAGAAGTAGCGTTTCTTTGTTGCCTATTTGTAAGTTGTTTATATTTTTAGTCGTGGGTCAGGCACACGGAATACTTATTTATCTATTCCGTGGTCAGGCAGGTGTACCTAAGGCAACATGAAAATGTTTACCTATGCCTTCGATTCTCGTATCGAATCTATTCTGGGAGTGGCGGCTAAGTATTTTTAACATACTGTATTTTATTTCCCTCTATCTGAGTTAGTTGGTTTTAGATCAGTTTGACATTTATTTACCTATGTAAAGTAGATGACCTTATAAGAGCGACGATAGCTCTAACCGAGTGTACCTACATATAAGTAGGTAGAGATAGTTTCAATGGTTTCATCGGAGTAATCTAGTCGTTTCGACTGTGGCATATCTATCTAAACCCTATTCAGTTTGGCTTGAGACAAATCGTAAACGAAATTTGACTACTCTTAATAAAATATATTCTATAAAATATATCAAAACGTTAATTTCTAACAAAAAAATTGTATGATCTTCTTGTGTAACAAAAAGAAGTTGTGTGTGTTTCGAATTTTTCCTTAAGTACCTACCTAGTTTCGTATTTCACCACAAAAGGATACAGTATGATTGTTTATACCTATTTTGTACGCAAAATACGTGCATTGACGTGGAATTGCGGACACCAGCCCGTATTACTTACCTATTACCTACTTTGTCTCAACATAATCAGCCTATAATGTTCCCACTGCTGGGACACAGGCCTCCTCTTTAAGAGAGGGATTGGGCCGTAATCTATCACGCGGGCCCAGTGCGGGTTGGTAGATGTCACATGTCTTCGAATTTTTGGTTCTAGGACATGCCGGTTTCCTCACGATGTTTTCCTTCACCGTTTTAAGAGCAGTGGTGATGAAATAATTAACACAAAGTAAAGCGCCTGTCTGGGTTCGAACCTACGACCTACAACTTTGTCTCAAGCCAAACTGTATTTAGGGTATAGATAGTCAGCATCTCTATCGACAAGCCCACTGTTTTTTTTATTAAGTACCAGTATTTGCATTAAAATATCAATAATAACTAAACTTTATCAATAAATCAATAATTTACAATTGTTTCCCCAAAATCGGGAAAATTCCGTGGAAAATAAATGTTTTGTTCATAGCGATATTAATTTTATTTAGGGACTTCAATTCTGACACACGACACCAATTCCGACAACACTATTTGGTAGGTATTTACATAGATAATATTATGGTATTGGTGTCATGAAGTCTTGATTTAAAAGAAATCCACGACAGTAGCTTCCTGCCCGACCGGTTTTAGCTCACTCCAATTTAAATACCAATAGATAAAATGTTTATATTTTTTATTATATTAAACAGACGTTGAATATCAAAGCGACTGTAACCAATTCCCGAGGCTTGCATTAAAAATTTCGCAATAGCGTTCAATTTTGATTGACTGCAGTTACGTTGCGGTCCGGAATTAGACGCATTGCCTAACAGGTACCAAATCAATTGTGGATCACGCTTAGTAGTTCGATTACATACATATATATGAACTCTGATGATTGAAACTGTGACGACGCGACGGGATGTTGCGTTATTGTGCTCCCTTTTGATTTGGGCAATCAATCAATAATAAAGCTAGTCCATTCGCTTGTATTGGTACCTATCAAGTATTTTTGTTTATTGGCCCATCGAATCGAAAGCGTAAATCACCATAGTGGCCTATTTCTTAAAAAAATAAGCAAACTATTATGATTGTGAACAATTTTATATTCTTTAAAAATACCTAACAAAAAATAAGTTCTGCAAGAGCTTCAACCATTTGCAGACAGGTGTGATGTTTACATAGCAAATGTGTGTCAACGTAACTGTTTTTATAGACCGGATTGAAACGAATTTGCAAATAGTTTGCAGTAAGTAGGGTGATGATAACCCTCGCTCCATTATCGCTGGCATTGGCCTGACCCAGTTCGCAGATCGGCCCCATTAGAACAAATGCCTCGCCTATACTGCTACTCTATGGGACGCACCTAGACATTTTACACCCCATTACCATTTGCAATGTTTGGCTTTGAAAGCTTAGATGTTCACCCGTATCTAGGTTTAGCTCGAATTTTTGTATGTGAAGCCTGTAGACCTATCCACGCACTTATGTGATGGTTAATAATTAGTACTTTTCGAAGGGATTCAATGAAAGCCCCGAATTCATAACAAGTATCTCTCCAACATAATGTCTACAAACAAAGCGACCCAAAACAAATAATTATGTAACAATGGGTATCGTAATATGTACCTAACTTAGAAGATGAAATTAAGATGTTCCATTGATATGAATGTAAATAGAGAATCGTACGAGTAATAAATCAAAGTGCGCAGTTTCCGTGTCGGGCGAAGCCGGCGGAGTAGGCAGTAGTAGGTACCTAACTGCAAAGATACTTGTCTTTGTCAGGGGCGTTACGCAATACAGAGAACGTAACAGATGTCATGGTATTGCTCTTGTTCTGTCTATGGCTCTACATCCCATATTAATTTGATGGAAGCCACACAGCTATTTATTTATCACAGAACAATGCAGAGACGAAATGATTTTCCCATACTTCATTAAACTGTTTTGCTGCGACAGTAAAGACTAGTTGAAACATTTTTGGTTGTGCCATATTCTATAAGGAGTCATGGCATAAAACAGTTCTTAGTGCCTCCTCCCTTCATGAAAGGAAGTTACTATGGTTTTCACTCCATGTGGAATGTGGAGCCTAGTTGGTGCATTGGATTAGTAATCCTTGTACTTATATAGAGTTGTTATGCTCCATGAGCCGCAGTTCGCATGATTTCTTTGTTACATTGTATGTAACGAGTACAACCTTTGCGTACCTAGTGCTGCTACTATCTTGTTTATATCAATGTTCAAGTAGGATGTAACTACCGGCTAACGGCCTCCTTCCTGTCATGCTTCAGTTCAATTGTACTAGAGGCAATTTGCTTATTGTGGTTGAAGTTATGCTTGTGGTATCCAAGAATCTAATCGGACTTTCGTCGTTAGGAACTGGTACTTGTTGACAGGCCTACACTGTCCTCCCATACCTATCTAACACTGTAATTTGGAAAACTGTAAAAGGCAATTACCTACATATTTTTAAAAGAGCAAACTTGGAGTGGTGTTTCTTGCCGGCTCTTCTCCATAGGAAATGACCCATTTCTTCTGACGTTTCCTACGTGCCCATGTAGGTTTAAGCGAAATAAATACCTAGACCAGGTATTTTTACAGCATTCGGGGTTACTGGGAAATGCTAAATGAAAATGATTGTGGCAGGTTTTATAGTATAGAGCGTTATAGACTAACTACTACTACTAGCGTTATTATAGACTTATCAAATCAACCATTCATTATTTAGCAAATCTTTGTTTAACATCAGAAGTATTGCGTAGTCGATTGGTAGGTACTGGCATAATATTTTATGGCTAATGAAAGACTTGAAAATGTTCCCGTACACAGCATGGGATTAATCGCTGCATTCCAGAAATCCTCCGCATTCCGAACTTGTTACGGATGGACCATGGACTCATAAAATTTACCCTTATGAGATTTTTTGATGATTCATACAAATCAGAGAATCAGTTTAAACGTAGTGAAGTGCTGTGCCCTTTATGAGATTTAATTCATGTTCACTCAAAAATAGGTACTCTCTTGATTCTGTTCTATACATTTGTTTGTTACCAGTTTCTATTTAAAAAAAAAATCTAAAATCTAAAAAAATCGAAGATTTTTTATATAGCATGTAGGTAGGTACAGTATATTTACTATATCGAAAGTAGAGTTTGACAAGCGCAGTACGTTCTTGACTATCGGTCATTAAACAAGCGAAGGTCGGTCTTTACAGTAGGGCTTTCTGTGTCATTGTCACCACTACGACGGTACGACCTGACACTTCGAATTTTTGACGATGGAAAAGTTGGGACACATGGAAACGTTCTTACAAGAGGGATTTAAAGGTTGAAAGAGATTTACGGAAATTAACTAGACGAGAATCTTGTACTATTCTGGCCAAAGATTCATTATCTTACCCTACGACGTGGTCGTATGAAATTTTGTCTCTGTTCTGTTGTTCTACTCATGTGCTACGACTAGTGATTCTTTTGAAGTTATTGTGTCCACATCAACTAGATGGGCTAATGGGTAGCACAGCAGCTTCTTGTGCAAACAAGTAAAAAAAACTGGGTAAGTAACTACTCATAATTTAGGTAGATACGAAGCCAGGAGTCACTTGTTCTTCCCGTTATTATCATATTTTTTTTATACTGGACCATACCTGGGAACCTTCTGGTTACGGAGATGTTGAAGGTCAAAGTTTCAACATTTTTGACGTTTATTTACACCCTGTTACTTAGACAAATTATCAAAAACACACTCACAAATAGACTACATAGTTTTACAAAAAATAACTTGCTTTACATTTTGACTGTACTGTAACAACTATTTAATCAAAACAAACATTAATATACGAGATCCACTTACAGCTGTTCACATGTCCGTATCATCTAATGCTATCGCGCTCCCAATTCACTTAATCGATGTTAAGTAACGCAATCAAGAGCCCATTGCAAGCATCTGTATGCAATTGATCCGGGCATTCCACTCAGTGCCCACACTAGCCCCAGATGCGTGCTCCCGATTAAAACGCCTATACACCGCGTAATCCCACCGATATAGTACTGTTAGACTGATTCTTCAGATAGAGTCTCGTCATCTCGTGTGAATCGAACACGCATTGCATATTGTACCGAGGGATTCGAAATGATTGGCCATAAATAGGTACTTCAATGTTTTTGTTTCCGTTGGTACCATTTTTAAATCATTGTTACTAGGTACTTAATTACTTATTTAGTTTTCCTATTACGCTCAATTCAAAGGCCTTACTTACCTACATAAAAATATGTGTACCTGGACTATTATAGCCAGTTCTGTAATAATAAATATTAATGCTGTTTAAATAAATACGGTTTTAGAAGGTCAAACGTGTACTAGTCAGTAGAGCAAAGTCAGTGTCATTAACTAATTAACATGGGGCCTTGCCTCGGCGCTGCTCTGCGCACACTAACCCAGCTGTGTATAAACTCAAACCTACATCATTCATAATTTATTATGTTAGTATTCAGTGAACCATTCAACGAAAAACGTCTTTGACGGCTTTTTATGACGCCCGACATGTTAGAAGATATATTTATATATGTATACAGGGTTATTTAAAAAACACCAGCAACCTCTTAAGAGGTCATTATACTCATCATTATGAACAACTTTTCCCATAGTAAAAGTTGTTCATAATGATGAGTACAATGACCTCTTAAGAGGTTGATGGTGTTTTTCAAATAACCCTGTATACATATACTAGCGACCCGCCCCGGCTTCGCACGGGTGCAATGCTGATACTAAATACACTACATATAAACCTTCCTCTTCAATCACTCTATCTATATTAAAAAAACCGCATCAAAATCCGTTGCGTAGTTTTAAAGATTTAAGCATTCAAAGGGACAGAGAAAGCGACTTTGTTTTATACTATGTAGTGATGAATAACGAAACTATGAGTACCCACTTTTTTGTTATCTATGACTTAAATATTACCCAATCTTAAAGTTCATTGCCTTTATTCAGTGTAGTGATGGGTCGTTGAAGATTTTTCCGTTAACGTAAAGTCAACGTTGATTTACGTTCTTCAACTAGTTGATCAACTAGCTAAATTCGTCAACGAATTAACGTGCTACTATTGTCAACTTGCAACGTAAACCGATCATTCATAGAACGGTTTTTATTCAACGCTGCGACGTTCAACGAGTCTTTACTACATCCTCCAACCAATGTATGTATTATTGACCGTCGCTCGGAATCTATGATGTTACTAATTCAGTGTACGACAGTGGAACAATAGAGAACGAAAACGATCCATAATTACGGAATAATTTACTTGAAAGTTTGAGAAACTCGTTTATATAAGAATAAGAGTAAAGACAACAACAGTGGTTCCGTGTCACCCACGAGAAGCGCGGTTTGCCTCGCTTTGGACATATACGCTATGCGCGAAGGCCGGGCGCCGCGTGCGCTGCCGCAGAAGGTATCGTGACGTCACTAGGTTCACGTCGAGTGACGCTCACTCATTCGTACAAGAATGTATATTGTAAACAATGAGTTCTCTTACTAACAAAGACATCGGCCTCTATTATCATGAGTAGGATTTACTTTCTCACAGCAGCCATAAAAATCTATATTTTCTGGTTCTCACGGTGAGTATCTAAGTATTTCTCGGGCTTTTGACAATGCCGTGATCGATTATTGACGATTGATGTTATGCCTTTGGTGAGCCGACCAAAAGAATTGAGGCTTGCTCGACCTCTCTCGCGATATGTCAAGAGTAATTAATATCAGGGCAATATGGTCCAAAATCTAATTTCCATAAGGCCCTTGAAGCTGTCCCAAAGCACGAAAATGACTAAATGTTAATGTGAAGAAAATATTATTCATATTGCTGATTTTTCCAACGCCAGATAATTTTATAGGAGGAATAGTTTAGAATTTTTGACAGTTCTTCCATACAAAAACTGTCAGACATCAATTTCATTCCACGAATAAATATTCTGTGTCGATTGAAAAATCAGGCCTTAGTTTAATGTAAAAAACAACTAGAAATACTACAGAGTGACTAATAAGGTCCCGATAGTAGCAACCACAACACAATGTCAGTGTCAAGCTTGGTTAGTAGATTACGATTCGACGAAGCAGTGAACTCACGCAAAAACTATATATGGTCATACACCTCAGCGATACTAGCGGAGACCAAGGTTAACCACTATTAACTACTGATTTAATAAAAAAACTATAAATATTTTAGCACACTTCTGCTTGTTGTCAAGCTTATACCTACTAAGAATGATAAAAAGCACCATCGTGGGGTGACTTAAAGTATATTGGCCTTAGGTATTTCTCTTAGTGCTACGCAAATGTCAATGTGACCTCTTTACTTAGGTATCTATAAAACGACCCTCAGTTTTACCCGGTATTCATTACTTGGTCAAGGTTCGATTTTAAGTGACGTCATGTTTAGTAATCATGTTTACCTCGTGTAGTCTAGAAGTCAGTCATACTGACGTCAACATGTCAGGATATTTGAACACATAAAAGAGATGACCCTATCGCCTTCCCAATCCAAGTCACATAAAATCTTAAATCGACATAAATGATGTGGATGACATCACCCAAAACAGCAGTGTTGTAGCGATGTGTAATACAATATGCAACAGAAATGACTCATAAACGCAATGTTATTATTTATGAACTGCTGATTCCACAAACTCCATGGCTGGATGGAAATAATATTCGTGGGGATGAATAATAAAACCTTTATACATTTCTAGTAGGTAGGTATCTAGCAACTTCTTATGCTAGATCGCAAATCACGCCCGTTGTTAATTAAAGCGTTCATTGACTTTTACTGAATCTAATTTGATAACCAAACCAAGTTACAGTTCATGTATCTTTAATTTGGAATGTTGATATGCTCTGTTGTTCCAGATCAATGAATGATAATTATTCAAAACGATTCGTCAGTCAGGAAACAATGACCGAAGAATGTTCAACGTTTCAAAATCCTATGTATGCTTCTGTAGGTGTTTGTTTCGGCAGGCAATCGATGTTAATATGGGGCGTTAATTGTAAGAATCATAGCGGATAACGAAGGGTACCAGGTACATACATATATGAGCTACCGTTTTGTTTTCATGTAGCTGTTAAGTAGAAAGTAGGGAAAACGAGGATAAATTACCAGGCGAGCTCTCAAGGCATATTAGATGTTACTACTACCATATGCAGTGACTCCATATATGGATGGAGTCAGGAACATAGACGTGTTCTCACGTACATCAAGAATGTCACAACCGCTCATACCGTTTTCCATTTGATACCGGTATTGACACAACTGTTTTCCAAAGAAGTTGTACGAAAAGTAGCTTAAATATGAATCGTTTTACCGACAAAAGATAGCCATACGGCAGCATAAGGGTCCCTATCAATTTCGCGGTCTAAAAACAGAAAATTCAAGTTTTTTCAGCGCAAATATCTCAATAACCTTAAGTTAACTAGTTTTTTTTAAACACACAGTTATTTAGCAACTATTTATCTAGTAAGTGTACAATTTTAAATTTTGATAACTACTTAATATAAATTACAAAAAATAAAAATCTAACACATGTTTTTACGTAAGCACGAAACACCATGTTTTTCAATTACTTTCATAACTTACTGGCAGCAAATAACAATCTAAAAAAAAATTATAAATACTGGGCATATATTATATTAGTAAGTGTACAATTTTGTTTTCTAAAGTTTAATGATTTAGTACTTGTAAAAAAATGCTAATCACGCTGAAAAAACCCAATAAAATCATGTGCAAAACCCTTGTCTACGCGTAAGAATTTATTGAAAATAGTAATAAGTGTTAAATATTTTAAAATTTAAGGTATTTATCTAAAAAAATCAATGTTTATATTTTTATTTTGACTACTTATTTAATTGTAGTAAAATATCTAAATGATGCCTTATAAACTTAAATTCGATCGTTCGTTTACTAAAATTGAAATTCTTAGACTTACTAGATAAATAGGTGATAAATAACTGTGTATTTAAAAAAAGAATGTAGATAACTTAAGGTTGTTGAGAAAATTGTGCTAAAAAAAATGATTTTCTGTTTTCACCCCGCGAAATTGATAGGGACTCTTAAATAAAAGAAAACCTTCAATTCGACCCACATTTTCAGGACAATATCACTGTATCTATCCTACCTACATACTTAGTTACTTATTCTAATTAGGTAAGTACTTCTTACGTCTGGCGTTATTATTACTATTTTAATTAATGTCTTATTTTTGACGATATAATATATGAATGTTTATCGACTTAGTTTTTGTTTATTTTTTGTTTTCTATGAATAGGTTTATAGTTCTGGAACAGTTTTATAAATACTTTGACGATAAACCAAGTCTTTGGCTTGACGCAACATTATGCGTAGCTGAGCTATCACTGGGGAATTCCGCTTCGTTTATATCTCTACACATGTTTCCGTTGTCATGGTTTTCGTAACAGAAAACTTTAACGTGCTAAACTATAGTTTTATGGTGGTATTTAACTGTCGTTAACGTGAGACAGTTACTTTGTATTTAGCTTTGGTTACCTCTAACTGTTCTAACGATGCTACTTTTTGTTTCTTAATTTTTTCTTTGTGTAACAGAACCGTTCGATCCTACCTCTCTTTTGATATGATCGATTTGAGATTATTGAACACAAAATTTTAAGATGTAAATTGATGCGATATTTATTTACTTAGAAATGTTGTAGGTACGCTAACTTGTTAAGTGCGTGTCACGTAAGGACCATGTTTACACGGCCTGAAAGGCGCGTTGATAACCGTATGTACGGAAAGCTAGATGCTTATGGCAGTAGACAGTTAATAATACTTTTGCTAAATTAGATAAAAACTCAACCAGGTTGTTTAAAGGTTATTCACACTCGGACATAAAAAAACTCTATTTCATCGCTATACATTTATATGTTTTAAGTTGCCATTCATATCAGTTTTGTGATATTTTGACCTGACTACGGCGAAGCAAAAACGTGGGTTATGATTTTGACCGGTATGTATGTATGTATATATGTTTATCTGTTCCCTCAACTTCTAAACTACTTGTCATAATTTGACAAATGGATATATAAATGAGTATTTTTGGAAGCCACTTGATTGTCCGCTGGTTACAGGCTATGTGGATGGCGCCCTCTAGAGGACAAAGTCATGTCCTAAAATTTTTTTTCAATCATGCCGTATTGGGTTTCAAATGAAAGCGCTAAATTAATTCATTTCAATAATATATATATTGTCAGCTGTTGCTCACGGCTTTGCTTGCATACACTCGATAATTAGGAATAATTTCTATAAAATCACGCCTCAGATTTGAGCCAAACATATTTATGTCTAAGTTTGGTATATTACCTAGTTTTTTACATTACATTTAAAACAATAAAACATAAACAAAAAAAAAAATTAAGTGGCTCTGCAAATACTTATCACGAAATAATAACCCAGAATAATTTAAATAAAAATAAGTTGAAAAACTAAAAACCCGACTAGGTACTGAAAAATCACGCTCTAAAAAGTATGAAAAAAAAACTACTGAAAAGGATTAAACAAGAAAGTAAGTACCGTCTGAGGTCGCATGCTGCTGTACTAACACACTTACGTACTCGTATAAGCCATGGTGTGCGACCATGGGAAGGTACTTTCTTGTTTCATTCTTTTCAGTAGTCGGGTTTGGTTTATAAACTTATTTTTTGAAATATTTGTTTATATATTATTGAAGTCTCTTAAGTTTGAAACTGTAATGCATTTCTTAGAATCACGATGATCTAATTCTAATTGTAATGTTAGTTATTCATTAACCGACTTCAAAAAAGGAGGAGGTTCTCAATTCGGTTGTATTTTTTAATCAGCAGCTAGTGTAAATAAGTTAGAGTTATCATAATTGTATTTAAGTATGCAATTTATTTATTTAAAAAACGATGTTACCGCTTAAAACTTCAAAAATCGAAATTTAATTCACGAACAATTTTGCGATTGACATTCATCCTAACTAAGCGCGCAAAAATAGAATATGATCCTTGGACAACTTCATGGGGACTAAGTGACTCTAAATTACATCGTGGATACGAATGACATCATACTCAAATTCTGTTCTTATTTATATTGGCGTAGTGCTATTTTACACTTTGATGGATTGAGTTGATGGATTGAGTCCTACCAATTAGAACATATTCTGAATATGAAGCAGACACGTAACGGCAGTTACATTTTGTAACGTTAACTGCTGACTGTCCATCTATATTGGTACTGCCTTCATCACAATAATCGTCATCTACGTTTTCTAAAGCTATCTATTTATTTTCTATTTTTCTATTTTTTTTCTAGTTTTTTTTTTAGTTACTTCTACCTATTGTCGGCTTCACTAGTCAAGAAGTCATAATATAAATAATGTTAATTATTTGTTTGGGCGATAGCTTCATTGAAGTCGTCTTCCCACACATCATTCTTCTTAATTGTTCGGCATGTCATGTTATGTTGTTGTAAAAGCTTAACCAATGTCCCCAGCTAGCTAATGTTAAATAATATTTCGTAATGTCTTTATGGTGTTTTTGCAATTTTCGTTGCAATTACCGAATAATAACTATAGAATTATAGAATAAAATATAGAGTTTTATACTTTTTTTAAACAAAAACTGAGAAACATCACAAGTGTTTATATTCATGTTTCCTGATCCTGATACGACTTTATAACTACAAGTTTACGTTAATTAATAAGTAAATTAGTCATTCATAGTTGGAATACTGTACCTAATTAAGTATTAAAACCAGCTCTAATTTGTGTAATATCTATATTAGTTATTTCGATGACTGTTGGTGGTTGGAAATACCGAATAATCCTATTATTTATTCGATTTTTCTTATGAATGGGTTAGAATAATACATTATATTTCAACATTGGATATTTTCTTAAGTGAATATTTCATAGATTATGACGTCTAAGTATTCGCGAATCTCTATATAAACATTGGCGGGTGGTGCGTAAAGATTGAATTTTCAAAAATAACTTGCGACTCACACTATTCAAGGTAAGGACGTAGCGTAACCCAAATGTATTCTAAAACAAAATCAAGGCCTTTACCACACACGGCGCAACTATTAAATAAGATATTTATAATCGGAAATAAAAAAAAACAAAGGTTATTTTTAAAGATGATGTCAGTCGAGTTATTTACCTTGTATATGAGGTTCAAACTAATAAAGTAAATCACTGCTTATCACTGTTTACCACTTGTTAATCACTTGGACAATGTGAATGATCACAGGGAATCTGTCGTGCTCGTAAGTAGTGAGTTTGTCCGCGCCAATACGCGATGTGACTGTTCGCTCGCCAGAGATCGTCTGAAAGAGTCACGCTCGCGACTGTACGCAAGGCCCGCCAGCCGGCTGACGCATGCTGATGATGACAGCGCTAATCATGCTGTACCACCCGTTTTCTTGGATTGGATTCATTAGGTTATTAAGCAATATACCTAAATAAGTATAAACGTACCTAATGTTAGTACTTTACATCTGCGGGAGAAAATAATTGGGTAGGTAAACCGTTGTGATAACAACGGAACGGCAACATTACGACATTGAAACAAATGTTATTACCTAGACCTAGATATAAAAGATCCTATATTAAAGAGTTTAGAGTTTTTGATAAGGTTGATGTTTGGCTGAAATAAATACAACGTTGCATAAAATTCACAAAAGTTATAAAAAAATTAAATGACAACAAATAAACTTCACTCATCTGACAAGACAAAATGTTGTACAAAATGAAGTTATTTACGTAAATAAACTCATAACAAATCATTAAGTTTACAGAAAATGTCTTTGACATTTACTTATCTTGGCACAAAATCTTCGGCTCAAAATGATAAACATTCTATCGTACGTGGGCATGAACATGCAGTCCGAAGTTTGTTTATGGTGCTTGCTGGGGCTCGTGCGAACCATCTTCGACGCCACGCTCTTCAAAGTGAACGCCAATCTAAAGCAGGTGCCGTGCCGCCGACGACAGATTTATTAAATAATCCTATCAGAATATAATTAAGTAGAAGCAGAGACGCCTACTGATGACAGACAAGATTGTGTGTTGTAGGAGTATCTCTATGATGTGACATTATCTTTATACTTTATATCTGGTACTTATACCTATATGGATGAATATAGATGTGAACATATAGGTAGGTATAATTACTTTATATCTATCTATATGAATATGAACAGATCTCAGTTTAGCAGGTTATATTCTCATGTTCTGACATCATTTTCATAGTATTACGAGAGGTTAATAAGTTATCAGATTATGATTTATTAATTAACAAAATCTATCATCTACCTACATCTACCTACAAAAAAAAGTATTTTATTTCAACTTTGGAGCAATGGATATTTCGAATAGGTATAAGTGCTGTGTAGCGCTAGCAAAGACATGATACAAAGGCAAAGGTCATCTTTTAGTGATTAAAAAGTAATACTCTTTCAATGTCTTCATCTGTTACATCTCGGAATTACTGAACCGATATTAATATAAGAAACCAAATGATAGGAAGTCATATGGGTCATACCCAAAAACCAAAAAAAATATGTTCATGTAACTTAAAACCGTTATTTTATTATTATATCAACATTTAATACATTTAATAGTTCTTTTGTCTTGAAAACTTATCATCTTTCATAAAAAATTAGCGCTTTACTAAAATTTACATGATAATTTTCCCATTTGAATCTGAAAAAATCTCCTTCTGTAGACTGTTCGGATGACAAGTATTTGAGTTTAAGTGATGGTTAAAAATATATACACATACTTTAGATACTTTTATTTCATTTCATTACATCAGTTATATTATCAAATATACTTAACACAACGTATTAAAAAACATATAATTCTAAATTTTGAAATAAAACGTATAAACATGTTGTTCAAAGATTTTAGGTCTACTTCTGTAGACGCATAAAATGAACCAAAATTTGCCAAAGATGAACGCATCGTTAATATTTTATTTGTTGTGTTGGTAGCACTATATTCTCTGTCATTTGCCCAGTTGTGAATTTTACGTAAAGAGCGTGTGACGTGAGAAATCCCAATTTTATTCAATTACACAAGTTTCCGGTCGAGATCAGTGTTTCTTTCCTGTGCAAAGGATACCTGAGTAAGTAACCTTTTCAAATACATAAAAAGATCAAGACAGTATATGCATTTGGGCGCGGTATGCAAATATCATATCGCTTAAATTCTAACCTCATAATGCAGGATGCCATCTTTGATTTACCAAAAATTGTCTCTCTTGTAGACATCTTAACTGTGGACTTAGTGTCTACAGAAGGAAGCTATGTCAACAGAAGTGAATTAGTAATGCAATTTCACTGTATTTAAAAAAAAAGAACAGTGCAGTTACTCACGTTTTATCCGATTTAAAAAAAAGGAGGTTCTTAATTAGAATGTATTCGTTTTTAATCCTTTTTTAACCGAATTGGATGATTATTCAATTTTTTTAAAGGGCATACTTTAGTGCGGTTCCAAGTTAATTTGGTAGAGATCTGATGGGTTTCCTAGATAATTAAAGAAAGTTTTGTAAAAAGAGTTTCTTTGTGTATTTACTCTGTGTACGTTTAGGATTTCGTACTTGAATAATGAACTTTCCTATAATTTCATCATTTATTTTGTCTGTCACGCCACTTATTTCACTTTTACCATTCACTTATTTTTTGCCATCAGCGGTGCTATTCTGTAAAAATCTCACCGTGAAAACTTAGGTGAAGTGAGCGTGGAGTGAGCTGTCAATAGTGTGAATTCCTAGCAAAAACAAACTCACTTCACCTAAGTTTTCACGGTGAGATTTTTACAGCATCGACCGGCTGTTTTTTTTTGCTATTTTTTTTGCATTTTGTTGCTTGCAGCGCATAAATGTTAGGGTATTTTATTTCAGGTAGGGTACGATGCCACGAACGAGTCGATCAGGGCAGCTTTCCGAAGAAGAAAAAAAGAAACGCAGGCGCGAGCAGAGAAATCTTACTATACGCCGTGCTTGGTCAAAAATGGATGACGCAGCTCTCGAAGAAATAAGAAGGAAGGATAGACAGAGATACAAAAGAACAAAACAGCTAGGTCAAATTAAGACTGTTAAAGACTACACGCCAAGAGACTCCTATTGCTCCAGCTACTCCTGAAGCTTCGACTGAGTCAAATTCACCAGGACTGTCAAATAGATTGACACCAGATGTTTCCGTCGAAATATTTAGCCAAAGGCATAGACCCCAGAAGATAAGAATCTATTCAGATGACTCTGAAGCTTCTGAAAATTCACCACAGAAAAACGGTCGAAGAATTTCATGTGGAACGATTCTGACGAGGATAATATATTTTAATATTCTGTTCATTTATATGCCCACAGAAGCATAATGTCTGTTCTGTGGACAATTTTCGATTATTTTTTTGTACTCAATTGGTATAAATTTTTGATTATAATTTCTTTATGGGTTAAGGAGAACTTCATTTTAAGTCTTTTTTCATTGTTTCTATTCTTTATGTTATTGATGTGATTATATAAGGCCCATTATTGTATTTTCTGTAGACAACACGATCTCTTCTGTAGACGTAAAAGAACAAAAAATGTGATTTATTCCTAAAATATCCAAGACTGATCTCTAGTAATATTATTCTAAGAATATTAATATCTAACTTTAAATGAATATAATGTTTCATAACAATTCGTGGAGTTTTATTATTTATATTTTGTAATGTTCACTTTTTGTGTATGACCCATATACTTTTGTGGTTTAAAATTGAATGCAGAACAAAGTAAAAATGTGTTGTTGCACAAATTGCGCGTGAGAGTTCGGAGGATAGAGTGACTTTAGAGATAGATCAAACAGGCGTTAAACTTCTCTGTTTTAAGGAGAAAGTGTCATTTGCTTTCGTTAGAAAAGACAGTGAGATACTGAAATGGGAGCATATTGGGAAGAGGGTTAAACAGTGACATATACATTTTTTCCCAATACTCACCATAAGTGAATAAAAGCTTTTTGATACTCCTGAAATTGAAGAAAACATCGTAAGGATGGCCGCATATGATGACATCCTGATGTTAACCGTGCGAAGACGGCGAATTTGAAATTCAAGGAAACACATCGCATTAAATTTTTTCCTCAAGTGACTGAACAATATTGCTTAGGCTGTTAGTTAATCATCAGCATTTAACTCGTAGGTACCCAATATTTACGTAATCGCTTACCCACAGGATGTCACATTTTCTTCAATCGACAAACAGCTGATGAGTATTTTCGATGTTTTCATACAGTTCCAATATGAACCTAGGTACCTACTATGAAAACACTTGACATAGAGTTTCATTTCAAAACGCAATATTAATTATGTATTAAGGAAAACAATTAAATAGTAATATAATAACAGCCTATGACTGTCCCACTTTTGGGCAAAGGCCTCTTCTCATACAGAGAAGGCATGAGCATTGAACAGTTATTGTCGAACCAATACTAAAAATACATTTGGCAAAAGTTTGGTGGGTGTAGGTAATATTGTATATAGAGGCGAGTTGCTATCCCATCGCCAGTCTATGAATAGCCCTTTCTCTGTCAGTTTTGACGACCTGCGTAAGATGATAAGCAGATGATAGATTTCCGTATTCCCCCCAGCCATCAGGAAGAATAATATTATTATGATGGAGTAACGCTTACATATATGTAGGTATGTCGATCTTCAAATCCCACAGATACACAATAGTTTACAAACTCACGAGCGATATCCAAGAGCTATAGAATTATAACGAATGTTTAATATATGTATACCTACAAGGTGTAACACAATTAACGCAAGACCTCATACCTACACCCCAATTAGAGGACTGAGTTAAAAGCACAATACAATGAAACTTATTTTTTTTAAAGCTTGCTATTTTTATTAAGAAAATCGTGTTGACACTAGCATTACTTTATGCATTTAAAATTGAGTTTTATCTCCTTCAAATAAGTTTTAATTTTATTTGGCTCAATCGGCGGTTAGGGTGAAAAATACAAAATTTTTGAAAAAATACCTATATTAAAAGTTACTGAAATCGATTCAGTAGTCAATTATGAACAAACTGCTTTCAGGACTTGCGTTTATTCTGTTACACCTTGTATACTTTTCAACTCTACCCTACATGATTCGCGGTCCTTAAAGTAGGTACCTGCATTATTCGAACTTATTTAACGAATATAATTTCAAAATTCCCTCATTTCCTCATTTTTAGGTGTGGCAGATGAACATGCCCGCCGAGCTGTCGAAGCCGGTGCAACGCGCGCTGCGCACCATGGTGTCAGGCGTCATGCTAGTGCAGTGCTTCACCGTCTACGTGTACCTCGCCGCGTACATAGTCCTTCTCTATCCTGTGTTCCTGGTACGTCACCATCGTCATGCTCCGGCACAAGGGTGCACAACTAGACTGCGGTCGATCATTCTGCATCATCCAAAGGTTGACTGGTAGAAAATGCCTACGGCATTAAGTCCGCCTATGAGTACATGTATGTGCTTGAAGTATTAAATAAATAAATATATACGGTAATATTTTGGGACATAGGTAATATGCATAATGCATACGTATAATATACCAATGGAGTGGTTTGGTGATATATTTTGGGGCGACGACGGTTGGCGTCAGGAGATCACAATTTGGTTGCAGTCTTACCTATCCCCATTTATTCGGGGTTCACGCAACACGTCATTTACCTTCTTCAATACATTGCAATCAGTCGTTAGTCTCAGTATTCACTCTGTTTGTAGCCATTTTGATCTCCCACACAATCTATCCATCGTCAAACTCGCAAATAAAAGTATTGCAAAGACAAGAAAAATATTGCGTTAGCCTTTAGTGATTCCATTTAATTCAATTTAATACACGCAGCCATTTTATAACTGATATAAAACATTTTCGGAGTGATGTACACGTGTAACTTCGAAACATATTGATAGTATATCTTCTAGCACACCAGAATAACAAGATTCGCTGTCTACGTCCTGGTTTATACATTTATTATTTGAAAAATATATAATATAATCATGATTAGCCTAATTCTAAAGCTATTTCAAATCTTTGTTAGAGAGTGCGTTGAACTGTCTGCATTCTTTTTAATTCTTCATAAACTAGATATCCAATTCAGTGCTATTGAATTTATTGATTCACATATCAACAATAAGAAGAGTTCAGCTGCATACAATGATCCAACAAGAACATAATTATTATTGCATTGTTTCAATACTATAAATCTGTGATTCATGGACTGCAGACAGAGGTTTCATGTTTTTACCCATTTACAGTAAGTAAAGTAATGGAAAGAAACGTCGCAGGTCTTTCCGAACAGTCATGATATTTAGGTAGGTATACTTCGGTATCTCAGTCTTGCAAGTTATACTTACCGAAACAAGTTTTAACCAATGTTTTGGTCTACACGTCCCACTCCATACCTGGGGAGCTATTTTCTAAGGATACAGCCTTGCGGGCAGCGCTGTCGTAGCGGTGAAAACAATAGTTTCAGCGCTGCGACAGTGCTGCCCGCAAGGCTGTATCCTTAGAGAATAGCATGGCGGGTACTGGAAAACAGCTCCGTTGAAAGAGTTCAATAAAAAGTTCTCTTCTCATACAGAAATAACATAACATAACATTGCGCCTGTAATCCCCGAAGGTTTAGGCAGAGGTGTACCCATAGTAATATCTTTCTTATATTAATTTATGGGTGTACCTATATAGTAGCACCCACATTTCGTCAGTTATGTTTCAGCCCACTGTAATAGGGGGCGATCATATTACCATCAACCGAGGCCACTACCACGTCTAGTGTAACCAGAAGATATTACTGTCTAATTTCAAAGCCTAGCCTGCTGGCATTCTCTCTTTTTAGAACCCAAGTTGTAACTATAGTTAGTGGCAAATGATGCGGCTATAGCGGTCACTGACCTATATCTGTTTACAGATTCAAAACACAAACAGAAATGAATTCAATTGAAAATTTGGTTCCTTTTCGTCAACATTTTTCACGAATGAAAACCTGTGTATTATAGGTAGTTTAAAGATATTAGGCACAGGGCAATGACTGCCTTTACCACCTTAGTTGGCATCAATAGCATTAAACAAGTACTAGGACAAGTGGAGAAATGTTGTGACAGAATGGTACCCCAGAAACGACATTCAGAGCAGGGAAAGGTAACACAATATAAAAGAAGAGAAGATAATTATTAAAGTTCACAGTGGGTCGAAATTGCAGAAAAAGCAACTATGGACGTTTTTAGAGGAGGCCTTTTAATATGATGGATTTGCGGCGATTATTCGCAAGAGATTTGTGTCCCTGATGCGCCTCTTACGAGGTAGTTCCAACAGCTACCTTCAGCTGTTTGCATGGAGAATGGATCTGGATCTGGATTGCCCAATAATGCGGTACGGGACCAGGCTGCAAGTTAATTTTTTTCAATATTTTTTCCTATATTCTTGCAAATAAATATATCATTCATTCATTCATTCATATGGATCCAAACCTAAATTTAGACTGAGATGAGATGAGACATTCATTCATTCAGAGATTTCATTGTAAAATTGTAATTTAATGTTTTATTGATGATTTTTTAATGTAATGTTTATTTAATTGTAATATTTTAATTAATTCTTAATGTATTGTCTCTAATATTTTAACATGCATGCATAATATCCACTGGTTCCGAAATAAAATGAATTTAATTTAATTTACACTGGACTTAGACATTCTGTGTGAGCGGTGGTGGTGGCTCCGTTGTGACGTCACCGACTTACGAGTTGTAGGTCGTGGGTTCAAAACCAGGCAGGCGCTTTGCTTTGTGTAAATAATTTCATCACCACTGTTCTTAAAACGGTTAAGGAAAACATAGTGAGGAAACCGGCATGACGTAGAACCAAATATTTGAAGGCATGTGACATCTACCAACCCGTAGGTACTGAGCCCGCGTGGTAGTTTACAGCCCACTTCCTCTCGAAGAGAGGCATGTGCAGTGAGAACATTATAGGCTTATTATGCTAGACATTCTGTAACTGTACTACGTACGTAAATGTTCAGTATTAAAATGCTCACTACAGTTGACACCTGTCTAATCCAGGGGGTGCTCCCTTAAAATCCGAAATGCCTATAGCAGTACCTACATACAAAGCACATTTATTACGGCCTTTTGCTCGACGGTTATTGTTTCTGCTTGATTGTGTATATGATCGCTGGCGTTCATATATTGCTGTCGCATCGTAGAACGCATATCTACTCGTGTCGCAATGGCTTTGCAAACAGTACTATAAATATGTAATTTGTAGTCTGTGTAGTCCAAAACTTTTCAAAAAAGTTTCGGACTACAAGGGGTCAGTGGCAGTACTCTATAGTCCGACAAATTCGAACATCTGACACCACTTTGCAAAGTTGATCAGATTACCGTGGGTCTATTGTATTGTTATTATACAATAGCCGCAAACTACATTGTACTGAAATGGTATTAAGGAGTTCATAGTTAAATAACATTTGTGTTGAAGGAGGAGCGGCCTGCGTTGGTGCTGCCGTGGCTCCTGCTGGCTGCTGTGAGGAAGCTGCTGTGTGAGCTGATGAGCCTGGCCCTCGGCCTTGGCACGTGCTTGCTGCTTGGCCCCGCCAGGCCGCCCTGCATCAAGTTCGTCGTACTCAAGTTCGCGTTAATCATGCCTGCTTTCTACATGTGGATGCTGGTTTTCAGGTGATTTCAATTTTCTTTTGAATAGGATTAGCCAGTTATTTTCAGATTTGAAATATCTTTATATTAGACACAAATGCAAAAACATATAAAAGAAATCTAAAGTTATAATATTTTCTTAACGCTTAGAAATACTTATAAAAGGATGTTACGGACTCATCAATTAATTACTCAAACTTTACCTGACAGCTATTATCATGCTCTTAAAGTGGCGACGGCATTCAAAACGTTTCCGGCTGTCCTGCCTCCCAATGACAATGACTATGGACTGGAGCTAGCTGTCCGGAGGAGGCGGACCAAGTCTATGCTAGGGGAAGAGCAGCTCCGCAAAAAACTGGTCGCAAACTTGTAAATACAATTATATTTTACCGTAGTACTTATAGTTAATTTAATACACTATACCACGCTACAGTAATCAAAAATATTGCACTGGTAGTTCCACAAGGGGCTCGTGGCTAAATAATAACAACAGCACGGGTCGAACGACGGATAAGCTACGTTTGCCGTGGTCAGTTCGTGGATGGGTGACCAAACATACGACCCCTCTGGTCATATCGAGACCCCTTCGTGCTCAAGCACGTTTTAATCCGTTGGTCCCGGATATCATTCGTAGACCTTTAACAGTCGTTACGGGTGGTCAGAAATTCAAAGTCGGACAACCGGACTTATCGTGTTACCCAGTTCCTGGGTTGTGGAGGTCAGATCACCAGTAGCTCTATGTAAAATACTGGTGTTCCACATTCTACCATGTCTAGTTAGCGTAAAGTCCTCACCCAATACCTCAACCTCTGTCTACCCCATAGGAAATAAAAGTGTTATGTTTTTTGTTCTTCTGTTACTATGTCCCATTGCGTTATGTTATCTTTAGTAAATTTATTTATGCTTAAGTGTCCTTTTTAATTATATAAATAAATAGCATGAAATCGATATAATTTACTTTACAGTTACGGAGAAACTACTCCAAGTGCTACCGATAAAACATATTTGTGTCCGATCTTAAAAACTTCATCATTATCATCTTCAGTAATTTCTAATGATGCAAGCATTGAAGAAGAAGGCCCGGAGGCAGATGTTATGAAACCGTCAACGACAGGATGGTCAGATATTGGTGCTTACGCATACGAAGATTGGTTCGGAAGCGAAGTTATGATACCTCGTGATACTGACCGCATTTTAGAACAAATTGTTTTGATGTTGTTACGAATAGGTGCTTATTTGAAAAAGGAAGGGAAAGAATCTATTACAGCTTCTCAGATTTTAAACTCAGCAATACCTGCGTCGTGGCCTCAGCAGCACAATATTGATTGTGCTGCAATGAACGGAGACGAGACTGAGACGCCTCCACATATAGGTAGTAGCAAAGGAAATATAGCTTCATACCTACGTGAATATCCACAAATATTTATGAAGAAACAAGTCAATGGCCTTTCTCAGACTGAACTAACATTTGCGACTTTAAAAACTGGTCAGAGTCATAATGAAACTGATGAAGGCACCACAAGTAAAAATAAAGTAAAACAGAACTCGCCTACTAGTACATCTTACGAAGAAATCTCATTAGTTGGGGTTGAAAAAGCATCCAGCAAGCGGAAAATAACAATATCAGAGAGTAACACTACACCGGTGGATAATACTGTTAAAGTAAAATTGCCTCCGGAAATACAGACAGAACTAACGACTAAAGCAAAAGAAAAAATAAATAAATTAAAACTGAAAAAGCAACGCGCTTCAGAGTCTGAAAAGTATGCCAGTGAAATTATTGACAAATTACAGAATGATTTGCAAGAGAGTAATACTTCTGCAGGTGATTTTATGAAAGCATCTGCAGAGAGTAAACATTCAAATAATAATAAAAATAAAGAGTCTACAGAAACATTGAATAATGATAACGTTAAAAAAATGACACATTTTGCAATTTCAAATGCAGGAAACAGTAAAACAGTTACAGAAAATCAAACACCGAAGGAAAACAACAACGACGAGTTTACTTTTGGCAAAACCGAGACCGTGGAGAAATTTTCGATACAAAGTAAACTACTGAATACTGATAAGAAAGGCTCAGATATAACAATTTTAAATGAAACTACCAAAGAAGAATCTGCACTTAGTCAAAATTTTAATGTCGAAAACAATGAACAGTTTGCGCCTAGTGGACTTGAGAATGGATTTAAATCGAGTGATAATAAAATATCAATTAAAGTCTCAAATGAAACAAAATTAATAGAAAATAACAACAGGGAATCTACGCATAGCCTAATTTTCAATGTAGGCAACAATGAAAAGTTCCCTTATGACAGTAAACTCTCGACAGCAGGTACTAGCAGTGAAATACCAAAAGTTGACAATAATAAAGGTTTCACATATACTCAGATTTCGAATAAAAAAGAACCTACAGGTGTTAAAATTTCAAAAGAAAATAGCAATTCGAATTTAAATTATACTATTAAAGAAATTAATAGTAATATTTTAAATTTAAGTAACAATAAAGAGTTTTCACAAAAAAAGACAGAATTCATCTTTAAAGACGACAAAAATAAAGAATTACCACTTCGTATATTATCAGACTCTCTGGATGTAAAAGTCTCAAATAAAGACTCATCAGATGATAAATTACCTGACGAAGTGGACAGTAAAGTACCTACTGTCCACTGCCACTGCAGAAAACACTAAATCAAAAGGAAAAACACGAAGCAAACTTACTCCGGACATTTTATCAAACAAATATATTGGGGAGTATTACTATACAAACAAGACAGCAAGAAAACAACCATATTAAATTGTATGTATTTTATTATGTTACGTGTCGATGCATAAATAAAAATATAAAAATGTACCCATGACTTAGTAGTCTGTCATATCATGTTTATCACTTAAGCTTCGAATTTCTGACTGACACACACTATTGTGTACAGCTGCCACTGGATCTAAATACATTACTCGGTAGTTAAATTCATTAGGATCAATCAAATTAAATTGATACATTGGTAATCTGTTTGTGATTACCCATGCCATTTGTGGTACTTCATGATCCATTCGTAAATCATTGGGAAAGATCATTGTATTATTGTTTTGAGCGACAACTACTAGATTCCGGTTTGTGTACGGTTTGCGTGTGTCCCAACATCCGATACTGTCTCGCGAAATGAGGTTAAAGAACATAACACCGTTGCGGTCGACGGCTGCGGCGGAGACCTGTCCGTCCGCGCCGCGACTCTCGCCGAGCAGCGTGAACTCGCCCACGGAGTCGCTCACGCGCGTCGGCTCGCGGATCACAGACGTACTCACTACGAACTCCAGGGAACTTGACATGGAGTGATAATACAGTGGTCGATCGCCTTGGCAATACTTGCCTAAGGACATGCCGAACAAACCGTCAGACCACTGATAATTCAATCCATGTAAAGTGTAGTTTGATAACAATGGCTCGGGGTAGAAGCTGTAGTGACTGAATCGCCAAAAAGCGGCGTCTTCATGTCTGAAGACGATGAGACCAAAACGCCAGGCATCTGCGATGTACACGTGTAGGTCTCTGCACCGCACGTCCCTAGAGTCTACCACAAGGTTAGTGATCAGTGAATTCTGAAGAACAAACTCGCTCGGGATTGGATAACGCCCCAATACTGTATCAGTACTGAGATTTATGGCAAACAACGTTGGTGGGCAAAGTTGACGTGGCGTTTCAAAAGCTTCCACTTGACCGGAGTCGAGCACCCACATAACGCCACAGTGGTCTATGTTCATGCGGAATACTGAAGTGAAGCCAGTGCAGTTAACTGTTGAAAAAAAAAAATATAGTAAGTATATTAGATAGCAAGAAAGTACCTCCATGAGTTAGGCATACCTGCATTATGCCAGTCCCAGTTAGGAAAAGGTTCCAAGGGTGGTGATTCTGTCGGCGCACCGATGGGTACGGACGATAGTGTGGCTGGCGTCCCCGACTTCCACCGAGGCGTGCTGACGAACACGCGGTCTTTCCAGCGCTCTACTCCAAGAGGTATTACGTTTGTTGCATTGAATTGTCTGAAGAAGAATAAAATTGTAATTATACTCCTTTTCAATGTACAAATCGCAATATCACACAAATATTACCCATTGTTGATAGCTTCCTGGCGATCTTGGGGCGTAGGATATGCGTAATCGATCTGTTTCCATCTGTATAAAGTGCCTAACGGTTTCCTGCTAGCAATTTGTATATATCCAAAGCTTGTCGTCACGATGCTCGTCAATATTACAGATAACAATATCTGAAAGACAAACTAGATAAACTTACAAGTTAGATAGGTACCAATAATTCGCTGGTAAACATGATCATTATCCACTGTTACACGCACAGCAGCACTATTGTGCAAAGATCATGCGTTATTACGTCCATAGTGTTACACATTATTATGTGCTTTTACATCATACTAGTAGTTTCCCCTTGGTTTCAACCGCGTTAATTTGAGTAAAAAACCTACTAAACTATAAAGTCTAAATCAATAAATAAAATATATTCCACTACTTTACACATCAACCTATAAATAACCAGTATAAGCTGACTTCTGATTGTACGAAAAACCTATACAATGCGAGGTCAGCTCAACTGGAAATGTATAGCTTGATGTGTAGCCGTGTGTACAGACGCCAGCACATCAAGCTACCCGAAACTGTCAAATTTTCCCAACAACTTTTAACCCTATGATTTAGAGATAAAGTTGAAAATCTATTAAATAAATTTGACAGATTGTGGTAGCTTGATGTGCTGGCGTCTGTACATTACTATAAGAAGCTATTTTAGGTACATCATGCTATGATTAGTAAGAGTGGAATAGTAAGCCTCGCACAGCTAAAAAACATTCTGCTGTTCCCTACATTTTGACGAGTTATGCGAACATACTAGGGAACAGCTGAATTTTCGCGACTGATTTCGTTCATTTTTTGTATATCGTCAGAAAAGGCGATAGTAAATATGTGGCATAATTTATTTGCATATATGTGGTTTCCATACTGTATTATATATGTCGCAGGTTTTTCATAAAATTAGGTTTTTGATGAAAAACCGGAAGATGACACATTTGAAACTCAATTTCATCATAAACCTGTAACAATCCAGATTTTTGATCAAAAACCTGAACTAGTTTGGGTTTATGATAAAGTTCTTGTCAAAATCACGGGTTTGCTTTGTTTTATGACAAATAAATCAATTTAAATGGAATAAATAAAACAATCCATCATCATTTGCAACTTGGTGGAAAGAAAACAATTATTTATTTATCAAAATTTTACATCCATGATCCAATCAATATTCTCCTTCTTCAATCCAATTATGAAATGAAAAGCAAACCCGTAATTTTGACAAGAACTTTATCATAAACCCAAACTAGTTTAGGGTTTTGATAAAAAATCTAGATTGTTACAGGTTCATGATGAAATTGAGTTTAAAATGTGTCATCTTCCGGTTTTTCATCAAAAACCTAGGTTTTTGATCAAAAACCTAGGTTTTTGATCAAAAACCTAATTTTATGAAAAACCTGCGACATATATATTATATTATGCGAGCACGTAGGTTCCCAATAGACAGACATCCTCGTCATTCTAGGGAAGTGTCCCACCTATCATAACATCCCTGTTTCTGCTTCTATAATCAGCTGTATTGCATAAATACTTACATAGGTAACATAAACACAGCACGTCTACCTATTCAATGATCCTGTTTTAAACAACACAGGGGTCAAACACCTAAAATCCTCATCGACCTATTTGATATTCAGCTATACTATGACTGTCTAATTGTTCAAACAGGATTATCACTTAGTTAATGAATAATTCCAAACACCGCACAATGTGCAATATAATTTTCAATAGACTTCTGCGATATACCGTTGCGTGCATTACTTTACTGACATCCTACTATGGTTTTTATTCTAGTAACTTTGTTTGACGTAATTATGTTTTTTTTTTAGCCGTGTATAGGTACCTAAAATGTAACATTCACTTGGAGGTTAACTTAGTAGGGTTGCTTAATTAAGTGTGACCGTCGAGGACAACGGCTTAACGAACCAGTTTGTATCAAAATATGCTCTTTATATGTCGCGTGAGTTATAAACTCCGAGGATATCAGCTGCTTCATTGTTTACAACTAAGCGTAAATGCATATCAATAATTATCATTAAATTTGAGTATGGCTTCAGAACTTTTCACCATTATATTTTGGAAAAAAAAATTGGATCATAAGTGGATCATAACTACTTACGCCTTATTGGATAATATTCGAAATCTAACTTTCATAAATATTACATAAATATGCATATCATTACATAAATTCGCTTAAAGCTTGGGAATCGTCTACTTTACATAAAAAAATAATTATGTGTAAGAACTCACCTTCTCCATATTAACTTTTTCACTAATTCACTTATGCATATTTGTTTGAAGCACGTCCGTTCGGTTAGCTGCTTAGAACTGTTATGTATAACTCTGAGGACTAAATACAAATTAAAGAAGTTATTACATAAATTAACGTGAGGAACCAGTTCATAGTTTGTTATTACTCAAAACTATCTTCAAACAGTGGTCGCGGCTGGCTGGTGTAATACCTTACGCTCCCAACTGGTTTAGATTACAGAGATGGGAATGTTTTTACGTTCGTGATAAAAATTTAATGACTAGTTTGAGTAACTCTGAAGACTATTGTGTTTAATGCACCTGTGAGTTGTATTGTGGAAGACATAGTAAGTTATATCTATCTATAACATACTTTATGAAATTGCTTCACTAGTCAAGCAATTGCTCGAAACGCATCATGTTTAATTCGATGCTAATTATCAGATTTGCCTTTAAGAATTCGACAACAGACGAAGAGTTTTATTGATGCATTACAGCTTTAGAGTGTCTCATTTTCGCACTGGACGTTTGTCCAGCGTAAGCGTTAGTCGGTCGCACAGAACAGAATTCTGTTCTGTGGTCGGTCGTATGCGGGTCGTAGACGTTTCGTAGCAGATTCGTAGACGCGTCGTAGCAGCTTCATTGACGTGTCGTAGAAGTTTCATAGCAGCTCCGAATACGCTTCGTTAACGCCTCGTAGTAGCTCCACGGACACGTCATAAAACTCTTGTAGCAGCTTCGTAGACGCTTTGTAGACACTTTGTAGATGAATCATAGATTCTTTGTAGAAGTTTGTTTAGATTTCTATATTCTGTGGTAGTCTAATACGGAAACGCTATCATTCTTCGGTAAGACTGCACAGTAATTACAAACTGGAATCCAACGACAAGGAAAACTATTGACCTTGTGGTAAAAAAAAAAACGATGAAAGTAAAGAGTAGAAACTACTATAAATATAGTAGAGGATGCATTTGATTAACTGAATGTGACTATAGACTGGGAAATCGACGCGTAACCATGAATTCAGTACATGATTCTAGATCCTCGAGAGTAGAAATTTTTCCCAAAAAATATTCAGCTGTTTCATGGAAAAGTGCAATTCCTACGCTGTCAAAATCTATGGAATAGCACATTTTTTTCAACGCAGGGGCTTCAGAATCTTGTAATGAATCCATGGTACCAGGATGCGCGTTGCCACTCTGTATTGCGTAGTAGTATTAGTGTAGTCAACACATCAAAAATAAAAATATTATGCTAAATTAAATAAAAAAAGTGATATCAACAGACAAGTTTATAATGTAAAAAGCTGTAAGTAAGTAGGTAGGTACTTAGGTATATCCTGTGACTTAGAAAAAAAAATACAATAAGTGAACATTGTTTATAACAATGCAACTGGATGCAAATAATAAATTGAGTGAGGCATCAGCGCCGCGGAATAATCTAAAGTAACTCACTACAAGGATGGTTGCAATCTAAATATGTGCAGGCGTCTAAATTGATGAAGTAGTTCTTGCGAAAAGTGCTTAAATATGATTTATTCCGGTCTGAGACCCTGAACCCCCCACCTCCACTCCCTCTGGACCCCCGCTAGTTCTTCTTCTGTTTTAATCTTTGTCTTATCCACATTAGCTAAGTTACTCTTTTTGACAGGTAAGTACAGTGAGTAAATAAACGTTTCATGTTTTTCAAAATTAAATAACGAAATTTCAATAAACCCTGTACGTATGTTTTGTGGACGATCCTTCAGGATTAAAAACAAAAGAGAAAGGGGATCAGAACGGAATGAGAAAGTTTATAGTGTTTAAGACAGAAGAAGAACTAGCGGGGGATCCCGGGGTTGTACCGAAATAACTATTAAATATTTATTAAGTACTAACATTATTTTTGAGGTACATTTTTATGGCAGCAATCCTCTGTGTATGACATCGGCGGCGGGCGGCAGGGCCGAGTCCGGGTCACAGACAGTTCCCCGCACTGCCTCCGCGGTGTCAACGTACAGGATACGGTAGTTATAGTCGTCCGGGTCCAGCGGCCTGGCTTGGAACATCGGCAACCGATTAGAAATAACCCATAAGCTTTGCCTCGCTTCTTGATCAACTTTGATGTCATTTGGAAACACTAAAGTCTCTGAATTTGAAGCGACGACTCCGTTGGTTTTCTTTTTATAGAGTTTTCTTGAGTCCCAGCATCCAATGCTGTCTCGACTTACTAAACCATAAAACATTACTCCTCGTCTATCAATAGCAGATGCAGAAGATTGGCCAGTTAATCCTCTACTTTCACCGACTATATTGAACTCCATAGAACTATTGACAGTGCGGGATGGTTCTCGTAACACCGCTGTTGACACGTAGAATTCTCTGTAACTAGACATGGGATGGAAAAACAATATGCGTTCCTCATATGGATCAACAGGCGTTATGGCTAAACCAAAAATGCCGTCTGTCCATTGGAAATTAAGTCCATGAAGAGTGAAGTTTGATGCTAGTGGATCCGGGAAAAAGAAGGGATTCGTGAATCTCCAAAACCTTATATCGCTTTGTCTAAAAACTATGAGGCCGAATCGCCAAGTGTCCGATATGTACACGTGAAGATCAGAACAATCTGTCGTCCTTGTGTCGATGACGAGGTTTGCGAATAATGAGTCTTCCAGCACATATTTTTTTGGTATCGTATAACGCGCGATTACTTTATCCGTTTGCAGATCAAACACCACTATACTAGGTGGACATAACTGTTTCGGATTATCTTGAGAGTCTATCTGTCCGGAATCTAATACCCAAAGTCGACCGCAGGGGTCGGCTTGCACTCGAAACACTGAAGTTAATCCTGTACAGTTCTTCATGTCACCTGAAATAACCAAAAAAATATTGACAAATATAGTTTTTTTATTTGCAAGTAAATATTGCATATATACTAATATACAGCATACAACAATACACAGCTATATACAACTTTTTGCCAATAATAATGCTGATGAGCGTTTTTTTGTTTGTTTGAACGCGCTACTTTCTGGAATTACCAGTAGGATTTGATAAACTCTGTTTGTATTGAATAGCCAAATTTTTCAGGAAGGCTATAGGCTATTTAACATCACGCTTCTTAGGAGCCGAGGAAACAGTAAAAAATAACGCTAAAAGAACACGCACTAATAGGGCAGGCGATGCGTTGCGACGGGATGGGCCGGCGAAAGAAATTTCACGCGGACGAAATCGCGGGCAGAAGCTGGGTAAAGGTATAAAGCTATCCATTTACTTTGTGAAATTATGATTGACTCAGCGAGTCCCAAAAAGTAACTCACCAAAAGCTCTATGAAAGCTCCAGTCGGGGTATGGCTTGAGTGGTGGCGAGGCGTGTCCCCCTTGTCGGGAGACCGTGGCTAGTGTGGCCGGCACACCGCGACGCCACGCAGGCACCGTCACCCACACGCGGGAGCCCCACACCTCCAACCCCAGGGGAAGCACGTTAGCAGGCACGAATTTTCTGAAATGATGAATTACAAGGATCTTACAAAACTTAATCATTGTTGTTTTTTGTACAGGAATATTAATTGCTAAGCAAATTGAAACTCTTAGAAATTTTGCCATGTTATAACCATTTCATACAATATTTACTGTACAGTTGTACTATTAACTCAAAGAATGACAGTTGTGATTTGAATAAAAGTACAATTTAAGTTGGTAGTCGAGTAGTTGCTTAACAATTAATTTACCTAACCTTTCGTAATTTCTGGGCAGTTGTAGTTACTTTTCAGCCGGGATTGGAGTCGCTTCGGTCATTGTGTTATACGTCGTAATACCAATTGCAACTAGATTCAGTACATCCAGTTGATGATCTCGATAATGATGATATGGTTAGGAAGGGGGTGACTACCGAGATGACGATAAAAAGAGAAGAATGGAAGAAAAAGACATGTTGCAAGGAGGTTGTAGGATGAAACGATTTTGATAGTTACCCTGTAGAAAGTGCATGCCGTCGATGCCTGGGCGAGGGGAACTCGAAGTCTACGTACTTCCACTTGTAGAGCGTGCTGAAGGGTGGAGTGTCGGTGTCGGCCGGCATGGACTGCGCGCGCATCACACCCAACATCGTCAGCCACAGCGTGACGCCCGCCGCACCTGCATGATCTGGAATGTTATCAAGATTCATAATAATAAAAAATAATAGGATTTTCATGAAAACTGAGAGAATCTCGTGAAAGCTGAGAAAGAGAAACAAGTTACATTTCTCAACATAGCACACGAGGTTGTTTAAATATGTAATGTGAGTTCGGTTGTCATTGTGCTGATTTTCGTATAGCTGCCATTGGACCTGATGGCCGAGAGCCTCGATCAACATCCCCCATTAGGCGGTTGGATTAAAGGCCTGATTCACATGGCAGTACTACTTGAAACGGCTGGTATCGTGACGGGGATCCTGTCTCTGGAGCCCTAACCACCGCTTGGAAATCGCTCCCGACACCAGCTGTCCACTATTTTTTGTATTTTTAAATGTGTGTGTGTTTTTTGTTTTTGAATTTTTTTTTTAAATGAAAGGACGTCATTTCAAGTGTCGAAAATTTTAGTCGGTGTCAATAAAAGAAAATGCGAAACCAACAACACCGACCTCCGACATTAAAGTTATTTTTCACTTTGTAGTGTTTTTTTGTAAGTCGGTTGTTTTTTCTTGTAAAAAAGTTTTTTATTTTTCACTTTTTAGTGGGCCAGTTTGTAACTTATCTAAATTACAATAGCCTATGTCAACTGCTCATCACCTTTTACGCGCTTTTCCCGATGCGGGGACGTTAAATGTTGAGGAGTTCTCCTTGTAAGAACTAGGAGAATTGGAGCTGATTGAGAAGTCACCATCAGCTCCACTTCACGATACGCATTGTGCTTAGCAACCACATTAAAGTACCTAATCGAATCGCAACCCGTGAAATATTTATTATTGAATAGTTCCGATGGTCATCTGTGGTCCTCATCATCAGTTTCACTTCACCTGCTGGTGCTTTCTGAGAGCAAATGCACGAGTTACTATAAAAAATACCCGAATTGCTATAGGTGTGCCTACTTTGAGGGTTTCCCTCAATTTCCATGGGATTCCCTCATCAGATTCAGATTTGGGGACAATGGGACTACCTCGGGAGCAGTATCTTTTCAAATAAAAAAAGAATTTTGAAAATCGGTCCACAATTGACGGAGAAATCAGTGAACATACATAAAAAAAAAGACAAAGTCGAACATATAACCTCCTCCTTTTTGGAAGTCGGTTAAAAATGTAAGTGCCTGTTTGCGTCTTTAAAGGAATGTCCAAAATATTTGTTGGCAAAAATATGATTTTTGCTACTTTAACCCAAACAGCAGCCAGGGGTTAATTTTTAGATCTATGTTGTATTAGTTAAAACATGTTCAGGATGTTGTATTCAATTAAAAGTTCGGTATTTTTTAAATGCTATTCTTAAAACATTTGTTATGATTTTGGCATTTCAATCTCAAATAGCAGCCGGAAGGTTAATTGTAGACTTTCGTTGCAATAGTAAAAACTGCTCAATGTTATTTCCCATAAAACAGTACTTTTTCTTTTGGCCGACTTTAATTTTTGGGTACGAAATGCATGATGTCCTTTATATGTTTCTTTAAGTGAATAAATATTAAAATAAAAAATATTTATTGACACCTATGCACAATGGAGCCCTGGCTATTGTTCTGAATGTCTTGTGTCACAAGAGACAGCGTCTAAAGTTAATAGGTAAAGCAGCAGCTTTAAACATAATATCACACTTGTATTCCGCGAAGGTTGGACCCAGTACGATAAGTACAGGTTCTGTACCGGTACTTTGCAGGTCTTACCATTTCGGAACCTGGGTACCGGTTCCAGACGGGTACTGGTACTCCACCTAACAACAAAAGCAGGTATCCGGCGCGTACCACAAATCTCATATTGATACGAGGAACATCGTTCGGTAAGCAACCTTGAAGTTATTTTTCTATTTATCCTACTTTATGTTTTTTGTCATTCTAACTTACGGAAATATTTGTTTGGTACCGGTACAGTACCGATACTGATTAGAAATACCAATAGTACAGGTACTACTTCGGTACCAGTATCACACCAATGCCAATGGTACCGGTTCCCATACCGTTATTTCAAGCTCTGGTACACCAACAAAACAACACTCCAGTAGCACTCTCCTCCAGTAGCACTCTCATTTCATCAGTTTTAAGTTCCATGTTATAGGGTGCGAACCGTTTGCCATAAATCCAGACTGCCTCTGAGAAATTCTTGATCTGATACATTGCAGGACCTGGAAATCGAACCCCTCACTCGTAGAGTCTGCATGAACAATAATGTTGTATGTTTATTTCACGGATTAAGAATAATCACACTTGTTACCCACTAGACTGAAAGACGACCCCAACATAGTTGAGAAAAGGTTTGGCAGATAATAAATTATTGGAAAATTGAAATGTGCATGTTGTAATATTGTAATTGTAGCTGGTAGTACGCCTTACGTTAAGAGGTACTGCCTACTGTCCCTTAGTTAACTCGCTGAGCAAGTCGCATGCCGCGGAGTTCTTGTCAGCTTTTCAATAGGTTTTTATGATATTGAGTGTTACATAAATAGTTTTTGTCATTTTAGGACTATCCTAATAAATTCATGAATCAATCATAACCATATCCTAACTGTTCTGCCTGAAATATAATGTTAAGTACATAATATTCCATAAGTATTATACCTTCGTGCAAAATACCAATTAAGTACCTACAAAAAACTGTGAAACTGGTGAAGGAACTGGTAAATAAACATGGCTAATTGCTTTATACAATTGGAAACTTATATTCAACACAATATTTTTGTTTTTGTTCATGTACAAAGCAGGTTAAAGTTTTTTATTTAATTAATTTAGGGCAGATTTTTCAACCATCTGATAACTTTATTCGAGGAATAGGTAATTTTAAAATTTTGACAGTTATTTCATACAAAAACTGTCAAACGTCAATTATATTCCTCGAATAATAATTATCTGGCGATGGAAAATCAGCCCCTAGGCAAATAGCCTAGTAATTTATTTGTTACTTACCTAAATAAATAAAAAAAAACATAAAATACTGTTAGGGGTTTTTACTAGCTTACTATTTAACAAAACCCACACAACTAAACTGCAAAGAAACTGATAAAGTGACATATATTTAATGTTATTATTTTAATTACTAGCTGCTGCCCGCGACGTCGTCTGCGTGAAGGCTCTACAGCACCAAAAATACCTAAGATGCCAGTGTCGCTATAGCATTATAAGTACACAACTTTTAAGATAGCATTAAAATATTAGTTTTTTTTGCAAGCGAAGCAAGTGAAGAGAGTTATATGGGAATCCTGCTGAGTTCAGTCATAAGATGTGACTGAACGAAATAGAGAAAATAATGCAGGAATACATTCTAGGACACAAAAGAGTAAAAATACGTACAAAGGTATAATACCTTACAACACTTCTCTATAAACTACGTTGGCAGTTATGCTGCCAGGAGCCAAAATGTAAAGAGAGTCAGGACTGGTGACGCGGGAGCAAGCGACGTACAGTTGCCCTTGTGAGAAGCAACTCGTCCTGATGTCGACACCCTCTGCCCTCAGTATCTGCCCCTGCGACTTACTGATGGTCATCGCGAAGCAAACACTCACGGGGAACTGTACGCGCTTGAACTGGAACGGAAAATTATGAGGTATGAGGGGAATGCGTGGTATAAATACTGCCTCGCCGACGCCACAACCCGTAAGAATTTCCGCCTCAATGGTGTGTCTGTGGAGCGAGATGACATTAAGGCGGGTTACACAACTTCGGAGGAGATAGGTTCCGAAGAAGCATAATCGGAACACCGACCTTCAGCTTGATGGTATGCGCTGGAAGTCCACTTGCTGACAGGGAGCTCAGAAATTCCACGGGATAATGTGTGGCGTCATCTTGCTCGACAACAGTGTTTATCGAGGTGTAGACCACTTTATTCCCCTCAATTTCCGAGAGAATGCATTCGTTAATTGCTGCAGCCTGATCATTTTTGGGCATCAAAATGGCCCGCTCACACACCCAAGAATTCTGCTGGTGCGGTATACGACTGATGTCCCCGTACACATGCACAGCGAATTAGTTCTTCTAAGCTGGATACCACTCTACCGAGAGACTCTGGAAGCACCACCTGTCCACCTATCTCTTCTGGTAGAGTGCCTTCGTCAAGACTTAGAAGGAAATCGGAGAATTCTTGAGCACGTGCATTGCCGCCGAGCCGAGCTCTCATATTAATGGTTAAGCGCAGCGTACGAACTCGTGACCACAACGAAGATCGTTTCAACGAAGCATTCACCTCGTCAGCCCTCGAGCCCCGCGTCACCACGGGAAGCGTTTGCCGAAAATCACCACTGAACAGAACTGTGACACCACCCATCAAATGTTCGTTCCTGCGGATGTCCTGCAGGATTCTGTCCACGGCCTCAACTGCCTTTCTATTGGCAATCGTACACTCATCCCATACGATCAGAATAGCAATTTTGCCTTGCCTCCTGACCTCTGCAAGTATGCCAGTGGTAACAAATTTTTTCCTGTTCCACCAGGAGCATCCAAGAAAAACATTTTACCCTGGTTTTGCCCAACGCTTTCAAGGACGGTGTCATAAAGTTTTTGCTCTGAAGAGAACAAAGCGACATGGTCATTTCGTATAGTGGTCATTTCGCCCGGATCGTAATTTGTCTCAGCGTTATACTCCCGTTTTCCACGGTCTTGATACGGTGATGATTGGGGAGCTGGTAACCCATATTCGATCAGTGGATTGCCGCCGATAGTAATGACCACATCTTGAAGTGAACTGAGACAGGTGTTCAGCTCGCGTTCATCAGTTACTTCGACTTTCGTCTCCAGTAGCACGCCTCAAAGCTAGTAGAAAATCTCCAGACAGATGATGGCGATACTTCTCCCACAAAGCTACCGGGTTCGCGATTCCACAAAACACCAAGATGACGGCAAACAGATGACGCATGCGGCTGGGACTGTTACTGACGCTCGCCTCCGCGAGGGTGTCATAAAATGAAATGATCATCATCAATGAACATAACTTTTTTGTATTAAGTATTACAAAAAAGTTTTTTTTTACACATTTTTTTAAATTGTCTTCCTTAACTCTGCTCAAGATTTTGAGGGTTTTGTAGGAACTTGAATTTGTCAAAACGAACTATACGAAGAAGAAAATGCACATCACCATCTATGAATTTTAAGAATAACTAACTACTTACCTCGCCAACATGATCAAATTTAAATGATTAATTTCCAAAAAAATGTTAACATGTAACTTGATTTGATTTTTATGAAATCTCATAGATGGCGCTCTTTTAAAATTGTCTTTATACTACTAACATTCATTAAACTATATTTCTCTGCCCAAGTTACTTAAATGGCGTAGTTTTTATAGTGTAAAGCTAGATAATATCATGGCTTACTCAAAAACAACATTTAAATATGCGTCGTTAGATTACACGCTGTCACAGAATGCGTAAGAAAAATAAAGATTCACAGCTCCTCCCCCGTTGGTGATAGCGTGATAATATGTAGCCTATATGTTGACCCAAACTCTTACTAATATTCATGCAAAATTTGAAGTAAATCCATGCAGTACTTTTTGAGTTTATCCCGGACAGACAAACAGACAAACAGACAAAAATTCTAAAAACTATATTTTTGGCTTCGATATCGATTGTAGATCACGCCCCAAGTATTCTTTTTAAAAAATATTCAATGTACAGTTTTGACTTTCCTACGATTTTATTATATGTATATAGATTGAATCTCAACGCGTGTAATGCATGAAATCGATCGAATCGAGATCATTGTGGGTAAGTATCCCACGATTATACATACTTTCATAGGTCGCGAACTCTTGGACACTTTCATGAATTGGTGTGAAGCTGATGACTCAGTAGTTAAAGTAAGTAGTACAGTACAGCACACGAAGCAGTTCTTCAAATAAAAAAACTGAGCATATTATTGGATAGGTACCTATCACAATAAACGTTTCCTCCTTTCTAGGAAGTAAATGAACAAAATCCAAAGATGGATTTAAGTAGGTATCTACTAACTAATTCTATTTCAATTCAAATACCTATCTACTTTCGCTGTCACCCGTCTGTTAGACGTGCCAGGATTACATGCAGAAACATATTGCAGCAGTATTTAGTTACTATTTTGAGTTTTTTTCCTGTTTCCGTATTTTGATTGACTTAATTAATTGACTGACCACCATAACGCATGCTTAATAGAACACTGGCCTAACTCAAAAAAGTAGATTTTTGGGAAATCGCCGTTTAATGTTTTGCAATTAGGGTCTAGTCAGCTTATTAGCCAATATAATAAATATGTAATGAAAAGTTAAATATAATATTACCTACTTTTTCAAAAAGCATTGATCAGAGCAAAAATCATAACTTTGACTCAAGCTCTAATAAGTCAGTATTCTATTAAGCATGCGATAATTTGGTTAAAATTCATATCTGTGCTAACTGGTAATTTTAAATGGACCAATAACCAATGGAAATGACCTATGGAATGGACCTATATAACAACATACCTCAATAATTTGTAAAATCCAAAAACTAGGACACTACACTTTACGGTTACAGGAGTTATTCACAAGTGTCGCTACTGGTACTTGAGCAGCAAACAAACATTACAAATGAGTTTACAATATCGTTGAACACTACTCATAAGTTTACAATAATATAAACTTTCGACCCAATAATGATAATTATTCACTGTTACAATGGTACTCTGACCAAATATTTGAGTAAGAAATCATTTAAAGAGTATGTAGTACCTATGAGCTGTCGTTCGTCCCGTGTCTTCATCGACCAAACAATCTTCGATTCAAATTCAACTGTGGAGGTTTGGTGTACGTTACCCCAGCAAGAATTGTTTTTTCCGTTTTTTTTCCAAAACGCACACATTTTTTACGAGTATGTGGGGGCACATTTACAGCAGTTAGGGCACCAATTATACGTTCTACTCATATAACTCTAGGAGACACTTTCTTGCTGGGGTAACGTACACGGAGGTTTGACAATTTCTTTATAGGTACTTTTGCTCTATCTGCTACAAGTTAAAAAATTTAAGATCGCACCTAAGTCGTGACTTAGGTAGTAACCTTCTTAAAAATCGCAATCACCACGTTCGGTGAACTGATTGGTGGTTGATCTAGGATTCCATTAATAGTCCTCCAGTACGAATTTCGCCGAGATTAAGCGCATTGGCGCTTAATCTTAGCGAAGGCGTGGGAGATATTATAGTGCACAAGTTTGTGCGCAGACTGGTGCATTCACTTTTCCCTCACTGTCATAGTCTATGGCACGGCAATCCGACACTACCGGAGAGAGATCAGGCGCAGGACCAATGGCTTAATGTGCTTTCCAGGGCACTGGGGTGTCACACCGCCAACTTCCAGGCTCAGGGCTGGTTAAGAAATTCCTAATGGAAACACTTTGCTAAACCTGGGAATCGAACAAAGGACCCCACGCTCAGCAGTCGCGCTGCAACCACGAGACCAACGGGGCATCATTTAATTAATGACACACAGGCTCGCAATTTACCTTCATTCATGATCTCAATGAAGTAATAGTAAGGTATCATTTGGCTGATCATGTCAAACAAATCGGTTGTCCGCAACTATGTGCCCATTCCGATCTCAAGATATTGAAGTGTAATTAGATTAATGCCTGTGTTATTAAGACCTACGTGAATTATTCGACAACTATGTTATAATGCTTACTAATATTACAGACATTTCCGTCCCGTCAAATTATAATGATGGATGTCCATCGGATAGAGCGATCCATGCCTAATGATGCGCTGCGCGGGGGCAATAAGCACCGGCACGGGTCCGAAGTCGCTTGTCCACGCATTCTGCACACAATAGGGATCGATCCGTAAAAACATAGTTAATCGATTTCATGCGTGGCCGATTCTGTTTCTTCGAATTTCTATTGCACGATTGTAATTTTGGTATGTCTTTGTTTCCGATAGGTTTCGAAAGATATAGAACCAAGCCTATTATCATTCTGTACAGGGATTTAGAAGTTGAAACTGTAGGCACAAGTAAGGTGTTGTAACATAAATCCGACGAAAATAATGCAAAATTCACCCACTTTTAATTCTTACTTTATTTATAGAATCCTAATTTTACTATAATAAATCGACAAAGTTCCACTTCCGGCTTAGATAAATCGTAGCCGAATACAGTCTCTCAAGATACAGGTTGCCCTTGTTTGCTAGGCAGAAGGCAGTTTTGCTGTGTAAGGTTAAATTCTTGTCGAATTATGCCATGTTTCCTGGACAAACTTGTCAAGAATTTTCTAAACTAACAATAAAAAGATTTGATTTTTTGTGTTTGTTTGTTACGCTTTCACGCTAAAACGGCTGAACGGATTTAGATGGAATTTAACACCTGAGTAGATCATGATCTGGATTATGACATAGGATATTTTTTATCCCGATAGATTCCGTTCCCTTGGGAGGGATCGAAACTTATGCGGTTGAAACCGTGGTGCGCAGCTAGTACTAAATAAAAGCAATATTGAGACCGTGCAACTGCATTTGATAGGTGATAACAAATCAAACGCTGCATTTACTTGGTATATTTGATATAGGTTGCTTTTGAAACTACCTAATAGAGGTACATATAAGTCTATGAATATTTTCGATTCGTTGCATTCAGTCGACGGCCAGATGAGCACATTGTTGCATCTGCTCGTCCGCGTGCATTCTGTAACTTTATGTAGGCAATATATTTGTTTGCATTATGTAACTACTAGAAGAAAATAACTTAGTATATCTATTAAATTTTATACGTACTTAAAACCATCTTATAAATATAATTATTTTCCTATTCCTGTAAGTATCCACGGCGCTAATTTGACTGTTGTAAGTAGCAATTTGCTCTACATTAAGTATTCTATTGTCTCCGGAGCACTGAGCAGTCAGATTGTTAATTCTCATTACACAACAACTAATTTACTTGTAAATTTTGTAGATACAAATCATTTTAGTTGTTTTGAGGCTGTTCTCTTAAATTTGCGTGCGGTATAGTACAATTAGAGGCATATTCCACTCGCTATGGCTTTGTTGGCCGATAAGAGTAATGGACTTTACTTTCACCAGCTCGATATTGCTTAAGAAAAACGTTGAGTGGGTTACATACTACTATTAACTGTACACGCAGCAATTTTTAATATTTAAAACAATTATTTTAAAACTTTAGTTAAAGAATGTTGACACCCAATGTTAGCAGTTGCGTTTGGAGATTTAAAATAGAAGCTTTTTTTGTGTTTAAATGCTAATCCCATGAGCAAATGTTTATAAAAAAAACTTTATTTCAGATAAGCAACATACATATGGGTTAGTAAACAAAAATATAACTTATTAGGTTTAATTACCTACAGTTTAGCAACTATATAGCACTGTTTGATTCTCCTCGGGGTAGTCGACATTTGAATTCGAATGCCTATTGATTTCGAAATGTTCCGCCGCCCTTGACTTTCAAAATCAACCTGATACTGAACGTAGATTTAAACAAATTAAGTAGACAATTTGACAAAGCCACGGTCGGTGGCTATTGGGCGCCGTTGCGTTAGTATTGGTATCAGGTAGTAGATGGTATTAATTACTAAGGACAACATCGAGTTATATTTGATACTAAAATATAGCGTAATTTAAATGATCCCACGAGTTTCGTATGAATTGTGAGTGGGTTAAGACAGTTGGCCCTGACTGACATAAAAGTAATTTTACGTTTCTTTCTCCAGTTTTTGAACAGACACTTTGGAGATATGCGTGCATTTATTTGTTCTTGAATTAATTCAGTAAAGCTGATTTAACTAAATTATTTTTGTAAATAGTTTACGTCTAGAATCTCTGGGATTAAAATAATGAGGAAATCAATTCGAGTTAAAGTAGAATGCAACTTATCAAAATAGAAACAACTATGTTCCATATAAAGTTACGCACAGTTTAGTTAATAGGCACGTCATCGATGGGCATCCGTCGTAATGCTCAGTATAAATGCTCATAATTAACAATACTAAAACTCCTATTAGATATCAAATAATAATTATGGACTAATCAAAATCGATTATTCCTTAACATATATACATTACGGCCATTGTTAACTGTTAAATAACAAGTAATTAGTGTGTAGTCTCACCGTTATACCGAACAGTTAAGTAACTTAAATTATACAGGTAGGTACACCTCATTGGATTTAGCTACATTGTAATTTCAGCACATTAAGTTAAAAACGCATTTCCGTTTTGTAACTTGTAGTGATTATGCTCTAGAACAAATAATTGTATAATTCATATATGTAATCTAATCCGTGCCATATCCCGCATTCTTACGCACGACTGAATCTGAGACTGCTGCTGCGCGCCCCTGTCCCATGTTAAGTTTAACTACATAAAGATGTTTTTTAACTAATTTAACAAAATCACTAATTATATATTCACTAATTATAGTCTATATTCACTAAATCAATAAAATAAAATGTGAGCAAAGGTTTCCAGAAGAATATCTATTATCAATAAGGGCATTCTACATATGTGTGTCTAACAAAACTATTAAATTATAAAAAGATTAGATTCCTAGTATTAGAATTCATACCAGTAACTTACCATTATTTTTTAATCTATCTGTCTTATAGTTATATTTATTTCTTTCTATCCGGCTTCCTTGGTTTTGGTCGTCATTATCATCACTTTGTTCAGGAACTACTAAAGTGTCACTCCACTTCGGTCCATCATTTTTCCATCGTTGATTGACGTCGTTGTATTGACTAGTAATATCCGCGAAGAGCACCGGGGGGGCGGCCCACTGCACGAACCACTGATGCGACACAGCCATGGTTTACGTAACATGCAAATATCTATTAAAACACTATAACTGAAACCTCTCACTTCTATTAAGGCTTTTTTCACTGATCCGATGAAGTGAGCAGAACGGTCCCGGTACAAACCTCTGCATCGCAAAAAATACGTGAGTACAAGTACGCCACTTGAATTTGTCTGGCGGCGTGGTGTGCTCGCGCCCTTTCCATAAGACTACGTTCAGCCCCTCTCGGGTTTAGCTTTCGCGATTTGGACATACACACAAGCAGCTTCTGCATTTCATCGTGGGGACCGAGGATACATTCACGATTAATTACGAATCGTTCTAAATTTAACGAGCCTTAGAATTCGGCATTACGGAAAATTTAGCTAACTACTACCATTACCACTTTAAGAGCCCTTTTACATTTCGGTACAGAGCGCGCATCTTTTTTTTTATAAATGGCATTTTGCAGTTCAACCTATGAGGTTGTTGTCTGCTTAACTGGACTTGCCTGTGGATGCCCCAATAAATTAAGGCCTCCAGCCAGGGCGAGCGCGCATCGCCGGCGCGGTGAAATATATAGTACTTTTATTTTATTTATTAAAAATCAAAGTAGGTATCACTATATATTTTTTAATTGTTTTTTTTTTTTGTTTTGTTTAAGCAATTATTTATTTATAAAGCATATATCAAAAATGTATTCTATTATTGTCAAAGAAAGAAGAAGAAGGAGATTTGTGATATGAGAAAAATTGTTTTCATGGATCATATTCAACATAACCTGCAAATTAGAGCTCTCAAATCAGCTCTCCATAGTTTTTGAGTAAACATGCATCAGGAGAACGATTATTGCTAAATAATAAAATAAATAATAAAAAAAATCGCTTTTTTATATTTTTTATTGTAGAAGAGAAAACGAATTATCTTTACTAATTAATTGTTATTTATACCAACGAACGAATAGTATTTAATTTCAATGAAGAAATTATGTATCTACGCGATTTTTTGTAATACTCCTCTTAACTTTGGCGAATCTATTTATATATGTGTTCTCTTCGTGACATGTAAAAGGGAATCTATACTTATAGATGTTTCATAAGTAGGTTATTATTTTGTGTTTCTACGGTAAATTACTTTACTAACGACTTTATTAAATTAATGACGAATATACTAGTGCTTTATTCCATAACGTAAGCCCTACTAGTATTGTAGGCCACAAATCAGTGACAGTACCCACCTGTCTTCATTTAGGTTTGGAGCTTTAATGTAAAACTTATGTATTAAAATATAATATCTTCAGAGTATAATTGCAAACAGTCTATGAGTGTTGGTGGGTTATAAGAGAGTGCTGATGTAATAACTAATTGCATAAATGTTATTATTTTATTTAGATTTAAACAATTTATTAAAATGAAAAGCATAACACAATTATGCGTAGCAATAACTTACCTCATAATTTTTTTATGATGTTTGTTCCTTACTTTTATCGAAGTGTTCTAGGAAATTAGATCACAACTCCGATTGATTGAAAATGAAACTTACGATAGACTTCAATAAAATACCTACAAATGGTCCAATCAGTGGTTGCCGGGTGGCCACTGTATTGGTTTTACGATTACCTTTAGTTTCCACTCTACAAAACGGTTAGTTTACTACAAAATGTTCGTAAAATATATCGTCTTGTTAACAATTGTGGCTGCCGAGTTCTCTTACGGTATCTACCCATACTTTGATACCCAAGACTTCATATACAATATTCCAAAAGTTTACAGAATATCTATCACGTTGGACAAATTGTTAGAACATTATGAGAAGAAGCCTTCGAAAGACCCTGAGTGGTATATTGCCCTGGGAATGGCTAGAGGTAACTATCCCTCTAACTTGATATTATCTCTCGAATTAAGTTCACTGGAGAAGCTTTAGCACAACCTTGAGCATTATTTACTGATAATGATCTTTTGAGAACATTGCAAGACTTATTATAATGCTTAAATTCAAAGTCTCACGCACAATTGCAAAAGTCATAAGATTAAAAGATGCATCTATTTAAATCCGCGCAAAAAATGAAAGGCAGTCAAAATCCTAAGTTGTACGTAGACCTTTCTAAACTGTGAAATATTTTGCAGGCCAATTAGAGTATACGATTAATGAGCTAGATAAGTCGGTGCCAGGCAAGCTCAAAGAGAACTTGACGAACATCACCCGACGCATGGATCGCATCAGAAACAACACGGACGTCTCCAGTTTTGTGTACCGGAGTAAAGATTACGAATACGGTCTGTACTTTATCATTATATACTTAGAGTTCATAATTCAGTGGCAAGGCTGCACATAAGCCTCTCCCAAGGATCGTAACAACGAATGGTACTTTCATCCTATGCTTTCTGCATCCAGTGGATTCCGGTAACCTTCACCTGGTCTCGGTTCTTCTTGTGTGGGGCCAACCCACGTATACTCTATTCTTATACCTACCTCAAGGTATCTCTGTTGTTATTTTCCATAGGAATCTTTATCTACTTTGGAACGGGCAAATAGCTTTACATTTTTGACTAGTCAGAAAAGTAAAGCTAGCTCCTAGACAATTCAAAAAAGTAATTCAAATAAATGATTTGAGATCATGAGAGACTATCGGTATGTTATACAACATTTCGTATCGACGGTTGAATTTAGAATTTAAGCTTTGTGTCTTCATAAAAATAACACCCAATCAGGCACAATCATTAGTCTGCGGTCACGACTATTCTAACTATAATTCAAACCGATATCTCGTGTACGATTATTTTTTGTTCCCAATTTCGATTGGCTGATTTCTTTATACGTTTTTGCGAGTTTTATCTCGAGAAAAATAATGATGGCAATAAACATCCAAATAGTTCTTAATTTTTTATTTAAAAAAAAATCACTACTACGTTTCAGGAATATATTGTTGTTTTTCCTCAAGCTAATTGTTAAAGTTTTTTATGGGAAACCGTATGATGTATTTTTTAATTGTGATAACGCTATCAAGGTCACGCTAGTCAAGGAAAAATAACACCTCAAAAAAATTATTCATTTGATTTTAGTCTCTTGTAGATTCATTTGCGTTAGTCCCCTGTGGCTAGCCTGCATCCTTGGGAGCAATCGTTACTTAAGTAATTCACTGTTGCCTAATATTTTCTATCCAAAGTGAGCGATGCAAAAGCTAGTTTTGCGCCCAGTTAGATAGCCTCTAGGTGTTACACATCGTTCTTTAAGTTGCGTAAGTGTTTTTGAGAATTTTATGGTACCGTAATAGCTAGCTTAAGTTTTAGAGCAGTGCTGGCCCAGTGTTAACAGCCGCACTTACGAGTTGTAGGTCGTAGGTTCGAACCCAGACAGTGGTTTTACTTTGTGTAAATTATTTCATTGCTCTCAAAAACGGTGAAGGAAAACATGGTGAGGAAACCGGCATGTCAAAAATTCTAAGACATGTGACATCTACCAACCCGCACTGGGCCCGCGCGCGGTGGATTACGGCCCACTCCCTCTCACAGAGAGAGGCCTGTGTCCCAGCAGTGGGAACATTATAGGCTGATTATGCTAATGTAAGATCTTAAAAAGAAGACGAATTCCTGAAACACTTCATGAACGTTTTAAGGTGGGTGGGCTTCTCTGTGGTTTTCCAAAATTCTTCTCTGTACGTTAGTGTTCTTCTTCACTTCATCCGTTGTAACAGTCTTTTGGGATATTTTTGGGGTTAATTTACTGGTTGGGCAAAGGTATATTACTTTATAAAGTACACCCACATTTCGCTAGTTGTTTAAGTCCAATATATGTACTGGTTAAATATGTTAAATATTCAAAAATCCAAATCCTGTTGGGGTAGGTAGTATTTTATTTACACAGATTTAAGTTTTTTTTTTTTATTTCAGTCCAAACTAGCAATAAATAGATCTTTTAGTTTAAAACAATAATTACTGGACAGTCAAAATCAAAAACATTTCATGTAAAATAGGTTGCCAAGACTTACGAGTACATAACACTTTCACTTTTAAAAATTTATCAGATCGAATGTAGATCCAAATACACGGCTCTACAAACCTTACATCTTGATCAAAATGTACGACTTGGCCGTTCCATTAAACTATTACATGACACAAAATTAAAGACCAGTGACGTAATTTCTTTGCCGGATAATTTCATTCCTGATTTTATCCTTCAAAGAAACTCCGAGCATACCCGCTCCATAGCGCGCTGAGCGACCATTTGTTACGTAAGTTCAACTTGCCCTTGGCCGGTACAAATAAAAAATAAATCATTTATGCATCTGTTCACGCATGCTTACCCAACTTTGAACAATGCCCGTAGCGGGGCCGCTTGCCCGATATTACCGGCTCCTGCCTGGGAATTGAGCAAGATCTCATATAAACCGGTGCATCTGAACTGAGTTATAGGTGCTCAGACAAAACTCGATAGCCGTGGCATTTTACTATAGCTAATAAATTTTAAGGCTTTAGATAATATATTCGTAATAATTTAATCTAGGTGACGCCCAGGGACCAAGCCTAATGTAGTGTTCGTTATGATTCTTATTGACATTTTATGTTTTATTATGGGACTGCGTAGGTGAAATTATGATAAAAGATGGCATGCAATGCTAAATGGCAAAAACTTGATATTGGAGTTTGACTCAAATAGATTTTTAGTTAACCTTAGATTATTGGATAAACATACCTTTCGATGAGGGTAAGGTTAGCAAAAGGAACATCTACAGATTGAGCCCTGAGACAGAAGCAGATATTTTAGGATTGGTAATAAGGTCTCTTTGGCACCCTGTAGATACGGAACCTTAAACATTTTTACTGTATTGGGTAAATTCGTTAGTTTTAAAATTAATTTTAATAATATAAATGTTGGCTAAGAATGTAGCTGTGATTGCGACACCGCGCGCTGCTGGCCGCGTCTAGCTTAAATGTTACGCACTACACTTGATGCACTACTTTTTTTTCTCTCAGACCAGACCAAATCTGCATAAAGCTTGAGCAATGCATTAATTTACTAATCTATACCTTCTATAAACTAATAATAAATTGAAGAGTTTGTTTTTTGTTTGTTTGAACGCGCTGTATAGGTAATCTTTGGAACTACCGGTCGGATTTAAGAAATTGCATTTGATAGCGCAATTCTTGAGTAAGGCTATAAAACTTTAGATTTAACATCACGCTAGGATCTTTAGGAGCTGAGCAAAAAGAAAAAAAAGTCAGAACGCTAAGCGAAAACGAAGTACCTAATGGAGCGGGCGGGCGATGCGATGCGACGGGGTGGGTCGGGGAACAAGAAATTTCACGCGTATGAAGTCGCGGGCCAGAAGATAGTTTAGAATAAAATATTTCCATGATTAAATACACAAGTACCTACATTTAATTTATACAAAGTGTAGCATAATTAACGCAAGACCTCATACACCCCAATCAGAGTATTTAGTTAAAAGCATAATACAATGACCAAAACTTTTGTTTTTAAAGCTTACTATTTTTATTAAGAAAATTGTGTTGTCACTAGCATTACTTTATGAATTTAAAATTGAGCCTTATTGCGTTCAAATAAGATTTAATTTTCTTTGACTCATCCGGCGGTCAGTACGGTAAAATACATAATTTTTGAAAAAAATACCTATATTAAAAGTTACTGAAATCGATTCAGTAGTCAATTACTTATCACAAACTACTTTCAGGACTTGCGTTTATTTTGTTACACGTTGTATATGTAGATGAATTTAATTAAAGATAGTACCTATATAGTATATAGTGTACATAAGTAGGTTCATACTAATACTATTTGACTTGACTTATATTGTTTGACTGCCCGTTAGTCTCGTGGTCGCAAGTGCGACTGCTGAGCGTGGGATCCTGAGTTCGATTCCCGGTTCGGGCAAAGTATTATTGAGTTTTTCCATTAAGAATTTCTTAGTAACAGCCCGGAGTTTGAAAGTTGGCGGTGTCTTGTACCCGTGCCTCGAAAAGCACGTTAAGCCATTGGTTTTGTACTTGATCTCTCTCCGGTAGTCTCGGATTGCCGTCCTATCGGACTATGAGAGTGAGGGAAGAGGGAGTGCACCTATACCTGCGCGCACACTTGTGCACAATAATATCTCCCGCGCCGAAGGTTAGTCTCCGTTGAGGTTGGCCGCCGCCGCCGCCGGGCCGTGGCCGAAATACGGTCTGGAGGACTTTATTTATTTATTTGACTTGTGTAATTTATAATAATGCATGTACCTATACTTGTATGCACTTGTGTTCACTTGTATATATTACTAGCTGACCCCGCAAACGTCGTTTTGCAAAAAAAAAATAGATAGTAGCCGATTCTCAGACCTACTGAATATGCACACAAAATTTCATACAAATCGGTCCAGCCGTTTCGGAGGAGTATGCTAACTAACACTGTGACACGATAATTTTATATATTAGACCAGCTGACCCCGCAAACGTCGTTTTGCAAAAAAAAATAAATAGGGGTATGAAAATTAGATAATAGCCGATTCTCAGACCTACACGATATGCACACAAAATTTCATACAAATCGGTCCAGCCGTTTCGGAGGAGTATGGTAACTGACACTGTGACACGAGAATTTTATATACAAAGTTGATACGACAGATGGGCTTTCCTTTAAACTGCCTATACTAGGTATCATTATCAAGCTCTCTACCAAAAATCAATTAAATTGAAACAGTAGTTTAGTCGCAAATGATTTTTTAAGTTTTTGCACCGTTACCTTAGAGTCTAATCTTCGCTTAGGACCTATTTTTATTAAATATGTACGTATTTTCCGTAACTCACTAAATATGTTATCCAATTCCTTAGCCATATGACACTATTTAATCGTTTTGACGACACTGCATAGTTTTGAATTCGTCTTAAACTATCACTACATAACAGTACTTTCCTGCTTAATTTCTTCCCGAATATCTTACGTATGTTCACTAACACTTATTACGCACTTTGAACGCACTCATTAGTTCACTGATCTACACTGACATTCACTTTCTGCTACTTTCGGAGTGTTTTTTTTTTCGCAGCGACCTCGTCCAGACAGTCGCATGCCCCTGAAGGCCTGATGGTTGATCTCTTGACGCATCCAACGAGTATGGCATTTTTTATATGCCTTAAATCCCAAGTAGAGAAGCACTGCACCCATCATGCAGATAATGATTGTGATCATAATAGTCTGGTTGCTCAAATGCGTCCCAACTCCTTGCAAATTTGCACTATTTCCAGCACCGGCTGCGTTCTGAGCTAGAAAAACCTCTTCTTTGGTCTGGTATGACTGACACATCTTGCCTTTCCGAATAATTCCGCACCAATTAAAATGAAGCCAATTCTAACGCGACACGACCATTATGCGCGGCTTGCCCGAAGGCAGGATCGCCATGTAGGGATAGGTGTAATTGAGTACACGAATTGATGTATAATACTGATCTTTATTAGCAAATCATTCAATATATAGACTTAGGCTACTTACACATATAAACATAGGCATAGTTCTATGACACCCACACTACATGAACACGATGTATTTTTCCTAACAGCTGATTATGTCTACAGGCATAGGTCATGCACCTTAAAACGATAAATCTACGATACGTTGTTGCCGCTCTTACGCAAGTCATAAACCAATACGTAGTACAGAAGAGAGTGACAATCCTATTGGCAAAACATCACGTGCGTAAAAGAAATAGAAATAGGTCAGTGTGTTGCTATTGTATCTTAGATCCTTGCGACACAGAATACCGAGAGTACAGAAGTCTACGCTCGGCGGTCGCGCTATGGATGTCAACTTTGGCTTATGCACAAAAAACTATCGTGGTAGTGGCACTCGCATCTAGTTGTTTGATTTATTGATGATGATGAGAAACGAAAAAACCAATAATAACTAAAATATTTTAATTTTAATGTTATTGTTACATTACTTTGTCACAAAGTGCTACAAAGTCATGTTCGCTTTTACTTTACGGCGCGGGACTGGGGGCCGGGGCGCTTACCTACCTACCTAACTACTGTGTTACGTTAATACAAACCATCGAAATACAAGCAAATACCTACTTACCTCTCTGAAACAACTGGTAGATTAAAAAACGACAATTCACCGTTTAATGTTGAATTTAAACAACCGTCCACTGAACAGTTATAATTTTTTTTTATTGCTCCATTTTTGCACTTCATAGACGCATGTCTCAAGCGGATGGCACTTGCGCTCGCACTAGTCCCAACCAGTCCGAGATATCGTGTCCGTGAGCGGTGTCTATGTGTGCGTTGCTCGAGCGCACTTTGTATGTAGATTGACTTCTGTACTCTCTGTATTTTGTGCTTGCGATCAGTAAGTGGGGCCTCCAAAAAACTTGTTTTTTCAGTGCGCCGACGCTACCCTTCCGGAACGTAGGTACGTACGCGGAAGCTCCTGCGCCCTTATTGTTTTGTCGAACTTGTGCGCTGACAATAATTGTGAATTTGTTTTGTTATTGTGATAGGACACTAAATAAGTTTAAGACAGTATTCCTTTTTTTATTGTGACAGGACAGGACACGTAACTTGGGATTATTATTATTTAGTGTTAGTGTTTTTTTTTTTTTGTAATTGACTGTTTCTATTGTGATAGTTAAACTTTGGTTGTGTGTGTGTATAATTAAAGTGTTCAAAAATACCTCGTGTAACTGACACGGCGTCAGAATACACTGACATGATTTTAATCTACGGCGAATGCCGTGGAAACGCAACGTTAGCTCTACGAACTTACAGAGAAAGGTATGGTGATAGCCGCAATTGCCCTAGGAATGCCCGCACCATACAGTTGGCAGTACAAAGATTACGGGACAATAAACGTATAGTGCTGTAACAGGAGGGAGTGCCACCGCGGTAAATGCCCGCTGCTTGGGACGAAAGAATTTTAGACAATTTTTCCCGCAGCCCGACTAGTCTCCACAGAGCCGCCCGGCAGTTTAGATGTTGCCATAGAACTATCTACAAGGTTCTAAAACGTAAAAAACGCAAACCTTCTAAATATCGGAAGGTGCAAACTTTTTTATCGAGAGACTTGCCGATCAGCAACAGTTACTGCCAATGGCTGCTAAATAAAACATCCGAAGACCGTCATTTCTTAACTAATTTAATATGGACCGATGAGAGTACTTTTACTCGGACCGATCTGGAATCGGCAAAATCTCCGGTACAGCAGTTTGGAAAATCCACAGTGTGTTTCGAGTTACTCTGCCCGCGCGCGACGTTGGACGTTGCCACTTTGTATAGTTATCCAAGGTCAGTCACCAGGCCCAAGTTTTTATGAAGTTTGGGTTTCTCCTTTATTTACAAAGGGTGGTTGCGTTTTATTCTGATTTGTAAGCTATTTAGTTTGTTTGAAACAAAAAAATTCTCATTTATGATGCTTTTTATTTTTATACCGTATCGAATTAATACTAAACACGTATAGTATACGTAGTGTAATTTAATGCCCCTCTGTCGTATCAACTCTGTATTAGATATTATATATAATTATGTATCTATTATAGTATACTAGCTGACCCCGCAAACGTCGTTTTGTAAAAAAACAATTGATAGTAGCCGATTCTCAGACCTACCCGATATGCACACAAAATTTCATACAAATCGGTCCAGCCGTTTCGGAGGAGTTTAACCACAAACACCGCGACACGAGAATTTTATATATTAGATAAATAAATAAATAATGCGTTACGCTCAGTCAGTAATTATGTGCTATGGCAATATGTGAAGTAAACAGTTTAATTTTTCTAAAGTCACTGTCGGCTGTGTTAGCTTTCTAGTTGAGGTGCTTGTGCACTAGAGCTGCAAGTCTTTCGAACTTGGTCTTCGAGTATATTTGAATGACGTATCTGATGTATCTGACTCTCTATTTGACAATTTTTTTTTCGAATATTATACGCCAAGATAATATAACTACTGAACTGGAGCAGTGGTGGCCGTGATTTAATATTTGTAGGTCGCGTGTTCGAACCCAAGCAGGTACTTAACTTTGTGTAGATTTTTTCATCACCACTATTCTCAAAACGGTGAAGGAAAACATCGTGAGGAAACCGACATGTCCTAGAACCAAAAATTCGATGACATGTGATATCCGCAAACCCGCACTGGGCCCGCTTGGTGGATTAGGGCCCACTCCCTGTCACAGAGAGGAGGCTTGCTTCCCAGTAGCGGGACCATTATAGGATGATTATGCTATAGAAAAACTGTTAATGGCTGTCATTTATGTAATTAAAATATTTATAACAACCGTTTTGCTACATGTTTAATGTCAAACCCACACACTGAAGTAAGTAGGTACCTTCTTAGAATTTCTTAACAGAGTAGTGAAAACAAAGTATAAATTGACGGGGAGAAAACTAACTCAAATCGTTATAAATCAATACTAGTGCTATTATGGTTAACGTCGGTAGGAGGACAGCGAAACTCATTGCGTTTCTCTCTTAAATGGATTTTATTGAAGTTATATCATTGAAACATTCAATCATTCCTCTGTTGGCTTTCGCTTGATTTATTTATTGGCACACAACAAGACTCATGTTTAACCGCTATATATTAAACAAATGCGTTAACTTGAATCCTGATGAGTACGTATTGTATAGGTACCTGTGTCGGAAGTCTAAAACAAGATCCATGCGACAAGTAGGTAATTTTCTCACTTCTCTACACGCTGAATCTGTGTCGATGCTGCATTGACTTATAGAGAGAGGCCTATGTGTGTTGTAATCGACTATGTACTGGGTTGATTATTTGACGCAATCACAAGTTTGTAACTTTTTGATTATTTCACAGTCTGCCAAAAATAGATCAAGAAGACGCATGCGTAACATAAAACCGATTAAGTCCGCTACACGAGGCAATGATATATCGTAGCGATTTGAGTTTGCACAGTTATAATATCGGGCGGCCATATGTTCTTCACACGCCAACGATACCCGCTTCGATCGTCAGTAGTTACTCAGTTCGCTGCCACAGATTACTAATATGTAGCATGGTTCGCCGCAGAAGCTCGCGCGTGAAGCATGTCTTCGGGAATAGCGGAAGATGATGAAGATGCACTTGCATATTTAAGCTTAATAATGTACTTAAAGAAAAAAAGCATATACTTAGTGTGCGGTGTAAGGACTGGCTTCTAAAACGGAGGATATAAAATGATTGAATGAGTTAAAAATCGCGCCAATAAATTCGCTTAACCATGTATTACGATATGATGTACGCAGAGACGTACTTTAATCGAGGGAGTCGCATTACGTCCGCTAGGTACGCGTAACGTCCGTTTATGGCCTTATTGTATTCTTGAAGGTGACTTTTTCTCGGATCAGTCGCGTTAACTTGGAACCGCTCTACCTAAACGTACACTCAACGCCTGACGAGCTTGTTAGAAAAATAACACATAGACTAGATTAACATTTTGTGAAACATGATACTAGGCGAGTAAACTTATATACAGGAGATACTTTTGTCGCTCAATTTTTATAGTTAGATTGTGAACAAAATTATTGTGTCTTGTGATCTGTATTTTAGTTTTTTTTTCATGAACTGAGTATCTAATCACACGCTACGATAAAACTGTGCAAATGCAATCGAAAACGATTTATCGTGTAACGATGTATCATTCAGACGTACAATAAAACTGTGCAAACGGATTGCATCGATAAATCGTTGCAATGTTTAGCCGCCATTATACAAACAGAAAGAGAAGTCATTCAATGCCCATAATTTTGCAATCGTAGATTTTTTTTGTAAACTAGCTTCTGCTAGCGACTTCGTCCGCGTGAAATTTCAGTCTCCCTCCATTTTTTTTAGGAGAGGAATTTCGAAAAACCCTTTCTTAGTGGATACCTACTCTTCACAAAGAACACACCCTCCAAATTTCATGTCATAAGCTGTGCGTTGACATATCAGTCAGTAAGGACTTTGAATTTTATATATATAATATACCTAAGTAAACTGAGTCTTATTTTAATTCTTAACAGTTTCAAAAGCGATATTCGAAAACCTAGATGTGCTATCAAGTTTAATGGAGCCAATCACAATCGGCACAATGGGCACACAGAAACCTTATCGCTTCGCATTCGAACAATACGTGCAAGAGGCGAGAACTAAGATGCCGACAAGAAAGGCAGCAGGTTGGTTATTATGTATTGAAGTGTAAACTAGAATAACTTTCATAGTAAAATTCTGTTCTAAAGAACTGCGCGTAAGTACTTACTGTGAATTATTGTAAATGAACTGTACTTTCAAGCTACAATTTAGAATTAATGGTGAAATTGTCAAATAGAAATTCTAATTGTGTTGCTGCGTAACATATTTTAGTATTCAATGTAAAGCTAGTTTGCAATTCAGACCCTGACACGGTCGACTTCTTCTAAGGCCGGACTTTCTTTTAGTTCCGTCAATAACCACATTGGTTACCTTCGATCAATAAAAGCACAATGAAAATGAGGTGAAAGCTTGCCAACCCAGTTTTAATTTGAAGTTTGTAATTTTCCAGACGCGTGCACGATGCAGCTATTGATATCGGCGATGGAGTCACAGACGACGCAGACGGACGGCACGTGCGAGCTGACACCCGAGTGCTCAGCGCAAATACTGAAGGGCTCAGGGCTAGCGTTCCAGCAGACTAGCAGAATCAGGGCAGCCGCTTTAGCTTACTTGTTCGACTGCTTGGAAGGACTCGATCTTGCTGCACACATTTATAAACTTTGTATTCAAGTTTATAAAGAATCTAAGTCCTTGGAAGCCTGGGACTATCCACCTGGAACTAAAACATTGTTTATGCAACAAAGTGAGATAACTGTAAATTACTTAACTTTAATCATTTGTATGTACCAGTACCACCTGCCAACAAAACAGTTAACTTCAGAATTCTTAATGCTTTTAATAAGCATACCTAATAAAACAGTTTTCGTTTCACATTTTCAGTTTTATATTGTGCTACACAAGGCTATGGGGAGTTCATAAAACCCCGTTGGATGAACAGGATCCTGGCGTGGCAGGAGCCAAAGGGGTGCTACTCAGATGATCGCCAGCCGTTTTTGAAACTCACTGGATTTGTGGGGCCCGCATTAGCCCCACCAGCTAAAGATAGAGAGGTTTGTGTAGCGTCCTTCAACTTCTATTCCTGCATCAACCCATCTAGTTCATCGTCGTCATTCGTTTTATTTATTCAACACGTATACACGACGACATGCCAAGCTATCCATTTCCAGTTTTAGCTGACCTCGTATTGTATAGACTTTTCGTATAAAGAGAAGCCAGTTTATGCTGGAAATGTATAGCTTGATATGTCGCCGTGTGTACAAGGACCGAGCACTACCAATCCTTTTTGGCACCAAACCTTACCATCTATTCTGACAAAGACAAAGACAATCTGAATCGAACTGTTCAATTACTTACAATTATTTTTTATGCACCATTAATTTTATTTGTGAGTCTAATGTAAGAAAAAGAAAGCACATCATAAAATCAGTAACTGACTCTGCTATGCTTCGATTTGTTTTGAATCGAAAATGTCTATTTTTATCCGAAACAAATTACGTTGCCTAGGCCAGGGCTATCTAAAGCACGGCCGTAAAATCTCAGCTCTTGAAATGTGTTTGTCATCGATACAACGCTTTAAGGTCATAGCACATATATCAAATCGGAAAGGGATCGTCACCGTATCGCCTTTCGCCTCGCCGTCAAACAGGCGTCAACCTAACGTAAGCACGTAACCAAAGCGGATCAGCAGCTCCGATACGTTAACTTGGCTACAGCTAGGTGACCGCGACGCCGCGCTTACGGCTCGGTTGATGGTGCTGCAGGTAGGCCGCAGGAGGGGTAAGAGGGGCGATGGTGTACGAAGAGACGTAAGCTCGGGTACGGAGAGACGTTAGCCCGGAGATGACGAGCCGTAAGCGCGGAAACCGCAAGTTGACCACGCACCGCACCGCGGTTCGTGAGCTTGTCCCGAGGCAAGGCGATTTCGTTACGATACCGATTAGTGTGCGTTGCAGTAGGGAGTTTCATACAAAGAATACTGAATGTCTCGAGTTGATATGGTTACGATCCCTTTCCGAGTTGATATGTGTGCTATGACCTTTAGAGTTGAAATTTACCCCTGTAAAAAGGTAGCTAAATTCCGAAAAATAACATTTTAAAAGTAAAAAGTTGTTTTAAGGTCTGGCGAATACGATGGGTGACAGAGAAACCCAATAAAAGGCATATGGCTTTAGTCTACTCCTTCATAAAGATTAAGCTTGTCAAACACCGCACAAAGGACCTTGTCAAAATCACAGATGCTTCAACAAAAATGGAAGTAATTGGAGCTAGGTCAGATGAGTACAGTGGGTGTCGAAGAGGTTCAACTCTTCGACACCCACTGTACTCATCTGACCTAGCTCCAATTACTTCCATTTTTTTTGGAAAATTGGACGATTAAAAAAAAACAGAATTCTTAGGCAATGAGTATGTGACAAACACCTATTATGAGTTCATCAATTCCTGTCCCGAGAATTTCTTTAGCGCAGTCTAGGTACCAATGCACTTCCATTAAAATGGTAAAGATGCATTTCTTAAAAAAGTTAAGGTATTTGTTTCTGCGGCCCCCCAATCTATTTAAAAAATTATATTAGCCCGGGACCGTATCTGGTTTGGACAGCCCTGACCTAGGCAATTGAATCATTAGCTCCGTGGCAAGTTAAACAAGTGATCACAAAAACTTTATAAATTAGACCTGCGTTATTACCTTTATAAATTAGACCTGCGTATTTCGGCTATATTATTCACAGTTTGACTATATTTCCGAAACGAACAGTATTTATTCTTATTTGGCTGACAAAAAAGGTTTGACGTAACAATTGTCGAAATTTCTTGTATTAAGTACTTAATAGAAAATCGTATTGAAAATACCATCCGAGTTTAAATGTCTTCGTTACAGGAAGAGTACAGAGTGAAGAAAGCAGCTACGTCCGAAGGTGGTGCGTGCAACTCGCTGACGTCAGCGATGGCTCTCGGCTCCTTGGTCATCTACATCAGAGCTCTACTAGAAACCGACCAAGCTTTCCAATATGATGTGCTCACTTGAAACAGCTATACCTAGATAGTCGTATATTTTATACATTGCATGTATAGGTACCATACTCCATGTACGAAACATGAGCTTATGTTATAATTAAAAATAATAACTAAAAGTATGCATTTATAATCTGTATTGATTGGTAGGTAAGTGTCTAATGACAATTTGACAATTTCTTCTAAACTATTTTGTCCATCAAAAGCACAACAATTTACAATTGAAGATTTTCTACAATATGTTACGTATCTTTATGAGAACTATGACAACAGCTGCTCCTCAAAGTGTAAAACCACCGCTTGCAGTTTTTGGTAAGTGTGATAATGAATTAATGATACAATAAACATAATGAAACATAAGGGTTTTCGCCAAAATTCACCTCTTCAAAAATGATAGAGTGAATAACAGGGAACGTTAACATTCGCTCTTTTCTTTATGAATGTATGAGTATTGGTATCAAAAATGTTTATATTGTATGTCTAATGATAATAATCAATCGGCACACATGTTGTGTACTAATGCATTTATTGTTACTTGTCAAATTAAGAAACACTTACTTACGCCATATTTATTACTCAAAAAGCAGTGTTTGTACGAACTTCTTAAAAATTCTGTTCACGTAAAGGTTTGGAAGGCCGTTACGTAACAGCGCTGTACAGCGCCGCTACGCAAATGAAAGAATTGGATCAGGTAGAGAAAAGTCTGCGTGATATCCAAAAAATACTCAAAAAGCCTAAAGTTGTGGACTTCATGGAAACCAGTCTGATATCTCGAGCTGGTAAAGCTAAGTTACTGACGGCTATTAGCACCGAAGCAGGTATTTTAGTTTTAAATTAGGTTATTATGTTCATTAAGTGTAAGGGGCTTTCGACAGGAAGACCCTGGTGTAAATATTTAGGTTAATCGCTCGCTCATTGTCGTTCAGGAATGCCAAAAGCTGCAACTAATTTTCTTGCTTTGGTGGGTGAAAATGGTCGTCTGAAGCAGTTACGACGAATGATAAACATGTTTCTTGCCGTCATGGTGGCGCACAGAAATGAGGCTCTCTGCGAAGTCATAACCGCTGACGCACTCGACGATGCTACCCGGAATACACTCGTGAACATTTTAAAAAGGTTTGTTCAAAAAGGGAAAAAAATTCGACTCAGAGAAAGAGTAGCTGCAGATGCCCTTGGCGGCGTGGTTATTGGATTTGAAGACAAACTCATTGATATGACCATCGCAAAAAGAATCACCTTGTATCGTGGAAGAATAAAGTATTATATTAAATATCAGTAGAGTTCACTTGACATTCGACAGTAAGCGCTTGTTGTATTTTAGTTTCTAATAGAAGAACTTTAGTTAAAAGGCATTATAAATAAAACGGTTAATTTCAAATTTAAAACGGTTTTTATTCATAAATTTATAAATATATAAAATAAGATCAATACAACACATAATATTGTATGAAATATTGCAGGTTATACGGGACATTATAATTTAAAAAGTGACTTTGGTATATAAGCAGTTTATAATATTTATAGGATTTTTCATAAAATAAAAACACGATAGCGTTTTTATAAAATGTTCTTAGCTAAGACTTCAGTCATTTACTCTTTCATACCGGTCGCATCAGTCATTAAAATAAATTACATGAACTTATTATAAAGATGACCGACTTAAAACAGTTTTATACGGCAAATACAATAACCGAATAAATAAAGAGGGCCTGTGTGTGTCTTAAAATAAAATTAATAATAGTCTATACATATGGCCAGTTATGCAACATGAATCTACTGAGCAACCGATCGGACATGGCACTAATCTCTACAGATACGAGGCACTGCCAAACCTGTGCGGCCGAGTAATACCGTTTCCGATCTTGTCGATAAGGTTGGCAAGGAAGCCAGGCTTGTACCCCTTTGGGGAATCTCTGCACGGAGAGTTAGCTAAAATATTTTTAATCTTCTCAGCATGAATCCTGAAGTTTACCCTATCTGACGAAAGAGATCCTGTCATTACTCTTTGGAAACTTGACGTCAACACCCACAACTCTTCTTCTCCTTTGGCATTCATGACTACCTTCACGCCACTGGCGAACTGCAGGGTTTCCTTATCGATGGCTACCGCATGGAAGTTGCGAGGCGAGAACTCGGTGGCAGAGTTCCAGCACCAGATGCTAGGCGGCTCCATTAGGCCGAAATAAAGGACACCGTTACGGTCCATGGCTTCAGCTGCTGATTGAGTTGTGCGCTCTTCCGGGAATACCTTAAAATAAAATAGATTGTTTTTAATCATTTTTACATGTGACGTATTCGTATATTCCCCGTGGTCCCTGCCGTAGTACCTGAAAGGGACCACGGGGATTTTTTTCCTCGTGATCCCTGCGAGAAATATAATGCTGCCGAATAAAAATGTTAGTTCCTTCTGTAGTCCCTGTTTACATATTGTCATAATTCTTAGCCAACTTACGTAAACAGCGTCCGCGTCGATGTTAGGGTCATTAATGAACGAGTCGTTCCTGATGATTTTAGTGTTCACCACGTTCTCGGTGGTGGAGGCGAGTGAGTGGAAGTAGAGGAAGCGATCGCGGCCGGGCTGGTACGGTGACAGAGCCATTCCCAACACGCCATCCATTAGATCAAAGCTTTCGCCTGAAACAGAAAATGTTGAGAGTTTTAAAAGTAATTTAGGTAAATTATATACAAGTATGAAGTTGTTGGGCACAAAATGATGCAAATAATGAGCCGATAAGTGCGCATTGAACTGACACAAAGTGTTTGTTGATTTTTTTATGTCATAGAGAGGTGGTCCCTGGTCACAGTATAATTTTGGTCGCGTGACACTAAAGGGCCATGCAAACATGTTGTTTGTTTCATTAGATAAAATGACTCGCAGTTATGTCTGTAGGCACACAATTCCAACATTGTCGCGTTAACTGTATAGTCGAAACAACCTGCATAAGGAAAATCTTCCATGGCAAGCTGCGCCAATGTCGGATCATTTTTATTATCTTGGCGGTTTACTCAAGTATACGAGCACACATGCATTTCAATTTTACAACATTGGATGGTTTGTCCGCGCACTTCATCTGCGTGGGCGATGCTGCTTCACGTTACAGAGACAGTCCTCCGTTTACGAGATGCTTTGAACTGCTATCTGATGGCCTCGATTACGGTGTTTGGGCGAGAAAACGATAAAATGTTCAAACTACTTAATTATTTCAATAGATATATTTCAGTAGATTATTTTTTGGCCGGCTAGTAACTCGAATAGGAAGCGTTACGTACCGTCGATGGTGAATGTGCCTTTGGAGGGGTAGGGGTAGAAGAGGCGGTGGGTGGCGCGCCAGGACCTGTCGCGCTTCACGTCCACCACCAGCAGGCCGAACCCGGTCACGTCGGCTACGTACACGTACGTGTCGGCGCAGTCGCCGACGCCGCGCGGCCTTATGTCCACAACCTACACACAAAAAAATTAGAACTAGCATGTTAAGATAGGAAACGTTATTCAACCTCCTTTCCATCAAGATTTAAGTATATGAATGTAGGTACAGATTTTAGATCCCACTGTATAGGTACACTACATGCAATCCAACACCCGATCATAAAAACTACCCTATAAGCACACTAATGGACATGAGCAGCAGATTAGGTCGATCAAGCATCGATTTAATTAAAATATTAAGTAAGTAATTTTTATTTTGTTTGTTTTAATTTTTAGACTTAATTTAATTAATAGCTATAATATAAAAATATATATTATAACCTCACCACAAAACGTTGTAAACGTTTCGGAAGTTGGTTCTCGAGTTTATAATATGAGCGCACAACAGATGCAAAGAGAGATAATGCGTTTAATTTTTTAATAGGTACTTACAGGTGTAATGAACAGTGATGTGCCAATATACAAGGAACTGTTGACGACGTGGCGGTAGATGAGCGTGTCGGTCGCGAGGTCGAACGCAAGTAGCTGAGGTGGGCACACTTGCTGGTCGCCGATCTTGCCGCTGTCCATCACCCACAGGCGCTGGCATTCGTCTATCTGAAAATGTGATGAAGAAACTTCGTTTTTACTATCAGTAGGTACTTGTGTCACTTGAACTGTGTAATGCACAGCTGCTCCATACAGTAGCTACACTTAGGTAGGACAAACATATCTGCTGGTTTCAGGTTTAAATTACTACCGGGATCTTTATTATTAACTGCTGATTCTTCACAGACGTCATGGGTATCGGTATCTAATAGCAATAAACAAAAAAAAAAACGATTTCCGTTCGATTTCGCATTTCTGAAAATTTTAGTTAAGACGAAAATTCGAATAATAAAACTTTATCGAATCATAAGTTAACTAGACTACAAGTTATATGACGACTAGTAAACCCGGACAAGGGCTGCAGAAAAGGTGTAAGTTGCAGTTCAATCGATCAAACACAATTCGACGTAGCATTTTCCAGGTCAGTGTAACGATAGAGTAATCGACACATGGAATGATGGTCGGAAGAGATTTCGATCTGAACGCCCATATTAAATCCGGGTCTATTGACCCACGTGCCTACTACCTACTAATGATGTCATTGATTTGTTTGTTGTTTAACTAAACACAATGACTAATTAAAGTTGAAAGGAAAACTAGTCACGTCCTATGTTTTTTGTCTTGAAGATTCTAGATGTGACTTAGCTGGAAAATACTTTTGGATGATCCCATAACAAGAGTAGATAAAGCATAATAGCAATTATACATAATTACATATATATGTATAGGTATATTGAAAAGCTAGATAGATAGCTAATACTTGCCTATGGTATCTACAATACTGATCCATGTTCAAAAATACCATTGTACCTACTCGTAGGTATCTTGTTGCATACGACGAGCTATTATGTTTATTGTGCTGACATCGTGAGTACTTCCTACGTCATTAGCCATGGAAATCAAGATGAAGTTCCTGCTATAAGACTCATCGCGTGTTCTTAAACATCTTCAATATCCTGACTGAGTCACCTAACTTCTTTCAGAACTGCGTAAGATGCGGAAATGTCACGCAACAATTCCAGGTCTCAATGTTGCTGACATCTTATTATCTAAGCATCAATGAGTCCATAAAAGTGGTTAGTAACTTGACAATCGCCTTTGTTGATTATACTGAATAACAAGTACCTATGAACATACAAGGTTTTCCCTTGGTCTTAATTTAATGTGTTAGTTACAAAAACTACATAATCTTTAACATAAGTAAGTAAGTACCTAATTAAAGTGTTTATTAGTGAGCTAAATAATCTTTTCCTGTTAGATTTGTCGAAATAACTTTAATTTGTTGCTGGAATATGTGGCACTGATTTTAAAATAAAAGCAATCTTCGATATTAATGACCTGAAGTGTGTTCATCATTAATCGTTACATGAGGATTTTGTGAACGTGTTAGGGTTAGCATCAAGAGTGACTAGGTACGAGGGTCATTATAGGTATACGAAGCATCAGCAACCTGGACTGAGCAGCCTATGCGCAAATCTATGATTTTGCCGTCAACATGCGCCATGGCAGGTTAGGTTAGGTTCTAGAAAATAGTTTTATTTATGTAAATGATGGCGTAACTTAACAGGTTCGTAATAAAGTTCTTACGTACAGCAACTCTGAAGACGGATGTGAGGCCGAGACAGTTGGAGCCCTGGTTGTCATGCCAGGAGTAGTCAGGGTAGGCGGTGATGTTGCCCTGCTCGTCCACAGTACCCAGGGTGATCGGGCGCCCTTCATCGAACCGCGGGATGGACACAAAGATCCGTGATGCGTAAGGACCTGCAAAAGTAAAATTATAATTTGTGAATACAAGTCGAAATTAAAAATAAAGAAGCTTTATATAAGCTTCTTAAGAGGAAATGCGGGTGGTCTTTTTCTTCATAGAAACGCTCTCGCCTGTTTTCTGTTAATGGCCATAAAGTAATGATTTTTACCGAATAATAAATATCAACTTCTATGCCTCTATGTTTTCTTTTTTGATGATTCATTATTTTTAACAGGACTAGAACCCCCAAATAATGCTCAAAATTAACCTCATGCTCCCCAGACACCCCATCATCTAATTTGCTGTTTATAAATTCATGTTACAATTGTACGCAATGTGTACTGAATTAGTACATAAGTGCTTACTTAAAAATAAGTACCTTAACAAGTTAACAGGTACAGAAAACTGAATTATGGCTTGCTGTAGAGCATCTCCCCAGCTACCCCATGTAAAATTTGAATAAATTTTAAGTACTTAGACACTTACTGTCATGAAAATTGTACCTACTCTTATTTTTACCACTGGATTTGCTAGCTATAGCTACTTAAAACCTTGATTTTAAATCTCGATTATAAGCGCCTGAGCAATGTGTGTTTGTTTGTGGTATGTAGTTTCTTCCAAGACTCTTGGATCGATTTCACGGCTGTTTTTTTGACTTACATGGGTACCAAACTTGGAGCACATTGTTAATTATATATTACATCATGTTAGAACGATAAACAAAAAAAGGAACAAATTGAATAGAAACTGTGTATTTCAATAGCTCTTTAAATTAACAGTCTTAATGGTCAACCAAAATAACATTTGCATTTGCAAACAAATTAAATTTTCACATATCTATATATATAAAAATGAAACCCGTTTTCCGTTGTCACGACATAACATGAAAACGGCTTGACCGATTTGGCTGATTTTTTTTTTTGTAGTTTTCTAATACTCTGTACAAGGTTCTTACGGAAAAAAATATAAAGAAAATCTCTCAGAAAGATTGAATATACTTTTTATCCCGATATTCCCACGGGATCGATACTTATGCGGGTGAAACCGCGGGGCGCAGCTAGTAATATATATTAAAGGATGATTTCCACCAAACGGCTCGCATCACATCGTAAAGTATTAGTAATTCCTGCGTACAATTAAAACAATATTCGTGATAACAGCTAAAGGAAAATATTATTTACTAGCTGACCCTGCAATCGTCGTTTTGCAAAAAAAAAAATAGGGGTATGAAAAATAGATAGTAGCCGATTCTCAGACCTACCCGATATGCACACAAAATTTTATACAAATCGGTCCAGCCGTTTCGGATGGGTATGGTAACTAACACTGTGACACGAGAATTTTATATATTAGAAGATAACAATAGTTTTGCTTAATCAGTGTCTATAATTTATTTACTACACAACACCTAAAATTTTATGACAAGGAAAGAGATTGAAATACACTTTGCTACTTAATTTTTTCAGGCGCTTATAATCGAGATATAAATAGCTAGTACATCCAGTGGTAATAAGTGTAAAATTTTTATCAACCACATATTTGCCTAATAAGTAAGCTAACCCTAATAAGTAACCTTAGGCTTTAGCGATAAAGTTGAAAATCTATTAAATAAATTTGACAGATTGTAGTAGTTTGATGTGCTGGCGTCTGTACAAATTCAGATTCATGAGAAAATATATGCTGATATGCACCTAGCTTTATAGCTATCCATTGTACAAGTCCAAGTGTGTGGTGTGGAAGGATTATTCTTCGCTGGGAACTAAGTACAAGACACCTCATAGTTTCGTGAGATTAATGAGTGGAACTACCTACAAGACAGATAAGAACGAGTCACATTTAACGAAACAAGTATGATCATCTTCAAAAGCCAGTTGTCAAGGTTAACGAGTTATGGTCAATATCCGAAATTCCGCAAATATCGTAATAGTGACGATCGTCTGTCTTTCGTCGTTGTTTTATAATTTATTATTTGTTATGCAGTAAACACGCTTTGCTCGTCCATATGTTTTGATGGCTCGTAAAATAAGTCACAGACCCACCTTACAACTGACTTTTGTTTAAATAGTAATAACATCTTAGTTTGATCTTATGACTTTATCTCTGTACAACATAAAAGTTGTAATGTTCTAAAGATAATAAACTCTACACGGACGTCGGACATGTCTACTGACTATAGTTACGTATTTAACTTTGTTACATACTAGGTACACTTAAGTAATTAGAAACAGCTTTTAGATAATAATATTAATCTGTTGTCTAAGTTGGGACGCAAATCTTCACATAACTTAAACGGTAGAGGTCAACGGTAACGGTGTCGATCACAAGAAAAAACTACCGCTTGATAGCTTGTCCCGTAACTTATATATACTATACTAGTATACACTATATACTAGTCTAATAAGAGCTCAATTAAAACAAAGCGCATGATGACCTCTACCGTTTAAGTTATGTCAAGATTTGCGTCTCAACTTAAACAACATGCCACATTAAGAACTTTTTTATCGTAAGCAAAAAAATACCTGAAAAACCCAGGTCTTTATCATTTGATATACTGCTTTTAAGAAAAAAGATGTGTGCATTTAAAGCCATCAATTATTCTAAAACATTTAAATATTTGATTTTACTTAAGTATTTGATTTTTTTTTATTTTTACGAATAACAGTACACAGGATACGTTTTCGCCTTTTTAGTCCAGTCAGTCAAGACAATTAATTCATTATAATTCCAAAAGTTTTCAAATTTTGATGTAAGGTCGGGAATGGTATTAAAACAAACTATAAAATTTTGCAACCTGTTCTGCGGTCCGGAACATTGTTAAAAATGCAATAAATGATAATTTGCTCAGTTCTTCAGACCAAAATTCCAAAAGTTCTGCAAAGTTGGAGTGGTGTTAAAAATATTATTTTACATCACGTGTCAAATTTGCAACCAATTTAAGTGTACGGAACATTTTTTGTTATTAAAAATTAATGTTTTTCTTTATTAAACTGAAGGAAAACGTTCCAAAAGTTCTGCAAATTTGACCGATATATCGGAAAAATATACCGAACGATTGTATAAATTTGCAACCTTTTACGTTGACCGGAACATGTTTATTTATAATTATTTTTAATTCGTGGTCATTTTTTCGAGTAAGGTGGTCTCGGAATAATTACAAAAGTTTTGAAACTTGGTTGCAAACTTCGAAAACATCTATTCTGATGCATTTACAAATTTGCAACCTCATACGCGATCCGGAACTTTATGCAATTTGCAAAAGGTAACTTTTTATTTTTTCACCTTCAAGAAAATTTCAAAAGTTCTGCAAATCGAGGGGACTGTTTAATTTTGGGATTAATGTCAGTATTTGAATTTGCAACCATATCCGGAATACGGAAATATTTTTTAATCACATTCACGCAAAATATTATTTCCGTACACATCGCTGTTATATATTCAGGGCCTAAACTTTGTGCTATACGAAGCCGCCGCGACGTCGTATACCTGCGTTGCTATGGTAACGCGACCGTGGCACACTGCGGACGTACTAACGGTCAGTAGGCTGTGATTTTTCGGTTCGAAAGCGTCTTGTGCTCTCTTTGGGATTTTTTGGTGACAAAGCGTCTTGTGGTCCGTTGCTCCATTTAGAGAATTTTCATGATGGACGCAGCGGTGAACAATTGTATCATTTGCGATACACCTTTATTGAGTGAAGAAGTTGAAGAGCTAGATAAAATAGGAATTAACTTACTCATTCAATGCAGTGAAAAAAAAAGTGATGGAAAAGCTGCTGCTTGCAAATTTTAATACTAACATTAATCCCAAAATTAAACAGTCCCCTCGATTTGCAGAACTTTTGAAATTTTTTCGAAAATGAAAAGTGCCATAAAGTTAAATTTCCGACATCACACAAGATTCCGGATTGCGTGAGAGGTTGCAAATTCAAATACTGACATTAATCCCAAAATTAAACAGTCCCCTCGATTTGCAGAACTTTTGAAATTTTCTTGAAGGTGAAAAAATAAAAAAATTACATTTTTGCAAATTGCATAAAGTTCCGGATCGCGTATGAGGTTGCAAATGTGTAAATGCATCAGAATAGATGTCTTCGAAGTTTGCAACCAAGTTTCAAAACTTTTGTAATTATTCCGAGACCACCTTACTCGAAAAAATGACCACGAATTAAAAAGAATTATAATAAACATGTTCCGGTCAACGAAAAAGGTTGCAAATTTATACAACCGTTCGGTATATTTTTCCGATATATGTGTCAAGTTTGCAGAACTTTTGGAACGTTTTCATTCAGTTTAATAAAAAAAAACATTAATTTTCAATAACAAAAAATGTTCCGTACACTTAGATTGGTTGCAAATTAAATACGTGATATGAAATATTATATCGAAAACTTCCCCAAGTTTGCAGAACTTTTGGAATTTTTTTCACGATCATACAGCAAAAATTAATTTAATTGCAATTTTAATAATGTTCCGGACTGCGGACAAGGTTGCAAAATGAGATTTATGGTCGTCCCAATGTACCATTCACTTTACCGAAGTTTGAAAACTTTTGGAATTATAATTAAATTTTCGATTTCGAATGTCTATAATGACTGGACTATTTCAAGTTTATGGTTTGGTATAAAATCCGCAAATGGGATACAAGACCAATGGCCTCAACCTCATATACCTCACAATTAAGGAGTCTAAAGGGAAGTGGCCGAGAGACTATTGCACATAACATATACAATAATAACAATAACATATTATTGGAATCTGTCAAGCTTGAGTTGAAACAATAACATCATAATAAGGTTGAAAGGTACCGTAGTACTAATAAACATGGATTCGCTCTAAAACGAGGAGAAATGCACATCATGTCTTCGTTTATCATTGATTTGACCAAAAGGACAGAATTGTTTACACAAATTCAGCAATTCAGCACCATGTTAAATGTTGAAAGCTTGGAGATTCTACTAGGTTGCAAAATGTGGCCTATTTAATTGATAAGGAAATATTTCGCAAGACACTGTTTTACTTTGAACTATTGCGAAGTCACGGACATTTTATGTGAGTGGGTGTCGCTTTTGCCAATTTACAGAATATTGCCGTTGTTTCCAAGACACGTAAAATTAATGCTAACAAGACAATACTAGATTGGTGTCATTACATGCATTTCAATAGATCACAACAGATTGAAGCGTATCGTTGTCATAAGATGGGATAAAATGTGGTCGTCATGTACAATTTACAAAAAAATCTAGATTTTTTCTGATAAATCTATCTTCAATATTAAAAAAAAAAACCACTAGAGAGAAGCAAGTAGAGTCATTAATTTTATATCAACTTCTCATACAGATATAATAAGTGTCTAAAATTTTACATGGGGTTGTTGGGGAGATGCTCTAGGTACAGCAAGCCATAATTATGTTGCCTGTACCTCTTAGCCTGATTTTTAAGTATGTACTAATTCGGTACACATTTTGTACAATAGCGATATGAATTTTTAAACAGCAAAATAGATGATGGGGTATCTGGGGATCATGACGTCAAAATTGTCTTTTAAACCGCTGTCAACAGAGGGCCTAGTTTACAAATTTGACAACTATTTATGAACAAAGAAAAACATAGGGACCTCCTTCGTATTCAGTTTATGAAATATCCTTTAAATGGGTCCTAACTAATATTTATTAATCTGTAAAAACATATTTAACTCACCTTGTCTATGGTGCACGTCAACGTCTATGGGCACGGAGTTTCCCGCAACATAATAACGCTTTTCAATGGCTATTTGTTTAGCTTCTTCGCTAGGGAACACGAACTGCATCTCGGGCCATTGTCTGACCACGCGAAGGTCAGTCTTGGCGCCCAGCCCGGGCCAGCAGCACGCCAGGCAGTACGACAGCAGGAAGAACCTCTCGATTCCTTGCGACATCTCCAATTTGAATGTGTCCAGCAAGTGCGGATCTGAAGGACGAAAGATATTTCCATGTGATATGTCCATGAGGAAGATATTCTTCTACAGCGGTTGCACAAGATTTATAAACAACAATCTAGTGATTTTAAAAATATGCTTCGTGTTTTAAGCGAGCTTCGGTTTTATATTCTGAGAAAATAATTTTAAGGCAATCTGCTATTTTTTTCGTCTTTTTAACTTGCAGGTATATTCTTTTTACAAAAGTTAGTAACAACCACAATTTATAAAATAAATTTGCTTAGTTTGTGATTGGAACTATCTGACGATCACAGTATGTTAATTAATATGTTTAGGTATATAATAAAAGAATGGGTTGATCGTCAATTAGGATGTAAAATACGGTACGGTATGCACTCTACCCAAAATCTAAAATATAGTTTTTGCACTTTTATTTTCTTCGAATGAAAAATGCCAAGTTCGCCTTTTGACACATAATTAAATGTTACCTATCGGTGAGTCAGCAGAACCAAGATGAGGGTGCAGTAAAGATGATGTGGCTTCTATAGATAACACTTATTGTAATTAATACATTATTAATAAAATACCATATTGACTCAGCAATATTCCGCAGTACTCCTGTTGTTCATATAATGGAACCATCGCGGCTTGATGCAGACAAAATATCATGAATATTTTCACTGTAGTAGTAATATACACTTTTTGGAGCCCCATCACAACACTAGAGAATATTGTTCACATGTACCCACTATCTAGCAACCTTTAAATAAACGTTAATAAAGTAAAATATTAACTTTGAAATCACTAAATAATGCATAGAAATCATCAGAATAAGAATTTCACAAAAAACACCGGTGTTGGTCTGTTCGACTAAAATATTACTGACCAATAAAGGATTTGAGGATTAATGAACAGTTCATATTATTTTTTAAATTATCCAATTAGTCTACTTATTATTACCTATGTAGTCTACTTTGCCTTACAGTAAACAATATCGTTGAAAATATGTAATAATTATTATGAAAGTCACGCGAACGATAAGAACTTTACATCGCGGAACGTCCGTCGCTACTCTTTTTTCTTTCAAAACTGACTACAGATGGATCGCCACTGACCACGGGGTGGGCTATATGTACAGACTACTTCCATACATTCTAGACGATATGCAGCTCCGCATATTTTATGATTAGAATAAAATTATGAAGGCGAAGGGCCTACACAACCGGCTTATTTTATGTCAATTTACGCAGGTGTTGAATTACGCAGTTAATAATTTGTATTAATTAAAAAAGTAAGTAATTGAAGACCACTTTGATTTTTTCACCGTCCTGTTATCGTGAACTGCAAATTATGATGATGCATGTTGTTTTCCATTAGGTAACTATTGTTTAAAGTCAACATTATGTTACGTACTAAAATTTTATGTGCGTGTGAAATAAACGATTAATGTAAAAAAACACGAGTTTTAGAGTTCATTGCCCTCTCATCTAGTCAAAAAGCCTACTGCAACATATTTTATACAATAATATCTTATTCATATGTATGTGTGTTGTGTTATCTTAAATGTTTGATTACTCGTTCACATATATTTTATGATAAAATATTCATTATGATTCACGTTAAGGATTTACTAAAGCACGTCATTATAAAGTAAACCTAAAAAAGAGTCACTGACTTCTAACTGAAATAAATGAGGTAGGAACCTTTTTTAAATTACTCTAATATTTACTGAAGTTACGATATTTAAGTTTATACACTTGGTTTACTAAGGATTATCAAAATGATTGCACTAATATTCAACTCGTAGCCACACTATTTAGAACTGAAAGCGATGGAACTCAAGTTACAACTGAAACACAGACTGTGCTATAATGTAAGGAAAACCATTAGGTATGGTAGAAGTACTTTAGATGCAACAATCTTGAAGGAATTGTGGAAAACCCCTAGTGATTGTGTCTAGATTTAGAAAAACGGTAAGACGATGCTGAATTCACACCTTAATTTTTAATATAACCTTATACTTAGATTGTGTTAACCTAACCTGATGATTAACTTCTCAACGACATATTGCCCCGTTATTTATAGTCGCTATAATTTGATTAAAATCCTTGATCATCCAACGTGGATAGTTTGATAGATCCTCGTGTCAGCAGACAGTCATTATCTCATCTAAATGATGGGATTAAATGATGGAATGATGGGATTTATTTATGTATAGAATTATCCTGAACGTAAACATACCTACGTGATAAAGAGATATGTACATGATATCACTTCTTTTACTTTAATAATAATAGGTAACAATTTCGTAAACTTTCTAGCTCCAGTCCCCCAGATGGCTGACATACTAATTCAAAATAATATAGCATGATAGTAAATAACATATCATGTACTTAACTCAAAATCAAAATATTATATTATTTCTCATAAACCTACATAGTTTCCTATGGAGTAGAGCCGGCAACAAACTCCTTAAACTCTTTAGAAAATAATTGGCTTTTACAATGTTTTAAAAATACAGTGTTAACAGATAAGTAAGTAGTGTCTAGGATATCTGATGAATTTGAAAGAGTGCTTGACCTACATGATAATAAAATAATAGTTTACTAGATCTGTAGCTTTATGAACTTAAATTATAAATAGTGTGTGTGTAATTACATACTTGCGTAGGACCTGGTTCCATTCCGAATATATTCCTTATACAATCCTACATTATTGTCAACCCACTTTTCACAGAACTTTGTATTTAAATTCATAATAAATAAGGAAATCTTTTTAGAACGGTTAAGACAAGCCACGAAACACTACACGCAAATTATTAACTGAATCTTGTGGTGTAGTGGTTGCAGTTTAACTCTTGAACACTGTAAACAGTTGCGACACTTAATATCCGTCGCAATTCTTTACAAATGATTGAGATACAATTACTGATCAATTTATTTAGGCCCGTCCCAAACGATGAAGCCCCGCCTCTATGAATATTAACCTAATTGCATGCACTCACAACAACAGCCTTATATGTTTTTGATTTTTAAAATAATTGCGTGTTTATTAACTAAGCAAACATTATTAGTTCCACTGCCTGACCGCCCTAATTGAAGGGAATAACTAATGTGATCAGAAAACGGAACAACCACTAAATACGGGCCTTCTAGGCGCAATCTACGTGAATGTTCACATTGTGCGCGATTGTAGAATAAAAAATAAATAAGCAGAAAAACAATGGCACCTTCTGACCCTGTGACAATGAAGTGAAATTAACTCGAGTTCGATTGACAACACGGTATTTGTTTTATTTAAACGTAACAATTTCCTGTGTTGTTTCTCCGGATCAATTTTCTTCCAGAAAATGTCTTTATATGCTCCTATAATAAGTAATATGCTATCATATAGGTATTTATTTACCATATTATTATCATAGTAATAAAAGACTAGTTTCTTAAGGGTCAAGGGCCAGCTTCTAGGTCTTCAATGCGTATAAAGTAAAAATTTTTTTAATACGTATTTTCCTCAGAAATTCAAGCTTCAACACAGAATTATTAAGTAAAGTTGTACCTAAACTAATTTCTTGATCTATCATCTTTCATGGGCATTTAACAGTTGTCATACCGGACCGAAGCCATGGGACTGCTGCCCCATGGGGCTCACTAACAAAACACTTTCACTCTTCAATAACTTTTTATAGTAACCTCTGTAATTGTTTATTTTTTACCGCATTTATTTTTTTTTTATTTACAACGCGCCATTAAATTGTAAGCGACATTGTAATTAATTCTATGATAGATATAGACATAATTATAAATTTGCTGGTAGAAAAGTAAGTATTTGTGTTCTAGTGTAGATCGCACGTATGTTATCAGGTAGGTATTATGAAAACTGGTCCTCCTAAATAAGTACATATTTATTTCTGGAACATTTAATAATCGTTAACACATCGTCTGACACCCTTATTTTAAACAATGACTAAGCATGTCTATTTTAATTCGTATTTTAAACTAGTCTCCAAGAGGCTGTCAAATGATTTTATTGATCATCCAAATTCTTCATTGTACTGCTTGGTTTTCCCGAATGAAAAAAAAAACTACTAAAATCGCTGTATTTTTTTTTCCAAAACGGTGAAATGAGTTCAGTTTTGTTTCAATCATTTTAGAGAGTTGATTTAGCATAAAAATACTTTTAAGTAAAGAATGATGTATCAGGATGGGTCAGGAATGTCTCGCAGTGGGTTCCTGAATACCGGCGTCGTCAACGAGGTAGGTCCAAGCGTTTTGGACTCGTTCTTATCCGATTGAACCGAGAAGACAAAACACAAAGAAAATTGGAAAACTGTGGGGAAGACCTTCGCGTCGCAGTTGGACAATATAGATTTCTAAAAAAAGTTTTATAGTATTTTTCAGATCTGGTTAAAACGGGGTAAGATATAAGTACCTCATTGCCAAATGCTGTAAAAGTAGGTAGGTATGCGTCAAAAATACACGCCTTTAAGTAACGGAACTGAGAACGGAGTATAATCTTTTTTATCGATTTCACTAAACCTGTTTTTATGTATATTTAGATCGTTGACCCTTTCTCATTATACTAGGAACCTATTTGATAAAATAACTTTTTCTACTTTCAATACGGTGAAAAAAACTTAAACTGTTTTTCCGGTGATTACTCTCACTGGGCCCGTGATTAACCGAAAGATGGAAAAGCTTTAAATGTACCTGTTCAAGCGTGCTTCCGCGACAGTAAAACTTTCACAGGTACTTACCTTCTGCAGAAAACGAGGCACTAATGATTATTTTAAACCAACCACGACCTTAAGTAGTGAAAATAATGATCACCTTATCAGTACCTAATTAATATATTGAATTCACTTACTAGCTTCTGTCCGCGACTTCGTCCGCGTGCAATTGTTTGTTCTCCCGACCCACTCGTCGCATCGCATCGCCTGCCTGCGTTATTATTTCGTTTTCGCTTAGCGAAAACTTCTGACTTTTTTCTTTTTGCTCAACTTCGAAGGGTCCTAGCGTGATGTTTAATAGCCTTCCTCAAGAATTAGGCTATCAAATGCAAAAAGATTTGTATAAATCCGACCGATATTTCCAGAGATTAGAGCTTTCAAACAAACAAATTCTTCTTATTAGTAGATATTATTTTAAAACTATGATATATCCTAAGATATTCATAAAAGGCAATTTTGTTCAAAATTAAATACTTGTATTTATTTGGATAAGGATTAATATCATGTTTATAAAAACACCTTCGCAAATAATGCATTGTTTTAGAACAAATTTGATAACCATAAAAAAGGTTGTAGTTAGTCAACCTTAAAAGATAGACATATGCTGTCCCAGATTTTTTTTTAACTTTTAAAGGGGAACAATTTTATTCTGTCATACATGATTTTTGTGTAACTTTACCGTTTACGCAGCGTCCGCAACGGAAGCTCTCAAAAGGAATATTTTCCCCCTTTTTGGAACATTTTTCATTAATGCTCCGCTTCTATTGGTCGTAGCGTGATGTCAAATAGCCAATAGCCACTGACCTATATTAAACAAGTACGCTGGCCAAAATATACTACACGAAATGACAGTTGTTTTTTTTTTGTGCCTATTCAAAGCGCCCCCGCTCGAGGTTCTCAGGAACTAAAATTTAAATAAATAAAGTTGTGAATGTTTCATGTCGATAATGTGTCGATAATTTTCTCCAGACAGTGAGTAATTTTAAATTTACGTCTTTAAAATAGAAAATTAATGTCGCCAGAAATTTCTGCAATTGGATTAAATAGTTCAAACAAATTAGCAAATTTTAGTTTTTAATTTCAAAAGGTAAATATTATATGTAATTTTTACTTGTTTCCGAAGTAAACAAGTATTTATGTCTGTAATTTATATGGTGTACATATGTAATAAAGAGTATTCTATTCTATTCTAAACACCTAAGATGGAAATAAAACTTGACATCTACAATGTACTTTATACTGTAGCATTTTTACTTTAATTAAATACTTGATTTCAGATTTCCCACCGACTCAATTAAGCACTTATAGCTCAACCATAAGTAATAGCTTTTGGTGAACATCAAATGTTTTCAATTTGTCATCGATAGTATGAAGTCCAGCATACTTGTATAATACAGGTCAGAGCCTTGATAAATGGACCATCCAACACAAAAATATTTTATCAATTCGAATCAGTAGTTTCTGGGTATTCAGCTGCATCCGGTTAGACTGGAAGCCGACCCCAACATAGTTGGGAAAAAGGCTAGGCAGATGATGAGTTTCTGAGATTAGCGCGTTCAACCAAACAAACAATCAAACAAACTCTTCAGCTTTATAATATTAGTATAGATTGCTAAAATAAATAAACGAGTCGATGACGACTTCAACGGAAACGCACCTATTATCAAAAGATATTGGTAATTTATATTTTTTATGACTTAAGATTATGTAAGCAATTACTTCACGGAGATAGGAAAAGAAAGTTTAATTATTGTTAATAATATGAGTAAATATTCATTAATAAAGTTCTCATGGTTAAGAAAAGACTGCTTATTATAACTAGAGAAAATACATGCCCGATGGGATTTCCCATAGACAAAATGTCGAACTTCCCTATATGAGCTGAATTTACAAAAATCCTCTACATCGTTACAAAAAAAAATTATGCAAAATTTCATACTTCTAGGCCCAGCGGCTTAGGTTGTGCTTTTATAATGTCAGTGAATGAATGATTGAATTTAAGATTTTTATTAAGTAGATTAATAAAAGCCAATAAACATGTTATTGAATTAGTATAAATACGCAATAGCAGAGGTCAGACGTGTGCGGAAAAGGGAGATGGAGGCCGGATGGATGTAGCCGTGAGACATTACTTACATGCTAAATAGATATTCATGTAGAGGCAAGTGGTGATAGCAGTACTTACCTAACGTCCAATTTAGAAAAAAAACAAACCTGCAGTCAAGTAGGTATGTACAGACGCCAGCACATCAAGCTACTACAACCTGTCAAACTTCTTTAATAGATGTTCAACTTTATCGTTAAACTAAAAGGTTCAAAGTTGATTGAGAAAATTTGACTGTTTCGGATGCCGTTTAAGTACGAGCAAAACTAATTGCGCTGCCAGATCATTTTGACAAGTTTTTGCATTATATGCTTGACAAGAAATTCATTCAGTTACTCAGACTATACTATACATATACATAGAATCTACTACGTAAATATATCAATTTGGGTGAAGGAGTTTTTACATAACAAGATGAACTAAATAATTCCACGCCTACTCATGGGACACAACACACACACATGATAACTATTATTATGACACAAACAAAGAAGCTATATGCTCGACTGCCGAGCATAGGTTCGATCTATATTATAGTTTTCTGAATTTTCCTTGCCCGTTATCTGGATTGTAGCCGGCTGATGGCAATGCGAAAACAAAATAAACATAATCGAAATGTAGATGTAGGTACTACATTACAGCTCTGCTATGTTAGTAACTGTAACCTATCGATTCTGTAAAAATCTCACCGTGATAAGGATAACATAGGTGAAGTGAGGTCAATGGAGGCAATCCCTAACATCAGGTGGAACGACAGCTCACTTCACCTTAGTTTTCACGGTGAGATTTTTACAGAACAGCATTGCTGTATAGTTACTATGTGAGTACGAATATACGACAAGGTCATTAACCTTTTTGTCAGACAAATAGCATAACATTAACATAGCTAGGTAGGTAGATTACAGATATTTTTGCACCAAATAAATGGTAACTCTGTAAATACTAGATATTAATTACATACATATTTCAGCAATTTATTTCCCTTGTGTCTACAGTATGGGCACTGGAGCGTATTTATTTTCTTTGTTTGTCCTATTAGCAGCTGGTATGGGTAACTACCTAATTCCTTTTTCCGGTGATGCCTAAATAATAAGTAGAAAATAATAATGATACTCTCTCACTATTATCTTACATAAAACTTTGGCACCACTCGGCATAATTAATTCCGTAATCCATAAAAGTCATGCGAGTTAAATAAATACAAATAAGTTAACCCGATGGAGTGTCAACAAACTGGATAGAGTTAGGTACTTTGTGACGAATGGGTAGAGGTACTTACTCATCTCAGCAGAGACCCCAGCATTTTCCAGTATTGTCAATATGATTGGATGGGACGGATAATGTAGGTATTTAGAACAACCGCTATCACAGTGATCATTCTTTGTTTGTGGTAAGTTTCTACTACTTTGGGCAAGCTAATAATACGTTTACAATATTCGGGGTGTAATTTCTCGTCGAATGAAAAACTAAAATTATAGTACATAATAGACAATGACATCATAGCACAATCATCACAGCAGACATCTGCAGCCGGACACGTGACAGTGTTGTTCACTGTATGGCTTATCGTGTTTTTTTCTCATGTATGGTATTGTAACGTACGCTTATTATAATTATAACATATCACTTTGATGTAAATTTGTGGTTTTAAAATCATTTTTATTAATACCAACTAATTTATGTCACCCATTAGCGAAACGACTACAATAATCTGGTAGGTACTCGTTAAATGCATCTATATTTTAAATAAATATCCTAATTTCTTTATAATGTTATTCTGATGGTTATCAAACTTTTAATTACACAATATGTACATCAAAGTATCACATAAAATACCATAATATATATTGTTCTAAAATTCTGCATGGTAGTCACAAAGTGCTGTTAATGTAGGTAGAGGAAAGACAGCACATAAATTAAACTTTCTACAGTAGATGTGATGAGCAGCAGAGCGAATTTAAAACGTTTCATTTTCTTTTATCTAAACATGACAAGTTCGTATCTTTTAACCGACTTCACAAAAAGCGGCAGGTTCTCAATTCGGTGGTAATTAAAAAAAAAATTGTAATATTTTTTTTGTTTTTGTTACCTCAATACGCGCCGTCATTTATAAACCGATTTGGAAAATAATTTTTCTATTTAAAATTATATACTTCCAGATTGGTCAAATTTTTATCAAAATCCAGTTCTGATGAAGGGATCCATGAGGAATTGAGGGAACTCCTCAAATATTATAGGCATATAGCAATTTTGGTATTTTCATCAACAAGTCAAGCATTTGCATTCAGAAAGTATAATTTGGTGAAGTGGAACTGATGAAGGAGACCACAGATAGCCACAGGAATTCTTCAATGATATTAAGTATTTCACGGGTGGCGATAAGATATCTCGATTAAGATAGTTATGCGACTATGACGAAGCAAATTTAAATAAATAGTTGTAGTTGAAAATGGTACCTACCATCAAATCTGATGATAAAGCTAGAAGGTAGGTACCGGAACTTCGTAATAAAACAATGTATTCTAGCCGTGTTTGGGCTTATTGGAATCGTCATGAGATGCACTCCGGCTATACCTAAATGTTTTTAATGGTAATGTCAAATGCGCTACTTGAGTCGTAGGTACTCGTTAAGTGTGGCTTTGATTGTCAGAAGACAATCAAAGCCTATATTTATATATGCTACGATATACGAATTGGTACTTTTTTTTTTGGAAGTCGGTTTTTTTTGTCAAAAGATTTTTATGTATACCAATTTTCGTTCTTCTTGCTTCGAACGTGACAAAAGATCAACTATTAAAGATCACATGAACACCTTGGGAAAACGTGAATACGAATGTTATCCTAAAGCTCCTCGAACATGACAGACTAGAAGTGCCTATTTTCATAGTCTACATGTTTCTAGAAGTATGTACCTAACACTAGCAGCACCCTGAGGGATTTTCCGCGTGAAGATATCTTAAAAGTAGGTATCTTAGGCGCTCAGTGCGCTATGGAGCGGCGCAATGGGCTATGCTCGAAGTTTGTTTAAAAAATAAAATCAGTGATGAAGTTATCCGGAAAAGAACCGGAGTTACCGACATAGCTTGCAAAGTAATTATTGAAGGATTGATGGCCGGTGGACCAGACGAGTCCTGGAGTAGATACTGCGGATCGGGAAGCATAGTGTGGGACGCCCCCCAACTTCATGAACCGACGATTTTAAAAAGGTGGGTGGGGTGGGACAGACAGCCAGGCTGCAGGGTGTTGTGGAGCAGCCTGAGATAGGCCTTTATCCAGCAGTGGACTGCGATGAGGTATCTTATGCCATTCAGTAATAGCGAAAATAGGGAGAAAGCTTTCATCATTAAGAGGATTTTTGTACCTAATCGATTACGAAAATCCGTTCACCGATGGAAAGCTTTCATAGGCATTCCTTAGTGGCATAAAAGATACTTTTTAAAAGCAAGCTTCTTGTGAGAATCTATGCATAATGACTAAAAACCTCTTCATAATATTACTATAGAAGTAAATATTACTCTAGCTTGGTCATCCCATGTTGTTTTACACCCAAAGTATATGCTATTCCTATCCTTCTACCGGCACCCAGATCTCTAGAGATATTTCTTTATAGTGGATACGGTGATTATTATTATTATCATTTTATTGCTAAATGGGCCCGTTCTTGATCTCGATCACGCCTGATGGAAAACGATGGATGCGGTCTATGTTGGGACGAGCGGGCCCAGAAGATGCCTAAGGCACTGGAACTCCTACGCGTCGACAAAACACAGCAGGCTGCTTGACGCCGGACTACGATAGGAGGGTGGTCGCAAACCAGGCGGGCGTTAGCTCTACCACCGCAAGGGAAGACTTGGCCAATAAAATAAGGTATTGGGTGTGACTGTCCAGGATGCGCCGAGCACTTAGTTCAGTTGAGTAACTGGCGGAACAAACTGCGCTACACGAGGAGGCTTCTTCAAGCATCCCAAAAATTCATATTTATTGTGCTTAATAATTTGTCTCATTGTGTTAAATCTACTCGCAATTATCTTACTGACTTTTACCCTACTGTAACAACCAATGAGCGGGATAAATACACGACATATAAATAAAAGCGCGCATACGATACGCATTGTCCTAGACGTAATTATTATTTATCAGTGATTAAATTCAGCTTTAAGAAACTATCGATTTATAATAATTTGTCAAATTTACAACAGCTTTCTTTCAGTTTGGTTCTTGGTAGACAGGCATAGAAAAGATGCAGTTCTAATGTGCTAAATAAACAAAATATTCACTTAACCACACAAGTAGGTACCTACATTATTTAAACATAAATAAATTACTCTTTGATCAATAATTGGTAAACATTAACAAAAGTTATAATATCATGTTAGTTATGTCTGTTTTTCAATATTTTAATAAATGATTAGATTGTAAAACAATCTATTATTACAATATTTGTCGTGACAGACGTGTTAATGACAGTATAGAAAGATTTAAGTAAGTTTTAAAAAAATGGGTGTTAGGTTATAAGGAACCTTCGATATGCGTAGAACAGACTTAATAAAAATTATGCTTTGGTAATGATTGATTACTGGATTGTTTTTTTTATGGATATAGTAGTATATGTACCTAAGTAAAATCATCCCTACAAATCATACTAACAGATTAGTATGGCACGTACCCAATTTGAGTGACCTTCAAACGAACCGGTTGATTTTTTAACATAAAAACCGGTCAAGTGCGAGTCGGACTCGCGCATTGACGAGGGCTCCGTATAAATTTGTAGGTATGTAGGTAAATAGTTTTAAAATATTTTTTTTGTAATGTAGTAACGGTTTTCTGATTTTTTCCTTTACTTGTGCTACATGACATTGCTTCTTGCCAAATTTCGTAATTCTAGGTCAACGGGAAGTACCCTATAGGTTTTAATTTCGGAACATAAACGCCCGTATCTTTGATTGCGTTGACTTAGAAGTTTGATTTTTTTCACTGCTTCAAGGGATTGCAGCCCTGAGTATTTGTTATTAATTTCAACTTGATAATGCTACGCGTTATTAGGGCTTGACCGGCGGACAGACAGACGGACAACGAAGTGATTTTATAGGGGTTCCGTTTTTCCTTTTGAGGTACGGAACCCTAAAAAACAACACGTTTGTGCATCGAAACAGTTCTCTAATAAATCAATATATTATTATTTACTCCATAAAGCGGTACGTAAAGGTCACGCCCATATTTCGCCAGTTGAGTATAAGTCGATATGTAATTGCGGACAATCCAATTAGAACATACAGATGGCTTTATCCGGACTGCTAAACCTTTCTTTATGGAAAACCTTTTTCTCATCCCGAGGATTAAACCCAGGACCTACTTAGCAGTTGTCTGTGCTTGCAACTTAGTACTAACTGAAACAATGCAATTGATTTATCATTGATTTTAGATGTTTATTTGTACTTTTTGTAAGTAAGAAATATGAAACTCTCTTGTCCATTATTTCTTTTCTTATTTGCATATTGCCTGAAAAGTAGGTAAATTGTTTTTTTTTTTTGCTTTGAAGGATACCTACAGTCATTAACGACAGTCAACCATTTCTCCATTGCACTTTTCCTGATAATACTCAATACTACTCATTGTAAATTTATGATTATTGTGATCGCAAAAAGATTTAAGGCGAAAGCGTCAGTCTAGCCCGCGAAATTCAAATTCATATTTTATACATTTCCTTTTTTTACAATTTGCAGGTCAGTAGGTATCAGCGGTGCTATACTGTAAAAAGATCACGTGAAGTTAGCTTAAAGCGAGCTGTCATTCCTAGGGATTGACACATTGACAGCACACTTTAAACTCACTTCACTGTTTTCACGGTGATCTTTTTACAGAATAGCATTAAAGGTTGTATTTTGATCTTAATAATACTTACAAACAAACAAACACACAACAAAAAAACAACAAATATTTATTTATAGAATTTCTAAGTCGAAATTTCTAAGTCCCTAAATTGAATGATTCTTTCATCAAAGCATGACATTTGAGGCCAATTCTAACTCAAGGAACTAAATTGCTTATTCTAATGATTTATTAATTCTGTAAGGCCCCAGACGCAGGTGGCGGGATGAGCGGGACCCCTTTCATGAAGATTGGTACTTTGCAGTTCTGGACAGAGAATGGTGGAAAAAGAGTAGGGAGGAGTTTTTCTTTTAGTGGTTGTAATGGAAATCATGTTACTTGGTTTTAATAGGTTTTTATATTTTAATTATCTTTTTGATAGATTATTATTTTGTAAATGTGAGGACTTTGTAGGCCCTGTAGATTTTAGATCTGTAGACTATTTTTTATTTTATCAAGTACCTGGTACTACTTGTTGACAGGCCTACGCTGTCCTCCCATTCCTACTGTAATTTGAAAACATTGTAAAAGCCAATTATTTTTAAAAGAGTAACCGTGGAGTTTCTTGCCGGTTCTTCTCAATAGGAAACGGGTCAATTGGAACCGTGCACCTAGCTTCTGACGTTTCATAAGTGCCCTTGTAGGCTTATGTGAAATAAAATTTTTGATTTTGAGGCCATTGCCCAGCAGTGGAACATTAACGGCTAATAAAAAAAGCAGCTCTTAGCGCAAGTTATAGTTTTAATAGTCAAGGAATTTAATCTCACGTTTTTTGATAAAAAGTGATGACCGTGAGAGAAATTTAATTTAGTTTTAATTTAATTTAATTTTTTTTTAAATTTAATTTTCAAAAATAATAATTATAAGACGTTTGAAAATATATTCATGAAATAGGAAATTTTAAATTGATTGAATGATTTTGAATTTATCAATTAGTCGCATTATATAACCGAAAACACATAGAAAGCAAGACATATTGCTGAATTCTTGCAAATGTTAACTTTTAAAGTCACGAAAATGTATATGAAATAGTTCAATAGAAATAAGAAGAATATGAAATAAATAATTTATGATTTCATACAACTTATAATAAATAATAAAACATCTTCCGTCATTATCAATCAGCTATAGTTATTTTATAAATTACCTAAGTTTAGCAAAAACGACAATCAACGCAAGTACAAAAGATTAGAGTCTTTACATACCTCTATTTAAATGAAGATGGTCTTGCTTCTTTAGTCTTGTTTACGTAAATACTTGTGGTAAGTACGTACTTAAACAAAAAAAAATTGAAAATATGCGGGTGTCTCCGGCGAGAGACGAACGTGAACTGTTGCGAAAGCCGTCAAAATGCTTTAAATATAACCCGTAAAACGTATTTGATCAGCAAGATTCGCCGCGCATCTTCAGTGATCTCCACTTCAGACTACGGTGTACTACGGTAGAGGAGAGTCCCTTCACAACGGTTACTATCACTACTCACGCGGCACTTCACAGAAAATTCACTCTGATCCTTGTGTTATAGCTGAGATTTACCTTATTACAGACCATATTTTTCCATATTAACACATTTACACACATCACACATTTGCACATATATTCATTTTAATTTTTTTCACATTTTATATTACTATTATATACATTTTTTTTTAACTCAAGTACAAAACTCATGTCTCACTCCTAGCACTTTTTCAGTAAAATTAAGTATCATTAATAGTTCGGTAATCAGTGTCGGTATTAAAAAGAAAGATAAACTAATGTGATATTTAATGTGACCGCAACCGCCTTATGATAGTGAAATGAAAATAAAATTGAGATAATTATTATTTTTAATATTTCACGGAAGTTTTATGATTATTAAGTATCTATTTGTTCCAAATACATATATCTGCTACAAAATTAAACTACTTATTAATGTTAACGTTTGATAGAGTGAAGGCTCCAAAACGATCAGGCTGTATTGATAGAGTGTATTCGATCTAAATAATGAACAAAAGCCGGATGAAATTCTACGCTACATTATATATTTTTGAACAATAGATTGTGTTAGATAGGTACTTACTTCTTGTCACGTGTCCCATGTAACAAATAATACCTATACAACAACTAAACGCATGACTGGATTTTTTTAATAGTTACCATTAATGTCTATTTGTATAAGGTAAATTCCAATGGAATCATCTATACATATAATAAATCTGTAGACGAGGCGTTTGTGTATATTGAAAAAAAAATCCAAAAAAAAGTTATAACCAACAGATACCATTTCATCAATTTTTCGAATTTTGTCTGCCTGTTTGGGTGAGAGAAATTATCTATTTGAAGAGGTTATGGTTAATTTTATATTATATGGTTAATTTTTATACTCAAATATAGTGTAGAACTCAGAGTAGTGATTCGTTTTTGTTCCATCGCAATAGCTTTACACCATCAAAAGATATAATCAAATTTTTAACACACTTGCTCGTAAAATGGCTCTTAATGAACTGCTTTTAGGTCCATAATGCAGTGTATTAAACTCGCGAGCTTTTTACTTTATTTTACCGTACTAGTGCGGTAACGCCACAGATAGCTATTTACTAGTCGGAGAAGCGCGTTTTTTTAAAATAAGAGAAAGTCACGGAAAAAGCCTGCGGCATAACGCTTTTTCCGTGACTATTTCTCTCATTGTCGGGGCCCTTAGGCAATGCAATTCTCGGGGCCCCTTTTCAGCCGTTTGAAGATCATCAGCTCTTTTAAAGTTGATGAAGGGTTGTGAGTAATAGCTTCAGCAGCATCACCGGACTGATGCTTAACTCCTCAGGTACTTACAGTAAAATATTTGTATTTGGGCGAAATGGTCATATCGAATAGATTACAGATACGTGATGATCCAGTCTTATTAAGAATAGTAGGTATATGAGATGGACCAGGAAAGAAAAATAAGGCGCGGGTGTTTTAATTTTATTTTTGTTAAATGCAATAAAAAACTACAAACGAAAGAAAATAGTTTTGCAAAGTACATTAAGTTTAAATTTAACTTTTATAACTTTTTTGGAAACAAAATCGTTCATAACATCTTGAAAGTTGACCTTTTCCAGTACATCATTTTCAATCGCTATTATCGACAGTGAATTTAAACGTTTCTGTGAGATAGACGAACGAAGACAGTTTTTTATAAGTTTTATTTTGAAAAGTTACGTTCATCCGTTGTTTTTAACCGACTTCTAAAAAAGGAGGAGGTTCTCAATTCGGATGTTTGTATTTTTTTTTATATTTGTTCGCGCATAATTTCGTCGCTTGCCAAATGCCAGCCGATTTGTAAAATTATTTTTTGTTGGAAAGGGTATACTACCCAAATGGTCCCATAGTCACCAAGTCGGGATCTGATGATGGAATCTTGGCGAAATCGAGGGAGCTCTTCAAATTTTATAGGAAAACGTACAGCAATTTTGGTATTTTTTTCTACAACAAGTGAAGCATTTGCGTTCAATAAGAACCATTCTACCATCAGATCTGATGATGAAGCCAAGAGACAGGCACCGGAACTCCATAATAAGATAATGTATCCTAGCCGTGTTTGGGCTTGTTGGATTGTAACGGTATGCACTTTCCAGGTGTACCTACCACTGATAATTTAAAAAAAAAATAGAAAACGTTTTCTTTTTTAACCGACTTCAAAAAGGAGAAGGTTCTCAATTCGGATGTTTATATATTTTTTATGTATGTTCGGGCATAACTCCGTCATCTATAGACGGATTTACAAAATTCTTTTTCTGCTCGAAAGAGGTTTATTTCGAAATGGTCGCATGTAAATTGTATTAGCTTTGCTTGGGTAATATACTAGTTAGCTTCAATAATAGGATTTTTTTCCACTTAATTTATATTGATGACGTTTTAATAGCTTCCTGTCACAGATATTTACATAGCAAGTAGTGATATATTAAATATATATTATTATTATATATTCGTTGTATGTGTATATTTTATGTCTTTGTTTTATTTTTTTTTTTTATTTGTAATGTGCGTTTTGTTTGTGCAGAATAAACAATTTTTCTTTCTTTTCTTTTCTTTGATATATGAATTTTTCGGTGTGGGATAGGTACAACTAAAAAGTAAAAAATAAAAACTTTTTTACAAAAAAAACAACCGTCTTCCAAAAAAACAGTACAAAGTGAAAAATAACTTTAATTTCGGAAGTCGGTGTCAAAAAAAGGAAAATGCGGAACCAACGACACCGACTTCTGAAATTAAAGTTATTCTTTACTTTGTAGTGTTTTTTGGGAAGTCGGTTGTTTTTTTTTTGTAAATAAGTTTTTATGTTACCATATTATTAAAAAAATAATTTAAACGACACGGTTACGGCAGGTACAATTTCATCTTTCAACGCAATCCCCGCATCTTCTAATTGTAAGATGAAGTAGGTACTTGAACTGTAGGTACCATCTCGTATATAAACTCGGGCTCAATGTCCTCGGAATCATGTTTACTAAATTTTGTACAAGACTCTTTAATTTAATCGTTGGTCTTTTTGAATCCCGACAAAAAGAGGGGTGTTATAAGTTTGACGTGTCTGTGTGTATGTCTGTGGCATCGTAGCTCCTAAACGAATGGACCGATTATGATGCGGTTTTTGTTTGAAAGGTGACTTGATCGAGAGTGTTCTTAGCTATAATTCAAGAAAATCGGTTTTTTTTGAAAATGATCAGCTCTTTTCTAGTTGATGAATTGATGTGAGCATCTTCCACAGGTCTGATTGGGTCGAAATTTGGCATTTCGTTACTTCAATGATAGTAGAAGATAGGGTTGGTTACGGAGGCCTTCATTGCAGAGGCGGAGGCGAATCGGAGGCGACGAGTTTCGCCTTAGCGGATGCGGGGGTTAACGGAGGCGGAGTCGGAGGTGAAAGTGGATGTGGAAAAAATAGTAATATATAGTTTACAATCGCGGTTCAATTTATAATTGATTGTATATATTACATTATAGAACTTCGTATGTCGGAGGCGGAGCGGCTATTTAATAAAGAGTAATAACTACAATGGCGGTTCTTATCAAATCGCTATGTGAAAGAAATTATCGTGACGTCCATGGATGGATGGTAGATAACGTAATACATTTTCTTCATTGTAAAAAAAAATATAACTAAGTCAAAATAGTTGGACTAGTATCCATTATCCAGGGACGAAACAGAGGAATACTTTAGTATGGCTTCACTGTGGTAAAATACGTAGGTATAGAGCTGCGCAGATTTCAGGGAGTCACGTGTCGATCGTAGCATGTTTTCTAGTAATATAATATTATAAAGTAAGAAAAAAAGTTAAATAAAAAATTTTAAAAACCCCCGACATAAACAAAAACCATTAAAAACTAAAATAATAATATTTATTGGCCCTTTATGTTTAATATAAGTTGTATGAAATATTTTGATCTAAGCGTCCACGCGCCGGGGGATGGCTAATGAAAACGCCAGCAATAATGAATGTATGCTATTGTAGAAAACATAGCTGCTGCTGTTAACTTCCAGTTTTCATTGGCCGTCCGCCGACGCGTGGACGCTTGGATCAAAATATTTCCTACAACTTATACTAAACTAAAAGGGCCAAAAAATATTATTATTTTAGTTTTTAGTGGTTTTTCTTTGTGTCGGGGGTTTTTTCGTGAAATCTGTTAAAAATTCAAATAGAAAATTATTTTCCCGGTAAGCTTCTAGTCGCCGAGACAATTCTGCATTCAATCTCTAACTTATCTTTTCCTCTGATCACAACTTCACCTGAAGATCCGTCATCGTGATGCCTTTTTCTTTTTCGCACACACTGATTTTCATCTCTGTATTCAGTATCAATTTTCTCATTTTCCTTCATCTCGTAATCGTCATAATTCTCGCTGTGATAGCAAAAAATTTATAAGCGATTTTAAAAGATCGACTGCAGTTCGAAATTCAATAGTTGATTTTTGTAAAGATATTAGGTATAGATACTGACACCATTGATTTCATCCAGTAAAGCAGCCCGAAATAAATTCTAAAATTCCCAAATAGTTGCCATTATGTTGAGAACCAAGAATTTTGATCATCACCACGAAATGCTAAATTACTTTTGTGCGCACATGGGGCCCTTAGCCAATGCCGGGCCCCTAGACAGCTGCCCACTCTGCCTAATGGTTAATCCGACTGAAGCCCCGCATGCAGCGTTATTCGCTATGTCCATGCGACTTTTTCTCTCTCTGTCTCTTTCTATCATTTATGATTTATGTCTTTCTATTATTTATCACGTAAAAGGGCTTGTCTTTTCCCTTAACGTTGTTTTACTCTTTGGCACAGGTTTACAGAATAAATTTCAGTACGATTTAAGAGTAACAGCATTGATGTATATATATATATTTTTATTCTTCCTTTTATTATGTTCAAGATATCTCGACGCTATAATAAAGGCATAATATTGGTATGTAAGATATCTAGAATACCAAGTTAAGGATTTCTGAATTTACCGCGTAGAAAAAGACAAGACTTATAAAAAACTATTTTCAAACTTCACCTACCTACTCTCATCATAATCTCAGATATAGGTACTTTAGATAAAATGGAGGTTTGATTTTACAATTTAGTATTCGAAAACAGATGCAAAATGGTTCTATTTTCTACTGTTGTTTTGTCGATTATATAAAAAGTAAAAAAAAAACTTTTTAACAAAAAAAAAAAACAACCGACTTCAAAAAAAAAAACACTACAAAGTGTAAAATAACTTTAATTTTAATTTCGGAAGTCGGTGTCTTTGGTTTTGTATTTACGTTTATGCCACCGACTTCCAAAATTAGAATTAAAGTTATTTTACACTTTGTAGTGTTTTTTTTTTAAGTCGGTTGTTTTTTTTTTTTTTGTTAAAAAGTTTTTATTTTTTACTTTTTATAGTCAGAGTGCATCTCATGACAATTCCAATAAGCCCAAACACGGCTAGAATACATGGTTTTATTACCAAGTTCCGGTACCTACCTTCCAGCTTCATCATCAGATCGGTTTGATGGTACCATTGTCGTCAGAACCATTTATTTAAATTTGCTTCGTCATAGTCGCTTAACTATCTTAATCGAGATATCTTATCGCCACCCGTGAAATACTTATTATCATTGAAGAGTTCCTGTGGCTATCTGTGGTCTCCTTCATCAGTTCCACTTCACCAAATTATAATTTTTGAATGCAAATGCTTGACATGTTGATGAAAATACCAAAATTGCTATATATGTATGCCTATAATATTTGAGGAGTTCCCTCAATTCCTCATGGTTCCCATCATCAGAAATGGATTTTGACAAAAATGGGACCAATCTGGAAGCATATCCTTTCAAATAAAAAAAAAAATCCAAATCGGTTCATAAATGACGGCGTACTGAGGTAACAAACATAAAAAAAAAAAAAATACAACCGAATTCATAACCTCCTCCTTTTTGAAGTCGGTTAAAAAAATCCGAATTTTAATTCAATATTATCATAATATGTGTATTATATTTCGTGATACGTTGTAAAATTATGTTACTTTAAAAAAAATAGAGCCTAAACGTCGAAAAACAAAATTAATAACTAGTAAATGGCGTTAAATCTATATTATCCGAACTAATTACGAGTAAAGAAAATATAGATAGTTTTAGTAAGTCAGAAGGAAGAGAGAAGTTAGGAACGAATTAAGTGATTTGGCTTCATATGATTGATTGATTGATTGATTGATTTAAGTCTGTAAAATTCAAAGTATTAACTATTTATTTATAAATTCTTTTTTCAGAAATGATATGCTGTATTAGCATTTATCATGGACATACTTATTTAGTTAAAATGGATTTTAAAGTAAACTGAAGTAGCTCAGTCCGTATTTGAAAAAATATTTTGAACTCACGTCGACTTCAATTATTTATAAATACACTCTTTAGCAAAGTTTATCTTGGAAAATCAAAGTTAAGATATTTTATATGGCTGTTTGGTCAGATAATTTTTTTTTATTCTCAAAAATCCCACCAGGTAAGATCGGAAGATTCTTCCTTTTCAATGAAGGAGTGGTAATGACACCTTTCCTAAGCGACACATTATTGTTTTCCGACATCCACGCGAAAGAAGTCGCGGGCACAGTTAGTTATACCTAAATAAATACTCATTATACTCAAATAAATACTCATGACCTGCTCTCTTTTTTACTTACGGTTTTCAGGGTCAAACTTAGATTTTTTTATCAAAAAGAGTTATTTGTTATGTTATGAGTTGATGCTATAAAAAAAAAGAATCAGTCATCTAGATTTTTGAATCAACAATGAAATAACTATGTACTAAAAAAAAACGTATCTACGTGCTTATATAAGGTGTAATTTTAATAGATTTTCTAATTTTGGTGTTAGATATTTTGTATGCAAGACTGCTGAGCATAGGTTCGATCTACATTATAGTTTTCTTGAATTTTCTTTGCCCGGTAATTTCCATCTGGGATTATACGCGGCTGATGGCATTTCGAAAATAAAATAAACATAATCGAAATGTGGATGTAGGTACTACATACAGGTCTGCTATGTTATTAACTGTAACTCTATAGTTACTGCGTGAGTACGAATATACGACAAATTCATAACCTTTTTGTCAGACAATTAGCATAACATTAACATAGCTAGGTAGGTAGATTGCAGACATGTTTGCACCAAAGAAATGGTGACTCTGTAAATACTAAGTATTAATTACATACATATTTAAGCAATTTGTTTCGCTTGAGTCTACAGTATACGCTCTGGTGTAGATTTTCCGCTAAATTAAACGTATTTATTTTCTTTCTTTGTACTGCTAGCAGCTGCTGGCATGGGTAAATACCTAATTCCATTTTCCGGTGACGCCTAAATAATAAGTCGAAAATAATAATGATACTTTCTTATTATTATCTTACTTTAACCTTTTGTACCACTCGGCATAATTAATTCCGTAATGGTAACTCTGTAAATACTAAGTATTAATTATTTACATATTTAAGCAATTTGTTTCGCTTGTGTCTACAGTATACGTACTGGTGTAGATGTTTCGCTAAATTAAGTACTTATTTGTATTTTCTTTGTTTGTACTGTTAGCAGCTGGCTTGGGTAACTACCTACATAACAAGTAGAAAGTAATAATGATACTCTCTCATTATTATTTTACGTTAAACTTTTGCAGCACTCGGCATAATTGACTTTTGATAGAGTTAAGTTTCCAAAACTATCAGGCTGTATTGATAGATTGTATACGATCTATATTATGAACAAAAGTCGGATATTATTAGATTATATATTTTTGAACAATAGATTGTGTAAGATAGGTACTTACTTCTTGTCACGTGTACCATGTAACAAATACCTAGGTATACTACAACTAAACGAATGACTGGATTTTTTCAATTATTACTATTACTGTCTATTTGTACCATTAGGTAAATTTCAATGGAATTATTATACCTAAATCAATAAAGTTAAATTTTTCACTTTATAGTGTTTTTTTGTTAGTAAAAACATTTTTTATTTTTCTCTTTTTAGTGGGTCTTTTTGTAATTTATCTAAGTTACAAGAGCCTAATGTCAACTGCTCATCACCTTTTACAAAATATTGCTTTTCCCGATGCAGGGACGTTACTTAATTGTTCAGGAGTTCTATTAGTAAGAACCAGGAGAACTGGAGCTGATTGAGAAGTCACCATCAGCTCCACTTCACCATACGCATTGTGACGAGCATAAATTGCTTAGCAACCACATTAAAGTACCTAATCGAATCGCAACCCGTGAAATACTTATTATTGAGTACTTCCGATGGTCATATGTGGTCTTTATCGTCAGTTCCACTTCACCTAATAGTGCTTGCCGAGAGCAAATGCACGAGTTACTATATAAAATACCCAAATCGCTATAGGTGTAAAATTTGAGGGTTTCCCTCGATTTCCACGAGATTCCCTCATCAGATTCCGACTTGGTGACAATGGGACTACCTCGAGAGCATACCGTTTCAAACAAATAATTTTTTTTTTTTAAATATGTCCACAATTGACGGAGAAATCGATGAACATGCATAACAAAAAAAAAACATACATAAAGTCGAACATATCTCCTCCTTTTTGGAAATCGGTTAAAAATAAAATCAGTCATCTAGATTTTTGAATCAACAATGAAATAACTATGTGCACATAAAAAGCATATCTACGTACATATGTAAGGTGTAATATAACAACTATTTTTGTACAAAATATAGGTATGAATAGCATTATAATCATTTAGCTTTTCCAACGAAATAAAAATACCCTTTGTAACTCGAAGTAGAAGATGTATATTATTTTAATGTTGGTAAGTAATTGGCAAAAAATATATAAAATTCACGGTCTATTTGTAATTAATATTTCTAGGTACCAATAATAAACAATAATCAATTAAGTGCTCGCGTTCTATTTAATTGTTAAGTAATGGCAGAATACGCTTGTTTGTTTAGACATTTATTATACACTAGCGTCTGCCCGCGACTTCGTCCGCGTAAAATTGCAACCTTCCCACCGCGTGGGATCCGATACCAGCCCGAGCTACTACTTTTTTGGCGGTTATTATCGTTGTTTCTGACTTTTTTCATTTTGTTCGGCTCCTAAGGGTAATTGCGTGATGTTAAATAGAATAATGTACCCAAGATTTTCTAATATCTTTTTAAAAGAGTGTCCTTGGAGTTTCAGTTTTTTTTTTTCAGATTTTTTTTCTTTATATTTTTTTCCGTAAGAACCTTGTACAGAGTATTAGAAAACTACAAAAAAAAAATCAGCCAAATCGGTCAAGCCGTTTTCATGTTATGTCGTGACAACGGAAAACGGGTTTCATTTTTATATATATATAGATAGATAGATAAGTAATTACTCAATTATTAGACTGGTAAAATCTCACAAACACAATGCACGGTCGAAAATTGTGTCACTTGCCTGTAAAAAGGCAAGGCAAGGTCTATAAGGATAAGGCTAAATATATATATATATATTTTTATCGCAATTACCATAATTTATCTTATTAGTCCCCTTAGTCTTTCTCTGGGTGAGTATGCTAAGGGTCAGCGCAGACAGAGAGGAGCGCAGCGGAGAGGATTTTATTAAGGCACTCGAAAATAAACTTTAAAATTATTGAAATAAAGTGTATATATGCTTGAACCTGACAAAAAATACTCGCGCGTCCTCGAGGATACGCGGGAAGGCACGCGCACGCGCGACCTTACTTTATTTCAATAATTTTAAAGTTGATTTTCGAGTGCCTTAATAAAATCCTCTCCGCTGCGCTCCTCTCTGTCTGCGCTGAACCTATCGATGACGACGGATTCGGGTTTCCCCAGGAAAATCCCATACCTACACACGAATGCATGACCCTATTCGAAGTCATCGGAGGTGTGGTCATAATTTACGCAATTATGTCATCAGTTCATCACCTCATCACATCCAAGTGAGTAAAACTCGTTTGGGATTATATTTTTTAATAATTAAACACCGCGAAGGTACGGTCCTTAGTTCGTAGTATTCATTTAAATAAAACAATCTGACATGTTTATTACAGTTAGGTACTAGGTCACGACCGATACAGACCTATGGAATGGGGGAAAAATAATCCATACTAATATTATAAATGCGAAAGTGTGTCTGTCTATCTGTCTGTCTGTTACCTCTTCACGCTTAAAGCGCTCAACCGATTTGAATTGAATTTTGAATTTTGAATGATGAAATTTGGTATGGAGTTAGTTTGAGTCCCGGGAAATTGGATAGTTTTTAACCCGATTTCCACGAGATCCACACTTCTGCGGGTGAAACCGCGGGGCACTGCTAGTAATTAATAACTGCAAGAAAGACCTGTCAAACCAAACATACACCTGCTATTTATGCTTTCGTGATAATGCGCATGCTTTTGCGGAGAGCAGTGGTGGCGCAGTGGTGACGGCCGTGACTTACGTGTCGTAGGTTGTGGGTTCGAACTCAGGCAGGCGCTTTACTTTGTATAAATAATTTCATCACCACTGCTCTCAAAACGGTGAAGAAAAACATCGTGAGGAAACAAAACATTCGAAGACCTGTGACATCTAAAAATCCGCATTGGGCCCGCGTGGTCAATTACTGCCCACTTCCTCTCGATGAGACGAGGTCTGAGTCCCTGCAGTGGGGACATTATAGGCTGAGTATGCGTGCTTTTAGCTCGTCGGAACACAAAACTAGAAGCTTTAAAAACAATAACTACTTAAACTGTTTTTCCCCGGATTTACCAATATCGAAGATACACGCAACGTTATAAGATTACAGCAAATCAGAAATCCTGTTTTTGAATAAATTTTCATGTACGGGAAAAACCAAACTTTTTTAGAACAATTTAAATTGTTTTGTGTTGTTGATTTTGAAATGCACATCAAGCTCTTACATCGGAAGGATTACATCCACGAAGACGCGCCCCACTCTTCTTCCGAATCGTTAGTGTTTATCGCTAGTTAATTCCATTAGTGTTTTAGTTCTTTCGATACACTCTAATTACCTACCCACTAATAATAATTCGTATGTATTTTACAAAACTACAACACTAGCGGAATTTTGCACACTTCTGCTGTAAGCATTAGGAAAAAGAGTGGGGCGCGTATTCGTGGATTGCACTATCTATACCCGAAACTGTCAAATTTTTCCAATCAACTTTGAACCTTGTGCTTTAGCGATAAAGATGAAAAACTATTTAAGAAATTTGACAGATTTTAGTAGCTTGATGTGCTGGCATCTGTACGTTTGCTCTAAGGCAAGTCGCAGGAATAATATGTATTGTAAAAACTATTTATTGTAATTATGGTTTGACATTTATATTGTAATTTGACACTTGACCGATTCTAGACAATACTTAACAATACTTACTTGCCACTTACCTACTTTTTATTGTCTGAGGTAACGATACAAAACTATTCGGCCAAAGCTGATGTAATTTGAAGGGCAAAGAAGGTCAATCATATTTTATCATAAATATCAATAAAATATGAATATTTTTCATGTTTAATTAGTCCGTAATGATCAGTAACGCTATTCCTCGAAATGGTTTTTAAATTACAATATATAAAAAATATGAACAATGCCTATTATGTCGATAAATAAGAAATTCTGTTATATACATTTTTTTACTAACCTTAATGTTACAGCTAGCCTTTCTTCTCCCGTGCCGGACGGCGCGTACGTGTTCCACGCGCGCCTCAAAGAGATGTCTTTATTAAGGAAAGGGCCCGTAAGGGCCGAAGCCTGCCGGGGCAGCGGGATTGCCCGAAAGGGTTACCGCTACCCCGGAACATAAAGGGCTAAGAAAGGAACACGGGTGGGTTTTAGTCAGTAAGAGTCTGACACTCCCTTCTGCTCCACCCAGAGCGGGAGAGGTCATTTGACGATTTCCCATCCTCAAAAACAAAAAGGCTTTCTTCTAGTTTTATCACTTAAAGGGACTGTCGGACTGCATAGAAAAGAAAGAGAAGCGCGATCACACAACGCTGGTAATTTATACAATAGAAAAATATGGGTTCATCCTATATTGGAATTAACAAATCATCATGGAGAATTCAATCACTTGTTTTTGAAATAAGAAGTGACGAAGATTTTTTAAAAATTATTTTAGAATGTCTATCTCTTCCTTAAAAGGGCATTACAGCACTCTAATTCACAACTATACGACAAGCTATCGTATAGAAAATGACACATTTAAATAACCTGATTTGTCTGGCCCCAACAGCAAACGGCTGTCGGAAGAATAGTGGTCTCCTACGGGGTAGGACTACTACGATAACATTGATTTATATTCGATACGATTTGGAAGCGTATCGAGTAGTTGTGAATAGCTATGCAGGACCAAAACGCAAAAACCCCATGTTTTAGTAGCAATAAAAGTATTTGATCGACAACAGTAAACAGAATCAGAAAAATATATGATATTCTTCAGGATATATGCTAGGTAGATGGTGTGTTGAAAACATAATTATATGATAATAGTTTTTTTTTTTTTATCCTTTATTAAAAAGAACTAGGTTCTTAATAATTAATTACAATCTAGCCTATAAGACTAATAAGCAATTTTAATCTAACTTAATTTTTTACGTGATACTTATTTTAAAACTTAGAATAGTGTTGATTGTACTTTACACAAGTCTTAGAGTCTGATATGATGATATGAACACTTTGTTCGTGTGTTATATTATGTGTGTCATTGGCACTATTATTTCTACACTTTTTACACTACACTAACTCAAAAGGTTTTGTCCGTTTTAGTCTTCGCACTATATTTGTTTGATCTAACAGCTGAATTGCCTCGATGTTCACATGTCGTTGGAGTCGGTGCTCATGGGCCTCAGCAAATTTTTTAATTATGTTAGTGACGGGTTCCATTTTTAGGTCACGATGGAGGTCGTCATTTCTTATATACCAGGGCGCATTAACAATACTCCTGAGTACCTTATTCTGGAATGTTTGAATAATTTTGATGTTGGTCGCCTTAGTACAGCCCCATAATTGGATGCCGTATGTCCATATTGGCATAAGGATATGCTTATATAATAAAATTTTGTTATGTATCGATAGGCAAGAATCCCGTCCAATCAACCAATACATTTTTTTAAATCTCATGTCTAGTTTCTGTCTTTTCTTTTTGACGTGCGCTTTCCAGCGCAGTTTCGCATCAAGCGTTATGCCAAGGTATTTGGCTGTATCTGCGTATGGCACTTGTTGGCCATTTATGAAGATTGGGTGATAATCACAATTCCTGTTGGTAAAGTCAATGTGAAGTGACTTTGATTAATTTAGTTTTATTCTCCATTTTTGTGCCCAGTCATGAACTTTATTTACAGCCATTTGTACCTTTTTTATTGCTTCCGTATGGCATGACCCTGTAGCCATAATGGCAGTGTCGTCCGCAAAGGTTGCAATAGTATTATTTTCTAGCTCTGGTATATCATGCGTGTACAGCAGGTAGAGGACTGGACCCAGCACACTTCCTTGAGGCACGCCAGCTTTAATAACTTTTAACTCGGAAAAGGCATCCTCGTGCCTTACTCGAAACATTCTATCTGTAATGTATGATTGCAAGATATCGGCAAAATCATTGGGCAGAATTAGTCTTAGCTTGTATATCAAACCCCTATGCCAAACTCTATCAAAAGCTTGTGCCACATCTAAAAATACGGTGGAGCAGACTTTTTATCTTCAAGCGTTTTCTCAATTATGTTGGTAATTCTATGCACTTGGTCTATTGTTGAGTGTTTCTCTCTGAAACCAAACTGATGGTCAGGGATCAGATTTCTCTCGTTTATTATAGGTTTTAGGCGTTTTAATAACAATTTTTCAAACAGCTTTGATATTATAGGCAACAGGGATATGGGCCTGTATGATGATGCTTCGTGAGGTGGTTTACCGGGCTTTGCAATCATAATCACTTCAGCAACTTTCCATGGCTCAGGAACGTGCTTTAGCACAAATGCAGCATTGATGAGCCTAGTAAGCTTAACGATGGCTTTACGCGGGAGATGTTTTAGGATTTCTCCCGTAATAAGGTGATTTTTCCCTGGTGATTTTTTCAGGCTTATGATTTGAATTTCCCTTGCAACTTCTTTTGGGGTCACAAGCTTAATTCTTTGATCTTGCAGAATATTGGCGATCTGCAGGTTGTCTATAGACCTGTCATTTGGCTGAAAGGTTTCTTCTAAGTGATAAGCAAATCTTAGGGCTTTTTGCTCATTGCTTATGGCCCACTTTCCGTTACTATCTCTGATAGGGGGAATTGATGTAATTGGCCTTTTAAGTGTCTTTGTCGCTTTCCAAAGAGAGTATTGCGTAGTATGGTCGCTGCTTAACTGACGTAGGTTAGTATTGAAAGCCTCATCTTGAAAAGTTTTTATTTTTCTCTTCAGTCTTTTCGTAAGGTTATTCAATAGAGTTTTATCTTGCGGGAATCTAGTTTGTTGCCATCTTTTTCTTTGAGTCCTTTTTTCATATAATCGGTCTATTATTTCCTTTGGGTAGGTGTTTCCTTTAAATTTCTTTATAACCTGTGGTGTGTTGTTCCATGCACATTGTTGGATATTGTTGCTAAACTTGTTTACTTCAAAATCGAGCTGATCTTTGCTTTTTAATGAAGTTTTTAGGTCAACAATATTTTGCAGATCTATGCTAAAACTTTCCCAATCTGTAAACATATTGACTAATGTCAAGTGGTTTTCTCTTAGTAATATTTTGTGACTCCAATGTAATAATATCGGAGAGTGATCGTAGTTCATGTGATACCCTTCTTTCACACTCAGATAATTTGTTGATATGTTTTTGACGATGAAGAAGTCGATAAGGTCTGGTAGTTTCTGAGGGTCAGTCGGCCAGTATGTAGGTTTTCCAGTACTGATGACCTCACAACGCATGTCTTTCACTGCGCTTAGCTTAGCAAGCTGTCTTCCCTTAGTGGAAGTTAGTCTTGATCCCCAATGAGTGTTCTTAGCGTTAAAGTCACCGCCTAATATAAATCTCTGTCCAAGGATTCTGAAGAAGTGTACATATTGTTCTTTGTTTATCGTGTGTCTTGGAGGACAGTATACGGCCGCTAGTGTAACATAAAATTTATTTGTTTTCACTGATATCGCCACAGCTTGCGTGTCTGGCTCCTCATATTTACACTGTTCATAATGGCAGATATTTTCTTTAATAATAACCGCGCTACCACCTCGGGCCGTGTTGTTAGGGAGCAACGAGTGATAAACCTTATAGCCTCTAAACTTTACAAAAGACTGTTTAGTGAAGTGCGTTTCAGAGATCAAACACACATCAATATTTTCTGTGTCTAGGACTACTTGCAACTCATGTTGGTGTTGCAGCAGTCCGTTGGAATTCCACGCTATTATTTTTAGTGTGTTATTCATGATTGATTCTTATAGTCCTTGATTCTAACTTTTCTAGTCTCTTGTCAAATGATGATGGGCATTTCAAGATCTGGTTGAGCTTGTCCTCAAGGCTTGATGGTTGAGTGCTTGGTTTTACCGCTTGTGCATATGAGACACTTTTAGACGTGTGCGCAGACAACACAGTTGTCTGTGCACTTTGTTTTGTTGTCTGTTTATCAGTATTTTTAACAGTTTGCTTAATGGCAGGGTTATTAGGTGAGTTATTTTTTGAGATTTTGTTCTTCATCGTTTGCATCTCCTTGGCAACTAAACACCCTCTGTAGTTGGCTGGGTGAGGTAAGCCACAGTGAACACACTTAGGTTTTTCTTCTGCAGGTTTTGTGCATTCGGCTGTGAGGTGTTTACCAGTACATTTGACACACCTTGGCTCTTTTGAACAATATCTTTGAGTATGACCATAAGCCTGGCATCTCTTACACTGCGGTATTATTTTTGATGTTTTAAGCGGGGTTATTTCAACTTTGCACCCTAGAATATGTTTAATGCCGTATATTTTACTGACATCTTCGTCATTCTTAAATGATAATATGAACATGTTCAGCGGTTCCTTTGTTCTCCAGCTTAGCTTGTTAATTGCATTTTCTAACTGGAATCCTTGCGATGTTAAGTCATCTTTAATCCGATCCGGTAGGCAAGAAAAATGCAATTTTTTTGCCACAACTCTTATTGGCCTGGTTTGTTTATCCTCGTATGAGTGCCATGAACAGTTATTTTCTGTTAAGCGCCGAGCAATCACTCTGTAGGATTCTTCAGTTTTGGCATTTATTTTCACACTATTACCGCTCAACATTTTGGCGCTAAAAGTTTCTACTGGCTGAGATTCAGTCAAAAAGTCATAGAATGATTGATAATTCTTAACACCGTCCACTACGATTGGAGGCGGTGCTGGAATTTTTTTAAAGGTTGCCTTCTCTTTGTTGTTGGGTTGTTTTTGTTGAGCGCTAGTGCTAGCTTGTTGTAGTGGTGGTGGAGTAATGGAGGTGTTCAACTTTCTTTTCTTTCTGTTTTTCGCCCTAATCCACCCAGTCTCTTTGGCGAGTTCATCCTCGTCCGTGCAGTACTCAACGTCGCTTTTAGTAGGCTGAGCAGGTTTTATGGTCTCACTGACCTGTTTATCTGTGGATTCTTGTTTTTCTTGTGCCTTTAGGCATTTTAATTGTCCTTGAAGATCTTGTACCTGTTCCTGCAAGCTTTGTATGTGGCCGTTCAGTTGACGTACCATTTGTTGCAGGTTTTCTCTGTCCGTTTTCTCCTGGATGTAACAGTCGTACAACTGCTTTTCCAGATCCGTTTTTATTTTTATAGACTGTTTTGCAGCCATTATTTAGTTTTAAGGCGAGCGTGACACCTAAACAATTATAATAAACACTTCATGACGATTTCAGCACTTGTAACTGGGTCATCGCGGTGGCCCCGATAGGTCGACGTACACCGCGACGACGGTGTTGTGATGCGTCTGCAAAATACTCTTAACTAGAGCACGCGCGCGCGATCGGTACGTCCGTTCACAATAGTAGTTAAACAACGATTGGAATTTGGGATTTGGAAGCGTATCGAGTAGTTGTGAATAGCTATGCAGGACCAAAACGCAAAAACCCCATGTTTTAGTAGCAATAAAAGTATTTGATCGACAACAGTAAACAGAATCAGAAAAATATATGATATTCTTCATGATATATGCTAGGTAGATGGTGTGTTGAAAACATATATGATAATAGTTTGATACGATAGAAAAAAATCATGACGATATCTCTAAAAAAATTCTTTTTACAATAAAAACCACACTAATATACAATCATTCTAATTTTTTATCACAACAATATCGATTTTTTCTCTACAAGCAACATACTAAAGCACTAGTGTTTTAATTTTTTAGTCCAAAAAATAGATTTTTTGTAAATCTAAAATAGCTTCTTTTTGAGCAAAATTACACATTGGCACTAGGCAATTTGTAAATTTTGACACTAGGACTATGTTGCCCATTGATTTTTTGTCTTTGTAACATTTAGTATCCGGCGTCTCGCCGCCGTCGTCGTCTAAGCAAAATTAGCAATAGTCGTGCTTCTTCCTCAAAATCCTATTGTTGCAAACTCCTTGGTTGTGCTCAACTTTTTAGAAGATTTATATAGTTTTTATTTTATTGATTGTTTTTTGTTTTTTCCTCTCTGTTTTCGTGTTTTTTATCTGTCAAAGGTGTGTGTAAGTTTCCAATTTTATGTTGTAATATTCATTTCTATTCACTAAAATCCTTTTAACACTTTGAGCTTTAGTTTTATTTCATTTCACCAGGCATTAACACATACAGTCCATTTTCCATCGCTTTCATTTTGGTCCTTCGACGGTAAATTTCATTTTCACGTAAGTACGTAATTTTCATTTTTGTCAACGCATTTTTTTCTCTTTATCGCACTATGAACACACGTAGTAAAGCTAAAGCTACCACCACGTCATCGCGTAGCGTCGCTCCTCATATTTCACCGCCTCATTCTCCACCACACTCGTCATCCGCATTAGTCGAAAAGGAGCTTGTAGTTTCGTCAACCAAAATTCAAGCTACTGACGATGATGGCGCGAGCAGTATGCGCTCCGCGCAAACAAACTCAAGCGTGTCTTCGACCGTGAAAGCGCGCAGGGCCACTGCGGAAGCCGCCTACAAACGCCGTCAATATGAAAATATGAAGGCGCTCGCCGAGGCGCAGCAGCAGGCCACGCAGCAACTCGCGCGACAGCTAGCGGAGGTTGAAGAAGCCGAGTATCGCGCCGAGCTTGAACAGATCGATGCGAATATGGAGACGGAGCATGAAGGTAGTAGGCAAAGCGCTACGAGCCAAAAAAGGACTCAAAAGTGGGTAAAAAATATTTCATTTATTCATGGAAACAACACGGACGAGGTCTCACAGCCTGCTCATTTAACGGGCACTCAGGCTGCTGCCCCATCGTTAGCAGCACACCTCAACTATCAGGCCGGTTACGTTCCCCAAGCGCCCGGGTTTGCCGCCACAGAGCCGCAACCCTCTGTCGTGGGTCTTGAGGTACAACGCCACAATGCGCCTGTTCTTTGTGATCAGTTGTCCCCCTTACTTTTGCAAGCAATTGCAGACACTGCCGCTGCAGCTAAATCTTTGGCCGCTTCACAGGATAAGCCACAAAAACCAAAAATAGAGCTCTTTCCATTTACTGGCATTGCATCACAGTGGCTTCAATTCAAGAAGCTATTTGATATTACTAAATCTTCATTTACCCCCGCAGAGAATGTCGCGCGTTTACAAAACGCGCTCCGCGGCCCTGCACGCGAAGCTGTCGCGTCGCTGCTCATCTCTGCCGAGGACCCCGAAGACATCATGTGCGCTCTCGAGCGTAGCTTTGCGTGCCCTGAGATGATCGTCTTCGGAGAAGTACAGGTACTAAAACAGTTGCCGCGTCTAAGTGCCGATCTTAAAGAGCTGGGTGTTATTTCCAATAAGGTTCGTAATAGTTTAGCTACAATGAAATTTCTCAACCATCGGGAATATTTACATTCGCCTGAGATTTTTCATACCATTTTAGGTAAACTAAACCCATTATTAAAATTGAGATGGTCTGACTACGCGTCAGACATATCAAGCCCTTCATCATCAAAACTTGAAATTCTATCCGATTTTCTAATCAGGGAACACGAGCGGTACACTAAGTTCGCCTTTTCGCCTGAAGCAGGAGTACCGGCCCCATCTCTCAAACGTGAAAACATTCACTCTGTGTCACATAATAACAGTAAAAGTAACGAAAAAACAGCATGTGTTTACTGTAAAAAAAGCCACAACGTCAAAAATTGTGACGAAATAAAAGCTTTGTCAGTCGACGAAAGATGGCGTTGGTTACGCGAGAACAAAGTCTGTTATAAATGTTTAAAGGGTAATTCGCACCAATGGAAATCATGTAAAGTAAACCCGTGTGGAATCGACGGTTGTACCTTTCGCCACCATCCTCTTTTACATGGAAGGCAGGGTTTGTTGTTAGCGATATCGCATGCACCCGAAACACGGTCGTGTAACAATGCTGTGTGTGCAGCTGCGTCTGAAAGTGTCGCTCCCTCAACATCATCGTCTACAGCCACTCCGCACGTATCACCGGAAGATAGGGTAACAGTCTCAAACACGGGTATTCAGCGCGAACATTCAGAAACAAACACATTTCTAAAGTTGGTTCCAGTTATCGTATCTGGCCCAGCTGGCGACTTTGAAACATTCGCTCTGCTTGATGACGGTAGCACAGCGACGTTAATTGACTCAGATGTGGCAGCACACATAGGGTTGTCAGGACCACAAGACTTCATAAATGTCAGCGGTGTCGGTGGTTTGCAGAAAAGAGCGAATATCTCTTATGTTGATTTTTACATACAGGGTAAATACGAAACTGAGAAATATTTGATCAAGCGTGCTAGGGCTATGCCTTCTCTTAGCTTAAGTACACAAACACTGTCTAAACAAACGGTTGATTTATACAACCACTTACAAGGATTATCTGATTTTCTGGTTCATACAGATGCTACGCCAACTGTACTTATCGGCGCCGAGCACTGGCATCTATCGATAACTCACGCGGCCCGCACTGGCCGCCGCAATGAACCTGTAGCTTGTCACACTTTGTTAGGCTGGACATTGTATGGAGTTGCTTCTAGTAAAACCAAACCAGTTGAATTTATTAATCATTGTCAGTTAGATCCAGATGAGCTTTCTGGAGATGAACGTTTGGAGCAACTCATAAAAGAGCAGTACAAGCTTGATTCATTAGGTATTTCTAAGCGCGAGATTCTTCATAGTAAACAGGATTTGCGTGCTATTGAGATTTTAGACTCTACTACTACACGTTTACCAACTGGTAGGTATCAAGTAGGTCTGCCGTGGCGTGACAACATTCAATGTGTTCCCGACAGCTATCCGCAAGCTCTCTCACGTTTTTTGAGTCTGGAGAGGCGCATGCTACGAGAGCCTGAATTTGCCGAGGCTTATAAAAAATTTGTTGAAAACATGCTCGTTATGGGATATGCAGAGGAGTGCGACCCTGACACTTATTATAATAATTCCACTTGTACAAGTAACCTCACTAATCTTACTATTCACAATACAGACAGCACGACGCCGATATTAAGGTGGTATTTACCACATTTTGGCGTGTATCACCCACAAAAGCGTAAGCTTCGCGTCGTACATGACGCGGCCGCTACGAATCAAGGAGTGTCTTTGAACACTTTGCTTCTCCAAGGGCCTGATCTTTTAGAGAACCTGTTAGGAATTCTTTTTCGTTTTAGAGAGGGCAGTGTCGCCATATCAGCTGACATCAGGGAAATGTTTCCTCAAATACGAATCCGAGAGCAGGATAGGGATGCGCTACGTTTTCTTTGGCGCGACGGTCAGTCAAAAAATACAATGCCTATAAAAGAGTATCGAATGACTGCTGTTATTTTTGGAGCGTCGTCTAGTCCATTTACTGCTCTGTACGTAAAAAACAAAAATGCCATGTTTCATCAAGATTTGTATCCGGAAGCGGCCACCGCTAGCGTGCACAGCAGTTATATGGATGATTATCTGGATAGTGTCGATGACGCCACCAGGGCTGCTCAGCTGTCATCTGATATAGTCACTATCCACCGAAATGCTTGTTTCGAAATGCGTGACTGGATGTCTAACAATCCAGAAGCGCTGCGTCTTCTGCCAAACGAATTGTGTGCTGCACAACAAACTGAAGTCGAACTTGGTAACGATTCCATCACTGGCAATAAAGTATTAGGCATTTCCTGGAATCCGGTTTCAGACACTATAGGTTTTAGGACTGGTTTAGAAGTTTGCAAGTTACAAGGGTTTTTAAGCAAACGTAAAGTGTTGTCCCACCTTATGAAAGTTTATGATCCGTTGGGGTTACTCGGGCCAATAGTTGTAAAGGGTCGCATCCTACTCCAAGAGCTCTGGAGATCAAAAATTGACTGGGATACACCATTTTCATCCTCAGAGGTCCTGAGGTGGGGTGAATGGTTTAAAGAGCTCTCTGAAATATCAACTCTTAGAATTCCACGTTGGTACGCCAACGTAAATGGCGAACCTTTACACAGGGAACTTCATGTTTTTGCCGATGCGAGCGAGCTTGCCTACGCCTGTGTTGCTTTTTGGCGTTTCGTTTATTCCAACGGTACCATCAAGCTCGCCCTCATTGCTAGTAAGGCGAGAGTAGCACCACTCAAACCGACATCAATTCCGCGTCTAGAATTACAAGCTGCTTTAATTGCCTCACGCCTTGCTGTCACTATCAAGGAATTTCACAAAAAAAAACCAATCCGCACATTTCTTTGGACAGATTCTAAAACAGTCCTTGGTTGGCTCAGAAGTGACGCACGTACGTTCAAACCTTTTGTGGCCCATCGAATCGGGGAAATAACTGAAAATTCACGAGTTCAAGATTGGCGATGGGTCCCAACTGATTTGAACGTCGCAGACGACGCTACTCGTATGAAATCTCTTCATCTAAATTCTAATCACCGATGGTTTACGGGGCCACCATTTCTTCTTGAAGATCCGGAGGATTGGCCGAAAGAACCAGCTGGCCAGCCTATAGTTCAAGAGGAACGTAAACGACTCCCCGAACTTGTGGTTGCTCATCTGGTTTTCACAGCAGATTTCGTCCGTTATAGTGACTGGCTTCGTTTACTCCGCGCTACTGCTCGCGTTTTACAGGCTGCGGCCAAATTTCGCTCACTTTTGGACCGTACTAGACTCACTGTCCCTAACACCGCTGTTAGAGACCGCCGTTGTGCGACTATATTAGCATCCACCACTCTATTGCCCTTGTCAGCTGAATTGATGGAAGCCGCAGAAAGGCATATTTTACAACGCTTACAGTCGGAAACGTTTCCAGTAGAAATTCATTCCATTAATCAAGATGTTCCGTTGCCCAAGTCTAGCCCCTTATTGAAGCTTTCACCCATGATGGGAGAAGACGGTTTGCTACGTTTAGACGGAAGAATTCGAGCAGTCGAAAATGTCAGCACCGATGTGAAACGCCCAATTCTATTAGATGGCCGCCACCATGTCACCCGTTTACTGGTGCAATATTTTCACCGTAGGGCAGGTCATGCCAATAATGAAACTGTGATTAATGAGTTGAGACAGAAATTCTGGATCTTACGCATGCGCAGCACTGTTCGAAGTGTGGCCCACCAATGTTTGTTCTGCAAAATAAAGAAGGCAAAACCAATCAGTCCTAAGACTGGCGATCTGCCGGCACAACGGCTTGCCCACCATCGCCGTCCATTTACTTATACTGGCTTGGACTATTTTGGCCCCATCTGTGCCTCCATTGGCCGAAGGAGAGAGAAACGTTATGTTGCCCTTTTTACCTGCATGACGTCCAGAGCCGTCCATTTAGAATTGGTGCATTCTCTGTCAGCGGATTCTGCCATTATGAGCCTGCGACGTTTTATTGCGAGAAGAGGCACTCCCGATACGATATATTCGGACAATGGGACATGTTTTGTTGGTGCAAACCGAATACTACGTGATTTTTACAACCCTGAAGTTGAAAATTTCGCCGCAAATAGAAGTGTCAAATGGAGCTTCATCCCCGCCGCAGCTCCGTTCTTTGGTGGATGTTGGGAACGGCTGGTCCGCAGCGTAAAAGTAGCATTAAATGCCACACTGCATGAAAGAGCACCAAAGGAAGAAGTGCTTGTGACTCTCTTGCTAGAAGCCGAAGCTATTGTCAACTCTCGGCCACTTAGTCACGTTTCAGTGTGCCACGAAGACCAAGAGACGCTCACTCCTTTTCATTTTCTGCTTGGTTCATCGTCCAATCAAATTATTCCTTCAACATTGGATGACCGGGACTTATTAAGACGTTCAGATTGGCGGAAAGCACTACGGTTGGCTGACCATTTTTGGCACCGGTGGATTAGAGAAATTTTGCCTACTATGCAGCCGCGACAGATTGGGGACAGCAGGGAACAAGCTTTCAATATTGGGGACATTGTCCTCATAATGGATGAAAATTTACCCCGTGGAACTTGGCCACGAGGCCGCGTTGCTGACACCTTTCCTGGCAAGGATGGCATAGTAAGGGTGGTGGACGTAGCCACTTCGGGTGGCCTGCTTCGTCGGCCAACCAAGAAGCTTGTAAGGCTTTCCACCTAAAAGCAACTAGTAGGTAGTTTGTGCACTTTCGTGCACAAGGTGGTGGAATGTTGCAAACTCCTTGGTTGTGCTCAACTTTTTAGAAGATTTATATAGTTTTTATTTTATTGATTGTTTTTTGTTTTTTCCTCTCTGTTTTTTTTTTTTTTTTATCTGTCAAAGGTGTGTGTAAGTTTCCAATTTTATGTTGTAATATTCATTTCTATTCACTAAAATCCTTTTAACACTTTGAGCTTTAGTTTTATTTCATTTCACCAGGCATTAACACATACAGTCCATTTTCCATCGCTTTCACCTATGTTGCTACTGATATTAAATTGTGACTTGTCGAGCAGTTGATATCGATTTCTGCAGCAGCAAGCAGGCAGGTATCAACGGCAGCTTCAAGCGGTTGAATTTGACTGCTCGAGCATTCACTCACTTCACTCGAACATTCGTGTATTCACTGGATTACTGCTGGAGCAGGCCGTGTATGGCCAGCCTAAAGAAGAACTAGCGTTGATCATCTTGACGTCAGGTCCACGAGACACCGTTTTGTGTGCAGAACAAACGTAGGTAGTACTATGCTAATATATTCTACTCTAAAGACATATGAACATCACGACTCACGATCTCTATTAATTTTGCTAGTAATTATTGCCTTCGAGCCATGAAGCGTTTATAATTTGTACCACAACAAAACAGATAAGAATATTAGTATAAATAACTCATCGTTCTTTATCGTTTGTATGAATCATCGATGGGCTTGAAAATTCCCCCAACACGCACATTATAATTATTCAATACTCTATTTAGGTAGGTCTAGGAACTAATATGTTCTAAGTTGTGCCGGTAACGATACCTAAATGAGTAATAATAAAATTGAAATATTTGATCAATAATCCCAATTAGTAAACGAAACTAACATAATTAGACTAATTACTTCTTAATAATAATCTACGATATTTTAACAATATGTTGCTAAATTTCAAATTTTTATCATAATCAAAATGTTTTGAGGACCACTGAATCATTTCATAAGTAGCTTATTATATCAATGAGAATAACAAATGTGAGTACCTACACATATTTTTGCTCATATCAACTGTGGGAAAATCAAAATTTGATTTTTAACCATAGAAAAAGTAGTGACATTTAAGCTCTTCTCATTAGTGGCAAAAAAAAATATTCAGATTGCGCGTCGATGTCCCTCATCGACGCGCAATCTGAATATTTTTTTTTGGGTGGGAAGTTATCAAATAACTTCTACCGCTCTGCCCAGAGCATGTCAGACGTTTAAAACCCACCCGTGTTCCTTCAGTTGCCTGTGCCAGAAGCCACAGTATCTCTTTCGAACAAGCCGCGACCCTGGCAGGCCCTAATAAACCCCGTCAGTTAGTGCTGACATCTCATTGAGACGCACGTGGAACACAAGGCGCCGTCGACCCGGGCCTGGTCCTTACCGGACGGTGAGCTGCCCATTGCTCGCGTCCGCGAGCCCGCGCCTACGGTACCGGGATTGGCTGTCGACTCCCGACGCCCAGGGCGTCCTTTGCGGTGACTAGGGGCGTGAGGGCGCAAAGATTGCCTCTCCCTCACGCGTTCCACCTTCGCAAGTATTACCGCTTTGCAGAAGGAGGTGACGGCTTCCCAAGCACTCTTGCTTCGTACCATGGCCTGGACATGGAACGCGAGAGATGCTATGACCCTCTGGGACGCGTTCAACTGGCGGGATGGTCGCCGCCCCAAGGAACGCACCCAAACCGGTGCCCCGGTGGCAGGAGGCGTTTGGACCCCCTAGATTGGACAGGAGCCGCTTCAAGGTAGCCCCGGCCCACTCCAGTCTGGGAGCCAAACGTTGGAAATGCTCCACAAAGTTCCACAGGCTGTGGAGGACGAGTCCCAGGTCTACGCAATCTATAACCATGAATTCAGTACTATGATTCTAACGAAGAAACTTTTCGTCAATTATAAAAAAAAAATGCTGTTTCATAGAAACGTGCAATACCAAATTACCAACACGGTAAAAATGTACTGAACAGCAATTTTTTTAATAATCGACGAAAATTTCAACAAATGTTTGCTACAGAATTTGTTGATACCTAATCTTAATATTGGTTGCTTCTCTTTTTAACTGCGCGATCTATTAGCATGAAATGATTTTTATAAATAGCTCTGTCAGATTGCTTTCAATTATCATATCGAGTTTTAGAAAAAGTTTGAACTTTGCTTTGAAAGCGTTGTCTCTGTCACTCGCACGTGTGTCTCAGTCTTTTTCTAAAGTTGGATGTGTATTGTTTACGCCCGAGTATTGTACTTACTTAGGTCTTACATACGAAATATACATTACGTTATAGCGTGTATTTGGACCGACTAGGTATTGAAGTTTTGTATCGGACAGCTGATGATTTTTTTGCGATTACGATGTTGATCCCATGGAGAAAATTGTTCAGTTTGTTGGTCTGTACGACATACACGATACAGAACTAGAGTTTTAAAAGAAATACTACTAGGTACGTACTATTAACGTAAATTTTCTTGTCTATTAAAGTAAGGTTTAGTTTAGTCATTCCTTCAAAAGTCCAGAAGATTGAATATTTTTCAAGCTACCACATGATACTTTTACCTAACCAATACAGGGGATTGGTTAGGTAAAAATTTTGTATATTTATTTGGAAGCCCTAATAGATTGTCATATAATATGTGAATATATTGTAATTCCAATAATATTACATACGTGTCGAATTGATATCCTCCTTTTTTTTAAATCGGTAAAAACAGTAAGAAAATGCGTTTATTTGCGGTAAACATGACGCAGAGAAAGAACACAAACACAACAAATAAGTAATACATTGGGGGAAAATATGCGTCACATGTGGATGTGACGCATTAAGTATGCTGAGCGATGGCCGTTATGTGTGGACATAACGGCCATCGCATACTTAATGAATACTTAAGAATACTTACTTTCGACAGTAGTGACGCCGTACGAAGCGCCAGTCAACCTGCCATATCGCTGGATCTCCTAGTGAGATGCCCTCATTGTCCCCAAGCACGTTTTTAAGGATGAACGAGGCTTGAAGGTACATTTGGGGAAGAAACAAGAACCACAATGTGCTTTCACCATGCCCGACAATACCCACTTCCCTAACACCTGATTCACCCACTCAACCTTTTTGGACAACCCTTGCAAAATTAAAAACGTCAACTCCAGTTATACAGACAGTTCCTCGTAGCACGAGACCACAGATATCTAAATATTATTTAGATTTCTGTGCGCGACACCATCCGTGGCTTCGAGTTTAGCGCGTTGCATCCGTTTCGCCGTCCGAGAGAACTCTCAAAATGCTTGGGAGCAATTACTCACCTAGCCCGATTAAAATTCTACATGTGCAAAAAATTTGGCAAATAAAAAACTTTAACAGCACAAATCAAGGATAATTGTAACAATTCGGCCCGAAGTTTCGACCCTAAATTAACAGCGCACCTCCCCCAAAGAGGTTTATTGCACCATGTAGAGTCTAAACTAGGCGAGGGTGATATCAGAGGTGCAGCTAGGATCATCTTTAGCAGTGATGTGGTTGCGTCGTACTCTCCAGAGACACTTACAGCTCTGGAGAGCAAACACCCCGCCCGGCCAAAGGACCTCTCCTTCCCTGACCCTCCCAATCTGGAATTCAACACACTTGAAATTACAGCTCAACAAGTATGTGCGGCCGTTTGCTCCTTTCAAAGTGGCTCCGTCGGCGGCCTCGACGGCCTGACAAACCTTAAAGGACTTAATGTGTTCAGGCGCCGGGGAGGCTGGTGAGTCCCTTTTGAAGGAGCTGACGGCTCTTGTCAATCTCATGCTCTCCGGCAATGTGAACGAAGCCGTCATTGATATTTTGTATGGGACAAATTGATGTGCCCTGCGCAAGAAGGATGGCGGCATTCGTCCCATTGCCGTAGGGTCCACTTACCGTCATATCGCAGCCAAAATTTGCTGTGCTTTTTACAGCGAAACACTAGCCAGCAAATTCCAGCCCCTACAGCTAGGCTTTGGGTGTAAAGGGGGCTGTGAGGCTGCGGTACATGCGTTATCCTCTTACCGCAATAGCAACAAAGGTCATCCTTAAGGTTGACATTAAGAATGCTTTCAATTCCGTAAACTGGGACACCTTCTTGACAGAAGATCTAAAAAAAATCCCATAATTTACAGTTTTCTCCGAAACAACCTTTTGAAATCAGCCTTTGGTTGTCAACAGGGTGACCCTCTTGGGCCAGTCAATTTTAGTTTGGCAATAAATCCATTATTCGGCAACTAAATTATAAATTCAATGCATGGTATTTGTATGACGGAACCCTAGTAAGTGATGTAGAAGAGATTTAACGTTTTTAAAAGAAAAATTCAGTTCCATTGGCCTAGACCTTAACCTTTCAAAATGCGAAATTTATCTTCCCCAAACGACTGACAGACAGACTACCATAGCAAAATTTAATACAATAGCTCCAAATATCAAAATAACGGAAAGAAACTCTCTTCGCCTTCTAGGGTCCCCAATTTTAGATGAATCCTTTCCAACGTTCATTGAGGAAAAGACACAAAATTTTATGATGTCTCGGAAAGACTTTTCAAAATTAGTTAATATTAATTCGGCCTTCACACTGATTCGGTAGGTAATGTTGTTTTGGACCAAAATTTACTTATAGCATTCGCTCCTCTCATCTATGGAAGCATGCAGAACTTTTAGAAAATGTAGAACAAATTATTTGAAAAACACTAACTTCCATCCTAAATGTGGCCCTGGACGACCGTGCGTGGCAGCAAGCCACACTTGACACTACCCATTTGCCTGGGCGTTTCGGCGTCCGCAAAATTTCAAGTATAAGTTTACCGGCCTTCCTCTCCTCGGTCTACAGTACCGATAAATTAACCACGAACATTTTATCTTTCTCACTGGTCGATTTTGAAGTACCGTGTTTGACCGATGCGTTGAACGCTTGGAAAATGGCTTGTCCCAATACGGTTTTGCCCGATCACCCGTCTTCCCAGAGACGGTGGGACGTGCCGTAAACACGTCACGTAATACTGTTGACCGTGCCCGTCTGCTGACTGTGGGAGAAGGGAGAATGGGAGTCAGACTTATGGCTTCAGGCAATCCGGTAATCAGTGATGGATGACTCGTCGTTTCGGCTCGCTACGTGTGTCTGCGCTTGGGCGCACCTTGTGTTGCTCCGCATCGGTGTCACTGCGGTAAAGCTGTCGATAGTCTTGGGCACCATGAACTGTCCTGCTGCAGGAGCGCAGGCCGCATAGCACGGCACGCCAGCATCAACGATATTATTCGTCGAGCTCTTGTCACCGCAGGAGTACCAGCAGTGTTAGTGTTAGAACCAAACGGCTTGGTACGTGACGGTGGGAAGAGACCAGACGGCATGACGTTGTTGCCTTGGAAGGTGGGTAGGCATCCGGTGTGGGACGCAACGTGTGTCGATACCCTTGCAACATCTCATGTTCCTAGCACGGCGGGCTGTGCTGGCGCCGCTGCTGCGGCTACTGAAACCCTCAAGCGGCGCCAATACTGTAACCTTATGGGCAACTACAGCTTTGAGCCGTTTGGCGTCGAAACGATTGGGTCATGGGGCCTAAGTGTCCTTTGTTTTTATTTGTTTAGTAAGTTAGTTTGTCATTTAATTTAGTATCTAGTGTAAATAGTTAGTTACAAATAATCTGAAAAATAAAATGTAGGTATATAATTAGACCAGTAAAAAAATGTAGAATACTTAAATCTCAACTTTAAAACTGGCTTAAACACAGCTAAGTAATTAAAACCCTTAGATCTGTGTTAGTGACAGGATAAATGGCAGGAACTATACCGCGGCTAATTGATTAATCAACAAGCTTGGCAGCATCCAATGACTATTGGCAGCATCGGTGCCTACTTTATTAATTAGGTATATTATTATGTTACTTTATTGTGCATTGTGCACATAATAAAATTATTATAATATAGCATTATTATACAGTCACTAAATTACTATATTATATACCTAAAACCATGACAATAAAACGATGGTGTTAATGTAGGTAATTATGAATTATGGAGTATAGTAAAACGAAGTTTTATTGATTGTATTTTTTTATTATTAAAATATAAAAATAGCAAAAACGAAGACGTATAGGATAGACTTATCATGTGACTATAAATAAGCACAATCATGCGAATCTGTGAATTTACAAAAGCGTACAAGCGAGCACTTAGAAGTTTTATTCTGTGTAGGTATTGCACTGGGGATATTATTTACTATTGTGCTATACCTAACGTTGTGACAGGTTGTCTAACCATGCCTGCGGTCAGTTTATGACATCTAACAATAGTCATGGTCTATGTTTGTGAACAAACATAGGCCCCGATTCTGTTGTTCACAAACTAAACTAAATTTAAGTTCAGTGCATCTTTTTCTTTCTATTTCACTAAGAAAAGGACAGAAGATAAATATTAGTTTAGTCCTGTCAAATTAGTCAGCGCCTGACGTAAATTGACGTATTTTTAGTAGCCAATTTTTTAATCACGTCTAAACTTGTATATGGATTATCTAATTTGACAGGACTAAACTAATATTTATCTTCTGTCCTTTTTATAATGAAATAGAAAGAAAAAGATGCACTGAACTTAAATTTAATTTAGTTTGTGAACAACAGAATCAGGGCCACTGACTGATAAAGGTAAGTGATAAAGGTAAAAATAATGTCAGACAAAATATTATAATGCTACAAGGCTATGGCTTTAACAAAACACAGATGCTTTAGAAATAAGATCTACTGATCTAGAAATAAGACACCAACCTTTTCGGTTTACGTCTATTAACGTAAATAGAAAAGGTTGATGTCTTCTTTCTATAAATAGTGGATTTACTGAATGTAACGTCCCAGAATAAAGTTTTGTTTTACACTGCCAGAATCTACTTCCTACTTAACTTACTCCCAGGCACTGCAACCTATTTACATAAAATATACCGTAATGGTAACTCGTAATATTGTATACATAGTAAGATAATATCTAGATATACATACGTTTAACTACTTTACACAATACTTGAACTGGTGACATGAAACTACTTCACTCATTTGAATACTGGAGCTAAGGAGACATTTTGTGTACGACTTGTCGATACCTTTATTGCTAAGTTTTTAATTGTCATTATTTGGAGATATTCGACTGTATTGGATAACAAAATTATTTACACACGCGTGCAGTATATAATTCTTAAGATACTAGACATGAATTGTATATGAAGTAGTTTCACCAACCCTGGCTTATAAGTAATGTTATTAACTGCCTTTTAAAATACCTTTTCGCAGATCTCGACTAATTATGAAAAATTGCGTAATTGTGTAATAATTACGTTTTAATATAATGTGTAGATACCTACGTCACTGAAATCGGCTAGTAATACTCGTACTTAACTGAAATTTTAATCGAATACTTATGATATTTTGTAACTTTATCTTTGTTTATGATCATGTTTATGTCGTACATGTAGACTAGACCTTGCGATCTCGTAATAAAAAATAAATATATATGATTTAAATTACTAAAAAACCCTTAAGTATAAAATGTAATGTGCTCTACTTAAAAATTATTTGGAAATAGAGACTTCTTAAAATATCTTATATACTAAAGTGTTAGTACCTCAGTGGTTAAAACAATAAAATTCTAAGATAGCTTCGACGTGGAGTTTAAAATAAGTACATAATGCACGGGAAAACACTAAGACTAAAAACATAAGGCCCGCGTCACTAATGTTCTACGAACTCAGAAACTATTCCTTGGCCTAAATCGATAACGTCATATTCATTAAATATTTTATCAGTTAACGCAGTAGGTAATGTAAATATTACAATACTATGTAAGACAAGGCTTTTCCTGTAGTTACAGGAAAGTAATCATAAAATAAGGTTACATTTAGGTATGCTGTTTATCTTTAAAATTTGAATGGCAAGATTTTCTTATATTTTTGTCACAAATTTCTAAAGCAGAAAGCGCTGAAATGCATACTATACGCTGAATGAAAATAATGAGAAAAGCTTTCGGAACTTATACTAAAGTTGATTGGAAAATTGGAGCAGGTAGAGAGGTAAGTATTATAATATCTTAAAGATTATAAAAGGCAGTGGTGGTTTTATTGAAGTTAACTCCATGGCAGTAGTTAATTTATCTGCATTCAACACATTTATTTGGTGTACCTACCTAGTTAGGTAAATAGCCAATATCGTTTAGTTTAACCTATTTTGAAATGTTTTTATTTACAAATTCATACGAAATATCTTGAAACACCATAAAATATGGCACAAGAGAAATCCTTGTTGATTAAAATGTAAGTATTTAATTTAATTCAACCATACAAGTAATATTATAAATTGTAAGTTTTTAACCCTGAAAAGTCCCACTTGTTTATGTAATTTATTTAAGTTAGGCACTAAATTAAGTGTTTTATAGAAATTAAGTAAGCTTGCCAGTACAGATATTGAGCGATATAATATGGTTACAGGTTTATAATAACTAGGAAAAAAGTAAGGCATAGTTGCCTTGCTTATCTAAGTTTATTTAATTCATTCAACATTCCTTTCAGCCGAAAGACGTCAACTGCTGGACTTAGGCCTCCCCAAGCATCGCCTATTCCCGCGGCCTTCACAAGGTGAAGTATGTATGTTTATTTATATACAGTATGTAAGTATAATCTCATAATATTTGTTTAGTTTTATTAAGTGAATTTTGTTTATGATTTTATGTAAGTATATTTTTTTTGTCTCCTTTACTCTTTCACACGCTGTCTACATCTCTCTATCTATTGTCCTATCGCAGGTATGCTAGAAAAGATCTCTTATGAAATAAGCATCACTTTTGTACCTATTTTTCTGTTCTGTTTTTTTCTTGTCTGTTTATATATGTGTGTACATAAATAGTAATATAAATAAATAAGGTGGCCTCCACCTTGTTGTAGTTAGGGAGGCGAGGTAGCTAAATGGCGTAATTCAACGGCGCCGTCGAGACCTATCAAAATCGAAAGATAAAATGATTTCGAAAAGAAAAGCTCGTATGGTAAAAACCATTTTAGCGGTGGGTTTGGCGTGTACGGTTTTTAAAAAATGTTAAAAAAAACAGTTACTTGGGCATTCTCGAGCGCGTCAGATATTCATACTACGTTTGCCCCAAGTGCCTGTGATAACAACGGTATACTAATCTGCCGGTTTGCGTGGTGGGGGTAGGCATATAAAGTAGTCAAAAATGCAAAAAAAAAAAAATTACTCGAGCGCGTCAGATTTTCGGAAGGGGTGTTAAGTAGGCCCCAAGGAAGCTCCCTTTAAAAAAACTGACGATTTCGGCGTGACGATAAGTTGCGATGAATTTTTGAAAATGCAAAAAAAAAAAGTTTTTTTGAAATACTCGAGCGCGTCAGATTTTCATAGGGAAGGTTTATCTCGGTATCCTGAAAGCATATTTCCTTAATCTGACAAAAATGTTGGTGGGTTCTCTTAATCTGATCGAAAAAGGTTTTTTGGTTTCTTTTTTTTCCTTTCTTTCTCCTTGATAAAACGGGGAATTTAAGAATGACAATAAAGCGATAGATACAAACAACGTAAATGTAGATGAAATGTAGTACGAATTGTATTATTTATTGTATAAAAAAAATGAAATGAAATACAAATTGTATTATAAATATATATATATATATATATATATTATATTATATATATATATATATATATATTAGGGTGTACCGAAAATTCCCTTCTACCGCTTCTTTCCCCACCATCAATGTTGCGAAATAAAGGAAAAATACTGGTAGGACGGCATATTTCCGCGAAGCGCTCAGTCTGTATTACATGTTTATGGCAAATTCCTCTTTTTTGCTTCAATTCTTCACTTCGTTTTGCTTACGGTACGTCCAAAAAACAATTTGAGGATCAACAGGCTATTGAATAATATATATGAAACTTTACATGTTAATAATACTTTTGTATACAGATACGCGTAGCTTTTTCCGAGTCCACGAAAATTGTCGAGAAGCTTTAGAAAAAAAAAATTTGTGAGATATAATAAAAGTCACATAATTTAATTATCGTTATTTCATATCAATTTTTTTTAACACCCTCAGTTTTCGAGATATACTCAAAAAACCGGGAGTTTGAGTTTTTATGATGCTTCAAGTCAAAAAGTTTTAACTTTGGACAAAAATGTAAAGAGACCTTTTTTGTGTAAAATAAAATTACTTTTTTTGTTTATTTAAACTTTTTTTTTGTAAGATGAATCGTTCGCGACTTATATGCCGCAACGCGTTTTTCGGAAGACGAAATGGCTCCTCCACACTTCTGGTCATGCGGAAACCGGCAGATTTTGTATATTTAGTGAGTTTTAGATTATATTCTTCAAAATAAAAATAAAAAAAATCGCGCTCGAGAATGCCGGATTAACGTTTTTTTTTTACAAGTTCGCGACCCTATAACTCGGCGGCGTCAAGGACTTATCGTCAGATTAGTTAAATTTAGTCTTAAAACACTAAAATCAACCCCCAATATCTTAATCTGACGCGCTCGAGTATTTCAGACTATCGATTTTTTTTTACTAATCTGATCGTCTATCCTAGGCGCGCGTCACTACATATAGAGCTAAATACTTTACAAGGTTGTTCTATTAGGTCTAAGGTATCTCTCATATCTCAAACTGCCACGCTCGAGTATTACCGAAAATTCCCCTATTCGCCTCCCTAACTATTGGGACCTTGTTGTCTTCCGGTAATCTTTCGGCCCCATCGGTAAGTTTGTTTACTGTCTTGTCTAGTTGAGTTGTCTTGTGTTGAACTTGAGCGACATGTTATAATTTGCGTTTATCGACCCCCCTCTGGGGATTTTATTAGTTTTGAATCGGTAATGGAAGATTCTCTCCACAGGTTGAAATCAAGTAACAAAAATATTATTTTATGTGGAGATTTCAATATTAATATTCTAGATGTTACTCCATTAAGTATTAGACTTCTCAATCTGTTTAGGTCTTATAATTTAATTAATTTGTTTTTTGAACCTACTAGGATTACGGCATCTTCCTCAACTTGTCTTGATAATATATTTAGTGATTGTGATGCCAAAAATAATTTAGTGTTAACTGACTTAACATCCGACCACTGTGGTTTATTAGCTAGTTTCCCCATGCCATTACCTAAAAAGCCGCATAAATTTGAATGTAGGCCTTATACAGCTAGTCGTTGCAAAATGTTTAAAAATAATATAGCTCAAAGAATTACACCATCTATAGTTGAACACGAGAATCCTAATGAAATTTATGGTGCCCTTTTTGCTGTCGTGCAAAAAGAGTACCAATCTACTTTCAAGTCCAAAACCATTGACATTAATGGATCCTCTGTTGGCTTTAACCAATGGGCTACTCCAGGTATTTATAGAAGTAGAGCGAGACTATACGAGTTATATGGTTTGAAAAAATACAGGTTTGATACTCCTTTCCTAGAGTATGTAAAAAATTATTCAAAATTATTTAAAAAAATTTGTGCTTTTGCTAAATCAAAATTTTTAAGTGATTCAATTAAAAATTCGAGTAATAAAGTAAAAACCACTTGGAAAATTATTAATAATGAAATGGGTAAATCGGTTAAACAAGATAAACAACTTGAGATTATGGTTGACAGCAAATTAGTTAATAAAGCTGCTGACGTAGCTGAGGCATTTAATGAGTTTTTTGCCAACATACCTGTAACCACGACTCGCTCCTTAAATTCGTCCCCGTCTAAAGCTGAAAACCTTTTGCATAGTAGTGTACCTAAATGTAGTCGCTTATTTAGCTTCGAACATGTAACCCCGCGTGATGTAGTTAATGTTTTTAACACACTTAAATCTAAAAACACCGGTGATTACTGGGGCATCTCCATTAAACTTTTAAGTAATATAATAGACATCGTAGCCCCCTATCTAGCTGTTACTTTTAATAAATGTGTTGATTTAGGAATTTTTCCTGACCTCATGAAGAGTAGTAAAGTCATACCTTTATTTAAATCAGGTAATAAAAATGACGTTGGCAATTTCAGGCCTATTTCTATCTTACCTGCATTTAGCAAAATATTTGAAAAATTAATACTCAAGCAGCTGCTAAGACATTTTAATTTAAATAGCCTCCTTCATAATGAACAATATGGCTTTACAAAAGGTCGTTCAACTACAGATGCGGGTGTTGCTTTGCTGAAACACATATTTAATGCATGGGAGGACTCGCAAAATGCTATTGGAATTTTCTGTGATCTCTCCAAAGCCTTTGATTGCGTGCACCATGACACACTTTTACGTAAACTACGTCATTACGGTGTCCAAAACGAAGCTCTCAACGTAATAAATTCTTATTTACATAATAGGTTCCAATGTGTAGATGTTAATGGTGTGAAATCTTCTGGGCTACCAGTTCAGTTAGGTGTACCGCAAGGCTCAATACTGGGTCCATTCTTGTTCTTAGTATATATTAATGATTTACCTTTCTATTTAAAGGGCATCTGTGACGTTGTACTGTTTGCAGATGATACCTCTCTTATTTTTAAAGTAGACAGGAATAGACAAGATTTTGACGACGTAAACAGTGCACTCTCTATTGTTACGGATTGGTTTACGTCAAATAACCTAGTTCTCAATGCCAAGAAAACGAAATGTGTAAAGTTCGCCTTACCGAATGTTAGAAATCTAGGACCCAACATCGTCTTAGATAAAGAGGTGCTTGAAACTGTGGGCTCGGCAGTTTTTCTTGGAATAACATTAGATGCCAAACTTCAGTGGGGACCACATATATCAAGCCTAGCAGGAAGGCTCAGTTCGGCTGCCTACGCCGTCAGGAAAGTAAGACAATTCACTGACGTTGATACAGCTCGTTTAGTTTATTTTAGTTATTTTCACAGTGTTATGTCCTACGGTATTCTGCTATGGGGCAAAGCTGCTGATATACAAAATATATTTGTCCTGCAAAAACGAGCTGTTCGAGCAATTTACCAGCTAGGTGCTAGAGTTTCTCTAAGAGATTTTTTTAAAGATATTGGTATTCTCACGGTTGCATCACAGTTCATCTTAGCCAACATCTTATATATTAGGCAAAATATACACTTGTACACTAAAAACAGTGATATTCACAATGTTAACACCAGAAACAAGGACAAACTACGTGCTCCCTTTCACCGGCTTCATAAGGTTCATAACTCATTTGTTGGGCTTGGTATAGCCTTTTATAATAAGCTACCTTCTTCTTGGCTAGATTTGCCTTTTAATGCGTTTAAAGCTCAAGTAAAATCTAACCTTTGTTCAAAGGCATACTATTCCATCAACGACTACTTAAACGATAAGAATAGTTGGTCGCCCTGATTAACTCAAGACAATGTTTATGTTCTTTCTCCAGAATTAGCTTACTGACAGGTTATATGAGTTCATATATTTTTTTTTTTTCTGTTTTTAGTTGACTTTATAAGTCAATTCAGTTTAATTTTATTTTAATTTATTATTGACATAATCTACTCATTTCAATGTTTTCTAATGAGTTGATTGCAACATATGTGGTTAGCTAGCGACCTCTACGATTGATCACATTTATCTTGCCTGAGCAACCGGCAGCAAGTTCGTCATGCTCCCTTAGATGTCACTGCTTGCGGTAGCGTCGGGGGTCGGGTTGCCTCCTTCCCTCAAATATGGCGAGGGGGGTAATGGCTGATCTTTGCGTTATGCTCGTGAACGGGTGCTGCTTGTGGTGACTGGTCGTCTTGCTGACCTTGGTTTTACTGTTGTTATTACTAATAACTTTTTAAAATTTATTTTACTTCGATGGTCCTAGTTTACCATTCACAGCTATGTGAACTGAACCCAGTATTGCATACATATGTAAGCTGTCACGCCCTTTATACCTGGAGGCTTTTATTTAGGTAGCAAGTTTTTGTTTACATTTTTAATTTTTGCTTGAGTACGTATTGTTTTTATTGTATTTGTGGGTATATTGGCGTGGCAAGCTAACATATGGCAAATAATTTAATTTAATGTGTTCTGTAACGTCAATAACTTTGCATATCTAGTATTGTATACAATTAAATATTTTCTAACTGAACAGACAGCTGTGCTGCTGGGGAGTTTGTTGCGCCACTTCTTCTCCCCAGCGAAAGCACTAGGAAGTGGTGAAGGGCGGGCGTTTTGGGGGGACTGTCTTTTGTAATTGACGTTCGAAAAGTGCTGATTCTCAGCCTAGTTTGAATAAATGACTTTTGATTTTGATTTTGATTTTGTCTTTACTGAAGTAATAAAATTAAAAACTTATAAGATATATTCTAATAAAATTAATTTTGATTTCAAGTATTCCAGCATTATTTTAACACACATGTTTCCATTCATACCCGTTTATTGATTTCACCCGCGGAATATTTATGTAAATAAATATTATAAATGGAATGTATTAAACTAGCCTCTTCTTTTCACTGTTGTATTAAGTAAAAAAACCGAGAGCGAGTATTTGAGATTTATCAATATTCGATCGATGTTATTTTTATGCTAATCAAAATATCAGAGATATACCCATAGCACAAATCCAAAGCAAAATAGTCAGTTATGAAAATGATAAATAAAACAGACATTGTATACAGAGCGGTAAGGACATCGACGCGCAAACTGAAACCTTAAATGAATTTTGATACTAAATGTATTCAGCAGATGATTCTAAATGTATTCAGCACATTATTCTAAATGTATTTGGCACATGGTGCTAAATGTATTCGGCACATGATGCTAAATGTATTCAGCACATGATTCTAAATGTATTCAGCACATGATGCTAAATGTATTCAGCACATGATGCTAAATGTATTCAGCACATGATTCTAAATGTATTCGGCACATGATGCTAAATGTATTCAGCACATGATGCTAAATGTATTCGGCACATGATTCTAAATGTATTCGGCACATTATGCTAAAAGTATTCGGCACATGATGCTAATTGTATTCAGCACATGATGCTAAATGTATTCAGCACATGATTCTAAATGTATTCGGCACATGATGCTAAATGTATTCAGCACATGATTCTAAATGTATTCGGCACATGATGCTAAATGTATTCAGCACATGATGCTAAATGTATTCGGCACATGATTCTAAATGTATTCGGCACATTATGCTAAAAGTATTCGGCACATGGTGCTAAATGTATTCAGCACATGATTCTAAATGTATACGGCACATGATGCTAAATGTATTCGGCACATGGTGCTAAATGTATTCGGCACATGATACTAAATGTATTCAGTACATGATACTGAAGTAATGAAAATTAGCTGTTGAATACATTTTGACCGCTAGGTATTGCACTTTTCAATGAAACAGCAGATTATTTTTTTGATAACCGACGAAAAATTTCTACGATAGGGGGTGGCGTAGAAAATTTTTAGCTATACTTTATTGCTTGAGACAAAGTCAAACAATCATACTGTATCCTTTTGTGGTGTAATATGAAACTAGGTAGGTACTTAATGAAAAATTCGAGACACACACAATTTCTTTTTGTTACACAAGAAGATCACACATTTTTTTTTGTTAGAAATGAATGTTTTGATATATTTTACAGAATATATCAAAACATACATTTCTAACAAAAAAAATGTGTGATCTTCTTGTGTAACAAAAATAATTTTTTTGTCGGTTATCAAAAAAATAATCTGCTGTTTCATTGAAAAGTGCAATACCTAGCCTACATTGTTAGAAATGTATGTTTTGATATATTTTACAGAATATCTTTTATTAAGAGCAGTCAAATGTTGTTTACGCTTTGTCTCAAGCCAAACCGAATATGGTACAGTTTTCATAGGTTCAGAATCGTGTGCTGAATACATGGTAACGGTTTCCACTTCGAGGTCTCTGTCACCCTGTAAACAGTCAGCGCTTTAGAAACAAGTTATAGATAAATAATGTAGAAAAATGGCTAGTGAGAAACACGTATTATTATAACGTGACATAGATAAACGTGTTCGTGCTATGTGCAGTATATCCGGGTTTAAGTAAAGTAGGTTAACGTTACTACAACCATTAGGTAATACTCATTTCTATTGTACAACTTATTAGAGTAGTAGTAACAATAGCTATCAACAATACTTGCACGGACAACACAAAACTCATACTCATTTAGAATACGGTTAACGGTTACTCGGTCAAACGTTTATTAATTTTTTCACTGGGCTTAAGGACAAACAAAGTCTTTGATACATTTTAATCGTGTGGTGATTTTGTAAACAATTATCAGTTCAAAAACCTTCTGCACTTTTTATTTTACAACGACACCTACTGTCCCCTTTATTTATAAACGTCGCTTAAAGTTAACAGATGTTTAAACGTCAGAAATGTATACCTAAACAGTCGCTATAGATAGTGCAATCCACGAAGACGCGCCCCACTCTTTTCACTACTTTACTTTAAGCAACGTTTATAAATAAACTTCTTAGTTTTGTAAGCAACTGAGAACACACAATCTGTCCGCATTCAAATGAATGAAACAGCTCTTTTATTTTTGCTTATTCGAGTGCTTCGTGGTCGAATTCCTTGCTAATTAAGTGTGTGTTGCATAAAATGTAATTATACCGAGATAGTTAAGTACTAAAAAACATTTCGGAATACAAAGGAGGTTTTGTGATGTTGATTTTTTCTTTGCCCGCCTCGGTTGCTCTTCTCAATTAGAATACATTTAATCTGAGCATTTAATTTAGTTTATTACAGATACCTACATTGTTTTGCGATGACACTTACAAGAATTTTGAATTTCAGGCGCTATGTCGGGCCAGAGCTTGCGCAGAGAATAATTTAAAAATCTAATCATTTATAATTATTTTGTAATGAGTCCAGAGGGGCAATTCTCGTAATTTTTAAGAACGTTCACAGTGTGATCTCAGTCTCAATCTGTCAAAAATACTTCAAATTTGCCTACATTTTGACAAGTTTTTGACATTTGTTTGTCGCCGAGATGAGACTGCGACTAGATTTTGAACGTTTTAAATTACGAGATTTGGCCTACTGGTTGTTGCTTTTTTCAAACAATAAGTTCATATTAATAACCAAACTAAGCTCAAAATGGTTTTAGACATCTTAAATTCATTCAAGTTTTCGATTTGCCACTCAAATGAGAGCAATTAATTAATACGAGCCTTGGCTCTTTTTCACACTCTGACAACTGAAACAAAAAATATTTGTGCCACCGCTTAACAACACAGTTATTTTATTCTATTATTGTTAACTGATGTATTTTCAGATGAAGGCTGTATTTTGTTTGGCAGTGAACGTCATTGGCTGGCATAATGCTTGCATGAAGCTTGCACGGAACTTGCATAATGCTAGCATGGTGATTGCACGATGCTTGCACATAGCATGTGTTAGTGCAGGGCACGTAGCGTGGCGTTGGACAGAGGCGCGCGCGCGGCGCGGCGGAGCACGTGCGGCTGCAGCGACACGAAGCCGCTGTCTACTACGCGCATAATACGGATGTTCGTCTGCAAGAGATATTTGAGCATATTTTAAGTATTTGAAACCTGCCGATCGATTCTGTAAAAATCTCACCGTGATAACTTCGTGAGCAATAGTGGCAATCCCTAACATCAGGTGGAATGACAGCTCACTTCACCTTAATTTTCACGGTGAGATTTTTACAAAATAGCACTGCAGGACTCATCAGAAATATCATCACAATAGGTGATGATAAAAGAGGAACAACATACAAAAGAAACTGAAGGTGTTCCGTGCACTTTTGGCGCAAGCCCAAGATGTCTTTAAGCAGAACATTTATTAAAATGAGACAATTGACAGATTCTTTTTAAGGGCAAAGCTTTTATCATTAACCTAAATTTAACACAGTACAGACGTGTTTATTAATATAAGTTGATGTGCCACAGACGTGTACCACGAAAAGGGTTTAGTTTGGGTTCTGATCATTTTAATAGTGTAGTACAGACCTCGTGCTTGGAGGCGGAGCGGCGGAAGAACTTGTGGAAGCGCGAGGAGAGCGCCCACACGGCGCCGTTGTCGCGCTCTGCCCAGCGCACCTCCGCACAGAACTGTAGCTTCTCCGCGTCCTGCGCCAGCACCCTGCGGGATGGACGCACCGAACATACATCATCATACATTTTCCAACAAGATGTAGACTTTTCAAATGTGAGTCTGCAGCAAATCTGGTAGGTTACGCTTCTTTCCGATTTGCCAAAATCCTAGAATACCTGCTTAGTTACCTACTGTCTATTCCTACAGGTACAGTATCTGATGAAACTCTAAACAAATCCTGTTCAGGCTAAATTAATTCTTAAGCAAACAGTCACTTTAAATCTTTCTTTTAATTATTCTTGTTCCAACACTATATCTTAGCACTTTTTCCAACAATTATGGTTTGAATATACCTATATAATAAAATGTAGATTATAAAATTAACCTCAATAGTCAAGTGAAAAATATTTTTAAGGTGAATTAAAATTTCGGGTTCAAATAATGAAATTAAAGCACACGTTTTCTAAATCTATACATATAATAAAATCGTAGGAAAGTCAAAACTGTACATTGAATATTTTTTAAAAAGAATACTTGGGGTGTGATCTACAATCGATATCGAAGCCAAAAATATAGTTTTTAGAATTTTTGTCTGTTTGTCTGTTTGTCTGTCCGGGATAAACTCAAAAAGTACTGCATGGATTTACTTCAAATTTTGCATGAATATTACTAAGAGGTCGGGTCAACATATAGGCTACATATTATCACGCTATCACCTACGGGGGAGAAGCTGTGAATCTTTATTTTTCTTACGCATTCTGTGACAGCGTGTAATCTAACAACGCATATTTAAATGTTGTTTTAGAGTAAGCCATGCTATTATCTAGCTTTACACTATAGAAACTACGCCATTTAAGTAACTTGGGCAGAGAAATATAGTTTAATGAATGTTAGTAGTATAAAGACAATTTTAAAACAGCGCCATCTATGAGATTTCATAAAAATCAAATCAAGTTACATGTTAACAAATTTTGGGAATTAATAATTTAAATTTGATCATGTTGGCGAGTTATGTAGTTAGTTATTCTTAAAATTCATAGATGGTAATGTGCATTTTCTTCATAAAAGTTGTATCGTGTAGTTCGTTTTGACAAATTAAAGTTCCAACAAAACCCTCAAAATCTTGAGCAGAGTTGAGGAAGACAATTTAAAAAAAATGCGGTGTTAAGTATTACAAAAAAGTTATGTTCATTGATGATGATCATTTCATTTCATGACACCCTCGCGGAGGCTAGCGTCAGTGACAGTCCCAGCCGCATGCGTCATCTGTTTGCCGTCATCTTGGTGTTTTGTGGAGTCGCGAACCCGGTAGCTTTGTGGGAGAAGTATCGCCATCATCTGTCTGAAGATTTTCTACAAGCTTTGAGGCGTGCTACTGGAGACGAAGTCGAAGTAACTGATGAACGCGTGCTGAACACCTGTCTCAGTTCACTTCAAGATGTGGTCATTTCTATCGGCGGCAATCCACTGATCGAATATGGGTTACCTCCTCCCCAATCATCACCGTATCAAGAGCGTGGAAATCGGGATCATAACGCTGAGACAAATTACGATCCGGGCGAAATGACCACCATACGAAATTACCATGTCGTTTTGTTCTCTTCAGAGCAAAAACTTTATGACACCGTCCTTGAAAGCGTTGGGCAAAACCAGGGTAAAATGTTTTTTTTGGATGCTCCTGGTGGAACAGGAAAAACATTTGTTACCACTGGCATACATGCAGAGGTCAGGAGGCAAGGCAAAATTGCTATTGCTGTAGCGTCGTCGGGAATCGCTACCACACTGCTTCCGAGTGGCAAGACAGCACATGTCATGTTTAAAATTCTCATCGATTTAGAGAGCGCCGAAACGCCTGTTTGTGGTGTCACGTAACACCGATAAGGGACACGTGCTCAAGGATTGCTCTCTGATCGTATGGGATGAGTATACGATGGCCAATAGGAAGGCAGTTGATGCCGTGTACAGAACCCTGCAGGACATCCGCAGGAACGAACATTTGATGGGTGGTGTAACAGTTCTGTTCAGTGGTGATTTTCGGCAAACGCTTCCCGTGGTGACGCGGGGCTCGAGGGCTGACGAGGTGAATGCTTCGTTGAAACGATCTTCGTTGTGGTCACGAGTTCGTACGCTGCGCTTGACCATTAATATGAGAGCTCGGCTCGGCGGCAATGCACGAGCTCAAGAATTCTCCGATGTCCTTCTAAGTCTTGGCGAAGGCACTCTACCAGAAGAGATAGGTGGACAGGTGGTGCTTCCAGAGTCTCTCGGTAGAGTGGTATCCAGCTTAGAAGAAATAATTCGCTGTGTGTACGGGGACATCAGTCGTATACCGCACCAGTAGAATTCTTGGGTGTGTGAGCGGGCCATTTGAATGCCCAAAAATGATCAGACTACAGCAATTAACGAATGCATTCTCTCGGAAATTGAGGGGAATAAAGTGGTCTACACCTCGATAAACACTGTTGTCGAGCAAGATGACGCCACACCTTATCCCGTGGAATTTCTGAGCTCACTGTCAGCAAGTGGACTTCCAACGCATACCATCAAGCTGAAGGTCGGTGTTCCGATTATGCTTCTTCGGAACCCATCTCCACCGAAGTTGTGTTAACCACCTTAAAGTCATCTCGCTCCACAGACACACCATTGAGGCGGAAATTCTTACGGGTTGTGGCGTCGGCGAGGCAGTATTTATACCACACATTCCCCTCATACTTCATAATTTCCCGTTCCAGTTCAAGCGCATACAGTTCCCCGTGAGTGTTTGCTTCGCGATGACCATCAATAAGTCGCAGGGGCAGATACTGAGGGCAGCGGGTGTCGACCTCAGGACGAGTTGCTTCTCACAAGGGCAACTGTACGTCGCTTGCTCCCGCGTCACCAGTCCTGACTCTCTTTACATTTTGGCTCCTGGCAGCATAACTGCCAACGTAGTTTATAGAGAAATGTTGTAAGGTATGATACCTTTGTACGTATTTTTAATATTTTGTGTCCTGGAATGTATTCCTGCATTATTTTCTCTATTTCCTTCAGTCACATCTTATGACTGAACTCAGCAGGATTCCCTTATAACTCTCTTCACTTGCTTCGCTTGCAAGAAAAACTTATATTTTAATGCTATTTTAAAAGTTGTGTAGGTACTTATAATGCTCTAACGACACTGGCATCTTAGGTATTTTTGGTGCTGTAGAGCCTTCACGCAGACGACGTCGCGGGCAGCAGCTAGTAGACCTATAAATTGTCATCCACAGGCACGTTTTCTGATCCATTTGTTTATATTTTCACCAGATACTTTTGAAACAAAACATAAGTAAACGCTAAAGTAAAGACTGCGTCAGATGAATCGATTAAGTACGTGATTAAAAACTAGGTTAAAAAAACATCACAGCAAGCGACCGCAGTTTTAAGCTAAAGGTTCACCGGTTGACCCGCTTCCATACTGTGTGTACATAAAGGCGTTAGGTATCTAACTTTAAGTGCAATGCCAAGGTCAACAGTCGATGATCGTTCTAAGATTTGATTACCAAACGAGTTAACATGAGTCTATTGCAACGTATGAAGATTACGTGATGAGTAATACAAATGCGATGCTATCATTTAATTACCCATTTCCCGCTATATCCTTTATTTCAACCACCTTTCATCACAGCCATTTTTGCAACGTGTGCTTAGTAATCTGTATTCGCAATCAATCGGAATTTCCCACGTTGTTGAGCAAAAACTGACCCGTTATGAAAAGGAAAACTTTAAACATAACCCTCTTTCAAACGTTATCAATGACTCATTGAATATAAACTAATACTACGTAATTATTGGAAATCGTGTATTTAATCACGTTTTGGTGCAGCGCAGACGGCACACTTTTTGTGCGATCGAGTCTGCGGCGCACAAAAAGTCTGCATGGCGCGCAAAAAGTCGGCAGCGGATTTTTCACAGACAACGCACACGACGCACATGTTCGATCATTCTGTTGGCAGAGCTGTAGGGACATAGACGCTATGGAAATCGTGAAGTATTATTTTGATAATAAATCGCGCCATGATACGTGCGTTACGTCCACCCCTAGCAAATGTAGATTGCCGACTAAAGTGTGCGCCCGAATTACACGGATTTTTTGTGCGCCGGACTTTTTGCGCATCGTGTGCGTTACTGCATATAATTGCATAGGTTCTATTTTCACAGACTAAAAAGTGCATCACGGATAGTCTGTCGTCTGCGCTGCACCTTTTGAAGATGGAAGTATGTGGAATAAAAATTATCAGGCGGGGAATACCGTATCGGAAAATGCATAATTATCTTGTGACTGTATTATTGCTCACAGACACATCGAACAGCAGCAGTAGAAACCTTACCTACTTTTGACTTCTTATGAGACGCAGTGATATTTAACTAATTTAATCTGAACCATTCATCAGTGTCAAACGGAGCCAACTTTCAGCAGTTGATGAAATAATTTGTAGACTCGGTGACTACGGCATAGCCAGTTGCTATGGCTTTGCATCTGTTTCAATAAAAGCCTTCAAAGATACGCTCAGTCTACTGCAAAGTAGATCGAATAATAAAATATTGTTGGTTTAATTTACACATGGATATTTTTTTCAAAATGGGCGGCGTAGCAAGTAGCTACGATAATTCGTAGCTACTTGCTACGCCGTAGCCATTAACTTCGCAGCAACGATAGTTCTATACACAAATATTTTGAATCTTTGGTATTTTGGCAGGCTAGTTACTCCACAAACTGCCCAATCAATTAGTCCTCGTTGGGCAAGAGTCAGACGCTTAGGCTGAAAGTTTATGTTGACTTGATAATGTACATACGAAGGAGCCAGCAGCGTAGCACCAAAAAAAAAGTTATTTTTTAACCGATTTCTAAAAAAGGAGGAGGTTCTCAATTCTGATGTGTATATATATTTTTTTTTCGCTTTTGACATAATTAGGGTTCCGTACCAAAATGGTAAAAAGGAACCCTTATGTTGCGACTTAGTCTATCTGTCTGTCCGTCTGTCACAGCTGGAAATCTTGAGAACTACTAGCGCTATCAAGTTGAAATTTGGAATAGTTGTAGATGATGTGTGCCCAACTATTTAGCAAATAAGAATTTTTTTTTTGGAACTGGTACTGAAAGCAGTTCTTAAAAATTTGAAGTAGGGGACTACCAGGGAATGTGGGATATCATATGAAAGAGCGCTGTTTGCACATTCTCAAACATTTTTTTCTTTTTTTTAGGCCGCTTAGTTTTTGACTTTTGATGAAAAATGTAAAAAAAAAATACCCCCTCTTATCGAAGTTTGCATCGAGAAAAATCTGAAATTATTCTATGAGACAGAAGTTTATGTAAAGATTACAGGAAAAATTAAAACGATGTGTCTAAATAGCACACTTTTTCAGAAATCATCAACAAAAATTATATTAAGTTGTTCCTCTGTCGGTCAATGGATGGTGCTGACCTAAACCTGCAAAATTCTACACCACAGTGTTAAAATTCTCTGATGAGTATAGGCCTCGCCGATGAAAATTTAAAAACATGGTACGGAACCCTCGGTGCGCGAGTCCGACTCGCTCTTGACCGTTTTTTTCTATTCCGAGCACTAAAAAGAGGACCGTAGATTATTTGATCTCTAAATGAGCTCTGATTCTTGATCAACTGCACTGCGGGCACGTCATTCGCCCAAATATCAGTTTTCTGTTTGAGTTAGCAAGGAATCTCGTCACTTCTGATGTTAACTATTATAAGCTTACCTGATCTGCTGTTTTATGTTTTCAATCGACTTCAAATGTCAATTTGTATGCACGTGATTCTGAGACAAATAAACCTATTTTTCCTGCTTACTTGTGCGAGTTAGTGATGGGGTTCCAGGCGGCGATAGCGGTCTCGGTAAAGGGACTGAAGATGATGGTGTCGTCGCGCGGGTCTACCGCCAGGCCGAGCCCCTGCGACGACTTGCGCCCCACCAGATTCACGGGCAGGTCCGTGCCCTCCGCCGGCGGACCTGACGCCAGCACGGCCGTGGACACGCTGAACACTCTGCAATCATAATAACATCCATAAGAGACTGCTTCGAATTAGGAGTACCTAAATTTTGAATTGAAGTTTTTATTTATCACTTTGTGTACTGTGTTAACTTTAACGGTTGAATTAACGCAGATGTTAAAGCGCCACCTACCTTCCTGACAGTGGATTGTTGATGTGGCCCAAGAACCATCAATTAGGATACCTTACATGCTTTCAACCTATGTCCTAGTGTTAGAGCTACGAGGCTAGTAGTTTTAGGTAGATACTTGTCAATAGCCTGTGGCTGGTTGTATGGTAACCTGCGCCGGAGAATGCGTGAGCCCCACAATGCCATCCATGAGGGTGATCCCTTCTCCTTCGATCCCCAGAGTAATTTACGGTACAGTGCTAAGCCAGTGGCTGGTAGTACAGCAAGCCTTGCGCAAGAGAATGCGCGAGCGCCACAACTCAATCCATGAGCGTGAAACTATCTCTGTCGTACTAGCCCAGAAAGAATCATTTAAATACACAGTACAGTGCTAGGTACTTTACCTGTCGGTAGCCAGTGGCTGATAGTACAGCAGGCCTTGCGCGGGAGAGTGCGCGAGCCCCACAATGCCGTCCATCAGCGTGAACCTCTCGCCGCCGATATCGTACTCGCCCAGGTCGGGGTCGGGGTACATGGAAGCGTGCGTCACTCGCCACGCGTTGTCGCGCCTACCATCGTACACGATGATACCTGAAAATACGTGAATAAAACGATTCACCGCATTCAATCCTCACTAAAATGTTAACAGGTATTTAAATTATTACTTAAAATTAAATTATTCGTTGAAATAATCAATTTCGAATAATAATTCGATTTTCAATGGTCAATTTAGTGGAGAATGTGGTGATTTAGCATAATAGGTGATGTGTCCTTAAACCAATATTTCTTCACTTGCATTGTTCTTATGATGGGCGCAACAATGAAGTCAAACTACGTACCTAAGTGTGTATAAATCTATCGTCTTCCCAAGCAGACGTTAAATACCTACATATTAATTGTGGGAAAATGTTGCCTACGGCCAAAAAGGCACTAATAAGTACCTACCTACACGATAACTTGTAATTCTCATATACCTTAGGTCAGGCGCGGTCGCAGCCCAAGATTTTGGGGGGGGTCACCATGGGTACCGAGGAATATTTTAAGGGTACATCTCCTCGTTAGTGTAGTGGTCGCAAGCGTTACTGCTGAGCATGAGGTCCTGGGTTCGATTCCTAGGTCGGGTAAAGTGATAAAAGGATTTTCTATCAGAAATTCTCAGAAACAGCCCGGTGTATGGATTTGTGCCCGGTTGATTGCAGTAGGCTCGCCCCCTGTAACATGTGACTTCAACATAACTGGCGAAATGTGGGTGTAAGTAGTATATGAAGGTACACACCTGCCTTACGCTCGGTGTTATTTAATAATACCGGCAAATTGGTCGTATGTATAAGAACGGTAGATTATTTTGTAGGGTGGGAAGAACGAGCGGAGCGAGCTCGAAAATTTTAACAACTCGCCTCGGTTTGGTTAGGTTTTGTTTGATATTTTTATGCTGAAATAGGAGTTACATTGTCGATTTATGCAGGCAAATCCAAGCAACTACGAGAATTTAGATTGCAAGAGCGAGCGAAGCGAGCTCGAAAATTTTAACAACCTGCCTCGGTTTGGTTAGATTTTGTTTGATATTTATTATGCTGAAATAGCAGTTACATTGTCGATTTATGCAGGCAAGTCCAAGCGACTATAAGAAGTTAGATTGCAAGAGCGAGCGAAGCGAGCTCGAAAATTTTAACAACCCGCCTCGGTTTGTATAGGTTTTGTTTGATATTTTTAAGCTGAAATAGGAGTTACACTGTCAATTTAAAGCAAGGAAGTCCAAGCAACTACGAGAATGTAGATTGCAAGAACGAGCGAAGCGAGCTCGAAAATTTTAACAACCTGCCTCGGTTTGGTTAGATTTTGTTTGATATTTTTATGCTGGAATAGGAGTTACATTGTCGATTTATGCAGGCAAGTCCAAGCAACTATAAGAAATTAAATTGCAAGAGCGAGCGAAGCGAGCTCGAAAATTTTAACAACCCACCTCGGTTTGTTTGATATTTTTATGCTGAAATAGGAGTTACACTGTCAATTTAAAGCAGGCACATCCAAGCAACTACGAGAATGTAGATTGCAAGAGCGAGCGAAGCGAGCTCGAAAATCTTAACAACCTGCCTCGGTTTGGTTAGATTTTGTTTGATATTTTTATGCTGAAATAGGAGTTACATTGTCGATTTATGCAGGCAAGTCCAAGCAACTATGAGAATTTAGATTGCTAGAGCGAGCGAAGCGAGCTCGAAAATTTTGCACATTCTCAGATCGGCTCGATTTTCTTTTCGTTCTTAAAGGACTAGGAATTGCTTGTTTTGCTGACTTAAGAAGAAATGCTCAAGAATCAACAGAATGCAGATTGCAAGAGCGAGTGAAGCGAGCCTGAAAATTTTAGCACCCTACCTTAAATAGGTTCCATTTTCTTTTGATTATTCTATAGAAAGAGAACTTAATTTATCGAATTAAGACGAAATTCACTCGTAAATTTTAGCGCGCGTCCGATAAGCAATCTAGTCATCGCAGAAATCATAAGTTCACAACATGAATCAAGTTGGCAACACGTTGAACTAGTAGTACTTACCTAATTTTGACCGTACTTACGAAAAAAAGGACGCGCGACGACGTTGCCAAACCGCTTGCATAACGCTATAGTTTTAAGTTTTTACTTCTGTGGCAGTCCCCATGTCTGCCTATGTTCTTAATGTTTTATACCCGTCGAGGTCTCCTTGGCACAAGTTAGTAAGACAAGTCAATTATTCAGACTCTCGACAGCTTGAATGATTTTGGGGGGGGGTCATGACCCCCACAACCCCCCCCCTCGGACCGCGCATGCCTTAGGTCTTATTTTCATGTCTTGAAACCAGAATTTACTGGCATCAATTTTAGTAGCAAATGGCCAATAATCCAGTTAATCATTTGTTTATATAATCATCTTCCACTTCTACTAATTATTTGAAGTACCTGCATATACTTTTTACAATCATTATAGTTTCTGCAGCTTCACTTTCTTTCGTTATAATATAAAGAACAGGCACTCCGCACTGTCCCGTGAAATGAAATCCATTTCGCTGGTAAAATGTACAAACATAACAAGCAGAAACTGATTGAAAGATGAAAAAAACTGCTGTTATCTTAGGTACATTTGATCAGTATCTATACATAGGTATATTCCTGCGTAGTCGGTTACATTATTTTCATAAAGCTGCTACTTACCTATATGAAATGGTTCGTCCAATATCAATACCACTATCAATTCATAAACATATCCTATAAGTATCTCTAATGTCAATAGTAAGATAATTATAGACTAATGATTTATTTTATAAGAACTAAGTGCTAATAAGTTTTTAATATTATGATAAATTTTATTACAGTTCAACAGTTAAGTTTACTAATTCGTTCAAAGGTGGATTTTGGAGTCGTTGTATTGCGGAACCATGATTTTATATGAACCGGTTGTCACGAATTACGTACTTGGTCCACTCAAGAACCTGATAAAAAGTCGTGGTTAAAACCTGCTATTTTAGTGTATTTTGCTGCCACGCAGATTGGCAGACAAAACCTAGTCTAAGTTCCTTATTTTTAGTCCGGTACCTACGTTACATTTTGAAATATCTGAGAGCACCGTAAAATGCTCTTCTATGGTCTCTCTCTAGTGTTTATGATCATTGTTGTTCTGATTAACCCGTTGGATAATCATCACCATCATAATTTCATCCACCAGACGCCCACAGCTGGTTCCAGCTACCTTCATCAGGACACCGGTCCATCATATGGGGGCCTACCAACACTGCGCCTTTGTTGAATACACAGGTCGGATAATAATCGTAACCAAAAGGGCTCAAGCGGCACTACTTCTAAATTGTACGTTTCAAACAAAGCTGTTATTATTATGCAATGACACAGTTTCTTGAAATAACAGTCCGTCAATTTAATTAGTATTTGTTGCGACTTTGCGAGTACGTTAGCAATTGCATCACTTTTTCGGAGAAAGCAACTTGGTCGACACAGTACGCTGTGGTCTGGTCACTAAACACCGAAACACATGCGTTTAACTTGCAATTATTTTATGTGCCACTTACTACGGACAGCCGCTAATTATTCGATGTTTAATATGCACTATGAATACTCAATTGGCTATTTAAAAGTGGCCATCATTTATTTAAAATTTTAAACTGATATCATCCGCTTAGATATCCTCATGTGCCGTAACAATTACGATATACCAATAAAACAAGAATTGAGGAGTGAGCTCAAAATATAAATTAAATTAAATGTTGAGAAATTGTTACCGTTAGTTTTCAATTTTGTAAATATAGTGATTGACTTGAGCACAAGAAAGAAGCAGATCATCTACAAGATTGTAAAATTATGTAAAAACCCTTAATTGAAGTGTTTTTTTTTTGTTTTTGATTTTAACGAACAGCGTGAATGAAACTAGAACAACAATAATCATATTGAATAGATTATATATACATACAATGGAATCAAAAAACTACAATGGCACATTCATGGACTTAACGTGACCAAGTTGTTCTAATAACGAAAATTTTAAAGGAATTTATAAAGAGCATTTTATTATTACGCATAAGTGAAGGTTTTACAGCCACATAACTTGCGAAATCATGAATTTTGCTATTTATTAATCTATTACCTAACAGCTCTAGTGTAGCTAGTTATGTACCTATTAAAAGTGGAAACTATCGTTCGGCCGATATGTACATACCTATATCAAGTGAAAACAGAGAATAAAATATAACATGTTAGATGTTGTGGTATGATCTAATAGGTACAGAGAATGATACAACTAATTAGGTCAAATTGTGGTTACAAGTTCATTAACATATAACCTGCTCTACTCAATTACACCTTGCATCATCTCAATCGCATAACAACAAAGAGCGATTCTATACTTTTCGACTTATACAAAGGCAGCGCATTTCGCTCTATATTTATACTAGATATATGTATATAGCGAAATGCGTTTGCATACATACATTATTCTAATGATCAATTCTGACTACTGTCGGTCAGACTACTTCCTTTTTCATATAAGTTTATTGAAGGTGTAAATTATTGGTCTCACTGGCGCATAAATCGAATTATCTCTCAATCAGCTTCCCGCTACTCAGCTGGGAGTCAAGCCTTCTTTATGCGAGTGAATAAGCCTAAGTCTAGTCCATGGCACAGCACAGGTTCTTCGGCGGTTATGTGGATGAAACCATCTCTTATATTTCACTTAGTTTCTATACTGAGTTCGCAATTTAATCTATACATATAATAAAACAGTAAAAAAACTGTGTCTGTACATTGAATATATTAAAAAAAAAAAATACTTGAGGGGGGTTTAGAAACAGTAATAGAGCACGAATCCAAAAAAAAAAATGTGTCTGTTTGTCTGTTTGTCTGTTTGTCTGTTTGTTTGTACACGCTAATCTTCGGAACTACTGGACGGATTTGAATGATTTTTTTTTGTTGTATAGGTATTAAGTCTGGGCAACATATAGGCTATAATTTATTTTGGAAAATGGAACACCTGATGCAGAACCGCAACAGATCAGCTAAAGTATAAGAGATACAATAATGGTACCATAGCAAAAATTGTTCCACGTGATGAGCATTTTCTGCTGAGAGAATAAATTTGAAGATCTGGAACACCTGATGTGGAACTCCAAGAGCCCAGCTACACCATAACATATATAGGAATGACGATTTAGCAAAAGTTGTTCAATCTGATGAGCACTCTCTGTTGACTTATAAAAATCGAAGATCTGGAACACCTGTTGTGGAACTCCAAGAGCCCAGCTACACCATAACACATATAGGAATGACGTTTTAGCAAAAGTTGTTCAATCTGATGAGAACTCTCTGTTGACTTATAAAAATCGAAGATCTGGAACACCTGTTGTGGAACTCCAAGAGCCCAGCTACACCATAACACATTTATAGGAATGACGTTTTAGCAAAAGTTGTTCAATCTGATGAGAACTCTCTGTTGACTTATAAAAATCGAAGATCTGGAACACCTGTTGTGGAACTCCAAGAGCCCAGCTACACCATAACACATTTATAGGAATGACGTTTTAGCAAAAGTTGTTCAATCTGATGAGAACTCTCTGTTGACTTATAAAAATCGAAGATCTGTAACACCTGATGTGGAACTCCAAGAGCCCAGCTACACTATAACATACATAGGAATGACGTTTTAGCAAAAGTTGTTCAATCTGATGAGCACTCTCTGTTGACTTATAAAAATCGAAGATCTGGAACACCTGTTGTGGAACTCCAAGAGCCCAGCTACACCATAACACATTTATAGGAATGACGTCTTAGCAAAAATTGTTCGATCTGATGGGCATTTCCTGTTGACTTATAAAAATCGAAGATCAGAAACATCTGATGTGGAAATCAAAGCTATCACTAATTTCACTGTATAATTATAAAATAACATAAGCTGGGAGTACCTCCACGCGGTGAAGGCGGTAACAGTTTAGGACTGATTTTCGGTGACGATGGTATATCATTGAAAAGTTGACTCTACTGGTCAAAACTCCCATTTATTTTTTTACTTTATCAATAAATATGCCTTCGGGCTTATGTTATTTGAGTGTTTAATTTCCTTTGCCATTTATCTTCGTGACACGGTAGCCTACCCGGTAACGCAGGGGAGCAGTCACTTAGATTTTAATTGATCAGGTATATTCACAATAAAACTATAACCATGCCTAGAAAGAGATCAAATCTTTCCCAATGTTTGGAACATTGGGAAAGAGGAGCTGAAAGATTGAGGATCATAAGATCCCAAGAATCTACCGAAGAGCGTCAGGAGAGACTTGATGCTGTTCGAAAACATCAGGCTGCAACTCGCTCCGTGGAAACCTCTTCGGATCGCGAAGCACGCCTGCCTTCTCAGCGTATTCGCACATCTACTAACAGGTCTTTTGAAACGAGTGATGAACGTGATGCGCGAGTAACTGGTGATCGAGATTATCATACATTGTCCCGAACACGCACACAACAAAATATTCATAATCAGTTAGAAAGTGAGAGAGAAAGAATTGCTGGAGTACGGCATGAAGAGACAGAAGAAGAGCGCAACGAACGTTTGAATTCTGATCGACTTCGACATTCTCTGAACAGAATGTCGATATCATCTGAAGAATCGGATGTGTCTCAAGACAGAGACACATCCGATCCGACAGAGATATAGCCGTAAGACGTGGCAACCTTCCTTGGGTTGATAAGGAACGGAGTGCATTTACGTATACTCTTATGAATGACTTGATTGACTACGCCACGTATTCCGTCATCGGAGGTATGGTTCAAAATTGTACTTTTTGTGAAGCTGTTAAATGGCAAAAAGAAACAAACGGTATGTGTTGCTCAGGTGGAAAAGTACATATTGAAATATTACAAAATCCTCCAGAAATATTAAGATCACTGCTAATTGGTGACCATCCACAGTCAAAACATTTCTTGGACAACATCCGTATACAATGCCTTTCAAATGGCATCTTTTGGTGCGAAACAGATTTCAGGAGGCCCATTTATGCCAACATTCAAAGTGCAAGGCCAAGTTTACCACATTGGTTCATTATTGTCTGAAAATGACCCCAAGTTTCTCCAAATATATTTCGTATCCAATTATCAAGATCAGGCAAATATTAGAAACCAAAACTTTCCGCACTTGAACAAATAGTCTGATTTCACTGCTTCAAAATATGTTGCATGAAGTAAATCCCTACGTATCCAGTTTTAAATCTGCCTTAGAATCTATAAAAATATATATAAAAAATGGTGCCATAGCAAAAATTATTCCACGTGAAGAGCATTTTCTGCTGTGAGAATAAATCTGAAGATCTGGAACACCTGTTGTGGAACTCCAAAGCCCAGCGACACTACAACATATATAGGAATGACGTCTTACCAAAAGTTGTTTAGTCTGATGGGAATTTTCTGTTGACTTACAAAAATGAAACGAATAACGTCTCGAATCGTCTCGCGCATCCCGTTGTTTTCCCGTCTCTGGGCTCTTAGAATTCGACATCAGACGTTTCAGATCTTCGATTTTGACGACCCCGTTGTCGCTGGCATAATCAACAGGATCCGCGTACGAAGTCGCGGGCAGAAGCTAGTTTTCAAATATGTAAACAAATATGTTTTGGAAAAACAACTCTAACTTTAGTTCAACGTAAAGTTCAGTTTGCGCTACAACTTCAAACATTTTTATGAATTTTTCAAGTCATTCTGAAATCAACTTTAACTTAACTTTTATATAATTCTACATATTATTATTATGTTATGTGTTTTTGAGTTAATAAACTTGATAGTTGTACACAAAAAAAAAAAACTTAATTGACACTTTCATATAGGTGATATTCGTTTAACTGGAAATACCATCAATTGGAAACAAGTACTTGAATAGACTTTACCAACCTGGTGCAACCGTGTCAGTGATATATGCGAAAAGATGGTCGCAGGATGACGACAGGTGGGAGTTGGAGGAGCGAGTGTCGTCCAAAACCAAGTTGGTGAGCAGAGAGCTCGGTCGCAGCAGCTCGCGCGGAAAGTACACACTTCTTACCTGAAAAATTACGATTGTGGTTATAGAACATAACAAAGATTTCAAGGGAAGGTAGGGAAGGTATGACACAAAGTCACTAGAATTTGTTCTACTTTGTTTTAAACTAATTCAGAACCCCTTAATTATACAAGGAAAATGGAAAAACCAGGATTATAATATATTTACCAGTCAAACTAAAGCGGAGCTTTCATTATGTGTTTGGTACCTACGTATTTGATTTAGGTGTGTGTGCACAGTTACCACTTCACGCACAGTTCACTTAGTGCTCGAGTATAAAATAATGCGTATCTCTTTCTTTGTAACCGTACTAATTTCCGGAACTACTAGGTACACTTTTTTAAATTTAAGTGTTAGCAGTTTCTTTTTATTAAAGATTTATTTAAAGAGAAAGCATAGTCTCTATAGAATTAAATTTTGTTTACTTTCGATGTATTTAGTTCCCAAATAAATAAACCTGGAGGTCAAACGCAGGAAATATCATCGGTTCATTTATCTGGTTTTCATCCTGGTTAGCTCGTCCTATTTAACCGTTGGTACCTTCATGTTTGATCAATTTAATAGAAGCTTTCAACAGTTCTAAATGTACTAACAACACACTTAGGTATTTTGACAAGTGTTACTATTAATAAACTGGCCGATATTTATAACTTTAAACTGTTATCTATATTTCAATATACCGACCTTATAAATCTATCTGATTGATCATTAAAAGGCTAAAGAGAAATGCAATACGGCGTCATAATCCAATTAGCCTACAGGCAAATTTCGTGAAGAACAAATACCGCGAATTTAATAGCCAGTGTGGCCGCTCGCGAGGTTAAATGCCATTCACTAGTTTTGAATTATACAGTGCATGGTTACTGGTCACCCACAAATTGTGCGTATTTTTTTTTTTTTTTTAAGTCGGAGCGGACAATTGCAGCACGGACAATCGGACAAGCCACACCCTTTCAAATAATAACACGACCTCGCCTACCACTACCAACGCTAAGACCAGCTGATAATTTATTTGCATCTAACACTATATTAATGACTAATGATATCATGAAACACTGCGTTGTTAACAGACATGAACTATTAATCAACCAATTCAATCAATCAAAAATACGAATGGAATTTCTGGCCAGGGATTTTATAATCAATAGGCCAAAATCACGAATATAGGTACTTACCCTATCAAAAAATATCATGGAGACAGACCGCTCATTTTATAATTACTTATTTTTGTTGCAAGAAGCATCAGAAACAGCAAGTTGAATATTTACGTAGATTTCACTTAAACAGCCTTGAATAACTTTCGTATCTACATAAGTGAATTAATGAGATAATGCTTAATTCATTTCACGTACATCGACGTTAAAATTAGGTGCATAGGCTCTCAACTGGCTAGATGCAGTATTACCTTGAACTTTTTCTTGAACTAATAAATTGCCACTTTTATACTAAACAATATGGCCTACACATCCTGTATTAGTCGTGATAAAGCAATGTAAAAGACACTATCATTGATTGAATCAAAGTTTAGGTAGGTACGTTACGGTACGTACTAATACGGTGCTTGATAATATTCAGCAAGAATAGATGACAAAAGCGTGGGTACCTACTTCAGTTTATTCATTGTAAAATGAAATAAAGAATGATCTAATATAATGAATGAAATCTAAAAAGAAATATGCTATAATTCAAAATTCTTCAGTTAGATATTACTACAATGGCCGGCGCGTACGTGTTCCATGCGCGCCTCAAAGAGATGTCAGCAACAAGGAATGGGCGCGTAAAGGCCGTAGCCTGCCGGGGGAGCGGGATTGTCTGAAAGGGTTACCGCTGCCCCGGAACATAAAGGGCTAAGGAAGGAACACGGGTGGGTTTCAGTCAGTAAGAGTCTGACACTCCCTCCTGCTCCACCCTGAGCGGTAGGGGTCATTTGATGATTTCCCATCCACAAAAAAAAAAAGGTATTACTACAAAAACGACTACCGCATTGATATAGGTCGGTATTTACGTTCGTGCTCAGTTTAAAGGCTTCTTTCTTTTAAAACAAATCACAACATCTACTATCCCGCAATGGATCCCGCGTGGTGGATTACGACCCACTTCCTCTCAAAATAGAGTCTCTGCAGTGGGAACATTATAGGCTGTATTGTATTATCGAAAAGTGACATCGAAGCTATGGCAAAGGTACAACGACCGGTATTAGACAAGTATGCAGTAAGTTCGTACCCTTTCTAACAGAACTTCGGTTAGATTCCGGTTCCTGGATAATAAATAAACTCTAAGCTGCCTACTGAACACTGGTAAGTATCCAGTTACTAAACAATGTATTGCTTAGTTATCACAGCACGACGAATTTTAACTAAATCTCCTGTCACTGCAAATGTGTCATGTTTTAATATTGTTAAAGTATCCAAGTTTTATCTTTTTCGTGACTTGCGAAGCTTAGGCATAGTTAAACAGTCCACATACAAAAAATGAATTGCAAGAAGGTTACCTTATAAGCAGCTTAACCTTATACTACACGCTGCGTGACTCTTTTATTAAATCTAATCTAGACATTAATCTACCTAGAAACTTTTTCATAAAGCTCTACTTAAAGTAAGGCACATAAGAAGCTTAAATCCTACTTATATCCTTAATTTGCAACAACCTAAGTTTGTTATAATTGATAATGGTATTTAATATTAATACTTACTGCTTTGCAATGATGTATCTGATATACATAAATGTATGCTGGATGGTAAAAAATCAATGGGCCCTGAAGGGATACCACTTTTTTTTTATTTTTTTTTTAAATCCTATCCACGTTAAATCCTTAAGATAGGTTATCATTCCTTTTTTTTCTTTTTTTTATAAGAAACAAAACTGTGTTCACAGATTTCTCGACTCTCTGTATGCTTGTCGTGAAATCAGTAAATGCAGTTTTGTTTCTTTTTAAAAATAAAGGAATGTTTTCTTTGAGAAAAATAATCCAGCCTAAGGATTTAAAGTGGTTTCCCTTCAGGGCCCATTGATTTTCTCCATCCTGTATAAAACAAGTGACCTCGCCTTTATACTATGAAATAAGTATATTTTAAAACGTATCAGGTAATTAACGTAGATAATAACAATTACGTGTAATTAAAAATTGGTCAAGAGCGATTCGGACTCGCGCACCGCGAGTTACGTACCATCCTATATAAATATTTTGGATGTGTAGAATATTGCAGTTTTAGGTCTGCGCCATCTCTTGACCGATAGTGGAACTAATGATTTCTGAATGAGTGTGCTATTTAGAGACATAGTTTTATTTTTTCTGTAATCTTTACATAAACTTTTATCACTTAAAATAATTTCAGATTTTTCTTTATGCAAACATCGGAGATAAAGGGGGGGAAGGGTATTTCTTTTTACATTTTTCATAAAAAGTCGAAAACTATGCGGCCTAAAACCAAATGTTTGAGAATGTGCAAATAGCACTCTTTCATATGATACCCCACATGCCCTAGTAGCCCCAATTCGAATTTTTACAGTACCGGAAACAAAAAAAAAATTACTTATTTCTTATTTACAAAATAGTTGGGCAAATGTCATCTGAAACTATCCCAAATTTCAAGTTGATAGCATTAGTAAGAAGTTCTTGAGATATCAAGCTATGACAGACGGACAGACAGATAGACACACTAAGTCGCACCACAAGGGTTCCTTTTTACCATTTTGGTACAGAACCCTAAAAACAAAGCTGTTGAAATAGAGCAACTGATGATATTAATATGAAAGTCTGTATTACGTAAAACAAAAATGTTATTGTTCAAAATGTCCAGTGCTATCGTGCTTATATCGCGATTTGATCTTGAAAAGTCGATGACAAACGATAGAGTCGCCTCACGACAGCCGGATGTCGACACAATCGTAACAACACTAGCCACACGTACCTGCCACATTTACGCTCTACTCATTTAGATAAAAATGATTAAAAAACGAAATACAATGTAGCCGTTGTCATTCAAATAACTTTCTCGTATCAAGTCTTTGGGCTCGCAAAAATCGTACCTTATTTTCAGTTAGTGAAATAAAAGCAATTCGAGAATTCACATACTTTACTTACTTGTATTTTTTTAATTAATAGTAACTTCCTCAGATGAACAGTTACGCAAAACAAAAAAAAGTTTATTACTAAACTTATTTAGGTAAGTAAATTTTCCTAAGTTTATGCCTGTTGTTTGATATCACTTCAATTAATTAAAGTTACGTTAACCACAAGTGCATCTAATATGTCTAATATAATGTAGTATAGTAAATTAGATATAAAAACAAACCACATACTTACATTAAATTCATTAGCCTTTATTTAAGGTAAGTTTAACACGCGTCGTTAATTAACTATTGGTAACAATTTTAACAAATGTGATAATAACAAATCACAACTTCTAAGAAATAACTGCTATCATAATAGGTACACTCATTCACTCAAATCATTCATAAAACTTCGCACTCATTGTGAAGACATTAGTGGTTCATTCGACTATAATTAATTACATAAGTGCCTACGTGTGGGGAAGTAAGCCAATACTTAATTCATTTTAAATCGTTTTAAACGAAGTATTATAATCGGAAGGTCGAATTTAATCTTTCTGTAGGGTATTATTTTGCATATTTTTGCATAACTTGCATAATTATTATTATTTATACGTCTTTTGATATTTCTCGGGACCTAGGGTCCCGGACCTTAGGAAGGCGTATGAGGGGCCGAAGCTAACTCGCAGAGGCCCATTATACATTTTTAATTAAATGACGCACCAGCCGACGATTATCCCTGTTCGCACTATGCAAGTGCACCCAAGGATAACCCCCAGTTGGTATAGGACTATTGCAGGATATGGAAACAAAGATATTTTTCAAAAGATAAAGCGGACTAACTCTTCTTCACTATGAGCAAAGAATTCCTAAGGTGCCTACACTGGATAAAATTGGCGGAGAACCACTTTTCCGCTTCAATATTGTACCTGTATGTTGATATCTAACTATAGTGTACAGGCATGGTTATTAAATCATACCCTAAGGACTTAGAACTTACAAGACATAGACAAAACTTGACACAATTACCTACACTACAAATAAATAGAATTTAGGTAGTTTAAATTTTAAGTATTACCCTTTCTTATTTAATGTAGGTAGAATTACAAGAGGTATTACTTAAACTAAAGGTTAAGACTTATTTAACTTTAATTGCTACTTTTGTGTTTGCGTAGGTGTGACATTCATTATGTCAAAATGTACAACCGACAAATAACGTAACGAATAACACCATTTTTGTTGCAATTATAAGTCGTTTTTAAATATTCTCAAATTGATGTGATGTTTGAATTGTTACTAGAACATCTGTTACTAGTAGCTAAGCCACCTAAGAAGTGGTGACAAATCAAGATACGCTCCGGCACGACTTTGATTAGTTCCTGTTACACAATGCACGCTTAATTAAGCACTTTAGTATCATTGGCCTGCTGAAGTACCAAATAACTAGCATTTTAAATCCGTATTTAAATACCTTTACAAGCTTAGCAGCTTTATTAGCTGCTAGCGTTAGGTCCGTGTAATAGATAATGTACTTATATCCGGATGTTTCGATAGGAGGATCTGCGTCAAGTGCCATTTGCACGAAATTGTAGGTGGAATACTTCGAATTTATGTTAATGTTATAACTGGCTTTTGATAATGTTTATCTATGGACAATATCTGCTTAAGGGACTTCCTGAATCTAATTCCGAGCTTAACGTAGTTCCTTAGACAACTGATCTTAACAAATTCCGGCGGACAAGGAACTGATGATAATTTTCGTAGCTACGAAAAGCAAAGTTCTTGATTCAAAAGTTTAATAAGCAAAGATCAATTCAACATTTTAAAGTATTTTCTGCAAACTCTAGTCTTCTATTATTGCTGGCTGAACAGGCCTGCCCCATACATTATTGTGTCTGTCAAAAATTATGTATTCCGGAAAATAAAGCGAACGTCAATAAAGTATCATGCTTTATGGGGATAATTAGAATCAATATAAGCCTTACTGCCATCCAGGAACACGGCACTAGTTATACATACTTGACGTGAATGTTAAATCGCAAGAATCTCACCTATCAGTGCAATTAATTAAAAGCTTAGTAACATTCAATATGCGACAATCCTTACGTAACCGATTCGATACAAGACCGCACAAGTCGCGTTCTAATAGGCAGTTTTTGTACCTGTAGATGTGTACCTATTTATTGCAAAAGCTTCGGCTAGAGAGTCCAAATGTAGGCATTTACAAATTTTGACAAAATCCTGTAGAAAGTAAGAAGACGTGTGTTGGATTGAAATTGATTAAGATGCAGGTTTATGCAAATAGAGGTGACTTTGGCGACACATGTCCCATGTCTTCTTCTTAGAATTCGTGCGTTGAATTTCCGCAAAAACTAGGCAAGATCTAAGCGAAGGAGAATTTAAAGATTATTTCAAGACTCACCAGACGATCGGTAGCCATGTCAAATATGAGGATCTTGGGCGGGCAGACTCTCCTGAAGTCATCGATACTGGTCACCACTCCGGCGTCCAAGACCCACAGTCTATTGCAACGATCAGCACGCACGCGGTATACGGAGATCAGACCCGTGCAGTTGATGTCGCCTCGGCCAGCAGTGTGCCATGACCAGTCGGGATACGCCTGGAAACATAAAATTTTTAAATAAAGGTATAATGCAATCAACCGAATAGAGATAAACCTTTATGTTAAAAAACAACTTTTTAACGTTAGGATAAAAACATTTAATTACCAATCCGAACGACTCAAAAGTCGTTGATAGACTTTTAAACGCTAATTATAGCGTGTAAGTAGCAGCAAAAAGTCTAAATTGTAAAAAGTATTAAAGTAGGTATAAAGAAGGTAGGTTATTCCTACAGAGTTACTTTAGTATTTATAAATATTGTGTTTGTTAACAACGATTGGTATTCGTTTACCACGTCGACCGTTGATTTGATTCCCATAAATGTTTTTTTAAATGGGAAACATCACATATTGACATAGCGTGTTTTCGATGGCGGCATACAAATAAGCAAACGAACAAAGGATGTATAATGTAGTTGACATCGCAATGTGCATTTACATTCATAAAAATAACTCGTGACAAATGGATTCGATGATAAATAAGCGACTAGGATAAAAATATCTGTTTGCATGTTAATACTTATTGAAGTTTTGGTAGGTTTTAGTAAGTATATTATATAGTTTTCAATAGAGTTCTCCTATTCAAAACTCATTCATTATTAAAAACTCGTAACAAACGCACTCAATATTCCAAAACAAACATTAATATCATGCAGATTGCATCCTAGTCGACTCTAGATTATATAACTGTTTTTAGTGTCGCATTGGAAAGCTGCGTTTGTGCTTAAATTCAATAGCACCACATCTTTTATGTAAGCCTATAAGTAATTCTATACAAACTCTCTCCTGGATCTAAATTCTAGGCAGCAAACACGCTGTAAATAGGTATGTATATCGAGGATTCGTAATGTCTTTTGAATTGAATTGTAAAAGCGCAGCACGAAGATATTTTTTTCTAGAATTTAAAGTCTAATTCGACCAAATTTTGATACCTAGTACGTGTACCTTAGTCTAATCCTGCGAATTAAATTGTTGACAGTTTTTTCATCTCAGACGTTAAATTTATTACACTGATTAAAGACTGGTAAAGCCCGCCGTAAGGAGACTATAAAACTAAGTAACTTAGAAAAGTACATATAAGTAACTGCATAATCTTTATTCATTAATAGCAACCTGGATGTATCCTAAGTAGCTGTAAGCAGATACTTACAATAGTTAGATACAATAATTGTGGTTAATGTAATAAGCTAATAACACAATAAGGTAGGTTCGTGCAAACGTGAGTGGCGCACATCTAAGTGTCACAGACCACAGCTCACCAAGGCCAGCAGCGCAAACTGTGCGATTGCCCTTCACGCTTTCCCGTGTCTTACGCGTAAGCGCGAAAGTATTTGTATTTATTTTACTAAGGCATACACCCTGTGTTATCTAATTCCGACACGGAACATTTATTAAAATCACTCGGTTTGAGCACACGTTTGCCTTATACGCTTCGATAGTTCACAAATGGATACCGCTTGCCTTCTAAGTACAACCTGTTTAGTCAATTCAAGTGGGTGCAGGAAAAAATAAATCTAACATAGTTTTTCTACCCGGAAAACGAAATACCTAAACATTTTCTCATTTTACTTATTATTTGAACTCGTAGCACGTCCTCATCAATGTTTATCATGATGTTCATCTACTTGAGGACACCATATTATCCATAATGTAATTGACGTATTGCTACGGTGGAGTGGCGTTAGAAATTATTCTCAAATAATGGGGAAGCTTGGTATTCGCTAAATATCTAATAGAACCGAAGTTTGCACCACTAAACAAAATAGCCTACCTCATCTATGAAAGCAGTTTAATTATTATAACTAAATGCTTTTACTATCGGTAATTTTCTGCATTGCCGTTTCAAAACTTGTCTAATCTCTGTTACTTATATTATAACCAAATCGAGACATATAAATGGACTAGTTTAACTTGTACAACCAATGCAACTACTATTATTACAGCTATTAGTATATTTAACAATCCACATTTATATTTCGAACAAGCATAGCTAAACAAACATAATTATAACGTTTTACCATACTAAACAACAAGTTCGTAGGTAATGTTATATATGATTGTATAGTAAATACATATAACAATTACTAACTCCTAATATAAACGATATAGAACCGTCAAGAAAAGAGATAATTAATCCAATCTAGCCTATTAAGATATCCAAGTTTTGCGCAATTTATCTGACATTAAAATGTCAGACAGACAAACAAAATAGAAATAGGTAGGTAGGTACCTATTGAACAACATGTATAGAAAAGTATTGGTTTAGATTTATCTGACAACTTGAACACCTTCAAACAATTAAGTTAAAAGCTCACTCTGGAAGTCTGACATAACCAAAGTCAAACCAGATTTCACAACCTTCTGTAATATACCTAGGTACCTATTTAGATGCATTTTGCTTATGTTTCCAACTCCCGATTTCTTTGCAATGTTAAATAAGAAACACAAAAGACACAAAATCAAAATCGAAATCGAATCGAATTTTGCACAAAATCTTGAATTGTCTAATAATCTTGTTTTCTAACCACAAACTCCTAAAGTTACTTGTAAATAGATTAAGGTACATAAGTAAGTAGGTCAGCCAGTACCTAGGTCCTATTGAACGCATTTACACTAGCTCAGCTTTCGAAGGCGACACAAGCTCTGCAAAGTCATTGCGCAATTTTAGGTTGTAATCCAAATACTGAGACTCGTTTCTGTAGAATTTATTTTCAAACACATGATCGTATTAGGTTTTTATGTCGTTGAGCAACTAACATACCAGACAAAGTCACTCTTAGACTATAATTCATACTTGTCGCATTATGTTATTAGTGCTTAACATTCTGTATAAAAATTAATGCCAAGTTCTCAGGCACGCATGCCGACTTGACTTATAAGCTAGACGTAACTACTAGATTACATTACGTATATACACACGCACGTATATACGTTTCTTATAAATTAGTTAATGATTAGGTATAATTACGGGTATGCTAAAAAGGATTAGAAAATAGTATAGGTATGTAAATAATATTATTGTTTTACTGATTAGGAGGCTATATTTAATTAAATAGGAAATAATTTCTGACGTTAAGCTACTTTATTTTAATTATTTATAAGAATATCGATCTTCCAGTTTTCGAAAGACGGAGTTACGACATCACGAGACTTTAAATATAAACATTATGGTCAACCAGAACAAACGCGATCTGTGTATCAAGCATCTCTTGCACAATATGAGAACAAAAGCATGTATACGTGCACAAACATAACACTAATAAAATAACTTTAAGACACGTAAATAACTAGCGGATTGCACATAAAGCACGACTTGTTTATAAATGTTAAGGTGCTTAGCACAAGTGGGTAAACACAGATTATATCTTAGTAAATTGATGTTGACATTACTTAACAACAATAATCTAGTAATTTAGTATTCAGAAAACCTAAAAACATAACAATATTCATTTTAAGTTCTATTAATATAGAATAGTAGTATCACAAATATAATGTATTATCTATTAATTTTTTAGACGATTGGAGTAATCTCCAATCGTCTAAAAAATTACTGAATAACAACTAACTTGTGACAGTGGTAACTTGATAAGTTACTAATTTATAATTATTAAGTATTTACAGGCCAGTTCGACATTATCTTGACAGAACTTAGATAACCCAAATGAAATATTTTTCAATAGAAGGCGATAGTCGCACAGATACCGAGAGCATCATGATGTAATGATGATTGATGACACCGGCTCCAATTTCACTAGAAAATGTTACGTACAGTCCCTTGATAAATGTTTTAGTTTTAAGTCTCTTGGTAATTGTAAAATCTACTATGCTCACTGGCCTCTCGATTCTCGAGGCAACTGATCGGTAACTGCGTGATATGTCACGATTACCATTGTAGCCGTCACAGACTAAGCCGTCGAGGCCGAGGTAAGTAATTTTGCTACATTATTTTGACCATAAAACTCACTAAAGTGTTTATAAAAAAATTGAATCAATATCAATTGAATGAATGCGTCACAATCACTGAGGCACGCGTTAATTATTTTATGGTGCAATAAAAGAAAGTTGTTTTTCAAATTACCTGAAGAACAGGACTGACGCCTGGCGGTAAACTCCGTGGTATCCAGGCCAATGTGGCGGGTACTCCTGCCCTTAGCCGTGGAATGCCCAGGTATAGTCTATCCCAGCCTATCTCCAGCCCAGTAGGGACTGTGTTTTCTGGTTGGAACTTTTCTAAGAGGACAGGGTCAGGGGGAAAGTCGAACTGCATCAAGCTCCATTGGTTGACTACTTCAAGCGTAGCACTTGCTGTGGCTATGTAAGCCAACAGCACTACGATGTGCCTCCTCATTGTGTCGCGGTCTGAAACAACAAAAAATCGTAAAGTTAATAAGAATACCTCCATAAATGTTAAAAATAGAGTTTTTTGTTATTGAACCTAGATCCTAGATCGGCCTAAGTCTAGAGCGATTAAATAGTTACTGTTTTGAGTACCTAGATCCAATTATTATATATGGTTATTATGTATCGATTTCCGTACTAAAGCTATTAAAGTAATCGACAGCTTAGGACTTCCTAGTACATTTGATTTTGGTCACGTCAATACAAAGTACCACAATACAATGACATCGTTACTGCAACGTTAATTAGCGTAGCAACATTGACATTGGATAGAATGCTACCTTTTTTACAGAGTGACCGGTGACCTGTTGCCCGAGATTTTCCTTTATTTCCTAACTTGCGTGCGTATTAAGTAAACCATCACACTGGTTATGCATTGTAATTTTCTTAAACTATGCTTTTACGTGCTCTAAGAAAGTTGATATGTGTGCGCTAATGAGTTTTTTTTTTTGTTGTCGTTATAATCTTTTTATCCGTGTATACAAGAATACGACTTGACATTCAGTCAGACGTGCATGTCAAAAACAAATGCCGACCGACTTTTACTTTTAGTTCAAGGACACTTCCGCAGTAGAGATGATTATGACGTACCTACAGCAAACTAGATTCACGTCTACAGGTTTCTAAAGCGAGTCCACAGCATAATGCACTTTAAGTTTATAAATCCTCTCGCTTTCAAGCTCCATTTACTTACAATTTAGTTTTAATATTAAACTGTGTAACTTTAACATTCTAATTTCTACAACTACTACTGACTTAAAATTACAACCCATGTTCTCTCAACATACCTCGCAATAAACAGATGAAGTAGGTAATGTTGAAGAATAGACTAGGTTGTACCTATATGACATAGATTAATTAACTTATAAAAGCAGGTAAAGGTATAACAGAAACATTAATAATCCGTGGATGGAAACCATAATAACAATAACCATAGAGGTAGGAACGCATTTTTTGAAAGGCATTTTTTTTATATTATGTGTGAATAAGTGAAGGTGATATTTAAAAAAGTATTTATTTTATTTTTGGGCCGTTTTTTTTTATTCCTTTATTAGAAGAACCAGATTCTTAATAATTAAATGTAGCCTATAAGACTAATAGCATTTTTTTAATACAACTTAAATTATTGTTACTTGAAAAATAATGTATGAACATAATAAATAAAAGTAGGCTTAAATGGAAATAATTTAAGTTGATAATCTGCTATTATTGGGATTTAATAATGTTCTACGGACGACGGTACAAATTTTCTCATAAAGAAAAAAAATATATTGTTTTAAACAATACTTAGTTTATCATCGTGAAAATTAATAAAGCCAATATTAAAAAAAAAATGTCCGCAAAAGTATATAATATCATTATTATAACATGGCTGTCTAGCAAGGTACAAGCTCATTCCGAGTAAAATAACATTTGGATGCCACAACAAGAACAAAAAATGTCATCCGTTTATATTTTCTATGCAAAATATAAACGGATATAATTATTTTTTTTGTAGGTATAAGTACTATTTTTGCTGCTCAAGTAAGCTAGTACAGATTATCCCATATGCAGTGCTGGAAAATACACACTAATTTTTTTTTTAACAAATTATAACAATCTTTGCTTAGATAATCTACATTTCTAGAATATTTGTATAGGCAATACGTCAGTAAAATACTGCCTGATTGATAATATAATATTCAGATGCCATTTTTAGGAAAAGAAGAAAGTAATGAAAGAAATTCATAATGGCATTACAAAATATTATTATCTAAAGTGGTTTACACGTTATCTAACCAAAAAGTTTACATGCAAGATAATCTTTTTACTGGGGGACAATACACAGCCACATCATGGATCTAGCAGCATTCTAAAAGCATACAATTTTGCACAAGACTTCCTTATAAGTATGTATAACGAAAGAGCAAAAAGGAAGGATTTTTTTTTAATTCGTTCCCTAAGGTGCAGCGCAGACGACAGACTATCCGTGACGCACTTTTTAGTCTGTGAAAATAGAACCTATGCAATTAGACCGCGCCGTCTGTGGTCTGTGGTCTTCATCATCAGTTCCACTTCACCGAATACTGCTTTTTGAGAGCAAATGCACGAGTTACTATAAAAAATACCCAAATCTCTATAGGTGAGCCTACAAAATTTGAGGGTTTCCCTCAATTTCCATGGGATTCCCTCATCAGATTCAGATATTGTGACAATGAGACTACTTCGGGAGCATACCCTTTCAAATAAAAAAATAATTTTGAAAATCGGTCCACAATTGACGGAGAAATCAGTGAACATACATTTAAAAAAAAACATACATAATGTCGAACATAATATAACCTCCTCCTTTTTGGAAGTCGGTTATAAATAATAAATATGGGATGCAATACGGTAGGCTAATGTAATTAATTACAAAGCGTTTGTAACCTTAAGTTACTACTCACTAAAACTAGTTCATCAACTATCACTTGTTCAAAAACTAGTACTCATTATTTGTTGTTAAGGTGGCACTAGTCGATATTTTTTCCATACAAATTTCGGGAGGGTATTACTCCACTGTTTGACATTTGTGCATCCAAAGTTAAAAATTAGATCTTGTTGTCTTATTATTAATTTTGTCTGTAAGGAAACAGAATAGTAAAATAAAAGCCATTAAAAAGTTATGAGCCAACAAAGACTCGTTTCTTTTGCTATTTTAAACGTAAATTTGGATGTAAATAAGTAAGAAAAGAACTGTAAAACCTGCAAGACAAAGCTCAATTACGTTTCGAAGAGTTCAATAAACTTGATTTGTATTTGATTTATGCAGTGGTTTTTTCATAAAACTCGATTTCCCAAAGGACATTTCAAAATTTACGCGCCTGTCAGTTCGGAACGATATTTGTGTGCGTGAGAACTAGACGTGTAGACTAGAGTCTAACTGCTCATCACTGATACTATCTCTGTCAGACACGATGCCAGGTGAGACAGTGTGCTTTTTGGCCATGACCACCAGTGAGTTCGAGCTCGCGACTAGTTCCACCTTAAGGAGATTACACAACGTTTAAAGTACTTGTCAAATAGCCTCAGTAAAAAAAAAAATCTGTGTTTTAGCAAAATAAAGAGGAAAAGTAACAAACAAAACAAAATTACTTATTATGATGTAGTAATATTTACGAACAGAATAGCTAGGCAGTGTTCTCAAACTAACACAGACTGACATGGGCGTCATTCATAGGCGTTAGATAATGGCTTTGAGTCAAATAAATGTGTTATGGGCGCGAGAACGCGATATAATGAGACAGTGGACCGGTTCTGAACCTTTACTAATGCCAGCGTACACAGGCTTACCTAGGGCCCCTCTTGAACACTAACTCTCAGTTTCTGACAAGTTAATCTATTTAATCTGTCGTCTATTCCTGTGCCAGGTGATAACATTACTTGATTGCTTTTTGACCAGTCTAACGCAACAGCTCACGTGAAATTGGACATCAGATTAAAAGATCAAAGATTTAAACATTTTTACAAGTTTAAAAAACTGGACGAAAACCTTCCAAAATAACGTCTAATTGGAGATGAGTTACAGGAATTAAATTCAAAAAACTATTGTGCTATACCTACCGGACATATCAAATAGATTTATTACACATAAAGCACTATCTTCATCCCTCGTTGTTGCGTAGTCTATTGTGCCCGTATTATGTAGTTATCAAGCTAAGAATAAAGCATTAAATCAAATTAAGTGCAATTTTCATGTCAGCAAGCCACTCAAAATGTCAACCGGTGAGTGGATTTGAGGAAATAATATAGTGTTATGTTGACATCTTCAATCTTCATAGAACAACAACTAGTGTATATAAGAGTGTTCTATAAGAGTTAGGTTATTTTGTGTAGTTAACCAATTAACCATTTAACGTAGTTGTTTGGTTATATAGGTACCTACTTTAACGATTGAGTGATAGCAGCTTTGAATGTTTCTTGTTAATACTTATGAATCTACCTATTGTATTGAGGCATTGGTCAACTTTTATGGCTCATCAAAATTAATTAATTATTCAAAATCCTTGGAGAGCGCCTTGCTGAAATACCGACAACCGTGACAGACGGATCACTGATCACGGAATGTGTTGTGGAATAACGAGGTATATGCACAATGTGTAAAACGACCCAATGTGCGTACGTAATTACAATGTTACTGGTACAAATAGTGAATGCTGCCCATCCTTCGCCAACAAACGTAGATAATGGATTTCACTAGTCTTACGACATTCCCAGGAAACGCTGGTCTAGTCCAATCTGTAGTCATTTGAATGTTAAATAGTAAATATTGTGCGTAGTGTTATTTAAATCGCAGCCTTAGGTACTCGTGCCGGATTTGTTCTAATGTGACACCAAGGTTGGAGTGCGTTCACCGCTTAGGGAAGTGGTACAAAAAAGTGTATGTCCAATCAAATAAAAAGGTTCTTCCTAGGTAATTAGAGGAAGGAGATTTCTAGCATAGTTGAATATTAAATAGGAGCACCACATAAGGACATGTAATACAAATATCAAACAAAATATCAAACAGTTTTATAATAAGTGAATGTATTGTTTCACCTTGTAGTGTTACTCGCAAAATTGTTTAAAGTAGGCTTAACAACTATGTTTAAAAATATTTCCTTTCAGTTTATTTATAGTTTAGTATAGATAAAGCTGTTATTTATCAGCCTAATTGAACATTTTCGTTCAAAAGACGCAGCAGCTGGAAGCATTGACCGCTATTTTCGTATGGTCAATGAACATTACTCAGGATTCTGAATTACTTCATTCTGCACAAAATATTTCTCATTGTTTGTCTTATTTACTTTTAGTAAGTATATTCATGTATTTGTGTATATTGATTTGTGCTTATATATATGTAATTAGGTATATATTATATTCATAGTTTTAATAGGTTTAAGCGTATCTTTATATTTAAAATATTTATTCCTCAATTTTCATGATTGCACCTACCACTGTTTGTCTCTGCATCACCCAAAGGTTGACTGGTAGAGAATGCCTATGGCATTAAGTCCGCGTCTGTACATTTATGAGCTTATAGTATTAAAAAAATAATTAAAAAACGCAATTCATTTGTTCTAAAATTAGTGAATACATAAGACTATTGACTGACATACTATCCGTGTTCTTTTAGAACTTTTGACAGCTCTGACATTCAATGCTGTTTTATTAACGCATTGATTGATTATTTGACTTTACTTTTGTAGATAAAAAATAATGTAATAATTATGTTACTTGATCTTGTAAATCTCGTGACAATCTTTTATATCATATAAATTGTGTAATGTAATAAACTGATGGGTTTGATTCAATTTAAAGTTTATTTTCTTCTTTTAAGAGCATTAAAAATAATACCTTTTTTTTTAATTAAGACATTGGCAGATTAGTGGACACCGCCTTTCCTTGTCATAATGTAAAAATAGAACGTAGAAAAAACTGCGGTAGCTGCATGTAACTACGTACTACCTACGCATTTCAGGTTAATTACACAGTATTACCCAACCAACACCTATTATTTTTCGAACAGAATTACAAATTTTCACATGGAAGTGATCGAGCAGTAGACTACAGAGACTCTACAATCACAAAATTGCAAAACAATGGCTTAAATATAGTCCTTATGAGTCAAGCCAGCCGAGCCTGATAGGTGTTGCACACCATTTAGGTACTTATATAGGGTGACTGGTAATTAGTGACCGATACCTGAACACGTGATTGTACTCATGATAACAAACAACTTTTACTATGGGACCAAACCTGAATTCGCGAAAAAAGAATCAGCTGTTCCCTACATTTTGACAAGATAGACGAAGATAAATGTAGGGAACAGCTGATTTTTTTTTCGCGATTTCAGGTTTGGTCCCATAGTAAAAGTTGTTTGTTATCATGAGTACAAGCACGTGTTTAAGTATCGGTCACTAATTACCAGTCACCGTATAGATTTGAGATAGTTGATTGAGAGGTGCATTTCTATTCAAAAATAAAATATGATTATGACATTATTGCAATATGAAATTAGCATATAGACAAGACACTACAGCTAGATCGACACCCGATAGCCTTGTATCTATTTAGATACCTCAATAATTGTCGTTATGTAAGTGCTTATGAATAAATAATTGAGGACTAGGTGCTTTCAAGCTTACTAGAGCAAATGCAGTCTGTGAATAATGATTTGTCATTGTCGTGATATTGCTACGATATTTTTTTAGATTTCTGCCTTAGACTCTCGACTTTTCGAGTCTGAGTACCTACATATAAGGTTCGAGCGCGATCCCTAAAGGATGATTTCCACCAAACGGCTCGTATCGCATCGGATCAGAAAGGATAGGAACGGATGGGGCGACAGCCGACCACATCCGGCAAGATGTCGACGCATACGATTGACTCCGTACCGTCGCTTGCGAACGTATCAGTTTCTGCGCCTAGTCAATTAGTTACATTCCTACCGTGTTGACGTGTTTTAATTTTTGAAAATGGTTGCATTTGACGTAGTAATGTTGGCTATTGCATTAAAAAAAGAAGAAAATAATCTTATAACACAGAAGAGGAAAAGGAAAATTTGGACTACAGCCAAAAGGATTCGATCGGATACGACGACATGCGTATTTAATGTACAGGTCGACCAAAGAGTTTTCTCACTTCATAAGTTTTAGTCGCCGGCGACGAACAAAATGATCGGTTGCTGTGGCACGTATACCCCCACGTTACATTATTGGATTTGGGTTGACGCTCCATTGACGATTATTATTTATTGCATTTTTCATGAAAACGCATGAAATTAGATTGAAAAAATAAAATCCGAAAACACCAACTGCATCAGACTATTCAGATTACTTGAAAAGTGAGCTAGTTTTGAATCTTAGTTGCAGTCGGGTTTTGATGTTGTCATTTTATTTTTATTTTAATCCTTTTAGTGTGTCGCATTTATGATATCGTCTCTGCAAGCCCTTTGTTTTGATTCTCCACATAATAATGGTATAACATTTCTTTTTCAAGATCTTTGATTATATAAAAACTAAACTTAGCCTATAACTACACGCGAGTTGCGACCCAAACGAGACGATAGATACCTCATCTATTAAAATATATCCGGCCGGCGGCCGGGCGGCCGTTCAGATGCTTCTAAGGTAAAATGAATTCCGCATGCAAAGATACAAAGTTAAGTACTTTCGCATAAAAACATAACCCTGTCCTGTCACGTAGTCGGATAAATAGTGTATGACATTTCACCTATCTAGGTATTCCCCCGGTTATTTAACAGTTTTATAAACTACCAATTCGATAATTGAATGGTGCGAAAAGTAGAGTATTCTCCTCGGGGATAAACGTGTCTTCGTCTTGGGCCAGCTTGCATCCTTCGCTCAGGAGTTAACTCAGAGTTAGAATCTTTCGTTGCGTTCAGGATTCAAAATAGCGCCCGCGATAGCTTTATCCCCTTAGTGAATAATCTACTATTATTTTACCATTAATGTTTCTATATTATTAAACATCAAGTTACATTGTATAAAGATTTGCAATTATAATATATATTATTATATATTTTTATAATATTATTATATGGACCCACGGACCTATTACAGTTAGTCGCGGTGTAGTATGTAGGGGTAGATACTACATAAAAACTCACAAATTTTACTTCTTTATAGTTAATAATATTATTATGTATAGTTAAAGTTTCTGAAGGCCGGATCAAGTGTCTGATCAGTAGGTCGGTTTTAAATTGTCATGTCAAACAGTCATAACAACTATATTGTGATCGATTAACCGAAATAACAACAGTAGGTAAATAAACTCGTTTTAACAACAGATTAAATTAATTGAATAAGTATGAAGGATAAGTTCCGTGGCTCGTGTTTCTGCAACATATTATGTATAATTTTAAAAACTATTTCCGTATAACAAAACTGAATTCCTGAATAAGGCTTTAGGTAAACAAAGGATTTGATGGACTTTTCTCAATGTTTTAGCAGGATGTCCAAATCTGATCAGTTAGATACAAGATTATACTGGAAATTAGTTTAATTGAGAATGGTAAGTAATGTATCGACTTCACAAACTGTTTGATATTAGGTATCTAAGTTATGGCTATTATTATTTAACGAGCCTGCAGTTTATTCGTAGCAGAGGGTCGGGCAAAATGTTATTGGGTAGGTATTTCCAATCGGGTTTTTTCAGTAGCAAACCGAAGTCTGATTTGCTAACCAGTTATGGCAGCACAGTGTATTATTTTGCCTTAGTTGCGGACATGCCAGTTTTATTTTTTTTCTTTATAGATTTGACCTTAATAAACCATTCTAAAAAAACCCCGTTTTGAAATTTCACTTCATTTAGGAGATACAAATATTTTTAATGAAAGGTCACCAACCTTCTTGAAAAAGTTTTTCGTCTGTATTTCTTGAATAAACCAACTTTCAGTGACTTATAAACTACCACTTAATTGTTGGTTTGAAATGTATAAATTGAAAAATTTGCAAGTCTCTAACGTAGGTAACAGGAACGAGAATAAAAAATATTTTATCAATAAACGAAAGAAATATATATAAAATTAGCTATTTACGGGTCGTATTTTTTTATTTTCATAATATACTTATGTAAAGTACCTTCAACTGGAGAAAATTCTAAATATGTATCTAGCGAGATCTCGGAAATATTGCGTTTCTAAGTTTTATTAAATTTCTATGGAAATAGGGTTGTCACAAAGTAGTAAATTTTTAAATTGATTAGTTCAATCGACTAAATCAATTATGCTAGCCAATGTTGTAAACGCTTATTTATGATATATCCTCGCTATCGAATTGAATTATGATTTCGTCAGTCGTCAGTGTACCTAATATTATTTTCTTCGGATTCTAAATGATTATAGTGAACATTATCTGTTGTGACGCATAGGAGTTGAAGCACTGATTTCGATAATGGCAAAGGTTTTTTATGTTTATGACGTGTACTAAGTGTTAATGAGGATATATACCTATGGATCGGATGACTCTAATGCAACCGGAAATTTTAAAAATTCAATATTTCCGAAATCCTGGGCTTGTTGCAACTGATTTTTTTTTTGTGGTGATGGTTATTATAGTGGTCAACACACAGGCTTAAAAAAATGCGACCGTGAAAAGAATAGCCGGAAAAAAATATTTTTCAAAATCATAGAAAAAAAAATTCCCACTTGTGTGAGCAAGATTTTTAAAGTTTTCAAAAAAAATGGTTTTGGTAGTGAATTTCTTTAAAAACTTAAAACATTTCGTGTAAAAATCAAATGAAAAAACGAGATATTATGGTGTTTTTATAGTTTTTATGGATTTTTCTCGATTTTATTTACTTCTCTTAAACTACAGTAGTTAGAGCCGGCGGAGTTTTATTAAGAGTTTGTTTGATTTTAAGCTTTCCTAAAAACACATAAAACGAGCATGTCCGCAACTAAGGCAAAATACCACACTGTGGGCAGTGAGCTCGCCTCCTTACACAGAACGTTTATACATATTACGGGCGAAACCTCTTACTTCTTTGGGAAAGTCTAGCGTAGGTACCTATTATCTATTATACTTACCTATATAAAATTCTATGCCCTGACTGACTGATATATCAATGCACTGCCTAAACCGCTGATCCTAGAGACATGAAATTTGGAGGGTGTGTTCTTTGTGAAGAGTAGGTATCTACTAAGAAAGGGTTTTTCGAAATTCCACCCCTAAGAGGGTGAATGGGGAGGGTGAAATTTCACGCAGACGAAGTCGCGGGCAGAAGCTATAGTATTTCATATTTAGGTAGTAGTATTTTTATCTCACGAAGCGACGCGCGCTTTACTTGTGGTAACCAAGTATACAAACACACTGTGAACGTGTGCGTGAAGACGAGTAGCGTAAGCACATGCACTCGTGCACTTCCAACTTCGCCATTGTCTCGAACAGTACAGAGAGCTGCGCTTACACATACATTCACAGCGTTTTTGTACAGTTGGTAACCACAAGTAAAGTGCGCCTCGCTTCGTGAGATAAAAATACTATACAAAGACACAACTTCGGAGTCCGCTTGGCTTATTAATATGTAACAGACAGCTAGAAAATCATTACGTAGGCATAACTTTACATTTTATTTTTAACAATGCATTGCTCTGATGATTAAATATAGTCGTATTACTGTGGTTGACACTACAGGTGGATAAAAACGTGATCGAGGCCGTATGTAAGTGAAACCGGACTTGATGTGAAAATGCCTTCACTTATGCTAAGACACTTTATGTACCTAGACGCCGCGTGCGCATTTTTGGCAACAGAAAAAGTTTTAAGACGGAAATTCTTGTAGACGGTATACTTACTTGTAGTAGTTATAAGTACTTATGTAAAAACAAAAATGTTAATTACACCGTATAATATAGGTACTTATTTTTTAGTATTCAGAGAATTGCCATTACTTGTGATGGTGTGGAGATCTTTATAATGTAGACTTATAAACATTAATAGATTATAAAAAGTACAACATTAAATAGATAAGATTTAATCGGTTGGAATGAAATGTATTTGCAAAAAATAAGAGAAGATAATTAATTTCTAACTACATAGTACTAGGTAACCATTAAAACACACGTAATAAGTTTGTATTCGTGGCATTGACATTCACCTTGTTATTCAAACCACGAATTAATTTGATGCATTGTGTGATATGCAACTTATCTTAAAATTCAGTTCATTTATTTATGACTACTCGCATAATTAAATTTTATTACTTTTTTGGTTAGTAGCACGTGTGTTTTAGATATTCGACCGGAGATAACTTAAATCATTTGCTTATGTAATAAAATTAAAATGAGGGAAACTCAGACGTTAATTGCTGGACGCCGCTGTTAGTTATAACTTATAACAATCATCAGCGCACGCTAGCATTAGCATTGTTTCTACCCTACCGACCACCACTTGCGACTATTTACGACGGCTGTGTCATGCGTGTTTCGATAGTAATTGGCCTGATTGAGTGTACCACTCCGGTGTTGTCATCGGAAGTGGATACTCGAGTCATTGTTATGTAAGGTATGTAGAATGGTATTAAGTAACTTAAATCAAAATTATAAAGGTAAGCTAAATATTGGGTTTCTATTGCAAAGTGTAGAGAAATTCCTTTCACAACTTTATCTCTGGTGACAAATGTGAAAATCTGCATAATGCGGGCCATTGCTAGGTTGCAAAAACAAATCGCTATTCACGGTGAAAGGTTACCTACACACGTACCTAGATATTGACATGTCAAATCTCAAGGTTGTCGACATTGATATTGAAAAGCTTTGGCGTACCTACTCGTATACCTACATTTAGTACCTACTGTTGAACTAATTCTCTCTCGGGTCTGCAATTAGGATCTACACAATAGATAGGTAGGTAGGTACCTATATTTTTTTCCACCGAATTGAATTCCCTCCTAGTTCCGTAATTAACTAGGTACAGTCAGCAAAGGATATAGGTATTCAGAGTCGTCGAATATAGTTGAATTTTAGTAAGAAACCGATTGATTTTTTCGAATGTTTATTTTAATAAATTAAATGTTTGTTTTCTATTAATTACATTAGATTTTATTCGAAAACATAAATCGGTTTCTTACTAAATTTTAACTATATTCGACGACCTTGCATACTTGTCTCCTTTGCTGACTGTACCTAATGCGGTTTCCTCTGATAATTTTTAATTTGTAAGTAAATAATTGATTTACTTGTTGAAAAATCAAAAAATAACTAAGCACCTACCTATTTGAAAATGTAAACTAGGCAGGTAGGTACCTACTATTAACTTTAAACCAAAAACAGAACTAGTATTGTTGCACACACAGTTATAAAACTTTAGACCTTTATCTATGACTATGACCTATGTACCTATATAAAACCGTGTCTTTTGCGCGTGTTTTTTCGAAACATTACCTCACAAAAACGTCATAACAAAGAGGCGTTACCATACACATTTGTGTATGAAAACACGATGTTTTTGTTTTCCGAGCTGCATGGAAAACATACCCCGCGCGGGTGAAGAGCGGAAGGGTTTGTTTCATTTTCAAACGTCACGTCACGCGCACCGCGCACATCTAGCATTTAGCATTTTGAAAGATTATTTCCAACTGACGCAGGTTTTGAGGTTATAGGTAGTCTTGTTAATATAGTTGACACTAATCTAATAGTAGATCGTTGCATCGAGTGTAAAGTGAGTTATTAATGCACGAGTGTTATGTTGGTGCCCGAGCGCATGCGAATTTACCACAGAGGTTTAATGTCTCCCATTAAGTTTAATATAAAATGTATGCATTCGATCAAAAAGATACTGGCTGCAATTGGCTGCAAATAAAAATCGGCTGAATAAAACAGTCTTGGTGAAAAAAAAAAAACAAATGGCACGCATTTTGTACCATTGTGAAACTTTGATACTTCATATTCAGCAAGAAAAAATTTAAAAAATGGAAATAGACAGCGATAGTGATATGAATTCAACTCCAGAAAGTATAAAAACAGCTGAAAATTAAATTGAAAATAACCTTTTGCCGCAAAAGTCGCGGGATAGGTACTTTGTTTTCATTAACTTGAGTTTTTATTTCGAGTAGGTATATTTTATCACGGTAGGTAGATTGGTAGTTGAAAGAAAAGTAGATTACGCACCTTGCTAGAGTGAGTAATTAATGCACTCGTGTTAATTTAGTGCCCTCGCGTGCGCTCGGGCACCAACATAACGCTCGTGCATTGATAATATACTTTGCGCTCGATGCAACGATCTACTATTAGATTAGTGTCAACTATATTAACAAGACTATAACCTCAAAACCTGCGTCAGTTGGAAATAGTCTTTCAAAATGCTAAATGCTAGATATGCGCGGTGCGCGTGACATGACGATTCAAAATGAAACAAACCCTTCCCCTCTTCACCCGCGCAGGAGCCAGCTTGTGTATGAAAATAAATGTTTATGTATAAGGTTTTTTGTGTTGCCATATATTTCCAAAAAACACGCGCAGGGGACACGGCTTTAAAAGATACAAATTTAAGCAATGAGGATTTAAAGCAATCCTCCACGAACTACACACATCAAAAGTGTCTAGGGATCAACATATATTTTTGCAATAACTTTTCTCCTGATTGATATTAATTAAAATTTTCTTTAAGGATTCATCAAATAAAGTGTTTTCGTTTGTCACAGTAACGATAAACCAAGTCACCTTTGCATTAATAAAGAAATTTGCCATTTTCCTAATAAAGGGATTTTTGACATTTGAACCACTAACACAAAAGTTCGAAAAAAAGACTGAAATAACAGTTTTCTCTAAAATTTTATTAGGTAACTTAAACAATTAATAATCCGTGTTTCTACCGCGAACACTAACAACACAAGAACATCGGTTTGGCATACTCAAAATGAGTTCATCCAAATCACGCTGTGGAATGGCCGCCCATGTTCGTTGCAACAACAAAAAAAGGTCTTCTTGCGACTGGATACCCTCCATATTCGGCAGAGCTCTTCTCTGTAGCATATCCCATGCATGCTCAATCGAGTTCAAGTCTGGCGACTGAGCAGGCCAGGGCAGGACATTGATGTTAGCTGCGGCGAGAGTCTGTCTTACAACTCTTGCGGTGTGCGGTCGTGCATTATCATGCATTAACTGAAATAAGGGACCGATTTGCACTTGTAGAGGAACGATGACGTCTGATACAATCGTCTCAGCATAAATTTGAGCGTTGAGGTTGCCTCTGATCCAAATCAACTCAGTTCTTCCGCCGATCCAAATACCCGCCCATACCATGATGGTTCCACCACTATAAGGATGGACTTCCTGGCAGGATTTTAATCGCTGTTGGCGTCCAGGGGTTCTCCAGTGTCGTATACGCCTTGTATCCGGTCTCATACCAAAACGAGACTCATCAGAAAAGCACACGAAACGCCATTGTTCTTCTGCCCAATTTCTGTGTTCAAGAGCCCATTGATATCGAATCCTACGATTGTGCATTGCTATAGGTGGTACCCGTAGCGGTCTTCGGGAATGAAGGTTCACTTCATGCAAGCGGTTTCTGACTGTTTGGTCGCTAATTAAGTTCCCTGAAGAGTGATGAAGCCTCACGGCTAACATCATGGCGGTTATTGTTGGAGCTCTTCGAGTTAAGATTTGAATGTATCGGTCTTGTCTCCGTGTGGTGCAGCGATACCGTCCTCCATGGCGCTCAGCCACGGTACCAGTGCTTCGGTAACGTGTCCAAAGTCGACTGATAACACTCTGACTTGTATTCAGAGCTAAAGCCACAGTACGTTGCCGGGAACCAGCTTCTATCATTCCCACGGCTCTGAGCATTTCTTCCCTGCTTAAATGACGTCGCCGCTCCATAATAACGTTGGTTTTAATCAGTAGTAGGGAAACAGTAGCACTAATAATGTCTTCAATGCGTTGTATGTTTTTATAGGGAAAATATTGACAGCTGATTTTCATCTTTTACTCGAATTTGATTCACAGTTCCTGATTCAAATTATGAAATGCACCAAAAAGGATCCATATAAATTTATAAAATCATAAATTTATTACAAAGCCACATCTCAATCTCAAGAAATCCGCATAAAAATGCTTGATCCCTAGACACTTTTGATGTGTGTATTTCCTGTCTACAAAAAAAATATGAATTAACACATATACATAATACTGGGACACAGGCCTCCTCTCTGTGAGAGGGAGTGGGCCGTAATCCACCACGCGGGCCCAGTGCGGGTTGGTAGATGTCACATATCTTCGAATTTTTGCTTCTAGGACATGCCGGTTTCCTCACGAAGTTTTCCTTCACCGTTTTGAGAGCAGTGGTGATAAAGTAATTTACACAAAGTAAAGCGCCTGTCTGGGTTCAAACCTATGACCTACAACTCGTAAGTCGCGGCCGTTACCACTGGGCCACCACTGCACTCTGAATTAACACACGACTGAATTAACACATATGTACACTCGTAATTACAGTAAAGTAGGAAAATGCCAACAATTCAATTAATTTCCACGATTGGTAAGTATACGGATCACAATGTTTTTCTAGTTCCGTTAAGAGTCAGTGGGTATGCACTTTTGATATTTATTGAATCGTAAATGCAGATCGCTTAGCGCCGATCGATGTACTAAGCCACAGCAGTTAAGACGGAAAGTGAACAAAAAGTTAATACGCGCAAACCGGTATGTATCAGCTGATGACGCGTTTAGACACATTCGAACCACAACAAATCACTTTCACTAGGGCTGTGTTGTGACTGATACAAGTGTATCGCTCGGAGAGTATGGAACAATGATAATATGGTTATTTATGCGCTTGCTATATTCAGTATATATTACCTAACTAGATGTGGCTTATGAGAATTATGATATTAGACATGTCCATACGGTCCGAATGACTAACCTCTTTGTCATGTATTTAGGTAACTGTGTGCAAGTCTGCTTTCTTGTAAACGGTTTCTTGCAATACGAGTATTATTATAATAAAGAATACTTATATAACAAACTTTACAAAAATGCAAAGTTAAAGGTGAAATTCTCAAACATTATAAACAAACAAGGAAATAAACGTATGTTTTAAGAATTATTTTTCAAATTGTTGTCTGTTATTCTTATCTACTGTCTGAAAAGAAGTAGCTTTTTAACGAAAACAAAAAAAAAAACAAGATAAATCTAGAATATATTTCTTATAATTTGCGGCTGCTAACCCTACAGACGCAACGATTAACTGACCACTGATTGCTATGCGTGAAGTTCAGTATCGTAAAGATCCGCATCACGAAATATTGTTATTACGTTTTCCGTACGTTTATTACCGATACTTACCAGGATCTTTTACTCGTTACAAACTTGCATGAATGCTGAAATGAGTTTGTATACTTACCTACCTACTAACATAACCAGAAATCGGACAAAATGAGTAGGTACATAGGTAAATATCCCAAAATATGAATATGTTACATTCTGCATAGTGTCATAAGAATAAACACCCTGTCAGAATCAAGGAAACTGGTTCTAAAACACGACTTAGGTAAGTACCTACTTACGTCTATATATATAAAAGAAAGTCGTGTTAATTACACTATTAATAACTCTAAGGCGGAACAAAGTTCGCCGGGTCAGCTAGTATATAATATTACGCAAATAATAAATACCACGTATTACATCAAGCTTTAATGAGACACATGCATGCATTCAATTTCTGTTCTTCTAAAACGAGTATCCTTGAAGGATAACTTTGAAAGGCTATTTCGCTACTACTTAATTAAGTTGCCTCCAATCTCCTGGTTCCCATGTTTGCTATTAGAATAACTAAATACATTGAGAAATTGGCCATTCTTACAAGACATAAATAGCCCTAATTATTCTGAAACCTCAAAATCGGATTAAACGATCTATTGTTTTAATGTAGAGATATGCGATCGAACGCCGCGTGCTTTTGCAAAATGGTTTCAAGGATACGTTGTTCACTTACAACATATTGTAATAAATATAAATAGACATTGAACCAAAGAAGAACATGTTTTTTTAATTTAAATATGCACGTTTTTAGGGTTCCGTACATCAAAAGCAAAAACTAAACCCTTATAGCATCACTTTGTTGTCCGTCTGTCTATCCGTCTGTCAAGACCCTTTTTCTCAGGACCGCGTAGAGTTATCAAGTTGAAATTAATAGCAAATACTCAGGGCGACAATTTCTTGAAGCAGTGAAAAAATCAAACTTCTAAGTCAACGCAATCAAAAGGTACGGGCGTTTAAATTCCGTTTATGCCACATTTACGCCACACTCGCAAGGGAATCAAAACCTATATCCCGTTGACTTATGTAGAATCATGAAATTTGACAAAAAGCAATTTAATGTTGCAAAAATAAAGGAATAAATACGAAAACCGTAAAGTACTTACATAGTACCTTCAAATTTGTACGGAACCCTCGGTGCCCGAGTCCGACTCGCACTTGACCGGTTTATTTTTTTCTTCGAGTACCGTAAGTTTTTATTCTTAATACAATACCTATACCTACGTGCTATGTAAAATATGTGTACATACAATTTCCTGTTCTGCTATAAAAACAAGTGCATAAGAAAATTTATGAGTAAGTAAGTATGCATGTATCAATCTTTGAATTATATTAGCTTCTTCGCGGAAATCTGTATATTCACTATCTACGATTTTTAGAATATTCAGCACTGTGATATTTCTTTACTGATCTTCTAAATCTCCAACGATTTAGTTCCAGAATTTAATTCACGGTGAATTGAAATATTTGATTCACAATAAGTAGCTTGAATTGAATTAGACCGCGGCTTGTTTTCTCTGAATAAGATCACTAATAACAAGCCCTTATCAACTTGTCTGTGTTCCTAAGCAAACCCGTAATCGCTGAAATAATTATGTTCACTTGAACACAAAAATATGGGAATAAATGCATTTAGGTCAAAATTCTTATAGATAAAAAAAAATAGATCAGATCGGATGCTGAATACACATTTTAGAGAAGCTGACAAAAAATTTGCAACAGAATATTTTTGGCGAAAAGATCGTGGATTAAGGCACTGGATCACTTGTCACATGCACTTTTGCAATCCTTTTAAAGCCGATCGATTGCTACACGATGCATGGCCTCCAGCGATATTAACACACCTCGTGTGAGGTAGGTACGCCTTATAAGTGACTTCCGAAAGGGGAGAATAACAGAATAGGTACCTTACGCGAGTCTACGTGTGAAAATACGCGTGATACGGGGCTATGCGCAAGAACTTTCATGCATTTTTGTAATTATCATTATACCTACCCACACGCATTAATAAAGTCGTTACAGATAGTGCAATCCACGAAGACGCGCCCCATTCTTCTTCCGAATCTTTAGTTATTATCGCTAGTTAATTCAACTAGTGTTTTAGTTTTTTCGATACACACTAATTACCCACTAATAATAATTAGTGTGTATTGCACACTTGTGTTGTAAGCATTAGGAAAAAGAGTGGGGCGCGTCTTCATGGATTGCACTATCTGTAGTATATGAATTACAACAACAGTTTTGTGATAATTTATGGTAACATAAATTATCACATAACTGTTTTAACCCTGAATTAAGTTCGGAACTTCTCCAGTTTTTTCTCGGCTTTATCTCACAAAAAAATATAGACTTTTACCTATCGTCTGACGGATCTACCTAACATGCGGTTATTCGGTTATGTGTTGGTAAAAATAATTTTAACAGGTATTTCACAAATATAACAAGTCAGCCGTAGAGAAGTTCAGAAAACACCATTAAACTCGGAGAGGCTGAATAGACATTGGGTATAATGCAGGTTGTAACAATGGTATGTTGTAATAACAGCCAATGATTTCATTAGTTAACCTATTGTTGACATAAAGCTAGGGAAATGCAAAATAGTCAATACTATTTATTATATTACCTAATATTGCATTTGCCGGCCTAATGAAGGTTTTCACAACTTTACAATAAAAAATCGTCTGTTTTTTTCAAAAGATTGGGAAAAACCATCTACAAACGCGAACACTAACTGCTTTGGTAGTCACTGCAATCACAAATCAAAGAAATCGATTTGCAATAGCAGCAAAACCGACGATCCTATGATTAGGACTTATAATCTTGCAAATTTCGCTTCCCACACAAAACAGTGATTTGTGTATGGTAATTGGCATACATATCTATCAGATATTTAAACAGCGCCAGAAATAAAACATCTTATATCCCACATAAAATATCAAAAATTTACAGCGTCAACTACTGTTTCCTAGTATCATTCGTACTCACATAATGTTAGACTTAGAGCACACTTTTTTCGATTGCTATGTCGCAAAAGTTCGATACACATCATGGCTCAGAACCTATTCACACCGATTGTAATATTTACCCACTTACCTCAGAACAATAGCAGACATGTATGGGAACATGCATATTGTAAATATTTTGACATAGAGACACGATTATATCCCTAAAACATTGGTAGCGATTGTTTTACCTACCCGATGATAATATACCTTATTGTACCTAATAATATAGATACTCAAAGTAAGCATCAATGTTTACGATTCTTGGATACACACCATTGTTTCTAGTGATGGCATGTGGAGCCAAAATCGGCTCTACTCGCTATTTCATATGTTCAACTGTGTCATATACAGGATTCATCAAATCAAAACCAATTTTTTTTAAAGTTACATTTTGTATGCAGGCAACCAGATCAGTAGGTACATAGGTAAGTACTTAGATTACGGGGAAACTACGTTACCGCTAATAGCAAAGTAAGGTAACAAAAACAACTTGCTATCCTGTTGCTAAGCAGAATCAAACTTATTAATACTAAAATACTACAGCAACATAATCGGCCTATAATATTTCCATTGCTGGACCAAAACCTCCTCTCTGCGATACAGTGCGCCACCCACCACGCAGGCCCAGTGCGGGTTGGTGGATGTCAAATGTCTTCGATATTTTGGTTCTAGGACATGCCGGTTTCCTCATGGTGTTTTCCTTCACCCTTCACTGAGCACTGGTGATGAAATAATTTACACAAAGTAAAGCGCCTGTCAGGGTTCGAACCCACGACCTACAACTCGTAAGCCGGAACAGTTACTACTGGGCCACCACTGCTCTAAATAATAAATTATGGAATTTAAATAACAGTAGGTAACTAATTAGTCATTCATGAAATATATAATATCTAGATTTAGTAGATCACCACGAAAAAAATACGGTCAGCAATGAAAGTATTTTAACTATGTTACGTTTACATTTCACATAAATTGTTATAAAATGATTAGATACACTGCTTTTTAGCATTTTATGTAATAGTTAATAGCCTGTTTTTTTTTTTAATTTTATATCAATTGCAATTTTTCTTAGATGTTTTTTTGCAATAAATGAGTTGAAAACTGAAACGTTGATCGACTTTCGTGGGAGACTGTACCTAATGAGAGTAATAATATTTCAAATAATAAAGCTGAAGAGTTTGCGCTAATCTAACTACCAGAGTCGGATTTCAAAAAATCTTTTTGCATTTGATATTCCACCCAATTCTTGAGGAAGGCACAAATAGGCTATAATTATATTTTATAATAGGCGCGATGCATAGCGCGATGTTAAGTAGAACATCGCGCTGTGACCCTTAGGAGCCGAGAAAAATGAAAAAGTCAGGAAGAACGCTAAGTGAAGACGAAGTAAACGACGGACTGGGTCGGGGGAATTAGAAATTTCACTCGGACGAAGCCACGGGCAGAAGATAGTAAATAATAAAATTGTTTAAGGCACAAGTTAGCTGGACAGCTACAACAACTTCCTCCGCTTGTTAGACGTCCACTCATTGTCTCACTGTTTGTAAACATATAACAGCCAATTTATCACACAATGAACTATTGTTTACTTCAGATTATTAGGTATTGCCTAAACCTAATTACGACATTTACCAATTGTAGGTATTTCTGAAGGCATCCGCTTAAAATGCAAAGTTTTTTCAACAATTGATTTCGATGATCGCATAGCTGAATTTTCACTGCGATTTGTACTTATTTACACGAAAGGACAGTTACTAGCATATCATTCAGATTTGGGTTTATGTAAAAAACGAACAAACATCTTCTCGTCTAAACTAATAAAAATGTAGAGTCGGTAGGTACGGATAATTGACTTAATTTAATCATAATAATATTAGAGAAAGCATTCCTACCGTATGCTTTCTTCAGGGCCGTCTTTACCCGGGGGTGCAAGGCGTGCGTGGCACCCGGGCGCAGGGTCTTAGGGGGCGCAAGCCGTATATCTACACATACCATGCGTAATAAAACCTCGAAATTGAAATTAATACAAAACTACTTACGATTAACTATGACTCAAGATAGATTGACTGACATATAGTAAGTATATCAAATTGAAAGTATTACAAAACAGACGATATCATAAAAAAGTTTGCCGACTTTACAAGCCGGAAAAATTTAATTTGATGTTTGAAAATGTACCTAATTTTATTGTAGATTGTGGTTTGTTTTTTTGTTAGCCTATAGGTACTGTCCCACCGCTGGCCAAAGAGTAAAGTATTAAATAAAAGAATAAACACAAAAATTGGAGCTCAGGCTTATTTTCGCACCCCGGCGCCCAATATGGTTAAGACGGCCCTGGCTTTCTTTAATCTTTTTACAAATATACCTGCTAAGTAGGTACCTTAGTTTCATAAAATCGATATTTTATCATGGCAAAACAAATCCGAATTATTAAGTTGGTACACAGGTACCCAACTAATAATTCGGATTTGTTTGATTTAATAAACAACATTTCTAAGCTCAGCTTTACACAAAAAACATTAGTTAATGATATTAGATGATCCAATGATTACCTATTTAACACATATTAAAAATTATAATACCGATTGTTTTATTAGTTTTTCACAGGTTCGCCGGCATAATTAATTAACTAAGTATTTGAACGGTATTTAAACCGCAATTGTTTTTTGTGTAAAAACGTTAACAATTGCTAAATCCAATTGCCATTTTTGCTGTAATATACGCGCAATTTACTGTACTTAAGACTTTATTATTTTATTAACAAATCACTGCACGAATGTTCTATGATAGCATGAAATAGCACTGCACTGTGTACCTGTATACTGTATAGCGGTGCGTGGCGGTGCGCCGGTAGCGGGAACGCGTGCGATCGGTCGCAGCACGTGTTCAATCACAAATTCGCGAGCTACGCAGGGAGGCAAAGCGTGTCACGGTGCGCCGCCTACGACCTATACTGGAAGAGAACCTTCGCACTCGCACCGATTTTACTCGCCCCTCTACACAACATAACACCTTAAAAGTAAAAGTGGTCGATCCCGAAGGCGTGGCAGCCGGCCAGCCAGCCGTGACTCGGCATTGCCCACACCATGATTATATTTATCAAGGTGCGTGATTGCCAATCGTGATACCTGCTATCACGCTTACCAATCATGCATTTCAATCAGGAAATGTCAAGATCATATATTTGGCAGCTCAGGCTTCTCGTAACAAAATCTAGGCTTACACAATTTACATATGTAACCGGCCTTGCTTACTTTTAATTATTTATGATACTTACATGTCTATCGTAAATGCTGTAATAATAACGAAAGCTAACGATGATAGAAAGAGCCATGAAAGAAAACCTCGAACTTCCAAACAGAAATATTTTAAGTACCTATAAAGTTTTATTTCCTATTATATCGTTTCAGGTCCGAGTTTTATATACATAGAGATGTTGAATGGTAATAATAAGTCATAATCAACATTCTGACAGTATTAATTAGGTACTAATAGTATCGTATTTAACTTTGGTATAAAGTATATCCTTCCTAATTGTAAAATTCGTTATCAGTCTTCACGCTAAACTGAACACTAAAATTAGGCAGCAATAGCGCAATTAAACAGGTATCAATAATTATGGAAGATAATGAAACAAGTGATTATTATATTATATTCGTAGATACCTAGGTACCTACTAGGTAAATGCCGCAACTGTGTGGTACACTACGAACATAGCTGGTTCCCAGGCAGCGCACAATTGCCGCTTTTTGTCCTCGATCGATATAATGCCACTGTATTGGAGACTGTGAGAGCAACAGGAAACATAAGCCCAGCCCTGTGTGTCGGAAGAGTTAGCTCATGTTCCTGCAAAAACAATTAGAGCGAAACGGAATACGGGTCCTATCGATTTACATTTTATCTTAAGTCTATACGCCTAAGTGTGTTGAAAAAACATGTAAGATCATGTGTTGGCAATAATGATATGAATTTGGTACATACCTAACTCAAACAGAACAATGACGAATATGAAATGATTTTTACTTATTATAATGACTAATTGTAAAACAATGCAAAAAATATACGTTTCTTCTCTGAAATGAAACTTTCTACGTTAGCAATTTAAATTCAATGTGCGAAGTACTCCGCCGAATAATTTATTTGGCTCACATAGTGACAAGAATATTTGGAACGGCGCTACATTTTTGATCATATCGTAACAAAATGGTGCTCAATGTTTTAAAAGTGTTTGTATTGATTTTATGGAAAATAGTCATGTTGAATGGTCATTTGAAGAATTTAGCCTGGAACGGCGGGCCGTTGCACCTGCAATGTGAATACGGAGCAGATTTGTGGATGAGCAGTGGGTACCTGAAGGAAAACGTGATCGCTGTTAAGACATTACCATATCAGGATGATATTTACGTCATTACGCCAAGGTACGAAGGGTCAATTACTTAACCTCCTTGCTGTAGGTCAGCGAGAAAGCAAGCATTTCAGGAGCTGACTACTTGACGAATTGACTAGGTACTGCGGAATATCAAAATACATTGGCTAAATTCTAATATCTATGTCCTACTAGTTTAAACTGTAAAGTTGCAAAAAATGCAATCGTATCAACAGGTAACAATATGATTAACTTTTAGGAATAAAAAATAACCTTCCTGTCTTTGCTCGTGGCTGATGGTAGGTACATGTCTTAGTAAAATAGGCACTACTTTGGACTAAAATAATATGTGCTGGCTGAGACCTAGTATATTTACAACCGGTATTTTGCCTAATAGTCACATGAAATTATGTTTCAAAGACTCATGTCATTGAAACATTGATTTATTACCTATAAGATAAATAAGCTGCCACTTGCATGTTATGTTTTTATTCTGGTCTAATTGTATGCCACAGTAATTTAATTTGTTTGATGTAATAGTAGTTCTCCTTACATACAGAATGAAGCAAGGTGTTCTGGCGACACTTTGGTTGATCATTCGAGAGAAAAATGGCGTGGAACTTCAGCCCTACCCAAAGCTACGAGACCACAAACTTAGTGACTGCAACGCCATACAAAATGCTGTAGACTTCTATCTGGATCATCTTGTAAGTCTTATAATTGCCTAGCTTCTGCCCGCGGCTTCGCCTGCGTAGATTTCAGATAGTTACCTAAGTTACTCCTTATAATATCAGCTATCTGTCAGTGAAAGTTCCAAAACAAATTTCATTAAAATCGGTCCAGCCGTTTCGGAGATTAGCCGGAAGAAACAGACACAGACAACAAATTTTTAAAAAATCTTTTGTTTTATGTACCGTACTTATTTACTTTCATAAGCATTTAGTAAAAACCTGTCTGACATTATAAACAGACACTTCAATTTTATTTATTTGTAAGTATCTAGATAGGAAAAGACTGCTAAAAACGGATGTCTCATCCTTTATAGGCTGAATTAAGTATAAAAAGATAAATTTTCAGCAGTTTATACTCAGGTATCTATGACGAAGGCCATAATATAAACTGCAGCAAAGTATAAATAAAATATTCAATTTTCGTATCAAGAGATCTAGTTAAGAAGATGGATGTGAGGCCTCGTTTTTGTTTTGCTCCAGAAACCGCGTAGCACGTCCGTCGTCGTGCTATGGCTACGGCATAGGACGGAATCCTGATATTACTGTGAATTATTTAATTAAACTCGACGGCCTAGCCGCGATATTATAGTCAATGCAGTACCTAATTATTTAAATCTACATCCGATTGGCATTTAATCAATCCGATTATTATAAAACATTTTTGCAATCGCATTTCCTGTCACACAATAATAGGATATTGTGTGACGGGAACTTATTGTAAGTATAATACCTGCAATCGCATCTACACATTTAAATCGCCATAACTAGACATTTCCGAAGAAAGGAACAACGCATACTATGATCCTTGGCATGTTACAGTAAACTTTAACTCCGAACGTGGAAACGTTTTGTACCTATAATTGGTTTCCATAATCAATTCAACTATGCAATAAAAATATAGGCATGTGTTTGCTCCAACAATGAGAACGGCTTGAGCGGGCGCGGGCCCGCTCGCTCCCAAACATATATTTTTCACGTAGGTAATTGCTTCATTGAGCACTAATTAATCACTCTGTTCAGTTTTTTGCGTAAGGCTATTTATTAGGTACATAAATGCTACAGATTATGCTTCGGGCCATTTTGAATATTTAATCGGAGCACAGTGGTTCGAAATCGACGCTCCGTGGACATTGAAATCAAAATTTCTTTAGGCGAGAAATAAAAATCGGAACGGCTTTATTTCAGTATTATTTATAATATTTGGTAATATGATAGCTATAGACAGCACCATCTCCAAAAAAAAAAAAATTTTTTTTGTATGAAGAAAAACACAAAAGTCGTTTTTTCTCTCAACTTAATAAAACTTAAAGCCTGCGGCTTACATGGGGTGTTGTCCCACATGAGGCGATTCCAAAATGCTATATAACACGCACACCCATGCGTGTGCGTGTTACTTATAGCATTTTAATTATTAATATGCTTTATTATTATTATTTTTCCTAGATTCTGTTCTGAATTGTGTATGAAGACGAATAAATAATGTGAATGATTTATTATAGGAGGATTTCTTTTCTTTATTTAAAACTAATCTAATTCCACATTATAGTTACCTGGGAATCATAAACCTATCTACCCACTAAAAAGGTATTGTATCTAAGTATCTCAAATGGATGTGTGTATTAAGATTAATTAAAAAATAAATAGAAGTACTTAATAATCATTTAATATAAATTTTACAATATTTTTACAGAATCCATAACTATATTTCAATCGAAAACAGATTTTAAAAAAATAGTTGTAGGTACCATATTTTTCTATGAGTAGGTACTAATGCATTGTCCACTGTATTACTTACTGTATACCTATCATTCACACTGTCAACGTCGGTTTATTTTATGCAAAGGAAAACTAACTCAAGAGTTTACTATTAGTCATCTGAACATTACCAGATTAATAATTGCAAAATATATTGTTAAATAACTAAATCTCTAATATAACCTCACCTTAGATTCGACCCCATATATCTTGATAATGCAATTGTCAATGAAACTGAAACTAAGCCAACTAAAAATTGATATTTTAATCTAACAAATCACTCATTTGGAACTTGAACGGTTTATCAAATTGTGGGCCCAACGATGTATGGGAGATGGGCAATCTTCTTTGCAACGACGAAAGAACGTATAGTACAGGTTGCGTAGCACAGGCCGCGTAGCTTAGACCGCATAGCTTAGGCCGTGTTGCCCAGGCCTCCTAGCACAGGCCAAGCAGCTCTGGCCTCAGATTCACTGGAAACGTTTTGCATACGGACATTTTTGATTTGCCAACCGCACTACATGTAACCATGCAGGTTCATACAGTATCTACTACAATACTGCTGAAATCGTAATATATGGAATTAACATTATTCTGCAGTTGTATCTAACCTACGTCTAACTTTGCTTGTGCGCTAACGCTAATAAGATTAAATTGCTATTCTTGTTCCTTAATCCTCAAGCGTGATAAATTGGTGATTACCTACAGTTGGAGGCAATAAAAATTTACTTAGTACTTAGGTAAGTACTTTGTTAAAACACAACTAGGTACAATTATAAAATGCTTTATTCCACAGGGAAAGCTGTGGATATTGGACACCGGCGTAATCGATACGCTAACAAATCCAAAATGTACATGCCCACCGAAAGTAGTTGTCATCAACTTACTGTTAGGCAAACTGATCAAGCGCATCGATATCTCCTCTCTCTTGGAAGCTAACTCCTTGCTACAAAACATCGTCGTTGAATATGACTTAGGAGGCAAGACTTTTATGTAAGTAGGTCTCTATCCCCTTTCACCTACTAGGTACTGGAGTGGATCTAAAATTGATTTTCCCGCCCGTACGCAAAATACAAATACCTATGTGCATTGACGTGAAGCCGTAGACAGAAAAATTAACGTGGAGCGGAAAACAACCCGTATCACCTACCTATTACCTACTCGGTATAAAACTGCTGACTTGGTATGACCAGCCGCTCTATACATTTATGTTCGCTTATCTGAACAAAATGTAGGGAACAGCTGTTTTTTTTTCTCGATTTCAGTGTTGGTCTGTTAGTAAAAGTTGTTCATTTTCATGGGTACTACACTCCCTTATAGTATGCCCATCGTTTAGCCTGACACACTGTATTATAGTCTGTGCCTATAGTAACTATTTAGTAATCTGTGCTTATAGTCTACAGTCTTTTAATATTGCAACAATCAATTATGACGTAATAATTATTATATTAATTAATCTTACAACGTTTCGAGGTGTTGTATGTAATTACATCGTATTGCGCTTAAAAATAAGCAATAGGTACCTATTAGGTAGGTACTCTAATTAGTAAAAGGCGAATCTATCAGATTATCTACACCTTCACTTTTCGTAATATTATGTAGGTACCTACACAAATAAATAAAGTTGTCTCCATTTGCCAGTGCTTTAAAATGAAGTAGGTAGATGCATCAATCGGACTGTGATATACCTACCTCTGAAAAATCATCCGGCCGTCCGGCGCCGCAGTCAATTCAAATATTTCTCTGACAAATCACAGACTATTAAGTATAAGGCAAATGACTGTCAAAATACATAGATTAGGCATCTAGTTACTTGTATTTTTGGCATCTCACGAAGGGACACGCGCTTTACTTGTGGTTACTAATTGTACAAACATGCTATGAATGCGTGTGTAACCGCAGGAGATAAAAATACTGTACTAAAACGCAATGTCTGGTCCTTGTAGGTAAACAGAATCCATGACGTTTTGACACACCTATTAAATGACATGGACCGACATAACCAAAATTTTTACAAGGCTTTTCGTAGTACGTAGCCTATATAACGTCGAACATAGACGTCGAATTGTTATTGGTAATTCAGCGTTACATTGGCAACTGACATTGTATTTATTTTATGACAACTGTCCTCTTAGATATGCATCCGACGCGTCGCGTGGAGCAATCCTTGTGCATGAGATCTCGTCGGGGGCCGGGTGGTCAGTGGTGGCGTGTGGCCCTGCCACTGGGCTGCAGATCGCGCTGGTGAAGCGGATGGCCCACACCGTCCTGATCCTGGTCAGGCTTCACTACTCGGGTATCATTGAGTTAGATACCACTGCCTTACGAAGGAGGGATTCCCTTGCGCCGCTCACAGGTGGGTAGATAATGATTTCTTAATTCACACAAAAATACTCAATACCTCTGGTTTTCTGTAGGTACCTACCTACCTATTTCATGTAGTCATAGAACTACATCTTTTCTGATTTAGCTAGTCTTAGCGACTTTCGTTGCTGACTGTACATACAATAAATTATTCAGTCACTTTTTATAAGGTAAGTTAACGTAGGTACATTAAATAATGTAATACAATGTGGATAGACAATCAATGCATACCTAACAATACATTCCTTCAGTAAGTAAATAAAAAAAGAAGGGACAAAAAATCGGACAGTCACATGACAGCAACACATAATATGGACTGATAAAAAAATACCTAATCATTGCTTAGGTACCTATTATTTACGATTTCCATCAGGTGCAATAATTTAAAACTTTTTTGTTGTCAGTATTCGGGGAGAACAGCAAGCCAGTGGTGTTGCTGGGTTCAGACGGCTCCCACGTATATCTCCGGCACACGGAGTGTTCAGACGTGTTGGTGTGGAACACACGCGACGCGTACAACTCGTCTCGACTCGACAACATACACTCTGCAGGCCCGCGATTGACCACCACCGCTGTAGCAGCAGAGCCCTTGAAACATGTACTGATAGTCCTTGATTCTAACTATCTAGACACTCTTCAAGGGAATTCACCTACATACCATAAGATTACTTTCGTGAACAAAAAGTTTTATTAAATATTTTCATTCATTCATTACTATTAGAACCTAAGTACCTACCTACCTTTTTTATAATTAATTTCGATTGGTCCTGTATATCAAGAGCTCAATAACGATGACTTCAAATGGTGTGCATTCATACCTTCCAAACCCAACTACTTATAAGAAATATACAAATTAAAAAATTGCAATGTTAACGAGATGCACTAAGAATTAAAATAATGATTCTACGCCATCATGCCGCCTTATACACAGACTTATCTAATAATTGGTACTTATTTTGGGCCGATATAATTTCACACGCAATTTCAGTTCCCTTATTTGACTCCACGTCTAGGCATGTAGGTACTAGTAGTCCCTAAATGGGCATTGAGCAAGGTTGTGTGTGTTCAGAAATACTTGTAGCAACACCAGGGGCCCAAGTCTGCTATTTTTATAAATTCGTAATTCCAACACGATCCCATTGTCATTTTGCTAAAAGTTCGTAATCTGCTAAATTCATAATGGTCGATCAATGGTCTGAGAAAAACTACTACTAAATTTCATGCTAGATTTCATTTAATATATACTTTTACAAATTACGTATTAGTGTTTGCAATCTGAAGTAGTAAGAAGTTCGTAAATAGCAATAAACATTACATTGATTAATTTGTCATTATGTACGAGATTACCATTCTAAATGCCTTTTCTTTCAATGGAGTGTCAGTGGTTGACCATTGTAGTCGTATTGACGCCATTATATTATGTATTAGTAGATTACCAAACTTGTCAAAATCAACAATTATGAAATCAATGATAGACCATTCTGACAATATTGTAATAGCAGACTTGAGGCCCTGTTCATGTGTGCTAAATCTGTTGCTATTATTTAGAATTAAGATGATTGCACTCTCGAGTTTTTAATCGGCCGATACGGTATGAATGCCAAATGATGCAAATATAAAGACTGCAGCACTATTTTTTCTAAGTACTTGAAAAATGCACGCCTTCCTTTTAGCATATTAGAATTAAGTGGCAGATAAGGTCGAATATGCAAGGTGCATTTGACATAAGTATGTCCTAATAATAGCTTTCCAGAATCTATTTGACTGTACAGCTTAGTAAATCTATAGACTAACAATCAATCAAGTTACTTCAAGGTAAGCACCTTTCGATACCGTTGTCTGCTATTTGACGGGTCTCGGTTTAATGCTGTGTCAGAGATCAAACAAGGTGTAGATTTAAATCCTTGTTAATGTTGGTAACGTGGTCTACTATAAACAAAAAACATTATGGAATGGTACTTGTTGGTCCTTCGACGGTGATTCTCACGCTTTCCGTAATTATACAGCATGTATGTATCAAAAAGTTGTTGTCATAAGGGTGTGGTACAGACTATCAAACTGAACATTTCTCTCCAAGGGAACAACATCATTTAAAAAAATATCAACTGTGCCTTAAAAAGTTTCAATCCTACTCGACCAAAATGTATGGGACGGCTGATTATTTTTTCGCAAGTACGATCTTGGCCCCATGCAGAAAGTTGTTCAGTTGATGAAATATGAAAAAACAAAAATTTACCTTTAAATATGAACACACCTTTTGATACATGCTGTACCTATACCTAACAATAGATAAGTTGAGAAAGTGAATACATTAGGATAGTCAAACATACCCTTAAACCATTAAGACTATGCCGACCGCACAGTGGCGCCCTCATCGTTTGTTTGGTTATTTCATACAATTTAGAATGAAAATGCAGAAAATAAGCACATTAAGTTGTGCTTCACAAGATTAAACGTTAATATTATTAGAAGCGGTAGTTTTATATTGTTTAGTTTTATTATAATCCTTAAAACGGAATATAGTGGCCACCGTCATCCGTTTTAAGGATAACTAAACAATATAAAACTACCGTTTCTAATAATATTAACGTATAATCTTATGAAGCACAACTTAACGTGCTTATTTTCTGCATTTTCAATATAAATTGTATGAAATAACCAAACAAACGATGAGGGCGCCACTGTGCGGTCGGCATAGTCTTAATTGTCTTCTTGAAGCTTATCCTAAATCTTAACAAATTGTAGGGTTAAATAAAACTATCCAACTGTGGACATAACGCTTATATTTTAACATAACATGGTGAAATTAAAATAAACATCTTTAAATTAAAACAACGAACATAATACAAATATTCGGAGGTCGACCCATGCGACAAAATATACAAAATATTTTTAACAAAGCATTGTATCATTGTAGGCTAGAAAACAGCCTTCTTTTTCATATTACACTGCTTCTTCTTTTAGAAGCATTGTTTTCAAGAAAAATATTAACATTAAATGATTCCAGCGTCAACATTGATTTACTAATTATATTGATGTTTATTTTATTTTTCTTTTCTAGTTAATGTGAACACATAAATCATTTACACATTTTACACGGGTCTGTACCTCCGAAGACTTATAAATAAATTAATCTGCGATCGAAGTTGAGAGCCAGACATTTATAATTAATAACATAATCAACTTTCCAATACAACAAAATTAGCATAATCTTTTAAATTAAGCACTTAGGCATGTATTCAGAAACATTTCAGCATTAAACCAATTAACTATCACATTAAAGATTGACCTTCGTTTCATTTATAAACCACTGAAAAATCATACTATAAAACATTATAGAAATCAGTTTCAAATAGTAATCAGTCATAAAAAATATTGTATCAAGTGAAACAGGACTTTCACTGTTTATACCGATTGACTTTTAATCTTTATTATTCTAATCAATGCTAGAAATGTCACTGAACTGTCTCATAATAAATATTGTATCCTGACAAAGTAAATGGATCACAGGTACATTGTTTAGGCCACGTTACAGTACAGGCTAACACAGATAACGCACTAGGCGGAAGATAGCTGCTCATTTGCCAGTTAGCATACCAAGCTCCTTCGAAATGCGATATCTGTCTCATTGATTTTGGTAATATAACAAAAAAATGTCTTTTAAAAATCAATTTCAATAAAATAAATTAATCAAAAATCATCACGGTAAAATGCATAAAGAAATTATAAATTATGTGCATTTACGAAAAGAATAATATTTTTTTATATTTACAAAAGTCACTTTCATCCAAATTAGAAATCAGTTTAGGTAAATAATAGCAAATCACATTTAAAAACATACATAAATCCCACGTTATATGTACAATATTTGTGAATAGAAAATATTTATTAAATCACAATGATCCCACATACTCCTTGCAAGTGGCATTATTAAAAATCATGCTAGACAAATATCCAACATAAATCTTGTCACATAAGTTATCACTGTTATCAGTTATCCAAGTTTTACCTTTACATGTAATATTTCACTTACATTATGTATATCGTAATAGCTGTACAAATATTATTCTTTAGTCACAGTGTACACAGCAAAATGTATTTTATTTATGTTCAATTTTAAAATCACAACATCTCTAGGGCCAAGGCACAAATGTGATTACTTATAACGCCCTCTAGCTACTTTCATATAATTCAAGTTATTAGTTCTTATCTACAGATTGTACGTTACATAATATAGGTACATGATGAATATTAATTTATATCAATAAAGAAATGAAATAAAAAATCTAATTGTAAGAGGGCATGATTGGTCCTATATGTTCAACAAATATTTTGTTGACTATGAATTTAGAATTGACAATAATTTCTGATCTAAATATTAAATAAAATCTGTAAGGCCTCATTACCTCATAAAAGTTGCCTGAAAGACTTGATAAAGATAATATCCCGATGTAGAGTGCAGTATACAGAACAGTGCCGCTATGATACTAGCATAACTACCATACTTATGAAGCAAGTAGTGCGTCTATGTTATTTACAGAATAATTGCCAAATGTAATACAAAATAAGACCAATGGCAGTGAAACTAACATAAGTACCCGCGTACTTATATTTTCAAAGTACACCTAATGAATCACTTTTGCCTCCAAGTATAACTTTTGTAATATCGATAATGATAAAATATATTTATTATAAAGTCTATCAGCGTTACTATGACGTTCGCTCACTTCGGGATATAACCTTAACATAGACAATCATCAGATAAATTTACTAAGTCGTTCGCGAATTGGCTTACATTCAATATGCGCCATAAACTTTAAATGAGCATGAATTAACTCAACGATGCGAGGAAATAAATTAACTACAGGCACTATGTTAAAAGCCTCTGCCATAATATTGCCTATTAAAAAATTGCGCAAATGTTACTTAAGCACAAAATAACTGTCAGCTACACGAAACCCTCAGATCTAAGTTTGAATAGAAAATAAATAAAGAACAGGTGTGTAAAGTATGGTACCCTTCAGACCTCATCTGTTGCTCTCATGTGGATATTCGAGTTTTCCAAACAGCAGACTTCTCTCCTGTAAATATGATGTAGATATATAGATACATGGAATATTTACATTATCATTTAAAGCATTCAGTACCCTGATGGCCTTGATAGTACAAAGATGTTATCTGACGTGTCATAATCATTATAAACAAGCAAATCATTATAAAACACATTTACAACATAGCAATGTGAATCTATAAATTACTAACCTGTCCTATGAGATTCCCCTGTGACATGATTGGTATGCCTAGGAACAATAAACTTTGACTCCTGGAACATTGATAACATTAAATCTTCAGTGGTAGGATGATATTCGACTTCGTTTATACTAGCTACTAATGGAGAACTCTCATAGTTCCTGTTTGTGTCCCGGGTCGTGGGCGTGGCACCGGTGGAGCGAGTGGGGTAGTCCACGGAGCGCGGCCTCCGCGTGTCCACAGGAGTCATCTTAGGATTCACGTGGACGTCTTTGTGGATGTACGGCTCGAGAGACACGCTCGTTTCGTTTTCGTGTTCGCTTGTGTCGTCGGTAGCACTATTCCCGTTCACTTCGACTATCAGTGGTCGCTGAAGCGTCGGCGACTGCACCACGGAAGTCGTGTTATGTATAACGGTCACACACACGGTATGCTTTACTGGAGACGTCACTTCACTAATGCTATCATCGGGAAGACTGGCAACACTTCGGGACAGTGAGGGGCTGTGCGTGAGAGCTGTGATATCTGATTCTGAATCCGGCTCGTTGGCAGGCGGCTCAATTTTAACTTCTTCAATGACGCTCTCTTCTTTAACCTCGGTTAGTTCGTTTACAGTTTCGGTCGTTCGTTTCACGTATTTTGGCATACGCAACGCCCAATGGCCGTTGTGGTCGTCAGAGGAACATGAATGTGTAACAGTTGGTTTTTTGCGCTTATAAAAAAGCATATAAGCGGTATTATTAACTAATTCACTGTATGCATTTTCATCATCGACTGGTGTAACTTTAGAATCATCGAATTTGTACCAATGTCCGTCATATGGATTTTTACAAGCTGCCGTGTAATGCCCAGTCTCCAGATCATCACCGTGGTGATAACAGATGGCGTAGAGGTCGTACATGTTCTCGTGCGGGGTGGTCGCAGGCGTCTTCGACTGTCGTCGTCGCGGCGAGCGCGAGTGGCCGGGCGACTCTGCCATTTGTACGTTCCTTCTAACAAGATGCGGCGTCATATCAAAATCGTTCAAAGGAAACTCTACCATTGCTGTTAGCTTTGTGCTCGTACGACCTTTTGCTTGCCTGAAAATATTACGTTTTTATAAACTTTCCACTAACAAAATACTAAGGTAAGTAAAATTATACTCACTGTCGAAACCGCTTTAAATGTATTACTAAAATATCCGGAAGAGACCAAAGACCGAGGGTCTTCACCACAGGCATATATCGCTGACACTGCGGACATCTAGGGAAAAACAAAAGCATGTTGATTACTACTAACCATGTCTAAAAAGGTAGTAGTATGAAGTATCGCTACGAATTAGTATTGAGCCTTTTTAGAGAATTTATATCGAACAATCAATGGTTGAAGAGTAGACGATTTTAGCGCTGTGGCGTAGTATACCTAAAGGGTGAAGCTAAATATGCTAGCGAAACTCTGCAGACGTGACGGGTATCAATATCTAAACACAATAAGATAAAAAAACAACAAGATTTTTCTTTTTTTGTGGTAAACGACCGCTGGTAGTGTTGTTACTTGAGTTATGAGTTGAGAAAAACAGTTTTTTTTTTGTTGCATCGTGTTTAGATATTGATAACCATCACGTCCGAGGAGTTTCACTAATTAAATTTGGCCCTATGTTTACCTCCACGCGTCCTCCTGCGCGAGGCGCTCGGCGCGCGTGTAGTGCGCGAGGCACGCGTGCAGCGTCAGCGGCGCCGCCGACCCCGCCGCCGACACGTGCACCTCGCACGCCTCGCTCGGGGAGCGGATTATACTGGGGACACAAAATTATATTTATTTAACCACAAGAGAACCAAAAACTATAACATAAGGATAACAGCAGAAGTATAAGTAACATAGAACCATTACAGGTTCTAAAGGTAGGCACGATAAAAAAGATTACAGGATGGATGGAGCAAGTAATGGCAAATATCTTCACCGTTGTAGCTACAGGAAAATGGCCTTAGGAGACTATCCTTATCTTTTTGATATATTTTGATCTGCATCAATAGATTTCTTTAAACTGTACAGTCAGCAAGAAAATTAAACAGAAGCAGGATCGATTGGCAACAAAAACCTTTTTTGACGCCAATCGATCCTGTTTCATAAGGATCAACTCTATTGGACCTCGTGAGAAAAGTCAGAAACCGTATATGCAGGTACTTACACAGCCTGTGTACGCGACACACAGTGCTCTAATATTTCAGTCAAAATACGTCCGAATAATGCATTACTTAAATTAGGACATTAATGCGCAATTTGCTTGCGCGTCGTTTGGCTCAATCTGCGGGAAGGTCAAGGTTACGTTATCACGGAGTGTATATCGGGACATAGGATAAGTCATAAGTCATAAGTCATAAGTCATTTATTAATTTGTTGAACATAGGTAGGTACAATAATGATGTTATAAAAAAGTTTAATAGTGCGCTATGTTAAGCCAGAGGGCGTACAAATGTTTGTGATTTAACAATCAAGTCGCCCAAGCCTCGAAAATAAAATAAAATAAAAAGAAGCCTGGACAATAACAATATTACAAAGAATGACACATTTTGACAAATTAATTAATAACAAATAATAATAGAAACCAATGGCAATAAAACAGGAAAATTAAAATACAAAATAAAATGAAAACTAATATTAAGACTATGTCAATATACAATACAGATATCAAAATACAAAACCAATACCATTTTATAGACGTCAATATAATACTAATGTCGTTAAACAAAAATGTCAAGAACAACAACAGATGTAATTTATTAGCATGTCAACATTCTGTCATTACAGTTTTGTCTGCTATGAATTCCGAAATACTGTAATATGCCTTGTTCACAAGAAAGGATTTTAGCCGTTTCTTAAATAAGCTCACGTTCAATTCCTTGATTGACGACGGTAAGCAGTTATATATAACTGGCGCCATGCAAAATACACTTTTATACATTAGTGCTGTGTGGGACCTTCTCACGCATAAGCTATTGTTATCCCGTCGACTTCGGTTATTAATCTCTGACATTTTTTTAAACAGCTTTGGATTCGTCTTTACAAATACGGCAACCTCAAAAATATATAAGGATGGAAGAGTCAAAATTTTAAATTTAATAAACAATGGTTTACATGTATCTATGACCTGCAATCCAAACATTGTCCTGATACACTTTTTTTGTGCTTTAAATATTATTTCCCTATTGGTTGAATTCCCCCAAAAAATAACACCATATCTTAACACTGACCCCACCAAGCCATGATATGCTGTGACTAAAGCGTCCACACTTATCACTGAAGTAAGTTTATATAGGGCATAGGCAGACTTACTAATTCGTTTGGATAACTCCTCCGAGTGTGTTTTCCAATCCAATTGTTTGTCAATTGTTAGACCTAGGAATTTAGATGTGTTTACTTGCGTTATGCGTTGTCTGTCATAGTATATGCTCATATTTGTGTTTGAACGTTGGCTAAACATCATTAATTTTGTCTTTTCAATATTTATTTTTAGATTATTATTATCTAACCATTGTACTACGGAGGTTATTGTCTTTGTAATTTCTTCGTTATATTTTTGAGCATTTGTGCTACTAATGGTTACAGTGCTGTCATCGGCAAATAGTGACATCGGGTGACTTGTAACTTTCGGCATATCATTTATATAGATTATAAATAGCGGAGGCCCTAAAACACTGCCCTGGGGTACGCCATATGTAATTGTACGATCATCAGACCTATATATTCGTTGACATTTGGTTTTATAATCTATTTGAGATACTTCAACGTACTGTTTCCTGTTCTTTAAATAAGATTCTATTAAATTTAAGACATTACCTCTAATGCCGTACGCGTCCAGTTTAATTAGCAAAATATTATGGTCCACATAGTCAAAGGCTTGAGTCATGTCACAATATATTGAGCACACAGGTATTCTTTTGTCAATATTCGTATACACATTAAATAAAAAGTCATAGATGGCCATATTGATCGTTTTACTTTTCCGGAAGCCTTTTTGTTCCTCTGTCAAAATATTTTGTTTGTCAAGGTATTTATAAATATGTGCATAAATGTATTTTTCAAATACCTTAGATATGATTGGAACAAGCGCAATGGGCCTATAAGACTCCATACATTCTTTACTATTTTTTTTAAATAATGGTTTAACCACAGTTGTTTTTAGGTTAGTCGGATATGTACCATGTGTTATGCACAGATTGAGAATATAGCTCAAATGTCCACTAATGTAGTCTGCGACGTACTTAATCACTTTGGTAGAAATTCCATCATTGCCTACACTACCGGTATTTTTTAGAGACTTAATTATAACTTTGATATCTTGTTCATTACTTGGTGCCATAAACATTGAATCAGACGACTTTGAGATATTTGATGTCACCCGTACACCTCTGTTAGTGACTGGTTTTATTTTGTCGACAAAAAAGTTGTTAAAGGCTTTCGCTATCTCATACGGGTGTGTTACTTTTTTATTTCCTATTTTAATGCTTCCAATTGAGTTTTTACTAGCCCTATTCATCTTCGTTCGATTAATTATATCCCATGTCGCTTTCGACTTGTTAGATGAAGATTTGATGTTATAGCTGTTCTGAGCACGTTGTGTTAGTTTAATTATATTTTTATATATTCTTGAATATTTTTTAAATTCCTGTTTGTTATGTTCATTGCGTTCCAGTCGGTAACGCCACAGAAGTGTTCTTTTATTTTTACTACATGTTTTGATTCCCCGCGAAACCCATTGTGGTCTCTTGTGTACGGTTATTTTTATACGTTTTAATGGAAAACATAAATTATACATTAGGATGAACGTCTCCAGAAATAGATTATAGGCTGTATTCGGATCGTCTAATTGATACATTTCCGATAGAGAAACATTTTTCAAACATTCCCTGAACTTATCCATATTTTCCTTATTGAAGTCGCGGCGTTTAATATACCAATGCTTTAAAACACACGTCCTTTTCACCGGACACTTGAGAATTTGACAGGTATGATCAGATAAAGCAAAATCGATTACGTCATATTTGTTACATTTTTTACCCAGATTGTGAGCAAAATTGTCTATGCATGTTTTACTGGAAAGTCTCGTTGGCTGATTAATTACTAATTTAAAATTGAAGCTGAGCAGAATACATTCTAGATCTAGTGTAGTATTATTACGCTTCAATGTATCAATGTTAAAGTCACCGCATATTACAATATTTCGTTTATTTTTCTTTGTTATAAACTGGCATAAATTACACAGCCGCTCAAAAAAGATTGTTAAATTATTTGCATTTGGGACTCTATAAATGCAGATTACAATGGTGTCACTATGAACTAGTTCAATAGCACAACATTCAAATGAGCTACTTATTGCTAAGTTCCTAACTTCAGGAATTTCCTTCCAATGGTGTCCTTTTTTTATCAATATACATGCTCCACCTCTTTTACTGTCTCTTCTACTGAAACATGTAGCTAGCGTGTAGTTAGAGATTGACAGATACTGTTCATAACCAGCCATCATGAAATGCTCGGTTATGCAAACTACATCAATGCTAATATTCTTCACCCTGAGTTCTTCTAAGCATACACAAAGTGCGTCAGATTTATTTAACAGCCCTGCAATGTTTTGATGTAATATATTTATATATTTATCATAGAAAAAACTGGGTTTCCGATTGTTCGTCATTAGTTGTTGTATCGATGTCCATATTCACTAAGTCATATTTTTTAACACCACAGATAAAATCGTCAATATCTTTGAAAATTGTCTGCATGCCAAAATTGTTTAGCAGTCCTGTTTGTTTCGCAAACATTGTATAATCATATGCCAGATTCTTGTTCGAGTCCAAGAAATACGCATGTTGATGAGACATTATATCAAGATACAGTAAATTATTGAAGTGTTCTATTCTCCAATTATACATATTTGTGTTGTAATTATACTTATACATCGGCGTGCAGACTACTATGTTCGTATGATTTACATTTTGTAGGGTTGTTCTGATATGCAGTGTCAGCTCTATGTAGTCGCTTGTAGTTTTAAAGTCTTCCTCTCCTAACAGAATTATACAGAAGTCTTTCATTGTAAATGTTTCCAATTTAGTTTCTATATTGCACAGAAGTTGTTCTGTTTTACAGTTTGTCCGTATAAAATGGCATATGTTTTCCGAATGCTTGTGAAGAGCATTTTCAGCAATGTTTCTGATGTCATTTTTGTTATTAGTACTCAAAATACATATTTTACTCTCTTTTTTATGTTGCTGTATTTGTTCTGAAATTGTCTTAATATTACTAGCACGGCTATTAGTTTTATTTTTAATGTCAGAGGGCGTTATCATAACTGCTTTCTGATTAGAAATCAATAAAGAGTCTGTTTGTGTCTGTTTATTTTTCGGACGTTTCTTAATTGGAGTTGACTTTTTGATTTTTTTAACGGGGCTATGTGTAAGTTCTTTGAGGAGGTCGTTTTTGGTTTGTAAATCAATATTTATTTGCTTAAGGTCATGATTCTCCAAAGACAGTGACTCAATTTCCTGATGTGCACTATTTAATTCCAACACAAGCTTGTCAATTCGTTCTTTTAATTTAATTATTTGTTGTTGTTGTGCATCGTTAACATCATCACTGGATAAATCGGGTAGACTGTTTACGGTATCTTCGAATGTGTCATTTTGTGATTGGTTGATGACGGTATTTGAATCCGATTTAGTACGCGTACGACGCATAGTGATGTTTTCAAAGAAATTCATTTTTGGATTTTAATGCCCTGGCCGAGCAACTTCGATGAAATAATGATAAAGACAATTTATCAATTTACAAAAAGACTCCAGGGTCCGTGAGATTCGAACCAGCGCTCAGTTAAGCAGAAGTCAGTACGTCTACCAATAGGGCCATTTGGACTCTATTTAGGTGACTTAAAATGATGTATCTGTTTCTAGTGGTATGAATTTGATAAAGTTCGTTATGACTCGTAAGATTGAATCATATTCAAAAGTTTGACAGATTGTTTTTATTTGCTTTTTCACTTTTTGTTTTGGGTTTATTGGTGAAATGTTTTGGTTACACTTAATTGTTTATGTTTCCACTGTAGTATTTTTGACCTATAATGAGTTTTTTGATCACTAAAAACACTTACATAACGTAGATTTGACAGGGTTTACTGTTCAATTGAATACATCACTAAAACATATTTATTAATGAGAGTTTTTATTAGATAACACTTTCACTTATTATGCACAATGCCTTTTTTAATATGTACACGATTACACTATGAAATAACTTTATTTTATATTTTTTGTCAGGAATAGTATCGGAGCACAATGTTTACTTGACGGACAGCGCCATCTATCTCAAGGATGTGGCGCTAGTATGTGGTTTTCGCGATAAATTGAGTCCCCGTTGAATGCAATGTCAAATTTAAAAAATATAGGTACTTACAGTGGGAAGTAGAAAAAATAAAATCTGTAGTATGAATAAAAAAAAATAGTCCGAGAAGCTGTAAGCGGTCCTTTTACTATGCCCGTACTTACATAATTATGTTTATTTGTTATTTACAACAAATTCATAACATTATCATGACATCAGATAATATTTACCTGTCCCTATGCGCGGCGTCCCAGAGAAGTTCGAGTCGTAAATGAGGATGCTTGTCGTGTGCACACAACGCCTGCTCCACGTCCAGAGAAAACAACGGGTGCGGGAGCTGTGGATCAAAATGTTGCCGTAGTTGCTTAAAATGGCGTAGACAGATTTATTTATTAATAAGGTTTACCAATAGATTTGTAGCGGTATTGAATTAAAATTGCAAAAAATGCAGTACTATTATAGCTAATAGAACGTTTAGACTCCCGCTTATTATACTTATTTAACACCCCAAAGGAATGACAGGTTTTGATGAAATGAGGTCATAACAAAAGTGACTGCTTTATGTGTACTTTAAAAATGTCTATTGGTTCAAAGACCACTTTTCCATACAACTTTGTCTAGTGCCCTTTGTTCTGTCAAAGATAAAATACCTCTGGCTGCAAATACGCGGGGTCCCGCGGCCGGTGTGCCTCGGCGATCCTTGCGCGGAAGATATCTGCACCCTGCGCATTCTCCAACACTCGCTCGGCCACCACTTGGCACATCTCCTTCAACATCAGCTTCTGTAAGTCCTCGTATGAGATCTCACGAGGAACTTGCATAGCGTAAGGTGATCCTACGAGAATTATGAAAAAGGATGTCTTTATAAATAAATCTTTATATATCCCCCAAACGTATTTTTGCAAAAAAGAAAAAAAAATAGATAGTAGCCTATTCTCAGACCTATCCGATATGCACACAAAATTTCATAAAAATCGGTACAGCCGTTTCGGAGGAGTATGGTAACTAACACTGTGACACGAGAATTTTATATATTAGATAAATTGTATTTAAAGTTAAGTTATAGTAAAGAATTTACGTATACTTTTCTATACTGTTATATGTGCACATTATGGAATGCAATAAAGTATTGAGTATTGAGTAAATCCAGCATAGCCCATTTTTTTTAATCCCATTACTCAAATTGTATCTCGCTTATTGGTCCAAGACGGGAAGATGAATATTTACTGACTTACGGAAGGCCACTATTTTATTATACACTTCGGGAGTAAAATGAAACGTAATACTATTGAATAATACTGACCGAATCTCTCTCCTTCCAGTAAATTAACCCACAATATAAGGAGATAGGGAGTAGTGGGCGTCTGTAATAGCGGTGGTGCTTCCATACAATATAGAGCGCCGAAATCTATGCCGGCCGCCTCCCAGCCCGCTCGGGCGTTGCACCAACCTGTTGATATAGAAGAAAAATCTTTAGTACAGTCGAGTTCATTAATATATTAGCAGTGATAATATTTCAAAATATTGTAAGAATTATAATAATCATATAATTCTATAAAAACTTAGACCTTATGAACAGTTTATATGATAACATTTTATTGATGTAAGTTTGTATAGAATTATATGATTATTTTAAAGCTTACAATATTTTGAAACATTGTCACTGCCAATATATTAATGAACTCGACTGTACCCCAGAAAAGAGGTGATTATCGCTCATTATTGGCCTATTATCTGAGCAAGCTCCAACAGCATTCTGAAAGTAATAGCGGACCATTTAGACCAGGGATTCCCAAAGTGGTCGATATCGACCCCTTGGGGTCCATATCGGTTTCCTAGGGGTCGACATAAACGAAAACTGATTTTGGGAGTCGACGGGGTTGATCTTAAAAGTAGGTAATTTGGCCATGGGGTCTGAGGTAACAGTTAATTTTGGAATAGGGGTCACTTGTCCAAAATAGTTTGGGGATCCCTGATCTAGACGGTCCTTTTCTTAAACACTGGATCGCATTCCACGTGTCTATTTAATTTCGTTTGGTCTGTTGTGTCTTTTTGTGATTTACTAACTTAGTTCTAAGTATTTACTAACACAAATATGGATGTTTTTTAGTCTGAATTAAAGTTATTATTATTATTAAGCAATGTGTAAACCATCGCAAGATAATTTACCCATTTCATTGATTTCCGCCATAATGATGTGATCCCTATCGATTCCCGTGTCGTTGTGTAGCGTAGTTCGCAGTTCTTCCATGGTCGCGTTCGGCGTGAGTTCTACACCGATACGAACTTGCCGAGGCTGTTGGTTCACGTACACAACCTGAAATACAATTTATTTTTAAGGTTCCGTGTATCAAAGGGAAAAACGGAACCCTTATCAGATCACTTCATTGTCTGTCTGTCTATCCGACTGTCAAGACCTTTTTCTCAGGAACGCGTGGAGTAATCAAGTTGAAATTAATATCAAATACTCAGAGCTGCATTCTCTTGAAACAGTGAAAAAAAGATACGGGCGTTTTTATGTTTCGTTTATGCCGCCTATTTTGACACTCGCAAGGTAATCAAAACCTATAGGGTACTTCCCGTTGACCTAGTATCATAAAATTTGGCATGAAGCAAGTTCATGTAGCACAAGTAAAGGAAAAAATTCGAAAACGGTAAATTTGTAGTTACATACCTACTTTGTACGAAACCCTCAGTGCGCGAGTTCGACTCGCACTTGACCGTTTTTTTTCAAAGACTCAGTGGCGTGCACAGAGATTTCAGACAGGGTATGCACAAAAAAACTTACCAAGGTAAGTTTTTTTACCCTACCGCAGGCGCCATTATTGGCTTTGCATGATGTTTGTTTGAGACCACCATGAATAGGTACCTAAATAAGTGATTGATGGTACCTAACATAACAGGTCACATAAATTATATCAAAAGTAGTCTTTAAAAAGGTCTGGAGATGTTAATTTTGTTTTCTTTGCGCAAATTAATTAAAATTTTATATAAATTACTACTTAAATTTGAACTGATTAAGTACTTTTTACAAGTTAATGTTTGAATCAAATCGACGCGCCCAACTGACTAAAGAACTAATCACACTTATTCAGCTTTGTTCAGCGTTTGTCCATAGAAAACAACGATTTTGTATGAAGTCCGTTCAGCTTTCCGCGGCTGAACGGACGCGTACCTACGCATCTCATACAAAATCGTTGTTTTCTATGGACAAACGCTGAACAGAGCTGAATAAGTGTGATTAGTCCCATAAAGTTCTTTTTCGATTGTAAACATAGATAAACCTGTGAGTCTGTTTTGGCCCCGTGTGTTTCGTAAATATGTATGAAAATTCAAGTAGGTACCTACTCTTTGATGAATTCTTTTTAGACTAGAAAATGATCATTCGGTAGATGCGCTCACTGGAATCGTAACTCTTAATTTTCCTAATTTGTAAACTTCAGAAAATACCTATGGAAGTCAAATTGTTTGAATACTTCTAAATTTTGAATGAGATCGAATATGTATAATCATCCATTTTTTTACAATAAACTTACTAAATAATTACCTACTTGACAGGCAATCACTTGCGCCAAGAAAAACAATAAATGGCGAAAAAACTTTGCAATTTTAGATACATAAGAAAAGCAGAACTAATACAAAATACAAACTAATAAATTACTCGGGTCATTTGGCCAATCCGACTAAAAAAAGTCCACCCTCTGCAAACAACAATTAAGCGGTGCTTATACGGGTTCTCAATTTGGCCGGTTTGCAATGTAAGCTATGCTTCTAAAACTCCAACACGCGCGCACATTTTCACGCACACACTCACACTTTTACTGTGTACTACACGAGATGCGTTGAATGAAGAATAAGCAAGGCGTAGTATTGCTTTTGCTCACGCGAGCGCTGCCTGCGCGCTGCACGGCGCGGCGGGTGTTCGCCGATCCAACGAGTTAGTTCCAAAAAATGTAATAGATGGCGCGTTAGCTAAATTAGCATGATTTAAAAAAAAATAGTTATCTAACATTTAGAGGGGCTTGTATGTATGGGACTACAGGGTATGCAGAGCTTATTTGCATGTATGGAGTGCACGCCACTGGATAGGGGACATCATTAATAATCATTTAGTTATTTTTTTCATGTCATTTCATGCGTTACTTTGTCCATTTACAAATCCATGAGAGTAAAATGTTATGTAAAAATATTTAGTATAGACTTGGGTTGCATGTGCATATTTTATAAGGGTGGGTGGGCTTTGTTGCATAATGCATCCAAGCTTGGATATAGTTATTACGAAATTAAAACTAATATTCTTACATTACAAAACATTTAAATCTCAACGTTCCTAAAATCTATAAGTACCCAAAAAAAGATGACTCAAAAATATACACATATCATAAGATTTTAACTAATGTGCGACTACAACCTATACAATAGTTTTATATCAAACTAGCTGTGCCCATGACTGCATTCGCGAACAAATTGAATTTCATGGCTTTTTTTTTGCCCAGAACCCTATTCTTTTTTCTAAAATAAAAGTAGCATAAGTAACCGGACCCTGTATTCCCGCAGACAGACTGACGAAACTTTTAAAAATAGTTTTTTTTTTTTTTGTTATAAATACAGGTTTCATATGCATTTAGTAAAAAGCTGTTATTTTGACATTACAAACAGACACGCAGTCGTAAGCGACTCTATTGAGACGGTATGGCGACTGACCCCAATCACGCGTCATCAACATACTTTAACCGCGACTGCAACTATTGTTGTTGCATACAGAAGTATTTACAATATGCTACTCAAGACTTACATTAACAGGTAGTGGTGAAGGCTGGGTAGTGGCCAGTCGTGAAGGCAGCTGCACACTCACACAGTGGAATGGGTCAAATGTACATGATGTGCGCTCACATTTTGCACATGTCAATGCTGACCTGTAATATAAATTGCAAGATGATTTGCAGTACAATAATGTCAGTGGTTCAACATTAAAAAAATTGCAACTGGAGGATGGTTGAAACAAGCGTGTGATGTGAATGAATGTATCTTATACCAAGCAGTGGATAAAACATGAGTATGACATAGTGATAATAACATTTCTGCACCTGTATTGAGCTTGAAATACAGCCTGTACGAATGAACTGTTTCTCCTGGCATGATTGGCTAATGTTTCAGCTGCAACTACTTCATCAGGCTTACCACATGTATTCTGAAATAAGATATATAAATAGCACAACAGTGAAAATAAGTTTTTACCATTGCCACTCGAAAAAGGGCATTTTATTCATCGAAAACAGTGAATAAAACTCTCTTTTAGTCACTGAGTGAATAAAAACATTTTGAATTTGGAACAAGCACGAATATACGAATTATATACAAAAATAAATAACACGTGCTGAAAGTACGTACTGGCTGGCTATACGGAGCTATTCCATAATAAAAAAAAAACCCGCCATTTTAGGTTCTTTTCTATCTGTTATCGTTGTTTTAAGTCATTGGAAAATCTAATAACATAAATTATAATAAAATGAGTTCTTCCAGTGACGAAAATGAGACACTAACTCCGGAATCATTTCGAAATAAAGCAGCAATTATAGTAAAATGTGATAAATACTATACTACTATTTATTTTCTCGCAGTCAATGGTAAAAAGTAGAGTACACAACTCGTGAAAAAAATAATTCATCTCGGTCCTTGTATCCCTCGCTCCGCTCAGGATTCAAATCTAGAATACCTCGCTACGCTCGGGATTCTATTCTAGAATCCTTCGCTGCTCTCGGGATCCAACGTAGTCCCTCGAATTAAATTCCCTTTTTTTTCACTTGTTGTATAATCTACTATTCTTTTATTTATGTATTTTAAGGTCAAGTTGATAATATGATCTGCTCACCTTAATTGTTTTATATTTTTTCTTAGTAGCTGTATTCAAATCTTCATGCACTTTATCTAGTAGCCAAAATAAAAATTCTTGTGCATCATGTTGACTATTCCCTCTATATTGTGTACCATGCCTTTCAACTGCACCCTACAAAAAGAATAATAATACAATTTTATATTTATAATATTGGTATTAACAAGATTTTTGTTTATAGATCAATTTAGAGAAAACAGAATTAATAATAGCTCAGTTTGCATTAAACCTTCAATCACACCATATATGAATAATTTAATCATATTTCTAGCTAAATCAAGATAGTAAGGTGGACAAGGTTGAGATTGAATTTAATTATACTAGTTCAGAGTCAAGCAACGCTATATTAGAACTTTATAGACATTTGAGTGTTTTTTTAAAATGCTTTGGTTGAAGTATTCTATTCAAATATCACAAAAATAGCTTCCTATGAATAGAGCTTATTATAAAAAAATACCTTGAAAGCAGTACTCATGTCAGGAGTATAATGGCAAGCCCAGAGAGCTTTCAGAATTGCTGCCAATTGCTCAGTAACTTCACCGCGTGTACCATACTTCTTAGAATTTATTTTATTTCTCTTTTGCAGATCCACCTGAAATACAGAATAATTATCAAAGTCATAGTAAGATTATAAAGTTTTAATTATTTATGATACATGATAATAAAATTTAAATAAAAAGTAATGAATTTAACTGATACAAAATGGATATTTTTTTTTTTTTCAAAAAATATGTAATAGTGGGATACTGACTTTGTAATGGTCCAAAACAAAATATTCAGAAATAACATCAGTATGTGAGAGACACTGTAGAACTGCATTCATGTAGCAAGTGTTGCCATGGTTTTTTATTCCAGTTGCCGCAGGGGTGGAACCGGGTGGCCATGGAGGATCCCCACTGCATGGAACACGCTCACCATTCAGTAGTGCTGGTGCCGACTTTACCTACAGTAAAAAGTAATTTTAGTTTTCAGTCATGCCTCAAAGAATCATACCACTATTAACACAGTAAAAGTTAGTATAAAGTAGGCATATTTTAACAATCATTATTTTTCATTATGCTTATTTACAAGGCCATGTAAATATTTAGCAGTGTAATCATGCTATTAGGTATTAAATGTAAATCATCATTTAACCACAACAAAAAAACCTTCCAGTTGCTGTCTAATTCAGCACAAAACAGTGAAAGTAATAAAGATGACAATTTAAGTTCCACAAATGCTTTATCCCTAAAATATCAAAATAATAGTAATTTTCTAGACCATTCCCTTTGCTATCATTTGGTAGTTAACATATTTTTTATGTCAGAGAAGCTTGTGGGCGTTTAACCATACTTTTTGTAAAACTGATAAGTTATCGAATTCAGTAATTGCTATTTACCAAACATAAGTTGTTAAAGTACACATTTTTTTACTATTATGTGCCCTCAGTTTTACCCATATAATTGCCATTTTGAACATTTATTTTCAAAATTGATACATTTGATTCAGATTTTTCTCCAAATACAAATCCAGACTATGCTGCTGCACTTGGAGCCTGTTTAAATAGATATTGATAATTATAGTTTTTTTATTCATTCCATATTTTAGTGATACACTTGTATGCGAATATACCATGAACATAAATAATTATGTCTAAGTTGATCCAAAAATGAGTACCTATTTGTGACACACCTACCAAAAAAAACTTCTCCAAGCAAACCAAACATATTAGCCACCAGATAGAGTAATGGTGATAATATATTAAATTACTACTCTTCTTATTCTAGTGTGAAATACAAATCTTGAGCACCACAGCAGGGTACATTTTGAACTGTCTCCTTTACTGCACAAGGGAATGCAAGGGTGAAAATAGTTTTGAACAATATAGGGAGTAATCTTGTAATACTTACGCCTGATACGTGAACAGTACTCATGTGTTGCGCTATCTTGTTTAGGAATCTTTTCCATGATGGCCTTCTAAACAACTTCCTTTCTATACCATTGTCGTCTTTAGGAGTCTCTACAAGTGTGGAGCTAGCACTTGCTGGTTTGTTTTCGTTCTCGTTACTCTTATTCTTGCTGGATCCAGGCTTTGTAGTTCCGAAGGGATTGCGAGGCAGGGTAAATGTACGTTTTAATCGGGATCCTTCCACCTGCTTCTGTGTCATACTGCTATCAGACACTTCATTAATCAATTCACTCTCCGAACAAGATTTTAAAACCGAAGATAAATTATTGGTAGACATATTAAAGAAACAATCGTTGCAATTTTACATTTATAATTTATTTATAACAAAAAAAATCCAATAGAAAACATTGATATGTCACTGACGTAAACGCCATTTTGATTATTTCTTGCCAAGTGCCACTGCCAAGTGCTCCTTATTTGTCTATGACTGCTAGTGTACTCAAGTACTAAAATTACTAAAAGTGCACCATAATTTATAATTAATTTGTTATTATGACCATAAAGCTGGTTGCAAGTGCGGCTGATGCATGATAGCATTTTTTGGGTTATTCCACCAAAAACTTTTCAGCAACCTGTAGTCTAGGATGTCTCCGGTGACCGGTCAGTGGTAATATGCTGGACGTAAAAAATCCCTCCCTCCCTTAAATAAAATAAAAATTTTATCATTTCTATACATTTTCAGTTTTATATGACCTCAGTTTTTCGTACAAATAAATGGGAAGTCAGCTTATACTGGAAATCTATCGAATAGGTTGATGTATCGCCACTCGTCGTGTGTAAACTTCGTGTGTGATTTTGAAATACCTATAACATTCTTATCATACCGATTTTGGCAGCCGATTGCTCGCTATGATGTTAAACTCTGGGTGTGAACAGAGTCGGTGGTGACCACAGACATATAAAGAATAGCAGACCAAACATTAATCCATAGTTATATTTATATAGATGGACTTGATTCTTTATCCTTTTTTGCTAAGCGACAAGTTGTAAGTTGTATCTCGTTCTGTCACCCGTTGTCACACTGACTCACACATAGACAAAATTTGACGCGTAGCTCGTCTATCGCGCGCCGCCATATTGATAAACAACATAACCTGCATCGCGTTCTTCGTTTCAACCGCGCTAAACTAAGAAAATATTACTTGTTTGGGACTTAATTTACATGAGGATAGTAAAATAAAATGGTGAAGTGCTGTGCGTACCAGTGTGACAGTGCTAGCTACCACAAAACACCTGGATTGACCTTTCATCGGTAAGTGTTTGTAAATATGTTGTGTGGTACTAGAACATCTTAGTATTTTTCTTAATGAATTGCAAGTGTTTTTATACAGTTTATTCGTATTTTACTTAGATTTTTTTAACTTAAATGCGATTTGTCTGTACCGAGAACCTAAAACTAAAGAAATAAACCATAACAAAGGCAAAATTGTCAGCAAGTGGCAGAAAGTGACAGCTCAAATACTTGTATAAAAAGTCAGGGACGGATTTGGCAACAAAGACGAAAAATTGGTGGATATAAAATATTTACCATTGAATTATCAAACAGAGCCCCAGTTTACACTCTACGATTTTTCAATTTTTTTTTGTAATATAGTTCTAAAATACTGCAGAGTGCAGTTTGTCAGTGTAAACATACCTACTATTATAAATAAATTGTAGAATTAAATATGTTACCCTGTCAGTGTGATGGATAACATGAACAATGGTGTACATAAATAGGTATGGGCTACTCATATGACTGAAATTTCATTCGACAGGTAATAATTGAGTGTATTAATATTTTTTTCAGGTTTCCAAAGGATGAAAGTTTACGCAATGCATGGATTGAAAACATGAAACTCCAGGATTGGCAACCTAGACCTTCGAGTGTACTTTGTTCGAAGCATTTTGAGAAACACTTGATCGATCCCAGTGCTTTTCGAACAACATTATGTCCTGGAGCAATTCCTACACTGTTCAATGAACTGCCTGTGGCTCCATTTGTAAGCATTATAGAAAAATTATAATATACAAACTTAAAACAATAATAACTTATGTAATTTATAGTAGTCTACATCATATTATTTCTTGTTCTATTATTTGCAGGAAAAGGAAAATGTGACTAGTCCAACACAAAAAACCTTGCCCAGAAAACGAACTGCAGACATGGCAAATGTTTCTGTACTTAAAGAGATACAAAATAAAATAAAACCTGTTGTTTCTACATCCAATATGAGGGAGACTTCTTTAATGGTAAGTATTTTAACTACTTAATACATAGAACTTGGACAGTTTGAAAATTTTGAATCATCATTTAAATAATATTTATTCATGTATGACCATTAGACATAAATGAAGTCTTCTAATTTTATGATTGCTTTGGGCTGGATTTGCAGTGCTCAAAACTAAGCTTTGATTTAGGTAGTTTTGTGGTTAATCATTATGTTAGTATCCAAGAGCAAGGCAGACTTGCTCATTAAGTTCAACTCTCTGTGTGCCATTAATTAAAAGGTTTTTGTAACCAAGTGTAGATATAATTGTAAAGCCCAACTTAAAATCGTTGTTAACTTTTCACCATAAGTTTGGAAATGTAACAATAATCAATCTGTAACAGATTGATTCTTTCATTTCTAGCTGCCCTAATAGTTTTTGTTATTAAAGCATACTTTTTATGCAGGTTCAGAATGAAGAAAATGTACCGGGTCCTTCAAATTATAATATTGTGACACCTTCCATAACTCCAGTTCCGGTTTCAACCAGATGTGAAGAAGTGCAAACATTAAAAAGAAAAATTGTCTTAAAAAATAAAAAAAATTAAGGCATTACTGCAACAACGTAAACGGTTAAGAAAAAAGGTATCTCGATTCTCAGATATCATTACAGAATTAAAAAATAAATTGAGTCAGGATGATATTCACATTTTAAATAACATTCCAGGCAATAACAAAGACTTTATTGTTCGATATATAAAAAAAGGAAAGTGTTCTGCTTTAGAAAAATCATATTCACCTCAATTAAGGTCATTCGCCTTACAACTACATTTTTATTCACCTAGGGCATATAATTTTGTGAGAGAGACATTCAACACAATTTTACCTCATCCAGGTACTATTACACGCTGGTATAAAAAAATTAATGTAGAACCTGGATTCACCTCTGAATCATTTGACACTTTAGAAAAACTGTCTAAAAGTAGCGAACATCCTATTTATGTAAATCTATGTATAGACGAAATGGCTATAAGGAAAGGATTAATATGGGATAGTTCTTTAAATAAATACAAAGGGTATGTTGATACAGGCACTGAGGTATCAGATGATAGTCTCCCTCTTGCAACACAGGCCTTGGTAATGTTAGTAACTGCAATAAATGCTTCATGGAAATTACCCATAGGATTTTTTTTTATTATGTCTATGACTGGTGAACAACGAGCTACTTTTGTAAAAATAGCAATAGAAATGCTTTACAATATAAATATTTTTGTTTGCGGTTTAACCTTTGATGGGGCCGCTAGCAACATTAGCATGGCGACTGGTTTAGGGTGTGTTTTTAATTTAAAATCATTAAAGCCATATTTTACATTTAAAAATACAAGAATTAATGTTTTTTATGATCCATGTCACATGATTAAACTTATAAGAAATACTCTGGGTGACTATAAAATTTTAGTTGACAAAGATGGAAGTGAAATTAAATTTGACTATCTATTATTTCTGCATGAAATACAACAGCAAAAGGGTTTATATCTTGCTAACAAAGTTAGACAAGCACATATTTGTTACAGCAAACAAAAAATGAAAGTTAGGCTAGCTACGCAATTGCTAAGTAGATCGGTAGCAGATGCACTTCTATATTGCAAAGATATTTTAAAATTAGATAAATTTCGTGATTGCGCTGCTACTGTAAAATTTATTATCATGATTAATGATGCTTTTGATATATTAAATAGCCGATGTGCCAGGTTATAAAAAAGCTCTATGTGCTGCTAATATACAAAAATGTATGACATTTTCTAAAGAATGTACAGAATATTTATCAAATTTAAAAATGTTGGATGGTAATTTAATCGTACAGTCAGGTCGCAAAACTGGTTTTACGGGATTTATTATATGTCTTCAAAGTGCTATTAATATGTTTAATGATTTGATTATTAAGGAAAAGTTAAGATTTTTGCCGCTATATAAAGTCAGTCAAGATCATTTGGAGATGTTTTTTGGTTTGATGAGAGCAAAAGGCGGTTTTAACGACAATCCAAATGTTACTCAATTTCGTGCGGCGTATAAAAAAAATATCACCCTTTCCCAATTAAAACTACATACCGAAGGGAAGCTTGTTGATTTACCCATACTTACTGTATCCTCAACCACAGATGCAATACAAATTGTTAATAATAGTACTCCAACATTTGAAAAAAATATTATGGATATTCATGATATTGACGAAAATCTTATAGATATTTTTCTTGATGGCGTAATTAACACACCTTTGGATGAATACACAGGGGAAATCACCATATATATAGCGGGCTTTATCGCACGAAAGGTTCATAAAAAAATTAACTGTTCATTATGTCAAATATTAATGATAGGGGAAAAAGAAAACTTTTTACTCTCTTTAATAAAATTTAAAGACCGAGGTGGACTCACATATCCCTCACAAGCGCTCATTAAAGTCATACAAATTTGTGAAAAATGTTTTAAGATTAATCAAAGTAATGAATTTGATAGTTTGATGAAATTTGTCGCTGAGTATGTTGATTATTCAATATTTGATTCAAACGACCCAGAGCATGATAGAAACCATGTATATCTGTTAATTAAAATTATTGTGAAATTTTACATTGATTTAAGATGTAAGCACGCATGCAAAGAGACAAACTGGTCACAAAGAAATCATTTAAAAAAAATTGTGTTATTCCAAAATAAATAAATAATAAATATGTAAATTTTTTTGCGATTATTCACTTTAAAACTACTGAAGCTTTAAATTCATCCCCCACACTTTCTGCTGCCTTGCTTAAAAAGAATGTAAAGCCATGCCCTTTGGAGTTTAGGTTTCAGCATACAAACCCCCAGGCTGTTATAAAAGCTTTTAAAGATCATAAAATTAAATCAACAGAAGATCTCTGGGGAATGTCTGTAAAAGTATGTAGATCTCTCATCGAAACCATTGCGCCTTATTTATCTTTCATATTTATCACCAGTGTTGATCAAGGAGTTTTTCCGGATCTTATGAAACATAGTAAAGTAATTCCATTGTTCAAATCCGGTGACAGTAAAGAACCCAACAATTATAGGCCTGTGTCGATTCTACCAGTTCTCAGTAAGGTGTTTGAAAAGCTTATGCTCAATCAAATGTTACGTCACTTTAATAAAAATTCCATCTTTCATGAACACCAGTACGGTTTCACCAAAGGGCGTTGTACTACTGACGCCGGTGTTACCCTAATAAAGAACATTTTTAACGCCTGGGAAGAAGCACAAGATGCCATTGGAATCTTTTGCGACCTCTCTAAGGCGTTCGATTGCGTAAACCATGAGACACTTCTGATGAAACTGGAGCACTATGGGATTAGAAAAACTGCACTTGATTTGCTAAGATCATACCTGAAAGATAGAAAGGTTAAAGTTCAAGTAAACGACATAAACTCATTAGGGTCTGAAATGACAATGGGCGTTCCTCGAGGTTCGATATTGGGTCCATTCCTCTTTTTAGTTTATATTAACGATTTACCCCAATTACTTCAAAATCAACCAAAGATGGTGTTATTTGCAGATGATACATCATTGGTCTTTAAAATAGACCGATGGTCACAAAGTCTTAATGACGTGAATAACTCTATTCTTCAGGTCCAAGATTGGTTTACGGTAAATAATTTAGTACTTAATGAAAAAAAACCAAATGCATTAGATTTAAATTGCCTAATGTTAGAAGCAGCGAATGTGACATATTGAATGGCCAAAAACTAGAGTTTATTGATCAGACAGTTTTCCTAGGAATCACGCTAGACGAGAAACTACAATGGGGGCCTCATATAACATCTATTGCCGGGCGGCTAAGCTCGGCCGCTTATGCTGTTAGAAAGATAAGACAGTTAACATATGTAGAAACCGCGCGTTTGGTCTATTTTAGTTACTTCCACAGTATTATGTCATATGGCATTTTACTGTGGGGTCGGGCTGCTGATATTGAATCCATTTTTTATTTTTCAAAAGAGAGCTGTCAGAGCCATTTACAATCTAAGTCGCCGTGAATCTCTTAGGGAACTATTTAAAAAGGTTAATATTATGACGGTACCTTGCCAATACATTATTTTATGAAAATATTATGTATGTAAGGAAAAATCAACATCTTTTTAATAAAATAAGTGTTAGACATAATTTTAATACTAGAAATAAAGATAAATTAGATCAACCTTTTTTCAGATTATCTAAAGTGCAAACATCTTTTATGGGGTACCGTGTTAAATGCTACAACAAAATACCTTTTGATATATTACAATTAAATGAAAGAAAATTTAAAACTTATATTAAAAGTACACTTTGTAAACAAGGACATTACAAACTAGAGTATTATATCCAAGATAACAATGTTTGGCAACATGCTAGTCCTGCTCCATAGGACAATCTAGAGTCTAGACAAAATCAAACTGGTTGCTAATTTAATTTAGACATACACATTTTTTTTTAAATACATTGTTTTTTACATTCTGTGACAAATGTAACTCACACACTCTTTAAAATACTAGTAAAATTTTACAATCTTTGTAAATATGTGAGCACCATGTATCTATCACATAATTGATTTACCAGTCTGTTATATTTTTAATTCTTTTTACCATTTGTGGTAGACTAAATTTTATTTTAGGTGCATCGTCTTCACATATAATTATATAATGAATGTATACAAAAACTTGTAAAACATTTTAAAAGAGTAACGGTGGAGTTTCTTGCCCATTCTTCTCCACACGAAAACTACATTTTGGAATGGGCGACTAGAATCAATTCTATTTTTTAATTTTAAATTTTGACGTTCAAAAGTGCCTTTTAAGTGCCGAATTGAAATAAATGATTTGACTTTGACTTTCATTAAATTCATTCTTTTATTTTGAAAATTCCTGAGATATATTCATAAACCAGCTTTCAGGCATATCAACACCTTAACTAGATATCACCAGGCTGGGAAATGACTAATGACTGCAGGGCCAGTTCTTCTATCCGATGCTGATGCCCGTCAATGGTCTGTGTATTATACCGCCAAAAGGAGGTGAGTGGACTGCTACCCATCGTCCTCTTAAAATATTTCCTTAGTCGCCTTTTACAATAACCACGAGAATAGATGGATGGTTCTATTCGTTAAGAGTTAAGACTTTATTGATAAGTAATCTACACTTCTTATACCCAGAGAATATCGATTTTCGCGGATTCGATAAGTACCGATATCGATTGTTTCAATATCGTTAGACAATACCGGCAACCGGCCCTAGTCCGGCCCTGTATTGACAACACTCCCTATGTGTGCGTAATGGCTACGCAATCTTTATCGAATGTTTGGTCTGCTATTCTTTATATGTCTGTGGTGGTGACAAAGGCGCTGAGTGTGTACAAGCAGTCAATATAGTACAGACGCCAGCAGGTCAACCTACCCCAATCTGTCAAATTTCTTTGATAGATTTTCAACTTTAGCACAAAGGAATAAGGTTCATATTCAATTGGGAAAATCTGTCAGATTGGGGTAGCTTGATGTGCTGGCCTCTTCATACCAGTCATTGACAGTCGCAGATTTTTTTTGGCAATTATTGTTGGTAATGTCAATCGTTTGATGTTGACACTTGACAGTTGACACTGTCACTGATATTTCTTCTCCAATTTCTCAAACATAGTGGATGGATGCGGTTGGGAGGTTCGTTGGAGGTTCGGCTCCTGTAGAATGGTTTTGTTTCGCTCACAGTTCATAAATGACCTTCATAAAAATTCTCATTTAATTAAATCGTGTTTAATTGTGCCCTAACAGCGGCCAGCTTGAGTGTGAAATATAATTGGTTATTAAATGATGGATTCGTAATGCGCAGGTAAGATATTTAATATTTCATTCTCGGTGATTGCTGCGACGAAAATAATAAAATTGCCACTATAAATAGTACATTAAAGTAAAGACCAACGATCGATTGAATTCATTTATTATGAATTAAAGTGAAATGATGACGTACGTAAATAATTACAGAAAGACTCTTCGTCATGTCGATTGTCCGAATATTTAGCTCTACAAGCAGAATATATTTTGGTTGAAAAATCAATCAATATTTCAATGAAAACCGGTTTCGTACATCTAGTAATTAATTTATTTGGAATACCTATAATACTACATTATTACTACCTACATTATGGTTTATTATAATGGGATGGTTCTGTAAAATAGTATATTTGTTCCAATTGAAATACCAACCAACTAAGAATAAACAAAAAGGAAAGAAAGGAATACATTTTTAGTTTAGGTACTTACTATAAGACACTTTAAAAATCAGCTCCTTTAATGTCTGCCCATGTAGGTTTACTTACCTTATTGAATATTACAAAAAATTCAATTTACACAGAAAAAATAACAAATCCATAAAATAGAAATCACACAAGCGTTTTTAATTTTATCACTAAGCGGGATACTAAACACTTAAAGAAGTGATAACAATAAATCTTCTAGTCCCTCATTTAGTATCCAGTAAAATGTTAAAGGAAAAATTGTTATTGAGTTAAAATTGAATATTAAGTTTTAATAATAACTTACAAAAACTAATATTAACTTGTAATAACTAAAATAACAGCTTGGAATAGCTAGAGTAGTTACTCTAGCTAATAACGCAACAAATAGCTAATTGAACACAACTAAATCCAGATATGGAAGTTTCCATAGCAGCATTTAGTTGTGTTCAATTATGGTTTGGGCTATTGAACACTAAAAAGCAAAAAAAAAAACAATGATTTCTACAACACTGATATTTTTAAGTGTAATTTTAGAGGAAGAGTATGGAAGAAGTTAAAGAATTTTTATGTTTTTATTTTAGTTGACCATCACCTGGCACAATGTCGGCCTTTGATAAATTAAAACTTCTTATTTGGAAGAACTTTCTTCTACAAAGAAGGCACAAATGGCAAACTATTTTCGAGATTGCATCACCTGTGATATTTTCTATGTTTTTAATATTAACAAGATGCCTAGTGGATCCAAAATCAAAACCTGAAATAAATTATCCACCGTTTCTCCCAACCTATTTTAATATTAGTGGACGAAATCTGTAAGTAAATTTTGTTTGAATGTGTAATTATTTTATATATATAATTAAAACAAAATAGTTAATGATTTACATTGTTATTCAGAGGCAATCTAACTACAGCAAAAACAGGAACTTTGGCGTTTTCCCCTGAAAACCCACTCACTAGAAGTGTAACTAAAGATGCCATAGCAATGGTAGCTGATGACAATTTCAGTATACTTTTTGCCCTCCTGTTTGACTCGAATATTCTACCTCAACCTAAAGGCTATAAGAATGCAGAAGAAATGGAGCTAGCTCTCACTCAACCTAATGCTATGAACCAAATTCTTGTTGGCATTCAGTTTGATGACAGTATGGCAAGTAAGTAATTAATACTGTAATTTGCAATAAGCTGCGAATTCACCTCTTCTATTTTATAAAGGTATGAAGTAGACAAAATTTGTAAGTATAAATATTTTACAGATGCCACAGAATGGCCGAACGACGTAACATTAACTCTAAGATTCCCAGCTGTGATGAGAACACCAATGGTAGAGCACCCACTGAGAGCCAGTTGGAGAACAAATTTATTGTATCCGCTGTTCCCTCAGCCCGGGCCCCGAGCTCCAGGCGACATGTACGGCGGAAAAACACCAGGTTCTGTTCTTGCAAATTATTTTATTAAAGTCTTGTTTATCACCCCTACACAGTAACGGCCAATGTAGGTACTTAATTGTTTATTCATCGATCGATCGGGATTTTGTTTTAGGTATTTGACTAGGTAAAAAACTCCATACATTGCTATGATTGTAAAGTGATAATTTTTAGCTCACACTATTTCTCCCTTTTCATTTTTCATTTCATTCATTCATTTATATGATGTTGCTTTATAGTCTCTCGAATTAGTTACTTTACTATAGGTAGGTACACAAGTTTTGAAGGACCACCGACTCAGTCCGGTTATCGTTGTGCCGGACGCGGGTTGCGTCCGGCGGGGTTCCAAGAAAAAGAAAAGTAACTAGCAAAAATAATGCTGTCGAATCAAATTATGTACTTATTACATAATTAAATAGGAGTAGGTATACTTACATACCGGTTCCATATGTGCTCTTACACACGAGGGACACGCGTCAACGGCACAGACAACTGCAGCCGTCGACGCGTCGGCGGCTGTTGTCGACAACATACCGCTGGTATATTTGAGCACCGTACTCAACACTAAATCATCTTAAGACTTTTTTCACTCATTTACGTAGCTATCATCAATTACGCCCCTAGATGTATAGTTGCCTGCTAATACATAATTAATACCGTGACCTTTAACCTCTGAGCTGTGAGGCGGTTTTACGTTATTACCACTTTTTTTACGAATGATATACGTGGTCAGATTCAAGGCTAAATAAACCTACGACGATAAAAAATAAATAAAGTTTATAGCAACATTGTCATAAGTCGCAGGATTGATAAATTAGTTACAAAAACTATGACTAAAATAGCATCGTTTTAAAACTAGTTTGTGACGCAAAATACCCACAGGAACTTACATTGTACGAGTACATAAACAAATCTATTAATGTCTATGAAATAAACGTCGTTAACCTAAGACTAAACACGGTTTTTTGGTTTTTTAGGGTATTCACCAGAAATGTTCTTAGCCGTCCAGCATGCTATATCTCAGGAAATCATAAAGCAGAAAACCGGGAAACCGATTGGCACCAAGGTGTACTTACAACGTCTACCTCAGCTTGCATACAGGGAAGATCAACTGCTAGTAGCGCTAGAAAGATTTATATCAATGATTATCATGCTCTGCTTTGCGTATTCTTTCGTGAATACAGTCAGAGTTGTAACATTTGAGAAAGAATTACAATTAAAGGTAAAAAATACGTACCGTATTATTATTACATTAGATAATAGATATAGTAAAAAAAAACGGAAACTTTTAGTCTGCTTGTTAAAGACTAATGTTAAAAACATTCTCCAGTTTACTCAGATTATATTTGCTTCGAGGTGTAGGTATGTAAATAGAAATATTTCCAAACTATCTGTGTGTTGACAGGAAACAATGACAATAATGGGCCTTCCATCGTGGTTACACTGGCTGGCTTGGTTCATCAAACAGTTCTCGTTTCTTTTGATATCCGTTGCGCTCATTGTGATACTATTTAAGGTAAGTTTATTGAGTTAATTTATTGGTCACGCTCTACCGTTATTCTATAATAACACAGATCGCCGATGTTATTGCATTCCAATAGGTAGGGGGGACGAAAGCAAATCAATAATATCTGGGTACCAAAACTTTAATCCCCAGTACTGTGTGTAACTAGAATTTCCTGATTAAATGAAATCACGAGACCAAACATTCTGTCAATTATAATGAAATACTAGGAACTTAACTTGAATAAGTTAAATACGTTGAAAACGCAGAATAGCAACTAAGTAAGAGCTATAAATATCAATTCCGAATGCGCTCCATTTATTGAAAATGTGATCCTACTCAAATTCCATTCCTGCGAAAATCTGTTGTACTCGAAAGACTTAATTTGAACAATTAAGCGAATTTCGCAGAAAACTTTTGCAGGCAAATAATTGACCACGGCACTGCTGGTTTAAACATATTTTGGAGTAGCGAGGGAGGGAACTGCAATCTTTAGCCGTCTGTTATAAATTCAATTAGGTATTTAAAGGTTGTATCAGCTTGGTTTTACAATTGATTGAGTTGGTACTGTTTTCTTACCATTTCATTTTTCAGAGTGTGATCGAAGTTTCTATATTAGAAACTTCGATCACACTCAGAAAAACGCATATCTTACGATTAGCTTAAAGCGGATCACACACGCATTATTGAATTTGTATGTAAAAATCACGCACGGGAATGCTTATCTACGCCCCGTCGGCGTCGCGTTGTGGTCGCGTGGCGCGTTGTAGAGTGTGATCCGCCTTAGAACAAACGAACCAAAACAAAAGAATGCTCTTGTTTTGATGCATTTGTTCTTGACATTTTAGTCTTGTTAGATTCTAAACCAACGAAAAAATGTTCTAACTACGAATAATAAAAAGTCAGGAAGCGTAACTATGAACAAATCAACGAGACATTCGGCTCCAAACATCACTACATTGACAAAATACCTCGATTATTCGAACGAAAGAACACACTTGCAAATAATCCAATCAGCTGCGCTCGCGTAAAGCGTTGTATTCCGGCGAGCGCCGTTATTGGTTCTGGTGCGCGGTGGTCTTTTCGGCAACGCCCACCTCGGTAAACATTTGCGTGGTGCCATTTTTGAGCTTGAGTTACATTTCTTGACTTTTATTATTCGTAGGCTCTTACACACCATTGTATGTAAAATCATTCTTTCGTTAGTCAAATCGTTGTTTGCACAAAAATAATTCGGTTGAGTGGGGTTAGAATGAACATTAGCTCGTTTATTCTAAACCGGCCTTTAGAATCAACATACATTTACCTATGAATTACATTTTTAGATACCATTCAACCAGACAGCTGCTGGTGACGGATACTCAGTACTTACATTCACACCTTGGAGCGTTCTTTTCTTCTTTATTATCCTGTTCGTCATAGCCTCATTAGCATTCTCTTTTATGATCAGCGTCTTCTTTTCTCGAGGTAAGGCAAGCATAAATAAGCTACAGATATGTGGTTCGAACTCAAGTAGGCACTTTACTTTGTGTAAATTATATCATCACCACCACTCTCAAAACGGTGAAGGAAAACATCGTGGGGAAACCGGCATGTCCTAGAACCAAAAATTCAAAGACATGTGATATCTACCAACCCGCACTGGACCTCTAACCGAGAGGAGACATTATGTCCCAGCAGTGGGGACTTTTCACGCTGATTATGCTTATACTCTCATTTTGAATGAAAAAAAAGCAATAGTCTCACAAACGTAACTCAGTATTGGACCAAAATATATTAAGAGATCATATCACTATCGGCAATATTGATTGTATGAGCCCATGTTAAGAAATAGTAATGATAATGATGCTTTACAGCTAACACCGCCGCATCCTTTATGGGCCTGGCATGGTTCGCGGCATACTCCATATACATGCTAACTCAAGTACTATACGAAGATATAAGTCTGACAACGAAATTACTTCTAAGTCTGATATCTAACACTGCCATGGGATATGCATTTCAAATGATCATCATGTGCGAAGGAACTTCAAAAGGTATCTGCTGGCATTATGTATTTTTTTTAGTAAATAATGTAATTATGGATTTCAAACTTCTCTTTAATTCTCGGATATCAATGCTTTTCGCATTAATTTTAGCTCTGACTTGACTAGATGAAACAATTAGGTTTTAGGTATTCAATTCAACTACTTATGTAAAGATTTTAAGAGTCACATTATCATCTACAGTTCTAAGCGACCGGACAGTGAATGAAAAAACCTTGCAAACCATTCCAATCAGTTTTCTGTATAACTAACTGACAGTTAGATAAAGTAGGTATAGTTTCTTGGATTGAGACTAGAAATAAATGACTTTAGTTGGAGGTGATTTAAAATGGACAAAAAAACTACCTATCACATACTAAAGTTTATTCTAAACTTTAACCGCTCTATTAACAAACGCAAAGGTACAACTCACCTTCAGATTTAACATGCATTTTTCAAGGTTTAAGTTTGGCATAACTTAGGTACTCCGCGTTTATCAAAATAAGGGGGTAAGGTAGTAAAAGGAGTCATTGCGTAATGTACGATCCTTTTAGGAATTAAAAAATCTTACAATAACTGCGTACACACTAATTACTAGAAGTGGCTTAAGTATTTCTAGCCCATCCTCTGATTGCTCAGCAAACCCTACTCAACACGTCATCGTCAGTGGTTTAACCTTCCTACTATCCTATTATATAATTCTACTAGCTTCTGCCCGCGACTTCGTCGGCGTGAAATTTCACCCTCCCCCCATTCACCCTCTTAGCCTCATGTTCGCCAATATTTAAATCAACTGATTAAATATTTAAAAGTTCTATATTTAAAATTTTCTTAGGAAATTTGACATAAACCAACTGTTTATATACTTAATCGGTGGTTTGAATGTTGGTGAACTCAGGCCTTAGGGGTGTAATTTCGGAAAACCATTTCTTAGTAGATACCTACTCTTCACAAAGAACACACCCTCCAAATTTCATGTGTCTAGACCAGCGGTTTAGGCTGTGCGTTAATATATCAGTCAGGACTTTGAATTTTATATATATAGATAAAACGTATAGATACAACTTTTTAATGTTACATACATGTTGTACACTATCTTAAATTGGTAGACATAGAACTAAATTATTCATATGAACTTCGACCGAAGGCGACGCCACTTAATACTACCTTAAAGAAGACAATAGATGACTAACGTCATACCTACCTAGTTACCTTGTTTTGTGTGTACTTACGTAGAGTTTAATTTTTATAAGGCGTCATGTATATACGGTGACTGATAATTAGTGACCGATACTGAAACACGTGCTTGTACTCTGACAACAAACAACGTTTACTATGGGACCAAACCTGAAATTATGAAAAAAAATCTGTCATTTATGTTCGCCTAACTGGTCAAAATGTAGGTACTGAACAGCAGATTTTTCGCGAATTCAGGTTTGGTCCCATAGTAAAAGTTGTTTGCTATTATGAGTACAATCACGTGTTTAGGTATCGGTCATTAATTACCAGTCACCCTATATATATCTACAGGAAAAATTGCACCATTTTTTTTCAGTAACTGCGAATTCCAGTTTGACGCTTTGCGACATTTCATTGTTTATTTAAATTGCGAGAGCCTACTGATGCCTACTTTGATGTATTAAAAAAATATATGTGTATTGCATAGGTTTACAATGGAACGAGTTCTTCACTCCGATCTCGTATCAGGATCAGCTACAGCCGGGCCACATCGTTCTAATGCTGATACTCGACACGATACTATACATGCTGATCGCGATGTACGTAGAGAAGATACGCCCGGGGCTCTACGGAGTACCGTTGCCCTGGTACTTCCCGTTTACTAAGAGCTTCTGGAGACCGAATAAGCATAAAGTTGCAGGTTAGTCTTATGCCTTTGTCATATAAGTAAAATATAAGCTCTTCTGAGGGCAATTTTACAAACACCCTTTAACTAAGAAATGTGAAGGTGTTAATTTCCCGAAGTTGTGTTGAGTTACACGCGAGTTTTCGAGTTAGCGCCTGTCAACATATCGTTTATTTCCGGATTGTGTCTTCGATCATTACTTATGTAAACAAATCAACCAAACGCTTACAATTATCAATGTGGTCATGTTATCAAGGTCATTATCATTGCGGTTGTTCAACAACTCGAACAGATTGATTGATTTAGGGCTGATTATTCCATCGCCATATAACTTTTATTCGAGGAATAAAATTGACGTTGTGATAGTTTTTATATGAAATAACTGTCAAAATTACTCCTCGATTTAAGTTATCAGATGATTCAAAAATCAGGTCTTAGATGTTGAAAATAAAAAAGAAAAAGTACTTAATTAAAAAAACCTTTTTACCCTAGCTGGGTTTATTTAATTACTTTTTTTTTATTTCTAGCTTTTTAGTTTACAAATGTGAAACATTTCAGACGATTTAGTTCGTGTTTTTTACGATTTGTCACTTCGAATTACTTTTGACCAAGTGGTTACATTTGTAATCTTTTAAAACCCTTCATTTCGATAGCCCATTCGAAAAAAAAAATCGAACTCCACAATACCTATGGCACCCCAAATCAGCCATTTTACTTTGTTTTTTTATTTTAATGTAGCCAGCCAGTGTCACTCGCGCTACCGAGACAAATCTAAAGACGTATAATTTTAAATCCAAATCCGTTCATTCGTTTAGGAGTTACGAGGGAACAAAGAAACGGACATACACACATGAATATATACTTACATACAAGTCAAACACATAACCCTCCTTTTGGGCTTCGCAGCAGTCGGGTAAAAACGTGCGATTCTGCATAAAACATTAAAAAAGTATTATGTCAATGCGTACTGCTCTAAATATTTCCTTAAATTAATGTTTAATGTTCAATGATAACAATATGAAACTACGAAACACAACAACAACAACAACAACACAACAACAACAACTTTACGAAATAAGCTAAATTGGTCGATTTTTTTTAGTTAAAGGGTTTTAGGATAAGTGTAGACAGCTAATGAGATCGATCAGACAGAACGCAGTTAAAAGATTAGTTTTGTATAGGTACTCTTCTCTGTCTGTACATATCCAGAAAAATCAAGGCTTTCCAGCACGCACCTGCTGGTTCTTATCGTAGCCAAATGCACATTTAAAATTAAGTTGCCGATATGAATGATTTATTCAACTGCAAAAAGCGAATCGTTCAAGCATTCATATAATAAATCGATGTGAACCTTAAACCTCTAACGGCGATGATTTTCTGTGACTAAGCAAGCACTATTGATTCTGTTATCTATTGTACCTACATTACTATGAAATATTTTCAGAGATAAATAGGAAGGATACGCGTGATCTGGAGTATAATGATGCACTGTTGAAGGTTGTACATGACCACGAAGAGGAACCAAAGGGCGTGCCCGCCGGCGTCAACATACAGGTAAGTCACGCATGACATGCCATCAAACAATGTTACGTAAGTTTTGAACATTAACTTCCTTAAATACTAAAAGCATTTATTAAAAAAAAACTAAACATATGATTAAAACAAACAGTTCTCTGCTACATAGATAGTAGGTACGTAAGTTATTTACTCTAGCTATTTGATAATGATAGATCAGATCGCAATTAGATCCTAAAGGAATTTAAATATGGGAATAACTAGTTAAGGTGTTAAAAATAACACAACGTCTGAGTAACATTTACCCGGCAAGTTAAAGGTTCAAATAAAAACCTTAAACAGCGCAAGCCGTTGATAAGTGATAACGTTACGTAGCTGCTATATTATTGCGTGTTTATATATCATACACTCGTAAAAGAGCTCTCAGAGCAGAAATTCTAATTGAAGTTACAATCTTTTTCTATATTAAATATATTTTTAGTAGGTACGCGACTATTTAGACAGTCTCTGTTTTATTTCAAAATTCATACCGTAATTAAAATGGTCAGTCGATCACATCTTTCTCTTACCTACAACAAATTTTATACGCCTTCTATGCGTCAGCCTTCAGAGTAGTAAACTCATAATATTAGACACTTTAATAGCGATAAGTTCATGCAGTATAAACATCAATATGGTGTTCGTGAACATCAACGAAAGGACGGCTTAATAGCGGTTGGCCTGTATATTTAGTACCTTAGAAAAACTAAACGACCGTGTACCTTCACTTCGTCAAATACCTTACATGTTTTGCTTCATTTTGCCCACATACATGGATATAAATCATGCAGCTACTTTACTACATAACATAACTTATAACTTTATAAGATAGCTCACGAAACTTAACATTCAAATAACCAACTAAATAATATAATGGGTGGCAGGAACATCGGCGCACAAACTTTAACCACTAATTCAGTACATGATTCTAGACCCCCATAGAAAAGTGCAATACCTGTGTGGTCAAAATATATGGAACAATTTTTTTTTAATAGCCATAATTGTGTTTTTTGTTCAGAATCATATACTGAACCCATGATAACAGGTTGCGCGTCGATGTCCCAGCCAACCTACCTATATCCTGCCGGGGCAGCGGGATTGTCCGAAAGGGTTACCGCTACCCCGGAACATAAAGGGCTGAGGAAGGAACACGGGTGGGTTTTAGTCAGTACCTAAGAGTCTGACACTCCCTTCTGCTCCACCCAGAGCGGGAGGGGTCATTTGATGATTTCCCATCCATAAAAATAAAGCCAACCTATATAGGTAAGAAATGATGTGTATGTTTTTAAATAAGTAAGTTTTTTTACTTCTCCTCTTTACGTACGTGGTTTATCGACAAGATAAAAATTACAGGTATTTTTTCTTTCAGAATCTTACAAAAATATACAAGGGTCGTAAAAAAGTCGTAGACAATTTGAACCTGAGGTTGTACGAGAACGAGATCACCGTGTTACTGGGTCACAATGGTGCCGGAAAAACAACCACAATCTCCATGCTTACAGGTTATTATTTATCTATTGTGACTGTTATAAACACGTGCATATCACTAGCACTAGCCGTTGGCGCAAACCAAATTTTGTGCACAGTGAGCAGGTTGATTAGATTACACATAAAAAAAATGGGCGGCGGCAGCACAGTGCACACTGCGCGTGCACACTTTCTAGTGTCTACACACACCTTGGAGTATTGTTGGTTTCGACATCTTGTTTGGACCTTATATGCGATTACGTCCGGCGTCCGCGCAAAATTTTTTGTTCCCTCGACTCACCCCGTCGTGTCGCATCGCCCCTGCCCGCACTTCTTTTTCGCTTAGCGTTCTTTCTTACTTTTTTGCTCAGCTCCTAAGTGTCTTAACGTAATGTTAAGTAGCCTTGCTCATGAATTCGGCTCTAATGCAAAAATAATTTTTCAAATCCGACTGGCAGTTCCAGAGATACTCCTACATACAAACAAACAAACAAAATTTACCTCTTTATAATATTAGTATACTATACACTATACTTACTAATATTAAAGATTAAATGTTCCTGAACATTTGTTTGTCTAATAAGCCGAAAGCGCCAGGGTAGCCCGCGAAATTCAAATTTTCTAACGTTTTTTGCAATTTTCTGGTCAGATTAAGTTGTACGTTGATTAAAATAGGATACGCGACCGTAACAAATATGTATTTATAGAATATACGACCATCATAGTAAGGTTAATATCATGGTCATATATTCATAGCTAACATATGAGAAGGCCTAGAAAAGAATATCTCTTGATAACGAGCGCTGGCAGAACACTATAATTTTGTACGATTCGGGTCATAGTAATTTGATGATGCTCGACTTTAGTCTCCGTGTGAATACATAGTACAATTACAGAGAAAACAATTGAGAAAATGTTCAAATGGAATGGAAGGGTTAATCGTCTAATCGAACGACTGTAGCAGCACTAGCGTGTTAACCAACTGCCCAGTTACAGCCACTTAGCTGTAATTTAGCTGTTCCGATTACATCAATCATAGCAATGAATGTTTCTCCGTGTTTGCCGATACAAACTAATAATGTGCGTACGTAGGTGGTACTTCGTATACAGCCGATTTTGGCAATGTGTTATTTACAATACCCAGTGTAGTTTTCTTCTTCTATTAACTTATTTTTCTTCTATTATATTATCTGTCCAGGCATTGTCCCGCCGACTTCTGGGAAAGCATTTATCAATGGCTACAACATAGTTGACGAAACTAACCTAGCTCGCAAGTCATTGGGCATCTGTCCGCAACACAACGTGCTTTTCCCAGACCTCACGGTCGCCGAACATATCATATTTTATTCAAGGCTAAAAGGTGTACCGAATAATAAATTAAAGGAAGAAGTAAATCATTTTGTCAAACTGCTGGATTTGGAAGAAAAGGTTAGTTTATTCTTTATAAGTCATTTTTGTCTTATTTTTCTCCGTAATACGCATTGTTAATAGGAATGATTTAATGTTTTGGCTAACCTCCGTACTGTACCAGTGTACCTATATAATGACTTCGCAGAAAAATGAGGCAGTTGTTAATGAGATAAATATCGTATGATTTTTTCCGACTTCAAAAAAGGAGCTCCCTAATTCAAATGTTTATGTTGACGTATATTCCGACGAGTTAATTATTGAACATTGCAATTGAAAAAAGGGCAAATACTAAAACTGTAATCGATTTTCTGAAGCAGCTTGCACCTTGTATGTTCTAATAAGTTTTCATTACGTTGTCAGCGTGACGTGACATCAAACAAACTCTCGGGGGGTCAGAAGCGGCGGCTGTCGGTGGGCGCAGCGATGTGCGGCAACTCGCGCGTGGTGCTGCTGGACGAGCCCACGTCCGGCCTCGACCCCGCCGCCCGTCGCGCGCTCTGGGACCTGCTGCAGAAGGAGAAGAAAGGTTTGTCCTGTAATAACACTACACTCTACAGGGCCTAATTAAATTAGTTAGCTCCGCAGCGTGGTGGATATTGGTGTCAAAACAAGAAAAAAAATATTTCATGACATTTTAATGGAGTCTGCGACCGCTGGTAGCGTGTAACCTACTTGAAGTATGAGATTAGAAAATATGTAAGTATACTAGCTGACCCTGCAAACGTCGTTTTGCAAAAATAAAAAATACATAGTAGCCGGTTCTCAGACCTACCCGATATGCACACAAAATTTCATACAAATCGGTCCAGCCGTTTCGGACGAGTATGGTAACTAACACTGTGACAGGAGAATTTTATATATTAGATTTTTTTATAGTTTTATGATTAGGATACCCATAACGTTTGCGGAGTTTCGCTATCTAGTTTTATTTCACCCTGTATGGTTGGTGCAATAGCGATCATTTATTTTCTTTGATTTTGATTTTTTTTTTTTGATTATGTGCAGGAGTCATTAGCCTAACCGCGAATGTTAATCTTGTATGACCTCATAACCGATTATGAGCCTAAACATCCTTCATCAAATCAGTCATTCACGTCTGTCTGTGGAACTACAATCGATGTACCTATTAAAATGTAAATTTTAGGCAACTTATTATAACGTTGTCTTGGCTGAGTCATTAGAGTGAAACAACCTGTTACAATAATTGTTGGCAATGACCAAGCGGAAAATTTCCCAACTACAATGTGAACTTGTAAAATGCGTTTTTGTATAGAAGTGACACCTATGTTATAATAGCGGAATACATTATGTCATTATGACAACTTCCGATTTTGTAAACATCGTACCTAAAATCAAACTCAAATCGTCCCAAAAATTCGGCATAAACATTAAAAACCTCAGAAAACCCACCAGGGAATTTTGTGAAGGCAAAGTATGTAGCAATATAATGTATTTTAAAGTGTCATAACACTCATTGCATAAACCAGTCTCAATTTTATCTCGATTTGCCACTTTTATTTATTTAATACTTTAAGCACACAAATGTACAGAAGCGGACTTAATGCCATAGGCATTTTCTACCAGTCAACCTTTTGGTGACGCAGAGACAAACAATGGTTTCTTAAAAAAAATCTCACCGGCTGTCTACACTTCACGTGACCAGAGAGCTGGGTCGTTCTTTGGCCAAAAAATTAGCATTGCCATTCAACGTGGCAATTCTGCCAGTCTTCTGGGCACGTTTCCGGATGAAAGCGATGCGGACGAGTACTTCGACGCCTAAATATCCTTTTATCTTTGTATTTATTTATATAGTTATTATTTATTTATTTATATATACTTTATTGTACACCAGAAAATACACAACAAAAAAAAAACAATTATTAGGTACTACAAAACATACAATGGGCGGCCTAGTTAGTTAGTCTTTTAATTTAGTACCTAGTGTAAATATGAGAGATAAGGTTAAGAGATTATGAAAATAAAATACAATATCTTTTAAACTATAAATACAGGGCAACTTGGAGGTATACAACTTTTTGCCGCCATTTTGTTTTGGCGGCAAATAAGTATGACAGTTGCTTCATGAAAATTATTTTGTGGAGATACGCAAATTTGATAAGGAGGGTTTGACGACTGAACAAAATGTTTTAATTATTAAAACATTCTACTCAACGCAATCACGTATGGAATAGTTTAGTGTGGAATTTGGTCAGAAGGATTAATTGTGCCTTATGTTTTTGAAGATGCCTATGGGTGCTGCTGTTACAGTGAATGGAGATCGGTACCTACCGTGAGATGATAAACAATTTTTTCTTACATCAAGTGAATCAGTTAGGCTTACTTATGAAACATGTTGCTCCAACAAGACGGGGACACAGGTTATACGGCACGAGTCACAATCGAGACATTGAAAGTTTCCGGATCGATTAATTTCGAGAAACGGTGACTTTGACTGGCCCCCAAGATCCCCGGATTTAACAGCTCCTGACTTTTTTCTGTGGGGCTATCTAAAGGGACGGGTCTATACTAACAGGCCAATGAACCTTCAACAATTAAACAAAATATCCGAGACACAGTCACTGAGATCGCAGGAAATGCGTGAAAATGTCATGAAAAACACAATGAAAAGGGTTCACATCTGCCATGCTAGAGTGGACATTTGTCTGACATTATTTTCCATACTTAAGGTGATTGCGCAGTGGTTACCGCAAAATTCAAATTGTCTAACGTTTTTTGCAATTTGCAGGTCAGTTTCAGGTTGTGTCTTGATCAAAATTTGATTCGCGACTATAACAGGTACATATATAAGAATTATAATAATTAGAATCATTAATACATCTTCCTAACTTAGATTTGTACTACAAGAAGAAATCTCTTATGGAAAAGTGCTTGTGGTACAAATCTCACTTAGGAAGATGTATTAATGATTCTAATGATTATAATTCTTTAGTTACGTACCTGTTATAGTCGCGAATCAAATTTTGATCAAGATACGACCTGATACTGACCTGCAAATTGCAAAAAACGTAATAAAATTTTAATTTCGAGGTCTATCACTGCGCATTCAACTTAATTGCCGGCCCTAAATACTATATTTAAAAAAATATATTTTCTTTTTACATTTCACAGAATAAAATTTCAAAATAAGTCTATATCTGTAATTTGCCCAACCTGTATAATATACCTAATTTACCAGTGATAGGAATAGGTAGTGCCTGAAAATCCCTGCATTTATGTTCGCATAACGCGTCAAAATGCAGGGAACAGCTGATTTTTTTCGCGATTTCATGTTTGGTCCCATAGTAAAAGTTGTTCATAATGAAGAGTACAATGACACCTTAAGAGTAAAACGGTTGATTAAAATTTTAACCTGTATATCAAATTATGTGAAAACATTACTCACGAACGTTCTTATTTTGTTCAGGTCGAACAATGATACTCACGACGCATTTCATGGATGAAGCAGATATTCTGGGTGACCGTATAGCTATCATGTCCGGGGGTCGCCTGCAGTGTGTCGGAACACCTTACTTCCTTAAGAAACATTACGGGATCGGCTACAAAATGACCATTGTCAAGGGGGAAAACTGTGTTGCCGATGACGTCACCAAATTTTTCAGAAATTACGTAACTGATATCAAAGAAAACACTAACATAGGTAAGAAAAAAAAGTATGATGACTTAATCAAACCTGTCTTTGAAAAAAAGATGTATTTAAATTCTGCCTAGGCAACAAAATTTACAGTTACCTAGTAAATTACTTAATTCATATCCGTAATATTATAAGTATCAGCTATTGTATCACCAATTAAGTGTTCACTGCCCGTATTATGTATTACCTCTTTTCAAGGTCGCTGTGTGTGATTTTACTTTATGATTTGCTCCTATAAAGCAGTATGTATTTTCAGGTTCGGAATTAACATACATCTTGCCGAGTGATAATGTTAGTAAATTCCCTGAAATGCTTAAAGATTTTGAAGCAAAACGGCAATCACTTTGTGTTTCTAGCTATGGACTTTCTGTCACTAGTTTGGAAGAAGTTTTTATGAAGTACGTATTTATATTCTTTAACATCGTCGCGTTTAATGACTTCTTTAACAATAAGAAGTAAATAAAGTGGACTTTTAATAGGGCAGGCGCAGAGGATGTAGAAATCTCGTCGGGGAAACGGAGCAAGAGCTCCGGACCGTACAATGACTGTGCTATAGCACCTCTAGCTAATCCCCACAACGGAGGTTAGTATAAGAACGTAGTCTCGTCGTCTTTTTTTATGCGCATGTCAGGTTTTTACAATATGTATTTACCTTTTTTCAGCGGACAATGAACCGATACAAAAAGTGCGCGGATTTAAACTACTCAGGAACCACATAAAAGCGATGTTTTTGAAACTGGCCTACAACTCAATGAGGAATAAATTGACTGCCTTAATACAGTTCGTGACGCCAATAATTAACATAACTATATCTGTGATTATAGCGAGATCTTGGAAGTTTTTATCCAAACTGCCACCATTAACCTTAAGTTTAGAGAGCGGCTTTGCGACGACACAGACTTTGCTGTCTCAAGCAAACGTGACGGACGGAAGTGTTGAAGCTAAGGCTATGATGGCGTATAAGAATTACTTTAAAACCTCGACGTACCCAGGAATGTCGCTTACTGACTTAGGGACGACAAATATAGGGAAATTTTATCTGAAACTGGTAAGTGTCAAGTTTTTTCATATATTAACTGACTCTTCACTGAAACAAAGCTCTCAATATCTCAGATATTGAGTTCCTGAATAATTGAACCTGTCGGAAATAATGTAAAAAAACGGGTTATGTTTTTACGTTATTTCTGTAACAATAATGTCTCTAATCGTCTATAATATGATACTCTTGTGTTAGAGCGAAGATGACCTCGCCAGGGTGAGAAACGAAGTTCCTATCGGGGCAACGTTTGGCGCTCACAACATCACTGCTTGGTTCAGTAACTACGGGTACCACGACTCGGCGATATCTCTCGCACACGTCAACAACGCGATCATGGCCGCTCTATCGCCTGGAAGCACCCTGAAGGTCGTCAACCATCCGCTACCCTACTCTATTGAACATTTGGTAAGTGAGATTTGTGGAATTGGCCTATATAATATATGTACCTGCTAAGCCTTTTTACTACAAATTGAAAATTATTGTTCTTGCTACCTTTTTGACTACCAAACCACGTACTATTCCAGTGTATCTTCCCTCTTAGTGACCAGCGGGGTAATTGCGTAACACACTATCAGTAGCAATGGGTTTCATTTTGACAGTTCAGCTACATTCATTTCGTTATTCACGTTGTTGAGCAGACGCATTTTTGAACATATGGTGCAATGGATTAGCAATATGCTTCAAAATGATTCAAATTGAGAGTAATAGTGTGTTACGCAATTAGGCTGCAGACCAGAAAGACCATCTTAGCCTAATATTTTGTACATTCAATATACCAGTCGTCCAATTGAATGTAATTGGGTCAGACTTAAATAAGACGGTGATATTCTATTGTCTCAATATCAGTTTAATTGAGTGTTTGTGCTCTGTTATTCTCTAAGTAAGTCGTTTATTTTGGTACATGAACACTTTCTCAGTAAGGAATTCGCTGACGTTTATAGCATGCTATAAGCGTTATAAAGCTTCGGAGCCTGTTTTTGGACAATGATAGCGACAATTCTTTTCATTGCTAAGGTAATTTATTATAAACTAGCAGTGCCCGCGGTTTCACCCGCGTTAATTTGAGGAAAAACCTATTAAACTACTAAAATATATTCCATTACTTTTTTTTCCATTCCATTCATTTCCTAACATATTCATTGAAATCAAAATTGCCCTTGACATGAATAACTTATTTATTTGGATAAGGATTTATTTGGAATATCATGTTTATAAAAACACCTTCGCAAACAATGCATTATTTTAAAACAAATTTGATTATCATAAAAAAGGTTATAGTGAGTCAATCTTATAAGATAGACATAATATGCAGCATTTTTTTAGATACATTATTTTTGCGTAACTTTAACCGTTTACGCAGCTCACGCAACGGAAGCTCTCAAAAGGAGTAATTTTTCCCGTTTTTACAACATTTTTCATTGGTGCGACGCTCCTATTGGTCGTAGCGTGATGTTATATAGCCTATTACCCACCTCGATAAATGGAATATCTAACACAAAAAGAATTTTTCAAATGGCAATTATAAAAGTTCAGTAGTTTCGGAGCCTATACAATTCAAACAATTATACAAACAAATCTTTCCGCTTTATTATATTATACTAGCTGCTGCCCGCGACGTCGTCTGCGTGCATGCTCTACAGCACCAAAAATACCCAAGATGCCAGTGTCGCTATAGCATATAAGTACACAACTTTTAAAATAGCATTAAAATATAAGTTTTTTTTGCAAGCAAAGCAAGTGAAGAGAGTTATATGGGAGTCCTGCTGAGTTCAGTCATAACATGTGACTGAAGGAAATAGAGAAAATAATGCAGGAATACATTCCAGGACACAAAAGAGTAAAAATACGTACAAAGGTATCATACTTTACAACACTTCCCTATAAACTACGTTGGTAGTTATGCTGCCAGGAGCCAAAATGTAAAGAGAGTCAGGACTGGTGACGCGGGAGCAAGCGACGTACAGTTGCCCGTGTGAGAAGCAACTCGTCCTGAGGTCGACACCCGCTGCCCTGCGACTTATTGATGGTCATCGCGAAGCAAACACTCACGGGGAACTGTACGCGCTTGAACTGGAACAGGAAGTTATGAGGTATTAGGGGAATGCGTGGTATAAATACTGCCTCGCCGACGCCACAACCCGTAAGAATTTCCGCCTCAATGGTGTGTCTGTGGAGGGAGATGACTTTAACGGCCCATTCACGACCTTGCCGCGGTGAGCGGCGGCTAAGCGTGGGGCGGCGAGCGGTAAGAACAAAAGTATGAAAATGTTTGAAGCACGCCACGAGTCGCCGCTCACAGCGAAAACGCGCGCGGTTTTGTCGGAGCGAATCACTGCAGCGGGGCGCGCGGTGCGGGGAGCGGCGAGATCAAAAGTACTGGCGAATGAGTGCGACGCGACGCCACGAAACACAGCGGCCCGGATAGCGGCGTAGATGTGACGGACTCGGCGGCGAACTTATAAACAAAAAATTTTAGACGATTTTGTGGCGGTAATGGATATAGAGTATAAGTACAGAATATAATCAAATGTTTTCACACTCATTCTTGTGTACTCATAAAACTTATCCGGATATTTTCTGTAATCTTCGTATAGGTCACGAAATTTGCGATTTAAATATCGATCTTTATTCAGTTCGTGCACTCCTTCTGTCATACTTGTTTTAAAAATATACTGCTTTCTAAACATAAAAGAGATAATTTTGATAACGCCATAATTTTGAGCACGTTCTAACTACCTAAATACGTCCACCTCGACCGCTGCCGCTAGCCGCTACTGAGGGTACGTGGCGTGTAAAACGCACGCCGAGCCGCCTGCCGCGCCGCGCGCCGCTTAGACCGAAGTCGTGAATGGGCCGTTAGGCGGTTAACACAACTTCGGAGGAGATAGGTTCCGAAGAAGCATAATCGGAACACCAACCTTCAGCTTGATGGTATGCGCTGGAAGTCCACTTGCTGACAGGGAGCTCAGAAATTCCACGGGATAATGTGTGGCGTCATCTTGCTCGACAACAGTGTTTATCGAGGTGTAGACCACTTTAATCCCCACAATTTCCGAGAGAATGCATTCGTTAATTGCTGCAGCCTGATCATTTTTGGGCATCAAAACGGCCCGCTCACACACCCAAGAATTCTGCTGGTGCGGTATACGACTGATGTCCCCGTATACACAGTGAATGAGTTCTTCTAAGCTGGATACCACTCTACCGAGAGACTCTGGAAGCATCACCTGTCTCTTCTGGTAGAGTGCCTTCGCCAAGACTTAGAAGGACATCGGAGAATTCTTGAGCACGTGCATTACCGCCGAGCCGAGCTCTCATATTAATGGTCAAGCGCAGCGTACGAACTCGTGACCACAACGAAGATCGTTTCAACGAAGCATTCACCTCGTCAGCCCTCAAGCCCCGCGTCACCACTGGAAGCGTTTGCCGAAAATCACCACTGAACAGAACTGTGACACCACCCATCAAACGTTCGTTCCTGCAGATGTCCTGCAGGATTCTGTCCACGGCCTCAACGGCCTTCCTATTGGCCATCGTACACTCATCCCATACGATCAGAGAGCAATCCTTGAGCACGTGTCCCTTATCGCTGTTACGTGACACACCACAAACAGGCGTTTCGGCGCTCTCTAAATCGATGGGAATTTTAAACATGGCATGTGCTGTCTTGCCACTCGGAAGCAGTGTGGTAGCGATTCCCGACGACGCTACAGCAATAGCAATTTTGCCTTGCCTCCTGACCTTGCAAGTATGCCAGTGGTAACAAATGTTTTTCCTGTTCCACCAGGAGCATCCAAGAAAAACATTTTACCCTGGTTTTGCCCAACGCTTTCAAGGACGGTGTCATAAATTTGCTTTTGCTCTGAAGAGAACAAAGCGACATGGTCATTTCGTATGGTGGTCATTTCGCGTTATACTCCCGATTTTCACGGTCTTGATACGGTGATGATTGGGGAGCTGGTAACCCATATTCGATCAGTGGATTGCCGCCGATAGAAAGTACCACATATTGAAGTGAACTGAGACAGGTGTTCAGCACGCGTTCATCAGTTACTTCGACTTCGTCTCCAGTAGCGCGCCTCAAAGCTCGTCGAAAATCTTCAGACAGATGATGGGGATACTTCTCTCACAAAGCTACCGGGTTCGCGACTCCACAAAACACCAAGATGACGGCAAACAGATGACGCATGCAGCTGGGACTGTCACTGACGCTCGCCTCCGCGAGGGTGTCATGAAATGAAATGATCGATGACCATAACTTTTTTGTAATACTTAACACCGCATTTTTTTTAAATTGTCTTCCTCAACTCTGCTCAAGATTTTGAGGGTTTTGTTGGAACTTGAATTTGTCAAAACGAACTATACGATACAACTTTTATGAAGAAAATGCACATCACCATCTATGAATTTTAAGAATAACTAACTACTTACCTCGCCAACATGATCAAATTTAAATTATTAATTTCCAAAAAAATGTTAACATGTAGGTAACTTGATTTGATTTTTATGAAATCTCATAGATGGCGCTGTTTTAAAATTGTCTTTATACTACTAACATTCATTAAACTATATTTCTCTGCCCAAGTTACTTAAATGGCGTAGTTTTTATAGTGTAACGTCAGATAATAGCATGGCTTACTCAAAAACAACATTTAGATATGCGTCGTTAGATTACACGCTGTCACAGAATGCGTAAGAAAAATAAAGATTCACAGCTCCTCCCCCATAGCGTGATAATATGTAGCCTATATGTTGACCCGACCTCTTAGTAATATTCATGCAAAATTTGAAGTAAATCCATGCAGTACTTTTTGAGTTTATCCCGGACAGACAAACAGACAAACAGACAAAAATTCTAAAAACTATATTTTTGGCTTCGGTATCGATTGTAGATCACGCCCCAAGTATTATTTAAAAAAAATATTCAATGTACAGTTTTGACTTTCCTACGATTTTATTATATGTATAGATTATTATATATATATATATATATATATTATTATAAGTGTAGATGACCGGAGCCATGCAGTAGACACTTATTATTAGTGCCTTTTTGGCGGGATGGGAACACACTTGGTTATTGTTGCGTTGCTATTACGTGGGACTACTTCAGCTAGACGTTTAAACGATTTGGTTTCGACTTCACAAACACAGCTATCTCCATTATGTACAGACTAGGTAGTGTTAATATTTATGGCATGCAACTATCGCCCGTAAACATCTTTTCTGGGCTTTAAAAAACTGTCTCTTTCGGTTGAGGTTCCCCAGAATATTATACCGTAACGTAAATGGGGTTGTACTACTATGCCATGATAAGCAGTAAGAAGTGGATCCATGTATATTATTGGGGATAGTGAATGCAGAGCGTATGCTGACTCACTAATTCTCTTACATAAAGTATCAGTATGTGCTTTCCAATTTAGGTTTTTATCTATTACAAGTCTCAGAAATTTTGTATTTTCTACTTCTTCTACAACTTAATTCTTATTGTGTATATTAGGGCTAATGCTGGTAATCCGCTGACTAAAATGTACAACTTTTGTTTTTTTTTTTCAAGGTCATGAGCAAACAGTCGCTAGTCGTACAGTTTTCTTGGCATTGTAATAATCTGTTACAAATTAAAGATTCTATGTAATTGGTTTCAGGTCAAGGTGATGGCTTCCGGCAGCAGTATGGGATTTCAGTTTGCATTCAACATCGGATTTTGTATGGCTTTCGTCACTGCCTTCCTCGTACTTTTTGTTATTAAGGTAGCGTCAATATTGATTATTAATTACCAAACCCACGAGTAATTCAATTATACGTAAACCGTCTTGAAAGGTCATAGACTTAATCAATGAAGTCTACTTCGTACTTGTCAACACTCCCCCACCACCTGTACCTAGGTATTTTCCTAGATTTATTAAATCCACCATGGGTACGTGAAACGAAATTCTCAGACTGCCCAAAATCGTGTTATCCCGACCCAAATTAAATTGGAGAAAATTGGTCAAACATCACACAGACACATTCTTGATTTAGCAAAAATATTCACCGAAGCCCTAAGAGTATCCCATAGCCAAGATTGCAGATTCTAATTTCAAGAACAGTATTCTCATCAGAAAGTCTGTTTGTAGTTTAATCCGACGATAATGCATACTTTTCGCAAGCTGATCCTACATATTCTCTCCGATACCAGGAGCGCATAAGCGGCGCGAAGCTACTTCAGCGCGTGTCGGGCGTGCGGCCCGCGGTCATGTGGGTAACTGCGTTCTTATGGGACTGGTTGTGGCTGTTTCTGGTCTACCTTTGTATTGTATTCACTCTCGCGTGCTTTCAAGAAAACACATTAGCTACGCCTACGGAATTAGGTCAGTTGAATAAAATATATTCAATTCCTAAGTATCTATATTAATTACTTTTAATTCAAAGTAGCTACTTTAAATTACTATAATCTATTACAGGCAGAGTACTTCTAGTCTTAGTAGTGTTCTCGGTAGCGACAATACCAGTACATTACCTTGCATCGTTCTATTTCGAAGCCGCCGCAACGGGCTTCTCGAAAATGTGTTTCATGAATATATTTACGGGTGAGTAGATAAAATATTCGAGATATGCGTAATGATAAAACATGAACAGCTTATTTGAATTTAGTTTACACGATAATATCATGAAACCGATCTTGAAATTTATCATTCTTGTATTTTGGGAATGGCACAGAAATCACAAGCTGTATTAATTTTAAAGCGAATAATATATATTCATTGTTTTTATTTCATCAGGTTGCATGCCATTTTTAATCACCGAATTATTGAGATTACCAGAAGTAGGCAGTCCGTTTTACGCTCATCTGTTCGACTGGGTTTTTTCTCCGTTGCCCATTTACTGCATCAGTAGAAGTTTCAGGTAATAAATTTGTAATTTTAGTGTTAATAAGTAATGGTGATGATCCAAATATTGGGATAAATACTTGAAATAATCCAAAAACACGCTTAATACACGCTGTATTAAGAACTAAAACTGTAGCTGCTGTTTTATCTGCACAAGTAGTAATGAATAAGATAAAGTTTTACTTATGATGACGCATAGCTATTGTTTAAAATCCTGGCACTTGGTTGCTTGACGTTAAAGACTTGTATAAATCAATGAATAGATGGTTATCATCAAGAAAAATAGCAGAACTGAATTCTCGAAGATATGAGCTTTCCAAAGCAAGTTCTTTGTGTCCCATTCTAACAAAAAGCCATTAGTTATAAGCAGTATAACCGTTTCACTCGTATACTTGTTCCGTAGGGACATGAGCGTGTCGTCGTTCCAAATGCTGGCGTGCGACGGTCTGTGCCACCAGCTGAACGTCGACAACTGCACGCGGCACACTATCTGCCAGCAGCTCAACCTCTCCGTCTGTTGTAGTAAGTGAGTCTTGTGGGTGCGTGTTATGTACTGCAGTGCTTCAGTATGCTAGCTTACTATAGTTTAACGTTAACTTCTTCATTTATTCTGCGCGAATGCAATGTGCGGACCCATCGCCGATGATGCAATAAGGTTTTTTATCGCGACTCGATACGAATGTTCGTCCGATAACAGTAAGAGCGGTTCTGCACTACATCCGATCCGAATCCGAGAAATGCCGGTCCGAAGTGACCATAGTCCTATTTGTATGAGGAGTTGCGCACTAGATCCGAACTCTATCCCTCCGAATTTAGAACATTCCCAATTTGGATTGAAGTCGGATCTTAAATTCGGATTCGGATCGAATTTAGTGCAGAACCGCTCTAACCGTCCTTAGCCGCAACATGCATTTTGATGGTAATCCGAAAAGTAATCCCGGGACTAGCTGCGTGTATTGCATTTTCAGTAGCGTCCATAGGTTCCTGTAACAACAAAAAGTAGAACGTGATGCTAAACAGTGTTCCAACTTTTGTGGAATTTAATTTTGTAATTGATAATATTGTTATTCTGTCTATTCGCAATGACGTTGATGTCTGCTTTTAATTTATGAATTCTAAATAAGAGCATTGCATACCTACTGATAGCCTGCCACCTAACCTACATTTTAGTTTAATAGTATCTCTAATAGTACTTATTAGTTTATCGACTGATAACATTGTTTCTTTTAAAACTATACAGAAAATGTATAAAATAAACAATTTCCGGTTGGCTTGAACGATGCTTTGTATGTTGTAACTTCGTACCTAACAACATTAAACCAAACTGTATTTTTTACTTACTCGTTTTTCTCAGTCGACGACAACCCTTACATGCAGTGGAATGAACCCGGTATCGGAAGATATCTGTTCATGATGAGCATGGTTGGGATAATATCGTTCACTCTGCTGCTGATCAAGGAATATGAACTTTTGAACAAGGTAGGTTGAGTCAGGTTACGATTACTATCTTCTTATCATAATAAAATCTATATTCTCAACTTTTCTGATGTATATTCCCTCAGATAATAATTACCCATCTTTCCACTAGTCCTATGCTTACTCTAGGATGCATATCCGTTAGGCTCTTAAATCCTTCCCTATCCTACGGGCACGTTCTCCCTACCAATTACCGCGCCCCCGGTCTATTCCTTATATGCAATGGTCGCTGTAGCACAGGAGCTAGTGCGAATCTTGGGGTTCATTCGATTAATCGAGTCTGGTTTAACCACGCTGGGATCGGTGCAATTCATTCATTCATTCATAATGACAAGTTTCAAATCTACCTTGGATACGGCGTTTCCTTTACCATTGAACATGCTATCTTAACGACAAGTCTAAGTTTTCACGTTGTCGTGCAGATGTGTTCTTTTCGCAATAATCAAACCAAGCTCTAATAACGATAACGATATAATTAAGGATTCCTTATCTTTCATTAGGTGTTTTACTCTTCAAAGCACCAGCCAACGCGGCCTTTAACGGAAGAAGACAGTGATGTGGCCAAGGAACGTTGCGAAGTGCAAGCTCTGACTAGAGCGCAAGTGTCGCAGCAAAGCCTCGTGTGCAGGGACCTCACCAAGTTCTTCGACAAATTCCTCGCTGTCAACAAGCTTACGTTTGGTTAGTATAACAAGACAGAGTGGTGAAAACGAATATATATAACATCGAGAAGAAAATGCCTTAATATTTAAGATATTTATTTAATAACTGGCGAAATGTGGGTGTACTATAGGTACACTTCTGCCCAAGCAGGGGAAATAAGCACGCTGTCCAATTTATTTATTCAGAGAATACGGTAATGATTTTCGAGTTATAATCGCACTAACAAACAGACAAGGACGTTGCGTTTTATAATAGATAAGAAAAAAGATATACTGCATCCAAGAATTTAAAAAAGGCGCATCTAATTTGGTAGCGTTACTCTCTCACAGGTTAATAATCAGCATCACATCTATCTGTTTCATTGTTTATCAGCGGTGCACAAAGGCGAATGCTTCGGGCTGCTGGGTATAAACGGCGCGGGCAAGACGACCACGTTCCGTATGTTGACGGGTGATGTGCACATCTCGGCCGGCGACGCATTCGTGCACGGACTCTCCATCAAGACGCACCTGCAAGAAGTCTACAGGCACATTGGTCAGTCAAACTGTGTATTATTATAGTGTGTATTATTTATTAGTGGTTATTTTCTGCATCTATCACAACAGCTAACATAACATTAACTATTACTTTGATCGTCGTATTGATAAAGCGTTTTTCGGACGTTTAATTTCATTTCTTATGCAACTTATATAATTTATGTCCTGTTCAATGGTAACAGTCATTCTTAAATCGGACTGATTCACTCGTGAGTAAAGTCGACATCTGTTTAAAGACTTTTCCCATCTATTTATGTTGATGTCAGCTTCCAGTCTCACTAGATGCAGCTGAATACCAGTATTTTACATGGAGCGACTCCCTATCTGACCTCCACAACCCAGTTACTGGGTAAACACGATTCCCCTTGGAATGATTGGTTGTCGGACTTTTGGTCTTCTGACTACCCGTAACGACTGTCAAAGATCTAGATATGACAGCCGTTGCTTTCCGAGGCACGGAGGGTCTATCCATATGTAATAGATGGTCACCGATCCATGAACCGACCCCCTTCCGGCAAGCCTAGCTTAGCTTTCGATCGACCATTGCGGCTGCTATTAACCGAATCTGTAGTGTACTGTAGGTATATCATAATTATATCGTCGACCGTAGGTTCAATTGAGGTAAGGGACATTGGGTATTTTGTCCCTTACCTCAATTAAACCTACGGTCGACGATATACTTATTGCAAAATAGAAACTGTTAATTAATGCTATCTATAATGTTATTCTTAGGGGCCATCTCCACAAGCGAGAGAATCGCGGCGATATTACTGTCGTGCCATCAAAGTCAATAGAAACTATGAATCAATCTCCACACGGCGATATCGTCGCGACGATAATTTGATGGCACCGCATGACTATCGCCACGAATCTCTCGCTCGTGGAGACGGCCTCTAAAAGTTTTGATAATATGGACTGTAATACTGTCTGAAATTAAAATATTTTATTATTATTATTGCTGAGCCACGAGCCCCTTCACTTAGCCACAAGCCCCTTTTAGAGACAATAACATGTCACATTGACGTGTAAAAGTATTTGTACAAACCTATTTATAGAAATAAAATCATTTATAATTTTTTTTATGTACTAGCAGCGCCCCGCGGTTTCACCCGCATAAGTGTCGATCCCGTGGGAATATTGGGATAAAAACTATCCTATGTCCTTTCCGGGGACTCAAACTATCTCTATACCAAATTTCATTTAAATTGGTTCAGCGGCTTAAGCGTGAAAAGGTAACAGACAGACACACTTTCGCATTTATAATATTAGTATAGATAATGTTCTGTTGCAGGCTACTGCCCGCAGTTTGACGCGTTGTTCGAGAACCTGACGGGTCGCGAGACGATGCGGATCTTCTGTCTGCTGCGCGGTATCCCGGCCAAGGTCGGCGACGCGCGCGCTTTGCATCTCGCTACGACTCTCGGCTTCTTGAGACACTACGACAAGAAGGTCAGTCATATTCGTTAACATCAAAAAACTTTTTAACAAAAAAAAAACAACCGACTTAAAAAAAAAAACACTACAAAGTGTAAAATAACTTGAATTTTAATTTCGGAAGTCGGCGTATTTGGTTTTGTATTTACGTTTTTGCCACCGACTTCCAAAATTAAAATTCAAGTTATTTTACACTTTGTAGTGTTTTTTTTTTGAAGTCGGTTGTTTTTTTTTTGTTAAAAAGTTTTTATTTTTTACTTTTTATAGTCAGAGTGCATCTCATGACAATTCCAATAAGCCCAAACACGGCTAGAATACATGGTTTTATTACGAAGTTCCAGTACCTACCTTCCAGCTTCATCATCAGATCGGTTTGATGGTACCATTTTCGTCAGAACCATTTATTTAAATTTGCTTCGTCATAGTCGCTTAACTATCTTAATCGAGATATCTTATCGCCACCCGTGAAATACTTATTATCATTGAAGAGTTCCTGTGGCTATCTGTGGTCTCCTTCATCAGTTCCACTTCACCAAATTATACTTTTTGAATGCAAATGCTTGACATGTTGATGAAAATACCAAAATTGCTATATGTATGCCTATAATATTTGAGGAGTTCCCTCAATTCCTCATGGATCCCATCATCAGAACTGGATTTTGAAAAAAAATGGGACCAATCTGGAAGCATATCCTTTCAAATAAAAAAAAAATTCCAAATCGGTTCATAAATGACGGCATACTGAGGTAACAAACATAAAAAAAAAAAAAATACAACCGAATTGATAACCTCCTCCTTTTTGAAGTCGGTTAAAAAAGGAATACTGTTTCAGACTTAAGGTTAATGTAGCCCGTAAAATTCAAGATATTTTACGGTTTTTGGAAATTGCGGGGCTGTGTTACGTTGTATGTTGATCGCGGCAATTATGTTAAAATAATTTATTACTCCATTATAATAATTTAAACCATCAACATAGCTCTCCCCCAGATCCTCCTTAAAATTTAATATTTTGCAAAAACGTAGATCTACTTTTAGACTATCTTCTCTTACAGGTAAGAGAAGATGGTCTAAAAGTAGTTTGTCTAAGTGTAGTGTTAGTTAGTGTTAGTTTGGCACAAAGTGTTAATCTGTAACATTTTTTTCGTTTCAGGTATATGAATGCAGCGGTGGAACTAAAAGAAAAATCAGCACAGCTGTTTCGCTACTTGGAGATTCGTCGCTGGTGTTTCTTGATGAACCGACTACAGGTAAAATTGACCTTATAAGATAAAATTTTGAAATCAATTCCTACTTTTAATGCAAGAAATTAAAAGAAGTGTTTATTTAAGTCTACAAAAAAATATGCTTTTGGCGTGTTTAGCCTCGTGTGTAGGCGTTCATCGAACATATTCGAATAGTAGACGCTGCGCTAACGCTGCGTATTTATTATTATTAAACCAAGCACATCTACGCAACGCTCAATGCGAATGCACTATAAATAGTAATACTTCTTTAGATGAATAGTAAACGTTTTCGTAATTATTATCGTTCTTGCAGATGAAGCTTGTAATATTTGACAGGGTATATTAAACACTTGAAAAAAATCAAGCCACAATAAAGAAAAAATATCTCAAAAAATCCTAAGTTGTATGCGTTTTAAAGTTGTATGCGTTTTAAAGTCTATGCTAGAAAGAGACAGCACTGCTATCATCTAACGTCATAGTAACTTCGCGGCATTCAGTGCAATGATCGTTAATCGTGACAAAGATAGAAGAATAATTTCAAAAGCGTGTTATTTCTCAATTTCCCACCGATTTTATTTATTTTTTAACTACTCTTTTAAAATATTATGTATATTTTTAATAGACCATTGACCGTCAGTCCTTGTGTTATGATGGACTGACGTCCATCATAACACAAGTTAATTTTCCTAGGCATGGACCCAGCATCGAAGCGCTTAGTGTGGTCGAGTATCAGCGAGGCGGTGATAGCAGGTCGCAGCGTGGTGCTGACATCACACAGCATGGAGGAGTGCGAGGCGCTGTGTTCGCGCCTCACCGTCATGGTCAACGGTCGCCTGTACTGCCTCGGGCCGCTGCAGCATTTGAAGAACAAGTTCTCGCAAGGTGAGGCTATGCTCGTATTAAAGGAGTGTCGATCGATGATATCGACCACAAATAAATAAATTCTTTACTGGGTTACAGAAAAATGTCTCTGAAAAATGTCTGACTCTAACTTGGCAACCTAAGATTATATGAGAGTACTATATAGAGAGTTAGAGTACTTTTCTACCTAAAATAGAGTATTTCAGGAGCCTATGAATTCTTCCATTGATGTTGCAAATATCGATACAGTGTGGCTGTGGTGCATGGGCATTTTCCGGATTATGGTCGATCAACGTCTAATCAGAGGCTAACGGGTAAAATGATCGTCGATTATCTGCCGATTGGTGTTAGATTATCTTCTGAGGCGATTTATGCAGACTAATCGACAAAACTGGGCTGCAATCTAGTTGCCCTTTCAGATTATTTTTTTCTAAATAGCGCTTGCATATCGTAACTGATAAGCTAACGCACAATTTCAACCTATATCGATATTGTTAAATTTCAGGTTACACCTTAATAGTCAAATGCAAATCCGGCCCAGACAGAGACAACGACGTGGTCAAGATACATAATTATATTGCTGAAAATTTTAATGAATCCAGACTTATGTGAGTAGTTTTTACAAATTTACACCTAAGGAATGTTGCGCCCTGAATTTCCCACCGTATAAAGAACTGAATTACATTTAGCCGAATTTTGGCTCTTCTGCTAACTCTTCTGGAGAATTTAGGCGTAATGCGAATTTAATTTTTGATATTAATCCTTCTTTGCAGTGAATCTTATCTGGGTATCAGTACATACTACATCAACGACGTCGGATTACCGTGGTGGCGCATCTTCGACGTAATGGAGGAAGCCCGGAATCAGTTCCCCATCGAAGATTACTCTGTCACACAAACCACGCTTGAACAGGTATTCCTACAATTTACGAGATTGCAAGGCAACGCTGAGGCTGACACATCCTTAAAACGAAATGAACCTTAACTTAAGCATCAGGGTAAACTACGGAGTAATCAGATATTAATCGAATTTCTAAACGCCTAGTCGAAATAAACACTTTTCAATTGTTTATTTAAAGCATAAGTACAACTATGCTGTTTGGTATCATTGTCTAAATAATATATATATATGACTAACTATAGATAAATAATGCCGATTATACTTAAGTGTACATTTATATTTAACAAGTTGTTCACGTTTTGATCTGTCGTCGATAAAATAAATCGATCTAAACGGTACAAAATCCAAAGATAAGTTAAGATAATTTGGTTATGTGAAACTCAATTTAGTACTTAACAATAAGTAGTTCTATGCATAGTAAAAACGACACAACCATTTTGAATGTTCAATATTTTTTATGTGAAAATTAACTTATAAATAAATATTTAAGTAAAGTTAGTGTATAACAATTACTGTATCGTTAAATGTTATTGTTGATGTGTTTGACTGTGTATTCAATGCATAAAAATATAATGTACGCAATGCAACTGTTTTACTAGGATCAATTTTCAGAAGCCTTCATTATCTGTTCAAATCCTTCGAAAAGCGTCACAAATGTTTTTAATTATCCTTTGAAGTTAAAGCACACTGTTGTTGATATTATAATCAGTCGGAAAACATTGTACGATAGACGATCAGTCTCAATCAAGATTGCTATGTAGTTTATCTCAATTCGCATTTAGTTCATTATTTTTTTCGTGTAATTTTATGAAATCCTAGTATTTTTTCGTTGACATACAGTGGTTCCAAGAACAATAGAAATTTCTGTAGATAAATAAATAAATAATTCACGCCATTCCATATTTTATTATAAACGTACCGATAGATCTGAACTGGTCTGAACATTCACAAACATAATCTCAAGATGTATGACATCATCACTGTTTAGCTTTGTTGTTATTTTAAGTTGATATCAAATACGTTCTAAGAACATACCTGAAGGCCAATTCCCCCATTTAAAAATGTTCAAAATGTAGTCGCAATCTCAGCCCAGCGACAATCAATGTCAAAAATGTAGGGAAATGAAGGTTTTTTTTTAAGTCTGTGAACGTTCTTAAAATTCGAGAATTGCTCTTCTGACTTATGCTTCGTTTACAAAAAAAAGCATGTATAAGGTGTGCTACACACTTTTTACACTTGTTCGGGTGCCGTAATCGGCACAGCCGGGCGACAAAATCGAATATACGTAGTAATTGCCTCGGGTCAGTATTAAAGTTCAACAAATAATGCCTAAGAAAAGTTCCGACCGAAATGTTTGATTTTTAATTAAAATATAGCTCATGACTTTTGAGTAGCCAAAACAGCTAATAAATTTTTAAAAATGCAGTATTTGATATAACGTGCCTATTCAGTACTTATTTTAGTGAGATAATATGGTGCTTGTTCTTTTAGGAAAATAAAGGGGTCGTGTAATTGAGTGTCACTGTTATTTGATCAACTGTACATCTCTTTTTGCTCTATTATGAACTATATTTTTTTTTTCTAAAATATGTGGTCGTTTTTAAAATGCGAATTTCTCAGTAACAGTCCGGGGCTTAGATTTGTGCCCAGTATTTGTGCAATATACTCGTCTATCTGGCGAAATGTGCGTGTGCTGTACACCTCTGCCTAACCCTTCGTGGAATACAAGCGTGATGTTACGCTATGTCGTTCAAATTATGGAGCAGTATTTTTTTTTAACTTACTTTATACGACCTTAAATTATGTTATGATATTTTTGACTGTATGTTTTATAATTCTTAGAGTTAATACAAAAGGTATTTTGAGCTTAAAAAGATACAAACATTGATGAATTTCAAAACTAATAAAACTATGTAACAGCTTGCCACTATCTTAATTTACCTTTTAAGTAAGGGGGCGGGTTATTTGACTAATTGTTTGACATGTTGTTGTGTTTGTTATTTTAATAAATTGTCCTTAACATTGTCTTTAACATTGAATATAATATAATGTTAAGTAAATTGCTATAAATATTTTATATTAGTCGCAATCTCGTAGAATAAACAGTTGGCCTGACAAAAGGGATACGACAAAGCATCGCATACAACATATTTTATCGGACGAACAATACGCACTCACGCGCACACATTAGGACGTGTAGCTCGATGAACTTCGCGATAGTCGCGTCGTCTTGTGCTTTGTGATATCCGTCTCCTAGTTTTGTTACGTGACACTTTGTGTTTCCTTTTGATATACTGTATTGATCGTTATTATAAATTTTAAGATTATGCTGTCTGACGGTTCCCAAAATGGCAACTTACTGTTCACATCGGTCGATGATAACGTATCTATACGTAATCTTGTAAGATACCTACGCTCTCTTGTTTAACAATCTTTCTGTGAATAGGTAGCTATAATTATTGCAATTCTGGTATTACTGTTGTTCGTTATATGGAGAGCGACGTAAATGATTAAAAAAAATACCTACATGTGTAAATTAGTGTGATATGATTTGTGATCTATTGTAATTTGATTGTATTATTGCCACTAGCAAATTATATATTTAAGAAAATGCCCCATGCTAATGATATAGCTAATGCCATTTAAAAATCGGGCCTAGTTTAATTTTTATTTAATTTAATTACTACAAGTTCCTTTGAACATAAGTATTATGAAAACCTTTTTACAAATACATAGTCTGCTGAACTCATACACAGCTTTCAATGACTTTTTGATTATTACGCTTCAACAGTATACATAACTAACTACTTATAATTTATGCAACATTCTGGCTTTAAAGTATTGCTGTACCTCTCGATGTTTTGTATATTATATTCATAAGGACTGTGTTTGTATGTGTAGTGTTTATAGACAATTTTTAATAAAACTAAGCATATTTTACCACAATTTGTTTTTTCCTCATTACCATTATCCTCATGTCCTTATCCCAATGTGTTTGTGTTCAACGCAGCAATATACAGCTCTATTACCGTCATCTCAGTAGTCACCCCCTTTCAAGCCATACCATCTATCACACAATTCATCCATCGGTTCTTTGGTCTTTCCCCTAGCTACTGTGAAACTCTGATGCTGAACTGTAAAGGAGCAGACTAAGGATCTTTCATGTAACGACGTTTAGAACTTCAATACTTAAATATTGGCCCCGATTCTGTTGTTCACAAACTATTTAAGATCAGTGCATCTTTTTCTTTCTATTTCAATATGAAAAGGACAGAAGATTAATATTAGTTTAGTCCTGTCAAATTAGTCAGCGCCTGACGTAATTTGACGTATTTTTAGTAGCCACTTTTTTAATCTCGTCTAACTTGTCTATGGATTATCTAATTTGACAGGACTAAACTAATATTTTATCTTCTGTCCTTTTCGTAATGAAATAGAAAGAAAAAGATGCACTGAACTTAAATTTAGTTTAGTTTGTGAACAACAGAATCGGCGCCATTATCTAATTGAAAACATTTCTTCATTCCATATAAAAAAGAACTTGATTATGCTGTTATTCGTCTGGCTTACCTACGCTATGCCCACCCTTATGGATATAATGGGTCCATCGCAGCCCTAAATGATTTTATCCATTTGAGATAATCACGAGAGCACCTACCAAACCCTAATCCGGAAAGTCTACCAAGCAGAAATTAATATTTTGAGGTAGGTTACGTTCAGATACGGCGCGAAGTACCTACACGGTTCTGGAACCACGCCGTCCTTTTTACAGTATCCTCAAATTCGTTCAGTCATTCGTTACGGCTAGGGATGTAACAGTACCTATACATAAAAAATCGATTATTAATTAGTCGACGGTTTTGCCTAATAAGAAAATCGATTAAAAAATAATCGATTTTTTTAGTTAAAATAATCGATTTTTTCCATATTTTTTATAGATTAAATTAAACGCATGAAATATCACTCTAATCACAGCATTCACAGCTCAGTTTTTTAATCTAATCAACAAGATACATTTAATTTAAATTTCACACGAGTTTTTTTTTTTCATTTCTCCTTTCGCAGGAAGAAATTCAAATTTTCTTTGATCTAAAGTTAACAAATCCAACTTATAGAGATGTATTGATGATTTTTATAGTTAAAATAGTTAGTGTTTCGCTTCGCAGCACTTTGCGGCTTCGCGCTCCTGAGTTCCTGACTAAAAAGCTGTGTGAAAAAAATCGGCAGTGAATAAAACATAGATTTTTTATTAATCAATTTTTTGTAATATAAAAATCGATTTTTATTGAATAAAAAATAGTTTTTTTGTATATTCGATTATTTTTTCACATCTTTAGTTACTGCGCGGTTCTTGCATGGCTAAACGAGTGCTATATAACATGATGTACTGTAAAAGTACGTGTAACTCGCGGCAGCCAAACAAAAATAAACCTACTCATTTGGGTATCCATATTCATACTTACTCGAAACTTTCCTCAGTGCATAATTCTCATTTTTCCACATTACATGCCCATACCATGACAACTGACAGAGTTTTATTACCCTCAAGAAGTTTAAAATTACCTAGGTGTAGGCTAGTAAGTCTTTCGAGAAAATACACACATCAAAAGTGTCTAGGGATCAACATATATTTTTGCAATAACTTTTCTCCTGATTGATATTAATTAAAATTTTCTTTAAGGATTCATCAAATAAAGTGTTTTCGTTTGTCACAGTAACGATAAACCAAGTCACCTTTGCATTAATAAAGAAATTTGCCATTTTCCTAATAAAGGGATTTTTGACATTTGAACCACTAACACAAAAGTTCGAAAAAAAGACTGAAATAACAGTTTTCTCTAAAATTTTATTGGGTAACTTAAACAATTAATAATCCGTGTTTCTACCGCGAACACTAACAACACAAGAACATCGGTTTGGCATACTCAAAATGAGTTCATCCAAATCACGCTGTGGAATGGCCGCCCATGTTCGTTGCAACAACAAAAAAAGGTCTTCTTGCGACTGGATACCCTCCATATTCGGCAGAGCTCTTCTCTGTAGCATATCCCATGCATGCTCAATCGGGTTCAAGTCTGGCGACTGAGCAGGCCAGGGCAGGACATTGATGTTAGCTGCGGCGAGAGTCTGTCTTACAACTCTTGCGGTGTGCGGTCGTGCATTATCATGCATTAACTGAAATAAGGGACCGATTTGCACTTGTAGAGGAACGATGACGTCTGATACAATCGTCTCAGCATAAATTTGAGCGTTGAGGTTGCCTCTGATCCAAATCAACTCAGTTCTTCCGCCGATCCAAATACCCGCCCATACCATGATGGTTCCACCACTATAAGGATGGACTTCCTGGCAGGATTTTAATCGCTGTTGGCGTCCAGGGGTTCTCCAGTGTCGTATACGTCTTGTATCCGGTCTCATACCAAAACGAGACTCATCAGAAAAGCACACGAAACGCCATTGTTCTTCTGCCCAATTTCTGTGTTCAAGAGCCCATTGATATCGAATCCTACGATTGTGCATTGCTATAGGTGGTACCCGTAGCGGTCTTCGGGAATGAAGGTTCACTTCATGCAAGCGGTTTCTGACTGTTTGGTCGCTAATTAAGTTCCCTGAAGAGTGATGAAGCCTCACGGCTAACATCATGGCGGTTATTGTTGGAGCTCTTCGAGTTAAGATTTGAATGTATCGGTCTTGTCTCCGTGTGGTGCAGCGATACCGTCCTCCATGGCGCTCAGCCACGGTACCAGTGCTTCGGTAACGTGTCCAAAGTCGACTGATAACACTCGGACTTGTATTCAGAGCTAAAGCCACAGTACGTTGCCGGGAACCAGCTTCTATCATTCCCACGGCTCTGAGCATTTCTTCCCTGCTTAAATGACGTCGCCGCTCCATAATAACGTTGGTTTTAATCAGTAGTAGGGAAACAGTAGCACTAATAATGTCTTCAATGCGTTGTATGTTTTTATAGGGAAAATATTGACAGCTGATTTTCATCTTTTACTCGAATTTGATTCACAGTTCCTGATTCAAATTATGAAATGCACCAAAAAGGATCCATATAAATTTATAAAATCATAAATTTATTACAAAGCCACATCTCAATCTCAAGAAATCCGCATAAAAATGCTTGATCCCTAGACACTTTTGATGTGTGTAGTTATTTTGAATGATGGCCGACCTCAACATAGATACAACACAGTCTGACTATTGTTTTTCAAGAGTCTACTCTTGACAACCATGAGCAACATTATTATCCTACGATCAATCACACGTCAATCTGGTAACGTATTTATTCACTAGCGGCGCCCCGCGGTTTCAGCCGCGTTAGTTTCGATTCCGTGGGAATATCGAGATAAAAAGTCTCATGTGTTATTCTTGATTATAAACTATCTGTGTGCCAAATTTCATCAAAATCTGTTCAGCCGTTTGTGCGTGATTAAGTAACAAACATCCAAACATCTTCACAAACTTTCACATTTATAATAGTATGTCATTCAGGCTGGCTGGACAAATCTTCAAAATAGCTCGCATTTAACTAGGTCAATAGCGCATTTTATGTGACGGCTAAACACCCTTATTTCAGAATTTGTGACGCTACAGAATCTTAGATAATCGATCGAAAACGTGTCCAGCCATCTTGAAAAACCACTTTTCGCTGGTCTCTCAATCTCGGTAACGGAAGTGATTTTGACGACTGTTTGCATATCAACGGGCGTCACATAAATTTGTGACAGGCATCGAGCTAAAATTTTTGTGATACGAACAGCGGTTTAGTAGAAAAATGCAAAAATCTGTGTCCAGCCATCTTGAATTTACGTATAAAACTTTTGGCTGGCACTTCTGAATCTCAATAACGGGAGCGTTTTCGAATATGGTTCCTTTACTAACATTTAGTGACGCAATTTGTGACAGTAATAACGTTTGATTTATAGCGTCACATGTAAGGGTTTACGAGAAATCAGTAAAAACTTACATGTCCAACCAACCTGCGTTCAAGCTGGCTGGACACATGTATCTCCGCTGCCTGATGATCTACGGCCTTCGAAATACACACATCAAAAGTGTCTAGGGATCAAGCATTTTTATGCGGATTTCTTGAGATTGAGATGTGGCTTTGTAATAAATTTATGATTTTATAAATTTATATGGATCCTTTTTGGTGCATTTCATAATTTGAATCAGGAACTGTGAATCAAATTCGAGTAAAAGATGAAAATCAGCTGTCAATATTTTCCCTATAAAAACATACAACGCATTGAAGACATTATTAGTGCTACTGTTTCCCTACTACTGATTAAAACCAACGTTATTATGGAGCGGCGACGTCATTTAAGCAGGGAAGAAATGCTCAGAGCCGTGGGAATGATAGAAGCTGGTTCCCGGCAACGTACTGTGGCTTTAGCTCTGAATACAAGTCAGAGTGTTATCAGTCGACTTTGGACACGTTACCGAAGCACTGGTACCGTGGCTGAGCGCCATGGAGGACGGTATCGCTGCACCACACGGAGACAAGACCGATACATTCAAATCTTAACTCGAAGAGCTCCAACAATAACCGCCATGATGTTAGCCGTGAGGCTTCATCACTCTTCAGGGAACTTAATTAGCGACCAAACAGTCAGAAACCGCTTGCATGAAGTGAACCTTCATTCCCGAAGACCGCTACGGGTACCACCTATAGCAATGCACAATCGTAGGATTCGATATCAATGGGCTCTTGAACACAGAAATTGGGCAGAAGAACAATGGCGTTTCGTGTGCTTTTCTGATGAGTCTCGTTTTGGTATGAGACCGGATACAAGACGTATACGACACTGGAGAACCCCTGGATGCCAACAGCGATTAAAATCCTGCCAGGAAGTCCATCCTTATAGTGGTGGAACCATCATGGTATGGGCGGGTATTTGGATCGGCGGAAGAACTGAGTTGATTTGGATCAGAGGCAACCTCAACGCTCAAATTTATGCTGAGACGATTGTATCATACGTCATCGTTCCTCTACAAGTGCAAATCGGTCCCTTATTTCAGTTAATGCATGATAATGCACGACCGCACACCGCAAGAGTTGTAAGACAGACTCTCGCCGCAGCTAACATCAATATCCTGCCCTGGCCTGCTCAGTCGCCAGACTTGAACCCGATTGAGCATGCATGGGATATGCTACAGAGAAGAGCTCTGCCGAATATGGAGGGTATCCAGTCGCAAGAAGACCTTTTTTGTTGTTGCAACGAACATGGGCGGCCATTCCACAGCGTGATTTGGATGAACTCATTTTGAGTATGCCAAACCGATGTTCTTGTGTTGTTAGTGTTCGCGGTAGAAACACGGATTATTAATTGTTTAAGTTACCCAATAAAATTTTAGAGAAAACTGTTATTTCAGTCTTTTTTTCGAACTTTTGTGTTAGTGGTTCAAATGTCAAAAATCCCTTTATTAGGAAAATGGCAAATTTCTTTATTAATGCAAAGGTGACTTGGTTTATCGTTACTGTGACAAACGAAAACACTTTATTTGATGAATCCTTAAAGAAAATTTTAATTAATATCAATCAGGAGAAAAGTTATTGCAAAAATATATGTTGATCCCTAGACACTTTTGATGTGTGTATATTCAAATTTTTGTGACGGGGACGATAATGATTTACTGAATTTGTGACGGAGAAACTTTGAGTAGTTTCAAAGATATTGATTATTTAAATTTTCCCATACAAACACTGCAGTAGGGTTACCAATATTGCAGGTTTTATGTAGGACTAAGTATATTTTAAGGTGTTTTCTTTAATGGACGAAAATCCGTGTTTTGAGTAGTTTCAAAGATATTGATCATTTAAGTTTTCCCATACAAACATCCATTAATATTGTGAGGTGACCATAATTTTTACATAAATAAAGTCTCAATGGTATTGAGATAGGAAGTGTCGATTCCATCTGCACCCTAATTGCGTAACACACTATCAATCGGAATCTGAATCATTTTGAAGCAAATTGCTAATCCATTGCTTCATAATTTCGAAAAATTCGTCTGCTCAACACGGAATAACGCAATGTATGTGGTTGAACTGTCAAAATGAAACCGATTCCGATTTATAATGTGTTACGCATTTCCCCGCTGGTTTTTTTTGTTATGACCGACGTTTAAAAGTGATGCCGATACTTATACAGGGTGGAATCGAAGTCATGGGCATTATTTTAACCTAAGGCACTACTCACGATACTGATTGCATTAGGGCTATTAATACCCAAATCAAAAATATTATTAATGCAAGTAAGGAAAACCTTAAAAATGTAGTAAATCAAATTGCACAAGGCTTATTATTGCAAATAAACACTTAAAGTAATTAAAACAAAATACTTCGTTAACGCCAATAATTGTTGAAATATCAAAATCTTAAAGCGCAGTACAGCGCAAAGCGAAATGTAAACAAACATCACCTGCGCGCGCGTGGGTTTTTCCTTACAAGTAATAATAACAATGGGCTACAAGACATTCCGTCCGGCGGGATTCCCTGAACTCTCTCCGTCCCACTCCCTCACTCGCAAAAATACGAATATCACCCCCGCGCGGGGTATGCTTCCCGCCGCAACACGAAGTCACGAACCCGGAACCAGTGTCATAACGACTGCGCAGGTGCATTGACGCGTAATTGATTTATTGATCCCGTGACGTAATCGCCGTACTCGCCGCTCGCGTCATACGGTGCTTGGATTGCAGTGTATTAAGTGTTAGTGTAGTAGTTGTGTGTTGTGTGTGTGTTTGTGTACACGATGCCTCGACCGCGTAATGTGCAGGCTAGGTACACCAACCAACAATACCCACAAATGGTTGTAATTTACGATCGCACAAGAAATTTAGTATGAACTCGTGAAATGTTCCATCGGCGCTACCCGAACGACCCTATTCCTTCACGGGGTCTCATTCCACCAGAACCACTCAGAACCTGTTGGATTTTTCGTCTTTTCACGTGCCAGCACATGCACAAGCTCGTGGAAGAGCACCCGTTTACCCTCTGTCACTTTACCGACAAATAAGGTTTTTTCAAAACAATCCACAAGCTAGGTACGTAAATGTTTTTTTTTTAATGTATGTTAGTTGACGTAGTTTTGACCGTCCTAAGCCGGCAAAGTACGAAGGGAAAATTGGAATTTATTATGAATCAATTCATTGGCAACTTACGAATGTCACGTGAGTCGGGCGGGGTCAAAGAATTCACGCCCAAGGACGCGCGTACGGCGTAGTGTACCTACGCATTTGCTATCGAGAAGCGCAACTAATTTGATACTTTGTATGACTTACTACATTTTAAGGTTTTCCATACTTGCATTAATAATATTTTTGATTTGCGTAATAGTAGCCCTAATGCAATTAGTATCATAAGTAGTACCTTAGGTTAAATTAATGCCCATGATTTCAAATGCACCCTGTATATGCCGATATATACTTTTTCATTTAAATACCTTCGAGCATTAGTTATCCTGACACAATGGTGCCAATTCTCTTGTACAGACGCCAGCAGGTCAACCTACCCCAATCTGTCAAATTTCTTTGATAGATTTTCAATTTTAGCGCAAAGGAATAAGGTTCATATTCAATTGGGAAAATCTGACAGATTGGGGTAGCTTGATGTGCTGGCCTCTGTACACCGAACTTAACTAACTAAACTATCACTAAAATTACTTACTTTTGACTATGAGAATCTTAGAGCTATTCTGCATTAAAATATGTCTAAATTTAAAAATTATTTTGACACAACCAAATCGAATTTGACAATCGCGACTCCACGTGGTAAGTAGGTACTTTTTTTTTGTTTGTTTGGCTTCGCACGGTTTGTGCATTCAGCCAAAAAGTAGGTACTTATTTGCCCTTATAATCATCATCTGCCTAGCCTTTTCCCAACTATGTTGGGGTCGGCTTCCAGGCTAACCGGATGCAGTTGAATACCAGTGTTTTACATGGAGCGACTGCCTATCTGACCTACACAACCCAGTTACTGGGTAATACGATACCCCTTGGTAAGACTGGTTGTCAGACTTTCGGGTTTCTGACTACCCGTAACGGCTGTCAAAGATCCACGAATGACAGCCGGGATGCTTTCCGAGGCACGGAGGGGTCTCGGTATGTAAAGATGGTCACCCATCCACAGACCAACCGCGGCAAGCGTAGCTTAACCTGATCGATCGACCTGGGCCTCAAGTCTGCTATTACAATAGTGTCAGAATGGATCACTGATTTCATAATTGTCGATTTTGACAAGTTTGGTAAAATACTAATATAATGGCGTCTTTATGACTTTCCAATGCTCAACCACTGACACTCATTGTAAGAAATGGTAATCTCGTACATAATGACAAATGAATAAATGTAATGATTATTGCTGTTTACGAACTTCTTACTACTTCAGATTGCAAACACTATTAAGTAATATGTAAAAATATATATTAAATGAAATCTAGCATGAAATTTTGTAGTTTTTCTGAGACCATTGACCGACCAATGGCCGACCATTATGAATTTAGCAGATTACGAACTATTGGCAAAATGACAATAGGATCGTGTTGGAATGACGAATTTATAAAAATAGTAGACTTGGGCCCCTGTGTGGCTGTTATTATTTAGCCATGGGCCCTCCCCGTGTTTTTTTGAGCCGAAGGTGCGTAGTGGGGAAAACTCGACCTCTTTTTTATGGAATTTTTCACTTTTGTATAGAAAATATGAAAAATTATTACCAACGTGTTGAGTTTTAAGGGTTTGCGGGCTTTATAAAGGGGGTCGAAATTTTCATTATTTTTGCGATAGGACACACCGTTTTCGAGATATAAGCAAAAGAAAAAAAAAACAGTACTGTTTTTGCATCTGAAGTCGAGGCAGTCGAGGTGTTGGTGTGAATTTTAGCTCATGCCAACTAATTTTATTCCACACCTTTTTAGTCGCGATTAAAAATAGTCAGATTTAATTAGAAAATCTAAATTATAAGTGAAAACGTCAAATTCAGAATAGCAAATTTACTATTTTCTCTAAACTATGAACTCAGTGCAATCTTAGTGCTGTCAAACTAAAAGTTAGTTAAGTTGTGTCACTTTAGTTAATTTCAGAATGGGAAATCGTCATTTGACAGGAATAAACTAAATTGTGGTGATTTTTAGTCTAGTTTAGACCCATTTGTGACAAGAGAATCGGCACCAGTATCTACCTATGTACAGACGCCAACAGGTCAACCTACCCCAATCTGTCAAATTTCTTTGATAGATTTTCAACTTTAGTACAAAGGAATAAGGTTCGTATTCAATTGGGAAAATCTGACAGATTGGGGTAGCTTGACGTGCTGGCCTCTGTACTTACCATGAAAAACACCAATACCTACCTACTAAAAAGAGTAGGTATCTGCACGTATATAATCAATAACATCAAAAAATTACTCCCCCCCCCCCTTCCTCACTTCTACACTTTTGTCATCTATCGATTTAAGGCGAAAGCCCCAGGGTAACCCGCGAAATTAATTTTTTTTTATGTTTTTTGCAATTTGCTGGTCAGTTTTAAGTTGTACGTTGATTAATATATGATTCGCGGCCGTAACAAATATGTATTTACAGAATTATAATCTATAAATTCGTCAACACAACTCTCTAAGACCAAGTAATCCCCAAGAATGACTATTTCAACTACTATCACCAAAACACGGATTTTCGTCCATTAAAGAAAACACCTTAAAATATACTTAGTCCTATATAAAACCTGCAATATTGGTAACCCTACTGCAGTGTTTGTATGGGAAAATTTAAATAATCAATATCCTTGAAACTACTCAAAGTTTCTCCGTCACAAATTCAGTAAATCATTATCGTCCCCGTCACAAAAATTTGAATATATTTCGAAGGCCGTAGATCATCAGGCAGCGGAGATACATGTGTCCAGCCAGCTTGAACGCAGGTTGGTTGGACATGTAAGTTTTTACTGATTTCTCGTAAACCCTTACATGTGACGCTATAAATCAAACGTTATTACTGTCACAAATTGCGTCACTAAATGTTAGTAAAGGAACCATATTCGAAAACGCTCCCGTTATTGAGATTCAGAAGTGCCAGCCAAAAGTTTTATACGTAAATTCAAGATGGCTGGACACAGATTTTTGCATTTTTCTACTAAACCGCTGTTCGTATCACAAAAATTTTAGCTCAATGCCTGTCACAAATTTATGTGACGCCCGTTGATATGCAAACAGTCGTCAAAATCACTTCCGTTACCGAGATTGAGAGACCAGCGAAAAGTGGTTTTTCAAGATGGCTGGACACGTTTTCGATCGATTATCTAAGATTCTGTAGCGTCACAAATTCTGAAATAAGGGTGTTTAGCCGTCACATAAAATGCGCTATTGACCTAGTTAAATGCGAGCTATTTTGAAGATTTGTCCAGCCAGCCTGAATGACATATATTAGTAGGATTACTTTAAGATACTTAGTATGTACCTACAGCAGTACAGACGCCATCACATCAAGCTACCCGAAACTGTAAAATTTTCCCAATCAACTTTGAACCTTATGCTGTAGCGTTAAAGTTGAAAATCTTTAATGAAATTTGACAAACTGTAGTAGCTTGATGTGCTAGCGTCTTTACATTAACCTTAACATCACGAGGGTTAGGCAGGAACGTGCCTTCATTTATATTACTTACACTCACATTTCGCCAGTTATTAAGTGCCATGTCATAGGGGGTGAGCCTGCTGCCGCCAGCCGGGCACAAATCTAGACTCCAGGCTTCCGAGAAATTTCTGATGGGAAAACCCAATAACATTTTGCCCGACCTAGGAATCGAACCAGCTAAGACTTCTTGCTCATCAGTAACGCTTGCGACCACTAGACCAACGAGGAGATATACCTCCCTTTAAATATTCCTCGGCACGCATGGTGACCTCCCCATAATCTTGGGATGCGACCGCGCCTGCTAGCGGACCTAACAGACCTAAGTGACAAATGTCCTGTCATCGGGTCCAATTGTGAATCAAACTATCCAGGAACTCATTCGAGTTTGAATATGTTCCGGCTGAACCAAAGATGCCATTTTTTTCTGTGTTTGAATAAACACAGAAAAAAATGGCATCTTTGGTTCAGCCGTTTAGGAGGAGTTCAGTGACAGACCAGATAAATTATATACTTAATATAAAGAATATAAGTCAAGTACCTACGTACCTGTTTATTTTAGGGGCTATTGTTAAAGTAAATAAAAAAGATTGTCCGTAGGTACATGAATGTTATTAATTAGGTGAATCAGCCCCTTTTTATTGCCTAGGTACACGTTACTTGAACTATTTTGTTATCGCTCACTCACAAGCAATTTACAAAAATGTTCGAAATCATTATTATTCTTAGTAGATAATATTATTTATGAACAAATCAGTAGGTGTATAGACAGGTAATTTTGATGAATAACGATGGTGTATATTTTGTAGGTTTATTTAATGAAATTCTTAACTGTTTGATCGATCACACATTTAGGTCGATACTCGTATTTTAAATAAATAATCCTAAAATTAACTTAATATGTAAGTAGTAGTGTGTACACATGATACAATTAAATTCTAAATAAAGCTTTTTGGTATGAAAGTAAAAAATATATTTTTGGTTTTCAATCACATATTAATTTTATGTAATAAAATATTACAAAACATGTATTGTCACTAATTTAGTAATTTTCATTATTTACATCAACTTAAAGAATAAAACAGGAGCAGGCGAAGCGCTTGAACATGACGTGTTACAAATAAATATTTTGTTTTACGTTCTCTGAAGTTCTTCTAATAACAATGTTTTTAATTTACATAATATAATACTATATAGGCGGCCCACCTATATTATTTTATTTGGTACATTGATTTCCGAAGACATTATTTACAATATTTAACCATTTAAAAAATGTTAAAAAATCATTTACTATCCGAAGGCCTTCATTAATCTCTAAGCCTTAAGCTTTTAAATGAATAAATGAATTTAAGTCATGGAATGTCGTTAATATTAAAATTAAATAAGTATAGGTAGGTACACATAATCCTTATGTACCTACATTACACGCATTATCAGATATTAGGTACATAATACAGGTTACAAGTAGATATGACATATATACAATATTTTGCCGCCTATCATTATTATTAATTGTAGGTATTTAAATTATTGCTTAGCAAATTGACCACCAACTACAATTTTCCGTACCTAAATTCTAATCACAATTGTCGTGTGAAATGCCTAAAACACGGCAAATCGTAGATGTCAAACTGCTAAACAATTGATTTCTCTGACTGTACATACCTAGCTATTCTGACGACGCAACGGCGTAACAGATACCCATTATGAGTACACCAGTGCTATTCTATAAAAATCTCACCGTGAAAAGTGAAAACTAAGGTGAAGTGAGCTGTCATTCCACCTGATGTTAGGGATTGCCTCCATTGACAGTTCACTTTACGTTTACTTCACCTATGTTATCACGGTGAGATTTTTACAGAATCGATAGGCTGGTCTGTGTCTCACGGTAGAAAACGAAAAAGTTTAAAGCGGACATTTGTTATTGTCGTAACACTCAACACGATATAAAAATGCCATTACCTAGATACAGAATACTTAAAAAAATGAAATAAAAAAAATTCTCAAGTGCCGATTTGTACCGTAACAGCGAGGCGAGGGCGACCATAACAAGCTGCATCAATTTACGAAAGAAAATTTAGACATTCGAAAGATAAATTTTTCGACTAATTTTTCGTGAAAAAAGTTTCACGAAAAGGCGACTCGACCCGTAAATAACGCCATGAAAAACCTATCTTTTGAATGTCAATTTCTAATGACATAAAAACTAGTCAAGCACAAGAGTCTTCCCCGACATATTAAACCGAGATTAGGAATTTTCTATCTAAACTACTAAATAACTATTCGCTATAGTGTGGCGCCTTCTGGTCGCTGGTACTTGGTGAACTGTAAGAATATTTGTTCGAGCGTGGTCTGCGATATGCTGTAGTCTTCGATCTCCAGGTCCCGCTTGGCGCGCTCCATGATGCCGAACATACGTGACCACGCCATGCTGCGGTCCGGAAGGTAATACGTCAGGAGACCCTCATACTCTTCCCTGGAAAATAAATAAGCGAAATTTAGGTACCTACTACCTGAACCATAGACTTATTTGATGTGCAAAAAACTAACTACGCTTAGGAGGCAGTTTCAGAGCTACACTGTATGTCAGCATTGAGCGTCAATGTGAACACATTTTTATTTCAATTTCAAACATAACAGGCCATCTGATAAAATTGCTAGATCCTAATGATCCTATTGCTATTGCTATCAACAAGGCACAAATCCATACTCCGGGCGGCTATTGAGAAATTCCCAGGACCCTCTTTAATCCATGATCTCTCATTATACCGTACCATTTGATAGTGTTCCTGAACTTTAAAAACTATGAAGAATTTTTAAGAACCAGGCATATTTACTCTAGTTTAGTCTATCTCTAAAGATTATTTTATAAGACTTACATTATCCGCGGAGACTCGAAATTATTATTAACGTATCCTTTGACAGAATCAGTCACACTGCACGAGCTTCTTATCGAAGCTGTTTCACTATCTCTTTCTTCCAGTTTCAATTTGATAATTAATGTAAAACCTGAAATAGAATTTTATGCACATTAAATATGTTATTTATAGAAATTAACCTATAGGTATCTTAAGTCTTATGATACCTCTTACACCTTAGCATTGCGATTAGGTATTATCATGTCACGGGATCCGGAAATCGACGAGTGATGATCGAGAACAAATTAGACGGAGACTAAAAAAGAGAGGGATATATTAACGATAGGAGATAAATCAAGTCTCAGTTTTGAAGAATAAGACTTTAGGAGGAGGATGTAAACGTGAAAATACCTTCAGAAAACTTAATCTTGAGGTGTTGTGGCGTGCCCAGGCACTGGAAGCGTCCGTTGACCATGATAGTGAGTCGCGAACATAAAGCTTCGCACTCTTCCATGCTGTGTGACGTCAACACCACTCCGCGTCCTGCACGTTGAACGCCGCGCGTCGCACGCCACACCTGCATAAATGAAAACGTTACATAAGACAGGGCACGCAAAATACGCTCCTGGACATGGAATTGCGGACACCAGCCCATCGTACTACTTCATTAGACAGGCTATTAACTATTACATAAGACAGGCAGACGAGGTAGATTCCACATTACTTCATTCTCATCGCGATAGCTGTTGCATGGTGTTGCCAGTTGCAGGCTACTTAGTACCTAAGCGATCACCAGGTAGACTCGCCGCGCTTTCCGGCAGTACCTATAATGTGACAATCCTGCTTTCGACTGACGGGAATCTATGAGATAAGAAGTGGAATCTATCCTAATTGTCAGAAAATTAAGCACAACATTTAAGTATTGCACGACTCTTAATGCGAATTTATTATTATTATTTTTTTTTTGACATTAGAGAGTGCTTTACGATCGAAATTTTTTTTGCCTCCTTTCTGCAACTGTTTCTATAGTTATACTCCTGCTACTTAATACACAAAACCTACTTAATGCACTTTATATACTATATAAAGTGTACTATATAAAGTTTATGTATTGATAATTTAATGGAGAACAAAATTGTGTAGGTACTTTTCAAAAATTGATTTAATGTAGTAGGAACGAAAAACACATCAAAATATTTCAAAAAAAAATCCCGTCAATCAAGTGTGAAATCTGAAAACAATGTAGCTTGCGAAGAAATCAATTATTTGAGTTTTTTTTTTAATAGATTCGTTTCACCCATAAGAGGAACCCTATTGAAAATGCCTCTTTTAATAAAAAACTAAATAATATAATATCTATATCTATAATTTTTTATATGATCAAATGAGCATTATGAGTCGTGGTCTTTTGGATTATCCAAATTTTTTTATTATTTCTCTCGCTTTATTGTTACAGTGCGATATTATGCTCAACTTGTGCATTGCATTAGGTACACTCATATGCGCTGTAGTTGAAGTTATTACAGTAGATCATACTTACATGTCGTTTGGCGGCGGGATCGACGCCAGTTGTAGGCTCATCCACGAACACAAGTCGCGTTCGTCCCATGAATGCTATTGCCGTGTTTAGCTTGCGTTTCGTGCCGCCTGAGTACTGGTGTACCTGCGATGGACCAAAGAACACATAAATAGCTTTCGATTTCGTTCATCATTCAATCCTTCTCGATAAATTGAATAAAATCGGTATAAGAGGTCCAGCCTTAGAATGGTTGAAATCATATCTGTCGAACAGAAGTCAGTATCAACAATTTTGATTCCCAACCTCGACATAATTACTTTGGTGTACCGCAGGGAAGCATTCTAGGGCCACCGTTATTCCTTGTGTATATTAACGATCTTCCTCAAGCAGTAGAACAAGATTGTGTCCTTTTTGCTGATGACACTACGGTAGTTATAGATTGTAAGAACGTTGAAACCTACGAGTCAGATATAAATAACACACTAAATAACATCATCACATGGTTAGATAACAATGGCTTAAAAGTTAATATAGATAAAACGAAAATATTAAATTTCAAAACGCAAAAGAGTAAATGCCTCCAACTTAAAATATCTCATAGCAACCAATTAGTCGAACAAGTACACAAAACAAAATTTCTGGGGATAACACTCGATGAACACTTCACCTGGAAAGAACATATTGACGAAATATGTATGAAAATAAATAGATTTGTTTATGCTTTAAAAAAAGTTAAAAATGAGACATCTAAACAAGCTGCGATGATGGTGTATCACGCCTATATTTGTTCCATTATTCGGTATGGTATTATTGTTTGGGGAAATTCCACGGAAATATCTAGAATACTAATAGCACAAAAAAAATGCCTTCGTACAATCTTTAACATGGACTGGTCTGAATCGTGTAGACCAGTGTTTAAATCATACAAACTTCTTACCGTTCCTTGTATTTACATTTACGAAATTGCAAAATTTGTTAAACTTAATTCTAAACTCTTTGAACCTAAAAATAATTTTAACAAACGAAAAGTCACACAGTATTTATTGAAAATTCCTGTACCTAGGATAGAACTATTCAGGCGTAGCTGCGTGTATATGGCGCCACTTATATATAACTCATTACCTATCTGGATTACAGAACTACCTTACAAAAAATTCTGTGTGATTTTGAAAAAATGGTTGATATCACATAGTTTTTATTCTGTCGGCGAATTTCTTAATAAAAAATCTTGTCAGTCCTACCACTTCAGAAATGCATTGTAATATTTTTTAAATTAGTTATGTTCCTTTAATAATTTAATTTCTTTATTAGTTTAATACTGTATGTTGTAATACATACTTACCTACTTCATGTATTAAATATTTGCATGCCATCATTACATGGCGGAATGTGTCTTTGCACTACAATTTTACATATTATCATCTCTTGTACCTACCACATTTTATGCAAATAAACGATTTTGATTTTGATTTTGAATAATGACAACATTTATGTGACACGACTATGGTCCAACCAATATTTTCTTCTCTTTGCTCATAATATGTATGGCTCATAAAAATACCTTTTTGTCAAGATGTTTCGTGAAGCCGAGCGCGTGTGCAAGCGTGTCTGCGGTGGGCGCGGCGGTGCGCATACGCAGTCCTCTCATCAGCGCGAACATGTGCAGCGTCTCGCGACCCGTCATCTCACTGAACAACGCATCAAACTGCGGACAATAGCCTGCAACATACCATGGTATAAGTAGATACATAGTGTTTGATGTATTCCAGAAGCGTCCGGGACTCTGAGCTACTGACCAATATTCTCGTGTACTCTGGCGAGATTTCTCTGCACGGAGTGCCCGCTGACATAGGCCTCGCCGCTTGAGATGGATTCGTCGCCCATCAGCATCTTGAAGGTGGTAGTTTTGCCGGCGCCATTCACACCTAATAGACCGAAGCATTCACCATCGCCCACACCTTGAAAAGAAGGTTTAAAAGGTTTAAAACATTTTATGGCCACGCTGGAGTCGTTGTCACTCCATCTATTATCGTTACTGCTGTAGAGATGAACGAATTCGCCACTTACTCGACAGTCATCATGGCATCCACAAAACTAATAAGATAATATCAATCAGTTGGAAACCTACTTACTCATTTCATTTCATAACATCAGAGAACAAAAGCTGAAACACTCACTCAATGAGACTTGGTCTACGGCGAGATGTTTCCCGTAGTACTTAGCGAGGTCGTTGGCCAGCAGTGCGTGTTCGACGCGGCGCGGGGGCGGCACACGGCTGGCGCGCTCAGCTTCGCGGAGCACGTCTTCATCTAACGTGCTGTGGTCCAATGGAGGCGGAGTCTTTTTCAATCTAAATAACTACAGTAAAAAGACCATAGTACGTTAGTCGCCTAATCTAAAGTGTCAATTTAAGTGCAAGGGCAATTGGACCGGTCAGTTTTAGGAAATGAAGCAATGGAGTAACAAGTAGATGTACTTAATACTAAAGTAACTTTAGAAAAACATATCGTACATGCAATTCTGGATTCGAAAATAGTTGTATAAAATATGAATACCTATTGAAAAGTTTAAGATCCAGAGGGGGTATCTGTACATAGGGTAGGTAAGGTTGCGTAAGTCGTAACCCCTAAGGGAGAACTACAGTAGTATTAAGGGTAAAAAAATAAATAATAAAAAACTTTTGCGTACACTGAATTTTTATTTATTAAGCTATTGATCAACCAGCATTCATAAAAGCACTAGCTGTCATAAATAAAACATAAAATAATAGGTCTAGTAGCGTTTAAAAAAGTTTCTTGGGAGCGATTGTGGGTGCCTAATTCGTACCACCTTATACTTTGCCTATCGTATTTAAAATAAGGTGTCAAGTGTAATTTTCCTCAAAATTCCTTAGTTCTATAAAAATTAGGAATAAATTAAACTCTAAATGAATTCAATATTGTTTTAATATACGATTTAAGAATCCTCTGTAGACCGTACGAATTAAGAAACTGGGTCTTCAATGTTTGAAATCAAAACCAAAGACATAACTCTAGGAAAAATAGAATTTGGATATGCTTAAATGAATGTTGGAATACCACGAAAATAGCAATGAACAAAAATAATTACCTATTATATTTCACGTCATATACCTACTTTTCAGAAATAGCTTACAGAAATGCATGGAATTTTAATAATTGTAATAAAATCTTAATTTTTGATTATTTTTACTGTCTGAAATCTAGAGGGGCCACTTATTTTATTTAAATCACGGGACCTAAATAAATAGCACATTTCTACATCATTACATGTCTGTTTGTATATTCAGGAGACCAGATTTTGCTGTAGGACAACTTAAGCGCTGGTACGTCTAACGCAACCTTACCTTACATACGTTAATATCCCAATTGTTACCTTCTTTAGTAGTCTGTACTCGATGGTCATGAGAATGAACCAGAATAATACGCAGGAGAAGCACATACTGAGCAAATACCGCAGGATACCGGGTTCCTCCCAATCGAAGAACGCATTTTCACGAACTGCAATAAAAATCATGAAAAATTAGTTGACAAAAAAGTAGGTGCCGATGGTTTTCTATAGAAGGGCTTTCACGGCTAGAACTTTCCCCCACTTGTTCTCCCAAAGAGAAACATTTGCCCCTTCATTGAGTAAAAACCTAGATCCGCGCCTGCACGTTTAGTCGGCTTAAAATAAATGTAGAGTTTGAAAACTCGCAGTTGCGCCACTAAAAAGTACAGTAACACCGGTTAACACACAGACAGGTTAACTAACCAATTAACCTGTCATTTGTGTTTTTTGAGTTGGGAGCATTGCAGTCCAATCAACATCGACATCAATTACCGTAATGAAAACTAGACTAGAACTGCAATGTATGTGCCCTGATATGTAATCCACCCAAAAACGAATGAACGGAACTTGTACCTAGGCCTATCTCTTTTACACTGCATTACGATACGTAATAGGTACTTTCTTGTCTTTGATTTTTTTAGCATGGCATTTCATTTTAATCGAACAACAAGTCAATTTAGTTAATAAAAAGAGTATACTTTCCTTTTCGAGTCGAAATATTCTATGAAAATTTTTATTTCTTTTATAATTAATTATAATAATTTAGATCATTCTGCTACCCTTCTATCATAGAATTTTGAACTTATATAATCACTGATTTCTTCGTCATAACCAGAAAACAACAATTCATTGATCATTGCTATTCTAAACAAACCACAATTACGCAACAATTTAAAATACAAAATATAAATTTATTTTGACATAACTAACACTAACCCAGAGATTAACAACCAAATTGGTGAGTTAAGGTCGGGGCAAAAGTATTTTCGTATTTTTCATACAAAAAAAAAATTGTTTTAGGTTTAAGTTTTTTATTTATTTATAATATGTATGTGCCGTTTTGATCGATGACTTGTTGCCATCTTGTGGGCAATGCCATGATCCCATTGCTGTAGAAGTTTTGAGATTTTTTATCAAAAAAATCTGACAGGTAGTTTTCACAGTGTTCTTTTGAGGTTAACTTTATGCTTCCTAAAGAGTTCTGAAGTGACCGAAACAGGTGAAAATCTGATGGAGCAAGATCAGGGCTATACGGAGGATGCATCAACACATCCCAGCCAAGCTCTCTCAATTTTTGCTGAGTGGCTATAGATGAGTGCGGTCTGGCGTTGTCGTGATGAAACACCACGCCCTTCCTATTCACCAGCTCCGGCCGGTTTTTCTCAATAGCTTCTTTTAACCTCATCAGTTGTTGACAGTAGAGTCAGAATCGATAGTTTTACCCGGCGGTAAAAGCTCATAGTGGACGATTCCTTTTCAATCCCACCAAATACACAGCATCACTTTGTTCCGAGTCAGGCCGGGCTTTGCCACGGTCTGTGGGGCTTGCCCATGCTTCGACCACGATCTTTTTCGGACATTCTTATCGTAAGTGATCCATTTTTCATCACCCGTAATCAACCGTTTAAGAAATGGGTCGAAATTATTACGTTTCAACAAAGAATCGCAAATGGAAACACGTTGCATTAAGTTGCTCTCAGTGAGATCATGTGGTACCCAAATGTGAAGACTGTATAGCCTACTCTATGCCTCTATATGGTCATTGATTAACGTGACGTTGCCAAGCAACGTTATTCTTAATATATTTTAAATATATTGGATTGCTAATGTCACATTTCTTTGTCTTGCATTTTATGTATTTCTATAATTAATTATTCTACTAAATAATACACAGTTCGGCTCTAATACATTGATTTATTCTTGACAGTGTATACACGGTAATACAAACTTCCACTGCACACCGCTGTTTACAAGTTTCGAGTCACCACTCTAAAACTTAATATGGTAGCAGAGCATCAAGAAAAACGAACCAAAAATGTCTAAGGTAAACATACAACCTCTAAACAAGGAGAATTATGATACCTGGGCGATACAGGCAGAAGCTGTGTTGATTAAAGATAAACTCTGGAAATATGTGCAAGAAAACATATCTGAAAAAGCAGGTACTGAAGAAATTGACAAGGAGAAAGAAGCTAAGTCAACCCTTATTCTTCTAATCGCTCCTTCAGAGCTAAAACAGATAAAGCAATGCAAAACTGCAAAAGAAATTTGGGACAAACTGAAAGCGATATACGCGAGCAAAGGTCCAGCTCGTAAAGCATCTCTTCTAAAGCAGTTAATACTAACAAAACTAGAAGGCAATGACGTTCGTGAGCATATAAACAAATTTATGGACACCGTTGATAAACTTGCTGACATGCAGATAAACATCAATGATGATCTACTCACGATAATGATGCTGTACAGCCTTTCACCCGAATACGATAACTTCAGAATCGCAATTGAGAGCAGAGACACACTGCCAAAACCAGATGAGCTCAAAACGAAGATTATTGAGGAAAGCGAGGCTCGACACTCACAAATGGAACCAAGCACGAGTACTCATTCTCAACAAGAATCTTTCTACGCTTCATGCAGAATATGCAAAAGAACAGGAGCACACAATTTTAAGAAAAGCCATCACAAAATATGTTCAAACTGCTGGTCGAAGAAAAACAAATCTAAGAAGACGACATCCAAGGGTCAAAATGAAACGACACATCATACCGACGAATGTCTCTTGACTGCCAACAATGGAAACCGCAAGGACTGGGTATTGGATAGCGGATGCACATCTCACATGACCTACGCAAGAGAAAGCTTCACCACGTTGAATGCAGATTCACGCAAACTTAACCTAGCTTCGAAGGAACAAACCGCTGAAATTAAAGGACGTGGTACAGTCCGAGTCGCAACAAATACAGACCACACAGTAAGTCTACTAGAAACACTGTATGTACCCAACCTCACAGCGAATCTTCTTTCTGTTTCCAAAATGACACAAAACGGTGCAACTGTCACCTTTAATGGAAATGAAGCTAAAATAATTAAAAATAACAAAACTCTAATGACTGCAGAGAAGAAAAACAATCTCTACTATGTCAAAACCCAAGTTATTAATGACTGTACTGAAAACCCAGAAACGAGTATGGTGACGACTCCAGATAACTCCATTGGTGAGTGGCATAGAAAATTGGGACACATGAACTACAAAGACCTCCTTCTATCTTTGAAAAATGAGACGCTGATTGGGTTAAAGTTCAACAAAGATGAAAAAGCATCTGACTGTGAAGCATGCATTCAAGCAAAAATGACACGAGTGCCAACCCCCAAACATAGATCTACGCCACGAACAACTCAACGATTGGAAATTGTACACAGTGATGTGTGTGGCCCTATAAGAACTCCAAGCACTGCAAACAATAAGTACTTTGTGACGTTTATAGACGACTACAGTAGATATGGCCGCGTATACTTCCTAAAAAACAAATCTGATGTACTTGAGAAGTTCAAAGAATATAAAGAACTAATGGAGAACTCTACTGGAAATAAAATAAAGTTCCTACAAACTGACAATGGAACTGAGTACATTAATAAAGAATTTCAAAATTACCTCAAGGCAAACGGGATTGGACAACGACTATCCGCACCCTATACGCCTGAACAAAACGGTACTGCAGAACGGAAAAACCGAACCCTTGTGGAAAAAGGCAGGACGATGGTTATTGATGCCAATGCACCATTACATCTGTGGGCTGAAGCAATAAACACAGCTAACTACTTAGCAAACAGAAGTATCAACAGTGCCATTGACAATCAAACACCATTTGAAAGATGGGTACTAAGAAAGCCCTGCGTCAACCACTTACATGCATTCGGATCCAAAGCCTTTGTTCTGAAGAAAGGTCCCAGAGGACATAAAACTGCTCCAAAAGCAACACCTGGTGTATTTGTGGGATATTCAGAAATAAGCAAAGCCTATAAAATTTATATTCCGTCTGATCACAAGACCGTCATTTCGAGAGATGTGAAAATCTTAAAGAGCAACTTCTATGAAAACATTCATACTCAACCAATACCTCTAACACAAACGGAGACGATTGAAATTGAAGCTGTGAATAAGCAAGGAGTAGCGTCTAGGAACAATTCACAATCTATTGAAATTGAACTTCATAACGACGAAGATACAAACGATAATAATCAACAAAACGATAGCATCTATGAAGACACTGAACAACAGGCTGAGTTTGAAAATGATCAAGATCAGGAAAACAACATTCCTCAGGGCACTCTTCCACAAAACGAAGAACAACAACCTGACGAACCTCGAGCTGATAATGATGAACACCAACTTGATGAACCTGAACTTAATGAACCTGTTGATACACGGACACTTCGAGACAGATCGCTATTACACCTACCACAAAAATTTGACGATTTCTTACTGACAGCTGCAGATGATGTTATCAAACAAAAAGAACCAACTTCTTACAAAGAAGCACTTGACTCACCAAACAAAGACAAATGGTTAAAAGCAATGCTAAGCGAGATTTCATCACTCCACGAGAATGAAACATGGGAACTAGTAGAATTACCAAAAGGTAGAAAAGCGTTACCATGCAAGTGGGTGTATAAAGTGAAAACAAACCCCGACGGAAGTATTGAACGCTTCAAAGCACGACTGGTAATTAAAGGTTTTTCACAACAAGCTGGTATCGATTACAATAAAACATTCAGTCCGGTAGCACGTCTCAGTACTATCAGAGCCCTTCTCGCAACTGCTGTCAAACAAAATTTAAGGCTTTTACAATTTGACGTCACTACAGCATTCCTAAACGGAACAGTAGAAGAACAAATTTTTATGAAGCAACCTGAAGGTTTCAACGATGGCACAAACCGAGCATGTCGCCTGAAAAGAAGCCTGTACGGACTTAAACAAGCTCCACGTTGTTGGAATACCTGTATAAATGTTTTTTTGTTACAATCAGGTTTCAAACAGTCCGAAGCTGATCCTTGTCTATACACGAGGACAAAAGGGACAAAGAGAGTACTCATAGCTCTTTATGTTAATAACGGGCTTGTAGCAAGCAACTCACAAGAAGCTGAAGCTGAGTTTGTTGATGAACTACAAAAACAATTGAAGATTCGAACGTCACCTGCTGCATATTTCCTAGGCATGGAAATTGTAAGGAAAGACGACAAGATCACACTACGTCAGACATCATACGTAAAGAAGCTTTTAGAAAAATTTACAATGAACAACAGCAAGTCTGTACCAACACCTATTGTTAAAGAAAACATGGGAGGAGATGAAGGAACACAAGCTGAAAAAAGCTTTCCTTACAGACAAGCCGTAGGTGCCTTAACATACCTGGCCGTGGGCACTAGACCCGATATCTCCTATGCAGTAGGAATAGCATCGAGAAACCTGGATAAGCCAAGGAACAGAGATGTTGCGCTTGTTAAACGGATTTTTTCGGTACTTAAAAGGAACAAGTGACAAAGGTCTTACCTACTGTAATTATTCGACTGAAAATATCGTCTGCTACTCCGACTCTGAGTTTGCTGGCGATCAAACCACCGGCAGATCGACGTCTGGTACTGTGTGCTTACTCGCAGGAGCTGCTATTAGCTGGAGATCTCAACGCCAAAACGTTGTATCCATTTCCTCTACCGAAGCGGAAGTAATTGCAGCCAGCGAGGCTTCACAGGAGCTTATATGGCTAAATTGTCTATTGAAAGATCTGATGAAGTTGAACCAGCCTACACTATATCTAGATAATGAGTCAGCAATCAAGCTGTCACAGAACCCTAAATACGAGTACCATAAGCGTACGAAACATATTAAGTTGAAGCATTTCTTCGTAAGAGAATGCGTTGCCAACGGGGACCTTGAAGTTAAGCAAGTATCTTCAGAACTGCAGCTAGCAGACATGCTGACGAAACCACTCTATGGGCCCAGACTGCAAGATTTGAGCAAGAAGATTGGCTTGAACAGAATCCCTTAATTCTGCAAAAAGTTGTGAGGGTGTGAAGACTGTATAGCCTACTCTATGCCTGTATATGGTCATTGATTAACGTGACGTTGCCAAGCAACGTTATTCTTAATATATTTTAAATATATTGGATTGCTAATGTCACATTTCTTTGTCTTGCATTTTATGTATTTCTATAATTAATTATTCTACTAAATAATACACAGTTCGGCTCTAATACATTGGTTTATTCTTGACAGTGTATACACGGTAATACAAACTTCCACTGCACATTCGAGTCACCACTCTAAAACTTAATACCATATATCGTTTTTTCTTGTACCCAGACTTTTGTAAATGCCGTAAAACTGTTTTGTGATCAACATCCAGTTCTTCAGCAATATCATAACTACTAATATGTCGATCTTGCTCCACTTTTTCAAAAATGGCACTGATTTTATCCGTGACAGGGCGTCCAGAGCGAACTTCATCCTTCACACTAAAATTTCCTGACTTGAAACGCTTGAACCACATTTGTGCTACTCGTATTGATACCGCATTAGGTCCGTAAACCGCACAAATTTTATTCGCGGCGTTCGTCGCATTTTTACCTTTTTTGTAATAAAATTTTAAAATGTACCGAATTTCTTCGTCACATACGTTCATGTTGCTTGCTTGAAAAACAATTGAGAAATGGCGGAAACTAGTTTTATTTTATTTTATTGCATCTTTAGAATGTCAACATTTATTATTATTAAAACCAGCCAGTTACATTCAGTACTGCCAAAGAGATTTGATTACTAACAATAGATTCAAAATACGAAAATATTTTTGCCCCGACCTATTATATAAAAGTGTAACCCTAGGCACTACATTTACCTCTAACTCTTGGTGGCGATAGATGAATTATTTCATTAACCCTGAAATAGCTGTTCTCCGAGTTAACCATAAACGTGTCAGGAGGCCTAAAACTATGTATTATAACTACATTCGATAAATGATGGCACTTACCGCAGCAGCTATCGATCTGTTTACACAAGTTCTCCATGGTGCACTCAAGATTGGGATACACTGCTTGCAAGTACTCGCAGCCTTGAAGGCAAGTGTACTCGATTAAGCCGATCTGGTTTAAAAACCTGAACAACAAATACGTTCCTGAATGAATAAGTAAGTAAATATAACTCTTAATAAATATCTATATTGGAGGGCGGTGGCGACGGCAGCTGAGTGATTTTGATTGTTTTGACAGTAATAATATGGAACGTCTCGTACAAAGTCACATGCGGCCAAGTTCCAAGAACCAGTACTCCAAGTTTGAGAAGAAAAAAGCTCCAACGCACTTGGAAGCTATATGTACCTAGGTACTAAAATTTTAGTGAATAAAAGTTTAGTACCTACATGTCTACTCTGTAATGTGTTCTGATGATGATGAATCTAATGTAAAGATGGTTACCTACGTAAAAATAATACCTGATTGCAGTGACGAGGCTGTATAGCGGGAAGAACTGCAGTATGTTGTCAAGAACTTTAGCGGCTTCCTCCGTATCCAGCGTAGGATTCGATAGCGCCTCCACCACCTGCGCGCCCATCATACCTGCCATATACAACCGACGTGATAGAATGGATACAAATCAAACTCAAAATATTTATTTCAACTAAACCATTTACTTACAGGCACTTTTGAATTGTCAAGGAGTCAGAAAGTAGAAGGTGCCCATCCCGGAACGTACATCTCTATGGAGAAGACCGTGCAAGAAACTCCAAGGACACTCTTTTAAATCAACATAAATTACAAAATCTTGACCTAGGTTATCTATCTATATATACCTATATAAAAAGAGAAGTCCTGACTGACTGATTGACTGACTCATCAATGCCCAGCCCTAACCCTTGGACTTAGAAAGCCTTGGACCTAGACAAGGAATAAGAAAGGGTTTTTTGAAATTCAACCCCTAAGGGAGTTAAATAGGGGATGAAAGTTTGTATGAAAATTTTTATTCCTTGGGTTCATAAACTTGAAACTTGGCAAGAATATGTATCTAAGTAAATTATAAAGTTTGGCATTTTTTGTTTTTCTAAACTACCCCCTAACAGGGGATTGGGAGGTGTCAAAATTTGTATGGAAGAATTTTACCGCGCGGTCAAATTAACTCGAAACTAAGCATTTATACATAAGACTAAAAATAAAGAATAACGTGTATCAGAGTTTTTCGAAAATCTACCCCTAACGGGGAGAAAAGGGGTAGTTAATTTTATAGGCGTGGCTTGATTAACTCGAAAAATGGTATAATATCTTTGAGTCAAGTAATGCACACATCCTAAACGATTTTCCAATAGTCCACCCCGTTGGGGGTGAAAAGTAGGGATACAGTTTATACGAAAAATCTTATTCATTTGGTTAATGGGTAAACTAGAAACTTGGCAAGAATACTTGCCTAAGTAAGTAATAAACTTTATCATTATTAGTTTATCAAAACTACCGCTTTTTTTGAGGGTAGGAAATTAGGTGTTTGAAAAAGTAATGTTAAATCAGATGCTCAATCATTTTAATCGTAATAACATCCTACACGATCAACAATATGGTTTCACCAAAGGACGTTGTACAACCGACGCCGGTGTCACCTTATTAAAACACATATTTGACGCATGGGAAGAGGCACAAGATGCAATAGGCATCTTCTGCGACCTATCCAAGGCATTTGATTGCGTGAATTACGAAACACTGCTTTTGAAACTTGAGCATTACGGACTGGGTAAACTCGCTCTTAGCTTAATAAAATCATATTTAAATGATAGGTTTCAGCAAGTTCAAATAAACGGTGTAAATTCATTGGGTTTAAAAGTCAAAATGGGTGTACCGCAAGGCTCAATATTGGGGCCGTTCTTATTTTTAGTATATATAAATGATTTACCTTATTTACTGGAAAACCGACCACAAATGGTGTTATTTGCTGATGACACATCACTGATTTTTAAAGTAAGCAGACGTGCACAGGAGCTTGACGACGTAAATAACGCTAATATGCTTGTGGTCCATAATTGGTTTACTGTAAATAATTTGGTATTAAATGAGAAAAAAACTAAATGCATTAGATTCGCTTTACCGAATGTTAGAAGTAGTGAATGTCACGTTGTATTGAATAAGGAGATACTTGAATTCGTCGAAAATACGGTTTTCCTGGGGATCACGCTTGACTCAAAGCTGCAGTGGGGTCCTCACTTAACATCACTTGCAGGGCGGCTAAGTTCAGCCGCTTACGCTGTTTGGAAAATCCGTCAATTAACAGACGTGGATACCGCGAGACTGGTCTATTTTAGTTACTTTCATAGCATCATGTCTTACGGTATTTTGTTGTGGGGACGGGCTGCAGATATTGAATCTATCTTCATTCTGCAAAAGAGGGCTATCAGAGCTATCTACAACCTCAGCAGACGTGAATCTCTAAGGGAACTGTTTAAAAAAAGTAACATCATGACGGTTCCTTGTCAATATATATATGAAAGCATTATGTACGTTCGAAAAAATCTACATCTTTATAATAAAATATGTGGCAGGCATAATTTTAACACTAGAAATAGGAACAAATTAGATCAACCTCGTTTCAGATCGTCTAAAGTAAAAACTTCTTTTATGGGTTATTGTGTAGAGTGTTATAATAAAATACCACTCGATATTCTTCAACTAAATGAGAAGAAATTTAAAACATGCATTAAACGCACACTATGTAGACAAGCATACTATAAGTTGGATGATTATATCGTAGATAAAAATGCTTGGCTAAATGCTGGTCCTGCTCCACAGACACTTGGGCTCACTAGTTAAAATTTCAATATTTGGAAAACATGCTTCCCTTTTTTTCTTTTCTTTTTTTTAAGTGTTTCTGACATTCGAACTTAATGTGTATTTTTAATTCAATCAAGTTTTAATTGTTACTTTAATATCTTATACCTCTTTCTAGTAAAATATTATTCATCTCGTAAATAAATTGGAAACTATAGTTCATTATAATTTTTTTTATATTGACTTGAAAGAGCATGGCAGTTGAGAATGTGTCATGCTCACTTAAATGTCTCACTGATGGTGGAGCGTGTGTTGGATCATTCGGTTCCCTTCAAAATGTTTGAGCTGAATGGTGCTGATCCATGCGTCATGTTCGTGAACGGGCGCTGTCAGTTGAGACTGGTCATCTCTTAGCTGCCAGGGCTTCTTTTTAATCTTATAACTATTTTGAATTGTTTCTTCATAACATTGTTCTCACATATAGAAGCAACAAGAATACTGTACTCAGGATTTTGTAATATCTTAATTTAAAAGAGTGTCCTTGGAGTTTCTTGCCCGTTCTTCTCCAAGAGATCTACGTTTTGGAATGGGCAACTAGCTTCAACTTTCTGACTAACTGACCGACTAGTTAATTTTGACAATTCAAAAGTGCCTGGAAATGGTTTAATTGAAATAAATGCTTTGAGTTTGAGTTTGTTTGAGTATCAAGTAACTTTTCCCGCTCTGGGCGGAGCAGGAATGCGTGTCAGACTGTTAGTGACTAAAACCCACCCGTGTTCCTTCAGTTGCCAGTGCCAGGGGCCACGGTATCTCTCTCGAACAACCCGCGACCCTGGCAGATCAAAACTACCCCTCAAAGGGGGTTTTGAGATGTTAAAGTTTGTGTGGAAGAATTTTAACGCACGATCCAATTACCCTGGAAACTCAGTATTAATACTTTTGACAGAAAATAATCTAAAGGTTGAAATTGAAAACATGCGACAAACCGAAATGGGAGATTGTACTCATCATTATGAACAACTTTTACTAAGGGACCAAAGCTGCAATCGCGAAAAAAAAATCAGCTGTTCCCTACATTTTGACGAGTTATGCGAACATAAACGTAGGGAACAGTTGATTTTTTTTCGCGATTTCAGTTTTGTTCCCATAGTAAGTTATTCATAATGATGAGTACAATCTCCCATTTCGATTTGACGCATGTTTTGAATTTCACCCTGTACATACTTCTATACTTCATATTCATCATATTACGTATAGAGCTGAAGAGTTTGTTTGTTTGTTTGGTTGAACGTGCTAATCTCAGAAACTACTGGTTCGAATTGAAAATCTTTTTGTCTTGGGTAGTCCATTTATAAAGCCAGGCTATAGGCTATATAGCATTGCGCTACAATCAATAGGAGCGGACCATCGTTAAAAAATGTTGCTAAAATCGGTAAAAATCATTCCTGTTGAGAGCTTCCGTTGCGTACGCTGCGTAAATGGTTAGTTACGCAAAAATTATATATGACGGAATTTTTCCCCTATAAAAGTTCTAAAAAAAACTCCACGACAGCATAAAATATATCTATCGTCACTATAACCTTTTTTATGGTAATCAAACTTCTAAAACAATACATTATTTGCGCAGGTGTTTTTATAAATATGATAATAATCCCTAACCAAATAAATACTTTATTCATCTCCAGCATTTAATTTTGAACAAAATTGCCCTTGACATTATTTGATTTCAATGAATATCTTAGTTTATCATAGTTTTAAAATAATACTAATAATAAAGGTGAAGAGTTTGTTTGAAAGCTCTAATCTCTGGAAGTATCGGTTGGATTTATAAAAATCTTTTTGCATTTCATAGTCCAATTTTTGAGGAAGGCTATAGGCTATTGAACATCACCCTAAGACCATTAGAAGTAGAGCAAAAAGAAAAAAATCAGAAGTTTTCGCTAAACGAAAACGAAGAAATAGCGCAGGCAGGCGATGCGATACGACAGGGTGGGTCGGGGAAACAAAAAATTTCACACGGACAAAGTCGCGGGCAGAAGCTAGTGTTGCATATGTGAGAACAATCAAAAATAAAGTAAAGTATAAAAATTGACATATCTCCTAAACTATAAAACTTTAGTTAGGGAAAGTAAGGTTCAATAATTAGTAAATGACTTCCTATAAATGCGAATTTGCTATGCCGGGTCCAGATCCAGTCAGCCTGTATACATATAGGTGTACTAAAAAAAATCACGCTCTTATAAATATGAAAAAAAATAAGTTTAAAAACTAAAACCCACCTAAAACCCGACTAATGAAAATATGAAACAAGAAAGTACCTTCCCGTGGTCGCATGCCGCTGTACTAAGACTAACACACTTGTAGGCTATGGTAGCATGCAACCAAGGGAAGGTACTTTCTTGTTTCATCCTTTTCAGTAGTCGGGTTTTAGTTTTTAAACTTATTTTTTTTATACTTAGAGCGTCATTTTTCAGTAGATTAAGATTTTGAACTTATCTTTTATTTAAATTATTTTGGGGTTATAAATTTATAATTTTGTGTAAAGTATATTTGCTGAGTTGCTATAAGTTAATTTTTTTTAGGTTTTTTTTTTTGTTTTACATGTACCTAGGTAATATACCAAACTTATACATAAATATGTTTGACTCAAATCTGAGGCGTGATTTTATAGAAATTATTCCTAATTATCGGGTGTAAGCAAGCAATTCCGTGAGCAACAGCTGACAATATACATATTTTTGAAATATATTAATTAAGCCCTTTCATTATACACACCCAACACGGCATGATATTTTTTTTTAGGTCACGACTTTATGTCAGCTAGAAGGCGCCATATACAACTTAATGTGACGTCACATAGCCTATAACTAGCGGACGATCAAGATGCTTCCAACGATACCTTATTTGTCAAATTATGATAAGGAGTTTAGAAGTTAAGAGGGAACAGATGAACATACATACAAACATACATACCGGTCAAAACGATAAGCCTCCTTTTTGCTTCGCCGTAGTCGGGTAAATAGGAACAAACTCAATGTTGAGCCCTGCAGTACCTCCATTTGACTTTTAAACCCATTATATTCGCTCTCAGGAAATTAACAGACAGGAGAACACACAGATCAAAGGCATAGATATCATAAGATAGGTTTCCTGTGAAGCAGAATAAACTACCCACATTGAGGACCTTATTCTCTCACGTTTAGTAGTTCTATTACTTACCGAAAAGTACGTTTAGGAAGTAGAATCCAACGAAGCCAACCGCAGGTCCCTTGAACACTAGCGACATGATGTATATGAACGGCAACATTGCAGCACCGTACAGCATAACGACCAAGTACATTCGTCCTGAAGCAAAAGACGCCAACTATGTATGAAGTATCTACCACATTATTAAAGGAGGATAAAAAACCATTATCGTATATTACAATCATTAAAGTCAACGAAAAAGCACTAAATTTCTAAATGAGTACCTAGTTCTTCCACAGTGGACAAGCCGATGACATCGAAGACGACGCACGAGATGACGATGGAAACACAGGTGATGAGGAACCACGCCCAGTTGAAGACGGCGGCGCTGCCCCATAGTACGGCTGGCTGCACGCCCGCTGCGTTCTGTAATAACTTCGCTCCAGACATGCGCTCCTATAATAAACAGTTTAAACCATTAGTACCTGGAGTCCATTTTTCGTGGGTAGGTAATTCAGCAATAATAATAATACAAACATATTAAACTCATGAATTTGCCCGTGGCGTAGGCAGGAACTACAGAATCACCCACTTAACGCCACCTGCCACGATTTTTACCAACTCCTTTTACTTCGGCCACTTCGTACAGTCACTGAGTATAAATACACACCCACTATACCTACTATAAACATCATCATCATCTGCCTAGCCTTTTCCCAACTACATTTTCCCAACTACATAATATGTTGGGGTCGGCTATATTACTATGAATAACTCGGCAATAATATCTAGTATTTATGTGATCATTTGTAAGCACAAATATGTGACATTGAAGGAACACCAAAACTATCTGACGAGATCAGCGACGCCAAAATGTCTACTGTCATACTACCGTCAGATATTTATGCTGCCAGTGGGATGGTTTTTGCACTATGTGAGCGAGAGAGAAAAAAAATCAGCTGTTCCCTACATTTTGACGAGACAGACGAAGATAAATGTAGGGAACAGCTGATTTTTATTTCGCGATTTCAGGTTTAGTCCCATAGTAAAAGTTGTTCATAATGATGAATACAATGACCTCTTAAGAGGTTGCTGGTGTTTTACAAATAACCCTGTATATTAGACTATCAGATGTTTGTGATGTTAATTATTTTTTACACACAACGAGGTATCACATTGTTTTGAATTTAACTGATGAGGCAGATAGTGCAGAAATGCACATGTTTAGTGCAATAAACAAAAAAAAATTCACGTATGGAATTTGGCAGGCGCAGCGACGATAGATGACACATATTTTGAAGCCGATGCAGCATCCTATATTTTGGCGTCGCTTGATTCGTCAGATAGTTTTGGTGTTCATTCAGTGTCACATATTAGTGCTACCTGCCATGTCTTCCACAAATAGTCAGGGTAATATAGGATAATACAGGGTGTCCCAGAAGTCGAAAAAAAATAAGTTGTATATTTTAAAAATTATTGGAATTTAAAAACAAACGAAAAAATCTGCACCCTGTGACAGTCTTTTTTGCTACAAATATTAACTTTTTTTTTTTTTTTTTGTTTTGGTATCCTGAATAATGTTTCTGTAACCTCTTTCCTAAAATGTAAAGCCAACTGCTTCAGCTTGGTAGAAAATGTCACTTTTTGCCCAACCAAATATTCAAAATGAATAATACTTCACTCAACTTTGACTGACTGTACTGAAAAAAAAATCTACTATGCGAGTTTGGTAAGTAAGTAGTTTATTTTGTCTTTAATACCTACCAATTTTTTTTTCTGATATTTATTATGACTTGGCCTGTTACCCGATTCCGGCTTGTCGTCGACTTCTGGGACAACCTTTATATTTGCCGTCATCTTGACGACAATGAAGTCACATATTATTGCCGAGCTGTCCTGAGTTATATATATTTATGCACGTATCTATACATCTAATGATCATACACACATTAAAAATGATTATAACTCACCCTGATATAGAACATAATAAACACGGCGCTAACGATGCTGACACTACTGCCGATACCAGAAGATAGTTGCATGGACAACATGGTTATCATCAACTGCATGTCGCTCTGAAATAAATTAGATTACTCTTTGTAATTGTATTACTTTAAAAACAGAGTGGGAAAGTCTAACACTTTCCCACTCTCTGATATATTAAAGATACCAATACGAAAAAAAATGGTTGTACCTAAGACAGTCAATCGGCCTAGCTTTTTCACAACGATATTTAAGTCTGCCAATCAAACCGGATGCAGCTGAATACCAGTATTTTACGTGGAGTGATTGCCTATCTGACCTCCATAACCCAGTTACTGAGTAAAACAGTACCACTTGGTAAGATTGGTTGTCAGACTCTTGGGCTTCTGACTACCCGTAATGACTGTCAAAGATCTATGAATGACAGCCGAGACCAACGTGCTGAACTTGTAGTACCGTAATTATTTTAAATTTCCTTTATCCAAATAAATATATTCGCCGACACGATAGGTTAAACTTACCTGATCTGTATAAGTGGCCTCTAATGGATGATTGTACACATTAAGAACGGCAGTAGAGTTTCTGGTTCTGAGAATAGCTGAGTGGATAGCGGCAAGGGATGTAGCAACGTCGTGATAACCAAAGTTACTGAACCAGGCCGTTGCAGAGTTGTCGTCAAACGTAGAACCAATCAACATCTGGTGACGTAGCGCTCCAAATGCTACGGCATCGTCTGTCTATGTAAACAAAAGACTCTATTTAGAATATCTTAGTTATCTGTTATTAGCTTATGTGTAAAAAATCCAAACCTAATTAATGAATGAGGATAACGATTTTTTTGTGTTTTTATTGGTTATATTTATAAAGAGATGAATATAAATGTTGATGGTTGGAGAGTGAGAAGAAGACTAAAGAAAACCTAGATGGATTGTAAAAGGAAAGATATGAAAAACAAAAGACGGCTGACAGAAGACAACGGAAGAAAAAAAATTATTGCTCCGACCCTAATAAATATGGGACAAGGGAAGACAAATGAAGGTCTTATAAACGGTAATACTTATAAGTGTCAACCGCCTAACTTGATCGGGTTGTTGTAGTTATTCCGTACTCTATTTAACAGAAGAGTAATAGGCTAAATATGATCTGGTGGTATGAAACCCTCAGTGTGTGAGTCCGACACACATTTGGCTGGTTTTTTAGTACCTGCAAGCCGAAACGCCATTTAGAATAATGTTAATCACATTCTTTATAACGTGAGGAAAATGTGATAAGTAAGCAGCTTTTAGATAATTACCTATGAACAACAAACACTTAATGAATATAACTTATTTGTATCTTAAATGCATAATGTTATCATCGTTGAAACTTTTTATATGGATCGTTATTGCAATTGACTTACTCTATTTAGATAATATTTTTCAACTGGTATACTGCCAATGTCAGTAAGATCCATGTGGGGAACACCAGAAGTGGTAAACATCAGCTCGTATGCGTTTGCCGCAAGAGCCCCCAGCGATGCCGTGATAGTGCCGTTGAAGCTTAACACGGTTTCCGTACTCGCATATCTGAAAGAATAAGTAATGTTGCTCAATTTAACCCATATCCTTTTAACAGACTATACCCAGTAACTGGGTTGTGGAGGTCAGATAGTCAGTCGTTCTATGTATAACATTGGTACGTAAGTATTCAGCTGCTGCATCCGGTATGGCTGCCTAGGGGTGACCCCGGCAGACATACAACAGCTGTTCCAACAAAACATTGTTTTCAGACATTTTAAATGTCACCATTAATTCCAAAAACGAAAAGAACGTTCCGTACCTAAAAAAGGAAAACGGAACCCTTATAAGATCACTTCGTTGTCCGTCTGTTTGTCCGTCAGTCAAGACCCTTTTTCTCAGGAACGCGAGGAGTTATCAAGTTGAAATTAATACCAAATACTCAGGGCTGCAATCCCTTGAAGCAGTGAAAAAATCAAACTAGTAAGTCGACGCAATCAAAAGATACGGGTGTTTATGTTTCGGAATCAAAACCTATAGGGTACTTCCCGTTGACCTTGAATCATGAAATTTGGCAAGAAGCAATGTCATGTAGCACAAGTTAAGGAAAAAATCCGAAAACCATAAATTTGTAGTTACATTACATTTTTCATACGCTATCCCAGTTTCCTTCCAATTTATTAAAAAAGTCTTTCAATATCACTTCGAGGGCTCCTAGATATGGTAGGTACTACGGATAACAAAACCGTCTCTACAAATATCGCGTAGATAAAGAATAAAAAGTATTTGACTTACCCTTCTGTTAGCATCATGAGTCTCGCGCGCATGGTTGGCGTTAAAGACAAAACGTAATTGAGTACTCCGAGCGTCATGTTGATGAGTACGATAGGCGCGAAGAACTGCAGCATCATAAGCCAGGGCGAGCGGATTAGCACCAGCCACTGTTTCATCCACACCGCCAGCACTTGCTGGCACAACAGGCGGAAGCCCGTTACGCTGCTCTCGTCTCTGTCCACTAGAAAATAAGAACAGAACAGTGTTGTATTAATAGGTTCGCGTCGACAAACATGTCGAACTTCCAATTCATCATTTTGATGAAAAATGACAAATGAAAATTCGAATGAAAGTTTTTTTATTCCAATCCTAATTTAGGTCTTTTACCTAAATTAGGATTGGAATAAAAAAACTTTCATTCCAATTTTCGAACGAATTTTCAAAATCCGTCCGTAGTGTTCACCTTCGTTATACGTAAGTATATTATATCTATTACGAGTACCTATAAGGAACGCTTGTGCAAAATTTCATGCTTTTCAATACAGCGGTTTAAGCGGTGTAAATTTTCGTTGAAATTTGTTTACGTAACATCAGCAGAAGTTTATTATGATAACATTTTATATACCTAATTTACATAACTCACATTCTTCTAAAGACGAATCAAGTTCGTTTTTCATTGTATCATCTATAGTTGAATCCGTCGTAGTTGTCACAGCGTCATCAGAATCAGAAGTAATCGGTGAAAGGTCCGACCCGACACTGTAATACAAAACATTAAATTCAAATTCTTTTCAAATTCAATTAATTTAGGTATTAATTGAATTCAAGTTCAATTAATTTATTAATTGAATTCAAATTCAATTAATTGAATTCAAATTCAATTAATTGAATTCAAATTCAATTAATACATTACCTATAATTTATATTTTTACCTTAAATAATATAACAACACGCTAATCATTTATTGTTTATAGATGATTTACTTACGACATAAATACATCCTCTAATGTGGTAGCAACTAATCCATAGTTTTTGTATTTAATTTTATCAATTTTCCTCTCCAAATCTGTCAACATGTCTTCAAAGTTATGTGAATAGTCATTTGCTAAATTATACGTGATTTCCGTGCCTACAAAATAAATAATTTATCATTATAAGTATCTAAAAGTTTTTTTTTTCACAACTTACTGCGAATTAGGTAACAGCAACTTACCGCGATCTTCCTTTACAATAGTGCCCGGAATGTAGTCATTTAGAAGTATAGAGCACTCATGGAAATCAAAGTCATCGTCCTTAACGATCACAAGCGTATATCCAACGCCATAATGACGTTTGAGGAAATACGGAGAGCCCACGCACTGCAGACGACCGTGTGCCATTATAGCCACTCTGTCGCCCAGAATATCAGCCTCGTCCATGAAATGAGTCGTCAGAATCATCGAGCGGCCTAAATGAATGAATAATTTGAACACATTATCAAGGAACTAACCCTTTTGAATTTAAAAAGGCTTTAGGATTCACGTCCATATTCACACACAAATTTTGAAGGAAATAATAAATAAATACTTTATTACTTGAGTACTTACCTTTTTTCTCTTTCTGCAAGAGCTCCCATAGTGCTCGGCGAGATGAAGGATCCATGCCAGACGTAGGTTCGTCGAGCAATACCACACGCGCTGCTCCGCTAAGAGCAATACCTACACACAAACGTCTCTTTTGACCTCCAGAAAGACCCTTTGAAGGATAGTCACGCTGTAAAATAAAACAAAAAACATAAAGCAAACAAACAAATAAAAAATCGTATTCTACACTGAAGTCGCTGAGCCAACCTTTTCTTGTAGCTCTAATTTTTCAATTAGTTCCTCTATTTCATCATGAAGCTCTTTGCCTTTAAATCCCTTCAGCCTGGCGAAAAATTCCAAATGCTCCTTTACCGTGAGTTCGTTAAATAGCACATCGTGCTGTGGACATAGCCCGATATGGGAACGGGCCGCGGAGCCCTGCGTGGTCATATCAAACCCAGCAACGCTTACAGAACCGTGGGTTACTTTTAAGTTACCTGAAATATGAAAAATAACCATCAAGCTGTTAAATTAATGCCATAGCAAACGTTATGTAGATTGTCCGGATAAAAACCCTCGACATTTGTACCTAAATGGATGTGCCAACTTGGACTATATAATTTCCGCATACCTCTAAAATTACATTTGTGTTAGCCGTTAATCATAAGAATGTTTGAAGAACCTTCAACTCTTATTTAGATAGATTATCACAATGCCCGGTATCATGCCAGTGGCCCACTTCAAGTACGTAAGTAGTTGCGCATCGGTTCAGTTGGTAACCAGAAACTGTGCATGTCTCAATTGAGCTGAACCCACTCCGCATCGTCATTGGAACGGAAAAACAGTGCATAAAATTCTTAATAGTAGGCCTGAAAAGTTTTTCTTAATTCTCAAGTAATAAATTAGGTATTAAATACATTTTTCTTTTAATTTTTGTCAAATTGTAAAGCGGTGACGTAAGAAAATATTACTCATAACTAACCACTTTTGTTGATTAAAAATAAATCAATATAAGTATGTACAAACCAGTCATCATAGATATTGTAGTAGATTTTCCTGCACCATTATGCCCAAGTAAGACTGTGATTTGATCGTCATATATATTCAAAGATAGATTATTAACTGCTGTGTTATTCCCAAAGATTTTGGTTAAATTCTGTAAATAAATAAGTACGTCTAGTTATTTAGTATTCAAGATAGAAAGTTGAATCGGGCCCTGGAGGGGAAGTAGATAGGTACCCTAAATATTGATGTCAACAAAAAAAACATGAGATTTTCTACAAAAGTAAATGCATTTTGTTTAAAAAAATTAAAAATTGCTTGCCTGAATCGCACTAACACAGATTCAAAAATTTTTAGGTACCTACTTTGCCTCCAGGGCCCGATTCAACTTGAACTTGAACTTTCCACCCAAACATTTCAAAAAGTTTGTCATTTCACGGATAATATAATAGGTACCTACTAGCGGTAATTTTGTAAAGTTAGTAATTCAGTACTTTTACATCGATTTTGTTGAAACACTTACATGTAATTTCACACCAATCGCGCGGTCTGTAGGGTCCTTTTCTTTTATAATATCATCAAAATCACTATTTTCATTTTCCAAAATGAATACAGAATCTGAAAACATTTAAATCAATATATTACAAAATCCTGAGATACATTATTCATGTTGCTTCTTTATGTGAGAATAATGTAAAAAACCAATAACAGAAACAATTCAAAATACAAATATAAAAAATAAGCCCTGGCCGTAGAGATGACCACTCTCAACTAACGGCGCCCGTTCACGTTTTTTCTGCTAAACGATTTTGAAAGAAACCGAATGATCGTCAAATGATACGTGAAACCATCAGCGAGATATTTGAGCGAAATGGCATCCATGCTGCCATGCTCTTTTATGTCAAACACAATATAAGTAATAATAATAGTCCTCCAGACGGAATTTCGGCCATGGCCGCCAATATCACCAGAAACTACCCATCTACGCGGCAGGTATTATAGTGCACAAGTTTATGCGTAGACACAGGTGCACTCACTCTTCCCTCACTCTCATAGTCCGACAGGATGGCAACCCGACACGATCGGAGAGAGATTAGGCGCAGGGGAGCTATTCTCTAAGGATACAGCCTTGCAGACAGCGCTGTCGCAACTGTCAAACACACCGCGACAGCGCTGCCCGCAAGGCTGTATCCTTAGAGAATAGCATGGCAGGACAAACGGCTTGACATGCTTTCCGAGGCACGAAGTTTCACTTTGCCAACTTCCAAACTCCGGGCTGTTACTGAGAAATTCCTAATGGAAACCCAATAATAGCCTCCCCGACCGATTTCGGTCACGGTGGCCAATCTCAACGGAGATTAGCCAGGTACGCAAGAGATATTATAGTGCACAAGTGTGTGCGTAGACACAGGTGCACTCTCTGTTCCTTTATTCTCATAGTCCGATGGGACGGCAATCCGACACGACCGGTGAGAAACCCAATAACACTTTGCCCGACCTGGGAATCGAACCCAGGATCCCACGCTCAGCAGTCGCGGACTAGACCAACGGGGCATAATAACATTAATAAATGGCTCCATACAGATGGCTCAAACTGAAAAACGGCCATCGGTCTATGTAAACAATGATAGCTGTCCTTCGCAAGACTTGGCCATCTTACTAATTCTTCATTCAGTTTACTAACTTTGTAATCATTTCCGAGTGACCTACGCGCTCTATTAGTACACCGGGTGTGTTCTTTTCCAAATTCTTTTTATTTTTCACCTTTTTTTACAAAACATTTACCTAAACATTTTTAATCAAACTCATAAGTGTATTTACCTGATTTATAATTAGGGCACCAAAATCGCAACTGAAAAGGGAAGTACCAGGGTTTAGGAGTGCCAAAGGGTCCTGGTAACACTTGTTCAAGGTAGAGGGTGACCAGCATGTACAGGACGCAGTCCACTGCAAGCATGAGGACCACGTGGCCGAACACGAAGCGAGTCGTCTCCGTCTCAGGTGACGACATGAAGTCGCCCCACTGCAAACCTAATTGAAAGAATACGTTCAGTGAAGCAATTTAGTACTTAGACAGTCGCTATGTTAGAATTTATTCTCCTACGCTCATGTGCTACATCGAGTCCAATATGTACTCCCCACGACGCTATTTGAGGCGCGTGTTATTTAAGTTAGTTATTAACGAACGAAATTAGAGAAATACTATACGTAATGCAATTCGCAAATTACAATTTGATTTGACCATTGGACAATTAAAATAATTATAGTCGATCGTTATAATGTTTTTTTTCTCTGTGTTATTTTGTTTTGGACAGCAATACAAATAAAAAATTAAGCCCTGTAAGAAAGTGTAATAAATTACCTCCAGCGCTTTCCTTAGCAAGCATAAGTTGGAAACCATAAGACATCGCGGAGTTAAGACTCAAGCATGTGACGACCTGCACCGCAGTAGACATGCTGACGTCCATAGCCAGCAGGAAGGCAGGGATGTAAGTCAAGAACCAGGCCACCGCCGTGAACAACGCAGCTGTACTACCTTAACGAAACATAAAACAAAATTAACATAATAGGTAAGCAGGGATCGTAAAACCAATAACAAATAGGAAGGAAGCATACCTTTTGAAAATATACTGCTTATCATGAAACCGAAAAATATCGTGCAAGATAAGTACAGTACCATAAAAAATAGCAAAACTGTCCAAGGCGTATTAGTAAATACAGCGTATTCACTGAAGCCAGCGTCGTTTGTAAACCAATTTACCTAAAAAATTATATAAATGTTATATAAGTTGAATATATTGTAAGGACATACGAGTAGTACCAAATTAATTAAGTTAATATAGCCAATATAATTTGTCCTGCAATCTTACCTTCAAAAGTACCACAGTTAAAATTGCGGTCATTAATAGAAAAATAAACTGCTTCCAAAACCATGCGACCCAGTGCAACCAAGTAGGGAGACCCATAATTTTCATTGTTTCCTGAAATTAGACCATTTAACAAATAGTAACAAAATTTCTTAGAATCCAAATGTACATACGTACCCAATAAAAAATAAGAAAAAACAGGTAGGCCAGTAGTACCTTTAATTGTAATTCCTTTTCTACCGCAACTGCTCTCGCAATGTTGACAGCGGTGTAACTGAAGCTCAACATGATGAACATGGGGAACATGAACTGCAGCAGATCTACTGCCAAGTCCTCGACGAAGGGCGGGTGAGGGAACCTCTGTATGTTCACCTTGAACGACTTTAAGTCCAGTCCGGTTACTCTTTGGATCAACTCGGTTGAAATAACTTGTTGTAGTGCTAAGAACATTTCGTTAACATAACCTGTACAAAATGAACATAAGTAATTAATGAATGAATGAATTTAAAAAACCATGCACCTACTGCCAAACATAATGTTAAGGTAGGTATTAAATATTTGGTTAAAAAGAAATTGTAGTAAACATTCTAATAGCTAGTGGTTAGCTATAAGTTACCTGGGTCATTGCCACCTTCCCAAGAGCGAGGAAATCTAGGCCCAGAGATCTCAAACATAGGGAATATCAAATCAGTTCTCCAAGTGCGCCCTCCGCGTTGGTAAAATGAATTAAGGCGTGGCCTCTCAGGGAAGCGTAGCGAATATGATAAGTTATTTGACAATGTCTGTGCTCCTGAAAAAGTTACAACCATTGTTATTGATACCTATAGAAATGCAGCTATGAAGACAATGAAAAAACGGGAGGACGCTGATTTAATACTGACCATAAAGCTTATCATCAAACTCGACGGCTGCGATAACCTTACGAGTAGTTTCTTCGTCAATGAAAATCCCTCTTATTAGAGTACTGTTCTTATAAGGAACAACCCTTATGCGAGACTTTACATAGTCAATAACGGCTGTCGAATTTAAAAGAATCAAATCTGGTGGTACTTCTTCAATTGGCAAAGCTGGAAAATTTTCGATAAAAATAGGAAGCAGATCTTTCATATTTTCTACCATTAAATTAGTGACAGCAGTTCTCATGACGTCATCCAGTACTTCGCTCTCTGGTGAATACGCAATTGCTAATTCACTAACGTTCATGCCTCCTCTGAAAACAATAAGCGCAATATTATTATAAGATACGTAATGATGACATGACATTATTATAGTTATCACAAGAATTAGAAGAATTAGTGCTTTATCTCGGCTTATAGGGAAGTAGAGCTAATCAGATTTAACATACCCTGGTAGGTTAAGATTTATGTTTAAAATATTGAGTTTTATAATCAAGTCGTTTCAAAAATAACTATTTAAGTAATAGACCACGTTAAAATTAAAATTATGACAGAAATATAAATATTTTTCTCACTTCGCTATATCGTCGCTATAAGAGTATAGACGACGCTGAGAGCAGGGTCGTCTCGTATCAAAATGCCTTTGGGTTATTTAAAATACCTAAATAATATATGATGAATGGATATAATATGGACCTATATGGATAAGTTATTACGTAGGTAATAATACCAATAATACATATTTATAATCACAATTTACTGACGTAAAATATATCTAAAGATAAGAATATTTTTAGTAAATAGTGTAGGTTTGCTTGATCTAATGCAATGTTTTGTTTGTCAACAATACACATATTTTGTGAAGTTTGAATTCAAATTTCTTAACAGCATATAAATAAAAGCCGAGGCCCGAGCACACGTACTACAACCACACCATAACCATAATCACACCACAACGACAACATTTGGAAGAGCGCTAATTTGTAAGAAAATGATTAGTTTATTCACATGGACAACATTTGGCCGTCAAAATCGACCGGGTGGGCGATACCGACCACCTCGAGGTTACATCGCAGCTACAACGCAACTACCAGCGAGACCGCCGTTCTAGCCGCCCGCCAAGCCACATCGCAAACACAACGTTGCGTCGACTATTTGATTTGATAATTCCACAACGCAACTGCAGCGACACTAGTCACATGTAACCACTGCTTGCCTACATTTTGTCGCTGTGATGAGGTGGTGTTGTGGTACATGTACACTATGGGCTTTGATTAAAAATACCTATAACGATTTATCACTGTACAGAATTATAAAAGCCCAGCATTAAAACTGTACACTACTTAAGGTTGATTCCCCAGGCAGCACGCTTAGAAGAGCCTCTACGTATTCGGGCTTGTATTTGAAATATTTGAAAACATATACAGGGTCAAATTGAATTAGCTAGCGAAACTCCGCAGACGTGATATCGATATCTAAACATGATCAAATAAAAAAGAAGATAATTTGATGAGTTTTATTGTTGGATCATCAATTTCTTTTTCTTTTATTTTGTCAGGTTTAAATATCAATACCCATCACGTCAGCGGAGTTTCACTAGCTAATTTAACTTGAACCTATATATGTGGTCACGTAAGCTTAGTGCTCATACACATGAGCGACACTTGTTAACGGCAGAGGCCACTGCAGCCGTCGACGAGCGTAGGCGAGCGTCGACGGGGGCGACGGTTGCAGTTGCCTCTGCCGTTAATGCGTTTCGCTCGTGTGAATGTACACTAAACATAAGAATACATCGTGCTGTCCATAATTGCGCACTAAGATAATTCATTATTAAGGAGATTAGGACGGCACTCTTGACGTATTTAAAAAAGGCATGCATCAATGAAAATTAATAAACGAATAAATCGATTAATATCAATCCCACCAAAATATCTAATTAAGTATTAAGTATCTATATTTAACAATACGTGAAGAAAAGAAGCCTATGCATGGATATTGGATTGTGTGAAACATGATATAGCTAGGATAGAACTGAACACTGGCAAAGGGCAAATAGATAATACAGTCAAAGACAAAAATATTTATAAAGCACTTATAAAAAATTGTACAATAAGTGAAATTTTGTCTATAGATAAATATATAGTTTTGGGTGATGTTGAAGATGATAAACACGAAATAATGTAAAAGTCAAACATGATGATAACTCACAGTACTTCACTAGAATAGTTGAGTGTGTGGGCAGGTAACGGTGGGTAGGTGATTGTGTCCCGTTGGGAAGCCGATATCTGCCATCGAAGAATGAGCACCAGGGTCATGGTGAGGACTGGCAATAACAGTTCTGCGATAGTCTGCAACCGATGCCTCCATTGCTGTAGGAAGTTCTTCCACATCAGCAGTCGAAACTTAGTGGCAGCGCCAGCATGCCTCACTTGTAGCTTCATCTTCATGCAGACGATCTGTGTCCTGCGTGTTATTTGATAGTTATACTTTGATATATTCGCATTGTTTAAAGTAGGAATATTTTTATATTTGATTCATTATTCCATTGTTATCACACAATTCGATATGCTTAATTTTCTTCGTGATTAGGAATAAATTAAAGATAAAAATAAGAACAGATAATAGCTCAGTACATAGGAACTATAACTTTCAATGTTATTTATATACGTAACATTTGTTATTTAAATACACGTATTTTTAGAGCGTTTATAATAAAGTGCGGAATATGATAAAGGCTACTCCGTGAATATTATAAATATCGACACCTCCATGCTATAAATAGGTATGGTTAAGGACTATAAATAGGTATTGTTAAGGACTATAAATAGGTATGGTTAAGTTGTAAAAGAAAAATTGTTTTCATGGGTTTTCATGACTTACGTGAAAAACAAAACAGTGAAATGACATATAAGTTACGAGGACAAACATTGTATGTCTGAGTTACAATTTAGTTTTTTTGTAGTTAAATTTATTTTTGTGGTCAGATAATTGTAACTCCAAGGTGTTAAGTTACATAAAATGTTTTTATATAGTAAAAATTAAGTTAATTCATGCAATCCAAAACAAATCTGTAAATACACATCTCATAATGCGATAATGTATTATTATTATACCTATTTTTGTGTTTGTCATTATAGAAACGAAAGGGAATAGAATTACAATGATAGTACAGAAAAAATGCATTTTTTTTTTACATAACAATGCCGTTGTAACTCAATTTTTGGAAACAAGTGAGTTACGCCGTTATTGCATGGAGGTGTCGATATGCATATCATAGCAACGAAGTCAAAATTGCACATCAAGTAAATATCTTTGAAAAAGAGATGTGAAAACGAGTCTGATGCAGAAAATATAATTTTTGTCCATTTGTCTTATTTAGTACATAGATAATTTATAACCTGCATTACCACAAAGGGAACTTTTAATCCCGCTAGTACGTCACCATGGGAAATTTTCCGACATCCATGTGGGCAAAGACACGGAAAAAGCTAGTTGCCAATACAACAATAAATACAACACGATACAGGTCAGCTACCCTAATTGTTTGGTTTAAGGGTAGATGCACTAACTAACGGGATCAAAGGTGAGGGAAGACTGGCCTATCTACGCCAATGTACATAAACATAAATACACTGGTTGTCAATGAAATCGAGTCACTTGCTCTTTGAAGTTCTTAGGTCATTTTCTATTACCTATTTAAATATTATATTTAATAGGAAACATGATACGGTTAGAATGGCCAATTACTCATGATAAAAATAAACCTACCTAAATAATATCCTTTGATTACAGCTACTGGCTAAAATTAAGTTATTAATAAATTATTATTAACATAAGCGAATGTCAGAATTCAATTAAATAAACTATTTATGTCTTAAACTTCAAGTTGGAAAAATCCTTTATGGGTTCCCATTTTATAGCATACTCTAGATTTCTTATATAAAATATAAATATAACAGTCTTTTACTTAATTAACAACTCTAAATATAATATTTTTGTTAGAAGTTGCTTAGCTTTTGGATTCTTACCTTCTTATTTCACAAACACCTAGCTTAGCTAAACATAGAGCTTAGCTTACGTAAGTACCAATACGTAACGATAAAAATAATACATTTTGGAAAAAAAATGCTCGAAACCAGCGTGTGGCTCGATTTAAGGAGGTATTTCTCGAAACGCTATCATTTTGAGGCGCACCTAATGAGGCGCTCCTTTTTTATTCCTCGGAGCGCACCTTTTAGTAGCGCTCTCGATAGCAATTGAAAATATTAAAATTTTATTCCTTGAAGCGCACCCACGTTTAAAAATAAGGAAGAACATGAAGTAAACGTAATAAATTATATTGATGATTTTAAATTTAATGATTTTTTTTTAACTCATTTGTGCATCATCATCATTGAAGTTGTTTAACCAAAAGTACAAAATTGACAGAAAAATGTGTTTTGCTTTCGGCACTATAATGTGTATTCAAAGACCAATGTTATTGTGTATTCAAAGAGTAACGTGTATTCAAAGAGGATGTTATTAATAATTAATACGCACAGATAATAATAAATAATAATATAAATGCTATGCGTATAATAATCACATTGCAGCAGGACCTACATAATAATTATAAGATTACTTTGTGTGGTGTTATCGTAAATACAGTTTTCGTACCACTTGCTCAAAAAAGTGACATTCTATGCCACAAAAGCGAACATAACAATAGTCATTATTAATCTGTTAAAAACAGGGAAAGAAAATTCTACTGAATTTCATTCATCCTCTAGGGGGAGAATGTGATTTAAATTTGGAATACTTACCGAAATTTATACTGAACTACATCTGTGTTTACACCATTGAGTGTGTATATAAAGCATTATAAATCTTTTTGAAAAAGGAATACGCATTTATTATGCAGTTATGATTATTAAATAAAATTACGAAAACCGACGAGGCCGTATGAGCTTGATGCGTTTGCTTTTCCGACAAAAAAATATTAGTCTAGGAATTTGCCGCGTTTTTGTTTTCTTCAAATACTTAAACGTTACGTTTATTTTAATTTATTTTTAATTGTCATTATTTTTAATAAATGCTTATCTCTATTTTTTAATAAATGCTTATCTGTATTTTCCTCGGTGATAAAGCTGTCTTAGTCTTGGGTGAACTTAAATCCCTCGCTACACTCAGGACTCGTCTTAAATCCCTCGTTTCGCTCGTGATTTAAGTTTTTAACACCCTCGCTACGCTCGGGAGTAAACCTCGAGTCCTTCGTTACGCTCGCGATTTAAATCGTCATCCGCGACAGAAGACACTGCTTTATCCCCTTGGTTAATAATCTACTATTTATACACGTATAATTAAAAAAATATATAAATAAATTTAACGTTCTGAAAATGTAATATGAAATAGCAAAAACAGCCGTCAAAATGACGGCTTACATTATAGCAATCCAATCTAAAATCGAGTGAGTAAGCGAGAAGGCACATTACTTAATGTAAGGCGACATTATGCTTACATTGTAGCAATACAATCCAAAAACGAGTGAATAAGCGAGAAGGCATATTACATAATATAAGGCGGCATCACTAGCCTGGTTATACACAATAACATTGGTCTTTGAACACACATTATAGTGCCGAAAGCAAAACATATTTTTCGTCAATTTCGTACTTTTGATTAACTTTTTGACCGCCACGGTCGTGTATAGACGACAAATGAAAACGTGCCTAAAACGCCACCGTCGGCTAATTATGCCGACAAGAAAACACCATGTTTTAAGTACAAAATAAAAATAAATAAACTAAATTCAGTTTTCTGTGTTTATACTTAAAACATGGTGCTTTCTTGTCGGCATTAGCTGACGGTGGCGTTTTGGGCACGTTTTCATTTGTCGTCTATACACGACCGTGGCGGTCAAATGGTTAAGCAACTTCGATGATGATGATGCTTAAAACATGGTGTTTTCTTGTCGGCATTAGCCGACGGTGGCGTTTTGGGCACGTTTTCATTTGTCGTCTATACACGACCGTGGCGGTCAAATGGTTAAGCAACTTCGATGATGATGATGCACAAATGAGTTTTTAAAAATCATCGATATAATTTATTACGTTTACTTCATGCTCTTCCCTATTTATAAACGTGGGTGCGCTTCAAGGAATAAAATTTTAATATTTTTAATTGCTATCGGGAGCGCTACTAAAAGGTGCGCTCCGAGGAATAAAAAAGGAGCACCTCATTAGGTGCGCCTCAAAATGGTAACGCTTCGAGCAATACCTCGATTTAAGTGACCACGCAGTGTACCTACCTACTTCTTCACGAAGTTAATATAAAAACGTCACACAAACATTATCGATATGCCAAAGCACTTGTGCACCAATAAGAAAATGTCTAACGGTTGCACTCACAATGCACCAAGTAAAACAATAGTAAAAACACTTCATGGAGGGGCGATAAATGCAAACTAGCCAGTCCATCGCTAATGTGAAGTGTCAGATAATAACAAAACACTTATAACATATCGAGGAAAACGTGATATTTATTTATGGACTATAGGTACTTCCCATACATCCTACTTCATAGGTATTGTCTGCAAGACGTGTATTGGTAGACCACAGGTTTTAATCATAAGTATAAGTACCTATACCTAATCAGTACATTGATTTTTCATCTCAAAATCTTCATGGAGGTATCTCTCTTTATTCGTTTATTCCCGTTCATCCCACCGACTTCGTCCCCGTCGTGGGACGAACGGGAATTTACAAAAATAATATTTTTATATTTATTACTATTTAGGTACTGTTTACATTAATGAGTAATTTCCTATCTTTCATATCACTCATTTCAGGATGCGTTGATTAAAATAATAGACGCGCGTCGTCAAAGAATGAAAGAATGTCAGTGTACAAAAAAATGTTATTGAAGAAATTTATGGTGTTTTATTATAGTAAAAAGTTTCAGACTGAAGCCAAAAGTGAGATAGCTCTGCACTCAGCATTAATTCATTTAATTTTACGATGCTGTAGATTAAAAGACTAACTAACTAGGACTAATGACTGCTAAATAAAATCAATCATATTCCCAAAAAAAAACAAGTAGGTATAAGTGCTTTTCTATCTTTACGTATTTTTCTCTATTAAGTGTTTTGTGTGTACATTAATAAATATGATAATAATATTTCCAGTTTGAATGCAGCTTACTGATTCCAAACTCTCATAACTTTTCATAAAGAGTAACTACAGATGTTATAGTTACATGAGATAGAGCAGAAATTAAGGAAGAATTGGACGTTATATAAGAACAAGCTATGAAAAAAGTAACTTACCAGCTAAAATTAATCTTCACACGAAACGTTCATAATTTTATTATACATAAAAAAAGGTTAAAACATATCTGTGTTCATATTATTTGTAATTAGTAAATTATGGGCCTCAAAGCCCCGACCTCCCGAGTCCACTTCTAAATAGTTGTGAGAAGTGGTGAGTAGCACGTATCGAACTAAAACGACTCTAGCATGCGTCAGATTGTTCGTGGACGCATACAGTATGGTCTGACTCTAATTAAAATTCGACATGAACATTATTTACTACCAGACAAGGAAAGTGCTGCTTCAATTCATAGCCCAAATGATTGATGCCCAGAGGTCACATTATTGTAATTTTATTACAATCTTATTACAGTAGGTAGGTACTGTAGAAGCTAATCAATAGATTTATGATGCGGCACTATTTTGATTGTTGGTGTAAAATCTTTATCATTAAAAGAGGACTAGGTATGAAGATATAATGACCAGCAAGGAGGCGTTCGGTACGGTCTACTTAATGTTCGATACCCGAGTCGAACAAACGGCCATCGAGTTTTTGTGTGATCTTAATATAATCACCGAATTCAAATTGTACCTGATAATACCAATAAATGAAAAATTATTGACTGACTTCAAAGTCGTGCTTATGCACAAATCTTTGACCGGAATCTTTGTCAAGGAACGCGAAGGTACACCAAGCAAATGTTGCTGTGTTCTAGTTTCAAAGCGTATGGGTGCTGTAAGTAAATGCGACTGCGACACCTCTGATATTACTGATGACATAATTTGACAACTAATCATCAACATCACCATCTTGCCCATATTCTAATTAACTTTAGGGTCGGCACAGTACGAAAAAACCAGCACAAAAAACTCTAAGCAGGGAAATATAACTTGTACTTTTTTGACCAATTAAATTCCTATTATTATATTATTTTTACCTATTAATTTTAGTAAATTAGTGATAGGGTTTTAATTTAAGATTACTGTTATCTACTAGATAATGTAGGATAATAATCATAATTAAGCATGATAATGGATGTAATAGGACTCTTTTGAACAGCCTTGTTTAGACCTTAGATTTGCCAATAAAAAAAATAATGTTTTCAATTTCTCTGGATTTTTATTAACCAAATGACCTACTATTTACATAAAATAAGCTAACATTTAAAATAATAATATCTACATGTATAAAATAAGCAAAAGAATCATAGGGCATCGAAAAATTCGTCCGCATCGCTGTCGACAGTAACAGTGCCCAAAAGGCTGGCAGCATTGCCACGTTGTATGGCGATGCTAATTCTTTGGCCAAGAAATAGACCAGCCCTCTGGTCACGTGAAGAGTCGACTAACCGCTTGGGGATATTTCGAAAAACCAAGTCGGACCCCATGGCCCTAGTGTTTCAACACCAAACGGCTCGAAAATGTAACTCCCAATCAGGTTGGAATATTTTCGCCGTTTTCTGCACATGCAGCAGCCGCCCCAGCACAGCCCACCGTGCTAGAAAGATGGGATGGCGCAAGGGTGTCGACACATGTTACATCCCACACCAAAGGTCTGCCAATTGATTTAATACGATATCAAGGTTTTAAAAAAGGTTTCACGTATCTTTTTTTTTTCTACATAATACTTATATGTATAATCGTGTTTCTTAATAAAACTACAGTTCTAACTGTAGTTTGAGTTGAGTTACACCCGGATAGTAAATAAAACGTATTGTAATATGCAACTTATGTGTCACCACTTCACCAGCCGAGTCCAAGAGTTCGCTTTCATGTTCATGACATCACTGAGCTTGAAAACACTTGGTTAGGTACAGAGCTAAATGGATGTACTTTGAGAAAAGAATCGAATCAGCACTACTGGAGCCCAAGTCTGCTATTTTTATAAATTCGTCATTCCAACACGATCCCATTGTCATTTTGCTAAAAGTTCGTAATCTGCTAAATTCATAATGGTCGATCATTGGTCGGTCAATGGTCTGAGAAAAACTACTACTAAATTTCATGCTAGATTTCATCTATATAAATAAAAAGACAAGTCCTGACTGACTGACTGACTGACTGACTGACTGACTGACTGACTGACTGATTGACTGACTCATCAACGCCCAGCCCAAACCTCTGGACCTAGAAAGCTGAAATTTTGCACAAAGGTTCCTTTTATAATGTAGACGAGGAATAAGGAAGGAATTTTCGAAATTCAACCCCTAAGGGAGTTAAATGGGGGATGAAAGTTTGTATGGAAAATCTTATTCCTTGAGTTAATAAACTTGAAACTTGGCACGAATACTTACCTAAGTAAATTATGAAAATTGGTCTTTTTGTTTTTCTAAACTACCTTCTAAAGGGGGATGGGGGGGTGTCAAAATTTGTATGGAAGAATTTTAATGCACGGTCCGATTAACTCAAAACTCAGTATTTATACTTAATACCAAAAATAAAGAATTACGTGTATCAGGGTTTTTCGAAAATCTACTCCTAACGGGGAGAAAAGGGGTAGTTAATTTTACAGGGCAAATTTTACTGCCTGGCTTAATTAACTCAAAAATTGGTATAAATAATCTGTGAGTCAAGGAATGAACACATTCCAAACGATTTTTCAAAATTCCACCCCTGTGGGGGTGAAAAGTGGGGATACAGCTTATATGAAAAATCTTATTCCTTGGGTTAATAAACTTGAAACTTGGCACGAATACTTATCTAAGTAAATTATAAAGTTTGGCATTTGTTGTTTTTCTAAACTACCCCCTAACGGGATTGGGGGGTGTCAAAATTTGTGTGGAAGAATTTTAACGCGCGGTCCGATTAACTCACAACTCGGTATTTATACTAATTACCAAAAATAAAGAATTACGTGTATCAGGGTTTTTCGAAAAGCTACCCCTAACGGGGAGAAAAGGGGTAGTTTATTTTACAGGGCAGGATTTTACTGCCTGGCTTAATTAACTCGAAAATTGGTATAAATAATCTGTGAGTCAAGTAATGAACACATTCCAAACGATTTTTCAAATATCAACCCCTGTGGGGGTGAAAAGTGGCGATACAGCTTATATGAAAAATCTTCTTCATATGGTTAATAAACTTGAAACTTGGCATGAATGCTTATCTAAAGTAAATTATGAAGTTTGGCATTTTTTGCTTTTCTAAACTACCTCCTAAAGGGTGATTAGGGGTGTTAACATTTGTATGGAAGAATTTTAACGTGCGGTCCGATTAAGTCGAAACTCAGAATTTATACTTGAGACCAAAAGTAAAGAGTAACATGTATCAGGGTTTTGCGAAAATCTGCCCCTGACGGGGTGAAAAGGGGTAGTTAATTTTCCATTTTACTGCGTGGTTTGATTAACTCGAAAATTGTTGGACATAATCTTGAGTCAAGTTATGAACACATATCAAACTTTTTTTCAAAATTCCTCCTGTGTGGGGGTGAAAAGTGGGGAAGAACTTTATATGGAAAATCTTATTCAGTTGGTTAATAAACTCGAAACTTGGAAGGAATATTTGCCTTAGCAAGTAATAAGACATGTGTCTTTCGAAAGTAGACCCCTGACGGGTTATAAGTGGTAATTCGATTTTTAAGGCCGGTATTATAGTGCGTAGCTTGATTTACTCCAAAAAATGGTATGAATAAATTTAAGCTTAAAACTTGGCACAAATACTTATCTAAGTAAATTATAGTTTGTCATTTTATGTTTTTCTGCTCTAAAGGGATATTGAGGGTGTCAGTTTGTATGGAAGAATTTTATCGCGCGGTCCAATAATATAAACTCGAAACTCAGTATGTATACTTAAGACCAAAATAAATAATAAAGTGTAACTGAGTTTTTCGAAAATCTAACCCTAACGGGGTAAACGGGGGTAGTCCATTTCACAGAGGAGTATTTTATTGCATGGCTTGATTCAATGAGAAATTGGTGTAAATAATCTTTGAGTCAAGATATGGAAACGTCCCAAACGTGTTTTCAATATTACGCCCCTATGGGGATAAAAACTGTGAAGGTGAAAAGGCGGTCTTATTTCTTTGGTTAAGAAACTTGAAACTTTTCAACATTTGCCTCACTAAATAATAAAGATTGTCACTTTTAGGGTTTTACTACTTACTTACTTAAAATAAAAAAGTATGAGTTTTAGGGTTTTACTTATTCGACTCTACCCTACCGGGGTGGAAAAGGATAATAAAGTTTAAGGAGTAGAAACTCCAACTTCCATTAACACGAAAATGGGTTTAGATAATCTTTATGTCATAACAATGGAAACGTACCAAATGCTTTTTTAATAAAAACAAGCCCTGTCGTGATGAAAAGGGAGGATTGTTTATTTGAAACATCGTAGTTTAACTAAAATATTGGCCAGAATACTTATTTCTTTAAATAAAGCATAAAGATCGTAATCAATAATTTTCAAAATAACTACCTTTCAAGGGAAGGTGGAGAGGGTGTTAAATTTATTTGAAGAAAGTACGAAACCCACGCGGACGAAGTCGCGGGCAAAAGCTAGTTTAATATATATAACGTATTAGTGTTTGCAATCTGAAGTAGTAAGAAGTTGCCGGGGCAGCGGGATTGTCCGAAAGGGTTACCGCTACCCCGGAACACAAAGGGCTAAGGAAGGAACACGGGTGGGTTTTAGTCAGTAAGAGTCTGACACTCCCTTCTGCTCCACCCAGAGCGGGAGGGGTCATTGGACGATTTCCCATCCACAAAAAAAAAAAAAAAAAAAAAAAAAAAAGTAGTAAGAAGTTCGTAAATAGCAATAAACATTACATTTATTCATTTGTCATTATGTACGAGATTACCATTAGATGCCATTTCTTTCAATGGAGTGTCAGTGTTTGACCATTGGAACGTCATAATGACGCCATTATAATAGTAGATTTCCAAACTTGTCAAAATCAACAATTATGAAATCAATGATAGATCATTCTGACACTATTGTAATAGCAGACTTGAGGCCCTGTACAACTTATTTACAGAAGACAGATTTTACGTACGAGCGTAAACAAAAATGTGCAATAAAACTTTGTTTCTTTTACCAAAAGTTTTCCAAGAGTGTATACCTATAGTTTTTGTCAATAAATAAACTAGTAGGTATGTTTATCTCCGAAGATATAATTGCATCATAGAGGCTTTTTATTAAAGTTAATAAAAAGCCTCCATGATGCAATTTTATCTTAATTTAAAAGCCTTCATATTAGTTCTAATATTACCTAATGTAAGGAGATACTAATTTCCACACAATATTTTTGATGTGTTGTAATAATTAAATATAACTGCACTTTTGAGAACATTCAACACGTCTTATAGGTACTCGTAATACTAATATTGAACACACTCTTACCTATTTTTGTTTGTCAATCAATATAACATTTATCAATAAATAAGTCGTCACTTTATAATATTACAATTGTTACTACATGTTCACTCGTCAAAATTGTACTGACTTGGAAGTATAATATACCTGATATCTACTTATCAGATAAGGAATCTACTAAAGATAATGACCTCATAATCAATACGTGTACCATGCGTACTGACGTATTCCATTATTGCAGATTATTGTTTGTGCCAAAATTGCTTACTTTATTAGTACCATAATCGATAGGTGATTATCATTTTTGTTTTAGTGTTCATATACACGAGTGGCATGCGTCACCGGCAGAGGCTGACGAGTTCGACGAGTGTCGACGGCTGCAATTGTCTCTGCTGTTGACGCGAACTTAAGTAGTTTTAATAAGATTACAAAAACTTTTACCAAAGAAAAACTTATACCAAATCGCACATTCTTGACTGATCTCAGTATGTTAGCTTGTTTCTGGTAGGTATACCAGACTCCAGACCTTAATATCAACCAAAATATTAACTTCTTAAAGGGGACAGTAACATAAAGTCATGACCAATTTAAAGTAAATGACGTCATTCCATACATTAGTATGGAATGACGTCATTTACTTTAAATATACGTAGTTGAGTGTAGGTCTACATTACGATTACGGTACGAATTACGTACCGAGATAAAGATAAGATCTAATTTCTACAAAAAATAAAGCAAAATACGATGCTTACTACGCAGCGAACTACTTTTTGAGTGACTCTTTTTCCGAGGAACCAATACCCAGGCTACCTAAGTACCTACTTAGGAAAACCGTGAAAATAGACGGCCATGTCTAAAAATGCGGTCATAAAGAATAAACTTACACGAAAAACCCAGAAGCGAGCTGTTAGGGATGCTCTGCCGAATTAGCCAAGCATTTGTTCCAAGAGAGAAAATCGATTAGGTACCCCTAGCTCTTTAATCTTTGACGGTGAAATGTAAAGATCTAAAAGTCCTACGTAACTATGTATACATAGAATAATAGACAGCCGATCGATTCTGTAAAAATCTCGCCGTGATAACTTAGGTGAAGTGAGCTATCAATAGGGGCGATCCCTAACGTTAGGTGGAATGACAGCTCACTTCACGCTCACTTCACCTAAGTTATCACCGTGAGATTTTTACAGAATAGCACTGCAGGTGACCTGTTGAAGTAGGTACTGCGCCTCGATTCTGCCAAGAATATATCATGACTGACTAACGAGCTTCATTAAAAACTCAACACGTTTCGCGCATCAGAGTAGGTATACCTAGAGGTTAACATAAAGACCGCTGCACTTTTGTGGGCATAGATGATTGTGTGCTTCGATATTTTAAATCTATATACATAAAACAAAGTCGGGTTAGTTACACCATTTATAACTCAAGAACGGCTGGACCGATTTTGATGATCTTTGATTTGTTGGATTTGTCTCCACCTCGAATAGCAGAATAACTATTAAAACATGGTAAAAATTCACGAAAAAAAATAATGAAAATACTTAATTCATTTTCTCATATATTTTGTATGGAACGGCTTTTTTGATGATATCTCGAGAACGGTATGACTGATTTCGATGGCGGTACGAAGTTCGTCGGGTTAGATAGTATACAGTGTGTCCCTGGAAGTAAGGATCAAATCGAATAGGAGCGTGGTCAAGGTCATTTCCAAACTTTTTGATCCTGAGAATGTTGGTGAATTTTTTCACGGTCCAAAAGTTATGACCAACTTTTGTTATTTTCAATCACTTTGCATAGTCCTCAAAGAACAAAATAATTTAAAAAAAACTACCAGGAACTGTTTTTGAACTGTTTTTGAACCAGGAATTTAAGTTTTTTAGACAGCCCTGATAGTTTTTTTAAATGATTTTTTTTCTTTGAGCACTATGCGAAACGATTGAAAAAAATTGGTCACAACTTTTGAACCGTAAAATAATTCTCACTCATCAATCATTCTCAGGATCAAAAAGTTTGGAAATGACCTTGCCCACGCCCCTATTCGATTTGATCCATACTTCCAGGGACACCCTGTATAATAATTGAGGAGTGTTTTTTCAAGAGTGCGGTTTTTAGGACGGAGTTCCTTATCGCACATTCTACTCTGCGCACTTGGCGAATGAGAGCTAGATCGAAAGAAGTGTAACATTTTGACCGTCACGACGCTTTTTGTTTCCATTTAGTTACTCTCAAATATTGTTAATTTATTTCATAGTTTGTTATTTAATACTTATCTAATAAAAAAATACTTCGTTCCAACTGGGTGTTCTACGACAATTCTCCCCATTAAAAAATAATAATATTGTAGGTACCTAAATTGTATTTGATACACAGTGTATCAAAATTTTACACATGAATACCCGAGATGTTTGTTTTCTTGCGGCAATTTAATACGTAAATAAAATATGTAGGTACATTGGAGTTTTGTTTCAAATATTACGATAAGGTTTAAAAGTAAGTAGGTAGTAGGAAAAGTAGCTTTTGTAAACAACATGCTTTTGCAACCCATGTTGGTACCTAACAAACAGATAATGGTGTGGAATTATGCCAGTTTGAATTCAATTCTATTTTTGATGCACATTTTATTGTAAGACGATTTCAGGTGACCTCTTGCCTTGACTATCCGATTCCGTCGAAAACAAAAAATTCTTAGTTTTGTAAAAACACGCCTCAATTAGCTATAACATCGAAGTAAGTTCGCTTCAACGATATCGTTAGTTTCAGTTTTGGTCAATACAATTTAGTGATCGATTGAATCGATCTAAGAAGCATTTCTTGCTTTGAAAATGTATCTTCTTTGCATTGGAAAAAACAAGTTAGGCCCTGCACCCTATCGCGCGTAACACACTTAACATATAAAGCAATGGATTAGCAATTCAATCCTTCAAAATTATTTAGTTTGCGATTTTAAGGCCCGTATTACAGAACGTCACTCAATACTCAAGCATTACTTAAAACTAGTTTCAACCATCAAATGGCCTGAATCTAGTTTTAAGTATAAGCTAATCTCACATTGTATATGATTTCCGTACGATGCGAGACCAGCGTAAACTGGTTTTGTATAGCTTGATGTGTAGCCGTGTGTACGTATTCGTACTTAGTAGGTAATAAAATAATACACCACTATAAACTAGATAATATACAAAGTGTTAATGAAATAACCCAAAACCTCGGACACCCCAACCGATTTTATATTAATAAATTGATATGACATTTAATTATTTATTTTCAAAAATTATAGTAAAAGATATTTGTAAATGTTGTTCTCGCGCTACTTACAGATTCGTAGCTCTATCGCCGCCGGCGCGCTTCCCGGCCTTGGCGCCAGCTCTAGCACCCCCTCTCCTCACCCTCGCTGTTTGATTTCATTGCGTTGGACTGTAGCGTACAGCGTCGTTTAAAAATATTAGACACGGCATGACAAATAATTATTTTTTGGAAAAAAATAACCCATATTAAAAATTATTGTATTCGATTTTGCTGCCGATTCTAAACAAACTAGTTTCAGGTTTTGGGTTATTTCATTAACACATTGTATACTATTCATTATTTGATGATTCGTATCGTAGGGATATGTACTTTTATCTCACAAAATAGCTCCAATGACTAACGCACTTTTGATAAAATTGCACGAGTACCTACTTGAAATTATGTCTAGATAAAAGTGCTTACTTAGATTATAATGGTAGTTAAAGGTGTGAATCATCTTAATACTATTCAGTAGGTGCCTCGGTATTACTTAATTATGATTAGATTATCACACTTATTATTTTGATTACAATCTGTCATAGATAATATTGTGTCTATGATATATTAAGAAGAAATGTTCCTGTTACAACTTCCATGTCAATTTTAAAATAAGATGTCAAAGGAAATAAAAGTTATATTCTTCCACTAAATGTTAATGTTATAATTATTTCAATAAAAGGCTTCTTCCAATATAATAGGTTATGGGCCAAGGACAAATGTGAGTAATAATGAGTCACATAAATATAGAACCATTACAAAGGGAAAATTATGACACATGGCGAATACACGCAAAAGCCCTACTATTAAAAAGGGGCTATTGAATTACGTCTCTGATACAATAAAAAAACCTACTAGTGAAGGTGACGAACTAAATAAATATTTAGAAAAAGATGTCTTGGCACTAGCAGAGTTATTTTTGATCATCTCACCGAGCGAACTGAAACAAGTGAAGAACCATTGAGCTATTAACTAGAGAAGCAAACCTCAATAAAATATGTCAAAAAAGTGTAGCCACTTTATAAACGCGACGACGTAGCTTTGAAACCACTAAACATTTAAAAGTAAACACATATCTGTCTCACTTACACGCGTCGTAAGAATACTACCGTAGCTTCGATTAGACAAAGACCACAATATAAACATGCAATGACGGGATGGGGTTGCCTACCCATGCGAAATTTTACCCAACATTTTAAGCCATAAAAAGCGTTTTAGGTTAAGTTAAATTATTTTTAAAATATTTGAATTATGTATTTCATAATGGATGTGTAATAGAAGTTTATAAATAATCAAAATAAGTAAGACATTTTCTTTTTGAATATTTTTTCTTTATTATTAATGAAATTTAATGATTTAGTAGGTAGCCAGTCAGTCTCTTTTCTCAGCAATCGGATTATTTCCACCCATTTTTCACGGCGTGCTGCATCTTTGGGCACCCTGCTACGTTGGTACTATTAAAAAATATTTAAAATCACTTATTCCATAAATTAAAAACTGCCACTAATGTGGGAAACTAAAACTAAGTTTTTAGTGGTAACACTGAACCCAATTTACAAAATTCTACATTTTATTGCGTTTTTAAGTTGATATAAACACAGAGACAATTAATTTACGTGTGGAGAGTAATTCCGGTTAATTTATTATGTTTTTGTGATCTTGAATCGCACTCTTTCGCGATATTTTTTGTCGCATGTCACTCGGTTGACTTCGGTTGGCGTCACACAGAGCACTGAACTGACGTTAGCTACGCTGATGGCTGTGGCCATCAGCCTAGTGGCAACGCCTTGGTGCGGTAATTGCTAATCTAGTGTAACATATATATCAATGTGAAGAACTGTCAAACTAGCAAAGATGTCTGGAACAAACTCGAGGGTATTTACTCCAGCAAAGGTCCTGCACGAAAGGCAAGTCTTTTGAAAGAATTAATTTTAAGAAAAATGAAAGACGACGATAACTTTGTGGATCACTTGAACAAGTTTATGGACATCATCGATAAGCTTGGAGATATGGACATAGAAATTAATAAAGATCTACTTAGCATTATGATGCTCTATAGTTTGTCTCAATCTTTTGAAAATTTTCGAATAGCTATAGAATCCAGGGATGATCTACCAAATCCTGAAAACTTAAAGATTAACATTATAGAAGAAGCTGAAGCAAGAAGGAATATAGCTAGTACAAGTGAACAAAATTCTGAACAAGAAGCGTTTTATAGTAGTCAGCGCAGAAGAAACACAAATTTTATTGTTGAATGTTATAAATGCAAAAAGAAAGGACATAAAGCCAATGAATGTTGGTCAAAAGTAGTACAGTCAGCCCCAAAAAGACGCAATAAAAGCTTTTCAAAATATTGTTCTGAAGAAACATGCCTAAATACAAATGATAGTAAAGAAAAACTAAACAAGTGGTGTCTTGACAGTGGATACACGTCACATATGACATATGAATTAGAAAGATTCCGAAATCTTGAGAAAGATGAGAGGAAATCCTTAAAGTTAGCATCAGAGAACTGTACAGCACAAATTGAAGGCTGTGGTTTGGCAAAACTTTACATCAAGGAAAGACCTGATCTGCGACTGACCGAAGCTTTATATGTACCATCACTAACTACAAACCTAATGTCAGTAGGAAAAATTACAGACAAAGGTGCAACAGTATTATTTAAACAGAAAAACGCAACTGTAAAGTATAATGGTCAAATACTGTTAAGAGCAGAAAGAAATGAAGACGGTTTATACAGGGTGGGCCATATCAGTGTTGGCGATTTAATTCTTCAATTTCTCGGTAACGCGCGGCGCGGGGTGGCGGTGGGATATGTTGTTCGCTGCGCCGCTTCCTGGAAATTTAGTCGCCATGGAGCCGTACACGGGAGTGCAGCGTGCATTTTGTGTCCGAGCGTATTACGAAAACAATAAATCAGTGATTACTGCACGACGTTTGTATCGGCATGAACACGGTTTACGCGATTTAAGTGAAGTTCCAAGAGCCAATGTGTTACGAAAATGGATCAGAATGTTTGAAACAACCGGCTCAACAGTACCAATTACGGCTCGTGGTCGCCCAGTTTCTGCAAGATCAGCCGACATTGTGGAGCGTGTTCGTGTTTCAGTTCAGCGAAATCCGCAACAGTCAACACGTAAGAGAAGTCAGTCTTTGGACGTCAAAAGAACAACTTTGCGACGAATTTTGAAACGTGATCTGCATTTGAAGGCTTATAAGATTCAGATAGTCCAAGAATTAAAACCCAATGATGCCAATAACCGACTTAACTTTGTCAATTTGATGCTCGAGCGGTTCAACAATTTCAACAACGTGATTTTTAGTGATGAGGCTAATTTTCACCTTAATGGCCATGTGAACAAGCAAAATTGTCGGTTCTGGTCGGAGACTAATCCCCGACGCTTGCATGAACGTCCACTTCACAGCCCTAAGCTTGTCGTGTGGGCTGGGATAAGGTCAACCGTCATTATTGGGCCATACTTCTTTGAGGACGAAAGAGGGCAAGCGATGACGGTTAGAGCTAACAATTATTGCAACATGATAACAGACTTTTTGGTGCCAGCTTTGCAAGAACTTCAAGGCAATACCTCGAGGATGTGGTTTCAACAGGATGGGGCCACATGTCATACGGCTAGGGTATCCATAGAGCTGCTGAAAAATGTTTTTCCCGGAAAACTCATCTCGAAAAGGGGGGATATTGAATGGCCCCCACGTAGCCCCGATCTCTCTCCATGCGATCATTTTCTATGGGGCTACCTCAAATCGGTAGTTTACGAGAATAATCCGACCAATTTAGAGCAGCTGAAGAGGAATATTATTCAGGAAAGTAACAAAATACCGAGAACAAGTTTTCAACGAGTTTTCCAAAATTTGCGACTTCGGTTCCAAGAGTGCCAAGCAGCCGAGGGAAGCCATTTGGACAACATTATTTTTAAGTCTTAAAAATTCCTATGCTTCAACTTTTTAACAATACAAATATATTTGTGTTATGTTTCGTAGTTTTTTTTAAATCGAATATTTAAACCGCCAACACCCTTATGGCCCGCCCTGTATTATGTTAAAGAAAACTTAGAAGAAAAAGCTAGAATCTGTGAAGCAAATAAAATGCAGCAATGCCATAGAAAACTAGGTCATCTCAACGAGGGACAAATGCGAATAGCTCTAGATAAAAAGAACATGGAAGGATTGGAATTCAATAAAAATGATACAGTTAAAGACTGTGAAGTGTGTGCTAAAGGCAAAGCAACAAAATTACCATTTACTGAACCCAAAAATGAAGAAAGAACAAATGAAAAATTACAAATAGTACATACAGATGTATGTGGTCCCATGAGACAACCATCGAAAGCGGGTTCCAAATATTTCATCACATTTACTGATGATTATTCAAGATATACAAGAGTGTATACAATGAAAACTAAGGATGAAGCCCTATCCAAATTTAAGGAATTTAAAAATGAGGCAGAATGATTTACCAAACAAAAGATAGTTTACTTACAAAGTGACAATGGGACGGAATATATAAACCATGCATTCAACAAATACTTAAAAGACAATGGCGTCAAAAGAAGACTATCTGCGCCATATACACCTGAACAAAATGGGTTGGCAGAAAGAAAAAATAGAACATTACTTGATAAAGCTAGATGCATGTTAATTGACGCTAATATGAAAGAAGTTTTTTGGGCCGAAGCCATCAATACAGCTAATTACTTGGCAAACCGTAGTCCTTGCAGCAGTATTAATAATGAGACTCCATTGGAAAAATGGGTGAATAGAATTCCATCGGTAAGGCATTTCCACATTTTCGGGACAAAGGCGTTTGTTCTAAAAAAAAGGAAAACAAAACGAAAAATTTGAAGCCAGATCGACTACTGGAATATTTGTAGGGTATTCGGAAAATCACAAAGCGTATCGTATCTTTAATCCGAAATCAGATAAGGTGATAATAAGTAGAGATGTAAAGTACTGGATAAAATGTTCTACGAAAATGAGACAAAAGAAGATCAACAAAAAGGAGATGTAGTTGATAAAAATGAAATAGAAGTTTCACTTTTTCCACAAGAAGAAAATAGAGACTGGAATGGACATGAAATTAACGAATCAGACAAAGAAATAGACGTTAATGATATATTTGTTGATGCAACTACAGGTATGGACAAAATAGACAATGAGGACAGGCATGAAATGTGTATAGATAGTGAAATTGAAGCGACAACTTCAAGTAATGAAAAGCGACAGAGAAAACCACCAGTTTGGCAGAAGGATTATGAGATGGATGCTGAACAATTATTCCTCTGTGATATAGATGAGAATAGTGATGAATGGGAAGACGCAATAATAAATGAAATTGAATCCCACCTAAAAAATAATACTTGGAAAGTTGTACAAAAGAATGATAGTAAAAATTTGATAGATAATAAACTGATTCTCAAATATAAATACAATGCACTTGGAGAAATAGACAGACGAAAGGCACGACTAGTAGCTCGTGGGTTCAACCAGAGAGAAGGAATTGACTACAATGAAACATTTGCACCAGTAGCAAAAATGAGTACAATAAGACTATTGATTGCATATGCGATAGAAAATAATATGAAACTACGTCAGCTGGATACAGCTTTTTTAAACGGTGATTTAGATGAACAAATTTATATGAAGAAGCCAAAAAATCTTGATAAATATTTAAGATTGATTATATCACACGGAAAAGACAAAGAGTTGGTGAAAAAAGCAAGAGAAATGCTAATAGATATAAATAAATATAAAAATAATGGAATATGTCAACTAAATAAAGCTATATACCTACGGATTAAAACAGGCAGGAAGGCAATGGTATTTAAAATTACATAGAAAATTATTGGAAATTGGTTTTAGAAATGCTACAGCGGATCCTTGTTTGTACATATTTGAAAAAGGAGGTGAAAAACTGTTTGTTAACATTTATGTCGACGATTTGATTCTGGCATACAAATCAGAAAATTTATTCAAGGAAGTCAAATCCAAGTTTGAAAAAGCATTTGAATTGAGAGATATGGGTCCTCTTCATCACTGCTTGGGCATACGATTCACCCATGTAGGGGGAGAGATTACGATGTCCCAAGAAACGTATATAGATAATTTGATAGAAAAATTTAACATGGGAGAATGTAAACCCGTGTCTACGCCAATGGAGCCAGCTCTGAAGTTACAGAAAAATGAAAATGAAGATGAGAAGGACATATTTCCATATCAAAAACTGATTGGTTCATTAATGTACTTAGCTGTTGCAACAAGACCAGACATAATGTTTGCAGTAAGTTATTTAAGTCAGTACAACAACTGTTATGGCCAAAGTCATTGGCAAGCAGCAAAAAGAGTTATACGTTATCTAAAAGGATCAAAGAACATACGTATAAGACACAAGAAAACAGGAACATCAGCAATTCTTATGGGTATGGCCGACGCAGACTGGGCGGCATGCACTATTGATCGCCGATCATATACCGGTTATATTTTTGAGTATGGTAATGGTTTAATTAGTTATGAGACAAAGAAACAGAGAGTGGTTGCATTATCAACAGCTGAAGCAGAATACATGGCAATGACAGAAGCGACGAAGGAAGCTTTGCATTAGAAACACCTGCTAGAAGACATTGGAGTGCCACAACAAACAGTCCTGATTTACAATGATAATATGGCTGCACAAAAATTAGCGAACAATACGATTACCGGAAAAAGGTCAAAACATATTAACATAAAAGAAAATTTCATAAGAGATTGTATCGAAAAGAAATTAGTTACAATTCGTTATGAGAACACAGAAAATATGGAGGCAGATATTTTAACGAAAGCGCTGCCACAACCAAGGTTGTTAAAGTTATTGTAAATGATGGGAGTAGGAGTCACTCAGACCGAAAGGTAATCTTCGTGAGGGGGAGTGTTATAGATAATATTGTGTCTATGATATATTATGAAGAAATGTTCCTGTTACAACTTCCATGTCAATTTTAAAATAAGATGTCAAAGGAAATAAAAGTTATATTCTTCCACTAAATGTGAATGTTATAATTATTTAAATAAAAGGCTTCTTCCAATATAATACAATCCTGCAGCTGCATTGTACCTATAAAAACCTACGACATAAGCACGAACTAACTAAGAACTTTGCGCTTATGATTATGATTACTTAGATTATAATGGTAGCTAAAGGTGTGAATCATCTTACCTAATACTATTCAGTAGGTGCCTCGGTATTACTTATCATTAGATTATCACACTTATTATTTTGATTAAGTACATTATCCTGCATTGTATACCTACGTGCATAAGTACGAACTAAATAAGAACTTTGCGCTTATGATTAGGGGCACCAGCGCCACCAGCACTTAGATATTATAAAACTCAGACTGAACCGAAAATTGTTTATACACTTACTTATTTAATTTTTACTCGTTATAGAAGCACTAAAACACTAGCCAGTATTGTAAAAATTGCACGGTCAAATACTTATGAAATCGCGAAATATTAACGGCGCAGGAATTCCACTCGGTACAAAGATAATACAATGATAAGCCGCCGTTTGAGAGGTACACTAATAGTTCACGCTATTATTCATGAACACTGCTGTTACGCCGTACGCGGCCACGTCCAACAGCAGTGTTCGATCTAAAGAAATAATATGAAAACGCTCTAACACAGTTCGGAGTTCTGTCGACTTCTGCCTCCCAGTTAACATATTGTAGGAAGGTAATACTAACGACTAAGTAGGTGTAGTTTACTTTTAATCATTTAATTTCAAGTACACACACTCATGAATTTACTGTCACCGCAACTGCATAGGTAGGTACAGAAACAGCATTATGATAGGTAGGTAAGTACCTAGTACATATATATAAACAAATTTCTCCTGATTTTGGAGAATTTCAAATGTAGTTTCCGTCATGCACGGCCAGTCACAAAAGTCGTTTAACACTTAAGTATTTTTAATCTCAGTCATTGAGCAAAATATTTGTTCAAAATTGCAGCAGAAGTACAATGCAATTTTTAACAAATATTTTGCTCAATAACTGAGATTAAAAAAACTGAAGTGTTAATCGATTTTTGTTGCTGACTGTATCTACATACTATCTTAGATTGCAGAGATGATCGTCGATTACCACAAATAAATTAATCTTTGACACTGATATCTACAGATAAGCTTACCTAACCAATGCCATCTCAAAGGATAATCACAGAGCTAAAAAAATTCAAGTTCATGCGCCGGCAGGATCATTTTCATCTTCCTGCTCTACGAAGCGAGCTCGTTTTTTTTATTTCTGAATATTTACCTACTTCTATTTTATTTAAAGCCAGGGAGGGGGTTGCCATTTGCACCCGGTGCCCATGCATGGGGAGAGAAATCGCATGTATCTTTCAAATTATAATTAGCAGATATTAATTGAATTATCTATGTACAGACGCCAGCATCTCAAGCTACTACAATCTGTCAAACTTGTCAACTTGACTTCTTGAGCTTGATATGCTGGCATCTGTACCTACATGACACACACACGTTGGAATTCCCGGCTGACCAAGTTTGTCTAGTCGAATTCATACGGGAGCGGTTTAGTATTCAATCCATTGATATATATGTTACACTAGATTAGCAATTACCGCACCAAGGCGTTGCCACTAGGCTGATGGCTACAGCCATCAGCGTAGCTAACGTCAGTTCAGTGCTCTGTGTGACGCCAACCGAAGTCAACCGAGTGACATGCGACAAAAAATATCGCGAAAGAGTGCGATTTAAGATCACAAAAACATAATAAATTAACCGGAATTACTTTCCACACGTAAATTAATTGTCTCTGTGTTTATATCAACGTAAAAACGCAATAAAATGTTGAATTTTGTAAATTGGGTTCAGTGTTACCACTAAAAACTTAGTTTTAGTTTCCCACATTAGTGGGAGTTTTTAATTTATGGAATAAGTGATTTTAAATATTTTTTAATAATAACAACGTAGCAGGGTGCCTAAAGATGCAGCACGCCGTGAAAAATGGGTGGAAATAATCCGATTGCTGAGAAAAGAGACTGACTGGCTACTTACTAAATCATTCAATATCATTAATATTAAAGAAAAAATATTCAAAAAGAAAATGTCTTAGTTATTTTCATTATTTATAAACTTCTATTACACATCCATTCTGAAATACATAATTCAAATATTTTAAAAATAATTTAACCTAAAACGTTTTTTATGGCTTAAAATGTTGGGTTAAATTTCGCATGGGTAGGCAACCCCATCCCGTCATTGCATGTTTATAATGTGGTCTTTGTCTAATCTAAGCGACGGTAGTATTCTTACGACGCGTGTAAGTGAGACAGATATATGTTTACTTTTAAATGTTTAGTGATTTCAAAGCTACGTCGTCGCGTTTATCAAGTGGCTACACTTTTTTGACACATTTTATTGAGGTTTGCTTCTCTAGTTATATAGCTCAATGATTCAATCCCAATTTCATCGTAGTATATAGGTACACTGCATGATCAATCGAAAATGATTGGTCATGAATTTTCAGTAAATTATCATCACGACCGTATTTTCTTAAAAAATAAGTTTGTCGTCGTAACACACCATGCATTACCTACGTAATATTAGGTCCTTACATATGAAATTGGCGTTTTGTACAGGAGGAATTTATAGCCAATTTATTTTTTGTAAATAGTTATTTGTGCAACAAGAAAGCAAAGTCGTTTTTTGCTGCGAGTGCTGATTTTGAATCCTGAGCAAGCGAAGGATTCAATGATTGAATCACGAGCGTAGCGAGTGATTCTAAAGTTGAATACTGAGTGTGGCGAGGGATTCAAAGGCACGAGATGCAAAAAACTTTGCTCTCGTGTAACACACATAACTTTTCACTTCAGCAGCGAGAACACTATGAAATAAATTAAAGCGTATTCGGAAATAGCACCCATGATATTTTATTATTCAAAATATATTACGTAACATTATTGAAACTAGAAATAAATATTTACAGATTAAATATCAGTTTTATTTGCAGTAAATACTTATTTTCGTTTAAATACAACAATAAGTTAAAAAATCAATAAATTACATTAAAAGACATAAGTAATTAGCTTTTTGCAAAGTTTCTTTAGTTCGAACGAAATTCCGAACGTGTTTGTCTTTGAGGTCGAATTCAAAATCGGAACTTTGAAAGGGCTGGTCTTTGTTTCTCTCTCTTTCTAATGGCGGGAAAGAGATAGAGTGTGAATTTTTCGAATTGTATGATTAACCCAATAGTCCGGTCAATTTAGACATTCGAAGCTACATAAATTCCCACCAAGCTGAAAATCAGTAAGATTGTTTAAAATATGATTAAAAATAAAATTTTAAAGTTCCCCATCATTCCCCTGTATGGAAAAAAAAAATATTCAAGGTCAAAGGTCAAAAAAATTAGTTTTTCGCGATTTTCAGCAAAACGGTAAGTTTTATCATAAAAATACTTCAACCAAAATTTGTAGATCATAAAATTATCTACAAAAAAGTATCATCACTTTTTTTCCTACGAGCCACCGTTTTTGAGATATTAACGATTCAAAAAGTTGTAAAAGTTGTAATCGTCATAATATGCACACGTTTCCAAGCCACCTATGACGTAGTGTACTTAGCGCGTTTTTTTAACGTGGTTTCCTCAGTAGGCCTATTCCACGGGTCAGTTGTGATCCTGTTTAATTTGAAACTATTGCAAAATAATGGTTATTAACAGAGTTTGAAAAGATAAAAGCAATGTAAGTTAAAAAAAAGTAGTGAAATTTAATCATCCGAGTCGTAACTTTCAAATTCTTCTTCTTGATCTTCTTGTTCTTGTTCGTCTTGTTCTTCTTCTTCTTGTTCTTCTTCATCTTCATCCTGAGTACATGTAAACTGCGTTAATAGCGATGTATCGCATGTGGCCTCGTTGGAATCAAACGGATCCTCCGCTGTTGGTGATTCAATAATAGAACACGACCGGCCTTGACAATGTGTACATGCCAGAGAACAAAACAGTCCGACTTTTTTGCAACCACATTTAGCACTGCACCCCTTTTTAGTTGCAAAAATTGTGTTAAGCAGTTTTTCTGGCGCAGGTGGAAGTAAAGTTTGGACTGGTTCTAATGAATTATTGACCAACTTCCAATCCCAGTCTGTAGGGTCTAGCTGATAACCAAGCCACACTTGAACTTGGTAATATACCCGAAAAAGATGTTGATGAGCAGCAACTGAGGTTGGAGGAAGACAAGCTAATTGTACTTGTTTTTTAATTTTGGTATTTTTAACGAAGCATGCATATCTATACTTATCTAAGCAGTTAGTTTTTTTATGAGCTCTGTACATAGAAAGAAGAAAGCGAATGCCGTTAGTGATAATTTCAAGTAGATAAGTTCATGTGTGGCTTGGTTATCAGCTAGACCCTACAGACTGGGGTTGGAAGTTGGTCAACAATTCATTAGAACCAGTTCAAACTTTACTTCCACCTGCGCCGGAAAAACTGCTGAATTTTTTGCAACTGCAAAAAGGGGTGCAGTGCTAAATGTGGCTGCAAAAAAGTCGGACTGTTTTGGCGACATGCGATACATCGCTATTAACGCAGTTTACATGTACTCAGGATGAACTGATGAAGATGAAGAAGAACAAGAATTGCTTTTATCTTTTCAATCTCTGCTAATATCCATTATTTTGGCAATAGTTTCAAATTAAACAGGATCACAACTGACCCGTGGAATAGGCCTACTAGGGAAACCACGTTAAAAAAACGCGCTAAGTACACTACCTCATAGGTGGCTTGGAAACGTGTGCATTTATTATGACGATTACAACTTTTTGAATCGTTATATCTCAAAAACGGTGGCTCGTAGGAAAAAAAGTATTGATACATTTTTTGTAGATAATTTTATGATCTACAAATTTTGGTTGAAGTATTTTTATGATAAAACTTACCGTTTTGCTGAAAATCGCGAAAAACTCATTTTTTTACCTTTGACCTTGAATAAAAATTTTTCCATAGAGGTGAAAGATGGGGAACTTTCAAACTTTATTTTTAATCATATTTTTAACAATCTTACTGATTTTCAGCTTGGTGGGAATTTATGTAGCTTTACTCTTATTTTTTGGTCTAATTTGACCGGACTACAAGGCTGAGTAAGATATTCGCGGCTTTCTGAAAAAAAAATTAAAAAGTTACTTTGTCTCACTCAGCGAGCAAAATCGGATTTTGCTCACTGATTTCAGGCAGCAAAACCTATATGTTTGAGCTACTGAAGTGAAAATATATTTAATTAATCAAAGTATGCCCCGTTATTCAAAGTCAAAGTCAAATAATTTATTTCAAATAGGCACATAAAAGGCACTTTTGAACGTCAAAAATTAAAATTAAAAAATAGAATTGATTCTAGTCGCCCCTTCCAAAATGTAGTTTCCGTGTGGAGAATATTATCTATGCACTTTTGCCATCTCATAGGTAGTTCATTGATCCCTTTACTAAAAAAACCATGGGGGCGAGAATCAATGAACTCTTTGAAGGCGGTTTGGACTGCCGCATCGGAGTTGAATTTTTTTCCATATAAGGGTAATCTGTTGGAGCAAGATCCGGGGAGTACGGTGCATGTCGCAGACATTCCAATTGTAGCTCATCTAACTTAGTGGTTGTTTGTTGTGCAGTGTGTGGTCTTGCGTTGTCGTGAAGCAGCAGTGGCCTAGAGCGATTGACCAATCTCGGTTGTTTAGCAGCTAGTTCTTCCTTCATGGTTTGCAGTTGCTGACAATATAGATCTGCCGTAATCTTTTGGCCAGATTTTAGAAAGCTGTAGTGAACGACACCGGCGCTAGTCCACCAAACACTCACAAGTAACTTTTTCTGAGTGAATTTTCGTTTAGGGTAGGATTTGGCTGGTTCTCCAGGGTTCAGCCATTGCGACGAGCGCTTCCGATTATCGTACATTATCCACTTTTCATCACAAGTAATGATTCGATTTAAAATCCCTTCATTATTTTGTCGGTTGCGCAAAGTAACACAGCAGTCGATTAATACAGTTTTATCACTTACCCCGAAGCCTGCAGCTATCTCTGAAGTGCTTTGTGATGGATCCGCTTCCACAATAGCCTTTAATTCTTCATTTTCCACTTTGGTCTCTGGCCGTCCACGGGGTTGGCTCTGAAGCTCTCAAATGTACCAGCTAAATGAATTTAATAGATTTGAAAAGAGGAGATATTTCAGATCAAAGTGGTCAGTGCGACAAAACGCTAATTTCATATGTAAGGCGGATCACCCACTGCAACGTTTCACGCGATGGAGCGCGGGAAACGTAGCTAAATTCCCCGCGCGGAAGCGCGTTTTTATTGAATTTGTATGTAAAAAATCACGCCCGGTGGCGCGTTATCTGCGTCCCGCCGCGTGAAGCGGTGCAGTGGGTGATCCGCCTAAGGACCTAATATTTCGACCTTCTTTGAGAAGTTATTGTGAACACTATGGAGAATAAGTAGGTACACTTCATATAGGCGACAAGCCCAAACCACCCAAATGTCATAAATTAATGTAAGTACTAGTAGATACATTATGTTATAAATTTCAATAATGTAATACTTCCATGTAACATACAGCAGTAACTTAACAACACGGTAGTTTGACTTTTATTGTTAGCATAGTAATATGATTATTAGGGCAAAAGTATTTTCGTATTTTTCATACAAAAAAAAAAAATCTTTTAGGTTTAATTTTTTATTTATTTATAACTAGCTTCTGCCCGCGACTTCGTACGCGGATCCTGTTGCTTATGCCAGCGACAACGGGGTCGTCAAAATCGAAGATCTGAAACGTCTGATGTCGAATTCTAAGAGCCCGGGGACCGAAAAACAACGGGATGCGCGAGACGATTCGAGACGTTCCAGATCTTTCATTTTTGTAAGTCAACAGAAAATTCCCATCAGACTAAACAACTTTTGCTAAGACGTCGTTCCTATATATGTTATAGTGTCGCTGGGCTTTGGAGTTCCACAACAGGTGTTCCAGATCTTCAAATTTATTCTCACAGCAGAAAATGCTCTTCACGTGGAATAATTTTTGCTATGGCACCATTTTTATATACATTTTTATAGATTCTAAGGCAGATTTAAAACTGTGTACGTAGGGATTTACTTCATGCAACATATTTTGAAGCAGTGAAATCAGACTATTTGTTCAATTGCGGAAAGTTTTGGTTTCTAATATTTGCCTGATCTTGATAATTGGATACGAAATATATTTGGAGAAACTTGGGGTCATTTTCAGACAATAATGAACCAATAAGGTGGTAAACTTGGCCTTGCACTTTGAATGTTGGCGTAAATGGGCCTTCTGAAATCTGTTTCGCACTAAAAGATGTAATTTGAAAGGCATTATTGTACGAACGGATGTTGTCCAAGAAATGTTTTGACTGTGGATGGTCACCAATTAACAGTGATCTTAATATTTCTGGAGGATTTTGTAATATTTCAATATGTACTTTTCCACCTGAGTAACACATACCGTTTGTTTCTTTTTGCCGTTTAACAGCTTCACAAAAAGTACAATTTTGAACCATACCTCCGATGGCGGAATATGTGGCGTAGTCAATCATAGGAGTATACGTAAATGCACTCCGTTCCTTATCAACCCAAGGAAGGTCGCCACGCCCTACGGCTATATCTTGAGACACATCCGATTCTTCAGATGATATCGACATTCTGTTCAGAGAATGTCGAAATCGATCAGAATTCAAACGTTCGTTGCGCTCTTCTTCTGTCTCTTCATGCTGTACTCCAGCAATTCTTTCTCTCTCACTTTCTAACTGATTATGAATATTTTGTTGTGTGCGTGTTCGGGAAAATGTATGATAATCTCGATCACCAGTTAGTCGCGCATCACGCGTTTCAAAAGACCTGTTAGTATATGTGCGAATACGCTGAGAACTCAAGCGTGATTCTGTATCGGTAAACGTTTCCGTTTCGCGAGACAACGCATGTCGCTCACGATCAGCGGACAGTTGCGCATCACGTTCCGCACTTGTCTGTAGAGACCTCGAAGCAGATGCGTAGATACGCTGAGAATTCAAGCGCAATTCTCTATCCGTGAACGTCTCCGACTCGCGAGACAATGCGTGACGTTCACGATCAGCGGTCAGTCGCGCATCACGCAAATGGGGAACGTCCCCACTTGTCTCTCGAGACCTAGAAGTCGATGCGTAGATACGCTGAGAACGCAGGCGTGCTTCTCGATCCGAAGAGGTTTCCACGGAGCGAGCCTGATGTTCTCGAACAGCATCAAGTCTCTCCTGACGCTCTTCGGTAGATTCTTGGGATCTTATGATCCTCAATCTTTTAGCTCCTTTGGAACATTGGGAAAGATTTGACCTCTTTCTAGGCATGGTTATAGTTTTATTGTGAACATACCTGATCAATTAAAATCTAAGTGACTGCTCCCCTGCGTTACCGGGTAGGCTACCGTGTCACGAAGATAAATGGCAAAGGAAATTAAACACTCAAATAACATAAGCCCGAAGGCATATTCAGTTGATAAAATAAAAAAATAAATGGGAGTTTTGGCCAGTAGAGTCAACTTTTCAATGATATAAGTACCATCGTCACCGAAAATCAGTCCTAAACTGTTACTACCTTCACCGCGTGGAGGTACTCCCAGCTTATGTTATTTTATAATTATACAGTGAAATTAGTGATAGCTTTGATTTCCACATCAGATGTTTCTGATCTTCGATTTTTATAAGTCAACAGGAAATGCCCATCAGATCGAACAACTTTTGCTAAGACGTCATTCCTATATGTGTTTTGGTGTAACTGGGCTCTTGGAGTTCCACAACAGGTGTTCCAGAGCTTCAATTTTTATAAGTCAACAGAGAGTGCTCATCAGATTGAACAACTTTTGCTAAAACGTCATTCCTATATGTGTTATGGTGTAGCTGGGCTCTTGGAGTTCCACATCAGGTGTTCCAGATCTTCGATTTTTATAAGTCAACAGAGAGTTCTCATCAGATTGAACAACTTTTGCTAAAACGTCATTCCTATATGTGTTATGGTGTAGCTGGGCTCTTGGAGTTCCACAACAGGTGCTCCAGATCTTCGATTTTATAAGTCAACAGAGAGTGCTCATCAGATTTAACAACTTTTGCTAAATCGTCATTACTATATATGTTATAGTGTAGCTGGGCTCTTGGAGTTCCACATCAGGTGTTCCAGATCTTCAAATTTATTCTCTCAGCAGAAAATGCTCATCACGTGGAACAATTTTTGCTATGGTACCATTTTTGTATCTCTTATACTTTAGCTGGTCTGTTGCGGTTCTGCCTCAGGTGTTCCATTTTCCAAAATAAATTATAGCCTATATGTTGCCCAGACTTAATATCTATACAACAAAAAAAAATCATTCAAATCCGTCCAGTAGTTCCGAAGATTAGCGTGTACAAACAAACAGACAAACAGACACATTTTTTTTTTGGATTCGTGCTCTATTACTGTTTCTAAACCCCCCTCAAGTATTTTTTTTTTAATATATTCAATGTTCAATGTTACTGTTTTATTATATGTATAGATATGTATGTGTCTGTGGGGCTTGTCCATGCTTCGACCACGATCTTTTTCGGACATTCTTATCGTAAGTGATCCATTTTTCATCACCCGTAATCAACCGTTTAAGAAATGGGTCGGAATTATTACGTTTCAACAAAGAATCGCAAATGGAAACACGTTGCATTAAGTTTCTCTCAGTGAGATCATGTGTTACCCAAATATCAAGTTTTTTCTTCTACCCAGACTTTTGTAAATGCCGTAAAACTGTTTTGTGATCAACATCCAGTTCTTTAGCAATATCATAACTACTAATATGTCGATCTTGCTCCACTTTTTCAAAAATGGCACTGATTTTAGCCGTGACAGGCCCGTCCAGAGCGAGCTTCATCCTTCACACTAAAATTTTCTGACTTGAAACGCTTGAACCACATTTGTGCTACTCGTATTGATACTGCATTAGGTCCGTAAACCGCACAAATTTTATTCGCGGCGTTCGTCGCATTTTTACCTTTTTTGTAATAAAATTTTAAAATGTACCGAATTTCTTCGTCACATACGTTCATGTTGCTTGCTTGAAAAACAATTGAGAAATGGCGGGAACTAGTTATTTTTTTTATTTATTGCATTAAAATAAATATAGTATTAAAACCAGCCATTCAGTACTGCCAAAGAGGTTTCATTACTAACAATAGATTCAAAATACGAAAATATTTTTGCCCCGACCTATTATATAAGGTTAGATAAGTAAGTTATAGTATATTTTACAACAATTGTGCTGTAAATATTATAATCGATTTAATTTGTAATTACAAATTAAATCGATTATAATATTTAAAAAAAAAATTAAGTACTGTCGACATTTCCTGTGACCCTTTTTTTTGGGTGGGAAATTATATATATGTCACATATTTATATATTCACTATCAGGACATATATTATAACACTATTGCACAGAATAACTTTTATGAGCCCTGAATATTATTTTAAAAATATCCAAATTCGAGTTTTCAAATTCGCCAGATCTAAGGAAAACCCACAATTTCTTCATTAGATTTGCCTATTTAAGTCATTATGGGTTAGCCCTCATACCAAAATCAAGGGCTCTGAAGATCACTTTATTTCTTGGTACTTTTTCAAAAATCTGAGAGTGGACTCCTGACCTCGGGGTTCCTGTAGATGTCATATGTCTTCGAATTTTTGGTTGTATTGTAGGACATGCGGTTTTCCTCAAGATATTATCTTTGACCGTTTTGAGAGCAGTGGTTATGAAATAAATTACACAAATTGCCTGGGTTCGACTCCGAAAACAACAACTCTTAAGTCTAGAGCCATTGTCACTGGGCAATATAGTTAGTTACAACAATTTTCATTATAAATGATACAGGCACTGATGTTATTAAAAATAACTTTAATTTCGGAAGTCGGTGTCGTTGGTTCCGCATTTTCGTCTTTTGACACCGACTTCCGAAATTAAAGTTGTATTTATCACTATCAAAAACTACCCAAGCAAAGTAAATAAAATTTATATGGGACCACCCTTGAGGCATACCTTATCCATAAAAAAAAATATTTTGTAAATCGGCTTATAAATAACGTAGTTCTGAGGTAACACACATAAAAAAAATAACCGAATTGAGAACCTCCTCCTTTTTTTGAAGTCGGTTATAATTTGGTCTGTATAAGGCCACAAGTCGGTGCGTTGCGTCGCCGAACCGCTATCTCTCAACAGGCAAGAGGTTTCATAAAATTGAAGCCCCCGTTATTATACCGGGTGGATTTTGTAGACGGGGCAGTAAGGATCCACCTTAATCGATGCAGCTACAGGAAAAATGTCTTAGAAGAATGTCCTTAACTTTTTGATTAATTGCTTACTGCATAGTGCATACACAGACTTTGTAATCAATGCCTACCGTGCTTGTGAGCAAGAAAATGGGCAATATAATTAAAAAGTTTTTTTGAAGCCGTCTCGTTTCAGTCTTTTGGGCATACCAAATCTGCTAATTTTCTACTAAAAAAACTTTTTTTTTTTTAAATACAACCGACTTTCAAAAAAACACTACATAGTAAAAAATAACTTAAATTTCTGAAGTCGGTGTCGTTGGTTCCGCATTTTCGTTTTTTGACACCGACTTCCGAAATTTAAGTTATTTTTCACTTTGTAGTTTTTTTGGAAGTCGGTTGTATTTTTTGTAAAAACAGTTTTTTATTTTTCACTTTTTAGTGGGCCAGTTTGTAACTTATCTAAGTTACAATAGCCTAATGTCAACGGCTCATCACCTTTTACAAAATATTGCTTTTCCCGATGCAGGGACGTTAATTGTTGAGGAGTTCTCCTTGTAAAAACTAGGAGAACTGGAGCTGATTGAGAAGTCACCATCAGCTCCACTTCACGAAACGCATTGTGCTTAGCAACCACATTAAAGTACCTAATCGAATCGCAAACCGTGCACGAGTTAGTATAAAAAATACCCAAATCGCTAGGTGTGCCTACAAAATTTGAGGGTTGCCCTCGATTTCTCCAGGATCCAATCATCAGATCCTGACTTGGTGACTATGGGACCATTTCAGAAGTATCTCCTTTCGAACAAAAAAAGAATTTTGAAAATCGGTCCACAATTGGCGAGTAATCGCGTAACAAACACACAAAAAAAAAAACATTCCGTCGAATTGATAAACTCCTCCTTTTTTGAAGTCGGTTAATAATATGTCTACCCACCCCTAACTGTCAGGAATGGCTCCTCAATCCACATGAACACTGAAACAACGTCAATACATGTGTGATATATGATATGTTATAAACAAGGCATGTTTTTGACAAGTCTTTTAGAAGACTTGACGAAAACAAGTATCGCAACTTGTATAAGGGTGGTGAACGCGGGGTAATAGATGTGTTAGAAATATAGACAACTTTCTTGTACCGAAATAATAGGTAAGTATACCGTTTGTGCATTAACTCTTCCTGGATAGGTACATCTATAGACGTGTTTCTACGCATCTGCTACGAGTCTGTTATGGATCTGCTACGCGTCTACTACGCCTCTGCTACACAATCATGCGCTACAAATTTGTGCCGAATCTGCGTCTGCTACGCCTCCTGCTACGCCTCTGCTACGCACAGTGCTACAAATCTGCTACGAGTTTGCTTCTCCGCTGCTATACCACACCCCGGACACTCCGTACAACGCGCGCAAAATAATTACCTACTACTAATATTAGGTCTTTACATATGAAATTAGCGCTGGTTAAGAATTCCAAATTTAAATTTATAAATTCATTTAGCTGGTACATTTGAGTTTTGAAAACAGTCATTCATTTGTTTTTTCCTCATTATTTTTTTCTTTGGCGTCGCTTATTACCGCACAATGGAAAACATGAAATATCGGTATATTTACGAGTACGAGTTCTACCATGGCACCAGTGCTGCAGAAACAGCTCGAAGGATTAATGATGTGTACGGCGCTGGTGTCGCAAAAGAAAGCACGGTACGATTTTGGTTTCAACGTTTTCGTTCTGGAAATTTCGTCCTTCAGAACCAACTCCGTGGACGGCCGGAGACCAAAGTGGAAAATGAAGAATTAAAGGCTATTGTGGAGGCGGATCCATCACAAAGCACTTCAGAGATAGCTGCAGGCTTCGGGGTAAGTGATAAAACTGTATTAATCCACTTGAAGCAAATCGGGAAAGTAAAAAAACTTGAACGATGGGTACCTCATGAATTGAGTGAGTCGAACTTGCAAACACGCGTCGACTGCTGTGTTACTTTGCTCAACCGACAAAATAATGAAGGGATTTTAGATCGAATCATTACTTGTGATGAAAAGTGGATACTGTACGATAATCGGAAGCGCTCGTCGCAATGGCTGAACCCTGGAGAACCAGCCAAATCCTGCCCTAAACGAAAATAGACTCAGAAAAAGTTACTTGTGGGTGTTTGGTGGACTAGCGCCGGTGTCGTTCACTACAGCTTTCTAAAATCTGGGCAAACGATTACGGCAGATATCTATTGTCAGCAACTGCAAACCATGAAGGAAGAACTATCTGCTAAACAACCGAAATTGGTCAATCGCTCTAGGCCACTGCTGCTTCACGACAACGCAAGACCACCCACTGCACAACAAACAACCACTAAGTTAGATGAGCTACAATTGGAATGTCTGCGACATCCACCGTACTCCCCGGACCTTGCTCCAACAGATTACCTTTTTTTTCCGGAATTTGGACAACTTCTTACAAGAAAAAAAATTCAACTCCGATGCGGCAGTCCAAACCGCCTTCAAAGAGTTCATTGATTCTCGCCCCTATAGTTTTTTTAGTAAAGGGATCAAAGAATTACCTATGTTGAGATGGCAAAGTGCATAGATAACAACGGTGCATACTTTGATTAATTAAATATATTTCACAAAAAAAAATTGACTTTATATTCCTCCCATACAAAACGCCAATTTCATATGTAAGGACCTAATACATAGCCAAATGACGTTAGTACACGTGCAAATGTGTGCGTGAACTCTAGCAGGGTTGGCTGTCGTGCGTAGCGTAAAAAAAATGGCGGTGAGCGACGACGATACGTGACCTTGCGGCGTTCAATTGTTTATCTAGTAAGTCGGGTTCGTAATGAAATAAAAATAATATTTTATTAGTTAAAAATAATTTTGACACAACCAAATCGAATTTGACAATCGCGACTCCACCTGGTAAGTAAGTTAAGTAGGTACTTATTTGCCCTACCCCGTGTTTTTTTTTTGAGCCGAAGATGCGCACTTGGGCAGTGGGGCAGTCTCGACGTCTTTTATATGGAATTTTTCACTTTTGAATGGAAGTTAACGGGTATTCCAGAGGGGGTCGAAATTTTCATTATTTTTGCGATAGGACACACCGTTTTCGAGATATAAGCAAAAGAAAAGAAAACAGCACTGTTTTTGCACCTGAAGTCGAAGTGTTGGTGTGAGTTTTAGTTCATGCCAACTAATTTTATTCACGATGATTAAAAATAGTCAGATTTAGTTAGAAAAGCTAAATTTTAGGTGAGAAACGTCAAATTCAGAATAGTAAAATTCCCATTTTCAGTAAACTAATATCTCAGTGCCATCTTAGTGCTGTTAAAGTATCAAACTAAAATATAGTTAAGTTGTGTCACTTTAGTCAATTTCAGAATGTGAAATCGTCGTTTGACAGGAATAAACTAAATTGTGGTGATTTTTAGTCTATTTAGGCGCATTTTTGACAAGAGAATCGGCACCATTTTAGTTATTATTTGTTTAGATTTCCTTTCTTCCTGTTTCATTCTCAACAATAAATCAAACAACTAGATACGAGTGCCACTACCACGATAGTTTTTTGTGCATATACTAAAGTTGACAACCCTAGCGCGACCGCCGAGCGTAGGTATGAAAGTGAACATACATGTGATTGTGTTCTGTACTCTCTGTGTTTCGTGACCATACTAAAAGTTCATTTTGTATGGCGTCGCGGCGATATCGCGGCGGCGGCCGTGACTCCCTACAAAATGTTCCTCTTGGTGTCGCGCTACACGTCGCTCCTGTGTGAAGTGTCGCGCGCGTTTCCATTGAAATTGTTCTACGGATATATATCGCAGGATCGCGTCGCACTGTCGCGTCGCGCATTGTGTAAGAGCCTTAACGCCCGCCGCCGCGGCTGAGGCTGGCCGGCTTCCAAGCCGAAGCTGCGGTGGTGAGCGCTAAAACCATCGACGACGATAAGCTCGCGTGGGACCGCCGCGCCGGAGCCCCGCAGCGCCGCAGCCGTGACAGAAACCATGCCTGCTGCATGATGCACGCTCGCTTAAGTGATGCATGCTTGCTTGCACGCTGCATGCTAAAGTAATATTATTTTCACATAATAAATAACTTAAAATAAAACACATTTGTACGCAAATAGAAAAATATACAAAGGTAATGAATGTGAATTGACAATACAAAATATTAAACAAAAGAAACCTTCTCTTTATGAGTTGACTTAGGGTCAGCGCAGACAGAAAGGAGCGCAGCGGAGAGGATTTTATTAAGGCACTCGAAAATCAACTTTAAAATTATTTAAATAAACGCGCGCGTGCCCTCCCGCGTATCCTCGAGGACGCGCGAGCATTTTTTGTCAGGTTCAAGCATATATGCACTTTATTTCAATAATTTAAAATTGATTTTCGAGTGCCTTATAGGGATGTGAAAAAATAATCGATTATACAAAAAATCGATTTTTTTTCAATAAAAATCGATTTAAATATTTAAAAAAATCGATTAATAAAAAAACGATTTTATAATTCACTGCCGATTTTTTTCACACATCTTTTTAGTCAGGATCTCAGCTCAGGAGCACGAAGCCGCAAAGTGCCGCGAAGCGATCCACTAACTATTTTAACTATAACAATCATCAATACATCTCCATAGATTGGATTTGTTAACTTTAGATCAAAGAAAATTTCAATTTCGCGGGCTACCACTACACTAAATTCACCTTAAGAATTTTTTTCCTGCGAAAGGAGGAATGAAAGAAAAACTCTTTTGTGTAAAATTTGATTTAAATGTTTATCTTGTTGATTAGATTAAAAAACTGAGCTGTGAATGCTGTGATAAGAGTGATATTTCATGCGTTTAACTTAAACTATAAAAAAAATAAGGGAAAATCGATTATTAATAAAATCGATCATTTTAATTTAAAAAATCGATTATTTTTTAATCGATTTTATTATTAGGCAAAACAATCGATTAATTAATAATCATTTTTTTATGTATCCTCTCCGCTGCGCTCCTCTCTGTCTGCGCTGACCCTTATGCGTTGGCAGAGTGTGACAATTTCAAATCTACCGACATTCCTCCTTTAACAAATTCGATATTTTAACTAGTATTTTTAACGTAAATATAATGAACGAAAGTGTATTAAATGTTGACATTATGAACTTAGGTATAATGATTATCGATATTTTTAATCATTAGATATTTTTATCACTCGGCATTTCAATGTTAGACATTTTAAGCTTAGATATAACAATTTTCGATATTAGGTACGATATAATCGATATTTAAATTTTCGATGTTTTGAACGTTGACATTTTACACGTAGGTATTTAAATACCTACATGTAAAACATTCAAATCTGTACCTAGTATGCGTCATCCATCATCATATTTTTAAATTGCCTACATCCACCTAATATACCACATTTAACAACCCACTAACACTTATGGCAAGACTATAATGAAAGGTCCAACTTTACAGTTTTCCTATTGATATTTTCTCCATGAGTTTTGCTTCATACAGACATTCCCTATGGGTACGCAATGATAGGTACGTATAAACAGTGTGAAGAGTGCACGTCTATGTAGCTCAAATTGGTTTGTTTTTGTAGTGTTCTTGAAGATCTACTAGATACACTATTGTTCTCCTTTGTCTCTGATATTTTTAAGTTAGATGTCTGGCATACCTGTTATTTGCATGGTTACTAAAATGCTACTTTTAGATGATTATTTAATTTGAATTGTAAGTGGCTGTGCTGTTAGTGTGCTTTTCTATACATATAATAAAATCGTAGGAAAGTCAAAACTGTACATTGAATATTTTTTAAAAAGGATACTTGGGGCGTGATCTACAATCGATATCGAAGCCAAAAATATAGTTTTTAGAATTTTTGTCTGTTTGTCTGTATGTATGTCCGGGATAAACTCAAAAAGTACTGCATGGATTTACTTCAAATGTTGCATGAATATTAATACTAAGAGGTCGGGTCAACATATAGGCTACATATTATCACGCTATCACCTACGGGGGAGGAGCTGTGAATCTTTATATCTAACGACGCATATTTAAATGTTGTTTTTGAGTAAGCCATGCTATTATCTAGCTTTACACTGTAAAAACTACGCCATTTAAGTAACTTGGGCAGAGAAACATAGTTTAATGAATGTTAGTAGTATAAAGACAATTTTGAAACAGCGCCATCTATGAGATTTCATAAAAATCAAATCAAGTTACATGTTAACATTTTTTGGAAATTAATAATTTTTTGATCATGTTGGCGAGGTAAGTAGTTAGTTATTCTTAAAATTCATAGATGGTAATGTGCATTTTCTTCATAAAAGTTGTATCGTATAGTTCGTTTTGACAAATTCAAGTTCCAACAAAACCCTCAAAATCTTGAGCAGAGTTGAGGAAGACAATTTTTAAAAAATGCGGTGTTAAGTATTACAAAAAGTTATGTTCATTGATGATGATCATTTCATTTCAGTTCATGACACCCTCGCGGAGGCGAGCGTCAGTGACAGTCCCAGCCGCATGCGTCATCTGTTTGCCGTCATCTTGGTGTTTTGTGGAGTCGCGAACCCGGTAGCTTTGTGGGAGAAGTATCGCCATCATCTGTCTGAAGATTTTCTACGAGCTTTGAGGGGTGCTACTGGAGACGAAATCGAAGTAACTGATGAACGCGTGCTGAACACTTCTCAGTTCACTTCAAGATGTGGTCATTTCTATAGGCGGCAATCCACTGATCGAATATGGGTTACCAGCTCCCCAATCATCACCGCATCAAGACCGTGGAAATCGGGAGTATAACGCTGAGACAAATTATGATCCGGGCGAAATAACCACCATACAAAATGACCATGTCGCTTTGTTCTCTTCAGAGCAAAAACAAATTTATGACACTGTCCTTGAAAGCGTTGGGCGAAACCAGGGTAAAATGTTTTCTTGGATACTCCTGGTGGATCAGGAAAAACATTTGTTACCACTGGCATACTTGCAGAGGTCAGGAGGCAAGGCAAAATTGCTATTGCTGTAGCGTCGTCGGAAATTGCTGCCACACTGCTTCCGAGTGGCAAGACAGCACATGCCATGTTTAAAATTCCCATCGATTTAGAGAGCGCCGAAACGCCTGTTTGTGGTGTGTCACGTAACAGCGATAAGGGACACGTGCTCAAGGATTGCTCTCTGATCGTATGGGATGAGTGTACGATGGCCAATAGGAAGGCAGTTGAGGCCGAGGACAGAACCCTGCAGAACATCCGCAGGAACGAACATTTCATGAGTGGTGTCACAGTTCTGTTCAGTGGTGATTTTCGGTAAACGCTTCCCGTGGTGACACGGGGATCGAGGGCTGACGAGGTGAATGCTTCGTTGAAACGATCTTCGTTGTGGTCACGAGTTCGTACGCTGCGCTTGACCATTAATATGAGAGCTCGGCTCGGCGGCAATGCACGTGCTCAAGAATTCTCCGATGTCCTTCTAAATCTTGGCGAAGGCACTCTACCAGAAGAGATAGGTGGACAGGTGGTGCTTCCAGTCTCTCGGTAGAGTGGTATCCAGCTTAGAAGAACTCATTTGCTGTGTGTACGGAGACATCAGTCATATACCGCATTAGCAGAATTTTTGGGTGTGTGAGCGGGCCATTTTGACGCCCAAAAATGATCAGGCTGCAGCAATTAACGAATGCATTTTCTCGGAAATTGAGGGGAATGAAGTGGTCTACACCTCGATAAACACTGTTGTCAAGCAAGATGACGCCACACATTATCCCGTGGAATTTCTGAACTCCCTGTCAGCAAGTGGACTTCCAGCGCATACCATCAAGCTTAAGGTCAGTCTCCCGATTATGCTTCTTCGGAACCTATCTCCTCCGAAGTTGTGTAACGGGACCCGCCTTAACGTCATCTCGCTCCACAAACACACCATTGAGGCGGAAATTCTTACGGGTTGTGGCGTCGGCGAGGCAGTATTTATACCACGCATTCCCCTCATACCTCATAATTTCCCGTTCCAGTTCAAGCGCGTACAGTTCCCCGTGAGTGTTTGCTTCGCGATGACCATCAATAAGTCGCAGGGGCAGACACTGAGGGCAGCGGGTGTCGACCTCAGGATGAATTGCTTCTCACACGGGCAACTGTACGTCGCTTGCTCCCGCGTCACCAGTCCTGACTCTCTTTACATTTTGGCTCTTGGCAGCATAACTACCAACGTAGTTTATAGGGAAGTGTTGTAAGGTATGATACCTTTGTACGTATTTTTACTCTTTTGTGTCCTGGAATGTATTCCTGCATTATTTTCTGTATTTCCTTCAGTCACATCTTATGACTAAACTCAGCAGGATTCCCATATAACTCTCTTCACTTGCTTCGCTTGCAAAAAAAACTTATATTTTAATGCTATTTTAAATAGTTGTGTACTTATAATGCTATAGCAACACTGGCATCTTAGGTATTTTTGGTGCTGTAGAGCCTTCAAGCAGACGACGTCGCGGGCAGCAGCTAGTTATAAATAATTACAAAATAAAACAAATCATAATGATGTAATCTAAAATGTAATACTTACTGAAGTCCAAAATTAACTTTTACCACTTAATAGGCACACATTATTTACTATGGGTACATTAAAAACAAATGATAACTTTAAAACACTGGTTACATATATTTATTGCCACCTATAGTGCGCATATGCTCTGTTTGCTTCACACAATCGATGCAAGTCCTGTTTTCTTTTAACAACTTTCCCAGTATTGTTGGCAGCATCAAGGAGTTCCCATGCAAATTGTTTTGGGAAATGGACTGTTCTTTCCTTTTCATATGTAGCTTCTAACAGCCATTTAATAGCCAGGAATAAAGACCTCTTCTCAGTAATGGGGCCTGGAACCTGCAAAGAAATTTACCCATAGCTGTTGAGAATGTCCATTATTTGATATCATAATGTAGTAAGACCATACTTGATAGTGGGTGAACTAGTTCTGAGTAAAAGCAGAAACCATGACATAATCACAAAAGAAGTGCAGTGTAATCCTGCCATCACCATTTCATAAAAGTACTTAATAATTTTTCATACTAATGACATTTTGCTTTAACCAGCAGTAGGACAATATAATTTACCAAAATATTAACAATGACATTAGTAAATATCTTTGCATATAGACAATGTTTACCTGATATGTAATACCTCCTCTCTTGATAGGTTGAAGTTGAAGAAGTGGCTTGGAGTTCTCAATAGCTTTGTGCAGGATTTTCTTTGGATCTAGCTCTATTTTAGCCTTCGCCTCGGGTGTTGAGGCCAAGTGGTAGCGTTCAATCTGTGACCTCTTGATATTTTCAAATGACTTCTCAACAAGACTGCGAGCCAACTGTTTTTTTCCCATTTCCATGACATGGTTGATGAGTTTGCTGAAATAGAGAGATGATATCTATTATTAAGTATTGCATAATCAGCCTATAATGTTCCAAATGCTGAAACACAGGCACCTTCTTAATGAGAGGGAGTGGGCCGTAATACACCATGCAAGCCCAGTGCAGGTTGGTAGATGTTGTATGTCTTGGATTTATTGGTTCTGGGACATTTTTCCTCACAATGTTTTCATTTACCATTTTAAGAGCAGTGATGAAATATATATATAGTAAATATTGATTTAGAAATCATTCTTTTCCAAAACATGTAAAAAAATGTATAAAAACTGTTGTAAATACTTACTTTACCAACGGGTCATGGTAAACAGAGCTGGTTTCATATACAGCTGGAGGCCTCACAGGTAAGGCCGCTATCTTACTTAATTCTGAACTTTCTATAAGTTTTGCTTGATCTTCTTTCCTAAAGACTGGATTTTGAAAAAAGTCTGGGAAAGTGGTGGGTCTTGAATATTCTCTGGATCTTAATATCCCTGAAAGTCTACAATACAACATGGATATGAGTGAGTTGACCAGTATACTATATGACAAGTCTAGACTCATTTCATTTCATTATGGACTAAGGCCCGTATTACAGAACGTCACTCAATACTCAAGCATTACTTAAAACTAGATTCAAGCCATTTGATTGGTTGAAACTAGTTTTAAGTAATGCTTGAGTATTGAGTGACGTTCTGTAATACGGGACTAAGTGGCACAGGTTAAACATTTGAAGTATGACTACCTACTGTACAGACACTTGAATTGATTTGGTGCAGCATTATTATTAAAAGCCCAGGGCAAAGGCCTAACTTCCCTCTTTCCACATTTGCCGCTCTAACGCAATATTGTGGGCCAACCTTTAAAAATTATCGCCACATCTAAAACGAGTACTGACCCATCTGGAGGATTAGAACCATTAGATATCTACCTAATTTGAACAACCAATTAATGCAGGCGGTTTGTACACTGAAATTGGAAGAACTATCAAAGACTGCTATATCAGTTAGGTACTTTAACAGCTACTGCTGGACTGGTAATCACTTGAGCAATACTGAATTACCGAGTTGTCATAAATGTTATAAATAATTAACTTACCTAGGAAGCAAATAAGAAGATGGGTACCACGGCATACGTTTATTTAAAATCCGGATATTATTAGCCATGTTTCTTGTTTTATTTAGTCTAAAATTACAAATAATCCATCCGAGTTCGAAATCGTAACCCTACTTTTTGTTTTTTTACGATGAATTAATGAACGTTTCTTTGACTTTTGACTTGAGCTTGACACTGACAGCACATTTTTCAAATAAGGCTGCCAATAGAGTCAAATAATATACTGCAGGGTCAAATTAAGCCGGGGGCAGCGGGATTGTGCCGGGGTAGCAGGATTGTCTGAAAGGGTTACCCAAAGCACACCCCGGACACTCCGTACAACGCGCGCAAAATAATTACCTACTACTACTACATAGCCAAATGACGTTGGTACACGTGCAAATGTGTGCGTAAACTCTAGTAGGGTTGGTTAGTTGGTTGTCGTGCGGAGCGTAAAAAAAATGGCGGGAACGACGACGACGCGACTAGAAAGGACTAGTTTGATTGTTTATCTAATTAGTCGGGTTCGTAATGAAATAAAAATAATATTATAATAGTTAAGTAATAAATGTAAAACTTTTTAACAATAACTTTAATTTCGGAAGTCGGTGTCTTTGGATCTGTATTTTAGTTTATTGCCACCGATTTACGAAATTATAGTTATTTTTCACTTTGTACTTAGTGTTTTTTTGGAAGTCGGTTTTTTTTTTGCTGAAAAGTTTTTATTTCTCGCTTTTTAGTGGGTCTGTTTATAAAGTATCTAAGTTACAATAGCCTAATGTCAACTTGCTCATCGCCTTGTACAAAATATTGCTTTTCCCGATGCAGGGACGTTAATTGTTGAGGAGTTCTCTCGGTACTCCATCATCAGCTCCATTTCACCATTCGTGCTTTAATTTATGCTCGTCACAATTGACGAGCATAAATTGTGCTTAGCAAACATATTAAAGTAATCGAATCGCAACCTGTGAAATACTTATTATTGAGTAGTCCCGGTGGCCATCTGTCGTCTTCTTCTTCATCATCAGTTCCACTTCACTAAATGTTGCTATCCCAGAGCAAATACCCATGCAAATAAGGTACTTAGCTAAATATTGCTTACACTAAAATATTTTCGTTTAAATGACCTACATTAAGTTCTATAAATAATCGGTTATTATATCGAATGGTATTAAAATGCGATATCTTACAAACATTTATGTAAATACAAATTCGGAAAGCATCACAATATTGAACCATCGTGATTAAAACTCAGATAAAACTTTTAAATCGCAAAATTGTGTGTTCGTGTCAGCAGTACAGTGCTGCGGTTCTTTGTGAGCGCCCCGAGCTAATGAACCGCCGATAATGTCGCGGGTGTGCGGGGTGAGGTGCGGTATCTGATGTCAGCACGGGGTAGGGAGTGGCCATTCTGTACGAAGTACTATTAGGTATTCTGTGCCCAAAGAGTAAACTAATAAACATGGGAAGTACCGCTGCCCCGGAACATAAAGGGCTGAGGAAGGAACACGGGTACGGGTAGGTTTTAGTCAGACTCAGTAAGAGTGTGACACTCCCTTCTGCTCCACCCAGAGCGGAAGGGGTCATTTGATGATTTCCCATCCATAAAAAAGGGTCAAATTAAACAAAATCAAATATTACACAAAACTGTTGTCTACTAGATTTTATAATACTGTTTATTAAAGTGGCATACTAAATCTTTTGGACTTTTCGCATTACTGAATACGATGAAGAAAAATCACGAGACACACGATGATTGCGCAGTGATTACCGAGAAATTCAATTTTTTTTTACGTTTTTGCAATTAGCAGGTCAGTGTCAGGTTGTGTCTTGATCAAAATATGATTCGCGACTATAACAGGTACTTATTCACAGAATTATAGTCATTAGAATCATTAATACATCTTCCTAAGTTAGATTTGTACCAGAAGAAGAAATCTCCTAGGGAAAAGTGTTTATGGTACAAATCTCACTTATAAAGATGTATGAATATTTTCTATGATCATAATTCTGTAAATACGTACAACCTGTTATAGTCGCGAATCAAATTTTGATCAAGATACAACCTGACACTGACCTGCAAATTGCAAAAAACGTAAGAAAATTTGAATTTCGCGGTCTACCACTTCCCATTCACCTTACCCTAGTTCTAAATCAACGGTAACCTAAGAGTTTTTTCAGCACACTTGCTCGTAAAGTGGCTTTTAATGACCGTTTTTAGGTCCCTATTGCAGTTTACTAAACACGGGTGCGTTTTACTGTATGTTACCGCACTAGTGCGGTAACGCCACAGATAACTACTTACTAGTCGGAGAAAAGGAATATTTCACTTTTTTGTAAATAGTCTGAATTGTTCTTGGTCCCAAAATTAACTAAAATAAATCTATTTACCATAGATTGTCCGTGGTCCCCCTCCAGGAACCAAGTGGGAAAGACCCTGGCTGGCGTTCTATTATTGCGGATTCTCACTGAACTATTGTAACAGAATACCTAATAGTACTATAGCACGGTAATATTATATACAGTATTGTAACTCGGCCGTATCATAAAAATAAATGCCTACAGCCGCGCAGTACGTAAACATGCGATAGGGCTGCCCGCCTCCTGCATTTTAATTACATTTGCCTACTTTGTGTTTCCATTTGGTTTTATGATTATATATATACTTTTTGTGATTGTGTAAGTTTTGTGATTGTAAACATCTAAATATTCTGTGAATATTTCATGAGTCTAGCTGTTGTTGTTGTTATGAATACCAAGAAAAAAAAAGCTGTTTTTAGTGGTATAAGTTGTTATAGCAGCAGCAGAAATACATATTCTGAGAAAATGTCAACTATCTAGTGACAGACAGACGGTCAAATTTATTTTTTCTAGTATTATTCATACCCACAGTACAATAAACAACTTATTAATAATAAATTACCACGTCTTTACTTTGAATTATACAAACTAACAAAACAAAACACACATGCCCCGAGGTTTTAACACAATTTTAAGTACCTACCGTATCATGATTCATAAACCGCCTATATCTACCTATTTCACTCGTGTCAAACACTTTCCTTTACTCTATTTACTTTATTTAATCCAGACATCTTTTTTTCGGGAGATAAAAGGAAATACTTATCCACTAAAAAGGCACACATTATGTACCTACCTACTAGTAAGTAAAATTATTTTATAGTCTTACCTTTCAGAGTTTCCAGGTAATCTAAAAAAAGTTATCTCTGGATTCGTGATTGAATTCATGCAACCAAAAACAGCACAATTTATATCCTACTCGTCATATTAAATATGTACAGAGGCCAGCACATCAAGCTACCCCAATCTGTCAGATTTTCCCAATTGAATATGAACCTTATTCCTTTGAGCTAAAGTTGAAAATCTATCAAAGAAATTTGACAGATTCGGGTAGGTTGACCTGCTGGCGTCTGTACTTGAACTTATTTTTACTGAAAAACTGCGCGGTTATTGTTAAAGAAAAAACAACACACCGTCCGTTCGTCACTGCGGCACAGTCGCGACTGTCTGCGTGCCGAGCGCAGCCGATCGATTCTGTAAAAATCTCACCGTGAAAAGTTAGGTGAAGTGAGCTTAGAGTGAGCTGTCAAGAGAATCAATCCCTAGCATCAGGATGACACGGACAGGTCACTCCACGCTCACTTCACCTAAGTTTTCACGATGAGATGGTTACAGAATCGCACTGCAGGCCGAGATCGAGGCGCGTAGGCATAGCTCGCGCTTCGTCCGTTTGTATGAAGTTGGAATACTGTATATAATATTACCGTGACTATAGTCCGCGCGGAACTACACACATCAAAAGTGTCTAGGGATCAAGCATTTTTATGCGGATTTCTTGAGATTGAGATGTGGCTTTGTAATAAATTTATGATTTTATAAATTTATATGGATCCTTTTTGGTGCATTTCATAATTTGAATCAGGAACTGTGAATCAAATTCGAGTAAAAGATGAAAATCAGCTGTCAATATTTTCCCTATAAAAACATACAACGCATTGAAGACATTATTAGTGCTACTGTTTCCCTACTACTGATTAAAACCAACGTTATTATGGAGCGGCGACGTCATTTAAGCAGGGAAGAAATGCTCAGAGCCGTGGGAATGATAGAAGCTGGTTCCCGGCAACGTACTGTGGCTTTAGCTCTGAATACAAGTCCGAGTGTTATCAGTCGACTTTGGACACGTTACCGAAGCACTGGTACCGTGGCTGAGCGCCATGGAGGACGGTATCGCTGCACCACACGGAGACAAGACCGATACATTCAAATCTTAACTCGAAGAGCTCCAACAATAACCGCCATGATGTTAGCCGTGAGGCTTCATCACTCTTCAGGGAACTTAATTAGCGACCAAACAGTCAGAAACCGCTTGCATGAAGTGAACCTTCATTCCCGAAGACCGCTACGGGTACCACCTATAGCAATGCACAATCGTAGGATTCGATATCAATGGGCTCTTGAACACAGAAATTGGGCAGAAGAACAATGGCGTTTCGTGTGCTTTTCTGATGAGTCTCGTTTTGGTATGAGACCGGATACAAGACGTATACGACACTGGAGAACCCCTGGACGCCAACAGCGATTAAAATCCTGCCAGGAAGTCCATCCTTATAGTGGTGGAACCATCATGGTATGGGCGGGTATTTGGATCGGCGGAAGAACTGAGTTGATTTGGATCAGAGGCAACCTCAACGCTCAAATTTATGCTGAGACGATTGTATCAGACGTCATCGTTCCTCTACAAGTGCAAATCGGTCCCTTATTTCAGTTAATGCATGATAATGCACGACCGCACACCGCAAGAGTTGTAAGACAGACTCTCGCCGCAGCTAACATCAATGTCCTGCCCTGGCCTGCTCAGTCGCCAGACTTGAACCCGATTGAGCATGCATGGGATATGCTACAGAGAAGAGCTCTGCCGAATATGGAGGGTATCCAGTCGCAAGAAGACCTTTTTTTGTTGTTGCAACGAACATGGGCGGCCATTCCACAGCGTGATTTGGATGAACTCATTTTGAGTATGCCAAACCGATGTTCTTGTGTTGTTAGTGTTCGCGGTAGAAACACGGATTATTAATTGTTTAAGTTACCCAATAAAATTTTAGAGAAAACTGTTATTTCAGTCTTTTTTTCGAACTTTTGTGTTAGTGGTTCAAATGTCAAAAATCCCTTTATTAGGAAAATGGCAAATTTCTTTATTAATGCAAAGGTGACTTGGTTTATCGTTACTGTGACAAACGAAAACACTTTATTTGATGAATCCTTAAAGAAAATTTTAATTAATATCAATCAGGAGAAAAGTTATTGCAAAAATATATGTTGATCCCTAGACACTTTTGATGTGTGTGGTTGCAATTTACTGGGTTTTTAACATTCATTTTCTAAAACAATTTTTTCAATAAGTTTCTCTTCAAGTAAATTCATTTCAATTTGTAATACAATACGCGTGTGAGACGTGCACTTTTGAATTTTCCAAGTTTTTAATTAGCTATACTAAAAATGCATAGCGCGCACGCTGCAGCTTCATCGTCCATTGCAAAGGCGAATGACAAGCTCCCTAGAGTAAATATGTTCCTTGATGACAAGTGAGGAGCGTCACGATTAATTGCGCGAGTAGAGCAGTGTGTGGGCAGAGAAGGCAACATCGCGGCAAATAGCGGGCTAGCGGCTCACTTTAGTTGCTATATAAAAACTATAAGTGCAACAAATTTAAAAATGAGCGCAGCAATTAGAATAATTAAAAGTAAAAGTAAAAGAATATTAAAAGTATGTGATAAATAAAAACAGTACTGTTTACGCCGCTATGTAAATAATTGAGCCTGTCAAGTGCCGTTAATCCTTATTATTAAAGTTTTAAACAATCTTGAAATCAGTGCGTGTCACCTAAAAAGTCTAAATCAATAACTCCTAAAAGTTTTGAGACTTCGATCAGTGATTTGCAAAACTTCAATTTTCGCATTGTCATACTACATCATCTATACAAACCAATGCCATCTGTGAGTAATCATTAGCACTACTAAGAATCCTCATTGGCGTACTCATTATCTCCGTACTGCTAATTTGATAATCTACGTGCAAGCGAATACATCGATTGAGTGTTGACGCCTTTCGTCAATCTTTCGCACGGCGGTAGGTGGCGTTGCTTGTCGTCTGGCCGACAATCTATTGTTTGTAAACAAACACCGACCGTTTTTTATTCATTTTTATTAACCGAAATAATACGATTAAATTATAAAAATGTCTTCCAAAAATGGTCCAAAAGGCGACCGCAAGATTCCAGAAAAAGTTTTATGCTTTAAATGCAAGAAGGCAGTGGACATTACGAAAACAGCTTTATGTTCAGTGTGTACCAACCGTTATGAACCAGATTGTGATGGTTTTCCGGAACAAACATACGGTATAATGGATCAGGAATCTAAAAAAAAATGGCGATGTAAAACATGCATCAAAAGTAAAAAAGCTCCAACTACCAGCCATGTATCTGATGTATCAAACGTCACAACGAGAAAACGAGCAAACCAAAACCTAAACCTGAACAGCCCATTACCAGGCCCAAGTGACAGCCAACAGGTTAATAAACAACTCGGAAAATTGAAACTTGCCGTCCAGGGGACTTCTGATATCATGGATTCGCACATACTATCCGAATATGAAACTTCAGATGAATCATTCGATACACCTAACATACTATCTCAGAGTGTTGACGGCACAATATCTGAAATATCTGAAACATTAACAGTTTTGGAAATGAAAAACACCTTAAAAGAACTCACGCTTAGACTGAATAGTGCGGAAAATGAGCTAGAAAATACTATACTAGAAAATAGCAATCTCCACCAACAAATAAATAAATTAGCAGCAGAGACAAAAATGCTAAAATCACTTTGTTATTCCCCAGTTACCTCTGAAAATAGCCCAGCTATCAAACATAAGAGAAAAAGACTCTCTCTACTACCACAAAACACGCTCTCCGTGCCTTGTACTCCTTTGGCAAATAAGTCGAATGTCGACTGTAGCACGAGTATTGAAATAATATGTCTTCAACAAAAAATCTCGGATCTTCAACAAAACCTGAAAGAAGCACAACAGCAGATTGAAGCTCTCTCAAAACTAATAGAAACGATGAAAAGCAGTAATAAAATACCACAAAAATCACTGGTATCAAAAATTAACACAGAAATGCCTACTTACATCGAAGAGCAAAAACATGAACTGACGAGTAGAGTATTTATCTTTGGCTCTCAGCAATGCGTCGGTCTAGCAGGAGCCATGATACACTCAAGACAAAATACAAGGTATGAAAAGTATAGGATTATTGCGAATACGAAACCAAATGCTCTCAGTAATCAAATAATAATGAGCTGCCGTTATGCTAAGTTGAATCCTAATGATAAACTTGTGATATGCGTTGGGGAAAACGATTATAATTTAAATAATACCATATCCCAATTACAAATTATACTGGATACATTTTATAACAATATGATTATTGTATTAAATGTGCTTAAAAATGAGTATCTAGACGTTAATAAACTTAATTATCGTATCAAAAATGTATGTATTAACTATAAAAAATGTAAATTTATAGAAAGCCAATCTAATATGACATCCGAATTGTGTACAAAAATTAATTTCCTAATTGACTGTAATGATTATAATGAGAATTATTTAAACCCTAGAAACCTTGTAAAACGAATACTAAGTAACAAATCAAGTCTTAAAGTAAACACCAAACTTAATAAACCAAAAAAGGGAACAATCCCATTCTATTTTGATCGTGTAAGCTTAAATCAACAAACATCAGAAAACTTAATAAATCCTACTAAGAAACCCCAAAAAGGAACTATCCCCTACTATTTTCCGGTAATACAAAATAATTCAAAGTTTTTTCGAGCCCGTAATTCCGCCACCTGTAATACATCATAACTTTAAAATACTGCATCAAAATATTGCCAGTATCTTGTCCAAAAGGGAACTCCTTGAACTAACCTTACAGGAACTCCAGGAGATGAATAATAGTCCAGACGCAATATGCCTCTCCGAGACTTTTATAAAAAAAGGTAATGAATCTCTTACTAAAATCCATGGTTACAATATGACAGCTAACTTCTGCAGAGATAAACAAAGGGGCGGTACATGTATTCTGCTTAGAAAAAATCTTGTTTTTAAAGAGTTACCTTTTATAAATACATATGCAACACAAAATACTTTCGAAGCATGTGGCGTAGAACTGACACAACATAAGCTAATTATATTTGTGTATATAGGACACCTCAGTCTGACCCCATCCAATTTTTGAGTAAGTTAAATAGTCTTTTGGACCACGTGTTCAAAAAATATAATTTCAAAATAAACGTAGTCTTGGCAGGTGACTTCAACATTAATACTCTCGTAAACAGTAATATTACTATTCAATTTCAAGAACTCTCATACAATTATAACTTAAAATTACATATTGACCGTCCAACTCGTAAGTCTTCCTGTATCGATCACATTCTCAGTAACATTCCTAATGTTAATGCTACGGTAATGCCTCTTCACCTGTCCGACCACGACACGGCGCAAATGTTGAGCTTTCCCTTGAAACATAAGATACAAAACCAGACAACATATTTCTTCTACAAAAGAGATTATAGCTTTAACACTCTCAGCGCCATGTGGTCCGCCGGCCGCCCACATAAATTATTTTATTGCAAGCCAATATGATTTTTTATAACTTATCTCCACAGGCCACGTGGGCGGCCGGCATTCCACAACTTTCGCGCCTAATTTGTTGTTATTATTTGACCGTTAGAAATCTAAGGAATATCACTGCACGCCACCGCTGTAATTAGGTCAGTTGGCCGCACGCCGCCCACGCAGCCTGCTGGAAACCTGGAAACGCATTTTCGCGCGCTTTTGCTCCCGCTATCCTCGCGTACTCGAAATTTTGAGCGATTATTATTATTATTTTCAAGAGCAACCCCATCAGTTAGTTTGCAAAATTTGCCAGAACACCAATTCAGTAAAATAATACTGTATGATCATAGAAATAGACTGGTTAGCAGACGATGCGTAGGTACATTGCATTGTTACGAAAGGCTTCGAGCTACGGGGTTGTCTGCCATAGAAGCTAGAAATAAAACAAAGAAGGTCAATATTGTATGCCTGAAATGTCCGACACTACCGAGTGTTTGCAGGGAATGTTACGGACAAATCCACATTCATCTAAAAAAAGATTAGTTGGTTTTTCATTATTTTATTAATTTTCTGTAAACTTAATTTAATAAACAAATTAAACCCTAACCTTAAAAATGTCTTATCAGTCTTTTTGTACTCAATTTATTTTAAGTCCTATTGTTAAGTCAATAATGTCCGATTTTGGTCGGATTTTTTTCCATGAACAGATCTTGAAGAGCACTTTTAAATGAATTTACTTACTATTCCTTATCTAGCAAGCCAATGACAAAAAATCAATATGAATTTGTGGGATCACAGCGGACCACACGGCCTGCTGGCATAGTTGACGGTGTATCCCGCCAGCCGCCCACATGGCTTTCTGCAAAAGTTAGTTCAATTGTAGTGTGGCCAGCTGCATAAAAATATATGTGACCCGCGCGCCGCCCACATGGCCTGCTTCTCTAGAAAATGCTCTTAAATACATGGCGCTGAGAGTGTTAATAATATCCAGAAATTTAAGGAATGCATACGAAATGTGTCATGGTCGGAGGTCTATGAAGAGAACGACTTAAATATAGCATTCAATTCTTTTCACGAATTGTTATGCTTATTCCATAATATATGTTTCCCAAAAATAAAGGTAAAAGTAAATGCTAATAATAAAAAGAAACAGAACTGGATAACCAGAGGTCTACAACAAAGTTGCAAAACAAAAAGGTCTTTGCGCTATCAATATTATAAGAACAAAAATGCACGAAATAAAACAAAATATTTACAATACTCAAAGATTTTACAGAAATGTGTTTACATATCAAAGAAGAACGCAAACATCAAGTACATTAACAATAGTGAAAACAAGTGTAAGGCTGTATGGAGAGTTATAAGGGATGAAATTGGGAACAATAGCCATGGAGACAACATAGAAAATATTGTAATTGATAACACAGTGCTTTCAGATCCTGTAGAAATAGCAACGGCATTCAATAATCACTACATTAATATTGCACATTCTTTGAGTAAGGGTGTCAAAGTAAACTGTAACGAATGTTCAATAGTCCATTCAATGTTTCTTAAACCAGTGTCCGAAAATGAAGTTAGAGCTGAGATTATGTCCTTGAACAACACAAATTCAGAAGGTTATGACGAAATCAATACAAAACTCATTAAAGCATGTACTAATGAACTTATTGAAATTATGACATATTTAATTAACTTATCATTCTCACTTGGCATTTTTCCGGAATCACTAAAGCTGTCTATTGTTAAGCCACTCTATAAAACCGGTGAAAAATCAGACGTTAATAACTATCGCCCAATTACTTTGATACCGATTCTATCAAAAATATTCGAAAAGTGTATGTATAAAAGACTGATTGACTTTTGTAATAAATTTAACATTATTAGTAAAGAACAGTTTGGATTCCAAAAAAATAAATCCACAACGTTAGCTATCTACAGTCTTATAAAAATAGTATTAACGAATATTAACCATAACTATCTTACTACAGGGCTGTTCTTCGACCTATCTAAGGCCTTTGATCTAGTTTCCCATGACCTGTTACTACAGAAGTTAGAGGCAGCTGGAATTAGAGGCATTACACTTCAGTGGATATCCTCATATCTAAGTAATAGAAAACAAAGCGTTACTATTACAAAAATAGATATAAATAACGATATGACATCTCACTATTCTGAATTCAAATCCAATAAGCACGGCATCCCACAAGGAAGTGTACTAGGCCCTATTTTATTCCTTTTGTATATAAATTCTATCACCACTATAACTAATCATAAATGTATTTTATTCGCTGATGACATCTCTATTATTGTGACTTCTGATAAAAAAAACAATACAATTAATGACCATGAGACAGAAATTAATAATGTCATTGAAAGATTGATTGCATGGCTAAATGAAAATAATTTATCTATAAATCTAAAAAAGTCCGTTTATTTAAAATTTAATAAATCAAATAATGCAAAACACAATATTAAAATGAATATAAATAGAATTCACGAAGTAACGCAAACTAAATTTCTAGGCGTAACCTTGGATCAAGACATCAACTGGAAAGCACATGTTGATACAGTATCCAAACGAATTAATACGTTTGTATATGCACTGAAACAGATTAGGAAAATAACAAACATTAAAACGTCTTTATCAACATATCATGCTGTTGAATCAGTGCTACGCTATGGCTTAATTATGTGGGGTAACAGCACTGATCTAAATAGAGCATTTGTCGCACAAAAGAGATGCATTAGAGCACTATGCGGTCTTAAACCTGACGATTCTTGCAGACCGGTGTTTAAGAAACTTGATTTGTTACCGTTGCCGTCCCTTTATATTTTTGAAATATGTATGTTTGTGTGCAGGCATAGGGAATTGTTTGCGAAAGCAAGCGATGTAAATTCTCGCAGCAGGCGCGACCCCTACAGGCTCGTGTTAGATGTCCTCCCAAGGCTTGCAAAATATAAAATATAAAAGCTGCATGTTTATGTGTGTCCAGGTATACAATAAAATACCAAATGAATTAAAGGCATTAAATACAAGATTGTTCAAAATTAAATTGTACAAATGGCTGTCTACTAATAGTTTTTACAGTGTTAAGGAGCTCCTGGAGCATAAAATCGCATGACTAATTGTATCGTTATGCATGTAAAATTTGCACGCTTATTATCTATTAAGCAAAACATGTTTTGTCCACATTATTAAAATTACCATCTTTTATACCATGTTTTTTTGGCAAATAAATGATTATTATTATTATTATTAATTACAGGAGCTGGGCAACTAATTATCTATAAGATTTAAACGACTATTTTCGACATTATTTTGCTGGGGTAACGCACACCACAAAATGGTATTTTCTGTCACATACAACTTTCATGGTCCACAATTGTTGATATACCTGCTATAACCTGAATTTGTATTTAAAAAAACTTTTTAACAAAAAAAAACAACCGACTTCAAAAAAAAAAAAACACTACAAAGTGTAAAATAACTTTAATTTTAATTTTGGAAGTCGGTGTCTTTGGTTTTGTATTTACGTTTTTGCCACCGACTTCCAAAATTAAAATTAAAGTTATTTTACACTTTGTAGTATTTTTTTTTTTTGAAGTCCTTTGTTTTTTTTTTTTGTTAAAAAGTTTTTATTTTTTACTTTTTATAGTCAGAGTGCATCTCATGACAATTCCAATAAGCCCAAACACGGCTAGAATACATGGTTTTATTACCAAGTTCCGGTACCTACCTTCCAGCTTCATCATCAGATCGGTTTGATGGTACCATTGTCGTCAGAACCATTTATTTAAATTTGCTTCGTCATAGTCGCTTAACTATCTTAATCGAGATATCTTATCGCCACCCGTGAAATACTTATTATCATTGAAGAGTTCCTGTGGCTATCTGTGGTCTCCTTCATCAGTTCCACTTCACCAAATTATACTTTTTGAATGCAAATGCTTGACATGTTGATGAAAATACCAAAATTGCTATATGTATGCCTATAATATTTGAGGAGTTCCCTCAATTCCTCATGGATCCCATCATCAGAACTGGATTTTGACAAGAATGGGACCAATCTGGAAGCATATAATTCAATTTTTAAAAAAAATTTTAAATCAGTTCATAAATGACGGCGTACTGAGGTAACAAACATAAAAAAAAAAAATAACGAGTGTGCTTATGACCACACGACTGAAGTGAAACTTCTTTCGCTCCATCTGTATGTATATTTCATTTACTAGCTATAAGAGAGAAAGAAAATGTGCGCGCGCACTGCTCTCTCTTGCTCCTACACTGTGATACAGACAATAAGCCTGCAGTGTGCTTAGATATACGGAACGTATTTGGCTATGAGAGGAAGAGAGAAAGAAAATGTGCGCGCGCACTGCTGTCTCTTGCTTATATCCCCCACTTAACTTCCGTTCGCCTTGCCCGATCATACTTTTCGTAACGCTTACGTCACGCGTTCGCCAGCTTACTCCCCAAGTCAAGCGTGCATAAAGAAGTTTCACTTCAAAAAATACAACCGAATTGATAACCTCCTCCTTTTTGAAGTCGGTTAAAAATGGGTCATGAGAAGTCTTAGAGCATTAAACCAACCGGAGACGCAACGAGCATTATTATCTATGCGAATAAGTCTGTCACTTTCATCGCGGGGGACGAGGCAACGCACACAAATAGTGATAACACACTAATGCATTTTCGATCGCGTTGTTACTCACGCACACGAAAAAATTATCGAACACAACCATAAACTATACGCACACATGTACTAACTCACACAGAGACGCCCTGTCAGTGTACGGGATGACGTCATTTTTGTGTAAGCGATGAAAGTGCTTGACACTATCGATATTTTGCTGTCGATGAGTTCAGCCAATAGTTGTGATAAAAAAGGCTCTTCTTTATTTAATTGTTTTTTCATATTTACTTATCAAATTGATCTTCAATGCAGATCAATTCTTTTTAAGACTGTGCCGACCGCACAGTGGCGCCCTCATCGTTTGTTTGGTTATTTCATACAATGTAGAATGAAAATGCAGAAAACAAGCACGATAAGTTGTGCTTCACAAGATTATACGTTAATATTATTAGAAGCGGTAGTTTTATATTGTTTAGTTTTATCATAATCCTTAAAACGGAATATAGTGGCCAGTTTTATCCGTTTTAAGGATTATAATGAAACTAAACAATATAAAACTGCCGTTTCTAATAATATTAACGTATAATCTTGTGAAGCACAACTTAACGTGCTTATTTTCTGCATTTTCATTCTAAAATGTATGAAATAACCAAACAAACGATGAGGACGCCACTGTACGGTCGGCACAGTCTTAAATAGGTAACATAGAATTTAGATTTTAAAGTTAGTCTATAAGGATTAATTGCCACGGTACAAGAACTGCCGGTCGATTCTGTAAAAATCTCACCATGAAAACTTAGGTGAAGTGAGTTTGTTTTATCTAGGAATTGACACTATTGACAGCTCACTCCACACTCACTTCACCTGAGTTTTCACGGTAAGGTTTTCACAGAATAGTATCGCTGTTTCGATGGTCTAGTGTTCGCAAGGATGAATGCTGAACACGACGTTCTGAGTTCAATACCCGGGTCGGGCAGTGTTATTGGTTTTCTTATTAGGAATTTCTCAGTAGCAGCACGGAGTCTCTTATTATTAGATTGTATTCTAGAACATGAAGCTTCAAAATGCTGTGAGCAAATTGTACTAGTACGTTTAGGAGTCCACGAAACATGATTTGCTCAAGCCCAAATCCAAACATCCCGAGTCATTGCATCTTTTGGAAATCTGAAAAATTAATAGAATAACACAGGGACTGAATTACCCAAAAATAAAGGTACCTTTAAATTTGGGTATGACGTCATACCGAAATATAACGATATCGTAATTTTTTAAAGTAGCCGTATTTTAAGGTACGAAATTCATACCGGTATATTTCAGTAGAAGTACCATAACCTTTTTAATAATATCAGTACCAATACCTTAACCTTTTTAAATAAGGGTTTTCTTTGACACACCGCCTCGCCACTCTGTCTGTTTCTATCGTTAGCGATTGTTAAATCACTCCATGTCCTTCACGCGCTAACTGCCTACCACTAGTACAACAAACATAAGGTCAAGTTGCAGCAAGTTGTTGTAGACACCCCCGTGCACCCGCGCCGCGCCGTCACCATGTTTTTCGGTACCGAAATCTTATAACGGTTAAATAACAATTTATCCTAACCTTTATTTATATGGGTACCGGTATAGCTCAACCTCTATTTTGAATCGGTACCGTTATATTTTTGAGGTATCTTAACCTTTAACCGTAACCGCTTTCAGTCCCTGGAATAACATACTCATAAAGTCGATATCGATATTTGTTTCTATGCTGTCACAGCCCTCATTTTGCTACAGTGTGGCCTACTTTTAAATATAAAAATTGCATATTTTCGGGATAACTTGACCCGCAAATATTTTATAGTAATGAACAATAACGATATGAGAAAATTGTAAGATTTGAACATAAGTTTGATATCATTAATCAATTATTTGATAATAAATAGCAATTTTTTAAAGGCTTTAGTAAAAAAATCTTATAAAGTAACAAAATAAGTTGTAAACAGTAATAAGAATAACAAATGCGAAATAGAAGTTTGAAATAATTGTCAATATTTATAAATTACAACTTTAAAAATTACACTAAATTAGGTTTTGTACGATTTAGTGGCAACATTTATTGAGCGACAATATTTTTTGGTTTTTTGCAAATTTATTGCATTTTATGTTATTATTAAGACAAAATAATACTTATAGATGGAAAGTAAGGTTATCCTTTTGTTTACTAGATGTTTCCGATCTATTTTTATACGAAAAAACACTGCAATTCGGCATTTTTCTCTTACGTTCGTTCCGCGCTAGTGTGATTTGCTGAATGACGTGGAACGCGCGGCAACTAGTTTTATATGACTGATATGACCGGCGGTCTCGTACCTTTGGCAGCGGGGAACGCCTGACAATGGCGTCTCCGGTTGGTTTAATGCTCTAAGTGAGAAGTAAATCTTGGGGCCGATTCTACAAACAAAATTGTTAAAAAACGCAATGGAACCACAGCTGAATCACGGCTGATAAGCGTTTTCATATTCTACTAATGAACAACGATTCAACTGAATAATTTCAAAATATATTCTGCTAATAAAATCGAACATGAGCGTGACGTGGTAACACAGGTTAACCGCTGTTACGTTCCCGCTAACATTCAGTTACGATCAGTGTGACCATTTGTGGCAGATTTCTGCCATTTTGGCAGATTTCGCTCCTAAATTTTGCCCGTGGCAGATCATGCTGACGATTTACAAAAGTGGCAGATATCGGCAGATTTGAAAGATTTCAAGAAAATCCGCATTAATTAATTAGAATTATCAATGAGTTCATCTTTTTTCAAAGTAATTACTTTCATCAGGTTTTAAATAAAATTAGATTACAAATGTTTTATCGAACTGGCGGCAACTTCTGTTTCATGGCCAAATTATACGAGGATTTCTCAGGTGAATTTAAACAAAACAAAAATAAGGAATAGGTTCTTAATTTTAAACAAAAAAAACGAGTGTGCTTATGACCACACGACTGAAGTGAAACTTCTTTCGCTCCATCTGTATGTATATTTCATTTACTAGCTATAAGAGAAAGAGAGAAAGAAAATGTGCGCGCGCACTGCTCTCTCTTGCTCCTACACTGTGATACAGACAATAAGCCTGCAGTGTGCTTAGATATACGGAACGTATTTGGCTATGAGAGGAAGAGAGAAAGAAAATGTGCGCGCGCACTGCTGTCTCTTGCTTATATCCCCCACTTAACTTCCGTTCGCCTTGCCCGATCACACTTTTCGTAACGCTTACATCACGCGTTCGCCAGCTTACTCCCCAAGTCAAGCGTGCGTAAAGAAGTTTCACTTCAATAAGGAATAGGTTCTTAGTTTTAGGGTAACAAAAGAGGGAAATTTCATTGATTTCGTTATATATTTTCTATTTTGTAAGGCATATTTTTGGCGCCAAGTGTGGTGGCAGATTTTGGCAGATTTTTTGCCCAGTCTGTGGCAGATTCGCCATTTATAAGATGGTCACACTGGTTACGATTCAGCTTAGGTTTAGTTTCCAGTTTGCTTATGAAATAGTAGAATGACTTTATAAGTAACTATCGAACGGCGAACGAAATCGAACTATTATTATAACGCAATTGAACGTGTAACGTTGCAAATTAGTAGAATCGCCCCCTTGTCAGTGTAGATTTATTTTATTAGAGATAAAAAATAAATAAATACTATTACACCACTTATGATTAGTATATATAATACTAGCAAAAACAAAACGAAACTACGAAATTTACCAAGGTACATGAAAGCAATTCAAACAATCCTATAAAATGAAATTAATTTAAAAATTAGCAAATACGAACACGAAAAGAGAAATAAAGGTGATTGCGCAGTGGTAGACCGCGAAATTCAAATTTTCTTACTTTTTTTGCAATTTGCGGGTCAGTGTCATGTTGTATCTTTATCAAAATATGATTCGCGACTAGTGATGTGCCGCTGGAAATATTGAAAATTTACGGGAACTTTCCCATTGTAAATTTACACAATATTCCCAATATTCCCGTAAGTATTCCCAAAGTTTCCAAATATGTATTTAATACATTTTTCGTATATACTGTATAATAACACATGTGCAACTAATATTACGCGATATTTATACTCCTATTACCACAGCTAAACATGTCGTTACATGTTTGTACCTGCACTAGCTTGCGCCACGGCATAGCGATCGCCCCCACCCCTTGTAAAACAAGCTTCAGTTAGTATACAAAGTTTCATGATCTAATTTAAAGTATTTTTTGAATACCAGCGGTTTATTGTTCGGTTTGGAGGTAACTTTGGATTTTTTTTCTATCGAGAAAATTTTATGGAATCGTGTATTCGTCAAACATAAGACCTAACATTAATCCTCAACTTTACCATATATTTATTTCAAAATTAATGCTGCAGTATTTTCGACATAACGGAGGATCATGCTAAGCCATTTGAGGTAGTATTGGCCCTTAAGGTGCCACTTTTCGATATTTTTTCTATACAAATTTCGGGAGAATATTACTCCACTGATTGACATTGTGCATCCAAAGTTAAACATGATATCGTTCTGACTTATTAATAACTAGCTTTTGCCAGCGACTTCGTCCGCGTGGAATAATGACTTCCGGAAATTGAGGCACTAACTCTCATAGAGTTTAACCGATGTGCTCTTTCCTCTGCCGATTCTTGAGAACGCGTATTTCTCATTCAACGCCTTTTTCAGCGGGCGGACGCCGGCGTCCGCTTGGGTCTTGAATAACTAAAAATATATAACTACGTCTAATATATAAAATAATATATAATAAAACCTACTTCACTTAAAACTAAATACCTATAACTACTATAATTAATAATACCTATACCTATAATTAATAAAAGTACCTACGCTTTTACCTACTTAATATTAAAAAAAACTGAATATAAATTAACCAAAACTTACCTACTACTAACTAACTACTACTAACCTATTACTACTTCACCTAAAAAGAAATCCTGTTTTCCCAACATTTCCCTTCACTGCTCTGCTCCTATTGATCGTAGCGTGATGAAAAGTATACTATAACCTGCCCAGGAGTATGAAGAACAATTGCACCAAGTTTCGTTGAAATCCGTCGAGTGTTTTTTGTTTCTATAACGAACATACAGACAGACAGACAGACAGACAGACAAAAATTTTACTGATTGCATTTTTGGCGTCAGTATCGATCACTAATCACCCGCTGATAGTTATTTTGGAAATATATTTCATGTACAGAATTGACTTCTCTACAGATTTATTATAAGTATAGATTGTGTCTGTACGGAAACAGAATATTAAAATAAAAAGCCATTAAAAAGTTATGAGCCAACAAAGATTCGTTTTTCTTGCTGTTTTTAACGTAACTTTGGGTGTCAATAAGTAATAAAGGAACTGTAAAATCTTCAAAACCAAGTCCGTACCGACAAAGCTCAGTTATCGAAGAGATCAATAAACTTTATTTGTAATTGATTTATGCAGTGGGTTTTTCATAAAACTCGATTTTCCGAAGCACTTTTCAAATCTTTTTACGCGTCTATCAGTTCGGCACGGTGTTTCTGTGCGTGAAAACTAGACGTTGTTCGTGTAGACTAGCGTCTAACAGCTCATCACTGATATTAGCGCTGTCGGACACGAAGCCAGGCGAGACAGCGTGCTTTTTGACCATGACCACCAGCGAGTTCGAGCTCGCGACTAGTTTACTCTTAAGTCATAAAAATGGAAACGTAGCAAACGCTTTTTTATTAGAAACAAGCCCTGTCGTGATGAAAAGGGAGGACAGTTTATTTGAAACATCAGTAGTTTAACTAAAAAAATGGTCCGAATACTTATTTCTCTAAATATAAGTAGTACAAAGATCGTAAGCAATAATTTTAGTAATAGGGAAGGTGGAGAGGGTGTTAAATTTATTTGAGGAAAGTACGAAACCCACGCGGACAAAGTCGCGGGCAAAAGCTAGTACGAGTATATTTAGTCTTTAGAGACAGATACTTGTTAATTTTAAACAAATATAAAAGTGTGTTGATTCCGTGGTTTATTAAAATCGTTAACTTTATTAAAAAGTTTACAACTCTCAGAATCTGATTGTAAAATTTTGTTAATAAACCAATGTGATTAAAAATGTTTTAATAAAACATAATTTCTGATGCTTTGTGATTTTTTTACAACGGGAATATTTACGGGAAAATTGTAAATTTACAGGGAATATTCCCGTAAATATTGGAAACTTTGGAAATTTTCAACTTATATGTATAATCAACTATCGACGTAACCACAATAGTACGCAAATTTACCTAATTAATTGGCTAGCATATAATAAAAAAACACTAAAGTACATTATCATCAATATTCCCATAAATTTCCAGTTATGGGAATATTGCCGGGCACGTTTACGGGAATATTCCCAAAGTTTCCAAAATTCCCGGGAACGGCACATCACTATTCGCGACTATAACAAGTACGTATTTACAAAATTATAATCATTAGAATCATTAATACATTTTTCTAAGTTAGATTTGTACCTGAAGAACTTTTCCTGCAAATTGCAAAAACGTAAAAAAAAAATAATTTCGCGGTCTACCACAGCGCATTCACCTTAAGCCAATAATGTGATCTATCAAACATCTTCTATCACTTCTTGAGTGACTATTTTATGATATTGTAAGGATGATGCTAAAAAAAAAGTACTGTCAATAAGTTATGTTGTGTTCATTCTGAAATCTTAAAATAGACCTCCAAAACGGCGATCGAACGTTGGTAATAACTTAAGAATAAAAATAATATAAAAAATTGCTACTTCTAGTGGACTTGGCAGAAAAGTTGGCAACGTTGAGTAATAAAGTGGACTCGGCAGAAAAGTTGGCAACGTTGAGTAATAAAATAGGAAAATTTATTAATAATTTACCATAATAATCATTGTTTGATTTTATCGTTAAGAAAATTTGAATTTCACGGTATACCACTATTTACCATAATGTACAAAATTAATTTATTTGAATAGTAAATTAAAAATCAAATAGGTACTCTGAATTTTACAATAGCTAAAACTTGAATTATAAATCTTTACAAAGTTATTGTATATCACGTTTGTGCTTTTTAGATGATTTGGAGTGGGGAGCCTCTGGTTGCTTCTGCTCAGACTCGACTATTTTACTCTGCCTCTTAATTTTGTTCCTCTCTGATACACTAATCTCACTTTCAACATTCTTTGTTTTTGTCAAACCAGATTTTCCATTAACTGCCTGAGAATTATTGTCTGCAGTGTTATTCTTTAGCTGGCTTGCTAATTTAGAATTATTTCTTGAAGCTGCATGCGGAAGCCCATCATCTCCAATTTGTTTCTGACTGTATGGTTTAGTCTTGTCAAAGTCAACATATGATACACTGATTGTGTGTGCTGCCTTTTTTTCTACTTCTTCATCATCATCCCCATCAGGACCCATCTGAGCACATCTGAAATGAAAATAAATACAGGAATAGGTAATTAATAAAATCTTTTTGTAATGAAATAGGACTTTGAGAGATTAAATGCTAATTAGCATTTCCAGGTCATTGACCTCAATTCCCTTAGGTTAATGACCTGCAAGTCTGCAGGTTTTAAAAATCTTTGAATTAATAACAAATGGTTTAAATTGTTGTACAGCAGTGTAATTGCATACCTACAAATAAATAACAAGGTATTTATAACCAGGACTTGCAAAATGCTTTGGGATCTTCTTAAATAGACAAATAAACATGCTTTTTAAGATACCTCTCATCCAGCTCTCCTCTAATATATGGCAGGGCTCCATAAAGGTCTAACACAACTATATTGAATATGACCTCTTGTCCTTCTTGGATATTTGAGCCAACCCACATATTTCCTGGCTCTTCTGTTGGTCTTGGAATAACAATGTTAAACACCCTGAAATGTAAAGATTGCATAATATTTTAGTAAATGCACAACACTATGTATTTGTTTATCTGTGATTGCACAACATTGGATACGAGTGGGAAATAAAAGTAGTTACTTCACAACAATTGCAACTAAATTGATTTTATGAAAACATAAGATTATTCTTAAATACATTCAAGATTTATGCTATGTGTTATTGGTAAATATTTATTTAAGGATTACCAACAAGATAAATTACAATTATCTTTTACCATTATAGAACTTGTTTACTATACATTTTCTTGTAATACACACTCAATTACAGGTAACCACTACTAATATTTTAATTAATATAAATTTTGTGACTCTTACCTGTGCACAAGTATGCCTAAATGTGTGGTACTTTTTTTATTAACAATTCCTGTCAATGTCGCTCCCACAAAAGGACGAAAAATGAAATAATCTGCCTGAACTTGAAAGTGAATATCTGAATTATCATTTCTGATTGTTCCAACATTCTGTAGGATTCTAAGGTTTTTGAAACTTAAAAGAATTCCATTGAACCTGTAAGATTGAATTGATTTCTATATTGGGCATAACACAGTTATATACATTTATTATATACATTTTTTTCATACACAGTTTATTTAGTTTTAACTTATTTACTTTTTTTTTTAATATAAGAAAAGACCTTAGCAGTGGACTACGATAGTGCGATAGACTGAGTTGATTGACATAGATTTACAAAACAAAATGACTTACTCTTTATCAAACTTTCCTATTTTGTAGTCCAATAAGTTTTTAATAGATTCCTTGAGGTTTCCAAGACACCAGGGTTGTAGGGCTAGGTTCTGTGTCACTTTTTTTTCAATAATACACGAATTCTTATCATTAGCTAATTTTTTTAATTCTTTGATATCAAATTTTATAATTGTTGACATTTTATTCACGCATGTATAAATTTTACCTCAATTCAATAGTACAGCACCAAAGAACGAAAGTAAATAATTTTTGAAAGAAGCTTGTTATTTTTGACATCACCTCACCATTTACCAAAAGGTATTTGTTTTTTTTGCAAAACAACCATAAATTTATCCACAGAGAATAGAAATTTATAGAAATCAAGGGGGTAAATGGTAGTATGACAACGTATTTACTAATTCCATGGTGACGTTATCTAAACCGCAAAATGTCATAGCATAGAACATGTGAAAAATTGGCAAGGCCCTCTAAGGCACAGAGTACAGACGCCAGCAGGTCAACCTACCCCAATCTGTCAAATTTCTTTGATAGATTTTCAACTGTAGTACAAAAGAATAAGGTTCATATTCAATTGGGAAAATCTGACAGATTGGGGTAGCTTGATGTGCTGGCATCTGTACATTGCTAGGGGCCGGCGAAGCATACCTACGTAGTTCATACAAACGTAATATCAAAATAATTTGTAAATCAAACATAATCTTATGGTGGTGTGTATTTATTCTGATTAGATTATAGAATTTCTAGGTTCCAAAATATATATTTTGAAAGGACACTGATATAAAGACGAGATAATGAGGAGTTTCAAATTTCTATAGAAAACTTATTTTTCTCATAAGTTGTCTTTAAATCAGTGTTCATTCAAAATTTTGATAACCTAGAACTTCTGTAGTCCAATAGGAAATAAATACAGACTACCACATATGAGGGGAGGTTATCTCATTGAAACCATCTTTTCAGAATTATAGTATATTTGAATGAACATAACAGTTAGCACTTTTTATTATTCTAAGTAAACATTGGGAACGAAGTCCCATAATAATTATATTTCGCGTAACAATGGCGGCACGAGGGAGGCACGTATCGACTGCCGCGGTATGCCGAATATGTTTGATTTACAAATTATTTCGGTATTACATAGAACTACGCAATACTACGCGTGATTCGCCGGCCGCGGCCCCTTAAATAAATCTGGAATGCTTTATAACTATGAAATTGTAAATAGAATAAAACTTTAAGAGTTGGACGTAAAGTTTCTGTTGGATATAGATACGGAAAGGACGGTCTTGAAATGGAGAACACTGATCTGTATTCTGTAATATGCCCCACTCGCACAATGGGACACTTAGTATTCAAAGTAATATACGAAGGTACGGTGCAATAAGGTAACAATTTGGCAATGGAAATCGTCTAATTAGGGCGGTTCAAAGCAAGGCCCGCGGGCCTCTTGCAGTTGCAGGTTGCAGCCCGCGGCTTGAGTTTGTGTGGCCCGATTTATTTTTTATTATAATTGGGAAACTTACAGCTAATGTGTTCCTAAAAAATACATTAGAAGACCTTTTTTTAAATACCTATGAAAAGTTTTATAAATCAATTTTTTTGGCTAGTATGGTTGATACACTTTTACTATTTTTTATGGAAGTGCATTGATTTTGATGTTCTTTAAAAATTCAGGGGATGGGAATGATGAAAGGTGTTTGTCATTTAAATAACGCTTCGGAGTTAATTACCCCTCCAAAAAGATAGAGAGAGATAGATGTGAACTATGTTCATTCTCTATCTACTATATATAGAGAAAGAACATAGTTCATTAACTATCTACGGTTTCGAATAATTACGGTAATTACCCTATATCGAACGACATCAAACTATTATTAAGAACATAAAAAAGAGTATGTTGGGTTTGCTTGTTAAGGGTTTGAAAGGAATCGATCTTCACGTTTGTGCGTTTGTAGAGGTGTGTCTGTGTAATCTGCGGCCAGGTGCCAGGTGTGCAAAAAAAAACTGACCTCACAACAGCCGTACCACAGATTATAGAAGCACAAGGCACTAAGCCACAGAATAATAATACTCCTATCGGAGCAATAAGCAAGCACTGCAGCTGTCAAACCGTCAAGCGTATGCCAATTGCCATCGTTGAACGAATCGTATGTTGTCGATTGGTACGATGCTTACATTCGACAATATATTTACATGGCATATTATGAAAACGTGACCAATTTTTCGTAATTTAAACCTTCAAATGGAGAATTTGGAAGCTGTAATTTGCACCAAAGAATAGTGAAAACATAATATTAAACACTTTCGTATAAGATTAAAATGTCGAAGAATGGCGAAGTGTCATCAAATCAAGGTAATAGCAGGCAAATATAAACGTCGAAATGCACGCATTTTACTGTTTTAAGTGTTAATATTCGTAAAAATTCATATATCAACACGTTATAATCTTTTAGGTCCAAGTAGACCGACAATGCCGAAGCCTGAATTGAATTTATTTGGTTTGGAGAAACGCAAAGGCTTAAACCTGCAGATAGCCGGAGGACCATCAGGTGATGGGGCAGCATTTATGCCGTTTCCTGCAAATCCTCCTCCAGTGCAGAGACCCCGAGTCCCGTCACGTACTATAAGAGATGTGTTGCCTGAAAATGCAAGGTAAATTGTGTTTATTGATTGTCCATTATCTAATGTTTTTTAATCCTTTTTGTGTTCTTATTTTGTGTAAATGCATTTATTGTTTATCACAATTAGACTGTAAAAAAAATATAAACTCTTAAAGTTGATGTTGTAAATTTTAATTATTCAGTATACAACAATACTCTCAATATTTCAGAGACAGATGTAGAATATATCCGTCCATGCAATCATCAGGGAAATTGCAATTTTCTGCAACAGAAGTTTATGACTTTACATCTGATGACCTGCAGGATCTTGGTGAAATAGGGAGAGGTGCATTTGGAGCTGTTAACAAAATGGTCCACAGAAAGTAAGTCTATTATTAAATCTAGTATTAAATTAAATAGAAAACATCATCATCAGCATGACATTAATGTGCCCTTCTGAATTGTCATGAAAGCCCTTCTACATTTTGTACCTAAAGATACCTATAAAGATACCAATGTAGCAACACCTTATCACAACTGATTATCAATTTAAAATTATGTTATGCTTGAAAGTCTGCATTGATTATGCAGACTTTCAAGCATAACATAATTTTGTGTTTTACAATATTATGCATAATTGATTCCATGTTATTCATTCAAAAGAATGTCAAGACATGGATTTCAAATAATATAAAACTTAGAAATGTAAATAGTATACATCCTTTAATTTACTGATTGTAGGAAATTAAATAAATATTTCAAATAAATCAATTACACTACCTCAGCTAAAATTCACTCTTTATCTCGCTCGCACGATACTGCTCGCGGACTGAGTGAGAGCGAGACAGAGTGCGGTGCTAGGCGGCAGGCAGCGCCAATAGTTTAGGTATTTGCTTTTTATGGTGAAAATAATGGTAATTAAAAAAAAGTAAATAACATAAGACCTGCTTTATACACACATCAAAAGTGTCTAGGGATCAAGCATTTTTATGCGGATTTCTTGAGATTGAGATGTGGCTTTGTAATAAATTTATGATTTTATAAATTTATATGGATCCTTTTTGGTGCATTTCATAATTTGAATCAGGAACTGTGAATCAAATTCGAGTAAAAGATGAAAATCAGCTGTCAATATTTTCCCTATAAAAACATACAACGCATTGAAGACATTATTAGTGCTACTGTTTCCCTACTACTGATTAAAACCAACGTTATTATGGAGCGGCGACGTCATTTAAGCAGGGAAGAAATGCTCAGAGCCGTGGGAATGATAGAAGCTGGTTCCCGGCAACGTACTGTGGCTTTAGCTCTGAATACAAGTCAGAGTGTTATCAGTCGACTTTGGACACGTTACCGAAGCACTGGTACCGTGGCTGAGCGCCATGGAGGACGGTATCGCTGCACCACACGGAGACAAGACCGATACATTCAAATCTTAACTCGAAGAGCTCCAACAATAACCGCCATGATGTTAGCCGTGAGGCTTCATCACTCTTCAGGGAACTTAATTAGCGACCAAACAGTCAGAAACCGCTTGCATGAAGTGAACCTTTATTCCCGAAGACCGCTACGGGTACCACCTATAGCAATGCACAATCGTAGGATTCGATATCAATGGGCTCTTGAACACAGAAATTGGGCAGAAGAACAATGGCGTTTCGTGTGCTTTTCTGATGAGTCTCGTTTTGGTATGAGACCGGATACAAGACGTATACGACACTGGAGAACCCCTGGACGCCAACAGCGATTAAAATCCTGCCAGGAAGTCCATCCTTATAGTGGTGGAACCATCATGGTATGGGCGGGTATTTGGATCGGCGGAAGAACTGAGTTGATTTGGATCAGAGGCAACCTCAACGCTCAAATTTATGCTGAGACGATTGTATCAGACGTCATCGTTCCTCTACAAGTGCAAATCGGTCCCTTATTTCAGTTAATGCATGATAATGCACGACCGCACACCGCAAGAGTTGTAAGACAGACTCTCGCCGCAGCTAACATCAATGTCCTGCCCTGGCCTGCTCAGTCGCCAGACTTGAACCCGATTGAGCATGCATGGGATATGCTACAGAGAAGAGCTCTGCCGAATATGGAGGGTATCCAGTCGCAAGAAGACCTTTTTTTGTTGTTGCAACGAACATGGGCGGCCATTCCACAGCGTGATTTGGATGAACTCATTTTGAGTATGCCAAACCGATGTTCTTGTGTTGTTAGTGTTCGCGGTAGAAACACGCATTATTAATTGTTTAAGTTACCCAATAAAATTTTAGAGAAAACTGTTATTTCAGTCTTTTTTTCGAACTTTTGTGTTAGTGGTTCAAATGTCAAAAATCCCTTTATTAGGAAAAGTGCAAATTTCTTTATTAATGCAAAGGTGACTTGGTTTATCGTTACTGTGACAAACGAAAACACTTTATTTGATGAATCCTTAAAGAAAATTTTAATTAATATCAATCAGGAGAAAAGTTATTGCAAAAATATATGTTGATCCCTAGACACTTTTGATGTGTGTAGTTAGTACGGTTAGTATACAAAGTTTCATGATCTAATTTGAAGTATTTTATGAATACCAGCGGTTTATTGTTCGGTTTGGAGGTAACTTTGGAATTGTTTTCTATCGAGAAAATTTTATGAAATCGTGTTTTCGTCTAACATAAGACCTAGCATTATTCCTCAACTTTACCATATATTTATTTCAAAATTAATGCTGCAGTATTTTCGACATAACGGAGGATCATGCTAAGCCATTTGAGGTAGTATAGGCCCTTAATTATGCCCAAGACAGTCTCATGCGGGACAGAGACTTAATGAAAAGTTTCACAACACTGGTAAAATTATTATATTTATACTATGGAGATTTTAAAGTGTTTCTGGTTCATAAATATTGCAGAACAAACCGTGTCATGGCTGTGAAACGTATCCGCTCTACTGTTGATGAGAAAGAACAAAAGCAACTTTTGATGGACCTGGAGGTTGTCATGAAGAGCAATGACTGTGTTTATATTGTGCAGTTCTATGGAGCACTCTTTAAGGAGGTAATTTCTTTATTTGTCTATAAAATGGGTTAATTTTATACTAAAATTTCACCCTGAATAAATCTACAAAGTATTGCATTTTACTTCTTACTTTTCTTAAATCTGAAAGAAGTATTTATCTAGACAAAAAATTACTATTGTAAATATGAACACAATCATAGTAAATACCAACTATGATTTTGTGTATATTTTTTTTATTATTTTCTTTACTCATTTTAACATGCATGTTTAAATAAAAATAGGACTAATCCTAATTAAATTGATTTAATTGGTGTTTTTGACACATTTCAGGGTGACTGCTGGATTTGTATGGAGTTAATGGATACTTCATTAGACAAATATTATAAGTTTATATGTGAGCGGATGCAAACTCGAATACCTGAAACCATTTTAGCTAAAATAACTCTTGCAACAGTTAAAGCTTTAAATTATTTAAAAGAAAAATTAAAAATAATACACAGGTAAGGTTTCAGATTTCACTGATCAATTACCTATAATATATTTCTTTGCTAGCTGCTCCCTGCGGTTTCACCCGCATAAGTTTTGTTCCCGTGGGAATATTAGTACTTAATGAAAAAAAAAACCAAATGCATTAGATTTAAATTGCCTAATGTTAGAAGCAGCGAATGTGACATCATATTGAATGGCCAAAAACTAGAGTTTATTGATCAGACAGTTTTCCTAGGAATCACGCTAGATGAGAAATTACAATGGGGGCCTCATATAACATCTATTGCGGGGCGGCTAAGCTCGGCCGCTTATGCTGTTAGAAAGATAAGACAGTTAACAGATGTAGAAACCGCGCGTTTGGTCTATTTTAGTTACTTCCACAGTATTATGTCATATGGCATTTTACTGTGGGGTCAGGCTGCTGATATTGAATCCATTTTTATTTTGCAAAAGAGAGCTGTCAGAGCCATTTACAATCTACGTCGCCGTGAATCTCTTGGGGAACTATTTAAAAAGGTTAATATTATGACAGTACCTTGCCAATACATTTATGAAAATATTATGTATGTATGAAAAAACCAACATATTTTTAATAAAATAAGTGATAGACATCATTTTAATACTAGAAATAAAGATAAATTAGATCAACCTTTTTTCAGATTATCTAAAGTGCATACATCTTTTATGGGGTACTGTGTTAAATGCTACAACAAAATACCTTTTGATATATTACAATTAAATGAAAGAAAATTTAAAACTCATATTAAAAGTACACTTTGTAAACAAGGATATTACAAATTGGAGGATTATATCCAAGATAACAACGTTTGGAAACATGCTGGTCCTGCTCCATAGGACAATCTAGAATCTAGACAAAATCAAACTGGTTGCTAATTTAATTTATACATACACATTTTTTTTTTAAATACATTGTTTTTTACATTCTGTGACAAATGTAACTCACACACTTTTTAAAATACTTCACAATAATTAAAAAAAAAAAAAACTTTACAACGTAAATATTCATGTCACATCTGATAACATAGTTTTAACAAAATTATATTTATTTTCAGAGATGTGAAGCCATCTAATATTTTATTGGACCGAAGAGGAAACATAAAACTTTGTGATTTTGGTATATCTGGGAAACTAGTGGACTCAATAGCGCGCACGCGCGATGCTGGATGCAGACCATACATGGCAGTAAGTTCTCTCAATCTATCAACGTAGCCTATCGTAGTCTGCTGCTGGACATAGACCTCTCCCGGGCTGTGCCACAACATTCTGTCCTCCGCCTTCCGCATCCAATCGGTCCCAGCCACCTTTTTAAGTTTGTCGGTTCATCTAGGTGGTGGCGTCCCACACTACACTTGCCGATCCGCGTCTCCAGTATAGGACTCGTCAGCTCCACCAGCCCTCGGTCCTTCGACAAAAATGGCTAGCCCACTGCCACTTCAGCATTCTCACTCTGCAAGCTACGTCGGTAACTCCGGTTGTTTTCCGGATAATTTCATTCCTCATTTTATCCTTCAAAGAAACTCCGAATATAGTCCGCTCCATAATGCGCTGAGCGACCTTAGATTTGTGAACCAGCCTGACTGTCAAATATCCACGATTCGGCACTGTACATATGTCATAACGAGCAGGACGCACTGGTTGCAGACCTTCTTCTTCTCCCTTCCATTGAGGGATAGACGATGAAAAGACTTGACGTAGTTTTCCAAACGCTGCCCAACCTAACTGGATCCTCCTGCTGGCTTCTTTCTCAAAGTTGTGTCTACCGAGCTGGATGACTTGCCCTTCGATGTGGATTGGAGTCGGCAAGACGTGACAATTGTACAAGAATTTCGCCTTGTTCTTGTCATGCCTAGGCCAACCTGCCCAAAGGCTCTGTTTAGGCTGTAGAGCATCTGTTCTAACTGTTCCAGTGTCTATCCAGTGTTAATCCACAAATGCCATACACAGATCTGCACCCTAATTGCGTAACACACTATCAATCGGAATCTGAATCATTTTGAAGCAAATTGCTAATCCATTGCTTCATAAGTTTGAAAAATTTGCCCGCTCAACACGTAAATAACGCAATGAATGTTGTTGAACTATCAAAATGAAACCGATTCCGATTGATAATGTGTTACGCAATTGCCCCGCTGGTTAATTGTACTCTTCGTTCTTCTGTACAATTTGCCGAACAGTATGAATGTGATCTACGATACTAAAAACCGTTGAAAGCCGGCTTGTTCTGGTTCTGGAACACGTCAAGTCTACTGGCGAAACGGTTCGTCACTACCCTTGAGAACAGCTTGTATACGTGGCTCAAGAGTGAGATGGGTTTGTAGTTTTTCAGCAAGGTTTTGTCACCTTTTTAGGGTTCCGTACCTCAAGAGGAAAAAAACGGAACCCTTATAGGATCACTTTGTTGTGTCTGTCTATCTGTCTGTCAAGAGCCCTTATCTCGGGAAAGCGTGGAGGTATCGAGTTGAAATTAAAGCCATATACTCAGGTCTACAGTTCTCAAGGGACTGATGTAGACCTGAGCTGTGAAAAAATCAAACTTCTAAGTTAACATAAAAAAGATACGGTCGTTTATGCCGCAAAAAATGTATATTTCGACACTCTCAAGGGAATCAAAATTTATAGGATACTTTCTGTTCAACCGTTTCAGAATCATGTAATTTGGCAAGAAGCAATGTCATATAGCACAAATAAAGGAAAAAATCCGAAAACCGTTTTGTACGGAACCCTCGGTGCGCGAGTCCGACTCGCACTTGACCGGTTTTTTTGAAGAACAGAACCACCGCATTTCTGTTCCACGCTTCGGGCGTTGTACCCTCTTGGATGACGGAGTTGAAGAGACTCGCTAGCTCTCTCAGGACTGGAGCACCGCCCGCTTTATGGAACTCTGCCATTATTCCGTCATCACCCGGTCCCTTGTTGGCTGCGTGAGAGCCGCCCTAATCTCGCACTGGACGACATCCGGGATGTCCTGCGTGTAGTGGCGCATTAATTCGGCTCGGTGGTTATCTTCACATGTTCCGCTAGCTTCGCCGTCCACGTTGAGTATTAAGTGCCCATAAAAATCTCCTCGCCTTCCTCCATTATCTCGGTCTTCGAAGTCACGATTCACAAGAAGAACTCTTAATCCCTCTCCTAGTCGACACCAGCAGTCAGCCTCAACCCGGCGCTATACTACATCCGACGCACTGGAGCATAACGCAGCGTCACCCCGACTCACTGGGGCATCTTCGCAGACAGTTCCGACTCACTGGAACCTCAGCTGGCCTGGCAAGCATCGCAAGATACAAGACTCAGCCCACTATCGACCTCCGGTCTCCGGGGGGAGTGATGTAGCGGTATCTACAACGCCACATGCGAACAACTCGTCATACTGACGTCATAAAATCCTGCATCTCGCAAGCAGAGTTTACCGCGCAACTAGGATAGATACAACGGCCCAACATGAATCATTAGGCAGTTGCCCGCCAGACACAACACCCGTCTAGGCGCAGGATCCGTGAACTTTACACCCTGTTCCTCATACCTCTATACTGCCATCCGCAGTTCTTAGTTTCGTTAGACGGGACCTCCCTAATTGCTCTGCGAATACTTTCGACCCTTGGTTTAGCTCAATCGCGACCTCAATGTGTGTTTGAGCAACGAAGGTCACGTCGCGTCAGCTTTCAAATTCTTAAGTATAAGGGTCTCTTATTTGACAAAGATGGCTGCGTGATCTTTTCCTCATAAGTCCGAGAATCTACAAGGAAAGTTTGTACACCCTATTTATCCGATGCGACGGGAAAAGCCCACCTTTTGAATTTGTTATGACTATCCTAAAGGATACTTCCAAAAAGAGCACGGCTTCCCGTGGATTCGTACCAACCTAAATCTCACCATTCAATATCAACCACCAATATCATGTTTTGACCAACTAGCCAAAGAGCTTATTGCGATTGCGATAATATTGATAATCTACTACCGTCCGTTCTATCTTTACCATCCATAGTTGTTATAATTTGAGGGGTTTTACGGTTCATTTTATTAACTGAGAAAGTTTAAAGTATATTTCTTTTTACATAAAATCAATTCCATTCTTGCAATAACTTCCGCCTATTGCTGTATTGTTTAAAACCTCTATCGCATTATACTTTTTCTTAGTATTTTATTTATCTTGCCTCTCATTTCACGCTCCCGTACGCTGCAAATAAGTTTCTGGGAATTGAACCTCCAATCATATCCTGAATTTGAACTTGCGGGTGTTTTGCTGGGGTACCTAGCTAATGAAGCTGTGTGTACTTTAATCTTACGACATTCTTGACTAGGACCCGGACGTCAGCTGCAACCGATCTTAAAAACACTTGTTATCTGTAATGTTGGCCACCTCCCCTTAATAAAATTACTAAAATTAATGTTTACTATCTTTATACTTTATTTAGAGAAATAAGTATTCGGGCCAATTTTTCAGTTAAACTACCTAAGATTTTTCAAATAAACTGTCCTCCCTTTTTATAACGACAGGGCTTGTTTCTATTAAAAAAGCGTTTGGTACGTTTCCATTTTTATGACTTAGATTATTTATACTTACCCATTTTCGAGTTAATGGAAGTTGGAATTTCTACCCCTTAAACTTTATTACCCTTTTCCACCCCGGTAGGAGTCGATTTTTGAAAAACCCTAAAACACATACTTTTTTTTTGTTTAAGTAAATATTAGTACCGAGTTTCGAGTTAATCGGACAGCGGGTTATTTTTTTTTTTCTTACATAGTAACTTTGTCACCCCCTAAATTCACAGTGAGGGGTTTTTTTGAAAGCTAAAGTGACAATCTGAAAAAGTGGCAAATGTTGAAAAGTTTCAATTTTCCTATCCAAAGAAATAAGATTTTACATATTAATAGCATCCCGCCTTTTCCCCTTCACAGTTTTTATCCCCCATAAGGGCGAAATTTTGATAACACGTTTGGGATGTTTGCATAGCTTGAGTAAAAGATTATTTATACCAATTTTCCAGTTAATCAAGCCACGCAATAAAATACTCCTTTATGAAATTGACTACCTCTGTTTACCCCGTTAGGGTTAGATTTTCGAAAAACCCTGTTACACTTTATTATTTATTTTGGTTTTAAGTATACATACTGAGTTTCGAGTTTATATTATTGGACCGCGCGTTAAAATTCTTCCAAACAAACTTTCACACACCCAACCTCCCTTTAAAGTAGTTTAGAAAAACATAAAAGTACAAACTATAATTTACTTAGATAAGTATTTGTGCCAAGTTTTGAGCTTAAATTTATTTATATAATTTTTTTGGAGTTAATCAAGCTACACACTATAATACCGCCCTTAAAAATCGAATCACCACTTTTTTCCCCGTCAGGGGTCTATTTTCGAAAGACCCATTACTTATTATTGTTTCTTTTCTGTCAAAAGCATTAATATGAGTATCGAGTTAATCAGACCGGGCATTAATTTTTTCCACACAAACTTTAACACCCCTAAACCTATAATTTGAAGGATAGTTTTGAAAAATATAAATGATCTGGGGGCACGGGAGTGCCCCCCGCCAAGACGAGCGAAGCGAAGCGCAAGTGCACTACCTACCTTTTCTCGAAGCACTTCGTCGTATTTTTGAACCTTCTTGATTTGGGTTTGGATTATACCAGATAAATAAAATTTTCGGGATATGGTGTCAGTGGTTGACTTATTAAACCTATAAAGTTTCAATTGCATAGCTCTTATACTTTAGATTTTATTGATATCTAAAACATTCCGATTTCGTCACTGATTCACTGACTCACTGATTTTCTGATGATCATCAATATTCTTAAGGTTCTTCCTGAAGTCCTAAAAAGCTGAAATTTGGTATGCTAAGCTAGTAATAGTACACAAACAACAAAAAAAATCTTAAAACTTGAAACTTTTACCCCCCAACCCCTTAAACTAGGGGGTGTAAGTTTGTATGAGACTTCCGTAAATTTTGATGCTAGAGGTCTGAAAATTTATATAGAGGGTCCTTGTTATAAATAATAAGATATGTATTTCAGGATTTTTAGTAAATCATCCCCTACCCTTTAAATTAAGGAATGACTTGTTTCGGTTTTCCCACACAAACTTAATTTCATGCTTGAGATCTGAAAATTATACAAGTATATTCTTCTTACAAATTAAAACATAATTTAACAATAAAAACATCCCTCAAACCCTTGCATTACGGGATAAAAGTGTATAATATGGTTTCAGATTCTATTCTTCACTACATTATTATACTTGTATTACCTATAGGTACTAACGAATAATATTAATAAGTATGATCTATCGCTTATTGTAAACAGTAAGCACAAAGAATAAAGGCAAAGATAGAGAATGGGCTATGAAAAAAGGCACCTCTGATGTACAAGAAATACACCCCAAAAAAAGAAAGAAAAAATTAACAACAGAAAAAATACTCGTATAAATATCATAAGCAACTTACAAAAAGAAATGAAATCCCACAAAAACATTTCATGTTAAATGTTGCCAAGACAAGACCATGTAGCTCGCACTGTCAAAAAGTAATCAGATCTCATGTAGAGCCAAGCTTCTAACTCTACACGCCCTAACTCTACAAGGCCTAACTTCGCAAACTACACCTTAGTCAAAATATATGGCTTGGCCATTTCGCTACATTCACATGAGCGTAAGGCACACCCCGGACACTCCGTACAACGCGCGCAAAATAATTACCTACTACTACTACATAGTCAAATGACGTTGGTACACGTGCAAATGTGTGCGTAAACTCTAGTAGGGTTGGTTGTCGTGCGGAGCGAAAAAAAAATGGCGGGAACGACGACGACGCGACTAGAAAGAATAAGTGACCTTGTACGAGCGGCGTTTGATTGTTTATCTAATTAGTCGGGTTCGAAATGAAATAAAAATAATATTATAATAGCTAAGTAATAAATGTAAAACTTTTTAACAATAACTTTAATTTCGGAAGTCAGTGTCTTTGGATCTGTATTTTAGTTTAATGCCACCGACTTACGAAATTAAAGTTATTTTTCACTTTGTAGTGTTTTTTTGGAAGTCGGTTTTTTTTTGCTAAAAAGTTTTTATTTCTCGCTTTTTAGTGGGTCTGTTTATAAAGTATCTAAGTTACAATAGCCTAATGTCAACTTGCTCATCGCCTTTTACAAAATATTGCTTTTCCCGATGCAGGGACGTTAATTGTTGAGGAGTTCTCTTGGTAATCCACCATCAGCTCCATTTCACCATTCGCATTGTGACGAGCATAAATTGTGCTTAGCAAACATATCAAAGTAATCGAATCGCAACCTGTGAAATACTTATAATTGAGTAGTCCCGGTGGCCATCTGTGGTCTTCATCATCAGTTCCACTTCACTAAATGTTGCTATCCCAGAGCAAATGCCCATGCAAATAAGGTACTTAGCTAAATATTGCTTACATTAAAATATTTTCGTTTAAATGACCTACTTAACTATAAATAATCGGTTATTATATCGCATGGTATTAAAATGCGATATCTTACAAACATTTATGTAAATACAAATTCGGAAAAGCATCAAAATATCGAACCATCGTGATTAAAACTCAGATAAAACTTTTAAATCGCAAAATTGTGTGTTCGTATCAGCAGTACAGTGCTGCGGTTCTTTGTGAGTGCCCCGAGCTAATGAGCCGCCGACGAATTCGCGGTGTGCGGGGTGAGGTGCGGTATCTTATGTCAGCGCGGGGTAGGGAGTGGCCATTCTGTACGAAGTACAGAATGGCCACTTTTTTTTTACAGATATTCTGTGCGTGAGGTGTAAAACTCTCATACTGTTATACAATGGTTCTTGTAGTAACGAAACGGCCAAGCCAATATATATATATATACTAGCTGACCACGCAAACGTCGTTTTGCAAAAAAAAAAAAATAAATGTAGCCGATTCTCAGACCTACTGAATATGCATATAAAATTTCATACAAATCGGTCCAGCCGTTTCGGAGGAGTATGGTAACTAACACTGTGACACGAGAATGTTATATATTAGATAGATGTATAATAAAAACTTTTTTACAAAAAATAAAACGACCGACTTCCGAAAGGACAATACAAAGTGAAAAATAACTAATTTCGGAAGTCGGTGTCGTTGGGTTCGTATTTTCGTTGTTTGCCACCGACTTCCGAAATTAAAGTTATTAACCGACTTCAAAAAAAGGAGGAGGTTATCAATTCGTCACGTATACAGGGTGCAATTGAAATCATGGGCATTATTTTCACCTTAGGTACTACTTATGATACTAATTGCATTAGGGCTACTATTACGCAAATCAAAAATATTATTAATGCAAGTATGGAAAACCTTAAAATGTAGTAAGTCATACAAAGTATCAAATTAGTTGCGCTTCTCGATAGCAAATGCGTAGGTACACTACGCCGTACGCGCGTCATTGGGCGTGAATTCTTTGACCCCGCCCGACTCACGTGACATTCGTAAGTTGCCAATGAATTGATTCATAATAAATTCCAATTTTCCCTTCGTACTTTGCCGGCTTAGGACGGTCAAAACTACGTCAACTAACATACATTAAAAAAAAACATTTACGTACCTAGCTTGTGGATTGTTTTGAAAAAACCTTATTTGTCGGTAAAGTGACAGAGGGTAAACGGGTGCTCTTCCACGAGCTTGTGCATGTGCTGGCACGTGAAAAGACGAAAAATCCAACAGGTTCTGAGTGGTTCTGGTGGAATGAGACCCCGTGAAGGAATAGGGTCGTTCGGGTAGCGCCGATGGAACATTTCACGAGTTCATACTAAATTTCTTGTGCGATCGTAAATTACAACAATTTGTGGGTATTGTTGGTTGGTGTACCTAGCCTGCACATTACGCGGTCGAGGCATCGTGTACACAAACACACACACAACACACAACTACTACACTAACCCTTAATACACTGCAATCCAAGCACCGTATGACGCGAGCGGCGAGTACGGCGATTACGTCACGGGATCAATAAATCAATTACGCGTCAATGCACCTGCGCAGTCGTTATGACACTGGTTCCGGGTTCGTGACTTCGTGTTGCGGCGGGAAGCATACCCCGCGCGGGTGTGATATTCGTATTTTTGCGAGTGAGGGAGTGGGACGGAGAGAGTTCAGGGAATCCCGCCGGACGGAATGTCTTGTAGCCCATTGTTATTATTACTTGTAAGGAAAAACCCGCGCGCGCGCAGGTGATGTTTGTTTACATTTCGCTTTGCGCTGTACTGCGCTTTAAGATTTTGATATTTCAACAATTATTGGCGTTAACGAAGTATTTTGTTTTAATTACTTTAAGTGTTTATTTGCAATAATAAGCCTTGTGCAATTTGACTTACTACATTTTTAAGGTTTTCCTTACTTGCATTAATAATATTTTTGATTTGCGTATTAATAGCCCTAATGCAATCAGTATCGTGAGTAGTGCCTTAGGTTAAAATAATGCCCATGACTTCGATTCCACCCTGTATATTAGGTCGGGGCAAAAGTATTTTCGTATTTTTCATACAAAAAAAAAAAATTGTTTTAGATTTAATTTTTTATTTATTTATAATATGTATATGCCGTTTTGATCGATGACTTGTTGCCATCTTGTGGGCAATGCCATGATCCCATTGCTGTAGAAGTTTTGAGATTTTTTATCAAAAAAATCTGACAGGTAGTTTTCACAGTGTTCTTTTGAGGTTAACTTTATGCTTCCTAAAGAGATCTGAAGTGACCGAAACAGGTGAAAATCTGATGGAGCAAGATCAGGGCTATACGGAGGATGCATCAACACATCCCAGCCAAGCTCTCTCAATTTTTGCTGAGTGGCTATAGATGAGTGCGGTCTGGCGTTGTCGTGATGAAACACCACGCCCTTCCTATTCACCAGCTCCGGCCGGTTTTTCTCAATAGCTTCTTTTAACCTCATCAGTTGTTAACAGTAGAGGTCAGAATCGATAGTTTTACCCGGCGGCAAAAGCTCATAGTGGACGATTCCTTTCCAATCCCACCAAACACACAGCATCACTTTGTTCCGAGTCAGGCCGGGCTTTGCCACGGTCTGTGGGGCTTGCCCATGCTTCGACCACGATCTTTTTCGGACATTCTTATCGTAAGTGATCCATTTTTCATCACCCGTAATCAACCGTTTAAGAAATGGGTCGGAATTATTACGTTTCAACAAAGAATCGCAAATGGAAACACGTTGCATTAAGTTTCTCTCAGTGAGATCATGTGGTACCCAAATATCAAGTTTTTTCTTCTACCCAGACTTTTGTAAATGCCGTAAAACTGTTTTGTGATCAACATCCAGTTCTTCAGCAATATTATAACTACTAATATGTCGATCTTGCTCCACTTTTTCAAAAATGGCACTGATTTTATCCGTGACAGGCAGTGAACGGAAATAAACATAGAAGCATTACTTCAAGGAAACTAAGCGCACATCTTGACACAAAATTCCTAACAAACTGACACATCGCAACCCTGTCGCTGTTTCGCGAAACCACAAAAACAATATTATTACTACTCTAGATGCACAGTTAAAAATGGATCTTATTTCCTGCTAGTTTGGGTTTAAATTACCATGTAGCGTGTAGGCCGCTAACGACATTTTCTACGACGCCACTTCGCCCACCAATCGTCGCCCGGGATGTTTTATGTAATAAGGTGCAACGCAAATAATTAATCGTGATATTGATGGTATTAAAATATAGAATTATGATAAAACGTATGTTTTACGAACTGTATGGTAACAGGTTGTTATAAGGTCTGTAAATGGTTTATATCATTAATAATACCCACTAAATTTTGATTTTTGTATCGCATGAATCTTTTGCTGCTACCTTCAATGGCTTGTTATTACGTTAATCATTGTTGTATTGTGTTAATATTTGTGCGTGTCATACTAGCTCTGCTCATGAATGTCATTATATAGTTAAAATATTTCTCATTATGTGAAATTTGTAGTAAATTTCTTTTGAGTAAATAAAGCTTCTTTAACCACAAATAGACTATTGTTTAGAGAGTAATTAGTAGGTATGTATGCTAAAATTATAAGGTAAATTTAAAAAAAAGTGTGGTCTATTTTTTATTTATTATTATTCACAGTTAGGTATCTATACATTAATATCAGATTTTTTTACGTATTCTGTCGTATTATATTGCCAAATAATAACGTTATAATCACTGCTTATTATTGACTGCCCCGTTGGTCTCGTGGTTGCAAGCGCGACTGCTGAGCGTGGGTTCCTGGGTTTGATTCCCGGGTCAGACAGTGTTATTGAGTTTTTCTATTAGAAATTTCTTAGTAACAGTCCGGAGTTTGGATGTTGGTGGTGTGATACCCCCGTGCCTCGGAAAGCACGTAAAGCCGTTGGTCCTCCGCCTGATCTCTCTCCGGTCGTGTCGGATTGCCGTCCCATCGGACTATGAGAGTGAGGGAAGAGGGAGTGCACCTGTATCTGCGCGCACACTTGTGCACTATAATATCTCCTGCGTACCTGGCTAATCTCCGTTGAGATTGGCCACCGTGACCGAAATCGGTTGGAGAGGCTATTATTATTGGAATAGCGTTTGCTTTAAGTTTCGTGTATCTTTTTTTAGTCACATAAAAATCGTCATTTCTAAAATGAACCGAGCATAATCCTTGTCTTTTTACTTGGGGTCCATTCACTTTGTTGTCTTTCTAAACAAACAGCTTCCGTCCATATAGTTCTTCTTGATATTGATCTTGTGGAAATCTAAAAGAAAATAATATAGTGAATTAAATAAGCATAAAAAAACGTGAGCAGTCGGGGGACCACCGTCAAGAACGAAGTTCCTGCTTACGCATGATTTAAAATAAAAACAAAATTTTCGCTACCGCCATCTTGGATTTTAATTTTGACCAAATTCACGCTTTCGTCAACTCCTACCGCAAGCCGCGTTAAAGAACTTCGTTCTTAATTTTTTTTAAATCAGTAACGATACTTATCTACTTTTATGTAACGACAATAGCTTAGCTTTGTATATTTTGCATAATGCCGTCCACATAGAAAAAAATAAAATTATGTATTGTGACTTAGATTATAATCAAAATAATAAAATTTGTCATTTTTGTACAATTGTTTGGTTGGCATAACACCATCCACATAGACTTCGTGGCATAATTCAAAACGACTACATTTTAAAAGAAATCTATTAAAGAGCGATGTACTTACACGTGAAAACTAATTCCAGCATTCTTTTTATGCAAATGTGATTTATTTATACACCACTTCACTGCACGAGAAGGCATTTTTAAATATTTAACACGCAAAAACCGGTAAATAACAGTTGACCGCCGCTGTTGGTTACTGCGAACGAACTAAAAGCTTTCGCGGCGCAATTGGTAAGCCCCGCCCACCGCGGCGCAATCTGCGTTGGGTCATTTTTTAGAGCTAGAAATGCTTCCATGTTTATTTCCGTTCACTTGTGACAGGGCGTCCAGAGCGAGCTTCATCCTTCACACTAAAATTTCCAGACTTGAAACGCTTGAACCACATTTGTGCTACTCGTATTGATACCGCATTAGGTCCGTAAACCGCACAAATTTTATTCGCGGCGTTCGTCGCATTTATACCTTTTTTGTAATAACATTTTAAAATGTACCGAATTTCTTCGTCACATAGGTACGTTCATGTTGCTTGCTTGAAAAACAATTGAGAAATGGCGGGAACTAGTTTTTTTTTAAATTTATTGCATCTTTAGAATGTCAACATTTAATAGTATTAAAACCAGCCAGTTACATTCAGTACTGCCAAAGAGGTTTGATTACTAACAATAGATTCAAAATACGAAAATATTTTTGTCCCGACCTATTATATATTTTTATGTATGGCGCCATTCTAGTATTACGTAAGTACTACAGTGGGGCGGGGGTGTTCGCAACTCCACGTCATTGCGCGTATTTTGCGTACTTACATTATTTTATTATTTTTTCGGATTTTCTAAAAAAAAATTGTCTATTTTGATTTGAACACATATGGCTATCCTACCTACTTGTCTATGCTTGAAAACGAAACGCATTTTCAGAGATTCCCGAAAATAATGGATACGTTTACTCGCTTAGAACCGAGTAAAAGAAATAAAATGCATGTACCAATGTTTACGTAAGCATGGAAGGGGGTGTAAGAACTTTGCTTCCTTTTGCTGACGAGGGGGAGGGGGGGGGGGTAGTAATTGCATAAAATCAACAACACCGATTACTCCATCAATTGTGGACCGATTTTGAAAATTAATTTTTCGTTTCAAACGGTATGCTCTCGAGGTGGTCCCATTGTCACCGAGTCAGAATTTGATGAAGGAATCCCATGGAAATCGAAGGAAACCCTCAAATTTTATAGGCACACTTGTAGTAATTTGGGTGTTTTTTTATAGTAACACGTGCGTTTGCTCTCGAAAAGAATCATTTGGTGAAGTTGAACTAATGATGAAGACCGCAGATGGCCACCGGAACTACTCAACATTCAAACCTTGCCCACTACTTGAGCAGTTGATTTCATAAGAAAAACTATTTTCTTTATGATTTTCAGCTGGTGTGAAATTACTCGTTCAAACTAACGCCAGGCCCGACTAATAGGCCGTATCTTGAAGTAGCAAATCGGTTCACTCTCCACTCTTTCTAATGTTTTATTTGTGCAATGCACGCTAACCAAACCATTTACCTGCCTTGCATACAGCCGGAGCGCATAGATCCTGGACGAGCTCGTGGCTACGACGTGCGGTCGGACGTGTGGTCGCTCGGCATCACGCTCATGGAGGTCGCCACCGGCGCCTTCCCCTACCCGCGCTGGGGCTCGGTGTTCGAGCAGTTGCAGCAGGTCGTACAGGGTGACCCGCCTAGACTCACTAATACCAACAATGCATTCTCCAATAACTTTGTGAACTTCGTCAATACTTGGTAAGCCATTCAAACCTTATGTGAACTGCTTAGTATACAGAGTTATTGGAAAATCATTAACAACCTCTTATGAGGCCATTGTACTCATCATTATGAACAACTTTTACTATGGGACCAAACCAAAAATCGCAAAAAAAAAATCTGCTGTTCCTTACATTTTGACGAGATAAGCGAACATAAATGTAGGGAACAGCTGATTTTTTTTTTTGCAATTTCAGGTTTGGTCCGATAGTAAAAGTTGTTCATAATGATGAGTACAATGACCTCTTAAGAGGTTGTTAATGTTTTTCCAATAACCCTGTATAGTACCTTAATGTTAAACCTTACCATCATATTATCTTTTATTTCCAGCCTCATTAAAGAAGAAAATCAGAGACCTAAATATAATAGGTTACTGGAACACCCATTTATCAAAGGTATTGACCAGAATCGGGCTGAAGTTGCTGAACATGTTTGTGAAATTTTAGAAGCCATGGAGCGCAATGGCGTCAGTCCGTTCACAACAGACCAACCTGCACAAGCTTGGGTCGATTAAATATCTAAAATGATTGTGTGGGATATTTGCTTAATATAAAATTTATAACACCAGTACACACTTGCAATATTTTACCATAATTTTTTATAAATCCAAATTCTGCTCAAGGAATATCTCAAATTGTTTGATAAGAAGATACTAAATTGATGCAACACCCGACATTAGTTAAGGTTTTGTCAGCAGTATTGGTAGGGGAGCCCAGAGGGTTTTTGAGCAAGCATAAGCAGGGCGAAAACTTTATAGGCGTGATGAGAGAACACCGAAAATATAATTATTTGAAAAGTTTCTGATAGGAACCTCGTGGTCAGGGGTTCACTTTCAGATTTCAAAAAAGGGTCAAAATGAATGTGATCTTCTGAGGCGCTGATTTTGGTATGATTGGGTGCGGCCTAACCCATAATGACTTGAATAGGCAAATCTAATGAAATTGTGTGTCCTCCCTAAATCTGTCGACTTTGAAAACTCAGATTTGGGCAATTTTTAAAAGGATATTCAGGACGAATAAAAGTTATTCTGTGCAATAGTGTTACATGTCTTGATTGTGAATATATAAATATCTGACGGATTGATGGAGCCTTTTAGCAAATCCTATCAGAAAAGCTCCTATCAGAAACTTTTCAAATATATTTTTGGTGTGCTCTCATCATGCCGCACCTGCTCAGCATCAAGTTTTCGCCCTGTATATGCTTGTTCAAAAACCCTCTAGGTTCCGCCACCCCCATCATATCTAAAAACATAGTGTTAAAAATATCTGTACGTGACTAGCAACGGTGATTAGTTTTCTAAAAAAAAACTGTACAAACTATAAGATTGTTATTTCACCTTAATAATATAGTATCTTTTTTAACAAGAAGCTTTGAAATTTTAGCAAAATATTAGTCACTTTCAGGTAAACTTGCGCTACGAGTTCTTTGTTTTTTTAATTCTTGTTTAAACACTTGACACTCAATTGAACTTGATATTCAACCTTCATGCAGGCGGGGCATGCAAGAAGGTTGAATATCAGGTTCAGGAGTCAAGACTGAATATGACTAATATGATAGGCACCAAAAAACAGTTACTATGTAGTATGTTAGGGCAACTAGGAAAATTGTTAATTGCCAGTGATTTGTCATAAATAAAATGTGATTGTGTTTTTAGAAGTATAACATAACTATGATATATTAACTTTGCAAAATTTATATAATATCTAAATATTATAAGTACTGCCATGAATGCAGAATCTGTAGAAAATCTTGAGGTGCCTAACAGTGGGGCAGCGACGATGTTTCTTTTATTAAACCAAGAATGGCTTTATAAACGCCTAATATTACTTACGGCACACTAGCATCGGCAACAGGAGAATTCTTAAGTCAGGCAGGTTTCAACATTTATGGTGGTACATTTTTTATTTCAACTAAACATTTTATAATGTACCATCGAGGAAACTTAGATCTGCCCAATTTAAAAACAAAACCTGTGCACACGTGACCACATCCGTTAGCAAGCGTTACTATAGCGGCCGAGCTCTGCAAGTAGGAATAGCCCTTATGGTGTATAGATGTAAGTTTCCTCGGTAGTACGTAGGTAGTAGGTACACTCACTTAAATGCAAGAGCACATCACATAAAGACAGCCAATGTTTTTTAAATGCGTGATATTTTTTTGCAATAATGGATTTATATGCAGGAGCAATTAATTTTGCAAGCAGTAAGTGTAGAGTTATATAAGCCAGACTAGAAGATAAAAAAAAAACAATGCGCGATGTTGGTGGTGACAATAATTTCTCAAAATAATTTACAGTTAATCTAGATTTTAACGCAACGCTGACGGTAGGTAGATCTAAAGCTTGCTCTAAATTCAAGATGGTAATTATTTTAGTACTGATTGTATATTCATTATTATAATGTATATCTACTTATTACCACTAACACTGCTGTTTCTACATTTAGTTTTTTTTTTAAATTTTATTTCATGTAACGCTATTGAGTTTGTATTATAAATTCACATGCAAAAGTATGAATATAGCTCATCATATGAAAAACTATCAAATAATAATGTTCATATTAATTATACTCTTTAATAGTTTTGTTTAAGTTTCAATCATATGTGATTTTATTGTAATCAATTATTTCTTACAATTTTTTATGTCTCTTCATAGTGCTATGATTTCATTAACTACTTCTTGCGAATTATATTATGAATTTTAAAACGTGTATACCTCTTTTTGCACGTGATTATACAAGAACCTATCTAATATTGTTAATTCTTGAAATGGAAAAGTTAAGGTACTTGGAAAATAAGACGCCCTTCGCAGTAAAGACGAAATCCTTTACTTAAACTCTTATCTTGTTAATGTTGCAGGCGTTAAGACTAGTATGTTAGGAGTGCGAAAATATATTATTTACCTTTCAGTAAGTGGAAATATTTGTTGATAGGGGGGGTATGCGCTAGGTAGCCTGCGAAATTCAATTTTACTTATCTTTTTTGCAATTTGCAGGTCAGTGGCAGGTTGCATGTTGAATAAAATATTATTCGCGAGCGTATGGGTAGTGCAATCCACGAAGACGCGCCCCACTCTTCTTCCGAATCGGTAGTGTTTATCGCTAGTTAATTCCATTAGTGTTTTAGTTCTTTCGATACACTCTAATTATCCACTAATAATAATTCGTGTGTATTTACAAAACTAAAACACTAGCGGAATGTTGCACACTTCTTCTGTAAGCATTAGGAAAAAGAGTGGGGCGCGTCTTCGTGGATTGCATTATCTATAACAAGTATCTATTTACATAATTATAATAATTAAAATCATCAATACAACCCTCTAAGTTCATAATATCCTATTGAATGACTATTTCATGAAATATCAATCAAGAGGGCCTGCAAATTGCAAAAAACGTTAAAAAAATGTATTTCTAGGGCTACTCTGGCGCTTCCCTTAAGCAGTTCTTTAGGCCCGTATTACAGAATGTCACTCAATACTCAAGCATTACTTAAAACTAGATTCAAGCCATTTGATTGGTTGAAACTAGTTTTAAGTAATGCTTGAGTATTGAGTGACTTTCTGTAATACGGGCCTTAGTCTTATAGCAATTCATTGCTTTAGTAAAATTTTTTTTTTTTATGGTTTTTATGAGCCATTCATTTTTTTTTTCAGGAAAAAAACAACCAATGTCTTTGCAACATAACTATGGAATGTTTATTTTATTAAATTACCAATATGTTTAACTCGAAGGCTACTAATCATATTTTAATTCTGCAACATTTACAAAAACAAATTAAAAGTTCACGTCATTTCTTGTTGCGAGGACTGTAACATATTATACAGTCGACCGCACGTCAATGGTAACACTTAAAACTTTGAGCTGGCCTAGCATAGGATTGATTTTCAATAGAATACGACTGCAAGGTCAGCTTGTACTGGTCTTGTTACTACTGACGTTGCGGCCGACTATACATTTCTTACAGCACACTTTCTTTGGCTGGCTGAGGAAAAGGAAATGGATCATTAATTATACATATATCTAGGTGATTTTATGAATTTGTATATACCAATTAAATAATTATTATGGATTTTATCATTGTATGTCATTGTTACCCATAGTTGGGCACATATTGCCTACAGGTTTGATAATATTTGATTGATCATAAGTTGTTGCTTCTCTGCTTAGTAATAATTTATGTAAAAATGAGGAGCTTGTGGATTGCTTCAATAATGGAGTTGAAATCATAATTTTTAAGACGGAAACTTTGACTGCCAAAAATCAATGGCATGTGTTATTTTATTTTAGATTAATTTATGTTAAGCTATCAAGTCTACACTTAATTAAAAAATACTGCTGAAGTATATTCACTATCTTACATACACATGGATGAGAATTGTTGGAAAAATTTAAAAAAAGTCACTTGCAATTGTTTTAACAGTGTATTTAATCTAAATTCACCTATTTATAAGATTTTGTTCTCAATACTACTGTATGTTTAAGAAGTAGATTGGTAACATTATGAATTTGTTGTTTCTTTCACTCTCCCAACCTTACCATATAATTATTTTTAGTAATCACAATCATTCTAAAACTTCGCCCATTCTTTTAGAATTTAAAACATTACCAAATTTTACAAACAGTTTGTACTTTGTTCCATCTGCCAGTAATGGTTGTAGATATATAGCATCTGTGGCTTTTGGGGCCATATCAAGTAATGGGAACCAATCGTCCACTTTTACTATTCTATCTTTTCTATTCCCCCAGAAATCTACTGAAGATATCTTAATTTTCTTATTGTCTACTCTTATGTATAAATATCCAATAATATTACGGAATGGTAAACTAGCTAGTGATAGAACTGCTGTGCCAGTGATACCTGTAACAAATGTGAACAATGGTAATGAAATGGAACACCTTAAAACATGTTGCTTCCAAATCATGGTTGGGTGTAAAGTTGAACCAAATATTTATGTTGGACTTTGAAAATTATATCAAAGGAAATGCCTGCCTATGAAATTTAAAAAAAGGGAGGTATATAAATAATATGCATGAAAAACACCATGGAATAAATGACCTTTTGAAACACATGCATAAAGTACTTACTTTTCAAGTCACTGGTTAACACACTGCTCAGAAAAACGTCCGTGACTACGACTATCGCCGGACCACGAACGTAAATCGATTCCATACTCAATTGGTACCTACTAATCAGTACTCGAACAACAAAATTGGTTAGTAGTTTGCGGTAGTCACGCTCTCTTCAGCAGGACCACCATGAGCGTCGAAAAAGGGGGCATGCTACAGCTATTCTAAGTATACAAATAATTAGTACCCTTGTATGTGATTAATTTCGTAAAACACCATAACTGAAACATTTTTGCATTTACCGAGAAACTAACGATAATAACTTTCGCGCAATCGTTCTGCAGGACCACGACTTTGAATGTTGATTGCAAGTTTGAGAAGCTTGTCGCTTTCTTCAAACCTACATAGAAAATTAGTAGGTACCCTGCGAGATAAAATTAGTACCCAAAATTCATAATTAGTACTCAAGTAGTTTACGAGATATACCATGCCGTTGGTAGGGTGGCGGTATTCACGGTGCTAAAAATTTTTAATTAGTAGGTACTCATAGAGAAGTTATAGCGACCAAAAATTCAGATTCTTAAGTGTTGTATTTTAAGAGAAATTAGCTTTCATTACTTTTTCATACTATATCTCCGCGTATAACCCGAGCAAATTAAGATGTCAGTGGTAATGAGCTGTTTGGGAGATGTACACTCGTGCTCATAAATTTATGGATGTCAGAATAGTAATAACAACAATAAGTACCTAGGTAATAATAGCCTCCCCGACCGATTTCGGTCACGGTGGCCAATCTCAACGGAGGTTAGCCAGGTACGCAGGAGATATTATAGTGCACAAGTGTGCGCGCAGACACAGGTGCACGTTAAGCCGTTGGTCCTGCGCCTGATCTCTCTCCGGTAGTGTCGGATTGCCGTCCCACCGGACTATGAGAGTGAGGGAAGAGGGAAGTACGTAAGTATTATGTAAACCAAAAATACACCCAAAGTCCACAGGTATGTCAGAGGAAATTTGATAAAATCGACTTCAGGTACTTAAAAAAATACATACCTATTACTTATGTAATCCTTATAGGCCTACCACACACTCGACGAGTGGCATGGGAAGTAGCGAGGAAAGGAAGCAGAGGCGTAGTGTGGCAACATCACTCGTCATGCTACTCGTCGTGCCCACCGCTCCCTATTTTGTCGGTTTTTTGCGTGCGAGTCAAAGGACAGCGCGAGTCGCTGGCCACAAAATCGCGCGGTCGCACTCCGCATCGAGCGTTCACGCAAGACGCACGTGTACACAGTTTTGGCATTTGAATATGTGTGATGAATGGATGTGATCCACCATCTCCTTAGGCGAGGATGACGACGACGATTTAGATTTCTTTTTACGACATTGATATTCCACGCCTCACAACGCGTAAGCATGTGGGAGTGCTTTACTCTCGATAGGCCGCTATGTGGCGATTTTACAATATAGAATCGCTCTTATCTCCCAAGCTAGACACTAAATCAGTAAAAAAAGGGGTGTTTTGAAAACTAGATATATTAAATAATAAAGTCAGCGTATTTTTTCATTTATGTTTTTAGTAAATATAACAAAATAATGTAGTTTAAAAACTATTAGTACTGCTGTCCGTTGGTCTGTGTGCACTTGTTTTTCTGCACGTTTTAAAAAAATTGTAATAAATCCTTTTGAATAAATTTCCACTTATACTGAGGATGAATCCTATTTCTTATCATGATTGAACTGATAACCGTTTTAAAGATATTAATGAAATTCAATGGAATTTAATAGGTCTTTTAACATCCATAAAATAAAAAAAAATTCAATAAGTTCCACTTCTAGTAAATTCATTTCAATTTGTAATACAATACGCGTGTGAGGCGTGCACTTTTGAATTTTCCAAATTTTTAATTAGCTATACTAAAAATGCATAGCGCGCACGCTGCCACAGCTTCATCGTCCATTACAAAGGCGAATGACAAGTGAGGAGCGTCGCGATTAATTGCGCGAGTAGAGCAGTGTGTGGGCAGAGAGGGCAACATCGCGGCAAATAGCGGCAGCGCGATGAGCAATGCGATGAGCAGCGCAAGGAGCATAGTGTGGCGGCCGCATTATATACGGTGACTGATAATTAGTGACCGATACACGTGCTTGTACTCATGATAACAAACAACTTTTACTATGGGATCAAACCTGAAATTGTGAAAAAAAAATCTGCTGTTCAGTCATTTATGTTCGCCTTACTGGTCAAAATGTAGGTACTGAACAGCAATTTTTTTTCGCGAATTCAGGTTTGGTCCCATAGTAAAAGTTGTTTGTTGTCATGAGTACAATCACGTGTTTAGGTATCGGTCACTAATTACCAGTCACCGTTTATATTTAGGTACCTTATTAGCAATATATTATTCTGCAGTAAATTGGGTTTTTAATAGTTAGTATTATCTTGGTACTGCTTGCAGCAATGGTAAATTAGTAGGAAAGAAATAAAGAAGTACCTATCGCTCTTACCTACCTACCTACCCACGTCATTAAAAAAGGTAAAAAAGGCCATGGGTATGGGTAGCGATATGATATTTTTTTTCTTTATAATATAAAAAATTTACAGATTGGGGTAGCTTGATGTGCTGGCCTCTGTACATATTATGTACAGAGGCCAGCACATCAAGCTACCCCAATCTGTAAATTTTACCAATTGAATATGAACCTTATTCCTTTGTAGTATAGTTGAAAATCTATCAAAAAAATTTGACAGTTCTTCATGTGCTGGTCGCTGTACCTAGGGTCCAAGGTACACAATTTGTATAAAAATTTAGATATTGAACTGTTGTTATTACTATTCCGACAACCATAAATTTATGTGCACAAGTGTACATCTCATAAACAGCTCAGTACGATTGACTACTTAATTTGGTCGGGTTATATGCGAAGATTTAGTATGGAAAAGTAATGAAAACTAATTTCTCTTAAAATACAACACATATGAATCTGAATTTTTGGTCACTATAACTTCTTTAAGAGTAGGTACTAATTTTTGTATAAATTTGGGAAGAAATTAGAGTTTTTAATAGGAAAATCTTGAAATGAAAATTCAGCACCGTAACTACCGCCACCCCACCAATGGCATGGTATATCATAAACTACTGGAGTACTAATTATGAATTTTGGGTACTAATTTTATCTTGCAGGGTAGGCACTAATTTTCTATGTGGAAAGCGACAAGCTTCTCAAACTGAGAATCAACATTCAAAGAAAGATTGTGAAAGTTATCATCATTAATTACTCAGTAAATACAAAAATGTTTTAGTTCTGTTTTTTTTTTTTATATGAAATGAATCACATATAAGGGTACTAATTATTTGTATACTTAGAAAAGCTGTAGCATGCCCCTTTTTCGGCGCTCATGGTGGTCCTGCTGAAGGGAGCATGACTACCGCGGGATCACCTTCAAAGTTGATTTTCTCGAAAACTACTAAGGTACTAATTTTGTTGTACGAGTACTAATTAGTAGCAATTGAGTACTAATTATTTATCTATATGGAAGCAATTGGTGTTCGTGGTCCTGAGGTAGTCACGGACACCTGAAAAAGTTATTTATCAAAATGATAGTAAGCTGCAACCATCAACATTTTTACTTTTTCTAGATATTTATTGGAAGCTTGCTGCTATTAATTAAATATTATAACTTTAATAGTTAAATATGTTGAAGGAAGTGTAATTGTTAATAGCTGATTGATAGTTATATACATAGAGCCTGTTAATTATTTTTATCATTCAGTTCAGCCTATCGCACACAATCCACAGGTGATTCTGCGGAATACTCAGCAGCAGCCTATCATTCCAGGAAATATTACATTGCATGCGTGAACACAAACATAATTGCACTCTCGTGTTCCATTACCTACTCTTAAAGCCTGATAAGAAATCAATCTGACACATCGACAATGAGATCAGGATTCAGATGCCCATTGAGGCTGGGGGGTCAGGGGAGTCACAACACCAACTTCCTAACTCCAGGATTGTACCTCATTCCAAGAAATTCCATTCGGAAAAACCTAATAACACTGCTCAATCTGGGAAATCAATCAATGGCTCACCTATGTATGCTGCTGTAAAAAATGCACCTTGTGGTAGGACATCAAATATTTCCATCAAAGCACAACCAGGCACGGCTAATGATGTTCCTGTCAAGTGGTACACTTTAAGTCTATTAAATGTTGCAATATATTTAACGAAAGGAAATGAAAATACAGTTTCATAAATACTGGAACATGGTTCCGTTTTGGATTGTATTACATTTTCCTTTGCAGTTGAGCAACATCTTCCATTGCTGATAACATACTTTTTGCTGCATAATATCAACTTCAACATTTCTCTAAATAATTACTGCTTCAATGGTTTACTTCAGTGCTATTAAAGCGAAAGAAATGAAAATCGTGATTCGTATTTCATCTTCTGCTTCTGACGTTTGACATTTAGACATTAGACATTTGTAGCATTTTTATGTACTCTGTGGTTGCTGTGGTGTAGCCAACGAATAAATAAGAAGAGAGGAAGTGCCCTATTGATCTATAGAAATTAAATAGCAGTACAAATAGATGTTAAAGCCGCGCGAAACGGCCGCGTGGCCGTGTCACATTGGCAACAGCGGTGCCTGACGGTTGAGACCGCGCGTATCACATGTGATACGTTGGCGCCTGACCGGAATTGAGTAAGTTATACAGAAGTTTTAATTTGTTCGTTTAAACATTATTTCATTGGCCCCGATTCTGTTGTTCACAACTAAATTAAATTTAAATTCAGTGCATCTTTTTCTTTCTATTTCAATAGGAAAAGGACAGAAGATAAATATTAGTTTAGTCCTGTCAAATAGAAGAAAGTCAGAAAGAAAGAAGATTGTGGAAAGAAAGAAGACTGTAGAAAGAAGATTTTGCTCAAAAGAAATCCCGAAAAAACCGTTATCGTAATCGTAAAAAAAAACCAACAGCATTCGATTATATCATACTGTATTTGATTACCTATAATAAATGGTCATACTTAGTACAGACGCCAGCAGGTCAACCTACCCCAATCTGTCAAATTTCTTTGATAGATTTTCAACTTTAGTGCAAAGAATTATGGTTCATATTCAATTGGGAAAATCTGACAGATTGGGGTAGCTTGATGTGCTGGCCTGTGTACAAAATTTTTATTATAATTCGCTTTTTTTTACTTTCCAAAAGGGCTCCAAATTCTTGTGTGCCCAAGGGCCCCAGCCTAGTTTAAGACGGCCCTGTGTACAGATAGCACATCAAGTTACCACAATCTTTAAAATTTTCCCAATTCGGTATGTAAAGAAAAAAAATCCTACGCTGATTCCAAAACCATTTCGAGATTTAAGGTTTCTTAACTTAATTTTTCTATTTTTAGTGCTTAAAATTATAAGATGGAGTTTATTTTAACATAAACACTTAATACCACTTGACTTTCATTTGACCTCCAAATGACGTCACAAGTAAGCAGATTGAGAATACTTTCGGTGCCTCCTCTCATCATATGATAAAAAGTTAGTCATATAATGTCAACTATAGGGATGACCATAATAATACAGGGTGCAATTGAAATCATGGGCATTATTTTAACCTAAGGTACTACTTATGATACTAATTGCATTAGGGCTACTATTACGCAAATCAAAAATATTATTAATGCAAGTATGGAAAACCTTAAAATGTAGTAAGTCATACAAAGTATCAAATTAGTTGCGCTTCTCGATAGCAAATGCGTAGGTACACTACGCCGTACGCGCGTCATTGGACGTGAATTCTTTGACCCCGCCCGACTCACGTGACGTAAGTTGCCAATGAATTGATTCATAATAAATTCCAATTTTCCCTTCGTACTTTGCCGGCTTAGGACGGTCAAAACTACGTCAACTAACATACATCAAAAAAAAAACATTTACGTACCTAGCTTGTGGATTGTTTTGAAAAAACCTTATTTGTCGGTAAAGTGACAGAGGGTAAACGGGTGCTCTTCCACGAGCTTGTGCATGTGCTGGCACGTGAAAAGACGAAAAATCCAACAGGTTCTGAGTGGTTCTGGTGGAATGAGACCCCGTGAAGGAATAGGGTCGTTCGGGTAGCGCCGATGGAACATTTCACGAGTTCATACTAAATTTCTTGTGCGATCGTAAATTACAACCATTTGTGGGTATTGTTGGTTGGTGTACCTAGCCTGCACATTACGCGGTCGAGGCATCGTGTACACAAACACACACACAACTACTACACTAACACTTAATACACTGCAATCCAAGCACCGTATGACGCGAGCGGCGAGTACGGCGATTACGTCACGGGATCAATAAATCAATTACGCGTCAATGCACCTGCGCAGTCGTTATGACACTGGTTCCGGGTTCGTGACTTCGTGTTGCGGCGGGAAGCATACCCCGCGCGGGGGTGATATTCGTATTTTTGCGAGTGAGGCAGTGGGACGGAGAGAGTTCAGGGAATCCCGCCGGACGGAATGTCTTGTAGCCCATTGTTATTATTACTTGTAAGGAAAAACCCGCGCGCGCGCAGGTGATGTTTGTTTACATTTCGCTTTGCGCTGTACTGCGCTTTAAGATTTTGATATTTCAACAATTATTGGCGTTAACGAAGTATTTTGTTTTAATTACTTTAAGTGTTTATTTGCAATAATAAGCCTTGTGCAATTTGACTTACTACATTTTTAAGGTTTTCCTTACTTGCATTAATAATATTTTTGATTTGCGTATTAATAGCCCTAATGCAAACAGTATCGTGAGTAGTGCCTTAGGTTAAAATAATGCCCATGACTTCGATTCCACCCTGTATATGTAATGCAGTCGTGCGAAAATTTCGGCCTTTGAATCGATTCAAATCAAACATTGAAAATCTATTCACACAAAAATCTAAATCCCGAATTCTGAATTATTGTTAATCGATCATTATAATGATAGCTTAAATAAAATTCATTCCCTATAAATTATAATATTAAGTATAAAATCATTCGAACTATTTTGTAACCACAAATGGTGTTGGAAACTTGCAAATATAACTAGGTACTGTAGCTGCTTGTTATTGGTTTGATTTTGATAGTGACATATTAATAATACCTATTATTTAATTTAATTAGCAGGGCAAAGGCCTCCCTTCCCTTCTTCCACTTATCCCTATACACCAAGTGTACCAAGTGTAAGTGTACCCTATAAACTTAGTGAGTGTATATTAAAAACCTAGAAACTATGTAAGTACCTACTTTAGTTATAACTACACACGTTTTAATGTTTACTACTGGTGTACTGTATCTAAGATGGATAAATAAATTCTATTCTATACAAAATTAATAACTGTATTTAATAAATGTTCAATCGATTATTTCGATGATTCCCACCTCTAAAACTGTCTAGTGTCATGCTTGAAGTTTCTGATGTCAAGCAAAAAACGTCAAATTTAGGATTTTTATTACTGTGTTATACGTGGCATAGATATTGAACTCTTCAGCCTACTTTTGAAGCAGAATTTAGAAAATTTATTTAAAATTAATGGCTGCTTAGAAAACCAAAATTTTGAAATTAGTTGCATAAAATAACTAAATCTATAAATTAAAAATATAAAAAAAATACCTGAAAAAAACTTTACATACCCAATTGAACATAAACCTTATTCCCTTGTAGTAAAGTTGAAAATATATTAAAGATTGACAGATTAGGGTAACTTGATGTGCTGGCCTCTGTACATACTTCACATGTTCGTACTTGAAAAATATTTCAAAGAACATCGGTATAGAAGCTGGACCTGAGACCTGACTTTTAATTTCAGTGTACAGAAACAAATTATAGTGAAAATGGATTGTTGTATTACACGTAATCCCATGCGAAAATAAAATCCTTATAGCCAAGATATTTTAAAAATAAAAAAAAAAACTTTTGAGGTCAGAATCAATAAATGATGAATGGACACCAGATGCTGCACAGCCGAACTGAATGCGAAAGTCAAAGGAAAAGTACAGCTGACACTGGAAATGTATAGCTTGATGTGTAGCCGTGTGTACAGAGGCCAGCACATCAAGCTACCCCAATCTGTCAGATTTTCCCAATTGAATATGAACCTTATTCTTTTGTGCTAAAGTTGAAAATCTATCAAAGAAAGGAGAATGGGCATTTTGGTACTCGCTCCAATAGCAATCATTGTGGTGTCATTGGATAGGTCTTTTAATCAGGAAAAATATTTACTATGGCGACTTGTCCCAAATCCTTGTCCGAAAACCACGGGAAGCCCCCAAAGTTCCAGTTTTAATACGATAATCTTACATGTATCATGATTGAAAATACGAAAAATAACAATGTAAAACAACATTATTTAAAATGAGAAATGTATTGTGTTACTATTCATGCATAATATAACGTGATATTATATGATAATGTTGATGACTTTTGAAAATATCTTTTTTTACATAAAAAGTAGTATTACCCTAAGATTTCTGTTTTTGGTGACTCTATAGTCACCGTAGTAACAAAAAACAGAAATCCTACCTACTTCGGGGATAGGGAACCAGCCGCGGGGTAGGGTGGGCAGTGCGCGGTGCCAGTGGACAGCCTTTTGTGCCGCGTTATTTATTAGTCGTTGTATCGTTCTGCGCGAGAGACGACGTTCCGCTGCTGTTTATTCTACCTAGTACCTACTTTTTTATACCGTTTTCATCACTGACCCCGGCGCCCCTTTTGGACATTGTTACCCGCTATAAACGTTTATCTTGGCTAGTGTTGTGGACTATTGTTGTGCTTATCGATTTGGAACATCGTTATGCAAGAACATCGCAACTGTATGATGAGTCGGCGAGGCCTACATCGTGCTAGATACCAACAGCATGTTTTAACTGATGATCTTCTAAGAATGCGCCCCGAGTTTATGGCATATATACAAGAACACGCCGTTTTGGAGGTTAGTACTTCATTAAACTATATCGCACTTCACCAGCTTCAATTTTTCTTTAAAGAAGCGGTTTGTTTATATTATTTTTGTCTGTTATATTTTTATACCTGAGCAATTACAAACGAGTGAACTGAGCCATAAATCATTTTAATCGGACCTCTTGCTCGCACTTACAGGTCTTAATAAGCTGCACGTGTTTATTTTCTATTCTATGTATAGATAGTGCAATCCACGAAGACGCGCCCCACTCTTCTTCCGAATCGTTAGTGTTTATCGCTAGTTAATTCCATTAGTGTTTTAGTTCTTTCGATACACTTTAATTACCCACTAATAATAATTCGTCTGTATTTACAAAACTAAAACACTAGAGGAATATTGCACACTTCTGCTGTAAGCATTTGGAAAAAGAGTGGGGCGCGTCTTCGTGGATTGCACTATCTATAGCGCGGCTAAGGGTGTTCGTTTCATAGAAAAAAAAAACACGTGCAGTCCCAGCTACCTGCGTCCGAGCGGCATCCCTTTATACCAATAATGACTTGTGCAGATTTCTCACAATCCTTTGATACTTTTGACTCAGTTCGCACGTTTATAGTTCTTATTATTAAAACACTTCTCTGACCGCCTATTGTGCGTTTGCTATTGTTATCTACTCACTAAGCCGTCGCATCAGCTATACATAAGATATTTTTTACTTACAGCAATGTGAAAACAATACAAGTATGCATGAATTTAGACCTGAATACCTACAGACCGCATTGTTTTAAATGTTTTCATAAAATACAACATAACATCAACAAGATCGTATTTTACCATTTTCAGGTGCAGTGCAACAACACACGACGTGTGTGTCACCGATGTTGGCAGAGAATTGATAACTTTGTAAGAAGACCACCTGTCATACCAGAAGTAGAACAGAATATACGAGAGCTTCAGGTTCCAGACTACACTCGAGCTCCAAACACTCCAGGGCATTGTATCTTTAACACTTGCCAAAACGCAACCCGCTATCGAATACCAGAGACGATCAAGATTCACATTTTCTGTGAATATAAATTATATATTCTTGACGGTGCTAGAGTATGTGGACAACACCTTGAAAGCAATGCTTGGGAAGAGCTGCCTCAATTCTGCAATGTCACACATAACTTCAATGCACAACAGTTTAGTGACGTTTGTGACATGTTGAGAATGGCTTTAAATCGTGGACCTAGGCTAGATTTCAACACGAGAGGTGCTTTAAGCAATGAGGATATGCACTTTTGGACAGGGCGCAACTGTGAACAGTTTGATTCTATATTGCAAAAAACACCCTCACTAAGTGAGACGTGCAAGGAGCCACGAACTGCGTTAGGCATATATCTGACGAAACTACGTACCGGAGACTCAGATGAAAGAATAGCGACGTTATTTAATATGTAACGAAGAAAGTTGGAACGTTTATTAACTATTGTGCGCGAATGCCTCATGAATGAATATGTAATATTACACTTGGGAGTGGACCATATAAACAGAAGCGACGTTTTAGAAAATAACCTCGCTATACCAAGAGGGTTATTTGGCAATGAAGAAAACAATAAAGCTATCGTGATATGCGACGGGACTTATATATATATATCAATAAAAGCTCGAACTTTTTGTTCCAGCATCTATCTTATAGCCTGTATAAGTTCCAGAACCTGTTGAAGCCGTTTTTATGTGTGTGTTCCAATGGCTATATAATCGATGTTTTGGGAACATACGCTGCCACTAAGACCTATGCGAACATCATGAGCGACATGACATAATGAATGATGGAGAAAACCCATTACATTGCTTTCTTCAACCTAACGATGTCTTCATATTAGATCGCGGCTTCCGGGATAGCTTAGATGCTATCGAAGCATGTGGATATGAATCCTACGTTCCACCATCTAAAGATAGATGGGAGACACAGCTAACTACTGAGCAAGGTAATGAAGCTCGATCAGTAACATTATACCGGTGGGTAGTGGAAGTGGTGAACGGGAGCTTCAAGCGAGATTTCAAACTTTTGCGGCAAAAATATTTTAATAAAACACTATCAAAAATGTTCATTGATTTTAAAATCGCCGCAACTATGTTAAATAACTTCTACATGCCCATCGATCACAACATTCACGCAGAGGCCTTCCTAAACATTATCAGGGAGAAAATAGATTCCCCGAATCTACTTTATGATTATGTAGAAAGAAAACGTTTATATAGCCGAAGAGCGAATTTTCAAAGAATAGAAAGTCACGGAATACAAAACTTCCCACTACTGACGGAAGAACAGATTATTTTACTTTCATTGGGTACCTATCAACTAAAGCTAGCCCGGTCCTACTGCAACGAGCATTTATCAAATGGACTATACATTTTAGAAATATAAAGAGAAAGCGCACTCCAAGATTTAAATGAATATGGCATAAACGAAGATGCTTGGCTTTTACGCGGACGCATACAGTCGCGCCACGTACGGTCAAGCACCTATTATTGTTATGTATTGATAAAAAACAATGTTAATGAAAACGAAACCAATATCCATAACATTTTATGCAATTATTACTGCACGTGTTTGGCCGGACGACGAACAGTCGGCACTTGTGCTCATATAGTTTCAATCGTGTGGTATCTAGGTTATGCCAGACATGAAGGCTTCACTGCTCGTGCACCGTTCTTCAACGATGTCATTATTGATAATAATGTTTAAAAAAATAAATAGCGTTTCTTACTTTTTCTATTTTTTTTTTATTCCTGAGTCTTTATTCACTTTAGTACCTATTAATCAACACAAACATGATTCTATTCAAGACAACGATATAATATCACCATTATCTTAGCATAATCTAACAAAAACATTTTAAAAAATATTAAATAATTAACACAAAATAACTCCGTTCCGACAGCAAATGGAGACAAGCGACTTGGTTATCATTAATCCTTGTAAAAAGACCTTTTCAATGATATATATATTATGGCTATTGGGCCGAGTACCAGGCTTCATATATTTTTGCCCATTCTCCTTTGACAGATTGGGGTAGGTTGACCTGCTGGCGTCTGTACATACACACGTAGTCAGTGTAGTTTGAAGCCGCTACACGTGTACCGTGTGTACATACACAGTTGCTGGCGATTTTAAAGTCTGTGTAGTTCTTAGAGCATTAAACCAAGTTTAGTTTGAAGCCGCTAAGACGCGTGTACTTACTATTCGTATGATGGACTTTTTCTGTTTTTTATTTATGGCAATTAGTTAGTGCCATGTCATTGTCAAAGTCAAATTAGTCAATCTACACGAAAGACGAGGCGGTATGGTCGAAAGACTTTAGCCTGCACATTGGGCGAATTAAAAAAAAAAAAAAAAATCAAATTAGTCAAAATGTCAATTGTCAAAGTAGGACGTCCAAGCATGGTTATGTTTTCGTTTTTCGTTTAATTATAATAAAAATAACTCGTACTTTGCCAGCTGCCAGGACTGGTATAAGATATTTTAAGATAGGAACTAAAACATTCACTTAAGACTATACCTGTAGTAATAAACTTAAGTATTCGTAGACTACAATCGCTAGGTTAAGTACTACAGTGCCGTATTATTAAACGATAAAATGACCAGTTTATTGAAAGAAATGTAAGTATCCGTATTCAGTTATTAGGAATATATGACTTGTAATTCCTTTCTAGATTAAGTTCCCTACTAGAGTAGTTCCCTACTAGATTTTACGAGTAACGTTTTTATTTATGATTTAATGGTGAAGAATAGAACTTACTATAGCTACTTACATTCAGTGTTTTTTAAATCACATGTGTGTGGCGTGCGTACAGCTTTCATGTACTATAACTCATAATGGCTGTACAGTTAGGGCTGCAGCAAATGATGATAAAGATTAAAGTTATAGTAATTACCAAATTTTTGTCTTAAATTTATTATTAATAAACTTATCACTTAATTGTTTTCACAATAGGAGTGTATTGTGAAAACAATTAAGTAAAATAGCAAAATAATTTAAAACAGAATGACATTATTTAAAAACTTATTTATGGAATAAAATCATATTTTTAGTAGCCATACACATTTTCTAATTAGGTGTTCTGTACTGTTCAGTAACTTCTTATTTACATTAGTAAGCAAGTTTTCATTCTTAATCTAATCTGAAAAGGATTTTTAACCTACTTTTGCTGTTGTACATAGCAAATTTAAAGGTCTACTGAAAAAAATTGTAAACCAATTATGATGTTCAGATCATTCAAAGGATAAAATACATTCAATTTTGTCTTTTTTCCTCTTTTATCATCCAGTAAAATATCATTGTCACATAATGTCATTGACATTTTCTTGACTGTGCCGACCCTACAGTGGCGCCCTCATCGTTTGTTTGGTTATTTCATACAATTTAGAATGAAAATGCAGAAAACAAGCACGTTAAGTTGTGCTTCACAAGATTATACGTTAATATTATTAGAAGCAGTAGCTTTATATTGTTTAGTTTTATCATAATCCTTAAAACGGAATATAGTGGCCACTTTTATCCGTTTTAAGGATTATAATGAAACTAAACAATATAAAGCTACTGCTTCTAATAATATTAACGTATAATCTTGTGAAGCACAACTTAACGTGCTTGTTTTCTGCATTTTCATTCTAAATTGTATGAAATAACCAAACAAACGATGAGGGCGCCACTGTAGGGTCGGCACAGTGTTAAACTATTTCCGCAGTTTTACTTAAAAAAAATCATTATGTTTTAAAAATATTTTCTTTCATTTCTATACTATTTTAATACTCCTTTGCATTCATTTTCAGATATGAGAAAACTGCTGAATATACTGCATTTTACACTGGTGGCGATGTCCAATGGACAACAGATGGAGTACATCTCTTGTGCCACTGTGAAGATGTAATTAAAGTGGTTGATGTGAACACTTTCTCTACTACATACACTTTTGGACAGACTGAAGAAGATGCAGAACCAGATCAAATTTACACTTTTCAAATGTCACATAATAATAAAATGGTGGTTACTGCACACAAAAGTGGATTGATGAAATTGTGGGACCAAGAAACTGGCACACAACAGAAGATTTGGAGATCTAGCCATAAAGGACCTGTTGCCAAGTTAGCATTTGAATACACAGATGAAAATATAGCCTCAGGAGGTTCTGATGGCAACATCAGGTTATGGGATTTAGCACACAATACATGTACTAGTAGTCTAAGAGGTGCAATGGGAGTCTTCTCTGTTATGAAGTATCATCCAGATTCCAACAAACAGTTGATATTTGGAGCAGCTGATGACACAAAAATAAGATCATGGAACTCCAAAACTGGCAAAGAACATTTAATCTATTCAGGACATTTCAGCAAAATCACTTCATTGCAATTTACTTCTGACGGTGAATATATGGTCAGTTCTGGTAGGGACCGTGTGTTAATCTTGTGGAGCTTAAATGAGAGTAAGGCCCTACGAGTAGTTCCTGTATATGAAAGCATAGAATCAACAATTTTATTACCAGCAACATTTAGAATACCAAATTTTAAGAAGAAACTGGAAACAGAAGGAATATATGTTGCTTGTGCTGGGGAGAAAGGTGTTGTCAAAGTGTGGAATGTATTGATGAGCAGGCTCATGTATGAGCAGGACAACAGTCTTGTGTCACCAGCTTCTGAGGAGGGTGGCTTAGCTGTAACACATTTGATTTTTAATGAATTAAGGAATGTTTTATCTGTTGTCACAGCAGACCACAATATTATCATACATGATCTTGAAACTTTTGATTGTAAGAAGCAGTTAATTGGTTTTACAGATGAAGTTCTAGATATTATATTTGTGGGAAAAGAAGAAAAGCACTTATTAGTCGCTACAAATAGCCCAGATTTGAAATACTATGAAATTGAAAGTATGAATTGCCAGATCATTAAGGGACATACTGATATAGTTTTAGCTCTAGCTTGCTTCCCAACAAGACCAGAAATGTTTGTATCTTCAGGCAAAGATAACTCTGTTAGAATTTGGCTGCAAAACACTGATCATACAATATCCTGTGTTGGGGTTGGAGCTAGACACACATCATCTGTTGGGTCAGTGTTTACTTCTCAGACATCAAATGATTTCTTTGCTTCTGTAAGTCAGGACAGCTGCCTAAAAGTCTGGAGTGTTCCTAAGGACCTCACAACTGATCAAAAGGTCAAATCTACTTACACTGAATTAGCCCACCAGATGGATATAAACTGTGTATCTGTTTCACCTAATGACAAAATGATTGCTACTGGTTCTCAGGATAAAACTGCAAAACTATGGTCAGAGGAGTTGACATTATTAGGCATACTAAAAGGCCACAGAAGAGGTGTGTGGTGTGTGAGGTTTTCACCTGTGGATCAAGTTGTATTGACATCTTCAGCAGACTGTACCATAAAGTTGTGGTGTATAGCTGACTTGAGCTGCTTAAAGACCTTTGAAGGCCATGAGAGCTCAGTTCTGAAAATTGAATTTGTTAGCAGAGGTCAACAGATACTATCAAGTGGAGCAGATGGACTTCTCAAACTATGGAATATAAAAACATCTGAGAGCAAGATGTCTTTAGATAATCATGAGGGCAAAGTGTGGTCTTTAGCTGTCAGTAAGAACGAATCTATCGTAATTACTGGTGGTTCTGATTCGAAGTTAGTAAAACTGAAGGATGTTACAACAGAAAAAAGGGAACAGTTAGCAAAAGAAAGAGAAGAAATGATATTACAAGAACAAGAATTGATGAATTTATTGCACGACAAGCAACTGATTAAAGCTCTGAAATTAGCGTTGCGCATGCAAAGACCAATGCATGTACTAAAAATAGTTAATGAGGTTCTGGCTGGTGGCAATGAAAAACTTTATGAAACACTCAAAGAAATCAACCACACTCAAAAGGAGACCCTGTTAAAGTTTGCTGCAGAGTGGAATACAAACAACAAGAACTGTCATGCAGCACAACTTGTATTTAATATATTAGCGCCGGAAATTATTGCCGGAAACTTAAAAGTACCTGCTTTAGCAAGTTTCATTGAAGGTGCATTGCCTTATACAGAAAGACATTTTGAAAGACTAACTAATCTTTTACAGGATCTTAACTTTATAACATACACTGTAAATTGCATGCAACCTCATGCTGTTAACAATGTTTAAATGAGTAATAAAGGTTCCATGCTCCAAATTCGATCATTTGCTTAAAAATGTTTAATTTGCCTTATGTGTATCATGTATACCGTTGACCGTATTTATCTGGTTTAGTCTAACCTATGACGCATGTAAATATTCCTCCTCAAACAAAATTTGCGAAATGTTAATTTGCTTGTTCTATATGTAAAAGCTCAGACATTAGAGCGCGTCAGCGCCCGCGCAGCCTTTTTTCCGCGGAGAGCAAGTTCAACCTGCGTGCACGCAGTAGTAGTGAATCGATCACGCGAAGCGGACCGCTCGCGGATTCGCGCTTATATTTTCCGCGAGTCGCAAATGTTTAGTTGTTAAATCATGGATATAAAAATCTCAATTATTTATGCCTTACTTTTAATAATCTGCAATCTTGCACAAGGACAGAAATCGCAAGTGTAAGTTTTTACTTTATATTTTTTACTTATTCGATCTTTTTACTTTTATAAATAAAAACGCATTAATTAAAAATGTTATAAACTAACTTACTTAGTCACCGGGATATGCAGGTACGTCATGAAGTGATTCAGTTCAGGGATTTAATATTAAGTATTTGTTTTGCTATGGAGAAATTTGTATATCTCGTCAACAGTCATAAGCTCTGCGAGGCATTATTAAATATCAATTATCAATCTAATAAATTAGACTTCTTAACAAAGTTAGGCTGCATTTTGCTGGTTACATACTTGTGGTAACGCTAGCAATCTGATCCACATTGAAATAATTCGATCACGGATCGCCTCAATTTTCGATAACTTCAGGACTTGTAAATTACCTACTATGACGCGCATATTTTAAGTGCCCACAACACTTCGGATATAATTAGCAATAGCTTATGACGATTTTGATGTTGAGACAAGTGCTCAGATAAAATATGGGCTAACGACAGCGAAAGCGACCACGATTTAAAAAACATTTTTCGATCTTACAGACGAGTCGTATTAATTTTAAATATATGAACAATGGGCCGTAGACCTACATATAAGTATATCTGCAGTTACCAGTACTCGTAAGAGTCGTAAGCCATGCTGATAATACAATGGCTAAATAATAATTTTGTTATAATGATAAGTAGTATGTACCTACTTAGGGGGGTTGTGGAGGTCATCGATAGGCAGTCGCTCCATGTAAAATACTGGTATTCAGCTGCATCCGGTCAGACTGGAAACCGACCATAACATATTTGGGAAAAGGCTAGGTAGATGATGAGTAGGCACCTACTTATTATTTTGTAATGGTATACCAAAATTATGTTTAACTAAGCAAACCGGTTTTTTTTTAAACCCCGTCATTTTGGTACTTGCCTAGACTCCTAGTAAACAACCTAAGTAAAGGTACTACTTATATTTGCTACTACCACTGTCAAAATCGTTAAGGTATTGCAACTGAACGATTTGATAGGCAAAATAAGGTTCTATTTAGGATTCTCGAGACGTAAAGACGTCGAAATGTCGTCAACCAGCCTTGGCCGCGGCCCTCAAATGCTTTCGACCTCGATTGAGCGATTGAGCACTTACTAGTCAGAGCAAGAAAAACTTTACTAGCAGTATCTTAAACAAGAGATACCTTAATTTACGTACATTATGCGTACGAGGTGAATAAAACCGAACGATATCATCTTAACAAGGTCAGCTCATCGTCGAGGGGTAGACTGCAGGGTAAACAGCGGCACCCGACCGGCAACTACGCCCGAGTAATTTTAAAGATTTAAAACTGGTCAACCCATACTCGTAGATAGACCTTAAATACTTCATAAAGATCAGTGGTGGCCCAGTGGTAATTGTCGCGCAAAGCGGTGAAGTAAAACAACGTGGGAAAACCGGCATGTCCTAGAACCAAAATTTCGAAGACATGTGACATCTACCAACTCGCACCGGGCCCGCATGGTGTATTACGGCCCACTCCCTCTCACCGAGAGGAGGCCTGTTTCCCAGCAGCGGGAACATTAAGTATAGGCTGATTATGTGAATATAATCTGACCAATTCGAAATCATTGTAAAGGATAATATCATTAATATCTATTGGTACCTATGTTAACTCCATTCTACCGACAAACGGCTGGAAATGTGCCCCGCGCCCCACTCTTCTTCCGAATCGTTAGTGGTTATCGCTAGTTTAATCCACTACTTAGTGTTTTAGTTTTTTCGATACACACTAATTACCCACTAATAATAACACTAGTTTACAAAATTTAACTTTTTTTTTATACCCCCAAATAAATGTATATAAATATGTTAATCTACCGGAATATAGTGGCCACTTTTATCCGTTTTAAGGATTATAATGAAACTAAACAATATAAAACTACCGCTTCTAATAATATTAACGTATAATCTTGTGAAGCACAACTTAACGTGCTTGTTTTCTGCGTTTTCATTCTAAATTGTATGAAATAACCAAACAAACGATGAGGGCGCCACTGTAGGGTCGGCACAGTCTTACTTAAAAGTGTTAGCAGAAATATTTTATTACGTCACAATTTCTTCCTGCAGTCAAATGTTTTCTTTTAACTACCTAACGTGGTGACGACAGTTTATTGTTTATTCGTTCGCTTCAAACGACAATTATCTTATTTCGAGTGATTTAAAATGTCGAGTAGAAAGTGTAAACAAAATTCTGATCGTTTTTGTTATGTTTGTGGACAGTTTATATTTTCAAAAAAGAGGAGACCTATTGTAGATGTGTTCAAAAGTGCATATCTTCATTATTCATGGATTTTGGGATGAAAACATGTTAGGGTAATATGTACTGTTGGTCCATTATAAGGGAAACTGACTCGAATAACTATAAAAAAAGGCAAAAATTATTCATTTTTATTTTTTTTTTAGTATTAATAGATACTATAATTATGTATTTCAGTTCAGTTAATAAATATTTCTCAAACCAGACGTGACAGATTTTTTTAATTATTTTTTCTGGATGATTCTACTTACATGAATAATAAAATAACAACTTTTAGCTGGGGTATGAAAACCGTGTAAACTAGTGTAATTAGTGTGTATCAACAAAACTAAAACACTAGCGGAATGTAGCACACTTATGCTGTAAACATTAGGAAAAAGAGTGGGGCGCGTCTTCGTGGATTGCACGATCTGTACGGCGAAGCAAAAAGGAGGGTTATGATTTTGACTGGTATGTATGTATGTATGTATGTATGTATATTCATCTATTCGAGGTATTGTTGGAAGCGTCTTGATCGTCTGCTGGATATAGGCTATGTGACGTCACATTAAATTGATTATGGCGCCCTCTAGCGGACATAAAGTCATGAACTAGAAAAAGTTTTGTCAAATGAAAGAGCTTAATTAGCACATTCCAAAAATATATAACTATGTTGTCAGCTGTTGCTCACGGATTTGCTTGCATACACCCGATAATTAGGAATAATTTCTATAAAATCACGCCTCAGATTTGAGCCAAACATAGTTATGTATAAGTTTGGTATATTACCTAGGTACATGTAAAACATTAAAACCTAAACAAAAAAAATAAGCGACTCTGCAAATACTGCGGCATGAGACCACGGGAAGGTACAGGTACTTGTTCCATCCATTTCAGTAGGCGGGTTTTAGTTTTTGAACTTATTTTTAATTATTAAAAGAGAGTTCTATCCTAGCCATTCAATAGGTGTGTGGGTATAGGCTCAGTGAGCAACTAGGTAATTTCGATTAAAACGTCAGTTTTTTACCATAATTATTGAGCAGCATAATTTATTTAAAAATAATGGGATCAGATGAATACCTAGTTACCTACATGAAATAATGAAAAGTAGGTACATACCTAGCGTAGGTACCTATCTATTGAATCATTTTATTTTAGGATCGATAACGCTAAATTATAAGTAGTTATATAGTCATGCAAACCTAACATAAAGTAGGTCCCTACCAATGCGGATTGCAGACCAAGAGCTAAGCTAAGTTAGTCTAGCTTAGCTCGCATAGCTGAGGTAATTTTTCATACTTCTACATAGATTGCGGTCTGCACAAAAGTATGAAAAACTGCGTCAGCTATGCAAGCTAAGCTAAACTAACGTTAGCTTAGTTCTTGGTCTGAAACCCGCATAATGCGGGTTGCAGACCAAGAGCTAAGCTAAGTTAGTTTAGCTTAGTTCGCATATCTGATGTAGTTTTTCGGCCTTTTCTATTTGGCTTAGGTATCATATTCATCTTCTTATCACGTGATAATTATCATCTTACAAGAAGATTAATATGATAAACCAAATAGAAAAGGCCGAAAAACTACATCATATAGGCGAGCTAAGCTAAACTAACTTAGCTTAGCTCTTGGTCTGCAACCCGCTTATGGGTCTCATAAGAGCTAAGCGGTTCCGTCTTTATCTGTCGTCATGAACATCTGTCAAAATTTGTGTCAGTAGATACCTATTTGACAAAAACTTTGTTTTTGGACAGCCGTTATTGTGTGATCGATGTCCGCATAGAAAACTAAAGTTCATTCAGAGGGTCTAGCCGGGCAATAATATTGTACTGAATTTCTTATAGGATCCTACCTAAGTCTTATAATTCGCTAGCCTATAATGCGATTTGAATATTAAACCTGGTATAAACTATTCTGAAAACTTTTACCATAGAAAGAAACCTTCATAATAGAGAAAAATGAATTGTTTTGATTAGGTAGGTAGTAGGTATCTCGCAGAAGGTGTTAAAGGTAAAAGGTAGAATAATCTTCTCCTCGGAGATTAAAATCTTCGTCTTATGTGAGCTTGAATCCCTGCGCTCAGAATTCTAGTCTTAACTCCCTCTATTTGCTCAGTTGCTAACTCTGAACCCCTCGCTGTGCTCGAGACTACCTCACTTCACCGTACCGTACACCCAAGTGTAACCTGACCATGCTTGACATTTCTTTGGATTTCTACCTTTTATTAAATTCAAATTGCATGCTTTGTGTTTGTAACCACCATGCCTTAGTAAATAAGCATTGTTTGGGAACTTTATTATCACATTTTCCTTATTCATATAACAGCACTTGAGATTTTGCGTACGTATCTAGTACCTACCTATTGCAGGTCTATGCAGACTACTTATGCATTTGGTAGACTTTAATCGTCTCTGTGACCGAACACCACTTACAAACCGTTACTAAATTAGCTGTTTGTCATAATTACTGCACGGCCAGACGATGATTTATTTTGTGCGATAGTCGTCGAACGCAGCATACCTACTTCAAAATGACAGTAGGCTGTAGGTAGCTGATAAGGTGTATAACTGTAATGCTTTAAGTATTTGAATTTACATTGGTAGGAATGAAAAATTTAGCTTAAATAGGTATTTATAGCCTAGGTACTTATATCTTCAAAAGCTGTTCCTACTTACTATAAGGTAGTCATGTGGTGAATGGTTGGGCTTGAGGGTTTCATAGGTACCTACCTAAGTAAGCACTGAATGGTAGAGTAAAATGATGTCCTTTCCTACGTCTAGGTACATACCCGCGAATTGATAATTTGGCGAAAGCCGGTATTACCATTCCATACACATCAGGAGTTCTCTTTCGCTCCTGGAAAAACCGGCGATCATTCATGACACAGATGTACCTACAAGGTATAATTAAAATAACAGAAAACTTGAAAAGGGATCATTGACACAATCCCTACCTACTCATCATCAAACAATTAAGCTACTCCGTTACATTTGGTTACAGTAGCTATTCTGTAAAAATCTCACCGAGAAAAACAAGTGAGCTGTCACTCCACCTGATGTCAGGGATTGCCCCATAGTAAAAGTTATTCATAATGATAAGTTCAATGGTCATTGTACTCGTGTTAGGTTCGCCCCTTAGTAGGTACTTTGAGACTAAATGGATTACGTGAAATCTGGGCGACCTATCCATTAACGGAGATGGTAGGTGTGTCGACTCCTTGCTCTTCGTAACTCCTATTCTGTATGAATGGGTAAAAGATAACCTAGCTAGCCTATCCGAGGTGCTAAAATTTTCGAGCTCGCTAATTGCATCCTGACTTCTATTAGTATTAAATCACTATTATTTAAAGGTAGGTACGAGTAGGTACAGGTTACATTGACTTGCGTTGGCAAGTCAATGTAACCTGTACCTACCTAGTAGTAGGTAAGTCCGTCCTCGAGTGTTTCTTTGCCAAAATAAAGTTTTAGTCATTCGCAAACACCCGGTTACTGAAGCCCACGCTATTTCACTGGCCAGCAGACAAGTCACAAGTGTATACGGTGCGCCGGTCGATGGCGTCATTGGTAGATGTTTAATGCGTCTCTTTTTGTTTGCCATAGTAAACACACCCCACAGCACTGCACATAAGTAATAGTAACTATCTAGATTTTTTCCGAGGCGGGGCAAAAACTGCCATTTACCACCACCCATCCTGCCAATCCTAAAACCTGTTTCATGAAGCCATATTTAATTTATTACATTCTTTAGTTTTATAATTGGTATAGATTAGAATTACAGTTTTACTCTTCGAGCCTTTTGTTCTGCATAAAAATCGATGGCTTTGTCATAAATAATCTTGTCGTCTTGTGATGATTATCGATTGCTAAAATCGCGAGACTCGATTTATGCAGAAATGCTTATCAAGAATTAAGAAAATCTAAAATGCACGAGCGACCGAAGCGTGCCCGAAAATTTTAGCACTCTGCGTCTTAGATAAGTTAGATTAGAAGTAGTCGACTTAAACAGAAAAGTTTTAAAAATACAGGGTCTAATGCGGGTTGCAGACCAAGAGCTAAGCTAAGTTAGTTTAGCTTAGTTCGCATATCTGATGTAGTTTTTCGGCCTTTTCTATTTGGCTTAGGTATCATATTCATCTTCTTATCACGTGATAATTATCATCTTACAAGAAGATTAATATGATAAACCAAATAGAAAAGGCCGAAAAACTACATCATATAGGCGAGCTAAGCTAAACTAACTTAGCTTAGCTCTTGGTCTGCAACCCGCTTATGGGTCTCATAAGAGCTAAGCGGTTCCGTCTTTATCTGTCGTCATGAACATCTGTCAAAATTTGTGTCAGTAGATACCTATTTGACAAAAACTTTGTTTTTGGACAGCCGTTATTGTGTGATCGATGTCCGCATAGAAAACTAAAGTTCATTCAGAGGGTCTAGCCGGGCAATAATATTGTACTGAATTTCTTATAGGATCCTACCTAAGTCTTATAATTCGCTAGCCTATAATGCGATTTGAATATTAAACCTGGTATAAACTATTCTGAAAACTTTTACCATAGAAAGAAACCTTCATAATAGAGAAAAATGAATTGTTTTGATTAGGTAGGTAGTAGGTATCTCGCAGAAGGTGTTAAAGGTAAAAGGTAGAATAATCTTCTCCTCGGAGATTAAAATCTTCGTCTTATGTGAGCTTGAATCCCTGCGCTCAGAATTCTAGTCTTAACTCCCTCTATTTGCTCAGTTGCTAACTCTGAACCCCTCGCTGTGCTCGAGACTACCTCACTTCACCGTACCGTACACCCAAGTGTAACCTGACCATGCTTGACATTTCTTTGGATTTCTACCTTTTATTAAATTCAAATTGCATGCTTTGTGTTTGTAACCACCATGCCTTAGTAAATAAGCATTGTTTGGGAACTTTATTATCACATTTTCCTTATTCATATAACAGCACTTGAGATTTTGCGTACGTATCTAGTACCTACCTATTGCAGGTCTATGCAGACTACTTATGCATTTGGTAGACTTTAATCGTCTCTGTGACCGAACACCACTTACAAACCGTTACTAAATTAGCTGTTTGTCATAATTACTGCACGGCCAGACGATGATTTATTTTGTGCGATAGTCGTCGAACGCAGCATACCTACTTCAAAATGACAGTAGGCTGTAGGTAGCTGATAAGGTGTATAACTGTAATGCTTTAAGTATTTGAATTTACATTGGTAGGAATGAAAAATTTAGCTTAAATAGGTATTTATAGCCTAGGTACTTATATCTTCAAAAGCTGTTCCTACTTACTATAAGGTAGTCATGTGGTGAATGGTTGGGCTTGAGGGTTTCATAGGTACCTACCTAAGTAAGCACTGAATGGTAGAGTAAAATGATGTCCTTTCCTACGTCTAGGTACATACCCGCGAATTGATAATTTGGCGAAAGCCGGTATTACCATTCCATACACATCAGGAGTTCTCTTTCGCTCCTGGAAAAACCGGCGATCATTCATGACACAGATGTACCTACAAGGTATAATTAAAATAACAGAAAACTTGAAAAGGGATCATTGACACAATCCCTACCTACTCATCATCAAACAATTAAGCTACTCCGTTACATTTGGTTACAGTAGCTATTCTGTAAAAATCTCACCGAGAAAAACAAGTGAGCTGTCACTCCACCTGATGTCAGGGATTGCCCCATAGTAAAAGTTATTCATAATGATAAGTTCAATGGTCATTGTACTCGTGTTAGGTTCGCCCCTTAGTAGGTACTTTGAGACTAAATGGATTACGTGAAATCTGGGCGACCTATCCATTAACGGAGATGGTAGGTGTGTCGACTCCTTGCTCTTCGTAACTCCTATTCTGTATGAATGGGTAAAAGATAACCTAGCTAGCCTATCCGAGGTGCTAAAATTTTCGAGCTCGCTAATTGCATCCTGACTTCTATTAGTATTAAATCACTATTATTTAAAGGTAGGTACGAGTAGGTACAGGTTACATTGACTTGCGTTGGCAAGTCAATGTAACCTGTACCTACCTAGTAGTAGGTAAGTCCGTCCTCGAGTGTTTCTTTGCCAAAATAAAGTTTTAGTCATTCGCAAACACCCGGTTACTGAAGCCCACGCTATTTCACTGGCCAGCAGACAAGTCACAAGTGTATACGGTGCGCCGGTCGATGGCGTCATTGGTAGATGTTTAATGCGTCTCTTTTTGTTTGCCATAGTAAACACACCCCACAGCACTGCACATAAGTAATAGTAACTATCTAGATTTTTTCCGAGGCGGGGCAAAAACTGCCATTTACCACCACCCATCCTGCCAATCCTAAAACCTGTTTCATGAAGCCATATTTAATTTATTACATTCTTTAGTTTTATAATTGGTATAGATTAGAATTACAGTTTTACTCTTCGAGCCTTTTGTTCTGCATAAAAATCGATGGCTTTGTCATAAATAATCTTGTCGTCTTGTGATGATTATCGATTGCTAAAATCGCGAGACTCGATTTATGCAGAAATGCTTATCAAGAATTAAGAAAATCTAAAATGCACGAGCGACCGAAGCGTGCCCGAAAATTTTAGCACTCTGCGTCTTAGATAAGTTAGATTAGAAGTAGTCGACTTAAACAGAAAAGTTTTAAAAATACAGGGTCGTTAGGCTGCAAGAGTGAGCGAAGCGAGCTTGAATATTTTTCTAGCAGCATATAGTCAAATATCGATCGATATTGCTCCAACCAACGGGGGCGCCACCGCTGTGGTAAAAAAAAATATGGAAATTGTGTCGCCTTTGCACTTACAGGCGTCGGAAAAGCGGGCTCCCGACAATCCCGCGCTTCACAAAGTAAAATATCTAAAATAAATGATTTTTTTTTTATGACAGAGGTGCTCATTTGCCCCTGTTTCGCCGCGGCATAAATCTGTTGCAAGAGAAGCTAGCCTTTTTTATATCGCCATAAATAAAATTGGAGCATTTGCTTAATAAACGGAGTGTTCCAGCCAGAATTCAACTGCGCCCTCCGATGCGAGTGCTCACACTGTTTGACGACCTATGCCTACGCTAAACACTAGTGATTAACTTAGTGCGCCACCCGCAGGGAAAGATAATAATAATATGCTACGCATCTCATTTATCGCCGATTTGCGGTGCACTGGGTGGAGCATTTGTCTGCCACGCCTGAATTTGCCGCCCCCTGAAGTTGGCACCGGGGGCACGGACCCCGGATAGCCCCCCAAGATCCGGGGCTGTACCTAGGTACATACTCTACTACTCTACACACTTTAATCACTTGTAGATCAGATAAACATAGGCCAAATGAAGGCCCACTCGCATGTAAGGCAAGCATGTCATTGGTTTACCTCTATCCTAGGGGATGACCTTCGTATAAAGTGATTTCACGACATTGTCCGCAAATATCTGCACCACTCGAGCGCAGGAAAAGTGGCTGTTTTCTGTCGTGCCGACTGTCTGAGTTTGTTCCTATTGTATTAATAATGATCCGTGGTCACGAAGGATACCCTACTCATTAACAGATTCATAATGAATAGGCAATTATTGCTAGTCCAACAAACTAACACTAACCAGTCGACGATCTTTACGCTTTCATTAATTTCACTCAGATTTGAAACCTTCATTGAAATGTATATCAACTGTTTGTAAGGTGAAATTCTTTTGCTAGATTTTTATCCTAGGATTAATTTCCCAGCGTGTTAATCATATTATCTGAACGTCATGAGGTGCACTAATCTCTTAATTACGTATATCATCTCTACTAACGTTGCTGACATCCCCTAATGACCGCAGTTTTATAAACCGATGGTTAATTATGAACAAAGAAATGTGTCTCGTGGAAATTGCTGTTGTTTAGCAACAAGCGAAAAGATAGTCGTAGATCACAAAAAATAGCTTTGTGAGATAAAAAGACAGAATAGATAGATATACTTACTCTTTATTGTACTTTGTATCTACTACACCATAAAAAATTACAAATAAGAACTTTTGGAAACAGGTAGGGAGATACAGCAACATAGGAATCCTTTGTGACGACTTTGAAATCGTCACGACATCGCATCGTGACGAAATGTGACAGGCTGAAAGGCAATTTGTTGGATTTATATATCTCTCTGAACTTATTTCAATTCAATGTCGGTGAACATGGCACAATCCATTACTTTTTTCGTTTAAATTCCTGATTTCTTTTGTATCTAGGAGGTAGGTTCAATTCATATACATATTATAAATTGCAATGGACTTAGGTCCAATCCAGTACCTATAAATTGCGGTTACGACCTTCATAAACTTAGCTAAATGCGACAGCAGGGTCAACCATGTCACTTTTGCACCTAAGGTAGCTATGATGCGCTACTGCATCCCATACGGCATGCCACCTCCTTTTTTTTTTTTTTTTCGTCGGAGGATACTTTCGCCTTGATGGGTGGGCCGCGAGAACTGCTACGTACGACATTCGCGACCCATCCAGCGTGGCCCACTTCTGGGCTCCCTCTTCTTGGCCCGCCTCCGGGCTCCATCCTCCTTCGGCGATGTCCGGGTGCACTGGGACATTGCCACAACTCGAGGGACCGTGCAGCGTGGACGATAGAGTCCCAGATCTATCATCCGCTAGCCCCTCTTATGGCGGCATCAAGTCCGCATTTCGCCGCCTATGGCATGCCACCTATCCCAACTCAATGTTCTACATATTCGTATGAAATGTAATGGTTTTGAAGATGATGTTTATTAAGCACCTGCATTTCCTGGGTAAATATCTATGTGACGACATAGATAACGTTTTGAAGTATCTGCAAGACAGATGACATTAAGATTGTAGGTATCACAGCATAATCAGATATAATCATAGTAAGAACCCAATAAAATTATAATTATACTACTTGACGAAATAACTCGCTTAGCACTTGGCCATGAGGCCAACCATATTCTTCTGCAAATAAATGACAGGTGTAGAATGCATTGGTAAATAGTTCTTTTTAATATGAAAATCCCTGGGTTAGGCGGAGGGGTTTCTCAGTCTCTTACTGACTAAATTCTTTGATCATCACGTTTGCCTGACAGACAAAGGGAACCGCAGTGTCGAACTTGTTATTAGTTACCGACAGGTGAACAATGCAACCCTTAGCCAGGACAATATAACAAACCTTACACCCGTCTGTGTTACCGAAAGGGTAGGCCGGTACCCACATTTCACTATTAAGTCCCATGTAATATGTTATCTCGTTTTTTTTTCGCGAGGCTATTGGTAATAACCGGGCAAAGATTCAGTCCATTGGCATGCGAGTATCAGTAGAAAAGAGATATGTACAGACGCCAGCAGGTCAACCTACCCCAATCTGTCAAATTTCTTTGATAGATTTTCAACTTTAGCACAGAGAAATAAGGTTCATATTCAATTGGGAAAATCTGACAGATTGGGGTAGCTTGATGTGCTGGCCTCTGTACGTTTTTTTCACGATACAGCCCTATTACACACACTAAATCAAGGTTGCCTGGAAGAGATCGCAGAAAGCGATAAGGCCGCCCATTGTATGTTTTGTAGTAATAATTGTTTTTTTTTTGTTATGTATTTTCTGGTGTACAATAAAGTATATATAAATAAATAAATAAATCGTATTTTGACGTATGAAATCCAAGAGCGTCATCATGACAAAGTAACAATACCCAGAACTATTTATTTAACTTAAAAGAAGGTATTTTGATCATTATTATTTGCTTGATAAAAAGTTACAATAAGTTACAAGAACGGCTCTATGACACGGTCCGATAATTGACCGTGACCGCGCGTTAGACATTGTCTATAAATTCCGTGTTTAGATAAAATATAACAGGTTACCTACACTTTTCTTATAAGTACTTCCTAAACAAATAATATATCTACTGTGTATGATCTCCATTATTCACATTTTTTACAATATTCCCGGTTCTTTATGTCTGTGTAGATGTAGAGCAAATACCTAATGGTTTTGGTTGCCTTTGTCATTCGATTTCTTCAAAACTGGCCCATTATTTCTTTCTTTTTCGTGGATTTACTTAAAAAAGGTGGAGGTGAAGGTAAAGGTGTCTATGCTAGATTTTTGAAGAACGAGAAAGTGAACATACGTCGACATTTCAAACTTCGAAATTCAGTAGCGGAGTCCGAGAAAGTAACCCTTCCATAATCAAAAATCGAACAAATCTGTAGGTAATTTAATAGATAATAGACATGTTATATAGGTACAGTCGACCGCATGTCGGTGGAATCACCTTGAGCTAGCCTGGCGTAGTACGGACACCAGAGTTTCAATAGAATAAGGTTTTGTTACCACTGCTGTGTGGCCTACTGTACTAAAAAACCCACACGCATTTAAAAACCTTAGAGCACACGACGACAGCCAGTTACAACTTTACAAGTAAGAGAGGACCTCATTTGAGACTAGTTGAGAAAAAACAGCTTTGAAGATTGTAGATACCTACCTAATTCGACGGAGGCAAAACCAATTTATCCAATAATATCTTTCGGAAACCCATAAGTTATGTATGACAGCTCCTTATTAACCTTAACACCCTATGATCCAAATATCTACTTACCAGGCACTGTGTAGGTACTTTATAGAGTAAGTACTACTTGTTGCCTTCGAATAAGTCTGCGTGATTTTGTATTATCATTTTTTAATTCAAAATCCAGGAGGAAAAGTAGCAGGTTACCTATCTGTCAAATTTCATAACGGTTCAGTGGTTTAGGAATGAAAAGGTAACAAGACAAGAGTTACTTTCGCATTTATAGTAATTATTTGGATGCTCTACATCATATGCCAGTTCAACTTCTCTCTTTACCCATGTATCCATTCCATCTTTATCTATACATATGTAATATATACCTACGTAAATTAATAGTTGGTACATTTTGGTGCAAGTGTATTGAGGTGGAGGAGGTGTATTGTGTGTCTATTTAAGGCGTGATTGCAAATACAAATGCTCACGCGTATCTAACAACATTGTCAACACACTTGCAAAGGAAAAATGTATATTTCGTGTACATAAAATTTTGTAACAAATATAATTTTATTGTGACAGGATATGTCAGATGGGCTCGCGGATTTTTTTGTGCCGGACTCTTGCCGCAGAGTTCAACACATTTGCTGAAAAGTGGCTCTTAAGGCTTACTGCATCACTTTTAGATGCACAATGCAGTGTATTCGATACGCGTGCTTTTTTAACCGACCATATGGTATGTATGTCCGCGTTTTTCTCAAAAACTAATGAACCAATTTTGATATACATACTTTAGTACATAATACATTAGGTGATATGAATGTGCTGCATCTCCGACATTTCTATACGAATTTTGATGATTCTTCTAGTTGGTGTCTTCAATAATTCTTCAATGCACTAGTGTTAATTAAATTTGTGTGGGGTATTGTACAGACGCCAGCACATCAAGCTACCCGAAACTGTCAATTTTTCCCAATCAACTTTGAACCTTACGCTTTAGCGATAAAGTTGAAAATCTATTATAGAAATTTGACAGATTGTAGTAGCTTGATGTATACTGGCGTCTGTACTATAGCAACACCTCTGCCAAACCCTTTGGGAAAACAGGCGTGATGCCATGTTATGTACTTATGTCATTATAACAGAATTGGCAGAGGGACTTGTGGCGCCCGAGTCAATCGATCAGGTTAAGCTACGCTTGCGGGGGTTGGGTGACCACCTTTACATACCAATACCCCTCCGTGCTTCGGAAAGCATTAAAGCACGTTAAGCCGTTAGTCCCGACTGTCACGTAGGTAGATCTTTGACAGTCGTTGCGGGTCGTTAGAACCCCGATAGTCTGACAACCAGTCCTACTAGGAGGTATCGTAATACCCAGTAACTGGGTTGTGGCGGTCAGACAGGCGGTCGCTCCATGTAAAATACTGGTACTTAGCTGCAGCTGCATCCGCTTAGACTGGAAGCCGATCCCAACATAGTTGGGAAAAAGGTAGGCAGATGATGATGAGCGTCTGTATAGTTACACAACGCTTTGTCTCACTAATATTAAGTACCTGAGTAGGTATGTAAGGATCGTAGCAGGTGACGTTCTGTAGTTTTTGCCTAGCCCCATGGGAAGAAGGCGTGAGTTTGTGTACAATATGTATATGTATTAAGTGCCTGCGAGTTAATTGTGTAACACACTAATATCGGTAGCAGCTAGCTTTCATTTTGACAGTTCAACAACATTCATTGCGTTATTTACGTTGATAAGGAGACAAATTTTTCGAACATATGAAGCAATGGATTAGCAATACCCTTCAAAATGATTCAGATTTCGATTGATAATGTTTGTTACGCAATTATGATGCTGGTCCTGGGTTCGATTCCCAGGTCGGGCAAAGTCCTGCCGGGGCAGCGGGATTGTCCGAAAGGGTTACCGCTGCCCCAGAACATAAAGGGCTAAGGAAGGAACACGGGTGGGTTTTAGTCAGTAAGAGTCTGACACTCCCTTCTACTCCAGTCAGAGCGGGAGGGGTCATTTGATAATTTCCCATCCACAAAAAAAAAGGTCGGGCAAAGTGTTAGTATCAGGAATTTCTCAGTAGCAGCATTTGTGCCCGGTTGATGGCAATAAATTCGCCTCCTACTTATGCGAAATGCAGGTGTACTATGTACATTAGGTACTAACCTTTCGGGGACTGCGGACGTGATGTTGTGTGTGTGTATTTTAACACTGTAGTCTTTCAATCAAAATATGTATATAAAATAATTAATTTCATACTTCTGTTTGGACCATTATAATTATAATTTTTTCAAATTGAAAAATAAATAAAACAAAATAATTTGAGGTACTACACTAGGTACTGCAGTGCGATTCTGTAACCATCTCACCGTGAAAACTTAGGTGAAGTGAGCGTGGAGTGCGCTGTCAGTGTGATCTTGATGCTAGGGATTGATACTCCTGACAGCTCACTCTAAGCTCACTTCACTTAACTTTTCACGGTGAGATTTTTCCAGAATCGATCAGCAGAGGCCAGCACATCAAGCTACCCTAATTTGTCAAATTTTCCCAGTTGAATATGAACCTATATCTAGGTATATTTTTTACTTTGCAGTAAAGTTGAAAATCTATCAAAGAAATTTGACAGATTGGGTAGCTTGATGTGCTGGCTTCTGTACATAAACATATTTATTATTATGTTAGCTAGTAGCTAGGTACCTATATTATTCCTTATTTGGTCTATTTCTCCACAAATGGTCTTATTCTTTATAGAACCTAATGCTGTTAGAACAATTGGCATAAGACAAAAAAATATCTAAGTACCTATATAACTTAACCAGCAACAGGCCATTCTCTTTTTTTTGCTAACAACAATTTTTACGAAACACTTTCACGTGTTTAAGTCAATAATAGTTTTTCTGGGTGATAAAACCAATTACAACCCAACTAATTGTCGTGATAGAGCGAGGAAACGGTGAGCTGACCTTTTTACAAGTTTTTTATCGCTCAAGGCGCCGATTTAATGGATCGCTATAGTGACACTGTTTTCCATCAAATACTGTCACATTGTAGATATATATAGGTACCTAACCATAAAAAATGTTAAAAACTCACTATTTCATCAAGTTAAAAAGCCTCGCGTCATTAGAAGTTAATTAAAACAAACTAGAATTTGAGGATTGATAACACATTTTAAAGCAGAATAGCCACAACGCTTAAGTCTGCTAAGTCATGATCAGTGGAATCGTTTGATTATGTTCAAACTACTTACCTTTAAGTAAGTACTTAGGTTGACTCATTCATGGAAATTATTTGTGAAATAGATTATGTCATTGCGTAGTGGGGAGTCGGGACTGACATTGCGGTACCGGTGGAGGTGTCACTGAATCATCTTCTGAAAATTCTGAGATCACAATTTTAACGATAGTAAAACATTTTGGTAAAGTTACTCCTTATTTATAACTATTTTATACAGTTAAATTGGGTTTTCAAATATTACCTACACCAGTTTTATTTTCGAGATTTTTTATTGTAGTACCTACCAACTTACTCATTTAAACTATCTTCCAGTATCTAGGAACTGGAATGAACCATGAATTTTATTAGTGGGATAACTAGAGGTACGTACAATGTCAAATAACAACAACGTATTATGCAAAATATGTGTGTGTCCATATATCAGACTATTACTGGCGATTATGTGCCATTATGTCGCCTAACCTTACTTGCACAACCCTTGTATGCATAAGGACCATATAATGACACTGACCTTTTATTATTATAATCATAGTTGTAGTTTTAATAATAGGTGTTAATAGCGGTGGATACGATATTGTGCCTCTAAATACAACGATTTTACTTCTAGTAGCATTACTGTAACTATTCAGTGTGTAAAACTAGTAGGTAACCAAATACATCAAGGTAGAAATATATATAGGTATCTAGGTATCACTCAATTTTATTACAAAGAATATGTATGCTTAACTTGTCCTTTTCGTACTTATTGAGATTACGATTTATACCTATGCTTGTACAGTACCTTCCTACCTAGTCCGCCCAGTCCCACTAAACATAAATCTAGTTTTGATACACTATTTTCTTAAATAAATAAATAAAAACTCGCCTTGGAATTTGGAAATTGACAATATTTAGAGCCCGTCTTCAGACATTGGCCCCGATTCTGTTGTTCACAAACTAAACTAAATTTAAGTTCAGTGCATCTTTTTCTTTCTATTTCATGATGAAAAGGACAGAAGATAAATATTCGTTTAGTCAAATAATTTAGTAAAATAAATGTAATTTTATATTCCTATACTTAAGTACGTCTTCGTAGTCCGATCGGATCGTACCTTGTTTTTGTAAATAACAAGTTCTAGAAAAGGCTACGCTGGGATTTCCTGAATAGTTCGGTCTTTATTATAGGCACACCTACCTACAAGTTGCCGAATACAAGAGGCGGCTTACGTTTAGTTTCAGAATTCAAGTAGTTTAGTTACCTACCTACTTAAGTAGGTGAATTTGACTGTATTGAGTCGAACAGTGAGAACTAAAGTGTGTAAATTGAGAGACGGGATTGTAACTTTTTTAGATAAGAGTTATTTCTAAACTTTCTAAGATTTTGCCTCCATAACTGTGATCTTCATAATGCCTACATTTAAAGTCCACGTGCCGAAACCTCAATCACAGAGGGATATGCACCTAATGTTGTCATGTGATGTAAGCTAGCTAGAGAGATCTCGATTGTGTTGTGTAGGTAGGTACATGGTAGGTACTAACACCACATTTATAAATCGTATGCAGGTAAGTTAAACGGAAAATCGATGGCTTTAACTTTTCTTAACCCTCGTTGCTTCTCGTTATTTGTGGCCTCGTTGTTTTGCTCTATTGGAATTGCTCTCCGGCTATACGAATCCCAACGGAACTAGATCTATCATTGTATATTGCTATGATGCTAGATCTATCATTGTATTATTGATATCTCAATATTCGTTGAGTACTATCTCCGGTTGCGCATTCGTTAGGATTCATTCAATAGCATTGTAACATAAACTCATGATAGAGTATTCAGAGTTTGTTCACATTTTTTGTGTGTTACGTGATAACTGATTATTATGTAAATTTCAAAAGACGACAATTTTGTATCTTTTGTAGACATGGCCCGTCCTCGTGGTAAAAATTCTGGTTAGGTATGCCAATGTTTTCCTCCTTTGAGTAGACATTGGGTTTTGAACGATGATCTTTTGAACATGCAAAGCTAGGTCGTAACGCTATTAACTTGTTTTTAGTAATGCAATAGTTGCAGATTATGTAGAGATACCTACCTATATTGGAAAGGAAGTTACCTACTTACTCATTGAATGGGAAGCAACGTAATTGACGCGGTCTTGGTCACAAGTCACATGACTTAAGTAAGTAGATTCAAGGTGGACCGACATCGCCAATTAAAACACTTGCCGAAAACCACATACTTACTTATTTCTATTGCTTGATTACCATAATGTATTGATGTGAAAGTCTGTCGAATGTTTAAATGATAAATAATACTCTGCACCAAGGTCTAAATGCGTTTTTGGAAAAAATATAAGTAAAATAAAATTATAACAACATTAAATTTTACACTTGAATAAGTACCGAGGTTAATTCAATGATCACTTTAAATATAAGTGATGCCAACGCATTTGTCTCAAATAATTACATCATTAGATACTATTAAAAAGAAAACTTTGACGTGCACTTTATTTTCGTGATTTTAGCTCACGACTCCTAACGTGGATACTGAATAATAATGACGAGAGGAAGCTGCAGTATCATTTATAATTATTAACATCTGTTACTGACAATGAGCGTGGCGAAGTGCCATCTATTCTCATGCAGATGGCTGCGCGTGCGCCGGCACTGGCGCCTCGCTCGTCCGACCTTACACGCTGCGCGCTGCGCGGCCGCCCGCCGCGAACCCTCACTACAGCATTGTATGAAATGTAAATAAATGAATGCACAAAACTATTTCCGAATCGAATTTCCTCTAATGTATCCGTATGTTTGAGGTAAATGTGCAACAGATCATATTATTGACAAACAATTTGGCAATGTTGATTTAGTTTGAAATCTATAATAAAATTGTTGCGCTAGCATATCAAATCAATGACGGTCTACGCTTGTAGAACTTAATGTTAAATAATTAATTTACCAAAAAACTAAATTCCGGTTAAATAAGAAAACAGGCATTTATTTTACATTATCAGAATACTTACTTAGTTATGTCTTCCTGAACTTGTTTTTTTTTTAACTAGGACTGTTTTCCTTTTTTGGCTTGGTCTAAGAAACTGAACATGATAACATCAGGAAGTGTGATTTAAATGTTTTAGAAGTATTTCAGTGATCTTACCTAGGTACGTTTAGTTTTTTTCATTTTTTTATTCTTGAATGGGCCCGCTTTTTTTTCTAAATGAAGCTTCTTATGATCGATACACCAACGCTAAATTTATAACACTAACCAAGACTGTTAAAAACTCTTCTCGAGAGCTTTAGCACATTTCACGAAAATAATTGATGCCTCAATTTCATTGTTCAATCGTTCAGTAAGTACTTCTGGTCCTACTTTACTACATACGTGCATATCAAAACATAAGTATTTATCACTATAAAGACTGTTGATAGCAATAAAGTCAGCTAAGAAAGTCGATGAGTACTACTCGTATAATATTTCGTGTTCTGAGAATTTGCCTCTTTACCTACAACTGGATGAAATAATTTTGACGTTCACTTGTTTTGAAGAATCATTTCAGTTTTCAGTGATACCTATTGATAGTGTATATAATTATGTAGTAGATGTCACGTAGCATAGAACGGAATATGTCTTTCAACTATGTCTTGCTGTAGTTTCCTTTTAAGTAGCTAGTTTTATAAAAAGCCCTTGGAATGCCTTTTTTTCCTCTGGGGAAATTCTCTGGGATACTTTCCGTCTGGGAAAATCGGAGGTTTATATAGGACTCCTACTGGCTAAAACGCCACAGTTCCTCTTACTAAAATGAGTGGCCAGAGTGAGATGTACACTAAAATTATTACATTGACTCGGTCTATCGATATCACTCTACTGAAGCGTTAGTGATTTAGCTGAATTAAGTAATTGCTAAGCGTTAAAGCCTACCCGAAAGCTCACTATTGAGAACAGTTGAAGAAAAGTTCTTGGAAATGGCTTGATAAGATATAACTACTTACATAGATAGCTGGAATATTAGGTACTGTTTGTACACAAATCTATCAATACATAAATAAAAATATATGGAAAAAGTCATCCCTAGAAAATAATAATTAACGCATAATTACAACCTATATATAGGAAATTATTTCATGAAAACTTAATTGTTCAGCAAACTGTGACATACGTCTAGTCCGTAGGTATTGTAATGGACTGCTAATTATGTTAAAGAGAGATCTAATAGACTTTTTCGTGACTTATGTTCCGTGACTCTTGGCTAATTTATTGTGAATCATTTGCGAACTATATTATCGACAATTACTGGCTTACACACAGGAAATAATGAAGGCACTAAATTATTATTAGTGTGATTCGCAATGATTTGTGTTAGATTCGAAACATTTTACGTAGGCAAGGGAGGTAACGACTTCATCACAATAGTGTTCGTGAATAGTAGATTAGATGTCTACTTACTGAATACATAGGTACATAAATAATAATTTGGAACTGTGATTTTGGTGAATACCAGTGATTTTTGGTATTCGTTACTTACCTAATCTTCTTTATTCCTTTATTTCGCACCTATTTATCAAAATATTTATTTAAAATTACAATTAAGTACCTAAATTAAAATGACTAAACAAAATAAACTTATTATAAAATTTCTACTATCTATAGATGGTAGAAATTTATCTCATAAGTAAAAGGACTAGTGGTGGTCCAGAGGTAACGGCCGGGACTTCAGGAGTTGTAGGTCGTAAGGTCGAACCCAGACAGGTGCTTTACTTTGAGTAAATTATTTCAGCACCACTGCTCTCAAAATGGTGTAGGAAAACATTATGAGGAAACCGGCATGTCCTCTCACCGAGAAAAGCCTGTGTCCCAGCAGTGGAAACAACTGATGACTGATGGTGGAACTGATGGCTGACTAATTGATGATGCTTATGCTTAAATAAATCGTAGGCTTTTAACTTAAGATTATGTAGGTATCTTAGAGGTACCTCAAAATAATAATAAAATTGTTTATTAACCAAATAGTGTTCCTACATTTCCTTATAGCTAGGTACAAATAAACTACTCCTAAAATTATTGTTACAAGGGAAACATAATTTTAATATTTTAACTTCTGGGCCACACTAGATCGAGCCTGCATTGCTATTCTGTAAAAATCTCACCGTGAAAAATAAGGTGAAGTGAGCTGTCATTCCACCTGGGCCTCAAGTCTGCTATTACAATAGTGTCAGAATGGTCTATCATTGATTTCATAATTGTTGATTTTGACAAGTTTGGTAATCTACTAATGGCGTCATTATGACTTTCCACTGTGACACTCCATTGAAAGAAAAGGCATAAAATGGTAATCTCATAGGTACATAATGACAAATGAATAAATGTAATGTTTATTGCTATTTACGAACTTCTTACCACTTCAGATTGCAAACACTAATACGTAATATATAAAAATCTATATTAAATGAAATCTAGCATGAAATTTAGTAGTTTTTCTCAGACCATTGACCGACTAATGATCGACCATTATGAATTTAGCAGCTTGATCGAAGGGTTTATCCGATCAAGACTTTAACTCAACTATTTCGGAAGTTGAGGGAGGTACTTACCTACCTATAACACAGTTCAAACAGCTAATGCAGATAAGCACTTGTTACGTAGGAACATCTCTGCTGGGAACTAGACCGCTAATTTATATGCCTACACTATAAACCGTTTTATGGACTTTCCGAGGTCGCCAAACGCGATAACAGCGTCAATTTGTTTTTCAAACATGTGAAGATAGATCGTTATTAATTAACAAATCGTGAGCTCGATGGTATATCACATAGTAGTAGGTAATGCAGCTCATAGGTAAAAAAAGACGAACTTCCATACAAACTCATCGCCTATTTTACCCCTTTCTTTAGGGGAAAAAAATCAAAAATCCTTCCTTAGAGCTCACCTTAGCTTTGCAAAACTGCATGTTTGTTGTTAGTACTTAAATGAATTTAAGATTTATCCAACATATTTGGTCAAAAACTGGCTTTTATTGCACCACTTTTAGTTTTACAATGCAGCGCTTTTTACTTTGCATTCCCGTGCTATTGCGGGAAAGTACGCCACAGATAATTAGATACTAGTCAGAAGTGTGTTTTTCAACCGACTTCAAAAAAAGAGTTTCTGTATTCGACCCGTATGTATGTATGTATGTATGTATATTTGTGCGTCCGCGATTTTCTCAAAAACTACTGAACCGATTTTGATATTTCTTTCACTAAAATAATCTAAATACTATATCTCCTTTCAGGAAGGTTTTAGTATACAGGGCTACAGGTTAAGTCGACCTAGATCCTTTAAGATGATGTAGTTTCCATCATTCCTGAGTGATTTGACTATGATACACCGCACCCCAAACTTAACCGTTTTCGAGATATATGGGACTTTGAAGTTTTTTTTTGCAATTTTAGTGTAGAGAATAATAAAAAAACTTATCTACTACACAAAAATCGCAAACACAAATAAATTACAGGCAAAACAGAAAAAAAAATAAGTCAATAGACAAAAAAAAAAAATTTAAACATCTATGTCAAATATCTAGTAAATGGTTAAGTTTGGGGTACGGTGTGTCATAGTCAAATCAATCAGGAATGATGGAAACTACAACCTCGTAAAGGATCTAAATCGACTTAACCTGTAGCCCTGTATGTATAATACATTAGGTAATTATTCTTTTGTACGAAGTTATAGCTACCTATGCTTAAATGTACTGCATCTCCGGCAATTCTCTTCCACTTAGTTTATATTGATGATGTTTTAACTGATATATTTACATAGCATATAGTGTTAATTGAATTTGTGTGGGGTAGGTACAACTAAAAAATGAATAAATTCTTTTTTTCAAACTTCCTTTTCAAATAACGACACCGACTTCCGAAATTAAAGTTATTTTTCACTTTGTAGTGTTTTATTTTTTTAAGTGGGTTGTTTTTTAATCACAAAACTTTCATTTATTGCATAAATAAATAAAATATGGGAAATAAACATCAGCAGATTTTGGGAAAACACCGCAGGATTTTTTTTTTAATGTTGGTATATCTCTGGTTGATAGTGGCGCCGATTCTGTTGTTCACAAACTAAACTAAATTTAAGTTCAGTGCATCTTTTGTTTCTATTTAATTATGAAAAGGACAGACGATAAATATTAGTTTAGTCCTGTCAAAACAGTCAGCGCCTGTCGTAAATTGACGTATTTTTAGTAGCCAATTTTTTAATCACGTCTAAAATTGTCTATGGATTATCTAATTTGACGGTACTAAACTAATATTTATCTTCTGTCCTTTTCATATTGAAATAGAAAGAAAAAGATGCACTGAACTTAAATTTAGTTTAGTTTGTGAACAAAAGAATCGGGGTCATTATCTAATATTATTCCGGAATTTAAATTGGGTACCTATTGTCATCATCATTGTGGTTTAATTGATAATAATAAGTTTGAATGATAATAACCAATCTGTACCTATTTATTATAAGAGATGAGTCCTGTAAGTAGTTTGTTCATAAGTGACTACTGAATCGATTTCAGTAGCTTTTAATATAAGTAGGTATTTTTAAAAAAATATGTATTTTTTCATTTTAATCGCCGTTTAAGCCAAATTTATCTTATTACAAGGCAATAAGATTTTCAAAGCATAAAGGTAATGCTAGTGTCAACACGACTTTCTTAATAAAAATAGCAAGGTTTAAAAAAAATAAGTTTTGGTCATTGTATTATGCTTTTAACTATCAATACTCTAATTGTGTTGTATGGGGTCTTGCGTTAATTATGTTACACCTTGTTTAACTGTATATTATACTTGACTTTCCTTAGACATTATCGCCTACATTATGTTAAGAGCTCTCTTACATTTTGGTACTCTGCGCGCATCTTTTTTTATTTTTGGTTATAAATGGCATTTCGCAGTTCAACATATGAGATTGTCGTCTTCTTAACCAGGATTCCTTATGAATGCCTCAATAAATTAAGGCCTCCAACCAGGGCGAGCGCGCATCGCCGACGCAGTGAAATTTAGAGTAGATTTATTTTATTTATTAAAAAATCAATATTTGTTTTTTTTTCATTTTAATTGACATTGTTTAAGTAATTATTGAAGACTATTTTGGTATAAATACTACTTACGTGAAAATAATGTGGAAGTTCGGAGATATTCAGACTTGTTTCCAGTAGAAAATTGAATTAGGTCCAGTAATTTTTACTTTATTTTTATGGTATATAACAAAAATATTATATATTATTATTTTGTTATTATAAAAGTATATGGTATTTTTGATATGAAAAAAATTGTTTTGATAGATTAAATCCAACCGAATCTGCAAAATTGGAGCTCTCAAATCACCTCTCCATGAGTTTTTGCCTAAACATGCATCAGGAGAACGATTATTGCTAAATAAATAGACAAATAAAAAAAAAAATCGCTTTATTATTATTATAGAAGAGAAAACGAATTATCTTCACCGATTAATTTCTATTTATACCAACCAACGAATAGTATTAAATTTCAACGACGAAATCATGACTCTCCGCACATTTTTGTAAGCAGCCTCTTAGATGGTAGTTAACAATTTGCACTAATAACTGCGTTGTGCCGGTTAGTCCTATCATAACCTATCTACTTGTTATTCTATGTACTACTTAATTGGTGCATATTTTGACCTCCTATCTAGGTAATATACTTATGTAGGTATATATTTGCGAGGGCTTCGCGCTTGCCCTCCTGATGTGTCTTTATTTAAATAAAAGCATATTATGTTTCTACACAAACAGTTCTGTGACTGAATCGTGCTCCCTAAAAGTTCCTACAGCCTAGTTTTGGAGAAACATAATTTAGCGTTTCAAGAATATTTTAATCGATTTCGGTGTTGAAACACGTTACTATTTGCGATCTATGTCTAGCTATAGCCAACTAGTTACATACCTACCTAATAATGCTACTCAGACCTAAAAACTTTTTGAGAGACTAGAAGTTCTGGGTATTAGTTAATCATAATCAAAATATTTTATTTCACATAAGCCTACAAGGGCACTTATAAAACGTCAGAAGCTAGGTGCACGGTTCCAATTGGTCGTTTCCTATGGAGAAGAACCGGCAAGAAATTCCACGGTTACTCTTTTAAAAATAATTGGCTTTTACAATGTTTTCTAATTACAGTAGTTATGGGAGGACAGCGTAGGCCTGTCAACAAGTAGGTACCAGATACTTGCTAAAATAAAAAATGGTCTACAGATCTAAAATCTACAGGGCCTACAAAGTCCTCACATTTACAAAATCAAAATCTCAAAGAAAGATAAATAAAATATAAAAACCTGTTAAAAATAAGTGATTTGATTTCCATTACAACCACTAAAAAAGAGTTGGAAAATTAGAATTGTCTCTGTATAAGTAATGTCAAATAATAAAAAGATTATGTCAAAGAAGTATGTAAAAAATTAATAAAAATCGTAATTTGAGAGCAGTTAATAGACATTTACGTAGTTATGCCGTTAATGAGATGCCAGGGAAGCCACATGTACAGAAGGAATTATTGCCAAACTACTTTGTCTTCAATGTAGTCTTTAATGTTATAATGCTTTTTTGATAAGGACACGTTTGATGAGGGTTGAACTTTCCATCGCTAAGTTCTGTAACTAGCTTTGGCAGCTTGTTATAAAAACGGATGCTATTTCTATGAAATGACTTGCTAGTTTTTGTTAATCTAAATTTAGGTATCACAATTTCATTTTTACTACGGGTATTTATAGGTACTATAAAAATCGCTTCTTATTTTGAAAAGTCCTAAGTTTTTGCGAACATACAAAATACTTTCTAAAATATAAAGAGAAGGCAGAGATAGTGTATCTATCAATTTCTTTGAATTTGTTTCTACGAGACTCGCGAGGACCCATTTTATAGATTGCGCGGATTGCCCTCTTTTGTAAAATGAATAATTGATTCACAACCACATCTTAATAACAACTGCATCAGCTCTTTAGTCACACTTGTTTGAGCGGGATAAAATAAATTAATGTAAATACACATTATTACTCGTAAGAGACTAAGCCAAAACTAATACTCGTTTATAAAAGACTTTTCTTAGAAAACAGTAACATTAGATGCACACTTGTATATTTTATTTACTTTGACTAATACGCTGCGTTTGATAGTACACAGTAGTCTCTGATAAAGTCTTAATTATCTTTATTTATCGCTTTGTTATTATTCATGATAATTCTGTTTGTTTAATGTCTCACAATGTATTAGATTTACGTCGTTGTGGTAACAAATTGTAGAGCGTCTACGCACGAGGCTCCGACCAAATGTTAAAAATTGTTTAATATTGGTGACAGACACTTAATAATTATTGACAACATAAAACATAAGAGCTAACATAAGATTCATGATACAGCTTAGTAACGTCTAGAACGAGAAATAATAGTCATTGTTTCAGTTTGTTGACGCCATGACGGACGCTTCAGTAATATTGTAAGCACTGGTAAACATTTTTCTTTAAACTATCTCGGTTTCTGAATTAAAGACTACAGATAAACAATTGTAGGTCCATAATTGCAGTAATTTCCGTAGATGGCTAAACATTTAAATAAACTCTAGTAGCGGGACATAAAACGAAACTAGCAGCACTAACTGATATGTCGCAGCCATTTAAAATACATAATTCAGCTAATTCTTACAACTTTATGGTTAGCAGGTGAATGATGTCACCTAACATTTAGTACTTATTATCAAGTCTAGGAAAACAATTGCAGTGTTTCTGCTCGCAATAAGATGACATTTAAAAAGTTCTCAAGTACAACTACTTAAAAGCTTGTTATCCATTTAGGTACTTTAAGTATCTGTGCTACTGTTATCTTTTATCAGAATAAAATGTATATTAGTTGCATAAATTCTTAGCAGGAGTGTGCTCAGATTAACATATAAGTGCCGCTGAACAAATTTGATTAAGCCTAGGTAGTTAGGTACTAAAGCTAAAGTAAGTAAATAAACAAGGGGATTTATGAGGAAAAGGGTCTGACCTACTTTGTATTAAATTATTAAAGTAAATTATTTCGTACCTACCTTTACGTAAATCACTAAGGTGTTGTGATTTCGCGGATTAAGAATTAGAATCTGAATTCATTTAATTATATTTTTGCTCTGATTTCTTTCTTTTTTACTAATTTAAGCATGAATGTAGACAGTGTATGATACACCGACCTAATTTGGTAATGAAGTACTTCAATTTAAGCAAAAGAATGTAAAACATATTTAATGTACACGTAGCGTGCGGCTTAGCCGTAATCTAAGAGTAAATCTTGTTGATATCTCTCAGAATTGGTTCATAATGTTATCAGGCACCACAAATATTAGCAGTGTTGTCGTTACCCGCTCCCACTCCGACCTTGCCGCACCATGAGTCCATATATTAAACTGATACTACAACGTCTTTCAGTAAACAATTAGGTATTGTTATTGAAAAGAGAGTTTGTTCAACGCGCAATCACTGTCACAGCCTGTAGACGTGATCGAGCATAGATAAAATTAATAATGAACTACTTAACGCCGGTAAGGTTACGTTAGTACTTTGTTTTAACTGAAATAAAGGCACACGTTCGGGTACAACCTACAATCATTCAACGTATTGTTTGTTTGTGGAAACGTTACGTCATAAGTATCGGTTTAAGTAATATGTAAAAGTAATAAGAAATGTTATAATTTGACAGTAGGTAGGTTCCATCGTCTCTTATAAAGCATCAATTTTCTTGCTAAAAGCGTGGCGTTCAGATTTTTGAAAACTGTAGACTTTATTTAAGGAATAGGAAACCAGTATAGTAGTTTACTAGTACTTTTTCCGCTCATCAAATGCAGATTTTGGCAATCTTTATAAAATGATGTACTATCAAGAAAAAAAGAGTCGTTCCATATCCCAAACAATGCAAACACTACTTGAACCAGACTTTTTGCTAGAAGGCGACACAACTTTTGGATGCAAGATACCTACCTACATTGTATGCATGATTGGAGCAGAACTAAAATAGATAATACAATGCTCAGTAGACAGTGCAGAAAGAGAGAAACGTCAGATATCGGCTTTAAATTATGACGTTCTTTTGTTAACATGACAAACGGTAGACGGACTATGAATTTCGCTGAGATTGGTAGCTGAATAATTTAAGAATGACAATCTATTATGGCCTTCATTACGATTTAATGCTTCCTTATTGTTCACTTAAACAGGATAATTATGTTGTCCATTTCTTTAACTGTACCACTTATTATGGTAGGATTTTTGGCCTCAGCATTTAAAATTTTCTAAGAGCAAGAGCTAAATAACATTACAATAACATAAAACATACTGTAAGGCTCAATACTATAGGCCACAATATTCGACCATGTGATAGACATTAGACGGCCTATCATTTGTAAAAAAAATCCTTACTTTTATTAACCGACTTCAAAAAGGAGGAGGTTATCAATTCGACGGTATGTTTTTTTTTTTTTTGTGTGTTTGTTACGCGAATACTCCGCCAATTGTGGACCGATTTTCAAAATTCTTTTTTCGTTTGAAAGGGTATACTTCCGAGGTGGTCTCATTGTCACCAAGTCGGAATCTAATGAGGGAATCCCATGGAAATCGAGGGAAACCCTCAAATTTTATAGGCACACCTATAGCGATTTGGGTATTTTTTATAGTAACTCGGCATTTGCTCTCGGAAAGCACCATTTGGTGAAGTGGAACTGATGATGAAGACCACAGATGGCCATCGGAACTACTCAATTATAAGTATTTTACGGGTTCAGGCATAACTCCACCATTTATGCAAAATTCTTTTTTTTGTTTGAAAGATGTGTATTTCTAAAAGGTTCCATTTAAATTTTGTAAAGATCTGATGATGAGTTTCGGAGACAGACAAGGGTACTCTTCAATAAATGCCAGCAAATCAACCGCGATTGCTGCTATCGCATATGTTTCCATTGTTTACGCAATCACACAACATAACATCGCGCCTGTACCCTTTAAAGGGGTACGCAGATGTGTTCAGTATACCATGGTACGCCTTCACAAAAAGTATGTAAACAGTAGCGTTATACACCCTCATTTCCCTGTTGCAAGTAGTGTTATATGAATTTGTGTGAGGTAGATACCACTAAAAAGTGAAAAATAAAAACTTTTTTACAAAAAAAAAAAACAACCGACTTCCAAAAAAAAAAACACTACAAAGTGAAAAATAACTTTAATTTCGAAAGTCGGGGTCAAAAAACGACAATGCGCAAACAGCGACACAGACTTCCGAAATTAAAGTTATTTTTCACTTTGTAGTGTTTTTTTATTTTGGAAGTCGGTTGTTTTTTTTTTTTGTAAAAAAGTTTTTTGTAGTTATGATCTGCTTTTGCGTACGACGGCCTCCTTTGAGACTACTTATTCATTAGACAGCGTTTAATCCTAACGCGTGACTGTACAGATTATCACAGTACTTTAAATATTTCTTAGGTTCTCTTGATCTTAAACTTTCGTTTGTGTAATTCAATCAGTAAGATGACAGCAGCATCCAATTGTGTAATATAATTCGAACCGACCACAGCGCTCACCTGGGTATGGTGATGGTGACGAATATCAGCTTCTATGTTTGTTTTAATTATCTGTTGCTATCCTGTTCTCACGAATCACGCGACACGCAGTTACTTTAAACAGTAGATATTAATTATTGATTAGGTGTCGCACATTAGCACTAATAGACACTTTTACCCGAGGCCTTTACAGCACGTATTATCAATGGGCCAGGAATTGGGATAAGGAAAACCATTCTCTAGCTTAAAAATCAATGATACGATTTTTGCGTGCTGCCCTCGAGTAAGGCCACTAATAGCGCGTGATTTAACAGTCTGCACAAGTGGACGTATCGCTACGTGATGAGAAGACGAATGATCTATTGTTGTCAAACTGTCATACTCATAAATTGATTGTTGTTTTTTCAGACCAAATGTAGCTGATTGTCCAGGGCTCACCGATGGCGACAACTACACGCAGTCTGAGTTCCTCTCGCGCCTGGCCCACCAGTGCCGCTACGACCGGCTGCTGCTGCCTACCTACACGTCCGGAGACGTAGTGTATGTGCATGCTAGCGCCTATGTCTACTTCATACAGCCCGCTGAAGCCCACGATCTGGTGAGAAACTTCTCTTCTTGCTTGTACATTTGCAAACACCTACGAGTATATAAGTAGCTATAAAAAATAGAAAGAAATAGATACGTTTTCGTTCCTAGTCGGTTGATACGGCCGTGCATATACCTAAGAACTAAGTAGAGATTTACTCGTTTACATATCAATAATTAATAGGAGTTATTTACTGAGTAAAAGATGGCTGGTACGTGTTTTATAATATTGTATTTACTTTAATACATATTTACATGATTTCAGAACTTCAAACTCCACTTCCTCCTCCAACTGCGATGGACTGATCCACGGTTAGCTTATCGATTATTTTCACCAGAAAGGTCAAAGATTATTGGTGAGAATGATCTGAAAGAAAGAATATGGGTGCCACATCTATACATGTCAAACGAACAATCATCAAGCTTGATGGGTACTGACAGCAAAGATGTGCTGATATCGATAGCACCAAACGGTGAGGTGCTCTTCAGTCGACGTATGCAAGCTGTACTTTACTGCTGGATGAATCTACAAAAATTCCCATTTGATGATCAAACCTGCTCAATGAACTTGGAAAGCTGTAAGTAATATTTCATTCGATCTCTAAATACATACCTATAAGCGCTCATGCCCACGAGACGGTTTTAACACGGCCCAGTTTTTTGCCGGCGCCGGGTAGAAACCGTCCGACCGTGCACACTAGACGGTTTGTACACGACCCGGTTTCAAGGGGGTGCCGCCTTCATTCGCTCGTTTCATTTCGTGAATTGTGAACGTACAAAATTTGAGTGTTAAAAAAAGAAAATGTATTATTGCGTGGTATGTGTTTAAAAAACTAAAAAAGACGATAAAAAAATGCAAAGACGGTATTGGTTACATCCTATGCTAACAGAAAGAGAAGATCATGGTGCATTTCATACGCTCGTTCAGAAGCAACTAATGGAAGATGATAAGCACATAAACACAACATTATAAACATAAACATAACATGATAAACATGTATTCATATGCTTGCACACCTCTTTCCACGCTTCGTATGTGAGACGTTTGTTTTTATAAATTTCCGCAGTCTTGTCCCACAACACTGGCCTCTCTTCTACCAAATTAATTAACAATTCTTGGTTGATTTCCATTGCGTTGGTAGCCCTGTGCACGCGCCGCTCGTAGGTCCGGTATCGTGTGCATGCGCTCACACACTGCCATACTCCACTGCGCGCCGGGCGTATACGCGGCGAGCACCGTTCCCGGTTGCACGGCGAGCCGGCTCTAGCGCCGGCGTCGTCGTGTGGTTTGCTTCATAGAGTTTCATTGAACACGACTAACGACCGCCCGTAGACCCGGTTTGACGCCGGGCTTAGATCCGACGCAAAACCGTCTCGTGGGCATGAGCGCTTAAGTTTATTTGTAAAGCACATTTACATATAGTTAGCTGTTTAGCTATAAGTAGGTAATTTCTTTAGGCTATGAACTTACATTGTGAGCGTGAATCACAAATCTGTAAAATGTTTTTCCTGCACCGGATAAGTATATAATATAATAACAATTTTCCTTCTAAATTATTTTTAGGGAAATACAACGCGTCCATCTTACGACTAATGTGGGAAAAGGACAGCCCAGTTCGGTTATCATCGGAGCTGCATCTCACGGAGTACTCACTTCTGGATTTTTGGACGAATGAGTCAGTTGTACGTGGGGATATTGTCAATATGCGTCTCGGCGAAGGTAGATGTAATGTCGTTTTTCTGTCTGTGACATTACTGTTAGTTAATGACAGTTTACTCCAGCAACAATTATTCATTTAGGTATTTTTTCGCAGCGGGAAATTACAGCGCCCTCAAATTCACGTTCAAACTAGGTCGCGAAGTGGGCTATTATCTAATGGATTATTTCATTCCTTCGATGATGATCGTCGCCATGTCATGGGTAACATTTTGGCTGCAAGCAGACGCTTCGGCTCCTCGGATAACGTTAGGTACGTCCTGAAAAAATGTATATACTTACTTAAAAACAAAATACAATAATAGATATTTATTTAAGTATATCATTTTGATTATTGATATGGATCTGAAACAGGTTTAGTTTACCATCTTGTCTCATTGCAGGTACCAGCACTATGTTATCATTTATCACACTGGCGTCCTCTCAGGCGAAGACATTACCGAAAGTATCTTACATCAAAGCAAGTGAGATATGGTTCCTGGGCTGCATTGGGTTTATCTTCTCTGCATTAGTCGAATTCGCTTTCGTGAACACTATTTGGCGTAGAAAGTATGTTGTACTTCTAATGATCTACCGTAAATAGTTATTAGTTGTAATGTATATGTATTAATAAAAAGACGTTTTTTTCTTTTAAAGGAAAGCGGTGAGCTTAAAGAAGGTGAACAGCAAATATATACTGAAGAGTACGTTAACACCGCGACTTGCTCGCAAAGAGTTACAGAAGGAGTTGCAGGAGTCGTCGCCGCAGCTGAGCAAGTCGCGCTCGTGCTCGTCGCTCAACCAGGAGACCAGCACCGACCCCGCGGGACCAGGATACAACAACTACTTGACCGTACACGTACGTTATTGTTTACATTTGAACCACTACAAGGAGTTACAAGTATGCTTTTCCTAACTTCCATCCAGTCACATGATTAGAACTGCAGGATCGGATTACGAGTTACCTGTTTCTATATTCACAATGCTGGGCATTACCGTTACACTCAACATTATTAGGGGACTGATTTCATTGTAGATCCAGTAGAATCCTATTATATCGTCAACGCTATTATCCTGGAACTAAAGTTCGTTTAGTTCGTTCGATAAGTTTCGTTTAGTTCCAGGATAATAGCGTTGACTAAAACCATTGTAGGACATTGCAATTAAAAAATGTGATCTATTTCCGTGTACCATAGAATAATAATACTTGTGACATGCCTGTGACAAACAAGTATAGGTACTAAAACCTGTCTACAACATAAAATTTGCATTATCGTAATTATACTACAGTGGTGCGACAAGGTAAATTAGAATGAATTGTTATCAACGGTAGTTTACAAATCATGGATAGGTACATGTTGGTTCAGCATGTGCATCATCATTCAATTCAACAGCACTTACAGAATACATCATTCTATGGAATAAAATCAGTCAATCTGTGAGCATATGACATTCCCATGCTTAACTAAAATTCTGATTCAGTATTACATGCGGAAGCAGGAACATTCTTTCTAAATTGTAGATATTGCACACCTGTGTGGCCAAGTCATCTTTAGACTGGCATTCCTTTACGTTTACGCTGTCATACTCATAGGTCAATATAAGACCATCATCATTAGGTATGTAACAACAAGGAGATGAAACGCACATTTTTAAATGTCAGTCAAAATGCTTAATATTACAGAGCTTCCCATCGGCGATGAACCTGCCGACGATCACGACGCAGAGCTTCGACGAGCTCATCGGACAGGGAGGCAAGCAGCCGCGCGGCGGCAGCGAGGGCTCCGACGAGCCGCCCAAGCACAACTGGACCACCATGACACCGCAAGAGATCGCCACGTGGATCGACAAACGTTCCCGCATACTGTTCCCGCTTATGTTTATCGTATTCAACATTTTTTACTGGACTTTCGTCTATTGTCTATAACAGCTCAAATGCACCATGTGCGCAAATGTGTTCCCATACATCAGAACTTCGATCGACTATAATTATTCACATAATGTTATAGTGAGCTAATACAAACTATGTGACAGTCCACAGACTAAGCCTAAGTAGGTTATTTATGTTTCATACGGAAACCCCCTTCTCAAAAGGAAATAAAAACACCTTTTGTGGTTGTAAAGGTAAAACATTTAAAACTTAATTCTAGTAGATAGATAGTTACTTAGGTAACTTTAGTGGCCATAATATAATTTGATGATCAAATTAAGATAACTTTCGTCTTTTGCCAATCCGCGGACCTTGCCTATTACTTCATATTCTACCCAACAAACATTTAGGCGCTAAGGGCAACCTTTTTTTAGCTCTCATAGTATTATAAATGTTAGATAAGAGCTCCGATAGTGACATTAGATTCTACTGTGGTGTTAAGGATAAATAATTAAACCTTCAAGAGGAATAACAGTTAAAAAGAAAAAAAATATAACTTAAGGCGGTAGCATGGAGTTGGTAGGAAACATTGTATAGCTCTCTCTTATAACTTTATGAAGCGTTAAACACTGAAAGCTATTGTAAAGTGTCTACTAACTCTTACTAACGGCTGATGTCTTTGAACACATTTAGTTAGATGCTTTGTAACACCTTAAGGCTTACCATAACAGCTTTAAGAAACGTAAAACACTGTAAGTAATTGTAAGGTGTCTACTAACACTTATTAACAGCTGATGTCCTTAAATAGAGTCACTGAAATACTTTGTACCACTTAACGAGTTCTATCGAGCCCTAAGAGTTAGCAAGAGAGCTATTAGTGTCATAAAAGTGTTCATTATAAATCCTGTAGAGCTAGATGGTGCAAGAGTCAGAAACTACCTTTAAATAACTAATGATTATATAATGGGGTTACTGGTCAATCTTAGTCAATACAATGGTTTTTAGAAATACTTCTATATGGCGGCAAACAATATGTGCATAGATTATAACTCTTAATTATTACTTTACATAGAGTTATAGAATTTTATATCACCTAAATAGCAAAAACTCATCGACCACCATGATCGTTGAATTTTGCTCATTGAACTGATTCAGGTTAATAAAAACGATGGTAGTTCTAAAATCCTCATTGATACCTATAACTTTCACTTTTAACTATCTAAAATAAATAATATAATTATAGAAGCTTCTAAAAGTTAGTTTAAAAAATACAAAAAAAGTTCAGTAACTATTATAGTAAAGACAACGCATAACATTCAAAACAAATAAAAAATACACACACACAGGCTTTTCCATTTTGCATAATTATTATAAATAATAGACATTAATTATTTGATTTATTCATTCAAATATGTTTTACGTAAAGGTTTTATTAAAACAATAACAGAACCCTGAAAATATTTAGTTTACATCTTCACATAGAACCATTATGCAAACTGAACCTATAAAGTTGTTATTTTTTCACTTTTAAAACCATATTGTAGAACTGCAAATGGCATAGAAGTGCTAACAATCACTCTTTAAGCACTACGTTAGGAATAACAGAGTTATCAGGATCCTTAAGTAATTTAGATATTGACGCCATTAAATAAATACTTAGTATAAAAATTTAAAAGAAAAAAACTTTTTCTAATCATTATTGCTCCACTTATTTACTATATTATTGTCAGTTTTCCATTAACATACCTATAGACAGTACCAGAAACTATTATTCACCATAATTGAAACAAAAAAATAACTGAGGCAGTATTTTTTTTCTATATAATATCATCAAAAGCAGTTTATTTTTGAGGCGTATCAAAATTGAGATGAAAACATATATACATTGTTACAGAAAACTTACCATAGCAGTGAGTTTTAATAATTATAACACCTAGTACCTAATCTAAAATACATTGACTTACCTGTTTTATTAAACATAAAGTCACTTACAAATACTATAAACTAGGCTATATCATTAAATCTGTACTGCTAAATATTTTAACGCTGTTGACGGTAACAAAAGCACAAAATATATGAAAAGAGGTGAAAAGGTTGGCGCTTTGGGTGATGATCATTGCTACTAAATACCTACAATATATTCTCAAGGTATATATTGTATCGAAGAAGCACTAATATGTTACTAAAAAAGTTATTAGAGTAGATTTCATAACTATATTACTACTTTAGCTTGCAGTTGTAACCTGAGTATAGCTTACAATACACTTGAAGTGGTAAGCACTGCTTCAATGGCACTATTGTAGCTCTTTATTGTCACTGATCTAACACTACTCTATAACTATTATGTCACTATAAGCTCTAAAATCGTGGGCCCAAATCAGGGTTATAAGACAGTTAAAGCGCGCTATATCACCAAATTTTAGTGCCTGTATAGAACCTTAGGTTCGTAAAATTCTCTTAAACAGCTCACGTAGCACTTATTATTAACACCAAAATGTTAGTTGGGTATTTACGCGAGGTTGTATCTGGTAGGTTGTATATTTTTAAAACATTTTGGGTAGCACCATATAGTGCCCACGGTGGTACCCACGGTTGTGATATCTCGAAAGTATTTGAATAAAAAATTGGCAAAGGAATATTTATTTTGCAAATAATTATTTATTATATATTTCATAAGTAGGTACATTTCGCGACCTTATTTACTTTTTGTAACCAAGTTGAGTGAGTGTAACAACAGTATTACGATGGTTGGTATTTTCGAAACTAAGGGATCAATTAAGTAATTAAGTACTTATATCTAATTTTGATTTGCTATACGCGCATATCACAAGATTTGTTTTCGATTCGCATTTATGTAAAAAATATATCAAATGAGATTAGTCGATTTTAGTCAAATGAAATATGGTAAGTGAATAGGTAATTAATATAAGTTGTAGGTAATCTACCTTAGTTAAGACGTATTCGTCAACACCGGGGTCAAGATCAAATTAAATTATACTATTGTTAGTCTTATTACGGTACGGACACATTTAACTGTCTGTATTTGAATAAAAATATTAATATGACTGACAGTCATATGAAATTAAATTATTTGTAACTTATTATTATTTAAAGGCAGAGTTGTTACTAGATTAGAATTGTTATAATACTTCACAATGTACATATGCATATAGATTATGTTTTGTTTTACTTAATTTTCTAACTGATTAAGTGCCTTCATGAGATTATTTAGTTAGAGTAAGAAAACTTGTCTAATATTAGATAAGTACTGTTTGTAATCTCAATAATATAAACTCGAATCATCATAATTGTGTTTATTGCTTGCTTGCATTATGTATAATGTTTATTTTCCCTTACGAGGTAAATGCAGATGGTTATTCACTTCGTTAATATTCATGCGTCGTGTCGTCTGTTGCTATTCTCAGGACATCACCCTCAACAAGATATGCGCACGTGGATGTATTGGTCCTTTATTACTATATAAGTTATAACTAGCTTATACAACTTACATCCATGGTACGCCTCGCATATTTAAGCAACCCTTCTTGTTTGTAAACTTTTACTGTCCCACAGCTGGGCAAATGTATCGCCTATAACTTACCACTATTCTCTGTGGGTGCCAGAAGAAGGGCGCCGTCGCCGAGGGAGGCCATGGAAATGCTGGCCTGTTAGATGCGTTCATGGGAGATTGGCCGGAGAAGGCAACACACAAGCAACACCTATTTATATTATAGGTATTTTTTAGGCTACGGACACGAAGTCAGCGCGCATGGCGCGGCGGCGGCGGCGGCGCGGGGAACGGTGTGTTACAATGCATCGATTTATAAGGAACTGGCCTCGAAGGCAGCGGCGCGGGGAGCGGCGTTCGAGCGATGCACACCAGTCTAGCGGTGCCCGCACGTCTGCATTCACGTAGTGTTGTGCATTTTATTTTTTGGTTTGTTATATAAAAAAGATGTCTCTGTTTACATTTCGTTCGTGACCAAAGACACTAATTTCTCATAGTACAACACTACGCCGCTCTAGCGCCGCGCGATCTGCCCGCTAGTTTTTCAACGGGTCTGCGTTGCCACACTGCTCTCCGCGCCGCCCCAAAATCGCTGACTTCGAGACCGAGGCCTTACGACTTTCTAGAGCTACCTAGAGTCTTAGACCAAGCTATATAGAAGTCTGCACAAAAAGTAAAACAAGTGCTACTGTAGGTACCTATTACAGGGTTGAACAAATCCATGATTCAAGAAAAAAAAATTCATTCTCTAAGCATGTCCTCTTAGTCTCTCCACTATTGGCAGGCCAGAGCATCTGTCCTGTAAAGTTCGTGATTAATTATTTATCAAGATCAGACATTTCGCAAATTGTAACTTAGGTACGCATGGATAAAAATCATAACAAAGTTTTATGCCAGACAAGTGGCGATTATATGTATTTATTTGATATTTTATAAAAACAAATTCACAATGCCTTCATTCATTATGGAATGCAAATAAATATATGAATATGAATATGAATATGAATATTATCTTGCTTGATACGCAAGTCCCAATGGAGCAAACTGACACAACAATCCACATCACTACAGTGATCTACACAACATCAACTTGATTAGTTACTTACCACATAAGATCGTTTTAGAAATATCTAGTTTTGTTACTGTGATAACCATCTTCACATAAAGCCAAAATCAAGTGAGGGTCCAAACCCACTACCGACGACTTTGTTACAACAACACAATACACACAACATACAATAAATATTTGTAGAATAAAGAAACGAAAAACTCATTTGCCGTTTGGCATCTTACCATCGACTGTTTGTCTAAGCCCAAAAAGTCAACTTTGGCTTTAGAAAAATGCATACTGAATAGCGCCATAATACATTCTGGCAAGACAGGATCGTAAAGTGCGGGAGCACGGGAAGCTAGAGCCGTGTGAGCGAGGAGCTGAATCAGGGCTCAGTCTCGTCGTCCGCGCGGTGCGCCGCCGTCACCAGGCTGTCGTCGCTCGCGTAACGCTTCAGAGCCGACGCACTTCCTTGACTGAAAACAATAAATATTACATTACATAAACCACGAAGAGCGCTGACCACTGAATCCTGGCTAAGAGTACCTAGGTACGATTCGCAATCGTATTTGCAAGCTCCTTCAGTCAGTGCGGGACTGCAGGAGGCTCCTGTCAGGATAAGACAACTAAGGTTCCTCATAGATGCGTCGAGTATCATTTAAATAATGCTTATACAGACTTCCTTAGATGTATTGCTCGCAGCCTGCAATGAACAAACTAAATATATGTTACTGCATGCATAACCCAAAAGTACCTATCCAAGTTCTGCCAAATACTTGATCGCTGATAGTTCCTGTTGCGTTGCTGGAACAATCGCTAATTCAGTGTTGAACAGTAACTCTTTGAGTTGCAGTACTGCTGCGAATAGAAATGTTCAGAACTCACCTGTATCTGGTCCGGGGGCGCGGCGTGGGCGCGAGGCGCGGCAGGCGGTAGTCATAGGCGAGCGTGCCGCCCGAGCCCGAGCTGGAGCCGCGCCCCGAGCCGCTCGAACTCTCCGACCACATCAGCTCCGACATGCTGTAACGATACAACAATGTGTCATGTTCCGCCAGTGTTACATGGGTCATAAAGTGACAACTTTCCAAGGCACTCGCCTCAAAGGTTAGGTTAGGAAGTAACTTTCCCTACCAATCAAAGATTTAAATTGTTAGATCTGCCGATCGCGTCAAAGTGTCGATTGGAATAGTATTGTCTAGCTCATTCATACAAAAAATCGTACCTATTGTTCCATGCGGGATGTGTGAGCTCACTATTGTCAGTATAGAAACTTTTTCGCACGACCTGAGTACGGTTACGTTTGAGAACGTCAGCCAAAATATTCAGTTTCGATATGCGCTAAAACCGGACAAAAAAGCAATAGTCTTGTAGTTTTATTTAATAATTTACCCCTTTACTAATAAATTTATTATATCAGATGAATAGTTACTCACCGATTTCTCTCTTTCAGTCGTCAGTAATTTAACTTTCGAAAGAAGATAACAAAGCGTTGTATAACTATACAGACGCTATACAACATTTATTAGGGGGTTAGGTTTAGATTCGTAGTCGAACTATGCTAAGCCTGTACATTGATTTGGCATGTATTTCTATTGACTAGCGTACCTGGTAGAGATAGGCGGCAGGCGGTGCGGCGGCGTGTAGATGTCGTTGCTCTCTGTGTAGGTGGACGCGTGGATCTCTTGCTGATACAACTCGTACAGCTGGGCCAGCTCGGGAGGCACGCCTACGCCTACGTCTGTGGACAAATAAGAACAACGACAGATGGTTAACAAATACTGAGTAGATTTGGCCCTTTTGGCACTAGCGCCGCGTATATGACCGTAGACTACTTCACTGTTGCAAAAATAGAGGGCTGCGTGCATACACCTGCACTCGCGATGTGATTTCATAGGCAATGAAAACTTGCGTTAAAATTTGTACTAATATGGCCTATATTTTGCATGCTTGTAGCATTAAAATTCTCATAGTTATTAGCGATTGAAATCTGACATAATTTTCTCGGCTAGAAATACCACAAGTAAACCGAACGAAAAGACATTTTCACGTCAAATATACCTTGAAGTGCGCGCCTCTGTCTAGTAATGATCTCATCGGAGAGTCTTCTCTGCGCGTCTCGTCGTTGTAGTGCGAGGTCTCGTCTCCGTAGTTCATGCGCCCGAGCAGCGCGCTCTCCTTGCAGGGCCAGTTTGTCGGCCTCTAGTTCATGCACCCGGCATACTAAAGCCAGCACTTCGCGTTCCGGACCACTGCTGATGGTGGCTGGTAACTCCTGCAATTAATTATTGGAGTTTTCTTATTGTTTAGTTCGCACTATACAATTCATGCTTTACTCCCTGGTTCTTAAAACACGAAGTTCATTTAAAACAAGCCCTCTTATCATGTCCGTTAAGTGACATAGGATTTGTGCTTCACAAATGGAGCAAAATAGTTAACTAGTAACTAACGAAAGGTCAAAGAAAGAGAGGTATGCCACAGAAAAGGTGGGATGATAACATCAGTCAGATTGCTAGAATAACATGGAGCAGAGTGACTAGAAAGAGATAGGAATGGAGAACGTTAGAGGAGGCCTTTGCCGACTGGCAATACGAGACTGACGATTACACTTTATGTTTGTCCGACTAAAATAATATAATCATTCAAAATTGCTTTTCAATATGTTGGGTTACCTGTTCCAGCTGAGCGCCTCTTAGCCGGACCTGCTCCAGCTGCCTCTCGACGCGTTCCCGCTCGGTACGCGCGGACTCCTGCTCGCGCTCGACGGCCGCAAGCTCGGACCACGCCTGTTCTACAGCCACCTCTGCTTCTGCACGCTCGCTGCTGCTTGACGATAGCCCAGTGCCGCCCCTGGACACACGTAGGTATACTCATGATGTAGCAAGTAAAAGCGTATAGAGTACTCCGACATGTTAAATAGGCAATTACCACTAAACCTGCCGTAGCGCAACGCATTTTCATAAAAAAGAGCAGTGCGGCCCGCCTGTAGTGTGTTCATAAAAAATGTACCAAAGTGATGAGGGAGGATTTTCGCAATGCGTTGCGTTACGGCGCGGCCCGAACCAATCTGCTTTATCTTTTACGAAAACCGTCAAAAATAGTCCCGTAATTAATGGATAACCTCTTAATTAAGGGTCATTGTACTTATGAACAACTTTTACTGCGCGACCAAACATGAAATCGCGAAAAAAAATCAACCAACATTAATATGTTCGCATAACACGTCAAAATGCAGGAAACAGTTATAGTTGTTCATAATGATAAGTACAATGATAACTGAACCAATCTTTTGAATCACTTCAGTGATCCGGATCAGTGAGTCGGTTCCTTAAAGAGTTACACACGCCTAATGACCCCTAGAGGTTATCCATTAACTACGGGACACCCTGTATATATAAATACCTGTAACTCTGCTGCGTGCTCAATCTCGAGCCAGGAATATTGATAGGTTTGTAGAGGCGGTTGAACCTCGCTTCCCAGTGCGAGATGGCTGCATGTTGCCGCTCGGCGTCCAGCGCCAGACCCAGTAGGTGACTGTCCAGTTCCATCAGCCGTCGTCGCAAGCGCATCTGTTGCTTGAATGTGGACACGATGGCTTCGCGTAGGGACTTAAGATGCGCTGCGTTCTCCGCTGCATCTTCTTTGCTTACCTCTTCCTCGACCCTTCCGAACTCTTTTGGTTTACTGTTCAACGTAAAATTATAAGTATATCTATGAGTTTTGATTACATATCATCTTCTGATGCTATGATGGTAAATAAGAAGTCAAATATGAAACGCGGGATATGATGAGGAGGTAAACTAAATATATTAAGTACCTACTGCATGTACAGACGCCAGCACATCAAGCTACTACAATCTGTCAAATTTCTCTAATACATTTTCAACTTTATCGCTAAAGCATAAGATTCAAAGTTGATTGGGAAAATATAACAGTTTCGGGTAGCTTGATGTACTGGCGTCTGTACCTTTACTAGTATGTACCATTTAAATCAAAAATGGTGCTAACAGATAAAAAATTCCACGCACAGAAGTCTGCTGACCGTGTAAGCTATTCTTAATACAGATTTAAATACCTAAGTACCTAAATCATACAGCAAAAACCTACATTGTTCTGTCGTCCTTCATCTTAAGTTTCAGTCGAGCGATTTCCTCGCGCAGTTCGCTGATGACGGTTCGATACTGCGACAGAGGCATCGGAGTTTCGACCAATTCTCGTTCCACCTGAAATAATATTTCGACGTCGTGAAACTTGACACAAACTGAATATGAAAAGTCTAATGACAATAAATAACTAGGAAAAGATGGATGACATGAAAGGATAAATCGGGAGCTTATAATGTTCAGTGCCTTGTCTTGTGAGCCTCTATATATAACTAGCTTCTGACCGCGGCGATAAATTTCACCCCCGTTCACGCTCTTAGAGGTGGAATTTTGAAAAACCCTATCTTAGTGGATACCCACTCTTCACAAAGAACACACTCTCCAAATTTCATGTCTTTAGGACCAGCGGTTTAGGCTGTGCGTTGATATAAATCTGTCAGTCAGGACTTTGATTTTAAATATATAGATAGTCGTCCATACCATTCACGTGGCCGTTCCATTCCAGGCCCAACTTATTAAATATTTAAAACTTTAGGCACAGGTAAAAAAAAATACTGTACAAAGGTGGACTTAATGCCTAACGCATTTTTTACCAGTCAACCTTAGGATGACGCAGAGACAAAACATGGCAGGTAATGGCAGGTGCAATATCTATTATATACTTAGTACATAATTATAGTACTAGAAATAGGGACCTATTAGTTCAACCAGGTTTCAGACTAGCAAAAGTAGACTCATCTTTTATGGGGTACTGTTTAAAATGTTATAATAAAATACCTCCCCACATTCTTCAACTGAATGAGACAAAATTCAAGTCATGTATAAAACGCACACTATGTAGGCAGGCATATTATAAGTTAGGAGATTACATCGCTGATAAAAATGCCTGGCTCAATGCTGGTCCTGCTCCACAACCACAAGTAATTGATTAACACCTGAAAATACTGTTGGAGCTGCTGAAGATTGTAAGACTATCTTTGCATTGTATAAACTCAATTTCCTTTGTATTGTATAACTGCATAGCACAGATGTGAGTTCTATGTACTATTGAGCTACCATTTACCGGGTAATATGTTTTTCATTGACTAGAATGTGCCCTGGCGGCTGATAGTATGTCATGCTCGCTCAAGTGTCTCGCTGACGGTGGCGTGTGTGTTGGATCATTCGGTTCCCTACAAAATGGTTGAGCTGGATGGTGCTGATCCATGCGTCATGTTCGTGAACGGGCGCCGTCAGTTGGGGCTGGTCATCTTTTAGCTGCCACGGCTTATTTTTAATTATTTTATTTTTGGATTGTTATTTTGTTACTATTTGCTGTACTCTGGACACTTTTAACGCGTACTTGATTTTTATTTATTTTTTACATCGTTCTCACATATTATAAATTCAACATATGATGTAACTAATAATTTTGTAAAAATATTATTTAAAAAGAGTGTCCATGGAGTTTCTTGCCCGTTCTTCTCCATAGGTACCTACTACGCTTTGGAATGGGCAACTAGCTTCATTTTTTCCTGACTGACCGACTTCTTGACAATTCAAAAGTGCCTGTAAAGGGTTTAATTGAAATAAATGCTTTGAGTTTGAGTTTGAGTTTAGGTAGCTCGAAAATAAGTACTCATAATCAGCCTACAATATTCCCACTTCTGTGAGAGGGAGTAGGTTCTAAGCAGACCCAGTGCGGGTTGGCTCAAAATAACATAATATATATGATGTTTAAGTTAAGTTCTAAGGTTATGGTAAGGGTTATGGGCCTGCGTCGCCTGAAATAAATGAATAAATAATAAATGAATAACATATAAAACACAATAATAAATACGTGCATATATATACGTACTCACCTTATTTGTGATAGAAGATGCCTTCTGTGCATAGTGTAACGTAGAGCGCGTGGTGTCCCGATATGCCGCGCCTGGCGCCACGTGGGCCACCATGGCGGTGCGGCAGCGCCCTCCGAGCACCTCGCGCAACAGCCGCGTCAGCTTCGAGTCGCGGTAGTTCACATATCTGCTAGGCGGTACGTGGTTGTAGATTACATTTGACGAAGCAAAAAATACAAATTTTGTAAATTATTTAGGAGATCCAGAAGCATGCACATCATGCTGCTGAGCATGAGGTCCTGGGTTCGATCCCCGGATCGGGTATAGTGTTATTGGGTTTTTCCACCTAGAACTTCTCAAAAGCAGCCCGGAGTCTCGGTTTTGCCCGGTTGATGTAAAATAGGCTCACCCATTACATAGGACACATTACTAGCGAAATTTCGGTGTACTTACTCTAAGTACACCTCTACCTAGCCCGTGGGGAAATACAAGCGTGATGTTATGTAATCTATCGATAGCTATCTAGCGATATCTATTATTTAAAAGGTAGAACTTACAAAAATCCTTACAAATTCTCACTTTTAAACGCAAATCAAGTTCCTGCAGACACTGATATAGCAACTCTATAGCTCTAGCCATGTAACCACCGAGTGAGAATTGAACTGATTTTTAAACAATATCGTGCGCCGTAGATACGGCGCACGATATTGTTTAAAAATCAGTCAAAAAGCAGTACCTAGAAAACACAGAGGTAATGAAATTGATATTAGTATAAGAGATACTTTAAAGGTGATCGTTAAATGGTATTGATTTGATCTTTCGGATTAGGTTTTGTTATTGACTGCGCCGTCAATTCTCACTATGGTAATCAAAAGAGTGCGAATCTTTGCGACCACAATGTTTAAAGGCGCCTTATCAATCCATCTAGGATAAAATGTACACAAAATAATACTAGCTTACCTAGCTCCTCCAGAGAGAGCCATGATGCAGTTCCCAAGTGCCAGAAGTGATCGATTGATGTGCGCGCCCTCTAGGCGTCGCGAGCGCAACCCGGCACGCTCCGAGCCCGCCAGGTCGATGAGGAACAAACGACCGCGCTGGGTGCCTTTCTCCATTTGCTGGCTAACCGTCACACTGTAACACAGATGGGCCTCGGAAGTACCTTATGTAGGACTAAAACCGTTCACAAAATATAATAACAACTTTTTTCTCCAGACGTTACCATCTCCAGTAATCCAACCAAATGGCAACGACATGACAACAACCAAATACCATAATTTTATTAATAAAAGCAACTTATTCCATAATAATATGGTTTTTGATCATGAAAAATGGAGCTCTGATGTATTCTGTCTACAGAAATCTGCTGTTCAAAATACCTGAGAAGAGCGTGTCCCCTAGAAGAATGTTGGTTAGCATGCGTGGGCTCGGCGGTGCGGGAGCGGTCGCCCCTCGCGAGCAGCTCAGCGACGTGCGCAGCGCTGTTGGCTCTCAGCTCAGTCAGGCCCGCCACTACGGGGGCCCCGCTGCCGCCCTCGTCGCGCAGCTCTAAGGGCCCGGCGCTGGGGTTCAGAAGGTCGCGGATGACCTCGTTGTATATCTCGATGTATGACATTTTTACCTGTTCAAAAGAATAATTAAGGTTAGCTTGAAGTTCCCTTTATGATAAGTACATTGTGTTGAAAATATACAGGTTGGTTTCCAAATGTAGAGGTATCCACTACCAATAACATAAGGATGTTGATAGCAGCTAAGTTGTAAACACCAAAATACTTGAGAATGTGGGTAAACCCGGATAGGGCTAGGCTCTCTTTAGAATACGAGCACATGGGGCGTAATCAGTTTAAGTGCGAAATGTACTCTTTCCTGCTTATGCGTATTGTTGAAACATAATGCGACATAAAACCCACTCTTATTTACAAACTCACCAGTTTAATGAAGCTATGCCTCGCGAAGTGGTTAGTAATCATCGCAGCTACTGTAGTTAATTGAAACCCATCATGCCAATTACCGCTGCTATCAAAATTACCGGTACCTAAATTGATAAAAACCAGGACAGTTTAACAATTCGTCAGTACATTCAATGGATAAGAGCGTTATTATTTCATTAATGTACCTACTTTTAATACTTATATAATAAAAGGGTAACTACATATGTATGTACAGTCATTCAGTCAACATCAAAACTACATGACGACTCCAAAGCTTTTTACTCTTAAAATAATTGAAAACTAGTCATTATGATAATTGTGCATTTAATTATTGGGTCGACGACCGTTAGAGACCTACATCAAAATTGATTAACATAATGAGTGATATTCGATTCGAAAATTCTGATCAGCTACTTATGTAAATCGATTTTCGCTGTTGACAGTATAATTCATTCGTGTGTAATGTTTGTTTCACTGAAAAAGTAATGTCTCGACGGTGAACTGTTTGCTTCTCACACATGACAAACATCGATGACCATTAGGGGATCGTTAGTCTACATTCCGTGTACTAACGCCACACACCCCTATTGATTGTAGGCTTCGATGAACACCAAACATCCATTTCGTTCTCTATGAATATCAAATATCTACGAAATGTCTACAACTAAGTACACAGTACATCTAGCAAATAACATTTCCGACCATCATCCACGATAAGATCGATGGAAAATTGATCGAATGTCCAATTCACAAAATGGATAATTTCAAAATGCGAGTTACTTTTGAATATTGTATTGCCGGTAAAGCAAGTTTAATTTGGGGTAATTTCACATTATGAACTACTTTTAATTTAAGTGCAACGTTCCAATTTGTCGTTAAGTAACGAGAAAAAACTGCATGCACTGTTAACTACACACTGTAACACACACTGCACTGCTGTGTGTGAACTTTTCATTAAAAAAACCACGCATAATGAAAGGGATCACGCAATTTTTGGGATCAATTTAACCCAAGCTTAACTTTGTAGTTGAAAAAATGTTCTCCCAATCGCAAAAACTTCTTTTTAGGGTTCCGTACCTCAAAAGGAAAAAAACGGAACTCATATAGGATCACTTCGTTGTCCGTCCGTCCGTCCGTCTGTCAAGACCGTTTTTCTCAGGAACGTGTGGAGGTATAAACTGAAATTTATATCTGATACTCAGGTCTACTGTCCCTTGGAGCTGTGAAAAAATCAAACTTCTAAGCCAAAGCAATCAAAAGATACAGCCGTTTATGCCGCAAACCGCAAATTTTCAAAACTCGCACGGGAATCAAAACCTACAGGGTACTTCCCATGAACTTAGAATCTTGAAATTTGGAACGAAGTAACATCTTATAGTACAGATAAAGGAAAAATTGCGAAAACCGTAAATTTTTAGTTACATCATATAATAAAAAATATTTTTGAAAATTTTAAAGTTACTACTTCTTTCTCATGAACGCGTAGAGGTATTAAATTGAAATTCATATCAAATACTCAGGTATATCAATACCTTTAAGCTGTAAAAAATCAAACTTCTATGTCAACGCAATCAAAAGAAATAGCAATTTAAGCCGCATGTTTTCAAACTCGCAACTACTCGCGAGGGAATCAAAACCTAAAGAGTACCTACTTCCAGTCGATCTAGAATCTTGAAATTTGGCATGAAGCAATGTTCAATAGCACATATAAAGGAAAAATTCCGAAAACCTTAAATTTTTTGTTACATCACATATTTTTTTTTTTCAAATAATTGTAAACTTATTATCCTTTTCCTCAGAGATATCAAGTTGAAACTCATATCAAATACTTAGGTCTTCAATGCTCAATGTGGTACTATTCATACCTTTTTCAGTCACCATTTACAGATCTGGTTCAAATTTAATTCATAATTAAAATTTTTGTACCAGATTTCTAAATAGTGACTCAAAACTTTGTAAATAAATAGCTTTGATAAAAAGCTTGCCCTCATTCGTCAGCAGACTTTTGCAAGGCTGCTGCAAGGCTAGTGTAGGTATTTCAGTTATATTATAAAATAAATGATATGTGTTAACATAAAATAAAGGATTACTGAAACGATAAAGAGACCTTTGTCATTAATTTATGCTTTTCCAGCTTTCCATATTGTAATGTTATAAACTTCATTTTGCAATAAAAATACCATAACTATGACTCGATTGTCGTGATGGGTGAACTTTTACTTATATACCTACAGGATTGTACGGAACCCTCGATGCGCGAGTCCGACTCGCACTTGGCCGGTTTTTATTTATGTGATAAAACTAAAAATTAACCATTTTCGGAATTTTCCTTTACTTTGTGCTGTGAAACCTTGATTTTTTTTCAAAATTTAATGATTCTTGATCAACGGGAACTCGGGAAGTCCCCTATAGCATAATCAGCCTATAATGTTCCAACTACTGGGGAGAGCGAGTGGTCTGTAATCTACCACACGGGCCCAATGCGGATTGGTAGATGTCACATGTCTTCGAATAAATTTTTGTTCTAGGACATACGGTTTCCTCAAGATGTTTTCCTTCACCGTTTTGAAAGTGATGATGAACTAATTTACACAAAGTGAAGTACCTGTTTGAGTTCGAACCTACGACCTTCAACTCGTAAATCGCGGCCTTTATCACTTGGTCACCTTATTTTTACTTTTCACACAATTTATCTGACGATTTCTATTGTATTTATTGTACTCATGTTTGAGCAACGAAATTATTATATCCTATCTTATGTTATCTTTATAAGCTTGATTTGAAAAAAATAATTTGAACTTGAAACCTCCACGCGTTCCTGAGAAAAAAAAATCTTGACAGACAGACAGACAGACGGACAAAGAAGTGATCCTATAAGTATAGTACAGTATTCTGTTTTCTCCTTTCGAGGTACGGAAGCCTAAAAACGATAATTTAAAACAATGATTTATGTGCGTCTGTTGAGAGCTTATTCGAGAAGAATATATGATAGGCTTTGCTGCAACTAATAATATTGAATAATCGCGTAATATCTTTGTAATAATTTAGCGATATTATCAATAAAATTGCGATTAATTTATCGAGATTAATCGCAATTATATAAGACTTCATGTTATTTTGTATCCCTCTACAAATTATGATATGGACGAATAAAAGTTTACAGAGAAACATCACTATTTCTGAGTGCGACGTGGAGGGGACTAGAATTCTTAGAGAAGTGGAAGTTTCACTACCGAATAGTAGACATTTGTAGCGATTTTTAACTGCTATAGAATGCAAATGCGACGCAAAAAAGAAAATCTAAAACTTAGCGGGACTGCATAGACGGCTACAAGGCCTACGGGCACACGCTACGAATGCTACGGAATCCTGCTACGTAAACTACTCGCAATAATGCTAGTACTTTCGGAACTTTCTCTATCTTCTACGAAGGGTCGTAGCGGTCTACGAGTGCTACGAGACCCATCTACGCAAGCTTAATTTCGAAACAAAATTTTGACTGCAAAGCCTACGATTTCCTGTTACTAACGTTTTCTTCTTTCCGTAGCCCTAGCTTGATTTGGCCCTAGTTATTAATTTAGAAACCATTTGTTTTTTAACCGACTTCAAAAAAGGAGGAGGTTTTCAATTCGGATGTTTATATATTTTTCTCTTTTTTTATGTATGTTCAGGCATAACTCCGTCATATATAGACGGATTTGCAAAATATTTTTTTGTTCCGAAATGGTCCCATATACATTTTATTAACTTTGCTTAGGTAGTTTTTGAGTTACCTTCAATAAATAGGATTTTTTTCCCACTTAGTTTATATTAATTATGTTTAATAGCTTCCTGTCACTGATATGTACATAGCAAGTAGTGTAATATGAATTTATGTGGGCGGTACAAACTAAAAAGTAAAAACTTTTTTCCAAAAAAAACAAGCGACTTCCAAAAAGAACACTACAAAGTGAAAAATAACTTTAATTTCGGAAGTAAATGTCAATGCGGAACCAGCGACACCGACTTCCGAAAATAAAGTTATTTTTCACTTTGGAGTATTCTTTTTTGTGAGTCGGTGTTTTTTTTTTTTTTTTTGTAAAAAAGTTTTTATTTTTTTACTGTACCTATTGAACCCATTATTGCATGCTACTAGAATGTTCTATGCAGCAACTTACTATTATTTTACAACTCAAGCTGATGCCAGTTGGCAGTATTATTAATTACCTCAAAAGTCAAAAGCTATATGACGAACCGATGTATTTGAACTCGAAATAGGATCATGACTTTATACCCACAATTACTAAAGTTCATACAATCAATAAATGACTAGAACGTGTAGCCCTAAATGGCCCTCATAATGAGGCTATCAATGATTAAACTTATTATCCACCTTCGACGAGCGAACTTTTATCATGCCACCTCATAATATCTGAACAAAAATCTGTGATATTACCTACTTAGTTTGTTTCAGAAACAATACATCGCTAGTGGCCCCGATTCTGTTGTTCACAAACTAAATCAAATTTAAGTTCAGAGCATATTTTCCTTTCTATTTCATTATGAAAAGGACAGAAGATAAATATTAGTTTAGTCCTGTCAAATTAGATAATCCATAGACAATTTTAGACGTGATTAAAAAATTGGCTACTAAAAATACGTCAATTTACGTCAGGCGCTGACTAATTTGACAGGACTAAAAAAATGTTTATCGTCTGTCCTTTTCTTAGTGAAATAGAAAGAAAAAGATGCACTGAAATTTTTAGTTTAGTTTGTGAACAACAGAATCGGGACCAATATCAAGTATTACGAGTTTTCTATCGATCGGTATTTGAAAAATTTTCGCGTGGCAAAAGGAGTCGTAGTTGTAATTATTATGATTAAGAATACCTGTAATATTTTGTACCCGTTTCAATGAAAGTAAATACATAAACACGTAGTTTCCTCAGAGCAGATGTCTTCTTTACCAAAGATGTGCATACCGCATATATACATATGCCATTAAAGTAATTAAATACTAGAGAACTTTACATATTTATTTATCCTTATAGGCCTGTGGCTTATTAATGACTCAAGAAATCAATACCTCCTGCAAAACACATGACTAAACAAATAACCTGTTCAATTCTTGAATACTTAGTAATATACCTAGTGGTGATTTGTCTACCTACTATAAAAATAATACGTCCTTCTTCGAATAAAACGAATGAATTACATCGTTGTGAATATCTGCATGGCAATAATAAAGAAAGGAATTAACATTCCAAAATAATAGCCACGAAACCGTCAGTTTCGTAACAAATGGGTTCGAATACAAGTGTACAATGCGGCAAGAAATAAACATTAATGCAGCGTATTGTTATCAGATGAAACACACAAAACAAACGTTTCACTGAAGCGCAAAACTGCTTCGATGCTTCATTCTCAGCCTTTACAATGTCTATCGTACGATCGCAGCTATCTAAATACTTCATATAGGGGTAAAAGGTCTCTTCTTCCGCTAAGTCAATTTCGAAGTACCTACTTATGTAAAAATATAACAAACTAAAACTTCGGCTAAATGCGACATCTATAATGGCCCCGATTCTGTTGTTCACAAACTAAATTAAATTTAAGTTCATCTTTTTCTTTCTATTTCATTAAGAAAAGGGCAGAAGATAAATATTAGTTTAGTCCTGTCAAATTAGTGAGCGCCTGACGTAAATTGACGTATTTTTAGAAGCCATATTTTTAATCACGTCTAAACTTGTTTAGGGACTATCTAATTTCTATTAACACGAACATAAAAACATCGTTATTGTTAAAGTAAATAAAAAAAATCTGTCAAAGAGCGAGTCAGACTCGCACAACGAGGGACTGACGAGGGTTTTTTTTTTTCAGATTTACGGTTTGATTGCAAAAGGATTTTGCTGATTTGTTAAAACTCTGCTAGTTGGAGACCTTTTTTTTCTTTTTCCTGTAATATTTACATAGACTTCACTAGATTTATTTCAGATTTTTCACTTTGCAAACTTCAGGGGGAATGGTATTTTTACGGACTTTATCATAACTCAAAAACTATGCGGCAGAAAGAAAATAAAAATATATTCTTATTTTACTTGCAAATGTATTTGGAAAAGCATATTTTTAAACTATTCCTTTCAAGTCGATAGTTTTAGTAGTTACGGAATGAAGCAGTTGTGACATCCAGTCAGACGAAGGCGCACCTTTAGAGTTCCTTTTTACCATTTTGTTACGGAACTCTAAAAATGATTAATTGAAGAAAGGGGCTTTTTATTTAACATAGTCGTCATAAGATTTAGATATTACATTCATGGATTTCTGTAAAGTCGCTTGTAACCCTGGTATCAATTTGATACTAGAGCCGACCTAACATCCTGTATCTAATACGAGTAACTGCTCTAACTATAATGTCAATAATAAAGATCTTGATCTTTTTGATCTTCAAAACAACACTAGCTGACCGGATAGACGTTGTCCTGTTTCGCAGAACTTGATTTCAGCGCCAACTACCGGGTCCAATTGTGTTTCTAAATCATCCAGGGATTCACTCAAATACACACATTTTTTTAAATCAAAATCGGTCCAGCCGTTTAACAGGAATTCAGTAACAAACACGCGTACAGAAGAATTATATATATACTCGTATAAAGATACTATAGCAATTAATGCGGCTGAACAGCTCCACGAATGAAAAAGGGTGAAAGAGTGAAAAAAAATCTCTTTGCGCTAGAAGGAAATCCAAAATCTAATAGGATCAATTTTGGTTTACTGAATTTTTCTTACAAAATCAATATTTCTTAATATTTTAGTGCTATTTATGAATCAATTTCCGCTAACCAGCTCACCGAACTAGGTAAAGGTCACAGAGTCTGGCTTGTCCTAGAATGCCGCCCCATAAATAGCAAGCCTTATTAAAAACCGTCTTAATTGAGGCCAACCCTTAAAAAACGTTTTAATGTGAAACGCTCGAATTAAAAATATGTTGGTCAATAACATTGTTGAATGAGGTTCGCTTACGATCATATTTAGTTATGTTGATACACCTGTTTGTAACTCGTTACCTATGGTTATTATCACTGTCCGCTGGTCACGCTAACGTGCTCAGGTTAATAGAATGCCTCGTCTCACGTTAACCCTGAATATTTTATCGCTGCTTTCTTCTATTGACAACTGACGAGTGACGTAGGCCAGCTAATTTCACGGCCTACGGGCTGCGAGTGAAGTCGACTTGCCACGTCATCTCTACATAAGATGCGGAGAGCGGCCACAAATAGACGGGTAGCATTATAAGGTATGGTATGTATTCACGGTGGAATACACAAAGCTATTAGCCAATTTTTCTATGGTTGGTTATGTTACGTAGTCAACTGACGAGATTCTAGAAATGAAATTTTTGGGTTTACCTTCTATTGTTGCTGAGCAAAAGATAATTACAGACTTGCAGCAAAGTACCTATATCATAACAAAATTTATTTGCACCTACTTTTTTAATTATAATATAATGACATACTTACATAATTTCCTTACACACTGTTCTTTACATCTAGACTAATTTATTTATTCTTCATTCTGTTTAGGTATAGCTAAGCCCTTGATAAAGTATACTTACAAAGCCAACAAAAATTTGAAACATTGACAAATGATTCAAACTTTCTTTGGTCTATATTTTAACTATACCAAAATTTTGAAAGAAGTAAATTCTTTATAAAGTATTTTCTAGCGAGTGGGTGTTACTAACACATACCTATGTTAACACGTGTATAGGTAGGTAGTAAGCATATGAGTGTATTGAAGAAAGCATCGTCATAGGTTAATGGTTGCCGCGGTGTCAATCACGCGAGCCGAGGCGCCGCCGCCGCGCTCCGACAGTGACCTTGCGGCCGGTGGCCTACAGGGCTTCAGCCTGCTTTACACCACTAACGTATATTTGATTGTTCTTATCATTTAGCTGAAACCCCTCCATTTTATCTGCTTATCTGTAGATTAATCGATAAGATAACTAGTGCCATGTTTGTCTCAAGAGGCGACATGTTGTTTTAGAACTAATGCCATGTGTAACTATATTCCGAAATGAAATCAGATACACAGAAATTTTCTCTCGAAATAGAATCGGACAATTTCCAACTCCAACAGAAGGTGAATCAGTAATTAACCACTTTGTATCATGTACTGAGGTATTTAATATACCTATACATTTTCTAGTGTGTTTTCTCGTAGTCTCAAGAGTGATTGCTGAGCGTGGGGTCCTGGGTTCGATCCCTGGATCGGGCAGTGTTTTTGGGTTTTACAATTAGAAATTTCTTAGTTGCAACCCGGAGTTTGAAAGATGGTGGTGTGAATTGTGCCTCGGATAGCACGTAAAACCGTTGGTCCTGCGCCTAATCCCTCCCTGGTCGTGTCGGATTGCCGTCCCATCGGACTATGAGAATACACGTACAGAGAGTGCACCTGTGTTTGCGCACACACTTGTACACTATGCAGGTTGAAATTTTAATCACCGTTTTCCTCTGAAAGCCTGAAATGGCGACAAGAAATCAGCTATTCACTGCATTTTGACGAGCTATGCGAACATAAATGCAGATTTTTTTTCCCGATTTCAATTTTGGTCCCATAGTAAAAGTTGTTCATAATGATGAGTACAATGACCCCTTAAGAGGAAAACGGTGATTAAAATGTCACCCTGTATTATCTTCTGCGGACTTGGCTAATCTTCGTTTAGATTTGCCACCGTGGCTGAAATTCGGTCGCGAGGATTTTTATTATTTTGTGATTTTCATTTCATATTATGCAACCTGTATTGTCCGACTGCTGGGTAAAAGTCCCTAAGGCCTTTCATACTTCTCTGTGTGATGCTTCGAACGCTGAACGCTTCTGAGTCATCAAGATTTGACCTACATTGGCGACTCCCGTCTTACGGCTGTCACTGCCTGACGACTCTGGCCTGTCTGTCCAGCTGAATTCAATATGCCTAATTATATCTAAATATGTAGAACAGGGCCATATGGCCTGCTCAATCCCAGTACAGGCCACACTGGCAATTCGCGTTTTGGAGCTCATCGTGCTTAATTAGATACATTCACTCGTTGAGTTTAATACCCAATACAGACCGTATGTTACATATGTAGGTATGGTATGTATGGCAAAATAAACAGTTTGGTGTGTTGACGTTTTAGGCATAACGCTTGGTGGTCATTTATCGATGACTTCGACTCTTCCAGGCGTTCTCGACTCGACACGACGGGGACGGTAGATTTCCTTATCTTTGTTACTTCACCTATTTATTAATTTACTAAACAATATCATCAATCTAATGTATAGCACATTTATCTACAACTTGGATCTTGACCCCGAGGTCAGTCGAAGAAGAGGTTTTCTTAGAAAATTCCAAGTTTCAGACCATGTTTCTGTCACGATGTGAGTAATGTTTTTACATTACTCACATCGTGACAGAAACATGGTATAATCACGAGCTCTTCACTTACTAGTTTATGAGCCTTTATTACCTCAAATGACTTAGCATGATCCTCCGTTATGTCGAAAATACTGCAGCATTAATTTTCAAATAAATAAATGGTAAAGTTGAGGATTAATTTTAAATCCTATGTTTGACGAAAACACGATTCCATAAAATTTTCTCTATAGAAAAACGTTCCAAAGCTACCTCCAAACCGAACAATAAACCGATGGTATTAAAAAATACTTCAAATTAAGTAGATCATGAAACTTTGCATACTAACTGAACTAACTATACAGCAGGTCTTATATATATATACTTTTTTTATTACCATTATTTTCACCGTAAAAAACAAATAAGTACCTAAACTATTGGCGCTGCGTGCCGCCCAGCACCGCACTCTATCTCGCTCTCACTCAGTCCGCGAGTAGTATCGTGCGAGCGAGATAAAGAGTGAATTTTAGCTGAGGTAGTATAGGCTTTTAACAATACCTACAGGTAAGTATAGAAACAATTCATTTAATAATATAACTAAGTAGGTAGGTACCTACATTACAGCTTGAAACTTCCCGCGAACTTATGCTAAATTGCAAATTGTTACGTAAGTTTTTGAGTCACTTTGAAATATGCATTTCAGTCATAAGGAAATTATAATTCATTGAACGGGCTTTCCATGTTATTCCTATTATCTGTCTCTTAGCCATGGGAAATTGCACTATGTGACTAAGTGAAAAAATATGTCACCTTGTGAAAAAACACCTCATAAGCTAGCACGTAGGTTAAACCATTTAAGTAATTATTTCAATAAACAATTTCAATGTATGTACCTATCCTACCTTATTAATGTTTTCAACCAAAGTAATTTTGTAACTAAATATTAAAGTATAAGTATGTATCAACCCAAGGAACAAATAAAAAAGAAAATAATCAACAATGGATTTCAGGGCTCCTGCAATTTCAGCTTGGTTCGTAAATATGCATGAAAAACAGTAAAGCACTTCCGTTTGGTCAAGGTCGCCGACACCGGCTTGCGGTCAGCTCGCTACATTTGCATACTAACCTACCCACACTACCCACGGCACACACCCGCTTTACTTTTAACAAATCTCCTCATTAAAACGTTTCATAATAAGGTGTTCACTTATGCACGACCTCTACGAGAAGTACTGAACTTGGACGTTATCTTACTGAATGGTCGTTTATGAAACCAGATAAATGAGATGGCTTATTAATAGGTGTCAGCTACGGGTCTGTTAAGTATTTCAATATAAAATGTCACTTGTCAAGTATATAGGTAATGCCAATAGAGAATATTTTAAAATTTCTGCGAAAGAGAAGTTATAACAAATGACTTGTTAATTGAAGCATCCATCACACAGTATTACTCATTCAAGCTCTCTAAAATTATTGGCTCTACGTTTACCTACAGCATTTTTATGTATGTATGAAGCTGATGGGTTAACAATGGACTATTTCTAAAAGAATAATTTAACAGTAGGTATGCACACATCAACAGAATCTAGGGATACTTTATATTTCAACAAATATCTAAAAATCTATGAAGAATTTTCTGATATAGGTAGTAAATGTAAGAATGATGGGTTATTTTAAGGTATTTAATAAAAAACAAAAACCTTTCTTTAAAAAAAAAAAATGTTTTTTTTTAATCACCGTAGAAAATTAGTATGATAAAAAAAACTTCATTTGTTCTTACTATTAATTTTAATTAAAATTGAAAAACTCTTATAAAATCTAATTATTAATAATCAGTGTTGCCACCTCTTAGATTAATTGCACATCGATATCGATTGTTTATAAGTACTTAAAATTAAATTGTCAATGTCTTGCTGCGGTATGAGTTCCCATGTTTTTTGTAAGTGTTCGTAAAGTTGTTGCTCCGTCGTCAATTTTGCCGGGAAATCTCTCAAAGCTTTTCGTTGTAACATTTCCCAGGCATCCTCGATAGGATTTAAGTCGGGCGACTGTGCAGGCCAATCCATAACATGAATATCGTGGTCTTGGAGAGCGGCCGACACCAGCCACGCCGTATGGGAAGGAGAATAAAATTATCGTGCATGAGTAGAAATTCCTGGCCCATTTGGATTCTGTATGGGACAAGAACAGGCTCTACTACCTCCTCATGGTATTTTTGTGCAGTTATGCTGCCTTGGATCCAAAAGAGCTGGGTTCGTCCGCCAAGACGAATTCGTGCCCAAACCATGATTGTCCCGCCTTGGTATGAGTGGACCACCTGAGGGTGCCGTAGACGGCTAACTCTCCCTGGAGTTCTCCAAACGCGTGTTCTTCGTGAATCCGGATGAAACCCAAACCGGGACTAATCGATAAACAGCAAATGACCATTGTTCGTCACTCCATGGTAAATGCTCCCGAGCCCACGAAAGCCGCTGACCGCGATTGCCACGCTGCAATGCTGGAACACGTAGCGGTCTTCGAGCATGAAGAGACTAACTTCATGCAACCTACTTCGCACGGTTTGGTCGCTTACCAGCACCTGGTGATCCTCCTGGAGCCTTTGTACTAGTTGCAATTGCATCGCTGTGATATTGGGTTGCCTTCTGGCGGTCATTTGGAGAAATCGATCCTGTCTCTGCGTACTAACACGATATCTACCCGTGTGCCGTTCAGCCACATCTCCAGTACTGCGATAACGTGACCACAACCTTGATATCACGTTTTGGCTGGTGTGTAGGGCCTCAGCAACGACGCGTTGAATAGCACCATTTTCTAACATGCCCACGGCTCGTAATATTTAATCTCGACTCAAATAACGACGTGACATGACTCTTAAAGCCTACACGCTACGTTAAATTAAAAAAGTAAAATAGAAAACTTTTTACAAAAAAAAACAACCGACTTCCAAAAAAACACTACAAAGTGAAAAATAACTTTAATTTCGGAAGTCGGTGTCGTTGGTTTCGCATTTTCTTTTATTAACACCGACTTCCGAAATTAAAGTTATTTTTCACTTTATAGTGTTTTTTTGGAAGTCGGCTGTTTTTTTTTTGTAAAAAGTTTTTTATTTTTCACTTTTTAGTGGGCCAGTTTGTAACTTATCTAAGTTACAACCTAATCTCAACTGCTCATCACCTTTTACAAAACATGGATTTTCCCGATGCAGGGACGTTAATCGTTTAGGAGTTCTCCTTGGAGAACTGGAGACCAGGAGAACTGGAGCTGATTGAAAAGTCACTATCAGCTCCACTACACGATACGCATTGTGCTTAGCAACCACATTAAAGTACCTAATCGAATCGCAAACCGTGAAATATTTATTATTGAGTAGTTCCGATGGCCATCTGTGGTCTTCATCATCAGTTCCACTTCACCGGATGGTGCTTTCTGAGAGAAACTTTTTATGGAAACTAAAAAAATTTTAAACTATAAATTCGTAAGTAATTTAGTATTAAGATTCTGTTGATGTTGATGTGTGTATTAGTACCTACTCGCTTGTTAGGAAATCATCGCGGTATATTTGGCACTCGTTGTATCCATGGTGTCAATGTGCCAGTGAGACACAGTGAGAAGACGAATAAATACGATAGTTATTTATTACGAATTGTTTATTTAGAGTCGATGTTTACCATTATGTAGATAGGTAGGTACGACTCTTTACATTAGGTAAAGCATGCTAAGTGTGTAAAGATGTTGATTCAAGCTAGCTCTAATACATGCAGTTCCATGTTCGATGTCACCGAGCAATGTAACGCAAGGTTAAAACATCATTGTCATTTAATTGTTTATTTTTTAGGTTGCACTAATTTAATAAATACCTACCTGTCTTTAGTATGCCCTTGAAAGTGACGTCAGTCGACTTTAGTTATAATTCTCCAATTTTATTTATTCAATATTCAGAATGATTCAGCTTCAGTGGGGTAATTGCGTAACACACTATTAGTAGCAATGGGTTTCATTTTGACAGATCAGCAACATTCATTGCGTTATTTACGTTGTTGTTCAAACACATTTTTCGAACATATGGAGCAATGGATTAGCAATATGCTTCAAAATGATTCAAATTGAGAGTAATAGTGTGTTACGCAATTAGGGTGCTGTTCAATGTCTACACAATGAAGCTGAATCAAATTACAGTATGGTTGTCCCCGCGGCACAATCATACTCATTCAAAAACATAGCCAGATTTAAAGGAACACGTAGGTTTAAGAGTGTTTCACGACCACGTGTGGCACTAGTGGACAGACCGTGGGTAGACAGACGTTACTTTTTATATTTATAGATATAGGGATTATTGGCAGACTTCCAAGTTATACAGATGTGAAACTTAGTTTAGGGCTTAAAGATATCGTCAGACTCCAAATGCAGATCAATAAAACACATTAGGTACCTACATGTGGGGTCAGTGATGATAATTTTAGACTTTTTATTGGAGGTCATAAAACCGGTAAAGATACGTGTCGGGCCACGCACAGTGAAGGGCTCCGTAGTCGGGATGAATTTACCGACCGCAAAAATAAGTATGTAGGAATTTAAAAGTATTTCTCGGAAAAACTATGAAAACGAAGTTATTTATAACGTTGTAACCGAAAGTATTCCATATTTCAAAAAGTATAGCAATGTCACTTAGAGACATCATAATCTTTTTATTTTTCAACTAGCTTTTGCCAGCGACTTCGTCCGCGTGGAATAATGACTTCCGGAAATTGAGGCACTAACTCTCATAGAGTTTAACCGATGTGCTCTTTCTTCTGCCGATTCTTGAGAACGCGTATTTCTCATTCAACGCGTTTTTCAAGACAATAGCGGGCGGACGCCGGCGTCCGCTTGGGGCTTGAATAACTAAAAATATATAACTACGTCTAATATATAAAATAATATATAATAAAACCTACTTCACTTAAAACTAAATACCTATAACTACTATAATTAATAATACCTATACCTATAATTAATAAAAGTACCTACGCTTTTACCTACTTAATATTAAAAAAAACTGAACATAAATTAACCAAAACTTACCTACTACTAACTAACTACTACTAACCTATTACTACTTCACCTAAAAAGAAATCCTGTTTTCCCAACATTTCCCTTCACTGCTCTGCTCCTATTGATCGTAGCGTGATGAAAAGTATACTATAACCTGCCCAGGAGTATGAAGAACAATTGTACCAAGTTTCGTTGAAATCCGTCGAGTGGTTTTTGTTTCTATAACGAACATACAGACAGACAGACAGACAAAAATTTTACTGATTGCATTTTTGGCGTCAGTAACGATCACTAATCACCCGCTGATAGTTATTTTGGAAATATATTTCATGTACAGAATTGACCTCTTTACAGATTTATTATAAGTATAGATTAGGAGATCCAACAATATACCATACGTTTATAATATACTTACACTTAGTGAATTTTTCGTCTCTCGGTTACTTGTATTGTATGGGGAGTGCCACACACACCTAATTATTTTTGTCGTAATTTCACTACACAGCGCCATTGTTTAGAGGCGACAAATTACACCTTCTTTCCAATATAATTCATCGACTTAGTGCTATTATTCTCCTAGTAAAATGGCTGTAGATTATCACATCCGGACAGACGTATAGACTGACAGACGGATATGACGAAATTTTAAGGGTTTCGTTTTCGCTATTTTGCTACACCGCAAAAACGTGTTCCTATTTACGTAGTCCTGTTTTCGCACAAAGGTAACTTAAATATATGTACACCTAGGTAATATGTAAATGTAAATCCACAGTTTCATAACGTTTCTTTCGTCGCTTATGTAATAAATTATGTAAGTAACAAACATAGCAAAGAGTAGATATGTAGTGCCAAAGAACTAACATATAAATAACGCATGACAAATGACATTCCAAGATATTTTGTTTAAAGACCAATAATATCAGAGTCACATATATTCAATCTTCATAATATTTGCACTTCCGAAGTCGTGAGGTTTCGTATTCAATCAACTTTTTACAAAACATAATGAATACTAATTGATAGGTTTAAAAATCAAATCCCAAATATAAAATTATTCAGTGACAGTGATTCAATTGTTTTGATATTACCTATCTTTGATTTTCTCATTTAAAGCTATAAACTATAATACCTATGTTATATGTAAGTATAGATACCTATTTAATCTTTCATCGGAACAATAGAGAAGAGTGATTGTGGAGAAGCCACAACAAAAGTCGATGCATACGAAAGTAACAAAAGAATCGGTAATAGGGATTTGCAAGACGACCCTGGCGACGAACGCTTCTATTTCACCTAAAACCCACAATGATGGTGCGGTTCGACCTCGAAAGTAAAAGGGACTAATAAAAAGTATTTTCAACACTATTCACGAAAAGTCTCCACTCCCTGTAAGTAGTCAAGCCATTCTGCGCTGTTTTGGTAAAATGAGCAAAAAATCAATATATTTGTAATCTTAAGCACCAACCAACGTCAAGGCGAGATAACCACCTAAGTATAAGTAAATCCATTATTTAGGTTCCTGATTGCGTTCCTACAAGTGATAACAAAATTCCATCGTGACTGTTTCTGTTTAGGACAGCAACGGTGCTTAACTATTAATCTTGAAACGAGACCTAGATGCTTATAATTAGCAATAATACTAAGTAGTTTTTTTGTAGGTACGTATAAGCAACTAGTTTTAAATTACAGGGGAGTATTTAGATTTATGGGGAACTGCAGTAAAACTTACCTCGTATGACTGAGGATCCTCGCTCTCCGCGATGCTGGCGAAGAGATGACTTAGAGCCCGCGACATGAGGCCGGTCATGGTGAATGTCTTGCCGGCACCGGTGGCTCCGTACGCGAATACAGCCCCAGCAAACCCCTTCAGCGTGTCACCCACGAGGGGGGCACACACTGCATCGTACACGTCTTCCTATACACAGAGAAAAGGCTATATATGAAACAAATTCTGACTAGTTCATTAATTGAATAAGCAATGTTTATGGAAACCTACGTGCGCTATTTAATTATTCAAAATAATTAATTCCAAATTAAGAAGACAGTGACTATAAAGGCAACGTAAAATGCAAAACAATGTGAAAAAAGTGAGAGAACAAGGTTCAATCGAAACATCGTCCACTTCAGTTCTCTTCACGGTCATTGCACCTAAAAAAATAAAGAATCAATGTATGTTAGACATAGAGGATGTGCAAAACGTCTGGTTATTTCTTTGGGTTATATGAAGAAACGGGTGAAGTTGGCACTGGCCACAAAGCTATTTATTATTTTCATGTAAACTCTGTAATGTGAGATAATGACCGCGAAGTACTCTCTCACGGTGCCTCACGAAAATAGAATGTTATGTAATAATGTTTGAATCATATTTACCGTGATATCTTGGTGTTAAATCATTTCAAATATGTACCTACCTAGTTATTTTTAAGAGAATATCTTTTTACGATATGTCTCAAGGAATTTACGTATTCTTTCCGCTTCATGTAAAAGTGCAGGTACGAGTAGATACATATTACCTAAATAATTTATAATACCTTACTGATATAAGTGTTGTCTTTCTTTATAAAATGTACCTACCTTATCAATAACTTCTATATGAGCGGACGTCGACCTTTGTGTAGATATAAATTATGTAATATAGTAAAATTCTTATGAGCAAACAAACTTGGGCTGCACTGCAGTTTCTTCAACGGTGCCCGATTGACTATGGGTACATCGAGATGCTGAAGGTTCTGTATGAAAACACTACTAGTTCCGTCTTCAAGTTTCTGGACTGGAAAGGGGTAGACATCAACATCAATAGCGAGTACATCAGTCACCTTCGGTTTGCCGATGACTCAGTAGTCAGGGCTGAGGCTATAGAGGACCTCAGTATAATGCTCGATGACCTCATTAGAGCTATCGAAAGAGTAATTCTAAAAATGAACATGGACACAACAAAGTTCATTTCAAATACCCATGTAACACCCATTCTCATGAAGATCGGAGACTACACACAATTGTGTACAATTTTGTTTACATAGAAGGCTGAACCAACTATCCATTTTTTACAATAGTAAAAAATGTATAGTTAGTACGAAAACGTGTATCGTCGAACCCGACTCGGCTGGGCATGAGCGTTCAGGAAGTTACGCAATGTCTTGTCGTCTCACGTACTGCACAGTGTCTCAAGACAAAGTCAGTGCGTACTTATACCTACTTATATGTACTTTAAGCATTGGTGTGCTACCTTTGTCAAACACGTGACCATACCTGTGGGCATACCGTAAACTGTTTGGCTTTAAGCCGCCACGGGCGCAGCATATTCCAAAAATATCCGACTGTTATGTACTATGATAGGAAGCAGTGAACGTGACGAACTTGTGTGCTGCTTCCCCAAACACGCGGTCGTACACGTGGTGCTTGTCATTGAGACGGCACTGACGCAGCACATTGCAAAAATAACCCAATGCTACTGCAGCAGACAATGATAGATACTATTATAGGAAGTAGAGAACGTTACGCACTTGTGTGCTGCCTTCTCCAAACACGCGGTCATACACGTAGTGCTTGTCGTTGAGCCGGCGCTGACGCAGAACATCTCGGCGGCTGTCCGCCTCCTCTGCCAGCACCAGCATCTGATAACACACGTTATCTTGTCGGTAACACTAACAGCCACAAAAGTGATAAACGAGGTAACAGCGACACGATAGGGTTTAAATGTGAAATGAATCGGTTACTGATAAAGTATTGTGTTTTGGTAGATATCTTATATTTAGGTAGGTATTTGATAACGTGGGTCGATAACGGAAAAATCTTAAAAATATTTTTGTACCTACCTTAACCTCGTGGGTCAAATTCTATGACATAAGTTCTTACATAAATGACTAATTTCATTGATTTACAGATGTTTTATTTCTAACAAGCTAAGGCTTCTTAGCGTGTATGAAAATATGGCTCAAAACATTTTGTTTAATCATTTGGTAAAAAATAAGGCATCAAATAGCTATAACAAGGTCTATCACCCCATATCCTAACCGAAAGCATCCGTCGCGCGAGTTCGTGGTCGACGTGGTCGTTTGTATAAATAAGAAGAAGTACAAACGCGACTTGATTGATCGCGCGAGTACGCCATACCTATTCATATAAAAGAGCGCGGTTAGGACACGGCCTAAAAAAAATAAAAAAGGCACTACCTGCTTTTGCATTTTAATATGGGTAGGTTATGCAAATACGTGCCGCATTTCTATAGAAATTTAGTGTTAAAGAAATAGTGAAATTTTAATGGCACCTATGCTGTTAAAAGCTGTTTAATTATGCATGACATAAACAGCATGGTATAGGTTTAAAATTATGGCTTATACATATTGCAGGACATAAAACTTTAACGTTTTTGTTTTAATATTTCGAGTTCTTAACCTAGATAAGTTCTCCCAATGAAACATGCAAGTATTTTCAAGAGAAGATGAGGTGTAATTCAGCATTGTTATTAAACTGGTTGTAGGTAATGCGCCATTTTATGAAATTACTTGGGGTTAGTAATTGTGAGCACTCGCTCTGGTTCAAACACGCAACCTCTCTGGTTATGTCCAACCTACCTATTGAATTTTCCCCAGTGCTATACTTAAAAAAGTGCGAGTCAGACCACGCACAATGAAGGGTTCCGTAGTTGGAATGAATTTATCCCAAGAACAAACTTTTAACATTGGCCCCGATTCTGTTGTTTACAAACTAAACTAAATTTAAGGTCAGTGCTTCTTTTTCTTTCTAGTTCATTACGAAAAGGACAGAAGATAAAATATTTGCTTAGTCCTGTCAAATCAGATAATCCATAGACAAGTTAGACGAGATTAAAAAATTGGCTACTAAAAATACGTCAGGCGCTGACTAATTTGACAGGACTAAACTAATATTTATCTTCTGTCCTTTTCATAATGAAATAGAAAGAAAAAGATGCACTGAACTTAAATTTAGTTTAGTTTGTGAATAACAGAATCGGGGCCATTGTCGTTGAAAATCATGTTCTCCCATACATTGCAACTGTAAAGCCTACTTAGCTGTGATAGTTTTTCTTTTAACTTCGTTACCTACTACTACCGTGATTTTTTTCACATACGCAAAAGCAACCATTTAGCTGGCAGGGGGGTCACTTGACTCTAACAAAAATTAGCACTTTAAAGCTTAATATTTCACAAACGGATCCCTGAATCGAAAAGTGGTTATGGAAAACCCACAATATTTTTGAAAGACCTATCCAACGATATGCTACACCATGGGGTAGACGAGAAAAAAAAAACATCCCCACTTTACGAGTAAAGGTAGGTACCCTAAAAAAACTTTTTTTCAAGATTTTATTTTACCACTTTGTCGGCGTGATTAATATGTATATCCATGCCAAATTATAGCTTTCTAGTACTAAGAGTCTCTAAGCTAAGCTGCGGACGGACGCATGGACGGATAGACGGACATGGCGAAACTATAAGGTTTCCTTGTTGACTACAGAACCCTAAAAAACAGAATTTATCTAATTTACCTTTGATTATTTCCCCTCCTTTTTATATACTTGTACATATTATTATTATTTTAAGTCTGTTAGATAAAAATAAATATTTACACCTATCACTCTATAACCGCAATGGAGTGTATTTAATTTTCCAGATCGGAGATCGTGTCCAATAAATAAAAATTTAACAAAAAGGCGATAATTTTTAACCCATAGGTACTTACAAGAGGCCAAGAGCACAGGTATGCTTAGGTATTATGTAAGTAGGCAGGTACCTACACAGGTACCTACTCCTTTACTTTAAATAAGTTTACCTATAGGAACATAAGTACCTACTAAGTATTCCCACCTTTAATTTGATTTAACAACATGAATTTCTATTACTGTCGTTTGTTTATTGCCTATTATTCTTTTACATCTTAAGAACAGTATATACCTACTTATTGCATATTTATTCATTATACATATGTGTATAGGTATCTAAAACTAGAGTGATATAATCTACCTAAGTCTAAGAGTGTATTAAGTAAAGTATACCTAACCTTATTAACCTCTTTATGTAACTACTTTCTTATACCTATGATTGTGATGGACGTGTGGGTACATTAGGTAATGCAGTAACCTTATCGCTGACCACGTGCACGATCCGGGGACCTTCATCTGCTCGCTGCGGCCGCACGCGCACCGCCACCTGTTGCAAATACACCGTGCTAATAAACTAAAGTTCGTTTTTTAAAGCCAGATATTAATTTGATAGGTATAAAGTCAAACTTCTATAAGTAGGTACTAAAAAAACGCAAACACAAAAGACTTAAATGTCAAATTAGTATCTGGTATTAAAAACGAACTTTATGATTATATATAATGGGTACCTACGAAACCTATATGTACCTTTATAGATTAAGGGGGATGCGCTAAGGCACACTCAACATAATCAAGAGTACGTCGTGAATATGGTCGCGATCTCGCGAATCATATTATTTTGATCAACATAATACCTACATATACCCAACCTGATACTTACCTTTACCTACTGGCAAATTGCAAAAAGAAAAATTAATTTCGCGGGTTGCGCTTTCGCTTTCGCCATGTTATTTAGTGGCTAAGAATCTGGCGGTTCAAAAAAGTGGTCACAGCCTGTACATCTGCTATAGGTGCGTTGCATACCAAAATTTAAAACAATATCATGTGCCTGTGATTACCTACATCGGCTAGTGGCTACGTATCCTTTAGACCGGATTATGAACGCCTTAGCGACTATTGTAACATCGTGGAAAACTGGGATTTCAAAGTAAAGTTAGGATTTTGGGATTTTATAAAGTTAGTTTGCCTTCTAGAATTGACGTTTGTAAAGGTGTAGCTATACTCTACGATTGATCAAGAACTTCATTATCTGAAGGAAAAACGATTAGTTTTGTAAATCAACAAACACAGTTGGTTTTCCAAATGAACGAATTATCCAATTAAGTAGTCTATCAGTAGGTAAGTATCGAGGAAAATATACCTACGATACAATATAGATATTGATAGACACCTACAATCTGTGGATGAACTTTCTTGTCTTATTAAAATAGGTATAATGTACGTAATCTGTTTATATAACATACATAAATTGCTGTTGCGCACATAGTATGATAGTAGGTATGCGTGATACATGTTCCAGTTGGAATGCATGCAGTCTGACTGTGCTCTTACACACTTAGGGTAGGTACATGGATTCGATTAGCGTCATCCGTTTTATTGGGGGTTCGATGTAGTTCCCCTAGATCTAGATTTCTTGCCGCTCTGGGCCCACAAAATGCATTATGTACATACGGCTAACTGCCTCTTACAGAAAGGAGGCGTGAGTCCCAGCAGTGGGAACATAATAGGCTGCTGAGTGCTGATTATGTTATGGATATCTTATTAAAACCACCCTGCGTTGATATAGAAAGTTACATGAATGGTGTATGTAATGATGTAAAAGTAGGTATAATTTCTAAAGCGACGGCAGACCTCTGATAGCAGCGGCTGTGCTGTTCAACCGCAATGACATACCACACCGACCGAAATTACCTACCTACTGGTTTCTATGTATTTCTATGAAGCAAACGCTTTTATTTTCTAGATGGGGACAATGCCGCCTGCTGCTGCGAGCAGCGACTGCTGACGGCATAACAGAAGTGCTAGCAGCCAGTGGCTATCACTAAAAGAGCGAAAAGGAGTTTTTTTGTGTGACAATGTGTTTCACGAAACTGAATAAGAGAAACGTAGAAGTGACGTCGCTTTAGCAATTATCACCCTCGATTACGGTTATTATCAACTGCAACGCCGTTGCTGTCTGCGGTCTGCCTCGCCTTTGGAGTGTGTATCTTACTCGATGTTTTCTAAGAGTAACAAGCTATAAAGCTTTAAACTAAGTACTTCCAATATTTATTAATACAGACCAATCATGTAAAGGGTAGGTACTACCTACTATACCTACTAATATTTTAAATTCAAAAGTAACTCTGTGTTAACCTTTTCACAAAAACTGCCCGTATAAATACCAAATCTGCTAGGTACATAATTCTACCTGTCAGCATATTATCTAAAGTAGGAGGACTTGGTACACATAGCTTTAGTTCTTTGGCTCCTGCAATTTGCAGCACGATAGAGTTACCGGCCAATACTGTAGGTACATGGGTAGAACGTATTTATACCCTGTGATAGACAGGCTAATTAAATGTACACCTAGGTACATTGTGTACTCAACACATCATATGATGAAATGCACACAGAAAATACATTTGTATCATACAAAGAAACCAAGGTATACAACGTATAGGTTAGTGCATTACTTAGCATAATCCGGCTTTAAAGTTCCCACTGCTGGGAAACTGGCCTCCTCTAAGTGCAATATAATTTAGATTCATAGTTAGTGCATAATCGCCACAAAGGTCCTACGTACTTAACTAATTGGTCAATAACTAGATTGCCCCTACATTCTATCTAAGAGTTGAGTACATACATGTAATATTTGAATAAACGATTATTATCTACATACAGATACTTAGGTATTCAATTACGAAGGTACATTTTGAAGGTACTTTTTGAAGGTACACTTGCAAAACTGTGTAAAAGTAAAAGGCATAGGTAATTAGATGTTATTAAGGTACCTACCATTAGTTTCTCCTCGGAGACGGTACTGATGCTGCCGTGTGATCTTTCAGAGGCAGCCAGAGTGCTCTGAGTCATGGCATCACTTCGTTGATTCAAACGCATCCAAGCAAAATGATGTCCCGTACTGCTGTGCTCAACTATGTATTTACACTTGCAAAAATATAGAGCACGTTGTAAATAATAAGCACGGATAAATAATATTTTAAAAATTGTCAATAATATTAATAATTAGCATTGAACTTTATTTTCTAAGGGTATATTCATAGGGTACGAAGTCAAACGTTCTCCGCCCGTGTCGCCTCACGTGGACTGAACGCTGGTCAAAATACAGCCTTCGCTTTGGGCGGTCGCTGGGGCAACAGCTAATCACCACAAATAAGTTTCATGCGCCGTCATGTACATACCTAGGCAGTTATTAATTATATATCTACTTCCTATACATTGAGGACTAAACTATACATACAAATATTACGTTCTACGAGCCACTTTAAATGGCTGATAACTGTGCGTAACGGGTAGGCAATTTACATATTCCAGCAGTTTACAACTGCTAGCCTCTACATTTAATATTAATAAGTACTTTTTTTCGCAGATATAAGCAGTGGGTCGCAGCTGCCGAGCTGAGTATTGGTTCAATTCGTAGTAAAGACCTACAAGCTTTTCAAATTAAATTTTATAAAAACTCTGCTGTATTTCTAAGAGTTTAAGCAATTTATAGAAGCAATATGTTTGTCATGAAGTACCAGCCAATCTCAACTGTCTCAACTCAGACTAGGCTTACGGTTTAATTGAAGCGATAACAAATCTTCCGAGGCGAGGCAGGCGCTCTACCATCCTAACGTTGGTATTGTTGATCGAAGATCCTAACCATTGAACTCGTGACAAGGCCAGTGACTTAATTTTTTTTTGGCCAAGCCGTACATGTTGACCAAGATGTAAGGCTTGTAGCTAAGCCTTGTAGAGTTAGGGGTTTGGCTCTACATAGATCTGATAACTTTACAACAGTCTTAGCAACCTACTGTCATTTCGTAAGCTTTTCTGTAAGTCTCAAAATAAGAGATAAACTATTATAAAACTGTATGCCCCTCCACTAAAATTTCTATACAAACATTCAGAAAACGGAAAATTTTCTGTATTCTGCGTACAAACATTTGAAATGTGTATGCAACAAGCAGTGGAGGAGCGTTCATTTTTAAAATGGTTTCTCTACTTCTATTTCTGTGTGACTTGTCGAAAGAAAACCTAGTTTTACCCGACGCCGAGGTGAAATGTTAATTTTGAATTAGCTTTGCTCGCTCTTGCATCCTAGTTTAGCCAATTTAGCAAACAGCGCGGAGCCGGCGGCCAAATTACCCACAGCTTTACTTGCTTCTACTTTGCGTGTGTTGGACAGCGTGGGCTTTTCCATCTGGAATTTCTCAGTAGCACCCCGGAGTCGGGATTTATGCCCGGTTGATGTCAATAGAACTGAAACACTTTCTCGAACCACAAATTTCAGAAGAACAAGCAGGTTTTGTTAAAGGCAAAGGCACGCGGGAACAAATACTGAACGTTCGCCAAATCATAGAAAAGAGCCGGGAATTTAACAGCCCTGTGTTGTTGTGTTTCATTGATTACACCAAAGCCTTTGATTTTGTGCAGTGGAATAAGCTGTGGGAGGTTTTAAAAGACATGGGTACGCCTCAACATCTTATTGATTTAGTCCGATGCCTCTACATCAACAACCGCTCTTTCGTCAAAATAGACACCGACTGTTCAAATGTGTTCTCCATCAAGAAAGGCGTTAGACAGGGATGCATCCTCTCACCTCTGCTCTTCAATGTTTACGGAGAGTATATCGTCGACCGTAGGTTCAATTGAGGTAAGGGACATTGGGTATCTTGTCCCTTACCTCAATTGAACCTACGGTCGACGATATTATTAAGAAAACTCTCGAGGGCTAGGAAAAGGGGTTTGCTGTTGGTGGAAAGCGCATTGCCAATCTGCGTTACGCTGACGACACCGTTCTCCTTGCTACAACATTTGACGAAATGAAGGAGATACTGCATAGATTGGAGGTGGAAAGTGGCAAATTAGAGCTTGCTATAAATAGGCAGAAAACCAAGCTTATGGTGATAGATCGTGCGGGAAAGCTATCAGACGCCTATAACATCCAAGGCGTCGATACTGTGGACAGATTAATTTATCTGGGCTCTAATATTAATAATGAAGGCAGCTGCGTCCCAGAAATAAAACGACGGATAGCCATGGCTAAAGACGTTATGACACGCCTCCAAAAGATCTGGAAAAATCGTGCTATTTAAGTTATAAAACTAAAGCCCGTTTGTTCAGAGCATTAGTCTTCCCGATTTTCTTATATGGAGTTGAGACGTGGACAATCCGAGCAAGAAAAAGACAGAGGATAGATGCATTCGAAATGTGGTGCTGGAGGCGGCTGCTCCGAATACTATGGACACCCAAACGCACAAATGTGTCTATCCTTTCCCAACTTGATGTCAAGACCCGATTGTGTACAATATGCCTACAGCGTATTCTGACCTATTTCGGGCACATGTTGCGAAGAGGAGATTGCAACCTTGAAAAGCTGGTTATTGTTGGCAATACCGAACGAAAGAGAGTATAGAGGTATGAGGAACAGGGTGTAAAGTTCACTCAACCTCCATAGAAAAGGGAGGATCCTCCGACCAGACGGGTGTTATGTCTGGCGGGCAACTGCCCAATGATTCATGTCGGGCCGTTGTATCTATGCTAGTTCCGCGGTAAACTCTGCTTGCGAGATGCAGGATTTTGTGAAGTCAGTATGACGCGTTGTTCGCATGTGGCGCCGTTGTAGATACCGCTACAAGAGCACGAGGCCGGTCGCCAACACGATGGTCCGACCAAGTAAAAGAAGCTACGTCCTCAAGCAATTTTCAGCAGGTGGTGATGGCAACTTTGGACCGGGGTAGATGGAGGCAGATTGTCTGTTTAAAAGGGTCCAGTGACCACGATCCTCAGTAATGAGGGACCGATTGAAGAAGATGTCAATAGGCTCGCCCCCTATGGAAGTCCCATGTAATAGGGGGCGAGCCAATTGACTTAGCTGGCGAAATAAGGGTGTAGGTACTATATAATAAGGGTGCACCTCTGCCTAACCTTTCGGGAAATATGGACTATGTCTATGACTATGGAAATATCTTTCTTCTGTGAATATGCCTTTATCACTAGCCGAGCCTTGTGTTTATCAATAGAGACATCCGGATTGATCTTTATTTTGAAAATCCACTTTCATGGGATGGCTTTTCGACCTTTTGGTAGTTCGACTGGTTCCCATGTTTCGTTCTCTCTTAACAAGTTTATTTCGCTCTCGATAGCATTTGTCCACTTTTCTTTGCTTTACATGATATTGCCTGCTTATAGGTTTGGGGCTTCTATAACTTGTTGGTTTCCAGTTCCAGAGCCATAAGGAGGCTTTAGATTCGCTCTATCTCTGAGAACCATGCGGTTTTCATCATAATTGTCCAATTCCTTCAGAATTGTTTAATTCATCTACTTTTGATTTTCCCAATAAAGGTACCTCTTCAAAAGTCACATCTCTGGATCTAATCAATTTGAATTTTACTTTGTCCTAGATATATAGCCTTAATTCCTTCATAATCAATAAGTATCCCTTTTTGTGCAGCTTCTTGCGATTAGCTTTAGGAACTTGGACACAGCAGGTGCAACCAAGTTTTGTAAGATGTTTTATAACACATTTGCTCGTAAAGGGTCTCTTATTTCACCAATTTCAATATCGTAATGTATGTCATTACGAACTTGTGCGTTATTGTAATGTAAAACGCACGACTTTCTTTTTAAAACGTACGGTTTATCAAGATGCTCCGTCTAAAACGAACGGTACTTTTTTAAATCATAGTGCCAAAGAGTTTTTATGTCAGAAAAGTGGTCAACATTTTATGAATAAAATTAACTTTAGGAGATAAAATATAAAAAATAAACATTTAAAATTCTTTAATTTACTTAATTAATTTTGACAATAAATTACAATCATTTTTTATCTGTAACAAAAACAAAAAAATATTAATTTAAGTACTTTGTGCTCGATCTTGATTGTTGTAAATATATAATTAGTAGTTATTTGTAAACATAGAGCTAATATAGAAATATGATATAAAAAGCACCCCACGCTTTTTTACAATGACATTAATTTTCTTTTCATAACTTTATTTATATTTTAGAATTTTTGAAAATTATTGAAACACTAGCTGCGCCCCGCGGTTTCACCCGCTTAAGTTTCGATCCCGTGGGAATATCGGGATAAAAAGTATCTTATGTGTTATTCTGATGTATAAACTATATACTGTAAAGTTTCATCAAAATCCGTTCAGTAGTTTTTGCGTGAAAGAGTAACAAACATCCATCCATCCATCCTCACAAACTTTCGCATTTATAATATTAGTACTTAGGATTAGTAGGATAGTAGGAAGTAGGATATTGAGTTAGTATACTTTTTATAACAGTTGAATAAAATATAAATATAAAAGTTATTTTCTGATTTTTAGTTCGATTTGCTATTAAAGCGTATTTTTTTAGTTTTTTGAAACTATAAACTATATTTTATTTTTCACTTTATAGTTCTATTTGCTATAAAACCGTTTTTAGTATGTACAGATGTGTTAACAGTTGCATCTCGATGGAAAACATATTCAAGGATTTCTATGTTGCCAACATAAACAGCGATACATAGTGGTGTTGTTGGCGACAGATCTGGCAACCCCGTTGCTAGGGACTGTTGTTGTTGGTTGGCTAGCAACGGGGCGGCCTAAGTATTTTTTATATTGTTTCGTGTTATATTTTTCTTTTCTATTAAACCCAATTGCACCTTTGCATTTCTTTTATTTGGTGCATAACAGGTGTAACTTTATTTGCGAACTAGCATTGCCCCACGGTTTCACCCGCGTTAAGTTGAGGAAAAAACCTACTACTTAAACTACTAAAATATATTCCACTACTTTAAGATTATTACTTAGTACCTACGCACGACTACACATCTAGCTATTACCCAGTAAAAGCTAGGAGCTAGCGAGGGGCCTGTGGCTAAATAATACAGCCGCACAGATCGATTGATCAGGTTAATCTACGCTTGCCGCGGTTGGTCTGTGGATGGGTGACCATCTTTACATACCGAGACCCCTCCGTGCCTCGGAAGGCTCATTAAACCGTTGGTCCCAGCTGTCATTCGTGGATTTTTGACAGTCGTTACGGGTAGTGAGAAGCCCGAAAGTCTGACAACCAGTCTTACCAAGTGGTATCGTATTACCCAGTAACTGGGTTGTGGAGGTCAGATAGGCAGTCGCTCCATGTAAAACACTGGTATTCAGCTGCATCCGGTTAGACTGGAAGCCGACCCCAACATAGTTGGGAAAAAACTAGGCAGATGATGATAAGCTGACTTCTGATTGTACGAAAAACCTATACAATGCGAGGTCAGCTAAAACTGGAAATGTATAGCTTGATGTGTAGCCGTGTGTACAGACGCCAGCACATCAAGCTACCCGAAACTGTCAAATTTTCCCAATCAACTTTGAACCTTATGCTTTAGCAATAAAGTTGAAAAAAAAAAGAAATTTGACAGATTGTGGTAGCTTGATGTGCTGGCGTCGGTACATTACTCTAAGAAGCTATTTTAGGTACATCACGCTACGATCAGTAAGAGTGGAACTATAGTAGCTAAGCCTCGCACAGCTAACGGCATACGGCGGCCGTGCGGATTTATTTTAAAACTATGATATCTCCTAAGATATTTATTGAAATCAAAAGATGTCAAGGGCAATTTTCTTCAAAATTAAATACTCGTGATGAATAACGTATTTATTTTCATACACACCATAACCCACACTCACAAACTTCAATAGTCACACATACCTACATTTATACTCATAATTACAAACTACACAGAGCTGCTAATTAGCTTCTAAAAGTCATTGTTTTATCTTTTTTTTTTCTCTTTTTAAGTTTTGTTTTTTAAATTGTTAATTATCAATTAAGGGAAGGAGCGAGACAACCCCAAGACAAGTATTATTAATTACTGGGGCTGTTTCATTCACATTTGTAAATGTAACCGTTTGAGACACAATAAACATAAGCATTAAGGCATATCATCATAGGCATTAAGTCCGCCTCTGTACATTTATGTGCTTGAAGTATTACTTCAGGCCTGTTGGTCTAGTGGTTAGTGACCCTGACTGCTATGCCGGAGGTCGTGGGTTCGATTCCCACCCAGGACAAATCGCTGACTGAATACATTAGTGGCACAAGTCGAATTTGTGGCAATTTGAGTTAATAATGAATTCTTGTTCTAAATTAGGTACTTTATTTTATGCACTAAAGACCCAACTCGTTAGTTCATAAGCTACCCGGTTGGAGGCGTAAGTGTCGTTAGTGAATAAACGATATTGTTGCATCTCTTTCATGCAACACCGGCTCATCGTTAGCCGGCCGCAAGTTACTAAACATTTATAGTACTTTTATTTACGATTTAACAATTCCATTGATGAGCACTTCTAGTCTTATATTCTACTTAGCTAGTTTTTCGTGAAAATGCATTCTTATTTTCTTTACTTTTATAACATAGTTTCTAGCATTACTCAAAAAAGTGAAAACAAAACAATGCAATACTGGCACAACTCGGAGTCACCATCTTCTGAACCTCATATTAATAAAAATAACAAAAAATATTTCAAAACTATTACTGCCGGCAACTGAAGCTATAACGTAGATGTTTATAAACCAAACATAAACTATAATTATATTCCATAAAATACAGTCGGTAAGAGCTTTTCTGTGCGCGCGCACTAGTCTTCGAATATTTATTGTACGTTTTCTCAAATTGTTGAATTTTGTCTTGTGCCACTATCGAATTCAGTCAGCGAAATGTTTGTGTAATGTGCACGATCATTTGTTCTGTGTCTGGGTGTAATTTATCTATAATATTTATGTATTTAGAAATATATAAGTATGTTTATCAGTTGTTTAGTACCCATAACACAAGCTCTGCTTAGCTTGGGACTAGATGGCGTTGTGTGATAGTTGTGGAATATTATTATTATTATTACTTAAATAAATAAATAAACATTTTTTTTTTTTTATTTGGATAATGATTAATATCATGTTTATAAAACACCTTTGCAAGTAATGCATTATTTTGAACAAATTTGATTATCATTAAAACGGTTATAGTGAGTCAACCTTATAAGATTAATATTAATATGAACGCTTTTTAACAATGAAATTAATTTTCTTTTCATAACTTTATTTATATTTTAGAATTTTTGAAAATTATTGAAACATATTGAGTTAGTATACTTTTTATGAGAGTTGAATAAAATATGAATATAAAAGTTATTTTCTGATTTTTAGTTCGATCTATTAAAGCGTGTTTTTTTAAACTATATTTTAAAAACAAAAAAAAAGCGTGTTAAAAAAAGAGATTCACAAATTAGCGATGCGCGCGCATCAAATTGTGAACAAGTAAAAATGATTCCGCGCGCTTTTTCTTTTCGCTGTATTGTTTTTAATTGCAAATATTGTCAAGTAATGTTGAATTTATTAATTCGACACCGCCAGAAGTCTCAGAGGCAGCTAAAAAGGCTACTATAAGACTCTTGCCCGAAAAATCGACCGATAGATACTTACAAGCGTACCGCATCAAAATCTCATCTTATGGAAAACAAGCAAAGATGCAAATTCACTGCTTTCTTGTACCGGCTGTAATTTTCAACTTACCGCACTTATATCATAGTGTACTATTATCGCTGGCTTCTGTCCGTACCAGAACTCATGTGGAGACTTGCTTGCACGTTCGTTGGCCCTGTGCTATTCAACACGCAGACTGTTGCATTTACTATCTATGCCCACAAGTCATCAGTAGGCCAATTCTGCTAATTTAAAACGTTCAAAATCTAGTCGCAGTCTCATCTCGGCGACAAACAAATGTCAAAAACTTGTCAAAATGTAGGGAAATTTGAAGTATTTTTGACAGATTGAGACTGAGATCAGACTGTGAACGTTCTTAAAAATTACGAGAATTGCCCCTCAGGTATTTTATCATATGCATGCATGATGGCGCGTGCGGCTTCTACTACCTACCGTCCGATTTTCACGCTCTACGCAGCCCGCTTGCTCTAGGGTGTGGCGCATTGTGAATCTTTGCTTACCTAATTCCGTTTTCAGTTAGGACAGTTTTGAATTCCGCGCTAACAAATTCTCCTCCGTTGTCACTTAACATTTCTTTGATGACATGTCCCTGCTGCTTTAGCTTCATCTAAGAAGATTTTAAGCTTTGAAACTGCTTCAGACTTTTGTCGAAGAAAATAGATGTGACGATATCGCGTGAAGTCGTCCTTGAACAGAATGTAACATCAAAACTTCGAAATCAAATATGGAAATGGTCTGTTTATATCTATATGGATTAGTTCTCCAGATTTAGTGGCTCTATCCCTTGTTCCAAATGAATGCCTGTACCTACACCTTTCCATAGACACAGCCTTTACAGATGTCGGATTGGTTGTTCTCCATTTTTAATCCTAGCTCTTGTTCGATGACCAAGGGTTTGTCAGTAATTAACTGACTGACTGATTTTTGGGCGCGACACATTTCAAGTCCAGCTTGAATAGTCCCCCTTTAATCGTTCCAGTTTCAAATACTTTTGCTTCTCCATTTACTTTTACTAGGTACACATTGCTTAGGTTTAGACTCGAACGTAGGTACTTGTGATCAAGTCAGCATGCACAGACAGCATTGAGAATAAGTTTCTTTTAATCTTTGGGACATTTGAAACTTCTTTCAAAAGTATTTGCTCACCTTTTCCATTATCGATGGCTTCAGCTCTAAAGTTGCCTATACCAATTGCTTCAATGGTTTCTCCATTCGCCGGAGTCACCGTATGTGTTCCTAGCTCTCGAAGAAGTCACCTCTGTTAAGTTAGTAACATGGCTTGTCGCTCCGTTATCAACGTACCAGCAACGTACGTCCATCTTTTATTAATTTTTGGCATTTCCGCACAATATGGCCAGCTTCTCCACTATAATTACATTTGACAACTGTATTCTTCATCTTCTTCCTTGTCTTCACAGCTAATACTTCCTCGGTATTCTCCGTTTCTTCTACTATTAGTCAATGCTTTATAATAAGCACTCAGTTGCGACGTCAGATTCTCCACTGTCCGATCCTTTTTTGTTATTAAAAGCAAACATGACCTAAAAGCAAAATAATCTTGTGGCAAAGTTCCAAGAATCTTACAAATCAGTAATATCTCAAGCAGATTTGCTTCGATTTGGCTATTCAGCTCGTGCCAAATATTTTTCAACGCAGATATGTGCTTCCCTATGTCATGTTCAGGATCTTTTTTATAATCAAAGAATTTCAGACAGAGATCATACTTTTGTCTTCGCTACTTCTACTGTAGGTATAGGCGTTCCAGTTCGTCCCATACCTCTTTTGCGCTTTTGTAACGCATGACTTGCTCCAGTAACTCCTCTGTCATAGTCGTTGCCATCAGGTCATCAGAGTCAATACTATACAACCAATCTTTATAAATTGTTGTAAATCGTTTCATCTTTTACTTTAGCAGCAGTCTTAACTAGTTCTTTGACTTAATTATGTTTCGTTCTAAATTTGTTCAGCTTTAGGAATGGCTGTGCATAACTGCATACCTACCGATTCGATTATAGGATCGGTAGGTACAGATAGTGCAATCCACGAAGACGCGCCCCACTCTTCTTCCTACTCGTTAGTGGTTATCGCTAGTCAATTCTGCAAGCGTTTTAGTTTTTTCGATACACACTAATTAGCCATTAATAATAATTTGTGTGTACCTATCGACAAAACTAAAACACTAGCGGAATGTTGCTTACTTGTGCTGTAAGCATTAGGAAAAAGAGTGGGGCGCGTCTTCGTGGATTGCACTATCATTAAGCAGAGATCTCCAGTGCTTGTAGTTGTTTCCGTTTAAGCGCACTATTTGTACCTTTGAGGCTTCAGCGGGGCAATTGCGTAACACATTATCAATCGGAATCGGTTACATTTTGACAGTTCAACAACATTCATTGCGTTATTTACTTGTTGAGCGGACAAATTTTTCGAACGTATGAAGCAATGGATTAGCAATTTGCTTCAAAATGATTCAGATTCCGGTCGATAGTGTGTTACGCAATTAGGGTGCAGGTTTCCGCAGTAAATAACTAACATCGAAATAAAACTTGGCATCTACAATGTTTACTTTAATTAAAACTTAATTTCAGATTTCCCACCGACTCAACTAAGCAGTTATGGCTCAACCATAGTAGTTTTTAGGCTAAATTTTAAGCCTATCCTCATATTTAAAGCTCACTGATCTGACCGTCATGCGCTATATCTTACTTTACTAGGACAGTATCCACTAGTTTATAGCTTGCGATCTGACCGCACCCTAATGAAATTTTAGTTAACCTTTGCAGTAATTATTCAAAATGAAGCATAGGTAAATATAACTGGGAGTGATTCGATTTTTTTCTCTTATGTAATAAATTACTCTCAGTCATCTCTCAGTAGTTAAAACGATCGATAAAGTTCATAAAGTATGTTTTTATCGAAGGATAGGTATGTCCCATCTCTTTAATTAGTTCCACGGAACCCAGTGCTTCCAGATCCCAAAAGTTTTTTTTTTTAATAATTTTTATTCATGCATGACCAAGATCCCAAGAGTAAAATTACACTGGTGCCAGCTAAAAAATACAGGAGTTTCTAAAAACAATACAGTAGATTTCAAAATCGATTACAGTAAAATTACAGACAAACTTTGTTTACATATTGATAGAAAAATAAGTCTAAAACACAGTAAATCTACTGTAAGTAATTACAGTGAATCTGGAAGCACTGACGGAACCTCACGTTGCAATCAGCGCCAAAATGGTGAAAATCAAATTTCTTCATTTTGTCATCGATATTAGTATGAAGTCCAGCGTACTTGTATAATACAGGTCAGTGTTATCTATATATATAAAAATGAATTGCTGTTCGTTAGTCTCGCTAAAACTCGAGAACGGCTGTACGGATTTATCTTATCTTTGTCTTGAAATGTTCGTGGATGTCTAGGGAAGGTTTAAAAGGTGAGAAAAAATCGAATAATTCCCGGGAAAACCCTAAAAACAGCCCTTTTCTATTTCCCATACAAACGTTTTCTAAATAAAATGTAGAGTAAATTTGAACTTTATTGCAAAATATAACGCTTCATGCTTCATTCAAAAAATGTTTTTTTTTATTAAATACGGATTCGTTTTGTTTGTTTTAAAATTAATTTATACAAAAGTTTAGGTCTTTTATTTATCGATTGAGGCAGTACGAAGTCTGCCGGGTCAGCTAGTGATAATATAAAAACGAATGACTTTCATCAACCGTAAGTAGGGGAGACTAAGGACACTTGATCCTTACGGGAGACTAGGTACAGTGGACTTCCAGAGCTTCTGTGAACACTACATAATATTAGAGTAGCAACATTTGTAGTCTACGGTAAGTTCTAACTTTTTAAAGTTGTTAATCCATTCAAATTTGACAGTTGAACAGATGGCGGATGATTATGTGTTTCGTGTTGAAGGAAAATATTTTTCGTAAGTATTTATTTTGATTAAATAATTGGTTATTAAACTTATTTGGGTAAGTATCACTTTTAAACTAGTCACTATATATGTGTTTATACGCCTGTGTCATAGAAAAGTGTTAATAGTAGGTAGTAGGTTTTTTTACAATAGTTTTTTATAACCTCGTCATAGCTAGGGTACACATGGTACACTTTCTTATGGGAGATATGATCCCGCCGGATCAAGTGTCCCCTAATGTTTATTTTTTAGTAATTTCAGGATTCAATATGCCTAGAGTATATAAAACAAAAGAAGGTGCAAAAAAAAAGAATACCGATCGACAAGGAAATCTTGGAGTTGGCTGTTACGTCAGAGGATGAAGAATTACCGCCATCGCCAGAATCATTTTTAAGTGCGTTTGATGAATGTGGATATAACATTAAATTCGCTAAAATAATTAATGATAAAATGTTCAAGTGACCTGTTAACGAGGATATTTGTTCAATTGCTAAATGTCAAGTAGTGAAAAAACTACCAGCAGTGCGATTCTGTAACCATCTCACCGTGAAAACTTAGGTGAAGTGAGCGTGGAGGGAGCTGTCACTGTCATCCTGATGCTAGCGATTGATACTCTTGACAGCTCGCTTCACCTAACTTTTCACGGTGAGATTTTTACAGAATCGATCGGCAGTTCCAAAAGTGAAATCATCATATAAGAGAGTCATTAGTTTTGAGTTTCCAAAATTATTAAGAAAATTTAATATTAAGAAATAAAAAGTGAAAAGAGAAAATATAACATTAAGAAAAAAAATAACTTTAATATTATTTTCACCAAAGGTATTTTGTTTTGTTGTGCTAAACGCAAAATTTATTTTATGATTTCTCATTAATTTAGTTCAACCAGAAGATTCTGTGTTAATAAGAACATTAAGTGATGTTTGCTGAAAACTTAGGTTTAAGTGATTTACTAAAACAGTGGATACGTTGTTGTTATTTCTAGTTTTCCTACTATGCTAATAAATCGATGTTAAAAAAAATAACATAGGTTTTTTCATTTTCTTCTATATTGGTATCATATCACCCTAAATGTGGGAGACTTGTTCCCCCCAGGATCAAGTGTTCCAGAGGGGGGGGATCAAGTCAGACATATATATGGGACACATGATATATCATTCCCTATACGAAGTTTTCATGGGCTGGTTACTAAATTTATATAATGATATCATTAGCAATTATACTTAGCATAGCCAATGAAATTCCACGTATTTCAGTACCAAGATATTTCAAATCAAATCAATATTTACGAAATAATGGCAAAAAAACAAAAGGGGGGATCAAGTATCCTCAGTCTCCCCTATTGATAGGCAACACAACCATAGAGTACCTAGTATGCATTCCTCAACAAATTGCTACCAATGATGTGCAGTTGACTCGACCACATCACCATACACTACACATCACATCACAACTAGACCACGCTCAACATCATCCACCACACACATACCTACACCTTATCACAATAATGATGTGGCCATGTGGTCATTTAACCACATTCGCCAAGAATTGCACAATTTATTTGCTCAATGTAAGCGCATTTTAAACATCACATTTCAATAGGTACTCAATATTTTGAGTCGATTTGGAGTTAAATTGCTTTTGCATTCAGGTTTTTTGACTATTTACTTAGATTTTTCTCAAAAATTTATTTCTTGTTGAAAAACACTAGGTAAATGTCATACCATATATACAGAAAAAAATCAGTAGAGCACCATGAAAGTCTGGATACATGCTGGACACAGGTATAGTCCAGACGCCAGCACATCAAGCTACTACAATATGTCAAATGTCTATTAATACATTTTCAACTTTATCGCTAAACCATAAGGTTCACAGTTGAGTGGGAAAATTTTACAGTTTCGAGTAGCTTGATGTGTTGGCATCTGTACATATTGTAAAATGAACTCTAGGAACACCAGAAGCATCACTAATGCATTGCTACTCCAATGGATCTCCCTTTGGAGTATAGTATGCATGTAGTACCTATAGTTTTATGAGGTAACTTGACAGCTCCAATGACAATTTAATATACTTTTTTATTTGTTATTGCTGAATGGCCCTGCACTTGACCTCAATCTAGCCTGATGGAAAGTGATGGATAAGGTCTATGATGAAATGAACATGCCCATAAGTCCCTGTTCACTCTTGAAAATAAAAACATTGGTAATATAACAGAATTTATTTATAACCATTTTAAATATTTTTTTATACATAAAACTTAAACTGTACCTGGGGCAAACAGTTTAACGCCTCTGTCAAATAATTTGAAAAGATATCGAGATGGTTTAATATCCATTATAAACATGTGTTCATTGTCAAATTTTTGACCCGGATACTTAATTGTCAGATGCCCTGACACATCTGTACTCCAACCTGAAGGTAGATTCTCAACTTCCAACACTGTGTGAGCTTTATGTGATAATAGATTTGACATAACACATGATACATCATCCTCAATTGCCTCATTGCAGTGAAAAAGAATGAATGAATTATTGTAACTTGTAACAAATGGAATCAACTCTTGACATAACATATTTACTTCTCTGAGTGTGTAATTCAAATCAAATAAGTGTGAAATGCCATCCAATATAACATTAATCGCATCATGCTTCTGCCTCATTGACAATACTTTTTCTTTCACTTTAAGAAACAGTTGTGGTAAGTCATTGTCAGAAAGTAAACTATTTAAACAATACTCTCCTATGTTAAAATAGTTTACTATTCCTGTATCCACATATCTCTGCAAGTTGTAATTCATCTTCAGACCCACATTCTGGTAGTGTTGTAAGGAATTGTGGGTTGACAATATGATAACAGCAGTCTTATTCTTGATACAATAGTTTAGAACACAACTTGTGATAAATGAACTGTCACATCTATTGATTTCTTTTACTACAACTACTCTACTAGATAAAGCTTTATCCAGCTGTAGCAATGTTACTATATCTGATGACATTCTGGAACAAAAATTAATGACTGCACAACAACAACTTCCAAAACTTCAGTTAAGAAACAAGTGATGAATTGATAGAAGTTTAACAAGTGATTATGACTTCAGCTTCACTCTAACCCTCTGTAGCGGACGATAAGCGTACCGCAGTCATTACTGGGTGTTTTAGAACACTGGTCGCGTGTATGAAAGGCAAGCTCCGCGCGACCTTAGCCAGTATAGTTTGCCGTTAACATTTCCTGGCTGGATTTTGATCTAAACGTACACAGTAGTTATTTATGTATTACGTGTTCCAAGTGACAATTTTAAAATACAGTGCAGCTGTACAGTAAACTTTTATTTATACTTTCACGAAGTGAGAAACTCGAAAAGTAAGTAGGTACCTACCTTTTTAGTGCATGTAAATACAGGTATTAAATATTCACGGAATTATGGAATACCTACAGGGAAATCTGCCAATATAATTATAGTAGGTACACCAACCAAACAGCTAACAACCTTGAAAATAATAAATGATGACCGCTTTGAAGGTTATCAATGTTAACATTTACTTTACGATAGACTTAGAGGTTATTTCGTTACGTCAATAATCTTTTTTAAATTATTTTAGTGACAGTGTTGTCAATACTCTTATGTGTGTACCAGCGATTATTTTATCGTGCACCGGATTTCCAACTCTCGGTGTCGAGCCGAGCATTGAGAATCCAACAAAGTGCATCCTAAGGGCGAGGCCACAACACTGCGTTGCGGCGTCGTATCGCAAAAACAACGTCACACTGCAATACAGATTCGTAGATACAGCGTCGTACACACGGCTACACATCAAGCTATACATTTCCAGTATAAGCTGATCTCACATTGTATAGGATTTCCGTACGATGGGAGACCAGCGTAAACTGGTTTTGTATAGCTTGATGTGTAGCCGTGTGTACATTTTTACGATGCGACGCCGCAACGCAGTGTTGTGGCCTTGCCCTAATTCCTATCCTAGCGCGTCAAAAAAAAATACACTACCTACTGGATTTTCAACTTTCGGCGCTAAGCAGTGCATTGAAAATCCAGTGCGCGATACAAAAATGCAATTACGCAACGTTAAAAAATCGCTCGTGGGTACGAGGGCTTATGCTCCTGCTATACAGGACCTGCGTTAATGTTATGGTCTGAGCCAAACTGCGCCATAATTGTGGCATTAAAAACTCGTTCTATAGGCTACCTATTGTGGTTCAGCTACAAAAGTTAGTGCAGATAGGAACCCTTAAGGCCTACACAGACGATGGACAATTTGTAGTTACGCGGATAAATTTTCCGCAACGATAGCATGCAGTGTAGGGCGTAGTTAACTACAATTTTGTAATTTGGTTACTAACTGCGATTAAAAGTAGTTAACTACAGATTACATGTACCTTAAGTACAGACGCCAGCAGGTCAACCTACCCCAATCTGTCAAAGGAGGTGTTTCTTTTTCCATACAACCGTGGCCAAACAATGTACCTTATGAACAAAAGTACTGAAATATAGGAAAAAAAATCGTAGATTCTGAAAAAATATATATTAGATTTATTTACACACTTGTACCACATGAAATTGTCTTTCAAAGATGTTAATAACTTGCAACCCATTTAATAATTTGGCAATCTCATGATACATTATTCCGATGATGCGTTTCGTTACTTCATTTTATAAATGTAACAAAAAGAAATTATCCTAAAAATATACTGATTATTATCTTATTTTTGTATTCAAAAAGTTTTTAACCTTTATATGACATTATTTTTGTGAAACAACAACAGCGAATAATAATGAAAAAAATGCATTTATTTTTTCAGATTATTGTATGCGTTTGGTTAGCTTTCTGAAAGGCCAAAAGACTGTGCTCCAAGGCCGATAATTATCAATTTTTTTATTATTTGTTGTTACTTAGCATAGACATCTATAAGGTTTCATACTTCAGTGTTACTTAGCAATAATGTCAACATTCCGTTTCTGTTCATTGCCTATGTTCGTTGGTTTCCCGTCTCTTGCTTGGAGTGCTATTTCGTGTGTGATTTCTTATTTGTTGAATTGGCTATTCTTCCCTGGACTTTCAATTGATTTCTTCCATCTTGACGACCTGACTAATCCATTTAGAATTGACACTGATTTGGCTGCGATCGTACTTTCGTTGGATTTCGACAACTTTGCTATTATACTCTGGAGTCTGATTAGACGGACTTTTCACAGTTTTTTCCCTATGAAGTTTGAAATAAACTAAATGTTTAATATGTAAATGGCAGTTGGAATGTTGATGAACACAGCCCTTGAATATAAATAAGTAGATACTTAATCGTAGGTTGAAGGAAACGAGATGTATTCCATTCCACTTTTATATATTAATGGCTTCCTAGATCGACGGTGAAATGTATTCGCAGAATTTCGCTCAGGACAGGCCTTATAATATTTTGACAAATGAAATGGTTTGACAGCTGTCACTGCTGTTAAGAACGTTTCGTTGAACGCAGTTACTATTTGAGGTAGTGATTTTTAATATTCTTTTATTTCTTATTGTATCAAATATTGGAGGATTTTAAATACTGCTGATAACACAATTTATTGCAAGGAATTTTTTTTGTAATTTGTACCTCGGTACAAGTTTGGCCGAAAAAAAAACACATCCTTTCTTTGATAGATTTTCAACTTTAGCACAAAGGAAAAAGGTTCATATTCAATTGGGAAACTATGACAGATTGGGGTAGCTTGATGTGCTGGCCTCTGTACATTAATCAAACTGCATTAAGTAGTTGTTAATTTGATTGCTGCAATCTAGTAGTTATAAAGGAAAAAGGTTGACAGATTGGGGTAGCTTGATGTGCTGGCCTCTGTACATCAAACTGCATTAAGTAGTTGTTAATTTGATTGCTGCAATCTAGTAGTTATAATTACTGATTATTTAAGTTTTATGAACTTAATGGCCCCATTTCTGTTGTTCACAAACTAATTAAATTTAAGTTCAGTGCATCTTTTTCTTTCTATTTCAATATGAAAAGGACAGAAGATAAATATTAGTTTAGTCCTGTCAAATTAGATAATCCATAGACAAGATTAGACGTGATTAAAAAATTGGCTATTAAAAATACGTCAATTTACGTCAGGCGCTGACTAATTTGACAGGACTAAACTAATATTTATCTACTGTCCTTTTCATATTGAAATAGAAAGAAAAAGATGCACTGAACTTAAATTTAATTTAGTTTGTGAACAACAAAATAAGGCCATCGTTTAGTAATATATGTTTTGGATTATGGCTGCATTAAAAAAAAAAACAGTTTATTGCACATACCTATGTTTATTTTAATGAATAATCAAATGCAAGGATTAAAGTCGTAGATATTAGTGCCGATTCTCTTGTCACAAATGCGTCTAAACTAGACTAAAAATCACCAAAATTTAGTTTATTCCTGTCAAACGACGATTTCTCATTCTGAAATTGGTGCTAATTCTCTTGTACAGACGCCAGCAGGTCAACCTACCCCAATCTGTCAAATTTCTTTGATAGATTTTCAACTTTAGTGCAAAGGAATAAGGTTCATATTCAATTGGGAAAATCTGACAGCTTGGGGTAGCTTGATGTGCTGGCCTCTGTACACCGAACTAAACTATCACTAAAATTCCTTACTTTTGGCTACGAGAATCTTAGAGCTATTCTGCATTAAAATATCTCTAACTTAAAAATAATTTTGATACAACCAAATCGGATTTGGCAATTGCGACTCCACGTGGCAAGTAGGTACTTTTTTTTTTGTTTGTTTGGCTTCGCACGGTTTGTGCATTCAGCCTAAAAGTAGGTACTTATTTGCCCTCATCATCGTCATCTGCCTAACCTTTTCCAAACTATGTTGGGGTCGGCTTCCAGTCAAACCGGATGCAGCTGAATACCAGTGTTTTACATGGAGCGACTGCCTATCTGACCTCCACGACCCAGTTACTGGGTAATACGATACCTCTTGGTAAGACTGGTTGTCAGACTTTCGGGCTTCTGACTACCCGTAACGACTGTCAAAGATCCACGAATGACAGCCGGGACCAACGGCTTAACGGCTTAATTTTACCGAAAACGCTGGTAAAATACGGTAAAATTACCGTATTTTACCAGCGTTTTCGGTAAAATTACGTAATTTTGTAAAATTACGTAGTTTTGTGGTGGCATAACATTCTAAATTTTAATTTATTTTATATCACGCGCGCGTGGGGTTACAAAATCAAAATGCGACGTTGCTGACAAGTGCGCTCCGTCAAGTTGTACGGCAAAATGCGATAGATTATAGATTTATTTTATTTTTATTTTTTTTTTTGTATTGTCATTTGTTTAATTTTATTATTTTAATTGTTGATTCTGAGAACTGTAGTTAGTTTAATACTAAATACAAGTAATTTTACAAAAACTAAAATTTTAATTTTTACTGGCCTTTGCACATAACATACGTATTATTAAATCGATGACGTGGTATAATTCATATATTTAATTTATTATTATTATTTTTGATTTATTTTATATATCTCGGGACCATGGGGTCCCGGTCCTTTGGAAGGCGTACGAGGGGCCGAAGCCAACTCGCAGAGGCCCCTTAGAAAATTTTAATGAAATGTGGCACCAACCGACGATTATCCCTATATGCACTATGAAAGTGCACCCAAGGACAAGCCTCGGGTGGTGTAGGACTATTGCAGTATTGGAAAAATAAAAAGTTGTACTATGGGTTTTCGAGGTTAAAGTGGATTGGTTACCAAGAACTATGGAAGAACTATGGCCCCTGCCTGATCAATGTTTTATATATACACAGATAAAATGGTAGGGGGTGACTTGCACACGCAATAATGGGCCCCCGGGAACTGTCGCTAGCACATAGTAACGTAGTGACAAGGGGGCAACATGTCCTGAGGTGCTTGAGGAGTGGAGAGGTATTCCACGGCTTTCAGAACAATCCCAGAGCCCGGAAGATGGTCAAGATCCCTACGAGCACTTACTGGAATACTTCCTTCCCCCGAGCACGTTTGCTCTTGCGAATCTCCACTCAAGCCGGCCAATAAAGGCAAGAATGAGGTGGGAGCTGTGTTCCTCATCAGTGTTCACTCCAGCCAGCCAATTAAGGCAAGCCAGAGGTGAGGAACAAGACTACTCCCGGGAGATAGGGTCCGTGGGGTCGCTACTGCCCAACAGCTCGCCACATGCTGCCCTGCGGGTTTCTGTATCTCTCTTGGTCTGGCTCCTCATCTTAGACCTGTTCCGGCAAAGCAAACTCTTCCGGCACAGGCCTAGAGTTCGGAGCGCGCAAGCCCCACCACGACGTCAACGTAGAGATACGACGATGGGGTTATTATTATTATTATTATTATGTATTCATATTTGAACTGAATAATTCATATTCATATACATAGTAAAAGAGTAAGGTACATACAAACACACTCATTCAATAACGTATTTATGTTTGTAGAACGTAAAACTACGATTTTTAGGTTTTTTACCGTTTCTTACCGTTTTTTACCGTAAAATACCGAAATTTACGGTAAAAAACGTTTTTTACCGTGGTAATTTTACTGCTTTACATCCCTATTTCCGAGGCACGGAGGGGTCTCGGTATGTAAAGATGGTCACGCATCCACAGACCAACCGCGGCAAGCGTAGCTTAACCTGATCGATCGACCTGTGCGGCTGTTATTATTTAGCCACAAGCCCCTCTCCGTGTTTTTTTTTTTTGAGCCGAAGGTGCGCCAGTGGGACAACCTCGACCTCTTTTATATGGAATTTTTCACTTTTGTATGGAAAATACGAAAAATTATTAGCAACGTGTTGAGTTTTAGGGGTTTACGGGCATCATAAAGGGGGTCAAAATTTTCATTATTTTTGCGATAGGACACACCGTTTTCGAGATATACATATGCAAAAGAAAATAAAAAATCAGTACTGTTTTTGCATCTGAAGTAAAGGTGTTGGTGTGAATTTTATTCATGCCAACTAATTTTATTCCACACCTTTTTAGTCGCGATTATAAATACTCAGATTTAGTTAGAAAATCTAAATTTTTTATGAAAAACGTCAAATTCAGAATAGCAAAATTACTATTTTCACTAAACTAATATCTCATTGCAATCTTAGTGCTGTGAAACTAAAATTTAGTTAAGTTGTGTCACTTTAGTTAATTTCAGAATGGAAAATCGTCGTTTGACAGGAATAAACTAAATTTTAGGGATTTTTAGTCTAGTTAAGACGCATTTGTGACAAGAGAATCGGCACCATTAACTAAAGTGAAACAACTAAACTAAATGTTAGTTTGAGAGCACTAAGATTGAATTAGTTTAGTGAAAATAGTATATTTGCTATTCTGAATTTGACGTTTTTCACCTAAAATTTAGATTTTCTAACTAAATCTGAGTATTTTTAATCGCGACTAAAAAGTTGTGGAATAAAATTAGTTGGCATGAACTAAAATTCACACCAACACCTCGACTTCAGATGCAAAAACAGTACTGTTTTTTAATTTTCTTTTCTTTTGCTTATATCTCGAAAACGGTATGTCCTATCGCAAAATTAATGAAAATTTCGACCCCCTTTATGAAACTCGTAAATCCTTAAAACTCAACACGTTGGTAATAATTTTTCATATTTTCCATAAAAACGTGAAAAATTCCATAAAAAAGCCACCTTTTTTAATGACGCAACATCATATCAGTAGTTAAGAAAAGGACAGAAGATAAATATTAGTTCAGTCCTGTCAAATTAGATAATCCATAGACAAGTTTAGACGTGATTAAAAAATTGGCTACTAAAAATACGTCAATTTACATCAGGCGCTGACTAATTTGATAGGAATAAACTAATATTTATCTTCTGTCCTTTTCTTAATGAAATAGAAAGAAAAAGATGCACTGACCTTAAATTTAGTTTAGTTTGTGAACAACATAATCGGGGCCACTGACACAGACACACCCACACTCATTTTTGACAACGCTCACGGTGTTAATTTAAGGCATGGTCGGTGTTATCGCAAGATGGCGCATTTCATGACGATTCACGGGACATCGTTATCGCGCTCACGCTAATTCGGTGGTTCGGACGCTCACATCGATTACAGCGCAACTCGGAACGCGACGTTGTTAGGTTTTGTCAGTCGTCTGTCACTGTCAGATGTCAATATTGTCAGATAATCGTTTTAAAATTTAGTGTCAAACGTCAGTTAAATAGGCATGGACGTAGTTTTGGTCCTGGAAGTAGAGAACTTTAGAAATCGCATTTACAGGTTTAATAAATAAGGCGTCTTGTTTGTTTAATTAATTTCTCGCCTGGAATAAATCTGCTAACAGGTAAGGCTAGTTTCATTAGCATACCTAAACTATATCGCATTTATTAATCGTGAACAAGCAAAACCAAAACCGACGACAAGCTCAAAACGAAATAAATAAAAATATGATAACGTCTAGAAGGAACAATGCTAACACGGTGGTTATATTAAAATTACTCCGAAATTACATTTATTTATTTATATTTATTTATATATACTTTATTGTACACCAGAAAATACATAACAAAAAAAAAACAATTATTACTACAAAACATACAATGGGCGGCCTTATCGCTTTCTGCGATCTCTTCCAGGCAACCTTGGAATGGACAGTGATTACGTGGATATTTAAAAATGGGGTTGTCAGTGGTGCAACATAATACATAATACATTCTTAGTATTTACCTTGTATATTCTGGTTTCTGCACTGTGACATATTTGTAAACAATTGCCTTGGTTTTCAGATCACACAATGAATATACACGATGAGATATTACGTCAGAAAGAAGTCAGAGTATCGAAATGGTATTTTGGAGGATTGGCATCAGCTGGAGCTGCATGTATCACACATCCATTGGATTTGCTGAAAGTTCAGATGCAAACCCAGAAGGGAAAAAACATCTCTATGGTGAAACTTGTTGGAATAGTGGTCAAAAATCAAGGTAAATGTTATTTGCTTTATGAAACAATTTATTAAATTTTAGAGCCAATAGTAAATTATAGTAAAAATATTTTTAGACTTCTGCTGGCAGGATTTGAAGATGTATAAAAATTTAGTGATTTATTTTAAAACTAACATATAATATTTGGTTGATGGATCAACTTATTTTAAAATAAACTTAGCCAGCGCACAGGCATAATATAATGAATACACATTTTCAAAAGAAATTATAAAACTACATAGCTAGAGGATATCAGGGATTAAATCTAGATTTTATTGATGTAAGTGCCTCCTGAGGGGCGATTCTCATAATTTTAGAACTTTCACAGTCAGAGTTCAGTGTCAATCTGTCAAAAATACTCTAATTTCCTTCCCTACATTTTTGACAACTTTTTAACATTAATTGTCACTGAGATGTGATTGCAACTAGATTTTGAACATTTTTAATTACGTGAATTGGCCTGCTGATGAAAAGACGGATTGGTGCTGGCTGTCATTATTGATAGAATGAAGAAGGTACTAAAATGTATTATTTTTAGGTATCATGGGTCTATACAATGGTATCTCAGCTTCATTGCTGAGACAGCTAACATACTCAACAGCACGATTTGGAATATATGAGATGGCTAAACAACAACTTACTCCTAAAGATGTGAGCATTGGCTTTTAATATTATAGTGTAAACAGAAAAATGACAAATGTTCTGCAAGAGCAGAATACAGAGAAGTTTAAATTTTTCTAGGGCCATAAACTTACATTATTATGTTAGTCTAAAATAAGCAGTAGAAGTAGTGAGCACTAGCACACTCTTACTCTTTCAATAAAACCACTTTTTTTTTACAAAAATTATTGTTAGATTCCCGATCAGTCACATCCCGTTGTCCATACTGTTGACGATTGGGAAAAATGTTTCGATCGTTCACAGTGTGGACAAACGGGTATTCTTTTCGATTATTCCCGATCAGTAACATCACTCTCTCTAACACTGTTGACAATCGGGAAATAAAAAGTTTGTCCACAATGTTCATGGAACTTTTTTTCCCCAATCATACATATGCTTAGTTCAAGAGTCAAGGTTTAGAAAAGTTTAATGTGTGGACGAGGGGGTGTGACTGATCGGGAATATTCGCTAAATTGTATAAATAGGAAGTAAAAGTAAAAATACTATTCTGTACTTTATATTTTTTAGGGTCGCCCCATAGCATTTTATATGTCGGCATTTATAGCTGGACTTGGTGGATTTGCTGGAGGATTTGTAGGCAATCCTGCAGATTTAGTCAATGTGCGAATGCAAAATGATGTTAAACTGCCACCTAAGCAAAGAAGGAAGTATGTACCTAATAATTTTATTTTGTAATAACCTCTGAATATTCTGTAAGGTTGTTTGTGTTTGAAATCAATCCATCCATGCTAATATTATGAATGCGAAAATTACTCTGTACGAGAAATTCTCTCGTATGAAGGTCTTTCTATCTTGTCTGTTACCTTTCAATAAAAATAATCAGAAATGGAATTAAATCCACCTTTAAACAGTTTGTCTGTTTGTTTATGCATGCTACACATACAACCTACCTACTGGATAGATTTAAATGTTGCGGACCATGCAGTGGCGTAGCTAGCATGGGTGTCACCCGGTGAGGTCGTCATGGTGTCACCCCAACACAGAAAACTGTCTATTAACGTAAGATATGTTGAAGAAGCGACGGTGGCCGAGTGGTCAGAGCGTCCGACTTCCGAACTGGAGGTTCGGGGGTCGATCATCAGGCTGTTGAGATTGTTTTTTTTAAATATATATTTTTAACTCGTTCGGAAAACACTAGATATTAATTACCACGATGCATTCACTTCACGTCAACGTCTAGTCAATACCAAGAAAAGAATTAAGAATGAATGCAGTCAGGCAGGCGTAAGCAGGAGGTGCAGTTAGGGTCAGGACACATTGATCGACGGCGTTCGACGGTTTGTCACTTTGTCCATACAAAAAGATAGCAAAGTATGGAACGACGTACGCATCCTTTCGCTTCGACGCGACGAATACGCTCCGGCGCAAAAACTGACACAAAATCGCGATCGTTCGTGATGCGAACGCCTCCGTAAGCGGTGGATCGGTATAATAGGCCTGCCACACCCTCGATGAGTGATATGGGAAGTAGCGAGGAAAGGAAGCAGAGACGTAGTGTGGCAACATCACTCGTCATGCCGCACGTCATGCTCCTCGTCGTGCCCACCGCTCCCTATTTTGTCGGTTTTTGCGCGCCAGTCAAAGGACCGGCAATACGAGCGCGAGTGGCTGGCCACATAATCGCGTGGTCGCACTCCGCATCGAGTGCTCACGCAAGACGCATGCGTACACAGTTTTGGCATTTGAATAGATGTGATCCACCATCTCCTTCGGCGAGGATGACGACGACGATTTAGATTTCTTTTTACAACATTGTTAATGCACGCCTCACAACGCGTAAGCATGTGGGAGTGCTTTACTCTCGATAGGCCGCTATGTGGCGATTTTACAATATAGAATCGCTCTTATCTCCCAAGCTAGACACTAAATCAGTAAAAAAAGGGGTGTTTTGAAAACTAGATATATTAAATAATAAAGTCAGCGTATTTTTCCATTTATGTTTTTAGTAAATATAACAAAAAAATGTAAGTAGTTTAAAAACTATTAGTACTGCTGTCCGTTGGTCTGTGCACTTGTTTTTCTGCACGTTTTAGAAAAATATACGCAATTAATTGTAATAAATCCTTTTGAATAAATTTCCACTTATACTGAGGATGAATCCTATTTCTTATCATGATTGAACTGATAAGTTGATAACCGTTTTAAAGATATTAATGAAATTCAATGGAATTTACTGGGTTTTTTAACATTCATTTTCAAAAACAATTTTTTCAATAAGTTTCTCTTGTAGTACCTAAATTCATTTCAATTTGTAATACAATATGCGTGTGAGGCGTGAACTTTTGAATTTTTCAAATTTTTAATTAGCTAGGTATACTAAAAATGCATAGCGCGCAAGCTGCCACAGCTTCATCGTCCATTGCAAAGGCGAATGACAAGTGAGGAGCGTCGCGATTAATTGCGCGAGTAGAGCAGTGTGTGGGCAGAGAGGGCAACATCGCGGCAAATAGCGGCAGCGCGAAGAGCAATGCGATGAGCAGCGCGAGGAGCATAGTGTGGCGGCCGCATAATGCGTACTAGTATGCTCCTTTTCAATCGGCAAAGTGCGAAAGGCCGTCGTTCAATGTGTCCTGATGTAACCACTATTTCAAGGGAATCCCCGTGCTCTAGATACGAAAATAAAAACGAATAAAATTGGGGGAATCCCCGACCGACCAAGTCATAGGCTGAAGGCTCAGACTCAGACAGACGTGACGTGTAGATAAGATTAAATTATTAGATTATTTTATTTTTAACATTGCGGGCACCTGATCGGTAAGATCAATAAAATTCTTAGTTATTTTATTTTAACGTATTGTGTAAGTACTTTTCTATTGATAGATTTATCGATCACTTACTCCTTTTTGTTTTTTTGCAATAAGGGTTTTTGAAGATTTGCGTGAGTAGGTTATATTTTTTCACGGTCGGGTGTCACCCTCGAATGGATGGCACCCGGGGCGAGCCGCCCCCGCCGCCGCCGCTTCTTCCTATTAGTGTTGCCTACCGATAGTCGACTATCGCTAAACTATCGATAGTCTATCGATAGTTGACCTCATATCAATAGTATCGATAGCCTATCGATAGTATCGATACTATCGATACTATCAATACTATCGTAGTATGATACAGGGCAATAGTATTGATACACAAAAATAGTATCGATAGTATCGATACTATCGAAGACCAGCATATGTTTAGGAGCAATACTATCGATAGTATTGATAGTATCGATAGCTCACACTATCGATAGTTTAATAAACGGCGATCCTATCGATAATATCGATAGTATTACTCAAAATTAATCGATACTATCGATACTATTGATTCCAATCAATAGTATTAGTTAATTTGTGATATCGATAGTATCGATAGTACCGATAGTATCGATACTATCGATAGCACTATCGATATTGTTACTAGTTTTCGAGGTCATCTATCGATAGAGAAACTATCGATAGTTGGGCAACTCTGCTTCCTGTTCTAGCTACTTCACTGTCATGATATTTAACACAAATGTTATATATTATGCCATGAAAGATATATAAAATAGATCTGCTAGCTGTTATTACTATTATACACACGAGAAACAAAATTGACTAGTCAGCGCATGACGTAAATTGACGTATTTTTAGTAGCCAATTTTTAAATCACGTCTAAACTTGTTTATGGATTATCTAATTTGACAGGAATAAACTAATATTTATCTTCTGTCCTTTTCTTAGTGAAATAGAAAGAAAAAGATGCACTGAACTTAAATTTAGTTTAGTTTGTGAACAACAGAATCGGGGCCAATACCAAGTATTTTTAACAAGTTTAAATTCCGAATTTATTTCAGCTACAAAAATGCAATTCATGGCTTATGGCGCGTAGCAGCAACTGAAGGTGTAACACGACTTTGGGCGGGAGCCACTATGACTTGCAGCCGTGCAGCCCTCATGACTATAGGACAACTAGCCTTTTATGATCAGATCAAGATACTACTTCTCAACACTCCATATTTCGACGAGAATGTTGTAACGCATGTCACATCGAGTTTATTAGCGGTAAGGCTATTGTAACTTATACTTGTGTAAACTTCTCTACTAGTTAATTTGTTTCTATACAAAGTTAACATGTTTTATTTAATATTTCCAGGGAGGTGTAGCAACAACTATGACACAACCGGTGGACGTCCTCAAAACACGTGCGATGAACGCTAAGCCAGGCGAATTTAATGGCATGTTACATCTCATCACCAGTACGGGCAGGGAAGGCCCCCTTGCATTCTTTAAAGGATACATTCCAGCATTTGTTAGGCTTGCGCCTCACACTATTTTAACATTCGTATTTCTAGAACAACTGAGAATGAGATTTGGTGCAATCAAACCACCAGAGAGGTTAATGATCTAGATCTAGAAGATCTTGCTGTAGAACATGTATTTTTGCATAGTTTTTTAGAATGGTTTTAGACAATGTGTGCCGACTAGACTTTGTTAGATGCATTTAGTTTTACTTACAAGTTAAAGAATTCGACCATCTTATTTATTTTACAACAGAAATGAAGTACTTAGTTGCTTCCATAGATTTTATAGTTGAAGACCCATGCCGGTACTAGGCTTGATTGGTCCATAGGACGAGGTCATGTCATGAGTTGATGACTGACAACAAAACATTTTTCCCGACACTGTATGGTTAGTCCTAAGGGTAACAAATTCTAAAGATTAACAACACTAGGTACATCTGAATAGTTTATTTTATTGAAAAGTCTATTAATTAGCTTAAAATCTGTATCAACCGATTGTGTTGCCAAGGATCAAATTATGTAAACAAAACAAAAAAAGCATTGTTTTTTGCAATATTATTTTTCATAGACACGATAATAATCTTCTATAATATGGAGGCTAGTTTTGTCACCTTTAGGATTGACCGCAAATAGTCAGGAAGTAAGTTATAATTATTTACTCACACTCAGGTGATAGTTTTAATAGTTACCATTTTCAAGCTTTTTATTGTTTTCAAGTTTTATAAATAATTTGTTATTGAGATATTTATAAATGGAATTAGGCACGTTATTTTAGGTTACATCCTCGGAGATTATCTATTTTAACTGGTAATAAACTTAGAAGCCGATAGCCATTGGTGCCATTTCATCAACTTTGATCAATAATTGGCTCGATAATTGGCTCGACTTGGTGGAACCTACGCCTTGCCAATAGATTGTAATGAAGAAGATACCACCCTATTAAATAATAATATTACACAAGGCTATTGAGAGATAGTCTAGTCATTAAAATTGAGCAATACATCGGGAGCACTAACTAAACTATAGTAATATATGGTGTCATTCTAAAGGCACATTTCCGAAGGCGACCGCACACGGCAGCGGTATTGCCGCCCAAACGCAATGATAAACATGCATTACTATGAAAACGCAAAAGCAAACGGTTGATGGAGCTAACTGAGCGACAAGACGTATTTTTTTTTTGTTTGATGATTGAATTTCGCGAAACTGTACAAGTACAAGTAAATAAAAATGCCCCTGCCGTCGTAGATGTTACGTCGCATTCGTAACCACCAAAACCGCTGCCGTTTTCGGTATGCCGTTGCCTTCGGAATTGTAGCTTAAACCAATCATATTATTACAAACTAAGCTAAACTCTTTTTAGTTTTGCTATAGTATAGTAATCCCGTGCAGTACTTATACGTGAACGTTGATCTTAATTCGACAGTTTTTTAACAGTTCATAATTGAAGATGACGAGTTATAAAATGCCTCGTTTATTAGAATAAAAAACAACATGATTTGTTACAGTTTTTTACATAAGCATTGTGGTGGTGTCAAGTGATCTTGATAATTAAATTATTGGCACTAGCAATATTAGGTAGTATCTATCCCTCTAAGGGACAAGACGAGTTTTTTATTTTCTAGATGCGCTATATTCAGGGCTGTGTTGTTAAGAAATTATGTTATGTTTATATTGTGCCAAAATAAGAATTTGATGGGTTTTTAAAACACTATTCCATTATAATACGACAGTGGTTACAAACTACTTTTATAGAATTTATTTTTGGATGTATTTTTTAATGATTTGAGATACATACATTCCTCAAAAACATTATATTTAAACTGTATTCAAATACAAAATATACTTAATGTTATTTACGTGTTTCATATAGATTTGGCGACCTGTTAAAAATGTTTACGTACGTCTGTTTTAGTGATGTAAACAAACAAGTTATCAGGGTATGGCATCAGACAGAAATCACCAATGGCTCTTATTTTACACTTTGTGACATTCCAGAGCCGAATGTTAATTTCGGGAGTTAAGGAGTCATGATAATTATTGTTTATATTTGATGCCAATCGTAATAAATGACTTGAACAGTGGCCCCGATTCTGTTGTTCACAAACTAAACTAAATTTAAGTTCAGTGCATCTTTTTCTTTCTATTTCATTAAGAAAAGGACAGAAGATGATAAATATTAGTTTAGTCCTGTCAAATTAGTGAGCGTCTGACGTAAATTCTATAGCACGTTCGAATTTAATTTAGTAAATATAACCTTGGAAGGCGCTGGTATCTGTGATACAATGATTTTCTTTCATTAGTACAGGCACCAACGATACATTTTTTTCCTGTAATGCTCATTATTACTTGGAAAATTGTTTTGTTACCTTAAATGTGTTTTTTTCTGAAATAAAAATTATTATTATTATTATAATTAAATTAAATTGACGTATTTTTAGTAGCCAATTTTTTAATCACGTCTAAATTTGTCTATGGATTATCTAATTGACAGGACTAAACTAATATTTATCTTCTGTCCTTTTCATAATGAAATAGAAAGAAAAAGATGCACTGAACTTAAAATTAATTTAGTTTGTGAACAACAGAATCGGGGCCAGTATCTGACGAAGCTAAGCAGTGTTCAATATCATAATCAGAACAGCCCTATTGTCAGCGAGGTAGTCGACGTATCACTGTTGTTCATGTAACATCTACACACCTATTTACACACTATATAACACGCATAGCCAGTCTGGTATGTTCTGTCAGAAGATTTACAAGGCAGCCGGTGCGTGTTATTAGTAAGATAATAAAAGTCATATAATTCTTCCATTCAAGTGTCCTAAAATAGTGACCAAGTCGGTTACAAATTCTATCTTCAAAAACTTTATAATTGTTATTTTTTAAATTTTGACAAAATGTTATAGCCTTATACAAGCATAGTTTTTGTTTTTCCCTTAAACCTCTTAAAGGGTAATTTTACTCATCATTAGAGACAACTTTTACTATGGGACCAACCATGTAATCGAGAAAAGAAATCGGCCGTTCCTTACATACAGCGCAGACGGCGGCAAGTTGCTCGAGCAGATTTATCGGGAAAGAGGAATTGTTCAAGATGATGAGTACAATCACCTTTTTACACTTATTATCATTGAGTACAATGAACTAAGAGGTATAGGGTAAACCAGCGGTCGGCAACCTTTTAGCAGACACGAGCCACATAGTGGCAAAATGAAATAAAGGCGGGCCGCACTTGTTTATAATTTTGTGTACAGTTCGCGAGGTCTAAGCTGAGCTTTTCATTTGTGTGAGTGCGCCTCAGGCCGATTGCCAAAAAGCAGTATAAACCAGTTTAAACCAAGCAAAGGACGCATCGCGCTCTAGGCCGTCGTCACACCCACACATATGCAAAGCTCAGCTTAGGCGGGAGCGGGAGGGGTCATTTGATGATTTCCCATCCACAAAAAAAAAAGGCCTCGCGGACTTTACCTATGTCGATTATATTAAAAATTCAAAAAAAAAAAAAAAACAACAGAAATACCTATTTACTTTTACAAAATTTTATTTATAATTAGGAAAAATTACAAAATTAATAAGATCTATAATTGCTGCCAAAAATTGTAATTGGCCCCGATTCTGTTGTTCACAAACTAAACTAAATTTAAGTTCAGTGCATCTTTTTCTTTCTATTTCATTAAGAAAAGGGCAGAAGATAAATATTAGTTTATTCCTGTCAAATTATTCAGCGTCTAACGTAAATTGACGTATTTTTAGTAGCCAATTTTTTAATCACGTCTAAATTTTGTCTATGGATTTTCTAATTTGACAGGACTAAACTAATGTTTGTCTTCTGTCCTTTTCTTAGTGAAATAGAAAGAAAAAGATGCACTGAACTTAAATTTAGTTTAGTTTGTGAACAACAGAATCGGGGCCATTAACTGCTGAACAAACTTTTTCAATTGGTTTAAATTAGATGGCAAACTGCTATAAAGTTTAACAAGATCATTGATTTCATTTGAGTTTTTGAGTGTCGTTAGATTGAAGATCATTGCCGGCGCTGGCGCAGGGTGGGTCGAGTCATTACGTTCGCGCCCGCGGAGTAGTTTTGTGGGCCAGTGCCTTCGCGGATGGCACTGATTTCAGTTTTGGCGCGAAATTGAAATACTTAATTCCAAATGATAAGACCTTATTTACAAAACAGTGGCGGGCCGCGGCTTGCCGACCGCTGGGGTAAACGAAATCTGAGGTTGTACCTATATGTAAATTATTATATGAACGTTATAAAAATTGTAATGCGTGTAAGTTCTTAGTACCCAAGTTATTAATTAATGTTTGACATTAGACTTAGCTAGTTTCTCCAAAAAATAACTTATTACATTATCATGCAATTTCTGGGTTCAATGGTCACAATTTGTAATCAATATTTATTTTATACAATTATTTGATTTATATAATATTGTTATTCGTTGTTGTAGGTATGCTTTATAGGAAAATTAAAGACCTTCCATCATTAGTCGAAATAAATACTTAAATGTGTCCAATTAGTCAGATAGGACTTACTGTGTAGATTTCGATAAATTTTAGAATTCCATTTTGGTGATTGTGTATTAAAATTCTTGTTACTCAACATTCTTTGTTTTGATTAGGTAGGTATAGCATGTCCTTTCCTTAATCCCGTTTAAATACTTAAAGTTTCCAGGCTCCGCATCTAGACATAAGGTTACCTAATCGCCTGGTATTTATTGAAAGCCTACGGTGGGTTTGCTGATGTGGGGCTCAACTTTCAGATTGACTATCGGATTTCATCTTGTCACGGCTTAGAGCTCGTTCACACTTACCACAACCACACTATATCGCAGCGAAAAAATGTGGGCAAGCAGTGGTTACGTGTGTAAAGTTTCGTCGCAACTTCTTGCAGTTGCGTTGTTTGCTTAGTTGCGATGTGGTTACGTTGTGTTGTGGCTAGTGTTTGCAAACAGACAGATCGTTGTGTTTGCGATGTGGCCGACTGCTAATGCGCGGTCTTGCTGGTGGTTGCGTTGTGTGGTCTTTATGTAATATCATCGCCCACGTCTGAATAAACCATTAATTTTTATAGCGCCCGTCCGCGTGCTATCGTTGTTGTGTGGCTGTAGTTATTGATAGGTTAGCTCTTCTCGCTGCAGCAAACGAGTAAGCGATCATCTTTTAATATTATGTATTTCTTTTACTTACACGGGACCTTATAATATTTTTTTCTTGAGCAAGAATATCGTTGATAGTTAGCCGCTTCGTCGTGGGCGGTTGGTTAAGTGTTTTTAAATATAGGATACTAGCAGACCCGACGAATTCGTTCCAGTGGTGGCCCAGTGGACTTACGAGTTGTAGGTCGTAGGTTCGAACCCCGTCAGGCGCTCTACTTTATGTAAATTATTTCATCGCCACTGCTCTTAAAACGGTGTAGGACAACATCGTGAGGAAACCGGCATGTACTAGAACCAAAAATTCAAAGACATGTGACATGTTCCAACCCGCACTGGGCCCCGCGTGGTAGATTATGAGAGGGAGTGATTTTTCACTCCCTCTCATGGAGAGGAGGCCTGTGTCCCAGCAGTGGGAACATTATAGGCTGATTATGTGATTATGTATGTATGAGAACATGAATTATCTTGATATTTTTTTTTTCGTGAAATTTTTCTCATGTGCTATTCGGGGCGGAGACAAATCCAACAAATCAAAGTAGGTACATAAAAATTGGTCCAGCCGTTCTTGAGTTTTATATGGTGTAACTAACCCTACATCGTTTTATACAATGTGTAACATAATTAAGCCAAGACCTATACAATACACCACAATTAGAGTACTGAGTTAAAAGCATAATAAAATGAGTAATCTTGTTTTTTTAATTTAAAAGCGAACTATTATTTTTATCAACAAAAATCGTGTTGACCCCAGCAATACTTTATGAATTTAAAATTGAGTCTTATTGCTTTGAAATCAGATTTAATTTCCTTTTTTCTTTTTTTTTCCTCAATCGGTGGTCAGTATAGCAAAATACATAATTTAAAAAAAAATCCTATAAGTATTAAGACGCTGAGAACCAATATTGAGCTCCGATGTTTAGGTATTTTTAGCCACGCCCACTATTTCTCCGATATCCTAGCGCCATTCTTAAAAGGATGTGATACAGCGAACTAACAAGGATGAAACAAAGTGACGCGGTCAATAATAATTACCAATGAACCAATAGAGGGCGCTCTTATATATTTATTGTTCTGTATGAAGTGCTAAAAGACAAGGCGATTAAAAAAACAAATGAATATTTTTACCCCTTTTTTTAAATTATTTTAAGTATTTACACTGATTTTTTTAACTATTTACACTGAATTAGACGCTGACAAGAACCAAATAGGCTTGTCTCAAACAATTCTTTAGCCAAATCTATACAGTTTGTGACGGCGAAAAAAATATATGTTAATCTTGAACATATTTCTGAGAACCCTGTTGTATTCAAAACATGTTTTTGAAAAGTTTTCTAGATACAATAAAATGGTAAACTAACCTCTTAAAATGATCTTTTAATAAAAATATCTGTATTAATTATCAACGTACATTGATAAAATTTATAACAATAACGTATCATATTTAAATACAGAACTTGGTTGTTATTTATTTTTGACTACTCAACCTATTTTTAAGTAATTAATTATTTTTTGGTTTGTATAAAGTTACGAGCGTCGCGTCATCGCGCTTCTCTTTCTTATGTTTCATTTAATATTTTGTTTTTTGAGAACTTATTTTATTTTGTACTTTTAGCTACAATAAATTGTAAAAATATTAGCATTAGCACGTAGACATTTGTATAGGTGATTTTATAAGTTGTACAGGTACCTACATATTGTATAAGTTATTTTATAAGTTATACAGGTACATATAGTTCTAAGTTGTGTAAATATTTTCTGTGTAAAATGGGAAACAAACAAAAATGCCGGAGGCCAGCAAAAAAGCGCTTCTATAATAATAAACAAAAACATCTCATGGAAGTAGTAAAGTAAGTAATTTTTATAATGTAATATCACAGTATAATTATATACAGTATTGTAACTCGGCCGTATCTTGGACATAAATGCCTACAGCCGCGCGGTACGTAAACATGCGATAGGGCTGCCCGCCTCCAGCATTTGAATTACATTTGCTTACTTTGTGTTTCCATTTAGTTTTGTGACTGTAAATATACTTTATTTTATATAAAAAAATAAAATAAGTACTTTGTGAATTGAATAGGAAGTGTTCAATAAAAATGCATGTTGTTTTTTGATTGGTAGATTTAATTAAAAAACCATGTTTATCTTTGAAAAACAAATCGGTCTTATAAATTTGCGACCGAAAAATATTTGCGCCTTGACTGAGACGTACGAAACGCTTTATTATTAAATTTTAAAATATAAAAAATCCGCATTCTAATATAAAGCTTAATTAAAAATTGTTTTGGGAAACATGGACAAGGTGGAGAACTCCAATCTTCAACACCACAAACTTCAACACCTACCTACTCAACTACAATGCAAGAAACAGCTGACGAGTAATTTTAATAACTTTTTATCTCAGCTTATTAACGTCTCTATAAATTAGGTACCTACAACTCGCAACAACTCAAAACAAAAATTCTTTGGTCACCAATGCCAAGCTGCACAGCTGGCTACGAATGTTTTAAAATCACAACCCTCTCAAATATCTAAATATTCTGTGAATATCTCATGAGTCTAGCTGTTGTTGTCGTTATTAATACCGAGAAAAAAAAACGGTTTTTAGTGGTATAATTGTTGTTATAGCAGCAGCAGAAATACTTAATCTGAGAAAATTTCAACTATCTAGTGACAGACAGACGGTCAAATTTATTTTTTCTAGTATTATTCATACACACAGTACAATAAACAACTACTATTAATAATAAAATACCACGTCTTTACTTTGAATTATACAAACTAACAAAACAAAACACACATGCCCCGAGGTTTTTAACACAAGCGTAAGTACCTACCGTATCATGATTCATGAACCGCCTATAACTACCTATTTCACTCTTGTCAATCACTTTCCTTTACTCTATTCACTTTATTAATCCAGACATCGTTTTTTTCGGGAGATAAAAGGAAATACTTATCCATTAAAAAGACACATTATGTACCTACCTACTAGTAAGTAAAATTATTTTATAGTCTTACCTTTCAGAGTTTCCAGGTAATCTAAAAAAAGTTATCCCTGGATGCGTTATTGACGAATTCATGCGACCAAAAACAGCACAATATATCCTACTCGTTATATGTACTTGAACTTATTTTTAGTGAAAAAATCGCGCGGTTATTGTTAAAAAAACAACACACCGACCGTTCGTCACTGCGGCACAGTCGCGACTGTCTGCCTGCCGAGCGAATGCCGAGATCGAGGCGCGTAGGCATAGCTCGCGCATCGTCCGTTTGTATGAAGATAGAATACTGCATAAAATTATACCGTGGTAATATTGACAAAATAGGTACGAGAACAAAAATTAAATTTTTGTACAACCCATAGCGTAAATTCGACGATAATCATAACGCTAGGTTGGTCTAGTGGTATTAGCTTAGGTTCTAAAGAGCGAGTTCCGAGTTCGTAGCCATGAGAATTTTTAGCAAATTTGAAATGGTTTCTTTTTTTTATTTATTTGTAATTTTGAGGAAATTTTCATTTTTTTATACTTATTTTTATATAAAAAAAATACATATACATATAAATATTTTAATTATTAATTTTCTTTACAGTAAAAAGAGACGTTTGTCGAACAGTTTAGAAGCAGGTGAAGCTTCGGAAATTGTTTTTCACCAGTAAGTTTGTAATAATTACAGACGCCAGCACATCAAGCTACCTGAAAGTGTCAAATTTTTCCAATCAACTTTGAACCTTATACTTTAGTGATAAGGTTCTAAATCTATTAAATAAATTTTACAGATTATAGTAGCTTGATGTGCTGGCGTCTGTACATACTTATACAGGTTGAAATTGAAAACATGTGACTAAACGAAATGGGAGATTGTACTACTCAACATTATGAACAACTTTAGTAAAGGGACGAAAACTGCAGTCGCGAATAAAAAAATCAGGTGTTCCTTACATTTTGACGAGTTATGCAAACATAAATGTAATGTAATAGATTTAGAACCTTATCACTAAAGCATACGGTTCAAAGTTGATTGGGAAAATTTGACACTGTCGGGTAGCTTGATGTGCTGGCATCTGTACTTATTACAAACTTACTGGTGAAAAACAATTTCCGAAGCTTCACCTACTTCTGAACTGTTCACCAAACGTCTCTTTTTACTGAATAAATATATTTTTTTTTAAATATAATAATAAAACAATGAATTTCCTAAAATTACAAAATAAAAAATGGATCCTTATTCAAATTCTGTAAGACTTGGGTTGGTTACGAACTCTAAACTAGTTCGCCAGAACCTATGCTAATACCACTAGACCAACCATGCGTTATCGTTGTTGATGAACTTGCGCTATGCGTTGTACAAAATAGCCTTTAAAGTACCTATTTAATTATAATTTCATTTTTGTTCGTGTACTTGTTTTTTCAATATTACATTATAAAAAATTACTTATTTTACTACTTCCATGAGATATTTTTGTTTATTAGCTTAAAAGCGCTTTTTTTGCTGGCCTCGGCATTTTTGTTTGCTTCCCATTTTGCACAGAAAATATTTACACAACTTAGACCTATAATTATGTGCAACTTATAAAATATCCTATACAAATATGTTTAAGTACGTGCCAATATTTTTACAATGTATTGTAGTTATAAAAACATAATAAAATAAGTTGTCAAACAACAAAATATTAAACGAACGGATAGCGGGACTGCGGGGCTGCGGGGCAAAGCGACATACGTCCGTCTAGCAGCGCGTCTATGCGATCACTGTCGAACTGCATACATAAGAAAGAGAAGCGCGATGACGCGACGCTCCTAACTTTATACATATCATAAAATAATTAATTACTTTTATATAAGTTGAGTATTCAAAAATAAAAAACAACCAAGTTCTGTATTTAAATATGATACGTTATTGTTATAAATTTTACCAACGTACGTTGATGAGTAATACAGATATTTTTGTTAGAAGATCATTTTAAGAGGTTAGTTTACTATTTTTTTGTATCAAGAAAACTTTTCAAAAACGTGTTTTGAATACAACAAGGTTCTCAGAAATATGTTCAAGATTAACATATATTTTTTTCGCCGTCACAAACTGTACAGATTTGGCTAAAAAATTGTTTGAGACAAGCCTATTTCGGTCTTGTCAGCGTCTTAAAAGTTACTGAAATTCGGTTCTCAATTATGAACAAACTACTTTCAGGGCTTGCGTTTATTCTGTTACACCTTGTATAAATAGATTTAAGCCGTGCTTCTCGAATCGATGACTTATTTTGTCCAACCAGTACGTAGCGACCTGGACAGCTCCGTCGTTTCCGTCATTCACGTCCTGGAGGGTGTAGGTAGTTGTGTCCGACAAGCAGGAGAGAAGGCTTAAATAAAAACTCCACGTCTTGAAATATCATATTATTTATCTACTTTTGTGACAAACTCATGGATGACGAGTGCATCAAACATTGGCACTAATATAAGTGGCGGGTTTTTGTCATTTTAAATCATAACTATTCATTCACTAACACGTCTAACACCTAACGTTTTGTTCTGCCTTAAAGTGGTTATAAAACCAAATGAGACTCGGAGTTCAAAATAGTTGTTATGATAGATCATTCATTCCGGCGCTGTTTCCCGCTTGCTCGTAACATGAGACTCTGGCCGGCTGGCTCTATCAATATCGTTGCAGGACCTTGCATCCATGGCTCGCCGTCCACTTGCATAGCACAAGATCCTTCCATTTCAATCTGAAATAAGCAAAAAAACAATGTTATGGGTAATCTATTCTAAATTCAAACTGCACTTCCGTACGATAATCGGAAACTTTTGGAACTATCGATAGTTAACCTAAAGCTAGTGACTCTTAACTCAATAAAGGGATCGAATGTATCCTAAGAAATCGATAGGGCAAGATGATAAGCCATATCTAATACATTGTATTTTTGTAACACTATCAAAATGTAGCAAAATGAGGGCTGTGACTGCATAGAAACAAATATCGATATCGACTTTATGAGTATGTTTTTCCAGGGACTGAAAGCGGTTACGGTTAAAGGTTAAGATACCTCAAAAATATAACGGTACCGATTCAAAATAGAGGTTGAGCTCTACCGGTACTCATATAAATAAAGATTAGGATAAATTGTTATTTAACCGTTATACGATTTCGGTACCGAAAAACATGGTGACGGCGCGGCGCGGGTGCACGGGGGTGTCTACAACAACATGCTGCAACTTGACCTTATGTTTGTTGTACTAGTGGTAGGCAGTTAGCGCGTGAAGGACATGGAGTGATTTAACAATCGCTAACGACAGAAACAGACAGAGTGGCGAGGCGGTATGTCAAAGAAACCCTTATTTAAAAAGGTTAAGGTACTGATATTATTAAAAAGGTTATGTTACTTCTACTGAAATATACCGGTATAAATTTCGTACCTTAAAATACGGCTACTTTAAAAAATAACGATATCGTTATATTTCGGTTATCGTTATTTAACGGTATGACGTCATATCCAAATTTAAAGGTACCTTTATTTTTGGGTAATTCAGTCCCTGTGTTATTCTATTAATTTTTCAGATTTCCAAAAGATGCAATGACTCGGGATGTTTGGATTTGGGCTTGAGCAAATCATGTTTCGTGGACTCCTAAACGTACTAGTACAATTTGCTCACAGCATTTTGAAGCTTCATGTTCTAGAATACATTCTAATATCAAGAGACTCCGTGCTGCTACTGAGAAATTCCTAATAAGAAAACCAATAACACTGCCCGACCCGGGTATTGAACTCAGAACGTCGTGTTCAGCAATCATCCTTGCGGACAATAGACCATCGAGGCAGCGGTGCTATTCTGTGAAAATTTCACCGTGAAAACTTAGGTGAAGTGAGCGTGGAGTGAGCTGTCAATAGTGTCAATTCCTAGAAAAAACAAACTCACTTCACCTAAGCTTTCACGGTGAGATTTTTACAGAATCGACCGGCAGTTCTTGTACCGTGGCAATGAATCCTTATAGACTGACTTTAAAATCTAAATCCTATGTTACCTATTTAAAAAGAATTGATCTGCATTGAAGATCAATTTGATAAGTAAATATGAAAAAAAAAAATTAAATAACGAAGAGCTTTTTTTATCACAACTATTGGCTGAACTCATCGACAACAAAATATCGATAGTGTCAAGCACTTTCATCGCTTACACAAAAATGACGTCATCCCGTACACTGACAGGGAGTCTCTGTGTGAGTTAGTACATGTGTGCGTATAGTTTATGCTTGTATTCGATTATTTTTTTGTGTGCGTGAGTAATAACGCGATCGAAAATGCATTAAGAGTGTTATCACTATTTGTGTGCGTTGCCTCGTCCCCCGCGATGAAAGTGGCAGACTTATTCGCATAGATATTAGTGCTCGTTGCGTCTCCGGTTGGTTTAATGCTCTAAGGGTAGAGATAATAGTGCGCTTTTTTTTCTTTTTTTTTTGTATGGGGACACAACTCATTTTTGACTTAACTTTATTTTTATATTTCTGTTATACAGGGTATCACTGGAAGTATGGATCAAATCAAATAGGGGCGTGGGCAAAGTCATTTCCAAATATTTTGATCCTGAGAATGTTGGTGAATTTTTTTACGATTCAAAAGTTATGACCAACTTTTGTTATTTTCAATCACTTTGCATAGTGCTTAAAGAACAAAATAATTTAAAAAATACTACCAGGAACTGTCAATTTAAGTTTTTTAGACAGCTCTGATAGTTTTTTTTATGTTTTTTTTTCTTGGAGCACTATGCGAAACGATTGAAAAAAATTGGTCACAACTTTTGAACCGCAAAATAATTCTCAATCATCAATCATTCTCAGGATCAAAGAGTTTGGAAATAACCTTGCCCACGTCCCTATTCGATTTGATCCATACTTCCAGGGACACCCTGTATGGCAAATATAATAATATATATATTGGGATAGTTTCAAATATCTGCTTGTAACGGTTCCAACACTACAATAAAAAAAAAATTGTATGGGGACCCCCCTATTTTTTAACTTTTTTTTTATTTTTAGATTTTTTCCTACGCTTACACACAATTACCGAACTGGATTCCAAATTTCATCCTTCTAGGTCATCTGGAAGTAGGTTAGATTTAGGTACTATATATGTCAGTCAGTGCTAAAATTTACGACTTTTTGACCTTCATATCTTTTTAACTGTTTGAGCTAGCTTCATGAAATTTGGGCTTCTAGATGTCCTTATGGATATAATTAAACAAACGTAGTTTTATGTGTTTACGTTAAGACTATGCCGACCCCACAGTGGCGCCCTCATCGTTTGTTTGGTTATTTCATACAATTTAGAATGAAAATGCAGAAAATAAGCACGTTAAGTTGTGCTTCACAAGATTATACGTTATTATTATTAGAAACGGTAGTTTTATATTGTTTAGTTTTGTTATAATCCTTAAAACGGATAACAGTGGCCACCATATTCCGTTTTAAGGATTATAATAAAACTAAACAATATAAAACTACCGCGTCTATTATTAACAACGTATAATCTTGTGAAGCACAACTTACCGTGCTTATTTTCTGCATTTTCATTCTAAATTGTATGAAATAACCAAAAAAACACGATGAGGGCGCCACTGTGCGGTCGGCATAGTCTTAAAGAGATTTTGAGTTATAGAAGGGTCAAAAGTGGCACCAAGTGGTTCGTCTAATATTACACTCGGCGCTGGTTAGCCAGTTCCTTTGCTTGAACTTGGCTTGACACGCTACCGCGTGTCTAGATTTGATTCTAAGTAATTGATTCGATTAAATTGCCAGGTTTGATATTGTGGTTTTCCTATTCATATTGTTACATACACACATCAAAAGTGTCTAGGGATCAAGCATTTTTATGCGGATTTCTTGAGATTGAGATGTGGCTTTGTAATAAATTTATGATTTTATAAATTTATATGGATCCTTTTTGGTGCATTTCATAATTTGAATCAGGAACTGTGAATCAAATTCGAGTAAAAGATGAAAATCAGCTGTCAATATTTTCCCTATAAAAACATACAACGCATTGAAGACATTATTAGTGCTACTGTTTCCCTACTACTGATTAAAACCAACGTTATTATGGAGCGGCGACGTCATTTAAGCAGGGAAGAAATGCTCAGAGCCGTGGGAATGATAGAAGCTGGTTCCCGGCAACGTACTGTGGCTTTAGCTCTGAATACAAGTCAGAGTGTTATCAGTCGACTTTGGACACGTTACCGAAGCACTGGTACCGTGGCTGAGCGCCATGGAGGACGGTATCGCTGCACCACACGGAGACAAGACCGATACATTCAAATCTTAACTCGAAGAGCTCCAACAATAACCGCCATGATGTTAGCCGTGAGGCTTCATCACTCTTCAGGGAACTTAATTAGCGACCAAACAGTCAGAAACCGCTTGCATGAAGTGAACCTTCATTCCCGAAGACCGCTACGGGTACCACCTATAGCAATGCACAATCGTAGGATTCGATATCAATGGGCTCTTGAACACAGAAATTGGGCAGAAGAACAATGGCGTTTCGTGTGCTTTTCTGATGAGTCTCGTTTTGGTATGAGACCGGATACAAGACGTATACGACACTGGAGAACCCCTGGACGCCAACAGCGATTAAAATCCTGCCAGGAAGTCCATCCTTATAGTGGTGGAACCATCATGGTATGGGCGGGTATTTGGATCGGCGGAAGAACTGAGTTGATTTGGATCAGAGGCAACCTCAACGCTCAAATTTATGCTGAGACGATTGTATCAGACGTCATCGTTCCTCTACAAGTGCAAATCGGTCCCTTATTTCAGTTAATGCATGATAATGCACGACCGCACACCGCAAGAGTTGTAAGACAGACTCTCGCCGCAGCTAACATCAATGTCCTGCCCTGGCCTGCTCAGTCGCCAGACTTGAACCCGATTGAGCATGCATGGGATATGCTACAGAGAAGAGCTCTGCCGAATATGGAGGGTATCCAGTCGCAAGAATACCTTTTTTTGTTGTTGCAACGAACATGGGCGGCCATTCCACAGCGTGATTTGGATGAACTCATTTTGAGTATGCCAAACCGATGTTCTTGTGTTATTAGTGTTCGCGGTAGAAACACGGATTATTAATTGTTTAAGTTACCCAATAAAATTTTAGAGAAAACTGTTATTTCAGTCCTTTTTTCGAACTTTTGTGTTAGTGGTTCAAATGTCAAAAATCCCTTTATTAGGAAAATGGCAAATTTCTTTATTAATGCAAAGGTGACTTGGTTTATCGTTACTGTGACAAACGAAAACACTTTATTTGATGAATCCTTAAAGAAAATTTTAATTAATATCAATCAGGAGAAAAGTTATTGCAAAAATATATGTTGATCCCTAGACACTTTTGATGTGTGTATTTTCCAGGTCAAGATACTGTCTATAAACTACTGGATTTTATTCACTGTTAACACTAAATACATTATTTTCTACAATCACGTGCTAACTCACGCCTTTGCTGGCATTATACATGATTTGCAAGCCTTACCTATTATTGTTTACATTAAGTAAATGTTTTTTTATTACTTTTATGTATATTCATTACCTTAAGACTAGAAGCCTGTGCAAAACGGTAAGGTTCTGCCAACCCACACTGCAATCTCGCAATGTGGAAAGACGATGAAATTCCAACCACCTGTAATTTAATATTTTATGGTAAATCAACAATAATCTGTGACATAAAGTTAAGAGTACACATTCATGCTCGCTCGTGTTTCTGTTTGAGGAAACATTGAATTTGTCTTATCAAGTTATCACAATCAGTGTTGGGCGAAATTTATTTTTTAATACAGTTGCTCAAAAAGTGGCGTATTGCAGGGACGTATAGCGTTCGGGATGTGGGCTATTACATACTCGTGCTTTTTTTTTACCTTTCCCGAACTCGTGCGTTCTCTTTCCCAACTGTCAAAATCATGTCTATGAAAAACCAACCATGAAGTTTTAACTAAAAAAATTCATAGAAGTTTTTATGATTCATGCAAATACGTATATTTCTAAAAAGAAGCTACTAATATGTTTCAATATCAGATTTAATGATTTGATTGAATAAGTTAGGTTAGGTTTCATTTCATTTCATCTCATTAAATTTCATTTTCATTTCATATCAATAAAAAAATTCTACTGAAGACTTGGCTGTATGGGCATAGTTCCCTTTGCCTACCAGAATGGGTGAAGAAAAAAAAGTCTCTGCTTATATTCTACGGTTGGCGCCATTTTTCAGAAATTTTCTTTGCGAGTTTTAGTTGTTTGTTGCACAAAATGAGTAATTTCGACCCTAGTTTTTTTGAATGAACACCACCTTATTTTATTAAATTGCTTCATTTTTTCGCAACTGTATTAAAAATAGTCGTTCAGTACACGTGCGAAACCGTCATTGCAACTTGTTCCGACTGTCAACCCTCGCCTTCGGCTGCACCTCGGCTCGGGTAGACATTTGTCGGAACTCTTTGCAATGACAACCTTTCCGCACTTGTAATGAAATATACTATTGATTGCTGAGTAATGACTAATCAGTTAGTCATAACGAATGATTAAATGATTGATTTACTAAATCGTGGAGGCGCGAGTGATGATTGCCATCGCCAGATAACTTTTTATACGAGGAATAAAATTGACGTTGGACAGTTTTTGTATGAAACAATTGTCAAAATTATTCCTCAAATAAAGTTAACAAATGATTGAAAAATCAGCCCTCAGTTAATTTAATAAGTAACCGAATTCCTGACTACCTACCGAAAGTTCAGGTTGTCTGGCGAGGTTTTCCGGACCTGTAGGGCTTTGAAACGCTACCTCCACTCCTCCCTCAAATAGCGACGTATTTATTTACTATGCGCCGCTGACCATTTCGCGGAAAACCATGCCACAGTATAAAATATTTGCAGTTGATCAATTCAATTAGTTTTTCGATTTAGATAAGAGATGTTTTGGGACAAAATGTTACGGAACAAATTAATGTTGATAGCAATAAAATTGTTCCTTGCTCGTGTATACATATTTTTGGGGCTGACTGTACACACGGCTACACATCAAGCTATACATTTCCAGTTTTAGCTGACCTCGCATTGTATAGGTTTTTTGTACAATCAGAAATCAGCTTATACTGATTATGTATAGCTTGATGTGTAGCCGTGCGTACATACAATTTTTAAAAATTATTTTGTGGTGTAAGTAGGAAATGAAACGAAAAATGTTTTTTAAATCGACCCATCAAGCTACACATTTCCAGTTTTAGCTGACCTCGCATTGTATAGGTTTTTTGTACAATCAGAAATCAGCTTATACTGATTATGTATAGCTTGATGTGTAGCCGTGCGTAGATACAATTTTTAGAAATTATTTTGTGGTGCAAATAGGAAATGAAACGAAAAATGTTTTTTAAATCGACCCTGTTTCGGATTTTCCTTTGTTCTATGGCGCCGTGACAGACTGGTGCCAGGGCGACGGTTTATTTCGAATTGATTATAAGTGTATTATTATTTGGATAAATATAAAAATAACCCGCAACCCGTTTAGAAGTGCATACAACAAACGTTTTATTCTTTCTCTAACATGCCTAGCCTATTGACATTGAGAAACTCATGATGGAAAAACCCGTAGCCTGACTTGGGAATCGAACCCAGGACCTGCTGCTTAGCAGTAGCGCTTGCGACGACTAGACCAATGACGCAGACATTTTACATTCCCTTTTAATTTTTCTCAAATAAATGTGAGGATCGATTTTGGCTTTTCTTTTCAACGTAAGAAAACTATGATTTAATGACGAAAAATCTTTAACCAAAACGTGTGGTTTGTCTCATTGCATAGAAGTAAATTTTATACCTCAAGTTTCCCGTCGTGAATGCTCTGTTCGTCCAAGTCTTCTTCATTACCCATACCTACAATATAAACAGATGGTGTTAATTAATTTTATTACGTTTTCGAATTTGCAGGTCAGTGTCAGGTTGTATATTGATCATTATACGATTCACGACCGTAACAAATACAATTTAGCAAAGAAAAGTATTTGACGTTCAAAAGTGCCTATTTGAAATAAATGATTTGACTTTCCCGAAGCGCATACTTTTCTTTAGATAGGTAGACGATGATTCCATTGTCACCAAGTTCACTATTAACCCCACAATTTTCTTTAGCTTTGTAAAGGCTGAATAAAACATGCTCAATCTTATTTGCGCAAATTGCAATTTGCATAAGCAAGCATGTATTTTTTTTAACTCACTAGTAGGTAGCAGTTTTGGAGTGAACGTCGGTGTTTTTTGTAACAGTAAATACAAAAAAAAATGTTCAGGACGTTATTACTCATCAAACCCAGTATTTTTCATTCTAATGGGCACCCTTTTTAGGGTACGATATTTAAGATGTCCTTAGACTTTAAAGATAATTTTTAGTATTCTTTATAACAAATTACTGACTGGATACGGTAAGCAGAGGACAGAGGGCATGGCGCAGTGGCGCGGCCTGAGAGAGGCCTATGTCCAGAAGTGGACTGCGATATGCTGAGTTGCTTATTATAACGAAAAGTGGGGTACTGACTCCAGAGGTCGACGCCGGCGCCCCAGGACGGGATGTTGAGTGCCACGAGCGCCTGCAGCGGCGGCAGCGCCAGCGCGCGGGCGGCGCGGCCCAGGCGCACGCGCAGGCGCCGCTCCAGCCCGCCGCAGCCGCCCGCGTCCAGCGCGCGGCCCGCGCCCAGGAACGCGTACGCCATCTGACGACACACATACACTGTTGCGGTCCATCTCGGGCACCGACTCCGACAGTCAAAAGACTTCGGTTTTTGAAATCATCAATATTTTATTAAAAAGTAATCTTGCTCTTCTTCTCAAACTATTACAGGAGACGCTGAAAGTAGTTCATAGAATGATTTTGGTGTCAATTTAGTGTTTATCAACTGTCATTGCTGACCATACTAGACACAAGTAAATTCCTTTTAAACCATAACGACTAAATAAATACGCTCACTTCGTCTATATTAGCATAGCCATTAAGTTGCAAAAATGATGAAAAAACAACGGCATTACTTTATGGAGTTGATATATACCAAGTCTGCAGTACACCAGCAACGTCTTGCATAGGTCGTTAGCAGCAAGTAGGAACGTTGCTATCATCGAAGAAAAATAGTGGGCGTAAGCGTAACCAGTCCATATAAGAAGTACTACAAATTACAGCCCAACTTACGTAATTCAGCGTGCGACTAGCGTATCTGTAGAGAAACTGCGCACGTGCATGATGGAAGTCCAGCGCCACCTGCGCGTCCACGCCGATGCTCACATAGTTATACGCGTGCAGCACGCGCGGCTGCCGGTAACGAATCAGTCTGCTGCGCTTCGGAATAATCGTTACCTTCCATCTGTAAACGAAATGAAATGTTTAATTCTTTGAGTCGTATTTTTTTAAGACATTTTTGGTCACTTTAATCTGAGATATCTAAACCTGTCCAGTGGTTGATGACTGGCTTGTTTGACAGCGTTGATGATGCTGTGCGCGTCCAGAGTAGTATGGCCGCCGGCGCCCCAGCCCAGCACGCGAGACAGATCATTGCCCGTACCCATGGGTAAGATCGCAACTGCAGCCTACAAAAAAAAGATTACACAATTCATTAGTTTTTAAATCAACTTTGTCTTGTTTTAAAGCTTGTGCGAAGGAGTTCTACCATAGAGGTAACTACTTCTTTCCCCAAGCAGCGTTACCGGGTTCGGGTTTGAAGGGTAGGTATAGGTTCCCGGTGCCGACGTGAATACAGGCAGTTGAGACATTTCAGCTTTGGGATGATGATGAATACGAAACATTACCATGTTGCCAACTACTTTTTATGTGGCCAGCAACGTTGTTTCCCGAAACACATTAACATGTCACTAAAACAATGTTTTGCAACTTTATTTCCGGCGTAGGTATGTATACGGGGCTTCACTTTACCATCAGTTGAGCCGGAGGCTTGCTTGTCATCCAATAAACAAAAAAAAACTGGTAAATTGCGAGTCGGACTCGCGCACCGAGGGTTCCGTACAAAGTAGGTATGTAACTACAAATTTACGGTTTTCGGATTTTTTCATTTATTTGTGCTACATGACTTTGCTTCTAGCCAAATTTCATGATCTTATACATTTTCATTCCCTTGAGAGTGACGAAATATACGTTTTTTGCGACATAAACGGCCGTATCTTTTTTTTAAGTTACCTTAGAAGTTTGATTTTTTCACAGCTTCAAGGAACCGCAGATCTGAATACCTCTACCTATATGGTTTTAATTTCAACTCGATACCTCCACGAGCTCCCAAGATAAAGGGTATTGACAGACAGACGGACGGACGGACAACAAAGTGATCCTATAAGGGTTCCGCTTTTTCCTTATGAGGTACGGAATCCTAAAAATGATTGGGCCTGTATTCTAGATCGAGGCTCACTTATAAATATAAGTACTCTGTACTAGGTACAACAGGCGTACAGTAATCAATCATACATCCTTCGCGTTTATTATAATAGTTCTTTCAGCATGATAGATGATACTTTGGCTACTCCTACATGTCATACAATATACTTATCATCACTTAAATAAGATATATCTCTACCTTTACGTGTGGGAAAGAGAACAACGAGTTCATGACCCACGCAACAGTTCCATCTCCGCCAGCGACGAGGATACGACATCTCGGCGGCAACCACCGCACTACGCTCTCTGGGGAAGTTGAGCTAATATCCACCACCTGTAAATTCATAATTTAGACTTCAATTTTGAGCGGGCGTTTCGAATTTCGTTCGAAGAAGAGAGAAAATCTAAGGTTCTTTGAACATCAATAATCAATAGTTAGTAACATAACTCACTTGAATAGGATTCAGGAGCCCTCTAAACAAAGAAAGTACTTCATCACTCCTGTTGCTTCCAGACTTGGGATTTGCTGAAAGATTGTCCATAAAATAATTAAAAATAACCTAATGTATTGTACTATATATTCTATTCATTGAATAGGAAGATAAGAGTAGAAACAATTTATTCACTCTAAAATTATAAAATATTGATTATACTTTGCTTTTTAATGAATATTGTTTGATGGTGAAGCCAGTGGCCTCTGCAGCATACATAGTGATCCCTTTGATATTTTTAAGGGAAAGTGTGAAATTTAATTCTGCTCAAATAAGTATCTGCCTTAAAATCTCTATAGAATTAAGTTAAGCAACAATTTAAGTAGTTTCTACTAATCAGATAACTGACTACATGCTTATTTCATTTCACCCCATCTCTTATCAATTATGCAAATATAAATGAAAATACATTATGTTTAAAAATCCATGATAATCGCTTGACTTCCAACATCCAACACAAGCAAGCCAGAATAAGTATGTAGTAGAGGCCACTAGGTCTAACTCTAGTGGTAAAATAACTTCAAACAATATACTGTTTTCATTCAGAATGGAAACATACCTAAAATTACGAAAGGTTCCCAGTCATTGTCGCCTGGATGCTTTATGTTAGAAACATGTCCCTTTTCTAACTGTACACATGCAGGTGGAATTATTATATTCCTGTACTTTTGAAAGTCACAATGCTGTAAAATGTTAGTCAAAATAGATATTTTTAGTAAAATATTGTCATATATCATAGATATTGTTAGCCCTGACAAGGCCTTTGCTGAATAGGCCTCTCTTACAATAGACCAATTATTTTAATAAGCTTGGTAAATCACATCAAGCTATCTATCTTCTATCTATCTATTTATATAAAAAGAGAAGTCCTGACTGACTGACTGACTGACTCATCAACGCCCAGCCTAAACCCTTGGACCTAGAAAGCTGAAATTTTGCACAGAGGTTTGCTTTATAATGTAGACGAGGAATAAGGAAGGAATTTTCGAAATTCAACCCCTAAGGGAGTTAAATAGGGGATGAAAGTTTGCATGGAAAATCTTATTCCTTGAGTTAATAAACTTGAAACTTGGCACGAAACTTATCTAAGTAAATTATGAAGTTTGACATTTTTTGTTTTTCTAAACTACCTCCTAAAGAGGGATGGGGGGGGTGTCAAAATTTGTATGGAAGAATTTCAACGCGCAGTCCGATTAACTCCAAACTTAGTAAGTATTTATATTTAAAACCAAAAATAAAGAATGACTTGAATCAGGGTTTCTCGAAAATCTACCCCTAACGGCGTGAAAAGGGGTAGTTAATTTTACAGGGGAGGATTTTATTGCATGGCTTGATTAACTCGAAAATTGGTATAAATAATCTTTGAGTCAAGTTATGAACACATCTTAAACGATTTTTCAGAATTCCACCCCTATAAGGGTGAAAAGCGTGGATACAGTATAAATGAAAATTCTTATTCATTTGATTAATAAACTTGAAACTTGGCAAGAATACTTATCTAAGTAAATTATGAAGTTTGTTCTTTTTTGTTATTCTAAACTACCCCCTAATGGGGTATTGAGGGGTATCAAAAGTTGTATGGAAGAATTTTAATGCGCAGTTCGAGTTACTCGAAATTCAGTATTTATACTTAGGACCAAAAATAAAGAATAACATGTATCAGGGTTTTGCGAAAATTACTCCTGACGGGGTGAAATGGGGTAGTTAATATTCCATTTTACTGCGTGGCTTGATTAACTCAAAAATTGGTATAAACAATCTTTGAGTCAAGTTATGAACACATCCCCAACGTTTTTTTTAATATTTCTCCTCTGTGGGGGTGAAATGTAAGGAAACAGTATGAAAAATCTTATTCATTTGGTTAATAAACTTGAAACTTGGAAGGAATACTTGCCTGGGTTAGTAATAAAGTTTATCATTTATATTTTTCAAAACTATTCCTCAAAATATATAGGTTTAGGGGGTGTTAAAGTTTGTGTGGAAAATTTTAACGCCTGGTCCGATTACCTCGATACTCAGTATTAATACTTTTGACAGAAAAGAAACAATTATAAGTAATGGGTCTTTCGAAAATAGACCCCTGACGATGACGGGAAAAAAGTGGTATTCGATTTTTGAGGGCGGTATTATAGTGCGTAGCTTGATTACCTCCAGAATAATGGTATAAATCAATTTAAGCTCGAAACTTGGCACAAATACATAACTAAGTAAATTATAGTTTGTCATTTTATGTTTTTCTAAACTACTTTAAAGGGAGGTTGGGGGTGCCAAAGTTGTATGGAGGAATTTTAACGCGCAGTCCAATAATATAAACTCGAAACTCAGTATGTATACTTAAAACCAAAATAAATAATAAAGGGTAACCGGGTTTTTCGAAAATGTAACCCTAACTGGGCAGTCAATTTCACAGAGGAGTATTTTATTGCGTGGCTTGATAAACTGGAATATTGGTATAAATAATCTTAAGAGTCAAGTTATAGAAACGAAAGATTGTCTTTGACTTTTAATTTTCAAAAAAACCCCTCATAGAGAATTTAGGGGGTGACAAAGTTAATAGGTAAGAAAAAAAATTAACCCGCTGTCGGATTAACTCGAAAGTCGGACTAATATTTACTTAAACAAAAAAGTATGTGTTTTAGGGTTTTTCAAAAATTTACCCCTACCGGGGTGGAAAAGGGTAGTAAAATTTAAGGGGTAGAAACTCCAATTTTCATTAACTCGAAAATGGGTATAAATAATTTTTAATAGAAACAAGCTCTGTCGTGATGAAGAGGGAGGACAGTTTATTTGAAACATCTTAGATAATTTACCTAAAAAATTGGCCCGAATACTTATTTCTCTAAATAAAGTATAAAAATCGTAAACATTAATTTTAGTAATTTTACCAAGGGGAGGTGGAGAGGGTGTTAAATTTATTTGAGGAAAGTACGAAACCCACTCGGACGAAGTCGCGGGCAAAAGATAGTGTTAAATAATTGCCCAGGCTCTCATCAAGTTATAAAAACGAATTTAATAGTTTTACTTCTAAGAGCTTACAGCTTACAATCTACTTGGAAAGCTATTTTACAATGATATGAACATGAAAAAATAAAAGTTTGGCTGTTTATTTGTATCCAAATTCATTGTATTTCATCATAAAAATGTCAATAATTCTACTCCATTTGCATAAAAACACGCATCAATAAAGCCAGTCATAAAATTAAATTAATTGATGCTTAAATAATAAATTACTATGTTAATTAAATAATAAAATTACCTCATTATCACTAGCAAGACGTGTATGAGCCCACAATTTTGTTCTTTGACACCATGAACAGAAGTATCTTCTAAAGACTTCTTCATGCTGATCCACACTCTCTGTTTGACTTGTTCCCACTAATAAACATTTAATTTGATACTACAGCAATGTTATAAAAAAACTTCTCTTCTCTATGTCGATAAAACATAATGAATTTTCAGAACACATACCATGAACCCAATGATGATAGAATGGCGTATCGCCTGGCCATGTGACAGGTTTGCATCTCAACTTTTTATCAATAGATCTGTGGCACCTTTTGCATGCACTCACAGCACAGCATTCACAGAAAAGTCCAACTATCGGCAACATGAGTTTACCACAATTTGTGCACTGTAATAAATTGGAATTAACTTGAAAATAACAGTCGAGCTGATAAGGCACTCAAAGAAGTCCCTGGCCTTTTAGGTGATGAAAGCCAAAAAGTCAGTATGTGAAAGTATGTTTATAAATAATATGAGGAAGAAAGATACTGTCAAAGGACAATAGTTTATCTAGTTAATTTAGGAGCTCAACACACCAACCAAGCATGCATGCAAGCATGGTGTGGTGCGTTGTAGTGCTGTTTGTGTACTTTAGTTCGGATTTTTCATGACGGTAACCCCAATTTGTAATGAAATGCTGTATAAACAGCGCCGCGCTGCACCGCACCGCGCTTTGAGCATAGTTTCTAAGATTCACTTACATAAATATTGTATGGTACAGATTTGTTACACTGAATGCTTCTCCAAGTATGCCCACGGCTTCTATATTGTGTTCGCATATAATTATTATCAGAAAAAACAGAATGAAGAATTCGATACACCAAATAAACAAGAAACGCACCACCTATTATGAAATAGTGATTGCAAATTAAAACGTCATTCAAATTCAAAAAGGCTTCCATTTCGAATTTGAGTTTACTCAGATACTGTTCAATTAGTATATAACGTTTTAAAACATAAGTATGAATTTATCAAAGGAAAGAAAATCGATAATTTTATTTCATTGTTTGTTTTGATGAGTACAAATGACAAGACAATCAATCAAATTGGAATTGCAAAGATTGTCATTCAGTGTGACCAGATTAAATTTTACAAAAAAACCGAAGCTCCTTAAAAAAATACTGAAATATACCAACTTGCACAGGGAAAATATAATACCAATAAAAATACTGATTTTCAAAACATATTTTAATATCATCATTATCATCGCAATAAATATTAGAATTATATTTTAACATTCTGTTTGATGGGTTAAAATCTGTTAAAATTCACACAGCCTCCTTCATCTTTTATACCTTGTTTTTTAACATACACACACAAAGATATGTATAAACAATAGGGTTTGGGGCGAAGATATAAGTTGTGAATTTTCTGTACCCTTTCGGTGCGCAGCTCAGTTGACGGATGTCACTTAATCTTGTCAGATTCAAACAAAGGTGCGCGCCGAATGGGAAGCTTCTAGAATAAAATGTAAAGAGTTTAAGGTTTGCGTTATAGTTTGGTTTTTAAAATTGCAGATACATTTTTGTTTATTAATCTGTTTCTTTGACAGCTGTATAGCTCAAAGAATTACACCATAGTTGAACACGAGAATCCTAATGAAATTTATGGTGCCCTTTTTGCTGTCGTGCAAAAAGAGTACCAATCTACCTTCAAGTCCAAAATTTAACTATTGTTAATGGATCCTCTATTGGCTTTGACCAATGGGCTACTCCAGGTATTTATATAAAGTAGAGCGAGACTATACGAGTTATATGGTTTGAAAAAATACAGGTTTGATACTCCTTTCCTAGAGTATGTAAAAAATTATTCAAATTTATTTTTAAAATATTGTGCATTTGCTAAATCAAAATTTTTAAATGATTCAATTAAAAATTCTAATGATAAAGTAAAAACCACTTGGAAAATTATTAATAATGAAATGGGTAAATCGGTTAAACAAGATAAACAACTTGAGATTATGGTTGACAGCAAATTAGTTAATAAAGCTGCTGACGTAGCTGAGGCATTTAATGAGTTTTTTGCCAACATACCTGTAACCACGACTCGCTCCTTAAATTCGTCCCCGTCTAAAGCTGAAAACCTTTTGCATAGTAGTATACCTAAATGTAGTCGCTTATTTAGCTTCGAACATGTAACCCCGCGTGATGTAGGTAGTTAATGTTTTTAACACACTTAAGTCTAAAAACACCGGTGATTATTGGGGCATCTCCATTAAACTTTTAAGTAATATAATAGACATCGTAGCCCCCTATCTAGCTGTTACTTTTAATAAATGTGTTGATTTAGGAATTTTTCCTGACCTCATGAAGACTGAAGAGTAGTAAAGTCATACCTTTATTTAAATCAGGTAATAAAAATGACGTTGGCAATTTCAGGCCTATTTCTATCTTACCTGCAAAAAATTTGAAAAATTAATACTCAAGCAGCTGCTAAGACATTTTAATATAAATAGCCTCCTTCATAATGAACAATATGGCTTTACAAAAGGTCGTTCGACTACAGATGCGGGTGTTGCTTTGCTGAAACACATATTTAATGCATGGGAGGACTCGCAAAATGCTATTGGAGTTTTCTGTGATCTCTCCAAAGCCTTTGATTGCATGCACCATGACACACTTTTACGTAAACTACGTCATTACGGTGTCCAAAACGAAGCTCTCAACGTAATAAATTCTTATTTACATAATAGGTTCCAATGTGTAGATGTTAATGGTGTGAAATCTTCTGGGCTACCAGTTCAGTTAGGTGTACCACAAGGCTCAATACTGGGTCCATTCTTGTTCTTAGTATTTATAATGATTTACCTTTCTATTTAAAAGGCATCTGTGACGTTGTACTGTTTGCAGATGATACCTCTCTTATTTTTAAAGTAGACAGGAACAGACAAGATTTTGACGACATAAACAGTGCACTCTCTATTGTTACGGATTGGTTTACGTCAAATAACCTAGTTCTCAATGCCAAGAAAACGAAATGTGTAAAGTTCGCCTTACCGAATGTTAGAAATCTAGGACCCAACATCGTCTTAGATAAAGAGGTGCTTGAAACTGTGGGCTCGGCAGTTTTTCTTGGAATAACATTAGATGCCAAACTTCAGTGGGGACCACATATATCAAGCCTAGCAGGAAGGCTCAGTTCGGCTGCCTACGCCGCACGGTGGGCTGAAAATCGGCTTTCATAGACTTAGGGATTTCAATTTGCAAGTGCCGGATTTTTTGCCGGATATCGCTTCTATTAATTAATATTATATTAAAAAATGACACCCGAGTTAATTCTGCGCAAAAACGAAGGAATTATAATTTTTTTACGAAAAATTCTTATGAAGCTAGTATGAAAAAGTTAATTATCTCGTAAACAGCAAGGAAAACCGTAATATCCTTACAGGTGGTTATAGTACTAATTATAATCGCTGCTAATTTTTTTTAAAAAATTGTCAATATATTTTTAATTATTTTTACATATGAAACGGTTCCTTTTAGTGACTAAATTAAGAACATTGTTAATTATGAAGAATGTTATTGACCCAAATATTAAGAATTAATATTGAATCCTTGATCCAAGATATAAATCGATCGTCGATAGCTACCAATCTATGGATCGATCTCCGACCCGTGTCCTAATATCGAAAAAAGACGATCCTGCTGTCGATCAATCCGCAGATAACATGAAATCCTTTTCCCTCTTCGTCATTCTGCTGTATGCAAAATGTATAAAAATAGACATGGTTCGTTTGTTTGTAATAATAAAAAGCTAAGCATAAACAGGTTATATAATTTTATTTTATGGATTTTTAATACTTACATATATATTGACTGAAGATAACATTCTATTAATACGAACAAATTTGTAATAATACGTAAAAGACAGAGTTACGTAAACATTCAATTGAGTTTGAAAATATAAAAATGGGATGGGTCCCGCCTGCTTCCAACTTTTTTTTAGCTTTTCAGCTTTTTTTAACTTAATTTTTTACCGCAGTCGGGTATTTTAGTTTTTATTATTTCCAGCTTTTTAGTACATATACAAATTAATGTGAAAGATTTCGCAGACGATTTATTTTTACGGCGCAAACGTGTTCCACGCGCGCCTCAAAGAGATGTCAGCAGTATGGAAGGGGCCCGAAAGGGCCGAAGCCTGCCGGGGCAGCGGGATCATCCGAAAGGGTTACCGCTACCCCGGAACACAAAGGGCTAAGGAAGGAACACAGTTAACTAATAGATATCATCAGTTTATTTTTAAAAGCTGGGAAAGTATAGATATTTTATACATTATAAATATAACTTTGCTTTATCAGAACACGGTATAAAATATTGATTTTGAACGCATCTGTAATTAAGTCCCTAATCTATCTTAGATCTAAATCTATTTTGTAGCGTGGCAACCCCACGACTATAAAGCTAACGATGATGTTGGCCGCACTGTTAGTAACATCCAATCTAATGATCGCGGGAGCATTAAAAAGGTTGGCGTCACTGTGTTTTGTGACCAATCACGCGCCACTAGTTTTCCCGCGCGCCCTGCTTCTAGTGCCAACGCGGGGAAGTACCATCTCGACCCGTGTGTGACGCGACGTGTCTCAAGCCGCACTCGTAAAGTGCCCGCCATCTTAGATCTCTAATATTCTTTCTTGTTCTATGTTCCTTTAAAAGTGTTTTTTTTTTGGTGTACCTAGTAATTGAAAATAACAAGTACTTTCATTCAGAGGCCCGAACCCTGTGTCCGTCGGCTACAATTTTGTCGAAATGAAATCTGAAAAAAAAAATAGTCTGCAGCTGCAAAAAACTGAGGGTGCTGCTTTGTACTAATATGCATAAGTAGGTATATGCACTAATATGCACCGTAATATAACATATTCTTTTAGGCACCGTTAGTAGAAGACCACGATTAGTGCCGATCTTGGACACGCACAGACTAAGATAAGTCTGTGAGTTGCATTCGACATAATTTGTAACATATCTATTATGTAAAAAAAACAGTTGAAAAACCTGTTTTTTTCTTTTTTTTAATGACCTGGTCGCTGGGACCTTTTAGCCAAGTTTTTAATTATGTGAAAACCCTCTCAATTCAAAAAGCCACAGATTAACGATATACCACCTAACCTCAAAAACATATTTCTTAATTACTTGACTCTCCAATCTTTTAAAAATATATTAAAGGCCGTACTTCGATACATCTATATAGACAAATGAAACAACGTATGTTTCATCAAGGGACGTTTTGTTAAATTTTTCTAGTCCAAGCATGTTAGGAGCGTGGCCATGATTCTTTTGTTTATTAAATTCTTACAAATGTAGGAAAAATAAAGTTCTAGGTTCCTATATTTCAAGCTCTTACAACTAAGGGGTGCATAACTATTAATGAGGGTTTTCATTAAATTTAACGCCACCAGTTGACGCCACTTTGACAAGAGGTCTTTCATTTCGATTTAAAATAAAATACCAACAACGACCCACGGTTTCGCCCGCATGAGTGTCGATCCCGTGAAAATAGCGGAATAGAAAGTATCCTACGTGCTGTTCTGATGTATAAGCTATAGTATAGTAGTTCCATCAAAATCCGTTCAGTAGTTTTTGCGTGAAAGAGTAACAAACATACATCCATCCTCACAAACGTTCATCATTCGTATATTCTTTAAACGTTTTAGTTTTTCTAATTGAAACCTTAAATACGAGAAAGATTTTTTTTAAATTTCGCGTTCCGTTTTTAGTAGGACCGCTTTATTATTGGCAACACTTCGGAAATGTCAGAATTGCTTCGAAATAAAAATCAGATTTTGGTGAATGGCATAGAGAATATAACCACTAGAGAGCGCGTAGGCCGATTTCTTCGAAGCACACGACTCACTACCGCGGGCCGGGGGACGAGGAAGAACGCGCCGCTGCGATTGGTCAGTTCAAGGTCGAGTTGCGTAGGTATGCTTATCCGTAGGGCTGCTCTACTTCATTAAGGGAAAATAGTCGATATCGATAAAATGGATTTTAATACTATGAAAAATACTCAATTAAATTCATACAAATCATATTTAATCAAAATCGATTAATTATAAAAACAAAAAAAAAAACGCGTTATTATTGATTTTTATAATGAATTAATTTGGTATATGTTTTTCGAATTAACGTTTTAGGGTCCTGATTGGTCTTTGTAAAAAGTGATAAACGAGCGTCTAAATATTTCTAATTTTATTCCACAACTTTTTAATCGCGATTAAAAATAGTCAGATTTAGTTTGACAATCAAAATTTTAGGCTAAAAAGGTTAAATTCAGAATAGCATATTATTTGCCATTTTCAATAGATTATTAACTCAGTGCAATCTAAGTGCTGTGAAACTAAAATATACTCAAGTTGTGTCACTTTAGTCAATTTCAGAATGGGAAATCGTCGTTTTACAGGAATAAACTAAATTGTGGTGATTTTTAGTTTAGTTTAGAATAGGGGCATTTGTGACAAGAGAATCGGCACCATTATCAAATTCACTATGACGTAAGATTTTATGACCGTCTTCCACGAAATTGTAGCGAATTCAAGTGAGTTGTAGGTACTAATTTGTTGTTTCATATTCATTTAGTAAAAATCTATTATTTTGACATTACAAACAGACACTTCAATTTTATTTATTTGTAGGTATAGAGTATATCGATATAATCGTCGCGATGCTGCGAACAGCACTATCGAGAAAAAAAGAGACAACTGCTAATGTGCAAATTCGTGTACCAGAAAGAGACAGCAACGTGAACATTCCAGAACTTAAAATATTTGGATTGTATTTTTAATTTTTTATGAAATTAAATAAATGGAGTAGAAAACCACTTACCTGTGAAATCTTATCCTATCTTTTGTGTAACTTGAAGTAGTACTACACTTTCCACACCATTTAATTGCACAACTAGGCATTACTTTTCGTTTTATTTGCTTTATAAACGGGAGCGCGTGACGTTCGTACGTAAGCCTACAATTGCTGCGACTGACCAAAATTCCGACGCATAGGATTGATATAGCATATGTTTAGTGACCGCGGTAGCCTCCGCATGCGCTCTCCACTGGTTTTGTGCTCCGTGGTGAATGTGAAGTGGTAGACCGCGAAATTCAATACAAGAAAAACGTGCATACCTACACTTTACTGAGAGGATAAAATGGCGGCTAATAGAGCAGCCCCTAATCGATATTTCTATGAAATAACATCGATAAAAGATTGTGAGAATGTTTTCTTAGGGTCGTATTACAGAACGTCACTCAAAACTAGTTTCAACCAATCAAATGGCTGGAATCTAGTTTTAAGTAATGCTTGAGTATTGAGTGTCGTTCTGTAATACGGGCCTTAGTGTCACGGACTCACGGTACAATATCTACGGGTAAAAATACCCCAAGTTTTCTAACTTAGGTCTTTCATTTAAGTTATTTGTAGGTTCGTCCATCTTTCACAGCTAAGCCGTAAGACATGTTACCGTCAATGGACCGCTGATGATAATTGATAATAATTTGAATAATAATAAAAAAATTGTAACAGAACTGCAATTTGGAAAAAAATGTGTGAAAATTTGAATTTCACGGGATATAATGACGGAACTAACATAATTAATATTTTTGAAATTTAGATGTTAAGTTTCCAACACCTACCTTTTCTAACATGCAGATGATAGTGGGCTTTAATTAAAAGTCAACAATAAATTATAATTAAGTATATAATTATATTCAAACAGGAAAAAACAACAACAAACAAATCACTCTCATTTATTTCTGAACTATACAATTTTGATCAGATAATTTCGATGTGATATTCTTTCAGGAGATTTCTTTCCATAATATTTTCGTCTGTATTAAAAATTTTATCTTCTTGGGCTGTTTTTGACATTTGTCCTTTAATTCTCTTAATAAATCTGAAACAAATAAAATATAAGTAAGCTTTAATAGATATTGAAGACAAGCGAGAGATATCTCCCACTCTGTCTCAATTACTTTATTCAGTGTCCGGTTGAAACTAGATTCTTCAAAATGAAGAGATCAAATATTAATTGTTTTTGTTGACATCTCTAAATTTTCAACACCGATTGTTTCCAACCAATAAAGAACCATAAAATAGCATTATAATATCAAATTCACTACTCTATCCCTACATTATCAAAGAAAATGATTTCATGAAATTCAACTTGAAAATAAAGAGAAAAGGGAAAATATGAATGCTTTGCTGTTGAAACTCATCAACGAATGCAGAATCTTTTGTTTATATAGTTATAAAACCTCTTTGGCAGTACTGAATGTAACTGGCTGATTTTAATACTATTAAATTTTGACATTTTATAGATGCAATAAATTTAAAAAAAAACTAGTTCCCGCCATTTCTCAATTGTTTTCAAGCAAGCAACATGAACGTATGTGACGAAGAAATTCGGTACATTTTAAAATTTTATTACAAAAAAGGTAAAAATGCGACGAACGCCGCGAATAAAATTTGTGCGGTTTAGGGACCTAATGCGGTATCAATACGAGTAGCACAAATGTGGTTCAAGCGTTTCAAGTCAGGAAATTTTAGTGTGAAGGATGAAGCTCGCCTGGACCGATCGATCGATACCGAACGATCTGGACGCCCTGTCACGGATAAAATCAGTGCCATTTTTGAAAAAGTGGAGCAAGATCGACATATTAGTAGTTATGATATTGCTGAAGAACTGGATGTTGATCACAAAACAGTTTTACGGCATTTACAAAAAGTCTGGGTACAAGAAAAAACTTGATATTTGGGTACCACTTGATCTCACTGAGAGAAACTTAATGCAACGTGTTTCCATTTGCGATTTTTTGTTGAAACGTAATAATTCCGACCCATTTCTTAAACGGTTGATTACGGGTGATGAAAAATGGATCACCTATGATAAGAATGTCCGAAAAAGATCGTGGTCGAAGCATGGGCAAGCCCCACAGACCGTGGCAAAGCCCGACCTGACTCGGAACAAAGTGATGCTGTGTGTTTGGTGGGATTGGAAAGGAATCGTCCACTATGAGCTTTTGCCGCCAGGTAAATCTATCGATTCTGACCTCTACTGTCAACAACTGATGAGGTTAAAAGAAGCTATTGAGAAAAACCGGCCGGAGCTGGTGAATAGGAAAGGCGTGGTGTTTCATCACGACAACGCCAGACCGCACTCATCTATAGCCACTCGGCAAAAATTGAGAGAGCTTGGCTGGTATGTGTTGATGCATCCTCCGTATAGCCCTGATCTTGGTCCATCAGATTTTCACCTATTTCGGTCACTTCAGAACTCTTTAGGAAGCATAGGTAAAGTTAATCTCAAAAGACAACTGTGAAAACTACCTGTCAGATTTTTTTGATAAAAATCTCAAAACTTCTACAGCAATGGGATCATGGCATTGCGCACAAGATGGCAACAAGTCATCGATCAAAACGGCACATACATATTATAAATAAATAAAAAATTAAACCTAAAACATTTTTTTTTTTGTATGAAAAATACGAAAATACTTTTGCCCCGACCTAATATTTCAGCTGGAATTAAGTACACATACTAGTGCTGGTTGTTTTCGGGTGATTTCTGCTTCTTTTGATGCCACATCCGATTATATTGCAATTGGGGATCTTGCTACTGACGACTTCCATTATAGAACCGAGTTCAAACACAATAACATAGCAAATGACTCCAAAATTCACAAATTATAACCACAGCTCAAGAGCATTTGACAGTTGACGTACCCAACTTTGGTACCAAACAGTGAGAGGATAAAATGGCGACCGGCCGCAAATCTTAGACTATAGAAATCATATGGACCCGAAATGTTTGACTATAGAAAAACACAGTTATACAAATATGAGGCTTGTCGACGCCAAAATCATAAAAATATTGCCATCCCTTTTTAACTTTCTTAATTTTGCATATATGAAAAAGGTTAACAGTGTTTTGATGGGAAGAAATCTGAAAGAGTATCACATCGAAATTATCTGATCAAAATTGTATAGATAGTTCAGAAATAAATGAGATTGATTTATTTGTTGTTGTTTTTTCCTGTTTGAATATATACTTAATTATAATTTTTTGTTGCAATTTTTTTATTATTATTCAAATTATTATCAACTAGCTAACCCGGCGAACTTCGTACCGCCTTAGCGTAGCTTTGATGCACTACTTTATTTTGTATAGCTGACCTATCTTATGTATGAGTACCTATTCAATTTGAACTGGAATCTATAATATCCTCCATATAAAAATGAATCCTTATTTCCCTGGTCTCGCCATACCTGAGGACTTTACTAATGTTGGGATCTTATTGAGTGGACTGTATTTTGCTTCTAGTTTTTGTTGGCGTAGGTGATGTGTTGTATGCGTGTGTGGTGACTGTAATGCAAACTCTTTAATTTCTCCAAATAAGATTTTTTTTTTCTTTATATTTTTTTCCGTAAGAACCTTGTACAGAGTATTAGAAAACTACAAAAAAAAAATCAGCCAAATCGGTCAAGCCGTTTTCATGTTATGTCGTGACAACGGAAAACGGGTTTCATTTTTATATAAATAGATTATCATCAGCGGTCCATTGACGGTAACACCTCTTACGGCTTAGCTGTGAAAGATGGACGAACCTAAATGAAAAAAAAAAAAAAATAAATAAACAAAAAAAAAAAAAACAAACAAATAAACAAATAACTTAAATGAAAGACCTAAGTTAGAAAACTTGGGGTATTTTTACCCGTAGATATTGTACCGTGAGTCCGTGACACTAAGAAAACATTCTCACAATCTTTTATCGATGTTATTTTATAGAAATATCGATTAGGGGCTGCTCTATTAGCCGCCATTTTATCCTCTCAGTAAAGTGAGTTACGCACGTTTTTCTTGCAGGTATGCCATGGTCCATGTGATTGGTACGTCAGTTATTTAGACATCAATCACTATAGTCTGCACCCTAATTGCGTAACACACTATCAATCGGAATCTGAATCATTTTGAAACAAATTGATAATCCATTGCTTCATAAGTTCGAAAAGTTTGTTTGCTCTACACGTAAATAACGCAATGAATGTTGTTGAACTGTCAAAATAAAACCGATTCCCATTGATAATGTAATACGCAATTGCCCCGCTGATTTTTAACTACGGCATTCTGACATAATGTGTCATTATCATGCATGATAATCGGCTTCTAATGTGCTCACGGTGTTTGTTGCAATTTATTGTTGAGTTTTTATTTGCTGTTACGTTTTGTTTGTTGTTTACATTGTCACATAGTTTACTTGATCTCACTCTCTTTCATGTTTTATGTTGTTTTATCCGAAAAAAATCTAGTCATTTAAATAACTTAGAAAAAGGACAAGACAGAAAAGGTTTATGATATCTGAAGTGTCAAAACATGACTGCTGTCAGAATTCTTTAGAATTAAAAATCAGACTTTATAGAGAACTAGCTGCACAATCTCGTAAAAAAGTTCTCATAAAAATGTCGCCAATTGTGTTGTGTGTGTGTGCAGTTAAAATAAATAGGCATTATTAATAATAATAATAATAATAATTTATTGACATAAAAATATTACAACCAACATGTGAAGCCCCTGACTCCTGTGCTAGGTGAACCTGTGTTACAGGAATCAGTGTCCTTCGCCTTACATCAACACACATTACAATTTTTATGTAATAAAATACAAAAAAATAAGAACATTAGTAGGTATTGAAAGAGTAAAAACTAAACAAAAAGGAAAATAAACAAAGCGAGCGTGTGATTGCGTGTGTGTGTGTGAGAGGGTGTGAGGGTGTGTGCGAGAGGGTGGGTGTGTGTATGTGTGATGGTGAGGGACCGCAAGTGAGTGTACATGAGTGTGTATGTGAGTATCCTACAGTTTTTTGCAAATAATTATTCACTTCTCTATGGTAGTGATAAAATTAATTTTTCAGTGTCGTCATAACTTAAGGACTGAAGCCAAGGTCTTAAAATCTGTTTTACATTATATAACGTAAGCTTATAAATAGAGATAGATTTATTAACCCGGTTGTAGATTTTTGAACTTATCACACAAAAGTGTCGAGACGCGAGAGCAGTGCGACATTGGGTGATTTTGCAGACTGGAAAACCAGTGCGCCTACTTATTGCATCTGAACTTATTGGTAACATAGCGTGTCTACGTAGGACAGTACGGAGGATGAATAATTGTCGAACTGTAAGGACTTGGGCTTCCGAGTACAACTGTCTAGTGGGATAGATTTGTTTTTTGAAGGACATCACTTTAAGTACTGCTCGTTGTGCCCGTTCCGCTTTAAGCATAGCTGTTTTAAAAGTACCTCCCCATACTGGGATGCAGTAGGTAATTATGGACTCACACAACGAGCGGTAGACCATTGTTGCTGTCTCCTTGTCCGCAGAATGTCGTAGGTCTTTAAACAAATACATAAGCTTACGAAGCCTGGAACATAAAGCTTCTATGTGTGTTCGCCAGTCGAGCTTTTCGTCTATATGGACTCCTAAATATTTAATGTGAGATACGAAAGTGAGACTGATACATTTACATTGTGTCGGATCTGTACATACATGTGGGATTATATCCGTAGTAGTTGGAGGCTTAGGGCAGTTTGATGAAGAGAACTGTATGACTTTTGTTTTAGCAATATTCAGCGTCAGCATGTTGTTGCTTAGCCAGTCCATAATACAACGCAATGAAGATACAACCCTATCAGTCGCCTTAGACCAGTCTTTGTCATAAATAAGGAGTGCCGTATCATCAGCGTATGTGAATATATCGCAATGATGGATATGTAATTGGCAGAGGTCATTAATGTAAATTTGAAAGAGGGTGGGCCCTAAAATACTGCCTTGTGGTATGCCGTGGCAAACCGGTTCCTCTTTACTAAAAATGTCTTCAATTTTTACACATTGACTACGGCCACTCATGTAGCTTTTGAAAATGTCTAGAGCCAAACCACGTATTCCTATATGCTCCAATTTGGCCACCAGTCTAGGGATTGAGACGGTATCGAAGGCCTTATTGAGGTCTAAAAAGATTCCGTAGCATTTAAAGCGATTATCCAGTTTATCCACCAAACTGTTAACGAAGTCCAACACCGCATCCTCGGTTGAGATACCTGCTCGAAATCCGTATTGTTTTGGTGATAAAATATTATTTTTTTCGAGGAATTTAGTAAGGGAATTATTAAGAATACGTTCTAGGATTTTGGAGAGTGCGCTGAGTACAGATATAGGTCGATAATTGGAAACATCGTCCCTTGCCCCAGCCTTGTATACAGGGTGCACTACTGCACGCTTAAAAGCTTTTGGGAAAGATCCCGAATTTATAGCACAGTTACAGATGTGAGTTATTATAGGAGCAAGAGACCTACTGGATTGGCGTAATATTCTGGCAGGTATTTTGTCCCAGCCAACCGCACACTCGCTGCGTAAACTCTGAATTATGCTTATTATCTGTTCTTCATCAACTAAGGGAATGGCCAATGAGTTCAGTGGTGATGAGGAAGAGATGGAGGCGGTGCTGGGACTGTCAGAGCTGAATTTTGTTGCAAGATTTTTACCGACACTCACAAAGAAGTGATTAACACTGTTAATAGAGGCAGCTGGATCGGGTTTCAATTTTAAGAGCACACTAGGCGCTTGTTTAACTTGATAACTATTTGTGATATTTTTGATTACTTTCCACGTAGCCTTAGGGTTATTTTTCGCTTGCAATAACTGTGACTTTTCATATGCTTGTTTGAGTTTTCTAAGCAAAGTGTTGCAGAAATTGCGATACCGATTATATGAAACTTTCTTTCTTTATTGTAATTTCAACCTTTTTTTTTTTTTTTGTGGATGGGAAATCATCCAATGACCCCTCCCGCTCTGGGTGGAGCAGAAGGGAGTGTCAGACTCTTACTGACTAAAACCCACCCGTGTTCCTTCCTTAGCCCTTTGTGTTCCGGGGCAGCGGTAACCCTTTCGGACAATCCCGCTGCCCGTAATTTCAACCTTAACTTCAATATTTAAAGTCGTATTCACAAAGCTATTACAAAAAGCAATAAAATACGACCGGTACTCACTACTCAACATACATCAAAACAACTTCAACCTTATAAGCATGCTTTAAAATCAGAATTAGGTGAGTGCCAAAAAAAGTAATAAATTTTTACGACCGAGGCTCGCCGCTAGGACAAGGAAATGAGTGGAGACGAACCAGAACAAAATTTTTTGTTTATACTATAATATTAAAAATTGTATTTTTAACAGATTTCAAAAAAGGAGGAGGTTACTCAATTCGTCGCGTATTTTTGTATGTATATATCGACACCTGCAATTTAAAACATTGTAACTCACGTTTTAATGAAAAATCATTGCAAGTCATAAAATACATAAGTAAAAAACATATTAGTCATACAGCAAAGTAGATAATCCCTATATACACACATCAAAAGTGTCTAGGGATCAACATATATTTTTGCAATAACTTTTCTCCTGATTGATATTAATTAAAATTTTCTTTAAGGATTCATCAAATAAAGTGTTTTCGTTTGTCACAGTAACGATAAACCAAGTCACCTTTGCATTAATAAAGAAATTTGCCATTTTCCTAATAAAGGGATTTTTGACATTTGAACCACTAACACAAAAGTTCGAAAAAAGGACTGAAATAACAGTTTTCTCTAAAATTTTATTGGGTAACTTAAACAATTAATAATCCGTGTTTCTACCGCGAACACTAACAACACAAGAACATCGGTTTGGCATACTCAAAATGAGTTCATCCAAATCACGCTGTGGAATGGCCGCCCATGTTCGTTGCAACAACAAAAAAAGGTCTTGTTGCGACTGGATACCCTCCATATTCGGCAGAGCTCTTCTCTGCAGCATATCCCATGCATGCTCAATCGGGTTCAAGTCTGGCGACTGAGCAGGCCAGGGCAGGACATTGATGTTAGCTGCGGCGAGAGTCTGTCTTACAACTCTTGCGGTGTGCGGTCGTGCATTATCATGCATTAACTGAAATAAGGGACCGATTTGCACTTGTAGAGGAACGATGACGTCTGATACAATCGTCTCAGCATAAATTTGAGCGTTGAGGTTGCCTCTGATCCAAATCAACTCAGTTCTTCCGCCGATCCAAATACCCGCCCATACCATGATGGTTCCACCACTATAAGGATGGACTTCCTGGCAGGATTTTAATCGCTGTTGGCGTCCAGGGGTTCTCCAGTGTCGTATACGTCTTGTATCCGGTCTCATACCAAAACGAGACTCATCAGAAAAGCACACGAAACGCCATTGTTCTTCTGCCCAATTTCTGTGTTCAAGAGCCCATTGATATCGAATCCTACGATTGTGCATTGCTATAGGTGGTACCCGTAGCGGTCTTCGGGAATGAAGGTTCACTTCATGCAAGCGGTTTCTGACTGTTTGGTCGCTAATTAAGTTCCCTGAAGAGTGATGAAGCCTCACGGCTAACATCATGGCGGTTATTGTTGGAGCTCTTCGAGTTAAGATTTGAATGTATCGGTCTTGTCTCCGTGTGGTGCAGCGATACCGTCCTCCATGGCGCTCAGCCACGGTACCAGTGCTTCGGTAACGTGTCCAAAGTCGACTGATAACACTCTGACTTGTATTCAGAGATAAAGCCACAGTACGTTGCCGGGAACCAGCTTCTATCATTCCCACGACTCTGAGCATTTCTTCCCTGCTTAAATGACGTCGCCGCTCCATAATAACGTTGGTTTTAATCAGTAGTAGGGAAACAGTAGCACTAATAATGTCTTCAATGCGTTGTATGTTTTTATAGGGAAAATATTGACAGCTGATTTTCATCTTTTACTCGAATTTGATTCACAGTTCCTGATTCAAATTATGAAATGCACCAAAAAGGATCCATATAAATTTATAAAATCATAAATTTATTACAAAGCCACATCTCAATCTCAAGAAATCCGCATAAAAATGCTTGATCCCTAGACACTTTTGATGTGTGTATATCACACTGTTGTATTGTCTTTGCCAGGAACGCCACAGTCACAGTATAATTATATATACAGTATTGTAACTCGGCCGTATCTTGGACATAAATGCCTACAGCCGCGCGGTACGTAAACATGCGATAGGGCTGCCCGCCTCCAGCATTTGAATTACATTTGCCTACTTTGTGTTTCCATTTAGTTTTGTGACTGTAAATATACTTTATTTTATATAAAAAAATAAAATAAGTACTTTGTGAATCGAATACGAAGTGTTAAAAAAAAATGCATGTTGTTTTTTGATTGGTAGATTTAATTAAAAAACCATGTTTATGTTTGAATAACAAATCGGTCTTATAAATTTGCGACCGAAAAATATTTGCGCCTTGACTGAGACGTACGAAACGCTTTATTATTAAATTTTAAAGTATAAAAAATCCGCATTCTAATATAAAGCTTAATTAAAAATTGTTTTGGGAAACATGGACAAGGTGGAGAACTCCAATCTTTACAAACTTCAACACCTACCTACTCAACTACAATGCAAGAAACAGCTGACGAGTAATTTTAATAACTTTTTATCTCAGCTTATTAACGTCTCTATAAATTAGGTACTCTCGTATAATTAGGTAACTCGCAACAACTCAAAACAAAAATTCTTTGGTCACCAACAGCTGGCTACGAATGTTTTAAAATCACAACCCTCTCAAATATCTAAATATTCTGTGAATATCTCATAGCAGCAGCAGAAATACTTAATCTGAGAAAATTTCAACTATCTAGTGACAGACAGACGGTCAAATTTATTTTTTTCTAGTATTATTCATACACACAGTACAATAAACAACTATTATTAATAATAAAATACCACGTCTTTACTTTGAATTATACAAACTAACAAAACAAAACACACATGAATATCATAATAAAAACCTCGGGGAGGTTTTTAACACAAGCGTAAGTACCTACCGTATCATGATTCATGAACCGCCTATAACTACCTATTTCACTCTTGTCAATCACTTTCCTTTACTCTATTCACTTTATTAATCCAGACATCGTTTTTTTTCGGGAGATAAAAGGAAATACTTATCCATTAAAAAGACACATTATGTACCTACCTACTAGAAAGTAAAATTATTTTATAGTCTTACCTTTCAGAGTTTCCAGGTAATCTAAAAAAGTTATCCCTGGATGCGTTATTGACGAATTCATGCAACCAAAAACAGCACAATATATCCTACTCGTCATATTAAATATGTACTTGAACTTATTTTTATTGAAAAAATCGCGCGGTTATTGTTAAAAAAACAACACACCGACCGTTCGTCACTGCGGCACAGTCGCGACTGTCTGCCTGCCGAGCGAATGCCGAGATCGAGGCGCGTAGGCATAGCTCGCGCATCGTCCGTTTGTATGAAGATGGAATACTGTATAAATAATTATACTGTGCCACAGTCGTCTATGTTTGACAGTCTCTTGATACCAAACGCGGAACTTTTCAAATAGAGTAGTCCATTTACTGTTAATAAATATTATTAATAATAATGGAGGGCTATAATACGAGTAAGTAAGTATTTGTCCATGTAGGTACCAATATTCCTCATTATTTCCTTTTTGTTTGGCTTCGCACGGTTTGGGCATTTACCCAAAAAATAGGTAGGTACTTATTTGCCCCTCATCATCATCATCTGCCTAGTCTTTTCCAAACTATGTTGGGGTCGGCTTCCAGTCTAACCGGATTCCGGATGCAGCTGAATACCAGTGTTTTACATGGAGCGACTGCCTATCTGACCTCCACAACTCAGTTACTCGGTAATACGATACCCCTTGGTAAGACTGGTTGTCAGACTTTCGGGCTTCTGACTACCCGTAACGACTGTCAAAGATGAATGACAGCCGGGACCAACGGCTTAACGTGCTTTCCAAGGCACGGAGGGGTCTCGGTATGTAAAGATAGTCACCCATCCACAGACCAACCGCGGCAAGCGTAGCTTAACCTGATCGATCGACCTGTGCAGCTGTTATTACTTATGCACGGGCCCAGTGATGTGCCGTTCCCGGGAATTTTGGAAACTTTGGGAATATTCCCGTAAACGTGCCCGGCAATATTCCCAAAACTGGAAATTTAGGGGAATATTGATGATAATGTACTTTAGTGTTTTTTTATTATATGCTAGCCAATTAATTAGGTAAATTTGCGTACTATCGTGGTTACGTCGATAGTTGATTATACATATAAGTTGAAAATTTCCAAAGTTTCCAATATTTACGGGAATATTCCCTGTAAATTTACAATTTTCCCGTAAATATTCCCGTAGTAAAAAATCACAAAGCATCAAAAATTATGTTTTATAAAACATTTTTAATCACATTGGTTTATTAACACAATTTTACAATCAGATTCTGAGAGTTGTAAACTTTTTAATAAAGTTAACAATTTTAATAAACCACGGAATCAACACACTTTTATATTTGTTTAAAATTAACAAGTATCTGTCTCTAGACTAAATATACTCGTACTAGCTTTTGCCCGTGACTTTGTCCTCGTGGGTTTCGTACTTTCCTCAAATAAATTTAACACCCTCTCCACCTTCCCTATTACTAAAATTATTGCTTACGATCTTTACACATAAGTAGTATTATTTAGAGAAATAAGTATTCGGACCATTTTTTTAGTTAAACTACTGATGTTTCAAATAAACTGTCCTCCCTTTTCATCAAGACAGGGCTTGTTTCTAATAAAAAAGCGTTTTACTACGTTTCCATTTTTATGATTTAAGAGTAAACTAGTTGCGAGCTCGAACTCGCTGGTGGTCATGGTCAAAAAGCACGCTGTCTCGCCTGGCTTCGTGTCCGACAGCGCTAATATCAGTGATAAGCAGTTAGACGCTAGTCTACACGAACAACGTCTAGTTTTCACGCACAGAAACACCGTGCCGAACTGATAGACGCGTAAAAAGATTTGAAAAGTGCTTCGGAAAATCGTGTTTTATGAAAAAACCACTGCATAAATCAATTACAAATAAAGTTTATTGATCTCTTCGATAACTGAGCTTTGTCGGACTTGGTTTTGAAGATTTTACAGTTCTTTTATTACTTATTGACACCCAAAGTTACGTTAAAAATAGCAAGAAAAACGAATCTTTGTTGGCTCATAACTTTTTAATGGCTTTTTATTTTACTATTCTGTTTCCGTACAGACACAATTATTAATAAGTCAAAACGAAATCACGTTTAACTTTGAATGCACAATGTCAAACAGTGGAGTAATATTCTCCCGAAATTTGTATAGAAAAAATATCGAAAAGTGGCACCTTAAGGGCCAATACTACCTCAAATGGCTTAGCATGATCCTCCGTTATGTCGAAAATACTGCAGCATTAATTTTGAAATAAATATATGGTAAAGTTGAGGATTAATGTTAGGTCTTATGTTTACCGAAAACACGATTCCATAAAATTTTCTCCATAGAAAAAAAATCCAAAGTTACCTCCAAACCGAACAATAAACCGCTGGTATTCAAAAAATACTTTAAATTAGATCATGAAACTTTGTACACTAACTGAAGCTTGTTTTACAAGGGGTGGGGGCGATCGCTATGCCGTGGCGCAAGCTAGTGCAGGTACAAACATGTAATGACATGTTTAGCTGTGGTAATAGGAGTATAAATATCGCGTAATGTTAGTTGCACATGTGTAATTATACAGTATATACGAAAAATGAATTAAATACATATTTGGAAACTTTGGGAATACTTACGGGAATATTGGGAATATTGTGTAAATTTACAATGGGAAAGTTCCCGTAAATTTTCAATATTTCCAGCGGCACATCACTACACGGGCCCCTCCCCGTGTTTATTTTTTTGAGCCGTAGGTGCGCAGTGGGGCAACCTCGACCTCTTTTTTATGGAATTTTCACTTTTGTATGGAAAATATGAAAAATTATTACCAACGTGTTGAGTTTTAGGGGTTTACGGGTTACTAATAGGGGGTCGAAATTTTCATTATTTTTGCAATAGGACACAGCGTTTTCGAGATATAAGCAAAAGAAAAGAAAATAAAAAAACAGTACCTACTGTTTTTGCATCTGAAGTCGAGGTGTTGGTGTGAATTTTAGTTCATGCCAACTAATCTTATTCCGCACCTTTTTAGTCGCGATTAAAAATAGTCAGATTTAGTTAGAAAATCTAAATTTTAGGTAAAAAACCTCAAGTTCAGAATATCAAAATTACTATTTTCACTAAACTAATATCTCAGTGCAATCTTAGTGCTGTCAAACTAAAATGTTGTTAAGTTGTGTCACTTTAGTTAATTTCAGTATGGGAAATCGTCGTTTGACAGGAATAAACTAAATTTTGGTGATTTTTAGTCTAGTTTAGACGCATTTGTGACAAGAGAATCGGCACCATTAACTTGTATGGAAAATGTGAAGTCGATGAGTCGTTGTTTGTTGATGAGATTTAAAAAAAAACGCACATCTCCGACCTCCGACTAGTAAATAGTTATCTGTGGCGTTATAGCACTAGTGCAGCAACGTAAAGTAAAAAGCACGCGTTTCTAATACACTGCATTATGGACCTAATTAACAGCAGTTCATTAAGAGCCACTGAACGAGCAAGTGTGTTGGAAAACCATTAAAATTGGTTGTTCTTTCAGAGAAACTTACATTTTATTACTTGACACTGTTGAAAGTACAAAACAATAAGAATAAAATATTTCGATATCTATATCTATACTTATAATAAATCTGTAGAGAGGTCAATTCTGTACATGAAATATATTTCCAAAATAACTATAAGCGGGTGATTAGTGATGGATACTGACGCCAAAAATGCAATCAGTAAAATTTTTGTCTGTCTGTCTGTCTGTATGTTCGTTATAGAAACAAAAACCACTCGACGGATTTCAACGAAACTTGGTACAATTGTTCTTCATACTCCTGGGCAGGTTATAGTATACTTTTCATCACGCTACGATCAATAGGAGCAGAGCAGTGAAGGGAAATGTTGGGAAAACAGCATTTCTTTTTAGGTGAAGTAGTAATAGGTTAGTAGTAGTTAGTTAGTAGTAGGTCAGTTTTGGTTAATTTATGTTCAGTTTTTTTTAATATTAAGTAGGTAAAAGCGTAGGGGAGACTGAGGACACTTGATCCCCCCTTTTGTTTTTTTGCCATTATTTCGTAAATATTGATTTGATTTGAAATATCTTGGTACTGAAATACGTAGAATTTCATTGGCTATGCTAAGTATAATTGCTAATGACATCGTTATATAAATTTAGTAACCAGCCCATGAAAACTTCGTATAGGGAATGATATCATGTGTCCCATATATATGTCTGACTTGATCCCCCCCCTCTGGAACACTTGATCCTGGGGGAAACAAGTCTCCCACATTTAGGGTGATATGATACCAATATAGAAGAAAATGAAAAAACCTATGTTATTTTTTTTAACATCGATTTATTAGCATAGTAGGTAAACTAGAAATAACAACAACGTATCCACTGTTTTAGTAAATCACATATACCTAAGTTTTCAGCAAACATCACTTAATGTTCTTATTATCACAGAATCTTCTGGTTGAACTAAATTAACGAGAAATCATAAAATAAATTTTGCGTTTAGCATAACAAAACAAAATACCTTTGGTGAAAATAATACACACATCAAAAGTGTCTAGGGATCAAGCATTTTTATGCGGATTTCTTGAGATTGAGATGTGGCTTTGTAATAAATTTATGATTTTATAAATTTATATGGATCCTTTTTGGTGCATTTTATAATTTGAATCAGGAACTGTGAATCAAATTCGAGTAAAAGATGAAAATCAGCTGTCAATATTTTCCCTATAAAAACATACAACGCATTGAAGACATTATTAGTGCTACTGTTTCCCTACTACTGAACCCAACGTTATTATGGAGCGGCGACGTCATTTAAGCAGGGAAGAAATGCTCAGAGCCGTGGGAATGATAGAAGCTGGTTCCCGGCAACGTACTGTGGCTTTAGCTCTGAATACAAGTCAGAGTGTTATCAGTCGACTTTGGACACGGTACCGAAGCACTGGTACCGTGGCTGAGCGCCATGGAGGACGGTATCGCTGCACCACACGGAGACAAGACCGATACATTCAAATCTTAACTCGAAGAGCTCCAACAATAACCGCCATGATGTTAGCCGTGAGGCTTCATCACTCTTCAGGGAACTTAATTAGCGACCAAACAGTCAGAAACCGCTTGCATGAAGTGAACCTTCATTCCCGAAGACCGCTACGGGTACCACCTATAGCAATGCACAATCGTAGGATTCGATATCAATGGGCTCTTGAACACAGAAATTGGGCAGAAGAACAATGGCGTTTCGTGTGCTTTTCTGATGAGTCTCGTTTTGGTATGAGACCGGATACAAGACGTATACGACACTGGAGAACCCCTGGACGCCAACAGCGATTAAAATCCTGCCAGGAAGTCCATCCTTATAGTGGTGGAACCATCATGGTATGGGCGGGTATTTGGATCGGCGGAAGAACTGAGTTGATTTGGATCAGAGGCAACCTCAACGCTCAAATTTATGCTGAGACGATTGTATCAGACGTCATCGTTCCTCTACAAGTGCAAATCGGTCCCTTATTTCAGTTAATGCATGATAATGCACGACCGCACACCGCAAGAGTTGTAAGACAGACTCTCGCCGCAGCTAACATCAATGTCCTGTCCTGGCCTGCTCAGTCGCCAGACTTGAACCTGATTGAGCATGCATGGGATATGCTACAGAGAAGAGCTCTGCCGAATATGGAGGGTATCCAGTCGCAAGAAGACCTTTTTTTGTTGTTGCAACGAACATGGGCGGCCATTCCACAGCGTGATTTGGATGAACTCATTTTGAGTATGCCAAACCGATGTTCTTGTGTTGTTAGTGTTCGCGGTAGAAACACGGATTATTAATTGTTTAAGTTACCCAATAAAATTTTAGAGAAATCTGTTATTTCAGTCTTTTTTTCGAACTTTTGTGTTAGTGGTTCAAATGTCAAAAATCCCTTTATTAGGAAAATGGCAAATTTCTTTATTAATGCAAAGGTGACTTGGTTTATCGTTACTGTGACAAACGAAAACACTTTATTTGATGAATCCCTAAAGAAAATTTTAATTAATATCAATCAGGAGAAAAGTTATTGCAAAAATATTTTGATCCCTAGACACTTTTGATGTGTGTATTAAAGTTTTTTTTTTTTTCTTAATGTTATATTTTCTCTTTTCACTTGTTATTTCTTAATATTAAATTTTCTTAATAATTTTGGAAACTCAAAACTAATGACTCTCTTATATGATGATTTCACTTTTGGAACTGGTAGTTTTTTCACTACTTGACGTTTAGCAATTGAACAAATATCCTCGTTAACAGGCCACTTGAACATTTTATCATTAATTATTTTAGCGAATTTAATGTTATATCCACATTCATCAAACGCACTTAAAAATGATTCTGGCGATGGCGGTAATTCTTCATCCTCTGATGTAACAGCCAACTCCAAGATTTCCTTGTCGATCGGTATTCTTTTTTTTGCACCTTCTTTTGTTTTATATACCTACTCTAGGCATATTGAATCCTGAAATTATTCAAAAATAAACATTAGGGGACTCTTGATCCGGCGGGATCATATCTCACATAAGAAAGTGTACCATGTGTACCCTAGCTATGACGAAGTTATAAAAAACTATTGTAAAAAAACCTACTACTATTAACACTTTTCTATGACACAGGCGTATAAACACATATACAGAGTTGATACGACAGAGGGGCATTAAATTACACTACGTATACTATACGTGTTTAGTATTAATTCGATAAGGTATAAAAATAAAAAGCTCCAAAATTGAGATTTTTTTTTTTCAAACAAACTAAATAGCTTACAAATCAGAGTAAAACGCAACCACCCTTTGTAAATAAAGGAAAAACCCAAATTTCATAGAAAATTGGACCTGGCGACTGACCTTACAAAGTGGCAACGTCGTCGCACGCGCGCCGGGGCGCGGCATGTGTTTCGTGTCGAAGCGGGCGGCCGGCGGTGGCGCGGGCGGCGGCTTAGGCCTCCGCTCGCGCTGGCTGTTATGTTAGATAGTTTTGAAGTACGCCGACAACAAAAACACTAAATTTTTTAATTCTCTATGTGTCCTCCATTCACATTAATGCACCAATTATACCGACGGAGAATATTGTTATTTAGTTTTCTAATTAAATCACTGTCCGTCGCTAAGCACTTTAATTTGTGAAATGCTAAAATAATCCTGTTTTTTAGTTCAACAATTGTATTTACCTCGGAGGCATACACTTCACCCTTAATGTATCCCCACAAAAAGAAATCCATGGGAGTGAGGTCCGGAGATCGTGGTGGCCACCGAACAGGTCCGAATCGACCGATCCATTGCTGCCCAAACATTTCTGTGAGCCGCTCCCTGGAAGCCATCACAGAATGTGGAGGCGCACCGTCCAGCTGGTACCACAACTTGCGATGAACGGCTAAAGGTAGTTGGTCAGTGTACTCGGCCACAGGACCACTTAATAAATCTAAAAATTTCGCCGCTGTAAGGGTGCCGTCAATAAAAACAGGGCCGATAATATTATTATTATGGATACCAGCCCACACATTGAGAGAAAATCTGTACTGGTGTTCAGATTCTCGAAACACGTGTGGATTTCCCAAACTCCAGTACCGGAGGTTTTGCCGATTCCAGATGCCGTTCCGAGTAAAAGTACACTCATCGGTCCATATTACATTTGTTAAGAAATGGCGGTCTTCGGATGTTTTATTTAATAGCCATTGGCAGTAACTGTTCCTGATCGGTAAGTCTCTCGATAACAAAGCTTGCACCTTCCGATATTTATAAGGTTTGCGTTTGTTACGTTTTACAACCTTGTGGATGGTTCTATGGCAACATCTAAACTGCCGGGCGGCTCTGTGCAGACTCGTTGTCGGGTTGCGGGAAAAATGATCTAATATTCGTTCGTCCCATGCAGCGGGTATTTGCCGCGGTGGCACTCCCTCCTGTTGCGGCACTACACGTTTATTGTCCCGTAATCTTTGTACTGCCAACTGTATGGTGCGGGCGTTCCTAGGGCAATTGCGGCTGTCACCATACCTTTCTCTGTATGTTCGCAGAGCTAATGCTGCGTTTCCACGGCATTCACCGTAAATTAAAATCATGTCAGTGTATTCTGACGCCGTGTAAGTTAGACGAGGCATTGTTGAACACTTTAATTAGGTATACACACACACACAACCAAAGTTTAATTACGTGTCCTATCACAATAAAAAACAGTAAATCACAAAAAAAAACACTAACACTAAATAATTATAATAGCAAGTTACGTGTCTTGTCACAATAAAAAAAAAGAAAGAAGTGTCCTATTCACAATAACAAAACAAAATCACAATTGTCAGCGCACGAGTTCGACAAAACAATAGCGGCACAGGACTTCCGTGTTACGTAACGTACGTCCCGGAAGGATAGCGTTGGCGCACTGAAAAACCAAGTTTTTTAGTTTTTAGAGGCCCCCCTCGCAAGGACCAAAGATGCAATAGCAACACACTGACCTATTTCTATTTCTTTTACGCGCGTGATGTTTTGCTAATGGGATTGTCACTTTCTTTTGTAGGACGTATTTGCTTATGACTTGCGTAAGAGCGGCAACAATGTATCGTAGATTTATGGTTTTAAGGTGCATGACCTATGCCTATAGACATAATCAGCTGTTAAGAAAAATACATCATGTTCAAACGGGCCAAAAACTTAAAAAGTCATTTGCGACTAAACTACTGTTTCAATTTAAATGATATTTGGTACAGAGCTTGAAAATAGTACCTAGTATAAGCAGTTTAAAGGAAAGCCTTTCTGTCGTATCAACTTTGTATAGTGACTAGTTTAAAAGTGATACTTACCCAAATAAGTTTAATAACCAATTATTTAATCAAAATAAATACTTACGAAAAATATTTTCCTTCAACACGAAACATATAATCATCCGCCATCTGTTCAACTGTCAAATTTGAATGGATTAACAACTTTAGAAAGTTAGAACTTACCGTAGACTACAAATGTTGCTACTCTAATATTACGTAGTGTTCACAGAAGCTCTGTAAGTCCACTGTACCTAGTCTCCCGTAAGGATCAAGTCCTCAGTCTCCCCTAGGTACTTTTATTAATTATCGGTATAGGTATTATTAATTATAGTAGTTATAGGTATTTAGTTTTAAGTGAAGTAGGTTTTATTACATATTATTTTATATATTAGACGTAGTTATATATTTTTAGTTATTCAAGACCCAAGCGGACGCCGGCGTCGTGTGCGTACGCGCAGCGGAATGTTGTTGAATTTAAAGATTTTAATTATGCAGATATTTAGTGTATGACGTCGTAGGTATAATTGTGTATGGTAAAAAAAAATTTGTGCACGCAACCATTGTGGAGAAATTCACCAAAAACTGATTCCGCTGGGCGAACGTTGTCCTGGCGGAACTTTTTTTAATCCATAGACTTTAGAAGAAAAGAGATGTGTCCAAAAATTAGTGTGTATTTGTGTGTAATTGTGTATGTATGAATAAAACTAGTGCATGCATAAACTTCGGAGAAATTCAAGTTTCCGCTACGCGAACGTTTGGCCATTAGCTAGTTTTCATATAAAGCGCTTACATAGAGAGCTGTAGATTTTTACATACGTTGTTTTGAATTTGTTTATATTTGTTTAAAAAACAGATTTAGAAAAAATCGTAGGGCTTAAAAAATAAAAATATAAACGTAAAATACGCTTATTAGGTCTTAGTTCTTAAAGTATGCACTTTGGGGTCTAGATTTTCACGTTTATACAAACCTTGTAAGTGTCTGCAACATGTTGCCAAGTATCAATGATGTTCCGTTAGTAATTAAAGAGTTAAAGGACAAATTTACCATGAATAGATCACTGTTTACAAAGCAGTCAAATATCACGACGTTCTAAATGAATTGCATGGTAAAATGTATGCCAATAATTAGTGTATTCATTCAACTATTCACATGCAAAATTTCATGTCATTAAATTCAGTAATTAAAGAAAAACAATTATAATACTGACGAAGCATCGAAAACCTACATAACCCGACCAAGTTCGGATGGCTACCAAAAAGCGGCCGTGCCATATATCTAAGAAACGTTCTTAACCTTCCAATATAGTATTTATTAATATGGTACAGTTGCGTACACAAGCGTTAGGAAAAAATAAAACAATTGCATTTCTTGAATGAAAAATTTTTTTTTAATAAAAACGCCACTATCTACGATAAAAACAAATCTTCAATTAACAAAAACTTCTCTATTTAAATATCCGCGTACAAAAATATTTTTAATTAGGTACATATAATACTTAATTATGTAATTATAATAACGTTAACAAACGCTTGCAATGACAGCAATAGACTTAAATGTGTTTTAACTAAAATAGATTATGAACTAGCTTTTGCCCGCGACTTCGTTCGCGTGGATGACGAAACTTAGGGTAAGTATAATATTTCGAGCTTCAATAAAAATTAAAATCACATCACATAACTAACCTATTCAGTTGTTTAGATTTGATCAACATTAAAAAAGTGCTTATAAACTAAAACATTGGTATAAAAAAGGTATTTTCAAGAAAATATTCTTAAATGAGTAGCAAATACTGTAAATAACCTCAACATTTCTAAGTAGGTATACCTACCTAATATTTTCTAGTTTCAATAATAAAATCACAGATTAACAATCAGTAACAATCAAAACAATAGTACCTACTTTCTGTCATAGTCAAATACATTTAAAAAAGTAGGTGTACAAAAATAAATGACCTATAAATTATATCGAAACAACAATTGTGTTATCACCTATACCAATTCAATACCGGTATTACCTATACTGTAAATTTTGGGATGTTACCTAAATATATTGCACGGCCGCTTTTTTGTAGCCATCCGAACTTGGTCGGGTTATGTAGGTTTTCGATGCTTCGTCAGTATTATAATTGTTTTTCTTTAATTACTGAATTTAATGACATGAAATTTTGCATAAGAATAGTTGAATGAATACACTAATTATTGACATACATAATTATTACCATGCAATTCCTTCAGATATTTGACTGCTTTGTAAACAGTGATCTGTTCATGGTAAATTTGTCCTATAACTCTTTAGTTACTAACGGAACATCATTGATACTTGGCAACATGTTGCAGACACTTACAAGGTTTGTATAAACGTGAAAATCTAGACCCCAAAGTGCATACTTTAAGAACTAAGACCTAAAAAGCGTATTTTACGTTTATATTTGTATCTTTTAAGCCCTACGATTTTTTCTAAATCTGTTTTTTAAACAAATATAAACAAATTCAAAACAACGTATGTAAAAATCTACAGCTCTCTATGTAAGCGCTTTATATGAAAACTAGCTAATGGCCAAACGTTCGCGTAGCGGAAACTTGAATTTCTCCGAAGTTTATGCATGCACTAGTTTTATTCATACATACACAATTACACACAAATACAGACTAATTTTTGGACACATCTCTTTTCTTCTAAAGTCTATGGATTAAAAAAAGTTCCGCCAGGACAACGTTCGCCCAGCGGAATCAGTTTTTGGTGAATTTCTCCACAATGGTTGCGTGCACAATTTTTGAAGTGAAACTTCTTTACGCACGCTTGACTTGGGGAGTAAGCTGGCGAACGCGTGACGTAAGCGTTACGAAAAGTGTGATCGGGCAAGGCGAACGGAAGTTAAGTGGGGGATATAAGCAAGAGACAGCAGTGCGCGCGCACATTTTCTTTCTCTCTTCCTCTCATAGCCAAATACGTTCCGTATATTTAAGCACACTGCAGGCTTATTGTCTGTATCACAGTGTAGGAGCAAGAGAGCGCAGTGCGCGCGCACATTTTCTTTCTCTCTTTCTCTTATATCTAGTAAATGAAATTTCGTAATTCTATTTCGTTTTGAACAATTTTATGAATTAATATTTTGTTCAATACATTCAATATTCTACGTTTAAAGTTATATGTATATGTGTATACATGTATATATTGTACACACATATACAACATGTAACGTAATTAACGCACACCCTCAGACACCCCAATTAGTATATTATGTTATAATCATAATACATACACATAATTTTTAATTAAGCATGTATAAGCATTGATTATTTATTAAATTAGTTATACTAATTCCGGAAGAAAGTTGTGGTCACAGTACAAATCCACGAACGCACACAGTCGCACACGTAAGTATTAGCGCCGAAAAAAGCGGACAATACACGTTATTGAACTTTAATGGGAAAAACCCCGCGCGCAGCTGGTCGAGAGAGTGGTTAACAGATGTCCGAACTCCGAGCTGCATCTATCCATCACACTTTTCAGGCTTTGGACTATTGACTCTAAATAATTTTGTTTATTGATTATGATAAAATGCAAAAATAGGCAATATCCGTTACAAAATGTTATGCTAATGCAAATAATAATGAACTACAAAAAATAAGAGGCAATACGATAACATTATTCAAAGACAGCGTGTGAATCAAGATATTAACAATATTTTTAAAAAAAAATCAAATCCATAACTTACTGATTGCCTAAACACTCATACGACGTTGTATTTTTAATACACTTTCAAAATGTCCACCACCTTGTTCAATACATTTTAATGCCCGTTTTCTTAATTGACGTTTTAATTTAGAAAACACTTCAGTGTCATTTTTCACTATTTCAAAAGCGATCACTATCCTATTTTTTAGGTCCTCGGCATTTGATGTCTCACTAAAATAAACTAACGATTTAATACGTCCCCACAAAAAAAAGTCAAGAGGCGTCAAATCAGGTGATCTAGGAGGCCACTGGATAGGGCCGCCGCGACCGATCCAGCGCCCTCCAAACTCATCATCAAGGTGCTGTCGAACACTCCTAGTGAAATGAGCAGGGGCACCATCGTGTTGGTAGAATAACTCTTGTAAATTATGAAGAGGTATGTCTTCTAGCAGCGTAGGTAGAGTTTCTCGTAAAAACAGTAAATATGCGTCTCCTGTTAATCTCTGTAAGAACACAGGCCCCAGTATGTATGTACCAATGACACCCAGACGTTAACTGAGAAACGATGTTGGAAGGAATCCACTCTGCATGCGTGAGGATTTTCGTGCATCCATAAATGTGTGTTATGTTGATTGTACATGGCCACACGTGTGAATGTACTTTCATCTGTCCAAATTATGTTCCGCTGCCAATTTTCTAATAACCAGCGGCTGAACTGCAAGCGTGGTGCGTAATCGTTTGAAGTCAACTCCTGGCATCTTCTAAGGTGAAATGGATGTTGTTTGTCACCACGAAGTGTTCTCCACACATGCATATGACTACATTCAAAGCGTGGCGCTGCTTCTCGGGTACTGGCATGGGGATTCTCATCAAAATAGTCCAGTATTTCGTTTTGAAGACGGGAAGGGGAGCCAATGTACATTGGCTCCCCTGTCGATGGTCGTGTTCGGACGAAACGTTCCGTGGTCGCGAAGGCGCTGAGTAGCCGCTAACATAGTCCTACGGTCTACTCTCGTACCATACCTTTGGTTGAATGTTCTGCAAGCTAGAGCCACATTATCATCACACCGTGCCAAAGTCCTCACCATTTCGGTGTACTGAATATTTGTGTATTGAAAAGACATTGTGCGCGAAAAATTATTTGCAAACACTACGCGAGTCTTTCCACTAAAAATGTCCGCGCGTGACTAATATTGTTTACAATTTTACATTATTTTAAAAGTTAGCTTTCTTTCATAGTAGCCGCGCCCGCGCCGCACGGTGTCATTGTGACTATCTCGCTCTATCCCAGAATTTTAGTTAGCAGGAAAAAGGGAACGAAGACCACCATGACATATTTTGTTGGTATAGCTATTGTGTCCTTTGTCCAGTGCCTGTTAGTGTGTGCGTGCGGTTAAATCGCTAGCTAAGTTTCTATGTAAATGTAGACGTATTTGTAGACTTTAACTTGCTTGAAATAATGTTCATTTTTCTTTATTTTGTATTGAATGACGGAATTTGTATTAATGCAAATAAAACTGCACTTTTAAAAGTCTTATTGCCTTGTGTTACGGTCCATTTTAGTTTATTTTGATTGTACAGGGGTAGTGTGGCTGTAATTTAGGTAGTTTTAATTATTTTTGGGATAAAAAATTACCTATATTAAAAATGATAGAAATCGATTCAGTAAACGATTCTGAACAAACTACTTTCAGGATGTGCGTTAATTATGTTACATGTTGTATATACAGAGTTGATACGACAGAGGGGCATTAAATTACACTACGTATACTATACGTGTTTAGTATTAATTCGATAAGGTATAAAAATAAAAAGCTCCAAAATGGAGATTTTTTTTTTTCAAACAAACTAAATAGCTTACAAATCAGAGTAAAACGCAACCACCCTTTGTAAATAAAGGAAAAACCCAAATTTCATAGAAACTTGGACCTGGCGACTGACCTTACAAAGTGGCAACGTCGTCGCACGCGCGCCGGGGCGCGGCATGTGTTTCGTGTCGAAGCGGGCGGCCGGCGGTGGCGCGGGCGGCGGCTTAGGCCTCCGCTCACGCTGGCTGTTATGTTAGATAGTTTTGAAGTACGCCGACAACAAAAACACTAAATTTTTAAATTCTCTATGTGTCCTCCATTCACATTAATGCACAAATTATACCGACGGAGAATATTGTTATTTAGTTTTCTAATTAAATCACTGTCCGTCGCTAAGCACTTTAATTTGTGAAATGCTAAAATAATCCTGTTTTTTAGTTCAACAATTGTATTTACCTCGGAGGCATACACTTCACCCTTAATGTATCCCCACAAAAAGAAATCCATGGGAGTGAGGTCCGGAGATCGTGGTGGCCACCGAACAGGTCCGATCCATTGCTGCCCAAACATTTCTGTGAGCCGCTCCCTGGAAGCCATCACAGAATGTGGAGGCGCACCGTCCAGCTGGTACCACAACTTGCGATGAACGGCTAAAGGTAGTTGGTCAGTGTACTCGGCCACAGGACCACTTAATAAATCTAAAAATTTCGCCGCTGTAAGGGTGCCGTCAATAAAAACAGGGCCGATAATATTATTATTATGGATACCAGCCCACACATTGAGAGAAAATCTGTACTGGTGTTCAGATTCTCGAAACACGTGTGGATTTCCCAAACTCCAGTACCGGAGGTTTTGCCGATTCCAGATGCCGTTCCGAGTAAAAGTACACTCATCGGTCCATATTACATTTGTTAAGAAATGGCGGTCTTCGGATGTTTTATTTAATAGCCATTGGCAGTAACTGTTCCTGATCGGTAAGTCTCTCGATAACAAAGCTTGCACCTTCCGATATTTATAAGGTTTGCGTTTGTTACGTTTTACAACCTTGTGGATGGTTCTATGGCAACATCTAAACTGCCGGGCGGCTCTGTGCAGACTCGTTGTCGGGTTGCGGGAAAAATGATCTAATATTCGTTCGTCCCATGCAGCGGGTATTTGCCGCGGTGGCACTCCCTCCTGTTGCGGCACTACACGTTTATTGTCCCGTAATCTTTGTACTGCCAACTGTATGGTGCGGGCGTTCCTAGGGCAATTGCGGCTGTCACCATACCTTTCTCTGTATGTTCGCAGAGCTAATGCTGCGTTTCCACGGCATTCACCGTAAATTAAAATCATGTCAGTGTATTCTGACGCCGTGTAAGTTAGACGAGGCATTGTTGAACACTTTAATTAGGTATACACACACACACAACCAAAGTTTAATTACGTGTCCTATCACAATAAAAAACAGTAAATCACAAAAAAAAACACTAACACTAAATAATTATAATAGTTACGTGTCTTGTCACAATAAAAAAAAAGAAAGAAGTGTCCTATTCACAATAACAAAACAAAATCACAATTGTCAGCGCACGAGTTCGACAAAACAATAGCGGCACAGGACTTCCGTGTTACGTAACGTACGTCCCGGAAGGATAGCGTTGGCGCACTGAAAAACCAAGTTTTTTAGTTTTTAGAGGCCCCCCTCGCAAGGACCAAAGATGCAATAGCAACACACTGACCTATTTCTATTTCTTTTACGCGCGTGATGTTTTGCTAATGGGATTGTCACTTTCTTTTGTAGGACGTATTTGCTTATGACTTGCGTAAGAGCGGCAACAATGTATCGTAGATTTATGGTTTTAAGGTGCATGACCTATGCCTATAGACATAATCAGCTGTTAAGAAAAATACATCATGTTCAAACGGGCCAAAAACTTAAAAAGTCATTTGCGACTAAACTACTGTTTCAATTTAAATGATATTTGGTACAGAGCTTGAAAATGGTACCTAGTATAAGCAGTTTAAAGGAAAGCCTTTCTGTCGTATCAACTTTGTATATATACATACAGATGGAGCGAAAGAAGTTTCACTTCAGTCGTGTGGTCATAAGCACACTCGTTTTTTTTTTTTTTACCATACACAATTATACGACGTCATACACTAAATATCTGCATAATTAAAATCTTTAAATTCAACAACATTCCGCTGCGCGTACGCACACGCCGGCGTCCGCCCGCTATTGTCTTGAAAAAGGCGTTGAATGAGAAATACGCGTTCTCAAGAATCGGCAGAGGAAAGAGCACATCGGTTAAACTCTATGAGAGTTAGTGCCTCAATTTCCGGAAGTCATTATTTCACGCGGACGAAGTCGCTGGCAAAAGCTAGTTATTAATAAGTATCGGTGTCGCACCTCTAGAGCAGAAGCGAGCAATTTCAAGAAATTCGTGCCAGCTGCGCCACTGTCGTCATAGAGTGACAAAATATTACGTCATGATGGACAATAGTGCTGTGATGGTATTGACTTGGTTTTGTCGATTGCTGATTCTATTTATGGATTTAAATAGTAATAAAGGCCGTAACTGTAACACAGATTATTTCATTTATGTCATTTAAGGACAAAGCGGGTTGAAATAAAACTCAATACAAGGATGGTATAATAATCTTTATTGAAATTAAAACCCTTGTTAAAAAATACTTTCAATTTTATCGATATAATTTCGACCTCACTAATATTTTGTAGGTATTAAAGGATGAATTCGGAGCTTGGCGCCGAGGGCACGCTTTTTCTTTTTTGACGTGGCGGTCAAAAGGTTAATACGTTTATTAAGAGTTTTTACAATTGAGCTGCTTTATATCGCCTGCTATTTATTACGACTTAATTTAAAAATAATAATGTTTTTATGACGATTTCTTGACAAAATATCAGTATTTACAATACAGTGTTAACAATTATATAATGATAATATGAATACTTACGAAAAATATGAAACTCCATCCTTTTTTAGCGTCCTAGACGTGATTTTTACAATTTTTAAACGAGCATGTTTCCCGTCGGAGCGTTCGAATGCTACTAAGAGATGAAAAGACCGCCCAACCAAATGTTCAAGTGGGCGCTCATTAGGTGAGGACATTTTTTGACGCTGATTGTGTAGGTATCTAGTTCTTTATTATTGATCGATGGATTAATAGCATAATGTCAACTTGCTCATCGCCTTTCACAAAATATTGCTTAGGTACGTTTTATAATAATGGGTTGATAGGAGCTGTGAATATATTTTTTTAAAATCACATCATTTGTGTAACTCAGCGTAAATACCAATAAACTTTATTTTATTAGAGTAATAAGGAAAAAATATTGAATAAAAGATGTAAATGTCTCAAACAGAACTTGTTTTATTTTATTTTAAGATAGCACATAAAATATTTTTCAACTTGACAGAACTCAAATCAAGGGGTGTCTTTTTATCTTTATTAGCTAATTCCAAGCTAGCTCCAGCTTTCACCAACATACAAGCTACTGCTTCCCTGTCTTCTTCACAAGCAATGTGGCTGAAAATAATAATTGATTAGACAATCCAAAGGCATTCCAAAATAGGCAAGGGGGATTCCTAACTTTCAATTACTACAAAAAAAAAAAAATTCTGAAAAAGAATTAAATTAAAATAATTAAGGTAGAAGATAAAAACATTCAATGAAAATTGTTATTGAAGATACACAGGTGTGCGTTACTCCAGCAAAATAATGTCGAAAATAGTCTATGTTGCCCAGCTTCTGTAATTGTTGCGCTCATTTGTAAATTTGTTGCACTTATAGTTTTTTAGTTATTTCACAAAAACATTTCCTGCTGGGGTAACGTTTATTTTTTTAATGGGAATATTTAAACAAATATTAGCTATATAATTAGTTGTCTAGACGAGGTAAATGTTGCACCTTATTTTGTATTTGCGCTTTCTTCGGCTGCGAAGTTATTCGAGATCCTGCTGTAGTAACGTTTGTGGTTTTGCTGGATCTCTGAAACGGTTAAGCGGATTCTTATCATCTTTTGTACAGAGGCCAGCACATCCAGCTACCCCGATCTGTCAGATTTTCCCAATTGAATATGAACGTTATTCCTTTATGCTAAAGTTGAAAATCTATCAAAGAAATTTGACAGATTGGGGTAGCTTGACCTGCTGTCGTCTGTACATAACTTCTTAGGAATTAGTTGTAATTTGTTGTGCAATAAAAAAACCAAAATAATGCACCGTTTAAAGCTTATTTAATTTAATTAAATATAAAAACGCTTCGATAGGTCCTCATACTCTAAATAAGATGTCTTAAGACTTACTTTAAACGTTATTTTGTAGCTTGTAACTGCCTTCAAATGTGTGTGAAGTTTCATTAGTATCCTGTAAGTAACTAACAAATTATGATGATATCCAGTTCTTCACGTTCACGGTCAAAATGCGCGCGGAGTTATTTGGCCACCGATAAACCTGTATGTGGATATATGAACTGAATTTTATATCAATAATTCGTTGCTTAGTTTAGTTTTATACCTGTAAATTTTTTTAATTATATAATAATTAACGAGATAATAAAATAAAAGTCATTAGGAAGCGCAAGACCGTGGAAACCCGACCAAGTTTAGGTGGTTACAAAAAAGCGACCGCGTAGTACATTATGCTATCTTTCAAAATATGTAGGATGTCTGTCGTTCGTGGATCTTTGACAGTCGTTACTGGTAGTCAGAAGCCCGAAAGTCTGCCAACCAGTCTTACCAAGGAGTATCGTATTACCCAGTATCTGGGTTGTGGACGTCAGATAGGCAGTCGCTCCATGTAAAATACTGGTATTCAGCTGCATCTAGTTAGACTGGAAGCCGACCCCAAAATTGTTGGGAAAAGGCTAAGCAGATGCTGATGATGCTATTATTATGTGGACAATTGCACATACTTACCAAGAATCGACGATAACACGTCCAGGTGGGACACGGAAGGGGTACCTACTTCATTGTTTGCATAGCGCAATTTTGAACATTAGTCACATAATTCGTCTTGTAGAGTGCGTGTGCGCTTTCGCAATTCCGCTTTCTATTTTTGCAAATATTTAACGAGTGCGTGAGAGTTAATCAATGGTGCCGATTCTCTTGTACACCGAACTAAACTAACCAAAGCATAACCAAAGTATCACTAACATTCCTTACTTTTGGCTATGAGAATCTTAGAGCTATTCTGCATTAAAATATCTCTAAATTTAAAAATAATTTTGACACAACCAAATCGAATTTGACAAACGCGTCTCCACGTGGTAAGTAGGTCCTTTTTTTTGTTTGTTTGGCTTCGCACGTGTTGTGCATTCAGCCAAAAAGTAGGTACTTATTTGCCCTCATCATCATAATCTGCTTAGCCTTTTCCAAACTATGTTGGGGTCGGCTTCTAGTCTAACCGGATGCAGTTGAATACCAGTGTTTTACATGGAGTGACTGCCTATCTGACCTCCACAACCCAGTTACTGGGTAATACGATACCCCTTGGTAAGACTGGTTGTCAGACTTTCGGGCTTCTGACTACCCGTAATGACTGTCAAAAATCCACGAATGACAGCCGGGGCCAACGGCACATACCTAACAATAGATGCCATCTAATAGGTAGCCCAAAGATAATAATAATAATGTTTTCATAGTACCTACTACTTTCCTGCCGGTGTTTTGTTGATCATATAATACAATATGATCAACAAGACACCGGCAGGAAAGTGGCCATTTTAAAACTAGAAGCCAATTTACATCGATTATCGATACATCTATTTTAGTTAAGTGATAGTAATGGGTATAAAACAGACTTTGTTTCTGCCATATTATTATGAAAAATCGTATGGTGCGCTTATACTTTATTAATAGTTATAGAATACACATGACATTGCCATAAAATGAAATCGAACTAAAATGATTATCGATCTAAATCAAATAAGTATCGATTTTTATTTAATTGCACTGGCAACCGCTCCCTGATTTAAAAAAAGTCGTAAGTTGTCAAACTAATAATTACCTACAAACGTCACGTAAATTCTCGACTCTAGTTTTTGTTGTTCGTGTTCGGGCACGGCATCAAAGTAATATTGATGCACCTGCTCAATTCTTGGACGAGGTTTTAATAGTTTACGATACCAATGACGAGTGAGTATCTATAAACTATTAAAACCACCAGTCATTTATTTATCACTAAACTAGCTTTTGCCCGCGACTTCGTCCGCGCGGGTTTCGTACTTTCCTCAAATAAATTTAACACCCTCCACCTCCCCCTGAAAGGTATTTCGAAAATTATTTATTAAGATCTTTATACTTACTTTATTTAAAGAAATAAGTATTCGGGCCAATATTTTAGTTAAACTACCGAAGATGTTTCAAATAAACTATCCTCCCTTTTCATCACGACAGGGCTTGTTTTTGCATTTGGTACGTTTCCGTTTTTATGTTATAAAGATTATTTATAAGTACTTAGCTACCCTTTTTCGTGTTAATGGAAGTTGGAGTTTATACTCCTTAAACTTTATTACCCTTTACTACCCCGGTAGGAGTAGAATAAGTAAAACCCTAAAACTCATACTTTTTTATTTTAAGTAAGTAAGTAGTAAACCCCTAAAAGTGACAATCTTTATTATTTACTGAGGCAAATGTAGAAAAGTTTCAAGTTTCTTAACCAAAGGAATAAGACCACCTTTTCACCTTCACAGTTTTTATCCCCATAGGGGTGAAATATTGAAAACATGTATGGGACGTTTCCATATCTTGACTCAAAGATTATTTATACCAATTTCCCATTGAATCAAGCCACGCAATAAAATACTCCTCTGTGATATGGACTACCCCCGTTCACCCCGTTAGGGTTAGATTTTCGAAAAACCCAGTCACACTTTTTTATTTATTTTGGTCTTAAGTATACATACTGAATTCTGAGTTTATATTATTGGACCGCGCGATAAAATTCTTCCATACAAACTGACACCCTCAATCTCCCTTTAGAGCAGGAAAACATAAAATGACAAACTATAATTTACTTAGATAAGTATTTGTGCCAAGTTTGAAGCTTAAATTTATCCATACCATTTTTTTGGAGTAAATCAAGCTACGCACTATGATACCGGCCTTAAAAATCGAATTACCACTTTTTTACCCGTCAGGGATCTACTTTCGAAAGACCCATTTCTTATTACTTAATTAGACAAATATTCCTTCCAAGTTTCAAGTTTATTAACTAAATGAATAAGATTTTTCATATAAAGTTTTTCCCCACTTTTCACCCCACACAGGAGGAATTTTGAAAAAATGTTTGGGATGTGTTCATAACTTGACTCAAAGATTATTTCCAACAATTTTCGAGTTAATCAAGCCACGCAGTAAAATGGAAAATTAACTACTCCTTTTCACCCCGTCAGAGGTAGATTTTCGCAAAACCCTGATACATGTTATTCTTTACTTTTGGTCTTAAGTATAAATACTGAGTTTCGACTTAATCGGACCGCACGTTAAAATTCTTCCATACAAATGTTGACACCCCCTAATCGCATTTTTTGCTTTTCTAAACTACCCCCGTAGTTTAGAAAAGCAAAAAATGCCAAAATTCATAATTTACTTAGATAAGTATTCATGCCAAGTTTCAAGTATATTAACCAAATGAATAAGATTTTTCATATAAGCTGTATCCCCATTTTTCACCCCCACAGGGGTGGAATTTTGAAAAATCGTTTAAAATGTGTTCATTACTTGACTCACAGATTATTTATACCAATTTTCGAGTTAATTAAGCCAGGCAGTAAAATTTGCCCTGTAAAATTAACTACCCCTTTTCTCCCCGTTAGTGGTAGATTTTCGAAAAACCCTGATACACGTTATTCTTTATTTTTGGTATTAAGTATAAATGCTGAGTTTTGAGTTAATCGGATCGCGCGTTAAAATTCTTCCACACTTATTTTGACACCCCCCAATCCCCTGTTAGGGGGTATTATAGAAAAACAACAAATGCCAAACTTTATGATTTACTTAGATAAGTATTCTTGCCAAGTTTCAAGTTTATTGACCCAAGGAATAAGATTTTTCATATAAGCTGTATCCCCACTTTTCACCCCCCCAGTGGAAGAATTTTGAGTTAATCGGACCGTGCATTAAAATTCTTCCATACAAATTTTGACACCCCGTCATCCCCCTTATGAAGGTAGTTTAGAAAAACAAAAAAGACCAATTTTCATAATTTACTTAGGTAAGTATTCGTGCCAAGTTTCAAGTTTATTAACTCAAGGAATAAGATTTTCCATACAAACTTTCATCCCCCATTTAACTCCCTTAGGGGTTGAATTTCGAACATTCCTTCCTTATTCCTCGTCTACATTATAAAAGGAACCTCTGTGCAAAATTTCAGCTTTCTAGGTCCAGGGGTTTGGGCTGGGCGTTGATGAGTCAGTCAATCAGTCAGTCAGTCAGTCAGTCAGTCAGTCAGTCAGTCAGGACTTGTCTTTTTATATATATTGATAGGTAGTATAAAACAAAGTCGCTTTCTCTGTCCCTTTGAACGCTTAGATCTTTAAAACTACGCAACGGATTTTGATGCGGGTTTTTTTGTAATAGATAGAGTGATTCAAGAGGAAGTTTTATATATCGTCGACCGTAGGTTCAATTGAGGTAAGGGACAAGATACCCAATGTCCCTTACCTCAATTGAACCTACGGTCGACGATATAATACATGCATGCATGTGATGTCGTAAATAAAAGCATTTTTTTGCGCTTACTTTTCAATCGCTGGCTGAACCCTACGAGATAGGTCAAAATAATGTACTACAGTATTGTACACCTTAAAAAGGTCTACAAAAAAGTCCGCGATGGTATATGTCTATCTCTTAGGGATAACCCACAATAATCATTTTTTATCCTTTACTTTTTACGAGAAATAATGGCTTATTTACGAAGCGATTTTAAGCAATACAGCATTAATTCTTATCCAATTAAGTACCTTAAGTACATTGTGCATTTAATATAGATAAATATGGCCCTTTACAGCATGTAATTTAAATGAATATTTTCGAGGATATTACAGATTTAAAATGCAGGGACATAGCGGTTGCTGCGGTACCGGCCGCGGCATGTGCATTTGGATTGAGTGATCTTTTTTTATTTCGTGATAAAATCTGATTGTACATTTAGTCAAAAATAGTCAAAACTCATAGCCCAAAGTGAAAAATTTGTCACTCTCAAGGGTCTTCAGTTATTGCCCAAAATGTGGATCACTCAAATCAGACATTTTGCAAAAACGGCTATGAGCTAAATCTCAACAAAAACTTACTCTACTGACTAAGTTTATACCTCAAAAATTTGTTAACAAATTGTCACAATATTTTTTAAAACCATCAAGCCATTTGAAGCTACTTCCAGGTATTTAAGACAGTATCATTGGATCACTCAGTACAGACACCATTTTGTCTGAGAGATCGTTGTAATAAGGTTTAGGTTGACTTTTTCTGTACATCTTTTTTTAATCCTAAAATATATGTTCCGAATATATTTGTACAATAAATATCATAACACAAATACCTTTTGTTAAAAAGTTATGAGTAATTAAATGTTTTCAAATTTGCTGAACTGAGTGATCCTTATGAATACTTATAGGTAACTACCTGTTTCGTATTGATTTACACAACTTACGATTAATTTTTGTACAACTTTATGACTAAAGTTTTACATAAAAATTATTTACATAGACGGCTTAGTTTACGAGATATTAGATTTTTAATTTTTTAAAGAAATTACGCCTTGTAGGGTACATATGATTTTAACTTTTAATGTATATATTTAAATGTTTCATATTTTATTGTTATTTACTTAGTCGCACATTTCATTTATTTTTGTACGACATTTAGTGCACATAAGTGAGCTTACGTGATAGTGACAGTATCAGTGGTTTTCCTGTTTTATGCAAGAACAATGTAAGTACCGAACGTATTTATTTAGGGTCCGACGTCTCAAAACTTGCCAAAGATGTAAACAACAATAGCCGCTCGAAATTGTAATTTATTCGTGCGACGCAGCTAATAACAATAAAATATGAAACATTTAAATATATACATTAAAAGTTAAAATCATATGTACCCTACAACACTCAATTTCTTTAAAAAAATAAAAATCTAATATCTCGTAAACTAAGCCGTCTATGAAAATAATTTTTATGTAAAACTTTAGTCATAAAGTTGTACAAAAATTAATCGTAAGTTGTGTAAATCAATACGAAATAGGTAGTTACCTATAAGTATTCATAAGGATCACTCAGTTCAGCAAATTTAAAAACATTGAATTACTCATAACTTTTTAACAAAAGGTATTTGTGTTATGATATTTATTGTACAAATATATTCGGAACGTACATTTTAGGATTTAAAAAAAAGATGTGTAGAAAAAGTCAACCTAAGCCTTATTACAACGATCTCTCAGACAAAATGGTGTCTGTACTGAGTGATCCAATGATACTGTCATAGATACCTGGAAGTAGCTTTAAATGGCTTGATGGTTTTAAAAAATATTGTGACAATTTGTTAACAAATTTTTGAGGTATAAATTTAGTCAGTAGAGCAAGTTTTTGTTGAAATTTAGCTCATAGCCGTTTTTGCAAAATGTCTGATTTGAGTGATCCACATTTTGGACAATAACTGAAGACCCTTGAGAGTGACAAATTTTTTACTTTGGGCTATCAGTTTTGACTATTTTTGACTAAATGTACAATCAGATTTTGTCACGAAATAAAAAAAGATCACTCAATCCAAATGCACATGGCCGCGGCGGCGCGTGCTGGCATTCTTGAAATACCTGTACTTAGTATTAGTATTGCACCCGTGCGAAGCCGGGGGCGGGTCGCTAGTGTAATATTAAATGTAAGTAATATAAAAAAAAAAAACTTTTTACTGTAAAATCCGAAGTTTTATACAGGGTGCATTTGATATCATGGGCATTATTTTAACCTAAGGTACTACTTATGATACTAATTGCATTAGGGCTACTATTACGCAAATCAAAAATATTATTAATGCAAGTATGGAAAACCTTAAAATGTAGTAAGTCATACAAAGTATCAAATTAGTTGCGCTTCTCGATAGCAAATGCGTAGGTACACTACGCCGTACGCGCGTCATTGGGCGTGAATTCTTTGACCCCGCCCGACTCACGTGACATTCGTAAGTTGCCAATGAATTGATTCATAATAAATTCCAATTTTCCCTTCGTACTTTGCCGGCTTAGGACGGTCAAAACTACGTCAACTAACATACATTAAAAAAAAACATTTACGTACCTAGCTTGTGGATTGTTTTGAAAAAACCTTATTTGTCGGTAAAGTGACAGAGGGTAAACGGGTGCTCTTCCACGAGCTTGTGCATGTGCTGGCACGTGAAAAGACGAAAAATCCAACAGGTTCTGAGTGGTTCTGGTGGAATGAGACCCCGTGAAGGAATAGGGTCGTTCGGGTAGCGCCGATGGAACATTTCACGAGTTCATACTAAATTTCTTGCGCGATCGTAAATTACAACCATTTGTGGGTATTGTTGGTTGGTGTACCTAGCCTGCACATTACGCGGTCGAGGCATCGTGTACACAAACACACACACAACACACAACTACTACACTAACACTTAATACACTGCAATCCAAGCACCGTATGCCGCGAGCGGCGAGTACGGCGATTACGTCACGGGATCAATAAATCAATTACGCGTCAATGCACCTGCGCAGTCGTTATGACACTGGTTCCGGCTTCGTGACTTCGTGTTGCGGCGGGAAGCATACCCCGCGCGGGGGTGATATTCGTATTTTTGCGAGTGAGGGAGTGGGACGGAGAGAGTTCAGGGAATCCCGCCGGACGGAATGTCTTGTAGCCCATTGTTATTATTACTTGTAACGAAAAACCCGCGCGCGCGCAGGTGATGTTTGTTTACATTTCGCTTTGCGCTGTACTGCGCTTTAAGATTTTGATATTTCAACAATTATTGGCGTTAACGAAGTATTTTGTTTTAATTACTTTAAGTGTTTATTTGCAATAATAAGCCTTGTGCAATTTGACTTACTTGATTTTTAAGGTTTTCCTTACTTGCATTAATAATATTTTTGATTTGCGTATTAATAGCCCTAATGCAATCAGTATCGTGAGTAGTGCCTTAGGTTAAAATAATGCCCATGACTTCGATTCCACCCTGTATAGCTAATTCTTTTTTTTTTAACATATTGACAATTTATAATATTTTAACACATCATTTCATAAATGTGCACTCAAGGCCAAAATCACTATGAATCTTGGGAATGTCCCTTTTACAGGTATAAAACTAAACTAAGCAACTAATTATTGATATAAAATTCAGTTCATATATCCACTTATAGGTTTATCGTTGGCCAAATAACTCCGCGCGCATTTTGACCGTGAACGTGGAGAATTGAAAATCATCATAATTTGTTAGTTACTTACAGGATACTAGTGAAACTTCACACACATTTGAAGGCAGTTACAAGCTACAAAATAACGTTTAAAGTAAGTCTTAAGACCTCTTTATAGACTAAGTTTATACCTCAAAAATTTGTTAACAAATTGTCACAATATTTTTTAAAACCATCAAGCCATTTGAAGCTACTTCCAGGTATTTAAGACAGTATCATTGGATCACTCAGTACAGACACCATTTTGTCTGAGAGATCGTTGTAATAAGGTTTAGGTTGACTTTTTCTGTACATCTTTTTTTAATCCTAAAATATATGTTCCGAATATATTTGTACAATAAATATCATAACACAAATACCTTTTGTTAAAAAGTTATGAGTAATTAAATGTTTTCAAATTTGCTGAACTGAGTGATCCTTATGAATACTTATAGGTAACTACCTGTTTCGTATTGATTTACACAACTTACGATTAATTTTTGTACAACTTTATGACTAAAGTTTTACATAAAAATTATTTACATAGACGGCTTAGTTTACGAGATATTAGATTTTTAATTTTTTAAAGAAATTACGCCTTGTAGGGTACATATGATTTTAACTTTTAATGTATATATTTAAATGTTTCATATTTTATTGTTATTTACTTAGTCGCACATTTCATTTATTTTTGTACGACATTTAGTGCACATAAGTGAGCTTACGTGATAGTGACAGTATCAGTGGTTTTCCTGTTTTATGCAAGAACAATGTAAGTACCGAACGTATTTATTTAGGGTCCGACGTCTCAAAACTTGCCAAAGATGTAAACAACAATAGCCGCTCGAAATTGTAATTTATTCGTGCGACGCAGCTAATAACAATAAAATATGAAACATTTAAATATATACATTAAAAGTTAAAATCATATGTACCCTACAACACTCAATTTCTTTAAAAAATTAAAAATCTAATATCTCGTAAACTAAGCCGTCTATGAAAATAATTTTTATGTAAAACTTTAGTCATAAAGTTGTACAAAAATTAATCGTAAGTTGTGTAAATCAATACGAAATAGGTAGTTACCTATAAGTATTCATAAGGATCACTCAGTTCAGCAAATTTAAAAACATTGAATTACTCATAACTTTTTAACAAAAGGTATTTGTGTTATGATATTTATTGTACAAATATATTCGGAACGTACATTTTAGGATTTAAAAAAAAGATGTGTAGAAAAAGTCAACCTAAGCCTTATTACAACGATCTCTCAGACAAAATGGTGTCTGTACTGAGTGATCCAATGATACTGTCATAGATACCTGGAAGTAGCTTTAAATGGCTTGATGGTTTTAAAAAATATTGTGACAATTTGTTAACAAATTTTTGAGGTATAAATTTAGTCAGTAGAGCAAGTTTTTGTTGAAATTTAGCTCATAGCCGTTTTTGCAAAATGTCTGATTTGAGTGATCCACATTTTGGACAATAACTGAAGACCCTTGAGAGTGACAAATTTTTTACTTTGGGCTATCAGTTTTGAGTATTTTTGACTAAATGTACAATCAGATTTTGTCACGAAATAAAAAAAGATCACTCAATCCAAATGCACATGGCCGCGGCGGCGCGTGCTGGCATTCTTGAAATACCTGTACTTAGTATCAGTATTGCACCCGTGCGAAGCCGGGGGCGGGTCGCTAGTGTAATATTAAATGTAAGTAATATAAAAAAAAAAAAACTTTTTACTGTAAAATCCGAAGTTTTATATAGCTAATTCTTTTTTTTTTAACATATTGACAATTTATAATATTTTAACACATCATTTCATAAATGTGCACTCAAGGCCAAAATCACTATGAATCTTGGGAATGTCCCTTTTACAGGTATAAAACTAAACTAAGCAACTAATTATTGATATAAAATTCAGTTCATATATCCACTTATAGGTTTATCGTTGGCCAAATAACTCCGCGCGCATTTTGACCGTGAACGTGGAGAACTGAAAATCATCATAATTTGTTAGTTACTTACAGGATACTAGTGAAACTTCACACACATTTGAAGGCAGTTACAAGCTACAAAATAACGTTTAAAGTAAGTCTTAAGACCTCTTATTCAGAGTGTTAGCACCTATTGCAGCGTTTTTATATTTAATTAACCTTTAAACGGCGCATTATTTTGTTTTTTTTTATTACACAACAAATTACAACTAATTCCTAAGAAGTTTGTACAAAAGATGATAAGAATCCGCCCGTTTCAGAGATCCAGCAAAACCACAAACGTTACTCCAGCAGGATCTCGAATAACTTCGCAGCCGAAGAAAGAACAAATACAAAATAAGGTGCAACATTTACCTCGTCTAGCTTATTATTAATATATAGCTAATAAATATTTGTTACAAAATTCCCATAAAAAAAAAATGTCTGGTTAATAATTATATAGCTAATAAATATTTGTAACAAAATCCCATTTAAAAAAAAATGTCTGGCTGCGGTAACGTTTTAAACGTTACCCCCGCAGGAAATGTTTTTGTGAAATAACTAAAAAACTGTAAGTGCAACAAATTTAAAAATGAGCGCAACAATTACAGAAGCTGGGCAACTAATTATCTATGAGATTTAAACGACATTTTCGACATTGGCCCCGATTCTGTTATTCACAAACTAAATTAAATTTAAGTTCAGTGCATCTTTTTCTTTCTATTTTATTATGAAAAGGACAGAAGATAAATATTAGTTTAGTGCTGTCAAATTAGATAATCCATAGGCAAGTTTAGACGTGATTAAAAAATTGGCTACTAAAAATACGTCAATTTACGTCAGGCGCTGACTAATTTGACAGGACTAAACTAATATTTATCTTCTGTCCTTTTCATATTGAAATAGAAAGAAAAAGATGCACTGAACTTAAATTTAATTTAGTTTAAGAACAACAGAATCGGAGCCATTATTTTGATGGGGTAACACACACGATACACAGTCACAGTATAATTATATACAGTATTCCATCTTCATACAAACGGACGATGCGCGAGCTATGCCTACGCGCCTCGATCTCGGCATTCGCTCGGCAGGCAGACAGTCGCGACTGTGCCGCAGTGACGAACGGTCGGTGTGTTGTTTTTTTAACAATAACCGCGCGATTTTTTCACTAAAAATAAGTTCAAGTACATATTTAATATGACGAGTTGGATATATTGTGCTGTTTTTGGTTGCATGAATTCGTCAATAACGCATCCAGGGATAACTTTTTTAGATTACCTGAAAACTCTGACAGGTAAGACTACAAAATAATTTTACTTACTAGTAGGTAGGTACATAATGTGTCTTTTTAATGGATAAGTATTTCCTTTTATCTCCCGAAAAAAACCATGTCTAGTGTAAAGTGAATAGAGTAAAGGAAAGCGATTGACAAGAGTGAAATAGGTAGTTATAGGCGGTTCATGAATCATGATACGGTAGGTACTTACGCTTGTGTTATAAACCTCGGGGCATGTGTGTTTTGTTTTGTTAGTTTGTATAATTCAAAGTAAAGACGTGGTATTTTATTATTAATAATAGTTATTTATTGTACTGTGTGTATGAATAATACTAGAAAAAAATAAATTTGACCGTCTGTCTGTCACTAGATAGTTGAAATTTTCTCAGATTAAGTATTTCTGCTGCTGCTATAAAAACAATTATATCACTAAAAACCGTTTTTTATTCTCGGTATTAATAACGACAACAACAGCTAGACTCATGAGATATTCACAGAATATTTAGATATTTGAGAGGGTTGTGATTTTAAAACATTCGTAGCCAGCTGTTCAGCTTGGCATTGGTGACCAAAGAATTTTTGTTTTGAGTTGTTGCGAGTTGTAGGTACCTAATTTATAGAGACGTTAATAAGCTGAGATAAAAAGTTATTAAAATTACTCGTCAGCTGTTTCTTGCATTGTAGTTGAGTAGGTAGGTGTTGAAGTTTGTAAAGATTGGAGTTCTCCACCTTGTCCATGTTTCCCAAAACAATTTTTAATTAAGCTTTATATTAGAATGCGGATTTTTTATACTTTAAAATTTAAGGTAGGTGTTGAAGTTTGTAAAGATAATTAAGCTTTATATTAGAATGCGGATTTTTTATACTTTAAAATTTAATAATAAAGCGTTTCGTACGTCTCAGTCAAGGCGCAAATATTTTTCGGTCGCAAAGGAGATGTCCGCTTTTTATATGGACGTTGGTTTTTTATTCCGAGAAAAATTTAACCAGAATCAAACTACACTCAAATAAAAGCTACAAAAATATGGAACTTAGAACCACTAAAATAATATTTTTGGACCCCTCCATTTAAGAGAAAAATTATAAATTATTTAATGTTAATTCATATATTTTATTTGTTGATGGCAGCCCAAATGAAACCTCCCACATACTTTGAAAATGTCATAATTGACAGGTGGATTCTATTCATCTGTCAAATATGACAAAAAATGTTGACTGTCAGGTGCTGTCAGGCCTCATCCGTCTGATACGTCACACTTTCGCTCGTGCCTTTGTGTTAACCGGTGTTATCGTATAATTTGTGCTTTGCTTTATTTGATTTTCCGGATTTAACTGACTTAGCCTTTACACAACGGATTCTTCTACTTTGCACATGATTCGGATACCGATAGCTTACGGACCTTCAAACACAAGGAATAGTCTCGATGAAGTTTCACACAGATTCACTAGAAATCGAAAGAATTCGTAATGCTGACAAAAACACGTGTTTAGCCTTCACCATTACCAACGAAAGTCCCGCCGTATTATTACTAAACACTTTGATTGTCAGTAATGGCAGTAGGTACCATATGTCAATACTGTCAATTTTGACAAGTTTATATTTTTTTAGGGTGTGTTCACTATAATATCCTAGATAAATAGAAAGGTTTGTTCGTTAAAGGAGTAAATTCACACTAAAATAAAAAACGATTTTGCTCAAAATTGGAGGTGTTTAAAAATTTTAGAAATAGTTAGAACCACTAGTTTTTGGGATGTCTATCCAAATATATTTAACTTATCCTGGTTAGAATTATTGAATAATAAAAAACCATTTTTGGACATGTCCTTTATAAGACTGATTTGTTATTCAAACATAAACATGGTTTTTTAATTAAATCTACCAATCAAAAAACAACATGCATTTTTATTGAACACTTCCTATTCAATTCACAAAGTACTTATTTTATTTTTTTATATAAAATAAAGTATATTTACAATCACAAAAGTAAATGGAAACACAAAGTAGGCAAATGTAATTTAAATGCTGGAGGCGGGCAGCCCTATCGCATGTTTACGTACCGCGCGGCTGTAGACATTTATGTCCAAGATACGGCCGAGTTACAATACTGTATATAATTATACTGTGACACAGTGCAATTTGTTGGGACATGGAATACAACCGCAAAAATAAGTAACTATATTTCAGTTTCTTTTGGAAATACCGTTTCGTGGGCAATGATATTATAAGTGTAAAAAGGTGTTCGTGGGCGCTAAAATGAAAGTAATATAGTGCCTGCGTAAATATTCATCCCGACTACGAAACCTTTCACTGTGCGTGGTGGTTTAACTTGTTGGTTGTTTTTTTCTGTTTATCGTGGGCGGTCTGACGTCTGGCGCTATTAAACTGACCACATTTTTACTGCATTAATTTTGTTATACTTATTTATGTTTTTTATTTGCGTCACGTGTAACGCAAATAAATGTAAGTATTTTCTTTCTAAATTGACTTCAATCATTTCAACTAAGACCAGAAAAATACCGGTCAAGAGCGAGTCGGACTCGCGCACCGTGGGTAGTACTATTACGCGACGTCCTGCGTGAGCGATCTAGACGCGAACGCGAAGCGGCGCGGCGCGGCGCGAAAACAACAAACATTCGAAACCTATTGAAGTGGCCTACGTGACCAAACGCACGTGGGGTGCGGTGCGGAGCGGCGCGAAATGAAGCGAACGCGATCAGTTGGCTTGATATTTTCGCGCGAAGTGGACGCGTCGGCCATATTTTTTTTCAAGCAAAAATTGTAATGTCGGAGGTAGAACTTCTTATTAATGCTATCCAAGAACGTCCTACATTATGGGACAAAAGGACTAAAAGTTATCACAACCGGTTACTATCGCACCGCGTATGGGAGGCTGTGGCTAAAATAATTGGGACTACAAGTAAGTACAACATACTTATTTGTTTATTATTATTACATCTTCTTCAATATTTCATATTTAAGATATGAATTTTCCAACAACATTAGCTTCCGTCCGTCCATGACAAATGTTTAATGATGACTGAACTGAACGGCGGCGGAGGGCGCGGAGGGGACGGTTCGCGCGCACGTAGGACAGAGTAGCCGCATCGCTCCGCATCGTATTAAATTCGCATCGGATCGTTTCGCAATCGCGTTCGCGTTGAGTCGTCCACGTAGGACATGGCGTTATGTATTCTGTGCCGTGGGCTCCGTGTTGTCAAATGTTTTAAATTTTCATCGGCGACGAGGCCTATATTGGTCGGAGTATTTTAACACTATGGTGTAGAATATTGCAGTTTCAAGTCAGTGCCATCTCATAACTGATAGTAGAAGTAATGTAATTTCTGTTGGTGATTACTGAAAAGTGTGCTATTAAGAGATATCGTTTTATTTTTCCTGTAATCTTTATATAAACTTCTATCACATAGAATAATTTCAGATTTTTCTCTATGCAAACTTCGCAGAGAAGGGGGGGAACGGTTTTATTTTTACATTTTTCATCAAAATTCAATGACTTTGAGGCCTAAAGGGTTTGAGAATGTGCAAACAGCGCTCTTTCATATGAAACACCACATGCCAAATTGAAAAAAAAAAAGGGTCTAGTGCGTGTCGAGCCACGCGCAGTGTAGGGTTCCGTAGTTTTTATAACAGCCAAGTGCGGGTCGTATTCTCTGACTGATAGTTTCGTACCATGCTCTAACTAAAAGCCAAACATGACTACCTACCTAATTTGACTTCCTACAAATCCTCACCTAATCCGACTTGTCATATCCGGTATTTTGAATTTAAATACAGGACACAGAGCTACACTACTCACTCGTCACAAAAAAATAAAATTGAGGAAGTAGTTTACTATATCTGCCTGGGGGAGCTTTGTGTTTAATACTGTTTAAGGATATTAACATCATGACGGTGCCTTGTCAATATATCTACGAAAACATCATGTATGTAAGGAAAAATTTACATCTTTTTAGCAAAAGAGGTGAAAGACATAATTATAGTACTAGAAATAGGGACCTTTTAGTTCAACCAGGTTTCAGACTAGCAAAAGTAGACTCATCTTTTATGGGGTACTGTTTAAAATGTTATAATAAAATACCTCCCCACATTCTTCAACTGAATGAGACAAAATTCAAGTCATGTATAAAACGCACACTATGTAGGCAGGCATATTATAAGTTAGGAGATTACATCGCTGATAAAAATGCCTGGCTCAATGCTGGTCCTGCTCCACAACCACAACTAATTGATTAACACTTGAAAATACTGTTGGAGCTGCTGAAGATTGTAAGACTATCTTTGCATTGTATAAACTCAATTTCCTTTGTATTGTATAACTGCATAGCACAGATGTGAGTTCTATGTACTATTGAGCTACCATTTACCGGGTAATATGTTTTTCATTAACTAGAATGTGCCCTGGCGGCTGATAGTATGTCATGCTCGCTCAAGTGTCTCGCTGACGGTGGCGTGTGTGTTGGATCATTCGGTTCCCTACAAAATGGTTGAGCTGGATGGTGCTGATCCATGCGTCATGTTCGTGAACGGGCGCCGTCAGTTGTGGCTGGTCATCTTTTAGCTGCCACGGCTTATTTTTAATTATTTTATTTTTGGATTGTTATTTTGTTACTATTTGCTGTACTCTGGACACTTTTAACGCGTACTTGATTTTTATTTATTTTTTACATCGTTCTCACATATTTATAAATTCAACAAAGTCAAAGTCAAAGTCAAATCATTTATTTCAAATAGGCACTTAAAAGGCACTTTTGAACGTCAAAATTTAAAATGAAAAAATAGAATTGATTCTAGTCGCCCATTCCAAAATGTAGTTTTCGTGTGGAGAAGAATGGGCAAGAAACTCCACCGTTACTCTTTTAAAATGTTTTACAAGTTTTTGTATACATTGTTTATATAATTATATGTGAAGACGATGCACCTAAAATAAAATTTAGTCTACCAAAAATGGTAAAAGAATTAAAAATATAACAGACTGGTAAATCAATTATGTGATAGATACATGGTGTCCACATATTTACAAAGATTGAAAAATTTTACTAGTATTTTAAAAAGTGTGTGAGTTACATTTGTCAAAGAATGTAAAAAACAATGTAAAAAAAAAAAATGTGTATGTATAAATTAAATTAGCAACCAGTTTGATTTTGTCTAGACTCTAGATTGTCCTATGGAGCAGGACCAGCATGTTTCCAAACATTGTTATCTTGGATATAATCCTCCAATTTGTAATATCCTTGTTTACAAAGTGTACTTTTTATATGAGTTTTAAATTTTCTTTCATTTAATTGTAATATATCAACATATGATGTAACTAATAATTTTGTAAAAATATTATTTAAAAAGAGTGTCCATGGAGTTTCTTGCCCGTTCTTCTCCATAGGTACCTACTACGCTTTGGAATGGGCAACTAGCTTCATTTTTTCCTGACTGACCGACTTCTTGACAGTTCAAAAGTGCCTGTAAATGGTTTAATTGAAATAAATGCTTTGAGTTTGAGTTTGAGTTGAGTATATACTTAGCAAAATAAAAAAATCGTAATTTTCGAGTCAAATACAATTGGTCGACTATTACTCGTAAACTTGTAAAGCCCACTTAAGTGTTTTCCTTTAAACTTCGATATAAATATAGGTACTACTGCCGTGAAATTTTAATTTCTAACTACAACCGTTTAGTTGGTAGAGGGGGGGAACACTTGACTCCAACAAAAATAAATTGGTACTTTATAGCTTGATAATAAGTCACGAACGGTTTACTTAATCAAAAAACGGTCTTCCCAAACCTACTATTTTTGAAAGACCTATCCAACGATATCCCACACTATGGGAAAGACGAAAAAAAAATTATCATCCCCACTTTACATGTAGGAGAGGTACCCTGATTCAGGGTACCTCTCCTACCTCCCCTGAATAATTGTTTTTTTTTTCAAAGTTTTATTTTACCACTTTTTCGGCGTCATTAACGTGTATACTCATGCCAAATTACAACTTTCTAGTACCAATAGTTTTTGAGCTAATCCGCGGACAGACAGACAGACAGACGGACATGGCGAAACTATAAGGGTTCCTTGTTGACTAAGGAACCCTAATAGTGTTTTTAGTTCTTCCTTATTTGCAAAAAAGTTAGGCAAACACCATCTAAAACTATTCCAAATTTCAAGTTGATAGCATTAGTAGTTCTTGAGATGTCCAGCTGTGACAGACAGAGAGAAGAAGATTTATAGGGAGTAAAAAGTATGTTTATGGTATGTTGAAACTGTGTGTACTCCCCATCACTTGTCCCCTAAGGTTCATTAGAAAACCAGCGTCAGACAGCATCTGTCTGGCATTAATGCTGAAATGAACCTTTTTGGCGCAGCCGTGAGGCACGCACAATTATCGTTATTATTATTGTTGTTTGCAACATTATTTTTATTTAGTTTTGTGTTTTGTGTTTCACGAAATGTGTCCAAATAAACTTTTTCTTTCTTTCTTTCTTTTCTTTAGACAGACTGAGTCGCACCATAAGGGTCCTATTTTACAATTTTGATACGGAACCCTAAAAATTATGCATTTTATTTTATTTTTCTATATTTATAACTAGCTTATGCCCGCGACTTATTCCGCGTGGTAAAAACATAATATTATATCCTAAGCATTGAGTTAACATAATCCTACGGCACTCTGCAATAGTGTAGCATAAGTTTATAACTATTCTCTATGAATGTAACTGTATTGCCAGTGAAATAATGTTTGTATCCTGTTAAAACCAATTTGTTTAGATTCTTAAATCCTGTCATGCATTTGTTAAAGTATAAGGTTTACATGGATTTCTCAAATTCAATCTTGCTATCACTACCTGACATAGAACACCAATTTAAAAAAAAAACTCATCCCTGTTTCTGATTCATATGAGGCCAGCTACTTATTTCATAAAGTGGTCACACCAAATACTAACAGAGGTGTTGATCCAGTGGAATCACAAACATCTACTTTAATTTGTGGTGAAGTTAGGAGAAGCTCCACAATATTACTCCTCCCTTGAGCAGCAGCGCGGTGCAGAGGAGTTGCACTCAAAACATCTGTATCATTAACATTTGCATCAAAGTTGATTAATAACTTTGACACCTGCAAAAAATTTATTAATAACATTAGGTATTAAGATCTTTGTAGATCTCTTCTAAAAATACACATATTTTAAATGAAATTACATACTAAAGTGAACTTCGTCTTCGTCATCTCTAGTTTTTAATTACATCATAAATAATATTGATTTTTATAGATCCTTAGATTTAAATTACCTCCAAATGGCCCTTTGAGCAAGCATAATGTAAAGATGATTGTCCTCGAATCGTCTTTTTATTGACATCGGCTCCTTTGCTTAACAGCAGTTTCACTACTTCTGCTCTTCCAGCTGAAGAGGATAATATTAAAGGAGTTGAATTTGTGTCATCCAGTGGATCAATTGGACTTCCTGAATCTATCAAAAAGTCCACTAAATTTTCGTTTCCACCCAGTGAAGCCCAATGAATAAGGAGACGTTGATTCTGAAAAGTTATAAAAAAAATATTACAAACATCACAAGCACAACTTACAAGTTTCAGACCACACACATACAATCTTGATTATAGCAATGGCTTGTAACCACAGATATAGATACATCTAGATAATGCAAGAGCAACTACTTCGCGTGCCAAATATCACACCAGCTTGCGTTCAAAAATCGTAAGCTGCCACTTTCGCGCTGAGTCCTGTGTACTGCTGGCTGGGTGAGCGTGAATGAGAAAGAGCGCTTGTGATGTCAACTATGACATCACAAGCATGCCATTTTTTGACTAGCCACTATACTCCATTTACAATAAGATTAGACATTTAAACAAACCTTTTTTACAGTCTGTTCAATCGATTTTGACTTCTATTCTGTAGGCATAAGGATGGCATTAAAAGCAGTAAACAGTTGTAATTGTAAGCACTTTTTTTGCTTTTAATGCCATCTTTATGCATACAGAATAGTAGTCAAAATCGGTTGAACAAGCAGTAAAAAAGGTTTGTTTAAATGTCTAACCTTATTGTAAATGGAGTTTATAGTAGTCAAAAAAATGGCACACTTGGTGGGCAAATGTTCTTACAATGCTATACAAACTTATACATAAATAAAATGTTAACATACATTTAAAGTTTCAAAATATTATATGGGTTATAATGATCATCATTTAACGCTTATAATATTTTGAAACTTTGTCACTGCCAGTAAATTAATGAACTCGACTGTACATACACAAACATTTAAAACAACAAATAGAGAACCTCCTTCTTTTTTGAAGTCTGATAATTAAAAATGTTGTGACTTGCGATCACACATTTCACGGAGAGTTTACATCTTTTTTTTGATAACCATATGAATGGCGGTATTATATAAATAATAAAATGAGCCAACAGTAACAAACGAAAGAACAAAGAACCGCCCCTAAGACGACCCACTGACCGAAAAGCTTACCGAATCAGGTATATTTATTAAAGCATTATCTTCATCAACCTTCACTTTAACTTGGTTATAGTCTCCTCTGTAAGCGGTTTCATATACTGAACCTAGAGACATTTTTAATTTGATATTTTTGATTTGATAAGTTCAATCAAATTACTTCGATTCAAAATCCGCGACGACAAGAGCAAGACTAGCGTAGCGTAGCCTAGCGTCTTGTACCACAGAACACTAATACTCCTATACTCTCTGTCTTGTACACTCTTTGCTAGTTTAATTTTATATTTTTACTGAGTTTTACTCTCTATAGTCTTTGCCTGTAGCACGGTGCGGGTGACAGTTTCAGATTCAGTAACATTTCGTTTCAATCTTGAAAGTTGCCGCGATTTGCAAATTATGACTTAGTATTTCAGCTGTACCACATTCGTAATTTAGTAAATCAATAATAACTGTAGTAAATGAAATTAAACCCAACCAGTATGTTCTAGTCTACAAATAAAATCAAATTGAATGAAAAAAAGCAAAGTGTTAAGGTGAATGGGTAGTGGTAGACCGCGAAATTCAAATTTTATTAGGTTTTTTGCAATTTTCAGGTCAGTATGTTGTATCTTGATCAAAATTTGATTTGCGACTATAACAGGTACGTATCTAAAGAATTATAATCATTAGAATCATTAATACATCTTCCTAAGTGAGATTTGTACCACAAGCACTTTTCCATAAGAGAATTCTTCTTGTGGTACAAATCTAAGTTAGGAAGATGTATTAATGATTCTAATGATTATAATTCTTTAGATACGTACAGTCAACAGCAAAAGTAGATGATGAAAATCAGAATTTCAATACTAATTAACGAACGGAGTTCGCGTCAGAAGTGTGTGGCGTCGAAGTAGTAAACGTTTGGTGTAATTTACAATCACATAACGATACTTCGACGGCACACAGTTCTAACGCGAACTCCGTTCATTAGTATTGAATTTCTGATTTTCATCATCTACTTTTGCTGTTGACTGTACCTGTTATAGTCGCGAATCAAATTTTGATCAAGATACAACCAGAAACTGACCTGCAAATAGCAAATAAAAAATAATAAATAAAATAAAATAAGTTTATTTCATATCATTTTGGCTTACATTGCATGACGAGGAGTCTCCATTTAGGCATAGAAAATGCCTGTAGTTGAAGGCTCCGCTCTTCCCTTACATCATAAACATACAAGTAGGTAAATAACGAAACAAGAAAAACAAAAAGAAAAGAAAATACAATCAATTAAATAAAGGTGTGTGTGTGTGCGTGAGGGTTGTGTTTGTGTGTTTGAGGGTTTGGGTGTGTGTGTGTGTGTGAAAGGGTGCGTATGTGTGGGGGGGAGACGAATTTTGAGTGTACAATGTATATGAGATTATTGCAATAGTTTCTATACCGCGCATATGTCATTTTGGCTATTTCATTGTGAGGATCATTTCGTGCCTTTTTCTGTAACGCATTTCGATTCCGAATACATCTCAGAATACCCTGAGTAATCCAGGGTTTTAATAAACGTTTACTGCTTGGTATGGTAATAGTGCGTGTATTTGCCGTCAAAGATTCAGTTAGTTTTTCTATTATAGAGATTGTAACTACACTTGGGTTATCAATAAATAGAAGTTCAGCTAAGTTTTTATTCTGCAAGTAAAGGAGAGCACTGTTGAAATCTATAGTTGTTTTAATTTTATCTGGGGTGATTTTGTTTTTAGTTTTTAAGCAAAAAATGTAAGAAAATTTGAATTTCGCGGTAACCACTGCACAATCACCTTAAGAATACGGCAGAGGATGAATTGTCCAAAACTATGATGACATCTCTACTAGTCAATACAGTCTTTGTTTCTGGATTAAACAGTCTATAACCCTTTATGTTTTCTGGATATCCAATGAGAATACATCTCTCTGACTTCTTGTCCCATTTCTTACGCTTTTCTTTAGCTATATGGACCATTGCAGTACTACCGAAGATTCTGATATGGCTAACATCTGGTTTACAGCCAGTCCATATCTCATAAGGTGTCTTATTTCCCAATGCTGCAGCCACGCTTCGATTCTGAAGATACACTGCAGTGTTGGTGGCCTCACCCCAGAACTCTTTACCTAGATTGGCTTCAAAGAGAAGACATCTTGCTTTTTCAACGATTGTGTGATTACATTGCTCACACAATCCATTTTGTTGTGGTGTATACGGATTGGTTTTTTGATGTATCACAACAGCACTACTCAAATAGTTGTCAAATTCTTTATTGCAGTACTCTAGCCCATTGTCACTTCTTAATACTTTGATTGTCTTCTTTGTTTGATTTTCCACTTGAGCTTTGAATTCTTTAAAATTTCCTCATTCTTGTGTTTCAGAAAATAAACAAATGCCATACGGCTATGATCCTCGACAAACAACAAGAAGTATCTGGACCCACCTAAGGATACATTTTCCATAGGTCCACAGATATCAGTATGTACTATATCTAGTAGGTTACTACTTATCTGGCTAGTACTCTTAAAGGGTAAGCGACACTGCTTTCCTTCACAACATGTAGTACATGAAGACTTCCCTATATCCACTTTGTCATCAAAAGACATTCCCTGTACAGCGGTCTTCATCAGATTCAAATAATCTTTATTGATGTGTCCTAATCTGCGATGCCACGTAACACCTGACACGACTGATGCAGCTAAATGTTCCATGTTTAACAAGTTTACTTTGTACACTCCATTGACTAATAATGCTGTAGCTACTAACTCATTATTCTTGTTGTAGGTATATAGAACAACTACTGTTCGAAAAAAATACTTGGTTTCCTTTGCTTATGAGTTGGCTGACTGATAGCAAGTTTGTAGTCAGACTTGGAACACAAAATACATCTTCTACCACGATATCGTAATCGATCTTATCAGTCGTAGTCGTAATATTCACATTGCCAGAACATAAAACTGACAACTTTTCTCTGTTTGCTACTAATACAAATACAAATAATAATTTCCTTCTTCTGATCATAACACGCATTCAAAACCCAACTTTCATTTGCTGTTAGGTGTACACTGGCGCCTGAGTCAACATACCATTCATTTTTGTTGGAATTTCCACTCAGGAATACTGCGCTAAACGCATTAGACTGCATTCGACTTTTATCCTTGGAACTCGATGAGTTATTTTCGTTATTAGTACATTGGTTTCTATAATGTCCCTGTTGTTTACATCGATAGCATGTCACTACCTTGACATTTGATTTTGAAGGAATGCTACCTGCATTGTAAATTTTTCTAGCCAAAGACTTATTTTTCTTTCCAATGAGTTTTGAACGAGTAACGAATGCTCCGCTAACTTCATCTTGTTCGGTCACCGACTCAATGTCTAATAATTTTGACTTTAAGGAATCCGCCGTTATGCTAATGCCCGAATGCTCGATAGCCATGATCATTGGTGAAAAACGATCAGGCAATCCTGCTAAAATCAACGATCCTGTCCACTGATCATTAATTTCAAATCCCGTGCCACTTAATTTTTGCGCTGTATCAATAATCTGAGTCACATATGACGTCATTGAACTGCAACTTTCTAGGCGTATCGAAATTAAATTCCGTAGCAAACTTATTCTTCGTGAAAAACCGTTATCGTCGAATAATTGTTGTAGTTTTCCCACAATTCTTTCGCAGTTCTTACACTTTTCACGTGTACATACAAAGACGGGTCGATTGTCATAATCAATTTGGCTCTGGTTTTTTCGTCACCTGCAGCTCCTATGTTCACCCCTGCTTCTGGCTTCACACAATGTTTCATGCCTTCAAGGACTAGGAAATTCTCTGCCGCGAAACACCATTCGCTATAATTTTCTCGTCCGCACAACTTGGGTACATTTATTAGGTAGTTAGCAGACATTGTAGATTTTTTAAAATCACTTTTATACTGCGATAAGCCCAATCGTCCGTTACTACACAGTGAAAAAACACGTTACAAATAAAAAAGTCTTTTAACACTCCGAGTCCGAAATTCTTGTTAAAACACTAAATTTTATTTATTTTAAAGGCCCATAACACAACGTGATAGGTGTCAGAAAGAAAAGGTGATGCTCTTTTATAATGTATCAAAGACTTACACTTATATAGGTTGTAACACAAGTACACATTTTAGATATTTACAACAAAATGTATACAATACTTAATTGGTAAAAATTTAAACGTAATAATTACGTTTAAATTTTTACCGCGTCCGCTCCCCAATCGGCGCACTGTTTTATCAACTTTTGTTTGTTCAGCCATCTAGCGATAAAAAAAATGTCACACTTGTTGCTACTTCACTGTCGTTCTTAAACTATTTTATCTAGTCTATGCGTCGTTCGTTTCGTTGTGTTACTATGCGACGGGAAACCCCAAATTGAAAAACAGATGAATGGATGAATGAATTGTTATTTTGTGATTAGGCCAATTAAGTATTGTATACATTTACGCGTGTAGTAGTGGTAATTTTGTATTTTACTGTTTTTTAATATTATTTTAACAATGCTGCGAAATATACTCAGCATTATCGTTCGGAGTGGGAAATAATGTCAGAATTTAAAGAATGGCTTCAACCCGTTGAAAACGATACTGCAAAAGCATACTGTAAGTATTGCAGGTGTAACTTACTAATTTACATTATGTAGCAGGTACCTTATTCAGTGAAAGGCTTACAAAATGGTAAATAATATAATAGTATGAAAGTCTTAAAGAGTAGGAACAATTAGATATGAAAAAACGACTTGACGGTTTCACTTGACATGACACATAGTTTTTTCTTTTAAATGTCACTGCAGCTGTAGCATGCCAAAGAGGCTTTAACACTTTCCCTCAGCTGCTAGTCGACTTTCTAATCTTTCAGACCTATGTCCTGACAAAGTTCCTGCAACCTCGGTCTGGGCAGGGCTTTAGTCAGCAGATCTGCTAGCTGTGTAGCGGAACTAGTCCTTTCGACCACAATGTCGTTTTGGAGCACAAGTTCACTTACAAAAAAGTGTCTCACACGAACATGTTTCGTTCTTCGATGAAACTCGGGATTATGCGCTAGTTTCACCGCAGCTTCATTGTCCACAAATAAAACTGGAATTTCTTTTTGACCATTCATGTCTTTAAATAGTCGTTTTAACCAAAATAATTCCCTTGCAGCCTCGCTTGCTGCCACAAGCTCGGCTTCTGTGGTGCTTATCGCAACTGAAGCTTGTCGTTGACTAATCCAAGAGATTGCTCCTTTAGAAAATAAACACAATACTCCTGTCGTAGAGCGACCTGTTTTTAAACATCCAGCATGATCAGCGTCACTGTAGGCTTCGATTTGATTGGGAGAATCCGCATCATGCACATACTTTATTCCTCTTGATAATGTTCCTTTTACATATCGCATTATGCGCTTCACCACACAGCAATCACTTGAAGTCGGCTTTTCTAAGCTTCTCGAAGCCACTCCTACAGCATACGCGAAATCAGGGCGAGTGCCTACCATCAAGTAGGCGAGCGAGCCTACTGCTTCTCTGTATGGAAATGACTGTGACTCATTCTCAGCTTTCCCTTTTTCAATAATTCCTTCTTTCTGTAAAGGAGTCGACACTGGATTGCAGTCTCTCATATTGAACCTCTCCAAAACCTTTCTTGCGTAAGCTTCTTGCTTAATTAAAATCGAGCCATCTTCCATTTGCTCTATTTCTAACCCGAGATAATATGAAGCTGGTTTGGTTGTGATCAGCAAAATCTTTTTCAAGTCATTGATGAACTCATTTGCAAGGTTTTTATTACTCGCTGCAACTAAACCATCATCGACGTAGAGTGCTATTATGATTTTCTTATTACCCATAGTTTTCATATATAGGCATGGATCAGCGTCGCTAGTCTTAAAACCTAAAGATTTAAGTGTTTCTGAAAAACAATAGTTCCAGCAACGGGGTGCCTGCTTTAATCCGTAGAGGCTCTTTTTTAGGTGACATACTCTTGATGTCCCATCCTCAAAGCCTTCTGGCTGCGTCATAAATATATCTTCTTTCAAAACACCGTTGAGAAAGGCTGTTGCAATATCAAACTGAATAAGATGCAGTTTCTCTCTTGCTGCAACACTGAGCAAAGATCTTACAGTTGCCAGCCTGGCTACCGGGCTGAAAGTTTCATTATAGTCAAAACCCTTCTTTTGCCTAAACCCTTTCACGACTAATCGGGCTTTATATTTCTCAACTGTACCGTCAGGGTTTGATTTAACTTTATAAACCCATTTACACGGCAGGGCTTTTCGGTCTCTCGGTAGATTTTCCAAGTCCCACACTTTAAACTTCTGTAAAGAATCGATTTCATTCTTCATGGCTTCTAACCATCTATCTTTACTTTTACTATTTGATACTGCTTCTTTATACGTTAAAGGTTCTCTTTCGATTATCGAATCGACCAAGTATAATTTAAAGTCATCCAATTTTTGTGGAGGTCGTAGAGTACTTCTGTCTCTGAGATTATACCTTGGAACGTCCGGTATAGAAACATCGTTTTCTGAATTCATTCGTATCTCAATATCAGGAGGAATAGCATCTACAAACTCTTCAGTTTCACAATCTGAAAATGCGTTTTCATTTTCTATGACCTCATTTTCTTGTTCTCCCTCTAATTGGACTGACTGTCTTACAGGAGAAGCTACATGTTGCGGAAAATCATCTTCCGGAAAGATCACTCCCTCTGTCTCCTGTCTTATCAAATCAGAATCTCCCTCTATCTCACCGCTCACTGGTAAAGTTACATCTTCCTGAGGACCTGGTCCTAAGGCCGTTGTGATTCTCAATTCCATGGTTGGACAAAAGGTGACATCTCTGGATCTTTCGGTCTGTTTTCCATTCCAGATGCGATATCCGTCGTCGTTATCGTATCCAATAAGTCTGCCTTTGGTAGCTTTCTCATTTAGCTTCTTCCTTTTTTGTTTGGGAATGTGAAAGAAACATTCACTCCCTATCACACGCAAGTGTGAGATTTTTGGCTTTTTCTTATGCCACAACTCATACGGTACTTTCCCTTCTTCTCTTGTGGGTCCCGTGCGATTGAGAACGTATGCAGCTGTATTGATAAGCTCTGCCCACAGGGCTTGTGGAAATTCGTCTCCTGCATGCATGTATGATCGAGCTGTTTCCACAAGAGTCCTGTTCTCTCTTTCTGCGCACCCATTTTGCTCGGGTGTGTATGGCATCGTGAGCCGCTGGATTATTCCCTGCCTGCTAAGTATATCCCGAACCGCTTTATTGTCAAATTCCCCACCATTGTCGCTCAATAACGTTTTGACTGTATGTCCAGCATTTTTGGCTTCATTCAGAAATTGAACAATCTTGTCTTTTACATCACTTTTGTTTCGAATGAAATAAACATGACGAAATGAGGAGAAGTCATCCTTTAAAAGGACAAAGTAGCGACATTTCGAGTAACTTTCAGGGAATGGTCCGCACACATCGGCATGAACCAGCTCTCCAGGCATACTAGCTCTTTCTCTTTTGCCGAATTTAAGACGCTGTGTCTTCCCATAAATGCAGCCCTCGCACTGTATATCATCTTTATCATTTAGATTAATCCCCAGTTCCCTCTTGACAAGATCTTTGATGTATTTCTTGTTCTGGTGACCAAATCTTTCATGATATAGCTGGAGTAAGCTCGATGGATTAATAGCATTAATCTCTACAGGTTTGTTTGGTAGAACTGTCTTCATTTGTAACTTATACAGTCCTCCACTCTGCTTCCTGTGCCCAACTACTAAAATCTGACCGTTTAATTCCAGCCTGCACTCTTTCGTGGTGGAAATAAATGTGCTATTTTGCAGTTTATCTTGTGCAGCTAACATGGACAGCAAATTCTTTGTAAGCTTTGGTACGTACCAGACATCACTCAGAGTTATGTTCATTGTTTTGCCGTTAACTTTGGTTTGAACTACCACAGACCCTTTCCCTTTTGCAGGAACTACAGTCCCATCTGCCGTTGTAACAGTGTGGTTCGATCCAAAGTCCTCAAAATATGTGAATATGTCTCCCCTATTGGTAACGTGAGTCGTGGCACCATTATCCACATACCAATTTTCTGTATCGCTTTCTTCAGAGCAAGTGTAAATCATCATCGTTATATTCTGTACTTGCTGCTGCTTGGACGAAGACTGTGTAGGTTTCTTCGGTCTGCCATCATTAATCCACTGCTTGCAAATCTTAATGCGGTGGCCTATTTTTGAGCAGTACCTGCATCTTATGTTCTCGTCCCGTAACTGTGATTTATGCTGCACCTTTGCGGTAGAGGCGAGCACTTCCTGAGTCTCCTCAATATGACCACCTAGCGCTCTCTCGTACCCGCACAGTTGTGCTGTCAGTGATTCAATTGTCCTCTCTTGTTTGTTTAACAGCATCCAACTTGATTTGAAACTGAAAAATTTTTCATTGAGGGAATCTAAAATTTTACAGATCAAGAACATTTCCGGCAACTTCATGTTAGGATCGGTCTTCAAAATTTCAGCATTCAAATTGTTCCAAATGTTTTTAAGATTCGACATCATGGTAGATACGTCATCATTACAGTTATTTTTGAAGCTAAAGAATTGCATGCACAAAGTGTATGCTCTGTCTTCTGATTGACCGTCAAACAAGCGGTGAAGTTCCTGCCACACTTCGTTTGCTGTTTCAAATCGCATGACTTTCATTAAATTCTCTTCGGTCATGTTGCTTGTAATTATAAGTAGAGCGTTGCTGTCTGCCTTCCTATATTTTAGCAATTCTGCATTATAGACCATCAGCGCACCATCGCCTGATCCTAAAATTGGCTTAGTTAGTTTTCCTTCTGCCGCCTCCATGGCACCTTCTGTGCCCCGCAGCATGATGGACACCTTATACTTCCATGTAGCCCAATTCTGGCTACCTACGAGCTGACCGATCTGAATCTTGGTAGTGGTAAAATTTTCCATTTTGACAGCACCGGAAAAACTTTTGTTTTTTTTTGCTTACTTGTGTACTGGGTCTTATCCTGGGTATCCTGAATATACCGGGTACATGGGGTGTTCTGGGCCCATAACCTGTAGCAGGTACCTTATTCAGTGAAAGGCTTACAAAATGGTAAATAATATAATAGTATGAAAGTCTTAAAGAGTAGGAACAATTAGATATGAAAAAACGACTTGACGGTTTCACTTGACATGACACATAGTTTTTTCTTTTATATGTCACTGCAGCTGTAGCATGTCAAAGAGGCTTTAACACATTAAACGTAATAATATCTATTTAATATAATTGTGTTGTTACTTACTGACACTAATATATTATACTCTATCACATACATTACAGTTACATTCATATATAAAAAATATCGGTAATGGACATTAGTGGTTAGCATTATATTTTGGCATCTTTTAAAATTTAGCATTTTTTTGGCATTTTTTTTAACGTCGATTTAGCAAGAATCATTTTTTAGAGATAGCAGCACTGAGCGTGATGCCCGTCAAGCGTCAAGCCACGGTAATATTATATACAGTATAGTAACTCTGCCGTATCATAAAAATAAATGCCTACAGCCGCGCGGTACGTATACATGCGATAGGGCTGCCCGCCTCCAGCATTTTAATTACATTTGCCTACTTTGTGTTTCCATTTGGTTTTATGTTTATATATATACTTTTTTGAGATTGTAAGTTTTGTGATTGTAAACATCTAAATATTCTGTGAATATTTCATGAGTCTAGCTGTTGTTGTTGTCATTAATATAGAGAAAAAAAAACGGTTTTTAGTGGCATATGTTGCTATAGCAGCAGCAGAAATACTTAATCTGAGAAAATTTCAACTATCTGTGTGTGTACTAACTAAAAGTGACAGACGGACGGTCAAATTTATTTTTCCTAGTATTATTCATACCCACAGTAGGTACAATAAACAACTATTATCAATAATGAAATACCACGTCTTTACTTTGAATTATACAAACTAACAAAACAAAACACACATGCCCCGAGGTTTTTTACACAATCGTAAGTACCTACCATATCATGATTCATGAACCGCCTAGAACTGCCTATTTCACTCGTGTCAATCACTTTCCTTTAATCTATTCACTTTATTTATTAATCCAGACATCTTTTTTGTTCGGGAGATAAAAGGAAATACTTATCCATTAAAAAGACACACATTATGTACCTACCTAAAAGTAAGTAAAATTATTTTATAGTCTTACCTTTCAGTGTTTCCAGGTAATCTAAAAAAAGTTATGCCTGGATGCGTTCGTGACGAATTCATGCAACCAAAAACAGCACAATATATCCTACTCGTCATATTAAATATGTAAATTATGTACATGAACTTATTTTTAGTGAAAAAATCGCGCGGCTATTGTTAAAAAAACAACTCACCTTCCGTTCGTCACTGCGGCACAATCGCGACTGTCTGCCGGCCGAGCGCAGGCCGAGATCGAGGCGCGTAGGCATAGCTCGCGCATCGTCCGTTTGTATGAAGATGGAATCTATATATATATATAAAATGCTAATGTGCGTACGTAAAGACAGGATTTTCTCTATCTCCACTAACTCCAATCAACTTCCCGTTGGGTTGGTAAATACCTCTTGGTCTCCCAGTGGGAGTAAGAGAGTTTGGTCGCGGTGGGTGGAAGTGGGTGATTGTGGGTGGTGAAAATGTAGAAAAATATATATCTGCCCTCTTCTAACTCATGAGAACTTCCGAAAATGATATAAAAAACACTTAATTGTGTGCAACTGTTATAGTCGATCTGGAATGTTCTAGAAAGTTCTAAAAATTTCTGGAATGATCTAGAATGTTCTAAAACTTTCTGGAATAATCTAGATAGTTCTAAATTGTGTACAACTGTTGTAGTCGATCTGGAATGTTCTGGAAAGTTCTAAAAATTTCTGGAATGATCTAGAAATTTCTAAAATGTGTAAAACTTCTGCAATCGGTCTAGAAGATCCAGATCGAAGTAATCTACATCTGAATGTTCTAGAGTGTTCTGGTACTAGAAATTTCGATATCCGATGGTATATATGTAAACCGAAACTCAGCGACTTTTCGTCAGTTAAATCGTATTTACAGTCGAGAGAAGGTTAATCGGAGTTAAGAGTGAACAGTGGTCAAATGAATTGAAGTGATTTTGACAAGTGCAAAAGAAGGACCAGCATATTTTTAAACATTCTTAAACTCAAACTCAAACTCAAACTCAAACTCAAAGCATTTATTTCAATTAAACCATTTCCAGGCACTTTTGAATTGTCAAAATTAACTAGTCGGTCAGTTAGTCAGAAAGTTGAAGCTAGTTGCCCATTCCAAAACGTAGATCTCTTGGAGAAGAACGGGCAAGAAACTCCAAGGACACTCTTTTAAATTAAGATATTACAAAATCCTGAGTACAGTATTCTTGTTGCTTCTATATGTGAGAACAATGTTATGAAGAAACAATTCAAGACAGTTATAAGATTAAAAAGAAGCCCTGGCAGCTAAGAGATGACCAGTCTCAACTGACAGCGCCCGTTCACGAACATGACGCATGGATCAGCACCATCCAGCTCAACCATTTTGAAGGGAACCGAATGATCCAACACACGCGCCACCATCAGTGAGACATTTAAGTGAGCATGACACATTCTCAACTGCCATGCTCTTTCAAGTCAATATAAAAAAATTATAATGAACGGATCCATGGTTCTTACATTTACAAAATTAAAATAAAAAAAAAAAATGCTTCTAAATTATACAAAACTATCGTTACCAATTTATTTACGAGATGAATAAAATTTTACTAGAAAGAGGTATAAGATATTAAAGTAACAATTAAAACTTGATTGAATTAAAAATACACATTAAATTCGAATGTCAGAAACACTTAAAAAAAAAAAAAAAGAAAAGAAAAAAAGGGAAGCATGTCTTCCAAATTAATATTGAAATTTTAACTAGTGAGCCCAAGTGTCTGTGGAGCAGGACCAGCATTTAGCCAAGCATTTTTATCTACGATATAATCATCCAACTTATAGTATGCTTGTCTACATAGTGTGCGTTTAATGCATGTTTTAAATTTCTTCTCATTTAGTTGAAGAATATCGAGTGGTATTTTATTATAACACTCTACACAATAACCCATAAAAGAAGTTTTTACTTTAGAAGAAAGTTGAAAGAAGTTTTTACTTTTTAAGAAGTTTTTACTTTTTTATCTATACTATAATAATATTATAAAGAGGAAAGATTTGTATGTATGTTTGTAACGAATTGGCTCAAAAAGTACTGGACCGATTTTAAAAATTCTTTCACCGTTTGAATGCTACATTATCACTGATTAATATAGGATTTTTTAATTTCAAGAAAAAAAAAATGTTTAAAAAATAAATGTCCACCCGTGCGAAGCCGGGACAGGCCGCTAGTACTGTATATAATATTACCGTGGTCAAGCCGTCAATTCACAATTGAAATGAATGACTGTGAATGACGTTTGTAAAGTAATTGTAATCGACACAACTTGCTATTTTGGTGAAATTGAAAAATACAAATACATTGTTGCTAACTATCTCATGCTAAGTAGTGCAAAGTTGTCTTGAATTGATATTCTATTGATGGAGCAATATATGCCAATTGTATAAAAGGTTCTATTCAATAAATGGGTGATAATTCGGTGTTGTGTTAAACTGGCAAACAATAAAGCCATATAGTGTTTCAGGTTCTAGCAAATAGCAATAAAATTACAGTAACTAAACGAGTTTTATGGTATATTGTCAGCCTGGCGAGGGTAAGAAAAAAAAAAGTAATTGGTTGAAGATGTGATTATATCTTGTGATTGTGTTTTGTGCACTGATGTTTATTTACAGTATATACCCTGGCAATGACGTATTATGATTACTATGATGGCAGTAGAATATTCCTGTCCTTATCGAGCAGAATTGGGCTTCCTCTAGATCTAGTAAGTAACCATTCAATAATTTCATAAGCCTAAATCATTTGGTAACTCAATTAAATGATCAGAAAACACCAAGAAAATCGGTTAACAGATAGACAGTTGGTTGTTGCATCAGAGAAAGAGAAGTTTAGAATGATAAGAAGATGCTACTTGTACAAACATGGGTTTGTTGTTATTGTAAAGATGATTTGCATGTTAATCAATGTGTATTTCTGTAGAATGGAATGTTTTTTTTGTTAGTGTAATTATAGGCTTACCAGGGTTGATATTTTGGTGATAAATAAGCGCTTTGAAATACAAATTGGAGTAATGTTGTAAAAGCAACATGAATTGGAATTGAGCTCAGGCCAAACTAAAATGAATAACCGAGTAGGGTGTGGGACGAAATTCACTGGTGGGTAACTTGTTTCAAGCTTTTCAAACTAGCCCAAATAGTAGTGTGATTTCCTAATCATTATAAAAATTGATGCATGCTGATTTCACTCTCTCCTACTCAAGAGAGAATGGTAATTGCATAACACACTATCAGTAGCAATGGATTTCATTTTGACAGTTTAACAACATTCTTTGCATTAATTGAGTTGTTGAGCAGACACATTTTTCGAAAATATGGAGCAATGGATTACAAATATGCTTCAAAATGATTCAAATTGATAGTAATAGTGTGTTACGAAATTAGGGTGCTCTGATGCTTTTTGGATTGAGAGTTGGATTACTAGCAAAGTAGAGTAGACATTGCTGAGAGTAGTTACTGAAAAAATAATAAATCATTTACTTTAATTGACCAGTGGCACATGATATCAAAATCGAAATGCTAAAACTAAATTGCCATATTTTTTACTGCCAAGATTAATTTAACATCCCTGTGCACCAAGTTATGTTGCCAGCAACCCTGCAACATGTTTCCCGCACATCTAAAATAAATGTTTTAAAGGACAATGGGTAATTTTGTAGGGGCCCTGTACCCTAAAAAAATACTTTAGCATTACGAACTATGTCTTTGTTTAAGCCCTCAGCAGGCTTAGCATGACCGCATGACGCTTTCTATTTCTACGAAGAATAGATACAGCTCTTTCTATACAAAGTGACATTTCGTTTCTCAATTTTTGACATAGCACAGTAGAAATCCTTCTACAATATGTCATTTTGTCTTTCGTTTCTAACGATCTTTGTCTAGGTCCTTTTTTATCCCACCAAAAACATAAATGTAAAAAAGGAGAGCCAAGTTCAATACAAAGATTATGCTTGGCTGTGGGCTTCGCCGCAAAAAGAATGATCTAAATGAGTGCCAAGTTCTATGCAAAATCCAAATATGTATTTATAGGAACAAAATAACACTATGAACAAGTATTAAACTCAATTTCTTTGCTTTATTGGATACCTATAACAATTGCTGTTATTTAAAAATGTGAGGTCTTAAAGTAGGGTGTTCATAAAGAATCGGGTTTTCGGTCCCAACTCCCGGTACAGGTCTCTGCAGGTTGATCTTTGGAAGGAAATGGTTACATGTTTTACACGTTTCTTTATGTGTGAGCGCATAAGTTAATGTGGTACTATTTCACCCGTATCGATCGGTACCGACCCGGACAGACTCGCCTGCACCGGAAACCTGTTTCTTTATGTAAGCACACGTAGGTTAGATTTGACTTGGCCAGTTTTCATTACATCAGTCATTATAAAGTTATTCAACATAATATATATAAGTATATTCTTTAAGTAATTCTGATAAAACTGGCCAAGTCAAATCTAACCTACTTTAAGATCTCACATTTTTAAATAACAGCAATTGTTATAGGTATCCAATAAAGCAAAGAAATAGAGTTTAATACTTGTTCATAGTGTTATTTTGTTCCTATAAATACATATTTGGATTTTGCATAGAACTTGGCACTCATTTAGATCTCCATTCTTTTTACGGCGAAGCCCACAGCCAAGTATAATTTTTTATTGAACTTGGCTCTCCTTTTTTACAGTTATGTTTTTGGTTGGATATCATTACTTTTTGTAAAGAAAACTAGGCAGGTGTTGAGATTTAATGTTTTTTCTTGCGTTTCCGCTGCATGGTTTTCTTTTTTATGCTATTGGCCCCGATTCTGTTGTTCACAAACTAAACTAAATTTAAGTTCAGTGCATCTTTTTCTTTCTTTTTCAGTACGAAAAGGAAAGAAGATTAATATTAGTTTAGTCCTGTCAAATTAGTCAGCGCCTGACGTAAATTGACGTATTTTTAGTAGCCAATTTTTTAATCTCGTCTAACTTGTCTATGGATTGTCTAATTTGACAGGACTAAACTAATATTTTGTCTTCTGTCCTTTTCGTAATGAAATAGAAACACTGACGTACCAATCACATGGACCTACCTACAAGAAAAACGTGCATACCTACACTTTACTGAGAGGATAAAATGGCGGCTAATAGAGCAGCCCCTAATCGATATTTCTATAAAATAACATCGATAAAAGATTGTGGGAATGTTTTCTTTGTTACAGCTATTACAATTTAACTAAAAATAAAACTGATTAGTTGTTTTACACAAAGACACTTTATGTAAAGCCATTTTTCAACCACACGACACATGTCAGTAACATTTGTTTTTTTCATCGAAGAGGTCGCACATTGTAAGCATGTTATGCAACCTTATCATCTTCTCTCAATGAAGACCTATTAATTTCAAAAGCTTCAATAGCCTTGGTCTAGCTAATGCTTTTGTAAAAGTATCTGCAAGTTAATTTTCAGTTGTGATCTTGCTTACTTTTAGCTCTCCACTTGTTACCATCTCCCTGACAAAGAAGTGTCTAATCCGGATATGCTTAGTACGTTTGTGGTACTCCGGATTTTCAGCTAGCTTGATCGTAGCTTCATTATCTACTCTCAGGATAGGCACACCCTTCAGTTTTGTCATATCTCCAATGACTCTGGACAGCCAAATTGATTCCCGAGCGCCTTCACTGGCAGCTACGACCTTTGCTTCAGTTGTAGATATAGCCACGCTTGTCTGGCGTTGGCTTATCCATGACACGGCACCTCCAGCATACATGCACAATACACCAGTGGTTGAACGTCCTGTGTTCAAGTCACCGCCATGATCTGCATCACTGTAGCTCTCAAGAATACCTGTCTTGAAATCTCTTTTGTAGAGTATCCCTTTTTCAGGAGCATACTGCAAATACCGTAGTATTCTCTTCAGTTTGACACAATCCGCTTTTTTAGGATTTTCGAGGGTCCTCGAAACGACGCTGACTGCATATGCAATGTCTGGCCTAGTTCCAATCATTAAATATGCCAATGCACCAACCACTTCTCTGTAGTTATTCAAAAAATTGCTCACATCGCATCAGTCTTGACCCTGACATTGATCCTCTTTTACAACTGGTGTCATTACCGGTCTGCAATGTTCCATGCCAAATCGAAACGTCGAATTGTGTCATTAACATGTTCTCATTGGCTGCTACAGCCAATACACTCCTGACTGTTGCCATTTTAGCCACGGGACTGAAAGTTTGATCATAATCAACCCCTTTCTTTTGACTAAACCCCTTTACAACAAGTCTAGCTTTATACTTGTCTACCGAACCATCAGCATTCAATTTCAGTTTGTATACCCATTTGCATGGTATAACCTTCCTGTTATTAGGAAGAGACACAAGGACCCAAGTCTTATTCTCCTTCAAAGAATTCATCTCGCAGTCCATTGCTTTTTCCCAAAGATTCCGTTCAGAGCTTTTAATAGCTTCTCTATAACAACTAAGTTCTTGGAGACAGCTAGCCATGTTTAAAACATAGTCTTTGAGTTTAATAGGTGGAGGAAGTAATGATCTATCTTTGAGAATCCTTCCACCATGTTCCATGATTTCCTGTTCAGGCATTACATCTCTGGTATGAATTTCTGTCTCATCTTCATTTACTTCCCTTATCTCTCCCCCTAACTCAAAACTTTGTTCAGAAACATAACTCCTAGCGTCATCAAAATCATCCAAATTTTCAACTAGAACATCTTCTCTACCAATGAACTCAGTGTCCCCAATTTCAGTACCAACACCTTCATTGACATTATCATTATTGTTGATAGTTCTATCACTGTCTGAATTTTCTGCATTCTGAGTAACTTGTCGTTGACACACTGGATTCAATGCATCATTCTCATTACCATGCAACTGTGGCAATTCTAAAGGTATTTCAAATTCAGCTTCTGTAGAAGCTTTCACTGGAGCTTCTGCACCCAAGGGCTTTTCATCGAAGGAGACATCCCTTGATCTCACTAGCGAATTATTCTGTTTGTTCCAGAGCCTATACCCATCGTCATTATCATATCCCACTAAGATACATTTCACTGCTTTCTTGTGCAGCTTTTTCCTGGTTTGCTTTGGCACATGCACATAACAAGGTGATCCGATAATCCTCAAGTGCTTAATTTGAGGCTTCTTACCAACCCAAAGCTCAAATGGAGACTTGTTTTCTACTGTTGTTGGACCTGTCCTGTTTAAGATATAAACGGCAGTATTCACCAACTCAGCCCACAATATCTGAGGCAATTCCTCATGCGCATGCATCATAAACCTCGCTGCCTCAACAATCGTGCGATTGTCCCTTTCACTACAGCCGTTTTGTTCTGGCGTGTATGACATAACAAATCGTTGCTTTATGCCTTTATCCATCAATACTTTTAGTATCTTCTGATTGTGAAACTCTCCGCCATTATCACTCAATACTTCTTTAACAGTATGACCAGATACTTTGGCAGATGCCAACATCTCTTTCAGCTTTTCATGTACCTCCGACTTCTCTCGAAGAAAGTACACAAATCTGTAACGCGTGAATTCATCTTTGAACAATACAAAGTAGCGATACTTGGATATGGACAGAGGGAATGGACCACACACATCAGTGTGTATGCGTTCTCCAGGCTGAGTGGCCTTTTCCCGTACACCAAACTTCTGTCTGTGGGACTTTCCAAATATACAGCCTTCGCATAACTCTCCAGTTTACTTGGTTTTAATACCGAGTTCCCTCTCGATTAGACTTCTCACATGCCTTTTATTCTGATGAGCCATCCGTTCATAGTAGAGTTGCAGCATATCAACTTTTTGTACCAAATTGACAATTACTTTAGATGGTGGTACAATCCTACAGTTAAGCCTGTACAGACCGCCGTACCTTTCTCTTTGTCCAGTAATAGCAATTTCTCCATCAATCTTCATTGAACAAGAAGTGACGCGCGACTCAAACAAACTCCCTGGATTTTTATCTTGTGTCGACAGCACCGAAAATAAATTTCTGCTAATCTGGGGAACATACCAAACATCCCTCAATGTTGCCTTGACAACCTTCTTGTTAACCTCAGCTTCAATGCTTAGCGATCCTTGCCCAATAGCCTTAATCACATTTCCATCAGCTGTTGTTACAGTGTGATCAACATCAAACAATTTAAAATCTTGATACAAATCTAACCGCATCGTAACATGATTTCTAGCACCGTTATCCACATACCATTTGTCACGATCAGTATCAGATTCTGCTGAATTCACAGACAGTAATACCATGTTAACTCCTTTGTTGTCATCCACAACTTGACGAGATACATTCCTCTTATGGCAGTCTTTCTTAAGGTGACCAACTTCTTTGCAGTTGTAACATCTTACTTTCTTTATTTTCTTCTTACTTGTCCCTGGAGTTTCCTCATCAACCTTTTTAATACATTTCTTCCATGTATTAACAGCAAGGGCATCACAACTAGACTCACAGTCTTTACCGTTGTTGCAGAGTGCCTTTTCATGTGCACACAACTGACTTGTTATATTCTCAATGCTCCGATCCTTTTTAGACATCATCAACCAGCTCGATTTAAACGAAAATTAATTTTCTGGTAATGTGTCCAAGATTTTGCAAATTAATAAAATATCTGGAAGTTCCTTACAGTCTTCTTCTTTCATTAATTCTTGCCTTAACCTGTACCAGACATTTTTCAGCTTCGAGATATGCGTTGTAATATCATCAACAGTATCTTTTTTGTAACTGAAGAACTGCAAACATAAAATCATATAAGCGATCTTCACTCACGCCTTCATATAGTCTATGTAGTTCATCCCATACTTCTCTGGACGTTGAGAATCTTATAACCTTATCTAATGAGTCATCAGAAATATTGTTTGTTATAAGTAACAAAGCCGTATTATCCAGCCTGTTGTATTTTATTAAATTGTCATTATAAAGAGCCAAATCTGCTGCAGCTGTAGCGCCAGCCCCACATGCAGGTTTAACCGGTCTCTTTATCTTGCCCTCTACAATGTCTATTAGGCCATCTATGCCTCTTAACAATGCAGACATCCGGTACTTCCATTGTATCCAATTTGTACCCTCAAGTTTAGCAATCTGAATCTTTGACAACTCCATTCTGGATATCTGGGCCCATAACCTGTTACAGCTATTACAATTTAACTAAAAATAAAACTGATTAGTTGTTTTACACAAAGACACTTTATATAAAGCCACTTTTCAACCACACGACAGATGTCAGTAACATTTGTTTTTTTTATCGAAGAGGTCGCACATTGTAAGCATGTTATGCAACCTTATTATTCTTTGTGTCACGGAATCACGGTACAATATCTACGGGTAAAAATACCTCAAGTTTTCTAACCTATGTCTTTCTTTTAAGTTATTTGTAGGTTCGTCCATCTTTCACAGCTAAGCCGTAAGACGTGTTACCGTCAATGGACCGCTGATGATAATTGATAATAATTTGAATAATAATAAAAAAAATTGTAACAGATCTACAATTTGGAAAAAAAATGTGTGAGAATTTGAATTTCACGGGATATAATGACGGAACTAACATAATTAATATTTTTGAAATTTAGATGTTAAGTTTCCAACACCTACCTTTTCTAACATGCAGATGATAGTGGGCTTTAATTAAAAGTCAACAATAAATTATAATTAAGTATATAATTATATTCAAACAGGAAAAAACAACAACAAACAAATCACTCATTTATTTCTGAACTATACAATTTAGATCAGATAATTTCGATATTCTTTCAGGAGATTTCTTTCCATAATATTTTCGTCTGTATTAAAAATTTCTCGTTAAGTCTTTTTATCTTCTTGGGCTGTTTTTGACATTTGTCCTTTAATTCTCTTAATAAATCTGAAACAAATAAAATATAAGTAAGCTTTAATAGATATTGAAGACAAGCGAGAGATATCTCCTACTCTGTCTCAATTACTTTATTCAGTGTCCGGTTGAAACTAGATTCTTCAAAGTGAAGAGAACAAATATGAATTGTTTTTGTTGACATCTCTAAATTTTCAACACCGATTGTTTCCAACCAATAAATAACCATAAAATAGCATTATCGATAAATATAATAATGTCAAATGCACTACTCTATCCCTAAAATAACAAAGAAAATGATTTCATGAAATACAACTTGAAAATAAAGAGAAAAGGGAAAATATGAATGCTTTGCTGTTGAAACTCTTCAACGAATGCAGAATCTTTTGTTTATCCTCTAAATCTCATGATATTTCAGCTGAAATTAAGTACACATACTGGTGCTGGTTGTTTTCGGGTGATTTCTGCTTCTTTTGATGCCACAGCCAAACTTAATGCAATTGGGCATCTTGCTACTGACGACTTCCACTATAGAACCGAGTTCAAACACAATAACACAGCAAAATTACTCCAAAATTCACAAATTATATCCACAGCTCAAGAGCATTTGACAGTTGACGTACCCAACTTTGGTACCAAACAGTGAGACGATAAAATGGCGACCGGCCGCAAATAGGTATTTTAGTGACGCTAGGAATGCCGGGTTGCCATGATGGTGACTGTCAAAAACACTGTTATCCTTTTTCACTTGTGCAAAACTAAGAAAGTTAAAAAGGGATGGCAATATTTTTATGATGTTGGCGTCGATAAGCGTCATATTTGTATAACTGTGTTTTTGTATAGTCAAACATTTCGGGTCCATATGATGTATAGTCTAAGAATAGAAAGAAATGCACTGAACTTAAATTTAGTTTAGTTTGTGAACAACAGAATCGGGGCCAATGTCTACATTCTCTTGAATGTTAGAGATAATAGTGCGCATTGCCCATTCATTTTCTGATACCTTTTTTAATACGCTTCCTGTTTATTCTCATATTAGCCAAGTCTGGGCGATATAACGATCTCAGGTGGTTATATTCTACAATTCTACTATAGAACTATCTTGTGCCTTAATTTGACTAGGGTCTAGATTAATAAGGTGTACTCGTGATGCCGCGCGCCGCCGACGACACACCGTTGGCCGGTTGTTTAGCGCGTATACAAGTTTTTTGTATGGGGACACCACTTATTTTTTTACATAACGGTATTTTTATATTTCTGTTGTATAGCAAATATAATAATACATTTATTGGGATAGTTTCAAATATCTGCTAGTAACGGTTCCAAAGCTACAATTAAAAAAAAATTGTACGGGGGTCCCTATACAATTTTTTTTATCCCTTATTTAATTTTTTTTTATTTTTAGATTTTTTCCTACGCTTACACAGAATTGCCGAGCTGGAATCCAAATTTTATTCTTGTAGGTTATCTGGAAGTAGGTTAGATTTAGGTTCTAATGTCAGTCAGTCAGTGCTAAAATTTACGACTTTTTGACCTTCATATCTTTTGGGCTTCTAGATGTCCCTATGGATATAATTAAACAAACACACGTAGTTTTATGTGTTTACGTTAAAGAGGTTTTGAGTTATAGAAGGGTCAAAAGTGGCACCAAGTGGTTCGTGTAATATTACACTCGGCGCTGGCTAGCCAGTTCCTTTGCTTGAACTTGGCTTGACACGCTGCCGCCTGTCTAGATGTATTTCAGAAGAAAGTTTTCTATTTCAAACTGTCAAAATTACACTGAATTACAATATTTTTTTGTTCCAAAATACGGTAAGTACTTCTACACTGAGAAAAATTGTTATAGTTGTCTTTATATACTTGACTTAATATCAGTAAAAATTGTAAATCTAACAGAATAAACTTCCTATGACAAAACAAAAAATTCTGAGTCGAATTATGTAAAAGAGTTGGTATGTATTTCTTAAAAAGTGCAGTGGACTCTTTTTACTTTGCTGCCGTCGTACTGTCTATACGGAACGTCATCTTTGTCTACTCTTCCGTCGACAAAACGGTGCTCGTGTTAAGCCTGCCGGGAGTAGTTTAATTAAGGGACTAATCACACTTATTCAGCTCTGTTTAGCGTTTGTCCACAGAAAACAACGATTTTGTATGAGATGCGTACGCATCCGTTCAGCCGCGAAAAGCTGAACGGACTCCATACAAAATCAATGTTTTCTATGGACAAACGCTGAACAGAGCTGAAGAAGTGTGATCAGTCCTTAAGCCTACGAAAGCATGTCGGAATTCACTTGGAGAAAAAAGATACATATGTGAAAAAGTACGATTGATTTAATAATTCTCTAAAAACTTACTGACCTGCTGTTGATGCACATTTTTTGAAATTAATGAACCACCAAAATTTTTTTGCGCTTTTAATAATGCACTTAAAAAAAGTATTGAGCCACTTTTTAACGTTGTGGCCTTTTGTCACAGTTGGTGGCTTGGTGGTAGTAACTAAGCTAGGGTAGCCCGTCGTGACCCGTCTAAACGGGTTAGGTTGTAACTGCGACCAACCGCGCAAACCAAGCGAGCGAAGCGACCGGTGCCGCGCTACCGACTGGCGAGCGCTGCATCCTAGTTGGTTGCAGTTACTTGGCCATTAAGTATTTTTAGGACCCCAAAATAGTTTTGAGGTTCATAAAAGCAGGAGCAATCATTATACAGGGTGAAATTTTAAATGTTGGGGTCGGCTTCCAGTCTGACCGGATGCAGCTGAATACCAGTATTTTACATGGAGCGACTGCCTATCTGACCTCCACAACCCAGTTACTGGGTAATACGATACTCCTTGGTAAGACTGGTTGTCAGACTTTCGGGCTTCTGACCCGTAACGACTGTCAAAGATCCACGAATGACAGCCGGGGCGTTGGCCCCGGCTGTCATTCGTGGATCTTTGACAGTGGATCTTTGACAGTGGCTTAACGTGCTATCCGAGGCACGGATGAGTCACGGAATGTAAAGATGGTCACCCAAACTCAAAGCATTTATTTCAATTAAACCATTTACAGGCACTTTTGAATTGTCAAGAAGTCGGTCAGTCAGGAAAAAATGAAGCTAGTTGCCCATTCCAATGTGTAGTAGGTACCTATGGAGAAGAACGGGCAAGAAACTCCATGGACTATCTTTTTAAATTATATTTTTACAAAATTATTAGTTACATCATATGTTGAATTTATAAATATGCGAGAACGATGTAAAAAATAAATAAAAACCAATTACGCGTTAAAAGTGTCCAGAGTACAGCAAATAGTAACGAAATAACAATCCAAAAATAAAATAATTAAAAATAAGCTGTGGCAGCTAAAAGATGACCAGCCCCAACTGACGGCGCCCGTTCACGAACGTGACGCATGGATCAGCACCATCCAGCTCAACCATTTTGTAGGGAACCGAATGATCCAACACACACGCCACCGTTAGCGAGACACTTGAGCGAGCATGACATACTATCAGCCGCCAGGGCACATTCTAGTCAATGAAAAACATATTACCCGGTAAATGGTAGCTCAATAGTACATAGAACTCACATCTGTGCTGTGCAGTTATACAATACAAAGGAAATTGAGTTTATACAATGCAAAGATAGTCTTACAATCTTCAGCAGCTCCAACAGTATTTTCAAGTGTTAATCAATTTGTTGTGGTTGTGGAGCAGGACCAGCATTGAGCCAGGCATTTTTATCAGCGATGTAATCTCCTAACTCATAATATGCCTGCCTACATAGTGTGCGTTTTATACATGACTTGAATTTTGTCTCATTCAGTTGAAGAATGTGGGGAGGTATTTTATTATAACATTTTAATAGTACCCCATAAAAGATGAATCTACTTTTGCTAGTCTGAAACCTGGTTGAACTAATAGGTCCGTATTTCTAGTATATATTGGCAGTGACAAAATTTCAAAATATTATAAGCGTTAAAATGTTCTTACAATGCTGTACAAACTTAGACATAAATAAAATGTTAACATACATTTAAAGTTTCAAAATATTATAAGCGTTCGGAGTGGTCGGAGTAGGTAGAGCTGTTTGGGGTGAATGACCGCAAACATTGATGTTAACATGGATATGCCTCTGAAATCCCGGAATTTTGAAATAAAAGTGGATTATCCATTTAAATATAACGTTCCAATTAAGCACTGACAAAAGAAACTACTTAAATAGTTGTTTTTTTAATTTCGAGAATTCCCGGGATTTTCGGAAATACTTGGCATATCTATGTTATGTCCGCATGTAGCAAATAACAAAAATACCTCTACCTACTCCTATAAAAACTACTTAAACAATGTTCTTTGAAATCCGAGAATTCCCGGGATTCCGGGAAATATTTGGCGTATCCATGTTATGTCCGCATGTCGCAAGTAGCAAAAACAGCTCTACCTACTCCGACCACTGATGATCATCATTTAAGGCTTATAATATTTTGGAACTTAGTCACTGCCAATATATTAATGAACTCGATTGTACTATAATTATGTCTTTCACCTCTTTTGCTAAAAAGATGTAAATTTTTCCTTACATACATGATGTTTTCGTAGATATATTGACAAGGCACCGTCGTGATGTTAATATCCTTAAACAGTTCCCTTAGAGAATCGCGCCTGCGGAGATTATACAAAGTTGATACGACAGAAAGGCTTTCCTTTAAACTGCTTATACTAGGTACTATTTTCAAGCTCTGTACCAAATATCATTTAAATTGAAACAGTAGTTTAGTCGCAAATGACTTTTTAAGTTTTTGGCCCGTTTGAACATGATGTATTTTTCTTAACAGCTGATTATGTCTATAGGCATAGGTCATGCACCTTAAAACGATAAATCTACGATACGTTGTTGCCGCTCTTACGCAAGTCATAAGCAAATACGTCCTACAAAAGAAAGTGACAATCCCATTAGCAAAACATCACGCGCGTAAAAGAAATAGAAATAGGTCAGTGTGTTGCTATTGCATCTTTGGTCCTTGCGAGGGTGGCCTCTAAAAACTAAAAAACTTGGTTTTTCAGTGCGCCAACGCTATCCTTCCGGGACGTACGTTACGTAACACGGAAGTCCTGTGCCGCTATTGTTTTGTCGAACTCGTGCGCTGACAATTGTGATTTTGTTTTGTTATTGTGAATAGGACACTTCTTTCTTTTTTTTTATTGTGACAAGACACGTAACTTGCTATTATAATTATTTAGTGTTAGTGTTTTTTTTTGTGATTTACTGTTTTTTATTGTGATAGGACACGTAATTAAACTTTGGTTGTGTGTGTGTGTATACCTAATTAAAGTGTTCAACAATGCCTCGTCTAACTTACACGGCGTCAGAATACACTGACATGATTTTAATTTACGGTGAATGCCGTGGAAACGCAGCATTAGCTCTGCGAACATACAGAGAAAGTTATGGTGACAGCCGCAATTGCCCTAGGAACGCCCGCACCATACAGTTGGCAGTACAAAGATTACGGGACAATAAACGTGTAGTGCCGCAACAGGAGGGAGTGCCACCGCGGCAAATACCCGCTGCATGGGACGAACGAATATTAGATCATTTTTCCCGCAACCCGACAACGAGTCTGCACAGAGCCGCCCGGCAGTTTAGATGTTGCCATAGAACCATCCACAAGGTTCTAAAACGTAACAAACGCAAACCTTATAAATATCGAAAGGTGCAAGCTTTGTTATCGAGAAACTTACCGATCAGGAACAGTTACTGCCAATGGCTATTAAATAAAACATCCGAAGACCGCCATTTCTTAACAAATGTAATATGGACCGATGAGTGTACTTTTACTCGGAACGGCATCTGGAATCGGCAAAACCTCCGGTACTGGAGTTTGGGAAATCCACACGTGTTTCGAGAATCTGAACACCAGTACAGATTTTCTCTCAATGTGTGGGCTGGTATCCATAATAATAATATTATCGGCCCTGTTTTTATTGACGGCGGCACCCTTACAGCGGCGAAATTTTTAGATTTATTAAGTGGTCCTGTGGCCGAGTACACTGACCAACTACCTTTAGCCGTTCATCGCAAGTTGTGGTACCAGCTGGACGGTGCGCCTCCACATTCTGTGATGGCTTCCAGGGAGCGGCTCACAGAAATGTTTGGGCAGCAATGGATCGGTCGATTCGGACCTGTTCGGTGGCCACCACGATCTCCGGACCTCACTCCCATGGATTTCTTTTTGTGGGGATACATTAAGGGTGAAGTGTATGCCTCCGAGGTAAATACAATTGTTGAACTAAAAAACAGGATTATTTTAGCATTTCACAAATTAAAGTGCTTAGCGACGGACAGTGATTTAATTAGAAAACTAAATAACAATATTCTCCGTCGGTATAATTTGTGCATTAATGTGAATGGAGGACACATAGAGAATTTAAAAATTTAGTGTTTTTGTTGTCGGCGTACTTCAAAACTATCTAACATGACAGCCAGCGCGAGCGGAGGCCTAAGCCGCCGCCCGCGCCACCGCCGGCCGCCCGCTTCGACACGAAACACATGCCGCGCCCCGGCGCGCGTGCGACGACGTTGCCACTTTGTAAGGTCAGTCGCCAGGTCCAAGTTTCTATGAAATTTGGGTTTTTCCTTTATTTACAAAGGGTGGTTGCGTTTTACTCTGATTTGTAAGCTATTTCGTTTGTTTGAAAAAAAAAATTCTCATTTTTGGAGCTTTTTATTTTTATACCTTATCGAATTAATACTAAACACGTATAGTATACGTAGTGTAATTTAATGCCCCTCTGTCGTATCAACTCTGTATATGGCTCTGATAGCTCTTTTCTGCAGAATAAAAATAGAATCGATGTCTGCAGCCCGTCCCCAAAGTAAAATACCGTAAGACATGATACTATGAAAGTAACTAAAATAGACTAGTCTCGCGGTACCTACATCAGTAAATTGACGGATTTTTCTGACAGCATAAGCTGCCGAACTGAGCCGTCCTGCAAGAGATGTTAAATGAAGACCCCATTGTAGCCTTGAGTCGAGCGTGATGCCTAGGAAAACTGTTTTTTCGACGAATTCAAGTTTCTCCTGATTCAATATTATCGCACTACCCTTGACATTTGGTAAAGAAAATCTTATGCACTTAGTTTTTTTCCCATTTAATACTAAATTATTAGCAGTGAACCAATTTTGGACCTGCAGTGGGGCATTATTTACGTCGTCAAAATTTGTAGCACGTCTATTTACCTTAAAAATTAAGGAAGTGTCCTCAGCAAATAACACCATTTGTGGATGATTTTTTAATAAATGGAGTAGATCATTAATATACACTAAAAAGAGGAAAAGACCCAATATCGATCCTTGTGGCACACCCGTTTTTACTGTTAAACCAAGTGAATTGAGACCATTTATTTGAACTTGCTGTTGTCTATCATTTAAATAAGAACTAACTAAACTGAGCGCAAGTTTTCCAAGTCCGTAATGTTCAAGTTTCAAAAGCAAGGTTTCGTGATCGACGCAATCAAATGCCTTGGAGAGGCCACAAACAATTCCTATGGCGTCTTGGGCCTCTTCCCACCTGTTAAAAATGTGTTTTAATTAATAAGGTTACACCGGCGTCGGTCGTACAACGTCCTTTGGTGAAACCATGCTGTTGACCGTGAAGGATTTTATTCGTGTTAAAATGATTAAGCATTATCTTTTCAAACACCTTGCTGAACACCGGTACCACGGATACGGGTCTATAATTGTTAGTGTCTTTACTGTCCCCAGATTTGTAAAGTGGTATTACCTAACTGTATTTCATTAAATCGGGGAAGACTCCTTGATCCACACACGAATTAAATACTAAGGTCCATTAAAGTCTGTACCTCAATAATCTCAATTATGGAGGTACAGACTTTAATGGACATTCCCCAAAGATCTTCGGTCAATTTGATCTTTATTTGCTTAAAAGCTTTTATTACTGTTATGGGGTTAATATACCTAAAGTTAAATTCAATCGGGCAGGCTGAAACATTGGCCGTTACTAAATTAAAAGCGAGCGAGGGCGAGGAATTTAAGGTTTCAGTTCTTTTGAGTGGGATACTAGTAAAGAAATTTACAAATTCTTGAGCAACTTCTTTGTAATCGCAAATGAGACCACTCATCCACAGACCAACCGCGGCAAGCGTAGCTTAACCTGATCGATTGACCTGTGCGGCTGTTATTATTTAGCCACGAGCCCCTCCATTTGACGAGTTATGCGAACATTAAATCTAGGGAACAGAACAGCTGATTTTTTTTTTTCACGATTTCAGGTTTGGTCTCATAGTAAAAGTTGTTCATAATGATGAGTACAATGACCCCTTATAGTTAGGGAGGCGAGGTAGCTAAATGGCGTAATTCAACGGCGCCGTCGAGACCTATCAAAATCGAAAGATAAAATGATTTCGAAAAGAAAAGCTCGTATGGTAAAAACCATTTTAGCGGTGGGTTTGGCGTGTACGGTTTTTCAAAAATGTTAAAAAAAACAGTTACTTGGGCATTCTCGAGCGCGTCAGATATTCATACTACGTTTGCCCCAAGTGCCTCTGATAACAACGGTATACTAATCTGCCGGTTTGCGTGGTGGGGGTAGGCATATAAAGTAGTCAAAAATGCAAAAAAAAAAAAATTACTCGAGCGCGTCAGATTTTCGGAAGGGGTGTTAAGTAGGCCCCAAGGAAGCTCCCTTTAAAAAAACTGACGATTTCGGCGTGACGATAAGTTGCGATGAATTTTTGAAAATGCAAAAAAAAAAAGTTTTTTTGAAATACTCGAGCGCGTCAGATTTTCATAGGGGAGGTTTATCTCGGTATCCTGAAAACATATTTCCTTAATCTGACAAAAATGTTGGTGGGTTCTCTTAATCTGATCGAAAAAGGTTTTTTAAAACGGGGAATTTAAGAATGACAATAAAGCGATAGATACAACCAACGTAAATGTAGATGAAATATAGTACGAATTGTATTATTTATTGTATAAAAAAAAAATGAAATGAAATACAAATTGTATTATAATTGTATTGTTATGTATGGCCTTTACATTTTTGCTCAATACAATTCATCAAAGTTTTCAGCACATTCGAGAAATATACCGTCGGGTCTTTTCTCTCTCTTCAATCGTCGTTATACTGAGGGCACATAGGTCTACGGTAGGGGACCATAAACATATATAATATATATATATATATATATATTAGGGTGTACCGAAAATTCCCTTCTACCGCTTCTTTCCCCACCATCAATGTTGCGAAATAAAGGAAAAATACTGGTAGGACGGCATATTTCCGCGAAGCGCTCAGTCTGTATTACATGTTTATGGCAAATTCCTCTTTTTTGCTTCAATTCTTCACTTCGTTTTGCTTACGGTACGTCCAAAAAACAATTTGAGTATCAACAGGCTATTGAATAATATATATGAAACTGTACATGTTAATAATACTTTTGTATACAGATACGCGTAGCTTTTTCCGAGTCCACGAAAATTGTCGAGAAGCTTTAGAAAAAAAAAAAATTGTGAGATATAATAAAAGTCACATAATTTTAATTATCGTTATTTCATATCAATTTTTTTTAACACCCTCAGTTTTCGAGATATACTCAAAAAACCGGGAGTTTGAGTTTTTATGATGCTTCAAGTCAAAAAGTTTTAACTTTGGACAAAAATGTAAAGAGACCTTTTTTGTGTAAAATAAAATTACCTTTTTTGTTTATTTAAACTTTTTTTTTGTAAGATGAATCGTTCGCGACTTATATGCCGCAACGCGTTTTTCGGAAGACGAAATGGTTCCTCCACACTTCTGGTCATGCGGAAACCGGCAGATTTTGTATTTTTAGTGAGTTTGAGATTATATTCTTCAAAATAAAAAATAAAAAAATCGCGCTCGAGAATGCCGGATTAACGTTTTTTTTTTACAAGTTCGCGACCCTATAACTCGGCGGCGTCAAGGACTTATCGTCAGATTAGTTAAATTTAGTCTTAAAACACTAAAATCAACCCCCAATATCTTAAATCTGACGCGCTCGAGTATTTCAGACTATCGATTTTTTTTTACTAATCTGATCGTCTATCTTAGGCGCGCGTCACTACATATAGAGCTAAATACTTTACAAGGTTGTTCTATTAGGTCTAAGGTATCTCTCATATCTCAAACTGCCACGCTCGAGTATTACCGAAAATTCCCCTATTCGCCTCCCTAACTATTAAGAGGAAAACGGTGATTAAAATTTCACCCTGTATTTATAAGAGTGTTCATTAATATTTTTAGCAGATCATAATGTTAATTATTAAAGGTTCGATTGAATACATGCTTTCTTTTTTGCCCCTCAAAAAATTACAGAAATTTAATAAGAGCCTCAATTATTTAAAAAAATGCATCAGTAGAAGCGCAAAAAGATTTTAAACGTTTATTAATTTCAAAAAGTGTCCATCATTGGCATAATTAGCACGTCAATAAGTTTTGAGAGCATAAGTTAAATATGTTCCTTTATGAAATCTTTATCTATCTTTATTCTCCAAGTGAATTCAGACATGCCGTCTTAGGATTAATTAAACTTATTTCTCAAGGTCAACAAAAATCAACATAGTTGATAACGTCACAATAAATTAACTTTGTGTCTGGGTACGCTCTTACCCATTCTCCTTTTTAATGAATGAATAATTGTGGGCGGCATTACAGTCATTATAATGGCTAAAGAGAAAAACAATATTTTTTATGTTGTTTAAAAAAAAATACAAATAATTGATTCTGCATAATAAATTATTTATTGTGTGCTACCATACACTACATAGTTAACCTTACAACTGCTGGGTCACACACAGGAAGCGTAATGGGCTAAATATTCATACTCTTTCTACGAACTTTCGTCAATCGGTGGCAAAGTATAGTTGCCGGTAACGCGCGGCAGTATGCACAAAAGGGTTTGGAAGTTCGTGGCATACGTATTGTCGCGCCATTATTTTTTTTCAAAATGGCGGCCACGCATGAATCCATGAATCCTATATAAATCGATAACTGTGACATCAATCACGTAGTTATAATTTTATGGCTTTTAAATACTACATAAAAAACGTGTAATTATTTTATGTACAGACGGCCACCACATCAAGCTACCCGAAACTGTCAAATGTTCCCAATCAACTTAGAACCTTATGCTTTAGCGATGATAACGTTGAGAATCTATTAAAGAAATTTGACAGATTTTGGTAGCTTGATGTGCTGGCGTCTGTACCTTCCCGTGGTCGGGTTTTAGTTTTTATACTTATTTTTTACAATATTAGTATGGACGTATGTGTGCGGCCCTATAGACCGACATTATCGGCAAGCTGCGGGTTAATTGCGTAACACACTTCAATGGCAATGCTTTTCATTTGACAGTTCTATAGCATTCATTGTGTTGTTTACGTTGTTTGTTAAATTTTTCAAACTTAAGAAGCAATAAATGAATTTCCTTCAACATTTTTCAAAACGTGATTGAAAGTGTGTTACGCAATTAGTGTGCAGATTAATGCATTTTCCACATGATTAAATATAATGTTATTTGCATTACAAACAAATTAAATTAAGCAATTTTATTGTCTTACTGACGTAGTTGGCAAGCATTATTGATTTGTTGTTGGTAGGTAGTTAAGTTGTTGCTTATGTAATATGTTGTACCTAATGTTACAGTAACCGTACGTTAATAAGGCACATACAGTTTTAGAAGAGACTGTCACACAAGCTTGAGTTTCACACAAACAACGCTCTAAAGAGTCTAACATTTCCTTAAATCGATGTGCCATATTTACGGTCGCGACTTGTACACATTCATACCTACACGATTTTCTTTTACGTGCTGCACATTATTCATTCGTTTTTTTTTTTTTCAATAGGTAAATTTTTGCATCTCACAAGTAGCTGCACTATGCCTGGCAAGACTGTTTCGAAAACCATTGAAATATGCCTCGCCGGAATTTCGACATTCTGTGTGCCTTGTTATAGGTTTAGCAATGGGGTATTTCTGTTTTGGAAGGTAATTATTTATTTTCCGTTTCATATAGCTATGAATATGCATGTTTTGATTTATTTATTTAACGCTAACGCAACGGTACTTAGTACTTTTAATGTGCAAACATTGAACATCATAAAAATAAAACAAACACACTCATATAATGTCATACGTCGTTGACCACCTCCGTCCCCCTTTACGTTTTACGTAATTTATGGATGGCTCAAAAGGGCAAAAGCAAAAGAACCGAAGTAGCATAATCACTCCATCTCCATTTTGATTTTTCTTCAAAGTTTTTGTTATTTTATTTTATTTTGATCTCGTCTCGTGGAAAGCAATGGATGAGGTCTATGATGGAACGAGCAGTTTAGGTGCACAATAAAACTGGCATGGTCTACCCATGCCAGTTTCATTGTGCACCTCAACCGCCACACCAAACAAACAAAAAATGTCTAGAATACGGTGCCATAATGATAAAAAGAAGCGTCAACTTACCGGGATATTTTCATGTTAGAAACGTTATTATTAATGAGATCTTTACATCCTAATTAATATCCCCGATAATTTTTTGTTTGTTTAAGTGTTTCATACCCTTCGATCAATACTATTATTGATCGAAGTTCATACCGCTATATTTACCTATGTGTACCATTTTGTGGATAATGAGAAATTATGTAATTTGATTTATGTTGGTATTCCTAATGATTGTCCTATCAGGCTTTAAAAAAATGAAAAGACAATATTGTCTGTCTTTTTAAAGCAACAAATAATTATTACTTGTTGCTGATGATTAAGTACTTAGGTACCTATTTTTTTTTTCAGACAAGCTATCCATTTATCGGTGCTACCTATGTTAACTTACACTTTGCTAAAGAGTGTCTCACATCAATTTATGGGAAAGTAAGTAATTTAATTGCAATAATTCATGTTATCATTTTATCAAATAGTCAATCTCTTTATAATATAAAGAACAATGCTCAAAAATGTATGGACACCGTCCCCACCCTTGTAGCACTTTAAAACCTATGTTAATCGAAGGGCCATAGTCATCTTATCATTTTATTGTATGACAGCGAAACAGAAATGTGCATCCGAAAAAAGTTATATCGACATGAAGGAACTGGAATCAGTCACAATAATAATTATGTTTCCGATCACGATGCTGTTCTTTTTTTTAATTATTACTGTGGGATGGTTTCGTTCGGAGTTTTCAAACAACTCTTTGGAATTAAATGGTGACTCCCGCTCGGGAACAACTCACGGAGCAGAAAAAAGTTCAATGAATAATTCTGCTGAATATTGGTTTTGTGAGGTAACCATTGACGTTTTTTAGGAGTTTTCAAAAAAAAATACCTTATTAATCTATACATATAATAAATCTGTAGAAAAGTCATTTTTGTACATTGAAGAAATTGAAACAAAAAATAGCCAGCGTGTGAAAAGACAAGTAACAGAACCCATTTCCATCATTTTTGAAATTTTTGTCTGTTTGTCTGTTTGTCTGTTTGTCTGTTTGTTTGTGCGCACATCACGTAAAATCTACGAATTCAATGCTGACAATGTTTATATACAAAAATTATACGCAACTTGAGGTTTAACTTAGTTTTTGTTTCATCGAAATCGGTTCACTCTATCAAAAGATATGATTAATTTAGTGAGTTCAAGAAGTAAAATATTACGTTATGCAATTAAGTATAGTACTTGCAACGACATCTTAAGACTAAAAATAGAACTAATGTTGATAGTTGAAATCTAAATCCGATAGATGGCGTTGTGCAAATGACGTCATTTTCTGAATCGCGGTGTTAAGATTTTCCGCGCGAGGATGACGTCCACCGTGTTTACTAGGCAAATTGGGTTTCGTTAGGTGTCTTAAAAGTTCTTGCGTGTGTCGTAAAAGTTCTTTGGTTGCTTGGTTTATCGATTTTCTAAATTGGTCGAAAAAAAAGTATTTGCTTATCTTATTGGTTTCGTTTGGTCAACTTTGGTCATTGGTTTGAAGTACGAAGTAAAGATTGTATTTGATTTACTTCGTAGTTTGAATCCAATAGTGCCAATCGTTATACAGTAAGTTAGTGTTGCCAATTCGTTGAGTCACGACCACGAACAGACGATACGTTGTCACACTAGACTGTTCGACGCACCGTTCTTTTAAGTTTGTAGGCTATTCAGTCATAAGTGTTGTTAGTTTTGTTTATTGCTTTAATTTTCCTTGAAAATGCCTCAAAGAAAAAAAACTAACCTTTCGCTGCGTAGCCGAAATGCGAAAAGGATGAGACTTTGTAGGTCTCAGGAATCGGAAGAAGATCGTGAAGCACGGTTATCTGCTAACCGAGAGCACATCGCTCTTTCACGTGAATCGGAAACGTTCACCGAAAGGGAGTCACGTTTAAGTTCACAAAGAACACGGACCGCGACTTTGCGGTCTTAAGTGAGTATCCAGGAACGCGAAGACCGGCTGTCTGCTGATCGGGAGCGCCACTCTCTCTCACGTGAGTCAGAGACATTCACAGAAAGGGAGTCGCGCTTAAGTTCGCAAAGAACTCGGACCGCGACTTTGCGTTCTCAAGAGAATATCCAGGAACGCGAAGTTCGGCTGTCTGCTGATCGGGAGCGCCAGTCTCTCTCACGCGAGTCAGAGACTTTCACAGAAAGGGAGTCGCGCTTAAGTTCGCAAAGAACTCGGACCGCGACTTTGCGTTCTCAAGAGAATATCCAGGAACGCGAAGTTCGGCTGTCTGCTGATCGGGAGCGCCAGTCTCTCTCACGCGAGTCAGAGACTTTCACAGAAAGGGAGTCGCGCTTAAGTTCGCAAAGAACTCGGACCGCGACTTTGCGTTCTCAAGAGAGTATCGAGGAACGCCAAGCACGTCTGTCATCTGACCGAGAGCGACACGCTCTCTCGCGCGAGTCTGAATCTCTCTCCCAAAGAGAAGAACGATTACAAATAGCTAGACATAACTATGTAGGTGTACAAAGAAACAATGAAAGTTATCTTGCATCTGAAAGGGAAAGAATAGATGAACTAAGACGAGCAGAAACAGCAGAACAACGTCAATCTCGCCTAGAAATAGAACGAGCTCGATACCATATGAATAGAGAAACAAATAGCGGAGCTGATGAGTCCATGGAAAATGACGATGCAAATATTTTATTACCTTGGGACAATAGGGAAAAATCAGGGTTCACATATTCGTCTAGAATTAATTATGCTGGCTTTACTTTCGTGGGTGACATGAGAGAAATTTGTAATTTTTGTCATGCTTTGAAATGGAGGAAAGAGACAGATGGAATGTGCTGCTCAAATGGAAAAATTGTTCTTCCAAATTTCCAAGATCCACCACACTTACTTAAAAGTCTCCTGAATGGCGATCATCCCCAGTCGAACCGTTTTTTGGATAATATTCGTTTATATAACAGTGCTTTCCAAATGACTTCCTTTGGGGCAAAACAAATAACGGAAGGACCGTTCATGCCAACCTTCAAAGTACAAGGTCAAGTTTATCACCTTATTGGATCTTTGCTGCCAGAAAATGAACCCAAATTTCTCCAAATTTATTTTGTATCCGATTACACGCAACAGCTCAATGTTAGAAATCACAATTTTCCCCAGCTCAATGCTGAGCTTTTGGGTCAACTTCAAGAATTGCTGCATCACGTTAACCAGTACGTTCGTGAATTCAAAGCTGCATTGGAGTCAATTCCACAAGGCAGCAATGATTTCAAAATTGTTATAAGTGCCGATAGACGTCCTGTGGGTGAACACCGTGGAAGACACAATGCACCCGTCGCAGATGAAGTTGCAGTTGTTTTAGTCGACCAGGAGTGTGAGAGACGTGATATCGTGTTGCGTACACGCGACGATCGCCTTCAACGCATTTTGGAAACCCACCGAGCTTACGACGCCCTGCAATATCCACTAATTTATTGTCATGGTGAAGATGGGTACAATTTTGGGCTGTACCAAGTGAACCCTACTACGAGAGTCACTAATTATCAAAAAAAAATATCTGCTCAACAATACTATTCCTACCTTTTACAAATAAGGCAAAACAGTTTCGTATATTTGCAACGATTTCGTGGTTTGTTCAGCCAATTTATTGTGGACATGTACGCAAAAATAGAAACTGAACGTTTAGTGTATATTCGCACTAACCAGCGACGGTTACGCGCTGAAGAATACGTGCACTTGCGGGACGCCATGCAATCAGATAATAACGTCGAAAACTTGGGTCGATTGGTTATTTTGCCATCCAGTTTCACAGGCGGTCCGCGGTATATGCACGAACGAACGCAAGATGCTTTTTGTTACGTCCGTAAATACGGCCGGCCGGACCTTTTTATAACATTTACAACAAATCCAAAGTGGACGGAGATTTGCCAGGCACTTCTCACAGGACAGGCGTCATACGACAGACATGACATTATTGCTAGGATTTTTCATTTAAAACTCAAAGTCTTGATTAATCTACTTACAAAGGAGAAAGTTTTCGGTTCAACTCTTTGTTTTATGTATAGCGTCGTGTGGCAAAAGCGTGGTTTACCCCACGCGCACATTCTTCTGTGGCTGGAAGAAAAAATTCGTCCCGATGCTATAGACAGTGTCATAAGTGCAGAATTTCCGGACTATAATGCAGATCCGATTTTGCATGACATAGTAAAAACACATATGGTTCACGGGCCATGTGGCCTCTTAAACAGGGAATCACCGTGCATGAAAGATGGTCAATGCTCAAAAAAATACCCCAGAGCACTGAAAGAACTAACTATGGCTGGGGAAAATGGGTATCCGCAATACCGGCGAAGATCACCGTCACAAGGTGGTTTCACAGCTACTGTCAGATTCCGTGGACAAGAAATAATTCTAAATAATAGTTGGGTGGTACCGTATTCTCCAGTTTTGTCAAACGCTTTTCAAGCACACATTAATGTTGAAATTTGTAATAGCGTCGAATCTATAAAATATATATGTAAATATGTTAATAAAGGTAGTGATCAAGCCATGATAGCACTAAGAAATAACAACCAATTTGATGAAGTGACAAGGTATCAATCTGGCCGATACATAAGCTCTTCGGAGGCAGTTTGGCGCATTTTGAGTTTCCCTATTCATGAAAGGTATCCGCCAGTCATCCATCTTGACGTGCACCTGGAAGGCGGGCAGCGAGTTTACTTTCAGCCAGAAAATGTGGCAGAAAGAATGAACAACCCAAGACAAACCACCTTGCTCGCATTCTTTCGCCTTTGCGAAAGAGACAATTTCGCTAAGTCTCTGTTGTACAATGAAGTGCCACATTATTATACTTATAACAAGCAGCAAGGTGTTTTTAATCGCAGGAGACGTGGAACTGCTGTAGAAGGCGAGTCCGGCATTTTTAAAGAACACGTGATTGGAAGAGTATACACGGTGCACCCAAATAATGCAGAGTGTTATTATTTACGCCTTCTTCTTCACACAGTGCGAGGACCTACTTCTTTTGCTGAGCTCCGCAAAGTGGACGATATAGAATATCCCACATTTCAAGCTGCTTGCCGCGCACGGCATTTATTAGATGGCGATCAGCATTGGGATGATGCTTTAGCCGAAGCATGCGTCAGTGATAGTCCACATCGTTTGCGCCATTTATTTGCCATTTTGTTGACATTTTGTGGCCTATCGGACGCTGGGCAGTTGTGGCAAAAATATAAAGACGCGTTTGCCGAAGATTTTTTGAGACAGCAAAATATAAATAGTGAAACTTCTGACCAAGTACGTGAAAGCTGCCATAATAGGGCTTTGCTGGCTATACAAGATATAGTTACAAGTATAGGAGGGAACCCCCTCAGTCAATACGGCTTGCCGACACCGACAGTTGGTGGGGAACGAATCAATAGGGAGTATACATCTGAAATAAATTACAACCCCGAAGAGTTAGCAGAAATATTGCGAAATGGCTGTTCAAATTTGACGTCAGAACAACGTCAAATCTTTGATAGAGTATGCTGTAGTGTAGAACATTCATTAGGAGAAATGCTGTTTTTAGATGCACCTGGTGGAACAGGTAAAACTTTCCTCACTAAAGTTATCTTGGCTCAAATAAGGAGCCAAAACAAAATTGCCCTTGCCGTCGCTTCCTCAGGAATAGCTGCCACTTTATTACCAGGAGGAAAAACTGCACATACAACATTTAAAATACCAATCGACTTGGACCGCACAGAAAACCCTGTTTGCAACGTGTCTCGCAATAGTGATAAAGCAAGGGTTTTACGCGATTGCGCCCTTATCGTTTGGGACGAGTGTACGATGGCAAATCGTAAAGCTGTGGAAGCTGTAGATAGAACGTTGCGAGATATAAGACAAAATGACCGACCGATGGGAGGCTTAACGGTGCTATTCTGTGGAGACTTCAGGCAGACACTCCCTATAATACCCAGAGGAACGAGGGCCGATGAAATAGGTGCCTGTTTAAAGAGCTCTATTTTATGGCGTAGTGTCATATTAACTAATTTGAGCTTTAATATGCGAGCATATTTGGGAGGTGACGCAAACGCGCAGGTTTTCTCAAATTTACTACTTCAAATTGGTAACGGCACATACCCGACTCAAGAAGGAGGTAAAGTAACTTTAGTCGAAAGCCTGTGTTCTTCTGTTGCCTCACAGCAGGAACTCATTTCCTCTGTATACGGAGATCCATCAGAGATCTCGAACCATGACGCTGCTTGGCTATGCCAACGAGCTATTTTGGCACCTCGCAACGACCAAGCAGCAGCAATAAATTCTCAAATATTGGTACATGTTTCTGGAGAAAGTAGGGAATATTTATCTATTAACACGGTTTTAGAAGAAGGAGATGCCACCCACTATCCAGTAGAGTTTTTAGACTCTCTAAATACACCAGGTCTTCCAGCACACAAAATTTATTTAAAAGTCGGAGTACCAATCATTCTACTCAGAAATTTAAGCCCACCAAAACTATGCAATGGAACTCGGTTGAGAGTAACAAATCTCCAACGAAATGTCATCGAAGCCGAAATCTTAACAGGTTGCGGCTCCGGTGATGTTGTTTTCATTCCCAGGATACCCATTATCCCCAATAATTTTCCGTTTACTTTCAAACGTGTGCAATTTCCTGTAAGCCTCTGTTACGCTATGACTATTAATAAAGCCCAAGGCCAGACGTTATCCGTTGCGGGTGTAGACCTTACTTTTGATTGTTTTTCACACGGCCAACTCTATGTTTCTCTATCACGTGTTAGCAACCCAAACAACCTTTTTGTATATGCTCCGGGTAATTCCACCGCTAACATAGTATATAGAGAAGCATTAACGTAATCAACTATACCAAAGTCAGGACTCTTATCTAAATCATCAAAAAGGTGATATACTCTTATCTAAACGACGTTGTTTTGTTCTCGACAACCACGCGAACGAAGTCGCGGGCACAGCTAGTTACAAATAAAACCTTTATTCGGTGTTTTCAGTATCTATTAGAATATTGTCCCAGACACTGGCTTGCCCAACGAAATTCTCTAAACGCCTTCCAATCCCAAAGTACCACACGATGCTGACGACATGCGCGCAGGCACCAACTGTCCTCATACCCGTCAAACATGAGCAGTAATATTATGCCTGAATAGCGTATATGCCCTGTGCGTTATTCAGTACTAGCGGCCTGTCCCGGCTTCGCACGGGTGGACATTTATTTTTTTCTTGCAATTAAAAAAGCCTATATTAATCAGTGATAATGTAGCATTCAAATGGTGAAAGAATTTTTAAAATCGGTCCAGTACTTTTTGAGAGCCAATTCGTTACAAACATACATACAAATCTTTCCTCTTTATAATTCGACCCCTTAGAATAGTGCAATCTTCCGTGTCTATACCGTATTGATTCATAATTACTGCGTGCTGTGACTTATTATTTCATCTCGGCCGATGTGGTCGTATCCTAGATACTGCCACAAACTCTCGTTAAGCACTCTCGGGCTGTATTCAGGTAACGTCCCACTGTTGTCCTGCTGACGTTTAAGTGGCATGCTATTCTGACATCTGGATCAGCTGACCTTATTTTCATAAGATAGCATGCCAGCACAGTTTTTGGCTGTCTTGTGTGCTGGTCTAAAGATGGTGTGTCATTTAAAACAATAGCAAAGTGCTCGTGGGTTAGCCCTGTTCTAAAATATAGTTCAATGTAATTATAATTGTAGTAGGTATGGTTACATCATGTCGAAAAAGTATAACAAACGGCAACATAAATTGTTACTGATTCAGTTTTCTTCATGTCGATATAACTTTTTTCGGATGTACATTTCAGTTTCGCCGTCGTACAATAAAATTATAAGATGGTTATGGCCCTTCGATTAACATAGGTTTTAAAGTGCTACATGGGTGGGGACGTTTTGAACATTGTTCTTTATGTACACTGTATCTGAGAGTCCTCCTACCAATTAAATCGTAGTTTTTGGATACCTATGTAAAAAGTTTTCATAATAGTATTATGTAGTATATAGCTTCTGCCCGCGACTTCCTCCGCGTGAAATTTGAAATTTCACTCTCCCCCATTTACCCTCTTAGGGGTGGAATTTCGAAAAACCCTTTCTTAGTGCATACCTACTCTTCACAAAGAACACACCCTCCAAATTTCATGTCTATAGGACCAGCGGTTTAGGCTGTGCGTTCATATATCAGTCAGTCAGGACTTTGAATTTTATATTTATATACAAGGTGCAAGGTGTAACATAATTAACGCAAGACCTCATACACCTCAATTAGAGTATTGAGTTAGAAACATAATACAATGACCAAAACTATTTTTTTTAAAGCTTGCTATTTTTATTAAGAAAATCGTGTTGAAACCTTGAAACTTGCATTACTTTATGCATTTAAAATTGAGCCTTATTGTGTTGAAATAAGATTTAATTTTCATTGGCTCAACCTGCGGGCAGTACGGTAAAATACATAATTTAAAAAAATACCTAAGTACATTAAAAGTTACTGAAATCGATTCAGTACTCAATTATGAACAAACTACTTTCAGGACTTGCGTTTATTCTGTTGCACGTTGTAGATGTAGGTACTTAATATGTAAATGTAAATACCTAGTAGGTACTTCTGAAAGCAAAAATTCCATAGAAAATGACCCGCAGGCTAATAGCGCAACACATAAAAAAACAATCGATCGCCATTTCTTTAATTTTAATTGTTTTTTTTTTTCAGATAGATGAATTTATAACTTTGTAATGTTATTGTGAAATGTAATGAATGAATACTACATAAATATACTACTGTTATAACTTTACGCTTTCCTTTGCGGGGTAGGCAGAGTTTATGCGGTATTATTGTATCCCATAATTAATAAAAAGATTATGATGTTTCTAAGTGGCTTAGGTATTTTTTTTTCAGAATTGTTTTGTGGATATATTTTCGGTTAGAACCAAAGAAATAACTTCGTTTTTCATAGTTTATTCCGAAAAATTCTATAAAATCAAAACCTGTTTTTGCGGTCGATAAAAACAATACCTACTGTGCATGGAAAAATATTCATTGCATCTACGAAACCCTTCACTGTCCAAACCCTTCACTGTCCGTGGTTCGACGAGCATTTGGCCGGTTTCTAGTAGGTATTTTGATTTTCCTGACGAATGTACCTTCTTATTTATTTTCAGCGTAATTTTGGCGGTTTCTATGGTATATCTATCATGTCTCCATTTACATCGACAGATTTATCATACAGCTGACTACACATTAGATATTACAGGTGAGTAAAAAAAAAATTAAATTAAAAAAAAAACTTCTTTGTAATTTTGTACATTAATATTCACAGAAGATATTTCTTCTAGGTCCGTTAATGGTCATCACTCAAAGGGTAACATCATTGGCTTACTCACTACAGGACAGTTTAGCTGTAAAAGATATTCCATCTAATGCAGTGACCGAAACCGCAACTAATTCTGAATTAGCGAAAATTGAGAAGATTCCTTCACCGCTTGAATACTTCGCATTTACATTAGCCTTCCAAACATTAATGTGTGGACCAGTAGTATTTTATTCTGACTATATAAAATTTATTGAAGGAGCCCGTGTTGATGAGGTAAGATTTTTTTTTAAACTATGAATCATATTTAATAAAAAATGGGTTGAGTAGGATCTGTGCCTTGTTCGTAGTACCTACAGGAAAATTTTCTTTGAAGACTTCACAGGTTTGGGAAAAATGGTAGGTACAGTCAGCAAAGGAGATAAGTATGCAGGGTCGTCGAATATACACACATCAAAAGTGTCTAGGGATCAAGCATTTTTATGCGGATTTCTTGAGATTGAGATGTGGCTTTGTAATAAATTTATGATTTTATAAATTTATATGGATCCTTTTTGGTGCATTTCATAATTTGAATCAGGAACTGTGAATCAAATTCGAGTAAAAGATGAAAATCAGCTGTCAATATTTTCCCTATAAAAACATACAACGCATTGAAGACATTATTAGTGCTACTGTTTCCCTACTACTGATTAAAACCAACGTTATTATGGAGCGGCGACGTCATTTAAGCAGGGAAGAAATGCTCAGAGCCGTGGGAATGATAGAAGCTGGTTCCCGGCAACGTACTGTGGCTTTAGCTCTGAATACAAGTCAGAGTGTTATCAGTCGACTTTGGACACGTTACCGAAGCACTGGTACCGTGGCTGAGCGCCATGGAGGACGGTATCGCTGCACCACACGGAGACAAGACCGATACATTCAAATCTTAACTCGAAGAGCTCCAACAATAACCGCCATGATGTTAGCCGTGAGGCTTCATCACTCTTCAGGGAACTTAATTAGCGACCAAACAGTCAGAAACCGCTTGCATGAAGTGAACCTTCATTCCCGAAGACCGCTACGGGTACCACCTATAGCAATGCACAATCGTAGGATTCGATATCAATGGGCTCTTGAACACAGAAATTGGGCAGAAGAACAATGGCGTTTCGTGTGCTTTTCTGATGAGTCTCGTTTTGGTATGAGACCGGATACAAGACGTATACGACACTGGAGAACCCCTGGACGCCAACAGCGATTAAAATCCTGCCAGGAAGTCCATCCTTATAGTGGTGGAACCATCATGGTATGGGCGGGTATTTGGATCGGCGGAAGAACTGAGTTGATTTGGATCAGAGGCAACCTCAACGCTCAAATTTATGCTGAGACGATTGTATCAGACGTCATCGTTCCTCTACAAGTGCAAATCGGTCCCTTATTTCAGTTAATGCATGATAATGCACGACCGCACACCGCAAGAGTTGTAAGACAGACTCTCGCCGCAGCTAACATCAATGTCCTGCCCTGGCCTGCTCAGTCGCCAGACTTGAACCCGATTGAGCATGCATGGGATATGCTACAGAGAAGAGCTCTGCCGAATATGGAGGGTATCCAGTCGCAAGAAGACCTTTTTTTGTTGTTGCAACGAACATGGGCGGCCATTCCACAGCGTGATTTGGATGAACTCATTTTGAGTATGCCAAACCGATGTTCTTGTGTTGTTAGTGTTCGCAGTAGAAACACGGATTATTAATTGTTTAAGTTACCCAATAAAATTTTAGAGAAAACTGTTATTTCAGTCTTTTTTTCGAACTTTTGTGTTAGTGGTTCAAATGTCAAAAATCCCTTTATTAGGAAAATGGCAAATTTCTTTATTAATGCAAAGGTGACTTGGTTTATCGTTACTGTGACAAACGAAAACACTTTATTTGATGAATCCTTAAAGAAAATTTTAATTAATATCAATCAGGAGAAAAGTTATTGCAAAAATATATGTTGATCCCTAGACACTTTTGATGTGTGTAGTTGAAGTTCACTAAGAAATCGATTGATGTTTTCGAATGAAATTTAATTTAATAAATGAATTATTTGTTTTCTATTAATTAAATTAAATTTAATTCGAAAACATCAGTCGGCTTCTTACTAAACTTCAACTATATTCGGCGACCCTGCATCTTATCTCCTTTGCTGACTGTACATTCAACAAAAAAAAAAATTACAGTTCTCACGTTTTGTTTTTATGATGCCAATCAATGCAGTTTCGTTTAAGGATTAAAGACTCTTCTGGATCAACTGACTGAGGTCAAAGCACTAGTAAAGCTTTAAATTAGGTATAATTCTATTGCTAATACTGCTTCGTCTTAATAATCCACTCAGTATAGGCAAATTCTCACAATATTGCACGACAGTCCAGATCCGGTAGTAGCCCGGTCCCAGGGTAAGGCCCGGCACTCATTATCGGCATCGACGCTTATACATTAACTTTATGGCAATAAAGTAGAAATTTCCATGATATATGATCGTAGTAACAAAAATGCCGCTTCGGTATGCTTGAGGCTACTGCATTGGCAGCTTTGAGGATGCTTCGGGAGACTTCGGGATCCTTCGGTATGCCATCGCCCGCCGCGCCGCCGCCGAGGCAACACTCGGAGCTAGCTTGCACTGCGGTTCGAGGGACGAGAGGACGGTGCGGCATGCTTAACGACGACGCCTCGTCATCCCTAAGAACGTTGCAGCATGCCAAGGCATAGTTTCCACTTGCATGTAGAGATGCCGAAGGATCCCTTTCCTTGCCGATGCCGATAATGGGCGCCGGGCCTGACAGGTCGTGACATCGCCACCCCCGAAATTATTCAAGATGTCGTGACCCTGTGTGATTTACTTGTGTTATTAACATAAAACTAGTTAATTGAGCAATGGTGATCCCTGGGCATTTACAAAAACATTAAGACTATGCCGACCGCACAGTGGCGCCCTCATCGTTTGTTTGGTTATTTCATACAATTTAGAATGAAAATGCAGAAAATAAGCACGTTAGGTTGTGCTTCATAAGATTATACGTTAATATTATTAGAAACGGTAGTTTTATATTGTTTAGTTTTTTATAACAGTGGCCACTATATTCCGTTTTAAGGATTATAATAAAACTAAACAATGTAAAACTACCGATTCTAATAATATTAACGTATAATCTTGTGAAGCACAATAACTTAACGTGCTTATTTACTGCATTTTCATTCTAAATTGTATGAAATAACCAAACAAACGATGAGGTCGCCACTGTGCGGTCGCCATAGTCTTAAGATCGAATAGCTAAGGATAAGCTAGCCTGAAGCACAGAATACCTAATAGTACTTCGTACAGAATGGCCACTCCCTTCCCCGCGCTGACAATACCGCACCTCACCCCGCACATCGCGGCATTCGTCGCAGGCTCATTAGCTAGGGGCGCTCACAAAGAACCGCAGCACTGTAGTGCTGACACGAACACACAATTTTACGATTTAAAAGTTCTATTTGAGTTTTAATCATGATGGTTGGATATTGTGATGATTTTCCGAATTTGTATTTACATAAATGTTTGTAAGATATCGCATTTTTAATACCATGCGATTTAATAACTAATTATTTATAGCCAAGTCATTTCAACGAAAATATTTTAGTGTAAGCAATATTTAGTTAGGTACCTTATTTTAGCATTATTGATTGAATAGATAAACCTCTTTTAAACCGACTTCAAAAAAGGAGGAGGTTCTCAATTCGGATGTTTGTTAGCTCAGCACGCCGTCATTTATAAACCGATTTGGAAAATTATTTTTTCAATTCAAAGGATATACTTCCAGATTGGTCCCATTGTAGTCAAATTCCAGTCTGATGACGGGATCCTGGAGAAATCGAAGGAACTCTTCAAATATTAAAGGCATAGGTACACCTATAGCGATTCGGGTATTATTTATAAGTAACTCATGCATTTACTCTCCGAAAGCAACATTTGGTGAAGTAGAACTGATGATGAAGACCGCAGATGTCCACCGGGACTACTCAATAAAAAAAACCTTTTTTACAAAAAATACAACCGACTTCCAAAAAAACACTACAAAGTGAAAAATAACTTAAATTTCGGAAGTCGGTGTCGTTGGTTTCGCATTTTTTTTATTGACACCGACTTCCGAAATTAAAGTTATTTTTCACTTTGTAGTGTTTTTTTGAAACTCGGTTGTATTTTTTGTAAAAAAAGTTATTTATTTTTCACTTTTTAGTGGACCAGTTTGTAACTTATCTAAGTTACAATAGCCTAATGTCAACGGCTCATCACCTTTTACAAAATATTGCCACACCCCGGACACTCCGTACAACGCGCGAAAAATAATTACCTACTACTACGACATAGCCAAACGACGTTGGTACACGTGCAAATGTGTGCGTAAACTCTAGTGGGGTTGGTTGTCGTGCGGAGCGTAAAAAAAATGGCGGGAACGACGACGACGCGACTAGAAAGAATAAGTGACCTTGTACGAGCGGCGTTTGATTGTTTATCTAATTAGTCGGGTTCGTAATGAAATAAAAATAATATTATAATAGTTAATAAATGTAAAACTTTTTAACAATAACTTTAATTTCGGAAGTCAGTGTCTTTGGATCTGTATTTTAGTTTATTGCCACCGACTTCAGAAATTAAACTTATTTTTCACTTTGTAGTGTTTTTTTTTTGCTAAAAAGTTTTTATTTCTCGCTTTTTAGTGGGTCTGTTTATAAAGTATATAAGTTACAATAGCCTAATGTCAACTTGCTCATCGCCTTTTACAAAATATTGCTTTTCCCGATGCAGGGACGTTAATTGTTGAGGAGTTCTCTTGGTACTCCACCATCAGCTCCATTTCACCATTCGCATTGTGACGAGCATAAATTGTGCTTAGCAACCATATTAAAGTAATCGAATAGCAACCTGTGAAATACTTATTATTGAGTAGTCCCGGTGGCCATCTGTGGTCTTCATCATCAGTTCCACTTTACTAAATGTTGTTTTCCGAGAGCAAATGCACATGCAAATAAGGTACCTAACTAAATATTGCTTACACTAAAATATTTTCGTTTAAATGACCTACTTAACTATAAATAATCAGTTATTAAATCGCATGGTATTAAAATGCGATATCTTACAAACATTTATGTAAATACAAATTCGGAAAAGCATCACATTATCCAACCATCGTGATTAAAACTCAAATAAAACTTTTAAATCGCAAAATTGTGTGTTCGTGTCAGCAGTACAGTGCTGAGGTTCTTTGTGAGCGGCCCTAGCTAATGACCCACCGACGAACGTCGCGATGTGCGGGGTGAGGTGCGGTATCACATGTCAGCGCGGGGAAGGGAGTGGCCATTCTGTACGAAGTACTATTAGGTATTCTGTGATATTGCTTTTCCCGATGCAGGGACGTTAATTGTTGAGGAGTTCTCCTTGTAAAAACCAGGAGAACTGGAGCTGATTGAGAAGTCACCCTCCGCTCCACTTCACGATACGCATTGTGCTGAGCAACCACATTAATGTACCTAATCGAATCGCAAACCGTGAAATTGAAATTTATTATGAAGTAGTTCCGATGGCCATCTGTGGTCTTCATCATCAGTTCCACTTCACCGAATGGTGCTTTCTGAGAGCAAATGCACGAGTTACTATAAAAAATACCCAAATCGCAATAGGTGTGCCTACAAAATTTGAGGGTTGCCCTCGATTTCTCCAGGATCCAATCATCAGATACTGAATTGGTGACTATGGGGCCACTTCAGAAGTATCTCCTTTCGAACAAAAAAAGAATTTTGAAAATCGGTCCACAATTGGCGGAGTAATCGCGTAACAAACACAAAAAAAAAATATACCGTCGAATTGATAACCTCCTCCTTTTTTGAAGTCGGTTAAAAAGTATTTTGACAGGTTGCGATTCGATTACTTTAATATGGTTGCTAAGCAATTTATGCTCGTCACAATGCGAATGGTGAAATGGAGCTGATGGTGGAGTACCAGGAGAACTCAACAATTAACGTCCCTGCATCGGGAAAAGCAATATTTTGTAAAAAGCGATGAGCAAGTTGAAATTAGGCTATTGTAACTTAGATACATTATAAACAGACCCACTAAAAAGTGAGAAATACTTAAAAATTTTTTAGCAAACAAAAAACCGACTTCCAAAAAAACACTACAAAGTGAAAAATAACTTTAATTTCGGAAGTCGGTAGCAATAAACTAAAATACAGATCCAAAGACATCGACTTCCGAAATTAAAGTTTTTGCTAAAAAGTTTTACATATTAACTAAGTATTATAATATTATTTTTATTTCATTACGAACCCGACTAACTAGATAAACAATCAAACACCGCTCGTACAAAGTCACTTATTCTTTCTAGTCGCGTCGTCGTCGTTCACCGCCATTTTCTTTTCGCTACGCACGAGAGACAACCCTACTAGAATTCACGCACACATTTGCACGTGTACAAACGTCATTTGGCTATGTAGTAGTAGGTAATTATTTTGCGCGAGTTGTACGGAGTGTCTGGGGTGTGCCTGAAGTAAAAAACCATAAACTATTCGAGGCAGGCAATGATATTACAATAAAGACGTAGATATCGCACTAGCACGCGCAAATTGTTTCAGACAAATTCAGACAATTGTCGTAATTTCATTTAGTCGGCTAATAACAGCGAGCGAAGCAAAGTGTGTCCGTGGCGTGACAATAAATGATCTAAAATGCCAAGCTGTGTGCTAAAAAAGTGCAAAAACTATGTTTCCAAGATAAATAAGAGTGAAGGAATTTCATACCATACATAAATATATATAAGAACGTCATATTTGTATTTTGTTACGATTTTATTTCTCATTTACAAATAAATTTCGAATTATTAACATGGTGGTTCGAACAGGATAGAGAATACGATGGCAACTGCAGCGCGACAAGGACAAATAGCATGTGTCATAGATTAATCAACTGGAAGCGAAATCGTAGGCAAAATACATAGCGTTCGTAACCGCTTTATTGCGCAACCTGAGTTTTCTTGTTAGTTAGTGGTGCCGATTCTCTTTTCACAAATGCGTCTAAACTAGGTTAAAAATCACCAAAATTTAGTTTATTCCTGTCAAACGACGATTTTCCATTCTGAAATTAAAACTTATCTAAATTATAGTTTGACAGCACTAAGATTTTACTGAGATATTAGTTTAGAGAAAATAGTAATTTTGCTATTCTGAATTTGAGGTTTTCCACCTAAAATTTAGATTTTCTTCTAACTAAATCTGACTATTTTTAATCGCGACTAAAAAGGTGTGGAATAAAATTAGTTGGCATGAGCTAAAATTCACACCAACACCTCGACTTCAGATGCAAAAGCAGTACTGTTTTTTTTATTTTCTTTTGCTTATATCTCGAAAACGGTGTGTCCTATCGAAAAAATAATGAAAATTTCGACCCCCTTATAAAACCTTTAAACCCCTAAAACTCAACACGTTGGTAATAATTTTTCATATTTTCCATACAAAAGTGAAAAATTCCATAAAAAAGAGGTCGAGTTGCCCCACTGCGCACCTTCGGCTCAAACAAAACACGGGGAGGGAGCCGTTGATAAATAATAACAGCCGCACAGGTCGATCGATCAGGTTAAGCTACGATTGCCGCGGTTGGTCTGTGGATGGGTGACCATCTTTACATACCGAGACCCCTCCGTGCCTCGGAAAGCACGCTAAGCCGTTGGTCCCGGCTGTCATTCGTGGATCTTTGACGGTCGTTACGGGTAGTCAGAAGCCCGAAAGTCTGACAACCAGTCTTACCAAGGGTTATCGTATTACCCAGTAACTGGGTTGTGAAGGTCAGATAGGCAGTCGCTCCATGTAAAACACTGGTATTCAGCTGCATCCGGTTAGACTGGAAGCCGACCCCAACATTACAACATAGTTGGGAAAAGGCTAGGCAGATGATGATGATGAGGGCAAATAAGTACCTACTTTTTGGCTGAATGCACAAACCGTGCGAAAAAAACAAACAAAAAAAAAAGTACCTACTTACCACGTGGAGTCGCGATTGTCAAATTCGATTTGGTTGTGTCAAAATTATTTTTATATTTAGAGATATTTTAATGCAGAATAGCTCTAAGTCCCGTATTACAGAACGTCACTCAATACTCAAGCATTACTTAAAACTAGTTTCAACCAATCAAATGGCTTGAATCTAGTTTTAAGTAATGCTTGAGTATTGAGTGACGTTCTGTAATACGGGCCTAAGATTCTCATAGACAAAAGTAAGGAATTTTAGTGATAGTTTAGTTCGGTGAAGAGAATCGGCACCAGTGAGCATCTTTCTAAAATATTATTATGATCATTATGATAAGTTCTGACTTTTATAATAAAGGACATTTGAACGTTTTCTATCACCCTTATTATAAAACGTTGAAAGCCAGAACTTATAACATGATAAAAAAAGTGTCTGTTTTATCTAGGTACATTACATACATTCTAATATTACTAATAAAATATCTAATAGCCTGCTATTACTAATCTCATTCTATATATAATAGAATGTATATTATTATATAATATATTAGAATGTATGTAATGTACCTAGATAAAAAACAGACACATTTAACATACCTATTGTTAAATTCAATGTCTCTTCTGTTGGCAAATCCGCATACTCTATGATTCATTAGTGTACTTAAGCGCAACACACTACAGATAGCTATTAGTCCAGTCATTACGTCGGAAAAATCGGGAAATAAATGAAAATGAACCGAGAAAGCCAAATTTTGGATATTACGTGGGGGATGGCAAGAAAACCTTAAGTTCAAATTGTCGACCAAAATAACCTTGTGCAATTTCCGCCATCTTGAAAAAACCCTTAAATTCAGTTTTTTCATCATAACTCGGTTCCCCGTTGAGATACGAAAATTTTTATAGAATACTTTTTTGTTGCTCTTTTCGCGATCTACAATTAAGGTCCCATGCATTTTTAATTTTTAATTTTTTTTTTCCTTTGCATTTTTCAAATGCAAAGGAAAGTGTGGAGCTGCTTGTGGCTGCAGGAAAGCAGGAATCCATTGCTCCGTTATTTGCCTGCACTGCAGTGGACAGACATGTGACAATGTCGCCAGAGTCGAAATTTTATTCAACGAATAAAATTTCGACTAAATAAATTAAAATTAAATTTTAAAAATTAATTCAAATTAAATTAATTTTTTTTTTTTGAATTTTATTTAATTTGTAGGTCTGGACACGCTCTACAAGTTTTATTTTAAACATTTTTCGATATCTTTCACCAGAAAAAAGTAAATAGCGAAAAAAAATTTTTTTGATATTTTTGACCGATATCTCGAAAACGACGATCGATACGTGAAAAATGCATGGGACCTTAATTGTAGATCGCGAGAAGAGCAACAAAAAAGTATTCTATAAAAAATTTCGTATCTCAACGGGGAATCGAGTTATGATGAAAAAACTGAATTTAAGGGTTTTTTCAAGATGGCGGAAATTGCACAAGGTTATTTTGGTCGACAATTTGAACTTAAGCTTTTCTAGCCACCCCCCACGTGATATCCAAAATTTGGCTTTCTCGGTTCATTTTCACTTTTAAATGTATATAATGACTGGACTATATCTCTTTCTGTGTCATACGTTCCGTATTATCTATCACTGTCGTAGTTGTAAACTACTATACACCTACATGTAAGTACTTTGTAATAACAACGCAACAATACAGAACGTCGCTCAGTATGAACGTAGCGTATCTTTCTTTTAAAATATCATTGGAGGCAGGCCTAAAATTTTTGAGCGCGCTTCAGTCACTCTTGCATTCTAAGTTCTCTTGATACCAAAAAGTGCCGGCGATCAAATTGCTTGCATTATAAAGTATCTCCCCCCATGTAAAAGCTATGGCTGTTACTGAATACTATGTCAATGTATGTAACGCCCATGGTGACCCCCTAAATCTTGGACAGTGACCGCGTCTGCCCCGGTGGCACATCGAGTTTTTGACAAATTTTGGCTTTGTAGAGCGATGCTTCTGTCACTCATACCTGTCACTCTCTTACTAAAGCTCGATGTGATAACACTTTCACATTAATGAACGGGCATCCGTCATCGCTGTATAGCTTACGTTAATATTTCGCATTAAATGAGTTTAATTTTCATTTCAGTTTGAGAAGAGGAAAGATTCGAAGGAGCCATCACCACGTCGAGCTGTGTTCTTTAAAGTTGGCGGTTCTTTGGCTGCCGCTTTGTTATATTTAACTCTGGCTAAGAAATATCCTTTGACTGTGTTAGAAGGTAATATATTTTTTGGGTTACTTATCTTTTTTGGTGACTGTACAATACATAAATTCAATTAAAACTAGTGCATTGAAGAATTTAAGACACCGACTAGAATCATCAAAATTCGCACAGAAATGCCGGAAATGCAGTACATTTATGCATATAACTTCGTATATAAAAATAATGACTTAATGAATTATACAGGGTGTCCCTGGAAGCATGGATCAAATCGAATAGGGGCGTGGGCAAGATCTTTTCCAAACTTTTTGATCCTGAGAATGATTGATGATTGAGAATTATTTTACGGTTCAAAAGTTATGACCAATTTTTTTCAATCTTTTCGCATAGTGCAAAGAAAAAAAATCATTAAAAAAAACTGTCAGGGCTGTCTAAAAAACTTAAATTGACAGTCCCTGGTAGTTTTTTTAATGATTTTGTTCTTTGAGCACTATGCAAAGTGATTGAAAATAACAAATGTTGGTCATAACTTTTGAACCGTAAAAAAATTCACCAACATTCTCAGGATCAAAAAGTTTAGAAATGACTTTGCCCACACCCCTATTTGATTTGATCCATACTTCCAAGGACACCCTGTATACTGAAACCTTCCTGAAAGTATGTAGATCACATTAATGAAAGAATGATCAAAATTGGTTCATTACTTTTTGAGAAAATCGCGGACATACAATTATACATACATACGGGTCGAATACAGAACCTCCTTTTTTAAAGTCGGTTAAAAAAGAGTATTTTTTTCAAAAGATCGTTCGCATTCCAATCTGCCGCCAACTGCATGAGACTGCTTGAAATGTGAGCTTGTTTTGAACTCATTAGTTGCAGTAATTTTTTAAAATTTGGGTTTCAATTTTATTATGGGCTTAATATGATTTAATTACAATGGTATCAACAACTAAGTTGAGAACGTCATTATGTCCCGGATGCCGGGATGCGTACCGAAAGTAAAGATCATGAGTCGGTGATAAAATTCGGTTGTTCTGTACCAGTAGAATTATGGCGAAAAGCCATAATTCCATTCGCAACCAACAGTCGGATACTAATTATTTTTTCTTATCGCAGAATTGACAGATCCTACGTCAGAAGTATCCCGCTCATGGTCAGCGTTGTACTTGCTATGGTACGCATACTTGTCAACTCTAGTAGTAAGGTGCAAGTACTATCACGCGTGGCTACTGTCTGAGGCGATCTGCAATAACTGTGGCATGGGATTCAATGGCTACAATAAAGACGGCACGCCTAAATGGGACAAGATGTCTAACATCGATATATTTGGTTTTGAGGTAGGTAATTTAATCTTAGGGTCAGTTCACACCGAGAAGCGACGCGACGCGACGATACTGGAAGAGGCCAGTGATTTCGCGCTGCGCCGCAGCCCGAACGCGCCGCTCTCGCACGCCGCGCATATCGGCGAAGTACCGCTGCGTCGCGATGCGTCGGTCTACGCCGCGAGGCGTCACGAGGCGTAGCGCTGCACGGCGCAAAGTATTCTGAACAATCACAATGCAATGCGTACCTTCTCGTGTAGAAAATAAAGTATATTTTGAGTCGCTCTTTTAAAGTGTGCGCGCAGCGTCGCGTCGCGTCGCGTCTCGGTGTGAACTGACCCTTACTTTTGAAGACATCGCGCAACGTTCATCAAAGTTGAAATAAAATTATTACTCGATAGGTATTATTAGTATTTATTTAGTCAATTCGCGCTGTTCTAGTATCTTATCAACTGCCCCATTCAAAACTTCAATACCGAGTCGACCCTAATGTATGGGAAAGCTGATTATTTTTTCACGATTATTTTGTTGGTCACATGGAGAAAGTTGTTCAGTTTGATGGTCTGTATCACAACCTTAATTTTGACCACACTTTTCTGATACATGCTGTGTAATGAAGTACAACTAGGTACGTGCTACATTAATACTACATTTATATCTTTCTGGAAAGAGTTCTTAACTTATTTATGTCTTGCGATTATTTAGATGGATCAAACGTCAGGTGAGATCTGTGAAATTATCAATCTATTCAGTAATATTTTTAGTAAGTATATTTTACGTTTTTAGTTCGCACAAAACTTTCGCATAGCGGTCTCCAGCTGGAACAAGAATACGAACGCGTGGCTTCGGGACGTAGCTTACGAGCGTGGCGGCGCGGCGTGGCGGACTGCGAGAGTGTACGCTCTCTCTGCTGTCTGGCACGGCTTCCATCCGGGCTACTACTTAACCTTCTTCGCTGGTGGCCTCTTCACTGTTGCAGCTAGAAAGGTAACTAACATCGCAATAAGTTACTGTTAGCCTGCATCATCCCACTGCTCAGTACAGACGTCTCTCCATAGCTTCCAACTCTTTCAATCCAGGGCTAATGTGGACCACTCGTCGTTTGTTTTATTCAGCTCGTCCCGCCATCTTCCACGAGATCTGCCGCGTCGCTTTTTGGGTGTTTCACGGATCCACGTGGTGGTTATTTTGGCCCAGAGCTCATTGGAGCATACGGTAGACGTAGCCAACCCAGTCCCACTTCAGCTTAGCGGCTTTTTGATCAACGGCAGTAATCTCTGTTTTGGAGCGCAGTGTGGTGTTCGAATATGGTTTGATAATTTGACGCTTAGAGTACTGCGCTCCATTGCACTTTAGCAAACCTTGAGTTTGGACTTTTAATGGTTGTTAAGACTAAGTCTGAGTTGCACAGTTGAAAATGAGAAGCATGCAGATGCCTATCATTTTTCGGTTAAGTGACAAAGGAAGTAAGAAAGAAAAATAGGTTTATTTGTCACAGAAACACGTGCAAACAAAAAGATAATTAATTCTAATGACAGCATATAATAAAAAAAAATAAAAAAATTATAAGCTCTCATGTACAGACGCCAGCACATCAAGCTACCCGAAACTGTCAAATTTTCCCAATCAACTTTGAACCTTATGCAGTTGAAAATCTATTAAAGAAATTTGACAGATTTATAGAGGAACAGGGTGTAAAGTTCACTCATACTCTATAGAAAAGGGAGGATCCTCCGACCAGATCGGTGTTATGTCTGGCGGGCAACTGCCCAATCATTCATGTCGGGCCGTTGTATATATGCTAATTGCGCGGTAAACTCTGCTTGCGAGATGCAGGATTTTGTGACGTCAGTATGACACGTTGTTCGCATGTGGCGTCGTTGTAGATACCGCTACATCACTCCCCCCCGGAGACCGGAGGTCGATAGTAGGCTGAGTCTTGTATCTTGCGATGCTTGCCAGGCCAGCTGAGGTTCCAGTGAGTCGGAACCGGTTGTCGCATAGTTCACGGTGAGTCGGAACTGTCTGCGAAGATGTCCCCAGTGAGTCGGGGTGGCGCTGCATTATGCTCCAGTGCGTCGGATGTGGTACAGCGCCGGGTTGAGGCTGACTGCTGGCGTCGACCAGGAGAGTAATTAAGAGCTCTTGTTGACCGGCCGAAAGCGCAAGTGTGATGTGCCGAGGTTGCTGATGAGGCTGAGGGTGATGACCAGAGGGGCAATTCTCGTAATTTTTAAGAACGTTCATAGTCTGATCTGTCAAAAATACTTCAAATTTCCCTACATTTTGACAAGTTTTTGACATTTGTTTGTCGCCGAGATGAGACTGCGACTAGATTTTGAACGTTTTAAATTAGCAGAATTGGCCTACAGGAATGCGCGGTCGCTGCATGCTGGTGGTCAGGATACCCGTTGAAGCCGTGGGTGCTGGCTGGCTGGGTGACTTGCCGCTAAAGCTTGCGGGATTGACGATGATGACGTCACGCTGGAGTAGGTGCACGAAGGCTGCGCTGACGTTCATTTTCGGGGTCACCAGTATAGAAGCACGAGGAACAGGGTGTAAAGTTCACTCAACCTCCATAGTAAAGGGAGGATCCTCCGACCAGACGGGTGTTGTGTCTGGCGGGCAACTGCCCAATGATTCATGTCGGGCCGTTGTATCTATGCTAATTGCGCAGTAAATTCTGCTTGCGAGATGGAGGATTTTGTGACGTCAGTATGACGCGTTGTTTTCATGTGGCGTCGTTGTAGATACCGCTACAGATTGTAGCAACTTGATATGCTGGCTTCCGTACTTACCAGTATCGCCGTTTATTTTAGATAACACTCCCACATAGATCGACTTCTTATACAACATTTAAAGTGTTATTTCGGTATACTTTACTACTTTATTATCATGCGAGCTGACAAAAACAGGTACACATATTTTACAATCTTCTTCATTATTATTAGAAATCCACTATAAAACCTCAAAAAATGTTACAGATAAGGTTCGTGGCTCGTCCCATGTTTTTGGATAGTCTACCCAAGAAGCTATTCTACGATTCACTAACGTTCATCACCACAAGGGTTGCGATGACGTATGCTACGGTGCCATTTGTTCTTCTTCATCTCACGCCTAGTCTCGCTTTCTATGGGTTCGTATATTTTGATTAATTTAAAATAATTAAGTATGTACGCACGGCCACATATCAAGCTATACATTTCCAGTATAAGCTGACTTCTCAGTATACGAAAAACATAGACTTACACTTTGCTTCACTTTTACCTTCGAAACAATAAAAAGCAAGTAAGTATAGAGAAACCGGCCAAGAGCGAGCCCAGTCTCGCACAGTTGGCAACATTTCATATTTTAAACCCGTATTTTTTTTATTTCATTTGAATCATCTTTGAAATTCGTTATATTCCAAACAAATGTAACACGCTAACAGGGTAATTAGTAGCGCTTTTTCTGGTCCCTATTACCTTACCGGGTTGCCAGGTACAATCAAGAGGTGTGATAGAGACCAGAAAAAGGAAGGCAATCTAACTGTTACATGTTTTGTAAGTATGCTTTATACTTTTAATTAGAATTTATTTCATTTGGTAAACAAGCCAGTGAAATAAAAAAAAATAGTATTCAGTATTTTTAACCGACTTCAAAAAAGGAGGAGGTTCACAATCCGACGGTATGTTTTTTTTTTGTGTGTTTGTTAAGCGATTACGCCGCCAATTGTGGACCGATTTTCAAAATTCTTTTTTTATTTGAAAGGTTATGCTCCCGAAGTGGTCCCAGTGTCACCAAAACGGAATCTGATGAGGGAATCCCATGGAAATCGAGGGAAACCCTCAATTTTTGTAGGCACACCTATAGCGATTTGGGTATTTTTAATAGTAACTCGTGTTTTCTGATGATGAAGACCACAGATGGCCATCGGAACTAGGTACTCAATAATAAATATTTAACGGGTTGCGATTCGATTAGGTACTTGCTAAGCACAATGCGTATCGTGAAGTGGAGCTGATGGTGATTTCTCAATCAGCTCCAGTTCTCCTGGTTCTTACAAGGAGAACTCCCCAACAATTAACATCCCTGCATCGGGAAAAGCAATATTTTGTAAAAGGTGATGAGCAGTTGACATTAGGCTATTGTAACTTAGATAAGTTACAAACTGACCCACTTAAAAGTGAAAAATAAAAACTTTTTTACAAAAAAAAACAACCGACTTCCAAAAAAACTCTACAGAGTGAAAAATAACTTTAATTTCGGAATTCGGTGTCAATAAAAGAAAATGCCGAACCAATGACACCGTTATGTTTCACTTTGTAGTGTTTTTTGGAAGTTGGTTGTTTTTTTTTTTGTAAAAAAGTTTTTTTAATTAATTATAGCTATGAACATAACCCATTTGCAATATACACACATCAAAAAGTCTAAGCAACCTGAACTTTTGAACGATTTTTACTATTGTAATATATTTCTTTTTTTTTAAGCATTTTTTATGCATTAGTGACTAAAGCAACAAAATCCTTCATTAAATTATTGTTCATTTAATCACAATAATTAACAATATGTTTACCTACCGCATACATAGTCTACAGCTAGACTAATATTATAAAGAGGAAAGATTTGTTTGTTTGTTTGTAATGAATAGGCTCTGAAACTACTAGACCGATTTAAGAAATTCTTTTTGTGTTTGATAGTCATTTATCAGGGAATGCTTATAGGCTATATAACCTCACGCTAAGACCAATCGGAGCGTCGCAGCAATGAAAAATGTTGCAAAAACGGGAAAAATTATTCCTTTTGAGAGCTTCCGTTGCGTGCGCTGCGTAAACGGTTAAAGCTGCGCAAATATCGTCGACCGTAGGTTCAATTGAGGTAAGGGACATTGGGTATCTTGTCCCTTACCTCAATTGAACCTACGGTCGACGATATAATGTATGACAGAATTGTTACCCCTTTATAGTTCTAAAAAAAATTCCGCGACAGCATATATCTATCTTTTCAAGTTGACTCACTATAACCGTTTTTATGATAATCAAAGGAGATTGCCCATCTCCCATACATCGTTGGGCCCACAATTTGATAAGCCGTTACAAGTTCCATCATTTGTTAGATTAAAATATCAATTTTAAGCTGGCTTATTAATTGACAGTTGCATTATCAAAATATATGGGGTCGAATCTAAGGTGAAGTTATATTAGAGTTTTAGTTATTTAACAATGGCCCCGTTTCTGTTGTTCACAAACTAAACTAAATTTAAGTTCAGTGCATCTTTTTCTTTCTATTTTGTTATGAAAAGGACAGAATATAAAATATTAGTTTAGTCCTGTCAAATTAGATAATCCATAGACAAATTAGACGAGATTAAAAAATTGGCTACTAAAAATACGTCAATTTACGTCAGGCGCTGACTAATTTGACAGGACTAATATTTATTTTCTGTCCTTTTCATAACAAACTGGTAATGTTTAGATGACTAACAGTAAACTCTTGAGTTAGGTTTCCATTGCATAAAATAAACCGACGTTAACAGTGTGAATGATATACAGTGGACAATGCATTAGTACCTACTTATAGAAAAAAATAGAACAACAATTTTTTAAAAATCTGTTTTCAATTGAAATATAGTTATGGATTCTGTAAAAATATTGTAAGATTTATATTGAACTAGCAGCGCCCCGCGGTTTCACCCGCATAAGTTTCGATTCCGTGGGAATATCGGGATAAAAACTATCCTATATGTTAATCCTGGTTATAAACTATACGTGTGCCAAATTTCATCTAAATCCATTCATTAGTTTTTGCGTGAAAGAGTACATCATCAACATCCATCCATCCATCCTCACAAACTTTCGTGTTTATAATATTAGTAGGAATGATGATGAGGATGGTAGGATGATTATTAAGTACTTCTATTTATTTTTTAATCTTAATACACACATACCCATTTGAGATACGACACAATACCTTTTTAGTGGGTAGATAGGTTTATGATTCCCAGGTAAACTATAATGTGGAATTAGATAAGTTTTAAATAAAGAAAAGAAACATGTTGTAGCTAGTCATTGTTCTTTATTAAATCATTCACATTAGTCATTCTTCATACACAATTAGAATAGAATCTAGGAAAAATAATATAAAAAAATAATAATGAAGCATATTAATAATTATACAGGGTTAATTTTTAATGACCAGCCAAAGGATGTTTTTTTTTTCGGCCAAACTTGTATCGAGGTAAAAATTACAATTAAAATTCCTTGCAATAAATTGTGTTATCAGCAGTATTTAAAATCCTCCAATATTCGATAGATTAAGAAATAAAAGAATATAAAAAATCAATACCTCAAATAGTAACTGCGTTCAACGGAACGTTCTTAACAGCAGTGACAGCTGTCAAACCATTTCATTTGTCAAAATATTATATGTCCTGTCCTCAGCGAAATTCTGCGAATACATTTCACCGTCGATCTAGGGAGCCATTATATATAAAAGTGGAATGGAATACATTTCGTTTCCTTCAACCTACGATTAAGTATCTATTTATATTCAAGGGCTGTGTTCATTAACATTCCAACTGCCGTTTAGGTATTAAACATTTAGTTTATTTCAAACTTCATAGGGAAAAAACTTTGAAAAGTCCGTCTAATCAGAGTCCAGAGTATAATAGCAAAGTTGTCGAAATCCAACGAAAGTACGATCGTAGCCAAATCACAGTGTCAAGTCTAAATGGATTAGCCAGGTCGTCAAGATGGAAGAAATCAATTGAAAGTCCAGGGAAGAATAGCCAAATCAACAAATAAGAAATCACACACAAAATAGCACTCCAAGAGACGGGAAACCAACGAACATAGGCAATGAACCGAAACGGAATGTTGACATTATTGATATGTAACAACAAATAATATAAAAATAGATAATTATCGGCCTTGGAGCACAGTCTTTTGGCCTTTCAGAAAGCTAACCAAACGCATACAATAATCTGAAAAAATAAATGCATTTTTTTCATTATTATTCGCTGTTGTTTCACAAAAATAATGTCATATGAAGGCAAAAAACTTTTTGAATACAAAAATAAGATAATAATCAGTATATTTTTAGGATAATTTCTTTTTGTTACATTTATAAAATGAAGAAACGAAACGCATCATCGGAAGAATTATCATGAGATTGCCAAATTATTGAATGGGTTGCAAGTTATTAACATCTTTGAAAGACAATTTCATGTGGTACAAATGTGTAAATAAATCCAATATATATTTTTTCAGAATCTACGATTTTTTTCCCTATATTTCAGTACTTTTGTTCATAAGGTACATTGTTTGGCCACAGTTGTATGAAAAAAAAAACACCTCCTTTAACGCTGTGGTACAGACCATCAAACTGAACAACTTTCTCCATGGGACCAACATCGTAATTGCGAATAAAAATTCAGCCGTCCCATACGTTGAGGTCGAGTAGGTATTGAAGTTTTCTATGGGACAGTTGATAAAGGAGATGTTCCAAAATGTATGGAGCCTGGGCCAGGTCCTTGTACACTATACTTAAAAATAGGGAAATTCATTTAAAACAGTTCTCAACTGTCCAATTGCTTCAAAATAGCTTGGTTTTCTGGTAAACAGAAGAAATTACACTTGAAATAGCAACACACAAAAAACAACCCGTCATGGCGGTAAGCTGTCATTTTGATTGATTAATGACGTTTGACATGTTTTTGTTTATTTCGACGCTAGACAAAAGTGACAGAAGTGACACTGTTGTGACAACTGACAGTTCTCTTTTTAACAACAGAGTAACTAAATCTGTGAGACGCCATGTTGAAAGTCGATAAAATTAATTGATAAATATCAGTTCACTACCACAACAGTACACATTTAATTGAGTTATCTGTATTTTTCCCGAATTCTACGGATTTTTCTCTTTTTTTGAGATACTGTACATAGACCTGGCCCATTTTGAAACATCTCCTTTTCGCGATTACGATATTGGTCCCATGGAGAAAGTTGTTTAGTTTGATGGTCTGTACCGCGTCCTTAAATTTGGCTGGTCATTAAAAATTAACCCTGTATATTATTGTATTATTATATATTATATTATTTTTATTTATTATATTTACTGCTATTATTATGGAATATTTTCGGTCACTGGGTCGTCTTAGGGGCTTGGTAACTAGCCGAACTCAAGTACCAAATAATTGACATAACATGCGCACAACAACCTACTGTACGCCTTTCTACTATGCAATTACAATAATATTTCAATATTGCTTACCTTTCACTTAGAGAGCTGTAAACTAAATATATAGGGTGACTGGTAATTAGTGACCGATACCTAAACACGGGATTGTACTCATGATAACAAACAACTTTTACTATGGGACCAAACCTGAAATTGTAAAAAAAAATCTGCCGTTCAGTCATTTATGTTTGCCTAACTGGTCAAATTGTAGGTACTGAACAGCAGTTTTTTTTTCGCGAATTCAGGTTTGGTCCCATAGTAAAAGTGGTTTGTTATCATGAGTACAATCACGTGTTTAGGTATCGGTCACTAATTACCAGTCACCCTATACCTATACAAAATACATATGTTTTTCTGCTAATATGTCGAGAGTGAATTTTTCCTCTTAGTAACCAAATACGACAGCTCTCTTAAAAAGGTCATTATCAACTTCCCTCCATACTTCTATTAAACTCCGTTTTCGCGCTAAGGTAGTTTGTGAAACCAATATTCGTCAGATTCCGTGAAGCAGCCAAAGTCGTTGGATAAATCACCGAAAAACATGAATACTTATCGCAACTCAACACATTCGCTTGCGCGTAAATACAGAGCAAGGAATAACATATCATATCAGAGCGAATGAGATGAGAGAATGTTTTTTTTTATAAACTGTCATTTTTATTTTGATACTGACATTTGTTTAACGATTTGATCCATTGCCTTTTTTAGCCATTTCACGACGGAATGCATGATCTCAACAAAAAACACAAACATTACAAAAAATGTATTTCTATATTTTGCAACTGTAAATTCAAATGATTTTTATGATTTTGGTTTATCATAAAGTATTTTTTCTAAATTTTTTTGTTTCTTTAACAGCTGGGCCCAAAAGTGGGCAATCTCCTTTGTTCTAAAATAATGCATTATTTGCGAAGGTGTTTTTATAAACATGATATTAATCCTTAACCAAGTAAACGCGTTATTCATCACAAGTATTTAATTTTGAACAAAATTGCCCTGGAATCTTTTGATTTCAATGAATATCTTAGGAGATATCATAGTTTTAAAATAAATTAGCACGGCCGCAGCGCGCCGTTACGAGGCATGCCTGTTAAGTTCTGTCGTTTCCATATTTCCCGGCAATTTTGAATTTGGAACTGTTCTACATTCGAATGTGTTTAAATTTTGAATCTCAAAACCATTGAGTTAAATAACTAGAGAAGCAAACCTCAATAAAATGTGACAAAAAAGTGTACCCACTTTTTAAACGCGACGACGTAGCTTTGAAACCACTAAACAATTAAAAGTAAACATATATCTGTCTCACTTACACACGTCGTAAGAATAATACCGTCGCTTAGATTAGACAAAGACCGCAATATAAACATGCAATGACGGGATGGGGTTGCCTACTCATGCGAAATTTTACCCAACATTTTAAGCCATAAAAAGCGTTATACGTTAAGTTAAATTATTTTTTAAATATTTTAATTATGTATTTCTTATTGGACGTGTAATAGAACTTTATAAATAATGAAAATAACTAAGACATTTTCTTTTTGAATATTTTTTCTTTTTTATTAATGAATGAAATTGTTTCTCAGCAATTTTCTCAGCAATCGGATTATTTCCACCCATTTTTCACGGTGTGCTGCATCTTTAGGCACCCTGCTACGTTGTTATTATTAAAAAAATATTTAAAGTCACTTATTCCATAAATTAAAAACTCCCACAAATGTGGGAAACTAAAACTAAGTTTTTAGTGGTAACACTGAACCTAATTTACAAAATTCTACATTTTATTGCGTTTTTACATTGATATAAACGTAGAGACAATTAATTTACGTGTTGTAACAAATCTACTAGCCTAATAAAATAAAAGGGCAGGAAGTAAATCTGAACATTATAATAAAGAGATAAAAAATACATAAATGATTTAAAAAAATACCAATAACACTCAGTAGAAAGAAGAATAGAGGTTTTTTTAGTTGCGGTCCGTTTTTCAGTTTTCCAGTGCGAAGCCACAGGTCACAGTAGTGATAGATAGTGGAGAATAGGTGAAGAGAAGATGGTCCTCTGGACTTCAGCGTAGTCACCCCGTCAAGATATGAAGTCAAAATAGTTCCTTGGTCAAGTTTAGTTAAGGCTTGACTTCTGTTGTACTTTTCCTTTAGTAATTGGACGTGGTCTGTAGCGGAGATGTTTCTTTGAGTGAAACCAGAGCTGAATCCCTCAATAATGTGTCTGAGGTCCTTTTATATCAGTCTCCCATTTGTTTTTCCATCTTCATTTCTTTTACTTCTTTCCAAAATTGAAGTTTTCTTCATAACAATATGCATCTGTCATGAGCTTGAAGCGGCCAGAAATATTTGTTTAAAAACCTCTTTGATGAATACTGAGAGAGTGTTAATTATTTTTATAAATTTAAGTTAGGATACAGATATTCAATAAACAGTCACAATTATCTATAAAATACAATATTTGAGCTAACATAAACATAAAAATAATTTAAAGTAACCTTCATAGACTAAGCCAGTAAGAAACTATGAAAGAAAATTAACAGGAAAAAAGTAATATCAGTTTGACAGCCTGACGTAAATGTCATAGGTAACAATGAAAACTATAGAAATATTTAATTTGGAAATTATATATGGAAATGAATCGTTTTAGGCCGATTCGCAAAATAAAATGTAAACCTGATAAAAGAGTACGATGAATAAATGTGAATGTATGTAAAGTGTAAGTATATACATAGGTCTGTACTCTAGTAGGTAGATGCTATAGTGTGGAAAGTAATTCCGGTTAATTTATTATGTTTTTGTGATCTTGAATCGCATGTCACTCGGTTCACTTCGGTTGGCGTCACACAGAGCACTGAACCGACGTTAGCTACGCTGATGGCTGTGGCCATCAGTCTAGTGGCAACGCCTTGGTGCGGTAATTACTAATCTAGTGTAACATATATATCAATGCTCAAAACAGTTGAAAGTATTAGGGTTAATGTTATTATTTAGTCACAGCGTCGATTGGAATCCGTCAGGTTACGTACGAAAATGAATCTTTCTAAGGAAAATGTTCGTGAATAATTTTCTACAATTTTAGAAGAGGCCTGACACGGCTTCAGTGTTCCGAAGAGCTAACATCTGTGTTCAGTGACGAAGCATCATGTCTGCGGACTGTCGAACGCTGGTATTTAGAATTCCAGCGTGGACATACTAGTGTCAGTGACATATCTCACGAAGGACGCCCAAAATCCGCCTTCACTGAAGATAACATCATTGCTGTGAGACAACTCAATCTCGAAGATCGTCATGTGACGTATCGAGAGATAGAGGGTCTATTAGGCATCTCAGGGACAACAATTCAGAAGATCTTGCATGAAGCGCTTGGTGTGAGAAAGCTAGTTTGTCGTTGGATACCGCATCTGCTTTCCGACGATCACAAGGCGGCCTGCGTCAGATGGTGTAAGAAAACTCTGCAAAGGTTCAACCGAGGAGAGTCAAATCACGTCTACGACATCATCAGTGGTGACGAATCTTGGATCTATGCCTACGATCCTGATTCCAAACAACAAACTACAATCTGGGTCTTTCAAGACGAGCCAAAGCCGACAAAACTTAAAAGGCATACCTCGTATCTGTACGAGATTTACTATACGAGGCATGCCTTTTAAGTTTTGTCGTTTGAAGAAAAAAACACAACTAGAACCTTATACTTAGTACTTTTTATTGTTGTTCAAAGTATTCACCACGTAGCTTAATACACTTTTCCATTCGCTCAAACCACTTATTATATAACATTTATTCCATTGTAAAGTGGGGGTGTTCAAAATGGCTGACTTGAAGTTGAAAGCGTCGACTGCTTCTTCACCGGACTGGAACCTTTGACCACGAAGACTTTTCTTAATCTTAGGAAATGTAAAGATATCGTTAGGGCTTAGGTCAGGACTGTATGTAGGAATCCTACATACAGTCCTGACCTAAGCAGGAAAAAGTAGAAATTCTTGACCATCCTACTGTAGGATGGTCAAGAATTTCTACTTTTTCCTGCTTCAAATACTCAATCGTTTGACGAGCGCTGTGTGAGCGCTGTGCAAAAGCGTTTATCTATTAAAAAAACCGCATCAAAATCCGTTGCGTAGTTTTAAAGATTTAAGCATACTTAGGGATATACATATGGCCCACTTCCCCCGTGCCAGAGTTTACAAACATTTTTTTGGTAATCTCTACTTAATTTATTGTTTATCGTCTTTGCATTTCGTTCAGAAGGTAACCAAAGAAAGGTAAAGAAAGAAAGAAAAATAGGTTTATTTGTCACAGAAACACGTACAAACAAAAAGATGATTAATTCTAATGACATCATATATATCGAAACAAAAAAAATATATATATCTTTATACATGAGCACAAAGCAGAGATAGTCGACGGCTGCACGTCATGACTGTGACAAGAAGGCTTCCACTCAGCATGATGCTGTGCTATAAGGGACCCACAGCACAGCGCTGATTTTCAGTGGTTACCCGAAAAGGACGTACGGAAACCAAGTCAGATCAAATGATTCGTACTTAACAGGTAACAAAATAAAATAAAACAAATAGTACTCATAAATAATAGCAACTACTTATAACCAACAATTATATGAAATTGAATAACATAAAATTCAATTTATCCGCAGGCATCACCGTGCGTTCCTATAAAGATTTGTACCCAAAGTATTTATTAAAGAGGGAAATTCTGTGTTTTGTCTCGCTCCCACCCTCACCTCCGCGTCGCTGTCGCCTGCGCGCGCGCTCCCAATACATTTTTGCAGTTGCATTTCCTTAGTGCGGCTATGAGCGTGACGACGTACTGCGTGATATCGTGCCGGGCGCGGGCGCCCGGCTCGTACGGTACGGTGTGGGGTGTGGCAGCGCGGCGGCGCCGCCGCCGGCGCGCGCGGCTCACGGGTTCAGTGAGGTCACGTGGCGCGTTAGCGTAGTGAATTACTACCGCCAAATGATAATTATACCGACCCTGGACAACTAACTTGCGCTTGCGTCTCAAACCAACGCTTAATCAAGACGTGAGGTGTTCATTCTAAACTACATTACTACTACCTAGGCTACTATACTACTTACGTATACTTAGATCGTTATCGGCATGATGCCGGACGATGGGACGCATCTATGCCGCTTCGAGCCGCTTGGATATTGATATACCTACTTTGTTCATAGATGATAACCCTTATGTGAGTACTTATCTATTTATAAAATATTTTAAATATTTTTTTTTTTTAAATCTACTACATACTTCTTACATAATTATAAGTGAATTAAGTAAGAAAACTTGAATTTGTTAAATAAGTACCTAAATAAACACATTGATATGTTTTATAATCTTTTCGCAATTTAATTTAAGTTGTTAATTTTTGTTCGATTTTTGCACTAGTTTAGTACCCCTGACCACCGTGACTATGTTTCACTTACCCCAAATTCCATTTTCTAAGTGTATATCCTAAATTAAACCTTATTCCGACGAAATGCAACTCATATTAGATAAAAGCATTTTGACACGTCATTTTAGCCCTTTTATTAGTTTCGCAGACTTAATAATATAGGTACATATTATGGCGACAGTTTCACTTATCCCATACACGGGGGAAGTGAAACAAAACCATAATCGGCTTAAATTCGATGATTTTATCAATTTAAGAACGACTATAGAGCTTGGAACTCGTATCATAAATTACCGATTAAAGGAAGAGTTGTTCGCATCAATCGTTAACTCATATTACTGTGCTAGAGCTGTTTATGTAAAATTAAAAGTAAAGTATGTTTCACTTACCCCACCTGACTAAAAAAAGAGTTATTGTTATTTTTGAGTATTATTAATATTATTTTATTGTCACTATGATGACACAATGTATTTTGTTAATAAATAAATGACTTATGACTTGTCAGTTCCACTTCACTAAATGGTACTTTCCGTGAGCAAATGCACGAGTTACTATAAATAATACCCAAATCACTATAGGTGTGCCTATAATATTTGAAAGAGTTCCTTCGATTTCTCCAAGATCCCACCATCAGAATTGGATTTTGACAAAAATGGGACCAATCTGGAAGTATATTCTTTTAACCACCATCAGAATAGCATTTTGACAAAAATGGGACCAATCTGGAAGTATATTCTTTTAAATTAAAAAAGAATTTTCCAAATCGGTCAATAAAAAAAAGACTTTCTTACAAAAAAACTACCGACTTCCAAAAAACACTACAAAGTGAAAAATAACTTTAATTTCGGAAGTCGGTGTCGTTGGTTCCGTATATTCTTTTATTGACACCGACTTCCGAAATGTAAGTTATTTTTCACTTTGTAGTGTTTTTAACCGACTTCAAAAAGGAGGAGGTTATCAATTCGGTTGTATTATTATTATTTTTTTTTTATGTTTGTTACCTCAGTACGCCGTCATTTATGAACCGATTTGGATTTTTTTTTTTATTCGAAAGGATATGCTTCCAGATTGGTCCCATTTTTGTCAAAATCTAGTTCTGATGATGGGATCCATGAGAAATTGAGGGAACTCCTCAAATATTATAGGCATACATATAGCAATTTTGGTATTTTCATCAACATGTCAAGCATTTGCATTCAAAAAGTATAATTTGGTGAAGTGGAACTGATGAAGGAGACCACAGATAGCCACAGGAACTCTTCAATGATAATAAGTATTTCAAGGGTGGCGATAAGATATCTCGATTAAGATAGTTAAGCGACTATGACGAAGCAAATTTAAATAAATGGTTCTGACGAAAATGGTACCATCAAACCGATCTGATGATGAAGCTGGAAGGTAGGTACCGGAACTTCGTAACAAAACCATGTATTCTAGCCGTGTTTGGGCTTATTGGAATTGTCATGAGATGCACTCTGACTATAAAAAGTAAAAAATAAAAACTTTTTAACAAAAAAAAAAACAACCGACTTCAAAAAAAAAAAACACTACAAAGTGTAAAATAACTTGAATTTTAATTTTGGAAGTCGGTGGCAAAAACGTAAATACAAAACCAAAGACACCGACTTCCGAAATTAAAATTAAAGTTATTTTACACTTTGTAGTGTTTTTTTTTTGAAGTCGGTTGTTTTTTTTTTGTTAAAAAGTTTTTTTGGAAGTCGGTAGTTTTTTTTGTAAAAAAGTTTTTTTTATTTTTCACTTTTTAGTGGGCCAGTTTATAACTTATCTAAGTTACAATAGCTTAATGTCAACTGCTCATCACCTTTTACAAAATATTGCTTTTCCCGATGCAGGGACGTTAATTGTTGACAATGGGACTACCTCAGGAGCATACCCTTTCAAACAAAAAAAGAATTTTGAAAATCCGTCGGCAATTGGCGGAGTTATTCGGAGTATTCGATGAACAAACATACAAAAAAAAAAAATATCCGAACATAGTACCTCCTCCTTTTTGTGAAGTCGGTAAAAAGAAGAGAGAGTCGGTATGAAGAAAAGTCAAAAAATACCAACTCTGAAAACTTTGAATGCTGTACTTAGAGAAGAGAATGTATTACACTGGCAGGGAATATTAAACATTCTCTTCTCTAAAAAAAAAAAAACCTAGATCATGTAACAATATTCTTAAATTTTTTAAGAATATTGTTACATGATCTAGGTTTTAAATTTAAGAAATTCGGATCTAAAAGGAAACTCCTTATCGAATAGCTAAATATAACATCGTGGAGGTGGAAATACCTAAAATATTATTATAAAATATCGTATAGAAGGAAGGACCGTTTGAACATCGTATGACGTTCATTGTGGAGGCCAAACTGGATTTTTAGACGGAGCACTCGTGATATTTCAATTCAAATGCAAATAAATGGATAAATGAAAAACTCATGCCTACAGTCTAATATACTTACCACCAAATTCTGTCATAGTAATGGATAACGCAGCTTATCATTCAGCTCGAGAAGTGAAAAAGCCGACTCTGGCTTTAACCCTTTAACCGCCATCGCCGTAATATTACCTACGTGTTGTAAGAATATTACCTCACACGCCACGTGTCGGAATATTGCGTAAAGGTCCTGTCATTTAAAAAATTTACAATAAATGTTGAATTTGCTTACTAAATCTTAGTATATTTCGTGTAATTACTTTATTTTTAACAGTACTAGATACATATTTTAGCTAATTGAATAAAATAATTAATGGTTCGCAGTTCGTGATACGTCTAAATATCAACCTACTTCGCCGAACCCGTGATTTCACGCAGACTAGTGTTGTACCACATATGAAACTCCTGATGCTAAATTAATAAAAATGATCCTGTTTTTTATCAAACTATCAACTTAACATTCATTAAAATTTCTTAGTTTATTAACGATTTAATTATTTATTTAAAACCCAATAAGCTTTAGTGAAATAATATGTAGAAATCAACAAAGAGATATAAATTATCGACTTATTTCAGAACGTCACTAGTACAGGCTATCCGCGAACGCCGTCGCCGTGATTTTACGTGCGGCTCAAGGTCAACTAAAAGTCATATTTTGAATAAACGTCAGTTGCGCTAGCGCCATCGCCGTGATAACACGTGCTCTCTTTATTATTAGTTCTAAGCTAGTATCGAGAAGTTGTCGATGATGTTATACGACGACGAAGAACTATTAAATATATTGCAGCAATCAAACAATGATATTTGTAGTAGTGGCAGTTCAGCGGATAGCGATAATGAATCGGTAAATCACTTTTTTGTTTTTCAAGTCTGTATATTTATCCTACAGTCAAAAAGACAGCTAGATAATAATAATATAGAAAAATTAAAGTTAATTTAGTTATTGTATTTGTTGTTAATTAATATTATTTGTATCCCACTATTTTAACACTCAATATATTAATCGTATTAAAAAAATCAAATTTAAATGGCCTGCGCAGACGACGGATTTTTGTCCGCTAAAATAGATCGCTTACAACTGTATCGAGTAACGCAAACGAGGGATTAAAAGTACCGCGTACAAATAGTCCCCCGAATAACCGAGGACATGCGGGGAGCGGACCGGACAAAAGTACGGGAGAGTCCGCGAAAAAAAATAGGACTCGTGTGACTAGGCGAAGCAACGCACATGGCGGACTTTAGTCCGCGTTGCGCGTGATGTACGTATGCCCGTATTTCCGGGGAACAAATGCTCGCACACCATGTGCGTTGAGTTCGCGGTAAATCCGCGGAGAAAAGTCCGTCGTCTGCGCAGGCCATTAGACTTAACAAAAAATCAAGGGACTTTCAAAGTCAAAGTCAAATCATTTATTTGAAATAGGCACTTAAAAGACACTTTTGAACGTCAAAATTAAAAATTAAAAAATAGAATTGATTCTAGTCGCCCATTCCAAAATGTAGTTTTCGTGTGGAGAAGAATGGGCAAGAAACTCCACCGTTACTCTTTTAAAATGTTTTACAAGTTTTTGTATACATTCATTATATAATTATATGTGAAGACGATGCACCTAAAATAAAATTTAATCTACCAAAAATGGTAAAAGAATTAAAAATACAACAGACTGGTAAATCAATTATGTGATAGATACATGGTGCTCACATATTTACAAAGATTGTAAAATTTTACTAGTATTTTAAAAAGTGTGTGAGTTACATTTGTCACAGAATGTTAGACAAAATCAAACTGGTTGCTAATTTAATTTATACATACACATTTTTTTTTTTTTACATTGTTTTTTACATTCTTTGACAAATGTAACTCTAACACTTTTTAAAATACTAGTAAAATTTTTCAATCTTTGTAAATATGTGGACACCATGTATCTATCACATAATTGATTTACCAGTCTGTTATATTTTTAATTCTTTTACCATTTTTGGTAGACTAAATTTTATTTTAGGTGCATCGTCTTCACATATAATTATATAAACAATGTATACAAAAACTTGTAAAACATTTTAAAAGAGTAACGGTGGAGTTTCTAGCCCATTCTTCTCCACACGAAAACTACATTTTGGAATGGGCGACTAGAATCAATTCTATTTTTTCATTTTAAATTTTGACGTTCAAAAGTGCCTTTTAAGTGCCTATTTGAAATAAATGATTTGACTTTGACTTAGAAAAAACAATGTATTTAAAAAAAATAAATAAATAAAAAAATGTGTATGTATAAATTAAATTAGCAACCAGTTTGATGTTGTCTAGACTCTAGATTGTCCTATGGAGCAGGGCCAGCATGTTTCCAAACATTGTTATCTTCAGCCCGTGTCCTTCTCCAGAATATTATTTTTTTATGAAGAATTAACAATGAAGACTAATTATCTAACGTATATTTGAAAACTGATTAACGTAGGATGTTTGAAGACTGATTTATGTGCGGTACTACTTAAAAAAGAAAACCTTTGATTAAAAATGTTTAAGTTTTATTTATTTCATTAGTTTATCGATACCTATATTTTACAACACTATACAAAATTGTACCTAAACGTTGCTGGCGCTAGATGCACTCCACGCGAATTATGACATGGCGGTTAAAGGGTTAACAAGCCAGCTATGCAAGATTGGCTACGACGACATAACGTGCCTTTTGATGATAAACTTAGAAAGGATAAATTATTAAATTAAAAGCCATTTCACAGAAGAAATTTACAAAATTGACGAGTTATTGGAAAGAAACGGACATGAAGTGTTGCATTTGCCTCCATACCACCCAGAGTTTTCGCTTAGCGAAAACTTCTGACTTTTTTCTTTTTGCTCAGCTCCTAAGGGTCCTAGCATGATGTTTAATAACCTATGACCTTCCTCAAGAATTGGGCTATCAAATGCAACAAGATTTTTATAAATCCGACCGATACTTCCAGAGATTACAACTCTTCAGCTTTGTTATTAGTATTATTTTAACACTATGATATCTCCTAAGATATTCATTGAGATCAAATGATGTCAAGGGCAATTTTGTTCAAAATTAAATACTTGTGATGAATAACGTCTTTATTTGTATAAGGATTAATATCATGTTTATATACTTTGTCCACTTTTAAAGAAATGATAAAAAGCACTTTCTCTCTCCTTAAACATCAACATTATATTTTTCTTTGCTCCCGTTATGTTTATTATTATATATATGTATATATATATATTTATTTAGACTAGTATAATATACCTATTTTATTTATGTATTTATTGTATTTTGTAAATGGTACACCACGGACTACCTACAGTATTTGTCTCCCCCTCCCCCTATTTAATCCATCCAAAGGTTGTCTTTAAAAGATCGCTTTTAGCGATAAGACCGCCCATTGTGTCACCATTTGCAAAAGTTCTATATTTATGTCTGTAATTTATAATGGTGTACATAATAAGAGAGTATTCTATTCTTAAATAATAAAAATACCTTCGCAAATAATGCATTATTTTATAACAAATTTGTCTACCATAAAAAAGGTTATAGTGAGTCAACCCTAAAAGATAGACATGCTGTCGCAGACTTTTTTAAAGAACTTTTAAAGGGGAACAATTCCGATTTTTGCGTAATTTTAACCATTTAGGTTAGCAACGGAAGCTCTGAAAAGCAAAATTTTTTCCCGTTTTTGCAACATTTTTCATTGATGTTTCGCTCCTACTGGTCGTTCTGTGATGTTATAGTCGTATATATACACACATCAAAAGTGTCTAGGGATCAAGCATTTTTATGCGGATTTCTTGAGATTGAGATGTGGCTTTGTAATAAATTTATGATTTTATAAATTTATATGGATCCTTTTTGGTGCATTTCATAATTTGAATCAGGAACTGTGAATCAAATTCGAGTAAAAGATGAAAATCAGCTGTCAATATTTTCCCTATAAAAACATACAACGCATTGAAGACATTATTAGTGCTACTGTTTCCCTACTACTGATTAAAACCAACGTTATTATGGAGCGGCGACGTCATTTAAGCAGGGAAGAAATGCTCAGAGCCGTGGGAATGATAGAAGCTGGTTCCCGGCAACGTACTGTGGCTTTAGCTCTGAATACAAGTCAGAGTGTTATCAGTCGACTTTGGACACGTTACCGAAGCACTGGTACCGTGGCTGAGCGCCATGGAGGACGGTATCGCTGCACCACACGGAGACAAGACCGATACATTCAAATCTTAACTCGAAGAGCTCCAACAATAACCGCCATGATGTTAGCCGTGAGGCTTCATCACTCTTCAGGGAACTTAATTAGCGACCAAACAGTCAGAAACCGCTTGCATGAAGTGAACCTTCATTCCCGAAGACCGCTACGGGTACCACCTATAGCAATGCACAATCGTAGGATTCGATATCAATGGGCTCTTGAACACAGAAATTGGGCAGAAGAACAATGGCGTTTCGTGTGCTTTTCTGATGAGTCTCGTTTTGGTATGAGACCGGATACAAGACGTATACGACACTGGAGAACCCCTGGACGCCAACAGCGATTAAAATCCTGCCAGGAAGTCCATCCTTATAGTGGTGGAACCATCATGGTATGGGCGGGTATTTGGATCGGCGGAAGAACTGAGTTGATTTGGATCAGAGGCAACCTCAACGCTCAAATTTATGCTGAGACGATTGTATCAGACGTCATCGTTCCTCTACAAGTGCAAATCGGTCCCTTATTTCAGTTAATGCATGATAATGCACGACCGCACACCGCAAGAGTTGTAAGACAGACTCTCGCCGCAGCTAACATCAATGTCCTGCCCTGGCCTGCTCAGTCGCCAGACTTGAACCCGATTGAGCATGCATGGGATATGCTACAGAGAAGAGCTCTGCCGAATATGGAGGGTATCCAGTCGCAAGAAGACCTTTTTTTGTTGTTGCAACGAACATGGGCGGCCATTCCACAGCGTGATTTGGATGAACTCATTTTGAGTATGCCAAACCGATGTTCTTGTGTTGTTAGTGTTCACGGTAGAAACACGGATTATTAATTGTTTAAGTTACCCAATAAAATTTTAGAGAAAACTGTTATTTCAGTCTTTTTTTCGAACTTTTGTGTTAGTGGTTCAAATGTCAAAAATCCCTTTATTAGGAAAATGGCAAATTTCTTTATTAATGCAAAGGTGACTTGGTTTATCGTTACTGTGACAAACGAAAACACTTTATTTGATGAATCCTTAAAGAAAATTTTAATTAATATCAATCAGGAGAAAAGTTATTGCAAAAATATATGTTGATCCCTAGACACTTTTGATGTGTGTATATCTGTGCCTCCTGTGATAAGTGATATAACTCGAGTTGTACCTACCCTTTTTGTGATTTTCACATGAGCATTATCAAAAAAAAAAATACGTCTTTTTTGGTACTCACGTTCTTCTATATGCTATAGTTTCGGAGATAATTTTGTGCAAAGTGATACAACTATAGGGATTTTGGCAAAAAATTCGTTACAATCGATATTTGTCAAGATGTAACCCCAAAACCGGTCACTTAACACACAATTTTTCGTGCTTCGTGATTTAAATCTGTGCCTCCTGTGATAAGTGATACAAGTCAAAAAACGTCATTTTACAGGACAGCAAAAACAAGATTTTAAAAAATCTAGTTCGTTAATTAAGTGGGCTAGGTAAAATATCAGTGCACTCTTTTGTATAGATATCTAATGAGATATTTAATTTTGGAAGTAATTACTTCCAAAATTAAATATCTCATTAGATATCTAATGAGATATTTAATTTTAATGTATAGATATCTAATGAGATATTTAATTTTGGAAGTAATTACTTCCAAAATTAAATATCTCATTAGATATCTATACAAAAGAGTGCACTGATATTTTACCTAGCCCACTTAATTAACGAACTAGATTTTTTAAAATCTTGTTTTTGCTGTCCTGTAAAATGACGTTTTTTGACTTGTATCACTTATCACAGGAGGCACAGATATATAGTATATATATATAAATGGACTATCCAACACAAAAATAATTTTTCAATTTTAACCAGTAATTCCTGATATTAGCGCGTTCAACCAAACAAACGAACTCTTCAGCTTTATAATATTATATTAATACAGCTATAATAAATAGTAAATAAGTTTAGTACCTAATAGTTTTTTTTTTCCTACACTGTTCACCGTTAACCGCTGTGACGTCACATATCTTAAGAATATCCAGTGCACATTTCGCCTCTTGTGTAGCACGCTACGAGCGCCCTCCGCGCCGTCCGCACCTCTCCCGGTCCCCTTAGTAGTCCTACCTCCGCGCCCCCATACCCCGCAGGCGAGGACTCAATTAAGCTGTTTGCCTATAATAATAATATATTTTGATTTTGTGCATATTTTCTTCTTTATTTTGTTACAAATCGTAATCAAATAATTTATTATCATTGATGTTTTTTTTTTTTCAGAAAATTTTATTACTCCCTCCACTTCATCGCGTTGGGTGCTATGCTTATACCTGAAAAATCTAAACGATCTAAGGTCACACAGATACCAGAGCCTCCGCAAAAATCTTATAAATCTTGTAAAGAAATTTCAACAGTGATTGAAACAGCAGAAACATTAAATGGTAAACTAAAAATAACATAGGTCAGTTAGGCACACCAACGAAGGGCTGACTGGCCCTTTTTGCTCATCTAACATGTTCTTTGATCTTCATCATCACAACAACAACAGAGGCTATATTGCTATCACTATATCAAAAACCTAGAATTTACAGCAGCTGCAATTAAAATGCAATTTTCTTAATAACTTTATTTGACTTTGAGATAACTGCAACTTACAACATTTACTGTAAAACGGGGTGGATACGGTGGACCTTCAAACTCAAACTCAAACTCAAAGCATTTATTTCAATTAAACCATTTCCAGGCACTTTTGAATTGTCAAAATTAACTAGTCGGTCAGTTAGTCAGAAAGTTGAAGCTAGTTGCCCATTCCAAAACGTAGATCTCTTGGAGAAGAACGGGCAAGAAACTCCAAGGACACTCTTTTAAATTAAGATATTACAAAATCCTGAGTACAGTATTCTTGTTGCTTCTATATGTGAGAACAATGTTATGAAGAAACAATTCAAGACAGTTATAAGATTAAAAAGAAGCCCTGGCAGCTAAGAGATGACCAGTCTCAACTGACAGCGCCCGTTCACGAACATGACGCATGGATCAGCACCATCCAGCTCAACCATTTTGAAGGGAACCGAATGATCCAACACACGCGCCACCATCAGTGAGACATTTAAGTGAGCATGACACATTCTCAACTGCCATGCTCTTTCAAGTCAATATAAAAAAAATTATAATGAACGGATCCATGGTTCTTACATTTACAAAATTAAAATTAAAAAAAAAAAAAAATGCTTCTAAATTATACAAAACTATCGTTACCAATTTATTTACGAGATGAATAAAATTTTACTAGAAAGAGGTATAAGATATTAAAGTAACAATTAAAACTTGATTGAATTAAAAATACACATTAAATTCGAATGTCAGAAACACTTAAAAAAAAAAAAAAGAAAAGAAAAAAAGGGAAGCATGTCTTCCAAATTAATATTGAAATTTTAACCAGCGAGCCCAAGTGTCTGTGGAGCAGGACCAGCATTTAGCCAAGCATTTTTATCTACGATATAATCATCCAACTTATAGTATGCTTGTCTACATAGTGTGCGTTTAATGCATGTTTTAAATTTCTTCTCATTTAGTTGAAGAATATCGAGTGGTATTTTATTATAACACTCTACACAATAACCCATAAAAGAAGTTTTTACTTTAGACAATCTGAAACGAGGTTGATCTAATTTGTTCCTATTTCTAGTGTTAAAATTATGCCTGTCACATATCTTACTAAAAAGATGTAGATTTTTTCGAACGTACATAATGTTTTCATATATATATTGACAAGGAACCGTCATGATGTTAATTTTTTTAAACAGTTCCCTTAGAGATTCACGTCTGCTGAGGTTGTAGATAGCTCTGATAGCCCTCTTTTGCAGAATGAAGATAGATTCAATATCTGCAGCCCGTCCCCACAACAAAATACCGTAAGACATGATGCTATGAAAGTAACTAAAATAGACCAGTCTCGCGGTATCCACGTCTGTTAATTGACGGATTTTCCAAACAGCGTAAGCGGCTGAACTTAGCCGCCCTGCAAGTGATGTTAAGTGAGGACCCCACTGCAGCTTTGAGTCAAGCGTGATCCCCAGGAAAACCGTATTTTCGACGAATTCAAGTATCTCCTTATTCAATACAACGTGACATTCACTACTTCTAACATTCGGTAAAGTGAATCTAATGCATTTAGTTTTTTTCTCATTTAATACCAAATTATTTACAGTAAACCAATTATGGACCACAAGCATAGCGTTATTTACGTCGTCAAGCTCCTGTGCACGTCTGCTTACTTTAAAAATCAGTGATGTGTCATCAGCAAATAACACCATTTGTGGTCGGTTTTCCAGTAAATAAGGTAAATCATTTATATATACTAAAAATAAGAACGGCCCCAATATTGAGCCTTGCGGTACACCCATTTTGACTTTTAAACCCAATGAATTTTCACCGTTTATTTGAACTTGCTGAAACCTATCATTTAAATATGATTTTATTAAGCTAAGAGCGAGTTTACCCAGTCCGTAATGCTCAAGTTTCAAAAGCAGTGTTTCGTAATTCACGCAATCAAATGCCTTGGATAGGTCGCAGAAGATGCCTATTGCATCTTGTGCCTCTTCCCATGCGTCAAATATGTGTTTTAATAAGGTTACACCGGCGTCGGTTGTACAACGTCCTTTGGTGAAACCATATTGTTGATCGTGTAGGATGTTATTACGATTAAAATGATTGAGCATCTGATTTAACATTACTTTTTCAAACACCTTGCTGAAAACAGGCAAAACCGATACGGGTCTATAATTATTAGTGTTTTTGCTGTCCCCAGATTTGAAAAGTGGAATAACTTTACTGAACTTCATTAAATCCGGGAATACCCCTTGATCAACACACAAATTAAATATTAAAGCTAAATAGGGTGCAATTGTCTCAATAATGGATTGACAAACTTTAGTAGACAAGCCCCACAGATCTTCGGTCATTTTGATCTTAAGTTGCTTAAATGCCTTTATAATTACTGAAGGGTTTACATGTTTAAATTTAAATTCCACAGGACAGGCTGAGACATTCGCTCTTAATAATTCAATAGCAAGTGCGGGCGAGGAATTTAAAGTTTCTGTGGTTTTAATTGGGATATTGGTAAAGAAAGTTGCAAATTCCTGAGCAACATCGATGTTATCGCTAATAAGGCCACGGGAAGTGTTCAGTGTGTAATCAGTATTATGTTTTTTATTCCTGTTCGTTTCATTGTTAATAATTTTCCAAACTGTCTTTATTTTATTGTCTGCTGATTTAACCTTGTTGCTAATGAAGGAAGCTTTAGCTGTTTTGCAAATTCGATCTATTGTATCGGTTTTTGTAATGTTGCAGAATTGATACTTACCCAACTTTTTATACATGTATTTATTGAGTCTTTTCAAACTACTGATATATATTACCTGTTATTCGGATATGTTGATATTTAATTAAAACACCCAGTCACCCACAAAATATACGTGATTTCTATTTACCCCCCCATCAAAAGACAATAGACACATCTGAGGGGTGATTGTAAAAGTAAACGTAGGACAGCGTTATGGTAGTTTCTCTGAACTGATTGTTAAAATTAGTAGGTACCTAAGCAAATGAAACTAGTCCCCAGTCCCCTCTTAAACGACTCGCGACGCGTGTATATTAACCTCTCAGGCGTCTGCGTCTGATTGTATTTTGATCAAAATATGCTTCGCGACTGCAAAAAAAATATGTATTTACGGAATTATAATCATAAAAAATTAAAAATCATCCATAAAAGTCTCAGTTACAATTGGCTTCTAATTGTTGTTTGTTGTAGTTAAGGTCGCCAATCATATTTATCCGCACTTTCAGTGTTTTTTTTTTTTTTGCTAACTTTGATTTTCAATTTTGACGTGTTTTTACATTGAGCTATATAACTAGAGAAGCAAACCTCAATAAAATGTGTCAAAAAAGTGTAGCCACTTTATAAACGCGACGACGTAGCTTTGAAACCACTAAACATTTAAAAGTAAACATATATCTGTCTCACTTACACACGTCGTAAGAATAATATCGTCACTTAGATTAGACAAAGACCGCAATATAAACATGCAATGACGGGATGGGGCTGCCTACCCATGCGAAATTTTACCCAACATTTTAAGCCATAAAAAGCGTTTTAGGTTAAGTTAAATTATTTTTTAAATATTTGAATTATGTATTTCTTATTGGATGTGTAATAGAAGTTTATAAATAATGAAAATAACTAAGACATTTTCTTTTTGAATATTTTTCTTTATTATTAATGAAATTGAATGATTTAGTAGGTAGCCAGTCAGTCTCTTTTCTCAGCAATCGGATTATTTCCACCCATTTTTCACGGCGTGCTGCATCTTTAGGCACCCTGCTACGTTGTTATTATTAAAAAATATTTAAAATCACTTATTCCATAAATCAAAAACTCCCACTAATATGGGAAACTAAAACTAAGTTTTTAGTGGTAACACTGAACCTAATTTACAAAATTCTATATTTTATTGCGTTTTTACGTTGATATAAACACAGAGACAATTAATTTACGTGTGGAAAGTAATTCCTGTTAATTTATTATGTTTTTGTGATCTTGAATCGCACTCTTTCGCAATATTTTTTGTCGCATGTCACTCGGTTGACTTCGGTTGGCGTCACACAGATCAATGAACTGACGTTAGCTACGATGATGGCTGTGGCCATCAGCCTAGTGGCAACGCCTTGGTGCGGTAATTGCTAATCTAGTGTAACATATATATCAATGTATTTTTAGCAATGTTGCCACACATAAAAATGTAGCTAGAGTAAGAAACACAAAACCACGAAATTGTTCAAGATACGGATTTTTGGCAGGAAACACTGAGTCTGCCACATAAAACGTTTGAAATTATACCAAGTTCTTACCTATTGCTCCCCAAGCACTATTCACCTCGTTTTAACTTTTAAAATTAAACTCGTTTTTTTTAAGTTTTCTTGACTTAAAGACAATCGATTGAGTTATTCGTATCAGTTGCATCGACTTGGGAAGTAACACGTTGTCTCGAATTCGTTTCATTCCTTTTATGGCTAGAGATATACTGTGAAAACGGCAAAGTCGCAGATGCGTTTTTAACTCATAGATATGGCATTTCTGGGAAATTAATGCAACTTGCTATGTCGCGCCATTTGCGATGTCTCTAGCCTAATCGTACACACGGCGACACGTCAAGCTATACATAACCAGTTAGCCTGACTTCTGATAGTACGAAAAACCTATACAATGCGAGGTCAGCTAAAACTGGAAATGTATAGCTTGATGTGTCGCCGTGTGTACCTAATCTGTTTCCGACATTGAATAAACCTGCAAAGGATTAACTTATGCATTTATTTTTTATCAGAAAAAACTAAAACTAAGTGTTAATTTTGTTTTGCTACTTTGGTTGTTGGAAATTATTTTTTCGGCGGCTTATAAGCCCCTCGTCTGTTAGGCAGAATTATTTAAGTTCGATAACAATAGAAAAAAGTAATAATTACGTTATATTGCACCAAATTTTTAAAGTTTCGTCTATCGTAACAAAAAAACGGCAACACTGCTCCATACGTTTTGGTCATTGGCTTTTATTTATTTTTTGATTAACACAAACGAACCAAGTAATATTGCAAAGCTATGTCAAACATAACTTTATTACTCAAAGGAATAATTATGCACAATATGAATAGGTACAATATTATATAAATTAGTGATGCTAATAATAAGGAATTATTACATTTTATTATCTTTTTATTATTCATACACTATTACAGTGAAAGTCTCAGTTCTTAAAACCACACAGTTTATTTTAGTGTTTAGGCTCAGTAGAAAACTAGGGCTGCTTTTGTATTAGAACTAAAGCATATTCATTATTTTTATATTATTAACTATTTTTGATTGAAAAATTTCACTTTTATTGATGAAAGCTAACGGTAGGGAATATTAGTCGACACGGTCTCTTCAAGTATTTATCTACTGTGCTTCAAGTAAGCCGGGACAAGTTCGGGGATTTCGTGGAAATCTGTATTATCGCCGTATATAAGTATAGTACATACCTACTATTCTTTTAATTCTGCTGAAATTCATAATTTATAAATTTCATATATTCACTCTAATTGTGTAACACTTTATCAATCACTAGCGACCCGCCCCGGCTTCGCACGGGTGCAATGCTGATACTAAATACACTACATTATACATATAAACCTTCCTCTTCAATCACTATCTATTAAAAAAAATGCATCAAAATCCGTTGCGTAGTTTTAAAGATTTAATACATAGGGACAGAGAAAGCGACTTTGTTTTATACTATGTAGTGATAATCTGAATCATTTTGAAGGATATTACTAATTCATTGGTTCATATGTTTCAAAAAATTGTCTGCTCAACAACGTAAATAGGTAACGAAATGAATGTTGTTGAACTATCAAAATAAAAACCATTCCTACTGTTAGTGTGTTACGCAATGACCCCTCTGTTTACATGCATTTAAAACATGCTAAATTCTGATTTGAAAATGAAGACTGATGTTGCACCGCACCAGGTCATTCTACAGAAAAAAAATGTTTTAGAGTATCTCAATAACCTGTAAAAACATCACGCAAAGACAATCTGTAGTAAGTAGTTAGTAAAATAGTCCGAATTAAAATTTTCGGATCATCGTTTTTCGACCATTGTTGACCAACAAAAATTGATAGATTTGGTTATTTTGAATGCACAAAATACTAATTTTAGAAAGTTTCCGCGTCACTTTTGACCTAACCGCATTTTCAAAATTCGCAAAACGATGCGATATGGTTTTGGCCGGTCTTGAATTTGTTTGCTAAAAATAATATGAATGTTGACAATGACCCCAATTCTGTTGTTCACAAACTTAACTAAATTTAAGTTCAGTGCATCTTTTTCATTCTATTTCGTTAAGAAAAGTACAGAAGATAAATATTAGTTTAGTCCTGTCAAATTAGTCAGCGCCTGACGTAAATTGACGTATTTTTAGTAGCTAATTTTATAATCACGTCTAAACTTGTCTATGGATTATCTAATTTGACAGGACTAAACTAAAATTTATCTTCTGTCCTTTTCATACTGAATTAGAAAGAATAAGATGCACTGAACTAAAATTTAATTTAGTTTGTGAACAACAGAATCAGGGCCAATCTCAATAATTTTGATCTGAATATAATTTACAGATTCTCATGACGCTTACGGGGCGATTAAACGGTTTAAATTATGATTGATTTGTTCTGGCAAGTACCAAATAGCTTAGGAACAAGTAAAACTGTAAATAGTTTTAAACGCGAATACTTTTAATGCAAAGATTTGAAAGTGGTGCAGAACTTTTTATTAGGTAGGTATAAGCTTACAGTCAATGAGAACTAATCAGCGTAGGAATTAACAGCTTTTTTATCTTCATAACACTGAATCATAATAAGTTAGCATCACTGTTTTTCCACAAAGGATTAGGCAGAGGTACTATAGAAGGTACTCCCAGTAATATAGTCCAACAGTGTCAAATATTTGCCTATTGTGTATATTAACGTTTAAAAAGGAGTGCCTGGCTACTCATCTCTTGTCGACTGAACATAATTTAGTTAGTTTCCGAATACTTACAGACTAAATTCTAGAGTAATATTCATTATTATTTTATTATTAGGTACTAAAATAATTTTATTTAAAAAATAACATATCTATAAAGTTCTATTAAATTAGTAGGTAGTATATGCATTGCTTGTATAGACGCCAGCACATCAAGGTACTCGAAACTGTAAAATTTTCCCAATCAACTTTGAAAGTTTGAGCCTCATGTTTTAGCGATAAAGTTGAAAATCTATTAAAGAAATTTGACAGATTGTAGTAGCTTGATGTGCTGGCGTCTGTACAGCAACTGGTAACGTAATAATAAAACAAAAAGATCATTCTGTCTTATTAAACGATTGTATTACCCTGCGTCCTAACCGAAACGACTGTCGTGCGAACAAGCAATTAAAAGATCGTGTAAGGGACTAATCACACTTATTCAGCTCGGTTCAGCTTTTGTCCATAGAAAACAACGATTTTGTATGAAGTCCGTTCAGCTTTCCGCGGCTGAATGGATGCGTACGCATCTCATACAAAATCGTTGTTTTCTATGGACAAAAGCTGAACAGAGCTGAATAAGTGTGATTAGTCCCTGAAGCTGACTAATGAAATAATGACGTACATGCGCCATATCAATGATCGCGCGAGTGTCATATTCATTAGACAAGCGCGACGATCGTGTTCGCACGCGACAATCGCCTGCGGTTAGTCGTGGCCTCAAGCTGTCGAGCAAGAATTTACATCGCAAAAGGGCAGTTTATCATCTTCTGATATATAAAATTCTCGTGTCACAGTGTTGTTACCATACTCCTCCGAAACGGCTGGACCGATTTGTATGAAATTTTGTGTGCATATCGGGTACGTCTGGGATTAGGTTACTATCTACTTTTTTTTTTGAAAAACGACGTTTACGGGGTCAGCTAGTTACTACATAAGTTTTGGTTTTGGCCGAAACTATAAGAAGAGCTGAATATTCGCTTACAGTTTCGGCTGAAAGTTGTGTTTCGCTCGGACCTGCGGGGCAATTGCATAACACATGATCAATCGGAATCGGTTTTATTTTGACAGTTCAACAACATTCATTGCGTTATTTACGTGTTGAGCAGACAAATTATTCGAACCAAATCAAGCCATGGGTAAGCAATTTGCTTCAAAATGATTCAGATTCCGATTGATAGTGTGTTACGCAATTACGGTACTGATTATAATTATTTACAATAAAATTATGAACCAAAAGCTTTTTAAATTAAAATAATTCGTAGGTAACAATTTAGTTTATATTCATATTCAATCATTTTTATATTTCTAACTACCTACTTACAAATAAGTGAACAAAGAATTACTAGACGACAACTCTGGGTAGAGTTGAAATTCATTATAACTGAATGTTTCCATGTGCTTTTACATAAGTACAGTAGGTACATTTAGAGAGAATTTAATATAGTTTAGGTACATGTACAGAGGCCAGCACATCAAGCTACCCCAATCTATCAAATTTCTTTTATAGATTTACAACTCTACCTCAAAGGGTCATAATAAGTTGAGAAAATTTGACAGATTGGGGTAGCTTGATATGCTGGCCTCTGTACATTTTGACAAAACTGCATGTACATAATGCGTATTACTCAACTGCAAAGTAAGGTTAATGATTTGTCCAAAGCTGCATTAAAATATACTAAATTGAAAATCTTTGTGTTACGTCAAATGTGTGATAGGCTATTAATACCTCAAACATGGAATTGTATTTATTTTTGTTACAAATTAATTTTCTATTTAACGTATTTTATATGGTTAATAAAAAATATATTTTACGTGAATGTGTTCAATATTTTGTAAACCTTATCATTAGCCGGACTATCATGCGTGCGCGCCGGAACGTTTGCGTAAGTATACCTAGTCCAAATAAGAATCAAACTATAAATATAGTTACCTACCTAATAGCGATCTTTGTTTTTTATTATAAATGGTTAACATTGGCCCCGATTCTGTTCACAAACTAAATTAAATTTAAGTTCAATGCATCTTTTTCTTTTCATTTCATGAAAAGGACAGAAGATAAATATTAGCTATTTAGTCCTGTCAAATTAGATAATCCATAGACAAGTTTAGACGTGATTAAGAAATTGGCTACTAAAAATACGTCAATTTATGTCTATGTCAGGCGCTGACTAATTTGACAGGACTAAACTAATATTATCTTCTTAATGAAATAGAAAGAAAAAGATGCACTGAACTTAATATACACACATCAAAAGTGTCTAGGGATCAAGCATTTTTATGCGGATTTCTTGAGATTGAGATGTGGCTTTGTAATAAATTTATGATTTTATAAATTTATATGGATCCTTTTTGGTGCATTTCATAATTTGAATCAGGAACTGTGAATCAAATTCGAGTAAAAGATGAAAATCAGCTGTCAATATTTTCCCTATAAAAACATACAACGCATTGAAGACATTATTAGTGCTACTGTTTCCCTACTACTGATTAAAACCAACGTTATTATGGAGCGGCGACGTCATTTAAGCAGGGAAGAAATGCTCAGAGCCGTGGGAATGATAGAAGCTGGTTCCCGGCAACGTACTGTGGCTTTAGCTCTGAATACAAGTCAGAGTGTTATCAGTCGACTTTGGACACGTTACCGAAGCACTGGTACCGTGGCTGAGCGCCATGGAGGACGGTATCGCTGCACCACACGGAGACAAGACCGATACATTCAAATCTTAACTCGAAGAGCTCCAACAATAACCGCCATGATGTTAGCCGTGAGGCTTCATCACTCTTCAGGGAACTTAATTAGCGACCAAACAGTCAGAAACCGCTTGCATGAAGTGAACCTTCATTCCCGAAGACCGCTACGGGTACCACCTATAGCAATGCACAATCGTAGGATTCGATATCAATGGGCTCTTGAACACAGAAATTGGGCAGAAGAACAATGGCGTTTCGTGTGCTTTTCTGATGAGTCTCGTTTTGGTATGAGACCGGATACAAGACGTATACGACACTGGAGAACCCCTGGACGCCAACAGCGATTAAAATCCTGCCAGGAAGTCCATCCTTATAGTGGTGGAACCATCATGGTATGGGCGGGTATTTGGATCGGCGGAAGAACTGAGTTGATTTGGATCAGAGGCAACCTCAACGCTCAAATTTATGCTGAGACGATTGTATCAGACGTCATCGTTCCTCTACAAGTGCAAATCGGTCCCTTATTTCAGTTAATGCATGATAATGCACGACCGCACACCGCAAGAGTTGTAAGACAGACTCTCGCCGCAGCTAACATCAATGTCCTGCCCTGGCCTGCTCAGTCGCCAGACTTGAACCCGATTGAGCATGCATGGGATATGCTACAGAGAAGAGCTCTGCCGAATATGGAGGGTATCCAGTCGCAAGAAGACCTTTTTTTGTTGTTGCAACGAACATGGGCGGCCATTCCACAGCGTGATTTGGATGAACTCATTTTGAGTATGCCAAACCGATGTTCTTGTGTTGTTAGTGTTCGCGGTAGAAACACGGATTATTAATTGTTTAAGTTACCCAATAAAATTTTAGAGAAAACTGTTATTTCAGTCTTTTTTTCGAACTTTTGTGTTAGTGGTTCAAATGTCAAAAATCCCTTTATTAGGAAAATGGCAAATTTCTTTATTAATGCAAAGGTGACTTGGTTTATCGTTACTGTGACAAACGAAAACACTTTATTTGATGAATCCTTAAAGAAAATTTTAATTAATATCAATCAGGAGAAAAGTTATTGCAAAAATATATGTTGATCCCTAGACACTTTTGATGTGTGTAGTTTAGTTTGTGATCAACAGAATCGGGGCCATTGCCTGAGATTTGACTTCGATTTAAAAAAAACAAACGATGAGGGCGCCACTGTACGGTCGGCGTCGTCGGCATTTTCTACCAGTTAACCTTAGGGTGATGCAGAAACAAAACATAGCAGGACGAAACATACTTAAGGGATAAATGGTGTGCGTTACCCCAGCAAAACAATGTCGAAAATAGTCATTTAAGTACGGTGGCCAGCACATCAAGCTACCCCAATCTGTCAGATTTTCCCAATTGAATATGAACTTTATTCCTTTGTGCTAAAGTTGAAAATCTATCAAAGAATTTTGACAGATTGGGGTAGGTTGACCTGCTGGCGTCTGTACATTATAAATATTAGCCTAAGTGCTATTCCAAGGTAAGCTATCTTCTCCATTCTAAATTTTATTAAAATAGATCCAGTAATTTATGTGTGAACGAAAGAAATACATTCAGTTAATTGCCATTTGCCCAAAATTTGATTAGTCCCGATGTTTAAAAAAAATATAAGTAGTTCAAGAAATGTGTGATGAATACCTACTACTAAAAAGAGGTAGCTCTTTTTTGTATATAAATAAAAAGCCCGTATTTGTCTTTATATATGTATATATTTATTGATAAGCCGTGGGTTAGATAAATTAACAGTAAGTTTTTCATCATTAAGGGTAATGCTCCAACCAGCCCGCGAAATTCAAAATTTCTTGCGTTTTTTGCAATTTGCAGGCCAGTGCTAGGTTGTATGTTGATTAAAATATTATTCGCGGCTGTAAGACGTATGTAGTTACAGAACTGTAATCATCAAAATCACCAATACAACCCTCCAAGTTCATAAAAGCGTAGGAACAAAAAAAACAGAAAAAGTCATTCCTACAGCTTTATGAACTTAGAGCGTTGTATTGATGATTTTGATGATTATAATTCTGTAACTACATATTATGTCTTACAGCCGCGGATAATATTTTAATCAAGATACAACCTAGCACTAGCCTGCAAATTGCAAAAAACGTAAGAAAATTTTAATTTCGCGGGCTGGTTGAAGCATTCACCTTAACCAAATAAATTTTGGTACCTACAGTTTTGAGAGTTGTATTAATTAGTGTATACCAATAGTCAACCGCACAATGATCTGAGTTGCAACAACGTGTTTCCATTTTGTATGTTGTATTACGTAGGTACGTGAGGGATTTATTAACCAACGATTTTAATAAAGCTGATGATGTAGTGTCACATAATTTTGATTTGATGGCGTTTTAGATATATGTGTCATTCCACAGTCAGGTGCTAATATTGTTACGTATATGGGATAAATATGTTTATTTATAGCCAAATACCATCAGATAATTTGTGCAAATTCGATGTTTACAGTTATATCTTTATGCGGTTTACTATATCGATACCTCTGGGCTCAAAGGTCGTAAAGGACATTTGGGCGAAAATGACTTTTTGATACTGTTTTACTCAGTTTTTAATTTTCTATCGATCTGTATATTCCGTTTTACGAAATTCGCAAAAAAAATGTCTTTACGACCCACATAATTTGAGACGTTAAACATAGTTTACCGTGAAAATATGGATGTAAATAACACTTAATTACCAGAGTGAACTTATTTTGGTAGTAAAGTATAAAACAACTTTTGGGTGTAAAATACATAAAAAATATCAATTGTCTTATACCACCTTAGGTGGTTAATATAATGCACCTCAAAATGTTGGATGTAAAGGACATCGTCTTTGCAAATTGTCCTGTACACCCTTACAATTTAAAATAAAAAAATGCAAGTGTCCTTTACGACCTAGTTTCATTTTAATTATTTGCTTCCACTAAGGGCGTATACAGGGTTACTTTTCAATGACCAGCCAAATTTAAGGATGTGGTACAGACCATCAAATTAAACAACTTTCTCCATGGAACCAATGAACAACAACAACAACTTTTATTATTGGACCAAATATAATAATAATAATAATAAATTCTTTACTTCGGACAACAAAAGATCCACTGTGTTAGTAAATTCCTTATAATTAATGTTAGTGACATATTATTTAACACTTGTTTATCCGAGATCGCTTCATGAGGATGACGCACAAGCGAAGGGGAAGTACTTCACTCGTTCATCACCCCCACAAAACGTCTCAGAATAGGAGAGTAAATGCTCTCCGCCACTGTCCTCAGAATACTGTTACCAATACCGTAATCGCGAATAATTTGTCCCATAGAAAACTTCAATACCTACTCGACCTAAACGTATGGGACGGCTGAATTTCAAAATTTTTATTCGCGATTACGATGTTGGTCCCATGGAGAAAGTTGTTTAGTTTGATGGTCTGTACCACATCCTTAAATTTGGCTGGTCATTGAAAAGTAACCCTGTATAAACTTTAGTGAGGAATTATCCCATAAATCCTAGAATATTCAAAAAACGAATTTAATCTAAACTTACTACCTAACTTAATAAAAAATAAATCATTTACACAAAACTATTATTATAACGATTATCGAAATTACAAGATGTTCAAGTGTAAGTATCCACTTCATTATCGTAGAATTTGATTTCTGTACACGAACTTTCAACCCCTACCTTATTAAAAAGTCCTGAATACGCCACATGGACAAAGTATGATATTGTACTATTTTAGAAAATATTCAATGTTTAATTTCACCCTTTATGAAAAGTCGCACAGAGAATGTTAATTGTTATACATGGGGGGAATGTGATGGCAAAAGAGAGAGTAACGAAATTGCAACTTGCTTAATGAAATATCTTGAGGAAAAGGACAAAACGGGCGTAAAACATCTACAGATGTACTGTGATTCGTGTTGTGGTCAAAATAAAAACAAAGTCGTATTGGCTGCCATGAACCATTTCCTAAAATCAACAATTAATTTGGAGGTCATTCAAATTAACTATTTACTCCCGGGCCAGACATACATGCCTGTCGATACAGTTCATGCAGTTATCGAAAGGGAAGTGCGTAAAATTATTGTATGGAGTCCCCCTCACAGTGGTCTACATATTTCGAGTCGGCAAAAGACCAAGAGTCCAAGACCTTACAAATTGAATGTCATGGAATGTACTGACTTTTTACAATTTGATTAATTAGCTTTAAATACATTCACGCCAAAGACATTAAATAATATTAAGTTCAAAAACATCAGAGTCGCCACATTAAAAAAAAGCATAACAACCAAATGTTTGTCAAATACTCCATGGAAGACAAAGCAGAGACTCATTCTGTAACATTATGCGAGCAAACCCCAGAGAAAGGAAAAACAAAAGGAAAGGGGAAGGGAAAGTCCAAAGGGAAAAAAAGCCAGATTAACAATGAACCAGTGATTGGTATGGATGCAGTGAAGCAGCTATACAATAGTAGATTACCAATAGCCGCTGCGAAATATAAGGACCTGATAAACCTGTGTGAAAATGGAAGTATACCTAAAAGATTTCATAAAGAATACAGGGAGTTTCCATGCAATTCTGAGCTACGCCAGAATTTGAACGAAACCGACGAAGAGGACGATGAAAAAAGTGAGAAAGAAGATGACTAAATAAATTATCAGCTGATGATGATTTATTTACTCATCATCTCATCAAACAGAATAAAGTTAAGTTTAAAGAAGAAAGTTAGTTCAAGAGAACAAAGTTTATTAAAGAAGTAAAACTAATTAAAAGAGTAAAGAAGAGAGTAGAGAAAAGGCAAGCAAGAAAAACTATGTTAATTACCAAAATATTATTTTTTATTTTTAAAGATTTAGAGCTTTGTGTTCAATTAATTAAGTACAAATAAACGATCTCAATTTGATTACACAAATGTTCGTTTTATTTGTATAATTATGTTATTCCATGAATATTCGTAAGGAAAATACAGTAGTACACATAAATACATACAAAATTACATAATGCATTTAATACTTAAGTTTAATTATTAATTTATCCTTCTTCTTAGCGTGTGAGAAGAATTGAGAAGAATTTATCCTTTCAGAATACCTTAGCTGGGTGATCCTTAAGAACCTAAAAAATATTACACTTGTCGATTATTTCCTTATTTTGTTTAGTTTTGTACAGTAACGTGGATTTACGCCCTTAGGTTATATCATAGGGTGGAAATTTGAAGGGTGTAAAGGACTTTTATTTTTAAATTTATGGTCGTAAAGGAAATCTATCTCGGTAAATACAGCATTAGGGTCATTTTTTAACACTGCACTAGATAATACTAGAAATTCTAAACCCTTTTTTCCTAGGTTTCATTTAAATAGCTCAAGAAACAAAAAAGTTAGAGTAAAAATAATTTTTTTTTTTTCGTTTTTTGCTTCTCCTGAAAAGTCGCATTTTGTCCTTTACGACCTTTGAGCCCCGAGGTATCGATATACTAACACACTTTATCTGAATCTAAGTATGTATAAGAAAATTACTCGTAAGAAAATTATTTATCTGTGATTTAAAATTTAATATTTTTTTACACAATATTATACTTATACTGATCTGTGATTTTTTGTGATGTGAATTTACTTATTATTTATGTTAGACTTAGATGAAAAACTGCAGTGCTATTCTGTAAAAATCTCACTGTGAAAACTAAAGTGAAGTGAGCTGTCATTTCCACCTGATGTTAGGGATTGCCTCTATTGATAACTCACTTCACGCTCACTTCACCTAAGTTATCACGGTGAGATTTTTACAGAATCGATTGGCTGATCTGTGATTTAAATAATAATGACTACACAATGTGCAAATAATTTGTAATATTTATAGGTAGGAAACTTGATCTGTGATTTGATGCAATAATTACTAGAATTAAAATTAGGTGCAGCGCAGACGACAGACTATCCGTCACGTACTTTTTAGTCTGTGAAAATAGAACCTATGCAATTATATGCAGTAACGCACACGACGCGCAAAAAGTCCGGCGCACAAAAAATCCGTGTAATTCGGGCAGACCGCGCCGCGCCAGGCCGCGCCGCTCCGCACAGTGTGTGAAAAAAATGGAACGTTTGCTTCAACGCGCGCTAACGCAGGCAGACGGCGCACACTTTAGTCGGCAATCTGCATTTGCTAGGGGTGGATGTAGCGCACGCGATCTATTATCATGGCGCGATTTATTATCAAAATAATACTTCGCGATCTCTGCACGATTTCCATAGCGTCTACATCCCTACAGCTCTGCCGACAGAATTATCGAAGATGTGCGTCGTGTGCGTTGAGTCTGTGAAAAATCCGCGGCCGACTTTTTGCGCGCCATGCAGACTTTTTGTGCGCCGCAGACTGGATCGCACAAAAAGTGTGCCATCTGCGCTGCACCTTAAGGGAATAAAAATAATTATTTCCACACCAACTAGCTGTTTCATCTAATATAGTCACAAGGTGCATTTAATATATATTTTTAATGGGCCCAAAACTTTTGAACGCGACTGTACGGACAACAGCTTAGGTATAATACGTCCAATCAAGAAGGTCATCGATATGTATGAATCAGTCGCTTTTTAGTAGTCATTGGAATTTGGTCGGATAACCAGCCGTTGTTTACATATTTTGGTTTTTTGTATAAATGAATATTTTCACCATATATTTTTGACTAAAGGCACATGATTTTGGTTTACACCTACACATCTCGGATTAAGCCGGCACCCTAATTGCGAAACACACCATCGATCTCAATTTGAATCATTTAGAAGCATATTGCTAATCCATTGCTTCATATGTTGGAAAAATGTGTCTGCTCAACAATGTAAAAAACGCAATGAACGTTGTTGATCTGTCAAAATGAAACCCATTGCTACTAATAGTGTATTACGCAATTACCCCGCGGTTCCTTGTATTTTGCCGGCAAAGTTATGACATCATCGTTTTGACTTTTTTCAAAAACGAATGCATGAACAGTTTTGAAACTTTGTATGGTTATTATTAGCGTCAAGAAGGACCGAATACAGTTTTCAGCGAACTTATGCCTTGTCTCATTTAAGCGCTGCGATGTTTTTTTTTGGGTTTTCATAAAACCGCGATAACTTGAAAACTATAAATATTTTCTTAAATCTAATTGGGGCACTAAGGGGCACACATTAAGAACTACTCGTGTATGTTTATTCTACAGGGGCACATGCAATAATAATAATAATAATGCTTTATTGAAAACAAAGTAAGTAGGTACACAGTTACATAAGCGCACTGCCTCCCGAACTAGGTTGTTAGCCTGTATCTCAGGAGACAGTTCCCTTCCAGTTTACATAATTACTAAATTCTTACAGCGTTCTCAAGTACCTAGTTGAAACTAAACACAAAAAGGTAAATTTAAATTTAGATGAAGACAAAAGAAATTTATACAGTTCAAGGTTAATTTAACTGAGTGCGCGCGTAGTTTGGTATTCATTGTGTTAAAATTGATGTAGTGTGTGTGAAGGAGTGTGAAAGGGTGTTTGTGTATTGATACGATTAATATGTGCGTTCGGATTAGTGATGTTGTAATGTATGTATGTTGTGTGTGTGTATATTTGTATATATGTGTTTGGTATGTATTTAAAATATGCGTAAGTTTGCGATTATACAGTCAGTTTAGATACTGGTTAAGAGGCTTTCCACTTGCTAATAATCTAGCTTGGTTAGCCAATCGAGAATACTTTTTCCGAAATCGTGGTTATTTAAGTTATGACTATCCTTTGCTGTGAGTTTGTTATAAATACGCGGTGCGATTGAGTTATAGTGTCGTTTTGCAAAAAAAGATTTTACACGAGGTGTTGGACAAATAAAGCGTCTCTTGCTGGTCGGCAGTAGCTTTGGAATTGTAATGCGGTGATATCTACGGAGTATCCGACTTACTTAAAGTTTACGAACTGATAGAATGGTTTTAGAGATATACGATTCATCAAAACGGTACTCCAGCAGGAAATGCAATATCTCGAAAACCTGAAGGGGCACAGATTTTATTTTTGGGGCACATTTTGGCACACATATAAGCTCTCTGGCCATGCACAATTTTTCACTCTCTGATCATTCGTTTAGAATTTTCCTGCTAGAAAAACGTTACCCTAGCAAGAATCGTTTTTTCCGTTTTTTTCCAAAACGACAAGGGGGCACACATTTTTTATGTGGGGGCACATTTACAGCAGATGAGGCACAAATTATATGTTCTACTCATATAACTCTAGGAGACACTTTCTTGCTGGGGTAACATACACTATCTTTAGCCCATACTCCTGCAGTTAAAATCCTTTATAAATTCATTAGCATCAATAAAATCCAGCTATAGTTGATATTTCTATTTACTTATTGTATACAAGTTACTGAATGTTCTAAAATTTATTTTGTGACGTTTTACATCTACTAATCATCATGTTTTGTCCTTTTTACCGACTTCACAAAAAGGAGGAGGTACTATTTTCGGATGTTTGTATGTTTTTTTTTTTTTTTTTGTATGTTTGTTCATCGAATACTCCGCCAATTGTCGACGGATTTTCAAAATTCTTTTTTTGTTCGAATGTAAATAGTTCTGAGGTGGTCCCATTGTCACCAAGTTAGGATCTGATGATGGGATCTTAGAGAAATCGAGGGCAACCCTCAAATTTTATAGGCTCACTTATTGTTTTTCGCATATTTTATGAAGTATCTTGTGTATTTGCGTATGGTTGTCACCATCTCAGGTAGCTGAGCTGATGATGGAAGGTACAACTCCTTAACAGTAAGAAGTTACTCGAACAGACAAGGACAGTTTTAGTAAATTGTTTTGATGTTTGATAGGGCATTTGCCACATTTGGTCTCATGATCATCAAGTCATGACCTGATGCTGCAGTCAGGATAGTCTGCAGAGTACCTAACTCCTCGACAACTAACGGCAGATATATCGTGTTTAGGCTCATTGAAAAGGGCTCGATGTGTGGATAAACATACTGTTAATGAGAAACACCGAAGTACCTACACATAGACTTAATGCTGATGCCAGGAGCATCAGAAAAAGTACAAACCTTGAAATTACAGCACCGTAGTCGTGTTTGGGCTCATTTTAAACAGGACTAAATTTTAAGTTCAATGCAATGTTGACATAAGTCTGGCCTGATGCTGCCAGGATTATCAGCGGGATCCTGGAGAAATCGAAGGAACTCTTCAAATATTATAGGCGCACCTATAGCGATTCGGGTATTATTTATACTAACTCGTGCATTTGCTTTCGGAAAGCAAAATTTAGTGAAGTAAAACTGATGATGAAGACCACAGATGGCCACCGGGACTACTCAATAATAAGTATTTCACAGGTTGCGATTCGATTACTTTAATATGGTTGCTAAGCAATTTATGCTCGTCACAATGCGAATGGTGAAATGGAGCTGATGGTGGAGTACCAGGAGAACTCCTCAACAATTAACGTCCCTGTATCGGGAAAAGTAATATTTTGTAAAAGGCGATGAGCTTGATGCATTATAAACAGTCCCACTAAAAAGCGAGAAATAAAAACTTTTTAACAAAAAAAAAAAAACGACTTCCTTATAAATACACTACAAAGTGAAAAATAACTTTGATTTCGGAAGTCGGTGGCAATAAACTAAAATACAGATCCAAAGACACCGACTTCCGAAATTAAAGTTATTTTTCACTTTGTAGTGTTTTTTATGGAAGTCGGTTTTTTTTTTTGTTAAAAAGTTTTTTTTAGCATGGGGTTCCATGGATGCCACAGCTACAAACCCTGATCAATAGTTGTGTAACAGTTTACAATCATTATTTTCTCATACCTTGACATTGGCAAAATCATCGAACATTACCGATGGAGCCAGAACCTTATAAAAATAGAATAGAATAGTATATTATTTGATTTTTTAATTATTACTCGTATACAGGGTGGCAGGGACATCGACGCGAAACCGCTTACCATGGATTCAGTACATGATTCTGGACCCCTCTGCGTTGAAATTTTTCGTCGGTTTTTTCTTAATTTTTACGTTTTTTTCTGCAATTTTTTTAATGTAAGCTGTATAAAATCATTATTTCTATCTAACCCAATGAGATTTTTAATTAAAAAATAGTAAATTCACTTGTTTCACTTAATACAGCAATGTAAATAAAACTCGAAAGGGCTACCTGATCAGCTGTTTTGCTAAAGTTCATTTGTGAGGTCAACACTGGCTTAGTACCTACGTTATTCGCTTTCAAATGCCGACAAAAGGACGGCGGCGGCGAGCGGTCTAGTTCTAAGAAGCTATGCGATAAGGCGACATATCCCAATGAATCTAACAGACGCGTCTCATGAGGCATTTTAATCATCTACAGAAATGAATGACCCATTTACTACTTTTATTTTAGATTAATTATGGGGGATAATTATTTTTCTAAAGCTTCATCGATTTAAGTAAAGAAGATTTTTAAAAAACGTGTAGAAGTGTCTTGATAGTCACGTAATTTTTCGATATTTTTTTATTATCAACATTAATTTTAGTTTTGAATGCAATTCAACAATGTAATTTACTGTTTCGTAAAAAAATACATTCATATTCGCAATTAATTTCGTGAATAGGTAGTTTGGTACAACTAAATGTGTTTGTACACTCTATCATTTTGTTGGTCTGTGTTCGGTGTAGGCACTGTAGGCACAAATTAAATAATAGTACTAACTGTAGAAAGCAAGTGCGGCAAATTGAAAGAAAGATCAGCAAAGTACATTTCTTTTGCATTCGCCGATTTTATCGGATTTTTGCCAGTTCCTAGATTTCGTTGATCGCAAACGGGTGTGCTATTTGGCGCGAATTTGTGATCTTAATAAAATCAAAAGTAATTTTCTCTGTGTGTGTGTGTGTGTTTGTGAGAGACGTTCAAAATGCCTTCCTCGAGGAAATAATCGAGGAGGTGCCTGTGCTCCAGTTCCGCGAGACATGGTTCCAACACGACGGCGCTCCCCCAAACGTAACCCTTCCTGTCCGACGGTCAGTGGGTCGTCTTAGTTAAGGTAAGTTCATTAATTGAACATTACTGGATCGCTAAGTTCTAATCTTTTTTGTTATAAATCCTCATCGGTATCGCTATTTTATGGGAATAAGCTTTTAGCGTTAGTTTTATTTCCATAACGGGTACTTAAGAAGTAACTACCATCGGTTATCAAGACTAATTGTAATTAAACAATGTTTTGATGTGGTAGGTATCTATCAATGTTGTCGTTAGGCGATATTTCGTAGGTACAATCACGTTCGTTCGGCAGCGGCGGCGGGCGGCCGCGCCACAAACGTGTGTGTGTACTGTGTAGGTAGCGCGCGCGCGCGCCATCCGCGGAGCGTTTTGATCGCGTTGTTTGCAATACATTGCGCGCTCAAAAATGTAAATTTTTTTAAGCGGTCATTTCCGAGATGAATGGCTTTCGTAATTTTATTTAGGGCATCAGGTGTAACCTTTTCACGACGTTTGTGCGTCGATGTCCCTGCCACCCTGTATAAATGTTATTGAAATACATAAAGTACAAGTAAGGATAATTACCACATTCTACATTTAAATGTTTACACATATTATTTCTTGCTCTTTTTGATAATCATAAACGCTTGTCTTATGCAACAGAGTGCGCCAGGTACATCATTCGTTTCTTTAAGTCTTTTCTGCACCTCCTTGAATAAATAAAGTTTTGGTGTGACACTAGACACTGAAATGAACAAATACTTTAGGTTACACTAAAATTTAATATATAGAAAAAGGTTATTTAAAATTGTTTGACATGAGTAAGTACCATACCTCCATACCTCATCCTCATACCTCCCACTCATAGAGAGAAGACCTGTGTCCCAGCAGTGGGAACATTATAGGCTGATTATGGGCCCGATTCTGTTGTTCACAAACTAAACTAAATTTAAGTTCAGTGCATTTTTTTCTTTCTATTTCATTAAGAAAAGGACAAAAGATAAATATTAGTTTAGTCCTGTCAAATTAGTCAGTGCCTGACGTAAATATTGACGTATTTTTAGAAGCCAATTTTTTAATCATGTCTAAACTTGTATATGGATTATCTAATTTGACAAGACTAAACTAATATTTATCTTCTGTCCTTTTCTTAATCAAATAGAAAGAAAAAGATGCACTGAACTTAAATTTAGTTTAGTTTGTGAACAACAGAATCAGGGCCTATGTATGAGTACCATACATATACAGGTGATTCATTGACATGGGTTAGAATTAACAACCTATTTTTATGCCAATAATATATAACAATTTATAGCAATGTAAATCACACTCACATTGGTAGCATCCTGTCTTAGTGTCTCTCAATAGGCGGACAGAATAATTTTCAGATTCCTTTTTAGCTACTGTAAAAAACTGCACAAAGATGGTTTGTGACCCCTCACTGTTTGATTCAATTGTGTAGTACATTTTCAAAAACTTCTTGTAATATTTCTTTGCCATTAGAAAAGCTTCATGTGTTTCTTTGATTTCTTGAGACAAAAGTCTTTGGTCTGTAATAAATTGATGTAAGGAATATAACTTTTATATTTCTATTTTATGTGCATCTATCTCAGCTGCGTTGGTTTAAGACTGGAAAGCCACTCTAACATGAATACCTGGGGAAAGGCTTGGCAGATGATGATTTAGTATTTTTAATTGGGTAATTACCCACTTACACAAATCAACCATGGACACTCTGTATTTCATAATTATAAAATATAGAGAATCCATGCTGTAGCCTATTTAAAAAATCCATCCTCAATCCCAGTATTTATCAGCTTATTACCATGGTCAGTTAAACCCACATATACAAAGAATTAGTCAGTGAAATTGGTACAATAACATACTAAAAAAGGTGCAGATGAAATAGATACATCAAAATAATAACAGCATTTACAACCTTAAAACAGAATTAGATATTTTAATGATAACAACAGCAATCATTTAAACCAGAGAATTAAGATAGCACAAAGTTAAATACCTACCTTTTTTGTATTTCTCATAGTGAACCTTTTGTTGTGAGAGCTCATCAAGTTTCTTGTCAATATCGTGCCGTAGCTGCTTATTACGTTCTATTAAAGTTTTCAGTTCATCGTCATGATTTTGAGCTACATTGTTGTTGCAATTATATTTAATAACTCTAAAACCGTTTTCTATAATATTGAGGACATGTTCATGTAAAGATACCATTTTAGCTTGAAACTCTATGTAACTGTTTTCTTCTATTATGTTTAAATTAATTTGGATGTCCCAAATTTCTTCAATTATTATACTCATTTTTCTGCAGTAATCAACCACGATTCTTGCTTAGCTTTAGTAAATTCAAAAGTTAACCGACTGACAAAGTGACAACGTTGACATTGACGATTGACCATTAAGCTTTTTTTTTTTTCTCCTTCGCCCTTCTCGGTCAGGCTAAGGTCTTGGACCATACCGCCTCGGTTTGACTATAGAAAAACACAGTTATACAAATATGAGGCTTATCGACGCCAAAATCATAAGAATATTGCCATCCCTTTTTAACTTTTCTAATTTTGCATATGTGAAAAAGGATAACAGTGTTTTTGACAGTGACTATAATGGCAATCCTTCATTCCTAGCGTCACTAAAATACCTATTTTCGGCCGGTCGCCATTTTATCCTCTCACTGTTTGGTACCAAAGTTGGGTACGTCAACTGTCAAATGCTCTTGAGCTGTGGATAGAATTTGTGAATTTTGGAGTAATTTGCTGTGTTATTGTGTTTGAACTCGGTTCTATAGTGCAAGTCGTCAGTAGCAAGATGCCCAATTGCAATACATGCGCGGTCCGAGGGGGGGGGGGGGTTGTGGGGGTCATGACCCCCCCCAAAATCATTCAAGCTATCGAGAGTCTGATTAATTGACTTGTTTTATTAACTTAACTTGTGCCACGGAGGCCTCGATGGGCATATACAAAAACATTAAGAACATAGGCAGACATGGGGACTGCCACAGAAATTAAAACTATGAAATGACAGTGGGTTTTTTAACACGCGTAAAAAGTGTTTACTTCAAAAAGCCTGTTGTAAAATATACCGGATGAAATTGAATAGGTTCGCCAAATTGATTCATGTTGTGAACTTGTGATTTCTGCGATGACTAGATTGCTTATCAGACGCGGGTAAAAATGGACACTTTAATTTTCTTATTTGTTTTGATAATTTAGAAAAAAAAATCGTAAGTATCGACGATTATTCGTATCTACTTGAAGGCAATAACTTAGTTTGCACTATCCAAGACGATAATTATTTAAACGATTTTTTTCAAGAATTTTGATTTGTGACATGACAATTTATAATGAATAAGTAGCAGTTACCTCCTATTTCGATACTGTACTGGACCTTCTATTTCGGTTTGGCGCAAGTTTTCAATTTCATCCTGTAAAATCTAGGATGCAAGAGCGAGCGAAGCAAACTCGGGATATTGAGCACCCCGTTCGTAAGGCGAGATTCCAAAGCACAAACTGTTGTATAACGAGTGCATTTCCTCCTAATTCGATAAATTAAGTTCTGTTTTTGTATAATGGTCAAAAGAGAACGGAACCTATTAAGGTAGGGTGCTAAAATTTCCAGGCTCGCTTCACTCGCTCTTGCAATCTGCATTCTGTAAATTCTTGAGCATTTCTTCTTAAGTCGGCAAAGCAAGCAATTCCTAGTCCTTTTAGAATGAAAAGAAAATCGAGCCTATCCGAGAATGTGCAAAATTTTCGAGCTCGCTTCGCTCGCTCTTGCAATATAAATTCTCATTGGTATAATTGCTTGGACTTGCCTGCATAAATCGACAATGTAACTCCAATTGCAGCTTAAAAATATCAAACAAAACCTAACCAAACCGAGGCGGGTTGTTAACATTTCGAGCTCGCTTCGCTCGCCCTTGCAATCTAAATTCTCAAATTCTCATAGTTGCTTGGACTTGCCTGTATAAATGGACAATGCAACTCCTATTTCAGCATAAATATATCAAACAAACCTAACCAAACCGAGTCGGGTTTTTAAAAATTTCGAGCTCGCTTCGCTCGCCCTTGCAATCTAAATTGTCATAGTTGCTTGGACTTGCCTGCATAAATCGACAATGTAACTCCTAATTCAGCATAAAAATATCAAATAAACCTAACCAAACCGAGGCGGGTTGTTAAAATGTTCGAGCTCGCTTCGCTCGCTCTCACAATCTAAATTCTCATAGTTGCTTGGACTTGCCTGCATAAATCGACAATGTAACTCCTATTTCAGCATAAAAATATGATACAAAACTTAACCAATCCGAGGCGAGTTGAAAAAATTTTTGAGCTCGCTTCGCTCGCTCTTCCCACCCTATATAATAATGTACCGTTCTTATAGAGGGCGAGCCTAATGCAATCAACATCAAAATCCATACTCCGGGCGGTTTCTGAGAAATTTCTGATGGAAAAACCTAATAACACTTTACCCGACCTAGGAATCAAATCCAGGACCTCCTGCTCAGCAAACGCTTGCGACCACTACACAAAGAAAGAAATGTACCCTTAAAAATATTCCTCGGCACCCATGGTGACCCCCCCCCAAAATCTTGGGCTGCGACCGCGCCTGTTGCAATATGTGTGGATGTGGCATCAAAAGAAGTAGAAATCACCCGAAAACAACCAGCACCAGTATGTGTACTTAATTTCAGCTGAAATATCATTAGATTTAGACGATAAACAAAAGATTCTGCATTCGTTGAAGAGTTTCAACAGCAAAGCATTCATATTTTCCCTTTTCTCTTTATTTTCAAGTTGTATTTCATGAAATCATTTTCTTTGTTATTTTAGTAGTGCATTTGACATTATTATATTTATCGATAATGCTATTTTATGGTTATTTATTGGTTGGAAACAATCGGTGTTGAAAATTTAGAGATGTCAACAAAAACAATTCATATTTGTTCTCTTCACTTTGAAGAAACTAGTTTCAACCGGACACTGAATAAAGTAGTGGGAGATATCTCTCGTTTGTCTTCAATATCTATTAAAGCTTACTTATATTTTATTTGTTTCAGATTTATTAAGAGAATTAAAGGACAAATGTCAAAAACAGCCCAAGAAGATAAAAAGACTTAACGAGAAATTTTTAATACAGACGAAAATATTATGGAAAGAAATCTCCTGAAAGAATATCACATCGAAATTATCTGATCAAAATTGTATAGTTCAGAAATAAATGAGTGATTTGTTTGTTGTTGTTTTTTCCTGTTTGAATATACTTAATTATAATTTATTGTTGACTTTTAATTAAAGCCCACTATCATCTGCATGTTAGAAAAGGTTGGAAACTTAACATCTAAATTTCAAAAATATTAATTTTGTTAGTTCCGTCATTATATCCCGTGAAATTCAAATTTTCACACATTTTTTTCCAAATTGCAGTTCTGTTACAATTTTTTTATTATTATTCAAATTACTATCAATTATCATCAGCGGTCCATTGACGGTAATACGGCTTAGCTATGAAAGATGGACGAACCTACAAATAACTTAAATGAAAGACCTAAGTTAGAAAACTTGGGGTATTTTTACCCGTAGATATTGTGTACCGTGAGTCCGTGACACTAAGAAAACATTCTCACAATCTTTTATCGATGTTATTTTATAGAAATATCGATTAGGAGCTGCTCTATTAGCCGCCATAAGTGTAGGTATGCACGTTTTTCTTGTAGGTATGCCGGGTCCATGTGATTGGTACGTCAGTGGTGCTTTGTGGGTTGAATTGTTGAAAACTGGAAACGTCAAATCTCGCCAGAGAGTTTAATCCAAGGAACATATTTACTCTAGGGAGGTTTAATCCTTGCGTCAAATTGTCATTAAAGATCGTGAATAGAAAAATAGAGAATGTATTTGTTTTAAACGCGAAGTTTATTAATATTGAAACTATACTATAGTTGCAATATAAGTTAAATGAATACGCTGTTAAACAAAGCCTTTTGTTGACGAATTATTTATTTCGTGTCTGTCTGCAGTTAGTATAGAAAGGATATGATTTTCTGGTAAGCAAATCAATGGGCAGATTTTATCAGTACGTCATGTGTTTATTTTAGTTTTCTTTCAATAATTTGTTTATCTCAGGTTTTCGGCGAAAAATCTTAAGAGGTCACATCAGCGGACTGTTTTTTATCATTATGTTTTATTGCATTTATGATGAAAAACTTGTAAAGTCTGTTTCTGTGCTTACTAAAAGTTTTATGACTTTCAAGATATTCGAGCAGAATTTGTCCAATGGGCCATTGTCTAAGCTGTTTCAAAAATCAAGCTAATGCAGATATTACCACTTCTCCTCACAGAAAGAAGGATGGTGAGTAACATAGTTGTTAACATTGCTAAAATGTAGTGTACATTTTTTGTACCCAAACGATTTTATAATATTTGGTTTTACTATTTCAGAGATGACAGAAATAGCAGTTACAGTGTCTGTATATCCACAGCAAGAACCACTTCTTCATGACAATCAAAACAGTATTAACAACTTTAGAAACACAAGCACTTCACAAGTGTCAAGCTCACAGTCTGTAGAGCAGAGCCCAGTAGAGTTACTCAATACCCAGAAAACAAGTTTAGTTACAGAGAGAACTAAACCATTTTATCAAAAGTTGCCAACCATTCCCCGGACTATGTCATCTATAGGTGCTAATGACTCACGCATATCTGAATCTAAAATTAATCAGCTTTTTGACCAATACAAAGACTCGTTAGAAGATGCTATATTGGCCGAAGGGATAGAAAACCTATGTAATGATCTGCAGTTAAACCCTGATGACTTTAAAGTTTTGGTTTTGGCATGGAAATTGAATGCTAGTCAAATGTGCAGGTTTACAAAATCTGAATTTATACAGGGCTTGAAGAATATGAAAACAGAATCAATTAAGGGTATACAACACAAATTAAACGAGATAACAAGTGAGTTTAAGAGAGATACTGAAAACTTTAAGGATTTGTATAGATTTACTTTTAAATTTGGATTAGATGTGACTACTGGCCAGAGAATACTGCCTACAGATATTGCTATCCTATTATGGCGTCTAGTCTTTACTAACAATGAGCCTCCTATTTTAGACAGATGGTTGTTGTATTTAGAAAAGAATACACACATAAGAGGCATTCCAAAAGACACTTGGTATATGTTTTTAAATTTCTGTGAATTCATTGGGGATGATCTCAGCAGTTATGATGACACAGAGGCTTGGCCTAGTCTCTTTGATGATTTTGTGGAGTATGAAAATGATCAAATGAATCAAAATGTCAAGAGAAATGATATCAAAACACAGGATTAAAGTCCATTGCCAAATTTAGCTTCTGTAGGTACTTAATTAAGATATTGAGACTGATAATCTGATAATGAATGTTCAATGATGTTAGTCTTGTATCTCTGGTGAAGTTAAGTGTTAATAAGGTAAATGAATGTATTATTAGTACTATGTACTGAACAAAATTGAGTAGGTACATATTGTGAGATTTAAAAATGTACATGACGTACTTTTATATTTTATTAATGTTTATCTTTAGGTTTATTTTTTAAAATTATTTAACATTCCAATGATGGAATTAGACAAAAATTGTGTAAATATTGTTCTTAGTTGCTTCTTTAATGCTGTAAATTTTTATTTTACTTTTATCTTCCTTCATTGCTACTTTGAGTTTAAATCTTGCACAAACAAAATATTGCCTGAAAAATAATAGTATAATATTAGAGTAAAGAAGTTTTATTTAATTGTATAGATTAATTAGCTAACAAATATGACATGGAACTGCAAGGGGAATTTATGCTTAAAAGATAGTTTTGTAATATTACCACAGATAATATAATACTATAAGCAAATGCTGCAGAAGAGTCCAAAATATGTTAATTCATACTAAATTTTTTATTAAAAATATCTACAATATTTCTCTTACCATTTTTTGGTAAAAATATTAGCCAGTCAGCAAGATGCTAGTGGACGGGCATATACAGGTTGAAATTTTAATCACCGTTTTCCTCTTAAGGGCCTAGTCTTCTAGTGCACAATATAAGAATCGGGTGCGGCGAGTCCACGCGCCGAGCGTCTGCACCCGGGCTCCCCACAGTCCCCCGCATTCATCCTACCTAGCGTAATTTTGACACGGTCGGAAAGTTGCTCTACTAAGTATTATTTATTTTACCATTTATGTGTCTTTAATTAATAGTGTTGTAATGTTTCCAGTAATATCTAAGTGTCTTTTAAACCTAATATTGAGATACGAGCTTCGTTGTCACCAGTACCATTAACAGTTCCATGATGGAACTACTGATTGTTTTTTTTATCACTAGTTCCATTTTAGAAGAATCTGAAAATAATGGAACTAATGTTGAATTTGTTATCAGTAGTTCCACATTATTAGGTACGTCATGGATATCGTTTTCGTGGTTTTCTAGGGTGATAAGGCCGCGTGAGGTCAAAATTAAAATCCAAGATGGCGGACGAGAAAATGTTCATATTTTTCGTCATAGATATCGTTTTCGTGGTTTTCTAGGGTGCTAAGGCCGATAGTAAGGTCGAAATTAAAATCCAAGATGGCGGACGCGAAAATGTTCATATTTTTCGTCATGGTTGTCGTTTCCTTGGTTTTCCAGGGTGCTAAAGCCGATAGTGAGGTCAAAATGAAAATCCAAGATGGCGGACGCGAAAAGTTTCTAATTTTTCGTGATGGATGTCAAAATGGGTGTACCGCAGGGCTCAATATTGGGGCCGTTCCTATCTTTAGTATATATAAATGATTTACGTCATTTACTGAAAAACCGCCCACAAAAGGTGTTATTTGCTGATGATACATCACTGATTTTTAAAGTAACTAGACGTGCATAGGAGCTTGACGACGTAAATAACGCTATGCTTATGGTCCATAATTGGTTTACTATAAATAATTTGGTATTAAATAAATAAAAAAAACTAAATGCATTAGATTAGCTTTAATGAATGTTAGAAGTAGTGAATGTCACGTTGTATTGAATAAGGAGATACTTAAATTCGTCGAAAATACGGTTTTCTTAGGGATCACGCTTGCCTCAAAGCTGCAGTGGGGTCCTCACTTATCATCACTTGCAGGGCGGCTAAGTTCAACCGCTTACGCTGTTTGGAAAATCCATCAATTAACAGACTTGTATACCGCGAGACTGGTCTATTTTAGTTACTTTCATTGCATCATGTCATACGGTATTTTGTTGTGGAGACGGGCTGCAGATATTGATTATATCTTCATTCTGCAAAAGAGGGCTGTCAGAGCCATCTACAACCTCAGCAGATGCGAATCTCTAAGGTAACTGTCTAAAAATATTAACATCATGACGGTTCCATGTCACTTGAACATTATGTAAGTTCGAAAAATCTACATCTTTTTAGTAAGATAAGTGACAGGCATAATTTTAACACTAGAAATAGGAAAACTTCTTTTATGGGTTATTGTGTAAAATGTTATAATAAAATACCACTCGATATTCTTCAACTAAATGAGAAGCAATTTTAAAAATGCATTATACGCACACTATGTAGACAAGGATATTATAAGTTGGATGATTATATCGTAGATAAAAATGTTTGGCTAAATGCTGGTCCTGCCACAGGCACTTGGGTTCACTAGTTAATTTTGACCTCACTATCGGCCTTAGCATCCTAGAAAACCTCGGAAACGACATCCATGACAAAAAATTAGAAAGTTTTCGCATCCGCCAATTTGGATTTTAATTTTGACCTCACCATCGGCCTTAGCACCCTAGAAAACCACGAAAGCGATATCCATGACGAAAAATATGAACATTTTCGCGTCCGCCATCTTGGATTTTAATTTTGACCTTACTATCGGCCTTAGCATCCTAGAAAACCACGAAAACGATATCCATGACGAAAAATATGAACATTTTCGCGTCCGCCATCTTGGATTTTAATTTTGACCTAACTATCGGCCTCAGCACCCTAGAAAACCATGGAAACGAAATCCATGACGAAAAATTAGAAAGTTTTCGCATCCGCCATTTTGGATTTTAATTTTGACCTCACTATCGGCCTTAGCACCCTAGAAACCCTCGGAAACGACATCCATGATAAAAAACTTGAACATTTTCACGTCCGCCATCTTGGATTTTAATTTTGACCTCACTATCGGCCTTATTACCCTAGAAAAACACGAAAACAATATCCATGACGAAAAATATGAACATTTTCGCGTCCGCCATCTTGGATTTTAATTTTGACCTCACCATCGGCCTTAGCACCCTAGAAAACTACGAAAGCGATATCCATGACGAAAAATATGAACATTTTCGCGTCCGCCATCTTGGATTTTAATTTTGACCTTACTATCGACCTTAGCATCCTAGAAAACCACGAAAACGATATCCATGACGAAAAATATGAACATTTTCTCGTCCGCCATCTTGGATTTTAATTTTGACCTCACTATCGGCCTTATCACCCTAGAAAACCACGAAAACGATATCCATGACGTAATAATGTGGAACTACTGATAACAAATTCAACATTAGTTCCATTATTTTCAGATTCTTTTAAAATGGAACTAGTGATAAAAAAAAAACAATCAGTAGCTCCATCATGGAACTGTTAATGGTACTAGTGACAACGAAGCGGAAAAAAAATTCCCATTCTTTCTACCGTAGAACTGTTCAGTAGAACTAGTGGGAACGTACCGATAAAATCTGTTTCATCGTATCGATACTCATCACGTCTGTGGAGTCTCGCTAGCTAATTTAATTTGACCTTGTAGTTAGGCCCTAAACATGAATACTGTAAACAGTTTTACTTACCTTTGGAATCTATTTCTCTTCATTACTTCTACGTTTGAGCCCAATTTTTTTTTTCATACAGGCATATTTTTTTTTAAATTTACGATCCATATTGAAATCAAATATTTACAAAACTATTACTGTATTACAAATATTTACAAAACACTCAAAAATTATATACAAAAAATAATAAAGTAGAGCAACTTTTGATATGTTTAGAGCAGGAGCAAAGTTAGAGCGAGAGGGAACAGTTAAAATTCGTCGTGGACCACACGTCTGAACGCTGCGACCGTGCAGCGGCCACTAAGGAATTTCTCTTTCAATTCTTGTTTATAAACTCTTATTTTGTAGGTCCTTTGAAATTATAATTATTCTTTGGATAAGGTGATTTAGGTGCTATTTTTTTTTAGTATTTGCTTATTGAACCCTTGGCATTAAAATAATCTAATTATTACTTAAATACGATGCTTAGTTATTCTGAAAAAACCCGTTTATTATGAGATAAAAACAGAGAATTTTGATGAAATTGCGACCTCTGGATTAAGAAAATGAAGGACAATTCGAAAAAACTAATCAGCGCATTTTGAAGACAAGAATGTTGAGCTAATTATGCGCTGAACAGATTTTTAAATTAATTCTTCATTGCCATAAACGAAGAGCTCAAACAGAACTCGAAATGATGTTGGGCGCGAAAGAGCTGTGTTTAACACTTGATTTACCTAACATAATCCACCTAGATGAACTTAAAAAAAAATATCTAGCTATTACTTATATTATGGTTATTCATGTGCAATAATAATATTTCATGTTATTTCATTATTTTGCTTAGAAAAAAATTACAAAGTTGCGCAAATAATTCGTCGCGAGTGAATTTTGCAAGACTGCAGCCTTAAGGGGTCTTTGTACTCAACATTATGAACAACTTATACTATGGGACCAAACCTGAAATAGCGAAAAAAAAAATCAGCTGTACCTACCCTGTATTTTGACGAGTTATGCGAACATTAATTAAGAGGAAATTGGTGATTAAAATTTAACCCTGTATATGTACGTGCATAAATATCACCCACACACGGCCACCACTAATTGTAAGATAAAAAACCGGTCAAGTGCGAGTCGGACTCGCGCACTGAGGGTTCCGTACAAAGTAGGTATGTAACTACAAATTTACGGTTTTCGGATTTTTTCCTTTACTTGTGCTACATGACCTTGCTTCTTGCCAAATTTCATGATTCTAGGTCAACGGGAATTACCCTATAGGTTTTGATTCCCTTGCGAGTTTGAAAATATGCGGCTTAAATTGCTGTTTCTTTTGATTGCGTTGACATAAAAGTTTGATTTTGTTACAGCTTAAAAGGTATTATAGACCTGAGTATTTGATATGGATTTCAATTTGATACCTGTACGCGTTCATGAGGAAAGGGGTAGTAAGTTTAAAATCATTAAAGATATTTTTATTATATGATGTAACTAAAAATTTACGGTTTTCGCTTATTTTTCCTTTATCTGTGGTATAAGACATTGCTTCGTACCAAATTTCAAGATTCTGAGTTCACGGGAAGTACCCTGTAGGTTTTGATTCCCTTGCGAGTGTCGAAAATTTGCGGCATAAACGGCTGTATCTTTTGATTGCGTTGGCTTAAAAGTTTGGTTTTTTCACAGCTCTAAGGGACAGTAGACTTGAGTCTTGAGTATCTAATATATAAAATTCCCGTGTCACAGTGTTAGTTACCATACCCCTCCGAAACGGCTGGACCGATTTGTATGAAATTTTGTGTGCATATCGGGTAGGTCTGAGAATCGGCTACCATCTATTTTTTTTTGCAAGACGACGTTTGCGGGGTCAGCTAGTTTGATATAAATTCCAGCTTGATACCTCCACGCGTTCCTGAGAAAAAGGGTCTTGACAGACAGACGGACGAACAACAAACTGATCCTGTAATGGTTCCGTTTTTCCTTTCGAGGTACGGAACCCTAAAAATGTATAGTTTAAAATCGAACTATATCGTTTTATTGACTGACTAGCTTCTACCCGCGACCCATCACGTCGTTTCCCATCGCTCGCCCGTGCTAATACTTCATTTTCGCTTAGAGTTCTTTCTGTTTTTTACCCGACTGCGCCAGAAGGAAGGTTATGTTTTTCGAGTGTATGTATGTATGTATATTTCTTTGGCACGCTCTGTAACCTAAACTGCTTGATCGATTTCAGCTTGAGAGATGCCGTTAGATTCGTCTTAATTGAGAGAGCCACTGGGTATATTAAAATTGAAAAAAAAATTAAAATGGCCGATTTTTGGCCCCATACCTATTGTCTTCAAAAATTTTTTTCTCAATGCCTAATGAGTGGGGTATCAAAATAAAGGGTTTTAAAAGATTTATTTCAGAAATCCCCGCCGACAAATCCCCACCATTGGGGATTCTTATTTTTTTTTCCAGAAATCTCCACTTGCTATATAAACTCAGTCTAGTGGGGATTTTTGGAAAAATAAGTAACAATCCCCACAACGCGTTACTCTTTCTAAATTATTAAACAAAAAATGTATATTATAATAAAAGCGACTTATAATGAGAACCTGACTTTATTACAGTGAAGACCAATAAACTTTATAGACACAATGAAACAATTTATAATGAAAGTTGATTTATAATATTGACATAATTACTTACGTATCACATTTTTTGTTTAATAATTTAGAAACAACACCTGCGGGGCAATTGTGTAACACATTATCAATCGGAATAGGTTTCGTTTTGACAATTCAACAACATACATTGCGTTATTTACGTGTTGAGCAGACAAATTATTCGAACTTATGAAGCAATGGATTAGCAATTTGCTTCAAAATGATTCAGATCCCGATTGATAGTGTGTTACGCAATTAGGGTGCTGGTGGGGACAATAAATCTTAAAAGGTGGTTACAAAAAATATAAACAAATTATAAAGTGACCAATAGTAAAAACACTAACTAAATCGTCTTCAACTTCTACATAATTTTTCGAGTCTAGTACAGACGAGCACAAAATTATTTATTTATTTATTTATTCAAGTCTAACCTACAACTACCATTACAGATCAGTAATCCAATGCGATAGAGAGGCCATGCATGCTAAATCCTTAATCTACATCCTATAAAATGACATACAATATCCTAAATCTTAACCTACATCTAAATAACATATTACATAAAGCGTAACTTTTGCGAATTCACTCAAGTTGCACCACAATACATCAACCCTCTCGTGTACCTCGTTCACCACACGCATGGCTCTAGTGAGAGGAGTTTTCGCCAGTAGGTTGTTTCTGGCTGCAGGCACAGCAAGCAGGGGCGGCGCCGCTGCCTCCACACGTACCGGTCTGGCACGCAAAGCTCCAGGTGCCGTAGCACTCCCGGGTTATGCGCCCCGCCACGCAGTAGCTTCACTACATAACGCTGCGAGTGCAAAGTCCCGTCGCACCTTTAATGCGTTGTACCCTACCATACCCAGCACAAATAGTGTAGAGTACATCAATGGGTAAAATGGATATACCCCATACAACTTGAAGTGCAAGTGTCTTGTGAACTTATTTTGGACACGTTCCAACATGACACTATACTTCGCCTCATGAGGAGCCCATATGATTGCACACATTTGCACGTGTACCAACGTCATTTGGCTATGTAGTAGTAGTAGGTAATTGTTTTGCGCGCGTTGTACGGAGTGTCCGGGGTGTGGTTCGCAGACCCCTAACATTTTGGTAATAGATTTCAATTAGACCATTACTTATGGAACGGGCTCTTGGGTTGTTTACGAAACCAAATCCATTCATTGAATTCCGCTTTCAGTGGCCATACTTCCGCCTTATTCAACTCGTTGTAGTGTTTTTCAGATAAGGTCAGGTGGGGTAAGTGAAACATACTTTACTTTTAATTTTACATAAACAGGTCTAGCACAGTAATATGAGTCGCATTTTTAATAACGATTGATGCGAACTACTCTTCCTTTAATCGGTCATCCATGATACGAGTTCCAAGCTCTATAGTCGTTCTTAAATCGATAAAATCACCGAATTTAAGCAGACTATGGTTTTGTTTCACTTCCCCCGTGTATGCGGTAAGTGAAACTGTCGCCAGAATATGTATAATATTGAGTCTGCGAAACTAATAAAAGGGCTATAATGACGTGTCAAAATGCTTTTATCTAATATGTGTTGCATTTCGTCGGAATAAGGTTTAATTTAGGATATACACTTAAAAAATTGAATTTGGGGTAAGTGAAACATAGTCACGGTGGTCAGGGGTACTAAACCAGTGCAAAAATCGAACAAAAATTAACAACATAAATAAAATTACGAAAAGATTATAAAACATAATATCAATGTGTTTATTTGGGTACTTATTTAACAGATTCAAGTTTTCTTACTTAATTCACTTATAATTATTTTGCAGTTTTTCATCAGAGTAAGCAGCTTTATTAGTTTTCCGAATGTGATTTCGAGGCATGTTTTACAAAAAAAATCCGATTATAACATAAATAAATTAAAATAACTTCTCCGCTCATATAAATATCGTCGTCATGCTGCCAAAGTTAGCTAAATGCATAATAATGCAATTTGAGATAAATCAATTTGAAAGTTTACTGTAGATTGTTTTGATAAATACTAGCCTTTATTATGCACAGAGTATCTCTGCAACTAATGGGTTTCTGCGTTTAACCGATATTGGCAGACGACAGAACTGAAAAACTGAATCGATTGATATTTTTAACACATAATTGACCAAAATTGCAGTTAATCGGTTTTGGCAGCATGACGACGATATGTAGGATCAGGAGTGCCGAGCGGTATATCGTCAGGGTTTGGAGTTCCCATTGTATCGGGATAAACAAGACTGTATAAGCAATTACAGAGTTTTTATTAACAATCCTACTAATATTATAAATGCGAAAGTTTGTATGTATGGATGTATGGATGTTTGTTACTCTTTCACGCGAAAACTACTGAACGGATTTTGATGAAACTTTACAGTAATATAGCTTATACATCAGAATAACACATAGGATACTTTTTATCCCGATATTCCCACGGGATCAAAACTTACGCGGGTGAAACCGCGGGGCGCAGCTAGTACACAATAAAAAAAATGGTACACGATACAAAATGGTACACAATAAAAATAAATGGTAATTAATAAAAAGATAAAGCAGGTAAAAATAGTTAGGCGAACAGACTTTCAATGTCACAGTTCGTACAGTGGCCAAGCCACCCAATTACACAGTGTATCCGCTCGCTATAAGCAAGTTAAATACAGCTATGTGAATATACAGCAGCGCTGTACCAGGTAAACCGACAGTTTTGTCGGGAGCAGGAGAGCTCTTTATTGAGTCAAATCCGAAGACAGACTGACGAGCTTATTTTTTTTTGGAAATGGCATCTCGCAGTTCAACCTGTAGGAGGTTGTCGACTGCTTAACCGGGCTTTCCTGTGGATGCCTAAGTTAAGGCCACCAGCCAGGGCTTAAAAACTAAGCGACTCACGCTAAGGGCACCGCCTGTGGGGTTCGGACCTCGGCTTAGGGCGTCGCTGGAAGAGGGCAGCAAGGGACAGGCTGAATCGGTATTATTTAGGGACGAATTTAAAACTACAGGCTCAGCGGCACGGGCTGGCTCGAGCAAGGGTCGGGGTGGACTAGGTACGGGGCGTCGCGACGGGCCTCGACGGCGAGGACGAAAGGACGGCTGTCTGGGCTTGTACTTGTTTTCTTACTACTCTCCTGTAAGAGGGTCGTAGCGTCGTCAGGGAGGGTGAGAGTATGCCTCGGTCGGCGAATCCTACTTATGCGGGAAGGAGTGTATCGGGAGGCCGCCGCAATCAGGGGATTGGGGTGCTTAATGACAATCAAAGAAGCGCTTGGAAAGGCCTTTCATGAACTGCTGAACGGTGGGGATTCTAAGGTCGAGATGGAGGTTGATGTTACGGACATAGAAAGGGGCTCCCGTGACCTTTCTTAGGAAACGGTTTTGGAGGGTCTGCATTTTATGCAGGTGACGAGGCTTGGCGTGTGCGAAGACTACGCAAGCGTAAGTCATGATAGGGCGAATGACCGCGGTGTAGAGGCGCAATTTGCACTTGACAATTTGCTTCGGGCAGTGAGAGGGAAGTGGAGCCTACTGAGAGCGAAAGCGGCGTGCGAACGAGCCGTCTTTATGTGCTCTCTGAAAGTGAGGTGACGGTCGAGGATAACTCCTAGGTACTTCTTCGCTTGCTTACCCCAAGGTATCTGTTTGCCGTACATAGTGATGGGACTGGGGAGAGGGGGGGGGGGGTGCGAATCGACTGTTTCGAGAAGAGAACCGCCTGACTCTTGTCAGGATTGACCTCGATTCTCCACTTCCGGAACCAAGCGCCTAGGACGTTTGCGGAACTCTGGAGAGTACGAGCGATGGAGTCCTGACAGCGACCCGTGTGATAAATGGCAATGTCGTCGGCGAATAGAGCCAACTGTGCCTTTTTACACGTGGGAATGTCGCTGGTGAATAGGGTGAACAGGAGGGGGGAAATAACGGAACCCTGGGGGACTCCGGCACGGATGGGGTGAGGGGTGGAGAGTGCGCCCTCGACGCGGTAGCGAAAAGAGCGATCCGACAGGAAGTCTCGTAAGATGAGCACGAGACGGTCTGGCACTCCAAGAGAGTATAGCTTATAAAATAAGCCATTGTGCCAGACTTTGTCGAATGCTTTCGCTATATCGAAGAATAGGGCGCCTGTCGTCGCACTGCGCTGAAAGCCAGCGCTGATGTGCTCGACGATGCGGTGGACTTGGTGGATACAAGAGTGTTTGGTTCGGAAACCAAACTGCTCGTTAGGGATGAGGCTCTTTGCCTCGGCATGGTCCTTGAGACGCTTAAAAATAAGCCTCTCGTAGATTTTGCCGAAGACATTAAGCAGGCTGATGGGGCGGTAGCTGGAGGGCTCAGACTTGGGTTTGCCTGGCTTTGGGATACCTATGACTGTGGCTTCTTTCCACGCGTTCGGGAAGATGTTGTTGCTCATGGCGCCATTGAAGATGGCGGTCATGAGTAGTATGAGTGGGGCGGGGAGGAGCTTGTACACCTTATTGGTACCGATACCGTCCGTGCCGGGAGCTTTGCGGGATTCGAGCCCTTTAATGATGTCTTGCACTTCGTCAGGAGTGACGGGAGGCAGAAGATCATCGGGGTTTTCGACTGGTGGGAGGGAGGCTCTACGTTCGACCTCAGCGTTCACCTTGTCAAGGTGTGCTCGGTCTACTGGTTGAGTACTGGGGGAGCATTGGGACTCTAGGCTGTCGGCGAGGCATTCGGCCTTATCGGGGGCGTCAAATGCTACGGTCTTGTCAGGGCGTATGAGGGGGGGTACTTCTTCAGGGGAACGTAGTTTCCTCTGAAGCTGCCAGAAGGCTTGGTGAGTGGGCTCAAGATCGCTGAGCGTCTTATCCCAACCGTCGGAACGCCACTCCGCAATGCGTTTCTTTACAGCGCGCTGTAAATGGCGCATGTGGGCTTTGTTCGCGTCGCAGGGGAAAGAATCGTAGGCACGAATGGCTGCGCTCTTCTCGGTTATCAGTTCACGTACGTCAGCCGGTAATTTCCAGCGATGGTCTTCCATCACTGGAACTTCCCGTGAGCAATCCGTCAATACGGATTGAACGTGCTCTGTAAACGAGTCGATCGCTCCCGTCTTGTCTGCGACTGAGACTATCTGGTCAGGGATGGAGTCCAAATGAGGCGACGTGGTGGATTTCAGTCTTTCGCTTACTTTCCTCCAGTCGGTTATCAATTTAGTCTAGAGGGGGCTGGTTTGAGTCACGCGGGCCGGAATAGGGGACTAGTTGGACGATAACAGGGCGGTGATCGGAAATAAGCTCGTGTAACGTCTCAATAGATTGCAAATGGAGGTTCACATTCTTGAGCAGCGCTACATCGAGAACATCGGGAAGCTGGGTGGGATCGCCAGGGAAATTGGGATACATAGGAGCGATGACATCGAAATTTACGGTGGCGCCTGGGTTGAACACGATCCTACCTCTAGTAGAGGTCGTGTTGCTATTCCAGGAGGGATGCTTGGCATTGAGGTCCCCCGCCATTATGACGGAGTCACTCAGGCCGAAGAGGGTAGTGAAGTCTCTGGTGAGAGAGATGGGATCTTCAGGCCCACCAGAGGGAGGGATGTAGGCGGAAATTATGATGATGGACTGATGACCTGTCATGCCTAGCCGACAGATAGAGACCTCCAGGTGAGAGTGGAGAGGAGGTGGGTCTATGGGGATGCAGTGAAGGGACTTCCTGAAGTAAATAAGGGTACCACCCTTGTGACAACGAGACCTGTCATTACGAACTAGTTTGTAGTTCGCAATGTTCGGGTTTCGATGGTGGGGTTTCAGGAAGGTTTCCTGTACTAGGAGAACGTCTGGCTGATGGTCGCGGAGGAAAGTGCCGATCTCATCGCGTTGGGAAGAAATGCCATTGGCATTGAAGTAACCTAGCTTGAGGAGACGGGGTTTGAGAAAACTATTTCTTTGTTGATCCATTGGAACAATTAGAATTTTAGTGTTTGGAGGACTTGCGTGATCTGAGGATACGCATTGAAAAACTCAATCAGGCGTTAATTTCCGCTGCCATAGCGTTAGCGGGGGCGATGAACGATGCATAAGCACCGATTATCACCTCCATACTGTTACGCTCAAGGCCGGTGACGGGGATTAGGGGGACCTACTGGGGCCTGCGGGAGCAGCTCTGGGAGCGGTAGCGGGTTGGGCTACCGGTGCGGCTACAGGAGCCGCGGGGGCTACTGGGGTCGCGGGGGCTACTGATGGCGCTGGGATGGAGATATCCACCAGCGCGGGGATAGTCGGGGATTGGGAGGGCACCGAAGCTACTGGAGCTTGTTGGTGATTCAGATTACCCCAAGGGGAGGGTCTCTTAGGGCTGAGCCAGCGGGCATCTGGGAAGAGGGGACCTTAACAGACGAGGGACTCTCCCTTTGCTGGCGGTCGCTTGCGCGCTTTGCCAGCTTGGGAGAGGAAGCTTTGGGGGCCTTGGGGCAGCCTCGGTAGTTAGCCGGGTGCCCGGACTGGCCGCAGAGAACACAACTCGGTGGCTCAGTGCACAGAGTGCGATCTTTTGGCCGGGAGCAATCAGCTGTTCCGTGATCACCTAGACACTTGACGCATCTAGGTGTCGCGTAACAGTGCGATTGGGAATGGCCATAAAGTTGGCATCTGTGGCACTGGCCTATGATGTTGGACCTACGGGGTTTTTCGATTGAAATGCCGGACAGGGAACAGACTGACTTCACCTTAAAGATCGGGTGATGACCTTCAGTGGGGTCGCAAATGACAAGGACCATGTCGTAGACAAGGCCCTTCCTCGCTCTATGCAAGCGATGTACCGCGGAGACGGGGATGCCTTGGGAAGCAAGGTTTTCTTTGATCTCCTCGGTGGAGATTTCTTTGGGGACGCGCCTAATGACCACGCGGGTCATAGCTTCCTCCGGAAGGGAGTAGGTGTGGAACGAGTAGTTCCTCACCTGAAGCAGACGGGTAAGTTCCCTGTAGTCCGAGGACGAGGGGACAATTACCATGATACCCTGTTGGGTGGACCTAGCGTTGGAGTAGTTGATCTTGCGATCAACACACAACTTGGAGATTTCAGTCCATTTGGACTTCTCCTGAATGAAGATGGGGGGCGGGGGCGTTGCTTCTTTTTGTCAGAAGCGGCGGCGTCGGGAGGATTAGCCCTAGGGCTTGACGGAGGGGCGACCTGAGACGCGGTGGGGGGGGCGGGAGGACGGGGCGGCCGCGACCGGCTTTTTAGCCTTACTGGCGTGGGAGGAATCACCTTTCTTTCTCTTGCCTCCCTTTCCGACGACTTCAAAGTCGTCTTCGGAGGAGGACGAAGAGGCAGAGAGGGCATCCTCAGAGTTGGACTGAGGTACGGACGTGTCCATACTCTCGGGCTGGGATGGGGCCTTTGTCACAGAGACAGAGGCGGCTGGCACAGAAGGTGCGGCCTTCTCGGAATTAGGGACAACGGACGCGGGCGATTCGGCGGACTCCTTTGTTTGAGTAGACAATGGGGTCGGAATCCCTTGGTCGGCCAAAGGCGGTGAAAGCGGGCTTTCAAGAACGTCGCTGAAGGCGGCGACCGAAACTCGCGACGTGGAGGGAGCTCGCTGAAATTCAGCGACTTTCGAGCCATATTTGGCTAGAAAGGAGGGACCCTTTAAGAGGACCTCCCTGACGAAAGCTATTAATATAGCGTCCGACATGGTAGGGCCAGGGGAAAGGGTCGGGGAAGAAAAGAGCGACTAGCTCGCATAGAGGGCGTAAAACACCTAACAACCTAGTCCCCGGGGATGTGTAGCCCTACCCTCCCTGTCGGGTGTAGACAGGGAGGTGAGTACCTAAGGTGAGCCCTAAGCTAGTGTGCCGTCGCCAATCTTATTGTGCGAACGGGGCCCTAACCGGTCAGTGAAAGGGGTGTAGAGACACCCTGACCAGTCCTAGTCCGAAGGGGTTGATAAACCCAACCGTACTAGGTGCAAAGCTGTTGAGAGAAGGATTAGTTACGAAGCTAGATTTGACTAGGAGATCCCCCAAGGCCAAGGTTCTAGCTCCCGATTCCAATTGACTGCCTCACCCTGAAGGGGTTTAGCGGGTAGATTGGGGCACCTCCCCACTTGGCTTCGTTGGCACCGTAAGGTATCTACCAAGGACCACGAAACTGTGGTTTTTCCCTGAAGGGGCAAAAAGCCTCGACGAATGTTTTTGATGAACTCTGTTAAGAAATAATCTATAACGTCGCCTTGAAAAAAGGCAGCTATTAAGATAGTGCAGGGGTGTAGTCTTGGGACTACGGAGATCGTTACGGCAGGCGTAACGAGACCGGGCGGCGATAGCGGTGAGACTCGATGCAGCGGGCAGAGAGCGGCGGCACGCCCGTTCACGGCGAGCGTCGAGCGGCGAATGCCTGACGAGCTTAACGAGTGCACGCTCTTTTATAGGACGATGCCCCCACTTTGCAATCCCTCCATGACAACTCTGTCCGTTGACGCACGGAAGTACGTCACGCGTTTACTTGATACAAAATGTGCTAAATCTAATAAGATTTTACATTATAAAGTAATCAAAAATAATACAATAACACAAAGTTAATCATTTTAAAATTAAAGCAACATGTCATCATTGTTTTGAACAAAACTACTGGTCACACTTATCGAAATAAGTTGCTAAATATCAATTAGTGGTACAGACGCCAGCAGGTCAACCTACTCCAATCTGTCAAAGGACATGTTAGGAAATGGGCTTAAAATATTATTTTTTTTGAACAGCTATCATGTGTGGTTTTTTTGATAGGGGAAATTATTCAGGATGGCCTCACAAAACCAAAAAAAATATTAAAAGCACCATTATTTAATAAATAAATATTTTAAATCCAGATATTTTTTGTGTTGTAATATTATTTTTGCACATTGAAACAAAGAAAAAATTGCTAAATATCATTTTTTAAAGCAATTATTGTTATTTAAAATATTTTTAAACAATAATAAAAGGCTTTAAAATAAAATAAACCAATTATCTCCATGATTTGTATGTATGACATTGATGCTTTTGCCTCCTAATGGAATCTATGAAAAAAATTATCTGTGTCAGTAAGGTTGTCACTTGCTTGTCACAGTCACTCTTGTGACTTGTCAGTTGTCTCATTGTTTTATTCGGATAATAATCAACGTTCGATGGAGCCAATAAACATAAAATTGGAATTGGAATATTAGATTTATGATATTTCCAATCAAAAGCAATTCTTAGAAAGGATCCAAACTGAGTTTATTCAGGTTTATCGACCATAAGAACATGCTCATGGAAATACATTACTCAGAAACAATTCAAGCGGACTGAATCCGTTCAGCAAATACATTTTGTCTGCTGCTCTTGTGGGTTGGGTGGGTTAAGTCGGGGTGGCGAGGAAAACTAGTCTCAGTGTACATTTTAAAAATAGGGTTTTCACTACATGATAGATTCGACCCTCAGGAGTACGAAGGAATACTTAACTCAATTTGGGCCACTATGTGGATTGACCCCTTTCTGCTTAACTACGTCGTATTGTATTTATAATTTCTACTTAGCTATAAAAAGTTATCGATAGTGTGTAATCCGCCAACCCGCACCAGGTCAGCGAGGTGGACTAAGGCTAACCACTAACCCTTCTCATTCTGAGAAGAGGCCCGTGCCCAGCAAGGGGACTTTAATGAGCTGAATTTATTGTTTAATAGCGAAATTGTATTAGTGCAATAATGCTATTATTTATGATAAGGATAGTGAATTGATATGTACCAAAAATCCCCATTTTCTCCTACAATTTGGAACTTATTCTTCATCATGAAGTTAGTAAACTGTAAAATGACTACTGATGGCTATACATCTCCTTCAAGGCAGGCCAGTAAACCAGACAGACTAGATTGGATTGGACCTGTTAACCTTTTGTAAATAGTCACTCCGGCAGGTTGGAATAGGTGAACATTTTTGTGTGGGTATTAGGTAGAGAAATAAAAGTAATGTATTTGCTTAAGTATATTTGTTTGTATTAATTCTACCTCTTCATTTTCAACATCTTCCCTTACAATTATATTGTCAAGAAACTGTGCAGGCGGTAATATGTTGTTTTGATGCCGAGCCCATCCAAGATACCATATTATCGTCATTACATGAGCACAGCTTCCAACAGTTCGCTTCCCTACTATACAGCTGCAGTAATATCCACAAATTCTCTCCTCCCAATTATTTGATTCTGTTAATTTTATCAAGACATAAGTATAATATACTTTATTGCTTTGATGTCTTGACCTTATCCTACCTCTTAGTAATACTGTCTCATGTGATGACATTATGCCTGGGACATTTGTGATTTCTAAGCTTTCACTTATTTCAACCAAAAATGTCCCATTTGCACGAATATGCTCCCCATAATAAGATCTGGCTTGCTTTATTTGGTAAATTCCAAGACTGAACAAAATCAAGTCTGACATTTCCATTACAGGGAACATATGTATTTGTGGTAATTGGGCATCATTTATTCTTATAAAACTGGCTCGGCGTCTATTTAATTGATGCTCAAGCACATATTCACCTAAATAGTTTGGCATGTTAACTCTTTGCATTGCTCTGTCTAAGATTGCTTGAGCATCAGAACGGTCGGTTATAAGCGGATGAAAATTGTTCAATATTGCTGCGCAAATTCTAAAATCGCTCATTAAGTTTCTTGATGCTATATTGAAATATTTATTTCTGAACATTTTGAAATCACGTTTAAACCGACCATTCACTACTTCAATTACCCATCTGCACAAGGTTACAAGCCGAGATTTATTGTGGACAATTGTGTTTCACCTACATCTAGAGTCTCTGGCTTGTGTACTGAGAATCCTAATGAGGTAAGTAGTCCTATAGCATCCCGAAACCCTCTATCTAGCAAAAACACATCATTTTCTCTAAAATAATTTCTGAGAGCACCACTGGGTGCAAATAGCTGGTTCATTATCTGGGCATCAGAAGTTGTAGCAGCATACGGACCATAAACATCTAAAATAAATCCATCTGTGGTTGCCATCATAAAAGGCTTCAACAGATTGGCATATTTATGTAAGCTATAGGTTTTTTTTTGGAATAAGTAGTTAGAAGACTTTTGCAAATAAATATATGTGCCATCAAAGATTACTATAGGATTACTTTCCTGTGTGCCAAAGAGACCCTGTGGAATCAAAAGATTTCTACTAGACAAGCTTGCTCTTGGGATATTATTAATGCCCAAATGTAAAGGTACATATGATTCCAATAAGCAACCACGGGTCTTCTTTACATACTGGCAGACTGTATACGTTGATAAACGAAATAAAGAGGCTATGCGTCGAAAAGGTTCTCCAGTCCTTATTTTGATTAAATAGATACCAAGTCCTGTTTTAGGTTTTTTACATAAATTGGATAATTGAGGTATGTAAGTTAATATTGCCAGAAAGTTCAATACAGTCAAGCCTGTCCAGTATCGACAAGCAGTATTATTCATGTTTTCAACATTTTCAAAGTCCATTGTGTTATTTACATCCCTCCATAATAAGTCAAGCATTTCAGTAATATGCACCTGGTTGAATTCAGTTACAAATTCAAATTCAACAAGAAAATCCCAATTGTATAAGCTTAAATGTTCTTCACACACACGAGCATTTTGAGTGATGTACATTTTTTGATGTGTGAGAATATTTTTCTTTAAAAACAATGGCACACGTTTCCTTTCCTGATTCATACATTCAGGAACAAAACAATGAGTAGTGGTATCCGGAGTACGACTATAACCATCTAATGTAAGGCTTACAACTGGTTCTTGGAGAATATTTTCAATGTCTGTGCTGGCAGAACTGGGAGGCTCCACTACAGAGCTGGATTCACTAATGAATGGATTTGGTTCTTGCGGAATGTCCTCATTATCAGTGCTGGCAGTACTTATTATAAATAATCCGGACCCACTTTCTACAGGTGGTGGTAGTTGCCGATGAGCCCTTAGCCAACAAGCATTACAAGCCCGGGCATTCGAAGGCATCTGCAATTGAAGGCACAATTAATTTTAGTAATTCTAATGTGGGTGAATAATTATACAAACAGGAAAAGTGAGTAGATCACTAAAGTTAAGCTTGAATTGCTGCTGAATTAACTTGATATTGTTATGGCATACAGATTTTTAACTAAATTAGAGTTATTTTAGCTGGAATAATCTATTTGACAAGCAGGTACACTTACTTCAAGAGGGCTGATTATATTGGCGGAATAAATCCATTCAGCATCACCATAATTTAGTTGATGAGATCGTCTCCCAGTTCTTCTGGCAATGGATATGCCACAACATACACAAACTGAATCATGGCCAAATTGACGTTCACCTATATTGCCTTTATTCCTGTTATTTGATTCAAGAATCAATAGGCTAACACATTCTTGACATAGGTAGTCTTCATCAGTTACCTAAAACAAGAAAAACTTCATATTTTAATATATATTGGTCTTTGGTAATTTGTTAATATTTTCTAAGTATTCTTTCCTAAGTTGATGATGGGACTATACTAATAAGCTAACTCAATGTTTGCATGAGTATCCTGCTCGGGATACAATCGATTTTCAATTATCACCTTGCTTAGACATGGAAAGATTAATAGTAAATACACCACAAATGGCAAATAAAAATCTGCAATAGTAAACTGCTGAGTGTATAATGTATAACATGGTGTATAATTTTAATTATGGATATGCAGATTTTTAGGTACATACCTGTCTGGCAATCCATTCTTCTAATACAGAGATAATCTCAAGATCCATATGTGTTGCATTGTACCGATATTCCTGTGTAATTGGAATAGCAATCCAGCAATTAATGCAGCGAGGCATGATGGTGAGGATTACCTGGAAGATAAAAACAGTGCAGTTTCAGAGCCTGTGATGAGTCAGTCTACGGTAATCAAATTCATTCTGTTATAATTTAAAAGGCAAATCTGAATGCAACAGAACTTATAAAGTAGGTTCTTAGCTTCTAGGTACTATTTAGCCACAAGACTGGAATATTCTAGGCCGTGCGAATTAACTCGACCGTTTGTTAGAATCCCATCGTACATAGAAAATAGATACTAACCTTAAACAGCTACGTTAAATGGATGTATAAATTGTGTGCAAAATCCAAGTCCGAGTGAGAAATCAGGGTCGTCAGTATCGCCGGTCGTCGGGTGTCCAAATCGTGTGCAGTATCAAAGAATCAAAATTCAAAGCCAGGTCAAATAAAGATACACCAAAACAAAAAACTTAACAAAAATAATACAACAAAAACGCAAACAAATTCAAATCACTTGTCCGTTCCGAAAGCAAAATATATTACTATACTCTTTGCCGAAACCACAGCAGACGCAAACTTAACGTATTGAATTATTGAATTTGACCGTAGAATTTGACACTTGATTGACGTTCACATTTCACAATGACATTAATGACACCCAACCGAGATGTGTTGCCAAAATCAATAATTTCTGTGGGTTGCAATTTATTTTTTAAATTATAATTATTTAAAAATATAATATTAGAGAAATGGTGCTTCTAAAAAAAATAAAAAAAATATGGAAAGTTTCCTTAATTTATGTACTTTCATAAAAATACAATCTCTTCCCTGTTCACAGCAGCTTCGAATTAAAGCCCAGCCTCCATACAAAAACCTAACATGTCCTTTCTTTGATAGATATTCAACTTTAGCACAAAGGAATAAGGTTCATATTCAATTGGGAAAATCTGACAGATTGGGGTAGCTTGATGTGCTGGCCTCTGTACATAAATTATGTTTCGATTTACTAGACAATAATTGATAGTCAAAATCACTCTTATAACATAATACCCACTATTGTAATTGACAACCAACTCCGACATGTATATATCGCTGACTGAATACATTAGTGGCACAAGTCGAATTTGTGGCAATTTGAGTTAATAATGAATCTTGTTCTAAATTAGGTACTTTATTTTATGCACTAAAGACCCAACTCGTTAGTTCATAAACTACCCGGTTGGAGGCGTAAGTGTCGTTAGTGAATAAACGGTATTGTTGTATCTCTTTCATGCAACACCGGCTCATCGTTGTACGTTTTCTCAAATTGTTGAATTTTGTCTTGTGCCACTATCGAATTCAGTCAGCGATATATTAATAACTTCTCAGCTATGATAAAAAAAGTTTAAAAGTTTTGTTTGTACAGAGGCCAGCACATCAAGCTACCCCAATCTGTCAGATTTTCCCAATTGAATATGAACCTTATTCCTTTGTACTAAAGTTAAAAATCTATCAAAGAAATTTGACAGATTGGGGTAGGTTGACCTGCTGGCGTCTGTACACTGATTAATTGCTGTCTGTTAATATATTTTTTTTTTAATTTATGGCTCTACCGAATAATATTAGAGGTCCTCGAACGGTTTTTTGATTTTTGTCGGTTTGTTCGGGAATCTTGCAAAAAATGCCTGCAATTTTAATGAAAAATCAAAATCAGTCATTTATTCAAACTAGGCTGAGAATCAGCACTTTTCGAACGTCAATTACAAAAGACAGTCCCCCCAAAACGCCCGCCCTTCACCACTTCCTAGTGCATTCGCTGGGGAGAAGAAGTGGCGCAACAAACTCCCCAGCAGCACAGCTGTCTGTTCAGAAAAGTAAACAAGTACCTCGTAGTTCGACTAAAAAACTAGTAAATGTTTGGTCGAAATCTATTGGTTATGTTAGTTTAGGTTACCTTCTGAACGAAAAGCAAAGACGATATGAATGAATGAATGAATGAATTGCACCGATCCCAGCGTGGTTAAACCAGACTCGATTAATCGAATGAACCCCAAGATTCGCACTAGCTCCTGTAGCCTCATGTTCATGGTGCTACAGAGACCATTGCATATCAAGGAATAGACCGGGGGGCGCGGTAATTGGTAGGGAGGACGTGCCCGTAGGATAGGGAAGGATTTAAGAGCCTACCGGATATGCATCCTAGAGCAAGCATGGGACTAGTGGAGAGATGGGTAATTATTATCTATGGATGGGCATCTTTTAACGACCTTGCTTCCAGGTTGGTTCAGGTCGAGCTTCATCGGTGAGACTTTTAGCGGTGTTCTACTGTTTTCTCGGTCCTTTTGTATGTAATAGCTCTGCTGTGTTATGTTGTGTTAGATGTTGCTGTTTTCAATGTGATCGTCGGAGGTCTCGCTACTATTCGTTCCGGTTTTTGTAAATCTCACAAGCAGCAATGTTGATCTTATTTCTGTTTTCCGGCGTATACATTTAAAAATTGATTCTCTTGTCAAAGTACTTCATGTCCTGTTTTAAGTTGTCGTTCCATGTGTAGATAGGTCGGCCGACCTTCTTGGATTTAGCCTTGTACTACGTATTACTGCATGCACTAGGGTTGTTTTGCGGTGCCTGTAAACATGCGCGATGTATCACATCCTGTCATTCTTGATGCGTTTGGTTACTGTTTTTCCGTCTAAGATTAGTGGAGAGAGAACGTCCTAGAGTGGTTTTATTTTATTTGGGGTTTCTCATAGCCTGTTCGCAACGATTTTTAATAGTGATTTTTCTGCGTAATGTAGATGATATGTATGTTGTACGTAGGTATTTAATTTCATCACATGTTTGTATGCTTATTCCATTAAGACTGCTGTTGACTAATTCCATTTGGACATCCTTTCTGATTAAAATTGCAAGTCCCCGGTATGCTTTACCTGCGGGTCCAGAGAGCCGCCATTCGTGGTGTGTATAGTTTAACTGCCCCGTTGGTCTCGTGGTTGCAAGCGCGACTGCTGAGCGTGGGGTCCTGGGTTCGATTCCAGGGTCGGACAATGTGTTATTGAGTTTTTCTGTTGGGAATTTCTTAGTAGCAGTCCGGAGTTTGGAAGTTGGCGGTTTAATACCCCCGTGTCTCGGAAAGCACGTAAAGCCGTCGATCCTGCGCCTGATCTCTCACCGGCCGTGTCGGAGCTCCGTCCCATCGGACCATGATAGTACAGGAACGGAGAGTGCACCTGTGTCCGCGCACACACTTGTGCACCATAATATCTCCCGCGTACCCGGCCAATCTCCGTTGAGATTGGCCACCGTGACCGAAATCGGTCGGGGAGGCTATTACTCGTATTAGTTGTATGCTCCTGAGTTCATATCATATCACATGAATGCCCCTATGTGAAAGTTCAGTTGTGTTTTGAGGTTTGGTTAGTTCTTGAGTTAGATCTAACGGGTTGCTGTTGTGTAATGTTCGTCGTCGGTCCTGACACTGCTATCATAGTGCTTCTCTTTGTAACATCCTTGTAGAGCATGCGTATGTTGCCAGGTATTGGTTCGCCGGTAGGTGAATACACTAGTGTGATTCTGGTATCTGTGTGCACGATACAAGGAATTTGAACGCTGCGATTAGGATATACTCTCTTCCCCAGAACGTCTCGTTAAAATGCGCGGTTATGTATTTTGTTATCCTTTGTTCCTGAGAGAGATTACTGTTAGGGAGAATTTCTTGAATATTACTAAGAATTCTTTTGTTTGTAGGCTGTCACAAGTGGTGAGCTCTCTCGACATGTGCAACTTGAGTTTGGTAACGACTATAGACCAGACTTGACAGGGGACCGTGTACCGTCTGAAATTTATGGGCTCAGCCTTTGTTTCTTACCAAATTTTTTGTTATGCAAACTTGAGAGTTCGGGTAATGTGTTTTTTTTTTTTTTTTTGAGCAGTTGGTGCAAATGTAATGCACGTGGGTATGCAGACTTACTAGCTACGAATTAGATACCTTGTTCAAGGCAGTTTTTGGAATTCAGTACAATGTTACAATAATAGAAAGTACGAGTATGTCTTGTAGTAGTAGTGGTAAATCTTAGTATTTTGTTTTCGTGAATTTACTATTGAGGGCGGCATAATAGCACTGTTTATAGTTAAAATTCTTGGCCGCAATTGTTGTTTCCTTCGCGGCTTGCTGTTGTCTTTGTGTAATAATGTGTTTGGTGTTTTCTTTTTGTTTGAAATCCGGTTTGTTCTTAATAGACCCCAGATTATTTTATGGTCAAATGTGCCCCTAACGGCCCCTTCGCCTTTAATAAGTTCAAAAATTTTTTCTGATGCATGTTGCGTTGTAATGTAATCCAGTTGGGATTTCTGAGTGCCCTTTGACGATGTTACCCTGCATCATCATGCATCTCGCTCTTGTCGTTTCTATTTGCAGTTTTTCTCTGTTGGCTATATCAATTAACATTTCCCCGTTGTAGTTAGATAAGTCATTGTGTAGGTTTTGTTGGATCAGCCCTTAGCGTTGGAAACTTTGTGTATTATGTCGACCACTATGAGCGTTAAAGTCGCCAAGAGTTATTAAAGTACATTTCCTTGGTTTTTGTCTGATGAAGTTTAATAAGCCTGTGAAGGGTCTGTTTGCTATAGATGTACAACTGTTGATGTGAGAATTGATTACATACAGATGGGCAGGCTTGTCATTTTCCCTGTTAACTTTAATAGTAGCTGACATCGCGTCTGTCACCTTTATCCTGTTAACTAATTCAATCTGAGCATCTTTTCTGATTAGAATTGCAAGTCCCCGATGTGTTTTACCTGAGGTTCCATAGAGGTGCCATTCGTAGTGTGTATATACATCTGTGACTACTTCTGATAACGGTGTACACATTGGTGCTTGTTGTTCATACTGTGTTATTGAGCTAGCTAAATTGAGGGCTGTTCGTTTGAGACTGGGGTTTCGTGAGTTGACCTTTCTCTTCACTTGTGTTGTACTGGTTAATTATAGGCTTATTATATAGTGTTGTTGTGACATTGTTCGATTTTGCATTAGATCTATCAGGTTGCTGTTGTAGTGTTTGTCGTCGGTCATGACCCAGCTATCGTAGTGCTAGTCCTTGTAGAGGATGTGTATGTTGCCGGGTACTGATTGTGGTTCGCCGGTAGGTACACGTGCAAATTTACCAGATAGAACTCGGCTGCGGCGATTAAGATATCCTCTACTCCCCAGAACGTCTTGTTAAACTGCGTGGTTATGTATTTTGTTATCCTTTGTTCCTGTGAGAGAATGCTGTTAGGAAGAATTTCTCGTATATTATTTAGAAGTGCTAGGCGGATTCTTTCGTCATCTCGATGCTCTAAATCATATGAAGCAAGATCCCGACGGACAGACACGTGATCGAAAGTTAAACCCATTACATTATTTATTTGATGTGCTATGGCCCTGAATAGGCAGTTCCCGTCTTTTGTCATACGCACAATTGTGTCCATTTTAAAAGAAAAAAAACTCTTTTGTTTTTATGGTATTAGAAGACCTGCTCTGCACACATGTGTTGTGTAGCTTCGGGTTTGAGAACCACTATAGCTGACAGGGGAACTTAACGCCTGAAATTTATGAGCTTCGCTATTTTTTGTTACTTAACCTTTTTTTTTTACACTTTGTGTCTAATTTTGCGAGCTTGGGTATACAAATTTGACTTACAAGGTAGGAAATAGGTAGTTTGTTCAAGGCAGTTTTGGTAATTTAGTACAATGTTAAATTAAGAAAAGCGTGGAGTACTAATTATTCTAGAGCGATACTGTATTTCAGGTTAAAATAATAGAGTGTATTATTTTATCCTTCGCTCCTAATTATAATATGAAGACATTTCCTTAAAGCCTATTTACTTACCATGATGTTAAATTCACGCGTGGCTTCAAAAGTCCAAATTAACAAAGCAAAACGCAGTTTTATACAGCCTCCAACGGAGATCCCTGAAATATATAATGGAAAGACCTCACCAAATCCACGTCGTCGATATTCTCGGATGGAAGGCCTGGACCTCAGGCTTGTATATCAGGACCACTGACAAATAAATGAACTGAACTGAACCACACGTATGCCACTTTCCCACCGTTTTGAGGTGTTTTAATTTGCACCCACAAAAACACAGCAAGCGAAACACCGTTCGAGTTTCAAGCTCAGAGTCAGCCACGTGTTGTACACATTGCATCAAGTATAAACAAAGGCGGGTCACGACACGACACGTCTGTCCCTGAATCCTGAACGAAAAGCAAAGACGATAAACAATAAATTAAGTACCTAGTAAAACTAAACATTTTACGCGAGATTACCAAAAAAAATGTTTGTAAACTCTAGCACGGGGGAAGTGGGCCATATGTTTCGCTTACCCCGGCCATCACTGTTTCACTTTCCCCAATCAATACTTTTCGAGGTAAGAATTTCTACTACTTATAATTCAATTGCCTGCACGTTTAAGCTAGAAATATCTATTAGAACATGAAATCTATAGTTTGAATACGTTCCTTACCTATGAAAAATTTCAAAAACACAATTAAATTGCTTGACCCAGCCAGTTTCTTCCTCACGCTCCAACTGTCCAATAGCGTCTGGTGGGCTATTATTACTCGTCTGTGTTTCAAGTACAGTAGATTTCGTGGCCCCATGCATGTTTACATTTTGCGTTTTGGCGGTTGGTTGGTTACCCGTATTTCTTTCATTGGATTTATTGGGTTTATTGCGACCAACGGCTTAAGCAAATGAAGAGTGAGAACTCGTCGATGTCTCCTTCGTTGGTGTAGCTGGGTATTTTGAGCCGAGTTAAGATTGACTTTTTCTTCTATCTCCGTCATTATAGTAACTAATCTGTCAAGATAATTTTTTTTTTGTTTGCGCAAATCGACCTTGCATGAGCGTAATCGCATTTGCTTGACAGTCCAGGCGGGCCATAATATCTCTACCCGTAACTGCCTTAGCTCATCCAGTAACACGGAATCCACGTCTCTTAAAATTGTCGGCGAGGATTTGGCCTGGCCTCCTCGCTTGATGTTCATATTGTCAGATGTTGTGGTTACGTGTAATTTAGTGGTATCCGCTCTGACCGGCGTATCTATATTTCCGCGTTTTGGATTTAAGCAAACACACTCCGGACATACCCATTTTTTCTTATATGCTGGGGTAAATGCCATAAAAGCGTCTAATGTAATTTTGAGACAATTTAAATCATACCCTCTCCTGCATCCATCATTTGAGCATTCCATAAAGAAGCTATCAGTAATAGTTGAATTGCAAGCGCTGCACTGCTTCGCCATAATTTTTCAGTTATAAATCAAAAAAATACATCGATGGGTGAGTGCAACGCCAAGCGGCTCCACTTCTCGCTGTAGTGCGACAAGGATGAATTATTTGTCGTGCGCAGCCTGTCTCTTTCCCCCAAGGTGAGGAAGAGCTTACCTCAGCCTTGCTAGCGCGCAGCGGGATTGTCCGAAAGGGTTACCGCTACCCCGGAACACAAAGGACTAAGGAAGGAACACGGGTGGGTTTTAGTCAGTAAGTCTGACACTCCCTTCAAATAAAAAAAAAAGCCTTGCTAGCGCGCACGATATAGTACTCGCGAATAAAAACGGCAAAAGAGTTCACTCCACTTTAGTACTTAGTTCACTTGCTGTACTAAAACACTACGAGTCAATATTCCATGAATTACAACACCATTTTTATGGGTAAAATTACGAATAAATTGCGAATAAAGCGTCCGCATTCGACCGCGTCAACGCGAACTTTTTTTATGCGAGTATGTAGCTCATCAGCGTAAATAACGCAATGAATGTTGTTATTAAGTAAGTACCTACCTACGTATTTTTTTGTCGTAATCTTATTTTTTGGTATTAAGAGCCTATACTAGCCGAGCTCAAATTCTAATTTCGCCCCCACTTCCCCGCGCTACCTCACTCTTTATCTCGCTAGCACACTAACGGGGTGTCCTGCGTGCGCGACGAATACGACGCAACGCGACGCGACACGAAACGATGCAATGCGACGCGATGCTACACGCGACAAATGTCCTACGTGGTTTTGGTCAATACTTCTCGAATCATGGAGAAGTACAGTACAATTTTGTTTGAAAGTTCATATTTAAAGTAGTTCATATTTAAAGTACCTACAGACTTTGAAATTTTTTGGCTTTTTTTTTTTTGTCCCACAACAATCTTTGCTCACGCACTGCGGCGATCAACGCTTCTGAAACAACCATTTCGTAGTTCTGTTCTGTCGCGTCTGGTCGCCCTCAAAACAAAGACTGAAGGAAATAGAGAAAATAATGCAGGAATACATTCCAGCGGGGCAATTGTGTAACACATTATCAATCGGAATTGGTTTCATTTGACAGTTCAACAACATTCATTGCGTTATTACGTGTTGAGCAGACGAATTTTTCGAACTTATGAAGCAATGGATTAGCAATTTGCTTCAAAATTATTCAGACTCCGATTGATAGTGTGTTACGCAATTAGGGTGCAGGACACAAAAGAGTAAAAATACGTATAAAGGTATCATACCTTACAACACTTCCCTATAAACTACGTTAGTAGTTATGCTGCCAGGAGCTAAAATGTAAAGAGAGTCAGGACTGGTGACGCGGTAGCAAGCGACGTACAGTTGCCCGTCTGAGAAGCAACTCGTCCTGAGGTCGACACCCGCTGCCCTCAGTGTCTGTCCCTGCGACTTATTGATGGTCATCGCGAAGCTAACACTCACGGGGAACTGTACGCGCTTGAACTGGAACGGGAAATTATGAGGTATGAGAGGAATGCGTGGCATAAATACTGCCTCGCTGACACCATAACCCGTAAGAATTTCCGCCTCAATGGTGTGTCTGTGGAGCGAGATGACTTTAAGGCGGGTCCCGTTACACAACTTCGGAGGAGATAGGTTCCGAAGAAGCATAATCGGAACACCGACCTTCTTCACCGAGCTTGAAGGTATGCGCTGGAAGTCCACTAATCAGGGAGTTCAGAAATTCCACGGGATAATGTGTGGCGTCATCTAGCTCGACAACAGTGTTTATCGAGGTGTAGACCACTTCATTTCCCTCAATTTCCGAGAGAATGCAATGGCCCGCTCACACACCCAAGAATTCTGCTGGTGCGGTATACGACTGATGTCCCCGTACACACAGCGAATGAGTTCTTCTAAGCTGGACACCACTCTACCGAGATACTCTGGAAGTACCACCTGTCCACCTATCTCTTCTGGTAGAGTGCCTTCGCCAAGACTTAGAAGCACATCGGAGAATTCTTGAGCACGTGTATTGCCGCCGAGCCGAGTTCTCATATTAATGGTCAAGCGCAGCGTACGAACTCGTGACCACAACGAAGATTGTTTCAACGAAGCATTCACCTCGTCAGCCCTTCGATCCCCACGTCACCACGGGAAGCGTTTGCCTAAAATCACCACTGAACAGAACTATTACACCACCCATCAAATGTTCGTTCCTGCGGATGTCCTGCAGGGTTCTGTCCACGGCCTCAACTGCCTTCCTATTGGCCATCGTACACCCATCCCATACGATCAGAGAGCAATCCTTGAGCACGTGTCCATCACTGTTACGTGACACACCACGAACAGGCGTTTCGGCGCTCTCTAAATCGATGGGAATTTTAAAAATGGCATGTGCTGGCTTTCTTGGAAGCAGTGTGGCATAACTTTTTTGTAATACTTAACACCGCTTTTATTTTAAATTGTCTTCCTCAACTCTGCTCAAGATTTTGAGGGTTTTGTTGGAACTTGAATTGTCAAAACGAACTATACGATAAAACTTTTATTTAGAAAATGCACATTACCATCTACGAATTTTAATAATAACTTACCTCGCCAACATGATCAAATTTAAATTATTAATTTCCAAAAAATGTTAACATGTAACTTGATTTGATTTTTATGAAATCTCATAGATGGCGCTGTTTCAAAATTGTCTTTATACTACTAACATTCATTAGACTATGTTTCTCTGCCCAGATTACTTAAGTGGCGTAGTTTTTATAGTGTTAAACTAGACAATAGCATGGCTTACTCAAAAACAACATTTAAATATGCGTCGTTAGATTACACGCTGTCACAGAATGCGTAAGAAAAATAAAGATTCACAGCTCCTCCCCCGAAGGTGATAGCGTGATAATATGTAGCCTATATGTTGTCCCGACCTCTTAGTAATATTCACGCAAAATTTGAAGTAAATCCTTGCAGTACTTTTTGAGTTTATCCCGGACATACATACAGACAAACAGACAAAAACTAAAAAATATATTTTTGGCTTCGATATCGATTGTAGATCACGCCCCAAGTATTCTTTTTTAAAAATATTCAATGTACAGTTTTGACTTTCCTACGATTTTATTATACAGGGTGCATTTGATATCATGGGCATTATTTTAACCTAAGGTACTACTTATGATACTAATTGCATTAGGGCTACTATTACGCAAATCAAAAATATTATTAATGCAAGTATGGAAAACCTTAAAATGTAGTAAGTCATACAAAGTATCAAATTAGTTGCGCTTCTCGATAGCAAATGCGTAGGTACACTACGCCGTACGCGCGTCATTGGGCGTGAATTCTTTGACCCCGCCCGACTCACGTGACATTCGTAAGTTGCCAATGAATTGATTCATAATAAATTCCAATTTTCCCTTCGTACTTTGCCGGCTTAGGACGGTCAAAACTACGTCAACTAACATACATTAAAAAAAAACATTTACGTACCTAGTTTGTGGATTGTTTTGAAAAAACCTTATTTGTCGGTAAAGTGACAGAGGGTAAACGGGTGCTCTTCCACGAGCTTGTGCATGTGCTGGCACGTGAAAAGACGAAAAATCCAACAGGTTCTGAGTGGTTCTGGTGGAATGAGACCCCGTGAAGGAATAGGGTCGTTCGGGTAGCGCCGATGGAACATTTCACGAGTTCATACTAAATTTCTTGCGCGATCGTAAATTACAACCATTTGTGGGTATTGTTGGTTGGTGTACCTAGCCTGCACATTACGCGGTCGAGGCATCGTGTACACAAACACACACACAACACACAACTACTACACTAACACTTAATACACTGCAATCCAAGCACCGTATGCCGCGAGCGGCGAGTACGGCGATTACGTCACGGGATCAATAAATCAATTACGCGTCAATGCACCTGCGCAGTCGTTATGACACTGGTTCCGGGTTCGTGACTTCGTGTTGCGGCGGGAAGCATACCCCGCGCGGGGGTGATATTCGTATTTTTGCGAGTGAGGGAGTGGGACGGAGAGAGTTCAGGGAATCCCGCCGGACGGAATGTCTTGTAGCCCATTGTTATTATTACTTGTAAGGAAAAACCCGCGCGCGCGCAGGTGATGTTTGTTTACATTTCGCTTTGCGCTGTACTGCGCTTTAAGATTTTGATATTTCAACAATTATTGGCGTTAACGAAGTATTTTGTTTTAATTACTTTAAGTGTTTATTTGCAATAATAAGCCTTGTGCAATTTGACTTACTACATTTTTAAGGTTTTCCTTACTTGCATTAATAATATTTTTGATTTGCGTATTAATAGCCCTAATGCAATCAGTATCGTGAGTAGTGCCTTAGGTTAAAATAATGCCCATGACTTCGATTCCACCCTGTATGTATAGATTAGCTGCCCTTCCTGTAATTGTTGCGCTCATTTTTAAATTTGTTGCACTTATTGTTTTTTAGTTATTTCACAAAAACATTTCCAGCGACATTTTTTTTTATGGGAATATTGAAACAAATATTAGCTGTATAATTAGTTGTCTCTAGACGAGGTAAATGTTGCACCTTATTTTGTATTTGTTCTTTCTTCGGCTGCGAAGTTATTCGAGATCCTGTTAAAGTAACGTTTGCGGTTTTGCTGGATCTCTGAAACGGTTAAGCGGATTCTTATCATCTTTTGTACATAACTTCTTAGGAATTAGTTGTAATTTGTTGTGCAATAAAAAAACTAAAATAATGCACCGTTTAAAGGTTATTTAATTAAATATAAAAACGCTTCGATAGGCCCTAACACTCTAAATAAGAGGTCTTAAGACTTACTTAAAACGTTATTTGGTAGCTTGTAACTGCCTTCAAATGTGTGTGAAGTTTCATTAGTATCCTGTAAGTAACTAACAAATTATGATGATATTCAGTTCTCCACGTTCAAGGTCAAAATGCGCGCGGAGTTATTTGGCCACTGATAAACCTGTATGTGGATATATAAACTGAATTTTATATCAATAGCGCAAGACCGTGGTAACCCGACCAAGTTTAGGTGGTTACAAAAAAGCGACCGCGTAGTACATTCTTCTCATCTTTTAAAATGTTTAGTATAATACACCCTACAAGTTCGGTACAGATACGTACAACGATAAATACATATAAACAATATTATAATATCTGTAGGTACTATGAAAACATTATTATTATTATTATCTTTCGGCTACCTATTAGATAGGCATCTATTATTATGTGCCGTTGGCACACCGGCTGTCATTCGTGGATCTTTGACAGTCGTTACGGGTAGAAGCCCGAAAGTCTGCAAACCAGTCTTACCCAGTAACTGGGTTATGGAGGTCAGATAGGCAGTCGCTCCATGTAAAATGCTGGTATTCAGCTGCATCCGATTAGACTGGAAGCCGACCCCAACATTGTTGGGAAAAGGGTAGGCAGATGCTGATGATGCTGTTATTATGTGGACAATTACACACACTTACCAAAAATCGACGATAACACGTCCAGGTGGGACGCAGAAGGGGTACCTACTTCATTGTTTGCATAGCGCACTAAATTTGAACATTAGTCACATAATTCGTCTTGTAGAGTGCGTGTGCGCATCCGCAAATCTGCTTTCTATTTTTGCAAATATTTAACGAGTGCGTGAGAGTTAGTCAATGGTGCCGATTCTCTTGTACACCGAACTAAACTATCACTAAAATTCCTTACTTTTGGCTATGAGAATCTTAGAGCTATTCTGCATTAAAATATCTCTAAATTTAAAAATAATTTTGACACAACCAAATCGAATTTGACAAACGCGACTCCACGTGGTAAGTAGGTACTTTTTTTTTGTTTGTTTGGCTTCGCACGGGTTGTGCATTCAGCCAAAAAGTAGGTACTTATTTGCTCTAATCATCATCATCTGCTTAGCCTTTTCCAAACTATGTTGGGGTTGGCTTCCAGTCTAACCGGATGCAGTTGAATACTAGTGTTTTACATGGAGTGGCTATCTGACCTCCACAACCCAGTTACTGGGTAATACGATACCCCTTGGTAAGACTGGTTGTCTGACTTTCGGGCTTCTGACTACCCGTAATGACTGTCAAAGATCCACGAATGACAGCCGGGACCAACGGCTTAACGCGCTTTCCGAAACACGGAGGGGTCTCGGTATGTAAAGATGGTCACCCATCCACAGACCAACCGAGGCAAGCGTAGCTTAACCTGATCGATCGTCCTGTGCGGCTGTTATAATTTAGCCATGGGCCCCTCCTAGGGCATGAATCTCGGAATCTCGGAATATCGCAATATCGGAATCTCGGAACGCAAATTCCGATATTACAATTCCGATACTGAGTGATTCAATATCGAAATCGGACAATTTTTTCTAAATTTCGACTTTTAAACTAAACCTATAATTTAGATCCTAGTGTAGCGCGCTACCATATTCCTGTTGCTAGCTCGCTAAGCATGCGATACAAGAACAATAATAGTGTTGACTGTCTCGTTCAGTCTTTACCTGCGCGGTACGTCTTGTTTATTCGCACAAACGAACAAAATATCCTGTCAATTAGAGTTGCCCAACTATCGATAGTTTCTCTATCGATAGATGACCTCGAAAACTAGTAACAATATCGGTAGTGCTATCGATAGTATCGATACTATCGGTGCTATCGATACTATCGATATCACAAATTAACTAATACTTATTGATTGGAAGCAATAGAATCGATAGTATCGATACTATTACATGATAATACTATCAATAGTATCGATAGTATCGATTATTTTTGAGTAATAGTATCGATACTATCGATATTATCGATAGTATCGATACTATTAGCTCACTATAACCTCTTTTATGCTAACCAAATTTGTTCTAAAATAATGCATTATTTGCGAAGGTGTTTTTATAAACATGGTATTAATCCTTATCCAAATAAATACGTTATTCATCACATGTATTTAATTTTGAACAAAATTGCCTGTGACATCATTTGATTTCAATGTATATCTTAGGAGATATCATAGTTTTAAAATAATACTAATAATAAAGCTGAAGAGTTTGTTTTTTTGAAACACGGTTTGAAAGCTCTAAATCTCTGGGAGTATTGGTCGCATATATAAAAATATTTTTGCGTTTGAGAGCCCAGTTCTTGAGGAAGGCTATATTCTATTAAACTTGACGCTAGGACCCTTAGGAGTTGAGCAAAAAGAAAAAAGTCAGAAGTTTTCGCCAAGCGAAAACGAAGTAATAGCGCAGGCCGGCGACACGTTGCGACGGGGTGGATCGGGGAAACAAAAAAAAATTACGCGGACGAAGTCGCGTGCAGAAGCTAGTTAAAGAATATGATTTAAAAATGTTTTTTATTGCACTCAATCCAACCTCATACCGAATTTGTGCATTTCTAAAGAAAAAACGAAATTCCGATATTAATATCGGAATTCCGATATTGAGATCTAATATCGGAAATCAGTATCGGAATTGAAAACCTTCCGATATTACATGCCCTAGCCCCTCCCCGTGTTTTTTTGTTTTGAGCCGAAGGTGCGCAGTGGGGCAACTTCGACCTCTTTTTTTATGGAATTTTTCACTTTTATACGGAAAATATGAAAAAATATTACCAACGTGTTGAGTTTCAGGGGTTTACACTTTACAGGTTTTATAAAGGGGGTCGAAATTTTCATTATTTTTGCGATAGGACACACCGTTTTCGAGATATAAGCAAAAGAAAATAAAAAAAACAGTACTGTTTTTGCATCTGAAGTCGAGGTGTTGGTGTGAATTTTAATTCATGCCAACTAATTTTATTCCACACCTTTTTAGTCGCGATTAAAAACACTATCTAAAGTTTAGATGATAAACGTCAAATTCAGAATAGCAAAATTACTATTTTCACTAAACTAATATCTCAGTGCAATCTTAGTGCTGTCAAACTAAAATTTAGTTAAGTTCTGTCACTTTAGTTAATTTCAGAATGGGAAATCGTCGTTTGACAGGAATAAACTAAATTTTGGTGATTTTTAGTCTAGTTTAGCCGCATTTGTGACAAGAGAATCGGCACCAATAAGTGTGTACCTAGTTACTTTTATAATTAATGTGGACTGCTCCTCTTGAGGACCATAATTATTGTGTGTGTGGCTTGATGAATTCACGAACAAGGTAAGCTTGCATAATGTATCTACACGGAAATAGTTGCAATATTATTATTATTAGTATATTTTGATAGCTACCTATCAAAAATTGTAATTTTTTTTTAACGGCATAAACTACTAAGTATTGAATTTTAAGTACGCAGGACTACAGATCAAACTATACATTTTCAGTATATGCTGATCTCGCATTGTATAGGATTTCCTTAAAATGAGAAGTCAGCGTAAACTGCACAAATAATTAACATTTTAAAAATTAAAATGTTAATTTTTAATGAAATAGTGTACTTTAACTGAAATCATTGATTTAAAAAATAATGGAAAATGCCATAAGTAAAAGCAAAATTGCTGTCTGTGATTGTTTTAAAGTTTAATTATTATTTTAAAAGTTCATTTGAAATGATTATTTTACCAGTAAATAAAAATTATTTAAGAAACATGTAGTTTTTTTTAACACTTATGTACACATCTGTACTAAACTTGTAACACTATCCTACATATTTTAAAAGATAGCATAGTGTACTAGGCGGTCGCTTTTTGTAACCACCTAAACTTGGTCGGGTTACCACGGTCTTGCGTTTCCTAATGACTTTTATATTATTATCTCGTTAATTATTGTATGTACTACGCTGAAATTTTACATGTATAAAACTAAACTAAGCAACTAATTATTGATATAAAATTCATTTCATATATCCACTTATATGTTTATCGGGGGCCAAATAACTCCGCGCGCATTTTGACCGTGAACGTGAAGAATTGAATATCATCATAATTTGTTAGTTACTTACAGGATACTAATGAAACTTCACACACATTTGAAGGCAGTTACAAGCTACAAAATAACGTTTTAAATAAGTCTTGAGACCTCTTATTTAGAGTGTTAGGACCTATTGAAGCGTTTTTATATTTAATTAAATCACCTTTAAACGGTGCATTATTTTAGTTTTTTTATTGCACAACAAATTACAACTAATTCCTAAGAAGTTATGTACAAAAGATGATAAGAATCCGCTTAACCGTTTCAGAGATCCAGCAAAACCACAAACTCCAGTAGGATCTCGAATAACTTCGCAGCCGAAGGAAGAACAAATACAAAATAAGGTGCAACATTTACCTCGTCTAGACAACTAATTATATAGCTAAAATTTGTTTCAATATTCCCATAAAAAAAAATGTCTGGCTGCGGTAACGTTTTAAACGTTACCCCAGCAGGAAATGTTTTTGTGAAATAACTAAAAAACTATAAGTGTAAAAAATTTAAAAATGAGCGCAGCAATTACAGGAGCTGGGCAACTAATTATCTATAAGATTTAAATGACTATTTTCGACATTATTTTGCTGGGGTAACGCTCACGAAATAAAAAGAAAAAGATACACTGAACTTTAGTGAACAACAGAATCGGGGCCATTGTGGCGCCAAAAATCGCGGCCATTTGAATTTTTTTTCAATTTTGATATACCCAGTGTCACTCTCACAATTAAGACGAATCTAAGGGCACCTCTCAAGCTGAAATCGATCAAGCCGTTTAGGCTACAGAGCGTGCCAAAGATACATACATACACTCGAAACACGTAAACCTCCTGGCGCAGTCGGGTAATAATAAAAATAAGAGTGAACTGGTTTCATGGGTAGAAAGTAAGTGCAGTAGTAGTATTAATAAAATTTTATTTTAAACAAAATAATATAGTCGCAGCCTGCCAGTGCTCGGTCGGTGTCGAGGCGCGCGCGAGGCTCACGCGGCCCCCCGCAGCAACTCAAGGCACTACGACGCGGACCAGCGGGCAACCCGCGGCCTCTCCGCGCCCTACTTCCCTCTACAAAAGCATGTCGACGAAAACAAAGCATGAGGTGAACCGGCTCGGGGGACTACGTGTGCCTCACATCTTGTCCTGATATACACAAAATATGACATTATACAAACGCCCTTAAATGTAAATCTGATTACATTAAAAAAGTTGACAATTTATAAATTCATAATATACATTATCATAACGATTCGGAGTTAGGGCCGACGTTTTAAGAAATAATATTCGCAAAGCGAACCCCTTTACACATCTTTCCATAAGTACTCTCATTATGTTTCTACATATTAATACTTTATGAACGAGTAAAATTGTGGGAGTTTCCAAATATTGATTAATTCTGTATTGTATATCAATAATTCGGATACATCCGATACCAATTGGTCTAAAATATATAATGTTGTCTATTTAGTTTGCAAGAAATCGGCCGCATTTTTATATTAGACATCCCCAAGGTAGTTTTCCTTTCAATAAAACATTGCTGTATCACTCTGACAAAAATAGATACATCTTTGTTTCGCAATAAATTATAATCATTATCATAATTAGATACAAATATTGCAGGTTGTAATAAGTTACATTAAAACAGATACGAGCCAAACTAATGTTATACACAAATAAAATGTTCAGATGAAACGAGAAAGGTATAAACAATGTACTGCAATCATAGCAAACTACTTTTAAATAAAACAGTATTATAATAACCATTATACCCATAGTATGTGAAAATATTAATATCAATAGCGTAAATGTGTTAGAGCGATCACCACATCGAAAACAAACTTAGCATAGTCGAGAATGCTGTACGATTCATCAATTGAGTAGGTATTTAAAGGTACAGGACAAACAATGATGACTACCCTTTAGTATCACTGGATGATCATTAAAACAATTTACATGAGAGCCTTTTCCATCGAAACCACATCGGTATTTATGATAATAGAAGTGTTACAGTAAAATAATTGCGACTTTTCCATAGACAAAATTATATAGCATTTCATAATGATTTACAAACATTGTTCAAGTGTCAATACTAAAATTCTACGCGATGCTCGACGGGAATGGACGAATGATAGTAGGTTTTACAATCAAACCCGAGGCAGGACGTTATATAAATTCTTAAAATTGCACAGAATACATAGTTGCAACAAAAGTACTACAATATGGCCTTGGAAGAAACGGAAACTAGTGTAACAACTAAAAAAAGTTAATGCAACTTGTACATTGATAGCAACAATAATGTTGTACAAAATAACTTACGAGCTTAAACATTAAAGCGAAATTCACGTGAATGATAAGAAATATTAAAAACACGTAAGAGCATCGTGAGGAATTCAGTATAAATGTGTCGCTTTATGGCTGTGACTGTAAGTATTCATAAATAAAGCCTAGCTGTTCTATGATATTGAGAAAATGGGAAATGATTCTTTTTAGTGATCATGATGAAGCAATACACTCGAGCTCTCACAGGATACAGATCCCAAAATTCAGGATTACATATTTCATGCATTCTGTTGATATAGGTTTTGGAAAGGCCTATCCTAGCTAAATTACAAATTGTAGTGCCAAATTACTCGATCACCTTCAGGACTTTACCGATCGCAATTGTTTTATCTGAAACGAAAATAAAGAAAGTCATTATTAAAGTTAGTATGATTAAAAAAGTAAAAAAGTGCATTAATATCGACCAAATGTATGAAAACTGACAATAATCCTAAAAACAAACGAGAGATAATGATTGAGATTTCATATCAATATATTTTTTTATAATTTAACTAGTGACCTGCACCCTAATTGCGTAACGCACGATCAGTCATAAACTGAATAATTTTGAAACAGATTCCTAATCCATTGCTTCATTTGTTCGGAAAATGTGTCTGCTCAACAACGTAAATAACGCAATGAATGTTCTTGAACTGTCAAACTGAAACAGATCGTGATTGATCGTGTGTTACGCATTTAGGGTGCTGCTCTTGCTTCGCAAGAGTGCAATCTAATAAGGTCGCCGCCACATTATTAGATTGCACCCTTACATTTAAACAAAACGAGTTTTCTATGTATATATATAAAAACTAGCTGACCCCGCAAACGTCAAAAAAAAAAAATAGATAGTAGCCAATTTTCAGACCTACCCAATATGAACACAAAATTTTATACAAATCGGTCCAGCCTAGTGATGTGCCTGCTGGCAATATTGCCACTACCGGCAATATTCCCAATGTTGCCACTGCCGGTAAAATACCAATATTGCCAGCAACATTGGCAATATTGCCAATGTTGCCTGTCAAATAATCCTACTTCCTACTAATCCTACTAATATTATAAATGCGAAAGTTTGTATGTATGGATGTTTGTTACTCTTTCACGCGAAAACTACTGAACGGATTTTGATGAAACTTTACAGTAATATAGCTTATACATCAGAATAACACATAGGATACTTTTTATCCCGATATTCCCACGGGATCGAAACTTACGCGGGTGAAACCGCGGGGCGCAGCTAGTAATATTATAAATGCGAAAGTTTGTGAGGATGGATGTTTGTTACTCTTTCACGCAAAAACAAGTGAACGGATTTTGATGAAACTTTACAGTAATATAGTTTATACATCAGAATAACACATAGGATACTTTTTATCCCGATATTCCCACGGGATCAAAACTTACGCGGGTGAAACCGCGGGGCGCAGCTAGTACCAATATATTTTATTATTACTGCAGGTATCGTTTAGTTATATTTGTGTAGTATATCGATCATATCAAGGCGTAAATTTAACCGAGGATGAAAATTTGGATGGTTGTCAATTTATTATGGACCATTCGCAATCAGATGGACAAAGAGGAGTGGCTGTGTTCGAAGAATTGGCACATTATAAATCAGGAACCAACGTTTATGGGAGAGATTTTATTTGGGTGTCATCTTCAGTTGGAGATATTACACCATTATCTTGGTGGCTGCTATTTTTTCCTAACACGACTTTAGGGAAAACTGCGGTGAAATATCTATTCCTTCGACTTCTGCTTCTGTGGAAAGGAGTTTTTCTACATTTTCGAATATTCACACGCCTAAAAGAAATAAACTCAAAACGGAAAGGGCCGGCAAAATATGCTTCATAGCACATAATTGGAAACTCCTAAACCAAAACACGCATCTAAGTCAACAGCCAAAGCCTGAAGATTTACCCGATGAAGAATGTGCCGACGATGTGGAATTCGATTTTGTCGACGAAACATGTGATGAACCACTGAACGATTTCAGACCAGAATTAGGCAAAGATCCATTGTCTGTGCATTAATTAGGAATTTAATTAGTTAATTTTACTTTATGTATAAATTAAAACTACTGATTTTTATTAATATTTAGAAATATAAGTATTAACAAGAACTGTGATTTTAAAATGATTATAAAAACTACTAAGTTGTTACTCTTAACCGGCGATTTACTGATTATGTAAGTACACGGATGCAATGCAATTTAATTAAATAATTAATAATTTTAATGTAATGTTTTTTTTTTACATGTCGCCAGCCCCTGCCGCCGATAGCGCAGCAACCGCTATGTCCCTGCATTTTAAATCTGTAATATCTTCGAAAATATTAATTTAAATAACATGCTGTAAAGGGCCATATTGATCTATATTAAATGCGCAATGTATTTAAGATACATAATTGGATAAGGATTAATGCTGTATTGCTTAAAAATGCTTCGTAAATAAGCCATCATTTCTCGTAAAAAGTAAAGGAAAAAAAAAGGTTATTGTGGTTTATCCCTAAGAGATAGACATATACCATGGCGGGGTTTTTTGTAGAACTTTTTAGGGTCAGTTCACACCGAGACGCGACGCCACGTGACGCTGCGCGCACACTTTAAAAGAGTGACTCATAATATACTTTATTTTCTACACGAAAAGGTACACATTGCATTGTGAGAGTTCAGAATACGTTGCGCCGTGCAGCGCTGCGCCTCGTGAAATCACTGGCCTCTTCCAGTATCGTCGCGTCGCGTCGCGTCTCGGTGTGATCTGACCCTTAAGGTCTACTACTACCCTTAAGGTCTAATACTGTAGTACATTATTTTGATGTGTCTCATAGGGTTCAGCCAGCGTTTGCAATGTAAGCGCAAAAAAAGGGTTTATTTACGACATCACATTAGAAACCTCTAAAATTATTATCAGTGTTTCTCTACTATATTATACATGTATTATACATGTAAACCTTCCTCTTGAATTACTTTATCTATTAAAAACCGCATCAAAATCCGTTGCGTAGTTTTAAAGATTTAAGCATACATAGGGATATAGGGACAGAGAAAGCGACTTTTTTTAATACTATGTAGTGATTACCGAAACAAGTGCATTGAAATATTAAAATGCGGCAGTATGAAATAGATGAACTCCTAAGTGAGCATGGTCACACGGTGGTAAAGCTCCCACCTTATCACTGCGATCTTAACCCCATTGAATTGATCTGGGGTCTAGTAAAACATAAAATTGCCTAACATAATGTAGGATCAATTGACTTCAAGGTATTTTGTTATAATCTTTCATTTTTAATTCATTAAAATAAGTAATTGCAAATGTTTAGTTTATTTTATTGTTCTAGGCAGTGGCTGAGCAAGCGTTTCAAAGCATTTCAGTTGACGACTGGAAAAATTCATGTCAACATGTCATGAAAATAGAAAAAGGTTATTTTCGAGGGGGGCAAATTTTGTATAGTGACATTGAAAAAATTGTCATAAACCTACAAGGCGAAAGCAGCAGTAGTGACACATCTGAAGATAACCAGCAGAGTTTTGATGAAAGCTCATACCAATACATGGATGAAGACTTTTCGGGCGTGGAATATTTAGAAGAAAACATTTTTGATTCCAATTAAAATTGTTGATGCTGATTATTTTTTTAGTTTTTGTTTAGAACACCAACTATGGAACATTTTGCCTGTGGTTAGAGGAGAACTTGGATTTGTGGGACACAGTCATGCAGTAGTAAAGCTTCCAACTTGTCACTAAGTACAGTCAACAGCAAAAGTAGATTATGAAAATCAGAAATTCAATACTAATTAATGAACGGAGTGATCTAAACCCTATTGAATTGGTCTCGGGTCTTGTAAAACATAAACTTGTCTCACATAATGTGGGATTAGTTGACATCAAGGTATTTTGAAATACCTAATAATTATATTTTAAATTGATTAAAATAAATAAGTGCAAATGTTATCCGTTCTAGGCAGTGGCCGAATAAGCGTTTCAGAGCTTTTCTTTTTTTCATAAAACCCGCCAATATTCACATTAATTGAAAAAAAAAAAAAACTAAGTATCAACACCGTTTTCATCGTACTATATAGGGTTACAACATGCACGATAGTGGCGCCACCATTATTTTCACGACTTTTAGGCCAAGCTGTATGCATCCGATTCTATAGTCAGAAAAAACACAAAATTCCGGAATCGCGGGATTTTTGCATTCCATATAAGCCAAAATTTTAAAGTAAATAAACATCTGATTATATAATCAGAAACCTATCCCGGAACCGCGGGATTTTTTTAGATATCTAAAGCGCATTCCATATTAACCAACATCTCAATTTTAGGTGAATATAATTATAATAATTTATCTTTATTTCAGACATACGTCCATACCTTTTTACAAAGAAATCGTTAGTAGGGTTATTAATATTACACACACAAAAAAAAATAAAAAAAAAATAAAAAGGTGTTAGTAATTTGTTAGTAAACAAAACAAGTGACACACTAAATCTACCTATTTCCCATTTCTGTGAAGGTGTATACTTGCCCAGTACACAGTAAAAGGACTGTCAATTTTGCACGCTAACGTTCTGAGAACAGTGTTGGTGCTGCCACGGACCCTGCTCATCATCGATGCCGTTCTTTTCCTAATTATGCAAAAGAAATCATCGATGGAAGCATCCGCAAACGTTGCGCTTGCGGATGCACTGCAGTGCCGGGGCTTCCTCAACACTGCCCTCAGAGCGTCATTGTACTGAACACGCAAGGCGTTGTAAGCCCGCCGCGTAAAGTTGATCCACAGACTGCACGTGTAAAAAGACTGACAGAAGGCTCTAAAAAGTAACAGTTTTACATCTGTGGTACATCGTGCGAATCTGCGGGCCAACATATTGCAGCAGACTGCAAACGCCCTCCTTTCCCTCTCTATGTCTTCATCGTCCTGTAGTCAATCTGTCAGCATGTGACCCAAATATTTTACTCTAGACACCCTCACTAGTGCCGACCCACCGATCTTAATTGGCGGCACGTTTGAGGGAGCCTTGTTCCCTGCTTTGCATAACATGAGAACACTTTTACTAGCATTATATTTGAGTTCATGCGACAAGGCATTTTATTAGGCATGTTATTAACCATTTTTCAGTCTATTTAGCATTCGACCATGGCTCCGCTGAGCCCACCAATCAGTTGGTTAACAAACAGGTTAAACAAACTCGGGGAGATCAACCCGCCCTGTCCAACACCGCATTTCAGATAATATTCCTGACTCTGTGTGTTGACCCACCTGACAGCATTTTTTTGATTACTGTACCAATACTTGAGGAGAGATACCAGCTCCATCGGCACCGTGGTCTCTTCAAGCAGTTTATGCCAAAGAATATAAGACACCAGGTCGAAGGCCCTTGAAAGATCAAGAAAACACACAAATACCGATGTCTTCCTGTCGGTATAATACCTTACAGTTTGTTTCAGACACATAATTGCCATTTCCGTTGACAGGTTGGGTCTGAAGCCAAACTGCAAGTCATGTATCTGAAGATGTTCATTCAGCTGCGCGTTTATGAGATTGTCAAGGACCTTCGCCATGGCTGTGGCCAATGATATCGGGCGGTAATTATGCTTGTCAGATGGATCCCCGGTTTTGTTTTTTATTATTGGAACCACTACTGTTTTCATCATATCATCTGGAATAAAGGAATGTACAATACAAAAATTAAACAATAGAGTCAGGACTCTGGGCAGATGTACACCTGCATAACACAGATGTTCTATACTTATAGCGTCATGACCTGGTGACTTTCCACGCTTCATCCTTTTTATGACATTCTCACGTCAGATGGCATAATTCGACCGTACTTCTCACCAGGTCTGACGTCTGCTTTACTTAAGACTGTGCCGACCGTACAGTGGCGCCCTCATCGTTTGTTTGGTTATTTCTTAAAATTTAGAATGAAAATGCAGAAAATAAGCACGTTAAATTGTGCTTCACAAGATTATACGTTAGTATTATTAGAAACGGTAGTTTTATATTGTTTAGTTTCATTATAATCCTTAAAATGGATAAAAGTGGCCACTATATTCCGTTTTAAGGATTATAATAAAACTAAACAATATAAAACTACCGCTTCTAATAATACTAACGTATAATCTTGTGAAGCATAACTTAACGTGCTTATTTTCTACATTTTCATTCTAAATTGTATGAAATAACCAAACAAACGATGAGGGCGCCACTGTGCGGTCGGCATAGTCTTAAGTGATTAACTTCACATGGCATTGGTTCTACAGTAAACAAATCTTTAAAAACATTCGCAATATTTTGATCCCCTACTACACTGTCGACGCTCACAGGAACACTCGGCTTAGGATTCAATTGCCCCATTTTTTTCCAAAAACTGCTAAAATCTTTAGCCTCATGTTTTGCCGCCAGTATGTCCATTTTTATTTGTCCGGCATTATCCTGGCACCATTTCAATTTCTTCTTAAACTCGTTACGTGTTTCACACATACTCAAATACTGGGGCCCAGCGTGCGGCTTCCCCTGTAGTACCCAGTTACTGAAACTAAGCCGAGCATTCCTATGAGATTCTCCACGTGCTTATTCCACCCTACACCAAATGTCCTTTTTACCGGCAATTCGAGTTTTCTCCGAGGCACTACCCAAGACTAAATGTTAGCGTACATTGTGTTAATTATGTGCCTGTGATCTATATTGTCACACATATAGTCACAGCAGTCCCGCAATTCCACTGGAAAGTCTATATTACACAGTGCCCCGTTGCACAGCTCCCTATATTTACAAATTTGTTCATCATTTCTTAGCCCCCATAATATTCTGTTATCTATTTCTCTGTTTACAACAGTTTTATTTGGTATACTCTCAAGACGGCATGTTATTTCTAACGGAAAGTGGTCTGACCATGACACTTCATACAATACCTTAATACTTTCAATTGTTTGAAATGCTATTTGACGTAACCAGACAATGATCCAACCATCTTACAGTTCCATGAGCCTCACTCAAGTATGTATAAGTGTGCAGACAACTTCGTAGCAAACCTACGTCAGCGCATGACCAACTTTGTTCCTTACAGAAATTCAGCATTTCATTGAAAAACAAATATACTTTTTACCGCAAAATTCTTAAGGAACCGATACACATTCGGGTGAAAGCGCGTGGCGCAGCTAGTTAAGTGTATATCTGAAAGATTAATGGCTTGTTGCAGTTTTTCTGAAGATGATAATTTACGTCGGAATTGGATTGTCGCTACAGGACGAACTGATTGGACACCAAAACTGTCATCAAAAAGGAGATGTTTCATTTTCGGCCATAAATTGTACGGTATTGGAAAAATAGGAAAAAATCCATGAATTGTGGAAAAATATTCTTTTCTGAATATTCCCCTCATTACTTCGGCACAAAAAATAAGTTTTTCAAACTATTGCCATAATCTATTGAACATGGCGTCGTCTTACTTGCATAGTGCTTTCGTCCAGAAATCATGTTACATTATAACATAATAATATCACGTAGACGTTATTTATTTAGTTATAAAAGGCATGTATTTCTTTGCTATTACGGTAAGATATCTATCCTAGACAACTTTTTGACTAATTACAAGAAAGTGTGACGATTTAATTCATCGTAAAAAAATATATTCTACTTTTGTGGATTGTAGATTTGTAGGTACTTCTGGACGAAAAATTCTATGTTTGTATTGTTGACAATGACATTACATCAGTCAGTCTGTCAGTCTCGTTGTGGTCTCGTTCGTTTCGACTTCGTGAATTTTGGTATTATTTTGCGTTTCATTTCTTTCTTTTAACTTCTTACGATTTTGGCTTTGTATATCGGAAAACAACAATCACAGTTTGACAAATTCTAGGTTATGTAAACGTCATCTCTCCAACCTGTCATGGCTGGCTGTCGATGGTCTTATCAAACGTCAATGATTTTCAGTTTTTATTTAGTGCCTAAAGAATATTAACTATTAAGGAAAAAAAAAAAACATTCTTTATTGTATTCAGGGGATCGGTTTCCAAGTTTTCTAAATTGTACATGTCATGGCCGGAGTCCCATACAAAAATGAAACGTCTCCTTTGCAGCCGACATTTTGATTAAAAAAACAGTTTTCCACTTTCACAAATTGTGGGGTAAATTTTTCCTCGGACGGTAACCCTAAATATGTGACGTATTTATGTTTTGTTTTTTTCTGCGACACACTTTGCAGGCGTCTATAAGAAAAAAGTTTATTTGGACACAGTTCGTAAAACACAAAAACAAAATAAAAATAATGTTGCCAACAATTGTGTGTGCCTCACGGCTGCGCCAAAAATGTTCAATTCAGCATTAATGCCAGACAGATGCTGTCTGACGCTGGTTCTCTAATGAATCTTTGGGGACAAGTGACAGGAAGTACACACAGTTTCAAAATACCTTATACATACTTTTAAAATACATATGTACATTAAAGAAACAAAAAACGAAAACAAGTCTCAGTAAAACCTATTTTATATACAGTAACTTTAAGGGAGTGTAGTACACATGTAAATGAACAATTTTTACTAAGAGACCAACACTGAAATCGAGAAAAAAAAAAACAGTCGCTCTATACATTTATGTTCGCATTACTGAACAAAATGTAGGGAATAGCTGTTTTTTTTTTCTCGATTTCGGTGTTGGCCTTTTAATAAAAAAGTTGTTAATTTTTATGGGTACTACACTCCCTTAAAGTATGTCCATCGTGTAACCTGACACACTGTATATACAGGGTTATTGGAAAAACATTAACAACCTCTTAAGAGGTCATTGTACTCATCATTATGAACAACTTTTACTATGGGACCAAACCTAAAATCACAAAAAAACAAAATCTGCTGTTCCCTACATTTATGTTCGTATAACTCGGCAAAATGTAGGGAACAGCTGATTTTTTTTTCGCGATTTCAGGTTTGGTCCCATAGTAAAAGTTGTTCATAATGATGAGTACAAAGACCTCTTAGGAGGTTGTTAATGTTTTTCCAATAACCCTGTAACAAAGTGTAACGTTAAATGCGCAAAACCTGAAAATTGTTCATAATGGACTACAGCAGTGCTATTCTGTAAAAATCTCACAGTGATAACTTAGGAGAAGTGAGCGTGAAGTGAGCTGTCATTCCACCTGAAGGCCAATTCTCGTAATTTAAAACGTTCAAAATCTAGTCGCAGTCTCATCTCAGCGACAAACAAATGTCAAAAACTTGTCAAAATGTAGGGAAATTAGAGGTATTTTTGACAGATTGAGACTGAGATCAGACTGTGAACGTTCTTAAAATTACGAGAATTGCCCCTCTGATGTTAGGGATCGCCCCTATTGATAGCTCACTTCACATAAGTTATCACTGTGAGATTTTTACAGAATCGATCGGCTGAATTGATTTCAGTAACTTTTAATGTAAGTAGGGATTTTTAAAATTATATATTTTGCCATACTTTACGCCGATTGAGCCAAAGAAAATTAAGTCTTATTTTAAGGCAATAAGACTCAGTTTTCAATGCATAAAGTAATGCTAGGATCAACACAATGTTCTTAATAATAATAGTTGCCTTTAAAAAAAAATTGATTTGGTCATTGTATTATGTTTATAACTCAATGCTCTAATTGGGGTGTGTGAGGCTTTGCGCATTTAACGTTACACGTTGTGTATAATAGTACATCAGAAAGCTGTAAATTGATTAAGGGGCCGTGCACGAAATTGGCGGATTTCGATCAATTTTGTTCATTCGTTGTGGGAAAGAGAAAGAAAATTTTAACAAAATTATTTGTGAATTGAAAAGTTTAGTTTTTTGTCTTGTATGTGGGTGAAAGGGATTTTTCAAAAAAATGAAGTATTCATGGAAAATCACTAAATTTCGCAAGAATTTCTCCAAAAAATGACGCGAGACTGACGTTTGATAATCCGTTTACAAGAAACTACTTTTGATTTTGAACATTAAAAAATATCATCAGCATCATTATATGGTCTACTTGCACATGGCTAAACCACTTTTTTCAACTTCAATACAAAATATAGCAGGAAAAAATGTTGAAATAACATAATTTTTGGAAAAGTTCTAGACCAATAAGTATTGAAAAAGAAAACGGATCCTGAAGTATTTTTTTCTATTCCTTAGAAATACTTTTAAGAAATTTTAAAAATTACCTATTAATCTTAAGCTAACCATTTAATAGAATCTTAAATTTTATTTTATAAATAAACAATAACTTCATTTCGTAAATAAAAGGCAAAATGAACTACACACATCAAAAGTGTCTAGGGATCAACATATATTTTTGCAATAACTTTTCTCCTGATTGATATTAATTAAAATTTTCTTTAAGGATTCATCAAATAAAGTGTTTTCGTTTGTCACAGTAACGATAAACCAAGTCACCTTTGCATTAATAAAGAAATTTGCCATTTTCCTAATAAAGGGATTTTTGACATTTGAACCACTAACACAAAAGTTCGAAAAAAAGACTGAAATAACAGTTTTCTCTAAAATTTTATTGGGTAACTTAAACAATTAATAATCCGTGTTTCTACCGCGAACACTAACAACACAAGAACATCGGTTTGGCATACTCAAAATGAGTTCATCCAAATCACGCTGTGGAATGGCCGCCCATGTTCGTTGGAACAACAAAAAAATGTCTTCTTGCGACTGGATACCCTCCATATTCGGCAGAGCTCTTCTCTGTAGCATATCCCATGCATGCTCAATCGGGTTCAAGTCTGGCGACTGAGCAGGCCAGGGCAGGACATTGATGTTAGCTGCGGCGAGAGTCTGTCTTACAACTCTTGCGGTGTGCGGTCGTGCATTATCATGCATTAACTGAAATAAGGGACCGATTTGCACTTGTAGAGGAACGATGACGTCTGATACAATCGTCTCAGCATAAATTTGAGCGTTGAGGTTGCCTCTGATCCAAATCAACTCAGTTCTTCCGCCGATCCAAATACCCGCCCATACCATGATGGTTCCACCACTATAAGGATGGACTTCCTGGCAGGATTTTAATCGCTGTTGGCGTCCAGGGGTTCTCCAGTGTCGTATACGTCTTGTATCCGGTCTCATACCAAAACGAGACTCATCAGAAAAGCACACGAAACGCCATTGTTCTTCTGCCCAATTTCTGTGTTCAAGAGCCCATTGATATCGAATCCTACGATTGTGCATTGCTATAGGTGGTACCCGTAGCGGTCTTCGGGAATGAAGGTTCACTTCATGCAAGCGGTTTCTGACTGTTTGGTCGCTAATTAAGTTCCCTGAAGAGTGATGAAGCCTCACGGCTAACATCATGGCGGTTATTGTTGGAGCTCTTCGAGTTAAGATTTGAATGTATCGCTCTTGTCTCCGTGCGGTGCAGCGATACCGTCCTCCATGGCGCTCAGCCACGGTACCAGTGCTTCGGTAACGTGTCCAAAGTCGACTGATAACACTCTGACTTGTATTCAGAGCTAAAGCCACAGTACGTTGCCGGGAACCAGCTTCTATCATTCCCACGGCTCTGAGCATTTCTTCCCTGCTTAAATGACGTCGCCGCTCCATAATAACGTTGGTTTTAATCAGTAGTAGGGAAACAGTAGCACTAATAATGTCTTCAATGCGTTGTATGTTTTTATAGGGAAAATATTGACAGCTGATTTTCATCTTTTACTCGAATTTGATTCACAGTTCCTGATTCAAATTATGAAATGCACCAAAAAGGATCCATATAAATTTATAAAATCATAAATTTATTACAAAGCCACATCTCAATCTCAAGAAATCCGCATAAAAATGCTTGATCCCTAGACACTTTTGATGTGTGTATATTATCGACCGCGCAAAATCGATTCCGTCAGCAGAATTGCCCAACTATCGATAGTTTCTCTATCGATAGATGACCTCGAAAACTAGTAACTATCGATAGTGCTATCGATAGTATCGATACTATCGGTACTATCGATATCACAAATTAACTAATACTATTGATTGGAAGCAATAGAATCGATAGTATCGATACTATTACATGATAATACTATCAATAGTATAGATAGTATCGATTATTTTTGAGTAATACTATCGATACTATCGATAGTATCGTTGTATTAAATAACAAAAACTATCAATACTAAATAAAATAATAATATATAATACTATTGAATATTGGAAGGCAATACTATCGCCGTTTATTATAGTATTGATAGTATCGATAATATCGATACTATCGATAGGCTATCGATACTATTGATATGACGTCAACTACCGATAGTTTAGCGATAGTCGACTATCGGTAGGCAACACTACCCGTCAGTAGCGACCGGGCCTTCCCAGCGTGAGTACGCGTCACTTTGCATCGCAGGCGCGTGCATTTGCGTAAACATAATTTTCAGAAATTGTACGCCGACTACCACATTTTGATCCCGTAAGTATTAATTTTATTTTAAGTAAGTACTGTGTATATTTATGGAAGTACTTTGTATATTTATGAAGAACATTAAATCTTTTGATATACAGGAATATTTTTTATTCAGTGCGCAAACTTTGACAAAATAAACTTAGATGAGTTTCATTAAACACGTTGTTTTTATTTTGATATGTTTTAGTACAAAAAAATAAAGTTATCGATAACGAAAGATGTCTACTTTCAAATTGACTTTATGGCCACTCACCGGCGCGTGACGCAGCGGAGCGCGCATAAGTACCTAGATATCAGCTGTGCGCTCGTTCGTTTTTCGTTCACAGGCGTAGGTAGGTATTTCCGTGGGTTACAATGTACAGATCGCTGAATTTATCAGGTTCGAACTAAACTTTTTTAAGATTAGGCCGCGATGTGAAGTTTTGAAGCTTCCATACCGCGTACTAGCTCACACCAAAGCGATGTGCCGCATCGTTGGTACTTGGATCTCGCTCGAAGAAATCGAAAATGGTTTCTTCGGTTTCGACCGCCAGATAAGGTCTGCCTTGTGCGTGATTCGGGGTCCTGAACTAACCGTGATCAAACAGCCGTTGATTGGCTGCTAAAATGGTCCTTTCACTAGGTACCGCAGGGTTAAGGATACCATGAGTGACCATGGGCTCGCATTCGAGGCATGCTCTCCGTCGCATACATTCTGCGAGCTGCTCGTAAACTTTCACCACTTAATAAATACACTCGCACCATCTCATAAAACTCGCGGTTACTAAAGTCCGACATCGTGACCGGTAGGTACGAGTTCGACACACACGCGGCACGGGGGTTGCGAGCAAAAGCGATTGGACGCGAGGTCACGATAGATGAGATGAGCAGACTGCGACTGTCGGGACTCGGGCAACCGCCACCCACAGCACTCTGCCCCGCCCGGGTTTTACCCAGATGCAACACCGCACGTGGGCCACCCAGACGGCGCGTGCGCCCAGTGTTCGTTATTACGAATAGACAGTGTCCATATTTTGTTGATTTAAAGTCGGATAAAAAAATTAATAAATAAAAAAAAAAAAAATTTGAACAAATAATGGAAATGTGTTCTATTACTAATACTGAACCACCAAAATTTTTTTGCGCACTCCTTAAAAAATATTCCTGTATACAGAGTTGATACGACCGAGGGGCATTAAATTACACTACGTATACTATACGTGTTTAGTATTAATTCGATAAGGTATAAAAATAAAAAGCGCCAAAAATGAGATTTTTTTTTTTTCAAACAAACTAAATAGCTTACAAATCAGAGTAAAACGCAACCACCCTTTGTAAGTAAAGGAAAAACCCAAATTTCATAGAAACTTGGACCTGGCGACTGACCTTACAAAGTGGCAACGTCGCACGCGCGCCGGGGCGCGGCATGTGTTATTTCGTGTCGAAGCGGGCGGCCGGCGGTGGCGCGGGCGGCGGCTTAGGCCTCCGCTCGCGCTGGCTGTTATGTTAGATAGTTTTGAAGTACGCCGACAACAAAAACACTAAATTTTTAAATTCTCTATGTGTCCTCCATTCACATTAATGCACAAATTATACCGACGGAGAATATTGTTATTTAGTTTTCTAATTAAATCACTGTCCGTCGCTAAGCACTTTAATTTATGAAATGCTAAAATAATCCTGTTTTTTAGTTCAACAATTGTATTTACCTCGGAGGCATACACTTCACCCTTAATGTACCCCCACAAAAAGAAATCCATGGGAGTGAGGTCCGGAGATCGTGGTGGCCACCGAACAGGTCCGAATCGACCGATCCATTGCTGCTCAAACATTTCTGTGAGCCGCTCCCTGGAAGCCATCACAGAATGTGGAGGCGCACCGTCCAGCTGGTACCACAACTTGCGATGAACGGCTAAAGGTAGTTGGTCAGTGTACTCGGCCACAGGACCACTTAATAAATCTAAAAATTTCACCGCTGTAAGGGTGCCGTCAATAAAAACAGGGCCGATAATATTATTATTATGGATACCAGCCCACACATTGAGAGAAAATCTGTACTGGTGTTCAGATTCTCGAAACACGTGTGGATTTCCCAAACTCCAGTACCGGAGGTTTTGCCGATTCCAGATGCCGTTCCGAGTAAAAGTACACTCATCGGTCCATATTACATTTGTTAAGAAATGGCGGTCTTCGGATGTTTTATTTAATAGCCATTGGCAGTAACTGTTCCTGATCGGTAAGTCTCTCGATAACAAAGCTTGCACCTTCCGATATTTATAAGGTTTGCGTTTGTTACGTTTTAGAACCTTGTGGATGGTTCTATGGCAACATCTAAACTGCCGGGCGGCTCTGTGGAGACTCGTTGTCGGGTTGCGGGAAAAATGATCTAATATTCGTTCGTCCCATGCAGCGGGTATTTGCCGCGGTGGCACTCCCTCCTGTTGCGGCACTACACGTTTATTGTCCCGTAATCTTTGTACTGCCAACTGTATGGTGCGGGCGTTCCTAGGGCAATTGCGGCTGTCACCATACCTTTCTCTGTATGTTCGCAGAGCTAATGCTGCGTTTCCACGGCATTCACCGTAAATTAAAATCATGTCAGTGTATTCTGACGCCGTGTAAGTTAGACGAGGCATTGTTGAACACTTTAATTAGGTATACACACACACAACCAAAGTTTAATTACGTGTCCTATCACAATAAAAAACAGTAAATCACAAAAAAAAACACTAACACTAAATAATTATAATAGCAAGTTACGTGTCTTGTCACAATAAAAAAAAAGAAAGAAGTGTCCTATTCACAATAACAAAACAAAATCACAATTGTCAGCGCACGAGTTCGACAAAACAATAGCGGCACAGGACTTCCGTGTTACGTAACGTACATACGTCCCGGAAGGATAGCGTTGGCGCACTGAAAAACCAAGTTTTTTAGTTTTTAGAGGCCCCCCTCGCAAGGACCAAAGATGCAATAGCAACACACTGACCTATTTCTATTTCTTTTACGCGCGTGATGTTTTGCTAATGGGATTGTCACTTTCTGTTGTAGGACGTATTTGCTTATGACTTGCGTAAGAGCGGCAACAACGTATCGTAGATTTATCGTTTTAAGGTGCATGACCTATGCCTATAGACATAATCAGCTGTTAGGAAAAATACATCATGTTCAAACGGGCCAAAAACTTAAAAAATCATTTGCGACTAAACTATTGTTTCAATTTAAATGATATTTGGTACAGAGCTTGAAAATGGTACCTAGTATAAGCAGTTTAAAGGAAAGCCTTTCTGTCGTATCAACTTTGTATATAAAATACTGGTGTGCGCGTGTTGGTCACTTGTGGTTCTTAGCTATATAGTTGGACTCGGCTGGCGCTGTTGTCATTTTTATAGTTTTTGAGTTTGCTAAAGTCGATAGCCGGTGAGGTCAAAATGTAAATCCAAGATGGTGGCTGCGAAAACTTTATAAATTTTCGTCATGGGTGTCATTTTCATAGTTTTCGAGGGTGCTAAAGTCAGTAGTGAGGTCAACATATGAATCCAAAATGGCGGTTGCGAAAAAAACCGAATGTTTAGTCATTGATGTCGTTTTCATGATTTTAGAGGGTTTTAAAGCCGATAGTGACGTTAAAATGTAAATCCCAGATGGCGGCTGCGAAAATTCTCAAATTTTTTATCATGAGTATCGTTTTCATAGTTTTCGAGGGTGTTATAGTCGATGTGAGGTCAAAATGTAAATCCAAAATGGCGGCTGCGAAATTTTTGTTTTTGTTTTAAATCATACGTGAGAAGGAGCCTTGTTCCTGACGGAGGTCCCCCGACCACACACATAATATTTTTTTAATGGTTCTTTAATGCTTTGGTTTGACTAATCAATCGATGGAGTGTTTTAGTTATTGAGCCCAAGCCCAACACTGCCTATAAGTTACTGGTATCAATACAGAAATTTGTTTTAGATAATGGGTCGAAAGCAAAAATCGCATCACCAAAAAAAGGCCAAAACGTGGCACGTATCAGACAGATTCTAACAAAACGTGATTCAAATCAAATCGCTACGACTTCGTCTCAAGAACATGTAAGCTTTTACTTTTGATCAGAGCTAGACGTGCATAGAATAGAAATATTTACGAGTACATTGAAAATCGATGACAATGCAATTTCTGAAAAGACAGTAAGTAATTACTGGTGATATGTTATTTACTTTTGAATAAAGTTTTTTTTTATTAAATCTACTAATAAAAAAATACAACATGTTTTTTTTTATTGAACTCCTCCTATTTCGTCCATAACGAACTTCATTTTTTTTAATTAAAAATATAATATTTACCTATACAATCACAAGACTAGAAAGAAACTCAAGTAGGTTGATGAAATTAAAATACTGTAGGCGGGCAACCCTATCGCGTGTTTACGTACCGCGCGGCTGTAAGTAATTATTTCTAGAACAGGGCCGAGTCACAATACTGTAATAATATTACCGTGCCTCAATGTTATTGAATGTTGAATGTCTAAAATATGTAGGTACCTAAATGCATATAACACCAAACTGTACCATTTTTATGTTGATTGTGGTAATTATACTACACGAATACTATACTAGACAAACATTCCAACTTTTATTTCTTAACCATACATATATGAATAAAAAAATATTATTATTAGGATCAAAACTGTATAAGCGATCACTACGCTCGATCTTTAGGCGTGTGTGCGTGAACGGTGCACACAAACATAGCATCGCAATGAATTTACCTATACTCTAGCGACTGAATTTTATGCACGGACTCTTATGTGTTTATCTGTGTTTCATTTAATGAAGATAAAAATTTTGTATTAATTTTTGACCACATTTTACACAAATATATATGTTGGTGATACGAAGTTCACCGGGTCATCTAGTTGTTGATCAAAATAAATAAATTATTGATATTTAACTTGGAATGTATTATAAATATAAATCTTCCGTAAACGGCTAACAGTGGCCACTATATTCCGTTTTAAGAATTATAATAAAACTAAACAATGTAAAACTATCGCTTCTAATAATATTAACGTATAATCTTGTGAAGCACAACTTAACGTGCTTATTTTCTGCATTTTCATTCTAAATTGTATGAAATAACCAAACAAACGATGAGGGCGCCACTGTGCGGTCGGCATAGTCTTAAAGAAAAAGATTATAATGATTAATGCATTATGCAAATAGGTAAGTTGTTACCAACTTACATACCACAAGGAGATGGTTGGCACAAACATCATTGTTTAGATTTATAGAATCAATTTATTGGATTTATACAAACATATCCCTGGGTAAAATTGAAATTGCTGGACAATATTTTGTAAATAAATGATGCACTACTCACTCTCGTCTCTTAATGTGAATCTGCCCATTTGAGCAAATTTTTTGAATGGTTCTAAACATATAATTCCCGCGCATTCTATCCTCATGATAGCCACTTGATCTTGTTTCACAAAGCGCGGCCGCGTCTTTGACTTGTCTCCAGTCTTTTTGTCTACCAAACAGATAAGTGCCTGCAAATAGAAAATGATTATGTTTTATACTGTATAAAAACGAATGTATAGCTTGATTAACTTGTTAGCTGCAGTATTGCAACTGACAGTCAGATCGATTTGTATTAACGTCACTTAGCACGTGCTTTAGACATTTTTTAATTGCCTTGCTGTTTCTATGTAGTTTGACTATTTTTTAGCTTTAAGTACATTAACTACATCGTTATTTTCATTAAAACCGTTTAATTTCGTTTTTTTACTAATTTTTTTGTAATATCGCCTGTCTTAAGATTGACGGCGATTTTTCTGTAGATGGAAAGGTCTGTAGTTAAGTTATAGATTTATTCGTCGTGTCGATGACACATTCTGTAGCTAGAAAGGCCTCTCGTTGAAACTGACGAAGATGAAAGGTTCTGTCGGCGAAATGTCCGTACGTGAAAGACTCTGCTGGTATTAGAAGATTACCAAACTTGTCAAAATCAACATTTATGAAATCAATGATAGACCATTCTGACACTATTGTAATAGTAGACTTGAGGCCCTGTTATTTTGCAATGGACATTCAAGTTACAGGTATGTATTATTAATTTACTTTACTATTTTGTATTTTCAATCCACCATTTTTTAGGGTTCCGTAGTCAAAAAGGAACTCTTATAGTTTCACCATGTCCGTCTGTCTGTCTATCTGTCCGCGGTTTAGCTCAAAAACTATTGGTACTAGAAAGTTGTAATTTGGCATGACTATACACGTTAATGACACCGAAAGTGGTAAAATAAAATTTTGAAAAGCTGTTATTTAGGATAATAATAATAATATAATTTATTTCTTTAAAAAGTACAAACAACATAATTATGGTAATACAAGTTTAGATTTTGAGATGATTGTACAGCTGCATAATACAGGGTGTCTCAGAACGGTCCAACTATTTTGAGAGTGAACGAGATGCAAACAAAGCGGGGTGAAGGTGAGGAAGAGGTAGTGTTTGAAAGATCTGTCCTTATATTTTTAGTTGACACAGGAGAGCAACGCTCGTTTTGCGTGCGCGCATATTTCGAGAACGATCGATCGCTCATTCGAATTCGTCGGTTATTTCGACTTCACTATGGATTGCGCAATATTGGAGAAATTCCTAGTAATGCCACTATCCTCGCGTGAATCCAGGCATTCAACGTTACTGGAAACACACTAGGCGATATTCATCATGGTCGTCCAAGAACAGCAAGAACCCCTGGAAAGATCGAGTTGGTTGCGATTTCCGGAGATGGTGGATTCGGCGTGCTATGTTGAGATGATACGCAATTTTTTTGGTCCGAAACTTAGAGAAAGTGAGCACTATAATTGTCAATCGTGGTTCTAACAAGATGAACGTGGTTCGAACTCGCGAGCAGCACTGCAAGAGTTGTTTCCCGAAAAAGTGATTTCTCAAAGGGGTAACATTGAGTGGCCACCACGGAGCCCTGATTTAACCCCACTTGATTTTTTCTTGTGGGTTTATCTTAAAAGTGTTGTCTACGAGAACAATCCACAAAGTTTGGTAGATTTAAGAAGAAATATTGAAGAGAAGATCAGACTGATTCCTCAGCAAATTCTACAAAAAATCTTCGAGAATGTTCGCAAAAGGTTTGAAGAGTGTCGCCAAAGAAACGGTCGTCATTTATCAAATGTAATATTCAGAAAATAAAATTTCGTTCTTTGTATACATTTTGGTATATCAATAAATAAATAGTTACAATTAACATTTTTTTCTTATTATCCTTCGAAAAAGTTGGATCGTTCTGAGACACCCTGTACAAATTAACACATTGACTCTCAAACTGAGTCATGCTCGTATTTTGAGAGTCAGAGGATACCTCCCCTACATGTAAAGTGGGGATGATAATTTTTTTTTCGTCCTTCCTATAGTGTGCGACAACGTTGGATAGGCCTTTCGACGATGTCATATCGACTATAGGTATATCGAAGTGTTGAAGTGCTTGTATGAAAACGCCACCATGTCCATCCAACTTCAGGAAGAGAGCACAAAACCAATCCAATTGCAGAAAGGCGTGAGACAGGGAGACGTTATTTCTCCGAAACTGTTCACGAACGCATTGGAAGACGTTTTCAAGCTCTTGAACTAGAACGGACTCGGCATCAACATCAATGGCGAATACATCACTCACCTTCGTTTTGCCGATGATATAGTCATCATGGCAGTCGTTGGAGAACCTTAATACTATGCTCAGTGACCTCAGTAGCGTTTCCCAACAAATGGGTCTTAAAATTAACATGGACAAGAAGAAAATCATGTCGAATGTCCATGTGACACCCATACCGGTTGTTGTTGGGAACGATACTCTCGAAGTTGTAGACCATTATAATTACCTTGGACAGATTGTTCAGCTAGGTAGGTCTAACTTTGAGAAAGAGGTCGCCCGAAGAATCCAACTTGGATGGGCAGCGTTCGGGAAGTTACGTGAAATATTCTCATCGGAAATCCCACAGTGCTTTAAGACTAGAGTGTTTAACCAGTGTGTGTTGCCAGTGATGACATATGGCACTGAGACGTGGTCTTTAACTGCCGGCCTTTTAGAGAGACTAAGGGTCACTCAACGAGCAATGGAAAGAGTTATGTTCGGAGTTTCTTTGCGTGATAAAATCCGGAACGAGGATATTCGACGAAGAACCAGAGTCACTGACATATCTCTTAAAATTTGCAAGTTGAAGTGGCAATGGGCAGACCAGGTCGCTCGTAGAACTGACACCCGATGGGGAAGAAAAATTCTTGAGTGGCGACCACGAACCGGAAGACGCAGCGTAGGCAGGCCTCCCCCGCTAGGTGGACCGACGACATCGTGAGAGTCGGGGGCAACCGATGGATGCAAGTGGCGGATTGTCGTTCAGCGTGGTGATCTAAGGGGGAGGCCTTGGTTCAGCAGTAAACGTCTTCCGGCTGATGATGATAAGTGTGCAGCCAGGGTCTACGCCGAGCGCTTGGGCGCGTAGCACTTGCTACGAAATATGTACCTATTGTTTTTGAATTTGATCCGTATTTAACTGTTTTTTGTTTAGTTTTAGGTACTAGTATTGAGTGTTCTTTCAAAAGAATGCTTGTACTAGATACTTCGCTGTCCTGTTCCTATAGATTAGATTTCAAAAAATGGCTGGCGCGTTCATCAGATGATAAAGCTCTTCTTGCACAGAAAAAACAACATTTCCAGCAACAGTTTAGGGCAGCGACTTGGTCTAATAGTCGACAAACCGCGAAGGGAGGAAGCAGCACATCCAAAGATGGAAACACTGCCAGAAGGTTTTTTTTTTCTAATTCATTTATTTCAGCGAAAATTACTGGATTTGACAAAGACCTTATTGACAGATGTCATAATCTGCTGCAGTGTCTTTCGTCGGGATACAAAATTAATAACGCGGCTTTTAAAGAGTATGCTCTAGACACAGCACGTAAGCTTGTTGCTACCTATCCATGGTACAACCTGCCCTCGTCTGTGCATAAGGTCCTCATTCATGGTTCGGAAGTAATTGACCATGCATTATTGTCAATAGGTGAGCTTTCGGAAGAGGCCGCCGAATCTTGCAATAAGTTAGTTAAACAGTTTAGGCGTGACAACACGAGGAAAATGTCCCGGGTTGTCACAAACACCGACTTGATACATAGACTTCTTAATTCGGATCCTTATATTTCTGGTTTAAGAAGGTTACTACGGAAGAAGAAGTCTATTCTATCTAAAGAGGTGTTGAATTTGTTGTCGGTATAGAATAAAATGTATATAGTTATATAATAAACACTAGATTTATATTATTTTAGATACAGCTCCTATTATGTAGTTACATAATAGTTATTAACATGTAAATATAGTAGATTATACAACAAGTGAAAAAAAAGGGAATTTAATTCGAGGGACTACGTTGGCTCCCGAGAGCAGCGAAGGATTCTAGAATAGAATCCCGAGCGTAGCGAGGTATTCTAGATTTGAATCCTGAGCGGAGCGAGGGATACAAGGACCGAGATGAATTATTTTTTTCACGAGTTGTGTACTCTACTTTTTACCATTGACTGCGAGAAAATAAATAGTAGTATAGTATTTATAACATTTTACTATAATTGCTGCTTTATTTCGAAATGATTCCGGAGTTAGTGTCTCATTTTCGTCACTGGAAGAACTCATTTTATTATAATTTATGTTATTAGATTTTCCAATGACTTAAAACAACGATAACAGATAGAAAAGAACCTAAAATGGCGGGTTTTTTTTTTTATTATGGAATAGCTCCGTATAGCCAGCCAGTACGTACTTTCAGCACGTTTTATTTATTTTTGTATATAATTCGTATATTCGTGCTTGTTCCAAATTCAAAATGTTTTTATTCACTCAGTGACTAAAAGAGAGTTTTATTCACTGTTTTCGATGAATAAAATGCCCTTTTTCGAGTGGCAATGGTAAAAATATATTTTTCTCCATTTCTGTGTTTGTAGTTGGGTAATAATTAGGTATTAACTTTATTTTGACTATAAAAATGTAAATATTTAACTTTATTCGTTATTAAGTTGCAATTCTTTTCTTGTATTTTAGTATGTACTAGCGACCCGCCCCGGCTTCGCACGGGTGCAATGCTGATACTAAATACACTACATTATACATATAAACCTTCCTCTTCAATCACTCTATCTATTAAAAAAAACACATCAAAATCCGTTGCGTAGTTTTAAAGATTTAAGCATACATAGGGACAGAGAAAGTGACTTTGTTTTATACTATGTAGTGATTTCTTCAAGTATAATAACTGCAATAAATTAATAAATAATTAATAAAAAAGTTTTTTAACATTAATTCGCTTATTTTAATTTTATTATAACGTAAGTATTACAAAAAAGCATAATAATAATAATTAGTATTGATAACGACAGTCCTTCGCGAAACCCTATGACCGCCTCTCTTAGGGCGCGGAACCTACTGTGTGGTGGGCAAAGTGGAATAGTCTTTTCAAAACTTATGATGTAACTATATACGGTGACTGATAATTAGTTACCGATACTTAAACACGTGCTTGTACTCATGATAACAAACAGCTTTTACTATGGGACCAAACCTGAAATTGTGAAAAAAAATCTGCTGTTCAGTCATTTATGTTCACCTAACTGGTCAAAATGTAGGTACTGAACAGCCGATTTTTTTCGCGAATTCAGGTTTGGTCCCATAGTAAAATGTCACTCAGGTTGGCTGGACAAATCTTCAAAATAGCTCGCATTTAACTAGGTCAATAGGGCATTTTATGTGTCGGCTAAACACCCTTATGTCAGAATTTGTGACGCTACAGAATCTTAGATAATCGATCGAAAACGTGTCCAGCCATCTTGAAAAACCACTTTTCGCTGGTCTCTCAATCTCGGTAACGGAAGTGATTTTGACGACTTTTTGCATATAGGGCGTCACATAAAGTGACAGGCATGAAGCTAAAAGTTTTGTGATACGTCCAGCGGTTTAGTAGAAAAATGCAAAAATCTGTGTCCAGCCAACTTGAATTTACGTATTAAACTTTTGGCTGGCACTTCTGAATCTCAATAACGGGAGCGTTTTCGAATATGGTTCCTTTACTAACATTTAGTGACGCAATTTGTGACTGTAATAGCGTTTGATTTATGGCGTTTACGAGAAATCAGTAAAAACGTAATGTCCAGCCAACCTGCGTTCAATCTGGCTGGACACATGTATCTCCGCTGCCTGATGATCTACGGCCTTCGAAATATATTCAAATTTTTGTGACGGGGACGATAATGATTTACTGAATTTGTGACGGAGAAACTTTGAGTAGTTTCAAACATATTGATCATTTAAGTTTTCCCATACAAACATCCAATAATATTGTGAGGTGACCATAATTTTTACATAAATAAAGTCTCAATGGTATTGAGATAGGAAGTGTCGATTCCATCTGTTTTTTTTTATTTTTATTATGTCCGACGTTTAAAAGTGATGCCGATACTTATTTTATACAGGGTGCATTTGATATCATGGGCATTATTTTAACCTAAGGTACTACTTATGATACTAATTGCATTAGGGCTACTATTACGCAAATCAAAAATATTATTAATGCAAGTATGGAAAACCTTAAAATGTAGTAAGTCATACAAAGTATCAAATTAGTTGCGCTTCTCGATAGCAAATGCGTAGGTACACTACGCCGTACGCGCGTCATTGGGCGTGAATTCTTTGACCCCGCCCGACTCACGTGACATTCGTAAGTTGCCAATGAATTGATTCATAATAAATTCCAATTTTCCCTTCGTACTTTGCCGGCTTAGGACGGTCAAAACTACGTCAACTAACATACATTAAAAAAAAACATTTACGTACCTAGCTTGTGGATTGTTTTGAAAAAACCTTATTTGTCGGTAAAGTGACAGAGGGTAAACGGGTGCTCTTCCACGAGCTTGTGCATGTGCTGGCACGTGAAAAGACGAAAAATCCAACAGGTTCTGAGTGGTTCTGGTGGAATGAGACCCCGTGAAGGAATAGGGTCGTTCGGGTAGCGCCGATGGAACATTTCACGAGTTCATACTAAATTTCTTGTGCGATCGTAAATTACAACCATTTGTGGGTATTGTTGGTTGGTGTACCTAGCCTGCACATTACGCGGTCGAGGCATCGTGTACACAAACACACACACAACACACAACTAATAAACTAACACTTAATTCACTGCAATCCAAGCACCGTATGACGCGAGCGGCGAGTACGGCGATTACGTCACGGGATCAATAAATCAATTACGCGTCAATGCACCTGCGCAGTCGTTATGACACTGGTTCCGGGTTCGTGACTTCGTGTTGCGGCGGGAAGCATACCCCGCGCGGGGGTGATATTCGTATTTTTGCGAGTGAGGGAGTGGGACGGAGAGAGTTCAGGGAATCCCGCCGGACGGAATGTCTTGTAGCCCATTGTTATTATTACTTGTAAGGAAAAACCCGCGCGCGCGCAGGTGATGTTTGTTTACATTTCGCTTTGCGCTGTAACTGCGCTTTAAGATTTTGATATTTCAACAATTATTGGCGTTAACAAAGTATTTTGTTTTAATTACTTTAAGTGTTTATTTGCAATAATAAGCCTTGTGCAATTTGACTTACTACATTTTTAAGGTTTTCCTTACTTGCATTAATAATATTTTTGATTTGCGTATTAATAGCCCTAATGCAATCAGTATCGTGAGTAGTGCCTTAGGTTAAAATAATGCCCATGACTTCGATTCCACCCTGTATATGCCGATATATACTTTTTCATTTAAATACCTTCGAGCATTAGTTATCCTCACACAATGGCGCCAATTCTATTGTACACCGAACTAAACTAACCAAACTATCACTAAAATTACTTACTTTTAGCTATGAGAATCTTAGAGCTATTCTGCATTAAAATATCTCTAAATTTAAAAATAATTTTGACACAACCAAATCGGATTTGACAATCGCGAGTCCACGTGGTGAGTAGGTAATTTTTTTTTGTTTGTTTGGCATCGCACGGTTTGTGCATTCAGTAAAAAAGTAGGTACTTATTTGCCCTCATCATCATTATCTGCCTAGCCTTTTCCAACTATGTTGGGGTCGGCTTCCAGTCTAACCGGATGCAGTTGAATACCAGTGTTTTACATGGAGCGACCTCCACAACCCAGTTACTGGGTAATACGATACCCCTTGGTAAGACTGGTTGTCAGACTTTCGGGCTTCTGACTATCCGTAACGGCTGTCAAAGATCCACGAATGACAGCCGGGATGCTTTCCGAGGCACGGAGGGGTCTCGGTATGTAAAGATGGTCACCCATCCACAGACCAACCGCGGCAAGCGTAGCTTAACCTGATCGATCGACTTGGGCCTCAAGTCTGCTATTACAATAGTGTCAGAATTGTCTATCTCTGATTTCATAATTGTCGATTGTGACAAGTTTGGTAATCTACTAATATAATGGCGTCATTATGACTTTCCAATGGTCAACCACTGACACTCCATTGAAAGAAATGGTAATCTCGTACATAATGACAAATGAATAAATGTAATGTTTACTGCTAATTACGAACTTTTTACTACTTCAGATTGCAAACACTAATACGTAATATGTAAAAATATATATTAAATGAAATCTAGCATGAAATTTAGTAGTTTTTCTGAGACCATTGACCGACCAATGGTCGACCATTATAAATTTAGCAGATTACGAACTTTTAGCAAAATGACGATGGGATTGTGTTGGAATGACGAATTTATAAAAATAGCAGACTTGGGCCCCCTGTTCGGCTGTTATTATTTAGCCACGGGCCCCTCCCAGTGTTTTTTTTGAGCCGAAGGTGCGTAGTGGGGCAACCTCGACCTCTTTTTTAAGGAATTTTTCACTTTTGTATGGAAAATATGAAAAATTATTACCAACGTGTTGAGTTTTAACCTTTTGTACGCCATTGTCACATATATGTGACAAACGAAATCTTACCCTGAACGCCAACGTCACAAATATATGACAAAATACACGTCGCACAATATTATGAAATAAACAATTTAATCAGTACTTTTGTGTTTTTATTTATATAATTTAAAAGTATAAGCTTCTGTCTATATTGTATTGCATGAAACTTATATAAATAAACCACCAAGTAGATGTTAAAAGTAGTGTCTCACACGCCGTAGTCTGCTATATGCGACAGCTAGTGTTGTGACGTATGATTGTATAATCAATAAAAACTTAAAAGATGAATATGAAATTTTAGTCCAGAGTATATTATTTGTGTTTAAGTTGGTATGAGGAGAAATAAAACGTATTTTTAAAACAACAGCCTTATACAACAATGCCTCTAGCTACACAATCAAAAATAAAATATGCAAATGGTGCCGATTCTCTTGTCACAAATGCGTCTAAACTAAACTAAAAATCACCAAAATTTTGTTTATTCCTGTCAAACGATTTCCCATTCTGAAATTAACTAAAGTGACACAACTTAACCAAATTTTAGTTTGTCATCACTAAGATTGCACTAAGATATTAGTTTAGTGAAAATCGTAATTTTGCTATTCTGAATTTGACGTTTATCATCTAAAATTTAGATTTTCTTACTAAACCTGAGTATTTTTAATCGCGACTATAAAGGTGTGGAATAAAATTAGTTGGCATGAATTAAAATTCACACCAACACCTCGACTTCAGATGCAAAAACAGTACAGTTTTTTTATTTTCTTTTCTTTTGCTTATATCTCGAAAACGGTGTCCTATCGCAAAAATAATGAAAATTTCGACCCCCTTTAAGAAACCCCTAAAACTAAAACTCAACACGTTGGTAATAATTTTTCATATTTTCCATACAAAAGTGAAATATTCCATAAAAAAAGAGGTCGAGGTTGCCTCACTGCGCACCTTCGGCTCAAAAAAAAAAACACGGGGAGGGGCCCATGGCTAAATAATAACAGCCGCACAGGACGATCGATCAGGTTAAGCTACGCTTGCCTCGGTTGGTCTGTGGATGGGTGACCATCTTTACATACCGAGACCCCTCCGTGCCTCGGAAAGCACGTTAAGCCGTTGGTCCCGGCTGTCATTCGTGGATCTTTGACAGTCGTTACGGGTAGTCAGAATCCCGAAAGTCTGACAACCACTCTTACCAAGGGGTATCGTATTACCCAGTATTTATTTATTTATTTATATATACTTTATTGTACACCAGAAAATACTTAACAAAAAAAAAAACAATTATTACTACAAAACATACAATGGGCGGCCTTATCGCTTTCTGCGATCTCTTCCAGGCAACCTTGGAATGGACAGCGATTGCGTGGATAAATAAAAATGGGGTTGTCAATGGTGCAACATAATATACGATAATAGATACATAGATAATATAATATATATATATACATACAAGCTGTATAATAGATACATAAATAAATACATACTAAATATACATACAAACAACGAAAATAATTGACGACTACAGATTATTCCGTTACGAAAACAAGATCACAACAACAAGTAATGTTCCTTCACCAACCTCTTAAACACAGCTAACGATTGCGCGCGTTTTATTTGAACTGGCAATGCATTCCATAAACGAGCGGCCTGAACAGAGAAGGATTTGTCGAAAAATGTTGTGGAATGCATTGGCATTTTAAGCTTTAAATTATCCGATGATCTCAAAAACTTCGTGTGGGAGTCGCAAAGATACTGAAAACGGTTTTTAAGATAGAGAGGGGTGGAAGGGGAAAAGAGCACATTATACAATAGGGAAAGAATATGAGCATTCCGGCGAAGGCGAATTGGTAACCACTTGAGCTTCAGACGAAATTCGGAAACATGGTCATATTTGCGCAAACCGAATATGAACCTTATACAGACATTTTGAAGCCGCTCAAGTTTATCGAGTTGGTCTTGGGTAAGGTCAAGATAGCTGGCATCAGCATAATCTAGAATGGGTAGAAGAAGTGATTGTGCAAGTGCAATCTTGGTGGCAGTTGGTAGAAAATTACGCAGTCTCTTCAAAGATGCAGCGGATGCAAATAGCTTGCGGCTAACTTCCTGCAGCTGGGCAGTCCAAGAGAAGTTCTTGTCAATGAATATCCCCAGGTTTTTAACTTTTTCGCTGAACGGAATAATAGAGTTGTCAAAAGAAACTTGAGGAAGAGTCGTCCAGTCAATCCTTGAGACCGTCCTAGAACTGCCAACCACAATAACCTGCGTCTTTATGGGGTTGACCATAAAGACGCAGGTTATAAGTCCATACCTCTTGCTCCAGTCACATATACGGGCCAAATCGCGATTAATCACTAAGATAGCCTCAGACAGATTTCCAAGAGGAGCTCGTGCGTAGATTTGTAAATCATCTGCATAAAGGTGGTAGGAGATTGAGTTAATAAAAACTGCGAAAAGTAAAGGGGAAAGAACGCCACCCTGTGGTACACCGGCAGAAGTATTACTCCAGCAGGCTTAGCATGACGCATTCTATTTCTACGTAGAATAGACACAGCTCTTTATATACAACATTACATTACGTTTCTCCACTTTTGACATCGCACCGTAGAAATCCTTCTACAATCTGTCATTTTGTCTTTCGTTTCTAACGATCTTTGTCTAGGTCTTTTTATATGTAGACTATTTCAGAAGAAAGTTTTCTATCCCAACTGTCAAAATGACGCTGATACTGACAGTTGTAAGATTTTAAACTTTCTACACGACGGCCACAAAGTATATACGGTTATCTACAAAATCATGATATAACTACAATATTTTTTTGTTCCAAAACACGGTATTAGACACTGATAACAATTGTTGTAGTTGTCTTTATATACGAGATTTATTATCAGTAAATAAAACTAATAAAATCCTATGACAAAACAGAATTCTGAGTCGAATTATGTAAAAGAGTATGTATTTCGTAAAAAGTGCAATTGACTCTTTCTACTTTGCTGCCGTCGTACTGTCTACACGGAATGTCATCTTTGTCTACTCTTCCGTCGACAAAACGGTGCTCATGCTACGCCTGCAGGAAGACAAGGTCTCTCCTATGCAAATACGTTGACGGCGACCGAACAGGTAACTACGAAACCAGTCAATTACCGATGGAGATATATTAAGAGAGCGTAGAATGCCAAGCAAAACATCGAAATCAACAGTATTAAAAGCATTACTGAAATCTAGTAAAGCTAACACCGTTAGATTACCGTTTTCCATGGCTGACCTTATATCATCCGTAATATTCAGAAGCGATGTGGTGGTGCTATGACCAGGACGGAAGCCAGACTGGATAGGGTTAAGGAGAGTAATTGGGTTGTGGAGGTCAGATAGGCAGTCGCTCCATGTAAAACACTGGTATTCAGCTGCATCCGGTTAGACTGGAACTCGACCCCAACATAATTTGGAAAAGGCTAAGCAGATAATGATGATGCGGGCAAATAAGTACCTACTTTTGGGCTGAATGCACAAACCGTGCGAAGCCAAACAAACAAACAAAAAAGTACCTACTTACCACGTGGAGTCGCGATTGTCAAATTCGATTTGTTTGTGTCAAAATTATTTTTAAATTTAGAGAATTTTAATGCAGAATAGCTCTAAGATTCTCATAGCCAAAATTAAGGAATTTTAGTAATAGTTTAGTTAGTTTAGTTCGGTGTACAAGAGAATCGGCACCAATGTCTAATATCGACACTTGTTAAACTCATCTCTTGCGCATCCCTAGCGCAAACCAATATTATCAGTCCCTTGTACGCCATAGTCATAAATCTATGACACAACGGTGACGGTATTACTATATTAAATTCCTTGCGTATTTTAGATTTAGATAGGTATTATATTAGATAAGAATACTTATTAGAATCGATAACCAACGTGTACACTGATACATCCCTAATTCAGATGCGAGAATGTCATAAAATTGACTGGCAAGCAACGCCATTGTCACAATACCAAGACAAGTCATGTTGAAAAGTATTGTAACCATATTGTAACAAATAGATTTTTTTGTTTTTTAATATCTGCTTTTTCATTGATAGTCTCTGTTAAATGCTGTGTAAAGATTACTATATTGGAATATAGTGGCAGGATAAATAAAATTTCAGTGTCGTGAGTACGGTTTATTAGAAAATTAAAGACGAAAATAAAAACTCAGTTGTATATCGATATGTTTTGGAATCCCTATTTTTTAAGAAGGTCATTTGACAGAAAAAGTGGCCTGGCGTCAGGGGTACGGCGTTACGTACTCTGGCGTTCAAAAGGTTAAGGGTTTTTAATACAGTTGCTCAAAAAGTGGCGTATTGCAGGGACGTATAGCGTTCGGGATGTGGGCTATTGCATACTCGTGCTTTTTTTTTACCTTTCCCGAACTCGTGCGTTCTCTTTCCCAACTGTCAAAATAATGTCTATTAAAAAGAAAAACCAACCATGAAGTTATTACTCAAAAAAAATCATAGAAGTTTTTTATGATTCATGCAAATACGTATATTTCTAAAAAGAAGCTACTAATTTGTTTCAATATCAGATTTAATGATTTGATTGAATAAGTTAGTTAGGTTTCATTTCATTTTCATTTCATATCAATAAAAAAATTCTACTGAAGACTTGGCTGTATGGGCATAGTTCCCTTTGCCTACCAGAATCGGTGAAGAAAAAAAAATCTCTGCTTATATTCTACGGTTGGCGCCATTTTTCAGAAATTTTCTTTGCGAGTTTTAGTTGTTTGTTGCACAAAATGAGTAATTTCGACCCTAGTTTTTTTGAATTAAGAGTCCCTATCAATTTCGCGGGGTGAAAACAGAAAATCAGTTTTTTTCGCGCAATTTTCTCAACAACTTTAAGTTATCTACATTCTTTTTTTAAATACACAGTTATTTATCACCTATTTATCTAGTAAGTCTAAGAATTTAAATTTTAGTACACGAACGACGAATTCAAGTTTATAAGGCATTATTTAGATATTTTACTACAATTAAATAAGTAGTCAAAATAAAAACATAAAACATTGATTTTAGTAGATAAATACCTTAAATCTTAAAATATTTAACACTTATTATTATTTTCAATAAATTCTTACGCGTAGACAAGGGTTTTGCACATGATTTTATTTGGTTTTTTCAGCGTGATCAACATTTTTTTACAAGTACTAAATCATTAAATTTTAAAAAACAAAATTGTACACTTACTAATATAATATATGCCCTTTATTTATAATTTTTTTTCAGATTGTTATTTGCTGCCAGTAAGTTATGAAAGCAATTGAAAAACATGGTGTTTCATGCTTACGTAAAAACGTGTTAGATTTTTATTTTTTGTAATTTATATTAAGTAGTTACCAAAATTTAAAATTGTACACTTACTAGATAAATAGTTGATAAATAACTGTCTAATTAAAAAAAAAACTAGTTAACTTAAGGTTATTGAGAAATTCGCGCTGAAAAAACTTGAATTTTCTGTTTTTAGACCGCGAAATTGATAGGGACCCTTAACACCACCGGAACTCAGTATAATTGCACAAAATGCTTCGGAGGACATTTTACCGGAAAAGTCAAACAGTCGCTACATATCTACATCGACGAATTTATTGCGTGGAGAGAAGAGAAAAAAGCAAAGATTTAACTCCATCAACTAGCAAACGCCATTGTATGACAAATATACATGAACAATCATACGAAATTAACAATAGTTTGTCTCAAAGAGTAAATATGCAACCTAAAACTTCCCCAGTTAGTATAAAAAACTGTACCAATTTCAATGTATATGTGAATTATAACTTTTATAAGAAATAAATGATTAGTTAGTTGAGTTTATTGTGTTTTTATTATTTTATTAAATTTGCTTCATATTTTCGCAACTGTATTAAAAATAGTCGTTCAGTAGCAGTACACGTGCGAAACCGTCATTGCAACTTGTTCCGACTGTCAACCCTCGCCTTCGGCTGCACCTCAGCTAGGGTAGACATTTGTCGGAACTCTTTGCAATGACAACCTTTCCGCACTTGTAATGAAATATACTATTGCGGGTATTATAAAGGGGGTCGAAATTTTCATTATTTTTGCGATAGGACACACCGTCTTCGAGATATAAGCAAAAGAAAATAAAAAAACAGTACTGTTTTTGCATCTGAAGTCGAGGCAGTCGAGGTGTTGGTGTGAATTTTAGCTCATGCCAACTAATTTTATTCCACACCTTTTTAGTCGCGATTAAAAATAGTCAGATTTAGTTAGAAAATCTAAATTTTAGGTGAAAAACCACAAATTCAGAATAGCAAAATTACTATTTTCTCTAAACTATTAACTCAGTGCAATCTTAGTGCTGTCAAACTAAAATTTAGTTAAGTTCTGTCACTTTAGTTAATTTCAGAATGGGAAATCGTCATTTGACAGGAATAAATTAAATTTTGGTGATTTTTAGTCTAGTTTAGACGCATTTGTGACAAGAGAATCAGCACCAATATCTATCTATGTACTTACCATGAAAAACACCAATACACCCCCCCCCCCCCCTCCTCACTTCTACACTTTTGTCATATTCTATCGATTTAAGGCGAAAGCGCCAGGGTAGCCCGCGAAATTCAATTTTTGTTTTACGTTTTTTGCAATTTGTTGGTCAGTATAAGTTGTACGTTGATTAAAATATGATTCGCGGCCGTAACAAATACTTATGTATTTACAGAATTATCCTACTATCCTACTTCCTACTAATCCTACTATCCTACTAATATTATAAACGCGAAAGTTTGTGAGGATGGATGGATGTTTGTTACTCTTTCACGCAAAAACAACTGAACGGATTTTGATGAAACTTTACAGCAATAAAGCTTATACAACAGAATAACACATAGGATACTTTTTATCCCGATATTCCCGCGGGATCGAAACTTACGCGGGTGAAACCGCGGGGCGCAGCTAGTAATCTATAAATTCATCAACACAACTCTCTAAGACCAAGTAATCCCCAAGAATGACTATTTCATGAAATCTTCACATTTGGGGATTATACTAACTTAACAAGTTGTATTACTGATTGTAATGATTATAATTCTGCCAACTACTATCACCAAAACACGGATTTTCGTCCATTAAAGAAAACACCTTAAAATATAATTAGTCCTACATAAAACCTACAATATTGGTAAACCTACTGCAGTGTTTGTATGGGAAAATTTAATTGATCAATATCTTTGAAACTACTCAAAGTTTCTCCGTCACAAATTCAGTAAATCATTGTCGTCCCCGTCACAAAAATTTGAATATATTTCGAAGGCCGTAGATCATCAGGCAGCGGAGATACATGTGTCCAGCCAGCTTGAACGCAGGTTGGCTGGACATTAAGGTGCAGCGCAGACGGCACTTTTTGTGCGATCGAGTCTGCGGCGCACAAAAAGTCTGCATGGCGCGCAAAAAGTCGGTCGCGGATTTTTCACAGACTCAACGCACACGACGCACATCTTCGATCATTCTGTCGGCAGAGCTGTCTGTCTTTTTAAATGTCTATCATGATATTCTGCCTTAGAAGTATCATAGTGTCCCGAAGTGCCCGAATTACACGGATTTTTAGTGCGCCGGACTTTTTGCGCGTCGTGTGCGTTACTGCATATAATTGCATAGGTTCTATTTTCACAGACTAAAAAGTGTGTCACGGATAGTCTGTCGTCTGCGCTGCACCTAAGTTTTTACTGATTTCTCGTAAACGCTTACATATGACGCCATAAATCAAACGCTATTACTGTCACAAATTGCGTCACTAAATGTTAGTAAAGGAACCATATTCGAAAACGCTCCCGTTATTGAGATTCAGAAGTGCCAGCCAAAAGTTTTTTACGTAAATTCAAGTTGGCTGGACACAGATTTTTGCATTTTTCTACTAAACCGCTGTACGTATCACAAAACTTTTAGATCCATGCCTGTCAGAAATTTATGTGACGCCCGTTGATATGCAAAAAGTCGTCAAAATACCAAGACCAGCGAAAAGTGGTTTTTCAAAATGGCTGGACACGTTTTCGATCGATTATCTAAGATTCTGTAGCATCACAAATTCTGAAATAAGGGTGTTTAGCCGTCACATAAAATGCCCTATTGACCTAGTTAAATGCGAGCTATTTTGAAGATTTGTCCAGCCAGCCTGAGTGACATATAGTAAAAGTTGTTTGTTGTCATGAGTACAATCACGTGTTTAGGTATCGGTCACTAGTTACCTGTCACCCTATATAATAAGTAATTTACCTTCACTGTGATTTCTTCTGCTGCACAATGTATATGCATCACTGCTGAATATCCCGCACAAATGATTGATTTGTGTTCAAGGATCACGACTTGAGCGTCGAACACCTGTAAATTGACATATTTATCTTTGAAGTACAGTGCTAAATTAATATAACCATCTTCAATAGTATTAAGCCAAATTCAACATTTAAAAGTATATCACAGGTCTATGGAAAAAGCTGATTACTAAAATATATAAGGTGTTAAAAAACCATTGAACTGAACAACTTTCACTAACGAACCAACCAAGGGACCAACTCTGAAATAACGAAAAAAAATCAGCTTTTTAATACATTTTGGTCAAGTAGGTAGGTATTGATCTTTTGTATTAAACAGTAGATTTTTTTTTGTGATTTCAGAGTGGGTCCCATAGTGAAATTTGTTCAGTTCCATGGTCTAAAGCACCTCATAAAGTTTGTCGGGTTAATTTTTTAACACTGTATAATAAGTATTAGCCAGTGCATGTTGTACTGGTAGTGTCAAAAGGTGCTAAACAACTACATAAAACTATAGTCTGTTTCATACACAAATTTTTGTTTTAATTGCTGTAATCTATTCAGGAAATATTATGATTATTAAATGTGCAAGCCACCTTTTGTATTGACGCAAAACAGACTTTTGTGAATTAGTGATGTTCAATCTTTTATTTTTATCAGTGATACAAAAATAACTACTATGGAACTGCTGTATTAACCACAAAAATATAGTACTTTAACATTCAAATAGATAGTGGTATCTATCAATCAAACTGCTGCTTAAATTAAAGCGTACCCTTCCAGTGGTGATTGGTTCAGCAGTGTCACAAAGAACAAAGCCAGGAGACACATCTTCTTCTTCAATTCCTTTGAGCTTGACTTTCACATTTTCACCAGGACCAATGGACGTAACTTCGATGTCGTCAGACCATAACTGGTCTACAGTAACTTGCACCTGCATTCAGAACATACATGTTGCTGTATATTATTACTATTAAACAAATAAATTCATTCTGGACATTGCTTTAGTTTGACTGATTTGTAGTTTGTACATATTTTTAGGTAAAATATCAAGATATAATAATTATTGTAAGACCAATAGAAAGATATTATCTAAATAAAATTGGAAAAAGACAAAGCAAAATGTATTTTAAGGAAGTCTCTTACCCTATTAGGCATAAGGAATAGGGCAGCGCCCTTACGAGTAACTCCTGCTTCCACCTTCCCCATGAGAACAGTGCCCATGTCTTTGTATTTGTCGACGACCGGCATGATGAAGGGTCCGTCCATCTTGCGGTTCAGAGAAGGAAGTTCGTCAATCAGTTGTATGAAAGACGGTCCACGATACCACGGACAGATTTCTTCAGTTACCTAATTGAAAATACATCTGATATTAGTTCATTACTGAAAAAAAAAACCAGACCATTCGAAATCATTTACTGTCACTTAAAAAGTAGATTGATTTAAGTTATAATGTGCTTACTCTTTGAAGTAACCCTTGTCCTGTTTGACCAGAAACAGGAAGGAATGATAAATCCTTTGCTGGGTTGAAGCCCAACTTTTTGAGGTAAGGCATGATCTTGTCTCGACATTCATTGTATCTGGAATTTGAAACATAAGAAACTTCAGAAAGGTTTTATGACTATATGATTACCAGTGGTCGGAGTAGGTAGAGCTGTTTTTGCTACTTGCGACATGCGGACATAACATGGATATGCCAAATATTTCCCGGAATCCCGGGAATTCTCGGAATTAAAAAAACATTGTTTAAGTAGTTTTATAGGAGTAGGTAGAGGTATTTTTGTTATTTGCTACATGCGGACATAACATAGATATGCCAAGTATTTCCGTAAAATTAGTTGGCATGAATTAAAATTCACACCAACACCTCAACTTCAGATGCAAAAACAGTACTGTTTTTTTTTATTTCTTTTCTTTTGCTTATATCTCGAAAACGGTGTCCTATCGCAAAAATAATGAAAATTTCGACCCCCTTTGTAAAACTCGTAAACCCCTAAAACTCAACACGTTGGTAATAATTTTTAACACTTTCCATACAAAAGTGAAATTTCCATAAAAAAGAGGTCGACGTTGCCCCACTGCGCACCTTCGGCTAAAAAAAAACACGGGGAGGAGCCCCGTGGCTAAATAATAACAGCCGCACAGGTCGATCGATCAAGTTAAGCTGCGCTTGCCGCGGTTGGTCTGTGGAAGGGTGGCCATCTTTACATACCGAGATCCCTCTGTGCCTCGGAAAGCACGAAGCCATGGTCTTAGCTGTCATTCGTGGATCTTTGACAGTCGTTACGGGTAGTATGAAGCCCGAAAGTCTGACAACCAGTCTTACCAAGCGGTATTGTATTTACCCAGTAACTGGGTTGTGGAGGTCAGATAGGCAGTCGCTCCATGTAAAACACTGGTATTCAGCTGCATCCGGTTAGACTGGAAGCCGACCCCAACATAGTTTGGAAAAGGCTAGGCAGATGATGATGATGAGGGCAAATAAACACCTACTTTTTGGCTGAATGCACAAACCGTGCGAAGCCAAACAAACAAAAAAAAAGTACCTACTTACCACGTGCGACTCCACGTGGTAAGTAGGTACTTTTTTTTTGTCAATTTCAAATTCGATTTGGTTCTGTCAAAATTATTTTTGAATTTAGAGATATTTTAATGCAGAATGGTGCTCTAAGATTCTCATAGCCAAAAGTAAGGAATTTTAGTGATAGTTTAGTTAGTTTAGTTCGATGCACAAGAGAATCGGCACCAATATAAAAATAAAAAACACTTACCCAAATGTGGTAGGTAAATCAAACAAACAGTTTCAAATGTATCCAGTCCGCAAAAAACAAATCAAAATCAGTAAATCCAAGCCAAAGTATTCGTGTCAGTAAGATTTCAGAAACCAGTTAACAAGCCAACGTCAAATAAAATAAGAAACACAATAAATCATACGTGCGCACCAGAGAGTGAGTGAAGCCCGCTGTACTGTACCTGTATCTGTGTAAGTGAAATAGCTAATACTTTGGACGTTTTAAGATAGAAAGAGACAAAAAATAAGCGACGAAAACAGCGCGTACGACGGGTTGGCAACATGGAGCATAAACATATAAAAATAAAAGAGAGATAAATTGCTTTGTTAGAGAAAGACAGAAAACATTTTCTAAATATTAACTACAAGAAAAATAGTATGTATACGTAATGAAAAAAGTGATCAATAAAAATTTCTTCTCTCTGTTTAAATTTAAAAAAATATATATAAAACTCTTTACATCCTTTTTTATTCTGTATTGTGTAGGCATTTAATATTTCCTTGTGCAGTAAAGTCTATTTATTATTGTTTCTAACAGTTTTACTTAATTAATTCATATTCACGAAGCTACCTCTAACAAAATTCCAGGATCCCTGTGTTTGTATATAAGTAAGTATATACTGTTTGGGTGCTCACCTACTACCTGCTCATAACTGCCCACTTACCCATATTAACTCACTTAAATCAATCGACAATTTCAAAATCCCGGGATTTCAGAGGCATATCCATGTTAACATCAATGTTTGCGGTCATTCACCCCAAACGGCTCTACCTACTCCGACCACTGATGATTACTAACAACATATAAAACTTAACTTATTTTTTTAAAGAAGTTATGGGCTGCAGGGTTGTTAGATGTCATTGTCATTCATTCATTGTCCACAACTGTAGGCTACATTAGTAGTCTACACAATTACAACACTACAGAGCCCAATCTTTTAACATGTTTTAAGCATCATCTCAGGTATGGGTTTATAAGTTGTTGTATAAGTATTATTACTATGATACATGTTGCAGTCTGAAAAATCGAATCCATTTAAATTAAAAAATGGGACTGATCTTGACATTGGTTTCACTTGTGGAAAGCAAAATTTTATGTATTTGTTAAAGAACAAAGTATTTAGATTAATCTTAAACTACCTTTTTTCATCCCAGTTAACTGTTGGGTCATCCATCTTGTTAACAAGTGCAACTAGATGTTTGACTCCTGCAGTTTTAGCCAACATCGCATGTTCTCGAGTTTGACCGCCTCTGTCGAAACCAGTTTCAAATTCTCCCTTACGCGCAGATATTACCTAAGTGAACATGTTTAAAAAAATTAGGTTACTCAACAGGTTTGCCTAAGTTTCTCCCGAGTCGAACAAGACTATTAGGCCAGGTTGAACGTAAAAATTTTGTAGAATTATTATAATAAAAAAAAAGGATTTTAAACATACCAGGACGGCGAGATCAGCCTGAGCTGCGCCTCCGATCATGTTCGGCACGAAACTCTTATGGCCAGGAGCGTCAAGGATTGTAAAATGCTTCTTGTCAGTCTCAAAGTATGCTCTACCCACTTCAACAGTCTTACCCTTGTCTCGTTCTGAATTCGAAAACAAATACATTTTTAAATAATTTTTATAAATTATGGATTATTTATCAATTGATATTATGTATTTATAAGTATGTTGTGGTTTCAATAAATAAATAATAATTATAATGTATGCATACCTTCTTGATTAGTATCAAGTGCCCATGATAAGTACCAGGACTCCCTAGATTTCTCTCGTGCCTCTCTTTCATACTTTTCCAGTGTTCGTTTGTCCACCATTCCCGTTAGGGACATAATTTGACCACCAATTGTAGACTTTCCAGCATCTGTTAGTAAAATATATTACTACTTGCATGAACCTTATTATAATAATTATAAAGGTTTTTTATGCAGTGGAAAACATTACTTCACTTACCTACATGTCCAATGAATACAACATTCACGTGTTCTTTTTTGCTACAAGTGTCCTCCACCCGTGGCGGCTTCTTCTTGGGGATTTTCTTTGTTGCTTCGCCATCCTCCTGAACGACAATAAAATTCAAAATATAGAGGTTGAATTAATAAAATTACGAAATTTATTAAATCAAGTCGCGATAAATCATACATGTATAACGTTTACCTTTATCGTAATTATATTAAAATAAACTGTTTAAGCAATGATCACAGATGGACACTTTGTGCTAACAATTGAATGGAATTAAATTTCTATAACATTGTAATGAATAATTTTTTACATTGGATTTAATACTTCTTGACATTATAATTAATAATAATAACCCATAACATTGATAGCAGTTAACATTTCCTTATTCTTGACATTGTATGGTTTAATTTGGACATAGTTTTAATACTCTTAATTTTAATTCTTTGAAATATTTGTACGCTGGAAACAGCAGAATATTGTGGACATCATAATTATTATGTGTAACAAACACCTTTGTAACAACAATATTTTAACAAAAAAAATTATTGTTATATTATTATTACACTGTAGACTTTTTTATCCCTATATACAGGATGCCTCAATTGGGAATCCAGTATCTCAATATTTTTTTACTACGGATGTTTAAAGTAATGTTTCTAGTGAGATGATGAAGTGGCCCTAGTGTCTGTAACACAGGTTAATTCCTATCCAACGCTCATGATGTAGTATAGTTACCCTGTACTCAAAGTTGTTTGAAGTAAAGATTATTATTATTCACAGTGATGTAACAACACTAAATACCGTGGACTTAATCAAGTTATGGATGTACAGTGGTAATAATGTTTACCTTACTTTAGCCCTTAAAGGCATGTTTGACAAATAAATTATCTTTAACTTTAAAACATTCACTAGCTAGCAATAACAAAAAAGCTAACAATACTAAATGGTGTGGTAGGTGTACATGAACAGGTAGCAATTAACTCAAATATTGATGATTCATCCAAAATGACCTAAACCATTTCCAACAGTATGGAGGCTTTCAATAAAGCAACACTAGAGTTGTAATTTTTAAACTGTAAAGTCACTGAAGGACTGACTCAAGTTAGTCCTTCAAATCTCAGTGCAAAAGAGCTGTTTTAGTAGTTTGGATAACTGCTATCAACTCACCTGTTGCTCAGTTTCTTCATCCTCAGGTTCGTTGTTATCTTCAGGGGTAAGTAGGACATCATCTGCTTCAGCTTCCCAGCTATCAGCAGTGGGAGAGACATCAGTTGGTACGGGTAGTGCGACCGTGGGGCCTGAGGGTGGAGAGGCGCCGTCGGGCGTGCCTACAGTAGACGTGCCATCTACCGGCGTGCCGGTGGCGGGCGTGCCGGCGGAGGGCGTTCCGGCGGCGGGCGTACCGGTCGCCGGCGAAGGTACGGCGGGGCTACCAGCGGCAGGCGGCACGGGAGGCGGCTCCTCCACCCGGGGCGAGGCCGACGCAGCTCCACCGTCTCCACTTTCTCCGCCACCATCACCGCAACCTATTATCATAGTAAACTCAAAAATAGTTTCATTGATTCATTGTTTGAATAATATTAGATGATATTCTGTAGACTGGATTGTTATTTTGTGATGTTTTAGTACTAATTTAAGGATTTATTACTGTTGGACATTAACTACTGATGCTTTTTAGACAGACAATCTGTATGATATGAAAAAGTTTTGATTAAGAGGCCGCTTACAAAAATGCGCGGAGTTGCATGCGTTGAAATTGAACACTATTTGTTGGTTGGTATATAGCAATTAATTGGTAAAGATAATTCGTTTTTTCATCTACATCTACAATAATAATAAAGCGATTTTTATTATTTGTCTATTTATTTAGAAATAATCGTTCTCCTGATGCATGTTTAGGCAAAAACTCATGGAGAGCTGATTTGAGAGCTATAATTTGCAGACTCTGTTGAATATAATCCATCAAAACATTTTTTTTTTTTATATCACAAATATCATATACTGGAATAATAATAAAATACATTTTCGTTATATAGGAACCCTATAAATAAAAAAAAATTACTGGACCTAATTTAATTTTCTACTGGAAACATGTCTGAATATCTCTGAACTTCCACATCATTTTCCCGTTGTATTTATACCAAAATAGTTTTCATTAATTGCTTAAACAATATCAATAAAAAAAAATATTGCTACTTTGATTGTTTAGTAAATAAAAGTACTCTATATTTCACTGCGCCGACAATGCGCGCTCGCACTGGCAGCAGGCCTTAATTTATTTGAGGCATCCACGGGCAATCCCGGTTAAGAAGACGACAATCTCACTGCAAGATGCCATTTATAACAAAAAAAAAAATATATATATATGCGCGCACAGTACCAAAATATAAAAGGGCTCTTAATAATAATAATAACCTTTAGCACTGATTGTTGGGCTCTTTCTAATATCATTGAGGTTATTTTGACTGTCACTGTAATGCAGTAGCAGAGAACTGGCTCAAATAATGTTACATTTTTTTGTGTTTTCCATTTCTCTGCAATTGACTTTCTGGCCATATACCAGTAGGCCAATTCTGCTAATTTAAAACGTTCAAAATCTAGTCGCAGTCTCATCTCGGCGACAAACAAATGTCAAAAACTTCAAAATGTAGGGAAATTTGAAGTATTTTTGACAGATTGAGACTGAGATCAGACTGTGAACGTTCTTAAAAATTACGAGAATTGCCCTTCAGATGTAAAACCTTTTATTGGCAGAATTACCTAAGTTTCATTATATGAATCAGTTTTCTCATTTGCTAACTAAATCTATAAGATGTCTGAATGACATTGATCTAACATTAAATCTGAATGATGTTGAAGTATTCTAGAGACTCACTCATTAAAGCTTTTAAGAAGTAGAATGAAATAAAGAACAACATAGAAATAATCTGTGTATGTAAAGTAGCAGCACAATGCAGTTTCACCGCATAAGTGTCAATCCCATGGGAACATCGGGGCTCAAACTATATCTGTACCGAATTTCATCTAAACTGGTCCAGTAGTTTTGGGATCCTATTCAATTTAAACAAACAGACTAATCTTTCCTCACACTCATTAAATAACACAAGATCGGCTGAACTGATTTTTATAATTTTTAATTTTTTGGATTTGCCTTCGCCCCAAATAGCAGAATAATTATTAAAACATAGGAAAAAATAATCTGAGGCAGTACAAAGTTCGCCAGGATAACTAGTCAATTTACAGGGTTACTTGAAAAACACCAGCAACCTCTTAAGAGGTCATTGTACTCATCATTATGAACAACTTTTACATTTTGACGAGATAGACGAAGATAAATGTAGGGAACAGCTGATTTTTATTTCGCATTTTCAGGTTTGGCCCCATAGTAAAAGTTGTTCATAATAATGAGTACAATGACCTCTTAAGAGGTTGCTGGCTAATATTATAAAGCTGAAGAGTTTGTTTGTTTGCTTGAACGCCCTAATCTCAGGAATTACTGGTCCGATTTGAAAAATTCTTTCAGTGTCAGATAGTCCATTTATCGAGGAAGGCTATTATAGGCTATATATCATCACGCTAAGACCAATAGGAGTGGAGCACCAAAGAGGAATGTTTCAAAATCGGGGGATTTTTTTCCTATTGGGAGCTTCTGCTGCGTGCGCTGCGTAAACGGTTTAAGTTTCGCAAAAATCATGTATGACAGAATTGTTTCCCTTTAAAAGTTCAAAACAAAAGTCCGCGACAGGATATTTGTCTATCTTTTAAGGTGAATGCGAAGTAGTAGTAGACCGCGAAATTCAAATTTTTATACGTTTTTTGCAATTTGCAGGTCAGTGTCAGGTTGTATCTTGATCAAAATTGATTCGGGACTATACCAGGTACGTATTTACAGAATTATAATAATTAGAAGTATTCATACATCTTTATAAGTGAGATTTGTACCATAAACACTTTTCCCTAGGAGATTTCTTCTTGTGGTACAAATCTAACTTAGGAAGATGAGAAGACTATAATTCTGTAAATAAGTACCTGTTATAGTCGCGAATCATATTTTGATCAAGATACAACCTGATACTGACCTGCAAATTGCAAAAAACGTAGGAAAATTTGAATTTCGCGGTAATCACTGCGCAATCACCTTAGGCTAGCTCACTATAACCTTTTTTATGCTAACCAAATTTGTTCTAAAAAGTGTTTTTATAAACATGGTATTAATACTTATCCAAATAAATACATTATTCATCACAAGTCTTTAATTTTGAACAAAATTGCCCTTGACATCATTTGATTTCAATGAATATCTTAGGAGATATCATAGTTTTAAAATAATAGTAATAATAAAGCTGAAGAGTATGTTTGTATGAAAGCTCTAAATCTCTGGAAGTTTTGGTTGGATTTATAAAAATATTTTTGCGTTTGATAGCCCAATTCTTGAGGAAGGCTATATGCTATTAAACTGACGCTAGGACCCTTAGAAATTGAGCAAAAAGAAAAAAGTCTGAAGTTTTCTCTAAGCGAAAACGAAGTAATAGCGCAGGCCGGCGACGCGTTGCGAAGGGGTGGGTCACAAACGCACCGCATACACAGTGAAGGAGTAGGAGTAGAAGTCGGTGGAGTGGGGAGGGTATTTGAGAAGGTTTTTAAGATGCGACCTACAAAGCACATCTGAAGAACGAGCGTAGGAAAAACTCTCTAATAATAATAATAATAATAATTTATTGACATAAAAATATTACAACCAACATGTGAAGCCCCTGACTCCTGTGCTAGGTGAACCTGTGTTACAGGAATCAGTGTCCTTCGCCTTACATCAACACACATTACAATTTTTATGTAATAACATACAAAAAAATAAGAACACTAGTAGGTATTGAAAGAGTAAAAACTAAACAAAAAGGAAAATAAACAAAGCGAGCGTGTGATTGCGTGTGTGTGTGTGAGAGGGTGTGAGGGTGTGTGCGAGAGGGTGGGTGTGTGTATGTGTGATGGTGAGGGACCGCAAGTGGGTGTACATGAGTGTGTATGTGAGTATCCTACAGTTTTTTGCAAATAATTATTCACTTCTCTATGGTAGTGATAAAATTAATTTTTCAGTGTCGTCATAACTTAAGGACTGAAGCCAAGGTCTTAAAATCTGTTTTACATTATATAACGTAAGCTTATAAATCGAGATAGATTTATTAACCCGGTTGTAGATTTTTGAACTTATCACACAAAAGTGTCGAGACGCGAGAGCAGTGCGACATTGGGTGATTTTGCAGACTGGAAAACCAGTGCGCCTACTTATTGCATCTGAACTTATTGGTAACATAGCGTGTCTACGTAGGACAGGACGGAGGATTAATAATTGTCGAACTGTAAGGACTTGGGCTTCCGAGTACAACTGTCTAGTGGGATAGATTTGTTTTTTGAAGGACATCACTTTAAGTACTGCCCGTTGTGCCCGTTCCACTTTAAGCATAGCTGTTTTAAAAGTACCTCCCCATATTGGGATGCAGTAGGTAATTATGGACTCACATAACGAGCGGTAGACCATTGTTGCTGTCTCCTTGTCCGCAGAATGTCGTAGGTCTTTAAACAAATACATAAGCTTACGAAGCCTGGAACATAAAGCTTCTATGTGTGTTCGCCAGTCGAGCTTTTCGTCTATATGGACTCCTAAATATTTAATGTGAGATACGAAAGTGAGACTGATACATTTACATTGTGTCGGATCTGTACATACATGTGGGGTTATATCTGTAGTAGTTGGAGGCTTAGGGCAGTTTGATGAAGAGAACTGTATGACTTTTGTTTTAGCAATATTCAGCGTCAGCATGTTGTTGCTTAGCCAGTCCATAATACAACGCAATGAAGATACAACCCTATCAGTCGCCTTAGACCAGTCTTTGTCATAAATAAGGAGTGCCGTATCATCAGCGTATGTGAATATATCGCAATGATGGATATGTAATTGGCAGAGGTCATTAATGTAAATTTGAAAGAGGGTGGGCCCTAAAATACTGCCTTGTGGTATGCCGTGGCAAACCGGTTCCTCTTTACTAAAAATGTCTTCAATTTTTACACATTGACTACTGCCACTCATGTAGCTTTTGAAAATGTCTAGAGCCAAACCACGTATTCCTATATGCTCCAATTTGGCCACCAGTCTAGGGATTGAGACTCTCACAGATAGGATGGTGTTTTAGGATTGTGAAGGAGATTGAATAGCAGACAAAATATCCGAGAGTTCCTGCGAAGTCAAATGGAGAGCCACTGGAGTAAATATGTATAGTTTGAAGGGATGTCTACATCCTACACAATCATTTTTTTTGTGATTTTGTTCACTAAAACATAGATATTCACAAAATTCTAAAAAATATATGAAAAAATATTAATTATATTGTGTACCTTACAAAACTATGAAAAGATTACATTTAAGTATGAAACCTCAAATAGGTTATATCTACGAAACCAGGATGCAACATATTGAACAGATGTGTTATCAGGAAAATCCTTAGTGAAAAAACAATTTTAGATGTACTTTCTACAGAATAATAAATGACTTGTTTTTATCCTATAAGAACAAAGATATTTACGACTATGGGAAAGTGATCCATGCATTAAAATAAAGTAAAATAAATGTTCAAATACATGACAGAGAAATAATCTGATCTAGGTACTTATTATTTGAAGTCATAGGAAATTATACAAACCTTTAACCATTATCCTCCTTATTATTGCAGAATCTATTCTTTGATATCGAAATTTAACCAAGAGAAAGTTATGAAATAGTGAATATACGGTCTATAGATATAAAGTCGCGCGCCGCGTGTCGAGAAATAACCCGTTAGAACTGGATTCGGAAAAAAAAAATAAAGTCATCGAACGTATGTTCCGCTTTAGTAGTAACCGTTTGATTTTCAGTTTGTGTACCGGTACAGTGAAGGTGATTGCTTTGTAATAAATAACAATAAAATTCTGACTAATTCATACACGAAAAGCTTCAATGCAGATAGTTATGACAAGACATCTGACTTACCGTTCAAGACAGGACTTCCCACAGATTTTGGTAATCCACTTTCCGATTTTTGTGGAGTAGTGGGGGATTCGGAATCGTCGGAAGCCTGTGAAGGCTTACAAAAAGAAGGCACGAACTCCGTGGCATTAACGTTCAACGTGGAAAATTTTGCAGACACATCGTCCGAATCTTTTGCACCTTGTTCACTTATGACATCAGCTTGACTTTCCCAAGACTCCGGAGCACCGTTATTGGACATAATAAAAACAGACAATGTAAATTTCCTAATTATGTCTTTCTTTTCAAGTTATTTTGATGAATATTCGCGTTTTTTTCTCGATAGATCCGCGTGTGTCTTCTTTATCTAAAACCGGAAGTTCATGGCAATTTGCCAAATATGTAGAGAAACAATCACTCGTTACTTTATATTAAATGAAGCTCAATAACTTAGAAACTCTGAATTTAAAATCCATTATTTAAAAGATTTTTTTATAGTAATTTATTAAAAGTAGCATTTAATTTTAAATACTATAATTTTACCCAATATATTTTATGATTATTTCCGGTTAAATGCTGCCATGATAGAGAAATAGAGACTGAGAAGTTCTTACGTCTTGCCATTCGAATTAAATTGGCGTCTTAATTTTCTTGGAAAAGCAAAAAATATCCAGCAAAATATTATTATTTCTACAATAACAAAATATTTTGAAGTGATAATAACGCCACTTTGAGCGTTAATTCTGCCATCGCTTCTTTGGTCATTTATTATATTGGAATACAACGCTACAATGGTTCTAGACACGGCCAAAATCGGAACTAATACCGCATGAATGCCGCAGTCATAACCAATAAATGATAAATGATTTTATTTCTGGTTTGTACAAACACTTTTACACGTCAATCATATTTTTTAAAAACGAGATGAGGTCGGCGTTTCCTATCTGACTACTCTGAGAAGAAAGGCCGAAACAAACTCGGAGGTCACAGTCTCTTTTAAAGTCCAGACATAATCTTGGTCGTAAGTGTAGGTATAGTCCGTTTCATGAAAGAAGTCTCGCAGACGCGGCGCTATAAGCATGCGACGGAGACATAATTCTTTATTTATTTACTTATGTCAACATCAAGTTGCAGGCATTGATTAGTAAAATGCACAATCATATACAGAGAAAGGTGTCTGAGGCAGGAAAGTTATTGTAGGAACGTTGCTAACAATATGGTAATATTAGTTCAACTTATTGCCACGGGACTTCTTTCGTGAAACGGACTCTATGCACGTTTTTCTTGTAGGTATGCCGGGTCCATGTGATTGGTACGTCAGTGCGGGAAACCAACGAACAGAGGCAATGAACCGAAACGGAATGTTGACATTATTGTTAACAACAAATAATATAAAAAATATAAAAATAGATAATGATCGGCCTTGGAGCACAGTCTTTTAGCCTTTCAGAAAGCTAACCAAACGCTCACAATAATCGGAAAAAATAAATGCATTTTTTCATTATTATTCGCTGTTGTTGTTTCACAAAAATAATGTCATATGAAGGCAAAAAACTTTTTGAATACAACAATAAGATAATAATCAGTATATTTTTAGGATAATTTCTTTTTGTTACATTTATAAAATGAGGTAACGAAACAAATCATCGGAAGAATGTATCATGAGATTGCCAAATTATTAAATGGGTTGCAAGTTATTAACATCTTTGAAAGACAATTTCATGTGGTACAAATGTGTAAATAAATCCAATATATATATTTTTTTCAGAATCTACGATTTTTTTCCTATATTTCAGTACTTTTGTTCATAGGGTACATTGTTTGGCCACAGTTGTGTGCAAAAAAAAAAACACCTCCTTTGCGGCATAAACGGCTGTATCTTTTGATTGCGTTGGCTCAGAAGTTTGATATTTTCACAGCTCTAAGGGACAGTAGACCTGATTATTTGATATAAATTCCAGATTGATACCTCTACGCGTTCTTGAGAAAAAGGGTCTTGACAGACAAACGGACTGACAACAAAGTGATCCTATATCAATGATATTATAAAAGAAAGATACGATACGTTCATACTGAGCGACGTTCTGTATTGTTGCGTTGTTATTACAAAGTGCTTACATGTGAGTGTGTAGTTTACAACTACGACTGTGATAGATAATACGGAACGTATGACACAGAAAGAGATAGCTATCTGTAGTGTGTTGCGCTTGAAGTACACTAATGAATCATAGAGAATGCGGATTTGCCAACAGAAGAGACATTGAATTTAACAATAGGTATGATGTCTGTTTTTTATCTAGGTACATTACATACATTCTAATATATTATATAATAATATACATTCTATTATATATAGAATGAGATTAGTAATAGCAGGCTATTAGATATTTTATTAGTAATATTAGAATGTATGTAATGTACAGAGGCCAGCACATCAAGCTACCCCAAGCTGTCAGATTTTCCCAATTGAATATGAACCTTATTCCTTTGAAAAATCTATCAAAGAAATTTGACAGATTGGGGTAGGTTGACCTGCTGGCGTCTGTACCTAGATAAAAAAGACACTTTTTCTTATCTTGTTATAAGTTCTGACTTACAACGTTTTTTAATAAAGGTGATATATCACCTTTAATAGAAAACGTCCAAATGTCCTTTATTATAAAAGCCAGAACTTATTATAATGACCATAATAATATTTAAGAAAGACGCTCACTGGTGCCGATTCTCTTGTACAGAGGCCAGCACATCAAGCTACCCCAATCTGTCAGATTTTCCCAATTGAATATGAACCTTATTCCTTTGTGCTAAAGTTGAAAATCTATCAAAGAAATTTGACAGATTGGGGTAGGTTGACCTGCTGTCGTCTGTACACCGAACTAAACTAACTAATTGCCCTCATCATCATCATCTGCCTAGCCTTTTCCCAACATGTTGGAGTCGGCTTCCAGTCTAACCGGATGCAGCTGAATACCAGTGTATTACATGGAGCGACTGCCTATCTGACCTTCACAACCCAGTTACTGGGTAATACGATACCCCTTGGTAAGACTGGTTGTCAGACTTTCGGGCTCCTGACTACCCGTAACGACTGTCAAAGATCCACGAATGACAGCCGGGACCAACGGCTTAACGTGCTTTCCGAGGTACGGAGGGTCTCGGTATGTAAAGATGGTCACCCATCCACAGACCAACCGCGGCAAGCGTAGCTTAACCTGATCGATCCGAGCACAGGTCTGTGCGGCTGTTATTATTTAGCCACGGGCCCCTCCCCGTGGTTTTTTTGAGCCAAAGGTGCGCAGTGGGGCAACCTCGACCTCTTTTTTATGGAATATTTCACTTTGTATGGAAAATATGAAAAATTATTACCGACGTTTTGGGCTATAGGGGTTTGCGGATTTCATAAAGGGGGTCGAAATTTTCATTATTTTTGCGATAAGACACACCGTTTTCGAGATATAAGCAAAAGAAAAGAAAATCAAAAAACAGTACTGTTTTTGCATCTGAAGTCGAGGTGTTGGTGTGAATTTTAGCTCATGCCAACTAATTTTATTCCACACCTTTTTAGTCGCGATTAAAAATAGTCAGATTAAGTTAGTAGAAAATCTAAATTTTAGGTGAAAAACCTCAAATTCAGAATAGCAACAGTACTATTTCCTATAGACTAATATCTCAGTGCAATCTTAGTGCTGTCAAACAAAAATTTTGATAAGTTGTGTCACTTTAGTTAATTTCAGAATGGAAAATCGTCGTTTGACAGGAATAAATTAAATTTTGGTGATTTTTAGTCTAGTTTAGACGCATTTGTGACAAGAGAATCGGCACCACTAACTAACAAGAAAAATCAGGTTGCGCAATAAAGCGGTTACGAACGCTATGTATTTTGCCTACGATTTCGCTTCTGGTTGATTAATCTATGACACATGCTATTTGTCCTTGTCGCGCTGCAGTTGCCATTGTATTCTCTATCCTGTTCGAACCACCATGTTAATAATTCGAAATTTATTTGTAAATGAGAAATAAAATCGTAACAAAATACAAATATGACGTTATTTTATACATTTATGTATGGTATGAAATTCTTTCACACTTATTTATCTTGGAAACATAGTTTTTGCACTTTCTTAGCACACAGCTTGGCATTTTAGATAATTTATTGTTACGCCACGGACACGCTTTGCTTCGCTCGCTGTTATTAGCTGACTAAATGAAATTGCGACAATTGTCTGAATTTGTCTGCAACAATTTGCGCGCTAGTGCGATATCTACGTCTTTATTGCATATAATATAATTGTCCTATAAGGGTTCCATTTTTTCCTTTCGAGGTACGGAACCCTAAAAATGCGTAAATTCTGGTCCTTCAAATAGCTCTATAAGCAAATTAAAAAATACAGTCCGTAAAAATCCAACCTTTAGAAAAAAACTAACAAAGACTATATTTTTTCTTAGTTTGTTTGCTCCACAGAATACTATTACTCCTTTGCTCTCATGGTTGAAAGTACAGACGCCAGCAGGTCAACCTACCCCAATCTGTCAAAAATCTTTGATAGATTTTCAACTTTAGCACAAAGGAATAAGGTTCATATTCAAATGGGAAAATCTGACAGATTGGGGTAGCTGGCCTCTGTACATACCGTAGACAGAGTTTGTGTATACGTTTGAAATAATGTTTTATTTTTGTTTGTCACCGGCTGGTTTGATTTGAACCATTAGAAAAATAAATATTAATAAGTATCTAATAATAATAAAAATCTCGTGAGTTTGTCACAGAACTCCTCCGAAACGGCTTGACCGATTTTTATGAAATTTTTTGTAATTTTTTGGTAGGTCTGAGAATAGGTCGTAGGCGTTCTGTTAGTAGTTCTACACAAGTCCCACTAGCGTACAGAGTGCTTATAATAGTGCGCAATGCAGGATATGATGAAAAACAGTAGAAAAATATAAGATAAGTTAAAAACATATATTTTTCGTTTTAATTCTTATTGACAACTCAAATGACAATAGTCTAAGCAAAAGGTAGAAAAATAAATTTCTAAAGAACAAAAAGGATTGATGTGAAAACTAAACACACTCTTTTTATTATACCACGTGCATTCTTTTAAACGGTCGTAGGCAATTTTTTTTGCAAAACGACTTTTGCGGGGTCCTGCTATGAAAATATAAAAATTATTTTCTTCACTGATGAAAATGATATAATAGAATAGATAGAATTCAAATTAATGGACTAGTTTCTAGTGATAGAAATATAAAAGATAGTAGCGATATCAAGAGTATGTTGCAGTTTTTATCCCCATCCAACCAAATAAGACTATGCCGACCGCACAGTGGCGCCCTCATCGTTTGTTTGGTTATTTCATACAGTTTAGAATGAAAATGCAGCAAATAAGCACGTTAAGTTGTGCTTCACAAGATTATACTTTAATATTATTACTATTAGAAACGGTAGTTTTACATTGTTTAGTTTTTTATTAAAATCCATAATTAGCCGTTTTTAGGGATTATATTATAACTAAACAATGTAAAACTAACTGGCGTGCGTGTGCTTTAACCATAAACAAAGAGCTAACAGCTCATGGAATTAGTAAGTACTAAAATTAATGCTCTGTCTACGGTACACATACAACTTACATCTCGGACCATGCATGTCTCGGACTTGCTCGAGTAATTTAAAATGGCGGCCATTCCGATTCGGTATTTGTCGTTACGGAAGGATTGGTCGCTTTGTCCCCCTGTTGAAACAAACCTACAGACAAATAATTAAGTGTTTAAGTTTTAGTTAAATAAAGTCTCGTTTTTTATTTTGGTTTGAAGTTCTGTTTGTGTAATAGACAGTTGTTAAGTGAACTTTAGCAACTGAAATCTTTCTTTGGTAACGTGATTTCATGATTTGTCATGTTGCTAATTGTAATTGAAAAACTGAAATGTCTGTACATTACAAATTTAAAAGTGCGTTGGATTACGACACAGTTACTTTTGATGGATTACATATATCAGTAGGGGATTTGAAATCTGCCATATCACAGCAGAAACGAATTGGAAAGACTTCAGATTTTGATCTTCAAATAACTAATGCTCAAACAAAAGAAGGTTAGTACTCGATAAATCGATGGACTTGTTAAAATATGTTTTTTTTTTCAAATTAACAAACTTTTGTAACAGTACTCATGTAAGAATCTCTGACCTAATCGTGGGTCAGAGGTTCTAAAGAGTGTAGACAGTGTAGACTAACTAAGCCCCTGTACGCACGGTCGATTTTTTGCCGCGACCGCCCCTAAGGCGACCCAGTCGACCCACTGACGCGACGATTTGTTATGGTGATAATCGGAATCGCTCAAAGTCGCGTTAAAAATCGCCCGTGCTTACGAGGGCTAAGACCGAGAATTATAAACGTTACTTAGCACGTACACATCGCACAGCCGTCGAAACTACAAGTGAAATAAAGAGACACACATGTCGAAGTAAAAGCACAAACTATGTAATGGTTAAAGATCTTAGCATTCATTTGGAGATACGCAAGCAGCTTGTAGTATTCAGAACTGCTTGCCGGTAAGCTGCCACTGCATGCATAGCTAGAATGTTCTATTGTTTTATTACAATAATAAGTTTCAACCATGGTAAGAGGGTACCATAGTTCTTGTAGGTCTGCAATTGGGTGTACTATTTTGAAAGTGTAATTTTATATGCACAATGATAATTATATACCAAGCATACCATGTTTTGTAAATCTGTGTGGCCAAGAATACACTGACGAGAGAACTGGTGACTGATCAGCAGTGGTCGGAGTAGGTAGAGCTGTTTTTGCTACTTGCGACATGCGGACATAACATGGATATGCCAAATATTTCCCGGAATCCTGGGAATTCTCGGAAGTTATTTGCTACATGCGGACATAACATAGATATGCCAAGTATTTCTGAAAATCCTGGGAATTCTCGAAATTAAAAAACAACTATTTAAGTAGTTTCTTTTGTCAGTGCTTAATTGGAACATTATATTATGGATAATCCACTTTTATTAAAATCAAAATCAAAAGTCATTTATTCAAACTAGGCTGAGAATTAGCACTTTTCGAACATCAATTACAAAAGACAGTCCCCCCAAAACGCCCGCCCTTCACCACTTCCTAGTGCTTTCGCTGGGGAGAAGAAGTGGCGCAACAAACTCCCCAGCACCACAGCTCTGTGTTCAGTTAGAAAATATTTAATTGTATACAAAGTTTAAAAATGTATGCAAAGTTATTGATGTTACAGAACACAGAACATTAAATTAAATTATTTGCCATATGTCAGCTCGCCACGCCAATATACCCACATATACAATAAAAACAATACGTACTCAAGCAAAAATTAAAAATGTAAACATAAACTTGCTACCTAAATAAAAGCCTCCAGGTATACAGGGCGTGACAGCTTACATATGTATGCAATACTGGGTTCAGTTCATATAGCTGTGAATGGTAAACTAGGACCATTGAAGTAAAATAAATAAAATAAAAAAATTAAATTAGTTTACTATAGTAAATTGAAGACTTGATGAATAAAATGCGATGATCGAGTTAGATATATAATTTAATTTTCAAAACAGTTGACATTATAGTTACTGGTAGGTCAGTCTACAACAATATATAAATATATTTAACTAAAGTAGTAAGTAACAAATAAATTACAATAATATGCATAAAGAATATTTGTACTATATTATTCGTAAAAATGTAATTATGACATTTTCGGCATTAATAACGCCGTCGTATTGAAAACATTGTGCTGACTTTTATAGGGAGTAGGTATTTTCACGACTCGCAGTGGCGTGAAGCCGTTTTCTTATACATAAAGATTAACAAGTTAATCTTTAACAATTGGTAACAAAACTTTACAATACACTTTCTATTCCTAGAAGCTCTTGACATGCTCGTAAATGAAAGACTTCATGCTATTGCGCATGATGAAAATACTTTTTATTAAATTACTAGCTTCTGCCCGCGACTTCGTCCGCGTAAATTTTTTTTGTTTCCCCGACTCACCCCGTCGCAACGTATCGCCGGCCTGCGCTATTACTTCGTTTTCGCTTGGTGAAAACTTCAGACTTTTTTTCTTTTTGCTCAACTCCTAAGGGTCCTAGCGTCAAGTTTAATAGAATATAGCCTTCCTCAAGAACTGGGCTATCAAACGCAAAAATATTTTTATATATGCGACCAATACTTCCAGAGATTTAGAGCTTTCAAACCGTGTTTCAAACAAAAAAAACTCTTCAGCTTTATTATTAGTATTATCTTAAAACTATGATATCTCCTAAGATATTCATTGAAATCAAATGATGTCAGAGGCAATTTTGTTCAAAATTAAATACATGACAAAATTAAATACATGAAAAAAAGTCCGCGACAGCATATGTACAATGTGATGAATAACGTATTTATTTGGATAAGGATTAATACCATGTTTTAAACACCTTCGCAAATAATGCATTATTTTAGAACAAATTTGGTTAGCATAAAAGAGGTTATAGTGAGCTAACCTTAAAAGATAGACATATGCTGTCGCGGACTTTTTTTTAAAGCTTTTAAAGGGGAACAATTCTGTCATATATGATTTTTGCGAAACTTTAACCGTTTACGCAGCGCACGCAGCAAAAGCTCTCAATAGGAAAAAAATCCTCCGATTTTGAAACATTCTTCATTAGTGCTCCGCTGCTATTGGTTTTAGCGTGATGATATATAGCCTATAGCCTTCCTCGATGAATGGGCTATCTAACACTGAAAGAGTTTTTCAATCGGACCAGTAGTTCCTGAGATTAGCGCGTTCAAACAAACAAACAAACAAACTCTTCAGCTTTATAATATTAGTATAGATTCTAAACCAATTGTTTCATCGTCTACATACCAATTCTTTGCTGAAAACCCCATCACCATCTACGGAATTGAAATAAATGACCATCAATTTTTCTATATTGTAACTCGTTTTGTATGTTTTCTTTTTGTAGTATGTTTTTCGCGTTTCGGATAGCTATTGAATCAGAGCTGTATAAATGAGACAAAACATCTTTTATTGCATCAAAGTGTTTTGCGTAGTATGATGCTCCCTCAAACCAAGTACCCCACCTTGTAATAATTGGTTGTAGAGGCAGTGGTAAGTCAGGGTATTTTCTTTTAAAAATGCGAACACGGCTTGGCGCTTTTAGAATTTTTTTTTTTTTACATTTGATATCAGAAGTGGTGTAGATCACCACTTTAATTCTATTCGAATTTGCTCAGAAACACGATGAAGTGTGTGAGCAAAACATGTTACATGTTTTAATTGTGGTAAATAGCATTTCAATTTTTGCCCTGCAGATATCATATATGCTACACTATCAGTACATAGTATTTTTTTTTTGTGGATGGGAAATCATTAAATGACCCCTCCCGCTCTGGGTGGAGCAGAAGGGAGTGTCAGACTCTTACTGACTAAAACCCACCCGTGTTCCTTCCTTAGCCCTTTGTGTTCCGGGGTAGCGGTAACCCTTTCGGACAATCCCGCTGCCCCGGCAGGCTTCGGCCCTTACAGGGCCCTTCCATCAGTACATAGTATTAAGACATTATCAACTTTTATCTTCAAACGAGTTTTGCCATAGATTTTCAAGACACTGAATTACAAAGTTTGCAATGGTTTGTCCATTAACCACCTCTAATAGGCCTGCCACACACTCTACGAGTGGCAAGGAAAGTAGCGAGGAAAGGAAGCACTGAAGCAGAGACGTAGTGTGGCAACACTCGTCATGCCGCACGTCATGCTCCTCGTCGTACCCACCGCTCCCTATTTCGTCGGTTTTTTGCGCGCGAGTCAAAAGACCGGCAGTACGAGCGCGAGTGGCTGGCCACATAACCGCGCGATCGCACTCCGCCAAAGAGTACTTTGTATAAACTGAAATAGAGTGCCATCGTGCGAGATTTGGATGATAACAGATAAAAAAGCGCCCTCTGCGATGAAAATACTAAACCACATCCTTGTCAGTATTTCGCGCGACCTAGATCCATCCATAATATTGTTGTTTTTATTTAGATATTCTTGAAACAGATAACTCTGTTACAAGTATATTTAGATATCATTTGAATTACATTAATCTAAATAAATGGGAAATAAAACAATAGGTACTAATACTTTCATTTCTTTTTCTTTTTGTAAGATTTATTATAGTATATTTCAGCCATACTCTAAAGAACATTACTATTGTCTTTTTTTTTTCCACTTAAGTATAACTTTATTTACATCATTCAATAAGATCGTTTAAAAAATCTCACTGGATAATAATTGTATGGCACATGTCCTGAATTTGTGAAAATAGATAGATAAAACTTTCATTTGGGTAACACAACGAACCACGCCATGAATATTCTCTGCACCTCACACAACATACATAGAGTTAACTTAGCGGTACAACGAAACGAAGAACGATCACAGCAGAACGACATCGAAATCGAAACAACAACAACCATTTTTGCATGTTTAAAAAAGTACTCTGTGCATTTATGTGTATTACTCAGGGCTGCCAGATGTGTTTTGTATTTTTCTCCAAATTTGAAATTAAAATACAGGATAGCGAAAAACAATTTTCTCGATTGTAGGTATTTATTGTATAAATTATAATCGAACAGAGTTTCGGCTTAGGCTAGGTTCTAGATCAGAAAATCCTCTTCAAAACCGCTGCGCGACCTATTTATAAGTTTACCCCCCACTCTAAATCGAGGAGGGGATCGCCGCTCGGTAACGCCCATCGCGTTAGGTTGACAAGCGCACGTGACGTACTAGTCAATTGACTTTCTCTTTGCTGTGGCTGCCGTGGCGTACTTGGTTGGCATGGCTATGGCTTTGGCTGAGGCTGTGGCTGTGGCTTTGGCTGCACCAAGACGACACGGCATGGCATGGCTTTGGCATGGCTGGCAATCGGGCGACCGTTACAAAATATTTTTTCTCCAAAATGATACAATTTTTTTTAAGTTTTACTAAAGGCAAAAACTTTGTAGTAGAAAAAAAAACCGCCCGACTTCTTAACAGTTGTCGTGCCCCCACCGCCCGGCACAGTGATTCGAAAAAAAAAAGAGCGTAATTAATAAAAAACCCAGAGTAAACGAGCTCTGGTATCTGGTTGTTAATATACGACCCTGGCGAAATGGACACGAAAATATTTGCGGATTAATCCGACGTACCTAAGGGCTTATAAGTTTAAGCAATTGTAACCATTAGGAAACAGTTTTTAATGACAAAAATAAAGACTAACCTAACTGAACACAACATCGACATAATTATAAGAGCATTGCACGCTCTTTGATTGAAACTAAATAGACGTCAGTAATGTAGTCAGTAATTTTATTAATTAACCGCCAAGCAAATTAAATCCAGTAATCTATAAAAATAGTTTGAACTTCAAGCTTCTACTTACTGAAATAGCGTACCATGATGCACATCGTTTTTTTCTTTGGTGTCTCTAGAGGTACACACGACGAAATAATATCAAGCTATACATTTCCGGTTTTAGCTGAGCTCACATTGTATAGGCTTTTCGTACAATAAGAAGTCATGTTATACTGGAAATGTATAGCTTGATAAAATATGTCGACGTGAGTACTCTCATCGGTTATCATCGAATAATTATAATACACACATCAAAAGTGTCTAGGGATCAACATATATTTTTGCAATAACTTTTCTCCTGATTGATATTAATTAAAATTTTCTTTAAGGATTCATCAAATAAAGTGTTTTCGTTTGTCACAGTAACGATAAACCAAGTCACCTTTGCATTAATAAAGAAATTTGCCATTTTCCTAATAAAGGGATTTTTGACATTTGAACCACTAACACAAAAGTTCGAAAAAAAGACTGAAATAACAGTTTTCTCTAAAATTTTATTGGGTAACTTAAACAATTAATAATCCGTGTTTCTACCGCGAACACTAACAACACAAGAACATCGGTTTGGCATACTCAAAATGAGTTCATCCAAATCACGCTGTGGAATGGCCGCCCATGTTCGTTGCAACAACAAAAAAAGGTCTTCTTGCGACTGGATACCCTCCATATTCGGCAGAGCTCTTCTCTGTAGCATATCCCATGCATGCTCAATCGGGTTCAAGTCTGGCGACTGAGCAGGCCAGGGCAGGACATTGATGTTAGCTGCGGCGAGAGTCTGTCTTACAACTCTTGCGGTGTGCGGTCGTGCATTATCATGCATTAACTGAAATAAGGGACCGATTTGCACTTGTAGAGGAACGATGACGTCTGATACAATCGTCTCAGCATAAATTTGAGCGTTGAGGTTGCCTCTGATCCAAATCAACTCAGTTCTTCCGCCGATCCAAATACCCGCCCATACCATGATGGTTCCACCACTATAAGGATGGACTTCCTGGCAGGATTTTAATCGCTGTTGGCGTCCAGGGGTTCTCCAGTGTCGTATACGTCTTGTATCCGGTCTCATACCAAAACGAGACACATCAGAAAAGCACACGAAACGCCATTGTTCTTCTGCCCAATTTCTGTGTTCAAGAGCCCATTGATATCGAATCCTACGATTGTGCATTGCTATAGGTGGTACCCGTAGCGGTCTTCGGGAATGAAGGTTCACTTCATGCAAGCGGTTTCTGACTGTTTGGTCGCTAATTAAGTTCCCTGAAGAGTGATGAAGCCTCACGGCTAACATCATGGCGGTTATTGTTGGAGCTCTTCGAGTTAAGATTTGAATGTATCGGTCTTGTCTCCGTGTGGTGCAGCGACACCGTCCTCCATGGCGCTCAGCCACGGTACCAGTGCTTCGGTAACGTGTCCAAAGTCGACTGATAACACTCTGACTTGTATTCAGAGCTAAAAACACAGTACGTTGCCGGGAACCAGCTTCTATCATTCCCACGGCTCTGAGCATTTCTTCCCTGCTTAAATGACGTCGCCGCTCCATAATAACGTTGGTTTTAATCAGTAGTAGGGAAACAGTAGCACTAATAATGTCTTCAATGCGTTGTATGTTTTTATAGGGAAAATATTGACAGCTGATTTTCATCTTTTACTCGAATTTGATTCACAGTTCCTGATTCAAATTATGAAATGCACCAAAAAGGATCCATATAAATTTATAAAATCATAAATTTATTACAAAGCCACATCTCAATCTCAAGAAATCCGCATAAAAATGCTTGATCCCTAGACACTTTTGATGTGTGTATTAAAAATACCCAAAATTCTCCATGACTTTTTTTTCCTCTTTCCAAACATTTCTCCAAATATTTCATTTCTCCAGGAGCCAAATTTTTGCCCAAAATAGCGAAAAAAATACCCAGTCTGGTAACCCTGTTATTACTTGCCAGTTGCCAGTGCTGCCAGGGCATATATTTAAATATGTCTAAATTCTTACCAAAGTATTTTTATTTCGACATTTTTTTCACCAAAAATGACTTATCATCATAGACACGTATTTAAAATAAACAAATGTGTGTCTTTATCTCCATTACAACTTTCAAACTCCTACTTAGCAAATAATTAATTAATTATAGAAACACATTTTTAATAGTACTACCAAGAGTACTACTAATATTATACCATTTATTTAAGGAGAACATTGTAAACCTTAGTGCAGTATTAAATTTTGAGTATTTTTTATTTTCTTATATTATACGCTACACCAGCGCCTCTGGATTTACAATACTAAACTAGTAGATTAAAATACTACAAAATTGTAAAGCTGTTAACTAGCTGGAAATATATCTTAAGTACTGTCATCTGTAATAAGTTGGGTTATCACGATGCTGTTGCAGGGTGTAAAGTACTAAGATTGTATGGCATGCACTCCCAGGCCCAGCACTCCGCATCGAGCGTTCACGCAAGACGCACGCGTACACAGTTTTGGCATTTGAATATGTGTGATGAATAGATGTGATCCACCATCTCCTTCGGCGGGGATGACGACGACGATGTATATTTCCTTTTACGACATTGATATTGCACGCCTCACAACGCGTAAGCATGTGGGAGTGCTTTACTCTCGATAGGCCGCTATGTGGCGATTTTACAATATAGAATCGCTCTTATCTCCCAAGCTAGACACTAAATCAATAAAAAAGGGGCGTTTTGAAAACTAGATATATCACTACATAGTATAAAACAAAGTCGCTTTCTCTGTCCCTTTGAATGCTTAAATCTTTAAAACTACGCAACGGATTTTGATGCGGTTTTTTTTTTATAGATAGAGTGATTGAAGAGGAAGGTTTATATGTAGTGTATTTAGTATCAGCATTGCACCCGTGCGAAGCCGGGGCGGGTCGCTAGTTAAATTATAAAGTCAGCGTATTTTTTCTTCATGTTTTTAGTATACAGGGTGTGTCGTAAATAGTGGTCCAGAGTAAAGGAGTCGATACACTGTACATATGATGTAACTAATAATTTTGTAAAAATATTATTTAAAAAGAGTGTCCATGGAGTTTCTTGCACGTTCTTCTCCATAGGTACCTACTACGCTTTGGAATGGGCAACTAGCTTCATTTTTTCCTGACTGACCGACTTCTTGACAATTCAAAAGTGCCTGTAAATGGTTTAATTGAAATAAATGCTTTGAGTTTGAGTTTGAGTTTGTATTCTTAAGTATCACACACCGAAATTTTAACCATTTCCAGTTAAGGGTCTTCGAAAAAAAAACGTTGATTTTTAAAATGTCTGTACCTTGCTTCACGATTTTGGCTGTAATTTCAACAAATATTAATATTTTTTCATTCTGTTTTGATATTTGTTGAAATTACAGCCAAGCAAATAGCGACAGCGCGATGAGCAATGCGATGAGCAGCGGAAGGAGCATAGTGTGGCGGCCGCATAACATCTTGCAGGCAATCAAATATGGCCGATGTGAGACATTCTCATGCAATGGTTTTATCAAAAAATTAACTATATTTCTACCTAAAAAATCTGTTGTCTCGTCTAACGATATCCACAATTTTTCAGTTTGATTTTTTTATATATTGTTTTGATTTTGTCAGTAAAAACTTGTATCTAAATATACTTTTCGTAACTGCGACTCATCGGGTACTTTACGACTATTACAAATACAACAACAAACACTACAGATATATTTCTGAAAAAACTCCTTGAATGCTGGATTGTTCATCTGCGACCATGGAATATTGCACAGAACCAGAAACTTGATCAGGTCGAAATAAAATTCCTCCGGAGGCCGTTTAAACTTTCCCTTGTGCACGGCTCCTTCGACATGTCTATTGATATTAGATTTTTTCGCCGTTATGTGGCTCTCGCACTTCGAGCAATATATTAAACGACTAGCGTGGTCGTATAACAGCTCTGGATATTCGGATATCCACTTTTGTACTGTTTCTTCTTTGATATTTGCCATTTTTGGCTTTTCTTGTTTGTCGCCCTAAAATAATAGTAAACAGTTAAAATCTTTCCAATAAATAGTCGAAATAAAAACGGTGTGAAAAATTCACGAAAAATTGTTTCACAGTAAGTATGACATACATAATTCAAATGCATTTTGTTAGCCGATCAAGACAATCAGATAAAACACTGTCAACCTCGTCTCCGAAAATATTTTTAGGTAAGAGCAGTCAATAGCCAATGAAAATGGTTATTGTAGGAAGACGCGGTGCTTGAAGGGGTGTGCGAGGGGGAGGTCTTAGTCATAGCTGGGCATTAACTCGTTAATCCGTTAAGCGTTAATTAACGAAGTTAACATTTTGATCAACGGATTAACTTTTAAGTTAACTTTCAAAAATGTTAACAGACACGTTAACTTCCGTTAATATGCAGAAGTCCGTTAATCGTTAATCCAATGCCTACTTACTATTTACAAAAGACTCGTTCAACGATGCTGCATTCCTCGGGGAACAGATATTCATAAATCTATTCATTAAATACAATACTGCTATATCAAGCCCTGCAGTTGAACGTCTGTTTTCCACGGGTAAAGACATTTTAACACCAAAACGAGCCTCGCTTTCAGACGAGAATTTCAACATGTTAATGTTCATGAAGGGGAATAATATGCACCTTATGCCCGACGATTAAATTACACATTTGAATTATACAAGTATTTTGTTTTGTTCCTATCCTGTTAATTTCCAGAACCCAAACCAGGTCAAAAAAAAGTCAAATCATTTATTTCAAATAGGCACTTAAAAAGGCACTTTTGAACGTCAAAAATTAAAATAAAAAAATAGAATTGATTATAGTAGAAACAGGTTTTATAAGTTCCCTAACGCAACCATATAAAACGCAATTTTACACATATTAACGGATTAACGTTAACTTGCGTTAATTCTTCCGAAATATAACGCTTTAACGTTTAACGAAGCTAACTTTTTTTGTAGCGGATTAACGATTAACGAAGTTAACTATTTGATTGACGGTGCCCAGCTATGGTCTTAGTACACCTTGTATTCTAATTGACTTGGTCACCTTTTAACGCAAGATTGTATTAGAAAAAAACGGTCAGGTGCGTGTCGGATCTCCTACAAGGTAGGGTAGCGGGAGAGCACAATTTACGTAAACAAGTTCCCTGCTACTCAGCTCACTAACGAAAAATTCCACTTTAAACTTTTGTATATAAAAAATGGCTGTGACAAACAGACGGACATGGCGAAACTATAAAGCTTCCTTTTGAACTTCGGAAGCCTGAAAAAATATGTATTTAGCAGAGGACAATTACTTTGGTTTTTCACTGAATGTCCTTTATAGTAAGTACCTAGATAATTATTATAAAAATAAAAAACACTTACCTAAATGTGGTAGGTAAATCAAAATTTCAAATGTATCCAGTCCGCAAAAAACAAATCAAAATCTGTAAATCCAAGCCAAAGTATTCGTGTCAGTAAGATTCCAGAAACCAGTTAACAAGCCAACGTCAAATAAAATAAGAAACAATAAATCACACGTGCGCACTCTACAAGCCGAAACAAGAGAGTGAGTGAAGCCCGCTGTACTGTACCTGTATCTGTGTAAGTGAGATAGCTAATACTTTGGACGTTTTAAGATAGAGACAAAAAATAAGCGACGAAAACAGCGCGTACGACGGGTTGGCAACGTGGAGCATAAACATATACACACATCAAAAGTGTCTAGGGATCAAGCATTTTTATGCGGATTTCTTGAGATTGAGATGTGGCTTTGTAATAAATTTATGATTTTATAAATTTATATGGATCCTTTTTGGTGCATTTCATAATTTGAATCAGGAACTGTGAATCAAATTCGAGTAAAAGATGAAAATCAGCTGTCAATATTTTCCCTATAAAAACATACAACGCATTGAAGACATTATTAGTGCTACTGTTTCCCTACTACTGATTAAAACCAACGTTATTATGGAGCGGCGACGTCATTTAAGCAGGGAAGAAATGCTCAGAGCCGTGGGAATGATAGAAGCTGGTTCCCGGCAACGTACTGTGGCTTTAGCTCTGAATACAAGTCAGAGTGTTATCAGTCGACTTTGGACACGTTACCGAAGCACTGGTACCGTGGCTGAGCGCCATGGAGGACGGTATCGCTGCACCACACGGAGACAAGACCGATACATTCAAATCTTAACTCGAAGAGCTCCAACAATAACCGCCATGATGTTAGCCGTGAGGCTTCATCACTCTTCAGGGAACTTAATTAGCGACCAAACAGTCAGAAACCGCTTGCATGAAGTGAACCTTCATTCCCGAAGACCGCTACGGGTACCACCTATAGCAATGCACAATCGTAGGATTCGATATCAATGGGCTCTTGAACACAGAAATTGGGCAGAAGAACAATGGCGTTTCGTGTGCTTTTCTGATGAGTCTCGTTTTGGTATGAGACCGGATACAAGACGTATACGACACTGGAGAACCCCTGGACGCCAACAGCGATTAAAATCCTGCCAGGAAGTCCATCCTTATAGTGGTGGAACCATCATGGTATGGGCGGGTATTTGGATCGGCGGAAGAACTGAGTTGATTTGGATCAGAGGCAACCTCAACGCTCAAATTTATGCTGAGACGATTGTATCAGACGTCATCGTTCCTCTACAAGTGCAAATCGGTCCCTTATTTCAGTTAATGCATGATAATGCACGACCGCACACCGCAAGAGTTGTAAGACAGACTCTCGCCGCAGCTAACATCAATGTCCTGCCCTGGCCTGCTCAGTCGCCAGACTTGAACCCGATTGAGCATGCATGGGATATGCTACAGAGAAGAGCTCTGCCGAATATGGAGGGTATCCAGTCGCAAGAAGACCTTTTTTTGTTGTTGCAACGAACATGGGCGGCCATTCCACAGCGTGATTTGGATGAACTCATTTTGAGTATGCCAAACCGATGTTCTTGTGTTGTTAGTGTTCGCGGTAGAAACACGGATTATTAATTGTTTAAGTTACCCAATAAAATTTTAGAGAAAACTGTTATTTCAGTCTTTTTTTCGAACTTTTGTGTTAGTGGTTCAAATGTCAAAAATCCCTTTATTAGGAAAATGGCAAATTTCTTTATTAATGCAAAGGTGACTTGGTTTATCGTTACTGTGACAAACGAAAACACTTTATTTGATGAATCCTTAAAGAAAAATTTAATTAATATAAATCAGGAGAAAAGTTATTGCAAAAATATATGTTGATCCCTAGACACTTTTGATGTGTGTAAAAATAAAAGAGAGGTAAATTGCTTTGTTAGAGAAAGACATAAAACATTTTCTAAATATTAACTACAAGAAAAATAGTATGTATAGGTAATTAAAAAAGTGATCAATAAAAATTTCTTCTCTTTGTTTAAATAAAAAAATATATACATAAAACTCTTTACATCCTTCTTTATTCTGTATTGTGTAGGCATTTAATATTTCCTTGTGCAGTATATTTAGTGTTGTTTCTAATAGTTTTACTTAATTAATTCATATTTCATGAAGCTACCTCTAACAACATTCCGGGATCCCTGTGTGTGTATATAAGTAAGTATATACTGTTTGGGTGCTCACCTACTACCTGCTCATAACTGCCCACTTACCCAAATTAACTCACTTAAATCAATCGACAATTTCAAAATCCCGGGATTTCAGAGGCATATCCATGTTAACATCAATGTTTGCGGTCATTCACCCCAAACGGCTCTACCTACTCCGACCACTGCTGATCAGTCACCTGTAGGATATAAATTAAGAGTCTGAATGTGTTAATTATACTTTGCTCTAGATGTATTTTTTTAAGATTTACTATGTTTTTACTTTTTCAGTTTATGTGGATGACAACACTCTAATACCAAAGAATACATCACTTCTTGTTGCTAGAGTGCCACTCTCTCAACAACCTAAAAAACAGTGGGAAGGATCTAACAGTAATCAGTCATTACAAAAAGATGTTGCTCCTAACAAAGGATTGGCTGATCTGTCTCGCATGGAAGGTAGCGAACAGGATAAAATTAATGCTATGATTTCACAATCCACTTTTGACTACGATCCTAGCAAGTAAGAAGAAACAGGATTTTTTCTGCAACACAAATTTTTACATGAAATATGTTTTGTTCCCCCCAAAAAATAAAATATTTGCTTTATATTTCCTTTGGTCGCATTCACACCAAAGCAAATTGTAGGCTGGTACTAAATGTATGAAAAAACTACTTTACCTGCCAACACACTGTTCTTTGTTTTTCAAATGTGGCAGCTAACAATTTTCTTGGTGTGTTGCCTTAGGCCAAAAGCTGGGTATGCCCATATTAATAGACAACTCACTTCTCACAACAACTTCAATTAAGTAGCATGTTTAAAGTTTTTGATGAAGGAAATCTGTTCAGGTTAATTTATCATCTGACCACTTTCCAACAATTATTGTTTAAAATAATGTTAATATGTACTAGGACCAATGTTTTTAATGAACATTAGAATAATATTGTTGATGACCAGCTCCCTACCTCGATTGGCCGAATGTTCTGATTTATATAGTAACCTCAATTGTCAAACAAACCAAATCTATATGGTTTCTATTAGGATTTAGGGTTTATCTTTATTATCTTAATAGAAACACAGTTTGTATTCAATGATTCAGTGATTTGATTAAATCACTCAATTTGTAAGTGGTAGGGACTAAACACACTTATTCAGCTCTTTTCAGCTTTTGTCCATAGAAAACAACGATTTTGTATGAGATGCGTACGCATCCGTTCAGCAGCGGAAAGCTGAACGGACTCTATACAAAATCGTTGTTTTCTATGGACAAAAGCTGAACAGAGCTGAATAAGTGTAGTTAGTCCCGTACTCTACAATGAATTGCTATCAACAACTACCTTTTCTGACCAATTTGTTGACATTTTTCATAAAATTGATTTGGAACAAGGTATTCATTCAATAATAATGCTTGATAAAGAGATGGGTGCTTTAGGCGTCTTTTTGGAAAGCCACTATCACTTTCAAACATACATATGAAATTACATCAATCTTGAAATCTATTTTTTTTTAATTTTAGTTATCAGAAAATTAGAGGACAAAATCAGAGAGGTCTTGTTCCTACTAATTATATCTGTTACAAGTGTCAAAAACGTGGACATTGGATTAAAGATTGTCCAGCAGCTATTGCGGTATGTATTATATATAAGACAAAGATTAATTTGGTTGCCGCTTTGTAATAAAAGTTATAATAGGGCTTAGAGCAGGGTTAACAGATGGCTAGCATTCTGAAATGTAGGCAAAGCCTGACATACAGGTAAAAAATTAAACTTGGGCAGTTCCTGTTCTAAGCAGTCTTTTAACAGAATGGTCGTCGTACACATGCGCCACACGATGAGGCTAGCTCCCTTGCCTTATTTATCACATATAATGTGAACAAAGTCTTAGCTCCTTTACTGTATACTATACGGGGTGAGTGCAGGTATGCACTATACAATGAGGGAGCAATGACTAAGCCGTTAGCCTACTGGCGTTATAGCAATATATCCAAATCGCAAATGTGAATGGAAACAACATCCGTAATGAAATACTTATAATGGCACCGAAACTGTTGTTCACAAACTAAACTAAATTTAACTTCAGTGTTTCATTATGAAAAGGACAGAAGATAATTATTAGTTTAGTCCTGTCAAATTAGTCACCGCTTGACGTAAGTTGACGAATTTTTAGTAGCCAATTTTTTCAATCATTTCTAAACTTGTCTATGGATTATCTAATTTGACAGGACTAAACTAATATTTATCTTCTGTCCTTTTCATGAAATAGAAAGAAAAATATGCACTGAACTTAAATTTAGATTAGTTTGTGAACAACAGAATCAGGGCCAATATTATATTCTAATTTTATCATAGTAATTTAATAGTACCCACTCATTTAATTGTTTTTATTTTTAATAATCATTTGTATGTCAATATTGCCAAAGCATAACACTACTAATTTTTAAGATCCATGTATGAAATAACCTGTTTTACAAATAAATTATTCTTATTCATGTAAAGTAAAACAAAATTAGAACTAGTTCTTTCCCTGCATGTTGTAGTCGGAAGTTGTTCAATAAAGCTATTATTAGGGCCTTTCAAATGACATATACTACAACTTGTACAGTACCACAGAATTGTTAATAGATAGCACTGGCGATGGAGCCCAAACAAGAGCATTCATTCTCCTTTGTATAAAGTTATTTCCTTTATTTATCTGGAAAATTAGGCTAACAGTATTTATTTTTAGGGCGACCCAATAGAGATAAGGCGGAGCACAGGTATCCCTCGAAGTTTTATGGTCCCTGTTGAAGGCCCTAAAGCTCCTGGCGCCATGATGACTCCAAGTGGATCTTTTGCTGTCCCAGCTGTTGATCGGTAAGTACTAAATTTATTGCATTCTATGTTCAAGGAAGCAAGAATTCAAAGTTGCGTTTATTTTTAAAATGTATGACTCCTATCGTATATCTATCTCATATACATCTTGAGAATGATAAATGACGCCACCTATAGTTGGACTTAATTAGCTGCAGTAAAATGACAGCTTATGTGCAGTGATCGGATAATCGGGCGTTAATATACCCAAACCACTTTTATTCCCACGAAAGATAATACGTACATGCCTTACATCATTTCTGCCGGTCCTTAAATCACGTTGGCCAGGTAATATTATTTGCTGTCTCACTCACTTACTTGCACTTTGCACTTGCTCAAATAATTTTGAATAAAGTCCTCTACTCTTATAAAGACACTAATGTTTTTGTGTTGCTTGCTTGGAAATATCAATAATAAAAAAATACAACTGTGAACTTTTTTAGCAGTCAAAAATAATAATATGTAGGTATTTTAAAAATATTAATATTTTTTAGTCTTCTGTTCGTATAAAATATGATAAATAAGTTGATTTGATGACTAATTTATTAGATAGATAAATCACTGCTATAACTTCATTAAGTTTCTTAAAGTTGTTTTTACAAAATTGTTCAATCCCGGGAACCCGGGACTACTTATTTATTCAGAAAGGAATGTTCATATTATTCTTTCTTGGGAAGAAGATTAGGTATACAGGTTGTCCCTGAAAGTATGGATCAAATCGAATAGGGGCGTGGACAAGGTCATTTCCAAACTTTTTGGTCCTGAGAATGATTGATGATTGAGAATTATTTTACGGTTCAAAAGTTGTGACCAATTTTTTCAATTGTTTCGCATAGTGCTCAAAGAAAAAAAAACTATCAGGGCTGTCTAAAATACTTAAATTAACAGTTCCTGGTAGTTTTTTTTAAATGATTTTGTTCTTTGAGCACTATGCAAAGTGATTGAAAATAACAAATGTTGGTTAAACTTTTGAACCGTAAAAAAATTCACCAACATTCTCAGGATCAAAAAGTTTAGAAAAGACTTTGCCCATGCCCCATATTTGAAAAGGGCTCGATGTGTGGATAAACGTACTGTTAATGAGAAACACCGAAGTACATAGAGACTTGATGCTGAAGCCAGGAGCATCAGAAAAAGTACAAACCTTGAAATTACAGCACCGTAGTCGTGTTTGGGCTCATTTTAAACAGGACTAAATTTTAAGTTCAATGCAATGTTGAAACAAGTCTGGCCTGATGCTGCCAGGATTATCAGCGGGATCCTGGAGAAATCGAAGGAACTCTTCAAATATTATAGGCACACCTATAGCGATTCGGGTATTATTTATAGTAACTCGTGCAATTGCTTTCGGAAAGCAACATTTTGTGAAGTAAAACTGATGATGAAGACCACAGATGGCCACCGGGACTACTCAATAATAAGTATTTCACAGGTTGCGATTCGATTACTTTAATATGGTTGCTAAGCAATGTATGCTCGTCACAATGCGAATGGTGAAATGGAGCTGATGGTGGAGTACCAGGAGAACTCCTCATTAATTAACGTCCCTGTATCGGGAAAAGTAATATTTTGTAAAAGGCGATGAGCTTGATGCATTATAAACAGTCCCACTAAAAAGCGAGAAATAAAAACTTTTTAACAAAAAAAAAACCGACTTCCATAAAAAAAACACTACAAAGTGAAAAATAACTTTAATTTCGGAAGTCGGTGGCAATAAACTAAAATGCAGATCCAAAGACACCGACTTCCGAAATTAAAGTTATTTTTCACTTTGTAGTGTTTTTTTTATGGTATTCGGTTTTTGTTTTTGTTAAAAAGTTTTAACAAAAGGTATTTGTGTTATGATATTTATTGTACAAATATATTCGGAACATACATTTTTTAAAAAGTCAACCTAAACCTTATTACAACGATCTCAGACAATACGGTGTCTGTACCGAGTGATCCAATGATACTGGCATAGACACCTGGAAGTAGCTTTAAATGCCTTGATGGTTTTAAAAAATATTGTGACAATTTGTTAACAAAGAACAATGGCAGCTAATTATTTGAACAAAAAAAGCTTGTTACATAAATAAAAAATATTGTAAAATTTTCGTTACTAATTCCTAAGCATAATAAAAAAAAAAAATTAAATTCCGTGATTAATAAATATTGAGAGTTTCATTCTTTGGTTTTTAGCGGTACTTAAAACAACTATTACGGGTAATCACAACAATGTTGCCAACTGAATGCTTTTCACCCCAGATCTAGCACTTTTTTTGCTGTACAGTGGTGTGTTAAATAAATAAATAGATTTATTGAAATGTACGAAGCCAGCGCGCGCGCCGTACGAGACCATTCTGACACTATTGTAATAGCAGACTTGAGGCCCTGACCTCTACAACCCAGTTACTGGGTAATACGATACCCCTTGGTAAAACTAGTTGGTTGTCAGACTTTCGGGCTTCTAACTACCCGTAACGACTGTCAAAGATCCACGAATGACAGCCGGGACCAACGGCTGAACGTGCTTGCGGAGGCACGGAGGTGTCTCGGTACGTAAAGATGGTCTCCCATCCACAGACCAACCGCGGCTAGCGTAGCTTGTCCTGATCGATCGACCTGTGCGGCTGTTATTATTGTGCCACGGGCCCCTCAATGTACCAAGTAATACTCTTAAAGTAATGGAATATTATTTTAGTAGGTTTTTTCCTCAAATTAACGTGGGTGAAACCGTGGGGCACAGCTATTTATTTAAATGATGTCATATAAGAAGTTAAAAGGAAAACTATCACAGCTAAGTAGGCTCTACATTTTTTGTGCGTGCAGCCGTTGTTCATCGATCTATGTATATGACGTTATCACGTAAAAATTTCGTAAAAAATCCATAGAAAATTACTTGGATGGCGTTTACACATTATTGTGTTAACGCCATCCAAGTAATTTTCTATGGATTTTAGTAATATTTTGTAAAATAATAAACATTCTTAGGGGTTATAATATTCTAAGAGAACCTATGAGAAAATATGATGAAAACTACATACTTTATGTTCTACTACTACTATAACTTGACGCTTCCTAGCAGAGAGAATCAATATCACCTAAGCGTGGGGACGTTGTTGGATCCAACAAATAAAAATATTATGAGACTTTGCAGAGTCAATAGTTTATAGATATTTTTGTTTACAACCGCAAAAATAATTTTGTATTTTATAGTATTTTTCCAAAACCTATGAATACCTAATAAACTTATTTCTGATTAAATCAATACAGTGTACGGCTGTACGCATAAATAATCATCCCAAATTCGGGACTTTTCACGGTGCGTAGTCGACACGCACTTGGTGGGTTTTTTTTATTTAATTTTGATATTTATTAGAATGTTCCTTTTTTTAAGTGAAGCATATTTGGCTTCCGAGAGCGCTGGTGGTGCGGACACACCGACGAACGCGCCGGCCGCGCCCGAACCAAACATACCCGACGAACTGATCTGCAGCCTGTGTCGGGACTTACTCACTGACGCTGTCATGATACCATGTTGTGGCAACTCTTTCTGTGATGAATGTGAGTACTACCTATCGTTCAAGTATATATATCTATATTTCCTTTGTAAAAATTCAGACATTTTTTTTTCTGAGTTACTTAAGGGTCCCTATCAATTTCGCAGTGCAAAAACAGAAATTCTTTTTTTTTAGCGCAATTTTCTCAACAACCTTAAGTTATCTAGTTTCTTTTTTTAAATACACATTATTTTGTTTATCATCTATTTATCTAGTAAGTCTACGAATTTAGTACACGAACGATCGAATTTAAGTTTATAAGGCATTATTTAGATATTTTACTACAATTAAATAAGTAGTCAAAATAAAAATGTAAACATTGATTTTGGTAGATAAATATCTATTTTAAAATATTTAACACTTCTTATTATTTTCAATAAATTCTTGCGCGTAGACAACGGTTTTGCACATGATTTTATTGGGTTTTTTCAGCGTGATCAACATTTTTTTACAAGTACTAAATCATTAAACTTTAAAAAACAAAATTGTACACTTACTAACATAATATATGCCCAGTATTTATATATTTTTTTCAGATTGTTATTTGCTACCAGTAAGCTAAGAAAGTAATTTAAAAACATGGCGATTCGTGCTTACGTAAAAACGTATGTTAGATTTTTATTTTTTGTAATTTATATTAAGTAGTTATCAAAATTTTAAATTGTACACTTACTATATAAATCGTTGATAAATAACTGTGTATTAAAAAAAAAACTAGTTAACTTATGGTTATTGAGAAATTTGCGCTGAAAAAACTTGAATTTTCTGTTTTTAGACCGCGAAATTGATAGGGACTCTTAAAAAAGACCTAGGTAGAAGAAACGTGATCCCGGTGTTTCTTTTTGTTCCAATGACGATTTTTAAGTACTAGTTTACCATGATGACAAAAAAAAAATCTTTTTTAATCTTCAGGTATACGAGGAGCACTGTTGGAATCAGAAGACCATGAATGTCCGGATTGTCGTGAAAAAGAAATAGCTCCAACAACATTAATTCCTAATAGGTATTTATTTGTAAATAAATCACAGTTCGGGTTCCTAGTCTATACTTCTATACTAATATTATAAAGAGGAAAGATTTGTATGTATGTTTGTAACGAATTGGCTCAAAAAGTACTGGACTGATTTTAAAAATTCTTTCACCATTTGAATGCTACATTATCACTGATTATTATAGGCTATTTTTTTTCTTTTTTTTTCCACCCGTGCGAAGCCGGGTCGGACCGCTAGTAAGAGATAAAAGCATAGGTATCCCTTTCTCTATCTCTTATAAACTGTATGATTTTTCATTAGTAAAAGATGTTAAGGATCTCGATAGCAGATGTTAATATACTCCTATTACCATGTACCATGTGCCATGTGTGTCCATGTACCTGTTACCATGTATCTCTAAACCATTAATATAAAAACAAAACTTAAAACATAATATACACAATTCCTTCAAATTATGAAATTGAAAAGTGTTATTCTTATCTATATATATAAAAAGAGAAGTCCTGACTGCCTGACTGATTGACTCATCAACGCCCAGCCTTGGACCTAGAAAGCTGAAATTTTGCACAGAGGTTCCCTTTATTATGTAGATGAGGAAGGAAGGAGTTTTCGAAATTCAACCCCTGAGGGAGTTAAATAGAGGATGAAAGTTTGTATGAAAAATCTTATTCCTTGGGTTAATAAACTTGAAACTTGGCACGACTACTTATCTAAGTAAATTATAAAGTTTGGCATTTTTTGTTTTTCTAAACTACCCCCTGACACCCCATTGGGGCGTCAAAATTTGTATGGAAGAATTTTAACGCGCGGTCAGATTAAATCAAAACTCAGTATTTATACTTAATCACAAAAATAAAGAACCACGTGTATCAGGGTTTTTCGAAAATCTACCCCTAACGGGGAGAAAAGGGGTAGTTAATTTTACAGGGCAGGATTTTACTGCCCGGCTTAATTAACTCGAAAATTGGTATAAATAATCTGTGAGTCAAGTATTGAACACATTCCAAACGATTTTTTCAAAATTCCACCCCTGTGGGGGTGTAAAGTGGGGATACAGCTTATATGAAAAATCTTATTCATTTGGTTAATACACTTGAAACTTGGAAGGAATATTTACCTAAGTAAGTCAAAAGAAATGGGTCTTTCGAAAGTAGACCCCCGACAGGTAAAAAAGTGATAATTTTATTTTTAAGGCCGGTGTTATAGTGCGTAGCTTGATTTACTCCAAAAAAATTGTATGAATAAATTTAAGCTTAAAACTTGGCACAAATACTTATCTAAGTTAATTATAGTTTGTCATTTTATGTTTTTCTGCTCTAAAGGGAAATTGGGGGTGTCATAGTTTATATGGAAGAATTTTATCGCGCGGTCCAATAATATATTCGAAACTCAGTATGTATACTTAAGACCAAAATAAATAATAAAGTGTAACAGGGTTTTTCGAAAATCTAACCCTAATGGGGTGAACGGGGGTAGTCCATTTCAAAGAGGAGTATTTTATTGCGTGGCTTGAATCAATGGAAAATTGGTATAAATAATCTTTGTGTCAAGATAATTATAGAAACGTCCCAAACGTGTTTTCAATATATCGCCCCTGTGGGGATAAACACTGTGAAGGTGAAAGGCAATCTTATTCCTTTGGTTATGAAACTTTTCAACATTTGCCTCAGTAAATAATAAAGATTGTCACTTTTAGGGTTTTACTACTTACTTATAATAAAAAAGTATGAGTTTTAGGGTTTTACTTATTCGACTCCTACCGTGGTGGAAAAGGGTAATAAAGTTTATGGAGTAGAAACTCCAACTTCCATTACCACGAAAATGGGTATAAATAATCTTTATGTCATAAAAATGGAAACTTATCAAATGCTTTTTTTAATAAAAACAAGCCCTGTCATAATGAAAAGGGAGGATAGTTTATTTGAAACATCTTAGGTAGTTTAACTAAAATATTGGCCCGAATACTTATTTCTATAAATAAAGTATAAAGATCGTAATAAATAATTTTCGAAATAACTACCTACCTTTCAAGGGGAGGTGGAGAGGGTGTTAAATTTATTTGAGGAAAGTACGAAACTCACGCGGACGAAGTCGCGGGCAAAAGCTAGTTATTGTATAAAACAATAAGCGATATAATTACACAATCTTCAGATAACATTTAAGGCTTACAAAATGTATGCCGAGTTAAGGGCCGCCGGATCTCAAAGGCACTAAATTTTGGTCATGCAATATGCTTTTTTGAACCTTTATCTGTCGCTTGATCAGACGAATTACGTATTTAATTACTAAGTAATTGGTTTTAATTCGATACATTTATATTTTGAAAATCATACCATTTCTAAGATTTACCGAAATTATCCAGCAGACTGGGCAAAGTATGGGAAGAACGAAACGGTTTCGATATTTGTGTATCGTAGATAATTTGTGTTTGGGATACCTCATCTATACCCTTGTGCAATGGGGCATCAAAATGTGTATTTGGAGTAAAATATACGTTTAGAATTAACATGGTTTTCCAGTTGCTACTACGGTTAATGTTCCTAGCCTTACAGCCCCGTATCAAAAACCCACCCTGAGGTATGTACCACGGGCACACCACGATAGTGGCGGTAAGACCCCTCTTTGAGGAGTGGCTAGAGAGGCGCCACGGCGCCCTCACCTACCGCCTGACGCAGGTCCTCACCCGACACGGGTGTTTCGGGAGGTTCCTGCACACCATCGGGCGGGAGGAAACGCCCGGGTGTCACCACTGCGAGGGCCGCCCGGAGGACACGGTGGAGCATACGGTGGCGGTATGCCCCAATTGGGCGGAGCACCGCCGTGTTCTCGCAGAGGCGATCGGCAGCGGCGGTGACCTCTCGCGCCCGGCCCTGGTTCAAGCCATGGTCCGGGGCGAGAGGGAGTGGGAGGCAGTCACCTCCTTCTGCGAAGCAGTCATGCTAGCGAAGGAGGTGGCGGGACGGTTGAGGGAGAGAGCCTCACGTCCCAGCCGCCGCGGGAGACGCTCCGGGCGTCGGGAGCCGCGTGACGACTCCTGGCCACCGTAGGCGCGGGCCTGCGGGCGGAGAGTAATGGGTAACTCTCCGTCCGATCAGGACCAGGCCCGTGCCGGACGGCGCGTACGTGTTCCACGCGCGCCTCAAAGAGATGTCAGCACAAAGGAAGGGGCCCGAAAGGGCCGAAGCCTGCCGGGGCAGCGGGATTGTCCGAAAGGGTTACCGCTACCCCGGAACACAAAGGGCTAAGGAAGGAACACGGGTGGGTTTTAGTCAGTAAGAGTCTGACACTCCCTTCTGCTCCACCCAGAGCGGGAGGGGTCATTGGATGATTTCCCATCCACAAAAAAAAAAAAAGGTATGTACCACCAAAAACATAAATGTAAAAAAGGAGAGCCAAGTTCAATACAAAAATTATGTTTTGCTGTGGGCTTCGCCGCAAAAAGAATGGAGATTTAAATGAGTGCCCAAGTTCTATGCAAAATCCAAATATGTATTTATAGTAACAAAATAACATTATGAACAAGTATTAAACTCTATTTCTTTGCTTTATTGGATACCTATAACAATTGCTGTTGTTTAAAAATGTGAGATCTTAAAGTAGGTTAGATTTGACTTGGCCAGTTTTTATCAGAATTAAAAATACATGTGTGTTACGACTAAAGGTGGGTGTGAACATAAACTTAAGATTATCCGGCTAAACTTAGGTCAGGTCTTAACCTAACCTATTGGCGAGGCGAGGACGCGAGCCAGGGAGGAGATGTTGGAGACTCTAGACGGGGATCCGTGGGGGCGCCCTTATCGCGCGGTCCGAGGGAAACTTTGGGCCGCGGCGCCCCCACTTACGGAGAGTCTCCAACCCGAGCTGCTGGAGGAGGTGGTGGCAGCCCTCTTCCCGGCAAGAGCGGAGCATACTCCGCCGCCGATGGCTTTGCCCACGGCCGCAGAGTCTTCAGAGGAGAACGCCATCAGCGTCCCAGAGGTGACACAGGCAGAGATGGGGGCAGCCGTGATGCGGCTCCGGGCCAAGAACGTGGCTCCGGGGCCCGACGGGATCCACGGCTGCGTGTTAGCCCTCGCTCTGAAGGAACTTGAGCCCCAACTGAGAGGACTCTACACAGCGTGCCTTGAGCGGGGCCAGTTTCCCACTTTGTGGAAATCTGGTCGTCTGGTCCTGCTCAGGAAGGCGGGGCGCTCTGCGGACTCGCCGTCCGCGTACCGGCCCATAGTGCTGCTAGACGAGGTGCTGTTTGAGCGAGTAATCGCAGGCCGCCTCGTCGGCCACTTGTGCGGAGAGGGGCCGGACCTGGACGGCAGCCAGTTCGGTTTTCGGCATGGGCGCTCCACCATTCACGCTGTGTCGCGGGTGAGAGTCCTGGCGGAGGAAGCGGTGTCCCGGGGCGGGGTGATGCTGGCGGTGTCCTTGGACATCTCCAACGCCTTCAACACCCTGCCCTGGAGTTGTATTCGGGAGGCACTGCAGTATCATCGTGTGCCTCCCTACCTCCGCAACATCTTTACTTTGTAAAGTATAATATTATTTTAATTGTCGTGAAAGTGAGGAGGACTATGTGGGTCTTTTCTATCTTTTTTTTATGTTTTCCTTCTTAGTTAGTTTTATTCATGATCTGGCAGTTTGAGTAATTTACGCGGCCTACCTAAATGTCCATTCTTTGGTATTGTTTGTCGAATCGTTGAGCTCCTCAAGTTCTGAGTTGAGCTGCACATTTTTTTTGACAAATGGGAGCACTGACTGGACAGGTCCCCTCAATCTGTGTGGTTCTTTCCTCAAAAGACCATTTCAGACACCAATCTACATGGTCCTCAAAATGATCTGACCAAGACTATTTCTGGATTTTTATATACACATTGACATTGATAAATTTTACATATACAGTGACATGAATATTTACTTTGTAAAGTATTATGTTATTTTTAATGACTGTGAATGTGAAGACTATGTGGGTTAATTTTAGTTTGCCTTTGTTTTTTTCTCAGATAGTTTTAGTCATGGTCTGGCAGTTTGAGTAATTTATGCGACCTACCCAAATGTCCTTTCTTTGGTATTGTTCGTCGAATCGTTGAGCTCCCTAAGTTTGAGTCGAGCTGCATGATTACTGACAAATGCGTGCACTGACTGGACGGGTCCACTCAATCTGTGTGGTTCTTTCCTCAAAAGACCATTTCAGACACCAATCTACATGGTCTCCACATGATCTCACCAAGATTATGTCTGGACTTTAAAAGAGACTGTGACCTCTGAGTTTGTTTCGGCCTTTCTTCTCAGAGTAGTCAGATAGGAAACGACGACCTCATCTCGTTTTAAAAAAAATATGATTGACGTGTAAAAGTGTTTGTACAAACCTACTTACAGAAATAAAATCATTTATCATTTATCATCGTTGGGGCTTATTTGTCGGAGAGGTGTGTCACCTACGTGGGACGTGATGGCGCGGGTGCTGAGGGGCGAGCTCCAACCGGGGGTGGACCTGACGTATTATGCTGACGACACGCTGGTCACTGCCCGGGGGAGCTCGCACAGGGAGGCAGCGTTGCTGGCGACGGCTGCGGTCTCACAGGTGGTGAGCCGCATACGTCGCCTAGGCTTGGAGGTGGCCCTCAGCAAGTCGGAGGCCATGGTGTTTCATGGCCCCCGGCGGGCGCCGCCGCCCGGCTTACACATCGTGGTCGGGGGTCTCGGATCGCTGTCGAGTCTACCATGAAGTACCTGGGATTGGTGCTCGACAGCCGGTGGGACTTCGGACCCCACTTCCGACGGCTGGCTCCCAAACTGCTGGGCGCGCTCTCAACGCTGCTTCCCAATCTGGGGGGCCCGAGTGCCGCCTGTAGGCGGCTCTACGTGGGGATCGTGCGATCGATGGCCCTGTATGGGGCCCCGATCTAGGCGACTGACCTGACGGCCGGTAGCATCGCCGTTTTGCGGAGGCCGCAGAGAGCGATGGCCGTCAGAGTCGTCCGGGGGTATCGCACGATCTCCTACGAGGCGGCTTGCGTACTGGCCGGATCCCCGCCCTGGGACCTGGAGGCGAAAGTACTCGCGTCATTGTATCGGTGGCACGAGGAAGCGAGGGCGCGGGGCGAGCAACCGATGCAGCAACACATAGAGCTGCGACGGTCTCAGCTCCGCGAGGTCCTGGTGGCGGAATGGCGGGACAGGCTTTCACGCCCTACCGCCGGCCTCGTCACCATCGAGGCGGTCCGGCCGGTGCTCGAGCAATGGCTCGGGAGGAGGCACGGCTCCCTGTCGTTTCGGGTGACGCAGGTGCTCTCGGGGCATGGTTGCTTCGGGAAGTACCTGTGTCGCATAAACAGGGAGCCGGACGCCCGGTGTCACCACTGCGTCGACTGCCGGGAGGACATGGCGTGGCATACGCTGGCAGAGTGTGCCGCTTGGGAGGAGCCACGCCGTGCCCTCATCTCAGAAGTAGGCAGTGACCTGTCGCTGCCGGCCGTGGTCGAGTCGATGGTTGGCAGCGAAGAGTCCTGGGACGCGGTGGTTTCCTTCTGCGAAACAGTCGTCTCGCAGAAGGAGGCTGCGGAAAGGGAGAGTGAGATCTCGTCCACTCACCCGGCCCGCAGCAGGCGCACCGGGCGTCGGCGGAGGGCGGATAACGCCCTCTTCCAGCCCCCCTAAATGGGTCCAGGGGCGACGGACTCGGGGACGTCCGTCGCCCCCCACACATCAGGACCCGAGGTGGCGGCGCGTAGTGTTCCACGCGCGCCCCTCTTAGACGTCGCGGGGGGAGTCAAACACCTCACTCCCCCCCTCGACCCGAGGAGGCCCGCAGTGGCGGGCCGGCACCAGTCGGGGGTTGCGGAAGGATCGTACGTTCCCGCGACCCCCGGCGTAGGTGTGAGATGGAACACCGGGGTGGTTTTTAGTCAGTAAGAGTCTGACAGACCCCGCCGCCCGCCCCAGGGCGGCGGACATCCATGAGGATTTTCCACCCCGGAACAAAAAAAAGTCTAACCTAACCTGACCTAAGTTTAGCCGGCTAATCTTAAGTTTATGTTCACACCCACCTTTAGCCGTAACATATATATGCTGAATAACTTTATAAAATGACTGATGTAATGAAAACTCGCCGCGTGTCTAGATAATTGGTACGACCAAGATCAAAGTATCCATAGATTATCTTCCATCATCGGGTATCTATCCGAAAGGACATCATTCATTTCGTACCCAAAAATTAAAGTGAGGGCCAGAAAAATAAGTACTGTTTTCTTATGGGATTGACCTCTTGAGCATATTTTTACTATTACTACGAATGTCTACGATTATTAATTGTTGACTTTCGCTGTAATAGTAAAAAATGAATGATGTCCTTTGACATGTTAAGTAATATTACCTATTTTTAACTGACTTCCAAAAAGGAGGAGGTTATATGTTCGACTTTGTTTTTTTTTATGTATGTTCACTGATTTCTCCGTCAATTGTGGACCGATTTTCAAAATTCTTTTTTTATTTGAAAGGGTATCCTCTCGAGGTGGTCTGGTGGAATCTCATGGAAATCTAGGGAAACCCTCAAATTTTGTAGGCACACCTCTCGAGGTGGTCTGGTGGAATCTCATGGAAATCTAGGGAAACCTTCAAATTTTGTAGGCACACCTATAGCGATTTGAGTATTTTTTATAGTAACTCGTGCATTTGCTCTCAGAAAGCACCATTCGGTGAAGTGGAACTGATGATGAAGACCACAGATGGCCATCGGAACTACTCAATCCTACTAATATTATAAATGCGAAAGTTTGTATGTATGGATGTATGGATGTTTGTTACTCTTTCACGCGAAAACTACTGAACGGATTTTGATGAAACTTTACAGTAATATAGCTTATACATCAGAATAACACATAGGATACTTTTTATCCCGATATCCCCACGGGATCAAAACTTACGCGGGTGAAACCGCGGGGCGCAGCTAGTAATAAATATTTCACGGTTTGCGATTCGATTAGGTACTTTAATGTGGTTGCTAAGCACAATGCGTATCGTGAAGTGGAGCTGATGATGACTTCTCAATCAGCTCCAGTTCTCCTGGTTCTTCAAAGTCAAAGTCAAATCATTTATTTCAAATAGGCACTTAAAAGGCACTTTTGAACGTCAAAATTAAAAAATAGAATTGATTCTAGTCGTCTTACAAGGAGAACTCCTCAACAATTAACGTCCCTGCATCGAGAAAAGTAATATTTTGTAAAAGGTGATGAGCAGTTGACATTAGGCTATTGTAACTTAGATAAGTTACACACTGGGCCACTAAAAAGTGTAAAATAAAAAACTTTTTTACAAAAAAAAAAAACAACCAACTTCCAAAAAACACTACAAAGTGATAAATAACTTTAATTTCGGAAGTCGGTGTCAATAAAAGAAAACGCGGAACCAACGACACCGACTTCCGAAATTAAAGTTATTTATCACTTTGTAGTGTTTTTTTGGAAGTCGGTTGTTTTTTTTTTGTAAAAAAGTTTTTCGGTAGCAAAATTATGAATATTGATTAAATTAATGAGTAGTACCTTAATTACCTTAGTTTTATTTGTTGGCTTTATTGTATTATATGTATACTTTTTTTTTAGGTTTTTAAGGAATTCGGTGTCGTCTTTCCGTAATCAAACGGGCTATAGTCGACGAATGCCTCATCGTCCTGCTGCGGCCCCCATTCAACAACACCCGCCTATCATAGGTAATTGTATTTTATTTATCTATATTATTTCAAAGTGATGCATTTATTATTTACTAGCAACCCGCCTCTGCTTCGCACGGTTATTATGACTTGACAAAACATCGAGATTTCTTTATTACATGAAAGTTTAAACTTAATGCACTATAATACACGTAAACCTTCCGAAATCAATTCTCTGAATCAGGGATTCCCAAACTATTTTGGGCAAGAGACCCCTTTTCCAAACCCCCATAGCCAAGTTACTTTAAAAATCCGGTCTCTAGTTTTTTTCTTATTGATACAAAATACTTACCAATTTAAAAACTGCGGTTGGTTATGTGAGTAAACTTGACATCATTTTCTCATCAAAATTTCAAAATAAATAGACATATAATTCAGTATGTATCAAGTGTATTTAATAATTATGAATACAAATTAGGTAAGTAAAAATACTTATGTAGGCTACGAATAATAAAAGTCAAGAAATTTGCGTGGTGCCATTTTTGAGTTTGAGTTACAAACTCAAAAATGGCACCACGCAAATGTTTACCGCGGTGGGTGTTGCCGAAAAGCCCACCGCGCACCAGAAGCAATCACGGTACTTGCCGGAATACAACGCTTTATGCGAGTGCAGCTGATTGGCTTATTTGCATGTGTGTTCTTTTTCAATGTAGTGAAGTTTGGAGCCGAATTTCTTTGATTTTGTTCATAATTACGCTTCCTGACTTTTTATTATTCGTAGTATGTAAATTATTTTATGAAAAAAAAAAACAAAGAGCGTTAACGCCAAATCCGCGGCACCAAGTTTAGGTAATAGGGAATATGCATGTATTTTTTTATTGTTTTAATCAGTTTTACTAGTTATTATATTACCAAAAAAAAAAAAAATTTACATCCAAAATATAAAAATTTAAGCTAATTTTTAAAAATTAAAATCACTATAATTTTCGAGCGACGTAAACGCGACCATTTTGGCGCGCTTATTCTGTGACGTCACATTACACGAGTTCGATGTCAACAACGAAGTACCTATTTGGTTCATAAAGTTACTGAAAGTTAAAAAAAGTGAGTGATGAAATCATTTTATTACCATGGAAAAGCACGGAAAAACTTATAAATATTTTGTCGTTCCTATTTGCCTAAATAACACCAAAACTGCACCTTAAAAGTATTTTTCCTTATGCCTTAGTGGAGCAAGGCAATGATAAAAGACAATGTATTGTGTTTTAAGCCGTTTATACTGTTGTAAAGATCATTTTAACGTAAGTAAGGGTATTAGAAAAGTGATAAATACTATATAACAGTGGCCACTACATTCCGTTTTAAGGATTATGATAAAACTAAACAATATAAAACTACCGCTTCTAATAATATTAACGTATAATCTTGTGAAGCACAACTTAACGTGCTTATTTTCTGCATTTTCATTCTAAATTGTATGAAATAACCAAACAAACGATGAGGGCGCCACTATGCGGTCGGCATAGTCTTAATTAAGAGAGTTGGATAAAAAACTCATATGTTAACGCCATTAAATATTTCATATTTGGCGCGCAAGCTTATTAATTTACCTTTATTAAATTCAAGTCTGTAAATGCGATAATCGCCATTTTGTTGACAGTGGTGGTCGAGGCTAAAAAATATAAAAATTGGGGATTTCGAACATCCAAACTCCACCACAGGGGCAGTGAATAATACATAATTTAATTATTTGACGAATTCATCCATTGTTCAAGTTAAATAAGTAGTGATAATGAAGATTTTTGATATCTAATGTCGAAGTGTCGCGCCAATCGTGCGTGTTTACATTATTACTTTTCACAAATGTACGCACACACACATGTAGATAATATTTAAAATGTGACAAATAAATATTGGAAATATTATAAACAACACGAAAATGCCCAAATCTTAACGTAATATTGAATCACAGGTCCAATAACACGTATTATTCATTACCTATTATTACTCAATTTGTGTTCAAAATCACCGTCCATCATTGTTTTTTTTATCGTAATGATGTGCGAAAGCGATTATGCTAAACGATTTTTTTTTTAATTTCGATTGACTCGGGTAATTAATATGTCGAATGTCAGAAATCCATACTCGGAAATTGAATTAAAATTATTTTAACCATTAAATACATGCATTATTCTGTGCAATGTAATTTTAAAAGTTTTTTTGGACATTTTAATAAAACTGAGTCATTAACCGAGGACCTTTGACCATAGTCATTTATTGAATTTCGCGCCGAAATGTTTCTATATTTGAATTTATCTTCGGAATGCGCTCGCCGTTTAAAATTATTTTTATTCATTGTACAATTATTTATTTTTCATAGATACTTTCTTATAGTTTGCTACAGAATGCCCAGTATACATTTTTTAGGTAGGCTTAGCAAAAGTTTGGGGATGATGATAAATTAATGGTATACATATATTGGGTATTCCGCAATCACTTTACATTTCAATATGTTTTGTTAGTTGTATAAGCTTGGTAGTTTTTGTTTCTATTAGTTTACTTGAGTAATAGAAATTTGTTTTTTGTGGTAGTTTCCCAACGAAATTTAAAAAAAAATGGCCATATTTATGTCGGACCACGCACAGTGAAAGGTTCCGTAGTTGGGTTGAATATTTACAAAAATAAGTTTGTATTTCATAAAATCATCATTCATGACGTACCCAAAAATTAAAGTGCTGTCTGGCGCTGCACTTTAATTTTGTAAAGAAAAGTAAAGTACTGATTTCTTATGGGGAATGACATCTTGCCCATTTCTTACTATTACAGAGAAAGTCTGCAATTATACCCCTTGGCTGCTATTTGAGATTGAAAATTCCAACATTCTTATTTTTATAACAAGCATATCATTTAAAAAATACCAACTTTAAATCTATTTTATATAATAAAAATCAAAGTCTGACTGATATATCAACGCACAGCCTAAACAGCTGGTCCTAGAGATATGAAATTTGGAGGGTGTGTTCTCTGTGACGAGTAGGTATCCACTAAGAAAGGGTTTTTCGGAATTACACCCCTAAGAGAGTGAATGGGGGGAGGATGAAATTTCACGCGGATGAAGTCGCGGGCAGAAGCTAGTTGAATATAACATCCCGAACATGTTTTGACTATAACCAAATGTAAGTATGTATGCAGTATATTTAGAGATTTGCTAGTTTTGTTTTAAAACCAAACTTCTGACAGGATCTCCTGGAACCTATAATCACAGAACTATATTTTGTATTTTTTTTAAGGGCTGTGGTTTCAGATATATTCAAACTCGAACTCAAAATTCAAAGCATTTATTTCAATTAAACACAGAGGCACTTTTGAACTGTCAAGAAGTCGGTCAGTCAGAAAATATGAAGCTAGTTGCCCATTCCAAAGCGTAGGTACCTATGGAGAAAAACGGGCAAGAAACTCCATGAAATTATATTTTAAAATAATATTTAAAAAATAAAATAAATTTTCACATTATATTTTACAAAAATATTAGTTACATCATTAATTTTGAATTTATAATTATAATGTGAGAACGATGAAAAAAAAACATACCTACACGTTAAAAGCGTCCCGAGTACCTACCTACAGCAAATAGTAACAAAACAACAATACAAAAATAAAATAATTCTTGCTTCTATTTTCTTAGTAAAATAATAAAAACTTTTTTTTAGTTATTTTAAAAAGTGTGACCCTCACAACAAGCCCTTTCATTTGATATATCACACGGTACGTACAGTAAACAAAGCTTTTTTTTTTTGGAATTTTCTAATGTGACTCCAAAAAGTGTTCCCTTATCAAAATTATTTATGTTACACATCCGTGTTTGAGTCACAGCAATTTATATGTGTACCTATCAAATTTCAATTCAATCGGTCCAGTAGATTCGATACAAATCGGTTGTGACAGACCTACAGACAGACACACGAGTGATCCTTTAAAAAGGGTTCCGTTTTTTCATTCGGACGTAGGGAACCATAAAAAGTTATAAAGTTATCCACACCGTACGTGTATGTACAGAGGCCAGCACATCAAGTTACCCCAATCTGTCAGATTTTCCCAATTGAATATGAACCTTATTCCTCTGTGCTAAAGTTGAAAATCTATCAAAGAAATTTGACAGATTGGGGTAGGTTGACCTGCTGGCGTCTGTACTTATTAAAATGATTATATTTAAAAAAATAATTGATTCATGAAAAATATACCAAACAGTTTTTATTCAGTTTCTACAATTTTTTTATTTTTTTTTAAACACCGATTATCGATTAGGCTTTATGACATTTTTGAATCGAAATAAGAAAATTAGGTGGATGGTCAGCACTAAGAAATGTCACGTCGCAACACAATTTTTATCAATATTTGATCATATTTTTTATGTAGTTTATGTATGAAAAATGGTAAAAGTAAGAATGCAGAGAGACAATATCTTTATTTTTCCCTTTTGCATATTTTCATCAAGAGATTAAGTGGTTTATGTACATATTTTCAGCGATTTTAAGGTGCCTACCTTTTGTATAGGTGTAGTAATATCTATTTTATACAACTTTCGCAGTGGAATGACGCGGTTTGACCGATCTCAGCATATAGTTAACTAGCGACCCGCCCCGGCTTCGCACGGGTGCAATACTGATACTAAGTACAGGTATTTCAAGAATGCCAGCACGCGCCGCCGTGGCCGGTACCGCAGCAACCGCTAAGTCCCTGCATTTTAAATCTGTAATATCTTCGAAAATATTCATTTAAATTACATGCTGTAAAGGGCCATATTTATCTATATTAAATGCACAATGTATTTAAGGTACTTAATTGGATAAGGATTAATGCTGTATTGCTTAAAATGGCTTCGTAAATAAGCCATTATTAAATATGATAAAAAATGATTATTGTGGGTTATCCCTAAGAGATAGACATATACCATCGCGGACTTTTTTGTAGACCTTTTTAAGGTGTACAATACTGTAGTACATTATTTTGACCTATCTCGTAGGGCGTTTGAAAAGTAAGCGCAAAAAAATGTGTTTATTTACGACATCACATGCATGCATGTATTATATATATAAACCTTCCTCTTGAGTCACTCTATCTATTAAAAAAAACCGCATCAAAATCCGTTGCGTAGTTTTAAAGATCTAAGCGTTCAAAGGGACAGAGAAAGCGACTTTGTTTTCTGTACTAATATTATAAAGAGGAAAGGTTTGTATGTATGTTTGTAACGAATTGGCTCAAAAAGTACTGGACCGATTTCAAAAATTCTTTCACCATTTGAATGCTACATTATCACTGATTATTATAGGCTATTTTTTTTTTCTACCCGTGCGAAGCCGGGACGGACCGCTAGTATACTATGTAGTGAAGATATTTGCCACAAACTTATTGTACAAAATAGGCGCGGTAACATATTTTTCTTAATAAATTCGGATGCTGAAAGTTGGAGTAAATTCCTGAATATCATGACGTAATTCGCAACATCCCGTCACAGTATAATTATATATACAGTATTGTAACTCGGCCGTATCTTGGACTTAAATGCCTACAGCCGCGCGGTACGTAAACATGCGATAGGGCTGCCCGCCTCCAGCATTTGAATTACATTTGCCTACTCTGTGTTTCCATTTAGTTTTGTGACTGTAAATATACTTTATTTTATATAAAAAAATAAAATAAGTACTTTGTGAATTGAATAGGAAGTGTTTAATAAAAATGCATGTTGTTTTTTGTTTGGTAGATTTAATTAAAAAACCATGTTTATGTTTGAATAACAAATCGGTCTTATAAATTTGCGACCGAAAAATATTTGCGCCTTGACTGAGACGTACGAAACGCTTTATTATTAAATTTTAAAGTATAAAAAATCCGCATTCTAATATAAAGCTTAATTAAAAATTGTTTTGGGAAACATGGACAAGGTGGAGAACTCCAATCTTTACAAACTTCAACACCTACCTACTCAACTACAATGCAAGAAACAGCTGACGAGTAATTTTAATAACTTCTTATCTCAGCTTATTAACGTCTCTATAAATTAGGTACCTACAACTCGCAACAACTCAAAACAAAAATTCTTTGGTCACCAATGCCAAACTGAACAGCTGGCTACGAATGTTTTAAAATCACAACCCTCTCAAATATCTAAATATTCTGTGAATATCTCATGAGTCTAGCTGTAGTTGTCGTTATTAATACCGAGAAAAAAAAAAACGGTTTTTAGTGGTATAATTGTTGTTATAGCAGCAGCAGAAATACTTAATCTGAGAAAATTTCAACTATCTAGTGACAGACAGACGGTCAAATTTATTTTTTTCTAGTATTATTCATACACACAGTACAATAAACAACTATTATTAATAATAAAATACCACGTCATTACTTTGAATTATACAAACTAACAAAACAAAACACACATGTCCCGAGGTTTTTAACACAAGCGTAAGTACCTACCGTATCATGATTCATGAACCGCCTATAATTACCTATTTCACTCTTGTCTTCTTCCTGTTTCCTTTACTCTATTCACTTTATTAATCCAGACATCGTTTTTTTCGGGAGATAAAAGGAAATACTTATCCATTAAAAAGACACATTATGTACCTACCTACTAGTAAGTAAAATTATTTTATAGTCTTACCTTTCAGAGTTTCCAGGTAATCTAAAAAAAGTTATCCCTGGATGAGTTATTGACGAATTCATGCAACCAAAAACAGCACAATATATCCTACTCGTCACATTAAATATGTACTTGAACTTATTTTTAGTGAAAAAACGCGCGGTTATTGTTAAAAAAACAACACACCGACCGTTCGTCACTGCGGCACAGTCGCGACTGTCTTCCTGCCGAGCGAATGCCGCGATCGATGCGCGTAGGCATAGCTCGCGCATCGTCCGTTTGTATGAAGATGGAATACTGTATATATAATTATACTGTGATCCTGTCGAGTCAGCTGGTATGTCATATGTCAAAATCTTGTCGAGCAGAGAGGTTAACACAGAAAACTAATAACTTTTAGGAAACAACCGCGAAACAATACAAGTAATCACTAGAAGCCAAATAAACAAGTTGTTGACAGAAGACGTCGAGTATAAATTCACGTCACGTTTTGTTTCACCAATAGTGTTGCGTTTTGGAAATTTGCGAGGGAATTTAAAAACAGCCACTTTTTGATGATTAAATAACACTATTAAATTATGATAATTAAAAAAAAATAATTGTATAGGTATGTTTTTGTAACAATATAGATTACAAAAAAAATATTTTGTCTATTTTAGAGTCACGTGCATATTCCCATTGCAGTGCTCATTGCACTCACACAGATGCAAGCGTGTCTGTGTGCGTAGAGTTGGTGCGTTCTCTGTCATTCATAATACTCTAACTAACCCATGTTGAACCGTTGAGTTATGTTTAATGATAATGATACTTATTTAATCGTCAGTTGATTTTTATTTACTATTCTTATTTTTATTACACCTTGTGAAATAATAGTTAGGGAGGCGAATAGGGGAATTTTCGGTAATACTCGAGCGTGGCAGTTTGAGATATGAGAGATACCTTAGACCTAATAGAACAACCTTGTAAAGTATTTAGCTCTATATGTAGTGACGCGCGCCTAGGATAGACGATCAGATTAGTAAAAAAAATCGATAGTCTGAAATACTCGAGCGCGTCAGATTAAGATATTGGGGGTTGATTTTAGTGCTTTAAGACTAAATTTAACTAATCTGACGATAAGTCCTTGACGCTGCCGAGTTATAGGGTCGCGAACTTGTAAAAAAAAAACGTTAATCCGGCATTCTCGAGCGCGATTTTTTATTTTTTTATTTTGAAGAATATAATCTAAAACTCACTAAAAATACAAAATCTGCCGGTTTCCGCATGACCAGAAGTGTGGAGGAGCCATTTCGTCTTCCGAAAAACGCGTTGCGGCATATAAGTCGCGAACGATTCATCTTACAAAAAAAAAGTTTAAGTAAACAAAAAAGGTAATTTTATTTTACACAAAAAAGGTCTCTTTACATTTTTGTCCAAAGTTAAAACTTTTTGACTTGAAGCATCATAAAAAGTCAAACTCCCGGTTTTTTGAGTATATCTCGAAAACTGAGGGTGTTAAAAAAAATTGATATGAAATAACGATAAATCTCACAATTTTTTTTTTCTAAAGCTTCTCGACAATTTTCGTGGACTCGGAAAAAGCTACGCGTATCTGTATACAAAAGTATTATTAACATGTACAGTTTCATATATATTATTCAATAGCCTGTTGATCCTCAAATTGTTTTTTGGACGTACCGTAAGCAAAACGAAGTGAAGAATTGAAGCAAAAAAGAGGAATTTGCCATAAACATGTAATACAGACTGAGCGCTTCTCGGAAATATGCCGTCCTACCAGTATTTTTCCTTTATTTCGCAACATTGATGGTGGGGAAAGAAGCGGTAGAAGGGAATTTTCGGTACACCCTATATATATATAGGTATATATATATGTTTATGGTCCCCTACCGTAGACCTATGTGCCCTCAGTATAACGACGATTGAAGAGAGAGAAAAGACCCGACGGTATATTTCTCGAATGTGCTGGAAACTTTGATGAATTGTATTGAGCAAAAATGTAAAGGTCATACATAACAATACAATTATAATACAATTTGTATTTCATTTCATTTTTTTTTATACAATAAATAATACAATTCGTACTACATTTCATCTACATTTACGTTGGTTGTATCTATCGCTTTATTGTCATTCTTAAATTCCCCGTTTTATCAAGGACAAAGAAAGGAAAAAAAAGAAACCAAAAAACCTTTTTCGATCAGATTAAGAGAACCCACCAACATTTTTGTCAGATTAAGGAAATATGCTTTCAGGATATCGAGATAAACCTCCTCTATGAAAATCTGACGCGCTCGAGTATTTCAAAAAAACTTTTTTTTTTGCATTTTCAAAAATTCATCGCAACTTATCGTCACGCCGAAATCGTCAGTTTTTTTAAAGGGAGCTTCCTTGGGGCCTACTTAACACCCCTTCCGAAAATCTGACGCGCTCGAGTAAATTTTTTTTTTTTGCATTTTTGACTACTTTATATGCCTACCCCCACCACGCAAACCGGCAGATTAGTATACCGTTGTTATCAGAGGCACTTGGGGCAAACGTAGTATGAATATCTGACGCGCTCGAGAATGCCCAAGTAACTGTTTATTTAACATTTTTGAAAAACCGTACACGCCAAGCCCACCGCTAAAATGGTTTTTACCATAAGAGCTTTTCTTTTCGAAATCATTTTATCTTTCGATTTTGATAGGTCTCGACGGCGCCGTTGAATTACGCCATTTAGATACCTCGCCTCCCTAACTATAAAGAGGCAATTGTGGAAAGTTTATAAAGTATATTTGTCACGGCTAATAGCCGAAGTGCGGCTACACCTAGTTTTAGCCGGGTACAACTAGGTGCAACCGGACACATGCGCCGGTTGCGGTCAGTCGATAGGCGACCTAGGATGCAAGAGCGAGCGAAGGCACCCCGAGGTTAGGTTACTTTCCGTCGTCGATCCCTGCCCCCACATCTGCGGATGCGGAGATCGAGAAGATCGTTCGCATCTGCATGCTGCAGTGTGGGGGTATGGTAAATGCCCGTCTGCAGGGCCGGGAGTCGAGGCTCCTCCCGGCGGAGACTCTCCGGCCGCCGCTCGTTGCGGATAGGCGGAAAGAGGAGCCCGATAAGCCAGGCCCGGCGGCCGCAACCGAGATGGCCAAGGGGGCCAAAAAGCCTGTGGAGGGGCCCCGAAAACGTATGGAGGGCAAATACACGCCCACCTCCCGGACGGCTGCACCCCAACCGACCGCACCCCCGGCGACCGCACTCTCGGCGACCGCACCGGGATCCACCGCGGAGACCTGCGGGGTAATTGCGTAACACACTATTAGTAGCAATGGGTTTCATTTTGACAGATCAACAACGTTCATTGCGTTTTTTACGTTGTTGAGCAGACACATTTGTAGAACATATGAAGCAATGGATTAGCAATATGCTTCGAAATGATTCAGATTGAGATCGATAGTGTGTTTCGCAATTAGGGTGCTGGACGACGGTCGTCAAGAGGGGCCGCCGTAAGAAGAAGAAGACGGCGCCGCCGCCACCGGTACCCACTGGAGCGCCGGCATCGGCACCCAAGAAGGCTCAGGGGCCGCCTAGGGACAGAGCCCCATGCTCCGCGGCTGCAGTGATTACGCTACAGCCCGGAGCCGTAGAAAGGGGCATCTCCTATAAGGCGGTCCTTATGGAGGCGAAAGCCAAAGTCGCGTTCCCCGCCTTGGCATACCGTCCGGCCTCAGAATGAGATCGGCGATTACGGGGGCGCGACTGCTTGAGGTGTTGGGTACTGACGTACTGGCCGCCAAGCTGAGGGAGGTCCTCAACCCGGAGGACGTTCGGGTGTCCAGGCCGATAAAGACCGCTGAACTGCGCGTCGACGTACTGGACGACTCGACGACTCCGGCTGAGGTCGTGGCGGCCGTCGCCCGAGCCGGTGGATGTCTGCCCGTGGACGTGCGGACGGGCGAGATCCGCGTCGATGCTTCCGGGCTCGGCGCGATCTGGGTGCGGTGCCCGGTGGCGGCGGCGAACAAAGTCGCCGACGCTGGGCGTCTGTTGGAGGGGCGGGTGGCAGCGAGTGTGAAGCCGCTGCAACCCAGGGCCTTGCGGTGCTACCGTTGCCTCGACATTGGGCATGTCAGGGCACGGTGCACCTCCGAAATAGATCGCAGCGAACAGTGCTATCGCTGCGGTCAGGCCGGTCACAAGGCAGCTCAGTGCTCCGCGGCGCCAAACTGCAGCCTCTGTACAGCTGCAGGGAGGCCCGCTGGGCACAGAGCGGGCGGAAAGGCCTGTGGTGCGCCCGCCCAGAAAAGGAAGAGAAGGGGTGCCAAGGCTGCCGGGGGCTCTTTACCCCCCCCCCCCCCCTCAGCCTGGCTGCCCTTCGGCCGACTCCCGGCCTAGGAATGGTGCAGAGGGAATGGATTGCGCATAATGGCGCTCTACCATTTCCTCCAGGGCAATATCAACCACTCTACTAGAGCTCAGGATCTCTTGCTCCAGAGCATGGCAGAGTGGTCGATTCACGTGGTTGTGGTTGCCGAACCGTATTTTGTCCCCCCTAGGGATAACTGGGTGGGAGACCTGGACGGTTTGGTGGCCATCATTGGCGGGGCTCTTGTCAACCCGTCCCGAGGTCACGGCTGGGTAGCCGCCCTCGCGGACGGCATCGGCACGGTTGGGGCGTATATTTCGCCCAACAAGATTCACGCCGACTTCGAGAGGTTCCTTGTCGAGTTGGGTGCCGTCGTGGGCCGACTCTACCCTCGCCCGGTGCTGTTGCTGGGGGATCTCAACGCCAAGTCTGCGGCGTGGGGATCCCCTGTGACCGATGCTAGGGGCGAGGTGCTGGAGGAGTGGGCGGTCACGACTTGCTTGACCGTCCTAAATCGGGGCTCGGTGCACACGTGCGTGCGGCAGCCGGGCGGATCTATAGTGAACGTCTCGTTCGCTAGCCCCGCTGTCGCGAGCCGTGTCCACGACTGGCGTGTCGCCGTGGAGGTGGAGACGTTGTCGGATCACCGATACATCCGTTTCGACGTCTCCGCCCAGACCACCGGCGGCCGTGGTTTGCGAGCGGACGGTCCGCGCTGGGCGCGTAAGTGCATCGACAGGGAGCTTCTCGAGGAGGCTGCTATTGTCCAGACCTAGGTCCGGGAGTCGGCAACGGACGGACCCGTCGACGTCGAGCAGGAGGCGCTGTGGTTCCGCGGGGCGATGACGCAAATAAGCGACGTGTCAATGCCCCGGGTCCACGCACTGTCAGCAAGGCGCCAGGTGTACTGGTGGACCGCCGCGATCGCGCAGTTGCGCGTCGCGTGCGTGGCGGTCAGGCGCCAGTAAACCCGATACCGGAAGAGACGTCGTCGGGTCTCTGACGAAGAAGCCGCGCTGTATGAGGTGTACCGCGCGGCGAAGGAGACTCTGTGGCTGGCCATCGGCGAGGCGAAGATACGAGCCAGGGAGGAGATGTTGGAGACTAGACGGGGATCCGTGGGCGTATGGCGCCCTTATCGCGCGATCCGAGGGAAACTTCGACCCGCGGCGCCCCCACTTACGGAGAGTTTCCAACCCGAGCTGCTGGAGGAGGTAGTGGCAGCCCTCTTCCCGGCAAGAGCGGAGCATACTCCGCCGCCGATGGCTTTGCCCACGGCTGCAGAGTCTACAGAGGAGAACGCCATCAGCGTCCCAGAGGTGACACAGGCAGATATGGGGGCAGCCGTGATGCGGCTCCGGGCCAAGAACGTGGCTCCGGGGCCCGACGGGATCCACGGCTGCGTGTTAGCCCTCGCTCTGAAGGAACTTGAGCCCCAACTGAGAGGGCTCTACACAGCGTGCCTTGAACGGGCCAGTTTCCCACTTTGTGGAAATCTGGTCGACTGGTCCTGCTCAGGAAGACGGGGCGCCCTGCGTACTCGCCGTCCGCGTACCGGCCCATAGTGCTGCTAGACGAGGTGGGTAAGCTGTTTGAGCGTGTAATCGCAGCCCGCCGGCCACTTGTGCGGAGAGGGGCCGGACCTGGACGGCAGCCAGTTCGGTTTTCGCCATGGGCGTTCCACCATTCACGCTGTGTCGCGGGTGAGAGTCCTGGTGGAGGAAACGGTGGCCCGGGGCGGGGTGATGTTGGCGGTGTCCTTGGACGTCTCCAACGCCTTCAACACTCTGAACTGGAGTTGTATTCGGGAGGCACTGCGGTATCATCGTGTGCCTCCCTACCTCCGCAACATCGTTGGGGCTTATCTGTCGGAGAGGTGTGTCACCTACATGGGACGTGATGGCGCAAATCAGCACCGCATGTCGTGCGGTGTTCCGCAGGGCTCGGTCCTAGGTCCGCTCCTGTGGAACATCGGGTACGACTGGGTGCTGAGGGGCGAGCTTCAACCGGGGGTGGACCTGACGACACGCTGGTCACTGCCCGGGGGAGCTCGCACAGGGAGGCAGCGTTGCTGGCGACGGCTGCGGTCTCACAGGTGGTGAGCCGCATAGGTCGCCTAGGCCTGGAGGTGGCCCTCAACAAATCGGAGACCATGGTGTTTCATGGTCCCCGGCGGGCGCCGCCGCCCGGCTAACACATCGTGGTCGGGGGGGGCTCGGATCGCTGTCGAGTCTACCATGAAGTACCTGGGATTGGTGCTCGACAGCCGGTGGGACTTCGGGCCCCACTTCCGACGGCTGGCGCCCAAGTTGCTGGGCGCGGCTGGCGCGCTCGCAACGCTGCTTCCCAATGTAGGGGGCCCGAGCGCCGGCTGTAGGCGGCTCTACGTGGGGATCGTGCGATCGATGGCCCTGTATGGGGCCCCGATCTGAGCGACTGACCTGACGGCCGGTAGCATCGCCGTTTTGCGGAAGCCGCAGATAGCGATGGCCGTCAGTCGTCCGGGGGTATCGCACGATCTCCTACGAGGCGGCTTGCGTACTGGCCGGATCCCCGCCCTGGGACCTGGAGTCGAAAGTACTCGCGTCATTGTATCGGTGACGCCGGTGCTCTCGGGGCATGGTTGCTTCGGGAAGCACCTGTGTCGCATAAACAGGGAGCCGGACGCCCGGTGTCACCACTGCGTCGACTGCCGGGAGGACACGGCGTGGCATACGTTGGCAGAGTCTGCCGCTTGGGAGGAGCCACGCCGCGCCCTTATTTCAGAAGTAGGCAGTGAACTGTCGCTGCCGGCCGTGATCGAGTCGATGGTCGGCAGCGAAGTCCCGCGACGCGGTGGTTTCCTTCTGCGAAACAGTCGTCTCGCAGAAGGAGGCTGCGGAAAGGGAGAGGGAGACCTCGTCCTCTCACCCAGCCCGCAGCAGGCGCACCGGGCGTCGGCGGAGGGCGGATAACGCCCTCTTCCAGCCCCCCTAAATAGGTCCAGGGGCGACGGACTCGGGGACGTCCGTCGCCCTCCACACATCAGGACCCGAGGTGGCGGCGCGTAGTGTTCCACGCGCGCCCTTCTAAGACGTCGCGGGGGGAGTCGAAACACCTCACTCCCCCCCCCCTGACCCGAGGAGGCCCGCAGTGGCGGGCCGGCACCAGTCGGGGGTTGCGGAAGGATCGTACGTTCCCGCGACCCCCGGCGTAGGTGTGAGATGGAACACCGGGGTGGTTTTTAGTCAGTAAGAGTCTGATAGACCCCGCCGCCCGCCCCAGGGCGGCGGACATCCATGAGGATTTTCCACCCCGGGGAAAAAAAAAATGGTTAGGTTACTTCCCCCTCGGTGGGTTCCCGCATTGTCGAGGTGGGCCCCGGGGTTCAGTGGCTGTGGCCGTGGCCGGGCTTTTGCCGGTAAGCTGACGACGTAGCGACCAACAAGTAGGTTGCGGTGCCGCTTACGCGACATCGCAACTGAGGCAGGTCGCGATGTCATATGGGAGGCATCGCGGCTAAGGGTTGGAGGCCGCGGCGGGAGAGGAGTGCCGGTATTGCGGAGCGCCGCTCTCCCTACCTTCTGCGGCCTTTACGGGGTCGCCACCGTCTGATGGCGGACGCGGTGGGGCTGCAGGAGAGGAGGAGTGTTGGTATGACGTTGGTCGCTCTCCGTATTCTCTGCGGTCAAAAATTGGCAGGCGGCGGGGCCAATGACCTGACCCGTCGCGTAGGAACCAAGGGTGCCTAGATAGGGGGTCGTCTGGCGCCCATGTGCTGGTTTGGTCCCTGGGGTGGTCACGGCGTGCTATGTGTTCTGGTGCACCGGTGATGGGGAACACTCCCCAGAGGAGGGTCCGTTGACGGACAGCCGTGGCGGATTCACGGATGAGTGCTAACGCGCGCCCGTGTTCCCGCCGTAAGCGGCAGAGGAGGACATCGTGGAGTTTTAGTGGGTTAGAGTCCCACATAACTGCACTATCTCCACGTGGTAGTGCAGAATGCATGAGCATATCTCCAAGTAAAAAAAATGGTTAGGTTACTTTAAACCCTTTACATAGAAATAGGAACCCCTCTAAGCGGGGCTCCGTCGACGTAGGATGCACCTAGTTGTACCCGGCTAAAAATAAGGTGCAGCCGCACAAGTTCGGCTATTAGCCGTAACATATACACACCTCAAGTCTAAGCAACATGTACGGTTTTGAACTTTTGAACGATTTTTACTATTGTGATATATTTATATTTCTTTTATAAATAACTATCAGTGCCCCGCGGTTTCACTCGCGTTAATTTGAGGAAAAACCTTCTAAACTACTAAAATATATTCCATTACTTTAAGATTATTACTTAGTACACACGACTACACATCAAGCTATTAATAACCAGTATAAGCTAGGGGCTAGCGAGGGGCCCGTAGCTAAGTAATAACAGCCGCACAGGTCGATCGATCAGGTTAAGCTACGCTTGCCGCGGTTGGTTTATGGATGGGTGACCATCTTTACATATCGAGACCCCTCCGTGCCTCGGAAAGCACGTTAAGCCGTTGGTCCCGGCTGTCATTCGTTTACATTCTTTGACAGTCTTTCAGAAGCCCGAAAATCTGACAACCAGTCTTACCAAGGGGTATCGTATTACCCAGTAACTGGGTTGTGGAGGTCAGATAGGCAGTCGCTCCATGTAAAACACTGGTATTCAGCTGCATTCGGTTAGACTTGAAGCCGACTCCAACATAGTTGGAAAAAGGCTAGGCAGATGATTAGCTGACTTCTGATTGTACGAAAAACCTATACAATGCGATGTCAGCTAAAACTGGAAATGTATAGTTTGATGTGTAGCCGTGTGTACAGACGCCAGCACATCAAGCTACCCGAAACTGTCAAAATTTCCCAATCAAACTCAAAACATTTATTTCAAATAAACCAATTATAGGCACTTTTTAATTGTCAAGGGTCGGTCAGTCAGAAAGATGAAGCTAGTTGCCCATTCCAAAGCGTAGGTACCTGTGGAGAAGAACGGGCAAGAAACTCCACGAACACTCTTTTAAATCATAAAATTGTTACAAAAATCTTGGTTACATCATTCATGTTGGAATTATACATGTGAGAACGAGGCAGAAAAACGTGCACGTTAAAGGCGTCCATACTAAAAAGAACAATTCATAAATGAAAATAAATTAAAATAAGCCGTGGCGGCTAAGAGATGACCAGTCCCTACTGACGGTGATCCATACGTCATGTTCGTGAACGCGCCCGTTCACGAACATGACGTATCGATCAGCACCATTCAGCTCAACCATTTTGAAGGGAACCCAGTGATCCAACACACACGCCACCATCAGCGAGACATTTGAGTGAGCATGACATACTCTCAGCCGCCAGGGCACATTCAAGTCAATGAAAGACGTACCCAGTGAATGGTAGCTTTATAGTTTAGGTACATAGTGCTCACAAGTGTGCTATGTAATTATACAATACTAAGAGACTGAATTTATACAATGCAAAGATAGTTTTTTCAATCTTCAGCAGCTCCAACTATATTTTCGAATGCTAATTAATTAGTTTATGCGCCCTTGTGGAGCAGGACCAGCATTCAGCCAAGCATTTTTGTCAGCGATGTAATCCACCATCTTATAATATGCTTTGCTGCATAGTGTGCGTTTTATGCAAGATTCGAATTTCGTTTCATTGAGTTGGAGTATGTGGGGGGGTATTTTATTGTAACATTTTAAACAATCAACCAATTAATCAACTTTGAACCTTATGCTTTAGCATTAAAGTTGAATACTATTAAATAAATTTGGCAGATTGTGGTAGCTTGATGTGCTGGCGTCTGTACATTACTTTAAGAAGATATTAGGTAATAGGTAATACGGGCTGGTGTCCGCAACTCCACGTCAATGCGCGTATTTTGCGTACGAAGAGAAGAAGATATTTTAGGTACATCATGCTATGATTAGTGAGAGTGGAACTGTAGTACCTAAGCCTCGCACAGCTAACGGTAGGCGGCGGCCGTGCGGATTTATTTTAAAACTATGATATCTCCTAAGATATTTATTGAAATCAAAAAATGTCAAGGGCATATTTGTTCAAAATTAAATACTTGTGATAAGGATTAATATCATGTTTATAAAAACACCTTCGCAAGTAATGCATTATTTTAGAATAAATTTGATTATCATAAAAAGGTTATAGTGAGTCAACCTTAAAAGATAGACATATGCGGTCTTATTTATAAACGTGTCTTAAATTTTAATCAATTGCTAAGCAACTGATTAGCAAAATTCTTATTCATAAACGCAATTTAGCGCTAAGAGGTTGCTAAGCAATTGATTAATAGCTGTCATAATTAAACACCACCCGTGCACTCTTAAGAGGATGCTAAGACGCAACATGGCGGATTTTATTTGAATCAGCTGATCGATTCAATAAGATCATTGTGCTTCGAGGTTATTTTGTTCATAATATCGAGTAGTGCGTAAATATGCATTTCGACTCTTCGACAATCTGTTACTGGATTTCCAAAACGACGTATAATTTTGAAACGCCGGAGGGAAGTAGAAGAAGGAAGACCTACAAAGCTGGTTTAAATCCGCTACGAGAATGATTACCTACCTATTACATATTCTTCATTCCGAGTACACATGATGAAAGGGTTTATAGGGAAAACTGCATGAGGTGGCTCAGTAGGTGTTCAGGAGGTTTGATGAGAATGATTTCGTGAAGAAGCTCATCAAAGATAGTTCAATGTGTTATCCCATGTGCCCATTACTTGTCTTATGACGCCAGTTCTAAGGTGCAGAACTAAAGAAAAGCTACGTTGTGGCAGTCACACCCAAATAATAAGAGACATTTTGTGGAAATAATTTATTTTGATATGTAATAAAACTACATTTTTGTTCTATATTCATTGTTTTTGTTTTCCTATAGTCTTCCTCAAAAGACATGGGTGCCATTATTTTCTCAAGCCATTCTCATTCCTCATCTTTTTCACGTAGCATGGTCTCCTCCCTCTCCGTCTTTGCGAGGTTAAATAGTATTGGTGCTAGGTGCTAATAGTAGCTTTCATAACTCCAGTCAAACTTGTACCTGTAAACAAGTATAATAATTGTTATTAAAAACACTGAAACCCCGTTGCAAAAGCAGTAGGAAGTAATATAATATAGACACAAGTACCCACTTACATTCCTAAATGAGCAAATTCATGTTAGCAAGCATAAAGGGCGTGAAAATACATAGCTACTATCGGCTACTGCTTTAACATTAATTTGGTCAGTTTATATTAGTAAGTAGATGTTAATTCAGAGATACATACCTTTTCCTGATTACGCCAATTATTGGAGCTTATTATTTTCATTGTTGCCATCGCAAACACAATGATTTATACATAATAAATTATTTCATTTAATTATTCAAATTATCCGATGACACTTCTGACTTTTAACTGCCAAAGTCACGACAGATAAAAAATCGTAGTTTTGGCAAGTTTATTCTAAAAATGCCAATTTTTAGTCAACTATTTTGATTATAATCGAACGCATAATTTTACCTCTATTTCGTTTCGCTACTAATCAGCTGCTAACTAGCGTTTATAAATAAATAAAGAAAATTTAAGCATTGATTATGAGCCAACTAAATGGTAAGCTAAACAGTGGCTAATGAGTGATTAGGCGAGATTTTTATAGATAAGGCTGATGCTGTCGCGGACTTTTTTTTAGAACTTTTAAGGAAGAACAATTCCGTCATACATTATTTTTGCGTAACTTTAACCGTTTACGCAGCGCACGCAAAGGAAGCTCTCTAAAAGGAATAATTTTTCCCGTTTTTGCAACATTTTTCATTAGTGCGACACTCCTATTGATTGTAGCGTGATGTTATATAGCCTATAGCATTTCTTGATAAATGGACTATACAACACAAAAAAAAAATCAAATCGGTCTAGCAGTTCCGGAGCCTATTCATTTCAAACAAACAAACAAATCTTTCCTCTTTATAATATTAGTTTCAAACAAACAAACAAATCTTTCCTAGAGTAGATAACTAAACATTTTTTGATGCATTAGTGACTAAAGTTACAAAATCCTTCATTCAATTGTTCATTTAATCACAATAATTAACAATATGTGTACCGTAACATACGTAGTATGAAATAAAGTTAAAACGAAATTAAACTTACATGTTTTACAAAATTAAGTAACGAATTTTTTAAATTTTTTTGGTAATTCAATACAAAGTGTGACCGCCTCTGCTGCAGTTGTTTAAAATTTGTCGGCAACGATTTTTCATTGAATTTATAAGATTTTTTATCTTATCCTGCGGCAATCACTCCTGATGGAATTTTAAAAGTCTTTCAGTTGTTGGGTTGTCGACACTCCGCCAGGTTATCTAGAACACGACTCTGGAATATGTCCCATGCATGCTCGATGGGATTGAGGATTGGCGATTGTGCAGGCCAGGGCAATACACGGATGTTTTCCATTGCCAAGTACACTCTGGTTCTCCGAGCTGTGTGCGAACGCGCATTGTCATGCATCAGCGTGAAATCTGAGCCAAGACTTTGTGCAAATGAGTGAGCAATAAGGCCCGAGGACATCTTCAACGTAACTTTCAGCGTTCATATTGCCATCTACAAAAACGAGCTCAGTTCGTCTGTTCATCATAATACCCGCCCATACCATCAATGGAGCCACTGTAAGGGTGCACTTCCTGGACGCATCTCTGCCATTCAGCATTTCCGGGACGACGATACACTCTTTCCCTTCTCATATCAGGCCTAAATACAAACCGGGACTCATCGCAAAATAAAATTTTGTCCCACTGCTCCTGGGTCCATGTCAAGTGTTTCCTACACCATTCGTTTCGACGGGCGCGATTCTCATGGCGTATACATGGGCGTCGTGCTCGTAGGCCATCTTCAAGCAGCCTATTTCTCATGGTTAGCATTAAACCTATCTCCCGGGCGGTTAAAATAGGCTGACGTCTTGCAGTCAGTATATGTATCGGTCCTGTCTAGCAGCTGTACTCCTTTCACGACCTGGGTGCTGCTCAGCAGGATCCCCTGTATTAACGTAACGCTGCCAAAGACGACAAATCACGCTCCTATTGACACCAAAATGCCGAGATACCTGGGACTGATTTCTTCCCGCTTGTAGCATTCCTACAGCTCTCTGCATTTCATCAGTAGTAAAATGGCGTCGCTACATGACATAAAAAATGACTCACCACTCAATTTTTTCAAAAACTGTATCTCAAAATGATACAAGTGAGATAAATACCAAAGAGGGATGGCGAGTTTTTTATTTATTAATTAACGAAGTGTCATTCACTTGCAAGTTCATATTTACTATAATTAAGAGTTTGTAAGAGGACTATGTAAAAAATATTGAGTCACTAGGTGATGGGAATTAAAAGTTAGAAAAGATTATAATTTACTTAAAAATTCATGTACCTAGTTATTAAAAGTACTTTTGACTGATTTTGCTAGTCAATAGTACTTTTGACTGATTTTGCTAGTCAATAGTACTTTTGACTGGTTAAGAGTTTTGACTGCAACACATACACTTGCAAGCAAAATAAACTCCAGTGCCCTTTTAATTGCGTATCATGGACTAGTGGCATCTGTTCTCAGATATGGTATAATTTTTTGGGAAAGATAAATATTAGTTTAATCCTGTCAAATTAGTCAGCGCCAGACGTAAATTGACGTATTTTTAGTAGCCATTTTTTTAATCTCGTCTAACTTGTCTATGGATTATCTAATTTTTCAGACGTGTGCAAAGAGTATAATAACTATGTAGGACGTGTGTGCACCGCACTCTGAGGCGGACGTTGCGACACGGTTCATAATCTATACTAATATTATAAAGCTGAAGAGTTTGTTTGTTTGTTTGTTTGTTTGTTTGAACGCGCTAATCTCAGGAACTACTGGTCCGATTTGAAAAACTCTTTCAGTGTTAGATAGCCCATTCATCGAGGAAGGCTATAGGCTATATATCATCACGCTAAATACAATAGGAGCGGAGCACCAATGAAGAATGTTTCAAAATCGGGGGATTTTTTTCCTATTGAGAGCTTCCGCTGCGTGCGCTGCGTAAACGGTTAAAGTTTCGCAAAAATCATATATGACAGAATTGTTCCCCTATAAAAGCTTTAAAAAAAAGTCCGCGACAGCATATGTCTATCTTTTAAGGTTAGCTCACTATAACCTCTTTTATGCTAACCAAATTTGTTCTAAAATAATGCATTATTTGCGAAGGTGTTTTTATAAACATGGTATTAATCCTTATCCAAATAAATACGTTATTCATCACATGTATTTAATTTTGAACAAAATTGCCCTGTATCATTTGATTTCAATGTATATCTTAGGAGATATCATAGTTTTAAAATAATAAAGCTGAAGAGTTTGTTTGAAACGCGATTTGAAAGCTCTAAATCTCTGAAAGTATTGGTCAAATATATAAAAATATTTTTGCGTTTGATAGCCCAATTCTTGAGGAAGGCTATATTCTATTAAACTTGACGCTAGGACCCTTAGGAGTTGAGCAAAAAGAAAAAAAGTCTGAAGTTTTCGCCAAGCGAAAACGAAGTAATAGGCCGGCGACACGTTGCAACGGGGTGGGTCGGGGAAACAAAAAAAATTTACGCGGACGAAGTCGCGGACAGAAGCTAGTATTATTATTATCGGATAGCGCGGCGCAAGCCGACGCTCGTAATTTTGTTGTCATGAGTGATAAACTTGTGTCAAATGAGTTGCTGGCGTTCCTTCAGCAGAAACTGGACGTGATGGACGAGGTGTCCGCTATCCAGATCTGTGTAACGACTTCAGTGAGGACGACATTGCTGCTGCGAAGCTGCTGCTGTTCCGGTCGCTTAATAAAATTGACCAGATGGTGTCTCGTCGACGCGACGGGACAAAGAAAACTGTGCAAGACATCATCACGCTTTTGAAGGCTACCGAGTACCGACCCTGACGACGTGCCGACGTTTGTGGCGAGGGATCTGAACAAGTTACCTCCAGTCACATTTGACCACGTCGACGTTACGAGCCTGTTGAAGGACATTGTGCTTTTGAAGGCTAGTAGTATAACTGATGTGCAGAGGAAGTTGGAGACATCCCAGATGACCGTCGCAGTACTGCGCATAGAACTCGGTGAGTTGCGCAACTCTGTGGCGTTAATTGAGTCACCGGCGCGTGTAAGCAATGTAAATACGCGCCGAGGTGCCTAGACATATCGGTCACGAGTTTTGCGTCAGCAGTTTTGTCGCCGGCGCCGATTGCTGAGTCTGCGTTGCGCGCCGCAAGCGTGCCTCGTAGCCCCACTCCCGTCCCCGCAGCTCCTCCCCGAAGCGCTGCCCGACCGACGCGACCATCTGACCCCTTGGTCACTGTGAGCACACCCACTGCTCCCCCCGCAGAGCCCGTGCCTTTAAGGGCCTATACTACCTCAAATGGCTTAGCATGATCCTCCATTATGTCGAAAATACTGCAGCAGTAATTTTGAAATAAATATATGGTAAAGTTGAGGATTAATGTTAGGGCTTATGTTAGACGAAAACACGATTTCATAAAATTTTCTCGATAGAAAAAAATTCCAAAGTTACCTCCAAACCGAACAATAAACCGCTGGTATTCAAAAAATACTTCGAATTAGATCATGAAACTTTGTATACTAACCGAACTAACTATAAAGCAGGTCTTATGTTATTTACTTTTTTTAATTTAGCATTATTTTCACCGTAAAAAGCAAATACCTAAACTATTGGCGCTGCCTGCCGCCTAGCACCGCACTTTGTCTCGCTCTCACTCAGTCCGCGAGCAGTATCGTGCGAGCGAGATAAAGAGTGAATTTTAACTGAGGTAGTGTAGGCTCTTAAAGGAAACGGACCGGGCTGATGATGACGGCTTCGTGACGGTGCTAAGGAAGAAGCGCCGACAGAGTAGCTGTAAGAACCGCTGCGGCAAGGCTCCTACGGAGCCCAACCAAAAACTGCGTGCTGCAAAGCCGAATACTCCGGTGTATATTTCCCACCTCCACTACACCACTGACGCGGAAGACATCGTGACGTACGTGCGCCAAAGGTTGAAGTACGCGCCGAGAGTACAGCTGCTGGAGTCGCATCGCAACGTCAACTTTAAGGCGTTTGTGGTGCGCATACCAACATGCTACCTACACCTGGTGCTGGAAGAAAGCTTTTGGCCGCAGGATGTGGTATTGCGCCGCTTTCGCGGACAAGTGCCACCAGACCGCACAAAGACATAGTGCAACTAAGTGATTCTAACATAGTTATTAAGATTTATTTACTAACAAAGTTGTTACTTTAATATTATGTATACTTAGGTTCAGTTATGTATCTATGGGTCTTTGTTACCTGAAAATAAATGGTTTATTATTATTATTAATTTGACAGGACTAAACTAATATTTTATCTTCTGTCCTTTTCGTAATGAAATAGAAAGAAAAAGATGCACTGAACTTAAATTTAGTTTAGTTTGTGAACAACAGAATCGAGGCCATTATACATATTTGAAGTAGCGGCTTTCGTTAAACAAAATCCTCATTTATTTACTTTAGCATCTATAGCGTTCAATCGGACCTAAAGGGACGAAAGTCGTCTGTGCGTTCCAAAAACAAATACTGCCTTGATGTATAAAAGCGTCTTTCACATGGCAACAGTTGTATTTAATAAATTGCCAAAAGAGCTAAAAATCTATATATTAACTTATTTAAACAAAAACTGAGAAGTTTGTTGTGTCAAAAATCTTATTATAGTGTATCAGATAAATTTTGACCCGAAAATGTAATTTTGTAATGTAATGTAATCTGCTTCTTTGACTATATTATAATCAAAAATCATAATTAATTATTTAAATCTGAATAATTTTGACATTTACTTACTTAACAAATTATTTTGACATTTATCTAACAAATTATTTTGACATTTACCTAACAAATTATTTTTGACTTTTATTCCTAGCTTCCTACAGTAATGAAATAATATAATCAAGTAGTTAATTTGTAGTTTAGTACGTGTAAGCTCTTTATTTGCAGGTATAAATTGTAATTAATTATTTTTGTATGCCTATAAGAGGTTGATCATAGCGCACATTAACCTTAAATATGTCCAACCACTGTACCTATGTATCACAAATAAAATATTTCTGATATCTGATTTCTGAAATGACATTAGGGCAAATAAAATTCGGGCAAACGGCGGTATACCCGCTAGTCGCACCCCTTAAACATGTCCAGCCACTGTACCTATGTATCACAAATAAAATATTTCTGATATCTGATTTCTGAAATGATATTAGGGCAAATAAAATTCGGGCAAACGGCGGTATACCCGCTAGGCGCACCGCGGCGACTCGTGGCGCGCTCTAAATAACTTCTAACATTAATTTGTTCTCGCCGCGGTCGCAGACACAAGATGCAGTTCGAGTGAGCGGTGATGTCGTGGCCCAGGGGTAAATGATAGTGAAAACCGCATCAACATCGGTTGCGTAGTTTAAAAGAATAACGCGGTTACACTGACGACACGAAAGGGAACTTTAATTTAAAATAAGCATAAATTAATAAGCATTTTTACTGTTAAGACAATGTGATTAAAGATACTTCATTGTTTTTAGAACCAGTTGCACAAGTCCTGCCACCGCCGAGCGGTCCAGTGCAGCCTGGCTCAAGTAGTGGTGGTTAGTATTCTTTATTTATTTATAGTGTCAACTTTTTTATGCACTAAGTAATTTAGATCTGGCAGAACAATGCAGTCAATAATAAAAAAAAAACTAATATATTTAAAGTGTGAGAAATTACTCCTAGTGCATGTTCATGTTTATTTTAAATAATAATGTGTTTTTTTTTATCTTGAACTAGCAACCACCCGCCTCCGCTACGCACGAGTGTGATTTACGGATGTGGCGTTATTTTGGTCAAAATTAAATAAATGTTTTATATATGGCCATGGCGATTAGTTGTTTCACCGCCGTTTAATTTTTTTTTCGACCAATTTTTTTCCTGTGGGTATTTTAAGACCTACTAGAACATTGTTCATCCGTCTTTTTAGAATCACAATTTCGATTGTGGATCGAACTCGAACCCGAACTCCACCGAAAGAATGATCGGCTTTGCCAACTAGTCTAGTATGGAATTAGTAAGTACAATTTTAGACTGCAACTGGAATGCTTACAAGCACCGAAAAGTCGGTTTTGAAAGAGACAACAGCTAGTAGTTAAAGTAAATTGAAGTGTTTCTGAAGTATTGACTGTCATATTTATTGATATCCTTGATATACAGTATGGAAACCACATACGTGGGGCACACTGAAAGTTTCTGGATCTGGGCACTTACAATAAAAGAATGAAAAAACAATTATGGAATTAAAAAATGGAACTCTTTGGGAACATGTTACTATTTTGCGAGACTGTCATTTGTTTTTTCATTGTTCGAAAATTGTGTGTCGCTATCAATAGTAGATTGTTGCATCGAACGCAAAGTGAGTTATTGTACGACGAGTTAATTACTCACTTTAGCAAGGTGCGTAATCTATTTTTCTTTCAACTACCAATCTACCTACCGTGATGAAATATACCTACTCAAAATAAAAACTCAAGTTAATGAAAAGAAAGTATCCCGCTACTGGCAAAACGTTATTTCATTTGCAGCTGTTTTTATACTTTCTGGAGTTGAATTCATATCGCAATCGCTGTCTATTTCCATTTTTTAAATTTTTCTTGCTGAAGTTGAAGTATCAAAGTTTTACAATGGTACAAAATGCACGCCATTTGTTTTTTTTTACCAAGTCGATTTTTGATTCCAGCCAATATCTTTTTGATCTAATGCATACATTTTATATTAAACTAAATGGGAGACGTTAAACCTCTGCGATAAATTTATATCTAAACAAAAAACAGTGCATTAATGAAAAACTGTGCAACTATGAGATTTCATATAACATTTCTGCACTGTTTTGGTTCTACGTAAAAATTACATCCTTTGTGATCGGTTTTGAAGTGATTAAGGGACTAAACACACTTATTCAGTTTTTTTCAGCTTTTGTCCATAGAAAACAACGATTTTGTATGAGATGCGTACGCATCCGTTCAGCTGCGGAAAGCTGAACGGACTCCATACAACATCGTGTTTTCTATGGACAAAAGCTTAACAGAGCTGAATAAGTGTGGTTAGTCCCTAATGATAACATTACTACGTAGTTGAAAGTAAAATGAATTAAACTCGTGAACGTTTTCTTTCAATGATTTTTTATGATTTTCTTTGTGGCTTAGTCTAGTCAACAAGAGAGTTGCCAGAGACTTCAATTGGCATTTGGTGATGAAGCACCATTCGCAGCTCCAAACCACGAACACATTCGTGGTTTGGAGAATTTAGACGTGGACGTGATCATCTCCATGACGAGACACGTGAAGGTCGGCCGGCGACAAGAAAGAAATAGAAATAGAAAATATTTTATTGTCCAGATAATACAGTAATCAGGTTCACTGGCTAACAGCAAGTTGAGACGACATGAGTAGCTTCAAATATTACCTACAGCTAGGTTACAATAGGATTTGTTTGTTACAGACTCTAATATTGACATCGTACGACAACTTATTGAAACTGACAAAAAATTACTTGCCAGCAAATTCGTGCTTTGTTAGGCATTGGAATTAGCCAAGTGCAAATTTTTTTATATGTGCATCTGAAGGTTCGGAAGCTTTGCACTCGATGGATACCGCATGACTTAACGGAGGACCAGAAACGACTGCGTGTCCAGTGGTGCCGTAGAATGATAAAAAAGTTTAACGTAGGACAGTCATTAGCTGTCTTCAATATCGTGACAGGTGACGAGACCTGGGTGTACCTACTGCTTTGATCTCGAAAGAAAAACCCAGTCGGCAGAGTGGGTCTTTCCTTTTGAAGATTTGCCGACGAAAGTTAAGAAAAGTCGAAGCAGCTAACTTACAGAAATAAAATCATTTATCATTTATCATTGGTAAATGTAAATGGTTGCTTCTTTTTTTGGCAAATCAGGACATTACACTGCAGTATCGCTTGAAGATTGGTACGTCAACACTTGCTTGCCCAGTCTTAGAAAAAGTACACGAAAAGCGTCCTCCAAGCAGGGACTTGAAAACGAAATGAATTTCGTTCCGTTACCACTAATGTTATCGTATAACGTTCCAAAATTTGTAACTGATATGATATTATATGATATATGATGATGATATTAAAACCTAAAAATATCAATAATATTACAAAAAAAAAGTTATAGAATATCATTTTCGTAGAACAATATAAGTATTAACGTTATAGGTATCAGTAACAATATGCTTATCCGCTTGTAATTAGTTACGTTAAAGGTGACACGTTACAGATTAATTTGTAATTCTTACTAATAGTAGGGACGCGTTACGTTTGCGTGGCCGCACCGCACGCAGCCCAAGGTCATAAAGCTGGCAACGTTGAGTATCGAAATGAATAACGGTATTATATCTTTATACTAATAACGATATATTGATAATATTGTTAGTGAACAGTTTAAGATTTCGTTCTCTTTGTCAGTATCGTTATAGCCAAGAAATTAATTTTGTTACGATCCTGGTGGAACGGATCAAATTATCCGTACCGGAACTTCGCGTAACGTTTTTTTTAGTAACGTTTTAATTCCCTGCCTCGATGCAATGTCCTCCTTCATCACGATAACGCATCCTCACATTCCGCTAAGGTAACAGAATCCTATTTGAAGGCTTCAAATGTGGAACTGATGCCGCATCCGCCTTACAGCCCGAACCTCGCACCCTGCGACTTCTCTTTGTTTTCAAAAAATAAAGACAAACTTAGAGGCACACGCTTTACGAGCCCTGAATCGGCGGTGAATGCGTTCCATGAAGCCATTGCAGAGGTCCCTAAGATTTTGTACAGTGGTTTCAGCAAATGCAAAAATGCATTAATTGCGAGGGAATATACTTTGAAAAACAATAAATGTATCGTAAGTGTTAATATAACTAGTTTCATTTATCAGAAATCCAGAAAATTTCAGAATGCCCTAAGTATATGCAATAAATTATACCACATGTTATCGTCTTTTCTTACGATATACTTACGAAAAATTAACGAAATCGGTCGCGAAAAAAAATATGGGTCCCTACATTTTGGGCTTGCATTTTCGGACGACGGTTCACTTCTTGGCTTGAATATGTTATTCTAAAACATTCGCCTACTGAGGCCTAGGGAAAACCTAGGTTTTGACCGTAGGTTGGCATAGCAAAACTCCAGGCCCGGACATTCCCAAACACTGCGGGCCCTGGTGCCCCGAACGACTTTGCACTGATGTCACTCGATCATTAATTCCCTATTAGTTTAGCAATATTTTTATTTCTGTCGGATGTAATTAAAAAACTCGTGCTTAGGGGGCGTCCATTATATATTACGTGACGTGATTTTGTCGATTTTTGAACCCCCCTACCAGTGAGTTATCGGGAGTTTTGGCTCGAACCCCACACACCTCCCTCTAATCCTACGTGAGATTGTTCAAAATTCGTATTTTCAATGTAAATACGGTAATCTATGCTTCATTGCGTAGGATTTATTAAAAAAAAAAAAAAAACAAAAAATTGTTTAATTATTTTTATTTAAGACTAGTATTTGAGATTATTAAGATCGTAGTCTAGAATCACAGTGAAAAAATTTAACAATAAAATACTTAAATGAGAACTACTGAAATTGGTAAAAGGATATTCAGTCCACAGGGACTCATGTACGGTCTCAAGAGTGACTATTGGAACAAACATGTCCATGTGATTTTCAATAAAATCATCTGCTCCTTCAACCTCCTTTCAAAATATCTATGACCACGATAAAATATTATTGTGTAGAATTTAGTCATATTTTAATAGAGAAAATTGCGAGAAAACTGGGTTGAATTGAGCAAAACGTGTTGTTATGCTCAATTCAACCCAGTTTTCTCGCAATTTTACAGTTTCTTGCGGAAAAAAAAATTACGTGATACTTTCATACTTGCCAGGACCCCCCTCTCCCTCACGTGAGATTGTGTGAAAATCGGCCTCCTCCGGGCTAAACGCCTCACATAATTAATGAATGCCCCCCCTTATTGGTCGTATCGTTAGTGCGGAGATGATGGCATCTGTCTTAGTGTGGCGTTGGCTTCTGTATTAAAGAAGGTCGGGTCGGGGCGAGCGGGTTGTCCGGCGCTCCGTGTGGCGTGGCGGGCGACGAGTCGGATGGCTCGGCCGACGACAACATCACGCTGACACTGCCGGCGGCACACCGCGCACATCGCGCACATCGCGCACCTGCGCCGCCACCTACCATCTCCGATCGCCACCGACACCCGCGTTATGGTACATAAAGCCGAGCTCGCATGTCTGCCAGATATATGCATGCTTTTATCGGGCCCTACCACCGTCACAATTGTTTGACTGACTCCGCTAAATCACGCCGATTCAGAAAAAGGAAGTTATGCATTCGGCAACAAAAATAAACTATTTTTATTCATGTATATTACAGAATACCAGAATACGGCTAGAATACAGAATTAGGTCTGGGCCGAATTTATTTGATTAAGTATTTTAAATGTAGTTTTTAAACGTTAGCACCTCATCTCAAATACGCGTAATTTAGCGGAGTGTTGGAATGACGCCTTAATAAAAATTTGTTAGCTAGTTCATCACCGACGATGTAAACTGAATGCTAATAGGAGTCCCTGGTAACAACCATGTTGGATCGTTTGAGTTTGTTGCTTCGTCGAATCTTATATTTTTACTAACACCGCTAGTAACATTGAACTCATGTTTATTTCATTCGGTTATTAATATTTTAGAAGTGTTGAATGAAACTATGTGCTTGCGTGACTCTGCTACATAAACCTTATTTAAATAAGTTATTGTTACATTATTAGGTGCAAATGCTGTAAAAGCTGTCAATTTACAACTTATTTATATAATATTTAGCTATAAGTTGGGCAAACGGAAAATTTTGCGAAACACAAAAAAGAAAAACTGTCGGTAAAGTTTTTTTTATCAGCAGCATCTGCAAAGTTTCACCAATTTTCAAAACACTTTTTCTAGTTCGTCTCAGACATGGCCTGTCCGCTGGCGCTGCTCCTTGAGTTGACTTTTTTTAAAGTCACACGTTGCCAAATAAATGCTAAAATGACCAAATCATAGCACGAAAATGTTCATGTACATTTATCAATGAGACACGATAAGTATTTTAAATTAGCTCGTAAAAAAATAAAAAATAGGAATGTTCGTATTTCTACTTGAAAGTACTTAAGTAAAATTATTTTCAAAATAAATTATAAATGACCAGTCTCACATACATTAATTTTTTTAATGTGTTATGTGAAACATAAAAAAAAAAATTGCAAAACTTTCTTAGTGCCCTGTTAAATATTCATCGCATTTAATCTTTGGTTAGATATTGGGGAGAGCTAGTTATAAGATTTAGTCGCACTTAATATTTCGGCTGTCTAATTTCAAAACCTAGTAAGGGACATTTTTTTTTAAATCTTTTTATTGCATAATCTTGGTAACTTAGTCTAGGTTAGCAAGATTATATATGCAATAAAACGATTTAAAAAACAAATGTCCCTTACTAGGTTTTGAAATGGGACAGCCGATTTTTACACTATTTATAATATAATATGACCTTTTATGGAAAAATGTGCATGTAATTTATTTAATATTTTGTTTTGTTTGTTTCAGCACCACCACCTGGCTTAAAGCCTCCTGGAATAGAAACTCCACCAACAATAACTACGAATGTAAGTTTTCAATTGTCTACTAGAGTACCACCATTTAATAAATTTTTCGTAATAAATGGTGGTTTTCGTTATAAATTACCTTATTATTTTTAGATGCCGAGAATTGATGAACAAAGAGCCAGTACGCCAACTATTGATGAAAGAAGAGATCCCATGTCTTCCCAGGTATTTTATTGATGAGCCAAGAATTTTATCTTATACTAGCTGACCCGACAGACGTCCAATTTCCAATAATTCATACAGTTTTCCGGGAAACATTCTTGTTTCCATAAAAACCTATATAATTCTGACTAGTACGAACATTTTAAAACAAAAAATAGCCAAAACGGTCCAGCCGTTCATAAGTAATGTGTTTACCAAACAACAACATTTCATTTTTATTATTTACTAGCGGCCCGTCTCGGCTTCGTACGGGTGGAAAAAAAGCCTATATTAATCAGTGATAATGTAGCATTCAAATGGTCAAAGAATTTTTAAAATCGGTCCAGTACTTTTTGAGCCAATTCGTTACAAACATACATTCAAATCTTTCCTCTTTATAATATTAGTACCTATATTAGGTCGGGGCAGAAGTATTTTCGTACTTATCATACAAAAAAAAAAAATTCTTTTAGGTTTAATTTTTAATTTATTTATAATATGTATGTGCCGTTTTGATCGATGACTTGTTGCCATCTTGTGGGCAATGCCATGATCTCATTGCTGTAGAAGTTTTGAGATTTTTTATCAAAAAAATCTGACAGGTAGTTTTCAGTGTTCTTTTGAGGTTAACTTTATGCTTCCTAAAGAGTTCTGAAGTGACCGAAACAGGTGAAAATCTGATGGAGCAAGATCAGGGCTATACGGAGGATGCATCAACTCATCCCAGCCAAGCTCTCTCAATTTTTGCTGAGTGGCTATAAATGAGTGCGGTCTGGCGTTGTCGTGATGAAACACCACGCCCTTCCTATTCACCAGCTCCGGCCGGTTTTTCTCAATAGCTTCTGTTAACCTCATCAGTTGTTGACAGTAGAGGTCAGAATCGATAGTTTTACCCGGCGGCAAAAGCTCATAGTGGACGATTTCTTTCCAATCTCACCAAACACACAGTATCACTTTGTCCCGAGTCAGGCCGGGCTTTGCCACGGTCTGTGGGGCTTGTCCATGCTTCGACCACGATCTTTTTCGGACATTCTTATCGTAAGTGATCCATTTTTCATCACCCTAATCAACCGTTTAAGGAATGGGTCGGAATTATTACGTTTCAACAAAGAATCGCAAATGGAAACACGTTGCATTAAGTTTCTCTCAGTGAGATCACGTGGTACCCAAATATCAAGTTTTTTCTTGTACCCAGACTTTTGTAAATTCCGTAAAACTGTTTTGTGATCAACAGCCAGTTCTTCAGCAATATTATAACTACTAAGATGTCGATCTTGGTCCACTGTTTCAAAAATGGCACTGATTTTATCCGTGACAGGGCGTCCAGAGCGAGCTTCATCCTTCACACTAAAATTTCCTGACTTGAAACGCTTAAACCACATTTGTGCTACTCGTATTGATACCGTATTAGGTCCGTAAACCGCACAAATTTTATTCGCGGCGTTCGTCGCATTTTTACCTTTTTTGTAATAAAATTTTAAAATGTACCGAATTTCTTCGTCACATACGTTCATGTTGCTTGCTTGAAAAACAATTGGGAAATGGCGGGAACTAGTTTTTTTTTAAATATATTGCATCTTTAGAATGTCAACATTTAATATTATTAAAACCAGCCAGTTACATTCAGTACTGCCAAAGAGGTTTGATTACTAACAATAGATTCAAAATACGAAAATATTTTTGCCCCGACCTATTAGATAGATAAAGATTGTCACATTGTGAAAAAAATTGATTAAAATCAAAATTTTCTCAAAATAACGAGTTTCCACATTCCTTAACAAGAATTTTTTTTTGTTAAAATCTCATGTTTACTGTTATGATCCATACCAGATAGATACATCATTTGAGAACAAAATAAATGCAAAAAGTTAAAAACCGAAGAGAAGACTGTACTGTGGTGGTGCTTGGGGGAGATGATGATGATGATAATGATCGTGTATGTTATGATGAGCCACTGTTTAAGTTCTGGTTTCGAATTCGGGCAAGTACCAATGTGATATCACTGACATCGGTGAGGGAAAAATCGTGTTTCCTCGCGATTCGTGAAGGAACCCGGACTTACAATAAAATAAATCGCTAATCTGCCTTGAGCATCCGTCGCCGTGGTGATGCTCGTCCCTTCTCTGTATGAGAAGGGGCAGTTACGCTGCAGTGGGACAATAATAGGCTGGTATTGTACTATTTTATTATTAGGGATGGGCCGAAATTCGTTTTACATTCTGTTTAATCGAACTTCGGCTTTCGGCCAAAGTTCGGTTCAAACATTCGATATAAGAAAATAATAAAATAACTCAACCGTTTTGAATAAAACAATAAAACTAAACCAGTAAAATTAATAATAATAATAATTTATTTAAAACTAGCAGTGCCCCGCGGTTTCACCCGCGTTAATTTAAGGAAAAACCTACTACTAAAATATATTCCATTACTTTAAGATTATTGCTTAGTACGCACGGCTACACTGATGTGTAGCCAGAAGTCGCTATACATAACCAGTATAAGCTGACTTCTGATTGTAAGAAAAACCTATACTATGCGAGGTCAGCTAAAACTGGAAATTATAGCTTGATGTGTAGCCGTGTGTACATTACTTTAAGAAGCTATTTTAGGTACCTACATCACGCTATGATCAGTAAGAGTGGAACCATAGTAAACCTCGCACAGCTACTGGCGCGCGGCGGTCGTGCTGATTTATTTTAAAACTATGATATCTCATAAGATATTTATTGAAATCAAAAGATATCAAGGGCAATTTTGTTCAAAATTAAATACTTATGATGAATAATGTATTTATTTGGATAAGGTTTAATATCATGTTTATAAAAACACCTTAGCAAATAATGCATTATTTTAGAAAATCTTAAAAAAGAAAAGATTTAAGATTATCTTAAAAAGCACAGAACAGAAAAAAACAGTAGAAGTCGCAAGTAGGCGGGGCCCGCGTACCCCGAGTTTTGCGGAGTTCCGCATATGTCTGCTTCCACGCCCACACCACGCATATCAGTCTAGTTATAACCGTTACAGTAAAAAGAACTTGAAAAAAAAATACAAAGATGCCCTATTGTGCTGTTTTAGAATGTAAACACGATAGCAGAACTAAAAATTTATCAAATGCAGGTATATCATACCATCGGTAAGACTTAATTAATTTTATTTAGACTAAAATTTGAAAAACAATAGTTTATTAAACAAGACAAGTAAAAGTTGACTTTAAGTTGTTCAAATTAAGGTCTACTTTCTTTTAAACTCAAACATATTTTTCGCGAAGATTCCAACTATGCACATGTCACAGTCAGCTACTCAATTAGAGATTACCGTTATCGATAATGAGTTATCGATATTTTAAACTTAAAAGTACTCTGTGTTCTATGATAAATATGGGGATAAATTTAACCCTGTGTGCGGTTATTTTTGATGTATTAGTAATCAAACATATTTCCATGAATTGTTCAAACCTTTTTTTTCTAATTCTACCATATCCAAGTTTGAAATAAGCAAAACATGAATATAGATAATGTATTAGTAATATTCTAATCGAGAAAAGTTTAATCGAACAAGTGTAATTCACAAAGTCTCAAACCTATAAAAAAGTGGCTTTCGTATTATTTTGTGAATTTAGATTCTTTAAGGATCCAGACAGGAAAGAAAAATGGATTGATCGTTTTTAATAATAATATTTATCGACTCTAGCTGTCGACTGTATTTTGTTTGAAAATAAAACGGAATGTCGATAAATAAGTCAACGACAGTGGTACATCCCTAGAGGAGGACGAATAGTAATGATCTCGTTACGTAAATATCAATCTTACCCGTAACGAAATAGAGCTTTAAATCTAATGCATTTATTATAGTGACATCTAGCGGCGGGTAGCGTAACTTGCTCATTAAACTATTCCGTACGCGGCTTAAACGGAAAGGTAATAAATACTTGACAAAAAGTAGACGATAAACAACTCTATCGTCATATAACTGTGGTTTATTTTCAAATAAGCGACTTCTGACATATTTCCTACTTTCATTCAATATTAAACAACCAATTACACCAAGGATTTCTTAGTGTTACGAAATACAATTCACTTGTATTTGTGTGAGTTTGGGTACGATGGTTCCGATACTAACGAAGCGCTATGCGACTTCTACTGTTTTTTTCTGTTCTGTGTTAAAAAGGTTATAGTGTGTCAACCTTAAAAAATAGACACATGATGTCGCGGATTTTTTTTAGAACTTTTAAGGGGGAACAATTCCGACATACATTATTTTTGCGTAACTTTAACCGTTTACGCAGCGCACGCAACGGAAGCTCTCCAAAGGAATAGTTTTTCCGGTTTTTGCAACAGTTTTCATTGGTGCGACGCTCCTATTGGTTGTAGCGTGATGTTATATAGCCTATATCATTCCTCGATAAATGGACTTTCCAACACAAAAATAATTTTTCTAATCAGTCTAGTAGTTTCGGAGCCTATTCATATCAAACAAACAAACAAACAAATCGTTCCTTTTTATAATATTATATTATATTAGTGTAGATAAAATCATAAGCATTTATTTACTTTGTTAGTTGTTAATTATTTAACAATTAAATGTATTGTAAACATTAACAGAATTTTGACATTTAAACATTGAAATAATTATCGCCAAAAATCACTATTTTAATTTATATAAAAGTGTCAAATGAAACCTGCTATTTAAAATTTAACAAGGGCAGGTTATGGTGCAAAAAACATAGGATTTTGCTTTATCTGGCTGGAGTCTTGATAATTTTATGTTCGTATTGTAGCGAAAAAAAAAAAACAAAGTAAACACTCTTCGCTACAGAAACACGATAATGTTGATAATAGCATCAGAATATATGTGTTAAGAAAAATTAAAAATACAACACACTGACAACAAAACTTAGTAGAAAAGTACGACGGGTAGTTTTAAATTAGAAAAACGAAGAAATAACTTAGGCATGTGTACCTTTTTTTTTGTTTGGGTGGGAAGTTATGAAATAACTTCTCCCGCTCGGGCAGCGCGGGAGGGCGTGTCAGACTTTTACTGGGCTAAAACCCACCCGTGTTCCTTCAGTTGCCTGTGCAGGGGGCCACGGTAACTCTTTCGAACAACCCGCGGCCCGGGCAGGCATTGGCCCTAGCTGATCCCGTCAGAGGCATGTGTACCTTATATTATAATTTTTAAGCGTGATTATGTATGCGTCGAAATGTCATACGATTGCAATCGGACCTTGACGAACACGTAACTTAAATAAGGCCGCGTTTCGTAGGTAAGGCACCAAGCGTATTCAGTTTTAAACATTGGAATAAAAAAAAAAAAACATTTTGAGGCAATGCTATGAACTATAGGAATGTTATATTAAAAAGGAGTAACAATGACTACTCAAGGAAAAAAACTCCTAAATATCTGCCTTCGCAGTGACAATGAGGTTGTGTCTGTTGTGCCGGTATCTTAGTCAAAAACTTCCAAGATGTTAGGTGATAAATTGACCGATCAAACCGGTTCGATGTCTACGGCAGCCCAGCCAGAAGCTAGTAGGTAGGTGGGTGGCCCGAAATTCGGCTTCAAAAATTCTCGGACGAAACCGTAACATAACGTAAAATGATGACCCGAAATGCAAGCAGAATCTTTTAAAACCAAGGTAGGAGGGTAGAGTTATACATACCAGTTTAGTAAAACACGGAAATCATGGATGATGAATCACGGGGAGTTACTAACTCGTCGATTTTGAAGACCGTTGCCTATGGCAAAGAAAAATAGTATAACATAATGAAAACGAAAATAACTTTCGGATAATCAAAACATACCCTGATTCTGGAATTCACAATACATTTACATACACAATGGATGTTCTATCATCAACTTTAGGAATTGATACTATTTAATTTTGTTGTACAGGTTATAAAAATTACGTGACCCGTCGTCTGTCATGACTTTTCTTCAAGCGCAGAAAAATCTTCCATGATACGAGAAAATTCCATATTTAAAAAATATTCGAAGATAAAATTACTGGTAATTACTAAGCAAAAATGAGGTTGAATATATTTTCAAAGAAGGATGATTGTCATAACATTTTAATTTAGAAAGAAAAAGTATTTATTGCGACTCGTACAGGAGGATCACAAACTAAACTAAACACAGCAGCATTTACTAATGCTAAAGCAGTACGATTCTGTAACCATCTCACCGTGAAAACTTAGGAGAAGTGAGCTGTCAGTGTCATCCCACCTAATACTAGGGATTGACCAAGCATAATAATATGTTTACAATCATAATAGAGATTTTAATAATATTTTTATAATTTCAAAGCTAGTATTTTAGCTAACAACGCTACGTCGTAGTCTTTACTAGACTCGATCTACAATCGCTCATAATAACAATGTTGATGCGTATTTTCATCAGTCCTTAAAGTTTTATTTTATTTATTGTTCGTGCGTGACGCGCTCGTGCCTCAGGCAAGGACTAATCTAGGAAAAAAAAAACAACTTTGCGATTCTGACTAAGTTTCTGTTTTGCTATTTTATCTAATATATAAAATTCTCGTGTCACAGTGTTAGTTACCATACTCCTCCGAAACGGCTTGACCGATTTTTATGAAATTTTATATGCACGTTCAGTAGGTCTGAGAATCGGCTACTATCTTTTTTTTTTTGCAAAACGACGTTTGCGGGGTCACCTAGTTTTAATATATAATAATGTTTTGACAACAAAAATACTAGCTTTGAAATTATGTAAAATGATCTATGCAACTAGCATAAAAAATATTACTAAAATCTCCATCATGATTGTAAATGTATGGTCAATCCCTAGCATCAGTGGGATGACACTGACAGTCAAAGTCAAAGTCGAAGTCAAATCATTTATTTCAAATAGGCACTTAAAAGGCACTTTTGAACGTCAAAAATTAAAATTAAAAAATAGAATTAATTCTAGTCGCCCCTTCCAAAATGTAGTTTTCGTGTGGAGAAGAATGGGCAAGAAACTCCACCGTTACTCTTTTAAAATGTTTTACAAGCTTTTGTATACATTCATTATATAATTATATGTGAAGACGATGCACCTAAAATAAAATTTAGTCTACCACAAATGGTAAAAAGAATTAAAAATATAACAAACTGGTAAATCAACTAAGTGATAGATACATGGTGCTCACATATTTACAAAGATTGTAAAATTTTACTAGTATTTTAAAAAGTGTGTGAATTGCATTTGTCACAGAATGTCAAAAACAATGTATTTAAAAAAAAAATGTGTATGTAAATTAAATTAGCAACCAGTTTGATTTTGTCTAGACTCTAGACAAAATCAAACTGGTTGCTAATTATGGAGCAAGACCAGCATGTTTGCAAACATTGTTATCTTGGATATAATCCTCTAATTTGTAATATCCTTGTTTACTAAGTGTACTTTTAATATGAGTTTTAAATTTTCTTTCATTTAATTGTAATATATCAAAGGTATTTTGTTGTAGCATTTAACACAGTACCCCATAAAAGATGTTTGTAGTTTAGATAATCTGAAAAAAGGTTGATCTAATTTATCTTTATTTCTAGTATTAAAATTATGTCTATCACTTATTTTATTAAAAAGATGTTGATTTTTTCTTACATACATAATATTTTCATAAATGTATTGGCATGGTACCGTCATAATATTAACCTTTTTAAATAGTTCCCTAAGAGATTCACGGCGACGTAGATTGTAAATGGCTCTGACAGCTCTCTTTTGCAAAATAAAAATGGTTTAAATATCAGCAGCCTGACCCCACAGTAAAATGCCTTAAGACATAATAACTAAAATAGACCAAACGCGCGGTTTCTACATCTGTTAACTGTCTTATCTTTCTAACAGCATAAGCGGCCGAGCTTAGCCGCCCCGCAATAGATGTTATATGAGGCCCCCATTGTAATTTCTCATCTAGCGTGATTCCTAGGAAAACTGTCTGATCAATAAACTCGTTTTTGGCCATTCAATATGATGTCACATTCGCTGCTTCTAACATTAGGCAATTTAAATCTAATGCATTTGGTTTTTTTTTTCATTAAGTACTAAATTATTTACCGTAAACCAATCTTGGACCTGAAGAATAGAGTTATTTACGTCGTCAAGATTTTGTGACCGTCGGTCTATTTTAAAGATCAATGATGTGTCATCTGCAAATAACACCATCTTTGGTTTATTTTGAAGTAATTGGGGTAAATCGTTAAAATAAACTATAAAAACTCACTTCACGCAAGTTTTCACGTCAGCTCACTCCACGCAAGTTTTCACGGACAGATTTTTACAGAATCGACATGCAGTATCTACATATCCTGCCTCTGTGGAAAGTCAGTCAGAACATACTGAGCTTTCAGGATTCCTGAGGCGATACAAATATTTGTGCCAACAAACTTATGCAAGAGTTGTGATTATTCTTAGCCCACACCAGCCTTAAGGACATTAACACTTATTCAACAAAACATCATTCAGATATCTATCTAGTTCTGCTGTAATTGGACTTCTGATTAATCGAATTAAGCCGAACTTTTAATTTTCACCGAATGTTCGGCCGAATTTCGTATTCGCTTAAAACCACGTTCGGCTCATCCCTAATTATTATGGTTTTGTGCGTATATGAATAAATAAATGTTGGATAGCGAATCTCAGCTTAATTTGTACGTTGGTCTCCTTTTCAAGTACCTACCATTATAGGATGTAATTGAACCTAGTTTGTAATTGTACGTTAAAAGCATTACCTACCATATATACCAATCTGTGACCAGGCCAAGTTCCGTACATAAAATACTCATAATAGGATAGTTGACAATTTTTGAAAAACCGATTATTAATGTTCCTTGTGATCTATTTTCTTGAAATTATGAATATTTCAGCGAAATACGAAATTAATAAAATACTGTTTTAAAATTTTATAGTGTTATTTAATTGTATGTGTAAATTCATTTACTACTTCTGTCGGAATATTATAATATTCAGTAGGTAGTCTTTAAGTATAAAAAAAAAATTCAAAGCAGACAATTATTTGTGAAAATGTTTAGGTACTTTGACAGTCGTAGGTTAGACGATTTCCATTTCCTAATTTTTAATGTGCTTACACAAAATATTACTGAATACTAATAATTTAGTAGAGTAATAATGCACATTGCCGCGTTGCCAATGATGGACACACTATCAATCAGTGTTGTTACTTTCAAGACCATTATTTTCACCTATTGATAATCCTACTAATATTATAAATGTGAAAATGAAGATGGTTGGATGGTTGTTACTCAATCACGCGTAAACTGTTGAACAGTTTTGGATGAAAATTGACACATAGATAGACCATTTCCTGGATTAACACATAGGATACTTTTTATCCCAATATTCCCACGGGATCGAAACCTACGCGGGAGAAACCGCGGGGCGCTGTTAGTGCATAATAACAAATGCTTTTTGCCTTACGCATAATGTTTGGTTCTTTTTACAATTGGTTACAGTTACAATAATTGAATTATTGACGTGCGCGCTCTGATTCGCCTTCAATGCCACGTGACTAATGACTTTATTTCTACGATATTTTTTCTCAAAAATATTAATTAGCGTAAAAACATTGACAAAATTAAAAACCATTTATTAGGTATTTTTTAAATGACAACTTTCCTATTATTTGGTGTTTTTAAGTGAGAATGTAAAAATTCGGTCATATTTTATATGCACAATATGTATTTGCAGGTAGTGTTTAATCGTGGGCCCCCACCATTCGTCGGCCACGGCCCACTATCGTCACGACGTTATAAGTAAGATATGTTTTGTACATGGGTAAAGAAATTCCAATTTAAAATTGCGCATTCCTCCACTGCTTGTTATACAAGGTCAGCTTCAAAAAAATCAGCTGTTGTTCATAATGATAAGTACAATGACCCCTTAAGAGGAAAATGGTGATTACGATTTCAACCTGTATTATGTACACATTGTACTTGTACTGTTTGTATATAAAATTGAGAGGAGTGCCGCGGAGTTTTATATTAGACTATCTATACTTTTTAGGTATAAGATAAAACATTAAACAACTAAGTATATCGTGTATTTTACCAGTTCACCATTCGGCAGAACATTGGGATCCGGGGGTCCGCGACCGTACAACGAGCGTTATCCTCCGGAACCTTACCAGCCTCCTCCGCCTGGAATAAAAGACTCGCCCACTAACGGGTATAGTATTAAAATAATGTATTATGTTTGTTCTCGCGGTTTTAACATCGAATTGGAGACTACAGTCGTGTTATTTCTTCATTGGTTTTTCATTTTAATATAATTTATATCCTGGTATTTTGGTACTTTATCTCAATCCATGAAGTGCTCCAACGCCGTAAAATATTTTCGTCTAGTTAAAGTTATTTTTGAAATTTACTTAGCTTTGATATTGCCCTTTGAATTTTGATTCACTAGTTAATTAAAGACGGTCGTCTCTCTCGATGGATAAAACCCGCTCGAAGATCACTTCGGGCTACATTGTTCGGCTAAGGACCGTTGCATTATTATGTTGTCGTAGGCACGGCGAGGATCCTCTCGAGGCTTTCAACCGAATGATTCGTGAGAAAGAGATGCGGGCAAAGCGGCGAGAAGAGGAGCGCAAACGAGCGCAGTCCGGCTCGCGCAGTACGCGCTCCCGCACGCCGCGCTCGCCGCGCTCGCCGCGCTCACAGCGCTCACCGCGTTCCCCGCGCTCCTCGCGCTCTCCACGCCCACCCCGTGCGTCTCGCTCGCCACGCCTACAACGCTCGTCTCGCTCGCCCCGCCTGCCACGTTCGCCCCGCTCGCCACGCCTGCCACGGTCACCTCGCTCGCCACGTTCACCGCGCTCGCCGCGTCTCCGACCCCGTAGTCGAGGTTCCAGCCGTCTACGGTACACTAGGTTCGTTGATAGTCCTCATTTTTGCACGTTCTACTTGAATATATACGTTGGTTTATTTTTGTTCATTGTCTTGCTTCATATTTGTATGCATGTACTTGCTTATTTTGTATGAATTTGTTGTGCAGTCTTTGTAGTCGCCTGTCGTTCTTGCCCGAGCCTTTTTGAACTTTGAAATATTCATATCAAAACTTTCAAGGCAAAAAGTCATAATAAAACACTGTGTCAAATATTTACGAAGTCTGGCTGTAAATGATTTAAATTTGTCATGAGTTGTTTTATTTTCGCGCTTTATGATGTGTATTGAATACTTATCCATAATGTATTGAGTTTGCCAACTGCGGTGCACGTTATCGTGGGCCGAAAAGATATCACCCGTTTTGGTATTTTTTCTTCAATATACAACATGTAACGTAATTAACGCACACCCTCAGACACCCCAATTAGTATATTATGTTATAATCATAATACATACACAGAATTTTTAGATAAACATGTATAAGCATTGATTATTTATTAGGAAATTAGTTATACTAATTCCGGAAGAAAGTTATGGTCACAGTACAAGTCCATGAACGCACACAGTCGCACACGTAAGTATTAGCACCGAAAAAAAGCACCGGACAATACACTATAATGAACTTTAACGGGAAAAACCCCGCGCGCAGCTGGTTGAGAGAGTGGTTAACAGATGTCCGAACTCCGAGCTGCTTCTATCCATCACACTTTTCAGGCTTTGGACTATTGAGTCAATACAAAATTATTTAGTATTGACTAAATAATTTTGTTTATTGATTATGATAAAATGCAAATAGGCAATATCCGTTACAAAATGTTATGCTAATGTAAATAATAATGAACTACAAAAAATAAGAGGCAATACGATAACATTATTCAAAGACAGCGTGTTTAAAAGATGTGAATCAAGATATCAACAATAATTTTATTAAAAAATCAAATCCTTAACTTACTGATTGCCTAACACTCATACAACGTTGTATTTTTAATACACTTTCAAAATGTCCGCCACCTTGTCCAATACATTTTAATGCCCGTTTTCTTAATTGACGTTTTAATTTAGATAGCACTTCAGTGTCATTTTTCACTATTTCAAAAGCGTTCACTATCCTATTTTTTAGGTCCTCGGCACTTGATGTCTCACTAAAATAAACTAACGATTTAATACGTCCCCACAAAAAAAAGTCAAGAGGCGTCAAATCAGGTGATCTAGGAGGCCACTGGATAGGGCCGCCGCGACCGATCCAGCGCTCTCCAAACTCATCATCAAGGTGCTGTCGAACACTCCTAGTGAAATGAGCAGGGGCTCCATCGTGTTGGTAGAATAATTCTTATCCCACAAAAACATTTCATGTTAAATGTTGCCAAGACGAGACCATGTAGCTCGCACTGTCAAAAAGTAATCAGATCTCATGTAGAGCCAAGCTTCTAACTCTACACGCCCTAACTCTACAAGGCCTAACTTCGCAAACTCCACCTTAGTCAAAATATATGGCTCCACACATGCATATGACTACATTCAAAGTGTGGCGCTGCTTCTCGGGTACTGGCATGGGGATTCTCATCAAAATAGTCCAGTATTTCGTTTTGAAGACGAGTACGTGTACGTACATTGGCTCCCCTGTCGATGGTCGTGTTCGGACGAAACGTTCCGTGGTCGCGAAGCCGCTGAGTAGCCGCTAACATAGTCCTACGGTCTACTCTTGTACCATACCGTTGGTTGAATGTTCTGTAAGCTAGAGCCATATTATCATCACACCGTGCCAAAGTCCTCACCATTTCGGTGTACTGAACATTTGTGTATTGAAAAGACATTGTGCGCGAAAAATTATTTGCAAACACTACGCGAGTCTTTCCACTAAAAATGTCCGCGCGTGACTAATATTGTTTACAATTTTACATTTAAGGTGAATGGGTAGTGGTAGACCGCGGAATTTAAATTTTATTACGTTTTTTGCAATTTGCAGGTCAGTATCAGGTTGTATCTTGATCAAAATTTGATTCGCGACTCATTAATACATCTTCCTAACTTAGATTTGTACCACAAGAAGAAATCTCTTATGGAAAAGTGCTTGTGGTACAAATCTCACTTAGGAAGATGTATTAATGATTCTAATGATTATAATTCTTTAGATACGTACCTGTTATAGTCGCGAATCAAATTTTGATCAAGATACAACCTGAAACTGACCTGCAAATTGCAAAAAACGTAAGAAAATTTGAATTTCGCGGTAACCACTGCGCAATCACCTTAAGTTAGCTTTCTTTCATAGTAGCCGCGCCCGCGCCGCACGGTGTCATTGTGGCTATCTCGCTCGAAAACCCCATGACATATTTTGTTGGTATAGCTATTGTGTCCTTTGTCCAGTGTCTGTTAGTGTGTGCGTGCGGTTAAGGCGTTCCCTTGACCAAACATCCTTGAGCATTCGTTCCCTCCTTACCGCACCCCACCCCTACAATACTTCGTAAAACACTACTAGCGCCATCTAGTGAACAACTTACGAATACAAGTAAAAATAACAGACCTTGGAATGCACAGACACGGCGTTCAATAAATAAAAAAATATTTCTTTAAAAGAATGAAAGAGGTGATAAATAAATTTGATCATGAATTCAGTAACCAACGTCCATGAATACTTTCAACTGTAATAGAGTTTTCATGGTACTCTTTAATAAACATTGTGCGGTGTTTACTTTTTAGATTGAACGTGAGTTACCTGTTACTCAAAAAGTGATAAAAGTAGGAAAATAAAATGTAAATAAGTAAATTTTATTATCATTTATTATTTTAATGTAGGTACTTGCAGGGTCAAATTAAATTAGCTAGCGAAACTTTTTGTAAACTTCACAGGCGAAGGCTATCGTTATCTCAACACAATAAAATAGATTTTATCAACTCTTACTTCAAGTAACAACACTACTAACGGGAATTGACGCCAAAAACAAAATATTCAAATCTTTTTATTTTTTCGTGTTTAGATATCGTTACTTAAAAGTTCAAAATAAGATCACTTTCAGTTCAACCTCAGATTTTATGTTTATTAGTTACGCTGACATCATCCTCGTCCAACGGAGAGACACACTGCCAATTATTTATCCCGCTAGGAGTCGCGTTACCGCTGGTGTTATTTACCTGTTAGACATCTTTTTTATGTTGAGAGTGCGTTTACTTTTTATTGTCTCTACCCTTCAACAAATAGACAGTTGACGGTTACCAGCGATAGTGGCGTTATCTATATTTAGCTTTGCCTGTCCCTCCCCACTGATTGATGAAGTTAAAAAAAAAAAAACACTTTTTGTTTATTCATATTCTTTCTTTATTTCTACACAATTATAATTATTTATACATAAGTATTTACACAAAACTAAACAAAAATAAAACGTCTTTTCGCAGTAGGTAGTGTCTTTTCACTGTAGCTTACTTTGATAATAAAAGCGATAACACAATCGTAGCGTCTTTTCGCGGTAATTCATACGGTGACCGAACGGAGCGGAGAGCGACACAACTTCCTCGTGCGGAAGGGCGCAGCTTACTGCCGCCCGTACCCTGCGCACGCCCTTTTGTCATAGAACTCGCACAATTTTTGGAATTATTTTAATAAAAAAAGAATAGCGATCTTTTTAAATAAAGTAAAGCGTGGAATATTTAGATTTTTAAATTATCTATCCATTGGTGCAATCCTCAAATGAATAGAACGTCAAATTTAGCAAAAGATGCATGCGAACAATAATTTTAGTCACTTTTTTACAAGGAGATTTTATATGTATTATTAACACATAAAAACAAACAAAAACGTGTAATGAGATGATAAGATATCGAACATTAATAATGTGCTTTTAGATGTAGTTTATTTCTGATATTTATTGAGTTAATAGCCTCTGAATAACGAGAGAAAAACGATGTTTTGGTCGGGATACCCCCTTAAATCGCTAGCTCTAGCAAGTTTCTATGTAAATGTAGACGTATTTGTAGACTTTAACTTGCTTGAAATAATGTTCATTTTTCTTTATTTTGTATTGAATGACGGAATTTGTATTAATGCAAATAAAACTGCAGTTTTAAGTCTTATTGCCTTGCGTTACGGTCCATTTTAGTTTATTTTGATTGTACAGGGGTAGTGTGACTGTAATTTACGTAGTTTTAATTATTTTTGGGATAAAAAATTACCTATATTAAAAATGATAGAAATCGATTCAGTAAACGATTCTGAACAAACTACTTTCAGGATGTGCGTTAATTATGTTACATGTTGTATATTTATGTTTATTAGATTTTTGAAGGAACACATTTGAGGGTGATGGGTTAAGGTAGCCCGATATTCAAATGTTAATGGAATATTAAAAGAAAAATGTGATATCAGTGTCAAAGGTTGTATGATAATAAAAAAAACTGACGCGCCCGTAAAAACGTACCTACTCACAGAATTATAATCATTAGGACCATCAATACGACTCTCTAACTTAGAATTGGCCTCAAGTGTCCTGATTTCATGAAATAATGGGAATAGAATAGAATACTCTTTATTATGCACACCATATAAATTACAGACATGAATATAGAAATTTTACAAAGGGTGACACAATGGGTACCTATTTAAATAAATAATAAATCTTTATTTCAGACATGAACACATACATGAGCAGTCCATAAGTTGTTTAGTAATGGGTTAGTAACAGAAAGTACTTATAGTTCTATATTAGTACTGTTAGTAAGGACACAAACACAGTTAAATTGCCCAAGCCCTCCCTCGAGGCTCAGTGTGGTAGCACTTTTGCTAATTGTTAACTTAAAATTTCATCAATCAACCAATTTTAACTTAGAGAGTTGTTTAGATGATTTTATTGATTACACTTAGGTAAATAGCTAAATTACTTAGGTACATATTTTTTACGGGTGCGTCTAAGTTTTATATTTCCATACAATCTGATACTCGAGCTTTAAATAGCAAATAAATAAAGAAATTTTAAATTTCGCCTGTTTTTGCCTAAGAGTATTCTATTTATTCTAGTGACAAAGCCAAATCCAATTTAGTTGATATTATGAACGTGATTTATTTTCTATGTTCCAACGGGCTTGTGACTGTCGGCCAACTAGCCTACAGAAATGATTTCTCTAATAAATGGTCACGAGAAAAAAATTGTCTTAATTCACCTTATGATGTACCTAATTATTTAGGCGGTTGCTTATCTATATATATATAAAAATGAAACCCGTTTTCCGATGTCACGACATAACATGAAAACGGCTTGACCGATTTGGCTGATTTTTTTTTTTGTAGTTTTCTAATACTCTGTACAAGGTTCTTACGGAAAAAAATATAAAGAAAAAAAAAATCTGAAAAAAAAAAACTGAAACTCCAAGGACACTCTTTTAAAAAGATATTAGAAAATCTTGGGTACATTATTCTATTTAACATCACGCAATTACCCTTAGGAGCCGAACAAAATGAAAAAAGTCAGAAACAACGATAATAACCGCCAAAAAAGTAGTAGCTCGGGCTGGTATCGGATCCCACGCGGTGGGAAGGTTGCAATTTTACGCGGACGAAGTCGCGGGCAGACGCTAGTTCTCAATAAATATGTTTGCCAGATTACCAATCAGTAAGTAATAAATACTGTTGTATCTTCGAACTCACATGAATTATGGCTTAGTCACCATACTAAACAATTTTTCTATTTACACCACATTTCGAACGAAGTCTTTCAATTCCTGGGCGGAGATATTTTAGCCCAAAATACCGTATAATGTGGGCTACGACCTTATTTATTTACTTTTTATGTTGTGCGCAACGTCTTTAATGGATCTAAACTGAATGCTCATGTATTGGCGGACTTTAGACAGGCCTCCTTCACTCGGCCGTACCTACAGCGATAAATGTCGCTGGTGGGCAAAGTGTATCATTTTTGCGATTGGAACATTTGTATCTCGATCACTGAAATGATCCGAAACACTGATAATGTTTCATTTGGTTCATCGGCTCAAAGGTGTCAAAGGATACAAAGTACAGAATGTTTCAATCGGCGCGAACGAACATATACAATCTGCCGCGTGCCGCATCAACGTAAAGCGATAACTTGTTAGTACAAACATTATATGCAAAAAACGACCGTGTAGTATTTGATACGTAAGCGCCTTAGTGGTAATTTTTACGTGCATGGATAACGACAACGAAAGTCTGTGAGAGTATAAGTGATACACATCTCCTTTGGTATCTCTTTCTGACTTGTATAAATTGTAATAATGTCACCCGCTCACTCGCGACTCGCGAGTAACTCAGTGTGTCCCAGTATCCCTCTCTCACTCGCTCACTGCTCAGTCGGCTCGCGAGCGACGCGTCGCGCGGAATGAGTACAGAGCAAAGTAATGTTTCAGATCCAAATGATGCGTTTGAAACGTTGTTACTGAACCAATCTTTTGAATCATTTCAATGATCCGGATCAGTGAGTCCGTAAAGAGTTACACACGCCTACTCGCCACTCTACCAGTCGGTTGTCATCGCTCGCGCGCGTGTAATATTTTAAACCAACAGTGCCCCGCAGTTTCACCCGCGTTAATTTAAGGAAAAAACCTACTAAACTACAAAAATATATTCCACTACTTTAAGATTATTACTTAGTACACACGGCTACACATCAAGCTATTAATAACCAGTATAAGCTGACTTCTGATTGTACGAAAACCTATACAATGTGAGGTCAGCTAAAACTGGAAATGTATAGCTTGATGTGTAGCCGTGTGTACAGACGCCAGCACATCGAGCTACCCGAAACTCAAATTTTCCCAATCAACTTTGAACCTTATGCTTTAGCGATAAAGTTGAAAATCTATTAAGGAAAGGGGACTGCACACTTTTGGGTCCAGCTTGTAACAGAAACAAAAAAATGTGGAAAAAATACTTTATTTTATGATAAACCAAAATCATAAAAAATAATTTGAATTTACAGTTGCAAAATATAGAAAAACATTTTTTGTAATGTTTGTGTTTTTTTGTTGAGATCATGTAAAATGTGAAAATATTATTATAGTAAGTTAATGAGGAATGTTAAACAAAGAGGTACCTAGATAGCCTTAAGATTAAAGGTTTGTTTTCATTTGTTAATTACAAATGACGGACTTTAATATTCATTGTCTATCTACTTAATTGACCGTGTAATCTTACGCATCAAACATAAGATAGATTACGTGGTCAAGTAGGTAGACAGACGATGAATATAGTAGCCGCGGCAAGCCGACAACCCTAGCACCGCAGCTAGCGCGTCACTCTGCGGCAGACATGTAGACAGCGACAGAGTTACGCGTTAGAAAAGAGAGCGGCAACGTTTAGGTGAATATCGCGTTAGGCACTGAGCGCTTATGCGAGCTGAATTGCACTTTGTTGCTTAGTAGCAAGAGTCGCTATTTCTGTTAATTGTTGCGCGAAGTGCCTCTTCTGTGCTTTTACAATTTACTCTGTGCTTTAGATCTGCAATAATTAAGTGAATAATGTAGTTAATTCTTAATATTCTCCTTATCTCTTACAACATAAGAACAGAGAATCAGAATTTTTACTTGCGTAGGACCTACATTTATCTTATTGTAATCTCAACATCTTGTTATTTTCATATTACAGATCTCGTTCCTTATCACGCGGGCGGGTACGACGATCGCCATGGTCGCCACGACGTCGGCGGACTCGCGAGAGGACATTGTCACTGACTAGGTCAGTACCTACCTTTAATTCGATACTACTGAATAAGTCACGGATTGACACAATCATGGATTCATGGGACTAACCCGAAACAAGTATTTGTTTCGGGTTATACTGTTAGTTCGGTATCGAACTAACACTATAGGTTAATAAATTTGAATGTATCTCATGAAAAATAAAGTAAATATCGTCCCTTTATTGGTAAAACTGATTATCTACACTTTTTTTCAAAAATGACTTATTTACACCAAGCTACTCAACTTTTTGAGCTCTATCTACAAATAAAACCGATTTTTAGATACGATGCATAGTTTCCGAGATAGATGCGCAAAAAAACAATTATAATATAAGCTTTTAAGTAACATCTGCATTCAATAATAGCTAAAGTCTTATACCTGTACGATTTTTGAAGCCTTGCAATCAAAAACACATTCCGTTTCATATCTTATTTCAGTTGCAATTTGCTTACACTCTGAACATACTGTAGCATTGTAGTAATACAAATTAAAATACTTTAAGAGCGGGCCCAAAGGAAAATGTTTAATCTTTGATTAGATTTAAACAGTAGTAAATCATGTTCAAATTAAAAAAAAAGTATAAGGCATGAAACTTTATTATATACTAGCGGCCCGCCCCGGCTTCGCACGGGAGCAATTTTTTTTGTTCGAATTTCCAGAATTTTTTTAGAACCTTCTAGAGCTTTCTAGATCGATTGTTATAGTTGCATACATTTTGGAGTTTTCACATGAGTTAGAAAAGGACAGATTTAGATGGCAGCGAAACTTTCTAGATCATTTCAGAAATTTTTAGAATCTTCTAGAACTTTCTAGATCGATTGTTACAGTTGACATGAGTTACAATAGGACAGATATATATATTTTTTTTCCATATTTTCGCAACCCACAACCACTCATTTCCACCCACCGCGGCCAAACTCCCTGACTTTCACCAGGAGACCAAGGGGTATTTACCACCCCAACGGGAAGTTGATTGGAGTTGGTGGTCATAGAGAAAACCCTGTCTTCACGTACTAACATTAGCATTTTATCTAATATAGCAGCGCTCCGCGGTTTCACCCGCGTTAGTAGCGTTAGCGATCCCGTGGGAATATCGGGATAAAAAGTTTCCTATGTGTTAAAATTTTCCGTACGCAAAATAAAGAGGCGCCACGGCGCCCTACATACCGCCTGACGCAGGACGTCACCGGACACGGGTGTTACGGGAGGTTCCTGCACACCATCGGGCGGGAGGAAACGCCCGGGTGTCACCACTGCGAGCATCGCCCAGAGGACACGGTGGAGCATACGTTGGAGGTCTGCCCCACTTGGGCGGAGCACCGCCGTGTTCTCGCAGAGGCGATCGGCAGCGGCGGCGACCTCTCGCGCCCAGCCCTGGTTTAAGCCATGGTCCGGGCGAGAGGGAGTGGGAGGCAGTCACCTCCTTCTGCGAAGCAGTCATGCTAGCGAAGGAGGTGGCGGGACGGCTGAGGGAAAGAGCCTCACGTCCCAGCCGCCGCGGGAGACGCTCCGGGCGTCGGGAGCCGCGTGACGACTCCCAGCCACCGTAGGCGCGGGCCTGCGGGCGGAGAGTAATGGGTAACTCTCCGTCCGATCAGGACCAGGCCCGTGCCGGACGGCGCGTACGTGTTCCATGCGCGCCTCAACGAGATGTCAGCAGCAAGGAAGGGGCCCTAAAGGGCCGAAGCCTGCCGGGGCAGCGGGATTGTCCGAAAGGGTTACCGCTACCCCGGAACACAAAGGGCTAAGGAAGGAACACGGGTGGGTTTTAGTCAGTAAGAGTCTGACACTCCCTTCTGCTCCACCCAGAGCGGGAGGGGTCATTTGATGATTTCCCATCCTCAAAAAAAAAAAAGCCCGTATTACCTATTACCTATCCTATGTGTTATTCCTGATTATAAACTATCTGTGTGCCAAATTTCATCCAAATCTGTTCAGCCGTTTGTGCGCGATTGAGTAACAAACATCCAAACATCTTCACCAACTTTCACATTTATAATATTAGTAGGATTACTTTAACATTATTACTTAGTTCGCACGGCTACACATCAAGCTATACATAACCAGTATGAGCTGACTTCAGATTGTACGAAAAACCTATACAATGCGAGATCAGCTAAAACTGGTTAGCCGTGTGTACAGACGCCAGCACATCAAGCTACCCGAAACTGTCAAATTTTCCCAATCAACTTTGAACTTATACTGTAGCGATAAAGTTAAAAATGTACTAAAGAAATTTGACAGATTGTAGTAGCTTGATGTGCAGTCTATCGATTCTGTAAAAATCTCACCGTGATATAGTAAGTAAGTAGATGAAGTGAGCGTGAAGTACCCTATCAATGGAGGCAATCCCTAACATCGGGTCGAATGACAGCTCACTTCTCCTTAGTTTTTACGGTGTGATTTTTACAGAATAGCACTGCTGGCGTGAGTACATTACTTTATTTAGATATTCTAGGTACATCACGCTATGATCAGTAAGAAACTAATAGTAAACTTCGTAAAGCTAACGGGTGGTGCGCGGCGGCCGTGCTGATTTATTTTAAAACTATGATATCTCCTAAGATATTCATTGAAATCAAAAGATGTCAAGAGCAATTTTGTTCAAAATTAAACACTTGTGATGAATAACGTATTTATTTGGATAAGGATTAATATCATGTTTATAAAAACACCTTAGCAAATAATGCATTATTTTAGAACAAATTTGATTATCATAAAAACGGTTATAGTGAGTGAACCTGAAAAGATAGACATATGCTGTCGCGGACTTTTTTTTAGAACTTTTAAGGGGAAACAATTCCGTCATACATTATTTTTGCGTAACTTTAACCGTTTACGCAGCGCACGCAACGGAAGCTCTATTTTTTCCCGTTTTTGCAACATTTTTCATTGCTGTGACACTCCTATTGGTCGTAGCGTGATGTTATATAGCCTATAGTATTTTTCGATAAATGGACTATCTAACACAAAAAGAATTACTTAAATCGGTCTAGTAGTTTCGGAGCCTATTCATTACAAACATACATACAAACATTTCCTCTTTATAATATTATTATTATATTATATTATACACTAGCTGACCCCGCAAACGTCGTTTTGCAAAAAAAAAAAAATAGTAGCCGATTCTCAGACCTACCCGATATGCACACAAAATTTCATACAAATCGGTCCAGCCGTTTCGGAAGAGTATGGTAACTAACACTGTGACACGAGAATTTTATATATTAGATTATATTATGTGAGGGTCGACCCATACGAAAACATAATACGATAAAATTTTCTCGATAGAAAATTATCACAAAGTTACCTCTAATTTTTACCTTTTTTAGTTTGCATTCTATTTTGGTGCATACTAATGAACACAGAACAGATAAAAGAGGTTAGAAGGGCCATGTGGGCGGGGCAGGCGCGCCACACTTTTGAGCCGACGCTCAAAAGTCGACCGAAATTTGATTCACCGGCCGGCTCCGCGGAAAAAAAGAATTATGCTGTCTTGCGCGATTATAACGTGTCGGAAAAAAAGCCAGGAATGTAGTGTAGCCCCAGGAGGGGATTCTTTTCACTGGTAAGTCCGAAAACCTTAAAATACAAGCGATATTTGTAATTATTACAAAAGTCTCGCGGTCGCGCAATGTATTGCGTTCACTGCGAATGTCGCGTGCTTCGAGCCAAAGCTTGAATTCAGCGAAATCTATGCGTATCGATAGTGTTGTACCAAATTGTAAACGTCGCTCTTCTTAAACAAAAGTATCACCGCACCTCTGTTCAAGTGCACCTAGCTTCTGACGTAAGTGCCCTTGTAGGCTTATGTGAAATAAAATATTTTGATTTTTTGATTTTGAATGCTTGTGGTGTTTTACTCTCGAGTATGACGGAACCAAACAGCTTCTGAAGGGCCTCCAGGAGTTACTTCAGTCATCACTCGACACCTTGTTTTTGAGCTGCTTCAGAGCTATCCTAATCTCGTACAGGCTGACGTCCGGGATGTCTTCGATAGTGTCGGGCCAAGTTAGCTCTTGGATCGTTTGCCAGATTCGTAACGGGGTTACTTGTTGACGTGTATAACTGTCCATAGAACCTCTCGATCTTTCTCAGCAGCTCAGGTTTAGCGGATACGATCCTGTCTTCAGTTTCGTCAGCTGGCTCTGCCCAATATACAGATCTCTAGCAAAGACCTTGTAGCCTTTATTCCGCTCTTTCACGTCCTTAATACGGTCTGTATTAAAGCGGCGAAGGTCGCTTTTCATGAACTTAGAGATCCGTCTATTGAGCTGCCGGTAATTGAGTGCATCATCTGAACAACATCTGAAGACTGCAGGATCATCGTGCCTCTCCTTCATGAGCCGTAAAGTAGGATCAGAGAGCCTCTTTTTTGTATTCGTATGACGGGTCTTGAAAATCTTAGACCCGACCATATGGACAGTTTCCACGAACCCATCGTTATAATCGTCCACGGAGCTCCCTAGGCACTCAAAACGACTCTGAAGCCTCTTACCATGCGGCGATCACTTCCGATTTTCACCGCGTTGATCACGGAGACATCACTGAATACTTGCTTCGTCGACATAATAATAATAATAATAAATCGTTTATTTCGACCAACATAGGATCATAGACACACAACAAAAACACACAACCACAAATAAAACAAATTATAATAAAAACACATACAATTAGAAAGACCATTTAAAGATATTATTATTACATACTTCGTTTGCCCAGTATGCGAATCATACAGCAATGGTTCAGGTACAGTCAACAGCAAAAGTAGATGATGAAAATCAGAAATTCAATACTAATAATGAACGGAGTTCGCGTCAGATTTGTGTGGCGTCGATGTAGTAAATGTTTGGTATAATTTACAATCACATAACGACACTTCGACGTCACACAGTTCTGACGCGAACTCCGTTCATTAGTATTGAATTTCTGATTTGCATCATCTACTTTTGCTGTTGACTGTACTGGCAATCGAACCTCTGCGCGAATGCCCTCAGGATGCTGCTGGAGCTAGCCCAAACCCTGTGCACCAGGGATGTTCATCGTTTTCGCGTAGTAGAATAAAAACAGTCTACTTGCGACTCGGAGAACTTATCTGATGCGCTACAGAATCGGGGCAGCCCCATCAGCACCCTGAATGCATTATTATATTGCACACGTAAGGCGTTGTACTGTCTGCGCGTGTATGAGACCCATAGGCTGCTCGTGTAGAAAGATGTACAATATGCTCTGAACAATGTTTTTTTCACTTCAGTGGTACAACGAGCAAACCTGCGGGCCATCATATTCGCATCATCTTTCAGATCAGAGGACATCATATGCCCAAGATATTTAAAGTGTTTCACCCTCTTCAATGGTGTTCCACATAATTTTATGGCAGGTATTGTGTTCGGACATTTTCCTCTGGCCTGAAAGACCATGCATTCACTTTTTCTGACATTATAAATCAAGCCATGGCTGAGAGCGTAGTCTTCACAGATGCCCAACAGTTTTGAAAGGCCAAACACAAAAGCACTCAGTAGCACCATGTCGTCCGCGTAACTGATATTATTGAGACATACATCATCAATATGGCAGCCGACACGGGTACTGCTGAGCTCCTCTATCAGCGCGTTGACGTACAAGTTGAAAAGTTTGGGATAAGTTAGCCCTACCTGCCTCACCCCACATTCCAACCTGTACGGCTCGGAATATGCACTCGACCATCGCACGACATTGACCTGCGGGATAATTGCGTAATACACTATTAGTAGCAATGGGTTTCAGTTTGACAGATCAACAACGTTCATTGCGTTTTTTACATTGATGAGCAGACATATTTTTCCAACATATGAAGCAATGGATTAGCAATATGCTTCAAAATGATTCAAATTGAGATCCATAGTGTGTTTCGCAATTAGGGTGCTGGTTATGGTACCAAAATTTAAAGATCCTGATGAATTCTGTTGGCAAGGATATATATATCAGTTTCTGCCACAGGATATCATAGTTAACCAGGTCAAATGCCCTCGACAGGTCGAGAAAACATGCATAAATTGGCGTTCGTCTTTCTGTGTAATAGGTACTTGGTAGTTTGCTTCACACACAAAATGGCTGTCTCTGTGGAGAGTCTCGGCCTGAAAGTTGAAGTTACCAAGTTGATTGTTAAGCAAACTATCAAGCACTTTCGCTAACGTAGTGGCGATATTATTATTGTGACTTATTATTTTCCTACTTTATTCAGTTTTTACTTTCATGTAAGTAATGATTTTTTGGTATTTTTGTAATTACAAAAATAGACCAGGCTTGCTCTAGTTCGTTGTATGAACATTTCGCAGATAGTCTACCACAATTCTTAATTTTACTCAAGCAAAACCAATTATCATTTTTTAAAATTTCAATTTGTAGAATGTTTCAGAGTGTTATTTTTACAGTTGTTTTTGGTACCTTATTACTTTCTTCGAAAGGTTACGGTGAAGCTATAAGATAAGCTCCAAGTGGTTTAATTAATGATATACATATATGCTTATGTCGTTATTTAGGAAAAACCAACTAAATGACCTCCCTGAAGATAGTGTTTGGCATTTTTTCAAGCATTATCAATGAAGTACTTCTATTTTTATGATTTACAAACATACTTTATTATTTTTTTCATTATAATTACATGATTGCAGATAAGATATATGTAATTTAGTTACTTAATTATTCTGTCAAACTTTTAAATCATTATTGCCACAAGTTTAGTTTTCGGTAGATAATCGGTTTTACCAATAAAGGGACGGTAATAAAACTAAGGAGACTGTTTATTATTGAAATATTGAATAAATATTTACCAGGTTTTGCGGTATTTCCGTGGCTCGTTTTTATGAAATGTACCTCAAAGTAGATCGGCTTAGATAGATGTTTGTTGCGTATCAGATCGCCGTCTCCGCGCCGCCGGCACCGCTCGCCTCTGCGCTACCGCTCGCCACTGCGCTCGCCGGCGCCGCGCTCGCCGCTGCGCTCGCCGTTGCGCTCGCCGCTGCGCTCGCCGTTGCGCTCGCCGCTGCGCTCGCCGGTGCGCTCGCCGTTGCGCTCTCCGCCGCGCGAGCCTATGCGTTCACCACTTCGTCCACTCATGCGCTCACCGCTTCCGCCGCGCAATATATCTCCACATCGGTAAGTCTATGTCTATCTAATCGATCCATTTATATTAACTTAAAACAAAGTTGAGTAGATAACCTAAGTGGTCTCTTTTAATAACCTCATAAAATGATAATGTGGAGATGTCCAAGCTATGTTGAGTGACTTTCCATCGAAAGGTTCCGAGTTTGTGTGATGAATGTCATTGTAATAGAGATTTACATCATTTAAGATTTTTGTTTTTTGTTGACAGATATGCTGGTGTTTACGACGAACTGTTGTCCCCGCCCCGACGTACTGTTGAGCCGCCCTACGGAGCCAGGTACGATTGTAACAGTCTAAATAGTGTCTTCATGCGCCCTTTAACGACACCTAAGAGAATAATGCGTTTGTTCGTTGACGTTATGGAATTGCTGAGCGGATTGAACCTGTGTTCGCGTTTCAGTGTGCAAACCTGGTCAGAACCGCATATCGCGTTACGTATTTTAGATTGTGTTAACATAAGCTGCTGAAATGTTATTACTTGTTTAATGTATGGCATTTTCATTATGCTAATAACATAGGTTTATTTACTGAGAAAATGTTGGTGAGATGTAAATAGGTTTTTCAGCATTATGGTAAGTATTATTATGCAAAAGATAATGACAAAAGTTGTTAACATGGACGAGTATCTTTGACGTCAATTTAACTCCGAAGCTGTGATAAAGTAATTTAATGTTCTTGTTAATGTGATAAATGTGAATTTTATTGTAAAACACGATTTCAAGCTTTGCATTATGCATACATTTTTAGATATACGTTGGATTTTTAAAGTATTAAAAACACTCAATACAAGGCTGGTCTTTATCAAATGATAAAGTAAGAAAAGTCAAATCAATGCACCTTGAAATCGTTGGTTTAGTAAATAATGTCTATCTGACACTGATTGCAGCTACTGAATAATGTAAAAATAAAATGCTTGACGTATATTTGGTACAGTTAACCGTACGTCAATGGTAACAGTTTCACTTTGACAGCACCTTTATTATGTATCAGTTGGGGCAGTTTTCGAAGTTCAAGTGTTACTGACGTGCGGGTAACTGTTGTTCTCACATTTTTAGATTTAGTAACGGTTCGAGGTTACTTTTAGGATAGAGTGAGATCTGAATACGGCGCCTCTTGAAATTTAAATACACAAGGTTGCGATTTTGATTTAATTTTTAGTAAATCATGCAAGTTTTTAATAGCAGATTATTCACTAAGGGGATAAAGAGTTGTCTTATTGTCGCGGGCGCTATTTTGAATCCTGTATGCAACAAAGGATTCTAGGGCTCCCGAGCGTAGCGAGGGACCTCTGAGTTAACTTCTGAGCGAAGCGAGGAGCTAGTTAAGACTAGAATCCTGAGTGCAGTGAGGGATTCAAGCTCGCCCAAGACGAAGACACCTTTATCTCCGAGGAGAATACTCTACTTTTCCACGTACTGCAAGTAAACCAATTCGATTATCGAAAGCTATGTGCAGTGATAAACACTATTTACCCGACTACGTGCCAGGACAGGGTTATTTTTTTTGCGTACTTAACTATGTATCTTTGTATATGGAAATCCTTATATCCTCGAAGCATCCTAACGGACGAATGGATTTTAATACATGAGGAGTCTATCGACTCGTTTGGGTCGCGCGAAGATTATAGGCTAAGTTTTGTTTTTATAAAATCAAAATGGCGGATTTTACACGATGACAAAGGAAGGTCTTGAAAAAAAAATAGTACCTACCATTACTATGTGGGGTATCAAAATAAAGGGCTTTTTTTGTGGATGGGAAATCATCAAATGAGGAGACGATTTCAAAAATATTACACTAAAAGGATTCAAATAAAAATAAAATGACAAAATCAAAACCCGACTAAGCTCACTTTTCAAGCAGTCTGGTGCATTGGTGGCATTAAATCTGAGATTGAAATAAAATAATATACCTACTGCCTGTCGGGTTTTTTAAATTTTTTCAATCTAATCTCATGCATTTTCATCAAAAACACAATAAATAATATCGTCAACGGAGCGTCGGCTCATATCCAACATTCTAACGCGGTGGTATACGCGCCACAGTAGCCGATCATTTTGTTCGGCGACGGCGACTAAAACTATGAAGTAAGAACTCTTTGGTCGACCTACAACATTAATAGAAAAAATATTTTTTTTGGTTAATGTTTCTATAAGTTTTTCTCAAATGACGTTCCAAATTCAAATCAAATTAATGACCAGCGGGTCATAATGAAATTCAGTACAATATTAATGCCCGGCTAGAGCCCAGGACTTAAATGACTTGTTTTGTTGTTTTGTTGTAAACCTAACCTGGTTTGAATGATATATTAGACGTTAGCGAGCAGGTGGTGTGATTTATTTTTTGGTTGGTGGTATACATGGGCGAAGTCAAGCATATTCTCAGGTAGTTGCATCTGATCTTCATCTGTTTTTTTACACCACCTGCTCGCTAACGTCAAATTATGTTAAGCAAACCTAGCCTAAAGCATGCCATTTAAGCTTTAGGCTCTAGCCGGGCATTAATATTATACTGAATTTAATTATGACCCGCTGGTCACTAATGTGATTTGAATTTGGGACCGTCAATTGAGAAAATCATATAGATACATTTACCAAAAAAAAAAAAAAACTATTAATGACCAAAGAGTTTTCACTTTATAAGTTTTAGTCGCCATCGACGATCAAAAGTACAGTGCATCTTTTTCTTTCTATTTCATTAAGAAAAGGACAGAAGATAAATATCAGTTTAGTCCTGTCAAATTAGATAATCCATAGACAAGTTAAGCGTGATTAAAGAATTGGCTACTAAAAATACGTCAATTTACGTTAGGCGCTGACTAATTTGACAGGACTAAACTAATATTTATCTTCTGTACTTTTCTTAATGAAATAGAAAGAAAAAGATGCACTAAACTTAAAGTAGATGTTCCAAAATGTATGGAGCCTGGGCCAGGTACTTGTACACTATACTTAAAAAATAGGGAAATTCATTTAAAACAGTTCTCAACTGTCCAATTGCTTTAAAATAGCTTGGTTTTCTGGTAAACAGAAGAAATTACACTTGAAATTGCAACACACAAAAAACATCCCGTCATGGCGGTAAGCTGTCATTTTGATTGATTGACGTTTTACATGTTTTTGTTTATTTCGACGCTAGACGAAAGTGACTGCAGTGACACTGTTGTGACAACTGACAGTTCTCTTTTTACGATCAATGGTCAATCTATGGTTTACTGTCATTGTTTTTAAGCACAGAGTAAATAAATCTGTGAGACGCCATGTTGAACGTCGATTTAATTAATTAATAAATATCAGTTCACTACCACAACAGTACACATTTAATTGAATTATCTGTATTTTTCCCGAATTCTACGGATTTTTTCTTTTTTTTTGAGATACTGTACATAGACCTGCAGGGTAATTGCGTAACACACTATCAGTAGCAATGGGTTTCATTTTGACAGTTCAACAACATTCATTGCATTATTTACGTTGTTGAGCAAAAACTTTTTCTAACATATGGAGCAATGGATTAGCAATATGCTTCACAATAATTCAAATTGTGAGTAATAGTGTGTTACGCAATTAGGGTGCTGGCCCATTTTGAAACATCTCCTTTAGTTTAGTTTGTGAACAACAGAATCGGGGCCATTAGGTTTGTTATTTTAGTTTAATCTCAGATTTGATGTCACCAACTACATCAGACTGCTTAAAAAGTATCTGAGCTTGTTTTGAATCTTAGTTGTTGCAGTCGAGTTTTGATTTTGTCATTTAGTTTTTTAATCCTTCTAGTGTGTTATATTTTTGGAATCGTCTCCTCAAGCCCGTTATTATGATACCTGACATAGCAATAGTACTATTTTTTTTTTTCAAAACCTTGTTGTCGTGTAAAATCTAGTGTTGCACCGAATGTGGGTCCTGCCGAATGTCGAATTCGGCCGAATGTTCGGTTTAAATATGTACCGAAGCCGAAGTTCGGCCGAACTTCGGTTACATTTCGCGCGCTTTTACTCAATGAGAACCTAAGTTTTCACGGAGAGATGGTTACAGAATCGCACTGCTGTAGTGCGATTCTGTAACCATCTCTCCGTGAAAACTTTGGTGAAGTGAGCGTGGAGTGAGCTGTCAGTGTCATCCTGATGCTAGGGATTGATACTCTTGACAGCTCACTCTAAGCACAGAATACCTAATAGTACTTCGTACAGAATGGCCACTCCCTACGCCGCGCTGACATCAGATTAGAATTCGTCGGCGGTTCATTAGCTCGGGGCGCTCACAAAGAACCGCAGCACTGTACTGCTGACACGAACACACAATTTTGCGATTTAAAAGTTTTATCTGAGTTTTAATCACGATGGTTCGATATTGTGATGCTTTTCCGAATTTGTATTTACATGTTTGTAAGATATCGCATTTTAATACCATGCGATATAATAACCGATTATTTATAGTTAAGTAGGTCATTTAAACGAAAATATTTTAGTGTAAGCTACGAATGAGTAATAAGTCAGGAAATGTAACTGCGATAAAAAAATGGCCAAACAAATATTAGGCCCAAGTAGGCGGGGCTTAAAAATTGTACCCAGCGCGTCATCAGTCGGACATTTTTCTAGCAAGCAAGCACTTCGGGTACGTTTTCGTTTTTATCATTGTGAACTACAGCTGTGAATCATCATGCCAGCATGTGTTGTGAAGTGGTGCAGGAGCCATACAAGATTAAAATGTCCAGGGATCACTTTTCACTGGTAAATAGTAGCAAAATTATAATTATATTCAAAGATGTTCAAATACGTTATCAAACCGAGGTGGTCAATACTATGCAAAATGAAGTCAGTAAATTTTTTACCAATTTAAGTTTTCTTTTCTTCTTGACGAAATATTGAAAAGTAAATCCACATTTTATTTTGCTTAGGTATTTTGTTTTCTTTTAGTTTCCCTGCCGATCCAATTCGGCAAAATAAGTGGATAGCTTCAGTTAAGCTAGAAAGACAAGAGTACGACTGGATGCCTGTGAAAGCCAGCAGAGTATGTTCAGTTCATTTTGACGAAAAAGATTTTTATAAATTATTAAAATGATATACCATGTTACACAAAACTGCTGTACCAGTTTGAAAGTTTCTCTTTTAATGTCTTCTAGACAAAAACTTAATAAATTAATCATATTTCGCGGGACATAGAGTTCATTGGATTGTAAAAAGTAACCAAAAAAAAAAAAACAAAAATATATTATAAAAAAACATTGTACAATAATATTCTTTTATTATTGACTTGGTCCGGTGCACTTATTGCATAACATCGTCCACGTCACTATGACTCGGCTGTCATAGCAGACATTGCAGCACGCGCGCTAACCAATCCCGGCTTTCGTTCTGAATTTAAACCAATCACCAAGCATGTGTTCTTGTAACCTCGGAAGTGATTCGTATTTTGAATCATACGTCGTTTTGGTTTGAAGTAGGGCCAATTTTTCTGTGGAATTTGTTCTGAATTAGACTTCCTGACTTATTACTTATTCGTAGAGTGTAAGCAAAGAGTATAGTAATATATCGGGTAAAGAGAGCCCTCTTCAGGCTTTTTAAGGCAATCCTGTTTGAACACGAGCTCCATCTGGATTTTGGAGGCAAAACTAATCATAGTATACATACCTACGTATACCTATAATAATATATATATTGTCCATAGTTTCACGGAAGGGATCCAATCCACACAGTGGTAGTTATGAGAATTTAATCTCTAGTCAAACTGGAGATTAAATTCACATAACTACCACTGTGTGGATTGGATCCCTTGCGTGAAACTATGGACGATTGTATTATAGCGACTTCTTCATGTTGTAGCAAAACCAACCCACACAATTTATTGTGAATAGATGTTGTAATAGTTTTAAATTTGATTTTGCCACAACATACGACGGGGCTCGACTCGCAAATTACTGGAGGGAGGGTGGTTTTCACAGCGAAAAATTCACAAAATGGAGCAAAAAACTACAAACGGGCGCACTCGCAAGAAGTAGCCGCCATGTTGTGCAATTTTTTGTGAGAAATGGTGTGGCAACTTAAAATGTTTGTCAGTCTTACAAATTAGAATATTTATACGTGTGATGTATTTATTTATTAGGTTTAATAAGTAATTTAAGTTTTTTCTTAAATATAATGCTTTATTAAACATACTTTGAATACATAAAATATGTTAGGAAAAAATTAATTTACGAATGCAGCGCCATCTGTAAAATTTTTGAGTACTAATGATAATTTGAGTTGTGGTAGTCAAGTAGCAGATGGAGCTACCATCTTTTAGAACTGTCATTTGTTAGGCACTGTCCCCCCCCTGAGTGTAAGCAATATTTAGCTAAGTACCTTATTTGCATGGGCATTTGCTCTGGGATAGCAACATTTAGTGAAGTGGAACTGATGATGAAGACCACAGATGCCCACCGGGACTACTCAATAATAAGTATTTCACAGGTTGCGATTCGATTACTTTAATATGTTTGCTAAGCACAATTTATGCTCATCACAATGCGAATGGTGAAATGGAGCTGATGGTGGAGTACCAAGAGAACTCGTCAACAATTAACGTCCCTGCATCGGGAAAAGCAATATTTTGTAAAAGGCGATGAGCAAGTTGACATTAGGCTATTGTAACTTAGATGCTTTATAAACAGACCCACTAAAAAGCAAGAAATAAAAACTTTTTAGCAAAAAAAACCGACTTCCAAAAAAACACTACAAAGTGAAAAATAACTTAAATTTCGTAAGTCGGTGGCAATAAACTAAAATACAGATCCAAAGACACCGACTTCCGAAATTAAAGTTATTGTTAAAAAGTTTTACATTTATTACTTAGCTATTATAATATTATTTTTATTTCATTACGAACCCGACTAATTAGATAAACAATCAAACGCCGCTCGTACAAGGTCACTTATTCTTTCTAGTCGCGTCGTCGTCGTTCCCGCCATTTTTTTTACGCTCCGCACGACAACCAACCCTACTAGAGTTTACGCACACATTTGCACGTGTACCAACGTCATTTGGCTATGTAGTAGTAGTAGGTAATTATTTTGCGCGCGTTGTACGGAGTGTCCGGGGTGTGCTCTAAGGTCACTTCACCTAACTTTTCACGGTGAGATTTTTACAGAATCGATCGGCAGGTCAGATCGTGTTCGTTCCTCGTCGTCGCTTGTAATTTCACTCACGCGCGCGTCCCAGCCACCCAGAATGTTATGTTACCTTGCTGATAGATAATAATATTACAATTGATAATTTTTATAAAGCATATTTTTGATACGTGATGTTGTTTCTTTACTACGGAAATAAAAACAAAAACAAACATCCACGTCACCTATTTATTTACAAATCATCATTTGATCTAGATTTCATTTTAAAATAAATTTCTTTTCACCTTTCCATTTCTTATTTAAATTAATTTAAGCTACCGAATTTCGGCCGACATTCGGCCAATCTAACCGAAATTCGGCCAGAGACGAAGTTCGGTAAAAGCTGCCGAACTTCGGTAATACCGAATGTGAAACGAATTTCGGTGCATCTCTAGTAAAATCCGCCATTTTGATTTAAAAAAAACAATACCTAGCCAATAACCCGGAAATAACTAGGTATTCCCCGGTTATTTAACAGTTTTATAAACTACTAATTCGATAGGTATTCGAATTAGTTTTTATTACCTTGCAGTAGGTGTAGGGTAAATACTTTTTACCATAGCTTTTATCACATTCATCACATTGTAATCTGAACTGTCGTTGCCGTGTTGATTTGAGTTGTTGACTGGAGAACGTCAGATATAGAAAAAATATATTTTAAGTTTTATTTGTTATATATATTATAATCTCATTTATTTTAAATATACTCCTTCTACTATACATTTTACTATTTTCTCTAAACTAGTGACCCCGACGTGATAATCCTAATTTGAAGCTGTACCCTCGTTCCTACTCGGCGTGGCCGCGGCTTCTGCTCTATGCTAGTATTACTTCTGGCGTTTTCGCTACTCTTCTCTACGATGGCGTTCAAGCCATTCCTCCGTTACTGGAACGAAGTTTGGATTGGTTCTCAACTCGGTCAGAGTCTTCACTCCTTCTCCGTTGAATTGCATCTTAGAGTAAGTAGCTCCTCTTCTAATTTTGAAGGGTGCGCTCAGTGTTTTGTGTCTCTTCAGTATGGTTTCAAGAAGTGCTTGTTGGTTTTTGTCAAAGTACACAATGGCTTGCCCCGACAGTATGCACAATTCTGGATCATATTTGAAGAAAAAGTTGCTATTAGCCACTCGACTACTGAGCATTGCTGATGGTAAAACACTCCTCCTAGATGTATAGCTGTGTTACACTCTGGACATTTTGTATGCTCAACGTCCTTTAGTGAAGCGAACATTACCGACAGAATCTCATGTTGGTTGAGTTCAGCTTCTGCTAGAACTGGAGACAGAACTTGTTTTGGTCGTAATTTTACATTGTTGCTTATGTGCGGCTTTAGTCTGGAGTACAGATTCAGCTTTGCACATGCGCTTTCTCGCGGGTTCTTAGAAAAGCATATGGCTTTGAGTTGCTGTACTTGATGGTCGTCAAAGTTATACTCGGCTCTAACTTTTCTAACGCGAGCTGCTGAAGTGGATGGATGGTTCTCTGGTATTTCAGTCACCCATAGTCCCTCAGTGAGAGGGTCTATCCACATCTCAGGTCTTGAATACTCGTCACAGATCATGTTTAACTGCCTTTCTTTCATCCGTTCTAGCATCAGCACCGACAACATGCTAATTAGCACGTTTTTCCGGGGCTAGCTTTTGGTTAAAGGGGCAATTACTTTCTCACTCTCTATCTGCAAGTACTCTGATAGCTTGCGCAGGTCAGTAAATTGTGTGTGTCTTTAAGTGTTTGCATTGCTGCTGATGCTATCTTTCTAAAAAGTTTGTTGCATATTGGAAGATCCTCAGCTTTGGGAATTGGAATTGTAAATTCGCCCAATGGCGTAGTTACCCGTTTCACCTCTTTTGCGTTGATCGTCCTTAACATTTCATCAAACTCTTCGTTTTGGTGTGCGCTACTATTAAGGCGTATGGTGACTTTCTGATCATCATCAAAACTTTCAGCGATTTCGACTCGAGGGCTTGTCGCACTCTTGTACCCAGGCTTTCAACGTATAGTTTCGGCTCGATATGTGTCTCTGAGTCAGTTTTGTCATCAATTCGCGTAATAGATAGCATGACATCCTCGAAGAAGAAAGCGTCTCCGAAGAGATTACCTTCCGTTTCTTCGTAGTTTGTGGATTTGATTTCCACGCTACTGTTTGACATGTTGTTATTTTCACTGGATGTACTTGGTTGTTGGTTTGGCATTTTCAGAATAACTTCTTTAGCGTTCAGCGTAAGTTAAACTTAAGCGTAAGTTATTTGAAAAAACTGTCACTTTTTATAACAAAATATAGTTCAAGTCTTTTAATTGTTCGCATTTCCACGTTATCATTTCGACTACCTGAAACAAAAACAACAAATACTCAGAGATGTTCATATACGTGCAGCTAAAACTAGTTTCCTCGTAAAACAACAATCAGAGTTATTTTTAACAAACAAATTTAAACTGGTACTCGTTGGAACTTTTTAGAAAAGCATTCAGGAATTATTTTTCTGCAGCAATACAAGATTATTTTAAGTCTATCGATGTATTTAGATTATTCTCTATCTTTAAAGTGTTGAAAGAACTCAATAATAGGCTTAAAATGAAGTACTTACTACATGGTAATGCATCCATACTAAAAAACACGATTTCACTTTAAAACAACTGCACATCGACACAACATATTCGCACCGAGTCTAGTAGAATACCATGCCATACAATCTTAGTACTTTACACCCTGCAACAGCATCGTGAGATAACCCAACTTATTACAGATGACAGTACTTAAGATATATTTCCAGCTAGTTAACAGCTTTACAATTTTGTAGTATTTTAATCTACTAGTTTAGTATTGTAAATCCAGAGGCGCTGGTGTAGCGTATAATATAAGAAAATAAAAAATACTCAAAACTTAATACTGCACTATGGCTTACAATGTTCTCCTTATATAAATGGTATAATATTAGTAGCACTCTTGGTAGTACTATTAGAAATGTGTTGCTATAATTCATTAATTATTTGCTAAATAGGAGTTTGAAAGTTGTAATGGAGATAAAGGCACACATTTGTTTATTGTAAATATAGGGTTTGTTAGAGTAAATTAAATATAAAAATACGTGTCCATGATGATAAGTCATTTTTGCTGAAAAAAATGTCGAAACAAAAATACTTTGGTAAGAATTTAGACATATTTAAATATATGCCCTGGCAGCACTAGCAACTGGCAAGTAATAACAGGGTTACCAGACTGGGTATTTTTTTCGCTATTTTGGGCAAAAATTTGGCTCCTGGAGAAATGAAATATTTGGAGAAATGTTTGGAAAGAGGAAAAAAATCATAGAGAATTTTGGGTATTCTTAATATTATAATGATTCGATGATAACCGATGAGAGTACTCACGTCGACATATTTTATCAAGCTATACATTTCCAGTATAAGATTACTTATTGTATGAAAAGCTCAGCTAAAACCGGAAATGTATAGCTTGATATTATTTCGTCGTGTGTACCTCTAGAGACACCAAAGAAAAAACAATGTGCATCATGGTACGCTATTTCAGTAACTAAAAGCTTGAAGTTCAAACTATTTTTATAGATTACTTATTATTAGGAAATAATTTGCTTGATGGTTAATTAATAAAATCTACTTACTACATTACTGATGTCTATTTAGTTTCAATCAAAGAGCGTGCAATGCTCTTGTAAAATTATGTCGATGTTGTGTTCAGTTAGGTTAGTTTACTTTATTTTTTCATTAAAAACTGTTTCCTAATGGTTACAATTGCTTAACCTTATAAGCCCTTAGGTACGTCGGATTAATCCGCAAATATTTTCGTGTCCATTTCGCCAGGGTCGTATATTAACGACCAAATACCAGAGCTCGTTTACTCTGGGTTTTTTATTAATTACGCTCTTTTTTTTTCGAATCACTGTGCCGGGCGGTGGGGGCACGACAACTGTTAAAAAAGTTACTCTATAAAATTATAAACGGCTCCATCGATGCACAATTGATAAACCATTTTAACTTTAGGTCTAGCCAACTTAGTAAGCGTTATCATCGTATTTTTGAATTGCCTACATCCACCTTAAATACCACATTTAACAGCCCACTAACACGTATGGCAAGGCAATATAATGAAAGGTGAAACTTGTCAGATTTTCCTATCGAAATTTTTTCCATGAGTTTTGCTTCATACAGACGTTCCCTATTTAGACAGTGTAAAGAGTGCACGTCCATGTAGCTCTAATTGTTTTGTTTTTGTAGTTTTCTTGAAGATCTACTAAACACTTTATTTTTCTCCTTTGTCTATAATATTTTAAAGTTAGATGTCATGCATACCTGTTATTTGCATGGTTACTGAAATGCTAATTTTAGATGATATTTAATATGAATTATAAGTGGCTGTGTTGTTGGTGTGCTTATTATAAATAAATAAATAAATATTTTTTTATAAAAACACCTTCGCAAATAACGTATTATTTTAGAACAAATTTGATTACCATAAAAAGGTTATAGTGAGTCAACCTTAAAAGATAGACATAATCTGTCGCGGACTTTTTTGTAGAACTTTTATAGGGGAACAATTCCGTCATACATGATTTTTGCGTAACTCAAACCGTTTACGCAGCGCACGCAACGGAAGCTCTCAAAAGGAATAATTTTTCCCGTTTTTGCAACATTTTTCATTGTTGCTCCGCTCCTATTGGTCGTAGCGTGATGTTATATAGCCTTTCTCGATAAATAGACTATTTAACACAAAAATATTTTTTCAATTCAAACCATTAGTTCCTGTGATTAGCGCGTTCAACCAACCAAACAAACAAACTCTTCAGCTTTATAATATTAGTATAGATTATCTTTTAACTTATGCAAAAGCGAGCGAAGCGAGCTTATCAATTTTGGCACCTCCCCGCTTCGGATAGGTTAGATTTTCTCTTGACCCTTCTTTCTGAAATAAGAGTTACAAAAGTTTAAGAATTAAGAGTAGCGAAGCTGCAAGAGCGAGCGTTGTGATCTCGAAAATGTTAGCACCTCACCTCGGATAAGTTTAAATGCCAGCAACATGTGATATATTTCAATCTAAAAACCTACGTGCTCGAACTTTTTGCAACCTTGTGTAAGCCTAATTGCCTATTAGGGACAAGTAGCGCCTAATTCATGACAAATTTTGTTAATCGATCTTGAACCAATCCACCGGGGACGTCAAACCAGAGGCAGAAGAAGGTGCCTCCAAAAACAATGTGTTCAAAAATCAAAGGAAAGCTTGTTTTGCGGGGCGCCTTAGCGGCATAATTTTACTAGACAGTCCGTCACTGCTTTGCTGTCAGTTAAGCGAAGTGTTAGACGAGTTGTTGCTTTTTTCATTACCAGCCAATGAATACAATCCGCAATGCTCATAAATGCAGGCGTCGAAAAGGGCGGGACGCCCCCGTTACATGAAATCAAATTTCAAGAACAAAGGTTTTTTTTTCTTACATTTTTGAACACAGAGGCGCTCATCTGTCTCCGGTTCGGCGCCCCCTCTGTTTGGCCCCTAGAGCTGTTGCTCCGTTTGCCCTGTGGAAGTACCGAACCTACTTTATGTAAATAAAACTATATTAATTGCTCCAATAAAACAGTTTTATGTTTTTATTGCAAGTTGGAGCGAATTTTGGTTGTACGAATTGTCAATTTATATTTGCGTGTCTTAACATTTTTAGTCAGCTTCAAAGATCGTTTCTAAATTTTTATTTATTTGGATTTTGTGCACTATCAACGAACCCAGTTATTGTATTAAATATCACAATACTTGTCATCTAACTATTCTATATTTTTTTTTAGTAACTAATTACTTAGACAGTGCAGCGGAAACTACTTTTGTTGCTGACTCGAATTAAAGTTTCTGGTAATCGATGATCGCGTAATCGTGCAATAAATAAGGTCCGTCGTACACGACGCTACTCTGAACTTGAAGGCCAATTCCCGTAATTCAAGAATTAAAATCTAGTCGCAATCTCATCTCAGCGACAATCAATTAATTTTTTTTTTTATATTAATTGATTTTGACAGATTGTCACAGCATTATTTCAATGTCAGACCGTACACATCGCAACCAATCACAAACTAGTTAAAACACGTTAGAAACCACTCGCGTTCCAACGTACTGGTCGGGCGCCATTAGTTTGTTTTTTTTTTTAATCTAAAATGGGTTTGCTCTTGACTCTAGTCTAGGTTGACAGAGACAAAGTCGACGATGGAGAGAGCTTACCCAGAAGAATCCTGTTCACTATCACTTTGAGGAGATTCTGGATATTGCTGAAGATGACACTGAACAAATGGTAGCTTCGTGTACAGACGCCAGCACATCAAGCTACTACAATCTGTCAAATTTCTTTAATAGATTTTCAACTTTATCGCTACATCATAAGGTTCAAGGTTGATTGGAAAACTTTGATAGTTTCGGGTAGCTTGATGTGCTGGCGTCTGTACAACTCAGCGCAGTATTACCAACTAATTTATAACTTTAATATTTAATAACCGGTTCGGTCAGTTTTTTAGTAGCGCCTTTGACGACGGGCCTACGACATCACGCCGCCTAGATCATCAAACTCATGAAAAGATCTTTAATATTGTAGTCTTAGCGTTGGAATACTTATAATTAATTTATTTTGTTCATTATTATAATAATAATTGTCGAATATCATGCAAAAATATCAGACATTAGTCGATTTTTTTTTTAATTCTTAAAAAATATTATCTATAAAATAATATTCTACTATCGGCATCCTCCTTATTTTTGCATGAGAATTTTGAATTGCAGATGCAACTAAAAATTTTGCTTTCAACATAAAGTTTTACAAGATGGTTGGAAGTGTGTTTAAATATATCTTTGTTATATATTAGTGCACAGTAGTGGTTGTTAAACAAAGTAGAATTCCATAAAGCTCCTTAATTGATCTTTTCATTCAGAGCTTTACCACCTTATTCATATGCTTAAAACGAAAATACTGTTTAGGCTATTGCCCTCTTACTTCAGTGACAATAAGACAGAAAAATTTATTTATCTATACTAATATTATAAAGAGGAAAGATTTGTATGTTTGTAACGAACTGGCTTAAAAAGTACTGGACCGATTTTAAAAATTCTTTCACCATTTGAATGCTACATTATCACTGATTAATATAGGTTTTTTTAATTGCAAGAAAAAAAATTAAATGTTTAAAAATAAATGTCCAACCGTGCGAAGCCGGGACGGGCCGCTAGTTATATATACTTTATTGTACACCAGAAAATACATAACAAAAAAAAAAATATTACTACAAAACATGCAGTGGGCGGCCTTATCGCTTTCTGCGATCTCTTCCAAAAACATTTAGGCTTTATTAAGTCAATTTCTTATGAATAAGGTGGGCTAACTGAAGGTTACTTTGTGTGTCAACTGGTGACTATCAATGCAATTTTCAACATTTGTGGTAGAAACACTATCTAATTGACAGGACTAAACTAATATTTATCTTTTGTCCTTTTCATAATGAAATAAAAAGATGCAATGAACTTAAAGGGTATAGCGAGGTAAGGAGCACGAAATGGCCCCCACGGCCCATGACGGAATTATCATTTGTACTGGTATTGGCACTCTAAAACAATACGAAATGTAAGGTCGTTGACCCCTGACCTTGACCTGTCTTTGAGATATTCGAGAAAGTTCGTATGCGCGCCGATTTTTTTCATAATTTTTTTTCCGAAAAACTATAAAAGCTAGAAGGGATACTTTGAAAAATATTCTGTATTTTTTTCAGAGTTCTCGTGAAATGACAACTGTGTAAAATAATTAAACAAAATATAAATAATTTTTTTTAGTACTGTTCTATTATGTCTACCGCGCCAAAAAAAATATATAATACTCTTTGATTTATATACTTATACCATACAAAAGCTGATCAAAATCAAAGAGGCGCTTCTTGAGTAATATCTAAAGAAAACTTGTTCGATCGTGTACAGTGGGCGCCCGCCCAGCCGCTTCGCGCGGACTAGAAAACAAACGTGTTTATTCATGTTCAATAGATTATTATAAGTGTATTCGTGTCATTACAAATACGATTTCACGCATGGTTGCTTTAGTTTTCCGTGTTAAGGAAACCACACACAAATATAAATTACCTAATAGGTCATTCGGTGAGAATAATTGCGTATGCCTGTCGCAAGTTGTATGGTGATAACCACGGGTGATAACAATGTTTGTGAACTGTATTATTTGTGACACTTTCGTGCATAAAGTTCGCGGAAGAAAAAAAGTTATCACTAGTGAAGAGGACGCTAGACTATATAGTGACTCGAGTAAAAAAACAGTTTCTGTTGGTGACGTATTGTGTGGAAAGTGTCGGCTAATTATTTACAATAGCAAATCAAACGTTGCATCAACTTCTGCGGCATCTACCCTGGTAGAGTGTGAAGGCGAACAGGAGTCTGGTGAACACTTAGCAGTTGGGGAAACATCTTCTAATGCTTCATTCCAACAAGAATGTGAAATGAATTTACCATGCAGTTCCGAAAGCGACCACGATGATGATGATGATGATGGCGATGATGTTTTTTCGCATGTTGCCCAAAACGACGAATTTATATATGTACATATACCACGTGTTGTATCCACCCACAAGTATTGTTGTATATGTCGATCCACAACAAACTTAATGCGAGTACCTTTTGAAGCGCGTTACGAGGCTTATACAAACATTGGGATTTTTATACCAGAGGATAACCGTTGTTGCTGCACACATATAATAGGAAAAAACTTTTATAAAGACGAGTTGGTGCACCTACGTGTAGTATCTAACACCAGTAAAATGAACTCTAAAGAAGTTGCTCATTTTTTAAAATCACTTTCAGAAAGAGCAGGGATGTCGCTTTTCGACAAAATTGAAAATGATATGTCTGAAAATCAGATAAGGATATTGACAGGGCTTTGTTGGCAAAACATTATTGAATTAAGACAGCTATTGACTTCTATGCGAAACACAAGCATACGCACTGTGACTCAAGCGTTAGTTGTATTCTTGTTTAAATTAAAAACTGGAAATTCTAATTCAGTGATAGCAGGAGTGCTGGGTTTACCATACGAACAACATGTGTCGACATTTTTTAAGGAAGTATTAAGAAGTTTTAAGACTGATATTTTGCTTCATTTTGGATTAACCTCCGTTTCTCGAGAAGATTTAATAAAGAACACAAGTTTAACAGCTCGAATGTTATTGAACCTTAGAGATGATCAGCTGGTATTGATATTTGACGGCACTTATATCAGGCATCAAAAAAGTTTTAACAATGAATACCAGAGAAAATCGTATTCTGGGCAAAAGAAAACCCATTTATGCAAACCGTTCACAATCTGTACTACGAACGGGTTTATAGTTGATTTTGCTGGGCCATTTTATGGAACGGAAAATGATGCCACTATTATGAAGAAAGTGTTACAGGATGCTAAACTTAAAACTCTATTACGTCGGAATGATGTATTTGTCGTAGATCGTGGATTTCGTGACGCCGTTGGCGACATCACCAAAGAAGGCTACACCGTGTTAATGCCGGCGATTAAAGGTAATCGAGCCCAGTTACCTACCGATGAAGCCAATATGTCACGACAAGTGACTAAAATCCGATGGGTAGTCGAAGCTGTGCACGGAGCTATTGCTCAGAAATATAATTTGCTTCATAACAATCTTGATAATAAAATGCTTCCAAAAGTAAGTCTATTATGCAAAGTTGTTGGATTTTTACACAACAAATTCAGTAAGCGATTGGATTCTGATACAGGCTTAAATGAGACAATTGTTCAATACTTTAAAGAGCGACTGGCGTTACCAAATTCTTTAAGTGAAGAGGTAGAAAAGCAGCACTGGAATCGAAGAAAAACGGCTTTTCAACAACTGGTGTCATCAGAAATTTTAGATTTTCCAAGACTAAACGAAGAACAATTAAGAATATTATTTACAGGTTCCTATCAGCTCTCATTAGCTGTTTCATACCTCGCTGAAATAATGGACGACAAGAGCAATCTCTATATATATTACGTCAAACAAACCCCAACTATCATCAAGTTAAATGTTCGTTCCAGACATGTAAATAGTAAACATTACCGATTGTTCATTGATTATGTTCCTAATATGAACAGTGTCGAAGGAATCCGAGGATATTGTTGTGATTGTCCGAATGGAAACAGGACAGTTGGATGCTGCGCTCATGTCGCAAGTGTAATATATTATTTAGCTCATGCGAGATATCTATCTCGCATTTTACGTCCTGCTGAAATTCTGTCGAAAATATTTTCAAATGATGCAGTCAATGTTGTGATAAATGAAAATAGTGATGATGATGATTAAAATTATGTTCAACATGTAATTATAATAATTAATCCAAAAATGACCTCTTTAATTAGTTCCTACCAGCCGTACGCACACTAAGTAATTCTCATAATTACTCAAGAAGCGCCTCTTTGATTTTGATCAGCTTTTGTATGGTATAAGTATATAAATCAAAGAGTATTATATATTTTTTTTGGCGCGGTAGACATAATAGAACAGTACTAAAAAAAATTATTTATATTTTGTTTAATTATTTTACACAGTTGTCATTTCACGAGAACTCTGAAAAAAATACAGAATATTTTTCAAAGTATCCCTCATTATACGCAATTGGTCCCATCCTTCTAGCTTTTATAGTTTTTCGGAAAAAAATTATGAAAAAAATCGGCGCGCATACGAACTTTCTCGAATATCTCAAAGACAGGTCAAGGTCAGGGGTCAACGACCTTACATTTCGTATTGTTTTAGAGTGCCAATACCAGTACAAATGATAATTCCGTCATGGGCCGTGGGGGCCATTTCGTGCTCCTTACCTCGCTATACCCTTTAGTTAAGTTTGTGAACAACAGAATCGGGGCCATTTTGGGTCTAAGCCAAGGCCCTCTGAGAATTACACTTTGTATTAATTTTTGCCAATGAACGGCACGTTTTTACTAGCTAATTTCCCGGCAAAGTGGCCCTTATAACGCGCGCCGCTTAAAGGAACGTGGGCACGGTAATATTATACAAAGTGTTAATGAAATAACCCAAAACCTCGGACACCCCAACCGATTTTTATATTAATAAATTGATATGACATATAATTATTTATTTTCAAAAATTATAGTAAAAGATATTTGTGAATGTTGTTGTCGCGCTACTTCTTACAGATTCGTAGCTCTATCGCCGCCGGCGCGCCTCCCGGCCTTGGCGCCAGCTCTAGCACCCCCTCTCCTCATCCTCGCTGTTTGTTTTCATTGCGTTGGACAGTAGCGTACAGCGTCGTTAAAAAATATTAGACACGGCATGACAAATAATTATTTTTTGGAAAAAAATAACCCATATTAAAAATTATTGTATTCGATTTTGCTGCCGATTCTAAACAAACTAGATCCAGGTTTTGGGTTATTTCATTAACACATTGTATATAGTATTCCATCTTCATACAAACGGACGATGCGCGAGCTATGCCTACGCGCCTCGATCTCGGCCTGCGCTCGGCCGGCAGATAGTCGCAACTGTGCCGCAGTGACGAACGGATGGTGTGTTGTTTTTTTAACAATAACCGCGCGATTTTTTCACTAAAAATAAGTTCAAGTACATAATTTACATATTTAATATGACGAGTAGGATATATTGTGCTGTTTTTGGTTGCATGAATTCGTCAATAACGCATCCAGGGATAACTTTGTTTAGATTACCTGGAAACTCTGAAAGGTAAGACTATAAAATAATTTTACTTATTTGTAGGTAGGTACATAATGTGTGTCTTTTTAATGGATAAGTATTTCCTTTTATCTCCCGAAAAAAAGATGTCTGGATTAATAAATAAAGCGAATAGATTAAAGGAAAGTGATTGACACGAGTGAAATAGGTAGTTACAGGCGGTTCATGAATCATGATACGGTAGGTACTTACGGTTGTGTTAGAAACCTCGGGGCATGTGTGTTTTGTTTTGTTAGTTTGTATAATTCAAAGTAAAGACGTGGTATTTTATTATTAATAATAGTTGTTTATTTTACTGTGGGTATAAATAATTCTAGAAAAAATAAATTTGACCGTGTCTGTCACTAGATAGTTGACATTCTCTCAGAATATGTATTTCTGCTGCTGCTATAACAACATAAACCACTAAAAACCGTTTTTTTTCTCTGTATTAATAACAACAACAACAGCTAGACTCATGAAATATTCACAGAATATTTAGATGTTTACAATCACAAAACTTACAATCACAAAAAAGTAAGTATACAGAGTTGATACGACAGAGGGGCATTAAATTACACTACGCATACTATACGTGTTTAGTATTAATTCGATACGGTATAAAAATAAAAAGCGCCATAAATGAGAATTTTTTTTTTCAAACAAACTAAATAGCTTACAAATCAGAGTAAAACGCAACCACCCTTTGTAAATAAAGGAGAAACCCAAACTTCATAAAAACTTGGGCCTGGTGACTGACCTTAGATACCTACCTAACAAAGTAAAGTGGCAACGTCCAACGCAACTCGAAACACGTGTGGATTTTCCAAACTGCAGTACCGGAGATTTTGCCGATTCCAGATGCGCCGGTCCGAGTGAAAGTACTCTCATCGGTCCATATTAAATTAGTTAAGAAATGACGGTCTTCGGATGTTTTATTTAGTAGCCATTGGCAGTAACTGTTGCTGATCGGCAAGTCTCTCGATAACAAAGTTTGCACCTTCCGATATTTAGAAGGTTTGCGTTTTTTACGTTTTAGAACCTTGTGGGTAGTTCTATGGCAACATCTAAACTGCCGGGGGGCTCTGTGGAGACTCGTCGGGCTGCGGGAAAAATTGTCTAAAATTCTTTCGTCCCAAGCAGCGGGCATTTGCCGCGGTGGCACTCCCTCCTGTTACAGCACTATACGTTTATTGTCCCGTAATCTTTGTACTGCCAACTGTATGGTGCGGGCATTTCTAGGGCAATAGCGGCTATCAACCATACCTTTCTTCGTAAGTTCGTAGAGCTAACGTTGCGTTTCCACGGCATTCGTCGTAGATTAAAATCATGTCAGTGTATTCTGACGCCGTGTCAGTTACACGAGGTATTGTTGAACACTTTATTATTATTATTATTATATTTTGGTTGTGTGTGTGTATAATTATTATTATACACACACACAACCAAAGTTTCACTATCACAATAAAAACAGTCAATTACAAAAAAAAAAAAAACACTAACACTAAATAATAATAATCCCAAGTTACGTGTCCTGTCACAATAAAAAAAGGAATACTGTCTTAAACTTATTTAGTGTCCTATCACAATAACAAAACAAAATCACAATTATTGTCAGCGCACGAGTTCGACAAAACAATAGGGGCGCAGGAGCTTTCGTGTACGTACATACGTTCCGGAAGGGTAGCGTCGGCGCACTGAAAAAACAAGTTTTTTTTGGAGGCCCAACTTACTGATCGCAAGCACAAAATACAGAGTACAGAAGTCAACATACAAAGTGCGCTCGAGCAACGCACACATAGACACCGCTCACGGACACGATATCTCGGAATGTTTGGGACTAGTGCGAGCGCGAGTGTCATCCGCTTGAGACACGCGTCTATGAAGTGCAAAAATGGAGCAACAAAAAAAAAAATTATAACTGTTCAGTGGACGGTTGTTTAAATTCAACATTAAACGGTGAATTGTCGTTTTTAATCTACCAGTTGTTTCAGAGAGGTAAGTAGGTATTTGCTTGTATTTCGATGGTTTGTATTACCGTAACACAGTAGATAGGTAAGTAGGTAAGCGCCCCGGCCCCCGGTCCCGCGCCGTAAAAGCGAACATGACTTTGTAGCACTTTGTGACAAAGGAGACGGGCGAAAGTTCATAGGAAGTTGGGCCTGACGTTACAGTAACGATTACTGCATTATTTTATTTAGATACTAATACCATTTAAAAAAAAACTAAAAAGTTTACAATTTCTCCATGGTAGAAAAAAATATGGGGTGTTATTGGTTTTATACAGAAACAACATTCTTGCTTATAAGTTATTCTTACACCGAGCTCTCACATTATTATTTAATAAAATAATTATCAGACTTTATTGTAGACTAGAATTTGACAGGTTTCATCGTAGGAATTTCACACATTGCGACCCACCAACTAGATTCTAGAGGTTTGAGAAAATTATAAAAAGCAGCGGGAGTATGAACTAAAAATACTTCTTTTAATGGTTTATTCACTTCGTTATTTACTATTGAAATATCGTATATGAACTGTGCAGGCAGTAGGTACCTATTGCATTGCTGTATAACTGAAAGAATGCCTCGTCTTCTATTTGATGTAATCCGATAGAAGGATTACGCTACCAAGTAGCTATGCCGCAGTTGTTAAAATTACTATTTTGATCACTCATTGTATTTTTCTTAGAAATCCAGTACATGTTGCTGAGCCTGCTGAGGTAAGTCGAGCAGGCAAGATAATTTAGTCCGTTGTAAGAAATGCGTGGGTCGTTCGTCTAAGTAATACCCGTCAGAATCCTTTATACGTAGCCAAAGTCGCAAAAGAATACTAATCGAATAATAACTACTACAGCACATGAAAACACGACAGAAAATAAAATATCCACTACCACCGCAAACTCCTGAGTCTCCTGTGAGCCAACCGAACAATGCAAATTATTGTTTAGTTCACGTTTGTGTTTGACGTGACATTGACATGATTGACATGAATTCCAATGTGTTGCCTGAATATTAAAACAAATGATGATCTATTGTGAAATCGATTTACAATTATTTATTCTTACGATTTTTTTAGAAACGTTGTTGTGTCACTGGGAAACCACCAATATTAAAAAAAAATTTTTTTTAAACTTAACTAAAGAAGAAAATACTGAATCACTTTTTACTGTTTTTTTTTTTTCTATTTGTATTTTTAAATATCGATTAACTTACCTATTTCATCTGGCAACATTGTTTAAAAGTGAAAATAAGGGAAGTCAGTATTTTTTAATTTCTTATGCCATGATAAAACTGCTTAATATTTCATGATTAACTACAAAAAAACTGAAAAAAATTATTGATAAATGTTTCATTTGTGTAACGTCAGGCCCAGATTCGCCCGTCTCCTTTGTAATGTAAGAATAACATTAAAATTAAAATATTTTAGTTATTATTGATTTTTTCGTTTCTTCCTGTTTCATACTCAATAATAAATCAAACAACTAGTTGAGAGTGCCACTACCACGATAGGTTTTTGTGCATAAGCCAAAGTTGACAACCATAGCGCGACCGCCGAGCGTAGGTATGAAAAGTGAAGTACATACATGTGATTGACTTCTGTACTCTCGGTATTTTGTGTCGCAAGGATCTAAGATACAATAGCAACACACTGACCTATTTCTATTTCTTTTCCGCACGTGATGTTTTGCTAATAGGATTGTCACTCTCTTAAGTACGTATTGGTTTATGACTTGCGAAAGAGCGGCAACAACGTATCGTAGATTTATCGTTTTAAGGTGCATGACCTATGCGTATAGACATAATTAGGGGGCTTACTCTTCAAACTAATTTTAATATAATGCCAATATGATTCCAATGTTAATTTTACAGTCACGTGATTCGGTACTCTTGAAAACAATATTGTCAACATTGACATTAAATTGACATTGATCCGCTATTATTTTGATATCTACATGTGAAGTTAGCTATGTGACGGGTTGCAATAGTGTGGTTCAACTCATTACGATAAACCGGTATTATGCCTTTAAAAGGTTTTATCCTTTAAATAATAAGGCTAATACATAAATATGGTATAAATTGATTATTTGTAACGTATTTAATTCATTTGGGCGTAAGGAAACGATTAAAATCATAAAATTTACTATGACTTTGGCTGCATGCGGTAGATCGTTGCCTACACTACAAAACAAAGACTGCGTATTATATTTACAAACAAGTTTTCCAATGAATTTGAACTATGAGTTTGTTTAACAATATTGTTCGCGTTTGATTCTTTTTTAGTAAGAAATAAGTTATGTTACTTAACTAATATTACAGTTTTAAACAAGTCGTAAGTACTTAAATCGATAGATAACTTCTATAAAATTAATGTTTTTGTAACGAACAAAGTGCATGTGAATATAGTGAACATGACTGAGTTAAATATCAGTGAAGTGATAAATAAGTTATAATAAGTGTAAAAGTGATTAGAATATGATAGTTATAACCCTATCCGCGCTCCGGGGCTCCGGGCGCATATTTACTGTTTTACCGAGTAAGATTTTGATTTGCTAATTAGATTTAAAGTGTTTTGTATCGTTCTAATTAGCTTTATAATTTGTTTTTATTATTAGTCTTCGTATTAGAATCTGATAGGAATATTTAACGAAGAATTTTTGACAATTTTAATATATGATGAAAAATTATAGAATATTTACGTAACTTGAAAACGAGGTTTTTTGTTTATTGGAATATTTGCGTGATTTTAGTGTCAAATGAGAGGATTATGTTTAAAACTGATATTCCTGTTTGAATTTTGTAAATTGGTTCACGGGTTTTAGAGATAGAAAGAATTTTGCATAATGAAAACATGCCAAAGTCCGAATTTTAGTAAGTTATTGTTCTAAAAAGTTTTTATTGCATAGAAATAGGATTTATAAATATTGTTATGTAATACGAAAGAGGAATAAAATCCTTGCTCATTCTATAATTTGCTTTAAATTCGTATTCATTAATAGAAAACGCTTTGTCCCTAAAACGCATCATCCGACGTTCATCTCGTCTTTATTTCAATTGTTTTTTATGGGAATTAAGTAAAACACTATGTATTACTGCTTATCGTGCCATATTATAATTATACATGTTACCGACTGAAAACCACTTCAAAACGCATAATAATTCCTAAAACGTTACACATTTGTTATTGGGAAAATCACAATCAACAAACTATCCCAACGCAATATTGACGCAATACACAGCTGTCAAAATACACTCAAGAGTACCGTTTACCCCACGCCAAGCCCGATCTTAATTCCATTTAGTTCCCCAAAATTGACACCCAATTTAAAAACCATTTGGCGCTAGCATCGAACTCAAGAGTACGAAACGTCACAATTCCAATGCCGATCTATCGGAATTAAATTCAAGAGTAAGCACCCAGCTGTTAGGAAATAATACATCATGTTCAAACGGGGCAATAACTTAAAAAATCATTTGCGACTAAACTACTGTTTCAATTTAATTGATTTTTGGTAAAGAGCTTGATATACTAGCATAGGCAGTTTAAAGGAAAGCCCCTCTGTCGTATCAACTTTGTATAATCATAAAACCAAATGGAAACACAAAGTAGGCAAATGTTATTATTAAAATGCTGGAGGCGGGCAGCCCTATCGCATGTTTACGTACCGCGCGGCTGTAGGCATTTATTATTATGATACGGCCGAGTTACTATACTGTATATAATATTACCGTAACGACCGTAGTAACCGTAGTAACCGTACGTTTTATTCCCTTCGGGGGAAAAACGGTTATTTTTTAGATCTGAGCCTGCGGCATGACCTTTTGAGACTTGTTTGGTTTTTGCCGGCCATAGAAGCGTACTGTGAAAATGAATATTAATTGAGTTACCTACTTTTCTAGAATGGTTACAATGTTTAAAAGAAATACAAATATTATTAAAAGAGTAACATCAGACTTTTTTATTTTCTTTGGTAACAAAATCTGGAAACTAGAACTATAATAACTTTATGTCAATAAAATTACGACTCATGAAACAAACCTTATTTTCTAATAGATTTTTTTTTATATAACATCAATCAACATTAATAGTTCACTTATAGACTATTACCTATCTATCTAAGTAGGTTTCATAAAATAATCAGCCTTATATGAGTCTGTTGAAATTTTTTGAAGCCACCGCTGAACGTACACTCCTCGGTGGCGCCTACGCTCTCGAAAGTTGTTTTTACCTATCCAGCAATAACGCTACGAGAAGCAGCTTTCACCACACCTCTGGTTGTTATAAATAAATTTGTTGGATCGGAACGGGCTTCTCTACGCTTTTCGGATAAGGAAATAAGCTTGGACGTCCAAAAAGGAATATCCAAATTCTTTATTTGATCAGACTTAAGTTCCCGACCTGATTGCATGAAGCGTGTACAATCCGTCTTGGACCCAAACTTGAGTCAAAATATTAAAAGAGTCTCGTCGATATCATGTCCTCTGAGCTTACATGTAATAGCGTTAAGTCGTAAATACGACGTACAGAACTTAATAGCAACAGCAAAGCAACATGTCTAGATAACTTGAAAAAACTATTTTCTTGGGGATTTTATGAAACTCACTTTATTACTACCGAAACATCCCATATACATTTCCCAGTGACATGTGGTTTTGCTAGTTCGATCCCTTTAAGTATTCTGGAAACTAAAGGATGTGAGCCTAGACTAACTGTATTTGAAGGATTCGAGAAGGTACAAACAGCCGACTTATGGACTTTAATAGTTCTGGGAGCTAGTTTCAGATCCGTATGCAAATAGCCAAAAAAGAGCCAAATTTATGGCCGAATGGCATACTGAATTCGAAGAACACCAGCACAACCAATGATTCCAGGCCGACTTATACAAATTCAGATTCGGTTTTTCCGTTGAGATCCGATCCCCACTCCCAGTCGGACGCATCGGTTGACAGAAAGGCAGTCGGGTTTTACGTGAAGATTGGAGAGTGCTTGCGCACATGCGCTGCCTACCAGTCCACGTTGCGACGAGCTGCCTTGGGGACAATGTGGGATCGATCTGGTTGAAGCAAGTTTAGTCTGTTCACAGCCCTCTGTTTTAATCGGCAATTCAAAAGCCCCAAGGGGGTATACCGCCGTTTGCCCGAATTTTATTTGCCCTAATATCAATATATATATAGTCAACAGCCATAATATTATATGACGTAATATTCATTTGCCCTACTCTTATTTGCTATATTAGTCACGTGCTAGAAGCTTTGTTTCCCATGAAGTCACTTACCATAACATCATTTGTCATAATCATTGTAAGCCCTAATTATCACATGCCCTAATTATCACATGCCATAATTATCATATGCCATAAGATCATTTGCCATCGAAATTGGGTGTGTAACGGTTGTTATATCAGGAGAAACTGGATGCAATCGGGACTTTAGGGCACCCCGACTCGGATAGGTTAGGTTAGAATGGGATGGCGGGGTCGTTTGAGCCAGCGAAGCGAGCGAATAGACCCCGCCATCCCCTTCGTGGTTATTTTTATAAACCACCCAGAAGTAACTGGTTCCTGTAGAAATATTATGAGCAAATGCCTAGCTTGGAAAAAGATTCGAAAACAATTTATTATGGCGCTTAAATATCATCTGTAATGATTATTATGGCATTTTAATATTATGTCTAATAATCATTATGGCATTTTTATATTATGTCTAATAATCATTATGGCGTTTAAATATTATGTCTAATAATTATTATGGCAATTAAAAATATGAAAAACAATACGTATGGCACTCGTATCTTATAGTATCTAAGTTTCGGGCAATTAAAAGTATGTCATATGTCTTTTAGGGCAAACAAAACATTCGGGCAAATGAAATTCGGGTAAATGAAATTCGGGAATATGATGATTATGGTATATAATCTTCGGGTAAACAATAGACAACCCCGCAAGGGCACCATAAAAGCCGCGAACACTAGTAGACCCTGAAATGACTTTGCTTTTCTCCAACTCCAGTAACCAGTTTTTCTTGTCCATAGAAGTGTTTCTATTAGTTTTTCCATCTTATTCGTTCTGACGTACTTGACGTTCTTTTCGGTGTCCCATATAATTCCCAGGAACTCTAACTACTGGGTTGGAACCAAGATTGTTTTTTTTATCCAGCCCAACTCGGTCAAGATTTCTAAGGTTAGCTGAATATGATTTTTTAATACACTCAAATCCTGCCATGCCAGTTAGAAATCGTCTAAGTAAACGATTATTCGAACTCCTTTTTATCTCAACAGACCGGCCACCCAGTTCGTTAGACGAGCGAATATCACCGGGGCAACAGGCAGACCGAATGGCAGTGCGGTCATCTGGTAGCACTGATTGTTGTACGATAGAGCAAGGAACCTTCTGTGAGACAGTTTTGTGGGGATGGGTAGGTATGCACTTTATAAATTAATTTTGCTAGGATGTCGTTGCGCTGTAGAAAGTTCGGTACTTTCTGATGATTTACGAGGCGAAAAGGTTTCGGATTCATGAAACGGTTCAGTGGCTTCAAGTTAAGTACCGGTCTTTGACTACCGTCTGACTTTGGAGCTAGAAAGAGACGCGAGACGAAAAGTGATTTGTAGTTGCATATTCCATCGCCACCATTTGGAGTAGTTTCGTTATTTCTGCAGCATAACTTGGGATTTTTCGGTTTTAGTCTTATTAATTTTTTCTTTGACGCAGACATAAGCGGAAGCTTTCGCTTGAAAGGAATCGACAAGCCCGTTATAATATTTTTTTATGTAATTTGGAACGCTGTTTCTCCCATTTTCCGATAAAATAATTCAGACACCCCGCTAGGTGATTTTTCCCGGCATAGTCAATAGGGTTTTGTCGTTGGCCTTCTAGGTGAAGCTGAGGGTATCCCATGCCACCCCCCCTTCCCTTGTATTCCTATTGTTTGGTTTCGCCTCAAAGGTTTTCTGAAACCTCTGTTGGCTGACGACGATGCAGATGAGATTGACAGAAGTTTATTTTTCTTAAATTGACTTGACGTTTCTTGACGCTTGATATTAGTGTCGGCCGCGCCCTTGGTAGTGGGATTTTTTTTTTTAAAACCGCCATTCTACTTGGATGTATCAGTTAAAGCATTCTCTTCATAAAGATGGGTAGAAGAGGGAGGAAAAGCATGCAGTGTGGTATAAACAACGTCTGAACTCTTATAAAATCAGCGCCCACATAGATACTGAAGAATGTCGTCGCTGGACTTCTTAAAATCATTTTGCGCCCCGGTGATGTGTCTCGCAATAGCTTCGTTCAGGGCGCCTGATTTCACTTCATTTGCTATCCTCGAAAGGGCTTTCCTTAATTTTTTCCAGTGCAACAGGCGTCCATGTGTTACGGCACCTAAAGCGTGATCAAACTTAACAACCTGCTCGTAAGGAACCCAGTTCGGAGTCTTTCCGGCCAACTGGAGTTCACCGATAAAGATGTAAAAGCCGGAGTTACGTTATATCGGAGGTTTGCCCAACTCTGCTTACCAAACCTATAGATAGATATGGCCTGCTCCAACAGCAATCAATCAATCAATCAAATGCAATCTGCAGGAGCAGACAAGAATTTAGGTTCAGCTTCTTTGACACCAGGGTAGAGATCAAATAAGTCTTCATTACCTCCTGGTGATTCTAGAACCATATCAGGGGCACGGAACGCAGAGAACGGCCTATCCTCATTTTCTATTTCTTCGGTTTCGCTCAATGACAAGACTTGTTCCAAATCCAAGTTCTTGTCTTCGTATCTTTTATTTTGATTTACAGAATTGTTGCAAAACGATTGGTTACTCAATAACTGATTCACCATATTTTGCAGGGATTTCGTCTGCTCTTTAAGAATGTTTATTTCTTTAACTGAATTCGTCTTCTTTGGTCTTTTATGACAATTATACTGTAAGGGCTGAGACGATGGTCTTTTGCTATTATCTCCACCGGACATCACATTTTCTGCCTGTTCCCTAGACACAAAACTGTCTTTTGTATCCTGAATGGCGGCCATGAAAATTTTTAAATTAGAAGCTGACCATTGGATAAGAGCCAATGGTTTCGGAATTATTATCAGAGCCCTGCAGAAAACTCAGTCCAGAAGAGACAGCTTCAAATTCTTAAAAGCCTTTTCAGATATTGAGGTTGTTACTAAGTCAAAAATTTTTATGATGGATATTGTTGTTTTGGGTTTATTTTTGAGCCAAAAAATCTTGCTAGAATTAACGACATTCCAGTCACACCTTGTGTTCGGATAAACTTGATCAACGACCTCGATGAGACGATCCAAAATTTTTCTGTCCTCTGTACCTCGAGGTTAGCGAGTTCTCTCAAGGTTGTAAAAACTTTAGCTAGCATCATTTTTCATCCTGAAATAGGAAATATCACATAAATAATGTGACAAGAGTGCCTAACGGGAGTGCTCATGAGTTAGGTGTCAAATCTAATGACCCGACTGCTTCACTAATTTTGTCGACGGCTTTTCAAACTTGACCGACGACACTATACCGAGTCGACGGCTCAGCATGTTGAACCGACGGCTCATTTCATTGAGCCACATCATTCATATCATTTCATTGACATTTGATTGGGTAACCTGAGCCGACGAGTTGCAAGGTAATAATGATCTCACATCATGGGATCGAAACTTAAGTGGTAAAAACTAGTGTTGCACCGAATGTGGATCCTGCCGAACGTCGAATTCGGCCGAATGTTCGATTTAAATATGTACCGAAGCCGAAGTTCGGCCGAACTTCGGTTACATTTCGCGCGATTTTGCTCAATGAACAGGGGGGTTCAATTGCGTTATAGTAACAGTTCGATTTCGTTCGCCGTTCGATAAGTCATTCTATTATTTCATAAGCAAACTGGAAACTAAACCTAAGCTGAATCGTAACTGAATGGTAGCGGGAACGTAACAGCGGGTAACCTGTGTTACCACGTTACACTCATGTTCGATTTTGTTAGCAGAATATATTTTGAAATTATTTCGATCGATCGTTGGCTTAAACTAAAACGTAACCGCAATTGAATCGTTGTTCATTAGTCGAATATGAAAACGCTTATCAGCCGTGATTCAGCTGTGGTTCCATTGCGTTTTTGAACAATTTTGTTAGTAGAATAGGCCCCCAGGTCAGGATCGTGTTCGTTTCTCGTCGTTCTTGTAATTTCACACACCCTCGCGTCCCGCTCGCCACCCGCGGTCACCCAGAACCTTATGTTACCTTGCTGATAGATAGTAATATTACAATTGATAATTTAAAATAAAGTATATTTTTGATACGTGATGTTGTTTATTTTCTACGGAAATAAAAACAAAAACGAACATCCACGTTACCTATTTACTTACAAATCATCATTAGATCTAGATTTCATTTTAAAATAAATTTCTTTTCACTTTTCCATTTCTTATATTAATTAACTTAAGCTATCGAATTTCGGCCGACATTCGGCAGATCTAACCGAAATTCAGCCGTAGACAAGTTCTGTAAAAGCTGCCGAACTTCGGTAATACCGAATGTGAAACGAATTTCGGTGCATCTCTAGTAAAAACCACGTAGGACTACCATGGGTGAGTCCAAAGAGAGAAAAATTATATTTGACAACTAAAGAGACGATAACCTCCACCTCCTCGATACCTCACTTCAACATGCAAACACTGAAGAATATCTATACACTAAACAAACAAAAACACAGACTATCTTAGAATTTAAAATAGGGGACACGGCTTAAAATGGAGATGATCCATACACAAATGAAGATAATCTCTCGATCAGTTTATTACCAACGTATCACTCGGCAATTATACAGCATACTGAAGATCGCCCGCCACGCGCTCGCCGGCCAAGCGAACCGCTCCCCTACCGCGCGTGCCCCGCCCCCGTTGCTACAGGCGGCACGCGTTTTAAGGGCGACTTTACTGGGAAATGAGCTACTAAAAACGTGCCGTTCATTGACAAAAATACAAAGTGTAATCTCAGAGCGTCAAACCGCGGGCTCAGACCTAAAATAATATTTATACATTTATTGATACGTTCGGGAAAAAGCCACACGGCTTAGTTCGAATTATGCCGAGCCAATCTGAATATGATTTAGCGAGAGCAGATGCCAAACGGAGTTTGCCGATCGACAGCAGCAAATTGAAACACACACACACACACACATTGTTTGAGCAGGAAACTTAAATAAAAACGGGGTCAAAAATGTCCCAATGCAGAGCAAAGGCTTCTTCATACAGAGAATAAAACATAACATAGGAAGGATCTGGAAAATACAAACAAAACGATGACAATCGATTTGTATTAAAATATCATCATCTTCCTGCCCTTGTTCCATGTTACTTGGAGTCGCGCAACACGTTTTATTCTTCCAGTCGACCGTCACGCTATCATTCATTGCCTTTTTTTATATCAATCCTCACACATCATCCATATTTTATATTTTAAAAAATACTGTTTTATTTGAACTGATACTGTTTTGTTCTGGTATTCAGCTGCATCCGGTTAGACTGGAAGCCGACCCCAACATAGTTGGGAAAAGGCTAGGCAGATGATGATGATGACTGTTTTATTTGAACGAAATCCATAGTAAATTCATAACAACTTAATTTGCTCATATTGTTATGGTCAGTGCGGCATTTATATGTCCTTTTGATTTGAAGATTTTGAAGATCTTTTTCAATCGGATAACTGTGTTACGTTTTCAAAAACACTTTAGCTTTACGTACCTACTTTCAATTAAATCGGACTTGTCTTAAATGATTATTTATAAATTGTTTTTTTTTTTAAAGTAAATATTGCTGAGATAGATACTTTTACCCCTGCAATTCGACGAATAGACCTATTTCTCATCTGTAGTAACTGTCTGCCAAACGAATAGCTGTTAACATGTTATAGGGACACATATTTTGACTTTTTCATACAAATAGCTACCCGTAGTAGGCAATATACCCAACCCTTCCATCGATAGTTAGCGTGGGCCGGTAAGATTACTTAATCTCTTGTAGATTACTGGGACGTTAAAACCAGACAGATATGTTTTTTTACCTCCAGTATGCCAAAACTAGTGATAGGTTATTGGGTTCGGCCGTTAGTCACATGATTGTCATCCCTGCTCATCACATACCATGGCAAACGGTTGCCGTAAAAATTTTTTGTCATTGGATGATTTGCTAATAGGACATTTTTGCAAAAGTGTCGTTTTACTATTAGGCACAGTTGCATTTAGGGGCCGTCTCCACGAGCGAGGGAATCGCGGCGATAGTCATGCGGTGCCATCAAATTATCGTCGCGATGATATCGTCGCGTGGAGATTGATTCATAGAGTTTCTATTGACTTTGATGGCACGACGATAATATCGCCGCGATTCTCTCGCTCGTGGAGACGGCCCCTTAGAAATTTTTGATACGGAAGGCTCATTTCTTGCTTTATCCATTTTAATTAGATTAGTATTAAAATATAAGGGTTGTTAAATCGAATCCCATTATTTTGCCTGGCAACATTTAGTAATATTATTTGTCGTTCATTGTTTATCAGCGCTTAAATACAGTTATAAGTTGAAACTGTTGCATACCTAGTTAATAGTGAGATACTATTCAAAACCTCACTGCGGCATAGTGTGTGGCGCGAATATTAAAAACCTATATGTTAGATTTTCTCCTATCATGGTTTCATCCAGGTGAACACTGCCTAATACAGCCTAATGTTACTGTTAAGTTATTTTTTTTTCATTTGTTATATTTAATTAAGTAATGATAGACTGAATAACTGTGATTAATTTGAATAAAAAATGTATTGATATACTATTGCTTTTTATTTCTTATTATAAGAATTATATTGATGGTAGGTAGAATATTTTTAGTCTTACTTGTTGTGTATTGATGATTAAGTTGTGATACGTAAATTGTTTTTAATTGTTTTTATTTTAGTTCTTAATCTAGTTGTTTAATCTAGTATTGTATAATCTAGTATTGTATAGTAATCTCATGATTAATCTAGTATTGTATTTGTTTTCTAGTTTTGTTTATATTGCATGATTACGAAGCGATAAATCAAGTTATTGTTGGGAGGCCAGAGTGAAAACCAGTATATAATATTGATTTAATTTTGTTTATATAAATCCAAGTTTATTTACTAAAAGGTTCCTCTTGTAAATTAAACCTATGATTGAATTGTGTTGGTTGGCATCGTATGTAGGTAGGTGCGTAATGCCATAATTGCTAAATTTAAAAACTCTGTACTATTAGATGGTTAAAGGAGCTGGGTTTACGTGTGTAATCAGAACTTTATGTGGACAACGTGTAACGGTAACCAAAGGTAATAATAAATAATATTTAAAAATATAATTTATATGTAGGTATATAGGGTGACTGGTAATTAGTGACCGATACTTAAACACGTGCTTGTACTCATGATAACAAGCAACTTTTACTATGGGACCAAACCTGAAAACGCGAAAAAAAATCAGCTGTTCCCTACATTTATCTTCGTCTATCTCGTCAAAATGTAGGGAACAGCTGATTCTTTTTTCGCGAATTCAGGTTTGGTCCCATAGTAAAAGTGGTTTGTTATCATGAGTACAATCACGTGTTTAGGTATCGGTCACTAATTACCAGTCACCCTATATACAGGGTTATTTGTAAAACACCAGCAACCTCTTAAGAGGTCATTGTACTCATCATTATGAACAACTTTTACTATGGGACCAAACCTGAAATCGCGAAAAAAAATCAGCTGCTCCCTACATTTATCTTCGTCTATCTCGTCAAAATGTAGGGAACAGCTGCTCAAGCTCAAGTGCATAGATTCTTAAGATGAAAACAAATGGCATCATTTATTTATTCCTAACTAGCGATCCGCCCCGGCTTCGCACGGGTGCAATACGCCGCCGCGGCCGGTACCTCAGCAACCGCTATGTCCCTGCATTTTAAATCTGTAATATCTTCGAAAATATTCATTTAAATTACATGCTGTAAAGGGCCATATTTATCTATATTAAATGCACAATGTATTTAAGGTACTTAATTGGATAAGGATTAATGCTGTATTGCTTAAAATCGCTTCGTAAATAAGCCATTATTTCTCGTAAAAAGTAAAGCATAAAAAATGATTATTGTGGGTTATCCCTAAGAGATAGACATATACCATCGCGGACTTTTTTGTAGACCTTTTTAAGGTGTACAATACTGTAGTACATTATTTTGACCTATCTCGTAGGGTTCAGCCAGCGTTTGAAAAGTAAGCGCAAAAAATGCGTTTATTTACGACATCACATGCATGCATGTATTATATATATAAACCTTCCTCTTGAATCACTCTATCTATTAAAAAAACCACATCAAAATCCGTTGCGTAGTTTTAAAGATCTAAGCGTTCAAAGGGACAGAGAAAGCGACTTTGTTTTATACTATGTAGTGACTAGCTAATGCGGTGCAATGTATTTTTCTTTCATATTTTTTTTCTGTTTGCTTGCAAAATTTGTCACCTCATTCCATTTGGTCTGATATCTTTTATACGTGGAATAAAATTGACGACTGACAGTTCTAGTATGGAAAAACTGTCAAAAATTCAATTTTTTTTCTCAGATTATGACTTATTCTAGGTATAAAAGTTTGGTGGAATGCGCCCTTAATATGGTTGTGACTAATAGGATAAAATTAAGATTATTCTTTGTACATACAGGTACAAGGCGACAAAAATTGCGCAAGCATTTTTTTTATTCCTTTTATCATTGAGTTTAATAACTAGAGAAGCAAACCTCAATAAAATGTGTCAAAAAAGTGTGCCCACTTTTTAAACACGACGACGTAGCTTTGAAACCACTAAAATTTAAAAGTAAACATATATCTGTGTCACTTACACACGTCGTAAGAATAATACCGTCGCTTAGATTAGACAAAGACCGCAATATAAACATGCAATGACGGGATGGGGTTGCCTACCCATGCGAAATTTTAGGTACCCAACATTTAAAGCCATAAAAAGCGTTATACGTTAAGTTAAATTATTTTTAAAATATTTGAATTATGTATTTCTTATTGCATGTGTAATAGAAGTTTATAAATAATGAAAATAACTAAGACATTTTCTTTTTGAATATTTTTTCTTTATTATTAATGAAATTGAATGATTTAGTAGGTTGCCAGTCAGCCTCGTTTCTCAGCAATCGGATTATATCCACCCATTTTTCACGGCGTGCTGCATCTTTAGGCACCCTGCTACGTTGTTATTATTAAAAAAATATTTAAAATCACTTATTCCATAAATTAAAAACTCCCACAAATGTGGGAAACTGAAACTAAGTTTTTAGTGGTAACACTGAATCTAATTTACAAAATTCTACATTTTATTGCGCTTTTACGTTGATATAAACACAGAGACAATTAATTTACGTGTGGAAAGTAATTCCGGTTAATTTATTATGTTTTTGTGATCTTGAATCGCACTCTTTCGCGATATTTTTTGTCGCATGTCACTCGGTTCACTTCGGTTAGCGTCACACAGAGCACTGAACTGACGTTAGCTACGCTGATGGCTGTGGCCATCAGTCTAGTGGTAACGCCTTGGTGCGGTAATTACTAATCTGGTGTAACATATATATCAATGCCTTTTATTTTTGGTTTTATTACGACGACAAGCTAATGGCGTTTACGACGTTCCTAGTTCGTGGAAGAAGAATCTTCCAACGCACCTTGCGGGAACTTGAAGCACATTTTTGTTTCACTCTCTTAAGACTGCGCTCAAATTTTGGGCTGCGCTGGGATATAATTTATTAGAAGAAGAAGAAGCAGAAGCTAGTCTCTATATACAGGCTTATTTGTAAAACACCAGCAACCTCTTAAGAGGTCATTGTACTAATAATTATGAACAACTTTTACTATGGGACCAAACCTGAAATCGCGAAAAAAAAAATGCTGCTGTTCCCTACATTTATGTTCGTGTAACTCGTCAAAATGTAGGGAACAGCTGATTTTTTTGCCGCGATTTCAGGTTTGGTTCCATAGTAAAAGTTGTTCATAATGATGAATACAATGACCTCTTAAGAGGTTGCTGGTGTTTTACAAATAACCATGTATACAATTCTGCTTTATCAGAACGCAGTATAAATTATTGATTTTGAACACATCTGTAATAGGAGTCCAGATCTAAATCGAATTTATTTTTTAATCGAAATGAGATCTGAAAAAAAAAATTAGTCTGCAGCTGCAAACGACTGAGGGTGCTGCTTGGTTCTAATATGTATATATGTACACCATTAGTAGAAGACCACGATTAGTGCCGATCTTGGACATGCACAGACTTATCTGGCTTGCATCTGACATAATTTGTAACATCTATGTAAAAAAAAAAACAGTTCAAAAACCTCGCAATTCAAAAAGCCACAGATTAACGATATACCACCTAACCTTAAAAACATATTTCTTAATTACTTGACTCCCATCTTTTAAAAATATATTGAAGGCCGTACTTAGTTACATTTATAAAGACAAATGAAACAACGTTTGTTTCATCAAGGGACGTTTTCTTAAATTTTACTAGTCCAAGCATGTTAGGAGTGTGGCCATGATTCTCTACAACATAGCCAACTAGCCAATTTTAAGTTCATTTGAAAGTTTGTGCTGGAGATTTTAGACGATAATGCGATTAACTCAGAGTCCAAATTAGACTTCTCCCACTTTTCTTGACAAACTCCGTATAAATTGGCCCTTAGACGATCAATTTCTAGCGACAATTCCCTAAATCAAGTTGAAAAACTGAAATCTATATACGTAAAACAAAGTCCGGTTAGTTACATTTGTATTTAATCGTATGCTGCACTGGTTGACGTCATCACGTCAACGCCGGTTGTCGCTGAAAATCAGCACTGGGGCTTTGTCTCGTATAGGGTCTTGGCATTATGCTGAGCGATGGCCGTTTTGCGTAGATGTGACGCACGTTTTCTCCCAAATTGTAAATTTGTTTTTTTTTTTTCTTGTGTTTATTTTTTGCGTCATGTTTGCAGCAGATAAACGTATTTTCTTTCTTTATTTCTTTCTTTCTTTATTTACACTATTTATAACTTAAGAACCTTTGGACCGATTTTTATGATCATTAATTTGTTGGATTTGTGCCCACTCCGAATAATAGAATAACTATTAAAACACGAAAAGAATTCATGAAATAAAAATATAATGATGACTATTCATTTTCACAAACATTTTGTAGTTATTGGTTCTGAGGCGGACGAAGTTCGCTGGGGCCAGCTACGAAGGGCGTTCAATAAATAGTGAGAATGAGTATGTTACAGATAACTTTTATTAAATATTTTTTATTTTTCAACATAGTCACTTTTTAGTATAATACATCAGAAACATATTTTTTCTAAAGTTAAAATTCCCTTCCTAAAGAATTTTTCCTCCTGAGCACCTAAAAATGCCTGTACTACAGCGACTACTGCTCCATAATCTTCAAATTTCTGTCCTCTCAGATATTTCTTCAACCTTGGAAATAGATAGACTATTGTCAAAGTCTGGTGAATATGGAGGATGTTCAAGTATTTCAAAGCCAGCGTCTTGAATTGTAGTCATCGCAACGGTGGACTTGTGGGCGGGGGCGTTGTCTTGATGAAACAAGACAATCTTTGCAAATTTGCATCACCGTTTTTCGCGGAATTAGTTGCGCATTTTTTTATTTGTTATGCATATAAAGTGCCTGCGAAGGTAGTTCCAAGACCGAGGTATTCAGTCATTACTACATGACCTGACCGACAGAAGCAATCGCCTTGAATTTCTTAGGAGTTGAAGATGGATAGTCTTTTCCATGTCATAGACTAATTTTGTTTCGAGATCATAAATAAAGTTATAAATAAATCGAGCCTGAAAATGATCAGGATCTTATTTCAACAGTTCCAAAGAGCCTCCGGAAATATTTATTCTCGTTGGTTTTTGCGCATCGGTAAACAATCTGGGTACCCAACGCGTGGATACTTTTTTTTCATTCCCAAGCATTCATGTAAGACGCTGTGCACACAACTGTTGAAATCTATGTTTTTTCAGCAAAAAAACGTACCGTGTACGGGCGATCTGCTAAAACAATTTTTTGGACTTTTTTTTTGGTCACTGCTGTCGTAGGGCGTCCCAAGCGAGGGTTATTTTTGATGGATGGTCTTTCATGTTTGAATTCGGCGCACTAACGTGCAACTGTGGAGCATTTGATCCTAATATATCCCGTAAATCTTTATTGACTTCTTCCATAGTAAAAATTTTCAAGCACAGATACTTAATAACCGCGTGTACTATTTTTTTTCTATTTTGTCCAAAAGTCTGCGACCAACCGCAAACAAATAACTTCTAATATTTAAAAACAAAAGAGAATCACTTTATTTAAAAAAAGTATATAGCAGATATTCCAGCTTTCCCACCCAGTATTTACTTTTAATACTTTCAAAGTGTTTATATCCCATTCTCATTTTTTATTGAAAGCCCGCGCCCCTCGTAGAGCATAAACGGCCGCTGACCCGTCAGCGCTGACCAACGCACGCGCTGATAGCTACGCGTTATTCTAAAACGCTTCCTAAAAGCTCATCATACGTTTCGGTTGTCAGCGCCGACGGTCAGCTTGCTGTCAGCGCGACTCTAAAACCAGCCTAAAGGTAGGTTATATATTATTATTCGAGTATACAAAATAAAGTTTCTGGATTCTGATAAATAAGACTAGAAATAAGACTTACGATACATTTATTTTTTTTTAAAGTATATTTCCCTAGCAATTAATGCATTTTTGCATTTTGTGAAACCACTGTACAAAGTAGTTGGACCAGTATTCCTTAGGGACCTCTTCAATGGTTTCATGGAACGCAATAACCGCCGATTCAGGGCTCGTAAAACGTGTGCCCTCTAAGTTTGTCTTTAATTTTTAACCGACTTCTAAAAAGCAGGAGGTTTTCAATTCGGATGTTTATATGTTTGTTCGGGCATAACTCCGTCATTTAAAGACGGATTTGCAAAATTCTTTTTTTTTTCGAACGATGTGTTATCCGAAATGATCCCATTTAAATTTTGTAAAGATCTGATGATGAGTTTCGGAGACAGACAACGGAACTTTTCAATAAATGCCAACAAATCAACCGCGATTACTGCTATGGCATATGGATGCATTGTTTACGCAATCACTCAACATAACATCACGCCTATACTCTCTAAAGGGGTACGCAGATGTGTTCAATAATAGGATTTTTTTCCACTTAGTTTATATTGATGATGTTTTAATAGCTTCCTCCTGTCACTGATATTTACATAGCAAGTTGTGAGGGGTAAGTACCTACAACTAAAAAGTAATAAATAAAAACTCAATAAAAAAAATACAACCGACTTACACTACAAAGTAAAAAATAACTAATTTCGGAATTTTTAATGAAAACAAAAAGAAGTCGCAGGGTGCGAGGTCCAAATTAACTAGTCGCAGGGCGCGGGCCTGCGGACGGAGAGTAATGGGTAACCCTCCGTTCGATCAGGACCAGGCCCGTGCCGGACGGCGCGTACGTGTTCCACGCGCACCTCAAAGTGATGTCAGCATTATAAGGAAGGGGCCCGTAAGGGCCAGGAACACGGGTGGGTTTTAGTCAGTAAGAGTCTGACACTCCCTCTTGCTCCACCCTGAGCGGGAGGGGTCATTTGATGATTGCCCATCCACAAAAAAAAAGGGTGCGAGGTACGGGCTGTAAGGCAGATGCGTCATCAGTTCCACATTTAAAGCCTTCAAATGGGCTTCTGTTACCTTAGCGGAATGTGAGGATGCGTTACCGTGGTGAAGGAGGACATTGCTACGAGGACGCTTTTCGCGAACTTTTTCTAAGGCGGATCACCCACTGCAACGTTTCATGCGACGGAGCGCGGAAAACGGAGCCAAATTCCCCGAGCGGAAGCGCGTTTTTATTGAATTTGTATGTAAAAAATCACGCGCGGTGGCTATCTGCGTCCCACCGTGAAGCGGTGCAGTGGGTGATGCGCCTAAGCGTCTGGGCAAGCAAGTGTTGAAGTACCAAACTGGAGTCACTGTCCTTTGATCTTTAAGTGATACCGTAGTATAATGTCCTGATTTGCCGAAAAAAGAAGCAGCCATTTTTTAGCAATGCTTAACTTTTCTTAACTTTCGTCAACAAATCTTCAAAAGCAAAAAGACCCACTCTGCCGACTGGGTTTTTCTTTCGGGTTCAAAGCAGTACACCCAGGTTTCGTCACCTGTCACGATATTATAGACAGCCAATGACTGTCCTCCGTTAAACTTTATCCATTCTACGTCACCACTGGACACGCAGTCGTTTCTAGTCCTCCGTTAAGTCATGTGGTATCCATCAAGTGCAAAGCTTCCGAACCCTCAGATGAAAATGTAAAATGTTTTGCACTTGGCTCATTCCAATGCCTAACAAAGCACGAATTTGCTGGCAAATAATTTTTTTGTCAGTTTCAATAAGTTGTCGTACGGTGTCAATATTACAGTCTGTAACCGTAGTCGCCGGCCGAACTTCACGTGTCTCGTCATGGAGATGATCACGTCCACGTATAAATTCTCCAAACCACGAACACAGAGCTGCGATATGGTGCTTCATCACCAAATGCCAATTGAAGTCTCTGGCAACTCTTGTTGACTAAGCCACAATGAAAATCATAAAAAAACATTGAACAAAAATGTTCACGAGTTAAATTCATTTTGATAGCGACACAAAACTTTCGAAAGGACGTCACAATGAAAAAACAAATGACAGTCTTGCAAAAAAGTAACATGTTCCCAAAGAGTTCCATTTTCGAATTCCTTAAGTAATTGTTTTTTCATTCTTTTATTGTAAGCGGCCAGATCGTGAAACTTTCTTACTTGTACTTAAATCTACGGTCCTTTGGAGCTCTAAAAATGTGGAGCCTCTAAGACGTTGACTTAGAAGCTGGCATAAATGGCCACTCATGACGCATACATTGACACTCGTAAATAAATTAAAACCCGTGGGTTGTAAGCTATGGATATTAATTATTTTGGTTGACCTAGAATCATGAAAGGAGGATGGCCAAATCGTACCTGACGAGAGGCGGTGGCGTCCCAATATGCCATATATATGATAAAATCCGTAATTGTATAAGGTCTTAAAAACATCAGAAATATCTCTTTAAAACACCAGAAAAAAAAGATATTCTTTTTTTTTGATTATGTAATTTCTTAGGAAATTATTAAGATTGCCATGTTCAGAACGCACCTATTGACGATTAATTTTGCAGAAATGATTTAGGTACACAATGATTATTAATTGCTCACGTTTTTCTGAATAGTTACTAAACGTAATTCAATTCTCTAGATACTTAGGTATCAAATCAACTAGTGCTGTTTTATTATGTATTGAATCTTGTCATAAAAAATAATTATCTAGGTTCATAGTAAGTATCAGCGTTTTGTTCAATTACGTACAACGGAACGCCATAATATGTAATTGACGCGCGCCCGCCTAATCCATATTGATTGACACATTTGATCATTCGCATCAAATTGTTGTTTGTGATTACGTATCACAATTCACAACAACAACGCACTGGGGGGCGATTCTACTAATTTGCAACGTTACACGTTCAATTGTGTTTTAATAACAGTTCGATTTCGATCGCCGTTTGATAGTTACTTATAAAGTCATTCTACTATTTCTTAAGCAAACTGGAAACTAAACCTATGCTGAATCGCAACTGAATGGTAGCGGGAACGTAACAGCGGGTAATCTGTGTTACCAACATGCAAAATAGTATGTTTAATAATACCACAGAAAAAAAAGTTGAACCTAAAAATGTTACATAAGTACATGTCACCGAAAGTAATTTCGAATACAAAATTATATTTAGACCATTCGATTCTAACAAGTGTCATAATAACAGTAGAATGTGACTAAACGCCACGCTCATGTTCGATTTTGTTAGCAGAATATATTTTGAAATTATTTCGATCGATCGTTGGCATAAACTAAAACCTGGGGGCGATTCTACTAATTTGCAACGTTACACGTTCAATTGTGTTTTAATAATAGTTCGATTTCGATCGTCGTTCGATAGTTACATATTATAAAGTCATTCTACTATTTCTTAAGCAAACTGGAAACTAAACCTATGCTGAATCGCAACTGAATGGTAGCGGGAACGTAACAGCGGGTAAACTTTGTTACCAACATGCCAAATAGTATGTTTAATAATACCAGAGAAAAAAAAGTTGACCCTAAAAATGTTACATAAATGTCACCGAAAGTATTTTCGAATACAAAATTATGTTTAGACCATTCGATTCTAACAAGTGTCAAAATAACAGTAGACTAAAGTAGCAGTGTGACTAAACGTGACGCTTATGTTCGATTTTGTTAGCAGAATATATTTTGAAATTATTTCGATCGATCGTTGGCAAAAATTTGTTTCAATCGATCGTTGGCTAAAACGTAACCGCAGTTGAATCGTTGTTCATTAGTAGAATATGAAAACGCTTAACAGCAGTGATTCAGCTGTGGTTCCAATGCGATTTTTAAACAATTTTATTAGTAGAATCGGCCCCCTGTGCTATTTTACCCAGTAGCAATGCAGACTGAAAGACAGTATCTAGCGACTAACCCTCTGTTCAGTCAGAATTGAAATCAGTTAAGGTGGCCTAGCCAGAAAAAGCCCCCTAATTTTTTCCGTGTGTCAGTGCGCTTTGACTAATCAGTCGTATTTTTGGATCATTATCTGAGGGAAATCCAAATAAATTAATAAGATCGCTAAATAATACCCTCTTTGCTGATAGCTAACTATCCTTTTGGGCTTCGCCGATGACTTATTTATTGATTGTAACCTCAAAAGTTTTTTTTTTATTATTAAAATATCTTGGCTATTAAGATATTGTTTTCGAACGGGTTTGTGTTTACTACTTGAAAACAATCCATTTTTACTATAATTTGTTTCTGTACACTGAAAATAAAAGTCAGGTTCAGCTTCTTTAAAAATTTGACCGATGTTCTTTGGCAAGAAGCAAGCAAGTTTGGTCTCACAGCACAAATTGGTACAGAAAAATATTCCAAAATCGTTAATTTGTGGTTTTATTCGGAATCGAAAATTTATAGGTCGTATCATGAATTTAGTTCATTCAACCCTCCATTCTAATAAAATATTTTTTTTACTGCATAGAACAGTTTTTCCTTCAATTCGGAATTGGAAATGCATAATTATGCTGTATAATTATGTCCGTGAATCTGTTACCAGTATCTGAAACAGATTTAAGGACATATCGCACCCCCGGTGCGACACTGTCACTTTTGCAAAAATGTAGTTTTTCAGGAGAAGCATTTAAAACTTTGACACCTTACAAAACAATGACTTAAGAATAGGTATATAGATGAGATGAACAGCTTATACTACAACGTCAACTTTTAACTGTACTTTTGGATAAATATTAATCACTTTATATTGTACAAAATATACTATAATATTTTACTCATTTTTGCATTTTTTGCAAAAGTGAAAGTGTCGCACCGAGGGTGCGATATGTACAATATATTTAATCATATACCTACTTATACACATAATCATCATAGAGCCGTTTCATCTGATTATTTTGCGTATACTTACTACAGAAGATTCATATTCAAATATCTAAATATAATTATGCCGGGTGAAAAGATTCTGCAGGCGGGAAGGGATTGTGTTTTGTTTTAGTCGGTGCGCGAGTTAAACTTTATTTTTTTCTGGCTTTACGAGCAGGCCTAAGCGGCCTACGTAGCGCATGCTTGATTTTTTTTGAGATCCTAAACATTAATAAAATGTCGTAAAAAATAAAATTTTACAGCTTGATAGTTAAAAAAAAATCTTCTTCATTTTTATCCTTTCTTTTCGTTCCTGGGGAACTTTTAAAACAGTTTTCTTATTCTTCTTTACACCATGTCAATTTTATACTAACCTTATTTAAAATTATTCACCTAAATCAACTAGAGAAGCTACGTGACATCTATTCTCATTAATACATCATAAAGAAGAAGTTTGTTCACAAATTCACGATTAGGGCTTGGGATACATTTACTGCCGCTGAGTGTACATAAAAGGAGAAACTGACTGACTGAAATCAAGGGTTCCTTTCATTATGTAGGTAAAAAGATAGGGTTTTTGGAAATTATTAATTAATTAAAAAATCAGCTGTATAATACAAAAGTTCAATACCTACTTGACCAAAATGTATTAAAGAACTGATTTTTTCTTCGTGATTTCAGAGTTGGTGTCATAGTGAAAGTTGTTCAGATCGATGGTCTAAAGCACCTCTTATAGTTTTTCGGGTTAATTTTTTAACACGTGTACAGGGTGAAATTGAAAACATGCGACAAAGCGAAATGGGAGATTGTACTCATCATTATGAAAAACTTTTACTATGGAACCAAACCTGAAATCGCGAAAAAAAATCAGCTGTTCCCTACATTTATGTTCGTATAACTCGTCAAAACGTAGGGAACAGCTGTTTTTTTCCGATTGCAGCTTTGGTCCCTTATTAAAAGTTGTTCATAATGGTGAGTAGGTACAATATCCCATTTCGGTTTGTCGCATGTTTTCAATTTCACCCTGTAGTTTGTATACATGTTTAAAATATTTTTCAACAATCAATTCCCTGTTGAAAAGGAATACAGATTATATGAAAATTCTTTTTCCTTTAATCCATAAACTTAGAAGTATCTAAATAAATTGTAATCATTAATTTTTGAAAACTAATTTTTAACGGTGTAGAGGGGCAATGTAGACCCCGGTGTTGTATTTTGTTGAGGAAAATTCGAAATCCACCCGGAACAATTCGCAAGCGAATTGCTAATTTATGATGTTTATCGAATTCAAAGAGTTAGGATCTATTAAAATAATTTCTCAGATACAAATATACTTTTTATTTCTCATACTCGGAAAGTACCTAGTGTTTGTTTGATCCGAATAGTGATTGAAAGATGCTGCTTCCCACCTTTGGGCGGGAAAGACTCTTAATTGTTTCTCTTTAGGGCGGGAATGAATTTTAAAAATAGAACAAAATCTGGTTAATTAGGTACTCAGATATTTTTTTTTTTTACATAATTAAGTAAAATGCTGTCTTGTGAGTGTATAAACAGCCAGTGTGAATTAAAAAAAAATACTCAATAAGCGGGACGGCCCGCGGCGGCGACGCGGTGTGTTCCATAATTAAAATGACAAAGAGGGCTATAGTATAATTTGGCGGGATACTAACTCTGTATAAGCTGTACTTACCGAAATTCAAAAACTTGGTTTTATAGACTTAATGTTTGATTAATAAAAATGCATTGATATATATGTTACACTAGATTAGTAATTACCGACCAAGGCGTTGCCACTAGACTGATGGCCATAGCCATCAGCGTAACTAACGTCAGTTCAGTGCTCTGTGTGATGCCAACCGAAGTCAACCGAGTGACATACGACAAAAAATATCGCGAAAGAGTGCGATTCAAGATCACAAAAACATAATAAATTAACCGGAATTACTTTCCACACGTAAATTAATAGTCTCTGTGTTTATATCAACGTAAAAACGCAATAAAATCTAAAATTTTGTAAATTAGGTTCAGTGTTACCACTAAAAACTTAGTTTTAGTTTCCCACATTTGTGGGAGTTTTTAATTTATGGAATAAGTGATTTTAAATATTTTTTTAATAATAACAACGTAGCAGGGTGCCTAAAGATGCAGCACGCCGTGAAAAATGAGTGGAAATAATCCGATTGCTGAGAAAAGAGACTGACTGGCTACCTACTAAAGCATTCAATTTCATTAATAATAAAGAAAAAATATTCAAAAAGAAAATGTCTTAATTATTTTCATTATTTATAAACTTCTATTACACATACAATATGAAATACATAATTTAAATATTTAAAAAATAATTTAACTTAACGTATAACGCTTTTTATGGCTTAAAATGTTGGGTAAAATTTCGCATGGGTAGGCAACCCCATCCCGTCATTGCATGTTTATATTGCGGTCTTTGTCTAATCTAAGCGACGATATTATTCTTACGACGTGTGTAAGTGACACAGATAAAGCTACGTAGTCGCGTTTAAAAAGTGGGTACACTTTTTTGACACATTTTATTGAGGTTTGCTTCTCAAGTTATTAACTCAATATAAAAATGAGTTCAAGCGATGAAAATCTGAAATCTTGATCCCAGATTCGGACGATTCAGACGAGGCAAATACTACCGATTGATTCTGTAAAAATCTCACGGTGATAACTTAGGTGAAGTGAGGTACCAATAGGGGCAGTCCCTAACATCAGGTGGAATGACAGCTCACTTCACCTTAGTTTTCACGTTGAGATTTTTACAGAATAACACTGCAGTAATCGACAATCTTCAAATGAAAGATATGTACTTAAATACAATGATATTATATACAATAAAGAGGTAGATAGGGCACTAGCGCGCGCAAATTGTTGCAGTCAAATTCAGACAATTGTCGTAATTTCGTTTAGTCGACATACTTCAAGCGCAACACAGTACAGATAGCTATCTCTTTCTATGTCATACGTTCCGTATTATCTGTCGCAGTCGTAGTTGAAAACCACTATCCCAACAACACAAAACGTAACTCAGTATGAACATAGCATATCTTTCCTTTATAATATCATTGCTTAAATACATACAATGATTTTATGAAGTGGCAAGTAGACAAGAAAATAAAATAATTTTGACTTTCCTTATATTCTAAATTAAAAGTAGAGTGTTTAACACGAGTGAAAGTCATCAATTCCTTTCGATCCTTGTATAACAATCTACTATTCTGTATTTATGCGTACGTATACCGTTCCCGTTACACAATGTATAGGTTGAGGTTTTGTTGTTTTGGCTTCTGAATCGATATTTTAGTAGAGAAACTGTAGGTTTTAGTTTTATTATAGCACCTGTAAAGCCAACCCTTTGGGGAAACAAGGCGTATTGTTATGGTTATTTATGTCTGTAGATAAACGCAGCGATGAAACAGGTTTTTTTTAAATTCTGTGTGCTGCCTGTTTTGATATACGTGCCTAAATATTTATATTTGTATCTGGTTAAAAATAATAATAAGTTATTGCTTGCAAACTTTGTTTAATCTAGTCGTCCTTAACAAGTATTAGGGAGGGCGCTCACGAGCAACTTAGTCGCCTAGCAACTATTCTGTCTCTGTCGCTGTCTCCTCACCGAGATTTGGACAATGCGCCCACGGGAGCGACAACAACGCAACTTTTTCGTAAAATTTTGCGAAAATATAAAATCTGTCGACGTTTGAGCGTCGACTGGCCGGCAACTTTTTTGTCGCTCGTGGACGTACTCCCTTATTGACAACGCAGGCGAAAGACATTTTTAGTCGCCCACTTATTGTCGGTAGCATGCTATGCTACCGACAATAAGTGTTTGTCCGATGTGTATTAGCAAAGCAACCATGAATGTAATCATTTTATGACCTTACTAAACTTAATTTTATGATGTTTCATAATTATAATAATGGGACAGTGTACGCGAAACGAGGTTAACAGATAGCGGTACAACGCCACCTGCACAACGTAACAGACATTTACTGGTTTTCTAATCTCGAGGAACGAATGGTACAGTCAGCCTCAAAAAGATTTTGATTGTCTACAATCTTCATTGCATAATATCGTATCAATATGTAGCCTCAAAACTATAACGTGCTTTCCGTGCCTCGGAAAGCATGTTAAGCCTTCGGTCCCGGCTGTCATTCGTGGATATTTGACTGTCGTTATGGGTAGTCAGAACCAAGGGTTTATCGTATTACTCAGTAACTGGGTTGTGGAGGTCAGATAGGCAGTCGCTCCATGTAAAATACTGGTGTTCAGCTGCATCCGGTTAGACTGGAAGCCGACCCCAACATAGTTGTGAAAAGGCTAGGTTGATGATGATGTAGCCACAAAACATATTACACATTGGGTACTTAATTGCAGCTACACATTGTAGAATATTTTGAAACACAGATTGTAAGCAATCAAATGAATTCTTGTTGATGTATACGTCTTTTTGGGGCTGACTGTACGCTTTATTCGAACATGCGCACTGATGCAATAATGTTTAGGTTTAATCAAATCATGAAGAAAATATATGTTAAAATACATTTAATTGACGTGTAATGTTAGTTTACTGTTACTGCTGGTAGCGCTTCTAGTTATTCCGTTTATTCACCTTAAAAGAGCCACCCTAGACAACCAGTTTCCATCATGTTTCTATAAATGACTGTACACATCCGTGGGACAAAATCGGGAGAAAAATAATTTATACGAATTCCGATTATCCACCCCGTCTGGGGTGGATAGATGAACATGTGTTTCTGGGTAAAACTTGGTAGTATACTTTCCCATTAATTTAGTTACGGCATAAAATAAATATACAAAGATTGTTATTAGATTCATTTGTTTAAAGAATTAGATATTGTAAGTCTCGCGTAAGCGAGCGAATGTAACAGTATGTTTTTATAAGTATCTATAGGTATAATTACTAGCTGACCCCGCAAACGTCGTTTTACAAAAAAAAAAATAGGGGTATGAAAAATAGATGTTGGCCGATTCTCAGACCAACATCTATTTTTCATACTCAATATGCTCACAAAATTTCATGAGAATCGGTCAAGCCGTTTCGGAGGAGTACGGGAACGAACATTGTGACACGAGAATTTTATATATAAGATTATACAATGGAGAATTACTTATCATAAAATCATCAGTATAAGTATTTGTTTAGATCAGTTCCGTTAAAATGTATGTAAAAACTTAAACTGTGTTTACAGACTGTACGACTATGAATGGATTCTCTGTGCTGTAAAGTTTGCCATTAACCTGATGACGAATGCCCGGATCTTAGTCTTAAAACTTACGGCTGACAAAATGGTTCTTAAAATTATTTCCGGAGGTGGGAAAGGTGACAATTTTGTCTTTGCTGGAATTAGTGCGCGTACGAGCGTTTGCGTATGCACGGGTACACATGAAGCTATACATAATCAGTATAAGCTGACTTCTAATTGTACGAAAAACCTATACTTACAATGCGAAGTCAGCTAAAACTGGAAATGTATAGCTTGATGTGTAGCCGTGTGTACATAAATTATTAAAAGTAATAGAAATAAAAACTAAAGATACAGTTAGCTATTAATAATACACGTTAAGTTAAGAATTGGGCATATGTCACGTGAAATAAATTATATTGTTTAAACGATTGTATAGATGTTTTATATGTTTACATGTGGGTCAGTTTTTCGTTATTAATAGTAGCAAATGCCAGATATGCTTTGAAAATAAAATTATATTTAAAAAGAAATACTTACAAAGTTTAAGTATTATAATATATTTTTGTTTAGGTTTTTCAAAGCATTTATTAAATTATTGTTAATTAATAGCATGTAAGTAACGAAAAGTATTCTTATAATTTAAATAGTTCAGAACTATTAAATTGTTACTGTGTTATTTTAAAAGGCAGCTTCATCTGAAATATTTTTCCTAGTGAAGAAGATGACTTCTTGTCTCTCCAAGATGCTGAACAATTTCGTCCGCAGGCCAGGGGTGGCTGCAACATCAGACTGCGGGTAAACTTAATTTGAATATGAAAAGGAATGTTGTGTGTTATGTATTTATACAGGAATTTTACATCATAATATTTCAGCCAAGGCTCCTGCAATTTGTAACAAATGTTACGTCAAAATTTTTCCATTGTCTTATTCAATATTTATTAACATGCATGTTCGGGTTATTCCGTTTATCTACCCCAAAAAAATCCGCCCTAAGGTCGATACGCGGAAATGCATGTCCGAAAATTCATTAGGCTTAGTTGCAGATGTATGAATGTATAGGCTTAGGGTGGATTTTCAGACATTCGTTTCCGCGTATCCACCATGGGGTGGATAAAATGAAAAACCAGTATATTCGCGGTTCGTGCTGGCTGTGTAACTATTCGCTAGTGTGCAGATTTAGTTACCGATTTCGAAAATGTTATTCGATTTAGGGCAGGCTGCGCTCTCTCAAATAAGTAGTAATATTTTCATAGTGCTATTTAATATGATACTGCGATGATAATTCATAAACAAATTTTATTTTTCTGCTCACCCACGAATTTAATTGTTAATCAGCAAAGTCACTTGTGACCAGCAGTGCGATTCTGTAACCATCTCACCGTGAAAACTTAGGTGAAGTGAGCGTGGAGTGAGCTGTCAGTGTCATCGCACCTGCCGGTCAATTCCGTAAAAATCTCACCGTGATAACTTAGGTGAAGTGAACGTGAAGTGAGCTATCAATAGTGGGAATCCCTAACATTAGGTGGAGTGACAGCTCACTCAGGTGGAGTGACAGATTTTTACAGAATAGCACTGCAGATACTAGGGATTGTCCAAGCATACGTTTGCAATCATAATCGAGACTTTAATAATATTTTTTATGCTAATTCTATTGATCATTTTATAAATAATCTCAAAGCTAGTGTTTCTCATCAATCTCAATGTTGTTTTTTTCTTTTTTTTTCCTAGACTAGTCCTTATATAGCATGAGGCGCGAGCGCGTCACGCACGAACAATAATTAAAATAAAACATTCACGTTTAAGAATAAAAGAATTCACATAAAAAATATTATAATCTCGATTATGATTGTAAATGTTTGCTTGTTCAATACCAGCATCAGTGGGATGACACTGACAACTCACTCCACGCAAGTTTTCACGGTGAGATTTTTACAGAATCGACCGGCAGTTCTCAGCAATCATGTGAAAGTCAGAACCTCCTCCTTTTTTAGAAGTCGGTTAAAAACATATGGCACTCCTGTCTGAGTACATTAATTTCCATATTGATGGCAAAAAAATAAGTTTCAAATAATCACAGATATCTTAAAACATTGTCTGGATTAATTTAACTTTCTGTTGTACTTTTGTTATTGCCGAGATTTTACCCATTTACTAAAAAAGTATGAAGAGAGAAAAATAATTTTTACAAAAAAAAGACACTATAAAGTGAAAAACAACTTTATTTTATAAAAAAAAAGCTTTTACTTTTCACTTTTGAGTTGTACTTACCTCACACAAATTCGTATAGCATTACTTGCTATGTAAATATCAGTGACAGGAAGTCATTATAATATCATTAATATAAACTAAGTGGCAAAAATAAAATTGATATGGGACCACCCCCGAGGCATACTGTATCCATTATTTTTTTTTTTAATTCGATTTACTCTTGTTGGAGATATCGCGTAACATACATACAAAAAAAAAATCGGTTTTGAAGTCGGTTAAAATGTATTTCGCTCTTAGGTAATCCCACTTGGATTTTTATCTGCTCTAGCACTGAAGTTTATTTATCTATTCAAATTAAGACTTAAAAAGTATTTGGGATAATGGTGCCGATTCCCTTATTCTCAAACTAAACAAAATTTAAGTTCAGTGCATCTCTTTCTTTCTATTTCATTAAAAAAAGGACAAGATAAATTTCATTATAGTCCTGTCAAATTAATCAGCACTTGACACTACTCCATACAAAGAAGAATGCTCATTTTTCACCTGACTATTTATAGAAATGAAATAAATCTTAAAATTCAGCTAATTTAATTGTATATTAAATACGCTTATCACAATGCTAAAAGAAACGCAGGAAAAAAAATATTTTAATTTTTCTTTGTGCATATTTTACGTCAAGCGTAAATGTATACCATGTTTTGAACGCACCTCAACTACCCTTTTTAACGACACTCCATTTTACACATTGCTACTTGACTTTATTCAACTCTGTTTCTAAAGTTATTATTTATTTACCATTTATGTACACACATATATAAACAGACAAGAAAAAACAGAACAGAAAAATAGGTACAAAGGTGATGCTTATTTCTTAAGAAATCTCTTCCAGCATACCTGCGATATTTTTCACTTTGTAGTGTTTTTTGGAAGTCGGTAGTTTTTAAAACTTTTTGTAAAAAAGTTTTTATTTTTCACTTTTGAGTGGGCTAGTTTGTAACTTATCTAATTTACAATAGCCTAATGTCAACTGCTCATCACCTTTTACAAAATATTGCTTTTAATAATTAAAAAAAAAATCATGCAGTATGTACCTACCTAATTGAGTTCGCACGACTGAAACTGATTTTTTTGACATTTGACAGTTCAATAAATAAAATACAATCATCGAGATTCTAAGCAGTGACGTAATGGTAGTTGGTTTTAAGGAATTCACAAAGTAAAAAAGACGTTTGAGACCATAGCTAGGTAAGTATTCCTATTTTAGACTAAACTTCGAGCGTTTTTGGTCTTTGTAGCGTTTAAATCATAAAAATGACTACAAGACATTATTATCTAAACGTACAGGTAGTCTTTCCACTATACCCTATAACTATACATAAAACTTTCATTGTCAGGTTTTTAAATGTATGGGAAAATGGCATTGTTCTAAATAAACTTGATTAAAAACTTGCCTACTAAAATTACGTTAATTTACGTCAGGCGCTGATTAATTTGACAGGACTAAACTAAAATTTGTCTTCTGTCCTTTTCAACATAACAAGTTTCAATATCTGTTATATTGACTTAGACTATATTTTCTAGATAAATTTAGCAGTTTATTAAACTAATAAAATGCAATATTTATACTCCACCAAATTTTCAGTACTTACGAGTTTTTGTTTATATGCAGGACCTTCTGCAATCTTATCTGTGCTTCAGAAAGTTTCATTCAGGTATATATTTTTTTGATCGTTATTCAAATGTACATACCGCTGTTACAGCTATTGCAGGTTCGATTCGCGTGTGCAATTTTCAATATTAGTTATACAAACTATTCCTATAGTAAAATGCACTATTAAATATTTAAAAACGTATCTACTATATGTTTGGGAATGGTTTTTTTTATTATAAAAGCATACCCAACTATTATTACCTAAGCGCAACAGCCACGAGAGATTTTGACGTAGAGCGACTTTCTTACAGCAATCTTCATAGTTAGAACAATAAAAAGACCATTATAGCTGAAATATCTCTACAGTCTAAAGAAGTTGATGGGGAAATTAACATTTCTAGCTCTATCGCACTTTGTAGACTTTCACACACATTTTTTTCGCCGTTAACAATCTACGGTTTTTTGGCATAGTAGATACGGCGCCGTTTTACCGCTGTCTGTCAATAAGTTTCCATAGTGATTCATACAACACTGATACCCGTGCCTGCACAAGGTCAACAAACCGTATATTTGGAAAACGAAAAAAGAGGTGGTGAACAAGAGGTCTTACGATGAGAAAATGAATTTCGTTTTAACGTAGGATCGTTTCAAATTATTTAACATTTAAATTGCCTTTGGCTTAAAAGTTTGATAACAAATATATTTTGTCACCTATTGCTTGAATTCGAAAGCTGCAGTGCAGATAGATATTCGTCAAGCCATTTTTTTTTTATAAAGCCCTGCCTGTGGTTGTTCTAAGATAGCTGAAGAAAATTTACCCACATTTCCTAAAACAATTGTAAAAAAAAAAAACTATTAAAGGTCCTGTAACAATGCTATTTCAAATAATAAAAAATATGTTTATTCGTATTTACCCACAAACGTGGGTTTTGTCCGCAACACGTGACGAATTGCAGAGAATAAATAAAACAAATAACGGATACAAAAACAAATAAGTTTCGACTCTCCAAATGCCCTTATTCTTTTGCTCCCGAATTATGTATTTTATCATGTAAATAAGAAAGTCAAATGTCTTTTTTTTTCAGATATGGACCTAGAAGCAGTGCACCACCTCCTGGGTATGTACCGATGGGTCTGAAACAGATGCCGCCAGCGGGTAATATTCCAGTACAAGCTGAACAACCGGGATATCGAAGTCGTTATGACGGTCCTCCATTTGAAGAAATTCCTCCTGGTGTTGAACCACCAGTTCCCGGGTTTGAGCCATCGCCTTTCGAAAAACCACCATTTGGCCCGTCTGGTCCAATTGAGCGTGATCGTTTACCACCGCCTAATTATAGGGATCCCTATAGACCGCCGCCGTATGGTGAAGGGCCTAATAGTTATAGGGACTTGTCGATACCGCCTCCTGTCCAAAACGAGATTCCAGTTCATGTAGGAGAGCAACCGCCGCGCTATAGAGATAATTATAGACCAGTTCATTATCGTGACCAAGGACCCATGGCGTTCAGAGACGGACAACCATATCGAGAACCTGGACCACCTGGATCCTATCGTGACCCTAACTTCAGAGGAGGATTACCTCCATTCCGTGATAACTCTTACAGAAACGTCCCATACAGGGATGGTGGGTTCCGAGATAATCCAATTCATAATAGTTTTCGTGATCCAGGTGTTCCCTTCAGACCTCCTAGTGCAGATCCCCGAGAGGCAGTACCACCTGGTGGTTATCATGATCCGAATTACCGCGATAATTTCAGAGATGAAAATGCTGCATCTCGAGATCATTCTCGGCCTGGGTACAGACCCAACATTCGTAACAGGGGTGGACCCAGACGCAATGCAAATGTTGAACACGATAGACACAGAGAAAGAGAGGGTCGTGACCGGGAGAGATTTAATGAAAACCGAGAGCCGATAGATAAAGCGGAAAGGACCCGAGATTCGGACAGAAGAACGGGATACGACAAAAATCGAGATACGCGTGAAAGTCGTGAAGATCGCCCAAGAGAGTATGAAAGACCCCGTGATTATGAAAAGGAACGTGAACATGAAAAGACTTCTCCGGAAAAAAAAGTTCGTACCTCACCAAAACGTAGTAGAGAAGCAAGAGAGAAAAAACGTAGTGAATCCAAAGGTCGATCTCGTGACCGAGATTGCAGAAGGGAAAAGAAAGAGGAAAGAGCTCGAGAGAAATCGTCAGCTGATAGAAGCAGAGATCACAAAGAAAAAGAAAAGAAAATGAAGGAGCGAAAGAAGAAGAAAAGAGAAAAGGAAAAAGACACGGAAAAGAAGAAGAAACGTGAGAAAAAAGATAAGAAAGATAAGGATCATATTAAAAAAGAAGGTGAAGAACTTGACAAAGAAGAAGTTAAAACTGATGAAAAAGAAGCAGATAAAACAGAAACTGAAACAGCAGTCGTCGATAAATTAGAAACACACACCGAGGTAGTTTCTATTAAAAAAGAAAACTCTCCTAAAATAGAATCCCCAGAGAAACCTACTGATGATTTATATGGTGATGAAGCATTGGGAGCTGTTGATAAAGAAATCATAGAAAATTATGTTAAAACTGAAGACAAGGACCAATCCACGGAAACTAAAATTACAGACAGTATAAACAATTCTAAAGAAGAACCGTTTGACGGTATCGAGCTTCAAGCAAATGCCGAGGAATTAGATCTAAAAGCTGAGATAGAAGTAAGCAACCCAACTAATAAAGAAATGTTGGCAACTTTACCTGAATTATCTAAATGGGAAGTAGATGAGGATCATGCGGAGAAGGCCAAAGAACCAGGAGAGATTACCTCTCCTGAAGAAGAAGAAGATGGAAGTAAAGTTACATCGGATGTTATTAAACGAGCTGAAAACGCCATATTTGCCAAAGCAATAAATTCTCTGAGGCCTATAGAAATTAAAAAAATAAGCAGTGATCGTCTTAAAATTTACGGTGATGAAGTGCCAAAGCCTTCTATGAATAATATACAAATTACGGTTCCAGTCATTGATTCCGAACCAAGGTCAATCGAAATGAACGAAAGAAAAAGGAGATATTCCAAGACACCACCGCCGCGATTATCCGTTAAAGATCGACTCGGTGGAAAAGTAGAGGATGCACGTAGGGGTAGAGAGGCGAGAGTTGTTCAAAGTACAGTAGAACGTGTTAAATCTAGATCAAAAACTCCTAAGCGCGAACAACCTTACAGACGCGTGACCGTGGAAAGAGAAAGAGGACGAAAACAGGATACCGTTAGACCAGAACCTTCTAAGAGTGATAGGCGGCTAATGTCCGAAGCTGTAAAGACTGCCGAGAAGCATCGAGCGCGAAGTCCCACTGAAAAGAAAAACTCAGAGAAACATATTAAGGACGAAAAAAAATCTAACAGTTATGAAGTCGCTACACGAGATCGTGGTCAGGAGAAAAATGTGCCAAGTGAGGTAAAAAGTACACATACAGATCGTGATAGGAAAAAATCAACCTTGGACGAAGCTCATTTTGAGCCAGATTATGACGAAACTGTAGAATCTGATCATGAAAATAAAGAAGAAAACGTTAAAAAACGTGAACGTTCAGCTTCACCCACCGGGTTTAGCGAAACTAAAAAGGCTAAACTAGATAACGAAACTATTAAACTGGATTTGACCAATGTCAAAAAGAAGCCTGACTCCGAGAGTGAATCCACTAGTGACTCTGAATATTCTTCATCATCATCGTCATCTGATGCTCGCAAACGTAAGAAAAAGAAGAAACGCAGCAAGAAGAAAAAAAAACGAGCTGCAAGTGAAAGCGATAGCGAGTCCGAGTCTAGCTCTGACGACCATAAAAAAAAGAAAAAGAAACGTAAGCATAAGAAGAAATCTAGTAAAAAGAAGAAGAAATCCAAACACAAGTAAACCGTTTTTCCTGTCGTATGTGTAATACAGTTTTTTTTTTGTTCATTATTAATTACAAATATATAATGTAATATGGTGTTCTGATAAGTTTGAAGGTTATTTGAGCTCTTTGAAGAAAAAAAAAAGACTTGTGTTATTGAATTCTTAAAAATAAAATTCATAATTCTTAATTTTTGTTTTTATAATATGGCTTAATTTAGATGGAGATGACAGCCGCCGGTGCGCTGCGCCTCTTATCTCGCCTACGTAAATAGATACAGTTTATGATTCGTCAGGCTTCAGGAAATTTCGCTAGGCAAAATTTGCAAGGCACCACGTGGCTTTTGAGTCTCTTGACATTACTATGTGCTTTTAATGAAGTTAACGTTTAAAATGTCTCTTTGTTAAATCTGTTCCCTGCATCGCTGCCGGTCGCTGCCTTCTCCGTATGAATTTAGCCTATTCACTCATAAGTCAATAGGCATATGATTACTAGAGGTGAGCCGTACTAGATAAGTATTGGACTTGATCCACCTAGTAAGAGTACCGAAAAATACATGTTCTCGCATACGGGTGGGACGTATCGTATTGAATGGTCCTTTTTGCTGTACCTGTATCGTAGGATCTTTCCCACCGCGTATCTATTGCGAGGCATAAATTTTCTTATGCATCAAATTATTTTGTGTTAAAAAATGAACGAAATGGGTCGCGAAAAAAATCAGCTGTTCCCTACATTTTGACGAGTTATGCGAACATTAATGTTCCCTACATTTATGTGCGCATAACTCGTCACAGTTGATATTTTTTTCACGACCGATTTCGTTAATTTTTTTGTATATCCTCAGAAAAGGTGATAATCAAGTATGTGGTATAAAATTGCATAAATGTGGTTTCCATACTGTATATGGGTAGGGTGCACTTACATGTACGTTTGCCCCGCACGGCCTCCCAGAATTTGCGATTTAGGTGTGCACCAATGCAATGTACTTGCCTCTAGGAGTATATGTACCGGTTTCTTTTTCAATGTACCTCTGTGCTTTTGAAGAAATATGCATATAAAGGGGGCCGTGCCAGCCAAACGTTTTCAGCACGGCCCCCGTGTAACTTGAAAAATATATAGCGTATTAAAAAGGTTCCTAAACTCAAGGAATGTACTCTATTAACACGTTATATGTACCGTAACAGATATTGTGAATTCGTAATAACAAATCTATACTAATATTATAAAGCTGAAGAGTTTGTTTGTTTGTTTGTTTGAACGCGCTAATCTCAGGAACTACTGGTCCGATTTGAAAAACTCTTTCAGTGTTAGATAGCCCATTCATCGAGGAAGGCTATATATCATCACGCTAAAACCAATAGGAGCGGAGCACCAATGAAGAATGTTTCAAAATCGGGGGATTTTTTTCCTATTGAGAGCTTCCGCTGCGTGCGCTGCGTAAACGGTTAAAGTTTCGCAAAAATCATATATGACAGAATTGTTCCCCTTTAAAAGCTTTAAAAAAAAGTCCGCGACAGCATATGTCTATCTTTTAAGGTTAGCTCACTATAACCTCTTTTATGCTAACCATTTTTGTTCTAAAATAATGCATTATTTGATTTATTTGCGTAGGTGTTTTTATAAACATGGTATTAATCCTTATCCAAATAAATACGTTATTCATCACATGTATTTAATTTTGAACAAAATTGCCTCTGACATCATTTGATTTCAATGTATATCTTAGGAGATATCATAGTTTTAAAATAATACTAATAATAAAGCTGAAAAGTTTGTTTGTTTGAAACACGGTTTGAAAGCTCTAAATCTCTGGAAGTATTGGTCGCATATATAAAAACATTTTTGCGTTTGATAGCCCAGTTCTTGAGGAAGGCTATATTCTATTAAACTTGACGCTAGGCCCCTTAGGAGTTGAGCAAAAAGAAAAAAAGTCTGAAGTTTTCGCCAAGCGAAAACGAAGTAATAGCGCAGGCCGGCGACACGTTGCGACGGGGTGGGTCGGGGAAACAAAAAAAATTTACGCGGACGAAGTCGCGGGCAGAAGCTAGTAATATATTGTTTTTTGTTTTGTTAAGTATTTTCTGGTGTACAATAAAGTATATATAAATATAAATAAATAAATAAATAAATATATATATATGTCTCATCAATGGGTGGCCGAGATGCGATACATCGGGTCCTCTTCACGATTCGACATAGTTTAGATAGGTGCGTGCATTACAGTGGGTAATCGAACGAAAAGATAATTTGAATTTACAGTAACTTTAATAAACTAGCGATTAATAACCAGAACGCACACGTGCGTCGGAAACAAACACGTGCGTTGGTATTGAGAGTTTGCAAGACTGTCCGAGCTCGACCGTCGATTGTAGACTAGACTGTCGCAACACTCGGGTCTCTCCGCCAGTCCTCGCTGCATCCCCTCCACCGACGATCGTGTCAAGGGTAGGGCTCCCTTGTGTTTCCGATCACGTGTTCGTTCGTGTACCAATCAAATTGTTAGATGGCGCTGTCCGCTGTACTATGGCGCCATCCATTCATGACACGGCCATCCCTGACTAGCACCCGTCCTCGGGTGTAGTACCTGTGGACCAAATTCACTCACAGAGTAAACTAGCTCGGCTATCCTGCTAAACACCTAATTACTAAAGTAGCTGTAGGTATCTCATTGTTACTTTAATTTCTCTAGTCATAATAAATTTATAATGCCTTGTTATCAAGGTTTCGTACAAAGATCACCCCATACAACATTAAAACATTAGAAAAGGTTCGATCAATAAGTTGAACCGAAGAATATCAAAATAATTGTAACGAATCAGTTACCATTTACCAAAATCTGTGCAAAACTACAGTCCAGAATCGCATCGGATTCTTACCAGATTAGTTGTCACGTATGCTACTGCACAAAGTCCGGTCGAGACCCATTGCCATATTATGTGCTTACTACACACGAGACGATCTGTGCACCAACACAGACCAGAATTACACCATTGTTCTCTGAAAAACAAAACTAGCGCAATATGTGCTACAACACATTAAGCGCTCGGTTTCATCAACAAGATTATTACTTGACTTTCCTCAAATTCGTCAATAATACTCTGACCCCTTGGCATGCGCCAACAAACTTTGATTAATCATAGCGAAAATAATCAACCAGAACCATGTAAACAAACTTTGATTAATCATAGTGAAAATAATCAACCAGAGCCATGTGCCATCGTTATCCACATTAATAATTGTCTTTTTCATTAAGAGCCTTAGATACCTGGAAACCTACACACGAGTAAACCACTCCACGCCACGCCACGGCTCTCCAGCCGACCAGCAATTGCATTGCTCTCACACATCCAGCGCATGGATCCATGTGCATCACCCACTGATACACCCTACGGTCCTTCCAGACCCCGACCTCTTCCAGAGACAAACGCCCACCGCGCACCCACGGACTACTTGAGTTTCCTCAAGAGACATCGATTTCTACCGGGCTACGACTACGTATTGACTACTGGTTCGGTCGCCTTTACTACGGCCGATAGAGAACCCCTACTCGCGTGGTTCCCTCAACTTAAGCTTGCTCATCATCACTGTGATCACCATCTACTTCTACTGATACATGACCTACTGGCATCATTCGTAACCTATCGTGAGCTTATTTAAAAATATTGGGCTATACCTAACCATGTAACCGTTTTTGCTGTTGTTAACCAGGAGAGCACTCAGTATCAGAGTTAAAATGAAAACGACTCACCAGATTTGGTAGACAATACATCTGTAACTCGCTTAATGGTACAGACATCCACTAGCTTCTCAACTCGGCCGCCACCGCAGGCAATCTCTCTGGACAGCTGGCTCGAAAAGCACTGTCCCCGATCAGCGATTGTTCGTACAGGAGATCCAAAGAGTGCAGCGCTGTCCAACACTGTCATTCTGCTTGCACACGTCGTTGTGTGTCAACCTGTAACCAAAAAAATCAACAGCAGTGCATGTTCTACTCGGCCAAGTCTGACCACATTGTTATCGAAACGCATTATTTGACAATAATTTAATAATAACAAGCATAGATAACAAAAGATTCCTCTAAGCCTTAGTATTAATTGGTCAGGAACTGTATCAACTTATGAGTAGACCACATACAACGCTAACGGCTCGGCTGCCGCAGCAGCTAGTGACACTCATGCCACCCATATCGTCATCACCTCCAGTGATACGATCAACACACATCACTTCACATAGAGTCTTCGACTCCCAGGTTACTGCATGACCAACACAACAATAGTCTCCTCTGAGACCCTGGTCCCCGCTGCACCACCAGCTGCCCATCGCTCCCTGAACAACTCACAAGTGAGTTGCAGTTACGACTGCAGACAAGTGCGTACAGTGCGACCTAGCCGTGGTATGTGTTCTACTACTCGGTGAAAGAACTCTCCTCACAGTCTTCTACGTTTAAATCGTCAGGAACACTACTTAGAGACATCTTTCGTATACGCTCGTGAGCATACTTGTACGAGGGGCGGCTGAAAAGTTTTGAGCCTAAGGTATAAAAAATGGTGATAGAAATGTATAAAAAAAATATTTTTCAATGTAATCTCCCTCTATTTCAGTACACTTCTTACATTTATTAAAAAGGGCTTTTAGCCCGTTCAAAAAATATTCATTCTGTTTTGATTCCGGATCATACTGTCGGATCCATATCTCATCAACGGTAACAAGACGAGAAAAAATATCGTCGGGATTATCGCCACACAATTCCAAAAACTCCTGCGAAGTGGTCACTCGACGCTACTTATCCAGTGGTGTGAGCATGTTCGGCACCCATCGCGCACACAGCTTTTTCATGTGCAAATGACTATGCAAAATGTCGCCGATTCGTTCCTTGCTAATGTTTATGGCTTCAGCTATCTGCCAAAACTTGATTCGTCGATCTTCAAGGACGAGATTTTTCACTTTTTTAAGACTGTGCCGACCGTACAGTGGCGGCCTCATCGTTTGTTTGGTTATTTCATACAATTTAGAATGAAAATGCAGAAAACAAGCACGTTAAATTGTGCTTCACAAGATTATACGTTAATATTATTAGAAACGGTAGTTTTATATTGTTTGGTTTCATTATAATCCTTAAAAGGGATAAAAGTGGCCACTATATTCCGTTTTAAGGATTATAATAAAACTAAACAATATAAAACTACCGCTTCTAATAATATTACTTGTCATTTATATTACTAAGGTACCCTCAATTAATGATGAGCTGCCAGAGTCAATAGTGACTCATTAAGGTACCTAGGCTCAAAACTTTTCAGCCACCCCTCGTAAGTAGGTACGGTTAGAATTTAAAGCTTTTAACGTATAGCGATCACCCGCCAAAACTTTCGCTACCTTAAACGGACCTCTGAACTTCCGATCTAACTTAGTCTGATAATCTGATTTCACTCTTTGTTTTCTAATAACATGAAATCGCCAACTCAAAATTTTGTTAAGCTGCCTTTGTCCCATCAAATCTAGCCTTTTTGTTGTTAATCGTTAAAACTGGACGTATTCCATCGTAGGTACAAGAGCATTGTGCAACGAAAACTCTGTCGCAGACATGTTAATCGAAAAGCCTAGGTTCAATATTTCACGTACTATCATAATATTACTTTGCTATAGATCTCTACCTTTATCTCTATCTCTCTATCTTTATCTCTCTTTATCTTTGCTCTAATTGGTGTTCGCTAAATTCAACGCTATATAAATAATTTGTTCTATGCTGAATACACGCATTTGACCCATACCAGTTAATACAATAACGTTATTAACTCGTTTGCCACTTAATCTCTCCTTTACTAACAAGCATTCATCATCAGAATCGTAAACAAAACAATACAGCTCACCTTTATGTTCTAACGTGTCTGAGGGTAGTTATACGACGTCCAGTCACCCTTCACTACTTCCAGCACGTTGTCCACCATCCACTTGCTGCCACTGCTCGTCCAGGGCCGTAACATGTCCCGGCTTCCCTCACTTGCAGCACACGAAGGGTTTCACTGACGGCTGCGAGGCTGCTTGGCTCGATTCTTAAAGTCACAACACGTTACTGGTAGCTCCATGCTACGTCCTTATCCAGGCAAAGAAATATTGCATCGTGACGTCATCGCTCAATTCTTCATAAGTTCTTCAGTTCGAGTGTATCCCAATTCTGATGTCGCATCAATGGGTGGCCGAGATGCGATACATCGGGGCCACTTCACGATTCGACATAGTTTAGATAGGTGTGGACATTACAGTTGGTACTCGAACGAAAAGATAATTTGAATTTACAGTAACTTTAATAATATTGAATAAACTTGATTTAAAAAATGAGTTTTTTTTTTTGGAATAGAAGTCCTAAACAATTGAGGTGCAATACCATAGTCGACAATGGCCCCGATTCTGTTCTTCACAAACTAAATTAAATTTAAGTTCAGTGCATCTTTTTCTTTCTATTTCATTATGAAAAGGATAGAAGATAAATATTAGTTTAGTCCTGTCAAATTAGATAATCCATAGACAAGTTTAGACGTGATTAAAAAATTGGCTACTAAAAATACGTTAATTTACGTCAGGTGCCGATTAATTTGACAGGACTAAACTAATATTTATCTTCTGTCCTTTTCTTAATGAAACAGAAAGAAAAAGATGCACTGAACTTAAATTTATATATCACTTGTTTATAAAACACGCTAGTACACTATAAAACTGGGTCAGTAGGTATTAATGCAAGTGTTAATTTATATATTATTATAATGCATTGATGTGCACGTCTGTATGCGATGAGCGATCCGAGCGTTTTTTCAGTGTACAGAGGCCAGCACATCAAGCTACCCCAATCTGTCAGATTTTCCCAATTGAATATGAACCTTATTTCCTTTATTCTAACGTTGAAAATCTATCAAAGAAATTTGACAGATTGGGGTAGGTTGACCTGCTGGCGTCTGTACATTATAATGATCATAATTATTATTTGTCCTGATGAACAGGCTAAGGAATCCAGGCCCATACCGCCAAATCTGTAGTTACAAGAAGCGAAGATTTTGCAATCAAAAAGATTTTCCTAAAAAGGTTTGTAACCCATGGATTAGTGGTCAGGGATTCCAGTGAAAGAAAAATAATTACCTTACTAATTATTGTATCTTCAATAATTTGATGATAAAAAATCTGATTACCATTTTAAAATTATCAGTAAATTTTTAAGTTTTAGTTTTTCTAATTGAAACCTTAAAATACAAGAAAGATTTTTTTTATTTCGCTTAAATGCGTTTCGTTTTTAGTTGGACCGCTTTATTATTGGCAACACTTCGGAAATGTCAGAATTCCTTCGAATTAAAAATCAGACTATAAGCTAATAGTTTTTTGACAGCTGCCTTAAAACGTAACTATTCCGGATGTGCATTTGGATTGAGTGATCTTTTTTTATTTCGTGACAAAATCTGATTGTACATTTAGTCAAAAATAGTCAAAACTGATAGCCCAAAGTAAAAAATTTGTCACTCTCAAGGGTCTTCAGTTATTGTCCAAAATGTGGATCACTCAAATCAGACATTTTGCAAAAACGGCTATGAGCTAAATTTCAACAAAAACTTACTCTACTGACTAAATTTATACCTCAAAAATTTGTTAACAAATTGTCACAATATTTTTAAAACTATCAAGCCATTTAAAGCTACTTCCAGGTATCTATAACAGTATCATTGGATCACTCAGTACAGACACCATTTTGTCTGAGAGATCGTTGTAATAAGGCTTAGGTTGACTTTTTCTACACATCTTTTTTTTTAATCCTAAAATGTACGTTCCGAATATATTTGTACAATAAATATCATAACACAAATACCTTTTATTAAAAAGTTATGAGTAATTCAATGTTTTTAAATTTGCTGAACTGTGTGATCCTTATGAATACTTATAGGTAACTACCTGTTTCGTATTGATTTACACAACTTACGATTTATTTTTGTACAACTTTATGACTAAAGTTTTACATAAAAATTATTTTCATAGACGGCTTAGTTTACGAGATATTAGATTTTTAATTTTTTAAAGAAATTGAGTGTTGTAGGGTACATATGATTTTAACTTTTAATGTATATATTTAAATGTTTCATATTTTATTGTTATTAGCTGCGTCGCACGAATAAATTACAATTTCGAGCGGCTATTGTTGTTTACATCTTTGGCAAATTTTGAGACGTCGGACCCTAAATAAATACGTTCGGTACTTACATTGTTCTTGCATAAAACAGGAAAACCACTGATACTGTCACTATCACGTAAGCTCACTTATGTGCACTAAATGTCGTACCAAAATAAATGAAATGTGCGACTAAGTAAATAACAATAAAATATGAAACATTTAAATATATACATTATAAGTTAAAATCATATGTACCCTACAAGGCGTAATTTCTTTAAAAAATTAAAAATCTAATATCTCGTAAACTAAGCCGTCTATGTAAATAATTTTTATGTAAAACTTTAGTCATAAAGTTGTACAAAAATTAATCGTAAGTTGTGTAAATCAATACGAAACAGGTAGTTACCTATAAGTATTCATAAGGATCACTCAGTTCAGCAAATTTGAAAACATTTAATTACTCGTAACTTTTTAACAAAAGGTATTTGTGTTATGATATTTATTGTACAAATATATTCGGAACATATATTTTAGGATTAAAAAAAGATGTACAGAAAAAGTCAACCTAAACCTTATTACAACGATCTCTCAGACAAAATGGTGTCTGTACTGAGTGATCCAATGATACTGTCTTAAATACCTGGAAGTAGCTTCAAATGGCTTGATGGTTTTAAAAAATATTGTGACAATTTGTTAACAAATTTTTGAGGTATAAACTTAGTCAGTAGAGTAAGTTTTTGTTGAGATTTAGCTCATAGCCGTTTTTGCAAAATGTCTGATTTGAGTGATCCACATTTTGGGCAATAACTGAAGACCCTTGAGAGTGACAAATTTTTTACTTTGGGCTATGAGTTTTGACTATTTTTGACTAAATGTACAATCAGATTTTATCACGAAATAAAAAAAGATCACTCAATCCAAATGCACATCTATTCCATGTGCATTTGGATTGAGTGATCTTTTTTTATTTCTTTTTTTTTTTTTTTTTTTTTTTTTGTTAAATCCAATGGTGGAGGGGCAATTCTCGTAATGTTTATGAACGTTCACAGGATCTCAGTCTCAATCCGTCAAAAATACTTCAAATTTCCCTACATTTTGACAAGTTTTTGACATTTGTTTGTCACCGAGATGAGACTGCGACTAGATTTGAACGTTTTAAGAGCGCCTTCACACTAGCGTTTGTCCGGCGTAGGCGTTCGATAAACGTATGCGCAGCGCAGGCGTCGCGTCAACGCGGCGCAGGCGTCGCATTGTTGCGGCATTTCCTCTGGAGTCAATTGAACGCGGCGCAGGCGTCACACAAATGCGTTGTTTTTCGGAAATATTCCGCAGTAACGCGGCGCATACGTCGCGCACCTGAGGCGCTAACGCAGCGTATTCATTTACCCTTGCCTTGCACTGACGCCGCAACAACGCGACGCCTGCGCCGCGTCGTCGTGGCGTCTACGCTGCGCATACGTTTATCGAACGCCTACGCTGGAGAAACGCTAGTGTGAAGGCGCTCTAAATTACGAGAATTGGCCTTCAGATTACGTAAAAGTTAAGTAGCCTTATCTTATTGAATTAGCTTGTTTATGACTTTTTACTGGCATACGTGTACCTATGAGTTTATATCAGTTTAAAAATATATATAATTGTTATGCGTGTAGGTATAGTTACATCCTATCGTACAAAGTGATGAAATCGAATGTATTCGCTTCAAATGAATGAATCGAAAATAACAATTTTATACTTAGTAGGTAAATCAGTATAGGAAAACTTTGCATCTACTCAAATATCAATAAAATATTTAAAGCAATATAAATTAAACAATCCTAAAACCTATATATTTTGATTATATTGCGGGTTTTGTACATAAAAAATTTAAACAACCAATAAAATATTGTATTTAATAATAAGCACAGGCATAGAAACCGCTAATCGATAATAGGTACAGAGGCCAGCACATCAAGCTACCCCAATCTGTCAGATTTTCCCAATTGAATATGAACCTTACTCCTTTGTGCTAAAGTTGAAAATCTATCAAAGAAATTTGACAGGTTCGGGTAGGTTGACCTGCTGGCGTCTGTACATAGAAATTAAAGTGTAAATAATCGAAATGTTACATGCTACAATCACTAGTTCCATCTGTCAAAAAACGGATAACTTAGTGGAGTGAAGTATAGGTATTCTGTGTTATGCAAACAAAACATGTCAAGTAATATGGTACCCTACAAAGTAACATAGGGCGAAACTCGGCTCATCGGTCATAGTTTTATGATTTGATTGCGAAATTTTATTTCCAATCGGATAATTTAGTAAATATACTATGTAGTAACTTTGATATAAAGGACGAACAAACTATCACAGAATTACTTTATAACACAGATTAACCAAGTTTTACCCTAAGTACTTCTCTTGTCTACTCACTACTGCTGTATAATCCGCTGGATGCGGGAAACGCAGGATCTGCTATTCTAGCGTTGCTAAAAAAGACCTCAACAGTGGAGTACGTCTTTCGGCTAAATAGTGATGGTGAAACAAAATTGTGGCTAATCAAGGGTGTGGTGCGTCGGGGCGATAAACTACAAGACCGATTTACAGCGAAGAAATAATCCCGCGGTCCGTCATTTTGAATTTTAGAATTTACTCATATTAAAATACGACAATAAATTAAACTTCATAAATATTTAATGACGTTCCCAGTCTGCATACAAATAATTCAAACAAATTCTTATAGGTAATTGTTTCACTATAGCTAGTCAAACATTGGCAAGCCCCGTAGTCAAGCCATAAGCACTATTTTTATCTCTGCTGTGTAAAAACTATTTTTATTATAGGTACCTACGCACTTAGATTATTTTCCCTTCACATTATAGGCAAACCGCTTTGAGTCCTCGCCTGGGGGTTTAGGGGCGCAGGGGTACCCTTCTGAGCCACCACCATTTCAGACACCAATCTACATGGTCCTCAAAATGATCTGACCAAGACTATTTCTGGATTTTTATATACACATTGACATTGATAAGTTTTACATATACAGTGACATGAATATTTACTTTGTTAAGTATTATATTATTTTTAATGACTGTGAATGTGAAGACTATGTGGGTTAGTTTTACTTTGCCTTTGTTTTTTTCTCAGATAGTTTTAGTCATGATCTGGCAGTTTGAGTAATTTATGCGACCTACCCAAATGTCCTTTCTTTGGTATTGTTCGTCGAATCGTTGAGCTCCCTAAGTTTGAGTTGAGCTGCATGATTACCTACTGACAAATGCGTGCACTGACTGGACGGGTCCACTCAATCTGTGTGGTTCTTTCCTCAAAAGACCATTTCAGACACCAATCTACATGGTCTCCACATGATCTGACCAAGATTATGTCTGGACTTTAAAAGAGACTGTGACCTCTGAGTTTGTTTCGGCCTTTCTTCTCAGAGTAGTCAGATAGGAAACGCCGACCTCATCTCGTTTTAAAAAAATATGACGTGTAAAAGTGTTTGTACAAACCTACTTACAGAAATAAAATCATTTATCATTAAAATATTTATTCCTCTAATGATTGCACCTACTACTGTTTGTCTCTGCATCACCCAAACAAAAGTTGACTGGTAGAAAATGCCCATGTATGTGCTTGAAGTATTAAATAAATAAATAATAAATTGGTGGTTTAACATACACACACAGATATATGTATAAAAACAATAGGGTTTGGGCGAAGATAGTAGTTGTGAAATTATTGCACCCTTTCGGTCTCCCTAGAGTATATATGTTCTGTGCTTTCGGTGCGCAGCTCAGTTGACGGATGTCAGTTATTCTTGTCAAAATCAAACAAAGGTGCGCGCCGAATGAAATGAGTTTAAATAGTGGTTAATTTAAAATTAATTTTGTACTTGATAGTTTTAGCAATAATACTAGGTACTGCGCATTTACTATATGATAAAAGTTTCTCATGATAACCAAGCTAGAGCAAAATATTAAATGAAACTGGAATTACAAGGAATTCAAAACTACAAAAACTACACCGATAATTGACAAAATAAAACAACAGAAATCGATAATAATATGCATTTATTGGAAGAACGGTTTTATTTTAAAAAATGTGTAATTTTATTTCCATACAATTTCTATTAGTATCTTACATAAATGTATTTATTCTTTCTTGTACAAAATATTCAAACGAAATGGTTAATTTGATTTTGGTTTAATCGATGTAAAATCGATTGGTTGTGCAAATCACACAATCACAACACTAGCATGTAAACAATACATATTGAACAAAACCAAAATAAGGAATTATATCGTTCGAAAGATTATGAAAAGGTAATATTCTATGACCGAAGAGTAATAAACATGAATTGAGACTAGAAATTGGCATAAATACATCTAGGAAATTTATACGCATACGCAATTACGCAGGGATATCAGAGGCGCTCTTTTATTGTATTTCGAGCCACAGCCCCTCACACAACACTTACACATGGTTGCCTTTAGCACACACAGCTTCAATCAAATTTACAGCACTCAAAATGTCCTCAAAAACGAAAAAAAATAATATCAGTCGTACGATAACGCCAAATGACACTTCTTGTACACTCAGAAGTACTCAGAGAATCATAAACTAAAATGGCTAACCGGCCGATGGGCTGGGTTTACGTGACGTCATATATCAGTATTGCAATTTTAGAAAACTGTTGATTTATTTGATTTACTTATTTACAAAAATCAATCTTTAGTCGATTCTGTAATAATCGATATGTTGTAGGTACTTATTTAATCAAAATAATCTCCACTTCTAACCGCCATCTTTATTTTATCTTACTTGCTGTTTGCGCCTTAGTAAAGACGGACGTATAACCTTCCTAGTGACTTTCAATTGGCTATTATACTTACAGTTATAAAAAGCCCATAACTCGTTTTATTTAAGAGTTAGAACCTAGATTTCCTACAGGTTATGGGTCCAGGTTACGTTTTTACTGCAATATAAGTGATTAAAAGTAAGTCCGTTACGAACTTTTAAAAATGGATGATTTAAAAACTAAACGTAATATCAAGCCATTCGATGGGAAAAAATACAGTGTCTGGAAGTTTAGAATACGGCATTGTTAAATGGTATGGATGTGATAAAAGTTATTGACAACGATCCGGTAATTCGATGTAACTTGTGAGAGAAAAATAACCTGTTAGCAAAAAGTGTTATCTTCGAGTATTTATCAAATTCCTGCCTCGGTTTTGAGAAAGAATACGGCGAAAGAAATTTTGAAAAGTTTGGATGTTTTGTATAAACGGCTTTACGAAAAAAAAAATGTTGATTTTAAAACTGCAAGGTGACGTCATACTCATAAAACATTTTACGATTTGAATCGAATTGTTAGCCGCCGGTGCGAAGTTGGAAGAAACCGTTATGGTAGCTCATTTGTTGCTCATCCTACCCGCAACTTATGATGGTGTGATAACTGCGAACGAAACTTTATCAGAGGATAATTTTAACGCTAGCGTTCGTTAAAACAAGGCTTTTGGATCAAGTCAAGTTGAAAAAATTAGTCCAGTGATACCAGCGTCAAAGTTTTGCAAGTTGAACGAAAAAAATGGACACGAATTCCGAAAAAGAAAATTCGATAATTCTCAAAATAATAAAGGGAATAATAGCTACTACCACCAGAAGAATGACAAGCAGAAGAAGAGGTCTCAGTTCTTGAAGTGTCATCAGTGTGGCCGTAAGGGGCATGTGAAAAACGACTGTTTCTACTTCAAAAGAAAACACGAAAAGGACAAGGACGGTCCAGGCAGTTGAGATCAGTGGACCATCCACGTCGAGAAATTTTTCTGGATTTGCTTTTATGATTGGAGACTATCAAGGGGATGATGTTGGAAGCAAAGTTACTTTCCTGTTGGATTCTGGATCATCGGACCATATTATAAACTGGGAAGATCTTTTCATTAGTCACACCGTTTTGCAGCCGCCTTAAAATTTTCTATTGCTAAAAATTATGAATTTATTTCAGATACTAAAAAGGGGACGATGTGTGTGACCAGCCACATGGGCGTTCAAGGAGTTTTAGAGGACGTGTTCTTCTATGCTGAGGTATCATACAACCTGCTGCCTGTATCGAACATGCAACGTGCTGGGTTGACAGTCAGTTTCGACCAGCATGGAGCCCACACAAGTAAGGATAAAACCATTATGCAAGGTATGTTGAAAAATAATTTAATTGCTGTAGACTTAATGGCATCTGTAAATAAGTGTGAATCTGTTTCTCATATGTATCACCGCTTTAGTCATATTAGTAAAAATAAATTCATCGAAATTAAAAATAATAAAATGCTTGATACCAGCCAAATTGAAACTGTAATGCCAGATGATGAGTTGTGTGAGGCCTGTATAAATGGAAAACAGAGTCGACTTCCATCCAATCAGGTTAAATATAAAAGTCATGTTAAACGGCAATTATTGATTGTGCACTCAGATGTTTGTGGACCTATTACTGGACCAACTAACGACAACAAAAACTACTTTGTACTTTTTGTTGATGAGTATACGCGTTATTGCATTACGTACCTATTAACCTATTAATCAGGCGTGTTCGCTGCTTTTTAAGATTTCGTGGCTAAAAGCGAAGCTAAGTTTAAGTTAAGATTAGTCAACTTATACTGTGATAATGGTGGCGAATATCTATAGACTGAAATGAAAATTTATTGTGTAGAGAGAGGGATATCTTATCATTGAACAGTTCCGAGAAAAACACAGTTGAATGGCGTTTCTGAACGTATGGTCAGAACCATTACTGAAAAATTTTGCTCTATGGTAAACGGTGCTCAATTAGACAAAGTGTTTGGGGCGATGAAGTGCTTACTGACTGCTGTTTATTTAATTAATTTGAGCCCAATTAAAGCTTTGAAACTTTCAAAAACACCATTCGAAATGTGGCATGATAAAAACCTCAAATTAAATATTTGAAGGTATTTGGTTCAACTGTTTACGTTCATAATAAAATCAGTATACCAAGTTTGATGAAAAATCATGGAAACCATACTAGTGGGTTATGAACCAAACGGCTATAAAGTTATACTGTTAGCCCAGAATGCGAAAAATACGTACTAGTCAGGGATGTTATTGTTGATGAGACTGGTTTTCTTCAATCCAGGCCAGACCTCAAGTCTGAAGGGAATATTAAAAATTCTCACGACAAAACTGATGATTTATTATCCAAATCAGTGCCGGTAAAGTCTCATAATTCTGACAGTTTAAAATCAGATACATATAAATCTGATGGGCACAAGTGTCCTAGTAAAATTCGCAAATTAAACCATGATAATTTAATTGAATCGGAGCAAAGAGTTGATACACTTTCTGATAACCCGTCTTCACCAAAAGAAAACACAGTAATCCTGAAGTTAGAAGAAGCAATAGGCTCAAAAAAAAATCGTCCACCTATTTCGTATATGTAATGAAGACGATGATAATGATTACACTTTCTGTGCTCATTCTATTAAAATATGTTATAGGTATATTATGTTATAGGTATATTATTATAATATATGATTCTATGTAAAATACCAAATTCATTAGAAGAGATCAAAACTCGAGAGATCTCAGTGGGAAAGCGCAATTAGGGACGAATTAAATTCTCTAAAGTTAAATAATACTTGGACTTTCGTACCAAGACCTGAAAACAAAAACATTGTCGGTTGTAAATGGATATTTACTTTAAAACATGATGAATTTGGAAAACCTTTAGAAAAGTTAGTTCATAATAATATGGACGTCAAAACCGCCTTCTTAAATGGCAAATTAAAGGAAAATATTTATATGAAAGTCCCCGAGGGCTTCTCTTGTCCAGATAAATATGTGTGCAAATTAAATAAAGCATACATACTTAATTAAATAGCTAGATGTTGGTTTGAAGTTTTCGAACGATCTCTTAAAGAAGGTTTTCAAAATTCTTCAGTCAATAGGTGTATTTGCTAGACAATGGATCTCCATTGTCTAGTAAATAAAAATATTTATGTCGTTCTGCATGTAGATGATTTAGTTATAGTATGCGCTGATATTGAAACAATGAATAATTTTAAAAAGGTATTTAATGAGTAAATTTAAAAAGACTGATTTAAAAGAGATAAAAAATATATATATATATTTCTTGGTATAAAATTACAAGGCATGCAAATGAAATTACATAAGATCAAAGTGCATACATAAAAACGTTATTAAATAAATTTAATATGCACGATTTAAACCTGTCAATACACTCATTGAAAATAAACTTAATTTTGACGCATTCAACTCTGATGAAAAATATAATGCTTATGTCTAGACGTTATAGGATGTTTAATGTATGTCATGTTATATACTTGTCCAGATTTAAGTACAAGCGTTGGATGTTTAATGTATATCATGTTATGTACTCGTCCAGATTTAAGTACAAGCGTTGGATGTTTAATGTATGTCATGTTATGCACTCGTCCAGATTTAAGTACAAGCGTTAATATACTGAGTAGGTATACGAACAAAAATAATAAATAACTCTGGCAATGTCATAAGCGAGTGCTCAGGTACTTGAAAGCTACCGTTGATTTAAAATTAAGTTATAAAAGATGTGCTTACAATAATATTCTACGTAGTGGCAGAGATTCAAACGACAAGAAAAGTACAATTGGGTATTTAGTTCAGCTCTTTGAGCACTGTTCTATAGCCTGGAGTACAAAGAAACAAATGTCAGTTGCTGCCTCTTCAACAGAGGTGGAATATATGGCATTGTATAAAGCTATTAGGGAGGCATTATGGCCTAAATCACTAACAGTTAGTATTAAGATAGATATCGATAAATCTATCATAATCTATGAGAATCACAATGGCTGTATAAGCATTGCAAATAATCCAACCAATCACAAACGTACAACACATTTTGATATATAGTATAATTGTTCTAGGAAACAGATTGAGAAAAATGTAATAAAACTAAATTACATTCCAATAGGTCAACAATTGGCAGATGTTCTGACCAAGCAATTACCTGCTATCACTTTTGAAAAGTTGAGAAGCATGATGGGCTTAGAATAAGATTCTGATATTTTTTTTATTAATTTAATTATTATTTAGAATGATTTAATGAAGTGGTCTGATTAAGGTTTTTTCTGGGTTTTCCTTAATCCTTAGAACAAATGTTAGACCATTAATTGTATTTCCCAGCAAACACTAGGAAGTGAATATGTTCCGGTCAATTAAGTATTTACTTTATTTTATTTGTATAATTGGTAGATTAATTTTTGAGGGGGCGTGTTGATTTATTTGATTTACTTATTTACAAAAATCAATCTTTAGTCGATTCTGTAATAATCGATATGTTGTAGGTACTTATTTAATCAAAATAATCTCCACTTCTAACCGCCATCTTTATTTTATCTTACTTGCTGTTTGCGCCTTAGTAAAGACGGACGTATAACCTTCCTAGTGACTTTCAATTGGCTATTATACTTACAGTTATAAAAAGCCCATAACTCGTTTTATTTAAGAGTTAGAACCTAGATTTCCTACAAAAACTGACAAAATATGGTTGTCTCTTTTTACACTTTCAGAGTCACGTAGGTTAGAAAGAAACATGTATAATATTTTTATTTCTTTAAAGAATCGTATGATATTTCTATAATGTTTAGGTAATTTATGTAGATCAATAGGGCACTTCCTCTCTTCTTATTTATTCGTTGCTGATTTATACTCTTGACAGCTCACTTCACCTAACTTTTCACGGTGAGATTTTTACAGAATCGATTGGCTGTTCCAAGTCATAGATATTCTTTGGAGGTATGAATCGCTGGAATATTCCTAATAGTTTAAAAGTTAGAGAATATTATTAATAAGAAGGTCGTATTTTTAAAATTTTCTAACTAGGTGGCAAAATAAAATAAAACAATGAAATTAATATGTAGGTAAATGAATTATTAATTGAAATTACAATAGATGTTCAAAATTCCTTCCTCTTACTCTCAAACACAACTGGCATCGCCGAATGAAATTTGGTATATTCGTCTAAATGCACGGGAATTATTTTTTATTTAGGAGGTTGCAGATGTGATTTTCTGACGGAGTTTGTTGGCAACACAACGACCGGTGGGAGCGAGACAGCACGCTCTATCGGACGACGGTGTCAACATTTTGAAATTATACGAGTAACCGCCGCGAACGACGTTAGAAAAACATCGAACACGAACCGCGCGGCGGCATTCGCTTCTTGAGATTGATTGTAACAGGTTACTCTTAGATTAATTAAAGTATCGTTTAGAATCATACGTCTATATTTTATAATCACCTGCCCCCGCCTTCAGCCTAGTTAGTCAACATCAGAAGTGAACATCCACGTCCTAAAAATGAGTAAAAGAAAGGGTAGGAAACGTGCACGAACTTCCAGCTCCAGTAGCAGCAGCAGCAACAGCGGGAGTAGCAGTGGGAGGACTCCATCACCACCATCCTCCAGTAGACAAAGGAAGGGACGAAAGGTATCTCGCACAAATGAGCAACTGACTTTGACTACAAGCACAATTACTCTTCACAATATGATTCCGACCTTTGATCCGTTAAAAGATAATATTACCGCATGGCTGAAAGTAATAGAATCTTACGCAAGGACATTTTCGTGGGCTGATAGTATGATCCGATTCAGGCTCTTAATTAATAAATTGTCAGGTTCTGCAAAAATATGGTACGATTCATTGTTGCGTCATGAGCATTCGTGGACCACGTGGCAGTGGAAGGATTGGAGTGATAAAATTAGGTCAACGTTCCAAGTGAAGCGTAGTATGTTTGAGTTGCTTAAGGATATTATGGAGGGTAAGCCGACAGAAAATCAGTCCATGTAGGTATACTTTTTATTTCGAACAAAAATCAAAAATAGATAATCTTTGTTTAAACTTCTCGGAATGTGATATTATCTCGATCATTTTAGGGAATATAGGTGACAGTAATCTCAGTGCCTCAATGGAAGCTAGCAAATTTAAGTCTTGTGAAAGTCTGGCGGGGTTTTTGCATAGTCGAATATACAAATCAAAACATGGAACGAAACAAGTTATGCCATCGAGTTTAGGCCGCGAACCCACACACAGTTATCCACTCAAAGCAATACTTCGAACTCACATACACCTAATACATCGATGAATCAAATGTCCATCACCAATAATGAAAAACAACAAAATGTGGGTACGAACCGAAAACCACTCGAATGTTTTACTTGTGGCAGAAATCACAAACGAATACATTGTAGTATCAAGTGTGAGTTTTGTAAAAAACGAGGTCACTCTGAAACTGTTTGTTTTTATAAAAAGAACACTTCTTCGGTAGCCGAAAAATCAAATAACCAAGAAATAAAATGTGTTTCCATATCCGATTATAGAGACAAATTCTGTAAAAATAGCCACATTAATGGGTATATACATAGCGCATTCGTTGATACGGGTAGTAGCTGTTCTATTATAACAGAGAACTTATCTAGGGAGTTTTTGATACCCCTAATAACTCTAACAACCCCGGTGATCTTGCAAGGGTTTTCTAGCGATAGTATAAAAACTGTTAATGCAAAAATTCAAGTGAACATTAAATTAGATTCGGTCTGTCTAGAAAATATCGAGTTCTATGTTTTGAACGAACTATCCGGTTGCGACATATTGATAGGCAGAAATATTACTGAACGAAACGATATAATGTATTCACGGGTAGGTAATAACTTAAAGTTTGATTATGCCGTCGGTTTCGAAAATTTTTGCAAAATGGTTAATGTAAGTAGTCTTGAAATCGATACAGATTCTAATGTTAGCGAGTTAGCGACATTGTTTAGGAAATATTATAGTTGCTTAGCATCTATTATTCAGGAGCTAGGAAAGGTTAATTGTCATGAAATGGACATTTCTCTCAGCGATGCCAAACCAATTCAATATCGCCCCTATAGAGCATCACCGACTGATAGGAAAATTATACGAGAAATGGTGGATGAGCTATTGGTAAATGGAATTATCCACGAGAGCCATTCCCCCTATTCTAGCCCTGCCCTTCTGGTCAATAAGAAAAACGGTGAAAAGAGGTTGTGTATAGATTACAGGGCTCTTAACAAAGTGACGGTCAAAGATAAATACCCGATGCCGCGCATCGAGGACCTTATTGACAGGCTTCAGGGGTGTAAATATTTTACGAATTTAGACCTTAAATGTGGGTATTATCAAATAAAAGTAAGCCAAGAGTCTATTCAAAAGACCGCATTCATAACTGAAGACGGACACTACAAATTTTTGCGCGTACCCTTTGGGTTAGTTAATGCGCCATCTTGTTTTCAGCAAATGATGAACAAACTTATCGGTAACCTTCGTTTTGGCAGGGTTATTTTGTATTTAGATGATATTTTGATTATAACGGAGACGATAGAGAAAAATCTGAGGGTTTCAGAGCAGATTTTGCAAATATTTCGAACAAATGGACTAACGTTAAATTTTAAAAAATGTCACTTTTTAAAACAAGAAATAGAATTTCTTGGTTATAAAATAAGACAGGATTCTATAATGCCAAGTGAATGTAAAATACAAGCGGTTAAAGATTTTCCTATTCCAAACAATATTCACCAATTACGTCAGTTTCTCGGGCTCATTAGTTACTTCAGAAAGTTTATTAAAAATAGTGCAATTTTGTCAAGTCCGCTCACTCGTTTGCTGAAAAAGGATTGCGCATGGATATAGGGTACTGAGCACGATCAAGGCTTTCACACCTTGAATAACGCCTTAACAGCCGATAATATCTTGACCATCTTTGACCCAAATAAAGACTGTGTTTTATATACCGATGCTAGTAGGGATGGACTCGCGGGTATTCTCATGCAAGTTACCTTATAAGGAGAAAAGCCAATACATTATTATAGTCGTTTAACAACCGAAGACGAAAAGAAATTTCATTCGTTCGAACTCGAGCTTCTAGCAATAGTTTCATCATTACAAAAGTTTAGACTGTACCTATTAGGTTCCACCTTTCGAGTAGTTACTGATTGCAATGCGGTGAGATACGCGTTAAAAAAAAAGGAAATAATTCCACGTATTGCGCGTTGGATTCTTTCCACCCAGGAATTTTCTTTCGAAATAGTACACAGAGAGGGCACACGTATGCAGCATGTTGATGCACTAAGCCGCAACCCCGTACGTAGCGGCGAGAGGTCAGAGTTGGAAATAGTGATGTCCATAACTGAATCTGATTGGCTACTTTCAGTACAACTTCAAGATCCAAATTTGGTTAATATCAAAAATTTTCCCGTTACTATTCACACCCAGTGTGCCTGTATGGGACAGTCATAACGGGACGCAATCATTTGCAAAATGCTGTTGGTGCTACCGCGCAGTCTTTGTAATAATGACGCCTCTTTCTTACGCATTACAGCGTGGAAACCGTCAACTCGCGCATCTGCGAACATCTGCGATGCACTGCAGTGCCGCGGCAACCCCAACAGCATTCTGAACGCATTATTTTACTGAATACGCAGGACGTTGTAGGCCCGTAGCGTATACCGAACCTATAGGCCGCTCGTGTAGAGATTGACAATATGCCCTAAAAAGTGTGATCTTTACTTCCTTAGTACGTCGAGCGAACCTACGGGCCAGCATATTGCTCCTAACCGCCAACGCCCTGCGTTCTCTTTCTATATCTGGGTCATCTTTTAAGTCCTCCTCCAAAGAGAACCGACGAGAGTCCTCGTAATAAAAATCTCTAACTTTTAAGCTATTAAGAATAATTATTCCAGTGATTCATACCTCCAAAGAATCTCTATGACTTGGACCAGTTTTTGTAATACGTGGTCAACTTTCGCTAGTGTAACTTTTTCCCATAAAAATCGCTCAAAAATTGAGTAAAACTTTTGCCAGACCGAGGACTTTGCAGTACTTAACTGTTTTTTATTATTGAATAAATGTTTTCTAGCTGCGTATAAAGTATTACCAAAAGAAAGGCCCACTTTTCTACAACGTTCTGAAAAAAAAATAATAATAATAGCCCTGATAGTTTTTTTTATGCTTTTTTTCATTGAGCACTATGCGAAGTGATTGAAAAAAAACAAAAATTGATCATAACTTTTGAACCGTAAAAAAATTGTACCAACATACCAACCAACCAACTAAGGAATCAAAACAAGACCAACAATGAGGTCTGAATAATTAAAATGCAAGTACCTGTATCGTAATAATTTGTACTGGGTGGAACATTGATAGGATACAAATGTATGAGCAAATGACCATACCCTTTATGCTTGTCTGAATAAATAAATTATATTATTATTATTACCAACAGAGTCTAAAAGTTTGGAAATGACCTTGCCTACACTCCTATTCGATTTGATCCATACTTCCAGGGACACCCTATATAATGACTTAATGAGTGGCTGACAAGGGGGCGCAGTTGGTCAAAGTTAATGAAATGTATTGAAAAAACAAGATGGCGGCGTTTGTTCCGATTTCAGCCACGCGCCAAAAGAATCTTGTAGCGATTTATGTAACAATTATACAGGCCCTGGGAATCGAACCCAGTACCTCTCGCTCAGCAGTGGCGCTTGCGACCACTAAAACTACGAGGCAGTTATTAGGATCCCAACCTAGCGAAATGACGAGGCAGATACATTAACGAATTTCTCTAAGATTATCTTTATTTTAAGAAGGTATAAATACAAAATAGTTCTGATACAAGTTTGAATATATTATTAATGCAATAAATAGTATCGAGATAAAAATATTCAAGTCGCTTATATTCATTTGCGCCCTCGTCGGTATCCCCCAGTCAAACTTAAACCTATATGGTGCCACCAGTTTTTGCGTTTGAGTTCTCGTTCATACTTGGCATTACGGCGGAACTCACGCCACTCTTCGCACTTCTGGGGAATATTAGGCCCATAAGTTGATTTTGGCCTGAACGAAGCTCTAACAGTCTGTAAATAAAAATTGACAATATTAAAATGTTAGTCACACGATTAGCTCCAGCAGGGATGAAACATGGTTCTTTTACACAATATCTAAATATATACACATATCAAAAAAGTCATAAGCAAAATGTAGGTACGGTTTACGACTTAAAAGTGAAAAATAAAAAACTTGTTTACAAAAAAAAACCACCGACTTAAAAAAACACTACACAGTGAAAAATATGTCACTCAGGCTGGCTGGACAAATCTTCAAAATAGCTCGCATTTAACTAGGTCAATAGGTAATTTTATGTGACGGCTAAACACCCTTATTTCAGAAGCTGCTGTTTTAATCTCTGAAGTCGGTGTCATTGGTTCTGCATTTTCGTTTTTTGACACCGAATTTCGAAATTAAAGTTATTTTTCACTTTATACTTAGTGTTTTTCTTTAAGTCGGTTGTCAGTTTTTTATTTTCCACTTTTTAGATTTAGAGGTAGGTACCTCACACAAATTCATATAACACTACTTGCTATGTGAATATCAGTGACATAGGAATAGAGGGTGTAGGTACCGTGGTATACTGAACACATCTGCGTACCCCTTTAGAGGGTATCTCACCGTGAAAACTTGAGCAGTGTATGCAGACTTTAGAAGCAACTGCATTGAGCTTTTCATTGATGGTGGGGTGAACAGTCATAAATCATGTAATTTAGTTATAAGCCGTTGAGTTTCCTAATAATAAATAAATAAATAAACTTAGGTGAAGTGAGCTGTCACTGGGGCTTACTCTTGAAACAAATTTTAATTCCAATAAGATTCCAATGTTAATTTTACAGTCACGTGATTCGGTACTCTTGAAAACAATATTGTCAACATTGAAATTAAATTAACATTGCTCCTCTATTATTTTGACACACGTGAAGTTAACTATGTTACGGACCGCAATAGTGTTGTTCAACTCATTACCATAAACCTACGATAAAGCTTTAAAATTCTTTATCCTTAAATAACAACGCTAATAAATAAATAGTTGTATAATTGATTATTTGAAACGTATTAAATTCATTTGGGCGTAAGAAACGATTGAAATCATACAATTAATTGTGACTTTGGCTGCATGCGGTAAGATCGTTGCCTACACTACACAAAAAAGATTTCGTATTATATTTACAAACAAGTTCTCCAATGAATTTGAACTATGAGTTTGTTTATCAATATTGTTCGCGTTTGGTTCTTTTTTAGTAAGAAATAATTACTGTCCGTTAAGTTACTTATATAATATTACAGTTTTATACAAGTGGTGAGTAAATAGATAGATAACTTCTTTACAAATTAATGTTTTTGTAACGAACGCCGTACGTGCATGTGAATAGTGAACATGACTGAGTTAAATACCATACCAGTGAAGTGATAATAAGTTACAAGTGTAAAAGTGATAGGATAGGATAGCTAAGACCCTATCCGCGCTCCGGGGGTCGTAACTATTACTGTTTTACCTACTGAGTAAGATTTTGATTTTCTAATTAGATTTTAAGTTTTCTATTGCTCTAACTAGCGTTCTAACTTGTTTTTATTATTAATTTTCGTATTAGAAACTGATAGGAATATTTAACGAAGAATTTTTGAGAATTTTAATATATGAATAAAAATGATAGAATAATTAATTACGTAACTTGAAAACGAGGTTTTTTTTTCTAATAATATTTTCTTGGTTTTAGTGTCAAATGAGAGGATTATGTTTAAAACTGATATTACCGTTTGAATTATGTAAATCGGTTCACGGGTTTTACAGATAGAAATAATTTTTTATAATGAAAACATGCCAAAATCTGATTTTAGTAAGTTATTGTTCTAAAAAGTTTGTATTGTTTATAGATAGGATTTATATATGTTGTTATGTAATACGAAAGAGGAATAAAACCTTGCTCGCTCTATAATTTGCTTTTAATTCGTATACAAGCTGAAATTTTAATGGTTGTTTTCCCGAAGCGAAATGATTTTGTCTTGATAGTACAATCGATTTATAAAAAAAAATAAATTAAATATTAAAAAATGGCAGATTTACAATTGTGAAAAACAAAACTCGAACGCGATCTTGAACCAATAGTACCTATAGCTACACTAATAGTACAGCTGATACGATACTACGTACTCCTTTGTTAACGAAACACAATAGGCACATATACCTACTTAACCACGCACGCACGTGTCCCTGGAAATACCAAGGGTTTTTCCAGGGTTACTTAAAGATGGTAGGTAGCGGGCGGGCGCACGTGAGTCACTATTGATTCTCACGCTTTCGAGTTGAGATCATATTTTTATAATTATTTGAAAACAAAAACAATTATATTTTTTAAATTTAACTCCATGAATAGGTAGCACTACTGAGACCAAATTGTTCTGCCGCGGGAAAACAACCATTAAAATTTCAGCTTGTATATTCATAGAAAACATTTTGTCCCTAAAACGCATCATCTTTCGCTCATCTCGTCACTAATTCAATAGTTTTTTATGGGAATTAAGTAAACCACTTCTAAATGCAAAACAATTTCTAAAAAGTTACACATTTATTATTGGAAAAATCACAATCAACAAAGTATCCCAACGCAATATTGACGCAATACACAGCTGTCAAAACACACTCAAGAGTACCGTTTACTCCACGCCAAGCCCGATCTTAATTCCACTTAGTTGCCCAAAATGGACACCCAATTTAAAAATTATTTGGCGCTAGCATCGAACTAAAGAGTACGAAACGTCACAATTCCAATGTCGATCTATCGGAATTAAATTCAAGAGTAAGCACCCTGATGTTAGGGATTATCCCTATTAATAGCTCACTTCACGCTCACTTCACCTAAGTTATCACGGTGAGATTTTTACAGAATCGACCGGCTGATCTTTACCAAATTTAAATGGGACCATTCCGGAATAAACTTCTTTCGAACAAAAAAGAATATTGTAAATCCGTGTATAAATGACGGAGTTATGCCCGAACATACATTAAAAAAATATATTTAAACATGCGAATTGAGAACCTCCTCCTTTTTCGAAGTCGGTTAAAAATAAAGTCAAACGAAATTAAATATTTCATGTTTTACAAAATTAAATAAGTAACGACATTTTTTTTAAATATTTAAGTACGTATTTGGTAATTCAATACAAAATATGACCTCTGTTGTTTAAAACATGTCGGCAACGATTTTTCATTGAATTTTTATGATTGTTTATTGATCCTGCGGCAATCACTCCCAATGGAATTTTAACAAGTCTCAGTTGTCGACAGTCCATGTTCTCTAGAACACATCTCTGCAGCATGTACCATGCCTGTTCGACGGGATTGAGTTCTGGCAATTGTGCAGGCCACGGCAATACTCCGAGTTGTGTGCGAATGCGCATTGTCATGCATCTTACTTATTCGTAGCATGCATCAGCGTGAAATCTGAGCCAAGACTGTGCATATGGGTGAACATAAGGCATGAAGGGCATGAACGCTGAAAGATACGTTGAAGATGTCCTCGGACATCTTCAACTACAAAAACGAGCTCAGTTCGTCTGTTCTTCGTAATACCCACCCATACCATCACTGTGGAGCCACTGTAAAGGCACTGTTGGACGCATCTCAGCCGTTCAGCATTTCCGGGACGACGATACCTACACTCTTTCCCTTCTCGTATCGGGCCTAAATCCAAACCGGGACTCATCGCAAATAAAATTTTATCCCATTGCTCCTGGGTCCATGTCAAGTATTCCCTACACCATTCGTTCCGACGGGCGCGATTCCCATGGCGTATAGGTGGGCACCTAATTGGGCGTCGTGCTCGTAGGCCGTCTTCATGCAGCCTATTTCGCACGGTTTGGTGGCTAACAATAACACCGCTTGAGGATTGTAGCTTTAAACCTATCTCCCGGGCGGTTAAAATCGGCTGACGTCTTGCAGTCAGTATATGTATTGTCCTGTCGAGCAGCTGTACTCCTTCCACGTCCTGGGTGCTGCTCAGCAGGATCCCCTGTATTAACGTAACGCTGCCAAAGACGACAAATCACGCTCATATTGACACCAAAATGCCGAGATACCTGGAACTGATTTCTTCCCGCTTGTAGCATTACAGCTCTCTGCATTTCATCAGCAGTCAAATGGCGTCGTTCCATGACATAAAAACCGGTCAAGTGCGTGTCAGGCCACGCGCAGTGTAGGGTTCCGTAGTTTTTATAACAGCCAAGTGCGGGTCGTATTCGCTGACTGATAGTTTCGTACCATGCTCTAACTAAAAGCCAAACATGACTATCTACCTTTTTTTTTATTTTGGTTTCCGGGGTGGAAAATCCTCATGGATGTCCGCCCCCAGGGCCGTCTGCAGGCCTCCTCGGGTCAGGGGGCGGAGTGAGGTGTTTGACTCCCCCCGCGACGTCTAAGAGGGGCGCGCGTGGACCACTACGCACCGCCATCTCGGGTCCTGTGTGGGGGGCGACGGACTCGGGGACGTCCGTCGCCCCTGGACCCATTTAGGGGGCTGGAAGAGGGCGTTATCCGCCCTCCGCCGACGCCCGGTGCGCCTGCTGTGGCCCAGGTGACGAGATCTCCCTCTCCCTTTCCGCAGCCTCCTTCTGCGAGACGAATGTTTCGCAGAAGGAAACCACCGCGTCCCAGGACTCTTCGCCGCCGACCATCGACTCGACCACGGCCGGCAGCGACAGGTCACTGCCTACTTCTGAGATGAGGGCGCGGCGTGACCCCTCCCAAGTGCCAGCGTATGCCACGCAGTGTCCTACCGGCAGTCGACGCAGAGGTGACACCGGGCGTCCGGCTCCCTGTTTATGCGGTACTTCCCGAAGCAACCATGCCCCGAGAGCACCTGCGTCTCCCGAAACGACAGGGAGCCGTACCTCCTCCCGAGCCAGCGCTCGAGTACCGGCCTGACCGCCTCGATGGTGACGAGGCCGGCAGTAGGGCGTGAAAGCCTGTCCCGCCATTCCGCCACCAGGACCTCGCGAAGCTGAGACCGACGCAGCTCCATGTGTTGCTGCATCGGTTGCTCATCCCGCGCCCTCGCTTCCTCGCGCCACCGATACAATGACGCGAGTACTTTCGCCTCCAGGTCCCAGGGCGGGGATCCCGCCAGAACGCAAGCCGCCTCATAGGAGATCGTGCGATACCCCCGGACGACTCTGATGGCCATGGCACTCTGCGGCTTTCGCAAAACGGTGATGTTACCGGCCGTCAGGTCAGTCGCCCAGATCGGGGCCCCATACAGGGCCATCGATCGCACGATCCGCACGTAGAGCCGCCTACAGGCGGCGCTCGCCCCCCCCAAATTGGGAAGCAGCGTTGCGAGCGCGCCAGCCGCGCCCAGCAACTTGGGCGCCAGCCGTCGGAAGTGGGGTCCGAAGTCCCACCGGCTGTCGAACACCATTCCCAGGTAGGTACTTCATGGTAGACTCGACAGCGATCAGAGCCCCCCCGACCACGATGTGTGAGCCGGGCGGCGGCGCCCCCCGGGGGTCATGAAATACCATGGCCTCCGACTTGCTGAGGGCCACCTCCAGGCCTAGGCGACGTATGCGGCTCACCACCTGTGAGACCGCAGCCGTCGCCAGCAACGCTGCCTCCCTGTGCGTGCTCCTCCGAGCAGTGACCAGCGTGTCGTCAGCATAACTCGTCAGGTCCACCCCCGATTGGAGCTCGCCCCTCAGCACCCAGTCTTACCCGATGTTCCACAGGAGCCAGCCTCGGACCAAGCCCTGCGGAACACCGCACGACATGCGGTGCTGGTTTGCGCCATCACGTCTCACGTATGAGATACACCTCTCCGACAGATAAGCCCCAACGATGTTGCGGAGGTAGGGAGGCACACGATGATACCGCAGTGCCTCCCGAATACAACTCCAGGGCAGGGTGTTGAAGGCGTTGGAGATGTCCAAGGACACCGCCAACATCACCCCGTCCCGGGACACTGCTTCCTCCGCCAGAACTCTCACCCGAGACACAGCGTGAATGGTGGAGCGCCCATGCCGAAAACCGAACTGGCTGCCGTCCAGGTCCGGCTCCTCTCCGCACAAGTGGCCGACGAGGCGGGCTGCGATTACACGCTCAAACAGCTTACCCACCTTGTCTAGCAGCACTATGGGCCGGTACGTGGACGGCGAGTCCGCAGGGCGCCCCGCCTTCCTGAGCAGAACCAGACGACCAGATTTCCACAAAGTGGGAAACTGGCCCCGCTCAAGACACGCCGTGTAGAGTCCTCTCAGTTGGGGCTCAAGTTCCTTCAGAGCGAGGACTAACACGCAGCCGTGGATATCGTTGGGCCCCGGAGCCACGTTCTTGGCTCGGAGCCGCATCACGGCTGCCCCCATCTCTGCCTGTGTCACCTCTGGGACTCTGATGGCGTTCTCCTCTATAGACTCTGCGGCCGTGGGCAAAGCCATCGGCGGCGGAGTATGCTCCGCTCTTGCCGGGAAGAGGGCTGCAACTACCTCCTCCAGCAGCTCGGGTTGGAGACTCCTTAAGTGGGGGCACCGCGGCCCGAAGTTTCCCTCGGACCACGCGATAAGGGTGCCCCCACGGATCCCCGTCTAGAGCCTCCAACATCTCCTCCCTGGCTCGCGTCTTCGCCTCGCCGATGGCCAGCCACAGAGTCTCCTTCGCCGCACGGTACACCTCATACAACCCAGCTTCTTCGTCAGGGACCCGACGACGTCTCCTCCGGTATCGGGGTTACTGGTGCCTGACCGCCACGCACGCGACGCGCAACTGCGTGATCTCGGCGGTCCACCAGTACACCTGGCGAATTTGACTTCCTATACAAATCCTCAACTGATCCGATAATTTTCGAGTCAAATACAATTGGTCGACTATTACTCGTAAGCTTGTAAAGCCAACTTAAGTGTGATAGTTTTCCTTTAAACTTCGTTATAAAAAGGTACTACTGCCGTGACATTTGAATTTCTAACTACAACCGTTTAGTTGGTAGAGAGGGGAGGGGACACTTGACTATAACGAAAATTGGTACTTTAAAGCTTGCTAAGTTACGAACGGTTTACTTATGGCCGATTCCTATAAATTACGGACCGTTGTTGGTTAAAATTAAGAATCTTGTATCTTTACCAATAATGATGCAAATATCTCATAGCTTTCCATAGTAGACCCTCCCATATGAAAGTAGCTATCACAGGTAAAATTAGCTTAAGAATCTATGTATATGCCCAGCCCAGGTTGACCATAAAAATTGCTGCCATTGGTAAGCAAAACCATTCGTTTTTGTTTATTGGAACCGTGCATTAATCAAAAAACGGTCTTCCCAAACCCCTAGTATTTTTAAAAGCCCTATCCAACGATATCCCACACTATGGGAAGGACAAAAAAAAAATTATCATCCCCACTTTACATGTAGGGGAAGACCCTAAATAATTGTTTTTTCAAAATGTTATTTTACCACTTTTTCGGCGTCATTAACGTGTATGACTCATTCCAAATTACAACTTTCTAGTACCAATAGTTTTTGAGCTAAACCGCGGCCAGACAGACAGACTGACGGACATGGCGAAACTATAAGAGTTCCTTGTTGACTACGGAACCCTAAAAAATGACTAACCACTAAACTACTTTTTCAAAAACTGTATATCTCAAAATGATGAAAGTGAGATAACTAAGTAAACTAATTAAATTGACTTTTAACCTTAGTCGTAATACTAAGTTTTATTCTGCATAGAAATACCTAATAATAATAATAATAAAAGATATATATTAACTATTTTTTATATTTCTAAATGTTTTTATATTGTAATATTTAAAAATATAATTTATATGTATTTAGTTAAATAAAGGAAATAATAATAATCCCTATAGTCCTCTCCACAACAGGCGTCATTCCAAATCACCTTCTTCATAGCCTTATGTTATTAAAACTATTAAAACTAAAAGAAACCCTCTATATTACCCTCCAAAAAGCTGCAATTTTAAACATATGTCGCATTGTCAGAAAGTTCATACAAATAGATGAAAACCAAATAGGTTCTCATCACAACACTTCTTATAAGGTTTAAGAACAACTTTATTTCTCATAAGAATTTCATGCATAATTCACTTACTGAGAAACAATATCTAAAACTAAGATTAATAATTAGAGCGCACAGATGTGGGTAAACAGATAACATAAAGGGGCATGACAATATTAGGCCCAGAGAGGCACAAGGGATTTCTTTTACTAAAAAAATATGTTAATATTTTTCCCATATCTTCCACGTATTCATTACTTTGTGCAAGTCGGCACCATTTATTCAAAAATATTATAAATGATAAATGATTTTATTTCTGTAAGTAGGTTTGAACAAACACTTTTACACGTCAATCATATTTTTTTTTAAAACGAGATGAGGTCGGCGTTTCCTATCTGACTACTCTGAGAAGAAAGGCCGAAACAAACTCAGAGGTCGCAGTCTCTTTTAAAGTCCAGACATAATCTTGGTGAGATCATGTGGAGACCATGTAGATTGGTGTCTGAAATGGTCTTTTGAGGAAAGAACCACACAGATTGAGTGGACCCGTCCAGTCAGTGCACGCATTTGTCAGTAATCATGCAGCTCCACTCAAACTTAGGGAGCTCAACGATTCGACGAACAATACCAAAGAAAGGACATTTGGGTAGGTCGCATAAATTACTCAAACTGCCAGACCATGACTAAAACTATCTGAGAAAAAAACAAAGGCAAACTAAAATTAACCCACATAGTCTTCACATTCACAGTCATTAAAAATAACATAATACTTTACAAAGTAAATATTCATGTCACTGTATATGTAAAATTTATCAATGTCAATGTGTATATAAAAATCCAGAAATAGTCTTGGTCAGATCATTTTAAAATTAAATATTAAAACGACTAAACTAATGGAACTTGACTAAAACATCATTTTAATATGTTGCCCTTACATAAAAATGTTGACAGGGTAATTAATCGTAATAATAAATATAATGGGTCATTATATTTATTACTAGCGGCCTGTCCCGGCTTCGCACGGGTGGACATTTATTTTTTAAACATTTTATTTTTTTCTTGCAATTAAAATAGCCTATATTAATCAGTGATAATGTAGCATTCAAATGGTGAAAGAATTTTTAAAATCAGTCCAGTACTTTTTGAGCCAATTCGGTACAAACATACATACAAACCGTTGCTCTTTATAATATTAGTATAGATTATGCACCTTCGTTTTCTTCCAAGTAAACTATACATAATATTATAAATCACAAAAAACCCCTGTAATAATTATTATTATTTCTATCTATGATGGTGCTAGTGATAAACAAAAAAAAAATCTGATACTAATCGATCTATCGATTTTTTACATTTTTTATTGCAGCACCAAGTGTAACTTGTCAGTTGCTGAAAAACGTAAATGTCAAAAGTGTCAAAACCATTGCTTGTCTTGCAACTCCATTGTGGCGATGTTTTAGTGGTTTAGGATGATGAACTAAATGAATAAATATGTAAAACTACAATGTATTATTTGACTCCCAGTTAATTATGCTCCTAAATAAATTAAAATAATGTATTAAGTGATATTTCACTTATATAACATAGCCTGTATTGATGTATATATAAGAATCTTAAATGACTTCAAAATACTATGTTTTTTTGCATTGATATGTTACACTAGATTAGTACCGAATTACCGCACCAAGGCGTTGCCACTAGACCACATGAGTAGAAAAACGGAACAGAGACAAAGCTTCGTAAGAACGTGTAAAATGGTTAAGAAAAATCAAACAAAACATTTGTTAAATAGTTTTATTATTCAGTATGATACAAATACTGATACCTACTGATACTTTACAAATTACTTACTCTAAATATTTCTTTTTATAATTTTTGTTTTTTATTAATTTACTAGCGTACCCGCCCCGGCTTCGCATGGGTGCAATGCAATTTAATAAATTGAATTAAATAATTAATAATTTTAATTTAATGTTTTTTTTTTAACTTGCCGGCAGCCCCTGCCGCCGATACCGCAGCAACCGCTATGTCCCTGCATTTTAAATCTGTAATATCTTCGAAAATATTAATATAAATAACATGCTGTACCTAAAGGGCCATATTGATCTATATTAAATGCACAATGTATTTAAGGTACTTAATTGGATAAGGATTAATGCTGTATTGCTTAAAATCGCTTCGTAAATAAGCCATCATTTCTCGTAAAAAGTAAAGGAACAAAAAATGGTTATTGTGGGTTATCCCTAAGAGATAGACATATCCCATCGCGGACTTTTTTGTAGACCTTTTTAAGGTGTACAATACTGTAGTACCTACATTATTTTGATGTATCTCATAGGGTTCAGCCAGCGTTTGCAATGTAAGCGCAAAAAAAAGGATTTATTTACGACATCACATTAGAAACCTCTAAAATTATCAGTGTTTCTCTACTATATTATACACTAGCTTTTGCCAGCGACTTCGTCCGCGTGGAATAATGACTTCCGGAAATTGAGGCACTAACTCTCATAGAGTTTAACCGATGTGCTCTTTCTTCTGCCGATTCTTGAGAACGCGTATTTCTCATTCAACGCGTTTTTCAAGACAATAGCGGGCGGACGCCGGCGTCCGCTTGGGGCTTGAATAACTAAAAATATATAACTACGTCTAATATATAAAATAATATATAATAAAACCTACTTCACTTAAAACTAAATACCTATAACTACTATAATTAATAATACCTATACCTATAATTAATAAAAGTACCTACGCTTTTACCTACTTAATATTAAAAAAACCAAAACTTACCTACTACTAGCTACTACTAACCTATTACTACTTCACCTAAAAAGAAATCCTGTTTTCCCAACATTTCCCTTCACTGCTCTGCTCCTATTGATCGTAGCGTGATGAAAAGTATACTATAACCTGCCCAGGAGTATGAAAAACAATTGTATCAAGTTTCGTTGAAATCCATCGAGTGGTTTTTGTTTCTATAACGAACATACAGACAGGCAGACAGACAGACAGACAAAAATTTTAGTGATTGCATTTTTGGCGTCAGTAACGATCACTAATCACCCGCTGATAGTTATTTTGGAAATATATTTATTTATTTATTTATTTATTTATTTAAACTTTTCGCACAAAAAGGTACAAAGGCGGACTTAATGCCTTAGGCATTCTCTACCAGTCAACCAAGGGTGGTGAAGAGATTAGATGGCAGGTGCTTAAGTTGAGAGGAACAATGAAGAAAAAAAAAAAACCTGTTAAAACTAGATACACAAATACATAAATAGGTTATATACACATACATACTATACTAAATAAATTTCATGTACAGAATTGACCTCTCTACAGATTTATTATAAGTATAGAAGATGTATTATACATATAAACATTCCTCTTGAAACACTTCTATTAAAAAAAAACCGCATCAAAATCCGTTTCGTAGTTTTAAAGATTTAAGCATACATAGGGATATAGGGACAGAGAAAGCGACTTTGTTTTATACTTACATAGTATAATGTGGTGATTGTTTCTTTTAATGGTGTGGTAAATTTTGAATCTAACATTTATAGTTTTTTCAAGTACCTAATCTAACGGGAAACACTCACATGGCATATCAAATTTACAATCTTTAATACGTTTAAGTATTTCGTTGCCAACATTGACAATATTTATTTCAAGATCGAAATATTCGCGAAACTTTTGCTCAAGCAATTCAACAAATGCGATGAAATTATCTGGAGGTATAATTGAAAACTATAAAATTTGTTTAAACTTGATGCAGTTTCTTTCGAAGTGATCTTCACATATTCTGTATTGTTGCCTTGTTTTATCATCAACAAGTTTTAGAAGGAGATCTTCGCGCCCGACAGCTTTGAGCCTATCATGTCGCCTGAAACAAAAATAAAATGGCAATGCAAACCGAACACTATTATGCAAAAGACAGGTATATTTTAAAGATTAAATACTTTTTTTATATTTATTTAATTTAAAGACAGACTGCCGAGTAGCGAGAAATAAGAACGATGTAAGTATTAATGATAAGTTCTCATTAAAAATGATTTTTAAATGCGTACTTATTCAAACTTTCATGATCATGCTACTATAGCCGTTGAGGAGTTTCCTCGTGAGGAGACTATCCTGTCTGCAGCAGCAGTTTATGGTGAAGATCGTGTTTAGCAAACAAAACTAAATTTAAATACAAAGTTTCGAGTCCATGCTAGTAACCGTTAAAGAGTTCCCTCGTATGGAGAGAATGCTGGCTGCAGCAGCAGTTCATGATAAAAATCGTGTTGAATTATCAAAATTAAACTAACATATAAAAAAGTATTAATCAAATGTTTACTTACCAATTGTATTCCTTTGGATAGCTAAAGTACCTAAGATATATTTTTTATTTATTTTTTCTAGGATTATTCATACACAGAGTACCTACAATAAACAACCATTATTAGTAATAAAATACCACGCTTTTACATTACAATATTCAAACTTGCAACGAACAAAACAAACAACGTGTGCCGCGCTGACCCTGAGATTGTCAACTGGCTGTGCCCGCGTAAACCGGTTTTTTCCAGTCTTGCCGCGTACGCGACAAGCGGCCAGTGGTCACGCATGCCCCGCGTGCTTGTAGTAGACTAGTAGTGCAACCTGTGCAACCGATTCGCGCGGTTATATGAAGCTTTGTGTCTGTTCCGTTTTTCTAGTCATGTGACTAGACTGAAGGCCACAGCCATCAGCGTAGCTAACGTCAGTTCAGTGCTCTGTGTGACGCCAACCGAAGTGAACCGAGTGACATGCGACAAAAAATATCGCGAAAGAGTGCGATTCAAGATCACAAAAACATAATAAATTAACCGGAATTACTTTCCACACGTAAATTAATTGTCTCTGTGTTTATATCAACGTAAAAACGCCCTAAAATGTAGAATTTTGTAAATTAGGTTCAGTGTTACCACTAAAAACTTAGTTTTCAGTTTCCCACATTTGTGGGAGTTTTTAATTTATGGAATAAGTGATTTTAAATATCTTTTTAATAATAACAACGTAGCAGGGTGCCTCAAGATGCAGCACGCCGTGAAAAATGAGTGGAAATAATCCGATTGCTGAGAAAAGAGACTGACTGGCTACCTACTAAAGCATTCAATTTCATTAATAATAAAGAAAAAATATTCAAAAAGAAAATGTCTTAGTTATTTTTATTATTTATAAACTTTTATTACACATCCAATAAGAAATACATAATTCAAATATTTTAAAAATAATTTAACGTATACAGCTTTTTATGGCTTAAAATGTTGGGTAAAATTTCGCATGGGCAGGCAACCCCATCCCGTCATTGCATGTTTATATTGCGGTCTTTGTCTAATCTAAGCGACGGTATTATTCTTACGACGTGTGTAAGTGAGACAGATATATGTTTACTTTTAAATGTTTAGTGGTTTCAAAGCAGCGTGACCAGATTCAGTAATACTTTTTCGGTGTATTTTATCTTTTTCGGGCATCAGTATTTTTTAAGGTACTTAAAGTGTTTTTAAAATACTTTCTTCCGCCAACCACTTACCCAAAAAACCCCAAAATACCTTCAAAAATACAGATGCTTGGAAAAGAAAAACTACAAAAAAAAAATACTGAATCTGGTCACGCTGTTTCAAAGCTACGTCGTCGCGTTTAAAAAGTGGGTACACTTTTTTGACACATTTTATCGAGGTTTGCTTCTCTGGTTATTTAACACAATGGTTTTTTGTAAATCATTTCTTTTAATATTGGAGTTGCCTCCTATTATTATAATTATATTTTATAAGTGTGCACAGTAGGCCTAAATTACCATGGCCAGTTGGCATCCCCCTTTACTCAATCGTGAGTTAACCAAGCAAAAACATGGATGTAATTATGTATTTGATTTTTACTAGATGTGGCATTGATGGCATAGTCTGATATTAGGAAGTTTGTTATTATAAGACTATTTTTTTTTAGTTTTTTTTTAGTTTATTGTTCTATTTATACATTTTGGGTACCTACATATATGGTTTAAACATTTTGACTATTGGATTTTATTTGTTTTTATTTTTTTAAGTAACTACATATGTAGGTATATTTTTATTTTAGAGGTACACTATGTACCTAGTTAATCTATTTTTTTTTTCACTTATTTGTATGTATTAATTGTGTGAGTTTTTAGTAAATGATAAATGTAGCAAAATCCAGCCAAAGTGCTGAGAAGAAAAAACACTACAAAAATATAATAATAAATAATAATAATAAATTTATTTTCAGAAAAACACATCTAAATAATAATGATTTTTAATTTTTTGAGAGATGGGCCCACCATTATGTACGGTACTCATTGTTCTTTATCAAGTTTTTGATGTAATTCCAAAAGTACTTAATTCAACAAAATAATTAAAATTATGAGCCATTTAAGCCATTTAAGAGTAACATTATATCGATATTTTGATTTTACGCTTCAAAAATGTTTCTAATATCTCGAAAACTATTGAATTGCGGCTATACATAAGGGGGGTTCAATTTGTTGCGAAATATTTTTAAAATATTGGCAAGATATTATTCTTAAATGGCTCATAATTTTGATTATTTTGTTGAATTAAGTACCTACTTTTAAGTTCATAGCTTAATTGAAGTGCCAGCTACAATATCTTTTTTTAATGGTACCCATTCAATATGTAGTTTTTTGTTTATTTTGAATTATATCGAAAAACCCTTAAAATTCAAATATCTCGAAAACTATTGAATTTCGGTCATACATATGGAGGGTTCAATTTGTTGCATTTTGGCCCCCCCTATCAGCTCCTGACGGATTTACGTCGAATTACAAGTACCTACCTAACCCTGTATAAAATAAGCTTAAAATCTACATTTAAACGGTTCAAAAGACATTCCTACCTGTGAGATCATCGTTAACGTGTATATCTGTAGATAGAAACTAATGTTTGTTACTATAGTAGGTAGGTACTGACCTCAACAAAAGTAGTAGATTTATATTTCCAGAGTGTAGTTAACATGAACATGGGAATTAATGCTATTCCGAAATATTGAAGAATCGCACCAGCAACTGAAAAAAAAAACTAATTATATTGAGCAAACAGTGTACCTACAGATAAAAAAAAAGAAAGAGGAGGCAATACGCACTGTAAGCACCGTTCGGATATTCATACGTTCCGCCGAATAATAATTGTTCTGTTGTAATCAGAGAATAGAAGAATACGACCATCATCATGAGTGGAGTAATAATACCCCAACACATGCGCCAGTAAAACGAAGTTTTCAAACCCAGCATGAATTCAATGTCCAGGCACAGGTTATCCAAACCTGGAATATATAAGTAGGCAGTTATTAAAAAAGTCAACACGCACATTGGGCGAATACTTATACGTCGCCCACTATGCAAAATACGTATAATTAGTGTCTTATTATATACCACAAAAAAGAAGAAGAAGATAAAGAAGACGAATAACATGTTCGATTGTTCAGGACATTGACAAAAATAAGTTAAGAAAATAATTCATTTTCGAAGTCATAGAAGAAGGTCAGCAGCATTAATTCAGTTTTACCATAAATCCAAAATACTCCTATAGTCTCAATGATTGCAGCAAACAATCCCATGAACGTTCCACCATAGTAATCTACTATTTCCAGAATGTACTGCCCGCCCTGTAACATTCAAATAGTATTAGACAGCATGAAAAGCGATGTTAAAGACAAGGGTGAGAATGATTAGGTTGTTGGCTTGACGTAAAGGAACTCGACATAAAGGTAACAATTTTTCACTTCACTTCATGAAATCATGATTCACTTTAAAAGATGAAAACTTTTAATGGTTTCATCGTTCGCTCTTCCCACAGAACAGATAAAAGAGGTCCTCCTTTATCTGTTTTATCTGTTCTGTGGCTCTTCCCTATCCTTATAATTTTTCTATTATAAACACAAATAACTTCTCTCTATCTGTACATTTGTGTACACTAATAATAATAATAAAATATATTAATATCCCCATCGTCGTATCTCTACGGTGACGTCGTGGTGGGGCTTGCGCGCTCCGAACTCTAGGCCTATGCCGGAAGAGTTTACTTTGCCGGAACAGGTCTAAGGTGAGGAGCCAGACCAAGAGAGCCAGACCAGTAGCGACCCCACGGACCCTATCTCCCGGCCTACCTATATATACCTCTCTACTCCTCATAAGCACCTCAGGACATGTTGCCCCCTTGTCACTATGTGCTAGCGACAGTTTCCGGGGGCCCATTATTGAGTGTGCAAGTCACCCCCTGCCATTTTATCCGTGTATACAAAGTGTAACAGAATAAATGCAAGTCCTGAAAGTAGTCTGTTTATAATTGACTACTGAATCGATTTCAGTAACTTTTAATAAAGGTATTTTTTTCAAAATTTATGTATTTTTTAATACTTACCGCTGATTGAGCCAAATAAAATTAAATCTTATTTCAAGGCAGTAAGACTCAATTTTAAATGCATTAAGTAATGCTAGTGTCAACACGATTTTCTTAATAAAAACAGCAAGCTTTAAAAAAAAAAGTTTTGGTCAATATATTATGCTTTTAATTCAATACTCTAATTGGGGTGTATGAGGTCTTGCGTTAATTATGTTACACCTTGTATATAAAACATTGATCAGGCAAGGGTCATAGTTCTTCCATAGTTCTTGGTAACCAGTCCACTTTAGCCACCCGAACCCATACCAACCCAACCCAATTTTTTATTTTTTCATATCCTGCAGTAGTCCTACACCAACCGAGGGTTATCCTTGGGTGCACTTTCATAGTGCATACAGGGATAATCGTCGGTTGGTGCCGCATTTCATTAAAATTTCCTAAGGGGCCTCTGCGAGTTGGCTTCGGCCCCTCGTACACCTTCCAAAGGACCGGGACCCCATGGTCCCGAGATAAGTAAAATTAAAATAATAATCATACAATATAATAATATTATAAGTAGGAAAGGTTTGTGTTTTTTTGTTTGAAATGAATAGGCTCCGTCGCCCCAATGAAAAATGTAAAAACGGGAAAAAATATTTCTTTTAGAGAGCTTCCGTAGCGTGCGCTGCGTAAACGGTTAAAGCTACACAAAAATAATGTATGACGGAATTGTTCCCCCTTAAAATTAAAAAAAAAAGGCTGCGACAGCATATGTCTATCTTTTAAGGTTGACTCACTATAACCTTTTTTGTGATAATCAAATTTGTTATAAAATAATGCATTACTTGCGAAGGTGTTTTTATAAACATGATCAATAATCTGTAGTCATTATTTATTTTCGTAGTTTGTATGTAAATTTAGTATGTATTTATTTATGTATCTATTATACAGCTTGTATGTACATATATATTATATTATCTATGTATCTATTATAGTATATTATGTTGCACCACTGACAACCCCATTTTTTTAAGTATATCCACGCAATCACTGTCCATTCCAAGGTTGCCTGGAAGAGATCGCAGAAATCGATAAGGCCGCCCATTGTATGTTTTGTAGTAATAATTGTTTTTTTTTTTGTCATGTATATTCTGGTGTACAATAAAGTATATATAAATAAATATAAATAAATAAACCCCACCAAAAACATAAATGTAAAAAAGGAGAGCCAAGTTCAATACAAAAATTATGCTTGGCTGTGGGCTTCGCCGCAAAAAGAATGGAGATCTAAATGAGTGCCAAGTTCTACCTATGCAAAATCCAAGTATGTATTTATAGGAACAAAATAACATTATGAACAAGTATTAAACTGTATTTCTTTGCTTTATTGGCTACCTACAACAATTGCTGTTATTTAAAAATGTGATTTGACTTGGCCGGTTTTCATTGCATCATCATTTTATAAAGTTATTCAACATATATAATATTTTTTTTAATTATGATAAAAACTGGCCGATTCAAATCTAACCTACTTAAAGATCTCACATGTTTAAGTAAAAGCAATTGTTAGTTTTAAAATAAATCAGCACGGCCGCCGCGCCCCGGTAGCTGTGCGAGGCTTATACTATAGTTCCACTCTTACTGATCATAGCGTGATGTACCTAAAATAGCTTCTTAAAGTAATGTACACACGGCTACATATCAAGCTATACATTTGCAGTTTTAGCAAACCTCGCGTTGTATAGGTTTTTCGTACAATCAGAAGTCAGCTTATCATCATCTGCCTAGCCTTTTTCCAACTATGTTGGGGTCGGCTTCCAGCCTAACCGGATGCAGCTGAATACCAGTGTTTTACATGGAGCGACTGCCTATCTGACCTCCACAACCCAGTTACTAGGTAATACGATACCCCTTGGTAAGACTGGTTGTCATACTTTCGGGCTTCTGACTACCCGTAACGACTGTCCAAGATCCACGAATGACAGCCAGGACCTAATGTGCTTTTCGAGGCACGGAGGGGTCTCGGTATGTAAAGATGGTCACCCATTCACAGACCAACCGCGGCAAGCGGCCTTTTGTATTGAGGATTCGTGGTATCCCACAACTCAGGGAGCGTCTCAAAATGTCAAATCTTTCTATGGCTGTAGGTAGCATATTACGCGGGAGTGATGGTGTTTGGCTGTGCGAATGCGCAAGCGTCTCCGACTCCATCCATCGTCACCCATCCACAGACCAACCGCGGCAAGCGTAGCTTAACCTGAGCGATCGACCTGTGCGGCTGTTATTATTTAGCCACGGGCCCTTCGCTAACCCTTAGCTTATACTGGTTATTAATAGCTTGATGTGTAGTCGTGCGTACTAAATAATAATCTTAAAGTAGTGGAATATATTTTAGTAGTTTAGTAGGTTTTTCCTCAAATTAACGCTGGGGAAACCGCGGGGCACTGCTAGTTCAATTATAACTTGAGAATATGATTTTTTTAACTTACCGGGGTTACGTACACTAGCCCAATTAAAAAGCATGCCGAAGATAACATCGCGGACATGTAAATAGTGGGCACCTTCGGAAAAGCGTCGAGAAATATTGTGTTGATTGTTGAAAATAAGGCTACTCCTGAGCCCACACCAAGTACCGCCATCATCAAGAAGAACAATGCAGAAAAAAGCTGAAAGAAAACAGAAATTGTAAAAGTGGGTCAAGTCAACAAAAATCTCGTAGATAAGTCAAACACAACATTTATGTAGCTTAATTTAATAGAATTAAAGAGACCGAAATTGGCGATTTACGTTTAATGAATCTTTTATGAAAAACCAACTCAGAAACCCAATTGTTAGGTAGGTACTGTGAAGCTCTAGATGAGAGCTTCACAATGTAATTTAAACAGCGATAAGATTTGACTTGGATACTTATATTATATTTATAGGAAGACTTTACATTACGAGCATGCTTGGGACGAACTCGGACGATGTTTGAGACACCGAAACCCTTCCCGGATTACACTTCAAGAGCTCAAAGTTGCGCTCGTTGAGGAATGGGAGAAATTCCCCAACATCTTATAAGAAACTTGGAGGGGCCCGTGGCTAAATAATACCAGCCCCGCACAGGTCGATCGATCAGGTTAAGCTACGCTTGCCGTGGTTGGTCTGTGGGTGGGTGACCATCTTTAAATAGCGAGATCCCTCCGTGCCTCGGAAAGCACGATAAGCCGTTGGTCCCGGCTGTCATTCGTGGATTTTTGACAGTCGTTACAGGTAGTCAGAAGCCCGAAAGTCTGACAACCAGTCTTACCAAGGGGTATCGTATTACCCAGTAACTGGGTTGTGGAGGTCAGATAGGCAGTCGCTCCATCTAAAACACTGGTATTCAGCTGCATCCGGTTAGACTGGAAGCCGACCCGAATATAGTTGGGAAAAGGCTAGGCAGATGATGATGACTTTACATTACGACGCTATGCCTAGCACTCACTCAACTAAACAAAAATACCATATACTGGGTGTGGCGTAAATAATGGATAACCCTGAAACTGTCGACTGGCCAGATTATCATACTATCATTTACCCCACTTATATCACTACATGCCCATGCCCATGGATGACCAAATTATTGATATTTTAAATAAAAATCGTACTTACTCATACATAATCAGCTGCTATTTCTACAATTGGCGAAATTTGCTCGTTCTGTTTTTTTTTTATATTACTCCTGAATATTTGTGTCATCAGACCAGTATCAAGTTTTTTTGTTATAATCTAAGATAACTTCGCAAAAAATACTTATTCTTTGATTGTTCGGCCCCCTGTATCGAAAATGGGCATATGGTGATTTAAGTGGGGTAAATGATAGATGATAATCTGGCTAGTCGACAGTTTCAGGGTTATCCATTATTTACGCCACACCCTATATAAATATATGACACTTGCTTGAACGTTCTAATGGAACTCGCGCTCAATTATAACCAGCCTTCACTATAAAAGGTGAGGCTACATAGACAACCTCTACAGTAGCATCCATCATCGGGACGTATTATTGTCCCACTGCAGGGAAGGCCTCTTCTCATACGGAAAATGCACAAACATTGATCACCACTCTTGCTCGAGATGTTTTTCCTTCACCGATGTCAGTAATGTCATCGGTAAACTCAGAAAGTACTTAGGAATTGAAAAAGTCACATTAGTGCTTGCCTGGCTTTGAATCGACAACCTCGTGCGTGAGAGGTGAGTCCTTAATCAGTCCATAACGTATAATCGCTACATATTGGTATTTAAAAAAATTGTGTGTACAAAATAATGGTGCTTCAAAGGTTTATCTAATTACTTACTTGTGGTACAAACGGTGACTGTGCTATAGCGTCTGGGTAAGAGATGAATGCAAGACTAGAACCACCAGAATTAGTACCGATAACATCATTTATATTATCGTAGCCAAGTTGATACGCGAGATTCCCCAGAATGCCGAATATAGTGATGCCCGAGATTAAACTTGTGAACGTGTCCAACGTGGTAACAATTAACGAGTCTCTGAAAACAAGAGAAAAGTTGTTATGAACAGACCAGTTCAGTCAGACCAGTACCTACACATTTATGATCTCGCTTCGCCGTGTGAAAGAACATGTTTCATTTTAGGCCATAAATTGTACGGTAGTGAAAAAATAGGAAATAATTCCACGAATTGTGGAAAAATATTCTTTTCTGAATATTCCCCTGATTACTTCGGCACAAAAAATAATAGTTTTTCAAACTATTGCCATAATCTATTGAACATGGCGTCGTCTTACTTGCATACTTACTGCTTTCTTCCAGAAATCATGTTACATTATAACTTAATAATATCACGTAGACGTTATTTATTTAGTTATAAAAGGCATGTATTTCTTTGCTAATAATCTATCTTAAACAACTTTTTTGACTAATTACAAGAAAGTATGACGATTCAATTCATCGTTAAAAATATATTCTACTTTTGTGGATTGTGGATTTGTAGGTACTTCTGGACGAAAAATTCTAGGTTTGTATTATTGACATTGACATTACATCAGTCAGTCTGTTAGTCTCATTGTGGTCTCGTTCGTTTCGACTTTGTGGCTTTCGGTGTTATTTTGCGTTTCATTTCTTTCCTATACCTTCTTACGACTTTGGCTTTGTATAACGGAAGACAACAATTACAGTTTTGACAAATTCTAAACCTAGAATAACCTCGAAACCTAGAAGAACCACGTAAACGTCATCTCTCCAACCTGTCATGGCGGGCTGTCGATGGTCTTAGCAAACGTCAAACATTTTCAATTTTTATTTAGTGCCTAAAGAATATTAATTAAGTAGATATTATGAAAAAAATCATTATTTAATGTATTCAAGGGTTCGTTTTCCGAGTTTTCTAAAGTGTACATGTTATGGCCGGAGTCTCATACAAACATGATACGTCTCGTTTCTTGGTCCCCCGATCCCCCGTCGCACGGTTTTCCCGCCTGCTCGTGGTATTATGTACCTCGTTTTCAATCAGCGTCTTTTATGCTTTTTCTGTTTTTTTTTTTTGTTATTGATGGGCCCCTAAGTCATCTATCGGACGAGCCATCACATGATGTTAAGTAGCCTGTAACCTTCCTCAAGAATAGGGATATCAATTTCAAAAAGGGTGTTCAAATCCGATTGGTACTTTCCGAGATTAGCGCTTTCAAACAAACAAATTCTTCAGCTTTATTATTAGTATAGTTGGATAGGTGATACAAAATAATAAATATAAAAAATATCGAAAAGTGGCACCTTGAAGGTGCCACTTTTCGAAATTTTTGCCTATACGAATTTCGGGAGAATATTATTGACATTGTGCATCCAAAGTTAAACATGATATCGTTTTACTTATTATTAATTGTGTCTGTACGGAAACAGAATAGTAAAATAAAAAGCCATTAAAAGTTATGAGCCAACAAAGATTCGTATTTCTTGCTATTTTTAACGTAACGTTGGGTGTAAGTCTATATCTTCTATACTTATAATAAATCTGTAGAGAGGTCAATTCTGTACATGAAATATATTTCCAAAATAACTATCAGCGGGTGATTAGTGATCGTTACTGACGCCAAAAATGCAATCACTAAAATTTTTGTCTGTCTGTCTGTCTGTCTGTCTGTATGTTCGTTATAGAAACAAAAACCACTCGACGGATTTCAACGAAACTTTGTACAATTTTTCTTCATACTCCTAGGCAGGTTATAGTATACTTTTCATCACGCTACGATCAATAGGAGCAGAGCAGTGAAGGGAAATGTTGGGAAAACAGGATTTCTTTTTAAGTGAAGTAGTAATAGGTTAGTAGTAGTTAGTTAGTAGTAGGTAAGTTTTGGTTAATTTATGTTTAGTTTTTTTTAATATTAAGTAGGTATAAGCGTAGGTACTTTTATTAATTATAGGTATAGGTATTATTAATTATAGTAGTTATAGGTATTTAGTTTTAAGTGAAGTAGGTTTTATTATATATTATTTTATATATTAGACGTAGTTATATATTTTTAGTTATTCAAGCCCCAAGCGGACGCCGGCGTCCGCCCGCTATTGTCTTGAAAAACGCGTTCAATGAGAAATACGCGTTCTCAAGAATCGGCAGAAGAAAGAGCACATCGGTTAAACTCTATGAGAGTTAGTGCCTCAATTGCCGGAAGTCATTATTCCACGCGGACGAAGTCGCTGGCAAAAGCTAGTAAGTAATAAAAAAACTGGAAATCTTCAAAACCAAGTCCGTACCGACAAAGCTCAGTTATCGAAGAGATCAATAAACTTTATTTGTAATTGATTTATGCAGTGGTTTTTTCATAAAACGAGTTTTATGAAAAAAAAGTGCTTCGGAAAATCGAGATTTTCCGAAGCACTTTTCGAATCTTTTTATGCGCCTATCAGTTCGGAACGGTGTTTCTATGCGTGAGAACTAGACGTTGTTCGTGTAGACTAGCGTCTAACTGCTCATCACTGATACTAGCACTGTCGGACACGAAGCCAGGTGAGACAGCGTGCTTTTTGGCCATGACCACCAGCGAGTTCGAGCTCGCGACTAGTTTACTCTTAGGTGATTCTTGGGGCGTAACCCTGGTTCTTAGTAATGTATGTGTATTGTATTGGTACACAATATTATTGTGAACCGTTTTATGAAAAAAAACTTTTTTTGATTTTTTTGTAGATACGTTCATCTGGTTCTTATACCGCGAATTATTTTCGAAGGTAAGAAGTTAATTGATGTTTGTTTCTTGTTTACTAGCGAGGGAACTACAAATTAAGTTATAATTAGTTTTGTTTGCTGCATTTCTAATTAATGTCAAGCTCAATCAACATTCACTTGTTTAAGTTGAACCCATGGTATTTAAAGTTTTGTAAATTCCACAGGTAAATGCTCATATGTAGGTACTTTAGATTCAAATGTTGTGTCCAGAAAAGGGAGAAGTTTAGCAAAGGTTATTTGTTCTATTTGAATTGTTAATGATGTTGCGACAGTCACGCTATTATTTATTTATTTCATTCTTTAATTAAAATTGTATAAAATCAATTACTAAAATTAAACACAGTTTGTACACATAATATAAACATACAAAAAACACTTAAAAGAGAAAATATAAAAACATTGAGTTCTGCCGGTCTGTTCTGTAGAAAACCGTGATAACTAAGGTGGCAGCTGGTGGTGGTAGCTTAGAATGAGTTGTCAGTCCAGCTGATGCTAGGGATTGACACCATTGACGGCTCACTTCACGCTCACTTCACATTTGTTTTAACGGTGAGATATTTGCAGAATAGATCGGCAGGTAAAAAACTTAGCTACACTTTCTATCCCTCTCACAGTACTTCTGACATTTTTGACAGACAGCTGTATCTATGGATTAGCTACGAGCTGCTCTAAATAAGTAGGTAGTATTAAATAATGATGATTTAATATTTCTTACCTGTAAACATTTTGGGAAAACTTGTTGAAAGACGAGAACATGATAAGAGCTCCTGAGCAAGCGGAGAGAGAGAAGAATACCTGTGTCACTGCCGCATACCACACCTGAAAATATACACACTCTTATACTCGTTCGCGAAACTTAAAGTTCCTTCCATAACACTACAAAGTTTAAATGCCCGGTATTAATTGAAATTGAAATTGTTTATTGAAATAATTGATTTACATAAATATTTACAAATTAGGGCCTTAAACTGAGGTTGGTAAGAAATAATTTTATTGGATTCTACCTGAACTAGGAATAAACTTGTATCTCAGTATTAATGTTTGTCTGTAGTCTGCATTAATGTTTTGTTTAGTAAAAAAAAAAACCATAAGAGGCCGCAGTCATCGTCGCACGAATACGTGATCGTCGCGTTCATGTAATTTTTTGTTCGGGATACCGGAAGGCGCCCTCTATCGGCGCGACCACGCGTTCTGGCTCACCGAACAAAAATATAATATGTCACCGATAGGGCCTTTGTATACATAAATAATTTATAAGATTGCTACATCGAGCGTAAAGTGAGTTATTAATGGACGAGTGTTTAAACTAACACGAGTGCTTTATTACTCACTTTAGCAAGGTGCGTAATCTACTTTTCTTTCAACTACTAATCTACCTACCATGATAAAATATACCGACTCAAATTAAAAACTCAAGTTAATGAAAACAAAGTATCCCGCGACTTTTGCGGCAAAAGTTTATTAACAATTTCATTTATAAATAGCTGTTTTTATACTTTCTGGTTTCTGGAGTTGAATCTATATCGCTATCGCAGTCTATTTCCATTTTTTAAAACTTTTCTTGCTAAATAAATGAAATAGTTATCAAAGTTTTACAATGGTACAAAATGCGCGCCATTTGTTTTTTTTTTTCACTAAGTCGGTTTTATTCAGCCGATTTTTATTTTCAGCCAGTATCTTTTTGATCTAATGCATCTTAAGTACATTTAATATTAAACTTAATGGGTGACATTAAACCTCTGTGGTACATATACAACGTGTAACGTTAAATGCGCAAAACCTCTTACACCCCAATTAGAGCATTGAGTTAAAAGCATGAATACCTGCAATGACCAAAACTGTTTTTTTAAAGCTAACTATTTTTATTAAGAAAATCGTGGTGATCCTAGCATTAGTTTATGCATTCAAAATTGTGTCTTATTGCCTTAAAATAAGACTTAATTTTCTTTGGCTCAATCGGTGGATAGTATGGCAAAATACATAATTTTTGAAAAAAAAAAACCTATGTTAAAAATTACTGAAATAGATTCAGTAGTCAATTACGACCAAACTATTTTCAGATTTTGCGCATTTAACGTTAGGTACACGTTGTATATATAAATAAAAAACTATAAAACGGTGCATTAATGAAAAACTGTGCAACAATATGATTTCATACTAAATTTCTGCACTGTTTTGAATCTAAGCAAAAAATACTTCCTTTGTGATCGGTTTTGTAGTGATTAATGATAATATTACTATGTACTTGAAAGAAAATATACTTACTTTCATTTCCAAGATTTTTTTCCATTGCGGTGTAATAAAAAACAATATTCCCATGCCAGCGCCGGGTAAAGTGACAGCCCTGAAAACAAACGTAACGAATACTGTAGATCAGCGGTCGGCAACGCGCAGCCCGTGAATGTTTTGTAAATAAGTCCTAATAATATCAAAATAAATGCATGAACGAACCGCAAACAACCGTATACTTAGTCAATAGTGTGTAACGCGCTTCGCTCTGCCCGCGGATGAAATGTGCATATATCAAAGATTAGTTTTTTTTTTACCTTGAAGCCTTACCTTAACTTTTATGGTAGCTTGCCTTCTGATTTTGACGAATTGAAAAAGTTTGCTCAGCAGTTCATTTCAATTTTTGGTAGCACTTATTTAAGCGAACAAACTTTTTCAATTGTCAATTAGGTACAGAAAAATAAATATGCATCTCGTCTCACAGATGAGCATTTGAGAGTAGTTTGAGAGCCATTCTACGAATTGCAACTACAAATATGACAGCTAACATACAAGAAATAGCCTCCCAAATACAACCTCAGACATCACACTGAAAGTATATTAGTACTTTTGTAGTTTTAATTTCTATTTTAATTTCGTTATTTTCTAGCTATACCTAAATGTAATGTAATTACGTGTACGAATTAAATTCCGTATGTTTTAACAATTTGAATGGCATTTTCATTTTTTCTATGGGATTTGATGAATTATATAGGTATATTCGGCTTCTGTGGTTTATATCACAAGTGCGGCCCGCCTTTAGTTTATTTTGCCACCTAGTGGCCCTTGCCTGCCAAAAGGTTGCCGACCGCTGCTGTAGATGCATTACAACGTCACGCACTAAGTAGCCGGTATAACACTTCCTGCCCGCTTTGCTACAATAATACTGCGACTGCTACGATAGTTGCTACACATGTACTACGCCTACTGCTACGCGATATTCTACAAGCTGCTAACCGAATACTACGACAATTGACTACTTCGGATTCTACACATGTCATGATACCATAAACTGCTACCAAAATAGTACGAAGGTCGCTACGCGAAGCCTACAAAAGCCGCCACGCATTTACTGCGATAGCTGCTTTAAATTAAATTCATCATCATCATCTGCCGAGCCTTTTCCCAGCTATGTTGGGGTCGGCTTCTTATAGTCTAACCGGATGCAGCTGAATACCAGTATTTTATATGTAGCGATTGCCTATCTGACCTACTCAACCCAGTTACTGGGTCATACGATAAGCCTAGGTAAGACTGTCTGTCAGATTTTCGGGCTTCTGACGATCCATAACGACTGTCAAAGATTTACAAATGACAGCCGGGACCAACGGCTTAACCTACTTAACGTGCTGTTTTAAATTCAATTATCGATGATATTTTGACATCCAGTGACCAGAATCTAAGTACACACATCAAAAGTGTCTAGGGATCAAGCATTTTTATGCGGATTTCTTGAGATTGAGATGTGGCTTTGTAATAAATTTATGATTTTATAAATTTATATGGATCCTTTTTGGTGCATTTCATAATTTGAATCAGGAACTGTGAATCAAATTCGAGTAAAAGATGAAAATCAGCTGTCAATATTTTCCCTATAAAAACATACAACGCATTGAAGACATTATTAGTGCTACTGTTTCCCTACTACTGATTAAAACCAACGTTATTATGGAGCGGCGACGTCATTTAAGCAGGAAAGAAATGCTCAGAGCCGTGGGAATGATAGAAGCTGGTTCCCGGCAACGTACTGTGGCTTTAGCTCTGAATACAAGTCAGAGTGTTATCAGTCGACTTTGGACACGTTACCGAAGCACTGGTACCGTGGCTGAGCGCCATGGAGGACGGTATCGCTGCACCACACGGAGACAAGACCGATACATTCAAATCTTAACTCGAAGAGCTCCAACAATAACCGCCATGATGTTAGCCGTGAGGCTTCATCACTCTTCAGGGAACTTAATTAGCGACCAAACAGTCAGAAACCGCTTGCATGAAGTGAACCTTCATTCCCGAAGACCGCTACGGGTACCACCTATAGCAATGCACAATCGTAGGATTCGATATCAATGGGCTCTTGAACACAGAAATTGGGCAGAAGAACAATGGCGTTTCGTGTGCTTTTCTGATGAGTCTCGTTTTTGTATGAGACCGGATACAAGACGTATACGACACTGGAGAACCCCTGGACGCCAACAGCGATTAAAATCCTGCCAGGAAGTCCATCCTTATAGTGGTGGAACCATCATGGTATGGGCGGGTATTTGGATCGGCGGAAGAACTGAGTTGATTTGGATCAGAGGCAACCTCAACGCTCAAATTTATGCTGAGACGATTGTATCAGACGTCATCGTTCCTCTACAAGTGCAAATCGGTCCCTTATTTCAGTTAATGCATGATAATGCACGACCGCACACCGCAAGAGTTGTAAGACAGACTCTCGCCGCAGCTAACATCAATGTCCTGCCCTGGCCTGCTCAGTCGCCAGACTTGAACCCGATTGAGCATGCATGGGATATGCTACAGAGAAGAGCTCTGCCGAATATGGAGGGTATCCAGTCGCAAGAAGACCTTTTTTTGTTGTTGCAACGAACATGGGCGGCCATTCCACAGCGTGATTTGGATGAACTCATTTTGAGTATGCCAAACCGATGTTCTTGTGTTGTTAGTGTTCGCGGTAGAAACACGGATTATTAATTGTTTAAGTTACCCAATAAAATTTTAGAGAAAACTGTTATTTCAGTCTTTTTTTCGAACTTTTGTGTTAGTGGTTCAAATGTCAAAAATCCCTTTATTAGGAAAATGGCAAATTTCTTTATTAATGCAAAGGTGACTTGGTTTATCGTTACTGTGACAAACGAAAACACTTTATTTGATGAATCCTTAAAGAAAATTTTAATTAATATCAATCAGGAGAAAAGTTATTGCAAAAATATATGTTGATCCCTAGACACTTTTGATGTGTGTAGTTAATTGAAAAACTTTTACGGCAGTTACTGCAATAAAATTACGTAGATATAATAGAAAAAGTAGTGGCCTTGGAAGGCCTAACAGTAGTGACGACAGCGAGAGTCTTCGACTGAACTGTACTTCAGTAAAAGAGTTTCACTTTCGGATGATGATGATGTAGCGAATGGGCTCCGATTTATGATTGACTGATTATAAGTTGTTGGTACGGTTACGACAGCTACGTTAATACTACGATGGACCGTACTAGGAAAGCTAGGACTTTTTATTTAATTTGTATTACTTACCTGATTAGCAATATGAACATAACGATATATGGGAACAAAGCGAGGAAATACGCTGCTTTCCCGGAACTTTTGACACCTCGAGCGACAATCAAGAAGATAATTAACCAGGATATGAGGAAACTGAGTGTAAGATCCCACAACGGCAAACCTGCAAAGAAACCAAAAAGAGCTTAATAAGAACTATTTTGATTGAACATTTTGAATACTCAAAGGCCCGAGGCCGTGTCCTAATATAACCGATGGCCGTCCGAATAAACGTTCGTCACGATTAGCGAACCCCAACGAACCCCAATACCTCGTCACGCCGAGGGCACAATCGAGTTTCTCCGAACACGAAACGACGATCGCTTATATTACAGCAGCGCCTAATGCTAATCTGAAACTAATAATAGTCATCCAGACCGTATTTCGGCCATAGCGGAGACTTATCTCAACGGAGACTAGCCCTCGGCGCAGAAGATATTATAGTGCACACTGTGTGCAGTTTCATCTAACTTGAAAGATAGGATAGTTTATATCTCAATTTATAATCGCAATATTATTTTATTGCGATTATGTATTGCAAAGGCAAGGTTTGTATGAAAGAAAATTTCGGAAATTTGAAAAAAAAATGCACCCGTGCGAAGCTGGGGCGGTCCGCTAGTATAATATAGGTACGTTTGATATCATTTTAAAGTTGCAACAATTAAGTTGACTAATTAAGTTGAGTTGAGTTGAGTTGAGTTGAATTAATTAAGTTGTAAACAATTAAGGTTCTCTATTTCGTGTAACTTGTTAAGTATTTGGAATAGGGATTTAACATTTTGGTATATGTTTTATGACTCTTTTGTCTAGTATCATGCAAAAGATACTATGCACGATTCAATGAATTTTTCTCGATACAAAAAAATTGCAAAGTTATATCTATTTTTTTACTTTTTTCGACATCACGGCGTAACGCTAAAAGAGTTATTCAATGGAATTTACTTTAAAACAGAGAATTATCATATCAAAATTTTACTCAAAGTAGTTTTAAAAATTAATTAATTTTGTTAAAAAAGGATTAAATTCGTTTTGACACATACGTCGTTTTATTTCGAGCGCACGCGCATTATAACCATCACTCTTTTTTTGCGTTGCAAATATCTATTTTTTTACTTTTTTCGACATCACGGCGTAACGCTAAAAGAGTTATTCAATGGAATTTACTTTAAAACATAGAGAATTATCATATCAAAATTTTACTCAAAGTAGTTTTAAAAATTAATTAATTTTGTTAAAAAAGGATTAAATTCGTTTTGACACATACGTCGTTTTATTCCGAGCGCGCGTGCCTTAGAAGTATCATAGTGTCCCGAAGTGCCCGAATTACACGGATTTTTGTGCACCGGACTTTTTGCGCGTCGTGTGCGTTACTGCATATAATTGCATAGGTTCTATTTTCACAGACTAAAAAGTGCGTCACGGATAGTCTGTCGTCTGCGCTGCACCTAATGACGATATCAAAATTAAATATTATAAACGATATACCTAATGATTTTCGATTAAATAAACGTTATATCCAATAACGATATACGAAATAAGTCTTAGATATACCTAATGTTATATGTAAAAAAATTATATCAACAGTTGGTATATCTCACGTTTATAATATCTTGTGAACGTTATTAAAATGAAAATATACCAAATAACTTTATATGTTAAGAGACGCACCCCTGCCTTTTGTTACATTTCAGAAACAGTATGGTATTGAACTCTGGTTCCCAACCAGTGAAAATCAATTTGTAAAATTAATTTCGTTATCAGGGCGTTGCTTCTGTTTGAATTTATTTCTAAATGACTACCCAAATGTTAATTAAATATTCCAATTTTCAACTTTAAGTCGAAACCTGTCGTTAAATTCACAGGTCATCTCCATACCTATAGGACCGTTAGTAAATTCTTCTTTTATATGTTCTCGGTTCCGTTTTAAAAAAGAAAATTGAATTTAAAAATTGATAGCGGTACCAAGCACGACACTCGTAAATTAATAAGATGGAATGGAGAGTCCGGCGACACTAAGGATTTGTCATGATTTTATACAAATTGTGACTTACAATTACTTAAGGGATTATTTGATGAACAAAATCACGAATAGGTACAAGTGTAAAAATATATTTGTGAAATAAACAACGACAGTTGTAACCCATAATTTACACCCGTAGTTTTGATAAACACATTTGTAATAATGATTTTTTACAAGAGAATTGCTTGTAATACAAGGCTTGTAAGTTTTGATAAACAGGGCATAGTACTCTCAGAAAGTACAAGTCCTGACAGCCGTCCTTTCATCCTCGCCGTCGAGGCCCGTCGCGACGCTCCATACCATGGCCGCCTCGACCCTTGCTCGAGCCAGCCCGCGCCGCTGAGCCTGTAGTTTTAAATTTGTCCCTAAAGAATTCAGATCCAGCCTGTCCCTTGCTGCCCTCTCCCAGCGACGCCCTAAGCCAAGGTCCGTACCCCACAGGTGGTGCTCTTAGCGTGTAGTCGCTCTAGTTTTTAAGTTCTTAGGCCATGGCTGGAGGCCTTAATTTATTGGGGCATCTACAGTCAAGCCCGGCTAAGCAGATGACAACTACGGGAAGCTATAAAAAAAATATTTCTAGTTTCAATTTTATGAGACCATTGCCTAGATGACCGTTTTATTTTATACAGCTCTTTTAGTTTGCTTACCAATTCCGTCATGAATCCCATCTGACCGCCGCAGTATGGTTCGCCTGTTAACAATTTTTTTTTCTTTTAAAAATTTTTAGAGATTAAAAAAGCGCACATCTCCGACTAGTAAATAAATATCTGTGGCATTATCGCACTAGTGCAGTAACGTAAAGTAAAAAGCACCCATATATAATACACTGCATTAAGGACCTAAAAGCGGTTCATTAAGTGTCACTTTATGGGCAAGTGTGTTGAAAAGATATTAGTGAAATACGCTGGGAATCTTTTTTTGGGCTACCATTTAGTTATTTTTAAACTGATATTATGCTTATTATTGTTCAGCATGAAATTTCCTTTAATTTGATACCACACATTGGTTTTTTTTCAAGATAGCGTTAAGAAAAACACATTTTCATACTCAGGTTGTTCTAGATATTGGCGTATCTAGGGCTTTTTTCCAGGGGGGAGCTGGCCCTAACCTTTTTTATTTGGGGGGAAATCCTCATGGATACCCTCCGTCTGGGAAGAACGGAGGCTTATGTCGGACTCCTACTGACTAAAACCCCAGTTCCTTCTACTACCATAAGTCGGGGGCCCTGGAGATACAAACATGGCGGCGAATGTACAAACATTCGCCACACACCCGACTGGTATCAGCCCGTCATGCTTAGCGGGCCCCCTCCCCAAGCGCGGGCAATCCCACGACCGATCCTTTCCTTTTAGCTCGTTATCCTATTAAACATTCTGCTCCCATAAGTTTCGTCAATTTAAATGTATTTAAATGTACCTACTCTAGCTTATTACATTGCGATTAGATTTTTAGATTAGATTCAATTATTTTTGTGATTTCAAAAGTAACTAGTACCTATTATGTAGGTAATAATAAATTTGTGTCCCAGCAACCAGCCGGTCGATTCTGTAAAAATCTCATCGTGAAAACTTGCATGGAGTGAGCTGTCAGTGTCATCCCACTGATGCTAGGGATTGACCAAGCAAACATTTACCTACAATCATACTTAATCGAGATTTTAAATAATATTTTTTATGTGAATTCTTTTAGTCTTAAACGTGAATGTTTTATTTTAATTATTGTTCGTACGTGACGCGCTCGCGCCTCAGGCTATATAAGGACTAGTCTAGGAAAAATAAGAAAAAAATCAACATTGAGATTGTTGATTAAGTTTCTGTTTTTCTATTTTATTTAAAAACCCCATAAAATAGTGTATTTTGACAGCTAAAATATTAGTCTTGAAATTATATAGAATGATCAATAGAATTAGTATAAAAATATTATTAAAATTTCGATTATGATTGCAAATGTATGCTTGGTCAATCCCTAGTATCAAGTGGGATGACACTGACAGCTCACTCCACGCTCACTTTACAAATTTTCACCACAGACTACTTAGAGATATTAAGTATCAGATGACCCACTCCTCTAAAGAAAAAAATGGTTAGTAGAGATTGTCAAAAGTTGGAAGGTTGGAAGTTTAGAACATGAAGTTCGTTTTTTTTTATTTGGGTGTTGAGTTATTGGCAAAGGCTCACACAGACAGCCTCAATTACCCGTTGGTACTGTATTCGGATCTCGTTTTTTTGCTGTTAGCTCATCGGTATTACCGGGGAACTACTGAGAAATATGTAAATTAAACACAGCAAATACTTATTCAAATTTTGATTTTTTAATTTAGGTTTTTAATTATTACTAGCTTTGAGCCGATACTTCTCACTGATGAACCTTTTTTCAAAGTGTTTCTGGCATACACATAGTTTTTGAAGTTCTTGTTCAGAAGCCAATTTTTGAGTCTTATCTCATTACAAGGAAACGGATGCGTATTAACGTCCTTTCGTTTAGCACCACAATGTACGATACAACTCTTGTTGTACATCTTGCACTACCGATACAAAATGTTACAGCTTAAAATCACTGAGAGGATAGGTAGGTAAGTACGGAAAGTAATCAACGCCGACTTCACTCGATCAACAACAAAACTGTAATGGCGGTAGCGAAAAAGTCGAAAACTTACAAAACTTAAAATAAAATCCCAAGGTTGTGCCCTCCCCGGGCACGACCTTGGGATTTTATTTTGGGATGAGATTTCGTGTAATAATTGTACTCCTTTAGGGTATTCACCCCTTAAAGTAGTAACGCGCAACGCTCAATCGATTTGGAAAAAATTACGTTTAAAAATTCAAACTCAGCTAATTTAAGTACCGGTAAGGTTCTTCGCTGCCCAGCGGCTAAATAGCCTAGTCTGTTACGTGTCCGGTGTACGTGGTAAGCAGAGACGTAAAGCCGACTAGGCTATTATTTAGCCGCTGGGCAGCGAAGAACCTTACTGGTATATAAGCTGAGTATGAAGTTTTAAACGTATTTTTTTCCAAATCGATTGAGCGTTGCGCGTTACTACTGAATACCCTAAAGGAGTACAATTATTACACGAAGTCTCATCCCAAAACAAAATCCCAAGGTCGTGCCCTCCCCTTGTTAGTCGACAACCGCCTTAATTTGACAGTGACATTTGTAAATTGTCTATAGTTTTGGCACCGGGTGTAAGAGGGGTGAAAAATGATAGAAGGGGGCGAGGAGACCTGTCATGTTCTATTCTTCCAACCATAGAGAATACGGTTAACATTTTTTGTTCTAAGTTTGCATGTCGTGGTTTTCACGGTGAGATGGTTACAGAATCGCACTGCTGGCCATTAAAGTAATATTAAAAAAAAAAAAGTTGTGTAGGTCTTGGTGGTAGATTATTTATTTCATTGCTTTTGTGTGTAGTTATAATTATTATGTAGCTTACAATTTCGAATAGGTCCCCAAACATCCTGGGGTGGGCATCAGACCATTCTGGGGTAGGGTTCTAGACTTTTATGTCAAAAAGATACCATCAAGGAACCAAAAAAACAAACACCATCTTTGTGGGCGTAGTTCCACCTTTCACCTATTCTATTAGGTCCTTACCTATGAAATAATTGCCGATTTTTGATAAGTTCTGGCTATTGTGAAAATCGATATTTTTCATTCTATTTAGAATTCCAAATTCAAATTAATTTTATAATATAGTATGACATTTTGTTTTCACAATCAGTTGTTCATTTGTTTTCCCGTCGCTATTATTTGTTTTAAATTGCTGTTTCTGTAACCATGGAAACTTCGAAATTGAGTGCTATTTTCGAATACGAGTACGAGTTCCATCGTGGCACCAACTCAGTACAGACAGCAAGCAATAGGTATTAACGAGACGTATGGACATAGTACCGGATGTGGTTTCGTCCGTTTTTGGTTTGATCGCTTCCATTCTGGAAATTTTAATCTCAAAAATAAGCCCCGTGGCCGACCAGAGACGAAAGTCGATAACGATGAATTGAAAGCCATAGTGGAAGCAGATTCATCTCAAATCATGTTGGAACTTGCAGCACAGCCTTCGTTAGTGATAAATCGATACCAATTCATCGCTTCAAATTGGAAAGATAAAACTCGCTCGCTTCGCGGCTGGGAAAGTATGAACTAACTGAACAACAACAACAAAATCGCGTCGAAGCACCGCACGCAGTTACGACAGGAAACTCTCCGTCACTCACCATACTCACCAGACCTTGTTCCAACTAATTTCCATTTTTATTCGGAATTTGGATAATTTTCGAACAATTTCGAACTAAAGAGTACCGATTCCCGTCCCCAGGATTTTTGTAGCAGAGCCATCAACGAACTTTCACTAAAATGGCAAAAGTACATCTTCACTAATCTACACTAATAATAATCTAATATATAAAATTCTCGTGTCACGGTGTGCGTAATTGAACTCCTCCGAAAACGGCTGGACCGATTTCTATGAAGTTTTGTGTGTATAGGTATCGGCTAGGTCTGAGAATCGGCCAACATCTATTTTTCATACCCATATTTTTTTTTTTTGCAAAACGACCTTTGCGGTAGTAGCTAGGCTAGTATATATATAATACTAGCTGCGCCCCGCGGTTTCACCCGCATAAGTTCGATCCCGTAAGAATATCGAGATAAAAAGTATCCGTTAATCCTGGTTATAAACTATCTATAAGCCAAATTTCATCCAAATCCGTTCAGTAGTTTTTGCGTGAAAGAGTAACAAACATCCATCCATCCTCACAAACTTTCGCGTTTATTATTATTATTAGTAGGATTATAAAGAGGAAAGATTTGTTTGTTTGAAATGAATAGGCTCGGAAACTACTAGACCGATTTGAAAAATTATTTTAGTGTTAGATAGTTCATTTATCGAGGATTGCTATAGGCTATATAACATCACGCTATGACCGATAGGAGCGTCGCACCAATGAAAAATGTTGCAAAAAGGGGAAAAATCTTTGGGAGCTTCCGTTGCGTGCGCTGCGTAAACGGTTAAAGTTACGCAAAAATAATGTAGGTATGACGGAATTGTTCCCCCTTAAAAGTTCTTGAAAAAATCTGCGACAACATATGTCTGTCTTTTAAGGTTGATTCACTTTAACCGTTTTTATGATAATCCGTTTTTATGATTATGATAACCGTTCTAAAATAATGCATTATTTGCGAAGGTGTTTTTATAAACATGATACTAATCCTTATGCAAATAAACACGTTATTCATCACAAGTATTTAATTTTGAACAAAATTGTCCTTGACATCTTTTGATTTCAATGAATAGGTATCTTAGGAGATATTATAGTATTAAAATAAATCAGAACGGCCGCCGCGCGCCGTTTGCTGTGCGAGGTTTACTATAGTTCCACTCTTACTGATCATAGCGTGATGTACCTAAAATAGCTTCATAAAGTAATGCACTGACGCCAGCACATCAAGCTACTACAATCTATCAAATTTCTTTAATAGATTTTCAACTTTATCGCCACAACATAAGGTTCAAATTTGATTTGAAAAATTTGACAGTTTCGGGTAGCTTCATGTGCTGGCGTCTGTACAATAACAGTGTTAGTTTTGACACAATGCCGCTAAATTCAAGGAACTGAATGTGTGTATAGCCGTGCGTACTGAGTAATAATCTTAAAGTGATCCTACTAATATTATAAATGTGAAAGTTTGTGAAGATGTTTGGATGTTTGTTACTCAATCACGCACAAACGGCTGAACAGATTTTGATGAAATTTGGCACACAGATAGTTTATAATCAGGAATAACACATAGGATACTTTTTATCCCGATATTCCCACGAGATCCAAACTAACGCGGGTGAAACCGTGGGGCGCTGCTAGTGGCCAATACTTCGATTAATAAAGTATAAACTTTTCTTTAAAAAAATCTATGTAAAACGGCAATTTCATAGGTAAGGACCTAAATATATACTTAGGTATCTATCGTTCGCAAAATACGTACTTTGACCTGTAGTTGCGGACACCAAGCCCATAGGTATTATCTATATCTACCCAATTATCATATCTGCGAATAAATCAATCGAAATGATCAATGTAATATCAGCGTAAAATGTAACATGACATATTTTAACTGGCATTTGTTGATAATTTAGATTATTTAATTTGATGATTTTTTGGGGCATCATCGATAGTAATGTCGCGGTCACTACACTACACTAGCCAATTTAATTTAACCCTGTATATCTAAGCGCCTATCAATATGTATCGAAAATCTATTATTTTAGACTTCGGTATTATATTATATCGATTGCCTACTTGAGCAGACGCGACGTGACGTATCAAATTAATACTTACCTTAGTATGAAGGTATTAAATAAAATAATATGAGTAAATAAATTAACATGTGTACTCACGTGAAATATAATTCTGCACTACTAATTGGTTCTCCAGTCAATTCAGTCAAATTAGCGGTCTGTCCAGATGGAACACAGTTGTCCCATTCTGGTCGGCAAAGCGCCCAAGGCAGTGTGCTTTGAAAACTCATGACTAAATAATACAAGCATAGTCCCACGATTGACATATAGTAAGAGACCACATAGAGAGAGCTAAGAGCTTGAGCGTAGCCCGTTCCTGAAAAGTAAAATATATTAAGATGAAGTCAATAAATAGTTCGGTAATTCAAATCAAATCTTTAGAATACAACTGATGAATCTACCTTTCATTGCTGGTGACAGAGCCCACACTTTAACACAATTACTACTACTGAACTGCCCAAGTGAGGTTTCTAGGTAGTAAATGGGTTTTCCTATAAGTATAAGTACGATGATATAGGGTATCAGGAATGCTCCACCTCCGTTTTGGTAGGCAATGAAGGGGAATCGCCAAACGTTACCCAGACCCACCGATGTGGCGATACATGACATCAGGAATTGGTACTGATTATCCCACTGAGGTCTTTTACTATCCGGCGTGGGTTCATCCTGGAATAAAAAAATATGTTGTTATAATTAAGTATGTAATATTGAAATAATCCCAATCTATTGAGACAAACGCCACCATGTTATTCAGGTATTTCAAGATTTTTTTATATAAGAACACATTGATTCAACTAACCCTTTGTTCTTATATAAAATTGAAAGTCCTGACTGACTGACTGATATAACAACGCACAGCCCAAAAAAGCTGGACCTAGAGACTTGAAATTTTGCACATAGATAAATACCTTATACAGTGTAGGCATCCACTAAGGAACGTTTTTGGAAATTCCATCCCTGAGAGGTACAAATAGGGGATGAAAGTTTGTATGAAAAATCTTATTCCTTCAGTTAATAAACTTGAAACTTGGCATGAATACTTATGTAAGTAAATTATGAAGTTTATATTTATTATTTATTTATTATTTTATTTATTTTTTTATTATTATTATTTTTTTTTACGGGGTTAGGTTAGTAAAATAAAAAATGATAAACTGGAGCACAGTTTATTTGAAACATCTTAAGTAGTTTCACTAAAAATTTGGGTAGAGGTAGGGCGTGTAGAGTTAGAAGCTTGGCTCTACATGAGATCTGATTACTTTTTGACAGTGCGAGCTACATGGTCTCGTCTTGGCAACATTTAACATGAAATGTTTTTGTGGGATACTTATTTCTCTAAATAAAGTATAATAATAATAAACATCATTCACCAAAAACTCGCTCATAAACACAGTTTCATACAAAGCTCTTGCATTCCTTACTATAAGTACATACCACAAACTATACTAGAAAACGATACGCACAAAATGTACTATGATCGCGCCATACTTACAGATAGAACTATCCACTATAATAGACCAGACATAACCCTGCAGGATAAAATAAGAAAAATCACCTACCTCATAGACATTGCAGTTCCCAATACTCATAACCTACAAAAAACCATATCTGAAAAAATAAGTAAATATGCTGAGCTTAAAGAAGAAGTCACAAGAATCTGGAGACAAGAAAAAGTGTACGTTGTCCCTATAGTTCTCTCCACGACTGGCGTTATCCCCAACCATCTTCTCCGTAGCTTAAAACTAATAGACTTAGAAGAATCCGTTTTTATCAACCTACAGAAAGCTGCTATCTTAAACACCTGCAGAATAGTTAGGAAATTCATGCAGTTAGAGGAAGAAAACACACCCTAATACACACCACACGCTGCATTTACTTGGCTTTGGCCCGTAAATGTAGCTAAAACCAGCCTAAGAGCTGAGAAAAAAAAACACACCCGAAATAATAATAATAAACCCCATCGTCGTATCTCTACGTTGACGTCGTGGTGGGGCTTGCGCGCTCCGAACTCTAGGTCTGTGCCGGAAGAGTTTACTTTGCCGGAACAGATCTAAGATGAGGAGCCAGACCAAGAGAGATACAGAAACCCGCAGGGCAGCATGTGGCGAGCTGTTGGGCAGTAGCGACCCCACGGACCCTATCTCCCGGGAGTAGTCTTGTTCCTCACCTCTGGCTTGCCTTAGTTGGCTGGCTGGAGTGAACACTGATGAGGAACACAGCTCCCACCTCATTCTTGCCTTTATTGGCCGGCTTGAGTGGAGATTCGCAAGAGCAAACGTGCTCGGGGGAAGGAAGTATTCCAGTAAGTGCTCGTAGGGATCTTGACCATCTTCTGGGCTCTGGGATTGTTCTGAAAGCCGTGGAATACCTCTCCACTCCTCAAGCACCTCAGGACATGTTGCCCCCTTGTCACTACGTCACTATGTGCTAGCGGCAGTTCCCGGGGGCCCATTATTGAGTGTGCAAGTCACCCCCTGCCATTTTATCCGTGTATGTATAAAAAATTGATCAGGCAGGGGCCATAGTTCTTCCATAGTTCTTGGTAACCAATCCACTTTAACCTCGAAAACCCATAGTACAACTTTTTATTTTTCCAATACTGCAATAGTCCTACACCAACCGAGGGTTGTCCTTGGGTGCACTTTCATAGAGCATATAGGGATAATCGTCGGTTGGTGCCACATTTCATTAAATTTTTCTAAGGGGCCTCTGCGAGTTGGCTTCGGCCCCTCGTACGCCTTCCAAAGGACCGGGACCCCATGGTCCCGAGATATATAAAATAAATCCAAAATAATAATAATAATGGTTTATTGTCTCAATAAAATAACATTACATGATAACGTGTTTGGAACTTACTTTTAGGCAAACAATGCCTGTATAAAGATCGTAAACATTAATTTTCGAAACAACTACCTTTCAAGGGGAGGTGGAGAGGTTGTTAAATTTATTTGAGGAAAGTACGAAACCCACGCGGACGAAGTCGCGGGCAAAAGCTAGTGTGTTCATATAATCCGTACCGTGTTTTTGCCTTTTGCTTCGACCAGATCAATCGCTTACGACACGACTGGAAAGGTGAAAATTCTACGTAGGCGAGCCCTAAAACTCATAGGTATGTCCTTGTCTTGTAAAAATCCTTTACCAATATATGACTAGACTATGACCACATCGTCCACATCCCGGACACTCAATACAACGCTCGCAAAATAATTACCTATTACTACTACATAAACAAATTACGTTTGTACACGTGCAAATGTGTGCGTGAACTCTAGTAGGGTTGGCTGTTGTGCGTAGAGTAAAAAAAAAAGGCGGAGAATGACGACGATACGTGACCTTATACGAGAGGCGTTCTAGATAGTCGGGTTTGTAATGAAATTAAAATAATATTATAATACACACATCAAAAGTTTCTAGGGATCAACATATATTTTTGCAATAACTTTTCTCCTGATTGATATTAATTAAAATTTTCTTTAAGGATTCATCAAATAAAGTGTTTTCGTTTGTCACAGTAACGATAAACCAAGTCACCTTTGCATTAATAAAGAAATTTGCCATTTTCCTAATAAAGGGATTTTTGACATTTGAACCACTAACACAAAAGTTCGAAAAAAAGACTGAAATAACAGTTTTCTCTAAAATTTTATTGGGTAACTTAAACAATTAATAATCCGTGTTTCTACCGCGAACACTAACAACACAAGAACATCGGTTTGGCATACTCAAAATGAGTTCATCCAAATCACGCTGTGGAATGGCCGCCCATGTTCGTTGCAACAACAAAAAAAGGTCTTCTTGCGACTGGATACCCTCCATATTCGGCAGAGCTCTTCTCTGTAGCATATCCCATGCATGCTCAATCGGGTTCAAGTCTGGCGACTGAGCAGGCCAGGGCAGGACATTGATGTTAGCTGCGGCGAGAGTCTGTCTTACAACTCTTGCGGTGTGCGGTCGTGCATTATCATGCATTAACTGAAATAAGGGACCGATTTGCACTTGTAGAGGAACGATGACGTCTGATACAATCGTCTCAGCATAAATTTGAGCGTTGAGGTTGCCTCTGATCCAAATCAACTCAGTTCTTCCGCCGATCCAAATACCCGCCCATACCATGATGGTTCCACCACTATAAGGATGGACTTCCTGGCAGGATTTTAATCGCTGTTGGCGTCCAGGGGTTCTCCAGTGTCGTATACGTCTTGTATCCGGTCTCATACCAAAACGAGACTCATCAGAAAAGCACACGAAACGCCATTGTTCTTCTGCCCAATTTCTGTGTTCAAGAGCCCATTGATATCGAATCCTACGATTGTGCATTGCTATAGGTGGTACCCGTAGCGGTCTTCGGGAATGAAGGTTCACTTCATGCAAGCGGTTTCTGACTGTTTGGTCGCTTATTAAGTTCCCTGAAGAGTGATGAAGCCTCACGGCTAACATCATGGCGGTTATTGTTGGAGCTCCTCGAGTTAAGATTTGAATGTATCGGTCTTGTCTCCGTGTGGTGCAGCGATACCGTCCTCCATGGCGCTCAGCCACGGTACCAGTGCTTCGGTAACGTGTCCAAAGTCGACTGATAACACTCTGACTTGTATTCAGAGCTAAAGCCACAGTACGTTGCCGGGAACCAGCTTCTATCATTCCCACGGCTCTGAGCATTTCTTCCCTGCTTAAATGACGTCGCCGCTCCATAATAACGTTGGTTTTAATCAGTAGTAGGGAAACAGTAGCACTAATAATGTCTTCAATGCGTTGTATGTTTTTATAGGGAAAATATTGACAGCTGATTTTCATCTTTTACTCGAATTTGATTCACAGTTCCTGATTCAAATTATGAAATGCACCAAAAAGGATCCATATAAATTTATAAAATCATAAATTTATTACAAAGCCACATCTCAATCTCAAGAAATCCGCATAAAAATGCTTGATCCCTAGACACTTTTGATGTGTGTAGTTACTAAGTAAAACTTTTTAACAATAACTTTAATTTCAGAAGTCGGTGTCTTTGGATCTGTATTTTAGTTTATTGCCACCGACTTCCGAAATTAAAGTTATTTTTCACTTTTTAGTGTTTTTTTTTTGGAAGTCGGTTTTTAGCGTTCCGTAGTCAACAAGGAACCCTTATAGTTTCGCCATGTCCGTCTGTCTGTCTGTCTATCTGTCCGCGGTTTAGCTCAAAAACTATTGGTACTAGAAAGTTGTAATTTGACATGACTATACACGTTAACGACGCCGAAAAAGTGGTAAGATAAAATTTTGAAAAAAAAAACAATTTATTTAGGGTACCTCCCCTACATGTAAAGTGGGGATGATAATTTTTTTTTTCGTCCTTCCCATAGTTTGATATCTTTGGATAGGTCTTTTAAAAATATTAGGGGTTTGGGAAGACCGTTTTTTGATTAAGTAAACCGTTCGTGACTTATCAAACTTTAAAGTACCAATTTTCGTTAGAGTCAAGTGTTCCCTCTACCAACTAAACGGTTGTAGTTAGAAATTCAAATGTTATGTCACGGCTGTAGTACCTATACATATATAATGAAGTTTAAAGGAAAACTATCACACTTAAGTTGGCTTTACAAGTTTCCGAGTAATAGTCGATCGATTGTATTTGACTCGAAAACTTATATTTATTTCTATTTTGCTATATAGTATCAAACACAAAGCTCCCCCAGGTATAGTAAACTAATTCCTCAAATTAATTTTTTTGTGACTAGTGAGTAGTGTAGCTCTGTGTCTAAATTCAAAAGACCGGGTATGACAAGTCTTATCCAAATCTCAAAAAAAAAAAACTTTCCGTGCAAAATTGTCAAATCAGGTGAGGATTTGTATAGGAAGTCAAATTAGGTAGGTAGTTATGTTTGGCTTTTAGTTAGAGCTTGGTACGAAACTATCAGTCAGCGAATACGACCCGCACTTGGCTATTATAAAAACTACGGAACCCTACACTGCGCGTGGCCCGACACGCACTTGACCGGTTGTTAGTTAGATGAGCTACAATTGGAATGTCTGCGACATCCACCGTACTCCCCGGACCTTGCTCGAACAGATTACCATTTTTTCCGGAATTTGGTCAACTTCTTACAAGGAAAAAAATTCAACTCCGATGCAGCAGTCCAAACCGCCGTCAAAGAGTTCATCGATTCTCGCCCCCATGGTTTTTTTAGTAAATGGATCAATAAACTACCTATGAGATGGCAAAAGTGCATAGATAACAACGGTGCATACTTTGATTAATTAAATATATTTTACAAAAAAAAAATTGACTTTATATTCCTCCCGTACAAAACGCCAATTTCATATGTAAGGACCTAATACCATTGCAAGTAGGTAGGTAATCATTCTTTATCAAATATGGGAGATTAATTCAACATAAAGACTACCTTTGATAGGCGCAACGCGACGGAGGGCGTGCGGCGCCGGCGCTGCTGGTGGAACAATTTCTATGAAAATTTCATGGAAATTACTCGACCGTAGTGGCGTCGCGCCTGTCTTCGGGAGCCTTAATGCAATGTTTGTGGTAATTACCAATTAGACAACAATCTCTTGTCCACTATTACCACATTAACTATCTAGTTACTTATCTTGCTACTATCTTGGATCTAGACCTCAAAATAAAAAATGTGACAGAAATTAAAGAAAATAAACATATCACATTAGCTGGCAGATCTTTTAAAAATAAAAAGGTATGTTATAGTAAGCATAAGCCAGCCGGATGCTGTTAAATTCAATTCTGCAGCGTGTCGAGGAGTAGAGTCACATTATAACAAGCATATCAAGTGCCTTCTGTATTAGATTAAACTACTTACTATAGGTTTTTCAGACAAGTCCATTTTCTTGGGGCTGAAACCTGATGATCGTTTCTTTGGGACAGATCCGTCTTCATTTTCAGGTGAAGTATTAAATGCTGGATTTTTACAACTTCCATTTTCAATCACGTTTACGTCGTTTGATTCCTATGCAAAAATAGAACAAATTTAATTTAATTCATTTAAAGTTACTAAAACGCAGTTTAATTTGGATTTTAAAGTCTTAAAATGATCTTTATTTACCATTTCATAGTATTTGTGATTTACTTATAAACATACGTTCACCACAACATACGTGGTCGAAGTGGCCGTTTGTTTAATTCTTATTCCTAACTAGCACTTTGCCCGCGATTACGTCCGCGTGGGTTTTGTACTTTCCTCAAAAAAATTGAAGACCCTCTCCACCTCTCCTTGAAAGATAGTTTTCGAAAATTAATAATTTATTTAGAGAAATAAATATTCAGGCCAATTTTTAAGTTAAAATAAGATTTTTCAAATAAAAAACTTTTTTACAAAAACAAAAATCAATCGACTTAAAAAAAAACACTACCAAAGTGAAAAATATCTTTAATTTCGGAAGTTGATGTCGTTGGTTCCGTATTTTTTTTTGACACCGACTTCCGAAATTAAATTTATTTTTCACTTTGTAGTGTTTTAATTTGGAAGTCGGTTGTTTTTTTGTAAAAAGTGTTTATATTTACTTTTTAGTTGTACCTACCACACACAAATTCATTTACACTACTTGCTATGTAAATATCAGAGACAGGAAGTTATTAAAAAATCATCAATATAAACTAAGTGGAAAAAATCGTATTATTGAAGCTAACTCAAAAAACTACCCGAGCAAAGTTAATCTAATTTATATGGGACCACCCCTGAGGACCAAACATTATCTATTAAAAAAATAATTTTGCAAATCTGTCTATACAAAGTGTTAAGAAATTAACCCAACAAACTTTAAGAGGTGCTTTAGACCATCGAACTGAACAACTCACTAAGGGACCAACTCTGAAATCACGAAAAAAAAAATCTGCTGCTTAATACATTTTGGTCAACTAGGTATTGAACTTTTGTATGAAAGAGCTGATTTTTTTTTCACTATCTTTGTCACCCCCAAAATCTTCTGTGAGGGTTTTTTTTTAACACTAAAAGTGACAATCTTTATTATTTACAAAGGAATAAGATTTTTCATATTATCTGTATTCCGCCTTTTACGGGTAGAATTCTAAAAAATCGATAGGGATGTTTCCATAATTTAAGGGCCTATACTACCTCAAATAACTTAGCATGATCTCCGTTATGTCGAAAATACTGCAGCATTAATTTTTAAATAAATATATGGTATCTGTATGGTGGTATCGGTATGGTATCTTATGCAAAAAGCATCACCTTTGTACCTATTTTTCTGTTCTGTTTTTTTCTTGTCTGTTTATATATGTGTGTAGGTACATAGATGGTAAAATAAATAAATAAATAAATGGTAAAGTTGAGGATTAATGTTAAGTCTTAAGTTTGACGAAAACACGATTCCATAAAATTTTCTCGATAGAAAAAAATTCCAAAGTTACCTCCAAACCGAACAATAAACCGCTAGTATTAAAAAAATACTTCAAATTAGATCATGAAACTTTGTATACTAACTGAACTAACTATAAAGCAGGTCTTATGTTTTTATTATTTTTTTAATTACCATTATTCTCACTGTAAAAAGCAAATACTTAAACTATTGGCGCTGCCTGCCGCCTAGCACCGCACTCTGTCTCGCTCTCACTCAGTCCGCAAGCAGTATCGTGCGAGCGAGTTATAGAGTGAATTTTAGCTGAGTTAGTATAGGCTCTTAACTCAAAGATTATTTATACCAATTTTTGAGTTAATCAAACCACACAGTAAAAGGCTCCCGATTAAAAAAAATAGTACCCCTTTTAGCCCCATCCGGGCGTGTTCCACGCGCGCCGCGTTCCAAGAGATGTCAGCAATAGGGCCGTAGCCTGCCGGGGCAGTGGGGTTGTCCGAAAGGGTTATCGCTGCCCCGGAACATAAAGGACTAAGGAAGGAACACGGGTGGGTTTTAGTCAGTAATAGTCTGACACTCCCTCATGCTCCACCATGAGCGGGAGAGGTTATTTGATGATTTCCCATCCTCAAAAAAAAAGGGGTTGATTTTAGAAAGTCCCAAAAACTTATATCATCGTTTCTTTTGTCAAAAGTATTAATACTGTGTTTCAAGCTAATCAGACTTCGCCTTAAATATTCTTAGGCAAGTATTCTTGCCAAGTTTCAATCAAATGATGATGTATTTTCAAAACTCTATGAATCAATCTCCACACGGCGATATATATCATCGCGACGACAATCGGTGACAATCGGGGACATCGGTGGCACCGCATGAAATATGCGGTGCCACCGCATGAATATCGCCGCAATTTTCTCGCTCGTGGAGAGGGGCGCCTTATGGGTATATTTTCGAAAAACCCATAAATAGAAAATTATACATATATTTTATTTTTTTACACGTTATTCTTTATTTTTAGTATAAATACTGAGTTTCGAGTTTATCGGACTGCGTGTTAAAATTCTTTCATACAAATTTTCACACCCCCATCTTTAGGGGGTTGTTTAGAAAAAAAAAAGAAATGACAAACTTCATAATTTACTTAGATAAGTATTCGTGCCAAGTTTCAAGTTTACTAACTCAAGGAATACGATTTTTCATACAAACAAATCCACTCTTTTCACCCCCTTGAAGGTTGAATTTCCGAAAAACCCCTTCTTAGTGCTCCCCCCTAAATTATAAAATTAATCCGTGTGCAAAATTTCACATTTCTAGTCCCAGTAGTTTCGGCTGTGCGTTGATATGTCTGTCAGTCAATTTCTCCTTTTATTTATATAGATATAGATAAAATATGCACACAATAGAGATTAATTTACTTTGATACGATTATCTTAGTATCAATAAATTACGTATCTAAATGTTATAATGGTATTATATCACTTATAAGATTTATGGATTTACCTCAGTAATCACCAGTGTAACATTAATTACATCACGAGGCGTTGCATGTTCGAAGCTAAATGAATTGATCGCATCGCTGATGCTGATTGTATCGCTTAAAAATTTAGATTTAACAAAAGCATCACTGTTGCCACGGCTGTTAATATGCGATTCGAAAATAGGTAGGTACTAGGTACTTTAAGTACCTATTGTTAGGTACTTAATACGGGGAGACAAGTGAAACACGACTAGTGTTGCAAAGGGCTCGAGTCCTCGAGTCGTAATTTTAAAGACTCGACTCAATTATGCAAGACTCATTGTGCGAAAAAGGCTCGGAGTCTAGAGTCAAGACGAGCCCGAGTCATTTAACAGCCACTTGAGTCTTACAAAGGACTTGAGTCTTAAAATTAACTCTAGTCTTCGAGAAAAACTCGGAGCATGAAGATGAGACTTGAAGCTCATCATTCGAAATGACTCGAATAGGTGATAAGTTTAAATTAGTGGTTATGATGTAACTCATAACCATTTATAAGAAAAAAGCGATTATTACGGATGAGCTTCAAGAATATTTGACAATGGCCCCGATTCTGTTGTTTCCAAACTAAACTAAATTTAAGTTCATTGCATCTTTTTCTTTCTATTTAATTACGAAAAGGACAGAAGATAAAATATTAGTTTATTCCTGTCAAATTAGATAATCCATAGACAAGTTAGACGAGATTAAAAAATTGGCTACAAAAAATACGTCAATTTACGTCAGGCGCTGACTAATTTGACAGGACTAAACTAATATTAATCTTCTGTCCTTTTCATATTGAAATAGAAAGAAAAAGATGCACTGAACTTAAATTTAGTTTAGTTTGTGTACAACAGAATCGGGGCCAATGCTTAGAGAAACAGAGAAACTGATATTGTATCCTGGTGGACACAACAAACTATTAGATTGCCACAGCTTCAGAAATTAGCTCTTCATATTCTGAGTATTCCGGCAACGTGTGTGCCAAGTGCCAAGCGAGCAGGAATTCAAGATCTGGCAATTTAATTACTCAAAAAAAGAATCCGTCTCGGCAATAAAACTATACAAGCTTCAATGTGTCTCGGCATCATGGCTGGATTTTAATTTAAATTAAATACCCATTTTTTATGATTATTATAAATTATTAACTTACCGTCCTGTAAATGTAACAATTTAATTGCTAGACTCATATATACGAAGAGGACTTGAGTGCGACTCGCCGCATACAAAGGACTCGAGCGCAGAAAGAAACTCGAGCTCTCATGTAACATTTAAAAGCTCGTAGAAAATTTAGCTCTCTAGTCTTGGAGCCCTGTTGTAATGAGTCGAGTCTTGTAATTCATCATTTGAGTCCGATTATAAAGGATTCAAAGACTCGAGTTCTTTGCAACACTAAACACGACAGTTATGGACACTGCTTTCCACGCACATATGGTAACGTTAACACACACATACGAGTACATAACAGTCTCTCCCCCTATTTAATATAAATAGAAAACTTTTAAATATCTATACTTATAATAAATCTGTAGAAGTGAAAATTCTGTACATTGAAATTATCAAAAAAATAAATGGCAGGGGGTGTTACTAGACCGACACCAAACCCAAAAAGTGATTAAAAAAATTTTTGTCTATCTGTCTGTTTGTTCAGGCATCACGCAAAAACTACCGGTTCGATTACGATGAAACTTGGTATAATTATTCTTTAATATCCTGGGTAGGGTTGATGAGGATTCTTCATCCTCATCCTCATAATGCGGAAGTTCCTCATTTTTTAGCGATTCCTCATCCTCTTCCACATCCTCAAAATCAGGGATAAAATATTCCTCTTCCTCTTCCACATCCTCATTAATTACGAGGAAGTGTTGTTGACGTATTCAATGTAAATAAAAGTAATCTCCGTCTTTTGCTCGCTGCATTAGGTACTTGCACGATCAGGCTTGAACGTGTTTTAGAAATATAATACATACAGCACGCTATAGTGTGTGTGTGTGTGTAATACTGTAGTGTATGTACCCATCCCACTGTAACTGTGCTGCTGTGCGCCAGTATCTTTCAGACCCTCCATCAAGTGTCCCCAGTGAGCGCCTTTTCAGTGGCGGCTGATTAATTTACGACAAATTATGAAACCGTCTATCTGGAGAAACAGCTTCAAAGTTAATTTTCGTTAAATTCAACCTCCCTATTGTGAATTTTGACTGTTAAATTGTCTTTTTTTCTTTCTAAATATTAAAGGGCCTTTCTTTTATTTAAAATTTCAATTCCAAATCACAGGTTTTATATTCCTCTTCCGCATCCTCTTCCTCATCCTCATCCTCCTCCTCATATCCTCATCCTCTTCCTCAAAACGTATTTCTAATAGTTCCTCATCCGCATCCTCTTCCTCTTAATCAATTCCTCATCAACCCTAATCCTGGGCACCACACTGGGTACTTTTTATCCCGGAAAAGTATATACAATAAAAAACAAACTTAATTTTGCGGTTTGATCCCTAGACCCGATTACTGTACCTACCAACCACAAGTAATAAGTTTGTCGTAGGTTACGTCACCTGCAGTGGAGTTCACTGCTGCGCAGGGGCGCTGCACACGGCTAAGATACTATAATATTATATCTTAAGATACAATATCGCTAAGCCATACAATTCAACGGACTATCGGACACGACGAAGATAATAAATAATCTATATTAGTCCTACTTCTTACTATCCTACTAATATCCTACTATCCTACTATCCCACTTCCTATCCTACTAATATCCTACTTCCTACTAGTCCTACTAATCCTACCTCCTACTAATCCTACTTTCCTACTATTCCTATTCCTTTCCTACTAATATTATAAATGCGAAAGTTTGTGAGGATGGATGGATGGATGTTTGTTACTCTTTCACGCAAAAACTACTGAACGGATTTGGATGAAACTTTACAGTAATATAGTTTATACATCAGAATAACACATAGGATACTTTTTATCTCGATATTCCCACGGGATCGACACTTATGCGGGTGAAACCGCGGGGCGCTGCTAGTATAATATTATAAAGCTGAAGAGTTTGTTTGTTTGCTTGAACGCGCTTTTCTCAGGAACTACTGGTCCGATTTGAATTATTGTAGAAGAGAAAACGAATTATCTTTATTAATTAATTGCTATTTATACCAACCAACGAATAGTATTCAATTTCAACGACGAAATCATGCATCTCCGCGCATTTTTTAAGCGGCCTCATAAAAAAAGGCCTCTTAAAAACGTATGGAAACCTTAAGGTTTATATACGCGGATTATAATATATTTTAGTACAATATTAATGCCCGGCTAGAGCCTAGGACTTAAATTCTAGGTTCTAGCCGGGGAAGAAAGCGGGAAAGAATAAAGAAACAGGAGGTATTCCTCGAAGCGCTACTATTTTGAGGCGCACCGAATGAGGCGCTCCTTTTTTGTTCCTCGGAACGCACCTTTTAGTAGCGCTTCCGATAGCAATTAAAAATATTAAATTTTCATTCCTTGAAGCGCACCCACGTTTAAAAATAGGGAAGAGCATGAAGTAAACGTAATAAACTACTTATACTAAACTAATACTAATTAACTCATTTGTGCATCATTATCATCGAAGTTGCATAACCAAAAGTACGAAATTGACAGAAAAATATGTTTTGCAAGTATTGGTCTTTACCAATGTTATTGTTTATTCAAAGAGGATGTTATTAATAAATAAAACGCACAGATATAATATAAAGGATATATGCGTATAATAATCACATTGCAGCAGGACCTACATACTAATTACAAGATTACTTTGTGTGGTGTTATCGTAAATACAGTTTAAAGTTGAAATCGCGAAAAAAAAATCAGCTGTTCCCTACATTTATGAATGTAGGGAACAGCTGTTTTTTTCCGATTGCAGCTTTGGTCCCTGGATACCTAAAAGTTGTTCATAATGATGAGTACAATCTCCCATTTCGGTTTGTCGCATGTTTTCAATTTCACCCCGTATAATCATTAAATTTTGTGATTTTTTTGTCCTGCTGAGACCTTAGAGCATTAAACCAACCGGAGACGCCATTGTCAGGCGTTCCCCCCTGCCAAAGGTACGAGACTGCCGGTCATAGCAGTCTTATAAAACTAGTTGCCGCGCGTTCCACGTCATTCAGCAAATCACAGTAGCGCGGAACGAACGTAACGCCATGTCCTACGTGGACGACTCAACGCGAACGCGATTGCGAAACGATCCGATGCGAATTTAATACGATGCGGAGCGATGCGGCTACTCTGTCCTACGTGCGCGCGAACCGTCCCCTCCGCGCCCTCCTCCGCCGTTCAGTTCAGTCATCATTAAACATTTGTTATGGACGGACGGAAGCTAATGTTGTTGGAAAATTCATATCTTAAATATGAAATATTGAAGAAGTGTATAAAGCAGAGAAGTGGAACTAATACTGTGTACTTAGAAAGGCATACTCATGGGGAATTTCATAATTTGTACCAGGATTTACGTACTCAACCCCTGTTGTTCAAGGAATACTGTCGAATGTTACCTACAACGTTTGACTATATTGTACAAGCCAATAAACCTGTTCTGCAATTTACTACAACAAATTTTCAGGAACCTATTTCTGTAGAAGAACGACTTATGGTGACTTTGAGGTAAGAAAACTATGAAATAATAAACTATGAAATAAATGTTAGAAATTACATATAATATTAATTAAGTTTAATTAGTAAGTATGTACATAATTGCAATACTTTCACAAAGATGTGTAATAGCCATGTTGTTGAGCACTGGATTGTGGTGGGTTTAACTTTGACAGCTCCGTTAGAAGAAGCTCCTGCATCTGCGTTCTAAAATGTAATTTGTTGAGTGATGGCAACTGTTTCATGTAAGTTAATATTGATTTGAACCAAAGAAGGTCGTCGTCAGTATTATCTGGTTGATCTTCGCGAAGAATTTTCATTTTTTCTCTCTCAATATCGAGAAATGCTTCGAGACTTATATCTTTTCTTTTGCGTGTTTGTCTTGTGATAGCTGGCAACGAGGACGAAGAAGAAGGCACCGGTAACGAGGATGAAGGCGAAGGACCTGGCAACGAGGGCGATGGTGGACGATCTTGTCGAAGGCTGTTATCTATGGACATGTTCTGTGGTATTTCTTCTAAAATAGATGAAGATTCAGGGAGCTGGGTGTTGTCATTGTCGGATGCGTTCATGTTGAATATCTCTTCCGGACTAGCCGTGTCTGAATACACTGACAGATCTACAGAATTGCTTTCGGAGTCTTGTGATATAATATTCCCTTCTGTTTGTCGGGGTTTCAGAACTACTTTTAAAAAAGACATGGCCTCAAAATGTGGCCATGTGCCTGTATACTTCGGCTCATTATCGGCGTCAGTCCCAGAACGTGGCTTAGGAATTTTTTTTAATTCTTTACTAAACGTGTCTCTCAAATTTTTCCATTTTTTCTTAGTCATTTCACCTGAAAAAAGAAAAGGAATTAAAAACTTAATATTTTGCATTATTTCAGGTATTTGGCCACAGGTATACAATTTCGGCAACTCGCTTTCTCGTTCAGAATTTCAAAATCTGCTATTTCTACAATCGTACCACAAGTTTGCAAAGCTATATGGACTCAATTAGTTAGGAAACACATGCCCGAACCTTCAGAAGATAGCTTTAAAAACATAGCGCAATGTTTTTGGGACAGATGGCAGTTTCCTAAATGCATTGGATGTATTGACGGAAAGCACATTCGCATAATAAAACCAAAAAAGAGTGGTTCCATGTATTATAATTACAAATCCTTTTTTTCGATTGGGTTGTTAGCAGTCACTGACGCAAATTATAAGTTTGTAATGATAAATGTGGGTTCCTATGGAAAAGACAACGATGCCGGTGTTTTTGAGGAATGCCCCTTTCGAAGAGCAATAGAACAAGGAAGATTAAAAATACCTAAAGAACAAGTATTACCGGGCTCTAATATCATAGCTCCGTATGTGCTCCTTGGAGATGCGGCGTTTCCTTTAAAGAAATACCTGTTGCGACCTTTTCCAGAAAAGTCAACGGTTAAAGGGGACGCCAAAGATAGTTATAATTATCGCTTATCTCGAGCCAGAATGGTGGTGAAATGTTCTTTTGGTTCAATAACTTCTAAATTCAGAATTCTACATAAATCTATCGAAACTAATGTTACAAATGCAGTTCATATCGTCAAAGCCATATGTTTACTACACAATATTATAAGGGATCTTGAATCAATAAATGAGAATGAGTTAATGTCTTTCCGAAAAACATATCAAAATATGACACAAACACAAAGACATAATTCTCAAAGAAGATACAATGCTACATCACGAGCAGCCGCACAGGCAAGAGAAAACTTTAAACTGTATTTTGAGCAACATCCTTTGCCAAGAATGTAATAATAATAAACAAATATGTTGTACTTACTTGTAGTCCCAATTATTTTAGCCACAGCCTCCCATTCGCGGTGCGATAATAACCGGTTGTGATAACTTTTAGTCCTTTTGTCCCATAATGTAGGACGTTCTTGGATAGCATTAATAAGAAGTTCTACCTCCGACATTACAATTTTTGCTTGAAAAAAAATATGGCCGACGCGTCCACTTCGCGCGAAAATATCAAGCCAACTGATCGCGTTCGCTTCATTTTGCGCCGCTCCGCACCGCACCCCACGTGCGTTTGGTCACGTAAGCCACTTCAATAGGTTTCGAATGTTTGTTGTTTTCGCGCCGCGCCGCGCCGCTTCGCGTTCACGTCTAGATCGCTCACGCAGGACGTCGCGTAAGAGAAAAATGCCGAATTGCAGTGTTTTTTCGTGTAAAAATAGATCGGAACATCTAGTAAACAAAAGAATAACGTTACTTTCCATCTATAAGTATTATTTTGTCTTATTAAAATAACATAAAATGCAATAAATTTACAAAAAACCAAAAAATATTGTCGGTCAATAAATGTTGCCACTAAATCGTACAAGACTTAATTTAGTGTAATTTTTAAAGTTGTAATTTATAAAGCTTGACAATTATTTTAAACTTCTATTTCGCATTTGTTATCTGTTTACAACTTATTTTTTTACTTTATAAGATTTTTTTACTAAACCCTTTAAAAAATTGCTATTTATTATCAAATAATTGATTAATGATATCAAACTTATGTTCCACTAATCTCTTACAATTTTCTCATATCGTTATTCTTCATTACTATAAAATATTTGCGGGTCAAGTTATCCCGAAATTATGCAATTTTAATTTAAAAAATAGCAACACTGTAGCAAAATGAGGGCTGTGACAGCACAGAAACAAATATCGATATCGACTTTATGAGTATGTTATTCTATTAATTTTTCAGATTTCCAAAAGATGCAATGACTCGGCATGTCTGGATTTGGGCTTGTGTCATGTTTCGTGGACTCCTAAACGTCCTAGTACAATTTGCTCACAGCATTTTGAAGCTTCATGTTTTATAATACAATCTAATAACAAGAGACTCCGTGCTGCTACTGAGAAATTCCTAATAAGAAAACCAATAACACTGCCCGACCCGGGTATTGAATTCAGAACGTCGTGTTCAGCATTCATCCTTGCGGACAATAGACCATAGAGGCAGCGGTGCTATTCTGTGAAAATTTCGCCGTCAAAACTTACGTGAAGTGAGCGTGGAGTGAGCTGTCAATAGTGTCAATTCCTAGAAAAAACAAACTCACTTCACCTATGTTTTCACGGTGAGATTTTTACAGAATCGACCGGCAGCTCTTGTACCGTGGCAATGAATCCTTATAAACTGACTTTAAAATCTAAATCCTATGTTACCTATTTAAAAAGAATTGATCTGCATTGAAGATCAATTTGATAAGTAAATATGAAAAAATAAATAAATAAAGAAGAGCTTTTTTTATCACAACTATTGGATGAACTCATCGACAACAAAATATCGATAGTGTCAAGCACTTTCATCGCTTACACAAAAATGATGTCATCCCGTACACTGACAGGGCGTCTCTATGTGAGTTAGTACATGTGTGCGTATAGTTTATGCTTGTATTCGATTTTTTTTTTTGTGTGCGTGAGTAACAACGCACACACACACATTAGTGTGTTATCACTATTTGTGTGCGTTGCCTCGTCCCCAGCGATGAAATTGACAGACTTATTCGCATAGATATTAGTGCTCGTTGCGTCTCTGGTTGGTTTAATGCTCTAAGGCGGAGACCGACTCATGATATAAAGCCATGCCTCATCTAAATCTGTGAAAGGTAAACGTTTAGCCGCATCGCCATACTCATTTAGCCGCATCGCCAGAGATTAAAGTACGTACCGACTGATACGGTTGTCTGTCCATACTAACCAGCACCCTAATTGCGTAACATACTATCAATCGGAATCTGAACCATTTTGAAACAAATTGCTAATCCATTGGTTCATAAGTTCGAAAAGTTTGTTTGCTCTACACGTATATAACGCAATGAATGTTGTTGAACAGTCAAAATGAAACCAATTCCCATTGATAATGTATTACGCAATTACCCCCCCGGATCAGTTTATTTTTTTTTTAAACTAATCTACGGTCAAGGAGTATAGAGTTTTTGCAAATTGTATAAAATAACGTGTTTTACTTATTATCAATAGTTTCAGATAATACCGTATATATCTCTTTTTGAAAGTTAATCATAGGTGCGCTTCGAGGAAAGAAAAGTTAATAATAATAATAAAGATTTATTTCTCTCAAAAAGGTACATACATTGGTTCGTGACATATTATTTCAATCAAATTTGTAACCTTTGTGAGAGCTGGAGTCTGTAGTGGGTTCGGGACCTGTATGACAGATCTCCAGGCTCTCACGCTCATAAAACAATACTATTAATAAGCACTAATTTGTAAACATCAAAAGCCTTCACGTACAGAGAGGAATATTTAGAACTATAATAGGAAAATGTTAAAACTAAAGATGGTCTGTCTGTAGATGTGTGGTGTATGGTGCGTGTTGCGTGTGTGTTGCGTGTTGTGTGTGTGTATGAAAATATATTTGTTAGGGTGTGTGTAGGTGTGTGTATTAAAATGTAGTCTACACTATCTAATTTATTTTAAAACAGCTAAAATATTTTCTGTCTCAGAATAATCTAAATCAAGAAGCCAATTTATTATTTTTGCTTTACATTTGGATTTGCACAGGGGGTATATGTTTAAAATTTTGTTAGTGTTATTGTACACATGACTGCTAAGGAAGTGGGAGAAGCGTTGGGTCGAAGCACAATTTGTACGAATCGAGGGACAAACCGAATGCTTACGTCGTTGGGAGATCAAAGAAAGATCGTAGGGAGTGTGGCCGTGAGTTGTCATTAAAAGATTGAGTATATATAATTGACGAACAGTTAGAACCTTACAAGTTTTGTAAAGGTCTGTGGTCGGAAAGCGATAGGGTAACTGCCAACCAACTTTCAGCAGTGCCCTTTGGGCGCGTTCTACTTTCAACATGTGGGACCTTCCTGAACCACCCCAAGTAACAATACAATATTGGATAAGGGATTGGCAGAGTGCTAGATACACAAGTTTAATCACCTTTGAGTCAGCAACGTAGCGGAGGTTCTTAAAAACATAGATTAACCTGCGCAACCGTGAGGTAAGTGTTTCAATGTGAGTACTAAAGGTTAAACAGTCGTCGATCTGCACTCCTAGATACTTAATGTAACTTACGCGATTTAGGTGGGGGCAAAAGCAGCCCATATAGTGAGTTAAAGTACAGGAGTGAGCGATTAAAGCAGGAGAAGAGGAAGGAGGCTTTCCAGCGGCTGAAAGTGAGAAGGTGAGGTAATTTGTTTTATGAACGTTCAGAGTGAGTAGGTTCTGCGCCAACCAGCTGGTCACAATGCCAAGTCCAGACTGTGCACATTGAAACACCAGATCCCATGTATCCCCGGAGAAAATTAGAGCAGTATCATCGGCATATGTAAAGATGGAAGCACTAGGAAGCTTTAGCTGGCAAAGGTCATTTATATAAATGAGAAAAAGAGTGGGACCGATAATACTGCCCTGGGGAACTCCGTATGTTATTGGGAGTTCATCACTGGTCCAATCTCCTATCCTGAGACATTGTCTTCTGCCAGTGAGGTAACTAATGAAAAGGGATAGTTGAGTGCCTCTTATACCAATTTTTTCCAGCTTGGCAATGAGGGTGGGGACAGAAATAGTGTCGAAGGCTTTCGATAAATCTAGGAAAACGCCTATGACCTTCTGTTTTTCATCAAGTTTGGTGACAATAGTATTTGTTAGGTCTAATACAGCATTATTAGTAGAAATTCCGGAGCGAAAACCATATTGAGATGATGAGAGTATGTGATTTTGAGTTAATATTTTTAATAATTATTGAAAGCGCTACTAAAAGGTGCGCTCCGAGGAATAATAAAGGTGCGCCTCATTAGGTGCGCCTCAAAACGGTGGCGCTTCGAGGAATACTTCAGAAACAGCGGTGGTTAGGTTTGAATGACTTAATTTGACGTTAGCGAGCAGGTGGAGTGAAAAACTATTTTATCTGACGTTGTTACCGCCTGCGCCATCTTTAATAATAATAATAAATAATAAATTGTTTATTGGACCAAACATTTTTGTAAAATCAAAAACTTACAAACAACTTTTATGCAACAAGAGAAAAATACATATACTGATAGTAACAATAGTCAGTAGTATTTGTATTGAATTCTGGTACCCAAGGAAAGATTTAACTTGTGCTATGGGTACCAGGATCCTCACGCTACTTGTACACAGCAGAAGTTACATCAGAAGGCCAGAAGTTATACAAGTGAATAATCTTTCGGCATGAAGAGGCAAGATTTCCGCTGACGGCGTGTTTGCAAACGACATCGACCAACCAGTGTCGAGCGTGCACCAATCATCGCGGAGCGTCGCCCACCAACTTCACACGAGAGATTTTCTGCATAGGTCGCGGGTCGCACGCGCCATTTTTTTCTTCTCATTTTTCTACGTTTTTTATTACCTTTTTGATCCGTCCGAATAAAACGATTGTAACTCGTAACAATAAATATCTTTCTACAAGAATAATAAATCCGTTCATTGAGTACCTACACCTACAAGACGAATCCAAAACACGAAGGGGAAGAGACAGCAGCCCTCGTCCCGACTCGAGCATCGAAATTCAACAGACGTCAAACGTTTTGCTTTCTTCGGACGCTCGTTGGTGTGACGTAGACCAGACCCACTTAACTACTCATGCACTCAGGATACAGGCTGTTCCAGGCAAGAAATTCCTATAATAGTTTACCAGGCCAAAAAATGATTGCAATGTATTAACGTCGGTAGGAATGGGCGAATCAGCTATGGCTTTCACCTTTGCCGGATCTTTCTGTAACCCATCTTTGTTTATTATGTAACCTAAATATTTAATTTAGTTTTTGAAGAAATCGCATTTTTCTTTCTGCACATTTAACCCTGCGTCCTGTAATCTTTCTCAGAACTATATTCAACTTGTTCAGATGCCCCTCCAGGTCCGATCAGTGACTAAAATGTCATCAAGCAGATTTAAGACCCCGTCAAGTCCCGAAAGCACCGTTTTCATAGCGCGCTGGAATATAGACGGCGCAAACTAATTTAGTATAATTAAATAAACCCCCATGTGTATAGTTATATATGTGATCGGTTGAGATTCTCCGTCTAAAAAAAACTGCCGATCGATTCTGTAAAAATCTCACCGTGAAAAGTTAGGTGAAGTGAACTTAGAGTGAGCTGTCAAGAGTATCAATCCCTAGCATCAGGATGACACTGACATCTCACTCCACGCTCACTTCACCTAAGTTTTCACGGTGAGATGGTTACAGAATCGTACTGCTGGTTATAGGCCGTAGTCAACGCAATTTTTGAAAACTGATCCCATCCTTGTCGCTGCGGGGAAACAAGTGAAACACGCGACTGCTATGGACACAGAGCTTTATTGTCCGTAATAGGCCTGCCACACACTCGACGAGTGGCATGGGAAGTAGCGAGGAAAGGAAGCAGAGACGTAGTGTGGCAGAGACATAGTGTGCCGCACGCCATGCTGCTCGTCGTGCCCATCACTCCTTATTTCGTCGGTTTTTCGCGCGCGAGTCAAAGGACCGGGGAGTCCGTTTCTACGCAGTGAAGTAGTACTCGGGGTGGATCTGCCCTAAATCCATCCACATTCAACACAACCTAGCTGGGGTTTGTGTACTCACGTCGACATGACGCATTCGGATACAGGTCATCGAATATGCCTGTTATCACACTCGTGAGGCTCGCACGGCGCCAAGGATCAGTAAGAAACCGGTCGTCAGCCACTCATACGCAACTTACTTAAAGGACCGGCAATACGAGCGCGAGTGGCTGGCCACATAATCGCGCGGTCGCACTCCACATCGAGCGCTCACGCAAGATGCACGCGTACACAGTTTTGGCATTTGAATATGTGTGATGCTGTGGTGTGATGAATAGATGTGATCCACTATCTCCTTCAGCGAGGATGACGTCGACGATGTATATTTCTTTTTACGACATTGATATTGCACGCCTCACAACGCGTAAGCATGTAGGAGTACTTTATTCTCGATAGGCCGCTATGTGGTGATTTTACAATATAAAATCGCTCTTATCTCCCAAGCTAGAAACTAAATCAATAAAAAAGTGTTGTTTGAAAACTAGATACATTAAATAATAAAATCAGCGGATTTTTTTATTTATGTTTTTAGTATATATAACAAAAAAATGTAGTTAAAAAATTATTAGTACTGCTGTCCGTTGGTCTGTGCACTTGTTTTTCTGCACATTTTAGAAAAATATACGCAATTAATTGTAATAAATACTTTTGAATAAATTTCCACTTATACTGAGGATGAACCCTACATCAGGATTGAACTGATAACCGTTTTGAAGATATTAATGAAATTCAATGGAATTTACTGGGTTTTTTAGCATTCATTTTCAAAAACAATGTTTTCAATAAGTTTCTCTTCTAGTAAATACAATACGCGTGTGAGGCGTGCACTTTTGAATTTTCCAAATTTTTAATTAGCTATACTAAAAATGTATAGCGCGCACGCTGCCACAGCTTCATCGTCCATTGCAAAGGCGAATGACAAGTGAGGAGCGTCGCGATTAATTGCGCCAGTAGAGCAGTGTGTGGGCAGAGAGGGCAACATCGCGGCAAATAGCGGCAGCGCGATGAGCAATGCGATGAGCAGCGCAAGGAGGATAGTGTGGCGGCCGCATTAAACACCTCGCGCAGCCACACACACATGATAACGTTAACACGCACATACACAACAAGTGCTATGTTTCATTTAATCAGGAAAAGTACTGATTTCTAATTATTGATTACATAAATGTGTCTGTTAGGACAGGGGCAATTGTGTCAATGATATCTCGAAGAAGTCTTCAGTGTTTCTAATGTTAATACTTTTATGCACGGTTCCTATAAACAATAAATTAATATAAAACAAACTTTAAAAAAAAAAGCTTTTATTTACGCCCTAAAAAGATAAGATTTAAATTACATTAAACCTATTCATTTCCCAATTACTTTACAAAATGTAATTGTAAATAATAAGATTTAGCCTCAGTACTGCACGATGTAAATTTGAATAATCTTTTCCTTTAAAATGTTTACTATCAACTTATTACGTCATTACACAATTTATAAGATATAAAAGCTTGTCGCGAGATTTAAGCACTCGTGTTACTTTTTTTTTTTAAAAAAAAAAACGTTGCCCCGCACTAGGAATTACTCGTGTATCGTGGGTGCGTTTACAAACATTTAAACTCACATACACAAACAGCCAGACCCGGAACAACTACTTGTAGGTGCGGGAATCGAACCCGCGACACGCAGCGCAGCAGACAATCGCTTATCCACTGCGCCAACCGTGCCGTCAAATCAAATTTTGAATCTCGCGACAAGCTTTTATATCTTAATCTTGTTCGCAGCAGCGAACAACTTTGGGTCCAAATGTACAACGGCGTGGTCAACCGTACTACCCTGCATTTTATGCACTGGGCAAGCCCAGCATAGTACTATTGGCAACATTCTGCGTTCAGCAGTGCCATGGCTGTGTTTCGCTGGAAATTGCACAGACTTCGCGCTTCGGTTGAACCAGGTGAATCCCGCCTTTGCCGAAGTCGATACGGACAGATGGAATATCCGTATCGTGCATTTGTGCTCTCCGGAAACAGGGCCATATAATTTCTGTAATATGACCGATGGCACCATTCACTAGACCCTTAGACACATCGACATTGTATCGCAAAATCACCTTGGCCCCCACAAATATTTCTAACTTTTTAGGCAACCCCCCAGTCTTGTTTATATCAGATGGTATAATATTATTTAAATCTATACAGGGTTAGTTTTCAATGACCAGCCACATTTAAGGGTGTGGTACAGACCATCAAACTGAACAACTTTCTGCATGGGACCAATATCGTGATCGCCACAAATTTATCAACTGTCCCACAGAAAACTTCAATACCTACTCGACCTAAACGTACGGGACGGCTGAGTTTTTATTCGCGATTACGATGTTGGTTCCATAGACAAAGTTGTTCAATTTGATGGTCTGTACCATACCCTTAAAGGACAATGGGCAGATTTGTATGGAGTTTGTCCCAACCCTTGTAGCAATATATGACATGTGGTCAAATGTTTTACTTGTTCCCCTAATTACATACATATTTTGTTTTTTACTCTAAGTAATGTCAAAAAAAGCAAAAAATATTTTTGAAATCAAGTTTTAAAAAATCATTAAAAGCAAATAATCTCCTTTTAGTACGATATTTGGCCTAGCTCTTTATTGCTATGCTGAGGTAACTGTAAAGGAATAGGTACATGAAATGAGAAAACCATTTTTATTAACCATATTTTTTTTATTTGGCATAATAACACACACATTTCACAGTTAACGATTAATGTAAAGAATGGATCGTCTTATTTATTCATTATGATCAATTACAATTACATCATCCAAAAATCTTGCCGGGCATTGAAAATCATTAGTCTGGTGCCTCACAAATCCCAGGAACCAAATAATGCTCATAATGTGTGCACAAGTTCCTATGGTACGACTGCCTGTTAAACATGAACAGTAAAGCTCTGGCAAAGCGTTTCTACCTGTCAAGTTGGTTTTTACTAATATATATGAATAATACGTTTTTCTTGTCGTGTGTCGTGAGTGTATCTGCCCTCGTAATAATAGGCAGTTACTTGCATCGATTCCATAAGCTGTTAGAGTTGGACTTATCTCCTGACAAACTTCTATAGAATATATGCCGCCACGTAAATGTTCTCCGACATACGATCTTGCTAGTTTGATTTGATATGTGCCTAGTGCAATCAATATTAAATCTTCTTCAGTTAAAATGGGAAAATAAATATTTAACTCTTCACTATTTATTTGTCTGAATTGTGCTCTTTGCCTGTTTATATTGTTTTCTATAACAAAGTCACCTAGACGATTTGGCATATTTATTCTTTCTCTAATAATATTAATAATCTCCGTTGCTTGAGCTATATCTCCTAAAGGTTCTCTAAATGCGTTAAGTAAAGCAGCCGCAATTCGTAAGTCGATAAACATATGGGTCATGGCTTTATTAAAATATTCCTGTCGAAATAACTTAAAGTCGCGTTTAATGCGTCCATTAATCACCTCAACTACCCAACGTATTATGGTTACAAGCCGTGATTCATTAGCCTGTTCGGTGCTCAGTTAAGTAGCGTTACGGTCTTTCGAGGGTGGCATATGAGATTCATAACCATAGCTTTCAAGGACAGGTATGGCGTCCCTGAACCCACGGTCCAAAATGAAAACATCTCCTTCATGCAGAAGAGAATGCAATGGTGCATATTCCTGATTGCAAATACCGGACAATATTGTTGCATCAGAAGTCCTAGCTGCGTAAGGGCCGAATACTTCTAATATATAGCCATCGGGACAAACTACTAGAAATGGCTTGAACAGGTTGCGAAACTTGTGCAACCTATATGTTTTTTTTTTTTGGAATAAAAAGTTACTACTTTTTTGAATGTACACATAAGTGCCATCCAAGACTAATATTGCCTTTGGTGGTTCATTTTCAGAGTTATGAATGGCATTTGGGATTCTCGGCTTAAATGATCTATACCAAGGTGTCGCGGAACAAACTGGAATGAAAGGCATTCTCGGGCAATATTCATCTGACGCTCAAGTGTTCGCCGGCTCATTGACAAGCGACTCGCGAGCCTTTCGTTAGATTCACCTGTGCGTAGTTTCATTTAAAAAATACCAAGTGCTGTTTTTGGACGATTACTACGCTCTTGCAAGGAAGGTGTTTCCATAAAAATATTATTGAATTGCACCAGTGTTAAACCGGTACAAAAATATAGTTCATTCGCATTTATATTTTCAACAGAGTCGAAGTCTAATTCTCTCTTTTCCAAATACGCTGTACGTTGAGTTTCAAGCATATCATTTATTTGGTCCACAGAAAAGAACTCCGCAGTTCTTAACAAATCATTATCATCAAGTGATAAATCAGGCCAAATGTTGGATTGTAAATGATGTTGACAAACCCGTGCACTATTTGGAGAATATATTTTCAAATGTATCAGTAAGTTGATAATTATATACTTCGGAATCCTCAATAGGTCGACACTAGTGCATCCTCTAAACATACAACGGTTAGATGTATTTGATAATCTTTTATAGCCTGGTACAATTACAGACTGATCTTGTACTTCTATATTTATTGCACCAGTTTCGTCTTGTGGTCGATCTGTTACGTTTGCGTCTTCATTTTCCTGATTCATTCTGTTTTCATGACGCCTAGCGGCCACCAAGCATCGGTAACACATCATATGTTGGTCATTTGCGACCTATAACAAAAAAAATAAACACTAAGCATCTATATTGTTTTTGTGTCCGATTTGTTAGGTCTCCCGCTATACATAGTTTCTCTAGTGGGGATAGTTGTCTTTTTTAAATAAGAATAATATTTTTATTAGCTGCACCTGCAGCTATAAAAAATAAACCTATCTATATTCAGCGCATTATGAACTGAGTCATGAGGCCATAAATGTCAATAGAGTTAGGAATGTGCAGCGCGCCGGGACCGTTATCGGTAAACGGCTACCTGCTTACGTGGTGTCAATGAGTCACTAATGATCTATGCGCTTCTGATTGGTCGTTACCAATTTTTACGGTTTAAACTGGTATTTAATTTAGTATTTTCTAGTCACTACTAACATACTGTATTAAACGCACATAAAACCCGTATAGTTTAATATAAAAACTTTGTTAACTCGTAATGAGTAAGATACGATAATGAACGTTACTTATCAATATATTTTTTTTATTGTTTCGCCCTTCAATAAGCGGCTACATAAGGCCCGTAAGTGCAAGCGAGATAGACATAGGGAAATAATTTATGGCCCGATGACTCAGTTGATAACGCTCTTACTATAGTCATAGGGACTGCAGACAGAAGCACAGAGTACACGGACAGAAGTGAACACTTAAAACTGGTATTAGCGCCATCTTTATTTTAGGTTACAGCACTACGGCGCGCGGTGACGCGAATCTATAAGCTGATCCCCTACAAAAAATCACTCAAAACGCTAGAAGTTTTCACTACTAATCAACCTATAATGTTCCCACTGCTGGGACACAGGCCTCCTCTCTATGAGAGGGAGTAATCCACCAAGCAGGCCCAGTGCGGGTTGGTAGATGTCACATGTCTTCGAAGTTTTGGTTCTAGGACATGCCGGTTTCCTCACGATGTTTTCCTTCACCGTTTTAAGAACAGTGGTGATGAAATTATTTACACAAAGTAAAGCGCCTGTCGGGGTTTGAACCTACGACCTACAACTCGTAAGTCACGGCCGTTACCACTGGGCCACCACTGCTCTCTTTACAAAATTAATTATTTAATTGTGGTTTTCGAGTTGAAAGCACATTAACTGATAAACAGACAGATAGAAGTTGCACTTTATAATTCTTGAGGATGTTTAATTCAATCTTATACCTTACACAAGTGTCCTTCGTACAGTTATATTATACCTATCTGTCTACCATTTTATATGAACAAAATCATAATCCTCCTTTTTGTTTCACCGTAGTCGGGAAAGAAATAAGTTTTGCAAAGTGACTTACCTGATCTATGGTCATGTTCATGCGTTGGAGTATATATTCAGCAAACCCAGGTCTTGTTTCTAGCTGGTCTCGAGTCAAGACATGTCGCGACCTGTCTCGTCGCACACTCCGACCACAAGTAACACATTGTTCTCTATGTTGTTCCATTTTTTCACCAAAAATCCGTTCACTTGCAGAAATCAAAAGTCCGTTTAGAGCAGCCAAAATAAGTAGGTAATAACAGAACCAATGTCCAATCACAGCCGAGTCGTCAGTATAGAAATCAAAACACGATAAGTCCAAACACAGCCGAGTCGTCAGTAAAGAAATCAAAACACGATAAACGCAAGTCAACAATACAGGACAACAGAACAGGAACAGTATCCGCAAGGGAATGGTAAAATGAACAATCTCGAAATGGATGACGTGTGTGAGTGAGATGGCGCGGCGGCGTTTGTCTAGAAACTAGCTCTCGCTCACTCACGCACACTTGATACGCGCGAGTGCCAAGCTGCGCCTGCACACGTGGGTTTTTTTAAACACACGTATGCCTGGTCTATATATTCTGTGGCCTGGTATACTTTTAATGTACTTTTTTTGAGTATTTTTATTCTTTTACATATTAAATACGATATATAACGCTAACTTTTAAAAATATTTAAAGGAAAGTTAAACGCCTTTAAGTTTTTTCTGACGCGGAATACAGCTTGGTGGTCATAGAATATTTTGTTCCTCTAAATGATATCTACCCAATGATATATTACTCAAAGTGCTACAACACTTGGGACATTTTGCTCATCATCCTTTGGCTGGTCATTAAAAAGTAACCCTGTATTGTAATTTTTTCGAGTACAATCTATTAGACTATCTTGTGCAATTATTTTATTGATTGTTATACCACGGGTATGAAAATGTTCTAGCAAGGTTTTGTTATGATTGAAAACTTGTTGATTAGTGGGATAGATTCGTAAAGCTTTTTCAATCGCAAATTCGCCAATTGGTTCCATGTTTAGTCGACTCATTAAAATACTGAAATGTTCCGACTGAAGTTCACCGATGCGTAATGCGTTCAAGAGGTTTTAAATGTGCCGCTACCCTGTTGTCTCATATCGTTCCGGGTTTGATTTTGGTGTTTTCCGTCTCCTAGACAGGTTGCAAACCAATGCTATTGACGCCCATCTCACCAAATTACACAAGCCATGGTATACCTCTTATGCATGTTACTACTGTTGACCGTTGAGGAGTTCCCTGGTTTGGAGCCAATCCTGGATGTGGCATCAATTTCACGGTGGACCCACCAACCGTCTATCATATCCGAACGGGTATGCAAAATTTCAAGTCCCTACTGCCGACCGTTGAGGAGTTTTCTGGTTTGGAGCCAACTCTGAAGGTGGCAGCAATTTCATGGTGGGCCCACTAACTGTCATCACAATGGCTGTGCAAAATTTCATGTCCCTACTGTTAACCTATGAGGAGTTCCCTCAGTCCCCTGCAGCAGCATCACGTCATGCTTATCATAAACATGCATTGTCATTGGGACTGGACCAGTATGTAAAATGCAAAACTCAATAATAAATATTTCACGGGTTGCGATTCGATTAGGTACCTACTTTAATGTGGTTGCTAAGCACAATTCGTGTCGTGAAGTGGAGCTGATGGTGACTTTTCAATCAGCTCAAGTTCTCTTGGTTCTTACAAGGAGAACTCCTCAACAATTAACGTCCCTGCATCGGGAAAAGCAATATTTTGTAAAAGGTGATGAGCAGTTGACATTAGGCTATTGTAACTTAGATAAGTTGCCCACAAACTGGCCCACTAAAAAGTGAAAAATAAAAAACTTTTTAATAAAAAAAAACAACCGACTTCCAAAAAGTGTAAAATAACTTTAATTTCGGAAGTCGGTGTCAATAAAAGAAAATGCGGAACCAACGACACCGACTTACGAAATTAAAGATATTTTTCACTTTTTGGAAGTCGGTTTTTTTTTGTGTTTCCAGTTTCTTTGTTAATTACCTACACAAACATGTCACACAACTTATATTTTATTATTAGAAACTAGCCACGGTTTCGGCCTCATGGATGTTGCAAAATATTCCACTGGAACTTACTTCCGGGACTAAAAGTACCCTATAGTATGGTACCCTTGAATATCTTAGGACCTGGGAATCGAACCCAGGACCTTTCGCTCAGCAGTTGCGCTTGCGACCACTAGAACAACGAGTCAGTTATAGGAACCCAACCTAGCGAAATGATGAGGCAGATACATTAATGAATTTCTCTTAAGTACCTATATCTTTATTTTACGTAGGCATAATACAAAATAGTTATAATACAAGTTTGAATATATTAATAATGCAATAAATAGTATCGAGATAAAAATATTCAAGTCGTTTAAATTCATTTGCGCCCTCGTCGGTATCCCCCCGTCAAACTTAAACCTATATGGTGCCACCAATTTTTGCGCTTGAGTTCTCGTTCATACTCGGCATTACGGCGGAACTCACGCCACTCTTCGCACTTCTGGGGGATATTAGGCCCATATGTTGGTTTTGGCCTGAACGAAGCTCTAACAGTCTGTAAATAAACATTGACAATATTACAATGTTAGTTAATTAAGTAATTATGTCGCACGATTAGTTCCAGCAGGGATTCAACATGGTCCTTTTACACAATATCTAAATATACAACGTGTAACGTTAAATGCGCAAAACCTCATACACCCCAATTAGAGCATTGAGTTAAAAGCATAATATAATGAACAAAGCTATTTTTTTTTAAGCTAACTATTTTATTAATAAAATCGTGTTGATCCTAGCATTGCTCTATGCATTCAAAATTGAATCTTATTGCCTTAATATAAGACTTAATTTTCTTTAGCTAAATCGGCGGATAGTATGGCAAAATACATCATTAAAAAAAAACCTATATTAAAGTTACTAAAATCGATTCAGTAGTCAATTATGAACAAACTATTTTCAGGTTTAGCGCACTTAACGTTACACGTTGTATACAAGGTATAACAGAATAAACGCAAGTCCTGAAAGTAGTTTGTTCATAATTGGCTACTGAATCGATTTCAGTAACTTTTAATAAGTATAGGTATTTTTTTTTCAAAATTTATGTACTTTTCATACCATCCGCCGATTGAGTCAAATAAAATTAAATCTTATTTCAAGGCAATAAGACTCAATTTTAAATGCATAAAGTAATGATAGAGTCAACGCGATATTTCTTAATAAAAATAGCAAGTTTAAAAATAATAAGTTTTGGTCATTGTATTATATTTTTAAATCAATAGGTACTCTAGTTGGGGTAATGGGGTGTATGAGGTCTTGCATTAATTATGTTACACCTTGTATATAAAATAAGCTGAAAATCTACATTTCAACGGTTCAAAAGATATGTATTCCTGCCTGTAAGATCATCGATATATCTGTAGTCTGTAGATAGAAACATAATTATGTAAAGTTTGTTACTATACTTAGTAGGTACTGACCTCAACAAAAGTACTAGATTTATATTTCCAGAGTGTAGCTAACATAAATATGGGAATCAATGCTATTCCGAAATATTGAAGAATCCCACCAGCAACTGAAAAAAAAAAACTAATTAGTTTGCGCAAATGGTACACCTAAGGTTACATATCATAATATCTAAACGTATTCTAACTACCTAGGTACTTGAGATAACTACGGTTGATTCACTTAAGTTCATACCGCATATTGATCGACTCAAGTACTGGGGGCCGATTCTACTAACAAAATTGTTCAAAAACGCAATGGAACCACAGCTGAATCACGGCTGATAAGCGTTTTCATATTCTACTAATGAACAACGATTCAACTGCGGTTACGTTTTAGTTTAAGCCAACGATCGATCGAAATAATTTCAAACTATATTCTGCTAACAAAATCGAACATGAGCGTAACGTGGTATCACAGGTTATCCGCTGTTACGTTCCCGCTACCATTCGGTTACGATTCAACTTAAGGTTTAGTTTCCAGTTTGCATAAGAAATAGTAGAATGACTTTATAAGTAACTATCGAACGGCGAACGAAATCGAACTGTTACTATAACGCAATTGAACGTGTAACGTTGCAAATTAGTAGAATCGCCCCCCTGTTTTACTTACTTAATTGTGAGTAAACTAAAATTAATCGCACTAATGAACGATTAATCTAATGATTTTTTAAGATATTGGATATTTCAACTAGGTATGTATGAAATACCTAATGGACGACTCGCCTACAGTTTTATACTGCGCGCTGGATTGATCGAAGTACAGAGTATCGAATGTCCTAAATATCGATACCTATTTATTTATAATGTACAAATCTTTCCGCCATCCCCGACGAACCTAACCTGTTCGAGTCGGATTGGCCCAAGTCCTGACTCCTGAGACATCTCCACTTCGTAAAAAGGCAATGAGAACTTTCAATGCAAGCGCGAGCGAAGCGAGCTCGGGACTTGGGGCTAGGGATCTGAAAAAATAATCGATTATACAAAAAATCGATAAAAAACCGATCGATAATCGATTATTTTTTTACATCCCTACTTGGGGCACCCCGACTCGGACAGGTTAGGTTCAAAGGAGATGACGGGGGCTAAAGTGAGCGAGCGAACGAGCCCCCGTCATCGCCTTCGTGTTAGGTTCCTACATACATAGGGGCCCCGCGAAGCGGGGTTCCATCACTACGCTTTACTATGTACCTATTATTGCTTGGACAGAAGGTGAATCTTCCGTTACTTCAATCAACTTTAGGTTAATTAATTGTAGTTGAATAAACCGTAGGTGAATAATTCTCCTTTATGGATTTCGTTCATTAGTATTTTATTTAAACAGCAGGTCTTTTGACCATAGTTATCTCGAAAATAGTTAGAATACATTTAGATTATTATAACACGTAACCGTACATAACGCTATTATACAAGAAAGAGGATACGATACGCACTGTAAGCACCATTCGGATATTCATACGTTCCGCCGAATAATAATTGTTCTGTTGTAATCAGAGAATAGAAGAATACGACCATCATCATGAGTGGAGTAATAATACCCCAACACATGCGCCAGTAAAACGAAGTTTTCAAACCCAGCATGTATTCAATGTCCAGGCACATGTTTTCCAAACCTGGAATATATAAGTAGGCAGTTATTAAAAAAATCAAACATGCACATTGGGCGAATACTTATACTTCGCCCACTATTCAAAATACGTGTAGGTAAGTAGTGGCTTTTTACCACAAAAAAGAAAAAGACGAACAACATGTTCAGGACATTGACAAAAATAAGTTAAGAAAATAAGAAATCATTTTCGAAGTCATAGGAAAATACAGCAGCAATTAATTCAGTTTTACCGTAAATCCAAAATACTCCCATAGTCTCAATGATTGCAGCAAACAGTCTCATGAACGTTCCACCATAGTAATCTACTATTTCCAGAATGTACTGCCCGCCCTGTAACATCAAAAAAATAGTGGAAAGCATGAAAAGCGATGTTAAAGACATAGTTGGATCTTTAGCTCACTTCACAAGATGAAAACTTTCACTTGTTTAATCGTTCGCTTTTCCTACCTTTACCATTTCTATTTTAAACACAAATTCTTTCTTTCTGTACATTTGTTCGATTATACCTTGAGAATATTATTTTTTTTTAAACTTACCGGGGTTACGTACACTAGCCCAATTAAAAAGCATGCCGAAGACGTCATCGCGGACATGTAAATAGTGGGCACCTTCGGAAAAGCGTCAAGAAATATTGTGTTAACTGTTGAAAATAAGGCTACTCCTGAGCCCACACCAAGTACCGCCATCATCAAGAAGAACAATGCAGAAAAGAGCTGAAAGAAAACAGAAATTGTAAAAGTGGGTCAAGTCAACAAAAATCTCGTAGATAAGTCAAACATAACGTTTATGTCAGCTTAATTTAATAGAAGTAAAGACATCGAAGTTTAGTCTCAAGTCTTCGATTTAGGCGGTTTACGTTTAATGCATCTTTTATGAAAAACGAACTCTCAGAAACCTAATCGCTAGGTAACATACATCATCGGGACGTATTATTGTCCCACTGCAGGGCAAAGGCCTCTTCTCATACGGAAAATGCACAAACATTGATCACCACTCTTGCTCGAGATGTTTTTCCTTCACCGATGTCAGTAATGTCAACGGTAAACTCAGAAAGTACTTAGGATTTGAAAAAGTCACATTGGTGCTTGCCTGGCTTTGAATCGACAACCTCGTGCGTGAGAGGTGAGTCCTTAATCAGTCCATAACGTATAATCGCTACATATTGGTATTTAAAAAAATTGTGTGTACAAAATAATGGTGCTTCAAAGGTTTATCTAATTACTTACTTGTGGTACAAACGGTGACTGTGCTATAGCGTCTGGGTAAGAGATGAATGCAAGACTAGAACCACCAGAATTAGTACCGATAACATCATTTATATTATCGTAGCCAAGTTGATACGCGAGGTTCCCCAGAATGCCGAATATAGTGATGCCCGAGATTAAACTTGTGAACGTGTCCAACGTGGTAACAATTAACGAGTCTCTGAAAACAAGAGAAAAGTTGTTATGAAACAGACCAATACCGATACACATTTATGATATAGCTGCTGCCGTCGACTTTGTCCTTGTGAAATTTCTTGCTCACCCCGTCGCATGGTTTTCACTAAGCGTTCTTTTTGTTTTTTTTTTATTACTCGGCCCCTAAGTGTCCCTAGCATGATGTTAAGTAGCCTATAGCCTTCGTCAAGAATTGGGCTATCAAATACAAGAAGGATTTTCAAATCCGATTGGTAGGTACTTTTGGTAGTTTCAGAGATTAGCGCGCTCAAACAAACAAATTCTTCAGCTTTATTATTAGTACCTATAGTATAGTTAGATAGATGATACGTTTATGTAATTTTGGGGCGTAACCCTGGTTCTTAGTAATGTATGTGTATCGTAATGGTACAATTATTTTATTGATGTTTGTTTGTTGGTTTCTAGTGGGTGCACTTCAAATTAATTTGTACTTAGTTTTGTTTGCTGCATCAATCAACATTCATTTTTTTAAGTTGATCCCATTGTACAGACGCCAGCACATCAAGCTACTACAATCTGTCAAATTTCTTTAATAGATTTTCAAATTTATTGCCAAAGTATAAGGTTGAAAGTTGACTGAGAAAATTTGACAGTTTCGGGTATCTTGATGTGCTGGCGTCTGTACTTAATGCTTAGTAAATTCGACGAAGTAATACAGGTAAATGCTCGTATGTAGGTCCTTTAGATTCTAATGGTGTGTTCAGAAAAGAGGGAAATATGGCAAAGGTTCTTTGTTCTTTTTAAATTGTTAATGATGTTTTAGACGACAGAGTCACGCTTTTATTTATTTAATTAAAACGGTATTTTATAAAACCAACTACAAAAATTAAAGACAGTTTGTACACATAAACACACATAAAAGAGAAAATATAAAAACATCGAGTTCAGAGGTTCAGGGTAAAAAAGTTAGCTTCACTTTCATTAATCCCTCTCACAGTACCTACATACTTCTGACATTTTTGACAGACAGCTGTATCTTAGCGGTTAGTTACGAGCTGCTTTAAATGGGTTTAAATAATGATGATTTAATATTTCTTACCTGTAAACATTTTGGGAAAACTTGTTGAAAGACGAGAACATGATAAGAGCTCCTGAGCAAGCGGAGAGAGAGAAGAATACCTGTGTCACTGCCGCATACCACACCTGAAAATATGCACACTTAATACTCGTTCGCGAAACTTATTTCCTTCCATAAGGGCCTATACTACCTCAAATGGCTTAGCGTGATCCTCCCTTATGTCGAAAATACTGCACCATTAATTTTGAAATAAATATATGGTAAACTTGAGGATTAATGCTAGGTCTTGTGTTAGACGAAAACACGATTTCATAAAATTTTCTCGATAGAAAAAAATTCGAAAGTTACCTCCAAATCGAACAATAAACCGCTGGTATTCAAAAAATACTTCAAATTAGATCATGAAACTTTGTATACTAATCGAACTAACTATAAAACATGTCTTATGTTATTTACTTTTTTTTTAATTACCATTATTTTCACCGTAAAAAGCAAATAACTAAACTATTGGCGCTGCCTGCCGCCTAGCACCGCACTCTGTCTCGCTCTCACTCAGTCCGCGAGCAGTATCGTACGAGCGAGATAAAGAGTGAATTTTAGCTGAAGTAGTGTAGGCTCTTAACATTACAAAGTTTAAATGCCTAGTGTTAATGTTTTGTGTAGTTTAAGGCCGCGTCCTAACCAAAAGCGATCGTCGCATGAATACGCGACCGTCGCGTTCATGTCACTTTTTGTTCGGGAAGGGCGCCTTCTGTCGGCGCGACAACGCGTTCCTGTTCACCGAACAAAATATATTTCACATAAGAACGCGGGTACAATGTTTGATGTGTGCTTTCCTTTATTTTAGATACATATGCGAGATCTATTATTGTAACAAAGATTGTGGGTTAATACTGTATACATATTTAGTTGATAGGGCCTTTGTATAAATTAATATACTTACTCTAATTTCCAAGATTTTTTTCCATTGCGGTGTAATAAAGAACAATATTCCCATGCCAGCGCCGGGTAAAGTGACAGCCCTGGAAACAAACGTAACGAATACATAAAATTAAATGTAGATGCATTACAACGTCACGCACTAAGTAGCTGCCATAACACTGCCTGCCCGCTTTGCTTCAATTATATAATTTAGTACTTTACTACTATCATTTACTACGTATATAATATACTTGATCTGTTAAGACGCGTTCATAACTCATTTAATATGTGTTCAAAAACTAACTGGGCGTATGGAAATACAAAAGTTCCATTTTCAAACATATTACTTGATAAAAACCTATGAGATTGAAGGAAAAGAGGCTTCACTTGTTCGATATTTCGAATTCTTGTCTCACGGATTTGGCGCCCCCATGAAACTGCCGCCCGGGGGAAGTACCCCCAGTTGAACCCCCCCCCCCCCCCTTAGATCCGGGGCTAGTTATTGCATCATAACATGGGGAGAAACTAAAATGAGAACAGTTGAAAGAGCCCAAAGGATGATAGTAAAAGTGAGTCTATCCAAACCTCGTATTTTCTCCACCTAAAAACTTTATGAGGAAACTTAAGCGCTAACGGTTCGCCAGGTGTATATTGCTGACTTACCCGAAGAAAGGAAAAAAACGTATAGCCCTCTCCAGGAGAAACTACGCAATATGTGAGTCAACTGCTGTCAATACCTTCTTTGCGCAAAGATTTTTCCCATTCCGAGGAGGCGAATTATTGAATAAAATAAATACAATCATTAATATAGCGAAATGTCGTAAAATTGAATGCTAAAACAAAATAATCAAATGATTACTAAACCGAAGCTACGCAGAAATGGAAAAGTCCTTATGATAGTAAAATAACAAGGTATATATATTATAAATATTATATATATGTATATATATATATAATTTATTATATTCTTGGGGCTTGTTCCACAGTGTCTGAATGGCTACGGGAGGCAACTCGGAGATGTTGAGAAAAGTGCTTGGTACTTTTCTACGTATAATATAATATTTATATTTAATTTTCTATGCACATTTACATAATTAATTATATTTATGAAATATTGTATTTACAATAATCGCAGGCGTACACACAAACACACCCTCACACACACATACCTACACTCACACACACTATCAATCACTTGTAATTGTATCACGTTGGCAATCTTTACTATGTGATATAATGGGGGGCCTGGATTTCTAAAATACAGGCCTAGGCTTAGTTTAGACGCCAGATCTCCCAAAAATTACAATATTTTGTCGAAATACCTGTCAACTTATTATGTATCCTACGAATGTAATTTGTGGAGATAAAATAAACATAATTTTATGTTATTATTACTAAACCGAGAGTCTTCGACTGAAATGAAGTACTTCCTTAAAAGAGTTTCATTCTGGGCGATGTAGCAAATGGGCTCCGATTCATGATTAACTGATAGCGTATAGCAGTAGCTGCTACGGCTACGGCAGTTACGATTATACGTAGCCGCTACTTTAATACTATGATGGACTGTACTAGGAAAGCTAGGAATTTTTATTTCTTTTGTATTTACTTACCTGATTAGCAATATGAACATAACGACATATGGGAACAAAGCGAGGAAATACGCTGCTTTCCCGGAACTTTTGACACCTCGAGCGACAATCAAGAAGATAATTAACCAGGATATGAACAAACTGAGTGTAAGATCCCACAACGGCAAACCTGCAATGAAACCACAAAGAGCTTAATTAGAACTAGGGTTAATAATTTTAATTGAACATTTCATTACTTAAAGGCCCTGTACTAACATAACCAATGGTCGTGCGAATAAACGTTCGTCACGATCATTTTTTCATCGAACCCCGAATGCCTCGTTACTCCGAGGGCACAATCTGATTTCACCAAACGCGAAACGACCATCACTTATATTACGGCAGCGCCTAATACTACTCTGAATAATAGTCATCCAGACCGCATTTCGGCCATAGCGGAGACTTATCTCAACGGAGACTAGCCCTCGGCGCAAGAGATATTATAGTGTAGAAGTGTGTGCGCAGACACAGGTACACTCTCATAGTTCGATGGGACGCGGCACGTAATCCGACCCGACCGGCGAGAGATCAGGCGTAGGACCAACGGCTTAACGTGCTTTCCGAGGCACGGGGATATCACACCGCCAACTTCCAAATTCCGGGTTGTTACTAAGAAATCCCTAATGGAAAAACCCAATAACACTTTTTACGACCTGTGAATCGAACCCAGGACCCCGCTCAACAGTCGCGCTTGCGACTGAAACCAACGGGGCGGGGTAGGTATATAAGCACAGAAATGCTTTATTTTATAATACAGCTCTTTTAATTTGCTTACCAATTCCGTCATGAATCCCATCTGACCGCCGCAGTATGGTTCGCCTGTTAACAATTTTTTAAAATAAATATTTAGTTAAAAGTTCAATCTATTTACAATAAACCCCGTGGCCACGAGCTACACGCTCTTCAAGCGAAACGCATCTTGCGACAGCGACGATGGAGAAATCGATATTTTTTATTCTGTACTAAAGAATTCCAGATTCAAATTAATTTTAAAATATAGTAGGTATGACATTTTGTTTTCATAATCAGTTGTTCAATTGTTTTCCTGAAATTGCTTTTTCTGTAACCATGGTCGAGACCCGTGACCGACCGGAGACGAAAATTGATAACGATGAGTTGAAAACCATAGTGGAAGCAGATTCATCTCAACCACGTTGGGCAGCCTTCAACGTGAGTAATAAATCGATACTGATTCATTTACTTCAAATTGGAAAGATAAAAAAGCTTGGAAAGTGGGTACCGTATGAACTCATTGAACAACAACAACAAAATCTCATCGAAGCACCGCACGCAGTTACAACTGGAAACTCTCCGTCACCCACCTTACTTTACCGACCTTGCTCCAACTAATTTCCATTTTTATTCGGAATTACGATAACTTTTTACAGAGGAAAAGATTCAAATCCAACGAGGCGGTAAAAAAACGCCTCTAAAGAGTTCATCGGTTCCAGTCCCCAGGATTTTTGTAGCAGAGTCATCAACGAACTTCTACTAAAATGGCAAAGTGCATCTTCATTCACGATTGCCGGCGGAATTGAGCTAACACGACGTGACGTATCAAATTAATACTTACCTTAGTAGGTAAGTATTAATTTACATAATATATGTAAACAAATTAATATGTGAACTCACGTGAAATATAATTCTGCACTGCTAATTGGTTCTCCAGTCAATTCAGTCAAATTAGCGGTCTGTCCAGATGGAACACAGTTGTCCCATTCTGGTCGACAAAGCGCCCAAGGCAGTGTGCTTTGAAAACTCATGATTAAATAATACAAGCATAGTCCCACGATTGACATATAGTAAGAGACTACATAAAGAGCACTAAGAGCTTGAGCGTAGCCAGTTCCTGAAAAGTAAAATATATTAAGATGAAGTCATTACATAGTTCGGTACTTATTTCAAATCAAATCTGTAGAATAGAACTGTCGAATCTACCTTTCATTGCTGGTGACAACGCCCACACTTTAACACAATTACTACTACTGAACTGCCCAAGTGAGGTTTCTAGATAGTACATAGGTTTTCCTATAAGTATAAGTACGATGATATAGGGTATCAGGAATGCTCCGCCTCCGTTTTGGTAGGCAATGAAGGGGAATCGCCAAACGTTGCCCAGACCCACCGATGTGGCGATACATGACATCAGGAACTGGTACTGATTGTCCCACTGAGGTCTTTCACTATCCGGCGTGGGTTCATCCTGGAATAAAAAAATACGTTGTTATAAGTAACATTGAAATAATCCTAATCTATTGAGACAAGTGTCACCATCTTGTTAATTAAGATTGCAGGAACTTATTTAAAGCAAATCAATCCATACCGTTTTTTTTTTTTGTTTTTGCTCCGATCATATCGATCGATGACACGACTAGGAAGGTGAAAATTCTATGTAGGAGTGCCCTAAAATTCATTGGTACGACTTTGTTTTGTAAGAATCCTTTAGGTACCAATATATGACTAGACTATGACTTTTTATAAAAGGTCAGTAACACCACAGATAATATAATACTCTAGTACCAGTTAAATCTTAGTACCTACATACTTATTATTAATGAAAATCATTGTACTAAGATTTAAGGGTTACTAAAAAAAATGTAGGTTTATTTTTATTTGAATAACATAATATTAAATGTGGGTGTACTAAAGGTAGGTACACCTCTGTCCAAAGAATACAGGCGTTGTTATGTTATGATATTGTTAACATAGCACAGAACCGGTCGAAGTGCAGGTATTTTGGGGAGGCCTATATCCAGCAGTGGATGTCTTTCGGCTAAAATGATTGTTAACATAAGGATTAGTTCTATGTAAGCATTCACGACTGTGAGTAAGGCCGTCATTTAACCAATAGTATGTATAATAAGGCAAAATATATTATTTGATTGACCTTCTTGATACGATAATTATTATTTATCCGTGAGAACCTGTAATTGGCTTTACGTCTCATATACAATTGTTATGCATCTATTATATATATTATCATCTATTTATATAGCTGTTGGTTTTCCTGTAAATAAATAAATAAATAAATAAATAATAATTTGACTAGTAAAATTTCTTACTCCACCGACCCACCGACCCACCGTGCCGCATTGCATCGCCTGCCCGCACTAATACTTACTTCGTTTTCGCTAGCGTTCTTTCTGGCTTTCGTTCTAGGTCTTTAACATCACACTCCGCTTCTAAGAGCCCTAGCGTGATGTTAAAACCTTTCTCATGAATTGAGCTATCAAACGCAAAAATAATATTTCAAATCCGCCTCTTAGTTCGAAAGATTAGGGCGTTCAAACGAACAAACTCTATGAGTTTATAAAGATATACCTACCCGTTTGAAGGTCATTTTAAAGATAAAATTGCAACAATTTTTTTATTAAGTCAATTCAGTGACGTGCTTTGGGATGAATTCAGTTTATTTCGAAATAGGTAGGTGCCTACTATGAATTTAAAAACCTGTAGGTAAATAATGGTATGGGGAACCCAGAGGAATTTTGAGCAAGCATATGCAGAGCGACCACACTATAACCACTTCTGGGTAGGTACTTTTGTAAATAATAATAAGTTGTCTTTCCACAAAGGTTAGCTTATAAATAACACTAGGACTAAACAATAAGTACAAGACAAAAGCTCCTTTGCGAGAGACTGGAGTCCGTTCTAGGGAAACCCTGTGTTACGAATCTCCAGGCTCCCCACCAGTGTTTAGGTGCTGTATTTTAGATAGCACAAGTTTTAGGACAATTAACAAACATTTTATAACTTCTATGGAAGAAGTAAAGAAAAATAGGTTAAAGTAAATGTTAAATATCATGCAAATAGCTTTTTTTATCTATATTGAGGTGCCGTGAGTGTTCGTAAATCAATGAAATTTCGTCATATTATTTTGCCAAAAGGCTCCATCAATCCGTCAAGTATTTATACATTTACTATCAGGACATGTAACGGTAGGTTGCACGGAATAACTTTTATTATCTCTGAATATCCTTTTAAAAAGTGTCTAAATCTGAGTTTTCAAAGTCGTCAGATTCAGAGAAAGCCCACACTGTTTTCAACAAATTGACCTATTTAAGTCATTACACGCCTCATGCCCGCCTCTAAAGGTTAGGCCGCACAGGATCATACCAAAGTCAATGCCTTGAAGATGTCTTTATTTTTGGTCCATTTTCGAAATCTGAAAATTGTCGCCTGACCACGGGGCTCCTATATGAAACTTTTCAAATATATTTTCGGTATTTTCCCATCATGCCGCACAGCCGCAACTACTCAGCTATCAACTTTTCGCCCGGCATATGCTTGCTCAAAAACCCTATATGCTGACCCCCTGCGCCTTACCATAAGTACTTCTGTAAGCGGTGCAAAAGAAAAGAAAGAAAGAAAAATAGGTTTATTTGTCACAGAAATACGTGTGTAAATATCTGTCGCATCCGGTCATTCGTTTCACTATTCGGATCGCTAGCGCCATATGGTAGCGCTTGACAGAGTCTAGCCTGAGATCGTAGGGAGCCAAGGAGAGCGAGCAGCGAGTTGGAGCAGTCTTGGACATTGGACATTGTACGGACAACATGTGCTCATCTGGTTGTGTCGTGTACCTACAGTTTGTGATTCGCTAGTATGATTAATTTGGTCGCGAAATTATAATCTGATTTGAACTGTAAACGGTTTTACTATTGCGCAATAACCAACACTACCCATAGTACGCCCGAAGTAATTAAAATATGCCTGATAATAACAAGACACACATGCCTTCTCCGTCATATCTACGAAGCACAAAGCAAAAATAAGGAAAAAAGTAATTTAGGTTTTTATGACACATTAGATATCATAAACAGCTTGTGGTTATGTTGTAAATAACAGTGGCTTACGTAGAATATTACATGATTTCCAAATTGTCCGATACGTAAATTAATTTATATTAGGTGTAGAATAGGTAGATACCATCTATCAATGATTATAAGAAAAAAGTTTTATTATCTAATCTCTTACAATGTCCTAGATAAAAAATTGGCATTGATATAATTATTCAGCCTTGGATAATAAACAATGATTCGGAAACTGTCACTTTTTTACCACAAAAAAAAAACAACCGACTTCCAAAAAAGACACTACAAAGCGAAAAATAACTTTAATTTCGGAAGTCGGTGTCGTTGGGTTCGCATTTACATTGTTAGCTACCGACTTCCGAAATTAAAGTTAATTTTCACTTTGTAGTGTCTTTTTTGGAAGTCGGTTGTTTAGTTTTTGTAAAAAAGGTTTTTATTTTTCACTTTTAAGTTGTAATTACTAATTACCCCATACAAATTCCTATAATACTACATCTTATGTAAATATCAGTGACAGGAAGTCATTAAAACATCAAAATAAACTACGTAGCAAAAATATGTATTATTGAAGCTAACTCAAAAACTACCCAAGCAAAGTTAATAAAATATGGGACCACCCCTGAAGCATATTATTACCAGACTGCGCCAGAAGCAGGGTTATGTTTTTCGAGTGTATGCTTGTAGGTATGTATATTTCTTTGGCACGCGCTGTAAGTCTACACGGCCTGATCGATTACAGCTTGAGAGGTGCCGTTAGATTCGTCTTCATAATAATTATGAGAGTGACAGTGGAATTATAATTTTTTTTTAAAAATGGCCGATTTTTATCAAAATAAAGGGTTTTAAAAGGTGATTACAAAAATATATATACAACTTATGTGGTTAAAAGTAATTCGAAGTGACAAATCGTAAAAAAAACGAACTAAATCGTCTGCGAAATCTTTTTACATTTAATTTTGTAAACTAAAAAGCCAAAAAAACTAAAAAATCCGACTGCGGTAAAAAAACTTAAGTTAAAAAAACTGAAAAGCTAAAAACAAGCCTTTTTTTAAATTAAATAATAGTTCGAAGCAGGCGGCGGGACGCATTTGAATTTGAAAATATAAAAATGGAATGAGTCTAGCATGTTTCCAAGTTCGATCTTTTTTTAAAATCGATTTACGATTGCCGGAGATATCGCGTAACAAACACAAAAAACAAACATACAGTCGAATTGAGAACCTCCTCCTTTTTGAAGTCGTTTAAAAAAAGTACCGTGACCAGCGAGATAATTGCGTAACACACTAACAGTAGCAATGGCTTTCGTTTTGACAATTGAACAACATACATTGCGTTATTTACGTTGTTGAGCAGACAAATTTTTTGAACTTATGCAGCAATGGATTGGTACGCAATTAGGGTGCGATTCAAGCAAGCATGAATCGAAGAGAAAGTGGCCTATGGCGGTGGATCCGTACTTGTATGGGTGGGCATTTCTGCAAAGAGGCGCACAGAGCTGGTGGTTATAGAAAACGGCACTATAACTAGCGAAAGATACGTGGAAGAAATCCTAAACGAATACGTTGGTCCATTTATGGTCAATTTGGAAGAGGATGCTATCTTTATGCATGACAATGCCCGGCCATTGCACTTGGTACGTCTTTCATTGACTTGGATGTGCCCTGGCGGCTGAGAGTATGTCATGCTCACTCAAATGTCTCGCTGATGGTATCGCATTTGTTGGATGATTTAGCTCCCTTCAAAATGGTTGAGCTGAATGGTGCTAATCCATGCGTCATGTTTGTGAACAGGCGCCGTCAGTAGGGACTGGCCATCTCTTTGCTGCCACGGCTAATTTTAATTTAATTTAATATTTGAATTGTTTTTTCTTTATCTTTTCATTACGGACGCATTTTAACGTTCTGCATCGTTCTTACATGTATAATTTTTAACATTTCCATGGAGTTTCCTGCCCCGTTCTTCTCCATAGGTACCTGCTACGCTTTGGAATGGGCAACTAGCTTCATCTTTCTGACTGACCGACACCTTGAAATTCAAAAGTGCCTGTTGTTTTATTTAAAACTAGCGGCCCGTCCCGGCTTCGCACGGGTGGAAAAAAAACAGCCTATATTAATCAGTGATAATGTAACATTCAAATGGTGAAAGAATTTTTAAAATCGGTCCAGTACTTTTTGAGCCAATTCGTTACAAACATACATACAAATCTTTCCTCTTATAATATTAGTATATAAGTATAGATAAATGCGTTGAGTTTGAGTTTTAAGGTGATCATCTTTAGGTACATAACGAGACGTCCCCCTCTGTGCCTCGGAAAGCATTCGCGGATCTTTTACAGTCGTTACGGGCAGTCAGAAGCCCGAAAGTCTAACAACCAGTCTTACCAAGCGGTATCGTATTACCAGCAACTGGGTTGTGGAGGTCAGGTAGGCAGTCGCTCCATGTAAAATACTGGTATTCAGCTGCATTCGGTTAGACTGGAAGCCGACCCTAACATATTTGGGAAAAGGCTAGGCAGATGATGATCGTATAAGAAACTTGGTGTACAGCTTGCCAAATCGCATAACCGCAGTGATGACAGCACGTGGTTGTATTACAAAGTACTAAAACTCAAGAACATTTTAAACTGGTAAAAAAAAATGCTTTTCTATTTTTGTTAAAAGATGATATTGGTTAATTTAAGAAACATTTGATTGTTTATTAAACACAATTTATTTCATTAGTTTCAGAGACTTTCAGGTATCTTTATGTGACCCTAATTCATTGCTCTCGAGTGTACTAGCATGTTAAAAGAAAGCCCCATCTGTCCTATAGGAACAAAACGTATGGGGTCGTGAGAAACCCTGGCAGGGACGAAGTTCAAAATGAAAATCTAAGATGGTGGCTGCGAAAATTTGAAAATACTCGCAGCCAGCATTTTGGATTTTCATTTTGATCTCACTATCGGCTTCAGGTCCCTCGAAAACCATGCAAACGTACCCAAGGCGAATATTTTTAAAATTTTTTGCAACCGCCGTCTTGGATTTATCGTTTTGACCTCACCATCGGCTTCAGCACCGTCGAAAACCATGAAAACGATACCTACCCAAAGCGAAACATTTGAAAATCTTTGTAGCCGTCAACTTGAATTGTCATTTTGACCACACTATCGGCTTCAGCACCCTCGAAAACCATGAAAACTATCTCTCTCTCTAGATGACTCTTTCTATTATCTATACTAATATTATGCAGAGGAAAGTTTTGTAAGTATGTATGTTTGTAACGAATTGGCACAAAAAGTAGGTACTGGACCGATTTTAAAAATTCTTTCACCATTTGAACGCTACATTCTCACTGATTAATATAGGCTGTTTTTTTTTTTCGTTTTCCACCCGTGCGAAGCCGTGACGGGCCGCTAGTATGTTATAAGTATATACAAAGTCGCATGGAACATAGCGCTTTTTCGTTAGGTACTTGACAATTTCTCCCAGTTTACAACAACTTCGTTTCAAAAACACAAATAATAACGATTTGTTTGGTGCATTTGTAGATATCATCACGAAGCGATAGCGTGAAGATTATTATGCACAGAGATTTAATCAATGACACCTATCCGTTCATTATACCTACATGATTACAGGTAATTAAGTACCTCATTCATAACGCATCAAATAATTCTTCAACATCACCTTTAATGGGAAAAGTGGCCAAAATATCCTTTTTTTTTTGTTCGACTTCCAAGGAAGCTGAAAATAAAACAGTGAAATGTTATAGGTACTACATAGGTTCTTGCAGTTCTAAATTTTATTGTTTACTTTTTTTTTGTGGATGGGCACCTTGGCGTTTTATAGTTAGAAACTTAGTTCTTAGTTGTCTGGTTATCAATGATGCTATTTTTAATGCATTTACATCCAATTTGTTTATTATTGTGTATACCTATTAGTTTCAATGTAAATACTGGCGAAATGAGAGTTTCCCGAAAAATATCTACAAAAAAAAATACAACCGACTTCCAAAAGAGACACTACAAACTGACAAATATCGTTCATTTCGGAAGTCGGTGCCGTTGGGTTCGCAATTTCGTTGTTTGCCATTGACTTCCGAAATTAAAGTTATTTTTCACTTTGTAGTGTCTTTTGGAAGTCGGTTGTTTTTTTTTTTTGTAAGAAGTTTTTATTTTTCACTTTTACGTTCTAGTTACCCCACATAAATTCGTATAACACTAGGTACTTGTTATGTAAATACAGTGACAGGAAGTCATTATAACATCATCATTAAAAACTAAGTGGCAAAAATACGTATTATTGAAGCTAACTTAAAAACTACCCAAGCAAAGTTAATAAAATTTATATGGGACCACCCCTGAGGCATACACTATCCATGAAAAATTTTTTTTGAAATCGATTTACAATTGTTTGAATATCATACTAATTGAAAATAAAATTGAAACAAATAACAAAATTAAATCCTAATTTATCTAAAACAAATTAAAATAGGTATAGCGTCGAAAAATTCATCCGCATCGATGTCGACTGGTAATGTAGCTACCCAAGAGACTGGCGGCATTACCACGTTGAATGGCAATGCTTAGCCTCTGGCCAAGGTAAAAGCCAGCCCTTGGGTCATGGGAAGTGCAAACCAGTCGTTTCGAAAGTTCCTTAAAAAGAACATGAGCACTCGGACCCCACGGCCCGAGGGTTTCAACCCCAAACGGCTCGAAAATGTAGCTTCCGATAAGGTTATTATATTTTCGCCGCTTGAGATTTTCCGCAGCCGCAGCAGCAGCGCCAGCACAGCATGGCGAGCTAGGAAGATGGGATGGCGCAAGAGTATCGACACACGTTGCGTCCCACACTAAAGGCCTACCCAACTTCCATGGAAACAAAGACATACCGTCCGGTCTCTTGCCATCATCGCGTGCCAAGCCATTGGATTCTAAATTTCTAATACAGCTGGAACGCCGACGGTGACAAGAGCTCGTCGGTGGCGTGCCGCGCTAAACGACTCGCACTTCGGCTGCAAGAAAGGCCGCGGTGTCCGAGGTCATCTTCACCACAGTGACAGCGATGAGGAGAACAGCAAGGAGTGCCTAGTCGAAGAGAGGCAGCGAGGCGAATCAGAATCAATCAGTGTAGATGCTAGGATTTTCCTGATTAATTTATCAGTGCCGTGGACCGAGGATATGAAAGCCGGTAAACTAATACTAGAAATTTTGCGGAAAATTTTTATTATTATTTTTTTAATTCAAAATCGTTTAAAATGTTTAACATAATTTAGAAACGTCTTCTTCATTATAGAGTTTAGGATAAATTCATACGATCAGCTTTTCGAGTTTACAAAGGTAAATGATGATAAGTTTTATCTAAAAGTTGTAGAGGAACATATCTATATATACGTGTTAATGTGTTAACAAAACATCCGTTCTAAATACCATTGCAAGTAGATAGGTCTGGGTAATCATCCTTTATCGTTTTTTGTTGTGAAATATGAGAGGTCTGATTAGTTCATCATAAAGACTACCGCAGATAGGCTCAACGCGACCGCGACGGCGCTGGTGGAACAATTTTTATATGAAAATTTCATGGAAATTAATCGACTATGGTGACGTCGCGCCTGTCTTCGGGAGCTTTAATGCAATGTTTGTGGTAATTACCAATTCGACAACAATCTCTTGTCCACTAGTATTAGCACATTAACCATCTTGTTTACTATCTTGGACTTAAACCTCAAAATAAAAAATGTGACAGAAATTAAAGAAAATAAACATATCACATTAGCTGGCAGATCTTTTAAATATAAAAAAAGGTGTGTTATCGTAAGCCTAAGCCAGCCGGATGCTGTTAAATTCAATTCTGCAGCATGTCGAGGGGTAGAGTCACATTTTAACAAGCATATCCTGTACCCACTGTATTAGATTAAACTACTTACTATAGGTTTTTCAGACAAGTCCAATTTCTTGGGGCTGAACCCTGATGATCGTTTCTTTGGGAAGGATCCGTCTTCATTTTCAGGTGAAGCATTAAATGCTGGATTCTCACGACTTCCATTTTCAATCACGTTTACGTCATTTGATTCCTATGCAAAAATAGAACAAAGTTAATTTAATTCATTTAAAATTACTAAAACGTAGTTTTATTTGGATTTTAAAGTATTTGTTTAAAATGATCTTTATTTACCATTTCACAGTATTTGTGATATACTTAAAAATATACGTTCACCACAACATACGTGGTCGAAGTGACCGTTTGTATAATTCTTAGTCTTAATAAAATATGCACACTATAGAGATTAATTTACTTTGATATGATTATAGTATCTATCGATAGATTATGTATCTAAATCTTTTAATGGTGTTATTAATGATATTGTATTCCGTCCAAAACTCCAAATGTTCCTAAATGTTTCTAGGAATCATCATTTATATTATGTGAAGAATCGCAAGTTTTCCATGAAGGTAAGTAGGTAAGTAGTACCTATATTATGTTTCCAGCTCCTCTAATTTATAAATTACTAGCGACCCGCCCCGGCTTCGCACGGGTGCAATACTGATACTAAGTACAGGTAAGTATTTCAAGAATGCCAGCACGCGCCGCTGCGGCCGGTACCGCAGCAACCGCTATGTCCCTACATTTTAAATCTGTAATATCTTCGAAAATATTCATTTAAATTACATGCTGTAAAGGGCCATATTTATCTATATTAAATGCACAATGTATTTAAGGTGCTTAATTGGATAAGGATTAATGCTGTATTGCTTAAAATCGCTTAGTAAATAAGCCATTATTTCTCGTAAAAAGTAAAGGATAAAAAATGATTATTGTGGGTTATCCCTAAGAGATAGACATGCCATCGCGGACTTTTTTGTGGACCTTTTTAATGTGTACAATACTGTAGTACATTATTTTGACCTATCTCGTAGGGCCAGCGTTTGAAAAGTAAGCGCAAAAAAATGCGTTTATTTACGACATCACATGCATGCATGTATTATATATATATAAACCTTCCTCTTGAATCACTCTATCTAAGTATTAAAAAAAACCGCATCAAAATCCGTTGCGTAGTTTTAAAGATCTAAGCGTTCAAAGGGACAGAGAAAGCGTCTTTGTTTTATAGTATGTAGTGATTTTTGTGTGATGTGATGATTATTAGAAGATCAAACGAACTTACCTGAAGTGAAGTTCGATCTTGATTATCCTGTCTTCGTCGAAGAGATTTTAATCTTGACCAAGTAGTAGCTTGCCTACGTTTCGATCACGCCGCACAAGTCTTTAGAGTATAAGAAAGAGAAAAAACATTGTCTCCGTCTTGTGGCGCGCCGTCCAGGCGACACCTCATTATCTTTACAGTAGAATAGAGAAAACAGTAGCAACATTGATCATACGGGGTTTTGGATTAGGGAGGGACCTTAAATCTCTTCGACGAAGACAGGATAATCAAGATCGAACTTCACTTCAGGTAAGTTCGTTTGATCTTCTAATTATCCTGTCTTCGTCTTCTAGATTTTAATCTTGACCAAGTAGATGTTTAGAGGTGTTTGATCTATGTTGCAAAAAATCAAACAAAAGGTTTAAGAAAAAAATAGAAAATTATATTTATTGATTATCCATAAAATAACAATGGATTTTTAAAAATAACATTAATCAACAAAATTTAAAATTAGGTATATTAACAAAAATACTGTCCAACTTTTACCAATTATTATTTTATACTTATTATTATTTTACTTTTTATTTTCCTATTTCTGTTCCTATTATAAATCTACAAGAATCTACGTTAAAAAATCTAATAAATTTGTACTAATTGACGTTTGATCAGTGACTATTGGTCGATTATAGAAATTAGCGAAAACTGCTGATTGAGCATACCAACCCGCGGTCTTCCTAATGGCGTCGATACTTAACCCCGCACGAGCGGCTGCCGAAGTCGAGGCATGCCTCGTACTGTGAGCACTAAAAATGGAAGTGTCGATGCCGCTTTCCAATAATATCTGCTTAACCCAGCGTCCAAGGGTCTGAGAAGACGCTACCCTGTGTGGTTTTTTAAACGTTAAAATCAGACGCTCCTCGTAATCTGGTCTGATCTCCGAAGTTACCTCCAAATACTTATGTAAGACAGAAGCTGGGCAAACTCCATAAGTTAGATTTAAAAGGGGTTGACATTTACCAATTCTTGAAGTTTTAATCAGACTATTAGTTATTATAAATCGATCTTGGAATGTTTTAATATCAGACAATTTTATCAAAGATAAAGTTTGCAATCTTTGCCCAGTAGCAAGTGCTAACAGAGTGATTAATTTTTTGCTTAGCATTTCTAAACTAGCTGATTCATTCTGAATGTGTTCTAAATAATTTAAAACTATACTTGGGTCCCATGTAATATCATAACGTGGAAATACTGGTTTTAATTTGAAAATGCCTTTAAAAAATCTTTTGAGGTTACTGTCTTCGCCTATTTTTTGTGTAGATATGAAAGAAATTGCTGATCTATGACTATTTAAAGTACTGTAAGATGATCCATTTTGAAAACAAATGGTTAGAAAGTCTATTACAGAAGAGACGTTAACATTGTAGAAGTCAATATTTCCTTGTATGCAATAATTCCACCATAGTTTGAGACTTGAACTGTATTGCGAAATAGTATTCTGTGAGAGGGACGAAAGCATAACGTCTAAGGCTGATTCGGGAACATGTTGTCTACGGAAGCCTTCCCGGATAACACACAAGCTGCCAGGGAAAGATGAGGATGCAGGGGGTGTACTGATCTGAAAGGAGAGAGAAGGAGATATATTTACTTGGAGAAAATACTATCATCTCTCTAACACAGAGTGACCTGAAAAGTGGGTACCACGGCTGAGACGGCCATAATGGAACGACTATTATGCCGGTCGCTTCATCAAGTACCTATAATCTTTTTCAGGGTTTTTAAAATTAAAGAAAATTGTGGAAAAGCGTAAAAAAAAATTGTGACCAATCTAACGTGAAAGCATCGATATTGTAAGCGAAAGGATCTTGTTTCCATGATACGTAAACAGAACCCTTTGTGTTTATGCGAGAAGCATATAAATCTATGTTAGGCTTCCCGAATTTATAAGTTATTTGTTTAAATTCTCTAGATCCTAACTCCCACTCCGTATCAATATTAAGTTTTCTAGATACGGTATCAGCTTCTACATTTGATGAAGAGCAAATATATGATGCGAAAATGAAAATATTCCTTTCTTCACACCACTTCCAAATCATGTTGGCTACCTCGTTTAAGTGCTGGTATTGAACTCCCCCCATTCTGTTAACGTACGAAATAGCGGTAGTATTATCAACGCGTAAAAGAATTTCGCAGTTTTTTATATCTTTTGCGAATGATCTGAGGCCGAAATAAATTGCCAACAATTCCAGATAGTTTATATGATTATTACGCTCTATGGCATTCCAATGCCCACCCGATTTTTGAGAACCACAGGCTACACCCCAACCTGTTAAGGAGGCGTCTGTGAAAATCTCAAGATCGTATTTATGGTGACGAATTGGATTGACTTTTAATAAAATATTATTCTTCCACCAAGATAAATCCTCATGTAAACTATCTGGTACACTTAGGAATGCATCATAATTATCGTTGTTCTTAAGCAACGCCAAATATTTAATTCTCTCTAGAGCCTTGGTGTATAACCAGCCGTATGGAATAGCTGGACATGCTGCAGTAAGAGTACCTAGGAAACGAGCTAATTCTCTTATTCGGAGTCTCTTTGAATCCGATAACCAATTTACTTCCCTAAGGATCTTGTATCGTTTTGAATTTGGTAGTTGTAAAGTCATGGAACCAGAGTCTAAAATAAAACCTAAGAATTTACAAGCCGTTTTGGGTATCAAATTGCTCATTTTATAGTTAATGATAAAACCTAACTGTGTTAAACAACTAATACTTTTATTTGCGTTTTCTAGGCAATCACTAGGGGATTTTCCAATACACAAAATGTCATCAAGATAGCGTACTGAAAGAAAACCTTCAGACCTTAGATGAGTCATAACCGCTTGCAATATTTTCGTAAAAATATAAGGAGCCGAACACAGCCCAAAAGGCAAAACTATAAATTCGTATAAATCTTCTCTAAAATAAAAACGTAAAAATTTTGTATGACTATCATGAATGGGGACTAAAAAATAGGCATGTTTAAGAAATCATGTGACAGTCCTTAGTAATGAGTTTGGTAGCAGTTCTTACATCTTCCATTTTAAAATGTTCGGTATGTACATATTCATTTAATTTCTTTAGATTTAAAATAAACCTGCCACCGTCACTCTTAGGAATTAGGAAAATATCTGAAACGTATTGACCAACGACTGGTTTACACTTCCTAATAGCCTTAATTTTTAAAAGATGTTCTATTTCATTTTCTATTGCTACAGACTCACATTTTGAAAAACTGCGACGTGGGTAATTTTCTAATTTCTGATTAGGCTTTTTAATAAAGGGTATCATGTAACCAGACGCAGCATCCAAAATGAATTTACCCTTGGTGAATGATTGCCATTCACAAATTCACAATAATAGTGTTTTAATTGATCAGCGAGTACCTGGGTTTGCAGCGGAACTTGTAAATTCAATGTTTCGTTGTGTACCGCGGCACAGTAGATAAATATACAGTAAAACATCTTCATACAAACGTGCCGCTCTCGGTTTGAATGTGTGCGTGCGCGCCGCGCGCCATGTCGGCACGCGATTTCACGCACACGCTAGCATAATATATGGGGGAATAAGGTGGCGGCAGTGCGGGCCAGAGCCATGAAACTTAGAGACAGATTTCGAACTCAAAAAAACTTGACAAAAGCGCCCTCTTGTGCTGGTGGAAGTCAATTTCCCCCAAAATTTTCAAAATTAGTCGCTAGATGGCAGCAGTAGAAGAGCATACTTAAATTCTACAAATAAAAATAATAAATGCGATGATTATACTACAAATTTATGATATTCTGTTAAATTATTAATTATGTTTATTTTTTTCTTAATGTTATTTAAAATTGGTAATGTGAAGTTAAAATATTTTTAACATCTTGGCAACTTTCTGAAGGTACTTCCGAATCCGAACGTTGGAGAACTTTTTGAAGGCAGCCATTGTTCGGTTTTCTTCAAGTTTTCTCTGCGTTGGTTTATTGTGTTTCTTTGCTTTTTAAACGACTTGGCGTGATTACGGATTCTGCGACCTCTGCTTACGATACGACCTGGCCTGTTACTGTGACACCGATTACTTGCAAACCTGATAACTTGGCTTTTCATTAACGGACTTTGTTTTTGTTTGCGACCTGGGACGTGAACTTTTTACAATGCCGAAGAAAGCAAACGAATTGAAGTGTTATTTTGGATGTGTTGTTGATGGTAAGCTTTATTTCATTTAGGAATTTTATATTCTAATATTCAGCAAGTGTAATTCTGTTTTTTACGTATCTGTATAGTACTTTTTTTATATTGTGCTGTGCACATTTAAGCTCCTTAATTTTTTTTTTATACATATTGTAGTAACCACAATCAAATTTAACTACATTTTCTGACTTGCGAATGATTCACTCAAATAGATATATTAATTTTCAGGTCCCTACACCGTTACCCTAAATGGGATTATCCACATAGAGATAAATTTGATCAATGGAAGTTCATACTCAGTCCAGCAACTTCAGCACGAGGCAATGAATATATTTATAATAATGTTTGGTTATGCTACAGACACTGAAGAAAAATTTCAATTACCAAGTCATCGCTTGACCAAAAATGCAGTGCCAATGTTGAATATATTTTGTAAGTACATACCATTCTACTTGAATAATTATTTAATTATATTATAAATAAATATATGCTATTATTATTGTTAACTGCCTGCAGTGTCCCATTGTTAACTGATATCATCTGCATTTAATCTAGCAGAAGAAGCATTTAATCTCTATAGAACCTTTTCAATATAGAAACATTTATTAGAGCTATGTACTTTTACAGTGATTGGTTGAGTCACCGTTGAGTGATGCACTTACCAACAAACAGCATATCTCTAGGGTATCATACCTGAAAGCCCCTATTACTAAGCCTCTGCTATCCATCTGTCTGACTGTCTGTCTGTCTGTTTGTCTGAGATTGATATTTTCACAGAATGTGTATTTCTGTTGCCTCTTACAATGCATGTGATTTTAAAAAAAATATAAAATAATAAAAATATTTTTAAATTTAAATACAAGAAACATGTTTTTTCAGTTTATGGTACGGAAACCTTGTGTGTGAGTCTGACTCACACTTGGCTGGCTTTGTTTATAGATTTTTTTACTTCTAGATAAGAAATGTTTCCTTACAAAATGAACTGTATGTATAAAATTATTTATTCTATTTTGAAATAACTAAGCATTTCTCATTTATATCCACAGCATGGAGTCAAACTGAAGAACAGCCATCAATATCAGCTGTATCAGTGGCATATGAAGAGAGGTTGCCAGCAACATCTGGAATTGAATCTTTAGAATTAAGACATATAATGGCTCCAAGTAAGTATCAAATTCATATCATAGAGCTTTTAGTTTTACTGTTATTATGTCTTTATTAGACAAGCAATGCAATTTTTCATGGATATCTGTCTGACAATAGCATTCTATTTCTTGTGAACCCAGACTGGCTTATGCTTAGGAATCCTAAACAAGGCATAGAAATAAGGTGGATACATAATTGACTGCACTTTAAACTTACATTTGGCTGGTGTTCTTTTATTGCATTTTATTTAATTCAGCAATCTACTTAAGAGTATTAAGAGGCAATTTAACGCATATAATATTTAAATACATGCAAAATTACTTGAAGTACAAAAAAAAAATAACTTGGTAGACCAACTTAGAGTAGTTTTTGATCATATTACTGAGTACAGTTTCTAAGATGAGATATTAGGAAAACTCTTAATTTCAGTTGTAACTGAAAATTACTTATGACAAAAAAAAAATGTTATAGAACATAATGGTATTTTTTTTTTTTCAGGACATGGAGTTTTGCCAAAGGATTGTCAAGATACATCTGATTTTTTGATAATATTTGATAAATTATTTGATTCTTTCAATGGTCATTCCTATCAAGGTGATTCAAAAATATATAAATGCCTTGTCAAAAGGAATTCCCTTCACTTCCAACTGTGGGCTGATTTACTCCCAATTTTAAAATCAATCAAGTTTAAATCGATTTATCGTAGAAATAACATTGATCAGATAAAATATGAGTATTCCTTTAATTAGAAATTGGATCTACAATATTAAGACTTTTAAAGAAATGTGGCAGTATTTATTATTAAATCACAATCTTGTTAATTTAGTAACTAGAAACTTCAATCAAGATCCTCTAGAACATTTCTTTAGTAGTATTAGAAGTAATGGAGTTAGAAATATTAATCCTGATTGTAATCAATTTATGAATGCATTTAAAACGTTGGTTATTAATAATTTTAATTCACCCCATTCTGCAGGTGCAAATTATGAAGAAGATAATTCATGTATGCAATCATTGTCACACTTGATTTTAACCAACCGTCATGATTCTGAAAGCTCTGATTTTGCATGTAGCGTTGATTCTTTGCTTCATGTAATGCACGAAATTAAAATTAATGATTTTATATTGCACGCCGAATCAAAAAATATTTTACGGGATACGTGATTAAAAAATCTAAGTCTAAAATTTTCAAGAATTGTAATATTTGTTTAAATGACTTGTGTAGATCAGAAATTGATTTAGATTCGTTTAATTATGAAGTTGATTATACAAAGAAATCATTATTTCATCCAAACGATAATTACATAACTTTAATCAATGCCATTTATTTTAGAATTGTTGCATGCCTCCATGATAATCCTCAATCAAAAATTTTGATAAATAAAATTCGTTTTTTTTATTGATTGTGCATGTGATTTTAAAATTATTACATGTAATAGACATAAATTTGATTTAGTTAAATTTATTTGTGATCTTATAAAATTTATTGTACACAGTTGGTGTCTTGGGGTAAATAGATTATTAACCCTTTAACCGCGCGTGTCGCATATATGCGACAAATATTTCCGTGTCCCTACCGCGCGTGTCGTATTTCTGCGACAGAGAACATGCATGATTTTTTCATTCTATTTTCGTCCTATTAATTGCGTGGTACAACTAAAACTATTATTAAATAGAGCTATTATTTACAACAATTACTTAAAATTATGTGTCATAACTCTAAGCATTCAAAAAACTTAAACAAAAATAAGTAATTGGCAGCTTGAAATTTTCTTCGGCGTCTATCGCGCGCGTCGCATAAATATGACCATAGGGATGGGATACAATGCAATGCGCATTTTAAAAACGAAATAACAAACAGTTAAATAATCAGGTATAATGCATCATTCAGCATAAAATAAACGGTGTCATACCAAATAAAGTTAAATTTAACATATTGCCTTGTGTTATTAATTCTTTTCCTTATTATTCATAAGAAAAATATCCCTCACGATCTTTGTATAATGCCAACATTTGACGTTAGTTCCCATCCCTTGACTCCTATGCTTGCAACATATTTCTCTAGTTAGTCTAGCGCGGCTGTCACATTAATACGACCACTGTCTACGTCACAAGCGGATCAAAAATTTAGATAGTAAGATTAAACAATTGTGATACAAAGATTTAGCCATTGCTGTTGTAGGTAGATTTATAAGAAAAGAAAAAAAGTACCTAGTCGATTAATAAGAGATTATTGTGATGTAAACAATTCGAATTTAGTAAGGTTAAACAATTAGTAACTGTTAAAAACATTTACTTATTAGCTTAAAGATGAACGATTGTGATACGAAGAAAGTGATTAGGGTGGTTAATTTAAAGGTCCTACAAACAAGCGCGACACGCGACACAAAAACATGAGCGGTTTCTTTGTGTCGCGCCTGTTTGTAGAAGCCATAAGGCTGATTTAAAATAAAAACATAAAAAATTCTTTGACTTTTTTTTATCGATACAACGATTGCCCCTCCTTATTTATTGTAGGTATTATTTTGTCGATTTGTAGCCTCGCGCTAGGGGCACGACAATTGATATTTAGCCAAGCGGTTAAAGGGTTAAATGGAAAGATTTTGAGTTTTGATAGGAATGACCTTGTTAAATTGCAAGCATTTGAATATTGTAAGAAGAGAAAAAAGAGAAATATTTTTTGAAAAATATGTTTTGTGTTTTTCTTTTATATCAATTCAGCGTTAAGAAGTGATAACTTGATTTAGAATACTTTTTGATCACGAGAGAAAACATAATTAGAAGTATTTTAAATCAAGTTATTATTTCTTAACGCTTAAACTGGAAATTTTATTTGAAAAGTAGTATAGCCTACATAAGAGCGCCATCTATCGGCTGCATATGGAAGCTAGCATGCTCCTTAACGCCATCTCTGGGACGTGGGGAAGAATTAGTATCGTCTTTGGACGCAGAGTGGCGTATCTATACCATTAATATACTGTATAATCTATGGTGCGGGCTGTGCAGCGCGACTGTGAGCACGCGCGTACGCTACATGACCGCTTGCGTTCGTCAACTCTCGCCGGCGCGGGCGGCGACTTGTCGTAAATTACGAGTATCATGACTTCAAAAAGGGGAAAAAAATATTGTAGTGTTTTCGGGTGCCTCAATAATGATTTCGCAAACCCGGACTTATCATTCTTCATACTTCCTACTCAACCAGAAATGTAAGTACCTACTTATACTTAAATATTATTAGAAAATATGGTATTGTATTTGTTAGGGACCTAATTATGGACTTTAACTAAAAATGCAATGGACTGTAATTTAAATGAGTATAATCCAAACAGGTATAAATCGATGCTGGTAAGCTTATGGAGTGCGCGCGCGTGCCGTCGTCCGAGATCGGTAGCGAAGTGAAGCCGACCGGCCGCGTCCCGCACGCCGCACCTCTCGTCGCCGCTCGCCGCCTTCCGCTGTCTCCGACTGCAGCCGAAGATTGCCGGAGGCGCCCGAACATCCTCCCCGGGTTGAAGCATTCAAGTGAGAGGAAGTGGGCAGACGTTGTTGTTAGCCCGCACCACCGTTCCTTTCTTCGTCTTCAGCTCCACTACCCGTGTGGTCCCGTCGCAGCCAGGGAAGACCTTGATGACACGCCCCAATGGCCACACCAAGGGCGGTTGGCCTTTTTCTTTGATGAGAACCAGTGCTCCCATTGAAAGTTGGCCTGTTGACGCTGTCCATTTAGTTTTTTGCTGGAGCAGAGAAACATATTCTAATTGAAAACGGTTCCAAAAATGTTGTTTTATGTGCTCCACTCTTTGGTAGCGCTCCAATCGCCCGATGTTGAGATCAGTGACCTGTGGATGCGGAACAGATATTAGTGGTCGTCCAATGATGAAATGTCCAGGAGTGAGGACGGAAAAATCTAGAGGATCAGTGGATAAAGGGGTAAGAGGACGGGAATTTAAGACGGCCTCTATTTGAGTCAAGCACGTGGCCATCTCCTCGTATGTGAAGTGCGTTAAGCTTAAAAGTCTCTTTAGGTGATGTTTAGTTGATTTGACGGCAGCTTCAGCAATGCCGTTGAAGTGAGGGGAGTATGGAGGCGCAAAAGAAAATTTGATGCCTTGCTGAGCAACTTCAGACGCGAGATTAGAGTCTTGTAAAAACTTACGTAGCTCATTGCAAGTACCTATAAAGTTTGTCCCATTATCGGACAAGATGCTTTCAGGTTTGCCACGACGAGCCACGAAACGGTTCAAAGCAGCCATGTAGGCTTCTTTCGTAAGGTCTGTAACAAGCTCGATGTGAATAGCCTTAACGGCAAGGCAAACAAAAATACACAGGTACGCCTTTAGAAGCCTACACCCTCGCCCTTTGCGATCAGCTATCAGCACTGGCCCAGCATAGTCCACACTACAATTTAAAAATGGGTGTTCTAAATGTGTCCTTGAAGAGGGCAACTGACTCATTATAGGTTGCACAGTTTGACACTTGTATTTGAAGCATTTGATACACCTTTTAGCAATACACTTGGAAAGATTTCTACCGCCAAGAGGCCAATACATTTGGCGTATATTTGCCAAGAGCAGCTGGGGGCCAGCGTGTAAGCAGTCGATATGATATTTATGAAATATTATTTTAGTTATATGGTGCTTACCACATAATAGTACCGGGTGCTTGACATTATAATCATAAGGTGAGTTGTCAAGTCTCCCTCCTACGCGTATGAGACCATTCGAATCTATGAAAGGACTCAAAGAAATAAGCCTATTTTTTTTTGGTAAAGACTTTCCTGATTGCAGTAAATTATACTCATCAGGAAACATATCCATTTGAGCGTGACGTAAAATAAAATTTGTAGAATTTGTAAGTTCTTCACAGGAAAGGGAACCAAGGAATTTATTATGTTTATGTTTCAAATTGTAAATAAATCTTAGTATATAAGCGACGACTCTCTGTAAGTGATTATAATTGGAATATTTGTGAATAAGTGATTTAATGAACAACTGATTATTATTATGGTGTGACAAATGATTTGAAGTTGAATTATTGTATGGTTTATGATGGGATGAGTGATCAGTGAAATGTGATGATACAACTTCAGGTAGATCTTGTTTCAAGTTCTCATTGGGCATTTTTGGCCAATATGTTTCATCATTTAACAAAAACTGAGGACCTGACCACCATAAGGAACACTCGCTGATAAGGTCAGCCTTCAGCCCGCGAGAAACAAGATCCGCCGGATTTTCCTTCGACGGCACGTAGCTCCACTTGTGCCCTATAGTGCATTCTTGTATTTCATTAATGCGATTACGGACAAAATGTTTTAATAAATTAGGTGTCATAGAAAGCCAACTTAACACTATTGTCGAATCGCACCAAAAGTAACATTTACTAACGGGTTTGGTGAAGGAATTTAGTACATTAACACACAGTCTCACTCCTAATAAAGCCCCACATAACTCAAGTCTAGGGATGGTTGTTGGCTTAATTGGTGCAACACGATTTTTAGAGACCAACAGCCGTACTCTTACCAATCCATCCTTACTACTAGAGTTTACATAAATACATGCACCGTAGGCTCTTTCGGATGCATCTGTAAACACATGAATCTCATTTATGGTTGAATTGTCACATGAAATCCACCGGGGTATTTTAAGAGTATTTAAACATGGTAGACTATTCACGAACATTAACCAGGAGGTATGAATATTATCTGGTACTTGCTCGTCCCAGTCACACTTAGCCGTCCATAGACTTTGGATGATAATTTTAGCCTCGATAATGCAAGGACCTACTAGACCCAATGGATCAAATATTTGGCTAATCACCGATAAAATGTGGCGCTTTGTGATTGGTTTGCTGGTATCGACTGATATTGAAAACTCGAGAGAATCAGATTCACATAGCCAGTATAGGCCTAACGTTTTAGATGACACGTTTCTATCCTCAGACAAGTTCAACCTACCAAAATGCCCTGAAGCACCGGCTATTTCTGTTAAAATATCTAAGCTATTAGATTGCCACTTTCTCAAGTGAAAGTTAGCTGACGCTAGAATGGATGCGACTTCTTTACCCATCTGGACTACCTTGGAAATCGAGTCACCACCACTCAGATAGTCGTCCACGTAAAAATCTCGTTCAATGGACGATTTTACAATGTCGTTAGAGGCGGTTGTTGCTAAACTGACTAAGCTCTTAGTAGCTAAATAAGGGGCGGAAGCTGTACCATAAGTAACAGTATTGAGAGTGTACGTTTGAAGTGGTAGCTTAGGGTCAGCACGAAAAATTATTTGTTGTAGGTTACGTTGTGATGGTGTTACCTGAATGGCCCTATACATCTTCTCTATATCACCAGAAATAACAAACTTGTGCTGACGAAAACGCAGCAATATAGAGAAGAGATCATCTTGGACGGTGGGCCCCACCATTTGGATGTCATTGAACGACACTCCAGAAGTAGTCGCTGCTGATGCATCGAAGACTACCCTGAGCTTAGTTGTGGTACTCGATTCTCGGATGACTCCATGATGTGGCAAGAAATACTCAATTTTGTTACCTGTATGAGGTTTCCTTGTTGAGTTATTCACACTCATATGCCCTAATCTCACGTACTCCTCGATGAATGCTACATATCTTTCCTTGAAGGCAGGATCACGTTGGAAACGACGTTCCAAAGATAAAAATCGACGTTTAGCCATTTCATAAGAGTCGCCTAACTCAGTGGGATCATTTTTAAGAGGCATTGTAACTATGAAGTGCCCGTTTTGATCACGCACAGTGTTAGCACGAAAACTTTCTTCGCAAGCTCGTTCTTCCTGTGACAAGGAATGCTCAGAAGAAACGGAATCGAGCTCCCAAAATTTATTTAGGCTGTTATTTAAATCGTTCATGGACATGTTGCAAAAATGAGAATATGTATTTTTGGATGGATGTTTTAGAAGAGCCACAGAGCCTGATACTATCCATCCGAGCTTTGTCTCACGTAACTTGGGCTGATTTTTTCCTAAATTAATAGATGCACTGCCTAGAATATTCCAAAATACTTCAGCACCAACTAGTATGTCAATCTCTGATGGAACTTTGAATGACGGATCGGCCAGATTTAAATTTAACGGTATGGGAATGCTACTTATGTCCACTAAACTAGACGGCAGTAATTTGGTAATTGTAGGCAATATGAAGCAATTTATATCTGTCTTATAGCTGCCGCTGCATGATTCAATGGTTAGATTGCAAGACTGTGTACTTAATGTAGTATGACTGTTTATACCTGTCACCGTGGAACTCGTGCTACGTCGAGGAAGTCCTAGCTGATCACATAGTTTCTGCGTGATAAAATTAGCTGTGCTACCGTTATCGAGCAGGATCCTAGCGTCGCTCTTGATGCCTCGGTGGTTCACCACTCTCACCAACGCTGTGGACAGTAAAATATGAGAGGTAGTATATTGCGACCCAGCGTCACTCGACAAGGAGATATTTTCTGAGGTGCCACTGCGTGGAGCAGTACCTCCAGAAACATCAGTGGGCAGTGCTACACTATTGGGCATAGGATCTTGGACATTAGTAGCTTGTTCTACATGTAAAAGGGTACTATGTCTACCTTTACAATATTTACAACGAGCTAATCTACACCGTTTTGTTACATGTCCACTACGTAAGCAGTTAAAACAAACTTTAAATTCTTTTACTTTTATTATACGTTGTTCTACATTTAATTTTCGGAACCCTTCACAAGTGTATAATAGATGATTTTGGTTACATAAAGGACATTTTACTTTATATTTTTGATTTGAATTATCGCTTTGATTAGTTGCTATTATTAACGATTTATGTTTGTTTTCTACTTGATTGATATGAGTGTTAGTATTATTTTCTACATTAAGTGTGATTTTGTTATGTTCTAATGTCTCCAATAAATCAGCTTTTTTACTAATAAAGGAGCAAAATTGAGAAACTGTTGGTCTTGTTGGTATGGTATTACGATGAGCTTCCCATTCTCTGCTGGTGATAGGATCTAGTTTAATTGCCATCATATAAATAATCAGGGTATCCCAATTGTCTGTGGGCTCATTCATTGTATTAAGAGCTCTGATATTTTTATTAATTAGATCAATTAAACGACGCAAACAAGTGGATGATTCTTGTGTGATACAGTCTACATCGAACAAAGCCTTAACATGGGTATCTACTAAAAGCCTACTGTTATCAAAGCGGTCGCATAGTAACTTCCACGCCATTTGATAATTATCACCTTTAAAATCAATGTTTTTTATTATTTCCAAAGCATCGCCTTTAAGCGACGCACGGAGGTAGTGGAACTTACTAATAGCATCTATGCAACTACTATTATGGATTAGTGACAAATATGTATCTCTATACTCAAGCCAGTACCGATAACCACCATCAAAATTAGGCAAATCAATTTTAGGTAAGCGTATAAAGTTACGTTGTTGGAACGATTCACCTGAGTGTTTGTTCACCGAGCCTGTTACAGACCCGCCATCAATGCTCTCGTTACAGGCAAGCAAGCCGTGCGCCTGCGCCGCGAGTGCGTGGTAACGGTCCTCGAACTTTGCTCTCTCTGCATAAGCCTCGTCTGGATTCTCCGAAAGCACCTCGATGTCCACCTGTAAATTGTCGAATTCGTCGTATGTAGCCTCAAATTTTTTAAAACGGCTCTCCAACTCTAAGCGTTGTATGTCGGAAATAGTTTTGCAACTAAGAAGCACATTCAGGTAGTTGGTGAAATTTGTAAGCTTTGCCTTAATGGCACTTCGCTTTCTCAACAATAAGTCTAAAGAGGCCATAGCTTAATCCAGTAAGAAAAGCAATAGGTAATATGAACACTAATTGATTATGCGCGGGAAACTTTTGTAAAGAAGTTGGCAGTTAAGTTTGAACAAAAGAAAAAAAAAAATCGAGTGAATAGCCGCGTGACCTTGATGAATGTCACGGGGACCGCTCAGCTGTTACAATCATAAACGCACACAGCTGATCATGCACCCAATTAACGGTAAATAGCCCGGGTATTTAGCAGTGCACAAGCGCAAGCAGTGACTAAGAGAGAAAGAGATAACTATAATGCTAACACGTATTGACTCAAATATGTACGTGAAAACGGAAAATGATTTGAATTTAACGGAATAAAAACACAATTTGTTTGAAAAGGATAAAAACGGAAAAAATTGGAACGAACTCACCCAATACCGAACCTTTATCCACAAGAAACCTGTTCAAAAATCCTTCCAAGCGATGACTCGGCGTAAACAATTCGATGTAATAAGCGCCGGCGTCGTTATCAAGACTTGGTGAAATGTAGCACGAGTATAGTCCAGTTCTTGTTCTTCTTGTGTTCAATTGACTTCGGTAGAAAAAACCGTTGCTTCGGTGACGCAGCGAAATGAAGTTTCTGAGTCCAAAGTTCACCAACGTCGAGTCGTAATGCCAGCAGCCAACGAAATTGGTTCTACCAAAACGCGACTATAAGGAGGCTCGAAGGATCATTTGTTAGGGACCTAATTATGGACTTTAACTAAAAATGCAATGGACTGTAATTTAAATGAGTATAATCCAAACAGGTATAAATCGATGCTGGTAAGCTTATGGAGTGCGCGCGCGTGCCGTCGTCCGAGATCGGTAGCGAAGTGAAGCCGACCGGCCGCGTCCCGCACGCCGCACCTCTCGTCGCCGCTCGCCGCCTTCCGCTGTCTCCGACTGCAGCCGAAGATTGCCGGAGGCGCCCGAACAGTATTGTTTATTTCACAGTTTATTTGCTTTATTAAGAGCGTAGCCGAGTCGCATTTTTCTGAATACTATGTTTAGAGCTAAAGTTTATTTTAAGAAGTCTAGTTTTACTATAAAATAGAGGATTGAGTACGAAACATCGTTTAGGTAAACATATTTTTCGCGTAGGTATAGTTGTAATAAGGGCAATTTCACAATAATTAATATTGCAAATTAATTACTTTTGAAATTATTATTTTTTCTATTGTCTGATGTGTTGTTCAATCCAAATATGGTTCCGGTAGTCTGACGATCGACTTATATACTTGTGTGTACATCGCATTTTTTTGGCCGGCGTTCGGGTCGGCCACTTGACACTTGTTTTTGTTTCGCTTATCGTATGAAAAAAATGTGTTAAGAGGTCTGTTCTTTTTGTTTATTATTGTAAGGTGATGTGTATTATACTAAATGCAACAGTTATTTTTGTTAGATATGGTTTCATTTTGTAAATATAACGACTTTTGTATACAAAACTGGGAAACCTGGGAAATAGTCCATCACGCTACCTTCAAGTTCAAATTTGTAATACATTATTAGGTGAATCTACACAAAACCCTACGTCATCAGATAGTTAGATATTAAAGTAAGGTATCATGAAAGAAAAATAATAGGTGATAAATATTTTTTGCTGTGCAAGTGCTGCTTGTTCGAAAATATTAACTAAAAGTAAAAGTGACAACCCTGGGTATCAGCGCAAGAGTAGGCTAATAACTCGGCGGGCGGCCTTAGATAACCTACTGTTTATTTACTGTGACCGCGGTGCTCGGGCCGGCGCAGGCGGCGGCTGCGGGCGGCGCGCGGACTGCGGCGGCGCCCGACGCATGGGGGGTGGCGGCGGGGCTGGCGCTCGCTTGCGGCCCGGGTATGCGTAGTGCGCATACGACGTCGTTTGTTTCGGCCCACCGGCTCTGGATGGGTACATCTGGCCGCTGCGCTGGTGTTGGAACCGAACTCGGGTCGATGGGCCTTTTTCGTTTAAATTGACAGTTGATGTGTGAGCTTGAATTAGTTGACTTGTATTTTTAATATTTATAGAATTCTTGACTAAATCGCCTAGATTTTCCCCAAATAAAAGAGAATCTCTTTTCCTATCTTTAAAGGGATCTGACAAAGATTTATCAATCCATGGAATGATAATTGAGCGACGAGTATCTGTTTCAGTGTAGTGGGAATCAGCCAGGAGTTGACCCGCATCGTTCAGAGTACGGATGATATCTGGAATATCTGAAGTTTTCTTTAAGAGACATGTCATAGCATAACCTAAAGCTGATAGGGCTTTGCCTAGCTGATCTTGCTTGACAAGCAGCCGCTTATCCCTTAATTTACAGGTCTCGACTAGCATGGCGCCAATTTCCGGGTTCAGAGTAGGACCTTTAGCGAGGGGAACATTTTTTGGAAAAAGATGTTTCTTTAAAATCTCCTCTTTAGTTTCCTTTTTTAAACCACACGAAAGAATTTTTTTAAATCGGGTGGGTAAATCTGCTTGAAGGTCACTACCGTACTCAACGATGTCAGCCTCAGAATCACCAAGGGCCTTTAATAATGAAGGGTCAAAATTGTCAGACTCAGCTGTTTCGTCATGCGGCGGTATAGCAGGGTCGATGTGTGTCAAACAGGGTTCAGCAGCCTCCGCGTCGACCGTTGTAATAGCGCCATCTCCAATCTCATTTGGGTGGTCCCTGTTTTGAAGCACGCATTCAGCCTCGGCGGTGAGCGACACGTTTACAGGTGGATCCAGCTCGAGATGTTCTGGAAACCATTACTTATAATGAGGCAATACCGAATAAAAAGACGCAACAACACAAAAGGTAGTTTAAAAAAACTTGATTATGATAGCAACAGCGAATAAATACGGCTAAGTATAGCTGATGGTATGTCATGTATGTAATGAGCGTTACTTTGCAGTAGGCAATAGTCGCACTTTGAATGCACACAACACAAACATATAAAAAATTCTTGGTAGGTATCCGAAGAATACAACGGATTTTTGCATAAACGTACGAATCCCGATGAATGCAACGGTCGTACTTATATTATATTATTAGACGATTAGAAATTATCCGAAGAATACAACGGATTAAAAGGCATAGTGATCCCAAAGAATACAAAGGGTACATAAAAATCACCTTGAGGGTAGAAATCATCATCGTCGTCCGAATATATAATCCTCCGAACACTGCGCAGATTCCCTTGAATTTTATCTTCGTACTTTTTCATCTTCCTTCTCCATCTGTCTTCTTTGGTTTCATCACGATTCCGCTTAGGCATCCTTGATGCAAACCGTAAAAACCGTTTCCTAGTATTTTGTGGGTAGGTGCTTGTGCAAACGCCGTGAGCGCACGGACAAGAATGAGGTGTCGCCTGGACGGCGCGCCACAAGACGGAGACAATTTTTTTTCTCTTTCTTATACTCTAAAGACTTGTGCGGCGTGATCGAAACGTAGGCAAGCTACTACTTGGTCAAGATTAAAATCTAGAAGACGAAGACAGGATAATTTAAAGTGTCAATTTAGATGCTTCAAAGCACCTCAGCAGATATGTACAATCAGCAAAGGAGATGATAAGTATGCAGGGTCGTCGAATATAGTTAAAGAAACTGATGAAACTGTAAGAAACCGATGGATGTTTTCGAATAAAATTTAAATTACTTAATAGAAAACAAACAGTTTATTTATCAAATTAAATTTTATTCGAAAACATCAATCGGTTTCGTAGTAAACTTCAACTAGGTATATTCGACGAACCTGTGTACTTATTTCCTTTGCTGACTGTACCAACTCACCATAATCACTATGGAAATTAAACATAATAATTCCACGTTTTGTAAAAAAAAAAGTTAGCAATGACATTCGACAGAATACCATAAATTACGTCGCCCGTTAAGCTGGTGTGGTTCAAATCGTGCTTATTCCTGCAGTAAATTTTTATACAACATCCGGAAAAGTTCACCAAGACGTGTATTTGTGTAGTCTTATTAGTGCATTTGAACCCCAGCGTAGAGGCAAAGGTACACCACGTCCTTCTGGTAAAACAAAACTTCGAAAGTTAAGTACAAGACTTCATTCTTCCTAGTTCCTATATGGGAATAGTTTGGTACAAATCATGATATTTTCGTCTGGTCTGATCAGAACATGATATTTCAATTTTTTGCAATAAAAATAGATACATAATTTGAAATAAAAAAAAATAAAAAAACCATGCCTAATAAGTATTTACAGTTATTTATTCATTAGAACCCATATTTTCTTTAATTATACAAAGGCAAAGTAGTTGCCGGTTTTTGACCTTTTGTGAAAAGTTAGACATGATGGAATTATCATGTTTTGTTCTGTCACTCCTCATATGTACACACACAGTATACACAGTATTCTCCTTGTCATTGATCATATTAATCAACCGATTTTGAAGTAGGTATAATTAATTATGAATAAGTACACACTAAGTAGTCATTAATGCGGGCATAATGGATTATGTTTCTGTTGCTATCTAGAACTTACCAATTTGGAGCGGAGCGATGCGATCAAAATGATTATTCACAGACATATGCTTGCTTATCTTCGTGCTAATTCTTTACTTTTTGCGAGAACTGACCTGTTGGAGCATCCCACCTAACTTTAACACGTCAATCAGCACCCTTGTAGCGGTATCTATAGCGCCACATGCGAATGACGCGTCAAACTGACGTTACAAAATCCTGCATCTCGCAAGCAAAGTTTACCGCGCAACTAGCATACATACAACGGCCCTACATGAGTCATTGGGCAGTTGCCCGCCAGACACAACACCCCTCTGGTCGGAACATCCTCCCTTTTCTAATAGAGTATGAGTGAACTTTACACCCTGTTGCTCATAATACTGGTGAAAGAAAAGTGATTTGTGAGTTTATTTTACCAAAATACTACTGTCACTCAATAATTGCCCGCCATGGCCCACGCGGAAATATATCGCGTTGTTCGTTGGCGGGGGCCGCGGGGGTCGGGGTGCACGCACAATGGTCCAACTGAAGGCACAGAATACCTAATAGTACTTCGTACAGAATGGCCACTCCCTACCCCGCGCTGACATCAGATACCGCACCTCACCCCGCACACCCGCGGCATTATCGGCGGTTCTTTAGCTCGGGGCGCTCACAAAGAACCGCAGCACTGTACTGCTGACACGAGCACATAATTTTGCGATTTAAAAGTTTTATCTGAGTTTTAATCACGATGGTTCGATATTGTGATGCTTTTCCGAATTTGTATTTACATAAATGTTTGTAAGATATCGCATTTTAATACCATGCGATATAATAACCGATTATTTATAGTTAAGTAGGTCATTTAAACGAAAATATTTTAGTGTAAGCAATATTTAGCTAAGTACCTTATTTGCATGGGTGTTTGCTCAGGGATAGCAACATTTAGTGAAGTGGAACTGATGATGAAGACCACAGATGGCCACCGGGACTACTCAATAATAAGTATTTCACAGGTTGCGATTCGATTACTTTAGTATGTTTGCTAAGCACAATTTATGCTCGTCACAATGCGAATGGTGAAATGGAGCTGATGATGGAGTACCAAGAGAACTTCTCAACAATTAACGTCCCTGCATCGGGAAAAGCAATATTTTGTACAAGGCGATGAGCAAGTTGACATTAGGCTATTGTAACTTAGATACTTCATAAACACACCGCCTAAAAAGCGAGAAATAAAAACTTTTTAGCAAAAAAAAAAAACCGACTTCCAAAAAAACACTAAATACAAAGTGAAAAATAACTTTAATTTCGTAAGTCGGTGGCAATAAACTAAAATACAGATCCAATTACACCTACATCCGAAATTAAAGTTATTGTTAAAAAGTTTTACATTTATTACTTAACTATTATAATATTATTTTTATTTCATTACGAACCCGACTAATTAGCTAAACAATCAAACTAGTCCTTTCTAGTCGCGTCGTCGTCGTTCCCGCCTTTTTTTACGCTCCGCACGACAACCAACCCTACTAGAGTTTACGCACACATTTGCACGTGTACCGACGTCATTTGGCTATGTAGTAGTAGTAGGTAATTATTTTGCGCGCGTTGTACGGAGTGTCCGGGGTGTGCTGAAGGACTAACAAGGAGACGGCACGACCTTGGGGAAACGGATTTGAATGAAATTTCGTGTAGTGGTAGTATACCATGTGGGTACTACCACTGTAAAATATTTCCGTCCAATGCCCAGTAGGAGCTGAGAAAAACGCATATAAAGTTCAGCCCGCACTTTATGTATAAGTTGACTTTTTTTCTTTTTCTTCTTATTTTTTTTATTATATAATCTATATAAATAATTTATTAAATAAACTATATAAATTATTTATCATATAAATATGTATAAATTAAAAATTATAAGTCGGTACACCTATGTGCTCTAGACTATCGAGTGTAGCGCAAAATGTATACCTGCTCTGGACATAACAATAGAATAGGGTTGGGAAAATTTTACTTTTCGAAAGTTGGGCAGAGGAGAGAACCCATCCTACATGGAAACTGGAAACACTACAAAAACATGGATGCGGTCATTTGAAAAGAATGGATCATTTAAAATTATGGAAAAAGGACGTGGAACAGAACGGAACAAGATTTGATAAATTTCATGTCATCGATTCTTGAATAGGTATAGGTATGACCGTTTTGTCGAGATGAGAAGAAATTATAAACAAGTCACAACACGAAATTTACAACAATGGGCCTTAGTTGCTGCCAGTCAGTTTCCGGATCTCCAATTTTAAGTATCGGACCAGTGGGTAACAAAATTTAAACAAAGGCTGCTTTCACATTAGGGCGCTAGCAGCGCGATAGTAGCGCGGCAGAAGCAGATACCTTCACATTATAAGTACAGCCGCGCGATAGCAGCGCGGCTGCCGCGCCGTAGTTTACAACAATTCGTTCTCGGTGTCAAACTTGCTTCCGCTTGCAACACAGACTAGAGTGCTTGCAATAACCGACTGATCGCACGCGGAGGCCGCGCCGGCCGCACGCGCCTGCTGCGCTTCTGTTATATAATATAAAATTCTGACTGGGCGACGGTCGTGCGTCTGCCGCGCGACTGTCGCGCTGCTAAAGTCGCCTAAGTGTGAAAGCGGTCAAAGACACAATATCCGTCAACGGAAAATTACCAGATTTGTGTCAGAAAGAGAAACATACAGCATGGAAACAATTTTGTCCTATGCAGAAATATATCGTCTTCAAACAAAACAATTAATATCCAACTTCAATAGTGATTTTATCTATCTATACTAATATAATACTAATATAATATTATAAAGAGGAAAGATTTGTATGTATGTTTGTAACGAATTAGCTCAAAAAGTACTGGACCGATTTTAAAAATTCTTTTACCATTTGAATGCTACATTATCACTGATTATTATAGGCTATTTTAATTGCAAAAAAAAAATAAACGTCCACCTGTGCGAAGCCGGGACAGGCCACTAGTTATCTATACAGATCAAACAGGTACCTACATACATTTTTTCTTTATAAATCAATTAGTATTTATTTCATTATTGAATTTATTTCAAATAAATCATAACAATTTTTTTCGGGATGTCAATACCAATCACATTTCAACAGAACACTCACAGAAAAAGGAAGTAAAACAGTTTTTGCTAATGTACAAGATATGAATAAGTTGTCACATACATACATACACTACAAAATATGGCATCACATTATCTGGAAAATTGCTACCGCAAGTTTACGTGTTTACAAGAGCCCACAGGTGATTTCGGGTCCAGAATAAAACAAGATATAGGACAATATGTAAAAAAATACAGGAATATTATTGTAACATCATCGAAATCAGGAAAACTGACCTCTACTCTTTATCAAAATTTTCTGGAAAAATGTTTGGTGCCATATGTTCAGAAAAATAAGTTTCATTTAATAATTCACTCATGGACAGGACAAACAAAACCAGAATTATATGATGAAATATTCCAAGTTGAAGACAAAATGCCCACATATACAACAAAAAATATACCTCCAAAATGTACTTCGTTAGTTCAACCATGTGACGTTTATTTCTATAGACAAGTGAAAAATTTCATAAAACGATTACAGAGCACTGCTGAGCTATTAGACGAAAATTATGAAATTTCTTCTCGTGAATATTGCTTAAAATACATTCAATTGTTCATCACCAATTATGAGCACCAATATTTCATGAAATGATACAATATGCCTGGTATGCCAGTGGACTTAGTGATACAAAAAAAAAATCACAAATGTAAATGAAGCTTGTTTTTCCTTAAACCGTTTGCAATTACACATTGTAATTGTAAAAAAACAGCATTTATTTGTTGTTCTTGGTGCAGAAAGAATTTTCGTTTTGAATGTTTCTATCATAATTATCATTCAGGGTCTTGTACACCTGACTGTTAAAATTATTTTGTAGTAATAAATTTAAAAGATTTACCTGAACACGCATTTTATTTTGTACCGACTTATAGTTTTTAATTTATACATATTTATATGATAAATAATTTATATAGTTTATTTAATAAATTATTTATATAGGTTATATAATAAAAAAAAATTTTAAAAAATAAGAAGAAAAAGAAAAAAGTCAACTTATACATAAGGTGCGGGCTGAACTTTGTATGCGTTTTTCTCAGCTCCTACTGGGCATTGGACGGAAATATTTTACAGTGGTAGTACCCACATGGTATACTACCACTACACGAAATTTCATTCAAATCCGTTTCCCCAAGGTCGTGCCGTCTCCTTGTAAGTGCAGAAACCAAACCCTTAACATAGAACATAGGGGGTCGGGGTGTCGGTCATCTCCGCTCATGTAAAATAGCGGTACCTATCGAAACCGAAAATCGTGCTAGACTAGACTATAATAGAGCAAAGGGAGCTGTAGATTTGTCCGACCAATTAAAATTAATTAAAAATAATATATGTAGTAACGTTGATATTGTAAAGTCTGATTTTTCGTTTCATTTAAAAAAATTAATAAATAATAACTTCAGTATTTCACAACACATTATAAATAGTTAGTAATTTTATGGAAAAATATAAAATAAAGACATTATCATACACACTTTTTCCTTTAGAACTTTCAAATAAGTCTTGTCCCGACATTATTTGTCATATTTTTCTAAGTCATATTTTACTAAGAGCCCGAGGCCCGCGAGCCGCGGCCGCGGGGGGGGGGGGAGAGCGGAGGGGCCCGTGGCTAAATAATAACACCCGCACAGGTCGGTCGATCAGGTTAAGCTACGCTTGCCGCGGTTGGTCTGTGGATGGGTGACCATCTTTAAATACCGAGACCCCTCCGTGCCTCGGAAAGCACGTTAAGCCGTTGGTCCCGGCTGTCATTCGTGGATCTTTGACAGTCGTTACGGGTAGTCAGAAGCCCGAAAGTCTGACAACCAGTCTTACCAAGGGGTATCGTATTCCCAGTAACTGGGTTGTGGAGGTCAGATAAGCAGTCGCTCCATGTAAAACACTGGTATTCAGCTGCATCCGGTTAGACTGGAAGCCGACCCCAACATAGTTGGGAAAAGGCTAGGCAGATGATGATGATGATATTTTACTAAAAACCAAACACAATCTATTTGTCTGCAGGGCCGTGGGGGTCACGTCAAATACATATTAGCTTCATATTTGTGCCCGACGGCCAAATAGAGATGCTTAAAATCGCCTCTGACTCGCGGTCATATGTTGCCCCCCCCTCGGCCCCAACGGAACTATTGTATGTCGACCACAAGGTGTCCCCCACGGCCCCAACAAAAAGACTGAAAAATTAAAGCGGCGTTCAACGTGCTAATCCATTGAATATTTTTGAACTGTCAAAATGAAAGCCGTGTTATGCATTTCCCCTGTTGGAGGATGGAAGGTCTGCCGGGATCGGGGATCTACTAATGAGTAATCAATAAATTGTAGCGCACTTGACATATCGAGTAATTGTCCGATTGCTGAGATCACAGCTGCTACCGAATGGCAGGTGAGTCTTTACTAAGGTTTGTTTTACAAATCCGTTGCTCTCGTTGAGGTAAGGTTGTTCGATTAACAGGGTTATTTGAAAAACATCAGCAACCTCTTAAGAGGTCATTGTACTCATCATTATGAACAACTTTTACCATGGGACCAAACCTGAAATCGCGAAATAAAAATCAGCTGTTCCCTACATTTATTTTCGTCTATCTCGTCAAAATAAGTCTGTATAACATTGATTATAGACTTTTCTTTTTATTGCTGTATGAGCCCGCTCTTGACCTCGATCACGCCTGATGGAAAGCGATGGATGAGGTCTATGATGGAACGAGCGTGCCCAGAAAATTCCTAAAGCACTGGAACTCCCACGCATCGACGAAACACAGCAGGCTGCTTGACGCCGGAGTCCGCGACCGCCCAGTCGCAAACCAGGCGGGCGTTAGACCTACCAACTCAAGGGAAGAATTGGCCAGTCAAATAAGGTGTTGCGTGTGACTTTCCAGGATGCGCCGAGGGCTCGGTTCAGTTGAGTAACTGGCGGAACAAACTGCGCTACACGAGGAGGCTTCTTCATGCATCCCAAAGCGGAAGGACATTTCCTTGACAATTTTTTCATCTCTTTACTAACTATTATGTACCATGCAGCCAATAGAAGCCTCTTGAGATACTCATCTTGATTGATAGGCAGATGTTGATCTCATTAACTTTATTCCCTAGCCGAATGTGTTACGAGAAATGAGGAAAATATCGTGAGGAGAGTTTTGAGTATGGATGTCGATGGCCATAAGAATAGAGGAAAACCAAAGAAACGATGGATGGACTGTGTGAATGATGATATGTTTAGAAAGGGGGTGACTACTGAGATGACGACTAATAAAGAAGTATGGAAGAAAAAGACATGCTGCACTGACCCCAAATAAATTGGGATAGTGCAGGAAAATGATGATGATGATTTGTAGTATCTATCTTCTTAGGTCAAGCAGTTGTTGCATAGGTATTTGACTTAATAATAAAACAGATCCTTGAAGTAAGTAGATAGTTAAAAGAAAATCTGTGGTATTGTCTAGTGGTTTGTTAAAATATTAAAAATGCGTAAAGTGATATAACTTTTTTTATAAAAAATAATTACTTACATTTTACGATAGTATAAAAGGTTTCGGTACAACATTTACATATTTCAAATTAACTTACAATAAATAGAATACCCTGACATATAATACAACATCGTTATAATTTACTACTATCTAAATAACATCATTTTGGCAATTAGACAATTAGAATTTTGGAATTTTGACAGTCCACAACAAATTGTCACTTAGGCACCACATTTAGGTACGTTGTAGTTATTTTTACCCTATCCCCCTTACTAATAAACGTATTTTAACAGATGACTACACACCGATTTCTCTCTTACAGCCGTTAGTGACTTTCGAAAGAAGAAGACAAAGCGTTGTGTAACTACACAGACGCTATACAACGTTTAATAGTACGGGGTATATCTATAGTAAATTCTAGAGTTAAAGCTAATGACTAGTGGTTTATAGTCGTCTCCGGTACCCGCCGGTGAGGATGTACCCGAGGTGCTGGAACCACGACGTGTTGAGCCTCTCGCGTTCCTCGTTGGCCTGAGCCGTGAACTGCTCCCAGTCGGCGCGGTCGGCCGGCGTACGGGGTCCCCATGACGACTTCTGACCGAACGAACGCTTCAGCGTCTGGAAAAGGCGTAAGTATCAACTTCAGTCACAACAACTTTATGATAAGCGCGTTTTTAAAAAGTTGTTTGTGCTTTTAACAATGCGAAGCAGAAGATGCCACTTTATAGAAAAGAAATCATACAAGTTCTCATTTAATTTTTAGGTATGAAAAGACAAAAACTGAAAAATACTTTCAAATTACTGAGAAATATCATTAAAACTCATTCCAATCAAATGTTTATAGGTAATCTTACCTCCACGAAGTTTCCGGATCTATTTTTGAACATAGCTAACGCAATCGAAATCGGTACAAACAGAATACCAATCATTAGCAGCATGTATCCCGATACTGTAAACAAATAATATTATGATAAGTCTTTCAATATGCACGTCATTGTCTCATCTGGTAAAATCCTTAATAATTATCCACTAACCATATCCTGCTGTTGGGTAGTGATAGTCTTCGCCAAACGTCAGAGCTTCAAAAGAAATGAAAGCGTAGACGAACACGGTAGTCATCATAGCAGGCATGACAATGCTCCAGCAAATTCTCCAATAGAAGCCAGTCTTGATGCCCAACATGAATTCGATGTCCACGCATAATTTCTCCAAACCTGTAGATTAAGGAAAATATATAAGAATACTTCACAAGGTTGTTGGCAAAACTACCTAAGTATTAGCAATGCCCATTTGGATATACATTACGATCCTAACTTATAATCCGCAGTAAATATTCAGCAATTCAAAGGGCTTACCGTAAATCCAGATAACTCCTATAATTTCGGCGATAGCACAGAAGAGAATCAAGAAAGTTCCACCGAAATAATCGACCAACTCCAGGACATATTGACCACCCTGTAAAATAAATGTATTGAATCAGTTAAATGAAAATATGGTCCAAATGATTTGTTTTAAGTCTTATTTAGTCTTATGTGAAGCTTGAATCTTTTAATTGACGGGGTCACAATTCCCCAAGATTGCTTAATCAAACAAATAGTCGATTATTCACTAAGGGGATAAAGCAGTATCTTATGTCATAGGTCCGCTCAGGAGTCAAGACTAGAATCCCTCGCTACACTCAGGATTCAAGGTCGCCCAAGACGAATTCAGACACCTTTATCCACAAGAATAATACCTACTTTACTTTACGGTTATTTAACAGTTTCTTAAACTACTAATTCGATGATCGAATTGGTCTTTATTACCTCGCAGTAGGTGCGAAGCTTGAATCCCTCACTGCACTCAGGATCTAGTCTTAACTTCCCTCGCTTCGCTCAGAAGTTAACTCAGAGCTCTCTCGCTATGCTCGGGAGCCCTAGACTCTCTCGCTATGCTCGGGAGCCCTAGAATCCTTCGTTGCGTTCAGGATTCAAAATAGCACCCGCGACACTACTTTATCTCCTTAGTGAATACTTAACTACTATTAGAAAACAACTTACAGGTGTAACGTAAACAAGTCCAACGCCGAATCCGGCGGTGCAGCAGAAAGCGGACATAAAGATGGTACGGACGCGCGGGAAGGCATCCATCATGACCGTGTTTATGGTCGACAGCAGCGCCACCGCCGAACCGATGCCGAGCACAGTCATCATCAAGAAGAATAGCACTGAGAACAGCTGAAAAAAATTGCGTTAATAAACTTCTAACATAATGAACTTGTATCAAGGATCTATTTCAATTAAGTACAAAAAGTTTTCATTACTTTTACAACCGCAATAGCTTCAAGATTTACCTGTGGCAAGAAAGTTTTGGAAATGGCATCAGGGTAAGAAATGAAGGCGAGTCCAGTACCACCAGAACCTATGGCGTCTTTCACCTCCTTTTTTAGCTCATACGCCAAGTTCCCCAGGATTCCGAAGATCGTGATACCCGACAGCAAACTTGTGAACGTGTCCAACGTCGTCACAATCATCGCATCCCTGGAACAGACATTAATTTGGTTAATATTTGTTAATTTATCTGAGGAATAATCAAACTCAATGCATTTATTTCGTAGTAGGTACCTATGGAGAAGAACAGGCAAGAAACTCCACGGAAACTGTTTTAAATTAATATTGCTTACATCATTCATGTTGAAATTATGAATGTGAGAACTATGCAGAACGTTAAAAGCGTCCGTAATAAAAATATAAAAAAAAAATCTAAATTAAAATAAACCGTGGCAGCTAAGAAATAACCAGTCCCTACTGATGGCTCGCGGAGCCCGTTCACGAATATGACGCATGGATTAGCACCATTCTGCTCAACCATTTTGAAGGGAGCTAAATGATTCAACACATGTGCCACCATCAGCGAGACATTAGAATTAGAATGTCTGTATACTCTCAATCACCAGGGCACATTTAAATCAATGAAAGATTCTTCCAAAAACTGTCAGCCATCAATTTTATTCAACAAATAAGTAATAATGTAATACATGTAAACGTTTTGTCTAAAGCAGTAGTGAAAAGAGCATATTGCAATGCGACTAAGTAATGTGGCGCTTGTGAAGGAGTATTCATGTAAGAATAATTGTTATATAATAATGTCATACCTGTAAACATTTTGTCTGAATCCGTTGTAAGAAGAGAACATAATAATAGCACCGGTGCACACGGAGAGAGAGAAGAACACTTGTGTTACAGCGGCGTACCACACCTGGAACCAAACATACACCGTACATACGAGTACATCATAATACGATTTATTGTAATGTTTTCAATCAGCACCCTAATTGCGCACACACTATCAATCATAATCTGAATCATTTTGATGGACGGTATTGCTAAGCCTTTGCTTCATAAGTTCAAAAATATCTCTGCTTAACAAGGTAAATAACGCAACTAATGTTGTTGAACTGTCAAAATGAAAGCCATTCCTTTTGCTGCTTTTAACCCCTTAATAATAAACTTATTGTATTCGATGAACAGTTACACACTGATTTCTCTCTTTCAGTCATCAGTAATTAGACTTTCGAAAGAAGAAGACAAAGCCTTGTGACAGACGCTATACAACCTTTATTAGTAAGGGGATTAGTGTGTTACGAAATCACTCCGCTGATAAATATGACTTATACTAGGGATGCGCCGGATAAAACAATACTATGTGGGTACTTACATCAAGTTTTATAAGTTTGTCCCACTGTGGCGTCAAAAAGAAAAGAATACCATCGCCGGCTCCGGGAAGTATCACGGTTCTGAAATTGTTAATTATTCAATTGGTAAAATTAAGTATAAAATTATTAGTTATCAGACCAATTCATCAACAAATCTACGAGTATCATCAGAATCAGAAGTAATAGTAATTTAAAATAAGTAGGTGATAGGTAATACGGGCTGTGTCCGCAACTCCACGTCAATGCGCGTATTTTGCGTACGGAAAAAAAGTAATAAAATAAGTAATAGAAATTTAAATTTGTAATTTTAGTGCAAAAGCTGGTTTACATTTTATCTTCTTATTAAAATTATAAGAATATTGTCTTAAAATAAAATGTACCTAACACCCAAGGTATAATTAATAGATCGTAAAATAGTAGGTACTGTTGGCGCCGTTCGATTGGTCACCTTCAGGGACTGGAAAGAGATGAAACTACCCGCAAACGCCATCGAATCTATGACGTACGGAAGATTCGAGGCACCCGCCGCGAGCCTATATATAGGCCCGGCACGCGCAAGAAAAAAGCTCAGTTGTTTTAACTACCGCACCGCTAATTAATAAAACCTCGCTGTGTGACCCGGGTCACGCTTGGCTGGAGTACCTACGTCGCGAATTTAACCAAAAGAAGAAAGGGCGCCCTCATCTGAACAAGCAGCGGCAGGACAGCATAAAGGTCAGTGGATTCAAACTTCCGTCCTTTGATTGTGTCTCTCGTCGGCTGGTCATCCTCCATTGCCTATACGTACTCCGGGCCCACAATTATTTATCCCGCATTGACAAAATAATCTTCCCGCATATTTAAGAAAAATAACATAATTATTCCCGCGCAACCATTTTTTGGTCACTTCGAGCCATATATATATAAAAACCAGTGCCTTATAAGTCCAACATATTTTCCTATATATATGTGTAACATACATTTATATAAATTATAATATTAAAGATATTTTCTAATTCCCTAACTACCTACATAGGTCGCGATTGTGATTTGAAAAAACCGTTGACCTTGTGCAAGGTGATAGGCATTTCTGTTTAAATAACTCTAATACGTTACTTGTTCAATAACGGTCTGTTCGTTCACGCTTATAATCAACTCAGTTAAAAATGAGTTACGAGTCAAAAATTAAAATAACTGCGGCGAAAAAGCAAGCAGTATTCGCAAAAATAAACGAGTTATATGAATCGGGAAAAAAAGTGGTACCGATTAGCGCTAACACAAGAAGTGTCCAGGAATTTCTAGCAGCTTCGTCAAATATAGATCAATTGTATAGCAGCTTTAATACACTGTGTGACGAACACAATGACCTGGTACTGAAAGTGGATCCAGAATATAAAATAAGCTTCAGCGATTGGAGTGCATTTGAATCACTTTATTCCCAGATTAAGTACATACGAGGTAACTTAGTAGAAACTCACCGTACACATAAAACAGACATACCCACTAAAGAATCGCATTCATGTAGGCTGCCCGCTTTAGAATTAATAAGTTTTTCTGGTAATCCCGAAAATTGGCCGCTTTTTTATGAATGTTTTAAAGCAAACGTTCATGATAATAAAACATTAACTGATAGCCAGAGAGTGCAATATTTAGTGGGTAAGCTGAGTGGGAACGCGTCAAATATATTCGCTGGAATTATTCCGAATGAAGCTAATTACTCCACAATATGGAACTCATTAGTGTCGAAATATCAGGACAAAAGGTTATTAGGATCCATGTATTTAAATAATATACTCGAAATAAAGCCATCTACCTCAACCTCCGGTCAATTGAACGACTTTATTGAACGAATTCATTCTTCGTGGTCCGCGTTAAAAAAGTTAGAGATTGACGACTTGTCGGATTTCATTTTTACGCATCTCGCGTTAAAAAAACTTGATTCGCAATTAGTGCAAAGCTTCGAATTATCCGTGCGCGATAATGACATTCCTACAAGTGAAGAATTAATAAAATACATCCGTAATCATATAAAGGTTATAGAAAGATCAATCACTGTACATCAAACTGGTGCAATGGACAGAACTAGAAGTTTCGATAAGTCACGTAGTCGGAACGTTCAGAGAACCACGCGTAGTTTTGCAATCACGGAGAATAATATTAATTCTAAATCTACCTGCATTTTTTGTAATAATGCAAGTCATGCTCATTTGTACGAGTGTTTAGAATTTAAAAAACTTACAACTAAAGAACGTTTTACATTCGTTAAAAACAAGGGATTGTGCGTCAATTGTTTTAGCGATAAGCACACCACGTTAAGGTGTGCATCTAAGCACACATGCAAACATTGCAATAAAACGCATCATTCTTTGCTACACTTTGATCATATGGAAAAAAATCCACAGTCAAGGTCATCCAGTTCGGAAATTAATACGAACAATGGCGAGGCGGCTTCAATAAACGCAGCTACCTCCAATCAAAAAATCAGTTCGCAATCATTGTGCATGATGACTCAGTCGGCCGCGTACTTGAATAACGGGGTGGGGCCAGTAAATAAGATAGACGGTGTAAATTCGACCGCGCTTTTAGCTGCAAACAATAAGGTTTTGTCTTGCACTCAACTAGAAAGTTCGATAGTGCTACCTACCGCGCAAGTTTATGTCCCGATAGACGGGAAGCGTTTTATAATGAGATGTCTGGTAGACAGTGGGTCGCAAAATAATATTATTACGCTTGAGTGTTGCAAAAGATTAAAGCTAAAAATTCAACCGCTGGTTAACTCATCATTAAAATCGGTAGGCGCTATTTCGGCACCTATACGAGGTTATGTAACCATCACCATACAATCGCGTGTGAGTGACGCTCAGTATAGTTTGACCATGCTGGTAATCGACCATATAGCGGACCCCCTGCCGAACCGAGTAATACAGGCGTCAGCCATAGATTACTTTAAAAACTTGCCGTTTGCTGATGATTGCTGGAACCTGCCAGGTAACATTGATGCCATTTTAGGAACCCAAATGTTCGCGTTCATTTTGCTAGGAGGAAAAATTACACCCCCTCCATTAGCGCAATCAGATCACTGTAGCAGCGTCGTACGCTCTGCGCCTCACGCTATAGAAACCACGCTCGGTTATATTGTTATGGGAGAATTACCTTCCGCTAACTCCAACAATGTAGCCTGGTCCTTCGGCCCTCTGGTGAGTGATTTCAACAATATAATGTTGAAATTACCCACTACGAAAATAATAAATACAAGAAATCAAATCTGTGAAGATTTCTATAAATCCGCGGTATCTTTACCTTTTAAAAACGAACCTACCTCTTTAGGTAGCTCGTTCGCATACGCTCAACGCAGATTAACCGTGTTAGAATGTAAACTTAATCCGCTTCCCGCTTTACGTCAATCTTATAACGACGTTATTAATAATTTAAATAAAGGCTATTTATTGAAAATACCTTATTTCTCTTCCGCTATAACTGAAGGGTATTGCTCACCCCATCACGCTGTCGTTTGGCCCGAGAAGTCAACGACGAAAACCCGAGTGGTATTGGACGCAAGTGCCAAAACTGACACCGGTAAGTCACTTAATGACATATTGCATACCGGACCTAATTTACAGGCAGACCTTTTCTCGCCTGTGCTTAACTTTAGGTATTTTAAAGTTGCAATAACCGCGGATATATGTCAAAGGTACCTTAAGATTTTACTGTCAGAGTACGATATTAGCAACTACTACTATACAACAACAACAACTACTATATTGTCAACCATCGCTCGCCTCTTTGATGTGCTCGGACTTGTCGCGCCTGTTATTCTTTATGCAAAGCTTCTTATTCCAGATCTTTGGCTCGCTAAGATAAGATGGGACGATAGGCCTCCTGAAATCATTACTGAACGTTTCTCTAAATTTAAAAAGGAATTGCCTTTGTTATCTACCTTACAAGTACCGCGCCATTTGGGTGTCGCGGCCGGCTGCATCGCAAACATAATCGCGTTTTGTGATGCTAGTATGAAGGCTTACGGTTGCGTCATCTATTTGCATGTGGTGAACCCTAATGGGAATATATCTGTTCAGTTAGTGTGCTCTAAATCTAAAGTGGCTCCGCTAAAGACTGTATCGCTAGCCAGACTCGAACTATGCGCGTCCTTACTCCTAGCGATACTTGTCAAACAAGTACATAATATTTTCCATGCCCGCTATCCTATACAATATACTCTCGCCTTTAGTGATGTAATGATTGCCTCCTCATGGGCTCATTCATCTCCGCACCGATGGCAAACATTCGTTGCCAATCGCGTAACCAAAATACCGGAGAATTTACCCCCTGAACGCTTCTTAAATACACCGCCGTTACAGTCGTTACCCGCCTGTGAGGTTGACGCATCCGTGAGCCTTCATAATAGGATAAAACTGTTGGATAGCTTAGTACAGAGCAACTGGAAAAGATGGCATGTAGATTACTTACACACGCTGCAATTAAGGCAAAAATGGAACTCTCCCGATACGCCTATCCAACTGGGCACACTTGTCCTCATACACCAGGATGACTCACCACCGCTGCGCTGGCCTACTGGCGTTATTGAACAGGTATACCCTGGTAAAGATGGGGTTGTAAGGGTAGCTCTGGTACGCACCGCTTTGGGAGTTTTAAAACGCCCTGTTGTAAAGCTATGCCCTCTGCCTTCACAGTAACGGTACTTATCAATTAACTTAATCACAATCGCACCTATTATATTTATTCATGTTTATAATATTATACCCGCTTCCTCTAATTACGTTTATTTATTAATATAACCCATGATTCTCCTTCCAGCTAACTGGACATCTTCCCACCTAGCATATCTCTTTGGTTCCCCTTTCTGTTTTTTTTCGAAACCCCTACGGAGTTTCAAAGGGGGGAGGATGTTGGCGCCGTTCGATTGGTCACCTTCAGGGACTGGAAAGAGATGAAACTACCCGCAAACGCCATCGAATCTATGACGTACGGAAGATTCGAGGCACCCGCCGCGAGCCTATATATAGGCCCGGCACGCGCAAGAAAAAAGCTCAGTTGTTTTAACTACCGCACCGCTAATTAATAAAACCTCGCTGTGTGACCCGGGTCACGCTTGGCTGGAGTACCTACGTCGCGAATTTAACCAAAAGAAGAAAGGGCGCCCTCATCTGAACAAGCAGCGGCAGGACAGCATAAAGGTCAGTGGATTCAAACTTCCGTCCTTTGATTGTGTCTCTCGTCGGCTGGTCATCCTCCATTGCCTATACGTACTCCGGGCCCACAATTATTTATCCCGCATTGACAAAATAATCTTCCCGCATATTTAAGAAAAATAACATAATTATTCCCGCGCAACCAGGTACCTCACACAAAAGTACACTCAAGGCTTGCAGCTCAAGCCGAAATAAATAATTTGATGAAAATAATGTTTATTCATTACAAATATAGTATATATATAGCATTTCATTCATTTGGGTGATTTGGGTTTCACAATTTTTTAGGCATAAAAAGCCATGAAGGCTCCTTGCTAATATTAAAAATGCTAAGATTAAACAAACAAGTGCATATCTCTTACTAGTAATGCCTAGTTTTCTGTGACGCACTTTCCCGCACTAGTGTTTGCACACTGCATTGTGAACCTAAAACCGGTGCAACTAGAGCCACTTTACGAGCAAGTCTGTTGGAAGAATATTTTTATAATGTACGAGAATGATTGGGAAAAAAAAATAACTTACGTTATGAGCAAAGTAATCATCACAACGTAGGGGAAGAGAGCCAAGAAGTATGCGGCTTTGCCGGAACTCTTGACACCCTGGGCGACAATGATGAAGATTGTCAACCACGCAGCAAAGAGACACAACACCAAGTACCAGATAGGTAGACCTGTAATACGAAACGTATCGTCAATTATGTAAGACATAATCATTCAGACATAATTATTATTAATTTTATTTCCTCTTAAAACAGAGTAAGTTGACAGAGTAAGAGGAAATGAAATGACCCAAACTATGATAAAGGCACCCGTAATCCATATGAGACCGTTGCATCGGATCAACGCTTGCCCAAGATCGGGAGACAACTAATCAAAATTCTGTTTATTATACTAGCAATTGCCAATTCGATTTGATAAAACATAGCCTATGCGTTCACTTTATTAAACAACTGGCGGATGGAACCGGTATATTCATAGAAAGCGATCCCACGAGCCCGCCAGGCGAGGCGAGCGTGATAGTCAAGGGTTTGCTGCCCAATTAGAGATCATCAAAAATATTGATTTATCAACTTACCAAGTCCTCCTTCAAGACCCTCTTTCTGTTGGAGCACGGTCTCACTGGAAAATAGAAAAGTACTTTGTTGTTATACCTGTGATTTCTAGTCTTCTACTTAAGCCCCCCCTCTCACTCCGGGGAGGTGGGAGAGGGAAAGGTTGTTGAAGGCAGTTTTCTCTGCTATGTGACTTCTTGGAAGGTTTTATTCAACCGTTTCAGTGATACGGTTTCCTCTCTAATATCCACGTGACTATCATAAATTTGATGAAATATCGTATCTGATCTTGGAAGCAAATGATTTGATTATTAGATCAGGTTGTTTAATCACCGTTTTCCTCTTGATGGGTCATTGTACTCATCATTATGTACAACTTTTACTATGGGACCAAACATGAAATTGCGAAAATCAGCTGTTCCTGCATTTTGACGAGTTATGCGAACATAGATGTAGGCAACAGCTGATTTTTTTTCACGATTTCAGTTTTGCTCATTGTGAACAACTTTTAATATGGGTATATTAAAAGTTGTTCACAATGATGAGGACCATGACCCCTTATGAGGAAAACTATGATTAAAATTTCACTCTGTATAGATAGATAACTACTTATCAAAAATCTATCTATACAGGATGAAATTTTTTTGTCAGACTATCCCGTCTTTGCATTTTTTATTCCCAATTGAGGTCAAAGCACAGTATAAGCACTGCACCGGATCAGCATCACCTTACCTCATCGGCTCGTCGTCAACCAGGCTTCAACCCAACATACTTGCAAGTAACCGGATCGTCTCAGTACACTGAGGCGTCTCCGCAGCGAAGCCACGTTTGAGGCTGGCCGTCGCCTCGCTTACACTGGTTGAAGGTTGCGATGACCCTACGTAACGTCGTAAGCGGGGCGACGCCCAGACGTATGCTCAATTACCAGTTTATCCAAATCGGATGCGATACCGTTACGATGCTGTTTGAGTTGCAGTTCGGAGTTTCATAGAAAGTATCCTGCACGCTCGAATTGGGGTGGCGCTGATCCCGTGCAGTGTTTATACGTGTTTGTTAACCTTTAACCATGAAATATGGAGTTTTACAGAAAGAAAAGAACGCTGAACGGCTCGAATTTTGGCACAATGCCGATTCGGTGCCGGGCTGATATATGAAGGTGTGAGCATTATATTCAAGTGTTATCGATTCCACTCTCGTTTCTGAACCAACTAGTTCCAGATTTAGATTTCTTTCAGCTGAATAATGAGAATAGTTTATAATTTATAATAGATTTTGATTTTTTATAACGTTAATCGACTTCAGTAATAATTACGTAAAATATAACTCCGCGCTGCTAGTGGGTCTTCCTGTCGGATTTGTTTCCGGTTGGTTCGGATCAGAAGGGACGCAGTTTTTCCACTCATCCAGGCAGACCCCCCATGGCAGCGTGGACTGGAAGCTCATGATCAGGTAGTAAATGCAAAGCGCGACAATTGACACGTAGTAGGACAGAATGTATCCACATCCCAGGGCGGTAGCGTAGCCGGCGCCTGAAATATAAACATGAGATTTTTGAAAATGTGCGTTAATCAGATTAAACACATGAATGCTTTAACACCTAGTCTTTGAACATCCCAAACCTAGAGAAAGATTATTTATGCCAATCCTAACCAACCTATTTTATTTGATAGATTATTGATAAAATGGCTCAGGCAAATGAGGCGAGTTGTTTGTGGGTTTCATGAGGTTTCACTACTCTACTGTTCTTTAAAACCAAACTAGTGTAACAATAATATTAATAAGCTCACCTTTCATAGCTGGAGACAACGCCCAGACAGACACTGAGTTCCTGGAACTAAATTGTCCCAAGGCACATTCGAGGTAGTACATAGGTTTTCCGATGAGTAACAGTACAATGATGTAAGGGATGAGGAATGCGCCGCCTCCGTTCTCGTAAGCGACGAAAGGAAACCGCCACACGTTGCCCAGACCCACCGATGTGGCTATACATGACATCAGGAACTCTATTTGATTGTCCCATACTGCACGCTGGGGCTCGCTTTTTTCCGGGTCTGCCTGGAAATCAGAATATTTTTCTTTATGACTACTGCAGAAAGGATGACGTTTAAGTTAAAATAATAAAGAGGAAAATATTATTTGAGTAACCTCCCATTCGGTGATCTTGGAGGCAGTAGGTACTAATTTTTTTCCTGTTGAATTCTCTTCAGACTTTTAACTAGTGCGGATCGTATTTTTTATGTTTACTCTATTTTATAATAATTTAATGCCCATCCGTATGTTTGTAAGTGTAGATAACGTTTTTGTCTGTATAAGTTTGTCAACAAGATTATAAAGAAAAAATACTTCTAAGTAATCTATTATTGTCATCTTGTTTCGAACTTAAACACATTTGCTATGACAGTACATTGTAGTACATACAATGTTTATTACGATCGCGTGTTTGCTTCAGTTGGAAAACAAGGCAAGACGCTTTACCCCATTATTGGTCATCCTAAAGAATGCAAAAAAGATTATAAGTACTATCTAATCTGCAAAATATAAATAACAGGAAGGTTGCAATAAACCAATCCTACTCGGCTATTTGATTGCAAATGGAGTATATGTGAAGTTTACACAGTACATATTACCTACAGCTCTCCGGCATTTCATCAATTTATTAGAATATTTTGTGGGTGAAAAGTTGCATTTTTGTATGAAATACCTAGCAGATTACTTTTCGACATTTATAGGTACTTGGTCTCACAGTTTTAAATTACATCCTTAAACTAACTAAATGCGATACTTAGACTTACTTTATTCTCACTTATTTCGTTAACTCCATTTAAAGGAGCCTTCTTCTTCGAAGGGTCCTCCGATATGTCGAAGGCATTATTGTCTTCACCACTCTGAAAACACATTATCGGTTAATCAAATATTTCAAAGGAGAATCTCTGTTCACGACGATCGATTTTGTTAAGCTGCTCATTAAAGTTGTTTCGGCTAGGTATTTTACTTTTTACTATTTAATTGTTTAATCACTCACTGTGAATGAAACATGACTTAGATTAAACTGTCTACTGTATTAGTAGTACCTATAGAAGACTGATACCACCGGTGTGTATTTGTTCTTAAATATATTTTGTGACAAGAAATGAGAGACTTTGAGGGCCCCAACCTGCTTACCGCAGTGACTATGGGGTTTTTTTTTTTTAATAAGAGCTCAATCCAATTCCAATGGAAAAATAAGATGCAATGCGTTAATATCTAACTGTCAACAGAAAAACCTCATAAAGTTCAAAGTTCATAAAAAATATTACCTAAGTAACTGCGGTGGACAATGCAGGTCGAACTGAAACAGAACACGTGCAAACTCAATTTGCAAACGGGCAATGAAGCACAAATAACTGCGCTTAAAACAAACAGACCTGTACTTTCGATGGACCTCTATTCCGCCACTAGGAAATATGGTGAAAGAACCGCTAGAGATTAACAGCGGTGAACGGGTGAAGGTACCTACTGGCTTGACGACATGGACGTGCCATGCAAACGTCAGAAATTGCTCAAAACATACCAAACCACAAAAGAAGAACTAGATGCCTTACAACTGCCTAATTAATACATTCTATCGTTTCTACGAGTAGAGCGAAATAGGTCTAAGGAAACAATAACTTTGAAATTAAAAAATGTATTCCAAAGTTATTGTTAATAACAGTATGGATGGAGGTACTTAGTAAATAGCCTTCAGAACATCTTTTATTCCATGGGACCTCTGGGTGGAGCAGAAGGGAGTGTCAGACTCTTACTGACTAAAGCCCACCCGTGTTCCTTCCTTAACCCTTTGTGTTCCGGGGCAGCGGTAACCCTTTCGGACAATCCCGCTGCCCCGGATTCCATCGGACCTGCCTATACAAAACAAAGGAAAGACGTGTTATTCTTTTACTATCGTGCTGCAGTGCTATTCTGTAAAAATCTCACCGTGAAAACTAAGGTGAAGTGAGCTGTCATCCCACCTGGTGTTAGGGATTGTCCCTATTGATAGCTCACTTCACGCTCACTTCACCTAAGTTATCACGGTGAGATTTTTACAGAATCGATCGGCTGTACCTTTGTATTTTATAACATCACGGCGGCTAGTGTGAAATAAGGACTTGTTTAATTTAATGACTATCATTTAAGTGCTATATAATTCACGGATGATGGAAGTGTAAGGTTTACGTTTCCTTTAATAAGCATTTGATAATTTATTTATTTTCCAAATCTTTCACGTTTTTTTATTGTCACGTGTAAGGAAGTACTTATTAATAGGGAGTGTTGTATTATGGCATTAACAAAAAGCACATTTTTCATGAGATAAAAAACATTCTTAAGAATGTCTTTTATCTCATAATTAATTACAAATTGGTTTACAAAATTGATTCTCTCTAATCGTTTCGAACGAAGAAATCTTTCAGTAGGTAGGTACGTACTTAGGTACCTACCTATTAGAATGAATGAATTTAACCCAGATAACGAACGTTTAATTCACAAGTATTATAACTACGTCATAAACGACGACCTTATTGATTTCAATATACTTAATGCAGCATTTCAAGAACAAATTTTAATAACATGAATAATTTTAATGTTTTTATATCTAGCTGGATTCCTAATAGTATGATAACGACGACCTCGCTTTTTATACAACGTGTAACGTTAAATGCGCAAAACCTCATAAACCCCAATTAGAGCATTGAGTTAAAAGCATAATACAATGATCAAAACTATTTCTATTTAAAGCTAACTATTATTATTATGAAAATCGTGTTGATCCTAGCATTACTTTAGGCATTCAAAATTGAGTCTTATTGCCTTAAAATAAGACTAAATTTTCTTTGGTTCAATCGGCAGACAGTATGGCAAAATACATAATTTTTGAAAAAAAAACTATATTAAAAGTTATTGAAATCTATTCAGTAGTCAATTATGAACAAACTATTTTCAGGTTTTGCGCATTTAACGTTACATGTTGTATATGAGTAGTAGTTGACCTGCATTCTATAATGTACAGACGCCAGCAGGTCAACCTACCCCAATCTGTCAAATTTCTTTGATAGATTTTCAACTTTAGTACAAAGGAATAAGGTTCATATTCAATTAATTATTAATGCTGTATTGCTTAAAATCGCTTCGTAAATAATCCATCATTTTTCGTAAAAAGTAAAGGAAAAAAATGGTTATTGTGGGTTATCCCTAAGAGATAGACATATGCCATCGCGGACTTTTTTTTAAACCTTTTTAAGGTGTATAATACTGTAGTGCATTATTTTGATGTATCTCATAGGGTTCAGCCAGCCTTTGCGTTTGCGTAAGCGCAAAAAAAAGGGTTTATTTACGATATCACATTAGAAACCTCTAAAATTATCAGTGTTTCTCTACTATATTATACATGTATTATACATATAAAACTTCCTCTTGAATTATTTTATCTATTAAAAAAAACCGCATCAAAATCCGTTGCGTGGTTTTAAAGATTTAAGCATACATAAGGATATAGGGACAGAGAAAGCGACTTTGTTTTATACTATGTAGTGAAGTATGACATTGAGGAGGGTGACGGTATCAATAAAACGTCCGTATCACCTTTAACTCTTGTATTCTTAGTATTTTGTTCCTACAGTCTAAGTGCGCAGCCCGCGTACGGTCCCGTCAGGTGGCCAACTGGTGTTGCCACTAGTGTGCGCTAGTGATGTGGCAAATAGCTATCATCACACCACCCCCCCACGGTGTAAAATAACCCCATAATATAAAAAAATAACAATTTACAATAAGAAAAGAAGGGGGAAAAGGTATATCAGACGTCGATGGGCGTCTTGAAGCGAACATGGCGTCCTGAACGAGATACGTAGTTCTTGGGAGCTGGATGATTGCTGTCAGATTTAGATATGGTGGGAGATGTAGGTGATGTCCCTTGAGGCGTTTGGCAAGATGGTGGTTGAGGAGTAGTTGAGCCAGTACATCCTGACTGTGGTGCCTGTTCGATAAATGCTAGCTTCACACGGTCAAGACTCACTTGCGAGTCCCTGTTAGGCAATGCAATCGTTATTGTCTTATCAGTTCTGGCAATAACTCTGTGAGGGCCAGTGTATGGAGGCCTAAGGGATGTTTTTGCGGAGTCGTCACATAGGAACACATGAGTGGGGTTGGGTAATTCCTTGAAAACGATCTCATGTCGCTCTGAGTGACGTGAAGCTGGTACTGGTTTTAATTGGGCCATGTGGCTTCTCAATGCCGTTGCAAAGTTGTGAACGTCTTCTATGTCGTTCGTTGTCGTAGGAGTTACAAATTCCCCCGGTAGACGAAAAGGTTCACCATAAACTAGTTCAGCGCATGATGTTTGTAGGTCTTCTTTTAAAGCAGCCCGCATGCCCAGGAGCACTAAAGGTAGAGCGGTACACCAACTACCACCGTGGCACATAAGAGCAGCTTTTAATTGTCGGTGCAGCCTCTCTACCATGCCATTTGCACATGGGTGGTAGCCAGTAGTACGAGTGCGTTGAATAGATATAGACTTTAAAAGGGACATGAATAAAGCAGACTCAAATTACCGACCCTGATCGGTGGTAACTGTGGAATGAACCCCAAAACGAGCTATCCAGCCTATCGTGAACGTTTCGGCCCCTTCTTCAGCTGTAATGCCGATCATAGGCAATGCCTATGGCATTAAGTCCGCCTCTGTACATTTATGTGCTTGAAGTATTAAATAATAATATAGGCCACACCTCTGGCCATCTGGTGAATCGGTCAACCGCAGTAAGGCAATACTGGTACCCTTTACTAGAAGGCAAAGGGCCGATTACGTCAATGTGAACATGACGGAAACAATTTGTTGGAGCTGTAAAATTCCCTAGGAGCATGGATGTGTGTCTGGTCACCTTACTACGCTGACATAGCTCGCATTCTCGAGCCCATTGGCGACAATCTCTGTTTATTGAAGGCCAAACGAATCGTTCAGCTACCAAGCGTGCGGTCCCGTCAGGTGGCGAACTGGTGTTGCCACTAGTGTGCGCTAGTGATGTGGTAAATAGCTATCGCCACAACATAATTATCTAGATCGATCTCAAATAATGAGAATGAGAATCCGAAACTGCAGGAAGATTTACTATCCATGGTCTCTTGATTTTTTTTTTAATGACAAATATTTTTTGCGTGTCAATAATTTATGCTTTGACCAGAAAGGAAACGCGAAACATTAATATTTCTTATCCATCTAGGATAAGAAATAAGCGTAATTAGGTAGATACGTAGTGATCGTGGTACGTAAATACCCAAGTGTAATCGAAATAAAGGAATTATTTACAAAAAAAGATAACGGGTTAAAAGTACCTACAGTTGAAAATGACAACATCCTCATTCACATTTCGGTCAACAACAATAGCAACAAAAAAAACCGGTCAAGAGTGAGTTGGACTCACGGACTAGGGTTCCGTACCATCATGTTTTTAAATTTTCATCGGCATGTTTTTAAAACTGTAATATTCTACACCGCAGTGTTAAAATTCTCTGACGAAACACCATGCTGTTTGACGCCGGACTCCGGTGAGAGGGTGGTCGCAAACCAGGCGGGCGCAAGGGAAGAATTGGCCAGTCAAATGAGGTGTTGGGTGTGACTGTCCAAGATTCACCGAGCGCTCGATTCAGTTCAGTAACTCGCGGAACAAACTGCGCTACACGAAGAGGCTTCTTCTTCTTTCTTATTTGCAAAATAGTTGGGCAAACGTCATTAAAACTATTCCAAATTTCAAATTGATAGCATTCTCGAGATATCCAGCTGTGATAGACGGACAGACAGACTGAGTCGCACCGTAAGAGTTCCTTTTTACCATTTTGGTACGGAACCTTAAAAAGGGCATTGGAAATAGGGCAGCATGTTTTGGGAACACTGTTTCACACAGACACGAGAACACCAGGCAAAGTCACAGAAAAGCATCATGCTTTGCATAATCACAATAAAATTCCCACTGTTGGGACACAGGCCTTCTCTCTTTGTGGGTGGAAATGGGCCGTAATCCACCACGCGGGCCCAGTATGGGTCCGCGTGTATAGAGTCACATGTCTTCGAATGTTTGGTTCTGGGACATGCCGGTTTCTTATACCGTCTTGAGAGCAGTGGTAATTAAATAATTACACAAAGTAAAGCGCCTGCCTGGGTTCGAACCCACGACCTTGTAACTCAAACTCGGGGCCGTTACCACTAGGCGACCACTGTCCTTCGGGCCGCTACTGTTCTTCCATCATCATGCATCATGCTTTGAATGCTTTTAAAATTCGCACCTTCAGAATAGTAGTGACCTAACTTAAAAATCTAAGAAATCGAGTTACGATCATAGAGGGTCACTAAAAGGTACTTTTAAGTTAATATTAAAGACTTATAAAGTCTTTATTCCACCATAAAAACGTCGCTTCTTCACTTCACTTAAAAGTGCGTAACTTTTAGTGACCAGCTATGATCGTAATTCGATTTCTTAGATTTTTGAGTAATTAGTTCACTAGGTACTATTCTGAAGGTGCGAATTGTTTGTGATTCACTCACCATCTAATTGGTGAATAAAAGTCACGTGTCCTAGTGGTCATAAAGACCTTATCTCATTAATCATAAACACATAGCCGATCTTTGTTAACGATAGTACATTATCTAATCCTTCTACAGTATTTAAAAGATTAAGATATCAAGGAATATGGTAATAAAAATTAATGACTCTTTTATGGATTACTTAGATAATCAAAATTAAAATAATTGGGAATAATGGGTACTCTATGCACTTAGTCTGGTTATAATTATCTAACTTTATTTAGTTTCTGTAAGTATTTTGTTGTAGCTATACTATTGGATTGTCTAATAATTATGTGAACAATTATAATAAAAGTTTTTAAGTGCAAAATGTTTTTAACACACTTGCTCGTAAAGTGGCACTTATTGCACTGCTTGTAGGTTTTAATGTAGTATTATATAGTCTACTAGCGGCCTGTCCCGGCTTCGCACGGGTGGATATTTATTTTTTAAACATTTTATTTTTTTCTCGCAATTAAAAAAGCCTATTCTTAGATACTTCTTCTTCCAACCTACACGGTGCGAGTGACAGTTTAAGAAAAAAAGGCATGGTCAACGGGCGTGGAGGCTGTTGGCTGCTTGGTTTTTGGATGCAACGGGCATATTCTAGGGACGTTGTAGTGTTGATTAGGATCGTGTTATGTATTTCTTATGCACTTACTGTTCACCTGTGTGTTTGTTGCTACTTAAAAGTAATTTGTAAGAAATACAACTTTGTAGGTCATTTAGTAATTTGTTTTTCAATATATTCCACTTCTGGTTTCTAAGATCAGAAGTGGGATCGCCACGCGTTCTAGGCCGTTTGCCATCTATATAAATACTCAGTAACGGTGTTAAAGTAAAAGTGTTGGGATAATAAAATTGTGTGCAAACATCTCAACTGTAAGTATCAAAGTTGTGTTTCTTACAAAATGTCAGTTCTTACAAAATGGCGTTCTAGGCGCCGTCTAGAGAGGACGTAGACACTCTCGTGAGCGAACATCTAGTAGCGGTTATCGCAAAAATCGTCGCGATAATTCGGATGATCGTGATACGCCGTCAATTGTCGCAGACCATCGTCGAAACAGTCCAATAGACCGTAGAGATAGGTCTTCTAGGCATTGTAGTGTCTTGCATAGCTCTCGTTGTCGCAGATATCCCGAAGACTCGTATGACCGCAGCGAAAACTCGCGCGATGTAGCCCTTGATAGAATTCTTACGAGGTTAGAAGTAATTATTGAGTGTTGATTGCCAACAGCATTTAGTAGAGATAGTCCGTTGCATCCAACTAGCGAAAGCCGGTTATTGTCCTCCCTTTCGATCGTCTATCAGAGGATTTTAACTAAAACATTAAAACCTCTCATTGGCACTAGTAGGGTTCTAACGTATATGATGACGTACTGATCTTGTCCAATTCGGTAGATAAAAGTCATAAAATGTTATGAGAACTTTTACAGATACTTAAAGCCGCGAGGTTTTCCATAAACTTAAAAAGGTGTACCCTTCTAGAGGTAGAGATTGAGTACCTAGGGTGACTGATTAGACATGGTCAGGTGCGGCCGAGTCCAGGAAAATTAGATGCACTTGTATGTTTTCCAAAACCTAAAAATGTGAAAGAGGTTCGCCAGTTTCTGGGGCGTTATATTGCTGGCTATGCCTCTAAGACAGCAAGCATAGCAAGGCTGCTGAGGAAGGGTGAATCTTTTTCGTTGGGTTCTGAGCAGGAAGCTGCTAGCGGTTACATTATAAATTGCCTAAGTAATGAACTGGTTTTAGCGATATTTGACTCCCAGTTGCTTACGGAGCTTTACACAGACGCTATTGCTATTGGATTTGGTGCTATTTTACTCCAAGAGCATAGCGGTGAGAGAAAGAGGGTGATTGGGTATATCAGCAAGTCCATTCAGGGCGCGGAATCGCGGTACCACAGTTACGAATTAGAAACGTTGGCTGTTGTACGTGCGCTCCAGCATTTTCGCCACTATCTAATTGGTATTCACTTTAAGATAGTGACGGATTGTAATTCTTTAAGTTGAGTTTGAGTTTACTTGCAGTATTTTACGTTCACTCTCGACTATAGAAAGGGTTCATTGATGCAACACGAGGATTTTTAAAGCCATAACCTTCCTTCCCTTACCGATAATGTCTCTCATATTCGAAACCCGAACAACTGGGCAAAGATTGCTCGAACCGTTGACGTAGAGACTCAGGAATTGATGTTTAAAATTGAAGAAAGGGCCATTAGATCTAACGAGGTACACAATAAAAAAAACGATTTATTGTTTTACAAATGTGCAACTTCTGGGGAAGAACCGCTACTTTTGTGCTTCATCCCGAAGTGTCATAGGGTCAGTCTCTTAAGGGTTTTCCATGATGACCATGATCATATCGGTACTGACAGAACTACTGATCTGATTTTACGACATTTTTGGTTTACGAGCTTACGGCAATTTCTGAGGAAGGATATGTCTGGCACATAAAAGGAATCCTAGGGCTCTCTTTCAGCCAATCCAGTCCTGGCCTAAGCCAGAAATTTCTTTTTCTGTGGTACATACCGATGTTCTTGGACCTCTTCCAGAATCAAAAATGGTTTTAAATTCGTTTTAATAGCAATCGATGCTTTTCCAAGTATTGTTTACTTTACTTTCTATATAGACAAGAAGTTTATGAGTTAAAGCGTGTATTCATTAATTCAGTATCGCTATTTGGTGCCCCTTCTATGATAGCATGTGACCGTGGTTGGATGTACGACAGTAGAGCTTTTCAAAATTGGGTCACTGAGTTGGGATCTTTGAAGCACTTTATTTCGCCGGGTATGCATTGCGAGAACTGTTCTTAACATGCTGCGGATTGAAGTCAGCAACAAAGGCTCGCAATGATCAGACGTGCTCTGGAAGATACAGCTCACCCTCAACATCTGCAGACAAGCCACTACCCAGACTTCACCACTACAGCTGCTGGTGGGCATAGATGCGGCTACCCCCGTCGTCAGATTTTTGGTGCGAGACGTTGCACTCGAAAACTCGCATCTCAATAGAGAATCCTTGTTAAATCTAAGAAGACAACGAGCTTCTGAGCTTTTCACAGCCAATCAGCATTATCAGGATGCTTATGTTAATGAAGATCAAAGGCAGCCACGTACGTTTGCTGTTGGTAACATCGTGTTTGTAAGCAAAGTTGCTCAGACTACTGGAAAACTAGACTCCGGCATGCGCGGTGTAAGGTTGGCCGAGCGTTGCCACACCACCGTCATGAGCTATAATTACTAGTTGGGTCTTATGGCAAAAAGTTTCAAGCCGCTGCTGAACATATGATGTTATGGCGTGGCGAGTGGACGCCCGGATACGTGCTCAGCTTTCTTTGAGAGTGGTGAGGTATTTCTATGAGCATGCTAACGTTTGGGCCTCTGCTCTATTCCGCGGTCATAGTGGAGACAAGCAGAACTTTTGGGCCTCTGTCTCAATGACGTGATGTGTTACTAATTGTTCCGCGGTCATAGTGGAGACATGCAGAACTTTTGGGCCTCTGTCTCAATGACGCGATGTATTACTAATTGTTCCGCGGTCATAGTGGAGACATGCAGAACTTTTGGGCCTCTGTCTCAATGACGCGATGTGTCACAAATTCATAGTAAGCATAACCTTTGGGCCTCTACTATGTATTCGTGAAAACGACAAGCGAACGTTTGGGCCTCTGTCGATAACAATGTATGGCGAGTGATGGAAATCCGGATTCTGTCACTAGCGATGCATTGAATTTCTTGGGTTTGAAGCTGTTTCAAACTTTAAAAATCACTATTGGTGGTCTTTGTTGCTGGCGCTTGAGTGCACGCTTGCGCCTGGAACACTGGTCAGATTTGTGAACTCTAAATGAAACTACTTCAGGTTGAATAAGCTTCAAACCATAGTGCTCATGTTATTTATTACTCATGTGATCTTATGTATTTTCAGATAATGATGATGATCAAAATAATGATTATGGCCAGGTTGTGAGAGATGGATCTGATGCTAATGATGTTGCGGTCGAGGACGTCACGCTATCAGGAAGGCCGTCTTAGATACTTCTTCTTCCAACCTACACGGTGCGAGTGACAGTTTAAGAAAAAAAGGCATGGTGCGCTGTCAACGGGCGTGGAGGCTGTTGGCTGCTTGGTTTTTGGATGCAACGGGCATATTCTAGGGACGTTGTAGTGTTGATTAGGATCGTGTTATGTATTTCTTATGCACTTACTGTTCACCTGTGTGTTTGTTGCTACTTAAAAGTAATTTGTAAGAAATACAACTTTGTAGGTCATTTAGTAATTTGTTTTTCAATATATTCCACTTCTGGTTTCTAAGACTATATTATTCAGTGATAATGTAGCATTGAAATGGTGAAATAATTTTTAAAATTGGTCCAGTACTTTTTGAGCCAATTCGTTACAAACATACATCCAAATCTTTCCTCTTTATAATATTAGTATAGAATAATTTAACACGCGTGTTTTTTACTTTGTATTCCCGGACTAGTGCAAGAAACTGCGCCACAGACAAGATACAGACCTATTTGCTAGTCAAATTTATGTGCCTTTTTCAAATCTTAGCAAAGAGCCTTTACTTTTTTTTATTCTTTAAAAATTAAGAATTTATAAACCGTTTAAAATAAATTAAATATTGTAAATAAACTTATTGTTATTTATTCAGAAAAATATTTCGTCAACAAATTAACATATTATAAGCTTAAAATACATAAGTATGTTACAAATTATTGTTTGTAACCTATTAAATTTTACCTCGCAAGTGTGTTGAAAAACGTCATCTGATAATATTTCGAATAATAATAAGTAGGATACCTATTAATTTCATTAAAATAATTTGACTGTAAACTTACAGGGGTTCGAAAGGGTAAAACTGCGTCAAATCAAAAGAAAAAAAAAATAATTTGACTGTAAACTTACAGGGGTTCGAAAGGGTAAAACTGCGTCAAATCAAAAGAAAAAACTTAATCCATTTTTATATCACGCCGTTTCACACGGTTTACATTTTATAAGTGCTATCATATTAATTTTGTAGATGGATATCAAAATTACCGACACGTCATGATAATGAAATGATCATTTAGTGGTAATGAGGAGTGATATGATTACATTTTGTCAAGGATCTTTTAAATATTATGAAGAGACCATTTAATATTGGTATGATCGTTCAGTTTTATATAAAGGAAAACTTAAAGGAATATGTCGATTTGTCCCAATGGCAGTACATAAAATGTATCTACTTATGTTTCACGTCATCAGCCTAGCTTTTATCAACTTGGAATGTTGCGATTGAATTTTTAAAATAAAAAGTCCTGCGTAAGTACCTACTAGTTATCTATAGCAATTAGCTGACCCACCTTTGCAATGGTTGAGATTTTTTAGAATTAAAAATCCATAGAATCCATAGAATTCGTAATCCATAGAATTTTATAATTCTTTTATATTTTATTTACTTTGCTCAAATAAATAAAATATAAAAAAAATATGAAATTTTGCAAAGGTGGGTCAGCTAATTGCTATCTCACTGTACAATTACATACCTATCCTATTATTTAGGTACGCTTATTTATTATTTTCAAAGGCAGATTAGTCACCACCCTCATTATAAGTATACCTTTTTTTTCCTTTTCAGCTTATTTTTCATTTTAATTGATAATATAGACGATACGTTATTAATAAACATATATTCTAAATCAATTTAGGTAGGTACACAAACACATTGCGCAGGTATGAATATCGTTACGAATGCAAGATAGACTATCTCATGTTGTTCGATCATTTTAATAATAATGTTTCCTATCGAGCTTTGAAGCATATGTTAAATATTTAGGTAGGTATCTATTTGTTTGATAGGGATTTATCAATGTTGTTATGTTATGTTGGAACCGGGAAAGCGAAAGTGTCGGCCGATAAGATGCATGCGTAATGCCACCGTATAAGCGCATGCGTAGAAAAATATTCTGTGCTGTAGTGACTACAGTGACTAAGTCTATCAGATAAGGTAAACAAACTGAACTTGAATAATAAAACTAACAAAGTAGCAAATAAATACATTTTCTACGTTATGGTTGATGTCAACACAACACACGAAGAAAACCTAAGCTATTTACTTTACTTGAGCATTGAGTTTAATGACTAAATAAGTATACAAAGTTGACTTCTTCTTAAAAGGAGATCCATTTCTTGTAGGTATGTAGGTAGTACCTACAAGTAGTTAGTTGATTCCTTTGTATTAAGTAGACCTACTTATTCCTAACTTTTCAAGTGACCCACGCTAAGATTTAAGTGCAACTCTTCATTTTTATCAGCTCTGAAGCGAAAATAACCAGACAATTAATTTTTTCAGAATTATGTTTACGAAAAGCTGAATATATAATTACTATTTTTAATAATAATTGCTTGACTATAAAAATACTGATTTTGACTGCAGATATGTATACATACGGATGCGAAGTGTAAATAGTTGCACTCGACCATGGTAATGTCGAGCAAGTCATTACCAAGGCTACGCCGACCTTCATAAATGGCGCATTTGTAATGAATTCATGTCTTATCGACTCTACGTAAAATCACTCACTTCGTACTCGTATACAACGCGTTCAATTTTTCGTTACAGTGATGGGTCAGTACGATTGAAACTTTATGGCGCCTCGGAACTTGAGGCGTGTCGCAGCGCAGTACCTACCAAATTCAGTGAGTAGCGCACTTGAGAACCGCTATAAAGTTTATATCGGGCTGGTGGGCTGTACCACTGACTGAGTGCCCTATACCTACCAAGTTCTTTTAACTATGGTTAGATATTTCAAGTTGAGTACGTAGTATTGAAGTCGTGTTAGGTAAGCGCATGGCGATTTTCACAACAACACGAGAGATCTAAGAATCTGTTTACTAATCTAATATATAAAATTCTCGTGTCACAGTGTTAGTTACCTACCATACTCCTCCGAAACGGCTGGACCGATTTGTATGAAATTTTGTGTGCATATCGGGTAGGTCTGAGAATCGGCTACTATCTATTTTTTTTTTTTGCAAAACGATGTTTGCGGGGTCAGCTAGTAATATATATATGGTTATTTCTTATATGTATTTACTAACTTATCATTTCTCTACTAACTGTAGAGATACCTACACTGAAAGGAAACAATGACTACTGAAAATGACGAGAGAAATAACAAAAGGGATTAAGTATTTATATACGTATTGTTGACAATGTATGTGTTCCCTTTTCATTGTCATGTTGTTGTTTATGTTTGCGAACAAAGGCTTTATGCAAAAAAACAAGCCAATTATTAAACCGATTTAGGACGCTTTGAAAATTATCCAATTTAATGTTTCACGCACAGAAAAAATATTGCAGGTACTACCTAAGTAACGAGTGAAATTACTTATCGTATTTTTAATTTATTATCCCTAGGTATCTGTAGCGGTTATGATAGATAATGACCAAAATTAACGTATTTTGAACATAAATTCAAAATCAGATTAATAAAATAAAATGTTCTTCACTCATTGGTATCCGAAAAGTCGCCTATGTAATAAAATTCAAAAAATACCTGGCAGTTCCATCATTTGGGGTCAGCTGAATTCCAGGGGCTGTCGGACAACAAATAAGTAATTAAAAATTCTTCTCACCATTTTCACAGATCACTTTGTGATTTTTTCATGAAACAATCAGCTGATCATTAATAAAAGAGGTTTGTGCAGGCAGACAGCTAGGCAAGGCAACGCACACCTGCCGCTCGCGAATGACACGCAGTGACGGCTCTTCGCCACTTTTTATACAAATACGTATCAAGCACCAACTGGCCTCGATGACAGATCTTCTGTTATCTATAATTCAATAAAAATAGCCAGCCATTCTTCAAATATCTTAAAGACACGGACTACACCACGTAAACCGACGCAGCTTTGCATAGGTACTGATCGAAGTTTGAGAGTTAACCGTCCGATTTGATATTAGACTACCTTGAAATAATTCGACCATACGTAATAAACTACACCATTTATAGGCTTCCTTTCTGCGACAGTTATCCTATGAATAATTTATGTAATCATGAGCATAAGGTCGCAAAAATGTAATTGGTTATTAAATATGTTCAGATCCATCATTATAATTTTGTTGATTATTAATTCAGTATTAGGTATAAATTAAACATCGATCAATGGTAATTAACTGTCATCAGCTCATACGATTTATTGGCGAACACACTGTATTCCTCGATCACGAAACCAAATTATTTTAACTTTAAATTCATGCATCTGTATTGACATTGACCTACTAAAGGATGCATTCATCGAAGTCGGAAACAAGTTAAAAGATTCGTAAAATGTTGGTCGTTTATTTTAGGACCTTATTGGGATGTATCCTTTTCCAACTGCCAACGATATTGAGGAAGAACGATTAGGAACACCTATCTGCAAAATATTTTTTAACATAAACTAAGAAAGACATTAGTTTGAGATGATAGCATGCAATATTTGCTGTAATGGATAATAATATCGTTCAATGTTTATTTCAAGTAGATATTTGTGAGTCTGCAGGCTGTACCAATGACTTTGCCTATAAAGCTAAGTAAAATAAGTCAATGGCCCCGATTCTGTTGTTCACAAACTAAATTAAATTAAAGTTCAGTGCATCTTTTTCTTTCTATTTTAATATGAAAAGGACAGAAGATAAATATTAGTTTAGTCCTGTCAAATTAGATAATCCATAGACAAGTTTAGACGTGATTATTAAATTGGCTACTAAAAATACGTCAATTTACGTCAGGTGCTGACCTATTTGACAGGACTAAACTAATATTTATCTTCTGTCCTTTTCGTAATGAAATAGAAAGAAAAAGATGCACTGAACTTAAATTTAGTTTAGTTTGTGAACAACAGAATATATAAATAAAATATTAGTTTAGTCCTGTCAAATTAGATAATCCATAGACAAGTTAGACGAGATTAAAAAAATGGCTACTAAAAATATGTCAATTTACGTCAGGCGCTGACTAATTTGACAGGACTGAACTAATATTATTCTTCTGTCCTTTTCATATTGAATTAGAAAGAAAAGAATGCACTGAACTTAAATTTAGATTGTGAACAACAGAATCGGCGCCAATGTAGGTCTATTAAAACTACAACGTGTTCTTTTCAAATCCCATAGTTTCCGTTTTGGCTATCTTCTATCTCTTTATATTTTCATTTGATAAGTACGTAACTTACTAATCACTTAAGTAATTTTGATTGACTCGAAGTGACTGTTTGTTGGTAATGAAACCATGCATGGTCTTACGCAATATTTTCTTTGAATCTTTAAAGACTTTCCAAATAAAAAGCCAGAATTTAATGCCGGGATTTAATAGATTTGGTAGTCAGGATGGCCAGTCGGCCATCCTGACTACCAAATCCATTAAATCCCATACCTATGTAAAAACGATTCGAAAATAACGACTTAATAGTTCTGAATAAATTTAAAACGGTAAGTAGGCAGGTACTTAAACGTGTTCGTTTCAAATTCTTTTCTGCAGAGTTGGCATTGAAGTTGACAGCAAATCGTGGAGAAGAACAATATATTAAGACGTGGAGTGGGGTAGTGCAGAGAATCGTATGTATGAATGATGTAATGTATAAATTGAATGGGACTAGGTACGGAAATCGTGCAAATATGTAGGTATTCAGGTTTTCACACTAGGGTGAAGTAGAGGTAGTTTACTTATATCTAATCTAAGTATGAAAATATACTTTTAAATTGCTTACCAATAACACCCCTGTAACCTGATTGCGTTTTCATACACTTACTGAAAACGCGAACGCTGTACAAAGTTACAAAGTTCTAAAATTTACTGAAAATCTAAAAAAATCATTTATTATTTCTGCTATTTATTTTCTGCGTAAAATCTTGAATTAATTGTTAGACAACGCTACCACTGCCTAAAGTGCTAGGTTTAGAAGCATTTAATTTTGCAAATGAGTTCCTTATAATTATGTAAGTATAACGAAAGTATGCACTAAGGAAAGATTTTTGAAAATTCATCCTTTAATGGGATTAAATAGGGTATGAAAGTTAGTATGGAAATTCGGCATTTTTGTTTATGGTAAATCCTATCGAGCACATGGCTCGTTAATAACTAAGTGAATCAATATAAAACATTGGACTGTTCGAATCTGAGAAAATCATTAGGTAGGTACCCACTGCATGACTGGCTTCTGACCTGCCCATAATTAAGATCTAAATAGTAGATAAACATGTATGCAATGTGAACTCTACATTTGCACTGTGCGAAGGATCTTCCGCTGACATTTCCTTGCGCACCAGGTAAATGGTATAAAATCACCGGTTGCGACTCACGCGCCCTTATTGAAGATCAAGTAATGATTTGCATAACTGTGGTTTGCATGGTAACATCTATTGAAATAATCGATGTCACCTCTGTGGCGCAATGTACTACGCAGTATCTATAAGTAATAGTTACGATTTCATTTGATAAAAACTATTTTCCCTTAGCAATCAATAGATATATTGTTGTTCGTTAATGTTAGGCATAGATTTTGATAATAATCTGATATAAAATTATAAAAGATATACCCAGTGTCTACAAAGTTATAATAATTATCTTGATATAGATAGCGTAACGCTTAGATAGAGGATTTTACTTGTTCTGATTATGATATGCCGCGATTATCAAATTTTAATAGGTACACACAACGACATGTCAAGCCATACATTTCCAGTTTTAGCTGACCTCGCATTGTGTAGGCTTTTCGTACTTACAACAAGAAGTCAGCTTATACTGAAAATGTATAGCTTGATATATCGTCGTACTTACCGTATCTAATACTTACGTATGCTTAATAAAAACTTAAAAACAATAGAGCAGCAGGCGGGGACAACATCCGGAGTGAACTAATAAAGTATGCTGGGGTTCGTTTCGAGAAGGAGTTCCACAAGCTAGTTATCTTAGATCGGCTGGAACGAAATTTCCGTGCCGAACGAGTGGAACACGGCTGTCGTATACCCTTGCATAAGAAGGGTGACGTCTTGGAGTGCCAAAGCTACCGAGGCGTCTATATTGAACACTGCGTATAAAGCCGCGTACAGACATCGCGAGGCGTGCGTCGCGAATGGTTCGTCACGCATGCCTCAGCCTGAGGCATACGACGGTACATTTATACACGCGTCCCGAACGACACATGCTCAAGCTGAGCACGCAAACAACCACGCACGGTGTGCGTCAGTAAGGCCTCCATGACGCATAAGCGTGCGACGCAAATAACACCCGTCCGTCCACACCAATAAAAAAGTACTCTGTGGTCCATACGGAGCGCACGGCTCGCACAGATCGCTCTGAGGCGGCGTTCGCAACGATCGTATGAGGCGAATACTCACAGTAAGCACAAACGTCCACACAGCCCGAGGCATGCGTGACGAACTATTCGCGACGCACGCCTCGCGATGTCTGTTCGCAGTTTGCGAAAATTCTCTTCATGGGGTTAAAATCTTATGTCGAGCCCTCAATAGATGAGTATCAATGTGGTTTTCGACCAAATCGGTCCACTATTGATCAAATCTTCTCTTTGAGGCAAAGTCTTGAAAAGACCCTGGAATATAATGTGGGCAAGGGCATATTCCTATTGATTTCAGAACCGTATATGACTATCTACATATCTGTAATTTCTTCTACACCAGGCAATCAAATGGTTAAGCCGTTGGTCCCGGCTGTCATTCGTGGATCATTAACAGTCGTTACGGGTCGTCAGAAGCCCGAAAGTCTGACAAACACTCATCCCAAGGGGTATCGTATCAATCACCCAGTAAGTGGGTTGTGGAGGTCAGATAGGCAGTCGCTCCATGTAAAGCGGTGCGGTGCGGTGTAAGCGGTGTGTATTCAGCTGCATCCGGTTAGACTGGAAGCCGACCCCAACAAGTCATCCATCCATCTACCTAGCCTTTTAGGAAAAGGCTAGGTAGATGGATGGATGACTTCGTGGCAAGATACATAATAGATGCTACGTGCCGTCTTTTGTTGATTGTTTCTGTACAAACTAAACATAAAGACAGGTGCGCATGCACAAACCATTACTTATCTATGTTTCCTACTTAAATTAGTGACATTAGCATCCATTGTGTTTTCCCTTACGTTAGTGTTATATCTGTACACTAGCTTTTGCCCGCGACTTCGTCCGCGTGGAATAATGACTTCCGGAAAAAACAATTTATCCCCCTTTTCTCCCCCGTTACACAAAAATAATCCTTATAGCATGATTCAGTATTCACGCGCGATGGCTTATTAGCGTATTTCATCTATAACTTTGGTGTTTCTGTACCGATTTCTATGATTCTTTTTTTATTAAATAGGTAATAATGTTAACATTTTTTAATTAGATGATGTATGAGTGAGAGTGTTATAAACGTAAGAGTAGACAAATATAATCAGAAAGCTCCGAACTGCTAAGCTATCGGGAGTTACACGTGTTATTGTGAGTCAACCATAAAAGATAGACATTTGCTGTCGTGGAATATTTTTTATATAATTTTAAGGAGAACATTTCCGTCATACATGGTTTCTGTGTAGCTTTAACCATTAAGGCTGCACACGCGACGGAAGCTTAAAAAATGGAGTAAGTTCACCTGTTTTACCAACATTTCCCTTCACTGCTCTGCTCCTATTGATTGCAGCGTGATAAAAAGTATACTATAACCTGACCAGGAGTATGAAGAACAATTGTACCAAGTTTCGTTGAAATCCGTCGAGTGGTTTTTGTTTCTATAACGAACATACAGACAGACAGACAGACAGACAGACAAAAATTTTACTGATTGCATTTTTGGCGTCAGTATCGATCACTAATCACCCGCTGATAGTTATTTTGGAAATATATTTCATGTACAGAATTGACCTCTCTACAGATTTATTATAAGTATAGATGTGAGCTTAGGCTGGAAATTGTATAAAATACTTAGTTACAAGTAAAATATTTCTAAAAACTCTTGATTGTCTCGCTGGTCTAGTGGTCGCAAGCGTTACTGTTGAGCTTGAGGACCTGGGTTCGATTACCGGGTCGGGTAGTGTTATTGGGTTTTTCTGTTTGAAATTTGTCAGCAGCATTAACACAAGAATTCGTCATAATGTTCCGTTCCCGTTGCCGGGCTATAATCTACCACGCGGACCCAGTGCGGGTTGGTAAGTAGATGTCACGTCGTCGATTTTTGTGTTCTAGGACATGCGGGTTTCCGCACGATGTTTTCGTTCATCGTTTTTATTGCAGTGGATATACACACACAAACAAATAACGTATTACAAACGTTACTTTCGGCATGACAAGGATCTCGAATTACAAAAAGAGAAAAGAAAAGGAATAAGGATGGCAGGGCAATGGGTAAAGGCAGGGTTTGTTAATTATAAAATATACCCTGAACCTCTCAACGAAAGAACTAGGTAGTTAAAAAAAAATCCCGGGATCGAAACCAAACTTTCTGCTTAGCACGCCGTAGGTACTTCTAACCTTATGGCATGTGGCTGACTTTAGTTATCAAAATATTATCTCCACGAGCCATAGCTATATCGCAATTTAAACACGTGCGCATTTTTTGTTATCACCTTAATATTAGTAATATAATAAGTAATGATCATAAAGTAGTAATAGTGATTATCTCATAAACTGCTACAACGTTATCTTTAACACTACCTCTGCGTCTCAGACCAGCAAGCTTTAAATCAAATCAAATCAAACTTTTAGGTATTTGCTAGAGAGGATAAAGTAATGCGTGAGCCACGAAACTTCTCGTTTTTCAACCGACTTCAAAAAGAGGGTAAGTAGTTCTTAATTCGACTGTATGTTGTTTTTTTTTTTTGTATGTTTGTTACGCGATGTCTCTGACAATTGAAAATTGAACTCAAAAATATTTTTTTTATGGATTGGGCATACCTCAGGGGGCCATTGTGGTTATTGTGTGGGGTCATTGGGTTTGCATTTTCGTTGTTTGCTACCGACTTCAGAAATTAAAGTTATTTTTCACTTTGTAGTGTTTTTCTTTTTTTTTGAAAGTCGGTTGCTTTTTTTTTGGCGGCGATTATTCCGCCAAAAAAAAAGCAACCGACTTTAAAAAAAAAAAGAAAAAAAGACAGTCAAAATATCCTTAATTATACCTGGAAACATAAGATTGCAGGTAGCAATGTTCATCACAACTACAAAAAAAAAATATATTTATCGCAATGTTTCATGATTTACCCAAACGATTAATTACAAGTCAGTTGTACTTATCTTTAAATATTTAACTGCTATTGTTGTAGGTATCAGTTATTGAAACTTGTAATTAATTACAAGTACTAAAGGCACCTGTTCAGCCCCGGATTTACGCCTAGGCCCAGAAGGCCCCGGCCTAGGGCCCCAACAAGCCTAGGGGCCCGAAAACTACCCCGACCAGGTAACTTGCCTGTCTGACGGCAGGAGAACAGAGCTGGATAGCAAATGATACAGGCCCCGCTTTGGGGCGGGGCCCGTACTCATATAATGGTACCTATAACACCCGTAGGAAATAAAAAGAAGTCCTCGGAGGCGTGATGCCAAAAATTTTCGAACTCGCTTCGCTCGCTCTTGCATCATAGTTTTTCTTCATTCTTCAGCTTTTCTGCATAAGTTAACAAAACAAATCCTATTTCTATATTAAATTTATAAAAGAAATCTAATCTCTTTGAGGCAGGGTACTAAAAATCTTCGAGCTCGCATCGCTCGTTATTGCATTTTAGTTGCACTTTATTCTTAAACTATCTTGCTTATGTCGAAAAAGTAACTCCTATTACTAAATGAATTAGTCAAAAGAAACCTGACCTATCTGAGGTGCTAAAATTTTCGAGCTCGTTTCGCTCGCTCTTGCATCCCAACTTCTATATAGATATATTATCACCGTTCAACCACCAGCTATGCGAAAATGCAATAATGTAGGTTTTTACAAAATTACTAAGTATAAATAAGTTATTTGAAGAAAGTATCCGTTTTTATCTAGTAGGTAGGTAACTTGAGGGTTAAGGATACGAGGAAAAGAACATTTAAATTGTTTAGAAACGTCGATCTATGGCGACCGTTGAAGTAAATATGGTGAAATACATACCATAGTCTGCATAATTTCTTATCTTTATTTATAATTAGTAATTGATAAAATGTCAAGTGCCTGGGGGCCCTGGGGCGCTAAAGTCCGTGTCTGCACCTGTTTAAGCTAATCTTGGAACATGTCAAGTAATCGTAGACGTCTAGTACTGATTACAAACTTTCAATATCGTTGGTATCTATTAAAATCTATTAACTATATATTTTAAAATCTGCATTCCTTTCCCTGATAGAATGCAAAAATCGAATCAATTACTTACCAGAGTGCGAAGTTCCTTTGACGCAAGGTGGATCATCCAGCATGATGTGTTATTGCCAGATAGGAGGTACGATATTGCCAGACAGCACTATATTGCAAGTCAGAGTCCTCCATATCGTATTTTGGCCATGACGGCCAATCCCAACGGAGACTAGCCTTCGGCGCGGGAGATATTATAATGCACAAGAGTTTTCGCAGACACAGGTGTATAGAGGTATGAGGAACAGGGTGGAAAGTTCACCCATCCTCCATAGAAAAGGGAGGATCCTCCGACCAGACGGGTGTTGTGTCTGGCGGGCAACTGCCGATGATTCATATCGGGCCGTTGTATATAATTACTATGCTAGTTGCGCGGTAAACTCTGCTTGCGAGATGCAGGGTTTTGCGTGACGTCAGTATGACGTCTAGTTCACATGTGGCGTTGTAGATACCGCTACAGGCACACTCTCTTCCCTCAATCTTACAGCCCAATGGGACGGCAAACCGACACGACCGGAGAGAGATCAGTCAGTACAATATTGCCAGACGGTACGACATTGCGATTGCCAGTCGGTACAATATTGCTTGGCAGGTTATTTACTATTTACTCCGTGGTGCCTATAATTATTATAAGTTCATGTCAGCCTCTAAAAAATGACTGCATCGGACTACAACTTCTTAGTTGTGTTTCGTCTTTAGTTGGGTGCATTATAATAACCTCAACACGTAGCGATATTCAACAATACTTCGAGCATACCTACCCTGGCCAGCCAGTCCACGACTGCTGACAGTGTCGGTCTTTTTTTACCGCGGAATGCGGCATGAGCTTATCTCATGGGGTTCATATCGTTAGTTTAAACTGCTTTTAACATACGGTCTAAACAACAACGATGTATAATATGAATATTATCGCCGATTCACTTGTACTTGTACTTATCTACATAGACATTGTACTTCTTTCACAAACTGCCAAAGAATATTATCTTATCATAATAAAACTACCTAAGTCCAATAGTTTACAGGATAATATTTTAACAAGTGCGCAAACTGTAACCATTAATTCAGTACATGATTGACCCTAGCGTAAAAAAGTTTTCGTCGGTTATCATAAAAGAAATCAGCTGTTTCATAGAAAGAGCAATAACTACACGGTCAAAATGTATGGCAGAGGATTTTTTTTTTATTAACCTACGAATAATTTCAACGCAGGGGTGTACACAGAATCATGAACTGAATTTTATTCATGCTTACAGTTTGCGCACTGGTTTAAAAATTATCCTGTATATTACGCATCTAATATAATTATCTATACCTATACTTACATTTGATAATAGGCGTGTAAATAAGTTGAAAATGGTCAAGGTCCGGTCGGCGGTGTTGTTCTTTTTAATCGACTTCAAAAAGAGGAGGTTCTCAATTCGACTGTATTTTTTTTTATATGTTTATTACGCGATATCTCCGGCACAATTGTGAATCGATTTCAAAAACTATTTTTTTAATGTATAGTGTATGCCTCAGGGGTGGTCTCATATACATTTTATTAACTTTGCTTGGGTAGTTTTTTATTTAGCTTCAATAATACGTTATATTTTTGCCACTTAGTTTGGAATGATGATGTTATAAAGACTTCCTGTCACTGATATTTACATAGCGAGTAGTGTTATCTGAAGTTGTGTGGGGTAAGTACAACTTATAAGTGAAAAATAAACACTTTAAAAAAAAAACAACCGACTTCCAAAAAAGACACTACAAAGTGAAAAATTACTTTAATTTCTTAAGTCAGTGGCAAACAACGAAAATGCGAATCCAACGATACCGACTTCCGAAATTAAAGCTATTTTTCACTTTGTAGTGTCTTTTTTGGAAGTAGGTAGGTTTTATTTTCTTTTTCTTATAAAAGTTTTTTTATCTTCAGAACGCGCGCGAGTTCATCCTAATAACTACGAGGACGACGAGTAAGGAGTGTATGATCGTACTAACTACTAGAGCCAAGAGGACATTACAGCCGCAACGGGCCGCGGCGCAACGCAATTTCATACAAAAATGTGCGGTGCGGCCCGCCTGCAATGTGCGTTGGGTTCATAGAAAATGTCCTCCAGACCGTATTTCGGCCAAGGCGGGCAATCTCAACGGAGACGGCGACTACGGCACGGAAGATATTATACTTACTGCACAAATGTGTGCGTAGACACTGGTGCGCTCTCTCTTCCCTCACTTTTATAGTCTGATAGGAAGGCAATCCAACGTGACCGCAGAGATTAGGCGCAGGACCAACGGTTTTTACGTGCTTTCCGAGACACGGGGGTATCACACAGCCATCTTCCAAACTCCGGGCTGTTACTGGAAAATTCCTAATAGAAATCCCAAAAAAATAAAAATTCCTAATTTCCCGACCCGGGAATCAAACCCAGGACCTCTCAGCAGTCGCACTTGCGACCACGAGACCAACGGGGCAGTCGAAAGTGATGAAGGAAGATTTTTGCAATGAGTCGATTGTTGAGTTGCGCGGTGGCACGCTCCAATCTGAGCTAGCACCGTTTAACAAAACCACCTCAAGTCATAAATAAAAAGCTACTTTGATAAAAGTGACAACGAAATTAAAGCAGTTATTAGTCCGAACTATGCAAAATAAACATTATTATAATTAGCATTTTGTTAAAAAAAGAGAAAATTCTTATAACTTCACCAAACGCGGTCTAATGACCGTGAGGTAAGTATTACCTAAGTCTGCTGAAAACAAAACAAATTTTAAAAGAAAACTCATTTATTTGAATATGAGTTAATATACATGTACATATGATGGTTATATAAAGAAAAACATAATTATTCAAAACATTCATTTCTAACTGATGCACACAAGTGTATTGTAATAAAATAAGCTAGCTAGCTTCGAAAATTCCACAGTTTTATGCAAACTTTAATAGGCTTTTCTGTTGCGTACTTGCTTGCTTTCTATTGGCTATTTTAGGTGCCTTGAGTGCCCGTTCAGTTGCACCATAAAGAATGCAACTGATGCCACGATCAACGTTGGTCACGTTGATCGTGGCATCCTACTGGGCTCAAATAATGTTAGTTGTTAAACGCAAATTACCATCGACAGTTCGACACATAAAGAAGAAGACATTACTACCTATGTGTAGAAGCAATGATATACTGACATAAAAGTGTAGCGAAAAATTACGAGTCATTAATATTATTGGCTTGCTCTCTTTTGGAACCATCTACTAAATAATACCTAACGTTTTCTAAAATCATCACAGAAAGACGTTATGTCGTCCGATATTAGCTACTGACATTCTAATCATAAAATATACGTTACTGCTTAACAGTAACGTATATTTTACACAAAGGTATTAGTAACACAAAGGTAATGGATTAAACCATAGAGTAGAACAACTGTAGGAAGTATAGTAACTAAATGTGTTGGACTTAGGGTTGTGACTGAAGAACGCTGTCCAGCGCGCTTCATCGAGACAGGAGCGGCTGGCCCGCGAGACTCCAGGCTATGAAGCAGTAGAGTATCCATCGCTGCATAAGCTTCGTGGACCACACGCTGCAACAAAAATAGGACAAAAATATTAAACTTTATGATTTTTTTCAGAGTTCTGTGCAATGCGCCACTTACGATTGGCTCTCTCATCTTGTTTTGAAGCTCATAAATTCATAACATAAACTGTAATTACATATAAAGAGAAACACACGACACTTCTCGTACATAGATAACCTATTAATTAATCGATGCTTTTATGGATTTGTTTTGAATTATGATTATTTCTGATGTAAGTTTTTTGGGCAGCAAAAACGCAGAAACAAGGAAAGTTTACCTCTGTCATAGGTTTGTAGTTGTAAGTATCCGAGGGGCGAAACATCATAATAGTGTATGTGTTGTCGATGCCCAAGTGGCCGTCCACCCAGTCTTCTATACCACCAGCGTATAATGCTAAAATGGAAATATAATTTTGGTTAATAGAAACTGATTTTAAAACGTAAAGCAATACCTAAGATCGTCCAAAAAAACTAAGCTTGACTTTTTTTTTCAAAAGAAGGAGGAGGGTCTCTATTCGATTGTTTTTTTTTATTATATTTTATTACCTCAGAACTCCGTTATTTATAAACCGATTTGCAAAATCCTTTTTTTATTTCAAAGGGTATACTTTCAGATTGGTTCCTTCGTAATTTAATCAAAATCGGTTCAGTTGTTTGGTTTCTGGTAAAAAATCAAGTAAACGAAATTGCATCGCTTGCTTTCCTATGACTTTTCAGTGATGGCTTAGTGAAATTATCATGGGATATATTGTGGCTATAAGTGCCGTATCTTTACATAATTAACCGACTGAGGTTCTCGATTCGTTTGTGTTTTTTTTTTGTATGTATGTTACGCTATATCTCCGGCAATTGTAAATCGATTCCAAAAATTATCTTTTTAATATACAGGGTTACTGGTAACTCGACCACTTCCTTGCAGGAGGTGATAGGGGAGCTAAAATGTGTCAAATTTAACCCCCATATGTAGGTATGGCCGAAAACTAATACTTTTACAGTTATTTGAAATTTTAAATTACTCCAAATTTTCACACTAACCTTTTAATTTATAGCTAACATTCTACACAAAGCTAACACAGTAAAATGTCTAAAAATATCAAATAATTTCAAGAAATTTTTGTAATTGTTTGTACGAGTAGCATTTTTTTTTTCAAATATCTCTTAAATTATAAGTTTTCGGGCAAACATATTAGGGGTTAAATTTGTCACATTTTAGCTCCCCTATCACCTCCGGCAAGGAAGTGGTCGAGTTACCAGTAACCCTGTATAGGGTATGCCTCAGGCCTCAGATCCCATATAAATTTTACCAACTTTGCTTGGGTTGTTTTTTAGTTAGCTTCAGTTATACGTATTTTGCCACATAATATATTGGTGATGTTATAATAACTTCCTGTCGCTGATATTTACATAGCAAGTAGTGTTATCCGAATTTGTGTGGGGTAGATACAACTAAAAAGTTAAAGATATAAGTATAAAAACTGTTTTACAAAAAAAAAAACAACCGACTTCCAAAAAAAACAATAAACTTTGTTTTATAGGAAATTGAATAATGATCACGAACAGTCACTGAGATATATACAGGATATGACATTATCCGGTGTAAAATTTCTAACTTGAGAAACAGATAGTTCATTTACTTGACAATCTGGTTTAGGTGCGAGATGACTGCAAAGAATTGCCAAAAATGCAGAATGAATGTGAATGTTTAGCAGCCAAAGGTGATTAATAAGAGTGGTTTGTGACCTAATGAGTACAGGAGAGGAGAAGCTATACAGTTTTACAGTGAATGTTAGTAAAAGAACCTCACGTAAGAACTCGGAGGTCTGTCCCGCCACGTACGGCCGATTGCTGATGCTGAAGGCCGCCGCGGCCGCCCTTGACGCTCGTTGTCTCTGCAAAGTTACAAAACTAGTAAAAAAAATACTATAAAGAGTACTGTATGTTTTAAAGTGACGAATTTCACTGACTGTCCACCTGATATTTTATTGATCAAATGTGGACCGTGGACGTAAGTACCTATCCCAGAGACAAACAAAAAGTCTCATGTTCATGTAATTTTGTTTCATGAAGCTACAAAACAGAATAAAGCAATGCCATGAGGCTGTATAAATTGTATAGTGCTAGAATCTGTTTCACATCGCGCATCACATACCTAACTAATACCTATCTACACATCTATAAAAAATTAAGTGTCTGTAAAAACAGCTTTACTAAATGCTTAGGTATGAAAGTAATATTTTAAAAGTTTTTATTCTGTCTGCGAATTTCTGAATAAAAAATCTTGTCAGTCCTACCACTTCAGAAATGCATTGTAATAATTTTTTAATTATATTTCTTTCTTGATTTAGTTAACTCCGTTATTAGTATATTACTGTATGTTGTTACTACATACCTACTTCAGGTATTAAATATTTGCATGCCATCAGGTACATGGCGGAATGCGTATTTGCACTACAATTTTATATATCATCTTTTGTACCTACCACATTTTATGCAAATAAACAATTTTGATTTGATTTGAAAAATCAAGTTTTGTCCCTTGAAAGGTAGTTTTTACGATCTTTAGAGCGTAGAGAGGGTGTTAAATTTTTTTTGAGGAAAGTAGGAAACCCACGCGGACGAAGTCGCGGGCAAAGTGCTAGTCCAATATAAAACTCGAAATTATATATTAAAAATTAACTCCTGGAGAAGGACATAGGCCACTTATTGTCCCGTGGAATAGTTTCTGACATCCACGTAGCCGCAGACAAAAGCTAGTATTTTATAAAAAAGAATTAGTAAAGAGATACATACATTGTTTTCGGATATCTACGCGAAAAAGTCGCGGGCAGAAGCTAGCAAATTATAAGTAGGATTTAATGAGCAATCAATGAGAATTGCTTATTGTGATAAAAAGATGAAAAATAACATACTTACATAGACACGATCGAAAGCACGCCGCTTTCTAGTGTGCGAATATGGATACATAACACCCTGTAGGTGAAGAAAACAGTTATTTAGAACCGTAAACAGTTAATATTAATTGATGGTTCACTGTAATATACCTAGATAATTTGATAAAAATCAACTGAAACGTATCCTATGCTGGACATAGGCGTCTTCCAAGCATCACCACAATCGACAACGGATCCCCGCAACCTTCCATGGCGTTTTTAACTACACTAAGTCGTTCTCCTGAATTTGATTGCCTATGGACCTCGAGCCAACGACCAAGTGTACCTAAATGAACGGGTTTGAGTACGAATCCGAGTGTGGTCTTCGGACAATCTAGTTCAGCTTCATTGTTTCGGTTACCTATCCGAATTCGGATACCCGAATGGCAGATGACATGGCGTCTGCAAGTGGATATTAGCCCGAATACGCGGTACTCGATTTCATTCAAACTACTCGTAGTCGTTAACCCGTATTCAAGTACGATGACCTGTGTAATTAATACATCGGGTGCCCGAATTCGAGTGTAAAACCTTTTGCGTACCCGAATGCGACCGACCAAGTTTAAATTTTGCGCTTTAAGTCGTCAGTCCAACATGACTATGATAATATAAAAAGGCTAACTAGAATTTCTCCCTCTTTAAAAGCTATAAAGGTTTCGAGTGGCGTGCGCTGTCCTTGCATGTACTGCGTGAGAGCGCGAGTCTCAGACTCGCTGAGCTGACGCACGCCCGAGTACAGGCCGCCGCACGGGTGCTCGGCGCGACGCTCTTCCGCTGCAATCAATGCCCTGTCGTACTTCACAACTTGCATGAAAAAGTCTTGAATCAAGAACGAGACACAATTATTTGTATTCTGTTGCGAGACCCACAGGGGTCTAATACGCATCAATTAGTTAAAAACAATTTTAACAAATGAAGTTTCTGCCGTAGTGTCGCCAGGGGAACTTTTTAGTGCTTATCTTTTATTGCTAACCGATAATGTGTTCAACTATTGAAATTGGAAAACCCAGCTTGAACAAGCGAGAAGGACGCAGCCTGGAGTCTGAATTTGTGTCCAGTTTATTGCAATAGGCTCGCTTCTACACGTCGTAGGACTTGAACTGGTAAATTTTGGATGGAAGTACAATCAACCATAAAACTCTGACTTCAATTAACATCACGCCTCAGATTTATATTGATACCAGCATAGCTATGCACAAACATTCGATACGTTTCCGTGCCGAAACGAATATCAATCCATGTTATCGAAGGGGAACCTTCGATAACATTGATAACCTCACAGATAAAACCAAACAGACGACCGCTATTTTTCCGAAAGCTATTTGCTACTAGGTCGGGTCGGGACTAGGCAAATCAGGAAACTGAAAGTAATTTTTCTTTCGATTCGAAAGCCTAGGTTGTGAATAGCTATGGCGTGATTTTATGCTGGGACGTGTTGTTGTGTAGGTACGAAAATATAACACATTATCCTCACCAGGTATCCACTGATATTCAAAATTTCTATCAAGATTAACTCCATAACACGGCTGAATCACACATCGCAAGCCGTGGCTCTCGCATGTTTTACATGACTTACGCTCTTTACAAATGTCCCATAGTTGACGCAGGTTCTTAGTCCATTCTCGCCTCTATAAATAATACAGGTTTAATATACAGGGTTATTTGTAAAACACCAGCAACTTCTTAAGAGGTCATTGTGCTCATCATTATGAACAACTTTTACTATGGGACCAAACCTGAAATCGCGAAATAAAAATCAGCTGTTCCATACATTTATCTTCGTCTATCTCGTCAAAATGTAGGAAAAAAAAAACAGCTGATTTTTATTCGCGATTTCAGGTTTGGTCCCATAGTAACAGTTGTTCATAATGATGAATACAACGACCTCTTAAGAGGTTGCTGGTGTTTTTCAAATAACCCTGTATACTTGAAAGGAATCTTACTATTTAAACCTTGAAATAATAGAAAGACATACGTGTGGAAACGTCATAGAATAGTCGTATCCATCCGGGTTGAATACGGGAATGACCCAGAAACGAAATTTAATAAGCAGATCAGAATGAGCTTCGTTTCGTTCTATCAGTTGATATAAAACATACATGGCGGCAGCCACCGCATAGTGGTCACGCCCTTGTATACCTGTAAATAATTCACAACAGGGCCGGTGACAGATAAAAAGAAAGCTTTTAACATAGCTTAATATTTCTGTCAGACAAAATCACCTAATATTTAGATCGATAAACTTTACCTGCAACAATCATTACAGTTTGTTTAGCAGAAACAATTTGGCCACTACTCGGGTCATCTACTATCATCATATAAATAGGATTTTCCATAGTAGTGAAATTTCCATTAGTTATGTCTACCCATTTGGCCACAGGGCTCACTTCTGCCCATTGCTTCAACTGACTCGTTATCTAAAAAACGATTTACTAATTGAATAAAACATTTTTTTTTTCATTTGTGTTTGTACGTCAGTACCAGCATGGACTCTGGATTCGTGCCCGGTTAATGGCAATAGGCTTGCCTCTATATGGCTCTCACAGACAGGCACGACACGACTCTGGTGGAACGATGTCTATGAAAATGGTTCTACCGGAGTCGCGTCACGCCTGTCTGCGGGAGCCTTTATATTGGGCTTTACACGGATCTGGTGAAATGTGGATGTTGCTAATACACCCCTGCTTCACCCTTCGAAGAATAAATGAGTGATATTAGGTAATGTTAATAGAATTTTTATTAACCTCTGCTAACGTTCGTGGCGAGTTAAAACTTAATGGCCTCAGTTTAAGTAAATTGCAAAATGGCCGATGTTTATCACTGATTTCGTCTTTTAAGCCCTTTATCGTTACTATTTCTACAGCAGGAATACCAATTACACCGGCAGATGAAATTTTGGCCGTAGAGTTATCCGAACCATACTCTTCTGAGTAAATATGTAAGTCTTTAAAAAACGTGGAATTTTTAGGATCAATGTACTCTATTTCGACTTCTTTTCTATCTGAAGAAACTTTTTCTGAAGAATCTTCGAGATTGCCTTTTTTATCGAAATAGTTATCACTAATGTCTTGATCATCTTTTTTAGAATTAATATCGCTAACATCTTCATCGTTATAAAACATCAAATTATATGACGATTCAGAATCTTTTTCGGCAACCGTATTAAATTCTTCCTCTCGTCTTTTACCATCTAAAAACATTTTTCGTTCAGTCGGCAAAACAATTTCACCTTCAGCATCGTTTATTATGTTTATTTCAGCCTTTGTTATTGTCCTTTTCGGAATTGAATAAGTTGACCGAGTTATTATTTCTGGATCTATTTGCGGTTGGGTTGCTTCTTCAAATGAATTAAATTTTTGGAATTCGTCAACTGGATTTGAGGTTCTAGTCGGAAGTATTATCTCCGAATATGGGTGTGTTCGAGTAGGAATAAAACGCGATAATTCAGATCCCTGATCCTGTAACAAATCTCCTTGAATATAGAATCCATCACTATGTCAAATGTCATTGTCAACCCAATAATTGAAAGGACACTTACATAAGTATTCGTGGATGGTGGCGTTACTAGAGCAATACCTGTTCGAGGATTGAATGCGACAGGGGCTATTGGTGCATACTGGCGACCCATCAACATCGGTGTCCGCGCTAGGAACTGAGGACTAGCAGGTGGACTATCATCACGTTGGGAATTCCGGACAATGTTGATGCCTAAATTTAATTACAATGATAAATGGATCAATGTTGTTTGAATAAATAAATACATTATAATAACGCAAAGTGTTACGACATCTCTTCACAATTATTCCATTTTTATTCATTTTTAGGTATTCATTTTTTTTCATTTTTTTTTTATTCAATGTTTATCATAATAAACATTGGTTTTTATTATTTTTCAAACAAAAATGCAAAAAACAAACCTATCTTTGTATTTTAAATGTACCGCTGTATGCAGCGGCAGTACATTTAAAATACAAAGATAGGTTAGGATAATTCTACGCAACGATAATAAAATAAGAACCATCATTAGACAGTTTTACAACACTTTACAGACCTTTTGGTTGCAATGGCGGCGAAATTGCTGGAAATATCACTTCCGGCGGTGGAATTGCGGCAAGAAAAAGTTCTCCTTCTCTCCGAGTTATAGGTGTTGCAGGAGGTACTGCAAATCGCGTGTAATCTTTCAGTGCGTCTGTGGTAGCTAGCGAAGGTGTCGGAGGAGGGACCTTCGCACCGCCTATTATAATCTTCTCACCTCCTGGTGTCAGGGGCTGAATGTTTACAGCAACGATTTTCTGCGTATGAGGCGTTGTCAGTTCGTCATCTAAAATCTTCACTAGGAACTCGTTTGTAGTTAGGTCTTGGGTAGCGCGCCATCGTGTGTATTCTGCGTATGACCTTTTCCGGCGGAAAACTAACACGAAAAACATTTTTTTTTTTACTAGAGTAGGTATAGTAGTAATATTGTAAATACTAAAAATTAAATGAATGTAATACTCTTAATAATCTGGGATAAGCGGTACTTACAACGAATGGGACAAACAGAGTAATCATATTCGGAAATATTAAGATCGTGGTTGCAGAAAACTAACTGTATAAAACCTAATGTTATCAAAAATACATAAGTTTTCATGATAAAAAAATCTTCATATTTTGACATGACATGATGCCTTTCCTGACGTTTAATTCAGAAGTAATATAGCATAAAACCTAGAACCTAAGTGGCCAGATTCTTGTCATCGTTTATGTTTTTTATTTCAAGAAGCTTCATCTATGTTAAGTTGGTTATGCACATTATTAAAATAGGTTAACGTTAGGTAACGTGATATTGGAAAACCCAAAGGAAAACCATATTTTCTATACCCACCCGGATGCGCAAACTCGGGCATTGCTAGGTTAGAGACTTCATTATAAGAGCTAGTATCGGACTTACCACAGAGAAGCTGGTGTTTTAACGATGAGCCAGAGCGCTGGCATCCGTTTATCACCAAGTTTCATTTATCTACCGGCAGCCAAATAGAGCTGATAAAGGTAGAAGCACCCCCTTGGACCTTGTGCCGAGGGATGACGTAGGTACTAAGGCAAAGATAGTCTCCGGTCCGATACTGCGTCAAGCCAACGAATCGACGAGGACCGACAGTAGCGGATATTTCCTCGGAGCAGTACTGATGCAGGCACAGGGCTTCAAGGATGTTCGTGGGAACCAACTCAAGGACTCCGACGTGCGTAAAATCGTCGAGAAACTCAAGGCAACTGACGAATCGTTTAGGGGAAGGGATTGATCCGGCTGTGGCTTAATTATGTCTAATGGAGTGTTATATAGGTCTTACCGTGTTAAGGAAGCCACGAGCTCAACCACGCATGTTTTAAAGAAGGTTAGTAGCGGCGAAATGTTAGGAAGGTACCACGTCTCTTAGTTGATTCATAGGCGACGTACTACCAGCCCCAGTCAATGAGAAGTATAGGCGCGGAAGACGTAAGCGTTTTGTTGTCCGGGAGGATGTAACACGGCCTTTATCGAATTTGTGTGAATGTGCTCTTAGGCGCGGCAATGGGGATCATACACCCTCACCCACGCTCCCGTGCTAACCGATAGTGGACCGAAATAACGCGAGTCTGTATGCCACGCTCGCGACCGTTTTGATTGTTTTTATATTTACCCATTTTTCCTTTTTGTGTCCTTATACTGTGTTTTACTATAATATAGGTACTTATACTGTTAAACGTGTGTTCCAATGATTTAAATAGACCCAACAAACACCCTGATATAACTTCCATAAGCTATTACCAACATTGTAGGGGAGAAAGCTGTGATACCAAATGGGTCAATCAAGCTTGGTTTATCGACGATGCAACGGTGAATCGCTGAAATAAACGAATATTAATAAAAAAAAGAGAGGGAAAGTGTGAATTTAATACACGTTTTTAATATATGGCCATTTAGTATGTTTATATAGAAGCTCTCATACGGTTGTCGCCATACACATATTTAATAGAAAGAGACAAAAAGAAAGGGAAAGTGTGAATTTAATACACGTTTTTAATACATAACCATAGCCATACATTTCTAGAAACTCTCATACGGTTGTCGCCATCTTGGATTTTCAATTTGGCCTTAGTACCCTCGAAAACCATGTAAAACGACACTCATGTTGAAAATTTTGAAGATTTTCGCAGGCGCCATCTTGGATTTTTATTTTAACGTTAGGTACTACTATTGGCTTTAGCTACCTCGAAAATCATGAAAACTATCTCTCCTTCTGCCTCTTTCTATTATAGAGAGAGAAAGTCACTTGGAGGGGGCATAACTTATCGCTTTTTCGTTACATGATGATTTCTACCACTTTACTTCTACCGCAAGCCGCGTTAAAGCCCTTAGATAAAACTCTGCTAAGCTCTCTGATAAGCTCTGTGACTTCGTTCAAAAACTCAATGAGATTATTAATCTAGAATAGATAGACTTTTTCTATATCCACTCAGATGTCCGAAGGCAAAAATTTAATTGCGTACTTGTTTAATAGAGGTCAGTGATCCCAAGGAACATATTTATTCTATGGGAGATCTAATAATTTATTGTACTCTGTGGTCTGTACTGTCGTGGGTGCTGTCCAAGGAATAAACTACTCTCTGGGCGAGAGGTGCTGTTTATTACTCTTTGGGTGCTGTCTTTAGATCATTAGATTAACCTATAGTAAAAATGTACTCTGTGCCAGCTCTGTGCATTAGATGCTGTCAGGTTTTTTTATGAGTCTACATCGTAATCTCACTTCTCATTTTATACTAGTTTTACTCGAACTTAGAAAACAGCCACTATTCGATACAAGTTGATTTACTTGTATACAAAAATGCTTTTACAGATTAAAATATATTTGATAGCTATCTCATATTTCCTTGGTGCTCTCTTTATGGTCTGGTTTCCGCCGAGAAATTTTGAACTGTGAGTAACTTAGTGTCTTACGAATCGGTTACGAGTAATTTTGTCTGCTTTGTTGGTCTAGTGGTCGTAAGCACGGCTGCTGAGCTGAGTTCAATTCTCAGGTAGGACAAAGTGTTTTTAGGTCTGGAATCTCTCTCTCTCAGTAGTAGCAAGGAGTCAGGAAGTTGTCGGTGTGACACCCCCGTGCATTAGGTTACGGTATGTTATTTCAGTAATCCATGAAAGTATAATATTCTGACATTACCTATATAAATAAATATACACTTTCAAGGCTTTCGAGGACGTTGGCTTACACGGTCTTAACATAGCGAATAGAGAGGGTCGAATAGATGTAAGTGCATTACGTCACAGTGTAACTAGAAACGTTATGAACCATTCAGATCTGGAGCTAAAATAAGGACGACAAGAAGTTTAAGTGACAACATACAATTTAAGCACTACGCCGATCAGAAGACGGTGAAGTCTGCGGCCGACCGGTTCCGTCGCCAAGACCCGGAGGTCGTGAATGTGGTCCATTTGACTCCGCTGACTTCTGAAAACCATAGTATATTGGCGTTGGAGCTGCGCAGTGATAAACAAACCAGAAAACCTGGCATTCTAATCATTGGAGGTAGTATACTACAAATCTATTTCTTACATTACCTATCTAGGTATGTGTAAGTAAGGGAGTTTCTTCGTATCATACCTACTGAACGTGCTTACCAGACTAAGATACGACTGTTTGACTGGTAAATACCGACCAGCCAAAGCTGGGCCGACATGACCATTCGAAATCATTTAGTTTATGTATTGTAAGAACCTTCCATAGTATTCAAACGAATCTATATAATTAATAACTAACGCATTATTTTCTTTGTAAACAGCATTAGACCCTATGGCTTGGGGGGCACCGAATGTCATTTTGGAGTTATCTGAGAAGCTACTTTATGATGCTGCTTATCAAACACCATTCTTCAACGATTATGACTGGTAAGTACCTAAGACTAAGTACCTACTAACCCACGCCCGTTGGAAGTACTAATCAAGTACTTACTTAGTACTTAATTAGAGCTCTTGATGAAGGAGCTCGTCTGGGGAAGTACCTCCACCAAATCTATTTCTGCTGCTTATCAGAACTGCTGTGTTGCGTATATTATCTATAGTGTGAAGGGTATGTCTGTCACTTGGGTGTGTACCTACGTTACAATTACAGGCACATAATTAAACATAATTGACGAAATGTTTGTGTGCTAAGTACATAAGCCTAACCATTCGGGGAACATAGACCTGAAGGCCAATTTTCGTAATTAAAAACGTTCAAAATCTAGTCGCAATCTCATCTCAGCGACAGTCACAGATGTCAAAAACTTGTCGAAAATGTAAAGTCTCCTAAGAGGACACGGTGGAGGTCTGGGAAAGGGCAGACCTCCACCGTGTCCTCTTAGGAGACTTTTCAAAAATTTATCCTTAGTGCTCACCTTTGTTATATAAGGAACTCTTGTGCAAACAGGCTCCTACACTCAGCGGTTAATGCTGTGCGTTGTGTCAGTGAATTTAAGATTTTCCTTAAGGAGATTAGGGGTACATTTTTTTGTTTCTCGTGGGGTAATCCTCATGAATACCGGCGTCTGGGAAGACCGGGGGGTTTGTCAGACTCCTACCGAATAAAACCCCACTGTTCCTTCCAGTACCTAACATGAGTCGGGGGCCCGGGAGATACTAGTACATTCGCCGCTAAAACACTCACGGCTTAATAAGTGCCTATATTATGATTAGGTTAATAAGGTATACCTGTATCAAGTGAGAATCAGACGGTTCGGTATCACGCTGCACACTGTCCCGGACCTATAAAAGGCATACGAGGTCCGAAGTCAACTCGCAGAGGCCCTTTAGACAATTTGCTTCGGCATTTGTACGCACTATGCAAGTGTACCCAAGAATAATTGTTATTATTAGGTAGATATTAGAAGCCTATGTTGTGGCCTACTTGATTATAATTTATAAGGCAATCGTTATTCCAAAATCAGTAGAAGGACCGACCATTCAACTACACACGAGCTTATCGCACTTATATCCAACGGTGACACTTCACTTACTGTTCTGAGAAAAAATTCCATTCAGTTTCTGTCCTCCTATCTACTCGACCCACACTCTGCTCATAGTCCGTGTGACACGACATCGACAGGAGAGAGCTTTGCGTGCTTTCTGAGGCAGAAAAAAAACTACCAACTTCCAATAAACACTACAAAGTGAAAAATAACTTTAATTTCGGAAGTCGGGTCGTTGGTTCCGCATTTTCTTTTATTGACATCGACTTCCGAAATTAAAGTTATTTTTCACTTTGTAGTGTTTTTTGGAAGTCGGTAGTTTTTTTTTGTAAATAAGTTTTTTATTTTTCACTTTTTAGTGGGCCAGTTTCTAACTTATCTAAGTTACAATAGCCTAATGTCAACTGCTCATCAACTTTTACAAAATATTGCTTTTCCCGATGCAGGGCCGTTAATTGTTGAGGAGTTCTCCTTGTAAGAACCAGGAGAACTGGAGCTGATTGAGAAGTAGAAGTCACTATCAGCTCCACTTCACGATACGCATTGTGCTTAGCAACCACACTAAAGTACCTAATCGAATCACAAACCGTGAAATATTTATTATTGAGTAGTTCCGATGGCCATCTGTGGTCTTCATCATCAGTTCCACTTCACCGAATGGTGCTTTCTGAGAGCAAATGCACGAGTTACTATAAAAAATACCCATGGAAAAATCCCATGGAAATCGAGGGAAACCCCTCGATGCCCTCTGATGAGGGAATCCCATGGAAATCGAGGGAAACCCCTCGATTTCCATGGGATTCCCTCATCAGATTCCGATTTGGTGACAATGGGACCACTTCGGGAGCATACCCTTTCAAACAAAAAAGAATTTTGAAAATCCGTCGACAATTGGCGGAGTATTCGATGAACAAACATACAAAAATAAAAACATACAATCATCCGAACATAGTACCTCCTCCTTTTTGTGAAGTCGGTAAAAAATCCAATAACGTTGTTTTGGACCGAACTGGTTGGTTCTGGTTGAGCTTCACCGTTGAATCTTTTGGCGAGGTTGCTGCTTTCGGTGTAAATATTCAAGTGTTAAACATTACACGCGCTAATGTTACCCTAAAAAATCTATGAGTATTATTAACTACATTTGTTGAATTTTAACAAATCATCTATCAGCCATCACCTTTGTGATAAAGCAGATTATTACTTTAAATAATCTAGCAATAGGTAGGTTTTGATAAATTTGATTTGATTTGATTGTACATTTTATTTTATTTAATTTCATTCCTAAGTAAAGTAGATGTAATCAGAGAGTTGGGGTCGTTCTTGACTTGACCGCAAGCTGACATTTATTCCCCACACAGACAATATTGTCAAAAAAACATCAAAGACGAGGGTTTTGTCATGCGGATTGCAAATTTATGTTTTCGCAGACCCAAAACAAAAATATACCTATTCAATTGCCTCGTTTGTACAGTATTGAAGTAGTGCACGGTTGTGTGGCGTCCCCACCAAGTTATTATACTCTTTGGTCCCCACTATGGAACACATAATCTTAGGTTAATATTTTTTTTTATGCCATCTTGCTTGTTCTTCGAGAATAGCTAAAAAAGTTCCAAGCTACGCAAAACGTCTCGAAAAATTTGGCATGACCTCACTCGAAAAACGTAGAGATATATTATTCATTTAATCTTTCTGTTCAAATTCTTCACAGTAAAATAGCATGCCCCCAGTTGTTACACTATGTAAGGTTAAATTCAACCTACCTCATAAATATCCGCGTCACCCTATCAAACTGTTACGTCCCCCATTCCGCAGAACTGTTTCAGGGTCTAACTCTCCAGTCCCGAGACTTTGCAGACTTCTTAACAATTGTGATGAAGGGATCGATATTTGTTGCACTTTGTAGGACTGGTTGATAAAATAATTGAAATGAAGGTTATGGAAGAAAAATCTTTTTTGAATGAATGTTTGAAAGAGATGGCGGTAAATCGAAAGGGAAAGCTATCATACTATGAAAACGTGCAAAAGAATAGAAAATTGCTTTTAAAGAATGGCAGGGTGTAGAAAACGGGAATTATACTTTGAAAGAAGATTTATATAGAATGGAAGAGAAAGGCAAAAAGGCCGTAGCAGTTTCGAGGGCTAAGGCGCAGGAGAAGCTGTATGACTCTCTGGACAGCCCTAAAGCCCAGAAGGAGCTCTACCGGATTACAAAAGCAACGTATATGCGTTGCCTGTGGTAGGTATTTTAAATTGCAGATATCCATTTAGGTGGCTTTTTTTTTGTGGATGGGAAATCATCAAATGACCCCTCCCGCTCTGGGTGGAGCAGAAGGGAGTGTCAGACTCTTACTGACTAAAACCCACCCGTGTTCCTTCCTTAGCCCTTTGTGTTCCGGGGCAGCGGTAACCCTTTCGGACAATCCCGCTGCCCCGGAAGGCTTCGGCCCTTTCAGGCCGAAGCCTGCCGGGTTTCGCCGGCGGCCACTTGAAATCAGGAGATCCAGATATTTGTTTACTAAAATAGCTTATATTAGTAAGAAGTGTATATGTTACGGCTAAAGGTGGCTTTTTTTTTTGTGGATGGGAAATCATCAAATGACCCCTCCCGCTCTGGGTGGAGCAGAAGGGAGTGTCAGACTCTTACTGACTAAAGCCCACCCGTGTTCCTTCCTTAGCCATTTGTGTTCCGGGGTAGCGGTAACCCTTTCGGACAATCCCGCTGCCTCGGCAGGCTTCGGCCCTTTCGGGCCCCTTTCTTGCTGCTGACATCTCTTTGAGGCGCGCGTGGAACACGTACGCGGCGTCCGGCACGGGCCTGGTCCTGATCGGACGCAGGGTTATCCATTACTCTCCGCCCGCAGGCCCGCGCCTACGGTGGCCGGGAGTCGTCACGCGGCTCCCGACGCCCGGAGCGTCTCCCGCGGCGGCTGGGACGTGAGGCTCTCTCCCTCAGCCGTCCCGCCAGGCTAAAGGTGGCTGTGAACATAAACTTAAGATTAGCCGGCTAAACTTAGGTTAGGTTAGTTAGGTTAGGTTAATCTCTTAAAAATTACAATAACGAAAGAATTATCCACAGCTAACAAACGCATAGCTGCATAATACGATATATTTACAATTAAGTTCTTTGGCTTCTAAAAAGAATAATCTTAAGTTTATGTTCACACCCACCTTTAGCCGTAACATATACATTTTTTAAATTAATATACATCTACCTCATTTTCTATGCAAGGTATCTGATACCGCTAGCTAATCCGGATGGCATAGAATACACCCACAAGATTCGCTCGCGTCCATCATCAGACTATCAAGAGTGGTCGCGTAACGAAACTCTGAGACTCCACACTCGCCCAGCTGAGTGGCACAAAAATGTAGACAAGGAACCCAAAGAAAAGAACCCTACCTGCTTCGGGACAAATATCAATCGCAATTTCGCTTATCATTGGCAAGGTAAGTTGATAATTTTTGCGTATGCAAATATTATGATAGATTTAGTGGGAAAATCCCCCAATATTGATTGGGGGGTTTTCCCACATTTTTTTTTCCTTTATCGAAAGGGAGGAAAAATCAATGGAAATCCGCCGTGCTTTTTTACTTAAGTAAGTTAGAAGTAGCAAATACATACAGCCCGATTCAAACTTTATGGAGGCTCTGAAGTGCGCTACTCGCTGCGCAGTACCTACCTCACCCCCGCCCCCGCCGACTGGTGACTGCGCAGCGACTTGCCTCGTGTTTCCGAGCCGCCATAAAGTTTGAATCTGGCCTATGATAGCGTTTTATCTCTATCTATTCAAAAAGAGCTAGTGGATTCTTCGTAAACAGGGACTAAAATAGCTCTTTAATGCCTAGGGAGTAAAAGTAATTTGAATTTGACATGTGGATATTGTTAGTATATGTTTCAATCACCGGGCGCCGTCGAGACCTATAAAAATCGAAAGATAAAATGATTTCGAAAAGAAAAGCTCGTACGGTAAAAACCATTTTAGCGGTGGGTTTGGCGTGTACGGTTTTTCAAAAATGTTAAAAAAAACAGTTACTTGGGCATTCTCGAGCGCGTCAGATATTCATACTACGTTTGCCCCAAGTGCCTCTGATAACAACGGTATACTAATCTGCCGGTTTGCGTGGTGGGGGTAGGCATATAAAGTAGTCAAAAATGCAAAAAAAAAAATTTACTCGAGCGCGTCAGATTTTCGGAAGGGGTGTTAAGTAGGCCCCAAGGAAGCTCCCTTTAAAAAAACTGACGATTTCGGCGTGACGATAAGTTGCGATGAATTTTTGAAAATGCAAAAAAAAAAGTTTTTTTGAAATACTCGAGCGCGTCAGATTTTCATAGGGGAGGTTTATCTCGGTATCCTGAAAGCATATTTCCTTAATCTGACAAAAATGTTGGTGGGTTCTCTTAATCTGATCGAAAAAGGTTTTTTGGTTTCTTTTTTTTCTTTTCTTTCTCCTTGATAAAACGGGGAATTTAAGAATGACAATAAAGCGATAGATACAACCAACGTAAATGTAGATGAAATGTAGTACGAATTGTATTATTTATTGTATAAAAAAAAATGAAATGAAATACAAATTGTATTATAATTGTATTGTTACCTTTACATTTTTGCTCAATACAATTCATCAAAGTTTCCAGCACATTCGAGAAATATACCGTCGGGTGTTTTCTCTCTCTTCAATCGTCGTTATACTGAGGGCACATAGGTCTACGGTAGGGGACCATAAACATATATATATATATATATTAGGGTGTACCGAAAATTCCCTTCTACCGCTTCTTTCCCCACCATCAATGTTGCGAAATAAAGGAAAAATACTGGTAGGACGGCATATTTCCGCGAAGCGCTCAGTCTGTATTACATGTTTATGGCAAATTCCTCTTTTTTGCTTCAATTCTTCACTTCGTTTTGCTTACGGTACGTCCAAAAAACAATTTGAGGATCAACAGGCTATTGAATAATATATATGAAACTGTACATGTTAATAATAATAATAATAATAAACCATTTATTACCACCACCAACCACCAACCAACCAACCAACCACCAACCATTTATTTATTTTTATTTTTTTTTACTTTTGTATACAGATACGCGTAGCTTTTTCCGAGTCCACGAAAATTGTCGAGAAGCTTTAGAAAAAAAAAAATTGTGAGATATAATAAAAGTCACATAATTTAATTATCGTTATTTCATATAATTTTTTTTAACACCCTAAGTTTTCGAGATATACTCAAAAAACCGGGAGTTTGAGTTTTTATGATGCTTCAAGTCAAAAAGTTTTAACTTTGGACAAAAATGTAAAGAGACCTTTTTTGTGTAAAATAAAATTACCTTTTTTGTTTATTTAAACTTTTTTTTTGTAAGATTAATCGTTCGCGACTTATTTGCCGCAACGCGTTTTTCGGAAGACGAAATGGCTCCTCCACACTTCTGGTCATGCGGAAACCGGCAGATTTTGTATTTTTAGTGAGTTTTAGATTATATTCTTCAAAATAAAAAAATACAAAATCGCGCTCGAGAATGCCGGATTAACGTTTTTTTTTTTACAAGTTCGCGACCCTATAACTCGGCGGCGTCAAGGACTTATCGTCAGATTAGTTAAATTTAGTCTTAAAACACTAAAATCAACCCCCAATATCTTAATCTGACGCGCTCGAGTATTTCAGACTATCGATTTTTTTTTACTAATCTGATCGTCTATCCTAGGCGCGCGTCACTACATATAGAGCTAAATACTTTACAAAGTTGTTCTATTAGGTCTAAGGTATCTCTCATATCTCAAACTGCCACGCTCGAGTATTACCGAAAATTCCCCTATTCGCCTCCCTAACTACTAAGAGATCAGTCACAAACATTGTATGAACAAGTAACAGGCTGTATGATATGATAAAGTAAAACGCGCGCGAGCCTAATTAAGAAAAAAAGTTTCCTTATTTGTTCAAATATAAACATTAGCCTGTAATTATTTAGTAGGTATTGCTCCTAATTGTATGTAAATAAATAAACGTACTATTCTTATTCATAATAATAATTAGAGGCGCCCGTGGCTAAATGATAACAGCCGCACAGGGGCTCAAGTCTGCCATTACAATAGTGTCAGAATGGTCTATCATTGATTTCTTAATTGTTGATTTTGACAAGTTTGGTAATCTACTAACTAATATAATGGCGTCATTATGACTTTCCAATGGTCAAACACTGACACTCCATTGAAAGAAAGTGCATAAAATGGTAATCTCGTACATAATGACAAATGAATAAATGTAATGTTTATTGCTATTTACGAACTTCTTACTACTTCAGATTGCAAACACTAATACGTAATATCCTACTAATCCTACTTCCTATCCTACTAATCCTACTTCCTACTAATACACACATCAAAAGTGTCTAGGGATCAAGCATTTTTATGCGGATTTCTTGAGATTGAGATGTGGCTTTGTAATAAATTTATAATTTTATAAATTTATATGGATCCTTTTTGGTGCATTTCATAATTTGAATCAGGAACTGTGAATCAAATTCGAGTAAAAGATGAAAATCAGCTGTCAATATTTTCCCTATAAAAACATACAACGCATTGAAGACATTATTAGTGCTACTGTTTCCCTACTACTGATTAAAACCAACGTTATTATGGAGCGGCGACGTCATTTAAGCAGGGAAGAAATGCTCAGAGCCGTGGGAATGATAGAAGCTGGTTCCCGGCAACGTACTGTGGCTTTAGCTCTGAATACAAGTCAGAGTGTTATCAGTCGACTTTGGACACGTTACCGAAGCACTGGTACCGTGGCTGAGCGCCATGGAGGACGGTATCGCTGCACCACACGGAGACAAGACCGATACATTCAAATCTTAACTCGAAGAGCTCCAACAATAACCGCCATGATGTTAGCCGTAAGGCTTCATCACTCTTCAGGGAACTTAATTAGCGACCAAACAGTCAGAAACCGCTTGCATGAAGTGAACCTTCATTCCCGAAGACCGCTACGGGTACCACCTATAGCAATGCACAATCGTAGGATTCGATATCAATGGGCTCTTGAACACAGAAATTGGGCAGAAGAACAATGGCGTTTCGTGTGCTTTTCTGATGAGTCTCGTTTTGGTATGAGACCGGATACAAGACGTATACGACACTGGAGAACCCCTGGACGCCAACAGCGATTAAAATCCTGCCAGGAAGTCCATCCTTATAGTGGTGGAACCATCATGGTATGGGCGGGTATTTGGATCGGCGGAAGAACTGAGTTGATTTGGATCAGAGGCAACCTCAACGCTGAAATTTATGCTGAGACGATTGTATCAGACGTCATCGTTCCTCTACAAGTGCAAATCGGTCCCTTATTTCAGTTAATGCATGATAATGCACGACCGCACACCGCAAGACTTGTAAGACAGACTCTCGCCGCAGCTAACATCAATGTCCTGCCCTGGCCTGCTTAGTCGCCAGACTTGAACCCGATTGAGCATGCATGGGATATGCTACAGAGAAGAGCTCTGCCGAATATGGAGGGTATCCAGTCGCAAGAAGACCTTTTTTTGTTGTTGCAACGAACATGGGCGGCCATTCCACAGCGTGATTTGGATGAACTCATTTTGAGTATGCCAAACCGATGTTCTTGTGTTGTTAGTGTTCGCGGTAGAAACACGGATTATTAATTGTTTAAGTTACCCAATAAAATTTTAGAGAAAACTGTTATTTCAGTCTTTTTTTCGAACTTTTGTGTTAGTGGTTCAAATGTCAAAAATCCCTTTATTAGGAAAATGGCAAATTTCTTTATTAATGCAAAGGTGACTTGGTTTATCGTTACTGTGACAAACGAAAACACTTTATTTGATGAATCCTTAAAGAAAATTTTAATTAATATCAATCAGGAGAAAAGTTATTGCAAAAATATATGTTGATCCCTAGACACTTTTGATGTGTGTATTATAAATGGGAAAGTTTGTGAGGATGGATGGATGGATGTTTGTTACTCTTTCACGCAAAAACTACTGAACGGATTTTGATGAAACTTTACAGTAATATAGTTTATACATCAGAATAACACATAGGATACTTTTTATCCCGATATTCCCACGGGATCAAAACTTATAAACCGCGGGGCGCAGCTAGTGTAAAAATATATATTAAATGAAATCTAGCATGAAATTTAGTAAATACTCAGTAGTTTTTCTCAGACCATTGACCGACCAATGATCAACCATTATGAATTTAGCAGATTACGAACTTTTAGCAAAATGACAATGGCCCCGATTCTGTTGATCACAAACTAACCTAAATTTAAGTTCAGTGCATCTTTTTCTTTCTATTTCATTATGAAAAGGACAAAAGATAAATATTAGTTTATTCCTGTCAAATTAGTCAGCGCCTGACGTAAATTGACGTATTTTTAGTAGCCATTTTTTTAATCTCGTCTAATTTGTCTATGGATTATCTAATTTGACAGGACTAAACTAATATTTTATCATCTATCCTTTTCGTAATGAAATAGAAAGAAAAAGATGCACTGAACTTAAATTTAGTTTAGTTTGTGAACAACAGAATCAGGGCCAATGGGATTGTGTTGGAATGACGAATTTATAAAAATAGCAGACTTGGGCCCCGTGTCGATCGGTCAGGTTAAGCTACGCTTGCTGCGGTTGGTCTGTGCATGGTATTACCCAGTAATTAGGTTATGGAGGTCAAATAGGCAGTCGCTCCATGTAAAATACTGGTATCGGTTAGACTGGAATCCGACATAGTTAATAAATAATAATAACTTTATTGAGCAAAAAAAACATTTCAGTACAAAATAACTTATATATACTAGTTGGGAAAAGGCTAGGCAGATGATGACTATTCTTATTCATAAGTTGCACTTACTTATTTTTTCATAGAGGGTGATAAAAGTAGAGTCCACCTCGGGAGCAACACTATTTTCCTACCTTCAAAATAGTTGTTTGCTCCCTTGGCAAACAATCTAGGTACTATTAAAGGCTACAGCCATACAGACCCACAACGTTTGTTAAATTACCTACCTATCACAAAATTAAACATAGGAACAGACGCCAGCACATCAAGCTACTACAATCTGTAAAATGTCTTTATTAGATTTTCAACTTTATCGCTGATGCATAAGGTTCAAAGTTGATTGGGAAAATATGACAGTTTTGGGTAGCTTGATGTGCTGTCGTCTGTACCTAATAATAACAAGGCAGGCGAGGCACATGCTGCGCTAGCGATGCGCGCGCAGGTATACATAAAGGTCATAGCACACATATCAACTCGCAAAGGAATCGTCACCGTTTCGCCTTTCACATCGGCGTCAAACAGGCGTCAACCTAAAGTAAGCAAGCAACCAAAGTGATACGTCGACTCGGCTACGGCTAGGCCACGCCGCGCTTACGGCTCGCCGACCGCTGGTTGATGGTGATGTAGGCAGGGGAGCTATTCTCTAAGGTTTTCACCGCTGCGACAGCGCTGCCCGCAAGGCTGCTCCTTAGAGAATAGCATGGCTGGTCGCGGAAGGGGTGAGAGGGGCAAGGGTGGACGAAGAGACGTAAGCTCGGGTATGTAAAGACGTAAGCGCGGGGACTACGAGCTGTAACGCATCGCACCGCGGTTTGTGAGCTTGTCCCGAGGCGACGCAATTACGTTACGATTCCGATTAGTATGCGTTGCAGTAGGGAGTTTCATACAAAGAATACTAAACGGCTCGAGTTGATACGGTAACAATCCCTTTCCGATTTGATACGTGTGGAGGCCTGTGTCCCAATAGCGGGAACGTTATAGGCTGATATGCTGCTGCTATGACCTATAAGGCACTGGCAAAACTGCTAAACAGATAAAATATATATTATTTATTAAACAAAAACACAATAGACTGATCGTAGTGTTGTCGTATGTCAAATTGTAGTTTAGTTACTATGGAATTAGAAAGTACTGTTGGCATAGAGAAATATACATTAGTTCAGTGAGTATCCGCAATAATAGAACGCCAGTCAGGGTCTTTTCCGTTTGGTTCCGGGAGGGACCAAGGACAATTTAAAAGGTAAATTAGTTAATTTGGGACAAGGACAATTCAGACTATTTAAAAAAATGTGAAATATGGCACGCGGATTCTTTTTGACATGAAGTTTCTTTTTTTTTATTAAAAAAAAACGCACATCTCCGATAGTAAATAGTTAACTGTGGCGCTACCACACTAGTGCGGTAATATAATAGTAAAAAGCACACGTGTTTAATACACTGCATTATGGACCTAAAAGCGGGTGTCACTTTACTAGCAAGTAGGTACCTATGTTGAAAAAAAAACTTCCATCACTGCAACAGATTTTACGCAATTGTGGAAAAAAAGCAGATAGGTAAGCTAGGTAATAAGCTCCTTATTTATCCGTATCAGATAGTGGCCAGATTGCTTTACAGTAATTATAAGCTCTACGTGCTGCAATAGGTAAGCGCCTACTATTTACCTACAATCCTACATGTACTCCTGTTCCAGATGACGTACATAAAACTCCACCGCGATGTTGTCAATACTATCCAGGTGAGAAGCCCTTCTCCACTGCAGAAGCGAAAGCGATTCGGAAATATGTGGATAAGCTAGGCGATGTTATTAACTTGGCCATACATTTACATGCGAGTTTCTCACCTAAAAGGGTTGGTTACTCTTTATTCACAGACAAGAAATAACACTCATGCTCATAGCTAGGTACATGGAATACAAATATTAGTATAACGCCCGGTTTACGGAACGAAAAAAAATACATACCTATATCTAAACAACAAATTTGAAAATCTCCTCCTTTTTTGAAGTCGGTTAAAAAAAGAGTTAAAAACTAAAACCCAACGACGACAAAGACATCGTAACAAAATGGTTTTCGTACAACCGGAGTCACAGGTAATCGGCATGATCTATGCTATTTTATATTTAGTAATTACGTGTAACTCTAGTTATGAAAAACCAATGTTAAATTTGTTACGATATTTTTAAGTTTTGTAATTATAGACGCGTCAAAATAAAACGCAAGTCGCAAAGCACGTGATGCGATTGGCTGTTGATAATTGATTCAAACAATACGCACGCACACAATCCGCAATACGTGCGCATGACAATTTGTTAGTAAATTTTTGTGTTGCTTTTCGTTCTCGCCTATCGATTCTGTAAAAATCTCACCGTGATAACATAGGTGAAGTGAGCGTGAAGTGAACTATAAATGGAAGCAATCCTTAACATCAGGTGGAATGACAGCTCACTTCACCTTAGTTTTCACGGTGAGATTTTTACAGAATAGCACTGCAGAAACCGGACGTTAGCATGAAATGTCGGGTGAGACAGACCTGCGGAGGTATTCGTACTAACTTACCGCTACCATAATATCTTACTGTCTGGCTACTATATTTTTACCTCGACATGAACTAAATTTTCTCATATTCGTAGATCGATATACGTGAGAAGTATTAGATCAAAAACATAAAACCTACCTATATCTATACATTTTAATCTAGGAGTACATCCTATATCCATGGCGTTACTCGCTGCGGACACCTAGCAACTACCGTACTCTACAAGAGATCGGCGAATACGCGGCCAGACAAGCTCGCTTGCCAGATGGTCGACTGTACGAGGTACAAATACTTTCTTTTTTTCTTGGAAATCTGAATTTGGCACCCTTCATAGACATGAAGGGTGCCAATTTCAGATTTCCGCCTTTTACGCCTTAGGGTGACTTGGGTCACCCAGTCTTTTATCTAAAAGACTGGGTGACCCAAGTCACCCTAAGGCGTAAGCCATCTATACCGGCTAGCTGCCTCGTTGCGGTCTAGTGCTCGCAAGTGCGACTGCTGAGGATAAAGTCCTGGGTTTGATTCCCGGGTTGGACAAAGCGTTAGGTATTGCGTTTAAATTCAATCTGGAATTTCTCAGTAGCTAGCCGGAGCCTGTTTGTGTACGTTTTTCTGATAAAGACTCGTCCGTCACCTATTACATGGAACTTATATAGATAACTGGCGAAATGAGAGTATAGGTACAATTCTCCCAACCCATTCTGGGAAAACAGGTATGATAACATAGTGTTTACAGGTCCATCAAAGCAGTAACGACGAGCGCGTTGCGGGCACTCTGAGTGACTACGTAACCGGTGTGGTGGGCATCGACCTCGTGTTCCTCCTCAAGCCGTACCACGAAATGTTCCCTAACTTCACGGACACTAACAAACTCCGTGCGTATTGTATCCCACACTAGAAAGAAATAGTGGGAAAGCTCGTGGTTAAGTAATAACAACCGCACAGGTCGATCGATCATGTTAAACTACGCTACGCCTGCCACGGTCGGCCCGTTTAGAGTGACCGTTTTTACATACCTAGACCCCTCCGTGTAAAGGACATAGCACACATCAACTCGGAAAGGGATCGTCTCCGTATCAACTCGAGCCATTCAATACTTTGTATGAGACTCCCTACTGGAAGGCACACTAATCGGAATCGTAACGTAATCGCCTCTCCTCGGGACAAGGTCACGAAACACGAGCCGTGAGCAGGGCTTCGCCTAGCCGTAGCCGTCTCGACGTATCGGAGCTGCTGATCCGCTTTGGTTACGTGCTTACGTTAGGTTGACGCCTGTTTGATGGCGAGGCGAAAGACGACCTTCAGCCGTTTGTCCCGGCTGTCATTCTTGGATCTTTGACATTCATTACTGGTTATCAGAAGCCCGAAAGTCTAACAACCAAGGGGTATCGTGTTACTCAGTAACTGGGTTGTGGAGGTCAGATAGGCAGTCGCTCCATGTAAAAAAACCGGTATTCTGCTGCATCCGGTTAGTAGACTGGAAGCCAACCCCAAAATTGGAAAAGGCTAGAGAGATTGATAGTAGGTATATTATAATTTATATGTATTTTGTTAATGAACTTCGAAGGCTGTGAACCCCCCGGATTCTAAATGTTTGTTGAAGCTGTTCTGTTGTCAATCTCATGTCATGTATTAGATTGGCTATTATTCTGTTGGCCAGCCATTATGAGCAGTTACACTGCTACAAGGACCTGCTGGCGCTCGAATGACATTTACAGGGGAACGTTGTTGGTAAACATTTGAGATTTTTTTTACGAAAAGACAAGGTGGCGGCATTATTTCCGATTTTGGTTACGCGCCACAGTATCCTTGTAGCGCTATAGTTTGACAGTCGGTTATTTTTATTTTTTTGAAAACCTAAATGAAAAATGTTTAGTTTGTTCACAGTTATTTTACCTCAGACAGCAGTAACCAAACAGAGCAGCGAGAATAAAATATCACTGTGATTTTGACAGACTTGTCAGTGGCAGCAACTTTTAACCCTTTGACCGCCAATCACTTGTATACAAGTTCGAGATTTTCGTGCCCTCAGCGCCACTACTTGATTAGAAGTAATCATAGTATAAAATAAATTTACGACTTTTACAAGACCTTTTGTTTTATTTTTATGGAAAATTGCCCTGTTATAAGCCATATTTTTTACCTTTTTACACATAATAAGGTCTTGTTTGTTTTATATTCAATAGAAACAAAAACACCAGAAAATATTTTAATGCCCCCAACGCCAAGTACTTGATATAAAGTAAGCCAGTGATGGGACACGATGAAGACCTCGCTATATTTCATCTCGTCGAAACGATCATTAATACTATTATTGCAAGAAAATGACGTGAATAAATAATATTTTATGAATATTGTACACTATAAACTACGTTTTATTCACCTTAATTAAAAAAAAAACGTCGAAAACCACGTATCAAGCTTCTATTGTTGTAAACTGAGTTGAGGTTATGCACGTGTAACTCGACCACAGTGAATATAAAAATGAAAAATACCATAGACATCTAGACATCCTTATGCCAGAAAGGATTTTGACGTGCCTCGAGCGCCAATCACTTGATATGAAGTAGAAGGATTACATTTGGAGACAAATAGGGATGTACCTTTTAGAACACACGTCTAATAAATTTACAATTCTTTTCTTTTATTATGGGAAATATATCCAGGTTTTCATATTGATTTTTTAATGAAATAAAACAAAATATGAAAATACGGTATCAGTTTTTATTTAGCTTCGTAAATTGGTGAATAAACATTAATTTCAACTTATAATATTATTTGTCGATAGAAAATTTATCCCATCCCTACGTTTTACTATAGATACGTTATACATTTGTTGCGTGGCGCTGGAGGAGACATCGCGTATTATATAGATGGGCGTCTAAAAGGTTAAGCAACCTTAATGTAACAGAAACAAATATCACTTTGATTTTCAGTGACTCAAAATCAGAGATAAAAATACTGTGAATGGGCAGTTAATTATGTTTGTTTTTCAATTGCCAGATCTGTACGTAACGAAGTCTGTGACAACGATACTGAGCGTGGTGCGCGGCTGGCGAAGCAGTACCAAACAAAACACGCTTTCTTTCTTCGGAAGAGATGTCGAGTTCTGAATAAAATATGTAGCGAGAATGACTGAATAAATTATTTTGAATAAGCAGACTTTTTTAACTTTGTTAGTATCTGGTCAGGCGTTTACAGGATATGAACGTATTATGCCGAAAAGTATTGGCCTATATAACATAATATATTCATAGGATAACAATTAAAAAAAAAAAACATAAAATATCTTTGTTTTCAACAAAAATAAATAACAGAGTTAGATATTTCTATATGAGCAATGTACACTATTTACAAAATTAAATCTAATATCAACTGCTTTTTCGTAGTGATGTGACAGTAGCATTTTTTCTTAACACTGAGTCGATGTCCCAGTTTTTCGATAACATACTAAGGGTATTCGATAGTGATGTCTGTTTTACACTATTTGCACTGAGATCAGTTATATGGAATAAACTTAAGTCCAACGCAAGTGTGTGTAAGTGTTGCAGTCTTTTAAATAAGGCTTCTTTGAGCTCTCTGTCTTCAATCTGTCGCCAGTATTTAAGGTTTCTGCCGATGACCGCCGTCACGTGTTCTTTTATGTCTTTTAAACATGTCGTTTTTTCAGTATGACCCTGTGAGAGAAAAATATTATTATTAAAGACGATTAAAAACATTTTATTATTCTGCATTATTTCGGAAGCTCTAAGAACTCCACAATTATGAAGTGAAAACTTATAGGCGCACTTTGCGTTCTTTCTGAATATTGAATGAAACTGAACGGCTCCAGTAGGTCGGTGACGCTGAATCGCGTTACATACTCGGCTCTGGTCGTAAGTTTTCACTTCCATCGTGTGGTCACACACACACCCTCTTTGTAACTTTGCTTATACATGATATTTTGGTGTAAAGCATGTCCCGCCCAATACGACTGACACTGTTAGTATACAAGGCGTGTACCTGCACGGCTGCGCACAGCGCCAGGCGCACGCGCATGTGTTGCGGCGCGGCCAGCGAGCGCAGCGCCAGCGCCACCACACCTGCTGACGTCACGCGCTCCTCTCCCGGGTACGACTGACTGTCAGCCTCACCTCGCCTGTTAAAAATAAATTATTAATGGATATTCTTTACGGAAAATTTTGCCACATTCAGTTGTGAGTAGTGATGCTAAATTCTCGAGAATATTCTCCTAGCGCGAACTTTGCTGTTAAGTTCTCAGAAATCTTCGTTTCGTTCTTTTGAAAGAGAATTTATAAATTGTATCGATCTATTTTTACAGTAATAGTTCTGGGTGCATCTAAACATTTTACTACACAACCAGTAAATTCATATGAGCGATAACTTTCTCTAGAATAATTCCAAGGAAATTCTCATAAGTTTTCTTAAAATTCTCAAAATTTCGTATGTATCAAATAGTAGTCTTAGTCCCGTATTACAGAGCGTCACTCAATACTCAAGCATTACTTTAAACTAGTTTCAACCAATCAAATGGCTTGAATCTAGTTTTAAGTAATGCTTCAGTATTGAGTGATGTTCTGTAATACGGGCCTTAGTCGCAAGTTTGTAAGAATTTGGAGGTTTCTCGAATTTTTACCTCAGATATGAGTCGAGAATTATTGTTACCTGTCCAGCTTTCCTTTTAGCGGGCTTTAAATTACATAAAAAAAGGGTTCGGTCGGTGGACCCCCGTCAGGAACGAAGTTCTGTAGAGACAGAGCGGGAGAGTAGCATGGAGCATGGGCATAACACTTTTTCCTTAAGTGACGAGATCCCACAGTAAGCCGCATTAAGGAATGTCGTTCCAAAAACAGTCCATCCTTATCAGACCCTTAATAGGCATGTTGCGTGCTGCTTCAATCAATGTGAAAGTAGGATTCGGTACCTTCAGTTTGGTCACTCTAGAGTCAAAGACGTTTATTTCAATTTTTAACTATCAATGTTGTGACATTTAAAACTTGATAAATAACATGTGATGGGCGGAGTCGTCGTGGAGTGTAGGAAATTACTTAAAATATGGATGTATGTCTCGTGTTGTGACTGCCACGACGAGACTAGTTACCTGTGTGCCGGGAACACCAACAGAGTGGGGTAGTGGTGCACGGTGTAGTGCCAGGGCAGGTCGTGCCGCAGCGCGTCCAGCCGCGCCACGCGCATGCGCAGGCCGCAGGCCCACAGCAGGCGTCGCGCCGCACACAGCGCGCGGGTCGTCACGGCACTGCAAGCGCCTCCGCATACCGCTACTAGCGTCATCTGTGGCAATATACTAACTCGTGAATATCATACATACTAAAAATTATAAATGCGAAAGTAACTCTGTCTGTTTGTCTGTTACCTTTTCAGGCCTTAACCACGGAACGAATCGTTATAAAAACCATAAAACCGGGGTCAAATAAACGTATTTCTTTGTTTCGTTCTATGAATTCAAACTCAAAGCATTTAATTAAATTAGACCTTTTTAAGTATGAAATACAATTATTCTACGTATTTATACTCACGGTGCCCGGTGTCTTCACCATTCTTCTAAAACTCCTCGAAGTAAGATCTTCAATATACACAGACTTGTTGTTGATGCCCATTTGATCGGAAGCGCCATCGGAGCCGAAATAGTGCGTATGCGCCGTCTCGTACACGTGCGACCGTAGCGAACGCTTTAGTTTCTTGTTTGTAAAGTTCGCTATAAACTCCCTTACTGACTTCGCGTTGTAGTCCCCTAATAAAAGGTACTGGCTTTCGTGCTGCGGATATGTTAATTAAGAATTATTAAAAAAAAACTTGAGCTAACTAGTTTTCAGTAAAAAACAAAAATACTTTATCGATAACCATGACAGTGGTAGATATAGATTGAGTGTATTACGTGACTTAGAAAAGTGTAACATCGATTATCACGTCCCCCTATACGACAATTAGAAGCAGGTTAAGATTGATTTTTTATATAGATTGTATTGTAAAATAGTAGATTGTACAAGTAGTGCATAAAAGAAGCCATTTTACCCCGAGACGTTTATATCCAATAGTTAAGTCGAGCTCTGCTTTTCACTTTGATTGCGAGAAAATAAAACATAAAGGCATAAAGTATATAACAGTATTTCCACTGTCCGAAAATGTTGCAAAATTGATGAAAAGAATAGCTAATTCTACCCACGAAACTTTTTAAAAGTTTTTTTTTTTAATTTTCAACATGAGTCATTCGAATTGGGTACTTCATACTGCCAAGTCATAAAAACGTTTTTTTGCGTTTTTAAATAATAAATGACAACAATTTTATCTGGTTTTAATAAATTTACGATAGAAAAGACGGAAGTGATAATAAATTAAAGCAAATGAAATAAAATAAAGACTAATATGCGAAGTTTTATTGTGCGTGTGGCTGTTGGGCCTGATTATCTTAGTCTGAAAAAAAGAAAATTACTTTATGCACTAGCTAGAGCATGAAAAGCGATTTTATGTCGCCTACGCACAACATAAAGACAAACTTTTAGAGCATGAGAAGTGAAAAATATATTTTATCTAGTGTCATAAGCCCACGTTCGTACAGACGTAAAAATATCGCGGCGGGATTTTATCACGCACTAGATTTTCAATACAACAGAACCCGTCCTTGGACGTCAAAAAAACACACTGTCGGATTTTCAACTCTCGGCACTAAGCAGTCCATTGGGCAATCCACTGCGCGAAATAAACGCACCCGTGTGTATCTGGGCTTAAGGGAGAAAACAGATACGTTTTCATGGACTGAAAGTTGATCGTATTTCCCCTTTATTATTTTACCTTACTATCCAATATAACAACAGCCGTCATGTCCTTCTTATTAGTAATATCTATTCCGAGTGATTCAGCGAAGTGATGGTTCCTTTTGCTATCGACTGCAATCATATGTAAGCTAAAGTTGCTTTTGCACGACAACCCCTCAATATGCGTTACATTTGTACGTCGCTCGTCGATGTTCGGCTGACCCGAAGGATAGATCGGAGATCCCCACTCCTGCGCAAACCGATACACCTTACAAAAGTGTTTGACACTGTCTTGTAAAAGATTTTCAGGTGATAACGGGTCGTCCTCAAATGGCAGCATTGTGGTTTCTATTCTGAAATGAAATAGTATATCATGAGGACTACATAATATTTATCAAGTTTTAATTGTTAAATACCTACTTCAACAGATATTAATGATTTTCTTTCTTTTTGGTAGTTCGGAAGCAAGATTAATATTTTTTCAAAGCATTAATTTATTTTAAAAGTAAATTCACATTTTATTGAGTAACCACAATATTATTTTATTAAAAACAGTAATTAATATGTTTTAAAACAACGAAAGGTGGATGGAGCCGAAAGGCTCTGGAATGGCGGCCGTGTACCAGAAGACGTAGCATTGGAAGGCCCCCTACAAGGTGGACCGATGACCTGGTAAAGGCCGCAGGGATTCGCTGGATGTAATAATAGCCTCCTCGACCAATTTATTTATTTTTTAAACTTTTCGCACAAAAAGGTACAAAGGCGGACTTAATGCCTTAGGCATTCTCTACCAGTCAACCAAGGGTGGTGAAGAGATAAGATGGCAGGTGCTTCAGTTGAGAGGAACAATGAGGAAAAAAAAAACTTGTTAAAACTAGGTACACAAATTATATACACAATTAATAGGTAAATAGGTTATAAATAAATAGGTTATATACACAATTTCGGTCACGGTGGCAAATCTCAACGGAGATTAGCCAGGTACGCAGGAGATATTATAGTGCACAAGTGTACGCGCAGACACAGGTGCACTCCTTTTTCCCTCACTCTCATAGTCCGATGGGACGGCAAACCGACACGACCGGAGAGAGATCAGGCGCAGGATCAACGGCTTAACGTGATTTCCGAGGCACGGGGGTATACCGCCAACTTCCAAACTCCGAGCTGTTACTAAGACATTCCTAATGGAAAAACTCAATAACACTTTGCTCGACCCGGTAATCGAACCCAGGACCCCGCTCAGCAGTCGCGCTTGCGACCACGAGACCAACGGGGCAGTTCGCTGGATGTAAGAAGCACAGAACCGGGCGAAGTGCCGGTGCTTGGGGGAGGCCTATGTCCAGCAGTGGACGTCTTTCGGCTGAAATGGTAATAATGATGAAACCACGAAATATTACTCAAGTTCTACTTACTCTTCTATCTCGGGAGTTACGTCATGCTCATTATTGAAGCTCTCTTCAAATGACTGGCATTGTTCATAGTGTTCATAGAAACTCCTTTCGGCCGGCAAAACCTTCGTACTGCATTCTTGCAACCAATCCAACGACGCAAGCAACTGAGAACTCTCCTCTAAGCTTTCAACAGCCTTCGAAATAGTAAAACCTCTTTTCAAAAGAAAATTGAAAACTCCATTCTTATTATTTTTCTGCGTAGTATTATACCATGGGTATTTATTGTTTTGTGACTCTACTCCTTTTCTGTAAACACGACTTTGTTTTCTAATAGGTTTCTTGAATTTGAACTCGTTGCAGAATTTTGTGTAATTCTTTTGTTGATAAAGGAGCCTCTGCACTTGTTGCAATTTAACTAATTCTGATGTCCATTGGCTGCTGTCCTTGTTCTTACAGTTGTAGTATTCCATTGCTACTTCACGTAACTGGAAGAAATAGTATGAGCTGGTCAATAGATGCTGGAAGGATACGATACGATCAATGGCACCTCAGTGCGAACATTTGAATGCGAAACCTACCCTTACCGCAACGAAGTAAAGGCGTGTTCAATGTCAAAATGTTACCATGGACTTGTGGTTGACTGTGCTGCATATTTAAATGACTTATTTAAATAAATGTAAATGTGTGTCTGGTTTGACTTTGTTCTGTATAATGTCATGCGCCACGTTGTGCACAAGTGCGTTGCGAAGTGCGTTGCGAATTGCGTTTGCGGAGTCATTGTTGTTGTTATTTGTTTTATAAGTGGACTAAGAATAACAGGCTTTAATGTTTTATTATTTAATTTTTTATTGTTAGTCGTATCACTAAATGAATCGCGTGAAGGTAAAAAAGTACTGAGACTAGACATATTATTATGGCATTCCCATTTCATCCTTGGCATGTTACAAAAACAAGATTCGCTTATTTAAAAAACTCACCAAAGCGTACGACGGCAGTTGTTCATACAAAGGATTGAGTGGCGTGAACAATATTAATATAGGATTCCCGTCGACATATCTCTCGAAGTTAAATGCTTTTCGCCACAGTGGCATTATCCTCGCCACTGGCTGGGAGAAGTTGTCCAACACCCAATGTATTAGCGAGGAATGATTCCAAGCTTGAATGTCACCATCTCTCGAAATGTATTCCTGTTAAAATGTTAATAATAATAATGTTATCCAAGGCTATGAAAATTAAACACATTTTCCTGCAACATATTATGACTATGCTTAGAAGGAAAACAGGACGTAAAAATAATGCTATTTTTAATTGAACAATTAATTAACGTAAATGACAAAGCTGCCCATATCGCTACGTATCTACTGGTCGGACAAAATGTAGGGGACTGACAAGAATAATTGAACAAATTTAAGACTAGAAAATTAAGTAATCCATAACTAATATAATAAAGCTGAAGAGTTTGTTTGTTTGAACCTGCTAATCTCTGGAACTACCAGTCGGATTTGAAAAATTCTTTTTGAATTTAATAACCCAATTCTTGAGGAAGGTTATAGTTATAGGCTATTTACGCTACGTCCCTTAGGAGCCGCCCAAAAAGTGAAAAAGTCAGAAAAACGCTAAGCGAAAACAAAGTAATAGCACGGACGGGCGATGCGATGCGACGGGGAGGTCGGGAAAAAGTAGCGGGCAGAAGCTAATCCTACTAATTCCTACTATTCCTACTAATATATTACAATTAAATGAAAGAAAATTTAAAACTCATATTAAAAGTACACTTTGTAAACAAGGATATTACAAATTGGAGGATTATATCCAAGATAACAATGTTTGGAAGATGCTGGTCCTGCTCCATAGGACAATCTACAGTCTAGACAAAATCAAACTGGTTGCTAATTTAATTTATACATACACATTTTTTTTAAATACATTGTTTTTTACATTCTGTGACAAATGTAACTCACACACTTTTTAAAATTTTACAATCTTTGTAAATATGTGAGCACCACATATCTATCACATAATTGATTTACCAGTCTGTTATATTTTTAATTCTTTTACCATTTTTGGTAGACTAAATTTTATTTTAGGTGCATCGTCTTCACATATAATTATATAATGAATGTATACAAAAACTTGTAAAACATTTTAAAAGAGTAACGGTGGAGTTTCTTGCCCATTCTTCTCCACACGAAAACTAAATTTTGGAATGGGCGACTAGAATCAATTCTATTTTTTAATTTTTAATTTTGACGTTCAAAAGTGCCTTTTAAGTGCCTATTTGAAATAAATGATTTGACTTTGACTTTGAATATTATAAATGCGAAAGTTTGTGAGGATGGATGGATGGATGTTTGTTACTCTTTCACGCATAAACTACTGAACGGATGTTGATGAAACTTTACAGTAATATAGCTTATACGTCAGAATAACACATAGAATACTTTTTATCCCGATATTACCAGGGGATCAAAACTTACGCGGGTGAAACCGCGGGGCGCAGCTAGTAATAATATAAATGCAAAAGTAACTATGTCAGTCGGTTTGTTACCTTTTCACGCCTTAATGGCTAAACGGATTTGTATGAAATTGGGCACACGGATAGACCATGTCCTAAGTTAGGAAATACAATACTTTTTATCCCGGTAATACGTTCCCGTGAGGTATTTTCCAACATCCACGTAGACGAAGCCGCGGGCAAAAGCTACTCATAAATCTACATTCGGCTTATGCTGAGCTCTTAGATTCGAAATCTTTATATAAATCAAAGTAAGATTAGTTACACCATTTATAACTCATCAACGGCTGGACCGATTTTTATTATCTTTGAATTGTTGGTTTTGTCTCCACTCCGATTAGCAGAATAACTATTAAAACGTGGGAAAACTTCACAAAAAAAAATTGAGATAATTAATTAATTTTCTCATAAATTTTGTATTTATTCTGAGGCGGTACGAAGTCCGCGGGGTCAGCTAGTTCATAATCTATATATATAAAAGGAGAAACTGACTAACTGACTGACATATCAAAGCACAGCCGAAACTACTAGGACTAGGAACGTGAAATTTTGCATACGGCTTCCTTTTATTATGTAGGGGAGCACTAAGAAGGGGTTTTTGGAAATTCGACCTTTAAGGGGGTGAAAAGGGGGGATTTTGTTTGTATGAAAAATCTTATTCCTTGAGTTAATAAACTTGAAACTTGGCACGAATACTTATCTAAGTAAATTATGAACATTATAAACATGCATTTTGGAAATTTTAGAGGGAAGCGCAAAATACACGCAGACGAAGTTGCGGGCGAAGTGCTAGTGTATTTATAAAAAACAAAATTTGTGACAATAGCGAACTAATAGCAGTTTCGCATAAAAATAAGTAGGTATTTGTTGTAGGCTATCAAAAGAGAAAAATTACAAGCCCTTTAGATTAAAAAATGTTAAACAATTATTACGTATCAACCTTGGTATCATTCCACAACATGAGGCGAGCGTTCGGCACGCTTTCGACGCCAAGCTCCGCAGCGAGCTCCTCTGACGTCACGGCCGCGAAACATATCTCTCCAAGAATATCCGCCTCTCTCGACTTCAACGCGACTGTGTACCAAGTGTTGTAATACTTTGAAGTGTCTGTGAGCGGTGTGTACCCAACTGCTACAGCCTGCAAATAATATGACGTCATCACTCATCAGTGAGAAAAACAAATAGTAGTACCTATTCGTGTGAGGCGACATTGTTATTGCTCGTTTTATAAATTACCTGTTGTCATTTTAGTAGGCTATCTTATCTTTTAGATACTAAATTCTTTTGTCTTTTTGGGCCCAAGTTCATTTCCAATGCTTTTGGGCTAAATGCAGCAATAAAATAATTAAAAAAGTGGTCAAAATAAATTATGTACCCACATCGCAACGCGAGAGTAAATTGACGAGATCCTCCGATGATGAGACTCTTCTTAAAGGCTTCATCATTATTTCTAAAAAGTTGACCATACTGTGAGCATCTCGAGGCCCTGAAAAGCACAAAATATATATTATAACACAACCTAACCTATTTATATTATTTGGTTTTGATTAGAAAAGCTGACTACATTTTATACAAATGAAAAGACTGACAACTAAAGATAGGTACAAGTCCGTAGCCGACTGCAGACGACAGCAGCACGCGACATGTCGTCGCGACACTACTGGTTTCAATGTATTTCTGTGAAATACGTGTTGAACGATGTGCTACGGAAGGTATTTCATAGAAAAACGAACTTGCCCCTTAACCTTTTATACCAAACCAATACCATTGTAATATCTCAGTCAGGCTGATTGTCTGTTTGTTTGGGTTTCCGGTTACCGATGATTTATTCAAATAACAATTTAATAGCAGAAGCCTAAGCTCCAAATGAACTGTACTAATAAAATAATAGCCACATACTTCAACGCAATGCAATAATAGATAATATTGCATTGAATTATGTGGCTATTGTGTTTACAACTGACAGGTTACAGGTCACAGTACACATATCAACTCGGAAAGGGATCGTCACCGTATCTTCTTTCGCCTCGCCGTGAAACAGGCGTCAACCTAACGTAAGCACGTAACCAAAGCGGATCAGCAGTTCCGACGACCACTGGTTGAGTGAGAGGGGCAAGGGTGGACGAAGAGACGTACGCTCGGGTACGGAGAGACGTAAGCGCGGGAGCTGCAAGTTGACCACACATCGCACCGCGGTTCGTGAGCTTGTCCCGAGGCGAGGCGATTACGTTACGATTCCGATTAGTGTGCTTTGCAGTAGGGAGTTTCATACAAAGAATACTGAATGGCTCGAGTTGATACGGTTATGTTCCCTTTCCGAGTTGATATGTGTGCTATGATCTCAATGTTGGTAACATTGATAATGGCCCCAATTCTGTTGTTTACAAACTAAACTAAATTTAAGTTCAGTGCATCTTTTTCTTTCTATTTCAATATGAAAATGACAGAAGATAAATATTAGTTTAGTCCTGTCAAATTAGATAATCCATAGACAAGTTTAGACGTGATTAAAAAATTGCCTACTAAAAATAATTTTTTTTTATTTAATTTATTAATTTAAATTTACCAAATTTCATTAGAATCAGAATTAAATATACTGGCCCCGATTCTGTTGTTCACAAACTAAACTAAATTTAAGTTCAGTGCATCTTTTTCTTTCTATTTCATTATGAAAAGGACAGAAGATAAATATTAGTTTAGTCCTGTCAAATTAGTCAGCGCCTGACGTAAATTGACGTATTTTTAGTAGTCAATTTTTTAATCACGTCTAAACTTGTCTATGGATTATCTAATTTGACAGGACTAAACTAATATTTATCTACTCTCCTTTTCATAATGAAATAGAAAGAAAAAGATGCACTGAACTTAAATTTAGTTTAGTTTGTGAACAACAGAATCGGGGCCAATGTCGTACATACTTTACAAGCAATAATACGGTAATACCTACCATAGTACAGTATTCCTGTTGATATGGTTGTATACGCCATTAAAATAGGCCATGACGATATTTTGTTGTTGTGTACTCTACATTCACTTCCTGGATTCCAGCAATTTATTGCAGAAAACAGAACCTAAAACAACAGATTAAAATATTTGCAGAGGTTGTAATATGTACAGACGCCAGCAGGTCAACCTACCCCAATCTGTCAAATTTCTTTGATAGATTTTCAACTTTAGTACAAAGAAATAAGGTTCATATTCAATTGGCAAATCTGACAGATTGGGGTAGCTTGATGTGCTGGCCTCTGTACTTAAACTACAACTATCTGTAACCTTGATGCACCAGCAGGATAGATATATGTTTTGGCCAAAAGTTAATAGGTATACAATCTAATGGCTTTTTAAATCATTATCTATCACTAGCAGATACTTAAAAAGTAATACAATAAATATATAATTATTTATACTTAGATAATGTTTCCACAGGGCAATGCATTAAATATCTGTTCCATGCAAAAAATGAACATGAATTTTTTGTTTGTATTAAAAGGATGATGACAAAGATTAATAATACTCACACGATCTTTAAGAATATAAGCAGCTTTCTCAAACTCTCCTCTTACATACTGAGATTCTGCATCCCATGGTGCATAGTACATTACAAATGACACTTCCACACGATTGACACTAGCCAGCACATTGTTGAGTTGTCCTCTGTACCAATCCTGAACTACTGAGTCTGATCTGAAGAACCTGGTGGCTTGTGGGTGTTTGGAAATCTTTGTTGGTCTGAAACAACAGTTTTAAAATAGGGTAATAGATAATACGGACTGGTGTCCGCAACTCCACGTCAATGCGCAAATTTTGCATAAGTTTTAAACTACTTTTCATTCTACTTGACAACATCATCATCAATCAATCTTTAACACGTTGACTGCCAGACAACAGACACAATAGAAAATCTATTGTTCGCGGTCACCGGTGACCACGGTGGCAGGCAATGACTTAAAGAATTATAAGGATAACTCCTTTATTTACTGTATGTATTGTTGATGTATGTTTACTTTAAAATTGATGTGAACAGTTAACCTACACCATCATTTAGTTACATATTTAAAAAATAATTAACCCTATATCAAGAGTAAAGTGTAGGTAATGGCCAAATAAAACTAGTTGCTTACTTATATATGATCCATATTAATCGAGCTACAGAAGACCGCAAGTGTTTGTAAGTTTTTTGGGGATGCATGAAGAAGCCTCCCCGTGAAACGCAGTGTGTTCCGCCAGTCACTCAGCTGAATGGAGCACTTGGCGCATCCTGGACAGTCACACCCAACACCTTATTTGACTGGCCAATTCTTCCCTTGCGGTGGTAGGGCTGACGCCTTCCTGGTTTTAGACCACCCTCCCACCGGAGTCTGGCATCAAGCAGCTTGGTGTGTTTCGTCGATGCGTGGGAGTTCCAGTGCCTGAGGCATCTTCTGGGCATGCTCGTTCCATCGTAGACTTCATTCATCGCTTTCCATCAGGCGTGATCGAGGTCAAGAGAGGGCCCATCTATACTAATATTATAAAGCTGAAGAGTTTGTTTGTTTGTTTGTTTGTTTGTTTGAACGCCTAATCTCAGGAACTACTGGTCCGATTTGAAAAACTCTTTCAGTGTTAGATAGCCCATTCATCGAGGAAGGCTATAGGCTATATATCATCACGCTAAATCCAATAGGAGCGGAGCACCAATGAAGAATGTTTCAAAATCGGGGGATTTTTTTCCTATTGAGAGCTTCCGCTGCGTGCGCTGCGTAAACGGTTAAAGTTTCGCAAAAATCATGTATGACAGAATTGTTCCCCTTTAAAAGTTTTAAAAAAAGTCCGTGACAGCATATGTCTATCTTTTAAGGTTAGCTCACTATAACCTCTTTTATGCTAACCAAATTTGTTCTAAAATAATGCATTATTTGCGAAGGTGTTTTTATAAACATGGTATTAATCCTTAGCCAAATAAATACGTTATTCATCACATGTATTTAATTTTGAACAAAATTGCCTCTGACATCATTTGATTTCAATGTATATCTTAGGAGATATCATAGTTTTAAAATAATACTAATAATAAAGCTGAAGAGTTTGTTTGTTTGAAACACGGTTTGAAAGCTCTAAATCTCTGGAAGTATTGGTCGCATATATAAAAATATTTTTGCGTTTGATAGCCCAGTTCTTGAGGAAGGCTATATTCTATTAAACTTGACGCTAGGAACCTTAGGAGTTGAGCAAAAAGAAAAAAAGTCTGAAGTTTTCGTCAAGCGAAAACGAAGTAATAGCGCAGGCCGGCGACACGTTGCGACGGGGTGGGTCGGGGAAACAAAAAAAATTTACGCGGACGAAGTCGCGGACAGAAGCTAGTTCAGCAATAAAAATAAAAAAAGTTTGTAAATAAATCAACGTGATACTTACGAGTTATGTAGGGCCCCGTACGTGGTCAGCGCCAGAGCCAAGCAGAATAACATCTCTTTGATTAACATGTTGAGTGTTAACTCCCTGTTGCTTTGTTGTGTTGCGACTTGAGTATTTTCAACCGAGTTTTGGGCATCGCTAGGAGCACCTGACTTTGTTGTTAATGACGTGACCTGCGAAATATCTTCAGCGTCCGCCGTTGGAAACATTACACGTCATTCAAAAACAATATTGATATTGAAATTCGATCATCGATAACACAGCATTGCAAGAGGGATGTGTAAAATATGTTGGCACTAACAATACTAAGCGAGTTTAATGGAAAATTCATAATAAATTTTCACTAAATAGGTGTAACACTGTTTTTATTTATTTCACAATAAATTTTATTCGTGGGAGGCTTGTCAATCTTGTCATGTCAGCTTGTCAGAATGTCAGCTGAGTGAACTGTCAGAATTGAGAATTCAGACCAAATTCAGACCTAATATAGTTTATGATTCAGACAAGTCAAAAAATTAACTTTTCTGTAATAAAAAATAATGTGGTGCATGCACGCTTTTTACCCACCGACGTATAAATATACGTCAGTGCTTTTACCGCAGACATGATTATTACTTTCATAGGGAACCTTAGACGATTAATCAAATAATCAGTAGTTAGTTTTATCGTGTGTGTGTAATGCCCTTACTTCTGCTTTACCATAAGAGGAAAACAGGCGCAAAGTTATATTACATACAAGTTATAATAAACACACAGAGAACGGTGTCTACTTGTCTAGATCGGGTGCAGGTCGGACCGGGCAACCCGTTTCGTAAACTCGGCGTCACCCGCCGTGCTCCCAAACAGTGTGTCCCAAACACTTGTGTGTTTGCGATTTATCATGTGGATCACACACACACAAAGAGGTGGTGGGACTGAGGGAGTATTACGAATTACAATAGTAGTGCCCTAAAAATTCCCATATTTCCCATTACAAAGCTAAAGGTTTAAACAATCCTGGTATTCAATTATGGTAAAAAGTGACATTTAACTTTTTCATGTGAATTGTCATTGTCTTTTCGCAGCCATTTTAATTTCATATTTCATTGGATTCTTACTGTTTTGGATTTTTTGACGACGAAGTTGTGTCAGTTTTTGTGTTATAACGGCTGATGTTTAGCAAAACGTGAAAATTATTGATCACAACGACTTCGATACGAATAAGTAACAATAATAGTATCTGCGCACTAGTTTGTAGAACCCCTGTAACATTGTTATGATTCGTTAAACATCCTTGGAATCTCTTTTTATTATATTGAAAGTAGTAAATTGTTGCAAACATGGAATCTCCAAGACAGTCAGATTCTGATACTGTCGAGTATTGGAAGAAACAAGCCAAGTATTATGAACAAAAGTAAGTACATTCAATAGGCCTTGAAAGAAATAATTATGAAAACATCTGTATTGCTCATGACAACTATCATGTTCATGATTCATTAGTACTTGATTCTTTTTTAAGGGTTATCGATATACAACAAGAATTAGATGAATATACTGAAAACTCAGCACAACTTGAAAAAGAATTAGAAGCTTCATTAGTACAAGTTGAGAAACAAAACAGAGATCTGGAACATCAGAATCAACGACTGAAAAATGAAATTGAAATGTTAAGGGTAAATATAATCAAATAGTTTGATATATTTTGACTTAATAATCTAATGGTCTACAATATTTCCCATTTCCAGAACAAATTGGAAAGAAGTCAGCATGAAACAAATGCTTTAGAGAATGAACTGCAAGCATTAAAAATAGATAAAGATAAACAAGGAGTGTACATCAGAGAGTTAGAGCAAAAAAACGATGACTTAGAGAGAGGTCAAAGGTAAGAGGTTACTTAGGGTTTTTATTAATAATCTTACTTGTGTAAGACAAGCTAAACAACAGAATTGGAGGGCAGATAAAATTTGTTTGTAATTTTGTATTTTTCTGGTTACAGTAGCTTGTTTGTAGTTCATTGATACAAGACAATAAAGCTATCATTTTATCTACTCTACTTTGCCTTGTCAGATATAACCTTCTAGAAATTAAATGCATGTTGCTCTTCTTTTTAACAGTATTTTGTTGTGCTCAAAGCAATTCTAGATAACCCAGCAAATCAAAAACTTAGTTTATTTTAATTCAAAAGTGTTTGGCACCCCTGGGGTCTATAAGAATAGATTATCAATTGTGTTGCCTTAATCAACTCTTGGTTGGCCCATAAATTGTGTACAATTGCGATCATTAATGGACAATATCACTTCTAGAAAGGAGAGTAAAGAGTTGACAAATCTGTTTACAGAGTAATATCAGAATCTGTGTCATGCATTGAATCAATGCTACATCAAGCTTACGAAAGAAATGCTGTACTAGAGAGTGAAGTGGATGAAGTTGAGAATTTGAGGATCAGGTTGCAGAGGGCAACAGATGAAGCCAGAGGTATGCTTATGATAATATATAATAATAACTTTAATTCAGAGAACAGAACATCACAAAAAGACAAAACATAAGAAACAAAATTAAATAGACACGTCGAGTGTGATCCAGTGTCATAAGTTTTAGGCCTGTTACCCATTTTTTTTATTTGTTAACTTTATCAAAATTAAATAGACACATGGAGTGAGATCCAATGTCATATGTTTTAGGCCTGTTACCCATTTCTATTTATTCATTAGCTTTATTTATGCTTCACATAAAGGTCCACAGTAATGACTTTTATGATTTATGTATTATTCTTGTTACCCTTTTCTATTAATTAATTTACTATATTTATGCTTCACATAAAGGGAGTAGCAAGCAATGAGATTGTGAAACACTAAATGCCAGGATTAAGTAGTGTGTTACCAGATTTTTTGTTGTTCGGCACTAAAACTGTTTAATTTCGACATTGTAAAATTTTGGAAATAATAAAACTACTTACGACCGATAGAGTAGAATATCTTGAGGTATTATTTCGTAGCACACAAAAATCCCTAAAATAAAACAATAATTTCAGATCTGAAGCATGAACTGAGAGTAATGGAAAAGGTTCCAAAACCAAAGACAGGAGATGACAGTACAATTGAAGGCTCATTAGTCAATGGACATATTGCAAATCCGTCTCGAACTCAAGTTGAAATAGAAACACAAACTTCTCTCATGTCACCACAAAAACGTAAGTGGAAAATACGTTTTAATTCTTAGAACAACCATATTTTATTCTAGCAGGCTGCTAATTGTGTATGTCCACCAGTCGGCTGCTCAATTTGAAATCCTAGTAAGGACTTAACAAAATTTTACAGGAGAGTGCATAAACATAAAATAGGTCAGCCTATGAAAAGTATTTATATTAGGTAAAAAAAAATGCTATTGGTTGTAAAAAATACTAAATAATAAACACAGTACTAACAACATCTTAATACATGTGTAAATTATTATTATTATTATTTGTATTAGCTGGCCCAGCGAACCCTGTACTGCCTTAGAATCAATAAGAATTAATTTATGAGAAATTAATAATCTTCACTATTATTTTTATTCATGAATTTGTCCCATGTTTTTACAGCTATTCTGCTATTTGGAGCAGAGACATATCAAAGATCATAAAAATCGGTCCAGCCGTTCTTGAGTTATAATGGTGTAACTAACCCGACTTTGTTTTATTTATAAAGATTTTAAACCCCTTACCAATTGGTCGTATTTGGCCTTGATTTCAAAAACCTAGTAAGGTGCACCAACTATTTTAAAACCTAGAAAGTCCTGAGACTTACTAGGTTTTGAACCATTTTTCTCCATACGAAAACAACATTTTGGAAGGGGCGACTAGAAACAATTCTATGTTATTGTAATGTTTGACGTTCAAAAGTGCCTTTTATGTGCCTATTTGAAATAAGTCCTTTGACTTTGGTTTTAGGGTTCATACGCACTATGCGGGTAGCCGCAATGCGGTTAGCCGTGGGGCTAACTGCAAGCACAATTATGTACGTAATATTCATTTCTATGCGCACTGCGATGCGGCTACCCGCAGACCGCTCCGGTCGCTCGGAGGGCTGCCCGCTGAGTCCCGAGTGACGGCCAGCCGGACGGTTGCTATACGCACTGTGCGGCTCAGTCTGCGGCTGCCCGCCATTGAGTGAGTGTGTGCACGTGGTACGTCTGGTAAAATGGAATTCGATACCGAAAAATTTATTATCGAAATCCAGAGTCGGCTAGCAATTTGGAACACCAAATTACCAGAGTATTCCGATAGAATGTTAAAACAAAGAGCATGGGAAGAGTTGGTGCATATTTATCACGGTACGGAATTGACAAAGGAGGAAAAAAAAATAACTTGGTAATCTTTAAAAAAGTCCAACTTTGACGATATAACCGCAAATCGAACTTTGAAATGGATCGTTATGACCGCAAATCGCAACGGTTCTTCAACCGCACGTTACGGTTGCGAATGCGGCTGCCCGCGATCCGGCTGGTCGCATTCGCAACCGCATCTTGCGGTCAGCCGCACGGCTAGCCGCATTGCGGCTACCCGCATAGTACGTATGAACCCTTAGAGTGGTCACAAGGGATTGGTGCACTTACTAGATATTGATGCTTAAATATAAGTATCTGCTTTAATGTGAGTTTGAAATTGTGTTTTTGTATTTGATAGGGACGTACTAGGTTAGCAAGATTATGCAATAAAGTGTTCCTTACTATGGTTTGAAATGGGACAGCCGCAGTGATTTGGGCCAAACTGCACATATTCTAATACTAATTTGAGGGATAGTAAATATTCTTGTACAAGAAGAAAACTAATTAATATTCTAAACACTGGTTTCAGGTGAAATAAATGGCAACGCTATGACGCCGTCGTCTCGAGTAACCGCCATAAATATAGTCGGCGATTTACTGCGTAAAGTGGGGGTGAGTCAGCTAGATATATTTACATTAGTCAAAGCTGTATTAGTCTTAATAGTAGCACTAGTCACTTTAGAATGCACCAGATAGTAGGGGAAAAGCTAAAGGAAATTATCATATTTATTTAGTTTATGTATATGTAATACAATACTTAATGTATTATTTATGCTTATGTATTTATTTATGTTGTATTTATTAAGCTGTAGAAAGCACAAATGCCTCCATTTTATAATACATATTTATTTTTATGTATACAGTTAAATCTTCGATAGATGTAAGTATGGAATTTAATAAAGTTAACTTAGGTGGATCCACGGAATAGAGAAAAACAGTGGAAGTGCCACGCAGCTATCGCGCGTGTGTCACAATTATGCGGAGCTCCGCAACACCGGCTCAGTCGCGATTAGCTACTTGCTGCGATACGACGTCTCAAACGTAACGAAAAATATTACAAACAGGCCTTATTGTGCAATTTTTACATGCAAAAATGATAGCAGGACAAAGAATGTATCTTGCGGAGGTGTATCGTATCACCAGTAACTATAAAACTATGATTTATTTCAATATAATTGTTTTTATTGACAAAAGCATATTTATTACTTTGTTGCGAACTAAAAACTACCTTATGTCCATTGATCAAAGTCTAAATCAACTTGCTCGCTGTCTTGAATATCATCGTATACATTCTAGAAACTTCGACGCTACTCGATTAGGGATGCGACACATTCAAATAGTTCGGTATCGATAAAATAATAAAATATGTATTTTTAAACTAATTTTACTGTACTTAAATAAATAAAAGTACGAGAAATGTGTATCAAATTATGCGTAAATGATACGAGGTCCAAAGTCGAATATAGTGAAACCTTATACCTTACAATGACATATTATGTACTCGTTGTCGTTCTTCTCGATTAATTGAAATAAATGGTTCGATTTTGAGTTCGGCTCCAGTTAGCCCGCGAAATCCAAATTTTCTTATTTTCTTTTGCAATGTGCAAGTGAGTATTAGGTTATATGGTGATCAAAATTTGATTCACGGCCGTAACAAGGATGTATTTACAGAATTATAATCATTAAATTCATCAATACAACTCTTTAAGACCAGATAATCCTAACATCATGAAATTGTCGTATTTAGGATTACCTGCTCTTAAAGAGTTGTATAGATGACTTTAATGATCATAATTCTGTAAACACATACTTGTTACGGCCGCGAATCAAATCTTGATCAACATACCTACATCCTAATACTTACTTGCAAGTTGCAAAAAACGTAAGAATATTTTAATTTCGCGGGCTACCTGAAGCATTCCCCCTAACCATTTTACCTTTCATACTTAATGGACTTTGGTCCACTACATATGATAAAAGATTTTAATTATTACATTGTACAAATATCGACATTCAATTTATTATCGATATCTTGACCTCATCCCTTGCTGGGTAGAAAAATAGATAACAGGTGCATACGAATATGACAACTATTTCAATGATATTAGCGTGCTAAATAGAGTAAATTGGTTACAGCGCCCTCTAGCGTTGAGTAGCTGAACTTGTTGTTGATTGCTCGAATTTGATTGTTAGATGGGAAAACGGTCTTCATTGATTTTGACATGTAAAATAAAAACAACCTTCAGAGGTTGTAATAAGACTTAATTTTGAACAACAATAAATAAACCTTTCGCCAAAGTTGCATTTATAATTTGTAACCAATTAAATCACCGTTTTCTGTGTATTGCAATGTACATTTTAATTTGCAAATGTGTGAATTTGGCGACACTGGTTCCCGTATTAAGGAAGTCTAAGGGCACTTCCACTGTTTTTTCTATTCCGTGGGTGGATCCATATACTTATTATTATTTATTTCTTTGTAGATAGCAAATACATTATCATTATCACAGTTTACCAGCAGCAGGGTCTTTTTTTGCCATTCTAATAAATATAAATCCTAGGATTTTTGCAAAAGACCGGATTATTGGATACGAAAGATTTTCGTAATAATACGAGCTAATGATCGGGGTTTTTGCAAAAAAAAAACAGCTTAGCGAACAACGACGATGAGTGGTTTTGCACTGACGTATGCGCTGATCGGATAAGAGGCCGCTTAAAAAATTCGCGGAGATGCATGATTTCGTCGTTGAAATTGAATACTATTCGTTGATTGGTATAAATAGCAATTAGTTGGTAAAGATAATTCGTTTTCACTTCTACAATAATAATAAAGCGATTTGTTTATTTATTTAGCAATAAATAAATAAACAAATCGCTTATTTGTTAATCGATTATTTGTTTATTTATTTAGCATTAAAAAACAAATATTGAATCTTTGATTTTATAATAAATATAATAAAATTACTTTAAATTTCACTGCGTCGGCGATGCGCGCTAGACCTGGCTGGAGGCCTTAATTTATTGAGGCATCCACAGGCAATAGTTGAACTGCGAGATGCCATTTATAACCAAGAATTTTAAAAAAGATGCTCGCAGAGTACCAAAATGTAAGAGGGCCTATGTTTGAACCATGTTCAGGTGACCAATCATAAATAAAGATGTTATGAATTGGCACTATAGTTAGCTAGCGTAGCAGCATTTAAGTTTCCAATTGCCCTAAACAAACTAAAACCTGCTTTGTCAAAAATCATGATATTAGCTCGTATTATCACGAACATTGTTCTTAGTTTCCAAGGTTTATTCCCATCCCCCTTCGAGCTTACCACCGGGGTGGTGGCTGGCACTGAGTAGTGGCATTTACCATGGTTTATGGCACTTATTTAGCGTCATCTGCCCCCCCTCATAATTATAGTAAGCATTTACCATGGTTTATGGCACTTATTTAGCGTCATCTGCCCCCCCTCATAATTATAGTAAGGTGGCCGATTCTCATTACGTAGATACCTACTGGACATTATCAATAGAAATTGATTTTGAATTTTGCTTTACTATAATTATGAAGGGGGCAGATGACACTAAATAAGTGACATTGACCACCGGGGTGGTTCCCTGATGATGTTTCGCCATCTCTGTGTATCCTTGGCCAAGTGAAGCGCATCATGAAATTTCGTGTCAAGATAAGAGCTTATCTGGTCGGACCATCGCAAAGAGCTGCGATCTTGCCGGTAACCATCAGTGGTTCGAGGTTATTGCCAACTTTTCTCGTGCCGTGCTCATGGGAATAAACGCTTACGGCCCATTCACGACTTCGGTCTTAGCGGCGAGCGCGCGGCAGGTGCACAGTGTGGTATTTTGCCTTAGTTGCGGACATGCTCGTTTTATGTGTTTTTAGGAAAGCTTAAAATCAAACAAAACTCTTAATAAAACTCCGCCGGCTCTAACTACTGTAGTTTAAGAGAAATAAATAGAAATAATAAAAGTCCTTAAAAACCATATTATCTAGTTTTTTCATTTGATTTTTACACGAAATGTTTTAAGGTGTTATAGAAATTCACTATCAAAACCATTTTTTCTTGAAAACTTTAAAAATTTTGCTCACACAAGTGGGAATTTTTGTTTTTCTATGATTTTGAAAAATATTTTTTTCCGGCTATTCTTTTCACGGTCGTGTTTTTTTATGCCTGTATGTTGACCACTATAATAACCATCACCACAAAAAAAAATTAGTTGCAACAAGCTCAGGATTTCGGAAATATTGAATTTTAAAATTTCCGGTTGCATTAGAGTCATCCGATACATATATATCCTCATTAACACTTAGTACACGTCATAAACATAAAAAACCTTTGCCATTATCGAAATCAGTGCTTCAACTCCTATGCGTCACAACAGATAATGTTCACTATAATCATTTAGAATCCGAAGAAAATAATAGTACACTGACGACTGACGAAATCATAATTCAATGCGATAGCGAGGATATATCATAAATAAGCGTTTACAACATTGGCTAGCATAATTGATTTAGTCGATTGAACTAATCAATTTAACAATTTACTACTTTGTGACAACCCTATTTCCATAGAAATTTAATAAAAACTTAGAAACGCAATATTTCCGAGATCTCGCTAGATACATATTTAGAATTTTCTCCAGTTGAAGGTACTTACATAAGTATATTATGAAAATAAAAAAAAAACGCGACCCGTAAATAGCTAATTTTATATTTTTTTCGTTTACTGATAATTTTTTTTTTTATTCTCGTTCCTGTTACCTGTTACTAAATTGTTAGACTTGCAAATTTTTCAATTTATACATTTCAAACCAACAATTAAGTGGTAGTTTATAAGTCACTGAAAGGAGATGTTCCAAAATGTATGGAGCCTGGGCCAGGTCCTTGTACACTATACTTAAAAATAGGGAAATTCATTTAAAACAGTTCTCAACTGTCCAATTGCTTTAAAATAGCTTGGTTTTCTGGTAAACAGAAGAAATTACACTTGAAATTGCAACACACAAAAAACAACCCGTCATGGCGGTAAGCTGTCATTTTGATTGATTAATGCCGTTTGACATGTTTTTGTTTATTATGACGCTAGATGAAAGTGACTGAAGTGACACTGTTGTGACAACTGACAGTTCTCTTTTTACGATCAATGGTCAATCTATGGTTTACTGTCATTGTTTTTAAGCACAGAGTACCTAATTCTGTGAGACGCCATGTTGAAAGTCGATAAAATTAATTGATAAAAATATCAGTTCACTACCACTACAGTACACATTTAATTGAATTATCTGTATTTTTCCCGAATTCTACGGATTTTTCTCTTTTTTTTTTGAGATACTGTACATAGACCTGGCCCATTTTGAAACATCTCCTTTGCTTTATTCAACCTTTCACTAAAATATTTGTATCACCTAAATGAAGTGAAATTTCAAAACGGGGTTTTTTTTAGAATGCTTTATTAATGTTAAATCTATAAAGAAAAAAAAAATAAAAATGACATGTCCGCAACTAAGGCAAAATAATACACTGTGAGGTGGTGCCGCGGCGGCAAGCGGTGCGTTTTACACGCCACGAACCTTCAGTAGCAGCTAGCGGCAGCGGCCGAGGTGGACGTATTTAGGTAGTCAGAACGTGCTCAAAATTATGGCGTTATCAAAATTATCCCTTCTGTATTTAGAAACCAGTATATTTTTCAAACAAGTTATTTAAAGATCGATATTTAAATGGCGAATTTCGTGACCTATACGAAGATTACAGAAAATATCCGGATAAGTTTTATGAGGGCTTGACTTTAGTATAGTGCCGCAGGAGTTGCGGGCTAAAAAGGGTCAAAGCTGGTAGGGCTTGGGTCCCCGATTATAACGCTACCACTCTTAATACAAGGTAATGCATATTTTTCGAGAAATTAATAAAAATTGTTTCTAACCTCAATCAGATAAAAAGGGAAAACGAAACGTTATTATGGGCGATTGACAACCAAATCTGTACAGTATGTCCAGTATATTGTCTGTGGTCTATAATAATCGGTGAAACGGAACGTACAAAAAAAAAACTACGCCATTTGCGTCATGTCACTATATGGTTAAAATAGGTCGAACCTGTCCCAAAACCGAATCGGGGCACCCCGACTCCACGTAGTCTTTTAGCTGTTACCCCTAGAGTGTTTATAAAAAACCGGAGGCGCGGAGGGAGAGCAGCCCCCGCCCGCTGTAACAAAGCATAGGCACCCGTGCGAGCCGTAGCGGCTGAGGCTGGTCGCCGGAGGCGACCAGCAAGCCGAAGCTACGTAGGTGAGCATGGGTGCCTATCCTTTGTTACGTAAGGGCGAAGGGGCTGCACTTCCCGCAGCGCCGGAGACGTTGCAGAAACAACTTTGTTTTGACAACAAGTGTTTTGAGGTTAAGTTACAATAATCAATTTTTCATAAGAATGGTGCGTTACCTTTTCATGGGAATGGTACCAGGGGAAAGGGGGCAACGCCCCACTTCCCCCCTCCCACTCCCTACCCCCTTCTCGTGCCCTTTTAAGCAATTTTTGAGTGTTGAGGGTAGGTTACAAAAGATCGTTTTTCTCGGAAACGGTGAGTTACCTTTTCATGGGAGTGGTGCCAGGGGGGAGGGGTCAACCCCCCTCCCTCCCCCTCAAGTACCAACTCCCCCCTCCTGCGGCACTATTCTAAAGTTATACCTTTATGAGTACACAAGAATGAGTGTGGAAACATTTGATTATATTCTATACTAGCTGCGCCCCGCGGTTTCACCCGCGTAAGTTTCGATCCCGTGGGAATATCGGGATAAAAAGTATCCTTTGTGTTATTCTGATGTATAAGCTATATTACTGTAGTTTCATAAAAATCCGTTAAGTAGTTTTTGCGTGAAAGAGTAACAAACATCCATCCTCACAAACTTTCGCATTTATAATATTATTAATAGGATAGTAGGACTTATACTCGGTATCCATTACCGCCACAAAATCGTCTAATTTTTTTTGTTTACAAGTTCGCCGCCGAGTCCGGCACACCTACACCGCTATCCACGCCGCTCTGTTTCGTGGCGTCGCGTTGCACTCATTCGCTTGTACTTTTGATCTCGTCGCACCCCGCACCGCGCGCCGCTGCAGCGATTCGCTCCTACAAAACAAATAAACAAAACCGCGCGCGTTTTCGCTATGAGCGGCGACTCGTGGCGTGCTTCAAACATTTTCATACTTTTGTTCTTACCGCTCGCCGCCCCGTGCTTAGCCGCCGCTCACCGCGGCAAGGTCGTGAATGGGCCGTTACAATGATCCAGTTTTTTTAAGTATGGATTATTGGAAATAAAGATTCGATTTTTCCAGTTTATTGTCCTGTGAGATATTGCATTATACGGAATGGGATCAACCTCAAATAAAAAAATATGTAAAAGATAGAGACAATTCGTTTTACTTATCTCTGTACTGCTTTATGCATTGTCTGGTAATTTGCACCAGTCTGTGGTGTTCAGTGTATAGCACTACATCAAACCGCTTTACTTTCTCAGCTCTAGCATCCCTCTATCATGTCCCCCTTTATTTATAAACGTTGCTTAATGTTCAAAGATAAGAAACATTTAAACATCAAATATTTATGTTTTATGTTTATATACATATATAAAATAAACCCCTTGAGAAATTGGTTAGATAATCAAACATACTTTTTTTACATCATTTTAGCGTACTTACCTACTTAGTTATTTTTTGTAGATCAATCAATAACATTACAGCCAAAGAAAACATTAGGTACTTAAGGTAGCAGTAGATTTATAACAAAGATTAATTGTAGTTTTTGTTGATTTTGTATTTGCATGGTTGTGTTGTGTAGTATGCATGAAATTTATTGCTTGCAGCTTGAAAGGTTTCTTTGCCGTGAATGTGGTAAGGTTAAGTGCTCCTGTGAGACGCCTGCAGCTGCACCCCAAATAACAACGCCGAGCGATTCCAGTGCCACAGAGAATGGATTGAATGATAATGATTTAGATAACAGTGATTCTGTAGAGTACAGAAACCAAAGAGTATACGTACGGTCGAATTCGGGATCTGAACACGATTCGTCAGCGAGGAAACCACCCATTTTAACACAACGGGCATCAGAACAACCGTTTGTGCGATCTGCACAAGCAGGAAATGGAAAATTGAGAAGATCATTTGCCGTGCGCTCCCGAGAGGGCTTAGAAAACCTTCTTAGTTTCGCTTCTGTCAGAAAAGGGCATGATCAAACGAAAAAAGTCCAAAACTAATGATAATTCTAGTGTTTTCATAAATAGAAAATTGTTCAATGCATAGAGTAGCTTTACTAGAGATTATTGTTTTTTTTTTTTTTTTTTTACTGTGAATACGTACAGTCGAGTTTATTAATATATTGGCAGTGAAAAAGTTTCAAAATATTAAGCGTTAAAATTATCATATAGTTCTATACAAACTTAGAAACAACTAAAATGTTAACATACATTTAAAGTTTCAAAATACTATAAGCGTAAAATGATCATCATTTTAACGCTTATAATATTTCGAGACTTTGTCACTGCCAGTATAATATATTAATGAACTCGACTGTACATGTATTAACTCACAACTATACAATGTTATAATTATCTAGTTGAAATTAATTAGTTATAATGTAGATAATTTCATTATGTTACTCTTAAAATAAGGATATATAGAACCAAACTAAACAGACTGCTGCATCACTATTAATATAATTATCTGTATATTGCACCTAATTTTATTTAAATATATTTTCAGCTTGTCATCCGCATTGTTGTACATACTGTACAGTTTGCTTTAAATAATAGGTGTTGGTTATCACCGCACATATCTTCCTGTCACCTACTAATATTAACATCATCATTTACTGTGTACTTTTCTTCATTGTAGGCTTTGGAATCAAAGTTAGCGTCGTGTCGCGGTACAGTTAGACCTAAAGAACATTCACCAAATTCAGCTTCGGATGTCAATAAGGACTACAGGTGTGTACTCAAGAACTAGATACGTCCCTCATATCATCACATCTGTATCGTGACGTGCTGCCGCAGCGTTTAGCTTTTATCATAGTGTGATAATATATCAAGCGAATATTTTAATATCGCTTCAGTTAATCTTGCTGATCATAAAGAATTCAACTCGAGTACTGTGATCGAAATCACATTTTTCCTAATTTTACTAATATCTGTGATGATAATGAAATAGTTAAGTATCGGTAATCTGTCTATGTGAACGGTTTTGGCCTACCCACCGGAGAACTAGCACTGTGTGAATTCAATGCCGCACATCATTTGTAGTTACTAGCTTCACGAAACTGTTATTTCTATAAAACGATAATAAAAAGATTACTTATTTAAAGCGTCGTCCATCTTTTAAAAAAAAATGTTATATAGGGAGGTTTAGCTACCGCAATTAGCGGTAATTTAGATCTATGTTTCAATTTACTCCAGACGTAAATAATAATTGTTATATTCAGTTATTATTATACTTATCACTTGAGTGCACGTATTCTCGGTGTAAATTTTAGGAGTATTGGACTCCCCTTTACATTACAACAGTAAATAAATAGGACACTTTAGTCTATTGGTGGACAAAAATATTTTCGAATGATATTTATGTAAATAGTAGGTAAAGAGGTATGTATGAAATTGTTAAAATTGAAGATTTAAATTTATCAGCAGAAATTGCAATGACATGTATAAATTTATGTATTTTGTACTTGCATAATAGTAACATATTTATATAGATACAATCAGTTCTGTGTATTCGACAATACATTGAGAATTTTATTATAGCAATAAATGTTTAAGTTAGATTTCTCGATTAATGTGCTGTATCATCATGAAATAATATATTTATATTGAAGAGTTTTTTTACAATTTGCGACAAGAATAATTTTATAACACCACTAATATTATAATCAGGTGCTCAATACACTATTAGTTAAATACTTAGAACTGAAACAGATGGAATAATAATAATAAGATTTAGTATGATTTCTATTAGATTTTGAAAACTTTCTAGGTGTTGCAGAAATGAATAGCGAATGAATGACTAACCGTTAGTTACTATTGGGCAATAATTGCATGAGTGTATCATTATATTGGTCTTAGCATGCACTAATAATATTGTGTTATGTGTTTGTCATTCTTAAACTATCTATTATATATATCCAGTTTTGAAGCATTCGTCAATTGTCATTACCAAGTTGACTTGTCTTGCCTTATAAACTCTTATTAGTGAGTGGCAGTAATTTAATTTTGATTATAATTAAGTTGCATTACATTCTATAATTATTAACTTAACATGAGAGAAATTGAAATGAAAACAATTGACTGTAGGTAGAATTTGTATTTAAATCTGTGCCTCCTGTGATAAGTGATACAAGTCAAAAAACGTCATTTTACAGGACACATATTTAATTTTGGAAGTAATAATTACTTCCAAAATTAAATATCTACCAAAAAATCTAAATTATATAGAGAAAGAAAATGTTTTGTTCTACAAAAGAGTGCACTGATATTTTACCTAGCCCACTTAATTAACGAACTAGATTTTTTAAAATCTTGTTTTTGCTGTCCTGTAAAATGACGTTTTTTGACTTGTATCACTTATCACAGGAGGCACAGAAATATTTCTGCTATTAAAAACACTGCGTTTTATACATTTAACATACACTTATTAAAGTAGCCCCAAACAAAAATAGTAATTTTAGAAACTCACTGTGTATCATACCTCTAAACAATTTGTGTGACATCTAATAAATAATAATGTATTGAAAATTGTTCTAGTAATATCTACATTTTTGTTGGTCAAAGCAATAGTTTGTTATTTGCGTAATATTACTCAAATGTATTTGCCCCATTTGCTGCAAATAGTTTTTAAGTATCTAGCATTTATACGTTCACGCGTGTGGTGACCAAACAACTTTTTATTTTTTACGCAATATGAAATATCGTACGATAATAAAGTAAGTCAAAACAGACTGGTTTCTTTTCTTGAACTATCCTTAAACCTTTAGCTTTTATAATACAGTTTCTAAACTATTTGCTTCCCAACAAGCACATTTGACAGCAGATTGGCCCACTCCACTTTATTGGGCACTTCAACTGGAGGCTTAAATATATTTACCAATTCAGGGATAGATTTATTGAGTAATTTTATCCTGACTATCAAAGGTGCGTTCTCTTCTTGATTTATCACCTCTATAAGAATATTACCTGCAAATTGAAGATTTTTTAACAACAGTGGTATTTGATTTGTTTGCATAATAATCAATTATCAATATTTTATTATAATCAGACATACCTGTAACTTTAGGAGAATGAGTAAGCCATAGGGTCACTACATACAAAGGTAGTGTTTGTACCATGTAGATCAATTTGGCTAGTAAATACTGGATCGCCAGAGATAATACTCTGAACTGCAAAATAATTATCTATAAAAATGCAGGTCTGGTAATACAAAATAAACTTTTAAGTTTTCAAACGGTATTCTGTTATTAGCATATTGCATAACGGTGATCCGCGTAAGGCGTATTGTGGGTCAAGGCACTCATAATGCCTAAATTATGAATGTAAAGACACGACAGTCCAAAAATGATGCGTTAAAACAAAGTCTAATAAAATATACATAGCCGAATAAATGGCTCAAAACTGAATTAAAATTCAGCCCATGTCAATAATATGTCTTGAAAGCGTGCTTCCTTACCACTGTAAATACTATGTAGTAAAGAGTTGTTGTAGGTAACAATAACAGCAATATGGTGAATGCTACAGTGCCTACAAAAAGCTCTTGGTTCGTATATTCGCAGGAGTCAATGCCGCCTCGCAGTGGATTATATTTTCTTCCAACAAACAGTCTCAGTAGTGCAATTAGTCCAGATATTTGTATATTGAATAACCTGGAAAAAGATTTTGCAGTATAAAAGTTTAAGTTAGTAATCTGAAGAGTTATCTCAAAGGCAGATGTCAACGGAGCGACGACGTACGTCTACAATGCGATAACTACAATAATTGAAAGTAGACTTTAGTCACTTTTCATAAGGCTGAAATTCGTAAAACAAAATGAAATCTTACTGGTAAGGGTGTCTCAGCTTACTATTAACCGCTAACGTCGGATTAATCCGACAAACATTTTCGTATCCATTCCGCCGTAGTCGTATATTTACGACCAAATAGGTACCACAGCTCGTTTACTCTGTTTTTTATTTAATTACCTACCTGCGCTGTTTTCTATCAGGTTATTCGAACCAGGCGCTGGGGGCACGATAACTGATATGAAGTCGGGCGGTTAAAAGGTTAAAGCTTGTTATCATGATGCGATAAGCAATCAATACACATTTATGTATCATACATACATAAACTCACGCCTTCTTCCCATTGGGGTAGGCTGAAACTACAATGCCACCTGCTACGATCCTTACTTATCTCTTGTCTCATTTACGTTCATATGTCTGGTAGGTACTAAAGACGCTAGTTGCGAATATTAAATATAAGTTCAGTGCATCTTTTTCTTTCTATTTTATTATGATGACAGAAGATAAATATTAGTTTAGTCCTGTCAAATTAGATAATCCATTATACAAGTTTAGACGTGATTAAAAAATTGGCTACTAAAAATACGTCAATTTACGTCAGGCGCTGACTAATTTGACAGGACTAAACTAATATTTATCTTCTGTCCTTTTCTTAATGAAATAGAAAGAAAAAGACTGAACTTAAGGTCAATGCGAAGTGGTAGACTGCGAAATTCAATTTTTCTTACGTTTTTTGCAATTTGCAGGTCAGTGTCAGGTTGTATCTTGATCAAAATTTGATTCGCAACAGGTAGGTACCTACGTATTTAGAGAATTATAATCATTAGAAACATGAATACATCTTTCTAAGTAAGATTTGTACCACAAGAAGAAATCTCGTAGGGAAAAGTGCTTATGACTATGCCGACCGCACAGTGGCGCCCTCATCGTTTGTTTCGTTATTTCTTACAATTTATAAAGAAAATGCAGAAAATAAGCACGTTAAGTTGTGCTTCACAAGATTATACGTTAATATTATTAAAAACGGTAGTTTTAAATTGTTTAATTTAATTATAATCCTTAAAACGGAATATAGTGGCCACTGTTATCCGTTTTAAGGATTATAATAAAACTAAACAATATAAAACTACCGTTTCTAATAATATTAACGTATAATCTTGTGAAGCACAACTTAACGTGCTTATTTTCTGCATTTTCATTCTAAATTGAACGAAATAACCAAACAAACGATGAGGGCGCCACTGTGCGGTCGGCAGTCTTATGGTACAAATCTCACTTAGAAAGAGGTATCAATGTTTCTAATGATTATAATTCTATAAATACGTACCGGTTACAGTCGCGAATCAAATTTTGATCAAGATACAACCTGACACTGACCTGCAAATTGCAAAAAACGTAAGAAAATTTGAATTTCGCGGTCTACTACTTCGCATTCACCTTAAATTTAGTTTATTTTGTGAACAACAGAATCCGGGCCAATGTCACATGCTGGGATATTTTCTTTTTTCATAATAAAAATATGTATTACCTGGCTGCATACACATAGATGCAATAAGAATGGAAAGTGGCTATGCATATCAAATCAGACACTATAGCAGTTTGAAATGTAAATCCCAAATAGCCTATGTAGTGGTAAATGTGAAGTATAGTATCCAGTTTCTCTCCTGATACATCTGAAATATAAACAAAATGCTGTACCTAGTTTTATTGTTCAAAATTATAATGTCGAATTTTGCAATAATATTACGGCAAATTTTACCCAAAAACAGCCACCATAATTGAACATGATAAGAGAAGTATTTTCCTAACATTTTATTGAATGCATTGTTCAGCTTTAATCCAACTGGAGCACCCATTAGCCATTTCAGTAGAGAGTAAAGTGAATTAATTAATTTCTGCAATATAAAAAAAGTTAATTTGTCTGCTGGCATGATAAAGCTTTGAAATTTAGTTTTTAGACATCTACTAAAATATGCTACTCATATATTTCAAAAACATAGTTACAATCCTTAATTTCAACTTTAAATAGACAAGGCTGAAACTCAGTTAAATAGTGTATTATATCAATTTTAAGTGGCCTGAATTTATCCTGATCCTGAAACATACACAAAATGTTCTTAGTTGTTAATACATTTTGTGTCAATGAATGAAATGAGTCACAATACAGTAAGAGTGTCAATCAATAAAAAAAAATAATAATAAACTAAAATACCTAACTGGGGTAAAAAACTTAGTTTAAAAAAAACTGAAAGCTAAATAGCCCATTTTAAAAATAAATAAAAGTTCGAAGCAGGCCGGACCCATTTGTTTGAAAATATAAAAATGGAATGGATCCCGCCTGTTTCCAACTTTTATTTAAAATGAGCTTGTTTTTAGCTTTCAGTTTTTTTTTAATTATTAGTTGGATTAATCCGACAAATATTTTCGTGTCCATTTCGCCAGAGTCGTATATTTACGAGCAAATACCATATCACGTTTACTCTGTTTTTATTAACACGCTTTTATTAGTGTCACCTGTATGTTTGTTTGTATGTACGTAACTGACTCGTTTGGGCTCGATTTTGCCCAACTTTAAGTGATCAGATTTACTTAAGACTATGCCGACCGCACAGTGGCGCCCTCATCGTTTGTTTGGTTATTTCATACAATTTAGAATGAAAATGCAGAAAATAAGCACGTCAAGTTGTGCTTCACAAGATTATACGTTAATATTATTAGAAACGGTAGTTATTATATTGTTTAGTTTTATTATAATCCTTAAAACGGATAACAGTGGCCACTATATTCCGTTTTAAGGATTATAATAAAACTCATATTCATTCATATATTATTATAATAAAACTAAACAATGTAAAACTACCGTTCCTAATAATATTAACGTATAATCTTGTGAAGCACAACTTAACGTGCTTATTTTCTGCATTTTCATCTAAATTGTATGAAATAACCAAACAAACGATGAGGGCGCCACTGTGTCGGCATAGTCTTAAACTTTGTAGACTTATCAACGACCGACTACAATACAATATTTTGATAAGAATTAATTATTATTATTATTACGAAATAATTCATAAGACTTGTTCGCAAATAAAGTTACACCACTATGTCTCGCTGTTTATGTTGGCAACATAGAAATCCTTGAATATGTTTTCTATCGAGATGCAACTGTTGACACGTCTGTACATATTAAAAACAGTTATAAAGCAAATCGAACTAAAAAGTGAAAAATAAAATATAGTTTAAAAAAACAAAAAAAACACGCTTTAATAGCAAATCGAACTAAAAATCAGAAAATAACTTTTATATTTATATTTTATTGAACTGTTATAAAAAGTATACTAACTCAATATGTTTCAACAATTTTCAAAAATTCTACAATAAAAATAAAGTTATGAAAAGAAAATTGATTTCATTGTAAAAAAGCGTGGGGTGCTTTTTATATTATATTTCTATATTAACTCTATGTTTACAAATAACTACTGATTATATATTTACATTTTACAACAATCAATATCAGGCACCCCACGCTTTTTTACAATGAAATTAATTTTCTTTTCATAACTTTATTTTTATTTTTGAATTTTTGAAAATTATTGAAACATATTGAATTAGTATACTTTTTTATAACAGTTGAATAAAATATAAATATAAAAGTTATTTTCTGTTTTAGTTCGATTTGCTATTAAAGCGTGTTTTTTTAGTTTTTTTAAACTATATTTTATTTTTATTCGTAAAAATTTTTTTTCGAAATACTGTGCCAGGCGCTGAGGGCACGACAACTTACTGTTATGAAGGTTAAAAGGTTAATGTAGCCAGTGACACTCGCCCTAACAAGAAAAATAAGACATTTTTTTATTCATTTAGGAGTTACGAGGGAACAAAGAAACAGACATACATACTTACATAAGGTCAAACACATAGGTACCCCTCCTTTTGGGCTTAGCCTCAGTCGGGTGAAAACAATTAATTTTTAATGACCAGATTTTTACATGTGCTCTTCTTATATTATATTTTATTTAAACTCATAGTCAATAGAGCTTAAAAAATAGATGGTCTATAACTACACATTTTTTACCTCCAGAACTCCCATTAGTGCTATGATGATATCAGTTTTGTCTTCTGAAAGCAACTGTAGAACAATGTATCCTAATAGGACATCCATCATCACCGCCAAAATTAAATTACCTTGTTTCACTGTTACCTATAGAAATGTAGTTATTAAAGAATTTTAAAAAATCATTTAGAATGGTCATCATTGCTATGAGAGGTCTACTCTCTAAACACGAAATCCGTAGTTTCGACCAAAATTATGGAAGTTTTCTAGTCCGTATCACCTATGGACATAAGATTAATTCGAAACTCGGGGATGGGCAAAAAATCATCGGGAGTAGGGGCAACTATCAAATTGTGTTGTCCCGAAACTAATCTGTTTGTAGGTGATACGGAAAGACATTCCCGTAATTTCGGCCGATACTACGGACTTCATGTTTAGGGAGTAGAACTCCTGATTTGATAAATAAATGTATAATAGTTTGTTACTAGATAAAAATAAAGGTTGAGTTTGAGTGCATTTATCTTACTTTTTTGTCCCTTTTGATAGTTGATATTAGCCAATTAATTAATTTCCAATAATTATAAATGTGCTGCAGGAACATAGAAGAAGCCAGCCACTGCTGGTTTCGAATGTTTTTTTCATCAACCTTTTCAGTTGATTTTCCATGTTCATCTTGAATCAAATGCACCAGTTTTGTAAAATAATTATTCTTGGTGTCAGTAATTGCTTGAGAGTCTCTAATACTGTTATAATCATAGAGCATAAGAATACAACTACTGGCAGTGCTAACTTGATTTCCATTTAATAGCAACTTGTTGATTTTTAGTTTAAAGTTTTGTTCTACGTCCAGAAAATTAAAAAATCTTTTGGATGCTTTCCTTGGAAAATATTCCCCACAGTATCCGTAAATTTCATTTTCTTGTTGTTTTTCGGACCATAGTTCTTTATTTGATGTGTATTTGGTAATATAAATCGTGCTAGTATTATCTTCCAAGAAAGTAACATAACCTTTGAAAAATACTTCTTTTGAATTCTGTGGAAAAATAGGCAGTAATATTCTCACTGTAGTGGGCATTCTCGCAACATTATCGTTACATTACTGTGCTAATTATTATAATGATGTTTGTAAGTACTGAACAAATTAATGCTTTATCTCAAAACAAACCACTGTCACCACTCTCTGTGCTATCAATAACAACTGTCAAAATTGACAGTGAAAGTGAATGATGCATCGAGCTCAAGATTCAAGAAGTTTATAGATAAAAGTGGAGGCAACACTCTGAACACCTAAAAGACGATAATTACATGATTTTTTTCAAGAATGTTGATTTGGGACATGACAATTTATAATGATTATGAAGCAGTTACTGGACCTTCTATTTCGATTTGGCGCAAGTTTTCAATTTCATCCTGTAGAATCTAGGATGCAAGAGCGAGCGAAGCAAAGTCGGGATAATAGGGCACCCCGTTCGTAAGGCTACATTCCAAAGCGTAAACTGTTGCAAAACGAGTGCATTTTGTCCTAATTCGATAAATTAAGTTCTCTTTCTGTATAATGGTCAAGAGAAAACAGAACTTATTTGAGGTAGGGTGCTAAAATTTTCAGGCTCGCTTCACTCACTCTTGCAATCTGCATTCTGTTGATTCTTGAGCATTTCTTCTTAAGTCGGCAAAGCAAGCAATTCCTAGTCCTTTTAAAATGAAAAGAAAATTGAGCCTATCCGAGAATGTGCAAAATTTTCGAGCTCGCTCTTGCAATCTAAATTCTCATAGTTGCTTGGACTTGCCTGCATAAATAGACAATGTAACTTAACTCCTACTTCAGCATAAAAATATCAAACAAAACCTAACCAAACCGAGGCGGGTTGTTAAAATTTTCGAGCTCGCTGCGCTCGCTCTTGCAATCTAAATTCTTAAAGTTGCTTGGACTTGCCTGCATAAATCGACAATGTAACTCCTATTTCAGCATAAAAATATCAAACAAAACCTAACCAAACCGAGGCGTGTGGTTTAAATTTTCGAGCTCGCTTCGCTCGCTCTTGCAATCTAAATTGTCATAGTTGCTTGGATTTGCCTGCATAAATCGACAATGTAACTCCTATTTCAGCATAAAAATATCAAACAAAACCTAACTAAACCGAGGCGGGTTGTTAAAATTTTCGACCTCGCTTCGCTCGCTCTTGCAATCAAAATTCTTATTGTTGCTTGAACTTGCCTGCATAAATCGATAATGTACCTAACTCCTATTTCAGCATAAAAATATCATACAAAACCTAACCAAACCGAGGCGGGTTGTTAAAATTTTCGAGCTCGCTTCGCTCGCTCTCCCACCCTACATGATAATCTACCGTTTTTGTACATACGACCAACTTGCCGACATTATTAAAGAACACCCCTCCCCCTCCCGCCTTCAGTAAAAGCTGCGTCCCTTAACAGCGTTAGTAATGTGGAACTGGAGATGTACATGAACATTAACATAACACCACGCTTTTAATCCCCGGAGCGTTAGGCAGGTGTACCTTCATATAGTACTTACACCCATATTTCGCCAGTTACGTTGAAGTCCCATGTTTTCGGGGGCGAGCCTACTGCAATCAACCGGGCACAAATCCATACACCGGGCTGTTTCTAAGAAATTTCTGATGGAAAAACCTAATAACACTTTACCCGACCTAGGAATCGAACCCAGGACGCTTGCGACCACTACACTAAGGAGGATATGTACTCTTAAAATATTCCGCGGCACCCATGGTGACCCCCCCCCCAAAATCTTGGGCTGCGACCGCGCCTGATTCCACGACGCACGGCCGACCGGCTCCGAACGGACCTGACGGCAGCCGATTGGATGCCGACGGCGCCGTTCGGAGCCGGTCGGGGCCGGTCGGCCGTCGCGATAGCCGAATGCATTCTGCGACACGTCGCGATGCGTCGTGGGATGCGTAAGTTGCATGCAAATATGAACTGTAATTACTGTTGATACATTTCAATGTTCTTTATCGCATTGTAAAATGCCGCCCGGCCCGACCCGATGCGAGCCGGTTGGTCTGAATCGTACCTAAGTGTGCCGTCTCAAACGTTTGTACAGACGCCAGCAGGTCAACCTACCCCAATCTGTTAAATTTCTTTGATAGATTTTCAACTTTAGCACAAAGGAATAAGGTTCATATTCAATTGGGAAAATCTGACAGATTGGGGTAGCTTGATGTGCTGGCCTCTGTACGTAGTTTCTGTACTGTTCATCTCTAGACAAACTTTATACTGTGGTATGTATCATACCTAGTGATGGGTAATGGAAAATTTTCGGAAGGAAAAGAAAAGAAAAAAAATATTTTTCCAATATTTTTCCAATACTTTTCCGATATTTTTCCAAATCAAAAAGCTGACTGTGATTAGAAAAAAATAAGACTATTCAGTGTACCCTGAAAAATTATCGATATTCAAACGAAATTAAAACTTAAAACTCATGCTGATTAACTAACTGCATGAGAAAATCGTTGAATTAGAAATAATACGAGTATGTACTGACTGAGCGGGCTGACAAAATTGCTTTAATTTCATATAATTGGAATATACAAAATAAAAATAATGAAGAATTGTCTGATCATAATATTGAGGAGGAAGATGAAAACCCACCGACTGAAGATTTATTGTTTGTAGATGCAGATGCAGTAGAAAATATTGGTCATGATACACTTTTTGCCAATGATGATTCGGATTCTTCAACAGAATAGATATGTTGTGCATGCAATTAATGATGCCGATTCTCTTGTCACAAATGCGTCTAAACTAGACTAAAAATCACCAAAATTTAGTTTATTCCTGTCAAAAGACGATTTCCCATTCTGAAACTAACTAAAGTGACACAACTTAACTAAATTTTAATTTGACAGCACTAAGATTGCACTGAGATATTAGTTTAGTGAAAATAGTAATTTTGCTATTCTGAATTTGAGATTTTTCACCTAAAATATATATTGGCCCCGATTCTGTTGTTCACAAACTAAACTAAATTTAAGTTCAGTGCATCTTTTTCTTTCTATTTCACTAAGAAAAGGACAGAAGATAAATATTAGTTTAGTCCGGTCAAATTAGATAATCCATAGACAAGTTTAGACGTGATTAAAAAATTTCTGGCTTTCCTTTAAACTGCCTATACTAGGTATCATTATCAAGCTCTCTACCAAAAATCAATTAAATTGAAACAGTAGTTTAGTCGCAAATGATTTTTTAAGTTTTTGCACCGTTTGAACACGATGTATTTTTCCTAACAGCTGATTATGTCTATAGGCATAGGTCATGCACCTTAAAACGATAAATCTACGATACGTTGTTGCCGCTCTTAGGCAAGTCATAAACCAATACGTAGTACATAAGAGAGTGACAATCCTATTGGCAAAACATCACGTGCGTAAAAGAAATAGAAATAGGTCAGTGTGTTGCTATTGTATCTTAGATCCTTGCGACACAAAATACCGAAAGTACAGAAGTCCACGCTCGGCGGTCGCGCTATGGTTGTAAACTTTGGCTTATGCACAAAAAACTATCGTGGTAGTGGCACTCGCATCTAGTTGTTTGATTTATTGATGAGAAACGAAAAAACCAATAATAACTAAAATATTTTAATTTTAATGTTATTGTTACATTACAAATTTGTCACAAAGTGCTACAAAGTCATGTTCGCTTTTACTTTACGGCGCGGGACCGGGGGCCGGGGCGCTTACCTACCTACCTAACTACTGTGTTACGTCAATACAAACCATCGAAATACAAGCAAATACCTACTTACCTCTCTGAAACAACTGGTAGATTAAAAAACGACAATTCACCGTTTAATGTTGAATTTAAACAACCGTCCACTGAACAGTTATAATTTTTTTTATTGCTCCATTTTTGCACTTCATAGACGCATGTCTGAAGCGGATGGCACTTGCGCTCGCACTAGTCCCAACCAGTCCGAGATATCGTGTCCGTGAGCGGTGTCTATGTGTGCGTTGCTCGAGCGCACTTTGTATGTAGTTTGACTTCTGTACTCTCTGTATTTTGTGCTTGCGATCAGTAAGTGGGGCTTCCAAAAAACTTGTTTTTTCAGTGCGCCGACGCTACCCTTCCGGAACGTAGTGTACGTACGCGGAAGCTCCTGCGCCCTTATTGTTTAGTCGAACTTGTGCGCTGACAATAATTGTGAATTTGTTTTGTTATTGTGATAGAACACTAAATAAGTTTAAGACTGTATTCCTTTTTTTATTGTGACAGGACACGTAACTTGGGATTATTATTATTTAGTGTTAGTGTTTTTTTTTTGGAATTGACTGTTTTTATTGTGATAGTTAAACTTTGGTTGTGTGTGTGTATAATTAAAGTGTTCAAAAATACCTCGTGTAACTGACACGGCGTCAGAATACACTGACATGATTTTAATCTACGGCGAATGCCGTGGAAACGCAACGTTAGCTCTACGAACTTACAGAGAAAGCTATGGTGATAGCCGCAATTGCCCTAGGAATGCCCGCACCATACAGTTGGCAGTACAAAGATTACGGGTCAAACGTATAGTGCTGTAACAGGAGGGAGTGCCACCGCGGTAAATGCCCGCTGCTTGGGACGAAAGAATTTTAGACAATATTTCCCGCAGCCCGACGAGTCTCCACAGAGCCGCCCGGCAGTTTAGATGTTGCCATAGAACTATCCACAAGGTTCTAAAACGTAAAAAACGCAAACCTTCTAAATATCGGAAGGTGCAAACTTTTTTATCGAGAGACTTGCCGATCAGTAACAGTTACTGCCAATACTAAATAAAACATCCGAAGACCGTCATTTCTTAACTAATTTAATATGGACCGATGATAGTACTTTTACTCGAACCGATCTGAAATCGGCAAAATCTCCGGTACTGCAGTTTGGAAAATCCACAGTGTGTTTCGAGTTACTGCCCGCGCGCGACGTTGGACGTTGCCACTTTGTATAGTTATCCAAGGTCAGTCACCAGGCCCAAGTTTTTATGAAGTTTGGGTTTCTCCTTTATTTACAAAGGGTGGTTGCGTTTTACTCTGATTTGTAAGCTATTTAGTTTGTTTGAAACAAAAAAAATCTCATTTATGGTGCTTTTTATTTTTATACCGTATCGAATTAATACTAAACACGTATAGTATACGTAGTGTAATTTAATGCCCCTCTGTCGTATCAACTCTGTATAAATAAGTATTCGGGGAAATTTTTATGTTTATAGAAAAAAGGAATAAGATTTATTACTTAGAGATTATTTATATCGATTTCGAGTTATTCAAGCCACGCAGTAAAATCCTCCCCTGCAAAATTGACTACCCTTTTTCACCTTGTAAGATTTTTCCGAAAAACCCTTATAGGTACAAGTATTCTTTATTTTTGGTCTTACGTATAAATACTGAGTTTAGAGTTAATCGGACTGCGCGTTAAATTCTTCCATACAAACTTTGACACCCCCAATTCTCCTTTAGAGGGTAGTTGAGAAAAACAAAAATGACAAAGTTCGTAATTTACATAAATATGTATTCGTACCAAGTTTCAAGTTTATTAAGTCAAGAACTAAGATTTTTCATACAAACAAAAACCCCCCTTTTCACCCCCTTTAAGCCCAATTTTCAAAAACCCCTTCGTAGTACTCCCCTACATTGTAAAGAAAGCCGTGTGTAAAATTTCACGTTCCTAGACCCAGTAGTTTCGGCTGTGCGTTGATAATATGTCAGTCAGTCAGTCAGTCAGTCATTCATTCAGTCAGTCAGTCAGTCATTCATTCAGTCAGTCAGTCAGAAAATATGTTCAATATAAATAAAACCCTCTAATTCAAGTGTTATTTTACTTCCTGCTGTCAAAATTTTAGAGTAAACAATATTTTTCCATTATTTTTCCAAATTTTTATTTTTCTGAAAAATAAACGGAAAAATTTCCAAGATTTGAAAAATTTCCGAAAATTACCCATCACTAATCATACCAAAGTATGAACGAACCATAGAGTATAGTAATACGTTGGAAGGAAACTATTCTCAATGCTCTGAAAAGCAAGCCAAATGACATTGTTCTGGAACTGATAACCAAAGAGAATGTTATCACTAGCGTTCTGGTATGTTCAAATCAAAAAAATAATTGTCGCCATTTTAGTTTCGTAGTTTGATTGATTTGTTGGCTTGTAGTGGTGACTGGGAATTTTTGTCTTTTTGAGAATAATTGAAATATGAACCAGTTTTGAACACATAAGATTATAGAATATTCTTGCCACCTAACTAGGATTTTATTATTTATTTAGGAATAGAAACTTGCTAATCGGAAAAGGCAAAATTTCCGATTCAAATATTCAATATGTCAGCACACGAGCAAATGAGGGCAATGTTGGACCAACTGATGGGCACCGCTCGCAATGGTAATTTGTTTTTTCTATTCAACATTTCTGGTCTTCGAGCTTTCGTTTTCTTGCTTTTCATTCTTAAATCGAGCTTCGATTTTTTACCAATGTTTTATTTGTAAATTTTGTGCTGCTTTTGACGTATCTTTTACAAATTGTTTCAGGTGAAACAGACAGACATGGGGTTAAATTTTATGACGATGCAGTGTGCAAATCGTTTTTATTACAATGTTGTCCACATGAAATCCTATCCTCCACGGTAAGATATTCTGTTTTAATAACAACTTTGGTGATGAGTTCTGAGTTTTCATTAAAGTTTTTATGATATGAATTATTTTTTTTGCCTTCTTGCTAAATTAGCAAGAAGCTTTAGCAAAATATTCATAATTCTCTTTATGAAGTGTTAATGAAATCTCAGTAATTTGATTTTATATTGGGAGTTGCAGTGCTTTTTTGGTCCACAACATTAAGATATTAAACATGTTTACAACCAATTGATTAATTTTTCTTTTAACTACTTGGGTCTGATCTTAATGTACATGTTTGGTTTTCATTCTCATATCCCTTGCCGTATGATCTTATGAATTTCGTTTCGCTGGAGAATTCTTACATCGGAGTGGCATTAACTGTGGTGAAATATGCTTTTCAGAAAATGCCCAACACTAGTCTTTATTGCTCATCACAATACTTAACAGATGAGGGATAGATTGTATGAGTTAGGCTGTTCTGTAAGTACCAAGATGTACGTATAAAAACATTTATAGTTAGCTGATTGTATTATTACTGCTATGCAGTACTTAATTTAATAAGGCTCATGAAATAATTAAATTTTCCAACGGTTACTAATGCTGCTTCGGTGAGTACATGAGAAAATTTTAGGAACATGAAAAAACATAAGCCTGGGTGAGAGCAATTTGGTGTCATACATTCTAACTACATTGGGTACGTACTGTGCTGTTTAAATGGCTAGCATATCCAACAAACTTATGCATGAGCAAGAAAAATTTTCAAATTACAATGAAATTATTGAATGTTTTAGTTAAATTGTACTAAATTTTTGCAAATGAATTCTACCTTTATTGGCATATCATAGATATTGTATTATTAGCAATTTAAAATCATAATTATTTGCCTGAATAGGTAAATAATAGCAAACGAATATAATGTTTGGTTTTGATACTAGTTAAAATATTGTTACTTTAATCAGGTTTTCAACATTTTTACTTGATGACAAAAAGTTGCACCTAATTTTCAATATTAAAGTCAGCATAAAATATTTAGCTGATATATCTGCAAATATTGAAAATGACAAAAAAAAAAAAACAAATGCACAATGAAAAACATTATTCAAATTCCTATAAGATGTATTTTAATAATTTCTGTAAAGACCTTTGACCTTTTATTTTGTTCTGTTCTCTCTAAATATATCTTCAGTCTAGTTAGGATATACGGGAGGGTGTTTCCTCTAACATTTGTAAGTATTTATGATAAATTACATTATCCTGTGCGTGAACCTGGGCTGTGTGAGCTGTGGTGATGTAGTATGTATTTCTTTAAATATTTTTATGACAGATTTTTGTGTATTGAAAATATATTTTTATAAATATCATTTTGTGTCTCTTAGGGAATGATTATAAAATTGTATTATTAAGTAAAACAGACAAAAATAAATATACATGATCTCATAAATGTCTCACCTAAACTTTTTGTAAAATGTATTAATGGGCACTTAGTATTTATGTGGTTTTCATTTTTTTTTACAGCGAATGGATTTAGGTGAGTGTCCAAAAATACATGATTTGGCTCTCCGTGCGGATTATGAATTAGCTTCAAAAACCAAAGACTATTTCTATGACATTGATGTAAGTATGATTCATTAGTAACATTAAAGTTTTTAACATTTAGGGATGAATCACACCAGTTGTGCAACTTTGTGGTGGTTTCTTTGATAAATAGATACTTATCAACTTCATAAAATATTAACACCAAAAGCGTGTTTTAGTTGAGTGCGACCAATGGCACAAAATTAGTATCAATAACTAATTGTATTTGTTAAAATGTTCAACTGAGGTACATAAGTGTCTGGATAAAAAATATGTGTCATTAAAATAAATAATTGTAATTTGATTTAAAATGCCTAGGCAACAGAACATTTAGAGGCTTTTATAGCCGACTGCGATCGTCGCACAACAGCGGCTAAACAGCGCCTTGCTGAAACTCAGGAAGAACTGTCTGCTGAAGTCACAGAGAAAGCTAATGCTGTGCATGAGTTGGCCGAGCAGATAGGTCAAAAACTAGCTCGAGCTGAAGCACTGGGAGAAGAAGGCATGGTAGAAGAAAGTGTTAAACTTATGGGAGAGGTTAGTTGTGTAAAATACTGGTCATTAATATAAACATATTATTATTATTTTTCATGTGGATAATGTCACGGTAATATTAACTATACATTATTCTATAGTCATACAAACACGGTCAGAACGCGAGTCATACCTCCGCGCCTCGAGTTTGGTTTACACTCGGTAAACCAACAGTCTCGATCTCGAATGCTCCGCAGTGACGAACGGACGCCGGACGGTGTGATAGTTTCTTATGCAGTAAGCAATTAAGCATGCGATTTGTGACAAATATTCATTGAAATAAGTACAAGTACTTAACATGGCAAAGAGCAATAGACTATATTGTGTCAGAGTCAGAGTCAGAACTTTATTTGCTATGAATGTAGGATGTAGGTACAGGTATAAGATGTTGTAAATAAATAAATTAAAGAGATTGGCTACAGCCACTGCTGGGTGCTGTTTTTGGTTGCTTGAATTTGTCAATAAGTTTTTTTTTTAATTAAATCTACTAATAAGTGCTTTTATTGAACTCTTCATATTTCATTCACAACTAATTTAATTTTTTTTTAGTAAAAAATATTATATTTATAACTATACAATTACATAACTAGAAAGAAACTGAAGTAGGTTGATGAAATTAAAATACTATAGGCGGGCAGCCCTATCGCGTGTTTGCGTATCGCGCGGCTAAAGGTAATTATTAATTCTAAAACAGGGCCGAGTCACAATACTGTTAAGATAATATTACTGTGATAATGTAGAGCACCGCAATATTATTGTTATTTGTCCCATAATAAATAAAAAAAACTTGAGAGGTGTCAAGGGACACCCGGACGGAACGAAGTTCCTTTCGATTAATTAGTGAAGGAATTGTAATAAAATTTAATTTTTTTTTAAGTTATAATAATAAATAATGTAATGTATTGAATCTTGTATAAAATAATTATATTAATAATTATATTCAATGCGAAATAGAAATGAAAATATCTGGCTTGCTTTCTATAAGAGAGAGAGAGACAGACAGAGAAACATGCGACGCCGCACAGCTTACAATAGCTTACTATAGCAAAAAGTGTCGTGACAACTTTTCGTAAGAATTTTTTCCGTCTAGCCCCCTTTCACAACGCGCGATAAGGAACTTCGTTCCAATAAAAATAAATAAAATCCTATGGACTATCTTTACTATTTACAAGTCATATTCCAGATTGATGAACTACGCAAAAAGAAGGCTGTAGCTGAACAAGAATACCGGAATTCCATGCCTGCTTCTTCTTATCAACAACAAAAACTACGCGTTTGTGAAGTGTGCTCTGCATACCTGGGTATACATGACAATGATAGACGGTTAGCTGATCATTTTGGAGGAAAACTTCATCTTGGATTTATTACCATTCGTGAGAAACTATCCGAATTGAAGGTGAAATGTACTACTATTTCCTTTTCATTGTTCCATTGTGTCGTGGGGTTGGCTCTCTTTTTCAAGCACCTGATATGATGTAAACTAATTTATATCTTGTGACATTTAGAAAACTGTAGAAAAACGCCGTGAGGAACGCGGAGCTTCTGAGCGTGAGCGTACAGGCGGTCGTCGTCACTACGTCGGTGGACGCGAGTTAGACCGGCGTGCTCGACGCCACCGCGAGTCTGCGAGGGACCGCGACCGCAACAAGGAGTCTGATCGCGACCGCGATCGTAAGGACAGGGATCGGCGGGATGGCGAACGTGAACGCGAGCGGAGGTGAACTTTAATGCTTCTATGTGCACATTTTAAATTGGCGGACTTTTAGCTTTAGAAAGAAGAATAATTATGTGCAGTATTTTTTTATTGTGTTCATTTGTCTTGCTGATAATGCGCCTGACTACTACCCCCTTACTAATAAATGTAATGTATCAAATGAATAGTTATACACCGATTTCTCTCTTTCAGTCGTCAGTAATTCGACTTTCGAAAAAAGATAAAGCGTTGTGTATCTATACAGATGCTATACAACGTTTATTAGTAAGGAGTTAGATAACACATAGTGTATATATAGTGCAATCCACGAAGACGCGCCCCACTCTTCTTCAGAATTGTTAGTGTTTATCGCTAGTTAATTCCATTACTGTTTTAGTTCTTTCGATACACTCTAATTACCCACTACTAATAATTCGTGTGTATTTACAAAACTAAAACACTAGCGGAATGTTGCACACTTCTGCTGTAAGCATTAGGAAGAAGAGCGGGGCGCGTCTTCGGGGATTGCACTATCTATATATTTTAAAAAGGTTGACTGACGTCTTTGGTGTTTCAGCATCATATTGTGGTTTTACAATTTTCCTTTTCTTTTCACAGACGTAGCCGGTCACGCAGCAGAAGCAAGCGCGAGGGATCGCGCGAGCGCTCCCGCGGCCGTGACCGCGATCGTGAACGTGAGCGTGAATCTCGCCGTAGCCGCTCTCATCGTTCTTCCTCGAAAGAACGCAGACGGGACTAGCCGTTGGGATATGCATAACATTTATTCATAATTTATGATCCTCTTTCTCTCTCAAAACTTACCGTGTGATTGATTAAATCTCACATTTTTTATTACCCTTGCAATCGAATTTTCTCATGCATAAATTGATTTAGTAAAAGTATTAAGGAATGTTCTTGTATGATTTTATTAGCTTTACCTGTAACTCAAATGACTTTAATGATTATTTACTTATCGCAATATGCCTGTACTAAAAAGGGTTTATGCAATATCAATTTTTCAATGAGTTATAAACATGCACTATTCCTTGTTTTAGAATTATATATGCCTAATGCGTTTTCATCAACAATAGTAGTGTGTAAAATTTAGTTTATATTGTGGTTTTGTTTAATGCAGAAAAAGTTAGTTCTCACCGTGCTGTATATTTCTAATTTCTAGTGAGGTTATCATTGTATTTTAACAGAAAAACTTTTTAGGTTAATAAAAATAATTGTAACTAGAGTACTGTCGTCATAGAAGCAATGTATTTTAACGCCTAAAGTTTATTTTCATTCTATTTGACACGCTGTTTTTGACTGACGTTGTAAAGAAAATAAACTTCCAGTCTGTATGTATATTATATTCTTTATTTCTTGGACGATCTTGCAATACTTTTTTTAGGATTGGATCTTAAAATGATAGAAATACAAACTACAATGCATCTAGTAGGTACGGAACTGATTTCTACGCTGGATCGTTCAGGCGTTAGTATAGGTGGTATAAAAAGTTATAATTTAGTTTTAGATTATAATTGTAAGACTTGTTAGGTTTGAATGTCAAATTATTTGAAATATGATAAGTATATTTCGTGTCGGTATGGGTACATAGTTCGTTTGCGCTAGTTCTATGATGGGATGAGTTTGTTTTATATAAAGCAAAAGCGATAAAAAGGTCAATATTTCAGGAACAAGTAAAAACATATTGCAACTTGAAAGCATGACGTAACATTAGTTTAGTGCTTTTCGTTTGTTAAAATTAAAATCATTATAATTGATTTAAGTGTTTCTTTTATCAAAGACGATGACTGATACCCGAGTAGTCGTCGCGCGTGGCTTAAATCGGAATTAATTATTATTTATTCCGTTTATCCACCCTAAGGTGGATGGATACGCGGGAAGGTTTTCCGCGTATACACCCTAGGCCAGTTGGATAAACGGAATTTATAGGCTTAACCCTTTAACCGCCATGTCATAATTCGCGTGGAGTGCATCTAGCGCCAGCAACGTTTAGGTACAATTTTGCATAGTGTTGTAAAATATAGTTATCGATAAACTAATGAAATAAATAAAACTTAAACATTTTTAATCAAAGGTAGTACCGCACATAAATCAGTCTTTAAACATCCTACGTTAATCAGTCTTCAAATATACGTTAGGTAATTAGTCTACATTGTTAATTCTTCATAAAACATTAATATTCTGGAGAAGGACACGGGCTGAAAGTCCCTTGATTTTTTGTTAAGTCTAATGCCCCGCGCAGACGACGGACTTTTCTCCGCGGCGGAGAAAAAAGTACGCTCCGCGAATAAAAAGTCCGCCGCGGATTTACCGCGAACTCGACGCACACGGTGTGCGAGCATTTGTTCCCCGGAAATACGGGCATACGTATATCACGCGCAACGCGGGCTAAAGTCCGCCATGTGCGTTGCTTCGCCTAGTCACACGAGTTCTATTTTTTTCGCGGACTCCCCCGTACTTTTGTCCGGTCCGCTCCCCGCATGTCCTCGGTTATTCGGGGGACTTTATGTACGCGGTACTTTTAATCCCTCGTTTGCGTTACTCGATACAGTTGTAAGCGATCTATTTTAGCGGACAAAAAAGTCCGCGGACAAAAATCCGTCTTCTGCGCAGACCATTTAAATTTGATTTGTTTAATACGATTAATGTATTGTGTTAAAATATTGGGATACAAATAATATTAATTAACAACAAATAAAATAACTAAATTACTTTAATTTTTCTTTATTATTATTATCTAGCGGTCTTTTTGACTTTAGGATAAATATACAAACTTGAAAAACAAAAGAGTGATTTACCGATTCATTATCGCTATCCGTTGAACTGCCACTACTACAAATATCATTGTTTGATTGCTGCAATATATTTAATAGTTCTTCGTCGTCGTATAACATCATCGACAACTTCTCGATACTAGCTTAGAACTAATAATAAAGAGAGCACGTGTTATCACGGCGATGGCGCTAGCGCAACTGACGTTTATTCAAAATTTGACCTTGAGCCGCACGTAAAATTACGGCGACGGCGTTCACGAATAGCCTGTACTAGTGACGTTCTGGAATAAGTCGATAATTTATATCTCTTCGTTGATTTCTACATATTATTTCACTAAAGCTTATTGGGTTTTGAATTAAATCTCTGCTTACTAATATTATAAAGAGGAAAGGTTTGTATGTATGTTTGTAACGAATTGATTCAAAAAGTACTGAACCGACTTTAAAAATTCTTTCACCATTTGAATGCTACATTATCACTGATTAATATAGACTTTTTTAATTGCAAGAAAAAAATAAAATGTTTAAAAAAATAATTTCCACCCGTGCGAAGCCGGGACGGACCGCTAGTCGTTAATAAACTATGAAATTTTAATGAATGTTTAGTTGATAGTTTGATAAAAAACAGGATCTTTTTTTCAGGAGTTTCATATGTGGTACAACACTAGTCTGCGTGAAATCACGGGTTCGGCGAAGTAGGTTGATATTTAGACGTATCACGAACTGCGAATCATTAATTATTTCATTCAATTATCTAAAATATGTATCTAGTACTATTAAAAATAAAGTAATTACACGAAATATACTAAGATTTAGTAAGCAAATTCAATATTTATTGTACATTTTTTAAATGACAGGACTTTTACGTAATATTCCGACGTGGCGTGTGAGGTAACATGCTTACAACACGTAATATTACGGCGATGGCGGTTAAAGGGTTAATGTTAAAGAGTTATGAGGGTGTAAAGTTCACTCTTACTCTATAGAAAAGGGAGGATCCTCCGACCAGACGGGTGTTGTGTCTGGCGGGCAACTGCCCAATGATTCATGTCGGGCCGTTGTATCTATGCTAGTTGCGCGGTAAACTCTGCTTGCGAGATGCAGGATTTTGTGACGTCAGTATGACGCGTTGTTCGCATGTGGCGTCGTAGATACCGCTACATCACCCCCCCGGAGACCGGAGGTCGATAGTAGGCTGAGTCTTGTATCTTGCGATGCTTGCCAGGCCAGCTGAGGTTCCAGTGAGTCGGAACCGGTTGTCGCATAGTTCACGCGGTGAGTCGGAACTGTCTGCGAAGATGTCCCCAGTGAGTCGAGGTGGCGCTGTATTATGCTCCAGTGCGTCGGATGTGGTACAAGCGCTGGGTTGAGGCTGACTGCTGGCGTCGACCAGGAGAGTAATTAAGAGCTCTTCTTGTTGACCGGCCGAAAGCGGAGTGTGCTGTGCCGAGGTTGCTGATGAGGCTGAGGGTGATGACCAGGAATGCGCGGTCGTTGCATGCTGGTGGTCAGGATACCCGTTGAAGCCGTGGGTGCTGGCTGGCTGGGTGACTCACCGCTAAAGCTTGCGTGAGTGATGATGATGACGTCACGCTGGAGTACGTGCACGAAGGCTGCGCTGACGTTCATGTTCGGGGTCACCAGTATAGAGTTATGAGGAACAGGGTGTAAAGTTCACTCATACTCTATAGAAAAGGGAGGATCCTCCGACCAGACGGGTGTTGTGTCTGGCGGGCAACTGCCCAATGATTCATGTCGGGCCGTTGTATCTATGCTAGTTGCGCGGTAAACTCTGCTTGCGAGATGCAGGATTTTGTGACGTCAGTATGACGCGTTGTTCGCATGTGGCGTCGTTGTAGATACCGCTACAAGTTGAATTCTCGGACATTCCGCGTATCCACCCAACAGAATAACTGCTAACGCTGCCATCTGGTTTTTTCATCATTCGGGCGCCATTCATCATTCGGGCGCCAAAGGTTCTTGTAGCTCTGTATGTTAAATTTCATTAAACTTTAGGGTTTAAAATTAGATCTAAAAGATGCCAATAAATGTATGGAATCTGGTACCCGCTCCAATAGGAATAAATGCCTTAGTAAGGCCCCTGACCCGCCTTGATTCCTTGTCCGATCGAAGTACCATTGCCTTTGCTTTAGCAGAGACTGCTCAAACTAATCATATTTTTAAAATTAACGGTTATTAACCATTAGAGAGGATAGATCTGATGGGTATGGTGGAGTAGCTACCTATACCTACTTATCAAGAATTCTATCCCTTTCTCTATAATTTACTTACCTCCTCATAGTGAGGAAATTTCAACTGTAGCTATTAAAGTGCATCATACTTGTCTTGTTTCTATTTACATTCCTCACCCTTCTGTTCTTCAAGAGTTTAATAATCTATTTTCTTGTCTTTCTAAGCCATTCTTAATATTGGGGGACTTTAATTGCCATTACCAATCATGGGGTTGTTCAACTTCTAATTGTTATGGCGATTAATTACTAGATGGACTTACATAACTTATGCATATTGAATGCATGTGCTTCCACACGCCGTTCAGATCCCAATCAAAACCAAAGCGCAATCGACTTATTATCTGTTCTCCAAACTTAGCATCTTCATTAACTTGGCATACTTTAACCTCTACTTATGGTAGTGACTGTTTTCCAATAGGTACTTAGTTATTTCTTATCCTCTTTCCAAAACCAATAAGGAGATCAAACATAAACTAATAGAAATATTAATGACTGGGACAGATTTGGACACATTGTTGACAGAAAGCTTTACTCCTTGCCCGTGTTATATCTGATGACAATGAAAATAATTACCGCTGTTATTTCTGAAGCTTTAGCACTCATATTTTAATCGCAGCGGCAGATGAAGTTTTTCCTGTACAAAATAACAATATAAGTAGGTACAATTCCCGCGCCTCCGTGGTGGGACTCTTGAGTGCACAGAATTGATTAATAAACGCAAAGAGGCAGAATACAATTACTATAACCTTGACATTAGTGATGCACCGAATGTGGGTCCTGCCGAATGTCGAATTCGGCCGAATGTTCGGTTTAAATTTGTACCGAAGCCGAACTTCGGTTACATTTCGCGCGCTTTTGCTCAATGAACAGCAGCGCTATTCTGTAAAAATCTCACCGTGAAAACTAAGGTGAAGTGAGCTGTCATTCCATTTGATGTCAGGGATTGCCCCTATTGATAGCTCACTTCACCTAAGTTATCACGGTGACATTTTTACAGAATCGATCGGCTGGTCAGATCGTGTTCGTTCCTCGTCGTCGCTTGTAATTTCACTCACGCGCGCGTTCCGCTCGCCACCCGCGGTCACCCAGAATGTTATCTTACCTTGCTGATAGATAATAATATTATGATAATTTTAATAAAGCATATTTTTGATAGGTACGTGATGTTCTTTCTTTTCTCCGGAACAAAAAGAACATCAACGTTACCTATTTACTTACAAATCATCATTTGATCTGGATTTCATTTTAAAATAAATTTCTTTTCACTTTTCCATTTCTTATTTAAATTAATTTAAGCTAGGTACTGAATTTCGGCCGACGTTCGGCAGATCTAACCGAAATTCGGCCGGAGACGAAGTTCGGTAAAAGCTGTCGAACTTCGGTAATACCGAATGTGAAACGAATTTCGGTGCATCTCTACTTGACATGTCTGTTATTGATTTTGAAATCGTTATGTACTAACTTAATAATTTTTAAGAAGAAAAAAAAATTAATCCTGGCGTAATTTTTGCTCATCAATTTCACCGAATATTCACACCCTACGATTATCTGGCGCAATATTCGTAGATTTAGGTCCATTTCTGACAACCCTTCTCCTATTCCTGATTCTTTAGCTAGTGATTCTTTAGATAAATTAGCTCCTACTTTGTTTCTGAGTGTATCAACCTTAAACTGTCTCTCGTATCCACTATCCAAGACACTCATACAACTCTAGATCTTCCATTCATTGTCACTGAATTAAGAGTAAACTAGTCGCGAGCTCGAACTCGCTGGTGGTCATGGCCAAAAAGAACGCTGTCTCACCTGGCTTCGTGTCCGACAGTGCTAGTATCAGTGATGAGCAGTTACCTAGATAGACGCTAGTCTACACGAACAACGTCTAGTTCTCACGCACAGAAACACCGTTCCGAACTGATAGGCGCGTAAAAACATTCGAAAAGTGCTTCGGAAAATCGAGTTTTATGAAAAAACCACTGCATAAATCAATCACAAATAAAGTTTATTGATCTCTTCGATAACTGAGCTTTGTCGGTACGGACTTGGTTTTGAAGATTTTACAGTTCTTTTATTACTTATTTACACCCAAAGTTACGTTAAAAATATCAAGAAAAACAAATCTTTGTTGGCTCATAACTTTTTAATGCCTTTTTATTTTACTATTCTGTTTCCGTACAGACACAATTAATAATAAGTCAAAACGATATCATGTTTGTATCATTGTTTGTATGTACAATGTCAAACAGTGGAGTAATAGTTATTATTATTTTTAGGATAGTTTTTTTTTTTTTTTTCTCTTTTGGCAACTGAGCCGATGTCTGTCGACTATTCTGCCAGCGTCATGTGGTGACGGCAATACAGCGAGGTGGGCCGTCGAACTTTGCACTCCGTGGTAGTTTACTAATTATAAATGTTAGTAGCTGAAAGGACGAGACAATTTTTGTTAGTAAACAATTAAAAAATAATAATAATATACATATGTATACATAACACCACAAATCTACATAATATATTTACAGAGTTATTATCACTACACACCAAACTACAATTTGATTTTATTTATGGTTAAAAAAGTTGACAAGATTTGGATAAGTTTAGGAGAAAAGTTAGTCAAGAGGGAATGGAAGTTAGTAGGAAGAGGGATTTTAATTTTGGAAAGCTTATGATACAAGTCATAGGATTGGGAGTTTAAAGGGCAAGAGAAAAAGATATGGTCTAGAGTACCGTCATCAAGACCGCATTCGCACAAGGAACTGTCACGAACACGGATCTTGTTCAGGAATACTGGACTGCCTATGATAGTTATTATTATTTCTATGAATATAGGAATAGGAAACATCCCTGTTGAAAGGAAACGTCAAAGGGTGTTGCCATTCCTTAAACCAAATAAAACTCCATCTGAAGCTTCTTCATACCGTCCCATAGTTTTATCTTCAATTCTGATGAAGTTAGCGAAAAACTTAATTAAAAATCGCCTAGAATGGTATGTTGAAAATAAGGGTCTTTTGGCAGTCACAGCACCACTCTTTTTCCGAATCGTCTACCTATATTATGGTATTCGTTTAAAAATAAACAACGATATAAGTATATTTAGTTCATTTATTTCTTGTCTCTTACTTATTGTGAAGCATTTCATGCTGACTTAAGTAGGTATTACTTATTTAATATTAATTCTAACGACGATACCTACTTGGTATTAAAAAAATACCCGTCATAGCGATTTAAGAAAGCACCTACGTTTTATCCTTTACAATGGCCCCGATTCTGTTGTTCACAAATTAAACTAAATTTAAGTTCAGTGCATCTTTTTCTTTTTATTTTTTATGAAAAGGACAGAAGATAAAATAATATTAGTTTAGTCCTGTCAAATTGCACTGAACTTATATTTAAATTTAGTTTGTGAACAACAGAATCGGGGCCAATTTCTAAGATTTTGCAGACTACGACTAAAGAAAGGCGATTTGTAGCGATACAGACGCGATACGCACGCGAGTCAGACGCAGCCTGTAGACTTCCTGTAGGATAAAAGCGCGCCATCGACGCACGTTTCCAAAACGCGCGTCGTCTGCGCGTTTAAAATACGCCGTGTGCTAAGGGCCTAAGAAACAATCATGTTGTTGGAAACTGTCGACAGATTTTTAGTAAGTTCAGAAAATATTGAAGATATTTCAAACCGTTGTTACAACGTTATTTATCTTCGTAACAGAATACTTTATTCGAATCGAAATTATGATTTACTATCACTTAGGGTCATACATTGATCTAAATGTAGAATACAAAAATAAACACTACTAATACAGCTACTATCTACTATGAATTGATCTAGTACAAGAATCCCTACAAAAAATGTCTTTTTGAGAAAATTCAAAGACCTCATTCTTATTTAGGAACATAGAGTGGGTTAAGGTATAAAAAAATAATGGCATTTTAATTTAAACTAAATACTAATATAAAATATAGCTACTTAATTTACTTACAAAACATGATTTTATAAAAAGAATTTGTGTGGAAATAATTAGGTACCTACCTACCGATGCATTTTTAAGTTGTAAATATGCATGGGAACATTCTTAACAGAGTTTCATAGTATCTATAAGTATTATTATGTATGTCTATGTAGCCTCCTATCGCATGTAATAATAAAATAATTACAATCAAAATAGTGGCGATATTGCGCTATAAAATTGTGTGAATATCGTAACACATAGTTATTTTTTGGTACTCTCTACAATAAAAAACAAATTATGGCTGAGTCTGATATTTTATAACTGTAGGTATATGAATAGCTCATACCTATTAGGCAATATACGATAATACCATAACACAAATAAAAAAAAAAACACATGGGCTTTTCACAATTACTTACATGATAACTGATTTTTATGCTAATAGCGATTATCAAAGTAAACCAAAAATTCATTAAAAGATAAAATTAAACTATGAGTTAAAATGAGATCATAACATAGTAGTGTCGTATTTAAAATAATTTTAACTTTTTTTATTTAATACAGAAAAAAATATGTGATTGTATTTGAGGGAAGGGAAAGTACTTATTCTTTTAGGTTTGTCTATAAATGTGTCACCAGGGTGCAGGTGGCAATTGCGCACTATCAATCACAATCTGAATAATTTTGAAAGATATTGCCAATCCATTCCTTGTTCGAAAGATTTATCGGCGCAACAGCGTAAATAACGCAATTAATGTTGTTGAACTGTCAAAATTAAAGCCTTGCTACTATTAGTGTGTTACGCAATTAACTCGAAGTACGAACGGTACGAAACGGTAACGAAACGGTAGTTTTATTATAATCCTTAAAAAGGATAACAGTGGCCACTATATTCCGTTTTAAGGATTATAATAAAACTAAACAATGTAAAACTACCGTTTCTAATAATATTAACGTATAATCTTGTGAAGCACGTGCTTATTTTCTGCATTTTCATCCTAAATTGTATGAAATAACCAAACAAACGATGAGGGCGCGACTGTGCGGTCGGCATAGTCGTATGCTTCATTTACATTCAGCCGTAGTGAGCAGGGAAGTGGGCAGGACGAGTGTGTAAACGCGATACTTCTCATGCCACTGCCATTGCCACTCGCGCTGCCCGGCGAAACTTGAAAGCGAAGTGAGTGGTAGGACAGTATGTAAACACACTTCTCTCGATCCTGCTGCGGCAGTATTTAGGGAAGTATCGTTGGCAGCGCGAGGGGCAGCGGCGCACATCAACATATTCCTGCTGCCTAATTGCGTAACACAGTTTCTCTAACGAAAATGACCGCGAAATTAATGTGACAAATTGTCAAGCTAACAGTTTTGTCAACAGTCAATCGCAATAGTTTGCCAACATTGGCTGTTGACAAAGCTGGTCCTTGCTAGACGGAAACAGAATGATGTTGTCATTATGGTGCAAGCAAGCCTTACAATCACAATTCCGTTAATTTTGACAATTCAACTATATTAATTGCGTTATTTACGCAGTTGAGTAGACGATTTTTTTAATCAAATAAACCAATGGATTGAGAGAACAACGCAATTGGCTTGCAGATGCTATTTGCTAGTGAAGTAATTTTGTATATAAAATGACAACTTGCGTCTAGTAGAACTTTTGATCCGATCCAGCCTGCGCTTTGCTGCCCTAGCCCTAGCGACGCTGTAAGGCAAAGTCCGTACCCCGCAGGGTAGGGTAGGGTAGGGGTAGTTTATAATCTTTATGGCCTAGCTGAAGCCCTTAACCTTAATTTATTAAGGCATCCACAGGAAACTCAGTTAAGGAGCCGACAACCGCCTAGGTTGACTTGCAAGATGCCATTCACAAAAATATCTAGTATAATAAAAATCAGGCCCTAGACTGTATTCATGAGACGTCTGCCTGTTTAAACATAAATTCAGGATCATAATTAAGTAGTTTTCTCAAACACTTTTGGCACATAGTACGGAATCTAAGTACCGTATTACAGAACATCACTCAATACTCAAGCATTACTTAAAACTAGTTTCAACCAATCAAATAGCTTGAATCTAGTTTTAACTAACGCTTGAGTGACGTTCTGTAATACAGGCCTAAATCTCCATTTTCGAAATGGTCACATAAATATTTTTATCGCAGTATTACTCAAGTATAAAAAAAAAACGTATTGTTATTTTTGCACAAAGAAATCAAAATAATAACGCGCCTTATTGAAACTTTTCTAAATAGATAATATGACAGTAAGACTTTGTATGTCATTAAAATATTTCATTTACTTACAAAATATATCCCTGTTTTTAAATTTAACACATTACGTTAATAATTACGGTTTTGAAATCTAACTACCGAGATTTTTAATCGTAGAATAAGAATTTTTATTGCAATTCATACTGATGGAAAAATAGGTATAAATCCTGATTTTAAACTCTGTTTGTTTTTGTGAAATTTTAATATTATGCGCATGTAATTTACTATTAAGTATCTAAATAATTTGTGATAGTTCCGCGCAGAAAGTGATGCCATCATATAACTAAATGGCCTCTGAGACTAGTAGACTGTTATTGGACTACAAAATAGGGCAGTTCAAGTTTCCACGCTTTTATTTGATTTTAATTTTGTGTAGTTTTAGCTTGAAGCCTAGCATCTCTGACAGCACCCCTGATAACGCCGATAGTATGACCACTTTAGTGATGGTGTACAGGTAATGATTGGCGCATAATGCAGATATTTTGAACGGTGCGTCCAATTCCTGAAACAAATGAGTACTTGTTAAAAGTAGTCAGGATAACGAATATAATTACAACCCTTGAATTTGACTGGTTGTCCTAATTATAATAATACTAGTGTTGGGTTTATCCAAGTTGTCCTAATTATAATAATACTAGTGTTGGGTTTACCCAATAGATTTGAATTTTATTATTTACTAGCTGTGCCCTGCAGTTTCACCTGCATAAGTCTCGATCTCGTAGGAATATCAAGATAAAAACTATCCATCCACCCATGTGCCAAATTTCATCCAAATCCGTTTAGCTTTAACGTAACTAAGTTTTAACGTGAAAGCGTATCAAACAATCATACAAAAATTCAAAATTTGTCTCTTTATTAACCGATTTCAAAAAAGTAGGTTCTGTATTCGACCCGTATGTATATGTTTGTATATCCGCGATTTTCTCAAAAACTAATGAACCAATTTTGATGTTTCTTTCATGCGAATTTTGATGATTCTTCTAGTTGGTGTCTTCAATTCTTCAATGGACCTTAGCTTGGCACCACTTGGCTGCAATGTGTTGTTTTTAATGGATAAGGTATGCCTCAGGGTCCCATATAAATTTTATTAACTTTCCTTGGCTAGTTTTTGAGTTAGCTTTAATAATATGATTTTTTTCCAATTAAGTTTATAATGATGATGTTTTAACTGATATTTATATAGCAAGTAGTGTTTGAAAAATAACTTTAATTTGGAAGTCGGTGTCAAAAAACGAAAATGCGGAACCAAAGACACCGACTTCCGAAATTTTTCACTTTGTAGTTTTTTTGAAGTCGGTTGTTTTTTTTGTAAAAAAGGTTTTAATATTTGACGTTTGTATGTTTGTTTACCTACAGGGTCAGCCATTTTGAATATGGAGTCCAAATGGATGTGCTTAAATTAGGATTTTAAAAATGTTGTCTAAACATACCTTAAGTAAATCGCCAGCCAGTTTGAGTACATTATTAGCGACCGTCAGTTGTTCTTTACTCTCTGGCCTCTGCTCTATGGCGAGGTGTAAGTTGATCTGTTCGGTCAGTATGGCGGACAGGCAGCCGCGGTACTTCTTGTTCACGTTGCTGCCCAAAGTGCCGAGTCGCAGTAGGTATATACCGATGCAGAAGCTCCACAGTAACACTTCCAGTAGCCAGCCGCTTTCTAACGTCACCGAGTCCTGAGTATTATTAAACTGTTATTAATCTTATTAATTTTCTGAACTTGTACACATAAATATATATAAATAAATAATTTATATATGAAATGAAATGAGGCTGTAAAGTTTGCTATTATTTCAATGCAAAATTATAGTGCATTCTGATTCAACAACCAAAAACATAAGTTACATTACATTCAATTAATTAAATCGGTAAGAAAAAGACAGCATGTACTTAATTATACTTAGGTATAGACGTACAATACAATACACAAACAAGAGTTTTGTTTTGTTATTAGTACGAAGTTTCTCAACGCGGCTTGTGGTTGGAGTTGATTGGTAGAAAAAGCGTAATGCCCCATCCATGCGACTTTCTCTCTCTTTCTATTATAAACGAGTGTGTGTGTGCGGCGAGTATCGCGTAACGAACTTCGTTCCTGACGGGGGTCCTCCAATTGCACACGTTCTTTTAGTTTCTTTTGTTCATATAATTAATTTTGCCAGACTACAGTTACGTTTCCCATCAGTTTGTAAATATCTAAGTCGCTATCTGTGAAAAATGTAGTAGTATATTTTGCTATTTCCATTCACGTTTATAGGTGGTGCAATCCACGAAGACGCGCCCCGCTCTTTTTCCTAATGCTTACAAAACAAATGTGCAACATTCTGCTAGTGTTTTAGTTTTGTTGATACACACTAATTTTAGTGGGTAATTAATTAATGTGTATCGAAAAAACTAAAACACTATTGGAATTAACTAGCGATAACCACTAACGATTCGGAAGAAGAGTGGGGCGCGTCTTCGTGGATTGCACTACCTATAACTATTGTTTTTTTCCCTTAAAAATAAAATAGTACAGCAGTAGTATAGCTTCAGTGATGTGAATAATAATAAAGTCAGGTGTTGTGGGACACCAGATTTCGTATATCATATATTAAGACAGAGCCACCTAATATGGTCTCAAGTTTCAAGTGTCAAGGTACAGAGCCATCTAGTATAGTTTTTAGCTTGTTAAAACTTTCGGGCATAACGCTATTTCGTTACGTCACGTTTTCTGCCATTTTACTCCTACCACAAACTGCGTTATAGAACTTCGTTCCAATAATAGGTCCCAGCCACAGATGTAGATACACCTAGATAACGTAAGTGCAACTACTTCACGTGCAGTCGTGCACAGCTTACGTACAAAAATCGTAAGCCGTCACTTTCGCGCTCAGTCCTAAGTACTGCCTATCGATTCTGTAAAAATCTCACCATAATAACATAGGTGAAGTGAACTATCAATGGAGGCAATCCCTTACATCAGGTGGAATGACAGCTCACTTCACCTTAGTTTTCACGGTGAGATTTTTACAGAATAGCACTGCTGTTGGCTGGGTTAGCGACTGAGCGTGAGCGCTGGCGCTAGGCCCCGGGGGTGGGGCGAGACGGGCGCCGCACGCGGCGGCGCCTTTGAATCGATTTGATTTTCCCATCACTAAATAGTGCTTGTGACGTCATAGTAGGTAGTCAAAAAATGGCACGTTTGGTTTTCATACAGATCGTGATACTTGCGCTATCTAGGTCTATCTATATCTGTGGTCCCAGCCTATTATTGTGCCACTGCAGGGCAAAGGCCTGTACTTATATAGATAAGGCACGAGCATTGATCACCACGCTTGCTCAAGACGGATTGCCGATTTCACTTATATTAACTGTAAGTCCAGGTTTCCTTTCGATGTTTTTCCTTCACCGATGTCAGTAATGTCCAAGATAATCTTTATAGCACACACTTAATATTTCATAGCACTTACTCTCAATAGGTGTGTACTAACGCAGCCTAGTAATACCACCATTAGCATGAATGCAGCTGACACGATGACCTCCACTGACCGCTGAGGACCCCGACGCTAAAATTATAACAACAGAACCCATTTATTTTAAATACGCACATAAAAGGCAAGTTTGAGCGGCAAAATTTATAATGAAATAGAATTGATTCTAGTCGCCCTTCCAAAAGGTAGTTTTCATATGGAGAAGAATGTGCAAGAAACTTCACCGTTACTCTTTTAAAATGTTTTACAATATTTTGCATACATTAATTATATACGGTGACTGGTAATTAGTGACCGATACTTAAACACGTGCTTGTACTCATGACAACAAACAACTTTTACTATGGGACCAAACCTGAGATTGTGAAAAAAAAAAATCTGCTGTTCAATCATTTATGTTCGCCTAACTGGTAAAAATGTACTGAACAGCATATTTTTTTTTCGCGAATTCAGGTTTGGTCCCATAGTAAAAGTTGTTTGTTATCATGAGTACAATCACGTGTTTAGGTATCGGTCACTAATTACCAGTCACCCTATATAATAATACTAGCTGACCCCGCAAACGTCGTTTTGCAAAAAAATAGTAGCCGATTCTCAGACCTACTGAATAATTATGCATATAAAATTTCATATTTCATAAAAATCGGTCAAGCCGTTTAAAAGTCCCCTGAGAGATTCGCGGCGACGTAGAATATAAATGGCTCTGACAGCTCTCTTTTGCAAAATAAAGAAACATACAATGTCGGCAGCCCGACCCCATAGTATAATGTCACACAAATGAAACTTGTTTGTCCCCATAGAAGTTAATATATTAATTATTAAAAGTAATGCCACACATAAAAATAAAGAAGGATACAATGTCGGCAGTCCGACCCCATAGTATAATGTCACAGAAATGAAACTTGTTTGTCCCCCATAGAAGTTAATATATTAATTATTAAAAGTAATGCCACACATTATAAATTTATAAGCAACATAAACATTAATTAAAAGACTAGTGGTTTGGGTTTATAATCATCACTTTTAAGAATTAATATATTAACTTCTATGGGGGACAAACAGGAACAAAAGTTTCATCTGTCCCCCTATCACTGATAGGGGGACCGATAGAATTGAATATAGTTTGAACTGTCCCCTCGTTGCTAACAGGGGGACAGATCAGTTTTTCCGACCTGTCCCCCTAAGGGGACAAAGCAGTAATTTTCCTAGTTTTTTTTGGGTTCCATAGTTCTGACAAGGAACCCTTATAGTTTCGTCATGTCCGTCTGTCTGTCTGTCCGAGGTTTTGCTAAGAGACCGTTAGTACTAGAAAGCTGTAATTTTGTTGGAGTGTGTATATCAACTACGCCAACGAAGCGGTAAAATAAAATTTTGGAAAATATATTTTTTTTAGGGTAGCTCCTCTACATAGTGTAGTGGGGATGAATATTGTTTTCGTCATCTACCCCATCGTGTGGGGTATCGTTGAATAGGTCTTCTAAAATGAAAATGACTTGGGGGTTTCTAAAATTATTTTCCGATTTAATACTCCATTTACGAAACCATTTATTAAACTTTAAAGTGCAAATTTTTGTTCCAATAGGGCGTTCCCCCTCTAAAAGCTAAACTGCTGGCTTGAAAAATCGGGAAAAAAATAAAAAATCACGATGATAAAGGAAAATTAGAGCGGTTAAGATAACTTTATTAGTTTAGCAGTAATAGTCGTTGAACGTTGGTTATTTTTTCAAATTAGGATAGGACAGGATACAGGTTGAAATAAATCGTGAGATTATAGACAATTTTACTCTTTTTTTTTGAAAAAACCGATGGCTTGTCATTCTTAATCTGATGTACGTTCCGATTTTCGATTGCTAAGATCGCGAGACTTGTCTATGCAGAATAGCTTAACACCAAATAAGACAATCTGGAATGACCGAGCGAGCGAAGCAAGCGCGTAAATTTTAGCATTCTGCCTCAGATAAGTTAGATTTTTTAAATACTTAATCAACTTACACGTAGTTTTAAGAATTTAGAGTCAAAGCTGCAAGAGCGCGCAAAGCGACCTTGAAAACTTTCCTACCAATATATTAGTCAAATTTTATAGATAGAAAGGGCGCCTCCGCTACATGATCAGCCTACAATGTTCCTACTGCTGGGGACACAGGCCTCCTCTCTGTGAGATCGAGTGGGTCATAATCCACCACGCGGGCGCAACCCGCTTATACCGTCTGAGTACCTATGCCTACGCTAATCACGTAGTGATTATCTCGGTGCGCCACCCGCAGAGAAAGATAATACTTAGGTGCCGTGCGTCTCATTCATCGCCTAGTTGCGGTGCGCTGGGTGGTTCACTTGTCTGCCACGCTTGAATTTGCCGCCCCCTGAGAGTTAGCGTCCGGGGCAGGGTTCGTCCCGGCTACCCCCCCTCCCTCCCCCTAGATCCGGGGCTGCTTCAAGACCCCCAGTAGCTTATAGCAGTATTATTTTAGTCTTACTTCAGTGTGGGAAAGAGATGGAGCTATAAAGGACATGTAGGACCATCTCTTTCACATACTGAAGTGAAAGGAATCGCGTACTAGACTACACCAAAAAATAGATAGCACTTCGAACCCCTTTGCCCTTTATGGTTACATAACGTTATGCCAGCGAGCATAGTACAGGTTGTCAAGTTTATGAGTTCCATAAATACAAACTTTCATTTTTAAGCAATTGATATGGGCTGTAGCAAATCATTTTTGTCGAAAACTTACTCGCAAATAAGACCTCGTAGACAACCACGTCTTGATATTCCTCACAGTGTTGAGTCTAAAGTGGGGTAGTTCGGACTTGCGAGCCCGCCGCGCTGACGTCAGATGTGAGAACAGCTTGGCGTATAAGAAGCGTTGTTTGAACGCGCGTTCTGCTACGGCCAGTAGGAAGAATACAAGAGCGCCCAGAGCGAATCGTAGCAGACACGATAGCAGGTTCGTTGATATCAACCTGGTGTAAAAATAAAAAATTTAAATATATTTTTAAGCATTATTTTATTTATCTTTTAAATACTTAGATTTTCTATTTTGTGAATGTGTTAAAGCCTTGTACGCTTTGTAGACTCATAGATGTTTCAATGTGTTGGCCATTTTTTCAATGTAAAGTTAAACACTCTACATAGAATCTAACCATTTTTTAACTTACCATATATTATCACCAAAAGCACCAATAAATATAGAGATCAGGGATCCTTTGTAGCTTGCCATAAGTGTTGGAAAGTAAGTAAGAACGGAGAGCGCCTGAAGTTCTTCCTCCGTTCTAGTGTCTTGTTCTGCAGCAACCTAATTATGACAAAAAAAGTTTCTCATAAAGCATTGTTATATACCCTTTTATTCGTACAAGAATATTTTTAACGAATAAAAGTGCCAGTTCTAGTACTTCTATTAAAACAAAAAATATCATTCAATCTTATTTTTTGTTTTTTATTGGAATCGACGATAATAAAAAGAGAACATAATTTTTTGTTCAATCCTGTTTAAATCGACACCCATAACGTCTGCGGAGTTTCGCTTCGTTAGTTAATTAAATTTGACCTTATAGTAGTGTTACCTGAGCAAAACGTATGAGAGGTTTGATGGTAGCGACGGCAGCGGCCATGGCAAGGCCGGCCCATAGACAACCGTCGGCCGCCATGGCTCGCTCGGCACGCGCCACCACATACCAGCTGATGTCCACAGCCGATAGTTCAGCGCGAAGTGTGGAGCCACGCTCCCACATCGTACATTTTACTATGGAACATGATGCAAAAAGTTGGCAGAATGTAGTCGGAGATAATGTGCGAGCGAGATGTCGCTGTTTCTAATACTTTTTTTTAAGTACATGCCCTGTGCCCGACAGGACTTCTCATCGGCAAAACTGACAAAGTACCAAACTTTCATCCTCTATTTAACCCATTTAGAGGATTAATTTTCTAAAATACTTCCTTATTGCTCACTCTCGTAATTTAAAGAGCTTCGGTGCAAAATTTCATGTTTCTAGACAGCAGCTAAAAGAACCGTTGTAGTTCTACAAAAACGGTTTACAAATTCTTTGGCCAGCGGGGTAATTGTGTAACAAACTATTAGTAATGGCTTTCATTTTGACAGTTCAAAATGAAAATGTTCAGTTGTAGAAAAATGTTCTAGGAATTCTTTGGGCTGTTTTTGTGAGAAGTATAATGAACATTGCTGATACCTGTATCACTAGTCGGATTGAGAATAGCAAAGGGGTCCCATGAACTGTCAGCAGTGTACGGAAAGCCCACATCCGAATGTTCTCCTTCCGATTGAGAGCAATAACTGCTTTCTTCACCTGTCAATACGTTCAACATTTGTTAATAACATATCGCTTTAGAATTAAATTATTACAGCATGCTCAATAGAATCTGTGGATTTGTTCGATTTTTGTCTTGATATACAATCGGTTTATATTGCGTCAAAAGGGGATTGAAGATTTTTATAAATGTAACCTATCTGTCTGCCATAGGTGTAATGCGTGGCCGCCATTTTGAAAAAAAAAAAAAACAACACGGTAGCCAGGTAGGTATGCCACGGACCTTCAAAGTCCTTTGGTTCACAATTATCGTTTCTCGATATTCGAGATTTTTTAGACTAACAAGCAGATTATCGATAAAAAAAAATCCAGCAAATCAGTAAATAAAATGCTTACAAACATGAGTAAAAATAGTTGATAGTTAATATAATTGATGCTTACTGTTAGTAGTTTGCCCAACCCAATCAGACATGGTATGGTGGGATGGTAGGGCGATGGATGGAGCGGACGCCGAGCATTCCCCGTCCGATGACGATGACTGGTAATTGTCTAATTTCTATGGAAATTCATTCAGTATTTTAATTATAATGAATAAAAATATATTCTTTGTATTTCGTAGGAGACTTAAGAGGCCTATCGTTTTTAAGAGATAAAAATTTTGAGTTCCTACATAATTATCAAGATTTAAACAAGTCAAAGTCATATAGGTGCAAAGGCAGCAAGACCCTATTTTTCAATGATAGCAACTTTGAAAGCAGTCTGTCAATGACAAACCAGCTTCATTGTTTGCCTTAATAAGTTTGTAACAAAAACAGCAATATCCAATAGTAATGCACAGGGTTTGGTACCAATAATATTGTTCATCGTTATTTTGGTAGAACTGGATGTTGCTATTTAGCATCTTTATGACTCAGTTATCAGAAAAAAAAACACAGCATATTTTTTTTAAAAGAAATATAGTACCCACAGAAAAGCCTTTCTTAAAATTTGTTTATGATGATTATTGATGATATACTTTGAAACAAACAGGGTATTAGAAGCGATTTTAGTGAACAAGCTTATTGATATGCTACAGTCCCAGCAGGCCAATAGATACCTTTATTCGCGTGCTGTAAATGCCTTCCATCTATTACCTAATGTTAAAAGATAGAAAAAGTTAATTTCGTGTTCACCTTACACAAAAAAGTGCTTTTTTTCTTACAATTTTGAATTGGAAACATGCTTAGTAAGAAATGTCTCAATTTTTACCTTTTCTTTTTTCTTGTTGACAGTAGGAAAGTCTTCGTCACTAGATTCTTGTATGCGTATGCCTTCTTGAGCCCATGAACTTCTAAATCTGACTCCAATTCTTTTCCCAGTACTGGGACTGCTAGTTGGTGCAACACCTTCAGAATCAGCATCTAAAGATTTTTCATCTTCGTCTTTCTTCATTATGTCAGGTTTAACAAATACTTTAGTAGGTGTATTATTTTTTGGTTCTTCGTTTTTGGTACTAGCTTTAGGAGTTTCAGCTAATTTAATATCTGGAGTATTTTTCTCTGCAGTAGTTCCATTATTTTGTTCCTTAGAGCTCGTCGCTTCTTTCTGTATTAGGTTTTCAGTCTCATTTTTAACTCTTTCTCCTTCACTTCCGTTGGAATTGTATCCATTTAGGCTTTCAAAGCCATCGTCTCCGTCAGCGAGTGCTCTGGAAATGTGTATTTGCTGATTCTGTCTCACATTGAACGATTCTAGTTGTTTCTTTGTTAGCACGTTGGGTTTGTATCTGAAGGAGGTGCTCGGAGCAGCGTCATCAGGCGGTGGGGTGAACGTCACTATGGGTGCCGTTAGATCAGGCTTCTTCCAAACCATGTAGTCTTCGTCATCAGAGTCTTTCGCTTTAAATTTTATGACAGTTTTGTTTTTAACAGGCTCCATGTTTTTGATTAGATGCTCTTTTGTCAAATCTTTCTTACGTTTTCTGAAATTTAAAAGATATTCTGTGGAGATCTTTTCAAACATAATTTCGAGTTTGAGTTGTATGTGAGTTTTGTTTTAAATTAGATTATTTTTATTAGAACAAATATAAGAACTCGATCAATAATAAAATGAAATAGTTCGGTTCTATTTCCGACAAAAAATATTCTTTAAAATATTCGGGTTTGTCTAATCTAAATAAAGGCATTAACCTCAGTCCATTCTCAGATATTTCAGTGCGCGATTGTCTTCGTCGGAACTTGGTGGGTTTAGAAGTGGGTGTCTTGCTCTGACTGGAGGTGGCGCCACTTTCGGCCGAACCGCCACCGCTGCCACCATCGCAATCTGATCTTCCACGCCTGTTTTACAGGGTATTAAGTTTACTACCCTACCATTTTTTTTTATTAAATTAAGACTAATTCTAAATTTATATTTGTGGTCACTTAAATGAGGATCTTTACTGCCATTTTTTCACGATAGGTGGCGCATCGTCGACATGGCCATTAAAAGCTGTCACTTACATACATTTTCTAACGTATCATTCAGTTATTTTTAATTTTCTCGATAATGCCTCGCTGTACCAGGATGTACTAGCCCCCGTGTACCTTTATTTCCCAAAAATATACGTCGCAAAAAAAATTTTTTTAGTTCGTCTTTCAATTATTTAAGCTTCCAGGTACAATACAAGTTATCGATAACGACGGTGGACTGGTTTCAACTAAAAAAATAACGATTAAACTGACGTAAACACAGCGAAAATGATTTGACAGCAGCCATCGCGGCGCTGGCCACATCTGCACTGAACTTTGCGCGTGGATCCCCATTGCACAGAAATAAATGGTTTGTGATAATAGTAGTACAATGAAAATGACTACATCAATGCTAAGCTACCTGATGAACCCAAAACTATGTGTAAATAATGAATTACCTACCTGAAATATCTAGGTAACTTGCGGCGGAATGTGGTGCGTGGTCGGACTCGAGCCAGTTCCATTTCAGTCGTGCTCACTATCTGTGAGTGTACCACATTAAGTACCAGCATCAAACCTAGAGGCACTAACCAACAATTTGGCTGAAAATTCGAGTAAAAAAACATTAAAAAATTGTGTCCCACGTTGGGCGCCAAAGTTGTACTGTGAAGTGTAGATGACGCTATTCTAATCGAACTGTCGTACTATTGAGAAGAACTGAACCTCAATTTAACTAGAACTTATCTTAGTTCTAAGATAAGTTGATTAAAAGCATCTGAGAGGCATTCAACTACCAAGGATAAAGCAAAAAAGTGAACCATAGGCGGAAAAGTTGTCGATAATACTGTAATGATATTTTAATAAAAAAAATATGTTGGTAATAAGAAACCTAGTAAAGTATGTATGTTGAGTTTCATTTCTTATCTGAACTTGCTTTACCCATGACGCATTGCTAAAGGAATGTATAAATAATAATATATTCCAAAAGAAGCATAGCCAGTATCATGCACCTTATTAGTAATTCTAGTTAGTTTTAGCTACTGGCCATTGTATTTTCAATACACATTAATATGCCGATAGTCATAGAAGAGAGCATAACTAAACATCAGCAGAATACAATTAAAATTAAACTTATATTGCAAGGTATAGTGTTCAAAATGGAATGGCAACTTACATCACTTTCCACCAAGTCAGGCGTCATGAAATATATGGTCATATTGAGGACCTGCATGAGCCATAGACTGAGGAGGAACTTGGCGCATGCTGGCGAGGTCTGCTGGGTCCACCACTGGTATAGCGCGGGTAGGAACAATAGTCGGACTAGAGCGTACCATATGACACGACGCATACTAAGTGTGGGCTTCGCTTTAGGGAATGACGATCCTGTTAATAAAGATACTTAAATTATTACTAATTGAAACAAATATGGTTAAGGTAAAACCGGATTGAATTGTTGGACAAACAATGGCTTGATGTTGATCAAAAGTGGAAATGTGCAACAACAATGGGATGCAACAATTGCCCGATGCGTGTCACATGTCTTTTAAGTAATACAAGGCTAACAAAGTATAACTAAGTTCATAGTGTCCGGGCTGCAGAAATAGGTACCTACCCATTTCACTGAATTTTGATTCATGCTAATTCTTTTGATTTGATGGTGTTCCCTCAGCGGGTGGATATAAGTTGTGTCATAAGTAGGTTTTAGAATGAAAAATTAAAGATTTAATTGTTTTCAGCTAAAATTTATCATACAAATGAAGGCATACTCGTACCTCGGACTAAGTCAACTTCGACGAGGTAGGAGCGAGGATGCGAAGAGAAGTCTACGATGCGGCGGCGGTAAGTGCCGCGCATTTGTAGCTTTTTCACTATCGTCTCCCATTCCTTGTTGTCTTAAGAACTTATATAACTATTATAAAAAAATTGCGTTGTAGTTACCTCGAACTAGGTCGACATCGATGAGGTAGGAGCGGGGATGAGAGGAGAAGTCTACAATGCGGCGGCGGTAAGTGCCGCGCATCAGTAGCTGTTCCACCATCGTCTCCCATTCCTCTTTGTCGTAAGAACTTATTTTCTTCTGATACCTGTTGCAAGAATTTTAGGATTAACTTCTTTGATTAAGGCAATATTAATTTCAATCTTTGTATTTTTTTTTTATTAATTGACTTCTGCCCGCAACTTCGTCTGTGCGAAATTTCTTGTTTAAACTTTTAATATATCCTATGACATTTGACTATACTGTAGCTTTCCTTTAGTGAACGGATTTTCGAAATCGGATCCGTAGTTCCGAAGATTACCCCCTACAAACTCACAAATTTTGCATCTTTAAAATATTATTAGTATACAAACATGAAGATGAAGAACTAATGTATGAATATAATACATGTTGATGTTTTGCTAAATTCCAGATTTTCATAATGAAACATTCACCCTGCAGATAGAATGAAATTATTAGTTGAATAGCAAAGTTATGTGCATTTCTAAAAAAAACATTTTTTTTTAATCAATTTCTACTTAAATATACATTGTTATGTAAATGAAACGCACATAACTTTTAGAATCAAAGTTGATTGATCTATTAATCACATCATAATAACTAAATGCAATAAAAACTCTTACTGATTAACAATCTATCCTCAAAATGCTTCAAATTATAAAAACTTCAGTGCAACTGCCCTCAGGTGCCTTACCCAATCGGCTGATCTAAATCATTAGATTCATTACAAATCTAAAAATTCTAGGAGCATTAAATTGTGTTTTGCAATTTTTTGCTCATGTATTGTCTCATAAAGTTATTGCGATTGATAAATGATAAATGATTTTATTTCTGTAAGTAGGTTTGTACAAACACTTTTACATGTCAATCATATTTTTTAAAACGAGATGAGGTCGGCGTTTCCTAACTGACTACTCTGAGAAGAAAGGCCGAAACAAACTCAGAGGTCACAGTCTCTTTTAACTTCCAGACATAATCTTGGTCAGATCATGTGGAGACCATGTAGATTAGTGTCTGAAATGGTCTTTTGAGGAAAGAACCACACCGATTGAGTGGACCTGTCCAGTCAGTGCACACATTTGTCAGTAATCATGCAGCTCAACTCAAACTTAAGGAGCTCAACGATTCGACGAACAATACCAAAGAAAGGACATTTGGGTGGGTCGCATAAATTACTCAAACTGCCAGACCATGACTAAAACTATCTGAGAAAATAAAAAAAAGAAGAAAAGGAAGAAAAGGCAAAAAATTGTGATAAAATCATACATTTGTACTGTGTAGGCATAAAAAAATAAGAAAAATAGTGCCTTTTTATCTGTTATTATGATTGTAATGTTGAATCATTATAAATAACTTAAGAATTTTAAGCCATATAGATAGTTGCAGTTATCAAGCAATTTTCCTTGTTGTGTATGTACACTTTTATCTAGTTATGAATTTTCCCTAGAAGTATCTGAAGAGAATCAATAAAATCTTGAACACATTTTAATGGAAGGGATTGCATTAAAAAGTTATTGCCTTTTATCGTTCTTCTAACATGTCAAAAATAGCTAGCTCCTTGAGAATAACTTAGGAAAAGGTTGTTAACGTAGCTGACTGCCTGTGGTATGCTGGCTAAGGTATTATCCCTATTTTATTGAACTCACAGAACATTTACACATATCCTGTTTGCATTACTAAATAGGTAATTTAATTTAACATTGTTACATTAGTTTAATTTTTTTTTACATTTATGTGTGCACAGTTTTAGCTAAGAGAATCTATACTAAACCTTGTAAAACAAATGAATAGAACTTACCATGCTGCTAATTGCTTCATGATGTGCAGAAAGATTGGAAGATGTTTCTAATAACTTCACTTTGATTGTACCTACTTGAAAGCTGAAAATAAAAGTTAATTTAAAAAATAATATTCTTCTCTATTATCCCTATATGTTTGTTAAATATTCAATTATTAAGTACACTGTGCCAGAATGTTATACAAGCATTTGCAATTCAAACATTCATTTAATAGCACTCAAGAAGTTTAACTAAAATACTTAAAAAACTGATTATGTATTGGAAAATCTCTGGTCAGTAATACTTAAACATACCTATACTGAAAATTATAAGTAAATTTAATAAAAAAAATTGTAATTTCTTTCAGAATTTAAAACAATACAGTAAATCATTTGTTTGAACCTACAACAACACATTTACAAGGGTAAATGTGTTGTTGTAGGTTCAAAACAAATTAAAACCAGTTTTATTAATTGGTTATTAATGGAATTGCTCCACAATTTACTCTGATATTCGTTCTGATTGCTGTGATGTTAAATAGATAACTGTACTCACCATGTGTCATAATGATTGCAGATTGCTAGTGGAACATTTCAGTGAAATCAAAACTTAAGTTTATTTAAAAACATCTGAAAACGAAACATTATTTCCATAACTGATAAGCGCTTCAATACTATGAATGAACAAAGAATGTTTAATCAGCTGTATGTCAACAAGTTACTTGTTAGGAAATATCATTTTGGGATCACTTCCTAACCACAATAGTAATTCAAAGTTGATTAAATAGCGGCGATAAAGGTCACCTCCAAACATTTTACGGTTCAGCATCACAACTGTACGTTTGCAATATTGTAATAATTAGGCTTTATTTAGAACTTTACCGTTACTTTGCGCTACATTTTTCTTAATTTATCTATCGACAGCCGGTAAGTAATAGTGGCAACTGAGATTCAGTTTACAGGAATACACTTTGCCCCACAATTCACTAAACTTACATAAAATAAAACCAATTTATATATCTAATTTAATTATTAATTTGTACGAAACGACGAACAACGAGAAATCTCTTCTCTGATTTTGAGTTTTTAGTTTTTGACACTTTGACAGTTTTGAAATAAGTTGCCAACCTACAGTTCTTTCAGTTAAATCTTTACCTTGTTGTACAGTGCTACAAGGATCTTTTGGCGGTCGAATGACATTGGTCTTAAAATAATCTCACAAATGTTTACCAACAGTGTCCCCCACTGTTTGTAAGCATTTGCGAAATTGTTTGTGAAATGGATTGAAAATACAATGTGTCGTTACTTCCATTTTTGGCCGCGCGCCAAAAGATCCTTGTACAGCTATGACAAAGACGTGGTTGCAGTGTCGTTGTTTGCATTGTCGTCAGAGGTAAAATAAGCCCTCGCCCCCACGTGCGATTTTCTAAATTTTATTGCAGGCTGCATTTTCAACCAGGGACTTGAAACGTTACTCAAAATAACGTTACGCGTAGTCCCGGTACCGATAATTTGTACCGTTACACCAGGATCGTAAGAAAATTAATTCCTTGACTTTAGAGATACTGACAAACGGAACAATGTTCAGTAAAAGTATTATTATTATATCGTTATTAGTATAACGATATAATAACGTTATTCATATCGATGCTCAACGTTACCACTTTTGCCAGCTCTATGACTTAAAACATGACGAAAAAGGTTAAAGAATAACGTTACAAATGAATCTGTAACGTTTCACCTGCAACGTTATTACAAGTGGATACGCTGAATGTTACTGATACCTATAACGTTACCAAAAATAACGTTCTACGAAAATGATATTCTATAACGTTATGTTTTGTAACGTTATTGATATTTTTGGTTTTAGTATCGTTACAAATTTTGGAACGTTATTACGATAACATTAGTGGTAACGAAACGAAATTCATTTCGTTTTCAAGTCCCTGTTTTCAACGTACTGCTGAATGTAGAGATTTCAAAATAAACTATTGTTTTTGACGCGCTGGGAGGGACTCTGTTCGGATTTTCAATGCTCGGCCTAACACCAATAGTTGAAAATCGAGTGTGCTAAACAAATTCGTCGCGTAAAAAAATCGCCCGTTTTTATGAGGGCTACCTGTGAAAGGAGTAAAGAACTGTAGAAGTGCTACAGTGCTACAACGATCTTCTAGTGTTTAGTTGACATTGACAGGAGGTAAACATTTGTAAAATGATCACGGAAATTGATTGTACAGACGCCAGCAGGTCAACCTACCCCAATCTGTCAAATTTCTTTGATAGATTTTCAACTTTAGCACAAAGGAATAAGGTTCATATTCAATTGGGAAAATCTGACAGATTGGGGTAGCTTGATGTGCTGGCCTCTGTACAAACAAAACAAAACGAAGGCGTACGTGCCGAAAGGACCTTGTAGTATTAGACCGCTGTGCTTGTGTTGCCAACCATCTGTTACATACAATACAAGTGAGAGTGGCAGCGACCCACATCTATATACTAAAATCTATAAGTCTACGGCTAAAAACACGATCTGAACATAAAATACGTGTTTCATTTTAAAATAGGTATTTATGATCATGTTTCATAAAATTATCTAATTAAGTATGCTTTTCTTTTTATTACACCAAATCCATGGCAAGGTTATTAAAATCTCCAATCGTTTCTTTCTTGGCAAGAAAATATGATTTTTTATACTAGAGTGAAAACGAAGTCCTTAATAAATTCATCCTACTAATATTAATATACTTACAGGATGTTTGGCAGAACATTGAACATACGAAAATGGTGGATAGGTGGGGTCATCTGCTACTTACTCAGCCCTAATTATTTTTGCCCTGGCCCCGTGGATATTTTTTAATTTTTTTTTTGCTTTCTTCTAGTTTCACCACTTTCTAGGTCAAAACTCTCATTTAATTAATGAGAATGCCTTCGGGTCTAAGTTGTTTATTGTTGCGATAGTAAATACTGGTTGTGTCGTTGTGTCCTTGTGTACCCGGTAACGCCAGGCGAGCAAACGCAGCAATCAAAGTGTCCTTACAATTACATTTACGATCTGCGATTCGATATTTTAAGTTTATTTTTTGTGTATTAGGATTATAGAAATAACATTTTTTTCATTCAACTTCAACAATAGGCATAAACCTATTGTTGAAGTAGGTAATTGTATAAAAGTAATTGTCTAAACTTTGTTCTAGGTACCTAGGTACATGTAAAACAATAAAACCTAAACAAAAAAAAACGGCTCTGCAAATTCTTTAGCACGAAATTATAACCCCAAATAATTTAAATAAAAATAAGTTCAGAAATTAAAACCCTACTACTGAAAAATCACGCTTTAAAACGTATGAAACAAGAAAATATTAGATATCATTTGAAATTGTTAAGATACAAACTATTCGATATGTATCTTCTATTAAAAGTAAATAAACAACTTACACGTATTAAGCACGTAATATATTTTTCAACACACTTGGCCGTAAGGTGGCTCTTAATGAACCGCTTTTAGGTCCAGAATGCAGTGTATTACCTAAACACGCGTGCTTTTTACTTTAAGCGTAGACTTTAAGTTACTTACCGCACTAGTGTGGTAACGCCAAAGATAACTATTTAAGTTCTAGATGGAGACAGGGCCGTAACTAGGGGGGGGGGGCATTGTGGGGCAATGCCCTACCTTTAAACACTAATGCCCTACTTAAGAAAACACCATCAACTAAGTTAAAAATCCGAGGAAGGTCGAATTGTTTTTTTTTTGCGAATTCTGTTGCTCCCATAGTAAAAGTTGTTAATATTGATGGGTAGAACACTCCCTTAAATTGTGTCGCATGTTTTCATAGTCAGCCTATATAACACCCCCAACAATTAAGTATTAACTGGCACGTATGTCAAGAAAGCCACAAATCGATAGACCAGAACAGATCAAGTAACATTTTTACTTCCGCCCTACCTGTAACAACAGCTGCCCTACCTTAAATTCAAGTCTAGCTACGGCCCTGGACGGAGATGTGCGCTTTTTTAATCTCATCAAAGAGACTTCATGTCAAAAAAATCCGCGGGCCATATTTCACCTTTTTTAAATTGTCCTTGGTCCCAAAATGAACTAAAATGTATTTACCGTAAATTGTCCGTGGTCTCTCCCGGAACCAAATGGAAAAGACTGGCGTCTTATTATTGTGGATTTTTAATGGTACACACGGCTACACATCAAGCTATACCTACATTTCCAGTTTTAGCTGGTCTCGCATTGTATAGGTTTTTCCTACAATCAGAAGTCAGCTTATACTGGTTATGTATAGCTTGATGTGTAGCCGTGCGTACCTACCCATTCAATATGTAGTTTTTTTTTTTAATTTGGAAATACAGTCTGATTTTGAATTCGAAGGAATTCTGACATTTCCGAAGTGTTGCCAATAATAAAGCGGTCCTAATAAAAACGGAACGCATTTAAGCGAAATAAAAAAAAAAAAACTTTCTTGTTGGTTTCAATTAGAAAAACTAAAACTTAAAAATTTACTGATCATTTTAAAATGGTAATCAAATTTTTTATCATCAAATTATTGAAGATACAATAATTAGTAAGGTAATTATTTTTCTTTCATTGGAATCCCTGACCACTAATCCATGGGTTACAAACCTTTTTAGGAAAATCTTTCTGATTGTAAAATCTTCGCTTTTTGTAACTACAGGTTTGGCGGTGTGGGCCTGAATTCCTTATCCTGTTCTTCGGGACAATTAATAATTATAATCATTATAATGTGTCATTATCATGCATGTTATTCGGCTTCTAATGTGCTCACGGTGTTTGTTTCAATTTATTGTTGAGTTTTTATTTGCTGTTACGTTTTGTTTGTTGTTTGCATTGTCATATAGTTTACTTGATCTCATTTTCTTTCATATTTTATGTTATTTTATCCAAAAAATTCTAGTCATTTAAATAACTTAGAAAAAGGACAAGACAGAAAAGGTTTATGATATCTGAAGTGTCAAAAAATTACCGCTGTCAGAATTCCTTCGAATTAAAAATCAGGGTATAGGTAGGTATATCAAAAACCCCTAAAATTCAAATATCTCGAAAACTTTTGAATTTCGGCCATACTTAACGGGTGTTCAATTTGTTGCATTTTGGACCCCTATCAGCTCCTGATGGATATACGTCGAATTACCTACAAGTAACTCTGTTTAAGAGCCTACACTACCTCAGCTAAAATTCACTCTTTATCTCACTTGCACGATACTGCTCGCAGACTGAGTGAGAGCGAGACAGAGTGCGGTGCTAGGCGGCAGGCAGTGCCAATAGTTTAGGTATTTACTTTTTACGGTGAAAATAATGGTAACTAAAAAAAAAAAAAATAACATAAGACCCGCTTTATAGTTAGTTCGGTTAGTATACAAAGTTTCATGATCTAATTTGAAGTATTTTTTGAATACCAGTGGTTTATTGTTCGGTTTGGAGGTAACTTTGGATTTTTTTTGTATCGAGAAAATTTTATGAAATCGTGTTTTCGTCTAACATAAGACCTAACATTAATCCTCAACTTTACCATATATTTATTTCAAAATTAATGCTGCAGTATTTTCGACACAACGGAGGATCATGCTAAGCCAAGATTAGCGCGTTCAAACAAACTTCAGCATTATTATTAGTAGGTAGGTGAATGCTGCAGTATTTTCGACATAACGGAGGATCATGCTAAGCCATTTGAGGTACTATAGGCCTTTAAGGGCCTATACTACCTCAAAACAAAAGTAAGAAAAACAAAACACCCAAAAGTAGCCGAACAAAAGTAAGAAAAAGCGTGAAAACGAAATAATGGCGTGGGCAGGCAGTGCGATATGACAGGGTGGGTCGGGAATCAAGAATTTTTTTAGGCGGACTAAGTCGCGGGCAGATGCTGGTGATAATATAAAAATAATCATTAAAATCATCAATATAGCTTTTGATTTTTTTTTTTGAGGGAATTGTGGTATTTACACGAAATATCATTGTCTAGTCGAATTTGTGTAAGGTAGGTAGGTATCTATATTTTTAATGTGGCTTAAGAAAAATATTGTACTGCGTTTCTTTGATTTTTAGTTATAGTTTTGCAAATAATGCTAGTACAGACGCTAGCAGGTCAACCTACCCCAATCTGTCAAATTTCTTTGATAGATTTTCAACTTTAGCACAAAGGAATAAGGTTCATATTCAATTGGGAAAATCTGACAGATTGGGGTAGCTTGATGTGCTGGCCTCTGTACTTCCTTATCTTCTCAAGAAAATTGTTTTGCCAGACGATTTCACCTACGATTCGACTTGCATCTATAGCAAGTAGTAACAATTTTAACGACGAGTTACCTTTGGGTGATACGTAGATAGGTTTATAAAAATAAATCGTGAACAAGATATATTCATCTTTATTAATTTAACAATCATAAAAAATACTCTTAGACTATTTTAACAAATAGGTATTTTCGTTGTCTTTATTACAATATTTAGGCATTTATTCTTACCTAGAATTACTTTGTTATTTTATTATTTACACATGCAGATATTTTGGTAATTAACGCCCTAATTTAACTAAGGGCTGACTTTTCAATCGACTGATAATTTTTATTCGTGGAATAAAAATGACGTAAGTATGTCATTTTTTGTATGGAAGAACTGTAAAAAAATCAAAATTATTCCTCCAATTAAATTATCTGGCATTGGAAAAATCAGCCTTAAATAGATGAAAGCATTTATTTCAGGTATGATGATACCAACAACTTACACTTTACCCGACCTATTTCCTTGTTTACTGCCATATTGTTCTCTTCAACCCTCATTTACTCAACCCTAACTTGCCTATACCAAATGTATCTTGTTCATTGCATTATTCGTTCAGTTCATTAACGAACGGAGTTCGCGTCAGAACTGAGTGGCGTCGAAGTAGTAAATGTTTGGTGTAATTTACAATCACATAACGATACTTCGACCCCACACAGTTCTGACGCGAACTCCGTTCATTAGTATTGAATTTCTGATTTTCATCAACTACTTTTGCTGTTGACTGTACACACGTTACTTTTAGTTACCACTGAAGGTCTACCAGCTCAGCTAGGTCGAGGTAAAGAAAATATCCCTCATCTACGGCATAAAATACTGTTTCGTGAATACTTACAGCAACTTTACGTAAATAGGGACATATTTTTTCTAGTTTATACAGATGGTGATAAATGTTTTACTGACAATTCATAAAATCAATACTTTTATGATTCCTTACAAAAAACATAGTGTTTTCAAAGAAATATCATAAGATTTGCGAAGAATTGTGAATATTTTGAATTTATTTATTAGACTAGACTTATTTTATATTCTACTTTGGTTTTAAACTGTCTAAAAATAGTATTATTTCTGCATAATCTACTTAAAGCATACTACGATTGCTTATTTTTTTTTTTAAATATAATATAATTCTATACAATTCAATACGTGTTCTATAGATTTTGTTTTACTAAAGTATAATTAAATAACTGCAATTAATTTTCTGCATCAGGGATAATTTTAATTCTCAATATTTAAGATCTAACTGTAACAACGAAGCAGAGCAGGTAGGTAGGCACTTATTTACAAGGTTGAAAGCACCACTACAAACTTAAAAAATATTAAATATTAGTAATCTTGTATTTTGTACTTGTCAGACTTGGAATGGTGAACCAAATGCTTATAAAATTAATATTACACGATTAAAGTTCAGTGGTTAGTTCGTCTTGGGGCCGTCTAGACATTTCGAAGAATTCGTCTTCTAGCCAGACGCTTTCCCTCCTAACAATCGGTCTTCTTTCCCAAGGGTCGGAGAGGACGATGGTCTCTCTTTCTCTCTCTACTTGTGAGTAGCTAGGCGGTCTGCCAACGTCACTCCACTCGCACTCCATCTCCTTGTCTATGATATTGCTGTCATATGACGTGGGGGAATACGAAGGAGGTTTGAACGTCGAGAAGGATTGCTGGGTTGTCTCCGAGTCGGAGCCCTGGCTCGGTGGAGCGGGAAGGAAATTAACTAGCTGGCCTTCTTGTTGTGCACCCACATTTGTGCGGCTGTAGCGCTTCAGAATTCTGTAATAAACGTTTCGTGTTTTAAGTTGGGTAAGAAAATATAGGCAGGGCAACAAAAGTTTAAAACTGAATAAGGGAAACCTGAGATTAGAGATGCCGATTCATTCCACCAGTTTCTATGACAAATCTTTTACTGTTCAAAAAGTACGGTTATGGAATGACTTGCCTATGTCGGTTAGGCGTAGGTACCTACTCTATCTCCCTCCTTAAACATCATCATTAAGTAATTTCCTTTGCTCCTGTTTTATGTTTAATATTATATATATGTAATATTATATATATATATAATATATATTTATTTAGATTACCTACCTACTATATGCCTACTATAATACACTATTATGTAAGTATGTATTTATTGTATTATGTAAATGGTACACCATAGACTACCTACAGTATTTCCCATTTTTAATCCATCCAAAGGTTGTCTTTATAAGATCGCTCTTAGCGATAAGACCGCCCATTGTGTCACCCTTTGTAAAATTTCTATATTTATGTCTGTAATTTATATGGTTTACATAATAAAGAGTATTCTATTCTATTCTGAACAAAAATGTGGCATTGTTTGCTGTCAACTGAGAATGGTGGAGAAGAACCTAGATAGGTACCTACTTGTTTACCTAGAAGAGACTGAGAGTTACCTACTTCAAAACATCTTCTTATTTCATACATATTGTAATCATCTATATTGCAAAATTTACAACAACTGATGCAAAGATCAAAATATATTCACAAAAAAACCAACCTTTCAGCCCAACTGGCGAGTCGCGGCCACTCATCCGGCACAACGGGCACCTGCTGCTTGTTCAACAATATCAGCAACTTGGCCAGATCACTCAGGATGCAACTGTAACAGAAGCTAATATTAGACCCCACTATCTCAAGTATCTAACGCGACGTAAATAAACAACGCACTGCAGTGTTGAGGCACTGTTTGGAATCTGTTTTTGTAAGTTAAGTTGGTAGCTCTCTGTCAACAAACTCGCTTGCTATGTTATTAGAGCAGTGTTGTAACCTCTTTATATCAGTCTGTTGATTCGTTTGCTTTGATACAGTAGCATTGCAGTGATTGCATTCTAAAAAGAAGTAGTACTTGTAGTATAAAAACGACATTTTGTTTATGTTATGCTTATCTACAACCTATTAAATTAGAGGTAAAGCCAGTAGCCCGCTACGGTTTGCTCTCTATTCTTAAGATGGTTTTTCTGGTTCCGTACACATCTGTTTTCGTGAACATGGAGTGACGATGCTTTTTATCATATTTAATACTGAAAATAACTGCAAGCTTTTTTATAATATTGAGTAAAGTTAGTGCCTCAGTAATTCCTCTAAGCCCAGAATCTACAATGTAAATCCACTGGCCATGTCCCAAGACTGCAATAAACCTTTCTGTAGCCGGCACCCTCATAAACGTCCTATATAAAAGTCAACATACCTGTATGCCATTGCAGCATCATTGTTGCCAAGCTGATAAAGCTCGCGCACTTGGTTCCGCGTGTGGTTCAGGATCGCCAGCAAGGTGAAAGCGTGGGGCTGTAATGATAACAACAGTCTTATCAATGCTTACTTAAGTGGAGAGTTGACCAGTGTAACCTGGCAGTTCATGAAAGCGTTGCTTGTAAAGAACAACAGAACATTTTAATATATTTCACAGTATGCCAAGATATGTTGGCCATTTGTAATCCTCAACTAGAGCAAATTATGAAATGTTAGAAGAAAAGTAGGCTCTTAAGACATATCGTGCGATCATAATGTGGGCGTTGATAAATCTCCTGATTTCTTAACGTTATAGCTAGCTAGGTTCAGTAATTTTTTATCGCTTATTATTTCTATCTTTTATTCTGTGATTATGTAATTTGTTGATTCGGAAGCCCACATCCACTTTTGAATGTTTCGTAACCTGTAATTGATTGGTTTAATATTGTATGTGTAGGTAAGTTTCTGCAGATGTTTTAAGTCTAATACAAAGTAGCATATTGTTTTGGCTTTATATATTGAACTGTTGTTATGTAGTAGAAACAAGAGTGAATAACAATTGAGCATCATAAGAAACAACTGTCGAGGCTTTGCTACAACGTTAGTAACGCAATTATATCTGAGTTATATTTGTGTAAACTACTTTTTAATTGGCGCTGATGAGTTTAACATAACGACTGTGATTTATATTCAAATGCGAAGTCGCGTTTCAAAGTTGTTCTCACTTTTGTAAGCTCGTTTTGGTACTTGGTTTTTAAATGAGATCGATGTTATTTTAGATATTCTTTTTCTTAAGTAGGTACCTATACCATCATTCGGTCATTTTAGGCCATAGCTTAGTACCTAACTTAATATTTGAGCTATGCTCTATTTATTAATTTGATGTTTTCGAGCTTAATAAACTAAAGATGCGTTGATGCAGACTACTTTTGTGATTTTATTGCTGATATGTCTAAGAATTCTAGAGATATGTATACATTAGTAACTTACTCGCAAGCAGTCCAATTGTTTGTGGAACTCCCGCAGTCGCGTGTCGTCGTCGTGGTGAGTGCGCTGCGGCAGCGGCTGCGGCTGCGCGCGCGCCTTGTTGCGACACCGCGCGTAAGCTGCCACCGCTGCTACCAACGCGATGCATGCTGCCACCCCGCAAGCACCGCCAACTATCACCTGGCATACACAAAGAGATATATTTTAAGTTATATGGTCTTAAATACCAAATTGATACAGAACAGATGGCCATCTTCATAATTTCGTCGTCTGACCCAAGTATCATTTTTTATTGCATGGAATCCTACGGAGGCAATTTCTTGAACTTAGGCTTTGTCCTTGGAGGCTTATGTTCAACAAAAGAGATTTATGAAATCTGGAATTGGACCATGTCTCCTCATAGGACTTGATGCTTTCAAAAATGTTGAAAGCCATCTAGTCATATGTTGGTAGATGCATGCCTACAAGACAATGCAACTAATAATAACCTCACCAATAAAACAGTTGTACAATAACCGGGCACCTGATAAAATTTATTGCTTCATTAACTTTCGATTCGACTAAAAATCGTGAGCACGACATCGACATAAAACAGGTAAGTCGACGGCGGCTGTCTGGTTGATCCCCTCACACTAGCAATTTGCCAATAGCAGAGTAGGGACCTTTTCAGATTGTAAGTAATGGGGGCGAGGTCATCATTATGGGTATATGAAGGGGCAACCGAACAGAACAAAACACACAGGCCAAAGGCAGACGGCGCAGGATTTAAATGGTATAAGGTAATGAGGCCAGTGTCATCAGCTAGTATGAAAGGAATAGCTTCGAAATCATTCATGACAATATGCTCTTATTTTGGAAGATTATCTTTTTGAAAGATGAGAAAAGGCTACGCAGACGATATTTTTCCAAGACCGTTATGTTCCAGTCTATGGCCTAGCTAGATGTATATTTTATTATATTGTCCAAGAATAACTAATCAAAATAAATCTAATCTAATCAATCTAAATATGTTATGGAAGCACAGATGATCTCGTTGCTTGGTAGCAATATTGATCAGAGTAAAGTGGTATAGCTGTTGGAAGCAGTGATTACATCCACTTTGCCAGTTAAGGGATATCCGGTTGTAATTAAAATATAATGGCCCGATTCATGTTCTGTTGTTCACAAACTAAATTAAATTTAAGTTCAGTGCATCTTTTTCTTTCCATTTCATTATGAAAAGGACGGAAGATAAATATTAGTTTAGTCCTGTCAAATAGATAATCCATAGACAAGTTTAGACGTGATTAAAAAATTGGCTACTAAAAATACGTCAATTTACGTCAGGCGCTGACTAATTTAACAGGACTAAACGAATATTTATCTACTAACTAAACTAATATAACAGAATCGGGGCCAGTGGCCCCGATTCTGTTGAAGCTGGTGATGGAAAACATCGTGAGGAACCAGCATGTCCTAGAACTCTAAATTCGAAGCCTTGTAACATGTACCAACCCGCACTGGGCTCTTGTGGTGGATTACGGCCCACTCACAGAGAGAAGCACTGTGTCCCAGCAGTGGGAACATTATAGGCTGATTATGCAGTTCTACCTATGATATACTGCTTTTGGCCCAAGTTGTTTTATCTGAATGTATACAAAATACCTACTCCCTTTGATTTTCAGTCAGTGAAATTGCTAGACTTGTGTTTCTCATGGAGCATAAAGCTAAAAGTCACTAAACCGCGATGCAATGTTAGCACATGAAGCTACAAGTAGCGAATGCTCCGAGTCTACGTATTATTTACTTGTGGTTATTTTCAATTGACGCCACTGAGAAGTAACGTAATAGCACCTGCTACAATGGAATCGTTTATTTATTTAGTAGGTATTACATTGTGCGTGTATACGTATATCCCTAGGTATGTAGGTATGTCTGTCTGTGTTGAAAGGGCATAGAAAAGAGGTTAGACAAGTTCATTGTACCAAAGCTGAAATTATAATTAACTTTCAAACTTTAATAATGGTGCCGATTCTCTTGTACACCGAAATAAACTAACTAAACTATCACTAAAATTCCTTACTTTTGGCTATGAGAATCTTAGAGCTATTCTGCATTAAAATATCTCTAAATTTAAAAATAATTTTGACACAACCAAATCGAGTTTGACAATCGCGACTACACGTGGTAAGTAGGTACTTTTTTTTTGTTTGACTTCGCACGGTTTGTGCATTCAGCCAAAAAATAGGTGTACCTACATATTTGCCCTACCCCGTGTTTTTTTTTTGAGCCGAAGGTGCGCATTGGGGCAACCTCGTCCTCTTTTATATGGAATTTTTCACTTTTGTATGGAAACTATGAAAGATTATTACCAACGTTTTGAGTTTTAGGGGTTTACGGGTATCATAAAGGGGGTCGAAATTTTCATTATTTTTGCGATAGGACACACCGTTTTCGAGATATAAGCAAAAGAAAATAAAAAAACAGTATGTACTGTTTTTGGATCTGAAGTCGAGGTGTCGGTGTGAATTTTAATTCATGCCAACTAATTTTATTTCACAACTTTTTAGTCGCGATTAAAAATACTCAGATTTAGTTAGAAAATCTAAATTTTAGATAAAAAAATCAAATTCAGAATAGCAAAATTACTATTTTCACTAAACGAATATCTCAGTTCAATCTTAGTGCTGTCAAACTAAAATTTAGTTAAGTTGTGTCACTTTAGTTAATTTCAGAATAGGAAATCGTCGTTTGACAGGAATAAACTAAATTTTGGTGATTTTTAGTCTAGTTTAGACGCATTTGTGACAAGAGAATCAGCACCAATGTCATCATCAAAATAAATATGCTTAAATGCATATAGATAAAAGATAAATCATGATCCTATTTTGGCCCCTTATAAAAATCACAAGAGGTACCTACATAAAACTGAGATTGAAAGTTAATGGACCGAAGAATATCTTTAAAAAAAATAGGTAGCATTAAACTATTATAATCTGTTGAACAGCCGCCATAAAATAAAAGTTCTGAGTGCAAAATCATCATTTGGATTTACAATTAAAATGATTTAGATTGCATGTAGCTACCTACGACGGACTACATCTGTGCCGCACATCAAAGCCGTTGCATCATGGTGCTTTAATTTGAAAGACGTTGAACTTTGGTGTTCTGGCATTTGATAAATTGGGCTAATATTATTACAATATATTGATTGTAGCCTATTTAAGTACTACTCTAGTAGACTACGACTTATGTGAGTGTTTCAAAAGCGACAGATCTATATATAGGAATGCAACAAGGCAATATTCTGGGGCCTAGATTCTTTCCTCTTTCGTACAGTAGTCTGTAGGTAGGACTTCTTGGAAGTTCAAAGACCTGAATTGTGTCTAGAGTACGATATACTGGACTGTTTAGAGACAAGTTGTCACCCGCAGATACCAATAGTTGTGCGCGTTCATTCAAGATGTCGTATGTTAGTTTAAAAAGTTTGACATACCTCGTTATAAGTCTGCGCTGGGTAGCACACCCTGCCCATGAGGTGGTCATCATGAGCCCAGGCTTCGCGACTGCCGGCAGGACAATCGTGGGCGCAGGTACCTCCCGGCCACACCAGCAGCCGAGCGCACTTCACGCACCCGTCTGCGGCGCAGCGCACGCATTCCGTACCACAGCCTGGAAACAAAACTAGATGGTAAAAGTTTATCAAGTCAGGCTCACTTGCACCACAAAATAATCACTAGATGCATTTAGCGCGATTTTAAAACATTGTTCTATTTCTGTCAATCGTTTGAAGATGACAGAGAAAGAATGATGTTTTAACACTCACCCTGCTATGGGAACCGCCTGCGACCCCCAAAAAATTTTGTTCAGCAGGCCAAAGCACATCACGCAAGAGAAGTATCACATTTTCCATTACAGGACGCCAGTAGTTGTAAAAACTATTTGAATTCGAGAGGTCAGGACGGAACCGTGACGGAACCCACGGCGTCAAGAACTATTTTTTTTGGACCCGCCGGCGTATCCCACGGCCTCTTGTAATAATTTTGACTTTTGACTCACGGCGTTCACAAGCAGAGACTTTGGGACCCACAGGCGACCTCCATGGCCTCCAAAACTTAGTTTTATGTATTGTCGGCAGGGAGAGTGTTAAATATGTTTAGAATTAAACGCATTTAGTGAGTTGTACACGTTGTAGTTTGCACAAACCTTACACAAGTGCATAGTTTGCAAACGATGGTATTTGGTCAATGGGGGCACTGCATCCTGCAGAGTACTCTATCGATGACTAGTCAGTAGCGTGGTCGGTGTTAGAGGGCTGCCTTTTATCTTTGGAAACAACAAAGGCGAAAAAAAATTGTGCAATCGAATCAGTGAAGCTTAAAATACTACACCTGCACGTTGTGTGATAAACTTTTTGGTCGTCGTATGTGTGCCATTTTGTTGGACAAAAATTGCATCAAGGTTTTCGTTGAGGCTACGTTTAGCTTGCCAAAGGCTAAAGCAAGTGGGTGAAGTGATATTTTATAGTTAATCTAAATTCCTCAAGTAAAGTAAAAATTTTTGCTAATATTACCGGTAAGTATTGTAAAAAATGCACGGAAATCAGCTCCGGAGTCCGGGGCCTATATTTTTTCTTTTCTCAAGAATAGAATGTGGATTGAATATGAAATGGAATCACTGTCTGAGTAAAAGGTATTGCTTACTTTTATTTTAGGAGTCAATTGAGCACGTTGGAATTTCCAACATACCGAAGTTTACTTTTTATGGAAAGATTGGATTTATGTTTTACATCATTTTAAAAGTATCTTTAATTCTGCAATTAAAAAGTTTATTTTATACGAAACTGACTATACAGTTTGATTTCTTATGAAGGAATTGGGCCGAAAAGTAAGTTAATTAGATAAACAAATGACCAGGGCCCAAGTCTGCTATTTTTATAAATTCGTCATTCCAACACGACCCCATTGTCATTTTGCTAAAAGTTCGTAATCTGCTAAATTCATAATGGTCGATCATTGGTCGGTCAATGGTCTGAGAAAAACTACTAAATTTCATGCTAGATTTCATTTAATATATATTTTTACATATTAAGTATTAGTGTTTGCAATCTGAAGTAAGAAGTTCGTAAATAGCAATAAACAGTACATTTATCCATTTGTCATTATGTACGAGATTACCATTTTATGCCATTTCTTTCAATGGAGTGTCAGTGGTTGACCATTGGAAAGTCATAATGACGCCATTATGGTCGGGGCAAAAATATTTTCGTATTTTGAATCTATTGTTAGTAATCAAACCTCTTTGGCAGTACTGAATGTAACTGGCTGGTTTTAATACTATTAAATGTTGACATTCTAAAGATGCAATAAATAAAAAAAAAACTAGTTCCCGCCATTTCTCAATTGTTTTTCAAGCAAGCAACATGAACGTATGTGACGAAGAAATACGGTACATTTTAAAATTTTATTACAAAAAAGGTAAAAATGCGACGAACGCCGCGAATAAAATTTGTGGGGTTTACGGACCTAATGCGGTATCAATACGAGTAGCATAAATGTGGTTCAAGCGTTTCAAGTCAGGAAATTTTAGTGTGAAGGATGAAGCTCGCTTTGGACGCCCTGTCACGGATAAAATCAGTGCCATTTTTGAAAAAGTGGAGCAAGATCGACATATTAGTAGTTATGATATTGCTGAAGAACTGGATGTTGATCACAAAACAGTTTTACGGCATTTACAAAAGTCTGGGTACAAGAAAAAACTTGATATTTGGGTACCACGTGATCTCACTGAGAGAAACTTAATGCAACGTATTTCCATGTGCGATTCTTTGTTGAAACGTAATAATTTCGACCCATTTCTTAAGCGGTTGATTACGGGTGATAAAAAAATGGATTACTTACGATAAGAATGTCCGAAAAAGATCGTGGTCGAAGCATGGACAAGCCCCACAGACCGTGGCAAAGCCCGGCCTGACTCGGAACATACTGATGCTGTGTGTTTGGTGGGATTGGAAAGGAATCGTCCACTATGAACTTTTGCCGCCGGGTAAAACTAACGATTCTGACCTCTACTGTCAACAACTGATGAGGTCAAAAGAAGCTATTGAGAAAAACCGGCCGAAGCTGGTGAATAGCAAGGGCGTGGTGTTTCGTCACGACAAAGCCAGACCGCACTCATCTATAGCCACTCAGCAAAAATTGAGAGAGCTTGGCTGGGATGTGTTGATGCATCCTCCGTATAGCCTTGATCTTGCTCCATTAGATTTCCACCTGTTTCGGTCACTTCAGAACTCTTTAGGAAGCATAAGTTAACCTAAAAAGAACACCGTGAAAACTACCTGTCAGATTTTTTTAATAAAAAATCTCAAAACTTATACAGCAATGGGATCATGGCATTGCCCACAAGATGGCAACAAGTCATCGATCAAAACGGTACATACATATTATAAATAAATAAAAAATTAAACCTAAAAGAAACATTTTTTTTTGTATGAAAAATACGAAAATACTTTTGCCCCGACCTAATATTAAGTAGTAGATTACCAAACTTGTCAAAATCAACAATTATGAAATAAATGACAGACCATTCTGACACTATTGTAATAGCAGACTTGAGGCCCTGATTTCAAGAGGTAAAGTTTATTGGAAAAATTGACTACCTAGCTAGCCGAAGAAGTTTTTCACGGTAGCTGTAACGTAAGACCGTATTACCTGTGGTATTACTAATAGTTTATAAAGGTTTGCAAGAAGAAAACTACATCCTGCTTGAGGCAAGCGAACGTAACTTTATACACTATACTTTATACAAGTGTACGCTTGCTATTTTTTTGCATCAATAAAACACTAACCGTGAGCGTGCGTGACGGGCCTTACCGTAGGCAATATACAGGGTGTCCCTGGAAGTATGGATCAAATCAAATAGGGGCGTGGGCAAAGTCATTTCCAAACTTTTTGATCCTGAGAATGTTGGTGAATTATTTACGGTTCAAAAGTTACGACAAACTTTTGTTATTTTCAATCACTTTGCATACTGCTCAAACAACAACAACAAGAACAAAATCATTTAAAAAAATCTACCAGGAACTGTCAATTTAAGTTTTTTAGACAGCCCTGATAGTTTTTTTTATTAATTTTTTCTTTGAGCACTATGCGAAACGATTGAAAAAAAATTGGTCACAACTTTTGAACCGTATAATAATTCTCAATCATTATCAGAATCAAAAAGTTTGGAAATGACCTTGCCCACGCTCCTATTCGATTTGATTCATACTTTCAGGGACACCTGTATACAATACATAAACGAATTCTTACATCCTATGTAAGAATTCGTTGGATTGGCAGAAAAATACACCTTTTTGTAATTTTATATCAGCTTTTAATAAAGCACACTTTTCACCTTTAAAATCGTCTTTTTGTTTCTACCGCTTACCCTCGTCTATGTTCGTACGTTTCGTTCGGAAACTTTAAAAAGCAGATTAAAAAAGTAAAATCAGTTCAGAAATTACACAGAATCAGCTGAAAATACTAATTAACTTATTAAAAGTTAATGTTATTAAATAGCCCCATGCATAGCTATGTAGCGCTGCGCTGCTGTGTAGCTGTGTGTATTAGGGTGTATTTAGGGTGTTTGTATGCGTGTGAGTGTGAAAGGGGTGTGTGAGGGTGTATGTAGCAGTGTGAGAGGGTGTGTGTGTGTGTAGCTATGTGTACGGGTATCGTATTACCCAGTAACTGGGTTGTGGAGGTCAGATAGGCAGTCGCTCCATGTAAAATACTGGTATTCAGCTGCATCCGGTTAGACTGGAAGCCGACCCCAACATAGTTGGGAAAAGGCTCGGCAGATGATGATGATGACATAGCTTTGTACCGTCTCGAAATGAAATGTGAGGAACGTTTACTTGATTTAATCTTTGATATTTCGCTACGACGACATTGAAGTCTGATCCATTACCCATAGTTTTCAATAGTTAAACAACCAACACAACCTTCTTTATTTTCTTGCTTGCTGAGCTTGTGCATTGAGTTCTTATAAGACCTTCATTTTTTGTACTCGAACGAGGTCTACGTAACTCGAAGGTACCATTGGAATATTTCGAATGTCTATGCTAATAAATGGTACCATGTTTGGGCGTAATGTATTCATGGCGATGCACGACGCTTATTCGATTGCTCGGTTCAAACGTGGAGTGGTGAATGTAAAATTTCACCTCTCCTACACCGCATCGCCATACAAAGTCATTAATGTTTATAATTTATGTCGTTAGGAGGTCAAACCGCAGCGCTGACCATAAAACTCCAAAATCGATGCGGAACTTATGTAAGAAAACATTTTTTGGTTATGTTTGAAAAGTAAGACTTCTAAGCGCACTCATTTGCATATTAAAACGGGTTTACGAGCGGTTTACTTAATAATATAGTAGCACATTAAAAAGTTTACCGCTTGCTTTGAAACAAATGAAACAAAGCTCGTCTGCGTCTAAATGTCAAGCTTAAAGCTCGCTCTTGGCATAAAGTTTAGAGCCTTACTGCTTACTGGTACATTATACGAAAGCAACTTACGGTACGGGTTCACTTAATTCCCCGTTTCAGAAGCAATGACTTTGGAAATCGATTTATATTCAACTTCAGTGATTTGGATCGTATTTCGATACTTTCCAAAGGGAAAACGCGCGCAATATACGATTAGTGCGCTGTTCAATTAACGGGACCGACCGGACGAGTAGACACATTACTGTGTTTTGTTTACTTACGTTCAGCATTAGGTACTTGCATAATACGGCTTCTGTGCACGGCGCTGCATGATAGGCAATTCTGGCGATCGGCACTTTAGTGTTCGCTACCAATTATCGTTTGCACTAGCACTTAGGAAGTTTGATCTATTTGTTAATTAGCTGTTGTTCGGGATTCTAGACCACCAATGTATAAGTGCATACCAATGCTGATAGGTTTCTTTGAGATGACTTTGTTTATGTTACCTAGAAAAAAGTTACTGTATACTTTGAACTTTGCAGTAGGTATCTATGCTTCTTGTTATAGTGAGTGGGAGTTTGTAGGAAGGCCAAGAGGCACTGGCGAAGATAAGTGAAAGCTGAATTGAAAATTTTAAAAACCTTATAAAATAAACTCCATCAAAGAAAATACCGAATTTTCTAGTTGTGCACACATATGTACAAAAACACATATGCGTTTATGCGTCATATTTATATGACGTGGAAAGGCCGAACATTGACATAGCTTCAAAAATGAATAGTTATTTAATTTGAAACAGTATTGACGAGGCCATTTATAACGATCCGTCAAAAATAACCAGTGCTTATTTATTTTGGAGTATGATTGATCATTGTATTCATGTAGGTGATCAATTTCATTGGCTTTACACAGTAGGTAGTTGTAAAGTGTTCTTTACATAATATGACCAAATGACCTGTATCGTCGAATCTATAATATTTTCCCTTTAACTACTGACAATTAACCGTGATTACCACGGATCGATATCTTGGTTCGTCATAAGGTAGGTTGGTGTTGGTAATCACATCGCTTTTCTTTACGGAAATGTTTTCATGATGACGGGAACTTGGGCGCAGCCTGTTCAAGTACAATTGGTGTGAAAGATAATGAGAACATTGACACCAGTGCAACAGTTGCAGCGTAAATGCGGTAGAAAATAGAAATCTTGTTTTCTTGTAGTGTTTTAGTTCTCATCGACTGTTTGCATCACAATGTTTGGAAAGTTAAGATCTATTAATGTCCTCCAGTTTTTATATATAAATTAAACTAATGTCATTTTTTTTCCATTTGCTGTAATTGACTTGTTCGTGTGAGAAATATTGGAAGTGTGACATTTCTATATAAAAGCTAAAAAAACTACGTAAAAGACTTCGTAATCATGTTGTGTAAGAATGTCTTTGATCTTATAGCAATTATGTCTACGACTAGGTATAGCTTTTACCGTGTTGCTTATAATTTTCAAAAAGTTTACAGAAAGTGACTAAATTCCAGTAAAAAATGAGTAAAACTGAAAAGTAGCTAATTATAGAATCACTTGAGTTTCAAATAGGTACATTGCGTTTTTTGTAATCGTGTCACGATTATTTGAGTAAAAGGCGTTAACATTCATGATCAATAGGATAATTAAAACTGTAAGTAGGTTCAGGAGAAAGCGACATATTCTTAATTCTTAGTTTACCGGAGAAACCAGGTTTAATTACCTGTGTCTGATTGTCTACTGACGCACTTAGGATTGTTTTCCAATCAACTTTATTAACTATTAGCTTCTGCGCGCGACGTTGTCCGGGTGAAATTTCTTGTTTTAACATAAAATATATCATAGGACATTCGGTAATACTGCAGCTTCCCATTAGTCAAATAATTTTCGGAATTAAATCACTAGTTAATAAGATTACTCTTCATTTTTATCTCTTTGTTAGTAGATATAGATTTTTCCTACAAGAGATATAATATTTGGCAGAAATTAAGATATATAAATAATGTTAACTTATGATTGATAGCTAAATAAACGGATGTCCTCTCTCAACATATACCTACATACATCGAAACGTAGTAGGTAAATTGTTAGTTAGCATTTTAGGTTCATTAATTCTAAAGAGATTAATGATAACGAGGGTTAGTCCTTAGTTCATATTTCATTTCGGTGTTATATAGGTCTTTGGGATGGATGTCTAGAAAATTTAAAATTTAATACTGATGGAGGTCTAATTAATCTACGAAAAGGTAAGATACATTGGTTGCCATTTTATTTATAAATAGGTAGAAACAGATCGATAAATAAATTCTTTTGCCACTTGTAAACTGATTTGGTGATTAAAGTGTGTTGTGTGTGTGTACTACGAAAAACGCATCAGTTATATAAAAAAGTGATCTCACATATTTTCAGTTATCATTATTATTTCAGCGCCTACCGCACTCTTATCCATGGGACAACTGTTATTCATGTTATTCAGAGGTTAGCGACAATCCTAATTATTATATTCGAACTGACGTGACAATGAAATGTCTTTGCACATATTTTTGGACCAACCACCCTTTTCTTGGCAACTGGTGACTAGTGGACTACACCTCGCCTTCTCTTGTTTTTTTGTTAGCCATTTTTCTTTAAAACCTCTATGTCTTGGGCGATTTCTGGCCCTGTTGGCCCCGCAGACACCACCACCTTCGCCATGGGCTACCCGGAAGGCGATGTCCTTCCTCAGGCGTCCAGTAAATAACGATCTCTGCCCATCCCTTGTATCCTATAACTCTTAAAAGGTAGTAGTAATCCGGGACTCACTCACGTGTGTCGTTGATGGCGAGTGGCGCGTCGGCGGGCCGCAGCTGCGCGCTCGCAGACGCCGTCAGCAGCACCGCCAGCGCCACCAGCGCCGCGCGCGTCATCGCACACCGCTACTCATCGTGACTGCAGAAGAAAACAAATTGATGAATGACAGAGAACCCAAAGGTCAAGAAGAAGATACCATGGGTCACAGTTTCTTTGAGTGTAATACATTTTTAATTGACAGGTTAGTGTTAGTTAGTAAATTTCCTCGTTTGTCAAAGAACAATGAGTAATTTAGGAGTTATGAGGGAACAGATGAACATACATACGAGTATATAGCCGATGCCCTAGTCGGGTAACAATTATTTTTGATAGTTCCTCCCACCCACTTGAATGTTTATTAAAAATCATTAAAAACATAGTGAAAACAATCTACCTATATTAAATAATAGTGCATTCTGTTAAAAGTGACTATGGAAAATGCGTTAGTAGCCAGGTCATTAAATTGCCATAAAAAAGTAGGTGGACTTGACGGTTCCGTGGGAATCAGTTGCATGCAGGCAGTGCAGAGCCAGTGGTTATGTTTATCACGCTGATGCTTGGTCCCAGGCTTATGTCCACCTGAGGACGTCGTTCGGCTAAGATGATGGTGATGAATAGGATGAGATGATGATATCTACAGAGGAAACGACATATTGAGGGTATACCTTAATGAGACCCTTGCACGGTTTTGTGTACGTTGTTCATAAATCAGAACTTATACGTGAATTTAATATAACAGCTAGAAAACTTTTCACATCGCTAAAAGCTTAGATGGAAAGTACTGTAGCAGTTCTAGATACTTGTTACCATTAGATACTAAGGAGTCGATCGCAGTAATGTGTGAAATTCATAGCTAATTATGTGCCATAAGTAGTAAGGCGTTGCTACATCGACGCCTACATGCAACTTATTAACATTTTCTCAAGTCAGCGCTCACAACTTTCACGGAATGACAAGCGGGTCTGTGTTGTTGTTGAGTGTTGTGGGCGGCCATGGTTACGTAGGTACTAATTAGTAGGCTGTATCCGGTACTTCCCCTAAGGGCTCACAAGGTAATGCGAAATGTGACATAGCCAAAAAACGACTGGAGACAGTGGCTAAGGAGGAAGAGAAAACTCTTCGATACGAGGAAATCATCTACACAGATAATAAAATAGTAACGAAGGATTTTTGTCCGTTTATCGTTTTTCTGGATGTATGTTCTGGATTGGCGCAAAAACTGCTGAAAATTCCGGGATAAATTTGACATACAGATAGTTTAGGTATAACCTGGATTAATATATAGGGTATGACTTTTAATCCCCGTAGTACGTTCCCGTGGGGTATTTTCCGACATCTATGGAGGCGAAGCCGCGGGCAAAAGCTAGTTTTCAATAAAATAGGAATAGTACCTGCAACGATATCGCCTGATAAATGTGATGATATTTTCCTTAGGTACTCTATTTTTAGGAAAATAAAACATGGACAACGATATAATTTAGATAGGTATTTATTTATAATAGTCACCTGGTGACAATATTTTAGAAAATGAAGTTGTTTGGAGGTAATAGTTATTAATAACCGTACATTTCATGGTAATGATAAAGTACCAAGAAGCTTTAAGACCAGCATTTAAACTTCACTGTAACTGTTTTCATGACATCACTTTTGTGAGAAACAAGTAACGTCACACGAACTTAAATATTCTGCCTATAAGAGAAATACAAAACCACAGATTTAGTTTCTTTGTTGTGACATCACTCGTAAAGTTAAAAACAAACATAAAATAAAACAGTTAAGTCGTAATCGTAACTTTAAAACATGTAAAGGCAATAAAAAAAAAGTTCTTATTTCGTGGTTTATGTTAAATTCGAATAACTCACCGAATAGATTCCGTACAAGCAAAACCACACATAACTTATGATAGAAAGAAGAAAGAAACAAAGAAAAATACATTTACTTAACGAAGATAACATAACATCACGACTGTAATCCCTAAAGGGTTCTAAGGTAGAGGTATTTATGTTACACCCACATTTCGGTATGTAATAGAGGGCGAGCTTATTGCCATCAGCCGGGCACAAATCCAGGCTCCAGGTTACTACTGAGAAATTTCAAATTGAAAAACCCAATAACACTTTACCCAACCTGGGAATCGAACCCAAGACCTCATGCTCAATAGTATCAACGAGGAAGTCAGCACATAACTAACGCAACTTTAAAATCTTAATGGCAATAAAAGGAATGTTCTTAATGCGTGGCTTAGTTTAATTCGAGTAACTCACTGCATAGACTCCGTACACGCAAACGGCAAAACCATTAACTTTCACTATGACGTATTAAATATGTAATGTTCGCAATGACTACATCTATAGCAATTCCATGAGAGTGATCATTACGCCTAACCTGTTTTAGATAGCTCTCATATTTTTACGACACGTTCTTAGATTGCTGAAGCTTCTTTCTCAGTAATCTTTTTTGTACAGGGCACAGATATGGCAAATGACATTGGCTGTTTCCTGCTAACATTATTGATGACAAAGGCTACTTATATCAATAAAATATGTATATATTATATTATTTGATATGAAACCAGTAACAATGTCAGTTATTAATTCCGATCAATAACTTCATTGACCTGTTTATAAACACGAAAACGTAGTCTTGTTTGTACGTTAACTTTTGACGCCGAATGACACTGCTACAATTATCTTGCCAAACAAGGTGACGCTGCGCTGCTGAAAACTGAAAATACTTTTGGGTATCTACACTAATATTATACCTAGAGTGATAATTTGATAAAGTTTGGAAGTTCGGATGTAGGAGATAATCTCTGGTAGTAGTAGTACTGATTGAAAATTCTTTCACTGGCAAAAGCTACACTATCGCCGAGCGCCAAAATATACCCTATATTTTATACTACAAATCAAATCAAATCATCTATTCAATTTAGGCTGAGAATCAGCATTTTTCGTCAAAATTACGGAGTAAACAAAGTAATAAAAATGCGAAGTCGCGGGCAGAAGCTATTATCAAATAAACCAGTGGTGCCTTATGGAAATTTTGCAGTTATCGCCATGTCTTAATTTCTACTTAACTTACTAGTTACTTTGCATATAAGGTACCCATAGAAACAGGGATAATTCTTCACTGTCATTCAAGTAAACAGTAAATTATTGTACGGTATCTAACGATATACAGGGTGTTTGGAAGCTGAGTGCAAAGCTTTAAGGGAGTGATAGTTGACATCATTTACAGCATTTTGAGCCATACATGTCTTAGACGAAGTATGTTTTTTTTAATTTTCGACTGCAAACTTTTAGTTAAAAATACATACCAACTTTAACTGGAAAAAAAAACATACGTCGTTTAAGACATGTATGGCTCAAAATGTTCTAAATGGTGTCAGCTATCACCCCCTTAAGGCTTTGCATCCAGCTTCCAAACACCCTATATGTACCTACAAATAGAACAATCATCATGTCGACAATATACTGCTTTATTATTTTTTATCAATATAATTTATGTCCATCACGGCTTAAATGAGGGCATTCACTTTTTGCAACTGCACATCAGACGATAAAAGCTCGCTTTTATTCCTTGTACGAATCTTCTTTAAACGTCCATAATATAATGAAATCCTTATACCTAACGATGCGTTGGTCGGTGACTGGTGAGTCATGCATGGAGTATTATTACTGCGGCCAATGTCCTTTTTAACAAAAAATTCGGGTCTTAATTTATTGTTTGGTCATGTGGGATGTGGGTCAAACGGTCTCGTCCATCCGTCCGTCTGTCCTCTCGATGTAACAGTACGACGAGTTTGCAAATCAGTTGACATTGGCATTCGATAACCGCCATTGATCAAGAATCCTCCCACACGCCCCGTGTTTTCAATATTTATGCGCTGTATGAATTTACTTGTTTGTTTGTCTACAAAATTAGTACTTAAGTCATTTCCTATGTAGCATAGATTTTTAGCCTTGGCTTAGTACTTAATTACACGTATTTTCCTTCTCCATGTTGTATGTCTATCAAAGTCAAAGTTGAATATTTTTTTTTAAGCAGGGCATTAAAATACACTTTTAGACCGACAAAATTTACAAGATAAAAATAATAACTCTCCTTTTTGCTACGCCGTAGTCGGGTAAAAAGAGAATTGATTCTAGGTGCCCCTTCTAAAGGTAGTTTCAAGAAACTTCATAGTTACTTTTTTTAAACGTTTTACAATAATTCTGATACATTAATTACCTACTTATAATTAAATGAGAAGAGGATGTCTGAATCTTTCTATGGGTGTCTGTATCTATCGGCGAAACTTGAACAAAATTTGGTCAGCATTTTTAGAGCTCTCAAACAGACAGACGCGGATAGAGATGCAAGATTATTTGTCTGTTGCGAGTCAACTCGATGAAGTCTTTCTATCGATACATATATTCCGTTCGTCATAAATCAACAGCTTTCTAATTTGATTGCCCAGATCAATATGTCTGAATGTTTGATAAGGCTTGGGTAATAAATAGCTGCGGCTTAGATAGTAGGTAGGTACTACTCAAACGAAAAGTGAAGCCAAATTGACTTTAGAGCGAAAGACGACAGCCAAGCGAGAGGAAATACTAGATGTTTAAATGCATGTGTGTAAGTGTAATAATTACAAAAGAGAAGCATCATGTCTAGCACGTTTAAATAAGACATCACATCAAACAAATAACTTTGAAGTCATTGTCTGGGAAGCGATTTTATTTTTCTGCAAAAACAGCAATTCGCCTCGTCCAAGTATAAAATATATTTTTAGGGTTAGCACTATTTCAGGTAAGGTGATGGATGGTTAAAGAATTGATGAAACACAATGTAAGAAATAGGTAAGTCACAAGTAAAGATTGAGTGCCAGCGTTTCGTATAGTTTTCTTGCTTGACTGTAGGACTACTCATACATTATAGGTATACAGGGTGTCAGGAACATCGATACGCAAACGCAACCTATTAACATTTATATTCAGTACAAGATTCTGAGCCCTCTTGCTTAAAAAAATTTCCTCGGGTACGAAAAAAAAATAGCTGTTGCATACATTTTGACCGCGTAGAATTATATGAAACCTCAGATTTTTTTTGATAACCGATCTAAGTGAATATTATAGTAAATGTTATTTATTAGGGCAAAAGAAGTTTATATGAAATATAACATTCGATCACATGAAATTAGGTTATACGTTTTTATAGCATATGAAAATTATATCAAGTGAACTTTATTTCAAGGTGATATTATACTATCTGTTTTTATGCAATATATTACACACCCAAAATGTCTACGCTAGAGGGTAGAATAGAATCATGTGCTAAAATCATGGTTACATAAACGGTTGTGCATCGATGTGCTTCCAATCCTGTACAGTAATGTGCGTGTAAGTAAATGAAACGACGTCGAGTGAGTGAACTTCCATCGAAATAAACAAGGACCACACGTGCAGCTTATTGGCATCATTAATCCCAAAATAAGTCTAGATATTCTTTTATTCGTGCGACCATATGGTTCAGTTGTATTATCTGATCCAAAAGTATTAAGTTCATCGCAGTTGGTGCCGATTAGGATCGCGTTGGCCAAGTTTTTTAAGTATCTTTGTAGTCAATACTTTAGGAAAACGTGAGACTAACACACAGCTTCGACAAGGTCGATTAACTTTGCTGTTAATCTAATTTCAAATCTTACGTTAGCTGTGTGATTGGTTGTCGGAAACAACAGTCAATAATTTGATATGCCATTTGACAACAGATTAACTTTAACAGATTTTCTGAAATGGAGGCTATGTCAGAGGAGTGGTAGAGTACAGAAGACTTAGGGTTTAGCAACAAACGAAGGTGTCGCAGACAAGCTTAATTTTTAAGTACACAAACTGACTTCTCATTAGAAGTCAGTTTATACTGGAAATGTATAGTTTGATACATATGTCGTTGTGCGTACCTACATTTGAAAAACTCGGAAAGGTATTCCTTCCTTTAGTAAAGTAGTCCAATCCCATAATCTGGAACCGAAGCTGCTTCGTCCTGAACTTTATAAAACCAACAAATAAATTGAATGTTTAACACGTTATAATCAAAGTAAATATCAATATTCATTTGCGTGGTACCAATGTATTTACGTACACTCGGTCGTATATAATAATCACTTCTGACTAAGCTAAGGTTATGAAACAGTAGGTGCTACTAATGGCTATGAGTACGACTTGGCTTATACAGCATACTAGGCATTAGTAGATACCTACAGTAGGTACTAGGCACGGCCAGCTGTTACCTCCGTGCTAGCTTATTAGTACTTTATGTATGCTGAAATAGGTCCTATTTGCTGATATGAAGAGAAACTACGACTTATGTTGTTGTTATTGTCTATTATCTAATAAAGACATACATAGTTACATAGTTTTTGGATTACAAAATAACTTTTAAAAGCTATATTTTCTATGTCAAACAGTTTTAACCCGAATACTTTCATCAAAAGCTTTGACCTATTTTTCGTATCCATATCGCACCTCCGATAAAATAGGGGTACAACTCGAAAAAGTCCAATTTTGAGTTAACTATACAGAAATACTTAAAATTTTACTAACTATTTTCTACAACATGGTTACATCTGATCTGTAACTAACTTTCGAGTTGTAACTCTATTTTATCGGAGGTGCGATATGGATACGAAAAATAGGTCAAAGCTTTTAATGAAAATATTCGGGTTAAAACTTTGATTTTTTGATTATTACATTAATGTTTATATCTAGTTTGTTTGTAGAAATAATTTGCACAAACGAAACAAACCTAATAATCAAAATCGATTCAGTAACTTCAATACAGCTAAACTACGGTAGCATAGTTTACTTTAATAGTATCTATGCAGTTATGCTTGTTATTATTTATTATAGATAGACAGGTATAATTTATAGACAGTATATCTATCTATAAATTATACCAGTGCATATAATGTAGTTAATTATTAGTAGGTACTACATCTGGAGTAGCAGACATTAACCTACATTGGTGGAAGTACTTTATGAACACATTCCTCATAAATCTTGCCTGCGAGCTTTAGATTAGCTAAACGTTAAAAGTTCATAAGTTCTTACGTAATTAATTGCTCAGATTAACTAATTACTCATTAGCATTTTATTACGATATTCTCTAAGAAACTGGTTTGCTGAATGGAGAATGAAAATTTGCTTTATCGCTATTAGGATATCAAGTGTCCGGAGTTCATAATGAAATTATGTGCTTGAAAGTTTCTGCGTGAAAAGCTCCCTCCCTAATCGCATGGGAGATTGTTTGTATCGTTTAAAATTAGCTTTAGCCTCTTTGTTAGCCTACACATATTTTAACATGGACACGCAAAGTAAAAAGTAAATAAGCACGTTGAATGGAATCGAGGCTACTTACTGCATACACGGTCCGTGCGCCGACGACTGTGCCGGAGTAGTGAGTACCTCGCCGCGGTGAAAGTTGCCGGTGACGCACTTTTGTATTCACGCAACTCACGAGTCTCGAGTAATTTACTCCACCACTCTAATGAGACCTCCCCCGCCTCTCTTATTAATTCATCAGATATGTTTACAAAGGGGCATCTCTATTGAAATCTGGTGGTTCACGTTAGAATTGTCGTTTTGTATAAATCGGCGGTCATGGCCCTAGCTGCCTAGTCGCCGGGTCTGTTAGGAGATATGCGGGCTTCTCGACTGTACCGAACATCCGCGACGGTCGCTCTGTAAACTTGTTACTTGCTGTTGCTTATTACTCATGACATGGACAAAACATCGAAAACTGTTTTCCGGGTGATTTAGAAAATGATTTAGCTTAAAATCATCATCATTCTCTTGCCCTTATACCAGTTTATTTGAGGTCGGCGCAATATGTCTTTAGCTCATAATGTTTGAACTCAAATAAAATAATGCAGAGAAAGGAGAGGAAGCTTGAATAACCACTACTGAGGGAAAAAAAGGCAAGAAGAAAAAAAGGAAAACCGATCAGGAAACTGCAAAACAAATTAAGTAGAGTTGAATGGAAGTTGAGTGACTTAAACTATAGAACTCTGGCAGATGGTCAATAATTCTAGAAGGTTTTTAAGTATTGTTATGTAGCTGTTGCTGCAAGCAAGCCACTACAATAACACGTGCATCAGTTATTTCACAAAGGTAGTGACATTATACAAACATTCAATAAACCTTTCGGTAACGGGTATCGTGAGGTAATTCATTTTCTTCATGGATTCTTAAGCTAGGTGTGGTTTGATTATAAACAGATAATAAGGTCACAAGATAGAATTTAACAACTCTTTGGAAAATAGTTGAAGATTGCGAGTATAGATTAATTATGATTTTAGCTATATTTTAAGTTATAACTGTTGTTATGTAACGGTAGTTGATTGACGTTTTAATATAACAGTAGTAACCTCAGCAGTGTCTATAAGACTTTGAAGGAACTCATACCTTCTTAGAAAGAAGAATATAGTTAGGATGATTAAATAAACCCGGTTTCGTAAATTGCGAATTAAAAAGATGGAATAGAAGAACACATTATCCTTTACCAAAAATTATTACATGCCGGAGGATTTGTTATTCAGTTTGATCTGGCATAATTTCCATTTTTTTCATTTCTTCCTGAACAATTTGAAAATATGTTTCTTCCGCTGCATGTTCTAATTCTTCGTCTTCAGTTTCTTCATCAGGTGCTTCATCAGCAGCAGCATCTTCTTCCTCAACTCGTGCTTTTAGTCGGATTTCTTTTAAGCGACTGTCCAAGATATGTTCTCGTTTGGTCTCGCGCTCGTAAATTTGGCTCATAAGTAACTTATCTCGGTTTGCCGGTATCGCCATATTTTCTGATAAATGCATAAGATACAACGCTCCTGTGCAGTCCCCAACTGCAACTGATTCACCCTCTGGATGAGGAGTCATTCTTGTAAGTCCATACTTAGATACTTGTAGGGTTACAACAGGTTCATTATATTTACGCAGTAAGTCCCAGTAATAAAACATTCCGCCTGCACATATTGACATATAGGAGGAGAATCTCAACGGAGCCCAAGCGGCATCGGATACAGGATTCTTATATGGTCTCGTGATGATGATGGGTTCCGTACGAACTTCCTCGCTCCACACTTTAACCGTAAAGTCTCCGCACGTAAGAAACATTCTAAAAGTACAAGGACTTCTTTGTACTGCTTGTACTGATCCATCATGTGCATTCCAGTATGATACTAAAATATCAGAATGGCTTCTTCCCATGCGATTTGCGTTAATGACTAAACCAGTCTCTGTTCCACAGAGAAACTTTGTGGGCAAGCCGTTATCAAATTCTAATGTGCTTACACCTTCTGCATTACTTAGATTTGGTTGTTCTGATGGTGAAAGCCTGATTGACATTGGCAGTTGATCTATGGGATATGAGAGCTTGCGTAAATCCCACCACAGACACTGTCCATCAGACGATCCAGTAAAGAATTCAGAGTGTGTGCGAGAATGAGTGTAAAGTATTGATGTTATTCCTTCTCGATGCGAATAGTAGACAGAACTAGATGACACAGCTTTTATGCCTACACGGACATCGAATACATTAGCAATACCTTTTTCAAGACCGCATATCAACAATTCAGGGGTTAAAGGAGAACACGCCAGTTGCCAGCAAGGGTATTCGGGTCGTAGTTTGTACACTGGTTTTGTTTGCCTATGTACATCCCATAAATAACAATCGTTTATTTTGTTTAATTCCGGGTCTGGCATGCATGTTTTGTAGCAGTAAGCAACTGCCAGCTTAGAATGATTTTCGTTTGTCCATTTGACGCATGATATTGGTCTCTGACTTTCGTCGCGAAACACGTTAGCGACTCGGATTCCATACTTTTCTACAGGTTCCTGTTCAGCCATGCCAGCATAGTATGTTTGATACATTTCAGTGGCATTATTTTGGTTTACATAGTGAAACAACGATGTCGACAGATTTTGTACAGATTGTATATAATTATCTTCGTGAGTAATTCTGCGGCGATGTCGTTGTACGTGATCTTCGTTGTTAGGGTTAACTTCTCGCGGCCAGCCGCCTTCAGTATGATTTACGTTTTGATCGCGGGTTTTTAAATGTGCCGTGTTGGTTTCATGTTCAGAAGCTGAGTATGTTGCTTGTACCTCACGATGCACGGGATTCCGAAGCATGTATTGCTTTTGGTCATCTTTGTTAGGGTTGATAGAGTCCAGCATACGAGCTGGTACCACCTGAAAGAGAGGCTGCCTGCCGAAGTTACGTCGAACCTTTGTGTACTCATACGTCCACTTTACGTACGAAGACATTATCAATTTTTTTTTATTGCGTACCTTGTAAGATTGCTTCAACTAAGACAATACTTTTGCAACTGTCAAATGTATCGGAATATTGAATCAGCAAGGCCATGGCGCAAAATGAATATTGATGACGGAATTAAAAAATATCAAGTATGACTAAAGCGTCATGATCGTCTGGAAACATATGTGTCCTTGTTTGGTCGAGAAGTTGTTTTCTGCGACATTACTTTGTAATTCAGGTATTCATGTATTCATTCTTGATATCAAAGTGAGTAAGCACATTTTATGTTTCACTTAGATTTAAATAGTGGTTGAATTCTTTGCGGTGTCGACCTTCAAAGATTAATCAAGCAAAATTTAATTACGTATTCAAGGGATTGCTTTTTAAGTCACGTTAAGGTGTTTTTGGCTAGAAATTAATTCCGTTGGCTTGGTTTGTCGTGTTGTTTCCTGCACCTTCGGCTGTGGCTCGTACCAGGAAGTATCGTAACCACATTGTTGGACGTAAGGAGTTGTTATGCGGTTCACATTAATATGCATCGAGTCCATATGGCAATAGCTGCTATGTGCGAGAGGTGAGACGACTCTCGACGTTACGCGGTTACGTCTTTATGCTGATTCAGTCTACTTATTCCAGTTTCAATATCGCTTGTTGTTTTATTAAACAATTGTGAAACTAGAGAAGCGTGGCTTGATATGTGCAATTTTTAATTACTTGGAAATGTAATAGGCATCAAGTACTGGATTGTAGTTAGTTTCAAGAGTAGTAAATGTTAGAAGGTTTTTGTTTGCAACATAATTAATTAGGTAGTAGAATTAACTATTCATGTTTGTAGTTTTGTTAGGACCTTTAGGATTATTTTATTTACGAAATTATTATTATTATTTTAATGGTATTTACTTTTATAGGTACTTATGTATTTGTCATGAAGCGTGAAGAATAATGAATGCTAAACCAAATTTTAATTACAATAATTAAAACCTAATTTGTTTATTGAGCTTCGGATAAATTAATGCAGTGCATACTTTACCTATTACAAAGAAAAAAATATTGCGAATATAATATCTCACTAACAATGTCAACGAACCCATAAAAATAACAATAAAAAACATACTTCCTTACCTTAAAAATGTAGACGTCTTCCATATCAGTATTAAACAATCACATATCTGTCACTTCACGTCATTATAATTTTGCTAATTCTGTATTGGTAACACAGATGGTATCGATACACTGTCACGAATTGGCACAAGTCACAACACTCTTTTGCGTCACGATTAGAAATTCGAATTCGGTGCTTATAAATTGCGCGCGCGCCGTACGCTCATACGAATGGACGTCTCAGCGGTGACTGGCGCGCGTGATGGTGACTGGAAGTACCTACGCAGAAAGAACTCAGGTTGTCGAGTACTACGACTGGTTTGGTTCGACCGTATCCCGGCAATTGATGTGTTGACTGATGAATATATTGCTAGCTAGAATAGTGTTGACAGTAACATCGACAGGTCGCGCCGAGCGCCTGTGACCTCGCCCTTTTTCAACTTTCAATATTATGGTGAGGTAAGGTGACTCACAGATAACTTGAAATGTCAAGGGCTCATTCATTTTGATATTTGAAGAAACAAAGGCAGATCCTAAAATAGAAAGCATATTCTTGGTTTAATATTAAGACTGTTGTTTGTTTCTTTGAACATTTACTTACAGGAAACACTCAATTAAAGAAAACGGCTATGCGGATAGGAACTAAGTAAGGACAAGGAGGTAAAATGCTAAGTTTAAGTGTAGGGAAAAGTGTAGTACTATGTGGGGCGAAGTAATGACCGAGTCACGACATTGCAGCCCGTGGAAATCGGCGAGTATAACCGCGCACGTGGCCCACAGCGCTCCTGTTACTAGTCTGTACTAAGCTTTACATTGTTGGTTACAAAAGAGAACGTTGCCCGGCTGATTGTCTTTGTAAAGGTTTCTTTTTATGTGTGTTTTATGAGTTTGTCCATCACTCTACGCTATGAGGTGTTCTTACTTTAGTCTATCCAAAAGCATTGGTCGCTAAGTAATTTAGAGAACTTAGATGGCTGCATCAGAGTACCTACTTGAATGTGCTTATTTCGTATTCAAGGCTTAAAAATGTATTAAACAGCAGGGTTAAATATCTCCATAAAAGTGACAAACAAAGGCTAGATTGAGATATGTTCTATACGGGTCGCATTCTGAGACCGGTTTTGACCCGGTAGAGCACTAACGTCTCTTAAACATACCACAAGTAAACATAAACATATCTATGCACAATTATATTAGATTATTAGCTCAACATTAGTTTTATCATAAAAGGGAAACTATAAAGAAATCATCGATTAATTAGAGTCCAAGTAACGCATTTATGTAATAATAAAGCAATAGGAAGCATCGATGATATAACTAGACATAATAAAATACGGTAAATGATCTATAATGTAACGCGCCGAACATCTTACTTGATTAAGTTTGGAGCAGCGGTAACTTCGCAAACAACGAATCTATCCAAAGATAATTATATCAAGAGGGTGTCAATGTGAAAAGCTCCTAGTTTTCCAGGCTACAAACTACTTTTAATGGCTATTGCTATAACGTATGAGATCGGGATTATTCTTCTATTCAGGCAAAGTAAACGCGTCAATAAAACTCATAATTAGCCTATAATGTCACTACTGCTGGAACACAGGCCTCGCTACATTACGCTAGGCGCAAACGAGCCACCGGCTACAGCCTCCAGTAGACCAGCGACAAGCAGTTCACATGTTTTTTCATATGTGGATCCGTCGCACATGTGTGGCCGGTGGCGGCCACCCGCTGCAGCAGTACTCCACACCGCATCAAGAGGCGACAGCCACCGGTGGTTGCGGCCGGTAGCTTGTGTGCGCTTGCCCTTTGTCACACTATTTAGACAGGCCTGTTGGTCTAGTGGTTAGTGACCCTGACTGCTATGCCGGAGGTCGTGGGTTCGATTCCCACCCAGGACAAATGTCTGTGTAATGAGCACGATCATTTGTTCTGTGTCTGGGTGTAATTTATCTATAATATTTATGTATTTAGAAATATATAAGTATGTTTATCAGTTGTCTAGTACCCGTAACACAAGCTCTGCTTAGCTTGGGACTAGATGGCGTTGTGTGATAGTTGTGAAATATTTATTTATTTATTTATTATTTACCAGCTTGAAATTTCAAATAGTAGAATTGGATTGGATGTAAGTGAGCCCGACAAATATTTAACTAGCTAAAGATAATGCTGTAATTACTCTGTCATTTATTGCATAATCAGCCTATTATTTTCCCACTGTTGGGACACAGGGCTCCTCTCTGTGAGAGTGAGTGGGACGTAATCCACCACGCGGGCCCAGTGCGGGTTAGTAGATGTCACGTGTCTTTGATTTTTTTCGTTCTAGGATATGCCGGTTTCCTCACGCGAACGTGAACGCGACAATGATATAACTCAGAATTTAAACTTGGAATTAATTGTTAGAAATCTAATTATTAGCGAGATTAATATTTTCTTAGTAAACTCACTATTTTTCGACGATCATTTTTACTACGCTGTATCCCATCCAACCTCAGTAATAAAACCTTGTGAATAAAATTATAACAACGTCATTAATTTTATAATTTTCATAATAAATAACATACGAATGACATTAATCCTTACGCTTATGTCGAAATAGCCCATTGCCTATAAGGTTTGAACAAAAATGTTTTGGTCAAGAGTTAATTGGTATAATTGGTCATTAGTGTCTGAGAGCGACCGTTCCTTGAGTTGATTAGTAATTGACCCGGTACGGGACCTTGTGCTCCTAGCTTCACGGTGCCGTCTGTTATGAATATTAGGTTATCGCTGAGTACAACGCAGTCACAGGGTTATATGATACTACTTACATTGCTCTGTGAAAATATTAACGTGAAATTGTTATAACGGATACTTGTTTGACTTGCTCTCTCATTACACGTTAACTAGGTGTTTGTTGCTACTTTTTTAAAAATCTTGTAAACACTAAAGGTTGTTTTCAGTCAGTCAGTATAAAATAATAGTAATCATAATGCTATTAACTGCACCCGGTTAGACTGAAAACCCGACCCCAATATAGTTGGGAAAAGGCTAAGCAGACGATGAACGCTATCAAGTTATGCGAATGTTTAAATAAATTCATACATTTCAGCAGCCCGTTGACGCAAAAATTGACATGACACCTTACTCCATATTTCTATCTACATAATTATTAGGTCTTGACATTGCTCATCTGAACTACGATATTGTCAATTGTGATAAGTAAATTATAAAGAACCATAAACCGTTTGAACCGCAATCGTTGCGCATTCGATTATAGTCATAATCACGTCGTCCCATGCATAATTAAAAGAGACCGTGGTTACGATTGGTCACGTACAATCACTTGAAATATTACCTTTAGTTTGCTCAATACGGTGGACATCAATTACTGACAACTTTTTCCAGAAGCATTGTGTAACGCAATGATGGATGGAAGATAAACGGGGTTCGTTTGTGGTTAAACGAAGCTTGTACACTTGCCCAGAAAATAGACAATAGGAGCTTGATATATCGACACATCGCAGCAGTCTTCATTTCGCACAAATGAATGAATTCTTTGTACATACAATGGACAAAGGAGCGTGCCGAAGACCCGATGGAGATGATCATAAAGCGTTTGTATGTATAATGGTGAATAGCCTGTAGTAGCATTTACTGAGAATAAAGTCACGGTCAGTGTGTTTGTGTGCGCGATTTCTGATTATCAAACATTTCAGTAGAAAGCGTGCCTTTAAATAACAACTCAGCAAATGTAAGCGATAATTTCATGTTATTGTCTTGAGTGCCTAATTAATTGAATGAATGAATTGAATGGATTAATTGTTACGTAAGCTGGTTCTTACAGTCTACACACCATTTTTATAACGGATGTGTCTCCATGCATATGTGCGTACAGCAAGGTAATTGCGTAACACACTATCAGTAGCAATGGGTTTCATTTTGACAGTTCAACTACATTCATTGCGTTATTTACGTTACTGAGCAAACACATTTTTCGAACATATGGAGCAATGGATTAGCAATATGCTTCAAAATGATTCAAATTGAGAGTAATAGTGTGTTACGCAATTAGGGTGCCGGTTAAGGAAAACATGTATGGAGCCTATAATGTTCCCACTGCTGGGACACAGGCCTCCTCTAGGTGTGAGGGAAACAAGGAAAACATAGTCCCAGATTTTAGAGTGTAAGGACGTTAAATCCGGGTAGAGTCATTACTGAACGGATGGGCAGTCAGTCGACTGATTGACCTTGTAGTCGTGCCATCCCCTCGTAATTGGGCCTTTGTAGCTGGGATACTCGGATCAATCCAATAACATGACCGCCGCACAGAGGTGCTCATTTTATGTACATTTGCTCTGCGTATCTCGGGTTCTGGACACGTTGTTATGTGTTTGATATCGTGACGATAGCTGTTGGCTTTGGCACGAGTTTCGTGACAAAGTTGGGATCTAGTTTGGCTTCTAATATCACGTTGCCAAAGTGAGAAGGAAATTTGAACTTGGAAAAATTCTGGGAACATTCAATGGATATGGCGAACCTGTAAGTTACACTAAAGAATATGTAATTGGGCACCGTTGTTTGTAGTAATTTTCAAAAAAGACTTATTAAGTATATAAGTTTTTTTTTTTGAGCTTTTGCCCCAGTTGCTTAGTTGATAAAAGATAACGTTGCAAAATCCACCAGATTTTGTAAAAAGATAAGAGTTACAAAAACATAAGTGATTTCGCAATTACTCACATCTCATTAAAACAAAATTACTTATGTGTTGGTATCTATATCCACTTAGGTAGTTTGTTAAGCGTTTCTCGCTTACGAAACCACGAGAACGTCGGTAATATCTTCAGATTTGATACCGCAACATCCCTGTGATTTATGCGAACTCGGGTATCCATTAATCATGTGTTGTCAATTGGAAAGCGACCCATTTTCGCGCGAAGGATATTTGTTTGGTTTTCTCCCACGATTTACTGAACGACGATGACTGAACACTTTTAATCCGCATTTTTATTTCGATGAGAGTTCACGGAGAGTGTTGACATTTATAACAATATATTTAGTTAAAATGATTTCCATGTGAATTTGCATTACGGATATTAAGTGCGGTGTTTTTTGTTTCATTACAGTTCATCAAACAAATCTGTAGCTGAAATTGAAATGGGAATTGAAACACATTAACGTATTGGGAAATGAAAATGCAGAATATCCACAGTTTGCCTATAAATACGGATAATTTCGGATGGTAATGGCGCATATGCAGCTATTAATAGCTTTAACTCAGCAATAGTTGAAACAAATGTGCTAATAATTGCGTACTTAATCCAGCTTTGTATTTTATAACATAGTTAAAGCGCAGTTTATGTAGCACCTTCTGTATAACCATTAAAAGACACAGAGGAACAATATCCTATTAATCCATTAGCTAAATCTACCAGAGTACTAAAACCTCATGCAAAACTTATATCAGCATGTATGTACCGTACGACTATACATCAAGATATACATACATAACAAGTATAAGCTGACTTCTGATTGTACGAAAAACCTATACAATGCGAGGTCAGCTGAAACTGCAAATGTATAGCTGGATATGTAGCCGTGTGTAGGTACCATCACTAATAATAATACCTATAGCTAGTCTCAGTTAGTCAGCTAGTAACTCGACAACACGTGTTGTTACTTGCACTATATCACATCTACGTCGTTTCATTATGAAACACATTTACTTCGTCAAAATACCTAACACACGACACAAGTGTCAAAATGACGCAAAAAAATAACCAATGAACAGATTTTGCTGCCTGAGTTTTTTTTTACTAGCGGGTGACCCAAATGTCGTAGCCGTGGTGTCTGTTTCTCTGCTGGTTTCATCTTATAGTTGGTAATGTAAGTATGAAATAAACATAGTTTCCAAATCTGGACGTGATTTATGTTTGCAGAGGAGTTGTCTACACAGGAAATCAAAGCGCAGGCTATGAAGCGTCTGTTACTGTTCCCTGTCGCGTAAAGCGTAAACAATTTACTACGTGTTTGCGTCGGAAACGCAAGGCAAAGCGCTAAGGGTCATTGTCAAGTATAGTTACGTTTGTTCAAGATCGAAACTGCACTATCGGAAGTGTCGGGATCGGTCGGCTTACTATCAGATTTATCGCCGCGATCGGGAGTCGAGCGCTTCCCCCGAACAAGAGTGCCAGCGACCCGTGAATTTTATTGTTTCCCCTCGTACGATTCTGTACAAAGTTTTGTGTTCACACGTACTTACTTCATGGGACGATTCGGTAAGCCGATATTTGTTTCGTGACTTTAGAATACAGGGAAACTTCAATTTTATTGAATTTATTATACGTGTTTCTTTGTTATTTTAGGTAGATTGGAAGAGAAACGCCTTCAGATCTGATTCGTCGCAGGCGGTGGTTTGATTTACCAGATTACGTACACGTAATTAGATTAGTTCTGTAACCATTTATTTTGTGATTTGCAGTACCACACATAGGTATAACGCATTACAAAGGATTTTTGGAACGAAATTCCTTATCGCGCGTTGTGAAAGGGGGCTAGACGGAAAAAATTCTTACGAAAAGTTGTCACGACACTTTTTGCTATAGTAAGCTATTGTAAGCTGTGCGGCGTCGCATGTTTCTCTGTCTGTCTCTCTCTCTCTTATAGAAAGCAAGCCAGATATTTTCATTTCTATTTCGCAATGAATATAATTATTTTATACAAGATTCAATACATTACATTATTTATTATTATAACTTAAAAAAAATAAAATTTTATTACAATTCCTTCACTAATTAATCGAAAGGAACTTCGTTTCATCCGGGTGTCCCTTGACACCTCTCTTTTTTTTTATAAAGCTTGATTGTAAAGCATTAAAGATTAAGAAGCAGGGTTATTTATTCTAAGATCATAAAATCAAATTATAAAAAAACGATGATGAGGTACCAAACATGCCACACCAATTCAGACGTTTTTGTCAGCCAAATCATATCATAATAACAACATACTGCCTGTGCATATTTGCTATGCTAACTATTAAGTAATATAACATCATGAATGCATCATTATCTTCAATAGAGACGCGTAATTCGTACATACCTGGTTATTATTACCTACACAAGTAACAAAAGAGTCGTTGATAGCAGTTCATTGCGCGGCGCTCGCGACTCCGCCGCAGGGCAAATAGCTGTAATAACAATGGAGAAAGCACCATTTATTTTGCATTGCTAGGAACTAAGTGTTGCAATCGAGGATAATATTCGAATATTAGATTTCTTATTGTGCATTTTCTCATACTAACATTGCATGAATGCACTTACATGCAGAAACTTGCGCTCATGTGCCTGACGAGTTAAGTCGAGTTTAAGTAATATGTAGTTGCAGCTATGTTTAATGTATGTGTAATGGTGGTTGAAAATGGTGATAAGCACTATGCAATGGCAACAGCTTGCAAGGCTTCTTCTATCCTTGTGTTAACTTGTAATAATATTACAAATAATCATTATACTATTATCATAATACCACGTAATGTGTATGTGCAATGTCAATGACACTATTGTCATTACATTTTGTATGACTGTAGGTAAGTATTTATTAAGTTATTATGTCAACGATTTCTAACATTCCAACCCAACTGAAATATCGTTTGATACATCATGATTACTTTTAATGTAGAAAATAGGCACGGTGTCCAGGGGAAAATGGAAGCGGATAACATGGGCTATGGCAAGCAGAAGACAAAGGATTTGTTGAAATTTTGCAACCAGATTTAGAAATGGAAATACCAAAAGCTGGATTTAATATGCACAGTTGCACACTGCAGTATAAACTGTTACTTTCACTAATAATGCTCAGTTTCTATAAACAAAAACGAATCGTTTTGCTTACCAATGGTAGTATTTTTATTGCCAAACTGGGCATACAAATGGAATCGTAAGATAATTTTACCTGTGATAGCTATTTCCGTATGGGAGGGTCTACTATACAAAGCTATGCCCCTATATTCGAGTTGCGTAAAGTTAAGTATGATTAGCGACTGTTTAACCAAACATTTGTGACATTTAAACGTCACTCAACTTTACTAATAGTTTAAAAATAAACCCAAATCTGTCTTTGCTTCATTATTGGTAAAGATACAATTTTAACCAATATCGGTCCGTAAATTATAGGAATCGGCCATAAGACATCGCAAGTGGGGAAAAGCTATTGCTACATCAAAGGACCTTTTAAGGACGTAGAAACAGGGTGTCAAAGTGCAAATAATCGCATAATATGCCAATCACGAATAGTCTTACCTTCGCATCTATAGGGAGACCCCTCTTTGAGTCATTCCTTCTAATGGACTTCAGATTTAGAAAAGGGAATAATAGCAAATCTACGGGAATGTACTACAAACGTGATTTATTACGATTATATGAATAATACATTGTCTACGGGGATGGTATATCCATCATAGATCACGTAATGTTGTTTGTGCACACGAACGAGATTGTTACTCGATAATACAAATTAGTTTCAATGATTCGACTGTCATTGCCATGTGATGTAATATTAATCATGCTGGTGAAACAGGTTTTGACAATTGTATCGCTGAACTGGGTTTCTATAAAACACCAATCTTTATTGGTTAAAACTACGACGAATTTGATGCATTAATCAGGAGTTCGACAACTAAATCCTAATTAAAAGATGTTCAAGATATATTTCTACTTCATCATCTGCCTAGCCTTTTCCCAAATATGTTGGGGTCGGCTTCCGGTCTAACCGGATGCAGCTGAAAACCAGTAGTTTACATGGAGTGACTGCCTATCTGACTATATATGTCGTCTGTATAGATGTCATGTACGGGTTTAATATAACATGTTTAATAACTGGGTAATACGATACCCTTCGCTAAAACTCGTTGTCAGACTTTCGGGCTTCTGACTACCCGTAACAATTGCCAAAGATCCACAAATCACAGCCGTGACCAACAGCTTAACGTGCTTTCCGAGGCACGGAGGGGTCTCGGTATGTAAAGATGGCCACCCATCCACAGACCAAGCGGCAAGCGTAGCTTAACCCGATCGAAAACGACAAATTTGATGCATTAATCATGAGTTTGACACCTAAATCCTAATTAAAAGATGTTCAAGATATATTTCTACTTATCACTATTAAATGCAGTAGGTAGGTATCTATTCAAATTAGGTTACAGAGACTGAGCTTAGTGCGAAAGGAAATAATACAATTATACAATACTAAGTAAAATAATAATAATGATCACCCCACCATCGTTTCTCCACGTTGACGCCGTGGTGGGGCTTGCGCCCTCCGAACTCTAGGCCTGTGCCGAGTAGAGATTTTTTAAAGAGATGTTATATTAGAGTCATTTTTAGGTAATCCTATTATTGGATATATTAGTTTATTTTATTTTACTTTATTGGGACATAAAACAGTTACACATTACAATTTAGTGTGATAAAATAAATTAAAAACTATGTAAACGTGTAACCCACACCAATGTCCGCGAAATAATAGTTTATAGACACATAGTATAATGCGTGCGTTGATTTTGCAGAAGAGTAAGAAGTACTCATACATACCAAACGCAGTTGTAGTTAACGCATATTATGATACCATACCTATTACTGGCACTGCCGGAAGAGTTTACTTTGCCGGAATAGGTCTAGGGTGAGGAGTCAGACCAAGAGAGATACAGAAACCCGCAGGGCAGCATGTGGCGTGCTGTTGGGCAGTGGCGACCCCACAGACCCTATCTCCCATAGTCCTAGATAACCAGTTCACTTTAACCACCCAAACCATTAATCCAATATTTTTGTTTCCATGTCTTGCAATAGTCCTACAACAACCGGGGGTTGCCCTTGAGTGCACTTGCATAGTGCGAAAAGGTATAATCGTCGATTGGTGCCGAATTTTATTGAAAAGTTCTAACGGGCCTCTTCGAGTTGGCTTCGGCCCCTCGTACGCCTTCCAAAGGTCTGGGACCACCAGGCCCCGAGATATGTCAAAGACTCTTTTAATATCAATCAAAATATAATATTGAAATATAAATAATATTGTCTCAATGCAGGGAAGAGGCCTCCCTTTCCTTTTTCCACTCAACTCGATCCTGAGCCAATAAGAATCAATCCTTCTTATTATAGGCGTCGAGTTTAACTAGAACTGCAAGCAATTCTAGCACTGCACTGTACGTTTAGGTACTTATACTGTTTTTATTATTATCCAGACAAACAAAATCTCTAGCAAAAGGTAGGTAATTAAAAGTAATTAAGATTTGCACATGTGTGCGGCGTCGAATGAAAAACGTTTACACAGAAAGCCCGCTGTTAATGAAAAATGTTTGCTCTTTAGTCTGCGAGGATTGTGTGAATTCGTTTCTGCATATTGTGAGAGAGAAAATGAACGATTAAAACTCAGTACTCGCCTTTGTCTGTCCAAGTATTCTGTTTACAGTTCAACAATATACCTATTGTTTGTAGGACCACTAGTGCATGTGTACCGCTGTTTCAATCTCAATAAAGTATTAAAAAAAGTTTAAATCGATAATAATCGAATTGAATATTGAAGGTAATTTCGATATCGGTAAGAAATAAGTGCCGTAATATCGCAAAGTAAATATCGATAATAATTATTTATATTCGATAATTATAACAATTTAACATATCAGTTGTTTAATTAATGATGTTATAATTAGTAATACGATTAATTGCACTAACATGAACATGTATGTTATGGGTTGGTAGATATTACTTTATCAATACAAATACGATACTCTAGCGGAAAATGTTTTTCCAGTTGAAAAACGTATTATTGAACAACTAGTGACCCGCTTCGGCTTTGCACACTAAACATCGAGGTTTCTTTAGTATACATAAATTATGTTTTGTACATAAATTATGTGTGTTCCTTTCGGAATAAATTCCCTAAACGAATGGTAAAAAAATTCATTGTGGAGTTTAGAAGAACAACGCGAACACACAGACACGATAATATACTTTAATTTATACTATGTAAATATAGATCATCTTGCTATTTCGTAAAAATGAGTGATTTGATTCATACTCATATATATAGAAGAAAAGCTCCCATTTAATCAAATTTGTATCAATTTAAATTATAGAGTTATCTCGTATCGGTTCGATTCAGCACTATGTGCAGGTTCCCATCTCGATATTAGCTAACGTTAGTGTTTCAATTATCATGCTATGCAAGTATCTACTTATGTGCTTAAAGCGTATCACCTGAATGCATATCGGATTATATGCCAGAGGTATTAGGCAGGTATTTAGTTTCGATTGCGATTTATCGATTGTTGCAGTAGATATTAAGGTTATACTCGTAGGCACATATTTTGTGTGTTTTGTGTAGAGGAAAAACATATAGGAATATTTTAATTGAATTACATAAGGATGTTATGACTGTGTTTGTCATACTTGATTAGGAAGCATTTAACATAGGTATTTGTACGTGAGTTGATATTTAAATGATATTTTATTGCATAGTCTGTTGATCCAGCGAGTTCAATTAAATAGACAATATTTTCCCACAGAGTACCCGTTACGTTTTAATTTGTTTTTTTTTTATTACCTCTTAATACCTTGTGATCGAGCATCCTCGCCAGTAACAAAAAAGCATTCCCTCAACCAGTTCTTCCAGCTAGTGTTTTACATTCCCTTTGAGTTCTTCCGAAACCTGTTAATAGCATTGTTTTCGTTCTTCTTCTAGTCTGTGTTTAAAAATAGAACGTGCAACGGTCTACAAAGCACACGTGTGTTCCAACCATTAGTCCCCGGTATCGCCGGTCGGGAATGTATTGCGCCGAGTTGCGCCCTAAATCTACCGGCAAACGATTTAATTGCTCTTCGTATGGGACTGTTCCTTATGAAATGCTTTGCTTTGCAGTTATATGAACGGTACACTTTGGGATGGAATTTTTAGAATATTTGTATAAGTTTTTTTTTAAAGATTTAGTGTGAGCCGTGTCAAATCTAGCATGGCGAACCGAAATGCTGTTGGAGTCTTACCTACTTTCTTTAAAACCATCAAACTTTTTGGACCTACTTTACATCGAACTAAGTCAGAGGCACCTTGAGCAGCAAACAACAAATTGAGCTACTTTTATGAACAATCGCGGTATAATTTCATAATTAATCAAATTCTCCATGCTGTATCTCAGGCACGAAGTTTGTATTAAAACTGCACGAAGTAAAGGCGATTACTGTGGGCAGGGTACAGTTCTGGCCATCGTTGTCCACTGTCCACTGTCCAGGCTGCTATATTTGGGAATTGGACCGCGCCGCCACCAAGTTTATCAATGTGTATTGGAGCGTGGGATTGTTTTCGAACGTTGCCTCTGCCGTGGAATGCAAACTTGTGCCTTGTGCCCTACTTGATGGCCAATTACCTGTCGGTTACCATCATGGACGACGTTTTTTTTTTTAAATTATGCATTACTTTTATTTATTTATTTTTTTTTTGTAGATCTTACAAAGTGTAATTGTGTAGGTAGTGGCTGATGATTCCAACATTCCGGCAATAAACAGAACCAGAAGAAGAGGTATAGGTATTTAAACGTAGGTATACGAGTATGTCATTAATATTAAAATATATTTTCTCTTATAATATCTAGAAGTTGGCACGTAAGTAGGTACCTACCAGCAACTTTGAAATGAGCACGAACATTTTTTAAACATAACAGTTAGTATGGATTTACTCAAATTACCATTCTACACAGGAATTACTTGTACAGATTTGTGAGCCATGATCACATTCCAATTAACTATATTGTAATGATGTTTCATAAGCAGGATGAAAATTAATTGGTACGTTATATCCGCTGTTAGGAAGGTACACTTTAATTATTGGCATTATAATATAGGCGTAGTAAACAAAGACCAATTAATGATCACTTTAATAATGTATGCCTACAAAGTGTGTGTATAATAATTGTATGTGCTATGATTTTGGGAGCAGTGGTGGCCCAGTGGTAACAGCCGTGACTTTACTGAGTGTAGATCGTAGGTTTGAACCCAGTGAGGCGCTTTACTTTGTGTTGATTATTTCATCACCACTGCTCTCAAAACGGTGAAGGAAAACATCGCGAGGAAACCGGCATGTTCTAGAACTAAAGATTCGAAGACTGTGACATCTACCAACTTGTAGATTTCGGCCCACTCCCTCTCACTGGCCTGTGTCTCAGCAGTGAGAACCTTATAGGCTGATTATACTATGCTATGGTTCTGAGACTTCGGTAATACTAAAAGTTACGTATTAAATTAGTTTATTAACTTGATGTTTCGTCTTTTGCTTTTAACATAATAATTATTATTATTCTCACGGTAATGTTATAACTTCTAGATATAATATTTGGTACGGTAACTGATATTGTTGAATTATATTTAATGATTTCTGATTCTGAACAGTTTAGTTTAGGTTAATGGACACGCTGGTTGCGGTGACACCAGCAAAGATTGACTATGTCTGTACCGGCTGACTCTTTTACCGTCTGCACAAAAACAAAAATCTCTTTTTTTTCACTAAATTAAATAAAAAACTTCTTCTTTTACGGATACGATGAATTTATTTGATAATTTGCGCACGTAGTCTATAAATTGTATTTTTATATTATTTGTCGTTTTTGTTTTAGTTTGAAAAGTTTACTTCAAATAAGTAATAGTAGTAGTAGTATTTTCACTTCTCATGCTCTAAAAGTTCGTCTTCATGTTGTGCTTAGACGACATAAAGTCGCTTTTTATGCTCTAGTGCATAAAGTATTTTTTTTTCGAAGTCTAAGATAATCAGGTCCGCACAGTAAAACGTCGCAGAATAAAGTCGTTATTGTATTTCATTTGCTTTAATTTATATCACTTCCGTGTTTTCTATCTTTAATTTAATAAAACCAGTTAAAATAGTTGTCATTTATTATTTAAAAACCGCAAAGGAACGTTTTTATGACTTAGTAAGTATGAAGTACCCAAGTCGAATGACCCAGGTTGAAAATAAAAAAAAAACTTTAAAAAAGTTTCGTGGCTGGAATTTTGCAACATTTTTAAACAGTGAAAATACTGTTATATATTTTAGGCCCATTTCATTCTCTCGCAATCGTATTGAAAAGCAGAGTCGATATATGTAGGTAGGCTAGTGTTTGCTAGTAACATAAAAAGTAACCTATGATGATTAGGTATAATTAATAAGTACGAGTACTACAAAAGATTTACTAAGATATTATAATTGTGACAAAGTAAAATTTAATTTTATCAATGTTACTTGTTTTTTTTTATTGCTAAATGCGAGCGGGCCATCTTGACCCCGATCACGTCTGATGGAATGCGATAGATGAGGTCTATGATGGAACGAGCGTGCCCAGAAGATGCCTGTTCACTCTTGAAGGCAGACAGGTTAAATGTGGGAGGGATCGCAGTTGGCCGGCAGAGAGTTCCAATTATATAAAATAGTTTGATAAGTGTAATAAAGTACCATTGTGTCTAATCATCGCGCTGTTCAGTACAGTTAATTAGTTTTATATGTTATAATTAATTATTAGTAAATGTTTTATATGTATAGGCGCCATAGTCTGCACAAATCACCCAATCATAATGTTTAATGCTTTTAGAATAAGATCTGAATGACATATTTATCTGTTTTGCTAATGTTTTTAAAAATAAATTTCAAATCAATCAATACTATAAAAAGTACCTGCAGTTTGAACTCGCCGGCAGAAAATTTCAACTGAAAAATCTATCCAAGTCCAACCCCTACGTGTTGTGGCAAAAATTCCAAAATATTGGCTGGCTAAAACCAGATGATAGAATTACGGGGGCAGTAACAGTGTTATTTACGCTACGAGACTTGGCCGCCTAGTCTGAGGTGACTACACCTGAGGCAGAGACGAATTCGACTGCGGAATACTAATGCACCCTCGTAGTTCCTTTGGTTTTTACGCACTTAATTAGAATTGCAATAGATCGAACAGTATCAAAATGCCGTGCACATAGTAATTAGAAAATTATACGTGCATGGAAGATTGTGGTGAAGGTGAAGGAAATTTTGTTGTTTTAAGGGAGAAATAGGTTGTTTGACTTTTTAAGTTAATCATAATTTATTTATTTTCACTTTAAGACATAAACATCAGTATAGCTCTGGCTCTTGTACTAGGAGTTCCTGTATCACAAGAGCCAGTTCATAATATTATATTATTTTTATCTATTTCATAAGGTGAAGGTGCACATATTTCGTATGGGAGACGTTGAGTTGGTGATCACATATATTTCCTATCTGTATAAGAACAGGCTATGTATAAAATGTGATTTTTTCAGGTTGATATAATTATTATCATCAAAGGAATTTGAGAAAACACTAATTTTATTATACCAAGTAGTTGTAATTTTATAGTATATCAGTGCAAAATATGATTGTGTTAAATGAAACATTAGGACCATATCATACTAAATAATACGTCCGCATCCCTGGCGGGATAAACACACAATTGTTTAAATTAAACACAATAGATGGACAGTTAATAATTGATATTACGTTAATAAACAGGTCTATTTGTGCCATCCATTATCCAGAAAGTGCGCCACGTCGACGCTTGTTTGTTTTATCCTAGTATTTACCTTCACGTTCAGTTAGTCCGGCGTTGAAAATAAAAGGATGCAGAATTTGTCGAGTCGCGGTCATAAATATCCGAAACCGACAGCCGGGTCCGCCATTTTCCTGTTGACAAAATCACACCCACAATACATTCAAACTTGTCTAAAGTTTCCATTGTTTATAGCTCTCCCGCAGATTGTAAGTGGAGATCTATCTGCACCCTTTTAATTCAATTAGATACATTTTCTATTTGTGCTAATGGACGTGACTGTGCCTTTTCAGGTTAAAGTAATGGGAAGTAAGAAGAAACTTGTGCCAATTGTGAAGAGTTCTATTATATTATCGCTGATAGGTATAGTGTATACGTTGAACGATTCCAGTCTACGACGTCGTGGTTTCTCGTCTCGAGAATTGATAGCGTCCATTGAAGTGTCGGGACATCGAGAGCGTCTTGAAAAGAAAATAATCTTGATGAAACGTCTCGCTATAAAAAGAGAACGTCTCCGTTGTCGACGCCTCACGCTTTCGTTGAAATAAACCGGGACACGCCACGACAAAGCTGAAAACTTTATTTTCATACTAAGCCTCGGAACCGTTATTGTCTTTGTTAATAACCTCACTTGAGTATCCCCCTCGGAACATTCTCGCTAATGACTTTTCTTTTGATAGAATTAAATTATTTCCAAGAAAAATATTTTCGCATTTCTGTATTTCAAACGAGTTTCGGTAAATGTAACCAAACATGAGTGATTGGTTTATGTGAAATAGGATACCGTTCAATTTTGTTATTTGTTCCTCAAATATTTATTAATGAAGTATTGATATATTGCCAACGTAAATCACAATTATTTTAATAAAATATTTACATATTTTAATGGCTTCGCTTTGGAGCTTTTCAAATTTATGTAGTTACAGAAATATTCCACAGTGGTTTATGGAAAAATGACGATAAAATTTAATAAAACCTTTCTTGGGGTTGTGAATGTAGATGGTTGATATTTGCTTGTATATTTCAAAGTAAAACAGTAATGAAGTATCAACATGCTTCATTACTGCTTCTAATTGCAAAATAAAAATGTTTTCGTGCACCAGTGCATTTCCTCATTAAAGTAGACTCGAAACAAATGAAGTTATTGTGGAAGAATTTCGCGGAAATACAAAGGTTGGTTTATGCGACTCAAAGTAGGAAGTCTTACAAACTGTTCTCGTTAGTTCATACATACTATACATATACGTAGATACCTATATATTTGTTCCCAACTCGCGATAAAGTTTAGACGAAAGTTCTGCGATATTCATCTTTAACTCGACGGACAAGTTTGGGTGGAACTTCATAGATCATGGGATACGTTTAGTGACTTTCATATTGTTATTCTTGAATTACGACGTTACGCGCGGTTGTGTCAACATGTCGAAGTTGTAATGAAGAAGTTTTTCTAGGCATTTTTTTGTTCTTGTTTGTTTATCTTTATCCTTTGTAGATTTAAGTATTCTTAGCTAGTTTCAGATACCTGAATATGTACAAAGGTACATATTGCTTTATTAGAAAAACTTTACTCCGTACTAAAGTAAACCATTACCTATTGTTCCAGAGCAAAAATTAATAAAATTGTCAAATCTTTTTCAAGGAAAACAACGCAAATTTCCACGAGTGCAGAATAACAAGATATTTCATAACATCCACCCTACATTCAAATAACAAGGCATAATCATAAACCAGCCAGACAGGAAAAAGTAATTGCTTGGCTAACAATTATACAATAAATGTCAAGAGGGCGCTTAGAAAGGGACATGATGACTGCGGGTCAAGTGGCTTGATTGTCAGGATTAAGTCCTGGGTGCGACTTGAGAGATATTGCTACACTTGTAGGTAAGTACTTATGATTGTGAGCGTCGCGAATGTTGTCACTCAAGATGATTGCTTAGGGCCCCGTTGTAGCTAAGAATAGTAGGAGGATTTAAGTATTTGCAAGATTTAGGCCTTAGTTGGTGTGAAGGGAAACGTCGTAGGGAATCCTAGATCCTAGATTTTATGCTAAGCCACAGCAGCAGCAGCCACAGTGGGACAGCTACAAGCTGATATTATTTAAAGGTTTATATTTAATGTACACTAGCTTTTGCCAGCGACTTCGTCCGCGTGGAATAATGACTTCCGGAAATTGAAGCACTAACTCTCATAGAGTTTAACCGATGTGCTCTTTCCTCTGCCGATTCTTGAGAACGCGTATTTCTCATTCAACGCGTTTTTCAAGACAATAGCGGGCGCAGCGACCGTTACACAAAAATAATCCTTATAGCATGATTCAGTATTCACGCGCGATGGCTTATTAGCGTATTTCATGTATAACTTTGGTGTTTCTGTACCAATTTCTATGATTCTTTTTTTATTACTTATGTAATAATGTTAAAATTTTTTAATTAGGGATGAGTGAGAGTGTTATAAACGTAAGGGTAGATAAATATAATCAGAAAGCTCCGAACTGCTAAGCTATCGGGAGTTACACGTGTTATTGTGAGTCAACCATAAAATATAGACATTTGCTGTTGTGGAATATTTTTTATATAATTTTAAGGAGAACATTTCCGTCGTACATGATTTCTGTGTAGCTTTAACCATTAAGGCTGCACACGCGACGAAAGCTTAAAAAATGGAGTAAGTTCTCCTGTTTTCCCAACATTTCCCTTCACTGCTCTGCTCCTATTGATCGTAGCGTAATAAAAAGTATACTATAACCTGCCCAGAAGTATGAAGAACAATTGTGCCAAGTTTCGTTGAAATCCGTCGAGTGGTTTTTGTTTCTATAACGAACATACAGACAGACAGACAGACAGACAGACAAAAATTTTACTGATTGCATTTTTGGCGTCAGTAACGATCACTAATCACCCGCAGATAGTTATTTTGGAAATATATTTCATGTACAGAATTGACCTCTCTACAGATTTATTATAAGTATAGATATGTGCAAGTTATACCTACAACTAAGGGTTGATTTTCCAACGCCAGATAATTTTATCAGACGAATAATTTTGAATGTTTGACAATTCTTTCATACAAAAGCTAGACCCGGAAGCCATATGCACTTAAGTCAAATCTTTTTGCATGCAAATATCATATTCGACTTTTAAAGTGGTTAAGGCTTCCGAGTCTATTAACTGTCAGACGTCAATTTCATTCCATGAATAAAAATTATCTGCCTATTATTTTATATTGTTATTACAATCAGCCCTTAGTTGCAATACTAAGTTGCCTCTTAGAAGTAAGAGGCAACTTAGTCTATGACGAGTACCTACCCGGAGTTGGCACCTAATAGATCATGCTGAGAGCAAGCTTTGTTGTGTATGTATAAAATTTATTATAGACTACCTAGTACAAAACATTACATAACAAAACATCACGCCTGTTTTGCTTGAAGGGTTAGGCAGAGGTGCACCTATAGTACACCCAAATTTCACCAGGTATTTTTAAGCCCCATGTAATAGGGGCGAACGTATTGCTATCAACCAGGTAGAAATCCAGACTCCGGGTTGCTACTGAGAAATTATTGGTGAAAAAAACCCAATAGCACTTTTCCCAACCTGAGAATTGAATCCAGGTCCTCATGCTCTGCAGTAGCGCTTGCGACCACTAGACCAATGAGGCAGAACCAGTAATATAAAAAAAAAGTTTAATTCAGACTATTAGTATTACAATAATTATCTTAAATGTCATTATTATGTAACGTATCAAAAGGTGGAGAACTACTGAACTATGATGCAACTTGAGGTAGTTCTAAATTTCTAGAAGCTTAGACGTCATAACGTAGGGACGTAGATTTTGGGTCGGAAGCTTTGGTTAGCGTTTAAAAATTTACCGACATCGAAGTTTGTCTCCCAGGCCGGTTAGTTGCCGGCCGAAACTGTCGTAGGTATAGTCTATAAATTGTTAGTGACATAGCCGAGCTGCGTCACTCACCAGGGGACTAAGTTTACTGATATAAAAACGTTGCAATCGTTTCACCGTTGAGAGTTTTTGATAGATTTTGTGTGGATTTGTCAAAAATTCAAAATGGAGAGACCATTGCAACAGCTGTAAATTAGTAGACTTAAGTTGGATCCCGGGAATCTACTGTCTAAAGTCTAGGTGCCTGTGACTCCAAGCGTTAAGTCTTGGATAGTTAAAAGGTTCATACGCCAACCTTGCTTTTTGTGAAAATACTTATAGTCGAAAACTGAATTTTAAAAGTATGGCTAATATTCACGAAGATACTATACATAAATAACCTTTTTGTTAACCATACAAAGCTTGAAAAAACTACAAAAATGTTAAAGTTTCGACAATCCCATAAGTGAATATACCATCACCGTCAGCAATACAATACTGGAATACAAAATAGATAGGAATTTAGCGGCTAACAGTATTACGTATTTAGGTACCTAGGTTATGTGTATTGTGGTATGCATCCTTTGCGGTTGACCTATTCGGCACTGGGCCAAACACGTACACAATTTACTTAGCCACGGTCCCACTTACATCGTGATTTGAATACACTTTAAACTTTAAAATATGTCTACGTGTTCTGTAACAGAATTGCACTCACCACTTTGTGAAAAAATACGTCTGTTTCGATGTAAGTTGTGAGTGCGTGGCTTACATATCAATTACAGTTACTTTTCGTTCAAGATGATTTGAAAAACAAAATGTTAATGTTTTATTATTTTATTTTTATATTAAGAATGGCGGCCCAATCAAAACTAATAGTACCGAGATACAAGAACTATTACGGGAAACGAACGAACGCTTATTTAATACCTACTCTAATTAATGATGTTCCAACAAAAATCCAATCAGAAATAACAGACAGTAACTATAAAAATAAATACAAAAAATTCTTTGATTCTGTTTGAAAATGCATCATGCTGTATAGATTTTATTCAATAAGTGATTAGCATCTTCATCGTTTTGTACATTATGGTTGTTATTTACTAACTACCTCACATTTTTCTATAAACTAAGTATGTTATATTTGTATATACTTAACTAAGTATTTAGTTAGTTTTAAGATTTGCTAGTGTGTCAACATCTGGACAAACCTATTGAGGTTTTTGTGATGTTTATGTTTGTGTTTTGTTTTGTTCCATAATTAATAAACAATAAAAAAAAAAAAAAAAAAAAATTTGTAGTACAGAAATAGGTTGCATGTGAATATGAAGTTTTATTTGGATAAAAGCAACACGTCACTCTAACTAACTGTACAGACAGCTGTGCTGCTGTCGCACCTCTTCTTGCACTATGAAATGGTGAAGGGCGGGCGTTTTGGGACATTGCCCGTAATTTTGATTTCGAAAAGTGCTGCTTCTCAGCCTACTTTGAATAAATGGCCTCTGATTGATAGCAAAAATGTATAAAAAATGACATCGACGCGCAAACTGAAACTATGAATTCAGCATAAATGATTCTGAACTGACGAAAAATTTCTACGAAGGGATCGTTGGAATTTTTCGTCGCTAAATAAAAAAAAAATGCTGTTCCATACATTTTGATCGCGTAGGTATTACACTTTTCTATAAAACAGCTGTTTTACTTTTTCATTACCGACGATATTTGTTTTACGCTGGTCTTGAATCATGTGCTGAATTCATGAATAGTTTGCGCGTCGTTGCCCTGCTCTCTGCCACCGTGTATATATTGAGTCTGAAATGTAAACGCCGATGACTTTTATTTTACCACATTAACCCCCTTAACGTATTATATCAGATGAATAGTTACACACCGTTTTTTCTCTTACAGTCGTTTGACTTTCGAAAGAAGAAGCGTTGTGTAACTATACAGACGCTATACAACGTTTATAAGCAAGGAGGTTAATATTAATCCAGACTAAACAATATTGCTCTATCATTCAACTAAAAGTATTCATGCCTGGTAATAGACCTCCATGTTAAAGAAAAAGATCAGCCTTTCATGTTTTATCAGGTACGATTAAAACATTGAACAGAGTTTTCCCCATAATAAAACCCAAATAAACTTTTCCCGATCCTTTTTTGCGAGCCCGAAATCGCAGATTAGTAAAGTTATCCTGCAAGGAGTACGCATACATGGATCCGAACTCATGATATGAAACTTAGTTCGATACAATTTACAAGGTGTTATAAATATCTAAGTAAAACTGTTGCGTGTTAGTTTTCAACCCCTGCAGCAATGACGTGAAGGTAAAAGGGGACTTTTATTTTTTCTTCCCTTTAAATACTTTTTGCTTTTACACTCCCTAGGAAAAGTTTGAGGGGTGATGACACTCGTTATATCATAACATGGCAATCCGGCTGAGCATTTGGGTCGCCATAACGATCCCTGAATCCAACCCTATAATTAAAGGTTATAGGGTAAAGTGCCGTGCTCGTTATACCCGTTTATTTAAAGCCTTATGCTAAAGTTTTTGACTACTTGGGTACGGTCTGTTCGCACTGACATCTGTTTACATATAATTACGATTTTTTTTGCAAAACAATACAGCTTTTCCATTTCTTAAAATTACTCCTGAAGTTTATTGAAAAAGTAAATAAAATAACAATATTAGGTGTAAGATTAATCGTATTATGGGTCATATTTATTTGCACAGTGTGTCAGTAAATTTTGAAGTCGCATTAGTCTAACGCGCGAAGGGTGGCAGTAAGCGACCCGAGTCGTTATAATGAGATGCAACTAGAATTAAGTACAAAAATAAACATGTAGCTTGCATGTAGAATAACCTATTATAACTTGGTAGGTTCCTACAGTTTTGCAGCTTAACTTAGTAAGTAGTTAAGTAAGTAAAGTGTATGGCAGTGACTGCAGGGAAGTAGCGACTTCCAGAAAATTGCTGGTTAAAAGTAATAAGAAGTTAAGAACATGTTGTAAGTGTTATTAAGATTCATTTTAATTAAATTAAGATATACAACATTATTTTCAGTATAAGTATGCGAAACCTGAATATAGTTTGTTCAGAATAAGTAACTGAATCGATTCCAATAATTTTTACACCATGTTATATTTTGTCCCAAAAATATTTAAAAAAGGTTACAAGTTGGACACCGAGCGACACTACGAAATCGCGCGGTGAGCATGTTTTTGTACCGACAACTAGGTAACATAACAAGCGTATGATTTTGTGATTTTTTATGATATAGTTTTGAAATTGAGTACATAGATTCTTTACATAAAAATAGTAGACACGTATTTTGGGTTCCGCAAAAGGTATAGGTACTGTGAATATGACGATCTCTTCTAAGAAATCAAACAACGTTACGATTTCTTTACGTTTATTTTGAGTGAACGTCTTTACATTTCCCCGATTAAAAAAATCACTAAACAAAAAACCTAATACAAAATCGTTCTCAACTTGCTTAACTGTTCGAATGCGACCAGGGCTAATTTATTTGCCAGCCTGCACTGCATAAGGTCGACTTTAGCAGACAACCTTTACGGTACCTACTCTATACATAATTCCTCACAGCGTTTATGTAAGAAAATTAAACAAGCAGTATAAACATAACGTTTTTTTTGGTAAAATTCCATGTACGTTTTATGAATTCCAAATGGCGCCCATAATGATTTCTGATTCAGCATAAACAATGAAATTTGAAGGGTTGAAATCATTTAATAAGGCAAATATTTTATTTAAGTCAGGCGATGCTGCGTCGGGCGGAGCATGGAGTTATGCTAACGAACTGCTATTATGTTTCACCCTCGTGTCACTGTGTGAAGGTTTTGCACTCTCGACCGAGTTACCGCGGGGGTTGTTTCAGAAAATCATGTGTTGCTTTGCGGAAAAGCTGGCAGTTGAAACACGCGCGGCGACGGGAACAGACGCGTCGGGCTCGCGGGCGGGTCAACTTCGAACAATATTCCGATATCACCGCGCCAATCACCACCAGCTACCAGCTTATCTAGGTCGATGAACAATAACGGGGTGTAAATTAGAAAACAAAAACATACAACGTGTCATCTCAAAGCAATTTTTCACAGAAACACAGTGATCGGCTATAGTTTATGGACGTTTCCCGTTTGTTAATGGATAGTAATGTTTTTCTGATATTTGGAATGACTAAAATAAGTAAGTATAAGTATTTATTAGTAGCTACGACGCCATTGGGAAGTAAAAACTTTTTATGATTGACGAAAATGGAAAACTTTCCTGATGAGATTTGTTGTTGGCGAATTTGTTAATTAAAGTTGACTGTCTTGTTCCGTTTGTTTCTTTAACAAGGTCGGTTAGTGTTATCAGGTTGTTTATAAATACAACTTATAGGTAAGCATCATTTACTTCGATTCTAAATACATCCATAGTTAATAATACACTTCAATAGCAATGAGGAAATTTTATATGAAAAACGAAACCACAACATTTAGTTTTAAGTTTAATCAGTTAATCTAATTAAGGTAATAATTAGATTAACTGATTAATTGGCATTTCATTTATAGTATTATAAAAATATACTTAATATAGTAAAAATTATTCAAAGTATAAAAATACGATAAATAACCAGCAGCTACATTATTATCATGTCATACCTAGGTATTAGGTACGTAATGCAATCGTTAAGCTAACATCAAACACGTTACTGCGTCACGTGGCCTCAGCTTCTGCCAACACGTTTTATTACCCTGTTAGGAGCTTCTTCCTTATTGAAAATATTTTATTTTTTACTCTGTATATTTTTATTGTTTTGTGGTTAACTCATCTTCTTTCCATGGGTATAGGCAGAAACTATAGAATGCCACGTGCTACGATCCTTACATACTCCTTTTGCCTCGTTTACGTTAATAAATGGTCATACACGCAGGCCGGTTGCGAGTGGCAAGGATATTTATGACAGAGGTAAGACGGAGCAAAAAAAAAGTCAATAAAACGTTTCATTATATTTCAATGATGAATTGACCTTTCTGATGAATATCACTTATAAGGTCACCATATGTCCTCCTAGGGCGTCTCCTCCCAGCGTTTCTCCTCATATCTGCCTTGTAAATACCTTTTTTATTTTAAAATTAAACACTGATAAACCTACAACTATCGGTCATTGCGACATTGAAATAGAGAGAGTAGATATTATTAGGTATTAAACATCATGAAAGTGTATTTGTTGACGTGTAGGTATTAGTGTTTTTTTTAAATCAATTTTTAGAAATAAATATCATTTATCAAGACATGACATCGGCAAGGCAAAGTCTATATTGTTGAATGATTAGCTGCGCTCCGCGGTTTCACCCGCATAAGTCTCGAGAATATTGGTATGAAAAGTATTAAATACTAGCTGACTCCGCAAACATCGTTTTGCAAAAAAAAAAATAGATAGTAGTGATTCTCAGACCTACCCGATATCACGGTAATATAATTATATCCGATATGCACACAAAATTTGACGTTTACGGGGTCAGCTAGTTTTATATATTAGATTATATGCCCTTATCCAGGTCATGGTTTTCCTATGCGCCAAATTGCATCTAAAGCCGTACAGCCGTTTAAGCGTGAAAGCGTAACAAACATTCATGTAAGAAATCTAATCTTTTCGCTTTAGCTAAAAAAGGGATATAACCATAATCATCATTTCTATCAGGTTTATAAGGTAATAGGTAATACGGGCTGGTGTCCGTAACTCCACGTCAATGCACGTATTTTACGTATTTTTTTATCAGGTTTATGACCACCAGCTTCGCTTATGTTCCGGTTAATTTAGTATAGAGCCTATAATGTGGATACCGTTGAAGTTCTTAGGTGCGCACGATGATATTTCCAGTATAAGCTGACATCTCTTTGTACGAGAAGCTTAAACAATGAGAGGTCAGCTAAAACTGGAAATGTATACTTTGATATATTGTCATGAGTACGTTTTGGTTAGTTACTTGATGTTATTGATCAAACTGCACACAAAAAGACTCTTAAATATTAAAAACGGAAGACTTATAAAACAAAACAGAAACTTATCACCAGATATGGCTATTGTGCATACTAACAAACACTTTCCAGAGATTCTAAAGTAATTAAACTGATTTAGCTCTTGGATTGCTTCGCCCGCCACAGTTGACAAGGAATTTTAACTTGAAAAGTGTATCAGACGGAATGGCGAGCCAAATTGCCGCAACTATCCAGTCGGATGCCTCAATTAACAAAACCCCGCGTATTTGGTACTAGATTTACCGTTTAATTATTGCATGAAAGGATTTAGAAGAAATTAGAAGTCTGGGAAACGGGCATTTTGTGTTTTGGTTGCGTTCTTTTAGAAACTTGAGGTTGATTCAGTGTTTTTTAAATGGCTTATTAGGTGTAGCCTTTTACTTCTACCTTGAAACATTATTTTTATTCAGTACTAGCTGTCCCGGCAGACTTCGTACTGTCTCAATCGATAAATAAAAGACAATTGACTCTACATTTTATTTAGAAAACGTTTGTATGGGAAATAGAAAAGGGCTGTTTTTAGGGTTTTCCCGGGAATTATTCGATTTTTCTCACCATTTAAACCTTCCCTAGACCTCCACGAACATTTCAAGACCAAGATAAGATACATCCGTTCAGCCGTTCTCGAGTTTTAGCGAGACTAACGAACAGCAATTCATTTTTATATATATAGATACAAATAATGTCAGGGTTTATACACAGAGTGTCAGGAATCGATGTCGACACGCAAACTGTAACCATGAATTCCGCACATGATTCTAGACGTAGCTTAGAAATTTTTCGTGGTCACTCAAAAAAAAAATCTGCTGTTTCATAGAAAAGCGCAATACCTACCTACGGTCAAAAAGTATGGAACAGCATTTTTTTTAGTTACTTACTAATAATTACAACGGGGTTAAGAATCATGTGCTGAACCCATTATAACAGGTTGCGCATCGATGTCCTTGCCACCTTGTATACAAAATTAGATATCACAACACATCCAATATTGTAACAAAACAACATCAGGGCTATTTAAGTTTCCCAAACTACTTTGTCCATACGTTGATTGGGTATATCGGAAGGTGGAACATGCGAGTCCTGTATTAAACCTCACGGACAACTTTGACAACGGACGGACTCGGTCGCAATTAGAGAGGACTCGCCCTCCCAACATTTACATTTTAATTTAAATTTCAAACTGACGAGATTCAAGATAAATTGGGCTACGTATTTAGCGCAATAATTCGAGCCCGGCGCCGACTCGCGGTCTCCAAATTAAGGAGCAGGTTAATTGTTTGCGTTATAATTAATAATTGACATTAATATTGTGAACTCGCAACGGGTTCGGGAAAACGTTGGATTATAAACCCGGCCTGCGCTGCCGTTAAATTTATTTAGGTGCGTAATTGAATAAGCATATACGACATCGAAAGCGGCATGTTGCCAAAATGTTTTACTTTATAATTTTTCATGAATTTCTGCCTGAAAATAAGTGCTGACACATGAATGGACCTTCCTCAAACGAATGCTGCTAGATCATAATTACCACTCAGCATTCAAAGTGACTGTATTTTGTAGCCGCACAGTCTGGTAAACAAATGAAAACGTACTTTAAAAGCCAGTCGAAAATATCCCCTTGTTGTTTGAATGAAAGAGCTATTTGGTCAGAACAAAGATTCCTGGAAATTCCAAATTTATAGCGGTATGTGTTATAGTGTAGTAAATAATTTAAGTAAATTACGTTGCGATTGGTGGATTTATCATTATATATTGCATGTGCACCACATTGTGGCTGCGTCGGATGTCAAAGGTGACCGCCATGATCGACATTCAATTATAAACTGCGGGACTCTTGTCGAATAAATTTTACCATACGCTATAGAATGATTGATTAACTGTCATCATTTTATGCCGTGGGGATGTAAATCATGTAAAACTGAGAAAAAATATTTCAACATAATAAATAACATTAGGCGAAAGTACATTTCTAGCCATAAAAACAAAACCTGATGAAAAATAATAGCCATAATTCATCGATAAAAAAGTATCATAAAATCACGAACAAACTCCGATTGCGCTTCGGCATCGACATTGATATACGAATGAAACATTCGATTCGTTAGTGGAAAAAGGAAAATAATGCAAAATGCGGAGGATTGGAGAATGGTTCTCATAGGCGGATAACAAAAGGAATGCATTGGGGATATCGTTTGATGGTAGTAGCGAGTCGTAGCGGCTCGTAGCGCGTAGCATGGCTCCGAACACGCTCCAACTATTGTGTTTTGATTGCTTGCCAGCGGCCTTTTATTGATTAGGCCGTAGAACCTGAACATAAGGAACATATTTGTAAACAAGATCTTTTAATTGCTACCCATTTTGTATGTTAAATACATACAGAATTAACGTAGCGTATTTTGGCGTAGAGCTTCTACGGAGGCACAGATTTCATGAATTTTATTTCACTTACCTCTTGTGAAAATATTTAAATGTTAATTGCGGGAGTACCCTTTCATCTCGTTTATCCAAACTTTGTAAGGGGATTTGTTTACAATGTCCTTAATGATTCTCAGTGTTGGGATACAAGCTTTGTAATGACCGTTTAATTCATAATTCCTATTATCTATTTCATACTGATTGCAGGTCATATTTCGTGATGGAAGTTATAATAAAAGCGTATATTTCTTGAGGGGCGACGGAAGCGGGCTCAATAAATTACTATGTGTCTTTTGAACGCGTAATAAAATATAGCTTCCATTATCAAAAGTTATTGTATTTTTTTCATCCGTTCACTTTATCTTATTTGCATTTTAACACGTAGACGTTGAATTAACATTCGTAGCATATTACCTATTGGTACAGTACCTAAGTTTTGTTACGAAACGTTCATTGAGGAAGAATACAAACGCAATGATTGGTTTTAATGTTACGTATGATGGATGTAAGCAAGCGTAAATCTTGTGTGTTATTCATATACATATTAAATATTTATCTGGAAAATCCCAATTTTATCCTACTGTCTAAAACATTACATTTCGTTATATTATTTATTACAATGAAATACGGGATTCGGACACATCGGAAGCCGGTAAATGATGAAATAAGTCTACGGTTTCGACCGAGCTTTGACAATTTTTGCGTGGACCAAAAAATCGGATATTAATATACAATTATCGGTCGGAACATAAAACGTTTGAGCGCGGCGCGTGCCCGCATAGATGCCGGTTCGTTTTGATCCCTTCTTGAATATTAAGTTTGCCCATTACGCCACTCGGTAATTCGAAAGCGTTTAGAGCGTTCCCCACAACGAATTTATTACTTAATATCACTTTGACCCAACGCCTTGCACTGATTATGAATCTACTGAAAGTAGCAAATATATGTACAAGGCTATATTGGAATTTCGAAATGAAAGTTTGATTAAATTTATGTTTAAGCAATATTTTATATTAGACTACCTTAGGCTCCGTCTTTTAAGTAATTGGGTAGCAGCACCCTCTGCGATCATCACAAGTGTAGACTAGTCTTCACATATCAGTACTCTACTGCGTAACACGCTATCGATCTCAATCTGAATCATTTTGAAAGATATTGCTGATCTATTGCTTCATATGTTGGAAATATGTGTCTGCTCAACAACGTAAATTACGCAATGAATGCTGTTGAACTGTCAAAATGAAACCCATTGCTACTGACAGTGCGTTACGTCATTATCCCGCAGGTTTCTAATAGTAATGATGTCAATTTTCGGTTAATCAACTTTTGCGTGGTGGCTCTATTTAAGGCGGGTAACTGAATTTATATCGTTTTGATATAGCAAACAGCTCCCATATCCCGCTGAGTTTACTTGTCTACGTAAATATTGCAATACGAGATAGCTATGGATACGAGATATACATACAAGTATATTGCAAGACAATATTTAATTGAAACGTTACTGAATCTTTAGTGAGATATCCAATACATTTACGGGCACATAACGTATACACAACTGTTATGTATAAATGTACTTAACCAAATCAAATCAAATCATTTATTGGTTTGCAAACATGGGTATTTAGTACATAGATGTTTTATTATAAGAGACCTCCATGCTCTACCATCACATGGGCATGCAAAACATATTATTATTTAACCAATTTTCTTTTTGTATTCCCGGAAAAGTTTTCTCTCACTTTTTCGCTCTCATTGGTGGAATTTGATGAAGTCTTTACGAGGATAACGGAATGGAAGTGGAATAGTTTCTTTATTGTTTCCTCACATTGTTGGAATCCGAACGTCTGTGAGCTTTCAAATATTTTATCTCTGAATTTCAGCGCGAATGAAAGAAAGTATGAATAGTTAATTATTCACTCGCGGTTCAACCACACGAGTGACATTTAGAAACACCTGTCTGTTCCCCGAGGCTGAATACCTCTGTTATTATTTAATGAAGTCTCAAATGGAAAGGATATTCTTGGAATCATTTGAAAAGCAATCTCGAAGTGTGCGGTAAAGCTAACTTTTTATTTTTTGGAAAAGATAGCTTTAATATGAAGATACAGTGAATATCTTTTCGCATACGAACATTCAAATGAGAAAATATACATTCAAATGAAAAGTTATTAATTTATGACTGACTGATAATATTATGAAAATATATTGGCTAGTATTTTTGACTGTAGGGTTAAAGTCTCTTCTCACGAAAACTTTATTACATTTATTTATTTAATACTAACAACGCCCCGCCGTTTGACCCGCGATAGTTTCGATCCCGTGGGAATATCGGGATAAAAAATCCAATGTGTTAATCCTGGTTATAAACTATCTGTGTGCTAAGTTTCATCCAAATCCGTTCAACTGTTTACGCGTGATTGAGTAACAAGCATCCAAACATCTTCACAAACTTTCACATATAAAATATTAGTAGGATTCTCGCACACAAAAAAGTTACAAAGGCGGACTGAATGCCTTAGGCATTCTCTACCATCAGTGAACTAAGGGTAGTGCTAATAATTTGTCTAATTTAGGTAATACAAAAGCAAAGACTTCAAGAAGCAGATAATTACGTTCGTCTAATTTATTTTTTCAAAAGATTTCATAAAAGCATTCCCAGAAAACGCCACCTAACAAGCGTACTTAATGATCAAGGGATACCCTTCCGAGCTGGCGAAAATTCAAAAGACAAACGAATAAGGCCGAACAAAGAAATGGCTTTTACTCCGTTTTCCTTAAATATTTCCGTATATCGTGTAGGCATTACCTATGTATGGGTACGTAAACCCGTATAAATTCCTTTAACGGTGTATGAATCAAGTGTTTTTACTTTCGACGGAAAGGCACATGCGTGTTGGCTTGAGAAATATTTGATTGTGAACATTCCCTACCTGTACCTTTATACGTTTGAGATTTATTTAATGGAGAAGGCTTTCGTTCTATAACATTTGAACGTTACCAATCAATAAAAACGTGAGGAATATGGGTTGAATGAGTCCGTTGTAATTGAGAAATGTTTAATTAACTTTTGGGGTGGTTGGCAACCTGCCTCGTGCTAATCAGCGGCGTTGACGTGTACTGTCAAGTTCATTGTATTGTTTGTTAACGATATGTCCGATGAGCTTATGAACGTGACAATGTGAAAAAACTTTTTTACAAAAAAATACAACCGACTTCCAAAAAAAACACTACAAAGTAAAAAATAACTAATTTTGGAAGTCGGTGTCGTTGGTTCCGCACTTTCGTTTTTGACACCGACTTCCGAAATTTGTGTTTTTTTGGAAGTCGGTTGTATTTTTTTGTAAAAAAGTTTTTATTTTTTACTTTTTAGTTGTAGGTACTTATCCCACACTACTTGCTTTTTAAACATCAGTGACAGCAGGAAGCTATTAAAACATCATCAATATAAACTAAATGGAAAAAAAGTCCTATTATTGAACACACCTGCGTACCCCTTTAGAGGGTAAAGGCGCGATTTTATGTTGTGTGATTGCGTAAACAATGCATACATATGCCATAGCAGCAATTGTGGTTGCTTTCATTTTGCTGGCATTTATTGTAGAGTTCCGTTGTCTGTCTCCGAAACTCATCATTAGATCTTTACAAAAGTTAAAAATATTATGTAATTTCTACTTAGCTTATGTTATCGTGACGAGATTACTAATAGTTATGCGACGCAGTGAAAAACTGCTTATATGCCAAATTGCTTTCAGCAGTATCAAGGTACGTTGGTTACGGCCTTTTGCGCCACATTACCCGCACACATAGGGCGATGGGTTAGTGCTCGTACCCTGCGTTTAGTTTACAAGAGAAAGTTTCACGATAAAAGTCTATCGCTGGCGGTAAAGTTGGCGCTCGCAGCAGGCTGGTCGCGCCGCCACAAGTAATCCACAAGCGACGGCCAGGGGATAACAACTCCAAAAATAAATGATGTCGGATTTACTTGCAATTATGCTCAGTGACCGCAATAATCATCTGATAAAATCACAGCCTATAAGATACTCTACGAAACTTTTAACAAGTTCTGTTGTAATATCGTCGCGACAGCTTTTTTATAATTGTTTTTTCTACTCTGTGACTCGTGAATTCGTGCAGAAACAGAATCGCGAACTCGAATTCCAGCCTAGTAAGTAAGTATTTGTAGAACTACATAATGCATATAAACCATTCAGCCAGATTTATTTGCTTCGAAGAGAAAACATTGGTGTTTTCCAATAGAATTTAATTAAACTAACAACCATTTACAAAATAACATGACGTGGTAAAAGTTTTCATAGTAACTCCGACTATTGATTTTTCAAAGGCTATCGCGGGCAGGAGCTTCGCGCCTGGATTTGATAAACTGAGGATTTATTAATGAAACAGAAAGCACGTTAATCTCTGTCCAGAGCACGGATCTGCTAAATGGGCCTTGAAATTTTAGCTCCGCGTTTTTTACGTGGATAGAGAACTGGCAAAATAAAGATAATGGCTTTTGTTTTAGTTATATCTACAAATTTATTTGGGCTTATACTTTAATTTCTTTAAAAGGTATCGGTGTCGTTTACTTTTGTTTCATGAAAATTTAATATTGTTTTCGCTGTTATTGATAGGATTTTCTTCTTTGAAGAGCATACTTTGTTTGTTCTTTAAACGTAGCAATTTCGAATATTAAAGTCTTGCCGATGTTATAAAATTGTGTGTAATATATAAGCAAAACTTCTTACTCTCCACATAGTAAGAATGAAACGCTGTATAACCAGGGCTGGGCAAAATACATGCTTTAATTTAATTAAAATACGAAATACTATCTCGCATGTATTTAAATAAAAAAAAAAAAACAAAATACAAAATATAGAAATATTTATATATTAATTGTGTATTTGAAATACAAAATACAGCATTTTGACGATTTTTATTTAAAATACAAAATACAGTTAGGTGTTAGGTTATATAATATATTGACTTGACACTTGATTAACTTCATGGCCATCGTCGACAGACATCGTAGATTGAATTTGATCATCCATCGTGATTCGTACTTTCGTACTAATACAAATATGTGCACAAAGTTTTGTAAAAATAACCGTTTATGAATGAAAGTAACAGTGACAGACATTTGACAAGACAAAATACATAAGTACTCAACAATTTGACGTATGTTACTTTTATTTTGATGTAGTGTTGCCAACTTCAAAGATTGACATATTTAGCGGTTGCCATTTTGCTTAGGAAAGCTGTCGCGAGCGCTATTTTCTGCAAAACGCACCCATTCATAAAATCGCTAAATGTGTTTATGTTCAAATGTATTTTCAAGCCATAAGTATTTGAAATACTAATTAAAAAATACCTCAGCGTTAGGTATTTGAAATACTAATTACAAATTACATTTTTAAGAAGTAATTGAATTACAAATACCAAATAGGTATTTGTATTTCAATTACGTATTTTAATTACAAGTAATTCAAATACTGCCCAACCCTGTGTATAACGCATATTACCCATAAACTTTGCAATATCGACAATGCCGCTATACAAACTGCAAACAGTTTTAAATTAAATTGAGTTTAACGGCAAGAATTATATAAATGCACATACATTTTCAGTACCCACTTTAGATTTATATTTCTCTTCGTTCAGTATTAATTCATCGGCACAAAATAGTAAAGATATATGTAAAATACAAATTTTCGTTAATTAAAGTGAATATTTTCGCTATATTGTTCGTTTATCGGGCACTGTCGGGTACTTGTGCCTCGTGCTTCACGTTCCCCGTCTGACATTTCAATTATCGGCAGATGTTTCAGCTGTCTGTCATGTAATAAGTCAAGCGACGGTGACACTATCACCATAATATTCTATATTCTTTAGCAGGCATTATGAAAGAAAATGTGTGGCCCAAACATAACAGCGTAGTCTGTAAAACTTACGTAATCATCATCTGCCTAGCCTTTTCCCAACTATTTTGGGGTGGGCTTCCATTCTAACCGGATGCAGCTGAATACCAGTATTTTACATGGAGCGACTGCCTAAGTATTTGACCTCCACCACCCAGTTACTGGGTAATACGATACCCCTTGGTAAGACTGATTGTCAGACTTTCGAGCTTCTGACTACCCGTAACAACTGTCAAAGGTCCACGAAAGACAGCCGGGACCAACGAATTAACGCCCTTTCCGAGGCACGGAGGGGTCTCGGTATGTAAAAATGGTCACCCATCCACAGACCAACGCGGCAACGTAGCTTAACCTCATCGATCGACCTGTGCGGCTGTTATTATTTAATACCCCGTGTACGTAGTGACTGCCCCGTTGGTCTCGTGGTTGCAAGCGCGACTGCTGAGCGTGGGGTCCTGGGTTCGATTCCCGGGTCGGACAAAGTGTTATTGAGTTTTTCCATTAGGAATTTCTTAGTAACAGTCCGGAGTTTGGAAGTTGGCGGTTTAATACCCCCGTGCCTCGGAAAGTACGTAAAGCCGTTGGTCCTGCGCCTGATCTCTCTCCGGTCGTGTCGGATTGCCGTCCCATCGGACTATGAGAGTGAGGGAAGAGGGAGTGCACCTGTGTCTGCGCGCACACTTGTGCACTATAATATCTCCTGCGTACCTGACTAATCTCCGTTGAGATTGTCCACCGTGACCGAAATCGGTCGGGGAGGCTATTATTATTATTATTTAGTCACGGGCCTCTGGAAAAAAATGATGTAAGTTCCATTCAAATAATGTTCAAATTCATAATCTTAACAACTGTCACTCTTTAATGTTTCGCACGTTCGGTTATATTAGAATAGACGTCGAAAAAAATATTTTGATTTAGGACTTGATGTTGAAGTCCTAAATCAGAATATTTTTTCTCTTGCTTTGTCCTTACCTTTAGGGAATATACGGAATTTTCAAAACTCCTTCTTTATATGTTCACCTTCTTTATACATTTAAAGAACTCTTGTGCAAATCTCAAGCTTCTCGATCCTTCTAGACCTAGCGACTGAAGAATGAATTTTGTACTAGATGTTTTAAAAGAACTAAAAATAAGAATTCAGAACTAAATTACGATGCCTTATGGTACTCTCATTTATCCAGGATGAGAATTATTTGAAAATAGTTTTCATATCGATATTGTGTAGTAACGTGGCTATTGTTATCGAAACAATCTGCATACGAATATCGATAAAAGTGAAACAGCTTTCTGTGGTTTGTTCATCTCGAATATTAAAAATCAACATGTTGCTATTATATAACAATCTCCGGCCTATATCTCAGAGTGTAATTATTATTAGATATCATGACATCGAATGTATTCGTTTTGATGTGTTGTTACCTCAAATTCTGTTTTATAGAAACCAAGTTTGAGATATTTGCCGCCCTACATCTGATACCTACATGCCAGTAATTTATGTCGGAAAACTATGTAGAACTATTTTCATATTCCGCTTTCACGTGTCCACAGACGAATGGGGTCAATATGGCTTGTTTAATTCAATGTTCTGTAGTTTACGTTACCGAGAACACACACCGGTATTCGTGGTACGCAAACTTAGATAATACCTGCTTACCTATTCCGCGTCAGGACTAATTAATAATGGAACGTTGTACAGTGTAAAAGCCTGTTTAATTAAATTTGTCTGCGTCGTATGTTTGAAAGGAGAACGATTAACATCTTGAAAGCGTGCGGTGACGAACAAGATTCACATCAGCATAATCTGAGCGCGCTTCGACGCCAATATTCGAGAGAGGATAGTATGCAGTTCATGGATGGTTAATCGAGTGAAAAGCAATATATTTGAAAACCGATAAAATAAAAGTGCTTAGAAGAACATAGTCATTAAATACTCGTAAGAGCGAAGTTATACGATGTCGAAGTTATGGTTAGAGGAAGCTTTATTTTTGTACTCAATTTGGAATTAAGTACAGTAGCACTTTGAGCAGCATGCTTTATGGATAGTAAATGAAATTGATATCAAGTCAATAACATATACTCTTAATAAGTCTTTAACCCAACTAAGTTTGTATCATAAGCATAACTAGTCACCAAAAATGGATAGTTCAACGTAAACTTGTACACAAAACGAGCTAGCTATAAATAGCATAATGGTAACGGTTTTGAATTTGAAGACAACACCGGTTGTACCAGATCCGTCGGCATTGGGCCGGGTACACATCAGTCACACTAAGCCTCACTTGTACGATGCTATCACTACAATCCCTTACTATGTGCCGACAGCCCATATGTTCACGTAATTTGTCTTACGCAAGCAACTGTCTCCCTTTTGTACTTATACCATTCTTAATGGCTTTTGATAATGGTTTAATTAAAATGTCTAGAATTATTGGTTGTGTCGAGTTCTTTAATTATATTTTAATGATTTTGTTCTGGTGGGGATCGATCACGTCAAACGCAGAATCATTACTTGGCATTATAATTTTGTGAAAGAAACCTTCTTGTTTAGCTGTCGAAGTTCACAGTTTTATAAAAAACTAAAACTGCAGCCCGCGATTTCGTCTGCGATCCAGGATAAAAGTAACATAGGTACTATGTTCTTCTCCAGGTCATGTGCCAAATTTCAAGTTATAGTTATAGCGTGAAAGCGTAACAAACCAACACACTTACTATCGCATTTATAATATTATTTAGGATTAGGAAGTTACAATTCGGACTAGCGAGCCGTCCCTGTTTCGCAAGTTTTTACGACTTCACAAAACATCGAGATTTCTTTATTGAACCTATATTAGTTTAACATTTATGTATTATATACATAAACCTTCTGGCATTCTCTAATTTGTGATGAAAACCGTATCAAAATCCGTTGCGTACTTCGGGAGAACAACGCGGTCACACAGATAGACTTCAAATTTTAATATGCAGTAGGTAGACTTTTTCGAAAAATATACACGAGTCTATGGTTACAGTAATTATTTCATCATGGAAATTCGATTGCTTATAGTCTACACAGGTTGAGAATAAGAAAGTCTGTTTCCCGTCTGTATAAAAACTCGTAAGCTCATAAAACAGTACATAATGCAGACAGACAGAAGGTTCCCTTCACTCACGAGACATTATCGCATCATAAATTCTTTCATGAGGCAGACGGAAAGAAAACGAGCCACTTTGACATGTTTTCGTCCATTCCACTAGTTATATGCTATAAAACAATTCTCAAAAGAAAATATAAAATACGAAGTTGGCTTGAGTGGCAACTGAACCGTGAAACGAGTGGCACATGATTCCTTGAGATTTCGAAGTTCGACGAAATATTAAATTAACGTCGCCTTTCCTAAGTATTCAGTCCTGTAAGTAAACATTTGTACGTAACAGGGTCTCCACTTCATTTGCACGAACGGTAAGTCTCTGGAAGTGTCTCGGGTGCAGTTTATTTTTCTCAGTGAATGCGCCATCGCCAGGAGGCAGTGTTTTGTTTTCTGGAGCGTCCTCCACTCGATTAGTCGTTTCCTTTTTATTCACAGACACGTGCAGAAACCAGATGCTATCGATGTACTTCGACTGTTTATTTACAGTTCCTATTGCTTTTGTCTTCGTTTGAATTTTTGTATTTGCACTCGAAATAAAACCTTTAGTTGAATTGAATATATCATTTGAAAGTGCTTTCAATACAAGAAAGTTTAAAACACTTCGCTATTTTAATGAAATTAATTTAAATTCTGTTTCACTTTACATTTAGCAAAATTAGATTTAATTAAAGTTTAATTACAATTTACAAAAATATGAGAAATTAGGGCAATCAAAAAATTTGAAAATTAAAACCGATGAATGTGGAGCAGTAGAAATAAAAAAGTGAGCCACTTTACTAGTTTGAACTAGTTCCTAGAAAGATTAAGCTCATTAAGTGAGTGTGGAGACGCGGGTAGTACAGGAGCGTACGAAAGGGTTAACCACGTCAAACAGTTGTGTCCACAACTTTTTTAGACGAGTTACACGGCGCACTCTCGTGATAAATATACTCTAAATATTTTTAATGGACTAGTATTTGTAAACTAATCATCGGTCTGGCCTTTGTGGTGATGTCGACATTGGCCCCGATTCTGTTTGTGTCTGTGTCTCACAAACTAAACTAAATTTAAGTTCAGTGCATCTTTTTCTTTCTATTTCATTAAGACAGGACAGAAGATAAATATTATTTTAGTCCTGTCAAATTAGTCAGCGACTGACGTAAATTGACGTATTTTTAGTAGCCAAATTTTTAATCTCGTCTAACTTGTCTATGGATTATCTAATTTTACAGGACTAAACTAATATTTTATCTTCTGTCCTTTTCGTAATGAAATAGAAAGAAAAAGATGCACTGAACTTAAATTTAGTTTGGTATGTGAACAACAGAATCGGGGCCAATGTTTGTTGCTTAACTTTAAAATAGGTAGGTACTTATTATCAACCCGTTCATAGGCTATACAAGAAAGGTTTTTATTATAGCTTGTTTTTAAACAGATTTCTAAAATGAAGTAACCTATTAAAAATGCATAGGTACACAAAAATCCATAACATACCAAAGAGTAGCTACCCACACCAAACTTAATTGACTAAATTGCTTTGTCATTCCATCGGTCGTTCGGAACGTTTTGTCAATAATCGTTTACGTCATTAGTGACTGTGTTTTATATTCAAAACGTTCCCTCCGTCAAAGAAAACGGCCTGCGAAATACTAGCCATAGTCCCGATCGATGTGTACTCACAATGGAATCTTTTTAATATAAAAATGGGAGTATTTTAAAAATGTTTTCATATCGAAGCATTCACTGGAAGAGATATTAAATGTTTTCAGTGCGCATTCATATGTTATAGACATTTATCGATACATATTTATTTTTTCGTAGCACTTTCGTAGACCCTGCTACGAAATGCAGCTACCGGATCCATTCTCTGTATTGTTTTCCTGTCAAACAACTACGTAGGTGTTAATATAGATCCTGTTTAAGTATACTGATAAAACAATACTAGATAAAAAGTACGTAATTTAAACCAACAGTTGAGGTCAGGCGACTGCTGCTACGTCTAAAACCGCAGAATCAGCATAATCGCAGATTTCGGAATTGGCGAACTCGAGAGAGAACCGTGAAGAAGAATTGTAATAACTGTGTTTATGAGATTCTCTGGCAGAAACATAATTACAGCTCTTCAGTGTTAGTTACCTCATAATCAGAGAGTTATTCGCAAAGTATACGCATTGTCTGCTCAATAGAGAACAATTAGGATTCCCTTGCCAGCCTCCCTGTTTCCACACCCCACACGTCGGGCGGAAAAGGGACTTTTTCTTTTTATTGTCCGTTAATTGCTCTGATTGGTGCGACGGAACTAAATAAAGCCGCATTCGTGGGGATTTGTAGGCTCGCCCGCGTTCAAACGTAGCAGCCTCTAATTTAGACTTGATTGTAAAACGGCTCCGAGCACTTTTGCTGTTTGTATTTTCAGTTTTATTTAGTTTTTATTTTTATTGAAATTACAGTATTCTTAAACTTGATCGAAGAAGCAGATGAAAGAGGAATCGAAATGCTATTTTGTTGTAATCGAATTCAGAATTGGGTGTTCTTGCCGTTCCGGATAAAATGTTAAACAGGGGAACGCTGAAAGGCTAAATAAAAGCTATCCATATGTATTGCATCCGGTTCAACTGTAATTTATCAACTTGATCATTCATCAAGTGACCGCAGGAGTACTAAACTAATTAATAGTATTGCTCCAGAATGAATCTTCTCACTTCACTCAGAATTAATCGTTTAGGGAGCGGACCTCATCGCATTGCGGAGGAGACAAGAACTCTAATCTATTGTAGTTGAAACTGACGAACAAAGCGCGATAGAGAATCAGTGCGAGCGGGTTATTCCGACCTCAGGTTATTAGTTCATTGCAAATGGCTAATGGCTGAGGTGAGTGCCTACAACTACCTACACGTAGGTACTCGTAATTCAGTTTCCTGCTGACATAATATTCATGTATGTGAGCAGGTCTACGGCGATGAATTTATTACTAAAGTCGATACCGAGTGTATTATCTAAGTGTTATTACTTTTGAGAGAGCTGTAAACATAATAGTACATATATCTTTGGAAAGGAAAGCAATCGTCGGGTATTAAAAGATTTATATCCGATGTGAGTTTTATCGAAAAAGCCGGGGATTAGAAGCTGACGTGTGTTTGTGGGCTTATAATATTTACCGAATAAAAATGAGATTAGACTTCAGTATACGAGCCATGTATCCTTCCGATACAAAATAAAATTGTTATGTGAATAAATGCTTTATTGTGATCCGTACTTAATCCTAACTAATATTATAAATGCGAAAGTGAGTTTGTTTGACTGTATGTTACGCTTTCATGCTGAAACGGCTGAACGTATTTGTATTAAATTTGGCACATGGGTAGACCATGACCTGGGCCATGACATAAAATACTTCTTATCTTTCCGTGGGGTAGTTTTCGACCACCACGTGAGCGAAGCCACGGGCAATAGTTAGTATTATAAATGCGAAAATAACTCTGTTACCTTTTCACGCCTTAACCACGGAATCAAACGTTATGAAATTTGGCAGGTAGGTATCCTGTAACCCGGAAAAGGACATAGCTACTTTTCATCCTTGACATTTATACAAAAAAAATATGATGTACACGCAGACGAAGTAGCGAGTAACAACAGCTAGTTTGATAAACAACATTAGTTTTAGTACATACGAAAAATCCGAAACACGTCTTTAGTTTTTTTATGTAAAGAATCTATGTATAAAATTTCAAAACTGTATCATGAAATATTACAAAGTTATAAGCTTGTTATGTTACCTAGTTGTCCGTACAAAAACATGCTCAACCCGCGGCGTGCGGCTTTCCCGCGCCGCCCGCGCATCAACGTCGTCTTGCGCTCGATAATGATTACGTAGTGTCATTCGGTGTCCAACTTGTAACCTTTTTTAAATTTTTATGGAACAAAATATAACATGGTGTAAAAATTATTGGAATCGATTCAGTTACTTATTCTCAACAAACTGTATTCAGGTTTCGCGTATACTAAAAATAAGGTATAAATCGGGCATTGGCGCGTATTTATTAACTGATATTCTCTCTCAGCTCGATCCTAGAAATGTAGCAGTATTTAAAGGTAAAGTTATAAATGGACGACATCGCAAACTGACTGGCTGTCACCTGGGAGACGATAGCAAGAATAACGACACTCCCTGCCTTGCGTTTGTGCAGATTACAAGTACAGGTGGCTCTAATGATCAGGGCCTCAATTCTGCTATTACAATAGTGTCAGAATGGTCTATCATTGATTTAATTGTTGATTTTGACAAGTTTGGTAACCTACTAATATAATGACGTCATTGACTTTCCAATGGTCAACCACTGCCACTCCATTGAAAGAAATAGCATAAAATGGTAATCTCATACATAATGACAAATGATTAAATGTAATGTTTATTGCTATTGACGAACTTCTTACTCCTTCAGATTGCAAACACTAATACGTAATAATTATGTAAAAATATATATTAAATGAAATTTAGTAGTAGTTTTTCTCAGACCATTGACCGACCAAAAGTTCGTAATCTGCTAAATTCATAACGGTCGACGTTATGAATTTAGCAGATTACGAACTTTTAGCAAAATGACAATGGGATCGTGTTGGAATGACGAATTTATAAAGATAGCAGACTTGGGCCCCAGTGTGTTTGCGCTAGGGATTGTGTTTCTAGGACATTCTTTTGTCTATGATAATTTCCCCAGAATTTTAACCCTTGTTTGACTAATTGCTTAGTAGAATATGGTTTTTCTTGAAGGCGAGGTTACCTTATCTAATCAGGCTATTTAATGAAAATTTGGTAGGTACCTTCAAAAGCTTGAAAAAGTTAGGAAGTAAACGTTCTTGGCCTGAAAAATCTAAAAATACTTACAAAAACTGCTGAGGGGTAATTGCGTAACACACTAACAGTAGGAATGGCTTTCATTTTGACAGTTCAACAACATTCATTACGTTATTTACGTTTTTTGAGCAGACAAATTTTCCGAAAATGCGAAGTAATAGATTAGCAAATATATCCTTCAGAATAATTCATAGTGTTACGCAATTAGGATGCTGGTTCCTTAATTCTTATAATGGGCATAGGAACGCCACTTATTGAATACATTCGTATGAGTTGCTGAAATCAGGAATGCATATAAATAATACACATAGGTAGGTACATAATACATTTCATATACTATGTAAGTAACTTGGAGCATTCTTGTAAATACACAATATGTAAGTTTTCTCATTCGACTGAGTAATCGAACGATTGAGAAGAAATATTATCGACGGAGACCCATAAGTCGCAACCCTTTGAACGTAAAAGTTTTTTATTCCATTACTAAAACGCTGTTACTCTATCGACGACTGGATTTATTGAAAAGAAAGCGACAATGTCGTGCAGAATTCTTGAACGTTCATGGATATATTTTGAAGTTTTTATGAATGAGGCGTGTAGGATTGAAAGAAACTGATATAAGTAGCAAAATATGAGTATACTCTAGGCTCACCTCTGGCCATCCGTCAGTCAAAACCGGCGTGATATTGAAGAAAAAAAAATTGTTGCTACATTGGCGCGTACTGAAAGAAGGTACACTGAACATGAATAAGCGTAAATTTGTAAAAAAAATTAATTAAAGCTCTTGGTAACATTTAGCAACCTAATTAGAAAACGTTGACATCTCAGGGTAAAGCCTCTCGGTTTCATAGCTAACCATTGGAGATTCAAATCTAATTTTGTGCCTCCAATTTCCTGTACTATTTAATTATTTCCCAAGTACGAAAAGGATCTTTCTCCTTAGTTTTATATTTGATTTAATGTTGTTTTTTTTGCTAGTTTTTTATAAAATACGAGAGACACCCTGTAGACTATACTACTCGCGCTGTACCGACAATGGAGTTGGATTTACGGTCGGGATGTAATGAGCCGACCATTCAGAGTGGCGTGGCCAGCCTTCATTTTGCATGATATTAAACTGGAAAAATAAAAAAGTTGATATAAAGGGAAACTTGGTCGGGGAATTATCATGAAAAGCGGAGGTGCTGCAACGATGCCTAGGTAACTTCGAGAGACGCTTTTTAGTTTGTTTTCCCGGTGTAATATTTGTTACATGATATATTTTTTTGATGGAACCATTTAGTCACTTTTAGTATCCCCTTAAAATAAGAAGTACTTTCACGGAATACTTTTCTCGGGGAGTGAAATATGTGACGTTCACGTCTTAAGTCTGATATTTTTTACTCGTCGCCATACTTAAGGTCGCGTTTAAAAAAGAATTAAGAGACACCAGGTTTGCCTATTAGTTCTATTCTATTTTTTCTCTATGGCAATGGTTCCGATGTCAACGATTCTGCCAACGTCAGATGTGATATGAGAAAACGTGCGAAGAGAAAAAAAAATACTGAAATTCTACATCCAATACTAGTTCTTTAATAAATTGTTGACGAGTTTTAGAAGCTACACTGAAACAAACAAATAAAAAATATTGTTAATTATGTTATTAAATATGTACATAAATGATCACATATCCATGGGCGTAGCTAGGGGAGGGCAAGGGTGGGCAATGCCCACTCTAGAAACTTCTTTGCTCAACCTAGAAAAAATTATAATATTGAAGTACTTACCGTTTAATTTCTTTTTATTAGGGTTCCGTACCTCAAAAAGAAAAGACGGAATCGTTATAGGTCGTACATTTTGACCAAGATGTAAGTTTGGTAGAGTTAGGCTCTCATTAATGGTGGGATGATGATGAAATCATGACTGTGGTTAGATTAGCAGGACGGCTGCCCCCTAGACAAAATTCCTAGCTACGCCAATGCACACATCATACAAAAATCATCATAATTTGATGTCATTGACGTTATTATTAAAACAAGCAAAGTATTCCGAATGAAAAACTATCATTTAAATTGACATCAAATTACTTCGTTAGGTCCGTACTAATGGTCCACTTTCTAATTTAATATCTGAATTTATCCCTGTTTCCCAGCCGGACAGTGGCATTTCATTAGACGATATTACGTACGGACACAAGTAAGTAGAACTATCTGTTCATGTTGTAGAATTAATCAGTGGCCGGCGTCGAGTTTGCTCTCTCTTTCTCCTCGTCCCCGCTTGCGTTGTAACTATATTACATTTTATTTACATTCTTTTTTACCACGCCTGGTTATTAAAAGAGCAGTGGTGGCCTTGTGGTTTCAGCCCCAGGTTCAGGGTCTTGAGTTCCAACCCAGGCACTTCACTTTGTGTACTTAATTTCATCACCCCTGCTCTTAAAACGGTATGTCCTAAAACCAAAAATTAGAAGATTTGTGTGATGTCCACCAACCAGCACTGGGCCCGCGTGGTGGATTATGGATGTGGCCAACTCCCTCTCACATGAATGAGGTCTGTATCCCAGCAGTGGGAACATTGAATGTGCCGACCGCACAGTGGCGCCCTCATCGTTTATTTGGTTATTTCATACAATTTAGAATGAAAATGCAGAAAATAAGCACGTTAAGTTGTGCTTCACAAGATTATACGTTAATATTATTAGAAACGGTAGTTTTATATTGTTTAGTTTTATCATAATCCTTAAAACGGAATATAGTGGCCACTGTTATCATTTCATTCTAAATTGTATGAAATAACCAAATAAACGATGAGGGCGCCACTGTGCGGTCGGCATAGTCTTAACAAAAGGCACGCGGGTAGTACCTAAGACACTACAAAACGTAGCGTTTTTGTAAAGAGTTTTTTCTTCTGTTGATAATCTTACATAAACATTAATTCTAGGTACCTACGACAGGCCGCAGGTCAGCGGTAAAAAAAACCAGTTTAAGCTGTATTCTTATTCTAACTCCGTGCTACGCTAGGCCACGTCAAAGACAAAATGCTGCCACTGATTTACGGTCTACTGTAATACATCCGTGCATTTTTTTTAAGTTAATCGAACAGTTTATTGCTGCCGTCCTTCAATTTTCTCTTTTATGTTGAGGTAAATAAACTCGAGAAATCTAGAAAGTATCATCCGTAGACTAGAGAAATTATAGGAATTTCAGTTAAGTTACTCAAGCTATTTGTCGTTACCTGAAGCACAGTTAATATAATCTGAAATAACCAACTATCTACAAATAATTTAGTAAGGAATATTACTGTATACCTACTTCTTGATGTTCCTTTGGCTACCATCGTCGATCCTTACGAACCGAACTGTTTGCTTTTCTAGTTTATCTTCTGCGAACACTGACTTTACATAAACGGCTTTCGGTACAAAATCGATTTGGTTGGTGGGTAAATTTGATAACGAAAATATATCGAGAGTGTATAATCACTTGGTCAGACGTATCGATATATCAATACTTAACTAGCAGTTGCCCGCGACTTCAGCCGCGTCTGGTTAGAACTGCACATCAGTATTTTTTTCAATTAAAGCCTGAACTAATTGTAAGTATTGAGGAGGAAGTGCCAGGGTAGCCCACGAAATTCAAATTTTCGACAGTACCAGGATTAATTAATGAAACAGTCATTCAATAGGGTTAAATGAACTTAGAGGGTTGTGTGGATGATTTTAATGATTATAATTCTGTAAATACATACTCGTTACTGTCGCAAATCATATTTCGTTCAACATACAACCTGACACTGATCTGAAAATTTCAAAACACGTATGAAAAATTGAACTTTACGAGCTAGTTTTAATTAATACATCATTAACTTCATATTTGCCTCTTAAGGACTTTGTTGTAGTCAATTTCGGTGCTAGTCTATTGCCATTTGTTCGATACAACTTGATGATTGAAATTAAGGCATTTGATTTTTATTTTCAAACTATATCGACTACAGAAGCTTGGATTAATATCTCATTACTTTATTATTACTTCAATTGAGGAGTGGCTAGAGAGGCGCCACGGCGCCCTCACCTACCGCCTGACGCAGGTCCTCACCGGACACGGGTGTTTCGGGAGGTACCTGCACATTATCGGGCGGGAGGATACGCCCGGGTGTCACCACTGCGAGGGTCGCCCGGAGGACACGGTGGAGCATACGGTGGCGGTATGCCCCAATTGGGCGGAGCACCGCCGTGTTCTCGCAGAGGCGATCGGCGGCGGCGGCGACCTCTCGCGCCCGGCCCTGGTTCAAGCCATGGTCCGGGGCGAGAGGGAGTGGGAGGCAGTCACCTCCTTCTGCGAAGCAGTCATGCTAGCGAAGGAGGTGGCGGGACGGCTGAGGGAGAGGGCCTCACGTCCCAGCCGCCGCGGGAGACGCCCCGGGCGTCGGGAGCCGCGAGACGACTCCCGGCCGCCGTAGGCGCGGGCCTGCGGGCGGAGAGTAATGGGTAACTCTCCGTCCGATCAGGACCAGGCCCGTGCCGGACGGCGCGTACGTGTTCCACGCGCGCCTCAAAGAGATGTCAGCAGCAAGGAAGGGGCCCGAAAGGGCCGAAGCCTGCCGGGGCAGCGGGATTGTCCGAAAGGGTTACCGTTACCCCGGAACACAAAGGGCTAAGGAAGGAACACGGGTGGGTTTTAGTCAGTAAGAGTCTGACACTCCCTTCTGCTCCACCCAGAGCGGGAGGGGTCATTGGATGATTTCCCATCCACAAAAAAAAAAAAAAAAAAAAAGGTGTTCTTAATGAGCGACTATCAAAGTTACGAAGCATCTAAAGTAAAACATAGACCGGGCGGCAACACTAATGAAGTATGAAGTTCGTTCATAATGTACACAAGAAATCACAACATGAAAAATCATGATACTTTACTATGAGCTTGTAGAAGGGCTTTAAATCTTACCTGAATATATTGCACATAACAGTTTATGTAATTTTCTGTTTAAAAATCAATTAATAGAGAAAAGTACTTATATCAATATGTTTAAAAATAAAGAGTGAAAGAAAAATTGTTTGTTCTGTAAGACGCATATTATAAAGTATCTAAACATACAATATATACTACAGACCGTTCAGTTATTTTACCTCTGACAGCAGCAACCCAACAGCAACCTTATTGTAACGAAAATAAAGATCACTGTGGTATAACAGACTTTTTAGCAGCAGTAACCCAAAATCCACCTTATTGTAAGGAGAACAAAGATCACTATGGTATGACTGACTTGTTAGTAGCAGTAACCCAAACACCACCTTATTGTAACGAGATAACTATGATAAAGATAACTGTGATTTTTACAGTGATTCAAAATCAGAGGTAAAATAACTGTCAATGTGCTGTAAATCTGTAATACAAACCCGTCAAAAGATAACACAAGACGCACAGAGTATCTTACAAACAAAAACAAAAGGAGAAATTGAAAAGTGAAAGATATTAAATACTTACTGAATTTTAATTAATAAATCTAAACCAGCAAAATTGTCTGGACAGGGAAAAAATATCAAGGAAATAAAATCCTCGTAATAAGTAGGTTATAGAGTCCATAATTCGGCAGCCCTGTTCACTCTACTCTAATTTGAAGATAGTAATCGCGTTTGAGATACGAGTCGAGTGGCGCTGCGTGATTTACTAGTGTTGTCGCCTTAGTTAACGAGGGAAACTTTTTGCGCGCAGACTACACGAGAATAAATTAGCTAAATTGTAGATACTGTCAACTGATCCGCCTGTTAGTACGCGCCTTTTTAATGGTCTATATAACTTAGTAATGTTAGAAGTTGATCAAATTAACTACAGAGACTGGATGCTGGACTATTTTATAAATTGAAACGCGTTTTTGTTTTAAGAAAATTTAAGTGGATTTTCAATTAAGTACCAAGTTTTTTTTTACATTTTCGCTGAAAACTTTAGGTTCCAGTAAATGCGTCACCGGCAAGTCGTACTTTCAATATTTTCACTGAAAACTCCACATGGCTCCACACTCCGCCAAAGAAAAATATCTGTTCAGGTACTATCGAGCCTTCACAATTCACAATTCAAAACAAAGATACTCAAAGCAATGCAAACATACTTTCCAGCAATATAAAAACTTTACAATTCCGTATTGGCAATAACGTCTAACTTGGCGCTCGGTGCACAGAATCAGACACGTTTAATCGCTCAACTATCAAAAGCTTGTTCAGGTCACTAACTCTTCGTTCTGAATTGAAGACGTTCGAACTGAAATCGAGGGTAAAAGCGGCACTGGGGAGCTCAAGATGGCGAACTGGTTGACCTAATAGTGAATGGATGAACGAACGAAGGAGCTATGCGACTTTCAGACCGATGTTATTCGTGAATGTCGAATTAATTAGCTTCATTTTGATTAATGTCAGCTTATAAACTAATCTTGCAATTTGTTTTACGTAGTGATTGTTATAATTATTTAGTTAGTGCTATTTTATTTAGGTAGTAAGGTACCTAATGCTAAAACGGTACTTTCATAGATACTTTGAAGCTGAGCTGCTTAGAAACTTAAATGTCTGAACAATATCTGGCAGAGCTAAGAATAAGCCTATAATGTTCTCACTAATCGGAAGTAGACCATAATCCACCACGCGGGACCAGTGCGGGTTGGTATAGATGTCTCATGTCGTCGATTTTTTGGTTCTAAGACATGCCGCCGGTTTTCTCACGATGTTTTCTTTCACAGTTTTGAGAGGAGTGGTGAGGAAATAATTTACAGAAAAAAAAATGCCTGGCTGGGTTAAGTCATGGCCGTTACTCTGGGCTACCGCTGCTCTGGGCAGAGCTTAACTATTGAATGTAATGTTTTAGAAACATACACATACTGTTAAGACTATGCCGACCGCACAGTGGCGCCCTCATCGTTTGTTTGGTTATTTCATACAATTTAGAATGAAAATGCAGAAAATAAGCACGTTAAGTAGTGCTTCCCAAGATTATACGTTAATATTATTAGAAACGGTAGTTTTACATTGTTTAATTTTATTACAATCCTTAAAACGGAATACAGTGGCCACTGTTATCCGTTTTAAGGATTATAATAAAAACTGAACAATATAAAACTACCGTTTCTAATAATATTAACGTATAATCTTATGAAGCACAACTAAACGTGCTTATTTTCTGCATTTTCATTCAAATTTTACGAAAGAACCAAATAATCGATGAGGGCGCCACTGTGCGGTCGGCATAGTCATAACAATAAAATTATAAAACAGTTAAGTTGTTCAGTCAAAGTTAAAAAGTAACCCGGTATATACCAACGCCAAAACTCAGACATTAAACAAGTTCAGTATAAAGCAAACTTACTTACACCAACTAGGTACTTTTCATAATATCGTGGCACACCAGCTATAAATTTTGGTATAACTTCTTATGCTTGAAACAGACCATATATTTCACGAAAGAATACGGCCAAAGCAAACTTGTGTGAGTATAATCATTAATTCAAGTCCCCAACTGTGCTAAAGTTGGCACAAGTGAAGCTTGCCAATACAATTTGTAAGTCGTGTCAGGTGCTAAAAACTCCGGAGCACAAGGGCGAAACGAACTAGACAGTAAATCTGGATAAATTCAATCTGAGCAAGTTCTCCTGCAGTAAGCTCGGACTAACTTTTATGCTTGGATTTGTATCTACTTCGTAATTAATACTAAAGTACTGTAATCATGACTGTAACTCACTTACTAAATATTTGCTCCTACAACTTGCTAACTGAGTTCCGAGATGGAGCTTGGAATATGAACACGATAAATGTAGGAAGGTAGGTACGTTTCAGGGAAAAAATCAAATTGTTTTGGTGAAGAATATTGATTTACCGATATCTGAAATGAAGCTTCAATTAGTTCAACTAAATCGAAATTGGTTTTGTAATTGAAATAAACTTTTATTTATTTACGCTACAAAATAATTTTAACGTTTCAGGAATCTTACGTAAATGCTGTAATTTGGTATTTTATGGATTAATAATGTATATTTACATATTTATATTCTAGAGATAAGGTCAGTTTCATTTGTAGTAAAGTTTAGCTAACGCCTATTTTCATAGTACGGCACGACACTATTGAGCGCCTTGAGAATAACTGCGAGCAATTTGGTAACATTAATAAAGCTACAGGCGTTCTTCATGTAAGTCCATTAATTTGGGACGTTTTAAGGAAAAGTTTCAAGTTAATTTTACACAAAGGACCTATTGTTTTGTTGCGGCGACTTTTATATTTTTTGGAAATTCACGATACTTATTTTCCTAAGTTTATTATTTTATATGTCAACTTAATAATACCCTAGGGTATTGTGACAAGCCATTAAACAATTTATGAGAATATTAAATATGTGATAGAATACAAATAAATAAATGGTTACTTATAAACCTAGCGGCTTATTTATAAACGATGATTAAAGTTAAGTGACGTTCAAACGTCAAAAATGTGTGATTAAACCGTCCTTAATCTCTACTCAACTTTAAGCAACGTTTATGAATAAAGGGCGTTACATACTTAATGAATTTGTATTACCTAGTTAATATCAAGCGGGCAAAGTAACAGAAAGGACTATCTATTACCAACAGTGCCCAAATTGACCACTAGTAGTTGCTAGCGGTTTCACTTGCTTCTTCAGTGGCAATTCCTACTTCATGTAAACGGGTAGATAAAAGTAACATATTTGTTAAATTTAGACATCTATCATGTTCATTTGTGTGATTTAGTAACATATATCGGCTAACTTTTTTACAATCTGGACAAAAACGGGTATAAAAGGTGCACGGAGTAGAAGCCTATGGCACAGAGATCTCTTTTTTTTTCACAAATCTGAAAAATGAAATGAAACTATTAATAAATACTGTTACTTACTTGAAGTAAGCTTTGTTATTTTTTAATTTGTGAAAATAGATTCTTGTGCCATAGGCTTCTACTTGGGTAAAGAAGTCAGCTGGTATATTTTCACAAACCTTCACATTATATTACATTTTTAAGGAGTTATTTAATATATAATGAGTCTCTGTTGTTTTTTATATTTCGTATTACCCAGTAACCGGGATGTGGAGGTCAGATAGGCAGTCGCTCCATGTAAAACACTGGTATTCAGCTACATCCGGTTAGACGAAGCCGACCCCAACATAGTTGGGAAAAGGTTAGGCAGATGATGATGATGAAGGAGTTAATTAATATGTTAGCCTATAAATTCATTGAGTGTATATTATATTAGCCCTGATTTCCGAAATAGGAAAGTATTTGTATTACTTCTGACGTCTAACAGCACCTCTTCACTTTCATCTCGACTTGTACCTACATCATATTACTTTACTGCGGTATTTTCTCAACACGTAGGAAGTATTACAACACCCTTTCCTGTTTCTTTACACGTTGACCTTGGGTCGCGAACAGTTCCTGTACTAAATTGGGCTACTACCGGGTCGGTTAAAATGACTGGCAATTTGTTAAAAAAAGGCAACCGTACCCTGTCTCACAGGTTCGGTGGGATTCTGGGTTGTTTACCGGAATTCATACGTAGATGAATAACACCACGACTAAATAGAGGATTTGTCATTATCACCGTAGTTGGCAGCCTGTTTGGTGGTCTATTATTGATATAGACAAATTCATCATAATCAGCCTATAATGTTCCCACTGTTGGGACTCAGGCTTTCTTCTCTTCGAGAGCGAGTGGGTTGTTATCTACCACGCGGGCTCAGTGCGAGTTGGTGGATGTCACAAGTCTTCGAATTTTTGGTTCTAGGACATGCCGGTTTGCTCACGATGTTTTCCTTCACTGTTTTGAGAGCCCGTGGTGGTGATGAAATTAAATACACAACGTAATGTGCTAAGAATTTGCGTTCTTCTAAAAATCTTCTCCTACTCTGTCCTTCCCATACTTCTGACTTTGTTCATTCTTCCTTTCATATTCATTCCATTCTTCTTTGGAACGCGCTTCCTCTTGATATCAGGACTGCCACCAGTAGGTATGCATTTAAGCGGAAATTGCAGTTATTTTCAACACAAACAGAGTAGAGTAATCTCAACATCTCTCTCCCTGGAATTTGTACATATATATTTTGATATATGTATGATATATATCATTAGTACATATTTATACATATATTATAGTATGTATGTGTATATAACCTATTTATCTATATGTGTACCTAGTTTTAACAGGTTTTTTTTTCTCTTCATTGTAAATAAATAATAAATCCTACTAATATTATAAATGCGAAAGTTTGTGAGGATGGATGGATGTTTGTTACTCTTTCACGCAAAAAAAACTGAACGAATTTGGATGAAATTTAGCACACAGATACTTTATAACCAAGATTAACACATAAGATACTTTTTATCCCGATATTCCTACGGGATCGAAACTTACGCGGGTAAAAGCGCGGGGCGCAGCTAGTAAATAAATAAATGTGCCTGCCAGGGTTCGAACTCAGGACCTGCAACTCGTAAGTCGGGGCCCCCACTGCTGAACAGTTTTTTTGATGTTATACCTAAGTTATCTTCCACGACACCTAAGGACGCCTTCCTTGATAATGTACTTTATAGGTACTCACAGGTCTTCGTAATTAAAAATTATGACTTTAGCAGGTGCTACATTATGTTGTCTCATTGAGTAGGTAAGATACATCCATGTATGTGGGGGCGCGGTAGTGCCTCGGCCAAGACGAGCCAAGCGAAGCGCAAGGGCACCTACCTTTTCTCAAAGCGCTTCGTCGTTGTTTTGAATCCTCATAACTTGGGTTTGGATTATACTAGACAAACAAAATTCGATATGATGTCAGACTCATTAAACATATAAAGTTTCAATTGCATAGCTCTTATACCTACTTTAGATTTTATTGTAAAAAATCTCTATTTCGTCACTGACTCACTGATGACCATCAAAACTCTTAGGGTACTTCCTGAAGTCCTAGAAAGCTGAAATTTGGTATGTAAGCTAGTATTAGTACACAAATAACCAAAAAAAAAAATCGAAAACTTGAAATTTTTACCCCCCCAACCCTATAAACTAGGGGATGGAAGTTTAAATGAGACTTCCGCAAATTCTGATGCTATGGGTATGAAAATTGATATAGGGATTCCTTGATATAAATAATAAAATACATATTTCAGAATTTTTAGTAAATCATAACCAAAAAAGTTTTTTTTTATTTTATAAAAATAAAAAAAAATAAAATAAAATAAAATTAAATTCATTTAATTCAGACTATTTAAATGTCCATATTTTGTTAGTATTGCATTATCTTAACACATAGGTTAGTCATGAGGAGATCAAAAAAATTATGAATGTAAAAGTGTAAAACATCGAAAACAAATGATTGAATTTGAATTAAAATTATATCTAAATAAATAATGAAAATAAATTAATAAAATAAAATAAATTAAAGTTAATAGGTAAGTTAAAATGACCTTGAAATAAATAATTTAAAATTAAAATTGAAATAAATAATTTAAAATGGCCGCAAATTGAAATAAATTATTCTATTAAAATACCAAGGAATCATTTGACATGCAGCCTGATGAGCCTTCTCACAGCTGCCGAATCCGGTCTGTTTGCAATCATCTTTAGGATTCCGTTGCCACTCCCTCGAGTTCGGCGAATTAGTGAGTCTGACTTTTTGCGCATTATAGCGTAAAAATCACTCACCCTCGCGTCGGCAAACATGCCCGAGGCACTGCAAAATCGAGGTAGTCGCACCAAAATCCTAAAGGCGTTGTTGTATTGCACTCTGAGAGCATTGTAGGCCCGCTGCGTGTAGTTAGTCCATAGGGCGCTGGTGTAAAAGCTTTGGCAATAGGCTCTGAACAAAATTATCTTTACCTGTGCTGTACACCTCGCAAACCTATGTACCAACATGTTAGCGCGCACCGACAATGCTCTCCGCTCTCTCTCAATATCAGCGTCATCATGCAGGGTTTCGGTCACAACATGCCCTAGATATTTAAACCGAGAGACCCGACTCAAAGATACCCCGTTGAGATACACTGGTGGTATATGCTCAGGTTGTTTATTATTACCTCTAATAAGCATATACTCACTTTTCCCAACGTTGTACCTTAAGCCGTGACCCTCAGCGTAGGCCTCACAAATCCTCAACAGCTTCCTTAGACCTCCAACAGATGGACTCAGCAACACCATGTCGTCCGCGTAACTGATGTTATTGACGCAAACGTTATCTATATGACATCCGACATGGCTATTGCTGAGCTCACCTATCAGCTGATTGACATACAGATTAAAAAGTCTTGGAGAGGTCAGTCCACCTTGCCTCACTCCACACTTAAGTGAATATTCGTCAGAATATACGTTTCCCCACTTAACAACATTTTTTTGGTGGTTATACCAAAAAGAAAATATATTAGTGTGTTCGGCTGGAGCCCCGACCTCTCCAAGCTTAGTCCAGAGCTTATTATAATCTACCAGATCGAATGCCTTCGATAGGTCAAGAAAGCAAGCGTATATGGGTGTTTTTCTATCAACATAGTAAGCGACTGTGTGCTTTAGTTCAATATAGCACTCTCAGTTGACAAAGTCTCACGTAATCCAAACTGGGCATCGTGCAGCTTAATAAGCTTGCTGAGCTGAGCATCCAGAAGACCATCAAAGACCTTCGCCAAGACAGTAGCTAGGGAGATAGGTCTATAATTATTCTTGTCAGTTACATCACCAGTAACATTCTTTGCTATAGGCACAACAATAGTTTTCATCATCTTAGATGGTAAGTACGAGTGACGTATGCAGAAAGTAAAGAACATAGCCAGTGCTCTGAATAAATGTTTAACCGCTTGCTGCAGGTGCTCAATGCTGAGTCCGTCACTCCCTGGAGATTTACCACGTTTCATGTTATTAATTATATTTTTCACCTCTTTAGCTGAAAACCCAATCGGGTTCTCACAGACAGTGACAGCCTCAACATCCGCGGCAACAGAACTTTCGACAAGCGGTGACTCAACTTTAAAGTGATTTTTAAATAGGTTAGCTATATCTTTAGGCTCACTACACTCGCCTACAGTCACTGGCATACTGACCCTACCATTCATCCTCTTAGTACCCTTCCAGAAAGCTCGAAAATTTTTATCCTTAACGTGTGAGGCCAATAGATCCATTTTAAGCTGGTCTTGGTGGTTTTGACAGAACTTCAGTCTAGATTTAAATATTTTCCGTGTAAGATACATGTTGTTATGAACAGACCCACTTTCAGGTTTACCATGCCCTACATAAGTTTGATATGCCTGCCTAGCCTGACTATGAGCTTCTCTCACGTGTTTATTCCACCCCACTACCATTTTGCCCTTTTTAAGCTTTCTCACCTTCTTGCTTTGCACAGATGCCTCACATAAAATGTTAACAATGTCATTGTATAAATTGTCAATAATATTTCTATGTTCAAAATTACTACACATACTGTCTGCACAAACACAAAATTCCTTGGGGAAGTGAAGGTCTTTAAGTTTACTATTACAAATGTCATAATAAATTCCTATTTTGTCACTTTCCCTATCACCCCAAAAAATGTCATTAGAAATCCAATCGTCAGAAGTACATTTAGTTTTAATAATGTCAAGATTACATTTAACAATTAAAGGCAAGTGATCTGACCAATAAACTCCATAGTCAACATTAATGCTAGTTATTGTTTGCCATGCTGATTCCGTGACTAAGCAGTGATCTAACCAGCGCTTACAACAATGTGCATCACTAAAAAACGTATGTGTATCTGACGACCTACCAAGCTTAGCTATGTCTGCGCAAATCCACTTATTATCGTCACAAAAATCAAATAACTCATCACAGAAAGGAGCTGACGGGTGAGCGTTGAAATCACCCATAATAAATACTGATTCTACGTTATTTTGTTGTACAATAGCGCTAATCTCTCCAAGACAATTCGTAAATATTGGTAGGTTGTCAGACTGGTCTGTAGGCATGTACACACATATAACTACAACTTCACGATTATCACCAGTAGTCGCTCTAATTGCCGTAATACGATCACTTTCACAATTCACAACCGACACTTTCGTAAACAGATTTTTATTTTATAGATGCAACTTACAAAATGAAGTGAAATTCCACCAAAAACATTTTCATGTAAAATGTTGCCAAGACGAGACCATATGGCTCGCACTGTCAAAAAGTTATCAGATCTCATGTAGAGCGAAACTTCTAAGGCGTGTAGAGTTAGAAGCTTGGCTCTACATGAGATCAACATTTTACATGAAAACGTTTTTTGTGGGATGCCTATATATGTATATCGAGTAGACATGGAGGGTTTCGATTGAAAAGGGTAATGTAAACAATTTGAAGCTTACCCGGGTCTTGTCAATGTCCACTTTTTGTTTTCGTAAATGCCACAACATATTTTATTAGGTACATAAACATTATTCTCGTAATATCTCTTTTATTACGTCAGTGGCATTTGTTAACTTTATTGTATAAATAATCTTTTGCTATAATTTATAACCACGCAGTCGTTTTTTTTTTTATAAATATTTTTGGTTGTAGTTTTATTGTTGCTAATGTATACTATTGTCAATTCTCAGTTACCTTTTAAGGGTGACACGGCTAAGTATAAGCATATAGGCATATGTGAAGGGTCTGCCTAAGTCTACTCAACGTATGCCTAGCCTTTTCCCAACTATGTTGTAGTCAGCTTCCTGTCTAACCGGATGCAGCTGAAAATCAGTATTTTTCATGGAGTGACCACCTATCTGACCTCCATAACCCAGTTACTGGGTAATACGATACCCCTTGGTAAGACTGCTTGTCAGATTTTCGGGCTTCTGACGTCACCCATCCACGGACCAACCGCGGCAAGCGTAGCTTAACCTGATCGATCGACCCGTGCTGCTGTTATTACTTAGCCACAAGAAGCCTACTATGAAGATATAAGCCTACCCATGCCAACCACACGGTAAAATTATTTAGAATATGATGGCCTTCCGCCTTAATTATTTTCCCATATACTTAGGTACTTACTCCATTAGCATTGGTACTTACGACATAACTACAAAGCACATACTTGATCGATATCAACGCGGGTGGTTGAAATACGAATCTCGGAACTGAACGCTTTCATTTTTTTTCCAGTGTTACAAGGAACGATGTCTAAAGCTTTATTCGTCACTCATTTCTTTGAAAGCCTGATAGCTACCACAAAGGCACAGATAAAATCGGCAGCCAGTTATCGGTTCAGAGGCGTGCGATCTTTTGTACCCTCGAAAAGGATTTGTAAAGCCATCGAACCGTATTGCACCTATAGACGCTCCTTTTAGGTAATTCGATCGGCTTATTGCTTAATTTAGAAGATTATTTCGCTTATCTCTGGTTTTCTTTGGAATAATAGTTAGAAAGTTTTAAGCTGTATTAGAAAATTAATTAAAGTTTGATTCTTGGCAACGAAATACAATTTTCGAAAAAAAAAAAATCATACCATATTGCAGTAAATTATATTTATGGTTATTCGATTTCCCACATCTGTAAAAATATTTCACTGCTGAATACGGGTAGCCCCATAGAAAGCTACAACGAACAAATTCAAAACGATAGTGCCCAAAATCACTGAACTAAATAGGCGAAACGAGATCGCATTATAACGTGTGCGTTATCTGTTGGATGTTACTATCCATAATCTATCTGGTAACACAATTATATGAGACGGCTTGACCCATGGGATAAGAGGGGTGAAACATTCGTAGCCGGAAGCGATGCGAAACGAGGTTACAATATTACAATAATTGTATAAATGAAGACAGGCTGAGGGATTGGTGGATGAAACTATGGACGAAATCAAGAAGCAACAGAGACAGAGCCTTTGCCAAGCAGGCCATGATGATAAAAGAAAGCTTTACAATAAATGTAACGTTTGTCTTTCATGGTCTAACATTTAACTTAGCACATATATCTACTATTTGTTCATACGATAAACACAAGAAAAGTGCTTTTACTATTTTCTGAGCGGATTCCCAGTTGTTTTTGCTGCGAAAGAGGTAGAGAATTAGGAGCAAAGGGATGTGGGACGGCGGTTGTAAATCCCGAAGGGTCTACTTTAGTGAGCGTCTTTAGCCATACCGGCTCGTCCTTACTCGCAGATGAATTTAGAGACCTCGGTTTTGCTCTCGCAGATCTCAGGGAAAATCCTGCTTAAAGCATCTTTGTTATTATTTTTAAAAGGATTTTGTTTAACCCGGCTAAAAGAATATAAAATAGAAGCAGCCGTAATTGGCTCAACAACTCGTAGGTCTCTCGTTGTACAAAACTATTTTGTGAAGTTAACCTATCGCTGTTGCAAATATTTTAAAATGAATAAAATTTTTGCATTGCAGATTTTGATACTGAATTTATTATGTTTCATTGACTTTTATATCCAATGGACTCGTTAGTAGTTATTTATTCTGCCCACATTCACTTGTGTCCAATAGTCGAAGTGTGTCTTCTTTTTATTTTCCATCTTTTTCAACATATGAAGCAACTCTTATACCGTTTCTGCGACGTCACCGCTGCCACAATGTCGATACAAGCCCTGAGAAATGTCCAGATTTTGTCATGGTTTATTATTCCATTGCTAAAGTTAAAGTTATCATTTGTTTCTCCCTCAATTGTTTCGTCGCTTTGGTGTTTGAACAAATCCGGAGCGGACTAACATCGAAGTTTGCTAATAATAAACTAATTTCTTGTCACGTTGTCTTTGTATACTGAGAGAACTTGAAGAAAATTGTTTGTGTACGTAATTACCCTTGCGCATTGTTGGCTGATCTGCGAAATGGAAACGGAAACCCGTTTACGTAATGAAACGACTGCTCCTACGACTGAATTTTGGAAGACTACCGGAGTTTGCTTACCTACGTCACAACCTTAACGAACAAGTTTGGGTATTATTGTGTTTTGTAGCAAATCCCGTGATATAATTAGAATGTTATTGCCATTGTTTCGTCGTGAATTGTAGGCAAGTCATGCGATCCAAGTCAAAGACGCCATGACTGTTTGAACTTAGACGTTTTTGGTTTTTGCGGTTATTGTAGATGAACAAGGTATGCCATGATATAATTGTGTTTTACATTTGTTAGGGCTGATTTTTCAATCGACAGATAATTTTTATTCGTGAAATTAAATTGACGTCTGACAGTTTTTGTATGGAAGAACTGTCAAAAATTCAAAATTATTCTTCAAATAAAAGTTATCTTGCGATGGAAAAATCAGCCCTTAAACGAATAGGTAACTGCTACATTACCAAAATAATACTGATTCGTTGGTCTAGTGGTCGCAAGCGCTACTGCTGAGTATAAGGTCCTGCAGTGCTATTCTGTAAAAATCTCACCGTGAAAACTAAAGTGAAGTGAGCTGCTATTCCACCTGATGTTAGGGGTTGCCTCCATTGATAGTTTACTTCACGCTCACTTCACCTTTGTTATCACGGTGAGATTTTTACAGAATCGATAGGCTGGTTTCGATTACCGGGTTGGGCAAAGTGTTATTGGGTTTTTCCATCAGGATTTTTTTCAGTAGCAGCCCGGAGTCTGAATTTGTGCCCGGTTGAAGGCAATAGGCTCGCCCCCTATTACATGGGACTTTCGAGAATTACAAATGAATACAACAAAATGGTCTACACATCTTTTCGATATTATTCTATTTGTACAACGCGAGGCCATCCACTAAAATCTCATTTCGCTTAAAGCTATCCTAGCTCTCCTCCTCTCCGTACCAGGCTTACTGCTGCAGCTGTAATGAAATTTTAAATTCCTCGGATACACAGGTAAACATGGAAAATATAAATGGAATGTAAAACTAATATGGAATAAGTGCCGGAGATAACGAGTTTCTCATTTTCTTCTCCAACGTGCACTGTATGCTGTAACTTGTCCTCGTGCAACTTTCAATACATAGTCCCTGAAGGTTTAGATCGCATTGTATATCATCTTGTATTGTAACATCTTTTAATACCGTGTTTTTGCAAATAAATATTATTATTATTATATTATTTATTTATTAGTTTCAGGATAATGGCTTTGGCCAGTCACCGAATAGCTACTTCAATTCTAAAGATTCTGATAGAAACTGTCACTTTTCATAATATTATCGGATGTAAAACTTAAATTCCAAAATTCCGCTTAGCAACATCGTTGCATTACCAGAAAGAAAAGAAATGCCTAAATTAGACAACGTGTAGTCTAGCGACATGGGTAAATGATAAAGGTCACTGCAAAAATATACCTAGGTATTCTCTTTCTTTTTATGTTTAAATGGCATTCACCATTTTTATTTTTAAGTTTTGGATTATTTTTTATAAAAATTTATTAGTCATCTAAGATGATGTATCTTGAGTTAAGTATAACTATTAATTTCAGTTTTTTAATCAAGATTAAGGTCGATGGTTTCCTTCTAACAAAACAACAAAGACCACTATCGACTCAAAAGCTTAGTTAAAGAGCATTCGAAGGAGAAACAGGAAAATTGTTGGAAAAATAGAATGGCTCTCTTTTCATGATCGGTCCGAACCGTTTCGAGAGAACTCTCCATTGGATCAAAGTGTACCATCGAGAACCGTAGAAAACCATCTAATAGACGACGGAGTAATCGTTTGTTCCGTCCTAAAGGTACGTCCTAAAGGTGTGATTCCGGTTTCGGCACCGGCCCCGACAGCTCAATGCGGTAGCTGAGCGGCTTCTGTTGCCTATGTTTGTCTTTATAAATGTTGCATGATATTGTTTGCATTTGTATCGGGCCCGCGGTCGACGACCCTGATATCCGTTTAATATGATAATCCGCATGCAAACAAGCGGCGGATTGCCCGGCAAAATTATTTATGCACCCCGGCCTGCGGGTGATGGCTTCACTTGTTGGCGACGACTCGGATTTTATTGAACCCCCGAGCTTCGGACAGGTGAGACCGTCCGTGACAAACTTTTTTCACAAGTAATCCAGCACATAAATAATCTACGAGTTCGCTGAACAAACGTTGGCGCCTGTGTGCGGTGCGTACCGTGCGTACTGCGTACATGCACACGGCCACTGCGAATGTCCCATACCGTTGAATTAATGATGAGCGAAAAAATGTGATTGTGTAATTTTTTTACTGCGTGGATTTTCATGTTTTATGTTGACGTGAAAGCTACTGTAAAAATATAGTTTACTGTGGTACATAAAATATCATTTTTGAAAGTCAGTAGCAACGTAGTGGTAGCAGGTATCTAGGGCAATCTAGCTTTAGATCGCTGAGTCATCAAATCTCTAAAGACTGGTAAAACATTCGAAAATAAAGACAGTCTTTTCGTCCTACATCTTCCTCCCACACAGTAAGAACAAGAACTTCATTACGGACAAATCGGAACACAGACGAGGTGAAACCATTTAGCCATTGAATCAAATCGTCGCTTTGTAATACGTTGCCGTCAGGGATGCGTAGGCAGATGCTAGCCTCGGCTTAGACAGATGGTAATCAATTTCGTAGTAATTGAATCTTGTCAGGCGTGCACGCATCATCCGAGATCTAGACGAGGCAGCGATAGTCTTAATGAAGTAATGCTGGCTGTAATTCGATCGTACCTATACATAGCCACTAATTCATTGTAATATGGACGTGGATCGTGCCCGTAATGAACTTATCGGCTCGTGAGTATCATACGTTAATTTGGATAACTGTTGAGCTGTGCTGCAATAATAATTGTTACATGAAAGTGATGTCGGGACTTTCATGTAAGAAGTGTTACATGTAATGTTGAGTGGATATCATACTTGCACGGATGTTTTTATTGTTGATATTACAGTCACAGTATTTAACTGTTTCCTCAGTACAATTCTTGCAGCTGATTCTGCGCAGGATAAGGCACTGAAGACTTTTAATAATAGGTGCAAGTGTTTAAAGAGTTTTTGTTTTACACGGCCTAATTGCTAATCCTATATTGATGGGAGTAACTTATAAGCCGAGATACTAAAGCACTTGAAAAATTCTAAAAGGCATCGTTGTACTCGTCAAAAACGTAGCTGAATCTCAATCGCAGTTAGTAAATATTTCAATCTACACTCGTTGTGATTGACAGTTTGTCATCATGGCCGCAAAGTAATAATACTACCAATAGAATGAAGATTACAAATAGGTTGGTACTACAGTACAGATAGTCAAAGCAATAAATCACGTACAACATTTCGCTGGGTGAAGTGCAGAAAGCAATAAGTCGTAATCAACTGATCGCCTAATCTCTCTGCGGTCAACTTTGATAGCAATGTCGTCATTACATCAGTTCCTACTGTCACGTCACAGTAAACTTTAGAAGGTCGGCTCCAAGCAACGACTGAAAACAGACGCATGCACATAGCTGCATAAGAATGAAACTCTCTACTTGCGTCTGTGTTTCCGAGCGCATACTAGCCGAATCTCTTCAAAGTGAGAGTGAACAGGCTTCTTCTGGGTAAGCTCACTCCATCGGTGATTTTGTCTCTGTCACCTTTGACCTAGACTAGAGAGTCAAGAGCAAACCCATTTTAAATAATAAAAAAAAAATATGGCGATCTCAGTCTATCTAAAATTTCAAGTTCTAAATTAGAGATACGTATCTACCGACTAGTCAGGAAAGCTGACTATTCGGCTATATTTGTATCTAGTCAGCGACTAGTCGGCAACTTTGTTCATATTTCAATGCTTATAAATAGAATCAGTGATATCTCGTAACCTTTATTGTACCTAACTACTTTTTTTTACTTTAGATTCAGCGTTATTGTTTGCAATATAATCTAGGTATAGGAACTCTTCCTTAGGGTGTCAATAATTTAACTTTAAACAAGAAAAATAAAATTTTCACAAATAAATTAATTGTAAACTAGAGCTTCTACAACTCTGATTAGAACACGTGAATAACCTATTGTTTGTTTTAGAATTATAGTTTCGGTTTGGAACATCAACAAACTACAGAAGCAGTGAGCGGTTTAGTCGGATGCAAAAAGCCCGACTAGTCGGCCAGACTTGCACTCGCTGTACGTGACGCGTGTCTGTGTGTGCGTGCGGTGATGCTCGTTGTATGGAGGCTAACCTTCTGTAATTACTGTGCTACTGTTGTTCTGTTGCGGTCGATAGCGCTGTGCCACTGAATCTGAACTGATTTGCGTTCACTTGAGATAATTTTGGTAAAGTCTGGCGTGGTCTGTTCTATTTGTATGTGTATTGTGAATTTGAGATTGTTTTGATGATTATGTAGTATGATAACTAAATATAAACTAACAGTAGGCTATTAAAAATAAAGGAGTTGTAGGATAATACTAATTTTAAACTAGATTTGAGTCTTGATTGGTTTTAAATGAAACTGAAACTTAGGTTTTGTCGCAAAATAATAGTCGGACGGTTGTATGTTACAGATTTACTAATTATTCAAAATGCAAACTCATCTAGCAATGTGAACTTGCCAGTTTTGGTATCCCAAATGTCTTATCTTACTCTGCTACGCGGCATTTACATTGCATGCGAACTACGCGTCACACTGACGTCACGCAAAATCCTGAATCGCGCAAGCAGAGTTTACCGCGCAACTAGCAAAGCGAGCGCGCGCGTAGCAGCAATGTCCCAACATCAATCGTCGGACAGCAGTCCAACAGACACAATACCCATTTGGTCGGAGGGTCCCCCTTTTCTATAGAGGATGCGTGAACCTTCTTCCACCCTGTTCCTCATACATACTTATACAATACCTCTCGTGACGTTTATTCAGGTTCGACTAATAAAATCGTATTGATATTTATATTTATGTAGTTGCATGGAAAGTATTTATAAACTTTTCGGTCAGTCTGAAAGTTTAGCAAGATTTATTGGTGAGATATGTAAGTATGTAAAATGTTTTATCAAGAGACACCATCGAACACTTTTGACCACAAGCTTTCTCTTGGTTAGTGTCAGAATAACACTCGTATACACAGTTACACAATTTAAGTCAGAGTCAGAATTGCAATTTAATGAGTTTCCAAACGTGGAACATATTGAAAAGCTAAAGACTATACCTATCGGGTCAAATTAAATTAGCTAGCGAAACTGCAGATGTGATGAGTTAAGTTTGCAAAGTTTCTCAGAGAGTTTTCTCAACTCATACGTCAAATTACAACAGTACCAGCGGTCGTTCACCCTCAAATAAAACATCAAATGTTTTTTATTTTATCATGACTGTGATGTTTAAATATCGATGCCTAGCACGTCTGCAAAGTTTTGCTAGCTAATTTAATTTGGCCCTGTGTAGGGCAAACCATATAATTAATTTCTTGTTTTTTATAAGGTCGTTGGGTTAGCTTCCTATGAAATCAATTAACATAAGAAAACCCCAAATCCTGGAATAAAATACCGAGTTATAAGAAAAAAAATTCACATAATCCTGTTAGGTATTCCCAATCCTATTGCTTTGGACGGATTTACCGGTAATCGTCAAGTAAACTTCGATTACCCTGGATCGATACTGCTTAAAAACCTTTGCTTTTCAACTTTCCTTTGGAAGTACAGCTGGCGTCATTTCCCAGAGTTTTTGGTCAGTATACCCTGGAGTACTTACATACTTGTTATGTGATAAGTCTCTCGTATTTTTGAAGTGAAAACTTATTTGGGTAAGTTGAGCGGTTTTTGATAGGAAAAAATCTTATATTGTTCGCGTCACGGATATGCTAATGTTAACAGTATATTTGTAGCTATGGATATGACGCGCTTCTAATAGAGCCGATAGATGAATAATTTTAATTTACAAATTATCAAATTTTTATTTTTTATATTACAATTAATTTGAAAATTATTAGAAAACCACTGTTATTTCATAGTTCTAAGGTTTCACTTCTGTCGGCAGTCCCCATGACTGCCTATGTTTTTTTAATGTTATTTATAGTTTACAGTTATGTAGATACAGTACCTATCTGGTATAATCATAATCAGCCTATAGAATGTTCCTACTGCTGGCTCTCAGGCCTCCTCTCTTCGAGAGCCAGTGGGCTGTTATCTACCGCGCGGGCTCATTCAGGGTTGGTGGATGTCACAAGTCTTCGAATCTTTGGTTCTAGGACATGCCGGCTTCGTCACGATGTATTCCTTCACCTTTTTGAGAACAGTGGTGATGAAATGATTTATACAAAGTAAAGCGCCTGGTTGGGTTCAAATCCACGACCTACAAAGCGTAAATCGAGGCTGTTACCACTGAACCACCACCACTGCTATCTACTACCTACCTAGCCGTAAATTTGGCTTTGTTAAGCTTCTATTTCTTCACCCTACCTACCTGTGCGATATTCTTTTAAATCTCAATTTGTCATAATATTTACTTCCGGATACTGTAGTTCCATTTAAAAGTCCCATATTCATTAGTAATAAACAATTTCCGTGCTCGATCTCGAATGAAAATTATTATTATTCATTTAATAAACAGAGTCCGTAATAGACCGGTTGACCGATTGACCGAATCTTAGATAAAGAAAGTCCAACTCATTTGTTTTTATAATCGACGCAGAATAACGACTTGATTGCCTAGATACCGATGCACTGTTAAAATTGATTCAGGTATTAGTAATTCGGTAAATTGATATTATACCTTCCGATTTTATTGGCATGTCAGAAGTAGGTACTGCGAGAGGGATTTATAATGAAAGTTGTTAACTTTTTTCCTGAACCTGATGATTTTATATTTTCTCTTTTATGTAATGTTTAAGTATGTTTTATGTTCCTAAAATGTTATCCTAGGCTGATAACATTTTCATTTTTCCTAATTATGTTAGGTATACAAACTTTTTCTTTAATTTTATTGGAATTGCTTTTCAACCGTCTTAGTGAAAGAAACAAAGAAATAAATATAAAATAAAATAAATAATTAAAATTATGATGATTATATCAATTATATAGGCTCACTAACTAAATGATTATAGTCAGTGACAAATACTGAAAACACGATAACCGCGAAGTAGTCATCAAGCATTCTCCTGCCCTTATGCCATCTTTTGTTAGCTAGTACCTACAACCATTTCAGTAAGGAATCAGTACACGATTTTGAATCCCCCTGCGTTGAAATTTTTCGTCCGTTAGTGATGACTTTTCTGTCGTAAAAGCGGAAAAACCATGTCTTATCACAGCCAAAATTAGTTGTTTGACTTAGTAAAAGTGTGGGCACAACGTGAAACTTTAGCCTAAGAAAGTAATTAAATAAAGCAATTAATGAAAACTTTAAAGCTGCCTATAAAAGCAGCTTTAAAGTTTTCATTAATTGCTTGATTGCTACACGAAGACGTGTAAACGTCTTCATGTTTCGTCGATGCGTGGGAGTTCCAGTGCCTTAGCCATCTTCTGGGCTAGCTCGTACCATCATAGACCTCATCCATCGCTTTTCATCAGGCGTGAATGAGGTCAAGAGCGGGCCCATAAAGAAAAAAAAAAAACTTTAACTTATTCTGCTAATGGCAGACTCCATTGGGATTCATTACCACCTGATGCCTAATCGATTTCTCTTGAGAGTATTCTTAGCGACTCAAAGGGTAAAACTCACTTTTTTTAATAAGAAAGTTGCTTACTTTCTTATTAAAACGCTTTTATTAACGCTTTTATTTTATACCACAGGATGGCACATTATGTTAATTTGTTTCAGAAATCTGTCAACACCAAATACGTGACGTGTATAAAAGTAGGCAATTGAATTTGGCACATATTTTGAAGCGGAAAGCGAGTTTTCGTAAGAGTCAAACCGTACGACTGCGGACACTATCGACGTATGCTAATAAGGAGCCAACCAAATTAAACAAGAACAAGATTGTCGGGTTTATAAAAATAACAGGCGAATCCACTTTCATTTTTATACCAAGTTCCGGCGCGACGCCATTGTTGTTGGAGCACTACAAAGGGAACGGATTCTATTTTATTTCTCAAATGCGATTTTGGAGAAAGCATTACATAAGAGTCAAGCCGCAACTCCCCCGCTTGCCTTTATAACACGTCTGTTCTCGAAGTTCTCATAAAGTTTTAAGTGTTCTTTACGTAATACTTATTATAATAATACATTGTTAAGCTCAATGTATTTTCACAGATCCCTCGTTATTATTCATCAACTAACAAAAAGCCAAAGTACGAGTAAATAAAATTAATTTGGTAGCTAATTCCAAAAGTTTCGCTTTGTGTAGGTTACTCTCTGTTGATTATAAGTTATTTTAGTTAAAGTTGGGTATGATTTTGTTGTTGATTACTGTCGGAATTAATGATCTGTTTTGATTGAGTGTTTTGTTTCTATTACATAGCAGTCATAAATTGGTAGATTTCACGTATTATAACGTTGATCAGAAATGAAAATGTTTCGGCATAGGTGGTCATCCTCCTATGCTGATTCGAGAGCAAAAGCAAAACAGGAAAATGTTTTAAGAGCTTTAGAGTGGTCACTTGAAACATTTTCATTTTGGTTTGAAAAACTAGTTGGAAAATATGTAAGTATTTAGGGTAAAAACTCATCACCCAACATAATAAAACTTGGTTTAAAAAAAAAAACTCAGCCTAATATAGCGCTTTTGTATTATCATTTAGCTTTATATTTTTGCTTTATTTTATTTTGATTATTGTTTTTGATTTTCAATTGCATACCCATCATGTTAAGTGGTAGAGCGGAGTCACCTAACACAAGCATATCTTTGCTTAATCTCTTTGCTTAAAAGGTGATCTCCAACTCATATGTGTGTAAAGCATTTTATGTTTATGCAATAAACATTTTTATATTTTATTTTATTTAAAACTCCTGATTTCCTCGAAAAGTAAGGCAGAGGTGTGCGTTTATATTACAGTCATCACTAAGCTTTATTTACAGTCATAGAAGCGTTATAATATAACACTGTAAAGTGTAAAATCCATTCAGCAATTATAATTCTGCAAATCACATTAGGCATTTTGAATGTACAGCATAATAGGAATATAACACAATCAAGTTCAGAATGCCATTATAGAGTTACCGCCGAGAGAGATCGTAAATTGATGTGAAAAACTTGATGAAATTACATGATCGTCATGATATAACTCTTTTATTGTATCTAACATTTTATAACACTTTATTTTACGAGTGAGTAGAGCTGTCTTCAATAGATATCGATACCAAAGTGTATTTGAATCGAGATCGTACTCGCTCGATATCGATTTTAAGGTCATAACAGCGCTTTAGTTGTGTCAGGTTACTGGTGCATGGGGCGGCACAATACCGACCAAGATCCTTTTGTTGACGCTCTCAACTGCGGCTTAGAGATCCGAACGTCAACCGATATATAGGTAAGCTACGGTTATCTTATAGGAGTTTTCAGACGATAGACTTTTTGTAGAGTAATCATATGCCGACTTTGTTAGAGGACTTGGAGGATGAGGCTGCGCTTGCAGCCTCATCCTCCAAGCCTCAATTTCAGCCTGTATTGGTGTAACATAGACAAGAAGCTTTTCTTGTCTATGTTACACCAATACAGGCTGAAATTGAAAAGATGTGGGACAAATCGAAATGGGAGATTGTGCTCATCATTAAGAACAACTTACTATGGGATCAAACCTGAAACCACAAAAAAAAATCTGCTGTTCCCTACTTGTTCGCATAACTCGTCAAAATGTAAGGAACTGCTGATTTTTTTTTTTTCGCGATTGCAGTTTGGGTCTCTTAGTAAAAGGTGTTCATAATGATGAGTACAATTTCCCCTTTTTGTTTGTCGCATGTTTTCAATTTCAACCTGTATAAGTCAAGTTACCTATAGGTCGACTTAAAGTGAATGTCTGTCTTCGTCAGTTCTCCTATAACTTTGTGCTTGGTAAGACGGCGGTATTTTGCTGATTTTATTCATAAACCATTTTTTGGTGGCGTTTCATAATATCTGGCAAAAATCGGCCACCAATTAATACATGGTCGCCACTGATTAATCCGAAATCAACGCGCGAATTAACAGAATATGGCGGCAGGAGAAAAAAAATTATAAAGTGAGAAATTGTGAAAAATTTACGAGGATTAAGTTACCGGTTTGTGGGCGCTTCTGCAGTCGTCCGCTTATGAGGATGGATTACGATGCGAACGTCAGCGGCTCCTGTTAAATTACTTCATAATGTGCTTGCGTACGTCCCATCGTGATCGTCGAACGTAAAATGAAAATTAATTTATCGGAAACCATTGTTGCGAAATTATTTCTTCATTAACGTTAAATTTAAGTAATATTTAGCAGCATATTCACATTTATTTACAACTAACTGCTGCCCGCGACTTCGTTCGCGTGGCTTCTTTAATACCTTTTGATTTTATTTTTTTCTAAAATAAAAGGTTCTAACTTACTCCTTATAACATCAGCTAACTGCCAGTGAATGTCCTTTCAAAATCGGTCCAGCAGTTTCGGAGATCAGCTGGAACAAACAGTCAGATAGACAGACAGACATACAAAATTAAAAAAAAAGTTTTATTATAAGTACCAAATATTCTTTAATATTTGTACTCGTAAAAAGCTGTTATTTTGAAATTACAAACATACACTTCAATTTTATTTATTTGTATAGAACATGAAAATAAATATTATATGACGAGTATACAATAAATAAATGAAATGCAAAATATAACTTCCGAAATACAAACAGTAATACATATAGATAAAAAGTTACATCATCACCCGACATTATGTGATTGTTAGATCTAAGAACTTTATCGGCTCTGACGGATATTCAAAGCGACGACGACTCGAAGTGTTTGTGGATTTAGTGTCTTCTCCAATTATAAGAGAGAGAAACTTCAAAGCCATGCGGCCATGGGGCAAGACGCCGTGAGCAATCAAGTTTGCTTTCCGTCAAATGACCTTCAGAGAAAGCGTAACATTTGACCGATCTGTACTTTAAAACGATTATTTAGATGAAACCACTTATAGATTTCTATTCGGTAATAAGATTGCGATCAGTATAATTGCGCATTTAAATTTAATTGTAATAGTGTTCCTAACATTTATATGAATTTTCAGTTTTATGCGAATTAATGTAACCTTACCCCTATTTTTGAAGCTAACTTGACCGGATTATAAGGCGATTTCAAAACCAAATTTCGGGTTGAAGTATTCAAATAATAAAATCAAAGCACTAGATTTTTACGTGGCACTACAAATTGGAATCCACAGGATCGGTTTCTGATCCATTTGTTTACATTGTCATTAATATTCTTTTGGAACAAACTATACAAATACAACGACAAAAAAAACTAATTATACAGCAGTTTTTTCTTTGCTGGAACATTACGGAAAGAAGTACGTACTTAACAGATACCTACTTAATCCAATATGCTACGACCTCATTTTGGCTCAAACTCACGTAACGCTATAGGTAAGTACATAATTCCTTTTATAATAATTATATGTAAGTACAGCAATGTAGGACAAACATCTTAATCCTCGTCTAATTAGTTTCATAATACAATCAGATAAATGAAGATTAAACGGAAGACGTTTGTAAAGTGTCAACGATAAACGAAAGTTATGATTATTAGTTTATGTGATATAACAGTATCCGTATATTTTGTTTACAGCTACATTTTTGTTACGGATATGCTTGGTTAAATTTTCCATTTACATGTCGATAAAAGCTGAAATTTATACATGGAAGAGACCAAGTTTTTCCTTATATACCTATAGAGTGTACAAACTTCAGTTATTTTTATACATATACAACATTAGTTTTAGTATATGCGAAACCCGAAACACGTGTCTAGTATTTTTATGTAAAGAATCTAGGTATCATGAAAAATCATAAAGTTATAAGCTTACCTAGTTGTCCGTACAAAATCATGATCATTGCGCGGAGCGCGTCGCACCCGCGCCGCCCGCGCATGCAGCAGCGTAGTCTTGGCTCGGTGTCCAACTTGTAACCTTTCTTAAATATTTTTGGGACAAAATATAACATGGTGTAAAAATTATTGGAATCGATTCAGTTAATTATTCTGAACAAACTATATTCAGGTTTCGCATATACTAAATGTTGTATAGAAAAAAAACACAATTGAATTAATTTACAGTCTGACTCTATCTTTTGGTTCAAGTCTGCTCTAAAATGGTAGCTCTTTCGCAACAAGAAAGTTTCTCTTAGCAGTTTCGGCCATCATTGGGACAGATAGACGGACATATTGGGGGCTTTATATGTGTATGATCAAAGCGGTTGTAGTGGGAGGCGCCGGCGCCGCCGCGGCCTTGGAGAAAGTGTATGAGTGCGGTTTCACCTCGGATCTCGGGTCTCAGCTACCGGACCCAGCTGATCTCCCTCCGATATTCACGTAACGGACGATATCTCCTTCGAAGTCCAATAATTTGTTGTGTTTTGATGACGTTGAAGTACATTATGAGGCTTCGATGATATTTACATGAAAAAGGAAAAGAAAATAATAAAAGATACGTTTCCAATATATATGTACATATTTAGGTACGATTTATTTGTATGTGTGTACAATTGATAGGTAATATTTTTTTTACTTCCATAGAGACCAAAGCTGTGTTCCTTCAAAAGCTTTCCGCGTGACTACTGGACAGTACCTACCAATTTTCTGTCTCATTGTAAAAGGGGAAGGCATTTATTTATTACGTAAAGAGGTTCACTATAATTAGTATTGTTGTCGACCGTAGTATTGTGACGACCAAGTTTCTATTAGGATGGTACATTGTCAGAATTATTAAGTTACTCGACTTTTTCCAGCTGGTATATTAAAATTTCATAAAGTTTCCCCGCTGTCTAGGGCTTATTCTTACATAAGAGCTTTGCTGCATATTATTAAGCTCGGTCCTGGTAAATCTCTATTCTTCTGGAGAGTTAGTAGGTACGAAGGGATTAAAGGGATTTATTACGTGTATAATCATAGTTTTAAGGTTTTTAATATGTATTAGTTTATTATTGTCTATGACTATTTTGTGTATTTTATCTATGGGCCTTAGTAGCCTGATAATAAAATGATTATTATTATTATTATTATTAAAGAAACCGACGTAGGCAGTGAATTATTTATGCAAATGTCCGATTCTCCGCTACGGACGAATATTTTCTTATGGAAAATTGAGTGCGTGTCTTCAGTGAATGACAACTTTGTTGTTCTGAAAAGGAACTTATTGTTGTAAAACGAAGGAATTAGTTGAAAAGAATTTTGTAGCGAATTCTATCTTGAAGGACTTACAACAATAAAAATGTAGGCAGGATAAAAGTTTTTGGAAGAAATGTAAAAGTACAATGATAAGGGCACGACTATATCAACATGAGTAGTGTAGGTAAGTGGAGCGAACAGAAAGTTACGTAAGGGATGGGGCAGCGGAGCGGACACAACTCCAAACATAATTTTCAGAGATTCAAAGATAATGTACACTTGTTGTACATACGATCATACACACGTAATGTGTAAGAGAAATGCGAACATACATACTTAATTATGAACGTGTTGTATCATATTATGTTTGAGCAACTAAGTAGGAAGTTCTTAATAACTTCCTCAATAGAGATTAGTATATTCTCAAGTGTAGTTTTAATTGAAGCTAATTTCTCAGAGTTTGAATCAAAGCCAAGAAATCACTAAAGAATTCTTGAATTTGCATGTAGCAATTTGTTTGTATCGCTGTTGTGATATCAGTTCTAACATCGACGCGCAAGTTGTTACCATGGATTCAGTACCATGATTCTGGACCTCCTGGAGTAGATGGTAATTTTTCGTCAGTTAATAAAAAAAAAAATTGCTGTTCCATACATTTTGACCGCGTAGGTTTTCTATAAAACAGTTAATTTCCCTGATATATAGTTAAAAACTCATACAAAACTTGAAACTCTGGCTGTGAAACGTTCATGAATAAAGAGACAATTATTTGGATCAATAAAAAAATTACGAATCAATCATAGACAATTATTATGCCCAGCAATGTCATGCTCCTGCTATGGTTGTCTTTATACAGATACATAATGATTCAAGTTCAGGTAGTCGAAACAGAAAAAGATGTATGTATTCATGTGTTTCCAACAAACGAAGCGGCAGCCCTATTGCGCGTCAAATGCAAGCGTTTACCATCTAAAACTATGGCTCTCTGAATTATTGCGGTCAAGTAAAACGAGAACATTGCTTTGTGTTCCGTAATTTCTGGCACATGTAACTAAGTAGTTGTTCGTTTTTTTTTAGACTTTATTCTTGATCTATCATCATTACGTATGGTCTGAATATTCTGTTGGGAACGAAAGCTTATCAGCCTCTTGTGGTAATATATCCGATGTATGTTCTTTGTACTGGTTTAGATTGACCTTCCTAGGAGAACTTTTTTCACTAACTCTTAGGATTTTTGCATTTAGCTTAGCATAGATTAAGACTTCATGTTTTTCGTATCTTTCAGGAAGTATAAGGGATTTCCTAACTTTGATGTTATTAACGTTATCAGCATGGAATAAAAACAATGTTTTTTTAACAGGTGTCGGCGGCGGCGGGTGGCGGGTGACGGCGCTGGCGCGGCAGCGGAGCGCGGTCACGAGATGAGCGTGGTCGGCGCGCCGCCGCCGCCTTCCGCCGCCGAGGCGCTGTCCGCGTTGCTGTGGCAGCCCTACGAGTGTCGCTCGCCGCCCCTCGCGCGCTCGCGCACCGACAGCGCGCTGCACCGCGCGGGGGGCGCCGACCAGTCGCCACACGGCGGTCGACATGCGCGCGCGTCAACCCGCGCCTACACCGATATGCGGCTGCCCGTGCCCGCGCCCGGCCTGCGCAAGTCGGACTCGGTCTCGGTGCGCGTCCCGGGCGAGCCGAGCCGACAGAACGTGTCCAGTGTGAACGTGAACGTGAACATAGTGGAGGTGCAGGATGCGCCCGTGAATGTGAACAGTGCGGTGCAGACGGAGAGGGAGCGGAGTGTGGCGAGTGCCGAGTGTCAGACGGAGGAGCCAGCGCGGCGGCGGCGCCTGCGGCGTGCGCGGGCGCCACGGGTGCCGGAGCTGGAGAATGTACCCCCGCCTCCGTACAGCACGTTACCGCCGCCGCCGCTACCGCACCCGGTGGCAGTGCACCCGCCGGCGCCCATACTGGCCCCGCACCCGGCCGTGCATCCACCCGTGCATCCGCCTGCACATCGTTTCCCCTTCCAGCCAATTCCTCTCAGGTGAATACAATATAGAAACAATAATAGTAAAAGATGTTTCGGCTTCTGTGTTTGCACATTTGACCTACTTGAGGACCACATATGTGAATATTCAGAGCTAGACACAGTTTTTCTTTCACATGATCTCTCTTGCGTGACACAGAAAATAAAACAAATAACCACAAAGAATATGAATGTCTTGGATATCGTTCAGAATAGATAAATGAGAGAATACCAACATTACCAACAAACTAGTGGAACATACAAATAACTTACGACTATCACCAAAGTTGTAAACATCAGTAAACGGTCTTAAAGTTGAAATATCTGGGCAAATTGTCTGTTCGACTATAAAATCTATATGGCAATGAAGACGCCACGTAAATTCTTGCCTGATACTTGAATATAGTCCTACTCTCTTTTGACCAACTATTATAATATATACAAATAAAAAATGACATTAAGCCCATCTCTACGTGGCTTCGTGCGTTGAAGTCTTTTGTTAAGTTTCAATTTATTTACGTAACTGAGTTCATTATTAGAAATCATTAGTGATTATACAAACTCATATATGATGTGAATGGACTTGCAATAACAGTAAATGCCTATTACATAGACTGAACTGAAATTAAAGTCATTGTTTTAAACCGCTGTTACGTAAAGATCTTAGTAATTAGGTTCACTTTGTAAAGATACTAGCTCGGTAAACATCGCATCGCATACAAAAATTAATGCAGTTTCCATTTCTTGTAACCTAGACTTTGTAGGATTAAGTCGCAAACAGAAAGTTTTAACGAAAAGTGGAGCGAATCAGCGTCGACGATGGCCTTGCAAATGAAAGCCGAGAATTATTTTCTATTAAACATGTTGCAAACGGTATAAATAATAAAGGAAATGAAGATTCTAGTAGGTAATTAATTTCATCTAATCTGCTCTATCTACGAGAACAATATACATACGTCCTAATTCATCAAGAACCAGAAAAGGATCAAAATATGAAAACAAACATACTTTAGAATGATAGTAGTACACCGGTCTATTTTAGTACAAATGACAATTTTGAAGACTATGATAATCCCACAGTTTACCACCATACCATACATACCATGCCATACTTAGATATGGTGATGAATATCCAGGGTTCTACTCAATTAGATTAATAACAGACCTGCTAGAAGAAATAACATTATTTGATCTCTTGACCTCTCTATTTTAAGTTACATCAAGCCCTATTATTGATCACGGTATCCCCTATGCCAGCGATGTTTTCCTTTACAGTTTTAAGAACAATGGTGATTAAATAATTTACACAAATTAAAGCCACTGTCAGGGTTCGAACCCACGACCTACAACGCGTAAGTCGCGGCCGTTACGACTTCGCCACCTATTCACAACAAGAATGTTTATCTGACGATCCAGCTACTGGTTCTAGCCATGGTCCGGGACGAGAGGGAGTGGGAGGCAGTCACCTCCTTCTGCGAAGCAGTCATGCTAGCAAAGGAGGTGGCAGGACGGCTGAGGGAGAGAGCCTCACGTCCCAGCCGCCGCGGGAGACGCCCCGGGCGTCGGGAGCCGCGTGACGACTCCCGGCCACCGTAGGCGCGGGCCTGCGGGCGGAGAGTAATGGGTAACTCTCCGTCCGATCAGGACCAGGCCCGCGCCGGACGGCGCGTACGTGTTCCACGCGCGCCTCAAAGAGATGTCAGCATAAAGGAAGGGGCCCGAAAGGGCCGAAGCCTGCCGGGGCAGCGGGATTGTCCGAAAGGGTTACCGCTACCCCAGAACACAAAGGACTAAGGAAGAAACACCGGTGGGTTTTAGTCAGTAAGAGTCTGACACTCCCTTCTGCTCCACCCAGAGCGGGAGGGGTCATTGGATGATTTCCCATCCACAAAAAAATAAAAAAAAGCCCTATTATTGACCACCCACTCCTTCCTCTGAAATGATTTATACACATACAGTATCAACTTGGATTCAACGAATATGATGATGTTACATGAAACTAAATTGGATCAACATATAGAACTTCCTCACAAATTGGATATACTGTTTTACATGTACTTACGATAAACGAATTAATAGAAAAGGTTTCAGACAGATCAACCGTTCTAGGGTGAATTTGTCAGAATACACTTTTTTAGTACCTATTGATTCAAATAAAATGAATATATGTAATCTATCTACATCAGAAAGGTCAACAGGTAAAAGATTATTAAAAACCAAAGAAACACCTCGGAAGTAAGATCACTTTCAAATATACAATTCATTATGGGTTTAAGAAGTGTGAAGCTTAAATATGTCAGGAAATTTCCACCCATTGTTTAGCAACTCCTTAATAGAATCCAGAAAGGCAGCCGACTCGGCCTTCAATGCACGTTGTTGATGTGCTCATCAATTAAAATATGACCTAGAATCGAAATCTTTCTGTCGTGTTGGTAAAGTTTTGCTGAAGCAATACTCATTTAATACAGCTGAATTGTTCATCAAATTTTAACAATCGAAATGAATATAGAATATACATTTACAGAATATAATCATAATTAGAAGCAATTGATAGCACAATTTCAACTGAAATTAGCACGATTCTTGGGATACTTATATCAATCATATACTACCTTGGAAATTCATTAAAGGAAAAGTCCTAAGAAATTACTAATGAGGTGATAAAACAAATGTATCATCTCTTATAAGAAATAATCTGTTTTTATAAGCAGTAAGTTTTTACTACAAAATGCTTCCTACACGGGAGGACGTCAAGAGTTCCTGAATGATCAAATGGAAATCCCTTTATAAAATGCATGTTTGCTATAGCACCTTTTTCTTTACTTTATACCAATATCTCCGCTGTCATAATTTCGATTCGATCTACCAAATATGACGAAACAAATATTTTATTATGTATGAAGTGTGCACATTGTATATATTTGTTACATATCAGGCGTGCGCAGTTGTTTTTTGTAATTGAAATTGTTTCGGTCATGCAACGCCAAACGCTCAACCGCTCAATAATGGACGCTAACTAGGGTGGCCTCGTTATGTAAGCGGATTGTTTACACATATCAGACAAGGTCGAGCTACAGTTTTAAGGATTCAGTTTTGGCACAATAATTGATTGTCTGGAATGTTTACTTTCGATACAATTCTACTGGCATTTCAACTTTAAAAATACAAGTTGGTAAAAGGTTTGATTTTACTATTATATGACGTGACAATCTCTGAGAAGTCAGAAGTGATACCGAAACAAACCCGGGGTTAGGTTTGCTTGATCTATAATCGAAGAAAGCAGAGTTGGTTCTCGAAAATCTTAAAAACATTAGAGATCGCGGTTAGAGAGATAATGAAATATTTATTAAAACGTGACTTAACATGTGGGCTCAAGGCTGTCGTGATATTTGGAAACTGCATATTTTAAACGGCTCTTATTGAAATGGATGACGCAGTCAACATATTTAAAAAAAAAAGGATAAAAAGGCAGCTTAGCTAAAGCATACAAGGATGTCACATCCAAAAACAAATGGTCAGTTTAAACAAAGAAATCCTCGAAGATGATTATACAAACGAAGATAAAGATAACACACCCAAAATATTCTTAAGAAGTTCAAGGAAATTGAGCCAAGGAAGCATAACATTCATTAGCATTAGGAAATAAAAAAGTAGTTAGACCTGCTTATTGAGTTAGAAACACTAGTACTAGTACTCATTATGGCAACAGAAACAGGTTTGAGGCACATGGTGGAAAGTGGCGGCATCGAGGCTGCAGCTAACATAAGTCAAATCATGTTCAATACAACCTAGCTAGGTTTTCGTGCACCGTGCACTCGCCTTGATATACTATCATTTCTACTAAATAAATAATATTTGGCGATCATTAATATAATTTAGAACTGTCGAGCCCTTTTCAAGTACAATTACATTGAGTTTAATTGAATTGAATAAGTCATAATACGTACAATCCATTTAGCAAAGGTTTTGAAATCAAACAGTTGGATGATCCAAAAAACTATGGAAATCATTTAATTAACGAAGGACGAAACGGCAATATAATTGTGTTACTTCTTCATCTTGAATAAGTTGGTATTAAATACAATATTCTAGTTAATAGTGTGATTTTAGTCACATACATTCTTAAAGCTATATACTTTAATTATTCATCATGGTTGTTGTAATAAAAAACAAGATATGGATTTAGAAGTCGTCATAGCTCCGACAATGTCCTCACATCAATAGTATAATGATAAGTAAACATTCCAATACAATCCTTACATCAGAAGATAATTTCGATAAAAAATTTTATTAGTAGCTAGCTACAAACTTCAATAAAAAAAAACATCTAAATGGCAACAAGTAACATCAATAAAAGCACTAAAATGCTCGTTACAATCGATTAGAGAACGTTCACCGATAAACTAATACATCGATATTGATTGCTTCCAATCGAGATGTTGATTGCATACATTGCGCCCCAATTGCGAGATAGTGATGTGAGTGGTACGAATAACCGCTTAATTGTATCAATGTATTGGAAACTTGAGCATTTGTTCAACGACGATAAGGAGTTTAATGCCTTTTAAAAAATGTTCATACGGGTTCACGTTCTTGAGAGCTGTTTTAGAGTCACCTTTTGTCGTATGCCAATATATTTGGGGTCGATGCAGCATGTCTTCTTCGATATATGTATGTCTGTCAGCTGTCATCTTAGAACGTATTCGCTACCTTTCTGTCAATATCATCTTTCACAAAATCCATATATCGTTTATTTGAATTTTTAAATAACTTCTTCTTCGAATAATTTTGCGTTTCTTCATCCTGTTTTCTATAATCATGTTTTTACGCCTATAAGTTTGGTTCCCAAAGGTTTTTTCATAAAGTATCTCTAACTACTTAGCTGATATTAAAGTATCTTAAACAACTTCGTTTTACATATTTCTATTTCAAATTGATTTATCCAATATTATTGGAATTTCAAATGAGTAAATAACAGCAAAAGTTAGTCTCAGGACTCATGCGGTTATTTATATCTTATTTAGATTTCTGGACTGTTATTGAAGTCTGTTTAGACTATAGATTCTCATGGGAATTATGAATTGAAATTTCATATTTGTAAACAATTGGATATAAATCGAGTGCCGTCGTTTAAAGGAAACCCTATTTCGAGAGAACTATTTTATGTTGGCGATATTAATGTGGGTTGTCAACAATCGAATATGAATGAGTTGTAAATGTCTCAGTTCGTGGTGTGTGTGTGAATGTGTGTGTGTCCCACATCGCAACAAGGTCCGTGTAGGTCGCCTGCGCGCACGTCGATGTGGGCCGATGCATCTCAGTAGCACTCTAGGTACTGCGATATATTTATATCTCTACTTACGGTATTTATCATTGTTCTCTGTCAATCGGTTAATTAAATGAGCGGTTCTTTAAATATAAATGCAACGACTTTAACTGCTCGTTTAACTGAGTATCAATTACGCTCGTTTTTGTTTGACTTATCATGTAGACAATTTCAATATTGGTTAAATGCCTTTTAAAATTGTGTGTGTATCTACGGCATCTTTTCATTTATTTTTTATTCCAATTATTACACACAAATAGATTAACCATCAATCAGAATGACGTCCACTGTTTTATGCAGTTTTTTATTGAATACGTTATAGGAAACGGTTCCCAGCCGTAGTCACCGTTGTCAACAGTTAACATCTGGTGATAATGAGCTATTGTAATAACAGGAAAAAGAAGAAACTGACAACAAAGTGCATCACATTAACACGACCAACATTACAGACGACCATTTCCATACCGTCTGCATGTTTTGGATTTTCTCCTAAATTATATCAGGCTAGCAAACAAAAATAAACAAGGCAGTAAATAAAGCAATTAATTATAGCACAGTGTTTATTTAAGCTTGTATCAATTTATATTGTCTCTTAGTTTAGGAGGGATGTGCTATTTACTCAGCTGCCACATAAACGAAAGTATATGTCTTTATACATTACATTGCCAGGTTATGGATTTTAGGTGTTAGCGTTCTTATTTGAAGCGTTTTATTTTGAAACTTGGGACATATAAATGCTTGTTTTCACATTTTATCGCCTCCAGAATTTCTTGTGCTGCTAGCGAAATTTACTTCTTGTGTTCGAGTAATAAACAGTTCTGTCCTCCAACTGTGGTTTGTCGGTCAATATCGTTGGCCATTGCGAAACCGCTGCGCGTACGCAGTTGCGCGAATTGTGCTTCTTCTCCACATCCGTGAATAATGCGTATTTTATATTTTATTAACACATTTAAATTATCCAACACCATACAACTACGGTAGTTAAGATTATGATGGACGAGTTATATAATTTTCCATAAATCTGCTGTTTTATATTCAGCCATAGAAAGTTCCATGGTAACTTTGCTAAAACTGATTAATCATTTTGGGTAAAGAATTTCTTCACACTATTTCTAGCGAGTCGACACTCCACGTGGCTTCTATTCCAAGATTCCACACTTCCTTGAATGTTGAGCTTACAAATAAATACTTGCACCTCGAGCGATGTTGGCGCTCTGCCAACATCCTAATGGCTCGGGCCTCGCGCCAAAGCCGCCAGAAAATCATCGGTATTGGAAACTAAACTTGCGACTCGAAGTGGATTTACTTAATGTTCATGTCGGCCGTCTAACAATAACGTTTACAAGGTTAGCGCTCTTTTTGTTGTGAGAGTGTAAAGGCTTTCTGTTCGTTTTTCAAATCGTAATTCAATTTCTTTGATTGTATCACAATAGCCGGTGTATTTGCGCGGGTGTGTTTGTGGCTCGAGTGAGCTCAAGATTGTTCGCTCGGTTCGTGACTGAGGCGAGCCGAACGGCCAATTACGAGTCGACTTCGGACGATGCTCGGCCCAGAGGCAATCCAATTTCCGAGTGCATTGTCCGTCTGTCTACACAAATCTTATGCCATCTTTAATGTTTATTTATAAGCCTCTGTAATATTGAAATAAGGACATTATTTCCTCCTAGTTCTCCACCAGGGCAGTTATTATGGAAAATAACTACTATCTATAGAAATTACGCTATTGCATACACCTATAAAATTCAAACATGGAGGATGTTTGAATTTCTCATCAGTTGGTTAGTCAGTTACTAAGGTCTGAGATGATCTCTCAGAACAATAAAATTGTAATAATAGTTTACTTAACAAACGGACCTTGACTAAAATAGTAATTAAAGCTATAATTGCTCAGTTAACTTAATATTGAGGATGCGATATGTTTTCCTACAAGATTATTAAAATGTATGAAGGTCTTAACTTATAATATGCTATTTTACACGGTGTAGTAGTCACAGTGGCCAGTTTGTGGAGCAATCTTGCGAAATCGTTATACGTGTGTATTGTATTGAACGACGCATAGATCATAACGCAATTCAGGTCTAGTTTCATTTATGAAATAGATTTATAAAAGTGATAGTAAATGTGTTTTGAATATGCTTGTTAATACTGATGAAACAATGTATAATGATATTTCAGATAGTATCGCTATTAATATGAATGAATGTAAAATTATTGTATTAATTATAATTGTAAGTTGAGACGATGTTTTAGAACTCAATTGAAGCAAATAATGTGAAGGACAAGTAGCTAGCGATAGAGCCATTTAATTAACGACTGCACTAATAGAAGTAGATGACAGTGTATGGTAGCATTAATTTAAAAATAATCAAGATGTATTGCAAATAACTCGTCTCTTAAGGCAGTGTCTAGGTGTACGTTTCAATCCTTTGATATAATAGAAGATTTTAAAACTAAACATAAAGTACAACTCAGATCCTAGATAATCTATCTATCAAACCTTACTACAGTGAAATTGCAAACATCGACCGGTCCTTGGCTGAAATAGAAATAAGTACCTAACAATCGTTATGTCTGATGATGATGTTAGATAGATAATGAGCCTACAAATCAGAGCTGCAACATTCAAAGAGTTTCTGCCGGTGCCAGTACTGGCGCAAATCGACACGGCTCGGTGAAAGTGCTCGGTGTCGAATGTCTTACTATCCAAGGCGAGTAAGTTAACGCTTTGTCAACTGTAATTGAATTTACAGATGGAATTCGACGTCAAGCGAAGTGAATGTTCTCTGTACCTACCCTGATACCTACAGCTGAATTTATGTTTACTTCATTAAAATGTTCGATGAACTTGGTGCGCGCATTCTTGTGTTCAAGTGCTTGAAAAACAGGTTGTTTTCGCTCTGTTGCCTCCTATACGGGTTACTTTAGGTTTATATCAGATGGATGGCCATCGGTTTATATGCCTAGAAGCTTTGATTAAAAAAAATTGCCATGTGGTGGTTACTGACAATTTTATTATTTTAACTTTATTTATTTGGGAAAAACAAACAATTGTGCAATATGTTTTATAAAAAAGAAATATATATATATATATATAATATGGTAAGAGATATGGGTAAATGTATAATCAACAACGATTCCATAGATTACTTGTGTACATTATTAACTTATATAATGATTAAATGTTTTTGTCTACGTAACATCGCACATTTTCAATTCATTATCTAACTCATGATTTGGAAAGTTCAATGACTGTGGTTAGAGATGGTTTACGATTTGTTTCATAGTAAAATAATTGCTTCAGAAACTCATTTGTGGCAGTGCACGAACTCTTGCAATATGGTACATTGCGAGCAGAGTAGAGTCTGAATAGTGGAACAGTTTAACGTGATGCCACGAACAACCTGGGTACTAAGATTCTTGTGAAGCATACGACTGTATATTGGATTATTTGCTGTTCTGAAACATATGGATGGGCCCTTATATAAGCCTTTTGGTTTATGGTGAGTGGCGATGAAACGTTTTAACCGACTTAAAAAAAGCAGGCGGTTATGCTATCGCCGAGTTTTTCTTGTATTTTTTTCTTCTTTTTTTTCCTGTATTTACACGGATTTCTCCATCATTACTAAGCTGATTTACGTGATTTTTATTTGGTAGAGGAAGCTCACAAGGTGGTCATAATATAAATGTTATTAACTTTGCTTGGGTAGTTTATGAGTAAGCTTCAATAATGACAACCACTATGTGTATGATTATGATGTTATAATAACTTCCTGTCACCGTTACTTACATATAAAATAGTTGTATAAGTATTGTGTCAGGTAAGTACCACGACTAAAAAGTTAAAAATAAGAAACAGTTTTTTAATTAATTTGAAATTAAAATCGATGAAAAATTGTCTAAAATATTTTTATGTGTTTGATCGACATGATTTTCATAATAGATCGATATAAAGTATAAACATTAATCAATGAGCGACCTTACTAAAATTGCCATCCGCATTTAGATCCGTTTGCATAATAGCAATGTAAGTTGAGGTTGTTTATTATGTAGATAAAAACATGCTTAAAACAGTGTATCAAGCAACTGAAAAGCCGACGTTGCTTGCTAATAAAACGTGATAAAGCATCGTAACATCCTTTTAGCATCAATTCCAGAAAGTTTTTTATTATTAATGTGGTAGACACGTCCCATGCGTTTCAAGTGTTTATTAGTTTTGCGCATTATGGCCATGTTGCTCTAGATCTGAATAGTTTGAAGCACGCACCGCTTTATCAACTCCTGACTAATTGTACTGTGTCGTTGTACCGATGCACGCGATCCTAACATTTACATGAAAATTGTCACAACACGGAACGTCTAATGCTAATGTTTTGTAATTTAATGATTGGTCGTAATAAACACTTCTTTGTTTTACTATGCGTAGGTAAACATATTATGCTTTTTGTTACACTTTTTAGTTTGGTTTTTCTAGGTTTTGTTTGGTCTAGATATTACGTAGAACACGTAATATCTTCACTGTTAAATAATCGATTATATTGCAGTATTTAACATAAATTTATTTGTCCAAAAACCATTAAATAACTGACTCAGATTCACATTAGTTGTTCTACTTTTGTGTAACATAATGATGAACAAAGCAATCGTATCGGTTGCGCAAGCGCTGCCGTTGACTGAATAGAGATAGGTATAGCACGTAACGTAACGTTTTTGGTGTTATTCAGTCGCACTTAAATAACGTTGCACAATATCACATTTGAACACTTTCGTCGTTATCTAAGTGTGGTGACGGACAACCATGGGATCGTGACATACATTTGTAACTAACAAAATGTTTTAGTGAACAGATTAGTAATATTTACTCATTTTGTAACAAACCAGTACCTACATACAAAGGTGTAACGAACGCTAGGTATTTAAAATAGCTGAAACTGTAACGAGTTACAAAAACTGTTTCGACAGTCAATAAATATTGGAGAATATCGGACAACTGGACTATAAGTCAGCTGATTGATATAAAAATTATAAAATATTATTCTATTCTATATAATCTATTGTTAGAACAGAATATTTCTAAATAAGTTCGAGGACGAGACCAGCGGAGTAGTTGCACAACACACTATCACTAGCAATGGCTTATAGTTTGACAGTTCAACAACATTCATCGCGTTTTACGTTGTTGAGCAGACAAATTTTCCGAACATAATTATGAATCATCGGAGTAGCTACAATATCATTCAAAATGATTCAGATTGATAGTGTGTTACGCAATTAGGGTGCTGGCTAGTTATTCAAATAAAATGTATATTGTTGTATCACAGACCTCATTAGTGATCAGTCGGTCAGTGGATTAGACACTCGGAAGTATTCTGACTGTCTACAGGTTACGGTACGTTGCATGCAGTCTTATATGTCATCATTACCCTTTTATCTCTGTTGAAGTACTTAATTGTAGGCTATAAAGTCAGAGGCCCCAGTATGCACGCGCGAGGGCGCGACGTAAACGAAACGTAAATTCGACATAACATAACGTTTTGTTTCTCCAAAGAGTTAGGCACAGCCGGTCTATTCTGTAAAAAACTCACCGTGAAAACTTAGGAGGAGTTGTCAATATTGTCAATTCCTGGCATCAGCCGGAAGGACAGCTCACTTCACCTACTTTTTCACGGTGAGATTTTTACAGAATACCACTGCAGGTGTACCATTAATAGGTACACCCACCCCAGCTATATTAAAATCACATGTAATAGGGGCGAGCCTATTATATCCAGACCCCGGGCTGCTACTGAGAAATTCCTAATGGAAAAACGCAATAACAATATTGCCCGTCTTGGAAATAGAACCCAAAACTCAAAATCAGCAGTAACGCTTGCGACTTAGACTAACGAGGCAGTCCGTAGTAACCGAGGTACGAATATTTTTAATTTTGAAATCGGTTATGAATCGTCGAATTTACGTTATAAACTCGGCGCGTTCGCGTTAAGGCCCACAAAACATCAGCCCAGGACTTTTAATGTAAAAATGACAAACATTCTTGTGGGGTATGCGCAATGTCGTTCACTGTCATTTCCTGCAATAATTATGTAAATTATCATGCGTTCGCAATGACGATCAGACGCCATCACAGATTCTATGTACCAGGTTATAATTAATGTGACCTCTGACCTTTACGGTTTTAATGAGGTTAGAAGCCTTCATTTCTCTTAATTGATTGATCGCTGTTTTTATGTTCGTGTAGTAACGCCTTTATGATGGATGAGTTGTATTTGATTTTATAAGAGTATATTTTTATACTTCTCCCTATTATTATGGAGTAGGTACCGATAAAGTCAGATGTTGCTGAAGTGAAAAGAAGGAGCAATTTTCTAGCACGTGTAGAGATTTCGTTTTAATGAGTAGGTGTCCTACCCACTTGATTTGCAGAAACGCAACTCGTGAGTATTTTAGAGTTGAGTCTGAGTTTAGGAAACTCGGCATGGCTAGTACCTGAGCAAGGTAATACGAGTAGGCTGGCACCGTGCCTTAAATTCTTAGGTAGATAATATTGTTTTGTAGACATAGTGATTCACTAGAAAGTATGTTTGTTTTAAATTATTGATAATTGTCTTTCCTAATTTGGTAGTGGGTAATAAACGAAGGCATGAGTCACTCCGTAAATATTGCCACATCTAGCGATAGAAACTTATTTTTATCAAAAGAGTTTTGTTTATGTATGCCATGTTGGAAAAGTAGAAACTCCTACGATATAGAATGTGCATGTTCAATAATGTAAATATCGAGAGTTTATATTAAGGGGGAAGCGCCAGGATAACCCGCGAATTTAAAATTTTCTTACGTTTTTTGCAATTTGCAGGTCAGGTTGTATGTTGATCAAATATGAATGACTATTTCAGGATATATCAATCTATAGGGTAATATGAACTTAGAGGGTTGTATTGATGATTTTAATTCTGTAATAGGTACATGCTTGTTACGGTCGCAAATCATATTTTGTTCAACATATTATAACCTGACACACACAGCAACACCCCTGTGCTCGTACCCAACTATTTTCCAATCATAAAACGAGATACTATGATGTCAGTTTAAATTAGATTTTGTAATAACTTTCTAGGTTCAATTTTAGTTTGAAAGACAACTTCTTTGATTAGTTCAGTCAAACAGTGCGACAATGACACGGATCCTGTCTGGCTGACATTTGGTAACGACCTCGGTGCGACTGACCCACACGCTTGCACTTTACATTCTAACTCTTAATCTTCATAACTCCTATGTACCACACAATAAAGCCCAAATTCATATACACGCGACTCGTGGTAGACCGCACCTTGTACCAAAGACCACTTATCGTGTGCAATTTGTTTCTATGATGAAATCAGGTACTTGGTTTTCTTGATAGTAATGAACGGTGATGATGTATGTTATTATTACTATGATATAAGCCGATTTTCAAACAATTTGGAGGTTAATTTTCTTTCCGATAGCAAAAATAGTGGATAATTTGAAATTACAAAGCGTAAAAATATTGGATCTTCTGCGACTGCGGTGTTCGGTACCCATATATTTATTTATTTATTTTTAGCCTATGGTGTCCCACTGCACCGCACTTTCTCCTTTTTACTCCTCTCTGTCTTGAGCTTGTGTAATCCTATCTGTAGTATACATAAGATTTGTGAAAATATATAATAGTACATTATGATACATGAGTGCTATGTTGATCATTATACCGATTGCGGTAAATATGGCCCGTGGATTCCAATTGGCATGAAGTCTCTTTGATGAGATTAAAAAAGCGCACATCTCTGACTAGTAAACAGTTATCTGTGGCATTACCGCACTAGTGCGCTAAAATATAATAAAAAGCACGCTTGTTTAATTTACTGCATTATGGACCTAAAAGCGATTCATTAAGAGCCACTATAGTAGCAAGTGTGTTGAAAACAAAATTTCAAAACTCTTTACCTACCTACGTTGTATAAAATAATAACTGGTGATGTAAATATAGAGCTACGCCTATTTGCCTATAACCTAGAATGCGAAATGAATACGCTCAGCATTTTAAGAAATTTATAAGGCAGATATTGTATACGGTTGTAAATAGTAAAATTGTTTATTCTCATTCACCATTCAGTTATCCAAACGAACGTCCATATTTGTAAACTTAAAAAAAAACATAAACATAAACGAAATAAACACAGACTCAAAAACAGTTCAAAGCTTGAATAAAATAAAAAGAATATCTAGGTAAACTCCGCTATGAAGCAACGCAAATAAATCGTAAACAGAAAAATGCCGGAGAGCCCAGAGCTTCATAAAGCAAGACGTATCAAAAGACATTATTCAGTATCGAATCACATCGATTCGAGAATCGAAACATTTTAAAAACGGAATAAAACATGGCGGAGAGTCCGGACTTGGTAGTGTTGTGACTTTGTTACCGTTATGATGTTGAAGGAATATTTAAAGAGTTTTAGATGAGAAAACTTCTTTAGAATAGAATAGAATACTCTTTAGGCGCACTTTGCGATCTTTCTGAACCATTCTGTACAATTTACGAAACTGAACCGTCACGCTTGAGTCGGTGACGCTGAATCGTTTATACTCGGCTCCAATCTCTTGGTGACGCTGAATCGCATAAATACGGGTACTCAGCGCTGAATCGCGTATATTGATATATTCGGCTCCAGTTGTAAGTTTTAACTTCATGTCGTGCTCATAAGCTCTCTTTTTACATTTACAATTCTTCAGAAAGCTTTGCACCTAGATTTAGGTATTATGAATTCCTATTTTCCATATCCCAGGAGCCCGATAAGGTCGTACACTAACATCGGCCTAATAAAACCTTAACGCTTTTAAATATTAACAAACAGTTCATAAAGTAACAGACTTCTGAGTTTTCAAAGTTGTTTCTCCTTGTTTATACAAACTTTTTCAACTAAACTGTGATTCCCTAGTCAAATCATGAAATCACACCGCTGCTTTATTTGCTTGTGTAACTTTTGCATTTCTTTTAGGAGAATGAGAATTCGAAAATCATATATTTGTGTATGAAATTCATTACACGATTCTTCAAATCAATTATCTTTGTCCTACCCACGTATTCTATTGTTCTGTGGAACGTGGAGTCTGTCATTCCGTCGTGGGAAAGTGTGTCTATGATTACAGAGCATTGACAGCCCGCCGGGACTCGACCCGACCCCGGACTATCCCACAGTTGTTTTGAACCCTCCCAAATATGAAATGAGCTTCGTTGTGACAGTCATCGTTGCAATGCATTCGCAATTACTGCCTATTGTTGGCTTAATGGCAGTTTTAATTAAGCTAGTTGCAGAGTTACTGTTGTACATATATGAACAAGACTATTGGATAACTGCCTATCGATTCCGTTAAAATCTCACCGTGATAACATACATAGGTGAAGTGAGCGTGAAGTAAACTATCAATGGAGGCAATCCCTAACATCAGGTGGAATGACAGCTCACTTCACCTCAGTTTTCACGGTGAGATTTTTACAGAATAGCACTGCTGCTTTATGTATTGGTTTACGAATAATGGAAATCGGTCAATTTATGAGAAACTTTATTGGCAAAAATTTATTTCCAAAACATCCATTTATTTTCAAAAGTTTCCTAAATACTGATTTTAGTCCAGAAGACAGTTTTAATGCAATTATTATTCATTTCTAGATCGAAATAGTGTTTATGTGTATCACATACATATTTTATAACTTCTAAGCGCGAGATTTGGGGGTTTGTTCTGTAAGAAGAATAACCATGTGATAACTGTGTTCTTAAAGTATGGAAATATAGATAATTCCTATTAATAATTGTTATTAATTGCATACAAATTGTAAGTCCTCCTTCCTCCATATACGGGGTGTCCCAGAAGTCGACGTCAAGCCGGAATCGGGTAATAGGCCAAGTCATAATCAATCAATGCGAGGTCAGCCAAAACTGGAAATGTATAGATATGTCTTTATGTGCACCACAATAGTCTGCCAGGTGTCCTGAAAAGTCATAGCAACAGTAGCTTCTAAATATATAGGTAATGCTTGGTTAGTCACTGACTGTGCTGTAGGCACAACATACAGAGTTTCCTGTTAATTAAAATAATAATGTTTTTGTTCATTTCAAGTAAACACAATGTTTTCCTTGTAATTGATAATTTCAAGTGATTATTGTGTTGAACAGGAAAATTATTTTTCCACAAGTCCACTTTATCAGTGTTTTGTTACCTAATACCGAGTATTAATTAAATTTGCGGTTGTATCTGTGCAGCGGCTTATCACTATTAATTTAAATATGAATACTAAAACCTAAAAGGTAATAGAGAACGATTAATACGTACTTACATAATCTTTAAAATCCGTTGTGGCTTTACCATTTTTTCCATAATATTTGTACCTAATGGTTTTGTATCCTGCTGTGTACCGAAAATAATGTTCCCAATAGACACAATAATGTGTCGTGCTTCGATAAATTTATGGCCATATTAATTGTAGGGGCCCACTGAATTATAGACGATGTCCTGGCTTTGGATTGTTTTCATTGTTTCTTATTTTAACAATAAGGGTAATGATGAAGGGTTGGTTTTCGATTACAATTTAATAAACGAAATAAAAAGCTGTTTATAAAAGTTAACGCTTTTCTAATGACACCAAACATATCGAAAACCTATCAAAGCTTAAGTCTTAATTATTTTTGATCCATAGATTCCATGTAGTCTTCTTCAAAGTAAACTAATGCACCTATTGATTGACAATTATTTACCAAATCACATCACTTGGCTACCAATTTGGTGATATAACAAACCAACATTGGTACCATGTAACTCTTTAAATAAGTTCAACCGATCTGACCTAAATAAAGAACAAAATTTAAATTTATTGCGATCCAATGCGAACTACTTACAAATCCACGACGCTATTGTGGCATCCTGGTTGGTATTTATCTATGCCGGCCGCATGTCCACCCGAACGATTCGAATTCATTAACTTGAATCCACAACTCAAGTGTACTGAAGTTTGGAATTAAATTAAAAGGTCATTTTTAAGTTTAACCTCTTTCTTTTTTTTTCTCCGTGTAAATGCTGGTGTTTTGGAACGGTTATTAGGGAAAAATATTTTTTCTTGTTGCGATAAGAGCTTCCTAAATAAAACATTGGTTATAATAGAACTAATGAGTTCATCCATCCAGTGGAAGTTATTTTTCCTTCATAGTTCTATAAGCAGATTGTAGAGGTCAATCGGATCAACGGTCGCTGTACCAACTCTAAGCACACTAATAAAACTTTGCTCTTTGTTATATTAGTTCAGTATTAATAACCTTGTCACAGGAAAAAATAGGGACTCTAGAAAAACAACAACTTTCATGAAAAAATATTATTTACAACGGTAATATACCATACTACCGTCCAATTTCGTCCAAAGGATTGTCCACATAAATTCCCCAACATTTATCCGGAGTTTGGACGAGAAAATTCTCAAATCTGTTTTACATGTAACAGTTTGGTTATTGCTGGTGACACGAGTTCGGTCTTAATAAATAATGTCGCGTGCCCGCCCAGCGGTCGGGGTCGGGACGAACAACTATATTTTAGCTACATTGTATGCTGTTGGCTGTATTCGTATCGTTCGTGAACGTCTATTTGAATAAAATAAAATTGGGAACGTTTCTAATGAAGTTATGTCTCGTGATACAGAGAAATGGAATTGTTAACGAGAAACAAAGTATTTGAAAGCTTATGTCATGTTTATTTAAACCTGTCGCACTCAAAAAAGCAATGGCGAAGCATTTAGCGTTCTCTACCAGTCAACCAAGGACGGTGAAGAACTTAGATGGCAGATGGTTTGGTTGAGAGGAAAAATTTTATAAAAACTGTTAAAAATATATCTATCGATAACTTTTTACCAGAGAATTAAATATCAGTCATAAACATTGAAACAAAGTTAATGCTCTATATAAAACTCGGAACAGTAATCAATTGAAATGAAGATGAACTAGTTCCGACCATTGCTTTTTTTTTCTAATTAAATTCGCAGCTGGGACTACATAGCCCTTGAAGGTAAACGTAAAAAAACTGGACTTCGATGATTTTAAAACTACTCAGTAAACGCAGGACGCAGGTGTGGAAACTAGTTTAGTCGTCATATTTGGTTTGTATCCCAAACATCCCCTATATCATTCGAGTCTGTATCAATAGGCTCTAATGGCGCGAACACAGCCTTTTGTATCCCCCGCTCCGGTACACCCTCTGACAATTTAGACTTAATGTTAGAATTAAGACCGGCGGCGGCGCGCCCTCTAAATTCACACCTCCGCAGAATTATCTCTATTCTTTCACTTGACTGTTTTATCTTGTAATTAAGTCTTCTAGTTTTCTTTTATAATTTTCTAATTTATCCTCTTTTTACGTGAGTTGAGTGAAAAAGTATTATCTTGAATGAAATCTTTGAACGAAATGCGCACGATCTGATTCTTTTGTTCTTATCTGAGTCTTAGTTCTAATATCTAATAATTCAAGGTTTGCAATGAATAATTATAATATCAAGGTGCTAATATTATTATTGTGTTAATAGAAGGATTATCTGTAACTGATATTATTCACAGAAAGTAAGATGTGACTTACAAAATAATGTTAATGAGTTAGCTGCCAATCAGAGTGAGTGATATTAATGATCAACTTGTAATAATTAATTTGTTAACACTTTGTTGTAAGGTTGTGCCAAATATCAGCTTGAAAGATATAGCGTTCTCAGTAACACAAAATAGCGACAAAACATTGAAATAAATTACCAAGCTCTGTATAATCAAAGCTCCAAATATTGGCAATAGAACTCGAAGGGCTTTGTTAACGCTTGAAAAGGAAGAAAGAACTCTAATGTATCAAAAGAGGACAACTTTGAGTCGCGTTCCATTTCTTCGAATAAGGTCCAATAGCCCAATGCTATTATTCCATGTCGGATGTGTTCAAATCTTGTTACGACCTGAATCCGAGGGTTATCCGGAGCAGGAAATAAGTTATAGTTTATTTACTCATCAAACATATTCCTAATCCTTATACGAAACAAGATTTGTTTTGTTAGGAAAGGTATTAGGAGAACAAGATTCGTGTATTATGAAACATGCCTTTATTTGTCCAAAGGTTCAACCTTAGGAGATATAAAAGAGAAATGATTGAATATGAAATTTAATTTGAGGTCACGCGCTACTAAAATAAAAAATGGAAAGCTTCACAAAGCGTGTACAAACTTTTCTAATTGAATACATAAAATCAAGTCCGAAAATGCCAGTGTTGTAACACAAAACGGCCTCGCTGATAACGAAATAACTTTCGAATGTGATATTACAATGACATGACTCGCATAAATAAAAATATAGGGCAATAGGTAGATTCAGTGCTAAAAAAATTTATAAAAATGTGACCGGATCATAATCAAAACGGAATTAGGTTTAAAATTGGATACTGTAGAATTCGGTAAACATTGCTGTCACGTGGTGCGCGCGTCGACCGACCGGTAGAAAGTAGCTTACCTCCTGTGCCACTCTTCATTCAACCACGTTGAACAGGTTACAACTCGTTAAACGCACACAAACGCAGATCTTGCAGCTTCTAAAGTGAACTAAACAAGCGCTTTCACTCACACAGCGGCGCTTTGTATATGTATTCAGTTGCGGGAGCGCAGGTCAATTTGGCATATTTTTTTTTCGGAACTGGTTTCTGGAGCGATAAAAGGATGACTCAAGTGTATCAGGTAAGGATATACTTACATTGAATTGGTTGTTCACATAACATCGTTGTATAATATAATTCAACAACGTCCCAATTTTGAACGGCTAGTGTGTCGAAAATTATAAACTGGAATAACATTTGACGCAAAAAGTGTCTAGGGAGTTGTGGGCTACAATGAACAAAATGGAACAAATTTTTGGATTGTAAGCAAATGATAAAGTTAATTTGTTGCTCTTTTCCACGTCTATCTCTATAGGGACCAATCGGGTTGATATTTGAAAATAAATGTGTTTGTTTAATCAAGGCAAGCAAGCAAACAACTTTGAAATATGACAGATTGTATACATATAGAAATCGGTATATAAGTTTTTCGTATTTTTAGATAATGCTGTTGATTTAGCTAAGCTGACATTTGTCTCTTTTCTAATTTATCTCCGAAGTAATAATATTCTATATACACAGTGACATTGTGAGCTAGCAGTGATTTATTGTGTGAGCGCACGTGTGGTTGGGAGAAACATTCATGACAAGGGATGCCTTTACCTGCTATAGAGTATAGGAATGGCCCCCGCCCGGGAATGTATTGATAACCTTTATTCAACAGCTCTCTATTCATGTTACGTTGGACCTTCCTATGCTTGGTTAGTTTGTTTAGAAAATGTGGTTCAATTTACGCTATTTGTAAAATAGTTCAAGCAGAGTTAGATGAACATAGTGAAAAGGTGACAAACAGATATAAACGATAGTTTTTAGGTAACTTTCGATTACTGATTCAATTATATTTATTTTATTATTTATGTACACACAGTAAAATATATAGGGATATGACATAGGTAATTATAATTTGAGTATAAAGGTACTGCTTATTTCTTAAGAATTAAAAAGAAAGTTATTTTTAACCGACTTCAAAAAGGAGGTTCTGTATTCGACCCGTATGTACGTTTTTATGTCCGCGATTTTCTCAAAAACTAATGAACTCATTTTTATAATTCTTTCATTAATGTGATATACATTCTTTCAGGAAGATTTGAGTGTATAATACATTAGGTAACTATTCTTATGTATGGAGTTATAGGCATAAATGTACTGCATCTGCATTTCTATGCGAATTTTGATGATTCTTCTAGTCGGTGTCTTCAATTCTTCAATGTATTAATGTTAATTGAATTTGTGTGGGGTAGGTACAACTAAAAAGTGAAAAATAGCCTAGGTATATTCAATAATTATGTTAATAAACATTTAACTGTCGACAAACGAAACAAAGTCGCTAACTTAGAGTTAGAATAACATTTGAATCGACGAAATCAAATTTGAACCTTTAAATTTACATTCGATTTAACTTCGATTGGAGATAAAACACCCTCGAACTCTGCTAAACTGCTTAAATCTCTGATTACTCTAAAGTTTACGGTAATATCAAAAGCAGTTTGGCTTAACAAAACACTTGGGGAAACAGATTTGTATCAGTTTTGGCGATTTGCGTTGTGTCATCCCCATCCGGCGGGTGTTTATCTTACAATAGCTCTCTACCTGCTGTGGCCGATTTATTGTATACAGAGTTGATACGACCGAGGGGCATTAAATTACACTACGTATACTATACGTGTTTAATATTAATTCGATACGGTATAAAAATAAAAAGCTCCAAAATTGAGAATTTTTTTTTTTCAAACAAACTAAATAGCTTACAAATCAGAGTAAAACGCAACCACCCTTTGTAAATAAAGGAAAAACCCAAATTTCATAGAAACTTGGACCTGGCGACTGACCTTACAAAGTGGCAACGTCGTCGCACGCGCGCCGGGGCGCGGCATGTGTTTCGTGTCGAAGCGGGCGGCCGGCGGTGGCGCGGGCGGCGGCTTAGGCCTCCGCTCGCGCTGGCTGTTATGTTAGATAGTTTTGAAGTACGCCGACAACAAAAACACTAAATTTTTAAATTCTCTATGTGTCCTCCATTCACATTAATGCACAAATTATACCGACGGAGAATATTGTTATTTAGTTTTCTAATTAAATCACTGTCCGTCGCTAACCACTTTAATTTGTGAAATGCTAAAATAATCCTGTTTTTTAGTTCAACAATTGTATTTACCTCGGAGGCATACACTTCACCCTTAATGTATCCCCACAAAAAGAAATCCATGGGAGTGAGGTCCGGAGATCGTGGTGGCCACCGAACAGGTCTGAATCGACCGATCCATTGCTGCCCAAACATTTCTGTGAGCCGCTCCCTGGAAGCCATCACAGAATGTGGAGGCGCACCGTCCAGCTGGTACCACAACTTGCGATGAACGGCTAAAGGTAGTTGGTCAGTGTACTCGGCCACAGGACCACTTAATAAATCTAAAAATTTCGCCGCTGTAAGGGTGCCGTCAATAAAAACAGGGCCGATAATATTATTATTATGGATACCAGCCCACACATTGAGAGAAAATCTATACTGGTGTTCAGATTCTCGAAACACGTGTGGATTTCCCAAACTCCAGTACCGGAGGTTTTGCCGATTCCAGATGCCGTTCCGAGTAAAAGTACACTCATCGGTCCATATTACATTTGTTAAGAAATGGCGGTCTTCGGATGTTTTATTTAATAGCCATTGGCAGTAACTGTTCCTGATCGGTAAGTCTCTCGATAACAAAGCTTGCACCTTCCGATATTTATAAGGTTTGCGTTTGTTACGTTTTAGAACCTTGTGGATGGTTCTATGGCAACATCTAAACTGCCGGGCGGCTCTGTGCAGACTCGTTGTCGGGTTGCGGGAAAAATGATCTAATATTCGTTCGTCCCATGCAGCGGGTATTTGCCGCGGTGGCACTCCCTCCTGTTGCGGCACTACACGTTTATTGTCCCGTAATCTTTGTACTGCCAACTGTATGGTGCGGGCGTTCCTAGGGCAATTGCGGCTGTCACCATACCTTTCTCTGTATGTTCGCAGAGCTAATGCTGCGTTTCCACGGCATTCACCGTAAATTAAAATCATGTCAGTGTATTCTGACGCCGTGTAAGTTAGACGAGGCATTGTTGAACACTTTAATTAGGTATACACACACACACAACCAAAGTTTAATTACGTGTCCTATCACAATAAAAAACAGTAAATCACAAAAAAAAACACTAACTCTAAATAATTATAATAGCAAGTTACGTGTCTTGTCACAATAAGAAAAAAGAAAGAAGTGTCCTATTCACAATAACAAAACAAAATCACAATTGTCAGCGCACGAGTTCGACAAAACAATAGCGGCACAGGACTTCCGTGTTACGTAACGTACGTCCCGGAAGGATAGCGTTGGCGCACTGAAAAACCAAGTTTTTTAGTTTTTAGAGGCCCCCCTCGCAAGGACCAAAGATGCAATAGCAACACACTGACCTATTTCTATTTCTTTTACGCTCGTGATGTTTTGCTAATGGGATTGTCACTTTCTTTTGTAGGACGTATTTGCTTATGACTTGCGTAAGAGCGGCAACAACGTATCGTAGATTTATCGTTTTAAGGTGCATGACCTATGCCTATAGACATAATCAGCTGTTAAGAAAAATACATCATGTTCAAACGGGCCAAAAACTTAAAAAGTCATTTGCGACTAAACTACTGTTTCAATTTAAATGATATTTGGTACAGAGCTTGAAAATGGTACCTAGTATAAGCAGTTTAAAGGAAAGCCTTTCTGTCGTATCAACTTTGTATAATACGTAAGCACTCTGCGACTCATAATGGACGCTTTCAGTCCCCTAGTTTATTGTGAGGCTCGCTTCTCACTTGACAAGCTTCGTAGATCTTTCAAGGTTATCTTGGACAAAGCAAAATGCACTATTATGGGTATCTGCTACGCTCATTTGTTGTAAAATTTCAATTGTCCGCTATTGTATTAAATTGCTTACCGGATCGAATTTCTTGTGATCTTTTTTGGACTATCTTGGACAAGTAAGATTGTTGAGACGTTAGACGTAATCCTTGACCCTGATTTTTAGTTTTATCAAGAAACCTGTTCCTCCAGGATGCCTTTCTTTCTGGTTGCAACATGTCTATACGAGAATGTTCTGTCTCACTCGCGCACTTACTAAACTTGGTCCTGAAACGAGACGAAATACCGTGAGCCCACGCACGCGAGTATCTTGGGAAACCAATGGAAACATGGCAAGGTGTCTGTCCTTCCTTTCATTTTATAGCTTAAATGATTGGCCGTTGTTTCCAACCTAATGCGTATTTGTTCTTATTTTCGAATGATTATAAGGCAAAAATCAAAATACAATTTTATTTTCTTCTATTCCTTTCAATACAAAGCTTTTTACATCGTGATATAACGTGAATCACGTTATGTAAATCGTTTTTCTCAGCGATTTCGTAACAGCACTGTCGGCGAATAACTAGGAACAAGTCTGTGGAACGATCACGCCTCGGTAGCCATGGATACCATTCAACACCAAATAATGAATACCTATGGCCTTTGTTCGGGTATTAGTCTTTGATGTTTAAGAAAAAAAAATTGTTCAGGTTTAGCGTCACCTCGGGATTATTGTCAAGTTTAGTCATAGTAAAGAAAGGCTTGTTGTTTTTTTAATGATCTAATGATGACAAATCAAATCCAATTAATTGTATTTTGACAATAACTTCATTTGTTTTCTGAATTCAAAGGAAAAATCATTGAAAACATTAAAAAATAATAAAAATCAATGACTGTAATTGTCAGTAAATCAAGCTATTCTTCACTAACAAAAACTGACTTAGCAAAAAATTTAACTACTACAGCACACCTGTAATCTAATCTCGTAGTAAATAGTTGCCAAGCTCACACAATTGAATCAGAGCGTGCATACATTGAGAAGTAGTGGTTACTATAAGATGCTAAGTAAATGCGCGGGCTCAGACTGCAGCGAGTCTTCTAAACCGGTACCGGTGTATGGTGAGGTCGATGCTCGCCCGCCAGATGTCGCTCTGTTCGTTTGGACCACACCGGCGCTCACGCACGTTGGGTAGTGGACCATACAACTAAAGGTTCGACTCACAACACTGTGATAATAGATGCTTCCTTTATAAGTTGAAAGTTATGAAATATTTCATTTTATTGAAAGATAAAGGTCATTTTTTAAAAGGCTGTTTGACCTATTATTGTAGCCTTGAAAAGAAAAATTACCGACTCAATCAGCAACTTATTTCATTACGCCTTACCGATGATTTTTTGTTGACTACTTGATACAATAATAAACAAAGCTATGTTATTCCATTGATGACAATTGAAGAAATGCTTTATATGTAACTTTAAAAAGTTCTGTTTATGTTCTAACATGTTTAAAGCTTACCTCATCGATCCGTCAACTAATAGATAGTAAAGTTGGCGACCACCAAACTGTCCTGTGCCCGCATCCGCACTGTCAATGAACCCTCTTGTGTTCTACATGCTTTTATTTCTCTTACTGCAGTAACCCAGTTTGCTTTATTAAGACATTAACTTCGTCTTGCGAAACACTTTCAACGCTGTCGTAATTCACAAATCTCATCAGCTAGCATGATGGAAAATCTGTGTTCGTATTCCAAATAGATCCTTTTCTTTAGTTTAGAAACCGCGCAAATAGTGGCAAAGTGTATCGCGACACGAAGCCTGATGGAGCTTCGATTTGCTTGAAGCCCGTGGGAAAGTTGGAAAGAATGTCATGTCAAGTAGCAGCGCAACGAAAAGCGAGAGCCTTCAATCACGTTGCGAGCACATAAAAATCGATTAACATAAACACAAGCGAAATTTTCATAATTTGTCTGCTAGTTATGAGTTCGTGAAACTCTACTGCAGTTTTTTTTTTCAAACTGGCCCCTAAAAAAGGAGAAGGTCGTCTGGAAGGTGAACGTGATGTGAATAATTCTGAAAAGCTCAGCTTAATTAATTATTTTTCTTGTTTCTGCAAATGGCACATTTTGTGATTTACAACAGATGCAGTTAAACACAATTAAAAATAAAAGAAAGCTGCATAGTATTTTTTCTGTTTGCAATTCCATTACTTACTTTTGTAAATCCATAGACGTGATAATCCGGCTTGGTGCAGATGCACTCGTAAAACATCATGTTTAACGTGTAAACAGTAAACAATTTTAAAATGTTTGCGGAATACAAGCGGCGATTTGTATGCTATTTCAAATTTTCAACAGTGGCATGTATTCCAGATATTTTTCAATACTATGCGCTTGCACTGTGCGTATACATTTTGATTATAAAATATCGACTATACTCATTGTATTACAACGTTTGATTTATTTGTTTCAGGTATGTGTTCGTGCAAATTAAATACCAATTTAATTGGAGAGAAGAGTACAAAATACAAATAATTGGTTAGTATGGCATTTTGATAATCCATAGGTGATATTGGTTGGTTGGAAAAACGTTTATTTAGCTTAATTATTATTAAAGTTTTTATCAGTAAGCTGTTAACAATGGTTGGTGTCGTTAGCATGGATTTTCTCTGCAAGCGTGCGAAGGCCGGTTAAAGGTCGTAATGTGGCGCACTGACTTAGTTTACTGCACAAAGGCCTTCGACTTTGCTTTCGCGAGCTTTTAAAAATCGGACGGTCAGATGTTTATTCAATCTCGAATAAATTTACTAGAGGCAATTTTATGTTGAAATTGAAAATACTCTTATGACGAACTTATGAACGTTTAAACGTAACAGACGCTACCTATTTGTGGAATACCTACTTTGATCGAAGAATTTCTTTATTGGTATAGCAATACAATTGTGTAGAATAGTTGAAATGCTTCTAATATTATGAATTTTCAACAACAGAAAATGCAAATATATTTTTATTTTAGGCCCTGAGAAGTATACGAGGTAGCAGAAATATCAAAAATCTATTCACTATTAGTGACAGTCAAACTCAAGACAGCGCAGTTGCAGAAAAAAGTAAAACATACCGAAGAACTTGTTTCGTAAAACAACAGACTTGAGTTGAAAAGTTGAAAAATTCGACCGTTGTTCTTCGGAACAGTATTCCTCTTGCCGGATTTTATTTCGCTAGTTGCTTTTTTGTTACAGAAAATACGAAGCATGCAATTTCGACTATCCTATTTTAATTAAAAAAAAACTAGATATTTTAGACGAAGCTTATACTTTTCAACAAGTGAATTTTGGTGAGGAATAAATAAACTAAATGAAATAAATAATAATAACTGAATAAACTACGCTGACTAACTAAGAAATCCTTCAGAAAGGTCAAGTGCGTAAGCAGTCACACCCGGTGCGTATGTATGAAAAGATAAACATAATATTAATATGACAATAAAACTGGCGTGTGGTCTTCGCAGAGCGTAGCAAATTTGCTACGCCGTAGCTTCGGTTGACCCCGGGCTACGCAAGACCATGTTACGTAACTTTTCGACTAATAATATTTTATTGTATAGATAAATAAAATTGTAAACGTTAATCCTCTCATTCTGAATTAATTTCATTTCAATACGCTATCATCTAAAATAATTGATATACAAATACGAAGGAACATTAATTATGGAGAGTATTAAAGTTTTGCTATAGATTTCTATAACATTCAATAATCTGGAGTCCGAACTTTACCCATTTATTAAGTTAGTTATTTATTAAGGTCAAGTTGGAGATAATAACAGTTATAGTTATGAATTCGGCGGAACTAACGAAAACTAATATAGCTATAAAATATAATATCACGCTGGAATTGCAAATAGAGTCAGCACATAAACATGATATTAGATATAGTCTATAGGGACCCGTATCAATGCTTCGATATAGCAAATAAACTTTTGAACGGATACGGCTGTAAATTGCCTCTTCAATAGACCACTACACAAACAATCTTGGCATTGAAATAGGTGATCACAGTGATCTATATCACAGTGATCAGTATCTTGGTATATTATGGTCCTTTTGACTGAATCTTCGAATGGTATCCTCTATTCGAGGAAGGCCGAGGTCTATGTCAGTCTCTTTTCGACTAAACCCTCAAAAAGGTAGTGGTCCTCAGCTTTAGAGGTTACTTAACTTTGTTGTATTAAGCCTTCGCTAGGTGATTGATACCTCTAAATACGTTCAAAATCCGCGAAGCAGATACAAAAGTTAAACAATTATGCTGAAACAGGACATTGGTTGAATAAAAAGCGAATATTAAACAAAAACCCACAAAAAAATCCCCAACAAAAGTTATGAAACATGCAATACCTTATACCCCATGCGCTTACATACAAGGAAACGAATAAAAAAACTCTTTTTTTTACGACATCTCTGCATGTTAACTGTCGTTTATTCGCTACAATTTGCTTAAACTCTTGCGCCATACAATTAAAGAAGTTTTGTTCGTAGATCGTTCGGTTAAGCAACGTTGGTTGCGACTGTACTTTGCCATTTGACCTCTGGCTGCCTCAAAAAGCACGAACCCGTCAGTTGCTAAATGATGAACGAGAGTAAATTGAAGACGTTAACAGGAAGATCTTATCTTGTATGTAGAATATGACCAAATAAGTGATCATAAAAGTAAGATATTTATCTTAGTAGAACAATATAAAACTGTTGAAGATATAGTAAGGTATCTAATTTATACTGAACAAAGCAATGGGAATATCAAGCGCATTCTTATGTAAGACGGAGCGGTTGGCAATGGCAGTGATCACAACAAGAAGAAAGCATAAAGCGGTTGTGCGATGAGATGCGGCTGACAAGAGAAGTCACGTACAACTCGGTATATGTATCTTGGTATATATTCCACTTTCCAGCAGATGAATAATAAATGACAAAATATACTCGCATCTCGCACGTCTCCTTCAAATGTGTTCCGTCAGCAACTGCGTTGTGCTGACTGTTAACGTGACATCACAGCGTAAATCGCTCGGAAATGCAAGCTCTTGTGAACGCCTGCAATATTACTATCGACATACGAGTACTTCTGTGTTATTATCACTGGAATAGTGGAAACATCTGTGATTTTATCGTCTCTTACTTATAGTGCCTGAACAAAATTATTTGCCTATTCCGAGTATTTTGGTCATTGCTTTCCTTGAAAAATGTACGTACTCTACTGCAGCTTAGATTCGTGGAAGTTACAAATACTAAAGATTGCGAACCAAAACGCAACATAATTTGTAAATTTTCAAGCGATTAAACTTTTTTTCACTCTTTTATCAACGATCAGTTTATAAGGAGGCACAAAAAGCTCGCAACATGTGCGTCATTAAAGTAATCCGGACCCACGTTAAGGATTTGAAATGGGTGCCCTGCGGGAGGCGGGCCCAATTACTAGCCCGTGTACCTGCGCTCTTACAATACGCCTTCAAATCTAATAAGTATTTTATGACGATAAACATGTTTATTGACTAGAAAAGATGATATAGGAGTGCGTGCTAGGTCGTAAAAGGGGCAATTATCTCAAAGGTACCTAATAAATATAAAGGCCTCATAACAACGTGGGGTGGAAAGGCATTAGTCTGTGTACCCACGTCTACCTTCATCCTCAAGGATTGAACCAAACAAGGGAATGAACAATTAGCATAGCTCAGCTTTGTCTACCGCTGTAGTCAAAACATCTACGTAAGGACTAATCCCGAGCCCACGTTATTAGAGGCACGCTCCCCAGTTGTGTTCACTGTACGTGTACTCATTAATACTATTTAATACTACAATTTGAGCGTCCCAGTTTCCAGTGTAAAATGCTAAATATTCTTAAAATGTCTATCCAAGAAGCGTCTTATAAATAACATCGACAAAGACGTTGAATATTTGACGCGCCAACGTAAGCGTTGAAGGCTGGAGCACGGAACGTTTGCGAGGCGTCAGTAAATCCCTAGGGATCCAATTTACCCCGTCGACTTGTAAACGCTGCGCCTACCGCGCTAAGCCTGCACGCCACACGTATACCTCTGAAATTTCACTCAACTTTGTGTTCGATAAAGAAAAAGTTACAAGAAAAAAGGTTTAACACAAAACAGTAAGCATTTCTCCTCATCATAGCATTATGTAGATCGGATTTCAAGTTTTATTTTATTTGATGTTCAATACGTTATTTTCTCCTCCATATTGTGGTATTTGCTCGTTTGTGAATGTGTACGTTTCTTTGAATAGTTGAACTCATGTAAACATGGATACATGGTTTCAGTATCGCCAGCTGTTTAAATAACATCGGAAGCGACCTTCATTGTAGCTGCTGCATCAAATTACCCGCTATGTTGATGATTGAAATCTGAGCGAACATTTATTGAGTAACCGACAATTTTTTATTTGATCGTTCCACACGATATTTATTATTGTGGTTGTATGAAGGCGGTATTGCCTATAAACATTACGGTTGGGTTTATCTGGGGAAGTTTGGAGCTTGGTGAATTAATCTGTCTCCTTGATCTATAAATGTACCTAAACGCGCACGCTACAAAGGAAAAACCGTGATTGCTTTATTTGATCTGGGTCGACACGGATTGCTTGTAATATAGTTGGTTGCTTTATTAAACAAATTATGCTTAATATCAGCATTGTTTTTAAACTGAGTTTTAAATAAGTTAAACAAATTTGGGAATGTAAACTTTGTCGGTACAGCGTTTGTTGTGTTGGTACATACTTAGTGACAAAGGTAACTATTAGATATGAGTGTATATAGGGCAGTCGCTTTCGAGGAGTATGTCTACTGAATAGGTAATGTTTTTGTATGCAGTTAGCAACCGTAACTACATGGCAACTACCCAATCATTCGTTTTGCTAAGCTGTCATGCAGTTTGCGTGCATTGTGTCGCTGATTTCTAAGCGATTTGCTCTTAAGTAGCCATTAGAACTGTATGGGTAATAGACAATTACATACAGGCTACACAATTACATGCAATTATAGGTAGAACAGAGAAAAATACAAGTACACACATCAAAAGTGTCTAGGGATCAAGCATTTTTATGCGGATTTCTTGAGATTGAGATGTGGCTTTGTAATAAATTTATGATTTTATAAATTTATATGGATCCTTTTTGGTGCATTTCATAATTTGAATCAGGAACTGTGAATCAAATTCGAGTAAAAGATGAAAATCAGCTGTCAATATTTTCCCTATAAAAACATACAACGCATTGAAGACATTATTAGTGCTACTGTTTCCCTACTACTGATTAAAACCAACGTTATTATGGAGCGGCGACGTCATTTAAGCAGGGAAGAAATGCTCAGAGCCGTGGGAATGATAGAAGCTGGTTCCCGGCAACGTACTGTGGCTTTAGCTCTGAATACAAGTCAGAGTGTTATCAGTCGACTTTGGACACGTTACCGAAGCACTGGTACCGTGGCTGAGCGCCATGGAGGACGGTATCGCTGCACCACACGGAGACAAGACCGATACATTCAAATCTTAACTCGAAGAGCTCCAACAATAACCGCCATGATGTTAGCCGTGAGGCTTCATCACTCTTCAGGGAACTTAATTAGCGACCAAACAGTCAGAAACCGCTTGCATGAAGTGAACCTTCATTCCCGAAGACCGCTACGGGTACCACCTATAGCAATGCACAATCGTAGGATTCGATATCAATGGGCTCTTGAACACAGAAATTGGGCAGAAGAACAATGGCGTTTCGTGTGCTTTTCTGATGAGTCTCGTTTTGGTATGAGACCGGATACAAGACGTATACGACACTGGAGAACCCCTGGACGCCAACAGCGATTAAAATCCTGCCAGGAAGTCCATCCTTATAGTGGTGGAACCATCATGGTATGGGCGGGTATTTGGATCGGCGGAAGAACTGAGTTGATTTGGATCAGAGGCAACCTCAACGCTCAAATTTATGCTGAGACGATTGTATCAGACGTCATCGTTCCTCTACAAGTGCAAATCGGTCCCTTATTTCAGTTAATGCATGATAATGCACGACCGCACACCGCAAGAGTTGTAAGACAGACTCTCGCCGCAGCTAACATCAATGTCCTGCCCTGGCCTGCTCAGTCGCCAGACTTGAACCCGATTGAGCATGCATGGGATATGCTACAGAGCTCTGCCGAATATGGAGGGTATCCAGTCGCAAGAAGACCTTTTTTTGTTGTTGCAACGAACATGGGCGGCCATTCCACAGCGTGATTTGGATGAACTCATTTTGAGTATGCCAAACCGATGTTCTTGTGTTGTTAGTGTTCGCGGTAGAAACACGGATTATTAATTGTTTAAGTTACCCAATAAAATTTTAGAGAAAACTGTTATTTCAGTCTTTTTTTCGAACTTTTGTGTTAGTGGTTCAAATGTCAAAAATCCCTTTATTAGGAAAATGGCAAATTTCTTTATTAATGCAAAGGTGACTTGGTTTATCGTTACTGTGACAAACGAAAACACTTTATTTGATGAATCCTTAAAGAAAATTTTAATTAATATCAATCAGGAGAAAAGTTATTGCAAAAATATATGTTGATCCCTAGACACTTTTGATGTGTGTATGTGCTTTCAATTATTGGAAACCACATTATTTACATATGGTTACATTTCCGCGGCAGTATTCAACAGTTTCCGGTGCCGTAACGTAAGAACTCTATTACATTGATAATACATTAATGCTATTGTAATGATCATTGTTTCATCAAATGAATTATAAAAAGCGAGCTACATAGGAAACTTTGTTTTATAGTATTGATACGAAACGTTTCATTGGTCGTAAAACAAGTGTGCAAGGAACCTTATGTTAACTTGAGCGTTTTACGGCATTTTAATTATATAAACGACCTAAAAAGAAGTAGAAATAAAGATGTCTACATAAACGCCAGTCATAAATAAAAATTAGAATGTATCCAATGTTTTAGTAGTTTATATTTTATTTCCTACGTTGAAATTTTCCTTCGTTCGCGTGTGGAGTTTATGTTAAACTTTCATAATATTACACCGGCTTCTATTCTCCCTTTTGTAGCGTTATTTAATTTTTCAATATTTCTCAAAGCAATAATATGCAAAAGTAGATTTATTTTTAAATTGCTACAAGTGAAGCTCAGGTGTTTGGACCAATTTTGATTAATGAGGCATCATTCTTTTGTAAAAACTTTTAACGAGGCAAAAATAATCCAAATTAGAACAGTTCAATAAAATTTTCTTCCTTATTTTATTTTGCGTCTTTTGTGTCGTTATGTAGGTATAAAACATTTTATTTTTTTTTTCAAGTTTTCGTAAGTGAATCATTTAAGTAGATATCTACAGACTTACAGAGGTAAAGAAAAGTTCGATTTAATACTTTTTAAACCCCGACACAAACCCCTCGGGAGTTAAAAAGTATTAAGTGTTATAAATTTAACGTGTGTGTGTGTGTCTGTCTGCTATCGTAACTCCCAAATGGTTCACCCGATTTTTTTTCATCTATTATATTTATTTACTTACTTTACTTCATTTAGGTACTAGCTTTTGCCCGTGGCTTCGCTGGTTTAGAGATTATCCTAATACCGGGATAAAAAGTATCATATTTATGCCCTAACCCAGGTTATGATCTATCCGTGTGACAAATTTCATCTAAATCTGTAAATATTGTTAACGCGTAAAACAGACAGAGATACAGAGTTACTTTCGCATTTATAATATTAATAATATACATAAAATATGGATAGATTTTAGTGATATGATCGCTGGCTTCTTTAAAAGCATGCATTATCCACATAAAGTAACTTAACACCTAAAGTTAATTAATACCTTTTTACAATGTACTAAGTATCTATTTCACCGCTTTATCGTTGAAAGCCACGCGCTCACGGTCGCTTGTACTGCATAGACTATTAGCCTGTATTAAGTAACGACGGATACAGCTATATAACACCCTGTATAGTGTATAAACCCACCGTCTTATGTGAGCATCAAGAGCGATGCGATGCGATACGAAACTATCACGTGACGGGGCATGACGCAGTCAAATGTCACGTAAAAACTATTGGTGCTATATCCATACATTTTCGCGAAAATCTAAGCCTCTGAAAAAAGGTGTGCAGCGATGCAAACTTTATGATTACATCATTGTGACTAGATAACAAGGTTTACATCCATTATATCTACAACAATGAATGATCATGAGAGAAAAATCCATTGAAGCACATCGCATCGCCTCGCCTCGTATGGCAGTACCACATAGGACGTTGTATAACAGCCTGTGTACGCTAATATAACATTAAATTGTTGACGCGGTGTTATTCGTCATGATTGTTTAACTAATCTGTTTATAATACGCAGAACACAGAATAGCTAACGGCAGAACTAAAATACAAGCTCGTCTGTTTATCATTAGTTCGGAAAATTAAACATGTCTATCTAGATACTGCGCGAACAAACTAATTTGAAACTAGTTTATGTGCGTGTTAAATATGTATAGGCGTAGGTAATTTAAAATAGGTTATATTATTTAAATATGAAACCACTTCCTTGACTGGCAGTTGTTGTTCGGACTAGTTAATTTGATTGATTTTTTGTTGCAATAAAAGCTTCAGTTATTGAGTTAATCCCAATAGAAGTCGTAATCAATATTAGAATTTAAATTGTTATATGTAAGTTACCTACTTAAACTTTATAGTCTTATTGAGTTTGCAAGTGTCATAAATCATTGGTTTACGTCTTTACTCATAGGTTGTGCTATAATATGTATAGCACAACCTATGAATAAAGACGTAAACCAATGATTTAAGTAAGCTTAAGGCACTGCCCAAATGTAGGACACAGTTTTTTGTCGCACATTAAGGAGTATTAGTAGTATAGAAATAGGGATTGTAATTGAGTGTATGTCAAATGTTCAATAAAAAATATTTCGTAAAAATAAAATAGTATCAAGATATAACAATAGTCAAAAAGAGTTCAAAAAAATCTTCCTGAAAGTATGTAGATCACTTGAAAGAAACATCAAAATTGGTTCATTAGTTTTTGAGAAAACGTGGACATACATACAAATATAATACATACAAACTTACATACATAGTCCAATACAGAACCTCCTTTTTTGAAGTCGGTTAAAAATATTTTTCGTTGCATAACTCTCAAATGAGCGTTAACTATTATATTTCATGTAATGATAGTAAAGGGAATTCAGTTAACTAAAGAAATACCCAAGAAATATTCCACAAAGCCGTGCATTTTATTTTCGTAGTCATTCGATTCAACTAACATCAAACGCATAGCTGTTTTGCACCTTATTTCTTGCCGCTATGCGGTATTGTCAATTACTAAAAAAAATGCTTCTTACCGCGCCTTAAGCGTAAGTTAAGCTGCAAAGTAGTTTTATTATAGCTTTTATGATGCCATTCAGTCAATGCGCGTATTCAAACTAAACTAATTACCAGATCAACCTCAATAGAAACATCAAAAGGTTATGCACCACAAAGCGAACAAAACTGTCTTCTTTTGATATCTAACCGTCTAACGGTCTCCACATCGAAAGTGAGGTCAACCGGAATCGACAGATTTGCACGGTGCACTGTGGATATGAACCGAGTTGAAACTTTGACCTATTTCGCCGGTGAGCTAACAGAACCGCAACTGCACTAATCGAACGATCCTGCGACTCAGGTTCATACCTTATAATGTCTATCTATTCCTAAGCCCGTATAACAATAAATAGCGGAGTGAAAGGCAAACCACTACCCACGAAGTGAGCGACTCAGATCACGAGTAGCTGAAAGAATTTGAGCTTTACTCTGTTCCTGATACGGTTCATTTCGATCGAGCCTCTTTTTTGTGTGCTGGAAAATGGCATTGCTGTGTTCATAATACTCTATACTCGGTCGGTTACTCTTTTGTTTAGCATTTGGATCCTGCTTCGTATTATTTATAGAAGTGCTTTGGTACTTGAATCCTAACATATTATTACGAAATACGTTCACTAATGTAGAATTAACTTATTGTACGTATAGTGACTTTCGTTGAAATGGTTTCTTAACAAGGATTATGTAGTTAACAAAGGCACTTTACGTGTCACGAAATTTAAGTGGCGGATCCGGTGAAAACTATGTTGGGTTGTTAGTTCTTTGATGTAATACGTCTAACCTTTAAATTATTCAGCGCCTATTAAGGTGAATGGTGCTCACATTAATCCTTACTTATGTATAAAACATAATATTATATGCCGAGTAACAGGACGGTATCATGTCAGCGTCGGTTGAGTATTTAATTTAACACCACAGCTCTGGTTGATGAGTTTGTTTAAAATTCCGCGTCTGAACTTTGAAGGTGGAATTTTGCACTTGTTATTGTTTATGGAAATAAATAATAAATGATCAGCGGGGTAATTGCGTAACACACTAACAGAAGCCATGGCTTTCATTTTGACAGTTCAATAACATTCATTGCATTATTTACGTAGTTGAGCAGATTTTCTTTTCGAACATATGAAGCAATGGATTACCAATATCCTTCAAAATGATTGTGATTGATCGTGTGTTACGCAATAACGTTGCAAGTTTGTAGAAACCGGGGTTAAATAAGTCCAGGAAAAATTATCGCTGTAGGAAATAGCTTTCACAAAATGGAGTAGTTAGGTCAGTGGGATTTAGATACAATTATTTTATTGGAATTTACAAGAAGTGACATTTACTTTTCACTAAATTAAACTGGTTACACTACGGCCGAAATATCTTGGCAAGTCTGAACATAGGCACTAAGAACTTTCGCGCATGTTCTCTCACTCACACTCGACTCATGGCACCATTTGGTTCCAAAAAAATCTTACTGCGCAGACTTTTGCGCGAAGTTCAGACTTGCCAAGATAAATCGGCCGTACTGTAAAGATCTGAATATCATGAAAATATTTTGTGCATTCTTCGCGTATAGTTTCTTTTCCTATAAATGTCAAATATTGCCAATGATAGTAATCTTCCACAGGAAATTATTATTTCGATTGTTGTTAGTTTATTCTTTAATTGTTTTTTTCAAAAAGGGCTCAGTTTTAAAACTTTTCAGTGCAGATCAACTTGGCTACAGCCTGCAGTTTTATTAATTACAATAGTTGAAAAATAATAGGTAATCCAAAATATTGCCTATTATAATATTATATTAATTACGCGTACTTTGCCATTTAAAGTCGCCCGTGTTAATGAGATTATGTCATGAATAACGTATTGATCGTAAACTAACAATTGCCAGCACAGTGCCTATACGTAAACAAAGGTAATAAAAGGAATCCCTAATTAGATCTTAGAATGTTACTATAGTTATAGGTAGCTATGTACGGCTAACTTAGGTAGATAACTTAGACGTGGTAGGAATGACAAAACAATACGCCATTAATATCACTAACTATCCTATACTAATCTATTCTTCTATATCTATTCTATTTTATTCTTCTATACTATATATAGTAAATCTGTAGACGAGGCGTTTCTGTACATTGAACATTTATTTCCAAAAAAAAAAATTGTTGGGGTGTTAAAGAATAACCAACAGATGCTATTTCATCAATTTTTGTCTGTTTGGATGTGAGACAGGGAGTACCTAAAAAGTATCAAACCAATATTGTTAATTTTTATATTCAAATATATCTTCTAATATATAAAATTATCGTGTCACAGTGTTAGTTACCATACTCCTCCGAAACGGCTGGACAGATTTGTATGAAATTTTGTGTGCATATCGGGTAGGTCTGAGAATGGTCTACTATCTATTTTTTTTGCAAAACGACGTTTGCGGGGTCAGCTAGTATTATATAGTTTTTGTTTCATCGCAATCGCTTCACTCTATCAAAAAGTATAAACAATTTAAAGTATTCTAGAACAACTTTTCGTAAGGAAACGTGGAAACACGAAACAAATCCATTGGCGCGATATAGTACTAACGAAAACATTTGTCAAGTGATATAAATAATATTATGTCAATAATCATGTCACAAAGGCTTACCGTTATGAAGAAATAACACAGACGCTTACGTCTGTGTTATTTATAAAAGTAACGATAATGATTAAAATGTTATAAAAATCGCTTTCGATGGTTGATTATAGTAGCGCTAAAAGAATAATACAATATTATAAAGGCGAAAGTTTGCGAGTGTGATTGTAAGTTTGTTACTTCTTCACGCACAAACGGTTGGACCGATTTTGATAAAATTTGGTATGGAGGTAGCTGACACCTTGCATTAACAAATAGAATAACTTTTATCCCGATATTCCCACGGGATCGAAACTTATGTGGGTGAAACCACGGGGCGCTACTATAGTCCATAATAATATTAAAAATGCGAAAACTCTTTCTGTCTGCCTGTGGGCAAAAGCTCGATTATTGGGACGGTAGAAAACTTAACTGAAACATGATTCAATTATGTTATTGAGGCACATGACGCTAGGAATATCAAGTTATACACAATGTTATTTCCAGTTTTAGTTGATCTCTCGTTGATACATAATATATAGGCTTTTCGTACAGTAAGAAGTCAGCTTATACTGGAAATGTATAGATATTGTATAGATATTGACTAATAAATGACTGATAAATGTATAGATATTGACTTGATATGTCGTCGGTCGTAAGTAAGAAACACACTTTATTTTTTATATTCTTTGTACACAAAAAGCACGTAATTGAACTTTATTATCTGCTGAATTATAAGACGAATACAACGCAGTTTACGGAATAACTGTCTCCAAACAAAATTGTGTCGTGATCGAATGAGTTCCGATGTGAACGAGGCTTTTTAAGAGAGTTCGCGAAAATGAAAATTTATATGGGACTTACCTATTTACAAGAAAACTTTCATGCAAAAAATGTATATTGCAAACGATGCGTAAATAAAATGTTTTATGTATTTTTAACATTGTTCTATATCCGGCGTTGAAATTCAAAGTTTGTGCAATACTGTCCGGGATCTGTTAACATTTCACACCGAGCGGCTTTTCCCGCAGCCTGTACGCTCTAGTTACTTTCACACTGACCGCCCCAAATTCTTGGTCGGAGCGTTTGAAATGATTTGTTAGCTTCTGCCCGCTCCACACAATACGCCATTCTTTTATAACTCGCTCCGTAAGTCACAAAAGTATTTCTCAACGAGCATTGCAGTGGGGGAAGTTTTAGCTGAAAATACGAGCCAAGTTTTCTCCTTTACCTTGGATGGCAAAAAATCCGTGCCTGTCCCGGCGGCCGTGCCCAGACACGATAAAATTTACATGTTTCGCTTTCAGCCTTTATTTTATTTTAAAGGGTGAAATAAGACGGCATTACGCAAAGAGAATATTCAATTAGAGACTGCTTTAAGATTTATGCAATAGGAAAGCGAAGCGCCATTCGAACTTATTTTCTGCTTTTCGGTGTTTCGTTTTTTTTTAGATCTTATTTATGGGTCAATATTAAAGGCGTTGACTTGTGTAAGGAAATTAAGCATTTTATTAGATAAAGGTTATATAATATTTTTTATTTTAACTTTTGCTGTAGGTATGTTTCTCAGTAGAAATCCTAGAATGATTTAATTTATTATAAGCTGGATCGTTATGGAAGGTAAAATTTATGGTTATAAGTGGTTTGTTCGTTTTTGATGTCTACTCTGGTGTAGCTGTTAAATGTTTTACCGGCAGTTAGACAACGCGGGTGGCTCGGGAGGCAGTTAATATTTTACCAACTTAAAATTATCTGGAATTGATTTCTGTATTATTACCCTTCTTTTATGTTTCTTAATTAAATTCCGTAATTTTGTTGAAGGCAAGCGCTGTGATTACAGCTGTAAAATAAAGTAAGTAGCTCAAATATTAAATAAATATCTCGTAGAACTCGCTTGTAATGTAAACATTGAGTGCAGAAAACGCAGAATATAATATACCTATGAAAGCTCTGTGAAATCAGGTTGGCACTACCTTCTTAATATTCAGAAGACTGATAAGAAAACGTAATGATATACCTACCACGCTCATCAATTGCAAACACAGCCAGGTAAGTAATTGAATTTCCATCAATTTATAAGTACCCCCGACCTGAATATAAAATTATGTATGACAAGGCATGGTATACTACATTTATTTTTATGGTAATGTAATTTATTAGAAGCAGATGTGTCTCTCAGTCTTAGCAACTGTTCAAATAAGTGAGTTTTATCGAGATCCTTTGATGTCTTCTGAAAGCAATTTTCTCGTGTTTATGTTATAAATAAAGACGCGTTTTTGTGCTGCTTACGACAGATAAGATGATTCTAAAGCGGCGGTATATCTGTGACATGTGTGAGCAATCAAAAATACATAAAGTTTAATAGTAGAATGTTATAATTTCCAATAAATCATGGGTGATAATGGGCTTTATTTAAACCGACGACGATAAAGTAGAAATTAATAAGATGGATGTTTTGGTTGTTATAAATTACTTAGTGAAGACTGAAGACTTTTCAGTGCCTAAGCTCTTAACTAATTCAGGGGTTACTTCGTCAGACGAGCTTAAATATAACATGAAAATTAAAATTAAAAGTCAAAAGGAATGGAATTTACGTTTCTTTACATCTCAGAAGTGAATATAAACACAGAACACATATCTTCATATCCGCGGCTTATGGGACATCTATCATAATGATTTCTAGAGAACTACACAACATTCATGTAAATCGTCGGCTTGATCCTACAGTATAAATATTACGGAGCTCGTATAAACAAGGCGAGGAGCGTGGCGTACCTCGGCGTGCAAACAAATTATCGCCGTCATTGCTTCCCAAACTTTCAATCGCGTGTTTGTCTAAGCTCCAAGTTTGTTTTCCAATTATTGAAATTAGATTGGCAGCTATGAAGGCGTCCTATCATTCATGAATTTGTATGCGAATCAATATCTCAGTGAAGTTAAGCGGATCTCGACTTAACGATTGAACTGTCATTTTTATTTTGAACTATATCTGTCGACTCTGAAACTGCCTTATTGTTATAGAAATCGCAAGCATGAGGTCGTGGGTTCGATTCCTGGGTCGGGCAAGTCTTATTGGATTTTTCCATCTGGAATTTCCCAGTACCAGCCCGAAATCTGGATTTATGCTCGATCGGTGGCAATATAAGCTCCTTATTTATTACATGGGTGGGACTCAAACATAACTGCGAAATGTGGCACCTCTGCTTAACCCATCGGTAAACCTTCGGAGAATACAGGCGCAATGTCACGTTATGTGTTAAAACTGAATAATTGTTCACAATTCGTGAGCTTTTTATCATCATAACAAAACAATTTGTCAATTCAGCGCGAGCAGTAAAGTTGTCATTCAACATTTTATATTTTCACCGATCAAAATGAACGAAAGAATTATTAATACCGACTTTTCTGACATAATTCGGTCGCTTACGGTATTCATTACGTCATAATGAAAAATTACATTCTTCCCGCCTAATGAAATATGCAGCCGATTGTCATTTATTAATCAAGATGGCTGGGATTTTTGTAACCTAATATCTTCTTCGTTATATTTTCTTCATAGAATATTTATTTTTGGGCCGTGCTTTGCAGCTAAATAACGGATGTGGTTATGAAATTGCCAGGCTGAAAAATAAAACAGTAAAATTACGTCATCCTTTCCATGACTCGTCAGTTTTGATTGAATGAACGTAGTCCTGCAGGTGCTTGCTAGGTTAGAATGGAAGAGAATCATTTATATTGTAGGTATGCAGAACAAACCGATTTTTTACAAATGTTGGCTGGATATACATTTTGCCTTACGGCATGCAAAATGTTCAAATAATATAATTTAATTAATATGACTAAGTACCTATAACAATATTATCTTTAACTCTTCTCCAATTACTTAATGCTAATGATGCACAAGTTTAAAACTTAGTAAAAGCTGAAATTTCAAACATATTGTTTTCACAATACCCTGCAGATTCACGAGGACATTGCACATTGGTACGATTAACCAAAAATATATAATTGATTTATATTCTGAAACAATTCACAGAAATAAATATAATTTATCATTGGTACTTAGTTAGTTAATTAATATATTATTATGAGTTAAGTATTAAAGTAAGAACAAAAAGCTAATTTATATTATCAACAAAAAAAATAACAAAATTAAATCCTAACTTAATAAAACAAAAAAAAAACTAAAATATAGCGTCGAAAAATTCATCCGCATCGCTGTCGACTGGTAAAGTACCCAAGAGACTGGCGGCATTACCACGTTGAATAGCAATGCTTAGCCTCTGGCCAAGGTAAAAGCCAGCCCTTGGGTCATGGGAAGTGTCAACCAGTCGTTTTGAAATTTCCTTAAAAAGAACATGAGCATTCGGACCCCACGGCCCGAGGGTTTCAACCCCAAACGGCTCGAAAATATAACTTCCGCTAAGGTTATTATATTTTCGCCGCTTGAGGTTTTCCGCAGCCGCAGCAGCAGCGCCAGCACAGCATGCCGAGCCAGGAAGATGGGATGGCGCAAGAGTATCGACACACGTTGCGTCCCACACTAAAGGCCTACCCAACTTCCATGGAAATAAAGACATACCGTCCGGTCTCTTGCCATCATCGCGTGCCAAGCCATTGGGTTCTAATACAGCTGGAACGCCGACGGTGACAAGAGCTCGTCGGATGATGTCATTAATGTTCGCGTGCCGCGCTAAACGACCCGCACTTCGGCTGCAAGAAAGGCCGTGGTGTCCGAGGCTGTTGACATCTTCGCCACAGTGACAGCGATGAGGAGAACAGCAAGAAGTGCCTAGCCGAAGAGAAGCAGCGAGGCGAAAAGTAGTGTCGTCGAACAAAGTGCCTATGTTCGACGAAGGTAGTGCAAGAAGCCAAAGACCCGACTCCCACCTACCCACAGCCAGCAGGCGCGCATGCTCCGCAGAAGTAGCAGACGATTCAAGTAAATTGTTCTGTACTACTCTGCAGAGCGGCTCATCCCACCGTTTTTGGGAAGATGGATTGTCGGGTAGATCTGTATTCGGGCAAACGAGTCTCCAAGCATCCATAGCCTCGGTGAAACACGGCACATCAAAATCAATCAGTGTGGATGCTAGAATTTTCCTGATTAACTTATCAGTGCCGTGGACCGAGGATATGAAAGCCGGTAAACTAATACTAGAAATTTTGCGGACGCCGAGTCCTCCCATACGAATGGGAAGAGTAGCTTGTGCCCAAGCTCGGTCGTCCAATGCCACATTTAAAATAGAAGTTAATGTATGCCTGATAATTTGGTCAATTTTATCTAAAAGGTGAGTGTGCTTCCATAAATGTGAAGCACGAAGGAAATATATTAATTTAGGGCCAAAACAGCAGTAGCGGATTAAAGTTATGGCCGAATGCATATTAATTTGGAACAATCTATCCGAAACGTCATTGAAATTTTGGATTTTTTCCTCAATAAAAACGGGAAAGGAATTGTCAAAGATTGGACACCCAAGGAGGCGAAGAGAGCTTTTTTCAATAATTTTGATTTCTGGAGCTATTGCGTTAAATTTAGGAAGTGTCAGATGTCTGTCAGAATTATCCGTTAAGTATAATTCACATTTCGAAAGATTGAGATCAAGGCCGATGGAATGAAATTCATTTTTTAAAAATTTAAGGTCCTCTAATACAGTTTCTGCATCGCCTCCCAAGGTTCCATCATCGAGATACCAAACGTTAAATTTGGAATTTAGCTGACGAATAATAGGGTGAATGGCTAAACTAAAAAGCACAGGCCCAAGAGGGTCACCTTGTTGACAGCCAACAGCAGATTCCAAAAGGTTGTCCCGATAGAGTAATTTAGAAGGGTGTCTGTAACATTGCCAAATGAAACTATAAATTTGGGGAATTTCTTTTCTAGTTACTGCCAGCAAGGTGTCCCTATTAACAGAATTGAAGGCATTCTTTATGTCAACCTTCAGGATGACCTCTCCTTTTTCAGAATGTAGGTAGGTCGACAAGGCGTGTACGGCAGCCTCACAGCCCCCCTTGGAGCCATAACCTAGCTGCAGGGGCTGAAATTTTTCCGAAACAAAATCACCAAAAAATTTACAACAAATTTTGGCTGCCGTACGGCGGTAAGTAGTGCCTACGGCAATGGGCCGAATGCCGCCATCCTTCTTACGCAGGGCGCATAAATTGGCCCCGTACAGAACGTCGATGACGGCCTCGTTCACCTTGCCAGAGAGCATAAAGTAACTAAGTACCAAAAATTAAATCAAACTCAATATCATAAACAAAAATGGTTGTCTGTAGGTAAAGTCGGTTAACGGACGATAGTCTTACGTTATAACGTCATAAAGAAACATTGATCAATAAATGTGTTACAAGTAGAGATGGGTTCTTGCCTGGGCATTTCGGGACGTATTGAGTAAATTCCCAATAAACGCCCAATAAGTGCCCTGTTTTGGTACGTTTATCGGGCGTAAATGGACGGTTATTGGGCATTTACTCAAATTTTTACAAAATGCCCAGACAAAAACCCATCTCTAGTTACAAGCCAACGCTTGGGCCGATCGTATCTCTCTATCGCTTGTTCCGCGCTCTCGCTTGCACACTCAGGCTCAGGCGGAACGTGACACTTTTGTCGTGCGTGCAGCCGGTGTTAATCGATATATAAGACGTTATCACGTCATCAAAAAACAAAAAAAGCACTCATAAATTCATTATAAACGCACAACAATTGACTCAACACAGAAATATTAATAGCTAAAACCTCTATTAACCTTTCAACCGTCGGAATTAAAACGTAACTCAAGCAATATTGAGAACCGTTGGCCCCGAGACATGAGGTGACGTCTAGCACATGTGGTTTTAATGGGGTGCACTCTAATGCAGAGATGCTCTATTTCGCCTTTATACGACACCATTGAGCTAAGTGTCTTGGGAATCTCGAATGGTTTCACGTCTTACGGGTAATATTAACAGGTTCACTGTCCACAAAGTAGACACATAGTTAAACAACCAACATGAATCATATTATGTGATTCATGTGACAGGGAATGGGTTAAGGAATTTCAATGGAGTGGTCGAACTTAAATTGTTCTAATTAATTACACGCTTATTTACGACCTAAATGTCCTTTATTTTATTTTTTTTAAAGTACTAGTTTATAAAAAATAATTTACAAATAGGTACTTATACTTATTATCTGTTACATTTTCCACATATTACAACTTAGTATTTACAAACTGATGGCAAACGTAACTGTGGTCAAGGCTAAATTAATTATATACTATATGAAAAAAATAAACTACCTTTATATATAATCGTTTTTTGTGTTATGGTGTCCAAAAATAACATAGCAAAGAATTTCAGCTCCTAAAATTCAAGAAAAATATTCTCAAGTGTAGGTAATGGTCGTGAACAATGATTCACGTTGTGTAATCAAACCACCTGACGCCTATTGTTGAAAAACGTCACCGACATCGATTAGTGCACGAACGTAACTATAAAGCGGAAAAATAAAGAGCACCCGAAACTAATCTAGTCCCACGACTTGGCGGAGTGGTGGCTCTACGTATTTTAATCAGACATTCCTAAATGGATTTTTTCATTAAGTGCCTGCTCCGGGTGGAATTGTACCTTTTAACTTTTTTATGGTGAACCGAGATTCATCAAAACAACTGTGGCACTGTACCTGTTTAAGAATGCGCGGAATGTTTCCTTCTATGTGCATTACGTAACTAGCATTCAAATGGACTGAATGAAGATGCACGTGCTAAACTTATTGTTGTTTGTAATTACAAGAAATTTCTTTATTATTCACTGGAGCTATACACACATCACACACCTAAATACTAGTATCTATAGGAATCTGGAGAATATACAATTACCTAAAATACTTGCGTAAAACTTCTGGGCACAGGCCTCCCCAAGTCCCTGAACTCTTTTCCCGCACCACCTCAAGCCAGCCCCTGCGGTAGGTCATACAGGGTTATAGAAAAAAAAAACTGATCAGGAGGAGGCGTGCCCTCGCGAAAGATGGAAGGAGTGGACCAGCCTTTGTCCAGTGGTGGGACAGAGCAGGCTAGAAAATAAACTGATCAAGTGATCAGTAACTTGATATAGAAAGACGTTTTTCTAAATCAGCATATTAAGATGATTAATAAAAAAACAACCAACTTCAAAAAAAAAAAAACTGCAAAGTGAAAAATAACTTTAATTTCGGAAGTCGGTGTCGTTGGTGCCGCATTTTCGATTTTGAAATTAAATCCGAATTAAAGTTATTTTTCACTTTGTAGTGTTTTTTTTTTTGAAGTCGGTTGTTCTTTTTGTTTAAAATATTTTATTTTTCACTTTTTAGTTGTACCTACTCCACACAAATTCAATTAACACAACTTACTGTGTGAATATCAGTTAAAACTTCATCAAAATTAAACGAAGTGGAAAAGAATTGCCGGAGATGCAGTACATTTATGCATATAACTTCGTACATAGGAATAATTACCTAATGTATCATATACTAAAACCTTCCTGAAAGTATATAGATCATAGTGTAACAAGCAATAAAATCGGTTTATTAGTTTTTGAGAAAATCGCGGAATTACAAATATACATACGGGTCGAATACAGAACCTCCTTTTTGAAGTCGATTAAAAAGTATTCTATCTATGTCTCTGATTATTGTAAAGAGCACATTCATCCAAAAAACATTATACTTCCTAACTACTAAAATCACGCTGCAAATTCTATATTGAGAAGTCTCCGAATACGGTATAACTAAGCAAGTCCGTCCTAACTCTTATCTGTCATCACGCTTCATTGCCTTTATTGCATCGCAACGTTAAACGTTTTTAATGGGCAGGCGACGACAGCGCCAATGTCGCCAATGGCCGCTCAAATACAACCCATTGTCTACAGTTACGCTGCTCTTGATAATAATTTGGTTTTCGTAATTACAGTTACTTTAATTTGTACTGTAATTTTGCTGAAGGAAAACAAGAGAGGTAAAGTATGACGGGCTAGATTGCTTTTTGAGTTTTACAGTTATATATTGAAGTTCAAGCATTTTTAGGTAGGTTAAAAACAATACTGATGGCCCTGGGAAGAGAAATCATTCAAAATTATAATCATTTATTCAAAATAGGCTGAGAATCAGCACTTTTTGAACGTCAAAATTACATAAGACAGTTCTGCAAAATACTGGAGGAGCTTGTGGCTAAGTAATATCAGCCGCACGGGTCGATCGATCAGGTTACGCTACGCTTGCCGCGGTTGGTCAGTGGATGGGTGACCATCCTTACATAATAAGACCCCCTCCGTGCCTCGGAAAGCACGTTAAGACGTTGGTCTCGGCTGTCATTCGTAGATCTTTGACAGTCGCGTCGTTACGAGTCCCGAAAGTCTGAAGCCCGAAATTCTGATTACTTAGCAATGGGGTTGTGGAGGTTAGATAGACAGTCGCTCTATGTAAAATACTAGTATTCACTTATTTGGCTGCCGGATGGTTAGACTGGAAGCTGACCCCAGTATAACTTTGGGAAAAGGTTAGGCAGATGATGAGTCCTGCAAAACACTCGCCTTTCACCATTTCCTAGTGCTTTAGCTGGGAAGAAGAAGTGGCGCAACAAATTCCCCGCAGCAGCACAGCTGTCTATTCAGCTAGCTAGACGAACTTGACTCTGTACAATAGTAAGTAATTAACATTAGGAAACACAAAACATTGAAAGAAATTATTTGCCATATTACAGCTAGCCCATATTGGAGGTAAAAGCTTAGTAACAAACGCACGACGCCATCGCGGCAGGCCAAGACGAAGATGGCGAGACAAGCTTAAATTGACTCATACCGTAAGGACTGGCTGCACTCGCAAAAGACAGAATTGTGTGGAAAAGGGAGAGGGAGGCCTTTGCCCTGCTGTAGGACAATACAACGGGGCAATTGCGTAACACGTTATCAATCCGAATCGGTTTCATTTTGACAGTTCAACAACATTCATTGCGTTATTTATGTGTTGAGCAGTAAAATTCTTCGAACTTATGAAGCAATGGATAAACAATTTGCTTCAAAATGATTCAGATGCCGATTGAGAGTGCGTTTATGCAATTAGAGTGCAGATTAGTTAGATTAGCCTATTACTGCCCCACTGCACTGCAGTTAAACACGCACACACACACATACAACCTCACACCCTTTCACAAATACACACACCCTCACCCGTACACCCTTTTTTTTTAACGTGGAGAAATGCATATGCATTCTGCACTAGCACGGGGAGATAGTGCAGTTATGTGGGACTCTAACCCACTAAAACTCCACGGTGTCCTCCTCTGCCGCTTACGGGGCGGGAACACGGGCACGCGTTAGCAGTCATCCGTAAACCCGACATTCTTACCCACACACATACACATACACCCTCACATTTTTATTCAATACTATTATTAATATTATTATTTATTAATAAATTAAAAAAATTGCACACAATGTTTTTAGGTCATATAAAATAACGAAATTGTCAGCTGAGTGCTAGCTTCTGAGATACAGGCCTCGCCTAGTTCATAAGATAGTCAATACCCAAAGTAAACCTCTTTTTGTCCACCACAAATGCTCTGGGATTATTACAGTATAATGTATAGGACATTAGTATACTTACCTAGTATTAATAATTTTTAATATAATATATACAAATTTTTATAAGGATTATAGTAATCCTTATTGCTATACTGGTGAGAAATAAACTATTTTCCATTTTTTTTTACTGCAGGGCAAAGAAGAATACTCGATAAGAACACTCTAATACTTACTCTTCTCATACGGAGAAGGAATAAGCATTGATTTCCACGCTTACTCAGGAAGGGTTGGCGATACGACGATAAATCACTATTGAATTGTTTGGGTAGACCATAAACTAAGCTCAACATAGATTATGAAAAGGCCGATTGATGGTGATGAAACAGAGTTTAACGATTGAGATGATAACTGAATGAAGCTGTTTTCTTTTTGTCCGGTTATGTCATGTTTATCTGTTTACGTAATTTATTTGCGGAGAGATTTACTGTTAAACTAACAGTAACAGCAGCTGTAAATTAATTTCTGATCGTTTATTCAACGGCTTAAATGGCTTCTTTGTAAATTGCGTTTGACACCCTTTTGGGTTCGTTGGTGAAAGTATATAAAGTTATTTAGTAAACAAAAGAAGAATATAGTATTAGTAGATTTATACCTACATGGTTGACATTGTCAATTAATTAATTTACTAGCAGTGCCCGCGACTTCGTTCGCATGGATGTCGGAACACACTAATGTGTCTCTTTACTAATTATTTTTCTGAAATAAAAGTAGCCTAAGTTACTCATTATAACATCATCAGCTATCTGCCAGTGAACGTCCCGTTAAAATCGGTCGAGCCGATTCGGTGATTAGCCGGAACAAACCAACACACAGACAGACACACAGCCACAAATTTTAAAATTTATTTCTTTGTTATACGTGCCGTATATACATTCATAAGCATTTAGTAAATAGCTGTTATTTTGACATTACAAACAGACACTTCAATTTTATTTATCTGTATAAATGTATAGATTTAGTCAGCAGTTTCTGTCTACCGTCTTTAAAACACAAACTAAACAGAACACAACTGAGACTGTGATAGAATTAGATTAGATTAGCGCAGAAGTGTAAACGGGATTTAATTTGTTGGCGCTCACGTTAAAGGAAGTCTCTTCCTAAACAGGGTTGGCGCTGTTAACTAATTTTAATTCTGGAACGAGTCGACTAACGACCGGATATTTTTAGTCGACGCCGTTCGGACGCGTCTAAAAAAAAAATAAACTAAGCTCTCTGCTCTCTTCATTATTTATGAACACCCAACTTTATCGGCCCACTAAATTATTCCCCGCTCTTAAATTAATTCCTATTTTTCTATTCCTGTTCCGTTCACATTTGATTTGTTCGTCGTTAAAATGATACGAGTACTTACTTTATAGTGCGTTGTTCCTTAGTGTTTGGGGAAGAAATGTTTGTGTTCTAATTAATTTTGCTTTATTTTGGAGATTTTGTTTAGAAGCGTTTCCTGCCACGTAGTCGACCGAAATAATGTTTTTAAGTTTCAATTATTTAAGTTTTTTATTTATTTAGGATAGGGACTCCAACAAAAGATGTGACAATTACAGATGGGTTTTCGCCTGGGCATTTTGAGACGTATTGAGTAAATGCCCAATAAACGCCCAATAACTGCCCCATTTTGCTTCGTTTATTGGGCGTAAATGGACGTTTATTGGGCATTTACTCAATACGTCCCAAAATGCCCAGGTAGCTTGTAGCTAGGAGACCACAGTATGCATAATAAAATTAACAACTAAGCTAACAAAGTTAAAATATTAATAATAGGCAACATTTGGAAAAGTTACTAAATTATTAAAGGACGATAAAAAAATAACATGTAGAGATACTTAAATTAAACACGCACAATGGTCCAATTGAAGGACTAAGTGCGGAAACCAAACCCTTAAAATAGAACATACTTAAATTAAATCTATTAAAAAGTTAATTTCAGTTCTTACTGCTTTTACTGTAACTTTGAAGGTGACACACGTAACTTCATTAAAACTAAGTAACTTCTCTACACAATCAGCTGGCTGAGCGATTCTGTTATTTATTTATTCTTACTCCATCTTTATTTCAATTTGCTTGATCGAACTATGCACTGTGTGTGTTTCTATTAGCAAACGATCCCAAGTAGATTCAAAGGATTACTTTATCAGATGATGTCAACCTGTAGGTATCTAATTGAAAAACGAAGCGTTAGTTAGCAGGATGACAGAGACCTTTTCAAAAAAAAAATTGTCCTTTCCATTTTAGTGTGACCCTATAAATCAATATTACATTACATAACAATACGTAATAAAAATTAAATGAATTATAATTATAAATTTTACAATCTCGCGAATTTGCAGGTACTTTATAATTAACTAGCTTCTGCCCGCAGGAACTTGCTACCGGGACAAAAAGTAGACTATGTCCTTTCCCAGGATGCCATTTATATTATTGCAAAATTTTATCGAAATCGATTCAGTGGTTAAGGTGTGAAAAGGTAACATACATACAGAGTTAGTTTCGAATTCATAATAATAGTAATGATGACGTTTGCAAATAAAGAGAGAGAGAAAAGAGAATTAATACCAATGACCCAACGGTCAATTTTGCAGTGGTGGCCGAGTGGTTATGGCCCCGACCCACGAGTTGTAGGACGTGGGTTCGAATCCAGGCAGGCGCTTTAATTTGAATGAATGAATGAATGAATTGCACCGATCCCAGCGTGGTTAAACCAGACTCGATTAATCGAATGAACCCCAAGATTTGCACTAGCTCCTGTAGCCTCATGTTCATGGTGCTACAGCGACCATTGCATATCAAGGAATAGACCGGGGGGCGCGGTAATTGGTAGGGAGGACGTGCCCGTAGGATAAGGAAGGATTTAAGAGCCTACCGGATATGCATCCTAGAGCAAGCATTGGACTAGTGGAGAGATGGGTAATTATTATCTATGGATGGGCATCTTTTAACGACCTTGCCTTCAGGTTGGTTCACGTCGAGCTTCAGGTCAGGCAGGCGCTTTAATTTGTGTAAATAAATTCATCACCACACATCGTGAGGAAACCGGCATGTCCTAGAACCAAAAAATCGAAGACATATGACATCTACCAACCCGCACTGGGCCTGCGTGGTAGATTATAGCCAACTCCCTCTCGAAGACTCTCTCTCTCTCTCGGGCTTCTGTCCCAGCAGTGGGAACATTAGGTATAGGCTGATTATGTGACCCACGGTATCGAGCAGGTACTGGGACCAAAGTACCGAACATTAATAATTTAAATGGCGATGGGACAGTATCGCGTTATTATTTATTCAGTACCTATCGAGATACTTAGGGACCAGCTCCCAGTTCGAATTACTCTTACGTTAGGGACATATTGTTAACATAATGTTTAGGCAAGGCTGGTCTTATGATATGGTGTGAAACACAATAAGATCCCTAATTATTTATACCTATACATAAAGTAAGAAATAGGTTGACTTACGATTACAAATATACAGGGTCAAATTAAATTGGTTAACGAAACTCTGCAGACATGATGGGTAAAAACGAAAATGCGGAACCAACGATTCCGACTTCCGAAATTAAAGTTTTTTTTCACTTTGTTGTGTTTTTTGGAAGTCGGTGGTTTTTTAATTTTAGTGTTTAACAGCGGAAACTTGTAAAATGACCTTCAATTTAATATTATTGTTTAAGCACACTGTACCTATGTTATATTGGCATATTGTATGAGTAGTAGCTGTATATTTCCCAAATTGAATAAAATAGAATTACAAACAAAACTCGCATACCTAAAAACAAAACAAATAAACAGCACTTAGCATAGCATTGTAGTATATTCCGGTAAAAAAGGAAGTTCTCCCTGTACAACACATCAACAACAGCTAAGTGACGTTTTACACGCAGCGAGTAGGGATACTCGCTGCTTGTAAAACGTCACTTGACTGTTCAATTAAGCTAACTTCAAGACCAGTTGAAAACGATCGCATTGTTGTGAAGCATAGCATACTGCCATTTTTCACATAGGTTTGTACCAGCCAGCTAGGTTTTGTGTAGTTCTGGGAACAAAGAGTTTTTATGAGTTTTTAAACAGTTTTTTGCTTTTGACTATGTATTTAAGGAGTATTTGATATGTCTAAACTAAAATTATAAGGAGAAAAGATTAGTTTTTTTTTTTTTTAAGACAACAGAGATCCATGAAATTCTCAATATTCCGATGGTCAATGAGGAGATAAATAAACATGGAGATAACTACAAATGCCGACTGCTTATGCATCCGAATAAGCTTGCGGGACAGCTTACTATTCCAGAAAGCATTCGTCGGTTAAAAAAGCGGCGGGACATTTTCGACCAGAACAGTCAGTCCGAAGAGTGATTTGAAAAGATAATCCAATGGGAGTGGTGCCCCACACGCCGGCGGAGCCATCTCACCTGCTTATAGTCTGGAAGACTGATCGCATGATAAAATCGAAAAAAAAAAAAAAAAAAATTTTTGTTTGTTACGCTTTCACGCCAAACCGTCTGTAAGGATTTGGATGAAATTGGTAAGCACATGGGTTGAACATGACCTGGATTAGGACTTAGGATACTTTTTATCCCGCTATTCGCACGGGATCCAGACTTATCCGGGTGTAACCGCGGGCAGCAGCTAGTTTTTAGATAAATTGGACGCGTTATCCTCAATGTTTTTTTTTTGTTAATTTTGTTGTGTGGTTGTTTAATTTAGGAACTAAATAGGGCTAATTTTACCAAAGTCAGATATTTTTTATACGTGGAATATAATTGACAGTAACCGTATGGCAAAACTTCATCTAGGAATAATAGTTTGGAGGAATTCGCCCTTAAAAAAAATGTTTTTTTTTTTTTCATTTTTTTAAAAAGGCAAGCCAGGTTTTTTAGGTGTTAAATTCCGGCGCTGATATAGTTTTATTTGAACCTATTCAAGCAAAAACATGTCGTATCATAATACACACATCAAAAGTGTCTAGGGATCAAGCATTTTTATGCGGATTTCTTGAGATTGAGATGTGGCTTTGTAATAAATTTATGATTTTATAAATTTATATGGATCCTTTTTGGTGCATTTCATAATTTGAATCAGGAACTGTGAATCAAATTCGAGTAAAAGATGAAAATCAGCTGTCAATATTTTCCCTATAAAAACATACAACGCATTGAAGACATTATTAGTGCTACTGTTTCCCTACTACTGATTAAAACCAACGTTATTATGGAGCGGCGACGTCATTTAAGCAGGGAAGAAATGCTCAGAGCCGTGGGAATGATAGAAGCTGGTTCCCGGCAACGTACTGTGGCTTTAGCTCTGAATACAAGTCAGAGTGTTATCAGTCGACTTTGGACACGTTACCAAAGCACTGGTACCGTGGCTGAGCGCCATGGAGGACGGTATCGCTGCACCACACGGAGACAAGACCGATACATTCAAATCTTAACTCGGAGAGCTCCAATAATAACCGCCATGATGTTAGCCGTGAGGCTTCATCACTCTTCAGGGAACTTAATTAGCGACCAAACAGTCAGAAACCGCTTGCATGAAGTGAACCTTCATTCCCGAAGACCGCTACGGGTACCACCTATAGCAATGCACAATCGTAGGATTCGATATCAATGGGCTCTTGAACACAGAAATTGGGCAGAAGAACAATGGCGTTTCGTGTGCTTTTCTGATGAGTCTCGTTTTGGTATGAGACCGGATACAAGACGTATACGACACTGGAGAACCCCTGGACGCCAACAGCGATTAAAATCCTGCCAGGAAGTCCATCCTTATAGTGGTGGAACCATCATGGTATGGGCGGGTATTTGGATCGGCGGAAGAACTGAGTTGATTTGGATCAGAGGCAACCTCAACGCTCAAATTTATGCTGAGACGATTGTATCAGACGTCATCGTTCCTCTACAAGTGCAAATCGGTCCCTTATTTCAGTTAATGCATGATAATGCACGACCGCACACCGCAAGAGTTGTAAGACAGACTCTCGCCGCAGCTAACATCAATGTCCTGCCCTGGCCTGCTCAGTCGCCAGACTTGAACCCGATTGAGCATGCATGGGATATGCTACAGAGAAGAGCTCTGCCGAATATGGAGGGTATCCAGTCGCAAGAAGACCTTTTTTTGTTGTTGCAACGAACATGGGCGGCCATTCCACAGCGTGATTTGGATGAACTCATTTTGAGTATGCCAAACCGATGTTCTTGTGTTGTTAGTGTTCGTGGTAGAAACACGGATTATTAATTGTTTAAGTTACCCAATAAAATTTTAGAGAAAACTGTTATTTCAGTCTTTTTTTCGAACTTTTGTGTTAGTGGTTCAAATGTCAAAAATCCCTTTATTAGGAAAATGGCAAATTTCTTTATTAATGCAAAGGTGACTTGGTTTATCGTTACTGTGACAAACGAAAACACTTTATTTGATGAATCATTAAAGAAAATTTTAATTAATGTTATTGCAAAAATATATGTTGATCCCTAGACACTTTTGATGTGTGTATATACAGTGTCTATAGCAAGTTATATTTTGTAAGGAAGTGAAGTTTTAACAAATTGTCTGATATCTGTATCAGAGTAGTTGAGCCAAGTGAAGCATGAACTAACTTTTCATTCTGTTAAATTGGTTTCGTGGCGGTTGTAACTAAACTATTAAGTTATTAGGAAAGTCGATATAATAACCACGGTGAGTCTACCAACAACCCACCAACTAGTTATCTGAAAGCTAATTTACGATAGGCATTTATCAGCCGCGTAAACTGGTGCAATATTTACAATACAACGTAATTAATAGATAGTATAAATAACGATGACAGAATTATATTTATATACATGTAATATTATTAATATTGGGTCGGACAGCGTGGCCTTTGCTATAAATATCCCCCCGAAAATTTTCAGTCGATGTTGCAATATTCCGTTTATGAAAATATAGGAAACAAGGGAATATAGGGACCCGTGGCTAAATAAAAACAGCCGCACAAGTCGATCGATCAGGTTAAGCTACGCTTGCCGCGGTTGGTCTTTGGATGGGTAACCATCTTTACATAATGAGACCCCTCCGTGCCTCGGAAAGCACGTTAAGCCGTTGGTCCCGGCTGTCATTCGTGGATCTTTGACAGTCGTTACGGGTAGTCAGAAGCCTAAAAATCTGACAACCAGTCTTACCAAGGGGTATCGTATTACCCAGTCACTGGGTTGTGGAGGTCAGATAAGCAGTCGCTCCATGTAAAATACTGTTATTCAGCTGCATCCGGTTAGACTGGAAGCCGACCCCAACATAGTTGAGAAAAGGCTAGGCAGATGATGATGAGGAAACATCCTAATATTAGTTATGTCATAACTGTGTTATTTTTAAAGCATTTCCTTTCAGCTTTTAAGGGGTGGCTAAGGGGGGCCTTGTGGCTAAGTAATAACAGCCGAACGGGTCGATCGATCAGGTTAAGTTGCCACATACTGTGGTTGATCCTCGGATAGGTACCACCATACCAAAGCCCCTCCGTGCCTCGGAAAGTACGTTAAGCCGTTGGTCCTGGCTGTCATTCATGGATCTTTGACAGTCGTTACGGGATATCAGAAGCCCGATAGTCTGGCAACCAGACTTACCAACATAAATGTAGGGAACAGCTGATTTTTTTCGCGATTTCAGGTTTAGTCCCATAGTAAAAGTTGTTCATAATGATGAGTACAATGACCTCTTAAGAGGTTGCTGGTGTTTTACAAATAACCCTGTATAAATAAATAAGACATGCTGCGACGTACCCCAAATAAATTGGTACAAGGGCAAGACAATAATGAGTATTCTAAATATCTAAGTACAGTTAGTTGAAAAAAAAAACCCATGACGTAAAGCTCACAAGTCACAATATGAATTTTCCCATGACATCTGTTGCTCCATTGAGCAATTGAGTGCTCGTCGGGTAACAAAAGTGAAGTTTTTCATTTACATACAAGTTAGGGAATGAATAGAGGACGTTGTGAAGGCTTTTTATGGACGCGGTAATGTAGTTTACTATTTAGTTCGGATTATAGCTGCGTAGAATGTGGTTTTAATGATCGCCGTGTAATAATTATAGTAAATCAGTATTTTTGGTATTTACTTTATTTTTTACATATGGCCTGCGGGGTATATAAAAAATAAAGTACGGTAGGTGCGGGGTTTTGACAGTTCAACAACATTCATTGTGTAATTTATGTTGTTGAGCAGACAAATTTTTCGAACTTTCGAAGCAATTGATTACCCATAATCTTAATATCCTTCAAAGTGATTCATATTGAGATTGATAGTGTGTTACGCAATTAGGGTCCAGATCTTCGTATTTTCGATAGGTACAGACGCCAGCACATCAAGCTACTCGAAACTGTCAAATTTTCCCAATCAACTTTGAACCTTATACTCGTACTTTAGCGATAAAGTTGAAAATCTATTAAAGAAATTTGACAGATTGTAGTAGCTTGATGTGATGTGTGTCTGTACTATAAAGCAACTGTGTTGTTGCACAGTCGCCACTGTTAGCAAAATAAAAGTAATTCTAGAATAGGTAAGTTATCGAAAAGTAGACCCAGCAGAAAACCACGTTAGTCATAATTATGATCTAAAAGCAGCGAGATTTAAGATCGTTACTAATTTAAATGTCTCTGTCGAAAAGCAATGTACGGCCAGAAATATTAATGAAATATTTATCAAATTGACACACTACATCAATTTGCCGTGTAATAGTGATTTCATACAACAGTCAATGAATGACAGTTGTGATTCGAATGTAATATAGACTTAAGCCGGTCCGAAGTGGCCGTAGTCCTATTTGTATGAGGGGTTGCGGACTAGATCCGAACTCTATCCACCACAATTTAGAACATTCCCAATTCGTATTAAAATTGGATCTTTAATTCGGATTCGGATCGGATGTAGTGCGGAACCGCTTGTTAATTTAATAAATAATTAATTTCCTTTACTTTATTATTAATTCATTATTACAGCACAAAAAGGCTCAATAGGTAGGTAGATGACAAGCCAATCGTGCATAAAACTATCCTTGAATAGAGTCAACAAGCGCATCTTGATAAATAACACTGGAGGTCTTAGTCTTATTGTACGCGGTTTTTACTGGTCCGAAAAAATATATTTACTCAAGGTAAACGGAAGTATTTAATTAAAAGAAAATTTAAGGCTTTGTCATTGCTGTAAATATTAAAGCTAAACACCGCCATTGTCGTCACCGTCGTTAAATAAAACTGGTTAAGTTTCAATATAGCACGGGTCGATTGAAGGTTAAGTAAGCTATGCTTGCAGCGGTCGGTTTGTGAATGAGTGACCCGACCATCCATTACGTATATCGAGACGCCTCCGTGCCTCGGAAAGCACTTCAAGACGTTGGTCCCTCCTGTTATTCGACCCCAACATAGTTGGGAAAAGGCAGATGGAAGTTTCAATATAAGCAACAAATCTACGGAAAAAATACATAGGTAGGTAAAGACCCGAATACGCACAGAACATCTTTTATCTGTTCTGTGCGAATACGTTCGGGAATTTTACGCATTTTTTTTTATTGTTCTTCTTATTATTCTTTATTGTATTATTTTTATGTAATAATATTCATTCGTTTATTATTGCTCATTTAGTGGCACTTATAACCATTTTTGTTTGTGGATGTGGATAATGTAGTGGGCCACAATATTTTTAACACTCCTTATACTATTTTTTTACAACATGTCATAATTTTATATTGTAGCTGTTTATTATCCCTCAATAAATAAAATAATAAAGAAACCCTCTAAGTACTGGATGCTCCTTACATTCCTGATGAAGCAACTTTACTTAACGTTCCATAAACTTAGTTTTGGCATGAATTGCAACGTGGCTTATCCAGTTGGGGACCATAAGCATGCATGTAAAGTATGTGGCGTTTCCTGAATAGAATCTGGATTAAACAGCTGACTTTATCGTAAAGAAAATCGCTATCCATATTTTGCATAGGCAGAGAGCCAAGTAGCCAACACTCTCTCTTTACACATGCTTTGTTGCTGACTCGAAATTTTGCTTTGCAATTCTATGTTGGAGGGCGAGGTAGTTTCTAATACACCTGCGTACAAAAAAATCGACCCACCCTTCGATTGAAACAATATAATTCAACAAGTTTTAATAACAACAAGCTAATTTAATGTGTATCAAAACCTTCCTGAAAGTATGCAGATTATATTAGTGAAAGGATTATCAAAACTGATTCATTAGATTTTGATAAAATCGCGAACTTACAAATATGGGTGTTGAATAAAAAACTTCCTTTTTATTGAAGTCAGTTAACAAAATCAATTTTGATTATGGAATTAGAAATAAACACAATTTAACGTTTTTTAATTTCATTTTAAAAAAAATTCACGAAGAATGGAGTCGATCTTGTAAAGAATATTGCCTTGAACAAAATATTGTGGATGTTCAAATAAACTGTACCTTACCCACCTTCACAAAATATAAAATAATAAATTATATATTGAATCTTATATATATAAAAAGATAAGTCCTGACTGACTGACTGACTGACTCATCAACGCCCAGCCTAAACCCTTGGACCTAGAAAGCTGAAATTTTGCACAGAGGTTTTCTTTATAATGTACACGAGGAATAAGGAAGGAATTTTCGAAATTCAACCCCTAAGGGAGTTAAATAGGGTATGAAAGTTTGTATGAAAACTCTTATTCCTTGGGTTAATAAACTTGAAACTTGGCACGAATATTTATCTAAGTAAATTATGAAAATTGGTCTTTTTTGTTTTTCTAAACTACCTTCTAAAGGGGGATGGGGGGGTGTCAAAATTTGTATGGAAGAATTTTAATGCACGGTCCGATTAACTCAAAACTCAGTATTTATACTTAATACCAAAAATAAAGAATTACGTGTATCAGGGTTTTTCGAAAATCTACCCCTAACGGGGAGAAAAGGGGTAGTTAATTTTACAGGGCAAATTTTACTGCCTGGCTTAATTAACTCAAAAATTGGTATAAATAATCTGTGAGTCAAGTAATGAACACATTCCAAACGATTTTTCAAAATTCCACCCCTGTGGGGGTGAAAAGTGGGGATACAGCTTATATGAAAAATCTTATTCCTTGGGTTAATAAACTTGAAACTTGGCACGAATACTTATCTAAGTAAATTATAAAGTTTGGCATATGTTGTTTTTCTAAACTGCGCCCTAACAGGGGATTGGGGGGTGTCAAAATTTGTGTGGAAGAATTTTAACGCGCGATCCAATTAACTCAAAACTCAGTATTTATACTTAGTACCAAAAATAAAGAATTACGTGTATCAGGGTTTTGCCAAAATCTACCTCTGACGGGGTGAAAAGGAGTAGTTAATTTTCCATTTTACTGCGTGGCTTGATTAACTCGAAAATTGTTGGACATAATCTTTGAGTCAAGTTATGAACACATCCCAAACGATTTTTCAAAATTCCACCCCTGTGGGGGTGAAAAGTGGGGATACAGCTTATATGGAAAATCTTATTCATTTGGTCAATATACTTGAAACTTGGCATGAATACTTATCTAAGTAAATTATGAATTTTGGCATTTTTTGCTTTTCTAAACTACCCCCTAAAGGGCGATTAGGGGGTGTCAACATTTGTATGGAAGAATTTTAACGTGCCGTCTCCGATTAAGTCCAAACTCAGTATTTATACTTAAGACCAAAAGTAAAGATAACATGTATCAGGGTTTTGCTAAAATCTACCTCTGACGGGGTGAAAAGGAGTAGTTAATTTTCCATTTTAATGCGTGGCTTGATTAACTCGAAAATTGTTGGACATAATCTTTGAGTCAAGTTATGAACGGTATTATAGTGCGTAGCTTGATTTACTCCAAAAAAATGGTATGAATAAATTTAAGCTTCAAACTTAGCACAAATACTTATCTAAGTAAATTATAGTTTGTCATTTTATGTTTTTCTGCTCTAAAGGGAGATTGAGGGTGTCAGTTTGTATGGAAGAATTTTATCGCGCGGTCCAATAATATAAACTCGGAACTCAGTATGTATACTTAAGACCAAAATAAATAAAAAAGTGTGACTGGGTTTTTCGAAAATCTAACCCTAACGGGGTGAACGGGGGTAGTCCATATCACAGAGGAGTATTTTATTGCGTGGCTTGATTCAATGGGAAATTGGTATAAATAATCTTTGAGTCAAGATATGGAAACGTCCCAAACATGTTTTTAATATTTCGCCCCTATGGGGATAAAAACTGTGAAGGTGAAAAGGTGGTCTTATTCCTTTGGTTAAGAAACTTGAAACTTTTCAACATTTGCCTCAGTAAATAATAAAGATTGTCACTTTTAGGGGTTTACTACTTACTTACTTAAAATAAAAAAGTATGAGTTTTAGGGTTTCACTTATTCAACTCCTACCGGGGTGGAAAAGGGTAATAAAGTTTAAGGAGTAGAAACTTCAACTTCCATTAACACGAAAATGGGTATAAATCATCTTTATATCATAAAAATGGAAAGGTACCAAATGCAAAAACAAGCCCTATCGTGATGAAAAGGGAGGATAGTTTATTTGAAACATCTTAGGTAGTTTAACTAAAATATTGGCCCGAATACTTATTTCTTTAAATAAAGTAAGTATAAAGATCGTAATCAGCAATCCATTGACTTCATATTTTTTTACATTGTTTAGTGAAATTTATATTGATTATTATTATTAATTATTTCTTGATTGTTTTGTATTTTTTTTTTTTTTTTTTTGTGTTAATTTACCGTTACAAATTTACTATTTATTGTTTTTAGCTGTTAATGTAATTCAGACACAATGCAAATTGTTATATGAATAAATAAATAAATAAATCAATAATTTTCGAAATACCTTTCAGGGGGAGGTGGAGAGGGTGTTAAATTTATTTGAGGAAAGTACGAAACCCACGCGGACGAAGTCGCGGGCAAAAGCTAGTATAATTATAAACGAGTTATGAGATATCTTGTCTCAAATGGAGAACTTAGGGTGGGCCGATTTTTTTGCACGCAAGTGTATATTTAACAGCTTATTTAGAGTATTTCATAGGAGACAATGTGATCTGTAATTTTTGTGAGCGGCGGTTGCTTTGTAATTTCAGTTCAAATTTAATTTAATGCCTCTGGTCTAGTGGTTGCGAGCGCTATTGCTGATGTGCATGGGTCCTGGGTTCGATTGCCAGGTCGGGCAGTGTTTATGGGTTTTTCTATTTGGAATTTCTCAGTAGCAGCCCGGAGTTTGGAGTTGTGCCCGGGAAAAGGCTCGCCACCTATTAAATAAGATTTCAGAATAACTGGCGAAATATGGGAGTTCTATCGGTATCTCACTCTGACCAAGGCTTCGGGGATGTTATGATGGTATGATGTTACTTTCATACAGTTTGTACAACACTATAGACACTGAAAATCTTAGCTGTAGCGCTGGCCAAAAAGGCTCATTAGTAGATTATGTTGCTTCACATAAAGCCATATCTACGAGTATCTATGCAGTATGGCCAATATTGGTTCAACCTCCATAACACGAACACAAAAGTCCAACAATATCCGTGAAGCATGGCCAACATTGGCCAAATTTTAACAGCACTAATAAAAACCCAACCAGTCAACTTTTAGTACCAACAAAAAAGTAATTGAGTTATGAACATTATAACGCCTCCTTAACAGCCCAATCGCCTTAAAAAGTAGCGTGCAGGCGCGAATTGTAAGTCAATTTATTAAATGGGCCAGTGAGACCTGCATACATATTGCGAGTTAGCACTTCGTTAACAGGATACAAAGTAATTAACTGTGAAGTCGTGTTCCTTACATAAGTCCCGGGAAACTCCGGGAACTCTCCCGGAAAATTTATTACTCTTATTCTTTTACGAGCAAAGTAAAAAAATCTATTCAATTATGGAGAAACGATTTTCTTAGCACGTTAACGCTGTAGTGTTAAATTATCGCGGATTATTAACGGCGACGAAGTATTTTAATGTTAATTATAAATATCTTTATTAGATTTTATGTTGCAAGTTTTGGTAAATAAAGTTGTAATAAAATTAATCTTGTAAAGAGCTTTTCATTTCTCTAAGCTTTGGCCCTGAACGCATTAAGTCGAGTAATACTGGAACTTTTTAAATACATTAGTTTAGCGCTAAAAAGTACTTGTGAATGGTTATTCTATGCATTCAGTAAATCTATGAATTTATTATCGCTCTTGATCATTAAGAGTTAAAAATGCCAGCGGTCATTACCAAACTTCAAATAGTAGAAAACTTCAATAATTCTGTCTGTGGGTTTAATAGATGTCATTAATTCAATTTGCATTGATTCAAGCCAAGTTTGGATCACTTTCACTGTCATTTACTCCCCCGTAACAAGTTCTACATTTGAAATCGATAGACCACAAACAAACATAATTTAAGGGACATAACCATAGAGGTTGAACGTTTGTCTCTTTATGGAAACGGTAATGAGCGCTCAAGATTCGTGATCGCGAGCTGCCCGTACTCGGTATATCGTCGACCGTAGGTTCAATTGAGGTAAGGGACAAGACATTCAATGTCCCTTACCTCAATTGAACCTACGGTCGACGATATGTGTCAGGGCGATGTGGAGGCTATCAACTGTCCGAGTACTTTTGTACCATTAATATGTATTTGTTTATATTGTTCTTGACTAGGCAAGACCACTTGGGAGTGTTTGTATAAATTTTACGCTTGGAAGACGAGAAAAAAAGTGTTTATTTGCTGTTGTATTCACAGTGCTCATTCAAAACTAATGTTCCAAAATGATAAGGCTCGGATTGATTTAAAATTTTCATCTTTGGGTTAAAATGGAACCTCTTAGTAGCTACAAGTTCCTAGGTATGTTATTAAGACATTAGCTTAATGAACTTATTTTGATAAATGCGTCTATTATTTTAGTAGTTCGGATCAAGTAGAACTTGCTGAAAAGATATCGCATGAAGCTTCTCTAAATTATGTAAGTATAAAAATACATATTAGTATACACGAGACTGACAAACTCCAACGACATTTGATCGATCACCATGAAAATGAGCATGAAAGTCAGCACATATACATAAGTATTTTTTGCATGGAGACGATTTTTAAGGGTTTTTTGTTTCGACATCCAGTCATACCCGCGCGGGAAAAAGCTAGACGTCAATATATCAACGACATTAAGTCCGCGGGCCCACTTTGATCGCGTATCAATAGATACCTATCTGTACGTGTAATAAACTAAGTGCACTAGTAAACACACAGTACTAACAGCGGTACCAGTGGCGAAGGGTGAATTTATGACAGAGGTAAGCCGGAGCAAAAAAAAAAGTCTATATAACGTTTCATTATATTTGAAAGATGAATTGACTATAAAGTGGTTGTGTTCTGAATTTTCGAAGGGAAGCCGGCGGGAATCGTGCTGTATGATACCTTCGCCACTGAGCGGTATAGTGATTCATCTCCAACACCCAGTTTCCCACGCACGGTGCACCGAGCAAAACCGTGTTCAGAACTAGTTTACAGTGTAATTGCGTTGACGGGTATCATACTTTACTGCGTCCCTATTACCCAACTGAGTGCGAAAAGGAGGGTAATGTTTTTGTAAATCGTGTAATTGTAATGTATCTGCGAAGATATAATTTTACGCATGTCTTTTACCTGTGTTTAACGTTTTTACGTTTCATGATGCGCTTTGTGATCGTATGTTGAAAATGGATAGAAGAAAAGACACATTGAATAGGTACACAACCACGTATAAATATCCCGGCTAATTTGGAAATACTTTGAATGTTGTATTTGGTGGTCGGGGCAGAACACAATATTGTCACCATTAAAATACATTGCCATATTAGCCGGGAATTTGATGCGTGTGATCTTATCCCAGCGCCGAACTTTCCCCAACATACTCCACAATATCTTAATGAGACGGACTGTACACATTTTACCAGTTTATGATGTCATGTAAATTAAGAAGTTATCTGGTTACCCTTGCTAACCTAATAATGTAAGTTTGATAGATTGTCCGGCAAATTAGTTTTTAGTCGAAACAGTAGTTGGACGTACAAATTCTACCGGTAAACTTCGCAGTGTTGACTATCACAAAGCGCGAACTATCGAGAAAGCTGATAGTATTCAGCTTTCAGACGTCCTTGTCCAAAATGTAGATAGGGTAAAATAAAGGCTCCCGCAGGCAGGCGCGTCGCTAACACGCTACTCTGGTGGAACAATTTCTATGAAAACTTCGTGGAAATTGTTCTATCGGAGTCGCGTCGGTCACCAATCTACAGGAGCCTTTACGCGTAGCAGCGGCAACAAAGTCAAGGCAAAATACGATAGCTTGAACTCAAGGAATAAGTTTATTCCTCATGCAACGACCGGTCGAACGGGTCTTCAGAACCGCTCATTGTTTCCAATAATTGTTCGCTCTCACACGACCATTTAACATACACGTACAACTAAATTATACGTTAGAATGCAACGCATTAAATACTATTTTATTATTAATTTAAAATTACCAACATTTTGTAATATACTGTTCATAATAATTACTTTATTTCGAAAACAGAAAGCCAAAAATCAATTGCTTTCAATTACATCATTGTTCTCTAGAATCAAACAAAATTGTTCAGTGTTTATTGTTTCAACAGGTGGCGATTAGCGTAACCTTTCTAACACGGTATTGTTTTGCAAGTTTTAGAGAAAAACATTTAAAAACTATTAACATTTTTGGAGCAAACTTTTAGAATATGGTAATGAGATGTAATATAATATGATACAATATACTGCGATGCGAAATAAATCGGGTACCGAAATCATTCAGTTAGGGTCACAAAACTTCACAGTATACAGGGTGTCCCTGGAAGAACGGATCAAATCAAATAGGGACGTGGGCAAAGTCATTTCCAAACTTTTTGACCCTGAGAATGTTGGTGAATTTTTTTACGGTTTAAAAGTTATGACCAACTTTTGTTATTTTCAATCACTTTGCGTAGTGCTCAAAGAACAAAATCATTAAAAAAAAAAACTACCAGGAACTGTCAATTTAAGTTTTTTAGACAGCCCTGATAGTTTTTTTAATGTTTTTTTTTTCTTTGAGCACTATGCGAAACGATTGAAAAAAATTGGGTCACAACTTTTGAACCGTAAAATAATTCTCAATCATCAATAATTCTCAGGATCAAAAAGTTTGATCCTGAGAATGATTTATGATCCATACTTCCAGGGACACCCTGTATACTTAGCTCTATCCCCTGATCAGATAATTTAAAAGTAATATTTATTTATAAAATCTAGAATGCCCTAGAATGTAAAACACAGACTTTTGCATTGTTAATGCTTTGACTACGTCAGTAAAAACACATTTAAATCCCATTATTCAGGCCGAGATCATAGAATAAACATTCAGCATCCATTTTGTACGATTTAAATACTTGGAAATACATTTATTTGTTTGTTCAGGCTATTGTCCAAAACTTTCCTTTCCGGTGAGAAGTCTAAATACACAAGTTTTGAATAAGAATGATTAAACAGGATACTATATGTGTGTGTTGGCTAAGCGCCAATCTCAGTCACCATCGAGGATGCATGGAAGAGGATATTTTTCTAAATAAATCATCTTAATGTTCTGAAGAATAAATCCTATTTTATTTTCACTTTCGTTTTGGTTGTTGTTGGCCGTTAGGGACACAGTTAATGTATTTGTTGGTTTATATTAACTTATAAAGTAACTAGTAAACCGGCCCTGCTTCTCACTTTTTCGGACTTGACAAAACATAGAGATTTCTATATTATATCTAAGTTAAATATTGTTGTATTATGCACATGAACTTTCCAAAATAAATTCTCTAAATGATAGTGAAAGCCGCATCAAAATCTGTTACGTAGTTTAGAAGAAAACCGCATCAAAATCTGTTGCGTAGTTTAGAAGAATGACGCGGTCACACAATATACAACTTTGTATTCATAATATTTCATTTTCCATTTAACTAAGTGGTACATCATTATTCATTAATTAACACTTAAAAAAATGTAAGTAATCTTCTAAAAAAACAAATTTTAATTGAAAATGGAAGTCTTATAAGGATTTTTATCTCTCAAAGAAATTAATTCTTGATATTCCAAAGATCCTCCGTCCTTGCAAATCTTTTTTACCCAGAAGCGTTTATTTCTTCCAAGAAAGTTAAAAGAAATCTGCTCAATAGAAAGAAAATCAAAGTTATAACAATTTAAATAAATTGTTATAACTTTGATTTTTATAAAAATTTATTTACTGTACACCGGTAGATACAAAGTATTCTGCATAAAAATACCTATACGTATATTATTCTACGTTTAACTAGTTATTTTTATTTAATTTGTAAGTAGGTGTGTCGAGCAGGAAGGTAATTATTATTTAAGTATACAGGGAAGCCCCTGCCCCTGGAAGTATGGATCAAATCGAATAAGGGCGTGGGCAAGGTCATTTCCAGACTTTTTGATCCTGAGAATGATTGGTGATTGAGAATTATTTTACGGTTCAAAAGTTGTGACCAATTTTTTTCAATCGTTTCGCATAGTGCTCAAACTGTAAAAAAAATCACCAACATTTTCAGGATCAAAACGTTTGGAAATGACTTTGCCCACGCCCTTTTTTAATTTAATCCATACTTCCAGGGGCACTCTGTATATGGATTAGTATAAGTACATTATAACTCATATTAAAAAAAAAATGTTATTTCTACCTTTATATCTGTATAATTTGTATGGTGTACGTAATAAAGAGTATTCATTTGTATTCTATTCTATTAGTTTCACTAGGTTCATTCAATAGAGATCAAAGTTTCAGAACCTGAAATCTTATTCTAAACAAACTGCTTATTGTTTAGAATAGATTATACAGAATCCGGAATCCAGTTAGGCAGCTAATACTAATTATTATTCTGGTAAACAAAAACTATTTTCATTTGTAAATTATGTCTTGACACTGGGTGGTCAACATGACATATTTAAATATGGGTTTTGTTAGGTTTTTTTATCACTTCCTGCCTTGTATCATGAGCACCTTATATTGTGTGATTAGTTGCTCATCCATATGTCCGCAATCTTATAGATAAGATAGATAGCTCTTTGACAATTCCTAAATAAATAATTTTGTGTAAATAGTGAATTGGTGGGTATTTAGTCTGAACGGCCCAAAGTGAAACCGCGGGCCATTCGACCTTACCCAAAAATCGTCTACGTTCTCTTATTGTTATTTAAATCATTATGTGTATACATATATATTGATTATTCTTATGGTATTCAGACTTGCCTAAAAACATTCAAATCCAAGTCGCAAGCGTATCTCAGCGACATTCAATGTCAAAAACTCGTCAAAGGTTGTGGTTAATTCCAGTTCGTTCGAGGTATTTTTGACAGACGGATACTCAAATCAGAATGCGAACGTTTTTAAAAATATCCCTTTTTTTAAACGTTCTCATTCTGCAGTGCTATCCTGTAAAAATCTCACCGTGAAAACTTTGGTGAAGTGAGCTGTCACTCCACCTGATGTTAGTGATTACCCCTATTGATAGCTCACTTCACGCTCACTTCACCTAAGTTATCACGGTGAGATTTTTACAGAACCGACCGGCTGATCTCATTAGGTATTTGATATGGTTTTTAACCGTTGATTTCACAATACTATGATATCTTCTAGTAAAACGGACACGGAAAACAACTTTAGATAAAAAACAAACAACGCCCTCAAAGATTACAAAACATAGCAACACAACGCACATTTAATTGGAGAGGATAATTATTCAGGCTATTCGTCCAAAACAAAAGAAAATGGAACAAAAAGTGCGAATAGTTAATGCAAACGGAAGGAGTCGGAGCATCACGGAACATGAGACAATGGCCACGGAACACAACACTGCAAAATGGATTCACCGCGAATGCGAAACGCGACCCAGTTTCACTAATACCAATTCTGTGTTGTACTTTTAGAGAGCTGATTTATAGATTCGAATGCACACGTGAACGTCTGAAGAGGATTCTATGGTGCTTTACATTGTAATACATTGTCACCTTAAACTTTAAAAGCGCTTTCAAGCGTATTTCAATCTGCGATTGAATTTGCTGTTGTTGCCTTTTATGTTTATTGCAAATACACAAAATCACAAAATCAATTTATTGTTAAAGCTTTGGATTGTTATCAAATGAATCGGCGAGAAAATAATTATTTTTATAGTATAAACATACAAATTAATAACTTGGTCGTTAAAAGGAAAAAAATGATAAATTATTAAAATTGGAGCTTAATGTTTCTTTCACAGAATAAAACATCGTAAAGCTTCATGTAAAAAATAACAGTAAGTAAATTAAAAATAAACGTAAATCTATGTCAGCTTTGCCCAAAAAAAAACACAAACCGTACATTTCAAAGAAAAAGAGATATCAAAAAGATACAATGTATTTTTAAGGTCAGCATTGACGGACGGCTAAAAACTACCAAATCCAGTTGTTCCATATTACACACACACAGTTCGCAGAGGTTAAATACAAGAAGTATCGTTACCGCGATTTTGTGTAAACCCGTTTATGTAATTGTTGGTTGTTGGGTACCGTTCGGCGCTCGCACTTGACCTGGAAACATCTTGCTTGCATCGACCAGATCAAACTTATGATGTATATGTATCTTGTTTGGTTATACCTGCTCTTTTCTTGTCGTGTAATAAAAAAATAAGCTCTGCGCATGATTTATTATTGTTCTATCGCAGGGATAGTGAAGCTTAATAGGCCGAGGTGCCTTTTATACAAATTTTTGACGTGACATTGAGCCCATCACAAATGGTGTTAATATAGAATCATGAATTCGGGGGCTCGTGGCTATAGTTAAGCGGTCGATCAATCAAAGTTTAAGCAACGCTCACGATAAACTTTGACCTCAAAATGTTAACGGAAAAAATATTTCGATAGTGAAAGTCACTTTATTTAACAGCATCTAGCAGTTTAAATTATATCAATTAGGAACTTCAATGTGGTTACGATAATTTTTAACGTGAGTGATGTGTGAGTTTCTTTAACCATAGTAGGTATAGCACGTGCAGGCATAGATCACCGTCCCCCCATTCCCTTCTCGATAGAGATAACACTGTTAAAGATGAAAGGAAACACTTTACACGCAAGTAAAGTAGCCAGCTATAAACATTGTATGATGGATTGAATAAAGCTGATGCATTAAAGCAATCCGTTTGATGTGTTATATCAAATATTATGTTTCATTGTGATTCATATCAGTCATCCTTGTTGGGAGGATTCCATATATAGCAGTTATTTATATTGTATGTCCTAATAGGATGCGCAGGTGTGTTATGTAAAACAATGCATATTTCTTGGATTAATTAATGATACACACATAATATGATGCCTCACACCTGTAATCCGCGAAGAGTTAGTTAGGCAGAGCTATACATATCTATAGTAAACCCACAAATCACCAGTCATGTTTAAGAGGATATGCGGTCGGAGAGACTTTTGAAAAAGCCTAAGTAAAAAGTCATAATTCGCAATTTGGGTCTCGCCTATTCCCTCCTCGAATATTGGACCAATTTAAAAGATATTTCGTAAACTGAAATATAATACTGTGTATGTTTTTCATTTTTCATTAACAGTTGTCAAATTTGTACACTAGGCCTTTGTTGACAGCGGTTTAAATCGGCACTTTTTGAGGGTTCTAGTGCTTCTAAAAATAATATATCATCAAAAAGGAAAACATAGGGACATACAAGTAGTTAATATGTATTTATTATTCTGTAAAAAATCATTGCTTTATGGTAATTAACCAGAAATAAAACAGGCGAGAGCGTTTCTATGGAGAAAAGACCACCCGTATTTCCTCTTAAGTCCCATGTAATAGGGGGCCTATTGCTATCAACCCAGACTCCGCACTGCTACTGAGAAATTTCAGATGGAAAAACCCAATAACACCCGGGAAATAATGATACACGTAATAAATTATTACTTCGAACAATTTGAAGAGGGGTTTGTTAACGTAGTTTGATAGCGTGATTGCGTGATATCCGTGATAGGTAAAAATTGGCGATGTTCACTCTCAAATAGTAATGCTTTATACGTGTCAATGTTAGAATAAAATGGGGTCTAAAGACGTCCATTTTGTCTAATATACCTCAGTTGCTTAATTAAATTTTATGTAGGACGGCAATCTCTTACCATAGATTTAGTACGTTGAAATTTTTCGTCTAAATGATACGGCTGATTTTTATTTTGATAACCGACGTCAAAATTCTACGCAAGGGGTCTAGAGTAATGTGCTGAATTCATGGTTTCAGTTTACGCGTCGATTTCCCCCTGCCACCCTGTATAAAATTGTAATAAACAACTGAGGTATCGTACAAACAACTGATCATCTATAAAATAATTTAACAATTACTATTATCTTCTGACTGATATTTCTAATTATGAAACATAACTTTTAGGAAATACTATTTAATACAGGCTGAAATTGAAAACATGCGACAAACTGAAATTGTACTCATCATTAAGAACAACTTTTATTATGGGACGAAACCTGAAATCGCGAAAAAAAAATTTGCTGTTCCCTACATTTATGTTCGCATATCTCTTCAAAATGTAGGGAACAGCTGATGATCGCGATTGCACCTTTGGTCTCTTAGTAAAAGTTGTTCATAATGTTGAGTAGAAACCGAAATGGGAGATCCATTTTGGTTTGTCACATGTTTTCAATTTCAACCTCTAAGAGCCAGTAACTTCGATTCATCAGAAAATCTAATAGCTAAACTAAATCATCTATTTAATAAAGCAAAAGTATCAATCTGGAGGACAATTATTTAAATGCTCGGTTGGTATTTGTGGCACGTAGAGCTGCCCACGTGTCTTGAATGAGCCGTCTGTCACAGCCAGGCCTACAATCACATAACGATAATAGTGGTACAGGGTTATTGGAAAAACAGTTACTCGTTTGAAGAATAATTTTATTTAATAATAATAAAAAATTATAACTAGCTTCTACCCGCAGCGTCGCCCGCATGGATGTTGGAAAATACCACGGGAATGTGTTACCGGAACAAAAAGTAGCCTATGGCTTTCCCTAGGTTGCTGTCATACATGTTACTATCTTCTTGCCAAATTTTATCGAAACCCGTTCAGTCGTTTAGGCGTGAAGAGGTATATACAATTATACATATTAGTTTTAATTTTTTGCGAGGTACCCCAAGTCTTCTTCTTAGATAAAAGTTACTCCTTATAAAATCAGCTATGTGTCAATGAAAGTCCTGTCAAAATCGGTCCAGCCGTTTCGAAAATAAGTCCTATATTTTTTGTGTATAATACGGAGAGTTCCTTTGGCATAGAGTAGATAACTATTCTAAGGTACCAACTCTACCTACCTCTGGTTTTATTCGATCGTAAAGCTCGAATCGATCAGACGATCGATCGACGAGCTGCCAATAAATAACATTAGTCAATAATAAACTCCCACAGAACCAACTTGTGCTTTTGATCATTTAATGACACTGTGCGTCGATAAATAAAATAATAGCAAATGTCACCTTCAAACAAAACCCATTCCGCTACGTTAGGCTTTCGAGGTGATTTTTTTTCCATAATCTTATCTATCTTCCGCTTTAAATGGTCATGCTCTCATTACCATGCTCAACCAGGCCTCATCTATGACTAAGCAAATTTTTCGTCAAGTGTTAAATTATAGTTCCGAAGTTTGTTCATCATTTGCCTAGCCTTTTCTCAACAATGTTGGGGTTAGCTTCCAGTCTAGCCAGATGCGGCTGAATAACAGCATTTTACATGGAGCGATTGCCTATCTGACCTCCACAGACCAGTTACTTGGTAATACGATGCCCCTTGGTAAGACTGGATGTCAGACTTTCTGGCTTCTGACTACCTGTAACGACTGTAAAGATCGACGAATGACAGCCGGGACCAACCGCTTAACGTGCTTTCCGAGGGACCTGATCGATCGACCTGTGCGGCTGTTATTGTTTAGCAACGGGCCCCTCCTATAATTCAGAAGTTAGTTACGAATGCTATTAATAATTAATAGCATTATGTCATAAACTCAAACCGCAATGTGCGTGTCCTATTCATAACATGATCTATGGACAGAAACACAGAAAGACAGATTAACAAAATATCACATGAAAGCAGTCACAGCGGAACTCAAGAATGTTTGAAAGATAACAAAACAACCATGATGCCTAACAAAAGATAATGGAGCAGAACCAAATGTTACATCAATTTAATATATTATATACAAAACATATGGCTCGTTTTTGCGAAACAAGACAGCCATACCTAATCTACACGAAACTTCGCATTTTTTCAACAGTTACTAATTACTTTGTTACTTGAGCCCGCGGAACAAAGAATGCAACGAATTCGAGGAAAACCTGAGTCAGTTAATTTGTAGGCTTTAACGAGAGGTTATGTAATTATCGTTTCGATAGTAGTCGGTTTAGTTTATAAATCTGTTTGTTTTCTTTTAATTTATCGACTTATCTGTCTAGCTTTTTCCCAACTATGTTGGGGTCGGCTTCCAGTCTGACCTGATACAGCTGATTACCAGTATTTTACTTGGAGCGACTGCCTGTCTGACCTCCACAACCAAGCTTCAACCAAGGCTACTGACGACCCGTAACGACTTTCAAAGATGAATGATGAACACGAATGACACGGGTGCTTTCCGAGGCACGGACCCCTCCGTGCCATTTGGTATGTGAAGATGGTCACCCATCCACGGACCAACCGCGGCATGCGTAGCTTAACCTGATGGCCCTTGAGGCTGTTATTAGTTTATTACTTAGCCACAAGCCCCTCTTATTCTATATAAACGAGAAGTCTTATGCCCGGCATGTGCTGGAGTAGCGTTGTTTATTTCTCGGTTGGATGCTTTGGAATCGGACAACAATTAACATTATTGGATACACTGCCCTAACATAGACTATAGATTATTATCAATATTGATACAACCGAGTAAATTAATTTAAGAACAATAATTGGAAATGGCGCGTATCCTTGGACCGATGTCGTCGGTCGGGTCATAGGAAGTTCGACGAGTATAATGCAGATAAAATATTAAAACTTAAGGTGGAACTAGTCGCGAGCTCGAACTCACTAGTGAAATCATATCACTTGGTTTTAGTAGGTTTTTATATTTTATTTATCCTTTTGTTAAATTCTTATTTTGTAAAAGTGAGGACTTTGTCGGCTTTGTAGACTTTAGATCTGTAGACCATTTTTTATTCTATCAAGTACCTGATTCTGAGATTCTGACGTTTCTTAAGTGCCCATGTAGGCTGAAATAAAATATTTTGATTTTTGATTTTTTTGAGTGGTCATGGCGAAGAAGGACGCTGTCTCACCTGGCTTCGTGTCCGACAGAGATAGTATCAGTGATGAGCAGTTAGACGCTAGTCTACACGCACAGCGTCTAGTTCTCACGCACAGAAACAACGTTATGAACTGAAAAGCGCGTTAAAAATCGAAAGGTGCTTTGGAGAATCGGGTTTTATAAAAAAACCACTGCATAAATCAATTACAAATACAGTTTATTGAACTTTTCGATAACTGAACTTTGTCGGTACGGACTTTGTTTTGAAGATTTTAGAGTTCTTTATACCCAAAGTTACCCTAAAAATAACGGGAAAAACGAATCTTTGTTGGCTCATAACTTTTTAATGGCTATTTATTTTACCATTCTGTTTCCATACAGACAAAATTAATAATAAGACAAAACGATATCATGTTTAAATTTGGATGCACAATGTCAAACAGTGGAGTAATACTCTCCCGAAATTTGTATGGAAAAAATATCGACTAGAGTGGCACCTTAAGAGAAGCAGGCAGATGCTTAGAATAAAAAATAAAATAATTGTCACGACTTAGCGAGCGTAAGTAGTTATTAATTATTTTAAAATCTTGTTTCCAATTGATTTTATTTCCACATAATCAAATATCAACTTTATAACATGTGTGAATTAAGTTGATTTCAGAATGACTAGAACTATTGAGAAAGTCGTAAAAATGTTTGAAGATACAGTTATTTTTCCAAAAACACCTATTTGTTTAAACTTTTGCAAATTTGAAACAAAATTGCGAAAGCAGTCTAGTTAAATAGATTGAAGAAATAAACACAACAATGAGTGTTCTCAGGTACTGCACGAGCTCTCGCGACAAGATATTATTCAAACATAACAAATGAGACTGGATCATTCCCTCCAAGTGATAGTGGTCTAATTAAATATTATACTTGGAACGAAGCGAAGCTCCTTTGTTGAAATTATAAGTTCAATAAAGTCTGTGATTGCGTTGCAGCTGTCTTCAAACTGTAGGTATACGTGTAGGTGGACTAATTAAACTGCGCGCAGGATATTGCACCTTATTTGCTGGAGCTACGAAATGATTAAGTTATTTGTTCTTATGACGAGTTAAAAGCTTCAATCACTTTGACAAAGTTGCAGATTGTTGACTTAAGATGCGCACATATTGGTCAACAAAGATGTCTGAAGAGTTCTTAGGTATGTATATGTATATAGGTACCTTCCCTAAGTAATAATGTTCTCTAATGTGACTTCCTAATACACAACATACTGAGTAATTGTCTTGTAGCCTATATTATAAATATATTTTAATATGTATATACCTAAGTACTTGATACTATTCTAAGAGGTAAAATTTGCGAGTTTGTATGTAGGAGAACTTATTGTACGTGATCTTACTATCGCACTTCTGATCTAATTCTGAAAATTCTCTCAATAATAGAAAGCCATAGTGTTGTTTAGTGCCATAGGATATATGTATTTAATGTTAAAACAAGAACGCGGACGAAGACACAGGCAGGAGCTAGTAAAATAATAATTGAGTAAGCTATTACGCCTATTTGAAACCTACTACATTTGACCCTCATAAAAAAATAAATATGATAGATAACTCATCCTTTTAACTTCGCCGTCATAAAATAAAAACAAAACTTGATCTACTTGCCACCGTTGCCAGTGAGTGATCACTAATAACTAAGTACGGTAATATTACATAACTCACACCTACCAAGTTACGCCCTGCTGACTTTATACGTAATTATTATTCATACCATAGGCTGTTATGACTCATAAGTCATAATCATAACTTAGATGCAAACTAGATTGCTTTTGGTAGTTAGTTTTCGTAATATCAATGACCTCATTAAATTTAAACTGATTGTGCGATCTTCAGTCGACCTTACCTACCTGCCTATATTCATTCCGATTTCTCTATCAATTGTGTTGGGATTGATATTATCAGTCGGATAATCGGATATTTATTTATTTATCCACTTTTCGCACAAAAAGGTACAAAGGCGGACTTAATGCCTTAGGCATTCTCTACCAGTCAACCAAGGGTGGTGAAGAGATTATTATAGTTCAAGTTCTTTTATGATCTTTGTCAAGTTCTGTTATGACCAATAAACTCGAACCCAAGCCTGTCGGAGCAAAGACACATTTCTACAGATGAGGGTTCATGGACGACTCAGATTCTAAGTGCGTATGCAGCATCTCCCCACAGACAATGGCGCACCTTCCATAATGCTTCACATGGGCTTGCGGCGCAAAGGGCTATCACTTCATGATCTTATAACTGCGTCAGTGAGTGGCAGTGACGAAGGTACCATACAACTTGATTCCCGCCGGCTTCCCCTTCCCTTCGAAAATTCAGAACACAACCACTATAGTCAATTCATCATATAAATATAATTAAACGTTTTATTGACTTGTTTTTTGCTCCGGCTTACCTCTGTCATAAATTCACCCTTCGCCACTGGTGAGTGGAGTTTGCTTAGCTAAATTTTGGGCCAAAAATGTTCGCACTTTTTGCCATTGATACGCTATGAAAAACAAAAGTTTATAGTTGAGTAAAACTTTCACTCATCTTAATTGATTTACAAAACTACAGTCCAGCATCGGCCAACGTGGAACCTTTTAGGTAATATTTTAATTGCTGTTGAAGTTGTTGTATTGACAATAAAGGTGTTTGTTACTCGTCTAGTTTCCGCTGTCAGGTGACATTTGAGCTTGTTGTTATATACCGTCTTTTTAGTCTTTGTAACTTAGATAGTTCAGTAGTTCGTTGGTATTGACGTTCAGTTTGCCGACAGCCTTATCGGATTTCACAGCACTTTTCCAACCCTTTGTGAATCGCCTGAGGTCGCACTTAACGCTGTTCATGATAAATAATTAGAGCTAAACATAGTGTGAGTTATTTGTTTCTAAATCCAAACTCGTACTAATATTATAAACGCGAAAGTTTGTCAGAATTGATGGATGTTTGTTACTATTTCAAGAAAAAACTAATAAACAGATTTGGATGAAAGTTGGCACACAGATAGTTTATAGCTAGAATTAATTTTTATCCCTATATTCTCATGAGATCGAAACCTATGCGGGTGAAACAGCGAGGCGCTACTAATTTTATTATAAATGCGGAAGTAGCTATCTGTTTGTCTCCTAGACCACCGAACCGATCGTTGTGCAATTTGACGGATAGGTACCAGATCTGGAGAAGTTCATAGGCTACTTTTCTTCCTGGAAAGGAATTTGTATAAAATAAAGAAAGAAAAAAGTTTAAGACTATGCCGACCGCACGGTGGCGCCCTCATCGTTTGTTTGGTTATTTCATACAATTTAGAATGAAAATGCAGAAAATAAGCACGTTAAGTGGTGCTTCATAAGGTTATACGTTATTATTATTAGAAACGGTAGTTTTATATTGTTTAGTTTTATTATAATCCTTAAAACGGGTAACAGTGGCCACCATATTCCGTTTTAAGGATTATAATACAACTAAACAATATCAAACCACCGCTTCTATTAATAACAACGTATAATCTTGTGAAGCACAACTTAACGTGCTTATTTTCTGCATTTTCATTCTAAATTGTATGAAATAACCAAAAACACGATGAGGGCGCCACTGTGCGGTCGGCATAGTCTTAAGTATTTGGACACAGTTCGTGAAAACCAAATTCAAAAAAAAAAATTAAGCGCGGGAAACGGCTAGTAATATGCAAGAGTCGAGTTCTGCTTTCAATTATAATGCCAGCCTTTTACCCCCTTACTAATAAACGATGTATAGTGTCTGTATAGTTACACAATGCTTTGTCTTCTTCTTTCGAAAGTCAAATTACTGACGACTGAAAGAGAGAAATCGGTGTGTAACTATTCATCTGATATAATACGTTTATTAATAAGGGGGTTATTGTCCCACTGCAGGGCAAGCCTTCTCATACATAGAAGGCATGAGCATTGGTTACCACGCTTGCTCAAGACGGGTTGCCAATTTCAGACTTATGTATTTTAATAATAAGTCCAGATCCATCGCGACATTTTTAAACTAGCTTGACGACAAATCCGGAAAATTCTGTACCTTTGTACTCAAATTATAATTATGTCATATACTTATGTATTTTACTGTGTGTACATAAATAATAAAATAAAATAAATAAATAATTTTACGTCATGAAAAATAATCAAGTGCCATTCGGACTCGCAATACCAGTTGCGTTTATGACTATTGAAAAACCTATTCCACTTTTTATGGGCAACATTAAAATATATTAACAACGTTTTTATTTGTTTCAGGTATAAACACATACGTTTTATCGCCTAATCATGGAAACACGTAATGAAACTGCTATAAAACGTAGGACCTACACGAGGTAATGCTATTTGCTGTTATTTGATTAACACAGACACACCCTGTACCTACACGGACATGTAAGTGCTTTAGCCATTTATTCTGAACATCTTTACGTACAGATGCAAGCACATCAAGCTATCCGAAACTGTAAATTTTTCTCAATCAACTTTGAACCTTATAGTTTAGCGATAAAGTTGAAAATCTATTAAGGCGAAGCCGACCGCGTAGTGGCGCCCTCATCGTTTGTTTGGTTATTTTTTTTATTTTAGAATGAAAATGCAGAAAATAAGCACATTAAGTTGTGCTCCACAAGTTTATACGTTAATATTTATTATAATCCTTAAAAGGGATAATAGTGGCTACTATTTTCCGTTTTAAGGATTATAATAAAACTAGACAACCGAAACCTACCGTTTGTAATAATATGGTTGTACCTATATACTTAAACTTTATAATTGTACTTAGTCTTGGGGGTCCAAAACTAAGTAAAATTATAAAATTTTGCACTACAAAACACTCTTATTTAGCGCAAAATATTATTTAAAACATCATACTGTCTTTTTATCTTCAAAAGATTTAACGAAACAGGACGCTGTTTAAATAATTTATGTTAAGCTGTAACCATATTTAGCGATTTCTGATGTCACATGTAAAAATTAAGATATTATATTATATTACATACATAAACAATTGTCTGTTGTACAGGCGCCAGCACATCAAGTTCCTACAATCTGTCAAATTTGTTTAATAGGTTTTTAACTTTATTGTTAAAGCATAGGGTTCAATGTTGATTGCGAAAATTGGACAGTTTCGGGAAGCTTGATGTGTTGGCGTCTGTTCAAACAAAAAACCATAAAACCATATAGTAAAATTGGCTAAAGAAACTTGAATCAGCTCGATATCGAATGATAATAATTCTCTAAGACAGGGTTTTTTCTTTTCTTAATAAACTTCCTTTCTTTGCTATTGTCTTATCTCCATAAGGGCCTTATTATGCAAGATGTTGTATGAAATAAATTATAGGTACCTCAATCATAGTAATATTATAACGTACCTAGTGTACATATCCGCTGTCAGTTTCTTTGCGGTTGGCATAACACGACATACCAACCTAACGGCATTGCTCGGGATTGCTCATTAGGCTGTACCAAGGGACCACGGTAAGGCTTTATAATTACCATCAGGTATGAGATAATGTTACAGCCAATAAAATAATTGTTTTATTTGGTTTCTGTTTCTTCTGTAGAGTATATTTTTTTTAATAATTGACCATTTCATGATAGGTTAAGCTCTTATTTAAAAAATAAAAGCCTCAAAATGCATTAAATAAAATATCAGGATTTTTTTTTATGTATACTTTTTCATTCTCAATTTCAACACTCAGTAGGTATTACGATACGTCTTATCGAGATGCATGACACGCAATCGATTAAATACTTTGATCGAGTATCGATTAATATCCTTGCCCCGCATTTCATATCACATTACAATGCAGCGTACACCTCCATCTGAATAAGGAAGTGTGAGGACACTTGACTCCGATTGTTATAGGTTAAGGTCGAATCGAATGGTTGTATCGGTATGATTGTTATTCTAATCGATATACATAAATTCAAGTGTTGTTGTTATAATGATCGCACCGATTTAAGAACAGCTAATGGCATGATATTAAAATAGCGATGCTTGATAGAGATGTCAAATGAATTTTATCGATAGATGAGAATGATATTCGTTCGTAGTTATTAGTTATGACAATTATATATATTCGTAATTGGGTATTATATAGTAGGCAAATACTTACCTAATTATGGATTACGTAGAGCTCTTTAAATGCCAAGCAGTGCCTTTCAAGGTTTGCTTAAGAAAATGGTGGAAAACCTACTTTTAAATACCGGAAGAAACATACATAGTTAAGTTTACAATAATTTCAAAAACTCATAATAGAATTATGATACAATAATTAGTAATGTTAAAATAATTAATGAATCTAAATAATTAACAAGAGAGCTTAAATTATGCTATTACTAAAATTAGTTCTCAACCCCGCCTATACTAATGAATTAATCACGATAATGGTATCATGGTAAGGACAGACCAGAATAATGGTTTTACGCAAAACATGATATTTGCACGGAGTAAATCAAAAACAAAACACGTGATACCACATTTTACATATGAATTTAAATGCTGGCCAAATAATATTAGTGGAAGAGTCAGGTGACCGGCTGGATTTCATTCAGTTATAAGGGTTGAATTTACATAGGCTAGAGATAAGTCATGAAGGTATAAATTAAGATATTTTTTTAACGTGATTACATGTATAATTTATGGGTATAAAAATATTGGTTTAGGTATTTAGGGTTCCGTACCTCAAAAGCAAAATCGGAACCCTATAAGATCACTTCGTAGTCCGTCTGTCAAAACTCTTTTGTTGCAAACTCCTTGGTTGTGTTGAACTTTTTATAAGATTTTAATAGTTTTTATTTTAATTATATTCTTGTTTTTCGCTTGTATCTGTTAAAGGTTTGTGTTTCCAATTTTATGTTTTAATATTCATTTTTATTCACTAAAACCCTTTTAACACACGGAGCTTTAATTTTGTTTCATTCCACCAGCCACTAATACATACAGTCCATTTCCATCGCCTTCACCTTTTTCTCTGGAACGCGTGAAGTTATGAAGTTGAAATGAATGTCAAATACTCAGGGCTGAAATCCCTTAAAGCAGTGACAAAATCAAACTTCTAAGTCACCGCAATCAAAAAATACGGGCGCTTATGTTCCGTTTATGGAATCAAAGTCATGTAGCACAAGTAAAGAAAAAAATCCGAAAACTGTAAAGTTGTTACATTCCTACTTTGTACGGAACCCTCGGTGCGTGAGTCTGACTTACACTTGACCGGTTTTTACTTCTCCAATTGAGTGTTTTACATTTATGCCCTCTGTACACGGTATGGTTGCTGTACGGGTACGAGAAAACGAGGCAACGTATAAACCGCGCCGTAAAAAAAACATGTCTGTCAACAAGCTTCCATAGTGATGAACTGATGATGCATACAACACTCAGGAACAGTGCCTACACTCGGCGTATAAACCGTACTGTTTCACAGCAAGAAAAACGTGTGAGTCCTTAGTCTGAAATTATGAAAATTGTTGGCGATCGTTAGTATCGTCTTATGTCATGTTTGTTTCAATTGAAGGTGAATTAAAGTAGCTTGTACTTGTGGCAGCAATCTACCATGTCAAAGGTATGTACTTATATATTCTCAAACTATAATCTGGGAATGTTCAGTTTGTAGCTTTCCAGAATAATAGTAGGTGGTTAGGTAGGTACTATATGTTAATTATATTCTATAAACTGTAATTTAGGCCTGTTCAGTTAGTAGTTTTCCATATTCCATAAAAGTAGGTACTTATAGAGGTACTTGATATGTGTTACTTATATACTCAAACTATAGACGGGCTTGTGGCTAAGTAATAACAGTGAGTCGGATCGATCGATCAGGTTAAGCTACGCTTGCCGCGGTTGGTCCGTGTATGGATGACCATCTTCACATACCTAGAACCCTCCTTGCCTCGGAAAGCACGTTAAGCCGTTGGTCCCGGCTGTCATTCATGTCATTTGACAGTCGTTACGGGTCGTCAGTAGTCCGAAAGTCTGACAACCAGTCTCATCAAGGGGTCCAGTAACTGGGTTGTAGAGGTGAGATAGGCAGCCGCTCCATGTATAATACTGGTATTCAGCTGCATCCGGTTGGACTGGCAGTCGACTCCAACGTAGTTAAGATAGGCAGATGATATACCTACCCAAGCTGTACCTAATACTTCTGTGCTTCTTCTTCTTCTGTTTGTTTAGGTACTTTATACTCAGTTTGTAGCTTTCCAGAATAATAGTAGTTACAGGTAGGCACTATGTGCTACTTTTATTTTCAAACTATAGGTGATCTAGTTCAATTTCTACTTTTCCACAATACAAAAGGTACTTAGGGTCATTCTAGAAAACCATCGACTAATTACTATTTTTCAGTAAAACTAGATGAGTCATAATCAAAACAGAAATAAATCATAATTAAAGTGTCATTTAGCGATTATTATTGCTTCGTTACCACAGAGTTACAAACACACCAGTATAGATAGTCGCTTTATACAATTAATTCTATTAGAAGGCGGTGACGTAAATTCTATTCACTTACGATATTTGTTTAGGTAACAGGCTCAGAAGAGATAAGTCAAAGCCTTTTCAATCGTGACTGTTACATCAAACACATAAGTAGGTACATCTTCTCAACACTCAGGAAGTACTTCCGTGTATCATCAGTGTGATTCGTTCTGTCTGTCCATTACATAAGACAGAAAAGAAACAAAATAAGATCATGTTATGTCTGTAGACCACTACACATGCTCTTCACACCCACACTATGACATTATTTACAACTAACTTGGGCCCGCGACTTCGTCCGCGTAAAATGTTCGTTTTTGCTGGCCTCCTATGATTCCTAGCGTAATGTTTTATAGCCTTCCTCAAAAATTCGGCTATCAATAGCAAACATAATTTTTCAAATCCGACTGGTAGTTCCAGAGATTAGCGCGTTCAAACAAACAAACTCTTCAGCTAGCATAAGTATTAGATTATTTTATTTTTCACATTTTAATATTTTTATTATTTTTTTTTTATTCTGTCTTGATAGTGCGTTACCCTTGTTTAATTAAGTATTCTGTCCATTATCAAACATCCTGGAATAAAATTTAAAATAACGCAACTTAGGCCCCCAAGATACAGGCGTTACCTAAGTAGCTTGGGCCCTTTGGGGACCACTGTTCAAATAACTTTGTTAAATATTATAGTCACATTATAATTATTTTTTAAATTTATTATGTAGCAATATAACAATAAATTATTCTTATTCTTACAGTGTTGTGTAAACATTGTAGACTTACAAAACAGGTGCGGACCTTAAAAATAACCTTATACGGACCTTAAAAGATACTTGCTCTACATCACCACTTTCTATCTCCTTTTTAGCTTATCTAAATACCGCGGAAAACAACAAACGAATTTAAAAGTTGTAGCTTATAAAAATATTTTAGAAAGCGACACAACGTGTTTTACGTGCAAAACATTCCCAAATTACCGATTCGTTTACGTCTTTCTTCATTTGTTTTGAAACTTGATTCGTTAGCTTGTGCTACCGCCTGGCTATAAATGCTATAATAAACATTTATTTAAACAATTGTAAATGGAAATGTAAGATTTCAATATTCATGCTTTCTATGCATTTTGATGATATAAAATACGGTAAGGTGTGAGCAAGGCCTTTATGAACCTGGCCCTTATTTAAAATTATGTGATTTTGTAATAGAAATCGAGGAATGTTAACGTGTAATTGAAATACTGTGACATCGGAAATAAAATAACAAAATGATGGCATGTATTGGCGGAAAAATAAAGAAAATTAAATATATTTCCATTTTCATGTCGATACCAGGGATGGGAGACGGAAATTACTTCCTGCTATCGATGTTATTGAAATGTGGAGAAGCAGGTTTAAAAAAACAAAATAGAGCAAAATGGAGCTGCACCACACTTATTCAGAATAATAATTAAGACAATCCGATGCTAACCACCTACGTACCCAATTAAACTAACACATTCGTGTAACAACAGACAGCACCGTGTGTGTTAAATCGTCATTACCGTTAATCACAACACGCGTTTCATTGCGTACTATAATTAAGGACACTTAAGCAAATGTCGTGTTGTCAGTGAACACCGCGGATTTGTCAATGGGACATTATCCGTCCAAAGAGCGGGGCGCAACGACCCAGCGCGGAATCACGCTCGTGACCGCACTGATTGCGAACACGCGTCATTTGCACCGACCGAACCTAATAGGTGGCTCATTAAAGCGCTCATGTCTATGTCATGATAGCACCGAACGTCCAAATGTCAGTTTGACACACACAGCACTTCAATTACTTTGATGCCGAAGCCGGTGTCTATCGATCTGCTCATCAGCTACGTTACTAATGCCCTTTACAAATAGCCGTATGTTTCAATCAACTTTAAGTATATCCTGTTTATTAGGTACAAAGCAAGTCTAGGTCTCCATATCGCTATGTAGTAACTCCGACTGGAGCGCGCGCGCAGTTCAGTCACGAGCATGTCGCAACTATCACGTTCGAATAGTTCTCGCAATAACGCGTGGCGAACCTCCTTCGGAAATGGACAGCCTTTGTTCCAGCGTGCAGAGGTTGGGAAACATAAGAGTGATGAGGCTCCCGTATCTACGCGTCTTTATTTAATTCCACAGCGTTTACAAAATGGAAGAAACATAACCTCTCACTTCTCAGATTCGTAATTTACCTATTTATAAAAGTGTAGCGAATTTTTTAGCGATACCGATAAAGAACGGTTTATTGCAGTGTGTTAAAGGAATTCCCTTTCACCCGAATTTTATGGACTCGTTTTATTTCTCCGTACAGGGTGCATTTACGACGTCATGTGCGAACATATAAATTTTATGAGATTTTGGACTCCGTTTTAATGGAGTTGGGTTGGTAACTGACCATTTTGCGTATGGTTAATAAAATGTTGATTTTGGATATTTATCAGTAGATTTTTGATCGTGTAAATGGGCAGTTTGTCGGCAAGGTTAATTGGTATCCGTGTGTGAATTCGCTGGTCGGTCTGGGTCAAAGTGAATGCATGAATACGCATTCGAGTGCATACATAAATGTATATGTACTGATTAACGGCTATTATTGATGCTATCGCAATGGCTTCAAGAACAATGGGACGTAATAACTGAACAACGTTAAGACTAGATACGTTATTATCTCACATTAATTATTTATAAGCAATGCCTGTTACATTTGAAAGTAGTTCCTAGTGAAGAGTCACTAATGGAATATGCATCAATAGTATCAAACTTCTTCTAGTTGTAGTTGTAAGTAATTTAAATTTAGTTACTAAATAACTAAAAAGAGACTTTCAACATTTATTTGCAAGGTCGTCTGTTATTCTTGTTTAAGTAGGGAAGTGCATGATTGCTAACTTACCTCGAATGTTATGGTGATGAGCACTTACTTATACATGTTAATTTTGACCGTATTAAACGGCCTTAAAACCTTGCAAGAAATGCAAAAAAAATAAACCAAATATTGCTTAAGTAATTACAGCGTAATAAAGCACGCAAGTTGTAAGTAATTATATATGTAGTGCCTTTAGATAAACTGCTATTTTTGTTTTACGCCATCGTTACAAGATTTTCGTTTCAATGTTTTGAACGATACTTCGTAAATAAATAAAGAAATACTTCGGAAACAATAAGCTCTTAACTAGAATTACGGAATTAGACGTTCTCATAACATTACCCAAACTATACGTCGAAATACCAAATTAGGGAATATGACTGACATAAATTCCTATTGCGTGCTGAATGTATGTTAATAGCTTATGTAGATAAGTATCAGAGGGAAATAGTACAAAAAACGTCTCAACACGTATCGTGACATCAAGGTTGGGGCGTTCACACGGCACCAGCGCCTGCACAGCGCAAAGGTGGAGTTTTAAAACAAGCACCAGTCGGAACAACCATACAATATGGGAAATTAAACTACATAGCTAGGTTAACGATTCACACGCTCGTCTAGACCTTTGACTGAGGTTTGATTGTGCTTTATTGTCGTTTCTTTTAGTGTCGGGTTTAGATTTGGTTTGAAACTGCTGTAAAACTTTTTGTCTTTCGTTTTATCAATTGCTAAAATAGGGGAAAAGCTCGAATTAGTGGCTTTCAACAAACAAACATTACGTTTTCGTTCTATATTAAAGTATGTACTTAATTTGAAATATAATGCGTAACGTAAATGTTGCCTAGTCTTTTCCCAACTATGTTGGGGTCGGCTTCCAGTCTAACCGGATGCAGCTGAATACCTGTATTTTACATGGAGCGACTGCCTATCTGATCTCCACAACCCAGTTACTGGGTAATACGATACCCCTTGGTAAGACTGGTTGTCAGACTTTCGGGCTTCCGACACAACCCGTAACGATTGTCAATGATCTGCGAATGACAGCTGGGACCAACGGCTTAACCTGCTTTCCGAGGTAAGAAGGAGTCTTGGTATATGTAAAGATGGTCATCCATCCACGGACCAACCGCGGCAAGCGTAGCTTAATTTGATCGATCGACCCGTGCGGCTGTTATTATTTAGCCACAAGCCCCTCCCAATGCGTAACCTAAATAAAAGCTCATTTTGTTACACTAATAAAACTGAGTAGTTGTAAAGTTAAATTAATTTTAAAACACGCAAATAACTTGATCGCTTCAAATTGCCTTTTCGCTGCAACAAAGAACCATCAATTTTTTTATTAGCTTTTGAATTACGCAGGCGGGCATTGTAGATGAATATATTGGAATCGTAACTCATTTTTTTCTCAAAAGAATCATTGCTCTGTAACGCAATAAAGGTACGGTACTTAGATTCACCTCGCTTATTGCTTTTTTGTCGCGACAAAAACAGAAGTTTGACAAAATCCGCGTTACAAAAAGTCGTGAGAAAAAATATCAAGATCACTGCCAATGGCGAGCGAGGAATTTGTGACCACGACTAAGGTTAGCGGTTACGGGTGATACCCTGTATTGTGTTAACAAAAACTGTAATAATACGTGACATTGCATATAATAGCTTGGCTAAAGATGCAAGCGTTTGTTGACGTAATGTGACGATATGCACCAATTTAGTCTAATGAGACATCTTTGTATATTGAAATTGTGTGTAATATTACAAATTTCAAATAGTACAGTAACAATCATACGGATGTTAGCGAACGATCGATCAATACCTACCTACTGATGTAATTTCGTTATAAAAAAGATCTTGGACGAACTTCTCATAAAAGGCAAACATGAATGATATCTTTGGAGTGATATTTCAGAATATTACGTTTAAAAAGATATCCTTATTGCTTTGAATTTGCCAAGGTTAACAAAATTAATGAAATTCATCTCCGATCATGTGTCAATTGGAAATTAATATAGTAAATTCCTTTAGTTTTGGGTCAAGGCGCCAGTGCCCTTTCGTTAATAATAACATCGTAATCCGGCTTCCCAAGCGTGTTGATTATGACATTATATACAAAGCCATTCATTATACCGATCAAGGGCCTATTTTCAACCACCATGTATCAATATCTAGACAGGCTTACCATGTACCCAATATATCAAAACACAGTTTCTCCTTCAGGTACTTACCTACCCAGCTGAAATAAAACCTTTTTGCTGAAACTTACAAATTTACCAAGACTTGTAACAAATACTCGCTATTCATCAATATAATAGCGAATTTGAGTCTTGGTTCACTCTAGTGACGTAAGGGATGCCATAAATCGAAGCTATTGAACAATGTTAGTTATGTGGACAATAGCATATCGGTGTCAAGATCGTTAGCCCGGGACAGACCTCTTTTGTCTTCTTTTGAGGGCCAAATATCAGACACATGCCTACAAAGAGGCGAATAAAATATTACTTTATCGAGCACAATGTGTACTTTAGCCAACAAGAAGTTTAAATGTATATAATTGGTCTAAAAAATAGATTGACTTATGTATGACAAAAAAGTTGTACATATCACAATGGAGTTATGAATGACTCGGGTAGGTAAGGCTCAAAATATGCCTTCATTGTGGAGCTAATATTTTTTGCTTGGGTATTTAGAGAGAAATTGCGCCAGAGGTAAGTACATGCGACCCATTCAATGTGGTATTTCTGTGAATACCTCATTTTGGGGAAATGTGTCTGCACACCCGGTGACCTAGTTGTCCAACCGATTACAGAAATGAAGGTGATTTTATCTTTTACTCATAGAATCTATGTAGAAATGAGCTGAACTTAAAAATAGCTACCTACATACTTTATAAATTATGGTCCTGAGTAAACAGAGAGGACAGCACTAATTAGACCAATCTTAATAAAAATAAAACTCTTGTAACAGCTTCCAAAGTCATTCGTTTCACAAATTAAATTTATTTATCAAGCTACGGTTTCACGTGAAACTTTTTAACGTTGCTTTTATTAAAATTTTCAGTAGTTGGAAAAGTTGTAACAATATTTTATGTTCGTGCGGCATCAAATAAGTATTTATTCACGGCTTAATTTCGAATCGAAACTCGCAGAAGGCAAATCGATTGATGAAATGACTGTGTTCAATTAAACAAATCTTCATAAATACAACGCTAAATTAATGTCCTTGTAATTTAAATGTTCACAACTGTTTGCTTTCAAATCCTTCTGACTTGAATAACACTGAAGATCGGTATCATTTCGATATCACATAAAGACTGGTCCAAAAAGATGGATGTTCCTTCATAAAGTAAATCACTGGAAAGTTTTTGACAGATGAGGTGTTCATCGATTGCCCTAAGTGACGCGTGTGTGTGTTAGTGGTAGGAGGTTCTAGGAAGGGTATAGAAAGATGATGATGGGACTCCCTTTTCCGCACTTAGACTCCCAAGGGTATAGAAATAGATATCGAACTTTTCCTACCGGTTTCTATGATTTTATAATTCTTGCTAAGTATACCTAATGTTGTTTTAATTAAGTACTTGCAATTTTGTAAACTAGCCCCTAGGGCCTAGTTTAGTTACTTCACTTACAATAGCACTTCAATCATTTTCATCATAAGTGAAGTTTAGTTATATGTAGTGTATATGTAGAGTAGTTACATAATTTTCGAGTTTAATTTAAGAGATATGAACTGTTGTAGTACCTATTATGCACCATAATAACCTCCGTTAGGAATTGTCACAGAAAATACTAAGGTATATATTTTTTTAAAGTCATAAGTATCTATACAGGCATACACCCACTTCCCATTAAAGTTTAAACCTATAATTATTATATAAATGTTTCGAAATATAATGTGGGGAAGTTGGTTTGACATCCGTGTCCAGGCCATGGCCAGGTGGCGGGAAATGGCGACCCCGTTACCACAAAGCAGATGGCACAGAAGTGCAGAAGGCAAAGTCCTTGTAATAATAGTAAGTGCACAGCACACTCATGAATGATACGCCTACCTATAGTCTATTAAACTTATGTTTCAAATTGGTGTAATTTCATGTTAAACAAATGTCAACTTTATTTTAATGGAAATTAAGTTGATTTCAGAGTGACTAGCACTAAAAGTTACAAAAATAGAATAAACTGAACTTTGTAGGAATTAAAGTTATTTTTCCATAAACTCGTATATTTTGTTTATATTTTTGGCAAATAAGTCGCGAATGCAGCTTACGCCAAACTAAAAAAAGAGACTACAGGATGATAGGGACATCGACGCGCAAACTGAAAACATGAATTCTGTACATGATTCTAGACGCGTGCTTAGTATTATTTCGTTGGTTATCAAAATAAAAATCTGCTGTTTCATAGAAAAGTGCAATCCCTACTCAGTCGCGGGGTAATTGAACAACAAATTTTGTTTCACGAAAATTTTTAATCCAGTTGGTTCAGGATTTTTTTAGTAGTGAATCCATGGTAGCAGTTTGCACTACAATGTTCCTGCCTTCCTGTATAATAGTATAGTCTATCGAATATGCGTTTTAGGGAGCTATATGTTGACCTTACTTATAACCTTCAGTAAGTGAAGACTCAGCCGATTTTGGAGTGGTCTAAAGGCCAAATAATCCCATAAAGTTTTTCATAACGTGTAAATATCATTATGATATTGTGCATCATTCGCAATATCATAATGATGTTGTGTGATAGTGAAGAAATCAAAATAATTCTGTTGCCTACGAATTATGTATTATCTTCGATTTGTTTCTTTGTGTCTTGAGCTTAGCGTTATCGAGTCTTTTTTCTCCGTTAGCCTTCTGAATCTCCTGAACATTATCTGCCGACGTTAGTATCTACGTAGACCACTAGGTACCCTGTTATAGTTCAGTACCGACCCTGGGGCAAATCACCTATTTCACTGGATCAACGCACACGGTTCTAGCATGTCTGCGGTCTCTTGTCGATATTGGCTTAGCTTTCATATCATGTTAGTAAACTAGCTGTTGCTGGCGATTTCATTCGGGTGTTTTTGTGTTTCATAGAAAGAAATGAAATGAAGAAAAATTGGTATATTTGTCACAGAAACTCGTTCATATAAAACAGATAACTTAAATAAAAAACAAAACATAGCATTCATCATTTTTAAGTTCAAACATCCAGGGTGAAAAGTTGTCTCGTTCTCCAGGTCCCAGGACACGTACCTATCTGTCAAATTACATAGCGATCTGTTCAGTGATTTTGGCGTGAAAGGGACACGTTACAGTTACTTTCGCAGTTTATACCTATTATTATGAATGGAAGGATAGATTTCCCATACCAAATGTACCTAATGCATTACAGTAGATATATCTGGAATAAAATAAGAATGTCCATAATCTATATAAATAAAAACAAGTCGCTCAAGAACAGCTGAAACGATTTTTATAATATTTGATTTATTGGATTTGTCTCCGCCCAGAATAGCAGAATAACTAAGTATTAAAACATGGGAAAAATTCACGAAAAAAGACATGAAGATACTTAATTAATTTTCTCACATTTACTGATTCTGAAGCGGTAGGTACAAAGTTCGCCGGCCAGCTAGTTAATCATAAATTATACTTATCCGAATTCTGCCCTATTATAATTTTCAAACTCCATATCTTGATGAAGCACATTTCCCCATTTATGAAGCCTAAACCAGGCCAAGCCTAGCCATGAAAACCTAGCGAGTGTACTCGAAGGTAACTCATAAAAACTAACCAAATACCTATACCAACATCTTATTATCATTAACAGTGTAGCATTACCGTCATCGGATATGGATTTATGTGCGGATATAATGTTTTTATTACCATTACTTTCAGAATCTTTGCTCGTAAATATAACATTATTTTATTTATGTTTTTATTACTTTTGTGCAAAAAGAGCACTGTAATTGGCTATGGGCATTCAAATTACAACTCGAACATTGAACGGATTTATTTTTAGCAGAAAACACGATTGGATTTTACGTAAACAATAGTTTTCCGATGGCGAAAAAAGGTTTTTCAAAGCTTTCTATGATGAAAGCTTTGTATTAGGTACTAAATAAAAGTACTAGCAACTGAAAACGATGAATTCATCTGTATAGTGGATTGGCGATTTGCTTATTTTGCAGCTGCGTTGTTTATAGAACACAAATGAAATGGGGCGAAGGTCATCATCTGCCTAGCCGTTTCCCAACTATGTTGGGGTCGGCTTCTAGGATGCAGCTGAATACCAGTATTTTACATGGAGCGACTGCCTATCTAACCTCCACAACCCAGTTATTGGGTAATACGATGCCCCTTGGTAAGACTGGTTGTCAGACTTTCGGGCTTCTGATTACCCGTAATCGACTGTCAAAGATCCACGAATGACAGCCAGGACCAACGGCTTAACGAAATGAGACGAATGAGTGGAATGAAAAACTTTATGTTTACTGCATTTTATGTATTCTGTGCTGTATTTTAAGGCCACGATACATGAAGGCCAATTCCCGTAATTAAAAACGTTCAAAATCTAGTCACAATCTCATCTCAGCGACAATCAATGTCAAAAATTTGTAAAAAATATATGAAAAGTAGTGGTAATTTTGACAGATTGAGACTGAGATTAGAATGCGAACGTTCTTGGAAATACGGGAATTGCCCCTTTGATCTCTTTCTGATCTTTGCTGATAACACGTTTAATTCTGATACTCAATTTTTTTCAGAGATGATTAAAAGCGACATACTTACACGAGAATTAAATGCTAATTATACACCATGATAAAAATTGAATAATGTTTTTTTACAATATGGGCACGAAAATCTCGCAAATATGCTATATTTTAGAAACATAAATCTTCCTCAATATTTTTTTGAATAATGAAATTAGTAGATAATCTGTCTTCAGACGGCACGTTTATTTCAATCCAGAGACAAGGACGACGTCAGTCTCTGCCAATCAATTTCCCTACTTTTCCGCAACAGAAAGATTTCCTCATCAATCTCTTGTTACTGGTAATACTTTAATGTTCTAAATCTAAGCTGGTTTACTAATGGACCTTCAGACGCGTCCCGCCTCGTTACAAACGGTAATGGCCGCTCTTTTATATGAGTTTTGTTTTGTGGCTGAAAACAATGCTGTTCAACCACATAATGTGCTGCTTAATGACCAAGTGTTTATATTCATTAATAATTTTACTGTGGCCTTTTTACGTTGAGAAGTATTATATAAAAAAAAAACATTTGAGTGTTTGACTTGCTTTTTGTTGTTAGTAAAATAATTTTCTATAAGACGACGAATTTTATAGGTATTATAAATTTATAATTAAGTAGCTCGCATTACTTATTTAGATCGATTGTGGGAACTGACCAGTTAAAAACACAAAGTGAAATGTAAGAAATGTACCAAAGTATCGCCTCGAAAGCTTGTGCCTAAATCACGATGTATTTTCTTCTAAGTACTAAATATGTTGGCCAAAAAGTAGTCAATGTAATATTGTTACATAAATAAATAGTGATAAACTGACACAGAAGGTAGCAAATATAAAACCCAGCCCAGCGTCCCCTACCCGTCCTTGGACAAAAACAACACAAAATTTTTCAATTTGGCAAAGAAGGTAGCCTCTAGAGGATTGTGTGGGTTTTAGCTTGAGGTTTATAGTATAACGGCATGGCTAGGTATAGGTAATCCTCGGCATCGGTAGGATTACAGACTCAAAACCCGTCTAGTGCCGTACAGAGCGTCAATACCTAGCGGGATGATTAATAGCATACCGATAATCCCTCGGGTTGCTGATATCGTTTTGCTCAACGCTCCGAGTCGTCCCTCGTTTTCCTCATCGCGATACTAGAGTGCCCACAAACTCCACAACCATGGACTGTGACCTCCTCACTCGATTGAGGCCACCGCAGCCCGTCGCATTAATTGTTTTATATTTTAATTCATTAGCTCATTTGTATTCATATCTCGTTTCACTTTCTTTTTGGAATAACAAATTAAACCACTTGTAAACGTTTTACGATCCTATCCGCCTGAACATGGATAAACGTCTCGTATCTTTTTTTAAGATAACGTTCTTGATGATGAAGCTATATAATCTTTTAATTAGGGTCTTGGTAAGGTAAAAGCAATTGCTTTGTCACCCTTTTGTTCTCAATTCGTCGATCAGCACTATAGAGAGTGATCTCGGCACTGCCGCACCAATTAGTCTCTTGTCAGCGGCTCTTTGAATCATTCACTGAGTTCATTCTCGCTGACATCACTATCCATCTCTATTTTAAACTGGAATTAAAAGAAAGGGTGAAAATTCTTCTTGCCTATCTAAAACAAAGTTTTGGAACGCTATTTTCTTGACTTTCATAATGAAATGATGATATTATTCATGACTGAGAAACGAGACGGCGAATTTAATAAGGCCCAAACAAATTCTTAGTCGTAATTAAATTGATGAAGTGCGTGACGGTAGTATCAAATTCATAATTTGGAAGGGAAATTTTTCATCACCCCGAAGCGTTATGCCAAATTGAATCGAGAGCCGCGAATATCCGGATGTCCCGACAACACCCGACTGCCGACGATGTTGATTCTCCTATTTCTCCCGACGCACTTTAAATACCTTCCATTTTGGGACATTGTCACAATTCGCTTCACGAAAATTGGAGATGTCTAAACGTAGTATGAATTCCAATGAACTTTTTTATTTCTATCTCTGAGATTTTATGTTGCTGCTGCTTGATAATTCGGATTAATCCAATTTAAGCGATTTCTCAGTTTCGCTAAGCTGTTGATCTGATTGCTGGCTATTTCCCATTTTAATCTACGGATCTTGGTTTTAAACATTTTTCTTTCAATTATATTATCTTCGCTCACTAACTATTACATAAATTTTGTTTATTTACATGGGACTTAAGCATAATTGTCGAAATGCAGGTACAGTCAGCAAAGGAGATAAGTATGCAGGGTCGTCGAATATAGTTGAAGTTTAGTAAGAAACCGATTGATGTTTTTGAATAAAATTTAATTTAATTAATAGAATACAAACAGTTCATATAACAAATTAAATTTCATTCGAAAACATTAATTGGTTTCTTATTAAACTTCAACTATATTCGACGACCCTGCATACTTATCTCCTTTGCTGATTGTACTATAGAGATACACCTCTGCGTTATATTATATTATGCTATGTTATTTATCCTCGAGGTGACTTCATTCAGGCTAGAATTAGATCAAAACTTCACCTACCAAAATACTCCTCCAGTTTTATATGAAAACTATAATAACTCCGAGTGGAAAACTATACCGTCAGCTACTTCATTTAATGCATGAACTACCAAATAACTGCCGCACGTGTTCGCGACTTATAAAAGTCCTGTAAACAGTATTACCTTGCCAAGTTTTCGTATGCTCTATAAAATGTATGTTGTGCACGTTTAGAACTTGGTGTCATAAACGTCGGTGTGCACCCAGCATCTCAATCAAACGTGTCTGAGTGGCCGGAATTTGGGAACTGTTTCCACTCAGCCGGTATTAGATCGAGGACGAGGGTCTGTCAATTTATCGACACTTAGACCGACTACGGGCTACGACCGTCCATCGAAACATAATTTACTTACTTTTAACTGCCTATAAGCCGTTTCATCCTTTTTTCCTCTTTTTGGTATTCATCTGTTTACTTTACGCGTCGGATATCGATTAAAGAGATTATTATCATAATGCTTTTGGCGTCATTCTTTGTTTTCCGTCATACGATAATATTATTAAAAGTTATACTTAACGTAAGTACTACTACTACTAGCTTTGAAGAACTTGTGACATCCCCAGCATGCCCCCCACTTAGAAAGTTCTATCTCATTATTAACTTTCACAACTTAAACAGACAATAAATATTATGCAACAGAGATTTCGTGAATATAATAAATCTTTTGGACACATCTGGTTCTCTTCATTCAACAGCTGGGATATGCGTGTAAATTCGTACAAAAACCAGCCACAGGGGCCGAGCGTTACTACATCCCTAAAGGATCCCAACAGAACGCCACCCTCGGGTTCGATTTGAAAGGCATCGAACGTATACCTTTTTTTCGTTGTCATGTACGCCCACAAAGACAGCTAATATAAAAGATTCTACCTGAGCCACTCGAACGTACACGATACCTTAATAAAATGTTAGCAAAATGATATGGGTAGACAAGGTTCTCAATGTTATGAGTTATTAACATTTTTTTATGTATGTTACACAGTTCCTTGTGTTATGTCAATGTTCTCTTTTAAATATTACATACCTTTAACCCCAAAAGGTATGGTTTCTAAATACCTAGGTATGACTTTATTAGTATTACGATTGAATGACCTCTTCTCTATTTTTAGCGAGATAGTGGATATTATTATTAAGATCTTAATGCTGTTATACGAATCACAAAACCAAACATTATCTTCAAACTTCAGTAAATGCATACGTTTGGTTTACGTGGTCCCATCTATCTAAACCGATACAGTACCGCAAGAAAAAGACGAGATAAACTCGTAAAGTCAACGAGATGTTTGTAAAATGTATCCCCAGTGATACTAGCATGGTGAATTGAGCAGAAAACAAATATTCCTATCAATAGCGAATATCTCCCGTAAGAAATTCAAATGCGTTTCACCCTTCCTATGGAAATTGACGCGAATGAATAATACAACCAGTTCCACCCAACACTTTATTCGATACAATTTTCAAGCTACCAACTACGTGTTTGAGGTTAAATTTTCAATTTGCATAAACATTTTATCATTAGAGTTAATGGCATCGGTTGATGCTAATTTGGATATCGTCCAATCATCGCTGTCAGTGAATGTAACTGCATTATCAAGCCAATCGATTGGCGGGGATGAAGCTGCATTGATGCGATATGAGTTAGTAAACCATAGAACGTGTACTGCAGTAAACACTTGCTATTATCATAGGGCATTTAAGTAGCTACCTACCTAATGAGCATCGGCTGTAAAAAAACACGATTAAGTAAAAAAGATAAACGTCCGTTTCTATGTAATCTTGTCGGTGTCGTGTAAACGTGGAATGAAACCATAATGAAGATTTACTCGAGTGGATGTCTCTGATATCAGCTTGAAGATGTAGGGGCCCGATTACACGTACCACAACGACTACACGGGGACGGACGCTAATTTGTATGAAAATGAATAGTTTAATTCACACGGACCACATTTGGCCGTCAAAATGAACCGTGTGGGCGATACAAACCACATCAAGGCCACGTCGCAGCCACAGCGAAACCACATCGCAACTACTAGCGACAACGCAACTGCAAGAAGTTGCGGCGACACTATTCAGACGTAGGTAACCACTGCTAGCCCACATTTTGTCGTTGCGATGTGATTCGGTTATGGGATTGTGTGGATGGGCCCTTAGAGAAGTAGAAGTGAATTGTCGTGAGTCAACAGAAGACGTTCTATGATGGTGAAGCAACAGTCTAACCATACATTTTGTCCAAAACGGATTTTGCCACACGGTACGCCAACTGTAGAGGTAAACAGTCGTGTATGTAAACATCCTGTGACTAATTTTACGCGAACCCCAAGTCGAGACGAAACAGATGTGCTTAGGTACTACATCCATCTAGTCTATTTACAAGATATTTTACTCAACTTAGTTACCGACATCGTTCGGTAGACGAGACTGACGATATTATTGCTTTCATGGAATACAACTAGATCGACGTTTGTTTCCATCTTGGTAATGACGTGGAAAATGTATTGTGATATTTTATGAGACGGAAAATACTGCGGTATTAAATACCTATAATAACTTATAGGTACCTAGATAGGTCGTTGAACAATAAGACCTACCTAGTTTTTTCTATGGACTCCTATTTCACGATGCGATATTGTTATGAAGGTTTTTGTTGTTTCCAAATAAACGTGACATGACTTTCAATTATCATCTACTTTAAGAAATTTCAAAACATGTCTAATCTATACATATAATAAAATCGTAGGAAAGTCAAAACTGTACATTGAATATTTTTTAAAAAGAATTTTTGGGGCGTGATCTACAATCGATATCGAAGCCAAAAATATAGTTTTTAGAATTTTTGTCTGTTTGTCTGTTTGTCTGTTTGTCTGTCCGGGATAAACTCAAAAAGTACTGCATGGATTTACTTCAAATTTTGCATGAATATTATTAAGAGGTCGGGTCAACATATAGGCTACATATTATCACGCTATCACCTACGGGGGAGGAGCTGTGAATCTTTATTTTTCTTACGCATTCTGTGACAGCGTGTAATCTAACGACGCATATTTAAATGTTGTTTTTAGTAAGCCATGCTATTATCTAGCTTTACACTGTAAAAACTACGCCATTTAAGTAACTTGGGCAGAGAAATATACTTCAATGAATGTAAGTAGTATAAAGACAATTTTAAAACAGCGCCATCTGTGAGATTTCATAAAAATCAAATCAAGTTACAAGTTAGCATTTTTTGGAAATTAATAATTTAAATTTGATCATGTTGGCGAGGTAAGTAGTTAGTTATTCTTAAAATTCATAGATGGTGATGTGCATTTTCTTCATAAAAGTTGTATCGTATAGTTCGTTTTGACAAATTCAAGTTCCAACAAACCCTCAAAATCTTGAGCAGAGTTGAGGAAGACAATTTTAAAAAAATGCGGTGTTAAGTATTACAAAAAAGTTATGTTCATTGATGATGATCATTTCATTTCATGACACCCTCGCGGAGGCTAGCGTCAGTGACAGTCCCAGCCGCATGCGTCATCTGTTTGCCGTCATCTTGGTGTTTTGTGGAGTCTTGAACCCGGTAGTTTTATGGGAGAAGTATCGCCATCATCTGTCTGAAGATTTTCTACGAGCTTTGAGGCGTGCTACTGGAGGCGAAGTCGAAGTAACTGATGAACGCGTGCTGAACACCTGCTCAGTTCACTTTAAGATGTGGTCATTTATATCGGCGGCAATCCACTGATCGAATATGGGTTACCAGCTCCCCAATCATCACCGTATCAAGACCGTGGAAATCGGGAGTATAACGCTGAGACAAATTACGATCCGGGCGAAATGACCACCATACGAAATGACCATGTCGCTTTGTTCTCTTCAGAGCAAAAACTTTATGACAACGTCCTTGAAAGCGTTGGGCAAAACCAGGGTAAAATGTTTTTCTTGGATGCTCCTGGTGGAACAGGAAAAACATTTGTTACCACTGGCATACTTGCAGAGGTGTACAGCACATGCCATGTTTAAAATTCCCACCGATTTAGAGAGCGCCGAAACGCCTGTTTGTGGTATGTCACGTAACAGCCATAAGGGACACGTGCTCAAGGATTGCTCTCTGATCGTATGGGATGAGTGTACGATGGCCAATAGGAAGGCAGTTGAGGCCGTGGACAGAATCCTGCAGGACATCCGCAGGAACGAACATTTGATGGGTGGTGTCACAGTTCTGTTCAGTGGTGATTTTCGGCAAACGCTTCCCGTGGTGACGCGGGGCTCGAGGGCTGACGAGGTGAATGCTTCGTTGAAACGATCTTCGTTGTGGTCACGAGTTCGTACGCTGCGCTTGACCATTTATATGAGAGGTCGGCTCGGCGGCAATGCACATGCTCAAGAATTCTCCGATGTCCTTCTAAGTCTTGGCGGAGGCACTCTACCAGAAGAGATAGGTGTACAGTTGGTGCTTCCAGAGTCTCTCGGTAGAGTGGTATCCAGCTTAGAAGAACTAATTCGCTGTGTGTACGGGGACATCAGTCGTATACCGCACCAGCAGAATTCTTGGGTGTGTGAGCGGGCCATTTTGATGCCCAAAAATGATCAGGCTGCAGGCGCATTAACAGGCGCATTAACGAATGCATTCTCTCGGAAATTGAGACCTCGATAAACACTGTTGTCGAGCAAGATGACGCCACACGTTATCCCGTGGAATTTCTGAGCTCCCTGTCAGCAAGTGGACTTCCAGCGCATACCATCAAGCCGAAGGTCGGTGTTCCGATTATGCTTCTTCGGAACCTATCTCCTCCGAAGTTGTGTAACAGGCCTTAAAGTCATCTCGCTCCACAGACACACCATTGAGCCGGAAATTCACGCGTACAGTTCCCCGTGAGTGTTTGCTTCGCGATGACCATCAATAAGTCGCATGGGCAGACACTGAGGGCAGCGGGTGTCGACCTCAGGACGAGTTGCTTCTCACACGGGCAACTGTACGTCGCTTGCTCCCACGTCACCAGTCCTGACTCTCTTTACATTTTGGCTCCTGGCAGCATAACTACCAACGTAGTTTATAGGGAAGTGTTGTAACCTTTGTACGTATTTTTACTCTTTTGTGTCCTGGAATGTATTCCTGCATTATTTTCTCTATTTCCTTCAGTCACATCTTATGACTGAACTCAGCAGGATTCCCATATAACTCTCTTCACTTGCTTCGCTTGCAAAAAAAACTTATATTTTAATGCTATTTTAAAAGTTGTGTACTTATAATGCTATAGCGACACTGGCATCTTAGGTATTTTTGGTGCTGTAGAGCCTTCACGCAGACGACGTCGCGGGCAGCAGCTAGTTCAAAATAAAACAACTAAAACATGTCATGAAATATGTAAGTATTAAAATACAAGTTGATACTTTAATATAACAATAAACATTGTGAAAAGAGTTCTAAATTGCGATTTTTGACATGTGTCACCCCAGCACACATCCACTCAGGGTTTTGGGTGGATTTGGCCAAATAGGCACACGGCCGGCACGTGATTTAACCAGGCTTTGTTTTTTTATTTAGGTACGATCCGACGTAAAAGCTAAAAAGGTTACAATATTCGTACTGCGAAAATAAATATTTTTTGTTATTAATTTGTCACCCTCTGGCACTTTTTGCTTTTTTTAGACATGTTGTAACACAGATTACTACGTACTTAGATAATTGAAAATAACAAAATTTTGTTTTCTGCGAAAAATAAATTAGCAGCGGCAGATGACACATTCTAAAAACTTCTGAAAAATAATCAACGTCACGAATATGTTTATCGTCGCAGTTTTTATATAAGATAGATTAACAAGCTTACAGTTCGATGACATCCCAAAGAATAAGAAAGTAAAATATAAGAGAAGGTATCAAGATGAAGGGCATGTCACACCTATTATCGTGTACATCACAAAATGTTCGCACTGTACCCGTCATTGCGTACCTAAGCTATCATTTTTCACGGCCTAATCCGTACAGGGCTCGTCAAAGGGAGCGCTTATCGTGGCCCCAATTTATTTCCGAGGGATTGCCACGTAAACCTTGTCATAGACGTCATATTTTCTTTGAATTACACGGTGATTGTCACCAACCACAATAAAAATGTGGTTGTTATGAGTAAATATTTACTGAGAAAGCAAAACAAAGAGAAGTACTTATTAATCACGGTGACGGGCCATGGCTTGACGATTGCTGTCGAAATTTAGCGGCTATTTTAGTAGGTTGTTTGTTTTTTATTTTCGTTTTTTTTTATGTTTGTCCTCCAGTCACGGATTGAAAAACTGAAAATTTCTAAATAGTGCAACTTGAGAGCTCTGGGATATCTTGTTTCCTAAAGGGCTGCAAAAAACAGACTGTAGCTACACCGTGTAGGCGTCCATTTACATATTTATCTTTGGTTCCTTCACAAGATTTGAAGAAATAAAGTTTTAAACTACTAATTATTCGTTTTCTCGCTTATCTATCGTTATTTCTCCTGACAATGTTTATTTTCATTATATGTATGTAACTATGTATCTATGTATTAGTATTATTTTTTTCAGGTTATCTATCCCTTATGTTGCATCGCCATGTTTTGTCTTTGTTCTCTAGCGTTGACTTGTGGAAAATGCCTTAGTTATAAGTCCGCCTTCGAACAATTTATATTACTTAAGCACTTATTATTAGATATAGTAAATAAATAATTAGTGTTTAAACTTATAATTTTATAGGTTCCTGAACCAAAGACTAGGCTGTTCTAGATGTTGAAATGTATAAAGATTTCCAATAGGCAATGTTTCCCAAGGGTCGTAAAAAGTCTTCTTCCTTTACGTCTTAGCTTTCAGCTAAATAAACCCTTTCAATTCACTTTCTGACATTTACGAACAATGAAAACGTTAGTGCCACATTCTAACAAATATTATTACTGTTCGATATACGAGAATAAAGCGAATAGGGCACAATAAAACTAGTGGCCTATTATAAAATAATAAATAAACTCTCTGGAGCGGAACGTGTAGCAGTGAAATCATAAATAACAGTTTATTGTTCTCCAGATATTTGTTTTACATGAACCATCGATCTGTATTGTAAAGTGTACAGTTGCATCGAAAAAGCTGCTAATTATCGTACTGTAAAATTGACATGACGCACAAATCTTTGTGTACCAAAACTATGTTAGAATTGTATACCTACTTAGTAAAAATTAAGGTAAAATTTTTCGTACACTTTTGTAGTCAGCAAAAGTGTATGAAAACTACATATCAACACAGGAGCAATTTTCGTAATTTTAAGAACGTCCACGGTTAGATCTCAGTCTCAATCTGTCAAAAATACCTCTAATTTCCCTACATTTTGACAAGTTTTTGATATTGATTATCGCTGAGATGAGATTGCGACTAGACTTTGAACGTTTTTAATTACGGGAATTGACGTTCAGGTTATATCAAATCCAATTAAAGATTGACGGAATTAAAACAAGATAACAGTACTTATTAGAAGAGATCTTATTCAACAGAAAATGGAATTGTACTTAACACAAAGCAACAGCAGCAAATCGAGAATGCAGATCTACACATCCTTAAGCAATATAGGAAATACCTGGATCACTTAAGGAGCTTTTACATCCAGTAGCGACAAACGCAAATGACTCGTTGCTAATAGTGCGAACACGCGTGTGAACGGAGCGTCCAAGTCGTGATCTTATGCTTCCTCTTCCTAGTACGTATACACCCACTATCACAACTAGAACAAAAAATTTCCTTCGGGGATCATGTACTTTACTGAAGGCCGTGTGAACTAGTGTTTTATGTTCGTTAAAGCCTCGAATATTGTTGTCGACATAAAGCTGACGTGTAGGTAGGTATCCACGTTGGTATTTTGTCGAAAATTTGAATACTTAAAAATTCGAATAATTTCTTCGAATAGCCATATTTATTACGTTTTCGTAGTGTTAAACTGAAGAATATCTACTTTTACTGTCAAACTAATCGAAACACTGATTAGCATCATGATTTGTGTAATCTACAAGCGAATGGGTTAATATTAGGTACATAACAGTTATCAATGTACTCCATTATTGGTTTCAATAAACAAGGATACCTAATTATTTCGAGCTAATTCAGAACCCCCAATTGTTCCCAAATGATTACCTATTCAATAATCTCGCTTAACAAGCGGTAATAATATTACACGTATATTTGCAATTCGATGGTACACCGGTGTTCAATCGCTCGTCACTCATTTTAACAACCTACACACTTAATATCGGGCACCCTTGGGTTTAATTACCCAGTTAGAAAACGCGAGCGTTTTCTATAAAATATGGAACGTTTCATCGTGTTAAATATTATATTATTAAGCACTTTTCTCATTAATATCTGCTTCAATAAAACGAAAAGTTTCATAACCGCAAAGCTTCACTTCAGTTTTATAGCATTTTAGAAATATATGAATTTTGAACGTCAGCCGCTTTTTAAATAACCATTTATTGGATCCGTAACACTGTGCAAATGTAGATAGCGTATTGTTAGTTTTTCGCAGTTGTTTTTTATTTATTCTGCACTCGTATTTCGTTGGCTATGATTCGAAATGTGTTTATGCTGTAAAAAATAATAAACGATGCTTTTTAGTATTTGCTGCGATCTGCAGCACATTTTTGCAAGCATGACGAATTTTGTATAAGAAACCCTCTGCCATACAAAAGTCAACCACACACACAGCTACGATGTGTAAACTAGATCAGAGCCCATCTCCCGAGAATTCGAGATAGTGGAGTAAAGTACCCTATCTGTTCCGCCGGTGCTAGGTTTTCACAAAGGGACCATTCTCAGTAATTCCATTGAATATCATAGGCGATGCGATGCACGGAGCCATGGACCCCGTACACGAGTAATCGGTAAATCGATGCCTACTTTGTTGTTGGTATTTGCTGTGTGTGAGTAAAGCAAGTGAAACGCAATAGCTACATGGATAGATGTGTACTAGGGATGTGTCTGTGTGAGTTATATAGGCTCGATCACGAAGGCTTGATGGATTTTTTGTTCGGTGTTAAAAAAGCGATATCTTTAACGATAGATGGTTTTGTGAAACTTAGTTTTTGTGTATTTAGTGAGTGATTTCGGAGTTGAGAGAACACCATTTTAACAATAATTAGGTATTGTCACTCTTCCCAAGGGATCGAATCAAGCCTCATTTCTCAAAAAAACTCGTGTCTTGCTGAGCAATCGGAGGACTAACAGTAGACAGTAAAATATTTGAAAACCGCTACATGACCCACTAAAACAGTTATCAACTACTATGCAAACGAAAAACAGACAGTTTCTAACCTGCAACCATTTATTTGCCTCAAAGCTGACCAGATAAACTAGCAGAGTGTTGCAATATCGACGTTGAATCAAATGTCAAATAGCTGGCGGCAGGGTGCGATATGTTTGAGCTAGGCACGCTTGGTGGGGCACCCGGCACACCGCACCCAGTCACCCACAGGATGTGGGCCGAGAATGACAGACGTCGCGATAGCCGGCCAAGCGTAGTACGGTTTGCAGTATGTAGCTGTAGGATTGCCAGAAGTGATAGGCAAGGATAAAATGTTGGGTAACGTTGATGTTTGTCGAACGAATGGGTTGTTTTCGTCAAAGTATTAGTTGCCTCTGAATCTTTTAGAGAAGTTGTTAAAAGTTATGAGCATAGTTGCAAAAAAGTCCAGACGATCATCATGAGCTTTTAATCAGGTATGTAACAGTTTCTTCCAACTAGGTAGGTAAATCTAAAATTAAAAACATTTGGGCACAGTTGCCAACTCACAATATCTTTCAGTTTCAAACTTGTTACCATATAAACATATTTCACCTAAAATATTCTAAGAAACAAACAACTAACGTACCATTTCCAGCACAATCTATGCCAGCGATGATTAGGTTTCATATGTTCCAAGTTTGATGGAGCGTGGCACATCCAGTCTGGCTTGCCGAGGGGCCACGGTTGTTTGTTCACAAAATTGCCATTTTTATGGCACGCAAGGCGATCATATTGTAGCATTACTTGCTTGATGTCGCGCGTCATGTCACGTCATACTGCAAATATGTAATATTTGCTATGCGGAGACATAATGCGATTTTATTTGGATAGTTAGCATTCTTTTAATTATTTTTTGGGGTCAATAGTAGGTGCTATTACTATGAATATACTTATCCACCCTGGGTAAAGTCTCTTACATTCTTGTAGGGATTTTGACAAAGGTTAAAGTTACTTAGTCTTCATATTATTGATACCAGTTCAGAGAGCAGTTAAGCTATACATTAGTATATTTATGTGAAACTTATGTGATAGGTACGCTTCTTTTAAATAAATGCTACGGATATTTCGACTAACAAGTTAATTGCGTATATTGCTTCTATTACAAGCACTGTTCGACATGATCATCGCAGTTTCTCCGCAATTCGTCTTACTTAATCGGCGCACAGCAAAAGTTGTTTTGTAGTAGGTAGGATCCAACTTTAAAAAAATCAAATCAACACTCTTTTTCGAACGCCCACTTACTCGTTCAATCAAGAAATCTCTTCGAATCTATCCCGGTTCGTCACGCATCACTGCCGAATCTTTGTTCATCGTAATTGCCCTCCGTGACGACTCATAGCCGTGTTATATGGAGAGGCTATTAAACTGTCAATGCCAGAGGGTCATAATCCGGAGTGCGCACCGCAATATGGGCAACATAAATCAGCTAATTAACCCTCCTAGCCCTTATTAACGACATAAATTTCGCGCTCCGAAGCACACCACTCGAGACGAGATGCGGGTTTATATGCGCATAACACACTCAGCGCCATGTCTGCCGGTGGAATTATGTCAGTAAGTGTTCGAGGCCTAACGTGGCTTAAGTACAAGACAATGTTAATCTACGTTGTCCTTACAGTTACTGCGTAACTTGATGTAGGTAATCTTGAAAACGTGAGACAATAATGTGCGCAAGTAGGTACCTAGTTGACTTAATGAGTCTTTCGTCCTTTGACAATAAAACGGTGTAGAATTATTAATTTGCACTAACACATAATATCTGACTGCGTACACACTAATGTAATGGGAAGTCAGGTCATTTATGATGAAAGTGGACATTAAAAAACAGCACACACTGAAACAACTCACAATGCAATGCGTAGTGTATTGTGAGTTGTGATTGCGACATTTCAAAACCGTAACAACATTTTCCGACGCACATAAAGGTTGTAAAAGTGATAAAACTCTGCACATAATTACAGTACCTACTACAGCGAGTATTCCCGTATCGCGTGGCGAGGGCTATTACAACGGACATAAACTAGTGAGTCATCTCTTCCCCGCTTATCGAGCTGATCTCCGGCACACATGGCGTCATTCGATGCACTTTATTGTATTGCCATGTTACAACCTATCTCATCTGGCACGCGAACTTTTTCATTTCATCCCACTACTGCGATGCTATCGAGCGGATAAACGACTCCGATAGGAAAATGAGCTTGAAATATACCATAATTTATTATAATACATTCGTGAGCTTCAATAAAAACTCGGATGCTATGAAAGGTCTTATCCAGTGAAGTAGAAATGGAAAACTTGTTTTTCATCGAACTCTGCGGCGAGGTCGACGATGACTAGTCGAATTAAAAAACAGAAGAGAACCGCGCGAACGACGGAATGAATGTTATTGTACCAATAGTAATTTATCAAAATGTCCGTGGTTCGTACCGCCCGACAACTACCGCACCGCTTGCTTTATACGAAATTTAACCAATGAGAGCGTTCCAGTCTTATTGCTTTTACACTTGAAAGACGGATCTATTAGGATCACTGCACTGGAAAAGATAAAATGTTTTGCCTTTGACAGCTCGGCTTTCCATTCTTAAGTAAGTCAAATCACGCCGACTGAATACTGATGTTGGCTTTTCGTGGACTTCTGTTAGCCCCGATTGTTTTTGTTAAATAGAAATTATTGCTTATTTGACTACGGATCAATAGGAGTTACGAATGCTTAATGTATGAATGGGTTCGTTTGTGGAGCGTGACAGAGATAAAAGTGAACTTTTATCTGTATGTGCGTCGCTATTAGCTATTAACATTATAAGAACCCTCTTCCTTTAGGGGTCAGACGATGTGGGGTCGACAAACTCGTGTGCATTCAGCTGTGATCGCTCTCAATGGCGGTCGTTAATATGAACGAACACACAAAAGATGGATTTAGAGTTGATGCGAAGTCATTATGTAAAGATGGACATGCTTTCGAAAGTATTACCATAGGCAAATTAAGTAGCCGCTTAGATAGCAGAGCACGAATGTAGGGGAAGAGCTCCGAATTAATTTATGATGTCCAGTTCCTGGGCATGCCTTTAAAAAAGTAAAATGTCCAGTTCCTGGGCATGCCTTTAAAAAAGTAAAAAGTGCGCAGTGGTGTTGAAAATTGTCAGAAAACATAAAAAGTCCATTAGCGCGTATAAAGGGCAGTGTAACCGTGTTCAAGCTTAGGCCTAATTGATGGAGAGCCCGCATTTGGCGTAGGTACAGGAGTGCAATTTACATACCTAACTGCCCTGCTCAGCAGCTCAGCTCCACGTCAGCCTCAAAGGAAAATATACAAATTTAGACAGATTTTTAGGACAAAACAAACAAAAATCAAGTTACTCGTTGTATCGCACCAATACCACGCCAAAGTTTTAATTAGATACGAGTAATGCAAAGCCGTAATCTACTTATACATATAAAAAAAACAATCGCCTGAGAATACTTTTCCAAACAAAAATGCATACTTTCAGCCTCTTGGTCGAATGTTATAATAAAAAGTCCAATCTAATTTCAGTAATGGGGACCTAGATAGTGAGTCGTCACTAGTTTAATGGTGGTTTAGAGTCAGTAAGCCTCATATCATGTGAGAACACGGCTCTTACCGCCATGCATAATGCAAGGCGACGCGACGCGAGCCAGTTACCGTGTTCATGACGATCCGCACTATTTAGTGATGTTACTAGCTAATGACAAACTAAACTGGGGCTTTATTTAGATTTAGAAAAGCTTTTGGCATAGCCTAATAGCATTCAGCCTATAATGTTCCCACTGCTGGGACACGGGCCTCCTCTCGGTGAGAGGGAGTGAGCCATATACCTCCACGCGGGCCCAGTGCGTGTTGGTGGATGTCACATGTCTTCGAATTTTTGGTTCTAGGACATGCCGGTTTTCTGCACGATGTTTTGCTTTACCGTTTTGAGAGTAGTGGTGATGAAATTAAATACACATATTAAACTGCCAACTACTTACACACTTAAGTCAGGGCCGATAGGTACCATCGGGCCACATCTGGCGTGATTACACGAAATAAGGATCTTTCTACCGAGATCTTCAAGAAACTGTTGAAGTAATTGCTGGCAGAGAACCAAGCTGAAGCGGTAGACGGCTGGAAGTGCCAATCTTAGGTGTGATGTCTGGCGGCACAAAGGAGTTTCTCGGAACAAAGATAACTCTCAGCCAAGACCGCGAATTAGTAAACGTAGTTTTTTTATGTATTTTAGTCAGATGGACATAAATGGACTGGAAAAAGTATAAGTTAGAGCAGTAGAGACTAACAGCAATCAATATCTTATCATAGAAAGTGCTACTTACATAACCAAACAATTAAATATAATGATTTTACCAAATACGTTATATTTAATCATCACTGAGACTTCTAGATCGATAATAGATATTTGTAGCGCTTTTATTGTAGTGCTGAAGTAGTTCCTCAAACTATAGTTTCCATTGAACCTAAAGCCAGTCGATCCTCTTCCCAGAAACACCACTAGGTACTTACATTTTCGAAAACACTTGCACGGCACTAGCAGTTCGGTATAGCTACGTTTCTGTTGCCGGTTGCGTTAACAAGAAGATAAAGGCTGTACAAACGTTGAATGAGCAATAATAGGGTTATTTAGAAGCCGCGGCGGAGCAGGCCTCGTAGTCCTCGAACAAACCGCAAGTCCGCAACAATATCGCTGTATAAGTAGCTTCCCTTCAGATTGTTTGCTTTTAATATTGCTTGCGTCTTTTGTTTTACTTAAGAAGTTGACAAGATTGCTTTCTTGTTTAGCCTTTTTTGCATGAATTTGATGTATGATAGGATATATACTTAATTTAAATCAAGTCGACTCGCTGTGGGTTTATACAAAGTCAACTGTTTTTGACAATTTCAGTACTTATGTAGGTACTGAAACTATCAAAAATAGTTGACTTATTGAAGATAAGTTGCACGTAATTCTTTGCTTGCTTACTATACTTGCATCGTAATTCTTTAGACTACAAAAGTGCTTTTTTAATACGAATTTTCCGTCAGCATTAAAAATTCGTTGGCATTATCGCTATTAAAAAGCTCGAAAAAGGGAATCGAGCACTTTCATGATTTTAATTATGAGAGTAACAATCAACGGCGCCTTCATTAAAATATGTATTGCAGGTGACAGAGAACCAGATATATTTTTTACTTATGTTTCTTTTTAACGGTGGCTAAGATTAGGCTATTTTCTAGCAGCCAAACTTGTTCATAGATAAGCTCTTTAAAAATCGAATGCTTTTGGGATGAAAAGGATGTCCTTCCTTTTGACAGATATGGTGATCTCTATTTATCTGACATTAGCGTCTCTTTACTGTATTTTTTTTTAAACAAAATGAAGCCACAAAAAAGCCAAAATTCAAATAAGACGAAGGCGTATTTTAATATAAGTACATAAAGTTCCACCGCACCGTCAAGATTTCATCACTAGTTCAGTCTCTTAAAATTCAAGATGGCCATGCCATAAAACGGGAAATTTATTTTCTTAGCGAATGTTTTCCACTTTATTCGAACGTTACTTTAACAGCATAGTTAAATTTAAAATTTTAGAAAGATTAAATGTCGCCTCACCTCACAGCCATTACGAAAAATCCCAAGTTTCCCCGTAATTAATTTTTATAGCAACCGCTACGCATGTAAAAACACTTTTTCCATAAGAATTATGCCTCAGCTGCCCTGATTTTGTAACTTTTTAGCTGAAATAAACGGTAAACTCGTAAAAAAGGGTCTGAATATGCACGGTGCTATTTAATGTGACTTTTTGCAGTACATAAAATATAAATGAGCGGTTTTGTTGTAAAAAGTTTATACGCCCCGACGTGGATGGGGCTTCACGTTCATTACAATGGTATTCCCTCGCTTTCAGCTCAAATGGAGCCCTTAAATCCTCTACTTGAATACCTATCATGCTGGTAATTCGCAAAGGATTGAAGTGACTATTAATTGAGTACTATCTCATACCGTCAGCTTACCATATTATCCAGTTAATAACCCGTAAAGCTTTACTGTAAGCGTCATGAAATGATTACGTATCTTATCGACTAGCTTCTGTCCGCGACTTCGGCCGAGTGGAACTTCTTGTTCCCCGACTCACCCCGTCGCATTGCATCACCCGCCCGCGCTATTACTACTCTTTCCTCGGCGCCTAAGGATCATAGCGTGATGCTAAATAGCTTACAGCTTTCCTCCAGAATTGGGATTTAAAAAAAAAAATTAAATCCGACTGGTACTTCAAGAGCTTAGCGAGTTCAGACAAACAAACAAACACTTCAGCTTTATTATTAGTATAGATAGATGTAAGGATATTTTTTTTTTAGTACAAAGTCACGAAGCATTGCTGTACCAACGCTTACTGTAAAATATGAATGGAAGCTATATAGGCCAGAGGTGCAATAGTACTTAAACAAAGTGACGCGACAATGATATTCGATCACTGATCGAACATTTCTACATATTTTGGTACCAAATCCGTATTCGCTGCTGAGCCGGATCTATACCTGAGAACACCAAGGATCTTACTTTCAAATTCTGTGCTGACGATACCAATAAGGCTAGATATTAAATTACGTTCTTTTCTATTTCCAGATCAGGCAGAGGCGCGGCCTACGCCTGTTCCGAGGGTGAAGGGAACGCACCGAAGTCCTGTTGTGGCCGGCCCCCGCTCCGGCTTTGTGTGCTGTTCCTCGGCGTGGTAGGGGCCTGTCTGGTGGCCGCCGGCGCTGTGCTTGGGGCCCTCAGGCCCCACCCTCGAGCCCCGCTCACATTACTCCTACTCATGATAGGTAAGGTCTTTTACGTAGAAAATAAGACAGAGGCCTTTGATAAGGTGCCCAAACATTACATTACATTGTTTTAAGAGTATGTATCTACACCAGTTATACAGATTTATCTTAGTACTATAAATCTCTCTTCCTTCAATCATCTTCATCCTATAGTTCCAAGACAAGGAACACATGCATATAACCTAAAATAATAAACTCTATCCATCTACATTAAGTGCCAAAATATCTGAAAGTTAGCCTTAAGAAGAAATTGTAGCTCGGTGACAAAATCTATAAAATAGCTCACTTCATATTATTACGTCTTTGCAGATTATAAAAATAACATTGCACCGTTGTATTCGCTGATTTGAACGAAACCCTTTATAATCAAAGTCTTTGATCGTTTAACAGTTCTGAACTCATTTCATGCTAAAGCGTTTTTTTCTTCATAGCTGATGGAAATTATCCGGTCCGATGAGCGAACCGACGAAACGAAAGCAGGCGAGATTCATCCGTGCCTGCAGATGTGCATAAAATTTAATGTCCACGTTCTAATATTCATAAATATGGCCGAAACGGTTTCACACGGCCGACATAACTGACGTAATTAACCATGAAACAATCTGCGGTGGCTCATTTGTTATTCGCTATGCATATGACAATAACAAGTCTGGCCGAAATCTCATTACATCATTCACATCGCCGCTGGAGTTTTCAATTAAACTTCTAATGAGTTTTAGAGTAGAATTAATTGGATTTTCATTAGCGTTAGGGACAGATGATATTGTTACAGGCAACCGATCTATTGTTGTGCCGACGGGCCAATTTGTACGCCTCACTCACCAGCGACGCGCCATCGGCGAAGCTTATCACGCATCGTAAAGTGCTCTGTGCATATTCTGTACCTACTGTTTTAGCATATGGCGCTTATCGACTACCGCTGACTAAATTAATAGTGATACATCCGTTTGGAATTGGAACTCGTGGAAATAATTTAAAAAGTTAAAATTAAGCGGGTAGCTATTTCTTTTTTTTTTTCTTTTGGCTTGGCAAGGATTTGCATTTTGTCAATAATGGTACGTTTAGGTTTAAAAAGGACGCGTTCGCCATGTTAGAAGTTTCCCGCGCTTTTTTTCAGGTAGTTTTTGTTTTCAATATTTCTAATACATTACACGCTCTCTTTTTAAAACACCATAAAAGTGCTCTTTGTTTGGTTGTCTATTCATTTAATAATTGATTAATAATTGTTTTCAATTTAATAATGGCTCCTTCATTAATTCTGCTTTAATGTTCGTTAAAATTAATGAAACCCCACATACAAAGTCAGTGGCGCACCGGAACATATTGTTCGTGATCGCGAGCATGAAAGTAATTAACAACAGTTGCTGGAGCCTCGGTTGCTGTTATTATCTGTGGCTAATTTCTGACAGCTATAATATCTATAGAACCATTAGTAAGGTGACATCTGGCGCTCATTGATTGATAAGTTTTCAAAATATTTATGAAGGTAGGTATCAATTGTAAACAATCGATTTGAGACTTGGAGCCTTGGAACAGTATGATCTTCAAATTTCTTTCAAGTTCTGCGATGCCCACCTAAACGGTTGGTATAGTCGACCTCGTAATTGTATTAACACTTTTGACAACAATGCTCAGTTAATTGAAACTTCACCAAGGGTGAAACTATTTAACTGTCACATAGGCAAATCGATCTTGTCGTTTTATAACCTAAACGTTAGGCTCTTTTTAAAAACACGTTTTTCTTGCCATAGAAATCTACGCTTTATTGCTTTATCCGCCGTGAGTAGGCACGGTTGTCAGTGTTGTATGGATCACTATCATATGGAAGCTTGTTGACGGACACGTTTTTTTTTACGGCGCGGTTTATATGCCCGTACCTACCGTAATGAAACCGTACCGTGTACACACGGCTACACATCAAGCTATACATTTCCAGTTTTAACTGACCTCGCACTGCGCGGTTTTTCGTACAATCAGAAGTCAGCTTATACTGGTTATGTATAGCTTTATGTGTAGCCGTGCGTACAAAGGGCCTTGGGATGGTCACGCGTTTACAAGGTCGACTGTACTTAAGTATATTTATGTTCTTGAATTTTGTGCCATCAGCTGCCTCAGTTATCAATCTCAACGACCAGTATTAGGCATTGTAAATAGGAGCTCCTGTGTACAACGGCCAAGGTAAGGTTGACTTTTGACGAGTAATTTGCATATCTAAGAATGCAGCTTTGGAAATTAGTGTTGCTAAAAACACCTCAACGATTAAAATATTTTTTCACAAAATTCCCACATAAGTAAACTTAACAAACACTGCGTACCTATCATAAAAATGAAACATGTAGGTAACCTTATCAGATTATGTCAAGGAACAATCTTCAAACAATCACAAATCAGAAAGTCGTTCAGACAATTCCTACCTACATTTCGGTAAGTACTATTATTAATATTTACTAGCTGACCCGGTGTTCGTACCGCCTCAGAATCAATAAGAACGAATGTATGAGAAAATTTGTCTTATTTTTTTTTTGTGTGTGTTTAATAGTTATGTTTTAATTGTTATTCTGCTATTCGGGGCGGAGACAAATCCAATAAATCAAAGATCATCAAAATCACTCCAGCCGTTCTTGAGTTATAAATGGTGTAACTACCCCTTTGTGTTTATTTATGCAGGGTTATTGGAAAAACACCAACAACCTCTTAAGAGGTGATTGTACTCATAGTTATGAAAACTTTTACTATGGGACCAAACCTGAAATCGCGAAATAAAAATCAGCTGTTCCCTACATTTATCTTCGTCTATCTCGACAAGTCCCCCATAATAAAAGTTGATCATAATGATGAGTACAATGACCTCTTAAGAGATTGCTGGTATTTTTCCAATAACCCTGTATAAGGTGTTAAAAAATAAAACCTACAAAACTTTAAGAGGTGCTTTAGACCATCGAACTGAACAACTTTGACTATGGGACCAACTCTGAAATCACGAAAAAAAAAATTTGCTGTTTAATACATTTTGGTGAAGTAGGTATTGAACTTTTGTATTAAACAGCTGATTTCTTTTCGTGATTTCAGAGTTGGTCCCATAGTGAAAGTTGTTCAGTTCGATTTGTCAGGTTTATAACACTTTGTATAGATTACAAACATAACATAATCAGCCTATAACGTTCCTACTGCTGGAACACAGGAGTCCTCTATGTGAGAGGGAGACGGTTATTTTTTAATTATTACCTAGTTATTATATTTTAAACTAGCAGCGCCCCGCGGTTTCACCCGCGTTAGCTTAGAACCCAAGGGAATATCATAATAAAAAGTATCCTATGTGTTAACCCTGGTTATAAATTCCGTTCAACGGTTTACGCGTGACTGAGTAACAAACATCCAAGCATCTTCACAAACTTTCACATTTATAATATTAGTAGGAAAAAGCCAAAGCGTCGTTAGTCTAGTGGTCACAATACTGCTGAGAATGAGGTCCTGGGTTCGATTCCCAGGTCGGGCAAAGTGTTATTGGGTTTTCTATCAGGAATTTCTCAGAAGCAGCTCGGAGTCTGCATCTGTGCCGTTTGATGGCAATAGGCTCGCCCCACAGATATAGATAGACCTAGATAACGCAAGTATCATGATTTCTATGAAAACCAAGCGTGCCATTTTTTGACTACCTACTATGACGTCACAAGCATTCTTTCTCACTCACGCTCACTCAGCCAGCAGTACACAGCCGATCGATTCTGTAAAAATCTCACCGTGAAAGTTAGGTGAAGTGAGTTTAGAGTGAGCTGTCAAGAGTATCAATCCCTAGCATCAGGATGACACTGACAGTTCACTCCAAGCTCACTTCACCTAAGTTTTCACGGTGAGATGGTTACAGAATCGTACTGCAGGACTGAGCGCGAAAGTGGCGGCTTACGATTTTTGAACGTAAGTTGGTGCGATTTTTAGCACGCGAAGTAGTTGTTCTTGCGATATCTAGGTGTGGCTCGCCCCTATTACATGGGATTTTAAAATAACTGGGGTGGGTGTACCTACTTACCTATTAAGGGTACATCTGTGCCCTAACCCTTTGGGAATTACTGGCGTGATATTATATTATGTTTTTCACCAGTCGGTTACTGGTGGTTCAAATAAAATGTATTTGGTCCACGCACACAGTTTTATTGGAGCAGTGGTGGCCCAGTGGTAACGGCCGCGACTTACGAGTAGGTCATAGGTTCAAACCCCGTCAGGCACTTTACTTTGTGTAAATTATTTCATCACCATAGCTCTCAAAACGGCGAAGAAAAACATCGTGAGGAAATCGGCATGTCCTAGAACCAAAAATTCGAAGACATATGACATCTACCAACCCGCACTGGGCCCGCGTGGTGGATTACGGCCACTCCCTCTCACAGAGAGGAGGCCTGTGTCCCAGAAGTGGGAACATTATAGGCTGATTATGTATGTATGTACATTGTACACAGTTTCAAGTCTATCTATGCAAATTGTTTTACGTCCACAATGCTAATGTGTCTAATAATACCTATACAGTGAACTTATGTAACACTACGCTTTGCCACTTTTTAAACCCAGATAATGTTTGACCCAAATGAAAGTATTGCACGTCTGCAACTCATTACATGACGTACGGTTTTGTGGTTCCTCAAAGGCCAAACTGCACTCGAACCAAGATTACCTATGGATGGTCAAAATAATTTTTTTTTGAATAGTGGTAGCATTATTGTCTAAGCAACAAACGAAACAATTACGTGCGGATCCGAATGGTAAATATCAATAAACTCTTAGACAATACATACCTACGCCTTCTAGTAACATAGTGTAACGTCTGGAAGTTTTTGGCAAATATCCTGTAGTATGCAGTCACCAAAAGAGATAAGTAACCAGGATCGTCGGGTAAAGTTGAAGTTTAGTAAGAAAACCACAGATATAGATACACCCAGATAACGCAAGAGCAACTATTTCGCGTGCCGAAAATCGCACCAACTTACGTTCAAAAGTCGTAAGCCGCCACTTTCGCGCTCAGTTCTGTGTGTACTGCTGGCTGGGTGAGCGTGAGTGAGAAAGAGCGCTTGTGACGTCATAGTAGGTAATAAAAAAAAATGGCACGCTTGGTTTTCATACAGATCGTGATACCTATCTTTTTTTCTTCACAGATATATATAGACCTAGGTCTATGAAACCGATGAATGTTTTCGAATGAAATTTAATTTGATAAATTAGTTGTTTGTTTTCTGTTAATTAAATTATTTTTAATGGAAAACATCCATAGGTTTCTCACTAAACTTCAACTATACTCGACGACACACTGTTTACTTATCACTTATGGTGACCTTACATAACTAGTCTGCTCATTATGCGCATTGAGACGACGAGGCTGGTAGCACTACCATCTGCCTAGCCTTTTCCCAACTATGTTGGGGTCGGCTCCCAGTCTAACCGGATGTAGCTGAATACTGGTATTCAGCTACATCCGGTTAGACTGGGAGCAAAGCTGGGAGGGAAAATACTGGTATTTTACATAGAGTAACTGCCTATCTGACCTCCACAGCCCAGTTACTGGGTAATACGATACCCCTTGGTAAGACTAGTTGTCAGACTTTCGGGCTTCTGAGTACACGTAACGACTGTCAAAGATCCACGAACGACAACCGGGACCAACGGCTTATCGTGCTTTCCGCGGCAAGGAGGGGTCTCGGTATGTAAAGATGGTCACCCATCCACAGAACAACCGCGGCACGCGTTGCTTAACCTGATCGATCGACCTGTGCGGCTGTTATTATTTAGCCACGGACCCCTCCGCTGCGAAATTTATTTTTAAATGTCGCAGCATCATGCAGAGATAGGAGCCTTTTGGCCTCGTATAGGACTTTCTGTTTCATTTTTCTTTTTGTTATTTTTTTTTTAAATATATAATTTGGTTTTTTATTTTAGACTGTGTTTAGTTTAGTTTGTGATCTTCCTGTACGAGTTGCAATAAATACGTTTTCTTTCTTCTTTCTTTCTATTATTATTTAGCCTCGGGCTGGTAACACTACACCAGTAGATATTTATGATGTTCTTTGTTTTCAGGTATAGGAGTAGTGTTAGTAACGGCGGCGGGGCTGGCGTGGCGGCTAGGAGCACGTGACGCCCCTTGCGCCTTGCTAGGACTGCGCCGTGCTTCGTGCCGGCGTCTCGTACCTCGGCTGCCCCCGAGCTACGCGCGACCGCACCACCCCTACGCGGCCATGCTCTACCCTGAGTTCCACTACAGGCCGCCACCCCCCACCTATCAAGCCTCAATGCAAGAATATAGACTCAGGTTGGTACCAAAATACCCCCGACTCTTAGCCCTCGTATCCAGGAGTGATTTTTAACACGGCCATTTTTGTCGCGCACTTGATCTTACGCACTGTTTAGCGCCGAGAGTTGAAAATCCGACTTATGTTCTTTTGACGCGCTGGGATGCACTCTGTTGGTTTCTCAATGTTCGGCTTAACACCGAGAGTTGAGAATCCAGTGCGCGACAAAAAATCGTCGGTTCGTAAAATCGCCTGTGCATCCTTGGCTTTCTTTCTAGGCTAAAAACCTGGTCTCCTAAAACAAAATCTGTAAGGTATGTATCAATATACTCCTTTTAATTTCGTAGTAACGAGGTCTGGTGTCCTAGAAGGCAAAATAGAAGAAACTTTGAAGGCAGTCCCAGCTCCGCTTTAAGACCTGTCAGCTGTCAGGCCTCAATGCAAGAATATAGATTTAGGTTTGTAGAAATTTTCTTCCTTGTTTGGCATCAAGAGCTGGTGTCCTAAATGGCTAAATATATGAAGGTCTCAATGCTTGGGTATGGGCTCAGATTAGTGGCAAAGATCCCACGCTTTCTCTATTGCTGGCTTTTATTAAACCTTTTGAATATCTGAACATTTGAACTTACGCTGAACAAAAAACACATGACACAAAATGGCACAACATAGAGAGCTATGAAAGAAAACAGAGGTTCTTCCCCGCTTGTAAGGAGCTTTAGAAAATTAAGGAAACCCCACAAATGCCTCACACCACACATGCCATATAAGTATATGGCATGTATTTTTGTGGGGTTTGGCTTGTCAAATCTTGGACCACTTGCAAGTCCACGTGTTCCATAGTTTGACAAACAGAACGTTGTTAAAGGATGTACATATAGGTAATTTCCTTCTATAGACATAACTGCCCATCCTGAAGTGCATGGGGAGTAGGTAGAATCCTTCCGAGTTATGTGAAGACATTAAACTCATTAGTCGTAGCTAGTGAAACAAAAAAGTTTTTCTCTAATCAGTAATTAGAACTTGTGATTTCATTTTCTTTGAAACAGATTACACGTGTCTAAAATTCACAAGTACTTAGCTTGACCTTTTAGCAAAATTGATAGGTATAATTTCATTAATTTCAATATAATAAAGCAGTGTAGGTTGCCATCACAACAAATAGCTTCCAGTAATGAAAAGCTAAAAGGAAAATAACAAACACTTAACTATACCCCCGTACCAAAATACCAGCCTTTATAGAGAACTAGCAGCGCCCCGCGGTTTCACCCGCATAAATGTCGATCGCGTGGGAATATCGGGATAAAAACTATTCTATGTCCTTTCCCATGATTCAAACTATCTCTATACCAAATTTCATCTAAATCGGTTCAGCGGTTTAAGCGTGAGGAGGCAACAGACAGACAGACAGACAGACACTCTTTCGCATTTATAATATTAGTATGGATTTTAGCAATTCTAATTAAATTTTACTTCTAACAATCAGCACCCTAATTGCGTAACAAACTTTCAATGACAATCTGAAGCTTGACCTTTGAGGAACTGAATAACCATAGATCAAGAAATAAGCTACAGATAGATATGCAATACTTTCATTCGCGTCGAACGTTATCTGGGTTTAAAAATGGTTGTTAGTGTTAAATTGAACTCGAAGGATATCACAATCTTCACATGTTCAAAAAATTGGTCTGCTCAACAACGTAAATAACGCAATAAATTGATTTATTTATCTATTTAAACTTTTCGCACAAAAAGGTACAGAGGCGGACTTAATGCCTTAGGCATTCTATACCAGTCAACCAAGGGTGGTGAAGAGATTAGATGGCAGGTGCTTTGGTGTAGATCTAACAAAATGAAAGCTATCGCTACTGTTACTGTGTTAGGCAATTACCCCGTTGACCTACGATACATTTTAGTATCACTGCGAGGATAGACTATGCATAAAATGAGTTTTGTTTAGCAAAATTCACAAAAAAAAACAAGACTTAAATTGTCACTTTATCATGTTAGATGAAGTGACAACTTAATTCTTGTTTAAATCAAACTAACTGAACCAACAAACTTATCCAATTTGAATTTCAATTCATACAAAAATTCCCATAGATCTTCACATTTTCCGGAATTTCCAAATTCCGGGCAAATTAAAAAAAATATATATTTTCTTAAAAATCTTATTCAGACTATTACGAACATTTTATTAAAACACAAATTAGCGAGCGAACAGCATTTCTTTTTTATTTATATATGTAGATAGAAGATACAGGTTTTCAGATCTTTCTTCACTTTCTAAAAAGTGCTCACGTGCTCTGTACGTGATAATACTTAAACGACAGGACACATACCGCAAAATAAGGATCAGACGTAGTACCTTTGTATAAGGCCAGATTCACACTAGGCTGACATTGTTCCACCGAACTGCACTTTACAAAATTTTGTTTCAGTGCGGTTAGTGAAAGTGCTCAGGTGCGGTTCGTCCAAGTGCGGTTGAAATCAGTGCTCTGAGTGGAATACCTCATAATTTTGTATAGAGGCGTGCATGCTACCCTAATGGCACATGACGTGCATCACGTCAGAATCGTGTGCATCCTCTGTTCAAAATATCTGGCGTCGATGGGCTTCTAATGCATCACTACACGAGGTCAGCCTAGTTTGAATCCGATAATACCAGAAGGTACCCAAAATGACAGCTATAACGCTAGAGATAGACGCAAGTCTACAACAAATTGTGCAATTTTCATCAATTTTTCAAACTGACCATTATTTTTTATTCCAGGTTACTTCTGTTAGACAGAAGTGCGCCCGCCGTGTCGCCTCCGCCGACCTACAGATCAAATTCCGCCAGTCTAGTCAGGTAGGAGCAAAGTCAATACAACCGCTATCTGAAACCTATAACCAGATTGTTTCGTCTTCAAGTGCCTTTCCTTATTGGAACGAAAATATATATCGATCTGTTATCAGATACGAACGTCCGATGTGGACGGTAAAACACATTGTTTTACGTTTGTTTTAAAGTCGTGGAGGAAATAGAAACGAATGGATTGAAACTGAGAACAGTGTTTATGTGTGAGAGAGTCAATTTACTTTTGCGAAACTAGAGTTGGAATCTAAAAAGTTACTGCATGTGTAGGCATTGAATACTATTAAGTGAAACTAAAACTATACGAAACATACAAGCCATGCTATTCTCTAAGGATACAGCTTTGCGGGCAGCGCTGTCACAGCGCTGTCGCGGTGGGTTTGACGGCTGCGACAGCGCTGCCCGCAAGGCTGTATCCTTAGAGAATAGCTCCCCAGCTCTACCAATAGTTAGTTACATAATCAGCCTACAGTGTTCCCACTGCTGGGATACAGGCCTCCTCTCTACGAGAGGGAGTGGGCCGTAATCCACCACGCGGGCCCAGTGCGGGTTGGTAGATGTCACATGTCTTCGAATTTTTAGTTCTAGGATATGCCGGCTTTTCTCACGATGTTTTCCTTCACCGTTTTAAGAGCAGTGGTGATGAAATAATTTACACAAAGTAAAGCGCCTGACGGGGTTAGAACCTACGACCATTCACAATTTTCACCTATTGTTTCCATGTCACCAGCAGAGGATCAACGGGCGCAGCGTGGTGCGGCTCCGAGTACAGCGGGCCGCCATCCTACCGCGCCCCCCGCGCAGACCCCCCCGTCGTCGTCACGGACAACCTGCCCACCATCACGCCAATAGACCTCAAATACGGCGACAACACCATCGAAGCTTTACCCAAACCCGAACAGGAGAAAGACCCAGACGAACATCTCGTCACCATAGTACACACAGACTCACAACCCGTCATCGTTACCGTGTCGGGCTCCCCCGCACTCAACGATACACACACACAACCACCTTCAGAGATCGACATACTAGCACACTTATAACGCATCAAACATTAGCACAATACACGAACTTTACGTTCTAGAAGGAATAAACTAGACAAACCCGATCGGTATGCGGCTACACGGACTTTCCTGATTGGGAGTTTTGCAAGCGCTCCGAAGGCTTGTGATTGTAGCTACGATCGATGTGATTGAAACGTTGTACTAGTGTACAGGAAAGTAAGCAAAAAGTGATTTAATATAGAAGTGAAACTGTTAATTATTATAACAATAATAAATTAACAAATGAACTTAAGCGATTATTTTCGAGGGCATGATAATTTTGTTTTGAATGGCAGTGAAGTGACTTGCATTTGAAATTACATTCACGTCTAGCTAAACTAGATAATGAAAAGTAGACAATTTCATCTTTAAAAAACATATTCTCGAGATAATTTATATATTATTGTACTACATAGAAGACAAAGCTATATATGTTCATTCAAAACAAAATTGTCTTATAAGTTTGTGTAAACTCTGTTTTTTTAATTTAATGGTTTGAAGTACCTTATTTTATTATAATAAGTATTGTGTAAATATTTAAAAGCACTGACGTATTTTTCGTTTGAATAGTGTTGTTATATTTAACAAAATATGTGCCGTGTATATACAATTGATACAAATTATATTAGGATTAGAATATGAATAATAATGTAGTTGATGCAACGATCGATTTATTATTGAAACCAAATCCTTCACCGAGATGTACAACTAAGGAACTTGTTATTCATGTAGTGCCAATGGTTGTTTATTTTTTTTTTTTTGTAAATAAAAATAACCAGTTATTATATTTTTCTATACAATTTTGCTTCAATACTAACATATTTAAAACTGAGAGGCAGATGATTGTTACTTTTCCGCTTCCGTCTATTAGCATGTTCTTATAATTCTAGTTTCACGATATTGTCTGACGTCCTACGAACCTACTTAGAAGTGTCGTCCCCTATATCGCTTTCTATCCACAATAGCTATTCGAGAATAATAAACCAGTTCTATTGTTACATCTCTGCATTGAAAACTATACAATTAATGTAGGTGTCCTATAACTTCATTTCTGTAGTAATTATCCTTCTATTTATCACTTCTCTACATCTTCATTCGCTTAGTTTAATGTTCGTATTATTTCGTGACCGCAATATTATAAGTTATTTGGTACTAGCAAGTTTTAGAAGACTCTGTAAAATAAAGATATTATTACAAAGAAAAATACACAATGGTAAAGTTTACAACACGAGACAGATTGAAAAAGTAAAATTCGGAAAGAAAAACGTGACGAAAAATTCGGAAATACTTTAATTTAAAAAACCTTCGTCAGCAAAATGCGTACGAATTTCTGGAATAAACTTTAATCCACACAAAGTTGATAATAACTGTAAATAAATACAAGCGAATGAACAAAATATACGTGTCATACATATAAAACGAGAAAATAAGACACATTTTCATCTTTTAAGTTAATTCCATCAAGTAAGTACCCAGAAATGTTTTTGAACTAAACCATAAATTAGCAGTGATGACATAGTACTGTGTAAAATACTATTAGGTTAAGATATTGTAACGATATTAAACATATTGTAAATAACGTTATTTGTATTATAAGAAATAAAGATCTTTAGTGAAACCAAATTGTGTTGTTCGTTTTAAAACCTACCTAAAAGTGGACAAATGGCCGATCTGCAAGCAGCAAGGTCCAGCGTTTGACATATGGCAGTTAAATGGAACACAGTATTTTTTAAACTGTAGCAATATAAACAGGCTAATATCATGGGTACCTACACTAATGACCACATACGGTAAAGATCAACTTAAATCGAGTCCTCGTTGACAGTTTCCTGCTGGCTTCTTGATAATGTATAAGTATATATAACTAATTAAAGTGCGCCGATGTCATTTTCCGAGTAAAATCTTCCGGATAAGTTTTCTCCGAAATGTGGAGATATATATTATGTTAAACTAGATGTTACCAACAAAATACCTCAGGACTGACTGTCATCAGCACATGGAAGTCTCAGAGCTAGAACTTCCAGAATTCTGAGCTCTTCAAGTATTAGGAGAGGCTTATGTCCAACTGTGAACGTCTATAGGGCCACCAAACCAAGACTTGAGTGAGAGTGCGGTGCTTCTGACCAGACTATGCCCTACTTGCTGGAGTGTCTTAGGTAGCTGTTACCTGCACCTCGGATGACCTAAAAAATACCACTGATGCAGATGCCCCAATCAACGTGACTAGACTCAAACTACATAAAAACAACGAAGAAGAGTAGAAAGGAAGAAGTTCATGATAATTTTATCCTCCTATTTCACTATGGATATTTACCGAGCTATTCATTCACAGTTCAGATCACAAACGGTTGTTAGTTCGTCTTAAATAATGCACGTTATGGTAATATCTATTTATTTGGCGACAGTGTGCGAATATATATGGTAATTTTCTAGATCTCACATTTGCTTAATCGGATTTTATGGATTTCACGAAAACAGTTTGGTGTTTGTGGAATAAGTAGAGCACACTTTCACTTGGTGTTACTATTCAGATTATAGAGCCGAGCCACCACAATATTGAGATATGGATGATTTTATGCAGAAATATATTTAATTATTGTTTGCAGTCATACCTACTATCTGTATTAATTACGGGATTTTAAAATAAAATTTATTAATTTATTTATTATTACCACTTACATTTGTTTAACAGGTAGGAACCCAATACAACAATGTAGTCACAATTTCCACACTCGTGGATATCACCCAAAACCAATTTGATACCACCACCAACAAAAATGAAATGTTTTTAGGTTTATTTTGACTGACAGGGTTCAAATTTATACCAGTCGATTTTCGTGTCGACACAATTCATACAGAGGACAATAAGTTAAGTGTCACCATACGGAATTCCGCCAAAGAGCAAGTAAAGATATCCAATCGCAGAGAGACGCTGTTGAGTATCTTTATTGCCCGCCGCACCGGTGCAAATTTTAACAAGTTGGTACGGACCACCGGGACTTTAAACAGTCTCTCTCTCGGCCCCTGTCGCAGCCTACTGTTCGGAACGAAAATAGTGATATTAGCTAATCTTCTCAAAACGTAGGTATTATGTACTGCCAAATGACAAAGGACGTAATCTGCGGTCGTGATTTATTTGCCAAAAATGTAAACAAATATGAATTAATGGAAAAATAACTTAAATTTCTACACCACAAAGTTCAGTTTACGCTACAACTTCAAACTTTTTATAAATTTTTCAATAGCACTTGTCACTCTGATATCAACTTAATTTTCATCGAAATAAAGTTAATACGTATTTGTTTAACTTAAAATAAGGTGGGGTTATGCAGCACTGCGTACTTTTTCTATAGGTATATAAAATTTCATGTCGTTTGGCCAGGATTGCAGGAAGAATTAAAAGTTTAATGTATTTTGGCCAGAATTTCACTGAATCCGAACAATAAGGATAGTGATATACCTTATCACCTATCTTTATTGTTAGTTTATACACTTTAAAATACCAAAACTTGAATTCCCAGTATGTAGTAGGAAATGGTACAATTTCATCACTAATGAAACTATCGAACAATTTGTACTTTTTTCTCGTTCCGAATGTAAAGTTCGAAGCGCAGCCTCCTGGCTGCGCTTCGATTTCCTGAACAATAGTACTCTGTAATTATATTGTAAAGCAATTTTTCGCGACACCCCACGACGACGACGCTGCGAAAATGAAAATCGGACCGGTATTAATACCGCTCGGTGTAATGCCTGACAGCAAAGTGAATGTAATAAAGCAAAAATTATGAACGAATTAAATTTTTTAATATAATCCGGTACGCGATGATACATATGGAATTTAATATTGCTCGTAGTCGAATAATGCGACAGAACGTTTAATGTTCGTTAACGCTCAAAATGAGATGCAGTAAAGCTTTTGCGAGTTTAATTATTTTTACGTAAAAGGAAAGGGTAATGAGAGTGTATTTCACGTTGTTTTAAGTAAAGTAGAGATAAAATTGTACATTTCATTTACACTGGGCAAATACATTATTTTAATTGGTATCTACTTAAGTATTTGTATTTCTTGATGAAGATTGAGATGTACTCGAAAATCACTTTATCAAGTAATTTCTCTTAATGAAATCTATACTAATACAATAAAGCTAAAGAGTTTGTTTGTTTGAACGCGGTAATATCTGGACATAACAGTCGACTTTAAAAATAAAAACTATTTGCATTTGTCAGCTCAATTCTTGAAAAAGGTTATAGGATATTTAACATCACGTTATGATCCTCAGGGGCCGAGCAAAACGAAAAAAGTTAGAAAGAATGCTAAGCGAAAACATATAAAATTGAAACATATCTTCTAATATATAAAATTCTCGTGTCACAGTGTTAGTTACCATACTCCTCCGAAACGGCTCGAGCGATTTTTATGAAATTTTATATGCATATTCAGTAGGTCTGAGAATCGGCTACTGTCTATTTTTTTTTTTTGCAAAACGACGTTTCCGGGGTCAGGTAGGAGCATATAAAATTGAAACTTATTGCATATAAAATTGAACAAAACTATCATATTAGGTACTAAGTGTAACTAGAATAATTATAGGCACTGAGTGTTACAATTTTGTTCCCACATCATATTTCCAATACGTGGTTAACTAATATATATTATATAATGCCTAAAGCTGCCACCACGCATATTGGATTAGACAGAGTTAATCCAGTTAGCGTTTGTTTATTGTTCAGATTATATCGGCAATTTAAATGAACGAATACATTACTGTATGTGGTAATAAAAGGGGTATTGTGTTATCCAGTAACTGAGTTGTGGAGACAAGATAGGCAGTCACTCCGTGTAAAATATTTATCTACAGCTTCATCCAGTTACTCTGGAAGCCGACCCAAAGATAGTTGGGAAAAGGCTAAGCAGATGACGATGTGGTGATGTATCAATTATTTTATGCCCCTTTCATTAGGCACGTGCTTATAGAATTGGTAATTAGAGACATTTTCAGATGGTAAGATATTGCGATACAGCTATAAAGGGAGGGTGGCTTATTAATGGACTCGCAACTTGTAAGAAAATGTATAAACAGAGTTTTTTTTTTAATAACCGATGTAAAATTTCAACGGTACAAAATCATGTGCTGAATCCATGGTAACACGTTGTCGTATTGAAGCGATTTATGAGGAAACCCTTAAGACTATGCCAACCGCACAGTGGCGCAAGTTGTGCTTCACAAGATTATACGTTAATATTATTAGAAACGGTAGTTTTACATTGTTTAGTTTTATCATAATCTTTAAAACTCACTATATTCAGTTTTAAGGATTATAATAAAACTAAACAATATAAAACTACCGTTTCTCATAATATTTACGTATACTCTTGTGAAGCACAACTTAACGTGCTTATTTTCTGCATTTTCATTCTAAATTGTATGAAATAACCAAACAAACGATGAGGGCGCCACTGTGCGGTCGGCACAGTCTTAATTTAGTACAGACGCCAGCACATCAAGCTACTACAATCTGTCAAATCTCTTTTAATAGATTTTCAACTTTATCGCTACAGTTTAAGGTTCAAGGTTCATTGGGAAAATTTGACAGTTTCGGGTAGCTTGATGAGCTTGCGTCTGTACAAGCAAAATCTCGAGGTAGATTTATGCAAAATTTCATTCTAAAATGTCCAGAAAATCTAGTTTTATCTACTTATCTTTATGCTGCAGCTTTCAAGAGTACAGCAGGGTTTTAACATCTAAAAAGTTCAGTGAAAGTAGACATAAATGTGGAGCGATTATTTATGTAGCAAACCCTCTGTCACACCGCAAAACGTTATGTATCGAGACATGCGGGCAAAAGATCCGATTACCAGATACTAGGTGATCGATTGGCGTTCTTTGCTGCGACGCAAAGCAATAAATTCAGATTTGGTTAGTTGCTCGCTGGTTAGCGGAACTGAAATACTGAACTAGCGGAAATTGGTGCCTAATATTGATTTACACAAAGTGTTTCAATGACTGACTAGTTTCTATGGAGCTTCGATGTAAATACGTTTAGACAGTAGGTACCTTCTAGAAAACTTAAGTTACGTTTTTTTTTTTTAATAAAGGAACTGAAGAAAAGTAAATGGCCCTTGCCTTTTTAGATAAAGCCAGGCTGATAATGTAATAATACAGGAATCTGACCTGAATAGATATTCTAAGAATGATTTGAAGTGAACTTGCTTCGCTTAATGAAACTTAGATATACCTAGGTAGGTAGGTACCTACCTAAATTTTATCAAGCGAAGTAGGTAACGAGGTAGCGAGCTAGGTAATCCAGAAAGCACTAAGCCAGATATAAATTGAACAAAAGAGATCAAATTTTATTACTTATGAAGTTAAAACATCACGCCTGAATTTCTCGCAGAGTAAGGTAGAGATGTATCTTAGTACCTACTCCCATAATTTGCCATGTTTTTCAGATTCCTGAAAATAACACTTTGTCCAACCTAGAAATTTTATTACTCTTACTAGCTGCTGCCCGCGACGTCGTCTGCGTGAAGGCTCTACAGCACCAAAAATACCTAAGATGCCAGTGTCGCTATAGCATTATAAGTACACAACTTTTAAAATAGCATTAAAAAATAAGTTTTTTTTGCAAGCGAAGCAAGTGAAGAGAGTTATATGGGAATCCTGCTGAGTTCAGTCATAAGATGTGACTGAAGGAAATAGAGAAAATAATGCAGGAATACATTCCAGGACACAAAAGAGTAAAAATACGTACAAAGGTATCATACCTTACAACACTTCTCTATAAACTACGTTGGTAGTTATGCTGCCAGGAGGTAAAATGTAAAGAGAGTCAGGACTGGTGATGCGGGAGCAAGCGACGTACAGTTGCCCGTGTGAGAAGCAACTCGTCCTGAGGTCGACACCCGCTGCCCTCAGTATCTGCCCCTGCGACTCATTGATGGTCATCGAGAAGCAAACACTCACGGGGAACTGTACGCGCTTGAACTGGAATGGGAAATTATGAGGTATGAGGGGAATGCGTGGTATAAATACTGCCTCGCCGACGCCACAACCCGTAAGAGTTTCCGCCTCAATGGTGTGTCTATGGAGCGAGATGACTTTAAGGCGGGTTACAAAACTTCGGAGGAGATAGGTTCCGAAGAATCATAATCGGAATACTTACCTTCGGCTTGATGGTATGCGTTGGAAGTCCACTTGCTGAGAGGGAGATCAGAAATTCCACGGGATAACGTGTGGCGTCATCTTGCTCGACAACAGTGTTTATCGAGGTGCAGACCACTTTATTCCCCTCAATTTCCGAGAGAATGCATTCGTTAATTGCTGCAACCTGATCATTTTTGGGCATCAAAATGGCCCGCTCACACACCCAAAAATTCTGCTGGTGCGGTATACGACTGATGTCCTCCTACACACAGCGAATTAGTTCTTCTAAGCTGGATACCACTCTACCGAGAGACTCTGGAAGCACTACCTGTACACCTATCTCTTCTGGTAGAGTGCCTTCGCCAAGACTTAGAAGGACATCGGAGAATTCTTGAGCACGTGCATTGCCGCCGAGCCGAGCTCTCATATTAATGGTCAAGCGCAGTGTACGAACTCGTGACCACAACGAAGATCGTTTCAACGAAACATTCACCTCGTCAGCCCTCGAGCCCCGCGTCACCACGGGAAGCGTTTGCCGAAAATCACCTCTGAACAAAACTGTGACACCACCCATCAAATGTTCGTTCCTGCGGATGTCCTGCAGAATTCTGTCCACGGCCTTAACTGCCTTCCTATTGGCCATCGTACACTCATCCCATACGATCAGAGAGCAATCCTTAAGCACGTGTCCCTTATCGCTGTCAAACTCAAACTCAAAGCATTTTCAATTAAACCATTTACAGGCACTTTTGAATTGTCAAGAAGTCGGTCAGTCAGGAAAAAATGAAGCTAGTTGCCCATTCGAAAGCGTAGTAGGTACCTATGGAGAAGAACAGGCAAGAAACTCCATGGACACTCTTTTTATATTATATTTTTACAAAATTATTAGTTACATCATATTATGTTGAATTTATAAATATGTGAGAACGATGTAAAAAATAAATAAAAATCAAGTACGCGTTAAAAGTGTCCAGAGTCTAACAAATAGTAACAAAATAACAATCCAAAAATAAAATAATTAAAAATAAGCCGTGGCAGCTAAAAGATGACCAGCCCCAACTGACGGCACCCATTCACGAACATGACGCATTGATCAGCACCATCCAGCTCAACCATTTTGTAGGGTTACGTGACACACCACAAACAGGCGTTTCGGCGCTCTCTAAATCGATGGGAATTTTAAACATGGCATGTGCTGTCTTGCCACTCGGAAGCAGTGTGGTAGCGATTCCCGACGACGCTACAGCAATAGCAACTTTGCCTTGCCTCCTGACCTCTGCAAGTATGCCAGTGGTAACAAATGTTTTTCCTGTTCCACCAGGAGCATCCAAGAAAAACATTTTACCCTGGTTTCGCCCAACGCTTTCAAGGACGGTGTCATAAAGTTTTTGCTCTGAAGAGAACAAAGCGACATGGTCATTTCGTATGGTGGTCATTTCGCCCGGATCGTAATTTGTCTCAGCGTTATACTCCCGATTTCCACGGTCTTGATACGGTGATGATTGGGGAGCTGGTAACCCATATTCGATCAGTGGATTGCCGCTGATAGAAATGACCACATCTTGAAGTGAACTGAGACAGGTGTTCGGCACGCGTTCATCAGTTACTTCGACTTCGTCTCCAGTAGCACGCCTCAAAGCTCGTAGAAAATCTTCAGACAGATGATGGCGATACTTCTCCCACAAAGCTACCGGGTTCGCGACTCCACAAAACACCAAGATGACGGCAAACAGATGACGCATGCGGCTGGGACTGTCACTGACGCTAGCCTCCGCGAGGGTGTCATGAAATGAAATGATCATCATCAATGAACATAACTTTTTTGTAATACTTAACACCGCATTTTTTTTAAATTGTCTTCCTCAACTCTGCTCAAGATTCTGAGGGTTTTGTTGGAACTTGAATTTGTCAAAACGAACTATACGATACAACTTTATGAAGAAAATGCACATCACCATCTATGAATTTTAAGAATAACTAACTACTTACCTCGCCAACATGATCAAATTTAAACATTAATTTCCAAAAAATGTTAACATGTAACTTGATTTGATTTTTATGAAATTTCATAGATGGCGCTGTTTTAAAATTGTTTTTATACTACTAACATTCATTAAACTATATTTATCTGCCCAAGTTACTTAAATGGCGTAGTTTACATAGTGTAAAGCTAGATAATAGCATGGCTTACTCAAAAACAACATTTAAATATGCGTCGTTAGATTACACGCTGTCACAGAATGCGTAAGAAAAATAAAGATTCACAGCCCCTCCCCCGTAGGTGATAGCGTGATAATATGTAGCCTATATGTTGACCCGACCTCTTAGTAATATTCATGCAAAATTTGAAGTAAATCCATGCAGTACTTTTTGAGATTATCCCGGACAGACAAACAGACAAACAGACAAACAGACAAACAGACAAACAGACAAAAATTCTAAAAACTATATTTTTGGCTTCGATATCGATTGTAGATCACGCCCCAAAAATTCTTTTTAAGAAATATTAAATGTACAGTTTTGACTTTCCTACGATTTTATTATATGTATAGATAAAATCACTTAGACTGAACAATTTCCAAGCACATTGAGGATCTAAATCCTACCTAATAACAAAATATGCTCAGAGCGCTATTCCGGAACATTTGTAGTAAAATTTCAAATATTACTTGCGAATGCAACTCGCTCCCCGGAGCGTACCTGAGCGGCATCCATGTGGAACTTTATGCATATCCAATACAATCCCTAGTCACATCTAGCGCAACAAACTTTAATGGTTTTTGAATAGTTCACTTTCCACTTACACTTATGCTGGAAAACCTGGTTTGTGTGACTTATGAGATAGTTTTCTATCTACGCATGACCCCATTGCAATATTTAAGCACCCCATATAGCCTAGGCGAAAATCTACACTCACTACAAAATATGGCATACTTACGGTATTTGTGGCCATTCAATTTGAGATTTGATAGAAAAATTACGAATTTTCAGAAACAAACTTGTATTTTCTCGAATTCTTTGAATTTTGGCCTGGCTGGTACTTATAGGGCGCTTAAGTGTTGCAAAGGGATCACACTATCACGCCCTAGAAGGAGTTCTTATTACAAGTCACCCTGTGTAATGGTCAACATCAGTTTGAGACCTAAAAATTGCGAGGATTTGAGGATATGTCAAAAATCTTAAATGTTAATTTTTATAGTGGTTCTACATTATTCAGGAGACAACTTTACCCTAACTCGTGTACCTAGATAATGACTAGATACGAGAAGAGCTCATGTAGTGATGGTGTAAGGCAACCCATATGAATGGCTAATCTTTTCAGCACTCGCTCTTCTCATATCTACGTTGGTTAGTAAGGGGTTGACGGTCCCTGGGCAGTCAACCCCAGACCACCGGTGGTGCTCCGAAAGCGCCGATAACGGAATTGGGCAATAGAAGTCACGGTGAGTATTACCATAACGTTATGGAAATGCGAAAGTAAGTCTTGTGCATACATATTAGCGCTATTTTCAAAGGTTTAGATGTCCGTGTGTTGGATAAACTTTAGAACCTACTGAAATAGATTGCGTAATTATAATATTGATAGCCTGTATAAAAAACATGATACTAAATTACACGAGAGCGCCAATTCTCGTGCTTAGTTTTTATGTCGTAGGTAGACTACGTAATATACTATTCTTTATTAATAAATTAAAAAAGAATAGCCTGGTAAAACACTCCATGAAACAATGTTAATAACTTACTTAAGTAGGTACTTCATTTACCTTAAAATACATAAGAATTTCTTCTGCATTTTAATGTCGCTTCTTTCCTAGAAAATGTACCTAATAGAGATTTTTATCGCCCTTGATGAAAGAATAATGTAATCAACCTGAACCTCTCTATTTAAGTGTTTTAAAAGATGTAATTTCAAGTCTGGTACAAGAGTGTATTTTCTTCATATAAGTATTTAAAATATGTAAAACTTATTTCTTAAAAGCGAAATGAAGAGACGAAAGATTTGAATATAGTAAGTAGCTTTTTTTTTTGTGGATGGGAAATCATCAAATGACCCCTCCCGCTCTGGGTGGAGCAGAAGGGAGTGTCAGACTCTTACTGACTAAAACCCACCCGTGTTCCTTCCTTAGCCCTTTGTGTTCCGGGGTAGCGGTAACCTTTTCGGACAATCCCGCTGCCCCGGCAGGCTTCGGCCCTTACGGGCCCCTTCCTTTATGCTGACATCTCTTTGAGGCGCGCGTGGAACACGTACGCGCCGTCCGGCACGGGCCTGGTCCTGATCGGACGGAGAGTTACCCATTACTCTCCGCTCACAGGCCCGCGCCTACGGTGGCCGGGAGTCGTCACGCGGCTCCCGACCGACGCCCGGAGCGTCTCCCGCGGCGGCTGGGACGTGAGGCTCTCTCCCTCAGCCGTCCCGCCACCTCCTTTGCTAGCATGACTGCTTCGCAGAAGGAGGTGACTGCCTCCCACTCCCTCTCGTCCCGGACCATGGCTTGAACCAGTAGCTGGATCGTCAGATAAACATTCACCATGGCTTGAACCAGTAGCTGGATCGTCAGATAAACATTGTTGTGAATAGGTGGCGCAGTGGTAACGGCCGCGGCTTACGCGTTGTAGGTCGTGGGTTCGAACCCTGACAGTGGCTTTACTTTGTGTAAATTATTTAATCACCATTGTTCATAAAACTTTAAAGGAAAACATCGTGAGGAAACCGGCATGTCCTAGTACTGAAAATTCGAAGATATGTGACATTTACCAACCCGAACTGGGCCCGCGTGGGGGGAGTACGGCCCATTCCCTCTCACAAAGAGGAGGCCTGTCTTACAGCAGTGGGAACATTGTGTGCTGATTATTGTGAATAAATAGGTCTTAGAAAAAGTTCACAACACATTAGGTTATCTTACAAATCTCATACATCAATATAGCCGACAGAATTACAAGCAAGGTTTTATTCTCCCAGACGTTACTTAGTTGCCTACTCATATTTGAAAAGCGGCGATTAAGCGTCGAGCGAATAAATCGCTGTTCAATAGAATCGATAAGAGATGCCGATGCCGAGAAATGATTTATTGACTTGTCGGCTCCTCGCCGGGCGGCCTCACTAATGGTGGCTGAATAAGCGCTCGCCACTGCCTCAGTTGTTTCTTTTTTCGTAGACGATGATAAATAAAAGAAAATTATGCAATCACGATTGAAGCGAAAGCAGGAAATTGGGTGTATTGTCGGGAAATGCGATAAGTACTTCATTGTTCAGGCGTTTTAGAATGATTGAATTGAAGTTGATGTGACTTTATGACCTCTAATAAAATTATGGTCTTGAAACCACATATTCTACATTACGTATTTTGAACATACACAATTACAATAATGAATATCAATTAACATTCTAGCTGTGAGACCGTTTTTTTTGTTTGAGTATTTAATAACATTTGTGATTGCCTATTTGATAACAATTCCACTTGTTGAATTTTTGATACCATCGCTTCGCGCGTGTCTAGTGCCTTATTATCTATTTTATTTCAAAAAATCAGTTTAATATTTTTAGTAAAATTGTTTATTTTGTTATTCAGAATAATAAAAAATTGTAATAACCGCTGTACTGTTAACTTAATCGGCACTCTGTATATTTCACATCTCCCAATAGGTATGTGAAAAACTTTTCGAGTAAGTAGGTAGTATTCTCAGTTATGTACTAAAAATACTTAAATGGATTTCAGTATTTTCTATTTAGGTATGTTCAAAATAAAGTCTTTACTTCGCAAACTATAATAGAAAAGACAGATTAGGTATCTACTTTACTAGGCCGACTATTGCGATATACAAAGTCAAAGTCAAAGTCAAAGTATTTTATTTGTTGAACATGGGTAATATGGTACATGGTATAAAATTTGCATTGTATCACTATGTTTTGCCTTGCAAGGCGTACAAATTAGGCGAAAAAAAAAACTACTAACTAAATAAAGCTGTTTCAAATAAGTCAACAAGATAGAATAACAAGTGGATCGGACATTTTTTATTTTATGCTTCTATCATCTAAAAACTCGTTGATAGAGTAGTAAGCCTTTTCAGTCAAGAATTTCTTAAGTTGCGATTTAAAATGGTTTATGTTGGTCATGCTTTTTAAAGTTTTTGGTAGTTTATTGTAAATCTTAATATATATACCTACTTAATATATATATATTTAATACCTACCTACTATTTTAAAAAAAACCTAAATCTTTCTACAAATTTTATCTAATTACCGTCAAAGCTAAAACTTTTGACAAGAAGCTAAAAACTTTAAGTCGTCTTAAATTAAATGGTCTCAAATAGAAAATATACAACGAAATATGTCGGGTAGTAGGTATCCATTTCTATTATGAGAAACTAGAACTCCATATCAAAGGCGAGTTCTGGAAGTTTCCCCATTTGCATAAGTGACTTAACCTTTATTCATTTTATATTCAAACCTGGCAGATTTGCCTGGGAATGTTCAACCCACTCAGAAATATTATGTCTGCCCAACTGTATGCAAACTCAGCGATTTTCTCATCACTAGATTTGAGGGCTAAAGTAATTGTGAGGCCATTTTAGTGATTTGACAGTGAAAACTCATTTGTAAGTAGGAACATTCGTGATTTTACTTTAGCTCAGGAAGGGAAAATTATTTGTTAGCTTTGTGATTTGATTTTGACCCATGTAGAAGTGTAGGTACTCATAATTATAATTTCATAATGTTTAACGGCACACGGCCATCATCAGTCAATTCTAGGTTCATTGCGGCTGCCGAGCTATCGTGGGTAGGCGGGCGAGGAGAATTAAAACCACGTGTTGAAGATGATTAGCGATACACGATTATTATTTTAACGAAATAGTAACATAGTTACAATCAGTACTTGCTAATTAATTGGAATACGGCGACGCTCCACCAAACACGTTTTGCTTCAGCGCGATGTCAAACCGATTCTGCCTCGTCTGACGGCTGCGTGCAAAAGAGTCCGGAGTTGCGTCAGAGTGAAGAAACGTCAACCCGCGCTCGTCAAAATGTCCACTGTCATTCATGACGTTTCTTGACACTCTCAAAACGTCGAAGCGCCGTCACGGCCGGACTGACATTCGCACGTCCTCGTGCGGCTGCTCATGCCTCGAGTTATCTGCAAAGACCAAATACAAAACTGTAGTACACGTTTGGGCACGCTCGCCCATCCCTGACTAGCTACCCATTTGTACGGTCTGTTTGAAAAGATCTCGATCGTCAACCCTCACATCTGAATTAAACACACTGGGCGGACAACTGACATCAGGCGCCCCTTCGACCACTCACCTACTCGCATGGTGCGGTGGACCGGACAACCCGTCAGCGCCCCTTCCACCAGTGACGAAAGCCACACACAGCTGCTGCAATCGATTGGTCCGGAACGTCGACCCGCATAGGCCAGTCCCAGCTCAATCTCCTGCCACCCAGCTCACACCAGAGAAGTCATAGTCTGATCGTGGGCGTCGACCCAGTTTAGGCCAGCCCAGTCGATCAACTACACTACATATCACGTAGGAAGATGTAGTCTGATCAGAGGCATCGACCCGGTTTAGGCCAGCCCCATTGATCAACCACGTTGCTCCCAACAGCCTATTCACTGCCCTACGCTCTAGATCGATTCTCGATAAAAGAACAGGATATACACAATTGTTATAAACTCACCATTTACTACTCGTCATGTTCGGAGGCAGAGAGGGTGCCAGAGCTTGCGGTCAAAGTTTGTGAACTAGATACCGATACTGTGTCACTATCATCATCAGATGTTGCCATTCCATTCTCATGACTATGGACTTCCGCCGTTTCGGCCTCCTCTGCCTCGTTGACTAACGAAGTAGCTACTTCAATCAATCCACCGTAGCCCCTAGGTACTGCGCGCAAGTTTTCATGGGCGTACTTATAGGTTCGGTTAGACCCATCAATGTCTCTCAGCTGGTATTTATCGTGGTCTAGTACCTTGACGATCGTAAAGGGACCTTTGAACTTTCGCTGTAGTTTGGTTTGGTTACGCTCACTACCCTTGATAAAGACAAAGTCGCCTACACTAAATGGTCTCACTATTGCTCTACCCCGGTTAAAACGTTCTACTTCTGACGAAGCAGCCTTTTTGATGTTCTCGGAAGCATTATGCCTAATGGTGTCTAGGTCTAGACGGGGCTCTGGTTCAGCATGCAACGATAAGGTTGACATTCCCAATGACTTTGCTCGTATGCCAAACATCAATTCCGTAGGGGAGTAGCCTGTTACTCTGGATCTGGTACTATTCAAGGCAAGCTGAACTTCGGGGATTTCATCGCGCCACGTTTTGTTTGGGTCGTTCTCTACTATTGTGAGCAGGCATTTTAGAGTGCGCATTATGCGCTCAACTTGACCGTTGGCTCTACTGGAGCCAGTAGCGATGAGGTGAAGCTCTATACTATGCTCAATACAAAACCGTTTGAAATCCGCGCTAATGTAACACCTACCTTGGTCTGATACTATGCGCTTCGGTGCACCAAATGGGTGAACTGCTCTTTTAAGAGATTGAATTGCGCTAGCAGCATCGAGAGAAGATGTGTAATCTAGAAGAACATATTTGGTGAACGAATCGATAATAACGGACGCATATTCTTTCCTATCACTTTTACCGCTTAGTTTGCCCGTGATGTCTATATGTATCGTATGCCAAGGCGTGGACACTTTAGGAATTGGATGTAATCGAACCTGCTGCGCTCCCGAACATCCCTTTGAAGCCTTGCAAACTATGCATGAATCTACAAATTTACGCACTTGCTTGCACATTTGTGGGAACCAGTACTGTTCATATATTTTGTCAAGCGTCTTGTCCGCACCAAGATGCATAATTTCTGTGTGAACATGATTAATAAGTGTCCAAGTTAGGGATCTTGGTACAACTGGTAACCAAGAGCTGGTTCAGCAATGGTGCCATCAGGTACTATGTGAAACAACACTGAGAGTGAGAGACCTTGAACATTGATGGGGCTAATTACCTGGGAAAAACATTCTACATCCCCCATACCAATGCCTGTCAGATAGACTAAATCACTCTGCACAGTGCCTGGGAACTTCTCGGCGTAGCTGTTAGTTACTAATGAACAAGCCGATCCACTGTCAAAAAGAAAGGAAACTGGCTCACCGGATGATGTAGTCAAGGTGCTCCTCGATGCCTTGCGTTCACACACATGGACCTCTTTGACCGCCGCTGCTCCGCCACCTCCCGCTCGATCTGGACACGCCGACGCCAAGTGTCCTGGTCGTCCACACACGAAGCAGGTGATTGGTCTTGGTTTATCAGCGGCTCTGGATGTTTGGTCGTGCATCTTCTCTGAAATAGCAGGCTCTTCTCTTCGCTTGCGGCAGTCTATTGCTTTGTGACCCGAAGTACCGCAGCGGTGACATGTTCCCAAGAAGCGTGATTCGTTGAATCGGGTCCTTTTCACGTCCGCATCATGGTTATCGCTACCCTCATGCCTTCGTTTCAGAGAAATACCGTTAAGAACGCGCAGAAGTTGCGATCTAGTGGTCAGGTTATGAGAGTGGAGCTCACGGCGAATCACGGCTTCCTTTTGACATAAAACTGAAGATACGAATCCCGTTGTCATATCTTCGGACATCTCCATCCGCGGGATGCGTTCGATGATGTTCCACAGGCGCATGGCCGCCTCGCTTGCAGTTTCTTTAACACCAACTTGAAAACGTAGAATTTCATCGAAGTAATCTTGTGGCAGCATAGGTTTAGCAAACTTCGCAAGCAACACTTCTTTTATTTGACGCCATGTCAGCTGCGATGCCTGTAGTCGTGTTAAACAGGTAGCAGCTCGGCCTTTGAGTGCACGTGTAAGTAACAAAAGCAATTCTGCACCTTCTAACTTACGGTTGTTGACTATGATTTCTGTCACGTTGCACCAACCTTCAATGTCCGCTTCGTTTCCATCCGGATCAAACTCAATCAACTGGGTAGACGCGCTGCTCGAAGGTTGCGGCTGTGATATAGCCATCAATCGGGATAAAAACAGCTCCATCTGTTGAGACAGGCTTGGTTCTGGTGCCGGCGCTGAAGATCTCGTGCGACTATTCTCCTCTGAAGCAAGCCCTTCATATCCCACTTCTGATAACGGCACACGGCCATCATCAGTCAATTCTAGGTTCATTGCGGCTGCCGAGCTATCGTGGGTAGGCGGGCGAGGAGAATTAAAACCACGTGTTGAAGATGATTAGCGATACACGATTATTATTTTAACGAAATAGTAACATAGTTACAATCAGTACTTGCTAATTAATTGGAATACGGCGACGCTCCACCAAACACGTTTTGCTTCAGCGCGATGTCAAACCGATTCTGCCTCGTCTGACGGCTGCGTGCAAAAGAGTCCGGAGTTGCGTCAGAGTGAAGAAACGTCAACCCGCGCTCGTCAAAATGTCCACTGTCATTCATGACGTTTCTTGACACTCTCAAAACGTCGAAGCGCCGTCATGTTTTATTTGCTAAGAATGTAGGTAAGTACATAAAATATTTAGTACAAAACTGTGATTCCCATAAAATCTACCCTAAATTAGGCATGCAAACATAAAAATATTTTTTTAATCAAAATAAACATGTCAGTCAAATTAAAAATGTCAAAAAAAAAACCAAGCATCATCATCATCTGCCTAGCCTTTTCCCAACTATGTTGGGGTCGGCTTCCAGTCTAACCGGATGCAGCTGAATACCAGTATTTTACATGGAGCGACCAAAAAAAAAAACCAAGCATTATAAGGAAATACCTACACAATGGCCCCGATTCTGTTGTTCACAAACTAAACTAAATTTAAGTTCAGTGCATCATTTTCTTTCTACTTCACTAAGAAAAGGATAGAAGATAAATATTAGTTTAGTCATGTCAAATTAGATAATCCATAAACAAGTTTAGAGGTGATTAAAAATTGACTACTAAAATTACGTCAACTTACGTCAGGCGCTGACTAATTTGACAGGGCTAAACTAATATTTACTTTCTGTCCTTTTCATAATTAAATAGATAGAAAAAGATGCTCTGAACACATTTACTTTAGTTTGTGAACAACAGAATCGGGGCCAATGTGAAATATTAAATCTAAAGTGTAGTGTGTGAAGTGTAATGTGTACTGTCGATACCTTTCTTAAATCGATACCTATTTTTAGGCGATAATCGTATCACCATGATGAAATGCGTCAGACCCAGACCAAAAGAGGGTCATATTATTCCATCATTTGTAGAACTAGTCACGTAGGTACTCTCTGTGTTTTCAATTAAACACATAATTATGAAATTGTAGGTAACTAGGAACATGTACTGCCATCGATACAAGAGTCTCATTACTATTTAAATGACATCAATGTGGACTATGAGTAAAAACATATCTGTGTGAGGTAAATAGCATTTAAGCATAATCAACCTATAATGTTCCCATTTCTGGGACTCAGGCCTCCTCTCGTTGAGAGGGAGTGGGCTGTAATCCACCACGCGGGCTCAGTGCTGGTTGGTATATGTCACATGTCTACAAATTTTTGGTTCCAAGACATGCCGATTTCCTCACGATGTTTTCCTTCAACGTTTTCAGAGCAGATGTGATGAAATAATTTACACAAAATAAAGCGCCTGACAGAGTTCGAACCTACGACCTGTAACTCGTAAGTCGGGCTGTTATCACTAAGCCACCAGTGCTCTTGAGGTATGTAATGGACGTAAAAAACTTTCAGTTATCTCATACAATGTAATTAATATCTTACAGTTGCTTTTTCCATATTTTTAACAGCACAGTGTACACGATACAAACAGTGAGGGCAGAAGTTTTGCTCCAGCTCAATTAGTTACCTACACTGCGAAAAGGAACAAATAAACCCTTGTGTACGCTGAGTTACGGGTTCATCTCGCTCCAGCCGGCTAAACTGACATCAGCTAAATAAATTTGTATATTCTGTACATAGCTTTAGGGTAGGTATTACATGTCGATAACGTTGATCATATTACATTGAACTATAACATAATTTAGTTGTGTACAGACGCCAGCACATCAAGCTACCCAAACCTGTAAAATTTTCCCAATCAACCTTGAACCTAATACTTTAGCGATAAAGTTGAAAATCTATCAAAGAAATTTGACAGATTGTAGACTTGTAGTAGCTTGATGTGCTGGTGTCTGTACTTTTGAAAAGGTAATTATCAGTTCTCCAACTGCAGGACAATTAAAAGCTTGTACTCAAACTAAGAGACAGAGGATTATCACTGCGCTTCGTCAAAAATAAAGAATAATAGGTGTCCCCATCATAAATCAATAGTAAAAACAGGCTCTTCTAAAAAAAACTAAACCTAAAGGTGGAGACTAATTACTTGCAACGTTTGTTTGTAATGTGTCGAGTTTTTGTAACAGTCGTCAGTGCAGCGAGCCGGCCGTGCCACTCACACCAAAAAAAAAAAAATAATAAAATTAATGAAGCAAACATAACCTCTACGTTCGCCATTCTGAATAAAAATGGAGCGCGCTTGAGCCATGTGCTCGAAGCGAGCGTCGCATCTTGCTTGTGTATCGCCGTTTTGTAACCAAGCTCGCCTCGAATGATACATTACAAACAAACGTAGCAAGTCAGTCTCCGCCTTAAGAATCATCATTAACTTAAAACCTTATCTTATGTACCTACAAAAGCGAGGCAAGCGAATGTGCGATCATCGCGAAGCACGAAGGAAGGTGTTATAAATCCGACTCTCTATCTCCGGAAGTACGCATGGGTAAACAGCCATCCAATAGGAAACATTTGAAGATCGATAGCATCGATTTCGTAAAGATGTGTGTAAACTCTTTTGGGTTAAAGCAAACCTTAATAAAATTGAAGTATCTGTGTTATTTCAAAATAACAGCTTTTTACTAAATGCATATGAAAGTATAAGGTATTTATAAGAAAACTATTTATTTTTAATTTGCATGTCTGTCTGTTTCGGTGTTTTTTGCGGGCGAATCCGCGGAAGCTAGGTAAATCAAATATTATGAAATAGCTCATAGGTATCATCAGTTAGCTAGGATGGCAGTGCCTATGACTACCTAGGGAGTGCCAGTCGTACCTAAGTAGTATCGTCACTCGTGGAGGTTCTTTAAGTGCATAGAAAGTAGTAGAAAGGCAACATTAGGTACCCTGAATAGGATATGAAGAAGCATAATTAATGCTTCTCAGTTTCTTGCCTGTTCTTCTCCATAAGAACCTAATAATTGCTTTTGAATAGGCAACTAACTTCATCTTTCTGACTAACCGATTCCTTGATAATTCAAAAGTGCCTATAATTGGTTTAATTGAAATAAGTGGTTTGAGTTTGACTTTGAATGTTTCATTAAAAAATTGAGAACTTTTAAAGCCGGTGCCGATGCTCAATCCACTCAGCATGATCACTCTACAGAATATACAGGGTTAATTGAAAAACACCAGCAACCTCTTAAGAGGTCATTGTACTCATCATTATGAACAACTTTTATTATGGGACCAAACCTGAAATCTCGAAAAAAAAATCAGCTGTCCCTACCTTTTGACGAGATATACGAACATAAATGTAGGGAACAGCTGATTTTTTTTTCGCGATTTCAGGTTTTGTCCCATAGTAAAAGTTGTTCATAATGATGAGTACAATGACCTCTTAAGAGGTTGCTGGTGTTTTTCAAATAACCCTGTATAAAAGAACATTGATTATTACATACAAATTATAGAGGGATTCCCATAGAAATATGATGAACAAGATACTTCAATCTAACACGGGAGCATAGAGCACACACGATGTTTGAGTCCGTTCATAGAATTACACGGTTAGAGCTCGACGGGGCGATACTCGACAAGGTGCGTGAAATATAAATCAGCCAACTGTGATTTACGTGAAACCTCCCGGAAAGTTTTAATTCTGTTTTGCCCGCCTCTCGGCCATTTAATTTATCTATTATTTATTGCGCGGCGGGAAACTTAGACACTTGGTTTATTAGCTATTCAATTAGATTGCATGATACTTTTATCCTTCAAGGTTTGTTTCTGAACTGGGCCGCTGGTACCGATTGGGTCCCTGTCTATTTCCATTTCAACGACGTAATTAGGTACAGGTTTCGACCAAACAATTAACCCGATAGGTTCAAATACAGAATTTGAATGAGATTATCTTCCAGAAAAGATACCTGGAACCTATCCGTTGGTGGTAAAACAGGCCATTAGTCCCAGTCAATATGTATGTAGGCACAAAAAAAGCCTTTTAATTTCTTATCCGTACAATATTTACTTCACCTAGATTTACAAAGTTCTAGTTTTTTCAGTTGTTGTTTCTGTTTGTTTTCTTATGTCTTATTTAAGTAAATTTAATGTTTTATATTATTTCTATATATCTATATCTTAGGGATAGGAATCCCTTCTCGGGTACAGATCTCCTCCTACTTATTTCAGTTTCCTCTGTCTGCGTTTTCGCCAATTGTTTTTGTTACTCCTTTATGTTATCTATCGAGCGCTTCCTAGGTCGCCCTTGTCGTCTCTTACCTCTGAGTCCTGTCCACCAGGTCGCCTCTATAGTCCATCTCTTGTCAGTATAACGGGCCAAGTGTCCAGCCCATTTCTACTCGAGTTTAAGGGCATAACACAGAGCATCAGTTAGCGTCGTTTTCGGGCTTATGTATTCACTTCTCATTAGTAGTTTTATGTTCCTTGCCATAGCTTTTGGAATGTTTGTATTTTTGTGCTAGGTATGACAACCATAAGTGAGAGACGGTAAGATACTTCAAGCAAAACCTTTTTTTGGTGAAGGCCCGTTTCTTCCAACTCAATTCCACCCTTCATTCGACCTCATCTTCGGTATTTTTGTTTCTAAATGATAATTGTGTTCCCAAGTACACGTAGCCATTCACATATAATACCAGAGCCATGCCGCTTAAAGTGATTGAGTAGGCATTGCTTTTCGTCGTTACCTTGGTCGTATCCTCATTTATTTTTAGGCCTTCTTTTTCACTTTCATCACTTAGTGCGTGTATAATTATTGTCCAAACTTGGTGCTCGCCTCTACCAAAAAAAAAAAACGTTGCAAATCTAAGGTGACTTTAGCGTTGTTCAGATAGGTACTTCAATACCTCTACCCTGCCAGGTTAAGTTTTATGAATATACTCTGCTATAAAAAGTTTTGGTGACAGTGGATCTTCCTGTCGTACTCCTCCTTATTGGAATCTCCGTGCCACTCTTTCCAGTTTGACTCTACTAGTACTGTCTTTGGAGATGTTTTTCAGGGTTTTCAGGGATGTACTTTCTATAGATACCACATTTGTTGAGGCAAACGCCTTTTGCGTAGTCGATAAAGGCAAAGTACAAAAGTCGATTGAACTCCTTTCATTTCAATCCATCACTTGTTCCATCACATGTATATGGTATGTTGTACCAGAATACGAAGAAGACTGATTGGGCCATAGTTCCCTGTCTTTTGGGTCTCCTTTTTTAAAAAGTAATCTTTTATCTGAAGGCCAGTTCCGTAATTAAAACGTTCAAAATCTAGTCGCAATCTCATTTCGGCAACATCATCATCATCTGCCTAGCCTTTTCCCAACTATGTTGGGGTCGGCTTCCAGTCTAACCGGATGCAGCTGAATATCAGTATTTTACATGGAGCGACTGCCTATCTGACCTCCACAACCCAGTTACTGGGTACTTAATATGATAACCCTTGGTAAGACTGGTTGTCAGACTTTCGGGCTGCTGACTACCCGTAACGACTGTCAAAGATCCACGAATGACAGCCGGGACCAACAGCTTAACGTGCTTTCCGAGGCACGGAGGGGTCTCGGTATGTAAAGATGGTCACCCATCCACAGACCAACCGCGGCAAGCGTAGCTTAACCTGATCGATCGACCTGTGCGGCTGTTATTATTTAGCCACGGGCATTCCGCAACAATCAATGCCAAATACTTGTCAAAAATTTAGGGAAATTAGAGGTATTTTTGACAGCTTGAGACTGAGATCAGACGGTGAACGTTCTTAAAAAAATACGAGAATTGCCCCTCTGATCTTTTCCATTTTTTTTGGTACTCGGCCCGAGTTTATAGTCATGTTAAAAAGGTGGCTTAGTGGGCGAGCTTAGTTCAGGTGCTCCAAGTTTTACGGCTTCATTCGGTATACAGTCAGGTCCAGGAATTTTGTCAGTCTTAACTATTTTAATGTTGATTATTACTTCAGGTGTATCTATCTCTTCTGGGTCTTCTTTTTCTTCTTGGTCTTTTGGTTCGTCGTACGCGTTGTCGTCTACGTTGTAACATTAATTAGTCTTTTCATATAGTTCTCTGTAGAATTCTGGGGCACAGTTGTTGTGGCAGATATTTCCAACCCATCACTGACTTTAGGTATAGAAAACAGCGGATTTAGAAAGTGGACGAATGTTATAAATGGTGACGGCACATCCTTGCTGTTGAAGATGTTGACTCTGCAATCTATATCTCACAGAACAGTCTCTCCATGAAACTGTCTATGTGAAAAGTCTACATTTCACACACACTACTCTTTTAAAACTTAACCCACATAAAACTGGTCGTCTAAAATCCTGCACCAATTAATACCAAGTATAAACCCAACACGACCCCGTAATTAAACACCGATAATTAATTTGTAGCTGGGTTCAGCGTTCACTTATTGATTAAGAACTCTCGGACACTCGCACAGGCCACGTTCAAATTACTTTATGTTTTGTATGCCACGAGCACTTTGTTACATTTCTATTTACCGCACTGAACTTTGTTGCGAATATTCCGTACGGAATTTATTTTCAAAACTACCCCATTCTACCGAATCTACCTGCGTGGTAATAAAAGAAGATACTCGTACCGTCACATTCCATGTTACTTTATGTTTGGCACAAAATGAAAATTTTGCAATGCAAATGGGAAATGCAGTTTCAATGAAGTTTTACGTCTGTATACGTGTTTCTGTCAGTAACAGCTTTCGCTACTTAGTTATGTAAATAAAATATTACAAAATATTGAAAAACACATTTTAGGTGCTGACAAACTGTACTACAGTTTGACAGGAAATTTGTGTATATTTGTACTACAGTATTTTATCTCAATAAGCGACGAGCGCTTTACTTCTGACTACCAAGTGTAAGCGCAGGACTGCAGGATCTCTCGGTACCATCCGAGACATTGGCGAAGTCGGAAGCTTGTGTGTGTGTCGTACGTTTACGCCTTCACGCACACATTCACAGCGTGTTTGTACACTCTTGGTTACCACGAGTAAAGCGCACTAGGTAGTAGGTACGTACTTCTTTGAATAAACGATTAATAAAGGTAATCCCTCCTCATTCCTTGCCCAAAGTATTTATATTATATTTTTACAAAATTTTTACACCTAGAATTCGAATCGTAAATGAAATAAGCCCTCACATAACATATTGATGTGCTGCAAATTTGTTGCACATTACCCTGCAGGTTGACGCAAATAGTCACAATTCCTGCTTGGATCTAAATATTTCGCCTACAGCTATTTGCTCTGAAGCGCGTTATTTGATCCGTAACGACACACACGCTACAAAACCCACGACGACATGGTTTTCAAAAAATCTAGCCTCTAGCTATGACTTTTATTAGGTCAAATGGAATAGGCCTGGATCTAGAACATATTGTAGTAATTTTAGGCGTACCCAGTCGTTGTTCTACTGCAGTGTTTGACCGGCTGGCTTAATTTAGAAAATGTGCATGCTAGAATGTGCCTTTTATTAACCGACTTTTAAAAAAGAAGGAGTTTCTCTATTCGGATGTTTATAGAGGGTTATTGGAAAAACACCAGCAACCTCTAAGAGGTCATAGCACTCATCATTATGAACAACTTTTACTATGGGACCAAGCCTGAAATCGCGAAAAAAAACCAGCTGTTCCCTACATTTTGACGATAGACAAAAATAAATGTAGGGAACAGCTGATTTTTATTTCGCGATTTCAAGTTTGGTCCCATAGTAAAAGTTGTTCATAACGATGAGTACAATGACCTCTTAAGAAGTTGTTGGTATTTTCCAATAATCCTGTATACATAATTTTTTTTATGTATGTTCGGCTATAGCTCCCTCATATACCTAGATATTCAAAATATTTTTTTGTTCGAAAGATGTGTATTCCGAAATGGTCCCATTTAAATTTTATAAAGATCTGATAAAGAGTTTCGGAGGCAGATAACGGAACTCTTCAATAAATGCCAGCAAATCAACCGCGATTGCTGCTATGTATGCATTGTTTACGCAATCACACAACATAATATCACGCCTGTACCCTCTAAAGGGGTACGCAGATGTGTTCAGTATACCACGGTACACCCTCATTTCTCTGTAGCAATAAGTGTTAAGTATATGAATTTGTGTGGGGTAGGTACCTACAACTAAAAAGTAAAAAATAAAAACTTTTTACAAAATAAAACCGACTTCCAAAAAAACACTACAAAGTGAAATATAACTTTAATTTCGGAAGTCGGTGTCCTTAGTTCCGCATTTTCGTCACCGACTTCCGAAATTAAAGTTATTTTTCAGTTTGTAGGGTTTTTTTGAAGTCGGTTTTTTTTTGTAAATTTAAATGTTTTACCTACTAAGTAATATTATTTAAAACGCGAAAGTTTGTGAGGATGGACGTTTGTTACTCTTTCACGTAAAAACTGCTCAACGGATTTTGATGAAACTTTATAGTAATACAGAAAATTCATCAGAATAACACATAGGATACTTTTCATCCCGATACTTCTGCGGGATCGACACTTATGTGGGTGAAACCGCGGGGCACTGCTAGTCACCAATAAATTGTCATGCCAGGCTTGGTGCTTTTGAAAAAAAATCCGTATTCGTAATCATTAGCGGTCTTTGAGACGCCCATTTAGCGGTTGATGTTCACTACTTATCTGTAAAGTTTTTGCTTCTATAGCAAAGTTTTGAAACTACCACCAACGACAGACTAAATAGACCTTACCTACAGACATGCAAATAACTCTCCCATACTATCAAAGCATTGGAACTGATACGAAGATTTTCAGATCAGTACTAACTTTTCACGGTACGCTCACATTCGCCGTCCGACCGACTTGGTCAGGCCGACTGGGAGGTGTATGTTAAATTAGCATGCATTCGATGGCCCACCGCGGCCAGACCAGTAATGAGAATTTACTGCTTTACGGATGCCCCCGACGCATTTAGATATTCGGGCACGTACTCATAATATGTTGGGTAGTCAGACGATAAGTTAGGCCACGCTAGAGAGCAACCTATGGGAATAAGTGAGTTCACTTGGTAAACCCTTTTTGTGTTAATGTGTTTCTTATTGGCTGTTGTGATGTCTGTTTGGGGTCCTTAGATGGATATGATAGGATCTTGTGTCTAGACGTTTTTTTTTGGAAAGGTATCAGCTGTGCTCATTTCTTTTTTTAAGTCAAGTATTAGCGCTGGTGTGCTCCTTGAAAATCTAGAGTCTAAACAAAATCGAACTGGTTGCTAATTTAATTTTATAATTTTGATGACATTATGAATTTACCTTCTGTGATTACTTTTAACTCAAACACTAAATTATTACTTGGTAAAATTATCTAAATTAATCTAATTTTACAATATTTGTAAATATGTGAGCACCATGTATCTATCTTATTACTTACTAGCTTTTGCCAGCGACTTCGTCCGCGTGGAATAATGACTTCCGGAAATTGAGGCACTAACTCTCATAGAGTTTAACCGATGTGCTCTTTCTTCTGCCGATTCTTGAGAACGCGTATTTCTCATTCAACGCGTTTTTCAAGACAATAGCGGGCGGACGCCGGCGTCCGCTTGGGGCTTGAATAACTAAAAATATATAACTACGTCTAATATATAAAATAATATATAATAAAACCTACTTCACTTAAAACTAAATACCTATAACTACTATAATTAATAATACCTATACCTATAATTAATAAAAGTACCTACGCTTATACCTACTTAATATTAAAAAAAAACTGAACATAAATTAACCAAAACTTACCTACTACTAACTTACTACTACTAACCTATTACTACTAATATGATAAATAAATATGATTGACGTGTAAAAGTGTTTGTACAAACCTACTTACAGAAATAAAATCATTTATCATTTATTTATCATTTACTTCACCTAAAAAGAAATCCTGTTTTCCCAACATTTCCCTTCACTGCTCTGCTCCTATTGATCGTAGCGTGATGAAAAGTATACTATAACCTGCCCAGGAGTATGAAGAACAATTGTACCAAGTTTCGTTGAAATCCGTCGAGTGGTTTTTGTTTCTATAACGAACATACAGACAGACAGACAGACAAAAATTTTACTGATTGCATTTTTGGCGTCAGTATCGATCACTAATCACCCGCTGATAGTTATTTTGGAAATATATTTCATGTACAGAATTGACCTCTCTACAGATTTATTATAAGTATAGATAAGATAGATACACGGTGCTCACATATTTACTGTCATTGCTTTATTTTTGATTCTTTTTACCTATTGTATAGCAATACAATAATTTTATTTTAGGTACATCGTCTTCACATATAATTATAGTATATACCTAAACAAAGTATTGTGAGACATTTTTAAACGAGTACATACGAAACTACCTTTTAGAAGGGGCGACTAGAATCAACTCAATTTTTTTGTATATTCTGATGTTCAAAAATGTCTTTTATTTATCTATTTGGAATAAATGATTTAACTTTGACATTTTTACTTATAGGCCACATTTTTCTCTAACCATAAGCGTGAAAAGGAAGTAAACAACAGACAGCCTGAAGCAGTGACAACTTTTTATCTAAATCTGTTCCTACAACAAGTATCATGATAAGTAAATCGCATCGTTAAGCCGGCGCAGTTTGTTGCACGATAACTATACGACCGTAACCAGACCCTCTCCTAGCTTCTTCCTTATATTTTATGGAGCTGAGCCTCCATGTGAAAGTCTTGCGGTACAAAAAGAGCCTAGTGGATTCTTTAGGTTTTAGTCTATCACTGTAGATACCTACAGTGCCCTCCAAAAGTTAGTTGACATTTTTCCATTTCAGCTGAAATGCCACATTGTGATTTATGATTTTAGTTTCAAATGTTTGAACTGAAACACTACTCTAATTTAATGATGTTCCAACAAAAACTCAATCGGAAATAACTAACAGTAATCAATTATAAAAATAAATACAAAAAATTATTTGATTATCTTTAAAAATGCATCATTCTGTTTAAATATTCAATAAGTAATTTGCATCGACGGTAGCCTGCCCCGCGCCGTCGTCGGTTTTTTAAATTTTAGTTGTTGTTTACTAGCCATCTCACAATCTATACTAATATTATAAAGAGGAAAGATTTGTATGTATGTTTGTAACGAATTGGCTCAAAAAGTACTGGACCGATTTTAAAAATTCTTTCACCATTTGAATGCTATATTGTCACTGATTATTATAGGCCATTTTTTTTTTCTTTTTTTTCCACCTGTGCGAAGCCGGGACGGACCGCTAGTATTTCATAAACGAAGGTGAAGGTGAAGTCGACAGTGACCCAGAAGTCGTCAAATTGTCTAAAAAACATTTACTTCATTCCTGAATAATACACAATTATCTTAATATTTTATTATTAGGAACATTTTCCTCGTGTAAAACTAAACTTAGTTGTATGAAATGAAATCAGAAAACTGTTATTATACCTGCAATACCTACCATGATTTATGGCACGGTGGCCGATTCATAGAAAAACAAAAAAACATTGTAATTTATTTAAATACAGATGAAAACCCAAACCACTAGTATTTTATTTAATGTACCTACTAAATGTTTCTTATAATGTGTGACATTACTTTTAAGAATTAATATATTCAATTCTATGGGGGATTGTCATTGTCCTTGTCGGTGAAGATGGACCTGAGATCCAGAGCAGATTGGAGAAATGGCAACAGAAGCTGGAGAATGTTGGCTTGAAAATCAGCAGAACCAAAACCGAATATATGTTTTGAGATTTCGGCGGTCTCTCCAGATCTGGAGCCATAGCGCTTGATGGCGCACTTCTCCCAGTCTGCTCCGAATTTCGGTATCTCGGTTCACTCGTGCAATGCGATGGGGAAGTAGATCGGACGGTTAAGCACAGAATTAACACTGGATGGATGAAATGGCGGCAGGTCACGGGAACAATCTGCGACTCCCGCATTCCCCTTAAACTTAAGGGGAAGATATATAAATCTGCTGTCTTGTATGGATCAGAATTTTGGGCCACAAAAGGGATGAATGAAAGGCAATTGCATGCAGCTGAGATGAGAATACTAAGAGGGATGTGTGGTGTTACACGAATGGATAGAATAAGAAATGAGTACATAAGAGGAAGTTTGAAAGTGGCACCGGTAACTGAAAAGTTGCGTGGAAATCGGTTGTCATGATATGGGCATGTGTTACGGAGAAATGAGGAAAATGTCGTGAGGAGAGTTTTGAGTATGGTTATCGATGGATATAAGAGTAGGGGAAGACCAAAGAAACGATGGATGGACTGTGTGAATGATGATATGTTTAGAAAGGGCGTGACTACTGAGATGACGAGAAATAGAGAAGTATGGAAGAAAAATACATGTTGCGCCGACCCCAAATAAATTGGGATAAGGCAGGAGAATGATGAATTCTATGGGGGATAAACAGGAATTAAAAGTTTCATATACCTACGAATGAATAAAGTTCGGACTGTCATGTCCCCTCGTTGCTAACAGGGGGGCAGATCGAACTTTTTTTCCGAATAATTCCTCAACCATTACTTTAGCATTAAAATTCTCGCAGTTATTAGCGGTTGAAATCTTACATGTTTTTGTTCGTCACAAAAATATTGAATTTACCACCGGATAAAAACAGCACCCTAATTGTGTAAGACACTGTCAATCACAATCTGAATCATTTTGAAGGTTATATATAATCAAAGGATATAAATAACATAGGTACTCCATTGCTTCATATGCTCGAAAAAATTGTCTGAAAAAATTACGCAATGAATGTTGTTGAACTGTCTAAATGAAAGCCTTCCTACTGTTAGTGTATTACGCAATTACCTTGCTGATTCTATGATTCTGATCTCTTATTTTTTTAGCAAACATAATATATTATAATTTTATTTACCTACCTACTTCGCTAACAGCTCACAAAGTCAAATCCTTTAATAATTTGTTGCGATTTGGTCTTCTTTTGTTTCTTAGACGTGTCCCTCATATGCACTAAGTCCGTCTCTGTATATTTATGTGCTTGAAGTATTAAATAAATAAATATGAAAAACAATCACAATTTTTTAAAATTTAGAATTCTATGTTCAAGGCCTGAGAATTCATATTAGCATCAAACATTTGCGACTAGGTACTGAATCGTTTAGATGAGTAATACTTAGTACAAGACGACTAGGGATACCTACAAATCGCCCTTTTTTACATTTGCTTAATATCACTAAAAATATTAAAGAATTTATCAAAAAATATTATAGAAATCAACTACTTCCTTAGAATAACGGATAATATTTCTACTCCGTCATGCAAAAAGTTTAATTCTAAATGAAATAGGTACTTTTCACACAAAAAAAAAATTAAAAATTCCAAACCCTACCGTTTAATTTACCTAAGATGACTTATCATTAAATAATTAGGTAATCACTTTTTAAGTTTAAATAATTATGTGGCATCACATCTAAGGTGGAAAAATGTCAACTAACTTTTGGCTGGCATTGTAGGTTAACTGCATAATTGAAAAACTTTTGTATTTTTTAACCGACTTCCAAAAGGAGGATGTTATCAATTCGACGGTATGTTTTTTTTTTTGTGTTTGTTACGCGATTACTCCGCCAATTGTGGACCGATTTTCAAAATTAATTTTTTGTTCGAAAGGACATACTTCTGAAGTGGTCCCATAGTCACCAAGTCAGGATCTGATGATTGGATCCTGGAGAAATTGAGGGCAACCCTCAAATTTTATAGGCTTATTATTGTTTTTCGCATATTTTATTAAGTATCTTGTGTATTTGCGTATGATTGTCACCATCTCAGGTAGCTGGACTGATGATGGAAGGTACAACTCCTTAACAGTAAGAAGTTACTCGAACAGACAAGGACAGTTTTAGTAAATTGTTTTGATGTTTGATAGGGCATTTGCCACATTTGGTCACATGATCATCAAGTCATGACCTGATGCTGCAGTCAGGATAGTCTGCAGAGTACCTAACTCCTCGATAACTAACAGCAGATATACCGTGTTTAGGCTCATTGAAAAGGGCTCGATGTGTGGATAAACGTACTGTTAATGAGAAACACCGAAGTACATAGAGACTTGATGCTGAAGCCTGGAGCATCAGAAAAAGTACAAACCTTGAAATTACAGCACCGTAGTCGTGTAGCCCAAACACGACTACGGTGCTGCATTTTAAACAGGACTAAATTTTAAGTTCAATGCAATGTTGACATAAGTCTGGCCTGATGCTGCAGCCAGGATTATCAGCGGGATCCTGGAGAAATCGAAGGAACTCTTCAAATATTATAGGCACACCTATAGCGATTCAGGTATTATTTATAGTAACTCGTGCATTTGCTTTCGGAAAGCAAAATTTAGTGAAGTAAAACTGATGATGAAGACCACAGATGGCCACCGGGACTACTCAATAATAAGTATTTCACAGGTTGCGATTCGATAACTTTAATATGGTTGCTAAGCAATTTATGCTCGTCACAATGCGAATGGTGAAATGGAGCTGATGGTGGAGTACCAGGAGAACTCCTCAACTATTAACGTCCCTGTATCGTAATATTTTGTAAAAAGGCGATGAGCAAGTTGACATTAGGCTATTGTAACTTTGATGCATTATAAACAGTCCCACTAAAAAGCGAGAAATAAAAACTTTTTAACAAAAAACAAAACCGACTTCCATAAAAAAAACACTACAAAGTGAAAAATAACTTTAATTTCGGAAGTCGGTGGCAATAAACTAAAATACAGATCCAAAGACACCGACTTCCGAAATTAAAGTTATTTTTCACTTTGTAGTGTTTTTTTTATGGAAGTCGGTTTTGTTTTTTGTTAAAAAGTTTTATTAAATAAATAAGCCTTTCTACAGAAATAATAAAAGTAATTTAAAATACATCATATGATGTTTGCTTTTATAATATCATTTTTTCTTACAAAAATATCTACCTATGTGATCTGTGAATGATTGTTTCAGCACCAGAGTAATAAAATTTTACTCAATTCCAACTGCCGTGCCGGTCCGCCAATTACTCGTACTCACTGAATGAATATTTCGAATATCGAAAGTAATATCTGTAAAAAAATATTGATATTTCGGGGGTTTTTACAGACACAGACTGTAATAAAATATACAGTCACCATCTAAAGCGTTGTGATCTTTCTCTACTTCCCAAGGTTTTCTTGTAGGTACCTAGATACAGTCCGGCAGTCGAGAAAATGCTTTCCCGACACCATGTCAGTGTGACAATTCTAGTAACTAATAAAGATCAAATTCGCAAAACACGTATTCGTTTGTATGAATCTGAATGGTGTCAGGAACGCACTCTCTGGACGGCCGGACAGTAGTAGGTTCGCACTTGATTTGTAGATTATGTATTCACAATTTTCGAGGCTAAATTGTAAACACAACTCATCATCTGCCTAATCTTTTCCCAATTATGTTCGGGTCGGCTTCCAGTCTAACCGGATGCAGCTGAACGACTGAACCCACCTGCTGAGCGACTTTTATTGAAACTTTTATTGACCTGAACCCAGTTACTGGGTATTACGATACCTCTTGGTAAGACTGGTTGTCAGACTTTCGGGCTACTGACGAGTCGTAACGACTGTCAAAGATCCACGAATGACAGCCTTGATAATTTATAAACATAACTGAATTTAATAATGCAAAAGTAAAGTAAATTGAAGACTGTTGCAGCTCGTAACCTCACCTTACTTCAGTTTTACAACGCTCCTTTATAGGGGTTAAAGGAGGTCCTAGTACTAAACCCGGTTATAAAGCGCCATCTCCACGGGCGAGAGAATCGCGGCGGCAGTCTCGCCGTGCCATCAAATTCTCGCCGCGAAGATATCGCCGTGGAGATTGGAGATTGCTCCATAGTTTCTATTGAATTTGATGCCACGGTGTGGCTATCGTCGCGAAACTCTCGCCCGTGTAGATGGCGCCTAAGGTTGAAATAGTGATACTCGCCTTAAAATTGGTGAGACATCTACATAGGGATCCGCTCTGCCGATAGGGAACCGAAAACCGATATTATCTACGATTCTACGTTTTAGATTTGCGTCTACGTTTACCTCCATCAACCTTCGTCCAACCCTACGTGCTCCCCTATGCTTATCGGCTGGCAATTTGACTGCACCCTTGTGTTACAAAAATTGAGGAGCCGATATCTTACAGCCGCGTTAGGGTTTACACTTTGTAATGGAGTACTACCGTAAATTCGATCCCAAAAGCGTTCCATTTGGGGAAGGCGTGATGGATAGGTATTAGGGGTGGTTTAGATTCTCGGGTTTGAGGTATTGGCCAGTATGTGTAAGTGGCTTGATTATACAAATGTTTAGGGGAGATGGGTGAATAACAAATAGCTGTACCTAATTGTTTTGTTACGTTTTGTGGGGAGGCACCATTAAAATAATATACGCGTGTCTTCGATCCGCTTCCAGATGGGGATTAAGTTGATAGGTAGGTGCCTACTGATACTGATACGCGTGAAAAAAGTTTTAGATTTTTTTGAATTCTCATTAAATAAGAAAGGCACTCTAGCTATTATTATTTGTTGGTCTCCGAGTGCCGTAATTTCTAGAATGTCTAGAGTCTAGACTCACGAGAATTATTTTTCACCTGATTCATATTTTCGTTTCGTATAAGCACTTTGGGATGCGATCCCCTTTCAAGAGTTTGGGGACCTTAAAATTAAGACGCGGGATTACTTACACACAAAAAAATTAAATAGGTATGTAAGGTACAGTCAACAGCAAAAGTAGATGATGAAAATCAGAAATTCAATACTAATGAACGGAGTTCGCGTCAGAACTGTGTGACGTCGAAGTGTCGTTATGTGATTGTAAATTACCAAACATTTACTACATCGACGCCACACAGTTCTGACGCGAACTCCGTTCATTAATTAATATTGAATTTCTGATTTTCATACTCTACTTTTGCTGTTGACTGTACCTACACAGAATCCCAGTCAGTCACTATCAGGAGCATACCTATCAAAGCATTATATGGATCTACCTATGAACATTATCAAGAAAACCTTCTAACCTTCTATGTAAGTACAAAAATATTTTCGCCTCAATTTTCCGTACAGTTTTCTAGTGTTTTATCATGAAAATATTGTCTACTAAAAAACTTTATGTATGCGCATATTAAGTAAATGATGTTAATATATCCGAGTCGCACGAAATCTGAGGGAAGACGACCGAGTCGCAAAATTTATGTGCTTAGTAATAAGTGCTTAATATATTAGCCCAGAATCCGGAGTCGAAATACCGCTGTTAAGTAACTACTTATTTTGTAAAATTAACTTGTTTTGACCTCACCTTTCCCTACCTTTCAGGAATAAATGTAAATCAGTTAAATTACTTACCTATATTTAATAGGTTGAGGCTGAATTGAATGCTAGGCCCACACCTTTCTGCAGTTCCCGAGTAGGTATAAAGATTCTAAGGAGTGCTATTTACACACGGGGTACAAACATTCGATTTGGTACTACCTAGATACTGCAAATAAGGTAAGGGTACTAGTACCTAAGGGTACTAGTACCTAAAACCGACCCGAAGCAATTACTATTTTGCCGCCTGGGCGCTATGCCGAATTACGCCAACCCGAATAATTGTGTAGCGCCCCTAAACAATGCTTTAAACTGAACTGATTGAAATGTTAATACAACCCCCCCCCCCCCCCCCTTACCCCTGTGCAAATCCAAAAACATGATATAGCGCCATCTCCACGGGCGGGCAAAATCGTGGCGACAGTCGTGCAGTGCCATCAAATTATCTTCGCGATGATATCGCCGTGTGGAGATTGATTCATAGAGTTTCTATTGACTTTCATGGCACGACGATAATATCGGCGTGAATCTCTCGCTAAAGGAAACGGCCCCTAAAACTACAAAAAACAGCAATAGATTAGATGAAGTCATACGAGGTCACGGGTAAATATGCGCATATATCTAGGAGTATCGTACGACGCTATATTATCCTCCCGGGGGATAATGATGCGTGAACTATAGGGATTTTTGGCATTTTTCAGTTCCAAGACATAAGAACGCCACAGGAAAAGAAGACGCGTGCCAAAAGCGAGTGGTCTATGAACTTAAATAAAGAAAAAAATAGCGCGCAAGGTTTTTGCAAATCAGCACCCAATTGCACAAAACACTTTTAACCACAATCTGAATAATTATATAAGGTATAATCCATTGCTTCATATATTCGAAGAATTTGTCTGCTTAACAACATAAATAACGCAATGAATGTTGTTGAACTTTCAAAACGACAGCCATTGCTACTGATAGTGTGTTACGCAATTAGGTACCCCGCAGGTTCCAATTAGATCATTAGATCTGAAGAATTCGGAGTTTACGTTTGTAACGGATTGACGTAAGAAACAATGATAAACTCCGAACTCGTAATTGTAAAGCAGATTCGTTGTTGCAAAGGCAAGCGTTGGTATTGAAAAGGATAAACGACATCACGGCCAAAACGCTTTTCATACAAGACATCATGCATGACGAACTGACTAAAAATGTTTGAAGTTGTAGCATAAACTGGACTTTATGCTGTAGGTAGGATTCAAAGTTATTTTTCCATGAACTAATATTTGTTTACATTTTTGGCAAATTAATCGCGAATGCAGATTAAGGACATCGACGCGTTACCTATTACCATGGATTCAGTAGGCTTTTCTAAGAAACAACAGATTTTTTTTTGGTAACCTGCGAAAAAATTATAAGCTACAATCATGTGCTGAATTCATTGTTACCTACAGTTTGCGCGCAAAGAACACTTCTCACGAAGTTTTATGGATAAAATCTATACATATAATAAAATCGTAGGAAAGTCAAAACTGTACATTGAATATTTTTTAAAAATAATACTTGGGGCGTGATCTACAATCGATACCGAAGCCAAAAATATAGTTTTTAGAATTTTTGTCTGTTTGTCTGTTTGTCTGTTTGTCTGTTTGTCTGTTTGTCTGTCCGGGATAAACTCAAAAAGTACTGCATGGATTTACTTCAAATTTTGCATGAATATTACTAAGAGGTCGGGTCAACATATAGGCTACATATTATCACGCTATCACCTACGGGGGAGGAGCTGTGAATCTTTATTTTTCTTACGCATTCTGTGACAGCGTGTAATCTAACGACGCATATCTAAATGTTGTTTTTGAGTAAGCCATGCTATTATCTGACGTTACACTATAAAAACTACGCCATTTAAGTAACTTGGGCAGAGAAATATAGTTTAATGAATGATAGTAGTATAAAGACAATTTTAAAACAGCGCCATCTATGAGATTTCATAAAAATCAAATCAAGTTACCTACATGTTAACATTTTTTTGGAAATTAATAATTTAAATTTGATCATGTTGGCGAGGTAAGTAGTTAGTTATTCTTAAAATTCATAGATGGTGATGTGCATTTTCTTCATAAAAGTTGTATCGTATAGTTCGTTTTGACAAATTCAAGTTCCAACAAAATCCTCAAAATCTTGAGCAGAGTTGAGGAAGACAATTTTAAAAAAAGCGGTGTTAAGTATTACAAAAAAGTTATGTTCATTGATGATGATCATTTCATTTCATGAGACCCTCGCGGAGGCGAGCGTCAGTGACAGTCCCAGCCGCATGCGTCATCTGTTTGCCGTCATCTTGGTGTTTTGTGGAGTCGCGAACCCGGTAGCTTTGTGAGAGAAGTATCGCCATCATCTGTCTGAAGATTTTCGACGAGCTTTGAGGCGCGCTACTGGAGACGAAGTCGAAGTAACTGATGAACGCGTGCTGAACACCTGTCTCAGTTCACTTCAATATGTGGTACTTTCTATCGGCGGCAATCCACTGATCGAATATGGGTTACCAGCTCCCCAATCATCACCGTATCAAGACCGTGAAAATCGGGAGTATAACGCAAAATGACCACCATACGAAATGACCATGTCGCTTTGTTCTTCAGAGCAAAAGCAAATTTATGACACCGTCCTTGAAAGCGTTGGGCAAAACCAGGGTAAAATGTTTTTCTTGGATGCTCCTGGTGGAACAGGAAAAACATTTGTTACCACTGGCATACTTGCAAGGTCAGGAGGCAAGGCAAAATTGCTATTGCTGTAGCGTCGTCGGGAATCGCTACCACACTGCTTCCGAGTGGCAAGACAGCACATGCCATGTTTAAAATTCCCATCGATTTAGAGAGCGCCGAAACGCCTGTTTGTGGTGTGTCACGTAACAGCGATAAGGGACACGTGCTCAAGGATTGCTCTCTGATCGTATGGGATGAGTGTACGATGGCCAATAGGAAGGCCGTTGAGGCCGTGGACAGAATCCTGCAGGACATCTGCAGGAACGAACGTTTGATGGGTGGTGTCACAGTTCTGTTCAGTGGTGATTTTCGGCAAACGCTTCCAGTGGTGACGCGGGGCTTGAGGGCTGACGAGGTGAATGCTTCGTTGAAACGATCTTCGTTGTGGTCACGAGTTCGTACGCTGCGCTTGACCATTAATATGAGAGCTCGGCTCGGCGGTAATGCACGTGCTCAAGAATTCTCCGATGTCCTTCTAAGTCTTGGCGAAGGCACTCTACCAGAAGAGACAGGTGATGCTTCCAGAGTCTCTCGGTAGAGTGGTATCCAGCTTAGAAGAACTCATTCACTGTGTATACGGGGACATCAGTCGTATACCGCACCAGCAGAATTCTTGGGTGATGATGCCCAAAAATGATCAGGCTGCAGCAATTAACGAATGCATTCTCTCGGAAATTGAGGGGAATAAAGTGGTCTACACCTCGATAAACACTGTTGTCGAGCAAGATGACGCCACACATTATCCCGTGGAATTTCTGAGCTCCCTGTCAGCAAGTGGACTTCCAGCGCATACCATCAAGCTGAAGGTCGGTGTTCCGATTATGCTTCTTCGGAACCTATCTCCTCCGAAGTTGTGTTAACCGCCTTACGGCCCATTCACGACTTCGGTCTAAGCGGTGCGCGGCGCGGCAGGCGGCACGGCGTGCGTTTTACACGCCACGTACCCTCAGTAGCGGCTAGCGGCAGCGGTCGAGGTGGACGTATTTAGGTAGTTAGAACGTGCTCAAAATTATGGCGTTATCAAAATTATCTCTTTTGTGTTTAGAAAGCAGTATATTTTTAAAACAACTATGACAGAAGGAGTGCACGAACTGAATAAAGATCGATATTTAAATCGCAAATTTCGTGACCTATACGAAGATTACAGAAAATATCCGGATAAGTTTTATGAGTACACAAGAATGAGTGTGGAAACATTTGATTATATTCTATACTTATACTCTATATCCATCACCGCCACAAAATCGTCTAAAATTTTTTGTTTATAAGTTCGCCGCCGAGTCCGTCACATCTACGCCGCTATCCGGGCCGCTGTGTTTCGTGGCGTCGCGTCGCACTCATTCGCCAGTACTTTTGATCTCGCCGCTCCCCGCACCGCGCGCCGCTGCAACGATTCGCTCCGACAAAACCGCGCGCGTTTTCGCTGTGAGCGGCGACTCGTGGCGTGCTTCAAACATTTTCAAACTTTTGTTCTTACCGCTCGCCGCCCCGCGCTTAGCCGCCGCTCACCGCGGCAAGGTCGTGAATGGGCCGTTAAAGTCATCTCCCTCCACAGACACACCATTGAGGCGGAAATTCTTACGGGTTGTGGCGTCGGCGAGGCAGTATTTATACCACGCATTCCCCTAATACCTCATAACTTCCTGTTCCAGTTCAAGCGCGTATAGTTCCCCGTGAGTGTTTGCTTCGCGATGACCATCAATAAGTCGCAGGGCAGCGGGTGTCGACCTCAGGACGAGTTGCTTTTCAAACGGGCAACTGTACGTCGCTTGCTCCCGCGTCACCAGTCCTGACTCTCTTTACATTTTGGCTCCTGGCAGCATAACTACCAACGTAGTTTATAGGGAAGTGTTGTAAAGTATGATACCTTTGTACGTATTTTTACTCTTTTGTGTCCTGGAATGTATTCCTGCATTATTTTCTCTATTTCCTTCAGTCACATGTTATGACTGAACTCAGCAGGACTCCCATATAACTCTCTTCACTTGCTTTGCTTGCAAAAAAAAACTTATATTTTAATGCTATTTTAAAAGTTGTGTACTTATATGCTATAGCGACACTGGCATCTTGGGTATTTTTGGTGCTGTAGAGCATGCACGCAGACGACGTCGCGGGCAGCAGCTAGTCTTAAAATAAATGTGTTTTCATAGCATGGACCATGAAAACTAGCGATAACTACAGAATTTATGCGAAAACTTCCTAGATCGGAATGGAGCAATCAGTCAGACCGCTTCCGATTCTCTAATCTTGTTACTAGAACCCATCCAACTAAAACGATAAAAGTTGGCTACAGTATATTGGTAGGTACCTACTACCTACCTACCTACCTTTGCCTAGATAGTTTTTTATGATTTTTTTCTTTGAGCACTATGCGAAGTGATTAAAAGAAACAAAAATTGGTCATAACTTTTAAACCGTAAAAAAATTCACTGACATTCTCAGGGTTAAAAAGTTTGGAAATGACCTTGCCCAAGCCCCTATTAGATTTGATCCATATTTCCAGGGACACCCTGTATACCATGATCATCATTTCAGCCGGAAGACATCCACTGCTGGACATAGGCCTCTCCCAAGCATTACTAGGTACTTCGACAGGTTCAGTGTTTCTCGCATTTAGATTCCTGCGGTCTTCACCAATCATAAATCTGGAGGCCTTCCAAATACGCTTCGTCTTGGTACGCGGTTGCCACTCCAGAACCTTTCGGCCTCATCGGCCATCTGTTCAGCGAGCAATGTGCCCTGTCCACTGGCCACTGCCACTTAAGATGGCATTTCTTCGGGTTATGTCGGTTACCTTGTTCTCCTGCGGATCTCTTCACTGCTGATTCGATCACGTCGTCAAGGAAACTCTAAGCATAGCCCTCTCCTTTGCATTTTTTGTGACTTTCGGGCTTGTAATGAGGCCCATTATGAGCGACAACATTTCAGCTCCTTGAGTTATAGAACCTAGGTTATCACTAGCAACACGCACTGGTCACGATGTGTGTGAGACGAGAAGATGTATTGCGTAGCTTCCCGAACGCTGCCAGCTGAGCCGGATTCAATGATTAACCTCTTTCTTGAAGTTAGACCTACGTGACAGTTTGGTGTCCCTATTAAACATAATCGTCCAAAACTTGGGGTGGGTGTTACAGGGGCATTCGACATGACCTTAAATCTGTTTACATTTGTTTTAAGACCGCTTTCGGAATCTCTTCTGAGGTCATCGAGCATTGTACTGAGGTCCTCCATAGTCTCATCTATGACTACTATATCGTTGGCAAACCGAAGGTGACGTACTCGCCATTGATGTTGATGCCTACCCCTTCCCAGAGCAGTACATTGAAGACATCCTCTAATGCAGCGGTGAAGTTTTAGAGAGATAACGTCTCATTGTCTCACACCACGCTGCAGAACGATAGGTTTCGATGTCTGGTCTTCTAGTCGGACTGACGTAGTATCTAGTGTTTCATACAGACACTTCAACAGTCAGCACTTCGGTTTACCGATAGTGAACCTGGCACCTTTGACGAGACAGCAGTTCAGCCCAAGTCTCGATCGAATCGAAGGCTTTGTCGTAGTCCACAAACGCTAAACAGAGGCAAGTCGTACTGATCGGGACACAAACGAAATTTTCTTCATCGTAGTTGCTTTTAATGAATTATTATTTTTAATAAATCTTAAAAATAACGGTCTCATTAAAATATGCAGGTAAATCACAGATCAACTGACTGTTATTTTAAGATTTTTTTACTATTTATATTTTTTAGCGTTTTTGATACTTACAACATTTTACGAACATGTAGGTAAAGGTAAATTTATTGTTATTGACAATTATTTTGTAAGTTTAAGGATGTAAACGCGGGGTTAGGCCGTTATAAGTGTAAGCACGATCTGAGGAATTCATATTGATGCCTACACGTAGCGCAGGAAGCCATGATAGTTTTTAACTGAAATCCACAACACACTAATTTTCCTTTTAAGTATTCTAATCTTGAAGAGATCAATTAATTATGGTTGAATAAGACCTGGCTCACAAGAAAACGACATATTAGAATAATTTTCAATTTTTATTACATAGATACACATTTGCTTTATAAAAATTGTCTAGTGAGACTATCTAACAATTAGTCCTAAGCAAATTAATTTACATTGCTTTATGAAATTCTCATGACTCAGAAACTAAATATATCTAGATAAAGTTCTATTATTGGGGAATTTGCTAAACAGTCACAATTAGGACATTGACGTTTTCTGCCAGAAAATTTCATAAAGCAACTCGTTTTCTGGTTGAATTAAAAATAACTATGTTGACCCTTCATTATTAAATATTTAATTATAAGTTATATATTTAAATTTACATATACATCACTCAGATTTACGACATTTCATTGCGAAATCGTTACAATATTGCTGTTCAAATAATTATATGGAATTCTAAGATTGACGGAATTAAGTAATTATGGCATATACATAACATTATGATAGCGATGTCTTCATAAATGTCTACATTTGGATGGCATGCAAAGGAAATATGAACTTAATGAATATTGTTAACGCATGTCAAGTCCATGACAGGACTTCGTCAATAAACTACCACTCTTAATGCATCTAATACAACGCTTCTACCTTTATTTAGAATGTAGACATTTATAAACCATAATAATATCATTCAAATTAATGCTGCTCACATTGTGTAAAATATAACATTTAATTTACCTAGATATATAAAAACAACAAGACTACAATGAACATTCACCACATCGGTGTAACACACTTGATTTTCTGATTGCAACTTTTTAAAACTTTTGACCCAGAATTTGATGACCAGTCACTTTGATGAACAAAGCCAACAGAATTGTCAAATGAAGAAACAATTAGATTTTACAAAATAAGAAGTACGTCACAGCTAAGGAATCTTCACAAAATCAGAGATGTAGAAATATATTATGCATTAACCATGAACAAACAATTCCGTATGCAAAAATTTGTATGAGATAAAAGATCACAATATTCAATAGGAGTGTGATTCGGAAAGCCACCTAGCCTGAGATTAGGAGCATGCGAAACTGCGAAACGGCACGTCATCAACTCAATAGTCTACCTGAAATGAAAAAGATAAACGCTTGTAAGTATACAGTAAATATTTCATTGATACTTGTAGGAGAATTATATCATTCTTCTTTCCTGAGGGGCAATTCTCGTAATTTTTAAGAACGTTCAGTCTGATCTGTCTCAATCTGTCAAAAATACCTCAAATTTCCCTACATTTTGACAAGTTTTTGACATTTGTTTGTCGCTGATATGAGACTGCAACTAGATTTTGAACGTTTTAAATTACGAGAATTGGCCTGCTGGTCCTATGCTATGATATCGCTGTCATATGATCAGGAAAGAAGAATTAAGTTTTAAGCTATGAAGCAGGGTTCACTGATATACATATATGCGTTTGTTCCCACTAGTTCTACTGAACAGTTCTACGGTAGAACTAATGGGATTTTTTTCTCCCACTAGTACTACGATATTAGGTATAACAAAAAAGTAGAACTCTCTATTTCCACTTGTTCTACTGAACAGTTCCACGGTAGAACTAATGGGAGTTTTTGCAACTAGTAGGAGTCTCTATTTCCCACTTGTTCTACCCGTTCCATCGGTAGAACTAATGGGATATTTTGTTCTCACTAGTATTATGTTTTGATAGGTTCTAGAAATGAAAGTAAAGTACCAAATATGCGAGTCATATCTCAATATTAGGTTTAAAAGACACTTAGACATTACTGGAAACATTACAACATTAAATTAAATTAAATTTAATTAATATATAAAATTACAACATTAAATTAAATTTATTAAATTAAATTAAATTTAATGTTGCAATGTTAGTTAGCATCCAACAAAAATGTTTTCTGATTTCTTTATATTTTCATCAGATAATTTAGCCAACCAGTCTGTATTGATAAACATAAGCCATCGTCGGTCAATGCACATTATCTGGCTACCATGAACCACACGCGATCGATCTGAACGGATCGGTTAACTTCCAAGGTGCTCCTTTAGAAAGCACATTGAATTTATTCAGAATAGGGATGAAGACTAATATTAATTAGTAATATTCGAACAAATAATTTCAAGGGCATAGTAAAATGAGATAAGCGAAAAAATCTGTAAAATCGGTGGAAATATGGAGAAGCTACATGCTTTTAAAGTTTTTGGGGATTATTCCCGTCCTTGTCGCGCGGTACGTACAATGTATACCGCCAGTATGAAGTTATACAGGGTTATTTGAAAAACACCAGCAACCTCTTAAGAGGTCATTGTACTCATCAATATGAACAACTTTTACTATGGGACCAAACCTGAAATCGCGAAAATAAAATCAGCTGTTCCCTACATTTTGACGAGATAGACGAAGATAAATGTAGGGAACAGCTGATTTTTATTTCGCGATTTCAGGTTTGGTCCCATAGTAAAAGTTGTTCATAATGATGAGTACAATGACCTTTTAAGAGGTTGCTGATGTTTTACAAATAACCCTGTATAGTTGTGACGTCACTTCTACGATAGTGCCATCTTTGTCTAGCAGTCATTTTAAAACGCTTAAAACTTGGCAATTTTTTAAGCTTTTAAATTCTTTGTAATATTGTTTGCAAGATTTGCACACAAATATTTTTTTTGAGTTTTTAAAGAAAAATTGGTCTCCCTATTAAGTAAAATGAATTATAGGTGTTACCTTTTTTTAGGCGTTTCATCCTTGGCTTTCTTCTCAGCCTCTCTACGCTTGGCGGCCTCCTCTCGCTGCTGGCGGATAATCGCGAGCCTGGCAAGGTCAGCCCGCGCTTGATCGGTTTTACCTTCCGCGTGCAACTTCTGGTACGCTGCCGCCGCGCGTTGTTTCTCTATCTCTTCCCGTTCACGCCTACAACAAATCGTCATTTATTTTAAACGCAACTAAACTGGGGCCCAGGTCTGCTATTTTTATAAATTCGTCATTCCAACACGATCCCATTGTCATTTTGCTAAAAATTCGTAATCTGCTAAATTCATAATGGCCGATCATTTGGTTGGTCAATGATCTGAGAAAAACTATGCTAGATATCATTTAATATATATTTTTACATATTACGTTACGTTTATTGCAATCTGAAGTAGTAAGAAGTTCGTAAATAGCAATAAAAAAAATAAATAAATAAAAATTTTTACTGTCAGGCATCAAGGCTCATAGTCAGTTAGTATTGACAAAACTTAAATAACTATGTTAGTCGGTTATCACAAAAAAAAAACAATAATAAACATTACATTTATTCATTTGTCATTATGTACGAGATTACCATTTTATGCCATTTCTTTCAATGGAGTGTCAGTGGTTGACCATTGGAAAGTCATAATGACGCCATTATATTAGTAGATTACCAAACTTGTCAAAATCAACAATTATGAAATCAATGATAGACCATTCTAACACTATTGTAATAGCAGACTTGAGGCCCTGATGTAATGTAGCAAATGGCAAAATTGCATAGGAAGTCCCTCAGCCACATGGATCAACAACCTTTAACTGGCTGGGATAGTCTGGATGCGAAAGGCGGAGAAACGGGTGTTGTGGCGCAAATTGGGACAGGCACAAATAATAATTATGTCAACCACATGAATATGTAAGACAGTGATTGATTGATTGAAATAATTAGAGTAAGAATTATGTAATAAATAACCAGAAGTAATCAGAAATCAGAAATGATTAAATAAACAAATATACTAAAAATGTTGTGTGCTGTGGATTAATTACTTGTTGAACATAATAATAGTATGCTAGTAGTCTTAAGAGTTAATATTTATAGCAGAACACAGAAATAAAAGCATCCTTCAACAATAAAAATAAATTTGGCTTTACCTTGATAATTGAGGTTTCTCTCCTTCGCCTAAATTGTCCAAATTGGTCAATTTCTTGTTTTTCTTTACTACACGATTGGGATTTTCTACTTCAATTAGGCCAGATACACCCTTGGCTTTGGATGGTCTCTGAAAAAATATTATAAGGTTTAAATTAATAAAGTGTGAATTTCATTACCTGCTCAAACTGGAACCAAGATGAGACTACTTAATCTTTTTAAAGTTACAGTACCCCAAACAAAAGCTTATCCTATAGTTTAAAGTCATAAGCATCATTCATTGCTCAGCATGTGTTAAGATCAAAGCTGATTTGTACAATCAGCACTTCAGAACAGCCTTACAAAAGGCTTACTGTCATGAAATTTGAATGCATGCCTACTAACCAGTGTTAACAAATAATAAATAAAAAAATAAATGCCCACTGTTCATAATTCATATTAGAATAGAAAGCCCCAAAATGGTGCTTCACCAATTTTAGATGTTTTTACTGTGAAGTTTATATTCACATACACTTTAAAAATGGAAAAGACATGAACAATATGAAATTCAAGTCAAAAAACTAAGAACCCAAAATATAATTACATCATCGTCAGAGTCGCTATCAGAATCACTACCGGAGCCAGATTTTTCTTCTTCTGATTCCTCTTCACTCGAGCTTTCCTTCCCATGCTCTTTTCTCCACCTGGAAAAGTTTAAACAAAATTTATAAACATAATTTTTTTTATTAAGTTTTAGGAAATCTTAAAATTTAAGTCTACCTACATTCTAGGATTAAATAATCACTGATACTTGATTTTAAGATATTTTCTAGACTTCACTCAACATTAGTCAAAGGCAAGTAAAAAAAAAGCAAGTATAAAAATCTCCTCAACTTAGGATCTCTTTGAAACCATTGTGGGATTCATCCATGTCTGCAAGGGAACATCAAAATGCATTTCTGCAAAAATTGTTACCAACTTCCCTAATACAACTTCAAAGCAGGTTGCAGACCAAGAGCTAAGCTAAGTTAGTCTAGCTTAGCTTGCATAGCTGAGGTAATTTTTCATACTTCTGTTCATAGTTTGCAGTCTGTACACACATGAAAAACTACATCAGCTATGCGAGCTAAGCTACACTAAATTAGCTTAGCCCTTGGTCTGCAACCCGGTTAAAAGTATGTATCATAGCAATATTTCATTATTAATTTTAATATGATATCCAGCATCCACTCAAGTGTTTAGAAGAACAACCATTCTCAGAATAAGTTGCTGTAAAGATTGAGTCTTATCAAAAAAGATGACTAAAAATGAGTAAGACAATCAGGCAATCCAGTACATGTTTTAAGAGACTTGTTCCTGCCAACCCCTAAGACAACCAACTGACCAAAGACTATTGTATTTAATGTGTTAGTGAAAAACTCAAATTGCAGTGCACACAACCCTGATAATGTTGTGTTTACAATGCAGTTTGTATATAAATGATTAGATCAGTTTTCATACTATCAATTCAAGAGAATGACCATAAAATGTACAACAAATAACTTTCTTATCAGATCATTCAAATGATATTTAATAATTTACTACACAATAAAAATTTTCCTACAACTACATTGTTATGTTAATTATCTGAGTACTCTACGCTTATGCGTCGAATCTGAGACGCGTTAATTGCATCATATACAATAACAAAAATAGATAATGAATCACTAACTTCTGCTTCTGTTCTTCTTGTTTCCGCTGCTCTTCCAGCTCTTCTGGGCTGGTGAACTTGCGGTTACGGCCCTTATGGTTCGTGAACTTACCTGTAACGTTACACAAACAAAATATTCGTGACAAAGGTTAGGCCAACTAAACAATCAATAGTATTGAAAAAGACTAAATAGTTGTAGACTTCCTTCAAGGATTCATATATTAATAACTTAATTTGAACAATTCTTAATGTATTTCTAGCTGGCCAGCAATTAATCATTGAAAATTTTTGATGAAAGCACATTCCCATAACATTGGACGACATTGAGAAAAAACAACACGTATACGATAGACTTACCGCGTGGCATGATTGTATTTATATAATAGCGACTTTTTTATGTTACTGTAGAATAAGTGTTTGATTGTAGTATTAAATCTTTGACGGAAATTACTATGCAAAATACTAAAAATTGGATAAATTTAGCGTTGACGTCTCGTCGGAACCGGAATTCGAAATCGAACGAAACGTAGCCTAGATAATATATGGAAGGTTGCCAGAAGAAAAAAAAAATAAGTTGATTTTTACTAAACCTGTGCTGGCCTCTGTACAATCTACTATTTGGGCGTCCAAAATCCAAATAGTAGATTGTACAGAGGCCAGCACATCACGCTATCCCATTAAGTCTTTATTTGATAGATTTTCAAGTTTACCACAGAGGAATAAGGATCATATTCAATTAGGAAAAGACAGATTGGGGTAGCTTGATGTGCTGGCCTCTATACATACTAGTGCATAGCCACGGGCATAGCCATTCCACCCCGAGACATAATAATCCCGTCAGGTTATATAAGTTCTGTGCGTTTAATTCACCCGAGCGACAGGCGAGGGTAGAGACGAACTTTTAGAGCATGAGAAGTGAAAAATAATTTAAAATATTGTGAACTGTACTTGATTGTAAGGGAGACCATAATGAGATGATCAATCTGGCATTTGTTCAATCCAGTCAAATTGATTGAAAAAACTAAAATGTATGAGAATTTTGCGTCGATCATTTATCACTACACATGTATGTCCTAACCAATTTGACGTCAGTCTAACCAAAATTGTGGACCTAAGCGATTGGCACACTGCACCGCATCACGCAGCGGGACGCAGATAACGTGGCCCCACGCGTGGTTTTTTTTTACAAAAAAATCAATAAAAACGCGCTTCCGTGTAGAGAATTTGGCTACGTTTTACACATACGCGCGCACTGCGTGGTGCGGTGCAGTATGCAAATCGCCTTAGGGCTGATTTTTCCAACGCCAGATAATTTTATCCAAGGAATAATTTTGAATTTTTGACAGTTCTTACATACTGAATCTGTCAGACGTCAATTTTATTCCACGAGAATTATCTGTCGATTGAAAAACCAGCCCATGAGACTAAGATAAAATTAAAAGTCACATGAGTCAAGTGACTAGAAGTGCCCCCCGTTCATATTTTTGCGTTTTCTTGCTAATTAAAATAATGAAGACAAATAAAACCACCAAAAAAGTTATAATTTGACTTACATTGATTTTTGTTTCGTTTCGTTGTCGATTATTGAAGATCGACTAAAATTGAATAACATTAATTGGCAACATTTTTAAACCTGGAAATCCTGGAATAAGCATACTTTACTACGGTACTTACGAGCCTACACTACCTCAGCTAAAATTCACTCTTTATCTCGCTCGCACGATACTGCTCGCGGACTGAGTGAGAGCGAGACAGAGTACGGTGCTAGGCGGCAGGCAGCGCCAATAGTTTAGGTATTTGCTTTTTACGGTGAAAATAATGGTAAATTAAAAAAGTAAATAACATAAGACCTGCTTTATAGTTAGTTCGGTTAGTATACAAAGTTTCATGATCTAATTTGAAGTATTTTTTGAATACCAGCGGTTTATTGTTCGGTTTGGAGGTAACTTTGGAATTTTTTTTTATCGAGAAAATTTTATGAAATCGTGTTTTCGTCTAAAATAAGACCTAACATTAATCCTCAACTTTACCATATATTTATTTCAAAATTAATGCTGCAGTATTTTCGACATAACGGAGGATCATGCTAAGCCATTTGAGGTAGTACAGGCCCTTAATCGGAAATACAAGGACATGGCGCGTTGGTTAAAATAAAAGTATCAAAAGATGAGACGTCTGGCTTGTTCTTCATTATAGTCGATAATTTCAAATCCTCATATTTTGATGATGAATACAGACGTACGCACGGCTACACATCAAGTTATACATAACCAGTATAAGCTGACTTCTGATTGTACAAAAATCTATACAATGCGAGGTCAGCTAAAACTGGAAATGTATAGCTTGATGTGTAGCCGTGTGTACGTATAGAGGCCAGCACATCAAGCTACCCCAATCTGTCAAATTTTCCTAATTTAATATGAACCTTATTCTTTTGTAATAAAGTTGAAAATCTATCAAAGAAATTTGAGAGATTGGGGTAGCTTGATGTACTGGCCTATGTACAGAGGCCAGCACATCAAGCTACCCCAATCTGTCAAAATTCTTTGATTGATTTTCAACTTTACTACAAAAGATTATGGTTCATAACTTCATATTTAATTGGGAAATTTTGACAGATGGGGTATTTTGATGTGCTGGCTACACATCAAGCCATGCAGTTTAGGCCACGTATAAGCTGACTTCTGATTGTACGAAAAACCTATACTTACCTAAAATGCGAGGTCAGCTAAAACTGGAAATGTGTAGTTCGTTGTGTAGTCGTGTGTACATACAAACAACCAATAGTCCCAACTCCCAATAGCCAATAGTCACGCACGAGCATAAACATAATTAATATGAACAGCTCTTCGTGCTAAGTGATGTTAGATATTTTTCATCTCCTCTGAATTTAACTGAGTATGCAGATAGGTGCCATTATTATTGCCAAGCTGTCCAAAGTAATATTATATTTTAAAGACTGTACTCTGTGATTATATTGTATGCTGGTGACTGTACAGCTGACCACACATCGGTAGAGATTGTTTTAAATTACAAATTCAATAAAAACGCGCAACTACCGCGCGGGTCATTTGGATCCGTTTCCCGCGCCCCGTCGCATGGCGCGTTGTAGTGTGAGATCCGCCTTAATAAAAGGTCGGATTAGCAGATCTTCGTCTATTTTACTAAACTTTGTACAGACGCCAGAACATCAATACTTGAGCTACAATCTGTCAAATTTCTTTAACAGATTTTCAACTTTATCATCAAAGTATAAGGTACAAAGTTGATTGGGAAAATTCGACAGTTTCGGGTAGGTTGATGTGCTGGCGTCTGTACTACTTACATAAGTCATAAATTCATTGGCAAAGTTGCAGAAAGATATTAGATAGATAGATAGATAATTTTATTTTGCAAATATGGGTAAGATATACCTACCTAAAGATGACAAAATAGAAACATATAATAATACAGCCATATTTTACCACGTAGGCATTCAAAAGAATTAACATCGACTTATAACTAAATACAATTTGAAAATATTACACACAAAATACAATTTTAAAATATTAATGATTAATTAATTATATCTACATCATAATGCATAATAACTGTTTCTCAGTTAGGAACTCCTTAGTAGTATAATATGCTTTCGCCACTAAAAAGCTTCGGAGTCTCTTTTTAAATAATGATAGCGGAAGCTCTTTCCATGTCTTCGGCAGCGGAAGCTCTTTCCATGTATTCATAATCAAAAATGTTAACCTATTAGTATTCCAAGAACTGCACCCTAATTGCGTGACACACAATCAACCACAACCTGAAAACTAATTTTGAAGGATATTGCTAATCCCATGCATTATAAATAAGTTCGAAAATTTATCTGATATACAACGTAAATGAATTGTATGATGAATCTGTTTGAACTGTCAAAATGAAAGCCATTCGCGGGTTTTATTTCAAACTTCAAGTGTCGGCTGTCGGGTAAAGCTAATTTCGTGTTGAAGTGTAACAGACAGACCTACAGACAGATACTTAAAATCTTAAAATATACAAGTTACTTCTAAGTAAATTAAGTGCCCACTGATTACAATAATCCGAAATAATTCGCACGTATGGTAAACCTAGGTTCACTGTGGCCGCGCCCTGTAAACGTTTTGCGAGGTCATCGACACGCGTTTAAGTGTTCGCGCGGCAAAACGTTATCAGGTTGATTGATATGCTCCGTTTACGATCACTAAGTATAAAGCATCTTAAATGGGTCAAGCGTTATTTGGAGACAAGCTTCTTCTTTTATCAGCTGTTTAATTTTTGGTGTAGGTAACTGTAAAGTATTGGGTTATACGTGACATGACATCATGGGAATATTAATGTAGGATGTAAGTAAATGAATGCATGTTCGGAGTACTTGAGCATCTTGTAAGTATAATTACTACCGAACAAAACAAGGTACCTACCTACCTATATCGTGGTACAGTCGTCCGGTTGCCGCGGTGTCGGTGGTAACACTAATGAAGTAATGACTAAGTACCTAATCCAAAGAGTAATAGAATAATACAAAAGCACTAATCTTTAGCTGGCCTAGCGGAGTTACAGTCCGGCCGTCAAGAGAATGCGTTCCTGTCAGTAAGACAATTCTAGTAGCTCGTATACATACATACCTATTCAGCCTATAATGTTCCCACTGCTGGGTCACAGGCCTCCTCTCTATGAGAGGGAGTGGGCCGTAATCCACCACGCGGGCCCAGTGCGGGTTGGTAGATGTCACATGTCTAGCTAATATACATAAATCAAATAAGTAGAACACGTATTCGTTTTGTGCAAGTCTTTTTTAATAGTTTTACTTTTTTATACCTTTTGTTTATGCTTTTTCTACTTTTTGGTTTTTACTTTTGAGTGACTTATTATATACTTACTTTTGTTTTCCAGCGCATTTTATTTCAGTAGTAAACGTAATACGTTTGTATGAAACTGACAGGTGTCAAGAATGCATTCTCTCGTCGGCCGCACTATAGTAAACGGAGTTTTGTTTGTTACTATTGACGTGCTGCCTATTGTACAGAGGCCAGCACATCAACCTACCCCAATCTGTCTTTCTTGAATACATTTTCAACTTTACGACAAAGGAATAAAGTTCATATTCAATTGCAAAAATTTGACAGATTGGGGTAGCTTGATGTGCTGGCCTCTGTACCTTGTGACTTCATTATGGTACCTATTTGTACGCACGGCTACGTCAAGGTATACACTACCAGTATAAGCTGACTTCTGATTGCACGAAAAACCTATACAATGCGAGGTCAACCAAAACTGGAAATATAGCTCGATGTGTAGCCGTGCGTGGCAGATCGATAGGCAGGTAAATGTCTAAAATTGTTTTGATTTGCAGGTAAACACTGTTAATTTGTTACGAACAGAGACATACTAAACTCCCAACTCACCTAGGCAAGAACCTACTGAGAAAATTGGCATAGATTATTTCCTTACCGTTTCCTTATGCTACTGTTTAAAATTTAAGTATTGGCAATGACCATAGTTTCTGCAAAACAGGAAACGATAAATCTTAACATTCAGTTAAGGTAACAAAATAACCGAAGGCCAAGGGCCACAGAAGATACCAACTTACTCTTAGATACGCCTGGAGGACACCCCTTAAGCACGAAATCCTTATTTTCGGTCAAAGTTACGGAAATTTCCTAACATTAGTTCGAGGCCCGAACTATTATAGGAATTAATGTCAACACGATTTGACAGTTTTTCCTACTCCTGATGAGTGCTTACCCGTCCGGAAAATTGAATTTGATACTGGTTTTGACGGATCAATTACGGTCGATCAGGTACGGCCCGTATCTTCGTTGACGGACTTGAGAGTAGACACCCAGGCTTACTGACTGCCAGTGGTCACAACTGTAGTAGAGTCAATGGGTGCTGGAACAGACATCGTTACCCGTAACTGTAACTTGAAACTCCATCTGATTAATGAAGAGAAGACTTGAAGAAATCAATGGGACGTGAGACCTTTACTAGCCTGTAAGTGTATAGTCTTACTGCTTCCGAAGATCGACTTCGGAAATGCATCGGAAAATCTCCAACAGATCAGATTTCTCTCAGACAATCAGCCTGTCGTGGCTAAATAATAATAGCCGCACAGGTCGATCTATCAAGTTAAGCTACGCTTGCCGCGGTTGGTCTGTGGGTGGGTGATCCTCTTTATATACCGTGACCCCTCCGTACCCCGGAAAGCACGTTAAGCTGTTGGTCCCGGCTGTCATTCGTGGATCTTTGACAGTCGTTACGGGTAGTCAGAAGCCCGAAAGTCTGACAAACAGTCTTACCAAGGAGTATCGTATTACCCAGTAACTGGGTTGTGGAGGTCAGATAGGCAGTCACTCCATGTAAAATGCTGGTATTCGGCTGCATCCGGTTAGACTAGAAGCCGACCCCAACATAACTGGGAAAAGGCTAGGCAGATGATGAATGTTCCCACAACTGGGACACAGGCCTCCTCTCTATGAGAGGTAGTGGGCCGTAATCCACCAAACCGGCCCAGTGCAGGTTGGTAGATGTCACATGTTTTCGAATTTTTGGTTCTTGGCCATGCCGGTTTCCTCACGATCTTTTTCCTCCTTCAGATCGCAGAGTTTTAGAGAGCAGTGGTGATGAAATAATTTACACAAAGTAAAGCGCCTGTGAGGGCTCGAACTTACAACCAATAACTCGTAAGTCACAGCTGTTTCCACTGCACCACCGCTGATCTCTGGTGAGAGTTGTAGGACATCGCTATATCGCTCATTTCGTGGTAAAAAGATTTACTCCAGTCAAAAAGGATCTAAGAAGGCTGATTGCTCAGGGTGTGACAGACGTTATAAATAATAAGGTGCACTGATGGATTAAGATTGGCTTTTTTTTTTTTGTGGATGGGAAATCATCAAATGACCCCTCCCGCTCTGGGTGGAGCAGAAGGGAGTGTCAGACTCTTACTGACTAAAACCCACCCGTGTTCCTTCCTTAGCCCTTTGTGTTCCGGGGCAGCGGTAACCCTTTCGGACAATCCCGCTGCCCCGGCAAGCTTCGGCCCTTAATGGCCCTTCCTTAATGCTGACATCTCTTTGAGGCGCGCTGGCTGATTCGATTATTTTACCTACCGTAGCCAAGTTGACAAGGAGGCCAGATGACCTTTTGAGGACTGCAGGAATCCACAGGATGCGGTGAGCACAGAAGTGGTCGATGTGGCCACTTTTGGGGGAGGCCTATTTCCAGCAGTGGAAGTCTTTCGGCTGAAATGATATTGAAACTGTTGTAGTTGTGCTCCAATCCACATAGATCTGAAGGCCAATTCCCGTAATTAAAAACGTTCAAAGTTGCAATGTTATCTCAGCGACGATCTATGTCAAAAAAATGTAAGGAAATTGGAGTTATTTTTATCAGATTGAGACTGAGATTCCCCTGTTGTCCGTTCTGGTCCTTCCATGTGAAGTCAAGGTCCAAAAACAAAAGAATGCCTACCATAATGGTAATTATCCTCTATTTTCCTGTTATAGAAACTAAACACGAATCATTCACCTCGATATTGAGAGGTTATTGTCGAGTCAAGGTTGATCAGCGTCTTACTATGTAAGACACATGATCGACACAGAAACCTAATGTTTTTGACGAATTGTCAACAGTGAGTCATCGTGGACATACTTTTCATGTATGTAAACAATACTTACTTACCTTTGGACCACTGACCCGAAAAAGCAAGAAAAATTAAGATTCTTGGTTCATTACTATTCCGCAAATATCTATTGCCTACTTGAAGACAATGGTACGGATCTATAAAGTAGATCTCCTCATAAGTTTCGACGTTTTCATTTTTGTGGACTTGTCCTATTGAATTTTAGCCTTATAGCCTTAACTAGGTCCACGAAATTCAATTTTTCTAACGTTTTTGCAATTTGCATGTAAGTATCATGTTGAATGTTGATTAAAATATGATTCGCGATCGTAAAAAAATTTTACTACAAAATTATGATCATTAAAATCAATACAGCCTTCTCAGTTCATATAATTCTATTGATTGATATCATGAAATAGTCATTCAAGTGGATTATATTTTAAGAACTTTCACTCAACATAACTCTGACCTGCAAATTGCAAAACACGTAGGTAAGAAAATCTTGAATTTTGCGGGATACCCTGGAACTTCCCCTTTATGGCGAAGATTAAAGTAATTTAGTATTTTTTTTTTTTAAATCTCATTTAAATATTTATCAGAACAAAACTCTTTCATCGTACAAGAAAAGCTAAATCTATTTTTTCGACCAGTCTAGTCTGCGGTTTACGACAAAGACTCTTCCATCAAGACGGTGCTTCAATGATTATTATTAAATAATTACTCGCTTCAAAATGGCGTGTTTTCGCTGTAAGTCATTAACTACATCATCATGGAACGTTACATTTTATAGTCTCTCGGTCCTTATTTGGGAGAAGATTTTGCATTCCCCGCGACAATAATTTTTGGTCTTCCAAAGTTTTATGTTCAAAAATCTGGGTCTTCATACTTTGTTTAATTTAAAAGTTTATAAATCATCTGCGACGAGGTATCTCTAAAAAATATAGTTCAACTCAGTGTATTGCGGTCCACTGCTGGACATAGGCCTCTCCCAGGCTGCGCCAGAACACCCTGTCCTCCGCCTTCTGCACCTAGTCTGTTCCAGCCACCTTTTTAAGGTCGTCCGCGTCAGTCCATCTTGCTGGGGGGCGTCCCACACTTATACCCTTGCCGATAAGCGGTCTACACTCCAGGACTCATCTGCTCCCCTGGCCCTTCCTTCCCCTCACCCCTTTTACCTTCTTTTCCTTCAGTCCTTCGAAAAACATGGCCAGCCTACTGCCACTATAGCTTGCTTACTCTAGGGCCCAAGTCTGCTATTTTTTATAAATTCGTCATTCCAACACGATTCCATTGTCATTTTGCTAAAAGTTCGTAATCTGCTAAATTCATAATGGTCGATCATTGGTCGGTCAATGGTCTGAGAAAAACTACTACTAAATTTCATGCTAGATTTCATTTAATATATTTTTTTACATGTAAGAAGTTCGTAAACAGCAATAATCATTACATTTATTCATTTGTCATTATGTACGAGATTAGGTACCATTTTAAACGCCATTTCTTTCAATATATGACGCAATTATATTAGTAGATTACCATTCTGACACTATTGTAATAGCAGACTTGAGGCCCTAAAAGCAATGTCGGTATCTACAAAAAAATTGATTTATCTCATTTCAATCAATGTACCTTACGTACTCCTTTTTTAGAGTTAGTCATAAGTCAACCGAGGAAAAGACACCAATAATTAGATGTTAGCACTCACTTCTTATTGATGTTAGCACTCACTTATTATTTAACTAAAGCCATTGAGCGTAAAGTAAGCAAACATGCTCTTAGAGTTGCGTTATTGCGTATAAAAAAGATACAAAAGGTCTCTTGTGGTCAGACATTAGTGTCGGCAAAGTATGTGCGTCAGTCGCAATTTAAAAATATTTCTGCAAGGTGCAAATAACGTGGACTTGGGATGTTTATGGACATCATCAAGAGGCATCAGGCATGCCATCTCCGTAAGTTTTTTTTTCAAAAAACAAATAGGCTATCCTGCAGTTAGATTCTGTAACCATCTCACAGTGAAAACTTAGGTGAAGTGAGCGTGGAGTGAGCTGCCAGTGTCATCCTGATGCTAGGGATTGATACTCTTGACAGCTCACTCTAATCTCACTTCACCTAACTTTTCACGGTGAGATTTTTCCAGAATCGATCGGCATCTAAGGTTTTGGGATTCTTTTTGTCCATAACTGTGAGATAAACTTTCAGCGTCAACCAACACTAATATAATATTTAAAACGTTTTTAGAAAAAAACATTCTTTAGTTTGCAAGGAGCGTGTGCCTTTACCTACAGTTCTACAATCCAGAAATCCAGTTCTTGAAACGACAGTCAATAACAATTGGGACCTAAATGGTCGAGACGAATGATGTTTATATAGATGGGAAACCCATTCATCATGTAACATAAATAAATACAAAGATTTATTATAGGTGTAACTATATCCGGTTAAGCTCAGGTAGTAAAGCTTTGGGGACATTTAGGTGCACAAATGTCGTGAAATATTGATCACATTTTTTAAATATTCAATATTTATCAAAAAAATATTTGCTTGACAAATCGATTTGACCCTTAAAAGGTAACTGCAAACCACAGTATCATGTTCAGATAACATTTAATAACAATGATATGAGAAATTGCTAACAGTTATGAAGATATAATAACGCGTTTTGTATACCACACGTTTTGTATATTGTTTTTTTGATGTGCTTGCTGCTCGCGACAATACAGATTACGTCGACGTGATCACATAACGGTTTGCGGTATAAAACGTTCATCTTTTTAGTAAGTGTCGCGGGAGTTCCTCGCTACAATCTTTTTCTGATGAGTTAAGTGATTTTTAATCTTAAAAAATGACAGTTCGTGCCCCCGAGACGTTACTTCTGTGGCCTATGGGATTCAAATCGGCTATATATAGTATTCCGATGTTTTATTTTAATTAAGAATAACGTACGAGGTCTTTACATTTGACAAATACTTGTCGGAGCGTAGCACTGTAGCTTGTTAGTCAATTTATTCGTTAGTCTAAATTTGGGGCTTAGGTATTTTTGTTTTACATTTAAATGTTTTTTTTTTTATATCCTGATTTTTTTGAGCTATGAATAGAGTAATAAAACAGTCAACATTAAATTCTCCGTGACGAGCTGGTATTTGTGAACATTTAACACGATGCACATAAATAAACATGTTTTTTTAACACATTTTTAAAATTTGTAGTAACTATATGTTTGAAACACCGCATATAATGACCGTATTGTAGTAATAATTCCAAAAAATCATAGGTTACCAAGACCACCTCTTCAGTCTATAGTAGCCGTGTAGCAAAGAGCGAATTTGCAGTTCAGTCAGTCATGTCAAGGATATAGGCAATATTGGCTATCTGAATGCTAATAAAAACAAAATGCGATCACTTATAATCTGTCTGCTGTTCTATCTGCCAGCCTGTTTCTGGTTCCGTTTCGGGAAAATCGTTTATATGGAATTTACATATTTATTAATTGACATCTATAATATTAGCATATTTAAATGGACTCAAAAATGTCTCATCATTTCTTTGACCATCATTATTACAACACCCCCGCTGCTAGGCATAAAATTCTTCCGAGCATTGCATCAACTACAGCAGTGCTATTCTATAAAAATCTCACCGTGAAAACTAAGGTGAAGTGAGCTGTCATTCCGTCTGATGTTAGGGATTGCCCCTATTGATAGCTCACTTCACGCTCACTTCACCTAAGTTATCACGGTGAGATTTATACAGAATCGATCGGCAGGTCCTGCGTTGTCCTTCGGCCAGCGTTCATTATGAATTCCTCAAATAATAAATAGCATAATCAGCCTATAATGTTCCCACTACCGGCGCATAGGCCTCCTCTCCGTCAAAGAGTAAAAGAGGCAATGGGCCATATCCATAAAACGAGTGCGGGTGCGGTGCGAGTTGGTATATGTCACATGTCTTCGAATTTTTGGTTATAAGACATGCCAGTTCGTCACGATGTTTTTCTTTACCGTTTTGAGAGCGCTGGTGATGAAATAATTTACACAAAGTATAGCGCCTGATAGGGTTCGAACTGTTACGCTGTGCCTTTACGGAGGGTTTTTAAAAAAGGTGAACTGTTTTACTTGAAATATATGTAAGTATATTAAATTACAAAATTAGGAATTAGAACGTGTGTGGCTCTTTAGGATGACAGAGAGAGACTGCTGTAAGTGTCCTCAGAATTAGGCGATGGCCCTTAACGGTGCTACTTGAGATTGGAATGCTGAGAAGTGCAGGGTGTACTTCTCAGCAGACATAATTCATAATAACAGAGAACCTACGATCTACCGTTCCTAAGTTGCGGCCGTACTACCAAGCCACCACTGCTATATTACATAGTAGGTATCAGCTTAATACTGCTGTAAGTTTATACTAATTCTTCTATAATCATATTCATAGGCATGTCAGTTTATGATATGTTTGGTTAAACAATCTCGTGACTACATATTCACTTGTTTAAAGGATGATTACAAATTACTGTTGCATGACTGGTAATCATGTTTTATTATGCACGTTGGGTCAATTTTATGTGACGTCATAGGCTAAGCTAGAAACTGAAGTATGTTTCTGAAAAAAAAAACATGTTTTATCTGCCCTTACCAACCTACCTACTTAGATCAAACTTAAATATTGTGGGGTGTATTTTTTATAAACGATGATTTAAAGCTATGTGACGTTTAAACGTTAAACAATCGCTATTTAATCACTACTGAACTTTAATCAACGTATAAATAAAGGGTACAGTTGCTAGTTGCCTGCCATTGACAACTCTAAAGCTAGAAACTGAAAAATAAATGATAATAATAGCCTTCCGGACCGATTTCGGTAACGGTGGCCAACCTCAACGGAGATTAGCCAGGTACGCAGGAGATATTATAGTGCACAAGTGTGCGCGCAGACACAGGTACGGTACACTCCCATTTTCGTCACTCTCATAGTCCGATGGGACGGCAATCCGACACGACCGGAGAGAGATTAGGCGCTGGACAAACGGCCTAACGTGCTTTTCGAGGCACGGGGGTATCATACCGCCAACTTTCAAACTCCGGGCTGTTACTAAAAAAATTCAAAATTCCGGAAATCGAACCCAGAACCCCTACGCTCAGCAGTCGCGCTTGCGACCACGAGACCAAAGTGGCAGTTATGAAAAATAAATATGCTTTTTAAAAACGTATACCGATCCCCCATTTGCGTATCGTCTTAAGTGCGGTATCGTTATCAAGTCAAGCAAAACGATGGGTATCGTGAGGTTATTTGTATTTACTTACACCTTTGCATTAGGTACTTAGAAACTATGAATAATATCATTTATAATATAGGTATAGGTGTGATCTACTCACGATTTCTTATACTATTTTTCACTACCGCAACGTCAGTGAGTCAAACGGTTGTTTGGATGGTAGATCGTAAAAAATATGATACAAAAACAAAAAAAGAAATCGCTTACCGCTGCAAACAAATTCCGCTGGATGCATGCAGCGCAGGACCGGTCGTTGTAATGATCCTCGGATATTTTAGCTGAAGAACGTCCACTTTTGGATAAGCCCCCAATCGTAGCTACATTGATCAGTCCTGTACTTCTCGCATGCAGCGGATTCCCGCTGCCTTCACCAGCACCCTAATTGCGTAACACACTATCAATCGGAATCTGAATCATTTTGAAACAAATTGCTAATCCATTGCTTCATAAATTCGAAACGTTGTTTGCTCTACACGTAAATAGCGCAATGAATGTTGTAGAACTGTCAAAATAAAACGGATTTCCTTTGAAAATGTATTAAAAAATCAAAAGAAGTTTATTTTTTATTTTTTTGTAGATACATTCATCTAGTTCTTATACCGCGAATTGCCCCGCAGGTCATCTTAATAAAGAGAGATATTTACGTTGATGATGAATTAATGAGTTCAGCCTTACACATTTATTCATTATGTTGCCATGAATAGAAACATTATAAATTATACTTATCCCTCTATTTAAAAAAAAATCAAATATAAATAAATAAATAAAAATATATATGTATATGAATATAAAGATAATTTATATAATAATAAGAATATTATAATATTCTTATCTATAAATTATATCTCTCTATACACTTTCAAAAATGTAATAAAGAATAAATTCTCCTAAAAATCTTTCATTAATCATTGGCGCCGCGCATTTCTTTATTGTTTGCATAATTTTAGCTTAACTTCGTAATCCCCGCTGAGTTGACAATGTACAAACGTTTATCAATTAAATTCCGAGTTTATCACATTTAAATGGTAATAAACTGGTAAGGTCAGTGATCATCCCGTTTTTAATACATTTATAACCGTAATACTTGTAAGCCCTTTAGGGTCAGAAAGAAATGTTTATGTTGTTTGCTGATGACGTTATTACTCGCAAAATACGCGCGTGTACATGGAGTTGCGGACACCGGCCCGTAATACATTACAATAAGTACTTGAACTACAGATTCAATCAGCTAAATCAATATTTCTTTCTGAATTATTTGACTCGTGATTCTGACGGATCATTTCAAAGGACACAATAGTCATAAGCATAACATCAGTAGTATTTATTATACAGCGTTTCTTTTGATCGATTTAATTCTTAAAAGGGGTAATTGTACTCATCATTATGAACAACTTTTACTATGGGAGCAACCTCGAAATCGTGAAAAATAAATCAGCTGATCCATACATTTACCTATGTTCGCATAAATCGTTTCACCCGCATAAGTGTCGATCCCCTGGGAATATCGGCATAAAAAGTAGCCATTGTGTTAATCCAGGATGTCAGCTACTTCCATACCAAATTTTATCAAAATTGGGCCAGCTGTTTGTGCGCGAAGAAGTAAAAAACATACAAATACACTCACAAACTTTCGCCTGTCTAATATTGTGATTAAAATTATTTTTAGCAGTGGCAGGGATATCAGTAACGTGAATTGATATAATTAAAAGATGATAGTTTAACAGGCGCAGTTGTTAATTGGTAAGAATTTTCCCAATGTACCTATTCCAGGTTCAATTTCAGATTTTCAGCATCATTGATGACCTGAAGTTGTACTGACCGGGGCTGGGTGTTAATGTTTACTTACGGATACCTATTATAAGAAAAACTTGTGGTAAAAATAGTAACCACGGAGATGATATTGCGGGTGACTGCCCAGGGTGCATCAAGCGTATAATTATGGCAATTATATGTACTGCCACAGCAAGAAAACACTGGAAAAGTTGAAATGAATATCAAATACTCAGAGCTAAGTAACGCAATCAAAAGATACGACGGGCGTTTATGTTCCGAAATCAAAACCTATAGGGTACTTCCCGCTGACCTAGAAACATGAAATTCGGCAAGAAGCAATGTCATGTACTTACTTAGCATAAGTAAAGGAAAAAATCCGAAAACCGTAAATTTGTAGTTACATTACAAAAAATATTATCTTAAAACTGTTTACTCGCACTTGACCGGTTTTTTTATACGTCCTCTCCCATATCAGGTATGCTGGAAGAGATTTCTTTAGAAATAAGCATCACCTTTGTACGTATATTTCTGTTCCTTTCTTCTTGTCTGTTTATATGTGTGTACATAAATAGTTAAACAAATACATAAATAAACAATTGTTTGTTCTATATCTATAAATATTCGGGGAGTATTCGTTTAGGCAGCAACTTAAAATCTACGAGGGAACTTACTTAGGTACCTACTATTAAACAACAAACAATCTTGCAGCTTTTTCCTCTAGGTAAATAACCGTGCAATTAAGTTATAATCATCTAATTATTTTATACGTACCTGTCTATTAATTATGTACACTGTATTGTGGTACAAAATACTCACATTGTTCTTCAATCAACTATAAAAAATCCTTGAAGTTCAATGAATAGGATTTCCATCTAGTGACTTCTAAGAATGATCATCAAAAATAAGACTCAACACATTTAAGTTCTAACTTAGCCCTCTATGATATAGATCAAAACAACTTTTCTACCAAGAAACTCAAAACGCCCTTACTACAAAAAAAAAAAAAAAACTCAACAAGTTATTCAAACTCATTATAATCCCATACTAGCGATGACTGTGCACACTCACCGAATAGGTAATCACTATTTAATCGCGATCGCTTTATATGTACTCACTTACACAGGTAGTAATCGTAAAAAACAAAACACTAGCGGAGCCCCCACAACGGATGATCATGACGCGTTTAATAGTATCGATAAGAGTGCCAAGTGTATCATGTGTGCTGCCCATACGCACGTATAAGAGGCTGAGGAGCCGCGCCGCGCATCCACACACAGCCTTATACAGCCTTGCTGAGACCTTGCTTGCCACGCAAGGACGATTGCAGCCCCTACGAACACTAGCCATTTTCACTACAACTCCTAACCGAGAAGCTCACTTCGAGAACGACCTTTTTAAAATTTAACGCTAGTTCCGATTATTCTATAACAGAATAAGACTGAACGTTACAGTGTCTGTGATATTACTGAATAGTGCTGAAGGATTTTTTGGGTGAGTACCAGTCAAAATATTTTGTCTAAATATTGTACATATTGATGCTGGTTTTAACTTTATCAAGGACGTGAAAAGCCATAAATTAAATAAAATGTGTTTGAATAAACTTAAAAAAAAATAAGTATGGACTTACAGAATAAGGAGCAAAGCTACAGAATAAAACATTTTAAAAATTGAATTAATATAAAAATCATAAAGTGCGATCGCTCGTTGAAGTCTAAATTGGGGACAATCGTTATCAGCTACATACAAGAAACATTTTATACTCGTACTGCCGAATAACGTAACAACAATTTTATTTTAATTGACGTATCTTTGCCATCGATTCTTATCGGAATTAAAGCTTTATATCCCGTTAAGAAGTGATTGATGGCGGTAAAAGGACATGCAGGATGTTTGAAAATTGTTCGAAAGAGTAGGCTGTGTTACATTATGCATGCATACATCGGTCGTGACGAAGGGTTTTGTAGCAAAGGCGATTTATCGCACAATGTTACTGGTCGAAAACACTTTGGGCAAAGACTACAGAGATTTCACAACGGGACTTCTTATTTGAAATTAGAATTTCTGGTTTTAGTCACATATGGACATTATTTTATAATTATTATATATTTTGATTTATTTATTTAGTTAAAACCTTTAATTGAAAATGTATCTAAATAACTTTCTCATTCAGCATTTTTTTAGTTGTTATCTACATTTTCGAAGTCTTTCTTACATTATTCACTATTGTGTTTAAATTTTATTCATTCTTCTAAAGTTGACTAAGGTCAAATACGTTATTGACACTTTCTTGTATAAAAACTGTGTTACTTTGCGACTACAACCTCAAAACTTGCTTATCCCTATGGGAAGAAGATGTTAGTTTATTAGACCTCAAAACTAGCGATTGTAAAACAGTGGCATTAAATATAGGAACCTAACTGATGAACACACACAAAAAATATCTTATCTATACAACGCTTCGGCTATTCCTAGACAACAAAATTTAATCGAAGAGAAAAATCTAGTAGTTGATGTACGGCTAGGGTTACCAACCGTCCGAACTTTTCGACGTCAGGGTTTTATTAAATATTAAAAATAAGTACATAAGATTGAAAAGTAAAATATCCGGATTATTTTCAAATGCCCGGCATTTGTCGGTACTTTTCTAATTTCGATATGGTAACCCTATGTAAGGCCAACATTGTTAGCAGTGTAGCGCAGGGCTTGTAAGAAGATTCGCCGATATGCTGCGCCCGCGCACGGCTCATGCTAATTCGATCGATACTTCGATAGTGACCGCTGTGTGTACTAGCTAGATAACTAAACTGCTTGTAATGGATGCCTTAACTACTATTTGTTGGAATTTGTTATTCTTTATTCGCCTCCTACTGGCAAAATGATCACTAAATATCTGTGTGATGTTATGCAACTTATTCAATTTTAGCGGTTGTCGTGGGGTAATTGCGTAACACAGTATCAGTAGCAATCCTTTTCATTTTGACAGCTCAGCAACATTCATTGCGTTATTTACGTTTTTGAGCAGACAAATTTTTCGAACATATGGATTAGCAATATCCTTTAAAATGATTCAGATTGTATTTGATAGTGTGTTACGCAATTAGGGTGCTCCTCTATTTAATTTCTGAGACAGATGCGTAGGTACAGACGACAGCACATCAAGCTGCTACAATCTGTCAAATGTCTTTAATAGATTTTCAATTTTATCGCTAATACATAAAGTTCAAAGTTGATTGGGAAAATTTAATAGTTTCGGGTAGCTTGATGTGCTGGCGTCTGTACATACTTGACTTAACATCATTACACCTGATTTCCGTGAAGGGTTAGGCATATGTCATATGTCGTTGTAGGTGCACCTAACAGTACACCGTCATTTCGTCAGTTATATCCACGAACACGCGCCCCACTCTTCTTGCAGTATAGTGTGCATCATTCCGCTAGTGTTTTGGTTTTGTAGATACACATTGATTACTTCATTAGTGGATAATTTGTGTGTATCGAAAAAACTTGCGGAATTAACAAGCGATAACCACTAGCGATTAGGAAGAAGAGTGGGCCGTGTCTTCGTAGATTATTACACTATTTGATTCAGTAGTCAATTATGAACAAACTATTTCCAGGTTTTGCGCATTTAACGTTACACGTTGTATAAGATGTTTCAAAATCAACTCTACAAACTATAAGAGGTGCTTTAGACCATCAAACTGAACAACTTTCACTATGGGACCAACTCTAAAATCACGAAAAAAAATCAGATTTTCCCTGCATTTTGACGAGTTATGCGAACATACAATGTAGGGAACAGCTGATTTTTTTTCACGATTTCAGAGTTGGTCCTATAGTAAAAGTTGTTCAGTTTGATGGTCTACAGCACCTTTTAAAGTTTGTAGAGTTGATTTTGAATCACCTTATACCTTATACATTGTATATGCCATTTGTAAGGAAAATAGTTACATAAAGACCAAGTAAATAGGTTGCAACAGGATTCTTATTGAGAATCCCCTTGTGAAGTATCTTGATTGCAGATAAAAAGAGTCATAAAAAGTTATATCATTACTTGTATACGATTCCTAATCATTACAGATGAGATAAACGATGAATGCTGACAATGGCGTAAAATTATTTCCATTGGTTTTTCTATCATTATTTACTTAAATGTGCTACTACCTGGTTTTAATTTGGCTTTATTTAATGAACCGTATTTCAGTTGAAAGAATAGTTGTAATAGCAGTTTTTTTCAGACTGTCTGTGTATTAATTGAACGGTCTTTACCTGTTAATATTTTGGTAAATGGTTTTCATACAATAATAAGTCTCAAATGGATTAATTTTTCAGACTTCCGAGGAACTAACTCCAGGTAACTACTCTACTTTCATTACACAAAATGAAACTGATAAATTGAATAGTTTATTTAATAATTCATTTTTTTGTCACTTCAGCCTATAACGTCCCACTGCTGGGAAAAGTCTGTCCTTATCTCATGAATCCAGTTACTAATAATAGCTTGAAATCTCCTTCTGGGCTGGACACCATCTTTTTTGAGCTTCTTCTAAGTTCGTTTCTGCTATCGTATGCCTCATCCAATGCTTTCCATCAGCCGAGGTTGAGGTCAAGAACGAATCCATTCTATACTCGCAAACAAGGTGATCATACAAACATAGGTACCCAGCCTGGCTAACATTTTATGATCACCTTTTTTGTCTATTTTTGTTCCTATTTTGTGAGTGATCAAAGATAAGCTTCCTTACTCCCCTTGGGTATGTAATTTTATAATTATGGTACGGTAACTGATTTCTTCTTGTTAGAACAATGCAACGTTCAGACATGCAAAAAATGCCCACAAAAACCTGTAGCAGTCATAAAAATAGTGTAACATCCTGTAATATCTGAGGTAATAGATTAACACAATGGTAAAGTACTTACGAGATCGAAAACGTCGATAAGTTTAGCAAAAAAATTTACAAAATGTAAAAATTAAAGAAATACTCAAACCAGTTAACTGTTATACTTATACACAAAGAGGCGCAAAGATATAGTAGAGTAGCAATTCAAATAATTATAAACCCAAGCTATCTGTTAACACAGACGTTACAGCTTCAATCTTATTTTCGAACCCAATAGGATTTTGGCAAAACCGCATTGAATTGTATACCTAAAGCTCTTGTACAGCACACTATCGTGATAACAAATATATTATCCAACTAGCTTTAAAAAAAAATACATATATTAGTTTTAAAAACGTGTCCTCTCTATCGTTTCTCGAATCGCAGTTACACCTCTTCTATGAAGCCCGCTCTGTAATCGTGTGACTATTACGAAGGCACGTGATAAGCGCCATCGATTTGCCTCATTTGTAACCTTGTCATGGCACCAGGATCATCATGAATGCCACCTTGATGATAGATGTGTAAGTAACAATTGACGATCAGCATTTACATATGAAGATGCGTATACACCAACAAACGAATATAATTCATTATTGCACTAAGAGTCAATTTATTGAAAATGTTGTTTCTTGGTGTGATAAGAATGAATAAGAGAAGGAATGAGCATTATAAAAGAAAGTTTGAAAGTAGTGCCGGAGACAAAAAAAAACGAAATAAGGAGTATTGCAATGAGAGATTGTCCTTGATGGACAAGTGATGGATTCGATGGAATGAGGAACATGTTTTTTTAAAATTCAGTATTAGTTCTTGGCTTTTGCGATCCAAGATGAAAAGTAAAGTCTATGTCCATCTCCAGGTCATGGTCTACACATATGCCAACTTTTATCCAAGTCGGTTCTGTCGTTTTAGCGTGAAAGCGTAACAAATATACAAGAAATCTAATCTTTTCTCTTTATAATATTAGTTTAAATGAATGACGATACCTGGTATATAGAGCTAGAAAAGAATGACTCACTAAAATGACGTTTATAGAGATAATTAAGAAGATAAAGTACCATACTGTACTGACCCCAAGTAAAAATGGTTAATGGCTTGGTATAAAGGCAGAAGGATGATGGTGGTCTGCTTGAAGGCACGTAAATATTACAAAATTGATTAAGCAACACATTATTGTAAATAACATCGCTTTGTGATGTAATAGGTACTATTCTTTTGAGCCACCTTACCTTCAATTCCCGTCATTTTAAGAGCGTCCATATTCTCAGTCTCAATCTGTCAAGAACACCTCGAGATTTACTAGCTGAGATGAGATTGCGACTAGAATTTGAACATTTTTAATTACGGGAATTGACCTTCAGATCTGTTTGACGGATATAAAAAAGACGGTGGAATAACACGCGGTCGTGCAAAAATTGCTGGAAGATCCCTTTTGCGAATCCGATGGGCTGTGAAATGGTTTTGTCGAATACAGAGAAGTAGTTTCATGTATTTACGTATATTAAGCTATCTCTAGATCTTAGCACCTATTCTAATTTCCCATAGATATGGCAGAAATTTTAACTGTCATTGAGGTCCAAGGTTTATTGTACAACAATTTTTAAAGTCGCTGCAGAGAGATTCCTGTTACTGATTTAATTAAAGCATATTTACAGCAGCTGTTTTTCTTACATTCTGCGATCAACATAGAAATTACTCGCTAGATTGTAGGGAACAGATAAATAGCTTCCCACTTGATAATTTTACGTACGTGCATTTATTTAACTTGTTATACCAACCGGATGATGATAGTACGACAAAAACAACTCGGTTCTTGCAGTTTGGAATCTAGACTTAACCAGCAATAGCTTAGGAAAATTTACGTTATTAGAGATAAACAGGATTTTTAAAAGTCATCTTGAATTTATAAGGCGAATGACTAAACTTTTATATAAAAAAAAATTAAGTAAGTACTACAAAAAAAAAAAACATTTTTTTCTAACTTTTATCTTTTTTTTCATTTTCTTTTATCCGCCCCTGCTTCGCACGGTTTTTACAACTTGACAAAACATTGAGATTTTTTATTGATTGATTTTTGTATTTAATATAATGTGTTATAGTGATAAACCTTCCGGAACAAATTATCTAAATGAGCGAAAACTGCATCAAAATATGTTGCGTAGTTTAAACGAACAACGTGCTCAAGCCGACAGACATGAAAAGTGACTTTAGTTTATAATATGTGTAGTTATGTCTTATCCTGGGAATAAAGAATTATTGACAGTTTCTTCATACAAAAATTGGCAGACGTCAATTCCACGAATAAAAGATATAGATAGTACCTACTAGTTCCATGCCTTGTATAAATATCAGCCCATAGTCAAATCTGTTCATTTATCATAGTAGGATTCGAAACTTCTATGTATAAATACCACCACACACAATGTATTTACTCTGTGAAGAACGAATCACACCTCTGTGATTTGTTAGTCAATATCATTTAATGTAACATAAAACCTAGGTACATAGTTGCGTAGGATTCATAAATAAGGCATGGGTATGTATGGTACCTAAGTACTCGTAACAGAAAAAAAAAGAAACTTGTTACAAGAACAGCTTACATTAAAATATTAAATAGAATACCTCGTCCAAGAAACCCTTTACAAACAGGACTTATCTTTTACAGGCTATATTTGTCGATCTTTTCCTTTTATTTTTATCCTGGATATTCTTTTATATTTACTTGTCTCTTAAAAGAGACCTTGTAGAATTTTACTAGGAAGTTCTATAGATAACCGAAATATATTTGAAAGGTCCAAATGTAAAATTCTGTACCAATGTATGGATTAATGGATTTTGATGAATTCGAGAATTAATTATGTATGTATTCATAATTTAGTAACAAATATTTTTTGTCCGTTTGTCTGTTTGGCTAAATGTATGTTCTAGATTGGCGCAAATTCAAAGTCAAAGCATTTATTTCAAATAAAAGGCACTTTTGTACATAAAATCGGGTGAACGGATTTGGGTGGAATTTGGCACACAGATAGTTTATAACCTGGGTTAACACATAAGGCAGTAAGTTCTCCTGGGATAATTAGCCGCGAGCAAAAGCTAGTTTAAAAAAAAACATCAGCAAGAAAAAAGGAAGTTATCCCGTTTATCCGTGCTCTGTGTGTCCGTCGATCGTTCATCGAAGTTCACGTGTCTCCAATGTAGCTAAGTAGTACAAAATCAATCGTGAATAACCAACAACCTAATACGCAACAAACTTAATAAACAGTAATACAACAAATCACCTGTTATTAAAGTATCAAGTTATAATCAATATGCGATCTAAGACTTGAATTATACTTCGAATCAAAATATCAAGTATCAAAGATGATTAATCGTATCTTTAATCGATCTACCGATGGCTTGCTTCTATCTTCAGCCATTTTATTTTATACCTAACAGGTGCAATTCCACGCGATGTAGAATTGCATAAACAAGTACTGCACTTTATTTTTTTTTTGTCGATGGTAAGTACAATGTTTTCGTTGGAGCGTAGAATAAAACCTGCAAGACGTTATCGGACCTCGTCAATAGTGCAAACCAGTTCGATCCTGAGTTACTGAACCATATTGAACTTGCACCTAGGCTGTTTATTTATTACATTAAGTACTAACACTCGTTTTAGTGTCGTAAATATTTTAAGAATAATCTAAACATTTTTGATAACTTTTTTTCGTACACAAAAATTCACGCGTACTTAAAATAGAACAGAATACTACTCTTTATTATATACACCATATAGATTTAAGAAATATAAATTAAGAACGTTTTACATAGGATGATACAATGGGCTTCTTTCCATGGGGTTAGGCAGAATCTACCGAACGCTTCTTACTACGACCTCCTTACTTACTCCTTTTACTTCGTGCTTTCATTTTCAACAAAAATTGTTTTGGTTCAGTAAAAAAAAAACCATAATGGCGGACTATTTTGGACTAGTTTTACTCATCATCATATGCCTAGCCTTTTCCCATCTATGTTGAGGTTGGCTTCCAGTCTAACCGGATGCAGCTGAATACCAGTATTTTACATGGAGCGACTGCCTATCTGACCTCCACAACCCAGTTACTGTGTAATACGATACCCCTTGGTAAGACTGGTTGTCATACTTTCGGGCTTCTGACTACCCGTAATGACTGTCAAAGATCCACGAATGACAGCCGGGACCAACGGCTTAACGTGCTTTCCGAGGCACGGATGGGTCTCGGTATGTAAAAATAGTCACCCACCCCCAGACCAACCGCGGCAAGCGTAGCTTAACCTCGATTAGAGTCAAAGCAGTTAGACAAATAATGGTAAAACACCATTCTACAGTGCATGATAATGTAGGTACCGTAAAATGTTGACATTTGTCCAATTATCACATATTTCAGTTAAAGAGTATTCACAAAGTACTGGGTACCTAATATTATAAGTTTCTCGATCCATAAGTCTGCTGTAACTGTTCTAAGACAAACAAATAGGTGCTCAGAAGTGCGAATTTTCGTCAGAAACTAGTTTATTGGTTTTGGGAAAATTAAATGCAAAATGCGCAATGTGAATCGTTACTGAATAAAAATTGAATTGAATTTAAATTTTCGTTTTTGTAAAATGTTTATGTAAACTTAGACTTATAAAATTCTTCTACTCGCGACTTCGTCCGCGTGAAATTTCTTGTTCCCGACCCATCCCGTCGCATCGCATCGCCTGCACGCGGTTATTACTTCGTTTTCGCTTAGCGTTCTTTAAGACTGTTTTTCTTCCTTAAAAGTTGGTCTATCAAATCATTCCAACAAAAAAATAAACAAACTCTTCAGCTTTATTATTAGTAAATATATAGATTGTTGGCCATTAGCAAGTATTAGAATTGGCAAATTATGAGAGTACTCGTCTGTATTCATTTACTGAAAACGCTCTTTAAGGACAATTGAATCCTAACTCTTATTATCCGCTATATTAGAAGCCTCCCTAATCTTATCAGTCCAATATGAAAAAGTCCACACCTACCTATAACCACTTAGTAAATCGTTTATTATTCCCGATAACCAATCAGCAACTCGAGTCTAATATTAAACAATACTTACACACGTTTAACCTGTATCTGATCTGTGAAATCATCACATGAATAGATTGTATGTCTCGATCCAATCCATTTTTTGCTCCCTATGCAAAGTATTTCTTTGACGAGATGATCTAAATAAGTGAAGTTGTTATGTCGGGCCATTGTGTAGACATCAATGGACGAGACATGGTAGTGTTCGTAAGAAATTGTGCCTTGTCCTGATAGTATTTAATGGTTCAATCCCATAAAGGCTCCGCAGATAGACGCGACGTTACTGCAGTAAAACAATAAATTAGAAATTGTCCACCATAGTCGCGCCGCGTCTGCGCATCGTACCTGTCTACGGGAACCTTAAAATTGCCTCGAGGACTGGAAAGTCTAAAGCACAGCAAAGTTTTCCTTTTTGGGAATAAAAACATACCGCGGCTGCTTATATTATTGTTAGTTTATCAGGCATGTTGATTAAATAATTTTCCTCTTAGATTTAATTTGTCGTAGTTGTAGGAGACCTAATTAGCATGATCTGCAGTGCACGGTTCTTATACCTACCTTCAAAATCAGCGCCAAAAAAAAATATCAACTGTCCCATACAAAACTTCAATACCTACTCGACCCAAACGTACGGTCTATGGGACAACTGATTATTCGTCATTACGATGTTGGTCCCATGGAGAAACTTATTCACTTTAAAGGTCTGTACCACACTGTTAAATATGACACACCTTAAACCTTTCTGATACCTGCTGTATTATAGGTTAATTTAGAAGTTAACATTGTAAAGGTTCGCCATTACTTACTCAAAAAGTCGGCCAACGAATATTTACGGATTCAAAGTGTTAGCACCGGTAACAACCGCAAACAAAGATTACAATGTATTCGGCACATTTGGCGGGCCAGCCAAGTGGGTTCCCTCTCAAGTTCAATGCCAAGAATCCGTTTGATCTTTCTCAATAACACTATGTATATTATGCTACTATTCTGAACGCGAAGTTTGTTGTCCTTTTTGCATCAATGAATGAGACCGTCATACTTAATCGGCGTTCGCAATTTAGTTTCAAAACATGTAAACAAATATGAGTTTTTGGAAAATTAACCTTGATACCTACGCATAAAGTTCAGTTTACGCTAAAAGTTTAATTTTTTTCAGTGACTTTTTCAGTACAACTACCTAGTTATTCAAAAATCAACTTCATTTACACCACATTTTGATATTTGTTTAGGAAAAAATAACATCAATTGGAAACATGGATTTGAATAGACCTTACATTCTTGCCGGTTCAAGAATTCCGACAAATTGTGATACGGATTTATTGACTCTGACCTGCCCGGCAACAATGGATCGTTAGAGAAATGTATCGTCTGGTCGTACGATGCTCATCATCTTCATTTCATTTAAAAGAGCCTTCATGATAATGTCCGGCGCACCCTGGGCAATTTAAACCCGTAGGTATCCAATCTTGCTAACAACGCAATCTTTTTACCAGCTTATGTACAGCTTATGTATGGCTTAGTCACATTCAAAGATCATACCAAAACGAAAATTATGTAGCTCTTAGAAAAATATTTTTTTAAGATAAATAAAATGTATTTAGTCTTTGAAGTTTGAACATTCAATTAATCAGAATGTTCGATTTGTAGATAAAACGATCTAGCATTTATCTCATGATAAATGCTAGATTATTAAAAAAAAGGCCAACATTCAAATTGTCAAAGGACAATGCGTAACAGTAAAAGAATGAACGGGATCTACTGATCACAGGTGACAGGGTACTGAACTACTGACTAATGATGCGAGATAAAGGTGCGCTGGCGCTGATCGTGAAAGTACAGTCTGCATCAAAAGTTTTAATGAATATTTAGGGAATAGAATATTCCAATTCTAGTTATTTAAATCGTTCTTTTCATATATTTTTCATGTTTTCATTTGAGTAACTCCAAGAGTAAACTAAAGTTGTTAGCAAATCGAAAAGTCTATAATGTTCATCATTGGACTGGAAACTCCACATAACTTATTTAAAGTATTTGAAGGTTTTATTCGTAATGAAACCTTAAATCAACATCGCCTATTTTGTTGTTAACTGTACCTATACATATTTCAATGAGTGCGTCATCAATAGATAGATATCAATCATCAACATTGAGGTTCTTATTAACAACAATGGTTAGAGATGATTTGGCGAAAATATTGACGAGATAACTTTATCGATCTTTTTACTTTTAATTTTTTTTTTCTATGACTGTTGACCTTTAGAAGAGTAACAACCACAGTATTTAATTATATAGCTTCCGAAAAACCTGTATACTAATAATACAGCTGGAATTCGTTTGTTTGAACGCGCTAATCTCTGGAACTACCACTCGGATTTGAAAAAATCTTTTTCCATTTGATAGCCCAACTTTTGAGGAAGGCTATAAGGCTAGGACCCTTACGAACTGAGCAAAAAGAAAAAAAAAAAAAAACTAGAAAGAATGATAAGCGAAACAAAGTTAAAGCAGGCGATGTGATGCAACGGGCTTTTTTTTGAGGATGGAAAATCATCAAAAGACCCCTCCCACTCTGGGTGAAGCAAAAGGGAGTGTCAGTCTCTTACTGGCTAAAACCCACCCGTGTTCCTTCCTTTGCTTTCTTTCCTTTTTTTTATGTTCCGGGTAATCCTTTCGGACAATCCCGCTGCCCCGGCCGGCTACGGCACTTACGGGCCCCTTTCTTACAATGCTGACATCTCTTTGAGGCGCACGTGCAACGGGCTGGGTGGGGGAACATGTTGCGGGCATAAGCTAGTAATTTATATTAGTTTTGTTTTTGCAAATATTTGGCCTTGTAAAGATCGTAGTTGTATCATTTTCATTCTTAAACCCAATTTAAATAATACAAGTTTCTTGCATACAATAAAGTTGAAGCAACAATTATTAACTTGCATCGAAATGCTATTTAGATGGTGCAACTTTTATTGTTGTTTCAAGTTATGGTAAGCCATACTTTTGTGTACAGATGCCAGCACATCAAGCTACCCGAAACTGTCAAATTTTCCCAATCAACTTTGAATCTTATGCTTCACCGATAAAGTTGAAAATCAATTAAAGAAATTTGACAGATTGTAGTAGCTTGATGTGCTGACGTCTGTACCTAAAGCAAAAGCAATAATCCGCCTATAATGTTCCCACTGCTGGGACATAGGCCTTCTCTCTGTGTGTGTGACCCGTAATTTCCCACTCTGACCTAGTGCGGGTTGGCTGATGTCACATGTCTTCGAATTTTTGGTTCTATTTCGAATTTTTGGGACATGCCGGTTTCCTCACGATGTTTTCCTTCACCGTTTTGAGAGCAGTGGTGATGAAATAACTTACACAAAGTAAAGCGCCTGTCGGAATTCGAACCCTTCGACTCATAAGTGTACTTAGTTTATAATAAATATGGTTAAGTTTGCCTTGAAGAACAGACCCAGAACCTAGCTGTAAAATGCACTAATGTAAAGTAATGTTAACCTTTTGTATACTTATAGAGTGTCATATTCGCATGTAGCGAAAAAGCTCTTTAAGTAAAGATTAAAAAAAAAAAGTGTACTTAGTTGAAGTTTATTATGATGTTATTTTGCTCATCCTCGACAAGATATACGGAAATCATCTATCATTCAAATTTATACGTCTCGAGGTAAATAAACCACGAAGAAATATTAAAACATAGTGAATACAAAACTAGAGTATGCATTTTGTTTTTTTAATTAGATCATTAGCATTTCAGTTGAAAAATAATGACAGCATTTGGTCAGTTAATTCAACATCTGGTTTATTTATAAAAACTACATAACTGACTGTTGTTAAGTAATACAATTTTATTCAGAACTGTAAAAAAAGTAGCTGTTTCCTTAAAAATGATGATATATATTGTTGAAGGTTATATAGAGCGGTCGATAGCTCAACAGTTAAAGAACTTTAAGTACATAATGTATCGTTTTAAATAACAGTATTTAAGTATTGGGCCTAACTACATTCTTTTATTATGGTACAGTACAGACGGCAGCACATCAAGCTACCACAATCTGTCAAATTTCTTTAATAGATTTTCAACTTTATCTCTAAAGCATAAGTTTCAAAGTTGATTGGGAAAATTTTACAGTTTCGGGTAGTTTGATGTGCTGGCATCTGTACAATCTAAACGAGCTAGCAACTAGAGCAGTGGTGGCCCAGTGGTAACGGCCTCAAGCAGGCACTTTACTTTGTGTAAATAATTCATCACCACTGCTCTCAAAACGGTGAAGGAACATATCTTCAGGAAACCGACATGTCCTAGAACCAAAAATTCAAAGACATGTGACATAGTACCAACCCGCACTGGGCCCGCGTGGTGGATTACGGCCCACTCCCTCTCAAAAATAGAGGAGGCCTGTGTCCCAGTAATGGGATCATTTTTGTAGGCTAAGTATAAGGCGGTAGCGCAAAGTAAGTTGGCGAAACAGAAAAGCCAACAAACAGTAGCAGTGGCTTTCCTTTTGACAGTTCAACAACATTCATTACATTTTTACGATGTCACCTAGTTCTTCAGAGCTATACTCGGAGTCTCTTTAAAGGATAAAATCAGGAATAAAATTATCCGGAAAAGAACCGGAGTTACGGACATAGCTTGCAGAGTAAGCAAACTGAATTGGCAGTCGGCTGGCCATGTTTGTCGAAGGACCGATGGCCGGTGGAGCAGACGTGTCCTGGATTGGAGACCGTATATCGGCAAGCGTAGTGTGAGACGCCCCCCAGCTGAAAGGACGGACGACCTAACGAAGGTGGCTGGGGTAGACTGGATGCGGAAGGCGGAGGACAGGGTTTTGTGGCGCAATCCTATGTCCAGAAGTGGACTGCAATATGCTGAGTTGATTGATTGACCCAGATCTTACACATGTTCTCAACAGGCCAGGAGACGTAATTGTAAACCACTTCTAGAGGAAGGTGGACTGGCTGGAATAACTACCGACAGCCACCATGGCCCACGCAATATGGGACCATATTGCGTGGATTATGGCGGCCGTCGGTCGTCGTACTTGAAGGACTAAGTGCGGAAACCAAATCTTCTACAGAACATCACATCAGAGTCTTTACCTTGATGTTCGTGTTTTGTGTTTTGACTACAGATTCTGAAATGCCTCCAAGATAATCCCTCAGAAGTCAGAAATATTATTATTTTAAGTAGGTGTCTAAAAATAGCAGCTTATTTTCATGATTCATTTTCTTAACAACATCTAAGAAATTATTTCACATAATATGCTCACATCTAATGACTAGTATTATCCATACGCATCCCAAAGGGTCAATCACAGAGAAAAAGCTTATTATTTTCTGTATTCCATATAAAAAAGGTGCATAATACTAAATTTTGTAAACAACACCCCAATTACCAGCTTAAAATGGATTAAGATTTATATAATTTTTGTTTCAATGTTAATCTGGGTTCAAAATTGTCCTTGATTTATGCTTAATATCTTCGTCAGATATTTTCTTTGTTATGCTGTGACACGGCCATTGAACTGCTTTGTAATCCTCAAATATAATTACGCTAGATTGCTATCAGACTTCGTACTAAATGAGGATGTTTTGTTTCTTATGAGGAGAGCGAAACAACTACAGTTTTTTGTCCAACCAAATTAAGCCTCATATTAACAATAACGCTTTGTTAAATAATTGTTACCAACGATGTAACGTATATGGTATTAGTTTTATTACGTCCTAGATTGCTACAGTTAAGGTGCTTACATACAATAGGCTAGTTTCCACCATCAATAAATTGAAAATCGAATTAGTCCGTCAGTTAGATTATCAAAAAATATTTGACCCGTATTTTTTCTTTTGTTACGTAAAACAAAATTGACGAAGATACGACACTTTTAAAATTCTCAATACGTCACACCTTGGTATAATTTTTAGTGAGTTCTGTCGTCACGAGCCCCCGACTTCTGACTCCCGAGTTTTATCATAATCATAATCATAATCATAAATCATTTATTTGCCTGAAACATGGGTACACAAGATTTTAAATTAAATTATAGCACAGGACATATTTCACCCTCATTACGGGCATGCAAATTATAGTTAATTACAACAATTATTTAAATGAAATTAGTTTAAATTACAATTAAATATAATTGAATTATTACAATTTAAATTATTATTAGAAATATGGTGATTACAATTACTTAAATTATTATTAAAGATAAAGTCACAGGAAGTAAGAGGAAAAACCAGTATATTAGTGGACACCAAATCGGCATGTGCTGTTATTCAAAAAATCTTTAACAGTGTAGAAACTTTCCTGGATTAACCATTTTCCTGGATTCATTTAATATCTTTGTCAATAATCATTGATTTACAAAAACAAAAATACGTGTCCATTATTTTGCAATGCTCTAACTGACGGACTAAATTGATTTTCAATTTATTGATGGTGGAAACTAGCCTATTCTGGGTAAGCCATGTATGATGTGTACGTATGAGATGGCTCCAACTAAGTTCATTATGTTCATACCTTTACAATTCGTTGGAACGCAAAGCAGCCAGCTTTTGTTTTTTAAATTAAACAAGATTTAAGCTTTAAATACAAGAATGTGCCCTATCCTCCAGGTACTGTAGGTGCATACCAGTAGTCATCATCTGCCTAGCCTGTTCTTAATTACGTTGGGTTGGGGGTTGGCTTCCAGTCTAACCGGATGCAGATTAATACCAGTATTTTACATGGAGCGACTGCCTATCTGACCTCCACAGCCCAGTTTATTCTGTAAACATTTATTGGAACAAATAGAGTTAAAATTAGTTAAAGAATCACGAACCGTTCAGATGTAGGTATACCAAATATGGTGGTATTTGGTATACCTACACTTGAACGGTTCGTGATGCTGGTTGGGATTAAGACGATCGATCAAGCAAAAATAATTGAAGAGAATATAAAAAAAAACAATTTAAAAGTTTTTCTTATGTAAAAATAATCACATATCTAACAATTAGTGGCGTGTCAAGTTAGATAAAATCATCGCCAATTTTTAAAGTTTTCTTTGTATTTCGCACCACGAGATTTATGAAAGTCATTGAACTAGGATGTAGAGCTTTCTTAAAACAAGTAAAAAATATGTAATCATGGGAGATCGAAGTGTTTGGAAACTGTGTAATTGACTGTTGTAATTAATTTTGATCACCATAAATCAATGTTCTTTTAATTGAAACTAAAAAAAGTTAATAGCTGTACACGGATTCCATACCATTTTTAGAGTTTCATACATGACACTGAATGTAGGATTCGTATTTTTTTTATAATATCGAAGTAACAAAAAATAATATTTTAATTTGTGCCATGATTGCATTTTATTAGATGTAATCGACCGAAATATTCCTCAGGTCAATGCCATCGGGAAAGAAATTATTACTATCGCCGTTTATATGAAAATTATACTATACAATAAATAAGGCAAGTTCTCCATCTTACTCATTGATGATGATGCAGAATGACGAAGTGAACGGTGCTTTTTTTTTTTTTGTGGATGGGAAATCATCTAATGACCCCTCCCGCTCTGGGTGGAGCAGAAGGGAGTGTCAGACTCTTACTGACTAAAACCCACCCGTGTTCCTTCCTTAGCCCATTGTGTTCCGGGGTAGCGGTAACCCTTTCGGACAATCCCGCTGCAAGTGAACGGTGCTTGATTATTTTTTATTCTGTTTGTGTGTATTTTACGACATTTTTTCCAATAAATCTTTGTAGACCTATACCATTTATTGTAAACTATGATATTACCTTTGACACAGTTTGAAATTAAGGTGACGCATTATTTCTTTTTATGTTAAACACGTGAGTGATTAAGTTTCTGTTATTAACTATACCTATCATTTTTCTAATTCAATTTGTATGGTTCCTGCGGAGTAATTGCATAACACACTATCAGTAGCAATAGGTTTCATTTTGAGGGTTCAACAACATTCAGTTGAAACAGTTCGACAGTTATTTATAATGAGTACTGTACTAAAACAACACGCAGCGCTTCCGCACAGCACTGAATTTACAAAAAGGAGACGGAAATATATAGTTTGCCCTCAAAAAAGTACAATACATGCTTTCACAGCCAAATTTTATATGTACCTCGGACCGCTACTCTATAATAAGCTAAATAATAAAGGAAAAATCTACTCCTTAAATCATAGTAACTGCAAAAAAATCCAGGAGGCTCTTTAAACTATGTCATTTAAGAAGATACAGAGAAGTTATTACTTGTGCCAAAGTAAATATTGTTCGTATTATATAATTTTAATTATTCACCTAAACTTATACACTTAAACTTATATACCTTTTTACATAAGATACATATGATAATTATGTAATTATTTAATCAATTAATGTTACCTCCAATCGCCTGAAACACAGAATTACCTAGTTCAGGCACAAATCATGAGTGAACTTGACATAGATTTAAGATAAACTGTATTTGACGTTAGTCCTTTTAGTTTTGAATAAATTTTATTATTATTATTATTCATTGCATTGTTTACATTGTTGAGAAGATACATTTTTCGAACTTACGAAGCAATGGTTTAGCAATATCTTCAAAATTATTCAGATTGAGATTTATAGTGTGTTACGCAATTAGGGTCCTGCTCATTAGATACTCCAAAATATTGTCATAGAATAGAAACCGAAAAATCGAGCACTAAGTTGATAAGACAGTTACTAAATAAATGTATGATCAGGAAATCATGAAAGTTTCAGCGTTTAGCTTAGTCCTCAAAATGAAACAATTATTGAATCTTACTTTGAATTAATTAACTTAACTGTACATAAATAAACATTGCTGTTTTACGAATATTTAAACATGCAATACGTCACGAGATAGTTGTGTAAGCACGTCATCCTTGACAGGTGAACGACATTAGACTGAAAAAACTAAAGAAAATCAAGTTCCTGGTGCAATTAGCGGTAATAAACTTTATCGTTTATTATTCAAAATTGGATATCAACGAACTCATAATATTGATGTTTTTCTAACATAAACGTGGGTTAAAAATAAAATGATGGAAAAAAAAATTGTGACTTTATTTACTTTTTTTTAAACGTGTAGGTCGGGAGTTTTTGTAAATTATTTGCAATAAATCTTTGTTAGAAGAGTTAGTCATTTTTACATAGCAAATATTTTGGCTGGTTAATGAAGCGGTACAATTTCGTTAAAAATGAAGATGCAAGAATTAATTTAAATACTAATACTTACTTAGGTATTCTTCCAGATAAGGTTTCTACAATATTTTCAAAATTGCTTCTGACCGCAGCTAAGTGTGGGTAGGTAATATTGTGATTGTGATATTGTGACTCAATAGGTACTTCTACTTTGTTTTGATACAAATGAAGTCAACTTGACCTTACACCTTGTTCTATTTACCTCCCAGCTTGCCATTGAACGTTTATAGTCCATATAATTAAGACAAAACAATAAGAAAGTGAATAGATTCCAGTAGATATCGTTGTGCAACGATAAAACTTCAGAATCGCCGGATGGCCGATACCATCAACGAGCCGTAGTCCGTAACACGGATTGCCAAACTAAATGATTTTGTACTGGATTGATTTATTGTGCTTTAACTCCTGTATTGTTTAAGAGAATGGTGTGATTATGGCTAGAATTTATAGGCTGAAGGCTGTATAAGGCCGTCTGAAGTCCGTTTATGGCAGGACTAGTTGAGAGGGCTTTGCCTCGACTCTGCACCAAGCCCTATGCTTGGGTAAAAATATAAACCCATGATAAAAACAAGCTCTTCGGATTGAAAAAGCATTTCAAGAGTGTCTCAATTTTCTTTTTTTTTTAAATGCGTTATGCTAACCCAAAAGTGCGTAGGCTGCAAGTCAAAGTAATCTTCTGAATAAATACTCTAAAGCCAAAGAGCATCCATCAAACTATTAGTACTTATAATTATTATACCTACCCCGTTTATTTATTCTAATTCCAATTTTATGTTGTTGGAACAAACGGTTTATTTGAGTGACAGCTATGTGCACATTGGAGCATTGCATAAATAAGTAAGCTGTCACGCCCTTTATGCCCCGAGGATTTTTAATTTAAGGAGGTGTTAATGTTTTCATTAATATTTTTAGTTTTTTTTTTGTTTGAGTGAGTTTATATTCTATTTATTGGTATATTAGCGTGGCTAGCTGACATAATATATGGCATAGTTTAATTTAATATTCTGTGTCTCATAATATTAACTACTTTGAATACCTACTATTGTATAGAAGCAAGTTTGTTTTTTAAATTGAATATACAGCTGTGCTGCTGGGGAGTTTGTTGCACCACTTCTTCTTTCCAGCGAAAGCATTAGGAAGTGGTGAGGGGCGGCCGTTTTGGGGGACTGTACCTAGTATGTAATTTTGACGTTCGAAAAGTGCTGGTTCTCAGCCTAATTTGAATAAATTACTTTTGATTTTTCCAAATAAATAATTAAATAAATAAAATACCTTCTTATGTATAAAAAAAAATTCATCTTGGTTCTTAAAAAATAATATCCGGGACGGCACAGACGTATAAGTATGACACTAGTTACGTATCCAAGATAATTGCCGACAAGATTCCGTCGGTAATGACACTGTGAAGTCATCATAATGATCGCTCATGCCGATCCGCATGAAAATCGTGATTGCGAGGGAAAATTTACTTGTCTATCAGATATGGTATCCTAGTACCTACCCATTCGAATCAAGGTCCTGTGAAGTTTTTGCAAAAACACACGCTATTTTATAGGAATTTTCTTTGAAAAAGAATAACATGAATAAGTTAATAATAGTAAGTAGTAAGTTAATAACAAGTTAAATAAAAAACGTTTCGGTCAGAGGACCCCCGTCAGGAACAAAGTTCTTACAAGACAAGAGAGGGAGAAAGTCGTATGGAGGGGCATAACGCTTTCCTTGCGTGACAATTTCTACCACTCAACTCCCACCCATCATAAGCCGCGTTATGGAACTTAGTTCCAAAAAGTATTCTTGAAAAACACTACAAACTGAAAAATAACTTTAATGTCAGAAGTCGGTGTCGTAAAGTTATTTTTTACTTTGTGTGTTTTTTTTTGGAAGTCGGTTGTTGTTTTTGTAAAAAAGTTTTTATTTTTCACTTCTTAGTTGTACCTACCCCACACAAATTCATATAACATTACTTGCTATGTAAATATTAATGACAGGATGTTATTATTAAATCATCATAAATATAAACTAAGTGGAATAAATTCGTATTATTGAAGCTAACTCACACACAAACTACCCAAGCACAATTAGTAAAATTAATATGGGGCCACCTCTGAGGCATATCTTATCCATTAAAAAAATCAGAAATAAAAGAATTTTGCAAATCCGTCTATATATGACGGAGTTAAACCCGAACATACATACAAATAATAATATAAATATCCAAATTGAGAACCTCCTCCTTTTTTGAAGTCGGATAAAAACCTCTGAAAACAATCGTGCTCTTACGTTTCTTTTGAGAGCATAAATTGAAATACCATAGCATTATATTCATCTGAAAAGAATACCTTTCATCAACAGTCACTTTCAAGCTTCATGTCAAATTATAAACATCTGTGTGATGAATATTCGTTTCATGCATGCCTGCATTTGGAACAGAAACATTACCGTTTAGTGCGATGTTATTAATAAATCAGAAAAAAATAAAACCTTTGTGATATCACATCACAAAAACATTACAGGAAGTTTTTCATGCATAATGTTCTCGTTACAGCCTCGTCTTCCTCACTTACAAAATAATTGTTTACAACGATCCAGTTACGATGAAAAAAAAAAACAGCTAAGTGCGTAACAGGCCTCCGTAATAGAGAAGGATTTTTTTTCTTTTTGTTCTTGTATTTTTGTAGGGTCGGTGGTTAGTAGAGTATTAGAGAGATCACTGGTTACTTACAGTGGTCTCTCTCATTGCAGTTGATAATAAACATACTGTAAGTTTCAATTGACCTAGTAGTTAATAAGATACATGTAATACTATATCAGAGAGAGGGCGTAGGTAAGGTGTAGGCCCGTTAGCACTCTTTGGGTACGAAACCCTAAAAAACAAGATTGTAATGTTATCTTCATTTTAATGTGCTGCGTATATCATTCTATTGGTCAGTACTGTGATATATTTAATTATAATTGATGTACATAATTAATTCATCTACGAACTCATTTTCTTGAATATGTAGCAGTTAGTCATGTGTTGTGGTCGCAACTTTTAATTGAACAAAATTGGTTATTCGCTGTATAATAAATTGTAGTGGGGGATTGCATTACTGTAATGGCTAGCTTGCACGTGTATAATTGTATAAATATTTAATTTGATATTGACTGCAGCTTTATGAATTTCAGATTATTACCTATAGGTACTTATGTGTTGGTATTTTTTCAGATGAGATATGGGTTTTTTTTTTAATCCATAAAGTATTATTTGTTACTTTTGAATATGATGCAAAATAATAATATAAAAAGGCGGAAGTTTGTGAGTGTTCTTGTATGTTTGTTACTTTTTCACGCACAAACTACTGAACGGATTTGGATGAAATTTGGCACACAGTTTATAACCAGAATTGATACATAGGATATTTTTTATCCCGATTTTCCCACGGGATCTATACTTATGCGTGTGAAACCGCGGGGCGCAGCTAGTTTAAATATAAATCGCAACATGGTCTCCAGTCGCAGCTCCTACTTAGGTACGTAAACTTTCAGGCCTGAAAAGGCAGCCTTTTGATACTAAAAATAACAATTTGACATCACCTGTCGCCGGGGAGGAAATAGTTCAGCGATAAAAACTGAGGAAGGAAAAATCTCAATAGTTACGTTGTTGATCTGATCAATTAATTGCGTAAGTGCATGCATAATCACCATTGACAGCCATCAAGTTGTGTCGCAAATGCAACGATCTAATTGTTTGCTCAATGAGGTACATCCGGTGGAACTGAACCGGTCTTGGAGTCGATTACATTGTTTAGACGAATGAAAAATCTCTTCTACATCCACTTTAAGTCTATCGTCCACTGCTACGCAGGAGGTGCAAAGATTTCCCACGTTAGGTGCACGGTTCATATGCTTATAGTCATGCATTCGTGCGTAACGTAGTCCTGGGTCACAGTGGATGAGCCCATCTGTACATCATCTATTTCTTATACACGTGGGTAGCTGTGAACTGTGAAGCAGCGTCTTTATTCTGGAGCAGCAGTTGATCAAGCCTACTTCATCAGTTCTTAGCTCGAGCTTTTGATTTCGTACTCCCGAACGAACACAAAGCCTCACCGAAGCTCCCATCCATGCACCCTCTCTTAAATTAACCTCATGATAATCTTCTGTCACATAGTTATCTGAGCCAGTTACATCGTTAAGTGGCGAAACCGGCCATAATGGCCGCTTCGGCAGTAGTGAGTAAACACGATACGAGCCGTAGTCGACGTAACCTTGGCAGTGAACTAGAAACAAGGTGCTGTTGCGGGTCAAGTTGCATCAGCCAGAATGTATTCATTACGATAGCGAAATTACGCCTTTAGTATCTAGTTATTGCCCCCGATTCTGTTCTTCACAAACTAAACTAAATTTAAGTTCAGTGCATCTTTTTCTTTCTATTTCACTAAAAAAAAGGACAGAAGATAAATATTAGTTTAGTCCTGTCAAATTAGATAATCCATAGACAAGTTTAGACGTGATTAAAAATTTGGCTAATAAAAATACTTCAATTTACATCAGGCGCTGACTAATTTGACAGGACTAAACTAATATTTATCTTCTGTCCTTTTGATAATGAAATAGAAAGAAAAAGATGCACTGACCTTAAATTTTGTTGAGTTTGTGAACAACAGAATCGGGCCCATTGTTGTAGGAAAGTTTGATTTCATGATTATTATTATTATATCTACGTCGGCCAGATCTTAGAACTGATCATTCTATGAAATACAACCATTCCAAGAAATGGTCGAACACTTCATGAAATGGTCAATTCTAGGATCTGGCCACGACATCTATATATGTATATTTTTAAAGATTATTATTTATGTATGCATTATTATATTATTTATGTAATATTATTTATGTATGTATTGTCTAAATGGTACTCTACAAACTACCTACAGTATTGGTATTCTCTCTTTCCCCTTTTTAATCCATCCAAAGGTTGTCTTTATAAGATCACTCTTAGCGATAAGACCGCCCATTGTGTCACCCTATGTAAATTAAATTTATATATTTATGCCTGTAATTTATATGGTGTACATAATAAAGAGTATTCTAATCTATTGAGGGATACACCGTTAGATCCAGGTCCCCTAAATATATGTTTTTTAAAATTTTGTTTTTAGAAGTACCAATTCGCAGTTTTTGGGTTGGAAAAAGGTCCGCTATGCTACAAAAGACCCACGCTATCCATCCAAACCATCTTATACCACTGAAATCCGGTATCTCATTTCGGTTTTCAGCTTTATCTTTGAGATGGCTATAATGGCAACTGTATTGTAGATGTCCAGTGGCTTTGACCATTTAACATCAACATCGACTTGTTCAACATCCAAGTTTTTCTAACTGAATAGACAACTGCGCCGCTGGGGACTTTGTTTCGCCACTTCTTCTTCCCAGCGAAACCACTAGGAAGTGGTGAAGGGCGTTTAGGGGATTTATTCCGGTCTGATCCCCTGAACCCCGGGGCCCCCTCCACTCCATCCTGGATCCCATTCTTCTTCTGTTTTAAACTCGTGTCTTATTCACATTATCTAGTTTACTTTTTTTGACAGGTAGGTAAGTACAGTCAAGGGAAATGAACCGTTTCAATACAAAAACATTTTTTTTTGATGTTCCATGCGTGCTCGATGGGATTTCGTTTTCGTGGTTTTCAAGGGTGCTGAATCCGATAGGGGGGACTCTCTTATGTAATTTTGATGTTCGAAAAGTATCAGCCTAAATACACACATCAAAAGTGTCTAGGGATCAACATATATTTTTGCAATAACTTTTCTCCTGATTGATATTAATTAAAATTTTCTTTAAGGATTCATCAAATAAAGTGTTTTCGTTTGTCACAGTAACGATAAACCAAGTCACCTTTGCATTAATAAAGAAATTTGCCATTTTCCTAATAAAGGGATTTTTGACATTTGAACCACTAACACAAAAGTTCGAAAAAAAGACTGAAATAACAGTTTTCTCTAAAATTTTATTGGGTAACTTAAACAATTAATAATCCGTGTTTCTACCGCGAACACTAACAACACAAGAACATCGGTTTGGCATACTCAAAATGAGTTCATCCAAATCACGCTGTGGAATGGCCGCCCATGTTCGTTGCAACAACAAAAAAAGGTCTTCTTGCGACTGGATACCCTCCATATTCGGCAGAGCTCTTCTCTGTAGCATATCCCATGCATGCTCAATCGGGTTCAAGTCTGGCGACTGAGCAGGCCAGGGCAGGACATTGATGTTAGCTGCGGCGAGAGTCTGTCTTACAACTCTTGCGGTGTGCGGTCGTGCATTATCATGCATTAACTGAAATAAGGGACCGATTTGCACTTGTAGAGGAACGATGACGTCTGATACAATCGTCTCAGCATAAATTTGAGCGTTGAGGTTGCCTCTGATCCAAATCAACTCAGTTCTTCCGCCGATCCAAATACCCGCCCATACCATGATGGTTCCACCACTATAAGGATGGACTTCCTGGCAGGATTTTAATCGCTGTTGGCGTCCAGGGGTTCTCCAGTGTCGTATACGTCTTGTATCCGGTCTCATACCAAAACGAGACTCATCAGAAAAGCACACGAAACGCCATTGTTCTTCTGCCCAATTTCTGTGTTCAAGAGCCCATTGATATCGAATCCTACGATTGTGCATTGCTATAGGTGGTACCCGTAGCGGTCTTCGGGAATGAAGGTTCACTTCATGCAAGCGGTTTCTGACTGTTTGGTCGCTAATTAAGTTCCCTGAAGAGTGATGAAGCCTCACGGCTAACATCATGGCGGTTATTGTTGGAGCTCTTCGAGTTAAGATTTGAATGTATCGGTCTTGTCTCCGTGTGGTGCAGCGATACCGTCCTCCATGGCGCTCAGCCACGGTACCAGTGCTTCGGTAACGTGTCCAAAGTCGACTGATAACACTCTGACTTGTATTCAGAGCTAAAGCCACAGTACGTTGCCGGGAACCAGCTTCTATCATTCCCACGGCTCTGAGCATTTCTTCCCTGCTTAAATGACGTCGCCGCTCCATAATAACGTTAGTTTTAATCAGTAGTAGGGAAACAGTAGCACTAATAATGTCTTCAATGCGTTGTATGTTTTTATAGGGAAAATATTGACAGCTGATTTTCATCTTTTACTCGAATTTGATTCACAGTTCCTGATTCAAATTATGAAATGCACCAAAAAGGATCCATATAAATTTATAAAATCATAAATTTATTACAAAGCCACATCTCAATCTCAAGAAATCCGCATAAAAATGCTTGATCCCTAGACACTTTTGATGTGTGTATTTATAAAAAGTATTTTTTTGATAAATATGGCCGACGATATGATTTTTTATTTTGAACGATATAAAGATAAAAGCCTACCGCTGTCCACAGCAAACATTTTGAGTCCTCCTCGGTCTTTGCCCATTTAGTTACCGTCGTCTTCTGTTTATGTCTAACCCTTCGCAATTTTACATTTATTCTCGTATGTATGTAGACATTATAAATTCGTATATATTTTTAGCTTGATACTCGTCTTGGTGGGAATTAAGTAAGCCGGCTGACTTGGCATCAGAGCGTGCACCTGCAACGGCCAGTTCAAGGTCGTTACATCGTAATCTTTACGCATTCATTAGTAGCACAAACGTAAATTTTATTATTATATGCCACACACATTTTCATGATATAATTTTTATTTTAATGTCACGTTCATTTTGTTGTCAGACATTCATCAAGACTAACACTAGCAGTGTGGGTTGCATTCATGGATCCATTAATTCGCTATGACCACTTAACCTTACCTTAGTTCGAAATCACGCCAATTTCGCGTTTATTTCGCCCGGTTTCGTTTAGTGTGTCATAGAGAATCGAATCCTGGGTTCGATTCCCGGGTCGGACAAAGTGTTATTGAGTTTTTCCATTTGGAATTTCTTAGTAACAGTCCGGAGTTTGGAAGTTAGCGGTTTAATACCCCCGTGCCTTGGAAGCACGTAAAGCCGTTGGTCCTGCGCCTGATCTCTCTCCGATCGTGTCGGATTGCCGTCCCATCGGACTATGAGAGTAAAGGAACAGAGAGTGCACCTGTGTCTGCGCGCACACTTGTGCACTATAATATCTCCTGCGTACCTGGCTAATCTCAGTTGAGATTGGCCACCGTGACCGAAATCGGTCGGGGAGGCTATTATTATAGAGAATCGGCCCCCTGTATAATTAGGTGCAGTTGTAACTCTTCGTATACGAGGGAGGATGACGGGACGGAAGGTAACCATGGTCTTACCTTACTCTCCAGTTTTATATGTAAAGTTGGTTGGTTTTTTTAGGTCGTGATTCCTGGTTAGGCTTAGTCAATGATCAGCATTAAGTTCACAGTTATATTTCCTCTGATTTTGCATCACAGTGACTTTTAGTCTCTTCAGCATAGGGTTTATGTCAGAGTTAAAATAACTGTGGATGGACTTGTAATTACGATATGACAGTCTGTATTTTTTTTTTGCGCTCCCCATTTTATCCTAACTCTGTAAAGTTTAATCTTATCACAACCTCTTGGAATAAACTTGGCGGGTTATTATTTATGTAAAGTGAATCCAATGCCATGTAACCCATGATCTTGTAATCAGGAGGGCAATCTCATCTCAGCGACAATCAGTGTCAAAAGTTTAGAGAAATTAGAGGTAGGTATTTTTGGCAGAATGAGACTGAGATCAGACTGTGAACCTTCTTAAAATTATGGAATGGCCCCTCTGATCAAGGAAGGTGCTTAATTGAATGACATTGTACGGGACATTATTGGTAAACATTTTCTGAAATAGTTTTGTAAGATTGTATTGATAAAAAAAGATGGCGGCAATTGTTTCAATTTATAGTACGAGTAAGAAGATCCTTCTGACACGTGGCAACACACACTACACTCAATCAATCGACACTGATCTACAGTAGTATTTCTATATTCGTATCGTAAACATTGTTTTTAATCTGCAGTGATTTGCATTAAGTAATTTTTTCCTCTAGAAGTCTGGATGGTTGTCTAAAATAAAAATAACAGTGTGTTGTGAAAAGTTCAATGTGGGAAGTAAACGGCATGTGACTAATAAGTTAAGCTACATTGTAATTAATTAAATGACTAAGTACGTGATTAGGCACGCCATTGAACTGTTACCAGATACTGATGATGACTTGTGAATCCTGGCCATAGCTCGGATATTAAGGAAATAATAAAGGAAATCGATGAGGCACGCTCCCTTTTTGCCTCTAACCACAAGATGCTGATAGGATGGTCTTCGACCGCAAAGCTGGCGTTAATCTTGTATCCCACGAAGTACATAGTACCTACGCTCTTTTATCTGGAATATAAAGCCTAGTCTACACTGCTAAATCGGCATTTATGTTCTGCAAGTACCAGTACAAAAACCGTTTCAGAGCATTTTAGAACCATTATTCGATTAATTTTAGTGGGTATTCGTGGGTATTATCATTATGATTAGGTACCTTATATTATTATCTGTTACTAGTGGACCCCACAGACTATTTCCTGTCCAAAAGACATTCACGAGCAATTTATCCAAATTTTTTTGTCCGAATAATATTACGAACATCTTAAAAAAAAAAACAAATCGGTTCAGCCGATCTCACATGATGCGTTCACCAACGTTACTAGCTTCTGCCCGCGGCTTCAACTGCCTGCATGTCGGAAATTATCCCACGGGAACGTGCTACCGGGACAAAAAGTAACCTATGTCCTTCCCTAGGATACCATCTGTCTCCTTGACAAATTTTATCGAAATCCGTTCAGTAGTTTAGGTGTGAATAGGTAACATATAGAGTTACTTTCGAATTTATTTTATTTAGGATGTCTTCCCTTGTATTTGTTGACTTAGGTACAGTCAGCAAAGGAGATAAGTATGCAAGGTCGTCGAATATAGTTGAAGTTTAGTAAGAAACCGATTGATGTTTTCGAATAAAATTAAATTTAATTACTTAATAGAAAACAAACAATCAGTCGGTTTCTTACTAAACTTTACCTAACTATATTCGACGACTCTGCATATTTATCTCCTTTGCTAACCGTACGTTCCCAGCCGACAGTCCTGAAAAGACTTCGAACCTTATATTTACACACGGGTGGCGCCGCTAGCACAACTAAATCATAAGATACATAGTACCTTAATAGGATGCGTGGGTTGACTCGTAGGAAATAACTTTAGAAATAAGATGACATCACTCGCTCTTTGTTTTAGCGTCAAGAGAAAAACAGCATGCTATATCAAAGAATGAACATTTCATAATCCCGATAACAAAACAGGTGTAGCCTTAACTTACAATTAAAGCTCGATAAACGTACACAGTTTACACTGTCTAGCCAATTTATTTCTAGACATTAATATCGGGACTCAATCGAGTTGCAGCCGCAAGAATGCAGCCACACCACAACTGCTGGAAAGGGAATCTTCAAGAAACCAGTTTTATATTATTGCGCCCTTCAATACGTTGTAATATAGTATTGGCACCGGTTATTTTAAGTCGCCTATGCAACTTACTCAAGTATTTGAAAGGAAAAGTTTATTACCATTTGCATTTTATAGATATGCCTATGTGAAAGGCGTTTAATTAGGTCAGTGTGTGAGTCGCACTGTTAATTAGGTAGATTCCTGATTGTATGAAAATCTATAATCGATGGATATTTTTAGATTGTGAAGATATGCTTGCCGCGGTTGGTCCGTGGATGGGTGACTATCTTTACATATCAAGACCCCTCGGTGACACAGAAAGTACGTTAAGCCATTGGTCCTGGCTGTCAATTGTAGATCTTTGGCAATCGTTACGGGGCGTCAGAAGCCCGAAAGTCTGACAACCGGTCTTACCAAGGGGTATAATCGTATTACCCAGTAACTGGATTGTAAAGTTAGATAGGCAGTCGCTTCATGTAAAATACTGGTATTCAAATGCATCCGGTTAGACTGGAAGCCAACCTCAACATAGTTGGGAAAAGGCTAGGCAGATCATGATGACTTTTAGATTGTGCCTACTCAGGCGGTTGGGGATTGTATAGCTAGATACTAATTTGACAAAAAACTACTTCAATAATTATTTTACCCTATAATTAAAATTAAATCGTAAGTCTTATATCAGATAAGTACAGATTGGTGAAACTTAACACAAATTACCCGTCCTAATTTTTGCAGTGTGACATGAACTGTAACATCAACGAGGCGAATTTGTTTCAACTTTTGTAACAATTCACATTATATTTCACCAATTTATACATAATCTACATAACTCTTATTACTTATTCGTAGACACAAGTAGATAAACCACATAGATTACATGTACTTATAACAATCCAATTAAGTATACATATTATGTAGTTATGTAGACACATTTTTTTTTGTCGCCACCGCTGATTATTCAGCTCATTTGCTTTGCATAACTCGCGTCACACAGCCGCGTAATGACAGTGCCCAAGTCCATGGAAAAAGAAACTTGCCCTCGCCGTATCATCGTTTTGTCTTATTTTCAACTCAAGAGTTGTAATTATTAGTGCCAACGAACTACAGTCCAACGATAAATTTGTTCTTATGAAGGCTACTTGGTTATTCACTTATGACCTTTAGAAAAATGCCCGAGGAATCGTTGGGAGTTCTCTGCGAATGAGTACTAGCGAGCGCGCTTTTTTTTTTTGTTAAGTCGTCTCATAAAAAATGCTCGGTAAATATTACTGAGATTAGTTGATATTAAGTTCTTTAATTATATGGTAGCTTTTATATGTTGCCTTAGAATTAAAATAGTAGGTGGTATTACTTCTTCTATGACTGTTGTTTTAATATACCGTAACTCAGAATCAGATTAAATATTCTAATAATACGGTATTTTTTTGTTAATCATCTGTTACCAATTGGTAACAGATACCAGTAGCAATTACGAAGCTTATTAAGGATTGATTGTACCTGCCTAAGCAAATTTGAATAAAATAAAAGAACTATAACCGAAACCAAACCGGCCCTTGGATAGTGATGGCGGCTCCATGTTAACTAGGCAATCATTGAGGCAAACTAGCCGATTTTTTACTGTTATCTATCTCAGATTAATAAAATCAGCCTATAATTTTCCCACTGCTGGGTCACAGGCCTCCTCTTGGTGAGACGAAGTGGGCCGTTATCTGTAGGCCAATTCTCGTAATTTAAAACGTTCAAAATCTAGTCGCAGTCTCATCTCGGCGACAAACAAATGTCAAAAACTTGTCAAAATGTAGGGAAATTTGGAGTATTTTTGACCAATTGAGACTGGTATCAGACTGCGAACGTTCTTTAAAATTAGTAGAATAGCGGGGTCTGATCTACCACGTCGGATTACTAAAGCCAAAATTAAAACGGGGTTCACGTAAATGTTCTTTAGAAAACAGCGTCCGGCAGCATCTGCCTGGCATTAACGCTGAAATGGACCTTTTTGGCGCAGCCGTGAGGCAATACATTATTTTAATACCTAAATTATTTTCACATATTGTTTTGTACTTTGTGTTTCACGAACAGTTTTCAATTATACGTTATTTTTATTTTCTTTGTAAATAATTCAGCGGGATCGAACTCACGACCTTTGTCAACTCAAATTATATTGCTGTTAATAAATGGCGTGTAATCTCTATCTCCAAGCCATGTCCAATAAAATTTAACTAAATAAGGGTAGATTATTATAGCAACATTAAAAAGGTAAATATGTTACCTGTGGTTATCACCTACGATCGTAGTAATTATTAGTAACGTCGTAGATACCTAGGTACCGTATAATTATGCACTCCTTCACAAGATGCACTGGTGTTTGCCAAGTTATGAGTAAATAAATAAAATGAAAGACTGAAGTGTCTGTTTGCAATGTTAAGATAACTACTTTTTAACATATTTATATGAAAGTAAATACGGTACATATAACAAAAAAACATATCTAAATATTTTTTTTTTGTCTTTTTGTTTGTCCCGGTTAATCTCCGAAACGGCTGCACCGATTTTGACGGGACTTTCACAGGTAGATGTTATAAGGAGTAACTAAGAAAAGAATAGGATACCGCGCCCATGGAACCCATGACATCTAATTTGTTTTCAATCATGCACGCGAAAAAGTCGCGTGCACAGTTTATTATTAAATAAAAACAAGAGTGCCAATAAATCCATCTTTACGTTATCCAGCTTTGTCTAATGAACTTCTCGTATCCATAGCTATGGATACGAGAAGTTAGTTAGTTAGTTAGTCGTACCTGCAGCAGTACCTACGATGAATTTAATCACTGCAGACCCACCGTATCCCTGGCCGTACCTCTAAATAATAAATAATAATAATAACTTATTTAATTAAAAATATAGATTTAACATATTATATATACTTATACAGGGTGCATTTGAAATCATGGGCATTATTTTAACCTAAGGTACTACTTATGATACTAATTGCATTAGGGCTACTATTACGCAAATCAAAAATATTATTAATGCAAGTATGGAAAACCTTAAAATGTAGTAAGTCATACAAAGTATCAAATTAGTTGCGCTTCTCGATAGCAAATGCGTAGGTACACTACGCCGTACGCGCGTCATTGGGCGTGAATTCTTTGACCCCGCCCGACTCACGTGACATTCGTAAGTTGCCAATGAATTGATTCATAATAAATTCCAATTTTCCCTTCGTACTTTGCCGGCTTAGGACGGTCAAAACTACGTCAACTAACATACATTAAAAAAAAAACATTTACGTACCTAGCTTGTGGATTGTTTTGAAAAAACCTTATTTGTCGGTAAAGTGACAGAGGGTAAACGGGTGCTCTTCCACGAGCTTGTGCATGTGCTGGCACGTGAAAAGACGAAAAATCCAACAGGTTCTGAGTGGTTCTGGTGGAATGAGACCCCGTGAAGGAATAGGGTCGTTCGGGTAGCGCCGATGGAACATTTCACGAGTTCATACTAAATTTCTTGTGCGATCGTAAATTACAACCATTTGTGGGTATTGTTGGTTGGTGTACCTAGCCTGCACATTACGCGGTCGAGGCATCGTGTACACAAACACACACACAACACACAACTACTACACTAACACTTAATACACTGCAATCCAAGCACCGTATGACGCGAGCGGCGAGTACGGCGATTACGTCACGGGATCAATAAATCAATTACGCGTCAATGCACCTGCGCAGTCGTTATGACACTGGTTCCGGGTTCGTGACTTCGTGTTGCGGCGGGAAGCATACCCCGCGCGGGGGTGATATTCGTATTTTTGCGAGTGAGGGAGTGGGACGGAAAGAGTTCAGGGAATCCCGCCGGACGGAATGTCTTGTAGCCCATTGTTATTATTACTTGTAAGGAAAAACCCGCGCGCGCGCAGGTGATGTTTGTTTACATTTCGCTTTGCGCTGTACTGCGCTTTAAGATTTTGATATTTCAACAATTATTGGCGTTAACGAAGTATTTTGTTTTAATTACTTTAAGTGTTTATTTGCAATAATAAGCCTTGTGCAATTTGATTTACTACATTTTTAAGGTTTTCCTTAATTGCATTAATAATATTTTTGATTTGCGTATTAATAGCCCTAATGCAATCAGTATCGTGAGTAGTGCCTTAGGTTAAAATAATGCCCATGACTTCGATTCCACCCTGTAGACAATTTTGAATGAGCTTTGGTAGTAACACAATGCAATATAAATCAAAGAACTGAAATCTGTACCTACACAATATGAAGAACCCTGCTTATCAAACTAGGAAACCTGTAACCTCTGGTGGGGCGGTGTTTTAAAGTTTTATTGATGTTTTGTCTGTATGCATTTTCATGTGTTGCATGACTGCAGCAAATTTTTAAACAGCAATGCACCATCAAAGTGTATAACCTTATATCTGATCACACAATATCACGCCATTGACTGGTGGTTATGCAATGTCAAACATAGTAGCCAGTAGATATGTATTTCATTATACAATTAATTTACTTATGCTTTTCTATAACCATCTTAAAGCAACTGTGCATTTTACAACCCAGAATCTACCACCCTCTAAGGTACACAATTATATTCTTTGTCATCTTCAGTTTAGGCTGTTCTTTCAATCTGTTCTTCTAAAAGATTGAATGGATCTAACGTCTTATCTAATAAGTACTTTATTTCAGTGGCATTCTCTGTTCCCTATAAATTTTTACGTACCCGTAGCGTAGATCCAAGTTCTTGTGACTCTCTTCTTGTAATTAATGTAAATACATGGACCTTGAAGCGTCCATTCCGTTTCTATATACTTAAATATACGCTATAGCAAAAGTGTATTAAAAAGAAAAGAAAAGAAGATGGATGGGATTATGTGCATTGGGAATAAAAATATCGTTAACTCAGGCAGAGCTCTTGTTGTATTTTTATATTTTAAAGTCTCGCTTTGCAATTTCAAATGACATAAAAGATGAATGCGTGCAATTGAACTACAAAACTAGGTAGGTGCCAATTAAAAACTAGCACGTACCTGAAGTATTTTACGATTATGCCGAGTCTAAGTTATGATTCATAAATATCGTTGGCATAATTTTATATTTTTTTAATTATCACTTTTTTATCGCATTAGTCAGCCTCTTAGGTAATAGTTGATACACGTGCATCTGTATATCGTGGGAATATGTCCATGATCGTGGGATTACCGAGGCATTACCGTGTAAGGTTAGGGTGAATTGTAATCAATCGTTGGATAGTTATGCAAACATGTGAGAAATTAAATACCCCAAAGTTTGACTCTTCCAGTTAAATGTTTTATTCAGCACGATGATTTATTTAAATAATTGCTATGAACAGAATTGAAATCCTAAATTTTGTTACATCATCAATACTGAAATTCTCTCTTAGAGTACTTACAAATAATGCTCTACTCTGCCAACGTAACACCCATGCTACAAAAACAATTCCTGCAAGCACGATATCACGTATTTAATGAACTTGCTATCGATTCCGTACTGTATAAGATAGATTTCTTCCTTCACATAAGATTGAAAAAAAACAAAACACTGCAGAAGATTAGATGTATGAGTAACTTTATCGTGGTGTGGTTTTGCGTAAAGGCAGTAAAATCGGTAAGTATCTAACTATGTATATCCAGTCGTGGTTTACGTAAAAGGCGTTTGGGTTCAAACGCCGACATTTGAAGGAATGAGATAGTGCTCTCTTAAAACCAAATAACTAGTAAATCGACACTTTAATTTACCTTTTTGATAATATTTTATAATATTGCAACATCAACAGCATACTTAAGCTAATAAATTGTGCACCAATAAATAAATAAAAACGTAAGAATTATGAAATAATATTAAATGACTTAAGAGCGCCTTCACACTAGCGTTTGGCCAGCGTAGGCATTCGATAAACGTGTGCGCAGCGCAGACACTGCGACAACGCGGCGCAGGCGTCGCGTTGTTGCGGCGTTTCCGCTGGAGTAAATTGAACGCTGCGCTAACACGGCGCAGACGTCACACAATTGCGTTGCCGTTTCGGAAACGAATAAACAAATCAACGGATGCACAGGGGTGCGCGGCTGCGGGTGGCGGGGAGAGGTCGAATGTGAACAGGATTGTACATGACTCCGCAGTAACGCGGCGCATGCGTCGCATATCTGCGGCGCTAACGCAGCGTATTCATTTACCCTTGCACTGACGCCGCGACAACGCGACGCGCTGCGCCGCGTAGTCGCGGCGTCTGCCCTGCGTATACGTTTATCGAACGCCTACGCTGGACAAACGCTAGTGTGAAGGCGCTCTTAAATGTATCTTTGTTTAATTAAGCGAAATTCCTTTTTTGATACGTGTTTAATCTTTCTGCTACGTTAAATGATTCATTGCGTTTGATGACACATGGAAAAATTACGAAAATGAGAGTGTGACCAAACAGCGCACCACCTTTAATGAATTTACAATAAGAATATTTATAATTTATCATACAATAACATTGTTTTTGTTCCAGGTAGCAACATCAAAAATGTTCTGCAAGTTATAGCCAGCACCAGCACCAAATTAAAAACATGATGGACATTACATTACGAAGATTTTGTAGATTATATACAGTCGTCCTTCTTGTTTTCATTGTTGAGGCAACGGGCAATAGTAGCAATGGTGGGTATTTTAACGGTTAATCAACAGTAGCTGTTACCGATATTTCTTTTATGATATTTGAAAAAAAAAAGTAACATTATCATTATAGGATAGCATAGCATTAGCATACTTATGCTAAGTAAACAAAATTAGTCTTTTTGTTACTTAACAATATAAAATAAAATTGCAGATACGTCACATGAACGCCGGCAGTCTCGAGTCACCGGCAGAATAGTCAAACTTTACTCGGGCACAAGACCTGAACCTATCTTGTGTGCCGGCGAAGGTTTCCAAGCGGATCCTCTCGACTGCACTGTATTCTACCGCTGCATGAAGTCAGGAAGTGGCAAATATACAGTTTTCAGGGTAAGGTGATGAATTTTGAAACTGAGGCTCTGTCTTAATAGTCGCAACCAAGTAGTTGTGTTTTAAGTATAGTTACTAACAACATTTATTTTATTACAGTTTCAATGTGGACCTGGCACTATTTATGATCCAGAAACCGAAGTCTGTAATCACCCACGAAGTACAAAGCGCTCAGAATGTGGAGGTCTATCGCTGGCACCAGCCGCAGCAATTGATCGACTAAATAACAATGAAATTGAAGGAACACAGAATGAAATACCATCTCCAATAACAAATAAACCTATCCAAATAGAAAGTACAACCGGCACTAAAGCTACATTCACAACTGTTTATCCTTGGACAGCGTCTAGCTCAACAATTCTGGTTCACTCTTCAACAAAGCGTCAAACACCAGAAGTTTCCACGGTATTCGCTAGTCCATTTCCATGGGGATTAACGATGGGTCACACTAACGTGGGCTATACAGTTAATCCGTTGATCTTACCACAAAATTCAGTAACTCAGAATCAACAATTTACGATGGTATCCAAAACCACTTCTCCATCAACTACGTCCGCTATACCTCAATCAAACTCACGAGATAATTTCTGTACTTCAGACGGATTCATGGGTGACAGCGAGAATTGTCGAAAGTTTTATAGGTGCGTGGGTAATCAAAGGGGAACTTACACTAGGTTCGAGTTTTCATGTAGCGAATCAACGGTATGGGATGATGACACACAAAGTTGTAATCATGCTTGGGCAGTTAAAAGAAGTAGATGCAGTAGAAGTAACCAGGACAGCCAATTTACAACGAATGCAGAAATTCCTCAAAAAGACAGCTCTACAGATAAAACTATCCAACAGCAGTTGCAAGTAAGTTTTGGGTCAAAAGTGATTCAGACTCAAACACAAATAAGTAACGGATCAGTACTACAAAATCAAACTCAAATAAACTATGGTGATCGGTCAAATCAAAATAAAGGCACAAAAGCTAAACAAAATCAGACTCAGATAAGTCATGGATCGGCGGTTAGCCAGACGCAGACACAAATTGATTACAGTGATAAAGGCGTACAGACACAATTACAGATCGATCATTCCCAGCAGGCAAGTCAAACTCAGATACAGGTTCATGAGTCGACAACAGTGAGACCCTCAACGTCTGCAGCTTCTTCTACGAGTAATGTCGGTACTCAGGAAGGTAACAGATGTGAAAAGTCAGGTTTTATGGGAGATATTAATGACTGCAAAAAGTTCTATCGATGTATTGACAACGGGAGAGGCGGGTACACTAAATTTGAATTTTCATGTGGTGAAGGAACCGTTTGGGATCAAAGCATTGAAGCCTGTAACCATGCTTGGGCTGTCAAAGATTGTGGAGGAAAAGGTTCTGCAGAAACAACAAGTACTACGCAAGCAGGTATAAGTACTTCTCACTCTACACAAAATTATTACACTACATTATCAACCGATAATCATCATACGACTTCGGAACTTATTGATACGGAAGATAACGAAGACAATGGTTACGGTCATCAAAACCAAAACCCCACATCTTCGTCAACAATTTCTAGCTCAACAACTTGGAGTTCAACCACTTGGAGTTCAACAACTGTGGGTTCAACAACAGAAAAATCTCCCTCCAATATGAATTGCCAATCAAGTGGGTTTATTGGTGATGAAAATGATTGTAAAATATTTTATAGGTGTGTCGAAAACGGTAGAGGTAGCTTTACAAAATACGAGTTTAAGTGCGGTGAAGGTACCGTTTGGGATCCCGATCTAGAAGCATGTAACCACGCCTGGGCCGTAAAAAGATGTGGTGGTACTCCATCTTCAGATATTAATAAAGTAGACGCAATGACAGAACAACAAAATACTGTATCCACTGCCCATACGCAAAGTCCTACAGTTACTCCATCACCTACTGAACCAGTCGCAACACAAAATGATGACTATGATACCGGTTATGGATCTGCAAACAATGATTTCACTTCATCGACGACTACGACTAAACAACCACCGAACCAAGAACCTAGTATGGGTACTGTTTGCACATCAAGCGGCTTTATGGGAGATGAAAATGACTGTAAAAGGTTTTACAGATGCGTGGATAACGGCAATGGAGGCTATATTCGTTATGAATTTACTTGCGGTGAAGGAACATTGTGGGATTCCAAAATCGAAGCTTGTAATCATGCCTGGGCGGTGGAAAAATGTGGTGGATCATCAATTGACCATCACGAAGCTACGACTCAAGTCAATCCCACGACTACTCATGAAGTCGTCGACAGTAGTACAACAGAGTTTGCCCAAAGTACAGGTTCATCTGCACTTCAGCCGAGCACCACATTCAGTACTTCAACTATAACAGAATCTGTATCTATAACTAGTAATAACTGCACGAAGAGCGGTTTTATGGGTGATCAAAAGGACTGTAAAAAATTCTATAGATGCGTAGATAATGGAAAAGGGTCCTTCACAAAATACGAATTTTCTTGTGGTGAAGGCACCGTATGGGATCAAAAAATCGAAGCTTGTAATCATGCATGGGCAGTAGAAAAGTGTGGTGGTTCTGCCGATTCTTCTACCAGTCACCATGAAACTACTACGCAATATCATCCTACCATGAGTGATGAAATTGATAATGGCTATCCTTCCAATATCGATACTGGTTCCGAGATAACTACACAAAGTACAACAACTCATTTTACAACTGAAAGTTCGAAACAACCAAGTGAAGGCAACAATTGTAGAAACAGTGGTTTTATTGGAGACAAAAATGATTGCAAAAAATTCTATCGATGCGTTGATGATGGAAGTGGTAAATATATTCGTTATGAATTTAGCTGTGGTGAAGGCACAGTATGGGATCAAAATATTGAAGCGTGTAATCATGCTTGGGCGGTCAAAGATTGTGGTAAAACTGGAAACAATACAGCGCACCCATCCAGCGAAAGTCCGACACAAGGTACGTTAACTACGGAAACCGACGAACAAGGTTATCCTCAAAGTACTGAAAAAACAAGCACTTCGATGGTCAGCAGCTATCCAGATAGCGAAACAGATGAAGCGTGTTCCAAAGAAGGTTTCATGGGCGATAAAGGTAATTGTAAAAAGTTTTACAGATGTATTGACAATGGTCGTGGTGGATTCACTAAGTATGAATTCACTTGTGGTGAAGGTACTTATTGGAATCAGGAAATAATGACATGTGATCATGCCACATCTGATAAAATTTGTGGTGAAAAAGAAAGCGATTCTAGTACACAAACCTCTCAACCGGAACATGATGAAATATATACGGAAGCAACAAGTATGTCTAGCTCGTCAACGGAAGGAAACATCAATGAACATCAAACCCAACAACCACCTGCTTCCTCTGAAACATGCACATCAGAAGGATTTTATGGCGATCCGAATAATTGTAGAAAGTTTTATAGATGTGTAGATAATGGAAAGGGAGGTTACACTAAATATGATTTCACTTGTGGAGATGGAACTGTTTGGGATCAAGAAATACAAGCTTGTAATCATGAATCGAGTAACAAAAAATGTTCAACTGGTTCCCCACCAATTGGTCAAACTACAGAAAACCAGCCAGAGCCTGGAAATCCTATTTCTATGACCACAGCTTCACAGATACAACATTCAACAGAGAAAACAGAGACTTCATCTACCTCTACCTCTAGTAGTTATCAATGCTCATATGAGGGATTCTTTGCAGATCCCAATGATTGCAAGAAATTCCTTAGATGTGTGAGTAACGATAAAGGAGGATATACAAAATACGAATTCACTTGTGGTGAAGGAACAATTTGGGTTCAAGATATACAAGCATGTGATCATGATAATGGCGATGCCATTTGTAGTTCTCAAACAACGAATAAACCTTTAACAACAGAAGGACATCAACAAACAACCGAAAATAATGAAGTCAGTACTTCTACATCAGAACCACAGACAATAGATAAAGAAGAAGATGAGTATGATAACGGAAATTCCGACAAGCCTTCCCAATCAGGAAGTGGCGTTTGTTCATCAGAAGGATTTTACGGAAATGAGAATGATTGTAGACAATTCTATAGATGTGTGGATAATGGTCAAGGAGGATATACGAAATATGATTTTACGTGTGGTGAAGGCACAGCATGGGACGCCGAAATACAAAATTGTAATCATATAGATCAAGTCAAAACTTGTAATGGAGCTAGTGAAACACAACCTATAATGCAGGACGAAGATAATAGTCCATCCACAGAATCTTCTAGTACATCATCTTCTAGTACGACGTCTTCTGGTACAACGTCTTCTGGTATGACGTCTTCTGGTGCAACATCTTCAAGTTCAACGTCATCCAGTACACCAGCTTCTGGATCTAATCAAGACACTACTTCAAGCAATAAAGATACATGTGACAGTGAAGGTTACTTTGGAAATTCGCAAGACTGCAAGAAGTTTTATAGATGCGTAGACAATGGAAAAGGAGGATACACGAAGTATGACTATACTTGTGGAGAAGGTACAATATGGGATCAGGATGTTACTACTTGTAATCATCCACAAGATGTTGTTAATCCTTCTTGTAATCAAAATCAAGACGGAAGTACTACATCAACGACAGCGGTTAGTTCATCATCCAGTGGTGAGTCTTCATCAACCAGTGAGTCCTCGTCATCCAGCGATTCCTCATCATCAACAACATCGTCATCTCAAACTACAACAGAAAGTTCACAAGGTTCATCAAATTGCTCTCAAGAAGATGTCTCCAAAAAACCCGCAAATCAAAACATTACTTGCGATAAAGCAGGTTATTTTGCAAATCCTAACGACTGTAAGAAATTTTATAGATGCGTAGACTGGGATGGCGATGGTAAACGATTCTCTGTATATCACTTTGATTGTGGTGAAGGTACGATATGGGATCCAGCTGTTGAGACCTGTAATCATGAAGAGTCAGTTTATCCACCACGAGATTGTAGTGGTTCCCAATCACAAAGTGAAAACCAACCAGCAACTGAAGGGACAACTACAATACAGCAAGAAACAACAAGTTCCCAAGACAGTACTTCAACCCAAACTACATCCACGACGCAATCCAGTACTGAACAAACTACACAGTCAACCACTTCTGAACCAACGACTTCTCAACAGTCGACCAGTAGCGAGAAAACAACGACACAACAATCCACATCTTCTGAACAAACAACTACACAAAAATCAACTACGTCAGAACTGACGACACAACAGTCTACCACCTCAGAACAAACCACTCAACAATCAACTACTTCTGAACAAACAACACAACAACCTTCTTCTTCTGAGCAAACAACGACTCAACAGTCTACAACTTCGGAGCAAACCACCACACAACAGTCTACAAGTTCGGAACAAACAACTACACAACAGTCTACAACTTCAGAACAAACTACCACACAGCAATCAACTACATCTGAACAGACAACTACACAACAATCGACAACATCAGAACAAACAACGACAGAACAAACAACGACGGAACAATCGACGACGTCTGAACAAACCACGACACAACAATCGACCACATCTGAACAAACCACGACACAACAATCAACCACTTCTGAACAAACAACTCAAGAGCCTACCACCTCTGAAGAAACGACTCAAGCATCTACAACTACCGAGCAATCTTCAACTTCAGAGCAAACTACAACAGAACAATCTACAACTAGTGAATCTACGACAGAACAATCAACTTCGACTACTGAATCTTCTACCACCGAGCAAAGCACGACCCAATCAACTACCACTGAACAATCTGAACAAAGTACAACCGAAGAATCAACAAGTAGTGAAGGAACGACCACTGAACAATCCACTACACAGCAGTCGACAACAGAACAAACAACCGAAAGCTCAACAACAGAAAGCAGCACTGATGAAAGTACATCAGAAAAGAAATGTCCAGAGACTGATGAAAACCAATCATTGTTTGTATGCCCAACATCTTTCAAAAGACATCCCAAATACTGCAACTTATTCTATCAATGTGATGAAGACGACGACACACATGACGTAAAAATTGCAGTATTCACTTGCCCCAACAACACTATTTACGATGAAAGTCAAACCCGTTGCGTGGAAGAAAGCAAAGCCGACAAAAAGTGTGATGGGAAAATGGCACAAAAAAGGCGATTTAAGAGATTGGACAGAAATTACAAAGAACCAGTAAGTAATTTTATCTTGCTTATCAGGCAAGTAATATTTGATTATTCTTATGGCAAATGCTAATGAATTTATTTTTTCTTTCAGCTTGTGGTAACCAAAGAAAGTCACGCATGTCCCAGCGCCGGATACTTTTCGTTTGAAAAAGACAGTGAATGTTCACCAGCTTTCCTTAAATGTAAAACCGACAAAACAAACAAGTTAAAAGGTCTTGTGTATCAGTGTCCATCGGATTACGTTTATTGGTCAATTAGTAAACGTTGTGAGCCAATAAATAGAATTAGAGACTGCAAACGTTCACAAAACAACTGGACTGGAAGATGGGAGATACCAATTGAAAGAAGAAATGTAGCACCATCGTAGAAAGCGCAGTATTGTCAAATTAGGTTCTATGAAAGTAAGCCCTGGCATTTCTTTGTGATACAACATACTGTGCATTTGTGCAATATGTATTAAAATATGTAGTAAAGTATACATAAGTACATATTTGAAAATTTTAATGAGTAAGGCATTAAATAAAAATATTTGGTGAGTAATTTCCACACGTAACAAGAATGTACAAATAGTTTTTTAACATCTCTACTATAGAGCTGCAATTTGCAAAAAAGAAGTGTCATCAACTCGTGAACATTTTGTGCTTGTCCCTTCAGATTTGTTAATGTGTGTGGTAATCATGTTTTTTTCTGAAAGGCATACTGAAGTTGTACTCGTATCTGTTTCCCGACAAAATGAATCTATCATTACTTTTTCTATATTATTATGATTTACGAAATATCTAGTCTATTAATAAATACTTTTTCTACAAACAATACTTGCTGCCATAAATATTAGGAAGAATGAAAACTTGTGAATTAAATATTGTGAACTACAAATATTAAAAAAAAAAACAATATTTGAATCACGACTTTGTTAGTAATAAGTGATGTAATTAAACGAGCAAGGAAATAAATTATTTGCAAATAATGTTGTTTTTCTTTACAACCATCTCTAGAATACAATATCGAAAGAAAAACACTTAGAACCATTATTATCATCCTCCTGCCCTTATCGAAATTTATTTGATGCTAGCGCAGCACGTCTTAAAAAAAAAAAAACAATATATAAAATAAAATTAAATAATTTAATACACATTCCTAAAATAAGTAACAATATTTAAAGTTATAGTAAAATCAAATCAATACCCATACATGAAGACAAAAGTCCTTTACAAAAAATTGACAGTTCAGCAATTATAAAATCAGTTACACTTTCTTCCTCACTATGATGAACTGCATTGCTAAATATAGTACCTAAGAAGGCATGGCACGCTGTATCAGTTGCTATAATTTTCCCTCTTAAATCAATGGTGAGTCGATTTCTTTCCAAATTGTCATCTGTATCTTTACTGGAGTTCACTGTAATAGACTTGGCATATTCAGATTTATTATAAATACCTGCCGCTGAAATAATGACTGGTCTGTAGGTATCAGCAATTTTTTTTTCAACGGTATCCAGTGCGTGAGTTGACAAGGAACTTTTAACATCCTCAGATTGGGGTACTTCTATCACACGCCTGCGTGTTCTGTTAGTTGTCACGGCCTCTGTAGGGTTTTGTTTAACATTAAGTTTATTGTGAAATAAGAATTCTAAAAATAAAGGTAGCAGACTCAACTTAGTGGTATTCTGACTGCCATCTAAAACGATGGCCGATTCAGTACTATTATTCACCCCAAAATGGTGTCTTGTTTCTGTGGTGTTACCTTCAATTGAGGAATTTATATGAGGGCGAATTTGTGTTAGATTATACGCCTCAGTATTCTTTTCAAATTCTTTTTTTACTGCATTATCTGTAACAGTAGTTAAGTGGCGTTGACTCCTTGTTATAATAGATCTTATGTTTTCTGCCTCAGTAAGAGTTTGCTCGGAAAAATCATTAATAGGTTCGTCATCATTTTCCAAAGCATTAATTATGTCCCGAATATTATTTAATTTTCTTTCTTTCTTTGTAGTCGGGTTGGGATTGTTCATAATTTTAAACTCACTGCCAGTTGTATTAATGTCTACATACTTGGTAAGTAGTTTGTGTAATTTCTCTTTATAAACAGTATGCTGTGTTCTAGTGGTCAAAATAATAGGATCAAAAGCAATTCCTCCTTTATCCCAAATGGACACAGAACGTGCTAAAAACTCAATAAGATGATGAGGCAATGTCTTCCAATACTTTTTTAAAGGAGAGTTTTCCATGTAGTCCGATAGAGTTATATATTCAATAGCAATATTAGATTTTGTTGGTTCTATTTTGGGGTCTTTTTTCCAAAGCGAATTCATAGCTATTTCATTATTTTCTTCAGCACTTAACCAACTTAAGTTTGTATCGTTAGCCACTACGATTAAATGATATTTTATGTTATCATATGTATTAGATATTTCTTTAATGTAAGGCATGTATTTATTAACGTCTATATCTTCATATTGTTTGACAAAGACATGCATAAACACGTCAGGTAAAATTTTGGGTGATGATTTGTCGTTTGTATTAGTCAATATCAGACTTGCAGGCTTTGGGTCGGCAGTCGGTAACATAGCAAATGCAAACAGACTGTTATAAACTATGAACGTCGTAAAACTGATCATTCCGAGTCCTATCCACCAGTACGTGAGAAAAGATGACCAGTGATCTGAAAAGAAAAAATAAAATGTATTGGCGATTGGTTGCTGACCTAGCAGATAACAACGTCAAAAATTTAGTATACTTTCTTGTATATGTGACTGATCAAGGGCAAGCTTATAGTGTATTGGGGAAGACCACGACGGTCTAAATAAAATGCCATAAATTATTGGACTGCGTACCTGGCCAACGCGTTATAATTGAAGCTGCTCCCTTCAGGTTGGGTCTGGCTCGGCCCCTATAGCTCGAAAGTCGCCGCTTCCGATGATATCGAGGGCTGAAGTGTTCGTCTTCTGAAATCTCCTCACATAGCAATGGATGCTGCTCCTTGTAGTACTCACTCATCACTTGCCATTGGTTCTACTATTAACAGAAACAAAATAGAAATCGTACTGTTTTAATACAAAATCGACGAACTATTCACAGCTAATTGAAAATTACTAGATGTCTAATAATAATTTGTTAAATTCACAAATGACGTTTGTTGTGAATTGATTACTCGAAAATTTTAAAGGCATACGAAGTTTTTGGGTTTACGAAAGAGGCTAAATTAAATTAATAAATAGAATACATAATAATTTTGATTTGAGTGTTGTGTTTGAGATTATTCGGTAATATTGGGGCAATCAAATGCTAATCTAATTTAAAAACATATAATATAACATCACGTCTATAATCCCGGAACGGTTAGGCACAGGTGTATCTAGACACGAATTATAAATTGTTTTTTTCATCAGAATAATATCACTGTAATATAGTACCAACTAGTACGGGGAGGTATTGTGATTTGTGACCGTTATTGCGGCTTTGTATATTCTAATGGCTACAGTATACTTAAGATAAAAAATTGTGCATAAATAAATAAATTTAAAAATAAATACCTAGTAAAAGTAAACAAGTAGACGACCAATTTCTTAAAACAAATAATTTGCTGGCAAAATTATGATGTAAGCTGATGCTAAGATGAAGGTAGGTCATTTATAATTACAACACGTGCATTTCAAGGTACCTACTGGCAAGTACAAGACCATTGAAGAGGGAAGAAATATAATCAACTTGATAAATTGGTACCTACTAACTAGCACATAGATATGTAATACACGTTATTTTTTACAACATCCACGAGAATAGAGAATATAATAAGGTCCATTTTTTAATTAAAACTGTACCACCATTCTGCAGGTACCTTGTGATTGGTTTTCGTTTGAGTTACATGATTATCAAAGTTTGTTATCACAAAATAAATGTAAACACTTACCGTCATTTGTGTTTCCTGAGTAAAATCACTTGTTTGTAATAGTTTGCAATAGTCAAATATGATGTTGTTTCAATCACTGATGTGCGTGTTCCGTCCTGGCACTCGATCAGTTACATTTAACTGAATATGCACGTAAGTTCCTTTATTATATGTGACGGTGGCACGTTTATATTTTCCGCCATAATTTTGTTGATTCAACATCGGATTCGTCTCACGTACATTCGCCTTGCAGTTACGATTGTTACTGAATTTTGCCGACTTTGCACTTGTGAAGGTGAATTATGACATTGTTATGAAAATCTTCTGTTATTGTTCGGTAAAAACAAATGATCTGTTTCGGCGTATGTTTGTATAGAGCTACATGGAAATATAGGCCTGTCAAACTCATCATCATCTGCCTAATCTTTTCCCAACTATGTTGGGGTCGGCTTCCAGTCTAACCGGATGCATCTGAATACCAGTATTTTATATGAAGCGACTGCCAGTTACTGGGTAATACGATACCCCTTTGCAAGACTGGTTGTCAGACGGTCAGGCTTCTGAGGACCCGTAATGACTACCAAAGATCCAAGAATAACAGCCGAGACCAACGTGTTTTCCGAGGCACGGGGCGGTCGGTCTCGGTACGTAAAGATGGTCACCCATCTACGGACCAACTACGGCAAGCAAAGCTTAACCTGATCGATCGACCTGTGCAGCTTTTATTATTTAGCCACGGGCCACAGCGCTGTCAAATTATAAGTTCAAAACATTAATGATCATCCAATTTTCTCGCATCGCGTATTCTTGCGACCTTCTTCATCATCATGATCGATCGTCGACCAACTTGTGTCGGGCCTACACCAAGCCTACACAACACACGCTGCGCCTTTCGGTACCTACAAGGAAGCAATTCTAGAACTTTTCGGCTATCAGTAATCCGTTTTAGATGCGCGAAGCACAGTACCGGTATCGTCGATGTGGCAATGGTTAGGGGAGGCCCATGTCCAGAAGAGGACGTGTTTTGGGTGAAATAAAGATGATTATGAATCACGGAATCAATCTTACTTCGACCAAGGAGTATTTACTCAATCAAATGAAAGTGATCACAAAATAAAAACAAAATTGATTGAAGTTTATTTCAAAATTGGAATGTCTACAAAATTTGTTGCTAATGTCGTTCTCCCGGTTTCAAATTTTCACATACGTTGATAAATCGGAGTTTTAAATTAATAAACATAAAGTACTTAATAGAAAGCTAACGTAAGTATTTTGGTTCCATTTATAGGTATCCTACTAATATTATAAATGTGAAAGTTTGTGAACATGTTTGGGTGTTTGTTACTCAATCACGCGTAAGCCGTTGAACGGATTTGGATGAAATTTGGCATACAAATAGTTTATAACTAGTATTAACGCATAGGATTTTTATTCCGATATTCCCACAGGATCGAAACAAACGCGGGTGAAACTAGAATAGATAACAGACACTCATTGTCACCTTTACTTCGGGCATACTTTACGATCTTCAAGATCAAATCGATTTTAATCTCTGGATCAAATGATAGGAATTAATCTATAAATGACGTTTCACAGTTCAAAACCACTTACAAGCTATCAAAAGTAATACATGACTTACAGGACAATATGGTGGAGCATGCTCCACAGATAAAACGTGATGAACAGTATCCACTGCTGAAGGTGGATGGAGGCGGTGGGGATGGCGGGGTCCATCAGCAGCCATCACCAACACTCGTCAGCCCCGGCTGGGGGGTTACTTGCTCCCCTAAGCAATCCTGGATTGTCCGCTGGCCTGGTTAGCAATTCTAAGATTTCTTTGTTCTTATCCATCTGCTATTTGGCAAATCATTATTTTAAAGTTATGTTATTAAGTCAAAAAGTTGAAACATCTTTGGCCCAAAATTCAGCAGCGTGCCGCTCTCTGACACAGTCATAATGTTAACTTAAGGCTTACGCTCGAGGGTAATACTGCAACGCAGAAATCCTCCTACATCACTTTCGTATTTTGTATGAACCATCGCAGACTCAAGGACACAGCATACATATCAACTCGGAAAGGGATCGTCTCCGTATCAACTTGAGCCATTCAGTATTCTTTGAATGAAACTCCCTACTGCAACGATCACTAATCGGAATCGTAACGTATCGCCTCGGGACAAGATCACAAACAGCGAAACGTAAGCGCGGCGTCGCGTCGGCAAGCCGTAGCCGACTCGACATATCGGAGATGCTGATCCGCTTTGGTTACGTGCTTACGTTAGGTTGACGCCTGTTTGACGGCGAGGCGAAAGGCGATACGGTTACGATCGTCTTCCGAGTTGATATGTGTGCTATGACCTTAAAGGCGAGCCGCACCGTGGCTTTTGTATTGGAATGCGACGCGCTGCGGCCCGCTGTAGCTCTAATATCTAGTGCTGCCCTCATGATGAATGTCAAATATCAGTCATTTTTGGATACACATCTCGCACCATAAAGGCAGTTAAGGCTCGTTTTCATGCGTGAAACACTCATTTGGGTTTGTCGTGGTGACTAACTAATGTGCGGCTAATAATGCCCGGTAACTACTATGACTGATAATGGCCCCGATTCTGTTAATCACAAACTAAACTAAATTTAAGTTCAGTGCTTCTTTTTCTTTCTATTTCATTATGAAAAGGACAGAAGATAAATATTAGTTTAGTCCTGTCAAATTAGTCAGCGCCTGACGTAAATTGACGTATTTTTAGAAGCCAATTTGTTAATCACGTCTAAACTTGTCTATGGGTTATCTAATTTGACAGGACTAAACTAATACAAACTAAACTAATAAACAAAATCGGGTCCAATGTTTGGCAGAAGGAGTTGTGATCGCAATTTGTAAGTATGTAAGCTGGAAATGCTTTTTCTCTCAATGTCAACCTAGTCATATTATACGAAACCTGCGCAGAATGTTTATATTATATGACTGGCTGCTGTAATGATGACTATTCGTAGTAGAACTGCTGCTATTCTGGACTCTCTCACATTCACAATGACTACATCTTATCTACCGGCTTACACTGGCTGTATATAAAGGCTCGCGCACACGTACCACAACCACATCGACAATACTAGGGCAAGAAGTGGTTACGTGTGATAGATTCGCTGCAACTTCATGTAGTTGCGTTGTCGCTATTAGTTGCTATGTGGTTACGTTGTGGCTAGTGTTTGCAGACAGACAGATAGTTGTTTGCAAAGTGGCCGGCCGATAGTGCGCGGTGTTACTGGTGGTTGCGTTGTGGCTACGACGTGGATTTTATGTTGTTGGTATCGCCCACACGGCTGATTTTGACGGCCAAATGGGGTACGTGTGAATTAACTATTCACTTGTGTTTATGGTTATGGTGTGATTGTGGTGTGATGGTGGTTACGTGTGATCGAACCCTAAGACAGTATACCACTTCTCTAACCAAAGGCTCGATGTTCAAAGACACTGTTAACGTGGTAAATATTAATTACATTTATTCTTTTTTCAGAATACATCTCGGCATGCTGGATGACTTTGATCCTGTTGGGAATATCCTTCCTCGTGTTTTATACATTGGGCTTAGAGGCATATCGAAGAAAGCCTATTTTGATCATAAAATGCAACTATTCTAAACCCGCAAGCGATGTCTACTACCATCACATCGTTGAACGAGGCAGCTTTGCTCCTTTCATGCTGTACGCTGATTATCTCGCGGACATGGCCGTACAGTATCCCTCACTCCATTTCCACGTATTTTTTCTTGTGGATGACTCGCTCCAAACTGCATTCAGAGGCCCGAGGCATGCAAGATTTATCAATAAACTGATTCCATACTCTGCCGACAGTGTTTATCCTTTCTCTAAAATTGATGATAATGGTAAACGAGATATTGCAGACTTTGAAACCAGATATCAAAACGTAAACGTTACAATTATGTCCTTAAGTAAGTATATGGCGATGACACCGCTGAAGTACAAGTGGAGAACTATACCACTTGCATACATAACGTTTTACGCGAGAGTTTTCTCAGTCTGGCAAAGCGGAGGAGTGGCCATGGACTTGAATAATTTCAACAACAATTATAATAATCGCAAATGCGTTGATCGTAGGATTTCCGCTATATTAAAACAACATAATGATGGCATTCAAGTTGAAGAATACACGAATGCTCTAAACAAAATTGACCGTGAGGAAGAAAATGAAATTTTCACAATATTCTATGGTTTAGTGCATAAAATTTTGAACGAGACAAGAACATTACTATCAAAAAGCTTTCCTTTTCCTCAAATTACTACAGAGAAGATTGTATCTCAAAACGAACCTTTGATTCGTACAAACAGAAACAAACGGGAGATTGCTCCAACGATAAACGATAACAATAATAAATCTGAAACTATTTCTAATGTTTATGTAGAAACTATAAATTCGACAAACGATACAGATTTGAAGAAGAACGAATATCAAACTTTGCCGAACTCCGACGTCAATCTAGAGAGATTAAAACTCACTCTAAATGATGAAATTAATAACAGCAGTTTGGCTAAAGGCATAAATAAAACGGAGGGATTAAATAAATCTAAAGTTCAAACTGAAATTATGAATAAATCCGATACTCCTCAAGTGCTTTTGTTTTACGAGTTTTCAGTATTTTCTGATGATGTCGCGCCTCACATGTTGCCTGAACAATTAATTCGCACCGATTTTAGACAAAATTCAAACACCGAGTTTGGAAAACCTGGAAAATATGGAAATAGTGGGACTCATTTTCTCTCTATTGACTCTAAAGGAATGTTTGTGTCAGCTTCTTCGAGACTGCATCCATTCTTAGGACATTTGATCTCTGCCGGTTGTCAACGTATGCAGCCTAAATACGCCATTCAGGATACACTTTTAACACAATGCTCCGTAGTATTTAAGGAAGACACCTACTGCAACAATATTTATTTACTTTAGTTTTAGGTTCTTGTTTTTCGTTAATGTTTATTAGTATTCTTCTATTTCTTGTTTTTTTTTTTCAATTGTTTCACTCGGCAAGCTTGGAAAAATGTACTTATTTAGACAATTTTAGTATTAAAATATTCTTATTTAACAAGGTATTGTTTTAATGGTACAGTCGAGTTCATTAAGACTGTGCCGACCCTACAGTGGCGCCCTCATCGTTTGTTTGGTTATTTCATACAATTTAGAATGAAAATGCAGAAAATAAAGCACGGTAAGTTGTGCTTCACAAGATTATACGTTAATATTATTATAAAAGGTAGTTTTATATTGTTTAGTTTCATTATAATCCCTAAAACGGATAAAAGTGGCCACTATATTCCGTTTTAAGGATTATGATAAAACTAAACAATATAAAACTACCGCTTCTAATCATATTAACGTATAATCTTGTGAAGCACAACTTAACGTGCTTGTTTTCTGCATTTTCATTCTAAATTGTATGAAATAACCAAACAAACGATGAGGGCGCCACTGTAGGGTCGGCACAGTCTTAATATATTGGCAGTGACAATGTTTCAAAACATTGTAGGCGTTATAATAATCATATAACTGTATACAAACTTAGACCTTATGAACAGTTTATATGATAACATTTTATTGATGTAAGTTTGTATAGAATTATATGATTATTGTAACGCTTACAATATTTTGAAAAATTGTCACTGCCAATATATTAATGAACTCGACTGTACATGTAATTAGAGGTCATAACTGATATGACACTCCTTGAAAGACGAATTTCGACAAAATCTGTTCAGTTTTCGAGCTACGATACAAAACTATCCACAGACGCATACGTTCATAGATCTATGAACACACTATTAAACTCATTACCTACTGACCTCTCTCAGTATAGCATAATAATTATAATATTATAAAGAAAAAAAAAGGATTGTGTGGTTTTATGAAACCACGGTAAAAGTGAAACTTTTTTCACATTATAGACATTTAACTAAAAATTTTTGGAATAATATTCCATTATGGGTATAAAAACCGCTCTGACGAGCGCCTTTCACTTTAGGTGCAGCGCAGACGACAGACTATCCGTGACGCACTTTTTAGTCTGTGAAAATATAACCTATGCAATTATATGCAGTAACGCACACGACGCGCAAAAAGTCCGGCGCACAAAAAATCCGTGTAATTCGGACAGACCGCACCGCGCCGCGCCGCGCCGCTCGGCACAAAAAGTGTGTGAAAAAAATTTAACGTTTGCTTCAACGCGCGCTAACGCAGACGGCGGGCGCACACTTTAGTCGGCAATCTGCATTTGCTAGGGGTGGACGTAACGCACGCAATCTATTATCATGGCGCCAGAGGTCGATGTAACAATGTTAATTCAAGAAATGAATGAGTCAAAGCAGGTCTTAAAATAAATAGCAACTCATTAAATGTAGTAACAGACATTTTATAAAATTTGAAAAAAAATTCCGGATGTTGTTTCAGAATTGAATGTTTAGTATGGAACTGTCCCTTCAGTAATCTTTCCGAAAGTATAGGATGTACCCAAAATTCTCTGTTTCTTCTTCTTTTTCTGTACTTCATGTACAAAATAATACTTCGCGATCTCTGCACGATTTTCATAGCGTCCCTACAGCTCTGCCGACAGAATGATCGAAGATGTGCGTCGTGTGCGTTGAGTCTGTGAAAAATCCGCGACCGACTTTTTGCGCGCCATGCAGACTTTTTGTGCGCCGCCGACTCGATCAAAAAGTGTGCCGTCTGCGCTGCACCTTATCCCTACTCCGCGGCCAACCGTCACGCGACATGCAACACACAGACGAAAAAGTTTGAGAGGATGTAATAAAAGTTTCACTTTAATATATTTTTTTTTTCATAATTAGAGCACAATGTTCCCACTGCACACTGCATGGCAAACAAAAGACTCGAACTTTGATCACCACGCTTGCTCAATACGGGTTGGCGATTTCAGACATAAATTAAATATTAGTCCAGATTTCCTCACAACATTTTTCTTCATCAATGTCAGTAATGTCACTCGACAAATACTCTTGCGGCCACTAGACACCAAAAAGAAAGAAAAGAAGAAGAAAATTATAGCATTGGCGCGACACCAGCCGAAATTATGCGACCGAAATTCGGCAGGTTCGTAGCATCGGACGGCGCGTAGCCGTAGCACTATGTAGCACCAACGTAGGACCCACGTAGAGTATCGTAACTTGACGATTATTTTGAGGAAAGAAAACAAAGATAATTGTACCATTTGGTCGGATGAAATAATCCCAAAAAGAGTTCAATGAGTGATTATCATACTCTTTGAACACTTTTGATACTTAACTAACTTGACAGTTGCCTGTGATTGTGACAAAAATGTTGTAAAAATTTATAGTTCATTAATTATGCTAAAATCACAAATAAATCCACTGCTAGACTACAGACATTTACGATGAAGCTTCCGTTCAACTTAGTTTTGGCTCCTATATTAAAACCTTACCTGGGAAGAACACGAATGTTCTGCCATCACCCAACATTTAGCATGAGCATTTACTACACATACATTTATGGAGCGCTTGGATTTGTAAGTTTTTATTTTGTACCTTAAATTGAAGAAGCCGAGTGCAATTTGCAGCTCAGTGTATGGGTGTACGTTGATTAAAATATGTTTCGTGACTGTAACAAATGCCCCCGCCAAGACGAGCCAAGCGAAGCGCAACGGCACTACCTACCTTTTCTCGAAGCACTTCGTCGAGTTTTTGAACCTTCTTAACTTGGGTTTGGATTATACCAGTTAAACAAAATTTTCGGGATATGATGTCAGTAGTTGATTTATTAAACCTATAAAGTTTCAATTGCATAGCTCTTATACTTTAGATTTTATTGATATCTAAAATACCCCGATTTCGTCACTGATTCACTGGCTCACTGACTCACTGATGATCATCAATATTCTAAGGTTCTTCCTGAAGTCCTAGAAAGCTGAAATTTGGTAGGTATGTAAGCTAATAATAGTACAAAAACAACAAAAAAATCTTAAAACTTGAAACTTTTACCCCCCCAACCCCTTAAACTAGGGGGTGAAAGTTTGTATGAGTCTTCCGTAAATTTTGATGCTAGAAGTCTGAAAATTTATATAGAGGGTCCTTGTTATAAATAATAAGATATGTATTTCAGGATTTTTAGTAAATCATCCCCTACCCTTTAAATTAAGGAATGACTTGTTTCGGTTTTCCCATACAAACTTAATTTCATGCTTGAGATCTGAAAATTATGCAAGTACATTCTTCTTACAAATTAAAACATAATTTAAAAAAAAAACATCCCTCAAACCCTTGCATTACGGGATAATAAATATAGACTTCAGTAGTATTAAGGCACAACAGACCACGATAGTTAAATATAAACGCCTAAGAGCCAAGTGTCGCCCTGATCTATCGCTTATTGTAAACAGTAAGCCAACAAAGAATAAAGGCAAAGATAGAGAATGGGCTATGAAAAAAGGCACCTCTGATGTACAAGAAATACACCCCAAAAAAGAAAGAAAAAATGAACAACAGAAAAAATACTCGTATAAATATCATAAGCAACTTACAAAAAGAAATGAAATCCCACAAAAACATTTCATGTTACATGTTGCTAAGACGAGACCATGTAGCTCGCACTGTCAAAAAGTAATCAGATCTCATGTAGAACCAAGCTTCTAACTCTACACGCCCTAACTCTACAAGGCCTAACTTCGCAAACTACACCTTAGTCAAAATATATGGCTTGGCCGTTTCGTTACTACAAGAACTATTGTATAACAGTATGAGAGTTTTTCACCTTACGCTCATGTGAATTTAATGTACAAAATCTTGTACAAAATTTCTTGCTTTTAGACCCAGGCGCTTAGGCTGTGCGTTGTCTGTCAATGAGTGAATGAACCTGATGATTTTATTAGGTAGATTTAAAACTTTTATCAAGCGGACAGATTATTATGTAAGTGTATTATTTAGCGTAGATTTTGCTTCAATTTTTAAACACGTTGCAGATTATAAATGCAAATCATTTGAGGAAACATCTGGGAGAATCACCTCACCCCGAACACGAACGCCATGTGCGATCAGACACAGAAGTCCGAGATGGTATGAACTTCATGCTGGTTCACGATTTGAAGATTATCGCTACTTCAATGGGATTGGTGCAATATGCTTGTCTGATAGTCGGATGCATGACGGTATATATTTAAATGCTTATTACTTATTTATGTTTTTTTTTTTGCTTATGTTTATTGCTTATTTGTGTTTTTGCTTTTAATGTTTATATTTATTTATTTTTTTATTTTATTAGATGGTGCAAGAAAATATTATCTACCTGAAACAGCTAATTCTTCTAGCTGATTCAATTAGGTAATATTTTCTTCAATCTTGTACATCACCTGCTTACGCCATTATCATTATAATTGTTTCTCACTGGGGAAGAGAGAAACAATTATAATTCGACCGATGCGAGAGGAAATTCAAAAAGCCGAACCGGACAATTTTTATAAGTTACCTCAATATTACCATTATTTTTTTCTGATCCATTATTGGGGAATGCCAATGAAACGATGGATGGACTGTGTGAATGATGTTATATGTAATTAGAAAAGGGTTGACTACCTAGATGAGGATTAATAGAGAAGTATGGAAGAAAAAGACATGTTGCGTCGACTAAAAATAAATTGGGATAAAGGCAAGAGAATAATGATGATGATGATATTGTATGTACAAGGCCTGCTCACGTCAAGCTATCCCAATCTGTCAGATTTCTTTGAGAGATTTTCAACTTTACTACAAAGGAATAAGGTTTATATTCAATTGGGAAAATGTGACATATTGGGGTAGCTTGATGTGCTGGCCTCTGTACCTACAGTCGAGGGCATACATTTGCACAGTAGGCCGCACATCAGTGGTAACAAAACCAGCATACGATGGCCTATTTTTCTGTTGAAACTCCGTACTACGATAGGCCAGCTCAAGGGTAAAGTGTTGTTGTTGTTACGTGCGGTGACTGTACGTACCATAAATATATGACTTACAGTAATTTTACATTACAGGAAAATCCGTCTCTATTTATTCCACATCTCGCTGGTCAGTTACTCGTGGTCACCGTGAAGATTCTCAATGTTCTCCTGCTATTGGTCCCTATCAACACGAAGGCTATCGGCAAGCTGAGCCACAAAATACCTGCCATCATCCTGATGACGTTCAACTGGCTCCAAGAATTCTGTGTATTTCGACAATACCTATGTATATGCGACTTATGATTGGTTCTTTTACGTACTACATTGTTTGTGCAGTATTTAATTAAATCGTGTTTTTGACGGTCAATGTAAATATGTACTTGTTTTTTTATAATATTTCCTAAAAATGCCATTGGTTGTGATTCGGTGTATGTTATTCGAAGCTTGCTATAACTATGTTAACTAATCTTTGTAGGCCTGTACTATTACTTTAATAATAAGTAGATGTCTGATGCCACACGGACTTCTCTTCAAGACGATATCGAAGATGAATGACTTAGGTACAGACGCCAATACATCAAGTTATACGAAACTATTTTTTTTCTGATCAACTTTGAACCTCATTAAATTTGACAGCTTGTAGTAGCTTGATGTGCTAGCGTCTGTACATAGTATAGGCACACAGTATAGGGTCGTTGATAAGGCACATGATGTTTTTGATACAGACAGGAAGTGGACAGCAACAAAGAAAGCACATCTTCATCTTCCTCCTCCAGCTAAGAACACTGTAATGTAATGACTTCAGTGGGTTTGTCAACCATGATGATTTTGGTAGCTACCCTTATCGCTAGCATTGTAGCACTCTACCATTCATTCCGCTCGTCTTCTCTACCGGTCATTACCTCACTTTGTAATTTTGTATGGAGACATATCTCCTATATGCTAATCTTGAATCTCATGCTTAATTTTGTATCGTTGAGGTTGATTCTGATAATGTGGCTCTTTTTTCAAAGACTGGAAATAGAACGGTCTTGCTTATTGGGAGTGAGAGGGAGCCTTCGATGCGGAAACATTTCTTTAGGAATAAATCTGTAAGGGCTGTGGAAAAGGATAAAGGGCTGCTTTATACGTTTGATAAAATACTTATTTTTATATTAAAAATAATTTATTTTGACATTGACCACTGACAATAGCATTGCAATGAACATTCCATGCCATCCGGCTGTCATTTAGCAATTCCTATTTCTAAATGCGCTGTATTATGTAATAACATTTAATAAACTCATTTGGCGTGAAAATTCGTGTGGTTACTCATGTAATGTACCTTCACTAGAATAGTTTTTCCGTGACAATTACCAGGATGATTTACAGTGATTGAAATGAAACAGCATGGAAACGGAGAGTAATGCTTTATTGAATCAGCTTCGGCTCAAGCATGAGAATCACGCGAATGTTGTAAGTTGCTTTAGAAAACTTCTTGTTTATTTCCTGTTTGCTTATTCGTAGAATAAATGAGATTTTTGAAGTAAACTACCATTTCGTAGCCCGAAGAATTGCCAAACTTAAGTGGGAGTGTGCAGGGCACATTGCTCATAGAACAGATGGCCGATGGGGTCGAAAGGTTCTGGAGTGGCGACCGCTTACCGGAAGATGTAGCATTGAAAGGCCCAAGGTGTACCGACGGCCTTGTGAATGCCGCAGTAACTCGTTGGATCCGAGAAGCACAGAACCGGTCGAAGTGGAGGTTGCTGGGGGAGGCCTATAACCAGCAGTGGACGTCTTTCGGCTTAAATGATGATGATGACCCTTTCCCGTATTTGACGGAACACTGATGGTCCACAAAAATTAGAACAGTGCACGGCACTGCTTCTCACCAAGAGGAGGCCTATGTCCCAGCAGTGGGAACATATAGGCTGATTGTGCTTATACACGGCAGCCTTAATAATCGAATACATAACATCACGCGTGCATTTCACGAGGGGTTTGGTGGTGGGTAAAGCCCATATTTAGCCTGTAATGTTAGAGTTTCACTTACTAGGGTGAGCCTATTGCTACCAATGATATGGATACAAATCCAGAGTAAGAATAATCACGACTGGATATCATAAAATGTCTGTGAAAACCGCAAATTGTTGATTACAATACTTATTCTCTAGGACAAATAATTGATGGATAAATACTGTTTAGTAAACAGTTTCTCTTGTTTTTCCAATTCACTTTAGAAATTGGTAGAATGGACGGCATCGGCTTTGCTTGTCATAACAAAAAACAGAATCGAATTAATCTAGCCTAGAATGTTTTGCAGCTAACCCACATCAGCAACGAGAATTCGGAAGGCCTTAAAATAAAGTTGCGGGCATTGCTGGTTGCGCTTCTTGGCGTGTCCATAGCGGCATGCGCCTTTGCGTCCCAGCCGGTCGAACTGGAGTTGGACGACGACGAGGTCGCACAGAAACTAAACAATGTTAGCTTCGCTAGGAGGTACTACAAACCGTTACATATCATCATCTGCCTAGCCTTTTCTCAAGTATATTGAGGTCGGCTTGCAGTCTCACTGGATGCAGATAATTATCAATATTTTACATGAAGCGACTGCTAATCTGACCGCCACAACCCAGTTACTGGGTAATACGATACCCCTTGGTAAGACTGGTTGTCAGACATTCGGGCTTCTGACGACGTAAGGACTGTCAAAGATCCAAGAATGACAGCCACACTGGGGGGTCTGGGTATGTAAAGATGATGTCAACCATCTACGGACCAACCACGGCAAGCGTTAACCTGATCGATTGAACCGTGTGGCTGATATTACTTAGCCACAAGCCCTCATATGAATTTGTTAATTCGATCTACTGTAGTAACCAAACTAACCAACTAGCCAATATAGAAATGCAATAGGCAAAAGTCTACCAATGTGGGTTTGTTAGATTAATTAATGTATGTAGGAAGTCTTCTCGAGGAATAATATTATGTAAATAATATTCGACTCAAGGTTCGGAACAGTGGTGATTCAGCGGTAACGGCCGTGACTTACGAGTTGCAGGTCGTAGGTTCGAACCCCGACAGGCGCTTTACTTTGCGTAAAATTATTTCATCTCCACTGATTTCAAAACGGTGAAAGAATACATCGTGAGGAAACCGGCATGTCCTAGAACCAAAAATTCGAAGACTTGTACATCTACCAACCCGCTCTGGGCGTACGTGGTGGATTACGGCCTACTCCCTCTCACCGAGAGGAGGCCTTTTCCCAACAGTGGAAACATTATAGGCCGATTATGTTCACGGTTATGTATTTAGAGTTCTAGTTCCTCTAGTCCAGAGTAGGCACACGATCACTGACACCATAATTGTTTGTTATCACACAATAAATTAGTTATTAAGTTTACACAAAATTAGTAAGCAGTCATGCAAGCACAGTGACTAAATGCTCAGTAGCGAGAACAATCAAATCACGTGTAAGAGCGCCTTCACACTAGCGTTTGTCCAGCGTAGGCGTTTGATAAACGTACCCTTGCACTGACGCCGCGATAACGCGACGCCTGCGCCGCGTCGTCGCGGCGTCTGCGCTGCGCATACGTTTATCAAACGCCTAAACTGGACAAACGCTAGTGTGAAGGCGCTCTTAGCGCCGATTTTTCCATCGCCAGTTAACTTATATTCGAGGAATAAAATTGACGTTTGAGAGTTTTTGTATGAAATAATACTCAAAATTTCAAAATTATTGTACGAATAAAATTATCAGATGATTAAAAAATCAGCCCTAAATGGATGATAATTAAGACGTGGTCTAGTGATTAGACTATGACCTAACTTAGTTATAGGGCACTTTTCTCTCTAGGTAGTAGGGTTTCCTATCCTATAAAATAATTCTATTTCCCAACCTCCATGCGAGCGAAGCTGCCGACAAAAGCCTGTGAACAATAAATGAACCACCGGATATCGCCTGTAAATATAAGCGAGTTGTTTGTCGCATTGCTACACGCTTGCTTAGGTGTTTGTAGATCGTTTTCTCTCCATCTTCAAGCACTTAATAGGCTAGTTGTAAGTTTTTGAAAAACCAATTCGTCTTCTTCTTTTGGTCTCGATGGTACTTCTTTATTTATTTATTAGTTTTGTGTCTGCAGCGGCCTACTTGGGTACGCAATCGATTGAGAGCTTTCCAGACGGGACGTACCGGACTGATCCTCCGACCAGAAGTGTATCGTGCCTGGTGGGCAACTGCCCGACGATTGATGTCGGGACGTTGCATACAACATTATTTTTAGTATATGTGAAACCTGAATATAGGTTGTTCAGAATAAGTAACTGAATCGATTCTAATATTTTTTACACCATGTTATATTTTATCCCAAAAATATTCAAGAAAGGTTACAAGTTGGACACCGAGCGACACTACGTAATCATTATCGAGCGCAAGACAACGCTGCATGCGCAGGCGGCGCGGGTATACAATGCACGCCGCGCTATGAGCATACCTACTTATTTTTTACGGACAACTAGGTAACATATCAAGCTTTTAGCTTTGTGATTTTTCATGATACCTAGATTCTTTACATAAAAAATACTAGACACATGTTTCGGGTTTCGCATATACTAAAACTAATGTTGCTAGTTGCGCGATAAACTCTGCTTATTAGATGCAGGGGGGCTTTGCGTGACATTATAGTGTGATGCATAGTTCGCATGTGGCGATCTAGATACCGCCACAGGCCACTGCAGACCAATGAATAATGTTCCATGTTCCTACTCATGTTACAGAATTACAAAACCAACAATTCGACTTGTGATGGGTTATGGGAAGCTCAGTGCATTTGTCACCGCAACAACCTCATTGCTTTTATTAGTCGCTGTTATGTCTAAGGTATATTATTTCAATTTTATATTTTTAGAGTTCTAAAAGCTTTATTACACTACGCAATATTCAGGGACCCGTTCTCTAAATCGGGACGGTGGAATAAGAGAAAGGGAGGAAGGATCCCTATAAAAAAACAAAACACTTAGTCTCGTATTACAGAACGTCACTCAATACTCAAGCATTACTTAAAACTAGTTTCAACCAATCAAATGGCCTGAATCTAGTTTTAAGTAATGCTTGAGTATTGAGTGACGTTCTGTAATACGGGCCTTAAACATCGTGTAGTGTAATAGGGGTTTAACTGGCCCCTGTTACTTTCTAAGCCTCACCACAAATACCTAATGACGTAGCCACGGAAACCACTGTTTTTAGTTACTTGAAATCAGTATTTCAAGTTACTAAAAACAGTGGTTTAGGGAGTGACCACACTTAATCGACATGGAATCGGCACTTATCACAACACTTTTCGCAATAAGTTCGACGCGGAGTGGAGTCGCGTCGTTCAAACTGAAACAAGACTTACGTATGACTTATTTTTGCTTTTATTGCGTGGACTTAAAGTTTTTTTTCTGACCGTGGTTACTCCTTTAGACAAAATAAACAATCGTATTTTTTTTTCGTTTATCCTTTTATTAGTTTTTTAATAACCATCACATCTGTGAAGTTGCACCCGTTAATTTCATTTGACCGTGTATTTCTGTCGAAGCAATCATGGTGGCGTCGAGGAGCTCGTTGGCTGGCAGCTCCAGCGCTGCTGGTGGCCGCTTTAGAGACAGCGTCGGATGCCAGCGATGCTATGCTTGCGGCCGTGCTCCGCGGCTCGGCTGAACCGGGCCGGGTCGTTGCGCAGACTGCCGCCGCTGCTCTGCTTATCACCGTTGAGATCCTAGTCTGGTAGGTTATAGGACCATAAATGGGCCAGCCGGGTGAATCATTAGGTAGCTATGTAGGTACTAATCAATCATATTATTTGCTACAGGTATTTCATAGCGAAATTTTTCGAGTATAATCCACCCCAGTCGGATGAGGAACGAGAAAAAGAAAATCGGATACGACCAATACCAGAATAAAGTAATCATCATCATACACGCAAATATCTTTTTGTATTTATAAATCGCTTATCTAAAACAATTTTTATAAGACTTTTCTTTAAAATGTACGAAACTTGTAGATAGAGAGCTTTTAATGAACGTACAAAATAAAACTTAGGTCAGCGTAGAACTATAATTTTTATTCTATGTTTATGTAAGTTATATTTTGTGCTTTTGAGTTAAATAAAAGCTTTTTTTTGAAAAGGTTATAACTTAAATTTTATTTAGAAAACAAATGATGACGCGAGGAGAGTGTGAGTGAGAGAATATACGCGAGTTTGGAGGGTCGAGAGAGAAAGTTGGTCAGATCAGCCATGTGGGCCGTATTGTACCTCGAGTACGATGCAACGATCCACGCACCGCTATGTCTGTTCCGAGCATACAACGGATAGTCTTGTGCCTACTCCTAGATGTCAACATTGTTGCAGCAACGTGTTTGGGAGCGCGACCACGAGCAACTTTTGTCTCCGCAACTATTTTGTGTCTCACATCAAATCATCGGGTTTGTTTGAAAGTGCGCGCATGTAGCGACACGACAGCTGGGAGACTTTTTGTCCACGTGTTTGGGGACAGGCAAGCGACGACGCACCTGTCACCCGTCTATTAGTTGCAATGCAAGTACGCGCACGGCGACAAAAAAGTTGGCAGCCAACTAAACATTCTACGAAGAAGTAGCATTGCTGTCGCTCCCGTGTGTACATCGTTCCGTGTGTACATCATTCAAATCTCGGTGAGGAGACTGCGATAGAGACAATTATTATGTTGCTGGAACATGTTGCGTTGCAGTAGGTATGTGTATGAAACATGTTACTAATGTAACAACATAGTGTAACTGAAGAAACGTTGTTTAGAAGATAAAGAAACAATGTATTCTGATAAAACAATGTATATTATTGTGAAAACACATTATTGCATAGGACTTACATCTATTACCTATTTACTACATTTCATGATACATAAATAGGTACGTATTAAAACAATCATTATACATGGTGTCCCTGGAAGTATGGATCAAATCAAATAGGGGCGTGGGCAAAGTCACTTCCAAACTTATTGGTCCTGAGAATGTTTGTGAATTTTTTTACGGTTCAAAAGTTATGACCTACTTTTGTTATTTTCAATCACTTTGCATAGTGCCCAAAGAACAAAATCATTTAAAAAAAACTACCAGGAACTGTCAATTTAAGTTTTTTAGACAACCCTGATAGTTTTTTTAAATGATTTGTTTTATTTGTGCATTATGCGAATCGATTGAAAATAATTGGTCACAACTTTTGAACCGTAAAATAATTCTCAATCATCATTCATTCTCAGGACCAAAAAGTTTGGAAATGACCTTGCCCACGCCCCTATTCCATTTGATCCATACTTCCAGGGACACCCTGTATTAGAAGTACAAGTTGGCCAGGTAAAAAAAATAAAAAATCTTGAATCGCCGTCACGGTTGCGCCGTTTTTATATCAAAAGTAAGTAAATATACTTCTTAACATTAAAATTACGGATTTGAAAGGCATATTAATAATAAAAAATAATCACTAAATACGTAACCAATAACAAAAAAATAATGGTTTTAAAATACTAATGCTTGGCTAAAAAAAAATATTACCCACACCTAATATTCAGGTTAAGCAAAATATTATGCTAAAAAAAAGCTTAAATGGTTAAACCAATACTATAAAGCACTCTTGAATTAATTACCTAAGACGCGGCTAATATCACTTTTAGTTGCGATTATAGTGATTTTCACGAAAGAAAGCATGCAGATCCTGCACTATAGCAGCACGTCCGTGTCGTAAGGCTGTTGGCGTAAATTTTCCTCTGAGAAAAATTTACCAATAGGCTCTTTTCCGTTCAACGCTTATCAATGTTGATCGGAGAAGAGTAATTTTGTGGAGTGTCAGCCTAATTTTTGACTACCTCAATAGTTTTAGTAGAACCCATTCACAGTTATTTTACCTCTGATGTTGCATCACTGTCAAAATCAGTGATCTTTGTTCTCGTTACAATAAGGTTGCTTTTGGGTTACTGGCAGTACCTTACCCAAAAGCAACCTTATTGTAACGAAAATAAACACTGTCATACTGACAGACTTGTTAGTGGCAATACTGTGATATTGACAGCCTTATTAGTGGCAGTATGTTACTGCCACTGACAAGTCTGTCAATATCGCAGTGATCTTTATTCTCGTTACAATAAGGTTGCTGCTTGCAGAGGTAAAGTAACTAAATTGATTGTAGTTATCTGTAACGTATTACAGTCCTTTCACAGTAATTTTAAATCTGATAGCAGCAAACCAATGGCAACCTTATAGTTACGAAAATAAAGAGCACTGTTATTTCCAAACTAATCAATGGTAGCAAGTTAGCAACCTTATTGCAATGACAATAAACATCACAGTGCTTTTGAGAGTGATGCACAATCAGAAGTAAAAAGCTGTGTGAAAGAACTCCACGTATTGCCACTTGAATTCTTTTATGAATAGGAAAATAAATTATAAACCTATATTTCGCCTATAAAAATACTTATAAGTACTAAATTAAGGCACTTCAATGAATATGTCAATTTTCTCTTTCTTAAGTAAGTATCTTCTTAAAAACCTATGTGATTTATATCTCATGCCTTTTAAGTATTAGAATACAATAGGATACTCTTTATTGTGCACACCATCTACATTACATCTGATATTTATGTGGAAAGGACAACGACCAAAAGACAAAAAGTCTCATGCATCAAGATCAAAATATTATGCTTAGTAATTATTTTCATAATTTTTTACGACATTACCTACGCATCGGGGATTTGATTTTTGAACAGGGAATTTAATTTAAAGTAAAAAAGTGTTGATATTGTTTTATTCCCTTTACATGACGTTCCGTTTCAAATTCTAAGATTAACACAAGAGAAAAAAAATTTTTTTTTTTTCATCTCGTAACCTTGAATTTAGAATAATGGCCGTTCTTGTATGACATGTCAAACAAAATATACTTACCTAGTTTTTAGGTTATTTCGATTTTTTTGAAAATCTCCAAAGCCCGGGATTTGTTTACAAAAAGAACTTTTGTAGGAGTTACTATGATAAGTGTAGTCCATAAAAAACAAAGTTTGACTTTGATGCAACTTGGTACGGGAATACGGGATCTTTGTATTTACTCCGTGTACGGGATTCCATACATCCATGAGCGTTGTCCTTTTACATATCCTTTTACATTTTGCTAAAAGTGATAAGACCGAGTTGAACTTTTCCCAACTATGTTGGAGGTCCAATTCCAGTTGTTACTAAGAAAGTTAACTTATTTGGCTCTTGTGATACCGGAACTCCTAGTACAAGAGCCAGGGCTACAGAGATGTTTGTGTCTTTAAGTGAAAATAAACAAAATATAATTCATAAAACGTAGGTACCACCACAATGATATTATAAAGGAAAGATAGGTATGCTACGTTCATACTGAGCGACGTTTTGTGTTGTTGGGATAGTGGTTTTCAACTACGACTACGACAGATAATACGGAACGTATGACATAGAAAGATATAGCTATCTGTATTGTGTTGTGCTTGAAGTATGTCGACTAAACGAAATTACAACAATTGTCTGAATTTGACTGCAACAATCTGCGCGCGCTAGTGCTTTATCTACCTCTTTATTATATATAATATCATTGAGGTACCAAATTATTAGGTATCTTACTTATTTGGACAAAATCTTATACCCTTGCATTTTACACAAGTGTATTGTCGTCTAACGCGTTGACGATCACACCACTTAATAATTTCCGCTTTCAATGAAATAACCATACACTCGTCAACAGTTGGTGTTACCGTAATATAATCGTCAAATCTATCCAGTACGTAAATAGAAACCCTCATCAATATATCTTCGTCAGGATTTATAGCATTTAAACGGCGAACCTCGTCTTTACTTAAAGTTTCTATTATTTTAAAGCTTAGTACCATAAACATATCGCATTTTTCTTGAGAATAATTTATAAGCCACTTTTCAAAGTCATCTACCGTGGTTTGTTTCACAAGGATTGTATGTGGCCCAACAATAAGCTCTTGTCCAACTCGTAGTGTTTTGAAACCGCTAAGAAAATCGCGCATGTATTCATCCCCCTCATCCCAAGTTCTGTTATGAGCATATCTTTCTCTCTTCACACTTTCAAAGTAATCCATTACTTTTTCCTTCAGTTTTAATAATGTTTCTTTGTTAATTCTGCCATCGCGTATGTAAGATTTAAGGGTAGCCACGAACAGACTGTCCTTTTCATCGTCGACTATTTTCGACTTTAAATACTGAAATACAAAAAATACCAAGCGCCTCTTCCAGTCAGGCACAAACTCATTCAAGAAGTCTAATTCTGAAGGTATAAATGAAATTATAAGCTCAGTACAGATTAACAAAAACGCATCATGTAACGCTTGACTTAGGGTCGATAGTAACTCTAGAATGAAATCTTGATCAGCCGCGCTCAGATGCATAATAAATGCCGAAATTTTGATAATCTCTTCAGGGCGAATATTACATAATACTAAGTCTTTCGCTGGTACTTTTGAGGAGCCGGCGACCTGGTCCGATGAATATATTCTTGTAGGAGCATTTTTAGTGGTCACGTTTGCAGGTCCATATCTTGCAAGTAGTTCATTGCGGCCCGCCGGTCCCATCCGATACATTTTATTAATATTAGCTGAGTGTTGATTGTTTATTAAGACTTTGCCATCTGAAGCCAATGATATCCTTACTTTATTTTTGTTGAATGATTTATTCATATTTTTTAATTTTCCGAAAAATTCATCTTTATTTTCAATCGTTTTAAGAGCTCTTATGACATCAGTGTTGCCATCTATGGTGCCCTTTACTCTCCGGGTTTCTGCTGTGATTTTATCGAATATTCTCCTGAAAGATAAGATTAAATACTATTAGGTAATTATATTAGGTATTTTTTGATAGTTCATTCGTTAATTAAGTAGAATACTTTACAACGTAGGACGGTTGGTACAGTTGAACAACTTATTTGGTATAGTGTCAAAATATTCGTTTTTATTTTGCTTAACTTTTTAATCTGGCATGGTAAACTTAAGACACGTGACGTAAAATATTTGACTACTCAGCACGCTTACACCATTGTTTAAGTAGTTGCTTGGCTGACTGTGTCCCAAATAGCTTGTTCGACTGTACATACAATAATTTCATGCAGGATGCCTGCCTGACCTACCAAAGTTTCTTAACAACAAAACCATAAAAACAGAAACGATTATGTTTCTTACCTTTTATTGTTACTGGACAATGAGTCTCTGATTTCATTTATTTTGTTAGCTTGCGCATCTTTAACGATTTCCTGCGCGGTCTGGTTAGACATCACACCAATCCCAAGGAACAGGGCAGATGTGGTGAACTGGAACACTTCAACGGTTGTTGGTGTCTCACCGTATTTAACGAACTGAAAATTTAAGAAAATTGTTCAAGTGTGTCAATTGTTTGATGGATAAGTACTTAAGAGACCTCTTACAAAAATGCGCGGCTATGCATGATTTCGTCGTTGAAATTGAATACTATTCGTTGTTTGGTATAAGTAGCAATTAATTGGTAAAGCTAATTTGTTTTCTCTTCTACAATAATAATAGAGCGATTTTTTAAATATTTTTATATTTATTTAGTCAATAATCGTTCTCCTGATGTATATATAGGCAAAAACTCATGGAGAACTGATTTGAGAGCTCTAATTTGCAGATTCTTTTGAATATATTTTTTCCATATCATAAATATCATATACTTGAATAATAATATTTTTTTTATATGCCTTATATATAAAGAAAAAAATACTGGACCTCATTCAATTTTCCACTGGAAACAAGTCTGAATATCTCCAAACTTCTACATTATTTGCACATAGTATTTATACCAAAATAGTCTTAAATAATTTCTTAAACAATATCAATAAAAAAAAACAAATATTGATACTCTGATTTTTTAATAAATGAAATAAAAATTACTCTAAATTTCACTCCGTCGGCGATGCGCGCTCGCCCTGGCTGGAGGCCTTAATTTATTGAGGCATCCACAGGCAATCCGGTTAAGAAGACGACAATCTCATAGATTGAACTGGGAGATGCCATTTATAAACAAAAATAAAAAAGGTGCGCGCAGAGTACCAAAATGTAAGCCTTTGTTCCCATTAGTACCACCGAACTGTACCACCGTGTACCGGTGCGGTGGTACTAGCGGAAAATTTCGTTCTCTATAGTACCTACCACCATTTACTTAATGGTAGAGGGCTCTTAAGAAGAAATACAATTGTTGAAATCTACGTGATTGGTACAGTGAAATAAAGAGATGAGTATGCAGGAAGCTAACCTGCAGTTATGTACCTACTTTAGAATAATGTCCTGAATGTAGTAGTAGTAAAATAGATTTGTAATGTCTGTGCCCTTATCCCTTATACATAATTATATGTTATCCGACCAAAAAATGAATAAACGAACAATAAACGGAAATTATACCCATCTCACACGACATTATGAATATTTCAATACTTACGTGATACTTTCTTGTGTTTGAAATTTATAACATGATATTTCGTTTTAATCGTATTGTAAGTGGTATCCATGAAGATTTACGAGTAGATTATTGATAGACGAAAACGTCAGATAAGGAAAAATGTGTTTTAACTTTTTGATATCTAAGTACCTACATTCTAAAAATATGCAGCGGCTGGGTAAAACCTTATCAGATTATTTTTTAATAATACTTAGCTACAACATAATTTATTAAAAAAAAAATCTATTTGAATAATTAATACCTACGTGTATCAAGATTCATTTCTGTCCGTCTAATCCTAAAAAAGAAGTATAAGTGTAAAAGTATAAAATGTTGAATTATTTTAACTAGCCTGAATTTTTTAAGTAATACGTAATCAATGTACGGCACACGTGATCGTGGTTTTTAACAAATTTAATACGGTTGGATTTGGTTTAAACCGGATTACGAGTATTTATAACTATATTCATGACACCGAAGTAGGAGAATGAATATTTATTGTTGCCTGTATACCTAACTCTTTTGCTGGCTATACCTACTACGAACCTTGTAAATCATGTCACCCAGCCCGTTGGCAACTCCTATGAATCCCGTTGCAAGATTCGTAAACTTCAAAAAGTCCAACGCGCTCATCAGTATCTGTGAAAATAATGTTGTTATTGCATTAAGTCTGCATTAAGTATACCTATAATATGTAACATAATATGTAACATGCACGACTTTATGAGGTCTACAATTACCAAAACTATATTTTTATGGTCAACACGAATTTCTTAATACCTAAAACTATTTTCTTAATAGAATTACTTTATGCATTTAAAATTGATTCTTATAGCCTTGAAATAAGATTTATTTTTCTTTGGGTCAATCGGTGGTCAATATGGCAAAAACACAATTTTTGAAAAAAATATCTATTTCATTAGTTTCTGAAATCAATTCTGTAGTCAAATATGAACAAACTACTTTCAGGACTTGCGTTTATTCTGATATACCTTGTAGATGTTCGAGACTTTCGGTTTTCATGCGTCATAATGAAGTCCAAAAAGTCCGTACCTATTTTCAAGAATTTCATGTACATCCTTACCTTGACATTCCTGCCGGACGTAGCAGCCCACGTTAATAATTTTCCTGCTGTAGTGAAGGATAAACCGACGCTGGATATCATTATATTTATCCAGCTAGAGCGGGCTTCCATGTCTGCCAAGCCGATACTCTGAAACAAAAATATACTTGACTAGCTGCACGCCGCGGTTTCACCCGCGTAAGTTTCGATCCCGTGGGAATATCGGCATGAAAAGCATCCTATGTTTTAAACCTTGGTTATAAAGTATCTAATTTCATCCAAATCCGTATAACATTAGTAGGAAGTAGGAAACTCATCAACCGAGTCGGGCCCCGTTCACGGCCTCGAGCTATGCGACTTGCGTCAAGTGACTCGCGCGATCGTCACTTGTTTCCGTTCGTCGCACGCAAAATCGCGTCGCGGTGACTCGTGGCAGGCTCTTGCATATCAGCCTATAATATTCCCACTGCTGGGACACAGGTATCTTCTCTTAGCGAGTTAGTGGGCTGTAATCTATCACGCGGGCCCAGTGCGGGTTGGTACGAGGGGTGATCCAAAAGTAATGATAATCGGTTACTTCAGGTCCGCATAAAAATCCAAAAAAAATGTTTTTGCTTGCTCATATACTCACTACTTCAGCCTAAAAAAATCATATAAATAGGTCACGATTTCCGGGAGATACATTCCCCTAAGCCGAGGTCCGAACCCCACGGGGGGTGCCCTTAGCGTGAGTCGCTTAGTTTTTAGTTAGTTTTTAAGCCCTGGCTGGAGGCCTTAACTTAGGCATCCACAGGAAAGCCCGGTTAAGCAGTCGACAACCTCCTACAGGTTGAACTGCGAGATGCCATTCCCAAAAAAAAAAAGGGAGATACATTCATTTGAATACGAACTGTCGAAGAGAGCACCGGCTCACAAAGCCGCAGTTGCGATGGCTGCCATTCAAGAAACGAGATTCGAACTGCTCGAACACCCTCCTTATTGGCCAGATCTGGCTCCTAGTGACTTCTACCAATATATTTAATATACTAGTAAATCTATGCTTCTACCAATAGATTTAATTATGCTTCTACCTCTTTCCTCGGCTCAAGGAACACCTCCGAGGCAAGAAATTTGAAGACGATAGCGAAGTGATGGCTGCTAAATAATGGTGAGATCAGATTTTAAAAATCTGATGTGGCTCCTCAATCCTTACGGACATTGCTGTTGAAGCGTTTTGAGAGGATCAGGAAAAATATTTTTTTTTTCAAAGGGAATCCTGGGTTTAGAAAAAAGATGGACTAAATGTATTGATTTGTTAGGAGACTATGTAGAAAAATAAATTATTATTTTAACTTTAATTACCGTGTTTTATTTTCATTATCATTACTTTTGGATCACCCCTCGTAGATGTCACAGGTCTTGGATTTTTTGGTTCTAGGACATGCCGGTTTCCTCACGATGTTTTCCTTAAACGTTTTGAGCCCATTAAATTATTTACAGAAAGTAAAGAGCCTGCCTGTTCGAACCCACGACCACTCGTAAGTCGTGGCCGTTACTAAGTACTAGGCCACCACTGCTCCTGGCAGGCTCTTAACAACTTCTATAATTTTTTTTTTCTTTAATCGCTGTCGCAAGACGCGTGTCGCTTGGGCGTATACAGTGTTAGGCTCTGTTGTCACTGAATTGTGATTATAAAATAGAAAAATTCTTTAGGTACTGTGGCCAGTAAGATATACGGCGTTGGCTTAGTAATAGGGTCGAACTTGCGCACCACCATTTGTTGTTGTTACACTATAATCCGGTTAGGCGGATCACGCATTACAACGCACCAGGCGACGGGGCGCGGGAAACGGAGCCATATTCATCGCGTGGAAGCAACTTTTTATTAAATTTGTATGTAAAAAATCACGCGCGGGCGCGCGTTCCCTACGCCCTGTCGCGTGGCGCGTTGTAGTGTGTGATCCGCCTTAAGTTTCCTGTCACCCTTTTGAATATAGAGCCAAAATAAAAAAAATTGTGTGACTGACGAAAAACTGTGACTGTCTATAGGTCTCGTTTCACCGTTTATAGTCGAAACCCTGAAAACATAGAAGAGATTTGTTTCGAGGTATCTTGTATGGGGGAGACTTTTCTAATTTTTATTTGTTATAATTGCGGACTTAGTTACACTGATTATTATGTGGAAAATCTGGCTAGCCAGCCCTATGACAGACCGACAGACGAAAGGCGTAGATTTAGGCACACTTGCGCCACAAATTCATTATTCTGTCTCAGTGATCCTCAAAAGATTGAACAGACATACCTATAACGATGTTTTAAATTCGTTTAGCGCTAAATGTATTTTGTAATTAGTAATGTATTTAGTTATTTATGGTGCAAGCGGACCTTAGCAAGACCCGACGACCCTCCACGACCTCCTTTGTGTACAGAATCTTAAAAAGAAATACTCATACCTGTTCATGTTGAGCTCTATCAACTAAAGTCCCGATGGATCTTCCGATGCTGTATATTCCGGAGACAGACGCTACACCTACGGCTGTGGTGATCATCACTGGCGCCACGACAGGGGTCGCGAACGCCGCTCCCACGACAGCTACCAAAGCGCCCACATTCGCCACTGTAAAAGCCGAATGTCATTAATTAATTAAATAATAATACCACCTTATTGTCCCACTGCAGGGCCAAGGCTTCGAGACCTTCTCATAGAGAAAAGGCATATACGTAAATTACAGTCACACTTCTACTGTACAGTCAAAACAAACCAAAATGGATGAAGTACCTACTACGACCCTTATTATTATTATTAAGTCAACAGGAAATGCCCATCAGACTAAACAACTTTTGCTAAGACGTCATTCCTTCCTATATACCTATGTTATAGTGTCGCTGGGCTTTGGAACTCCAAAGCTCATTTAAAAATCTGGAACACCTGTTGTGGAACTCCACAACAGGTGTTCCAGATCTTTAAATTTATTCTCACAGCAGAAAATGCTCTTCACGTGGAACAATTCTTACTATGGCACCATTTTTATATCTCTTATACTTTAGCTGGTCTGTTGCGGTTCTGCATCAGGTGTTCCATTTTCCAAAATAAACTATGGCCTATATGTTGCCCAGACTTAATACCTATACAACAAAAAAACTTTTCCCGTAATTCCGCAGCGGATCCCAAGGGTACACTGAATAACAATAATATTACAAATAACTTAAAAAAAAATTCTTTATAAACTATATTTGGGGTTTTTCCTTGTATATAAAGACCGGAAGCGTTGCTGACCCTTGAAAAAGCAACATAAAGTTGGCCATGAGAAAAACTGCCGGTTGTCAGGTGAACTTAACCGTCTGCCCTTATGACTTGTCTATAATTGTCATGGCAAAGCATGTAGTCACAGGGAACTGTGTCCGCTTAAATTGAAAAGGGAAATTGTTGGGGACGAGTGGTATGCGCGGTATGAACACAGTCTCACCGGCCAGTGAGGATTGTAGCAAAGCGTTGACAATAAGACGGGTTCCTTTGCACAGTTTTGGCGGAGTTAAATTTCGCATCAGCATTATTTCAGATGAGGGGGAGGCCTTTGTTGGGGGAGGCTTTTGTTCAGCAGTGGACGTCTTTCGGTTGATGATGATGATGATTATTTCAGATGATATCGACATTCTGTTCAGAGAATGTCGAAGTCGATCAGAATTCAAACGTTGATTGCGCTCTTCTTCTGTCTCTTCATGCCGTACTCCAGCAATTCTTTCTCTCACTTTCTAACTGATTATGAATATTTTGTTGTGTGCGTCTTCGGGACAATGTATGATAATCTCGATCACCAGTTAGTCGCGCATCACGTTCATCACTCGTTTCAAAAGACCTGTTAGCAGATGTGCGAATACGCTGAGAAATCAAGCGTGATTCTGTATCGGTAAACGTTTCCGATTCGCGAGACAATGCATGTCGCTCACGATCAGCGGACAGTCGCGCATCACGTTCCGCACTTGTATGTAGAGACCTCGAAGCAGATGCATAGATACGCTAAGAACTCAAGCGCAATTCTCTATCCGGGAACGTCTCCGACTCGCGAGACAATGCGTGACGTTCACGATCAGCGGTCAGTCGCGCTTCACGTTCCCCACTTGTCTCTAGAGACCTAGAAGTCGATGCGTAGATACGCTGAGAACGCAGGCGTGCTTCGCGATCCGAAGAGGTTTCCACTGAGCGAGTTGCAGCCTGATGTTCTTGAACAGCATCAAGTCTCTCCTGACGCTCTTCGGTAGATTCTTGGGATCTTATGATCCTGAATCTTTTAGCTCCTTTGGAACATTGGGAAAGATTTGACCTCTTTCTAGTCATGGTTATAGTTTTATTGTGAAGATGCCTGATCAATTAAAATCTAAGTGACTGCTCCCCTGTGTTACCGGATAGGCTACCGTCTCACGAAGATAAATGGCAAAGAAAATTAAACACTCAAATAACATAAACCCGAAGGCATATTTATTCGATAAAATAAAAAAATAAATGGGAGTTATGGCCAGTAGAGTCAAATTTTCAATGATATACCATCGAAAATCAGTCCTAAACTGTTACCGCCTTCACCGCGTGGAGGTACTCGATAGCTTTGATTTCCACATCAGATGTTTCTGATCTTCGATTTTTATAAGTCAACAAGAAATGCCCATCAGACCGAACAGCTTTTGCTAAGACGTCATTCCTATATGTGTTATGGTGTAGGTAGCTGGGCTCTTGTAGTTCCACAACAGGTGTTCCAGATCTTCGATTTTTACAAGTCAACAGAGTGCTCATCAGATTGAACAACTTTTGCTAAAACGTCATTCCTAATGTTATAGTGTAGCTGGGCTCTTGGAGTTCCACATCAGGTGTTCTAGATCTTCAAATTTATTCTTTCAGCAGAAAATGCTCATCACGTAGAACAATTTTTGCTATTGTACCATTTTTGTATTTCTTATACTTTAGCTGGTCTGTTGCGGTTCTGCATCAGGTGTTCCATTTTCCAAAATAAATTATAGCCTATATGTTGCCCAGACTTAATACCTATACAACAAAAAAAATCATTTAATCCGTCCAGTAGTTTCGAAGATTAGCGTGCAAAAACACAAGACAAACAGACAAACAGACAAAAAAAATTTAATTACAATTTCGGGTTCGGCATCGATATAATAACAACACCTGCTACTTTTTTTTATATTATATATTTCCATTGTACAGACACCACTTTTCTACAATTTTATTATAAGTATGTATAGATGTATAGATTAGTGTTATAACAATCTGAAATAAACGTTCTAAAAAATGAGTCGGTGTAGTAAGAAGTTAAGCAGATTACCGCCTAAGTCAGTCATTCATTTGTCATTATTTACGAGATTACCATACCATTATAGGCCATTTCTTTCAATGGAGTATCAGTGGTTGACCATTGGAAAGTCGTAATGATGCCATTATATTAGTAGATTACCAAACTTGTCAAAATCAATCAATGATAGACCATTCTGACACTATTGTAGGTAATAGCAGACTTGAGGCCCTGATATGAAGTCGGGCGGTTAAAAGGTTACTAAATAAGTAGATAAGCACGCGGAGCGGAGTATTTTAACTTTAAAATATTGATGCATAAATTACGTCTTATAACAGGCAGGTTTAGGCAGAGATGACCTAAGTCCGCATTTCGCCAGTTATGTTTAAATCCCATGTATTAGGGGGCGAGCCTCATCATCTGCCTAGCCTTGTTGGGATCGGCTTCCTGTCTAACCGGATGCAGCTGATTACCAGTATTTCACATGAAGCGACTGCCTATCTGACCTCCACAACCCAGTTACCGGGTAATACGATACCCCTTAGTAAGACTGGTTGTCAGACTTTCGGGCTCCTGACTACCCCTAACGACTGTCAAACATTCATGAATGACAGCCGGGACCAACGGCTTAACGTGCTTTCCGAGGCACCGAGGGTCTCGGTATGTAAAGATGGTCACCCATCCATAGAACAACCGCGACAAGGTTATTATTTAGCCACGGGCCCCTCCAATGGCTTATGACGTTTGCAATTTTATATGAGAAAACAGGTGCTATAAGTACTACATTGTGATACAGGTCTTAATAATGTCTGGAATCTGTTGCTGTAACTATTATTTATCGAATGGATATGCATTGTTTTTAGGGTTCAGAAGTAATCAAGGAACCCTTATAGTTTCGCCATGTCTGTCCGTCCGTGGCTTAGCTCAGAGACTCTTAGTACCAGAAAGCTGTAATTTGGCATGTGTAGTGTACTTATACATATTAATTAATCACAATGACAAAGTGGTAATACAAAATTTGATAAAAAAAGTTTTTCAGCCCACACGTAAAGTGGGGATGCTTTCCCATGGTAAGGCGAGTCGTTGGAAAGGTGGAGGGTTTGTGTAATGTAAACTATTTTTCGATTAAGGGATTCGTTTGCGCAATATTAAGCTTTAAAGCGCTAATTTTCAGTGCCGCTGTAGTAGGTACCACCTGTCAATCGATTCTGTAAAAATCTCACCGTGATAACCAAGGTGAAGTGAGCGTGAAGTGAGCTATCAATAGGGGCAATCCCTAACATCAGGTGGAATGACAGCTCACTTCACCTTAGTTTTCACGATGAGATTTTTACAGAATAGCACTGCTGGTCTTGTCTTTGACAACAGGATTTCAAATGTGTCCTAAATTTCAGTTGTTATTGGGCCCAGAATAAAAATGAGCATTGATGACGTAGTGGAAATGTGAATACTTTTGCCTGCGTAACTCTTTCATAGACTGTATAAACATTAGGTAGTTGTAAGTTTTTATAGTGTAACTGTTTGCTGTTCCTTTAAAAAAAAAACGCTCCAAAGGACTCATACCTGTGCTTACGTTGTCAGCGACATTAATCACCTGCGCAGCAGGACCCAGCTCTGGTGAAGCTTTTATGGTCAATTTCACTTTCGGCATTTCTCCGTCCTGTAGAAGAACAATAATTATCAAATTATATTATTTACTCCGAGGCCATGAGCTACAAGCTCAAGCGACAGGCATCTTGAGACAGTGACTGCGGTCAAAACAAATGAAATAAGTTGTTCAGTGCATGCCACGAGTCACCGAGACGCTAGTTGTGGAGTGATGGACGGAAACAGGGGATGTAAGTACCTGTGGTGAAGGGTGAATTTATGACAGAGCTAATCCGGAGCAAAAAAAAAGTCAATAAAACGTTTCATTATAATTATTTCAATGATGAATTGACTATAGAGTAGTTGTGTTCTGAATTTTCGAAGGGAAGCCGGCGGGAATTGAGTTGTATGGTACCTTCGCCACTGGTAAGTACGCACGTGCCGCTGGAGCCAAGTCGCTTCGCCGTGAAATTAGTCTCAGGCACTACTTTAACTGAATAACTTACCAGGATGCTAAGCCATGCGTGTAGCATAGCGTTTTGAAACCACAGAAAAATTAAAAACTTGCGTTTGGTAGGTACTTAGATATTTCATCATGCGGTTCTCAAGGCATGTATTAGACTTTTTATAGAAAAAGAATAAGTAAAGGCTTATTTTATCTTTGTTTGAACTGAATAAACATTGGAGATTTGATGAGCCTTCGATAATATATTAGTTCGAGGATTCTATTCTTTGGCAAAATAACCTTTAGAACCGCCAGATCTCTTTCTATTCCTGAATTTAGCAGGCCCGTGTTGGTACTTGCAGGTTTTTGTCACTTGGATCCCTCGGTTTTTGGGATTCCTGAAGGCAAGCCCGACCTATCGTCCTAGAACTGACTTGCTTACCGTAACAATCTTTCCTGTATATTCTCCATTTGTAGGAACCACCATCACACATTTCGGTAGTTTGTTTTCAGTCAGATAGTCGCTCCAGGTTTCATATACTCTCGCATCATGGTCTATGAATACTTTGCATCCCTTCACTGCAATTTTAACGGGATAACATTTTAACATATATATCGCAGCCAACTGGCTTAATTAGCCTTTCAGTTAACAACCTAGCCTTTTTATTAAACAGCGCCGTCTAACTAGCGGCCTGAATGATATACCCAATACATACTAACTACATTATTATATAGTATTTGTATATGATTAGTTTAAAATGATTATAATTATTAGTAGCCGATATTTCTAATACAACATTTAAAGAACTGGCTGGCTGGTCCATAGGCAATATGATGACGAGGTAATGAAAAAAAAAAAGTTGGAATGGGCAGTTAGGTAAATAGTTTGGCAGTTCATAAGTTAAGTTGGAACTGTGACCAACCACGGGCGAGCCGAATTGGTCGCAGTAACTATTATTCATCATCAAAAGCCATTGTGTAATCTTCTTTATAAAAATTAAGCAGTCACACAGACAGATACAAAAAGCGACTTTGTTTTACACTATTTATAAAAGTATCCGTCACAAGAAGCTATACATTTTGTAAATAAAGAACTTCTACTAAGTTAAGTAGAGACAATTCAGTCAACAACAAAATGATCCCAAATTCAATCAACTCAAATAACATCATCTGCGTAGCCTTTTCCCAACTATGTTGGGGTCGGCTTCCAGTCTAACCGGATGCAGCTGAATACCAGTATTTTACATGGAGCGACTGCCTATCTGACCTCCACAACCCAGTAACTGGGTAATACGATATCCCTTGGTAAGACTCCACCGTCTCACCGTCCAGTCGATACTTGTAAAATATGATTATTAATAAATTTGAATTTTGAATTTGACAGACTGTAAAAAACAGGTAAACATTGTTTCATGTACTTACGTACGGCTCCACACCAAGCTATATATTTCTAGTATAAGCTGACTTCTGATTGTATTAAAAACCTATACCATGCGTGGTCAGCTAAAACTGGAAAAGTATAGCTTAATTTGTCGTGAACCGTTATCGTTGTTTTCATTAACTGAGCGCACCAATATGGTGACTATGCGGTGGAAGCCCAGCTTATTACGTCCTGATCGAAATTTGTAGTAGGTAGTAAGAGTTACAATTTCTCAATATGATGGCACAGAAAGCTAGAATTATCGCGGTCAGTTATAGCTGGACTCATCATGAACCCAGCAATCACCAGGATGACGTGATAAACATAAAATTGATATTCATCATGTCCCATGCGATTTCTCGTCGTAAAACCTAATGGAAAAGTATCTACGGAAGTATACTAACCACATGGGTAATAGGGAGAATTTAAGCTATGAAAAATAATGTTAATTAACGAAGTCATGGGTTTTTTTTATCGTCTTTAAGCAAAGCGCTGATAACCCCAATGTCACAGAGGTGACGAACATTTAATTATTAAGTACATAGTAGCAAGTGTTACTGTAAACAAAAGAATATCATGCTGGTAAACGGATATCGTAACGTAACAATACTGAGAGCTAATAATGAGGACTACCGAAAACAAGATAAATATTGAAATAACGCAAAAAATAAACCATTACGAACGGGCGTAACCCCATTGATTCACCCTGTCAGTGGCATGCCACTGACAAATGCAATGACAGATTACTAGACCCGTTTTTGTTGTCCTTGCAAACTTAATTATACCATCAATACACACCTTAATACTTACATACGAAAACACACTTCCTTTTGCATGAACTGTAGTCGCAAGATGGCAGGACTTATCTATGGTATTTGGGAAATTCCCTTCAGTAACCGCACAATTTTTTTTCTTTTATTGTCCTGTTGTTAGGGCTGCCGGAAAACTTAATATTATGATCATTTATTTCATTTTACCACTTAAAATTAATCCTTATTCCTTGATTTCAAAATGTCACCATACCGTTTATTTTCCTCATTTACTTGGTCGGGTTATATTTTAGCGATTTAAAGCGCTATCGTCTAATGTTTTGTGGTACGCCGTACGCGTCTGACTCATGGGACGTACCATTTGGGCCGCCATTTTAAAGTAAGTTCACGCTGACGCTATCAATGCTGCAGAATACTCGGAATCGTCTGACGACAATAATTAAATGTATGTGTTAACATAATTATACTCATATAAAAATAAAAATCATTACTGTTTTTTTTATTTGATTCAAATGTCGCGAACCCCTGAATGTGTGTTTACAAAATTTATAACTTCTCGTGACGGATACTTTAGATCATATCAGGTAGAGCCTTTCTGTGATGGATGATCCTAATTATTGCTCATATACACGAGCAGTATGTTGCCAACAGAGTATCAATGGCTGCAGTTGCCATCACGAGCGGCACGTTGTCACGGCAGAGGCAACTGCAACGAGCCGCTCGTGTTTATCATGTCCCGGAATTAACGCACACCACCAAACACCCGAAATAAGTATTATGTTATAATTATAATACATACACTAAATTTCTACTATTTATGCATAAAACATTGTTTATTTACTAAATTGGTTATACTAATTATTGTGGAAGAAAATTGTGGTCACGTTACAAATCTACGCACGCACACAGTCGCACAGTATAGTAGCTCATCCATTTACGTAGTTTTCTTTATTTTTGAGAAAAAAATTACCAATATTAAAATTACAGAAATCGATTTAGTAAACGATTCCAAACTGTTATAATGTGCATTAATTCAGTTACACGTCGTAAATGAGCACTTATATCTACCTATTTGGGAAGAACCTTGAGTTTTAGTTTTCGTGTCTGTGTCTGTGTAGGTATTTTTTGTGAAGACTTATGTTAATAGGTACGTAAACTCACCTTTATGATTCATTGATATACATTTCCTTATACTGAACACATGGAATACTAAAATATGGACAGATGCCCCTTTTTTCTTGTGAAGATCGATCCAATAATCTTTTGGAGTTATTTCGAAAAATCCTATCTCTCGGCTTGGAATGACACACACGACTCGAAGGACGGAAATGATTAAATTTTCACCGTTGTGCGAATATTTCGCTGAAAAAAAAAACAGACAAGGTTAGTTCATGAGAAGCTTATATTTAACGTTCGATGTACTTCTGTAGGCATTACATTTAAGTAGGTAATCAGAGAAAGTTGCATTTTTAAATTTTACAATAGAATGAATGCATCTATTGATTCTTTGGTCTAGTGGTGGCAGGCGCTACTACCGAACATGAGGTCCTGGACACGATTCCCAGAGAGCCAATTCTCGTAATTTAAAACGTTCAAAATCTAGTCGCAGTCTCATCTCAGCGACAAACAAATGTCAAAAACTTGTCAAAATGTAGGGAAATTAGAGGTATTTTTGACAGATTGAGACTGAGATCAGACTGAAAGTTCTTAAAATTACGAGAATTGCCCTCCTGGTCGGCCAGAGTGTTACAGGGTTTTTCCATTAGGAATTTATCAATAGCAGCCCAGAGTCTGGGTTTGTGCCCGATTGATGGCAATAAGCTCGCCCCCTAATAAGGCCCGTGCCTAAATAATAAAAGCTGCACAGGTCGATCGATCAGGTTAAGCTACGATTGCCGCGGTTAGTTTGTGGATGAATGACCACCTTTACATACCGAGACCCCTCCGTTCCTCAAAAAGCCCTTTAAGCCACGATCTCGGGCGAGGCGGCAAGCCTCCTTGCCGGACTGCCGCCATGGGATCTGGAGGCGATAGTCCTCGCGCGCCTGTACGAGTGGCGCGCGGAGGCACTAGGCCGGGGGGAAACTCCGCTTCCGTGGCAAATTGCGGCGGTGCGGACTGACCTCCGGCGCGATCTCATGGCGGCATGGAAAGAGCGACTGTCACAACCCAGCGCAGGGCACGCCACGATAGTGGCGGTAAGACCCCTCTTTGAGGAGTGGCTAGAGAGGCGTCACGGCGCCCTCACCTACCGCCTGACGCAGGTCCTCACCGGACACGTGTGTTTCGGGAGGTTCCTGCACACCATGGGGCGGGAGGAAACGCCCGGGTGTCACCACTGCGAGGATCGCCCGGAGGACACGGTGGAGCATACGGTGGAGGACAGCCCCACTTGGGCGGAGCACCGCCGTGTTCTCTTAGAGGCGATCGGCAGCGGCGGCGACCTCTCGCGCCCGGCCCTGGTTCAAGCCATGGTCCGGGGCGAGAGGGAGTGGTAGGCAGTCACCTCCTTCTGCGAAGCAGTCATGCTAGCGAAGGAGGTGGCGGGACGGCTGAGGGAGAGAGCCACACGTCCCAGCCGCCGCGGGAGACGCTCCGGGCGTCGGGAGCCGCGTGACGACTCCCGGCCACCGTAGGCGCGGGCCTGCGGGCGGAGAGTAATGGGTAACCCACCCTCCGTCCGATCAGGACCAGGCCCGTGCCGGACGGCGCGTACATGTTCCACGCGCGCCTCAAAGAGATGTCAGCAATAAGGAAGGGGCCCGTAAGGGCCGAAGCCTGCCGGGGCAGCGGGATTGTCCGAAAGGGTTACCGCTACCCCGGAACACAAAGGGCTAAGGAAGGAACACGGGTGGGTTTTAGTCAGTAAGAGTCTGACACTCCCTTCTGCTCCACCCAGAGCGGGAGGGGTCATTTGATGATTTCCCATCCACAAAAAAAAAAAAAACCTCTCCGTTCCTCAAAAAGCCCTTTAAGCGGTTAATCCCGTCTGTCATTCGTGAATCTTTGACAGTCGTTACGGATTGTCAGAAGCCCGAAAGTCTGACAACAAGTCTTACCAAGGGGTATCGTATTACCCAGTAACTGGGTTGTGGAGGTCAGATAGGCAGTCACTCCATGTAAAATACTGGTAATCAGCTGCATCCGGTTAGACAGGAACCCGATCCCAACACAGTTGGGAAAAGGCTAGGCAGATGATGAGGCTCGCCCCCTAATACATGGGATTTAAACATAACTGGCGAAATGCGGGTGTAGGTCATCTCTGCCTAAGCCTGCCTGTTATAAGCAGTACTTAATTTATGCATCACTATTTAAAAGTTCAAATGCGCCGCTCCGCGTGCTTATCTACCTATTAATTTTAAACTAGCCGGATCGCGTTATTAATTAAATAGGTACCTTGTTCTACAATCTTATCAAACACTTTCATACACGTGTCTTCGTCGCGAGCTTCGTACCCCTGTAGCTTCAGTCCAGTATCGTTGCCTTTCACGCAGTCCATCAAATTCCCCTCGTTGCTAGGCGGCCCACAAAGGGCCACGGCTACCTTTTGTAGTAGAAATCTTCTGTCTTTTTTCTCGTACCTGCAGAATATAGGTAAAAAACTTAATTCTATGTCATTATCCGTTAGAACAAGAGTCAACGCAGACAGTCCAGCAAAACAGTTTTAATTTTTTTAATGTAAAAAAATAAACCGTCACAACTACAATAGAGTTCAAAATACACACACACACAAACAACACAATAGGTTCAAAATGATAAAAACTTCAGGAATAGGTAAAAAAAGAAATGTTTAATCTATTAAAACAAAGTCGGGTTAATTACACCATTTATAACTCAAGAACGGCAGGACCGATTTTATGTTCTCTGATTTGTAATAGAAATGTAAAAAACAGATTTGTTGGATTTGTCTCCGCTCCGAATAGCAGAATAACTATTAAACCCTGGCAAAAATCACGAAAAAAATATTATGAAGATACGTTCGTTCTTATTCTGACTATTCTGAGGCGGTACGAAGTTCGTCGGGTCAGCTAGTTTACAAATAAGTAATATTATTCACCATACCTATATAATGATAGATAGATAGGTAGATCGACATTATGTCACTCATAAAGTGCGCAACCATCTGGCTGAACACTGCCTCATAAGATACAGGTCTCATAGTATAATAGACTTATAAATTAATGCAGGCGGAGGATTTAAACTGCAGACAGCATTTTTTATCATCTTAAATTGTCCGTCTGGGGCGGAGCCGGAAAAGCACATTTATTGAAATCAGATAGGATATAATAGGAAGGGATTATATCATGTTATATAACACGATAATATATCAATTAATCAGTTCATTCTGACAACCAGTCTTACTAAGGGGTATCGTATTACCCAGTAAAATACTGGTATTCAGCTGCATCCGGTTAGACTGGAAGCCGACCCCAAAATAAGTAGTTAAGGCTAGGCAGATGATGATATATCAATTAATATTTCGAGGGTTATTGTCAAAACTAGAAAGTAAGCCGATTCAAAGTTCAAGTTCAACAAGATTCGGCAATAAGCTTAAAAACTAAAACCCGACTACTGAAAAAGATGAAACAAGAAAGTACCTTCCCGTGGTCGCATGCTACCATGCCTTATACTTAAGTATGTTAGTACAGTGGCTTATGAACATTCTGCAACTAAATATGAATCACTTACTTACAGAAAAATAAACACTTACAGAAATATATAATAAACCACCTACAGAAAGAAAATCGCGTCAATTTTCATACACGATTATTTACGTAGGTATATCCGATATAATATGTCGGATAAATAACTGTTTCCATATGCTATATATTGTGTTATTGTTATGTACTAATAAACGTATTATTATAATTATTTAAATATAAAAAATCTGATATTTCATAAAAACTAGCTGACCCGACGAACTTCGTACCGCCTCAGAATCAATAAGTAGGTACAAAATGTGTGAGAAAATGAATTATCTTCATTATATTATTTTTCATGATTTTTTTTCCATGTTTTAGTAGTTATTCTGCTATTCGGGGTGGACATAAACCCAACAAATCAAAGATCATAAAAATCGGTCCAGCCGTTCTTGAGTTATAGGTAAATGAAAACTAACCCGACTTTGTTTTATTGATATCGGATTTTTACGAACCGAGCCATGATTGAAATAAAAAGAGCTCAAAGAGCCGCTATCAAACTGATGCTTAGAAATCCCTTTACGTTCCGGAGAGATTTTCTATAGAACAAATTCCCGGTTCTTCGAGTACTATAGGTAGGTACATACTTAGTGCCGCACTGCATACACACAAATCTAAAAAACAGACTGGCTACCAAAGCTTGCTCTCAAAGCGTATATTACAATGTCCCCCTTCTTATGACTATGCCGACCGCACAGTGGCGCCCTCATCGTTTGTATGGTTATTTGATTCAATTTAGTATGAAAATGCAGAAAATAAGCACGTCAAGTTGTGCTTCACAAGATTATACGTTAATATTATTGGAAACTGTAGTTTTACATTGTTTAGTTTTATCATAATCCTTAAAACGGAATATAGTGGCCACTGTTATCCGTTTTAAGGATTATAATAAAACTAAACAATATAAAACTACCGTTTCTAATAATATTAACGTATAATCTTGTGAAGCACAACTTGACGTGCTTATTTTCTGCATTTTCATTCTAAATTGTATGAAATAACCAAACAAACGATGAGGGCGCCACTGTGCGGTCGGCATAGTCTTAATGCAGTCTTCTGGCCAGCCGGTGCCCCTTTTGCTCACACACTAATATTTAAAATAAAATAAGCAAGCAAGCAAACGCTGTGAAATTAAACTTTTTAAAAAGAATGACAAAAAGTTTGCTTTTCTCCCTGTCATACAACGAAACAGGAAAAATCTTCGAGCAAGTCATTCACACAGTCATCCAGTTCCTTCAAACAAAAACCCATATCTTCTACAACTGACCACAACACTCAAACAAACTATAACATCATTTTATATTGTTCAATTTATTTTATCTTGATAGTTCACTGCTCGTTTAATTAAGTATTCTGTCCATTTTCAAACATCCATCATGAAATTAAATTTAAGTTAACCTAAACGTGTCTCGAATTAAAATTTAAGATAACGCAATTCAGGCCCCCAAGATACAGGCGCTGCTGCCTAGTTTGGGGACCACTGCTCAAATAACAATGTTAATTATTCTAGTTATCGTAAGTAGGTACCGTGCCGTAAGCACACAACATTATTATTTTTGAAATTTATTTTGTAACAAAGGTCCAGTAAATTATTCTTTTGTTATCGACCGCGTTTCCTGGCCGAAGTGCCTACGGGGTAATTGCGTAACACGCTATCAGTAGCAATGCCAATGGGTTTCATTTTGTCCCCCTTACTAATAAACATTGTAGGTAGTGTCTGGTTACACAACGTTTTGTCTTCTTTCGAAAGTCAAATTACTGACGACTGAAAGAGAGAAATCGGAACTATTCATCGTAAGGGGGTGACAGTTCAACAACATACATTGCGTTATTTATGATGTTGAGCAAACACATTTTTCGAACATATGAAGCAATGGATTAGCAATATCCTTCAAAACGATTGAGATTGATAGTGTATTACGCAACTGGGGTGCTGGCCATGGTTATCTGTTCTACAGAACATCATGCCTGTGCTCCCCGAAGGGTTTAGCAGAGCCAGTTATGTTTGAGCCCCAGGGGGCAGGGGTGATTTGGGACGAAGAGGGTTCTTCTGTTACATGGATGATACTCCCAAGGAGTTCAGAGAACGTGTTTCGGATCTTCTTTCAAATTTGTGCTTATCTCTAGACACATGTAGCTCCAGACAGAGCAGCAAAATGCTCCAGCTTGTTCTGTGCAGTCAAATTTTGAGTAGAGAGCACGGATATAGGTAGGTATGTAATAATAAATAAATATTATTTATTTATCCAAAGTAATACATAGACACAGGTTGAGCACAGTGGTAGACTACTAAGATGATACATAATAGTTTGAACGTCGTGTCAGTTCCAATCCTATATTCTATAAAGAACCTAAATGATCCACCTCTCGCATTCGGGATACTACGATCCAGCAACCGTTTATACCAATGTGAACCGTATTAAGAATGCATAAAATGCTCGCAAATGTGATAGGCTCTCCCCCACAGGTGCGTTATTTATCGGTTGATAATACAGGATGCGTTATTGCGATAATGCATCCCGATTCCTTGCCACAAAGCTGCGTTTTTATCGTTCGATATTTCTAAGGTGTGCGTGTAACCTAAACCACACAGGCCCCCCGCCCGAACTACACGTTACTATACATTATTAACGCAGGTGTGTAAGATCGTATGCGTCCTAATACAAAATGTACTGAAAACAGATAATCGCAATAGCGCATCCGATATTATCGACCGATAATAGCGTCCCTGTGGGGGAAAACCTTAATGATATAAAAATAAAGTTCACATTCGCATGAAACGCTTAGGTACTTTATTTACGAAAGTAAAGTCAATGTGTGATCTGTGAATCTTGTCCTAGTAGCCAGTACAGGAGGCAGCCAGATTATGTACAATATTTATTTACAGATAATAAATAAGGTAAAGAGGTAGGTACCTAAATATACCTACTGAGTAGTGTTTGTAAGTAGGGAAGTACATACTTGTCTGCAATTTCTTATCCGTAAAGTGATATGATAACGTTTCTAGATACTTCATTCTTTTCACGGCGAACTGAAGTAGTGCAATTATCTAAGTACTGAAAAGAAATCTAGTATACAACGTGTAACGACCTCATACACCCCAATTAGAGCACGAAACAGAGAGCGTTGTATAGTCACGAAACAGATAGCTGTTTTGCCAAGTACCTACCGGATATCCGACCATCTACCTGGCAAAGCCTGATCTGAATAGAGCCCGTACAAGAGGCTCGAATTAAAAAAAAAAATAGTGATGTAGGTAGGTAGGTACTCAGTACCTACTACTTAGATATTTTAATGAGGATGGTAGGTACGTGCGGATAAGTACTTACAATTCCCAGTCAGCATCACCAATTGTTTCATAATACTCCTGTTGTATTTCGACCGCGGTCATGTCATGGCGTTTGTTTGGGTCTTCCATCTTGATGACGACTAAAAACAATCAATAGTCAAATAATATATAATAAAAGAAAAAAACGTTTAATAAGTACAGTACCAAGGAAGCCATTTGAATAAAATTAAAAGTAACCTAAAATTCATATCCTATAGGATCTATAGGATCACGTGTGCCTCACGGCCGCGCACAAATCTAGGCTGTTGGGCGCGGCTGAAATGAACCTATTCGCAATAGGTTCATTTCAGCAATAATACCAGACAGCTGATGCTGTCTGACCGTTCACTCTGGTCTAATGAACCTTTATGGACAAGGACATCATCATTTAATTGAATAACTTGCCCTTACCAAAATTTAAAAGGCAAATCCTAAACAAACAACTAACGATTAATTACCTACATAATAATAATTGATTTTTCCAACGCCAGATAATTTTATCCGAGGAATAATTTTGAATTGTTGACAGTTCTTCCGTACAAAATCTGTCAGACATCAATTTTATTCCACGAATATAAATCGATGGTTGAAAGGCTAATTGATCTAAGCGACATTTTGTAAAACTTGCAGTAGGACAGATTAAAGTTTTTTTTTTATTAAAATATTCATAAAAAAAATAACTACCGTAAAGTGGGGCTAATTGGTAGAAAAGGCCACATAAAATGGCTGTAATTTCATCAAATTTTGTGTTATTTCACTTTAATTAGCAACTGGTTATAATATTGCCTGTACTTATACAGAATATGAAGGATGGTGTGATGACAAGCAATGCAATAAGGTTTTTTTTAAAAAAAGATACGACTTTCCAAATAACCCATGAGGTGGGGCTAATTAGAATCGACTGGATTTATGCCGTAAAACAGATAAATAGTCTTGGAATTACCATTTAAACTGTGTCGTGCTGTATTTGGAAACGCAGTACAAGTGTGACCAGAGTGAAAAAACTAAATATAAAAAAAAACTTGGTAGAAAAAATATATAATTTGCAAAACGAAAACAAAATTGAAACAAAATCTTTTGAATCTTTTCTAAATGATTAAAATTGAACCTTATTATTTAATCAGACTTATTTGGCAACAAAAGGAACTCTTCTAATCTTAATCATAGCACACATTTCTGGCTTTTTCTAAATAAAATAAACCGAATCACGCATATAAACTTTTTTGACCCAGGGTCATCGGTAAGGTTGGTTTCGTCATAATTTATTATTCTTTCTGGTGACACTCCATCGCAAACGGTCTCATAATTATTAAAAAAGCGTTCTAATGTTTCTTGATTTATTTCAGCTCTTGCTGAAGAAATATTATTGGTATGGCGAAATGATAATAGACTTTTGTGACGGTTCATAAAATTTAGAGCCCAATCTCGACCAGGAGTATTGTTTTTTAATGAGGGAATATTCCTTCCTATTTTAGACAAATATCTATGAGCTAAAACTCTTAAGTCGAGTGTATCGATTGGAAATCCCCATTCGGAAAGTATTTGGGCGTATTTGATAAATATTTCTTCCTCAATATTTGAGAACAGGGTAGGATGACCAGATTTTTGCTGAGAACTATTAAGACCTCTGGATTTTCGAGATATTGTAGCAATAGGCACACCGTACCGTTCAGAAGCTGCAGTTAGTGTTAGTTCTTTTTTTTGCACGGAAGATATTGCTTGTTGGAGGGCTTCATCGCTGTACGATCCGTATGGCTTATGATATTTTCCATGTCGGATACTTAGATTAGTTTTTTTGTAATTGCGAACCATTATGCGAGTTAATTGAATGCATCTGCAACAACCAAAAATATAAAATATTGAGGGTACTTTCAGTTTTTTTAAACTAAAAAATTAAGGGGTTATTTGGAAAAGTAATAACCAAATAACCCCATTTTGCATTCCAAAAAGCCCCATCTGCAATAATCCGTCATAACACAAAAACTATTATTGCTAATTCAAATGTTATTCCTGATTAATAAAGGTGAAAAAACGAGTAAAATTTTATAAACTTACCAAAACGATCGACTGTACGAAAAATTTTACACTTCTAAAAGTTTGCAGCTCTCGATTTCGCACCAAAATACTTCTTTTTGCAAAAAATCGTTTACTACTTGTCATAACATAGGAAGAACTTTTCTGATTGGTTGATTTGAATTCAACACTAGCGCTGTGACAAAATCCCGGAAGCTCGCTAATGTTGCGTTCAGTTTTAGTAAAAAAAATAAGGATGCAATCTTGTTTTTATTTTTTTTCAAATAGCCCCACGTTTCTTAAATAACCCCATTTTACGGTATTGCATAGGCTTTTATTTATTTAAATTAAATAAATAAAAGTCTATGCAATAGTTTTTTTAGTTATAGTTTTTTTCTGTCCTACTGCAAGTTTTACAAAATGTCGCTTAGTTCAAATAGCCTTTCAACCGTCAAAATTATCTGTCGATTGAAAAATTTGACCTAAATGAAATAATTTCTAATACCTAAGTCCAGTTAGAATACAAAACACAAACACGTTATCATATTAGTTAGAATAGGTACAAAACATTCAGAGGCTAAAATTAGCTATAACATGTAGAATAATAAACATGTTACAAACTGAAATGACGCACAGGCGCAGGCGCCGCCGAGCTTTTGATTCAAAGACAGAGCAACAGAAGAGCATAAATTAATTTTCGTTAAAAATTAGATAATGATCGGCAGGCAAATCTGCTCCCTCAAGACAGATTTAAGCTTGTTATCTATATAAATAAATTAGTAGAAACAAAAACGAATGAAAACAGTAATGAACGAATAAAATTATCCCATTATTCATTCACAACGTGTTTTCACTCAATGGGCTATATTCGCACACGATTCGCAATAACCAATCACAATGCGTAGATAACTACTGCGATTTTAACAGTGTGTTACGAGTTACGACACAGCTTCAAAACAATTATAGTATTATGAATCACAGAATAAATAAATACCTTGTAATAATTTTATTGAAGCTAAAGAAAAACACAACTCCAGTAACACAGCCTGTCATCCAGACGCACCACTGCAGAATGCAATGCAATTACCCAAGCCAAGCTACGTCGGTCTTGAAGGATATGCAATCAATGGACTATCTGATACCTAATGTACTCTGTGCATGGCACACTAAAGACTAGACAGCAAAAAGAAAATCACCGACCATAGACAAATGTCGCGATAGTAGGGTTGCCAGGTTCCACAGAAAACTTTGTTAGTCCATTTTGATTTACCATGTGAGAATAAGTCTATGGTTACATATTACACAGTGAGTGATTCAAGGATTCCCATTTTAAAGTCTGTCCAAACTAAAGCGAGCGAGCGAGCCGGACGCGATTATGGGCGTCGATTGTTTTAATACGAAGCAAGAGTCACGCGGCTATTCGTGCCAGTTTGAACACCTCTACAGGTATAGTCTGCAAAGGAGATAAGTATGCAGGGTCGTCGAATATAGTTGAAGTTTACTAAGAAACCGATTGATCTTTTCGCATGAAATTTAATTTGATAAATTAACTGTTTCTTTTCTATTAATTAAATTAAATTTTATTCGAAAACATCAATCGGTTTCTTACAAAATTTCAACTATATTAGACTACCCTGCATAATTATCTCCTTTGCTGACTGTACAATGTACAGAGGCCAGCACATCAAGCTACCCCAATCTATAAAATTTTACCAATTGAATATGAACTTTATTCCCTTGCGATAAACTTGAAAATCTATCAAGATTAGGGGTAGCTTGATGTGCTGGCCTCTGTATATACATCCTTATTGATCGAAGCATACATCATACAAGTTAGTTGATACAATCGGCGCAGGCGAATTTCTCTTGAAAAAAAAAAAACACTGGCTGTTTTTTTTTAGGTTAAAGATAGCCTCATAAGGTGAATGTGCAGTGGTAGACCGCGAAATTCAAATTTTATTAGGTTTTTTGCAATTTGCAGGTCAGTATCAGGTTGTATCTTGATCAAAATTTGATTCGCGACTATAACAGGTACGTATCTAAAGAATTTTAATCATTAGAATCATTAATACATTTTCCTAAGTGAGATTTGTACCACAAGCACTTTTCCATAAGAGATTTCTTTTTGTGGTACAAATCTAAGTTACATAGTACATAAAGTATCAACAAACAAGTTTTTTAGAGGATCAATCAAAATATTTACAATTTAGAACTGGGGAAGTAGGTTATAGTGTTCTGTGAAGTAGGTACACGAGAACTGAGGTTGTTGTGTCCTTTCCCTTTTTGTGTAGTACATACAATAAAGACTTATCTAACTGGGGATATGCTAAGGTAGTCCGCGAAATTCAAATTTACTTACGTTTTTTGCAATTTGTAGGCCAACTCCAACTCAACCTCCATAGAAAAGGGAGGATCCTCCAACCAGACGGGTCTTATGTCTGGCGGGCAACTGCCCGATGATTCATGACGGGCCGTTGTATCTATGCTAGTTGCGCAGTAAATTCTGCTTGCGAGATGCAGGATTTTGTGACGTCAGTATGACGCGTTGTTCGCAAGTGGCGTTGTAAATACCGCTACAATTCATTAGGGTACAAAGAACTTAGAGATGAGTATTGATGATTTTTAATAAATAAATATTTGATGACCGTCATATTTTAGATCAACCTACAACCCTGATATTATTTTACTGACGAAACGTTAGAATATTTGTATTTCGCGGGCTTTTCTGATGTTTTCGCCGTAATCTTTTTTTTAGTAGGTAGTTAATAGAAAATAAATATAATATCTATGTTCAATGATGAAATCAGGCCGATGACAGCGAAAACCCTCGAATCGAGGTCAAAATAATTAAACGGATGAGAGATAAGACAGTTTATTGTTTTAAATAACAATATTTACACATAGTTCAATATGTAGCTTACTCTATAACATTTTAAAATCTACTCTTTGCGTGTAAATAACATATTATATTCAACATTTCCAATCATGAGATTTAACACAATCTAAAAGGCACTATATTTTGTGCAATATTAGTTATTACAATAATCTAAGAATAAGTAGTGTGTTATCAGTTATCACAGTGCTAATCTATCACATGTTAATATAAATATCTTCTTTATAAGTTGGAACTGCAATTTGATAAAAAACTGTTTTACAAAAGAAGCCTTATTCTCTAAGCATTTACTAAATATTTGGACAATTTTGATATGTATTATTATTTTTTAAATTACTTCTGCGGATAATGCGGAGGAGTAAGGAAAATGTCGTAAGAAAAGTTTTGAGTAGGTATGAATGTGTAATGTATGGCTGTAAGAGTAAGGGAAGACCTAAGAAACGATGGATGGGCTGCTTAAAAGATGATATAGCTAGAAAGAGGGTGATTACCGAGATGACGATTAATAGGTACAGAGGCCAGCACATCAAGCTACCCCAAATCTGTCAAATTTCTTTGATAGATTTTCAACTTTACCACAAAGGAATAAGGTTCATATTCAATTGGGAAAATTTGACAGATTGGGGTAGCTTGATGTGCTGGCCTCTGTACGTCTGGAAGTATGGAAGAAAAAGACATGATTCGCCGACCCCAACTAAATTGGGTATGGGCAAGAGAATGATGACTTTCTTCAGAGTCTCGGGATCTTAATAGAATCGTTATTGAAATAGTTTTGAAACTGGGATTACTTGCTATTAATGACAACAGTCACCATAGTTTATTAAAGAACTAATGTTATTTGTATTTCAATATTAATTTTTCGAAATAGGTATATTATATTCAGTCTAATGCAATAATTTTCCTCATAATAATGCCCCTTGGTGAGTGTTTACAATAATAATTATGAGTCCGGTAGAAGCTATTGAATTATACCATAATAGCAAATTTATCTGCATCACAGCGGTTTACCAAGCACCTTGTGTCCATAATAACTATTTATCTAATTAGTCATTACTTCTAACGTCAGCGAAGCTAATGCTAGGAATATTTATAAAAAAGCATTTCTTGATAAATATACTTAGGTCTCAAAAAATGAAATTCTTAAGCATACCTAATGCCTTTACAAGTTTCACAAACAATTGACTTCTTGTTTGGGAACTCTAAGCTCCTACGATCCATTTCGCCGTCGACCCAGCCGAGCAAACGATCTTTCAAATACAAGATTGTTTCCTGACGAACCACGCCTTCTTGGAAGAATTCTTTTAAAACTATAGTAATGCCATTGTCATTCTCTCTACTTGCGTCGCCGAGCGGTCTTTCGTGTTTCATGTAATTGAACACAAACTTTACTATTTGGACGATCAGATCTTCTTCAGGGCTCAGCAGCCTAAGTCTAGCAATGTCCTCAGGTACGAGTTTAGACAACACGTTGAAAGATATTGTCATTAAATTGGCATAAACATCTTGACTTAAATTTTCTAGCATGAGAGCCACATTTTCGGCGCCAGAGGCGCTGACTCGAACGAGAAGGGAACCGATTCTAAGTATTTCTCCTGGATGAATGCCGACCAACGTATTATTTTCTTCTTCGCCTTCGATATAGCCTGCGACGGCATTCGTGGAGGGTACTATCCGAGTTGGCACGTTGTTGCTATTAACTGAAGCAGGGCCAAGATTACTGAACAACTGTGCCCTGCCTTCCTTTCCGAGGTTATACAGCTCTCCAGGGTTGAACTTATGTTGAGCGTTCAAGTTGACTTGTCCATCGGAAGTCATGGATATTCTGAGCTTGTGTTGGTTGAGGTCTTTGTTAATGCGGAGTACGTCGGCGAAGTATTGGTCTTTGTCAAAAATGTTCTGTATGCCTCTGATGACTTCAGTGTTGCCCTGCACTGCGCCTTGTATCCTCCTTGATTCAGCGCTGATTTTATCGAACATTTTCCTAGAAAAAAAAAAAAAAAAAACAATATAAAGGATTTTCTGGTGCACCATAGTTTTAATGGTAACTATTACTTCGTAGATTGACCGTAGTAAAAAAACACTACAGTGCTACATGCATTTCTTGGGTGATGTTGCTAAACATTTGTGATAAGTTTTGTGAAATTGTAAAGAGAAAAGATGGCGTCGTAATTTAAGTTTAGATTTACGTCAGGCGTTTGAAGATCCTTGTACAACTAGTTTTATTACAATAATATTGATTTAAAAATACATTTGTTACTGACCTGTGTCTATTACTCCTGAGTGTGGAGCGATACTCGTTGATAGCTTTAGCCTGAGCGTCCTCGATAATACTCTGCGCGGTCCGGTTAGACACTACAGCATGACAGAAGAACAGAGTCGCCGATGCGAATTGGAACAGTTCTAGCTTCGTCGGCTTTTCTCCGTGCTTGCGATACTATAGAGAAAGAGATATTGTTAAAGGAAACTCCGACAAAATACAAGATAAATTAAGATATTGAAGTGCACTTCGCCATGTTTTTATCCATTTTGTAGTATTTTTAATACATGTATCAAGTTATTTTTGTCTAGGCTAGACAGATGATGATGACTACAAAGTATTTATTAAATTGAAAATATGTTTTTGATTATTTTTTAATATTAGTAAACATCCCCTTTTAAAGCCATCTTGAAATCTATATATATATAAAATGCTAATGCGCGTACGTAAAGACAGGATTTTCTCTATCTCCACTAACTCCAATCAACTTCCCGTTGGGTTGGTAAATACCTCTTGGTCTCCCGGTGGGAGTAAGGGAGTTTGGTCGCGGTGGGTGGAAGTGGGTGATTGTGGGTGGTGAAAATGTAGAAAAATATATATCTGCCCTCTTCTAACTCATGAGAACTTCCGGAAATGATATAAAAAACACTTAATTGTGTGCAACTGTTATAGTCGATCTGGAATGTTCTAGAAAGTTCTAAAAATTTCTGGAATGATCTAGAATGTTCTAAAACTTTCTGGAATAATCTAGATAGTTCTAAATTGTGTACAACTGTTGTAGTCGATCTGGAATGTTCTGGAAAGTTCTAAAAATTTCTGGAATGATCTAGAAATTTCTAAAATGTGTAAAACTCCTGTAATCGGTCTAGAAGATCCAGATCGAAGTAATCTACATCTGAATGTTCTAGAGTGTTCTGGTACTAGAAATTTCGATATCCGATGGTATATATGTAAACCGAAACTCAGCGACTTTTCGTCAGTTAAATCGTATTTACAGTCGAGAGAAGGTTAATCGGAGTTAAGAGTGAACAGTGGTCAAATGAATTGAAGTGATTTTGACAAGTGCAAAAGAAGGACCAGCATATTTCCAAACATTCTTATCTATACTATAATAATATTATAAGAGGAAAGATTTGTATGTATGTTTGTAACGAATTGGCTCAAAAAGTACTGGACCGATTTTAAAAATTCTTTCACCATTTGAATGCTACATTATCACTGATTAATATAGCCTATATTAATCAGTGATAATGTAGCATTTTAATTTCAAGAAAAAAAAAATGTTTAAAAAATAAATGTCCACCCGTGCGAAGCCGGGACAGGCCGCTAGTATATTATATTTATGTTATAATAAAAGCTGTCTCAGTTAGAAGCATCACTGAAATAATCCTCCTCTAAAATATTTCGTATATAAAACCAACAATCCAACGTTATTGCTTCACTTAATTTCAAGTCGCCATTTTAGATATCATTCTGTTGTCACTTATAGGTCTACTTATGTGACAGAAATACTTTTAAAGACACCGACCGGCACACATCTAGCGCATGAAAGCGCGGTTTTTACAGCCAAAATATTATCAACTTTATCTTTCTTGAAATAACGTTGAAAAAGAAATAGCTCGATACAGCTTCTGGGCAGTCAGCCACGCTGATTTTATCAAAAACAAAGGGGGTGATGGTTTACCACAATGACGTTTAGAATTCACTACGATATGGCGACACGCACCTTCAGTATAATATGAAGCAAGCTGTTGACGACGCCCGCTCCTCCTGTGACCATGTTTGCGTGACGTAACACCTCCACCGACACTGTCAGCGCCTGTCCTGTCTATAATAATAAGCTTGTTTATTAATTTATGGACTGATACACATTACAAAGGAGTGAGTAAATTCTACTCGGTTAAAACACTTCAGAAGAAATATACTTCTATTTGCCAAGAAATGGAGTATAAGTAAGTGAAGTGTAGACGTTCCTCAACCGTATGCGCTGCGTCACTGCGATCATAGTTTCTATGTAATCATACTATCGACGCGACCCCATCGCAACGTTTACGCGGGTTTACCTAACCCCAGATGCGAAGACGATCTCTAGAGGTTTTTTCAAGTAAAAGAGCTGTAGCTTTCTGCGGGACTTTATTGGTCCATGCTTGACGCCGCGATGTTATCAGTAGTGACGTTTCTGATTCGATGCTCGGCTAGGATACTGGTGATTATGGTCTGTTCCAAAAGTATATGATTAAAATGTAATCAAATAGATCAGAAAATATGCATGTGGATGCCAATTTGTAGTGCCACTTACAAATAGAGTGCTTTGATTTGATCATTTGAATACTTTAACCCGAAACTCTAATTTTAAATTGCTATAAAGATGTTTTAATTTGACCATTGAGGTTACTTTTAACTTCAATTTACATCGAGGTTTTTACAATTACAATTTAACAATGTTTTTCAAACAATAATAATTGTTGAAAAAAGTGGTGACATAATAATTTTGAAACCTTCTAAATACAGATGAATGTGTTACTAATATATTTCAATGAGTGATTGCGTAAGAATTTAACATGAACAGGGTTTGTTTACACTTTCATCAAATACTTTTGAAATAGACTATACTTACTTTGGTCATGTTGGTGCCGGCGGCTGCAGAGCGCGACAGCAGCGAGCTGGCGGCGCCGGCGGCCAGGCCCACGCTCGACGCCGCTATGTTCAGCCAGCTGCCGCGGGCTTCGGCATCCGTCGGGCTAATGGACTGGAAAAAGGTTTTAGCGTAGAGAAAAACTACGAACAGAATCAAGTATTTAAATTCAGCAGATAGTGGAATTTACGTTAGCGATTTATTTGCCAAACATGTAGACAAATATGAGTATTTGCAAAAATAACTTTAATTCCTACACAATAAAGTCCAGTTTACGCTACAACTTCAAACATTTTTATAACTTTTTAAATAGTGCTAGTCACTCTGAAATCAACTTAATTACCACTAAAATAAAGTTGATGTTTGCTTAACTTGAAATAACATCAAATGGAAACATAAATAGACTTGTATTGCACTCAAAAGAGACTTAATTATTAAATGTTTGCTTACTTGTTCATGAACGCGTCTATCGTGCAAATGGAGCGAGGATCGTACGAGGCCGTACACGCCGGTGGCCACGGTAGCGGCGGCCGCGCCGGCCAGTACGACCGGCGCCACGGGCGTGAACGCCGCCACGCCGATCACGCCGATGGCGCCTATAGACGCTATTGTAGTTGCCGAGTCCACTGAACTGAGCACTCGCGCCTTTAAGCCCAGCGTTGGTGATGGCGCTACCGTCAGTTTTACAGCGAAAGAATCTTCGCCCTGTAATAATTGATATAAAATTATTAAAGTATAAATTGATGAATATCTGTACAGGATTTATGGTCTGAAATAGAGTTATTATAATTTTAAGTCTGAAACCTAAGTATTCATGTATGTACGTAAAAATGCTTTCTGTGTGGCTAGAGGCCTATTGTAGTGGGACAATATGGCTGTCTCATTTCAAAACCTTGTAAGGGACACTTTTTACAAAAATCTTGCTAATCTAGACTAAGTTAGCAAGATTATGTAATAAAACGATTTAAAAAAAAATGTCCCTTACTAGGTTTTGAAATGCCACCATATATGACAGGCGACTATATTTATACGCTTTTTATTTCCTTCGATTGATTGATACAGCGTATCTTTGCGGCATTAGTTCCATACTAGCAGATGCCAAAAAGATTAGGTTCGATTCAAAAGTATGAGTTAATTCGTAAAAACAAAAATGTAGTTGACCACTTTGCTCTAATTCTAATTAGGTATGGCCCATCACAAAAATTATTAGTTACCTCTAGAAGAGTTCCAGTGTATTCACCGTTTTCAGGCGCAATGATAACACATTTTGGCAGAGTATTGTTTACCAAATATGAATCCCAGTCTTGATAAACGCGTGCGTTTTCATCAACGTAAACGCGGCAGGATTTCACTAAAAACAATTATAAAAATTAAATAAATGCAAACGAAACCTTGGTTTAAAAGAATTTTATTTTACTATAATTTTTTTTTTCATTTGCCAAAAATCGAGTTGAATGGCGTGCAATAGGAGAGGCCTATGTCCAGCAGTGGACTGATATAGACTGCTGATGATGTTTTTTTTTCTATCACCAAAATTTTTTTATTATAGACAAAAAAACCACAAAAATGAATTTTGTCCATAATTATAGTTGGTTGTTTTTTTTACTATTACAATGACACAAAGTTTACTCTGCAGATCTGCGGAATTACACCACAACATACTAGTTCATGAAAGCACAACAAAGTTAAGCACGCAAAAAAGTATAGTTTTATGTACTTAGCTAATACTTACTGCCAACTGTAGTAGGTATACACCTCCTAACTCGGAATACAGCAGTACACCATATGTCACTGTCGGTCTTCTCATGAAGGTCTAACCAGTAGTTTGATGGCTGCATCTGATAGAATTTCACTGGTTTCGGTTTAGCGCACACAATGAGAAGTACCGACATTACTATGTCATCATCATTGTGTGAAAATTTACCTAGAAAAAATGTGTAATGTTAATGCAATTGAAAATGCAGTTTCTCTGCCCCCATCCCCACTCCTCCCTTTATTGTCAGCGTGGCCTACTGAGAAGAAATAAAAAAGGGTAGTATTTAAACGCAAATCAAAAAATATCCTTTTTCTATGCAATAAAATTCCGAATTCCCATCAAAATTACTGATTGCACAGCAAAATATTTAACTCAAAATATCACTAAACACACTGCAATTTATTTTCGCAGCGTACAGCGATTTTTACGTCAGGTCGACGGAGCCCCGCTGCGCGGTGCTCCTATTTCTGTCTACAGGGTTTAAAGGAACCTAACCAAACCGAATCTTGGGGTGCCCCTGACGTCGTTTAGCATTATGCGAATTTGCTGTGCAGTCAGTATTATTTGCTGTGCAGTCAGTATTTATGCTATGTATGTAGTATTTTTTGATATGCAATTTATAATATCCCAATAAAAATAACTGTTTTGTATTCTATCAATTCCAATTGCAATCAAAGGGGGAATTTAACAAGGAAATAATAATAAATTTATGAACATGTCATAATGTATCAGAGTAACAAAATTAAAAGGTAAGTACAAGATATATTACAAGATACTTACTTTGTTCACACAATTTTTCATAAACTCTCATGACTTGTTCCTTCTGCCTGGTTGTGTAGCCTTCAAGGTGTGCATTTTGATCACCAACCACTTCTGATAATTCCCCTTCACAGCTTGGACCACCAAAGAGTGCAAATGCTACATTTTGAAGCAAATAGTTTCTATTGCTTTTTTCATACCTGAATAAAAAAAAATACTTATAACCAATCAACACATGAACATATTATTTATTTTCCTGTACATAAACCAATTGAGAAAAAAATATTGAATGTAGTCTTTTGTTTAGAAAAGTTTGTCTGAAAAATTTCATTTATATTCATGATAATTGTGTGGGATGGCAATGCATTCTAAAAATAGCTACTATCATGTTAAGTACCTACATTTCCTGTAGTGTATGATAAACAAATTCAAGTATTGAGCTCCTGAAACAGTTTTGAGTGAAATGTTCTAATAACAATTCTATGATTTTTATTTGAATGACAGCAAAATTATATTGATGTCTATCAAACTGTCTCACTTTTTCCAAACTATTATGGGATTTGCCTCCGGTTTATTCGGATGCAGCTAAAAAGTATGACAAAATGAAAGTTACTTAATGTTCTTCTTGTTTGGGTAGAAGCTCTTTCATCTATGTATTTACATGCAGTCAGTCATTGGCAATCTAGACCTGTGACATCATTATTTTCTCATGCTGGTTCTATTATTAGAATTTACTAGTGGACTCGGGGATCATTGTGCCAATAGTTGTGTAGCCAATGGCTCAATAGTCAGGAGCCTCAACTAACACCTGAGGGGGCTTTCATTGGTCAGTTGAATCAAGGGCTTTATTCAAAAAGTGGTACTTCTGGATATGGCTCGCATTGTCAGGAGGTTTCTCTCTCTGGAGCCCAGACCGCCGGTGCTTGGACCCTGTTCCTGATACCAGTGGGCTACTGTTTCTTCTATTTTTAAATTCTAATACTTATAATAATATAATTTGTATGTACATTATATAATGAAATAAAGAATGTACCTACAATAATTAAAATAATTATTTGTATACAATGATTAAATATGACTGTGATGTTTTATTTTTACTGATTTGTTACAACAATATAAATTAATTGATTGCCATCTTTAATGATTACAATTTGGCGTTATGGCATACAAAGGATTAATCCTTTGTATGCCATAACGTGGATCCATTCGAGACACAATTTTACTTGTTTCTGTAATTATGGTATTCAACAAATTAATAAGTATAAAATCATTTTACACTATTTTATTATTCTACATTTCAGCAATTCATACCATACTTACTTCACCCAGTCGCAGTCCCCTAAGTTTTCATAATACTCCTGCTGTATTTGCACTGGAGATACCTTCACTATAGCCTCGACAGCATTCTCAACATTCGCGTCATCCTCATTTTGTAACGTAACTGATTCGGGAAGTGTTTCAAAATTTTCCACTTGTTGTATTAAACCAGAGTGCTCTGTAGCCATTTTAGTCTGAAATATATAAACATTACAACATAATTTCAAATTAAATTGATCTTTGATCATGAGGGCAAGTAGATGCAAATTAGTGATAAGAAAAAAAGATGATTTACAGAATTATTGTAACAATGTGCTTTCTGTCCCTCTCCACACACATAATTGCTTCATGGAAATATTTAAGGGAACGATGACTCATTCGTCATCATCAAACACTAATATAGATCAATTTTTGTACATATTTCTAAAAACATATGTATAGTCTTTGTTTAATAGAACTTATAAGTAGGCGAGCTCCATCTTAACTTTAACTTATATTTAGTTGACTTGACTGTTGTGCTTGATTACGTTATTTTTATTAATGAATAGGTGCAGTGCACTTTATTTCACTGCATTTAATTATCTCATGTTACGATATGTTAATTTTTAAGTACGAAATCAAGATTTCTTACACATAGAGATAAAACGGTTCACTTGCACCCGTTTGCTTAGTTTTATCACCAAGAAAGACCATTCAGATAAATTCCGAGTTTCTGTAGAACAATTACTGACTTAGCAAGTACTTTATTCGTCGTAATTAAAGATTATAATTGCAATTTTTTCCCCTTGACTTTTGTTTGTTTTGACATTTCAGTTTCACAGATAATTTTCCACATTCTCTATCTACGTTTTCCACCGTGACGTGATATGTCAAAGACTTGAAAGCCACTGACGTGCCAATTGAAAATTGAAAGCATCCAATAGACCACAGACCGAGTACAACACATATATTCTGCGAATACAAATCATTGCCTGATGTACAAATTGCAAAACACATCTAAACCATTTTTAGCCAGGAAAGTTTCATTCTCTCGAATAAATATTTTACTACTATTTATTGGATTTATTATTATAATAAAATCAATAGCATGGTAAAATATCATAAAGTTTGCATTGTATATTTACAACAACAGTACGTATCTTCAAGATAATAAAAATTTGTTTATTTTTTACAATATTTTGCATATTATAAATATGGTAATATTCTTGCACAGGCTAGGTGTGTTGGTGGAGTGGTGGAATCATACAGTCACACACACCTTTGTACGCCTTCAAGTACACAGAATAACCGCAAGTAACTTCCTACCATAAACAGTCCCTGTGCAGCAGTCAACTGTCATGGTCCAATATCATTGTCAATCACTGAGAGTTTTAACGTTATGTGTTTACATTCTCTTTGCTGAGAGTGATACCAAGTGATACTGTCACTGTGGTGCAGGGTAATCTATAATGAGCAAAATCGACTATTAAACTGCAGGGCAAAGCTCTCTTCATAAACAGATAAGGTAGAGCAAAATACCAATTTTATGTAAAGTAGTCTTTTTTTATTATTATTCCGAGTCCTATTAAGTAGGAGGTAACCTAAGCTAATAATAATTATTACCATTGACTTTATCAAAATACAATTTGCGAATTTTGAACTGGAGGTTTAAAAGCCTAGTATCTAACCAATTGGAGAAAACGCGCGAGATTCAAAATTGAGTTCGAAATGTATATTTAAATATTTAATCCTATAAATTTAATTTTAACTGGCGAAACTCCGCAGACGTAATGGGTTTATCGAATTATCGATATCTACACGACAGTAATAAAATTGATGATTTTTCTGGAGTCAATGACCGTTGTTTGTGTTGTTAGGTATTAGAAGTATGTGTTGAGAAAATCTGTATTTTCTTGTTTTGTCGTTTTTATAATTTATAACGATGCCATCACTTCTGCGAAGTTTATACAAAGAAAACTGATTTTTTATACTGATATTTTTTAGTGACTAACTGTGGTTGATGACCCCGAAAAAAAAATTCATCAAATTAATTTTTCTTTTTTATTTGATGATGTACATATATCGATACCGATCACGCCTGCGGAGTTTCGCTACGTATTCAATTTGAACCTCTAGAGATCAAGCATAATAAAAAAAAAACATGAAAGAATTAGTTATTATGTTAGGATTTAAAGGTAGGACTTCGTACAACAAATAAATATCACTCTTAAAAATTTTATTTCCACTGGTCTTATTCATTGGATTAGAGGCGAAGATTGAAACGGATGTTTTTACTCACATCCTTTCCACCGAAGTCGCTTTTTGAATGCTTATGACACTTTGTAGGTACTACCTACCATTTCCTATGGACTTAGTAGGTACATTATATACCTACATACCCGTTGCCCCGTTGGTTTCAAAGTCGCAAGCGCGACTGCTGGGTCCTGGGTTCGATTCCCGGGTCAGGAAAAATGTTATTGAGTTTTTCCTTTAGGAATTTCTTAGTAACAGCCCGCAGTTTGGAAGTTGGCGATGTGATTCCCTCGTGCCTCGGAAAGCATGTTAAGTCGTTGGTCCTGCGCCTGATCTCTCTCCCGTCGTGTCGGATTGCCGTCCCATCGGACTATGAGAGTGAGGTAAGAGGAAGCATAATTTAGGACACACGGTATGTCGTTGCTCGGACGTGGTTATGACGCGCCATATTGTGCTTTATTTCCATGCGTTTTGTATGAAATTTGAATGGATTATGAAGCCGCCCGTGCCACGTCTGCGCCCGACGCCATTTATATGTGGCCTGCGCCTAAGAAGTTTCACTTCAAAAATATAAATTGACAGCAATTGAGCAACGAACATTGAGTCCTGAGTTCGATTCCAAGGTCGGGTAGAACCCAAGTTGCCTTATTATTTAGATTTCTGTGGTCCCAAGTTATAATGATTCATGCCAATACTGTTTTTTTTATATTTCTATGATACTTCACTAGTGGTAGGTAGGTATTGCGCGCTAATGACAACTTACATACCTAAGTACTGTATCATTGTATCCTCAAGTCGATTGCAAAACTGGTGTCTAAAGCATTATCAAACCTATTATTGTAGCGAACCGGTCTATTAGACCCATGCGGGCTGATAATTATAATGACGAAGGTACACGACCTTCAGGTATTCATTGACGAGACCTAAACTTGACATACCTCCCCCTTCTTATTATCTTCTTTTGGGTCCAATCTCTGGGGAAGAGACTGGGAGTCTGGAAGTGTGGAAATCTCACTCCAGGTCTCAATCAGTAGGTACATATGGTACCATCTCAAGAATACCCTCCTGTACAACTCTTGTAAGGACACAATCCCGAGGAACTATTAACAAAGAAACCCTAGCTTTCATAAATAATAGTTCCTTTCTACTTTCATGTATTTTCCTGTACGAATAATTCGTAGGTTTTACTACAACCTGTTAAACCTGTACAATCGTAGACCAACGTCCACTTCACTACTTTTTTAAAGTCAATAAACTTTTTAATTAAGTAAGGATACCTATACCTAAAGTTTATATTTTCCACACATTTTCCCCACCAATAGAATAAGACTACAGGCTGACCGAACTGAGACGTTGCCTGAGGCAGCTACGTGGTGCGGGAGGGGTGGTAGTTGTCACAAGTTGACAAATCACTGAGCTCTCGCATAACGTCACAACACCCCTCCTGTACCGCACTGCTACCTCAGGCAACGTCTCATATCAGTTCAGCGGTCGGCCTATAGATTAAACATTATCAATATTTCCATTTCCACGTTATCTAAAAACCCACCATTACCTTTACAACAATAGATAGGTATGTTTTTTTAAATAGATAAATAATCTCTATCACAGAAAGGTCGGCCTCGGTGAATTTTAACTGATTTCAACACCATTGTTCGACCACTGCAAGTTATATTTAGTTAACATTGTACGTCGGGTATGTTATAACAGAGGCGCGCAATATTTCATATCATCCACGCACATGATACCTTGTAAAATGGTTGCTTAGCTCATATATGTAGATACGCCAGTCAATACGTTCGACTAAGGCGTTAGTGATAAACGTATCCAGTTTGTGATTTAAACGGTGTTTTGTGATAAGCAGTGCCACAGTTCGTATTATCGAAATGTAAACTACCTATTTAGTTACAGTTTTATAGGCTAATTCGTCTTTCAATTAATCATTAAAACAGATGAGCGTATCGGATTAAATTCAACTATGAGGGAAAACTGTGTTTTAGTGGTAGTTGGATATAAGTTCTGTAATGAAAACCATTAAGGAATTTTCAGTTACATTAACGCAATTTAACATTCTGAATAAACGCTCTGTGTCAGTTACTCAGAAATAATTAATTTAAGTGAAAATGCGGTAATGTAGTATACTGAAAAAAAATCAAGGACTAAGATTATCACCATGGCTCAGATCCTGTTAATAATAAGAAGAAAGCTAGCTTCAATGAAAGCTTTAATTTTCTTAATTGTATGTATATGCATGATTATTCCCCTTGGATCTTATTTGCAAGATATTCAACATCTTTCGACCCGAATTAGAGCGAAGGATCGAAAAGACTTGATGAACAGACGGCATGCTGCATCCGTGGAAGGTTTTTTATCACTTCGAGAGGTAAGTATTTACGAGTGATATTATGAATTGAATTGTAGGTGATTCAGCCAATAAATGTCCCCATTTTACGAAAATTAGAGGAATTGCTAATGATCTGCTGGGAATTCAGGAAATGAATTGCTTTTAGATGAATTGCTTAAAGTGGCCTTTTTAGGCCCCCAGGAATAATCGTCCGTAGGTGTTTCATAAAAATGCTTCGGCCACTCGCACGCCTTCCAAAAGACCGGGACCCCATGACCCCGAGATATGTAAAGACATAAAAATAATAATACCATTACTATGTACCTATTTACTGTGTCATTACATTTTAATGCATGCATACTAACCAATGTTATACATGGTTAGCAAATAAATAAATTATTTATCTTACAAAACCATCATCATTATACATCATTATACTATATAGACTGACATTGATGAATATTATATACAAAATGACACGATTATTTGCATTGTAAAGTATTATTTACTTTAATTATTGTAATTGTGAGGACAATGTGAGTCATTCTTTCATTTTCTTTCTCTGTTAGTTTTAATGTTGGTCTGGGTTTGCCAGTTTGCGTACAACATAATATGCGGCCTACACAAATGTCCTTTCTTTGGTATTGTTCATCGAGTCGTTGAGCTCCTCAACTTCGAGTTGAGCTACACGATTACTGACAAATGCTTGCACTGACTGGACTGGTCCACTCAAATTTGTGTGCTACTTTCCTCAAAAGACCATTTCAGACATCAATCTACATGGTCTTCACAATGATCTGACCAAGATTATGTCTGGACTTTATAAGATACTGTGACCTCTGAGCACAGAATACCTAATAGTACTTCGTACAGAATGGCTACTCCCTACCCCGCGCTGACATCAGATACCGCACCTCACCCCGCACACCGCGAATTAGTCGACGGCTTATTAGCTCGGGGCGCTCACCAAGAACCGCAGCACTGTACTGCTGCCACGAACACACAATTTTGCGATTTAAAAGTTTTTATCTGAGTTTTAATCACGATGGTTCGATATTGTGATACTTTTCTGAGATTGTATTTACATAAATGTTTATAAGATATCGCATTTTAATACCATGCGATATAATAACCGATTATTTATAGTTAAGTAGGTCATTTAAACGAAAATATTTTAGTGTAAGCAATATTTAGCTAAGTACCTTATTTGCATGGGCATTTGCTCTGGGATAGCAACATTTAGTGAAGTGGAACTGATGATGAAGACCACAGATGGCCACCGGGACTACTCAATAATAAGTATTTCACAGGTTGCGATTCGATTACTTTAATATGTTTGCTAAGCACAATTTATGCTCGTCACAATGCGAATGGTGAAATGGAGCTGATGGTGGAGTACCAAGAGAACTCCTCAACAATTAACGTCCCTGCATCGGGAAAAGCAATATTTTGGAAAAGGCGATGAGCAAGTTGACATTAGGCTATTGTAACTTAGATACTTTATAAACAGACCCACTAAAAAGCGAGAAATATAAATTTTTTAGCAAAAAAAAACCGACTTCCAAAAAAACACTACAAAGTGAAAAATAACTTTAATTTCGTAAGTCGGTGGCAATAAACTAAAATACAGATCCAAAGACACCGATTTCCGAAATTAAAGTTATTGTTAAAAAGTTTTACATTTATTACTTAGCTATTATAATATTATTTTTATTTCATTACGAACCCGACTAATTAGATAAACAATCAAACGCCGCTCGTACAAGGTCACTTATTCTTTCTAGTCGCGTCGTCGTCGTTCCCGCCATTTTTTTACGCTCCGCACGACAACCAACCCTACTAAGTTTACGCACACATTTGCACGTGTACCAACGTCATTTGGCTATGTAGTAGTAGGTAATTATTTTGCGCGCGTTGTACGGAGTGTCCGGGGTGTGCTCTGAGTTTAATTCGGCCTTTCTTCTCAGAATGATCAGATTGAAATCACCGACGCGACGTCATCTAGCTTATTATTTATTTTTAGGGTTCTGTACCTCAAAAGGAAAAACGGTACCCTTAAAAGATCACTTCGTTGTTCGTTGTCTGTCAAAAGATACGGGCGTGTAAGTTTCGTTAATGCCGCATTATTTTGACACTCGCAAGGGAATCAAAACCTAGTATAATTCCCGTTGACCTAGAATCATGAAATTTGGCAAGGAGTAATATCATGTAGACGAAGTAGAGGAAAACATCCGAAAACCGTAAAAATTGTAGTTACGCACGGCAATTCGCAAGAGGGGTCCGACTCGCAATTGACCGTTTTTTTTTTTTTAATAATATGACATATATTTTTTTTTCGATGTCCTGTTTACAGAATAAAAATCGTTTGATATTCTGGGCAGAGTGCTGCGCTGTAGCGCGAAAAGGCTACTTGAATTTTGTAACAATCATGACTTCTCTAGCTATGATTTTAACTAAAGGAGTAGCACCCTAATTGCACAGTAGGTACAGAAATAAATATTGATCTTTTAATTATTCATTTTTATTGTGTGCATAATAACTTTTCTAAGTTATAGGATACTTAAGAGAATTATATAAATGAATTGACTACTCAACACACTCACAACATTATTTAAAAGTAGTTTCAAGTTAGCTGGCTGTTGTAGCAGTGGTAATCGCCCTTTACTTTGTGTAAATAATTTCGTTACCATACCACTGCTCCCAAAACGGTTGTACCAGCTAACCTGCAAGCATCAACGACGCCACCGCACGCGAAGCGCGCGAATTGGACACTGAGGCGCCCGCGCCAGAGAGCGGTATTTATACGTGCCGCGCCACCGAGGCTCTAGGGCTCCACAGGCGCGCGAGCTCGCTCGTGATTGGCCAACAATATTTTGGATGGTGCCATCAGCACCACCAGTGCTACCCAAAATGTGTATTTATAGGCTAGGTCATGTGGTAATAAATAAGTTTGTGAATTACTATACTAACGCTGTTTTAATTACCATATCCCATGGTAAATTGGTGACCCCGACCGACGTTCTCCAGCAATTATCATGGATTCCGAAGAGATCGATACTATTTCCGTCAAAGCCCGTATCCCTACGTTTTGGCGTGACAAACCAACATTATGGTTTGGGCAATTCGAAACGGTCGTCAGCCCACAGAAGCCCAGCGAGGAGTCGAAATTCAGTTTGATGGTGGCGCATCTCGAGAAAATGGATGTTGAACAGATTAGTGACATTGTCATGTCCAAATCTCGCACAGGCAGATACGAGGAAGCCAAGAAAAGGTTACTTTCTGTGTACGAAGAATCGGAAACCAAGCAGCTACAAAAGCTCCTCACCGAGATGGAACTTGGTGATCAAAAGCCATCACAGCTTCTCAGGCGCATGAGGGAACCTGCGTACGAAAAAATGCCAGACTCAACGCTCCAGGTATTGTGGATGCGTCACCTACCTGTGTCCACACGTGCAGTCCTGGCAGTTAGTGAACAGGCATCCCTTGACGTTCTCGCTGCAATGGCCGATAAAATGCACGACCAATCAACCGAGTCACGCTCTGTGTGTTCCTGCTCCTGTCAGGATCGTCCCAAGGCATCAAAATCGCCGACACATGTTCAAGAACGGCAATCGCACGAACAAAATGATCTGCGAAACGCAGTAATGCAACTAACGAAGGAGATCGCCGAGCTGAAAGTACAACAGTCGAAGACGATGCACGTAATAGCAAAAAGTAGGGTAGTAGTATAATCTGGGTAATATAAATTACCCAAATAGAAAGCTTTGAATACCTGAATGGTTACTAGTTATTTACTGGGTGTGGATGTTCTCATGAATATGATGTGTATTATACAATAGGAAGCATTGAATACCAGAATGTTTACTAATTATATATTGTGTACGAATGTTCTCATGAATATGGTGTGTAGGGAAGGATTTAACAAAGTAAAGCACAGAAAGACAAGGCTAGACGTTTATTTATCAGTAATTAGTCAGTAAGCTAGTCGTCCGTTCCAAATCTAGGTCATCATGGAGAAGAACGGACAAGAAACTCCACGGAAACAGTCTTACAGTAATCTTTACCATGAAATATAGTTATTTTAACAACAATTAATTCTATCTCTTGGACTATGGCCCAAGGGAACTGAAAATAATAACAATAGCCAGGAATATTGTGTTACACATTTTAGAACATTAGCAATATTGGACATAATATGGTTTACACATAAAAATAGTCATAATAAACAATTATTAAGGTACAATATCAAATTACTTAACTTGTAGCTGTAGGCTGGAGCTCCGCTCTGGTCGATGTCTCGAACAAGAATGGTCTCTGCCACTCGGAGCTCCCCCTTTTATAGTCGTGAACAAACAACTGTAATGTTTCATCTACCGTCATCCAAAATATCAATGACTTAAAAGGTGGATATCCGTTTCGAATTTCTTATGTTTTGCTACATTATACCCCAATAAATGAAGTAGCCTACTTTTACAGACATACTGAAATAATGAAAGAATGATTGAATAATATAAATGAAGTATTACATACTTGTTGCAAGTTTTAGGTTATGCAAAAGAAATACTTATAATAACAATACCTTTAATTAGGATAATCTATTACGGCCATACTGACAGTACTTCGTCCACGAAGTATTGCCAGGTGCCGTTAATTTTACAATGAAAGAAAAAGAAATATATATATATTCTTATTTAGAGTATTTATATAGACATGGAGGTCCACATTCAATTCTGGGTAAACCAGTGATTAGCCAAAATAAATAAGTTAAAATAAATATTAGCCAACTACATAGACATGCCAGTCACATTCACCCGCTGCCAGTGAGATAACTCGGCACCAAATAGGAGGCTCCCAGCGGATAAATAAATTTAAGCCAACTACATAGACATGCCAGTCACATTCACCCGCTGCCAGTGAGATAACTCGGCACCAAATAGGAGGCTCCCAGCGGATAAATACATTTTAGCCAACTACATAGACATGCCAGTCACATTCACCCGCTGCCAGTGAGATAACTCGGCACCAAATAGGAGGCTCCCAGCGGATAAATACATTTTAGCCAACTACATAGACATGCCAGTCACATTCACCCGCTGCCAGTGAGATAACTCGGCACCAAATAGGAGGCTCCCAGCGGATAAATAAATAATAATAATATAATTTTCATCGTAGTAATAATATTTTCTTTCTTTCATTGTAGTAATTTTAAAGAAATCTTTATGCAATAAGAGTTGATTCATATTTCTCAGACATCATCAGAATCCACGAAACATCAACATCAACTGACTATAAATCAAATATTACTTAATTATTTATAGTAATAACAATTAAGTGATTTTTATAAGTTAAGAGCGTTGTTTGTTGCAAACACAATCTAGTCAAATTAGGTACATGATATAAATTTTAAATAAATTCTCTACAGCATAATTAATAATTAGATATCACTAAAGACGAAATGCTTAATATAACATTACTAACCACTTCATTGTGTTTACGATCATAGATAGATTACAATCAAAGCAAACAAGAAAAAAGACGAGGCGCAACCTATATTTATGTGTAGTTTTTTTTTTGTTCACATGGCATTTTCAACAGCACTGTTTTCGTCTACCCATTCTCCAGGCCAGAATCGCAATTTTTCTTTAGCCACAATAATATCTCTGAAATTATTACCATGACCTTTTAGAGAATAACGATCATTGGGGAGAATCGAACTTACTTCGTAGGGACCTTTAAATTTTGAACTTAATTTATCGTGACGCCTATGGTCCTGACTAACATAAACCAAATCACCTATATTATAGTTTTTATTATTCCGCCTAACAGAGTCAAACCGTTGTTTGAATTTTTCCGCGACTTTTATTAAACGTTGCTTAGCAAGTTGACGATCGGCCTGCAAATCGATATTATGATCTATATTTTCACTTATAACTTCATTTAAACGGGCTTGCACAACTGGTATGTTTCCCTCGACACCAATTAATAATCGCATAGGAGAGAAACCGGTTGATGTTTGCACAGTGGTATTCAGAGATTGCTGTACTTTTGGTAGTTCGTTCGACCATTCTGACGCTTCATTACACACAGCACTAAGCATATTGATTACTGTAGAAACGTAACGTTCGACCTGCCCATTACTTCGGGGAGTGCCTGTAGCTATCATGTGGTGCTCGACATTAAGCTCCCTAAAAAGTGATCGAATATGATTTGAACTAAAATTTGTACCACGATCAGTAACTACCAAAGATGGCGTGCCGAACAAAGTAACGGTTTCTCTTATTATAGGATCCAACTCTCGAGCATTTAGAGTTTTAAGAGGCTTTAATAAACAAAATTTGGTGAAGCCATCAATTAGTAATAGAATGTATTTAAAGCCTTCCGTGGTTGACGTAAAAGGCCCAGTACAGTCTAAATGAATGGTATGAAATGGTATAGCGGTTTTGTCAATAGGATGTAATAGCCCTTGTTTTGGGCCAGAACATCCCTTTTTAGTAATACAAATCAAACAATGGTAAATATATTTTTTAACAAAAGCCGCCATTCCAGGGAACCAGAAATACTGTCGGACTTTATGCATCACTTTATCGAACCCCACGTGACAGTTTTCATCGTGAAACAGTTTCAATACACTTATTCTATATCCCCTTGGCACAAACATTTTCGGCTCCGCATCGGGATTAGTTTTGTAATGCAATAAATCATTTTTTATTATATATTGATTAGAATCTAAGTCTCCCGATTGTAATTGAGATATTAGGTTTTGAGTCTCCAAGTCGTTTGTCTGAGCAATCTTTAACCATGAATCGGGCCTATCGGCGTCGGGGACTTCAATTAAATTAATTTCAGGAAAACTACGTTTACGTATGGGGAACGAGGATTCAACGGGATTGCGGCTTAAGAAATCAACATGACTTATGAATTTACCCTTTTTGTACTGAATATTAAAGCGAAAATCTTGCATAAAAGTCCACCAACGAGCCACTCTAGGAGATAAATCTTTCTTTGTCATGGTGGATTTTATTGCGTTACAATCCGTGACGATTGTAAATTCGATACCCAGAAGGTAAACTCTGAAATGTTTCAGGGCATTGAAGATGGCCAGGGTTTCCAAATCGTAAGAGCAATACTTAGATTCTATAGGACTAGTTCGTTTACTATAATAGGCTACGACCTTATTAACGTTACCTACTCTTTGTAATAGTATTGCTCCGTAGCCTATGGAACTGGCATCAGTGTGCAGTTCTGTCGGGAGTGAAGGGTCAAAAATAGTTAATAGTGGTTTGGAAATAAGACGGTCAATGACATACTTTCGAGCTGCATCCTGTTCAGGGCCCCATTCCCACTTTTTATTAATTTTGGTTAGATTAGTAATACATGCCGTTCGTGAGGCAAAATCGGGGATAAATTTTCTAAAATAACTGGATAGGCCCATAAACTGACGGACTTGTTTAATATTACTGGGAACAGGAGAATTAGCTAGAGCATTAATTTTTGTTTCACTTGGCCTAACACCGTCCCGCGATATATGTCTACCTAAATATTCAATGTTATCTACAAAAAATTTACATTTTTTGAGGTTGACCGTAAAACCAGAAGAATTAAGAGCCGAAACCGTTTGTTCCAAATAGTCTAGTCCTTCTTCTATTGTATTAAAGGGAATTAAAATGTCATCAATGTATACAAGTAGAAATTTTAAGTGATGTACTGCTCTAGTAATTGCTCTTTGGAACACCGAGGGACCATTGCAAATACCAAAAGGCATTTTCAGAAACTCGTAATGTCCGTCCGGTGTTACAAAAGCAGTGTACTTAGTTGAATTACTTGATACGGGAATCTGATAGAAGCCATTTTTCATATCAAGTGAAATATAATATTGAGAATTACCTAACTTGTCAATTTGATCCTCGATTAAAGGGAGAGGATATCTATCTTTTTCTATCAATTTATTTAACGCTCTATAATCAATGCACATTCTATCACTTCCGTCTTTTTTTTTAACTAAAATCACAGGGCTAGCAAAGGGTGAATTACTCTCCTTAATTATTTGTTTATCTAATAACTCTTGGACTATTTTTTGAACTTTTTCTCTTTCTATTGGAGCTAATCGATATGGCCTGTAGTAGATAACCTCATCCCTTTTTAGTTTTATTTCAAGTTCTCCGGTTTTGACATGGCCAATGGACTTCAAAACAGAGGGGTATTTTACAAAAATGGTTTCCATCTTATCCTGTATCACAGAATCTAAATGCGACACTGCTACCCGAAATTCCGAAAGTGAATTTGAATCATCCTTTATAAAATTGATGTCTGAGCCACATTCAGCGGCAGTTTTTCGTAATAATCGGGAACCTGAAGAGTCAGTCACGATTTCTATATCTGGGTATTGAATAACATTTCTACCTATTAAAAGATCATAGCAAAAATCGGTGTCCTTAACAACAAAAATATCTAATTCTATACACAAGTCTTCAAATTTAATTGGTACTATAATTTTAGCAAGTACTTGTAATCTACCGAACCCTATACCGCAAAGATTTAAATGACATGGGCTAAGATGGCAGCCAAGACGTTTAGCTATTGATTCTTTGATTAAACTGCAACTAGCTCCAGTATCTACAAGTGAATTTATGGCAACCCCATATATTGATACTGCTGTCAGTATCAATTTGTTTGGTCTAAAAAATTAACCACCTTTTCAGTTGTATTGGAGTCACTTTTAGGTTTGTATCTACAAATCAAATCGTTATGACCGGGTTTTTTACAGTAAGTACAAAATTTACTTGCGAAAGAGCCAGATTTTTGTTCACGCTGTTGTGCATCATTGGTATCTACATCTTTTGTAGAGCATTGTGCCCTAGTGTGCCCAACCTTGCCACATGTAAAACATTTTATGTCGCCAGACCGAAAATCTACTTTAGGACGTTTAGAAGGATTAGTACTAGGAGAATTTCTACCGTTATTTTCCAAGGGTCGTTTCTTTAGTTTCGTATAAGAGGTAAATAAGGAAATTAGCTCCGATGTAGATTTGACATTGCTGTTAAAAGAGGCCATTCTTACATTAACGTCACATATACTTCCACAAACTAATTCTACCAATTGTGATTCGGTAAACGAAACTTTAGTATTTCTGAGTAACCTAATTTTCTCCCTAGTATATTCACAATAAGAATCTGCAGATTCTGATGAATACAGTACAGCTTTTCGCATTTTTTCTGCAAGATTCCTTTTTTCAGGATACAACGCTTTTAGTTCTAAGCATAAATTTTCCCATGTACGACCGTCTGCGGGATCCCATGTCTCGAACCATAACAAAGCAGATCCCTTAAGGGCCTTACCGGCTTTGGCCACGGTTGCGATGCTGCTCCAACCAAACTCCTTAGCAAGAGCGTCGATGTTGCCGCACCATGAGTCGGCACCCAGGTCACTCGTAGCTGGATCGAAGATTGGTAAAGCGACGTCACTCTCTTTATGATGACCTCCGGACACAGCGTCTTTGATGGCCCTCAGTAGGTCTTGCAAAACTGGGATTTCCATTCTGTAATAATAATTTAAGGAAATATTAGTTATAGTGAACGGTAGATCGATCCCACTTCTGATAATAGCAAAAAGTAGGGTAGTAGTATAATCTGGGTAATATAAATTACCCAAATAGAAAGCTTTGAATACCTGAATGGTTACTAGTTATTTACTGGGTGTGGATGTTCTCATGAATATGATGTGTATTATACAATAGGAAGCATTGAATACCAGAATGTTTACTAATTATATATTGTGTACGAATGTTCTCATGAATATGGTGTGTAGGGAAGGATTTAACAAAGTAAAGCACAGAAAGACAAGGCTAGACGTTTATTTATCAGTAATTAGTCAGTAAGCTAGTCGTCCGTTCCAAATCTAGGTCATCATGGAGAAGAACGGACAAGAAACTCCACGGAAACAGTCTTACAGTAATCTTTACCATGAAATATAGTTATTTTAACAACAATTAATTCTATCTCTTGGACTATGGCCCAAGGGAACTGAAAATAATAACAATAGCCAGGAATATTGTGTTACACATTTTAGAACATTAGCAATATTGGACATAATATGGTTTACACATAAAAATAGTCATAATAAACAATTATTAAGGTACAATATCAAATTACTTAACTTGTAGCTGTAGGCTGGAGCTCCGCTCTGGTCGATGTCTCGAACAAGAATGGTCTCTGCCACTCGGAGCTCCCCCTTTTATAGTCGTGAACAAACAACTGTAATGTTTCATCTACCGTCATCCAAAATATCAATGACTTAAAAGGTGGATATCCGTTTCGAATTTCTTATGTTTTGCTACATTATACCCCAATAAATGAAGTAGCCTACTTTTACAGACATACTGAAATAATGAAAGAATGATTGAATAATATAAATGAAGTATTACATACTTGTTGCAAGTTTTAGGTTATGCAAAAGAAATACTTATAATAACAATACCTTTAATTAGGATAATCTATTACGGCCATACTGACAGTACTTCGTCCACGAAGTATTGCCAGGTGCCGTTAATTTTACAATGAAAGAAAAAGAAATATATATATATTCTTATTTAGAGTATTTATATAGACATGGAGGTCCACATTCAATTCTGGGTAAACCAGTGATTAGCCAAAATAAATAAGTTAAAATAAATATTAGCCAACTACATAGACATGCCAGTCACATTCACCCGCTGCCAGTGAGATAACTCGGCACCAAATAGGAGGCTCCCAGCGGATAAATAAATTTAAGCCAACTACATAGACATGCCAGTCACATTCACCCGCTGCCAGTGAGATAACTCGGCACCAAATAGGAGGCTCCCAGCGGATAAATACATTTTAGCCAACTACATAGACATGCCAGTCACATTCACCCGCTGCCAGTGAGATAACTCGGCACCAAATAGGAGGCTCCCAGCGGATAAATACATTTTAGCCAACTACATAGACATGCCAGTCACATTCACCCGCTGCCAGTGAGATAACTCGGCACCAAATAGGAGGCTCCCAGCGGATAAATAAATAATAATAATATAATTTTCATCGTAGTAATAATATTTTCTTTCTTTCATTGTAGTAATTTTAAAGAAATCTTTATGCAATAAGAGTTGATTCATATTTCTCAGACATCATCAGAATCCACGAAACATCAACATCAACTGACTATAAATCAAATATTACTTAATTATTTATAGTAATAACAATTAAGTGATTTTTATAAGTTAAGAGCGTTGTTTGTTGCAAACACAATCTAGTCAAATTAGGTACATGATATAAATTTTAAATAAATTCTCTACAGCATAATTAATAATTAGATATCACTAAAGACGAAATGCTTAATATAACATTACTAACCACTTCATTGTGTTTACGATCATAGATAGATTACAATCAAAGCAAACAAGAAAAAAGACGAGGCGCAACCTATATTTATGTGTAGTTTTTTTTTTGTTCACATGGCATTTTCAACAGCACTGTTTTCGTCTACCCATTCTCCAGGCCAGAATCGCAATTTTTCTTTAGCCACAATAATATCTCTGAAATTATTACCATGACCTTTTAGAGAATAACGATCATTGGGGAGAATCGAACTTACTTCGTAGGGACCTTTAAATTTTGAACTTAATTTATCGTGACGCCTATGGTCCTGACTAACATAAACCAAATCACCTATATTATAGTTTTTATTATTCCGCCTAACAGAGTCAAACCGTTGTTTGAATTTTTCCGCGACTTTTATTAAACGTTGCTTAGCAAGTTGACGATCGGCCTGCAAATCGATATTATGATCTATATTTTCACTTATAACTTCATTTAAACGGGCTTGCACAACTGGTATGTTTCCCTCGACACCAATTAATAATCGCATAGGAGAGAAACCGGTTGATGTTTGCACAGTGGTATTCAGAGATTGCTGTACTTTTGGTAGTTCGTTCGACCATTCTGACGCTTCATTACACACAGCACTAAGCATATTGATTACTGTAGAAACGTAACGTTCGACCTGCCCATTACTTCGGGGAGTGCCTGTAGCTATCATGTGGTGCTCGACATTAAGCTCCCTAAAAAGTGATCGAATATGATTTGAACTAAAATTTGTACCACGATCAGTAACTACCAAAGATGGCGTGCCGAACAAAGTAACGGTTTCTCTTATTATAGGATCCAACTCTCGAGCATTTAGAGTTTTAAGAGGCTTTAATAAACAAAATTTGGTGAAGCCATCAATTAGTAATAGAATGTATTTAAAGCCTTCCGTGGTTGACGTAAAAGGCCCAGTACAGTCTAAATGAATGGTATGAAATGGTATAGCGGTTTTGTCAATAGGATGTAATAGCCCTTGTTTTGGGCCAGAACATCCCTTTTTAGTAATACAAATCAAACAATGGTAAATATATTTTTTAACAAAAGCCGCCATTCCAGGGAACCAGAAATACTGTCGGACTTTATGCATCACTTTATCGAACCCCACGTGACAGTTTTCATCGTGAAACAGTTTCAATACACTTATTCTATATCCCCTTGGCACAAACATTTTCGGCTCCGCATCGGGATTAGTTTTGTAATGCAATAAATCATTTTTTATTATATATTGATTAGAATCTAAGTCTCCCGATTGTAATTGAGATATTAGGTTTTGAGTCTCCAAGTCGTTTGTCTGAGCAATCTTTAACCATGAATCGGGCCTATCGGCGTCGGGGACTTCAATTAAATTAATTTCAGGAAAACTACGTTTACGTATGGGGAACGAGGATTCAACGGGATTGCGGCTTAAGAAATCAACATGACTTATGAATTTACCCTTTTTGTACTGAATATTAAAGCGAAAATCTTGCATAAAAGTCCACCAACGAGCCACTCTAGGAGATAAATCTTTCTTTGTCATGGTGGATTTTATTGCGTTACAATCCGTGACGATTGTAAATTCGATACCCAGAAGGTAAACTCTGAAATGTTTCAGGGCATTGAAGATGGCCAGGGTTTCCAAATCGTAAGAGCAATACTTAGATTCTATAGGACTAGTTCGTTTACTATAATAGGCTACGACCTTATTAACGTTACCTACTCTTTGTAATAGTATTGCTCCGTAGCCTATGGAACTGGCATCAGTGTGCAGTTCTGTCGGGAGTGAAGGGTCAAAAATAGTTAATAGTGGTTTGGAAATAAGACGGTCAATGACATACTTTCGAGCTGCATCCTGTTCAGGGCCCCATTCCCACTTTTTATTAATTTTGGTTAGATTAGTAATACATGCCGTTCGTGAGGCAAAATCGGGGATAAATTTTCTAAAATAACTGGATAGGCCCATAAACTGACGGACTTGTTTAATATTACTGGGAACAGGAGAATTAGCTAGAGCATTAATTTTTGTTTCACTTGGCCTAACACCGTCCCGCGATATATGTCTACCTAAATATTCAATGTTATCTACAAAAAATTTACATTTTTTGAGGTTGACCGTAAAACCAGAAGAATTAAGAGCCGAAACCGTTTGTTCCAAATAGTCTAGTCCTTCTTCTATTGTATTAAAGGGAATTAAAATGTCATCAATGTATACAAGTAGAAATTTTAAGTGATGTACTGCTCTAGTAATTGCTCTTTGGAACACCGAGGGACCATTGCAAATACCAAAAGGCATTTTCAGAAACTCGTAATGTCCGTCCGGTGTTACAAAAGCAGTGTACTTAGTTGAATTACTTGATACGGGAATCTGATAGAAGCCATTTTTCATATCAAGTGAAATATAATATTGAGAATTACCTAACTTGTCAATTTGATCCTCGATTAAAGGGAGAGGATATCTATCTTTTTCTATCAATTTATTTAACGCTCTATAATCAATGCACATTCTATCACTTCCGTCTTTTTTTTTAACTAAAATCACAGGGCTAGCAAAGGGTGAATTACTCTCCTTAATTATTTGTTTATCTAATAACTCTTGGACTATTTTTTGAACTTTTTCTCTTTCTATTGGAGCTAATCGATATGGCCTGTAGTAGATAACCTCATCCCTTTTTAGTTTTATTTCAAGTTCTCCGGTTTTGACATGGCCAATGGACTTCAAAACAGAGGGGTATTTTACAAAAATGGTTTCCATCTTATCCTGTATCACAGAATCTAAATGCGACACTGCTACCCGAAATTCCGAAAGTGAATTTGAATCATCCTTTATAAAATTGATGTCTGAGCCACATTCAGCGGCAGTTTTTCGTAATAATCGGGAACCTGAAGAGTCAGTCACGATTTCTATATCTGGGTATTGAATAACATTTCTACCTATTAAAAGATCATAGCAAAAATCGGTGTCCTTAACAACAAAAATATCTAATTCTATACACAAGTCTTCAAATTTAATTGGTACTATAATTTTAGCAAGTACTTGTAATCTACCGAACCCTATACCGCAAAGATTTAAATGACATGGGCTAAGATGGCAGCCAAGACGTTTAGCTATTGATTCTTTGATTAAACTGCAACTAGCTCCAGTATCTACAAGTGAATTTATGGCAACCCCATATATTGATACTGCTGTCAGTATCAATTTGTTTGGTCTAAAAAATTAACCACCTTTTCAGTTGTATTGGAGTCACTTTTAGGTTTGTATCTACAAATCAAATCGTTATGACCGGGTTTTTTACAGTAAGTACAAAATTTACTTGCGAAAGAGCCAGATTTTTGTTCACGCTGTTGTGCATCATTGGTATCTACATCTTTTGTAGAGCATTGTGCCCTAGTGTGCCCAACCTTGCCACATGTAAAACATTTTATGTCGCCAGACCGAAAATCTACTTTAGGACGTTTAGAAGGATTAGTACTAGGAGAATTTCTACCGTTATTTTCCAAGGGTCGTTTCTTTAGTTTCGTATAAGAGGTAAATAAGGAAATTAGCTCCGATGTAGATTTGACATTGCTGTTAAAAGAGGCCATTCTTACATTAACGTCACATATACTTCCACAAACTAATTCTACCAATTGTGATTCGGTAAACGAAACTTTAGTATTTCTGAGTAACCTAATTTTCTCCCTAGTATATTCACAATAAGAATCTGCAGATTCTGATGAATACAGTACAGCTTTTCGCATTTTTTCTGCAAGATTCCTTTTTTCAGGATACAACGCTTTTAGTTCTAAGCATAAATTTTCCCATGTACGACCGTCTGCGGGATCCCATGTCTCGAACCATAACAAAGCAGATCCCTTAAGGGCCTTACCGGCTTTGGCCACGGTTGCGATGCTGCTCCAACCAAACTCCTTAGCAAGAGCGTCGATGTTGCCGCACCATGAGTCGGCACCCAGGTCACTCGTAGCTGGATCGAAGATTGGTAAAGCGACGTCACTCTCTTTATGATGACCTCCGGACACAGCGTCTTTGATGGCCCTCAGTAGGTCTTGCAAAACTGGGATTTCCATTCTGTAATAATAATTTAAGGAAATATTAGTTATAGTGAACGGTAGATCGATCCCACTTCTGATAATAGCAAAAAGTAGGGTAGTAGTATAATCTGGGTAATATAAATTACCCAAATAGAAAGCTTTGAATACCTGAATGGTTACTAGTTATTTACTGGGTGTGGATGTTCTCATGAATATGATGTGTATTATACAATAGGAAGCATTGAATACCAGAATGTTTACTAATTATATATTGTGTACGAATGTTCTCATGAATATGGTGTGTAGGGAAGGATTTAACAAAGTAAAGCACAGAAAGACAAGGCTAGACGTTTATTTATCAGTAATTAGTCAGTAAGCTAGTCGTCCGTTCCAAATCTAGGTCATCATGGAGAAGAACGGACAAGAAACTCCACGGAAACAGTCTTACAGTAATCTTTACCATGAAATATAGTTATTTTAACAACAATTAATTCTATCTCTTGGACTATGGCCCAAGGGAACTGAAAATAATAACAATAGCCAGGAATATTGTGTTACACATTTTAGAACATTAGCAATATTGGACATAATATGGTTTACACATAAAAATAGTCATAATAAACAATTATTAAGGTACAATATCAAATTACTTAACTTGTAGCTGTAGGCTGGAGCTCCGCTCTGGTCGATGTCTCGAACAAGAATGGTCTCTGCCACTCGGAGCTCCCCCTTTTATAGTCGTGAACAAACAACTGTAATGTTTCATCTACCGTCATCCAAAATATCAATGACTTAAAAGGTGGATATCCGTTTCGAATTTCTTATGTTTTGCTACATTATACCCCAATAAATGAAGTAGCCTACTTTTACAGACATACTGAAATAATGAAAGAATGATTGAATAATATAAATGAAGTATTACATACTTGTTGCAAGTTTTAGGTTATGCAAAAGAAATACTTATAATAACAATACCTTTAATTAGGATAATCTATTACACGCATCGCGCCGTTTCATTCGTTCACGGTCGCGCTCGCGCACTCGATCTAACAGCCGAGGGCATAAATACGAGCGCACAACAGGCAACGCTTGCTACTTTCACAAACGCTTCGGCGAGCGCGCCCGCAACTGCAGATCACCGTGTAATTATGGCAAGCAACAGGAAAACTAGCCGAGATCTTGGCTACGACGGGAGCCGAGATCAACAACGTAACTGCATACCGTCTATACATCTATGACTCCGCCAACAAACTGCGCTTCCTGATCGACACTGGGGCAAACGTGTCGGTTGTACCGCCCAACAAAAGAGCTGCACCGGCATGTGACATACTACTGTACGCTGCGAACGGCACGCCCATACGTACGTACGGCGAACGCGACTTGGACCTCAATCTTGGATTACGCCGATCATTCAAATGGAAATTCACGGTTGCTGACGTGAAGAGGCCAATCATCGGTGCCGACTTCCTGCAATATCACAACCTTTTAGTTGACCTACGAGCCCAGAAACTTATTGACAAGAAGACAGGCTTATCAATCAATGGTTGTCTGTCAAGCAGCACATCAACCCCAACGGTACTCACACTCAACGTGAATGACCCGTACTGCGATTTGCTAAAGAAATACAACGACATCACATCTACCAACTTCAGTAACACAAGTGCTAGTGACGTGGAGCATTACATCGTGACACACGGACCGCCCGTATACTGCAGAGCACGCCCATTGCCGCCACATAAGTATAAAGCCGCAAAAGACACGTTCCAGTTAATGCTTGAGCAAGGTATATGCCGACCCAGCAAATCACCATGGGCTAGTCCTCTACATCTAGTCCAGAAGAAGAACGGTGAACTCAGACCATGCGGAGATTATAGAAAACTAAACGCCGTGACGAAGCCCGATCGCTACCCGATACCCCGTCTACGTGACTTCACCTACAGATTACAAGGAACGACTGTTTTCACAAAAATCGATCTACGCAAAGCATACAACCAATTGCGTATTCGACAAGAAGATATAGAGAAGACTGCAGTAATTACTCCATTCGGGTTATTTGAATTCCCTCGAATGTGCTTCGGATTACGTAACGCAGGTCAAACATTTCAACGACACATGAATAATATACTGGGTGACCTGGACTTCGTGTTCCCGTTCGTCGACGACCTTCTTCTGGCGTCTGCTGATCCAACTCAACACCGACTACACCTAGAAGAAGTTTTCAAAAGGTTACATAAGCATGGAATGCGAATAAACGTGTCTAAGTGCGTGTTTGGAAAAGAAACGCTCGAGTTCCTAGGCTACGACGTATCAGCTGCCGGAATTAAACCAATTGAAGAACGTGTTAAAACTATAACAACATTTCCAGAGCCGAAAACAGTACAAGAACTACGTCGCTTCCTAGGCATAATTAATTTCTACAAAGAAAGTATTCCACGCGCAGCGCATACACAAGAAAAATTATTCAAGTACCTACGCACTTCGAAAAAAAATGACAAAACACCCATTCATCTAACGCTCGACGAAAAAGAAGCCTTTGAAGCAAGCAAAGCCAGTATCAGAAACGCTGTTATGCTGACACATCCATCTACACATGCATCCATCTCACTCATGTGTGATGCATCCAACACGTGTGTCGGCGCAGCCCTGCAGCAGTACATTCACGGAAGATGGCAGCCACTCGGTTTTTATTCAAAAAAACTGACCGACGCTCAAAGAAAATACAGCACTTTTGATCGGGAATTATTAGCTATCTACTTAGCGATTCGTCATTTCCGAAAAATGTTCGAAGGTAAAGAAATTACTGTATATACCGATCACAAACCTCTGACGTTTGCGCTCACGAAAGACAACACCAAGACAGAAACACAGCTACGGACAAGATATCTTCACTACATTAGTCAATTTACGACGAAGATACTACATATCGATGGCAAAGAAAATGTTGTCGCTGACGCCCTATCTAGAATCGAAACAATTACGTTACCATCACCGATCGACTACGAAGAGTTAGCGCGTCAACAACAAGATGACAAGGAAATAGAAAATGTCATGCGAAACAACAACTTGCAGTTTCACCGCATACGACCAAGCAATTCAAAACACAAGATACTGTGCGAAACTTCAACAGGCAGCAACCGACCTTACATACCGCCACAGCTGCGACGAACCGTGTTCACAACAATCCATGCGATGAGTCATCCCGGCATTCGCGCCACGCGCCACCTAATAACAAAACGATTCTTTTGGCCGAGTATGAATACCGACGTCAACAGTTGGACACGAAGTTGCGTCGCATGTCAACAAAGTAAGACACAGCGCCATACTGTATCACCACTCGAAACTTTTCCACGCACCGACCGTCTGTCTCACATCCACATTGACATCGTTGGACCACTACCATTATCAGATGGGAAACGATACTGTGTAACAATCATCGACAGATCAACTAGATGGCCTGAAGCATACCCAGTGGCTGACATCACCGCCGAAACAGTCGCCCGTGTTGTGTACGAGGGTTGGATAGTTCGATTCGGATGCCCAGAAAAATTAACCAGTGACCAAGGACGTCAATTCGAATCCGAATTATTTAAAAGTATCATGAAGCGATTAGGCATCGAGCGCACACGTACCACTGCCTACCATCCTCAAGCAAACGGCATGATAGAACGTTGGCATCGCTCTCTGAAAACCGCATTGACGGCTCGTTTACAAAATTCAAGCTGGACATACGAGTTACCAACCGTCATGCTGGGTTTACGTGCAACAATAAAAAACGATACAGATGTCTCTGCAGCAGAAGCATTATATGGCCAAACACTTCGACTACCCGGCGAGATGATAGGCGTGAAGATAACGGACGGAATAAAGTCACATTATGAAGACGTCATAGCAAACGCAATGCAAAAACTACACGCCTCACACATCAATACAAACCGCCGGACAACATACGTTCCTCGACACTTACGAACGTGCACGCATGTGTTTATCCGTGACGATGCAGTACGCAAGCCGCTAACGCCCACATACAACGGCCCGCATCGAGTGATTGAACGCAATGATAAGGCATACACAATACTCGTAAAAGCAAAACCAAAGAATGTCTCCGTGGATCGACTGAAACCTGCATTCCTGTTGGACTCCGAGCCCGCTGCCGACGACTTCCGTGATTCACCGTACATGACGAGGTCAGGAAGAGTCTCTAAACCTCCAATACGCTTCGCTGGGGGGGAGCACTGTACCAGCTAACCTGCAAGCATCAACGACGCCACCGCACGCGAAGCGCGCGAATTGGACACTGAGGCGCCCGCGCCAGAGAGCGGTATTTATACGTGCCGCGCCACCGAGGCTCTAGGGCTCCACAGGCGCGCGAGCTCGCTCGTGATTGGCCAACAATATTTTGGATGGTGCCATCAGCACCACCAGTGCTACCCAAAATGTGTATTTATAGGCTAGGTCATGTGGTAATAAATAAGTTTGTGAATTACTATACTAACGCTGTTTTAATTACCATATCCCATGGTAAACGGTCAAGGAAAACATCGCGAGGAAACCAGCATTTCCTAGAACCAAAAATTCGAGGACATGTGACATGTAGGTACCTATACCAACACGCACTGGGCCCTCGTAGAGGATATTAGCCTCTCGAAGAGAGGAGGCCTGAGTCCAAACAGAACAACATGGAACAAATTATAGGCTGATTATGTAGCTGTTATATACCAAGTAGTTTGTTTAGCTTTATCTATAAATTAATTAATTGATTGACATACATTTGCACACTCCTGTCTGTTCTAAAACTATCTGATGAAAATGTAAACAAATATACCTACTTATCAGAAATAGTACCTGTGGATGGCAACAATTTGTGTTTATACGGCGATATGTTGTTGTTATTCTGTGCCTAGTTTGGCACACCTTAGCCTGGTCCAATTTCTGCGTGAAAGTTAAAAGAAAACCAATACGAAGACGTACATCCTCGGCAATTTTAACCATTATATTATAACCAGTATGTGTGGTCCTATGACTAAATTCTTCGAATGAAGCTCCAAAAGGGCAAGCGCTCATACAAATAAGTGATTCGGATTGTCATTTCTGGTTATGATAGAAGGCTATAAGACCCTCACCCTCATAAGTGCAAAATTTCATCATAAGTACCCCGTGATAAAATCAACAATGACATTATTATTATTCTTACATATCTCCGGACTATAGGGTCCCATTCTTTGGAACGCGTACGAGGGGCCGAAGGCAACTCGACAATTTTAAATGGAATCAGGCACCAACCGACGATTATCCCTGTATGTACAGACGCCAGCATATCAAACTACTACAATCTGTCAAATTTGTTTAATAGATTTTTAATTTTGTCGCTAAAGTATAAGGTTGATTAGGAAAATTTGACAGTCTCGGGTAGCTTGATGTGCTGGCGTCTATACCTTTTAAGTGCACCCAAGAACAACCCCCGGTTGATACAGGACTATTGCAGAACATTGAAACAAAAATTAATGGGCAATGTAGGATTTGGTCCGCCGATAGATTGGTTACCTTGAACTATGGAAGGTCAGCTAAGTCCCCTGCCTGACCAATGTTATAATTTACACGGACAAAATGGCAGGGGGTGACTTGTACACTCAATATTTATAGGTCCATGGATATTATTATTATTATCATTGTGTTTTTGCAAAATAGTATCATTCATGGTCTTAAAGTAGTTTACCGATAAGGAAAAGGTTTAACGTTAGGTAATCGACATAATAGCCAGTATTATAATACCTATAACACAAGTATTGTGATGTTTCCTTTGAAGTCATGATCTCATATCTGCACGTCTAACTCAAAAAGAAGGTAACGTCATGGTCCGTCACGACTCACGATTGGTAGCTAGTAAATATTAAGTTTATAATAATCAAATCAACCTTCATTAGGAAGTAATAAAACTAAGTAACACTTAAGTATAACTACATACGTTACAGACTCCGATGGATATACCATAAAGCGCCGAATACACTAGGGAACATTTTGTCCCGCAACATGACGCGCGACACTCAATATACGTGACGCTGCAATGTTGCATAGAGTCCCGCAACATGCCCCGCAACATTGTACGTGACGCAGGACATGTTGCTTGCTCCCGTCTAGAGAGCGAGCGCACGTGTCCTGCTCCAGCGTCGCGCCATTTTGTCACCGAGTGTAGTCGCGTACGCAACGTGCCCCTGTAGTGTATAAGTACCTATGTGTAGCCTAAGCACATTTATTGATGTATCACACTTCACCCCCTTATTATGTCTGTAGTGTGGGGAAATGATACCGTGCTGTCACTTCTGGAGCTTTACGATAGTCGTGGATTGTTTTGGGATACTTCACACCGTGATTATCGAAATAAAATAAAGAAAAATGACGCGTGGGAGGATATAGCCAAGGCGCTTGAATTACCTAGAAAAGATATAGAAACCAAAGTGCATACCCTGCGTTCGTAATTTGTCCGAGAAAGGAAGAAAGTGAAATCTTCAAAAACTACTGGTAGCGGACGAGAGGACGTAAAGTCCAGTGCATGGTTTGCGCACAAACGATCCGTCAGACATTCGGAGATCACTTAGAATATTAACTCTTCTTTCTCGTTGTAGTAAGAAATTCCGCATCCACCACCTTCTCTTTCTCTTACGTTTCAATACGCTCTATATAATTACTATGTACGCAGCACAACCTCCTCGGGCGACATTTCTATGAGCATTGACTAGTGTGGCCGGCAAAAAGTTCCGCGACAATTATCTCGGGATACTTCACGTAGTTGTTGATGGATATGTTCCGCAACATGTTTCTTCATTTGCCCCCTAGTGTATCCCAGGCTTAACAGTAACACTTTGACCCGCACTACGTCACTAGGATTTTTTCCTGAATCGTAGCTGCGTTCATGGATAGAAATCTCACATGAGTACAGACCCAGAGCCGGAACTAAATTATTTGTATGTACCTAGATCATTCAAATATTTTTGTTCCGATGAAGCAATGAAACCCGCGAGCTCGCAATCCAGAAGCCCAAGATAGTTGTTAAGTCGCTGCGCCAACTGTGCTGTGCTGTGTCAACTGCATAATTATTTCATATTCATCACCCTCGTCGCTATATGACAGTACACTGCTTATTGTCTGGCGGTCTCTCCAATCGCTCGCCATTTAATTCGGTCCTAGGCCACTCTCATCCAGCTGGTACCAACCACCCCGTGATGATCGTCGCTCCACCTATCCTGAGGACAACCCACCCGTTTTACGGTTTCTACTCAAGAACACGGTCTCCCACGGTTATCGGTTTTAAGGGCGGCCCATTGCCATAGTAATCTAAGGAGTGGCACAGGACCTGAGGGTGTTTTTCTTTGGCGGATTCTACAGGCCTGTTATAATTAGCCTGCCGTAAACTTGTCAATAGATAGTAAGACTCGTGTCCACCGGGTTTCACACAATATAACAAAGAGTGGTACAAGCAAAAATATACCTAATTATTTCTATAACTGTCTATTTTTACTCGTAATTAATGTATCAGACAGTTGAGCTTACAAGCATAGGACATATTCGTCGATAACTTGAAATGCTTCATTTAAAATTACTAGAACTATTTTAACACTGCATCGGTGCGGGCCAATCATTTTTGCAACTATGTTAAACATATTGATCACAATGAGAGACAAACGGCCTCAGTGTACAGACCAATAGACCTAGATAACGCAAGTATGTATGAAACCAAGCGTGCCATTTTTTGACTACCTACTATGACGTCACAAGCGCTCTTTCTCACTCACACTCACCCAGCCAACAATAGGCAGGACTAAGGGCGAAAGTGGCGGCTTATGATTTTTGAACGTAAGTTGGTACGATTTTTGGCACGCGAAGTAGATGCTTTTGCGTCTTCTAGGTATATCTCTATCTGTGGTACAGACCCTTTGTTACCGACTTCACAAAAAGGAGGAGGTACTATGTTCGGATGTTTGTATGTTTGTTTTTTTTTTTTTTTTTGTATGTTTGTTCATCGAATACTCCGCCAATTGTCGACGGATTTTTAAAATTATTTTTTTTTTCGAAAGTAGATAGTTCTGAGGTGGTCCCATTGTCACCAAGTTAGGATTTGATGATGGGATCTTAGAGAAATGGAGGGCAACCCTCAAATTTTATAGGCTCACTTATTTTTTTCGCATATTTTATGAAGTATCTTGTGTATTTGCGTATGGTTGTCACCATCTCAGGTAGCTGAGCTGATGATGGAAGGTACAACACCTTAATAGTAAGAAGTTACTCGAACAGACAAGGACAGTTTTAGTAAATTGTTTTGATGTTTGATAGGGCATTTGCCACATTTGGTCTCATGATCATCAAGTCATGACCTGATGCTGCAGTCAGAAAAGTCTGCAGAGTACCTAACTCCTCGGCAACTAACAGCAGATATATCGTGTTTAGGCTCATTGAAAAGAGCTCGATGTGTGGATAAACGTACTGTTAATGAGAAACACCGAAATACATAGAGACTTGATGCTGAAGCCAGGAGCATCAGAAAAAGTACAAATCTTGAAATTACAGCACCGTAGTCGTGTTTGGGCTCATTTTAAACAGGACAAAATTTTAAGTTTAATGCAATGTTAACATAAGTCTGGCCTGATGCTGCCAGGATTATCAGCGGGATCCTGGAGAAATCGAAGGAACTCTTCAAATATTATAGGCACACCTATAGCGATTCGGGTATTATTTATACTAACTCGTGCATTTGCTTTCGGAAAGCAAAATTTTGTGAAGTAAAACTGATGATGAGACCACAGATGGCCACCGGGACTACTCAATAATAAGTATTTCACAGGTTGCGATTCGATTACTTTAATATGGTTTCTAAGCGATTTATGCTCGTCACAATGCGAATGGTGAAATGGAGCTGATGGTGGAGTACCAGGAGAAGTCCTCAACAATTAACGTCCCTGTATCGGGAAAAGTAACATTTTGTAAAAGGCGATGAGCTTGATGCATTATAAAACAGTCCCACTAAAAAGCGAGAAATAAAAACTTTTTAACAAAAAAAAAAAACGACTTCCATAAAAAAACACTACAAAGTGAAAAATAACTTTAATTTCGGAAGTCGGTGGCAACAAACTAAAATGCAGATCCAAAGACACCGACTTCCGAAATTAAAGTTATTTTTCACTTTGTAGTGTTTTTTTATGGAAGTCGGTTTTTTTTTTGTTAAAAAGTTTTTTTATATCTACTGAACCCTAAAAAATAATGGAACTGGTTATTGCAACTTCATGACAAATACCAGTTCCACACTCTAGAATCAATTTAAAATAATTATCCGGATTAAATAAAGCGTAAAATTGTACTTTTTGTCGTGCTACTTTGCATATGGTTTTTGTACTTACTGGTAATGTGTGAAATTATGTGGTTCAAGTGCGCAGTCTATAAACAATGTTTCAACATACAACCTGTATTGGCCAGTAAATTACTTATTAGAATCAAACTATTTAGTGGTATCTTATGGAAACGAGTAGGTAGGTAAATACAATATTATGAAAACACGTTTTGAAGAAGTTAGATTTGTTAAGGAGCTCGACCGTGGAAGTACCTATTACTTCGTTCATCATTGTTTCCAAGCAATGGTGTTCTATCCCGGTTTGCTAGAAATCGGCCCCGCACATAAGAATAATGAAATATGGGATGCATGAAGAAGCCTCCTCGTGTAGCGCAGTTTGTTCCGCCAGTTACTCAATTGAACCGAGCGCCCGGCGCATCCTGGACAGTCACAACCAACACCTTATTTGACTGGCCAATTCTTCCCTTGCGGTAGTAGAGCTAATGCCCGCCTGGTTTGCGACCTCCCACCGGAGTCCGGCGTCAAGCAGCCTGTTATGTTTCGTCGATGCGTGGGAGTTCCAGTGTCTTAAGCATCTTCTGGGCACGCTGTTTCCATCATAGACCTCATCCGTCGCTTTCCATTAGGAGTGATCAAAGTCAAGAGCGAGCCCATTCAGAAAAAAAAAAATTGCCAGCTTTGTCTCCGGATTTGCATTAAAAGTTTGGGTTTGCTATCATCATCAGCGGCTTACAGCGGGTCAACCTTTAGATTTACAATGTTGTGATCATCTTTCTGTTTATCCAGCTATTAAATAAGTATTCGACTAGTAATTTATATCACTATTTTACCTTGACATTTTGAGTAAGTAAGACGATACGAGGAAGTTGTCGGGAAACTACTGAAACTCAGAAAAAGTTTCATGTTATATGTACGCCGTAACGTACACCTACCTTATTAGTATACCTATAGGCTCCCGCAGACAGAGGCGACGCGACTGTTGGAGCCTTATATTGTACTAGCTTTTGCCCGCGACTTCGTCCGCGTGGGTTTCGTACTTTCCTCAAATAAATTTAATACCCTCTCCACCTCCCCCTGAAAGGTATTTCGAAAATTATTGATTACGATCTTTATACTTACTTTATTCAAAGAAATAAGTATTCGGGCCAATATTTTAGTTAAACTACCTAAGATGTTTCAAATAAACTATCCTCCCTTTTCATCACGATAGGGCTTGTTTTTGCATTTGGTACGTTTCCATTTTTATGATATAAAGATTATTTATACCCATTTTCGTGTTAATAGAAGTTGAAGTTTCTACTCCTTAAACTTTATTACCCTTTTCCACCCCGGTAGGAGTCGAATAAGTAAAACCCTAAAACTCATACTTTTTTATTTTAAGTAAGTAAGTAGTAAACCCCTAAAAGTGACAATCTTTATTATTTACTGAGGCAAATGTTGAAAAGTTTCAAGTTTCTTAACCAAAGGAATAAGACCACCTTTTCACCTTCACAGTTTTTATCCCCATAGGGGCGAAATATTAAAAACATGTTTGGGACGTTTCCATATCTTGACTCAAAGATTATTTATACCAATTTCCCATTGAATCAAGCCACGCAATAAAATACTCCTCTGTGATATGGACTACCCCCGTTCACCCCGTTAGGGTTAGATTTTCGAAAAACCCAGTCACACTTTTTTATTTATTTTGGTCTTAAGTATACATACTGAGTTCCGAGTTTATATTATTGGACCGCGCGATAAAATTCTTCCATACAAACTGACACCCTCAATCTCCCTTTAGAGCAGAAAAACATAAAATGACAAACTATAATTTACTTAGATAAGTATTTGTGCCAAGTTTGAAGCTTAAATTTATTCATACCATTTTTTTGGAGTAAATCAAGCTACGCACTATAATACCGGCCTTAAAAATTGAATTACCACTTTTTTACCCGTCAGGGGTCTACTTTCGAAAGACCCATTTCTTATTACTTACTTAGGCAAATATTCCTTCCAAGTTTCAAGTTTATTAACCAAATGAATAAGATTTTTTGTATAAAGTTTTTCCCCACTTTTCACCCCACACAGGAGGAATTTTGAAAAATTTTTGGGATGTGTTCATAACTTGACTCAGAGATTATGTCCAACAATTTTCGAGTTAATCAAGCCACGCATTAAAATGGAAAATTAACTACTCCTTTTCACCCCGTCAGAGGTAGATTTTCGCAAAACCCTGATACATGTTATTCTTTACTTTTGGTCTTAAGTATAAATACTGAGTTTCGACTTAATCGGAGACGGCACGTTAAAATTCTTCCATACAAATGTTGACACCCCCTAATCGCCCTTTAGGGGGTAGTTTAGAAAAGCAAAAAATGCCAAAATTCATAATTTACTTAGATAAGTATTCATGCCAAGTTTCAAGAATATTGACCAAATGAATAAGATTTTCCATATAAGCTGTATCCCCACTTTTCACCCCCACAGGGGTGGAATTTCGAAAAATCGTTTGGTATATGTTCATTACTTGACTCACAAATTATTTATACCAATTTTCGAGTTAATTAAGCCAGGCAGTAAAATTTGCCCTGTAAAATTAACTACCCCTTTTCTCCCCGTTAGGGGTAGATTTTCGAAAAACCCTGATACATGTAATTCTTTATTTTTGGTATTAAGATAAATACTGAGTTTTGAGTTAATCGGACCGCACGTTAAAATTCTTCCACACAAATTTTGACACCCCCCAATCCCCTGTTAGGGGGTAGTTTAGAAAAACAACAAATGCCAAACTTTATAATTTACTTAGATAAGTATTCGTGCCAAGTTTCAAGTTTATTAACCCAAGGAATAAGATTTTTCATATAAGCTGTATCCCCACTTTTCACCCCCACAGGGGTGGAATTTTGAAAAATCGTTTGGAATGTGTTCATTACTTGACTCATAGATTATTTATACCAATTTTTGAGTTAATTAAGCCAGGCAGTAAAATTTGCCCTGTAAAATTAACTACCCCTTTTCTCCCCGTTAGGGGTAGATTTTCGAAAAACCCTGATACACTTGATTCTTTATTTTTGGTATTAAATATAAATACTGAGTTTTGAGTTAATCGGACCGTGCATTAAAATTCTTCCATACAAATTTTGACACCCCCCCATCCCCCTTTAGAAGGTAGTTTAGAAAAACAAAAAAGACCAATTTTCATAATTTACTTAGATAAGTATTCGTGCCAAGTTTCAAGTTTATTAACCCAAGGAATAAGAGTTTTCATACAAACTTTCATCCCCTATTTAACTCCCTTAGGGGTTGAATTTCGAAAATTCCTTCCTTATTCCTCGTCTACATTATAAAGAAAACCTCTGTGCAAAATTTCAGCTTTCTAGGTCAAAGGGTTTAGGCTGGGCGTTGATGAGTCAGTCAGTCAGTCAGTCAGTCAGTCAGTCAGTCAGGACTTCTCTTTTTATATATATAGATTAGTTCACAAATTAATCCATTGTTATTAAATACCCTGTTGTTTGTTAGAGACGCCATGGTATGACTTACCTTGCTCTTCTCGCGACTCGTCTGCGCGTAATGTTCTTACTTAGTTGTTAGCAGTTCCCTAGTTCTAGTTCCAATCCTTATAATAGTAGGAAGCTTAAACCATACTTTACTGTCCAGTCTGGACTACATAATTATAGGTACGCATGAAGACATAAATCAAGCTATACATTTCCAATATAAGCTGTCTTCTCATTGTAGGTATGAAAAACCTATACAATGTATAGTCAACTAAAACTGGAAATATATAGCTCACTTGATATGTAGCCATGTGTTATGATATGTGCCATTCCAAGCAGTGTCATGATTATCGGTAGCAGACTGTGAGTAGTTCAATATTTTGATGATAATAATTAGGTAAGTATTCATCCGTAACTAAAAATACCAAATGCAAATGCTCGGTTCAAACCTTAAATAAAATTACAGAAAAAAAAACAATTACAATTCAGAATCTATTTTCAGCTATGTTTGAATGCATTTGAATATCAGCAGTTTCATGCTGAGTGGAAGCCTTCTTGTCACAGTCATGACGTGCAGCCGTCGACTATCTCTGCTTTGTCCTCATGTATATTATATATATTTTTTTTGTTTCGATATATATGATGTCATTAGAATTAATCATCTTTTTGTTTGCACGTGTTTCTGTGACAAATAAACCTATTTTTCTTTCTTTCTTTTCTTTCAGTTTAAAGCCATATTTGCCAAAACAAGGTACAAAGGATGTTCATACATTTGAAAATAGATCTAGATACTTGTTTGAGTAGAGCTGCACGATTACTGATAAATGCGTGCACTGACTGGACAGCAGTGCTAAGTATTCTGTAAAAACCTCACCGGGAAAACTAAGGTGAAGTGAGCTGTCATTCCACCTGATGTTAGCGATTGCCTCTATTGAGCTCACTTCACACTCACTTTACCTAAGTTGTCACCGTGAGATTTTTACAGAATCAATCGGCAGGTTCACTGAATCTTTGTGGCTCTTTCCTCAAATTCCCCATTTCAGACACCAATCTACATGATCATCACATGATCTGAACAATATTAAGTCAGGACTTTAAAAGAGACTCACCAGAGTTTATTTTGGCCTTTCTTCTCAGAATAGTCAGTTATAAAACGCCAACCTCATCTAGTGTTTGTAAAAAACTACTTATAGAAATGAAATAATTTATCACCATTAAAAATGTCAGACCGAAAATGGGTTTTTGAAATAGTCGAAAACCGAAAACGAAATTTTCGTACTTAAAAAAACGTTCAAATTCAAGTAGCAATCTCATCTCAGCGACAACCAATGTCAAAAACTTGTAAATATCATACGTAAATATTGATCGTATTTTTGACAGGTTGAGACAGATTAAGAATGCGAACGATCTTAATTAAAATACGAGAATTGCTCTTCTGGTAGGATCGTGTAGCTGTTAGCTCTTTGATGAAGACGTTGATCGTTAAATTACGGTTATTAAACGTTGATGGTAAGATTTATGAAGTAGGTTCTTCGGCTTATATAGGTACTCTAGACATGAGTACCTATATGATCCTCGTGACTTTTTATCACTGGACGTGATAATAAATGAATACGTCTTCCTTACCTCGGAGGGGCTTTCAAACTCCAAGGGGGGCTTGTGGCTAAATAATAACAACCGTACAGGACGATCGAAGGTTAAGCTATGATTACCGTGGTTGATATCACACACACATTACATCGAGACCCCCGTGTCTTGGAAAGCACGCATTCGTAGATCTTTGACAGTCGTTACGGGTAGTCAGATGTCCAAAAAAGTCTGATAACCAGTCTTGCTAATGGGTGTCGTGTTATCCAGTAACTGGGTTAATGAGGTCAGAAGATAGGCAGTCGCTCCATGTAAAACACTGGTGTTCAGCTGGAACCGGTTAGACTAGAAGCTGACTCCAACATAGTTGGGAAAAGGCTTGGCAGATTACTGGCTTGACAGAGATTACTTACCCACCTATGTACCTACCCATATTTTTTTTATACAGGTTGGTAGGGACTTCGACGCGCAAACTGTAACCGTGAATTCAACACATGATTATACGAGTAAATCCCATAGCGTAGTTAGTCGGTAATAAAAAAAAAATCGGCTGTTTCATAGAAAAGTGCTATATACAGGTCCCTGGAAGTATGGATCAAATCAAATAGGGGCGTGGGCAAAGTCATTTCCAAACTTTTTGATCCTGAGAATGTTGGTGAATTTTTTTACGGTTCAAAAGTTATGACCAACTTTTGTTATTTTCAATCACTTTGCATAGTGCTCAAAGAACAAAATCATTTAAAAAAAACTACCAAAAACTGTCAATTTAAGTTTTTTAGACAGCCCTGATAGTTTTTTTAATAATTTTTTTCTTTGAGCACTATGCGAAACGATTGAATAAAATTGGTCACAACTTTTGAACCGTAAAATAATTCTCAATCATCAATCATTCTCAGGATCAAAAAGTTTGGAAATGACCTTGCCCACGCCCCTATCTGATTTGATCCATACTTCCAGGGACACCCTGTATACCTACGCGATCAAAATAAGTCGAACAGTTTTTTTTAATAACCGCCGAAAAGTTTCTTTGCCCCCTGCAAAGAAACTTTCAGAATCATAATATACTGAATACATGGTAGCAGAGGGGCAATTCTCGTAATTTTAAGAACGTCCACGGTCTGATCTCAGTCTCAATCTGTCAGAAATATACTACATTTTTGATATTAACTGTCGCTGAGATGAGAAGGCCATATCTCGTAATTAAACGAACGTTTTTAAACGTTCCGAATCTAGTCGCGATCTCACCTCAGCAACAATCAAAGTCAAAAACTTGTCAAAAATGTAGGGAAATTAGAGGTATTCTTGACAGATTGAGACTGAGATCAGACAGTGAACGTTTCGAAAATTACGAGGATTTATTGCCCCTCTAATGGCGACTAGATTTTGAACGTTTTTAATTAGGTACGGGAATTGGCCTTCTGTTTGCGCGTCGATGTCACAGCTACCCTATAAGTATGTAAATTAAGTAAATCAACATACCGATTAAGAATTAAACACTTTATTCGATATAGGGCAGATTCCGGATTGGACAGATTCGAAATTCGGCAGATTCATTCGAAATTCGGCAGATTTGCTGCTCGACAGTTTCCTAGATTGGACAGATTCTTAGATTCGACAGATTAGCTATACGGGAGAAGTACAGTCGTCCAATCCGGAATCAGTCCTATACCGAATAAAGGAATTAAACAGGTACTTAGGTACTAGGTAATTAAAAATATATTTCCATTTTTCAGATATGGCCCACTTCAAAATTAGGTGGAATATTATTTGATCGAGAGCAAATTCCTAAACCTAATCCCAATGCAAACAGAAAATTTGTGGTCCTCGTGTGGAAATACTGGAATTGGCTCAAGAAACGACATGTTTTTAATTTTGGGAAGCCAGGGTATGAGTACGTATAACTACATGATATTGACTAACATGATTGTTGTGTCCTTAAAATGTTATAACCTAGCAAGACTAGCACACATATATTTTAGCATCGGCGATTAAAGGTTATGTTAGTTTCCCAGAGAAGCTTGACACAGCTAAAGCTACGCTACACAAGATCAACTAATAGAAAAGCACACAATTTTGATACCACGCTCAAAGCGAGTCACCTAACCGCGATGCAGCATCGTAGCATTTGCTGTAATGGTGACTTTGAGAATAATAAGAACGAAGAGAGTCACCGAAGCACGATGCCAATCACTGAAAAACACCAGAGATTAGGATTACAAGCGTGATGTTATGTTGTTGTGAAATCACCAATAGCTAATTCAAAAAGTAACATGCACGCTAAGGTCTTAAGGAATAGGTAGTAGGTAGAAGTGAAGGACAGACTCCTTCATTCCATCGAGAAAGATAAAATAAAAAATAAGTAAAAAAATATTTTTAAGTTTAATGGTTTTAATGAAAGTAATGATGTAGATAATGTACTAAAAGCTAAAAAATAATTCAGTAGGTCCTAGGTACCAATCATCACACCACTTTCCTCATCAATCTAGGGCATTGATCAGACAAAAAAATAAAATCGTGGGGCGCGTGAAATTTCTATCAACATTCAACCGCTCATACCATTTTAAATGCTATTACATATTTATATATCAGGTGACGCTACGCCTCACGATTTTATTTTTTTGTGTGTAAGACTGCCTGGACTTCTAAGGCTACTAAGAATATTTACCTACTAAGACTTCCGGACTTGACCTTGTCTTTTTTATGCTTTTGCTTGAATGATGGGTCTTAATTGTTGCTAGCAACTCTTCCGCCTGCTCAGCCCTCACATCCCGGCGGGACCTTGCCTAATAGGTACCAAGGTACTCTTATAACTTCATTGGCGAGGTCATATATTTTGTTCGTCTGCCTTTATTTTTCGTAATATTGAATCAGCTGATTTGATACCCGACCTTGTCAGACAGGTGGTTTGTTAAGTATTAAAGTAAAGGTTATAAGCATGCACGAGGAAAATATATTAATTTGCTGTGTAGGTTGTCTACAAAATGTACCATTATAATCGGAGCTGTGGCCTTATTATAGAGTAATTGCATCGCCCCGCGGCTACACCCGCATAAGTATCGATTCCGTGAGAATGTTGGGATAAAAAGTATCCTGTTTCATAAAAATTCGTTCAGTAGTTTTTGCGTGAAAGACTAACGAACATCCATCCATTCATCCTCACAAACTTTCGCGTTTATAATATTAGTACGATATATATACAAATATATACGGTGACTGATAATTAGTGACCGATACTTAAACACGTGCTTGTACTCACGATAACAAACAACTTTTACTATGGGACCAAACCTGAAATTGTGAAAAAAACAATCTGCTCAGTCATTTATGTTCGCCTAACTGGTCAAAATGTAGGTACTGAACAGCAGATTTTTTTTCGCGAATTCAGGTTTGGTCCCATAGTAAAAGTTGTTTGTTATCATGAGTACAATCACGTGTTTAGGTATCGGTCACTAATTACCAGTCACCCTATATATAGTAGGAAGTAGGATGTTGTAGTAGGATTAATGTCATCATTATTCCACTGCCAATAAGAGATGATGCGAACGGCCTTCTGTAGCTCCGTCTCTCTCACACTGGAAAAATTACGTCAGACCAGGTGCCTGAACTGTACATAGATCGATAGATAAACAATTTATTTGGCGCACACAAAAGACAGCACAACACACATACCTAACCAATTACCTACATGAATATAATATACCTAAAAACAAGGTGCTAATATAAAAACAAAAGGAAAAACATACATATCGAAATAAAAGTGACACTATGACGAATACTTAAAATCAAATAAATAACGAAACACTGTATATAAAATTCAAAGACCTGACTGACTGATATAATATCAACGCAAAGCCTAAACCTAGAGACATGAAATTTGGAGGGGTGTTGAGTAGGTATCCACTAAGAAAGGGCTTTTCGAAATTCCACCCCTAAAAGGGTGAATGGAGGGAGGGTGAAATTTCACGCGGCCGAAGTCGCAGGCAGAAGCTAGTTCAATATATACTAACACTATTACTTAGGTACCTAAGATAATGTTCATTGTATGTATATAGGGTGACTGGTAATTAGTGACCGATACCTAAACACATGATTGTACTCATGATAACAAACAACTTTTACTATGGGACCAAACCTGAATTCGCGAAAAAAAAATCTACTGTTCAGTACCTACATTTTGACCAGTTGGGCGAACATAAATGACTGAACAGCAGATTTTTTTTTCACGATTTCAGGTTTGGTCCCATAGTAAAAGTTGTTTGTTATCATGAGTACAATCACGTGTTTAGGTATCGGTCACTAATTACCAGTCACCCTATATACTATACAAGGTGTAACAGAATAAATGCAAGTCCTGAAAGAAGTTAATTGTTCATAATTGACTACTGAATCGATTTCAGTATCTTTTAATAAATGTATTTTTTTAAAAATTATGTATTTTTTCATTCTAACCGCCGATTGAGCCAAATAAAATTAAATTTTAGTTCAAGGCAATAAGACTCAATTTAAATGCATAAAGTAATGCTAGTGTCAACACGATTTTAAAAATAAAAAATAGCTAGCTTTAAAAAAAATTAAGTTTTGGTCATTGTATTATGCTTTTAACTCACTACTCTAATTGGGGTGTATGAGGTCTTGCGTTAATTATTTTACACCTTGATGTAGGTTAGGTATACCTACTTACTTTTATACCCATTCACTACTTACTTCGTTTCGGAAGTATTATATGACGACTTCTAACTTCAACTTTTCGAAATATCTCTATCAATAAACAGTTCGCTGCTGTTAACTTCAAAAGCAAGATGCTTTATGACCGATGACCGTACGTAGGGAAAAAAAGAACAAAAACAAAACCAGTGGTAACACTTGCATTTCGAAAATCACCCTTACTGCTACGACATACAGGGGCTTTTAATGTCAAATGTTTACTAGTGATGTGCGGTAGACCTATACATCACCGTAGAACGAATCCTCGTTTTGAAAAGCCACTCACGTATGATTCTGTCGTATCGTATAAGCTATATGCGTGTAATGTGTATCATTCATGCGGCCATGCATAACCAGATTATGCAAAACGTAGGCACAGTCACGAGCAGTAATACCTTACACTCACTCAAGATTCAAAAGTAATTTTCTCTTAAAGCATTGATATAATATTTTATAGTGTTGTTAAAATAGAGTTTTCGAAACCATACTAATAAGATTTAGATCTTTTCACGAGAAATTCGCTTTTGAATTGTGCGTAACTGTAAGGTAGTTATGCTCATGACTGTACCTACAGTGACCTACAGCTATAACATAATAAGTAACAATAGGATTTTTTCATGCGTCACAAATGAAAGCGTTTTTTTTTTGTTTTAACAAGTACAGACGCCAGCACGTCAAGCTACTACAATCTGTCAAATTTATTTAATAGATTTTCAACTTTATCGCTAAAGCATAAGGTTCAATGTTGATTGGGAAAATTTGACAGTTTCGGGTAGCTTAATGTGCTGGCGTCTGTACATTCGGATACTTCCTCTGATTATGGTTGTTGCTGCAGGGCAATTCTCGTAATTTTAAGAACGTTCACAGTCTGATCTCAGTCTCATTCTGTCAAAAATAGCTCTAAAATCCTTACATTTGTGATAATGGTTGTCGATGAGATGAGATTGCGACTAGATTTTGAACGTTTTTTTCTATAATCACTAAGGGAATTCGCCTTCTGTTATTGATTGAGGCCCAATGGGTGTCAGATGGCAGTGCTAGTTCAAAACTGATAAATACTGGCGCGCAGATATTTTAGAATAAGACTCAAAACGATTTACCTATACATCGACCCGAAATCATTTGATTAAAATTTCTGCAGTAAGTAGTCACGGCTACACATCAAGCTATACATTCCAGTTTTAGCTGAAGTCGCATTGTATATATAGGGTTTTCGTACAATCAGAAGTTAGCTTATACTGGTTAGTATAGCTTGATGTGTAGCCGTGCGTACCATGATATCATCATCATCATTTCAGCTGAAAGACGTCTACTGCTGGACATAGGCCACGTCCAAGTACCGCCGCTTCGACCGGTTCTGTGCTACCCGCATCCAGCAGATTCCTACAGTCTTCACAAGGTCGGTCCACTTTGTGGGAGGCCTTCTAACGCTACGTCTTTCGGTAGTCGATGGCCACTCCAGAACCTTTTAGCCTCATCGGCCATATGTTTTGCGAGCAATGTGCCATGACCACTAAGTTTGGCAATCATTCATTCATAATACTGTATCAATGTACGGCTACGCAATATGTAATCTTTTATGGCTTCGCTTTAATATAACATTATGGAATCAGATTGGACACAATTAAATGATTTTTTGGAATATGTAAGGATCGTAGTGACGTTCTGCAGTTACTACCGCAATGGGAAGAAGTGAGTTTATGTATTAATGTAAATTAATTCTTGTCGATGTATAAATACAGACATCTTTTTGAGGCTGACTGCTGTACTTCTTGTCTCCGGTGTTGCCCTTCAACCAATCGATGAGCTGATAAACATTGGCGATCCTTACAAACACAAGGGAAGATCAAGAATGGGATTGAGAATCACCATGCTTGGCACATTAATGATGACTGTCGGTTGTTATCCGCAGACAGAAGGACAATGTGGCCATTATTCGCTTTGGTGACTATTTAATTTATGTTAGAGCCTCGTGGAAATGTGTCGCTGCTATTTCCTAAACTGTTTAAATTATATGTGAATTACATCCATTGTGAATGTAACAATGTTATATGGATGACTAGCTGCGCCCCGCGGTTTCACCCGCATAAGTGATCCCGTGGGAACAAATCGGGAAAAAAAAAACCTATAAGTATGTTAATCCAGGGTGTCAGCTACCTATATACAAAATTTCATCAACATTGGTCCAGCCTTTTGAGCGTGAAGAAGTAACAAAAATATAAACACACACACACACACACTCACAAACATTCGCCTTTATAATATTAGTGTGATGTTTATTTTCTGAATATCTAAGTATTGTGTGAATAGATGTGAAACAGTGATGTAAAAATAATTTAACATAAGTACTTTTGCGGATGACACCTACAATATGTGGAAGAGTAGGTACTTTGACGCTTGAGGCCTCCTTGTTTTTAACCGACTTAAAAAAGAGGAGGTTCTCAATTCGTTTGTGATTTAATATTTGAACTCCGTCATTCATAAGCCGATTTGAAATTTTATTTTAAAGGAAATATTAAATTGGGTCCCATATTTTGGACAATGCCGATTTAATATAAGGTGGCGTCTTTTTGTTTTCTCGCGGCCATTAACCAAATCTCGTTTTTCTAGTACAGAATAGTAGAACAAACTTATTTGACTTGCATATCTCTAAACTCAGTCCGAAATGAGATATAAGAGTTTGAAAGTTTGTATGTGTTTATTAGCTTTGTAGGCAATTTTACTCATAGGTGCAAGGTTAGTGTTAAGTTACCACAAAATAGATAGCCGCTAAATGTTTTTGGATATTTTATTATTCGGTACACCTCCTCCCGTACGTTAAGCACTCCTCATTGTCAGGTCGGAGGGAGTATGACGCCATTTTTCTTACTTTTGATTTTCGTTAAGTCGTAAAAAAAACAATCAAACTACAAAATGTCCAAAAGCATTTAGCGGCTGCCTGTTTTGTGGTACACATCCCTTGTTTTTAATATGTTATACCTTTTTACTTTGTTTTTGTATATCTTGATAGGTACAAATATTTAGGTATATACCTAGTTAGTTATAGGTATTACTAAACATTAATATGTAATAATAATTCACCCTATCAACGTGAACTCTTAGAAAAATGAACGTCTCCGAAAGTACTTAAAACAAGCTACCGTTGGGATTTCCCATCAGCACGAATGACGAACTTCGATAATACTTTCATCCATTTTAGGGGATGAATCAATATGAATTTTCAAAAATCTTTCTAGCGCTAGTGCTCACCTACGTTATATAATATAAGGAACTCTTACAGCAAAATTATAAATACTTCTAGACCCAACGGCGGCGGTGTGCGTTGGGTGTTAGATTAGAAAAAATTTAAGATTTTTTTATGTGAGCAAGTCTGTAGAATAAGGAAATATAATAAAATTTCATCCCCGTTTTGACCCTTTTTGGGGATGAATTTTCAAAAATCCTTCCTTTTTTATTACTAAGAACCCTTGTGAAGAATTTCATGCTTCTAGATCCGATCTAGGTCATGTGTTGTCTAGGTACTGTCAGTGAATGAAGATATCCATATCATATCTAATTAAGGATTTTTATTCTATTTACAGAGATAAAGAAAATAAGTTACTAGAAGATTGCAGTGTGAAAAACTGTATTTTTTCAGGCAATGAGAGCCTGATAGATACAGCAGATGCTGTCCTAGTACATTTGCAGAGAGGCGTTATACCTGAAGTCAAAAATAGAAACCGGACACAAAGATGGATATTTTTAAACGACGAATCTCCTCGAAACGCATTTTCTTTGGCAAAAAAGAAGCCTAACCTGGACAGTCTTTATAATGTATTCAATTGGTCTATGACTTATCGGTAGGTTTATTTTTTAACTTCTTATTTGTTAAAGATAACAACAACAACAAAATGTAAATTATGTAGTCATTAATATTATGTAAAAGATATTTACAACAAGAAAGTACATACAAGGCAGATGTGAGTAGAAACACAGGGAGGGTACTCCCAAGGAGTAGTGACCATATTTGTGATGTTCTTTAAAACCATCGGCGTGCGTGTATGACCGGATGTTTGAACGTAAACGAAACAAAAGGTGTATGTAAGACTGCGGACACGAAATCAGCGGGCGCGGTGCGGCGGCGCGATTCAATGCATAGATTTATATGGAACTGGCTTCGAAGGCATCGGCGCGGCGCGGCGCGGCGCGGGGAGCGGCGTATGAGCGGTGCACACGAGTCTAGCGGTGCCCGCGCGTCGTCATTGACGTAGTGTTGTGTATTTTATTTTTTGCTTTTTAACAACCGATGTTTCAAAATGTTGTATTAAAAAGATGTTGTCGTCGCTGTTTAGATATTTCGTTCGCGAAAAAAGACACTAATTTCGAATAATACAACACTACGACTACGTCGTTCTAGCACCGCGCGATCTGGGGAGCTATTCTCTAAGGATACAGCCTTGCGGGCAGCGCTGTCGCGGTGGGTTTCACGGCTGCGACAGCGCTTTTGCACGGTTGCCCGCTGGCTTCGAGACGTCTGCGTCGCCGCGCTGCTCCCCGCGCCGCCGACGCCGCCGCCGCCCCACAATCGCTGACTTCGTGTCCGTGACCTAAGGATCAAAGCAGGTGGCGTTCTGCAGTTTCTGCCTACCCCCATGGGAAGCATGCGTGAATTTATGTGTAATGGAAAAGTACACAACGTGTAACGTTAAATGCGCAAAACCTCATACACCCCAATTAGAGCATTGAGTTAAAAGAATAATACAATGAACAAAACAATTTTTTTTAAAAGCTAACTATTTTTAGCTAAGAAAATCGTGTTGATCCTAGCATTGCTTTATGCATTCAAAATTGAGTCTTATAGTCTTAAAATAGGACTTAATTTTCTTTGGCTCACCCGGCGGATAGTATGGCAAAATACATCATTTTAGAAAAAAAACCTATATTAAAAGTTACTGAAATCGATTCAGTAGTCAATTATGAACAATTTTCGGGTTTTGCGCATTTAACGTTACACGTTGTACCTATATATCGTTGCACAGAATTGTAAGTTGTAACTATAGACGGCAATCTGTCAACGTTCTACCATATTTGGAATGTCTTGTGAAATCCGTAGCCCATCGCACAAACTCGAATAGATATTATGTAGGTAGTGCGTGCCTGTACGCATCTTAGGGTCATCCATCAATCACGTTTTTTAGAGGCTAATAGCGGGACGGGTGAGTGGATATATAAGTAATTTTTTACAGTTTAGAAACCGCGCGTCCAACGAGAAAATAAATACACGTGATATCTAACTACTCCCCCCCCCCCCCGCCCCCTTTTACATTTCGTGACATTTTGTCAACCCCCCCCCCGTTCGAGCCTCACATGAGTAATGGACGAGAGATGATATTTTTGCCACTAAAACATTATTGTTTATTTTTCAGGAGCGATGCGGATGTGCCTGTCCCATACGGTCGAGCTGTTGCACTAGATACGCCTAATAAAGAGTATAAGTCTTTGCAAGATATTGCTGAAATGGTTCCAAACTGGTCAAAAAAACATCGCCGAGGCAAAATAGCCGCAGTACTAATGTCAAATTGCGGTGTCAAAGCCAGAAACGAGTTTTTGGAAAAGTTAAGGAAACATGTTGAAATTGATGTTTATGGAGCGTGTTCGGATCAAGAAGTATATAAAACCAGGTAAGATTTTGTCGGTAAGCGTAAAGTACGATGCTTACTTACTTAATTCGATTTTATTCTGTGTGAAATTTATTTATTTGGCTATTTATGTAAACACATATATAAATAAACAAGACAAAAAACAGAAAATAGGAACAAAGGTGATGCAAAGTGGTGCAAGATGGTGGTGGTAGTGATAAATTAGTGGTATGCAAAAGGTTTTTAATCACTGATAATATATTTCAGTACCAAATAAATACCAGTAGTTCAAATAAATAAAATGTTTTTGTAATGTCAAAATCACAGATTTTTACTAAATGCTTATGAAAGTAACCGTAATTAATAATTTATTAATAATTCATAATTTAAAATATTTTTCGTTTTTTTTTTAAATATTTTATCTGTCTGTCTGTTTATTCCGGATATTTAGATGGGACTTTCACTGGCTGATAGCTGATGTTAGAAGGAGTAAATTATGCTTAATTTTATTTTAGAAAAACAAAAGTAGCCTTAGCAATTACTCCATACCATGATATCCAATTTATTTTCCGACATGCACGCGAACGCTGTCGCGGGCACAGCTGGTGTAAAATAATATAAAAAATATGTAAACTTTGTCAGTTAATCCTGACAGTGTGAAATAAAAAAACTACAATTTTTTTGTTTATCTGTCTGGAACTGTACCTAACCTATAAATTGTCTTCAAACCACAATTATATTTTATTTCAGTTGCCCTGGACATTTTACATCAGATTGCGACCCAATTGCAGAGTATTTATTTTATTTAGTATTAGAAAATACAAGTTGTTTCCAATACTTGACGGAAAAGGTGTTTTACCATGCTTACTCGAAAGGAGCTGTACCAGTTATATTCGGTCCTTCCATCGAAGACGTCGAGAGCCTTCTGCCACCAAATTCCTATCTACACGCTGACGCAGAAACAAATATAGAATTACTCGCAAAGGATATTAACACTTTAGCGGCTAGTACTGAACTACTTCTTGGTATGCATATGTGGAGGAATCATTTCAAAATAGTCAATGAGCACGGATATTTTGGAACAAAATCTTATCATTTGTGTCGTGTTTGTGAAGCATTGAATTATAATGACGAGAAAGAGAAGATTTACGACAAAGAGCTTCTTGATTTTTTCCTAGATCCGTCAAGAACCTGTTACAAATGAGTCTAATTTAATGAAAGTGTGTTTTTTAAATTTTAATTAATTTATGTTTGTTGATTTTTTTTATTAACTTTGTAAATAAACAAAGAAAAATTAAAACCCAAGATGGATGGATATTTCTTTGACCCAACGTTCGTCTGAGTCCGCAAATCATTTTGGAGAGTTTAGAAAGTTCCCTCCCCGGATCTTCCAGGAGAAATATAAATCTACAGTTCATTGAGTAATAAATTTCAACGCATTGTTATTCAGGGAGAGACTGGTCCCTTTGAATTATGATACAAGTTTGTTTTTATTACTTTTATTGTTGAAGGGGCTAAAAAGGATCCCGATAAGCGTTCTGAAGATTTAAACTGACTTTTCATACTATCCTGCAGTTTTGAAAATGGTAAAAGTAAAAAAGTATTATGACAAAATTTCACCGAGACCATCATCGGCCCAGCCCTTTCTCAACTTCCAGGCCAACCGGATGCACGCGAATACCAGTACTGCGACTGCTTTTCCGACCCTCACAACCCAGTTACTGGGTAATACAATATACTCCTTGGTAAGACTGGTTGTCCGACTGTCGGGCTTTTGACGACCTTGACTGTCAAAGATCCGCAAATGACGGACGGGACCAATTCCGAGGCACGGAACGATCGTGGTGTGTAAAGATGGTAACTCATCCACAGACCAACCCCGGCAAGCGTAGCTTAACCTGATCATTCGACCCGTGCGGCGTAATTATGACGGTGAAAACACTAACGTACTTCAGGTACCTCACCTGGAGTCCGATTGGTCACGGAACCAAGCGAACGACATGTAAGGTTTTATACATTTATCTTAGAGCTGCCACTTGGTTACGCTGTCATTTACGAGTATCGTACGCAAAATACGCGCATTGACGTGGAGTTGCGGACACCAGCCCATATTACCTTACCTTACCTTACACTGTCATGGCACCGTCGTCAGTTCGTAGGTATATAAACGCTGCATAAAAGCAACAGTAGGTATAAACATAATCCTACATCCTTTTATTAATTAAGCAACAACGCAAATATCACAGTCGAGCAACAGAAACAAAGTAGTTTGGCTAATCCTCTAAGGAAACGACATCCATGTTAAGCTTTTGAGAAAACTTCTCCAACCATTAAGACTCCCACAGACTCGCACGACGCAACTCTAGCAGAACAATTTCTATGAAAACTTCACGGAAATTGGCCTACCAGAATCGCGTCGTACCGTCGCGTCGTGCCTGTCTGCGAGTGCCTTGACGCAGCTATGGAATGACATTAATTGTTTTAAGAAATACATGGCTGCTCATAAAAGGCTCAGAGAGAGCTTTATTTTAGAGCTCGGCTTAAGCAAAGATTTTAATGCAAGGCTCAGTTTGTTAGGACTATCTTAGCTAATTTAATTTGCGGACATTTTTACTTGGATTTAAAAAAAGTCTTTCAATACTTTTTGTATCAGTGTGCAAAACTGCTTGTACAGTAGGTATCGTTAGGTACTTCCTAAGCTGCTCGTGTTCTGTGTTCATACACAGTATATAAAATACTTAGCTAGTAGTTTTTGCTTTTTTTCAAAAAGAAAAACAGCTTTTATTGAGTCCGAACACGCATTTAACTAAGTAGTTACAGTGGTTACCCCTAAAAGACATTGTGTATATGACATATCTATCCGTGATAGGTTCAAGTTGGTTTGTGTTAATATATATTTTTTTTAAAGTCTGCTTTTAGTATTGTTTTTTTTTTCAGTAAACATTAATAGGTACTTTTATTATTGCGTATAACGACAAGCAATAACAGGGTTAACATTTACGAAGGGTTATATTAAAACAATGACGCGAGCAGTCGCATCATACGCCACGCGGATTCGCCTCAGTTTGAACAGTCTTTTATTCCTGGAAATAAAGCAACCCGCCGAATAACGTGGAAAACATTTTCACAATTTAATTATCCTTTTAGCCCCTGGGTTATTTTAATAATGGTGGACTTGGCCGTCGTATCACATTAAAGTTAAAACATAAAAGGGACTGTCTGGAAAAGGCTAGGCCAGCGCACGCCGTTAAATGATATTACCGGGATTTACATTCAGATTTGATTTCTATAGCTAGCTCTCCCAATATGCTAATATAATGTTGTTTAAATATATCATTTGTACTGTAAATGTATGCAAATGTTTTTAGCGATGGCTCGTGTAATGAGGCGAATGGGTTGACCACAATTTTCAGTTTGCTATATGCTCACTTAATCGTGGTGCATTCGTTTTCCCCGTGTTAACAAATTCTTAGGTTCCGCTAGGAAAAAGAAATATAGAAAAAACGATTATTTGAGGTAAACATGACGCATAAAAAGAACAACAATATGGGAACACATGCGTCACACCTACGCAAAACGGCCATCACTCAACATAAAACCAGGATATGTAAAACCTTTTTCTGACTTTACTTTTAATTCTGCTATCTGTTTTATCTTCGCAGCAAAACTAATCTGTGTACCTACTGCAACCGGTCGTTGCATTTTTTCATTCTAGTTCCTTCCAGAAATCGAGCCCTGTTTAAACTGCATGCACTATTAGGTTCCCCTTCTTTAGTTCTATTATTTTCCCTTTTGGCAATAATAATCTTTGTTTTCTGTTTTTTTATAGTTTTAATGTGTATTTGTTTCTGTAATGCCAATTAACGCATTTTTGTTTCTTTAGTTCGCTTCGGACAGAGTAAATAGTGGAACAGATAAAATTATATAATATTGACATCTACATACATAGATACGCGCGCATTTCCGCCTTCCCAAACACGAGTTTAGTCGATCGATTAAAATACTGATCCACGTTTTGATAAAAACTCATTGAAATACAACATAAAATTAAAATCCCATTTCCAGTAAATGTTATAAAAATCAACATGGATACATATTTGATTTATCGTTTGTTGTAAATGATAACATCGAAACATTAAATTTTAATAATATCAATCAGCTTACAATCCGCCGAAAATAATAGTCGGGGTCGAATTCCAGTCTAACCAGATAGATGCAGCTGAATACCAGTATCTTATATGAAGCGACTGCTGTGCATATCGGATCTTTCATCAATTTTGATAATATAAATTTAGCAAAATTACGAGAACTAATCACGGCATACTAACTAATTTTCTATACCACTACTTCAAAGACTGGATTTAAGTTTCTGCTACGCCACCATACCCACTTCAAAATATGGCTGCTAACTTTGTTCGATTAGTTAATTTCGCGAATTTCGTCTAACTCTAGTTAAGAAAGTTTATAATCATGATCAAGATATCCAAAGTTGGAAATAAATCTTTCTTAATTTAAATGTGAGAAGAAGTTTTTTTTGTATCCGCGAGGTTTATCGAAAAGCAGGTTCTTTGAAAATGCTTCTCTTCTTATCACATAACGCCGGCTGTTGCTGAAAAAGATGTAAGACCAACCGCGCTGGGGCTCTGTCTCGCATTTGTTCGTAGCAGTATGCTAAGCGGTGGCCGTTTTGCGTTAATGTGGCACATATTTTCCCCCAAATTGTTTTTTTTTTACTTTCTTTGCGTCATGTTTACCGCAAATAAACGCATTTTATTTCTTTTTATTCTTTTCCTTAGTTTATTTCATCAACATTTTTAAAGTTAAAAATAAATAATTTCTTAATTTCAATGTAAGTATTACGTAAGTGGCGATTTATTTTTAACCGACTTCAAAAAGGAGGAGGTTCTTAATTCGATTACTCGATATCTCCAGCAATTGTGAATCGATTTCAAAAATTATATTTTAATGGATAGGGTATTGTATGCCTCAGGGGTGGTCGTATATAAATTTTATTAACGTTGCTTGGGGAGTTTTTGAGTTAGCTTCAATAATACGTATTTTTGCCACAGTTTATTTTGATGATGTTATATAATGACTTCCTGTCACTGATATTTACATAGCAAGTAGTGTTATACGAATAAGTGTGGGGTAAGTACAACTTAAAAGTGAAAAATAAAAACTTTTTTACAAAAAACACTGTAACACTGTTTTTTTGTTGTAAAAACGTTTTTTTCTATGAGGACACCTCATTAGGTATCGATATTTTCAAAAAGGGCAAAACATGGCCTGCGAGCGATCAGCACGCCGTTCACCTCAAAAAGAATTGGGATACTCATTTTAGATTAGCTTTTGTCCACCCAACGCTCGACGAAGGACGTCGTGGATCTTGTGACAGCCCCCATGTGATACGGGATGAACCTGTCGCCATAAATCCCAATAACAATGCCTGGTAATCAAACCCAGACCCTCACATACATGATACATGCCCAAGCTTGTGATTAATTATTTCAAGATCAGAGAGAAGACTAATTTCATAGACTCAAATGTAAGATACGAGTAGTATGAAGAAAGATTAATTCATGATCCACTATAAGTACCTTAGGATTTTTCTAACAATATCACACTTCTGTCATGAGACTGTATTGTGATCTGTCTATACCGTTTGGAGGTCATAAAAACCCTAATAAAGATAGCAATGACATGATTTTACTGCTTACAGCCGGATAGGATGGTCATGAAATGTATTTTTATTCAAATGGTCCTCGTCATTGCACCATAAATGCTTGGATCCCCTTTATTGATCTCGGGGTCGATCTTGTTACCACCACTTAAGGCGTAATGGATTTTCTTTAACACTAACTTGCATTTTAAGGCCTATTTATTTGAATCTCAGCTCCTCAACACGAACGTAAGCGATCAATTTCTGCCTAAATGGGCATTAAAGCACCATCCGAGCAAACTTCCCAAGTTACGAGCCATACGTATTCGCTGAAGCGATTTACAAAATTGCTCTTAAATCCAAGTTTCAAGTTCTTGTGGGATACCTGGCCTAACTTCACTTGTTATGCCCAAGAATAATACTCAATATTTGGAGAAGTTCACAACTTTTGAACGATCGTGAAAAAGTTGTTTGTGGTTCGAATGGCTAACGGCTCATTTTTCAGTCTAGAAGTTCGGGCGCTCTTTTGTTCGCTTTATTATAAGCGGGCAGTGAAAAAAAACTTATTGTACGAAAGCTAATACAATACTTTTTATGCCCATATAATATTATTGTCAAACAGTAAACACAAGATGGAGATCGGTTCTCTGGTATAAATTCAATATTTTATTGCCATTTCTCGAACAGTGGCAATTTGTGGCTGGTAGTTTTTCTTTACACACTCACAATAAAAAGTGGTTGTAACTTCGTTATAGTTTCCGAAACAGAGGCACTACACTAGTGTAAGTTGATATATGAGTGTCATTGGGATTTATATTCTGAAGGAAGATAAGTAAGGTTCAGTTTATGTTGGACGCATGCAAGAATGAATTACGGGACCTACACTTATATCGCGGAGGGTAAATTATTAGGTGCGTACTTGTAGCGTGTATGTTGTACTCTCAAAAGCTTTCTATTATCTTGAGGCCTTATTCTTCTAACAATAAAGAAGATTAGGTTTTCGTATAACTTTCCCTTCGTGAGACATTACCAAACAAAGAATTATAGGGTTTCTTTTGATGAAAGTAATATTAAAGCGTGTCTGAACGTGATCCTTGGAATTAGAATGATCTCCGTCCATCTAGTAGCATTCTTTGATGTGTGATAGGTACTGTTCATTATACAAAAAAAAAAAAAAAAAATACAAAGCTTTTGCGTGTTTGAACTTAAATGCATTTTTGACCAGAATTTTTTATTCCAAAACCACATTATTGCGTGCACTTTATTGCACCTAAAAAAGAGCCCTGTTCACTTAATAAATCAGTCACGGCGGCAACCGATGGCGCCAACAGACATCTTCTACAGTTTATTCCTGTTTCTCGATAGGCGATCAACCTTCCACCATGATAATATATAGCTGACCCGACCCCCTTGCCGTTTTTTGCTTTTTAATCCCGTGATTTATTTTTCGAACGGAGAACGATTTTTGAATACAATTAATTTTATTCTTAATGATAATTTTTTTCTCCAGAGATCGGGCTACGATAGTGTTTGGTGTTGCCTTGTTCGTGAAATGTTTATGTTTGAGAAAAAGTTGAACGATAAAAGGAGACTGTTTTAAAAATATGTAAGTAGACAAAGCAGTGTTACTAGGAGTTGATTAATTTCCAAATGTTATTGTGCATTATAATGACGGACAAAAAGATAAACTTTACCAGTATTGGGACTTTCCACAAGACATCGGACGCGCGTTTGACTAAGGCGGATCACCCACTGCAACGTTTCACGCGACGGAGCGCGGGAAACGGAGCCAAATTCCCCGCGCGGAAGCGCGTTTTTCTTGAATTTGTATGTAAAAAATCACGCGCGGTGGCGCGTTATCTGCGTCCCGCCGCGTGAAGCGGTGCATTGGGTGATGCGCCTTACCATTGTTTCCACCTACCCCTATGGGTAGCTTATGTATGTGTGTGTACAGACGCCAGTACATCAAGCTACCCGAAACTGTAAAATTTTCCCAATCCACTTTGAACCTAATGCTTTTAGAATTATATTTGCCGAATTTACATTACGAAACTAGTCGCGCAAAATTAGATTCATGACATTAGCTTTACTGATTTTTCACATGTAAATAGGTAGATCATTTCATCTTGCATGCATTCGTTTTCGTTGTGACTCGCACGAAGTTAAATTATTTGTAAGCGAGACGACAACAATGTGTACTTTTTTCTTAAGTTCATTGCATAAAATTTATAAAAATAATATTATTTAAACGTAACGATTCGCACGTTTCAGGCGATTAAATTCGTGCAATTCGACTAATAAGCCGTTTTATGATCACTGTCCATTCCGAGGTTGCCTGGAAGAGATCGCAGAAAGCGACAAGGCCGCCCATTGTCTGTAGTAATAATTGTTTTTTTTTGTTATGTATTTTCTGGTGTACAATAAAGTATATATAAATAAATATGATGTCTTGAAAATAATTTTAACGCGCAACCAGTTTCGTAATGTAAATACGGCTATATACACTAAATAAGTTTAGATAAAGTAAACTTTAACACTCCGTTCGTAATCTCCTTACGACTTCTTATCTACTTAAATTCCCGCAATAGGCGGAGGTCTGGAACAACCAAAGTATTGGTAAACAAAGCTTTTTGTAGAGCAAGTAATCGGCTTAGCGTGAAAGAAGGTGAAGGTAAGAACGTAGGTCTGCCTGTGGTGGGTACATCTGAAGATTCCCACCTGAGCAAAGAAGCTTCTTGTGGCGACCACAGAAAATGTGTGCAGAATTGTGGTGAGAAAATAAATCATTATTATTATAATATAGTGCTTTGTTTAGGGCTGTACACACCTCCGCCGCGAAAATAATGATGGGAAACCGCTTAACAAATTTCGCTAAGAAACATTTCTACTTACCTACATTATTACATCATTGCGTTTCGAGTAGCGGAACCGAGATTCAGTTAAGTTGTAGCGATTGGAGCAAAATGTCGTCGCTTTCGACTTAATAAATAGTTTTTCAACCATTTTATGTAAAAAAAATTGGTTTCGTTTAGTAAACTTGTCGACTGCAACATATACGTGCGAAAAAAACGGCACCGCAGCGCGGAAGTGTAACTGGCTTCCGAGCAGATCGGCGAAATCACGCGAGAAAGTGATAGAATCATAATCAAATCTGTGTGTAAGAACAGGCAGTTTCGGTTCCGTTGCCCATGTCGTACAACGGACAAGTCATGACGGAACTACTGTGGTTTCGCTGCTATGGTTTTGCGGCAATATTTTCGCGGCGGAGGTGTGATACCCATCTTGTGAACTACAGATTGATAAATATTGCGTACCTAATTATTTTCACAAGCTTTTCGGAACGGTATGTTAAAATTATTTTTAGGTGCCGCCGCATAATGTTTGACTAAGTGATAATATTTTTGTAAAGTATAACGCAAAGCTACGATTTTATTTTATATAGTAGTAGCGACCCGCCCCGGCTTCGCACGGGTGCAATGCTAATACTAAGTATACTTCAAAAATGTCAGCACGCGCCGCCGCCGGCCCCCCGGCCGCGGCCGGTACCGCAGCAACCGCTATGTCCCTGCACAGTGGTGGGGCAAGACTTAAATTTGATGTGGGCTAGATACATTTTGCGAGGCCCCCTGATGGATGACGCAAGAGGATGGATTTTGTTGAGAGAATTTTTTTGATACTCAAATTTTTATTCATAAAAATGCAACTTCTCCATTATATTTTACAGTATTAAGTATACCTGACCTAACAGTAAGCAATTAATGAAACAGAAATTTTCTGCTTTTAGCCATAATGAACTCCATAATAACTGTGTCGTAATACAGATTGTCTATCTATACAGGGTGTCTCTGGAAGTATGGATCAAATCAAATAGGGGCGTGGGCAGTCATTTCCAAACTTTTTGATCCTGAGAATGTTGGTGAATTTTTTTCTTTGAGCACTATGCGTAACGATTGAAAAAAATTGGTCACAACTTTTGAACCGTAAAATAATTCTCAATCATCGATCATTCTCAGGACCAAAAAGTTTGGAAATGACCTTGCCCACGCCCCTATTCGATTTGATTCATACTTCCAGGGACACCCTGTATAAATAAAAAGAGAAGTCCTGACTGACTGACTCATCACCGCCCAGTCCAAACCCTTGGACCTAGAAAGCTGAAATTTTGCACAGAGGTAAGGATTTTTCGATATTCAACCCCTATGGAAGTAAAATAGGGGATGAAAGTTTGTATAGAAGATCTTATTCCTTGAGTTAATAAACTTGAAACTTAGCACGAATACTTATCTAAGTAAATTATGAAAATTGGCATTTTTTGTTTTTCCAAAATACGAGTACCCTGAAAGGGGGGTTGGAGGGTGTCAAAATTTGTATGGAAGAATTTTAACGCGCAGTCCAATTAACTCGAAACTCAGTATAATTTATACTTAAAAACAAAATTAAGAATAACGTGTAACAGGGTTTTTCAAAAATCTACCCCTAACGGGGTGAAAAGGGGTAGAAAATTTTACAAGTGAGGATTTTACTGCGTGGCTTGATTCATGCTATACCTACATGTCCACATTGAATAAATATGAAATGGACTCAAGAATCGTGTTAAAATAACTTAGTAATGTTACCAAGTATACTTGGTACTTTTTACTAGAAAAACTTAGTACTTTTTAACTATGTTTGCATAGTAAAAAGTACTACTTATGTAATTTTCACAGTGTAAATTAAAAAAAAACGAATGTGGTGGGTTAGTATTGCCAGATACTTGCTAGCCGGTGTTTTTATTATTTATTGCTAGATGAGTAATTATTTGCGTTTGCGGGCCTTCAAGGCGCGAGGCCCCTTGGACCGCGAGGCCGTAGGCAGTGGCCCACGTCACTCACGCCTTACGCCGCCTCTGTCCCTGCATTTTAAATCTGTAATATCTTCGAAAATATGCATTTAAATTAGAAAGAAAGAAAGAAAGAAAAAGTATTTATTGCGACTCGTACAGGAGGAATTACATGCTGTAAAGGGCTATATTTATCTATATTAAATGCACAATGTATTTAACGTACTTAATTGGATAAGGATTAATGCTGTATTGCTTAAAATCGCTTCGTAAATAAGACATTATTTCTCGTAAAAAGTAAAGGATAAAAAATGATTATTGTGGGTTATCACTAAGAGATAGACATATACCATCGCGGACTTTTTTGTAGACCTTTTTAAGGTGTACAGTACTGTAGTACTTACATTATTTTGACCTATCTCGTAGGGTTCAGCCAGCGTTTGAAAAGTAAGCGCAAAAAAATGTGTTTATTTACGACATCACATTAGAAACCTCTAAAATTATCAGTGTTTCTCTACTATACATGCATGCATGTATTATATATATAAACCTTCCTCTTGAATCACTCTATCTATTAAAAAAAAACCGCATCAAAATCCATTGCGTAGTTTTAAAGATCTAAGCGTACATATGGACAGAGAAAGCGACTTTGTTTTATATACTATGTAGTGATTGTAAATTCTAAATTAGCTATACAAATAGAAATAAAGAAAAATAGGTTTATTATCAAAATATATTATATTTGTCACATAAATACGTGCACATGTAAAAATTTAGTAAGACTACTAATATTTTTTTTTATTAAACAGCTTTGGAAGGATTGCTCGGTCAGATCGGTGAAACTATGCTTATTCATGTTGTACTTTATACCTATTTATAATATTAGATAGAACTCGGAAAACTAGAATCGCAAGTATCGAAAAATACATAATTCAAGCGTCTGTTGTTCCAATGAAGCGATAGATCTCTTCCATCGAATTCGATCCAGTTATTTTGCTCCGAGGGTAGCGTCATACATATGCATATAGTCACGCATATAGACTTTCAAATAGGAACGGTACAGCTGCTTGTTTAAGGAACATTTAAATGGTCTAAGCCTATTGATTAAATTAACGCTACCAGTGAAGGCTTCAATGGGGACATCATTTGCCTGAATGAAATATAAGTTTTGGTACAACTATTTTTTTTATTACAATTAATTTTTGTCACATTCACATCTGACGGCTTATTAGGTAATTTTAAAATTAGTAGGAACTTTACACCCTATTCCTCATACCTCTGAGTAGCAGATGAGCAGCTGAGGCAGATTTCAGTAAACATCTAGATTTTGCCAGAAAACTCTTTGTAATTTATGAACAGGAACACGTGAAAGCCAATGACATCCAATCATGACTTTGTTATGAAAACTTAACAACAATAACCGCATTCAATTATGCAAATAGTTTTAAGGCCATTTTACGATAACGACCCAGCTTGTTGTTTAGATTCCAAGGTAATTTGCTACTATAATCTGTGAGTGCTAAATCCTGTCGTGTGTGCGGTACGCGGCTAGATAGCGTTGTTCCTACGTATCTGCAATGCAAATGTTCGCCATCAGAATTCTGTGCATACGACTCTGCCCTCTGACGGACTAACAACATTTGTGAATAAAAAACGACATTAATAAACGCTGTGGACGTGCTTTACGTTTAGGAGTTTTCTAGTAGGTACTGTACCCCAATTGTGCAACACACTTTTGATCACAATCTGAATAATTTTGAAGGATATTGCTAATCCATTGCTCCATATGTTCTAAAAAATTGTCAGCTGAAAAACGTAAATAAAGCAATGAATGTTGTTGAAGCGTCAAAATTAAAGTCGTTGCTACTGATTGTGTGTTACGTACTATCCTACGGGTTTATGTTTCCATTTGCTGCTGCGATGATCATAGATGGTTTAGAATTAGAAAGATAATTTCTGGTTGGCACGCTGCAGTGCAGTTCTGCTTACTTACTTCGTAATCTGTACGATTTATGCCTTAAAGACGTGTGCCTCTGATTATACGAAAACCGATGTTATTTTGTGACGAAGTCTTGTATAAACCTTTGACGTTTTGTCAAAGTTTTTAGAATTCAATTTATGTATAACTAAGTTAAGCTTCAACCCGCAGCGTCGCTCGTGTGGATTTCGGAAATTATTCCTCGGGAATGTGCTACCGTGACAAAAAGTAGCCTATGTCCTTTCCCAGGATGCAATCTATCTCCTTGCCAAATTTGATCGAAATCCGTTCCGTGGTTTAGGCGTAAAGAGGTAACATATAGACAGAGTTACTTTCGAATTTATAATACGATATTAGTATGGATTCTCTTTGCTTAGCAGTGGGACGGTATAAATAAAATAATATAAAAAAAATCTTGAAACAACTTCACATAATAAATAAGTACTAGGTACATTCTTTAGAAAGCAAAGTTAAAAATAGAACAAAAAACGTTTCCCCATTTTCTATTTGGATCGGCTGAACAATAAACTTTAAAGCTATTTCCTTGAAAATCTGTTTCAGGCTAACTTTTATATAATTAAAACTCCGGATTGGCGAGCTCTACCGCTGCAAGAGCGAATAATTCATAAGGAGGTTAATTAAGTTCGTTCTTCCTCGGCGGCTCGTACGTACTCGGGTACGTTATAAAATTGAATTATCTCCATTAATCTAATAGCTCACATTGGCTTTCGATCTAATAGGGTTGCAAGAATATCTCTAAATGCGATAATACACGAACAGGTGTTTTAATTTTTGTTTTCAAGCCGTGTACGGGAATGACCATTAGTTATCAGATCGTGTAAGTACCTAGATAATAATCTCATGCATTGAAGTTTGGCAGAAAACCGTTCGTTATGTTAATGTACCCGATGATTTTGATGATGATGTGTTCAGTCAATAGGTTACATTCGATCTGATAGGTGCTTTGTGGTGTTCAACATTCGGAACATCGACTGACAAGCAAAATATTGGTATCATTGCTAAAACTACGATTTCCTAGAAATGCGATGACCGCCACATGCGGCCGTAATGTCCAAATACAGAGCAATGTGACATTGGCTTAACGCACGAAGGGAGCGAAGCAAAAAAAAAAATACAATGTTTTATGACACCATAATGTCAAAAAAATTGTGATTTTCATGACGTCCGTTATACACATGACGGAAATCGTAGCTTAAGCCAGATGATTTGAAATCAACAAAAAAGAAACCCAACCCAAAAGTTTTTTCATCCCTTTTTCTAAAACCGATAGAACTCGTGCGTCCCCTGAAGTATGTCCTGTTCACGAGAATCAACAATAAATATAAAAATAGAAACGTGGAAAAATTATATTGTTTCTAGAACCGCATTTTCTTCGTTGAAAACTGAACGGAGACATTTTAATGAAAAATTTCTTGTCACGTTAGCCTACCTAGTCGATGTTCCTTAGAGGCACCTTAATAAGATTCCTCCCGTTTTAAACTGCATTTTGCCGTTTCTACAGACATTGCGAATTTAATTTTAGAATAAAATTGTGAAGGACATCTTAGAATTTATACATTATAATATACAACCATTTTTATTTATAAAAGCTTAGTACACATATTCTTTCACGGTTTTTAGTATTGAAGTGATGCATTTATTGTTTACGGTTCTATGAATTTGCTTTACCTAAAACCTAGCTACTACTTACTGTTTATATTCATATTTAGAATAACTCATCGGGAAAAGAGTTCCTGCACGCGTTGACCACCGACGGGTTTAGACGCAATACAATTTGTCATTTTGATTTTTCCGCCGACAAAACCCGTTTCTATGGTGGTCAATGTATCACGTGCAAGACGTATTTGGGGGAAGCCCTTGCGCAGCAATGGGAAAATAGGCTAATTAAAAAAAAACTCATCGAAATTCCTCATGATGGAAAGACAGCATTTATTATGGTTTTTATCTACTTGAATTTCTAAAGTTGAGCATACTTGCTATACCACCATAAGCATAAGTACAATCAGCCTATAACGTCCTCACTGCTCCGACAAAGGCCTTCTTCTTCGAGACAAGTTTGCTGTAATCTACCACGCAGTTCCAGAGAGGGTTGGTAGGTACATGTCACATGTCTAAAAATTTTTGGGATTCTTGGGTTCGAACTTACGACCTTCAACTCGTTAGGCGGGATCGTTACCACTGTGCTCCACTAACAACCATTTTTTATTAATAACGGCGGGGTAATTGCGTAACACACTATTAGTAGCAATGGGTTTCATTTTGACAGATCAAGAACGTTCATTGCGTGTTTTACATTGTTGAGCAGACACATTTTTCGAACATATGAAGCAATAGATTAGCAATATGCTTCAAAATGATTCAAATTGAGATCGATATTGTGTTTCGCAATTAGGGTGCAGGTTTTTCATGGTTTCTGTTATTGGATTATTTTTTACGGTTGTATGGATTTACATAACTTGGTTTAAATACTGTTTATATTTTCTAGTATTTTATCAAAATCATATCGCTCATGATGGAAAGATGTAGACATAATTTATGTTTTGCTAGCTAAACATCCGATAGTAATGCACTTACACTCACATCATGTATACGTAAACTCACGCCTTTTATTCATTGGGGTGGAACAGAAACTACAGAACGCCAACTGCTACGATTCTTACATAGGTACTCCTTGTACCATAATCATAGTAGGTAACTACTTATTATTTTTCCCAATGTAGAGAATTTGTACTATGCCGGGACTATACGATGCCCAATTGCCCGGTTATCGTGAAGTCCCGTTCTTATGTTTTGAAAGACGCACCAACGACTGGACCACAGATAACATTTGTTTTTTTTTATGATGAAGGCTTTCCTCTTTATATAATGTCATTAGCGAGTTGTGCACGAGTCCCTATCTATTGCCTGCAGTGATGCTTCCTCAAATATTGTACTAACATTAAGTTTTAGACTGTATAATGAAATATACTTTGACGCACCATGAATATTTAGTCTCGCTAGGCATTTTAATTAAAATTTCACATTGAGGGCTACCGGATTATCTCCAATGTTTTAATCCGTGTTTTAGACCGACGCCTCGAATAATAAGAAGGGCTCTCTTACCATTTTCTGAAGTAACGGCCGAAACAGCTTAGTAACTAAGTGCTCTGTCCCCATTGGTCTAGTGTTCGCAAGCATGGCAGCTGGTTGAGGGTTTGGGTTTGATCATCAGGTGAATTGTAAGTACTCCTATCGCATTGAGCGAGCGTTATAATTTATTTATTCATTCATTTTCAGCTCATTCTTTCTCTGTTAGCAATATGAGATTATGTATGTAGATATAGCCCCGGATCTACGATTTTTTCGAACCATCTATTAGCTCCTCAAAGTCCGTCGCATAGGCAGTTTTGTTTTCAATGGATATGCGACGGGGATTCCCCTGGCAGAAAGACCACGCACACTACGCACGCGTTAAAAAAAATTTACTTGATCTGTTACGATGCGTTCACAACTCACTTACGAGTAGTATGTGTTCAAAAACTAACTGGGCGTATGGAAATACAAAAGTTTGTTTTTCAAACATATTATATTAAGGCGAGGATGACCCGAGCGCCGTAGGTATTGAACGTTTACCTCAGCCCCCGCCATGAGTAGCGATACGTAAAAAATTACGATGCCCGGAGACGCGCGCGCCGAGCGCACCGCTCAGAGTTCATGAACTCGAGTAGGTACTAAGTTGCGTCACATAATAGAGCAATGCAGAAGATCAACTTGAATGAATTAGTGTAAGTTTATTTTGTTTTATGTTTATAGTATTTTTTAAGGTTATATATAGGTTAAGCACGTCTATACTAGTACAAATCTATACTAATATTATAAAGAGGAAAGATTTGTATGTATGTTTGTAACGAATTGGCTCAAAAAGTACTGGACCGATTTTAAAAATTCTTTCACCATTTGAATGCTACATTATCACTGCTTAATATAGGCTTTTTTTTTCCACCCGTGCGAAGCCGGGACGAGCCGCTAGTCAAAATCACCAAAATTTAGTTTATTCCTGTCAAAAGACGATTTCCCATTCTGGAATTAACTAAAGTGACACAACTTAACTAAATTTTAGTTTGACAGCACTAAGATTGCACTGAGATATTAGTTTAGTGAAAATAGTAATTTTGCTATTCTGAATTTGACGTTTATCATCTAAAATTTAGATTTTCTAACTAAATCTGAATATTGTTAATCGCGACTAAAAAGGTGTGGAATAAAATTAGTTGGCATGAATTAAAATTCACAACAACACCTTGACTTCAGATGCAAAAACAGTACTGTTTTTTGATTTTCTTTTCTTTTGCTTATATCTCGAAAACGGTGTGTCCTATCGCAAAAATAATGAAAATTTGGACCCCCTTTTAGGAACCCGTAAACCCCTAAAACTCAACACGTTGGTAATATTTTTTCATATTTTCCATACAAAAGTGAAAAATTCCATAAAAAAAAAGAGGTCGAAGTTGCCCCACCGCGCACCTTCGGCTCAAAAATCGGTTTTCAGAAATCAGGAAAAATTTCATATTAGGTAATGTTAGTAAACATTTTATAACAGCAGTATGGGAGCACAAAAATGACAAAAAACAAACAACTATAGATACCATAATATATTGTTCGGAGTGATTTTTCTGTACACTAGTATAGTATACTCCATTTACAATAAGATAAGAAATTTAAACAAACTTTTTTTACAGCTTGTTCAACCGATTTTGACTTCTATTCCGTAGGCATAAGGATGGCATTAAAAGCAAAAAAAAAGTGCTTATAATAACAACTGTTTACTGCTTTTAATGCCATCCTTATGCCTACGAATTAGAAGTCAAAATCGATTGAACAGACGGTAAAAAAGGTTTGTTTAAATGTCTAATATTATTCTAAATGGAGTATAGGTACTTTCGACTAAGTATTCTAGTACTTCTCTGCTGTTTTTTCGAACAAATAAGCCTTTCTTATTTCGATTCATTTTTGAACTGAAACAATAAGTTATGGTATTAAAAAAGATTGGGGATAACTTTACCTAAGCGTAAGTACAGACGCCAGCACATCAAGCTACTACAATCTGTCAAATTTATTTAATAGATTTTCAACTTTAATGCTATCAGAATTAGGTTCAAAGTTGATTGGGAAAATTTGACAGTTTCGGGTAGCTTCATAAGCCATCTGTACACGGGCGGCGCGGGCAAGTGCCCCCAGTTGCCCCCCTTAGATCCGGGGCTGTGTAGATAATATTATTTTCTTTATCTATATTTGTTTATAAGAAATAAAAGATACTAATTTAAGTTATGGAAGAGCGGAGTCTCCTAACACAGAATTATCTGCTTAAAAAGACGCTCCAATGCGTTTTTAAGGTGAATGCGCCATGACCGCGAAATTCAAATTTTCTTAGGTTTTTTGGAGTTTACAGGTCAGTATCAGGTTGTATCTTGATCAAAATTTGATTCGCGACTATAAAAGGTACGTATTTACAGAATTATAATCATGCGTCATCATCATCATCATCGTCATCATCATCTGCGCATTCACCTTAAGGTTTACTTGTTAAAATACTAAACCATTTTTCATTTTCATAATTACTTATGTATTAGCTACAAAGCAATAGGTAAGTTAGCATTTGAGCGATTGCTGATTGACTTTAATCCCCAATTAAGACGTGATCCATGGAATTACCTGGATAATTAATGTTTGTAAAACGTTCTTCGAAGTGGTATATTAATATCTAGTAGGAAGTACATGTAATTTGTCTTGTCATTTCAAACACTATTTACACATTTTAGAACATTGATGGCGCAGTGGTTACGGCTGCGGCTTACGTGTTGTGGGTCGCGGGTTCGAACCCAAGCAAGCACTCTACATTGTGTAAATTATTTCATCACCACAGTTTTCAAAATGGTGAAGGAAAACATCGTGAGGAAATCGGCATGGCCTAGAACCAAAAATATCGAAGACATGTGACAACCACCAACCCGCACTGGGTCCGCGTGGTGGATTATGGCCCACTTCATCCCACAGAAAGAGGAAGCCTGTGTCCCAACAGTGGGATTATTATATGCTGATTATGCTTATACAAAAAAGCTAAAAATGCACGTTAAAGAGCTACAAACAGTTTTTGTGAACGCAGTTAACTTTGTCATTAACAAATAAATACGAAAGCCTTAGTAATCATTGTGTAATTCAATTTACAAACGTAATCAAAAATAAACCCGAATAAAGGCTTAATATTATCAGAATGTTTATAAAAATATAATAAATTCTATTAGTAATTGATAAAATCTACCCCACTGCCAATCTTCAACATCCAATATTAAATTACAGACAATTTTCTTGAGAGCTTCGTTATACAAATTGTCAATAGCACTCGTTAATCCGGCAAAGTACCCACAAACAAAGGGGTTATCATCGAAATTTATGAGCTATAAAATTGGCACAGACCACCTTTATAGGCGAAAATATGAAAATATTGAAGTTCGTACGGAATAAATTATTCTAAATTGCTCCCGTTTGGATTGTGGTGAACCCTTTAGGATCGGGAATTGAGGAGATTAGGGGCGTCAAACTGGGGACTGCGGTCATCTATCAGATGAGATAGCGGCCGGCGACAATGAGACCCGTTTAAAGTAATTGGCCGGGATGGAACTACTTACATTCAGAATTTTGTATTTTGACAAAGAGTTAGCGGTAAAAAACCGTGAATTTACATTCCGGTATTTGTATTGGAAAGCTGTGTAAAAGTAAACGTTACCACTCCAATGAAACGTGTATATGTTCACGTTTGGTTTAACAAAGCTTCAATTTACATTTTTTATATAGTTTCTGCACTTTTAAACGAATCGGATTGACTAGAACGCCAGATTTATTCTAGAGTTTTCCAAGAATACTATCACTTTTGTAGCAGGCAAGACTTTTTTAAGTCATTGGTAAGAGTAGCATTTTGATGCTGTATTTCTATTACTGGTTGACCGTTAATGGTTGAAGCAAGTGTTTTCACACAACCTGGTACCAATTGCAAAGCTTAGCACTCCGTCGCATTTTGTAGCACTCCGCACCACCGCATAGCAGTCCGTAGCACTCCGTCGCGCTCCGTAGTACTCCGTAGCACTCCGTCGCACTCCGTAGCACTTCGTAGCACTCCGTAGTAGTCCGTAGAACTTTGTAGCATACCGTAGTGCAGCGTCGTAGACCCTACACGTGCCCTTCGCCAAAGTCTTTTGTATTAGGTATGACTGTTTGTATGTACAGAAATTATGATTTTAAATTGTTAGTAATAATAAATAAGAATGCCAGAATATCTGAATCTCTGAATATCGGTGTCAATCAATCAACTCAGCCTATCGAAGTCCACTGCTGGACATATGCCTCTCCCAGGCTGTGCCACAACACCCTGTTCTCCGCCTTCCTCATCCAGTCAATTCCAGCCACTTTTTTTAGGTCGTCCGTCCATCTAGCTGGGGGACGTCCTACACTACGCTTGCCGATACGCGGTCTCCACTCAAAGACTCGTCTGTTCCACCGGCCATCGATTCTTCGACAAACATGGCCAGCCCACTGCCACTTCAGTGTGCTCACTCTGCAAGCTGAATATCTGTGTGAAAAGATGCAAAGGCATGAGCATCGATCACCACGCTTGCGCAACGCGGATTGGCGATTTTAGACTTACCCCCTTACTAATAAACGTTGTATAGCGTCTGTATAGTCACACAACACTTTGTCTTCTTCTTTCGAAAGTCAAATTACTGACGACTGAAAGAGAGAAATTTGTAAAAGGAATGGTTGATGTAGCGTAGCCTTTACGCTCCAGCCTATCTCCTGCAGCAACACAAATCAAGCCGACAAGATCTTTTTAAACGCAATAATACTAAAGTAATGTATGGTAATTTACTCGCAAGAAAAGCGAGGACGCTTTATCGGGCTTCCTTTTGCTTTGGAAATGGCCTGTGATTTACGATAGGCTGGTAATGATCTTGTTAACAAGTTGCTATAAAGTTATATTATTCTAATAATATCATCCGTTTGGAATTCTCTTCAGTTTAATTCCGAGGTAGCATGCTTTTGTTTTTCAGTTTATTGTTGTAGGGACTTCTGCGGGGCAATTGCGTAACACGTTATCAATCGGGATCGGTTTCATTTTGACAGTTCAACAACATTCTTGCGTTATTTACGGGTTGGGCAAACAAATTTTTCGAACTTATGAAGCAATGGAATAGCAATTTTCTTCAAAATGATTTAGATTCCGATTAATAGTGTGTGCTGCAATTAAGGTGCTGGTTTAATATTCTTTGTATCATTAGGTACCTATATTTCATTTATATAGAAAAATAATGGTTATCACCCTTTCGTTATTTCCATTAAACTCAGTTATTTGACGATAAATAGGTACTAACTAGCCTTATTGACCCTATGCAGGGCAGAGGTCTCCCTCTCCCCTTTTCACACAATTCTGTCTTTTGCACTAAGCAAAAGACAATTGCTTGACTCCTACCGAAAGGACTGCCTTTCGGTAGGAGTCAAGCTCGTCGCGCCATCTTCGTTTCGGCCTGCCGCAATGGCGTCGTGCATTGAGTGGGACCTAATCGGTAAAAATACAAAGCAATGTAATGTATTAACCATTTAGTTACATTTTAAAATAATTCTAAAATGCAGCTAGGAGAGCACGTCATCCTAAATTAAGAACTTTCGCTAACATAAAAACCTTTACCTTGCCTAGATGTAATAATACATAATATGGTATGAGAACATACACCTACATACTACCATAAATAGTAAACGAACTTCCTACGGATATACAAAGTAAATACCTCTGTAACCCTAATAAAGCTAAATGTTTATTAAAAAAGCATTTCTGCAAATTACAAACTATGAATATGTACTTTAGCTTGATACACTTAGTACCATATTTAATTGTGGTATTATTATAATATAGAATAAGTAAAGACTTAAAATATTTTTTTGAATGTAAAACTTACAAACTTAACGTCTAAATATGTTTCTCTGTAGTACATACATATAATAGACAATAAATCTCCGAACTCACTAGCCATATAATAAGCCAGTGGCTTTTTTGGCTTTAGTATAAAAATTTAAACTCTGCGATATATACTTTTGAACATTAATAATAAAAAATAAAAAACTCATTTCGACAATATTACACAACTGTTGTGATTTGGCCGTTACTTTTCTAATGGTGTATATATAATTTGGGATAGCCTTTAAACACACCTATCTCATCATCGGCCTAGCCTTTTCCCAAGGTAAGCGCATCATTTGAGAATGGCAGACCGATAAACAGATTTATTTATTAGAAATTTTTTATTAAAAAAAAACGTAATAGTCCGAACTAGGTTTTTATGAAAAGGAAAATTTGAAAAAAATCCCGAAAAATTTACAAATTCAAGAAAAATTGAACGTCCTTTTTTCTATGGGATTTTTGTATGAAATACCTATGGTTTGGACAGGACAACGTGTAAGTGATAAATTGTAAATGGTCCATTACTATTTTACGACTCTATAACTATGTCAAGTGTCGAGTAAGGAGACTATCCATATGTCGAATACCTATAATATTCACGAGCCCTTTGATATTTATTTTAAAAGGCGAATGGCATCTAGCTTTATGCCAAAAATATATCTTTATACGAGCAGTAGCAGGCAGTACCTATATCTATTTTTAAGCAGGCAGACAAAGGACACAATGCCTGTTCAGCTATGTAAATTAAAGTGTTGAACACTTGCCCTAACACACACTATCTCAACCTTCCCAGTATAATTAAAGATTTATGCCTAAGTGCCTTAGCAACAAATTTCCTGTGTGCAAACTAACTTTTTAATTAAGTGTTTCACTAAGAATAGACGCCACTCTCTAAAGAACTCGTTACAGATTAACGACTGATTTGTTTTAATTAACATCCAGCCTTTATTAAACTCAATACGTTTTTCATAAAGCCTTTGTTAGAATCAAATGCTCGGGTAAAAATCAGATTAAAATATAATGAAATCGGGAGGGATTTCAATGACGACTCGATTTTCATTCTGCTGAATGCTCTCTTGCAGATTAACGTCGACCGACTGAAATTTGAAATGAATGAAAGATTATTACTTCTTCAATGATTTATATAATTGACTAAGATCGTTCAGTTCCGCAGACTGAGCCGGCCATTAAAAAAAGAGCCGAGTTAAAACTTTTCCCTTTACAGTTCTCCGTAGTTTATTTAAACAAACTATACTTGTTTAATTGAATATTTAAACGAGATTCCTCGCGGTAAGTATAAAAAGCTCTTGGGCTAGGTAAAGAAAAAGGCAAACTTGTATTTTTATTCATAAAATTCAACGTTGAGATGTTGTGGGACTAAGAATATTAGCGTCTATTCATTAAGGTTTTTTTTCCTATGTAATTACCCACACCACAGCCGGCGAGTTGCTCGGCTTACAGCCGCCGCCAAGCTCAATAAAGGGTTCAGTAATTTTATTTCGTTTTTTAAATAAAAATGTTTCACATTATGGGAACCCGGGGGAATTTGTTTCACTATTACTACTAATGGTGGTCCTGTTTTCTATGCACAAAATAAGGACTATGTCCAATTTGCCCTACATAAACCAACGAATAGGTATTTATACCAATACGAGTGCTGACTATAATCTGAATGGTGTGTGTAGGTATTCCTGGTAACGCAATGATTGGCATTTCAATTTGGAGAAGTTGTTATCAGGTTGTCTAGGGAAAGCGTCAATTTACTGTCTGATCGGAAACTGGACACATTCGTTTTCGCTTTTAGTATTTTCTTTCCTACTACCGTCGTAAAAGTTCTAGTTACGAAACGATCTTCTTATTTGTATTAACTAAGTATGAACATGAATATATACCAGTTTATTAGTAAAACATCGCCAACCTCTTAAGAGGTCATTGTACTCATCATTATGAACAACTTTTACTATGGGACCAAACCTGAAATCGCGAAATAAAAATCAGCTGTTCCCTACATTTATCTTCGTCTATCTCGTCAAAATGTAGGGAACAGCTGATTTTTTTCGCGATTTCAAGTTTGGTCCCATAGTAAAAGTTGTTCATAATGATGAGTACAATGACCTCTTAAGAGGTTGCTCGTGTTTTACAAATAACCCTGTATAGGCATACAATCAAACACAAGCAATATGCGTAATTGAATCAATCATTCAATTACGCGTCTTCAGTCTTTAGTCAAAGAAAACTAACTTACTTTAGGAGAGTGCGTGTTGCTTGTTAATAACATCCATATATTATTATGTGTAATATCACGTACCTAAGTAGATACTTACATGTATCTAAAGACCAGTCTACTGTTATCGATGAAGCCTTTTTTTTTGGATGGGAAATCATCAAGTGAACCCTCAAGCTCTAGGTGGAGCAGAAGGCAATGTCAGCCCGTGTTCCTTCCTTAGCCCTTTATGTTCCGGGGCAGCGGTAATCCTTTCGGACAATCTCGCTGCCCCGGACAATCCCGCTGCCCATCCATGATGCCTGTACCTACATATCTATAGATATACATAATCGTTTCAGATGCATGCATGGCATTATGTCGTAAAACCAGGTAAGGTAAGTATTATAAGATAAGTATTTGGCCATCACACAATGAGATCCTGATGTGGCATCTAGCAACCCGCACTGGGTCTGCGTGGTGGATTACGGCCCACTTCCTCTTACAGAGAGGAGGTATGTGCCTCAGCAGTGGGAACGTTATAAGCTGATAATGATAATGCTGCAATAATAATAATAAAAGAAAAATAAGTTAATTTATTGATGTACTACACAAGCTTCGACTTCCTAAAGATCCACAGTAAAGATAAGAAAAACCATAAAAATGTAATTGATGATATCTCTGTTAATTTGACTATCAATAAATTAAGTTCAAACATATAATTGCAATGTTTTTCACGACAAACACTAACAAAATGGCTATAAAGGCTATATCTCTGTGACGAATTACCAAAAACTCTTGTTCTAGGATCAGATACTAGTGAAGGATGACTGTTGTGACTTAATTTGCTCATTATTTTGGAGGAGTTGGCTTTCAGTTTCATCAGATACTCGCTGTGTTCCCGGCTTGGACTTATATTAACCTTAAAGCTTAATGCTTAAGGCATAATCTCTTATTGAGTAACACACTATCAATCACAATCTGAATCATTTTATAGGATACTAGCACTTCACCCGCGACTTCGTCTGCGTGTATTCGTGCTAAATTTCAAGTTTATTAACTCAAGCAAAAAGATTTTTCATAAAAACGAAATTCCCCCTTTTCACCCCCTTAAAGGTCGAATTTTCAAAAACCCCTTCTTAGTGCTCCTATACGTAATAAAAGGAAGCCGTATGCAAAATTTCACGTTCCTAGTCCTTGCAGTTTCGGCTGTGAGTTGATATGTCAGTCAGTCAGTCAGTCAGTTTCTCCTTTTATATAAATAGATTGCTAATCCATTCCTTTAAATGTTCGAGGAATTTGTTTGCTCAACAACGTAAGTAACGCAATGAATGTTGTTAAAATTGTCAAAATAAAAGTCATTTCTACTGTTAGTGTGCTACACAATTACCACGCTGGCCGGGGACCAATCTGTGAAGTAAAAAAACAGCTATGACGTTATTCGGATGAAGGGTTCCAGAGGTATAAGCGCGATTACTAGCAGAAAAATGTTGTGCTATACAGGGTGCAATTGAAATCATGGGCATTATTTTAACCTAAGGTACTACTTATGATACTAATTGCATTACTATTACGCAAATCAAAAATATTATTAATGCAAGTATGGAAAACCTTAAAATGTAGTAAGTCATACAAAGTATCAAATTAGTTGCGCTTCTCGATAGCAAATGCGTAGGTACACTACGCCGTACGCGCGTCATTGGGCGTGAATTCTTTGACCCCGCCCGACTCACGTGACATTCGTAAGTTGCCAATGAATTGATTCATAATAAATTCCAATTTTCCCTTCGTACTTTGCCGGCTTAGGACGGTCAAAACTACGTCAACTAACATACATTAAAAAAAAAACATTTACGTACCTAGCTTGTGGATTGTTTTGAAAAAACCTTATTTGTCGGTAAAGTGACAGAGGGTAAACGGGTGCTCTTCCACGAGCTTGTGCATGTGCTGGCACGTGAAAAGACGAAAAATCCAACAGGTTCTGAGTGGTTCTGGTGGAATGAGACCCCGTGAAGGAATAGGGTCGTTCGGGTAGCGCCGATGGAACATTTCACGAGTTCATACTAAATTTCTTGTGCGATCGTAAATTACAACCATTTGTGGGTATTGTTGGTTGGTGTACCTAGCCTGCACATTACGCGGTCGAGGCATCGTGTACACAAACACACAACTACTACACTAACACTTAATACACTGCAATCCAAGCAACGTATGACGCGAGCGGCGAGTATGGCGATTACGTCACGGGATCAATAAATCAATTACGCGTCAATGCACCTGCGCAGTCGTTATGACACTGGTTCCGGGTTCGTGACTTCGTGTTGCGGCGGGAAGCATACCCCGCGCGGGGGTGATATTCGTATTTTTGCGAGTGAGGAAGTGGGACGGAGAGAGTTCAGGGAATCCCGCCGGACGGAATGTCTTGTAGCCCATTGTTATTATTACTTGTAAGGAAAAACCCGCGCGCGCGCAGGTGATGTTTGTTTACATTTCGCTTTGCGCTGTACTGCGCTTTAAGATTTTGATATTTCAACAATTATTGGCGTTAACGAAGTATTTTGTTTTAATTACTTTAAGTGTTTATTTGCAATAATAAGCCTTGTGCAATTTGACTTACTACATTTTTAAGGTTTTCCTTACTTGCATTAATAATATTTTTGATTTGCGTATTAATAGCCCTAATGCAATCAGTATCGTGAGTAGTGCCTTAGGTTAAAATAATGCCCATGAATTCGATTCCACCCTGTATAATATAGTGGGGATGAATCTATACTAATATTATAAAGCTGAAGAGTTTGTTTGTTTGTTTGTTTGAACGCGCTAATCTCAGGAACTACTGGTCCGATTTGAAAAACTCTTTCTGTGTTAGATAGCCCATTCATCGAGGAAGGCTATAGGCTATATATCATCACGCTAAAACCAATAGGAGCGGAGCACCAATGAAGAATGTTTCAAAATCGGGGGATTTTTTTCCTATTGAGAGCTTCCGCTGAGTGCGCTGCGTAAACGGTTAAAGTTTTGCAAAAATCATATATGACAGAATTGTTCCCCTTTAAAAGCTTTAAAAAAAGTCCGCGACAGCATATGTCTATCTTTTAAGGTTAGCTCACTATAACCTCTTTTATGCTAACCAAATTTGTTCTAAAATAATGCATTATTTGCGAAGGTGTTTTTATAAACATGGTATTAATCCTTATCCAAATAAATACGTTATTCATCACATGTATTTAATTTTGAACAAAATTGCTTCTGACATCATTTGATTTCAATGTATATCTTAGGAGATATCATAGTTTTAAAATAATACTAATAATAAAGCTGAAGAGTTTGTTTGTTTGAAACACGGTTTGAAAGCTCTAAATCTCTGGAAATATTGGTCGCATATATAAAAATATTTTTGCGTTTGATAGCCCAGTTCTTGAAGAAGGCTATATTCTATTAAACGTGACGCTAGGACCCTTAGGAGTTGAGCAAAAAGAAAAAAAGTCTGAAGTTTTCGCCAAGCGAAAACGAAGTAATAGCGCAGGCCGGCGACACGACGCGACGGGGTGGGTCGGGGAAACAAAAAAAATTTACGCGGACGAAGTCGCGGACAGAAGCTAGTTATAAATATATTCGTAGGCATTCGAGTGTCCTGATTTTCTTGATTTAATATAAAAAAAATATTTTAATACCAAATTATAATATCCACTGTGGCAAAACTGTCAAAGTACAAATTACAATATTGTAACAACATTTTAAATGTATTTTCATTATGGGAACTGAATATATTATTCTACTTTGACAACACTTACGAATAACGGTTATAATATTATCGTTATTTATGGGTGTGGCAAATGTAATTTTAAATGGTATGGTGGTAATGGTGTGTGGTTGTTGGATTGTGAAAGAGTACAGTTGTACGATTAAAAAGTATTAGGAAGAAAGGGGTGTTTTCTTAATACAAGTGAGTATTTCTATTGACAGCAGTCAACGTCCCTTCCTTATCTGATACTCACGTGTTGCTAATACTTTAAAAACCCTGACGAGTAAAAATACGAGTTTTTGATTGCTCAGGGCTACTGATATGTATGTACGGGTATGCCAATTGCAATGGCGAAGCCTTCTTTCGTAAAAAAATCCATCGCTATTTGGATGTGACACCCAAAAGTAAAACCATGATCGATCCGCGCAGAAGCCACCAACGAGGCCTCGTAAATTATAGATTGTATCCAAAGATATTGCCTGACACCTATACAAACAATTATAAGCACGAGCGTACCGCAGACTTATTACAAACATTTATTTCCCCGAAAAACGGGGGCACGTAAATTACTCCAGTATCTTTGGAAGCAAAAACATAATTAATGTTGTGTTTGTAATCAGAGAGCTAAGTGGTAGATATTGCCAGATGGTTGCCTGTTATTACAGTCTACTACGCGTTTTATCTTGTGCTGCGTCTAAATGAAACCATCATTCTTATACACGTTCCGTTATCTTATTAGGGACGGGTAATATATAATATTTTTAATACGAAGTACTTATTGTTAAACAGTAACATTATAGGTATAGTTGTTTTTTATTTACTGCTGAAACTATTGTGTTGGTATTTTAACGGAAGTTAGTAAGTGTTCTTATACACGAGCGGCACATTTCAACGGCACAAGCGTTAAGCAACTGTAGCTGTCGAATCGGCGCCCGCCATAGACGCGTCGGCGGCTGTCGTTTATCGTTGACAATGTGCCCCTCATGCATTTCGGCACTGCACTTAAATATCTAGAGGAGGCACGATGTCGATGGCAGCCGTAGACGTGTCGACAGCTGCAGTTGTCGTATGCCGCTCGTGTGTATTAACACTAAAAAAATCGTTTTTCCCGCGGCAATTTTTTTCACGCACTGGATTATCAACGCACTGCTGAGCGTCGAAAGTTGAAAATCCAGCAGTCTTTTTCGACGCACTGGAATACGCTCTTTTGGATTCTTAAAACTCGGCTAAACACCCAGAGTTGAAAAACTAGTGCGCGATAAAATCCCGCCGCGATATTTTTACGGCCGTGCGAACGTGGGCTAAGCGGGGAAAGGACAGGGCTCTGTTCTCAGAAAAAGGCAGTCTTCTCGGAGAAATCAGTAAAGGTCAAGTAGATACGTTAAGTATTGACAGATAGAATAATATTAATAGTATGTTCGTATACTGCTGAAGCTATAAACATGTTTTGAATTAATTAAGAACCTAAATAAACTTTCCCATGTAAAAATATGATGAAATACTTTTTACAAGCTTTTATTTCACTTGCCTTGACAGTTAGTTAGTAAGGGCCGGTTGTTTCAAACGTTTGGTTAACGTAACAAACGTACGTCAAATAATAACGATTACGTACTCGTTATTATTTGACGTATGATAAGGCCATAATTTTGTAATTGTGATTTGAAACAATGCTTTTTTTGGTTTGAAGATAGGTAGCGCCATTTTTTAGGGTTCCGTAGTCAACAAGGAACCCTTATAGTTTCGCCATGTCCGTCTGTCTGTCTGTCTGTCCGCAGTTTAGCTCAAAAACTACCTATTGGTACTAGAAAGTTGTAATTTGGCATGAGTATACACGTTAATAACGCCGAAAAAGTGGTAAAATAAAATTTTGAAAAAACAATTGTTTAGGGTACCTCCCCTATATGTAAAGTGGGGATGATAATTTTTTTTTTCGTCCTTCCCATAGTGTGGGATATCTGTGGATAGGTCTCTTAAAAATATAAGGGGTTTGGGAAGACCGTTTTTTGATTAAGTAAACTTTTCGTGACTTATCAAGCTTTAATACCAATTTTCGTTAGAATTAAGTGTGGGCCTCTACCAAATAAACGGTTGTAGTTAGAAATTCAAATGTCACAGCAGTAGTACCTATATATAATGAACTTTAAAGGAAAACTATCACACTTAAGTGGGCTTTACAAGCTTACGAGTAATAGTCGACCAATTGTATTTGACTCAAAAAATTTGAAGAACTTTATTTCAGCGAATACAACCCGCGCTTGGCTGTTATAAAAATTACGGAACCCTACACTGCGCGTGGCCTGACACGCACTTGACCGGTTTTTCCGTATACGCGTCCGTCAAGTGGACGTGAAACAACCTTTTTTTTTAACGTGGAGAAATGCTCATGCATACTGCACTACCACGGGGAGATAGTGCAGTTATGTGGGACTCTTACCCACTAAAACTCCACGGTGTCCTCCTCCGCCGCATACGGTGGGAACACGGGCACGCGTTAGCACTCATCCGTGAGCCCGCCGCAGCTGTCCGTCACCGGACCCTCCTCTGGGGACTGCTCCCCATCACCGGCGCACCAGAATACATAGCACGCCGTGACTACCCCAGGGACCAAACCAGCAGATGGGCGCCAGACGACCCCGTGTCTGGGCACCCTTGGGTTGCGGCGGGTCAGGTCTTTGGCCCCGCCGCCTGCAAATTTTCGGCCGCAGAGGATAGGGAGAGTCGCCAACGTAATACCAACATTCCTCCTCCCCTGCGGCCCCACGGCGTCCGCCATCGAAGGTGGTGATCCCGTCAAGGCCGCGGAAAGTAGGGAGAGCGGCGCACCGCAATACCGGCACTCCTCTCTCGCCGCGGCCTCAAACCTTCAGCCGCGATGCCTCCCATACGACATCACGGCCCGCCTCAGTTGTGATGTAGCCCAAGCGGCACCGCAACCTACTTGTTGGCCGCTATGTCATCGGCTTACAGGCAAAAACCCTGACGAGCGGCCCCTCCTCGAGTTCCTCTTCGCTTCACCGTGGGTGACCAAACCACGCCTACTGAGCCCCCCGCCTCGACAATGCGGGAACCCACCGGGGGGACGTGAAACAACCTGCCCTAAGTATGTAAGTATTGGTGAAATCTTGCAAGCTGGATTAAACCACTTCCCTTTTTCTTACGGAGTTGAAATTTTACATTATGATTCTGCCGATCGAAAGTTAGGTGAAGTGAGCTTAGAGTGAGCTGTCAAGAGTATCAATCCCTAGCATCAGGATGACACTGACAGCTCACTCCACTCTCACTTCTCCTAAGGTTTCACGGTGAGATGGTTACAGAATCGCACTGCTGTTTCGAAGACAATGCATTTTAATACATCTGAGCAATTTTGACAAAGAGTTGAAGATTATGCAAACGAAGTCGCGTGCAACAGCTAGTTTAATCCAAGCTGGCAGCAGCTACCCTTTTCTCAAGACATCTGAAGGTTTCCTAGGGCGTCATTAATCAAGCACAGATTATGTTTCCTGCCGAGACGTCGTTTTAAATTTATTTATTCCCTGTACTTAATTGCGGTCTTCAGTTACCGGCTCTTAGAGCAAAAACCTTTCTGTTTTGATAATTAATGGATTCAACGCTCGTTAGGAGTACTGAACGCCGTTTCTGAACAGCTGTTTCACTTTTTAGTGCCGAAAATGCTATTTTTATTGACGGTTTTTCAGATAGTCTGCTGCGATAGCGTTTTGTGCATTCTGCGTTTGTACCTACCTACTTATATTTTGTTTTTCTGTCGTTGATTTTTATATCATGTGTATAAATTGATATTTCAAAACAAGTTACTTATAGTATGCCATCATAATGAGTTAAAATATTATTCATGTCGTGTTTATCAGAGCAGTTGTAGCACTAAAGCTAATCTAATCTGATAACAGTAATGTGCCGTTGTAATTAATATAAATAGATACACATCACGCTGATTCACGGGGCATGCGTCTATGTACAGACGCCAGCACATCAAGCTACACGAAACTGTCAAATTTTTCCAGTCATCTTTGAACTTTATGCGTTAGCGATAAAGTTGAAAATTTATTAAAGAAATTTGACAGATTTGTAGTAGCTTGATGTGATGTGCTGAAAATTTTTAGTCAGTAGGTAAAAAACAAACATAATAATTTGCTCTACGCAGCCAATATTCAAAAGAGTGATTGCAAAGAAAAACGCACAATATGAGTCGAGCAGTAGGTATGCGTAGATAATATATCTAATATATAAAATTCTCGTGTCACAGTGTTAGTTACCATACTCCTCCAAAACGGCTGGACCGATTTGTATGAAATTTTGTGTGCATATCGGGTAGGTCTGAGAATCGGCTACTATATATTTTTCCTACCCCTATTTTTTTTTTTTGCAAAACGATGTTTGTGGGGTCATCTAGTATTATTATAGGTATATATCCGCATCCCTTTTTAACCGACAAAAAAGGAGAAGGTTAGCAATTCGGTAGTTTTTTAAAAATATTTGTTACCTCAGAACTTCGTTATTTATTAGCCGATTAGCAAAATTGTTTTTTATTTGATAGGTTATACTTACAGATTAGTCTCATAGAAATTTCATCATTATCGGTTCAGTAGTTTGGTTTTTAAACCAAAGTTACTGATAAAAATTCAAGTAAACGAAATTGCGTCCTTTGCTTTTCAGTGGTGGCTAAGTGGGATTGTCATGGGATGCATTGTGGCTGTAAGTGCCGTATCTTTACATAATTATCAAACTTCAATAAGGAGGAGGTTCTCAATACAACTGTATTTTTTTGCATGTATGTTACGCGATATCTTACGGCAATTGTAAATCCATTTCAAAATCTATTTCATATAAATTTTATTAACTTTGCTTGGGTAGTTTTTGAGTTAGCTTCAATAATACGTATTTTTGCCACTTCATTTATATTGATGATGTTATAATGACATCCTGTCACTGATATTTACATAGCATGTATAGTGTTACGCGAATTTCTGTGGAGTAAGTAGAACTTAAAAGTGAAAAAATAAACAACAGTGAACAGACTTCCAAAAAAACTACAAAGTGAAAAATAACTCTAATTTCGGAAGTCGGTGTCGTTGGCTTTGCATTTTCGTTGTTTGCCACCGACTTCCGAAATTAAGTTTATTTTTCACTTTGTAGTCTTTTTTGGAAGTCTACCTATTGTTTTATTTCTTTGTAAAAAAAAATATGTTGAACTTCACACTGAAAAACTGCTAACGGCGCGCGGCGGTACAGATCTCCACAAGTAGTTTTTCATTGTGAAGCTTCATGAATTTAGGATAGTTACGAGCTAACATTTATTTATCACAATTTAGGTAAAAACAACCTATAAAAACCTGAAATTGCTTGAGTTGAATTGAGAATTTAAATCTAGACCAATGAAACCCCTGTAAATAAAGTCTTTATTTGCCAACTGGGTATATCTGCGCGCATATTCGAAACCAAGCCCATCTTAATGAGGTCATTATTGTTTTATCTGATTTTACATAGACATTTCACTTTCTCTGTAGCAACGCTGGGGTTTTATATCGGATAAAGTCGTAGCGTTATGCTGAGCGATGGCCGTTTTGCGTGGATGTGACGCATATTTCCCCCGATTTGTTTTTTTTTTGTGTTTGTGTTCTTTATCTGCGTCATGTTTACCGCAAATAAACCTATTTCCTTTTTTTCTGTGCTTACTGTTCAAAGATCTATATTTTTCTGGGGCTATTTATTATACCAATAGACGCGATTAAAAAAAAAGGAAATGACTTGGCAACATTTTAGCAAGTAAGTAAACATAAACAATCACCAGAAAACAACTTAGTCGTATAAACCACGACTCATTTATTGATGACTAGCTTTTGTCCTTGGCTTTGCTCACGTGGTTGTCGAGAAATATCCCACGGGAACGACTACCGGGATTAAAAAAACCCTTTGTGTTAATTCAGGTTATAAAGTACAATATATGTGTGAATAAAAATTCAGCCGTCCCATACGTTTAGGTCGAGTAGGTATGAAGTTTTCGAAAAATTTATCAACTGTCTCTTAGAGTTGATAAATTTTTCGCGATTACGATATTGGTCCCATGTAGAAAGTTGTTCAGTTTGATGGTCTGTACCACACCCTTAAATTTGGCTGAACATTGAAAAGTAACCCTGTATACAGATAAACAAAGAACCTCTACCTTTTTTGAAGTCGGTTAATAACTTTTGCGTATAAAAATCTAGCCTTCGAGCTCCTCAAATGCAAAAGAGATATCAGATAAAATCTGTCTGGTTCACACTGTTTCAATAAAACTGTCAAATCCAATATGGCACGGAGTGACAACCCGAATGACGACACGATATTATTGAAGAGAAAATATTGGATCCCAGGATTTTATATTGTAAATCTAGATTTTATATTGTATTTCTAAGATTGGAGCATAGTTTTATGCTTTTGTCTTGCATTTTGTAAGCCCGATGGTTTTAAGTCTGATATGATTGAAGTTTATGTTTTTTGAAATTGGATGCTTAGTATTATTTGAACAGTAATGCCTTGATTATTTAATTGTTTCGCTCTCACAGAGATGAGGCCTCTGTCTCAGTAGTGGTAACATATAGCACAGGCTAATTATGTTTTTATAAATATACATTTAAATATATTTATAGTGGCGTAGGCACGGATAAAAAACCAATTTGAATAGATTAAAATATCATTAATAAAATTAATACTTAAAAAAAATTAAGTCTAATAATAAAAATATTATAATTAATTAATAAGTATACAGGGTTATTTGTAAAATACCAGCAACCTCTTAAGAGGTTATTGTACTCATCATTATGAACAACTTTTACTATGGGACCAAAGCTGAAATCGTGAAAAAAAAAAATCAGCGTTCCCTACATTTATGTTCGTGTAACTCGTCAAAATGTAGGGAACAGCTGATTTTTTTTTCGCGATTTCAGGTTTGGTCCCGTAGTTAAAGTTGTTCATAATGATGAGTACAATGACCTCTTAAGAAGTTGCTGGTGTTTTGCAAATAACTCTGTATAAGAAATAAAGGACATTAATATATAGGTACTTAAATGAACTTGTGTATGAGTCATAAGTAATTTCTTTCATAACAATATATAGGTAGGCACATTGTGTTGAAAAATTAAAAAATAACATTATACATTTGCAATTAAAATAAAATTATTAATCATTAAATACATTTAGAACAGTCAATAAAACAATAACGGTCAATTAAGAATTCAAGTACAATACTAAAGTAATAAAATCAATCATAAGTTACAAAGTTAAGTTATAATATTATAATTATTATCTAACAATAACATAAATTATTGAAAGTTTAGCTTTATTCATTTACAACTACCTCAAACAAAATTTAAGGGTTTTAAGAGTTACTAGCTCAGTTGGTCATACCCATTAGATTAGACCGGAGACTTATTACTACTACCTGCTATAAGTGCGTTTAAAGCCGAAATAAAGGTTAATCCCCTTTGTAGAACAGTAGCTATTCTCGCACGGGATATACTTAACTAACATAATTATTGCATGTATGTCTACGGTTTAATTAAGATTTATTTATTAAACAAGATTAGAAGGCGCTCTGCCTTGAAAGGGTTCCTTATTATGTTTTCTTACATAATTTTGTATTATCTTTTGGATAATACATAATAATAATTTTCGCCCTTAATTTCTTTTTGACGTTGAACATATTAGACGTATTAATTAAGGAACTGATTATTTCGATTATGTATTGTTTGGGATTTATATATAAATGGAGGGGATACCCTAGAAGGACGTATTGGTGAAAAAGTCGGGTTCTTAGTACTCGCAACCGGCGTTCGTGTATCACCAGAACGATCAGTCAGATCTTAATCTCAATCTGTCAAAAATACTTACCTAAATTTTTGACAAGTTTTTGATGTTGATTGTCGCTGAGATGAGATTGCGATTATTCTTAATTACTGGAATTGGCCTTCAAATGATGTATGAACGTAAACGAAGCTAAAAGAATCGTAGCAGATAGCTTTTTGTAGTTTCCGCATACTTCTCTGTGAAGGAGGTGTGAGTTTATGTATTAGATAATAATATATTGAAAAGTTTTACTCTATGGCTCGCTAAGCATACGTAACACCGGATATTCCTTACGTGCCGAGAATTGCTAAGTGTGGTTGTAGTCGATAACGGCACCCCTTTGAAGTCTTGGCCGTCACTCTGTAGAAGATTACTCGACCGTACAACAGTTAATTATACACAGTGTGAACTGACCCTTATCCCAAAATGTCAAGTAAAAATTTGTACAATGACGACCAACTCTGCCGAGTGATTCCATTATGAATAAGGGCGACTACATTGGCGACGATTACCGTAGTTTGAAGGGATAAGTACCGCCATATGTCACACGGGTTGGATCCGCTCAGGGTAAAAAAGCAGGGCGGCAACCTTCGAAAACTATCTCTTTGCTCCCAGCTGTGGCCGCCCCAGTTTACAACTTTACTAATTCATGATCCAATAAATAGCCGATTCGTCGCAACATGTCGGGGCACGCTTAATGCTATTGCGTTCCGAATATTTCTTGCCCGTTTTTCTTGGATTCTGTTTCGCTTGATCGAAAAGAAAAATGGTTGTTCTTATAAATGTATTTTACTTGTAGAAAATATGATATGATGAATATAATATGAAGGGCCCGTGGCTAAATAAAAACAGCCACACAGGTCGATCGATCAGGTTAAGCTACGCTTGCCGCGATTGGTCTGTGGATGGGTGACCATGTTTACATAACGAGACCTCTCCGTGCCTCGGAAACACGTTAAGCCGTTGGTCCCGACAGTCATTCGTGGATCTTTGACAGTTGTTACGGGTAGTCAGAAGCCCGAAAATCTGACAACCAGTTCCACCAAAGGGTATCGTATTACTCAGTACCTAACTGGGTTGTGGAGGTCAGATAAGCAGTCGCTCCATGTAAAATACTGGTATTCAGCTGCATCCGGTTAGACTGGAAGCCGACTCCAACATAGTTGGGAAAAGGCTAGGCAGATGATGACTTGTAGAAAATATGATATCGTTTTAGCGTCAACGTTGAAATCTAGTTGTCTAGCTGTTTGTCGCAAATTGATTTAGAAAATCCATCTGGGCCTGTGAAAAACGAAAAAGAATTGTATTAATTAGCTTCTGCCCGCGAATTCGTCCGTATAAAATTTCTTGTTCCCCCGACCCGCCATGTCGCATCGCATCGCCTGCCCGCGCTATTACTTCGTTATCGCTTAGCGTTCTTTCTGATTTCTTTCTTTTTACTCTGCTCCTAAGGGTCTTAGCGTGATGTTAAATAGCCTATAGCCTTCCTTAAAAAATGGGCTATCAATTGCAAAAAAAAAACAAATCCAAGTGGCAGTTCCAGAGATTAGCGCGCTCAAGCAAACAAACAAGCAAAAAAACAAACAAACTCTTTAGCTTTATTATTAGTATTAGTATAGATTTTTGATTAGTTTACAAACTAATGAATACAATTACTTTTGTATTTCGTAGTTGTTTATTATAATTGTTATAAGTAGTAGCTAAAACAAGCTAAATTTATCCTGAGGTGATTTATTTATTTATTTATCTATTCATTTCAGGCATCAAGGCCCATATAAACACATACAATACAATATAAAATAACTTAAACATACTATAAATACATACACTTTTATCATTACACTAAAAAAAAAAAAAAAAACTAACACACACGAAGTGTCTGCGTCGTGTTTCGCTGACTGCTGTCATGTAGCCGGCCACGAAACAGGCGGTACATAGCACCCTGCGGCCAGAACTCTTCCTTGAGGAACTTCTCTGATGTGTCGGAACACGCACCACGAACGACTTGAAGTTCGTGTTGTGACGCGACTCCAAATTCTCGACCCTCAAAGTCCAGTTGGCCATCACACGCATGTAGAGATGTTCCACGATGTTCGTGGAGTGGTGCAGTCTGGACACGTACAGCTGCGTGGTCGGGATTGCCGGACGCAGCAGCATGTTGGTTCCTGCCAGCGCGGTGCCGCACTGGTTCCGACAAGGAAGCTTCTTCTTCTTCTTCTTCTCCACCTTGATGAAACCATCCTTGTCGCACGTGTCCTTCTCTGGACCCTGCCTTTTCAAAACCTTGTTGGGTTTCGACCGGCTCCGTTTACCCCCTTTTGTTTTTTCCGCTAGTAGTAGTAGTAGTATTTGACATAGTATTTAAGATCATACTAACAATATACCTAAATGTAATGTATTGTAATGGATCTATGGTTGTCTGAATAAATAAATTATTATTTATTGTCCTTTTTTCCTTCAAACTAGACAATAGACATGTCTAGGTCCGCAGTAGTTAATGTCTAAAGAACAGTTTTCCACTTACAAAAGAGCCTGAAACAGTTTTCTTCTTCATAAATACATAACACTTGGTTACTTTACTGGACTGTCAAAAAGTACCCTCGCTGTATATTATAAAGGACCCTATTTAAAATATACCACACCATGATTGCTGGGTTTTCCTCCTGTTCGTGTATCACTATAACGAAGATAAACTGCTTATCTACGTGACTTTACTCCAATGTATATCGTATGAACGTGGGGATGTATTTTGTTTAATTAACGTAAATGCTCCTATTACCGCCAGTTTTAGCTGTCTTAGGATTCACATTAAAAAAATAGATATAAGCTGATATGTTAGGAAAGATGTTATAATTTATAATTAATCTCAACAAAGTTTTCTTTGCAATTCAGTACTTAAATTAATTATTCAATAACACAATAGTTACTAAATAATTATTTAATCCAAAAGAGCAGTTGATTCTATTACCGACCCATAGAATGCGGCAAGATTCTATTAACGATTTCTCTACTTCTTTTACCGACCGCTACGAAGTTGTCATTCCTTCTATACTATTAAATAAAATAAAAAATCGTTTTTAAGGTATTTATTATATAATAACAATAGTTATGGGATCAACATTATTACAATATGAACATAATTATTTTTTGCAACGCTTAGAGCAATTATTTTTTGTTATTTTATTTAATAAAAAATACAATCAGTCTCAGAAAACAGTCTTCAAATAATTAAATGCTTACTTTTTAATTACCTACATACTAATTAGATATTATAAATCAGTAACAAAAATATTTTTATCTGCAATACAATCACAGAATACCTTTATAATAGGTACACACATTTATAATTCGCTCAATACAGAAGCAGACCCCAAGATGCTTGGGATTAATAAGGCTAGGAGAAGAGGGAAGAGAGAGAGACAGTAATCAACGTTTGTATGTTCAAATAAAGTAGTTTTAAAAAATATTATCAGAATCAGAGTCAGATGGAAAAATAATATGTTGTTTATACGAAACAGTTTTTGGAAACACCATCTTTGAAAGGATATACAGGGTGCATTTGATATCATGGGCATTATTTTAACCTAAGGTACTACTTATGATACTAATTGCATTAGGGCTACTATTACGCAAATCAAAAATATTATTAATGCAAGTATGGAAAACCTTAAAATGTAGTAAGTCATACAAAGTATCAAATTAGTTGCGCTTCTCGATAGCAAATGCGTAGGTACACTACGCCGTACGCGCGTCATTGGGCGTGAATTCTTTGACCCCGCCCGACTCACGTGACATTCGTAAGTTGCCAATGAATTGATTCATAATAAATTCCAATTTTCCCTTCGTACTTTGCCGGCTTAGGACGGTCAAAACTACGTCAACTAACATACATTAAAAAAAAACATTTACGTACCTAGCTTGTGGATTGTTTTGAAAAAACCTTATTTGTCGGTAAAGTGACAGAGGGTAAACGGGTGCTCTTCCACGAGCTTGTGCATGTGCTGGCACGTGAAAAGACGAAAAATCCAACAGGTTCTGAGTGGTTCTGGTGGAATGAGACCCCGTGAAGGAATAGGGTCGTTCGGGTAGCGCCGATGGAACATTTCACGAGTTCATACTAAATTTCTTGTGCGATCGTAAATTACAACCATTTGTGGGTATTGTTGGTTGGTGTACCTAGCCTGCACATTACGCGGTCGAGGCATCGTGTACACAAACACACACACAACACACAACTAATAAACTAACACTTAATACACTGCAATCCAAGCACCGTATGACGCGAGCGGCGAGTACGGCGATTACGTCACGGGATCAATAAATCAATTACGCGTCAATGCACCTGCGCAGTCGTTATGACACTGGTTCCGGGTTCGTGACTTCGTGTTGCGGCGGGAAGCATACCCCGCGCGGGGGTGATATTCGTATTTTTGCGAGTGAGGGAGTGGGACGGAGAGAGTTCAGGGAATCCCGCCGGACGGAATGTCTTGTAGCCCATTGTTATTATTACTTGTAAGGAAAAACCCGCGCGCGCGCAGGTGATGTTTGTTTACATTTCGCTTTGCGCTGTAACTGCGCTTTAAGATTTTGATATTTCAACAATTATTGGCGTTAACAAAGTATTTTGTTTTAATTACTTTAAGTGTTTATTTGCAATAATAAGCCTTGTGCAATTTGACTTACTACATTTTTAAGGTTTTCCTTACTTGCATTAATAATATTTTTGATTTGCGTATTAATAGCCCTAATGCAATCAGTATCGTGAGTAGTGCCTTAGGTTAAAATAATGCCCATGACTTCGATTCCACCCTGTAGATAGAGTGATTTAAGTTTTCCACTAATTTTGCTACTGTTTCCAACAATTGGTCCTTAGTTACAGGAAAACCTGACTTCCCGAGATAGAAAATCCAGTCTACTAGTCTTTTTTCTTCCTCCTTCGTTAAAACAGTTTGTTTTCCACAATGTTTATATATATATTATTTATTATTTCTCTTGTCACGCAGAGTTGTCCTCGGTATGCCATAGGTTTTTGAAGCTTCGTATATGCTGGTCCCTTCATTTATAGCTAGAAGCGCGGCTTCTAGTTGAGCAGAGGCGTACTGCTTGCGCTCTGCGGCTCCATGATTCTATAAAAGAACACAATCTTTAAAGAGATATAGAATTTAACTCTTCGAAAGAAGCTTTAAAAAGTTACATGGCCCCATTCCGTCCCGCCAATTTTATTTGTTTTGAAAACGTAGGAAATATAGCCAACACCATGAAGCCATGAATGAAACTGGATAGTAAATATTATTTTACATTTATAACATGTCCTGTGACAAAATCTTTCAAAACGTATGCAAGAAATAAGCCAATTTGTTCAAAAATATACATTTTGTTTTTGTGTACTGTAATATTACCAAAAATATCGTCATACCTGTGAGTCGGTAATAGAATCAAGTATGAAGGTAACAATATTCTATTAGCGACCAACAAAATCCTACTAATATTATAAATGCGAAAGTTTGTATGTATGGATGTATGGATGTTTGTTACTCTTTCACGCGAAAACTACTGAACGGATTTTGATGAAACTTTACAGTAATATAGCTTATACATCAGAATAACACATAGGATACTTTTTATCCCGATATTCCCACGGGATCAAAACTTACGCGGGTGAAACCGCGGGGCGCAGCTAGTTAATAATAAACAGATAAAATGTCCGCTTTATGGAAAACTGTTAAATTCGATCTCATTGCTATATTATTTCTTTTAATGTCAGTTAGTCTTTAATTCAGATAATAAAGATTATTTACAGTATAATATCATTATAATAATAGGGATATTGTCTAACGTTGAATCGAGTTTTACACAAAAACTTTAAGAAATAGCTTTGTCGTTAATAGATCTAACGAAGTAAAATAATTTTAAGAATTGAACAAGAAAAAAATAAAATGAAATGAGGTGGTTTATAATAGATATTAGTTATTTTAAAATACTAAATATTCTCAATTTAACAACGCCATGGATCGTTATTAGAATCAAGTTTTGAAATTTGGATTCTATTACCGCCTTAAATTAAAACATGATTTTATAACACAAAAACCAATAAAAAGTATTATATTGAGAGTCAGTTTAGAAAACGAATATATACGTTACAGTTGTAATGTGATAGCAAGAAGACAAATCCATTTTTAGTCTGGTATTTTCCTTAAGTAATATTTAGGTGTACTTACGTGGCTGGAGACGCGACACTATGAAAAGTGCGTCCGCTTCGGGCGCGTCCCACTCTCTGTCAAGTTATTTCTTTCACTGGCTATTTAAACTCACAAACTTTACTCTTTTTGTTGTCCAACAAAAATACGTAACTAATTATTAAGGCATGACTTTTCTGGAACCCTATAATATGTCTAATATGAGTGATTTAAAAATTAGATCGTTAATAGAGTACACATTTTAGGGGGTCGTTAATAGGAGCTTTTACGTTAATATCAATCAGGAGAAAAGTTATTGCAAAAATATATGTTGATCCCTAGACACTTTTGATGTGTGTATATCTAATATATAAAATTCTCGTGTCACAGTGTTAGTTACCATACTCCTCCAAAACGGCTGGACCGATTTGTATGAAATTTTGTGTGCATATCGGGTAGGTCTGAGAATCGGCTACTATATATTTTTCCTACCCCTATTTTTTTTTTTTGCAAAACGACGTTTGTGGGGTCATCTAGTATTATTATAGGTATATATCCGCATCCCTTTTTAACCGACAAAAAAGGAGAAGGTTAGCAATTCGGTAGTTTTTTAAAAATATTTGTTACCTCAGTACTTCGTTATTTATTAGCCGATTAGCAAAATTGTTTTTTATTTGATAGGTTATACTTACAGATTAGTCTCATAGAAATTTCATCATTATCGGTTCAGTAGTTTGGTTTTTAAACCAAAGTTACTGATAAAAATTCAAGTAAACGAAATTGCGTCCTTTGCTTTTCAGTGGTGGCTAAGTGGGATTGTCATGGGATGCATTGTGGCTGTAAGTGCCGTATCTTTACATAATTATCAAACTTCAATAAGGAGGAGGTTCTCAATTCAACTGTATTTTTTTGCATGTATGTTACGCGATATCTTACGGCAATTGTAAATCCATTTCAAAATCTATTTCATATAAATTTTATTAACTTTGCTTGGGTAGTTTTTGAGTTAGCTTCAATAATACGTATTTTTGCCACTTCATTTATATTGATGATGTTATAATGACATCCTGTCACTGATATTTACATAGCATGTATAGTGTTACGCGAATTTCTGTGGAGTAAGTAGAACTTAAAAGTGAAAAAATAAACAACAGTGAACAGACTTCCAAAAAAACTACAAAGTGAAAAATAACTCTAATTTCGGAAGTCGGTGTCGTTGGCTTTGCATTTTCGTTGTTTGCCACCGACTTCCGAAATTAAGTTTATTTTTCACTTTGTAGTCTTTTTTGGAAGTCTACCTATTGTTTTATTTTTTTGTAAAAAAAAATATGTTGAACTTCACACTGAAAAACTGCTAACGGCGCGCGGCGGTACAGATCTCCACAAGTAGTTTTTCATTGTGAAGCTTCATAAATTAGGATAGTTACGAGCTAACATTTATTTATCACAATTTAGGTAAAAACAACCTATAAAAACCTGAAATTGCTTGAGTTGAATTGAGAATTTAAATCTAGACCAATGAAACCCCTGTAAATAAAGTCTTTATTTGCCAACTGGGTATATCTGCGCGCATATTCGAAACCAAGCCCATCTTAATGAGGTCATTATTGTTTTATCTGATTTTACATAGACATTTCACTTTCACTGTAGCAGCGCTGGGGTTTTATATCGGATAAAGTCGTAGCGTTATGCTGAGCGATGGCCGTTTTGCGTGGATGTGACGCATATTTCCCCCGATTTGTTTTTTTTTTGTGTTTGTGTTCTTTATCTGCGTCATGTTTACCGCAAATAAACGTATTTCCTTTTTTTCTGTGCTTACTGTTCAAAGATCTATATTTTTCTGGGGCTATTTATTATACCAATAGACGCGATTAAAAAAAAAGGAAATGACTTGGCAACATTTTAGCAAGTAAGTAAACATAAACAATCACCAGTTCCAAAAATCCATTAGCGTCGAAAACAACTTAGTCGTATAAACCACGACTCATTTATTGATGACTAGCTTTTGTCCTTGGCTTTGCTCACGTGGTTGTCGAGAAATATCCCACCGGAACGACTACCGGGATTAAAAAAAACCCTTTGTGTTAAGGGTCCCTATCAATTTCGCGGTCTAAAAACAGAAAATTCAAGTTTTTTCAGCGCAAATTTCTCAATAACCTTAAGTTAACTAGTTTTTTTTTAAATACACAGTTATTTATTAACTATTTATCTAGTAAGTGTACAATTTTAAATTTTGATAACTACTTAATATAAATTACAAAAAATAAAAATCTAACACATGTTTTTATGTAAGCACGAAACACCATGTTTTTCAATTGCTTTTATAACTTGCTGGCAGCAAATAACAATCTAAAAAAAAATTATAAATACTGGGCATATATTACATTAGTAAGTGTACAATTTTGTTTTTTAAAGTTTAATGATTTAGTACTTGTAAAAAAATGTTAATCACGCTGAAAAAACCCAATAAAATCATGTGCAAAACCCTTGTCTACGCGTAAGAATTTATTGAAAATAATAATAAGTGCTAAATATTTTAAAATTTAAGGTATTTATCCACCAAAATCAATAATTATATTTTTATTTTGACTACTTATTTAATTGCAGTAAAATATCTAAATGATGCCTTATAAACTTAAATTCGAACGTTCGTTTACCAAAATTGAAATTCTTAGACTTACTAGATAAATAGGTGATAAATAACTGTGTATTTAAAAAAAGAATGTAGATAACTTAAGGTTGTTGAGAAAATTGTGTTAAAAAAAACTGATTTTCTGTTTTCACCCCGCGAAATTGATAGGGACTCTTAATTCAGGTTATAAAGTATAATATATGTGTGAATAAAAATTCAGCCGTCCCATACGTTTAGGTCGAGTAGGTATGAAGTTTTCTATGAGACAGTTGATAAATTTTTCGCGATTACGATATTGGTCCCATGTAGAAAGTTGTTCAGTTTGATGGTCTGTACCACACCCTTAAATTTGGCTGAACATTGAAAAGTAACCCTGTATACAGATAAACAAAGAACCTCTACCTTTTTTGAAGTCGGTTAATAACTTTTGTGTATACAAATCTAGCCTTCAAGCTCCTCAAATGCAAAAGAGATATCAGATAAAATCTGTCTGGTTCACACTGTTTCAATAAAACTGTCAAATCCAATATGGCACGGAGTGACAACCCGAATGACGACACGACATTATTGAAGAGAAAATATTGGATCCCAGGATTTTATATTGTAAATCTAGATTTTATATTGTATTTCTAAGATTGGAGCATAGTTTTATGCTTTTGTCTTGCATTTTTTAAGCCTGATGGTTTTAAGTCTGATATGATTGAAGTTTATGTTTTTTGAAATTGGATGCTTAGTATTATTTGAATAATAATGCCTTGATTATTTAATTGTTTCGCTCTCACAGAGATGAGGCCTCTGTCTCAGTAGTGGTAACATATAGCACAGGCTAATTATGTTTTTATAAATATACATTTAAATATATTTATAGTGGCGTAGGCACGGATAAAAAACCAATTTGAATAGATTAAAATATCATTAATAAAATTAATACTTAAAAAAAATTAAGTCTAATAATAAAAATATTATAATTAATTAATAAGTATACAGGGTTATTTGTAAAATACCAGCAACCTCTTAAGAGGTTATTGTACTCATCATTATGAACAACTTTTACTATGGGACCAAAGCTGAAATCATGAAAAAAAAAAATCAGCGTTCCCTACATTTATGTTCGTGTAACTCGTCAAAATGTAGGGAACAGCTGATTTTTTTTTCGCGATTTCAGGTTTGGTCCCGTAGTTAAAGTTGTTCATAATGATGAGTACAATGACCTCTTAAGAAGTTGCTGGTGTTTTGCAAATAACTCTGTATAAGAAATAAAGGACATTAATATATAGGTACTTAAATGAACTTGTGTATGAGTCATAAGTAATTTCTTTCATAACAATATATAGGTAGGCACATTGTGTTGAAAAATTAAAAAATAACATTATACATTTGCAATTAAAATAAAATTATTAATCATTAAATACATTTAGAACAGTCAATAAAACAATAACGGTCAATTAAGAATTCAAGTACAATACTAAAGTAATAAAATCAATCATAAGTTACAAAGTTAAGTTATAATATTATAATTATTATCTAACAATAACATAAATTATTGAAAGTTTAGCTTTATTCATTTACAACTACCTCAAACAAAATTTAAGGGTTTTAAGAGTTACTAGCTCAGTTGGTCATACCCATTAGATTAGACCGGAGACTTATTACTACTACCTGCTATAAGTGCGTTTAAAGCCGAAATAAAGGTTAATCCCCTTTGTAGAACAGTAGCTATTCTCGCACGGGATATACTTAACTAACATAATTATTGCATGTATGTCTACGGTTTAATTAAGATTTATTTATTAAACAAGATTAGAAGGCGCTCTGCCTTGAAAGGGTTCCTTATTATGTTTTCTTACATAATTTTGTATTATCTTTTGGATAATACATAATAATAATTTTCGCCCTTAATTTCTTTTTGAAAGTCAAAGTCAAAGTCAAAGTCAAATCATTTATTTCAAATAGGCACTTAAAAGGCACCTTTGAACGTCAAAATTTAAAATGAAAAAATAGAATTGATTCTAGTCGCCCATTCCAAAATGTAGTTTTCGTGTGGAGAAGAATGGGCAAGAAACTCCACCGTTACTCTTTTAAAATGTTTTACAAGTTTTTGTATACATTGTTTATATAATTATATGTGAAGACGATGCACCTAAAATAAAATTTAGTCTACCAAAAATGGTAAAAGAATTAAAAATATAACAGACTGGTAAATCAATTATGTGATAGATACATGGTGTCCACATATTTTGACGTTGAACATATTAGACGTATTAATTAAGGAACTGATTATTTCGATTATGTATTGTTTGGGATTTATATATAAATGGAGGGGATACCCTAGAAGGACGAATTGGTGAAAAAGTCGGGTTCTTAGTACCTACTCGCAACCGGCGTTCGTGTATCACCAGAACGATCAGTCAGATCTTAATCTCAATCTGTCAAAAATACTTACCTAAATTTTTGACAAGTTTTTGATGTTGATTGTCGCTGAGATGAGATTGCGATTATTCTTAATTACTGGAATTGGCCTTCAAATGATGTATGAACGTAAACGAAGCTAAAAGAATCGTAGCAGATAGCTTTTTGTAGTTTCCGCATACTTCTCTGTGAAGGAGGTGTGAGTTTATGTATTAGATAATAATATATTGAAAAGTTTTACTCTATGGCTCGCTAAGCATACGTAACACCGGATATTCCTTACGTGCCGAGAATTGCTAAGTGTGGTTGTAGTCGATAACGGCACCCCTTTGAAGTCTTGGCCGTCACTCTGTAGAAGATTACTCGACCGTACAACTGTTAATTATACACAGTGTGAACTGACCCTTATCCCAAAATGTCAAGTAAAAATTTGTACAATGACGACCAACTCTGCCGAGTGATTCCATTATGAATAAGGGCGACTACATTGGCGACGATTACCGTAGTTTGAAGGGATAAGTACCGCCATATGTCACACGGGTTATTGGATCCACTCAGGGTAAAAAAGCAGGGCGGCAACCTTCGAAAACTATCTCTTTGCTCCCAGCTGTGGCCGCCCCAGTTTACAACTTTACTAATTCATGATCCAATAAATAGCCGATTCGTCGCAACATGTCGGGGCACGCTTAATGCTATTGCGTTCCGAATATTTCTTGCCCGTTTTTCTTGGATTCTGTTTCGCTTGATCGAAAAGAAAAATGGTTGTTCTTATAAATGTATTTTACTTGTAGAAAATATGATATGATGAATATAATATGAAGGGCCCGTGGCTAAATAAAAACAGCCGCACAGGTCGATCGATCAGGTTAAGCTACGCTTGCCGCGATTGGTCTGTGGATGGGTGACCATGTTTACATAACGAGACCTCTCCGTGCCTCGGAAACACGTTAAGCCGTTGGTCCCGACAGTCATTCGTGGATCTTTGACAGTTGTTACGGGTAGTCAGAAGCCCGAAAATCTGACAACCAGTTCCACCAAAGGGTATCGTATTACTCAGTACCTAACTGGGTTGTGGAGGTCAGATAAGCAGTCGCTCCATGTAAAATACTGGTATTCAGCTGCATCCGGTTAGACTGGAAGCCGACTCCAACATAGTTGGGAAAAGGCTAGGCAGATGATGACTTGTAGAAAATATGATATCGTTTTAGCGTCAACGTTGAAATCTAGTTGTCTAGCTGTTTGTCGCAAATTGATTTAGAAAATCCATCTGGGCCTGTGAAAAACGAAAAAGAATTGTATTAATTAGCTTCTGCCCGCGAATTCGTCCGTATAAAATTTCTTGTTCCCCCGACCCGCCATGTCGCATCGCATCGCCTGCCCGCGCTATTACTTCGTTATCGCTTAGCGTTCTTTCTGATTTCTTTCTTTTTACTCTGCTCCTAAGGGTCTTAGCGTGATGTTAAATAGCCTATAGCCTTCCTTAAAAAATGGGCTATCAATTGCAAAAAAAAAACAAATCCAAGTGGCAGTTCCAGAGATTAGCGCGCTCAAGCAAACAAACAAGCAAAAAAACAAACAAACTCTTTAGCTTTATTATTAGTATTAGTATAGATTTTTGATTAGTTTACAAACTAATGAATACAATTACTTTTGTATTTCGTAGTTGTTTATTATAATTGTTATAAGTAGTAGCTAAAACAAGCTAAATTTATCCTGAGGTGATTTATTTATTTATTTATCTATTCATTTCAGGCATCAAGGCCCATATAAACACATACAATACAATATAAAATAACTTAAACATACTATAAATACATACACTTTTATCATTACACTAAAAAAAAAAAAAAAAACTAACACACACGAAGTGTCTGCGTCGTGTTTCGCTGACTGGTGTCATGTAGCCGGCCACGAAACAGGCGGTACATAGCACCCTGCGGCCAGAACTCTTCCTTGAGGAACTTCTCTGATGTGTCGGAACACGCACCACGAACGACTTGAAGTTCGTGTTGTGACGCGACTCCAAATTCTCGACCCTCAAAGTCCAGTTGGCCATCACACGCATGTAGAGATGGTCCACGATGTTCGTGGAGTGGTGCAGTCTGGACACGTACAGCTGCGTGGTCGGGATTGCCGGACGCAGCAGCATGTTGGTTCCTGCCAGCGCGGTGCCGCACTGGTTCCGACAAGGAAGCTTCTTCTTCTTCTTCTTCTCCACCTTGATGAAACCATCCTTGTCGCACGTGTCCTTCTCTGGACCCTGCCTTTTCAAAAACTTGTTGGGTTTCGACCGGCTCCGTTTACCCCCTTTTGTTTTTTCCGCTAGTAGTAGTAATAGTATTTGACATAGTATTTAAGATCATACTAACAATATACCTAAATGTAATGTATTGTAATGGATCTATGGTTGTCTGAATAAATAAATTATTATTATTATTTATTGTCCTTTTTTCCTTCAAACTAGACAATAGACATGTCTAGGTCCGCAGTAGTTAATGTCTAAAGAACAGTTTTCCACTTACAAAAGAGCCTGAAACAGTTTTCTTCTTCATAAATACATAACACTTGGTTACTTTACTGGACTGTCAAAAGGTACCCTCGCTGTATATTATAAAGGACCCTATTTAAAATATACCACACCATGATTGCTGGGTTTTCCTCCTGTTCGTGTATCACTATAACGAAGATAAACTGCTTATCTACGTGACTTTACTCCAATGTATATCGTATGAACGTGGGGATGTATTTTGTTGAAATATTAAATAGGTCGGGTCCCTTATTAATATCCGAAAGAAATCGCTTGTGTTTTGGGTTAGCTAGATAAAAACTTCGTGTGTTCATCGGTATCTACCTATATTTTATGGAGTGTACGATTAAATCTTGTATGGAGGCAGCTCTCATTATACAAAATACTTACAACGATTTCTTACTTATGAAACCAATTAAACTTACGTACAAAAACTTTTTTATATAAAAAAAAAAAACAACCGACTTCCAGAAAAGACACTGCAAAGTGAAAAATAACTTTAATTGAAGTCAGTGTCGTTGGGTTCACATTTTCGTTGTTTGCCACCGATTTCCAATTTAAAGTTATTTTTCACTTTGCAGTGTCAGTGCGGCAAACATAACCATTAAAAAAAAAAATTGAAATCGATTTACAATTGCCGGAGATATCGCGTAACTTACATAGAAAAAACATTTCGTTCGAAAAGACATTTTTTTTAAATATTTAACCGAACTGATAACTTCCTCCTTTTTGGACGTCGGTTAAAAATAGTAGAATGTCTTGCAGAATCAAACTTCTGCTAGTTATCAATATTGATTCAATCAACTTTTAAGATACTTGTACATATTATTATTTTAATTTTGTTAGATAAAAGCTAAATAAATGGTAAATTAAAAAAAAAAAAACTTGTAAGATTAGGACTATTTACAACTGTAGTTACCTAATAATTATAAATCCGATGATTCAACAATAATTATATTGAACTTTAAATTAAAACACTAAATACTCCTATGGGCCAATGTTGGCAACCACCTCGTCGGTATCATTCACAAGGCTTCATTATTTTGTCATGCGAGGCATGTTGGTACACCTGGACCCGAGAGAATTCCCCAAACGCCTTATTTGGTCGATACTTTGGGGCCGCGGAGTACACACGACAACTTATCAAGCTATACTTACCAGTATAAGTTGATCTCGCTTTGTATAGGCTAAAACTAGAAGAATTCTGATTGCTGGCCGGCACATATACGACGGAAGTGACGTCATGAAAATGATGGCAGAGCGGTTTGAGTTTACGGTGTCAAAAAACACTCTCCAGGAATACACACCAACTTAATTTCATATAAATAACATTTCAGTGGCATCATTCGCTGGTGAATTACAGATTGCAGATGCCACTGCTCGACGGTCACCGCTATTCGAAGAAACAGTAGGTAGCTTTCAGTAAAGTCAAGGAAATCAATTCTTTACCAATTTATTCTTTACCAATTAATAACTATCATTCTTTGAATGTTGTATATCTATACTAATATTATAAAGAGGTAAAGTTTGTAAGTTTGTATGTAGGGGGTAATCTCTGGAACTACTGGTTCGAATTAAAAAAATCTTTTTGTGTTAGATAGTTCATTTATCGAGGTATGCTATAGGCTATATAACATCACGCTACGACCAAGCGTAGCGGAGCATCAATGAACAATGTTGCAAAAACGGGAAAAAACCTTTACTAATAATGAAGCTGCCGAGTTTGTTTGTTTAAAAGCTCTAATCTCTGGAAGTATCGATCAGATTCATAAAAATGTTTTTGCATTTGATAGCCCAATTCTTGAGGAAGGCTATAGGCCTTAAACATCACGCTAGAACCCTTAGGAGTTGAGCAAAAAGAAAAAAGTCAGAAAACGAAGTAATAGCGCAGGCAGGCGATGCGATGCGACGCGGTGGGTCGGGGGAGCAAAAAATTTCACGCGGACGAAGTCGCGAGCAGAAGCTAGTAATGGATATAACACGGCAAATTGAGATAGTGAGTCAATTTGATAAACGATTAAAAAAATCAAAAGTCATTTATTCAAATTAGGCCGAAAAAACTTTGCGAACGTCAAAATTAAATAAGACAGTCCCCTAAAACGCCCGCCCTTCACTAGTTCCTAGTAGATTAATTTATCTGGTTGTATAATGAGAGGACAGATTATTCTGGAAATGTAGGGACACCTTGAAATAACGTCAGGCGTACCACGTGAGACCGTGACCGACCCGTGGGTGGAATTTTGCAGGTAATAAATCATGATGACGTAGCACACGATACTAAGGTTATTTATTGATGATTTCGTATACGTTACTAGGGTATTTCGATGTAAGCTGGAGGTCGTCTTATCTAGTGTTTATGCATGAGAATTATGGAAACGGCGGTCAAGTCTCAAGAGAAGATTGTGGTTAGAAATTACTGCTGCAAAAAGTATTTAGCAACAATTTATTGAAACGAACTACTTGAAAGCTTTTTGAAGTAAAGTGTACAGTCACCAAAAGAGTTAAAGAACCAGGGTAGTCGGATATAGTTGAATTTTAGTAAGAAATCAAGAAGAAAAATCTGTGCCCGAATTTTGATCGAGAATTAAACTCCGCTCTACCTCAAAGTGTTCACAATTACCTTTGCATACCCACCTGTTATATCACCAACTTGGACTAAACTTCTTCATAAAACAAGGCTATAAAAAGCCCATTACCCACTGAAAAAAAAATACAAAAGCAAGACTGGAAAGTTCCGTAACAATGTCACAAAATTTTATACATTCTGTATACTGTCGTTGCGTATACAGTATGCTTATTTCTTTTGTAAATTTGCACCAATTTGTGCTATCTATACACCACAGTGAGCGCTCATGTTATTATGGTTATTGTTATACTCGTTATGTGTTCCGTATCGTGAACGTTACGTGTCTTGTAAATTATTATTGCTGTTGCTTTTGATGTGAGGGAAAAAATCGAGGAGATAAGTGTTCGTTTGTGGATGGATGAAAGGAAACTGTCTACGAAGTTGGTTGATGGTAACTCAAAGTCAAAGTGTTTTTTCATTAACTTTATTTGCAGGAAAATTTTGCTAAATAATGTATTTCGAACATCTAAGTTAGAAGAATAAACCATCATATCTAAAACTCCTCGGCTGTGCAATTTCAAAACCTAGCAACTGACTTTAAAAAATAAAATCGGTGTTTTCGCATATTTGACTTGCTAGATAATATCTGACGAGCCAAATATACGAAAACACCGATTTTATTTTTTAATGTCAACGTGTGTGGTTTTGAAATTGCACAGCCGACCTGGGCCTCAAGTCTGCTATTACAGTAGTGTCAGAATGGTCTATCATGGATGTCATAAATGTTGATTTTGACATGTTTAGTAATCTACTAATATAATGGCGTCATTATAACTTTCCAATGTTCAAACACTGACACTCCATTGATAACACAATTCTATTACGAGAGCATTGATCGACCATTATGAATTTAGCAGATTACGAACTTTTAGCAAAATATCAATGGGCTCGTGTTGGAATGACGAATTTATAAAAATAGCAGACTTGGGCCCCTGTTAGTGTGCATACACACGAGCCACACGCATCGACGTCAGTATTTGAGCTCTGAGACTCGTGTATTTGAGCACCGTACGCACGTGTGCGTAATTGTGTCTTTGATAAGTATGATGTTTTCTTTTTTTCTTCTAAAGTTGCTGTAATCTGAGTGAAGGTACACAGCAATTTGTATGGCACCCGTTTATAGAAGATAGTTAAGTACCATAAGCACTTTTCCATAAGAGATTTGTTCGTAAGGTACAAATCTAACTTAGGAAGATGTATTAATGATTCTAATGATTATAACTCTCTAAATACGTACCTGTTATAGTCGCGAATCATATTTTGATCAAGATGCAAACTGACACTGACCTGCAAATTGCAAAAAAACGTCAGAAAATTTTAATTTCGCGGTGTACCACTGCTCATTCACCTTAATATTATTAACCTGATTATACTTAAAAAAATCTAGATCAATAATGTCTATACCTAGACATCTCGTTTCATCTAACTAGACAGAATACACTTGCGCTATAAAACATCCAAAGTTTTAGTTATACCTCTCCAAAAAGCTACTTACGAAACTGAAGATTAGTGAAGAGTTCTTCACTCCTCAGTGAAATTACTTGAGACTTTCTTGACGCATTAAGAAGACGAGCCTTCTCGAAACTATCTTGGTGGCACCATCTGTCTCACTATCGCGAACCACAAACGATCCAAGTTTGTTTCGACGTCGGGCTCTCACTCGCTACTTTCTAGTAATAGTTGTTGAACTTCATATTTTACAGCCCTTTCGACACCAGTTCTTTCGAGATTTAAGACCGTTTGTTATTTGTACTCTACTTATGTGTCTGTGTGTGCATGCGAATAGAATCTTTTGCGGGTAGATCTGCAAAAGATTCTATTTATTTTACAAACTTACTTAATTGAAGACTTTATGTTAACATTTTTGAATTGGTTAATGTAGAACTCACGTGTGTTGATTAAGTAGTTTTTATAATATAGGTAATGCAACGGTGCTTCAAGTTTTTCAAATGTTTATTACTTAAATTTATTTTCATCTTTAGTTCGTTTAAATAAAATATTGTTTTTAATTTAATTATTAATTTAATTTTCATTTTTGAAATATAAAAATAAATGCATCACATTATTCTGTATTACTCAGTACCTATATTTTCTGCATTCCACAATATGAACTTAGATAGTATGTTTTACATAGAGATGATTATTGTGGACCCTGTCGGGCACAGTAAATATTTTATAAAACAGATTATTTAAAAACAGTAGGTACTTTAAATCATCCAGGGCATTACGAAATTCGCTAACAAAATAACATATTTTCAGAAATTATACTTCCCATTTATTAACTACCTGCTTAAAACATTAATAATTTAAAACACAATTTTCAGAGGTGAAAGCTTTATTTCTACAAGCAAAACAGGCTTGGGCCTAAAAAAATACATCCTGTTAAAATTTTGAATTTGGTAGAAAACATAAAATGAAATGAAAAAAAAAATTACGTAAATAAATGTTCACGAAATTTTGTGAGAGGACCTTTACAAGGGGAGGCAGTTTTTTCGCGTCAATATACCATCTAATTGATAGGCCTTCCTGGTTCCAAAGATAAGTAGATATTACATGGGAGCTCCTCTAAACGATCGAATTATGGTAAATTATGCACGGGTATCATACTTTACTAAGTAGGTCTTGTTGAGTACACAAAATGTAGTTTTTTTTTAAAGTGCAGATACAATAAATACTCAAACTAAAAGACTAAACTTGCTGTAAAACGTTTCGAAAGATTTGTATGAAAATAATCAACGATTAACTTTTGTAAACATTTTTAGAGAGACTCTCTTGTGAAAAGCCTAAAAAAAGTAGGTACCTACGTAAAAATAAACGGACTGAAAGCTGTACTTTTAGTTAGATTATTTTTAAATACTTTCCGACTGCAAGATACAACCCATTTGAGAAGTTACCTAAGTAGTTGGCATTCATATTTAAAGGCCCAACTTTTTCAAGTGTCTACATAACTTTAGGTTGTTCAAATAATAGAACTTACTGTTCCAAATTCTTAGTAAACAACCACTGGGTAGAAGGTTCTAAACAATTGAAGTTCTTGGATGAAATTGTAACAGAATGCACCACAGATATAGATAGACCTAGATGACGCAAGTATCACGATCTGCATGAAAACCAAGCGTGCCATTTTTTGACTACCTATAATGACGCCACAAGCACTATTTAGTGATGGGAAAACCAAATCGATTCAAAGACGCCGCCGCGTGTGGCACCCGACTTGCCCCACCATCGGGGCCTAGTGTCAGCGCTCACGCTCACCCAGCCAGCAGTACACAGCACTGAGCACGAAAGTGGCGGCTTACGATTTTTGTACGTAAGCTGATGCGATTTTAGGCGCGCGAAGTAGTTGCTCTTGCGTTATCTAAGTGTATCTATATCTGTGGAATGCATGTACTTGGCATTTCCAATAAACCTGAATTGCCCTAAAAGGGCTTGACTTATTCTTGACTTGATTTCGATAGGTACGTACTATTCAATAAGATTATTAGATTAACAGCGCTCTTCCCAAGTACCTACGCTTAGCTACGAGATCCGTTGTCTTAGTAACAAGGAGGCCACTTCTGAATTCTAGGGATAGGTTTGATTCGATTAAAATTATGTATCGATACAATTGGTATAGTAAACGTTATGTTATCAAATTAATCAGAATTGATTCGTAAAAAAATATATAGCAGTGTTAGATCGTTTTAATACATTGTATTTGCCCCAGTGGTAATGGTCTCGAGTTCATGGGTTTGAATCCAGGAAGGCATTTTACTTTGTCTAAATATTTTCATCACCACTGCTCTCAAAATGGTAAAGGAAAACATCGTGAGGAAACCGGCATGTCTTAGAACCAAAAATTCGAAATCATGTCATGATACAAACCCGTACCGGGCCCGCTTGGTAGATTATAGCCCACTCCCTATCGAAGAGAGGAGGCCTGTGTGCCAGTTGCGGGAACATAATACGCTGATTATGCACGTTGTGTTTTATTAAGGACGCATTCCACCAAACTTTCATACATAGAGAATACACACTCTTACACTGAGAATACATTTTGAATTTTTGACAGATTTTCCATAGAACTGTTAAACTTCCACGGAAAAAATATCTAACTTTGGTAAAACCAACTCTAAGGCGGTCATGCTAGCGAAGGAGGTGGCGGGACGGCTGAGGGAGAGGGCCTCACGTCCTAGCCGCCGCGGGAGACGCCCCGGGCGTCGGGAGCCGCGAGACGACTCCCGGCCACCGTAGGCGCGGGCCTGCGGGCGGAGAGTAATGGGTAACCCTCCGTCCGATCAGGACCAGGCCCGTGCCGGACGGCGCGTACGTGTTCCACGCGCGCCTCAAAGAGATGTCAGCATTACGGAAGGGGCCCGTAAGGGCCGAAGCCTGCCGGGGCAGCGGGATTGTCCGAAAGAGTTACCGCTACCCCGGAACACAAAGGGCTAAGGAAGGAACACGGGTGGGTTTTAGTCAGTAAGAGTCTGACACTCCCTTCTGCTCCACCCAGAGCGGGAGGGGTCATTCGATGATTTCCCATCCACAAAAAAAAAAAAAAAGGCGAACGAATTTCGATATTATCCGAATATTTATTTATATGAATCGAATAAAAGATGAAAGAGTTTTAAAAGTAAGGACATTATTTCCTCTTACGAACCCTAGAAGCGCCTCGAATAATTGCAAAAGCACATAATCGATAAAATTAACGCTTGACTTAAGAATAAAGCATAATAAATGAATCAATTTACAGAAAGTTTCCTCAGACTCGGTTGACAAAGGGTTCGGTGTTCGCTGCCTTTAATAGCTTATTTGGGGCTAATCACCTAACTTTTAATTAATGATATCGTTTAAGTGTATAAAAGTAAAACGAACTACAGTCATCATTCTAGAAGAAACGCTCGCAATTTGTTTTGGGAGCACGTCAGCGTTTCGAGACTGATGATATTCATATTTTCTTAGATTGTGCCGATTTAGCGAAATATTTATAAGCTTAGGTTGTGTGATTTGGTGCATGTGAAATAATATTTATATTATACCGAGTAGATCTTAGAATATTAATATTCGATTTAGATTCTGCCCTCACATGACTTAAGGACGTCTATTTATAAACGCTACTTAAAGTTACGAGACGTTTAAACGTCAAAAATGTATGGTTAAACAGTCGCTAAATCCAACATTTATAAATGAAAAGTTCAATATCTAGTTACTTTAAACGAACTTAAATTGATTGAGAAGATTTACACAAGTTCGAACCAGAGCAAAAGTAAATAAAGATTCAAATTATCATTGAATGATTGTTAAAAATATTTTTGTGTCATTTCAATCTTTTTTGTAGATAGTGCACTGTGCAGGTATAAAAAAAAAAACTAATCAAAAGCACCAAAGGCCTCAGATACATAAAAGTATGTCCATGCTATAAGTTACAACATACTCGTAACATAATTATTATAAAGGTGGTTAGTTGTAGCAATGTTAAATAATGTGGACAATGTACCTACAATGTGGAAACAACAATACGACAATAAATGAAAACACTGGCAAGACTAATGGAAATGAATATTTTGAAATTAAGAAATAAACCCTGGTATAGAAATTAATAAAGTGTTTTTATCAAACAAATTAAACATCACTACGATGGGCCAAGGGTTTTTGCCAATCTTTGACAAACTATTATATAGTCACTAAACTATTGGATATATTTGATTGAATTTTCATATGCTGATTGAGTTCGGGCGGCACCGGCAGATATACGCAGTTTTTTTATGTTTACTTATCAAAAAACCGTTTACATGCATTTGTTGAATCTTTAAGCATACCACATAAACCTTCGCGGGTTTAACAGCGGTATAGGTAGTGCAAACCACTAAGACGCGCCCCACTCTTCTTCCGAATCGTTAGTGGTTGTTGCTAGTAAATTTCAGTGGTGTTTTAGTTTTTTCGATACACACTAATTACCCACTAATAATAATTAGTGTGTATCAACAAAACTAAAACACTAGCGGAATGTTGCAGACTTGTGCTGTAAGCATTAGGAAAACGAGTGGGGCGCGTCTTCGTGGATTGCACTTTCTGTATGGCCAGACACGGCAACTCGGTGCCAATACATAATTATTAATTAACGGTAGGTACATACAATAATTAGTTAAATTTATTGTCGTCTTTACCTTGTATAACAAACGTTTTATAATATTATACTTAATCTGGACTCACCTTAAGCCAGGCAAATCCTAAATCAATACCTGATGTTACGTCGACCTTTATACCTACATAATAACAGCCCCTTTTCACTCAACCCGCTCTGATCTACAATGAATTGAAATTACAGTGGTATGACACCATTAGAAACTAACGACTGTAATCACAAGATATAACGACTGTTATATAATATAATAAAGCTGAAGAGTTCGTTTGTTTGAACGCGAAAATCTCTGGAGCTAGTCGAATTTGAAATAGTTATTTGTGCAATAAGAGAGCAAAGTCGTTTTTTGCTGTGAGTGCTGATTTTGAATCCCGAGCAAGCGAAGGATTCAATGATTGAATCACGAGCGCAGCGAGTGATTCTAAAGTTGAATCCTGAGTGTGGCGAGAGATTAAAAGGCACGAGATGCAAAAAACTTTGCTCTCGTACACACATAACTTTTCACTTCAGCAGCGAGAACACTTTAGGAGATAATAGTAGATTATACAACAAGTGAAAAAAAAGGGAATTTAATTCGAGGGACTACGTTGGATCCCGAGAGCAGCGAAGGATTCTAGAATAGAATCCCGAGCGTAGCGAGGTATTCTAGATTTGAATCCTGAGCGGAGCGAGGGATACAAGGACCGAGATGAATTATTTTTTTCACGAGTTGTGTACTCTACTTTTTACCATTGACTGCGAGAAAATAAATAGTAGTATAGTATTTATCACATTTTACTATAATTGCTGCTTTATTTCGAAATGATTCCGGAGTTAGTGTCTCATTTTCGTCACTGGAAGAACTCATTTTATTATAATTTATGTTATTAGATTTTCCAATGACTTAAAACAACGATAACAGATAGAAAAGAACCTAAAATGGCGGGTTTTTTTATTATTATGGAATAGCTCCGTATAGCCAGCCAGTACGTACTTTCAGCACGTTTTATTTATTTTTGTATATAATTCGTATATTCGTGCTTGTTCCAAATTCAAAATGTTTTTATTCACTCAGTGACTAAAAGAGAGTTTTATTCACTGTTTTCTATGAATAAAATGCCCTTTTTCGAGTGGCAATGGTAAAAAATATATTACGTAACATTATTGAAACTAGAAATTAATATTTACAGGTTAAATATCAGTTTTATTTGCAGTAAATACTTATTTTCGTTTAATTACAACAATAAGTAAAAAAATCAATAAATTACATTAAAAGACATAATTAGCTTTTTGCAAAATTTTCTTTAGTTCGTACGAAATTCCGAACGTGTTTGTCTTTGAGGTCGAATTCAAAATCAGAACTTCGAAAGGGCTGGTCTTTGTCTCTCTCTCTCTTTCTAATGGCGGGAAAGAGATAGAGTGTGAATGTTTTGATATGTATGATTAACCCAAGGCTGAATAAGACATTCGCGGCTTTCTGAAAAAAAATTAAAAAGTTACTTGGTCTCACTCAGTGAGCAAAATCGCATTTTGCTCACTGATTTCAGGCAGCAAAACCAACATGTTTGAGCTACTGAAGTGAAAAAAATATTTTTGCACTTTATAGCCCAATTCTTAAGGAAGATCATCACGCAAGAAAAATATCAGAAAGAACGCTAAGCGAAAACAAAGTTATAACGCGAGCGGGCGATGCAATGCGACGCGGTGGGTCGGGGCCGAGGGCAGCAGTCTGACGAAAACCGAGAAGAGCCGAACTGAGCATGCCTATGTCAACGAGGTAACATCCCGCGTTGCTCAGACGATTTATTATGTATTTAATGTGTAAAGATATATTGTGGTTTTTTACGACTTCCAAGCAAAGTCACAGGCAGAAGCTAGTCGTATCGTATATTAAATTTACATTACATGTGGTTTTAACTTGTGCATTAGCAGTAGTTTTGAGGACTCGGGTTAGGGCAATGATGGATGATTCTGTATGTTTAGGCTCCATTTGTGTTTGTATAGGTATAGATAGATAGATACACATTTGGAGATAGGTATGTACCTACGAACCAACTTTAGCACGCGAGTTCATCCACGTGGATTTCGGATTTGAAACCTTGTTACACTATGTACATAGGTACATGGTATTGGTTACATTTCATCAAAGTTGTTTCAAAGGTTTAGTCGTGAAAACGTAAAGACCGATAGTGATACTTTCATATTTTTAACCGACTTCAAAAAGGGAGGTTATCAATTTGGATGAATATTTTTTTTTATGTTTGTTTCCTCAGAACTCCATTATTTACAAGCCAATTTGAAAAATTCTTCAAAATTTAAAATTTGAAAGGATATACTTTCAGATTGGTCCCATAGAAATTACATGAAAATTGGTTCCGTAGTTTGGTTATTAAACCAAAATTACTAGTAAAAATTCAAGTAAACGAGATTGTTTTTATTTGTATGTTACGCGATATTTCCGGCAAGTGTAAATCGATTTCAATTTTTTTTTAATGTATAAGGTATGCCTCAGGGGTGGTCCCATCACTGCGAGGATCGCCCAGAGGACACGGTGGAGCATACGGTGGAGGTCTGCCCCACTTGGGCGGAGCACCGCCGTGTTCTCGTAGAGGCGATCGGCAGCGGCGGCGACCTCTCGCGCCCGGCTCTGGTTCAAGCCATGGTCCGGGGCGAGAGGGAGTGGGAGGCAGTCACCTCCTTCTGCGAAGCAGTCATGCTAGCAAAGGAGGTGGCGGGACGGCTGAGGGAGAGAGCCTCACGTCCCAGCCGCCGCGGGAGACGCTCCGGGCGTCGGGAGCCGCGTGACGACTCCCGGCCGCCGTAGGCGCGGGCCTGCGGGCGGAGAGTAATGGGTAACTCTCCGTCCGATCAGGACCAGGCCCGTGCCGGACGGCGCGTACGTGTTCCACGCGCGCCTCAAAGAGATGTCAGCAATAAGGAAGGGGCCCGTAAGGGCCGAAGCCTGCCGGGGCAGAGGGATTGTCCGAAAGGGTTACCGCTACCCCGGAACACAAAGGGCTAAGGAAGGAACACGGGTGGGTTTTAGTCAGTAAGAGTCTGACACTCCCTTCTGCTCCACCCAGAGCGGGAGGGGTCATTTGATGATTTCCCATCCACAAAAAAAAAAGGGGGTGGTCCCATATAATTTTTTATTAATTTAACGAAAATGCGAACCCAACGACACCAACTTCAGAAATTAGTTATTATTCACTTTGAAGTCTTTTTTTGGAAGTCGGTTTGTTTTTAAGTTTTTTCAAATAAGTGATAGTATGAATTACATGCAAAAACGTATGAGATATGGCTATTTTCAGAAATCAATTTCAAACGCCAAAGCGTTTGTGGCTAACTAATAACAGCCACACGGGTCAATCGCTTAGTTTAAGCTACATTAGCCGCTGTTGGTCCGTGAATGGTTGACCATCTTTACATACCAAGACCTCTCCGTGCCTCGGACAGCACGTTAAGCCGTTGGGGCCGACTGTGACTCGTGGATCTTTGACAGCCGTTACGGGAGGTCAGAAGCCCGAATGTCTGACAACTAGTCTTGCCAAGGTATCGTATTGTCCAGTAACTAGTATGTGGAGGTCAGATAGGCAGTCGCTAAACGTAAAATACTGGTATTTAGCTGCATCTGGTTGGACTTGAAGCCAACCCCAACATAGTTGGAGAAAGCCTAGGCAGATAATAGTTAGGGAGGCGAGGTAGCTAAATGGCGTAATTCAACGGCGCCGTCGAGACCTATCAAAATCGAAAGATAAAATGATTTCGAAAAGAAAAGCTCTTATGGTAAAAACCATTTTAGCGGTGGGCTTGGCGTGTACAGTTTTTCAAAAATGTAAAAAAAAACAGTTACTTGGGCATTCTCGAGCGCGTCAGATATTCATACTACGTTTGCCCCAAGTGCCTCTGATAACAACGGTATACTAATCTGCCGGTTTGCGTGGTGGGGGTAGGCATATAAAGTAGTCAAAAATGCAAAAAAAAAAAATTTACTCGAGCGCGTCAGATTTTCGGAAGGGGTGTTAAGTAGGCCCCAAGGAAGCTCCCTTTAAAAAAACTGACGATTTCGGCGTGACGATAAGTTGTGATGAATTTTTGAAAATGCAAAAAAAAATTGTTTTTTTGAAATACTCGAGCGCGTCAGATTTTCATAGGGGAGGTTTATCTCGGTATCCTGAAAGCATATTTCCTTAATCTGACAAAAATGTTGGTGGGTTCTCTTAATCTGATCGAAAAAGGTTTTTTGGTTTCTTTTTTTTCCTTTCTTTCTCCTTGATAAAACGGAGAATTTAAGAATGACAATAAAGCGATAGATACAACCAACGTAAATGTAGATAAAATGTAGTACGAATTGTATTATTTATTGTATAAAAAAAAATGAAATGAAATACAAATTGTATTATAATTGTATTGTTATGTACCTATGACCTTTACATTTTTGCTCAATACAATTCATCAAAGTTTCCAGCACATTCGAGAAATATACCGTCGGGTCTTTTCTCTCTCTTCAATCGTCGTTATACTGAGGGCACATAGGTCTACGGTAGGGGACCATAAACATATATATATATATATACTAGCTTTTGCCAGCGACTTCGTCCGCGTGGAATAATGACTTCCGGAAATTGAGGCACTAACTCTCATAGAGTTTAACCGATGTGCTCTTTCTTCTGCCGATTCTTGAGAACGCGTATTTCTCATTCAACGCGTTTTTCAAGACAATAGCGGGCGGACGCCGGCGTCCGCCTGGGGCTTGAATAACTAAAAATATATAACTACGTCTAATATATAAAATAATATATAATAAAACCTACTTCACTTAAAACTAAATACCTATAACTACTATAATTAATAATACCTATACCTATAATTAATAAAAGTACCTACGCTTATACCTACTTAATATTAAAAAAAAAACTGAACATAAATTAACCAAAACTTACCTACTACCATTGATATACACACATCAAAAGTGTCTAGGGATCAAGCATTTTTATGCGGATTTCTTGAGATTGAGATGTGGCTTTGTAATAAATTTATGATTTCATAAATTTATATGGATCCTTTTTGGTGCATTTCATAATTTGAATCAGGAACTGTGAATCAAATTCGAGTAAAAGATGAAAATCAGCTGTCAATATTTTCCCTATAAAAACATACAACGCATTGAAGACATTATTAGTGCTACTGTTTCCCTACTACTGATTAAAACCAACGTTATTATGGAGCGGCGACGTCATTTAAGCAGGGAAGAAATGCTCAGAGCCGTGGGAATGATAGAAGCTGGTTCCCGGCAACGTACTGTGGCTTTAGCTCTGAATACAAGTCAGAGTGTTATCAGTCGACTTTGGACACGTTACCGAAGCACTGGTACCGTGGCTGAGCGCCATGGAGGACGGTATCGCTGCACCACACGGAGACAAGACCGATACATTCAAATCTTAACTCGAAGAGCTCCAACAATAACCGCCATGATGTTAGCCGTGAGGCTTCATCACTCTTCAGGGAACTTAATTAGCGACCAAACAGTCAGAAACCGCTTGCATGAAGTGAACCTTCATTCCCGAAGACCGCTACGGGTACCACCTATAGCAATGCACAATCGTAGGATTCGATATCAATGGGCTCTTGAACACAGAAATTGGGCAGAAGAACAATGGCGTTTCGTGTGCTTTTCTGATGAGTCTCGTTTTGGTATGAGACCGGATACAAGACGTATACGACACTGGAGAACCCCTGGACGCCAACAGCGATTAAAATCCTGCCAGGAAGTCCATCCTTATAGTGGTGGAACCATCATGGTATGGGCGGGTATTTGGATCGGCGGAAGAACTGAGTTGATTTGGATCAGAGGCAACCTCAACGCTCAAATTTATGCTGAGACGATTGTATCAGACGTCATCGTTCCTCTACAAGTGCAAATCGGTCCCTTATTTCAGTTAATGCATGATAATGCACGACCGCACACCGCAAGAGTTGTAAGACAGACTCTCGCCGCAGCTAACATCAATGTCCTGCCCTGGCCTGCTCAGTCGCCAGACTTGAACCCGATTGAGCATGCATGGGATATGCTACAGAGAAGAGCTCTGCCGAATATGGAGGGTATCCAGTCGCAAGAAGACCTTTTTTTGTTGTTGCAACGAACATGGGCGGCCATTCCACAGCGTGATTTGGATGAACTCATTTTGAGTATGCCAAACCGATGTTCTTGTGTTGTTAGTGTTCGCGGTAGAAACACGGATTATTAATTGTTTAAGTTACCCAATAAAATTTTAGAGAAAACTGTTATTTCAGTCTTTTTTTCGAACTTTTGTGTTAGTGGTTCAAATGTCAAAAATCTCTTTATTAGGAAAATGGCAAATTTCTTTATTAATGCAAAGGTGACTTGGTTTATCGTTACTGTGACAAACGAAAACACTTTATTTGATGAATCCTTAAAGAAAATTTTAATTAATATCAATCAGGAGAAAAGTTATTGCAAAAATATATGTTGATCCCTAGACACTTTTGATGTGTGTATATGTTACACTAGATTAGCAATTACCGCACCAAGGCGTTGCCACTAGGCTGATGGCCACAGCCATCAGAGTAGCTAACGTCAGTTCAGTGCTCTGTGTGACGCCAACCGAAGTCAACCGAGTGACATGCGACAAAAAATATCGCGAAAGAGTGCGATTCAAGATCACAAAAACATAATAAATTAACCGGAATTACTTTCCACACGTAAATTAATTGTTTCTGTGTTTATATCAACGTAAAAACGCAATAAAATGTAGAATTTTGTAAATTAGGTTCAGTATTACCACTAAAAACTTAGTTTTAGTTTCCCACATTAGTGGGAGTTTTTAATTTATGGAATAAGTGATTTTAAATATTTTTTAATAATAACAACGTAGCAGGGTACCTAAAGATGCAGCATGCCGTGAAAAATGGGTGGAAATAATACGATTGCTGAGAAAAGAGACTGACTGGCTACCTACTATATCATTCAATTTCATTAATAATAAAGAAAAAATATTCAAAAAGAAAATGTCTTAATTATTTTCATTATTTATAAACTTCTATTACACATCTAATAAGAAATACACAATTCAAATATTTAAAAAATAATTTAACTTAATCTATAACGCTTTTTATGGCTTAAAATGTTGGGTAAAATTTCGCATGGGTAGGCAACCCCATCCCGTCATTGCATATTTATATTGCGGTCTTTGTCTAATCTAAGCGACGGTATTATTCTTACGACGTGTGTAAGTGAGACAGATATATGTTTACTTTTAAATGTTTAGTGGTTTCAAAGCTACGTCGTCGCGTTTTTAAAGTGGCTACACTTTTTTGACACATTTTATTGGGGTTTGCTTCTCTAGTTATATAGCTCAATGCCTACTACTAACTAACTACTACTAACCTATTACTACTTCACCTAAAAAGAAATCCTGTTTTCCCAACATTTCCCTTCACTGCTCTGCTCCTATTGATCGTAGCGTGATGAAAAGTATACTATAACCTGCCCAGGAGTATGAAGAACAATTGTACCAAGTTTCGTTGAAATCCGTCGAGTGGTTTTTGTTTCTATAACGAACATACAGACAGACAGACAGACAGACAGACAAAAATTTTACTGATTGCATTTTTGGCGTCAGTATCGATCACTTATCACCCGCTGATAGTTATTTTGGAAATATATTTCATGTACAGAATTGACCTCTCTACAGATTTATTATAAGTATAGATATATATATATATATACCTATATATATATAGGGTGTACCGAAAATTACCTTCTACCGATTCTTTCCCCACCATCAATGTTGCGAAATAAAGGAAAAATACTGGTAGGACGGCATATTTCCGCGAAGCGCTCAGTCTGTATTACATGTTTATGGCAAATTCCTCTTTTTTGCTTCAATTCTTCACTTCGTTTTGCTTACGGTACGTCCAAAAAACAATTTGAGGATCAACAGGCTATTGAATAATATATATGAAACTGTACATGTTAATAATACTTTTGTATACAGATACGCGTAGCTTTTTCCGAGTCCACGAAAATTGTCGAGAAGCTTTAGAAAAAAAAAAATTGTGAGATATAATAAAAGTCACATAATTTAATTATCGTTATTTCATATCAATTTTTTTTAACACCCTCAGTTTTCGAGATACACTCAAAAAACCGGGAGTTTGAGTTTTATGATGCTTCAAGTCAAAAAGTTTTAACTTTGGACAAAAATGTAAAGAGACCTTTTTTGTGTAAAATAAAATTACCTTTTTTGTTTACTTAAACTTTTTTTTTGTAAGATGAATCGTTCGCGACTTATATGCCGCAACGCGTTTTTCGGAAGACGAAATGGCTCCTCCACACTTCTGGTTATGCGGAAACCGGCAGATTTTGTATTTTTAGTGAGTTTTAGAATATATTCTTCAAAATAAAAAAATAAAAAATCGCGCTCGAGAATGCCGGATTAACGTTTTTTTTTTACAAGTTCGCGACTCTATAACTCGGCGGCGGCAAGGACTTATCGTCAGATTAGTTAAATTTAGTCTTAAAACACTAAAATCAACCCCCAATATCTTAATCTGACGCGCTCGAGTATTTCAGACTATCGATTTTTTTTTACTAATCTGATCGTCTATCCTAGGCGCGCGTCACTACATATAGAGCTAAATACTTTACAAGGTTGTTCTATTAGGTCTAAGGTATCTCTCATATCTCAAACTGCCACGCTCGAGTATTACCGAAAATTCCCCTATTCGCCTCCCTAACTATAATAATGACTTTCAAACACCAAACGAGCGAAGAAAGATTTTCCAAGCGAAGAAAAGCGAAGATAATGGGCGATCATTATGAAACAGATTTTTCAATTTATTTTTCTGTAACTAATTTCGTGCCAACGCAAAACCACTTTTCATTGCTAATCAGCAATAATTAGCCCACATTAGATGGAGAGCTACATTATAGAACCGAGCAACATTTTTCCTGACCCGTTGCGTCGCATGGCTGTCGTGTGGTGCCATATTTTAACCGACTTCAAAAGGGTTTTTAATTCATCTGTAAATATGATTATATACATTTTAAATATAATTATGTTCCGGCATTACTTCTTTGTTTATGAACCGTTTTAATAATTATTTTTGTTTGAAAGGATACTCCTGTGGTGGTCCTATATAAATTTGGTTCATTTCTGATGAGCGGTTTTTAAATGAGCTTATTAAATAATTAGCTTTTGAATAATATGATTTTTTCCACTCAGTCTATGCTGACGATATTGTAATAACTTCCTGTCACTGTTATTTACATAACAAGTACTTAGTGGTATACGAATTCGTGTAGGGAAGGTAGTAAGTACCACAACTAAGGTCATTTATACACTAAAAATGATAATGTATAAATTAGTGGTAGTGCCGCTGCAGCTGCGGCATAATGTGTAAACAACCTTATAAGTGAAAAATAAAAACTTTTTTACAAAAATAACGAGCAAGTGACGTCCAAAAAAAATACTACAAAGTGAAACATAACTTTAATTTCGGAAATCAGTGGTAAAAAACGAAACCGACTTTCGAAAGTAATTTATTTTCTCTCTCGGCACGCGTATTTTCACGTTGTCATATAAATGAGGATAGATAAGTAGTGAAATGTTTAAGTTGATCATTATTTTGTAGAAAATTTTGTTTTTTTTATTAAACCTACTTTATGAAGTCGAGCAAACTTATTATCCTTTTATGTGTTATTTTCAACCCACTCCTTCTTTTTTCGTTTATGTAGGTATTGTTATACTAGTTAATTTTGCCTATCTTATCCTGGATCCGACATTTATCATGTGGACCTAGTGCCTTATTAAACCAATCGTAGGTACTTCGAGTGTTACGTTGTGAAGACACAGGTATTGTCAAAACTGCATCTTTAAACATTGACAGAGCAACTACAAAGTCAATAAACACGTTGGAAAAAATCGAAAACAATAAAGTGGCCCCTCCATTGCAGAGGGTAATTGAATTTCGTTCGGAGTGGTCTGATGTTTCTCGTTAGCCCCTGTCGCGTCGAATCATTTCAACGGAACCACAAACCGAATGTCAATCTATATTCAAACTTCGTTTTCACACCAAAAATACAAAGCGGATTTCTGTTTTACTCGATCGAACGAACCCTTTTTTAAAAAGCGACACGAGTATGCAATTACCAATAGGTATTGAGAAAGCCGTAGTTACCGAACTATATTTGAACAGGTCGATATATGAACCGCGCTTCTATTTGTAACAAAGTTACTTGCAATAATAGGAGGACGTAGAAAAACTTTCAGCTTTCTCATTAGTTTATTAATTATGTTAGTTTAAATTTGTTTATTTTCTTTAGTTAACCTAGCTGGAGTAATTTTCCGTTTATATTTTACTAGCTACCCTCTGTGGTTTCACCTGCATAAGTTTCGAAGCCGTGGGAATACTGGGATTATGCCTGGTTATAAACTATCTGTATGCTAAATTTCATCCAAATCCGTTCAGTAGTTTTTGCGTGAAAGAGTAAAAACATCCATCCATCCATCCTTACAAACTTTCGCATTTAAAATATTAGTAGGATTACAACATAGAAACAAAGTTAAAATTATCATACCCACCGATTATTTACATTCAAAGTACTTACACAGTTTTATTTCAACCGTAATCACTTGCATAGGTACATTCTTCCGCAGCTTCCATTTTGGCGAAACAGCAACAAACTTGGTAAACAAACGCTCACGGAACGGAACTACGAGGCTCACGTATTCTCAAAGGGCTGAGCATCTGGTTTGTAACAAATTTAATACAACACGTTATGTAAGCCGCGGTCTTCTCTCTAGGGGAATGCGGGGAACGCTCTCCGGTCGCATAGTGTGACTAATTCACGCGTCTTCCGCCTGTAATCGGATTAGAGAGTAAGCACCCTTTTCACCATAGTTACGAGTTTGTGTGTGAATTTTTCCTACTGATGTCACTTCACTTGTGGAGTTGTGTACGCTTTGTATTCTTCACAACAACTTACAAATAAATTCTAGACTTCTCTTTCACGCACTTTGTGCCAATAGAATTATGTTAACGAAACCAAAAGTGTTTGTGTTCAGAGTGATGCTGAATGTTTGTAGATTCCTAAAAAATTGCGGACTCATTGTTGTTTGCAAAAAAATTATATATTTAAAATGTAGTCAGTGATGCAAAGAATTGCCTCCAGTGTTTAAACTAATATTGATTGACGACGCAAAGTATTACTTAAATGAACTTTATTGTAATCTTTGTTACACATAGGTATCTAAACTCACGTCTTCTTCCCATACTACTGTCATATGGGAAAGAAACTACAGAACGCCACCTGCTACAGCATTACATACTTCTTTTGTTTTGTTCACGTTGATACATTTGGTCATGCATCGCCAATAAGGTCACTATTGTATGTCCTTCAAGGGCGACTCCTCCTGGTGTTTCCATTTACACTCAGATTTGCCTTGTAAATATATTTTGTTAGTCACCTTTCATTCATCACCATCCTACTCTTTTAAATTTTTATCAAGGGCTGATTTAACCAAAGTTAGATATCTTTTATCCGTGGAGTAACATTGACGTCTAACAATTCTAGTATGGAAAAACTGACAAAAATTCAAAATATATTCGCAGAAGACTAATTCTATGTATAAAAGTTTGGTGGAATGCGCCTTTAATGTAAACCGTTGCTTTGTCACATTATTCCTCGTTACACTCAGTCCTTATGGCATTATCACAGTGTCCTTTGTGTTTTACACTAAGTCAGGTCGTCAATCTAACTGAAAGGCGTCCTACATTTTATTTAACGTTTCGTGCAGATTTTATACTTTATTTTCTTTGGCCGAAGTAAAGGTACCCAATTAGTGTCAATAAAAACCTTTACCGTCAAAATATCACATTTAATAGCTACATACTTTATTTATTATTAAATTAAGTTACAAATTGTTTTAAAACTTTAGTTCATAAATAAAAACTGCACTACCTACCGAACGATTGTTTAGCAATTCCACTTTTTCTTCTTTGAATGTATATTTGTTGCAATACAAGTTATGGGTAGACTGCAGACTTATGAAACTGTAGAAAAGTAGTTTGCAATTTCTCCCGGCGAAACACTCCATTCTAGTACTTTGTGACTATTTTCATTAAACTTTTCCTGCGACATTATAATGCATGGACAAATACAAGATGTTTAAAAAAAACTGTTGTCATTGTTGTTCTTGTTTTTGACGCAAAATAAAATATATTTATTGTTTAATAACATAACGTGGACACATCGTAATAAATAATTAGTTACAGTTAGGTATTATGGGTGTAATATAGTTACACCTCTATCCAACCCTTCGCGGATTAGGGGCGTGATGTTATGTTAGTTAGGTATCGCTACGAGGAAAAACTTACATCTAGTTAATATCTCGTATTTGTAATTTGTATAGTAGGTACTTAGTTCAGTATTCAATGGAAGTTTGTTGATTAATCAAATTAACATGAATAGGAGCCCTTGTTCGACAAAACATTCCGGAGGAGTTAACATAATTCCGAAATGTTTAAACTTAGCAATTTGTTAAATTTCAAAAGTGCTAAGTGCACGGTTGAAGAGTTGTTTCGTGGAAACAGCTTTGTTTGAAATTATTCGGTGCGTAGTAATATTTTCGTTTGACGATTCAATGTGTTCGCCAATATAATGGTTACAACATTTAGATTTTTTTTTATTTAATTACTCTCAAACATCGTTAATTTATTACTTTGCACTTGTTATTTAGTACACTATAAATCGACTCTTCCTCTCGACTTTTTTATTTTCTTACAGTAGGAATAAAAACTTCGACGCTACTCTAAAATAATATTGTTAAAAAACGAATTAGAGAAGTTATTCGTTTTTAATCACACACACATCAAGTTTTGAAACCTCTACCTTTATGTAAACATTTTTCTTTCTATTTTTACTTTGTGTCAGGTTACAGGAAACGCTTTGTGTCTGTCCCTTTTATTTAAAGTTGCAACAAAACATCGTCTTGGAAATGGTGTTATGATGGATTACGGACATCTGTACCAGCAAACGAGGTTCGTAGAGATAAGGTGGAACCATCATTCATGTTTTTTTGGCCTTCTTCGCTCAGCTCTATCCGTGGCTCTATTGTATTTTCCGAATATCCGAATGGATGCGGATAATTTACGAAGATTTGTTTTCTTTAGCTGCCAGATGTTTTTATGCTGATTTGATTTTATTGTTTCTTTATTAAGTTTTTATGAAAAAAATTACTTGATTAAAACAAAAAAGAATAAAAAAATAAATTAAATTATATCTAACGAGATTGAATGTCTTAATCTCCAGAATAGACTGCGTTTCACTGTCCCCCAGAGATCAGTTAGATTTAATCCGCCGATCTCCATTCCTTTTTCGTCTTTTAACTACAGGCAAATCTCATACATGGTGCGAGCGAGTAAGGACTTTAATATTATTTGCAAAGAGTTCTCATTTGACCCATTTACCACCAAAACCTATTCTGCACGCAGTTGGCGGAACGCTAACTTTTTTAAAAGTGCATAGTGCTTATATACCTTATATATGTCTTTTTTTCTATCGTACTTGTTAGTGATCCTAAGATTTCTACTACATTTTTTGTTTTTACCCGTAAGAACCTGTAAATGGCTTTATGTCTCATATACAATAATTGTTATGCTTCTGTTATAGCTCTTGGTGTTTCTCATTTAGATAAATAAATACATAAAATAAAAATAAGTAAGTAAGTAGTCGTGTAGTAAGTATAAATATAGTATAGATTTGTAAAAGGACCACATCGTCGCATTGGGTACGTATACACCTGTAATGATAGTTGTAAGGTACATTATAATAAATAAATAATAAAAATGTTAAAGTTAAGGCCATTACCGATATTTTCTTTATGTGAAACACACGAAAATACGTAGTTAGGTATACTACAGGATTGTGATTCTTTTATTCAACGACATTACAAGTGTAAGCCGATTACCCGGGATTAAAGAAGCCTACTTTATGTCATCAAGGCTACTTTCAAAATCTGTATTAACACCAAGATCCAATAACCTGAACCTAAATTTTAATTAATTGAAACTTTTACTTTTAGGTATCACACAAATATGAACGAACGGACTCGTTGGTCTAGTGACCGCAAGCGCTACTGCTGAGCATGAGGTCCTAGGTTCGATTCCCAGCCTGGGTAAAGTGTTATTGGGTTTTTCGATTAGTAATTTATCAATAGCATCCCGGAGTTTTGATTTGTGCCCGGTTGATTGATGGCAATACCAAGGTAGGTGGACCTTTGGGGTCACGGGCGCTTAGAGTGGGGACTCTGTCCGCCCACCAAGTGATCCCAGGGAAGACGGTGGCACAGTGGTCACGTGCCGCCGTGCATAGCGAGGCTCAGGGGAGGCCCCTTAAAGGCGCGGGCCCACCGCGGCGCATGCTGTGCACGGGCACGCGGCGCATTTTAGCTGCGTGTATTAATTTGGTTGACAACGTGGGTCTACGTTTCCACTGGAGTACACGAAGACGACCCACGACATGTATAGCGTGGCACGGCGCACGGAGAGGCTACGCACGTGCCACTGCAATCCACGGACACGGGCTTCACTGCGGGAAGTGTGACGGGCGCGGAAGCGAGCGACGCCTGCGCCATTTTGTCAATTGCTATTGGGTCATATTCGTGTACTCCAGTGGAAACGTAGACCCACGTCGACAGCGTTGAGATATGAAACCGCCTATTCGAGCAAGCCACGCATGTATCAATGACGTCAATTCATGCGTAGCCTCTCCCTGGGTTGCAGTGGATACAACCACATATATTTTCTTCCAAAGCGAAGCTTAATACACGTGCGTAGCCTCTCCATGCGCCCCGGTGGGCCCGCGCCTTTACAGTCTCCCCACGGATGTGCCTTAAAGGCTTTGCACGGGGGGGTTCCGGAATTGGTCTTTTAAGAGGAACCGGGATCAACCCTGTGCTGATGGTGACCACAGGGGTAGTTTTAGTGAGGTAAAAATCCCACACTCCCCGACCCTCCCCAGAGGTCGGGTGCCTTTGAAGGATTCTCTCCGAAAACAACAAAAAAAATGCTTGCTGCCCCTATTACATAAGACTTTAAGGGCCTTATCATACTGGCGATTTTCAAGCGAGACCGAAGCGAGGCGAGACGCTACGAGCTCACCGCGAGTTCGCAGCGGGTGTGCGGCAAACTCGCCGCCAAAACGCTACGGGGGCGCAGCGAACTCGCAGTGAATAGCGCCGTTACCATTTTGTATCAACTCTGGCGTCGGTGGCGCTATTCGCGATGAGCTCGATACGCGCCCGCGGCGAGTACCTACGCCACGCGATCGCCTCGCTGGAAACACGCTCGCCAATCGCCAGTTTGATAAGGCCCTTACATAACCGGCGAAATATGGGTATTCTATGGATACACCTCTGCCTAATCCTTCGGGGATTAGAAGCGTGATGTTATATTCATGTATCTAGGGAAGAACTAAAAAAAACCTGAGTGTTTCATTGCTTTAATGTGTAACAAATCAGTACCTGCCTATATTGACTAACATTACCAGTCCAAAGCAATCGGAGTCGTAAGTAATTTGGGTCCGCAAACACATTACTAACATTAGTCACTAAACAATCAGTCAAGTAGAAGCCACTATCGGTAATTGATACCTAGGTCTCGCCTAGAACATGGCGGGCCTGATCTAAATTGACAGCTCTATAGTTTGTAGTAATCAAGGAGCTATGTCTGACGTTTGATGAAGATTTTGATGATGTTCATATTTTTTATTTTAACCTTTATTGTCAAACTGTTGGGAAAAGAACTCCCCCACAGCTTTTCAGTCTTCCCTCAATCAAGTCAGCCTATCGCAGTCTACCGCTTCTCCCAGACTGCATCACAGCACTGTCCTCCGCCTCCCGCATCCAATGTGTCCCAGCCATCTTTTAAAGGTCGTCGGTCCATTTAGTTGGGGGGCGTAACACAATACGCTTGCCGATACTCGGTCTTCACTCCAGGATTCGTTTGCTCCACCGGCCATCGGCCTTTCGAAAAACATGGCCAGCCCACTGCCACATCAGCTTGCTTACTGTGCAAGCTTTCTGCACTCTTCCCCGTGTGTTGTCTTCTCCAGCCAATCTCCCGTAAACGCCTCGTTATGACGACGCCCGTCTTTTGGTTCCCACTGAGTGACGATTCTGGCCCATCTATCCTGATGCATCTTACACCCTTGGCCCGCCCAAACACACTTCAGATTAGCAGAGTTGTTGCCCACATCGGCCATTCTTGTTTTGGAGGATCTTGATATTATTTATTTAAAATATTCATTCAAATTCAGGTCCATTTCCTCCGTCGAATTTACCAAACCAGATTAGGTTAAAAATTTGGATACTCCAGTAGCTTTTAGCTGATATGATGGACTGATACTGGAAAAGGAAAGTTGCTTGTTAGTTTAAGACTAATTTTAAGTCATATAACGTTTGTTTATTGGTATTACTCTATGCTACTTACCTAATTAAAAAAATACAATAGCATTAGAATTACCGTAGCCGACTTGGAAATATCTGAGTAGACTCCGAACTCAAGTCAGCCGGAGTAAGGACAATCTCCACAGATGACAAGGACGGCTTAGATCTTAAGTGCGTATGCGGCATCTCCCCACAGACAATGGCCCACCTTCCACTCTGCGCCGCATGCCCTGTCACTTGAGTACTTGATGATCTTAAGACTGCGTCGGTGAACGGAGTTCGGGCAGCTGAATTTTGGGCCAAACATGTTTGAACTTTTTGCCATTGATACTATAAGAAGAAGAATAACAAACGGTTTATAAAGGATCAAATTATAATAGCTATCGAAACTCCTCAGACGTGATGGATATCGTATCTAAACACGACAAAATAAAATTTAAAAAAGCTTAGATGATTTTTTTGTGGGGTCAATGCCCGCTGCTATTGTTGTTACTAATTGAAGTGGGAGTTGATAAAATCTGTTTCATTGTGTTGAGATATCGATAGCCATCATGTCTGGTGGAGTTTCGCTAGCTAACTTAACTTGACCCTGTATAGAAGATAGCTCTAATCTAAATGATAATTAGCATGCTGCAAAAGCGAATGCACCTTGGTTCTCGAAAGCATAAAGTAAAAGTAAGTATAGTATTTATTTCCATTCATTTCCGGAGTCGAGGTGAACTATGCACTGAAAGTTAAATTATTATAGCAATTCATTAGGATATTCTACGCTAGTTTCAATATTGGGCACGATTAACCTTAACCGCAAAGTCCAAGTATCTATAACCGTAAAATGTGATACGTTTTGTATACCCGGTTAATTATCGGTTCTTCGATCCCTGCGTGGCTAAATGGTTTTATGTAATGAACTTATATTGCCTAGGTAAAACGTTATCATTTACCCGCCGAGGCTAACGACAAAATTCTATTTAGGCAGGTTCCAGCTACCTTTTAGAGGGTGCGAAATATTTAAGGTTATTATATTACCGCATGAACACCCTACGGCCTAACCCTGTCGAAAAGATATACATACAGAGTTGATACGACCGAGGGGCATTAAATTACACTACGTATACTATACGTGTTTAGTATGAATTCGATACGGTATAGAAATAAAAAGCGCCATAAATGAGATTTTTTTTTTTCAAACAAACTAAATAGCTTACAAATCAGAGTAAAACGCAACCACCCTTTGTAAATAAAGGAGAAACCCAAACTTCATAAAAACTTGGGCCTGGTGACTGACCTTGGATAACTATACAAAGTGGCAACGTCCAACGTCGCGCGCGGGCAGAGTAACTCGAAACACACTGTGGATTTTCCAAACTGCAGTACCGGAGATTTTGCCGATTCCAGATCGGTCCGAGTAAAAGTACTCTCATCGGTCCATATTAAATTAGTTAAGAAATGACGGTCTTCGGATGTTTTATTTAGTAGCCATTGGCAGTAACTGTTGCTGATCGGCAAGTCTCTCGATAAAAAAGTTTGCACCTTCCGATATTTAGAAGGTTTGCGTTTTTTACGTTTTAGAACCTTGTAGATAGTTCTATGGCAACATCTAAACTGCCGGGCGGCTCTGTGGAGACTCGTCGGGCTGCGGGAAAAATTGTCTAAAATTCTTTCGTCCCAAGCAGCGGGCATTTACCGCGGTGGCACTCCCTCCTGTTACAGCACTATACGTTTATTGTCCCGTAATCTTTGTACTGCCAACTGTATGGTGCGGGCATTCCTAGGGCAATTGCGGCTATCACAATACCTTTCTCTGTAAGTTCGTAGAGCTAACGTTGCGTTTCCACGGCATTCGCCGTAGATTAAAATCATGTCAGTGTATTCTGACGCCGTGTCAGTTACACGAGGTATTTTTGAACACTTTAATTATACACACACACAACCAAAGTTTAACTATCACAATAGAAACAGTCAATTACAAAAAAAAAAAACACTAACACTAAATAATAATAATCCCAAGTTACGTGTCCTGTCCTGTCACAATAAAAAAAGGAATACTGTCTTAAACTTATTTAGTGTCCTATCACAATAACAAAATAAATTCACAATTATTGTCAGCGCACAAGTTCGACAAAACAATAAGGGCGCAGGAGCTTCCGCGTACGTACCTACGTTCCGGAAGGGTAGCGTCGGCGCACTGAAAAAACAAGTTTTTTGGAGGCCCCACTTACTGATCGCAAGCACAAAATACAGAGAGTAAAGAAGTCAATCTACATACAAAGTGCGCTCGAGCAACGCACACATAGACACCGCTCACGGACACGATATCTCGGACTGGTTGGGACTAGTACGAGCGCAAGTGCCATCCGCTTGAGACATGCGTCTATGAAGTGCAAAAATGGAGCAATAAAAAAAAATTATAACTGTTCAGTGGACGGTTGTTTAAATTCAACATTAAACGATGAATTGTCGTTTTTTAATCTACCAGTTGTTTCAGAGAGGTAAGTAGGTATTTGCTTGTATTTCGATGGTTTGTATTAACGTAACACAGTAGTTAGGTAGGTAGGTAAGCGCCCCGGCCCCCAGTCCCGCGCCGTAAAGTAAAAGCGAACATGACTTTGTAGCACTTTGTGACAAAGTAATGTAACAATAACATTAAAATTAAAATATTTTAGTTATTATTGGTTTTTTCGTTTCTCATCATCATCAATAAATCAAACAACTAGATGCGAGTGCCACTACCACGATAGTTTTTTGTGCATAAGCCAAAGTTTACAACCATAGCGCGACCGCCGAGCGTAGACTTCTGTACTCTCGGTATTCTGTGTCGCAAGGATCTAAGATACAATAGCAACACACTGACCTATTTCTATTTCTTTTACGCACGTGATGTTTTGCCAATAGGATTGTCACTCTCTTATGTACTACGTATTGGTTTATGACTTGCGTAAGAGCGGCAACAACGTATCGTAGATTTATCGTTTTAAGGTGCATGACCTATGCCTGTAGACATAATCAGCTGTTAGGAAAAATACATCGTGTTCAAACGGTGCAAAAACTTAAAAAATCATTTGCGACTAAACTACTGTTTCAATTTAATTGATTTTTGGTAGAGAGCTTGATAATGATACCTAGTATAGGCAGTTTAAAGGAAAGCCCATCTGTCGTATCAACTTTGTATAACATTTAATCGCGATTAATTATTTTGAGCATGAGCTGAGTATAGGAGTATAAGGTTCTAGGTTCTATTCCCACATTATTGTTGTTGATTTTAAATTACTCGCACAAGTGCGCTCCTTTTTGTATTTTCTTTTCACTTTTTTTTTGTTTTTTTTTTTTATTGCTGTATGGGCCCATTCTTGACCTTGATCACGCCTGATGGAAAGCGATAGATGAGGTCTATGATGGAACGAGCGTACCTGGAAGGTGCCTAAGGCACTGGAACTCCCACGCATCGACGAAACACAGCAGGCTGCTTGACGCCGCACTCCGGTGGGAGGGTGGTCGCAAACCAGGCGGGCGTTAGCCCTACCACCGCAAGGGAAGAATTGTCCAGTCAAATTAGGTGTTGGGTGTGACTGTCCAGGATGCGCCGAGCGCTCGGTTTAGTTGTGTAACTGGCGGAACAAACTGCGCTACACGAGGAAGCTTCTTCATGCATCCCTAAATTTATTATTATTATTTTATGATTTTACCTACATATCTCGGGACCATGGGGTCCCGTTCCTTTGGAAGACGTACAAGGGGCCGAAGCCAACTCGCAGAGGCCCATAATTATTGTTATTATTATTTTTAATTAGTAACAAAGTTTTATATAGCAGTTCAAACGATTGGATGAATAGGACAAAAATATCAACTAACTTTATTATATCTCAATTTATTTTCTTTTAATTCGTAATCACGATAAATGGCATTAATATTTTCTTATAATAATACGGTACGATATTAGATTCGTCGGCGTGAGCAAACATCTTGTTTATTAGTTTTTAATGACTGCCATTTGCGATCGTTTTGTACTAGATTAATGTTTGTGCCGGTTAAGGGTAAGCTCGCAGTGTGCCCTTTACACTTATTTCTTCTCAATAATTTATTGTTAAGTAATTTATTTAAACTTTATGCACAAGAAAAAAAATTACTGTAGTTACAAAGCCCGGTTTATAAAGGCATTATCTATTTGTATTACAAAGTTCCAATGTAGAATCAACTAAATGTCTTTATAATAATTGATGGTCTTGTATTACTGAATAATTGTTTTGGGTCGGTCAAAAGTAAAAAAAACACCTTTTATATTTTCATAAAAATTTGTGGCGCCGTTTTGTGCGAAGATACCTAACAGAATTGATTACTATTTCCTTTGTTGTTAACTGTAGTAGTATTTCACTGGGGAGCGAAAGCGCTGATCTGATTTAGAACACAATGGGTCCAAAATATTACTGACAGCAACAACCTTGTCAAAACAAAGCCTACCCCTAAAAGTGTCTTTGTTTTATAAAATACACAACACCGTTCATTGTAAGTTAATTAGTGCCGAAACAGACTTTTATCCTCAGGGTGACGTAAGATTAGCATAAGTAAATTCGATACTTTCGGCCCAAAATCCTTTTGGGACTCATTCTAATTCAGATCGCCTCGGTATATTTACAGAATCGTGTTACATTTTTATCCTTTTAGAATTTCAGACGCCCATTTGAATAATTGGCAAATAGAACCCCTTTTTTACCGTTCGAACCCATGGAAAGTGTAAAACACTCATTCGAATTGATTCCAGAACTCAGTTTCAATAAGTTGGAAGTGAGTTTTCGAACAGGCGTTTCTTAACGCCCGATTTACCGATGCCTTTATAGAAAGCCTAATGAATTGTACTTGTTTTAAAGTTTCTTGTATCACAGTCTGATATCGGATTCAGATTGGAACGAGGGCGGCTCTAATGACGGCGCAGCAAGGAGCCGTTCAGACTTTTTCATTTCGACTTTGGTTTTAATTAAAACCAGCACGTTCATTGGAACTGAGAAGAGGAACGGTAAAGTTGGACTGTACTATTACTGCTTTTATGGCTTAGCGAGCAAGTGCTTGAGGTCATGGTTTATAGGGAACTTACTTTAGAATGGTTCGACTATAATACCCAAGTACCTAGTGGTTTTATTGCTACCAATCGCTTTGTGAGTACCTACTGCATATTATTTTTATTGATGCCGAGGGTAATGGTAACGAGGTGAACTTGTATAGTTGTATACAGAGTGGCGTCGACGTGCAACCTAAATTTCTAATTGGTTAATAAAAAATGCTATTCCATGCATACTCTACTGCGTAGGTATTGCACTTTTCTATTAAACAGCTTTTTTTTTTTAGTTGATAACCGAAAATAATTAACGGCGAATTCAGAATCATGTACGGAATCCATGGTAAAAAGTTGCGCGTCGATGTTCCTGCCACCCTGTATACCTAAATAGAAAGTGACATATGTTTTTTTGTGATACATTAGTGGGCTCAACTTTTCCTTTGTCTGAAGTGTATCTCTCCACAACTCTTCTTACGTCTTACGAGATATAAAAATAAGACTTCACGTATTTTCTTTTACTCTCGGATCAGACACATTAATCATATTTTCTGTGTATTGCTCAGAAAAGGGCGATTGGGAGCGTTACCTGTCACAGAGGACATAAACTATAGTCCCTACGGGAATATATCGAGTACCGCGCTTTCGAATGACATTCTAATTAATATCCCTAACATATGTGGGTGTTCCATACTTTATTTTTATCGTAGTAACTAAGATGATTAATTGTGAAGCGTTATTCAATATTTCCCACTTATTTTTAATGGTTTGATGGTAAAAATAACTAAGTTTTTTGATGATTCAGTGCTATTCAGACCATTTCAGGCACTCATATACATTGTCTACACATGATCTGACCAAAATTATGTCTGGGCTTTAAAAGAGACCCAGAGAGGCTTTAAAAGACACCCTTGATTTTGTTTCGCTATTTCCTCTCAGGGGTAGTCAGGTAAGGTCAGCTCCATCTAGCTTAATATTTTTTTATAATTTCAGAGTAAATAATTTCATTTATTAATTGCTTAATCATCCAGACTGAGAAGCGATAGAGTAGAGGAAAAGAAGAGAAGGAGGTCGGGGAGTTTCTTCTGTATTTTATTTCTATGTATATCTTTGATTTTAATACAGTAGTTACTAGATATAATTACATATCTGATGTGAGTTTCTCTTACTTTTGATTCTTGGTCAACCAAGTATATGTGACAAAACAATGTACGTAACAATGTATGTAAGGCAAACAATTTTGTTTCTTTTGGGACGTTCTAAAGGAAATACAGGAAAGGTACCATGTTCAGGTTTTTATGTATGGGAATAAATATAATTATAAGGTCCTTAAGTTTATGATTTAATATAAATATTAAGTAGTATGCTTGTAAAATATCTAGGCAGGTACATAGTTTCAAATACAGGTGGCAGGGACACATGATTCTAGATTCCCCCAAGCATATAAATTTTTCGTCGGTTATCATAAAATAAAATCTGCTAGAAAGTAAACCGCAATACCTACGCGATCAAAATGTAAACAGCATTTTATATTCTGCTATACTGTATAATGTGCTTAATACAGTTCCGAAAAAGTTCAATTTTACATAACAGTTGATCAGAATTTTTAAATGCCACATAATAAACCTGGAATTTATGATGAACTTGATGAGGGTATTACAAACGGACACTTTTATTGCCACGTCAGACCCTTTTAGATGTGAACATGATGCTAATAAAGAATTATTTCCAACGAACTTGAGTAATTGAGACCTGAAAATGGGATGTTGTTTGTTTTGGCTTCAAAGTGGTCAGCAAAGATATATATAGACCTAGATAACGCAAGTATCACGATCTATATGAAAACCAAGCGTGCCATTTTTTGACTACCTACTATGACGTCACAAGCACTCTTTCTCACTCACGCTCACCCAGCCAGCAGTACACAGGACTGAGCGCGAAAGTGGCGACTTACGATTTTTGTACGTAAGTTAGTGCGATTTTTGGCACGTGAAGTAGTTGCTCTTGCATTATCTAGGGTGGTCAGCCTTCAAGAAGTCTTGTGAACGTGTTATGGTGTAGGTATTTTAAGTAGTTCAACACTACCTACAATTCACCCCTTCCTCCCATGAGGATAGGCAGAAACTACAGAACGCCTGCTAAGATCCTTACATATCTACTCCATTTGCTTCGTTTACGTTTACACATCAGCACCCTAATTGTGTAACACATACTTATCAATCACAATCTGAATCATTTTAAAGGATATTGCTAACTCATTGCTTTCTATGTTCGACAGCTGGGAGACTTTTTTATCCGCGGATTTGGACGCAACTGACATTCATGTATTGGTTGCAATGTAAGTGCGTGCACGGTGACAAAGAAGTTGCCAGTTGACGCTAAACCGAAAATTTCCGAAACCGCTCCCGTGTGCGCATTGTCCAAATCTCGACGAGGAGACAGTAACAGAGACAAAAAAGTTTCTGGGCGACTAAGTTGCCCGCGGGCTTGACCGGCTTATGTTATTCCATCCCAACAATTACTGCTTTATTTTCTCCCAAATACCTTTGTGTACCAACCAGATAATTAAAACATTAAGCTATTCAGTCAGCAAAACGGTCACTATTCGCTCTAAAACAGTGCCAATAAAAGCAATTATCTCAAACCATTAACTCTGTATACAAATGCTGTGTTGATTATCTTTTGTTCCATGACAAAGGAACGTTAAGTATAGCAAATTCAATCAATGGATATCGGGTTTGGCGACATACATATGTGCCCTTTAAGCCCTTGTCGTATAAACTAGCCATTTGTGTCAAGGTCGAAAAAGAATCACCATTAACTTAATTGGCGAAAGGTCTACCTTATCAGTTTTCCGCACGGCCGGCTGATTAACGATTTACGAAAATGGCTTTTCGTAAGACGATCGGACAATATTTTCTGGGCGAAATATCCGTTTTCAATGAATCTGATAATGGTTATCTCAGATCATGAGCTTTGCTGATATTTTACAAGGAAGATTGATAAATTCTCGCTTATTAATTATCTTAATAAGCGAGAATTTATCAATCTTCCTTGTAAAATATCAGCAAAGCTCATGATCTGAGATAACCATTATCAGATTCATTGAAAAAAAGCGTAATATTTCACTCTTCAATACAAACGTTGATCGTTGACAGGATAACGCGTAGCGCACCGCTACGCGCCTCTACGAGCGACGTAACGCGATAAGCGTAGACATTCTCGTAGCAAGCTGATGTCGTTTGCCACATCTCAGACCGACAACCACGTAGTAAAAAATAATTCACTTTTTAAACTGATTTTTAATTCACAAAAACGAATGTCTGTTATGTTTATAAATAATTATAGCAAAGTTGCTAGTCATTTCCTTTATTACCGCAATGAAAGAGATAAACCGTAATAGGAGTAAAAAATACGAGAAGCCGAGGATTACATGTTTTTGCATTTTTATTCCATTCCCGAATCAGCTTGCAAACATTTTTCAATGCCGGGATTTGCTTTATTTATTACGAGTCTGGTTTCACATTGCTGTGCCATAGGAATGCGCAATTATACACATAATGAAATTGAATTCAATTACATTGCACACAATTGTTTATTTTGATATTAGCGGAACATGAAACAAAATGAGTGCCAATTATTTAATTTGATCGTAAAATAGCTTTTATTGTGCGTACAACGTAACTCAATTAATCTCTTTTACAACTATTCATCAATTTATTTAAAGTATTTGTAATTCTGATTCTAATGATCATAATTTAATTTTAATGTAATGATTATCCATAATTTTACAAACCATATTTGTACGCCGGAAACGGCAGAATATTATGAACATAATACATAAAGCACATAACAACCTTGTACAATATTCTGAAAAATAAATGCATTATATTCTATACTATAATGATAAAAGCAAAGACTTATTAATTCCGTAGCAGTTATTATTAACAAAAGCCAAACGTACCTAAAATATACCTCCAAAAATAACAACCTTCTTCACCAAAATGACTACAAAAGGGACCGCAAATGTCAATCTGTTGAAAGCTTACGAAACTGAAGCATTTTCTCTTGAAGAATATTTCCGAGGTCTTCAATCAAGAGAGAGGACCGCCACATAAGCCGACGTCCCGCGAGCTGCAAGGAAGGACAGGACACATAGACGCGATTCATACCGTCCGGTGTACACACGACACGATATTGCGATAGTTTGACGCGCGGCGTTTATTTATTTTATGAAAAACGGTTAATCAAATTGGATAAGGACCAACTCACAGTTTGCGCTATAAGTTATTTAAATACATACCTCTCCAACTTATATTCATTTACAAGAGAGAAAACACGGCACATAGGCGCGATAAAGATATAATGTGAGTACCTAAATCATTTAATTTAAATAATTATATACTGTCAATCTTATATTCAATCACAAGAGAGAGGACCGTGCGTCCAACTACACGGTATATTATAATATTATAATTTAGTTCAAGTATCATTGACTCATCAATTCATAATAATAATAATGAACATTTTCAAGTAAAACTCACATACAATATTCATAAAAATTACGATACTTTATTAAAACGGCCAATAAATCAAAGTAAAAGTCAAGTCAAATCATTAATTTCAAATAGGCACTATTGAACGTCAAAATTTACAAAAAATAAATAGAATTGATTTTAGTTGCCCCTTAAAAAATGTATTTTGTATGGAGAAGAATGGGCAAGAAACTCCACAGTTACTCTTTTAATATTTTGTATACATTAATTTTATAATTATTCATCAACAGCGATAAAGCCTAAACAGTACCTAACTATGTTTTATGACTGCATTCGGTATAGGTACTATTCAAATATAAAATCGTCCTAAAACTAACTTAAATAATTAGCACCCTAATTTTCGACATCTGTAAAAGGGTGGTAAATGAAAACTGCTTACTGAGATAATTAAAACCTCTTTTGTACATTTTATTGTTACCTATTTAAAAGCCCGAGTTGACCCTCGGTAGATAAAAGACCTCCCCTTCTGTCTTTCCACTTTTCTCCATCTAGAATTATAGGGCTATCAAAAACTTGTCTTGTGTAAGCACCTACACAGATACTTGGTATACAAAAAAGTTTAAGATGTATAAAAGCTTTTTTTTGGGATAGTAAAATCTGTCAATGGCGATCGCAATTGATTTTCGTGTAATTCCAAAAATATTTGCGGATTTAAAAGCACCACCAGTTACCCCGCATAAGACCGGGACAACTAAAGTATGCTCAGGCTTTCCACAACCAAACCTGGTACACAATCTTGGCCAAGAAGTGTGCCAGGAAGCTACTTTCTCCCATTAGCCAACCACATTTTACTGGCACACAGCTTCATTGCAAAGTATGAGGCAATTTTCACTCCTCTATTGTACTGTATAGCAATGAAAAGCTAACAACAATATGAAAGTCGTAAAAATAAATCGCGTCGCACCTATGTGAATGGGCCTAATGGAACCACAAAAGTAACGCAAAAAAAGACAAAGTCTTAGATAGAATTTGAGGAGGATTGTTCTAATGGACATTTTTGTAAACGAAAGCCTTCCCAATGATTTTGTTCAGCACAATCTGAGTACGGACCCAATAAAGGCCAGACGATAAAATAAAAGAACAGATTAACCACGTCAGAACAACGGTCCTAATGAATGTTTATTCAATGCTTTTAATACTTACTCGACTCGTGAAATGAGCAGTTTCGAATGTCCCATTTTAAGAAATGAACCACGATTTTTTTGTTTAATTTTATTTTATTCGAAATGAAATAGTAAACCATTCATTAAGAATGTCTTTCAATAAGAACAAAAGATATTTTGAAACTGTTTTTTGCATGATTATTTCAACGTTTGAACAGTCGAACCAGACAAAAGCTAAAATCGCTGTTTTACAGCGATTCAATTATGTGAAATAAACTGCAGTCCAGTATTGTGGCTATAGTGAGCAGCCAGGGGGAGTTAATTAAGTCTCTGAATAGAAATTGATTAAAAAGAAAAACTAACAAAAACATCCAATACAATTTAAATTCAAAGGGCAACGTGTCTGATTGAAAAGCCTACCTTACAGACATGCAATACAAGTTTAAGTACGGTGCCAAGGGAGTGTTGGGGTGGTGGGAAAACCGACCCTCATCTTCACTATAAAAACCAACCAAATTCTGTGAAAATTGTGTTAGATTATATCCATTACTGCTTTTCACGGTTATGACAAGCCTGTCTTTAGTAGTTAGCGGTCGATGTAACAGATACGAGGATGAATCACGAGGGGTTGGTGGAAAACCTATGATAAATGAAGTTCGCGAACAGGCCCGTATTCAGTTGGGTCCGAGCCTTGAGCAAAGGAGCACGCGTCTCGTTCGCATCGAAAACGTTCGTTACGGAGAAGAACAAAGTTTTGTGACTGAAAATTAAAGTTCGGTTTATTTTGAGTTCGCAATCAAACTTTTGTTTTGGAAGAGTTTGTTTAAAATCTGCATTTGGAAGTGCGTGTAAATAAAGGTTTGTAGGTTCATTTTGAATTTGCATATGTTTCGTTAGGAATGGTTTTTGTTTTGTTTGGAATTAAAGTTGTGTGCGGACTGCACACAACATTAATCAATTAATGGAAGTTATAAAATACAGTTGAAATAAATACACTAGGTAAAGAAGTTTCTTGTGTATACTTCAAGTGGAAATAATGTATGATTTACTGAAATGGAATGATAGAGTCAAGTCCCTGTTCTACATTAAACAGGGAAATGCACAGGGGTGCCAATATCCAGTTATTTGATAACTCGTTTTGCTGATAAATAGACCTATTTATATTGCAAGATTGAGTGACTGGTCCTTATTTGATCTATGCATGGTTAATTGATGATGAGAACAATTTCATTATTTTGGTAACATCTTGAGAACGGACAGTTGTATCTTCTTTTGGATTAACTACCTAATCAAAGTGTTCTGTAGAGACTACCGTGTATTTTATCGTTTAGTGATGTAGCTAATGTTTGCTTTAGTACATAATGCTGATTAGGTATTTCGAGACAATGTTATGTCATTACTAATATTATGTATGTGAAAGTCTGTGAAGATGATATCTTTATACTTGAAATGATATTTTGATATGTGTGTTTATTTTCTTTTATTTTATTTCGGGATAAAAAACAGTAGTACAATCAAATGTTATACACACTAACTTACAAATACTTATTATACTACTAGCAACATTATCTACTTATTACTAACTAGCTTTTGCCAGCGACTTCGTCCGCGTGGAATAATGACTTCCGGAAATTGAGGCACTAACTCTCATAGAGTTTAACCGATGTGCTCTTTCTTCTGCCGATTCTTGAGAACGCGTATTTCTCATTCAACGCGTTTTTCAAGACAATAGCGGGCGGACGCCGGCATCCGCTTGGGGCTTGAATAACTAAAAATATATAACTACGTCTAATATATAAAATAATATATAATAAAACCTTCTTCACTTAAAAGTAAATACCTATAACTACTATAATTAATAATACCTATACCTATAATTAATAAAAGTACCTACGCTTTTACCTACTTAATATAAAAAAAAACTGAACATAAATTAACCAAAACTTACCTACTACTAACTAACTACTACTAACCTATTACTACTTCACCTAAAAAGAAATCCTGTTTTCCCAACATTTCCCTTCACTGCTCTGCTCATATTGATCGTAGCGTGATGAAAAGTATACTATAACCTGCCCAGGAGTATGAAGAACAATTGTACCAAGTTTCGTTGAAATCCGTCGAGTGGTTTTTGTTTCTATAACGAACATACAGACAGACAGACAGACAAAAATTTTACTGATTGCATTTTTGGCGTCAGTGACGATCACTAATCACCCGCTGATAGTTATTTTGGAAATATATTTCATGTACAGAATTGACCTCTCTACAGATTTATTATAAGTATAGAAGAAGATAGATAGAAGATTTATTGATTGTTAATGCTACGTGAGATAAAAATAAGAACAGAGTACATGAATGGAGTGAAATATTCTATTATTGATTGATTGAATGAATGCTTTCTAATAACGAAACTTATGTGTTAGAAAACACAAGTGTTGTTTTAACACAAGCCAGGATTAATCAAATACAATTCATTTATCTGCGTAGATACCTAAACAGCTTATACATATATTCCTCTAGTATGAAATTGAATTTTATTTATTATACAGCTCTACCATAATTGTATTCAAAATCGCCAGCCATAAAACAAAACTAACCAAATTATTGCGGGCCGAAAAAGTGTGATTTATTACTTTTGCCTTCAAGCCATCAATCAAGGTAATAAAAAATCATAACATCAAGCCTTTATTCTCGGAGAAGGTAGGCGGAGGTTTACACAGACGCACACAACTGCTTAGTTATAATATGGTTCAAGTAATGAATACGGCTCATTTGTGAATGCGAGCCTAACAGCCAAATTACTTGCTGCTGCTGAGATAATTGCGAAATCCTATAACACAGCTGGATTTGAGTATCCTAGTACTCCACGTTGAGAAGTCGTATTGGCGACCACTGGGCGAGCAAGATAGATCATTCCAGATACAAAAATACCTGATTTAAAAATATATGTCGTGTACAGCATTTTGTAAACATGTACCTATAGAACGTGCCTTTACAATCGTTAACTGGAAATATTTATCAATAAATCGTTTTGATAATGTTCGCCGATAAGGGTATAATTTAACTTTATCGTTCGCCCCGATTGTTGTTAAAAACAATATTGAAATGTTTTCCCTTAAGTAACTTTAGTAGATAAGTAGTTTATATTTTAAATTTTAAGTAGCGGTGCGGTACTCGTAAGTTTTGGTATTTTTTTGTTCGTTTTTTGGGTTCATACTAGCTACATAGAGGCATACGTACATAAATAAATCTATTTGACTGGGAGTTTTATATGACCTACTGTTTAGTGCTTTGTGGTTTTAGAGCAGGTCTGTACATTATTGCATTTTCAAGGTAACGCAATTCGAGTGGGTATGACGTGGACATTGACAAACTTCATATAGTTTCATTATTCTTGGCAGCCTTGTGCCAACCAGTGCTGTGAAAGGTCTTTCCCTTGTGTGCCATGCTTCCCTGGTCTGTGGGAGTCTCAACCAGGTCTTACCCGTCATCTTCAGATTGTCATCTACCCATCTGGCTGTTTGTCAGCCAACATTCCTTTAGTTTACCAACGAGATATTCAGATATTCGAGATATATACAAGATGTCTCGGAATTTCCGCACACTATCAAACACCCGAATTAGAAAATTATGTTGTGATCATGTTTTGTTCCTTTGTGTAATACATACACTGAATTTTTACTGTTATGTAAACCTTGTTTGTTTATTATATTTGTTAAAATGATTGTGAGATGAGCACATAGTCGCACAAAAATTACAGATTCAGTAAACGATTCTGAACAAAATAATTTCATAATGTGCATTATTTCAGATACAAATTTAAGTCCATTAGACAAGTCCTTTTTTACAAAACAAATCAAGGTTTGAGTTGATCCACTGATTTTTTATCCGGCCTGCGGACCAACTACTGGGCCTGCTTTGTAATAGTAGTAGACTTCCTAGATTGTGAACAACTTTATAACTTTATGATGGGCCATTCCACAATGCCGTCATTCATCAAATCGGTTTTGTTTTCCTAAAACTCAACGCTTTGCTGACAACAATATCAATGGAGCGGACATCTAAATAAATTGCATCGAAAATAAAAGCTATTCTATTATCCTATAAAGGATTTTCAACAAAGAGATTTCAATACGCGTTCTATTTTTTAATTTTTAATTTTTAAAAGCTGCTCCAAACTAGGATATCCACTAGCGAGAAGAAAAATAGGTAGTGGTGCCGATTCTGTTGTTCACAAACTAAACTAAATTTAAGTTCAGTGCATCTTTTTCTTTCTATTTCATTAAGAAAAGGACAGAAGATAAATTTTAGTTTAATCCTGTCAAATTAATCAACGCCTGACGTAAATTGACGTAATCTTAGTAGGCAAGTATTTAATCATGACTTAACTTCTATGGAGTAGTGTCAGGCGCTGATTAATTTGACAGGACTCCGAACCACTCGTGGTGCGAAACGACGAAACACCCGGTTTATTCTGCACGAATGGACGCACATTCTAAAGTAAACATAAATTACTACAAAGTCCCCTCGTCTGTTAGGCAAGCTTATTAAGTTCGACAACAATAGAAAAAGTAATCGTCTAATTAGTGACAGTTCAGCTCATAACAATCATTAAAACAAAAAGAGAAATTTAAAAAGTTATAGACACAAATACTAATACAATATTCCGTTTCTTTGTTAGCAGTTTACACACGTGTCGGCCGTAATCCAGAACTAATGACCGTTTACATTTTAGCACGAACTTTTTACTTGACGTGCGGACTAATGCGACTTTTTATACGAGTTTAAAAGAAGTGGCAATATTTTTATAAAATCGGTGTAATTGATCGTTTACTTTTTAATACTGATACAATCAACCACATCAGCAATATTTGCACTGCGAAAATCACTCTTATTACTTCGCCATTTAGCCGCTGCCAAAGTAATTTTCATACAATGGGCGTGTGTTTGACTGTATCAATTTATGTAAATTCAACCCACACTTGTAGCTTGTTCGGAACGTAAATAGAAACACGTAAGCACGTATTCTATACCCGAAGCTCATGCTCGAGTCATGATTTTCCTTTTAACACTAGATTTGAGACGAAATTAGATCTAAAGATGCGTCCAGAGCAAGTCCAGACATTACAAGTCGTATGCTTTGAATGGTAAGCGCCGCATTTAACGGCTGCCTCAGGCTGAGGCATTAAACATATTAAAAAATATATGACGCAAGCCTCGCTCTGTCTGGATGCACCTTAATATTGAATCGATTTATGTTTGTCCGTATTCTATAATACGGGCAAAAATAATATACCTAGTAGGTACTTTCTTCGTTCACACGACTCTCAAAGAAAAAGCATTGAATAGCAATAAAGATATATACTAGCGACCCGCCTCTGCTTGTGGCTTTCATTTTTGACTAACATTTATGATGCAATGGATTAAAAATATCTTCAAAATGATTCAGATTGTGATTGAAAGTGTATCACGCATTTTGAAGGATATTTTTGACTGCGTGACTTGTACTAAATTGTGTAGCTGCCTTTTCGAGCCTATTTTTGTTAATCTGTACTGTCCCACTATTGGGCGAAGACCTCACCCAATCCTTCCAGGAACTATTTTCCTGCGCCACCTCGAACCAGTCCTTGCGGTACGCATCCAGCTCATCTCACCATCTTTTTCTGGGCCGACCTCGGTGGCATCGTCCATCTTCGCACACACTCCACTCTAAGTGATTTGTGATGATAAATTGTTTATGAAACCAATAATTTTGTAATCAATTTAAAAATATACATTTTATATATATATATATATTTTGTTTTTTAATATGTATTAATATTTTTATTACATCAGTAGGTACCTATATTTTTCTTGTACTCTATAATGGATGAATTAATAAGCAGTTAGTGTTTTAAGTCAATATTGTAGCACAATAAATTACCGCAAAATCACAAAATAAGATACCTATAAGGAAAGAAAGTAGACACAAAAATATCACAATTTATTTTTAATTATATGAAAACCCAAAAATATTGCCCGGAATATTTCAAAAGAAGACAGACACAGAGTAAAAAATGTAAATATGCAAATAATTACGGCAGCAGGTGTAGATAATAACATCGTATATTAGACGAAACGTATTTTAATAAGAGCTGAGAGAAAAAAGCCTTGAACAAATTAAAAAGTCACCACATCGTTCAACTTTCCCCCGGGCGCAGGAGAATTCCATAAATTTCATTTATGCTGGCAATGTCGTCGAGAAACCTGCAAAATAACTTATATTTTTTCTTGAGATTTTCGACAATGCTAGAATTTGAATTGCTTCTTCGCACAATTTGGGTTCTAGAGTTCTGTTTATTACTTTCTTTCGACTTTCAAAAGCTTTTATATAATACTAGCTTTTGCCTGCGGCTTCGCTCGCGTTAAATTCGGGGTAACACAGGTCCCCTTTCCTGATTTAGAACACAGAAGAGAACTCGGAACAGAATATTATTTTAATACGTTACTGTAAACGATATTATATTATGTCTTTCTTTCCTTTTTTTGAACCTGTACTAATTTTGCGGAGAGTGTCACACAAATTTACATCCCCTATTTTAGGGGCTGGGGGAAGATTAAAAAAAAAAAATAAGGCAGGTATTTTTCGTTGGTAACAAAGAGTACCGATTTTTAGCTTTCTACGTTGAAAATTGCGAAAAGTCCCATATAAAATTTCACCCCCTCTTTTGAGGGGTTGGGATTTTTTGTTAGTCATAAATAGTCCGCATACCAATTTTTAGCTTTCTACCTTGAAAATTGCGGAATGCTCCATACAAACTTCCACCCCTCATTTTAGGGGAGTGGGGGTTAGAAAGAGACAAAAAGTAGCCTATGTCACTCTCCATCCCTTCAACTATCTACACTTAAAAAATCACGTTAATTCGTCGCAACGTTTTGCCGTGAAAGACGGACAAACATACACTTTCACATTTATAATATTAGGTATGGTCATGGACTAGCTATATTCTAGGTACTTATGCAGGGTGATTGAAAGATGGGTGCAAAGCTTTAAGACGAATATAGTTCAGACAATTTAGAATCATTTAAGACATGGTTGTCTTAGACGAAGTCTTACCAATTGTTTTACCTAATTTTAGCTTTTTGAAAATTCCCAAAATGTTAAGTAAAATGCTTATTTATAGCCAAATAGAATGATAAATGAATTAAGTTTTATTTTATTTAATTAATGTAATATACTAATGTGTAAGCAGTCTAGCAAAACCCACCCTAAGCCCTACGCCCTAGGCCGCTGTGTCATTAGACATACAAAATATAAAAATTAGGTAAAAAAAAATTGGTAAGACTTCGTCTGAGACAACCATGGCTTAAATGGTTCTAAGTTTTCTATACTATCTTCGCCTTAAAGTTTTGCACCCATCTCCCAATCACCCTGTATAACAACTATTCTATTACACATTGCACTATACACTAGGGTCCAATCCATTAAAATATGAATATTAATTTAATGTTGTATTGTAGCTCAGCTCAAAATCTGTCGAGGAAAAAAATTAAAAGGGTCATAAGGGTTGTTTTTGCAGTAATACAATAATTTGTTGACTGGCATATTTTTTTGGAGTATTTTTCGGAGTTTTTTTATAGTTATATAAGTCTACTTTTATCTCAGTAGGACCAAAATTTTGAGAGATATGACAAAAAAAGCAAATTGGCTGCCAAATAGCGGGGAAGTGGATCGGACCCTAGTGTGTAGTGAATTCGTGTATTAAAACAGTTCATATATAAGTACCTAAGGTTGTCTTTAAAACATCGCTCTTAGCGATAAGACCGCCAATTGTGTCACACTTTGTAAAATTTCTAAATTTATGTCTGTAATTTATATGGTGTACATAATAAGGAGTATTCTATACTATTCTACCTAGAATATCGCTAGTCCATGACCGGAAAAATTGTATATTTAAATATAATGCGATTTTAAATAAAATTGCGTTTACATTTCTCAAAAAATTCATCAAAGGGGTATCCCAAAATAGAACAGTACCTTATCGTTTTAGGATATATTTGAGCAGGGGTTGCGTAGATAGAGCAGGATATTTTTCCATTTGTCACTAGGTATATAGTACAAAAATACGGATTAAGGGTTATCTACTTTCTTTAAGTTTCTCATTGCTTGAGTTACTTTCCCAAACTAGCTGGAGTAAGCGTAATCAGCCTATAATGTTCCTACTGCTGGGACACAGGCGTCCCCTCTTCGAGAGGGAGTGGGGTGTATCCACCACGCGAGCTCAGTACGGGTTGGTAGATGTCACATATCTTCGAATTTTTGGTTCTAGGACATGCCGGTTTCCTAACGATGTTTTCCTTCATCGCTTTGAGAGCAGTGGTGATGAAATAAGTTACACAAAATAAGGCGCTTTCCTGGGTAACTCGTAATTCGGGGACGTTACCACTGGACCACCACTGCTCACACCAGCGTGCTGTAACCAGCTGGCGTAACCACCAGTAATCATAAATGTATTTATTCTATAACGCTGCTTTACACTCCCTGGTTTGCTCATTGATAAACTCTTTAATGGGTCGATACTACTTACTCTTAGATACGACTATACTCGTACACGCAAAGTATCTTTAAATTCACTTCTATCTCTATCACTTTTCTCGAACAAGCCCGTTTATTTGGGAAATCCTTACCACTATTAATTAATGCGAACGTAACTCTGTGTGTCTATCACTTACCATGCGTTTTCACGCTTTAACGGCTGAACGGATTTCGAAATCTAATTCGGCACACATAGTTATCATCGCTCGCATGACTGATATTCCTATCTCGTTTTTAGCTGATTTGAGTTAGAACAACTACATTTTTCTATTCGTGATTCTTCACATTTTTGTTATTTGGATCTCAAAAAGATAGGCAACAAAATGTAAAGAATCACGAATAGAAAACTGTAGACTTTGTCCTAACTCAAATGAGCTAAAAATTAAGTCTTAAGTCATGCGAGCGAGGATATAGACCATTAGGTACCTGGAACCATAAGACCATGAGCCCACAGGATACTTTTTATCACGGTAGTTCATCGATAATTTCAACATTTGAATGTACGCACGGCTACACGTCAAGCTATACATAACCAGTATATGCTGACTTCTGATCTAAAACTGGAAATGTATAGCTTGATGTGTAGCCGTGTGTACCTCATTTACACCTCTGAATAGCCATTCGGGAAATACTGCCGTTATATTATTTGTTTTTTGTAACAAATAAGTACATTTTGATAGGAATTTTGGGTCAGTAGAATTTATCAATTCTTCGTAGGTTCCTAGATTACTTATTATGTACCTTCATTTCGCTCAGAACAAAACCGTGAAAATATTATTAAGAAAGGAGTCTAGTTTGATAAGGGTTGACGTGAAACGACTTGATCAAAACTAAGGGTCGAGTCCAGCAGTGGATTCTGTTAAAAAAGGGAAAGTTCCATGTCTTCGACAAAAATTATTGGTGAGAAACGTCACAGTCTGGATGGCATTCATTTTGCGAGTAAGAAAGGGAAATTACTTGCTATGCAAATTAACTGCCTACTCAAATTTTCCGTATATTCAAATCACAACTTTCATTCTTTGACAGTTGTATGACTTGACTCTATCACGACAAAATGACGTAGTGTGTCAATTAGCTTAAAAATTAATTTTCCTGACTTTGCATACCTACTAGTATTGCTTATACTTCTAATATATCTTTTATGTATTTCAAAATTTATGTCTTTCTTTGGAGCATAATTATTTCTTAACCCCTTTTATATAAACACCGAACTCAACGAGTTATATGAGCTATAACGTCGCACGCACATGGACGAGAAAGGTTCAGGACATAAAATGAAGCCCTTCCTCTTGACCTAATCCCTGAGACCCTGTTTACGACACACATACGAATTAAGAGACAACCTTGCTTCTGTGCTATAAATAATTTAAACACTTTACGGATATGATTTTATATCTCCTAGGTAGAGAATCAATAAAATATTCCCCACAAAGTTATTAATCTTTCATGATCCTCTAAAAACATAATGATCTTCTCGCAGTTTACTTGGTTATTTGGGGGTCCCAAATAACCAAAAAAGGGAATTATTTGTGTTTCACAAAAAAATGAGCAATCATTATTATATAAGAGTGTTCAAAAAAATATTACTATATCTTTATAAACGTGATTACGCTTGCTTGACGTAAAACTATAAAATTTTTCAATGGGATTGACAACACGTCATAAAATTGGTTTATTCTACCAGTCTTCATAAATTGACGAGTATAGGTACCCATAAGAACATACCCCCGTTTTTTTAATAAAAAAAATTGAAGTTGGAAACTTGTCAAACTCTAGGATTACTTAAGATAAAGGTCGCGAAATTCGAAACTTCTTTACAAAAACGTAAAGAATGTTAATTTTTGCGGGTATTTGAGTGCTATAGTAGAGTTTAACAAGTGATCAACTTCAAAGACTCAATTAAGAAACCGGGTGTATTGTATCAATGTCTAGGTTTAGAAAACTCTCCAATTCATGAGGACTGCTAGAACAAACTTATTTTTTGACGCGTAACTAGTGAATACTACTGAAAAATTCAATAGTTTTACGACATCAAGTAAGCATAAATACGTTGATATGTAGCTTATTTTGTCGGACATATAAATAAAATTTTATTTTTTCAACAGTCTCTTCTCGTGGCCAGAGGGCTGGCCAGCATTGCCATATAACGTGGCAATGCTAGCAGCCCTTTGTGCAGTTTTCCTATTGACAGCGGATGAATTTTTTGATGGCCTTTGTTATTTCCCCTTCTTTTTATATATTTGTACATATTATTATTTTAAGACTATTAGCTTTTTAAATTATGTAAATTATATAACCGTCTACATTGAAAAATGAAAAAAAAAAAATTGAAATTTCTCCTTTAAAAACCGAGTGGTAGTTTAAAACATGGTGCCTACACAAAATTTATCGATGGCTACACGATAAAAGCGATGGCTGTTTTTTTGAAAATTGTTCCCACACAAAGGCATAACTCAGCCTGACTCTTTGGGGATACGGGGCAACATTTGTAACCAACTATTCTTTTTGCATACATTTCGTTACGGAGCTGACAAAAACTCTGCGCATACTTTCCTAATTTTTCCACGCTGAAATCTCGGCATGCTTTTGGGCAAAAGCAACTGAAAGTTTACGAATATCCACCAGGAAGTTGCGCGTAATTTTAAACATATTTGTGCTTAAATATTTTTAAAGCGGCAAATGCTCTACATTTGCCGCTCATTCAAATTTGTTTTTTCGTTGTACATGAATTTTTCACTTCTTTCAGCAAAGAAGGTAAAATTTTGATAAACTCAAACGATTGATATGCTAATAGAGCCCCACGCCTGCTTCGACTTTTACAACTCAACAAAATCATCGAGATTTCTTTATTATGTTTACCTACCGGAATAAATTCTTACAATTATGGTGAAAACCGCATTAAAATCAATTGTATAGTTTAGAAGAACTAAGCGGTTATACACTCAGACGAAAAAAGCTTAGATCTCGGATATCTCAAACGTCAGCACATATTTCAGCCCAAACGAGCTAATTAAGTTCATATTGTTTCAGGTCTGAAGGCATCATTAGAAGGCTGATGTATAGGCATATAATGGACTACTCAACCTTTCTCTTTATCTTCATAGTATGCATTGGTAAGTAAATTTTCAGTACCTGACCGTACTTAGAAGCTACTTCAATGTAGGTATACATATTGATAATAATATTGCTGTACTTCAAATAACTTTTTATTGTAAAAGAAATCTCTGTCCTTTATTCTCCCAATAATTATTAAGTGATCTGTAGAATAAAGTTTTGCTTCTAAATACTTCTTCTACAACAAGTTTCCCAGAATTAAAATCTTGCGTACCTACTCAATAAATCCCAGATTGATTATGTACTACAACACCGAAATACAAAGAAAAGGGAAAATCAGAAAATCATCAGTGCTAAAGGGCAAAACATCAATCGAAATTTCTATCAATACAATAAAAACGAGATCATTCCGATCCAACCTTTGAGGGGTTTCTATTCATACCGAAATTACTATCAGAGTAGAAATATATCTTTAATTTATTTCCCTCAGATCAAGGTGATGGGCATTGGAAAGAAAGGGACAAAGAAAAGCTTCGAGATGATATTGAACTGTACAAAACGATGGCAGGTAAGAATTTTTACGAAATAATATGATGTCTGTAAGGTTCACTGTTGAGTTTTGTTTAACACAGTAAAACACACTGAGGCACAGTTTCCACAGTGTCCTGACGATTTTGTTATCGTTGGACGACTGCTCCCAGTGAATAATGTCGTGACGATGGAAGAGGTTGATAAATATAAAATCGCTTAGTAAAATGATCGTGGACTACAGTCGTGTCATGCCGATGACGATGATATCATGATGATGTAGCTATGACGAGTATTGTATTACCTGTGCCATGACGATGAGATTTTTGGAAACAGCACTATTTGAGTACAAAAGGTTTCTTTGAACAGAACGACTATCTGTCGTCATGCATGACATAGTGAGACACCTCTCTAAAGCAATCCGCCGATAAACTTTTGGTAGCGATATCAGAGTTTTGTCTGTGTTGGAATTGATGTCGATATAGTAGCTTTAATTCCTAAATAAGTGTCAATAAGGCAAAGCACAAATTGACTGAATTACGTAAATTGAACACATGAATTTATATAACCTAACTTCAAGCAGCACTGCTATACTGTTTTATTTTAACGAATGCAAATAGCAATGACTAAACATAACTATTCTAGTTTAAAAAAGCAAGTATAGGTTGAAGCCGTATTTGCATATAAATTGTTTATCATGCACCATATTTTCCTTGTGCCACGACATGATTCACTTTTAAATATTTCTTTATTACCCTTTAGAGAGTCAGTTGTTAGATAGACAATGTTTTATTTTATTTAAAAACAGACATTCTAAAGTAAACTGGCATTGTCATCTTTCACTTCAATTCGTTAAAAGTCCGTTTTATTCACGGCAGAAACATCAAGAAAACAAAACTGTTTACAAACGATGTCATGAAAATTTGTTCCTTTTAAAACTTCTCCCCTTTACTTAACAATCCCTTGCAAAAAGTGTGTCTGACATTATTTCAATTTCCTTTACAGAAAAAATTGAGCGCGAGATAGAAAGCTTTTACGATGAATATCCAGAGGAGCGATACAAGGGGAATAATGTCGATAAAATACACTACAAACATGTAACAAATATACTGGATCGTAAAAAAGAAACGAGGAATGATGAACACATCGATAAAGTAGAAAGGAATTTTTTATACGCCAACACTAGTGATATGACTAATGAATTGCCTTCCGAACATTCAATCAATGAACACAGTACTATTAAATATGAAGCCTTAAACAATGATAAGCCTAATAAACTTAGTTCAATAAATTCACCTTGGCCTAAATTTGAAGACATCCTATTAGCAATGGGCAGAAAATACGACTGGAAGAACGACAGATGGATAAAAATAAAAGGAAAATTAAAGATAGCTGACACAAAAGAAGATATACATGGAAGAGGGGATAATAATAGTATTGAGTATCATGAGAAACACAAATTCAGTTATAGAATCGTAAAACTAAATAAAAGTAAGAGTAGAAGAAACGTGGTGGTTGCGGTATCGGCTGTGAGATAGTGCGTAATAAAACAATTAAGCCAATGAACTGTAAAGGGACATATTTTTTGTAGATAAAACGGGACCAACAAGGGTGGCGCCGGCATTCGATCTTTTTATGAAGACAACTACGGTAGAACGTTGCGTCGATGTATGAGCCCCAGTGACTGTAGATGAATGAAAATTAAATTGTGCTAATATAAAGGCGCTTCATTGTTTATGCCTAAGCCCGAAAATTGTATAGTCATTGCCTATAGCACTCTTAACAAGTGCGCATGTAATTAACTCTCCAATTGTTGTCTATTATCGCATAAGTAGTGCTCTCAATAGTTTCTGTTTTCGCCATATAAAAAGCTAGATGTGTAACTTTGAACTGGTAAAGTTAACTTTACGGGTCTCGGAAATTTCAGTATATGAACAAACGTTAAAAATAAACTTCTCCAGTAACACTTTTGTTTTATTCTCTACCTTTACAAACTATTTAGGGAAGTGTTTTTGAAGTTTTACTTAACTGCTCCCTCGTGAGCTATCTTTAAAGATTTCACCGTTCATTAAGTTGGATGAATAGTATAAAATGTTTTACATACATTGTTTGAAATTATTCGAATTCTCAAATGCATAAAATCTTCGACGCGTAACAATAGGAAGTTCAAAATCGATCCCATACTACCTACTTATAATGCTAAAGATTATCTGTAACAATTATTCAGATCTCTCCGACAAATCGTACAATTTTTAGGGTTCCGTACCTCAAAAAGAAAAAACGGAACCCTTATAGGATCACTTCGTTGTCCGTCCGTCCGTCCGTGCGTCTGTCAAGACCGTTTTTCTCAGGAACGCCTGGAGGTATCAAACTGAAATTTATATCTAATACTTAGGTCTACTGTCCCTTAGAGCTGTGAAAAAATCAAACTTCTAAGCCAAAGCAATCAAAAGATACAGCCGTTTATGTCGCAAATTTTCGAAACTCGCACGGGAATCAAAACCTACAGGGTACTTCCCGTGAACTCAGAATCTTGAAATTTTGTACGAAGCAACGTCTTATGGCACAAATAAAGGAAAAATTGCGAAAACTGTAAATTTTTAGTTACATCATATAATAAAAATATTTTTATTAATTTTAAACTTACTACCCTTTCCTCATTAACGCGTAAAGGTATTAAATTGAAATTCATAACAAATACTCAAATCTATAATACCTTTAATCTGTAACAAAATCAACCTTCTATGTCAACGCAATCAAAAGAAACAGCAATTTAAGTCGCATATTTTCAAACTCGCAACTTCTCGCAAGGGAATCAAAACCTAAAGGGTACTTTCCGTTGACCTAGAATCTTGAAATTTGCCATAAAGCAATGTTTTATAGCATATATAAAGGAAAAATTCCGAAAACCTTAAATTTGTAGTTACATACCTACTTTGTACGGAACCCTCGGTGTGCGAGTCCGACTCGCACTTGACCGATTTTTTTTTTAAAGAACATCTATCTATCTATATAAATAAAAAGACAAGTCCTGACTGACTGACTGACTGACTGATTGACTGACTCATCAACGCCCAGCCCAAACCCCTAGACCTAGAAAGCTGAAATTTTGCACAGAGGTTCCTTTCATAATGTAGACGAGGAATAAGGAAGGAATTTTCGAAATTCAACCCCTAAAGAAGTTAAATGGGGGATGAAAGTTTGTATGGAAAATCTTATTCCTTGAGTTAATAAACTTGAAACTTGGCACGAATACTTACCTAAGTAAATTATGAAAATTGGTCTTTTTTGTTTTTCTAAACTACCTTCTAAAGGGGGATGGGGGGGTGTCAAAATTTGTATGGAAGAATTTTAATGCACGGTCCGATTAACTCAAAACTCAGTATTTATACTTAATACCAAAAATAAAGAATTACGTGTATCAGGGTTTTTCGAAAATCTACCCCTAACGGGGAGAAAAGGGGTACCTAGTTAATTTTACAGGGTAAATTTTACTGCCTGGCTTAAATAACTCAAAAATTGGTATAAATAATCTGTGAGTCAAGTAATAAACACATTCCAAACGATTTTTCAAAATTTCACCCCTGTAGGGGTGAAAAGTGGGGATACAGCTTATATGAAAAATCTTATTCATTTGGTTAATAAACTCGAAACTTGGAAGGAATATTTGCCTAAGTAAGTAATAAGACATGTGTCTTTCGAAAATAGACCCCTGACGGGTTATAAGTGGTAATTCGATTTTTAAGGCCGGTATTATAGTGCGTAACTTGATTTACTCCAAAAAATAGTATGAATAAATTTAAGCTTAAAACTTGGCACAAATACGTATAGAAGTAAATTATAGTTTGTCATTTTATGTTTTTCTGCTCTAGGGAGATTGAGGGTGTCAGTTTGTATGGAAGAATTTTATCGCGCGGTCCAATAATATAAACTCGAAACTAAGTATGTATACTTAATACCAAAATAAATAATAAAGTGTAACTGAGTTTTTCGAAAATCTAACCCTAACGGGGTGAACGGGGGTAGTCCATTTCACAGAGGAGTATTTTATTGCGTGGCTTGATTCAATGGGAATTTGGTATAAATAATATTTGAGTCAAGATATGGAAACGTCCCAAACGTGTTTTCAATATTACGCCCCTATGGGGATAAAAACTGTGAAGGTGAAAAGGCGGTCTTATTCCTTTGGTTAAGAAACTTGAAACTTTTCAACATTTGCCTCAGTAAATAATAAAGATTGTCACTTTTAGGGTTTTACTACTTAATTAAAAGTTTTAGGGTTTTACTTATTCGACTCCTACCGGGGTGGAAAAGGGTAATAAAGTTTAAGGAGTAGAAACTTCAACTTCCATTAACACGAAAATGGGTTTAGATAATCTTTATGTCATAAAAATGGAAACGTACCAAATGCTTTTTTAATAAAAACAAGCCCTGTCGTGATGAAAAGGGAGGATAGTTTATTTGAAACATCTTAGGTAGTTTAACTAAAATATTGGCCCGAATACTTATTTCTTTAAATAAAGTATAAAGATCGTAATCAATAATTTTCGAATTAACTAGCTTTCAAGGGAAGGTGGAGAGGGTGTTAAATTTATTTGAGGAAAGTACGAAACCCACGCGGACGAAGTCGCGGGCAAAAGCTAGTGGCATATATCTAGAATACTGCGATATTCTAGAACGTGTGAGTGTGGGTGGGGATTTGAGGCGAAGCTCTATCATTTTTCATACCCAAGAGCCGGTTGGCAACACTATGAACAAGTTCCCAGATAATTTGTCGGCAGCATATTGTGTTTTCCCACGTCGACATGCATACGAAATATGACTGCCATTTGGAATTGAAGTAAAAACTTCACGAAAATAAAGTGCCTCATTCATTTCCTGCTTCAAAAAGGGAACTGCTAAAATGAGGCATAAACGATTAATGACTTTACTTAGTAACAATGATCACTTACGTAATGTAAATATAACCTCAATATGGCCTTTTGTAAATATAATATAGTTTAATCCTCGTTTACATAATAAATCTTAAATTCAAATTTTATACTATAAGGTGGTCGAGACGGAACATTACGTCGCCACCGCGCCGTGCCATTTTGCAAAGTGTGCTTACAGATGATAAATTATCATTATGCCTAACTGACATCATGATCGATTGAGTCGTTAAGCTAAGGTTGACGATGTTTTGTTTGAATTTTAACATAGAAAATATATTTAATTTGCTAAAATTCTGTGATAAGCCTACGAAAAGACAAGAATGCATTTACTTTAAAAAAAATAATTAGAAAAATGTGCAGGAAAAGAAACGGATTAAAATTGTATTAAATAAAGCACTCACGACTGTCGCTATGCAATTTTAAATGAAAATAAATTCTCAAATTTTTACCATTCATCCTTGAGTTGATGCTAGAGAGTGGACAAACAATTTTAATTAATTCAATAACAAAGAAATGTTGTTTCTTTGTTTTTCTTTTCTGGCAACATCTTATTTGCGATTTTTCATCTTTATTTTTGGGTGAATTAAAATATTCGCTTATCTTGTAAGTCATTTCACAATCTTTCTATATAACCTCCAGAATAGAACTTTAGGACTGAAAGGATTTTATGTGCTGAAGGTACAAAATATTTTTGGAATAACAGTACAATACATTTTCGAGGGGCTGAGTGGGATGCTAGTTATGTAAAGAATTATCTTGTTGCCATCTGGCGAAGAAAAATATTAAAGCATGTTTGAGTAGATAACTAGATAAATCTTTTATTCAGCGTCAAACAGAACGCACTGTTAAATGATACGCCGAACTAAAGTTAACTAAAAGACAAAATGACACTAAAGGTAAATTAAAAAAAAAATCATGTATGTTTTTCGAGATTCATAATTTACCGACACTGTGCCAATCTACAAACATATAGACATATTAAAAAGTAAGAACGTGACACAATGAGTGATTTTAGGTGCAAAAAAGTTTAATAAAAAGTAAGTAGTGAAGTTGTTATTAGGTAGGTATTTGTTATCTCGGAAAAAACTGATGTAAAGCAGAACGTCGTAAATTAAAAGTATCTATTGATATTTTTTAATCGTCAGTGCGTGGGAGACATGCTCTAGCTGTTTAAAGCAACAAGAGGATTACAAGCCAGCAACGACCTTTTGTGGGTCAAAATAAGTAAAATAAATAATATAAAATAAAGTTTACAAAAAGTGTACATATGGTTCAGTAGTATATATTAATCTAAGCCTATAATAGAATTATAATAATCTGGATATAAACTATGGCATGGCAAATATGAGATTACAGGCAAAAATAGAACTCTGAGGGTAATGCAGTGCGTTGTATGATCTAGGTTTATTTAAACCTGTGATTCAGGCCATCTCTCTACAAAAGTACTTATTAAACAGAACAGTCAGTGAATTAAATTAATATAGTATCTAGATTCTAGGTCATCGTCATCATCAGCCTACAGTAATCTACTTCTGAACATATGCCTCTCCAATTAGACGCCATTTACCTCGATTCTAGGCAGCTCTCCATCCAGCTGCTACCAGCCACACTGCGAAGCTCGTCACTCCACCTAGCTTAACCCTTTGACCGCCACGGTCGTGTATAGCCGACAAATGAAAACGTGCCCAACACGCCAATGCCGACAATAAAACACCATGTTTTAAGTATAAACACAGAAAACTGAATTTAGTTTATTTATTTTGTACTTAAAACATGGTGATTTCTTGTCGGCATTGTCGGCGTGTTGGGCACGTTTTCATTTGTCGGCTATACACGACTGTGGCGGTCAAAGGGTTAAGGGCGTTCTACCTTTCGTAGTACCTAGGTAAGTACTAACTAATTACATAAAAACTGTAACCTGTGTGTAAAGATCTACGAAAGAAATTATTCATTTAACCTTTCATTTATTTATTTTACCCTCTTACTAATAAACGTTATATAGCATCTGTATAGTTACACATCGCTTTGTCTTCATCTTTCGAAAGCCAAATTACTGACGACTGAAAGAGAGAAATCGGTGTGTAACTATTCATCTGATATAATACGTTTATTAGTAAGGGGGACAGTCTTTATACAGGTTTTTGCTTGTTTTGTATCATTAAACGAGAAATAGTAATTACAGCGGCCATTAGGAGACCTATGTTTGGTATTTGGGTTGATCTTAGTAACCAGACATAAACAGTTGGGCTGATATAAGATACATCTTTATATACCTAGGTACCTTAAATCTTCAAATAAAATTTTATCGATATCTCGTTTAACTGTAGTTACCAAAGTATACATCTACAAGGTGTAACAGAATAAACACAACTCCTGAAAATAGTTTGTTCATAACTGACTACTGAATCGATTTCAGTAACTTTTAATATAGGTATTTTTTCACACTAATCGCCGATTAAGCCAAATAAAATTAAACCTTATTTTAAGGCAATAAGACTCAATTTTAATTGCATGAAGTAATGCTAGTGTCAACACGATTTTCTTAATATAAACAGCAAGCTTTTAAAAAAATAAGTTTTGGTCATTGTATTATGCTTTTAACTCAGTACTCTAATTGGGGTGTATGAGGTCTTGCGTTAATTATGTTACACCTTGTATACTTCAGAAACATAAATTACTGAAAGGGACACAAACGAGAAATTTATCCATTAGCTGTCGTGATTAGTGCGTGGGTCATCATCATTATCATTTATAATAGTCGGGTGAAAGAAATACTCATTATATTCACTTTCCTGTGTTAATATTATCTTTGTTATTATAAATAACATTGGAGTGTGTGGTGTGGTTATTAATGTTTGGTTCTGTTTTCCTGTTGACCTTTCTAATGATAAATATGGGGTACTTTTAGTCAGGGAGTGGTTACTTCCATCGATTTATTAATAACACTATGTTTTTTCGTGAGTGGTTTAGTGAAAATGGAAATTGCATTTCCCGGCCCTATTCTTTTCATAGGATAAAGAGTGAAAGAAAGTAGGGAGGCCTTTGCCGAGCAGTGGGACATTAATGGCTAATTTAAAAAAATTCAAACTGGCGATTTACTGATACTGATGGTAGCGGTATTTACAACGACGCCACATGCGAACAACGCGTCATACTGACGTCACAAAATCCTGCATCTCGCAAGCAGAGTTTACCGCGCAATTAGCATAGATACAACGGCCCGACATGAATCATTGGGCAGTTGCCCGCCAGACATAACACCCGTCTGGTCGGAGGATCCTCCCTTTTCTATGGAGTATGAGTGAACTTTACACCCTGTTCCTCATACCTCTATACTGACTTCCTACGAGGCAATTGATCCCATTTAGCTTCTCCATTTCCATTTTAGACTTACCAATTAATACTTACCTAAGTTTCTCTTTTGCTGCAAAACATTTTGAAAATTCGGTTATACATATATACCATCTTTATATCTACACCAACCCAATTTTAGTGCCTAAACCATCACTATCACCGTTTCCTTCACGTTCAATTTCACCCGTCTTACTCCGAAAGCCTTTGCAATGATTTGTAATTATTCGTGCTGGACAAACATCCCGGGTAAAGAAAGCTCTCGGAAAGGTCGAAGGGCCCTTAGCTTGACGGTCGTAAGACTGATCTCTCCGCAAACTTTGCCACCTTCAATAAACAACGCTATTTGCTTTACCTCGCCTACTGGGACCCAAACAAATACCGAAATTCTCATCACTGAGGTGGTAAACTGTAAGAAAAAACAAGTTTCAATAGCTTCTTTTGAACGGTTTATGAAATACTAATTGGGTATAGAAGGGTGAATTTTGAAAGGGACTGTCCTTTTTTTGGTATTAAACTTTTACGAATTCTGATCGCGTTATGAAAGGCGACTGGGAAATGGGTTTTTCTGATACCTTGTCCCGACAAACGTGGCTCTATTGTGTCCTTATTGTAGATTTTTTATTCACTTGATGCTGGGTAGCTTACGGAAAAGGTCGTAGGTATCAGGTCCAATAAATTCTTTAATCAAAAAAAGAAAAGAAAATCGCAATATTTACGACTTACTGTGATCGCAGAAAAATCAAGAACATAAACCTTAGTCACATCCATACATCAATTTCTTATAGTTATTTATTTTTTACGGCCTCACTCAAGAACTAACAATTTATCAAGAGCATGTGTCGCGTGTATACAGAACAAAAATCACAGAATAGGTCTTCACAAAAAAAAAAAAAAAAACAAAAGACGAACGTGATCTCGTTGAAATACGTGACTGGAATGGTGTAAAGCAAAAATGTGTGTTTTATGATTTTTATACGAGTGCGAACCCTTTTTTCCTACTTCCGCATGGGTATGCACACAGCCTGGTAAAGTGATTTTAATTTTGTAGCGAAACTCGCAGCTTGTCGATCTTGCTACATTGCGGTAGTGCTACCAGTTTAGTTCTATTTTCCAACCGATTTACGTCACACGACGTTATTTGAGAAGGACTGTTTGCTGTGCAAAGAAGTTGTGAGGAAATTTTGTTTTCTTGCTAAATCTTACAGTTTAATTCAGTTTGCTAGGATACAGGAAGACAAATAGGGCTAAGATGTAGACTGAGTTTGGATAAAAAAAGTAGTACCTACTCAGAGAATTTCTCTATTTTTCAACTAAATAATAACGTATTTCTATAAGAAAAACTAAGTATTTGGTATGCCGTAGATGTATTCTCATCTTCAGAAAGTATTTTTGCTATTCTTAGCTTGAGAGCTCTTAGGCAAAAGGGATTATTCAGGGAATGTCGATCAATAAATACAGGGCCAGTAATTTTGCTCTGGTAAATCAATTACCGGTCGCCACTAATACAACATACATGTCGTCAGCAGTGAGCTATCTGATATCCCGTTTACGTTCAGCCCGTTTCCACGGCAACTTGCAAGGAAATGGGAAATAAAATGGGCAACGCGAATGTGTAAACAGGTCGCTTCCCTTGCCGCTTACCTTGCCCGGCGATCCCCAAATTGGCGGTTTTTTGGCGGACATCAAAGAGCTGGCAACGCGAACGGGAATGAGTGTTTACATACTGCCCTCTCGCTCATTTGCTATCGAATGGTGTGTAGGTGTTAAAAAAATAACACTAAGAAATTTAAGGAGTTGTTTAAAATAAAATTTAATAAATAATCGCGAAGAAAAGTAAAAAAAAAACAACCGTTCTAAAGATATGACGCGTAAATTGTATATGCGCACCGTACATTGTATTCAGGCGGTCCGCACGCTACGCGAGTACGCGCTATGGCCTACCTACATAGATACTTACGCAAAGTTCGTTGCAATAAATGGTGGTCGATAATAATTAGGTTACATTTCAATTTCTAATTAATAAAATGACGAATCAATAACGAAACTCTAGGTACCTACCGGATATTTTTTACGAAGAGTTTTTGTGATCTGTAATACAGGTTTTACCTACAACAGACATCAGTCTCTATTATGTGTATTACCTTGACTTTGTACTGTGTTTGAGAATATGAGAGAACAATAAAGAATATTATTATTATTATTTGTTATAAGTATGTGGAATGAAGAAAAGAAAGTGCCAACCTAGTTTTTGTAGGTACCTAATTACATTATTCTAAATACGATAATACTAAACGCGTCTAGTGTGCTTAGTAACAGACCGATGTTTCCTTAAGATAATGCAATCCTGTAAACAAACTGTTAGCGCCGATTCTAATTTTCCCATCATATTTCTTAGACTAACTGAACTTAAAAATCTCACATTTTATTGAACATAATTTATTACTTAATAATTTTAAATACAACTAATTCAATAAATTCGTACGATTGAATGTAATCAGGCATTTACAATTATTAAAAACACAAGTACATATTTACAAAAAGTCTACCTTATTTACAAGAGGTGCTGGAAATGCCTACCACCTTGTTCAATGCACAAGTTTGCACGACGTACCTATCACATTGTTTTTCACTCATATTTATGTGTCTGTCACTTTTAATAATGTCGAATGCACATAAGATACGAGTTTTTAGAGATACACAATCGCTATCACTATTTAAAAAACTAATAAAATTCCACATCTTAAATGCGTAATAACTAATGTAATTAATTAAGTATTATTTAGTATTTATTTCTGTACAAATGATTTGTAATCTTTAGAAATAAATGAATTCAAACCGTAATTCTCGAGGAAGGCTGTAGGGTGTTTAACATGCTAGCTGCAACTAGCAGCAACAGGGTCAGGGGAATTAGAAATTTAACGCAGACAAAGTCGCGGACAGAAGCTGGTATATAATAATTTTAAAGTTTAGTTTTACCCTAGTTTCAAAATGTTTCACTAAATGGACAAAACGGTGTGCGCAAGTCATAACACTAACTTGAAAGTATAAACGTGATTTTTACGTAGGAGCTGCTTGTAAAAAGCTCCGCTTCTCAGTACCTATACCAATCCTAAATAGTCAATAACCGATTTCAGGTGTAATATTTTATTCAGCGATAAACCAGCAAATATGTAAATCAAATAATAAACAGCAAATATGTAAATTATTACTTATACATACGTTATGAAATTTGTAAGTTTTTGTGTGCGCGTTTAGCAAAAAAAAAAAAAAATATATATGAAAAGGCTTAGCAACGCATTAGCTAGTCTACTATAATAATAGGTATACCTAAGAAAATACAAGTTTTAAGGAACATTAAAATAAAAATCACGATGCTTCTGGATACCTCTGGGGAACATAGCGTAACGAAACAGGGAAAAAAATTAAGAAACAAAAATGTTACGGCAAGCTTATTAAACTTTACACTTATGTTCGTAAAAAAAAAACTTTTACACAAAAACAAAAGGTTTTTAGAAAAACAATTCTGATAGTATCGGGTAACACCTATGTTACTTTGAGTTGACTGAATTTGGGATCATTTGTTGTTGATTGAATTGTCGCTACGTTACTTAGTAGAAGTTCTTTATTTACAAAATTTATAGCTTCTCGTGACGGATACTTTAGTTTTGAAGTCATCGTTACTAATACTTTATGGATTGTGAGTACTTGTAGTAGTTGTAGTTCGAAATAAAGGATCATAAATTTTTATAGCACTTTCGTCGGCACGAATTTTATTTATTTTATTTTGTTCGGGAAACTTACAGCTAATATAAACTGTGTTCTTAAACAGTATACAATTGAAGGCAATTTACAAGTTTCCACTAATAAACGCTAAAAACAAAAAGAAAACTAACTAACATAAATTAGAAAATAAATAGTACACGATTTTATACATACTAAAATAATTTAGACGCAAACAATTACTTTTCCTTAAAGAACCAACAAATTAATGCTTATACCGGAGAAGCTGTGGTATTGAAAATGTCCAAATCAAGTTTACTAGTCAGTTTATTGAAACTTCTGCTCACACGGATTAGAAACGAATTAGTTGTTTTGCCGTCTCTAGACAGTGCAGGAGTAGCGATTCCGTGTTCTGTGTACCGAGCCATTTAGTTGTCATCGTATATATCGCACTCGCACGAAGCTCTTTGATTGTGTACATTCGTTTCACTTTATGTTTACACGATTTCAATCTCAGCATACCCGCAGATTGGATTCCGTGATTAGATAAGAACGTTTTCAGTGAACATGTCAAATATATTTTTGTTTGCGATGAATTTGTGTAACTGGGTATTTTGTTGGGATACGTAAATGTGGAACGGGGTACTGGATTTCTGTTGAGAAGGATATTATGCTGGCATGTTTTCTGAACATTTTTACCATCCTTTAAGAAATTGGAGGAGACGTAATGGCTTAGTGCATTTGCCGATACTGAAAAGTCTGTGATGTATTGGTACCTACGAGTACTACTGAAAATAGATGTTTAAAACTTAGCATGAACCCTTAGCGCCAGATTATAATATAGTTATTTTTATTTTTCTACTTGCGGATATTATTTTTAAATGTAATTCGCCAGAACAAGCAGACGCTACTTTTTTCGATACCCAGCAGTTCCTATTAAAGGTCCAACACCTCAAAATATATTTACAATCTCATACATTAGAAGGTTAATGTATTTTGCCAATATGCTATAAGTATCGTTTATCGTTTACACGCAGGCCCGCATGAGCGATGGCAAAACATTTACCTACCTGCCGAGCAATAACATATTCGCGAGCCATGAGCCCCGAATATTAGGAAAAGCTTTTAACTGGAATGAAACGAGAAAACATACTTTCAGTATTGACACACATTCTAATGAATGTGGTCCAAAATACTGCAGCAATAACGTCGGTTATTCTCTTCGTATTTATAATTCAGTAAACATAATTATGATTATTTCTTCTCTCGGTCTGTGTTGATTATACAGAGAACAAAATAAAGTTGGGTTTTGAGGTTTGGTTTAATTTTAAATTGGAAACAATAATTTTAACCTTTTAAGATTTACGGACTGTCTTTCAAGCGTGTATACTTATTGTAAGTATATCAGAAAATTCCTGAACTGCTATTCAAATTCAAATTCAAATATTTTATTTCAGATAAAAATCCATATATTGTTAGTAGTAGTATAACTTAGCCTAATGTTAGTGTTAATTTAAAATTAATAATAATAAACTATTAGTAATAAACTAATGAACCATAGAACTGTTCTTTCAAGTTTGGCACACCAGTTTATTTAGATAAGTTTGTCTGGACACTTACTCACCTTCTTAGGAGGGGAGAGTCCCACCGGTCTGGAAACACACCACACACACACCACAAACCACCACACCACACTATTGGAACTGGTATTTGGAATTCTGCCTAATTGGCAATAACCTCGCCCTATATTGCCTTCAGGTAAACCTGAGGCTGAATACAGTCACCAGTCGTGAATATAACCTATAACCTACAATAATACCTATAATATTATTTATTGTTCTTTCATAATCACAAACTTAGTGCAAAGTCAAGGTAACATTCAATAATAATAATAATTGTCAGGCCTGTTGGTCTAGTGGTTAGTGACCCTGACTGCTATGCCGGAGGTCGTGGGTTCGATTCCCACCCAGGACAAATGTTTGTGAAATGAGCACGATCATTTGTTCTGTGTCTGGGTGTAATTTATCTATAATATTTATGTATTTAGAAATATATAAGTATGTTTATCAGTTGTCTAGTACCCATAACACAAGCTCTGCTTAGCTTGGGACTAGATGGCGTTGTGTGATAGTTGTGGAATAGAGACTGGTGAAGAGCCCGTCCAAAGAAGGGATCAAAATGACGTACCTAGTAGCCAAGACCTGATTAGAAAACAAGGAACACACCGGGGTTAGGCCCTTTGTACACGGCACGGTTTCTTTACGGCATGGCGTATAAACCGCACCGTAGAAAAAACGTTTCTGTGAACAAACTTCTAGTGATCCATACAACACTGACGACCGTGCCTACACACGGCGAATATACCTTAGGTTTTCATGGCAAGAAAAAGTATACAAAGAGTCAATTCGGTTTCAGAAGGAAAGTTCATTGTCATTGATATAATAGAGTAAGAGCCTGTGGCCGCCAATAACTTCGTAATTTTATAAAAGCTGAAAGTTTTTCAGCGCATGCTCCGAGCACAGGTAAGAACGGTGGCTCACTATGAAATTCAGATTATGGTGGCTTTGGCAGATAACAGGTAACAAAGGTGTGTAATATATTAGGCAACTTTTGTGAAATTATAAAACCCATTTTTTGTATATTTTCTCCTGGGCAGTAATAGAAAATGATCTAACCCATTGCCAGACAATTACTATGGTGGCAACCCCCTGCCAGACCCCTTAAAAGTCAATTAAATGTAGGTAATTCTACTTTCGTTACAGTATAAAAGCTAATTTTTAGATAAATTTTTACTATTATTATAATAATGGGTTTTCCCAATTGCCAGACCATTTTGATGGTTCCAACCCTTAGCCAGACTAATTTAACCCTTTAACCGCCCAACTTCATATCATTTGTCGTGCCCCCAGCGCCCGGCACAATGATTCGTTTTTTTTATTTTTTCGAATAACATGATAGAATACAGCGTACTTAATAAAAAAACAGACTAAACGGGCTGTGCTATTTGGTCGTAAATATACGACCCTGGCTAAATGGACACGAAAACATTTGTCGGATTAATCCGATGTAAGCGGTCAAAAGGTTAAATGTGCGCCCGGCAGTTGTTGGTTGTGATATTGGTATAGATTCTGTAAGCGACGGCACTTCATGAGATGATTTGAGTAATAACGATTTTACTGGAGATGAATTGTGTGTAGGGGAACTGTGTACTGGGAAAGTTTTCTTTTTCAATAATATCTTTAGCCATTACAGATTCTGAAGTGAAATATTTTTTCATCATTGCTGTAAATGATCTCTAACATTCCCTGTGATAACCACCATTATATTTAAGGTTATGTATTTTCCGGAGTTCTAAATTTTTTTTAATATTTTCAAAGTTCCTTCGGTACACAATATTATTTTGTCAATGCTTTTTTTGCAAATAACATAAATTAATTCGCCTCGCATAATGATATTTTATTAAAGTTGTATCACATTTATTTATAAATTGCACAAAAAAATAATAAAACGAACTGAACGGATAACATGAGACATACTGAAGTATCGAGGAATGCGCAGTAAAGTGCGCGAAAGACCTAGCTCGCTGTCTCACTCGCACCTACTGTCAAGTACTGCCGGGCGCTCGCCCATTCAAATTAGTCTGGCTAAGGTTTGGAACCATCAAAATGGTCTGGCAATTGGGAAAATCCATTATTATAATAATCCCTTATTCCTTATTAACAATAGACCTTACTGAAGACTCTATACTGAAATATAATAATAATAGTTATAAAGTAAGTCAAAATAAAATAAAAAAATATGCAAAACTAAATAAAATCATAAATAGATGCAATAAATTTAGGAAACAACAAAAACACTATTTTAATAATATTAAACTAAGGAAAGAACGTGTTTTTCTATTAAATAAATAAAAAAACTATGAAATTAAATTAGAAGATAGTAAAAACATTTATTACATTGACACTCAGCGTTTACAGTCTGAAATTGAGGTACTTGAAGAGTCACTACATTTACATTATATTAAGTATGTGAGCTCTCAAAAACAAATAAAGGAACACATCCTTGCTGCAAACGAGTTGGTAGAAATGTGTAATGATGAGGCTGGTAGAGTGGACCCGATGACTCTGAGCACACATCAATGTGCTTGTCAAAGGGAATCCAACCTTGAGGCTATCCAACTTGAGGTAACGGAGGACCCGTCTCAGTCTGGAGGAGCTCGGGAATGTATCCCCAATCAAGATACACCACATGCTGTACAAGGTACATCTCAAGTAGCACAGACAGAGACTTACAGAGCTGTCACTTCTTCTAGTAAATTTTGTTGTTCTGTTATGTTTTCAGATAGTTTAGGGAGAGGGTTAGGTAAATTATTGAGTAACAACCTGAATCAGTCTGCTGTTAATTATTGTATGCCTAGGAAATCCTACAAAGAGATAATGTCATCAATAACTAGCAATAAATATAATTCAAATGCCATTATTTCTGTACTTGTAGGTAATAGTGTGAATGTAAAAATAGATGACATCACTGACAGTGTCACTGAAATCTTGAAAATTAATTGTCAGAAAATAATATTGTGTGCTTTCCCATATTTTGAGCACTTATCAAGTAGGCAAAATCATTATATACATAAGTTAAATAACCAGATGCAGTTGTTAGCTAATCACTATAGTGACAAACTTATATTTTTTGACACCAACACTTTTGTTGAGAAATTAAAATCGACTAGGGATACAGCGTATCTGCCTATTAGTTTTAGACGTCAAATAGCATGGCTATTAGCTTTTATTATTAACTCAGACATAAGTATTATGTCGAAGTCTGATGTAATTAGCACCACAAAAATTAGTAATAATACTAATATTAAGGTGGTTAGCCACAATAATTTAAACTAGTCAGTAAGACAACAGAAGTTACCAAAAACAATATTGTTAATCTCACCTCCAACAAGGTATCTTCTAGCTCTCAATTAGTTAATTGTAAAAAAGGGGCTAAGCAGAATTCCTTGAAATTGTTTCATCAAAATATTCAAGGTTTGTCTTCCAAATTATTAGAAATGGAATTGTTTTTAGAAAAAACAATGTTTGATATTATTTGTATTACTGAACACTGGTTGAAAGAACACGAAATGCTGATTAATTACGAGAACTATAGTGTAGGCAGTTGCTTTAACCGAAAATCCATGCTGCGTGGAGGTTCATTAATCCTAATTAAAAATTGTGTAAAATATAAGACCCGTAAAGACATAGTGGAACTATCGGTCGAACATAGCATCGAACTGTCCTGTGTTGACCTGGATAAGCATTTTATAGTGTGCGTATACAGACCTCCAAACTATCAAAACTACTCTATTTTTGAGTCTGTAATGGAAGATGTCTTGGGAAAACTGGCAACTGGTAATAAATCAGTAATTGTTTGTGGTGACTTTAATATTAATATTTTGGAAAATAATTCAAATAGCAGTGATTATTAAGCCTCTTTAAATCATTTAATTTGTCAAATGTGTTCTTGGAACCAACGCGAATAACTACAGCTACTGCTACATGTATTGATAATGTTTTTTGTTGCTGCGAATATTTAGATAAAGTCATTGTAAATTATCTCCCTTCCGATCACAGCGGTCAAACCGTTTCTTTTGAGTCCAACACACCAATACAAAAAGTGCAGATTCAATTTAGACCAATAACATCGGGAAATTTGGAAAAGTTTAATAACACTTTAATTAATAAGTTAAGTGCTCAGGGCCTAAATATGAATAGTGGTAATATTTTGTATGAAGAATTCTTTTCGTTAGTGCAAACAGAGTTCAATAATTCTTTTAAGAAGAAATCTAAAACTATTTGCCCTAAGTTTCTATTCAGTGACTGGGCAACTAAAGGAATCAGGAAAAGTAGGGAAAGATTATTTGAACTGTATGGCCTTAAGCCGTATATTAACACGGATACTTTTAATAAGTATGTTGCTACATATTCTAAAACTTTTAAAAATATTTGCAAAACAGCTAAAGCTTCCTTCATTAGCAACAAGGTTAAATCAGCAGACAATAAAATAAAGACAGTTTGGAAAATTATTAACAATGAAACGAACAGGAATAAAAAACATAATACTGATTACACACTGAACACTTCCCGTGGCCTTATTAGCGATAACATCGATGTTGCTCAGGAATTTGCAACTTTCTTTACCAATATCCCAATTAAAACTACAGAAACTTTAAATTCCTCGCCCGCACTTGCTATTGAATTATTAAGAGCGAATGTCTCAGCCTGTCCTGTGGAATTTAAATTTAAACATGTAAACCCTTGAGTAATTATAAAGGCATTTAAGCAACTTAAGATCAAAATGACCGAAGATCTGTGGGGCTTGTCTACTAAAGTTTGTCAATCCATTATTGAGACAATTGCACCCTATTTAGCTTTAATATTTAATTTGTGTGTTGATCAAGGGGTATTCCCGGATTTAATGAAGTTCAGTAAAGTTATTCCACTTTTCAAATCTGGGGACAGCAAAAACACTAATAATTATAGACCCGTATCGGTTTTGCCGGTTTTCAGCAAGGTGTTTGAAAAAGTAATGTTAAATCAGATGCTCAATCATTTTAATCGTAATAACATCCTACACGATCAACAATATGGTTTCACCAAAGGACGTTGTACAACCGACGCCGGTGTCACCTTATTAAAACACATATTTGACGCATGGGAAGAGGCACAAGATGCAATAGGCATCTTCTGCGACCTATCCAAGGCATTTGATTGCGTGAATTACGAAACACTGCTTTTGAAACTTGAGCATTACGGACTGGGTAAACTCGCTCTTAGCTTAATAAAATCATATTTAAATGATAGGTTTCAGCAAGTTCAAATAAACGGTGTAAATTCATTGGGTTTAAAAGTCAAAATGGGTGTGCCGCAAGGCTCAATATTGGGGCCGTTCTTATTTTTAGTATATATAAATGATTTACCTTATTTACTGGAAAACCGACCACAAATGGTGTTATTTGCTGATGACACATCACAGATTTTTAAAGTAAGCAGACGTGCACAGGAGCTTGACGACGTAAATAACGCTATGCTTGTGGTCCATAATTGGTTTACTGTAAATAATTTGGTATTAAATGAGAAAAAAACTAAATGTATTAGATTCACTTTACCGAATGTTAGAAGTAGTGAATGTCACGTTGTATTGAATAAGGAGATACTTGAATTCGTCGAAAATACGGTTTTCCTGGGGATCACGCTTGACTCAAAGCTGCAGTGGGGTCCTCACTTAACATCACTTGCAGGGCGGCTAAGTTCAGCCGCTTACGCTGTTTGGAAAATCCGTCAATTAACAGACGTGGATACCGCGAGACTGGTCTATTTTAGTTACTTTCATAGCATCATGTCTTACGGTATTTTGTTGTGAGGACGGGCTGCAGATATTGAATCTATCTTCATTCTGCAAAAGAGGGCTATCAGAGCTATCTACAACCTCAGCAGACGTGAATCTCTAAGGGAACTGTTTAAAATAATTAACATCATGACGGTTCCTTGTCAATATATATATGAAAACATTATGTACGTTCGAAAAAATCTACATCTTTTTAGTAAGATATGTGACAGGCATAATTTTAACACTAGAAATAGGAACAAATTAGATCAACCTCGTTTCAGATTGTCTAAAGTAAAAACTTCTTTTATGGGTTATTGTGTAGAATAATAAAATACCACTCGATATTCTTCAACTAAATGAGAAGAAATTTAAAACATGCATTAAACGCAAACTATGTAGACAAGCATACTATAAGTTGGATGATTATATCGTAGATAAAAATGCTTGGCTAAATGCTGGTCCTGCTCCACAGACACTTGGGCTCACTAGTTAAAATTTCAATATTTGGAAGACATGCTTCCCTTTTTTTCTTTTCTTTTTTTTTTAAGTGTTTCTGACATTCGAACTTAATGTGTATTTTTAATTCAATCAAGTTTTAATTGTTACTTTAATATCTTATACCTCTTTCTAGTAAAATTTTATTCATCTCGTAAATAAATTGGTAACTATAGTTTTGTATAATTTAGAAGCATTTTTTTTTTTAAATTTTGTAAATGTAAGAACCATGGATCCGTTCATTATAATTTTTTTTATATTGACTTGAAAGAGCATGGCAGTTGTGAATGTGTCATGCTCACTTAAATGTCTCACTGATGGTGGCGCGTGTGTTGGATCATTCGGTTCCCTTCAAAATGGTTGAGCTGGATGGTGCTGATCCATGCGTCATGTTCGTGAACGGGCGCTGTCAGTTGAGACTGGTCATCTCTTAGCTGCCAGGGCTTCTTTTTAATCTTATAACTATCTTGAATTGTTTCTTCATAACATTGTTCTCACATATAGAAGCAACAAGAATACTGTACTCAGGATTTTGTAATATCTTAATTTAAAAGAGTGTCCTTGGAGTTTCTTGCCCGTTCTTCTCCAAGAGATCTACGTTTTGGAATGGGCAACTAGCTTCAACTTTCTGACTAACTGACCGACTAGTTAATTTTGACAATTCAAAAGTGCCTGGAAATGGTTTAATTGAAATAAATGCTTTGAGTTTGAGTTTGAGTTTAATAGTAAAAATATATCTAAAAATTAGGTTTTATACTGTAACGAAAGTAGAATCACCTACATTTAATAGAATTTTAAGGGTGTCTGGCGGGGGTTGCCACCATAGTAATTGTCTGGTAATGGATTAGATCATTTTCTATTACTGCACAGATGAAAATATAAAAAAATTGGGTTTTATAATTTCACAAAAGTTACCTAGTATATTATACACCTTTGTTACCTGTTATCTGCCAAAGCCACCATAATCTAAATTTCATAGTGAGCCACCGTTCTTACCTGTGCTCGGGGCATGCGCTGAAAAACTTTCAGCTTTTATAAAATAACGGAGATCTGGCGGCCATGAGCTCATAGACTATAACCTATCGAGTACAAAACGAGTAGGTACCGATACCAACGAGTTATATTTACACCGTTGTACAAACTTTTTAAAATCGCCTTCTCTTGACGTCTGACTGAGATGGGTAGAAAATGTGTTCGTTATTGGAAGTTCCGTTTCCGCACTTATCGGAATAATATTTGTGTGACCTTTTTTCGATAGTCCGGTAGGTAAGTAGGTACTTGTAGAACCTGGGCTTGTAAGCGATCCTTACGATATAAAGAAATTTTTGGTACCTACCTATGAGACATTTTGTAAAGCTTTGGTTTCCTAAGAAGGCGTTGAGGATCACACAATAACGGCTGTTCAAATAATGAGCGTTTTTGGACACCTTAGGCAGTTATCATACTGCACCGGACACCACTCAAGTGTGCAGTGCTGCGGTTTTTAACTTTGAGAATCTTAATTTGTATACAAGAACTGCCGGGTTTAAAAAACGCTGACACCGCATCTCCATGCAGTCTACAGTCTAAGTTAAAAACCGCAGCACCACACACGGGCGCGGTGTCTGGTAAGGTCAACAGCAAAAGTAGATGATGAAAATCAGAAATTCAATACTAATGAACGGAGTTCGCGTCAGATATGTGTGGCGTCGAAGTGTCGTTATGTTATTGTAAATTATACCAAACATTTATTACTTCGACGCCACACAGTTCTGACGCGAACTCCGTTAATTAATTAGTATTGAATTTCTGATTTTCATCATCTACTTTTGCTGTTGACTGTACAGTGTGATAACCACCGTCAAATACTTGTTAAAATTATAGATTTTCATGATGGCCATTATAATATGATAAAACTATTTTTCTAGTAAACCAGAGCTTTACAAAACAAAAACGAAACAACGATATGAAGAAATTACCCGCATTCCACTACTGATACAATTCCGTTTTAAACACCACTACAACAAAGAACAAAACTTTTGGGAAACAGCTGTCTTGAAAATTAATTAATTGAGAAAACTGCAAGGAGTGTACCATTAAGGAATCGCTCTTTTGGACAATGATAAATGCGACAAGAACAAATCTGACAGTTGTTTTAAAAGAGATTACTGATTTGATCATTTAACGGATGAAGTTAATACACGGTGTCAAGTAAATAGTAAGTATTTTAGATAATCTTGGTCAGATCATGTGGAGACCCCACATGATCTGACCAAGATTATGTCTGGATTTGAGACTGTGACCTCTGAGTTTGTTTCGGCCTTTCTTCTCAGAGTAGTCAGATAGGAAACGCCGACCTCATCTCGTATTTAAAAATATCAGATTGACGTGTAAAAGTGTTTGTACAAACCTACTTACAGAAATAAAATCATTAATCATTATCATTTAGATCTTGAAAGGCTGAAATGAAAAGTGGGTGACACCCTAATACAAAAGCGAATATTTTGGAATGCTCACTACGAAGAAAGAATGCCACTTACGAGTGGCAGGTTCGAACCCAAACAGTCCCTTTACTTTGTGTAAATTATTTCATCACCGCTGCTCTCAAAACGGTGAAAGAAAATATCGTGAGGAAACCGGCATGTCCTAGAACCAAAAATTCGAAGACATGTGACGTTAACCAGCCCTCTCTGGGCCCGCGTGGTGGCTTGCGGCCATCCCTCTCACCGCGAGGAGGCCTGTGTCCCAGCAGTGGGAACATTATATGCTAATTTATGCTGTGGATTTTAGCTTTATCAAAATATTTTTGTTTTCCAAACTTTTTCATACTATCCAAACTGTTTTAAAATTATCCAACTAATATTCTGCAGTCTTTGTCACACTATCACAATTTCTACTACAGTATTTTTTTCTCGACGCACAGCGTAGGTAATACTGGTTATATTAGCATGAATGGCTTTGCGGGACTAAAAAGTACCTTTGAAGGTTTACTTCAACTTTAATTTATTCAGAGGAGCCTGAAAAATATACTTCGTATTCAAGACCTTTATTTCTATAGAGAATTTACCCGTAAAAATGTTTAGATTTCACTTTGATCTGAGTAAATAAATTTTGCATTGTAAGAACCAATTTCTAAATATATTTTGTTTACTGCGCAGTTTTTCCAAGAAAATTAAATAGGGCTATTTTTTAGATTTCTGTTTTTAAACCTCCAAGTCAATGAAAAATACGTAGGACTAATCATTTTTTTTGTAAATCCTACAATATTTTTCTGGCATTGATCCCTTTAAATACAAATGAGCGTACATACCTAATACATGCATTTTAATGAATTTTTACGCTCATTCTTGTTATAAATCATTGCCTATTTAACTAACCATATAAATAAACATGAAATAAATAAATACTAAATAAATAAAACTAAATGTAAAAATAAATCAACTCATAGTTGCATGCTCTTAGTTCAATTTATTTAGTTTAGCTACACCCACCAACGAGTTCGAGCCGTCGACTAGTGTAACCTTAAGATCAAAAAACAATATTACCACCACATTGCGACGCTGGTAAATATCAGGCTACATATCATCAGAGAAACTCATACTCCGGGAATTTGATACTTAAATGGATAGCTCATAGATAGTCAACAATGCATGGGTTACAGTGCCAACGAAGCTAGTGGAACAAAGAACATAACCTCGTCAGCTATCAGCCCGCCAAACAGGTCAGCACACAGAAATTAAATATTTTCATTACCCCGCGCTTGTTCGGCAAACAAGTTGACGAGTTCTTTTACAGACATCATTACAATACGCTGCAGTGAACATTAATTGTATAATTAAACATAAACCTAATTGCAACAAATTGTAATTAAGAAGTAGCATTTTCTTTGTAATCTTATTGAGAGAATGTTGCAGGTTGGGAGCCATAGCATACCTACTATAAAGAGTTGATACCAAATTGACTCAAAGTCATCAGTCATCTTGTGCATTATCCCAATTTATTTGGGGTCCAAATCGACCTATAGTATATAATTGAAATGTGAGCTTTTTAGTGCCATGGTAAATAAAAAGTGAAAATAGGCTGCATAAGAATAACTCGCGTCAAGTGGACAAAATCACCCGCTAACTATTATTAATAAATAGCTATTGCCGGCGACTTTGTCCGCTTGAAATTTCAGCCCCCACCCCACCGTGTCGCCCGCCGCGCTCTACTTCGTTTTCACCAAGCGTTCATTCGAGTTACTCCGGTCTAATCTTTACTCTATTTGCTCGACTCCTAAAAGTCCTAGCGTGATCTTAAATAGCCTATAGCTTTCCTCAACACTTGTCCATCAAATACAAAAATATTTTTTTTAATCCGATTATTAGTTTCAGAGATTAGCGCGTTCAAACAAACAAACTCTTCAGCTTTATTATTAGTATAGATAAGTAAAATAAATAGGCTAAGCTGTAGCCTAAAGTAAGTAAAGTAACACAGTAAGAAAATATTTGTGACAAACAAACCAAACCAATTTATTTTATTATAAAAAGTAAAAATACAAAGGCTCCAACTTCAATCTCCCGCAATTGTTTCCGGCGAAAAGATTGCAAAGATAATAAAATCCTTGTTTAACAAACTCAAGAAAAATTGAGTTAACATGAAATACAGTGTTGGCGTCCCGTTGTCTGCCAAATAAATTCCGTCCAGGAATAGTTTGTTACGCAAAGTTGTGTCGCTTTATCCCAAAACTGTATCACATGAGGACATGGTCCACAATGTATGTAAACCTTGTTGGCAAATTGAATTACTGGTATCAAGTGAACTTCAAACTTTTACGGTTTAGCTCTAGTTCAACTTTGGTTCACGATGTCAAGGTAACTTAGATAATTCAGGAAACTTCTAAATCGTTTTAAACTTTCATTTTGTGTACTTTTTCTGTTCAAGTCTAATTTCCCACAGGGCTAATCCTCAAAACTTTTCAGTTTTATTTGTAGGTAGTCTTATTTGCAAAAGTTTTATCTTGTTTTAATCATAAATTTACCAAATTCAAAATATGTTTTTTTCTAACTAAATGGGAAAGAGTTTATTTTACTGGCGTCTCTGAAACATAACCTCACACAACCGTACTTATATTCCGCTAGAATCATTTGATGGTTATTTTAAGGAACTTATTCAATCCTCGTAGATATATCTGCTTCAACTCCTCGTTTCCCACGTCAAGAACATAAAGGCAGATGAGTGGACAGCACGTCCTCAACACAACACAATTAAGAAGTCGAGAATGCGGTCACCGTAGTCGGAATTACATTGATTTGAACGGCACCGGCGCATCTCGAACCCATTGGAATTCCTCTCAGCCCTATATGTGGTCACCAGGATTAATCAAGTAAAAAGGGGACGGCTATCGATCACTCGAATGCAGACATAACATCACGCCTGTTTTACTCGAAGATTTAGGCAGAAGTGTGACATATTTTGCCAGTTATGTTTAAGAGGAGTTTGTTGAAAAATGCGCGTATGCATGATTTCCTCGTTGAAATTGAATACTATTCGTTGGTTTGTATAAATAACAATAAATTGGTAAAGATAGTTCGTTTTCTCTTCTACAATAATAAAGCAATTTTTTTAAACCTATTATTTAGAAATAATCGTTTTCCTGAGGCATGTTTAGTAAAAAACTCACTGAAAGCTGATTGGAGAGCTCTAATTTGCAGATTGTGTTGAATATAATCCATCAAAACAATTTTTCTCATATCACATATATCATATACTTTTATAATAAAATAATACATTTTTCTTATATGCCTTATAAATAAAGAAAAAACGACTAGACCAAATTCAATTTTCTATTGGAAACAATTATGATTATCTCCGAAGTTCTACATCATTTTCACGTAATATTTATACCAAAATAGTCTCTAATAATTGCTTAAACAAATCAATATAAAAAAGGTTAATAAACCTCGATTTTTTAATAAGTAAAATAAAAGTACCTACTATAGTTTAATTGCGTCGGCGCTCGCCCTGGCTGGAGGCCTTAATTTATTAAGGAATCCACAGGCAAGCCCGGTTAAGCAGACAACAACCTCATAGGTTGATTTGTGAGATGCCATAGACTAAAGAGCCGCTGAGTATCGAAATATAAGACGGCTCTTTAGTCTCATGTAATAGGGGGCGATTCAATTGCCATCAAACGGGATACTAATCCAAACTCCGTGGTAGGTACTACTGAGAATTTTTTAATCGAAAAACCTAATAACACTTTACCCGTCCTGGGAATTGAGACTTCATGCGCCGCAGTACCTAGTGCCTGCTAGCACTAGATCAACGAAGCAATGATAGTCAGCTACATAGTACCGACTTACCGTAGTCCATCTTCCATTTCTTATGCTGATTCAGGTCTTAAATGATTAATTACGACGATCAGTATTATACCTGTCTTATAGCTGTGTATTTTCGTGCCGCAAGAAGCTTATTATATGTATTAACTATCAGTGCCCGCGACTTCGTTCAAGTGGATGTCGGTAAACAATAGTATTAGTAAAGGGACCCACCCTTTACTAATTATTTATCTAAAATAAAACCTATGTTACTTTTATAATATCATTTGACTTATTATAAAAACCGGCCAAGTGCGTGTCGGGCCACGCGCAGTGTAGGGTTCCGTAGTTTTTATAACAGCCAAGTGCGGGTCGTTTTCGCTGACTGATAGTTTCGTACCATGCTCTAAATAAAAGCCAAACATGACTACCTACCTAATTTGACTTCCTATACAAATCCTCAACTGATCTGACAATTTTCGAGTCAAATACAATTGGTCGACTATTACTCGTAAACTTGTAAAGCCCACTTCGTTACATATAGGTACTACTGCCGTGACATTTGAATTTCTAACTACAACCGTTTAGTTGGTAGATGGGGGGGGGGGGGACACTTGACTCTAACGAAAATTGGTACTTCAAAGCTTGATAAGTCACGAACGGTTTACTTAATCAAAAAGCGGTCTTCCCAAACCCCTAATATTTTTAACCTATCCAACATATCCCACACTATGGGAAGGATGAAAAAAAAATTATCACCCCCACTTTACATGTAAGCGAGGTACCCTAAATAATGGTCTTTTCAAAATTTTATTTTACCACTTTTTCGGCGTCATTAACGTGTATACTCATGCCAAATTACAACTTTCTAGTACCAACAGTTTCTGAGCTAAACCGCGGACAGACAGACAGACAGACAGACGGACATGGCGAAACTGTAAGGGTTCCTTGTTGACTACGGAACGCTAAAAAGTAATATTTTCTTTGGCAGTTAACATTCAGGCATAACATTTTATGCCTATGTTGATAACTGTCAGTGAAAGTCCCGTCAAAATTGGTCCTGCCATTTCAGAGATTAGCCGGAACAAACAGACAGACAGACGAAAATTAAATAAAAAAGGTTTTTCTATAAGTACCGTATATACTTTCATATGCATTTAGTAAAAATTTATTTGTATTATATACCTAGATAAAAATTCTCTTAGCAAGATGCCTGCACACATCTAAGCAATGTGTTCGGGTACTGACCCGAACTACTAAGACTACTGAGTCTGATGTCATTATAATTACTCAACGGCTGTTATATCGTGAGAAACGCTTCATTCGGGTGAGTGTAGGCCGCTACGGCACTCGGTACCCCCATTTGGCTCCTTTGATCGTGTGCCCGCGCTAATTTATGCAATTACTGCTTACTCAGCAACTTGGCTTGATATCAAGAAATTGACGATGGTGGGGCGCCTGGCTTTCTGATAATTTTATTCAAGTCTCGCTTCACACCACAAACAAGCCAATGCTTTCATTAGAATTTGTAGGAGAGCATATTATTATTACTCTATTAGATTTTGTCGGCTTTGTTTGCGTAGGTTTAGATTACATACATGGTGTTGGCGTTGTTATTTTAGGTATTGGACAGTTTTTCTTAAAATATTTTCTGTTTTCTGAGCTTCCTGAAGTGGTTGAGATAAAGTGGTATGCTTTTAGATAAAACAGCAAAGCCTACTCCAACACTTCAGTTTTGTGCAGTAAGCTGTTTGTTAAAACAGTGTTTTGATAAATTGTAGCTCTCTCAACCTGTATGCCATGTTTGTATAAGTTAATAGTATATTTTAGTTATGAATAATCTTCACTTCCTCAGGTAGAGATTCACAGATGACTCCGCCTTGAGGTGTAAATGTGGTGCTGTCCCACAAACAATGGGGTGCCCTGTTGTTTGCACGCTACAGGTGATGGACGCTGCTGAAGGTGCCAAGCTCGTAGCCAAATTCTGGGTTGTCTATATAAATATTATATACACGCCAAGAAGAAGTTCTGAGTTACGCCTGGGAATAAGTGAGATATTGGCCCCGATTCTGTTGTCCACAAACTAAACGAAATTTAAGTTCAGTGCATCTTTTTCTTTCTATTTCATTATGAAAAGGACAGAATATATATATTTAGTCCTGTCAAATTAGTCAGCACCTGAGTAAATTGACGTATTTTTAGTAGCCAATCTTTTAATAACGTCTAAACTTGTCCATGGATTATCTAATTTGACGGGACTAATCTAATATTTATTTTCTGTCCTTTTCATATTGAATTAGAAAGAAAAAGATGCACAGAACTTCAATTTAGTTTAATTTGTGAGCAATAGAATCGGGGCCATTATCAAATATGTCTAATTAAATCCCAGTATTCTGTTCGTTAAAACGAACTTACTTATTGTTTCATGTTATACTTCGGTATCTACGTAGTTACAAAACGAAATTACGTAACAAGTTAAATAATCTCATAAAAACCTGAAAATATTCCTTCCCAATAATATTATTTCATCATATTATTAGAACGTAGATGTAGGGTTTTCAGTCATAAGAACTCGTCTGCGTAGGACTAAAATCTCTAACATGTCTTTGTTAGCAAATATTAGGATCTTAAACATCGTATAAATATTTGCTCGTTTGCATGGGACTAACCTTACACAACTGGCCTTTTTAAGCAAGATAACATGTTTGTATAATTTTATTAGATACATGAGTCCTGGAGTGGAGACCGCGTATCGGCGAGCGTAGCGTGGGACGCCCCCCGCAGCTAGATGCACGGACGACCTTAAGAAGTTGGCTGGGACAAACTGGATGTGAAAAGCGGAGGACAGGGTCTTATGGCGCAGCCTAGGCGAGGCCTATGTCCAACAGTGGACTTTGATAGGCTGAGTTGATTAATTGATTACATACAAAATATATAAAATACGTAATGTTATTAATATTCAAGCGATTTTACGTAAAAAGACGTCTTTCAAATCAAATTGTTCGTTAAAACCAGTGCCCTACTATTTCTATTACCTACAAATACTATGACCTCACTCTATTTGGATCAGTTAGGTTCCTCAGGCGTTGCGTATGCAAATCTCTGATCCGATCACTCGGGTTACATCCCACATTTCTTGCCCGGATGTATTTTCCAATCTTACAGTATTATCTCTTATCTTTACACCCCAGTTCTCATGAAATAGATCGCAATCCGAAAGGCAACGATTGCTATCGCCCGACAAGGCATAGTCTAGCTTCCATAGTTCTACTAGCATAGTTAACTTCAGCATACTGTTTCCGAACACATTATTACGCAAACAAGGTATAAATCCTTCGGGTACGTAACTTAGTATAAACTACATATTACACTCACACTTGCAGTGCAGCACTGTACGTTGCCAAACTTTAGGGAGGAGACTTATCGTCTATCCAACTAAAGCGTTCGAAGCGCAGGTAGGATCCGTTCGAGATTAAAACATTCCGGGTCACTATTGAACATCAATGTTTTTAAAGATATAGTTTAAACAAGTACTTAGTTTTCCACCTCTTTAACCTCTTAAAGAGGTGGAAAACTGCATTCTGAAACTTGACAACGTCGCAAATAGTTGTCAAATATTACACTGTTTCGATTCATTTATAGAAATCCTAGCTTCTGCCCGCGACTTCGTCTGCGTGAAATTACACCCGCCCCCCATTCAAGCTCTTAGGGGAGGAATTTCTAAAAAACTCTTTGTGGATACCTACTCTTTACAAAGAACACACCCTCCAAATTTCAATATCTCTAGGACCAGTGGTTTAGGCTGTGCATTGATAAATCAGTCAGTCAGGAGTTTGAAATTTTATTTATATAGATGAATTTTATATATATAGCTTGCTCTGTAGAGAACTATAAGGTTGGTTATGAATTGCAATATTTGATATTTAAGTTTAGTTTTAGGTAAAAAGTTTGGGAAATTTCCCAAATGCTTTTTACACCTAAAAACTGTTACAGCACCTAATTCAGTGTACTCCAGGGCGATATTTCTTATGTAATTTTATTTTGTAATATTGATAAATTAATCAAAATAGAGTAAGAAATAGCTATTTGCGACGTTGCCAACTTTCAGAATGCACCCTCTTAAGACTTCACTTTACGTCCGGCCGATGGGTCCCTTTCACGCCGCCGGACCGGACAAATGCTCACTATTTAGCCTCGGCCCTTTTAGACTGCGCTGTCTTAAAAGGGTTGTAAGGTATATTAGGTACAGAAACCTTACATCCGGGGCTGAAAGCAACAAGCATTATATAATTAAACCTACAAAATAAGTAAGGTTATTTTGTAGGTTTAATTATATAATGCCTTTTTACTTAATATTCTTTTGTCTGTTGGGTAAATAGAGGTCTTCATTCTGTAATAATTCTGCCCAGATTTTTTGTTGAGGGTGTATTTTAACATAAAATAAAAATATATATATATTCAGATTCCTTTTGATTGCTAAGACAGTCCCTAGGCGTTTAGTTATATAAGTGTTCTTTGAATAAAATAATATTGCTGGATATTTCCTTCATAGGCGAAATCGACAGGGTAGCCCGCGAAATTCAATTGTTCTTTACGTTTTTTGTAATTAAGGTAAGTATCAGGTTATAATATTATGTTGATCTAAATATTATATTCAATATTGCTGTTAGTAATGAATATAAATTGGGATGCATGAAGAAGCCTCCTCGTGTAGCGCAGTTTGTTCCGCCAGTTACTCAACTGAACTGAGCGCTCAGCGCATTGTGGACGGTCACATCCAACACCTTATTTGACTTTTGTGACCACCCTCCAGTTGTAGAGAGTTCCAGTGCCTTAGGCATATTTTGGGCACGCTCGTTCCATCATAGACCTCGTCCATCGCTTTCCATCAGGCGTGATCGAGGACAAGAAAGGGCCAATTCAGCAAAAAAAAAATCTGTAAATCCATATTTATTACGGCCGTGAATCATATTTTAATCAACATACAACCTGACACTGACATAAATAATCAGCTTTTAATGTTCCCAGTGCTGGGACACAATCCTCCACTCTTCGAGAGGGCTATAATCCACCACGCGGGCCTAGCCCGGGTTGGTAGATGTCACATATCTTCGAATTTTTGGTTCTAGGACATGCCGGTTTCCTCACGATGTTTTCCTTCACCGTTTCGAGAGCAGTGGTGATGAAATAATTTGCACAAAGTAAAGCGCCTGCCTGGGTACGAACCCACGACCTAGAACTCGTAAGTTGGGGCTGTTACCACTGGGCCATCACTGCTCTGCAAATTCCAAAGACACTGACCTGCAAATTGCAAAAACGTAAGAAAAAACGTATTTTCACTTCAGTAGCTCAAACATGTAGGTTTTGCTGCCTGAAATCAGTGAGCAAAATCCAATTTTGCTCACTGAGTGAGACAAAGTAACTTTTTATTTTTTTTTTCAGAAAGCCGCTAATATCTTAATCAGCCTTGGGTTAATGATACAATTCGAAACATTCACACTCTATCTCTTTCCCGCCATTAGAAAGAGAGAGAGACAAAGACCAGCCCTTTCGAAGTTCTGATTTTGAATTCGACCTCAAAGACAAACACGTTCGGAATTTCGTACGAACTAAAGAAATTTTGCAAAAAGCTAATTATGTATTTTAATGTAATTTATTGAATTTTTAACTTATTGTTGGATTTAAACGAAAATAAGTATTTACTGTAAATAAAACTGATATTTAACCTGTAAAACAATTTATTTCTAGTTTCAATGTTACGTAATATATTATATCTCCTAAAGTGTTCTCGCTGCTGAAGTGAAAAGTTATGTGTGTTACACGACAGCAAAGTTTTTTGAATCCCTAGCCACACTCAGGATTCAACTTTAGAATCACTCGCTACGCTCGTGATTCAATCGTTGAATATTTTGCTTGCTCAGGTTTCAAAATCAGCACTCGCAGCAAAAAACGACTTTGCTCTCTTGTTGCACAAATAAATATTGCCTTTTGCTGATGGTCGCTTTGCAAATAACCTTTCCATAAGAAATCACTCGATGTTATTGTTTTTTTTTTTCAACAAGAAGGTACTTCGTTTGTTACAACAAGGATTTTTGTCCTCTTACATCTATACCAGTGTATACACAAAACTGCGTCTTGACTGACAAACACACCACGTTCAGTCTAAATCACGAAAGGTTCAAGTCGTTTTGACATTTGTTTGAACGTTCGAATGGAACACGTGCTCAATTATAACCAGCCTGCACTATAAAAGGTAAGGCTAAATACATACCCTCTACATGAGCTACGCCCCCATCCTTGAATAAAAGAATTGGCATGCTCCCGCTACCAATCAAAATTTTTATTGACCACATTCAAACATCCAGGCCCTTACGCTTAGCTTAAGTTGAATCCAACTTTATTAACGGGGCATAGCCTTCGCAAAGTGTGTTTGGGTGACACAACTGGTTCAACTTATGATTGAGGACCCACAGATTTATCAGTAATTACTGATGTTTCATGGAGTTAGAGTTTAGTGAAAATGGAGTGATTTTTGAATTTTTCCTCTGGAGTACGGGCATATGATAGACTTCTTTGATGAACCCTGGCCTCTTAAGCTTTTCCCTCCCTCTAGCTCAATACCATCCGATGGGGTAAAAGAGTTTGATGTTAGGATCATTACATTTTTTTTTTACGCTCTTCAAGGCAGATGTGTACTTTCACATAAATTTGTTTTTAAATAGGAGGCCACATCACTTACGCCAGTTTTGGCGCGACGAGGTTTAAGCATAACGACGTTAGTTTGTGTTAGTGCACATGTAAATATTAGTATACCTGACACTTGTCGTAGTGTCGGATTTGCGATTTGTTCGTCCTGACTTAAGCCTTCTCTTGCAAGAGATTGACCTTACAAAAAGTAAGGCTGCATAGATAGCCTCTACAGTACCTACCTATAACACTATAAACAAAACACTACCAGCCACTATTTGATGAATGACCACCGCGCACCGCATTACGTTTAACCGACTTAACATTCACTGATTCAAATAAAATTTGGGGAATCAAGCAAGAGACGTGGATCTATTTTCCATATGAAACTCGTTCGAGTGAAATATGTGACGTAAATAGAACGGACAAATGGTCTGGTGATATTGAGATCAAAGTAAGTCTTATGGCATTTTTTACTCTTCCTTGGCTTTGATAAAGCACATGTCGCAGATTCGGACGGATTAGCGTCCACGTGTTCGATGTTGGTGTCCGCCATGTCGTATTTTTATCAATCAGTGCGCACAACCGGCGCAGGCGCTGCGCTATCTTGAGAGCAACAGCTCGAAAATCAACGAACGCACTACACATAGATACAACGTTGACACTGTCAGCCCGACACTGACAAGTCCGAAGTCGTCTCTAACGTTTACGCGGTGTTGCCACTCGAACAAATTAAATAACAAGTAAAATAAGTGTCGTCGTAAATTCTTGTGCATCTTTATCTCTAACATAAATACAATATGTAAACCACATAATATTATATGCAATAAATTATACCACATACTTTTTATCGCCTTTCCCGACGAAATACAAAAAATGAACGAAATCGGTCGAGAAAAAAAAACATTTTGACGAGTTATGCGAACAACAGTAAAAAGCGAAAGTGCGAAAGGAACAGTAGATTTATTTCAATCAGGGACAACTTAAATTGATCCTATATTCAAATCGCAACTGAAGAATGACAGTTGTGATTTGAAAATACGGACAATTTAAGTCGTTCGGTAATTTTATATCACTACAACTACCTGCGCTCTGAGATTTTAGCGGCATAAGTCTCGATCTCGTGGAGATGTCAGGTTAAAAGTATCCTTTACCATAAATCAGGTTATAGTCTACAGATGTGCCAAATTTCATGCTAATCCGTTCAGCTGTTTTAGCGTTAAAGCGCAAGAGACAAACATACAAAAAAAAATCGATGGGTTGCACTCCGGGAGTGCCGGCAGAAGTGAAAACTTAAATATTAATGTTCTGCATTTTTGATATTTTGGAATGGTTAGAGAATAATTTTGTACGAATTGCTTTCGTTATCAGTATAAAAGTATTATTATTTATGTGGTAGGATACAATATTTATTCATTGCGCTATCGTACACAAACATGACAATTAACGAACATTCGCGCAAGCGCCTTGCGCCGCCTGCCCTCTCTCCATCCGTCTTACGAATTCTCGATCAGGTCACGTGTCCTGACGCGAGTTTAGAGATTTTTACCCATTCCAAAAAAAATACGCAGCGCCGCTAAAGAAGTTTTCACTTCAACATTCGCGCAAGCGCCTTGCGCCGCCTGCCCTCTCTCCATCCGTCTTACGAATTCTCGATCAGGTCACGTGTCCTGACGCGAGTTTAGAGATTTTTACCCATTCCAAAAAAAATACGCAGCGCCGCTAAAGAAGTTTTCACTTCAAAAATCTTTTATCTTTATATTATTAGTTATTAATTTCCCTGACTTAACTTTCAATTCCATGAAGTTGATAACTGTTTAGTTTTAAATATGCTCAAATGGAGTTTATACTTTGTATTGAGTGCAGTGGTGGCCCAGTGATAATGTCCGACTTACGAGTTGTAGTATAATTTCAACACCACTGCTCACATCTTTCCAACATCGTGAGGACACCGGCTAAAAATGTCTTAGACCCAAAAATTACTCGCATGGTAGTTTACGGCCCACTCCCTCTCGAATAGAGAAGTCCTGTGTCCCATTGGGACATTTTAGGCAGATTATTTATTTATTTTATTTATTTAAACTTTTCGCACAAAAAGGTACAAAGGCGGACTTAATGCCTTAGGCAGTCAACCAAGGGTGGTGAAGAGATTAGATGGCAGGTGCTTAAGTTGAGTGGAACAATGAAGAAAAAAAAAAAACCTGTTAAAACTAGATACATAAATAGGTTATATACACATACATACTATAATAAATATATAAATTATGTGGACTTTATAAGTACGACTTCTCAACAATATTTGTTGAGACCGACCAAATAATGCTGGCTGTACCTACTGATACAAACTATACTGTTGATGTTCATATTAGCCTTTCTATAACCACATACTCGAATATAGGTTGAAACACTAGCTGAATACAACAAAGTTTCACAAGAAGAGCTTGGGCGTCCATATTAATGTATTTAACCAACACATTTTCGACGACAGAGTAAATTATAATGAAGCTTGTTTCGAGCGAAACTCCCTAATTTATGTTTCTACGTTGCAATAATAAGAAAATTTTGTGTAATTTACTTCTCTGTGCAGTAACTATAATTGTTTTCAGATTAAGTGTAGAGTTTCTTGTAAATATACTCGTCCTAAAAATTACTTAAGACTAACCTATTTTTATTTTTGATGGCAAACAGCTTACAAGTCCGCTCACAGTTATTTTACTTCTGACAGCAACAACCGAATAGCAACCTTATTGCAACGAAAATAAAGATCATGGTGATTTTGACAGACTTGGCAATGGTAGCAACCCAATAGTAACCTTATTAACACGACTATAAAGATGACTGTGATTTTGATAATGATGCAAATTCATACGTAAAATAACTGTGAACGGTGCCGGTTTAAAAAGTACAGCGTTACAAGGTTCTTTTGGCGTGTGGCTAAAATCAAAACTAACGCCGACATCTTGTTTTTCCAAGACATTTCCATGAAATTAGGATGTACTTTCTTCTATTTTACAAAAAAATTGCAAAAATTTTTACCAACTGCGGCCCCCTGTCAATGTCATTCGAGCGCCAAAAGATCCTTGTACCACTCTTGCAGCAATGAACGGGTATACTCAACTTTGTCTACGACCCTTTGTACACGGCACGGTATTACTACGGTAAGGCATATAAACCGAGTCGTAGAAAAAACGTGTCGGTCAACAAGCTTCTATAGTGATTCATACAACACTGACGCCAGTGCCTACATACGGTGAACAAACCGTAGTTTATTACGGCACGAAAAACTGGTCTGTACAAAGGCCCTAAGGGTTGGCAATTCAATTGTCAAACTGCGTTAGTAAACGCTTCAGATGTCCTAACATCCTTTTTTGCCACCACATTTGATGGAAAATCAATTCAGCACATCTAGCTGAAGCATAAGCAGAGAACTCTAATTTATTTATACAGTAAAAACTGTTTTACAAAAAAAATAACCGACTTAAAAATAAACACACCATAAAGTGAAAATAACATTAATTTCGTAAGTGAGTGTCGTTGGTTCCGCATTTTCGTTTTTTGACACCGGCATCCGAAATTAAAGTTATTTTTCACGTTCTAGTGTTTTTTTTTGAAGCCGGTTGTTTTTTTTGTAAAAAAAAATACTTTTCACGTTTTCTTTTTCCTACCAATTCAAATTCAATTAACACTACTTGCTTTGTAAATATCAGTGTCAGGAAGTTATTAAAACATTATCAATATAAACTAAGAGGAAAAAAATCGTATTGTTGAAACTAACTCAAAAACTACCCAAGCAAAGTTAATCAAAATATGCGACCACCCTTAAGGCATGCATACCTTATCCATCAAAAACAATACATTGATATACAATTGCAGCCAAGCGGTGCCAAGCTGCATTGAAGAATTGAAGACACCGACTAGAAGAATCATCAAAATTCACATAGAAATGCCGGAGATGCAGTACAAGTATGCATATAACTTCGTACATAAGGATAACTACCTAATGTATTATATACTAAAATCTTCCTGAAAGTATGTAGACCACGTTAAAAAGAAACATCAAAATTGGTTCATTAGTTTTTGAGGAAATCGCTGGCATACATACATACATTTTTGGTAGACTAAATTTTATTTTAGGTGCATCGTCTTCACATATAATTATATAAACAATGTATACAAAAACTTGTAAAACATTTTAAAAGAGTAACGGTGGAGTTTCTTGCCCATTCTTCTCCACACGAAAACTACATTTTGGAATGGGCGACTAGAATCAATTCTATTTTTTCATTTTAAATTTTGACGTTCAAAAGTTCCTTTTAAGTGCCTATTTGAAATAAATGATTTGACTTTGACTTTGACTTTACATACGGGTCGAATACAGAACCTCCTGTTTTGAAGTCGGTTAAAAAGGTAACATTATTCTATAATTACCTTCTACTGCCCCAGTTCCACGAAAGCAAACGCTAATGGATGTTATTCTGTGTTCCGTTTTGAATTCCAAAGAAAGATACGCTCTGCGATCGTAACAGAATAATTAATTCAATTTATTTCATATTTAAACACCGAAATAACGTTACGTAAAGTAACATCTGAATTTTAAATTAAACGTAAAACCTTTTCCAAGTAATTAGAGACTTGAAATTACGTAAACGATTCACTCGATAAACATAAAGAGTATAATATCCAGGTAAAGTTATAAGTGGCTTCAAAAAATAAATAGCAATACTTTCATTTAAGTTCACGGGATAAGTCGAACGTTTGCCAAGTTTCCTTGTTAAGCGGTAAGAATTAAGTTCTGAATTCTCAAGAGAAAGCATGTTGAGGTACAAGATGAAGATTGTTGATTAGGACGCGCCCTTTTGACCGTCATTCCGTGATAAAGGCAGCATAATGAGCGCTTGGGTCGAAACCGACCCTCACGCAAGCCACATGCATGAATAAAAAACTTGCCTTTCAAAGTCTTACGTTTATTTTTATTCCTACTCAATACATCAAAAGTCTGTGCTCGTTTTATTGAATTCTGTATTTCAGCGAAGCCTTATCTCAACTTCTGAAGTTTGATAAAATCGTATTTGAATATAAAGTAGACCAAAATTAATGACGGAGAATTTTTGCACTTCGAAAATTTGAAAAGAATTTGATATTACAGCGCAGCGAATTTTTATTACTAAGTTACTTTATTATTATAACAAAATTGTGTTGGTTTAATAAAATATGATTTTAATTAAACAAACGATACATACAACAATTTTTAATCATCAATGTTGAATTATTTTTATGAGCATTGTGTTATGATGATAAAGTGTATTTTCCAACTGCGGAAAACATCTAGAAACATCACACTGTGACCTTATTTTAATATCAAGTTTATTATGACCTCTCTATTTCTGCAAGTTAATAAAAGAAAAATCTTTTGTTAGGTTTAAAAAGAATGCTTCTTACTCGGGAATCTTGGAACACAATGAATAGAATAGCTATTTGAAGTTATATTCCTGTACTTAATGTTATGCAAACTTTCAGAGACAAGATTCGTCCAAGCTTTGGCTTGTGTCCAAAACTGCCTTCATTCCTCCCTTTTACTTGGTTCCCAAGTCAAACTAACAATTAAGTTGTCACATAAACTACAATGATTATGTAACCGACGGCATTATGTGTATAGAATGTTATAGGTTTAGTAAACGAACCATATAAGGTCAACCTCAAGTTCAACTTGACCTATACCTACCTACGCTAAATTAAACTGGAAGGTCAAAGGTCTAAAGGTGTTTGGTGACACCGGAATCTAAATAAACATAAAACAATAATGAATCACTGGTGACCTTTAAAGTTAAGCTGATATGATCCGTTGTTTCGCGATTTATCCGTGAATATCATCAACGAATTCCTCTTAGTTACGAGTGGTTTTTCTGATATAAATAAAACAGTTCAAGATTCTGTCAACACGATCTACGTCTTATATTCAACGGCATATTTTCGTTTCAGTCTGATTCGGAAAAAACAAACAGCTGTACAAATAGTACAGCTGTTTCATCATTTCGCGTTACCGAACATTAGGCTTCAGACAATCTAAGATCTAGGAAAGACCAGTTGCTCACTCGCGGTACATTTACCCACAACACTTCTACCATCTTGGTACACGCTCACTCACATTAATGTGGCTTTAGCCTACCGCGGCGATAACATATTACCCATTTCGAGGTATTTTGTTACGTATAAATTTTCTCTCGGTAACTTTTCAGGACAGAACGCACCTGGGTATTGTTTGCTGTGGTAGGTATAGGTGTGATAAACAATCTTCTTCGAGTTTGGAATCAACTTTGTGTTTGTGTTTTGTTTATTACGTCTTATTAGGTTTTCTAGAAGATTTCCCAGATATTGAGTGTGTAGGATTTCGTTTGGAAATTTTGTTTGTAATTAGATTCATTTAGCTGTATATGAATCAAGATAGAAAACTATAGTATCTTAGATATTTCTTTTTTTTTTTTTTTGAGATTTTTTTTATTAAGTATATAATCAGCCTATAATGTTCCTACTGCTAGGATACAAGCCTCCTCTCGGTTCGTTTGTAGATGTCACATGACTTCGAAGTTTTGGTTCTAGGCCATGACGGTTTCCTCACGATGTTTCCCTTCACCGCTTTGAGAGCAGTGGTGATGGAATAATTTACTCATAGTGCCTGTCTGGATTCGAACCGACGACCTTATAACACGTTAGTGGCAGCCGTTAAGTATTTAAAAGTGAAATATTGATCAGCCTTCGTATTCGTCGAATGCAGAAGCACCACTTCAGATATTTTTGGATGTCATCATAAAATTACATAAGGCACAAATCACGTAATTGACCAATAATCTACATCAAACTAAAATTACCAGTATTTTAATTGGCATATTCTACAAACCAGTGGGTACCAAGAAAGATGATCTAATATAATAACACAGGTGACCGCTAAAATGGCTCAGTTTCACAATACGTCTAAAGCCGAAAAATAAAAAAAAAGCCAATTAAACCACGCTATTAATTTTACCGTTTTCCCGCGCCGTTATCTATTGAGTTACGAGCAATTTCGATATCAATTTATCAGCACCAGTAAATTCAAACTGATATTGCTTTGCAGATTTATTAAGTGCTTAACGCGAGGGACTCCCATGGAATACTGAAAATTGATAAGGATACCATTTAGAGAACATTTTTTGAATCATCATTATAATATTTACTGTTTTTGGGTGGTTTACGCTTAAAGGGGATGAAAGAAGGAGCAAGTAAGGAGTTAGGTGACTTAATAGAGATGTGCTAAGTTTAATCCGCAAAATTCAAATTGTATGTATTTATAGTATTTTTAAGTTATATTAATATTGTATTGTATTTTATGTGTTATTGTATTGTGTTTTTGTTTATTTTTTGTGTTTATATGGGCCTTGATGAGCCCGAAAGTCTGACAATCAGTCTTACCAAGGGGTATCGTATTACCCAGTAACTAGGTTGTGCAGGTCAGATAGGCAGTCGCTCCACGTAAAACACTGGTATTCAGCTGCATCCGGTTAGACTGGAAGCCGACCCCAACATAGTTGGGAAAGGCTAGGCAGATGATGATATTTTATTTTATTTTATTTTATTTGGAACATCAAACAATTACATAATCTAGAATACAAATAAACAAACTTAAGAGCTATTTAACAATTATGCAATCAACAGCGTTGTCCACAGCATATATAAGTAATAATAAGTACGCGTTAGGAAAGAAAACGATACAATAATAAAAGCTTTATGGTAAACGTAGTAGTGTTTAAATTTTTTACAAACATAGAAACGTCTAAGGATACAGCAGTTCAACTATAAGCTTATTATACTGAAGATAATGATATGATATGGGCCTTGATGCCTGAAATAAATTGATAAATAAATAAAAAAAAATTGTAGCCATTGGCCACCCATTAATTTTAACGGTCTTGTTATAGTGCTAGTGATGAAATCATAATATTATTGTCTAATTCAGAACAGTGCTAGTTGACAACGCTCGGGCTTAAGAGTAATTCACACCGCGTTTTATGTATACCTAATTTGTATTGTTTTATTTGAAATTGACGGGTAAAAGTGGTTGTACAAACCTACTTACAGAAATTAAAAAAAATATATATATCATTGTCTATTTCCATACAATGTTAAAGGAAAAACATTGGGAGCTACGTAAAATATGAACATAAAGCAGTACTATAAATAACATATTTCAACTTGCGTCAGTAATAAAAATTTAACATACACATATCTACATCGGCTCTAAGTGCAACGGAACTTATACAGAGCGACTTTTCATGTTTCGCAATTTCATAGCTGTGTGACGTACTCGTATGTACCGACAACTTTTCAGGAGAGCGACGATCGCTCGGTGTTCTGACTTTTCTACATGATCAAAGAACCTCCTAGATAGTGAAGTACTAAAAGTATGTCACTACATAACGTTTTGAATATAATAAGTTGATTCAAAGTGGTGCGGTCGTTCATTCATTGTCAGCAAACCTAGGACGCATTCCTAATGCTGTTTATACTTGTATGAGATACATAATATTGTGTATAACTTTATTAAGCAATAAAGTAATCAAAGAAAACAACAAATTATAACAAAGAGTATTTTTTTTCTTTTCGTAGTGTTGGCTACGAAAGCGTAGCTATTCCGCTACGCCGTAGCAACCGCGTAGCTCATATCCTATTTTTCTTAGAATCTTTTCTTTATCATGTAGAGTGTAGACCTTCGATGATATTTCAAAGGAAACACGTGCTCCTATCAATTCAAAGCCTAAAGCTCTTTACTGTAGACCGCGATCGAATCCCATAAGTACTACTCATAAAGAAAGACCTTCCATATATTTTTAGGTCTTCTCAATATTATTCTTTATGTCCAATAAGTTATAAAAGGTATACGATGGACATTGTATGCGGCTCATGGAGTATTAAATGGCCCAAGACCTATGCTGTAAAATTTTGTGACGCGTTGCCAATATTATAAAGATGGGCTTTTGATTTCCTGAAAGTTATGATCTTGAAAATATAAAATTCAAGTTAGTGCGACTAGCGTACAAGAGTCTATCTTTTTGATGTAAGAAAATTTATTTTTCATTAAACTTTTTGTCGATACAATCAAAGAAAATGTTTTAACAATTGTGACTATTTAATTCAAAATTTATCGCAATTAAAAGCTGCACATTGACGTCACAGGTCCTTGTTTTATCCTTTCTAGCTTTCCCACTACTATAAAATAAAAGATTACATACACAATATACAGAATATTTAGAATATCAGTCACATGCATATCCAAAGAGATATTTAAAATAAAAATATACGTAAGTATCAAAATGTTTGCGAAAAACAAGTCCAGATTCACAAACATTAAAATGTTCTCGTAAACGAAGTTCCAGATTCAGAGTTGCAAGTTTAAAGTTCTTAGCGAAAGACTTTTAATACTTCCCGTAGTTTTCCTCTTCAAAGACAAGAAAATGGCTGCCATAGATATTTTACGACTGGGATGAATAACAATAAAACTTTACATTTGTCTGTGAACGGTTCGTTTTCAGACAAACGTTAGAGATTGATGTTTGTACATTTACCAGTGTTGCAGGCACTTTCTTATCTGTATCTCTTTTGTGTTAAACAGAGGAATTCTAAAGAAAACGTCTATCTCAGCTGATCTATTCTTCTGAGCGAAAAATTCTTTCACGTGTATTTCTAGTTTTATTTTTTTGAAAATAATTTTAAACAACCTGAGGCCCTTTATACACACGCGTTTTTATTGCGACTACGGTTTATTGACAAATACATGCACTGACTGGACAGGTCGTCTCAATTTGTATGGTTTTTTCCTCAAAAGACCATATCAAACATCTATCTACATGGCCTTTATATGATCTGACCAAGATTTTGTCTGGACTTTAAAAGAGACTGTGACGTCTGAGTTTGTTTCGGCCTTTCTTCTCAGAGTAATCAGATAGGAAACCCCGACCTCATCTAGTTTTTAAAATATAATTGACGTGTAAAAGTGTTTGTGCAAACCTACATACAAAATAAAATCATTTATCATTTATCAATGAAGCCTTTAGAAACCGGGGGTTAGTAGGTAGATCATCCTTGCGTTTAAATAATACCAAGTTTGCTAGCTGAAAATGCACTTCAGTTTTAAGTATTCAAAATTAATATTTTATTCTGAAACGGATTCCAGGAGCCATTCGGATTTAACATCATTTTTATCCCTCATAAATTCTGTCGTAAAGATAATAACAGATACTAAATTTTAATTCCACGAATATCATAATTCGGGATCGCCGTCGCCAACCCCAAATTTGATATACTTGAGGGAATCGAGGTCACCTAGATTTATTCGTGAATTCGGAATTGCGACGAAAAACAGTCAGTGTAGTTATGACGTGCGAGTCTATGTATCTTAGAAGGGACAAAGGGGAATCTGAGAAGCATGAAGACTAAATTAGAGGCGGAAAAGAGACCCATATGTAACGCTGTGAACGTGTTCCGAGAAAGAGGGTATGTTATACAAACAAAGCTATAGTTTCGCACGTTGGAATGTAGTAACAAATTGTCTATTTGGTACTGTTGTTTATTTTAGTGATTTACTTGACCGCTTTGCCAAAGGTGAGCAAAAATTTAACGCAATTCTATAATATTACTGCAGCTGTTTACAAACACAAAAAAAATATGTACCTTTATGTTTTATTACAGCTCCTTTGAGAGTCATTCTGTGTCGCATTTATTAACACAAGATAAGTAACGATGTACATCCAGTTCATAACACGTACTTTTATTCAGCCGTATAGAAACGGGGGCTCAATTTGAACGGCCCACGATAGAGTGATCAGGATCCCTCATAAAAATTAAATGAAGTCATAGAGTGTCATTCATCGGCCCTATTATTCGTCTCGGTATCCCGTAACGGAGGGCCACTAGAGCCTTCACCTGCCAATTCAGGTTATATTGCGTAGACAATGATTGAATACTTCATTTAGTACAGAGTTAATTAAAAAAACCGGTCAAGAGCGAGTCATACTCGCGCACCGACGGTTCCGTATTGTGAAACGTAAAATGTTTTTAAATTTTCGTCGGCAACGCCTATATTCATCAGAGAATTTTAACACTGCGGTGTAGAATATTTCCGTTTTAGATCAGCGCCATCTCTTGACCGCTAGTGGAACTAATGTAATTTTTGTTGATTTCTGAAAAAGTGTACTAATTAGAGATATCGTTTTATTTTTCCTGTAATCTTTACATAAACTTATCACATAGAATAATTTCAGTTTTTTTTCTATGCAAACTTTGGAGATAAGGCGGGTAACGGTATTTTTTGAAAACTATGCGGATAATTAAAGAAAAAATTTAAAATCTTTGAGAATGTGCAAACTGCGCTCTTTCATATGATACATATACATGACCTAGTAGCCCTACTTCGAATTTTTCAGAAAACCTTTCTTATTTGCAAAATAGTAAGGTAAACGTCATCTAAAACTATTCCAAATTCCAAGTTGATAGCATTAGTAGTTCTTGAGATATCCAGCTGTGACAGACGAACAGACAGATAGACTTGAGTCTCACCATAAGGGTTCCGTTTTACCATTTTGGTATGGAAAAAAGTTCCGAAGGTATTTTCTTTTTATGACTTTTTCTGCTGTTTACACGTCGGTTGCGGATGCTTTGTGGTTTTACTGGTCATCCTGGAAATGCAGTGCATTAAATAATAGGGCCTGGGTACAGCACTAACCTCAGGCTCATACGTTAATGCCCTGTGGTTTTGGACAGAATTGACATAGTTATTTAATGCTGTTCATAACCACCACACGTATCATCTTTAGTGCCATGAACAGTTAGAATTAGTGCCAAATCACTGTGTTAGCCCGAATTTGTCGTAAAATAATGGCGTGCTGAAAGTTTATAAAACCGCAGCGTGGCTTTAATGGGCTAAGTTTATACTTACATGAAACTTTATAGTGATAATCAATTATTTTGATGTAACTTATTGAAGCTTTCGCCGAAAGACTTAATGACATACATTACGTTTAAATGAATAGCATGAGAAACCGAGTTAAAGTTAATAGTTCGATTTGTGGTTACGGAGCAAATATTTGCTTAGCTTAATTAGTTTTCTAATACAGTTGCTCAAAAAGTGGCGTATTGCAGGGACGTATAGCGTTCGGGATGTGGGCTATTACATATTCGTGCTTTTTTTTCACCTTTCCCGAACTCGTGCGTTCTCTTTCCCAACTGTCAAAATAATGTCTAATAAAAAGAAAAACCAACCATGAAGTTTTTACTAAAAAAATTCATAGAAGTTTTTATGATTCATGCAAATACGTATATTTCTAAAAAGAAGCTACTAATTTGTTTCAATATCAGAGGGGCAATTCTCGTAATTTTTAAGAACATTCACAGTCTGATCTCAGTCTCAATCTGTCAAAAATACTTCAAAGTTCCCTACATTTTCACAAGTTTTTGACATTTGTTTGTCGCCGAGATGAGACTGCGACTAGATTTTGAACGTTTTAAATTAGCAGAATTGGCCTACAGATTTAATGATTTGATTGAATAAGTTAGGTAAGGTATCATTTCATTTCATCTCATTAAATTTCATTTTCATTTCATGTCAATAAAAAAATTCTACTGAAGACTTGGCTGTATGGGCATAGATCCCTTTGCCTACCAGAATGGGTGAAGAAAAAAAAATCTCTGCTTATATTCTACGGTTGGCGCCATTTTTCAGAAATGTTCTTTGCGAGTTTTAGTTGTTTGTTGCACAAAATGAGTAATTTCGACCCTAGTTTTTTTGAATTAACACCACCTTATTTTATTAAATTGCTTAATTTTTTCGCAACTGTATTAAAAATAGTCGTTCAGTACACGTGCGAAACCGTCATTGCAACTTGTTCCGACTGTCAACCCTCGCCTTCGGCTGCACCTCGGCTCGGGTAGACATTTGTCGGAACTCTTTGCAATGACAACCTTTCCGCACTTGTAATGAAATATACTATTTCAGGTTGCGGGAACCCGCGCATTCTGGAAATGCACCCAAAAACAGGAGATATCCGATATCTTGAGCGCGAGGAACTATTTATTTGCTAAAAGCCTCATTAAATTAACCTAACTAGCAAATAAACAATCCAACTTTCCCACACAGATATTAATCGTTGATTTACTATACTTCAAAACAATCACAATGCTATTCTAACGTTTCAAACCGACTTGTTTTTCCAGCAATTACTTACAACGCTTGGAACTCTTCGAGAACTCCACACAAGCGTACAATGAAGCTCTTCGATGGAATGTGAGTTAAAAACAAACAACTTGAGTTTGTATTTCTAACCAGTAAACATGTAATTAGACGCATCATTGATAATGTTTGCTTGGATAACTCCAAGTTCTAACTGAAACTTGGGACGCGTGATTCTATCCTCTATATAGGTATTTTATTTCTGCGTGACTAGATTGCGGCGTTGTGTTGATAAAGCTTCTTATACACACATTCATTTACATCAAGCTATACATTTCCAGTTTTAGCTGACCTCGCATTGTCAGCTTATACTGGTTATGAATAGCAGAATTTAGAAACATTTTTGACGTAGAAAAAACACAAGGAAATTAAATGAAATTGTTTATTCTGTTTATCGGATTGGCTTTTACACGTCACATAAAAAAAAACGGATAAGCTAGATGGAGTCGACATTTCCTATCTGACTATCCCGGAGAAGAAATGGCGAAACAGACAAAACGATATATATGTATTGTAGCGAAAAAAAGAAAAACATTCTTTATTACTAAACACGTTTAATTTTTGATAAGAACAGTCCGAATAAAAAAAGTATGAAAAAAATAGAAAATACAACACTCACTAAAAGAACTTGTCACATAGTTTATTAGACGGAAACTATGAAATACCTTAAGTGTACATACCTTGAATTATAATTTTAAAAGCGTGACAGTGTTACGTGACGTAATATGATTCGGTTGCAACCAGATTCCTAAAATAAAGACGTAACTTTAATAGAGAATAGGTACTACTAAGTCTATTCAAAGTTTTAAATAATGCGATATTTTAAACAAGTAAAATTAGCAGATTTGAAGCAATGGTTTAATTATTTTAAAATTAACAAATTTGAAGCGATGCGATGTTTTGAACAAAAGGATTGTTATTTTAAATTAGAGTGACTGAATCTAATAAAGGAAAAATAAAACTTTTAAAACTGCCATATCTTGTCCAAAGCCTTCGCGGTGACGTATAAACTCTGCTAGTTGTCCAGGTATCTTACTCGGTAACATCCAAGATATTACATGATGAAAATTGCCGATCAAATAAGCACTCTGTCTACAACAGCGCAGATAGATGCTAATATGTAGGTACGTGGAAACAAAAAAGGGTGTAGTTGTAGTGTATATATACAGATTACAGAAAAAAAAAATCGCGGATTGGTTTTTCACCGGGAGTCAACGACTCACCGATTTTGTAGAGTGCTAACCTATGGCAAAGAAAAAAAAAATAGGATAACAAATATTGAAAATGAAAAGACCCATTGAATAATCAAAAGAAGAAAGAAAGATACAGAACAACCTGATACAGCGATTCACAAACCCTTCACATACACATTGCCATGAGCTTTTATGAAAAATACCTTCAAGCAAATTCCAAATTTTTGATAAATTTTAAAATAAAATTTTCTTGTCAAGCAAAGTACCAAAGATGAGGTTGAATATATTCTTACAGAAGGAAGAATGTCTAAAAATTAAAATGCAGTATGTATCGTTCCTGTATCGCACGTTTGTTTATGGTTTCAAAGCTATCAAACAACAAACAAATATATGTTTCAAACTATAAGCGCGTTCCTCTCGATCCCACCTTCTCATTTGAAACAAATCAGAGGTGTAACTTTGTTAATCACACTACAGTTTCCTAGAATTCGAATAGTTGGATTGTTTGGACTTAGAAACACATTTTACCATTATACATAAATACAAGCTTCTGCCCGCGACTTCGTACGCGTGAAATTAGTTCCCCCGATCCACCCCGTCGCATCGCATCGCCTGCCTGCGCTATTGCTTCGTTTTCGCTTAGGGAAAATTTCTGACTTTCATCTTTCATTTTACTCAACTCCTAACGGCCCTTTTTTTTTGTGGATGGGAAATCATCAAATGACCCCCCTCCCGCTCTGGGTGGAGCAGAAGGGAGTGTCAGACTCTTACTGACTAAAACCCACCCGTATTCCTTCCTTAGCCCTTTGTGTTCCGGGGCAGCGGTAACCCTTTCGGACAATCCCGCTGCCCCGGCAGGCTCGGCCCTTACGGGCCCCTTCCTTAATGCTGACATCTCTTTGAGGTCACGGTGGAGCATATGGTGGAGGTCTGCCCCACTTGGGCGGAGCACCGCCGTGTTCTCTCGCGCCCGGCCTTGGTTCAAGCCATGGTCCGGGGCGAGAGGGAGTGGGAGGCAGTCACCTCCTTCTGCGAAGCAGTCATGCTAGCGAAGGAGGTGGTGGGACGGCTGAGGGAGAGAGCCTCACGTCCCAGCCGGCGCGGGAGACGCCCCGGGCGTCGGGAGCCGCGTGACGACTCCCGGCCACCGTAGGCGCGGGCCTGCGGGCGCAGAGTAATGGGTAACTCTCCGTCCGGTCAGGACCAGGCCCGTGCCGGACGGCGCGTACGTGTTCCTAAGGGCCCTAGCGTGACGTTTAATAGCCTATAGCCTTCTTCAAGAATTGGGATATGAAATGCAAAATATTTTTATAAATCCGATCGATACTACCAGACCGAGATTACCTAAACAAACTCTTCAGCTTTATTATTAGTATTATTTTAAAACTATGATATCTGCTAAGATATTCATTGAAATCTGATGTCAAGGGCAATTTTGTTCAAATGAAATACTTGTAATGAATAACGTATTTTTTTGGTTATGAATTAATATCATATTTATAAAAACACCTTTGGAAATAATGCATTATTTTAGAACAAATTTGATTACGATAAAAAAGGTTTTAATGAGTCAACCTTAAAATATAAACATGCTGTCGCGGACTTTTTTAGAATTTTTAAAGGGGAATAATTCCGTCATACATGATTTTTGCGTAACTTTAACTGTTTACGCAGCTTACGCAATGGAAGCTCTGAAAAGGAATAATTTTTCCGTTTTTTGCAACATTTTTCATTGATGCTCCGCTCTTATTGGTTGTAGCGTGATTTGCCTTTTTTTTTTTGAGGATGGGAAATCAAGAATTAGCCTAAGCCTTCCTCGATAAATGGGAGTAGTTCCTGAGATTACCGCGTTCAACCAACCAAACAAACTCTTCATCTTTATAATATTAGTATAGATATAGATTTATAATGCCCAAAATAGTTTATCCAAAATAGTTTCAGCTTTATTTTTGTAATCCTATCAGAATCATAATATGTATTCTGATAGGATTACAAAAATAAAGCTGAAACTCAATAAACACTGAACTGTGCATTCGATTTATAACAATGATCTTATCAAAAATAAAATCACAGCAATAAAATAGGTCCTTTCTGGAATAAACAAAGACAGTTAATTGACGTCAAATAGTGCGAAGCAATCAGGTTCGTTGATTGTTTAACACTCGACGTACTGCGTCTATTGTGCCGTCGACAGGTCCTGCCACCTATGCGGGCCCCAAGGTATCACTAATGTTGGAGAAACATTCTTTGTTTAGCCTGAAACAATAAAATTAGTTGGTTTTTTGGCAAGTTAACAGTACAGTAGTAACATAGAACGTTCATCCCGCACGGGCCCGCAACGTCGCATTTCTAGCGGCAGTTAAATTTAAACAAAGCTCCTATATTTTTCAGCCAACTTGTACTAGATCGTTGGTATTTATGGATAAAAAAAATTGTAATTTGGTTTAAATTTTATAAAATAATCACGCAACCACTAGAAATGCGACGTTGCCAGCGCGCGCGGGATTAATGCTCAAAGTCAGTTTTTTTATGGTTCAATGAAGATTATTTTTTAAAGGAAGTGAAGATAGCACAAAAATCAATCATCACACATACACATTTATAAAACATTTGATCTTTTATAACATTATTGTTGACGGTAACGGAAGGTTGATGTTTTTTCCGTAGAATCGTAAAACATTTGTGATATGTTCGTTTTTTTTAAGTGTGTGAAGCCGGTATTGGTGTAGTGTTTGATAATTGACCACCAATAACGTATGCTGCCGCAAAGCGTATAATTTTTGTGTCATTTATATAATTATAGGTAGTAAGCTCGGTGCCCATGTAAAGGTTTCTGTTTTTTATTATTATTTGTTATTATTTCAGTATGTTTTCAAACGAATACAGTGTATCCCTATAATTATTCAATTTAACCAAATATCAATTATGTCTTCGGACTAACACTCCACGGCCTCGCCATCAATTTTGAGACACACTTTGGTTTGATTATTCTATGTGAAAACCCACATAAATTCAGGTGCACAAAAGCGGAAGACTAAAGCCACCTAATATCTGTCCCTTTATTCGTTCATCCGCATATAACAAGTACATATTTAAACAAGTTTTTGACTATAAAAACTTACCCGTACTCCTGCCGCCAGCAACTAAAAACATAACATAATATATTTTATTTACAGCCTTCTGACGTTCGCTCGTTGCTCGGGCGAAGTTTGGTTCGGGCGAAATCAACACATTACAGCGGCGCTTTGGCAGACGCGGCGCAGGCAGCCGGTACACACTACATATTAACTATGTACCTACCTGTATAAACAGTTAGTGCAAACAATGGCCAATAAAGGTTTATATGAAGTTCGCACTTAAAAGTTTGAAGGCAAAGATTTTTCTCGATGTAGGTCATAAAATTTTCATATAACTTGAAAGTTTTAAAAGTCCGGAAAAAAGCTAAGGCAATTTAACCTTTATTGCTCTTTGTTTTGTAGCGGTGTCTACAACGCATATGAGAACTACGCGTCATACTGACGTCACGCAAAATCCTGCATCTCGCAAGCAGAGTTTACCGCGCAACTAGCAAATTATATACAACGGCCCGACATGAATCATATTAGGGCAGTTGCCCGCCATACACGACATCCGTCTGGTCGGAAGATTCTCCCTTTTCTATGGTGGATGAGTGAACTTTATACCATGTTCCTCATACCTCTATACTGGTGACCCAACGTGATCGTCAGTGCAGCTTTCGTGAACCTACTCCAACGTGACGTCATCATAATCACTCCCGCAAGCTTTGAAGCGGCGAGTCAGCCAGCACCCACGGCTTTAACGGGTATCCTGACAACCAGCACGCAGTGATCGCGCATACCTGGTAATCACCCTCAGCCTCATCAGAAAACTCCGGCACATCACATTGCATTATCAGTCGGTCCACAAGCATAGCCCCTAAAAAAACTTTAAATTTTAAAGAAAATTTAAGTACCTGCATTGCTTTTGTTTTACAGATAGTGCAATCCACAAAGACGCGTCCCACTCTTCTTCCTAATCGTTAGCGGTTATCACTAGTCAATTCCGCTAATGTTTTAGTTTTGTCGATAAACACTAATTAGCCAATAATAATAATTAGTGTGTATCGACAAAACTAAAACACTAGCGGAATGTTGCTCACTTGTGCTGTAAGCATTAGGAAAAAAGAGTTGGGCGCGTCTTCGTGGATTGCACTATCTGTACAAGTACGTACTTCGATTTTTTTATTTCCGTATATATCTAATAAATCGTGGACATATGAAAGCATATTTCACTGTATATTTACCGGATTTAACAACGTCTTTACTTCGGTCGTATGTCGCTCTCTTCTTGCTCGAAATTTTGAAATATAATATACTGCATCTAACATGCAGTACATTGCAGTGCATTTCAAAGTTTTGTTCAAAGACTTTGACTTTAGAGGACATAAAATTTAATTAGGAGGAATCTCTCTTTAATTAAAATGCCAGCCATATAACAATGGATGAATTAATGTAAGCCAAACCAACACATTATACTAACAGAGAGAAGACCTGTGTTCCATCATTGAGAATAATTTATATATTTATAGGTACTAAGGCAGATTTTACGTATGAGTGATTATGTTTTGTGGAAGCTAAATCTGCAAATTATAATATCCAATTTTCTTCCCAGTCTTTTGGGTATGGTCACTAAAGAAGATAAGTAACCAGGGTCGTCGGTATAGTTGAAGTTTAGTAAGAAACAGATGGATGTTTTCGAATAAAATTAAATTTAATTTATACAAAACAAACAGTTCATATAACAAATTAAGTTTCATTCGGAAATATCCATCGGTTTCTTACTAAACTTCAACTATATTGACGACCCTGATTACTTATCTCTTATGGTGACTGTACATTACTAGTCGACAGCGATGCGGAGAAATATTTCGACGCCATGTTTAAGTTTTTAGTAGAATATTATATTTTTAATTTTTTCGTTTGTTTAATATTAGAAGTTTATCCAGTGTATACATTTTTAACCTGGTAATAAATTTTTTTTTTCTCAGCATTGGAACCTACAAATTCAAGGGCCTTACAAATTCGTGCTCAGACGGAATACGAAAAATGCGCGTTCGAACGTTCCTTGGTCCTGGCGCATCGAGGGCAGCGCATGAGGCGGTTCCCACCAGATTTTGCTGAATGCGCAAGATGTGCTGAAGAAACAGTAATGCCTTTTACAAACTTATTCCATTTGACGAAGTTATCTGTAACATGATAAAATTAGAACATGTCATTTTTTAGCTGAATAGATTAAGCCCGTGAAGGCATATTTTTTTGCAGAATGGTATCCTAGGTTCCCCACCTGGGTGAAGCACGGGGACTAGGGTCCCGTGCTCCAACTGATGGCGTTATCATACAGTGATGTAACAAATTGATTTTGCCCTTCTCGTAGAACCTACGATCGCATTTAAAACAAGTGCGTCCAGCAATCTAAAATTTAAATCAGCAGACCGTTTAGTAAAATCATTCCAAATGCCAATTTTAAATCGTCTGATAAAATAATCTAGAGACGCGCCACTTTCAATTTGTTTTTTAGTAAAACGTCCGAGAGACTCGCTTAGGGTCGTCTAAAAAAATAACCAACTTTCACGCTATTCAGCTATCTTCTAATGGAATGTTTTCACACCAAAACGTAGGAAAGGAATTTTTCTCTAAAAAACAAGTAGCCAGGCCTTTTCAGCAGGTTAAAACTTTTTTGGGACGGGGTCATGACTATTCAGAAGTGTTGGTAATGATCTACCTCAATGCGGAGAAGTAGGTACGAAGATGAATAAAAGAAAACTCTTTTTTGTTTTATTTGAATAAGGTTTTTCTGAGTCTGAAATTGTGTCTGGTTAATAGCAATTGACTCGGCCTATTACATGGGACTTCTTACGTAAATTGTAATATGTGGGTGTACTAATAATACACCTCTGCCTGTTTTTAGAGGAATACCTATAGTCATGATGTTATTTCAGTTATAATGAAAATATTGACTTCTTCAATTATTGTCCAATGAGTAGATTCAAAAGCCTCACCCGCTTCACTTTATTAAATGAAACCTATGTGTGTACTCTGAAAATCTTCTAACTTAATAAGGTCTTTATTTTATATAAGTGTCATGTCATCTTTGTCTAAATTTTAATTTTATTATTGCTCATTAAACAATTAATTAATGCACGTACTAAAAAAAGACTACCTAACTAGAAAAAAATAGGTGTTATCGCTAGGATTTTTAATAGTAAAACTCCTAGCGATTACGCCTATTTTTTTCTTCTTCTGAACTATTATGTCTATCTATGGACAGCGTTGTTTTAGTTGTAAGTTCTTATAATGTAACTGTTTGCTGTTCCTTTAAATAAAAAAAAAATAATAATGTGTACCTATGAAGACCAACACAAAAATACCCTCTTTCGCGATATTTTATTTTATGTTTTTGACAGTTTACCGCTAGAAAAGCAATTACGGCTCGTCTAAACACAACTAAGTAGGTACCAAACGTCTGTCACTCAGTCCATCTGTTACTCTAACATAAAGCGCCCTCTGCATCATTTAGGTCATGACACGACACAATTTAAGATAAAGTTACAATGCTCATTAATTTACTGCAAATGTTGTTAGGTGAGAGAATGTGCCGGGAAGACGGCGAGCACAGTGTTGCAAACAGCTGTGTCGTTGCTAAGCAACGTGGAGATTAAGAGGGAGTCCATAGACGAAGATGCTCCTAAAATCCTGGTGCATCGTGGACGTATGCAACCGCAAAAGGAACAACAGGTTCAGAACTTTAGTCATATTTTATAACAGCTGGCTGCTATGAATTTAATGACCAAAGTACGACAAACTAATTTGTTGTTTTTGATGCTGGATATTTATTATGATAAACGGTGGTTGTTATTGTTGTGTAGTTGCGTGAAAAGTCTGGCGTTTAAAAGTAAATATTAAAAAAGTTGAAGGTACAGACGCCAGCACATCAAGCTATCCGAAACTGTCAAATTTTCGCAATCAACTTTGAACCTTATACTTAGCAATAAAGTTGAAAATCTATTAAAGAAATTTGGCAGACTGTAGTAGCTTGATTTGCTGGCATCTGTACTATAGCATACTACAGCATCTGCTGTCATAATTTGAGGATGTTAAGAATATACAACTCAGCAGTAGTTATTATGTTTGGTATAGTACCTATATTCAAAATAAATTATTATGTTGGTAATAAATATCCAAAAGATTTATTTTACTACTTCCGTATGAAGAAAGTCTATATCTCGTTTACTAAAGTGCAGATATGTCTTTGTTTACAACGAGAAATAAAAAATATGTTGGCAATAACCGTAATTCTAGGTCCAAGAAATATCCCGCGTGGAAAAACAGAGAGCCGAACAAATCTCCCGTTTAATGGCTTCGAAATACTTGGAGCGAATGGCACATGACAAATATTTCTTAACTGCCTTATGTAAGGACGAACGATTGGTCTCTGCCAATAAACAAGGATCGCAAAAACTGCAGGAATTGGCCAATAAAGCTCTCGCCGATTTGGAGAAACGACAAGTACGTTCACGCTCACACTATTTTAACTTTATAAAATTAACCTCTGACCCGTTGACCCATAAAATATAATACATACCACGCCGCCATTCTTTATAAACGCCCAGCTAATTTGAAATTTATAGCACTTGTTCAGATTGAAATCTAACCCTGTAGTTGATTCGAGGTACACAAAATTCGTTGCATAGCTTTTGAATAATTGAATAACAACGGCAATTTTTGGAACAAAATGGACACGACAGCTGGGTAGTATATTCCAGTATTTTATACAAAAAATGTTGAGCTGTCTGTGTTTTTGCCTAGTCCATTTTTGCAGACAGATATTATCATTTAAATTGCGTAAGCCTATCACGTCGTTTGAAAGGCTGGAACACATTATGATTCCGCTTTTTCTAATGTGAGGTTTGTAAGTCTTGATCGTTTATTTAATATGTATTAGGCTGTTCTACGTGAGCGCAGACCGCTGTACGCTGCTCGTGCGTTAGAGGCAGCCGCTAGAGCTCGCCTGTCACGCGCACGGAAAGAGCAATTGACGCACACGCAACTGCAACACGCAACCGACGCACGTCGCCTCATACAGACAACTCAATCTATTTACGAAGCACGAGACACCGCCAAGTGTTTAGAACAAGCCGAGTTCGGAATGGAACAAATAACAAGGAAACCCGCCAGCTTATTACCGGGAAAAGATAAATTTCTGCAAAAGCTTCACGATATAGTTGGGAACGCTTTCCTGGACCAGGTAGGTTCATTTCTGTATTTTATTATAAATTGTGTAGCCATGGGCATTACCAAGCTGGGAAGTTTAATAGAGCTTGTTTGCCAAGTCACGTAGACCGTGAAAAATCTCTCTTATTTTATGTTCAGAAACGTGTTCGAGAAAGTATGAGCGAGTCGGATCGGGAACGAAGAGCGTTTATTCTTCTGGGTATGTCGGTTTCGCGGGAACCGAGTCGCGACTCCGTGCTGCGAGTGCGCCCGCCCGCACCGCCTCGAGACGCTAAGTAATTTCACTCATACCTGTAGTTGTCTTAATTGCCGCAGGTTAGGAATTGGTTGCTGTAGGATGCAAATGAGTTTTTCTTTAAGACCAATCCAGATAAAGGAACAGACACGTATGCTCGTTTCACTTACACTACGCGACAACTCAATATAATAAAAGCGCACTGTTGGGTTTTCAACTAGAGTGAGCTTTCATTAAGCATTAGGTACACTTAGGTGTCACGTAGTGTTAGTAAAAAAGGGCATTAGCATGTCCAATGTCCAGCGAAGCCCATTTAAAGTTAATCTATAGTTACGTTATTTATGTAAACTATCTCGACTTTAAAATCTAGTACCCACTTGCACACTAGGTGTCTCGTAACATATAGAAACTAGACTGACTAGGGATTACGTAATTTTGCCTTGACCTAACTTTCTTTAATTAATTCGACCTTTTATCTGCGACGCAGCTTAGCCAGCAGTATTTCCACCCTAACGTTTTATGTAATTTAATGTCCGTGGTAGCTTATCTTTTCCTTTATATGCCTTTAGATAACCTGTCATCAAAAATAATATGTGGTTTTCCGAATGTGGATAATCTTTATGTATTTTTATTATACTCACGTATTTTTATCAACAACATAATTCTAGCTAAAGAAAATAATAGGGATGGCCGTGTTACAAATTAAGTTGCTTTTGAAACTCGTTTGATAAACTTATTAGTAGAGTACTTCCATAACTACGATTTTTTGTAAAGTCGTCAACCAGAGATATAAATCGGTCACATTCTGATTTTGCTGTCTGTGAAACTGTCCAATAAGTCTCTTGAATAAATTCAATGTGTTTAAATAGTATCCAATCATAAAACATCGTTGGAAAATGGCTTAGCATGGCAATGAGCTGGAGTAATGAACCGTACGGGTAGGTAGTTCAATTATATCATATATTTTAGTACCTGCTGTAGAAAATTAATTGGTTTGCGGAGTGTGGTTGGACCTGCCTAAAGACGGCTTGAATCCGGTCGGTGATACTCCATGGAATCTAATACTAGTTTGCCCCCAGGGTTCGAATCCGCACCCTGGAGCGTTCGCTGTCCATGAGTACACGAGCTTCAGAACGATGTTACTTGTTGCACGAACTGGCTCGTCTCAATGTTGACACTAAGCAATCTTTAAAAGCCAGAGTCTACGCTTCCAAATGTCAAACCGGTAAGTTGAGACACTTTCAGTAGAACGAAGTTTATCACTTTGTTAGCACTAAAATACTCGTGCCCCATGAATTTATAGGCCAATGAATGGGTCGTTGATTCGAGGAAATAAATTATCATCCTGCGATCCAACGAATGTCTTTTTATTCTTAAATTGTTTGACTTCCTTTGGAAATATTGACTCAAAGGCTCCTGTTCGTACCTGCAGTCGTTTTCTCTTTAGATAATTCACTTTGTATAGATTCTAAAGTCGTGTTAGCATAGACGAGAGTTCAAATGTGCACGATGCTTGGTAACCTACGTGAAACCCATTCGCATACAGTAAGTAGATTGAAACGCACCTCAAGCCCGAAATCGCAGGTCTACGCCGAGAGCATTAAAGTAATGAATAACTTCGCAACGTTATACACACAAGAATACGAGGTTTATTTATTTTTAATACGTTCAGAATTTTCTATGAGAGTTTTATTAATAACTGATATGGTGCTGTAAACAGAGTGTGTTGTGGTGCATTAATGTTTTATTAATAATAGTAAACATTCGGAAAGGGCAAAACAGTTAAGCAATTAATAATTCGATTCAATGATTCGATATATTCTGACCTCGCAGACAGAAATATCCTGGACAGCATTGCTTATTCTAACTACGAGTGACCTGTCACAACTTTGTCCCCTTGATTCGATACTGGTTGCAAAGGGTAGGACAAATTTAGTGGATGCTCCGTGACTTTGAATTGATTTGTAAGCTTTGCTTTTGAAATACATCCCTTTAGATAGTATTAGGTTTGGATATAAGATAGTAATTTAAAAGGAGATGTTTGCCTCGATACATCTGTTACCATAAATGAATGTGTGGCTTCAATATGCTTGAAATCTATGACTTGTTAATGCTACACAGATAGGCAATATCTACCTCACTTGCTTGCTTGCTCACTCACTGCATTTTTTTTTTAAGCGTATTATAATCGGAAGTTGGTGGATTATTAGGAAATTATTTTAGGGGCCGACTTTTCAATTTTCAGATAACTTTTAACTGAGGAATAAAAATTGAGGTTTGCCAGCTTCTATAGAGAAATTTGTCAATTTGCTTTATTTGTTATAAATTACCTGACCATTTAAATAATGTATAATAGGGTCATAAAGAGCTCGATATAAAAAGCGTAATTTTTTTTCATGCGTCACATGTACATTTAAACACATTTTAAACCCAACAGAGGCTCGCGCATCCAATCAGCGTCCATGGCTTCTAAATGCCCTATTCCTATTGGCTCGCTGCCATCTCCTGCAGAACAACCGGCCTGAATGTCGAGCAGTTCTCTTAGAAGCAGCCGGGCTTGCTCGCTCCTACGGATACCATGAAGTTGCCGACTTCTATGACACAGTAAGCGCCTTAAAACTTTAAGTACTTTATAGAACATTGCTTAGTACTTAATTTCATAGCAGAGAGAATATTGTTGGATGTTTAAAGGCAGTTAGTTAGTCGGCTATTTTGTTATGGTTTCTGGCTAAACATATTGCTTTGTGGTTTTGAAACGTGACTTTTTGTTTTTGAAATGCCTAACGTTGGTTCGTTGTGGGAAGACAAGCTAATTATTATAATGGTCTAGAATTTCTGAAGTTAATATCTGTCTTCATCCATTTAAACTCAAACAAGAACATCAATACATCGGTCTGAACGACAAAAAAATAAAACAAAAAAACGTTGATGCTCAAAATCCTAAAATCCTCTCGTAATTCGCTTTTGATAAGCTAAGTGCTACATGGCGGACCTAAGCCGGCCAGTCCGAAAGTATCAGAAAATAAAAGAAAACGCTTAACTATTTTAAAACTCCAACCCAATTTCAGTGCAGTGAATTTTATGCCCCCATTTTTGTTTACGAAATACCTCGGAGGAAAATATAAAAGTGCATTTTGGGGACTTATATTTTTTTGGGAATCTGTTTAAATCATGAACTACTTTGCTTTTGTGAGACGTCCTTTTTGCCAAAAAACAGGATATGGATGTGAGAAAATTAAAAAACAGGAAACCTACCGAAAAAAAACTTCGGGTACTATTTTGTGTAACCAAACATTGGGTTAGGTACTCTGGTTTGAAGGGTATAATTGCCAATGCAGTTTCAGGCACATCGGACGTTTCAGCATCGTCTTTTATTTTTATTATGACTGTCCAAGTTGCAGCAGGTATAATCTAATATATAAAATTCTCGTGTCGCGGTGTTTGTGGTTAAACTCCTCCGAAACGGCTGGACCGATTCTCATGAAATTTTGTGTGCATATCGGGTAGGTCTGAGAATCGGCTGCTATCTATTTTTTTTTTTTTGCAAAACGACGTTTGCGGGGTCAGCTAGCCTAATATATAAAATTCTCGTGTCGCGGTGTTTGTGGTTAAACTCTTCCGAAACGGCTGGACCGATTTGTATGAAATTTTGTGTGCATATCGGGTAGGTCTAAGAATCGGCTACTATCTATTTTTTTATTTTGCAAAACGACGTTTGCGGGGTCAACTAGTAATATGTATAAGTTTCCAACAGTACCCTAATTACGTAACACACAGTCAATCTCAATCTGAATCATTTAAGTATATTGATAATTAATCCATTTTGCTTCATAAGTTCGAAAAAAATGTGTGCTCAATAACTTATATAACGCAATGAATGTTGTTGAACTGTCAAAATGAAAACCATTGCTACTGATAGTGTGTTACGCAAATACCCGCAGGTTCACCATTACTCAGTTTGCCAACTAACAACAAAAATAACGTTACAATAAAACACAAAATTAATGAATAATTTCTTCACCAGTGTGTGAACGTATCATTGGAAGGCGAAGTGCTAGCTGCAGATGCTCCTCTCGAGAAACGCGAGAAGGACCTGGTCAGCTTGATGCAAGACGATGACTTACGATCTGCCGCCAGACATCTGTTCAAAAGGATGTCTCTCATACCTGCGTCCAGGTAAATATAAATTCTCTAGTAATCTATAAGATCATGTTATTGGTACAGACTATGCAATCGTTTTATTCAAGTACAACATCACTAACAAATAAAGAAAAGATATAATAGTTTTATTTGTCATAGAAAAACATACATAAATATTCCCACGCCTTCTTCCTAAGGGAGTAGGCAGAATCTACAAAACGCTACATGCTACCTATGATCTTAAATAAGTACTCCTTTGCCTCATACTCATACTCAGTCTCGTCACGCAGCCAGTCGAGTATATACAGGGTTATTTGAAAAACACCAGCAACCTCACCACCAAACCTGAAATCGCGAAATAAAAATCAGCTGTTCCCTACATTTATCTTTGTCTATCTCGTCAAAATGTAGGGAACAGCTGATTTTTTTTTCGCGATTTAAGGTTTGGTCCCATAGTAAATGTTGTTCATAATGATGAGTACAATGAACTCTTAAGAGGTTGCTGGTGTTTTTCAAATAACCCTGTATATATCACGCACCTGACCTATTTGAAGAACATTACTAATAAGGTCCTAGTTTAAAATATTTTTTGTTAACCGCCTTTCATTAATCCTCTCAACATGACTAAACTACCCAAGTATATTTTAAATTTTTGTCACTACATCATCGTTTAAACCACACCGTTGCCTTATGACATCATCCTCAGCCTATCATTCATAGTCTCACCACATATGCTTCGCAAAGAACGTATTTTCACAGCATTCATTCTACTTTAATGCTTAATTTGTCACACCCAACCTTCACTTCCACACTTAAGCGTAGCCTTTTTGGACATCATATCAACTGTTTGCTCACAATAGGATATGTAGCACCATTCTACTTTATTTCCCGCATTCTCATACTCTCTTTTCTACATCTTCATCAATCTTTCCATTCCTTGTAAATAGACTTCCCAAATATACGGACTCACATACTTGCTCCACACTCTTATCATTTATTTTCACATCACACACCGATACATCCTCTTCTCTTTCAAACAATATGACCTTTATCTTATTCACATTTATATTCTTTCTTTCATATTATATGCTTCATCCATCACAGCCTTGTCATGCAACTGTTCTGCTGACGATGCAAGTACAACTTGATCATCTGCGTAGAGAAGGCTTTTGACAGGCAACTCATTTATTGTCAATTCACTCAACTCTTTCAAATCTGTCACACAACTGTTCATGTACAAGTTGAACGGCCACGGTACTGCTACAAAACCCTGTCTAACATAGAAACGCGTGCATATAAAAAACATACTTAACTCGAATAAAAACAAAACTGATCTAAAATTACGAGCACTGTACAGATATATTCAGCAGCTCCACTTCCTGACTTAGGAAGGCTTCCACACAGCATGATATTGTGCTACAATCACTTTCAATCTTGCACTAAATCGAATGGTTAATATGACGATTTAAAAAATCACAACTTATTAAAGTACTGATTTTCGCCGAATATATAGGTATGTTGCGTTTAGATAAATTATTGAGAAATCCGAGAGCCAAAAAAAAAAAATTGGACCACTATAAAATGGGCCAGCCTGTATTATAGGAGTACCTACAATACAAAAGGTACTTAAGGCTTATAAAATCTAAATGAAATCCTCCTTTTCTTGCAAGCTGTTTATCAAGTTGGTGTAAGCCTTTGATTACAGCGTAACTAATATCATTCATCATTAGTTGAAATCTTAGGACATACGAATCAGATCTCCAAATCTACGCCACTAAATCACCGATCAAGCTGTTACCACTAATTGACAATTATCAGCTCACATACATACGCGAACTATTCTCAGAAACCATGAAACAGCCTCTTAAGTCGCTCACGACAGCCTAACACACAGAATAGATAGGTACAGAAGGTCAGCTTCATTCAACGAACGGAAACGCACGTACAACCCGTTCATGCTAAGTTTGGCGGTCCATGGAATGGGCGTCCCCTTTCCCCAACCGCCTACAGAAGCACTGAGTCGCCCTCTCAGTACTATAAGCAACGTCATCGCAAGCGCGTGAGAATATTTCTTATTCAGTTTTCTCGATATTTGTTATTTTTGCTGACAGTCAACGGCAAACTTAGCGGGAACGGGTTGTACTTGCGTTTCGATCGTTAAATGAGGCTGACCTTCAGAACACGCTTTACGTACAGTGAGTGTAAGTGCACTCGTAACTGACACTCAATTGAGATAGTTCAAAAAGGTTCGAAAGGCTAAATGTATAGAGCAGGGTTGTCTTTTCCTTCTTAGTTACCTATAGGGACCTGTACCTATTCATATAACTTTAAAAAATATGAGGTAATTACAACATAAAAATACTAACGAAATAATGTATTACGGATTCCTGGCACAGGCAGAATTCTTTCATAAAACAAACAGTACAGTTTTTTTTTCTCTAAAATTGAGTTTACAGTATTCCTTTGACCACATTGGACTTTTCCACGGTTTTGGATTTAAATTCCTATCCCAAAAATCAGCCTATATAAACTGATTTGACCCATCTTAGAATTTTTTTTAAGCTTTACCGTCAAACAAAATTTGTTATGCATTAGCATAACATAACATTTACACAACAGCATAACATTAGCATAACAGTTAATTAAAACTGTATAAAGTTTTTGTTAATGACTGCCAAGATAGCAACAGCAACTTTGGTCATTGGCTTTTTTATAGGTACCTTATACTGGTGCTACCATACCGGTATACGCATTTGTGGGCGTGCACCGGTTTTCGCTCGATCTACAGAGCCAACCTTCTGAGTTTATCTAATTTGTGCTCTCAACCAATTAATCTTATCGGGTGTTGATTACAGGCGCTTCTCGATAATGCCGGGTGCTCGAGTTGAAAGCAGTGCAAGAAGCTCTGCCCGGAGTAGAAGAATATCTATCATGCCAAAGGCTGCACTGCCAGCTTTGATGACTAAGAGGTCGCAACATCCTTTGGGCTTCCAGGATTTTGATTTTTGATTCATGTTTTTGATAAATCATTTATAACTTTGTTCAGCCAAGCTACCGATAAAATGAGGCCTCTTGAAATCAAAGAGTACCTAACTACGCAAAATGTTACACTTTTATACCACTTACATATTTTTTGACGATTACAATTTTGTTAACTCCGTGAGCAAAAAAAGTTTTACTGTATGCTTTTGCTTACGCAAAAGCTTCAAATACCTACTTAATACAACCATCAGTTTTTTAGTCAATATTCTGTATTTCATGATGTTTCTCAATCATAACCTTAATAAAACGTAGTTTAAAAAAAACTAAAAAACACACATATCCAATTGGACTCGTCAAAACAAATAATATTATTATGAGCCCATACCCGAGCGGCTTACTAATAGTCACTGAAGGTTTCATTCACCTCCTAGTTACCAAATCAGCTCCAAGATACCAAATTTACTACTAAAAATTTCAACCTGTACATACAAAGTTTTATTTTGATACGACAGTTAGAAGTAGGTGAAATTTACGTCTAAGATTTTTCATTACATTGTTTGTTAGTTCGTTACAAGTAAAGCTGATTAAAACGTGTTAAAATAATACTCCGGTCTTACCAGGAATCTCTCCACAATATTTCAACTAAAGTGTGTTAAAAGTGACATAGCAAAATTCTTGAAATTATGCGAGTATGAAGAGAGTGGGATCCATTAAACATTTCAAAAGAAAAGGGCACGAGGATTTCCACTTGAAAACTTTTACATCTATTACAATATTAATGAAGTTGTCGTGCATAATAAAGGCCTTAATTTTGTATTTAAAAAATTTTGATACACTTATTTTACCCGGCTTGCAATGAAATCTAAATTGATGATAACATTATTTGTAGTCAACTTGAATCTTTGTATAAATTTTAATTTTAAGATATTCGTATTGAATATTAAAAATTAAACTCAGAGGATTTCATTATTTTCATATTGTTTTCACATTCACTGATATCATTAATTATTATGCAAAATGTAAGGCCAAAGATAAATTGATGAAACATTTAAAAGTGTTATGAGTAAGTTTCATTTTATTTAAGAAAAGCTGTGTCTTACTTTACGCGTTTCTCCTACATGGTGTGCTTATGGACAAAAAATCACCAAGCCAAGCCATTTCAGCTATGTTTCAAAGTTAAACCTCTCTGCTATAGCAAACCAAACATGTTACGATATACCGTAACATGTTTGGCTAGCTTCATTATTGTAACGAAGTTCTTTTGCGGCGCTTGCAGTAGGAATAAAATGAGGGAAATCATCACTAAACGAAAAAGGTCAAAATGGCGGGTCCAAGACGGCGGCTGCAAAAAATTTCATATTTTTCGTCATGGGTGTCGTTTTCATAGTTTTCGAGGGTGCTGAAGCCAATAGTGAGGTCAAAGTAAAAATCCAAGATAGCAACTGCAAACTTAAAAAAAATCGTCATTTGTATCGTTTTTATATTTTTCGAGGGTACTAAAGCCGGTAGTAAGGTCAGTATGATAATCCAAGATGGCAGCTGCGAAAATTTTCAAATTTTTCATTATGGGTGTCGTTTTCATGGTTTTTGAGGGTGCTGAAGCCGATAGTGTGGTCTCGATACTGCCGACCTTGTCAAAGCTTTTTGAAAGACTTTTTCACAATGAGATTTACCCTCTTCTGCATAATATTATCATTCCTGAACAACATGGGTTTGTCAAGCGCCCATCTACGACATCTAACCTAATAATGCTAATTACCTTTTTGAAAATGTTGATAGGCGATTGTAAATAGATGCGGTCTATACTGATTTCAAAAAAAGCTTTTGACAAGGTCGATCATGACATTCTCTTGAATAAAATTGCCTACAATGGAATACGCATTGATATATATGTTACACTAGATTAGCAATTACCGCACCAAGGCGTTGCCACTAGGCTGATGGCTACAGCCATCAGCGTAGCTAACGTCAGTTCAGTGCTCTGTGTGACGCCAACCGAAGTCAACCGAGTGACATGCGACAAAAAATATCGCGAAAGAGTGCGATTCAAGATCACAAAAACATAATAAATTAACCGGAATTACTTTCCACACGTAAATTAATTGTCTCTGTGTTTATATCAACGTAAAAACGCAATAAAATGTTGAATTTTGTAAATTGGGTTCAGTGTTACCACTAAAAACTTAGTTTTAGTTTCCCAGATTAGTGGGAGTTTTTAATTTATGGAATAAGTGATTTTAAATATTTTTTAATAGTACCAACGTAGCAGGGTGCCTAAAAATGCAGCACGCCGTGAAAAATGGGTGGAAATAATCCGATTGCTGAGAAAAGAGACTGACTGGCTACTTACTAAATCATTCAATATCATTCATATTAAAGAAAAAATATTCAAAAAGAAAATGTCTTAGTTATTTTCATTATTTATAAACTTCTATTACACATCCATTCTGAAATACATAATTCAAATATTTTAAAAATAATTTAACTTAACCTAAAACGCTTTTTATGGCTTAAAATGTTGGGTTAAATTTCGCATGGGTAAGCAACCCCATCCCGTCATTGCATGTTTATAATGTGGTCTTTGTCTAATCTAAGCGACGGTAGTATTCTTACGACGCGTGTAAGTGAGACAGATATATGTTTACTTTTAAATGTTTAGTGATTTCAAAGCTACGTCGTCGCGTTTATAAAGTGGGTACACTTTTTTGACACATTTTATTGAGGTTTGCTTCTCTAGTTATATAGCTCAATGGGAATACGTGGAAATTTATTGCGTTGGTTAGTGTCATACCTCGAAAACCGGTCACAAGGGTTGTGGTTAATAGTCATCAGTCTGACTCTCCGGAGTTCCACAGGGCTCTATTCTGGGACCACTTTTATTCATTGTTTATATCAACGAAATTAAGAAATGTTTTAGAAAGTCCAAATTCTTGATGTATGCTGATGACCTGAAGGCATTTTAAGCGATAAGTACCTACTATGGATGACTTAACCAGTGTTCTGATAACTGGTTCCCTTTACCTAACTGTACTTAAAGCTAACGAGTTATATTTTCAAGTTTTCATATTTCAACAAACATCGGATACAAAGTGAACGTTGAACACAAACTTGGAAGGTATGTAAATATTAATAGGTTTAACAACTAAGTACCAATCTGACAACTTCCATTCTACTTAAGTAGAAAGCGTCTGTCCTGAACTAAGAGGATGGAAAAATGGGGATGTGCAAGCTTATAAAACATTTAAGTACTGGAAAAATCACCAACTAAAATTAGTTGGGGATTTCTCCCCAGTAAATAAATTAAACAGAACTATTATTACACAGTAGCACAAGCATACCTAACAGCATTACACCGTGCACTGCTGCTAGCACCGCTTCCCGAGGCCGGTCCGTGTACTTATGGATTACCCATTCCTTATCAAGGCCCCTTCATGTCTCGGAAAGCGCGATAAGCCCCGGCTGTCACTTGTAAACCTTTGACAGTTGTCACGACTAGTATGAAACCCGAAAGTCTGACTACCAGTCTTAAGGTGTATCGTTTTACTCAATAAGTAGGTTGTGGAGGTCAAATAGGCAGTCACTCCATGTAAAATACCGGTATTCAGCTGCATTCGATTCGACTCGAAGCCAACCCCAAGATAGTTGGCAAAAGGGTAGGCAGACGATGATATACAGTACAGTGTCCTTTTATACAGGGTGTCCCTGGAAATATGGATCAAATCGAATAGGGGCGTGGGCAAAGTCATTTCGAAACTTTTTTATCCTGAGAATGTTGGTGAATTTTTTTTCGGTTCAAAAGTTATGACCAACTTTTGTTATTTTCAATCACTTTGCATAGTGCTTAAAGAACAAAATCATTTTAAAAAAACTATCAGGAACTGTCCTTAAGTTTTTTAGACAGCCCTGATAGTTTTTATTAATGATTTTTTTTTCTTTGAGCCCTATGCGAAACCATTGAAAAAAAATTGGTCGTAACTTTTGAACCGTAAAATAATTCTCAATCACAATCATTCTCAGGATTAAAAAGTTGAAAATGACCTTGCCCACGCCCCTATTCGACTTGATCCATACTTTCAGGGACACCCTGTATATAAAGGGTCCATAATCTACAAAAATCCGGTCAAGTGCGAGTCTGACTCGCAATCCGAGGGCTCCGTATTAATCGGCGTTGTGAACAGTCAGCGATCAACTAATAATATATGTACCTTTTTTACTTACGCGGGACCTTAAAATCTTTTGTACAGACGCCAGCAGGTCAACCTACCCGAATCTGTCAAATTTCTTTGATAGATTTTCAACTTTAGCTCAAAGGAATAAGGTTCCAATTGGGAAAATCTGATACATTGGGGTAGCTTGATGTGCTGGCCTCTGTACGTTTCTTGAGTGAGAAAATCGTTGATAGTTAGTCGCTTTTTCGTCGACGACGGTGGTATAGGTGCGTAAGACATTCGTATGAAAATGAAATGGCGATAACATTATAAACTGACGTTGTGTTAATTGTCCTGAACAAAAGCATGTTTATAATTTTCAGTCACTTTGCCGCAACTTTGACAATTCAGCGGCTTCAGCGAAGCGGTTTTGATTGTAAGCGACTATACATTTTTATCACATACCACGACCACTCGGGATACATAATTAAGTAAGTATGTAAAGCCTTCCCGTCTTATCTCCCTTATTTCTATGATCCGAGGCTTGAATCATCCCAACCCGCGGCTTGACAACGAACACGCAATTAACTTCCGGGTACAGTCGCAATTATGTCGCGAGCCTTCGCTTCGCATGAAGAACTTACATATACAACCCCTATGACCCTTACGAACATTGTAATAAAGATCAAAATCCAATAATACTCAACATAATTAGCTGTTGCGAGGTTTGGAACATTGTGAAGGGTTTTAATGTTCAACCGTAGGTATGTCTTATCTGATGACGTAATGCGTAATTCGTGTTTAGAGGATTTATGTTTTACAATAATGTGACGTTTCACATACAGCCGGGGGAGATGACATTTCATTGTGGGATTGAGTGAGATATTATGTTTGGGGACTTTTGTTATATTAATAATCGTACCCGAGTTTTTATTAGAGAAATGTAAGTATTCGCATTTTGCTGGTATCGGATGATCCTCTGATCATGGTTTTTCATCTTTACATGTAGGTTTTCATCTATATACTCAGGCAAATTAATTGTTTAGCAAGTTCACTACCTACTTAACTAAATTGTCCGGAAATTCAAATCACAACTGACATTCTTTGATAACTTTATGAAATAGCGATAACACGGCAAATTGGCATATTGCTTAACAATTAACTTCCCTGACTGTACCTAAGTAGGTACCTCAGACATTCTGAGTTAATCTTGTATACCAGTTTGCTTATTGTGGAAAAAATATGCTAAAGAAATGGGCATTAAAATTTTTTCCTCAGATAAATGTATATGCGTACCTAATACTTGCAACACAACGCTTACAAATGTGAATGTTGGTAAGTTGGTATCACAAGCGCACGTCTTTAATCCTTCTGTCAGCTTATACACTAAGCACAGGGATGCCGGGGATGCCTTCATCAGACACGGCGTTTCAGTAAAACCTGGCTTTGGCGCTAACCTAATTTGTATACCTACCTTGTCTTATAAGGAAGTGCCTATGAGTAATTGTTACTTTATTTATGAGGAAATAATACTATATTTATGAGGTTTGAAATGGAATATTTTGGGAATGAGGAAAACACCTTAATTGGGGAAGCAAAAGGTTTTGTATAGGTATTTATATATGTTTATAAATAAATAAACTAATAACAAAGCTGAAGAGTTTGTTTGAACGCGCTAATCTCTGGAAGTATCAAACGGATTTGAAAAAATATTTTTGCATTTGATAGCCCAATTCTTGAGGAACGCTATAGGCTAATTAACATCACGATAAGATCCTAAGGCGCCAAGCAAATAAAAAAAAAGTCAGGTTAGAACAAATAACGCTGAGCTAAAACGAAGTAAGATTGCGGGCAGGCGATGCGATGCGACGGGGTGGGTCGGGGGAGGAACAAGAAATCTCACGCAGACAAAGTCGCGGGTAGAAACTAGTGCAAACAAAACAACGACCAGATTTCACTTTTGTTCCGATCAAGCATCATTTTATGCAAATGTCGGTATTTATCTATGAAAATTTAAATGCTTTTATGTCGGTACCGACTTATCTTTTACACAATTTCCACTGTTCATATTTTTGCAATGAAAGTATAATGCATATTTCTAGTCCACATTAATATCGTTTAAAAAGTATTTTGAGATAATCCATAATTTTACTTCTCATCTCAAATTACGATAAACGACTTTCCTTGACCAATTTAATAAAGCATAGCGATTAAGGCAAAACAAAAAGCATTTCCTCGTTCATAAAGTTACAACTTTCATTATTATTTAAATGAAGTAATAACAAAAAGTGGGTTTTATTCGCGACGTGTACGGTTAATGGTCTCGACGCTAATTGGCTATCTGCGTGACATATGATCCCGGACCTGAGTCACTCAATAATGAATACACCCACCGGAGATATTTATTGGAAAATGAACAAACTCCATTAACTTTTCGTAATAACGTGTCAGCTATCATTCAATTTACTGACGCGAGTGCAATTAAATATTTATCGAGTCATTTAATTACTATTTTAATCTACATCCAAAGATTACATTGGTTTCGATTAGTGCTAAATGGATATTTAATTCAACAGAGCGATTCAATTCGCAATATCCTAAATTGAATGTCTTAAATAAACATAACATGTCGTCACCCCGGTAATCCGGGTAATGCAGAGGGTCACCTATGGTACACACGCCAGCACATCAAGCTACCTGAAACTGTCAAATATTCTCAATCAACTTTGAATCTTATGCTTTAGCGATAAAGTTGAAAATCTATTAAAGAAATTTGACAGATTGTAGTAGCTTGACGTGCTGGCGTCTGTACATTTCGTCGGTTACGTACGTTTAAGTCCCATGTAATAGGGGGCGAGCTTTTAGGTATGAATTAGGCACAAATCCAGACTCCGGGCTGCTATTAAGAAATTCCAGATGAAAAAACGCGGTCTTAAATAAAGTAGTAGGTACGTAAAATAAAACAATATATTTTATCAAATTCTATTAAAACGATTTGCATGCATAATATTTCATATTATTCAGAGTATTCATACTGGGTATATTATTTGCAACGTTTCAACTAACATCAAGATACTTTGGCGCGCAGACAGCGAAAAATTATGACAATGAGTTTTCATCAGAGCGTCTTTTGTTATTCTGAATGTATGCTTATGTAAATGAACGCTTCGTAGACAAGATGCGACATCAGCAGCCATATTGCAGGGGTAGACAAACGCGTACATGACGATAAAAAAATGACCCTCTTCATAATTACTTGTTTCAGGATGGGTTCATTAATTATTGCCCGCATCGCACCGCCAACCGTGGCATGACAAATTTGTAACGTTACACCGTATGATTTATGTACATTTTGAAATTTCCTTTATTGTTGTCATATAACATTGGGAACATCTGGGACGAATTAATCTATCATCTGTTTATTTGGAATAAAGAGATGTGTTGTGAAACGAGCATTAATCATTGTTCAAATTAATGCGGCGGATTAAGTAACATGATAAATTCTTCCCTTATAAGTTCTCTAGGGAAGTGGATGCGTCCTCATTAGAAAGCGCCGGACTAAGGGGATTACGAGATTACATTAACTTGTCGCTGCCGTCCAACCGACTACTTATATAAATCCCTTAGTTGCTTCTTACGACACTCTTAGAACGGGGCCAACTATTCTTACTTAGGGATACCCCTGCGTTCAATAATACACTTGTGTATATGTCACATATGAATTGTAGAATCCGCAGTTTTACAAAACCTCTAGTTGTTTTACAAAAGAGCTGCATTATGTAAAACAACTGAACTACTTTCAGCTGGATTGTCATTGCGTTATAATTAACAAAACTGCTACCGCCTTTTAGACGTATTGCAGAATGGCTTATCTGGAGTTACAATAAGCGCTCGGTATGGCTTCTAATGACGAATTGGACGCAGTAATTAAACTAGGACATCCTGAACAATTGGTTTAGGTTAGATTAGAACTGTGACTGAGACGTTTAAGCAATTCTGCGTGTCAACGTTCAGTAATTGTTTAAAATCGCTAAACGTCATTCAGCTGTTTTACATAACGAAGCTGTTTTGTAAAACGCTTAGCGGTTATGTAAAACAGCGGATTCGTCAATCCGTCTGCGGTATATGGACATGGACTCGCAACCCGTTACCATGATTTTGATAATTTTTCGTCGTTTAATAAAATTATTCGCTGTTCCACGCATTTTGACCGCGTAAATATCACTTTTCTATGAAACAGCTGATTTTTTCTAGAATCATGTGCTGAATTTATGGTTACAGTTTGCAATCCGTGTTTTTTTTTTTTTTGTAATAAAAGTTTTTAGTTTTCACCTTTTAGTTGTTCAATTAACACTAGTGCATTGAAAAATTGATGGCACCGACTAGAAGAATCATCAAAATTCGCATAGAAATGCCGGTGATACAGTACATTTAAGCATATGACTTCGTACGAAGAATAATTAACAAAAATTACTTAATGTATTATATACCAAAACCTTCCTGAAAGTAAGTAGATCACATTAATGAAGAATTATCGAAATTGTTTCATTAGTTTTTGAGAAAATCGGGGCCATACAAACATACATATACATACATACGGGTCGAATACAGAACCTCATTTTTTGAAGTCGGTTAAATACAAAAAAATATTGAGCTAACAAATGAACCTTTCATATAAAAGTCTTTGTAAAAAGAACACTTACTTACCCCGTAGCTATTCTGTTAAAAAACGGGTCATAAGTTTATTACTCACCCGTTTAGAGCAACCAGAAATATTCATGATAAAACCTTTATACAAACAAGAAAATTCAAACGTAACATTTTTTTTAGAATAAGGTGAGTCAACTTTTTGAATATTTTACAAAAAGTTGATGTTTGGTACTACGTGCGGTTGAAATCCTGAACTTTAATTTCCTGTCGGCAAACTCTGATGCGAGAGTTGCCGTTTATCCGCTCTTGATTTGGAACACGGTATTATACGGAAAATACATGTACCTACAGTTTACCGCTTACGTGTCGTCACTTGGTAAACCGAAATTCCAAATGAAATTGTATCTGTAACAAACAGAAACATTACATACGCTAAACTTGCTGCTAACGTGTAACCAAATCGAAGTTAAGTTTCTCTTTTTTTACATAAATGTTTGTGTTATAAAAAAACTGTTAACGAAAACTGAGCATAAAAACCGGGCACTATTTTGCCATTTAGCAACAGAACCAAACAGCCTTATTATTCCAATTTTTGTTCCCTCGAAACCCCGTTTCACGTGGAACAGGGTTGATCTAGATAGCATAAGTGCGTAAAAGGGTTCGAAAGACGAAAATACTTTCTGTTATTTAAATGTTTACTAACCCTGTAATGGGTAAGAATAATGTAGGAATCCCCTCAAGTGCCTTATATATGCTTGTAGAAAGGACTAAGGTTTCAACCCGTAACTGGGATGGTAATAAAAGCTTTTGGACAAAGAAAATTGACAAAGCAAAAAACGTCATTCTAAAAACATGCAATCAGCATTTTTATTTTATATTTTACTAACACTTCGCCCGCGACTTCGTCTGCGTGTATTCGTGCCAAATTTCAAGTTTATTAACTCAAGCAATAAGATTTTTCATACAAACAAAATTCCCCCTTTTCACCCCCTTAAAGGTCGAATTTCCAAAAACCCCTTCTTTTTTTTTTTTTTTTTTTTTTATTTATCATTTAAACAAAAGAAAACAGGATTATTAATATTAAATAGCAACCAAAAACCACTAAGGTTTAAACTTGTGCTATCATGAGTCTATCTCAATAAGGAAGTATAATATAATGAAGCATTAGTGCACCCCTACATAATAAAAGAAAGCCGTATGCAAAATTTCACGTTCCTAGTCCTTGCAGTTTCGGCTGTGCGTTGATATGTCAGTCAGTCAGTCAGTCAGTTTCTCCTTTTATATATATATATAGATTGGTACTATTTTGTAATGTGGTAGTATTGACTAAGCTTTGCTAGGTTTTACCCATCTCAATCAAAATAATAACTCAGAGGTAGGTAACTGATTAAATGTAGTGATATCGGTTGCTTATTTACATAAGTGACACTGGATTATTCACATTTTTTTTCTGAAATTGGCTAGCTGCTCACTATTGGCTCAGTCATCATTTCCCTATTTAACGTAAATCATTTTACTTGATCTAAGTATATTATTTACTTTCAAGTTGCCAGTTGTCTAAATAAGAACCTTCTTATGTTGTCCTAGTACTTAATTTGACCCTACGTCATCAAAACCAATGTTTTCAAAACATCATGCCACAACTCGAAAACTAGGTAGGTATATCGTTTACTTTTAAGTTGCCTTCAGTTGTCTAAATAAGAATCTCATAAAATTGCCTTAATAATTGACCCTACGTCATCAAAACCCATTTTTTAATAATGGCATGCAGAAAAGTGAAAACGTTACTCATTTTTTATCAGCACCCAAGTCAGTGTGTTTTAAAATATGTTCCCAGCCATGAGTACCAAAAATACCCATGGCTAGCCGCCACATTCGCTGACGCCACAAAGTGTTTTTTGCGGGTGTCAAGGCGCCCACTCCTAGGGGTCGAGCTCGAGAGGCTGACTGCGCACACTTAATTGCCCAAACGACCACGCGTGGTAATAATTTCCTACCAAAAAATACTTCGTAGGTGATTAAACTTACTAAGGTTACAGTATCCTAAAAATATAAAATGTTATATTTTTTAGGATACCTACTGATTGAATGGATTTTTTTAGGAATTTTTTCAGTTAGGGTATCCTAACCTTTTTTTTTCGAGACTCAAAGGGTACAAAACTCTATTGTTATGGCATCTGTGTCGGCCTCTTTCCGTCTATCAAAAGCTTCTAGCTAGACCTTAGAATAAATAATGTTTAGGATATCTGTCTTTGTACAAAATTATTGGAGTTGAAATATTTTATACATAAAACTGATTTTTCGGACGACTTTAAGGCTCATACTTTTTAATGATAATGTCATGCTAAAGCTTTAACGAATTTCGTTAAAGCTTCAAGAAAAGTGTCAAGTGTGAGTCAGCTGTCGAATTTTGTGCTCTTATTTGAATGAGGTTCGAAATGAACTGTCACTACTGCTAACCCTTTCTGTAAAATATTACCGTTAAAACTTAAATGGAGCTTGAAGAGAGCTGTCAATAGTGTCAATCTCTTGCATCGGGTGGAATGACAGGTCGCTTCAAGATCACTTCGCCTAAGTTTTCACGGTCAGATTTTTATAGAATAGACCGGGTGAACATTATTCTGAAATTTTGAGCCTTGCCAAATAATCATAATTTTTTAAACCTAATAGTCACTATCCATATTTTATCATAATAGTATATTAAGTACAAAACGAAAATATGAGAAAATGAGAGGTAACCTCGTGATGTTTTTTTATCAAGAATATTTTAATATTTTATGCTTCTGTTTCATAAAAGGTTTGGAAATATTATGTAGTTACTCATATTATTTTAATTTTATACGTAAGTCTTATTAATTTCATGAAAAATGTAATTCAAAATAGGCTATGTAGCTTGATTCCCTCCTCTTAAACTTAGCAGGAGCAAGATAAAGTTCAACACTACATTCGCAAGTTCTCCTGAATCATACTATAAACTACTTAATCGTAAATGACAATTAATTACACGACAAGACAAAGCAAATGGCACACTATTAAAACGAAGCCCTCACCGTACGTGAGAACGCGTTCCCAACAACAGTACTATGTAGTTGTAAAGTAATTCAGTTAATCGTAGTTCATTAATTGACTCGCAACACAATTGTTACTTTCTACATGTTCAGTTTGTAAGACCTGGAGCTATCAGATAATAATATAGAATAATATAGTTGTAAGATAAGTCTATAATATTAATTTATATTTTTGAATCATCTATTTCTAGTTTTGGTTCTCTAGTTCAATAATAAAAACAAAAAAAAAAAAATTGTTATTTTTAATGTTTCCACATTTCGTAATGAAAAGTTGTTCTAGAATACTTTAAATTAATTATATCTTTTGATAGTGTGAAGCGATTGCTATGAAACAAAAACTAATCACTCCGAGTTCTACACTAGTACTTATAAAAAATAACCATATTGGTTTGGTGCTTTTTACGTTCAAACAGTTAATCTCTCACATCCAATCAACCGAGTAACAGACAAAACCTCCAAAAATTTATGAAATTGGCATATGTTAGTTATCCTTCAACACCCCAACTTTTTTTTAATGTACAGAGACGCCTCGTCTACAGATTTATTATATGTAGATATAGAAGAAGATTATAGAAAAGAAGACAGATATCGGACTTCGGAGTATAGATTTCTATAGATATAGATGCAGAAGTAACAGTGTTAATTGACTTTTACTGCCTGACTGTTCCATGGGCAGTCAGCCTTGCAGGTTTTTAGATAGGTATTGATTAGTTCGTTCCGTTATGAAAGGAGATACCTTTTCAAACAAAAGACGTAAGTACCAAGTACCAACGCATGAAAACTGAAGAGACTACATATTGCCTGTCTAAACCTACATATGAGCACATAGCGAAGAGGATCCCGTTGGGATTCTGTTTCTTTACAGAAGGATCCTGCTTGTGCTCGTAATATTCAATTACATCATGCAAAACTGTGTACCGAGAGCTCCACCATTTCAGTAAAATAAAAGAAATGACGAAGAATCTTCTTATGAAATATTTTGTAGCTTTAGAAATGATAAGACATGCAATAAAAGTTATGTAAAGCCGTATTTTTTTTCAAAGCATTTCATAATTTTCGGCGTGATCCTAATGTAGGAATTGCCAGTAGTTAACAGGTTTATTTATAAACGATGATTAAAGTTAAGTGACGTGTGGATTGTATGGTTAAATAGCAGCTAATCACTACTTAACTTTAAGTTACGTTTATGAATAAAGGAGTAGATCTCTCATAATAAAAGCATATCATAAAAGTTGCAAAAGTCTGAAACAACCAACATGTGTTTTCTTGTCATTCAAATGAACATTAATGAATTTAATATACTCGTAGTACATATAGCAATCTATGAGAATAAAATGAACAAGCTCTAGCTTAGGCGGATCACACACTTAAACGCGCCACAAAACCACAAATTCCCCGCGCGGATGCGCGTTTTTATTGAATTTGTACCTATGTAAAAAATCACGCGCGGGGGCGCGTTATCTGCACCCAGTCGCGTGGCGCGTTGTACTATATATATCCGCCTTAGGTTCCGTCCGGCGTATTCATCTTTCTAAATGAGGTTTCCTAATACCTGTCCTAATTAAAACGTCTACTAGCATACCCAATCCCGTAGGTTCACCGTTAGTATGACATTTAAAACCTCTCCGTGATTAAAGTGGCAATACGTAATTGCTTTGCTCTCGGCCTTTGCACAGAAGTGGGATTTTATGTTGTGGCACTGTTATTAACACTAGGTCTAGAAAATAGTTGTGGTCATTACCGAAATTGTAGTCGTCTTAGTAATTGATTTACCACCATAAGCGTGCATACACGAGCGGCAGGCGTCAACGGCAGGTGCAACTACAGCCATCAACACATATACGGCTGCCGGCGACACATCTATGGCTGCCGGTGACACATCTACGGCTGCCGTCGATACATCTACGGCTGCCGTCGATACATCTACGGCTGCCGTTGACAACATGCCGCTCGTGTATTTGAGCATCGTACTCAAATATGCGAGCGATGAGCGGCACATTGTCGACGGCAGCAGCGTGTTGATCGTGTGTATATATATTTTTTCTGTAATACCATTGTGACAGTTCGATATTGTCAACCTTAGTAATGTTTTAATTAACTGAGAGTTTTTCTCAAAAGTGGTAATTACGAGGTCAATAATTGTACCTATACTAGTAGGTGTGTAGGTACAGGACTTATGACGTCCTGAATCTCATGACGAAAAGGTGAGTCTATGTGCTTGTACCGTATAGCTATAGACGAACCTAAGTGTGTCTTGTTGTATCAACTAACTTTACACTTCAGTCTGCTGTTCATAACTGTACTAACTGGCTAGCTTTCATCCAATAAAAACAAACCGAATAGGAATGTCCAGCGCTCTAAACTGCAAACATTTTAAAATTCTATTCGAACATAATCCTTTTCAGTACAGTCGTGCACAGCAGCTTTGCGTTCCCATTCGAAATATTTTTCCGCGTACGGTGTCGTATTTCGATATGTATCTTTATGGAATGCACTCGGATAGCAGATATAAATTTATATTGGAATGCCCATTGTGGTGTTGTGAACCTCGAAGATTTGTGCGAATCGCACCAATGGACTACAATGGAAGGTTTTGAAATCGCCAATGCTATATTATTGGCACGTAAATCTAATAGATAAAATACTGGATACCTTTGTAAGTCCGATGACAATACCTATATTATAACGGAAGAGAAATATAAAGCGTCATTCCCGATTGCTCAGATGGCATTGTGAGGCTAGATTAAATATTTGAAGTGTCGTACGTCTGACACCGGCTTTATACAGTCTTAACTCTGTCTGCACTCAGCTTTACTAAAGTAAATTAATGTAGTTGTGGTAAATTAAAGGCTAAGGCTGAGTTATCCGTCTTTTACAATAATCTGATCGCAATTTGGCATCATTCCATTTGAAACTGTTTGTTACTTAGACATCTCATTTATCTTGCTCTGAGTTACTTTGTGATAAAGAGAAGTATTCATATCATCACTGAAAAGGCAAAATTACTCAACTGTCAAAGCCTAATTTGGCGATTAAGAAAATTTGCCTTTCCAGTGATGAATTATTATAATTTCTAAGTATTTTATGAGTGCTGAAGCGTTTCGTATTTCAATAACGAAATAAAACGCCCCTCAGGTTGGAAGTTTAAGTCGCTCCTTTAGCTGCTATTGTTTTACGGTAGATTATATCGCTTAATATTTAAATAATTCATTGTAATGTCTCTCGGATCTTGCCTTTCTTTGTTCGTATTCGAATAAACATTTTGGACAAGCCTTGATATCCACGGCATAATCAGTCTTTAATTTTCTCACTGTTGGGACACAGGCTGTGAGAGGGAGTGAGCCGTAATCCACCACGCAGGCCCAGTGTGGGTTGGCAGATGTCACAAGTCTTCGAATTTTTTGGTTCTATGACATGTTGGTTTTCACACGATGTTTTTCTTCACCGTTTTGAGAGTAGTGGGTGATGGAATAATTTACGCAAACTAAAAAAACCGCCTGCCTGGGTTCGAACTCATAGTTAGGGAGGCGAGGTAGCTAAATGGCGTAATTCAACGGCGCCGTCGAGACCTATCAAAATCGAAAGATAAAATGATTTCGAAAAGAAAAGCTCGTATGGTAAAAACCATTTTAGCGGTGGGCTTGGCGTGTACGGTTTTTCAAAAATGTTAAAAAAAACAGTTACTTGGGCATTCTCGAGCGCGTCAGATATTCATACTACGTTTGCCACAAGTGCCTCTGATAACAACGGTATACTAATCTGCCGGTTTGCGTGGTGGGGGTAGGCATATAAAGTAGTCAAAAATGCAAAAAAAAAAATTTACTCGAGCGCGTCAGATTTTCGGAAGGGGTGTTAAGTAGGCCCCAAGGAAGCTCCCTTTAAAAAAACTGACGATTTCGGCGTGACGATAAGTTGCGATGAATTTTTGAAAATGCAAAAAAAAAAGTTTTTTTGAAATACTCGAGCGCGTCAGATTTTCATAGGGGAGGTTTATCTCGGTATCCTGAAAGCATATTTCCTTAATCTGACAAAAAAGTTGGTGGGTTCTCTTAATCTGATCGAAAAAGGTTTTTTGGTTTCTTTTTTTTCCTTTCTTTCTCCTTGATAAAACGGGGAATTTAAGAATGACAATAAAGCTATAGATACAACCAACGAAAAATGAGATGAAATGTAGTACGTATTGTATTATTTATTGTATAAAAAAAAAAATGAAATGAAATACAAATTGTATATACCTTTACATTTTTGCTCAATACAATTCATTAAAGTTTCCAGCACATTCGAGAAATATACCGTCGGGTCTTTTCTCTCTCTTCAATTGTCGTTATACTGAGGGCACATAGGTCTACGGTAGGGGACCATAAACATATATATATATATACAATGTGTAACGAAAAGGGTATATACACACATCAAAAGTGTCTAGGGATCAACATATATTTTTGCAATAACTTTTCTCCTGATTGATATTAATTAAAATTTTCTTTAAGGATTCATCAAATAAAGTGTTTTCGTTTGTCACAGTAACGATAAACCAAGTCACCTTTTCATTAATAAAGAAATTTGCCATTTTCCTAATAAAGGGATTTTTGACATTTGAACCACTAACACAAAAGTTCGAAAAAAAGACTGAAATAACAGTTTTCTCTCAAATTTTATTGGGTAACTTAAACAATTAATAATCCGTGTTTCTACCGCGAACACTAACAACACAAGAACATCGGTTTGGCATACTCAAAATGAGTTCATCCAAATCACGCTGTGGAATGGCCGCCCATGTTCGTTGCAACAACAAAAAAAGGTCTTCTTGCGACTGGATACCCTCCATATTCGGCAGAGCTCTTCTCTGTAGCATATCCCATGCATGCTCAATCGGGTTCAAGTCTGGCGACTGAGCAGGCCAGGGCAGGACATTGATGTTAGCTGCAGCGAGAGTCTGTCTTACAACTCTTGCGGTGTGCGGTCGTGCATTATCATGCATTAACTGAAATAAGGGACCGATTTGCACTTGTAGAGGAACGATGACGTCTGATACAATCGTCTCAGCATAAATTTGAGCGTTGAGGTTGCCTCTGATCCAAATCAACTCAGTTCTTCCGCCGATCCAAATACCCGCCCATACCATGATGGTTCCACCACTATAAGGATGGACTTCCTGGCAGGATTTTAATCGCTGTTGGCGTCCAGGGGTTCTCCAGTGTCGTATACGTCTTGTATCCGGTCTCATACCAAAACGAGACTCATCAGAAAAGCACACGAAACGCCATTGTTCTTCTGCCCAATTTCTGTGTTCAAGAGCCCATTGATATCGAATCCTACGATTGTGCATTGCTATAGGTGGTACCCGTAGCGGTCTTCGGGAATGAAGGTTCACTTCATGCAAGCGGTTTCTGACTGTTTGGTCGCTAATTAAGTTCCCTGAAGAGTGATGAAGCCTCACGGCTAACATCATGGCGGTTATTGTTGGAGCTCTTCGAGTTAAGATTTGAATGTATCGGTCTTGTCTCCGTGTGGTGCAGCGATACCGTCCTCCATGGCGCTCAGCCACGGTACCAGTGCTTCGGTAACGTGTCCAAAGTCGACTGATAACACTCTGACTTGTATTCAGAGCTAAAGCCACAGTACGTTGCCGGGAACCAGCTTCTATCATTCCCACGGCTCTGAGCATTTGTTCCCTGCTTAAATGACGTCGCCGCTCCATAATAACGTTGGTTTTAATCAGTAGTAGGGAAACAGTAGCACTAATAATGTCTTCAATGCGTTGTATGTTTTTATAGGGAAAATATTGACAGCTGATTTTCATCTTTTACTCGAATTTGATTCACAGTTCCTGATTCAAATTATGAAATGCACCAAAAAGGATCCATATAAATTTATAAAATCATAAATTTATTACAAAGCCACATCTCAATCTCAAGAAATCCGCATAAAAATGCTTGATCCCTAGACACTTTTGATGTGTGTATATAGAGAAGGCCCGGCTTCTTTGGATGATATCAAACGATATAGGAAGGGTTTTTTAATCCTACCGCTACATGTTCGGAAGTTATGAGATTTTTTAATACATTGATACCAGAAACCGAACTTTTCAAATTGAAATAAACACATCACTAGCACTAAAACAGCTGATCGGTTTCACCGACCTATTTGTAAGTAAAGATAAACCTCCTACTCCTGGTATTTCTGAATAACCGGTGAAACGGTTCCGCATGTTTATTTTTTATTCACAAAATATTATTAAGTACTGACTTTTCCTAAACTTTGATTATGTTTGTGAACTAGCTACCTACAATACAATTAATTGGTCTAGGTATCAAAAGTTAACGAAATATTTAGATACCTGCTTGAATTGTCACGTATCATTTACACACTTGTTGGTTTTTTACGTAGTTGTCCTTTTGTAGAAGATTACTTTGTAGATAATTATTATCTACCTCGTAGTAATCTTCCACCCGCCACCCACCTTTCCATCATACCTATGTTGGCGCCATCGCCGCGCTGTCTTTACAAAGTTAAGAGTGACCTCACCGGAGCGGCATGGTGGTTCACGGAGAGGCGAGATGCGTGCGCTGCTGTATCCCGAGCCGCCGGACGTAAACATCGATAAGATAGGGTCCAAATTCAGCATGGGAATATAAACAAGAGCAGCGTTGCGACCATTGTTATAGTAAGACGTTATAGGGGACTTTTACCGAAGACCTTTGTAAGAGGCAGTCGTCAGTCGATTCATATTTTAAATATCCTTTGTCTTATTTTATTGTGTGGAAATATTATATGGTTAAACTATAAAGTTGTTTCAGTTAATAGTTAGTGATCTAAGCACATATATAGTTAATATCAGAAGTGGAACGCGATACCTACACACACACAGCTATGGGTAAACAAAGTAAGCGTAATAAACGCCTAAAATTTGGTAGACGCACACGTTCAAGCTCAAGTTCTAGCAGTAGTAGTAGTGCCAGGACTCCGTCACTTCCGCCGAGATACAAGAAACAGGTATCACGTAAGGCTGATACCTCAACTGTGAGTACAAATAACACTTTGAATAACATTACACCTGAGTTCGATCCGCTGAGAGATGATGTGAACGCTGGCTTAGTATTATCAGGTCCTACGCTCGAACTTTTACATGGAGTGATGAAATGATCCGCTATCATGCTCTCAACAAATTAAAGGGTTCCGCAAAAGTGTAGTATGACTCACTGTCACGATCGTATAGTCATTGGCCTACGTGAAAATGGAAGGACTGGACACGTAAGTTGGCTTCCAGTTTTGTTATTTTGTTTTATTTGGGAAAACAAACAATCGTACATCGTATGTTATATCTAGATATACCGTATGTTATAAGTAAATGTGTATATGTGTGGATTGTACAATCCACTACGTTTCCACATGTTACAAGCTTAGGTATATTAGATAATATATAGTTTTGGTAAAAGAAAGTTCTAAATTTGTAACTCACGTGGTACTAACGACTGATCTGAAAGTCAATTCGGTGTGTCTGACTCAGGTTGATTTCTATGTAATCGACAACCTGGCCGATTGTGAAATATTGATAGGAAGAAACGTGACGGAGTGGTCAAGCTACTTTAGAATATTTATTAAGAGCTGCGCTATGATTTGATTACTGCTCCAATCTCAAAGCTTTTGAAGAAGGGCTCTGGTTGGGAACGGGGTAAGGTTCATGAAGACGCATTTCAATCGTTAAAAGAAAGTGTTGTGTCTATTTTTGACACGAATAAAGATATCGTATTATATGCGGATGCTGGTAGAGGTGGTTTCGCTGGTATACTTATGCAAATCACTGACTAAGGTGAAAAACCAGTGCAGTATTATAGTAGACAAACTACGGGAGACGAGAAAAAGTATCACTCGTCTGAACTGGAATTATTGGCGATTGTTAGTTAGCTTCAGAAGTTCCGATTATACCTAATCGGATCATCTTTTAAAATAGTGACCGATTGTAACGCCGTACGTTACGCATTAACAAAAAAAGAGATTATTCCCCGGACTGCTCGTTAGGTTTTGTCTACACAAGAATTCTCATTCGATATCGTTCACTGAGAGGGCACGCGAATGCAACACGTAGACGCTTTGAGTCGTAAGGTAACCCTATGCAGTCCGGCGAAAAATTAGAAACCGAGATTATAAAGTCAATAACGGAAGCGGATTGGTTGCTTTCGGTACAACTACAAGATGCCGAATTACAACGTATTCGAGCAATTATAGAATCAGGAGAGGCCGAAGAAAATAAAGATGTTTTTAACAAATATGTTGTCCTAGGTGGCAAAGTTTACAGAATAACAACCCGAGGTCACCGGTGAGTGATCCCAAAGAAATTCATTTGGATAATAATTAAATGTAACCATGACGACCTCGGGCATTTTTAGATAATTTAGGACGTTTTGTTTTGACTAAAACCAAAAATAAATATTTATTTGTCATAGTAGATGCTTTTACAAAATTTGTGTTGATTTTGGCGGTTCGAACAACCCAATCGTCTTGTGTAATTAAAGAATTAGAAATTATTTCTAAGATATTCGGAAATCTACAAAAAAAATCATTACAGATGCCGTTTTAATTCAAATAATTTTACACGGTATTGTAGGAATAGAAACATATGTTTACACAGTATTGCAATCGGTATGCCTCGCTCTAATGGCCAGGTTGAGCGTTTTAACAAAACTATTCTAAAAACACTAAAAGCTATAAGTGCTTAAAGCCTTACAAAAGGTATAAACAGTACAGTTCACAAGACAATAAAAACTATTCCTAGTAAAGTTTTTCTCGGATAAAGATTACGCACTGATAGTAATAGTTGGCTCTGGAGATTGGCAACGCGCATAGGTTAAATGATGTAACTGAATTGCGTGAGAGGACAGAGGCAATTATTAAGTCCTTTGTGGAATCACAAAAACAGCGATTCGATAGAAACCGTACAAAAGCACAAGTTGACGTCGAAAGCGATTTGGTACTCATTAAAATACAAAGCCAGACAAATGACGGGCAAAGTCGGGAGTTGTTACCTGTTTACAAACGCCCCTTTCAAGTGAAGAAAGTATTGGGGAATGATAGGTATGAGTTGACAGATGTAAAAGGCAGTGAAAGGAGCACTAAGAAGTATATAGGCGTAATAACTGCTGAGACCATGACACCATGGATACATATTGATAATTGGGAGATGAATTAAACATGATGTTCTAACTTAAATCATGTCTGTCCGTGTTGGCGATGAAGGTAATTTGAAATTTATCGTAAGCGTATGTGCGAGTCAAGATAAAATGTAAATTAAATTACACATTAAAGGCCGAGTGGTAGATTCAAATAGAGAACGAACTTGGAACGCTCAAGTGTGGAACAGCCCTTTGAGTGCAAGTGGTTCTGGGACGAACTTGGTACGCTCAAGTGTGGAACGGCCCTTTGAGTGCAAGTGGTTCTGGGACGAACTTGGTACGCTTAAGTGTGGCTAAAGGCCCTTTGAGTGCAAGTGGTCCTGGGACGAACTTGGTACGCTCAAGTGTGGCTAAAGGCCCTTTGAGTGCAAGTCTAAAGGAGACAAACTTGGTACGCTTAAGTGAGGCTATAGGCCCTTTGAGTGCAAGTCGAATGGAGACAAACTTGGTACGCTTAAGTGAGGCTATAGGCCCTTTGAGTGCAAGTCGAAACGAGACAAACTTGGTACGCTTAAGTGAGGCTATAGGCCCTTTGAGTGCAAGTCGAAAGGAGACAAACTTGGTACGCTTAAGTGAGGCTATAGGCCCTTTGAGTGCAAGTTGAAAGGAGACAAACTTGGTACGCTTAAGTGAGGCTATAGGCCCTTTGAGTGCAAGTTGTCAACCCGATTTTTAATAAAATGTCGCTTTAAGCGCACATGATTTATCATTACTGAAGCCTAACCTTGGATACACAGTTGAAATAATGTGTAATGAAGGATGACAGTTATAATCGAGAACATTCGTTAGGTACACAATAAATGCATGTGTAACCGATAAATGATTAATAAATTGTGTTTCAGCATTTTATCTGAACTCGTGTGGTACCTGATGGGACAGGCACCTGGTAGGACGGCCGTGTTGGCGCCATCGCCGCGCTGTCTTTACAAAGTTAAGAGTGACCTCACCGGAGCGGCATGGTGGTTCACGGAGAGGCGAGATGCGTGCGCTGCTGTATCCCGAGCCGCCGGACGTAAACATCGATAAGATAGGGTCCAAATTCAGCATGGGAATATAAACAAGAGCAGCGTTGCGACCATTGTTATAGTAAGACGTTATAGGGGACTTTTACCGAAGACCTTTGTAAGAGGCAGTCGTCAGTCGATTCATATTTTAAATATCCTTTGTCTTATTTTATTGTGTGGAAATATTATATGGTTAAACTATAAAGTTGTTTCAGTTAATAGTTAGTGATCTAAGCACATATATAGTTAATACCTACAACACAGTAAATACCTAATTCAAAAACAATATTCCTGTAAATTTCCTAACATTATTTCTAACCTTTTATTTTGGTGGCCATAAAGATGAACGATTTTTTGCTTTAAATCGATTTTTCATTCGATTCACAGATCGAATCTCGTGCTCTTCTTACATCGATCTTCTAAAAATTCATTCAAAAATCGTAATTAAAAAATTTTAAACAACATTTAACACACCTCTATTTTGTGACATATTTACAGTTGCCAGTCAGGTAGGTACGTCAATAATATTTGATAACCTTTCCGGCGTAATTCAATGACTTTAATTCAGATGGATGATTAATATGTTTCAATCTTCGGACAAGTTAAAAAGTGTCGGCATACTTATGTAATTGATCTTGTTTGAAATAGATAAACCTACCTATTCGCTGTTTATGATTGTCAGCACAATGCTTTGGGCAAATATGAACTTGAACTATTAAGAGCCTTTATTTACACATACGATCCAAGAGATTCGATTCACGTTACTATTGAATCGATTTGCTTGAAGATCGCATTAAAACGATTTTTTCGAAAAATCGACAGCTTGTACAACCATTGAATTGATCATAAAAATCGAATCCTTACGTGCATCCTACCGGGAATTAATTGCTTAAATAAACATTATTATTTGCCATTAGTACTTAGAATAGGAAAAGGATTTAGAAACCATTTTTTTGTCCAACTGAACCCAAAACATCATTTCAATTCACCTCTTCGCAACTTATTCTTCTCCTAGTACAAATAAAATCACAGTGGGTTCCGTTCATAATTTTTAAAATAAGGTTATTTTTTTACTAAATAAGACGTAAACTATTAGCAACAAGTTAATCGTTTTTTTTTTTATTACAAAATAATACCACGCACGCATAATTTTTGTGTGTAGGACTAACCGAAAGAATTATCGGAGTTCACGGTCTGTCGGTGCTGTTTGAGTGGTACATAGGTTTTATTAGTTTGAGCACGTTTAGTCTTTGTTATTATAATTCAAATAAAAAAATGTCGCAAAATTGCATGTAACTGTCGAAAGAAATTAATAAAAGTACTAGAAGCGCATGAGTAACAGGAATTGTTATTTCCGAATTGAATATCGTTTGCTCACAGAACCCTGATTACGTCGCTACACACACAATGTAACATCGATGTGTGTGTAAACCTAATGACTTAGGGTTTTAAGGTACGTGAACCAATTGCAGTCCGTGTAGTTTCAATTACTCCTGGTAAATACAATTTTTATTTCAGACTTATAACGACGATAACGCGAACCCATATTATGATCTTTAATGGATTGAAATGAATGATTTTCCTGAGTTTAGGGAATTTCCGGGATTGCGGGAATATTCTAACGAGATAACCCGGAATGCAAGGGCAACTGAAGGAACAGGGTGGCATTTAGTCAGTAAGAGTCTAACACTTCCTTCAGCTTTCCGCCCCACCCAGGGCGGCAGCTGAGTCATTGATGATTTTCCCACCCAAAAAAAATGAATGATTTTTCAATTTTGAATTCGTAATTAGTTTGCTCGGTTGTGTTAGATTTACTTAAAAGTTTAACGGAGTTTAGTTGAAATTATTATTAGTCTGTAAAATAATCTTGAAATCTTGAATAATATTTTTAACAGTAGTGGACACTAATAGGGACAGCTACCCTATAGATATCAAATTTAACGAAATAATATTTAGGTACCAGGATAGCAGGGAATAGGAGTTTCATTTTGGGCATTATTGTTATTGCTTTGCTCGTCGCCGTCAGTCGACGTCTGTCCTGCGTCTAGTACACTCGTTTTTATCCCTATGATAATTATGCGCATCAGTAATTTGCGAGCTGCCCGAGAACTGTACCGTCGCCGTTTTATTGAGGGTAGACCAGATGCTGAGCGTCGATAGATGCCTTCGTCAGCATGTTTTAGTTTGATCTCGGATGGTACATCGGCTTGGTGCCTCTAACCATAGGTAATCAGGTACCTATGGCGAGCGCTGCGCAACGACGGTCAGCACCCATGTGCGTGTGTAGTGTACGCAGTGCAGTGTGATACAAATTAAAGTGCGGATTGAGGCCGCTTTCAGGACAATAACACCAGACATGCTACGTAATGTGTGTCCATGAACAAGTGAGCGGCCTTGTGCATACAATACCAAGGTCACCACATCGAACCCCATCTTTAAAAATGTAAGTCAATTTACTAAATTAAGCAAAGCTTTAAGATTTTACTGTTTACTCGGTATAAAGTAATAATAAGGGATGAAACTAGTTAACCTAGGTACCTACCTAAACTTTGTTTCGATTGTTTACGTAAGTTTTGTTATTCCAGTTTTTACGTGCAATTTCTAGCTTAATAACGAGTAAACTGTAAATCAATAATTAGAATTACACATTAATTTTTACATCACGGTAAAGTAGGTATGGCTGATTGCGCGCGCGCGCGGCGGCGGCGGCGGAATATTCCGTCAGTTGGCGCCGACAAAGAACACCGCCTCGCGCCTGCGCAGTAGGCTACGGTACTAGGCGCGCAGAGTTACGGAAGAGATTTATCGTGATATTAGCAAGTAACTTAAAAAGTTATTGACCTACGTAGTGCGGTGACACGTTTGTTATGATTTGAATTTAAGAAACCAATGAAACCGAAAATTTGGTATCAATTCTTAGAGTATTTTATTTTGAGTTGAAACTATGTATAGTGACTCTATACCAGCTGTTATGTTTAATTCTTAACGATAACTACAGGGTATAAATTACACCCTGTATATATATTAGGGTGTACCGAAAATTCCCTTCTACCGCTTCTTTCCTCACCATCAATGTTGCGAAATAAAGGAAAAATACTGGTAGGACGGCATATTTCCACGAAGCGCTCAGTCTGTATTACATGTTTATGGCATATTCCTCTTTTTTGCTTCAATTCTTCACTTCGGTTTGCTTACGGTACGTCCAAAAAACAATTTGAGGATCAACAGGCTATTGAATAATATATATGAAACTGTACATGTTAACAATACTTTTGTATACAGATACGCGTAGCTTTTTCCGAGTCCACGAAAATTGTCGAGAAGCTTTAGAAAAAAAAATTTTGTGAGATATAATAAAAGTCACATAATTTAATTATCGTTATTTCATATCAATTTTTTTTAACACCCTCAGTTTTCGAGATATACTCAAAAAACCGGGAGTTTGAGTTTTTATGATGCTTCAAGTCAAAAATTTTTAACTTTGGACAAAAATGTAAAGAGACCTTTTTTGTGTAAAATAAAATTACCTTTTTTGTTTACTTAAACTTTTTTTTTGTAAGATGAATCGTTCGTGACTTATATGCCGCAACGCGTTTTTCGGAAGACGAAATGGCTCCTCTACACTTCTGGTCATGCGGAAACCGGTAGATTTTGTATTTTTAGTGAGTTTTAGATTATATTCTTCAAAATAAAAAAATAAAAAATCGCGCTCGAGAATGCCGGATTAACGTTTTTTTTTTACAAGTTCGCGACCCTATAACTCGGCGGCGTCAAGGACTTATCGTCAGATTAGTTAAATTTAGTCTTAAAACACTAAAATCAACCCCCAATATCTTAATCTGACGCGCTCGAGTATTTCAGACTATCGATTTTTTTTTACTAATCTGATCGTCTATCCTAGGCGCGCGTCACTACATATAGAGCTAAATACTTTACAAGGTTGTTCTATTAGGTCTAAGGTATCTCTCATATCTCAAACTGCCACGCTCGAGCATTACCGAAAATTCCCCTATTCGCCTCCCTAACTATCACGACTTACAACTCGTTACTCGGGGCCGTTACCACTGGGCGACCACTACTATCCGACATCTGTGGACAAACTATTATCTACTATGGTATATGGTACTTCTAAATAGATAGGCTTCTTTTCTGTTACGCAACTCTAAACGCTACAGTGTTCTCGCACGAGCCTTACAATGCTATCTGACACTTTCTTTATACAGGCTGGCCCATTTATAGTTGACCAATTTTTTTTTTATGTATAGGACATCCCATGGTTTCACATAAACGCAAATAATTTTCCGCGGAAATCAATAGTTTAGAAGTTGATTTTTTATTTTTTTTTTTAATCTTTACTGTATTCGTGTAAACCTCTCTTATTATTTTTTATTGCTGAATTGTCCCGCTCTTGACCTTGATCACGCCTGATGGAAAGCGATGGATGAGGTCTATGATGGAACGAGCGTGCCCAGAAGATGCCTAAGGCACTGGATCTCCTACGTATCGACGGCACACAGCAGGCTGCTTGACGTCGGTCTCCAGTGGGAGGGTGGTCGCAAACCAGGCGTCCGTTAGCTCTACCACAAGGGAAGAATTGGCCAATCAAATAAGGTGTTGGGTGTGACTGTCCAGGATGCATCATTTCAATCAGCAATTCGAAATTCGACCCCTTAGACGCAGGGCTAAGTTTGGAAGACTAACATTATTTAGAACACAATTCTGCTCTGTCAACTTCAAACAATTGATCTATTTAAACTATAAATATAATATATACCTTATTACATATAAATATAAGCACAAATAAATATATATAAATAAATGAATAAAAATAAATTGACAGAAACAAAATTATGTTTTAAATTCGTTTAGCGCTAAACGTGATTAGTGATTCGTGGTGCAAGTACACTCAGCACACTGCTGAACTGGGAGAAGCGCTAGGTAGCCCGCGAAATTCAAATTTTCTCCTCTAAGTTTCATTATAATCCTATTGATTGATATTTCATGAAATTCTCATTCAATACGATTATATAAACTTAAGGGTTATATTGATGATTTTAATGATCACACTTCTGTAAATATATTCTTTTACGCACGTCAATCATATTTTTTTTTCAACATATAACTTGACAACTGCGGTGCAAATTGCAATAAACCTAAGAAAATTTTAATCTCGCGGGCTAGCCTGGCGCTTCCTTCGAAAGAAACATTTTTCTTCAAAATGTCTTGAACCTTTCATGATTTAGACTAAAAGTGGTGTGTTTGTCAGTAAAGGCGCAGTTTTGTATATACACTGGTATAGATGTAAGAAGACAAAAATCCTTGTTTGTAACAAACGAAGTAAGTACCTTCTTGTTGAAATAAACAAACAATAACATCGAGTGATTTCTTATGGAAAGGTTATTTGCAAAGCGACCATCAGCAAAAGGCAATAGTTATTTGTGCAACAAGAGAGCAAAGTCGTTTTTTGCTGCGAGTGCTGATTTTGAATCCTGAGCAAGCGAAAGATTCAACGATTGAATCATGAGCGTAGCGAGTGATTCTAAAGTTGAATCCTGAGTGTAGCGAGGGTTTCAAAGGTACGAGATACAAAAAACTTTGCTCTCGTGTAACACACATAACTTTTCACTTCAGCAGCGAGAACACTTTAGGAGATAAAATATATTACGTAACATTATTGAAACTAGAAATAAATATTTACAGGTTAAATATTAGTTATATTTGCAGTAAATACTTATTTTCGTTTAAATACAACAATAAGTTAAAAATTCAATAAATTACATAATTAACTTTTTGCAAAATTTGTTTAGTTCGTACGAAATTCCGAACGTGTTTGTCTTTGAGGTCGAATTCAAAATCGGAACTTCGAAAGGGCTAGCATTTGTCTCTCTCTTTCTAATGGCGGAAAAGAGATAGAGGTGTGAATGTTTCGAATTGTATGATTAACCCAAGGCTGAATAAGTAATTCGCGGCTTTCTGAAAAAAACAAAACTAAAAGTTACTTGGTCTCACTCAGTGAGCAAAATGCGATTTTGCTCACTGATTTCAGGCAGCAAAACCTACATGTTTGAGCTACTGAAGTGAAAAGAGATTTTTAACGTCTTTGGCAAAAAGCTAGTTCTAAGAAAAAATAAATATAAGATAGAAAGGCCATCGTTTATTCTATCTAACGAGAACATTACTAAACATGAAAGCCAGCATTTATGCTCAGACAAACAGGCTAAGTGAATTCAATAGTTTCTAGTCTTTCTAGAAATGTCCTTTGAACCTTGTGACGGTAAAACTTTTGTCGTTTACGTCCGAGCGATTCTTTTGTAATCGAGTCACGGACCGGATCGTACCGGGTCAAACCGGGGACTGTTTGTTATGACGTGGACAACGCTAATAGGAACAAATAAGTACGTCTTTTCATGTATTTAAGTAAAACGGGACACTGAATAATACTGTCATTTCTTTTTTTGAAGCTTTTTGAACAGCTACTTATCTAAATGGTATGTACGGATTTTCAATGGTTGGAAAATAATACTTTTACTCAATATTCAAAAAAAGGTGCGTAAAAAAACACCTGTTTATTAGAACACCCTCTAGATTTTCGCGGAATCAAACTTATGCATTGCTTATTGTGCGGGAATTAGCGTGATTTAAATAAAAAGGCAGCAGGCACATGTAACGTGTATGAGTTTTATAATGAGAAAAAAAAGAATGACACATGAATTATGTACCTACGTACAAGCACATAAGAAAAATATAATAGTTTAGATAGGACGGAACACTTAAAGCTAAGACGAATTGCGCAGGCGCTCCAACATGCCGCCGGGCGTTGAAAGTCGTGCTTTCAACCAGACTTCGATTCTGAGGACACAGGTAATGGGCATATCCTGTTGAAGGCCCTCCGGATGACTCCAGTAGAGGTCTTGATATCTGCTACACGGACGATTCCATCAGTACCTGGATGTACAGCGATGACTCTTCCTAGTCTCCACTTCAGAGGTGGAAGATTCTCCTCTTTGATGACTACCAAGGAATTCAACTTTAAGCCATCCTTGCAAGAACGCCACTTTGTCCGTTGCTGCAACTCTGCAACATACTCTTTAGTCCATCTAGTCCAGAAGTGTTGGCGGAGTTTCTCAATACGTTGGTAACGACTAAGATGGGTTGCAGTTTGGTCTTCATAATTCTTCTGTGGCAATGAGGTGAGTGGCCGGCCGACGAGAAAATGTCCTGGTGTCAGTGGAGTGCAATCGGCAGGGTCAGAAGACAGCGGCGTTAGTGGGCGTGAATTTAATATTGCCTCTATTTGGGCTAACGTGGTGTTAAGTTCCTCAAAAGTTAAATTACATTGTCCCAACACTCGCTGTAAGTGATATTTTGCCGATTTGACGCCCGCTTCCCAGAGACCGCCAAAATGTGGAGTATACGCGGGAATGAAATGGAATTTGATTCCATCATGAGCTACGCTTTCACTCAAAGCATCAGAATTCATTTTTAAAAATTTAGATAGCTCGTTATACGCACCAACAAATGAGGTACCGTTATCGGAGTATATGTGAACTGGCTTACCCCTTCGTGAAATGAACCGATACAAGGCTAATAAATAATTATGGCTCGTCAAGTCACTCACAAGCTCCAGATGCACAGCCTTTGTGGTAAAACAGATAAAAATTGCTATGTACACCTTGACGAGTCTACATCCACGACCTTGACGACTAGCGCTCATAATAGGGCCCGCATAATCAACACCGGTAGTTTCAAACGGATACCCACCTGGAAGAAGGCGTTGCCGCGGTAAGTTACCCATCAATGGAGTAACAACCTTACCCTGCATACGTTGGCACCGAACGCATCTATGATAACAGGCTTTAGCTAAATTTCGTCCTCCTATAGGCCAATAGGATTCTCTAATCGATGCTAACAATAGTTGTGGGCCTGCGTGCATTAACCTTTTGTGCTCAAAATCAAATAATAATTTAGTAAAAGTATGAGTGGACTGTAAATTATAGGGTGCCGTTTATTATGTGTAAAATCTGAATTATCGAGACGTCCTCCGACACTCATTAGATTGTTGTCATCTAAATAAACATTAAATTTTAATAGGACGCTCTTTTTTGGCAAACTTTGTTTATTTAAAAGTAATTTATGTTCGGGAAATGATTCCTGTTGACTCTGATAGATTAAAATATTTAATGCTTTCTGTAATTCGTCATCAGATAAAAATATACTGTGTGGCGATTGGTGTTTACACACCTTAATGAATCGCAACACGTATGCCATGGAACGTAAAAGTCTTAAATAATTAGAAAACCGTTTAAAATCTACAATGGATACCGTAACGTTAGTGTCAAGGACAACATTTAAAGTGACATCAGTTCGAGTTTCGGGAAGTGAGTCTAATTCTAAACATTTAAATCTAGAAGGCCAACTACTTGAGTCTTGTTGGAGAAAGTCAGGTCCAGACCACCACATATCTAAACCCTGCAGATGACTACTATCCACACCATGAGATAGTAGGTCTGCTGGGTTTTCATTGGTTGGGACGTGCCGCCAGGTGCAGTGACCCGTCTGATCTAAAATTTCAGCGACGCGATTGCGTACAAATGGCTGAAGTTTCGAAGGCAGTATCTGTAGCCATCCCAATACGATGGTCGAGTCAGTCCAACAAAAGACGCGCGAGAACTTAAGTCGAAGTGAATCTAACACCTTCTCATACAGACGAGCTCCCACTACAGCGCCACACAACTCTAACCTTGGAATTGTAGTGGGTTTAATTGGCGCCACTCGACTTTTAGCCATAAGTAACCGAACGATGCACTCACCTGCATGATTAATACTGCGAACATAAACACACGCACCAGACGCGCGCTCAGACGCATCAGTAAATATGTGTAGTTCCAACTCCCTGTATGAATGACACACAACAATTCGAGGAATACGAACTTCATTTAAAAGAGGCAGAGTTTTAATAATGGTCTGCCATTGTAATTTAATTTCAGGGGTTAATGGATCATCCCATGATAATTTATCCAACCACATTTTCTGTAGTAACATTTTCATAGTGATTACAAATGGTGACAACAGCCCCAAAGGATCGAAGATCTTTGCAATCACAGAAAGTAAATCACGTTTAGTGTTACTATTGCTGGATGTAGTTGAGTCTATGGAAAATACCAGTTCATCTGAACTTGCATACCAACCTAGTCCAAGCAACTTGTCAGGCTCACTAGAACCTATATTTAAGTCAAGCGAAGATTGAGCAACTTCAGACAATAATTGAGGTTCGTTGGATTTCCACTTTCGCAATGTCATGCCGGCCGATGAAAGTACATTTGTGACTTCCTGACGAATAAATCTAACCTCATCTAAATCATCACCGCCAGATAGTAGGTCATCAGCATAGAAATCGTGCTTTATGACCTCAGCAACCTTCTGATTCTTACAATCGAGCGCTAATTGATGAAGGCACCGAAAAGCTAAAAATGGCGCACTCGCCGTACCATAAGTGACGGTGTTTAATTTATAAAACTGAACGGGATCGGATGCCTTACCTCGCCACAATATCTGCTGCAGATATCGGTCAGACGGATGAACGACTATTTGTCTATACATCTTCTCGACGTCTGCTGACAAGACATACTTGTGCTGTCTGAAACGGAGAAGAATCGACAACAGATCGTCCTGAATGGTAGGGCCAACCATCTGTAAATCGTTAAATGAAACGCCAGTTGAAGAAGGACAACTTGCGTTGAATACCACTCGAAGTTTCGTAGTAGTACTACTTTCACGTAATACGCCGTGATGCGGAATAAAATAGCCAGAAGGGCTTAAATCGGATTGTTTGCATTGAGTCATATGACCTAGTAACTCATACTCAGACATGAATTCATGATACATTTTACTAAAATCAGATTTCGTTTTTAACCTACGTTCTAAGGACTGTAAGCAATGAGTAGCTTTATTAATTGAATCTCCCAAAATGGAAGGATCTTGTTTGAGAGGAATACGAACACAAAAACGACCATCAGGCAATCTGCTCGTATTATCGAGAAAATGCTTTTCACATAACTTTTCTTCTGGCGAATAATGAGAAGACTTCTTATTTACTTCTTCTAATTGCCAGAAGCTGGTTAAATCACTTCGAATTTTATCGAAATCGTCGTCAGATGAAGAATTGATTTTAGCAAAGTTGCACCTAATGTTACTAGAAAGCAATGCAACATAATTACGACTAATAGGACCGGAGACAATCCAGCCTAACCTGGTTTCACATAAAATTGGCTTACCAGTACCTAACTTGATTCTTTGTGACCCAAGCAAGTCCCAGAAGACATCAGCACCAATCAGAAAATCTACTTGAGCGGGCTTGCTAAAAGTAGGGTCTGCTAAAGAAATATGAGACGGAATGTTCAGAAAAGATAGATTTACTTCACGACATGGCACATCACTAGTTATTGATGGTAAAACGAAACAATAAAGTTCAGTACTGAAACTATTGTGTAATGACGTCATGTTAATGCGACACGTTTTACCTACGTGAGAGGTCACGTTATTAATGCCGAATATCGACCTGTCTATCTGCCTAGTCTCTAAATTTAACTGTCGACATAGTCTTTCCGTCACCAAGCATGATGTACTACCGCTGTCAAGAACTGCACGAACAACATGTTCTCGACCATTACGATCATGTAATTTAATTAAAGCGGTTGACAATAACACATCATGACTCATACTACTGTGCGTAGATGTGACGTTAGCCGACAACGCGACATTATTCGTCTCAGTCACAGAAGACGTCGAAGACGATGGCGGCGACAAGTTATCACACGAGTTATTCGTATTATTATGACTATTTGCAATAGGTTTAAAAATCAGTGACATGGATAAGAGTGTTATGTCTACGCTTACACAGCTTGCAACCTTGCCATGATTCGCGAAATGACCTGAACGAAAGCAGTTATAACACACTTTAAAATTTGGTAGCAATTTAATACGTGCTTCGTTACTTAGTGCGAGAAACTGTGCACACTCACTCAAGTTATGGTCCCCTTTGCACTTGGGACAGACCTTGGTACCTGACTCTGAACTAGAATTACCACCACTTTGGACGGCAACCATAGACTTCAGCTTAGCCCCTGACTTATTAACAGATTGAGGCTGGTTATTACGCGACAATTCCAAAGTTTCAATTAACTCAGCGCGCTCACGTATGAATTTAAGGAATGCATCGAAGGTAATCTTGCTATCTTTGTCAACACGACCTTTGTACTCCTCCCACTCACGGAACGTTCTGCTATCCAACTTGCGAGTAATAATGTAAATTAAAAAGGTATCCCAATACTTAACAGGCTCACCTAAGGTGTCTAATGCTCGTAAGTGTTTATGTATTTGGTCAATTAAATTCTTTAAAGTGACAGAGGACTCTTTAGTAATTATCTCCATGTTAAAAATAGCCGAAACATGATTGTGAATTAATAATCTCTTATTATCATATCGCTCGCATAATACTTTCCATGCCACAGAGTAATTAGTAGCCGAAAACTCGATCGACTGGATCACTACGGCAGCGGATCCTTCCAGGGACGTTCGAAGGTAGTGGAATTTGTTGATTTCGTCTATAGCATCATTGGAATGAATGAGACTCGTAAAGGTGTCATGGAACTCCAACCAGTTATTGTAAGATCCACTAAACTTTGGCAATTGGATTGTAGGCAACTTAACTGGCTTATAACTACTACCAAAATTATTTTTACTTCTACAGACAGATTCATTATCTTTATTATAGTTATTACCGTTTACAAATTCCTGAGCCTTAGACATTGATTTAAAATACAGGGACTCGAAATCGGATCGTTCCGAAAACTGAGCCTTGATATCATCAGCAATACACTCCATACGTAACTGTACCTCATCATATTGTTGGTATAACAACTCCATCTTGCCTATACGCAGCTGTAGTTCCGTTATATTGCAACTAGATAACGTTTTATCATCCAGCGCGTCCAGATAATTGACAAAAGCAGTTAATCGGCCTTTGAAGCTACCTCGCTTCTTAATTAACTCCCTTTCCTCGGTCATTCTGGGATACGGGCGTAAATCTGGAATTTATAGAATAAAGTTTAAACAATATTATAAGTACGTATGTCTTATATGATTCGACGTACAGGTGATACCTACTTATACACACGGAAACCAACACGGAACCCACGGGAACCAAATAGTGAATACCTACATAAATAATACAACTCGTTTCTATTCTTATACAAAACTCAATAAACTAACAATGACTTGTATAAAGTACAACAGCACAATAACTAAAATAATACGGTAATTACATTAACAGTAAACACTAATTAACATCTAACACTCTTCAAATTAACAATTATATTGCTCCTAAGTACCTACCAACTATGCAAAAATACTTAACGTGATTAGTAATTACTTTGGCAAAGACAATCAAATTAAAACAATCTAATGTAATAAATCAATATTACTACTCTTATATTAAGTATGATTTCCAATTCAATTGCTGCGAATACACAATAATGACAATAAAACTATCACAATGCCAATGGTAGGGTAAATAACGGAACAAACTAATTACGCAAAATACATAGGTAATTAATAAGACTAACCTTATAAATCCTTAATTGGCGTTATATATACTACCTGATTGAGTGTTGGGTGACGATATTATCAATACGTTAGACTTAACACCGCTTTATTTTATGTACTTGATTCACATACCACACTGCCGGTCATTAGAACTCGTTGCACTTTTAAGTTAATATTCGCTAATTTCGCTAATAACTTCTTGATCTTCATAAATAATAGCAGATCCTTGCTATTTTATTTAATCCAGCTCGTAATGGACCAATATGTGCGGGAATTAGCGTGATTTAAATAAAAAGGCAGCAGGCACATGTAACGTGTATGAGTTTTATAATGAGAAAAAAAAGAATGACACATGAATTATGTACCTACGTACAAGCACATAAGAAAAATATAATAGTTTAGATAGGACGGAACACTTAAAGCTAAGACGAATTGCGCAGGCGCTCCAACACTTATTCATTTATCTATTTTAAAGTAGGTGTTGTGACAGTTTTATAAGCTTTATTTTTTATATAATTTCTATATGAATGGTGTTAGAGTTCCACATTTTTGGAAAATAAATCAGTTGTGTTAGTGACTCGGTAATTTTAACCAGAATATATACAGTCCACTACATTTTCCACAACAGTAGGTACCGACATAACTAATACTTACCTGCTAAAATTTCCTAAATTTAACAGATTACTTAGACGTACAGACCAACCAAAGCCGTTGCTCAGAAGTATTACCTTTTAAAGCTAATACAGACTATTCAATATACCTACCATATTAGCTTTAAGACTAGGTATGCCGACCGCACAGTGGCGCCCTCATCGTTTGTTTGGTTATTTCATACAATTTAGAATGAAAATGCAAAAAATAAGCACGTTAAGTTGTGCTTCACAAGATTATACGGTAGTATTATTAGAAACGGTAGTTTTACATTGTTTGGTTTTATAATAATCCTTAAAACGGAATATAGTGGCCACTGTTATCCGTTTTAAGGATTAAAATAAAACTAAACAATATAAAACTACCGTTTCTAATAATATTAACGTATAATCTTGTGAAGCACAACTTAACGTGCTTATTTTCTGCATTTTCATTTTAAATTGTATGAAATAACCAAACAAACGATGAGGGCACCACTGTGCGGTCGGCATAGTCTTAACTTGGTGCTCATTTACACTGATGCAAGATACTTCAGTCTTTATACTCCTATATCTAAGACAAAGTTCGGGATGTGCTTGTATAACTTTGACATTCGATTGCGACGTACGAATAAGTCGAGCTGATCTAAGGCTTCGACACCCGTCTGGTCGGAGAATCCTTCCTTTTCTATGGACGATGAACGAGCTTTACACCTTGTTCCTCATGCCTTTATAGTGTAGGCAGACCTAGATGGACAGACGACCTGGGACCGCGGGAATTCACTGGATGCGGAAGGACCAAGACTAGTCTTTGTGGTGATGATTTAGAAAAGCCTTTGTCCAACAGTGGACGTTTTTCAGCTGAATGATTTAAATGATTGTGTGTATTTTCTAAAGAAATAATGTTACTGTTTGCAAATATTTTAGGTAGTTGTAATAGGTGTTGTGATATTTTTATGTTATTAACCTTGTTATGTATGTTAATTTCCCGCGCTTCCTAACAGGGCCATGTACTCATAGTCTTGTCTTAATTTGTAACATTGCGGAAATTATGCAATAACAGTTATTTATGCAACTGTTGTATAATACCATGTGGGTTTATCACACGATGCGAATTGGGTTGTGATAATAGTATCACATGGGTTTTGTAATACCTAACTATGTACAGTTGCATATAAGACTTTAACTATACCTATGATATGAATCCTCTATAAAAGGTTCTGAAACCATAGGATGTAGTACAGTGTTGTGTTAATATTGTGAGTGTTAATTTACCGAGTACCTATCAAAGCTTGCAATACTAATATCGAACAAAAAAGGCGAGATACGACGTGAATTCAAATAACCTATAAGTTTTTTTTTAAGGCTATGTGGTAGTGAAACGCGCGTGCATGACAATGTTCTTTTTTTGAAATTCATAAAGATACCACGAATTGAGTAGTGAGAATGTGGCCGTTTGATGAGTAAGGAAGGGATCAAAAAAGTAAAGGAGTTGTATTTAATGAAATTTAGTACAACATTATAACACGCATTTGGGTGATATTATGGTTACTATGACACTGGTTGTTTTAATGTTGGCAATAAGCTAACTGTTTCAGAAACTTTTAAACAGGATTTATTTATAGATAATCGAAATAAATTATTATATATCGCGGAATAAATGTTTTGAGAACACTCCAAATTCAATAACAATAATGAATTTCCAATTCAGTGTATTTACTTATTGAACGGTACATTCATTTCGGTTTACAATTTAGTTACTTGTAGGTACACTGGAGAGCTTAAAGACGTTTATTTCCTTATTTTATAGCCGACAGTTTTGTTCGGTGTAAAACAGTTGTGTGGATTCTTGGAAGTCCATTCATCATTTTATAGCCCTGTTATATTTAAACTGAAACGTTAGTCCTGAAAATAATGTAATAATCAATAAAGATAATTCTTTTCATTTTACAAACAATGGCCCCGATTCTGTTGTTCACAAACTAAACTAAATTTAAGTTCAGTGCATCTTTTTCTTTCTATTTCATTAAGAAAAGGACAGAAGATAAATAGTAGTTTAGTCCTGTCAAATTAGTCAGCGCCTAACGTAAATTGACGTATTTTTAGTAGCTTATTTTTTAATCACGTCAAAACTTGTCTATGGATTATCTAATTTGACAGGACTAAACTAATATTTATCTTCTGTCCTTTTCATAATGAAATAGAAAGATAAAGATGCACTGAACTTAAAAATTTAGTTTGTGAACAACAGAATCGGGGCCAATGTCTGTATCTCTATGTCTGTGTCCTGACTGAGAGCGTAATCTAGTCCAAATTGTTTTTTTTTTATATAAGAACCATTGAGAAAATAATTTCATAACCTTCAGCAGAACTGTTTAGACATGAAAACCAGACAAACAATAAATAAACAAACTTGCTCCTACATTAATATTATATCAGTAACTGCGACAATAGCGAGGATAATTACTAAAACCAATCAGCACTTAGATACGCGATCAATATTAATGTACGAACATACACGTGTACATTTGAGTTAGAGCCAAACATGTGTCATCGAGATATATATTTCTCTATTGAAATTACCTCCATTCATACCTGATGCTTTGAGCTCCAGTTAATTACCTGTTTCGTATTGCTTTTCATCAGTACTTAGCACATTTCTATACAGTATTGAATCCTACTAATTAAACTAATATTATAAAGGCGAAAGTTTGTGAGTGTGTGTGTGTGTCTATGTTCGTCTCTTCTTCACGCTCAAACGGCTGGACTAATTTTGACAAAATTTTGTATGGAGATAGCTGTCACCCTGGATTAACATATAGGCTACTTTTTATCCCTATATTTCCATGGGATCGAGACTTATGCGGGTGAAACCGCGGGGCGCAGCTAGTAATTTTATAAATGTGAATGTTTCTATGCTTGGATGTTTGTTACTCAATTACGCAAAAATGGCAAAACGGATTTGGATGAAATTTGCCACAAAGATACTTTAGAACCCAGAAGATTGATACAAAGAATACTTTTTATCACTGTAGTTGACTATAGTACGTTCCCATGGGATAATTATTTACGACCTCCACGCGGGCGAAGCCGCGAGGAAAAGCTAGTATGTGTTAAGAAGCTTATATTTTCAGTTGTTAAGGATTACTTAACTTTGATAGTGGTTAAAAATCGACGGTGATGGTGGAAAATTATGAAATTAATTTTCATTTAAATGTATATGAAATGTGTGTGAATATGAAGTTACTTTTCAGCGGTCTTTTTTGAGCTGGATTCAGTGGGCGTTAACAGTTTTATTATGTTATTTTTGGATCACAGTTCATTTGACAATAAAAAATTTCATTTTATTGTTGAGACATTTCGAAAAAGTTTTTGCCCGGTCTTTGACCGAATTAGTTAGATAGTACCTACATACACTTATAAAATTAAAACCTATAGTAATTCGTTCTTTCATAACCTCTTAAGGGCCTATACTACCTCAAATGGCTTAGCATGATCCTCCGTTATGTCGAAAATACTGCAGCATTAATTTTGAAATAAATATATGGTAAAGATGAGAATTAATGTTAGGTCTTATGTTTGACGAAAACACGATTCCATAAAATTTTTCTGATAGAAAAATAATCCAAAGTTACCTCCAAACTGAACAATAAACCGCTGGTATTAAAAAAAAACTTCAAATTAGATTATGAAACTTTGTACACTAACTGAGCTAACTATAAAGCAGGTCTTATATATATTTTTTTTTTTTAATTACCATTATTTTCACCGTAAAAAAAAAATACCTAAACTATTGGCTCTGCTTGCCGCCTAGCACCACACTCTATCTCGCTCTCACTCAGTCCGCGAGCAGCATCGTGCGAGCGATATAAAGAGTGAATTTTAGCTGAGGTAGTATAGGCTTTTAATGAAACATAAACAATTAACCGTTTAACTTACAAGCATCTCCTTCTAACTCTACTTATTTCATAGAAAAAAACTTCCATATATGTTAATTCCACTGTGAATACGAAAGAAAAAAAAAATCCTGTTAATAAAAATACAGGCCTTTTTATCAAGAACGAATCAGATAATGCCCTAATATGTTATAGTTTCCAAGAAAACCTTTGCAGACTTACAGCTCTGATTTCCAGAGTTTTTTTGAAGAGAAAATATAAATACGACCCACGTTTGTAGTTTCATTACTAAAATGAGTAAAGAAAAACGGACAACAAACGAAAAATATTCGTTTTAAAATGAACCTTCCTAGGTCAGATAGGCAGTCGTTCCATCTAAAATACTGGTATTCAGCTGCATCCGGTTAGCCTGGAAGCCGACGCCAAACATAGTTGGGAAAAGGCTAGGCAGATGATGAATCTTTTACATACTCAAATCATTTTACTGTCACACAAAAGTCGCACAAGTAAACGACACACGTACCTACTCACATAATCCTTAACTTCCAAAATACTTTTCCATTCAAAAATCCTGTAAACTCCATAGGCTTGATTCCAAATTGATTTGCATGGAACAAAGGGATCTCGAGCCGCAGAAATGAAAATACGATTTGGGTACGACCAGATAGCAATTTGTTGCGGCGCCATCTGATCTATTGGAAATTTGAATGGGTTCCCGCCGGTAATACACTCAACGCAATTGTTCAGTCAATATAACAAAGGAATTATTATAGGTTCACCGAAGAGATTCGGTTGTTACCGCAATATAAATACGAATGAATAAAATTTCTATATAGTCATTGTGTGTTTATTGGTATAGGAAATGTTCTGGGTTACTTTATAGACACGTTATTATATTTTGTCTTTGACTTTGGATTTTGGAAGACATACCAATTCCAACTCGAGGGGCCAAAGCCAACTCGCAGGGGCCCCTTAAATAATTTTAAATGATGAGGAGGCACCAACCGACGATTATCCCTGTATGCACTATGAAGAGCACCCAATTACAACCCCCGGTTGGTGCAGGACTATTGCAGTACATGGAAATAAAATATATTGGGCTATGGGTTTGGGTGGCTACAGTGGATCGGTTACCTTAAGCTATGGATGGTCTATGTCCCCTGCCTGACCAATGATAATAAAATATTCATAAATAAAAAACTTAAAAAAAAAACAACCGACATCCAAAAAAAAAAAACACTACTAAGTGAAAAATAACTTTAATTTCGGAAGTCAGGTTCGTTGGTGCATTTTCGTTTTTTGACACCGACTTCCGAAATTAAAGTTATTTTTCACTTTGTAGTGTTTTTTTTGAAGTCGGTTGTTTTTTTTTTGTAAAAAAGTTTTTATTTTTTACTTTTTAGTGATTGGTACCTAACCCGCATAAACTCATTTAACACTACCTGCTATGTAATATCAGTAAAAGGAAGCTATTAAAAAATCATTATAAACTAAGTGGAAAAAAATCCTATTATTGAACACATCTGCGTACCCCTTTAGCGGGTACCTACAGGCGTGATGTTATGTTGTGTGATTGCGTAAACAAATACATATGCAATAGCAGCAGTCGCGGTTGATTTGCTGGCATTTATTGAAGAGTTCCTTTGTCTGTCTTCGAAACTCATCATCAGATCTTTACAAAAATTTTATGGGACCATTTCGGAACACACATCTTTCGAAAAAAAAAGAATTTTGCAAATCTGCCTAAGTATGACGGAGTCATGCCCGAACATAGCTACATAAAAAAAAAACATACATCCGAATTTAAGAAAACGTTTTTTTTAATTATCAGTGGTAGGTACACCTGGAAAGTGCATACCGTTACAATTCCAACAAGCCCAAACACGGCTAGGATACATTGTGTTATTATGGAGTTTCGGTGCCTGTCTCTTGGCTTCATCATCAGATCTGATGGTAAAATAGTTCTTATTGAACGCAAATGCTTCACTTGTTGTAGAAAAAAATACCAAAATCGCTGTACGTTTTCCTATAAAATTTGAAGACTTCCCTCGATTTCGCCAAGATTTCATCATCAGATCCCGACTTGGTAACTATGGGACCATTTGGAAAGTATACCCTTTCCAACAAAAAAATAATTTTTCAAATCGGTTGGCAAGTGATGAAGTTAAGCGCGAACAAACATAAAAAAAAAATATAAACATCCGAATAGAGAACCTCCTTCTTTTTTAGAAGTCGGTTAAAAATGGCAGGAGGTGACTTGCATACTCAATAATGCGCCCCCGGAAACCGTCGCTAGCACACAGTACACCCACAAAGAACAAGATCAAATAATGGCCCCGATTCTGTAACTAAACTAAATTTAAATTAAACTAAATTTAAGTTTTGTGCATCTTTTTCTTTCTATTTCATTACAAATAGGACAGAAGAGGAAATATTAGTTTAGTCCTGTCAAATTAGATAATCCATAGACAAGTTAGACGAGATTAAAAAAGTGGCTACTAAAAATACGTCAATTTACGTCAGGGGCTGACTAATTTGACAGGACTAAACTAATATTTATCTTCTGGTCTTTTCGTAATGAAATAGAAAGAAAAAGATGCACTGAACTTAAATTTAGTTTAGTTTGTGAACAACAGAATCGGGGCCATTATCACTTAAATACTGACCAACCTTAGCTAGAGTCTCGACTACCTCGTTGCGTTTGTCTAGTGGTCACAATCGCTACTGCTGAGCATGAGGTCCTGGGTTCGATTCCCGAGTCGGATAAAGTGTTATTGGGTTTTTCCATGTGAAATTTCTCAGTAATATCTTGTCCCCTATTTATCTATTTGGGTTAGCCAATCATTGTTTACACAATACATTTATGTAACAAATAATTTACTTAATAATACTTACAGTAGTAGTTACTTACAGGCTAACACAACATGTACCATTTATAGTTTTACATAATAATACAAAGCCAAAAAGTATATTTACAATAGTTATTCAATAATGTTTTGTAATCCATGCGTAAAATTAATAATAACAACAATTAGGTACATTCTAATTAATTAAAAATTATATTAAATATTGCATGGGACTGAAACACACACTGCTCGTTAAACCGTTGGTCCCGGCTGTCAATCGTGGATCTTTGACAGTCCTTACGGGTCGTCAGAAGCCCAAAAATCTGACAACCAGTCTTACCATGGGGTATCGTATTACCCAGTGACTGGGTTGTGGAGGTCAGATAGACAGTCGCTCCATGTAAAATACTGGTATTCAGCTGTATCCAGTTAGACTGGAAGCCGACCCCAACATAGTTGGGAAAAGGCTAGGCAGATGGTGATGGGACTGAAACATAACTGACGAAATGTGGGTGTACTATAGGTGCCTACCCTTTCGGAAATTACAGGCGCGATGATATGTGTTCGCTTTAGTTAGACTCCTTCAGTCGGATAGACTGAAGAATTCTAACTAAAGCACCAGTCGCGTAGTCTGCGAATATGTATCTATTAATGCAACTGTGAACAATTAATTGAACATGCTACCACTAATTTTGTATGCATCCCGATTCCGCTGAATGCGTTCATTAATTAAATCTGGGCTTAGGCTTGTTATACATTTCAATGTACAAGCGAATGTTACCATCAAATATAGCTTTTGAATTCCAACTCAATGCATAAATTGCCGTATTTACTATCAGAATGCAGAAAACGTCCTCAGTGAAATAATTTAGAAATAGTTATTCCAACTAATTTTTCAGTTTTGCATAACGTTAATTAAAACTAGCTTTTGCCAGCGACTTCGTCCGCGTGGAATAATGACTTCCGGAAATTGAGGCACTAACTCTCATAGAGTTTAACCGATGTGCTCTTTCTTCTGCCGATTCTTGAGAACGCGTATTTCTCATTCAACGCGTTTTTCAAGACAATAGCGGGCGGACGCCGGCGTCCGCTTGGGGCTTGAATAACTAAAAATATATAACTACGTCTAATATATAAAATAATATATAATAAAACCTACTTCACTTAAAACTAGATACCTATAAATACTATAATTAATAATACCTATACCTATAATTAATAAAAGTACCTACGCTTTTACCTACTTAATATTAAAAAAAACTGAACATAAATTAACCAAAACTTACCTACTACTAACTAACTACTACTAACCTATTACTACTTCACCTAAAAAGAAATCCTGTTTTCCCAACATTTCCCTTCACTGCTCTGCTCCTATTGATCGTAGCGTGATGAAAAGTATACTATAACCTGCCCAGGAGTATGAAGAATAATTGTACCAAGTTTCGTTGAAATCCGTCGAGTGGTTTTTGTTTCTATAACGAACATACAGACAGACAGACAGACAAAAATTTTACTGATTGCATTTTTGGCGTCAGTATCGATCACTAATCACCCGCTGATAGTTATTTTGGAAATATATTTCATGTACAGAATTGACCTCTCTACAGATTTATTATAATTATAGATAGATATAGAAGATAACGAAATAATTATTGAATTATTTCGTTATTTATTGAACCGAGTTTTGTTCAGATTTTAGATTCTAATTGGAAACTTGAAAATTGAACTTCTTTATTTTAACAGCCCTTCTGCAAAAAGGTCAATTTTCGAATTTGATATTATTCTCATTCTACGCACAGTTATTAGGGTGTACTAATAAGTAAATTGATGGCATCGAAAGTGTAACGAGCGAAGGTCTTCACGATATTGCCCGAGTCATAATTACTTAATTCGGTTACTTAGGTCTTGAAAACGATTAAGTAATATGTCAGCATAAATCTAACCATTTTGTCCCTGGTCCATTAAAGGCAAAAATACTTAAGAACAAAATCTCGGAAAGCACTAAAACTTCCATAGCAGCGTTATTTAAGTAGCCAGTATTCTGACAAGAAAATTAATATGACTTGGTCAGCATAGTGGCCGAACTCCGTCCAATATCATTTACCATCGCCATTGTTAGTCAAGTGTAGTAACTAGACATGCGGGTAGTGCATTCAATGGCTCTGCAAATTTGCCTCCGTCGGACTGTAAGCATGATAAAATGCACACTCAAGGCGAATGGAATCACTACACTATTATGCTGGCTTGCTTTATTAGAAAGCTAGATAAATAGGCAACTACAGTGATATATCTTCACTGTTTGACATTACAGACATTGAATGGGGCTTTGTTTACGAAAATGGTTGTTTGTTTACATTGTCTTTCATTATTTAGGTGGAAGAATAGCAATCTCTTGTTAGGGAGTTTTTGTTTCAAGAAAATTTTTAGTCAATTACTGAGGAAAGTTACACTTTGGAACTTCAAAATGAGGACATCCTTGGATAAGGATTAAGGATGTTTTATATTCGTGCGGGTCCGTTTTTGGCGTACCTAAGTAATCTCGATGTTTTGCTTTACTTCGGATAAAAGTTTGTATTGTCAACTCATCGCTATCACAAATAGTTCTAATTTCAAAACCAATTCTGTATTGAAACGTCTTCAATTCGGAAATCCTTCGTGCCTTGAAGATATTGAAATCAAGCCAACAAAGGTCATAAGCGCACTTGTTACAATATTTCCAAGAAATAAAACCAATGAAGCGACAACAAAAAAACAAAATTGAAACAATGATGTCAACCGAAATATACAAACAGTGAATAGAAATATTTTACAAATAGTGAAATATTTTATTCATATTTCAATGCCGGGCAATTTTATGTCATTCTTCTTCCTCATAATTTCCTTATACCTTTTCTTGAAATATTTTTTGAAAAGTTATTTGAAGTGGATCAAAGTTTTTCAATAAGCTTATGAGCCTACAGTAAACCGTGGTCTGGCATTACTATGGACTTATGGAGAGTGTCTCATTAATAGGAAACGATAATATCCATTAGTTTAGATCATTTTTTTAAATGGGTTTTTATGTCATCATCTGCCTAGCCTTTCCCAACTATGTTGGGGTCAGCTTCCAGTCTAACCGGATGCTGCTGAATACCAGTATTTTACTAAACATGGAGCGATTGCCTATCTGACCTCCACAACCTAGTTACTGGGTAATACTGACGTCCGTCAACTGAGTTGCGCACCGAAAGGGTACAAAAATTTCACAACTTCTATCTTCGCCCAAACCCTATTATGTTTATACATGTCTTTGTGTGTGTATGTTAAAAATGTTTTTATCAATCTTTTTTTTTCAACAGTATTTTTATACGGTATAAAAATACTTTTGCTCTTTCAATATTTGCCATTTTATTTTTGGATGGCACTGTTGTGTGTTCTGTAGTACAAAGACATTTCTCTGGCTACATCCCCTCGTTCAATTACCTAATAGGTACGTCATTTAATTAATTGCAGCTATTACTTTTACATTACATGTGCAACTTCAATCGATATTGCTGGCGAAACTTCACAAAAAATATGCTGAAAAATAGCTGGTCAAATGATTTATTATAAAGTTGCGAATAAAACTTTGACAAACTCATAAAAATATTACTAACTAGACTTCATACCATGTCTAAAAACATTAAAACCTGACCCATTTCTTCAAACGTAGGAGACGGGTTTAGAAAAAAAAATTCACACCCCTATTTGATTCATGTATTCCTCGTAAACATTCCGGAACGTGCTGACTATGCCGCCTTCTATCTTTACCGCTGACTGGCTATAAGACAAAGGGTGTTTTTAAAAACCTCAGACCGTATTCACAGTTTTAGGCTAGAGATAAAACGCAACTTCTGTTGTGGTGTGACCGAGTTACCCGGCGGAAACAAAAGTGTGCTTCATGGGACTTATCTCTTCATCTACGTGCATAGTAAGAAAGCTATGAATTTTAAATTTTTAGTTTTACAAGGAATGTTGCTGTTATTGGGTATTAAAACGTTTTTAGAATTATAACGTTCTTAGTTTGTTTCTTGGGGTAAGTAAAAGTCTCAGTTAATTTGCAGAGGGTTTTCAATCCATACTAATATTACGAGTATAAATGCGAAACTGTGTTTGTCTCTCTGTTACCTCTTCATGCTTAAGCCACTGATCCGATTTAGATGAAACTTGGTATAGAGATAGTTTGAGTCCTCGGAAAGGACATAGGATGGTTTTACTATAAATACGCCTAGATTTATAGGTATGATTGATAATGAACAAGATATTTCCATCAATTTGAAACACCTTAATTTATTAAGATCAAAGATAACTTTGAAGTAGATAGCTAAACAATTCTATTATAGAAAGCCGTCAGAAACATGCAAGTGGGTAGGTAACTGTACTTGAAACTATACAAACTTGAAGTAACTATCCCATTTTAGAGAGTTAGTAAGGCGAATCAATAACTTCAGTGTCTGTTAATAACAACAATATGAACGAGATATTAAATGTCCCGGGGCAGTATCCCGTCAATTTGTGGTTTAACGAACTACCTACAAAGATGGCGTCCATGTCTTCATGTTTCCAGATACGCAATAATTGCATAGTAGTGTTAGTTAGGTTAGCAATGTTGGGGAGATATTTCACCCACACGATCTACGTAACATTTAAGGCTTGACCGCATTGATGTCGGGATGATCAATACTTACGTGACAAGAGCGAATGTTTTCATCGATCAGCTTCGGATTAATCTTATTTATAAAAACTTAGGATGTTCGATTGTTTTCGATCTTTAGTCTCTTTATTTTGAAATGGAAGTTGTTTTGATGATTGTTTTTTAATATCATAAGTCCATTTCTATTGTTTTATTTTTACATTTAAACTGAGATGCAAATTGATAGAAGATAATATTCCATTGATTTCCTGGATATGAAAATAAATATAAGATCGGATCGTTTATTCGGTACGCAGAAAAAATACATACCTAATTCGTAAATAATGTTCAATACCTGGTAATTAATACAACCGGATGATTATTTTAACGTAACATATACCAATAATTAGCTACAAACAATACAACATATAAATAATAATAATAAACATAATTACGCTTAGGTATTTACACCGTTGTACAAGTAAGCGAATTACAAAATCCTTTATCATATTTTCAGCTGCAATATATTGTGGGCATTTATATTCGCTTATTAAAAACATTCAAATATAATTTTGGACAGGATGCCGGAAAAATTATTAGGAAGAGTAGACATATATTTCAATCTTTATTATTCCGCTGTTTTGGGCCGCAATATTAAAACCCGTCGTTTTACAAGGTGTTTTAAAATTACGAAACACTGCGATAAAGCAGTTTTTCTTTCTGTAATAAAACTAGAGGGATTTACCGGATGCCTCATTTGAAATATTTGCAATGGCGTACCTATAGCTTTTGTTTTTTATTCATGTATTTGGATTTGCTAAGTATTTTTAAATAACTATATATGCATTCACCTGAATGCATAGGTAAATAAGATAAACATTAAAAGTCCTATACCTTGCTAGTTTGCTACATAATACCAAATGAACCTTCATTTGGTATTATGTATAATGTAGCAAACTAGCAAGGTAACTAATCCATTCTGGACGCTCGGACAATAATTCGCAAAATTCTTTGTTTAGAAAGAAACAATAAAAAAACCGGTCAAGTGCGTGTCGGGCCACGCGCAGTGTAGTGTTTCGTAGTTTTTATAATAGCCAAGTGCGGGTCGTGTTCGCTGACTGACAGTTCCGGACCATGCTCTAACTAAAAGCCAAACATGACTACCTACCTAATTTGACTTCCTATACAAATCCTCAACTGATCCGACAATTATCGAGTCAAATACAATTGGTCGACTATTACTCGTAAACTTGTAAAGCCCACTTAAGTGTGATAGTTTTCCTTTAAACTTCGTTAGATATAGGTAATACTGCCGTGACATTTGAATTTCTAACTACAACCGTTTAGTTGGTAGAGGGGGGGACACTTGACTCTAACGAAAATTGGTACTTTAAAGCTTGATAAGTCACGAACGATTTACTTAATAAAAAAACGGTCTTCCAAACCCCTAATATTTCTGAAAGACCTATCCAACGATATCCCACACTATGGAAAGGACGAAAAAAAAATTATAATCCCCCTTTAAATGTAGGGGAGGTACCCTAAATAATTGTTTTTTTCAAAATTTTATTGTACCGCTTTTTTGGTGTCATTAACGTGTATATTCATGCCAAATTACAACTTTCTAGTACCAATAGTTTTTGAGCTAAACCGCGGACAGACAGACAGACAGACAGACGGACATGGCGAAACTATAAGAGTTCCTTGTTGACTACGGAACCCTAAAACACAACAAAATAAATAAAACTGTCATTCTTCAAGCATATCTTGCATTATTCAACCCTTGAAAAAGTCTTTACACATATTTGCGTAAATCTCGACAGAAGAAAAAACCAGTTTATTCTTCCCCTTAATCAAGCGGAGTGGCGCACACAATTTTCGTATTATGCCAGATCGAGGTTTACATTCTCATTCGGAGTTTTTCCGACTCCAAGAGCTAGGTAAATTTTCCTTTAACTAAGCTTCCTGCAAATCGGATATACTCGTTCCTACGTGGTTTAAAACAACATATTACATAGAACATAGTAACCCATCGGCAAATAAGCCAACAGTGATATGGGTTTGACAGGGCCGGATGAAATGTCCGATTGATTATTGAGATTGCAATCTTTTTTTGATTTGCGGGGGATTAATGAATGATAGGACTTATTACCTTATTATTGCTTTTATAGTGGTCCGTAATATGAAAGATTGTAACTTGCTTGTGTAGGTAATGGTTTCAATAAATACGTTTGGTCTCGTGTCTCTTTTAGCTAGTCATTAAGATTGACAGAGCACATCAGGACAGCTCTCTCATGTTATCACCACCACCACTGATGTACATGCTACTACGTGTCATCAGAAATAAAAGTGATATTAACAAATTACAAATGCTAATCCATTTCGAATATTCAATTGTTTATTTTGAGCGTAAGCAATTTACCTTAACCTCAGAAGCTAATCTGTATTAACTGTACCTACCTGGGGCCCAAGTCCGCTATTTTTATAAATTCGTCATTCCAACACGATCCATTGTCATTTTGCTAAAAGTTCGTAATCTGCTAAATTCATAATGGTCGATAATTGGTCGGTCAATGGTCTGAGAAAAACTACTACTATTCAATGGAGTGTCAGTGGTTGACCATTGGAAAGTCATAATGACGCCATTATATTAATAGATTACCAAATTTGTCAAAATCGACAATTATGAAATCAATGATAAACCATTCTGACACCATTGTAATAGCAGACTTGGGGCCCTGGCCCCATGTAGGAGTCAATTATTAACTAATACAAATTATTATGTAGGTGCCTATACAGGGTGCAATTGAAGTCATGGGCATTATTTTAACCTAAGGCACTACTCATGATACTAATTGCATTAGGGCTACTATTACGCAAATCAAAAATATTATTAATGCAAGTATGGAAAACCTTAAAATGTAATAAGTCATAGAAAGTATCAAACACTTTGCGCTTCTCGATAGCAAATGCGTAGGTACATTACGCCGTACGCGTCATTGGGCGTGAATTCTTTGACCCCGCCCGACTCACGTGACATTCGTAAGTTGCCAATGAATTGATTCATAATAAATTCCAACTTTCCCTTCGTACTTTGCCGGCTTAGGACGGTCAAAACTACGTCAACTAACATACATTAAAAAAAACATTTACGTACCTAGCTTGTGGATTGTTTTGAAAAAACCTTATTTGTCGGTAAAGTGACAGAGGGTAAACGGGTGCTCTTCCACGGGCTTGTGCATGTGCTGGCACGTGAAAAGACGAAAAATCCAACAGGTTCTTAGTGGTTCTGGTGGAATGAGACCCCGTGAAGGAATAGGGTCGTTTGGGTTGCGGCGATGGAACATTTCACGAGTTCATACAACCATTTGTGGGTATTGTTGGTTGGTGTACCTAGCCTGCACATTACGCGGTCGAGGCATCGTGTACACAAACACACACACAACACACAAATACTACACTAACACTTAATACACTGCAATCCAAGCACCGTATGACGCGAGCGGCGAGTACGGCGATTACATCACGGGATCAATAAATCAATTACGCGTCAATGCACCTGCGCAGTCGTTATGACACTGGTTCCGGGTTCACGTTGCGGCGGGAAGCAGACCCCGCGCGGGGGTGATATTCGTATTTTTGCGAGTGAGGGAGTGGGACGGAGAGAGTTCAGGGAATGCCGCCGGACGGCACGTCTTTTAGCCCATTGTTATTATTACTTGTAAGGAAAAACCCGCGCGCGCGCAGGTGATGTTTGTTTACATTTCGCTTTGCGCTGTACTGCGCTTTAAGATTTTGATACTTCAACATTTATTGGCGTTAACGAAGTATTTTGTTTTAATTACTTTAAGTGTTTATTTGCAATAATAAGCCTTGTGCAATTTGACTTACTACATTTTTAAGGTTTTCCTTAATTGCATTAATAATATTTTTGATTTGCGTATTAATAGCCCTAATGCAATCAGTATCGTGAGTAGTGCCTTAGGTTAAAATAATGCCCATGACTTCAATTCCACCCTGTAGATTGGTACTCTAGACGCAAACTAGTACAATAGCTGTGGTTAGCTGTTGCCTGCTGATATTGAACTGGTCTTAATTGCAGACTACCCCACAATATGTTAATTTTGAAGACAATTAGATACTAAATTGAACCATGTGGCTTATTGTAGATATACCTAATAGCCATGAGTCTGTTGGCTGATCTTGTATCAGACAGGCAGATCGGTTTGCTAGAAAACATCTTGGTACTATAGAACCTCGGTACTCAAGGTATAAATTCCTTATTATAAAAGCGGAACCTTCAAATAAAGCTTTAATACTGTTACTCAATCGAGTTTAGCTAATTCAATGTCAAGTAATGGAAAACTACGTGATAACTTTCACCGATAGTAGTTTATGGCTACACCAAATAACGCAGAACGCTCGTCACTAACATTGAATATGTTGATTTTTCTCTCTTTTTTTAAATCCTTGAATACAAACAGTGTAACAGAACATCGACCTTCTTATTTATTTATCAATTTATTTATTTATTAAGGACAAAAAACAGTTACATGCTACAAAATGCAGAGAAATACTTAAACTAAGATTTAACACACATGTAACCCACGCCATTGTCCACGTTTTAACTAAAGGTTAAATAGACATAAAAGAAAAACAATAGTCGCTGCCACAACAATATTGCTGCGTTACTTAGCTTAGCTTAATTTAACTTAAAATACTCACTAAACAAAATATCCAGAGCCATTTTCTTAATTAAATATATCAATGTTTTTCCTACTCCAATAATTAACCTAATACTTATGCTAAATTCGAGTAAATCCAGATAATTAACGAGGCCTATTTGAAACAGTTCGCTGAAGCTTAACTAAATAATTTATGATTAAATTAATACACTTCCTTTCTCCTTATAATAAGTTAGTTGCTAAGCGACCGGGACTCATAAATTTTATATTTTAAACCTCGTAATACAATTGCGTACCTACGAGTTGAGTTAATCTTGTAAATCTAGCCTTCTAAATAAAGTGAATTAATAAAGTTATAGTAGGTATATTCAAGTTCGGGGGCGAGATATTCGTCTTTTCGTATACTAGTCCGTCGTAATAAAACAGGATTTTCAGGAAATACTTCAGAACTTTGTCGATGTGACTGTTTTGCTGCGAGAGCCTTCAACATAACATAACAACATGCCTGTAATCCTTGAAGGGTTAAGCAGAGGGTCATCTACAGTACACCCACATTTAGCCAATTATGTTTAAGTCCAGAAATTTCTGATTAAAAAACCGACGCAATAACGCCTTGTGCGACATTAGAAATCGAGACCATCATGGTTTCATAAAATATTATTTTTTGTTTGTCGTCTGACTTATCTGTATAAAAGATATGAATACGACAAAAACTGTACCGCTTAGACTTTCGTAATAGAATAATTATCATACAAAACCGTCAATCTACAAGATTTTAATATAATATACATAATATTGACTTTGAAATAGACATAATTTCTTAAACTATTATTTAACTTTAATAATAATTGTAAATTTGAGGATTAAGTTGGCATTCTTTTTTTTCTCTATTTGAATTAATGTTGGTTGGCTGTTTTGAGTACTTTATGCGGCCTACCCAAATGTCCTTTCTTTGGTATTGTTCGTCAAGTCGTTGAGCTGCTCAAGTTTTGAGTTGCGCTGACTGGACTAGTCGACTCAAATCTGTGTGGTACTTTCCTCAAAAGACCATTTCATCAACATGGTCTTCACGTGATCTGACCAAGATTATCTCTGGACTTTAAGAGACCTTTGAGTTTGTTTCGAACTTTCTTTTCAGAATAGTCAGATGGAAACGCCGACCTCGCCTAGCTTATTTTTTTATAATATGACATCTAAAAGTGATTCCGATATCCTATTTACAAAAAAACAATTTCATTTCATTTCAGAAAACTTACAAACTATTGTTAGCTTCGGAGAGATGCTAACTGTACCCTGATAAACGAAACGTCACTAAATTTATCCATACATTATATGTTTTTGTTTATATCATGACCTAAACTTTTCAGCTAAAACTAACCCCTACTTACTGTATTTTATTTTAAATTCATATTATCTCATAATTTTATGCCATTATTCTATAAAATTACTAGAAAAAGTGGCATATTATGCAACCTTCTCTGCTTATCTTTAACCTGAGGGGCAATTTCCAAATTTTTAAGAACGTTCGCATTCTAATTTCAGCCTCAATCTGTCAAAAATACAATCAATTTACTTACTTACGTTTTTGACAAGTTTTTGACATTGTTTGTCGCTGAGATGAGTTTATGACGGCTTTCAAAGGGGGAATTCTCGTAATTTTAAGAACGTTCAAAGTCAAAAAATACCTCTAATTTCCCTACATTTTGACAAGTTTTTGGCATTTGTTTGTCGCCGAGATGAGACTGCGACTCGATTTTGAACGTTTTAAATTACGAGACAATTGGCCTTCTGGTATCGCTTTACTAACCCGCCGTGAATGAGGTCGGGTATCTCATATCCGACCGTTATACAAAACAAACGATATCTGCCGATTTCGTGATTTCAAGAACGCGGCTCACCCTTTAGCTGGAGAAGAGGGTGCGAGGCGTGATTTCTGGCAGTGGGAGCAGTGCTGCACTGTCGCCAGTGCTGCGTGTTTGCACTCATGCATCCCCCGATGCATGAGCGCAAACACGCAGCGGGTATCTTAAACCCGACCTCACAGTCGGTGTACTTATTTTGTGTTATACATTTATTTGATTGTATCCTTATAATATGGATATTTCCTAACTTTTAGGGGCATAAACGCAAGAAATGTCTTATGAGGAGAGTCAGCGACAGCTTGCTAACCTTTTGGAAGCTCGTTCAGGTGACGATATTGATGATCTAAGAAGTTTTAAAGAAATTTATCACTGCGCTCTACGTAGTTAGGAAACTGACTCGGAATAGGACGCATTTGTTCATGAGGAGTATACCGTCATCTCGGCTCAAATACGACAGATGAAGAGTCAGTTTTGAGTGAGAAAAGCTGCTGTTGACGTTACTGATATATTGAGTGCTACGTACAACGTTTCACGCAATAGCAAACGTTAGCCTGTGACATTTTTTTAAGGTCTGCTCAGTATGGCGGTTATAAATGTTATTATCATTTATCGTGAGAATCACAAAACGCAAACCAAACGACGTGATTTCTTTTGCAAATTAGGCTTATCTTTAATTACCCAATGGTAGTCTTCGGCATAGGCAGAGCCATGATCGCATTCCTAGGGAAACGCGAAAGCTTATACGGAAGTTTCTCTGAGATTTTACATTGATTTTATTTATTTTTGTGTTCAAAGTATGAAGACATTTTAATTCATTGTGTTCATGTGCGCTGTTTACCTTAGAATTAGTATCTAATAGTAGATATTCAGCTAAAGTCCTCATACATTTTTGATTTGTAAGTAAAAAAAAAGTCACTCAAAGTTTCGAAAAAAAAAAACATATTTCAACATAAAAATATCGCTTATTTCATTATTTAAGTTAGTTACCCACAAGGTAATAATATGTATCTATTACCTACACACACAAGAATAAAGAACATTGTAAAGTCATTTGATCATTTCTGTAATAAATATATGCAATTTGATATATATGGGTATGTCACACGTCTCTTGTGGTGTAATTATTTTTCACCTCATTCACGCTGGGAGATCGAAATAGTGGCTTGTCCAAAATGTCTATTTAAATACGACAAACAAAAGCAAGATTCATAAAGCATAACAATGACTTATTTAAACATTAATATAATTTACTGAAAAACAATAAGAGCAAAAAGAAAGATTTGACCTTCCAAACAAAAGGGCGCTTTATTTTGTTATAGAACTACGAAACGTTTTAGCACTCATAAAATTATAATATGAATACTTCTCTTTGTCACAGAGTAACTCAAAGCAAAATAATCAACTTGTATAAGGCTGTGTCCCCAGTAGGCAAACTGTTAGCGGCCGACTGAGTTTGCGGCGTATCGGTTTAGTACGCCCTTCCATATAGATGTTTGAAATGGAGTGTCCACAGTTTGCTAGTTTTGCTCCCACTTTACTCACTTCACGCTCATTTTACTCACTCAGTCGGCTGCTTACAGTTTGCCTACTGGGGACACAGCCTAAATAAACAATAGTTTCATTATGGAATGATGCCAAATTGCGATGAGATTATTGTAAAATACGGATAAATCGGCCTTAGCTTTTCATTTACCATAAAACCGTTAATTTATTTTTGTTAAGTCTGTGTGCAGATTGAGTTGAGACTAAAGCTGGTATCAAACATATGAAGCTTCAAATATTTTAACACTTATCATACGTAATATGGGAGGCAAAACCTAAAATCTATTCAAGCATTGCACCTGCTCAAATACCCAACCACACAGGCTTTGTAAATAGGAAAGATATCTCTGGTGTTAAACTATAATTTTATGGAAACATGATGGGTTCAATTTCCAGGTCGGGCAAAGCGTTGTTATGAGGGTTTTTCAATCAGGAATTTCTGGACTTAAACATAACTGGCTAAATGAGGGTGTACTGTAGGTGAACCTCTGCTTAACCCTTCGAGGATTGCAGGCACGTTGTTATGTTTTGAAGGCTCTCGCAGTAAAGCAGTCTCATCGACAAAGTTCTGAAATTTTTGAAAACTGAAAATCCTATTTTATTACAATGGACTAGTCAGCGAAAAGACAAACATCTCACCCCCGGCCTTTAATATACCCTATAACTTTATTAATTCACTTTATATAGAAGGCTGCTTCGCAGATTTGCTGAAAGAAATTTCGAAGTACCATTGCACTCAAATTACTCAAATTATAATTACATATGTCATATCCCTATGTATTTTAATGTGTGTACATAAATCATAAAACAAACAAACAAAAAAGGCTGGATTTACAAGATTAACTCAAATCGTAGTTACGCAATTGTAGGTATTAGGTTTAAAATGTAAAATTCATAAGTCCCGGTCGCTTAGCAACTAAATTGTTATATGAAGAAGGAAAGTGGTATTCATTTAATCATATTATTTAGTTACGCTTCAGTGAGCTGCTTTAAATAGGCCTTATTAATTATCTGGATTTACTCGAACTTAGCATAAGTATTATTAGATCTGTATAGAATTATTTGAATAAGAAAACATTGATGTATTTAATTAAGAAGGTCAATGTTTTGTTAAATAGGCCTCATTAATTATCTGGGTTTACTCGAACTTAGCATAAGTAGTTATCAGATATGTACCTATGTAATTATTTGAATAAGGAAAACATTGATGTATCTATTTAATTAAGAAGGTCAATATTCTGTTGAAGTGTTTTTGTTCTTGAATAAAAAAGTCATTGAACATAAAGAAGAGAAAAAGTTATCAAATTCAATGTAGTAACGATCGTTATATGGTGAAAGCAAAAACCGCTATCGATGAAAAGTTATCATATCGTTTTCCTAGACATGATATGAATTAGCTAAACTTATTTGAGTAGCAATATTAAAGCCTTGCTTGAAGGTATAAACTTCCGCTTTTGTAATGAAGGATTTATACGTTAATTATCGTCAGGCAACAGCCACGTTATTACAATAATTATTATGCTGGTTTGCGTCTAGAGTACCAATCTATAGGTACTATCGAAGAAACTTACATCTACACACAGTAAGAGCTATTCCTGCAGCACTCGGCTGCTAGAAACGCTTGCTAACAGATGTGGTCATTTTCTGCACGGGATTTTGTTTTTAATTTGGGCAGGTATAAGTGTCTTCGATGGTGACTGGTGTGGGTGATGGTGAGCTGACTTCTTGCTGTAGGAAAAGCCACCAATGCGAGGTCAGCTAAAACTGGAAATGTATAGCTTGTTGGTATCATCGCACCACAGTGGTAATACTCGCAATACGAAAACCGCCCTTAAAACTACGACATAAGAGCGGCAGAAGACACGGGAATAAAATTATTTATTGATATCATTACCAAAACCAGATAATAAAATTACACTCTATCATAATACGGATGACTGTATAAAACAATAATAAGGTAATAAGTCCTAGCATTCATTGATCCCCGCAAACAAAAAAAGATTGCAATCCCAATAATCAATCAGACATTTCAACCGGACCTGTCGAACCCATATCATTCGTATTGGCTTATTTGCCGAAGGGTTACTTACTATGTGATATGTTGTTTTAATACCACGTAGGAACGAGTACAGCGAATTTGCAGGAAGCTTAGATAAAGGCAAATTTACCTAGCTCTTGGAGTCGGAAAAACCCCGAATGAGAATGTAAACCTCGATCTGGCATAATACGAAAATTGTGTGCGCCACTCCACTTGATTAAGGGGAAGAATAAACTGGTTTTTTCTTCTGTCGAGATTTACGCAAGTATGTGTAAAGACTTTTTCAAGGGTTGAATGTAAGTAATGCTTGAAGGATGACAGTTTTATTTATTTTGTCGGGTTTTTTATTGTTTCTTTCTAAACAAATAAAGTTGCGAAATATTGTCCGGACGCGGGCGCGCCGAATGGATCAGTCACCACACAGTTTTATAAACTAATATTAAGTAGGTATTATAAAGGGAAAAGATATGATTGTTTGTATGTTTGTTTGTTACGCTCTCATGCTAAAACGGCTGAACAGATTTGGATGAAATATGGCATATGGGTAGACCATATCGTGCTCAGGTCGGGACTTAAGCAAGTAAAACCGCGGGGCCCAGATAGTATTATATAATTTAACACTCATTGATCCAAATGTATAGCTAAACAAGATAAAATTGAAAACCTTATTTTCGAAGTCTGCTAAAAATAAACATAAGTTTCCACTCCCAGAGTAAAATTAAATTTAAAACGTCGTAATCAATTTAAAAATGCTTAGCAATTTCCGAAAAAGAGGGCGCCAAAATGAATAAATAACAAACGCTATATACAAATATACAAACGAGGCATCCGGTGAATTCCTCCAATTTTATTATGGAAAGAAAAACTGCTTTATCGCCGTGTTCCGTAATTTTAAAACCCCTTGTTTTAACCCAAAACAGTGGAATAATAAAGAATGAAATATAATTTTAGTCTTCCTAATAATTTTTCCGGCATCCTGTCCAAAATTACATTTGAATGTTTTTACTAAGCGAATATAAATGCCTACATATTTCAACTGAAATGATAAAGGAGATTTTGTAATTCGCTTAGGGGGGCGCATAAGCCCAGAAAAAAATCTAGTTTCACGCGCGCCTCCTTGTTTACCCCTCTCATCAAACACGACGAAAACAAAACACGATCCCTTTCCGCCAGCAGAAACTTTTCGTCCGGCCTATTTGTATTTGAATTCAAATCTTCTGTAGTAAGTATACGCAAAATAATCAGATAAAACGGCTCTATTCAATGTACCTACGTATGATCGCTATACAAGTGCGTATATTATTAAATATTATTGTATGTCCGTGAATCTGTTTCAACCCTAGTAACAGATTCACGGACATGAAAGTAATATTAATAATAATAAACCATTTATTTTCAGGTAACAAAGACCCATAGATACATACCTTAACCTAAGTATACAAAATAATATAGTACCTAACAACTTTGTTAGTAAATAAAAAACAAACTCCAGCCTACAAATACAGCCTTATTTGTAGCCAATCTTAGAAAAATTGGCATCTATGTAAATGGGTGCCAAAGTAAGTCGAAAGTTCACTAAATTCCTCTTTTGTAGGTAACTGTTGAAAATTTCGCTTTGAAAACTTTCCTACAAAGTGTAAATTATATACGATCGCAGCCGAAAATTTGAGCGCAGTCCTCCCATATCAACAGAGCAACTCTGTTGAGATGGAAGGACTGCGCTCAAATTTTCGAACCGACTGATTGTGATTTGTGAAAAAAAATATGTTCGAAGTTTCTGCAACGAGCGACGGAAGATGACTTCTTCCACGAACAAAGAACGTCGTAATTTGTCGCCGTAATAAAACCATGAATAAAAGGAATAACAAAAAAATACGTGCATAATTTTTATCGCCTTGTATTAATACATTAATCATCAAATTTTTATCCTAATTAGTCCGTCGTCGTAAGTCGTGAAAATTGATGGTAACTTGGTGAGTTTTTTTTATCGAAAAAAAAAATTGAATATTTTGTGTTCCTGTTGCACAATAAGTCTGGAAATACCATGTAGTTACTCATATTATTTTATTTTATACCTAATTCATCAATTTCAGGAAAAATCATATTGAAGTTAGGCTATTTTGATTACTTCCCGCTCTTAGAAACTTGTGCAACGGCTTAAATAAGCATAATTATGTTCTATTTTTAGCGGCTTATTGTTTGGTATATTTTCCGTTGAAATAAACAACCCAATGTTTCTACCTAATTAACACGTTTAAACAGTTCGTAATCACACTCGGTGCGATCCGTACACGTCTTTTGTTAATTAGTGGTAAACAAAAAACCTGTTTAGCTTATCGGCTTGCGCTCGCGCAGGCCGGTATCGCGTCGCGTGTGCTGTTAGGCAATTATGAACTTTATGTTTAATGGATAGTGATCAAAATTGCGATGAGAATTATGACGTAAACAGAAATACTGATATATTAGATGACCAAACACAATTCACTAACGAAATAGAAATGGATACAATAACATCAGTGGGGAAACGACAAAGACCCGAGGATAATGAAGAAGGTTGGCAAACTGTAGCGAAGAATGTTAAGAAGAAGGCAAAACATAATAAGGCTGTGTCTATTGAACCACCAATACAAGTTACCGTAACCTCTAAGGAAAAGATTCCCAAACAATTTGCACTTGCAAAATTATTAAAACAAAATGAGATAATGGACATTGACAGAATAAAATATATTAATCCATACAAGTTGCTGGTTACGTTCAGTAACCAAACCAGTGCAGATAAATTTATTTGTTGTCCGGTATTTAGTGAACTTGGTTGGCGAATACAGAAAACTTGGGAGTTGGTATATCGTACGGCATTATTAGAGATATCGAATTAGGCCTATCTGAAGAAGAACTTATAGAATATATCTACTCTGAAAAGGAAGTTGTAACAGCTAAACGGCTCAATAAAAAAGATGGCGGTGAATGGGTTCAAAGTGAAACTTTCAGAATTGGTTTTAAGGGTTCTTCCTTACCCACACACATACTGTTATTTGAACTGAAAATAAGAGTAGAATCTTATACGTTTCCTGTGACACAGTGTTCTAAGTGCTGGAGATTTGGGCATATAGCTAAAATGTGCCCGGCAAGTAAAGCATTATGCCCAAAGTGCTGTAACTACCATGATACTTGTGATACAACTGAATTTAAATGTTCTAATTGCTCAGGCAATCACGAGGCTAAGTCGAATCATTGCCCTGTCTATAAAAAAGAAAAGCGCATTAGAGAATTAATGTCAGAACACAATTGCACGTATCAAATAGCCCTTTCAAAATATTTTGATTCTCCTTCACTCCTCACACAAGAAGTTCAACGAGCTCCGAGCCCGATCATTGAATGTAGAAGTATACAGGTAGCTCAAAAAGGCAAGCAAGATTCAGTTACTTCTTTTCAAGAAGTTTGTATTGAATCAGTAGATGGAAAAAATCCTCCAAGTTCTGGCAAATCAAAAAACAAAAAGAAAAGTAATAAGAAGAAGAAAGTACCTTAAGAAATAGCACATAATGTGATGGCAGAAATTGAGACTTCGGATTCAGAAAAATCGGCAGAGGGCCTTCCTGGTTCAGCGTCGCAATCAGGAAATATGGATCAGACACATTGGAAATCATGGTCATTTAGCGAAGTTATACGAAAGATTAAGGACTTTATTAAGGACAAGAAAGATATCGTAGTCGATAGGCTCAAAGCCATAATTAAGATATGTACAGATTGGTTTACCTCATTTGTTACTAACCTTATGCCAGACTTATCTATGATTGTTAAAATGTTTTTGGGTGATAATGGTTAACAAAACGAAAACTGGTATTGATTTAAATGTGATGCAATGGAATGCTCGCAGTCTTAAGCCTAAATTAAAGTTATTTGAACAGTTACTAAACCGGGAGCATATACATATAGCTGCAATTTGTGAAACATGGCTCGATCGGGATACACCTTTAAATATTAGTAACTACAATATTTTTCGTGAGGACAGGGACCTTTCTTATGGCGGTGTAGCTGTTTTGACACACAAGTCGATTCAGGCAGTACGCGTCTCTTTGACGAATAACAACTCGGGTCTAGAAATTGTTAAAGTAAAGCTGTATAACTGTGATGAAATTCAAAACATTATTGCTATTTATTGCCCGCCAGAACTTCACACAAATCAAAGAGTCTGGGATTATTTATTTTCACTTGGTAGTGGGAAGACCATGATCTTGGGGGATTTTAATGGTCATCACACAAATTGGTCACATAAGATAGACGCGAGAGGCAATCAGATTCTGGATTCCGTAATTGATTATGATTATGTTATCTTGAATGATGGTAGCCCAACGCGTCTACAAATAGTAAGTGGTAGCTTGAGACAATCTTCCCCTGACATAACTATGGTGACGTCAGACATATCATTAAAATTTGACTGGAGGGTAACTAGTGAAACATTAAGCAGTGATCATGTTGTCATCAAAATTTCTACTACTTTTAGCTCTGAAAGGTCCTTTTTCAAAAAGAAAAACTTCAAAAATGTTGATTGGAAGAAGTATACCGATTATGTTCAAAATATTTTTAATTCATTTACCATAACAGAAGATGATCCCCAAGTTACTTATAATCGATTTCTGGATAATCTAAAACTGGCGTCAGATAAATTTATTCCTGATATTAAAATATGTTTAAATCCTAGTAGTAAGTTTCACCCAAAACCTTATTGGAATGTAGAACTTTCAAAGTCGGTAGCACACCGACGTTTGGCTTTGGCGGTATTTAGACGTAATCCTACTCCTACAAATTTTACATTGCTCCAAAATAAAATACAAGAATCTCAAAGACTTTTAAGATGTGCTCATAATAATTCCTGGCGGGAACTTTGTTCTTCTTTGAATGAAAATACTTCTATTAATGACCTTTGGAGAAAAATGAAATGGATAAAAGGTTATAAAACTACCAAGCATTTTATTGATAATGATAAAGCAAGTCTTTTGCTACATAGTTTGACCCCTGATTATGTCCCTGTTTCTCAACCATTGTTTAATTCTCAAAATTCAAAATTAGATTCACAAATAACTTTAGTAGAACTTAATAAAAGCATTAAATCCAAAGATACCTGTCCAGGAAATGATGAAATATCATTTTCTATGATTAAATATCTCTCAGATAATGCTAAATCAGTATTATTATTCTTGTATAATAAATTTCTTTCCTTAGGTCTAGTACCGAGCCAATGGCGAGAAATTGGTGTAATTCCTATTCCTAAGCCCGCAAGAGACAACAATATGATATCATCGCTTAGACCTATTTCACTTATTTCATGTATATGTAAAATCTTCCATTCAATTATTCAAAAGAGATTAGAATGGTATTTTGAAAGTAAATGTTTGTTTGCCGATACCACTTTAGGTTTTAGAAAGTGTAGATCTTGTCTCGATAATTTAAGTCTATTAGTTACTAGGATACAAAAAGGTTTCTGTAGCAATTGTGTCACGGTCGGCTGTTTTATAGACATCGATAATGCCTACAATAATGTAGATATAACTCAGCTATTGCTAACATTAGATGGGCTGGGCGTAGGAAATAAGATTTGTCTATACCTTTGGGAGTTTCTTCGTGAGAGACATTTAAATATTAAAGTAAACGATTTACGTATGGTAAGAACTACGGGAAGGGGTTTAGCACAAGGCGACCCTCTATCACCGTTATTGTTTAATGTAGCTACTATAGATTTATGTAAAAAAATTAGTTCCGATCATGTTTATGTTTCACAATATGCAGATGACTTTGTTGTTTACTCCGTTGAAAATAGTGTGGATCAGGCTAGTTATTATTTACAGAATTCACTTAACTTACTTACCAAACTCCTTGCTGATATTGGTTTAGAGATTTCACCAACTAAAACTAAAACTTGTATTTTTAAAAAAGGTAAAAATAATAAAGTGTGCGTTCTTAAAATCAACAACTCAAACGTGCAGGTAGTGGAAAATGTAAAATATTTGGGCCTTTGGCTTGATCGCTCTCTAAGATGGGCCAAACATATAAATGAAACCCATCAAAAAACAGCAACATTTCTCAATGTCATTAAAGTTCTATCTGGAGCTAACTGGGGCGTTCACCCGAAACACTTAAGAATCGCTTATATTTCTCTAATTCGAAGTCGCATGGACTACGCTAGCTTTCTGTATGGGGATAGTTGTCACTCAAACTTGTATAAACTTGACAAAGTTCAAAACCAAGCGATGAGGATCATTGGTAGTTTTATAAAATCGACACCAATTCATGTCATGAGTAGTGAATTAAGTCTCCAGCCCCTATTTATTCGTAGAAGCTATTTAGCTGGTAAATTTTATCTAAAGTGTAAGTCGTTGTTAAGTAATCATACAGTTATTGACTTGCTGGATGGTTTTTTACCTCTGATACCTTTGTGGAAAAGGAAGAATAAGCCTTTACTCATTTTAAGCCATGAATACCTGAAAGACTTGCGAATACACTGCAGCCGGAACTTGGAGATGTTTGGGTATCGCTCTTGGGTCAGTTATATGGATTTATCTAACAACATTAACTTTAGCATTAATGGAGTAAATCAAGCAAAAAATCGATTCCAGCCACTGGTTTTAAGTGATTTATGTTGTCAATTTTTAAACACAGAATATCCAAATTTTTATCAAATATTCACAGATGGTTCCAAAGAAAATGAGAATTCCGGAGCGGCTTTTTATGATCCTCAACAAAATATATCTATAGGTTTTAGTATTGACTCGAACGTGTCTATAATGTATCTTGAGTTGTTGGCAATTAGTGAAGCTTTATCATACATTCAGTCAATAAATCATAGTAAGTTTCTAATACTAACTGACTCCAAGAGCTCTTTACAACATGTGGCTCGTTGTACCTCGACAATTCGAGGAACGCCGATAGCTTACACAATAATTGATCAGATTCTGGAACTTCAACAGAATTCTAAATTAGTAATACTGCAGTGGATTCCGTCACATATTGGGATACATGGCAATGAGGTGGTAGATGTTTGTGCTAAGAGAGCCTGTGTAGAAGGTACTCCGTTAGATATAGTACCAACTTTCTCAGATAACTTCTATGTGGTTAAAAAATACTGTCATAAATTGTGGAAAGAATATCATGATGTGAGATCAAGAGAAAAAGGTATCTGGTACAACACCATTCAGCCTGAGCCTCTAATTATTCCTTGGATTGATAACTGTTCACTCAATAGAAAAGATATTGTTGCTGCCATGAGACTTCGATCCGGTCACATCCCATCGAGGAAGTTTACGTTCCTTATGGGTATCACACCTTCACCTAATTGCGAAAAATGTGGAGTAATCGAGGACGTACATCATATCTTAACCGAGTGTGAGCGGGGCGAACGCCTCAGGAGAAATGTTTTTGATTCCCAAAATATGTTTGGAATTGGTACTGTAAATAGTGTTTTAGCCAAGCCTATGTCGGACGAGGCTAAAACTCTATACAAAATATACTACAACCATATAAATTAATTTTAAATTCAAAATTTGGCAATGATGGAGCGACATAGTCAGTATTGTGACAAAGCTCCTTAATAAAGAGAAAAAAAAAAAAAAACACGTTTAAACATTATTTACGAAATATTTTTTCTACCAGTCCGCCTTTGTACAGTTTTTACTTGTGCATAAAGTTTTAATAAATAAATAAGTTATTGATTCGCCTTACTAACTCTCTAAAATGTGATAGGTACTGTAGGTACCTACTTCAAGTTTGTATAGTTTCAAGTACAGTTACCTACCGACTTACATGTTTCTTACGGTTTTCTATAATAGGATAGCTCACCTATCTACTTCAAAGTTATCTTTTGATCTTAATAAATTAAGGTATTTCAAATTGTCGAAAATATCTTCTTCATTAACAATCATGCCTATAAGTCAAAGCGTACTTATACAAATAGTATTGAAAACCCTTTGGTAATTGATAATACCTATCCTAAGAAACAAACAAAGAATGTTCTAGTTCTAAATGTCCGAACAACAGTACGAGTAACATTCCTTTTAAAACTAAAAATTTAGAATGAATAGCTTCCTTACTATGCACGTAGATGAAGAGATAAAGTCCCATGAAGCACACTTTTGTTTCCACCGGGTAACTCGGTCACACCACAACAGAAGTTGCGTTTTATCTCTAGCCTAGAAACTCTGTGAATACGGACTGAAGTTTTTAAAAACACTCTTTGTCTTATAGCCAGTCAGCGGTGAAGATGGAAGGCGACATAGTCAGCACGTTCTGGAATGTTTTACGAGGGAGAGATGAATCAAAATGGGGGTGTGAAAAAAATTGTCTAAATCCGTCTCTTTCGTTGAAGAATAGGTTAAGTTTTGATGTTTTTAGATGCGTTATGAGGCCTAGTTAGTTAAGAACATTTTTCATATATTTTTTCAAAGTTTTGGTTTATTGCGACGCGACATTATAATAAATCATTTGAACAGCAGAAAAGGTTTGAATTTTTTTTGAGAAGTTTTGCCTACAATATCGATTGGAATTGCTCATGTAATAAACGCAACAGTTGTAATTAACTTAATAGGTAGGTAATATAGAGAAAAGAGGTGGATAGAAAAATGTCTTTGTAATAGACAACAGTGCCATCCAAACCTAAAATAGGCTTACTAAAAATATTCAAAGAACGTAGCTTAGATACATATAAGCCATCTAAAAGAAAAAGATCTAAAGAAATGCGTAACTAATGCATAATGTTTCCTATTAATGAGGTACTCCGTAGTAATGCCAGGCCATAACACCGTTTACTGTAGGCTCTTAAGCTTATTGGAAAACTTTGATCCACTTCAAATGACTTTTCACAAAATATTCCAAGGAAAGGTACAAGGAAATCATGAGGAAGAAGAGTAACATAAAATTGCCCGGTATTGAAATATGAATAAAATATTTCTTTTCACGTTTTGTGTATTTCGATTAACATTGTTTCAATTTGTTCAACGACGCTCAATTAGGCGCTGTCATTTGTGCTTTTTTTATTGCCGCTTCATTAGTTTTATTTCTTGGAAATACTGTAACAACTGCGCTTGTGATCTTTGTTGGCTTGATTTCAATATGTTCAAGCCATGAAGGATTTCCTGATCGAAGACATTTCAGCACAAAATTGGTTTTGAAATCAAAACTATTTGTGATAGCGATGAGTTGACAATACAAACTTTTATCCGAAGTAAAGTAAAACATTGAGATTGCGCCAAAAACGGACCCGCACGGATATAAAACATTCTAAATCCCTATCTAGGCATGACCTCATTTTGAAGTTCCAAAGTGTAACTTTCCTCAGTAATTGACTAAAAATTTTCTCGAAACAAAAACTGCCTAACAAGAGATTGCTATTCTTCCACCTAAATAATGAAAGACAATGTAAACAAACAACCATTTTCGTAAACAAAGCCCCATTCAGTGTCTGTAACGTCAAACAGTGAAGATATATCACTGTAGTTGCCTATTTATCTAGCTTTCTAATAAAGCAAGCCAGCATAATAGTGTAGTGACTCCATTCGCCTTGAGTGTGCATTTTATCATGCTTACAGTCCGACGGAGGCAAATTTTCAGAGCCATTGAATGCACTACCCGCATCTCTAGTTACTACACTTGACTAAAAATGGCGATGGCAAATGATATTGGACGGGGTTCGGCCACTATGCTGACCAAGTCATATTAATTTTCTTGACAGAATATTGGCTACTTGAATAACGCTGTTATGGAAGATTTTAGTGCTTTCTGAAATCTTGTTCTCAAGTTTTTTGTATGTAATGGACCAAGGACTTATTGGCTGGATTTATGCTGGTTTTTTTTGACGTTGATTGATAAATTATCGCTGTGAGTCAAAGTATTGGATGGGACATTAACTTAGCGTTTTGGCTAAAAATAGGATCCTTTTATCTTATTTCAGGTTTGTTACATTCAACTCGAGTTTCTGAAAGTGCAGGGGTTGAATTTTTATTTACATAATTGTGTTCACGATACGTTCGAAAAATTATGTGATTACGACTCGAGCAATATCCTGAAGTGTCATGTTTTCGAAATATTAATATGATTTATAGTGATTTTAAATACTAAATATATAATTGAAAGTATATGATTTTCCTCAAATGATAGGCGTGTTTATTTCACAAGACCTTCGTTCGATACATTTTGCCACCAATTTACTTTACCTTTACCTTTATTAACTTGTTTATTATTAGTGAACCCTGAATAACTGTGCGTAGGATGAAAGTAATATCAAATTCTGTTGAAATTTGGCCATTTTGCAGAAAGACCCTTAAAATAAAGACGTTCAATTTTAATTGAAATACTTTCTTTGTGTTGTGTCCAATTAAAATCAACAATCTCAACAAAACTATCAACGCTCGAGTGACCTACCATTTAATTATTTCGTAATTGAAATCACAGTTATTCAGAACTGGAGAACTTGTTGGAATAGGTACCTACTTCTAAATAATTTTACTGAGAATGCTTTTTGGGAAGCTAATAGACGATATTAATTTCAACTACGGTAGGAAATACGGCAAAATATGAATTGAGTTATCTGTGTTTTCATGGTAACATTCGCATATACATATGTTGAAATAAATATATATATAATGATTTAATTATTAAACGCATTCAGCGGAATCGGGATGCATGCAAATAATTAGCGGGAGCATGTTCAATTGTTCACAGTTGCATTAATATAATATATTCGCAGATTACGTGACTGGTACGAACTACGGTTAGATTGAAGGATTCTAAACATTACACATAGCATCACGCCTGTAATGCTCGAAGTGTTAAGCAGAGGTACCTATAGAACACCCACACTTCGCCAGTTGTTTCAGTCCCATGCCTTCTATTGCATGAGACTCAGCATATAGACTCCGGGCTGCCGCTGAGAAATATTCCAGAAGGATTCTTTTTTTAAATTATACTTTGCCCGACCCGGGAGTCAAACCCAGTACCTTATGACCAGCAGTATCGCGCTCGTTGCATTTGTCAACCAATGCAACGAGGCATTCGAGACTCTATCCTAAATATAGACAAACTTTAGTTGTCTATATTTAGGATACCTACGTATACGTTTTCTTGTTCTTTACGTGTCTATAAGTTAACCAGAACATTACCTGAACCATAAAACACACAAACGTGTTCATTCGTGTTTATATTGCGGTAACAACCAAATCTCTTCGATGAACCTATAATAATTCGTTTGTTGTATTGACTGAACAATTGAGTTGACTGTATTACCGGCGGTAACCCATTCAAATTTCCAATAGATCAGATGGCGCCGCAAAAAATTGCTATCTTGTCGTGCCTAAATCGTATTTTCATTTCTGCGGCTCGAGACCCCTTTGTTCTATGCAAATCAATTTGGAATCAAACGTTTATAGGATTTTTGAATGAAAAAGTTTTTTGGAAGTTAAGGATTAAGTGAGTACGTGTGTCGTTTACTTGTGCGACTTTTGTGTCTGTCAGTGAAATGATTTGAGTTGGTAAAAACATTGTTTAATATTATGCTAGGAAGTTTCATATTCTAATGAGTTTTCCGATTTTTTAGTTATGAAAATACAGAAGTGGATCGTATTTAAATTTTCAACAAAACTCTTGAAATCAACGCTGTAAGTCCCCAAAGGTTTTCTTGGAGATTTCAATTTATAGCATTAATTCACTTCTTGACAGTATGGCCTCCATTAAAAAGGTTTACATTTTCTTTCTATTCGTATTTATATCGGAATTAACTTAAAAGGAAGTATTTTTTTTACGAAATATGTGCAGCGAGAAAGGTATGTTTGTAAGTTAAACGGTTCATTGTTTATTTTATGAAAGATCGAATTATAGGTTTTAATTTACTTTATAAGATTTTCACTATCACAAATTAATCTAAGTCGGGCAAAGACCTGACAAAAACGCTACCTACCGTAATGTCGCCACAATAAAAGTAAAATAGCTAAAATATTAGATTTTTTACTTTCAAATGAACTGTGATCCAAAAATATAATCGCACACTGAAAACGTTACTGAATCCAGCCCAAAAAAGACTACTGAAGATTTATTTCATATTCACACACATTTCAAAAACATCTAGATGAAAATTAATTTCAAAACGCCATTCATCGTCGAATTTCCAATACCAAAGTGAAGTAATCCGTAACAACCAGCAAAATAAGCTTCTTATAAAGCACTAGGTAGCTTTGCCCGCGTCACCGCCCGCGTGACTCTTGTAATTTTTTCCATGGGAAGATATTACCGGGATAAAAAGTATCCTATGTGTTAATATAGGTTACAAACTATCTGTGTGCCAAATTTCATCCAAATCCGTATAGCCGTTTTTGCTTGATGGAGTAACAAACATACTTTATTTTACATTAATAATATTAGTAAGATTCAATACTGCACAGAAATGTACTACTGATTTGCCATCAAAAGCAATACGAAACACCTAATTAATCGAATCTCAGAGCAAAAATTTTAATAGAGAAATATGTATACCTACTTATACGATGGCGGGCCAGATATTGAATACCGTGACTGAGATTAGGGACTTGGGAGTCTTGATTGACTCTGAAATGCGCTATAAATCAATATTTAAGAATGTTGTCTTTTATTAATCGCACCACAAAGCAGTTTAGGTCTCTGCCCGCATTAAAGTCCCTCTATTTTGCATTAGTACGCAGCCACATTAAATACTGCTCAATCATCTGAAGACCATTTCTAGTAATTTAAAATGTTAAAATCTAGTCGCAGTCTCATCACGGCGACAAACAAATGTCAAAAACTTGTCAAAATGTAGGAAACTTAGACGTATTTTTGACAGATTGAGACTGAGACTGAGATCAGAGGGGCAATTCTCGTAATTTTTAAGAACGTTTACAGTCTGATCTCAGTCTCAATCTGTCAAAAATACTTCAAATTTCCCTACATTTTGACAAGTTTTTGACATTTGTTTATCGCCGAGATGAGACTGCGACTAGATTTTGAACGTTTTAAATTAGCAGAATTGGCCTACAGACTGTGAACGTTCTTAAAATTACGAGAATTGCCCTTCTGGTATCCTACCTATCAAAACAATATTCAACGCCTAGAAAGTATACAAAAGAGATTTGTTAGGAAGCTCTCGGCAATAGCTGGTGTTCAACGCACAATTAAGCACTGTGATGATAGTAGAGACTTCATAGGTTTAACTTTCTTAATATTAAAGTTGTAAATCAAGGCGTGGATTGCCTAGATTTGGTGAGTCAGCTAAGTATGAAGAGTTCAAAATTGTAGCAAACTTAGTATTATATATAGTACTTAACTTTCTCGATCAAATCCAGTCGAAACAAGTATATTTAAGAAAAGTATTTTGTTTTAGTGTTTAATTTTCTATTTATTTTATGATGTACTAATAAGCTAATTGATAGTGCCGTGCTCTCCTATAATTTAAATAGGTACATGCGAGATCAATATTATGTCAACGACTCTGGGTTATTGCTGTGTATGTGTTTAGTTGGTAAGTCTTATTAAATAAATCAATAACTCGATGTCACACATGCTTAGCTCTAGCTTAAATGTACACGTGTATGTTCGTGCATTAATATTGATTGCGTATTACGCTAAGTGCTGATTGGTTTTAGTTATTATCCTCGCTATTGTCGTAGTTACTGATATATTATTAATGTAGGAGTCAGTTCGTTTATTTATTGTTTGTCTGGTTTTCATGTCTAAGCACTTTTGCTGATGCTTATGAAATTATTTGCTCAATTGTTCTCATATTTTTGTAATCAATTTGGATTAGAATAAGCTCTCAGTTATAACTTTGTGCCTGTAAGTACAGTCAACAGCAAAAGTAGATGGTGAAAATCAGAAATTCAATACTAATTAATGAACGTAGTTCGCGTTAGATCTGTGTGGCGTCAAAGCAGTAAATGTTAGGTATAGTTTACAATCACATAACGACACTTCGACCCCACATAGTTCTGACACGAACTCCGTTCATTAGTATTGAATTTCTGATTTTCATCATCTACTTTTGCTATTGACTGTACCTACCTACTTACAGGCACAAAGTAATCATCAGACCGGAATAAATCGCTACATCAACTATAGTCTGGTCGTCGAGAGAATGTGTTCCTAACACCTGCCAGTGCGACAGTAAATTCTAGTACCTAGGTATTAGAGATCAAATTATCAAAACACGTATTCGTTTGTATGGAACTGATAGGTGTCAAGAACGCATTCTTTTACTTTAGAATAAAGAAAATAATTAAAATAAAGAAAAACGTTTATTTGGCACTTATCATAAGTACACACAATCGTCTGCCTAACCTTTTCCCAACTATATTGAGATCGGCTTCCAGTCTAACCGAATGCAACTTCCAGTATTTTATTTGGAGCGACTGCCTATCTGACCTCCACGACCCAGTTACTGTGTAATACGATACCCCTTGGTAAGACTGGTTGTTAGACTGTCGGGCTTCTGACCGTAACGACTGTCAAAGATCCACAAATGACAACCGAGACCAAAGGCTTAACATGCTTTCCTAGGCACGGAGGCGTCTTGGTATGTAAAGATTGTCCCCCATCCACGGACAAAACTGCGGCAAGCATAGCTTATGTTGATCGATAAAATTATCGATGAAAACATACAGGTGTTATAAAAAAAAAACTTAATTCTATAAATACAACAAAATACACAAAATATTCCTCATTTTCTAAAGTTATAAGACACCTCATCAAAGATAACCAAACCTAAGTAAACACTAGAACTATCGAAGCTCCAACTTATTAGTACATCGAAATCGAATGTCAAAGTTAGCACATCCCGAAGTTTGTCTTAGACATACGAGTATTAAGACTGAAGTATCTTGCGTCAGTGTAGGTAAGCACCAAGTTGAAGCTTTTATTATGGTATATTGAATAGCCTGTATTAGCTTTGTAAGTTAATACTGCTCAGCAGCGGCTTTTGTTCTGTGTATGTTTGAGTAATCTGTTAAATATAGCAAATTCTAGTAGGTATTACTTATGTCGATACCTATAGTGTAATGGGAAATGTAGTGGACTGCAAAGTCGCACACAACTAATTTGTCTAAAAGTGAAAAATAACTATACTTCGTCTATAAAGAAAAAAAAAACATAAAGCATATAAAAACGGTCACAACACCTAGTTCAAAATACATAAATAACTTAAAAAGTATAAGTTTGATTCAACGAGAATCTAGAGGGTTTTCTAATAAATAGGATTTTCTACGTTGGTAAGTACCTGATTTTGAATATTGAGAAACCGTATTTTTTCCCAATCATTGAAAATCCGTATAACAACTAAGTACCTATCATTTAGATAAGTAGCTGTTAAAAAAATGTTAAAGGTTTTTTTCTAAATGGGATTTACTTAAATAAATGAAAAGACGCATTCGTTCCTATTAGCGTTGTTCACGTCATAACAAACAGTCCCCGGTTTGACCCGGTACGATCCGGTTCGTGACTCGATTACAAAAGAATCGCTCGGACGTAAACGACAAAAGTTTTACCGTCGAAAGGTTCAGAGGACATTTATAGAAAGACTAGAATATACTGAATTCACTCAGTCTGTTTACCTGAGCATAAATGCTGGATTTCATGTATAGCAACGTTCTTGTTAGGTAAAATAAACGATGGCCTTTATAAATTGTATTTATCGTTTCTTAGAACTAGCCTTTTGCTGATGGTCAGTTTGTAAACTATCTGTAAGAAATCACTCGATGTTAACGTTTTTTTTTTGTCTACAAGTAGTTTGTTATAAACAAATATTTTTGTCTTCTTTCATATTTTATACATATAACCTTGACTAACAAACACACCACTTTCAGTCTAAATCACGAAAGATAAAAATCAACATATTTTGTAGAAAAATGTTTCTTTAACGGTTTAGCGGTGCAAAGGCGCACTTGCACCTCAAATCACTGAATACGCTTAGCGCTAAACGAATTTAAAACATCATATTGTTTCTGTCACTTACTTGAAGTTAAAAATGTTCACCGACAAATGTACTTATATTTATGTTAGTGATTAGCTTCAGCCCGCGACTTCGCCCACGTGAAATTTTGTGTTCCCCCGACCTACGTTGTCGCATCGCATCGCCTGCTCGGACTATTACTTCGTTTTGCTTTGCGTTCTATCTACTGGGCTCCTAACAGTCCTAGCATGATGTTAAATAGCCTTCCTCAAGAATAGTGCAAATGCAAAATTTTTTTTTTAAATCAGACTGGTAGTTCAAACAAGCAAGCATGTTCAAACAAACTCTTCAGCTTTATTATTAATAGAATAGATCTGTGGTGCAAGTGGGCCTAACAAAGAAATCTTCGAAAAAATCCCTGCGCGGGTCAAAACTCAAAAGACATAATTACTGTATAATACACTGCTAAAACTGAAATCCCCTTTGACACATCGACGTATCTACAACATGAAATCAATATCCGCTCCCTCGACCACAGGTCCACAGCCGTCTCAATTACTTACTAAGCCTTAATCACCAGAGTATTGGCTTTAGTACTAATCCTAGTGTTAAGGGATTAAGCAATACATACATATGTGAGACCGTCCATCTTCTAGTGAATTACTGAGGTACCTTTCAGGTGTGACATGCCCCAATGGATTGCGCTATGTTATGTTGATTGTAGTTGAATAGTCAAGTTCGAGTATAGAAGAGGCTTTGACGGAAAATGTATATCTGAAGTATTTAAAAAATACTTCGCGGTTTTAGGCAGTACCTAGTAAAATATTTTTGTTTAATATCTAATATTATACATACATATTTATTCTTACAGTAGAATGGAAAGTATGTTAATTACTGCGACAAGCACAACATTTAAAACCTATTCAAACTTGTTTCAAATTAATTATTACTTCAAGTTATACATCAATTTTATCTTAATGGTAATTAAGTTGATTTAAAAGTGACCAGCACTATTGAATAAGTTACAAAAATGTTTGAAGTTGTAACGTAAACTGAACTTTGTTATGTTGGATTTAAAGTTATTTTTCTATAAACTCATATTTGTTTACATTTTTGGCAAATAAATCGCGAATGCAGATTACTTAGGTGGTACGAACAGTCAGGTAGGTACCATAATGTTTTAATTTATAGAAACCATTCCAAAAATAAATTTAGCTTCTGTATTTTTAATTGACTGCCGCAATTTTATGCAATAGCATTTTCTGTATCTGTAGACTGATCTTATATTTTATTGCCTTTTCCGAACAATTTCCACTTCCCAAGAAAGTCGAACATGTTCGACTTGCGTATGCGGAGCATAAGAGGGTTAGGTGCATGCACCTAACCCTCTTATGCTTCGCATGTTGTATAACACGCTTTTTAATGTCCGTTTTACGGAGGCGGGACGTTAAGACCCTTGCCGTTTTCACTCTTACTTGCTAAAGCAAAGTTACATCAGATATGCATCGTGTACGTTCAAAGGCTCTTTTAACAGTATAAAAGAAAGGTATAAAAGCTGTTTGAGTCGTTTAGTTCACGCCAATGAACGTTTATTGTTAGGGTTGTCACAACAGCGGTAGACACGGTGACGAAAACATTTACATAGCCAAGGTTCCAACCGACTGAAAATCAATTTAATCAAATAATAATTAACGTTTGAATGCTTATTTGTTATGAAGTTTTAAAGTTATTGGTTATTTTTAACCTTGCTGACTGCATAATAATTTTACAGCGACCACGAGTTGAACTGTACGAGAGAAGAATTGAAGGCAAATGACGTACCTCGAGTTTCTTGCTTAAGGCAGTACAAGAATCAGTGGAGACAACAAAAAGTCAGTTTCTTCTCTTACCTTTAGACAAATCTGTCGGTTTTGAATGTTGTGCATCACATGGTACACCCTGACTTTTTGTTGGTGAATAATCAACGTACCTACATAGTTAAGCAACTTGGTCTCGGTGATTTATCATTGGAAATAGGGGTTAGTAATGTGCCACCAATGTTATCTAGTCTTGGGCATTACATATATGAAATCTAGATGATCGATCGGCTTGGTAACTATCATGAGTAAGAGTGATAGAGTTCCTCTGACTTCTGCCTAGGCCTAGGCATCATTTTGAATCTTCATTATTATGCCTAATTTCTATCAAAGAGATTTAGATTGAGAATGATTTCTTCTTCAAACATTATCATTATATGAACTAGAATACTTATGGAAATTGGTTTAAATTCCCTATTGAATTTTGATTCTAAGCAAACACAGTTCTCAGAGAAAAGCCGGAAGCCTCCGTATATGTGCATACGTTTTCCATGGTACATCTGAATGACAAATAATACGCCTCAAACTCGCACAAATATCATCTTTAAACGAATTTCCAATAGAATTTCCCAATAAAATTTTGTATTGGAAAAGGAGCGGTGGATACAGGAGCCCATATAAAATGGTTAGCGTATGCTGGTAACGACAAAAAAGTTGCTGCAATAAATTTCAGTTACTGCTATATTTTGTTAAAGTTGGGCTGGTTATTGAAATTTCGACCGTCTGGTGTAAGTTTGTAATGTGTAAATATTTGGAACGAACGGAAAATGGGTCCCGGAGCCATCGCTTGCTACAGCAATGTTTACCTAAACGATAAATATCTACTGGGAACGATAGGGACTCTGCATGTCTAAATTTCTCGACTATAATAATTTCCAAAAGCATTTTACGTGTTTCCAATTTAAATATTAAAGAAACTGTGGCGAGTACTATACAAGGTGGTTAAAAAAATGTGGATCAACGTAACAGGGTGATAGTTGGGGTTATTAGAAGTAAAAAAAAAAAAATTAAAAAGTATCATCACTACAAAAGTTCTTATATGACAGTGGGTACCATGTCAGTATTGACACTTTGTTCAATGTCTTTAAGTCTCACGAAAAATTATTTGTTGCTTTAGAACCTTACTGTAAACACTCAAATTGTTTTAACTTTTAAGGAATCAAGTTAGGGCTCTGCCATAGAGATATTTTTTACTGTAAATAGCCCCAACTTTTGCCCTGTTTCGTTTGTTCCACAATTTTTGTCCAACTTGTACTACAGTGGTCGTCTCTTGTATTTTACTAGCTTCTGCCCACGACCTTGTTATCTGCGTTAAATTTCTTGTTTCTCCGTCCCACCCCATCCAGTGCAATGCCTGCCCGCGCTATTACTTTTGCGTTCTTTTTGAATATATCATTATTGCTCGGCTCCTTACGGTCCTAGCGTAATGCTAAATAGACTATAGCTTTTCTCAAAAATTATGCTATCAATTTAAAAAAAAAAAACAAATTCGACTGGTAGTTCCAGAGATTAGCGCATTTAAACAAACAAACTCTTCAACTTTATTATTAGTAGATATAGATAGGTATATGTAAGTATTGTATCGCACTTTACACATTGGATTTTTTGTCGCCTGCGCCTGGCGTCAGTGTCAGAGGAAAATCAACGCCCGCACAGTGACAAGCTTTTTCCCGCGAATACGTTGGATGTGCTGAAATACTGCACTGCTTTTTTTTCGTACGGATATTTTTTCGTTTTCGATTTCGATAAAACTTATTGTGTGGTGATGTTGGCCTCAAAAACAAGTGGTTAAAATAAAGTTCTTGCTAAATGCTATTTTACTTCATCTGCCTAGCATTTTACCAACTACGTTGGGGTGGGCTTCAAGTCGAACTGGATGCAGCTGAATACCAATATTTTACATGGAGCGCTTTCTGATGTTCACGATAGATTACCTGATGATACGATGACCCCTTGGTAAGACCGGTTGTCAGATTTTCGGGCTATATGAAAATATAGTGCCAGGCAACAGTAAAATAAAATCAAATTTAGTACCATTGGTAGCGTTCGCATTCTGTTCCATTAATGATTTTCAATGCCTTATCAAGCTTTCCCCGAATAAAAGGAAACATGTTTGAGTGACGTCATTATCTTTCAGTCGAGAAAATTATAACTTGTAATAAATATTTATTTCATTAGAATCATAAGGTCGAATTACGAGACCGTGGGCATATTTATTATGACTTGAACAGGCGGAAAACGTGGGCGATTTGATTTCTAAATAAATGCTGCGAAAAGGCACGAATTATTTAAATACTTAGATAAGTACCTACTCGTAAAAATAAAATGTCAAATGTCAGTTCGGAAGAAATTGTAATGAAGAAAAGTTAAAACCAGAATATATTCGTTACATAGTTTGAAGATCGTGTTATGGGACTTTGATCCGTAGGGTGCGAAGTAAGAGGCGCCTGAAGGGCGCATGTCATCCCTTTGAAAAAGGTGACACGGGTATGAAAACTCGTTGACTCAATCTTCAATTGCACTCGTCCTGAATCTAAGTGACCCTTCAAGACTATTTGTTAGTGTAAATTAGATGAGGAATCTTAGTAGCAAAGTTGTAGGTAAACAGCACAGTTTCATTGTCGCGGTAGGTGTACGTAATGTAATGGCAACCACTTTAGCTATCTCAAAAATTGCTTCAGATTTATGCAAGATTTAGAGAGGGACTTGTGGCTAAGTAATAACAGCTACACGGGTCGATCTATCAGGTTAAGCTACGCTTGCCGCGGTTGGTGCGTGCATGGGTGACAATATTTACATACCAAAACCCCTCCGAGTCTCGAAAAGTACGTTAAGCCGCTGGTCCCGGCTGTCATTTCTGGATCTTTGACAGTCGTTACGGGTCGTCAGAAGCCCGAAAGTCACAACCAGTCTTAGTCAAAGTCAAAGTCAAAGCATTTATTGCGAACTAAGTGTACAATATTGGTGTTATATCATGTTAGTACTTATGACTTAGCAGCCTTTTCAGGCATAGCAATTTCATTCACCCTAATTTTTATCATGCATTATACATTTTTATTACTAAATTATTATTATTAATTCTATTGGGCAAATACAGCTATGTCCAAATATTAAAAGTTAATACATAATGCGTTTACGATGTTAATATTATTACAATATAATTGAGAAATTGAAGTCATGTCAAAACATTTAACGTCAATAATAATGAACTTTATACACTTATTAAAATGTCAATAATATCAGTTTAATTGCGAAATTAGAGATATGTCAAAAAATTTAATGTCAATAATAATGGCTTTAATACTTTAAAATTATTATAACACAAATTAATTAAAACAAAAAAAAAAAATTATGCATCCTTGAAAAAATTATAGCAACATGAACTTTTCTTCAAAAAATCTTTTACTGAATAAAAGCTTTCCTCTAACAACCAGGGGTATCACAACTTACCAAGGGGTATCATTTTACCCAGTCACTGTGTTGTGGAGTTCAGATAGGCAGTCGCTCCATGTAAAATACTGGTATTCAGCTGCATCCGGTTAGACTGGAAGCCGACCCCAACATAGTTGGGAAAAAGCTAGGCAGATGATGATTTAAGCAAGATTTAGAATCACAGATACAACTTGTAATGAAAAACACACGCATGTATGGGTTCCGTACCACCGTACAATATTTATCTTCGGATATTTTAAACATATTTCTATACCATACAGTATAGAAATTACTTTAATTTTTGTATACTATGTATTTTGTTATTCGTTCTTATAGCGGCCATAGCAGTACACGCTCTGTGAAACTTTCAAGTGTCGAAACATCTCCGCGACAGACCACGTCCAGTTACTAAAGGAAAACTTACGACGGAAGTCAAGCCTTGACTAAACTTGACCAAGGAACTACTTTGACTTCATTTAATTTCGATAAAAGTAATTTCTTTAAAAAATATAACGTGGGAGTAATTTATTTGCCCTCAGGTTAATCCCACTGAAAGATACAATTAGGGGAGAGTAGCCCAAAACGGGTAAGCTAAGGTTGATGATAAAAAAAAACAATTTATAGATACAAATTTAACTTTTATTTTTACATTTTGAAATGTTTAGTTATCAAGGACTATAAAATAAATGACATATTTAATAGTTTTGAACATTAAGAATAAAAAAATAACAAAAAACTTTACCATTCGAATTACCCGTTTTGCCCGTAGGGGGGCCTAAAGCAGGTAGGGCTTTTGGGCAAAGCGGGTAGGGACTAAATTAAATGAGATTTATTTATTTATTTTATGAAAGGTAGCTTCACAGCTGACAGTACATTAGCATTAAATTAAAAAAAAACAAACATTACGCCAATTACGAAGTACACAAAAAAACATTTGATTAGCCGAGAGTGACTCAAATTAATTGACATATTTAAATTTGTAGTGTGTGCCTGTGTGCATGTGAGTATCTGTGTGGTGTGGGTGTCTGTGAATGTGTATATGTCTATATACTTATGTCCTGGCACTAATTGCGGCACTGAGTATCTCGCGTTTGATCCAGGATTGTAACGATCTCTTTTTTAAGACGGTTCCGTGTGGTATTAAAAAGGTCGAGTGATGCGAACTTGTCATTGTATAATGCGGGTAGACGCAAAAAAGGCGACATCTTCATATAATTAGTGGAGGCCGAAGGAACTGTCAACAGAGAGGTATGTCTGGTACGTCTGAGTGGGACGTTGAAGTATATTTTGCCGAGTAATTGTGGACAGTCAAATTTATTATTAAGTAGATCATACAATAGCATCATGTCATTCATCTGCCGTCTCTCTTCTAGAGTATTAAAGTTATGGTATCGACAGGAGTCCGGGTAACTAACGATGTCAGCTTTAGTTTTATAATTTAGGTACTTAATAAATTTACGTTGGATGGATTCGATTAGATTAATATATTTCTTATAAAAAGGTGTCCACACAACACTTCCAGATTCTAGTATGCTCCTAACATAACAGTAATATAACGTTTTAAGGCATAGTGGGCTATTAAACTGCTGGCTATTACGTATAACGAATCCTAGGGATTTGTATGCTTTACTGGTGATGTGATCAATATGTGCCTCGAACGTGAATTTTTCGTCCAGAATCACACCCAAATCTCTAACCTGTGATGCTCTTGGGATAATATCGTCACTGAATTCACTGATACAGTAATTAAACATAATATTGTTGCGTTTTCTAGAAAAGGTCATTATTTGACACTTCTTGGTATTTACCTTAATATTGTTTAACGCATAGTAGTTCCTAAGTCTGTCTAAGTCAGATTGGATCAATTGACAGTCATTGGTGTTATAAATTTTCATGAAGATTTTCAACGATCAACGTCAATCAATGACTAGAACTGTTTCATAACAATCACAACTCATAGTTTTCTACTTATAATTAACAGTTAGGGTTCACAACCATAATCATAATCAGTCTTCTGACATATTTTGCAGTCTCAATCATACTTAACTTATTCGTGACATATGTCACAGTAATACGAACCTCTGCCAGAGTATGACGTGCAGGCCTCATGAGCCCACATCTCGCAATCATCACACTTAATCCAGTCTTCTGCTGGTGGCTCTCTGTAAAGCTCGCTGCACACCAAGCACCGGTACTCCACTTTATCATTTTTATTATTTTTTGGACCTCGTTTGGAGATTTTTCTCTCTGTTATCGACCTTTGTGCACTAGTAGTAGGTTTTGAATTTTTTAATCCCTTTAGATTCCTTTTCGCTGCCTCAACTTTTTTTATTAAATTTCTTTTTTTAGCCTCTTTTTCCCTTTGCTGGTCTTTTATAGGAGTGCTTGTCAATATTTCCGCTTTTTGTGTTTTACGTCTCCGAGCGGTTTTATTGGGTTCCATTTTAGGTGATGGCCGAATATCCATTGGAGTCACATGAGATGCTGCAGTTAAGATTTGCTCATTCATAATTTGTTCACAGCTTGTATCATTATTTAAGGAGCTAATGGGATTTCGTGTCACTAGTCCATCATCTGCTATCGGCGTTGGAGTTTTGCAGGTATAATGGCTTTCTATGATTCTGTCCAGAACAGAAGGTGAAATAGTACGGTCAGAATCAGTAGATTCACGAATCTCGCGCATACGCATTTCAATTTCATTGCTAAAATTCGTCTCAAGCTCACGAGAAATCAGATCAGCCTCAGTATCCTCTGGAACACTGGAAGAATCAGGTCTGTCAGTCGGCTCATGAGAAATCAGATCAGCCTCTTGAACACCGGAAGGATCAGGTCGGTCAGTCAAATTTGATGGCATATAATCAGAATCGTCAAATACGTTCCTATTCGTGGGCCATATGCCGGTAGACAAAAATCCTTTTACTGCATTCTGGGTACTCGCTGCCTTCATATATGCTTCACCAAATAGTCTTGCTACTTCGTACTGGGAAATAATGCGTCCAACATGTGTTCTTTGGAACACAGAAACTGCCTGCTCGAAGTAAGTTTTTAATGGTCCATAGACACACGTATCAAGCGGCTGCATACGGTGTGTTGTGTGTGGAGCAAGAGAGACAAAAATTACATGATTTTGCGAGGCATACTCCAAAGCTCCGAGGTACTTGTGGGACTCATGTTTGTCCATCACCAAAATAACTTTTTTTTCTTGAGTTGGCCTAACGTTGTCTACAAAGTGCCGCAACCATTCCAAGAATACTAGTCCATTGATCCAACCATTATCACTGCAAGTAGCTGATGATCTTGGTGGAGCTCCATCTAAAAGCCTGTCTACCATTCGTTTTCGGCCAAAGATGAGAAATGGAGGTACAAAAGAACCTGCTGCATTACAGCAGCATACAACCGTCGTCAGTTTGCCTCGTTCGACACTGGATATAACACCAACTTGTTTTTTTCCAGACCTACATAAGACTCTTGGAGGTTTGTTGCTTGTAGTTTGGATGCCGGTTTCGTCAACATTGTAAATTCGCGTTGCATCAATGTTGTGCTTTTCGATTTCTGCTTCAAGTAAATCGTAAAATCTTTCGACTTGAGGTCTATTGAAGCCCCTGGCACGTGCAACTGATGTTGGTTCTGGACGGCGCAGACTAACTTCGGAATGACGCATCCTAAAGCCAGCGTACCAATCTTCACCTGCGGCTCCGTTTTTAAAAGGATGTGTAATATTGTTTCTCTCAGCATATTGGTAAACTAGTTTTAAGAATTCTGTTTTCGTTAGTCCAAAAAACAGATTATCCATATGAAACAGGTACTCTACTAGCTCTAATTCTTGAGCTGCTGTAAAAACTGTGGTAAATCTACCTAGTTTTTTTTTTGGACATCCTTTCTTTACATGTCTCTGTAAAGTTGAAAGATTGATGCCATATTTTTTGGCTGCACCATTGACGGACGTTTTGAGAGCTTCTTCTATAGCAAGCTTCATAACTGCCTCATCCCACGATGCATTTGAAGTCTTTCTTTTATATTTATTAACCATCTGCAAAAGTAAAAGAACTAACACTTAATGAAATTATACAGGGCAAATCGGGTATGGGCAAAACGGGTACCCGCTTTACCCCTACCCTTTTTGCCCACAAGCATGTATTTTTTTCAATCGACTCATAACCTTAAAACTGAAATAATAAACGCCAACCTATTATACAAATAAAACATCTATTTATGGCAAAATAATAACACAAAACTAGTAAGAATATATTGTAGACCATTTTCGAGTATTCAAAAGAAATGTAACTCAATTTTTTTTAGTGGAAATAGCAAAAAACTTTGTTCTTGTCTTACCGTGAACTCGTGTCCGCCAGAGAAGAGCGCCGACTGCCTGTGATTGGCGAGCGGCAGGCGCCGCGCCATGCACGCACACATTCTCATTAGCAATAACGGCGCGCAATTTAAAATGCATACCCGTTTTAGGCGGGCTACCCGTTTTAGGCTTACCTCCCCACTATTCGCAAAAATAAATTACTACTACCTATTTATTACTCGGTGCGAAAGACAGTCTTTTGACAGACTGATGGTCGGACGGACAGCAGAGCCTTAGTTCTAGAGTTCCGTTGGCGCCCAATGGAACCCTAAAAATCACGAAAAACATTAATAATTTTTTACAAAATAAAATTCCAATTTCTGATATCACTTTTTTCATAATCTGTAGGGAATGTTTCACTCACACAATTTATGGGTTTAGGTTGAAGCCAGACTGCGTAATATGACTCAACTTCAGTACGATTCGATTTGCGTTAGATTGGATGCCAGACAGACGGATTTTATTCGGTTGATTTAAACTTTGTTACGTGTGCCGTTGTGCGTGTTGCGTCGAGTGCGGCTAAAGCCTACGTGCTTAGTGTCATTAAATGGAGAAGGCGGTAAAGGAATCATTTTGCGGCGTTTAAATGGTGTAAAACGCAATATTAAATGAAACCGTTCACTATAATAAATTCCGTGACGTCACTCTGTGTAGCGTTCGCCTGGCTTGCTTTAGTTTTACGGTGTTTGAAAAAAATTAATGTTTTTGACGGTGACTTATAGCAGTGTTCATAATCTCAGATAATTACATTCCATCAACACTTGATCAGTAATCTACTTTAGTGAAATGTATTCAAAAAAATGTATGTCATTTTTGGTTGCAATTGAATTTGAACCATTCAGTTTGTGGTTCCATAACTTGAAAATTCCGGGCTCTAATTATAGTACCTACCTTATATTTCCATCGAAACACTTAAGGGGAATGGCCGAAAGTAGTCCGTGAAATTCAAATTTTCTAACGGTTTGCAAGTTAGTGTCAGGTTGTATGTTGATCAAAATATGATTCGCGACGGTAACAAACATGTATTTACAGAATTTAAATAATTAAAATCATCAATACAACTGTCTATACTGGTGCCCTGTCAGTTCACCAAAAAATAATTTACAATTTTTTACTTGACAAGCAACGATTGGCAAAAACATTATTTGTCATTTCATCATTATACAACAACAAGTTTGCCAAATAATTCACTTTACAAAATAATTACCGGGCAAAATTTTATTTAATAATGAAGAGAAACAATTAAGTTTTTTATTCATTTTATCTCATAAAACAAGGTTTTGAGTAAAAAAAATGAAAATCATTTTTTTTCGACTTGCGTTAATAGAAAAAAAAGATTATTATTATTTAGTAGACTACTCAGAACCAAATTAGTTAGATTAGAAAAAAAAATAGGTTAGGTTAAAACTGTGACCCCTACTCACGAGCCGAGCGAGCGTAGCGAGCGGTGCCGCGGCCGCGCGGCAGCGGCCGGCGAGTGCCAGAAACGACTAGATTATATAGAAAAAATGGGGAATATGAGCGCTTTAAAAATAATGCTTCATACTTTAAAAATGTTTAGCTTTAAAATTAATTAAATGAACTATAAAAATAATGGCTTCTATAAGCGATCTCGGGACTTGGGGCACCCCGACCTACATTAGGTTAGGTCCCCTATAGACAGAAATCCCCGCGAAGCGGGGCACCGTCAACTACATCTTATTATTATTGCTTATAAACCAACTTATCTTAGACCCGCCACGTGATCTTCCCCACGGGGCGGGGTCTAGTAAGTGACCTTAGCGAGCGAACTCAGACCTCGATACCCTTCGTGGACATTTTAATGTGCGTTCAGAAACTAACTAACGCTAAGAGATTTTTTTTTTAAATACCGTTATGATCACTTTGTGACTGGTTTAGAAAACATATAAAATTTTAACATACAATGATAAACATATAAAGCAATAGGGTTTGGGGCGAAGATAAAAGTCGTAAAATACAGTACACTTTCGGTACGCAGCTCTATTGACGGACGTCAGCTACACTTGTCAACCAAGGTGCACGCCGAATGTTTTTAAAGGAAGCTTCTAGAAGCTTCAACTCGCTTTCATTGGCCGGGCGGGAACGAGAGGCGTTTCCGCCAGAAGCGCGTGAATTGTGGCGGGAGCGGTTAGACATAGGTTTGCGTTACAAAATGATATTTTATTTAAACGTGATTTTTCCAAAAGAATCTATATATTAAATGACAAATGCATAAATTATTAAATATCATCCGAAACACTTGTAAAGAGAAGCATTTGCCAAATAAATGTTTGTAAAGCGAATATTTAAATAAAATATTTGCGGAATGAGTTGTTTGTGAAATAAATACTTATTAAATACGAAACGTTGGTTGTAAATTTATCAATGGTGTTTTGGTGAAACATTAGTGAACCTTGAATTTCACAGGCCTTACGTATACCCTTACGTATTTGCCTTAAGTAGTTTTAAGTTCGTCTCTTGGGGTGCATTAAACAACTTCCCCGAGTGGTGACACTTAGAATAATGCTACGTCTGGCATTCCCTGATCAGTTAAGCACGTAACACCTTGCGAACGAGTTATAATTTATGTCTACCACATGCCCCGACATTTTTTTTCCTGTTTATCCTGTTACAAGAGAAGAATGAACCGTTTCCACTTTTGATTATAATTCCAATTCCATCTTTACCTGCAGGAAAAACAGTCGAACACTTTCTATTTTTCTTTTATCCCGAACTGGGCAACGAAGTTCCGCCTTCTTGAATAAGCCAAAGTTAGTTCAGAACAGTGCATAGGTGCTGGGCAAAGTTGCATAACTACTGGCCGAGTACTTGCTCAGATAGTTTCGCTAGGATTACTAACAATACAGCACCCTTACAGTTTTGGTTGCATGGACTCGAATTTTGTAGTCTTTAGAAGTGATCGGTGCTCGTTGTAAACGTTGTTTGGATTACCCAAACAATACATATACAGGTACTCATACTTGTACATATGTCTGTATTTTATTAACGGTCGAACTCAATCACCTATCTATCCTATCACCAGTTTTGGCTTGGAAGTAGAAAAACCTATCTATCTCTAGTTTTTACTTCCCAATAATCTACATATATAAGTGTGATCTGTATGATTATATGATACTGACAGTTATTGATTATACTGGCTACCATCAGTAGCGATCTGTCTTTAACTGAAAATAGGTTATTGGGTTCGGCTAAAAATAAAAACTATGTTCATTATTTTAGATGGTTCAAACACATAATATACGAAGGTAAGGGCCTGTGCACAATAGCATACGGCAGTTTTTTTACGCGCCGTCCCTCGTTTGTTTTCTGTAAACGCAAGTACAGCCCGACATCTTTCAGTAAGACAGTTCGAGTAGTTAATAAAGATTAAATTCTCAAAACATATATTCGTTTGTATGAAACTGACAGGTATCAAGAACGCATTCTCTCATCGGCCGCACTGTAGCGCTGGTTTTTCAAAGCAGAAAACGCGCCATCGATGCCCAGACAACGTGCGTTACATGTTACGCGCGAATAAAAAACGCCGTGTAGTATGGCCTTAAGGAGCATTTATTTTTATTTTTGTAGTTTCAAAGTTTTGATAAAAATGCTCAGTTGATTATGTAGGTAGGTATCATAACTTTAACGTTTCGTAAAATGCCGGTTGATCCACTTCCAAGACTTACCATTATTATTACTTGGAAAACCTATAAACTCAGTTATTACATACAATTAAAGTGAATGTTTTGTTCGTATAAAATATTTATATTAAATTGAACATATCATTACATCAATGGATTTACATGTAGGTACTTATTTCAAAAATATTTTACTCATGTTCATTTTATTTCGCGTATGATAATAAAAATGTAATTATGGTTAATGAGCTATGTAGGTAATTCATAAATATGAATACGCTTTATTTCGTGTAATAAACCAATTAGATATCACTACACCACAACTGTATATCTATACAACTGTGTAGAACAGAACGTTTTGAGCGTACTAAAATACTGTTTGGTAACTTTTATTTTTTACGGCAACCATTCCTTTTCAAATATAAAGGCAAAATCTAGGTAGGGACTTAGGTATGCTATGCTAGTTCGTCCAATGACAGATTCAGTTACAGCTGTACAGATGCTAGCACATCAAGATATCCGTAACTCTAAATTTTTCCCAATCAACTTTGAACCTAATACTTTAGTGATAAAGTTGAAAATCTATTAAATGAATTTGATAGATTGTAGTAGCTTAAGGTGTTGGCGTCTGTACATGCGAAACGGATTTTTACGAGACAAATCCATTAAAAGATTAAAGGGAAAAACGGAAAACTAAAGGGGTGGACACAAAGGCATCAAGTTATCTTTATGTTACTCACTTGCATGCGGTGTACACAGCCTTCGGCTGCCGAAACTTGTGTTACCGCATTAATCCAATTTTTAAGAGTACTTGGATCTAGCTACAACTAAAGTGCTTCTGGCTCTAATCGCATATAAATTGCAATTGAAATCAAATATCCAGTTTTCGGTTTCACATGTCCAGAATTTTACCTAAGTATACACATGAGCGACACTTCTCGACGACAGAGGCAACTGCAATCGTCGACGAAATCGAATCGAAATCGTCACTAACGGAAATCCGCATAATGTACTCCTTAATTATGTGAGCCCTTATTTAAAACCAGCGCGTTTATTGTTCAACGTCATTGTCCTACGTCGGTGGCGTGGCACGTAAGCTCGGCCGGATATTCGGGCCTTCCAAAATCCGTCACTCGCATCACCGAACCTCATTTTGTATCATCAGTAACGTTACATTATACTTTATACCTACGTATACTATCCTTTGTATTCCCTGTAATCCTATTTAAGGCGAAATGACGGGATTTTTAAAGCCCCTCTTCAGTTTGTTAAGGCCGCCATTTTGAATTTTCCTGATTTTGCAGTCAATAGAGGTTCAATATCAATGCCAGCGCTTATTTTCTTTATGTTAATTTGTTTAGAACTTTTAATGGACAGTAGGTTTTTTTTAATGATTTGTGAATTTTCAATTTTGTTCCGATTTGATCATTCACCATAGTGTGTGTGGTGTCATAAAGACTACAAGTTGACTACTATTCTGTTACATTAGAAATCAGCCAATTATGCCTTTACCTTAAATATTTTAAAGTTATCTTAAAAGAGAAGAAGGTTACCTTGAAATAAGTACCTACACTGTTGTAATAATAGTGAAGCATGGTTCAAAATCCTTCTGTTCCTTTTACTCGTGTACAAGCAGCAACATAAGTGCACAGAGTGGAAGTATATCGACGCGCAACCAGCACTCTATCTGTATAATTTTGAAGGATATTGCTAATCATAAAATACATAGGTAACATAATATTTACAAAAAAATTTGGAAAAACCAAAAGTGCACGCCTCATATGCGTATTGTATTACAAATTGAACTACTAAAAGAAAAACTTATTGAAAAAATTGTTTTAGAAAATGTTAAAAAACCAAGTAAATTCCATTAAATTTCATTAATATCTTTAAAACGGTTATCAGTTCAATCATGATAAGAAATAGGGTTCATCCTCAGTATAAGTGAAAATGTATTCAAAAGGATTACAATTAATTGCGTATATTTTTCTAAAACGTGCAGAGAAACAAGTGCACAGACCAACGGACAGCAGTACTAATAATTTTTTAACTACATTTTTTTGTTATATTTAGATACTAAAAACATAAATGAAAATATACGCTGACTTTATAATTTAATATAATTATTTCGTTTTCAAAACACCCCTTTTTTATTGATTTAGTGCCTAGCTTAGGAGTTATGAGCGATTTTATATTGTAAAATCGTCACATAGCGGCCTATCGAGAGTAAAGCACTCCCACGCGCTTACACGTTGTGAGGGGTGCAATAAGTTATTAAAATGTAAAATGAAAGACACTGCTTCTGATAGTGTGTTACGTGATTGCCACGCTGTTACCATGGATTCAGAACATGATTCTAAGTCCCCTGCGTTAAAATTTTTGTCAGTTATTTAAAAAAATATATGTTTCTTTGCGTGATAAAATCCGGAACGAGGATATTCGACGAAGAACCAGAGTCACTGACATAGCTCTTAAAATTTGCAAGTTGAAGTGGCAATGGGCAGGCCACATCGCTCGTAGAACTGATACCCGATGGGGAAGAAAAGTTCTTGAGTGACGACCACGAACCGGAAGACGCAGCGTAGGCAGGCCTCCTGCTAGGTGGACCGACGACATCGTGAGAGTCGCGGGCAAGCGATGAATGCAAGTGGCGGATTGTCGTTCGGCGTGGTGGTCTAAACCTTTGTTCAGCAGTGGACGTCTTCTGGCTGATGATGATGATGATGATTTAAAAAAAAAGCTGATCTATAAATTTTGACCATGTAGGTACTGCACTTTTTTAAACAGCAGATTTTTTTTATAACCGGCGAAAAATGTTTACGCTAGGGGGTTAGAAACATGATTGTGTTGTATTTAGTATTTAGTTACAGTTTGTGCGTCGATGTCGATGTCGTGAGACATAGTAAAAATATTAGCCAGTCTGACCAGCAAAGAAATAGTGAGGCTGACTGTCCAGCTCGCGTAGCATGACCAATTCTATCTCTATTCTACAAAGATTATACAAAGTTATTATATATAACGTTTCTATCCATCTCGACATCTCTTGTGCCCGAGCACGGGGCGACCCGTAGACTCGCGTTTCTATGAAGACAAAGACATAGTAATATCCTTTCCATAGTAAAGGGGAGCAAATTTTAAAATCAATATAGATTCTTGTCTAAGTCTTGAGTAAGTGATGTGTCCATTTGACAATTAGTTGAGAAGAAATTTTTCTACACTCAAGTGTCATAAGTAGAAAAAAAACCGGTCAAGTGCGACTTGCGCAACGAGGGCTCCGTACTGTTTTCGGATTTTCTCCTTTACTTGTACTACATGGCATTGCTTCTTGATTCTAGGTCAACGGAAAGTACATAGGTTTTAATTTCGGAACGTAAACTCCCGTATCTTTTAATTTTGTTGACTTAGAAGTTTTAATTATTCACTGCTTCAAGGGATTGCAGTCCTGAGTACTTATTTGCAGTCCTGAATACTTTTTTTAATTTCATCTTGATAACTTCACGCATTTCTGAGAAAAAGAGTCTTGACTGAAGGACAGACAGACGGACAACGAAGTGATCTTATAAGGTTCCGTTTGTCCTTATGAGGTACGGAACCCTAAAAATTGGTCGTCATGCAAGCATACCAACACATTGAAGAATTTTGTCGACTGAAGAATAGAAACATTTCTTATCTTCATCGCCATGATAAGACGGTAGAAATCTTTCTACAATCTGTCATTTTGTCTAGTCTTCCTTCGACAAAACTCGTTTCTATGGTGCTCATGCATGCTATGCTGGGCACGCCGGGAACCCTAAAACCGTGCCAATTAAATCAATATTGCAAGCCAGGGGTAACGAACTAATCCACTTAGGTACCTTCTGTAAACACGGCCGCTCGTATGGCCACAAAAACATTTCATAAAAAGTAAAACTACCCACAAACGTAGGTATAGCAACGAAGTAGCAATTACGTGAACAGGAAAAGTGGAATACACAGCTTATTTGTTCAAATGTTGGCGTTTTTCTTGTGCAAATAACTGTTGGGATTTATAGATAGTGTGTTTCGTGATATTACATTATTATTTTTCTTTTTTATTCTATTGTTTACTGGCGTATCGCTTTTCTTTATGAACAAAAGGTAATAAGATTTTTATAAACTACAAAACAATAACAATAAAATAATATTAAGAAAGTATATAGTCTATTGTAAAATACCGTAAAAAAAACTACTTGACTAAAACTTAATTTTTAATTACGCAAATATTTTCAATTTTGTACAAACTGATAGGTGTTATAAAAACAGAACATAAGGACCATTACAGTAAGTAAGTAGGCAAATAACTAAGTAGGCATTAGAAAAGGCTCCTTAGTATTATAATAACAAATTATTGTTCCAATTATAGTCGAAAGTACAAATTGGAAACAAAAGTACCTACTTACTCACAGTAATGGTTATATATTCTGTTTTTATAACGCCTACCAGTAATTATAAAAAAATGATTTTAGTCAAGTAGTTTTTTACGGCATTTTACAATAGAATATGTACCTACTTTAATAAATATTATAATATTGTTTTGACACAAAGTGTGTCCCTTCGTGAGTTAAAACTACTATAACTGTATAAACTTTTGCAATAAACCGCAACCCGCATTCACTAACTAAGATAACATAAAAGGGTTACGTATTATAATATCTAAAGTTAATCTAACTATTTTCGATATAACTACGGTTGATTCAGATATGTTCATAACACATATTGGTCGACTGAACTACTGTTTTATTTAAATAATTTTGATTAAACTAAAATCAATTGCACTAACGAACGATTAATCTTATGATTTTTTCAAGATATTCATATTAGATATTTCACGGAATAGATACGTGAGGTATTTCAACTATGTATGAAATACCTAATGGACGACTCGCCTACAGTTTATTAATACTGCGCGCTCGTTTTTATTATATTTCAAAAGAAGACAGCCGACGTTAAGTCGACGGAGCCCCGCTGCGCGGGGCTTCTATTTCTGTCTGCAGGGTTTAAAGGAACCTCACCAAACCGAACCTTGGGGTGCCCCTGACGTCGACCGTCTTCTTCTGGTTCTAAAGCAAAAAACAGACAAAATTAGGTTTTTGATCAAAACCTAGGTATTTGTTCAAAAACCAATAGTAGGTGAATCGTCCGTTAGTTCAATCAAGCTTAGGTTTATTAATTATTGTAGCTGAATAAATCTTAGGTGCATTAACAGTAGGTGAATTCTCCTTTATGTATTTCGTTCATTAGTTATTACAAAAATATGTGAAACGATATTTAGGTATTTTAAACGGTAGGTCTTTTGACCGTAGTTATATCGAAAATAGTTAGAATAACTTTAGATACGTAACCCATAAAAGGTACACCATAAACCAAATCTAACTAAACCACACAACTAAAACTAACCTCCAAATAATTCAAAAGATACACCTAAAGAGGCTTTTGAAAGGTTTCAAATGTTTGTTTTAACGTATCGTAACAGTGTAATCTCATTTGAGATAGCAAAACCACGTTACAAAGTAATTTTAATCCGTTGAGTACCGTAATGTATGAATACGAGCTCGTTTATGATGCTTGATATATCTTCATTATGTCTCGTTGTTCGGTTGGTGATAAAACTGGACGTGATTGTTGTTACAATGTTGATAGCCTTGCTTGTATTCGAGATTGTGGGAAGCAGTTAAAACTAGGGGGTTGGGCATAAAACGGATAATCTGTCTTAAATTGTAAAGTTCTATTATTTTAAAATAATTCTAGCAAAGTCCTAGAGATTTTGTTTAAACTGTTGAACAACTAGTTTTTGCCACTGAAGATCTAGATTAATCGCAAGTATAGGTAACAAAACAAAAGAGAAAACTTATTCGAAATCAAATCAAAAGTCCTTTATTAAAATAGGCTAGTTTCCACCATCAATAAATTGAAAATCTATTTAGTCCGTCAAATAGAATATTAGAAACTAATGGACACGTATTTTTTGTTTTTGTAAATCAATGAATATTGACAAAGATAAAACGCATCAAAACTCGGGAGCGGGGGGCTCGTGACGTCAAAACGCACTAAAAATAATTATACCCAGGTGTGACGTATTGAGAATTTTAAAAGCGTCGTATTTACGTCTATTTTGGTTTACGTAACAAAAGAACAAATACGGATCAAATGTTTTTTGATAATCTAACTGATAGATACTATAGATTTTTTCAGTTGACAAGCCTATTAGGCTGAGAATCGGCACTTTTTGAACGTCAAAATTACTTAAGAGAGTACCAAAATGCCCGCCCTTTACCACTTCCTAGTGCTTTAGCTGAGAAGAAGAAGTGACATAACAAACTCCCCAGCAGTATATTTTGGTGTTAAACCATGTTTAATTAATTACAATTATCTAGAATAATTCGACTGAATTTTCATAGTAAGAAATCCTCTTTTATTAACCGACTTCCAAAAAGGAGGAGGTAAAAAAACATACCTAAAGTCGAACATATAAATGTTCGACTTTAGGTATGTTTTTTTTTTTATGTATGTTCACGGATTTCTCCGTCAATGGTAAACCGATTTTCAAAATTCTTTTTTTATTTGAGGGTATGCTCACTAGATGTTCCCATTGTCACCAAATCGGAATCTGATGAGGGAATCCCATGGAAATCGAGGGAAACCCTCAAATTTTATTGGCACACCTATAGCGATTTGGGTATTTTTTATAGTAACTCATGCATTTTCTTTCAGAAAGCACCATCCGGTGACGTGGAACTGATGATGAAGACCACAGATGGCCATCGGAACTACTCAATAATAAATATTTCACGGGTTGTGATTGGATTAGGCACTTTAATGTGGTTGCTAAGCACAATGCGTATATGAAGTGGAGCTGATGGTGACACCTCAATCAGCTCCAGTTCTCCTGGTTCTTACAAGGAGAACTCCTCAACCTTTATCGTCCCTGCATCGGGAAAAGCAGTATATTCTTTAAAAGTGATGATAGATGAGTTACAAACTGGCCCACTAAAGAGTGAACAATTAAAAACTTTTTTACAAAAAAAAACAACCGACTTCCAAAAAAAAAACAACAAACTGAAAAATAACTTTAATTTCGGAAGTCGGTGTCAATAAACGAAAATGCGGAACCAACGACACCGACTTCCGAAAATAAAGTTATTTTTCACTTTGTACTGTTTTTTTGGAAGTCGGTTGTTTTTTTTTACATATCTTTTCACAAATTAAACAGCGATCTGTTAGGCAATAAACCCGAATTGCATTTTAATAAAAAGTTACTAAAAAGAGATTTTATTAAAAAATCTCATCAAATGCAATAATTTACGGCCACATAAAACTCGAACGAATGACGTTCTTACAGAGATAGAGCGTAATTTCAATATAAAATTTAATTAAAGTAAAAATCTGTGTAGGTGTCATGATGAAAAAATGTTGTCAAGAGCTATTATAAGATTAAAAATCCTGGTGCGTGAAATGAACGCACATTAAAACCATTCCAACGTTCCAAGGCTATTATTATACCTACCTTACAAACAGTGTTCAAAATATGTTACCAGGCATTATTTTTGTATACCTACATGTGTACTTATTGACATTATAATATGAAAAGAGGGTTTAAACGCCATACTGGCCAATTCATATTGGTGAATTTTTCCTCAGAGCCTTGTTCGTCATTCACCACCGAGCACCGCGTATGGGAGAGGTTGACTTACTTGAAACTGAAAACTTGAAAGGTGCCACCCCCTTATCCCCTCCAAGGTTTTCGTTATCGGAAAACATGTTATAGAACGCAAATAGAGTTGGTCAGGACACTGACAAGGCGCAGTGATGGCAGGAGGAGTAAGGCAGTAACCAAGTGGCGTCCAAGGACTGGCAGACGAAGTATCGCAGATAGAACCTGGATGAGCCTGGCACAAGAGCGCGGAGATTGGCACAAGAAAAGAGAGGCCTGTATTCAGCATTCGGTAAAGTCGGGCTGTGGATGTTGATGATGATGACGATGACATGGTTACTTTATGGGAGAAGAAAGTGGTTATGGTGGCCTCCTTGCGACAGCAATCACTCTGTTGTCGTCCTTACCATTATTAGGTGTGCGGAACACTTGAACGGGTGGCACAGTCGGGCGGCAAAATGAAATAAATGTATGTAGGTAGTAATTGCTTTGGGCCTGCCTTCTTGTTTAACAAATACAACCGAATCGAATATTTGCGGCAGCCGAACAAGTGTGTATTATTTGAAAGGGGTGTGTTAGGTTTTCTGAGGAAATGCATCAGTAACAGTAGGTGTCCTGTGCTGTCTTTGGCACGTCCCGGATGATATTATCATGACCTAACATCAGTACCTACAGTAAATTGAAAATATATCATTAAGCAGTGTATGTGTAGCAGTGGATTTTCTGAAATACACAAATGGAAACGTTCGGTTAGTTTATTGTAGTGTATTTTTCATTACAAAGCTTTTGAATGACGTTTGGATGTTTATGTATTACGGGATGGGCAGTTACGTTCTCAATTTAATTCATTGAATTGTTAGTATTTATTTTTAGGTTTTTTTTTTTCTTCAATATATTCGTCCGCAAAATTCATGCATTAACGTAGAGTTGCGGACAGCCCGTATTCATTATTTATCTAAACAGGGGTCTAGGTGTACCATAGTTACACCTCTGCCTAACCCTTTGGGGGAATACTGGCGTGATGTAATGTCTGTGTTTATGTTTTCTAAACAGTAATTATGACAGTCTTCAAAGAAGTAAAAAAAAAAAAACTTAATTTGAACCGTCAAGAAAATTCAAAGAATAAAATCAAACCAACGACGTCATTTACTTTAATTCCCAGTCTTATAACAGCCGGTCCTCTTATTAAGGCGAGGGAGGCTCTGTAATGACCACGGGTAAATGACAGTGACGATTCTATTACAGGCGGTGATCCCATTACTTCGCTTAATGAGCATGTAACTTAGTTAGTACAGAATAGTTTTATTTGATTCGATTTGCGCCCTTGCCCTAGCTTAATTTGTTTGTTAGATAAAATAACCCTAAAGGTGTCATAGTAATTATAGTATGCATAATCAGCCTATAACGTTCCCACTGCTAGGATACAAGCCTCCTCTCTGTGACATGGAGTGGGCTGTAATCCACCACGCGGGCTCAGTGCGGGTTGGCAGATGCCACATGTCTTCATTTTGGTTCTAGGACATGCCGGTTTCTTCACGAAGTTTTCCTTCACGGTTTTAGGAACAGTGGTGATGAAATTAAATAGGTACAGAAAGTAAAGTGCCTGCCTGTGATGGAACTCACGACCCACAACTTGTAAGTCGGGACGTTACCACTGGACTATGTCTTAGAATTTTTAATTCTAGGACATGCCGGTTTCGTCACAATGTTTTCCGTCACCGTTTTGAGAGCAGTAATGATAAAATTATTTACACAAAGTAAAGTGCCAGCCTGGGTTCAAACCCACGACCTTCAACTCGTAAGTCGGGGTCATTAGCACTGGACCACCACTGCTCTGAGTCATGGGCTTATAAAAAAAAATAGGTACTGTGGGGGACTGGTGCCTAAGCTGAGCCGAAGCCTGAATATCCAATCACCAATCAATCTACTTACGTCGATTCTTAACATTAACCGACGTTTGTCGAATAGGTGTGCCAACCCCTTCAGACTTTTTTACTGTTGTAAACTCAAGTGCCAATCACCGATAAAGTTACTTCAGCTTTAAGTAAAGTCTACAATGATAACTTCAATCACAATTTCACAAGAACTTTCTCCAAAAAACAATAGAAAACTTCGTTCTAACTTCACAATAATTCAACAAATGTTAGTGGAAGAAGTAATTTAACCAAATCCGGCAACGTTCAGGCACCGCGTTAAGTCAATGGCTCCAAATCATTAGTTCTGAAATTGCGGCGCTATCGTCTCAACGTTTTCCATTATCTTGCACGTCGTGAGCAGTAGGTACTCTTACTACAGAAGTGTTAATTAGTAAAGTTGCTTCGTACATTCCTGTAGGCTGTGAATGACGGCGGGATCGTCCGTAGAGGTTTATTTATATAAAACATGTCCCGGAATTAACGCACACCACCAAACACCCCAATGATTATTTTATTTTGTAATCATAATACATACACAGATTTTTTATTATTATGTCTTAAAAAAATTATACATTAAATTAGTTATACTGATTGTAGGAGATATTTGTGATCACATTACAAAGCTACGCACGCACACAGTCGCACGGGCGAATTTCGTCCATTTTTATTTGTTTTGACTGTGAAATTACAGACACACTTCCACAGAAGTGTGTCTGTAATTTACGTAGCATTAATTGTTTTTGGGATAAAAAATTATGTATATTAAATATGTCAAAAATGGGCTCGGTGAACAGTTCTGAACAAACTTATACTTTCATAATGTGCATTAATTCAGTTGCACATTGTGATCTGCCAGTGAAAAACTGTCAATTGGCGGCGGCTGATCATAGTTTCTATCAATCAACGTGGTCTTGTAAGTGGGGTAGGGAATATCCTACTAATATTATAAATGTGAACGTTTTTATGTTTGCATGTTTGTTACTCAATCACGTACAAACCGCTGAGCGGATTTGGATGAAATTTGGCACATACAGGTTATATGACCTGGATTAACACATACTCTTATCCCGGTAAACCGACGTCCACGCGGGCTGAAGGTAGGTACTATATATTATAGGTATATATTCTCTTTCACTATTAGCTAAACACAACACGTCATATCTATAGCTACAGATATACTGTTAACATGACAGTAAAGCAAGCCAACACATAACATTTTCCCCTATCAAACATCACTTAATGCGACTAAAGAAGTTTTCTCTTAAAAAATCGTGGGTGCGATTACAGACACAAATCTTTCAAGCAAAACAAATACCCTGACCCCGACCAGTAATTTGTTCCGTACGTGGATCGAACCTTCGATCCGTGATGCAGAAGAGCCAATCACTCAGCCGCATTTATTGTACAGATGCCAGCACATCAAGCTACTTCAATCTGTCAAATTTATTTAAAAGATTTTGAAATATCTAAAGCAGGTTCACAGTTGATTGGGAACATTTTAAAGTTTCGGGTAGCTTGATGTGCTGGCGTCTATACAGTGAAACGTGTTATCGGAAAATGATTCCAATAAGGTTAATAATAAGTTAGTAGTTTTGCATATTTTCATTTTCTACGTATAAAATTACAAACCAATTTCAACTTAGTTGGTAGGTATACAAGGATCATGAACTTGACTACTTATTTTCCGATTTTTAGCAATTTTCAAATTAGTTTCATACTCAAGCCGTTGTAAATAATGAATGAGGACAAACTGGTCTATCCTAAAACATAACACCCTCATCAATAAACCAAGAAAATTCAAATTTAATTTATTTTACAGTATTTTTGTCACAAAGGGATGCGCGCTTTACTTATTGTAACCACTTGTGCAAACACGCTGTAAATATGTGCATGATAACGAGTAGAGTAAGTACTTAACACACACACTTTCTTAACTTCGCCATTGTTTCGGACGGTACAGAGAGCTCCTGTGCATTCACAGCGTGTTTGTGCACTTAGTAACCACAAATAAAGTGCGCGTCGCTTCGTGAGATAAAATTGCTGTACACTAATATTAATTTCATTTTAAACCAGTGACAAAATAATAATTACTCTACGAATTAAAGCATAAAGTATTTTGTTCCACGCGTAGCCATAATCCCAGTGTAACCCAGATACCAGGTAATACATCAACTTTATTTTACTGAAATTTTAAGGCAGTTAATGTCATGAAATTTATATTTATATTAACGGAATATTTATGCTCGTATATAAGTACCTTGTGCTCGTATCCAACTTGATATCAAAATATCGAGTTTGCCGTATTCGTCGCTAAAACTTCGAGTTTGGTTAGATAGAACTTTGTTCTGTTTATCTACATGCTTGCGGTATGGAATAGCAACGGAAAGGCATTGGCTTTTCGACACGGTTTTGGCTGTACATATATACATGGCATAAAGGCTCCTCGAAACGATTAATTGCAATTGTTGCAATTGTCAATGTTTTGCGTGATTAATACACATTGATGCGCAATATGATCGTCTACAAAATATAATTGAAGCGATTGCCATTGTACACACAAAACATTGACAGTAAATTTTGCAATCATTTCGGGGACCCTTAAAAACACGCCACTTGCTACGAGTCTTACACAATATTTTTTTGCTTAATTTACGCTCATACAACTGGTCATGCACGCACGCCGGCTGCAAGTACAACGCAACTGACCTTTTTGAAGAACGACACCAATAAGGTCAGTATATGACCTTCTAAGGCGTCCCCTCCCGGCGACCCACTCACATCGGCCTTGTGCATTCCTTTTGTTAGTCACCCTTCCATTCACCCTTTCAACTTGATCAAACCATCGAAGCATACTCTTGTAAATTTTTGTCCTGTAAATATTTTGGGTATTATTTTTTTTGAAGTACTCTTAAAAAAAAAAGATCCGAAGATAGATCCGGAGTGATTTTACTAGAAAAAAAACTCTGTCCAGTCTTTGATGGAGACCGCGAATTAGCACGAATAGCGTGGGACAGCTAGAAGAAGAGACCACTTTAAAATGGCGGCCAGGTCAGACTGTGTGGAAGGTGGAGAACGAGGCATTGTGGTTCAATTTGGTACAGGGCTATGCTCAGCTGTGAACTGTGATAGGCTGAGTTGGTTTTGATATGAAAAAGAAAGAAAGAAAATGCATTTATTTGCACGAAATATCTTAAACATATAATTGATATATATTATGATATATTGTATTGTCATATTATATTATATTTTTACTAAGAAAAAAAAAACACACAATTAACGCATATCATATGCGTCACATCCACGCAAACAGTTTTCAGCGACAGCCAGCGTCAACGTGATGACGTCTGGTGCAGCATTCTGCAGCTTCATTCAACAGCAAATAAGTATGTTTACATTCATATAGATAACCTGCGATGTCGAGGCCATATTATTACAATGAAAGTAAGAAGTTAAAGATTATAATAAATAATGAAATGTACTTATTTGTTAATTAATAATGTACTTGATTTTAGTAGTGCTTGTTCAGTTGTATTTAGAATTAGGTCACAACGATGCAAATCAGGCTTTGTGTCGAACATTGATTTCCATAATTTGTTCTTCGTCAGCTTTTTATATCCACCATGTAAAAGTTAATCCGTGGAAAATTCTATTAAACTGGCTGCGTTTGATTGTGAAAATAGAAACGTTAAACAGATTTTACGGTTGTAGTTACAGTTAGTTCAAAAATATTTTTTTTAAGTTTAAGCCTCGTCTAGTAATGAATTATGTCCGGATTCAAATGATTAGTGATTAGATCCTTGCCATTCAACCAACTGGAAGCTACAGTAAAAAGCACATTTTGATGCATGTTGTTAAATGATAAATGATAAATGATTTTATTTCTGTAAGTAGGTTTGTACAAACACTTTTACATGTCAATCATATTTTTTAAAACGAGATGAGGTCGGCGTTTCCTAACTGACTACTCTGAGAAGAAAGGCCGAAACAAACTCAGAGGTCACAGTCTCTTTTAAAGTCCAGACATAATCTTGGTCAGATCATGTGGAGACCATGTAGATTAGTGTCTGAAATGGTCTTTTGAGGAAAGAACCACACCGATTGAGTGGACCTGTCCAGTCAGTGCACGCATTTGTCAGTAATCATGCAGCTCACAACTCAAACTTAAGGAGCTCAACGATTCGACGAACAATACCAAATAAAGGACATTTGGGTGGGTCGCATAAATTACTCAAACTGCCAGACCATGACTAAAACTATCTGAGAAAATAAAAAAAAAAGGCAAAAAAAAAAAAATAACCCACAAGTTAATTACGTAATATACGGAATAAGTCTATTTAGTGGAATCAAAAGAAATAGCACAACCCTCAAAAGCACAATTAAATGATAACAAGACACTATAGTCCAAAACGAAAGTGTCGTTTTGATGATTTTCGACTAAGACGGCGTAGCAACGGCGTAGTGGCGTCTACGCCGTAGCACCGTAGCTGTTATGACTAATGACTAATAAAACATAACTTTTACGATAAGAAGAATCGTGAATACTAAAATTGATTACAACCATCCAATTTACTAGTTGCTAACTCGGGAACTCATTCCACTTTCAGAACTCGCGCAGCATGATAAATCCAGTGTTATTCTTTCATCGGATTAGCGTTGCAGGACTAACTTTGTATGAAAACCAAGTTTTGGCACGAATATGCGAACGTTATCTCTGTAGTTGTGTTGTTAATCGCAACTCCTCAACCATCCGTGCGGTAACTGCAAACAAATGAACTTAATGTTGGCAGTTGGATTCAATTGAAACAAAACAAGGAAGAAATTGTGCAGTTTGAGTTGATGTGCATAGTCGGAGCTAGTTTTTCTAGCTTCAACCATTCTATTACGTGGTTAGAGTCGCACAAAGAGAAATAAGGCAGCCATTTTGAATATGTTGATTTTTTGCCCACCACCATTTTTGGAACGGAGATCATCAATTCGGCGGCCAGGAATGAATTACATTTTATTTGAATGGTCGCAGTAGTAGAAACATTTATTTGTATAGCGATTACGCTGGCGCTGTAATGAATTTGAGAACAAAGATCTAATCGATCCGCCTCCAAATATATATAATATATCTCCGAATTGAATTTTTTCTCGACTTTGACGCCTTATTTAAAAATATGAGTTAGGTAATACGGGCTGGTGTCCGCAACTCCACGTCAATGCGCATATTTTGCGTAAATAAATAAATAAATGGATGGCTATTCGCCAAAGAAGAAGTTTGCGCGCTTTGACGACGCTTTTCTCCCTTCTCAACTCGCCCACTCCTCCTTCTTATCTCGTGTCTCACTTCCAATATCTATGTTCTTCGCACGCTAAGAATTTGCGTTCTTCTAACAATCTTCTCCTACTCTGTCCTTCTCATACTTCTGACTTTGTTCATTCTTCCTTTCATATTCAGTACATTCTTCTTTGGAATGCGCTTCCTCTTGAAATCAGGACGGCCACCAGTCGGTATGCATTTAAGCGGAAATTGCAGAGTTATTTTCAACACAAGTAGCGTAGAGTCATTTCAACATCTGTCTCTCGAATTTGTATGTATATATATATATATAAGTATTTATATATATATCATTAGTATATAATTATCTATATATATTATAGTATGTATGTGTATTTAACCTATTTATGTATTTGTGTACCTAGTTTTAACAGGTTTTTTTTCCTCATTGTTGCTCTCAACTGAAGCACCTGCCATCTAATCTCTTCACCACCCTTGGTTGACTGGTAGAGAATGCCTAAGGCATTAAGTCCGCCTTTGTACCTTTTTGTGCGAAAAGTTTAAATAAATAAATAAATAAATATGAGTTATTTGTGTACTTAAAAAATTAATAATTAAGGTGTTAGGGTGACGTCCTTTCATACAATAGTCGGTATGAACATTGCAATTGGTCTATAGCATTTTGTTAGATTTATTTTTTAAGAATGACAATTTTTAGCAGTTCAGACATTTATTTTCACAGCGGAAAAAATAATTGTCTGTCTGTTACCTTTTTGATATCGATCAAATTTGGCACACAGCTACCTGGTCTACACCAGATCTGACTTAGGATATAGTATACTATTTATCCCGGTATTACGTTCCCGAGGGATAATTTTCGACCTCCAGGCAGGCGAAACCGCGGGAAAAAACCAGTCTATACTAATATTATAAAGAGGAAAGATTTGTATGTATGTTTTTTACGAATTAGCTCAAAAAGTACTGGACCGATTTTAAAAATTCTTTCCCCTTTAATTGATTGCTACATTATCACTGATTAATATAGGCTTTTTTAATTGCAAGAAAAAAATAAAATGTTAAAAAAATAAATGTTCACCCGTGCGAAGCCGGGACGGGCCGCTAGTTACTTATAATTAATGCAAATTAAATTATCTTCATCCAGCCAAACAATCCACCGCATCTCAAACTCCCGTATATTTTAGTCAAAATATACCTGTGAGAGTATTATTGTCTAAAACAGAAACTATATTGCGTATGCAATCCTATTTGGAAGGCATATTGCAGACTGAATATTGTCACAATTGGGTAGTGACGGGAGTACTAGCACCAAATAGATAAGCACAGAAGGCTGACTCCAAAGAACATGTGAAAACAGGCGCACGCGCACATATACGCGGATGTACAGCGATATAGCCCGTGAAATTCAAATTTACTTACGTTTTTCGCAATTTGCAGCTCAGTGTCAGATTGTGTGTTGATTAAAATATGATTCACGACCGTAACAAATATGGCTTTACAGAAATATTCATTAGAATCAGCGATACAACTTATTGTGTTAGAATTGGCCTCAAAAGTCATGATTGCATGAGATAATCATTCAATAGGGTAATTATGAACTTATAGAGATGCATGGATGATTATAATTCTTTCAATAAATGTTTGTTACGGCCGCCAAACATATAAAACGGGAAAGGAATAATACACTTCACACTTGACGAATAATCACAATTATTTATTGATGATAATGTAGGTAATTTTACACATTTGGACAGAGTTTTGACTTATCTCATGTACGGCAGCACAATGTGTTCGCAAAATGAGCGATCAGAGTACTTATAGGTACCCTTCGACGGTCGGATGTGACGTCTTTAACGGTCACCGGCTGGCTTGGCTGACAATTTTAGCTCCAAATTGTCGTAAAGAGGCATTGGCTTAGAGTTAACTTGGCTAATCACATCACGTGGCATTACACATATTTAGATCGACATACAACCTTTAACTGACCTGTACATTGCAAAAAACGTAAAAAAAAATGAATTTCGCGGGCCTTACTGACGCTTTCGCCTTAAACAAGAACCAGTTGCGAGTGCACTAGCACTCGCTGTACGTGAAGCGAGCTATACGAGCGTGCGTTCTTGCTCGTTGTATGAAGCCGGCCTTCTGCTGTGTATTTTGTGGCACTAGATAGCTGGGTTCCGTATACGGCTTGTTTCCAATACTGTCGGGTGCTTTGAAGCGAATGGAGTCTGTGTAGTGTGAACCTATTTGTTGGTAAGGTACGGGTCGATTGTGTACGTGTAACTTTAGCACTTGAAACGATGTTCGATTGTTATTTCATTATTAGTATCTACATGTTTTTGTTTCGTTTCAATGGTAATTATTATTAGAATTATGTTGAAATTAACTCATACCCAATTCATATTAAATGAACCTAGAAAATGATTTTAAACTCCGATTTACTGATTTTATTTTGTGCAGAGATATTTTTAATTTTTAGTTATTTGTAAATGAATGATGGTTATAGTTACTTAAAAATATCTGTATAAATCCAAATGTTCACCTATCAATGCTAAAATTATTATAATATCTTCTGCACCTCACTTCATTTCCTCTATGTATATTGTGGGAGTAAGTAGTTAGGAACACATCTTGCGCGCTCTAACACCCGGACAAATATCTGAAGCCCATACAAATATTTGTTCCGAGCGGGGAACATGCGATTTTGTGCACGGAGAGCCAAGCATTTAGATAGTGGCTCAATCTTCATGCAAAGAAAAATGTTTTACGACTTGACAAAAATCAAGATTTCTGTGTTATATGTAATGTTTAATTAATATTAATTTGTTATACACATAAAAAAATTCGGAAATAATCCGCAAAACTATCTCGAAAACTGCATCAAAAACCAAACATTGAAAGCGAGTATAATTTAAGATCTAAGTCTGATTTTACAATCATTTTTGTCCACCAATTTCTAAGTAAATCAAATATTTTAAAGCTTAAATATTGTATAGTTATCCTCTCTCATAAATAATATACCAAACTACAAACAATATCAATAAAACGGTACTTGTTTGCCGAAGATAATGGTAATAGAGCAACACAGGGAGAAGAGATAAAGAGAAACAAAACTACACAATAGAAGGCAATTACTAGCTACATTAAAGTAATTAGCTATCCCAAACATTCAGTAAATGAATAGGCACTCGTAGGGATTTCTGAATTAGATCGCTTCAGGGATTGGATTAGAAGCGGAATAATTAAATAACGAAACTAAGCCGACTTACTAAAGGGATACTCAGAAGGCCCAACTCAACCCTTACTTACTTTTTGTCTCTGCATCACCCAAAAGTTGACTGGTAGAAAATGCCTATGGCATTAAGTCCGCCTCTGTACATTTATGTGCTTGAAGTAATAAATAAATAAAACCCTTCTTACGCGGCGAACGTGGATACAATAGCTTTTTAAATGTTTCTGTAATTATGGCATTCAACCAGTTAAAAATCAAAGTGGGATCATTTAGTCGTAACTCTACGAAAAATTTTGATGGGGGTTTATGGTTATAATCATCTCATTAGATTAGCAGGCTTTATTTCCAGAGTCGTAATTACTATCGAAACCGTCGTGGTCGAGTTTTCAAGAGCAAATTTGAGTTTAGTAGTCATAAGAATCAGAGTTAATATTAAGCAGGTACAGACGCCGGCACATCAAGCTACCCGAAACTATCAAATTTTACCAATCAACTACTAATCAACTACTTTAGCGATAAAGTTGAAAATCTATTAAAGAAGTTTGACAGATTGTAGTAGCGTGATGTGCTGCTGTCTGTACATTGACGCGCAACCTCTTACCATGGATATAGCACATAATACTGAAACACATGTTAAAATTCTTCGTCAGCTATTCAAAAACAAATCAGCTGTTCCAGAATTAGGAGGTCTAAAACATGTTCTGAATATATGGTTTCAGTTCGCGCATCGATTCCACAAGCCATAATTGAATTTGTAGACGTTGTGGTATCTTTTGACCTTTGCTATCTTTTCTGGCCTGGTAATAGCAGCACTTGCTACGAAAGGAAGTGGTTTAAAAAAGTTTTGCTATCAGTTTCAGAACATGACAAAACATATCTCGGGAACCTTTTTTTTTCATGTGGCATTGAAATTTAAGTCTGTTGGCAAAACATTTTCGAGTGAATCTTCTGTAGATCATTATTTCATCACCTCAGGCAGAAAGCAACGTTGTTTTATTGTTTATTATTCTAGTTATGTATGTATTAGTTTTTAAGGGTGTACGTACCCGGAATATGTTAATGGCTTGTGTTCATTTAATAAACAGATTCTGCTTTATCCCCCGGCTATAAGATAAAGCTGTAGGACGTGATTGGATATTAAATATTTAAACCTGACCGCGGTACACACAGGTAGAAAAACAGCGCTTTCATCGCCAGAAATATATTTTTAGTAGATATTGTTTTTCCATTTTGTTGGAGCCAGATTTGATTTTCTAAAATTCGTTTTAATTATTCAAATCCAATTTCAAAATCGACCTCGTTAATTCCTAGTCTAAACATCCAACAATCACGGTAAAGTCAGTTTCGTTTATAATCCAAAATCAGACTCCTCAATTAACAACGAAATAACAAAACAAAATTGGCAAGAACAATCCTACCAGACCCGCAAGATTATCTACAAAACTTTAATAAAGGAAACAAAAAAAACAAGAATCAAAGAAAGCGCCCACTCGACGCTAATCACTCGCCTATTTGTTAGCCTCTCCAACAAAGCAAATAACATGCTACCGTCAAAGATAACACAATAAAAACAAAGGTAAATTGGCCTGGAATAAATAGGGTGCGCAAGGTCAGCGTCAGGTCAATACCTGCCATCCGTCTCAGTCAGGTAGGTGAGGCCATTAATAAGGCCTACAGACATCTAGTCGCGATACCCGTTCGGGATTTACCTTCTGAAAAATGGTTTGCGATGATGTGTAAGGAGGTTTATGTGAGGTGTTGTGTTCGCCTTTTCATGCGTGTATTTTGTTATTTTTTTAGGGTTCCGTAGTCAACAACCCTTATAGTTTCCCCATGTCCGTCTGTCTGTCTGTCTGTACGCGGTTTAGCTCAAAAACTATTAGTACTAGAAAGTTGTAATTTGGCATGAGTTAATGACGCCAATGACGTTAATGACGCCAAAAAGGGGTAAAATAAAATTTTGAAAACACATTTATATAGGGTACCTCTCTTACATGTAAAGTGGGGAAGATCTATCGCGGTAACGTGCACCGAAGTGTAGTGGCTTCGCAGAGACGGTCTTTTGCAGTAACGTGAATCGCAATTTTGTAGCATCTTATTAGCAATTAACGATATTTTGTGCGTCGAAATTCCGTATTCTACTCTTAAAGTACCAATTTTCATTAAAGTCAAGTCTCCCCCCCTCTCCCAACTAAAAAATGTCACGGCAGTAGTACCTATATACAAAGTGTTAATGAAATAACCCAAAACCTCGGACACCCCAACCGATTTTTATATTAATAAATTGATATGACATATAATTATTTATTTTCAAAAATTATAGTAAAAGATATTTGTAAATGTTGTTGTCGCGCTACTTCTAACAGATTCGTAGCTCTATCGCCGCCGGCGCGCTTCCCGGCCTTGGCGCCAGCTCTAGCACCCCCTCTCCTCACCCTCGCTGTTTGTTTTCATTGCGTTGGACAGTAGCGTACAGCCTCTTTAAAAAATATTAGACACGGCATGACAAATAATTATTTTTTGGAAAAAAATAACCCATATTAAAAATTATTGTATTCGATTTTGCTGCCGATTCTAAACAAACTAGTTTCAGGTTTTGGGTTATTTCATTAACACATTGTATAACGAAGTTTAAAGAAAAACTATCACACTTAAGTGGGCTTTACAGTTTACGAGTAATAGTCGACTAATTGTATTTGACTCGAAATTTGTCGGATCTGTTGAGGATTTGTATAGGAAGTCAAATTAGGTAGGTAGTCATGTTTGACTTTTAGTTAGAGCATGGTACGAAACTATCAGTCAGCGAATACGACCCGCACTTGGCTGTTATAAAAACTACGGAACCCTATACTGCGCTTAGCCCGACACGCACTTGACCGGTTTTTTTAAAAGATGGCATCTTTCTTAGCGATTTGTTGCTTTGTCGATCTTTGTGATAAGTTTAGGTTTTTATATATTTAATGGTTGCAGCTCTGGACAGAGAGAGGTGAAAGGAGAGTAGGGAGTCCTCTGACCAGCAATTGTTTTTGTTTGGACTTATTTCAAGGTAAGACTGAAATTAGAATTTTTAGAGCATAATTAACTCGTACTCATAACATCATAAAAAAACTAGCGATTTTTCATCAAAGAAGTACACTCGAAACAACACTAAATTAATCGTGAAAACTGTTGAGCGCTTAAGTATATGCAAACGGCTTCTTTCTAGTAGGCACACCCGTGTGTGCCTACTTAATGGTTGGAACTGAAACAAAAAACAGCATTGCATACTTTTTTCAATTATAAAATATGCCAACGGAATTTTACCTTGTTTCGTAGAAGCGTGTGTTGTTAACATTTTCTTAACACTAACACTTATACAGATTCTTTAGACCAACTCATTAAAATTCCAACCACATTACCTACACAAAAAACCAATTTCGTTATTAAAAGTTTTCGCATAAAACTCCGTACGAGGCTATAAAGTCGACAAATATTATGAAAGTGGTCGCAGATTTGTCGGAGATTGCGCTCGTAATTTGCGGGTAGTCGCTAATGCGTCGCGCGCATGCAATTTCCACGTAAACTGCATGCGGCCGTAAACACCATCTGCGGTATTCCAGATTGAAATCGTCGTAGATAACGATCCACGTACGTGTGTTGAATTTGCATCAACTGTCTGTATTAACGCGTTCTACATGATGTCGTTTGCTTTTCAATTGTTTTGTGTTGTGTTTCTCTCTTTTGTTTTGTTTTTAGATTTTCCTTTCAGGTTTGTCGCTAGTTTTATCAATGGAAATCATTCAACATAACACGTGCGTGTGTTGAATTTGCATCAAATGTCCGTATTAACGCGTTCTACATAAGTTGGTTTGGTTTTAAATTATTTTATGTCTTGTATCTTTTATTTTTGTTGTTCTTCTGTTAACTTGGTCATTGATATTAAATTAGTAAGTCAATTTAATTTTCAGAAATGCTAATCGCTGTTGTTAGGTAATGACTTAGGTACTTGTGTTATTTTTGTATCAACTACCTGTTTTATCGCGTTCTAGGCAATGTCAATGTCGTTTAGTTTACATTTCGTTTTTTGTGTTTTTATTTCTTTTGTTTTATTTTAAACTTCTTTTCTTTTCTTCGGATTCGTAAATAGCCTATCCTGTAGGAGTAGCCTTAAATAAGGAACTTTAGACGTGGGATTAAGTTTAATTTAGAAAGTAGGTATTTGATATTTGATTCAAAAGTTGTTTTTATTTGGTGTAACACAACAACGTTTAAACTGAATTAAATGTTTTACCCAAATTGATATATTTATTTGTTTATAACAGTAAATATCCATAGCCTACCGTGAGGCGTATACTTAATCCATTACCGGCCTACCCACTCTAACCGACATTGTTCGATGACGTCCGATAACTAGAATCTGATGTAGGTACGCACTTACTTTCTTTTACATAATATGTTTGGTTAGATCGGCTAAGTTCGGCTGACGACGTACGAAGAAGGTTCGTCATACTTTAGGTGTACGCGAGCCGTATGAAATTCATTAAATTACCGTCTCCACATTTATGTGACCTTTAATGGACTTAAAGGTAACATAAATGTGGAGGCGGTTCTCGTAAGTAGGCTCATCTATCTAACATTAGATTGCAAAGTAATATTCAAACGTTATTGAGAAGTATAAGCATGGCTTTAAGAGTGGCAGTTTCAAATGAAATTAAACATTTTCCATTCATTGGTTGATTAAACCGCGCAAATCATATTCGAAGCTCTTCAAACGATTTATACCTATTACATGCGGGATGAATGAACACATTAAATTTCATTACTCATTATGTACATTGCTTGCATTTTGGTGTGGAAATATAATTGTATTCTTTTTTCAATCTGGTATTGGAACAGTAGTCTGCTTTTGAAGAAAATAATACGCCCCGCGGTTTCACCTACGTTAGTTTCAATTCTGTGGAAACATCGGGATAAAAAGTATCCTATGTGTTAATCCAGGCATTTGTCTATCTATAATATGCCAATTTTCATTCAAATCATTAAACGGTCGTGTGATTGAGTAACAAACATCCAAACATCTTCACAAACTTTCACATTTATAATATTAAGTAGAATATTTATGATCGATTCGATTTTGTATCGATTCCCTCAGTTGGAATGAGGGTGATGATAATTACCTATGATTAATAATGTAAAATAAATCAAATAGAAATATTTTCTGCCCATTATTCTGCCTCTGTCCTCTGCCCAAATCGGACAGAAAATATTGAGTAGGTAGGATAGAAAATAATATTAAAAAATCCTGTAAATAGTGATTAACGCGATGCCATTAAGGCCTGAGTTCACCAACATTTAGACCACCGGTTAGGTATTTAAACAGTTGGCTTATGTCAAAATTCCTAAGGAAATTTTAAATGTAGAACTGTTAAATATTTAATCAGTTGATTTAAATGTTGGTGAACACCAGGCTTAGGTTCATGTGAAACTAATTTATGTATGGGGCTTACATACATATTTTCTCATGATTTCCAAAATAGATGAATAAAACATAACCACCACAACCATTCAAACCAACCATAACCATTCTAAGATATTTGGCTGATAGGTGGGACTCTCCAATCTTGGGGCGGTGGATACGACTGCCCCAAGATTGGACACTCCCCAGGATCAAAGTGCCTCACTTAGCTTAAAATAAACTAGCTGCGCCCCGCGGTTTCACTCGTATACGTTTCGATCCCGTGGGAATACAGGGCACAGATACAGTAGCTTATATGTTAATCCAGGGTGTCAGCTATCTCCATACAAAATTTAATCAAAAATGGTCCAGTCGTTTGAGCGTGAAGAAGAGACAAAAATGCACACACCTCACAAACTTTCGCCTTTATAATATTAGTGTGGTGTGATGTTACTAACACTAGTTTATTACTTTACATTGTTACTAACAAAATATAAGGAAGTGATTCTGAAATAAATGTTTATTAATATTATTACCATAACCTAAATTACCCGAGAGACCTTAAAAAGTCTTCAAAGAAAAGCTTTTGAGAAAATGTGAGGTAAAAAGTTCTCTTCGTCTAATTTATTTTTCGAGCGTATCTAACTATGTTATTTCTATTTCAATGAAAACATTACCGCTTGTCGCAAAGTCGTAATGAAAAGGACACCTGAAAAGATGAGACCTAATAGAATAATTTTATTCATGTCCCTTAAGTAGCGCCTGTTAATTTGCTGAAAGAATTCAAGCATGAAATTAAACAGGTTTATTTATTTATCTATAAAAAAAAACTTGAACGATAAGCTTGTATCTGGTTTTGGAGCGATTAGCTGCTTGCAGTGTTGGTTTGGGGGGGCCCCAAGGGTTTTTGAGCAAGCATATGCAGGGCGAGAAGTTGGTAGCCGAGTAGGTGTGACACAACGAGAGAACATCGAATCTATATTTCAAAAGTTTCACATAGGAGCCCCGTGATCAGAATTCCACTTTCAGATTTTGGAAGTGGACAAATAATAACGTGATCTTCAGAGCAATTGATATTGGAATGATCGTGTGTGGCCTAACACATAATGACTTAAATAGGCAAATCTGTTGAAAAAATTGTGGGCTTTCTTTAAATTTGACTTTGAAAACTCCAATTTTGACAATTTTTAAAAGGATATTCAGGCCGAATAAAAGTAATTACTTGCTCAAAAACCTTCTGGGCTTGCTATGAGATATAAAATACTTTTTACATATCATCACGTACCTAACTCCAACCTTTTGTGGCTACAGTAATTGAATATCCCCCCCCCCCCCTAACAAACCCACACGTAACAAAAAAAATAAACCATTCGTCAAACATCCCCAATTTTTCAGTATCACAAACGCACATACATCATGCGCTAAGCCATTTTTCAAACGGTTTGCAAACTTTTAAACGAAAAGATTTATTTTTCGCATAAAAAATAAACTATCAAAACATCCACGTGATTCAGTCTGAGTGTACAAAAAATAAAAAGGTCTAACTGACGTTTGTCTCTGCCCGGGCCATTAAGGGAACGGGAAAAAAAGCTTTTGGATATACGCGACTTACAAACCTATGAACGCGGTACCAAGTTCTACGGAATATGTACAAAAACAAGTTTTATATTCATGAATATTTTATACGACAACGTCTCTTATTTCAGTGAAATATTGTTGCGTATGCTTCACGTCTTTCTGACTTTAATTAATATTGTACGTTGCATTTCAAACACGTCATGCTTGTTTATTTGATACATTTTTATGTAATGAAATATCGTGCTATCATTGTTTTTGCGTGCCTTTACTTTGTGTTGACATGGTTTGTGATGTTTAAGCTTTATAGGTAAAGGCGAAAGTTACTTTTTAAAAGATTGAACATAAATATAAGTCACGAAAAATAAGTTTTACAGTACTTATCGTTAAAACGAAAACTAATTATAATATCAAGAGAATGTAGATTGGAGCGATTCACTGACTTCCCAAAGAGGTATTGTTAAGTGCACTGCACATCGTGCAGTGCTGTGCGATGCGGTGTACCTACGTTGCGTTGCGGTGCTAGGCGATGCGGTACGTTGCGGTCGGTCTATCGATGCGCCTACAAGTTTCGCTTTCGCTGCGCGTTCAATGCGGCAAGGCTTTTAAACTAATCTCTTTTAGTTTGCTACTCCAAACTTCGTGAAGCTTGTGGGCCGACTATTAGCCATTAATTCTGCGCTCTAGCAATTTTCCTTTAATTTCTATTTTATTTTTATAAATCACACTAAAGGTAAACTAAATATAAATTCTCGGAAATATCATTATCTTCCTGTCCTTTTCTCATGTTAGTTGGTTAAATGCTCGAACATATACAGAATCAATTCCTGATCCTGGATTATCCTGCGAAGACGGCGGAAAACGATCATGCTAGCACCAAAGAAGCTTGAATGCAAGCTGAAATACCCATGATTTTTTAGGAGTACGCATATTTCCAAGCAGGGTCTGTATCGGCGTTATTACAACGATTTAAAAGTGGATAATCGTATTATGGTTTTACCATCATTCACAACACTACACTAGTTGCATGCTGAATACAATCATATAATGTACCTAGGTACACGATTGTCCTCATCTATGTTTCCCGTGTCGTGTATGTAATTTTTGGGTTAAACATTTAAATTCCGTGCAATCATACGCCCAAATAGAGAACTAAAAAAGAGGACAGAAAGGAACAAACATCTCCTTTACATACTTTTAAAATAGTAAACAAATTTTGCGGACCTGTCGAATTCATTTGCACTGTGAATATACAAGAGGGTGTTTCGTAATTCGATTGCGTTGCAATTAATAGTTTGTTATGACGATACGTATTAATATTCAGTGGCTGCAATCTCGATAGAACACACCCTGTGGCGTGCCGCGTATCGCCTCTTTGACGCCGAGAATATTGTTCTAACGATAATAGTAACTAGTAGATGGCAGAGGCACGATAATAATGCTAATTCTTGGTTTAAGCAATCTGTTTCGCTTGAAAATTGATTTCTCAAGAATTTTAATACACTAAAGTCTTTTAAAGATTTTCCGGTTCAACTCACTAGAAAATCTAATAAATTGCTACAGCTGAAGCAAAAAGAAAAATGTGAAACTTCGTAACGATTTAAAATAGTGGGAAAGCTTCAATGAAAAAAGGCGGAGTTGCAGACCCCTTTCAGGCGAAGGGCTTTGGTCCGTTTTAGAAGTAAAGCGATGAAGATTTGTAAGGATTAGTTAGATAAACAACTTTCTTTATAGGTATACAGGGAAAATAAAGACAAGTAGGCTGCGAGGAGAGAATAAGAAGGGATCGTTCGAGATGTCTGTATGTACGCAATTTTTACGTAATGTACGATAAAGGTGTGATAAATGGAGCTAAGTGTGCGCGCCTCAAGTGTGCCTAATATCCACCGGTGCGTTTATGATGAAAATTCACTTTTACGGGGAAGGTAACCGTTACTCAGGAACTTTCATTATTTTATACGAGATAGACGACTGCTCCAGTGAGTATGTAAATATTATATCTACGTAATGTATATTTTATAAGATTTTGCTTCCATTATGGCTGCTTGTTGCCTTAGTAGCTTTTATAGAGAAGGACGTCGTATAATGTATAGCATTTGTTTTTTTTTTTTTAATAAAAATGGAAATTACATTTTAATGGTAACACACCTTTTATTTTCATTACATAAAGCAGACAAAGCAGTACGTAGGTGAAGCAAAATTAATAATGTGATTTTGCTGCCAATTGGTTGGATTATTTTAATAATGGGCTCTCTTTTCACAGAAAGTTTATTTATATGTGTAAAATTTATGACATAGAGTCGAAAAATAAATTGGTATTTTAAAATCTCCATCGTTGCCTGAGCTGTGTGATTGTCTAATATTGTCTAATTCTTTGTCTGTCTAGAACATATGAGTATGTATCAAATCACAATGACATTATGACGCCATTTACAAAAATTATGGCATATTCACATAATGACATTACTTTTGCCCCACCATAAAGATAGGTAGGTAACTTCTGAATTTCATTATAAAGAATTAAAAAGATACGACAACAGGATTAAAAAACAATACTCCATTTAACACTCATACAGTTTTCGCAATGACAGTTGGTGACTGCAAAAACGTTTTTAATAACTGAAAAGTACTGCGAAACTAGTCTGTATTATATTCTGACGTAATCCAATTATCCGTACCTACCTAAATGTCAAAGTTACAAAAATCACGAACGTTAAATAAAAAGTTTTAAATAGTCGAACGGACCATCCAATGTTAAAAACTAGTCCCAATCTCAATTTAACTCCGGAACAGATATTTTTGCATCAGTAGCAAAAAATTGTGCATTTATTGTAACTTAACACTTTCTTATTAAATGATACTGATACTGTCAGAATGTTTGAATTTTTATGAGAAGAATGCATGACTGTGCTAAATAAGTAATATGTTTAAATAGTGTAATTGGCTTCGGCCGTCCCTTTTAAAATAAATAAATAAACGGTATCTTCACATGAAACAATATATCAAAATAATTTTAAGTTACTATGAATATAAGGACCATCCTCCACACTTTACGCACTGAGCACCATTTCTAAGCTGTCTGACTATGGCTAATGTTTACTCGTATGTATCTCGACACAAGAAAAGAAGATTTTAAAACACTATTAAAATCAGACAATACTTCGTTTAGCCCCCAAACAAGTCAACAGAAAAACCCCATGTAACCGTACATTCTCGAATAACAAACATACATTTCTATTTTATTTATTTCTCTTGGCATTCGGTGCACGTATCTCTGGACAAATTTTACTGCTTCATCTCTACATTGGATTCATAAATAAATATTCGTTGTGCATATGACGTCACAATTTTGCCCAAAGGCAACGAAACGAGTGACTGGTCTTGTCCTTTAATTTTTTGCGGACCATAATCGAAATGTTGTAGTTTATTTTTATGTGAGTATTTAACTGAAACCGAATGTTTTTCAGATGGCATGTTGGTTTATTAATGCCAAATACGTTTTAAAACGTTATTTAAGTCACTCTGTAAAAGTAAAAGATACATATGTGGGTTGGATGTGCCCGGTATATGGAAATGGGGTCGCCCATTATTACAATAACAGACAAAGTGTAGATGTTACACTACTGCCTAAGCTTTTGAGGAATACAGGCGTGAGGTTATGTCAAAAAATAATATTATTCTATATGACATAACTTAGATCAATACAAAACGCGCCTTTACTGTTAGGATTTGCGCGCCATCATTGTTTTCATAATCAAAGTCTATCCAATAATACAGCCTTGACTAATTCCGCGCACAGCCGTACAGAGTAGGTATAAGACAAACATTAATAGCAAAAATCATCCCAATCCTTCGTTCAAAATAATCTCCAGTATCAACAACGGCTGAGCTCTCAGGGGCTACATGAAACTGTACTAAAACCGTTCATGTTCCTTCGTGACAAATCGCGCCCGCATTCACGCACTGTCGTATCAATCAAACTTATCTGTGAACGTTTGTGCCAGTACTGTGAGCTAGTTATTATGTCTGTTAGCTGTCTTGGCTTCAAATAGTAGTGGAAATGTGGAATAATATTGTCGTATGAAATTAATAAGATAGGTATACTTAGGACTGATTTTTCCAACGTCAGATAAGATAAGTTTTGACAATTCTTCCATAAAAAACTTTATTATAAAAAAAAACATCCGACTTCCAAAAAAAAAAAACACTACAAAGTGAAAAATAACTTTAATTTCGGAAGTTTTTGTTTGGAAAAAGTATTTATTTTTTACTTTTTCTCACACAAATTCATATATCTAACACTACTTGCTACATATGTAAAAATCAGTGACAGGAAGCTATTAAAACATAATCAAATAAAAACTAAGTGGAAAAAATTCCTATTAATGAAGCCAACTCAAAAACTACCCAAGCAAAGTTAAATGACAGGAATGATGATATTTTTGTGACGAGTTTCTTTTTTCATTTTAAAGTTTAAACGTTATGAAAGACAAAATTACTAAAGTATATTTACGATTTAAAAAAAAACAATTCTATTTTCTATCCATTTATACCTTCTCAAAAAGCTCGTCAGTCATTTATGTATTAGGTAAGTTGGGAGATAAAATAAATCTATAAGAAAAAAAAAAGAAAGTTAAAAACAAAAAAACTGCCATAGCTTAGGGCTTAGGTACGTGTGCTCTATGTATAGACGCTTAATGTGCTGGCGTCTGTACTTACTTACTTCTATTGCTACAATTACCTAGAAATATGTACGTAGATGCATAAACGAAAATCCGTTTATTAGCTGCCTGACACCCGTACACGCCCACAGCTGGATATGGGTTATTGGGACGCGTTGAAAATTGCCTTTCACCGCGGAATGATCGTGATATTTGTACGCAATACGTCATCATGGACAGGAGCGGTCTGTACATTTGGTATAGGCCGAATTTTGGGCCACTCCAAATATGTAGATTACACGTAAACATTTTCGATAAATATTGGTGAAGACAGAATTAGGCGGCTGCGAATACCGCAGGTCCGGAGTTGGTATTTCATTGAACATTTCGGGAAGTTTACGTTACCTGCTAAATGTAATTAACGTCTGTTTAGAAACGTTCTGTAATTAAGAACCTAATTAGTAAATTAAGCTTTATTTAACTAACAAACGCTTTAGCAACTTTACTCTCTCAGTTCATTCGCCGTTATCGGATATAAAGTTGCCGAATGTTCCTTTGTATCTAGGCGCGTATTAATTTTTGATACACCGCCTACAGTAGGCAGTGTCTTAAAAATTTAAATACAGCTTTTCTTTTGGTCCCAATATAAAATACTGAGCAGTCTTGCTCAACATTTCAAAACATCAAAGGCAAAAAAGAAAAATCTTTGCGGATGAAAAACATTTCTGACTTCCAACATCAAAGACATTTCAAACGCGACATAAAACTTCCAACATTGGCCCCAACATACGTCGCCAATAAAATCTGACAAGAGCGAACTGGTAAGTACAGACGTACGGCACACACGAGATTGGAATAAGAATTACACATTACAACTCGTATATCGAACGAATGAAGTTTAACGTACTTATGTAAATATGTCGCGAAGGAGCGGGACCCACGGATTTTATTACAAGAGTTTCCTCGTTCGTAACTGATGTAAATTTTAAACGTACACGACGCGATACGGATGTTAAGAGTTTTAACATTCAAGGAAGTGAGTTAAAAATGTCTGTGGCGTTGTTGAGGCATGTATTGTGAAGGATTTTGTTGGATAATAGAGTTTGTGAATACTTGGTGATTGTTGAGTTGAGTACTTATTGCATTTGTGGTCTCTCAAATACAAATGGGGTTTTCAAAATATGTTTTACGTAATTATGAATTAACGATTGCGTAAACAGATTATACTGTTCCCACTGCTGGGACACAAGCCTCCTTTCTTCGAGAGGGAATGAACCACAAACGTTTGTTTCTACCACTCGGGCCAGTGCGGGTTGGTAGATGTCAAATGTCAACGATGTTTTCCTCCGCCGTTTCGGGAACAGTAATGATGAAATAATTTACACAACGTGAAGCGCCAGCCGAACCCACGACCTACATCTCGTAACTCGAGGCCGTAACCACTGGGGGAGGTAACGATTGGCTTTAGCACAAATAATAACCTAAATTAAGGCAGTCTCTAGCTCGATTAATAGCTATTTTATTTCACAGAAACCTACACGGACACTTAATGAAACTTCAGAAGCTATGGAGAAGAGCTAGTAAAAAACTCAATGATTACTCTTTTGAAAATAAATGACTTTTACAATGTTTTCAAATAACAGTGTTAATAGGTAGTGTTGGCCTGTCAACAATTACAATGTCAAGGTCAATTTGCCAAAGCGATGTTTTATCGACTAATCAATATTTCCAATACCTACAACAATTGCAAATAGAAGCCATTCAATTCGGGTCCTAATTACAAAGTCAATCAAGACAGCATGACCGAGGTATTCCGGGATCAGTCTATTGATCCCGCGCTATTTATACTCGGCTGCAATGTCTGAATAAAATCCGTTGTTGCCTTGTTGCTACAAACTGTAACACAACGTAAAAGATTGGGCAATTTGTAACTCTTGCCTGAAATGAAATTATGATTGGATGATTTAATATTATTTGGATTGGTCTCAATTATTACTCCGTTTCGAGAGCCAGTATTTTCTTATTTTGTACACAATGTGGCGAATAGGTTATCACATAAAATTGAAACTCTTCACTGCCCCAGTAGGTATATCGTGGTCATACTGCATTTCCTTTCTCAAACACATAATCCTATTTGAACCGTAACAGCTCGCTGTTTTCGCTTGAAAGATTTTCTTGTACGTGTGTTATAATACAAAGTTTATACAATGTGGCGATTAGGTCATCATATTAATTGAAACCACGTATTTTACCTATTTTAAACTTAAACAATTAAAATAATTGATAACAATTAACATTCTAGCCATGGGGCCCGTGGCTAAATAATAACAGCCGCACAGGTCGATCGATCATGTTAAACTATGCTTGCCGCGGTTGGTCTGTGGATGAGTGACCATCTTTACATACCGTGACCACTCCGTGCCTCGAAAAGCACGTTAAGCCGTTGGTCCCGGCTGTCATTCGTGGATCTTTGACAGTCGTTATGGGTAGTCAGAAGCCCGAAAGTCTGACAACCACTCTTACCAAGGAGTATCGTATTACCCAGTAACTGGGTTGTGAAGGTCAGATAGGCAGTCGCTCCATGTAAAATAATGGTATTCAGCTGCATCCGTTTAGACTGGAAGCCGACCCCAACATAGTTGGAAAAAGGCAGATGATGATTCTAGCCATGAGACCTTTCTTTTCGTTTGAGTTTTTAAAAAAATTAAACATATTTGGTGATTACTTGGTACCATAAAGTCTGTGTTGAATTGTTGATACTATCGCCCTGCGCGTGTCTAGTACCTTATTATCAAGAGTGGTGTATTTCGTGCCAATGTTTAAGCTACTTATTTATTTTGTTTGAAAAGTTCAGTTTTATTTTTTTAGTATGCCTATTTTATTATTTTAACAGACTGGTAACAACTTGTATTAAAAACTTTATTATTTAATTTAATAACATAGTCGCCACTATGTATAGGTAAGAATTTGTAGGTATATTTGTTGCAACTAAAAACAACATAACTTAGGAAACATGGCATAACATAGGTAAGTACTAAGTACAAATTGATGTTATGTGTACAAAGGTGCTCCCGCTAAGCAAACGTCCAGACTACCAGAGTACCAAAGAGAGTAAGCAAATGGGTTAAACTAGTCCCCCGATTTTGTTGTGCACAAAGTAAACTAAATTTAAGTTCAGTGCATCTTTTTCTTTTTATTTCATTATGAAAAGGACAGAAGATAAATATTAGTTAAGTCCTGTAAAATTAGTCAGTTGACGTATTTTTAGTAGCCAATATTTTAATCACGTCTAAACTCGTCTATGGATTATCTAATTTGACGGGACTAAACTAATATTTATCTTCTGTCCTTTTTATATTGAAATAGAAAGAAAAAGATACACTGAACTGAAATTTAGTTTAGTTTGTGAACAACAGAATCGGGGCCAGTGACTAATAAAAAGAGATAAACGATGCCAACAGGATCTGCTGCTGCTACATGGGACATTAACTCCTCGCTAGTCTCGTGGTCACAAGCGTGACTGCTGAGCGAGCTGGGTTCGATTCTCGGACAGTATTATTGGGTTATCTTAGTAGCAACCCGGAGTTTGGAAGTTGGCGGTGTGGTACCACCTGTGCCTCGGAAAGCATGTTAAGCTGTTGGTCCTGCGCCTGATCTATCTCTGGTCGCGTCGGATTGCCGTCCCAACGGACTATGAGAGTGAGGGAAGAGGGAGTGCACCTGTGTCTGTGCATACACTAGTGCAGTATAATATCTCCCGCCCCGAAGGTTAGTCTCCGTTGAAATTGGCCGCCGTGGCCGAAATACGCTCTGAAAGACTATACATGGGACGAAATGTGGGTGTATCATAGGTACACCTCTACCTAACGCTTTGAGAGTATACTGGCGTGATGTCATGTTATGGTGAAACTAATTACCACTTGCTAACGAATTAGTCCCATTATCTACTTTGAATGAACTAATTTATTGATACGAATTGAAATTTAAATGTTTAATGAAAAGTCGATATCTGTCGTGTTCACTGGACAAACTCATTATCGATGCAAATTCAGAATGTTTCACTACTCTAATTGTGATTGTGATTGAAAATAGAAATATTCATAAACTGCCTGTTGTATGTCAAGTTGTCAGAATTATTCAGATACGATGGAAATAGAATTTTATTGTTCTAATTTTAGATAATACAATGTATTTTGTTTTTTGGCCATTACCTGCCAACGTGTGTGGCAGTTTTAGAGAGGTGCTTTCACTACTTCTTTAATGCCGTACAGTTTTGAGCCTCTGTCATAGTTACACGGTATCTGTCATCTCCTATGGAATTTATAAAAAGATCAGAAGCCCAATTCTCGTAATTTAAAACGTGCAAAATCTAGTCGCAGTATCATCTCGGCGACATACAAATGTCAAAATGTAGGGAAATTAGAAGTATTTTTTGACAGATTGAGACTAAGATCAGACTGCGACCGTTCTTAAAATTACAAGAATTGCCCCTCTGATAGTTCTTAATTTATTTATTATTTCCTTTATTTCATTTAAATACTTATAAATTACATTTTTAAATATTTTTATGAACAAAAATATAAAAAATACATTTAAAAATATAAAAATAGTAGCCTACCGGTATCGGGTACAGGGTCCAAGCTATCGGTGCGGCGGTCAGGGTTCCAGAGAGAGGAACCTCCTGACAGTGCGAGCCTTGTCCAGAATTGACGCTTTCTGAATCAAACCATTGATCCAGCTGCCCAACGAGAGCCTCCTTGGGTGTTGGTCGAGGCTCTTGGCTATTAACCCATTGGTTGTGACGACTATCGGCACAATGATCACTGAGTCCACATCCCACATGTCGACAACCTCGTGAGTCAAGTCAATTATTTATTATTAGGCTTTTCAACAAAGAGTACAAAGTTACTTTACAATTTGTATAGTAACTTAAGTTTGTAAGCGCCTCATTACTTGTAGAAAAGCACAGCATTTACTACATTATACGCAGATATTTTAATTAATTTACTGTGCAGATAATTACACGGTTAATTAATTAAAACAAGTACTTGCTCGCCGGTTGTCGCTGAAAATCAGCGCTGGAGCTTTGTCTCGTATAGGGTCTTGGCATTATGCTGAGCGATGGCCGTTTTGCGTAAATTTGACGCATGTTTTCTCCCAAATTGTTAATTTGATTTTTTTGTTTGTGCTTATTATTATGCGTCATATTTGCCGCAAATAAACGTATTTTCTTTCTTTACTTACTTAATTAGGTATACTCACACCGCACACGGCTTGATCCATCTTCCCTCTTAATTGACATGATTCTCACTCATTTTACTCTGATATCGTTGCGATCAACAGCACCATAATTACCTGATATCATTTTTAGACGAAACACGCCACGGGCGCTAAAATTAGGTAGGTAGACTATCCAGAAAAATATTGTTCAATAAAAATCTCATCTACAGTTTATTCCATAAGCCCATGCGCTACCGAGAGCTCTGTAAAATTACTTCGTTACAACACGGCGGCGGCGGACCGTTTTATTATTCTATTAGATAAATCTGATTTGCTTTGAAATAATTTACTCCGTAGATTTGGAGGTATTATTTTGCGGAACGAAATACAATCTGGTCTCTGGACCGGCCTATTATTCCAGTCCCCGTTTATTCGGAACAAAAGCGTTGATCCGTTAACTTAACCCTTTGCGACTGTGTGTTCGTTCGTGCGATAGAAATTATTCGTGTGTTTGTACGTTAAAATTCATGATAGAGTTGACGTGCAATAGTTTCTCTCCGTCATATTCGTACGTAAATATAATTATTGTAAGAACTGTAGTTGGGGAAGGAAGATGAATGAATATAGTGTTACATTTTAATTTGCGTGCATAAAATTGAGGCCAACGAGTGAATCCATACTTGTATTTCGACATTTTCATATGCATGCGGCACACCTTAGGTTGTCAACTCCTTAGGTAGTCAAAACAGTAATAGTTTCACCACGAAATATGTGACACTAGAATCGGCAAATTATGGACTTTTTTCACTAATAATGCTACCGCTTACTGCGCTTTGCGCGCTCTCTGTTATACAACATGACGTTGAGCGATGTGCGAGAGAGAGTGCGCGAACTGTAGCCCAAGCATTATAGACAGTCCCATTTCAGTCACACACTTTTTTTTACTGTCTGTACAAGGTGTAGCAGAATAAACGCAAGTCCTGAAAGTAGTTTGTTCATGATTGACTACTGAATCGATTTCAGTAACTTTTGATATAAGTAGGTATTTTTCAAAATTATGTATTTTGCTGTACTTACCGCCAATCGGTCAAAGAAAATTAAATCTTATTTCGAGGCAAAAAGGCTCAATTTTAAATGCATAAAGCAATGCTGGATAATTAGTTAGCTTTAAAAAAATTAAGATCTGCTCATTGTATTATGCTTTTAACTCAATACTCTAATTGGGATGTATAAAGTCATGCGTTAATTATGTTGCATATTGTATAACTGGACAAGCGTTGAATAAAGCTTAAAATATCTGAATCACAGGGTCGTAGCAGCTATGATTAAGATTATGATATGTCAATATTATCATGTAACTTTCATCAAAGTACAGACCGTAAAGAAGATTGTTCCCTAATAGATAGCACATGACAAGGCTGAAACGTATAATTTTTGTGCCTTTATCTCCTTTAATTACCCTGAGAATAGTGGAAATAGAGTAACTAAAACTTTTTTGGTCAAAAGATTAGATTCACGCCAAAGGTATTTATCTTTTAGGTTATTACGTTGCGGGGCAAAAAAGTTGCGAAAATAAAGTTACGTTGTAAAGGGGAGAAGTTTTTGTAACGAATTTTGACTAGCTCCTGAATTACTTTCGTGCTTTATGATTTATTTTGGGTAGAATACGCTTCTACCCAAAATAATCTGTAGAATATCCAAGAAAATATATTTAGTTCTACTAACATGTATGTTTGTTTGGATTTGAAGACATTATGCACACAGTTTATAAACTGGATTAACACATAAAATACTTTTTATTTTGGTAATAGGTAAGTTTCCTTGCGATATTATCGTCATCCACGCGAGCGAAGCCACGAGAAAAAGCTAGTATTATGTATTTGCACCTACCTAGGTATGCCTTAATTTTAACTTCAAGCGACGCAAAATGTTATTTTGTTTTCTTTGAATGCATAATCACTTGCTTTATTTATAGAACTAAAAGTAATATGAGTAGGTATGTGAACTTTTACCCACAGCAAAATTCAAATCAAACTACAAATGAATTAAGTCTTTTGAAAATCCAAGTTTAGTTTCGAAATTATTATAATATGATGAACTTTTTTTGGTTCTAACCTACCCAAACCCATATGGTTGGGGTGCCCTAGCTTAGGTACTGCGGGGGCACCCTTGTCTGTATTGCACAGGCCTTCACCAGTGTTGGTTGGGGTTCGCCAGGTGTTCCCATTCACTCCCGTAGCCCCCCAGCCTGGGGCCCCATACGGGGCCCGCCAGCTAGGCGGGCGTGCGCCGGGAGGGTTGTGGAAGTAAAGGCTGAGCCGGTTCCCCATGGCCCTCCCATCACGGCGATGTGGGAACACCGCTGAGTTTTAGTGGGTATACTGTCATTCCGACAGGAGTACCACATACCCCGTCTCGTTCCCCGCGAGCGGGGATGTGTAATGCATTTCTCAGCGAAAAAAAAAAAGGTACTGCTACCACTTCGGCTCGTGGTGTGGTTGGTCACAGTTCCAACCTAACTTAACCCGTTTGGTCGGGGTACATAGTCACTGTAGTTACCTAGATTACCTACTCGTATTTTGAAATAAACATTTTCAACAAACTGGTACCTAGACTGAAGTGCCTAACAACATATCGGCTTATCCATTGACTGCGGAAAACTCGCCACTTATGGCACCCCCGGGCACTATTACTTTGTTTTCACATCAGAAACTGGGCTAGTATCGGAAACAAAATGTTCCTGTTTTAACCCGGAAAATAAACTTTATTACGTCAATACTAAATAACTTTTTAATAATAATAAAAGTACTCTCAACACTTTCAGTATTGATGTTATTGCCAGTTCCAAAACTTTTCATAATTGGCGGATTATTCAAATAAGTTTTATTCAAAACGATTTTGTAATAGGTAGGTGTCATTTTTTTTTTCTATAAGTGATGTATTTACACAGAATTGAAGACTCGTGGTTACCTATTGTTACTACCCTTGTAAATATATCGTTGGTGTGCCTTGCTTAATAAATAATTATATAAATAAATTTGTGTTAGCAATTTTTAATAAGTTGAAATATTTACTTCATTAGTAAAAAAACTCGCATATTTGTCAGACCTAACCTTGATATGCGTATTTAACTAAATCGGATCATACCTGCCTGCCTTATTTAGAAGTAGAGATAAGATTCTACCCAGTAAGTAAATTGACAGATAAATTCAAATTTCGGTAAATACCGGTATTTACCCTGGTAAATTCTAAGATGATCAATATTTATTATAGGTAATAAGAACGAAAATATTCTATTAAAATAAGATAGATTGAAAATCTATACTAATTACTACTATACTAAAGCATACATAGCACAGCATGCACAGCATGCTTAGCATAGCATAGCATAGCATAGCATAGCATAGTATGCATAGCATAGCATGCATAGCATACATAGCATAGCATTAATCAAAGTCCTCACGCCGAACCAGAGTGACACGACAAGCTAATCCTATAATTACCGAATAAAATTGCTGACCGTTACGTAACCCGGTTGATTTGTTTTCTATGATAAGACTGATCTTTTTGACGGTAAGTATCGGTAATCAGAGACCTTTTTAATTATTTGGGTATTTTTAATTGCTTGTTAATCTTGATTGGTAGAGAGCCCTTTTTTAAGTAGGCAAGGAATCCTATTTTAGTATGAAATGTAAAACGCAATGAAAATAAGATCGTTAAACCATAGTTCTGTTTTAATCTGAATAAACTAAGGCGGATTATTTAACATAAAAACGACACAACTTTTCTTTTTGTTATTTAGTTTCTAGTACGAAGTTTTCTTTATGATATGCAAAAACGGTTATGTTTATAAACAGCTAAGTTTAGATAAAAGTCCGATTCATATTTTCAATTATCAAGCACCTAGTTACATTTTACTTAGTTAATTCAAAGCTCATGATAAAATTATCTACTTCAACTTGATGAAAACATTTAGCTTACTTTTTTTTTAAACAAAAAATGGCATAAGTACCTACTGTACATATTTATTAAATCCAAACAATTTGTATATTATCTCCATAAATAAATATAGGTATGAAGAAACAAAATTAATAAAATATAGAAATAGTAGTAAGCCATAACCCAAACCTTCTTCGTAATGATAGTTCTTATGTTCGGAACACGAGCAAGGGACCGCAAGACGATATTAATACGTTTTTTATCTCCCATAAAAGCCTCCGGTAATGTTAGTTTAAAGATCCCAAATGTTTCTCAGATCTTTGTAAAGGAATCTCGGCCAATCAGAAAACAATTTCCTTGGTATGTTATATGTATCTACAGCGCCTGGTATAAAAAGCATGAAATTGTGTATGAATTCCAACGAAAAAATGTTTTTTTTTTAAACCTACATGGGTATCTACAGTATAACTGCCTCGTTGGCTTAGTGGTCAAAAACATGACAGTTAGATGCGAGGTGTTGAGTTCGATTCCCAAAAGTGTTACTGCGTTTTTTCCATTAAGAATTTTTCAGCAATAACAGATGTTATATACAATTAGATGTTGGTATTTTTTAAATGTTATTCTTAAAACACTTGTTATAACAATACCTATGATTTTTGTCATGTTCAATCCCAAATGAAGAATGAATTAAAACGGTGAAGGAAAACATCGTGAGGAAGCCGGCATGTCCTAGAACCAAAAATTCGAAGACATGTGATATCTACCAACCCTCGCTGGGCCCTCGTGGTGGATTACGGCCCACTCCCTCTCACCGAGAGGAGGCTTGTGTCCCAGCAGTGGGAACATAACAGGCTGATTATGCTATGTTATGCTAATTCCAAATGGCAGCCGAGGGGTTAAAACGTCAAAAGAATATCTTTGACAAATAAAACTAATCGTTCGAAGTCAGTTTTCTACCTATTCGATGTTGTGTTCCGAAAGTCGCGGCCGAAAGTGACCACTTCAGGAAACTGCAAATAGTCCGCGCGAACGAAAGTTACCACTGCACAGAATGTCCGAACGGACGAAAGTTACCGCGACAAATTTTATTTTTTTTGTGTTATTTTACAACTTTCTAATTTTTTTGTGTACAAAATGTTCGCCAAAACGAGATAACGGACAAATGGACAGGTGCGCTTATCAGTGGCTACTTTATTTAATGTCATTAAAAACTGTTCCCTAATGGTTACAATTGAATAATAATACAAACTTTTTGCCTTTGGGTAAAATTTAGAAAAATTGCATTTTGGAGAAAAAATATTTCAAATTTAGGAAAAAATAAACAATGACATCTGGCAACCCGGGGGTTTTCCCTAGATGTCGATAACTGGTCACTTTCGTGCGCCGGGACATTTTAGTGGGTAAAACGTCAAAAGAATATCTTTGACAAATAAAACTAATCGTTCGAAGTCAATTTTCTACCTACCAAAAACATTTTCAAAAATGTTGCCAAGACACCTTAAGGCTCGCACTGTCAAAAAGTTATCAGATCGCATGTAGAGTCAAGCTTCTAACTCTACACGTCCTAAGTCTACAAGCCCTAACTTCACAAACTATACCTTAGTCAAAATAGAGGCCGTTTCGTTACTACAAGAATTATTGTTTAACAGAAAAGTAATGAACACTGAAAACATTTTTCACTTTGCGCCCATGTTACGGTAGCAAAACGGCCAAACCACATATTTTGATTACCGTTTAGAGTTTGTGGAACAATTGTTGGTAATATTCAGCGCATCGTTGACTTTCGTCAGCAACAGTCAGCAAACTTAAAAGTAGATGCTTTATTCATTTTCTATAAATCAGGCACCTACTTTTACCTATTTTATATAAAAAGAGGTACAACGAAAAAAGCCTCAATTGATTCATGTTGCTTTCGGTAGCTAGTTTCAAGAGAATTCCTGGCTTTTTGTCGGTTGCGCTCAACCCTCCCGAAGCACTGAAACAATTTTATTCTGATCTTCTTTTTCTGCTTCGAATACCCTGTAATTGTCGCCACCACGTTCTATGTAAATTAAAATACAGATCTATATTCAAACCAATACATTAAAAGCAAACTTGAATGCGATTCAAAGAAGGAAGTGGGTGAATAAATAAATTGATGTCATTTTCTTTTCTGCTCGTCTTTTTACGTGGTAAAATAACAGAATTAAATTATTATACTTCATGAGAACTATGAAAACTTAAGAACTATATGCATATATGTATAATTGAACCTGCCCGCGATTTCGTCCGCGTGAAATTTCATCCTTCCCCTATTCACCCTCTTAGGGTTGGCATTCCGAAAAAATCCTTTCTCAGTGGATACCTACTCTTCACAAAAAACACACCCTTCAAATTTCATGTCGCTAGGATCTGCGTTTTAGGCCGTACGTTGATATATCAGTCAGTCAGGACTTTGAATTTTATATATAAATAAGTAGATAGATTCTGTTATTTTTGTAATACCTATATCCATAATATAGAATTTTAAATTAGGTATATCGTCTGCAATAAGGAGGGGCTTGTGGCTAAGTAAAAAAAACCGCACAGGTCGACCGGTCAGTTTAAGCTAGGTATAATACGCTTGCCGGGGTTGGTCTATGAACGGGTGACCATCTTTGCATACCAAAACCCCTCCGGTCCTCTGAAAGCACGTTAAGCCGTTGGTCCCGGTAGTCACTCGTGGATCTTTGACAGTAGTTACGGGTCGTCGGGATCCCGAAAATCTGACAACCAATCTTACTAAGGGCTATCATCGTATTACCCAGTAACTGGGTTTTGGAGGTCAGATAGGCAGTCGCTTCATGTAAAGTACTGGTATTCAGATGGATCCGGTTAGACTGGAAGCCGACCCCAACATAGTTGGGAAAAGGCAGGCAGATGATGCAGATGATGGCTGCAATAAGTAATGGTTGTGGTCGACGGTTAACGGGCGTAATCATATCGTGATAATTATATTCATAAAATTAAATAATTCTAACAACAATATAATTTTGTTCGTGGTTACTAAAAACCATTTACATACATAGGTAAGTCACGTATAAAAGTTGGTACCTTTATGTTTTGCGAAATTCAAAACCGATTTTCTTTTAAAGTATCTAAGTATATTGAAACTCTGTAGCATTTCTCAGAACATGATCCTATTTGCTTGCAAGTACCTACTAACACGTGTAGAATTTCTTCTACATTTTTGTTCGAATAAACCGAAACACTTTTGAATTTCGCTGAGCTTACGTACCTATGTATTTTCATTTTATGTAATCTAATAACACAAACAAACGGGGAAAAGCCTTTAGATTAATTAGGTAGTGTTTACCCACTATAATTTAGAAACAGTACAAACAGATCCAGTGATAAGAGCCGGTTAACCAATAAAGTTGCCTGCTAACTATTACTGTATATTTGCGTGAAAGTTTGAAACTTGTGCTGGATCCATTTAATGGGCTCAGACGTCTAATTGGATGTAGTTCTGACGTTAACCGCTGTGTGTTCGTTATACAAAGGTTTTTTTTACTATTTTTAATATTTTTATATCCACCAATTTCAGCCCCAAAAAGTATTCTAATTGCTTCGGTCAAATTATCCGTTGTAATTAGTTAGGGAATGCCGTGTTCTCGTTTCCCTTCTTTTTTTTTGTGGAATTCGTGGTTCGGGTCGTGTTAATTTTGAAAACAGAAAAGTTCTCTTGCTCGCCGAAATTTTTGTTCCACTTTGTCGATTTTTGCAGTAGGTACAGCTCATGTAGTAATTGAACAACAGTTGTACTTCATACTTGTATGTAATTCACAAGGTTCCTGTCATTGAAATATTAAATTATCTTGTTTTATGAGGCACTCACCGCAAAAATGAAAAGATGCGTGCACTGCTTTTAAGAAGGAAATAAGAAAAATCATAAGTACGGTATAACTTTGAGTTTCAAAATTAATTAAAACTTAGTTGTTTAGTTGTTTTACTTCTGAAACACAAACAAATGAATTGCATGTAGATTTCTAGAAAGAGTCCGACACCATTTACACATAAACTGCAGAGTCCGCGAATTGTATAGTACAACGCTAAAAGGCCGAGAATAAGATTTCCAAGAGCTAGATATAAAATACTTGACCCATGGCCATAATAGACCAATGATACTCGTAGTTCAAGCACGAGCCAACACGGTAACGAAAAAATTGGCTAATTCAAGCATAGAATGCTAAAAATTAAACCAATACTGTTAAAGAAATCTCTAATCTGTTTGTTTCGATATGTGTATGCGTATCATTTTCCTAAAAGTTAGAATCAAAAACTTGTCAAAAATTTAGGTAAATTAGACGTATTTTAGAGCAATTGACACTGAGATCAGGATGTGATTTTTAAATTATTCTATTGGTTAATCAAATAGGTGATGAATGTTGGATTCGTTATAAAAGCCGATTTCTCAAAAACTCCTCAGAGAAATTATTTTACATTAACAGAGCGTCATCTTCCTGACTAACCGACTCCTTGACAATTCAAAAGTGCCTGTAATTGGTTTAAATTAAATAAATGCTTTGAGTTTAAGTTCATGTTTTGTTTCTATCCTCGGGACGTGACTTCTTAATGAAAATTAATGCAACGTAATTTTAAATCTTGCTTTAACGCTTTGGTCATTATTAACGGTAAGCAGCCGAACACATTTAAAAATATTTAGCAATCGTTTTATTTATCAATGCGTAGGTAGGTACTTACCAATAATAATAAATTCATTTCGATTCGACGCTAACAGAATGCGCTATGAATTAATTTCGCTTAATATGGCTATCACGCTGCCAGCTCATGTAATTAACACATGGCGCGATAAATTGACAGTTAAGCAATACTATTATGTTTTCATTTTAAAATAATAATAATAAGTATTTATTTTGTTATCTGAACGTAGAATCGACCATGTACAATCAGCAAAGGAGATAAGTATGCAGGGTCATCCAATATAGTTGAAGTTTACTAAGAAACCGATTGATGTTTTGTAATGAAATTTAATTTGATAATTGAGCTGTTTGTTTTCTATTAATTAAATTAAATTTTATTCAAAAACATCAATCGGTTTCTTACTAAACTTCAACTTTATTCGACGAGCCTGCATACTTATTTCCTTTGCTGGCTGTACACCTAGCCCATGTCAAATCTTAAGGACATCATCCACGACGCTACTCAAAAGTAAAATGTTACAAACTTAAATTACTAATGTGTACTTTTGTGTAGCAACGTAGATGATGGGCCTAAAAGGTTATTTTTGAGTGTCAGATCATTCGTCATAAAATAAGTATGATCTCGTTTCTAAGAAGAGCTAAAATGTAAAAAATAATATATTTTTCGAAGCGTGTCGGAAATACGTTATTCGTGTTTAATTGATCGGGACGTAAGCACCATCATTCTGGTGGCGCTGACAGAGTCTAGCCTGAGTTCGTGGGAGTCGATGAGAGCGAGCGGCGAGGTGGAGCGGCTTTCTTGGACATCGTACGGACAGCATGTGCTCAGAAACGTCCCGCGTACCGTATCTAACTGTGGGTGCCTGAAGTCGGGCCTCGTCACCGAGGCAGGCTTACAAAATGCTGGCGTGGCGATTTGTACTCGTTCCTGACCGATTGGCCGGAGAAGGCATAAGTTATCGAAAATCGCAAAAGTATGGGGGAGACGGCAGCAGGATTGTCCGAAAGGGTTACCGCTACCCCGGAACACAAACGGCTAAAGAAGGAACACGGGTGGGTTTTAGTCAGTAAGAGTCTGACACTCCCTTCTGCTCCACTCAGAGCGGGAGGGGTCATTTGATGACTTCCCATCCACAAAAAAAAAAAAAATGGGGGAGACCTTTGCCTAGCAGCGGGACAACATAGGTTAACAAAAAAACCTTCCGATCCCAATCAACAATTTTCCAATTGGGAAATTATTGTATAACCAGCATACTAAGTAGATGTGCCTTTGAGTGGACTAATAGGTACATATTTAGTTGACAAACAGATCCGGCTGGATGAAAATGGAAATAAGAAAATATAAAGCCATTTGGTTTATTTCATGAAATGAAACTTCCATTACAAAGCCCGTTGGCCAAAATTCGGAAACAGTTTAGTTTGCAACTCTCGGCACCTTTTAAATAACTTACAGCAATGGTTGTTCATATTGAGTGCCAGGAAACTCGTTTATCGCAAGAAAAATGGAGTCGCCTTCGCGTATTCTTATTTCAATTGAAGTTATTCACAAGCAACATTTTAAGCAGCACAATTCAGTTTGAATTTATAGCGGGAAGTTATTTTAGCCGCAGTGCTTTTATCGAGTTAGCTATTCGAGCTGTAACGAATGACGGGTAAAAACATTAACGAGTTTAAAAATAGAACCTATTTGTTTTTCATGATTCTTTGAATTATTTTGTTTACTTTTTGCTGTGAAAACGTTATTCCTATTTTGTTTTCAGTGTTATGATACTGGCTATTAGTAGTTTATTCGACATAAATAAACTGAATAAAGGGATTAAAGAAATCCAACGCACGCGAGATAATAGTGAACATAATAATAGTGTTAATGATGAGTGGGCAGATAATTAATAACAACACAGACACATCGTAGAACAATACTGGCTGTGGAAAATAACAAGCATGAGGCAGATTGTCTTTTATTATTTTAAAGTTAGCTCCAGACTTAAAACAATTAATCACATAACTACAACAATAAACGAAACTGTTAACCAAAATCCTGAAACGACAAATAAACTTAACCCGTTTTAACAGATCATAATGAATACTTAATGTCAGTTGTGGGGAGGCTTAGGTCCGATAATAAACATACTAGGCGACGGAGCCTACACTTATTTACATTAAATCCATGTTTATTTTAATAATAATTGGATGTAATCATAAACTAATAGAGTTTATGCAAATAGCTGCATATGGTTTATGGACACGATGGCATTATATTGCTTGCTTCGAAAGCTGTTTACACAAGGTGTAACGAGGTAGATAGTAATTGATCAATGGCCGTTTATATTGGTACAATGTTGGCTACATATATGCGTAAACTCGTGCTAAATTTCCATGGGGGTAGGCAGAAGCTATAGAACGCGATCCATTGTTCAGCCTGTAAATGCGAAAGTAACTTTATCTGTCTGTCTGTGTGCTAGTTTTCACGTACACAGGAAGATCATCAACTGGGATAGGGGCCAAGATATAGGATACATTTTTAGGTCAGTAGTAATTAAAGTTGAACAAGCTATTTGGTATACAGGCAAATATATTCATCTTTCCGCTACACTGCCAATATTTAGTTTTATTTTGTGCGTTATAGCTTTTTCAGCTTATGGCATCCTTAATTGAGTAGTGTAAAAGAATTGACCACTCAGCACGCGCTGAGTACTCATTTCTTTTACGAGTACACCACTCTATTTTTAAACGCAATTTAGTATACAGGCAGCTAACTTGCAACTACTTTTAAACAAGGGTGTGTTTAAAAATAGTTGCAAGTTAGCTGCATACTAAATTGTAAGTGTAAATAAAAAAAAAATAATAAAAATATACTAAATTGCTTTTTCGACTGTACGCCAACCTCCAGGAATGTAAAGCCGCGGGAAAACCCGAGTTCAAAATAAACAGAAAATATATAGGGTGACTGGTAATTAGTGACCGATACCTAAACACGTGATTGTACTCATGATAACAAACAACTTTTACAATGGGATCAAACCTGAATTCGCGAAAAAAAAATCTGCTGTTCAGTAACTACATTTTGACCAGTTAGGCGAACATAAATGACTGAACAGCAGATTATTTTCACAATTTCAGATTTGGTTCCATAGTAAAAGTTGTTTGTTATCATGAGTACAAGCACGTGTTTAAGTATCGGTCACTAATTATCAGTCACCGTATATAAAGGGGTCATACGGATACATAGGCACATGCCGTGTTATTAATTGAATGATGAAATTAATAAATTGATCATAAAAGAGTTTTTTTTAAATGAGGTTTATCTCTCCAGCACTCTTATTTTTAACTGCGTTTGAAAAGGGATGAGGTATGTTTTGTAAACTTTCGTTCTTTGTGTTCTTAAGCCTATGGGTACATGAGATAGCGTTAGATGTTATAGTTCACTTTAAGTAGGCATAGAAACTGATTTCATAATTTGAATTTGATATATTCCTGTTCTTTCAACATTTAAAAGAATAGATAGATAAGTAGATTATCCATTTATTCTACCATTTACTTACCATTTATTCTGTGCAACCTGAAATTATTGATTTTCCAGATAAAACGTGCATAAGAAAAACTGTGCCGTTCATTTTCAGCCAAAAGACAACGTGTTGTCAAGGAGATGTATTATTTCAAACTAAAGTAAGTTCTAAAAGGAATTCAAATAAAGTTTAAATTCAGATTCATAATAGGCTAGTTTCCACCATCAATAAATTGAAAATGTATTTAGTCCGTCAGTTCGAGTATTGGAAAATAATGGACACGTATATTTTGTTTTTGTAAATAAATGAATTTTAACAAAGATAAAACGCATCAAAACTCGGGAAAATTATACCAAGGTGTGACGTATTGAAAATTTTAAAAGCATCGTATCTTCGTCAATTTTGGGTTACGTAACAAAAGAAAAAATACGGGTCAAATATTTTATGAAAATCTAACTATTTCTAGTGACAAATCCGTATCCTGGCAAATAATTTATATATTTTACTAGCAGCCCGCCCCAGCTTCGCAAGGGTGCATTTTTTTTTTCAAATTTTCGAAATTTTCTTTGATACAACCTTGTACCTACTGGCAATATTCGCACTAAAATAATATTGCGATTATAAATAGAGATTTATACTATCCTATCTTTCAAGTTGGATGAAACTGCACACAGTGTGCAAAATTTTATTAAAATCGGTTCAGTAGTTTAGGAGTCCATTGCGGACAAACAACGTGAAACGTAATTTATATATATTAAGATTGATATTTGAGTGCATGCAAGGTTTTTCTAAACTGATTTACTTATAATATAAAATGGTTATTTTCGATTTATTCATTTGCAATGAATACATTCGATCTCATCACTTAGTACGATAGAATGTAATTTGATACGCATAACAATTTTTTTTTTTTGTCAAAATGATACACTTACCGTATTATCATGTCTGTAAGAAGTCAAAGTTATTACGCATTGTAAAGTTAACTTTTACGTAATCTGGAATAGTTACGTTCTAAGGCAGCTGTCAAAAATGAATATCCTAGTCGACTGAGTGTAGTCACACTACCTACCTACCATGGTCCGCCCATTCTATCTATAAAATCATACATCAATGGACGCAACAAGAAAAACAACACACAAAAGCCCAAACTACACAAAGTAAAAAAAAATATATATTATAAATTTTGTTTTTCGAGTATGTCTGTGTAACCGTGTTCTTCTTCATAACTTACACATAATAAAGAAATCTTTATGTTTTGACGCAAAAAACCGCGCGAAGCAGAAAGATAAAAACAAAATTGGTTACTGTTTGCAACCCACTCGAATATCATTAATTTATTACCTGACCTTTTAAAACAAAACAATATGTCTGCTTTAATATTCCTCTCAATAGTGTAAAAATAATAACATGGGAACAGTTTCCAATCATATAATCAGGACGCGGACAGGAAATTGACGTCCGGCGTTCAATATTGCAGAAGCGCTAGTATAAAAAAGGTTTTGTGGACTTTACACAGATTATGTTCCCTCGATCTCTATCTGTAGGTCCTAGGATTAATTTGCCCGTAAATTTTTTCGTATAAAAACTTCAACCTTCCCTTTGAACCGGACAGAAGTAGAACTAACTTTAATATTCTCCGATTAAGAATATGCGTCTTTAACCGATTTCTAAAAAAAAGGAGGTTCTCTATTCGGATGTTATATATATATACCTATATATATATAGATTTTATGTGTTTTCGGGCATAACTCCCTCATTTGTAAGCGGATTCGCAAAATAATTTTTTTTTTCGAAAGATGTATAATTGTGTATTCCGAAATGGTTCCATTTAAATTTTCTAAAGATCTGATGATGAATTTCGGAGACAGGCAAGGGAACTCTTCAATAAATGCCAGCAAATCAACCGCGATCGCTGCTATCGCATATGTACCTGTGCATTGTTTACGCAATCACACAACATAACATCACGCCTGTACCCTCTTAAAGGGTACGCAGATGTGTTCAGTTTACGGTGTAGTACACGGTACACCTTCATTTCTCTGTAGCAAGAAGTGTTATTTGACACCGACTTCCGAAATCAAACTTGTTTTTCACTTTGTAATGTTTTTTTTGGAAGTCGGTTGTTGTCAGTCAGTTCCGGAAATATTGAATGTGCACCTATACTCCAAGGAGCGGTCATGGATGGGTAACCATGACCATCCATTATATATTGAGACCCCTCCGTGCCTAGGAAAGCACGTTTAGCCGTCGATCGCGGCTGTCATTCTTAGATCTTTGACAGTCGAAGCCCAAAAGTCAGATAACCAGTCTTACCTAGGGGTATCGTGTTACCTAGTACCAAATTGGGTTGTGCATGCAGATCAGATGGGCAGGCGCTTCATATAAAATACTGGTATTCTGCTAGCTGTAACAGCCGGTTAGACTGGAAGGTGACCCCAACACAGCTGGGAAAAAGCTAGGCAGATTGATTGATACTCCAAGGAGCTGAAAGTACAGACGCCAGCACTTCAAGCTACCCGAAACTGTCAAATCCCACAGAAACTGTTATCTCAATCAACTTTGAACTTTATACTTTAGCGATAAAGTTAAAAATCTATCAAAGATATTTGACAGATTGTAGTAGCGTGATGTGCCTGTGTGTTGTGTGTGCTTGATGTGTCTGTACCTACTAAATTTATGGTGTGCTCTGCATGCAAAGATCTCAATTGCTTCATTTGAAATAAAGAATTAATGAAAACCTTTGATTTGAGTAAAAATCTAATAGCATTCTTGTAAAATTACCACAAGCACCAAAATTACTAATATTTTTTACCATCATGTTTTTCACGCAAGAATAATCAGTAAAGCTGCTTACGATTTAATAACATTACATCAATGTAACGCGAATTTATCTCAAATAATTAAATTTTCCTTAGAATTCAGCGAAGAAGTAGCTTAGCTGTACAAAAAGAGCTTTATAACTGATTTTGGTGTTCAGAAACGAAGCACCACAAGCAAGTCGTAAGTAAAATGAGGTGAATTTCAAAGGATTTCGCTTAATTGGAAAATGAGACTCCGAGATAGTCAATTTGGCAAGTAACATCGGTTGGAATTTAATAAATATTTGAGATGAGATCCTACGGAATGCGAGGATACATGATGAATAAAACAGAATTCAATGTCTAAGGCCTAATATTATAGTAACTAGATGCCTGTTTGAAAATTCCGATGAAAGAAAGACCTCTCTGAAATTCTTCTCACTTGTTAGGTAACAACAGAATAACTCAAATCAGGCAGTAGACCGGTGTACTTCCTAAGAACGAAATCCGTAGTTTCGGCCGAAGCTACGGGCAACTCTAACTCCGTCTCACCTACGGACGTAAGATTAAATAGGGGCCCGAACTAAGAATTAATAACACCATGATTTGACAGGTGCCCCACTCCCGATGGGTTTTACCCGTCTGGAAAAGTTAATTAATCGGGTATAGGGTTCAGTTTAGAATTTTGGACTACTTTTGGACCTGCTATCACTATCTTCGTTGACGGACTTAGGTAGACTAGACTTGGGTAGCTGGGCCCGACATCCTAGTATGCCTATTTCGTGCTAAAGCTCAGTAGGCCGTACTTCAATGGTAACAAAGCCAGATTGGAACTCCGTACTGAGCCAGGCCAGCTCAAGGTCAGTATTACCATCGACGTGCAGGCTACTGCACCTATAGTACCTAAAGAAAACCCTAAATCGGATAACTGGATAGAACCAGATTCTGGACGAAAATCTGGTCTTACGCTTGTTATATGCTCATATGGCTTCTTGAACACAGATGAAGCAAAATACAGTCTGTGGCTTTGATTTAAAATCTATATATTGGAGCAAGACTTTGATATGTAGATTCATTATACCAAGAAATAATCTGCGTTTTAATTACTTATTTACTCTTTGATGTCTATTTGTATGGCAATATTCTGAAGGTTATTTGACTCTTTCACTTTACTCATTCGCTTTGGCTTCTGAGGTAAGATTTTCATCAAAATAAACACACATTGTACTTACTTTGTATTTTGCCTCTTCACCAACCAAGTTACATTTAAGTAGGTACGTAAACAGCATTATAATGTTTTCTGTAAAAGCTATTGCAACCTTTGACAGATGTTATGTATTTCCCATATTTACACGAGCTGGTACGTCACTGGTCTACATTATTATCAACTTGGTGCTTAGGCGATATTAGGCCGTTTTAACCACATATTACTTAGTTCGTACGACAAGATTTTATGCGCCTCATAATACTGGGATCTGATCTACTATTATTATAGAAAAATCCACTTTGCCTAACCTTGTTAGGTAGTTACTTACTTACTAAGATCTCTCTTGCAATTTGCCTGAGACATTGTATCATGAAAGCTTCTAAATACGTTTATTGCGAAACATTTGCAAGCCATTAGTCGACATGACCATTTTACCTATTTTTAATGACATAACTAGTTAAGTATGTTTTTTTTAATAAGGGGCTCGTGGCTAAATAATAACAGCCACACATGTCGATCGATCAGGTTAAACTACGCTTGCCGCGGTTGGTCTGTGGATGGGTGACCATCTTTACATACCGATACCTCCGTGCCTCGAAAAGCACGCTAAGCCGTTCGACCCGGCTGTCATTCGTGGATCGTTGACAGTCGTTACGGGTAGTCAGAAGCCCGAAAGTCTGATAACCAGTCTTAACAAGGGGTATCATATTACCCAGTAACTGGGTTGTGGAGGTCAGATAGGCAGTCACTCCATGTAGAATACTGGTATTCAGCTGCATCCGGTTAGACTGGAAGCCGACCCCAACATAGTTGGGAAAAGGCTATGCAGATGATGATATAAATAAACAACGAACTTTACCACTGTACAATACATATTAGTTTTATGTCTCTGCCTATATCTTCATGTAAAAAATAGTCGTGATAATAAACTTATTATAGCTTTCGTGAGACTACTAAATGCATTATTTTCGGCTCGCGACTGCTCCACAAGAAGAGCGAGACTACGATTCCCGTGCGAGTTTGAAATTAGTCGGTAAACCATAAAAGGTAAACTGTAGATAAAAAACATCTACTAAATCTAGAAAAATAAATAACCACATAACTATAACAAACACTCACTAAAGACATTAGGGTTTTTGTTCACACTCATATTTGTCGCAGAATAACAGAGAAAAGACGTAGTTTTATCTCTACAAATATTAATTTCACCCTTGAGGAATACTTTTCTCGAAAGTACATTGGTTACTGAGAAAAATTGGACTACATTACGAACAATAAGGTGCTGACAAGTATTTTAGATGATAGTGTTAGTCTCTTGTGAGTAATATACATGTTCTAGAAAGTTCTTTGGAAGATGAATCATTCGGCTGGGAGTTTCAGATGACATACAATGTATGTAATGTATGTAATGTTCCGTAGTTGGGATAATTCATACCAAGAACAAACTTGACTTTTTATTTGAATAAATGTTCTCCCATACATTGATATACGACTAACTGAAAATGTAAGTTTGTGCAAATTTTGGACTTTTTCCTTTACTTGTGCTATAACCTCGCTTCTTGCCAAACTTCATGATTCTGGGTCAACGGGTACGGTACCTTATTCATGGTTTTGATTTATTCACGAGTATTATAATATGTGGCATAAATGGACGTAGGAGTTTTTTAATGCGCTGCCTTAGAAGATTTTTTAAATCTCCAAGAGACCTTAGACCTTATTTGATATTAATATCAAAAACAAATAATATTATTTTTGAATAGATACTATTATTTCTCCCTCTCATAGAGAGAAGGCCTGTGTCCCAGCAGTGGGAACATTCTAGGCTGATTATTATGAATACTATTATTTACAATATGCATGCCATGCTATATTCATAGCATAGCATCCTTAGCATAGCATGCTCACAACTTAAATTAACATTATTGTTATTAAATATATTTACCGAATATACACACATCAAAAGTGTCTAGGGATCAAGCATTTTTATGCGGATTTCTTGAGATTGAGATGTGGCTTTGTAATAAATTTATGATTTTATAAATTTATATGGATCCTTTTTGGTGCATTTCATAATTTGAATCAGGAACTGTGAATCAAATTCGAGTAAAAGATGAAAATCAGCTGTCAATATTTTCCCTATAAAAACATACAACGCATTGAAGACATTATTAGTGCTACTGTTTCCCTACTACTGATTAAAACCAACGTTATTATGGAGCGGCGACGTCATTTAAGCAGGGAAGAAATGCTCAGAGCCGTGGGAATGATAGAAGCTGGTTCCCGGCAACGTACTGTGGCTTTAGCTCTGAATACAAGTCAGAGTGTTATCAGTCGACTTTGGACACGTTACCGAAGCACTGGTACCGTGGCTGAGCGCCATGGAGGACGGTATCGCTGCACCACACGGAGACAAGACCGATACATTCAAATCTTAACTCGAAGAGCTCCAACAATAACCGCCATGATGTTAGCCGTGAGGCTTCATCACTCTTCAGGGAACTTAATTAGCGACCAAACAGTCAGAAACCGCTTGCATGAAGTGAACCTTCATTCCCGAAGACCGCTACGGGTACCACCTATAGCAATGCACAATCGTAGGATTCGATATCAATGGGCTCTTGAACACAGAAATTGGGCAGAAGAACAATGGCGTTTCGTGTGCTTTTCTGATGAGTCTCGTTTTGGTATGAGACCGGATACAAGACGTATACGACACTGGAGAACCCCTGGACGCCAACAGCGATTAAAATCCTGCCAGGAAGTCCATCCTTATAGTGGTGGAACCATCATGGTATGGGCGGGTATTTGGATCGGCGGAAGAACTGAGTTGATTTAGATCAGAGGCAACCTCAACGCTCAAATTTATGCTGAGACGATTGTATCAGACGTCATCGTTCCTCTACAAGTGCAAATCGGTCCCTTATTTCAGTTAATGCATGATAATGCACGACCGCACACCGCAAGAGTTGTAAGACAGACTCTCGCCGCAGCTAACATCAATGTCCTGCCCTGGCCTGCTCAGTCGCCAGACTTGAACCCGATTGAGCATGCATGGGATATGCTACAGAGAAGAGCTCTGCCGAATATGGAGGGTATCCAGTCGCAAGAAGACCTTTTTTTGTTGTTGCAACGAACATGGGCGGCCATTCCACAGCGTGATTTGGATGAACTCATTTTGAGTATGCCAAACCGATGTTCTTGTGTTGTTAGTGTTCGCGGTAGAAACACGGATTATTAATTGTTTAAGTTACCCAACAAAATTTTAGAGAAAACTGTTATTTCAGTCTTTTTTTCGAACTTTTGTGTTAGTGGTTCAAATGTCAAAAATCCCTTTATTAGGAAAATGGCAAATTTCTTTATTAATGCAAAGGTGACTTGGTTTATCGTTACTGTGACAAACGAAAACACTTTATTTGATGAATCCTTAAAGAAAATTTTAATTAATATCAATCAGGAGAAAAGTTATTGCAAAAATATATGTTGATCCCTAGACACTTTTGATGTGTGTATGTATTTACCTGGGTAAATACCAGGTTACCCAGACGGGAATTTACTTGTATATTTTCCTTTTCCGTATTCACCCGACGCCCATCTCCATTATGAGGAAATGCGGGTGGTATTTTCTCCATAGAACCGCTCTCGCCTGTTTTATTTCTGGTTAATGACCATAAAGCAATGATTTTTTACAAAATAATAAATATTAACTACTTGTACGTTCCTATGTTTTTCTTTTTGATGATAGGTACATTATTTTTATAAGCACTAAATCAACAAAAATGTCGATTTAAACCGCTATCAACAGAGGCCTAGTGTACAAATTTGAAAACTATTAATGAAAAAAATAAAAAATAGGGACAAAGTATATGTACCTATATCCTTTTTATTCAGTATATGAAATATCTTTTAAATTGGTCCAATATTGGAGGAGTAAATAGGCGAGAGCCAAACCTGGAATTTTGACTTCTTACTTAGACTTTTTCAAAAGTCTCTCGGACCGCATTTCCTCATAAGACGTCACCGATTTAGCTTGGAGCGGTCGCCCGCGTTAGTGCGCCCAACATTTGCGAGTATGATTACAATAATTTTAATTACGTTATCATCGTGATTTTTTGTTTAAACATCACATCTGATTATAAATTATCATGTCCTTCAATTATCCGTCACATTGAATTATTCTTTTTCGAAGTCGATGGAAAAATATTTTGTTATGTTACGTGAGTTGGACCTTGGGCCCAGTAGGTGACCACGCCAATCGCAGCATCAATAGTGTTTTTAGGTCCTCAGAAGTCCAGGTGAATGGATGCCTTAGACACTCATAATTATTGAATAATGTATTAATATCGTGTTCCCATAATAATTAAAACCCATGTGAAACCTCACCATAGCGACATTTTTTTAAATCCTTCACCATCAATTTTACCCACTGTGACTGTCTGTCATGTACTCCAAAATAATAAAAAAAAATTCTATTCTAAATTCTTATTTTAAAATAGTCACACGATATCGAACCTCTTAGAAACACATTAGGGGTATTATCCCACTTAGGGGGAAACCGACCTAAGCAGTAATATTTAACAATAACATAATTAGGATAGACGAAATTTTTATCAGCCTAAGGTAATTTAGGAACAGTCACACCACACATCCACAAAACAATAAAATTATTGGCAACAAAACAATTTCATAACGACGAAGTGAAGGAAATTGCATTAGTTTCGCTCTTTGTCCTGTTATATCTGTGACATCGTTGCACTTAACCAAATTGTGCCGCGGGGAATGTGCCCGACGGATTAGATTATGATTCTTGTGTTTGTGACACGTGTTTTCAAACGGTTTCATGTTTCAGGATTTAGGAAATTAATGTTGGATGTAGTATGTTGTTGTTATTCTTAAGGCGAAAACGTCAAAGTAGCCCGCGAAAGTCAATTTTCTTACGTTTTTGCAATTTGTAGGTCAGTATGGTTCTATGTCTCAAGGCGGCAATAAATGGACATTTTTCAGAGAAAGAGGAAAGTTATTTTATACAATATATTGAAAAGTTAATTTCGAGATGTAATAAATGAATTGAGGTAATAGGGGGGATCACATTGAAAAAATGCCGATACCGAGAATTTATGCATTGAACGCCCCTCGTACGGTATCACCCAGTCACTGGATTGTGGAGGTCAGATAGGTAGTCGCTCATGGAAAATACTAGTAATCAGCTGCATCTGGTGAGACTGGAAGCCGACCCCAACATAGTTGGGAAAAGGCTAGGCAGATGATGATCTTGACTTGTAAATCTAAGAAAAAAAAGTATGTATTTTATAAAATAGGTAAATACATCAACATAAATAAATCTGGCGACAAACTTTTATATCATATAAATTGTATAATGTAATAAATTGATGGGTTTGATTCAATTTAAAGTTTATTTTCTTCATTTTAGAGCATTTAAATAAAAGCTTTTTTTTTATAAAATGTTTTTTACTATTAATCTTTTTAATATATCTAGTTGTTGGGAATTTTGCTCTCGACCATTTAGCGTTATACAATACGATTAGCGGACTCTGCAGTTTGTGTGTGTAAATGATGTCGGATTCTTTCTAGGAACATGCTTGAGCCTCAGAAGTTAAAGGGAAGTATTAATTAATATATTTTGAAAGACTAAGTTATACCGAACTTTTTATAAAAGTTTTTCTCATTTCCTTCGTATAAGCAGTGCACGCATCTTCCAACTTTTACGGCGAGTGCCTCTTCTTACAACATAATTTATTATTTCTATTACGGGAACCTACTTACGAATTACATAGGTACAAATCTGAAGTACAGCAATTAAATAAAAGAAAATTTAAAACTCACATTAAAAGTACACTTTGTAAACAAGCACAAATCAATAAAGTAAATATATTGTTTACTAAAGAAACAATAACACATAACAACACAAATATAACATAACTATAATTAATGTATGTAAAATATTGTAAAACATTTAAAAAGAGTAACGGTGGTGCTTCTTGCCCATTCTTCTCCATACGAAAACTACCTTTTGGAAGGGGCGATGTTCAAAAGTGCCTTTTACTTTTTCAGTCAAAGCATTTACTTCAAATACGCTTAGTATTTGAAGTAAATGTTTTGACTTTGAGCTGTTGCACAATTACTACATGAGCTGTACTGCAAAAGCGACAACGGGGAGCAAATATCGGCGAGCAAGCGAAATTAAATACTTAAACGCTGGCCGTTAAGAACTTTCTGTTTTCAAAATTAACACGCGAGCCAAACTACGAATTCCACGGGGAAAAAAAAAACAAACGAAAAACGAGAACACAGCATTACCAAACTAATTACAACTGATATTGGCTGAAGCAATTAGAATACTTTTTGGGCCTGAAATTGTGGTGGATGTAAAAAATAGTAGTAAAACTTTGTATAACGAACATATAGCGGTTAACGTCAGAACTACATCCAATTAGACGTCTGAGCACATTAAATGGATCCAGCACAAGTTTAAAACTTCCACTCAAATATACAGTAATGGTTATGTAGCAGGTAACTTTATTGGTTAACCGGCTTTTATCACTGGATCTGTTTGTCCTGTTTCTAAACTATAGTGGGTAAACATTAATTAATTTAAAGGCTTTTCTCCGATTGTTCGTGTTATGGAATTACATAACATGAAAATATCTAAGTAAGCTCAGCGAAATTCAAAAGTGTAGTTTATTCTCGCACAAAAATGTAGAAGAAATTCTACACGTATTAGTAAGTACTTGCAAGCAAATAGGATCATGTTCTGAGAAATTCTACACAGTTTCAATAAAGATACTTTTAAAGAAAATCGCTTTTCGATTTCGCAAATGTAAAGGTAACTACAGACTGTTATACGTGACTTGTGTAAATGTGTTTTATTAATATTATCACAAGCAACATCATATTGTTGTTAGAACTATTTATGAATATAACACGATAAGCTACGAAACCATTTCTTATAAAATGTTGATTATGGCAATACGTTCTTTGACCGTCGAAGACAACCATTATCTATTTATTGAAGCCGATATCATTTAAAACCTCCTATGAATGTTGGCATTACAGAGCATTATGAAGTGAATGTTTTAATGAAATGAGTTCTGTTGTTTCCACGTAAAATGGACGAGCAGAGAATTAAATTACATCAATTTATTTATTCACCTACTTAATTCTTCGAATCGGATTCAAATCTGCTTTTAATGTGTTGGTTTAAATAAAGATCTGTATTTTATTTTACATAGAACGAAGTAAAGGCAATTACTTGGTATTCGAAACAGTAAAAGAAGACCTGAATAAAATTGTTTCAGTACTTCGGGGCGTTGAGTGCAACCGACAAAAAGCCAGGAATTCTTTTAAACCAGCTACCGAAACCAACGAGGATCAATTCAGGCTTTTATTTTTGTGAACTTCCTTTTATGTAAAATAGGTAATAGTAGTTACCTTTATTTCTAGGAAAAAAAATAACTACTTTTAAGTCCGCTGACGAAAATCAATTATGCGTATTGATGATAGCTTCACAAATGACGAATGATTTATACTAAAAATTTGTTGTCATCCCTACCTCCAATGCCATAATTGGCAATTTTTTTATGATACCTAGGCACATTTTTAACAATCGATAGTTCATATAAATCTGCATCAAAATATTATATATTTTAATTAATTTTGAATTTATACAGCCTTTTCTGTACGTTTCTAAAGACAGGTAGATTCTTTACTCTTTGTCTTTTTGTCTCTACTGTATCCACGGGTAGCTTTTTAAGTTTGAATGTTGGTCTGAACCAACAAAAATACAGAAAATAAATGATGTGGTCAACTGGACCCGCGGGTCCAGAAGCGACCAGGTCCAGCTAACCGAAGACTCAATAAGCAAGGTAAACAACTATTTTGATGTTTATGTAGTCATCTTTACCTCTAGTGCCACAAAGGGCAAATATGATACCTACTTACATATTAAACTTCTGAAGGCCAATTCTCGTAATTTAAAACGTTCAAAATCTAGTCGCATTTTCATTTCAGCGACAAACAAATGCCAAAATGTAGAGAAATTAGACGTATGATCTTAAAATTACGAGAATTGCCTCTCTGGACCGCAACAAAATATCCTCTAGTTTAATGAACGTTGACTTGTTATAATGTGGGGATAACATTGAACACTCAAACACTAACACAGTCTCTACATAAGTGACGTGTTCAGTTCCATGTTCAGCTATAAGACAAGTCAATTGGAACATAACACAACATGCCTACAGCGTTTTATCTCGACACAGATGGAAAATTGACTTCAAACGATTGGCTTTATTTGTCAAAGCTATTCTTTCGACGTTTTATTAATGTCAACGATCTCTGAAAAAAGGGAATTGGCTCAGTCATTTTAAAAGTAAATGTCTTCGAAATCAATTCGTACAAAGTATGTAATTTTTTTATGATTGCTATTTGAAGAAGACAATCGTTCTTAATTTAAGTCTTTATACGCAATCCGTTTCAATAAAATCTTCTTTCTGTAGTCGTTAAAATATGTAGCTTTTAACTAAACTAAAAGTAAAATTGTTTGTTTGTTTGTAAGAGGTTGTCTCTAAAAGTGCAGATCCGATAATGAAAATTCTTTCACTAATGGCTGCATTACTACCAAGTGTCATAATGTTACTATAAAGTGTCCGATCCCACTGTTGAGCAAAGGCCTCCCCTTTTTACTTCCAAACCTCCCTGTCTTGTGTGATCTCTGGCCATATAGGCCTTGCGAATCTTATCAGATCTTCACACCACCTTTGCCGTAGTCTACCTCGATAGCGACGTCTTCTCTCAGGCGTCCAGTGAGGGATGATCTTTGCCCATCTCTCCGGGTACATTCGCGCGACGTGGTCGGCCTACTCCCACTTTAGTTTGGCTGTTTTTTCTTCAACATCCGCTATTTAAGTTATGGAGCAGCAGTGTATATAGTATACCCTCAATTCAACAGTTACGTTATCTCATGCAATAGGGGGGCGAGCCTATAGCCATCCACATCCACAGGGTACTTATCCAAACGCCTGGCTGCTACTGACAAATCCTTGATGGACAAATCCAACAACACTATGCCTGACCTGGAAATTGAACCCAGAACCCCATGCTCAGCAGTAGCCCTAACGATCACTACACCATCGTAGCCTCATTAGTCGAGGCATCATTAGTTAAATAAAAACATTAAAAAAACTTTTTTTTAATGTTTTTATTTAACTAATGATGCCTTTTATTTAACTAACTATTAAATAAAATGTTATTAAAATCAAAAGTCATTTATTCAAACTAGGCTGAGAATCAGCACTTTTCGAACGTCAAAATTACATACGACAGTCCCCCCAAAACGCCCGCTCTTCACCACTTCCTATTGCTTTCGCTGGGGAGAAGAAGTGGCGCAACAAACTCCCCAGAAGCACAGCTGTCTGTTCAGCTAGAAAATACTTGATTGTATACAATACTAGGTATGCAAAGTAACTGACACACACATTGTTACAGGACACAGGACATTAAATTAAATTATTTGCCATATTTATATATAAGCACTATATTATGTTATAAGCACTTATACCTCGTAATATTCAACACACACACAGATACTACATTCACATTCACACGTTATGTACCTCTAAGTCACTAGGGTAAGCCATATCTAAATCTGGACTCCGCGTTATTGCTGAGAAATTCCTAATGGAACAACACTTTTGGGGATCGAATTTGGCACCTTGCACCTAACAGTCATGCTTGTGACCACTAAGCCTACGAGGCAGTATTCTGCCGCGCTAACGAAGAATGCAATAACTCGATTTTGGACGATTTTGAGTTACTTAGAGAGAGTTACAGATTTCGATTTGCTGATTCCGAATATATATATAGCTCAAAATCGTCCAAAATAGAGCTATTGCGTTCTTCGTTAGCGCGGCAGTATTACTGTACGTGTACGCATCCATGTAGGTTAAAAAAAACATTCTTTCGCTGGAATTTCATTCACAATTTCACGCTCTATATACTAGCGCTGTAGGTATAACATACCAAGGAAATTGTTTTCTGCTTGGCCGAGATTCCTTTACGACAATTTTAAAAACATTTGGGATCTTTGACTAACATATCGTAGCCTTATGAGAGATAAAAAAACGCGGTCCCTTACCCGAGTTCCGAATATAAGAAAACATAAAAGAAAATAGTTTATTTCTCACCAGCATATACTCGTAGCAACAAGGATTACATATTAAAAGTAAGTACATAAACTAAGTAAGTATACTAATGTTATATACATTACACAATAATAATCCCACAGCATTTGTGGTGGTAAAGAGAGGTTTAGTTCTGAACTAGGCGAGGCCTGTATCTTAGAAGATAGCACTCAGCTGACAATTTCGTTATTTTATAACCTAAAAACATTGTGTGCTACTGTTTTAATTTATTAATAAAGAATGTAAGTGAATAAAATCGCGTGTGTGTATGAGGGTATGTGTGTGTGTTTGTGAAGACAAAAGATATTCGGTATTCAGGTAGTCTATTATTGTAATAACCATTTTTTCACTGACTGAGATCTTAGCATCATGTTTGCTTAAATGAGTAGTTTTTTGTTAATTTTGTTTAAGTATAATAAGATCTATCATTACGAAGAAGGTTTGGGTTATGGCCATCTTTATTTCTATATATTTTTTATTTCTTCGGATATTTATTTGTGGTGGCTTGGTAATACGCAAATAAATACGATATGCCATTTTTTGTTAAGAGAAAAGTTTAGCTAAATGTTTTTATCAATTCAAAGTAAATATTTTTTCCAGATGCTTTAAATGAAATAAGTAAAGTATATGTACTTGATAATTGAAAATATCAATCAGCTTTTTATCTAAACAAAGCTACGTATTATGTTGAAACTGTATTTGCTTAAAATAAAAAAAGTTCGTACCAGAAACTAACAAAAAGAAAAGTTGCGTCAAACTTAATTTATTCTCATGAATAAATAAAAACAGAACTACTAGGCTTTACGCTCTTGGCTTTAAAGATTTTATTATAATTGCGTTTTACGTTTCAAACTAAAAATGATTTCTTACCTACTTAAAAATATATTTCACCAATCAGGATAAACAAGTGATTAAAATGAAAAATTAACCTTAAATTTCACATGACCCGAGAGAGGGCTGGGTCGTTCTTTGGTCAAAGAATTAGCATTGCCTTTCAACGTGGCAATGCTGCCATCTGGACACGTTTCCGGATGACAGCGATGCGGACGAGTACTTCGACGTCTAGAAGAGAAATGATGAATGAGAAAGAGAAAGAAAGTAATAAGTGTGGCTTTCAGCCCATTATTTACTTAAATAAAAAGAGATTATGTAGTTTGATTACTACCGCACGTAAACTTTATACCTACTTACGAGGGTGACACTGAAAGTTCTTAGAAAATAAAAAACTGAACAAATTAGCAAGTCATTAGTTTTATTATATTATATCTTTTCAAAATAGTGTCCATTTACATCAATACATCGCTGTATCCGCTGGAACCACTGAGAAAAGCACTTTGCCCACTCGTCCTTAGGGGTCTCTTCGACGGCATTTTGAAACGCAGCCACTGCTTCCTCGGCGTCCATAAAACGTTTTCCTAGAAGTTTTTCTTTTATTTTCGGAAATATATAAAAATCGCAAGGTGCGAAGTCGGGGCTATAGGGCGGGTGACCCAGTAATTCCACGTCTGACGTCACCAAGTAGTCGATTGTTTACTTGGCGGTGTGCGACGAGGCGTTGTCGTGGTGAAGGAGGGTCCTACTGCGAGGTCGTTTTTCCCGAACTTTTTCCAAGACAAGTGGCAAACATTTGTTAGTGTACCACTCTGTAGTAACTGTTTTTCGATCCTCTAAAACAATGTTGCGTAATGACCTGTCCTTCCGAAGAACGAGGCCACCATCTTTTTTCCCACGCTTCGACCTCTCTTCACTTTAGTTGGTAACTCCTCGGAAGGAAATACCTAGACAACAGACTGTCTCTTTTCTCTTGACTGTTTCAGGATCATAACAATAAATCCAGCTTTCGTCACCCGTAAGTATGTCGAACATAGCATTAGAGTCACCTCCGTTAAATCTTTGAACCATTTCACGACACCAATCAACATGACGGAGCTTTTGGGCCTCTATGAAATTATATTATGGGTAACTATTATGGGCACAAAGCCTCCTGACCGCTAAATGTTCATGGAGGATTTTGTGAACCGACAACCGACTCATACCGATGCTTAGGCATCGGTATGAGTCAAGTTGCTTGTCCGAATCTGCTGATAAGTCACTCTTTTGTCAATCTCTATCATACGCCGCACAACACTGATGTTATCTTCAGTTGTCGCCGTAGAAAGCCGTCCCTCACGCAGATCATCGTTGAGATTAGTGCGACCACGTTTAAACTCATTAAACTAGTTGTAAACAGTGGCACAAGATGGGGCTTCATCGTGAAAGGCCAATCGAAGTCGATCATAACTTTCTTGTTGACTTAAATGACATCGAATGTCATAAAAAATCATTGTACGAAAATTTGTGAATTCATGCTGACGTGACGCAGACAATTTTTAATTTGCCGCCAAATCGTAAACAAATGACAAATGAATAAAATAAATACACAATAATATTGGCAAAGAGTTCCATTTTCAAAATTTGAACTGATTTTTTTATTATATCGCTTACAAGTGGCCAGTTCTAAAAACTTTCAGTGTCGCCCTCGTATACGCATAGACGCATATGACAAAACTTCTAAAACATGTCCACGGAACAAATGTAAGTAGGTAATGAAATTAGATACCTACTTGTAGTTCTCTCATCGAAGATCTTTTTCATATTCTCAAGTCCACATATGCTCTACCGATAAAATATTATACTCTACTTAAATATTTTGCTATCAAAATCACTTTAAACTCACGACCTCACGACATTTGTTTTCTCTTGAAACACACGACTTTTATAAGAAAACGAGCTTGCCCTCAATATAAAGTTGGAAAATAAATATGCCAAAGACAAATATTATATTTGAGTGCACGAAGTATGCCTCAGACCATATTGCGATATCCAACGGTGAGGAGGCAAAGGAAATATGTGTACATCATGCATTATTGTAAATGTGCGGCGAGTTGAGTTTATGCGTCCAAGAATTTATGTGAAACTGGGTTTATTTCAGTGGAAGCTATAAAATTGTGGAGTTTCTTCGTTTCTTTCTAAACGTGATGTTTCTGAATGAAGTGGTCATCATCATCTTTTTGCCCTTGTCCCATATTGCTTGGAGTATCGGCGCAACACGTTTCCTTCTTCCATTCCCCACTATCAACCGTCATGTTTTAACTCCCTTCTTTTCATCTTTTCTTTGGCCTTTCTCACCCTCTCCATTCATCAATATTTCATCACTTTAGTCACATTTTCAATGAAGTGTTATTTTTTTTTTATATACGTCAGCCCACATTAGGAATTTCGCCTGTATTGCGGGTGCGTTTACAAACATTTAAACTTACATGCACAAACAGCCAGACCCAGAACAACTACTTAATACTAGCGACCCGCCCCGGCTTCGCACGGGTGCGATGCTGATACTAAGTATAGGTATTTCAAGAATGTCAGCACGCGCCGCCGCGGCCGGCCCCGGCCGCGGCCCGTACCGCAGCAACCGCTATGTCCCTGCATTTTAAATCTGTAATATCTTCGAAAATATTCATTTAGATTAAATCAGGAATGAAATTGTCCGGAAAAGAACCGGAGTTACCGACATAGCTTGCAGAGTAAGCAATCTGAAGTGGCAGTGGGCTGGCCATGTTTGTCGAAGGACCGATGGCCGGTGGAGCAGACGAGTCCTTGAGTGGAGACCGCGTATCGTCTAGCGTAGTGTGGGACGCCCCTAGCTAAATAGATGGACGAACTAAAGAAAGTGACTGGAACGGACTGGATGAAGAAGGCGGAGGACAGTGTGTTGTGGCGCAGCCTGGGAGAGGCCTATGTCCAGCAGTGGACTGCGATAGCCTGAGTTGATTTATTGATGTGTTTCTGGGCCCGATTTCCGAGTCGAGCAAAGTGGTGGGTTTTTCCATCTGAAACTTATCAGCAGCAGCCGCCGCGTCTGAATTTGTGGCCGGCCGACACCTCTGCCTCTGCACCTCTGCCTAACCCTTCGTTCCTTCAGGCGTGATGTTTATGTTATTATTTGTTATTCTACGAAACTGATTGTAAGTCAGATAATCTTCAATTTACGCGAGATAATATACATTGTATGTTATCTTAAACTCCCAGCTGAATGATTCATCTTCCAAAGAACTTTCTAGAACATGTTTATTACTCACAAGAGACTAACACTATCACCTAAAATACTTATCATCACCCTATTGTTCGTAATGTAGTCCAATTTTTCTCAGTAACCAATTCACTTTCAAGAAAAGTATTCCTCAAGGGTGAAATTAATATTTGTAGAGATAAAACTACGTCTTTTTTTTGTTATTCTGCGACAAATATGAGTGTGAACAAAAACCCTAATGTCTTAAGTGACTATTAAAGTTACGAGGTTATTAAATTTATTATTCTAGATTTAGTAGATGTATTTCTTTACTGTTTTCTCGCGTATTTATTACGGCGTTAGCCGAATAATTTCGACCTCGCACATAAACCTTAGACGAGCTCTTCCCACAGCATTATCGCGAGCACAAACCAGTATTTAGTGAAGTCATTGAAATAATTACCATCATCACGACTCTTTTCTACAGGAAGATTTAGACAGAGTCATTTAAGTACCTACTTTATGTACACGTTCTATAAATATCTAAACTAATATTATACAAAAGTAAAGTTTGTTGTTTATTTTTATGTTTGTACAAAACTATTTTAGAGATAGAGAGCTACACTAGCTACTCCCAAGATACTTTTATCTTGAGAAAATACACTGTTCCTGTGGGATAAACCACGGTAATGAAGCATAATCAGCCTATAATATCTCGATTGCTGGGACACAGGCATCTTCCCTATGAGTGGGCCGTAATTCACCACGCGGGCCCATTTCAGCTTGGTGGATGCCACGAGTCTTTGAATTTTTGGCTCTACGAGATACCGGTTTTCTTACGATGTTTTCTTCACCGTTTTGAGAGCAGTGGTGATGAAATGAAATACACAAAGTGAAGTGTCTGCCTGGGTTCGAACTCACGAGCATAAGTGAACTCTTAAGTCGGGGACGATTCCACGGAGCCACAACTGCTCTTCGAAGACGAAACTACAGTTAAAAACCAGTAGATTATAAAAGGCTGGTGCTTTGCTACCTAGTACCAATTTCACTTGTACTGTATACAAGGATCAATTCCAAACTGACTAAGAACTGAGAACTCTTGTTAAAGAAAAAGCCAATAACACTGCCTCTCCTTGTTAGGTAGGTAACTACTTACTTAAATCTCACATGCAATTTACCTGAGACATTTTATCACGAAAGTTTCTACGTTTATTGCGATACATTTGCAAGCCAGTATTCGACTTGAACATTTTACCTATTTTTAATGAGTTAAGTATGCTTTTTATCAGGGGCTCGTAGCCAAATAACATGGTTAAGTTACGCTTGGTCGGTTCCTAGATGGGCGACCACCTATTACACATCAAGACTTCTCCGTGCTTCGGAACGTTGGTCCCGGCTGTCATTCGTAGATCTTTGACAGTCGTTACAGGTAGTCAGAAGTTACAATACATCATTTAGTAGGGACACCTGTCAAATCGTGGTATCATTCATGCTTAGGTTACTACCCCTAACTAATCTTATGTCCTTATGTGAGGCGGAGCTGGGATTCAGCTGTAACTACGAATTTTGTACTAAGTGGGTAATTCTCCTGGTCTTCTGCCTGATCTGAATAATTTTGTTGTTACCTAACAAGTGAGAAGAATTTCAGAAAGGTTTTTCACTGGAATTTTTAACGCGGAATCCATAAGCATCAAGTATTAGGCCTTAGGCATTTAGCAAAATTCTACTATTATATTATTCATCAGGTAGCATTCATTGATTAGATGAGACGATTGAAGGGGGGAGGTGGTCAGGGAGTCTTGATAGTTCTTACGTAAGATCACAAAAATGCAAGGTTTTTAATTTGACACTTTGAAAAAGCGCGTTATATTTTTTTGTATTTATGTATTTATGCTTATCTTATATTTTTTACTTATAATTTTTTTTCTAGTTTGTTTTCTGTTATTGCACCTACTGTGTATTGTCTCTGCATCACCCTAAGGTAGACTGGTAGAAAATGCCCAAGGCATTAAGTCCGCCTTTGTACAGTTTTTACTTGTGCATAAAGTTTTAATAAATAAATAAATAAATTAGTACCTACCTATAAACGTCGCTAAAAAAAATCTTTCAAAAATTGAAATTAAAACAAGCCAAACGTGTATTCATTTTTCATATAGATTCTTATGTAATAAATGTTAAACATGGGGGAGGGGGTCGGCCAACTCTTAGTTTTTATTACATAGGAGGGGTCAAGAACTGGCAAAAGTCGTCTTACGTAATAAATGAATGGAGCCTCATGTATCCTGGCACTCCATAGGATCTCATCTTAAATATTTATTCAATTCCAACCGACGTTACTTACCGAATTGCCTATCGCGTAGTCTCATTTTTCAATTATGCGAAATCCTTTGAAATTCACCTCAATTTAGGTACTTACGACTTACTTGTGGTGCTTCGTTTCTGAACACCGAAATCAGTTATGAAGCTCATTTCGTATAGCTATGTTTTTCCTTCTCTGAATTATAAGCAAAATTTTATTATTTGAGGTAGCTTCGCGTTAGATCGATGTAATGTCGTTAGCTGGCAAGCGACTTACTGGTTAATTTGTATATAATATTAAAAAAATATTACGGTAACATCGACAGGGACAACTCACAGCCTTCTTAAAGATGATTCCTCATGATCTCGGTTTTACAATCTTCAATTCTGACCGGTTTAAATAGAAGGCTGAAGTTATTATACGAAAAAAAGTCACAGATGATTTAATCCTAGAACCTATACATAGAAATAAAATGAACATTATCTGTGTAAAGCCCACACTACCTTTTTATACTAGCGCTTCTACAATATTGAACGCCGGACGTCAATTTCCTGTCTATGTCCTGTTTTATTATTATTATTGGAAACTGTTACTATGTTATTATTTTTACATTATTGAGAGGAATATTAAAGCAGGAATATTGTTTTGAGGGGCCCGTGGCTAAATAATAACAGCGGCACAGGTCGATCTATCAGGTTAAGCTACGCTTGCTGCGGTTGGTCGGTGTGGATGGGTTACCATCTTTACATACCGAAACCCCTCCGTGCCCCGGAAAGCACGTTAAGCCGTTGGCCCGGCTGTCATTCATTGATCTTTGACTCGTTTACGGGTAGTCAGAAGCCCGAAAGTCAGACATCCAGTCTTACCAAGGGGTATTATCGATATTATCGTATTATCCAATAATTGGGTTGTGAAGGACAGGTAGGCAGTCGCTGCTTGTAAGATACTGGTAATCAGCTGCATCCGGTTAGATTGGAAGCCGACCCCAACATAGTTGGGAAAAGGCTAGGCAGATGACGATGATGATGACCCATTTCTGATTCGTGAGGTTTTTTACGACAAAACATCATGATTTCTTTCGCTAGCTCATAGGTCTAAATCACAAAGAACTAAAGTTTAGAAAACAAACCTCATTCCTTTTAACCTTTTAACAGCTTACGTCGGATTAATCCGACAAATATTTTCGTGTCCATTTCGCCAGGGTCGTATATTTACATCGTATATTTACAGGGTCATTTATTTAAATACCACAGTTCGTTTACTCTGCTTTTTATTTAATTACATACGCTGTATTCTATCAGGTTATTCGAAAAATAAATATTTTTCGAATCACTGTGCCGGGCGCTGGGAGCACGACAACTGATATGAAGTCGAGCGGTTAAAAATCTGGTTAAAATAAGAGTGGAATACTAAGGCAATAAAGCTCATTTAAATTATAATTTGTGCGTTTCTAGGAAAGTTCTTCATAATTAATTATTTATTTCATCATCCTAACCCTGCCTACGTATGGACCACTTTTAAACAAGAACGTACTACCGAAATAAAATGTATCCTATGTCTTAGGCCGTATCCCAGGAAATGATCAATCTGTGTGCCAAATTTCATCGAAATCCGTTCAGCTGTTAAGACGTGAAAATATTGCACACAGAAAAACAAAGTTACTTTCATATCTATAATATTAGTGTGGATTTTAAACTGAACCTTAGCCAACTGGTCGCGTTCTATAGCATAGCTTCTGTCTATCCCCATGCGAAAGTACAGATCGTGCAATCCACGAAGACGCGCCCCACTCTTTTTCCTAATACTTACAGCACAAGCGTGCAACATTCCGCTAGTGTTTTAGTTTTGTTGATACACACTAATTATTATTAGTGGATAATTAGTGTGTATCGAAAAAACTAAAACACTAGTGGATTTAACTGGCGATAACAACTACCGATTCGGAAGTGTGGGGCGCGTCTTCGTGGATTGCACTATCTATAGCGTGAGTTTACGCATGTATGTAGCCAACATTGTGCCAACTTTGACGGCATTAACCATATGCAGGTATTTGCATAAACTCTATTAGTTTATAATTACATCAAATTATTATTTAAATAAACATGGATTTCATGTAAATTAGTGTAAGCTGCCGTCGCCTGGTTAGTTTATTAACGGGGCCAAATCCTCCCACAATTGACACTATTCGTTATGTTCTGTTCGAACATATTAATTTTATCGTTTTATACGTTGTTTCAGGATTTTAGTTAACAGTTTCGTTTGTTGTCATGTCACTTAACAGTCGTGTGATTAATTGTTATTATTTCTGGAGCTATCTTTAAAATAATAGCAGATAATCTGCCTCATGTTTGTTATTTTCCACAGCCAGTATTGTTTTACAATGTGTCCGTGTTGTTATTGATTTGTGCCCACTGATGTGCGTCATTAACGTTAATGTTCACTATTATCTTGTGTGCGTTGGATTTCTTTCGTTATTTTATTCAGTTATTGTTGTCCAATCTACTAATAGCCAGTAGTATAACACTGAAAACAAAATAGGAATAACTTTTTCAGAGCAAGAAGTAAACAAAAAACAGTTCAAAGAATCTGTTTTTATTATCAACATAAACCACAGAGTAGCAACACAGCCAAAGAAACAAATAGGTTCTATTTTTAAACTCGTTAATATTTTACCAGCGCCATTCGTAACAGCTCGAATAGTTAACTCGACAAAAGCACTGCGGCTAAAATAACTTCCCGCTATAAATTCAAGCTGAATTGTGCAGCTTGAAATGCTGTGAATAACTTCAATTGAAATAAGAATACGCGAAGGCGACTCCATTTTTCTTGCGATAAACGAGTTTCCTGACACTCGATATGAACAACCATTGCTGTACGTCATTTGAAAGGTGCCGAGACTTGCAAACTAAACTGTTTCCGTATTTTGGCTAACGGATTTTGTAATGGAAGTTTCACTTTATGAACTAAACCGAATGGCTTTAAATTTTCTTGTTTCTTAAAGGTCGATCTGTACCTAAACCTGAAGGGCAATAATTCTCGTAATTTTAAGAACGTTCACAGTCTGATCTCATGATCTCAGTCTCAATCTGTCAAAAATACCTCTAGTTTGCCTACATTTTGACAAATTTTTGACATTTGTTTGTCGCCGAAATAAAACTGCGACTAGATTTTGAACGTTTTAAATTACGAGAATTGGCCTTCTGATCTGCGTCTGTATGTCTGTAGAGTTGATCTGTGTGATCTGAACTTTGCATAACATCACGCCTGTATTCATTTGAAGGTTTAGACAGGGCTGTACCTACAGTAAACACACATTTCACTTGATAAATTTAAGTCCCATGTAACAGTGGGCGAACCTATTACCATCAACCGTGCACAGATCCAGACTCCGAGCTATTTCTGCGAATTTCTAGATAAAAAAAAACCCAATAACACTTTGCTCGACCCGGAAATCGAACCCAGGAACTCATATTAAACAGTAGTATGCACTGGCAATTTGTTGATTGGACTTGGAAGGTTAATAACCGGTAAAGGAAGACTCCTATCCTCCAGTGCTTACTGAATAGCACGTGGTGGATGAACCAATGTTAATCTATAAAATTGAAATGGGAATGACAGTACCTAGTAGGTACTTTCCCAAATGAATACTTTCTCAAGGAATTATTACACCACTAACGACTCCCAATATTATTATAAGGTGCCCCGCTCCCAGAGGTTGGACATTTTTATCACTAGCCGAGAGATATAAAAGCAGTTAGGTTCTGAAAACTGTGCTTTCATACCCACACTTATTACTCTCATATTTTCAGTATCCACGATTCACGGAATTGCAGAGAGAAATTTAAAGCATATTTTAAACTGTTTTGACTTTTGTAAACTATATAAGTTTCCACGAATGTTGGCCGTTTATAAATCTTTTAATTATTTAGTATTCAACTTTTAGTAATTCTAGTGTCATCACGATTTTCTTAGTATAAATAGCAGGCTTTAAAAAATAAGTTTTGGGGTCTTGTATTATGCTTTTAACTCAATACTCTAATCGAGGTGTATGAGGTATTACGTTAATTATGTTACACCTTGTATATGTAGAGGTATGAGGAACAGGGTGTAAAGTTTACTCATACTCCATAGAAAAGGGGGTGTTGTGTCTGGCGGGCCACTGCCCGATGATTCATCTCGGGCCGTTGTATATGCTAGATTCGCGGTAAACTCTGCTTGCGAGATGCAGAATTTTGAGTGACGTCAGTATGACGCGTAGTTCGTATATGGCGTTGTAGATACCGCTAATGTAGGTATATTTAATATTTTAGTTTAAGACGTCACAAACCAAATTATTTACTCATTTCTTATGTCGCAGATCTGCTGAAAGAAATTTCATAAGAAATACGCAGAACCTTTATACTCTATTCTTATATGTAGTATACGTATCCATTTTACTGTGTGTACAATAATAATAAAATAATTAAAAAGGTAATATTCGCATCTTCAAAGATTTTTTCTGTACCTACCAACATTTTGATTAAGTAAGTATCATCCGATATTAATTATTCATCCATTTCCTGGAACCTATTTAAGACAGATGAGAACTACAACCGTGTGTAGTCCTGATGAAAATAATTTACTAAAATTCTAAGTACCTACTTCAAAAATACAAAAACACAAAGTTTATATAACAGGTAATATCTAACTACTATGATAGAGACGAAAAATCAGCTTTAAATCATTTAACTTAATGGTTATTTCGTTTGCCTTTTATTCAGTTCTCATTGGACAATGTGTACTCAAGATTTTTCAGGAACACTGCTTTCGACTGTTTTCAATAATACTTACTTATTCAAACATTTATTTTTAATGCAAATTATTTCAAATACTAATCACGTAACATTCCATTCCATAAGTCGTAACAACATTTATTAAATGAACAGAACTTACAGCCACCGGCTCGCACCGTCGAAAGAATGCGCGCAATCAGGCATGTGAACGCCAACGATCCTTACCGCGCAAATGGAGCCTGAAAAGCAATTATGTAAATGCAATTATCGAATAACAGCTCATTAGTAACAACCCAATTAATAGCACTTACCTATCAGTAACGTTATGTGTTGTTTTCGGTGACATATGGGAAGTAGAGGATGAGAGGCAGTATAATATTAAAAAAATAGGTACAGTGTACAAAAATCTCAGAAAAGTCCACAAATAATACTAAACAAATCTATCGTTATTCAAACTAATGTTAAAAATTGGCGTTCTTTCAATTTAAACAAATATCAACTTTATTTTAATGGTAATTAAGTTAATTTCAGACTGACTAGCGTTATTAAAAAGTTGTAAAAACGTATGAAATTGTAGTGTAAACTGAATATTTTTATGGAGGAACTAGCTTCTGCCCGCGACTTCGTACGCGGATCCTGTTGATTATGCCAGCGACAACGGGGTCGTCAAAATCGAAGATCTGAAACGTCTGATGTCGAATTCTAAGAGCCCGGGGACGGGAAAACAACGGGATGCGCGAGACGATTCGAGACGTTCCAGATCTTTCATTTTTGTAAGTCAACAGAAAATTCCCATCAGACTTAACAACTTTTGCTAAGACGTCAGTCCTATATATGTTGTAGTGTCGCTGGGCTTTGGAGTTCCACAACAGGTGTTCCAGATCTTCAGATTTATTCTCACAGCAGAAAATGCTCTTCACGTGGAATAATTTTTGCTATGGCACCATTTTTATATATATATTTATAGATTCTAAGGCAGATTTAAAACTGTGTACGTAGGGATTTACTTCATGCAACATATTTTGAAGCAGTGAAATCAGACTATTTGTTCAAGTGCGGAAAGTTTTGGTTTCTAATATTTGCCTGATCTTGATAATTGGATACGAAATATATTTGGAGAAACTTGGGGTCATTTTCAGACAATAATGAACCAATAAGGTGGTAAACTTGGCCTTGCACTTTGAATGTTGGCATAAATGGGCCTCTTGAAATCTGTTTCGCACCAAAAGATGTCATTTGAAAGGCATTGTATACAGATGTTGTCCAATAAATGTTTTGACTGTGGATGGTCACCAATTAGCAGTGATCTTAATATTTCTGGAGGATTTTGTAATATTTCAATATGTACTTTTCCACCTGAGCAACACATACCGTTTGTTTCTTTTTGCCATTTAACAGCTTCACAAAAAGTACAATTTTGAACCATACCTCCGATGGCGGAATACGTGGCGTAGTCAATCAAGTCATTCATAAGAGTATACGTAAATGCACTCCGTTCCTTATCAACCCAAGGAAGGTTGCTACGTCTTACGGCTATATCTCTGTCGGATCGGATGTGTCTCTGTTTTGAGACACATCCGATTCTTCAGATGATATCGAAATTCTGTTCAGAGAATGTCGAAGTCGATCAGAATTCAAACGTTCGTTGCGCTCTTCTTCTGTCTCTTCATGCCGTACTCCAACAATTCTTTCTCTCTCACTTTCTAACTGATTATGAATATTTTGTTGTGTGCGTGTTCGGGACAATGTATGATAATCTCGATCACCAGTTACTCGCGCATCACGTTCATCACTCGTTTCAAAAGACCTGTTAGTAGATGTGCGAATACGCTAAGAACGCAGGCGTGCTTTGCGATCCGAAGAGGTTTCCATGGAGCGAGTTGCAGCCTGATGTTTTCGAACAGCATCAAGTCTCTCCTGACGCTCTTCGGTAGATTCTTGGGATCTTATGATCCTCAATCTTTCAGCTCCTTTGGAACATTGGGAAAGATTTGACCTCTTTCTAGGCATGGTTATAGTTTTATTGTGAATATACCTGATCAATTAAAATCTAAGTGACTGCTCCCCTGCGTTACCGGGTAGGCTACCGTGTCGCGAAGATAAATGGCAAAGGAAATTAAACACTCAAATAACATAAGCCCGAAGGCATATTTATTGATAAAGTAAAAAAATAAATGGGAGTTTTGACCAGTAGAGTCAACTTTTCAATGATATACCATCGTCACCGAAAATCAGTCCTAAACTGTTACCGCCTTCACTGCGTGGAGGTACTCCCAGCTTATGTTATTTTATAATTATACAGTGAAATTAGTGACAGCTTTGATTTCCACATCAGATGTTTCTGATCTTCGATTTTTATAAGTCAACAGGAAATGCCCATCAGATCGAACAACTTTTGCTAAGACGTCATTCCTATATGTGTTTTGGTGTAGCTGGGCTCTCGGAGTTCCACAACAGGTGTTCCAGATCTTCGATTTTTATAAGTCAACAGAGAGTGCTCATCAGATTGAACAACTTTTGCTAAAACGTCATTCCTATATATGTTATAGTGTAGCTGGGCTCTTGGAGTTCCACATCAGGTGTTCCAGATCTTCGATTTTTATAAGTCAACAGAGAGTTCTCATCAGATTGAACAACTTTTGCCAAAACGTCATTCCTATAAATGTGTTATGGTGTAGCTGGGCTCTTGGAGTTCCACAACAGGTGTTCCAGATCTTCGATTTTTATAAGTCAACAGAGAGTTCTCATCAGATTGAACAACTTTTGCCAAAACGTCATTCCTATATGTGTTATGGTGTAGCTGGGCTCTTGGAGTTCCACAACAGGTGTTCCAGATCTTCGATTTTTATAAGTCAACAGAGAGTTCTCATCAGATTGAACAACTTTTGCTAAAACGTCATTCCTATATGTGTTATGGTGCAGCTGGGCTCTTGGAGTTCCACAACAGGTGTTCCAGATCTTCGATTTTTATAAGTCAACAGAGAGTGCTCATCAGATTGAACAACTTTTGCTAAAACGTCATTCCTATATATGTTATGGTGTAGCTGGGCTCTTGGAGTTCCACATCAGGTGTTCCAGATCTTCAAATTTATTCTCTCAGCAGAAAATGCTCATCACGTGGAACAATTTTTGCTATGGTACCATTATTGTATCTCTTATACTTTAGCTGGTCTGTTGCGGTTCTGCATCAGGTGTTCCATTTTCCAAAATAAGTTATAGCCTATATGTTGCCCAGACTTAATACCTATACAACAAAAAAAAAATCATTCAAATCCGTCCAGTAGTTCCGAAGATTAGCGTGTACAAACAAACAGACAAACAGACAAACAGACAATTTTTTTTTTTTGGATTCGTGCTCTATTACTGTTTCTAAACCCCCCTCAAGTATTTTTTTTTTTAATATATTCAATGTACAGACACAGTTTTTTTACTGTTTTATTATATGTATAGATTAAAGTTATTTATCTATAAACTCATATTTGTTTACATTTTTGGCAAGTAAATCGCAAATGCAGATTTTAAAATATAAAAATGGAATATCTATAAATACATCATCATTCTACCGCCCTTATCCCAAATTTATTTGTGGTCGGCCCAACATGTCCTTTTCTTCAATATCTCTCTCGTATAATCGTCATCTCGTTAATCACCCCCTTTCTAACCACATTATCTTCCAAACATATCATAGATTATCTAATACCTCATTTACATTCAGCCCCTGCCGCTGCCCCTCGCGCTGCCAGCTATACTTCCCTAAATACTGCCGCAGTAGGATCGAGAGAAGTGTGTGTTTACATACTGCCCTACCACTCACTTCGCTTTCAAGTTTCGCCGGGCAGTGCGAGTGGCAATGGTAGTGGCATGAGAAGTATCGCGTTTACACACTCGTCCTGCCCACTTCCCTGCTCACTACGGCTGAATGTCAAATGAAGCATAACTATCTACCACCTACCACCACCTCCACCTTACTATTTTTATCTATTTACTATCGATCTTTATCTTATTAGAATCCATTTTTATTAATTTGCTATTATTATAAAATAAAGTCGCTTTACGTTTGTCTGTGTGAGCGCGTTGTTTTTCTAAACTTCGTAACGGACTTTGATGCGATTTTCACCATAATTTAGAGAATTTATTCCGGAAGGTTTATCTGTAAACTACTCTTATTAAACTTACGTATAATAAAGAAATATTGATATTTTGTTAATTAGTAAAAACAGAGCGAGCAGGAGTGTATCTCTAGTGGACTCTAAATGGAACAATACTTCATGTAGTTGCAAAAAGTACTTTGTTATTACAAGTCCAGTGAATTTAATAACAGCTTCTAATACTTAATTGAAACTTTCAAATTTTGCTTATGTTAGTGGAATCGATTAGTTTTCGGCTTCTTGTAGTTTTTTTTAGAGAAGCTCGCCACCTTACACAGCAAAAAAATACCTACCCTAGTTCAGGAAAAAGACATTAACATACTGAAAGATTCTGTAAAACCTCTCACAAAGGATCATGACGTCAGTTGACGTGTAACATATCGCAGATGATTTACCTACTTGCAGCCACCTAATAACTCAGAGAGACTTCATTTATCATTCACACAATAACTCACAAGTTCCTACTCACGACGCCATGTTTTCTTTTGTGTTTACACGTACCTACTGTGATGACTTGAAGCGTTATTCTATATTTGAGGTTTACTTTCAAGACGTTATCAGCATTTACCAAGCAGTATTGAAGTTAGGCAGAATAGACCGGACGACGTAGCATTGGAAAGCCTCCCACAAGGTAGACTGATGACCTTATGAAGGCCGCGGATACCACTGGATGTGAGAAGCACAGAACCGGTCGAAATAGCGGCTCTTTGGGGGAGGCCCATGTCCAGCGTTGGACTTCTTTCGGCTAAAATGATGATGATAACGATGATCGAAGATAACGAGCGATCATAACCTTGGGCACCTCCTATATGATCGAATTTTCGCCTAAATCCGAATACTTGTTTTACCAAAAATCGTTTCCAATTGGTCCACAGATATAATTAAAAACAATCACCAATTTACCTGATTATACAGTTATACTAACAAATTTTGTTTATTTAAGTAAGGTACTTTTATTTTACAAGATCTGACTCATGTCTGGAAGGCGTACCTGCTGCTTATAGTTAGATTGTTACTGGGAATTACCCAAGCAGTGTTATGACGCTTGTAGGCATTATTGTATCAGTATGTATAAGATTATGTAGGGTTTTGTTTACGTAGGCTCTTGAGGGTTGCGGTTTCAAGGAGGTAGGCGTTTTGTAATTCATTAAGTATACTTTGCATATAAATATTGAATGCCTATGTACAGACATCAAAGGAGATAAGTATGCTGGGTCGTCGAATATAGTTGATTGTACTAAGAAACCAATTCACGTTTTCAAATGAAATTTAATTTGATAAATGAAATGTTTGTTTTCTATGAATTACATTAAATTTTATTCGAAAACATCAATCGGTTTCTTACTAAACTTCAACTATATTTGACGACCCCGCATACTTATCTCCTTTGCTGACTGTACATAGTTATACCTGATATGTCAATACCTACAGTACTTTAGAGTCTTGAACACATGTTACAAGGCCAAATTAAATTAGTTACCGAAACTCGGAGACGATTGTTTCTATTCAAATTATTGAGTGATTTTTTTAATGAAAATAACACATTCTTACTTAAAGAAAACTTTTAATATCAATTGAAAGACGCCACCATTAAGAGAGAAAATAAGTTATAAGAGAGAAAGTTTTTGTAGGCGAAAGTTTCGTAACTAACTATTGTAATTGTTCATAACTTTTATTAAAGCATTAATTTTTGGAATTCACTGAACACCTTGAAAAATGAAACTTATTTCGGTGCAAACTAATTTACTTATTATGAAACTTGATAATAAAATATTTCAGAGATTTTTTAGTTACTTGGTTTTTAATTACTTATAATAGCACTCAATCTTTGAAATGAAATAAGATTATGTGCGCTATTAACTTATTTTAGAGTCAATCAATCAGAAGGCCAATTCTCGTAATTTAAAACGTTCAAATTCTAGTCGCAGTTTCATCTCAGCGACAAACAAATGTCAAAAACTTGTCAAAATGTAGGGAAATTATAGGTATTTTTGACAGATTGAGACGGAGATCAGACTGTGAATGTTCTTAAAAATTACGAGAATTACCCCTCTGGTATCTGTTGTTACCTTCGCTTAACTTAGCCTATAATATTCCCACTGCTGGGACACAGGCCTCCTCTCTGTGAGAGGGATCCACCACGCGGGCCCAGTGCGGGTTGGTGTATTAGTCACATGTCGCTACAATTAAGTGAGTCGCCCCTATCGATCATGAAACTTTATTTAGTAAGTAGTTAATTTTTCGGATTAAATCTAAAGACCAACTTAAAAGATTCGAGCTTTGCAAAAACATTATATCTCTCACTGTGTCCATAGATATTGTTGTAAAAACCTCTCGTATGCGAAAACGCCTTTTAGTAAAATGTGAGATTTTTTTAATTCAACGATCGGTAGGTATATTTATTATAGTTTATGCCTAGAAACGTATATATAGGTACTAGCTTCTGCCCGTGACGGGCGGTTCGGGCTATTTTTATCTATTCATTAGCTTCTGTCCGCGACTTCGTCCGCGTGAAATTTCACCCTACCCCATTTCACTTTCTTAGGGGAAGATTTTAGAAAAACCTTTTCTTAGTGCATACCTACTCTTCACAAAGAAGACACCTTCCAAATTTCAAGTCTCTAGGACGAGCTTTTTAGGCTGTGCGTTGATATATCAGTCGTATTTTATAGATTAAGTTCTGTGTACGTTTTTTTATTATTTATTTCTGTTTGAGTTTATTTTAATTTTTTTGTAAATAATTTAATTTAATGTTTTGTGTTGCGTAATGTTAATTACTTAATTATAGAATCAAGTTGTTCTACGTCTTGGGTACAATAATAATTAAAAATAATAATTAATATAATAATTAATATAATAATCTGACATGGACAAACATAAAGCTAAACTAGTGAACTAGTTAGGTAATATAATGTGAAAGATGGAAATATACGTTAGTAATACTACTACTAGTTGGGTTGGGCAGCATTTGGAAAACTTCGTCAAGTCTTCTCGTCGCCTATCCCGGAGTGTTTGAATACTAAGGTCTTCAACCAGTGCGTCCTGCCCATCATGACATATGGTGACGAAACGTGGATACTGACGGTCGGGCTGGTTCACAAATTCAAGGTCGCTCAACGCGCTATGGAACGAGCTATGCTCGGAGTCTCTTTAAAAAATAAAATCAGGAATGAATTTGTCCGGAAAAGAACCGGAGTTACCGACATAGCTTGCAGAGTAAGCAAACTGAAGTAGCAGTGGGCTGGCCATGTTTGTCGAAGGACCGATGGCTGGTAGAGCAGACGAGTCCTTGAGTGGAAATTGCGTATCGGCAAGCGTAGTATGGGATGCCCCCTAGCTAGATGGATGGAAGACGTAAAGAAAGAGGCTGGAACGGACTGGAGTCGGAAGGCGGAGGACTGCAGGATATTGTGGCCAGCCTAGGAGAGTCTTATATCCAGCAGTGGACTGCAATAGACTGAGTTGATTGAATACTCATAGATTTATTACGTGATCATTTGCTTTGGTAAATAATATTAACATAACAAAAACATCCATCCTCGTATTTCCCAAAGGATCAGCCAGAGGTGTACCTATATTACACTCACATTTCGCCTGTTATGTTTAAGTCCCATGTAATAGGAGGCGAGCCTATTGCCATTAAAGGGGCACCAATCCTAAGCCCTAACCTAGACCTAAATATTCGTAGATATGTGGCGTCCACCAACCCACGCTGAGCCCGCGTGGTGGATTATGGTTCACTCCCTCTCAGAGAGATGAGGCTTGTGTCCCAGTACAAATATTTTAGGCTGATTATGCTTATACCGGGAAAATCTACTGCTGCATAAATCCAAATCAGCAAACAATAATTAAGTTATTATTATCAGACTAAACACATACCTATATTATACCTAATTTAATTAAAATGCCTATATTTTAATGCCTCATCACATTTTACGGTCGGAGCTATCGCTGCAAGGGTTCAACTGTATCTGCTATATACGCTCCGTCAAGCATGACATCTCACCTGCACCCCGATTTATACGTAACACAATCGCAATCGGAAGCACCTCAAGGGTTATTCGGACGATATGGTTTACACGGAACAATTGGCTTCTGCATTGTTTATCACAAATTCAATCCTAGCACGGAACAGCCGATCGATTCTGTAAAAATCTCACCGTGATAACTTAGGTGAAGTGAGCGTGAAGTGAGCTTCCAATAGGGGCAATCCCTAACATCAGGTGGAATGACAGCTCACTTCACCTTAGTTTTCACGGTGAGATTTTTACAGAATAGCACTGCTGTAACCATCTCACCGTAAAAACTTAGGTGAAGTGAGCGTGGAGTGAGCTGTCAGTGTCATCCTGATGCTAGGAATTGATACTCTTGACAGCACACTCTAAGCTCACTTCACCTAACTTTTCACGGTGAGATTTTTCCAGAATCGACTGACAGGTGAATTACATTGTCTACAGACTTTGACAAATATTATAAAGAGCTAACATTTGTGAGTTTGTATGTAGGGGTTCTTTTGATCTTCGGTACAACTGATCAGAGTCCGAAAATTCTTTCACTATCTAATGGAAAGCTACAGTATTGCCGAGTGTTTTATTAATTTTATGTTAAAACAAGAAATTACACGCAAATGAAGTCGCGGGTAGAAGCTAGTGATAGATATTTCAAATGTAGGCATTGTCTGTGAACGAAATACACTTACCAGGATAAATGGTTATCCTAAAAACACTATATTCAATGTTGTAAACGCCTTATCGCCACTTTCTGTACATAAACATTTCCACGAATAGGTAGGTACGTTGTCAATCGTATAAGCATCCTCAGAATTGGTATCTGAACGATTCCAAGTGCGATTTTCCGTTTATCGATGCCACAATTACACACACAAGCACGAGGCACCTCGCCGTAGATGGATTATTACGAGATTCCATGTAATATTGATACCATGAAATATAAAATTCCCTCACACACATTTTTCGGAATTTCTCGACGCGTTTCGCACCTTATAAACTGCAGTAGATTTACATTATTTTTAGTTTATGTTGATTTAGCAACCAATTTATAAATCTACGTAGAAAGGCTTTCTGTGAAAATTTCAACCCTGGGACAGATAGACGGACATACAAATAGACAGACGGTTGTAATATTGTCTGGTATAGAGTTCAATATTTTAGAGTTATGTACTCATAGGTATACGGAACTCTAAAAATGTATCAGATTCATGAAAGTACTCGTATCATCTATAACTCCTTTTTTTATCACACACAGCTTTTTAAAACACATGTTCCAAGGAATCGTAGTACAGTGCTAACTGTTCCAAGGAAGCAATAAATCCTGACCAACTTCCGCACTGTAGTTTAAGTGATTCTATTTGCTTTCTCACACGTTTTCCAACGATTTATTTTTAACATGTGTTACACTTTTAGAAAGATAACGTGGGAGTTTCTCGAACAATGTAGGTCCATAATTAATTACAGGTTATCAGTTTTATACGGGGTGAAATTTTAATCAACGTTTTCCTCTTAACGGGTCATTGTACTCATCATTATGAACAACTTTTACTATGAAGCCAAACCTGAAATCGCGAAAAAAAAAATCAGCAGCATTTTGACGAGTTATACGAACATAGATCTATGGAACAGCTGATTTTTTATTCACGATTTTAAGTTTGGTCCCATAGTAAAAGTTGTTCATAATGATAAGTACAATGACCTCTTAAGAGGAATACGGTGATTAAAATTTCACCCTATGTACTGCGTGTATCAGACAGTTGTGTGGTCATATTTAAGGGTGTGGTGCAGACCATCAGACTGATTAACTTACTCAATGGGACCAACATCGTTATCGCAAAAAATCAGCCGTCTCATACATCTCAGTCAAGTAGGTATTGGTTTTGTATGGGACACTTGATATTTTTTTTTCGATTAAGATGTTGGTCTCATGGAGAAAGTTGTTCAGTTTGTTGGTCTGTACTTCATCCTTTAATATGACCACACATTTCTAATAAATGATAGAAAATACTCAGATTTTTTATTCCCTGACTAGTAGGTATGTAGGTATTAAAGTTAATGACGTCATCGGTAATCGGTGGGTGTGAAAAAATGGACAGTGGAACTGCAATCTTTTTTTTTTTGAGTAAACGTCACTAAAACAATAAACGAAATTGTCCATTTATTTGAGGCCGCATACCAGTAAATTCAACAGATAGATATTTTAAATGGAATATTTTTTTAACTGTGGAAAACCGTCTGTGAAATATTTTTCATATCGGTATCCATTTACACTGTAACATGTATCTGTATCCAAAGTATTTCGCTAGAATGAAATTGAATTCCCTATCACTGCGCTGTATCTCTCCCGTGTCAACGCTCTCACACATATATACGTAGAAGCAACAAGAATAATGTACCCAGCACTTTGTAATATCTTGGTTTAAAAAAGTATCGCTGGAGTTTCGCGCCCGTTCTTCTCCATCGAAATCTGCGTTTTGAAATGAGCAACTAGCTTCAACTTTCTAACTAACTGACCGACTCTTTGACAATCCAAAAGTGCCTGTAAATGGTTTAATTGAAATAAATGCTTTTCGTTTGAGTTTGAGTCACACAGTTCTGTGAAAACAATTTATGAAACCGATTATATGTAGTTGCGGCAAATAAAAACTCCAAGACGATGAAAAATATCACAACTATAAAGCCTGATTTACACCGTGGGATTTAATTGCCTTTGGCATACCACAAGTTGAAACAACAATAAAAGTCCACCTTCTAAACCGTATTTAGTCACTGCAAACTATTTGTTGCTTCATTTTTATTATATTATACTGCGGGCAGGAAACATCCATCGTGTAAATAGGGCTTAAGTGCGAGGATAATAATAGCGTAGGTATTATTACGTCTGCTAAAGTGAGGTATAGGAACTATTCCTATACTACGCTACTCAAAATGAGTTGAGTTGTTTGCGTTCTCTCAACTTGCTGGTTGCGCGAGGACTAATTTTACAAGTGGCGCAAACTTCTAATTTTCACGTAACTTACTTTCATCGGCGTAAATGAAACTTGCCGTCAGCCTTGCCTTTATTCATAAGAAAGTAAGAAAAAACCAGCAACCTTAATACCCTGAGCACATTCCACCTCTCCTGTTGATTTAATTATTCATACGAAGACGCACATTGAGTTGCAAGTAACGGCCGTACGCACGGCGTATCGGCGTGAATTAGTGGGGAGAGAGATAAGTGGCGGTAAATGGCCGTAATGTTTAATAATAAATGAATTTATGGGCGCTAAACTCAAGTGGCGTTTACATGCTGCGCGGCCCTCGTTGCCGGCTATTTCGCAATTTACGATGATTATGATTACACATGATTGCAATCGATTTCGAGCATTTTGTTTTATGTATTTGGATGTATTAGTACATCAATATTTATAGACAGAATTCCTACTTTGTGCGTGCAAGCAGAAATTTTAACAAGCTTTGTAAACAGTACGATATAGATCCGTTTCTAACTAGTGTGTCGTCAGCTAGGAAGTGCTTAAGCCGTAACTTTTTCTTATAGTTCATTTTGTTATGATGGTTGTTATGCTTATGCAGTGCGAACATTCGAGCAGCATAGTAATTTATGCTGTAGTTTATAGTAACTTGTTGTGAATGTCCTTAGAATTTACTTTTTCTTCTCTGTATTTTATAGGTGGAGACCTGTAATTGGCTTTCAGACTAATATACTGTCCTTGATCTATTTGTTTTAGCTGTAAGTCTCCCATGTTATTTAAATAAATAAATAAATAAATAAATAAATAAATATACAATTTGGTTACAGCGACCCAAACGTTGGACTTGTTTAGGCGTGAGCATTGAAAAAAATAGCCGCAAAGGTCGATCGAAGGTTAAGCTACGCTAGCCACGGTCGATTCGTAGATCTTTGACAGTCGTTACGGGTAGTTAGAAACCCAAAATCCAACAACCAGTCTTACCAAGGGGTATCGTGTTACCCAGTAACTGGGCCGTGTAGGTCAGATGTAAAATACTGGTATCCAGCTGTCTCCGGTTAGACTGGAAGCCGGCCATAATAAAGTTGGGAAAAGGCTAGGTAGATATACTTACAAAAATCTTAGTTGTAGTAAGTCATTCTTGGACTTTCCCAATCAATGATGACGAATTTAACACACAGCCTATCCTGAATTAGCAGAGAAGCAAGATAAGTGGGCGTAACGTTTGAATAATAAATTAATTTATGGCCACTAAGCTCAAGTGGTATTTACATGTGCCACGTTTCGCCAGTTGCGGGCCATTTGGAAACGCCATTAATTTACGAAGCTGATTTCGAATGCAATGTCGATTAGCTTACGGTGTGTTATTTATTTAAGTGATGGTAGTTTGACTGAGGTTGGAAATAGAACTACTAAGCTTGTGTTTGAAATGTAATTCATTAAGGGCTAATTTTTCCAACATAAGATAATTTTATCCGAGGAATAATTTTGAATTTTTGACAGTTCTTCCATACAAAAACTGCCAGACTTCAATTTTATTCCAAGAATAATAATTATCTGTCGAATAAAAAAGCAGCCGTTATTTGGATAACTGTGCTTTAGGCAAGTACATACTTACATGAATAAGATTAAACTAGTAACTGGTCTAATCGCTGAAATCAATTTTTTATAGGTTTATAATTTGGTACTATGTATTTGACTGGCCCGTTGGTCTCATAGTTGCAAGTGCGACTGCTGAGCATGGGGACCCGAGTTCGATTCCCAGTTTGGGCAAAAGTGTTATTGGGTTTTCCATTAGGCATTTCTTAGTAACAGTCCCGTTTAATACCCCCGTACCTCGGAAAACACGTAAAACCGTTGGTCCTGCGGCTGATCTCTCTGCGGTCGTATTGTATTTCCGTCGCATCGGACTATGAGAGTAAAGGAACACAGTGCACCTGTGTTTACGCATACACTTCTACACTATGATGTCTCCTTCCAACGTGGTCGGTCGGTCGGGAGGCTACTATATATTATATGGTGAGGAACTGTTTCTGTTAGCCAGCATCATCCCTCTGCTGGGCAAAGTGACTATCCATCCATCTCCTCGTGATTTCCAGCTCTTTCGATACAGGGCTAAAGTGGACCACTGGTCGTTTGCTTTCTCCATCTCGTCCTGCCTTCTTTTAGGGGGTCTGTCGTGACGCTCAAGCAGTGTCAGGGCTCCACGTGGTGAGGAACACAATCTCTAAAAAAAATATATTAAAATATTATACCGTCATAAAAAAATATTCTACAAAACCTATTTTATGGCCCAAAATCAAACTCTCAAAATCGAGATATACGTGTGGATAATATTTATTCAGATAAGTACTTATTTATATTTGAATTGATATCCTAAGCTCACTAGCATCCCGTGTCATATCAAAGTAAATATATTGAATATTTTCATCTCTGCATTTGACGGATGAGCAAAGTATCGAAGCGTACTTAGTTCCGGAAATCCTTAACCTGCAAACTCCAGCTATAAGATATAAGTCGTTTGCTCCAGGATGTTATAAGTCTCTTACTTCGTATAAGCCGTTGTTCAGCTCTCTCTTTTGCGAAAGTATAGCCTCTTAACGGAACTGGCTGCTTATCGTTTTTGAAAATTGAAATAGCAAATAAAAAGCTTTCTGATTCTAGTATCTTTTTTCAACTACTTACGTATAACTTATGCATTATTTAAAAGGAATTTTAATGTACGGTAGTTCTTAAACGTTATAAAAGTTCTAGGAGTCATTTTAATTCTCCATGGTAAACAAGGATTTATAAAATTATTTCCTTCTCTTTCTCCCTTATAAATATAACTTTAGGTTACCATGACAACAACGTTTACTAACATGAAGATCGAGTATTACTGTCAAAAATAGGACGGTCATGGTTTATTATAATTTTATTGCTACAGTCAAAAATAACATATAAGCACTATTTCTTTTGTGTAATCTTGAATAATCAGTGATGCGGCCCTCGCGAATGGTGCCGTCACACAGCAAGAAATCTGTAGCTACTATCTACCGTCTAACAAGTTCACCACACGATAAGAAGCATATGAATTTCTGCACAGATTTCGATAAATCTATAGTGATTAACACTTTCAAGAGAAGGGGATGGAAGCAAGTGATGCCAGAAGAAGACTGGAACATTTACTGGGCAAATACAGTGAATTGCCGAACTATATTCAGCATAGAAAGTGGGCTACGCCTCGGCGACAATCAATTGATTAACCATTTCCCAAACCACTACGAACTAGTTCGTAAAGATTTGCTCGTAAAAAACATAAAAAGATACAGAAAAGAATTGGAAAAAGACTGTAATTCCCTTGCGGAAAAAACCGAAATAAAACTCCCGAGCGGGCAAGTCATCACTCGCTATTTATATTTAGATTTCATTCCGGTAACGTTCGTGCTGCCTTCCGACTACAACATGTTTGTCGAAGAGTACCGAAAATATCCTCAAACAACCTGGATTTTGAAGCCTTGCGGCAAATCCCAAGGCGCCGGCATTTTCCTTATAAACAAACTATCGAAACTGAAAAAATGGTCCCGAGAATCCAAGAAATACTTACAGCATCATCTCACGAGTAAAGATACTTATATCATATCTCGCTATATAGATAATCCGCTTCTTATCGGAGGGAAGAAATTCGATTTAAGGATTTACGTCCTCGTTACGTCGTTCCGCCCTTTAAAAGCTTACATGTTTCGGAATGGATTTTGTAGATTTTGCACAATGAAATACGACACGAGCGTCGCTGAGCTCGACAACATGTATGTACACCTAACGAACGTCAGTGTGCAAAAACACGGTGGCGACTACAATAGTGAGCACGGGGGGAAGCTGGGCATACATAATTTAAAGCTCTATTTGGAAGGAACCCGGGGTCGGGAAGTGACCAACCGTCTGTTTGAGAGCATACAGTGGTTGATAGTGCACTCGTTAAAGGCCGTGACGCACGTTATGTCGAATGACCGCCATTGCTTCGAGTGTTACGGTTACGACATAATCATAGACGATAACTTAAAGCCGTGGCTTATTGAGGTGAACGCCTCCCCATCGATGACGGCCACGACGGTTAACGACAGGATACTCAAGTACAAGCTCCTGGATAATCTTTTATCGGTAGTTCTACCTCCGGGTGGAATCCCGGATTCACGCTGGAACAAAACGCCCACAGCTGAGGCTTTAGGGGATTTTCAAATACTCATCGACGAAGATTCTATGTACAAGGGAGACATGGATTTACGTTCTGAGAGAGGAAGACGCAAAAACTAAAATATATTTCAAATATTATGTTATGTGCATTCTACCTGGATTGGTCATTGAATAAAATAGTTAAAATGGGTTTGATTTTTTATTAAATTTTAAAACACAAGATATTAGAAAATTGTTATTAAACTATGGTCTGACACGATGGTACTTGTTGTAACGCAAATTAGCGTCTTCTTTCTCTATGAGTTCTTCATCAATCAACAGTTCGAAGTCACCGAGCGCTTCAGCAGTGGGGATCTTGTTCCACCTCGCATCAGGAATCCCATCAGGCGGTACAACCACAGACACAATGTTATCTATTAATTTGTATTTCAATATTCTGTCATTATGTGTCGTGGACTGTAGTGACGGTGAAGCATTCACCTCTATAAGCCAAGGCTTGAGAGTATTATCTATTATAATATCGTATCCGTAACATTCAAAGGAGTGACGATCGTTAGCCATCACGGGGGCAACAGCTTTCAAAGAGTGAACAATAAGCCACTGCATTTCCCCAAACAATCTATCGGTTACAGAGCGCCCTCTCGTACCTTCCAAATACAAGCGTAAATTTTGTACACTCATTTTCCCGCCGTGCAAACTATTATAATCACCACCATGCTTCTGTACGCTGACATTAGTCAGATGCACGTACATGTTATCGAGCTCAGTAACACTCGTGTCATATTTTACTGTACAGAATCTACAGAAGCCATGTTGGAATAAATACGCTTTTAGAGGGCGGAATGACGTCACCAGAACGTACAGTCGTAGGTCGAATTTCTTCCCGCCAATCAGGAGCGGGTTGTCGATGTAACGCGATATTACGTAAGATTCTTTACTGGTCAATTGAGAATGAAATGGCGTTTTCGCTTCGCGAGACCACTTTTTAAGTTTCGATAGTTTATTTATAAGAAAAATTCCTGCCCCCTGTGACTTTCCGCACGGTTTCATAATCCATGTGCTCTGAGGGGACTTTCTATATTCTTCAACAAACATGTTATAGTCGGCAGGCAGTACGTACGTTACTGGTATAAAATCTAAATGTAGATAGCGGGTAATCACTTGTCCGTTAGGTAACGCGACGTCTGTTTTTTCGGCCAAGGGATTACCTTCTCTTTCAAGCTCCTTTCTATATCTCTTAATGTTTTTTACTAATAAATCTTTACGTGACAGTTCGTAATGGTTTGGGAAGTGATTTATCATTTGGTTGTCGTTTATTCGGTAGCCGCTTTCGATGCTGAAAACTGTTCGGCAATTTTGTGTGAAGGACCAGTAGAAGTTCCATTCGTCGTCGGGCCCCACTTGGGTCCAGCCGCGACGCTCGAAGTTGCTCATTATGACAGACTTCTCCAAGTCGGTACAATACGTCACTCTACCTTTCTCCATAACTGGCGGTGCAACTTTACCGTAAACTGCGGGAGATACCTTTTTCGGTTCTTGTGTCATTACGCACTAAAAATTCTAAACTGAAGACATTGTTACAAAAATAAAAATACAGTCACAACAAAAATAAAATAAAACCTAAGGCAAAAGTTTTGATTTGTCACTGTCAATTTTGCTTTTAATTTTTTTTAGGGTAACTACGGTGGAAATTTTAAATAGTTTGTATCTGTGTTGTGTTTGTGGTAGAGTAATTAATTTTCAACTTCGATGTTAATAACATGAAGTGATGTGGAAGGATGTGAGCCAAGCTTTTAACAGTCAATTTAAAAATATCAACATTGATTGATAGACACGTGATCAATTAATATTTTTGTAGTGGGGCCAGGCTTGCTCAGCGCAGTCCCCTAGCGACAAGGTAAAAAGAATAAAAGCTATTGTGTCTTCAGTTTACCATCCAATTTTAGTGGAGGTGACTTTAATTCCCCGAGGAAATTCTCTCAATATTTTCTCTTCTTTTCTTTGTGTGTATCATTTTCTAAACTACGCCACGTTAATCTGTTTTTTCACATCGTAGATGTGAACTTTTTGTGATGTCGCAAGGATAGCGCAAAATCATAGAATTATTTATTTATGGGGGAACTAAAACTGAAGCCTGTGTATTATATTTGGTACGCATAATTTATTATTTAGATCCTATCTGAACCCAAAGTTGACGGAACGAAAATACCTGTTTTTCTCCTTTTGCCGAATAAGCTTGGATAAACAAAGGAAAACTGCGATATGGTCTATATGCTATTGCTTACGTCCTATTTGTTTATCTTGTTCCGAAATATTTTTCCGTGATAGGCCCCTGGTTGGGATATTGGGCGGCTATTCGATAGCGCTTCGCAATATAGAAAGTTTGTTCTGAGCGTGAACCAATGTTTTTAGCCGGCTACGTGTACGTTGAGGGTGAAAAAATATTTGACAGGGTTTTTATTTATATGTTTTTGCTCGTACATTGTATACGGTTTCAACTACAAACGCGTAACAAATTAATAGGTGTAGATTTATTTGATAATTATAATGTTCTAAAAGATTAACCCTCGGGTCGTGGGGCCCGAGTGCTCGTGGCATGTTCAATTAAATCTTCAAACGACTGGTTGACACTTCCCGTGACCCAAGGGCTGACTACCTTGGCAAGAGACTAAGAGACCATACAACGTTACAAGGCCGTCTCTTAGGTAAATTACCAGTTGACAGCGATACGGAGAAATTTTTCGACGCTATATTTTAGTTTTTTAATAGTTTTAGTTATGTTAGGATATTATAATTTATTTAAATAGTTTGTTAGTTTATTTAGTATAAAAGAAGCTTATCCAGTGTATAATATTTTTATCCTCATAAATAAATCTCGGATTTTCTTAGTACAAAAGAATAAGTTGGGTGTAAATAATGTTTTGTAGCTCACCAAATGAGACTTTTTTCATAATGATATGTATTTTTTTTGCATTACTTTTCCTTTCACACGTGTTTTTCATAAAAATTCTTTAAAAAAAGTTTAATATTAAATTATACTAAAATGTTTACATTTTAGTATAATTTAATATTAAAATTTCATATTTACATTTTAGTATAATTTAATATTAAAATTTAATATTTACATTTTAGTATAATTTAATATTAAACTTTTTTTTAATGATATGTATTTTTTTTTGCATTACTTTTCCTTTCACACATGTTTTTCATAAAAATTCTTTAGAAAAAGTTTAATATTAAATTATACTAAAATGTAAACGTAAACTTTAATATTAAATTATACTAAAATACGGAAACAAAATATTACAAAAAGGTAGAACCTTTAGGTCGGCAAAGGCACTGTATTCAAGTACTTATCATAGATCATGGCGGGCGACACTCAATCTCTGCTCACGCCGCAAGGGAGTAAACTTGATGATGCTTTTTTATTTCCTTGTTATGTTTTCCACCAAAATAAGAAAAGGGAAACAAAAGAAACGTGTCAAGATCGTGGCACGATGGGCCTTTATGTATTTTACCTGTATGTTTGTATACAAAGTGGCGAAAGCCTTTTTAAAGCATATATGAATTGTGATGTAGGTAAATAAGTAGACCTTTCTGTTTTGTGGAAATACGATTGAACTTCCAGTTTCAAAGGAAAGATTATGTAAAATCTATTTACACATGCAATATACAACGTATCCCAAAATTCAACAATAAGCGGGCGCCAGAGGGTGAATCTGCTCATGACTACTCGAAAAAAAATAATGAAAAAAAATGTAATTTTATTTTTTTGAAATTACAAAAAAATACATTGAAATACTTCGAAAATTGACACCCCTTAGGATATTTTTAACTACCATGACCACAAAATTTTAAAAATGTCTATTTTTGTTTGGTATCGGCAACCTAAGTACCACTACTATCCACCTTACATACCTTAAAAATTTTTACACAAAAAAAAAACCTTAAAATTTTCTTTTTTTTTTGTTTCAGTCCACTTTGTAATTATCAAAAAAAAATTGCTATTACTGAGAAATTCTAGATACCCAATAACACTATCCGACCGATCGAACTCAGGACGTCATACTCTGTAGTAATTATTGCGACCACTAGTCCAACGAACTTTAATTTAACAGGAAATGACACAAGATGGTAATCAATGGAACTCAAAATAAATTAAAGGAAACTTTAGAACTCCAGGGATAAGCATCAGAATGCCAAATCTCGTAATTTAAGACGTTCAAAATCTAGTCGCAGTCTCATCTCGGCGACAAACAAATGTCAAAAACTTGTCAAAATGTAGGGAAATTAGAAGTATTTTTTGACAGATTGAGGCTGAGACCAGACTGTGAACGTTCTTAAAATTACGAGAATTGCCCATCTGGTTATCGGAGTTATTATTAGAAGTAAGACATTATGGTGCATCCGGCCTTATCTAAACATCAAACTCACTCATTTAAGCTTTTATAGCAATACCATTTACAGGTATTTTTTTAATTCATGGGCAACTAGTTTCATCTTTGTGCCCGAATGGGCACAAAGATGAAACTAGTTGCCCATTCCAAAGCGTAGTAGGTAGGTAGGTATGGAGAAAAACGTTCAAGAAACTCCACGGACACTCTTTTAAATCAAAATATTGGTTAACATCATCGGTGTTACTGATTCTTTCTGTTTAAAACAGGATCAATCAGAAAATGCATAGTTACCTACTTATAAAACATTACTCTCGTTCTGGGACAGTCGGGTAAAAAAGTGAAGAGAGCTAAGAAAAAATAAAAGATTAAGAAACCACGCCAACAAAAAAAAAACTATTTCTCTTGCTCTTTTTCTGGCGTGGCTATTATTTTTCCCACTTGCCGAACTGTCCCCAACTCCCCATGTCACACGAACACAATCACAAGATCAGCATCAGAGGGCCTGACAGTTCTGTAACGAAGGAGAACCTCCTTGTAAATCTTCCTTATGTAAATGTTCAGACAATTTCGTATATTCGTATTCTCATTCAGTTTTTATAAAACTATAGGGAATACATAAAAGCGTCTGAAGTTGTTTCACGTATCGTGTTTGGAGTTTTCAATTTATTTTGTAGCATTTATTATTTTGTGGATTTTTTATACCAACCCTAGTTACATTTTGGTTACAAGACGTGTCGTATTTTATTAAACAAAATTAATTTCATTTTAAGCTACACAATAACATAAATTAATTAAAATATGGCTCGTTATCATTATTTAATGTTTTACTTAATTCTGTTTAAATGATCTGTAGGTACCTGTTTAATTATGATGGGCACCTCTTTAATCTACTTCAAAGGCCAACTTCGGAAAGAAACTGGACTTAGAAACTGTGTGTAAATGCCAATTTAAGTTTTAAGTGCTTCCTAAAATGTTTTCACACTGTTAAAAAACAACTTAATAGTCCAACGACGCCCTATTTTGTTAAAGGTTTTTTTTTATTTGGCAATTTGTTGTTAAACTTAAGCAATATTTTGTCCAACACACATTTTTATGTTTTTTTTCACATGTAAGTATGTAATTAAGTGTACGTAAATAGGCCTTTCTCCATAGGCATTTCGAATTGTATATTAATATCTATAGACATTCGCAAGTTGTAAAAATGTGAATGAACCCCGTCGCTAAGATAAAATCGACGGTGATGACCTGCCAAATCAATTAATACGGTACCTAGGAACATTTTACGAAACCAAAAAACTAAGAAAGATTTCATCAAACTTCTTCCTAGAAATATTTCAGTGAAATACTCCGTTAGTCTTTGAAATAAAATAACAAACTCCAACATAATTACAACGCAAAAAAACTGAACCTCATGAAATACCTACGCTAACGAACCAAAACTTACATAAAAGGAGTTCTATTCAGTTTTTCTCCCAGGTAAGCTTTCACGTCTCATTCATTACGAAGTCCACAAAAAGTTCGGTATAATCTCAAATCCTTGACCTCGGCGAAATAATAAATACATTTTCATCTTTTTTCCCCTTTTTTTCTAAAGGTGGAGTGGGATGAAAGTCTTTACAAATTGGGGCAATGTCTAATGGAACGTGGGAACTGTAGAGGGTCCTCGTGTTTGCGAGGCAGCAAATGGAGTGTTGTTTCATTCGCTTGTCTGCACTTTCACGCATGCAAATAAAAGGTACGAGACGCGTTTTTTTTTATAATTTTCATACATTTATATTACGTCACGCTTTTCCCCTTTGTAAACGTGACGTTCTGGCATCCTATTTGCTTCTTCCAGATTCATGCACCATTTCATATAATCGTTACGCATTCCTTTGTTTTTTTTTTTTCAAAATCCATTCATTATTTCATGCACCATTTTGTTTTTTTAATTGCTTGATTGTATCTGGCAAAACACCGAAATCATCTGACATTTTTGTAATCGGTATCGAAAATGTTGATCCACAAAAAGTACAGTCACGTCCGTTAGAAGAAATTGTTGTGTCCGATATTGGAACACTGCCCAATCAATGGCGATAAGCTCGTCCCGCTATCATACAATATATCCAATACAGATACGCTGGCCGTGACAGGTGTATTCATCCCTTCTTTAGAAAACGTCTTGTCTTTTTGTATCGATAAAACCTTATAAGTATAATAACTAAATTACAGTCTCTTTCTGGTATATTAAATCAAAGGAAACCCCGTGATTAAAGGGTGGAGGAAAGGAACGTGACACTTATGCCAAGTAAAAGCCCTATATACGGGGAATCCTCAATACATTAGGGCAATTTAAAACCACCCGTTTCAAAAGGAACTATTTTTGTTCCACTTTATATCCAGGAATACTTCGTCAGAATATTCCGTTCCCCTTTTGTGTTGATTGCAGTGTAAATTATAGATTCCTATGCGACACAAAGGAGTTCAATGTCTTTATTTTTACGGTTTCAAAGTTTATTATTGAGTCAGTTATTATTTGATAGATTACGTCGAAAGATAAGCAACAACCATAATTTTAGTTAGCTTATTAAATAACCATGCAGATTTATGTGACCATTTGTTATAGGTAGAAACAAAGTAAATAAAACTAATCAATCAACATAAAAAAAAATATTGAAATAAAGTTGAGAATCACCACTTTTTGAAGATTTATTCCGGTCTGATCCCCTAAGCCCCCCCTCCATCCCCCCCTTGCATACCCCGCTAGATCTTCTTCTGTTTTAGACTCGTGTCTTATCCACAATAAGCCAATTACATATCATGATAGCCCCCGAAACGCTCTCCACCACTTCCTAGTGCTTTAGCATGATTAAGTGGCGCAACAAACTCTGTTAACAAACTGTTAATATAATCTATTTCCAACAGTGCAAAGCTTCTGCTCCACCCTGAGCGGGAGTTTTTTGTGGATGGGAAATCATCAAATGAAAGGGGTCATTTGATGATATCCACAAAAAAAACAGTGCAAACTCCCAAAACCATCGAAACATTAACACAACGTAAATTAAGAAACGGATAAATTGAGAGTAAATATTATATAACATACCCAAAGCCATAGCCTATTGGACAAACATCGGCAAACTTTGAGCGATCCCAATTACCGGTGCGACTCGATACAGAATCGATTAAAATATCGTTCAATTACCAATCGAGTTCCCTGCGGAAATAGATGCTACTCAATAATTGACACCCCTTGGATACTATGTTTCGGTTTATTTTTATGTCGCCTAATTGGATTACGCGAATTGATTTCGGCCTATCTGCAATCGGATATTCGGCTGTTCTGAAATCTGGATGTCAATTTGATACTTTTATAATGTTTATGAAAATTGAGAATAAATACGTAGTTTGTAATTTGAACGGTTTTACCTCTGAGACCAGATATGGGGGAGCAGAAAGGCCGTATATGTGGGGGCTCAACTCTATACCTAAAGTAATCGAAATCACTTCTAACTTTGCCTGTTTTTATATAACTTAATTTTAGTCAATAAATAACCCATGAAACCCCCACTTATCTTAATTGTTATGTTTTTCCTCATATAAGTGAATAAGAATAAAATTATTCTTTCTGAGCGTAATAAATTGTCCTAAACCATAATAATAATAATTGTTAGGAATCTATCTAATTTAACTACTTGCTTTCTCCAATGTCTAAAATAATATTTTTCATTAAGTACGTCTGTTCAAAATATGTCATAATATATTTGGGTAGGTACTCTAAGTAGCGCTGCAAAATGTTTTATGAGGCTCTAAAGGAACAAGAAATCTGTCATTACTTTTACATTTCTGCATTTAGTTTACATGTGGGAAGGTAAGTAAGTATGCTTCATTTTAGCACCTCCCGCCTCACTGCCGTAAAACAAAGACAACCGGGGTGCATGCATTATTTAGTATTATGGGTGTTACGAAATGAGTTTTTTACAACTTGACGTGGTCTGAAACGGGCAAATGCTTCTTACGGTGGAATTGAACAGATTAAATCGTTAACTATCAAAACATAAATTAGTTTTTCTCGACCTATCTGGTCTTGGAGCTATCAAGCTAGACTGCTTGCGTTCGATTTTTATTGCAAACTAATCTTATTTTTAAAGAAAGACGTTGCCATCAGCAGTTTTTTTTTTGAGATTTGGCATTTTTGTGTTATCTTTTACAACTGAATTATGGTTTTTCGTAAAACTTTTTTTATGAGCTTGCAGCTAAGCTAAGCTTTTTGATAATGCGTATAAATTGGCGTATAATATAATATTTTTGAAGATAGATTCAGACATTTTTCTAATATATAATTCCGAATAGCGAAACATAAACGAATTCTAATTTGATTGATGTAGCGCACGGAATAAAATAAAGTAAAACCGAACCTTTCTCGTGTGTCCTGTGAAGCCTAACATATGATGGCCAAGAACGGTGACAGAGCCATATATCACGTGAGGCATGAACTGTTCAAGCGTAACGTGAAACCATCAAGTGTTGAGCTTCACTTCAGAATGATTGACGCTCAATTGAATATCTCTGCCAGCTGCGCAATACGAACTGAGATACTCAACATTTTATGTTCTCTTTTCAAGGCAGAATTTTCAGCTAAAATGGCTAAGAGTCTCGCCAATTTGCTACCTTTTATCTTTATTGTTGCCTAAAGCCTAGGCTCCATGCGTAACTGTAATAAGAACGCGCCCACAAAAGATTTTCATTAAGAAAATTCATCAACGCAAACGTAAACTCGGCCTCCACACCCGCACTCAACATTTATGAAAACGCACGGAACTGTACTAAAAATAAACTTTATGTCGCACCCGACGAGTTTTATGTCTGTAAATGGAGAATTTCATAATACAGTGTATAGTGAGTGAATAAGGACAGGATCGTGACGGTTAACTCTGTTTGTAAAGTTATTACCGAACGCCAACGAACAGACTCCGGAGTTCGCTCGGGTGAGCGATAAAAGCAATTTTTGCAGATAAACTCGTACTGTGTTTCAAATTGTTTTGTGAATTTACTCAAGCCGTACTATGGTTGTTGGTGTGGTGTGTTTATGGAATAAAGTCAAGTATTATGTTAAAATGAAAATGTTTTAGTTTATTGTAAAATACTCGAGAAAGAAAAGAAAGAAGAATAATAGGTTTATTTGTCACAGAAACACGTGCAAACAAAAAGATAATTAATAATAATGACAGCATATCGATGCCTTAGTTCACAATTGCACTAACTACAAAATTTTCAATTTTTACTTTTTTAATGCCAAATACACTAAATTTCATGCTCTTTCGTTTCCTCGCATAGAAATACCGTTATTCCGTCTCTTTCTACCAAAAACGTGGGTCACAGTTGTATTAAATAAGTTCGTTTAATGTTCCATGAATGTGGTATTATACTAATTATCTTTATTTTAGTAAAACCAATCAAAATAGATGGAGTAAAAGGACTAGTCTTATGAATAAATGCATATTTTTTTGTTATTTTACTTGGATTTTTTACTGTTCTCGTCTAAACTTTAAAAAACTTTAAAGCTCTCTCCTCAAAAATGTAAATTTTGTAGTTAGTGCAATTGTGAACTAAGGCATCGATATGTAATAAAAACAAAAAAAATAACACAGCGAGCTTTAGAAAGAGATTTTTACACTACAGGTTGGCCATAAGTGAAATAGTCGGCGTTCAACAAAAACTCGTACCTGCTGCGATTAATGCTGATTGAAATCGTCATTGCATAGCATAATCAGCATATAATATTCCCACTGCTGGGACACAGGCCTCATTTCATTGTGAGGGAGTGGGCCACCATGCGGGCCCAGTGCGGGTTGGTAGATATCACATGTTTTCGAATTTCTGGTTCTAGGACATGCCGGTTTCCTCACGATGTTTTCCTTCGCCGTTCTGAGAGCAGTGGTATTTAAATTAAATACCTACACAAAGTAAAGTGCCTGGCTGGGTTCGAAGTCACGACCTACAACTCGTAAGTCGGGGTCGATATCACTGAGCCAACACTGCTTCAAATTCTTATACCTAGATCTCAATTAGTCTAGAGACACGTTTTCGTTTTAGAACATTAATGTCTTTGGAATAACTCATTCAATGCCCCGTTAGACAGAACAAGTTACTTAAAATATTTCTTACAAAATTATCAAGGATTAGGATATATACCTACTGTGTCCCTATGTTTTTCTTTTTTCATTAACATTTGTTAAATTTGTACACTAAGCCTCTGTGGATAGCGGTTTAAATCGTCGATTTTGAGTATTTTTGAGAGTTCTAGTGCTTTAGAGATAGAAATTAGAGGTCTTGTAATAACAATTTTGGTACATGATTCATTTTAACAACAAATGTAACATACCCGAAGTATAATCGAAGAGAAAGCTGACGATTCCATACAAAAATTCACCCCCCATTTAACCAATTTAGGGTAGGAATTTTCAAAAATTCTTCTTTAGTGCTCACCTGAGTTATCTAAGGCTCTTGTGTGAAATAAGCACTTCAAGACCCAGTGGTTTAGGCTGTGCGTTGTATGTCACTCAATTCCCTGATTCCACTTCTCCTTATTAGATGTCCACTTCTCTCTCCTTCAAACAGTTGCATCAACCAAGTACAAAAAAAACACAAGCTTCATACATGCCCACTTCGACCATACGCCGAGCACAGTCCACAAATTGCGACCGCTAATACTTGTATATCTGCGACCTAATTGCATTTGGCGCCGCAGCACGTGCAACATGAATTACGAACAGACTGACTGCAAACCGGTTTATGACTGTAGAAACTGGCGAATTGGTTGCAGATACTACTATGTATTGGCAGCTGTGGCTTTTTGTGGTTATATAATAATAATCTTTATTGTTGAGAAAAATACATAATTAAATCAGATAAAACACTAGTATTCCCTATGTCGTGGAGGTCAGTCTCTTTCATCGTGGTTCAAAAAATACATTGTAACATAAACATATTTATGTATAATAAGTGAAAAGTTAAACAAAAACAAAAATTATAAATACATATATGGCATCTTGCAATAAGAGTGTACAAAAGTGTGGGTTATGTGGTGTTGGTGTGTGTGTGTGTTTGTGGTTCTGCGCGTGTCATGTCTCCAAAAACTAATATGCCATGATTATATGTAATAAGCGCATTACTGAAGAAAAATACACTTAGACCTGAATTCCGCTTCATTTTTCGTTACGCTGATGTCGGTCGCGCGTGTGAATATACAATACATTGTTTTCTATAAAGCATACTGCGACGCCGACGTCGTCAGCGGCGCGTACGTTGCTATATATTTCTCGCTGACGTACGTGACCGACAACAGCGTAACAGGAATTCAGGCCTTAGAGGTTAGTTTTTTATCAGCCTAGCCTTTTCCCAACTTTGTTAGGGTCAGCTTTCAGTCCAACCGGATGCAGCTCAGTACTAATATTTTACATGGAGAGACTGCCTATTTAACCTTTACAACCCAGTCAATGGGTCTGGTTCATTATTTTATTAATTTGATACTGTAACTACATGATTTTTTTTCATCTTTGAACTGTAAACGTTTTGTTTGCGTTATTTTCTTTACACAATCTTGACGATAGATAAGCAACAAAATTTGGTCATTGCATAGTTTTAAGGTTTATGCAGATTTTGCCCTGCAGTGTTAGGTAAAAAAATATGGCGTCCCTTTTTCTCCTATCGGTTTTTACTAAAACAAGAGTACCTTAATAAAAATATTAGTAGCAGGGCTGGTTGCCCAAGGTGCACTGAACGTACATTTTGCTGATAAATATAAGGCCCCATTAAAAGGCTGTATTTAAATTGCATTTATTATGCGTAGATACCCACGCAAAGTCAATGATTACTTTGGCTAACTTCGTTACATAAATAATTCAAAGAGTTGACGTTTTATCGGAAGTTTTATTGAGTTACCTCAACTAAACTGGTTGTCGTCATTTATCAGCCGGCTCAATTCTAAAAGGTCGTTTAATTTTGAAATTTTCAAGTTGTACTCAAGTTAAAGGAAAACATAATAAAGTACATAAACCAACCTATCGTCCCTAGAGTCGTAAATGATGACAATAGGAAAGGGCTATTGTTGAATTATTAACTAAAGGAAACAATGGCCACAGCTCCTGTAACTATATAACACTTATATCCAACCCCCCTTATTTATGTGCAAGGATATTTCGGTAGCACTAGTAATTCTGCTTACCCCTTTACGGATCATTAGTTTGATGTTATGTTAGCCCAAAATACCTTTAAAGCGGAGTGAAAGGTGCCCACAGTAATACAAATATTTCACCGAAACGTTTCGACTCCACGCGCCAAACTGTAGCGCGTACTTATGGCTACACTACATCTGCTACGAATGCCTACGGCGTAGCGGTTGCTACGCGGCAATTGTAGTTACATGATGTAATTGCCATGCGTTGTGTAGTGTAACATTCATTATGAACATTTCGTTTAACTTGATTCGTTCATTTTTTTATGTTGACGTTGTGCGGAGCTCGTAATATCGTCGCTCGTAGCTCGTAAACTTATTTCGTAGTATTTTAAATGGCCGTAATTAAATTGGGTGGGAAAATTGCACTAGCCATTAACCTCGGTTTCGCTCATGTGACCGCCTGGCTTGAACTGAAATATTTTGCTTGTAGATTATAAATGTAAGCCTATTCAATTTTAAATTTCAATGAAACAATCGAGAACTTTTCTTTGTGTTTTTTTTTTATTTATCTCTGTGGTTGAGGGTGGTTTTATGGTTCATTTCCTTTTTAAAAATTCTGACAGCCTTCTTGGGTCTCTTGGTGTGCAATGGATCAAGGTCTACATTGCCAATTCTTTCTCTGTATTTGCATACAATATTAAGAGCGGCTGTGGCGTGGATCATGAATTTGTTATTGAAACACTTGTTAAGAAAATATGCGAGGTCTAACAAAGGAGCGAGTTAGATGGACTGTACCTTATATTTTTCAAGCTTTTATTTAGTTGCCGACGAGCTAAAGAAGGTGGCTGAGTCAGACTGAATGCGAAAGACGAAGAACAGGTTGTTGTGGCGCTGCCTGAGAAAAGCCTATGTCTTTGACTGCGACAGGCTGAGTTGATTAATTTGTTGAATAATTTTTTATTTACATAAATTGACATTTGGCTAAACTTTGGTACCTTTTATGTTATTCTACACCCACTTCTCCGTTCGTCCGCGAAGGATGCGGCGCGGGTGCAGATGATCCTCGTCAAGTAGCGGTACTTATCAATTTTACTGAAACAAAACTTGTGACTGGAGGCCCGCCGCAGGAGTACACCAAATACAGCGGCCGGCCTACGTAATAAATTATAATGCATAAGCAGCCTATAGTGTTCCCACTGCTGGGACTCAGGGCCTCCTCTCTTCGAAAGGGAGTGGGCTATACAGGGTTATTTGAAAAACACCAGCAACCTCTTAAGAGGTCATTGTACTCATCATTATGAACAACTTTTACTATGAGACCAAACCTGAAATCGCGATAAAAAATCAGCTGTTCCCTACATTTTGACGAGATAGACGAAGATAAACGTACAGCTGATTTTTATTTCGCGATTTCAGGTTTGGTCCCATAGTAAAAGTTGTTCATAATGATGAGTACAATGACCTCTTAAGAGGTTGCTGGTGTTTTACAAATAACCCTGTATAATCTACCACACGAGCCCAGTGCGGGTTGGTAGATGTCACATGTTTTCGAAATCTTGGTTCTAGGACATGCCGGTTTCCCCACGATGATTTCCCTTTACCGTTCAAAAATGTAATATGAAATAATTATCCAATATAATATCCCACGTATTCTGATAACCAGTAAACAACCACAGCCGCAATTTATAGTTGCAGTACACTCATAAATTTAACCGCTTTCTGCTCCAAAGAGCTCATTAAACCCTCTCCAGGCTCGTGATACTAAGTAGTTCCTAGGGCATATTAAACGTGAACTTTAATAACAGTTTGAAAGTTCGGAAATGCTATAAGTTAGCTTCAATGACTGGTGAAGATTAAGCTCAAGAATGTTCTGGAAAACTATTAATGGATTTCAGTTATTACAGCTTGATGGTATGCTGAGATGGAAGTTGCTTTGTTCGGTTTTCATAATCATTATCATGTTTGCAACCACCGGACCAAACGAGGCGAAACTCATCAATAAACTGAATACCTGATAAATTGAATCCGAAAAAACCGAAAGTTACAGTAGAATTCTCCCTTCCCAATCACTGAAAAAGCCCCCAGTCACAACAACCTATGAATAGTGGATTTGATTCCCGTGATCACGTACCAGCAATAGACAGGCACATCCCTAGTCATAGCTCCCGACTTGCAGTACATTCGTAATTTGTAGGCTAGGGACGATGCCTTCAATTGAGTGCAATTTCCGCCAATTCCCCTTTACCGTTCACCGTTGGAATGACGGAACATGTAGTTTAGGGCTGTCATAGAAATATTGATGGCAAGGTGTGTGCGAGGCAGTTTATTTCCTTACTTGTTTTGGATAAATAAAGTTGGATTTTTTTTTGGCATTTTGGTATGAAAAAGCTGCAACAAAATGCCTTGTTTCTACAAGGTATTTTTACCTTCACTGACCAATTTATTATTTAACCAGGTTGGCATTTTGGCGTTATAAGTGAATGGGAACGTAAACATTTTCGTGAGAATAAATCTAGTTACAGTTGTTAGGGCTCCGTATCCAATGGATGCCAACGGGGCCTTATTACTAAGGCTTCGCTGTCCGTCCGTCCGTCCGTTTGTTTGAGGGCCGTATGTTTTTTAACCGTAATATGTCATCATCATCATTATTTCAGCCGAAAGACTTCCACTGCTGGACATAGGCCTCCCCCAAGCACCTCCACTTCGACCGGCTCTGTGATTCTCGCATCCAACGGTTTTCTACAGCCTTCACAAGGTCGTCGGTCGACCTTGTAGGAAGCCTTCCAACGCTACGTCTTCAAGTACGCGGTCGCTGGAACCTTTCGGCCACATCGGCCATCTGTTCTGCGAGCAATGTGCCCTGGCCTAATGCCACTTAAGTTTGGCACAAACTTGCTTTTGACAGTCTGAGAGCCAATTTTTGTGTTAATTTGGGTTTTTCTGAAACCGATTGTTCCTCTTACATACTTTTGGAAATTGCGCACACTATGCGACATGCGGATGCGACAGCTCGGTGACTAGATGCAACGATGGGCTGCGGCAGACAATGTTCACATATTTTTTTTAAAGCTCCGCACATGGCATCGGGTTGCAGAGTCGCAACGACTGGCTAGGAGAAACGCACGCTCTCGCTACTTATGGCAACGACTAGACGCAGCGACAAGACGCACAGTTTGTGCTGGGACTTATTTTTTATATTCCAAAGGATTACCAACAACTGAAAGCACAGAGCTCCTCGTATCTCCTTTGTTGGAATACAATAAAGTCTTATAAAATTGAAACTCTTCACTGCGCCAGTATATCGTGGTCATACTGTATTTTATTTCTTAAACACATAATCTTAGTTGAACCGTAACAGCTTGCTGTTTTCGCTGGATGATTTTCTTGAACGTGTGCTATAATATTGAGTTTATCTATATACTGTAAATAGAATGAAGTTAGTCGAGCCAACTGACAGTTTCACACATTATTACTGACCTTAAGATGCTTTCTTCACTTGGAGCATTCACCTCTAATGTAACGTTACAGAGTCGAGCATTACATCAGTAAGGGAGAAGAACCAAGCATTACAGTGCGCAACTAGATGATACAATGCTTGATTCTTTGTTTAATATCCAAACCACCTGTATTTCGTCGGTTTTAAAATAATTCATGGAACCAATATCGTTCCTTCTGTTTTTTTTTCTTAAATAACAATGTCGAATTAATATTGCCGCGCTCAGCATAACGACCGCTTCGTCTGAAATTGTGGAATCAACTAAATGCTCAAAATCGAATCTGAAATGTTACATTACAGGCGAACGCTCCAGGTAAGGGAGCACCTTTAAGGTGCCACTAGTCGATATTTTTCCCAAACAAATTTTTGGAGGGTATTACTCCACTGTTTGACATTGGAAATCCAAAGTTAAACATGATGTCGTTTTCTCTTATTAATAATTTTGTCTGTACGGAAACAGAATAGTAAATTAAAGTCATCAAAAAGTTATGAGCCAACAAAGATTTTTTTTCTTTCAAAATTTATCGTAACTTTGGGTGTAAATAACTAATAAAAGAAGTCAAAATCTTTAAAACTAAGTCGGTACCGACAAAGTTCAATTATCGAAGAGTTCAATTAACTTTATTTGGAACTGATTTATGCAGTGGTTTTTTCATGAAACTCGATTTTCCAAAGGACTTGTCGTATTTTTTTACGAGCTTTTCAGTTCGGAACGGTATTTGTGTGCGTGTGAACTAGACGTTATGCATGTAGACTAGCGTCTAACTGCTCATCACTGAATATCTCTGTCGGACACGATGCCAGGTGAGACAGCGTGCTTTTTGGCAATGCCCACAAGTGAGTTCGAGCTCACGACTAGTTCGACCTTAAACCAGAAACGTTATAATGTAGACGCTGAACTTCGCTTATTACTAGAAGTGCGTGAACGATGAAAAGTGTGTGTGAGCAATAAATATTGTGGTAGAATCGTAGTGACATTATACTTCTAGGTCGAATAATTTCCAAGTAAAAAATAAACATTACAGAAATGTGCTGACTACGTAATAATAATAAAAAAACAGTGTATAACAAAACTCCAGCGCCTTCTATTCTATAGAACATTAAAAAAAATCAAATTTGCTACCTCGAAAAAGAACGGTAAAAGTAATTAAAAATTAATAATAAAGAAATACTTACCTTAAATTAAGGTACTTATTTATTTACGTTGAACCTTTGTGTGTGTGCACGAGAGTGCAAGAGTGATCGTGTATGTGAATTGCATTTTAAGTTTAAATTGCGTTTGGGTTTCTAAATGTAATGTTTTTACAAAAAAATGTGCTTCAATCCCAGTCTTTGTGTTATTGATGACTGAAATTTCCTTGTAATTATCTAATACTTACTCTACCTTTTTTTCAAGAAATTGTTTTTTTTTTTTCAAACAAAGTAATATTTACATAATCATGGTTATTCTATCTTGAGTTTAGCTTATTCAATTCAGAAAATAACTATCGTCCAACAAAAGTCGACCAACGTTAATCAGTCATTAGTGATTCGACACAAATCTTGTTTTAAATGTACCTAAGATTCATGACAGAGCAATTCTCTAGAAAACCAGCCAATAGTTCGAAACGCACGCAGGTGAGCTAAAGAAGTTAGTTACCTCTTACCAAACTCATAAATCACAGTGACTATAAAAAGATGAAAAGATTTTTTTTTTGTGCCGATTCTACATAATAGTACCAACATTCTTGTTCAGCGATCTCGCCGCAATGTGATTAATAACTTCGGTAGTGACGAAGCGCTTCGCGGATTTTTCAATCGAAGTTAGCTCGCACTCTAAGCTCAGGGCAAAAACGTGACATTAAAATATGCAGGAGGCCGTTTCAGGCTTCCTATCGATCGAAAAATACCGTGGCGTTCCCTGGCTACTGCTGGCATCCCTAACTTTTTTACACTACTTTTTTCGTTCATTCTCTGGCGGTTGAAAAGTTTTGGCCTGTTTTGTGGCGGTATGTTTTACTAATGTGCTTTAGACGCTCGGTTAAGCTGAGTTAATTTATTTTCAAGGCAAGCACACCTGTGCTGTGAAAGTAAATCACTTAACTTTTTTTATGATACCTAGATTTGAAACTAAAATCCGTTGTATTTTATTTTGACTGATTATTTATTTTACTTTATAGTTTTAACATTTTGGGGTTTATTTATAAACGATGATTAAAATTAAGCGACATTTAAACATCAAAAATATTTAAATAGCCGCTAATCACTACTTAACTTTAAGCAATGTTTATGAATGAAGGGGTAGATTTCTATTATTTACCGATTTTCCTTGACTTTTGGTCAACCAACCACGAAAGCCAATATATCCAGCAAATTCCCTCACATTGTTATTAAGCTCTCACAAAGAAACATAGCCCTAAACAATGTCAAACAACAGCCAAATCCTATCAAATATTAAAAAAATACGGTACGAATCTCAAAGCTTCGCCATACTTGTTACAATTTACCCAGGGTTCCAACTAAGCGTTCCTTTAAGTCGTAGAGTGTACTACATAAGTGATGTGCGCATAGCGGTACCACAAAATTGCATAGATTTTCTACAGAAGGCCTGCTCCATCCAACGAACGAAAACACGCACACATACGAGTAGGCCGCACCCTAACCGAAAGCGTATGTCACGCGAGCACGCAATCGTCGCGTGAGTTTATATGAATAACTAGATTCTGCCCACGGCTTTGCCCGCGTGAATATCGGAAATGGTCCCACGGGACAAACACAAAGACAGACAAAAATTTTAACATTTGTGTCTGTTTTAAGTACCGTATATACTTTCATATGCATTTAGTAAAAAGCTGTTACATTGACATGATTACAAACAGATACTTCAATTTTATTTATTTGTATGTTTAGAAGATGACATACTCGTGCGTCAGCAAAATCGCATATGTACATCATTATTGAGATAAACGTTCCCGTTATAGCATATTTCCGTGACAGTCGCAGTCGAACAAATGCCAGTCGCGAGTGCACTTGCACTTTTTATACGTACATATGTCTATGTGTGCGTGTGTTTGCACTCTTTGCATGAAGTCGACCTTCTGAATCTATTTTATGGCAGTACCCTGCGATATGCGACAGGGAAAGTATGCAGCATGCATTAGGAGGCGCGACGCGGTGTAAAGCGCTGTCGTATATATTAGTCGGTAAGGCTAAGTTTAGATGACGAGTGCTTTATACGTTGCAAAGACGACGGTAACATTTCAATAAAACATTCGTTGCTTTGAACGTTTTATGAACTATTAATAACGTACAGTAGTCTCATATTGATTCTAGTACTAGACTTATTTAGAAGTTAATTTTATCTTATCCTCTTTAATAAATAAACTGATAAAGAACGTTATTTTAAAATTTACCTGCAATTTGGCAAGTCTTCGTACCAGATAAAATTTCACAAATCAATATTGATAAGCGTTTCAATTATTATCAATATGAATGCATCGAAGATTGTTAGCTAGTATTCTCGATAACAGTAAAAAAAATAAAAGAAAGGTTTTCATTGATATTATATTTATCATGCTATGAAGGTTGTGAAGGTGTATCTTTTTAGAGCCTACTGCCAAACCTTCTACACGTGCAGCTTGTGGGTGAAGTGTACGCAGAGGGCCTACAACGTCCTACGCGTTCAGTACAATAATGGATTTAGGATGTTGCTGGGGCTTTCACGCTTCTGTAGCGCTTCACAGATGTTCGCGGAAGCCCGTGTTGATGATTTTTATGTCATAATGAGATAGAGGGCTTCGTCAATTATGGGTAGGTTGCGTGGAAGCCCCTACAGCCTCCTAAAGACATTGGTTGACAAGGTGGACAGCCCCTTTATGAGCCACTGGCTGCACAGGCACGTACCGTTATGTGTTTTGCCACGTAGTTATTAGTTGTTGTTAGGTTAGTTTTTAAGTCTTTATCAACATAGTTTTTTAAGTTATTGTTACTAATTTTATGTGGATTCTGCGTTGCTAATATATGTGATCCGTAATAAAAGATATTATTATTATATCTAACTGTAACTGGAGAAACCTCAACCCCTGTCATACGGTACAGGATATCTTAATTCCTGAATCAGGAATTAAGTATGTAACGTTTACTGAAGTTTGGAAATAAATTACTATTACTATCACTACCCATACTACCACATATATTACTATCTATTTATTATTATCTTTCAACGAAGCTTCCTTGCCGCGCTCTTGTAGACTGCCGGCTTTGTGTTGAGCACATGTTATCTGAACGAAGGCTTAAGGTGAGAGCACACTTACAACAGCGTGACGCCGTCCTTCCAAGTTTACAGCACTTTTTGCTCCGTGGTCCGCCATAATCCGAGTTTATTTCGTCCTTTACCATCATTCATTCCGCTGATCTGCTATCTCTTTTTTACTGAATAAAAAACTAATAAATATTATAACAAACAACATAATCTCACTGCTTCTTCCCATGGGGATAGGCAGAAACTACAGTACGAAACCTGCTATAATTTTCAAACTCCTTTATAACATAACACATTTATGATAACACTAGCTGAGCCCCGCGGTTTTACCCGCATAAGTTTCGATCCCATGGAAATAAAGGGATAAAAAGTAATCTATATGTTAATCCAGGGTCTCAACTACCTCCATACAAAATTTTATCAAAATTGGTCTAGCCGTTTGAGCGTGAATAAGAGACAAACATACACACACACACTCACAAACGTTCGCCTTTATAATATTTGATAAGGGCAAATTTTTAAATCGACAGATAATTTTTAGTCGTAGAATAAAATTGTCGTCTGACAAATTTTGTATGGAAAAACTGTCAAAAATTCAAGACTATTTCTCGGATAAAATTATCTGGCGTTGGAAAAATAAGCCCTAAATTGTGCATTTCATTTATTCACGTTGATAATAAAAATCTTGAAAGGTCCAATCAAAATGTAACATATAAAGCCTTTATTCATTATATAATATTGAATTTGCTTTTCCATTTCGCGTATTATTTTGATCCCACATTATCCTCTTTGAGTGCAAATTTTAATGTTTTCAACGTCACGTACTTGTCGTGTTTCTGTATCTATCCATCATTTTACTGTATTTATTTTCTTTTAATCATCTGGCTAGCCTTTTCCGAACTATGTTGGAGTCGGCTCCCAGTCTAACAGATGCAGCTGAAAGAACCAGTATTTTACATGGAGCGACTGCCTATCTGATCTTCACAACCCAGTTACTGGGTAATATTATATTTCTTTCTTTCTTTTCACGAATGTCACGGAGGGGTTTCAATATGTAAAGATGGTCTCCCATCCACAGACCAACCGCGGCAAGCGTAGCTTAAGCTGATCGATCAACCTATGCAGCTGTTTTTATTTGGCCACGGGCCCCTCCTCTATTTACTTTCTTTTGATCTGCTTTCATTTTCATTTCAGATGTATTTACGCTATTTATGAAAAAAATTGCTAAGGCATTTTCCGTTGCGAGGAAAATAAATAAATACACACTTATTCTGGTGGTTATGTTGTATTAGCTTTAATATTATTTAACTTTGTAGCTTTTTTTTTTAGGTTTATGAGTGGAACAATAGGTACTTATCACAAACATAATTAACACTGTTAACTTCCTAGATTGACAAGTTTCTAGTATCGGGAACATAATCAAAATAAAAATATTATATTTCACCTAAATCTACATGGTCACTTATGAAACTTCAGAAGCTAGGGCACGGTTCCAATTGGTCGTGCTCTATGGAGAAGAGCCGGCAAGAAACTCCACGGTTACTATTTTAAAAATGATTGGATTTACATTGTTTTTAAATTATGGTGTTAATAGCTATGGGAGGACAGTGTAGGCCTGTCAACGAGTATCAAGTACTTAATAATAGTATCATTAGTAAACTATATTTTAATAACTGGATAAGATACTATCTTTTTTTTAAACAAAATATACCTTAAGAAACCACATTTTCTAAAGACAAGTAGCTACAATACGTCCTTACAATGTTAACAAAAATATTGCACCTTTCCACATTTAACACTAGTTATTATTATAATAAATAAATAAATAAAACACATTCAAAGTAACACTACCTATCACATAATTTACATTTTACAAAACCGCCCGTGGATGTCATTAACCCATTCATTGCGGACCTCAAATGGCGCTATTACGCACGATGTGGCTATTGTAGCTCGTGAGCGCACATCATTATAAGCTCCGAGCGTAGTGATTCACTGGTCAATTCGAAATAATATCCGCCTATAGCCGACTGTCGCGTCCAGCATAGCAAGGAACAACAACTTTTATTTTTAGATACTTTGACAATCGGTATACTGCCAAAAACAAAAGTAGGATTAAATGCTATGCTCAGACTGGGCAAAGACTGTCTATAAGTATATGACTCTAATAAACAGTGCCTTATGGCCGATTTCCATAATATACGGACCGTTATATAATGGTTAAAATTAAGACTCTTGTATCTTTACCAATAGGAAAAGAAGAAGCAAAGTCCTCATAGCTTTGCACAGTAGACCCTCTCATATGGAAGTAGCTATCATATAAAATTAGCTTGCGAATCTATTGATATGCCCAGTCTGGCATATAAAAAAATTCCCTTAATAAGCAAAACGATTCAGTTCTGTTTACTAAAAGTACCGAACATTAGTCATAGTTGCCAAAATTTAACAATACTGAAAACCCTGGTTTGCCACTGTAAGACAAAACTGTTTTGTGTTTAGTGTGGACACTGACTTACATTTCTCATCACCGGCCTTAAAACAAAAGCACTCTGTTAAACCCGCATCAAATCTACTTACCGAAACCACATACAAAGCCTCCACACGTACCATACGATTTAAAAAAAAGGAGCTTAATGAATTCTCAAAGAGAACGTGGGGCGCCAAATTATAAAGTTGCGAGCAAAGCCACGTTGTGGCGGTCGCGAAGATATAAACTTGTACAACATTAACCGGCCGGAAGTTCTTCACTATTTAGCTTATAGAATGGCCCGACGGTGTTATTTTTCCACCACAAACTTTAAAATGCAAATCGCAACTTATGCACGGCGGCTTCTGTGACGTACTCTCTAATTTTACACTCTCTTGTGGCAACTTTACGAGATCGCAACATGTGATAGGGGCTTAAGTGCTTTTAACGTAGATAGTGGCAATATTTGGTCTTAAACTTATAGTAGGTACCTACATTCATTTTAAATAGAACTAGCTTTTGCCAGCGGCTTCGCCCTCGTGGATGTTGGAAAATATATCACGGGAACGTACTAGCAGGATTAAAAGTCACCTATGTGTTAATCCAGGTTATAAACTACTTATATGTCAAATTTCATCTAAATATGTTCAGTCGTTTTTGCGCCAATCCGGAACATACATCCAGACAAACGGACAAACAATCTTCGTTACTATTTTATTTTACAGAGTGGCGATTAGGTAATCACAAAAAAAAATCTGCTGTTTCATACATTTTGATCAAGTAGAACTTTTTTATTGAACTTTTGTATTAAACAGCTGATTTTTTTCGTGATTTCAGAGTTGGTCCCATAGTGAAATTTGTTCAGTTCGATGGTCTAAAGCACCTCGTTAGTATTGAAATACCTTGTATAGTATAGCGGTTATTACAAGTAGTTAGTAGCCTGTTAAAATAATAAAATAAACAATTTCACTTAAAATAGAAAACTGAAATTACCAACAAAATAAACAGCTTAAAAATTGGCACAATATAAACTACCTTTGATAATATTATGGCACTAGACACGTGCGTGATATAAAAAATTCAACACAACCTTTATGGTACTGTTACCAAATAATCACAAATTAAGTTTATAAACACTCAAACGAAAAAAGGGCCATGGTCCAAATGTTAATCGTTATTAATTATTTTAATTGTGTGTGTTTAAAATGCGTAATGTAGAATATGTGGTTTCAATTAATGTGACAACCTAATCGTCACACTGTATGAACAGATTAACGAAGAATATTAAGAATACATCATCTTATGCCTTGCCTTTTCCCAAATATGTTGGGGTCGGCTTCCAGTCTAACCGGATTCAGCTAATTACTAGTATTTTATATGAAACGACTGCCTATCTAACCTCCACAAATCAGTTACTGGGTAATACAATACCCCTTGGTAAGACTGGTTGTCAGATTTTCGGACTTCTGACGTATTAAACGACTGTCAAAGATCTACGAATGACAGCCGGGACCAACGGGTTAACGTGCTTTCTGAGACATGGAGGGTCTTGGTATGTAAAGATGGCCACACATCCACGGACCAACCGCGGCAAGCGTAGCTTAACCTGATCGATCGACCTGTGTGGCTGTTATGCCACAAGCCCCTCTAAGCCCTTAAGAACATTCAGATTACAACAACATAAATACACAATACAATTTCCTAGTTGTATTGTGTGAAATAAGTAGATTTATTACATTTCTCAAAGGATGCAACTTTGAACTGGTTTTGATAGCTACAACTTTACTATTAGTGCCAATTCACCATAATACCTTTCTCTTGATTCCTTGTCGCTTCCTGCAATTTCCTAGAACATTTGAATTTTATTGGTAACAACTTCGTATTTCTATTGTGAACGTTTCAGAAATTTCGATCAGAAAGTTATCGGGATCTACAAGACGAACTTATTCTGATTTAAGTAGATACACTCACTATAAACTTGTTTTTACCGACTTCACAAAAAGGAGGAGGTACTATGTTCGGATGTTTGTATGTTTTTTTTTTCACTTATATTTAGTTTTAACTGCGCGACTATGAGTTGAAGGTTCCTCTTTTTCTATCAACTCTTCGTCAATTAATAAGTCAAAGTTACCCAAAGCTTCAGCATTCGGTATTTTATTCCAACGAACGTCCGGCACACCATCTGGAGGAAGAACCACTGATAACATGTTATCTATTAATTTATACTTCAATATCCTATCGTTCACCGTCGTCGATGTCAATGAAGGAGACGCATTCACTTCCACTAACCACGGCTTTAGTTGATTGTCAATTATAATATCATAACCGTAACACTCGAAACAATGTCTGTCATTAGCCATGACAGATGAAACAGCCTTTAATGAATGCACTATCAGCCACTGCATCGCTGCAAACAGCTTCTCAGTAACCGCCCGGCCTTGCGTGCCTTCTAAATACAAGCGCAGATTCTGCACCGTCATCTTGCCGCCATGAATGTTATTATAGTCACCGCCATGTTTCTGCACGCTGACGTTTGTAAGATGTACGTACATATTATCCAACTCCGTAACACTTGTGTCATACTTCACCGTGCAAAACCTACAAAAGCCGAGTTGGAACAGATAAGCCTTCAGAGGTCGGAAAGAAGTAACCAACACGTAAAGTCTGAGGTCAAACTTTTTGCCCCCTATTAGTAAGGGATTGTCTATATAACGCGAAATAACGTAACTTTCTTTACTCAATTGCGGGTGGAAAGGCGTTTTTGCTTCACGAGACCATTTCTTCAGTTTAGATAGCTTGTTTATGAGAAAAATTCCCGTTCCTTGAGATTTTCCGCACGGTTTCATGATCCAGGTGCTTTGCGGTGATTTACGGTACTCCTCGACAAACATGTTGTAGTCGGCCGGGAGCACAAACGTAATAGGTACAAAGTCTAGATGAACGTACCGAGTTACCACTTGACCTCCGTGTAAAGCGACCTCGGCTTTCTCCGCCAAAGGATTGCCTTCCCTTTCGAGCTCCTTTCTGTAGCGCTTTATATTTTTCACGAGCAAGTCTTTCCGCGAAAGTTCGTAGTGGTTCGGAAAGTGATTTATTATTTGGTTGTCATTCATCCGGTATCCGCTCTCGACGCTGAATAAGTTCCGGCACGTCTGCGTGGAGGCCCAGTAGAAGTTCCATTCATCGTCGGGCCCAACTTGGTTCCACGCCCGCCTCTCGAAGTTGCTCATCAAAACTGACTTTTCTAAGTCCGTGCAAAAGTTAACTCGGCATCTTTCGACAGCCGGTACGTTGACTCTTCCGTAGAGACTGTTCGCGATTTTCTTAGCGTCTTGATTCATAATTTAAAATGTATTCGCGTTTACTCGGAATGTTTGATGTATATATTGACCAAATATTCGAAGCACAGGTGCGTATCGACGGTTGTCATGGGTTTCAACAAATATCCCTCGCTATTGGCTGACATCCAATACGGCTCGTTTCGCTATGACTACGTGTAAACATTGCCGCTACGTATTGATTTTTAACGAGTTTTTCGATGTCGGCACTCCGGCTTACATGCAACTTTCGTATTACGAGAAAATAAAGGCGATTTCTGATAATACTGAGAGAATTCCTTACTAAGTAATAATCCGAAATTTGTATTATTACATGTAGTTTTTTCGTACAACTGTAGGTTGGACCTCCGTAATTGTACCGAATGTTAACTGACAGCTATAATTACTGGGGTAGAAAATGTTGGTAGCTTTGTTTTATACAAACAGAGGCGTATTTCGCCTAATATTGTACCTATTTCAAAACTAAATCACGCCACATAAAATAAGGTGTTATGGTAGAACCCAGCTAATTATCGGGTGTACTACTGGTGTACTCCGAACTCGCACTAAGCTTAACGCTCGTAAAAGACGTCGTTTACACGACGTCTTTTACGACGCACTTTCCGTGTTAATATTGTTTTGACGTTTTACGACAGCCGTCGCTCATAATGCCACATTGAGCCAGAAAATGAGCGGTGTACGAAATACTATTATTTTACTAGATAATTCCCTATCTTAGTTCAGACAAGTAACTAGACTAATAACATGTGTATTGTGTTGTGAGGCTCTAAAATTTACGACAGTCACGATACACAAAAGTACAGCTTAAAAACATTTTCTTTCCTCTGACACTATTCATCATCATCGTTTCAAAAAGTTGGTTAACATACGTACATCAAATAATAATGATTACGTACTCGTTATTATTTGACATACGTCAAAGCCATAATTTTGTAATAGTAATTTGAAACAACGCTTTTTTTTTTGTTTGACGATAGTTAGCGCCATTTTAACGTATACGCGTGCGTCAAGTGGACGTGAAACAACCCGCCCTAAAGCTGCTATACTTAATCTAAAGTAGCATAGAAACTCCGGTTCCGGATAACTCCATCAAACAAACGACCTACTCTGTAAATCGCCTGAAAACATCGCAAGAAAACAAATACTCTACTAATCGCCTTACATAACGTGGCATGTAATCCCCGAAGGGCTGGCAGAGAACCTATCTATCGTAACACCCACATTTTGCATGTTATGTTTAAGTCTCATGCATTATAGGGCGAGCGAAACCCAGGCTCCGGGCTGTTATTGAGAAATCATTGATGGAAAAACCCAATAAAACTTTGACCGACCTGGGAATTCAACCCGGGACTTCATGCTCATCAATAATGCTTGCGACCACTATATCAATAAGGCAAAGCCATATAACAACGCAAAAAAAAATACGAACATCTCGATAAATATTCTGGACGCAATTTTCCTGGCCACAAACTCGGGTCGGTAATAAAACACTCATTTCTAACTCTCACATACGGCATGATTTAATAAATGTTTATTCCATTTCCGTACGGTTTCCCTTCTTGGTTTCCGAGAAATTATCCTTGTTATGTAAACTTATGCTTACGGAATTATTCGGTTAAACAGTTTCTTAGTTTTCCGTTGCTATTATTTATATAAGAAAAATAGACGGAAGGAGGTACTTAATGCTATACTAACTTCCTACTTTATGTATGTTACGGCAAAATATGTATGTAGTATGCATTCAAAAAATGGACACCAATGCATCATCGGCCTATTAATTTCATAACTTTTGGTCTGAAATGAATAGGCTGATAATACATAGGTGTTCATTTCTTGCATCTCTTGCTGTGCCTTTTCTGGGAAGCTGACCTAAAAATAGGTCAGCTTCCCATCTAACCAGAAAAGGCAGAGCATTTGTATTTTTTACGAGGTGCAATCCAATCATTGGACAAATCAAATATCCTCAGGGTATGCAACTGTTTTTTTTTTTGCACCTGTCACGCTCAGGCGAGCTATGACAAAGGCTTCGTCACATAGCACCCGCGTAACTGAGTTAAAAGTTGATAAAGGTATGGTCTGTTCCAAAAATATCTCATGAAATGGTAAACAAACTCTGTTCAGGTAACATTTTTCAATCACCATCAGTCTTTTGTATTTAGAAGGTTTAAACTTCGAATCACACCACTTTTCCCAATAATAATTATTGAAAGCATTCAATTTGTAAGTGACACTACAAATTGGCATCCACAGACCCATTGATCCATTATTTTATTATTCTGATCCATTATCAGATACTTTTTGTTAGACTATAGCTGGATTCTTCTGTCTATTGCCGACTATAAATGCAGGCATGTTAATCTGTGTTAATGGTTACAAATGTTATAACATTATATATACATAGGAGTATTAGTGGATGATTATCATTGATGGTTAGATATAGGTAATCCTACACGTGTCGTACTAATTAGGTACCTGGTACGCAATATTATGGATAATTATTATGGAATATTATCTACAGATTGATATCAGTTATCACCCAACTATAGGTATTTGTTGATTATCTGTAGAGCGTGCCCGTGACGTAACTTGATTTCAATTATTGCTGAATATTAGATTATTAAAGAGGAATTAAACTCTGATTTGACAAATGCCAGCTGCGATCGACCTTTTTTATCATATTGACAAAAAAGGTCCGACCGCAGCTGTTATTTTGGTCAAGCAAATTAAAAATCGAAGTTTACTTTATGTTAGGTTTGCTTTAATTATAAAATTTTACATAATCGAGCAAGGTGTAAAAAAGTTTACTTATACATATGTCTATAAATAAATAGGTAAGAGTACCTATCCCTTAGGTACAAAAAATGCAATAGCCTGTTAACCCTTAGGTGGAAATTGTATTTCTAGTATTCTTGCCACATATGAGGACTAGAGAGAAAAAGCACATTTTAATATGTTTTCATACATCTTATCCAATGTTACATGGGTTGTTATTGTTGAATACGGTACAGGATCACAGTGAGCAGGTGCGTACATACCCATAATTCATCATGCAAATACTGCACTCAAATTGACGACAATCCAACATGTGACGTGCGGGAATCAAACCGTGATCCGTATCACAGGCAATCTCAGTGAACTAATCAGCCTTTGTGCTAATCAAGTCGAAAGGTTATATAAGTCTGTTTGCCTACCTAAGAACTAACTTTACCGTGAGGCATACATAGGTAATCCATTTCTTTGTTTGTGTTTTTAATTTTGTTCAAATGTGTTACTTGCGGTAGGCTCAAAGAGGTGGCACGCAGTATGCGCGCCTTAATAGAAGGACGTGCGGTCGTGAGATCGGCCGCACTTGGTGATGAGGCCCGCTAGGCATGGCGGGCTGATACCAGTCGGGGGTGCGGCGAATGTAGTATTACCTATCGAAGTATCTCCCGGGCCCTGACTTATGGTACTAGAAGGAACAGTAGGGTTTTAGTCAGCAGGAGTCCGACGTAACCCTCCGTTCATCCCAGACAGAGGGTATTCATTAGGATTTCCAATCGGAAAAAAAGTTACATACAATCTTAAATAAACATTTTGAAAAAAAAACTCTTTAGGCGCACTTTGCTCTCGTTCTGGACAGTGAACGAAATCGAATCTAACTAAAACAAAAATAATTTATTTATGTAGGCAGGACCTAATTCATCACTTCATTTATATTTTGCGTTACGACTTACGTGAACCGAATTTTTATCAACAAAAATTTCGCAGTATTTTGATTACTCGAAGGAAATAAATTAAACAACAGCTTTTATTAAGTGAGGCTTAATTTTAATATTTCAGAGCTTTTTCCTTAAGGAGATTTATTGGCATACATAGTTATAAAACGTTGGGCTACTTTAAAAACTATCGTAGAAAGAAACAAGGCTGAACACTTTTTTCATTCACTGTGTAAATGTTAAAGAACCATATGATAGCACGGTTTGCTGAAATATCAATGTCATAGTTTTATCAAGTTTTCTAGAAGACTTGGACTTGATCTCAGTACTGAAAAACTAAAATATGAATATAGATGCACTAAGGTAGCCCGCCAAATTGTCAGTTTGTGTGTTGATTAAAATATAATTCACGACCGTAACAAATATGACTTTACTGAATTGGCCTCAAATGTCATGACTGATTGATTGTTTTTTTTTGTGTGATTTAATCATTTGATAAGGTAAATGCACTTAGAGAGTTGTATTGATGATTTTTATTATTATAATCCTATAAATAAATATTTGTTACGGCCGTGAATCATATTTAGAACAACATACAACCATGTTGTAAGTTCAGATTTAGTTCAGGTAAGAAAATGTGAATTTCGCGGGCTACATTATTTTATTGTTAAGTATGGTAAAAGCCAATTTCGAGAAATTTATTTTCTGTGCCATATGTGGGCTATATTTTATCCGTAAGTGACTTTTATGTTCATTCAATACTACTAGACGTAAATAAATAAAGCACAAACTAACGAAATAATTAAAATTTATCGTTCGTGCGTTGCTGACGGTAGCGGGTAAAGTAATAAATAATTTCGTTGTAAAAGCAGCCATTATTTTGTTTGTGCTTTTTACAACTTTACGAACTTACGGCACAGATTAATTATTTTAGTGTTACGCCCAAAAGGTTGATATTAATAATGTTTGCCATTATTAAACCTAAAAACACTATATTGCTCTTTCATTTCAGGATTACGGTGGGTTAAACTACTTAGGTACCTAGTTCGTAGAATTATGAAATGTGAATAACGATATTCAAATAAAATCGTTCTCTCTATATATTAATTTCTGTTCATTTTAAAGTCTATTTGTATTTAAATCATTATGATTATATTTTTTGCTCAAATTCCTCGAAAAATATAATACCAATGCTGCTAATTGCCAAACCTAGCCATTAGCTGCAAACTATGAAGTGTTACATTAATAACCTACAAGGCACTAAAAGTGTGCAAAAAGTACCACGGCAATACAGCGGTGTCGAGTGCCGTAAGAGTGCCGTAGAAGGCCGTGGGCTAAGAGCTCTCCCATATAGATTAATGAATGTGGACGAAACAAAAGAGGCGTGCGCTCGGAAAATAGAGCTCCATTCTCTTACCCTAAAAGAGATACAGCTAGTTGTAGTATAAAAGCGAGGGAAGGTTGTGGCAAAAATTTATGCCACTATATAAATATGAGTGGACGTTTTTCTTTAGAAAAACTTACGTGACACTGATTTTGTAAGCAAAGAAATTGTGAGCCCAGGAGTAAAATACAAAGCAGAGATAAAAGTGTGCTATTATTTTGTGTAATTTTTTATTAAACTACGTTAAATTGAAACCACAATTGACTGGCGTCGTCTAAATGCTGGTTATACGGTGCAATTTTTATTATTGCTTTAACATAAGACATGCCTCTGGCAATTAAAAGACATCGTGTAAAAATAAGACTTAAATGTCGGAAAAAAGCTAACGCTACACTACCCAAGAAATTTTCCAAAGTCTACGTAAAACTCGTTCCTTTTTAGGTACAACCATGTGTCTATAACGGCAATCAGTAGAAAACCTGATTGCAATCAAGCCCGTATGCACGAGGTGCTAGACCGTCATTTACAAAAAAAAAACCTGAAATTCCCTGAAATACCCAGAGTAACATTTCTGGGTTCACAACAAAAGTGCCTATTACAGGCAGTTGCCGGACCCCACTCGTGGTAAAAGGCTTCCCTAATATTAGACCATAGAAATAACATGTGACCCGGGCGTCAGGTAAATAAATTTTCTACCTCCCGCTCGGGTTCTTTTGACGTTTTTCGTGTAACTTCAGTAACGTTCGGCCATCGTCGGCTGGTGTATCGTGAAGGAAATAATATTTTACGCGGATAAACCGGTGAACGATAGATTTTAAAATGGGTTGCTCGGACGCGTTGCAGATTTTCTATTAGTTTTTAAAATGTACCTACTTTAATGCAGTTTGCAATATCGGTGCAAAGCGTTATTAAATTGTTTTAATAAATATAAAAGGCCATGATGGAAAAATCACTCTGATATATTTGAGTAAACCGATTTGATTAAGTATTATGTAGGAGTATATAGAGTGGGCGTCATCGCTTACTAATGAAGTATTATCAATATTCATTAACAAACAATAAATGAGTTCATTTAATAACACCCCTCTCTTTTTGCGTAAGGGGTTAAAAATGAATGGAATCTATAAATCAGATGCCATAATAAATTAATGACTATCATCAGTCTATATTATTGGACTAATTTTAATTCAATTAGTTCGGTTTAATAAATTACTTTAGCTGCGGCGACTGATTAATGTCTGTTAAAATTTTTTATTTATTTATTATGTTAATAAGCGTGCGCCTGATGGGGATTTTTGATCAGCAAAAATGACTAACTACCATACAAACTCTCATCTCCTATTTGATCCCTTAGGGGATGAAACTTCAAAAATCCTTTTCCAGTGGTCGCTTTCGTAAGTTCATAAGGAACTCTTGTTCAAAACTTCGTGCTTCTAGACTTTGTCCGAAAGGTGTTAGAAAGATGGATAAAAAGTATATGTATAGGTAATGATATCTACTTAATTAGCAAGCTAGAGGTGAGTGTCAGAAGGGTTACTAGTTATTTAATGTATATGAAAGTACTCATAAATATCGTGTGTAGGTAAGAATTTTAGGAAGAAAAGCACGGAAGTCTTTCTGTGCTAGACAAGTAGGCATTTATTTCAAAAAGGTTTGTCAGATAAATAGATTAATTAGAACGCTACTTGTCCATCTTGTCCAGTGAGTGAATGAATTTAAGATTTCAGTATATTATATAAATTGTTTTTATGTCTTACGTCTGAATGAAAGCTTTTTTCTTCCATTTTAGAACGCCCTTTCATTTTTAGTCGTAAGAAAATTGTCTAAATCATCTCGAACACAGACTCCAAACTTCCAAATTTACCTTTTCCATAAAGTCTGTAAGTATAAAAATATGAAGAAAACCATAAATTCCTATGGTTGCATATAAATTTCCATGCTCTGTTAGGCACACCTGGGGCTGGAGTTCCCGGGGAAAATATAATTATGGGGGACACTCCGGATGGCCCAGGCATAAAACAATTGCGCATCTACCCCAAATATTTGTAATAAACAAAATATGACGGTGTAATGTCATTATTTTTAATGTGTGTTATGTAAATGAGTGTTTGTTCGTTTGTGGCTGTGTGTGTGAGAATGTGGTATCGTGAAATGTAAGGTAGATTGTCTGAAGCTAAGTAGTAGGTATACCAGTCGCTTGCGTAGCAAATAAACTTTCGAATTGGATGCGACATTGAAAAGCATAACACACCCCCTTATTTATAAACGTCGATAAAAATTAAGACACGTTTAAATATCAAAAAAATGTATGGTTAAGCAAACGCTTATCATTACGTGGATCCACGCGAGACACAATGGCTTTTGACTTGTTTCTGTAATTATTGTAGCATTCAACCGGTTAACTTAAACTTAAAGCAACGTTTATAAATATGGGGGTATATGTTAATGCAAAGCTAAATTAAGTGTAAAAAGTTTAGAAAAATGAGAGCATTATCCCAACATATTAAATTAATTAATTTATTCATTATGTCAGTCATAAATTATATCAGGAGGTTTGTGGAGTATTTGCTATATCCTAAGCCTTAACATAAAAAGCTCTTCTGCAATAGAAAAAAACACCAGCATTACCTCTTTCGCCGTTTCACGGCACATCCTTTTCTCTTAACCAGTAAACAAAGAAAATTAATAAAGGAAGACATACAAAGCAACGTACATCAGAGGAAGCCGGTCTCTAAGGAAATTAACTTTAAGAATATTGCAGAAGTTTTAAAACTTTACTTCAAATTTTGTAACTAACATATATATATACACTGAGATATATCTTGGCCACATTCCTTTGGTAAGTTTGTAGCAGGATTCGGGCATCGCCGCGGGAGGGCTACAGCGAATATACAAAACTTTAATTAAAGTGCAGAACGTAACTTCGACTTTAATGAATCTAAACGCCGCACTGTATTTATGTGTTTATCTTCGACACCGATAACGAACAAAGTTACTACCCAGTCGACTGTTTATAACTCTTTTGTTGGAAGCACAAGTTAGTATTGTGTAGTTTATTTTTTCCTTCGTTTTGTAGGGAAATCACTTACTTATTATTATATCAATTTGCCATGTCATACAAATGTCAAAGAAAGGCTGTTGTGATTTCGACGAAATTTAGCACACATAGTTTATAATCAGGATTAACACAATACTTATTTAATCCACTTCATGTATGTTAATAATGTTATAAAACTTCCTATTATTATTTTTTACATAGCAAGCAGGGGTAAGTAGCAAACCGGTATGTCCTAGAATCAACAAATCGAAAACATCATGTGACATCTGCCAACCCGCACTGGGTCCGCGTGGTGGATTATGGCCCACTCCCTGTCACAGAGAGAGGGAATAGCAGTGGGAACATTATAGGCTGATTATGATGATGCTACTCCGCGCGTTTGTGCTAGGCCCACTTGTTCCATTTACTTTTCAGAATATATACCAAAGTACGTGCCTATACGTATATTATGTATGATTTGGAAAATTTACGGCTCCTTGGGGACAAACAATGTACGATTCTGTTACGTATCTTAATATTTAATTTCCAATTTGGCAAGAGAATCCGCGCGGTAAGTGTTTATTAATGCAGCTTGTATTGATAATTCATAATCAGCCGAATTTGTAGCTATTTGCGGTAATTAGTCATCTTGGAAGTTTAGAATTAGAATTATGTTAATTAAGAATTATGTAGGTAACGTAACATCGTGAGTTCGACCTATATACATTAATGATGTCTTATTTTCGTAGGGGAAGCCAAGAGGTACGAATACTTATTATCTATGCATATGATTCTCTCAAAAATAATTTCATTTCTGACGTTTTTCCGCTCTATATCGAACAAAATTTTACCTTCCATACTGTAGCTGTGCTTGTTCTATAACTAAATATAAACTTCTGTTGATTTTTAAACCCCCACGATCGCTGTTTGTACCGATATAGCGCTTAGCGGTAACTGACCAAAATGCATGAAGCAATTACACGTTTCACGTCGGTATCATAGCGGTAAGCGGTAGACAAACAGTGTAAATCCAAAACAAACAAATCTATGCAAATCGACCAACATCTACAATTAACTCGGCTTAACTGAATGGCTTTTCTGAATCAATACACAATTGTTTTAACTGTCGGAAACTGCTTTGTTGATCGAAACGCATCTATGGATCTGATCGTAAATCGCAAACTTGCAACTCCGTTGATATGGTTATGTGGTTGTAAACAAACAGTAAACTTGTGAATTCTGCCCTGGTACTAAACAACAGAGCTGTTTCATCAAAAATCGTTGGGAGACAATGATATTGAATTTGCTGGAAACTACGTTTGTACGATTTTGTTGCGAGTTCAGGATTGCAATATTGTATTTTTATTTTTATTTATGGCAATATATTTTTACATCCGGTTGTAAAACCGTTTCAGAAAAATGGGATGTTTATTTTACGGTCAGTTAGTTTATTTAGTTTCAGAAGAATATCCAGTAAATAAATATTTTTTTAACCTCCTAAATAAATACCTACGTATCTTTCTTTGTCACAAAGAAAAAAAATTGAAACTCATTCCGCATAAAAACGCATACTTATTACTAATATTTAAAACTTAATATTTATAAGGAAAAATCCTCTATATATACTCGTAATCTGCTTTTTTAACTCTTCGCGCGTCGAGTGTACACCATGTGTACCGATAGCAATTAAATTTCTATTGTGTCTACTAATTACTAAAGACTCGCGACAGTAGGTTTTTCATGTAAGAAAGGGCAATATTATCTTTGGAGAATGTATGAATCAACAAATTTCCCGATACTTTCTGAGGGGCAATTCTCGTAATTTTAAGAACGTTCACAGTCTGATCTCAGTCTCAATCTGTCAAAAGTGCCTCTAATTTCCCTACATTCACAGACAAGTTTTTGATGAGATTGCGACTAGATTTTGAACATTTTGAATTACGAGAATTGGCTTTCTGATATCGAAAAGATAGTAGATATAATACTTATTATTACCTAGGAAAAATAATGGATCATGTTATTTGGCTCATTATTATTGAGAAACATCAGAAACGTGGGTTGTTTTAGTAAAATTACCTAGTTAGAAATACATCTATCGCTCTTGTTATTATTTTACTCTCTGTGCCCCGCGGTTTCACCGGTCGTTTAAACACGACTTTGCGAAGGGAGCCGTGCGGGATGGTACCTCGTTGGCATAGGCATGCACAGTTCGGTAATGGTCGGTTTTCGTCGGGCGGTATCCTTCGGCCCGATCCACCGAGTCGCGTTGCATCGCCCGCGCTGTGACTTTGTTTCTTTCTGACTTTTTCTGTTTGTTCGGCTCCTAGGAGTCGTAGCGTGATGTTAAATAGTATAGACTATTTAATAGTATAAAGATAGTTACACATAATCACATAATCAGTCTATAATGTTCCCACTGCTGGGAGTGCTGGGACACAGGCCTCCTCTCTGTGAGAGGGAAATATAATTACAGTATCCTCAAAATTGAGCTTTAAAATGCCAAAAGAATTTATACATTTGATAGCCCAATGCCGACTGCTAGTTCCACAGATTAGCGCGTTCAAACAAAAAAACAAACTTTTCCGCTTTAAGTATTATAAGTATGTATTAGTATAGATATGTCAGAGTAAGTAAGTATTATATTTGTTTAGATAGATGTCTGACTTACTTAGTAAAAAGATGAGCACTGATTTCGGAGAAAATGGTTCATTTGATTTTCTCAGTATTAAATTATTAGATTTCAAAATCATAGACTTGAAATATTTATACCAGTACCCTAATTGCGTTAAACACGATCAATCAAAATCTGAACAATTTTGAAGAAAATTGCTAATCCATTGCTTTACATGTTCGAAACATTTAAAGAATATAAACATAGATAACGCAATGAATGTTGTTGAACTGTCAAAAATAAAGTGTATTACGCAATTATCCTACGCTGGAGTTAAATATTAGAATTTTCTTGTGAATAGTAAGCAAATGAGTCTATTTTCTTACTTTCTAATATTAAAGAAAATTCGTTTAATTTATTTCCTTTTAATTTCACTTTTGTTAGTAAAAGAATAAATTATTATGCTAAAGAATACAACCAATTGAAAAGTAACAAAATTAATTTTAATAATTCAGAAGTTAAAGCCTCTTGTGAAGGAGAAGTAGGTACCTACTGCGTAGCAACAAATCTACTTCTGTCACCAGCAGCATTGCTGCCTGTCGGCTTGAAACTTTTATTTTATGATACAAAAATCGATATCTATATAAATAAAAATAATAAAAAATAAATATAATATATGTAGATATATATATACCTACGCAAAATACTGGCATTGACGTGGAGTTGCGGACACCAGCCCATATTACCTATCTATATAAATAAAAATAAATCGCCGAAATGTATGTACGCACTTCCGAACGACTACACCAAATTGGATAATTCTTTATTTGTTGTGTTCGCTATCGCCAGGACAAGGTTTGTATGAAAGAAATTTTTGGAAATTTGAAAAAAAAGTTGCATCCGTGTGAAGCTGGGGCGGGCCGTTAGTAATAAGTACAAGGTGTAACATAATTAACGCAAGACCTCATACACCGCAATTAGAGTATTGAATTAAAAGCATAATACAACGACCAAACCTATTTTTTTAAAGCTTGCTATTTTTATAAAGAAAAACGTGTTAACACTAGCATTACTTTATGCATTTAAAATTAAGTCTTATTGCCTTGAAATAAGGTGTAATTTTATTTGGCTAAATCGGCGGTTAGTATGAAAAAATACGTAGGTAATTTTTGAAAAAATACGTTTATTAAAAGTTACTGAAATCGATTCCGTAGTCAATCATGAACAAACTACTTTCAGGACTTGCGTTTATTCTGTTACACTTTATATAATACAGATACATATTAAAAATCAGTCGCCGAAATGTATGTAGGTACGCGCATAACTCCCGAATGACTCCACCAAATTGGATAATTCTTTTTTTGTTGTGTTCGGTATCGCCAGGACAAGGTTTGTATGAAAGAAAATGACAATGCTCATGGATGTATGGAATCCCGTACCATGTTGCATCAAAGTCAAGCTTTGTTTTTATAGACTACACTTATCATATCAACTCCTATAAAAGTTCTTTTTGTAAACAAAACCCAGGTTTTGGAGATTTTCAAAAAAATCGAAATAACCTAAAAACTAGGTAGGTAGGTTTATTTTGTTTAATATGTCATACACGAACGGCCATTATTGCTCTAAAAAAATCTATTTTATTCTAGTTATTTTTAATTAATGTAGAATCGCAAAGTATAATTTTTTTACATAGATTTTGAAAGACGTGATCATGACACTTTCTAAATTCAAGGTTATGTTAATGTTATCATTTGAAATTGAACGTAGTGTAAAGGGAATAAACCAATATCCACACTTTTTTACTTTAAATATTCCCTGTTCAAAAATCAAATCCCCGACGCGTAATGTCGTAAAAAATTATGTAAATAATGGAGTAAGTACTATATTTTGATCTTGATGCATGAGAATTTTTGGTACAACTTTTAGTCATTGTCCTTTGGAAATTCGAAAAAAAAATTGCACTCGTGCAAAGCTGGGGCGAGCCGCTAGCAGTAAATATATTCAGTATTACATAAATAACAGCAAGCATGTATTCCCCGAAAGTTTAAGCTCTGTGTGAGTGACTAGCACTATTGAAAAAGTAACAAAAATGTTTGAAGTTGTAGCGTAAACTGCACTTTTTTGTGTAGAAATTAAAGTTACTTTTCCATAAACTCATATTTGTTTACATTTTTGGCAAATAAGTCGCGAATGCAGATTATCTAATCCATCAAACTTGGAAAAAGTAACAACCCTAGGTACTCTTACAGTCAGCTCATTCGCCAAAAAAAATAATTGCCACAGAGACCGCAACACTCCTGGTACAATAAAACAGAATGAAACGTTAAAATTTATACAGAAAGTTAATAGACCGCAACCTCTGGTGCGCGTCCACATGCTGGCAACATTAATTTATTGGTGCACAGACCAGGATATTTATAGCACAGTCTTAGCCCAACTTTCGCTGGGAGCATGCCAGTTTCACAGCACGTGATAACTTTATCCCACAACTTCTTACTACCCTGTTCTCTTGGAAAAACATTTCCAGACAAAAAATGAAGCTTTGTTTGAGAAGGGTGTTCAACTCTTTTTGTGGGATCGGGGTATGTATTTTTAATTAAATAGCTTAAGGATGATAAAGGAAGGTACGATACTTAATTAATTTACGCCAGTATAAAATATTTAAACATGAATGTCGGACACGAAAAAATAAGAAACCCATTTTATATACCATTTGAATAATTTAGGAACATAATAATGTATTTTTTTAAATAAGTACATGCTTATAATACCTAATAATTTTACCTGGATAAAATTTTATACAAACTTTTTTCACGTCTGTTTCCAAAGTTTCATACTAAATTGGGGTTTCGTATGTTTTGAGAGAACCATGAATTCAATTTGCTAGAAATTTGTTAATTTGAAATTTATTACCGGCGTACAGAATACACAATGAGGGGGGTAAAACGGTTGTCTGCATAGCATATCGTCTAAATTAATAATGACAGGTTTCGGAGAGAAAGGGTTTCGAGCTGACAAGTACCTATTATCAGATGTTTCCAGAAACGTGACTGTCCTATGTTACTTTTGTTCCATTGTAAAATTCTATTTGCATTTAATTTTCGCCTCTCATTGTCTAACGGGTGCAAAAAGGCCCTTAACGAAACCGACGAGTCACTTGTAAAATCCGCCACTGGCGCAGATTCCCTTGTTCACAAACTAAACTAAATTGAAGTTGAGTGCATCTTTTTCTTTCTATTTCATTACAAAAAGGAAAGAAGATAAAAATATTACTTTAGTCCTGTCAAATTAGTCAGCGCTTGACGTATTTTTAGGGGCCAATTTTTTAATCACGTCTAAACTTATGTGGTGTATCTTAATTTGACGGAACTAAACTTATATTTTTCTTCTGTAATTTTCTAAATGAAATAGAAAGAAAAAGATGCAGTGAACTTAAATTTAGTTTAGTTTGTGATCAAGGGAATCGGTGCCATTACCTACTATATTTTTTCCTTCTGGTTACGGAGATACTTAGGAATAACTTTTGTACGACTTCGTCCGCGTGAAACTAGTTTTAACATAAAATTAATGGCCTGTGACACTTGGCAATACTGCAGCTGTCCTTTAGTGAAAGAATTTTCGGAATCGGTTCAGCAGTTCCGAAGATTACCCTCTACATACTAACTCACCAATTTTATTTCTTTATAATATTAGTATAGAATATGTATGTAATATGTTCAAATATTTTTTGACGCTATTTTACGAAATCAAGGTTAAAATTACGAAAAACCTTTAACTTGAATCCCTCACGTCACCTGTACCTTTGCATGCACCCGTAAGCTCAATCTTTTGCGTGCTTTACATTGCCCAAACAATGTTACTTCGTTTGATATACAGAATGCGTAGACGACCAACGGCTATGTGATGGGACTTTTTACACCTTGTACACGTCATTATGCTTTTTTGTTCTGTTTTTTTAGCCTATACTGTCCCACTGCTAAGCAAAGATCTCCCCTAAGTCTTTCCATGAACTTTTGCCGCGTTTCGAACCAGCCCTCGCGGTACGCGTCCAGGTCATCATGATCGCATAAATAAAACAAAAGCAAACTTACCATTTCCAAGTACCTACAATTTACCTTTAAGTCAACACAATTTCTTTTAAAAGTATATAGCTGAACTTAACATAAAACATTATTCTAAAAGCTACCAAATAAATAACTTTTATTCCAGAACAAACTTTCGTATGAATATACAAACAAAGACCGAACTGACTTTACTAGGTACACATGGTACACATGGCTTGACACAGAACATTAAAGATCACGTTAACTTCCTCTGTATATATTATAACACAGATAGTATTACGGCGTTACGGTTACTGAATCATGGAACACATAACTTGTTGGAGGCTGTAAAACACGCGTGTATAAATCGTAACAATATGGATTTAATCGAGAAGTCAATAAACTTTTATTTGTATGGCCAGTTAGTTACTCATTGAATTTAGTAGCTGTATAAATATTTGTATAATAAATAAATTAATAGTACATTATGATAATTTTTTATGAATGCACACAGGGCGTTTAGCCCGTGCAATATTGGACTACTTAGGCCACACGTATAGTACCTACACTATTTTATAGCTCGTGTGACCTACACCTCTTAAGTCACGCTTTTCCGTGTAAAATGGACTATTTAAGTCATAGAAAAGCGTTTAGGTCACACAGTGCTATAAACCTAATTAATATACCCAATACAAAACAAAGGCTATACACATAAACTTACCTATAAACCCTATTCTATAATTAATATAAAACTCAATTGGAGTGTGTCAGTACGGGTTTACGTCAGATAGTGCTACAAAAGTTCATATACAATGTGTTAAAATGACTGATACAAGTTAGCAAATTGTAGGTAGTATATTGTTTAAGATACTGTCGTACCTAGTCGTTTTCTAAGTGCATCCAGGAAATTAGAGTCGGAGAACGTCACATCAGTAATGTCTATGTGTCGCTGTTTTCCATAGGCAACGGAAACCACGTTCATCAGAGGCTGTGGTTAAAGTCAGCATTTTTTTTATTAAGGTTGGTTAGCAACAGCTAGATACCTACTCTAATTACAGCAATAAATAACATAACAAAACAGCCTATAATGTTCTCACTGCTGGGACACAGTACTCCTTTCTTCAAGAGACTGTAATGTAGCACGCGGGCCCAGTGCCGATTTTTAGATGTCAAATGTCTTCGAATGTCTGCTTCAATAAATACTAAGATCAGCAATAAATATATATCTCTATGTATATCAATGAAGACACGCTCTCCGCCCGTCCGAAAATTATTGATCCGTCAAAACAAGTGACAAATCCAATTTTTCGGAAGGATTTTTACATCGGGATTAGGGACAACTGTGAAATGTATTGTCATTCATTCTTAGTTCGGAACCCGAACTAATCATATGTCCGTGAATGATACGGTGTCGAAAGCACCCGTAACTTCGGGCGTGTGATTAGGGATTAGACCCCATGGGGTTTTTAACTCGTATTTTAACAAAATCCAAATAAATATATATGATACACTAGCAGCGCCCCACGGTTTCTCCTGTATAAGTTTAGATTCCGTGGGAACAATGGGATAAAAAGTATACTATGTGTTAATCCTCATTATAAACTGCCTGTGTGCCGAATTTCATACAAATCCATTCAGTAGTTTTTACGTGGAAGATTAACAAACATCCATCCATCTATCTTCACAAATTATAATATTAGTAGGATAGGATTAGTAGGAAGTAAGATAGGATAGGATTTTAAAAGAAGAACGTTTTTAACCCCAAATTCTATTGTCCCCACGGAAATAAAATATTTCACGGACGAAACCTTTCGGTAAAAAGCTGGAAAGAAAACATACTTGCGATGGCCTGCCAGCGTGCCACCGATCGTTCATTGTAGGTGGGCGAGCGATCCGTCAATGCCACCGCGCGCTGATTTTATTTACCGAGAAAAGTAACGTGATTTGTACCACGTGTACCTATGAACGGCACGTTTCCCCGAAATTGGATTTAAACGAAAATCGAAGGAAAGTTCTGCTTTTTGTAAAGATTTGAGATAATACTAGAATGTTGGGAATTCCGATCTCAGATCGAGTCTGTATGTTGACAGATGTTTTTAAAGTGTAATGTATAGTCATACATCAATATTACATCATATACAGGGTGAAATTGAAAACATGCGACAAATCGAAATGGGAGATTGCATTCATCATTATGAACAACTTTTACTATAGGACCAAACCTGAAATCGCGAATAAAAAATCAGCTATTCCCCACATTTATGATCGCATAACTCGTCAAAATGTAGGGAGCAGTTGATTTTTTTTGTCGCGATTGTAGCTTTGGTCCCTTAGTAAAAGTTCTTCATAATGATAAGTACAATCTCGCATTTCAGTTTGTCGCATGTTTTCAATTTCAACCTGTATAGATGGTAGGTTCCTATTTAGGTACTATAAGTAAATCTTATACAGGACTTAAAGAATCTTGTAGTGGATTTATTCAAAATCTTTCCAAAAAAATAAACTAATCATAAAGAAGTACTGGATTAATATGGCATAAAATAAATAAGATCAATCTGCCTAGCCTTTTCCAAATTATATTCGGGTCAGCTTCCAGTCTAACCGGATTCAGCTGAAGACCCGTATTTTACATAAAGCGGCTGCTTATCTGACCTCCACATCCCAGCTACTAGGTAATACGATACCACTTGGTAAGACTGGTTGCCAGACTTTCGGGTTTCTGGTTACCCATAAAGACTGTCAAATATCCATGAATAACAACAGGGACCAACGTTTTAACGTGCTTTCCGAGGCACGGAGGAGTTTCGGTATACAAAGACGATGGTTCCATCCACGAAGCGACCGCGGCAAGCGGAGCTTAACCTCAATTGACCTGTGCGGCTATTATTACTTAGCCATGAGTGAAATACGATGCAAGATGTATAAACGGACTGCATTTTTTATTACGGCTTCAAGAAAGAAAATCTTTCCAGAAATAAATCCTTCATTCCTTTTGTTTCAAAACCCGCCATCTTCAGAGCCCAAACCTTGTATTATGAATGCGGGCACTAAGTTCAACTATCACGATTCCGAACCATTAAACACTGCGAAATACTGCTCACGGTGTTGTATGAACGTGTAATATTATTCTCCAACACATATTAGGTGTTTAAACGCATTCATGTCAATTATTAACGCCACATTAACTTGAATTCTGCAAACAATAAGTTGGCGTCAAAAAATTCAATGCGTTACTTAGCGCCGAAGCTTAGCGCCTTAATATTTTTTGTGGCGTCATCTTTCGCTTCATAAATTTTTAGAGATTATCAAAGTTCTGAGAAGGTGTCAAGGGAGTTCGTTTGCCAGTCACTTCAGGATTCAACCAAGGTTACTTACTTTTAAAGGTACATTTAGAATACTCAAGATTCTTTTTTTTTAAGGTTTAAGACCGGTTGTGAGGAAAGTTTTGAGTATGATTGTATATTGTATACTTATAAGAGTAGGGCAATACCAAAGAAACGATGGATGGTCAGTGTGAAAGATGATATTATGGCTGTAACGTGGTGACTATCGAGATGATAACTAATAGAGAAGTATGAAAGAAAAATACATGTTGCGCCGACCACAAATAAATTGGGACAAGGTCAGGAGAATGATGATGAAGACCTGCACCCTAATTGCGTAACGAACGATCAATCATAATCTGGATCATTTTGAAACAGATTGCTAATACATTGCTTCATATGTTGGAATATTTGTCTGCTCAACAACGTAAATAACGCAATGAATGTTGTTGAACTGTAAAAATGAAACAGATTGTGATTGATCGTGTATTAGGTACGCAATTAGGGTGCTGGTATCTGATAATGTGAGTTTTTTAATTTTACCAGTGATATCTAATCTTGGACACCACTGACTGTTCTTGAAGAACAACGTCGTCTCAGAAAAGCTGCAGGTGCTCTTACGGCTAACTAACAAAATGTAGTATCCAACTATCTTTTCATTTCCCACTTTTTACTAAAATCTATCACAATAAGGGCCAATATTGCTCGAAGTACAATGAACTGCAAATTGCCCACTATTTTCGTTTCCCTAAAAGCGCAAAAATAGTTCACCCGCAGATTTCCGTGAAAAGTTAATAATTTATTTTCCCCGACCCGGGCATTTTCCGTCCGCCTTTCACTAGCTATACAAACTTGTGCATTGCCATTTATATATAATAAATAATGACGTCATCCAATCGGGCCTTTCCGAATCATTTGCTGGATCGAATTAGGGAGGAGGAAAAAGTTCCATTGAAATATGACACCTGTTCGAACCCGCTCGAATCAAAGTGCGATGATAAAGACAGAGGTTTTCAATAAAGGGGAATCGGTCCCTTTTTCTTACGTATTTATATCTATATGTTTTTCTGTTCCGGGATTTGGGCATTATCTCCCTCCGAATATATGGTACCTGTGTGTTTATTCACGTCCTACCATAATTTATTATATCATGCCAAGAAATTATCGTTCTTTCTGCGAAAAGAATATTACTTTCTGAATGAGTTATCTTTGTTTTGTTCTGATATAAAATGTGTTTGCTGGCTTCGATATTTATGGATAGTTTTGCTGATGTTCGCAACTTTTTCCCAAACAAACTTCAATCCTCCGTTGAATCAGTCAGTAGTGGTGTTTTCATTTCCTTATTGGTCAATGTCTGCATTTCTACAAATAAATAATTTTAAATGTCTGTTTGTAATGTCAAAATAACAGCTTTTTAGGGTTCCGTACCTCAAAAGGAAAAAACGGAACCCTTATATAATCACTTCGTTGTCCGTCCGTCCGTCCGTCCATCCGTCTGTCAAGACCGTTTTTCTCAGGAACGCGTGGAGGTATCAAACTGAAATTTATATCTAATACTCAAGTTTATTGTCCCTTAGAGCTGTGAAAAAACCAAACTTCTAAGCCAAAGCAATCAAAAGATACAGCCGTTTATGCCGCAAATTTCCGCAAATTTTCGAAACTCGCACACGAATCAAAACCTACAGGGTACTTGCCATGAACTTAGAATCTTGAAATTTGTTACGAAGTAACGTCTTATAGTTTAAGTAAAGGAAAAATTGCGAAAACCGTAAATTTTCAGTTACATCATATAATAAAAAATATTTTTGGAAATTTTAAAGTTACTACTTCTTTTCTCATGAACGCGTAGAGGTATTAAATTGAAATTCATATCAAATACTCAAGTCTATAATACCTTTAAGCTCTAACAAAATCAAACTTTTATGTCAACGCGATCAAAAGAAATAGCAATTTAAGCCGCATATTTTCAAACTCGCAACTACTCGCGAGGGAATCAAAACCTAAAGGGTACTTCTAGTCAATCTAGAATCTTGAAATTTGGCATGAAGCAATGTTTAATAGCACATATAAAGGGAAAAATCCGAAAACCTTAAATTTTTAGTTACATCACACATTTTTTTCAAATAATTGTAAACTTATTACCCTTTTCCTCATGAACACGTAGAGATATCAAGTTGAAACTCATATCAAATACTTAGGTCTTCAATGTTCAATGTGGTATACTATTCAAACCTTTTTCAGTCGCCATTTACAGATCTGGTTCAAATTTAATTCATAATTAACATTTTTGTACCAGATTTCTAAATAGTGACTAAAAAACTTTGTAAATAAATAACTTTGATAAAAAAGCTTGTCCTCATTCGTCAGCAGACTTTTGCAAGGCTGCTGCAAGGCTATTGTAGGTATTTCAGTTATATTATAAAATAAATGATATGTGTTAACATAAAATAAAGGATAAAGAGACCTTTGTCATTAATTTATGCTACTCCAGCTTTCCATATTGTAATGTTATAAAATTCATTTTGCAATAAAAATACCATAACTATGACTCGATTGTCGTGATGGGTGAACTTTTACTTATATACCTACAGGTTTGTACGGAACCCTCGGTGCGCGAGTCCGACTCGCACTTGGCCGGTTTTTTTTTACTTAATGCATATGAAATTATGTACGGTACTTACCTATAACAAAAAATAATTTTCTTTCTGGGTTTGCATTTGGTAGTGGTGATGCTGCTAAATAAGGATTATTTGGAGCTGGAGGCAATAACGCAGGTAAAACTATAATTTCTATACCTATTAATGTTTCACTGGCAGACAGCTGATGTTTTCAAACGTAACCTAGCCTTCTTTTATTTTAGGAACAGAGTGAGGGCACCGCGCTTATAAAAACCCCATAAAATCCAATAGGTATGTATACAATACACACGATTGTTTTCCGACATGCAAGCGAACGAAGTCGCGGGCATAACTAGTATTTAATATAATCATTATTAATTTCTTTAAATACTATCTACGAATAGTACATTAGGCTGTAAGTAGATACTCAAGTAGGTCAAGTAAATAAATATTATGGCCAACGAAGTGGCCACTATAAATTCTTCAGTACATTTCATGTTGTTCAAATACCTACTTAAAACTTAAAATTGGATTCAAGACAGTATCGGTTCTCCATTGCATTCGGTCTCACAATCGGTCCGCGTCGTCAATCCAACAATCTAGGACGAGTTAGTTCTTCAAACTTTCCCCATTTAATTCAATCTTCGTCAGCTGTGAGTGACTATTTGCTTTTACTTTGCAGCTTAAAGTTGGCCTCTACGAAAGATCTAGAAGTGAAAATTCAAACCGCAGAATTTCGAGGAAGTTAATCTTGTATATTAAAAAGTCGAAATTTGTTGAAACTTTTAAGAAACAGCTAGCAGTAGTATATTTTGTAGGTTCCCTCAGTCATAAACAGTTTCTAAAATAGCATTATACAAAGTGTTAAAAATTTGCCCGACAAACTTTAAGAGGTGCTAAGACCATCGAACTGAACAACATTCACTATGGGACCAAGTCTGAAATCACGAAAAAAAAATCTGCTGTTTAATACATTTTGGTCAAGTAGGTATTAAACTTTTGTATTAAACAGCTGATTTTTTTCGTGATTTCAGAGTTGGTCCCATAATCAAAGTTGTTCAGTTCGATGGCCTAAAGCACCTTATATATTTAATCGAACCTATAATAATTCCAATTTCGGCCTCCTAAAAATATTATTGAACACTGTAATATAATGATTTTGCCTCTTTTATGTGAACCTCAAATAATTCCTATTTTGAGGTCAGTTCACAGTTCTAACCAAACCTTATCTAAATTACTAAATGTCATTTAGTCATTTAGATCCTCTAGCTTAGTTACTGCGCCCATTTTGTCTCGAGCGTGGTGGTCACAGTTCCGACCTACCCCGTTTGTTCGGGATACCCAACTTAGTTACTGCGACAAACTGTGGGAAAAGGCCAGTAAGCTAAAAAGAGGATCAATAAATTGAAAAAAACCATGCATCATTAGAAGCGCAAAAAGTTTTTAGAGGCCCATTAATACAAAAAAATGTCCATCATTGGAAGGTCAATACGTTTTTAGAGGATCAGATAAATAATAAATAAATAAAGTCCTCCAGACCGTCTTTCGGCCACGGCGGCCAATCTCAACGGAGACTACCCCTCGGAACGGGAGATATTATAGTGCATAAGTGTGCGCGTAGACACAGGTGCACTCTCCCTCTTCCCTCACTGTCATAGTCCGATGGGACGGCAATCCGACACGACCGGAGAGAGATCAGGCGCAGTACCAACGGCTTAACGTGTTTTCCGAGGCACGGGGATATCACACCGCCAACTTTCAAACTCCGGGATGTTATTCTAAGAAATTCCTAATGGAAATACTCAATAACGCTTTACCCGACCCGGGAATCGAATCCAGGACCCCACGCTCAGCAGTTGCGCTTGCGACCACAACACCAACGAGGCAGTTACATTAGTTAAATATGTCCCCTATAAAAGACATGCCCAGTGGCACAATGAACGATTGCCTAGGTAGTCAAAATCAAGGTTCAGTAAAAATGGTTAGATTTTCGTTATATTCTATTACTAGCTGCGCCCCGCGGTTTCACCCGCATAAATGTCAACCCCGGGGGAATATCGGGATGAAAAGTATTCCATGTGTTAATCCCGGTTATAAACTATCTGTGCGCCAAATTTCATCCAAATCCGTTCAGCCGTATGTGCTTGAAGAAGTAAGAAACTTACAAACACACAAACTTTCGCCTTTTAATATTAATGTGATATTTTTTCTCATCAGATTTGCCTCTCTAAGTCATTATGGATGCCCGATCCATCACACACACACACGGTCATACCGAATTCAACGGCTCTGAAGATCACTTTATTTTTTATGTATTTTCTAAATCTGAAAGTGGACTCCTGACCACGGCTTCTATATGAAATTTTTCAAATATATTTTCGGTGTTCTCTCATCATGCCGCACCTATTCAGCTATCAACTTATTACAATTGTGGCAAATAAGCAGACTCAGTATAAAGCATACAGCGACCCAGTTCGGTATTAAAGGCTACTTAGATCTTCCTCATAGCACCGTAAAACGTCCTCGGACTGACGCTACAATTTATGCTCCATCCCGGATTTAGCATGGAAACGTTCGATAAAGGGTGACATTCTGGAAAACATAAATTCCGTTTAGGTTTTCCACATTTTACCCTCTCAACCGATCCAAGCGACCAGCTTTAACAATGTGGAAAGTTATGTGTTATGCGAATGTTATGTATGAAAAATGGACAGCGGTTTATATAACAGGGTCGAGTACCTGTGTTGTTTTTTTGTTTATTTCTAAATCTAACGTGTTGAACGCGTGTATATTTCAATATGAACTGAGCGTGACACCAGGATCAGGTCCCTCTGTGTGGGTATGCCCAAATAAACTAAGCCTTATAATTACTGCTAACATTTACAGTAGCCTAGTTTTTTTTATTTTTTTTATTATGAAATACAGGGTGTAAAAGGACAGATCACATAGCCGTCAGCTACTCGTTCTGTATATCAAACTAAGTAATAAACATTGCATAAAACAATTGCTGGAAAACTACTTTTATTTTTGGTGTGTGTTTGCTGTTTGCAGTAGTGCGCAATGTAACACACGCAAAACATTGTGCTTATGGGTGCATGCAACGATACCGGGGTCGTGGGGTATATATAGATGTATCATATCATTAAAAACATGTTTTCGAAAAAAACGTCAAAAAATGATTACAATGGCTGGGAGTACAAGTGACTCTCGGCTTCGTTAATTGTCATTTACCTATACCCTGTGAACTTTCATGCGACGCCTGAAATAAGCTCACTGAATCCTACTACAGCAGAACACAAACGATGACCCATGTTATAATTATTTTGTATCATAGTTATTAATTTATTTTAGCTGAGTCTCGCAAATAACAAACCGTAATTATTTTACACGGCGCGTAAGCCTATTTAACATTTAGTTAATCTTTTAGCTTGCTTGATTCCGTGCCTTCAAAAGCGTATTATATCTACTTGACCTCGCCCATTCCGCTTGATACAATTACGTTTAGACCCCTTAAGCTTGCTCTAATACCGTCAGAAGCCGGTAAAGGGAATTTGAAAATAACTTCAGGCGTCAGCTGACATAAAGCTTCCTGATTTTATGTTGCTCTGGTATCATTAACTTTGTAAATTGTTTACGAAAGACAGAAATTCGAAATGAGTAGGAATTTTGCTGTTTTAATTTCAGCATTATACAGGGTGAATAATCAGCGTTTTCCTCTTAAGGGCTCATTGTACTCACCATTATGAACAACTTTTACTACGGGACCAAACCTGAAATCGTAAAAAAAAATCAGCTGTTTCCTACATTTATGTTCGCTTAACTCGTCAAAATGCGGGAAACAAAAGATTTTTTTTTTTGCTTCTAGACCCAGTGGTTTAGGCTGTGCATTTCAGTTACTTCATTTAAGAATAGATAGATATTGGTACCTGTTCATAAGTTGGTTTAGGTACCTGCCTGAAATCCAGAGATGAAGGTAGTTAATTACCTACCTACTTTCGTCTTCCATCGTCTTTTGCAACACACAATCACCTAATTTTAACGCTATCGCCCATAATATTAACTCGTAACTAGGTAAACACGCAAAGAAGTCGTCCCGTATTAAAACACGCGCTTCAGTACTTAATTACTAAGTGAATGGAACACTGACTCACGAGGAGACAGCTCCAATCGTTTCCGTCGCGTTTGGAACACTCCATTACCCCAGTTCCCCTTTGAATATGGTAGCTTAGCTGGTGCAGGAAGCGGTTAATGTACTTAAATTATTATTTTCTAGGCTTCAAATTATATTGTTCGGGGTATTAACATCATCTTTTGATATCCTTAGCACCTCTACAACTGATGATGTATGTGGTGTTGTAATTTAAATATTCTTGGGGGTGAAAAAATATTTTACAATGTTAGTAGGTCTTTCTTGCTATAAATACATAAAATCAACTCTAAATTAAATACGCAAGAAACACAAAACAAAATATTTAATAAATGCTTGAGTATTTAGGCGTTTTAGTCATAAGTAGATAGGTAAATATAGCAACATCACGTGTTTATCAAGCGACGAGCGTCAGTATAGCAAAAAACACCGTAATAAAAATAGTGTTGTAGGTAGGTTTTACAAGTTACGAATCAGAGACAATAAAACTAGCTAAACTAAACAATTTCACAAGAAAAAGCAATGATTAAAAAAACATTTCACGGCTTCAAGGCCCGTAGGCCAGAAGTCAATCACCTCTCTTCTTTTTTGCAACTGGCAACCTCGAGCCGTCAGTCAACTGTTACAATTTATCTTTCTAGAAGTTTCCACGTTCAAGTGACATCACCCACAACTTATCTACTTAAATGTAAGCCACTTTTTATTCAGGAATGTTAAGCTATCAGTAACAGTGACTGGGAAGTTTTTATTGTCTGTAGGTGGAGAGTTAAAAATAAAAACATTTAAACACCTACCAACTTTACGAACTCTTTGGTTTCTCACTAAAGAAAGAAACGAGCAGATTTTGCGCGCGTTAGTTACCTACGCCCTCCTCCTCCTCTCGCGGCTCCTGCCTGCACCTTAATTGCGTAAGACACAATCAATCTGAATCACTTTGAAGGATAATGCTAATATGTTGCTTCATAATTACGTTCGAAAAATGTGTCTACTCAACAACGTAATTAGTGCAATTAATGTTGTTGAACTGTCAAAAGGAAACACATTGCTGCTGAGAGTGTGTTACGCAATTACCCCTCAGTTCTCGGTAATATTTCAAACTTTTTATCTTAATAAAACTACAGTAGACCGATATGTATGGGTATTACAATATTAAAAACATTATCTTTTGGTTAGTAGGGACCCTAACGAAACAAGTACCTAAACGGTTAAAATCAAGCTTAAAATATTATCTTTGGTTCACTAAATGATGTCATAAATAAAACAGACTAACTCGATATAAAACTAACACAAACTATCAATTTAGTCGGCGAGAGCTAGGTACCTGGTGTTTATTTTTTGTTAGCATAGCTCAAATATGACTGTTATTTTTGTATGAATGTAGGAATGGAACATTGTTGAATGCATGTGAATGCATGATTATGAGAAAGAGCTGAATGCTAAGGTGTAAGCGAGACAGATGATGTATGCCAAAGACGTATGCTTATAATGACGTGGAAGGTATTTAGATACCTTCCACGTCATTATAAGCATACGTCTTTGGAAGAAGACAGTTGGCTTTTGAATGATGAAATAAAGACGATACGATGTGATTTTTAGTAAGATGTGCTTTTATGAGTTTTACTAGTTTATTGAAGAATAAACAAGTATACATTGATTTTAACTTTTCTCTGACCTCAGCCCTTTTATCCCTACATGAATAAATGTAAATAAATATTTTAATTGTAACTGTGAACGTCCAACTAGGCTAGACTTCACAAATGGTAATTCAAAAACTTCACAAATGGTAATTCAAAGGTTGTCACGAACATAATACGAAATTGTACGAAATAAAAAGCTTACTACTATTATTATTATACTAACCTAACCTACTGTAATTGACAATTCTCTAAATTCTAAAATATTCATAGATACTTTATTACTTTAGTCTGCATGGTTTGTTTTTCATGTAGCTAGACAATCATATTTGGCTGTCCAAATTCATTTCGGAGATAAATTGGCAAATACTTTTTACTGCCAAAATAATATTGTTTGCCTAACTTATTCTATTTGAAATTAATTTACATATACCTAGAGAGAAACATTTGCCATTGTAAAAACAACTCTGTGCAATAAATAATATATGTAACAAGCTTTTGTAATATTAAGTCTCAATTGGCATATTGTTATTCACAGTCCGATTCGAACGATCACCAGGCCATAATATATCATCGCATTCCTCGTTGAGCAATAAACTAAATGATAATAAACCCGCTTGTCGCCGTCGCAGTAAATTTCACTATTTGCTGGGAACAAAACACAGTATTACATGAAATATTACCCAATATGGGGACACACAGACAGCACTGAACATAGCGACTCGTAAAACCCAGTTACCACGACACTCGAATCTGACTTACCGTTTTTGAAAGCCAATTTTTCGAAATAAAAATCTGTGCGCTCAAAAAATATAGCCCGTAAGCCCGTTCCTTTTTCGCAACTTCTCAGTCCTAAATATTCTCACTCGGAGCAAACTGAAAGAAATTAAAAAGTCATTGAAAGTAGTTCGTCTAGCTAGAAGTTCGTCTTATCTGACCCAAAGTCGGATTTAATGGCTCTAGAAATAAAAGTTAGGCTGAAAAAGATAATTCGATGAACTAGGTACATACATAGTTGCACGTGCTACCTACATCTAAAAATTTTAAACAAAATCGGGTTAGTTACACCATTTTTAACTCAAGAACGGCTGGACCGATTTTGATGATCTTTGATTTGTTGGATTTATCTGCATCCCGAATAGCAGAATAAATTTTAAAACATGGAAAAAATCACAAAAATAACATTTTCTCATACATTTTGTGTGGAACGGCTTTTTTATGATATCTCAAAAACGGATTGACTAATTTTAATAGCGCTACGAAGTTCACCGGGGCAGCTAGTAGATTTGTAAAACACCTCAACTTGTGGTCGCGATAAAATGGTGAAATGTTCTTGTAAGGCTTCCTTACTGTTAAGATAGAACCTCAGAATTAAAAGTTTGTTCCAGGAAAATCCGAAGTACAGACATGGGAAATCCGTTCCCCAATATCTTGAAATCTATGGGTTAATCCATAGTGACAGCATGGGACATATCCTATATCAAGATAAAAGCCGAGGACAGCCCGGACCACAACGATTACGTTCGAAATTTTTTTTTATGTAAGTACCATTTTATATCTATAGGATCCCGTAACATAACGGTTTCGGGTCTAGCTTGTTTTAACTCGACTGTTTTCGCATAGTTTCCTTTGTTTTTTTGCATCAATTTCAGAGTGGAACCCTAATAAAAACATGCCCTAGTGCACACGCGGGACACAACCCAATATGCAGCGCTCGGAGTTTTTACAAAAATGGTGTGCATACAAACAGATAAGAATATATAAGTTTACTTTTTTTTTTGTGAATGGGAAATCATCAAATGACCCCTCCCGCTCAGGGTGTAGCAGAAGGGAGTGTCAGACTCTTACTGACTACAATCCACCCGTGTTCCTTCCTTAGCCTTTTATGTTCCGGGGCAGCGGTAATGCTTTCGGAAAATCCCGCTGCCCATATAAGTTTACTGTCATATACTTACAATATGTAACACTAGCGGTCAGTCCCGGCTTCGCATGGGTGGAAAAAAATAGCCTATAATAATCAGTGATAATGTAGCATTCAAATGGTGAAAGAATTGTAAAATCGGTCCAGTACTTTTTGAGCCAATTCGTTACAAACATACATACAAATCTTTCTTCTTTATAATATTAGTATAGAAGTATAGATAATGAACCCTAGACCTCAAAAAAAAAAAAGACCTTATACACCCGCATTAGAGTATTGAGGTAAAAGCATAATACAATGACCAAAACTTATTTTTTTTAAAGCTAACTGTTATTATTAAGAAAATCGTGTTGACCTTAGCATGACTTCATTCATTTAAAATTGAGTGTTACTGCCTGGAAATAACATTTAATTTTCTTTGGCTCAATCGGCCGTGAGTATGGCAAAATACATAATTTTTGAAAAAATAACTATATTAAAAGTTACTGAAATCGATTCAGTAGTCAATTATGAACAAACTACTTTCAGCACTTGCGTTTACCCAATTTAACAAAGACGACAAAAAGAAATGTAAGCTGGTTTGATTTCCAGTTCGGGCAAAGTGCTATTGGTTTTTATCTGGAATTTGTCAGTGGCAGCCCGGAGACTAGATTTGTGCCCAGGTATTGGCAATAGACTCGCCATCTATTATATGGGTCTTCAGCATGACTGGTGAAATGTGGGTGTCAGTAGACCACTGCCCAAGCCTTCGGGGAAACAAGGCGTTATGGATTATGTGTGTCTATTAATATAGGTTACTAGGTTTTTTAAAATCCAATGTTCAGTAATGAACTACATATACCGATTGATAATATAGATAAAAGCACCAGCTACTTACATATACATTTAAAGTCAAACATTCATAACGATAACAATACGTACGTGATACTTTCTTCTAATATGCATAGAGAACTTCTGTAAGCGGAATATAGGTCAAACTAGCGGTTCAACAAGAGAATACTAATAGCTAACTTGCAGTTAAAGCATTATCTAGATTTCTATGTGGATGGCTGGATGGGATACGTTGAGGAACCTAATCTGCTGTAAACTGAAGATCGATAGCAGGTATGGAAAGGGAATTTACTTTCGGCAGACATCGGATACTAAGGCTCGATTACACCACTAATAGCTAAATACGTTTACCGCTAAACGTATTTAAAATATCGCTTATTCTGTCAGTCGTTTTAAGATAACAGATACAGAATAACGTTTTTTTTTTTTGGTGTATAATATGTTTTTGTCATGCATACGTGTCTTAATCGCGTTCTTTTGACAGGTCATCAAAATCCATTACGGTAGCTGGAGAACTAGGTGATGGATTCCTCAAAATCGAAAAATCGAATCGAATCGAATCGATGAATCGTAAATCGTTATATATTGTTAATATGAAATCAAGTATGGCTACGTAACGGAGCTAAAGTACCTACAGTTTAAAAACAGTTGAAAGCTTAACCTCAATATCAATAAACTCAAAGCATTTAATTCAATTAAACCATTTTTGTCAGAAAATATGAATCCAGTTGTCAGCTCAGCTCATCTATGGTAAGTGGATAAGAAGTTCTCCACTCAGTGTCTCGCCGTGTAAAATTGCTACTTTTATATCTGTAATTTTTATAGTGTACAGACGCCAGTACATCAAGCTAATACAAGCTGTCAAATTTCTTTAATAGATAAAGCATAAGGTTCAAAGTTGATTGGGAAAATTTTACAATTTCGGGTAGCTTAATGTGCTGGCGTCTGTACATAATAAAGAGCATTCTAGTCTATTACTATTTCACTTAACTACCTGATAAGCTGGTCGTGAACTTCTTGTTTTGCAACCATACCCGACGCTCAACCTTTTTCACCGTTGCTCTTACTTATTTCTGTGCCTACCTTATAAGACATCTGTCCCGTCGGCACGGGCAGCACAGATTCTAGCTCGGAATGTTAATTATTATATTGCGACCTCTGTCATCTAGAAAATTCCAACAATGTTTCATTTAGCGTAGTAGGAAACCAGAGCGGTTCCCATACAGTTCCTACCAGGTGCTTTTTAAAGCCCAACCAATAAATATTTCATTCTTCAGTAAAGATTTACAACACCAATGGGATTTCATAGGTGTAGGTACCTAAGACCACACGGCCGCAGTAAAGATTGCCCTAAAGAGTTATACGACCTGCGCGTAAAATAATCCTTAACACGGTTTTTTTGCCAACCGGGAATTTAAGCGGTCAAAAGGCAAAATCAGGGCAAAATCTGGTAACATTTTGCTACCACGACTTCAATTTAAGAACCACGCTCTTGGCTGTTAATTTTTCTTAACCTAACTTTTTCGAGGTGGTCTTAAAATTAATAAAGACCGCCTTGAAACGTAATCTAAATTAATTAAGGTAATTCGGCTCCGTATCTAAGATGAATAGACTGTATCTATTGCTCGGAATTTTATGAAAACACTAAGCATAATTAACTACATAGTTGCAGCATGCTCTCAAAATGATGAAGGAAAACATTGAGAGGAAACTGGCATGCACTAGAACCAAAAATTCCGAGACATGTGACAGCTAGCAACCCGCACTGGGCCCGCGTGGTGGATTACGATCCACTCCCTCTCACCGAGATGAGGCTTGTGTCCCAGCAGTGGGATCATTATAGGCTGCAATGATTATGACCTACATATATTGGGTAATATCTAATCTAACTTGGAAACAAAATATTATAATGTGGCTTTTTCTTTTTCAATTTGAAACCAATAAGCAAATGCAGCTAAAGCTCGTATAATGTATTTAAAACACCGCCGCGACACTGATTGATCAGTTTGTTTAAAAAACAACACGGCTCATTACGCGGTTAGAGTAGATGAGTCGTTAGAATTTTAATTGCGGTTGGAAATAATGTAGGTATATATGTATATATATAATAGCTGACCCCGCAAACGTCGTTTTGCAAAAATAAAAAATAGATAGTAGCCGATTCTCAGACCTACCCGATATGCACACAAAATTTCATACAAATCGGTCCAGCCGTTTCGGAGGAGTATGGTAACTAACACTGTGACACGAGAATTTTATATATTAGATTTTTGACAGATGGTGGTAAAATGATAGGGAAAAGCGATCATGGTGGATTTTTCAAAACATTAGACGGCATGTTTAATGTAAATAAATAATGTGTAAATTGTGTGATTAAATATATTTTGTTCACACAATTTACACTTGCCTCGTGTCGTCACGTCGTGTAATATTGTCACGCCCATAATCATGCAATGTATGAAAACAAAGAAATAATGTCTTATTAACCCCCACAAGAGCAAATAAACCACAGGATTACACTTCTGCCCAGTACCTATCTACATAACTTAATCACTAAACGAAATCTGCGAAAAAAAAACCTTTCCAAAACATCATTATTCTTTCGCCAATCCACCTGCCAAATACAATGATTTACCGCCACAGTATGATCACCACAGTAATACCAGTTTACGCGGAAGGCCGACTTCAGTAGAGAATATTTACCGGCCGCTGATGATTTATACAAACTGCTGCCGTGATTTAAAGCTCCACACTACGGCCGTAGTTGGTGCGTGTCACGGACAATAAAGTGTCCGGAGGTTTATATTACAAGTGTTGCTGTAGCAGCTGTGACGTAACATTGCAACACCTGGGACACTGGAACTTTTGAATAAAAAGTGTTATGTATGGAATGTTGTTAGGTTTAATAAAACTCGAGTGTGACAAGATGCTGTTTCCGAATTTCGTTGAGAGTGCTTTTCGTCACTGTGCTTACAGATATGTTTAAGTCCCATTTAATAGGAGGTCGAGTCCATTGCCAACAACCGAGCACAAATTCCATACTCCGGGCTGCTACTGAGATATTCTAGATTGACAAGCCCAATAACACTTTACTTGACCTGGAAATCGAACGTAGGACCTCATGGTCAGCAGTAGCGCTTGCAACTGTAGCGATATGTACAACGCCACATGCGAACAACGTGTCATACTGACGTCACAAAATCCTGCATCTCGCAAGCAGAGTTTACCGCGCAACTAGCACAGATACAACGGCCCGACATGAATCATTGGGCACCCGCCGGACACAACACCCGTCTGGTCGGAGGATCCTCCCTTTCCTATGGAGGTTGAGTGAACATTACACCCTGTTCCTCATACCTCTATCCTCTATACAACCGTTAGACCTACGAGGCAGTGTGTGTAAAATGTGTAAAATGTTGTTAAAATAAGTCAAAAATCGGATCTCGAGAATGTTTCACTACAAGCTAAACCGTTCACTGTATACAAAATTAATTTCAAAGTAAAATCACAACTACCTACAGTCCTTTGTGCATAAGCGCCGTAACACACTTCACTTATACAAAGCTCGATTACCAAACAATAACCCCGTTCGCATATCCGTGTGTCAACACAGCTTTACATTTATAGAATATGCCGACTATTTCCGATTATTCCCGACTATTTCGACCATTACGAACAAAAGTGAAGTACACCCTCGGGCCTACATATTATAGCCGTTCCTATTCCCAAAACACTAATTTATAGGCCTGTTTGCTAACAATTAGTATGTTATGTATTCCGAGAATCGAGATACGTAATACGTGTAAGGTCTTTGCGTAATACAGTCATTTGGACGTAGGCTAGTTTAAATGTCGTATTTCTAGTTTAAATGTTGTATGCTACGAATAATAAAAAGTCAGGAAGCGTAACTATGAACAAAATCAATGTGAAATTCGGCTCCAAACTTTACTACATTGACAAAATACCTCGAGTATTCGAACGAAAGAACACATATGCAAATAAACTAATCAGCTGCGCTCGCGTAAAGCGTTGTATTCCGGCAAGCGCCGTGATTGGTTCTAGTGCGCGGTGGCCTTTTCGGCAACGCCCACCGCGGTAAACATTTGCGTGGTGCTATTTTTGAGCTTGAGTTACATTTCTTGACTTTTATTATTCGTAGGTTGTATGATAGTAAGCTTCGTGATTATAATTTCAACTTTTATGTGCTTTAAACAGTGGTGGCCCAGTGGTAGCGGCCGAGACTTATGATTTGTAGGTCGTGGATTCCAACCCAAACAGGCATTATTTTTGTAAATTATTTCACCACCGAAAGCGGAAAATTTATCTCAAAACGGTGAAGAAAAACATCGCGAGGAAACCGAAATGTCCTAGAACCAAAAATTCGAAGACATGTGATATTCGCCAAGCCGCTCTGGGCCTGCGTGGTGGATTATGGCCCAGCAGTGGGAACATTATAGGCTGATAATGTGCTTTGAAGTTAAGTTTCTATTATTTACGTACGAAACTATTTAATGCTATTATAGTACATATAAGTTTTTACCTTCAAATGATTAGATACAAAATCTTCAAATGACTAGGTACAAACAATATACCCACGTTTTTGGCCCGTTTTTTCATATGGCCTAATATTTAGAGTACTAAATATTAGGCCATATGAAAAAACGAACCAGCAACTGTAGTTAAACATAACGTTACATAGTCGTCTGTCCGTCGGCCCTATCCCCAAACAACGCAAAAGTAAAATTCAAACTGACACAGAAACAGAAATAGGATAACAGCAATTTAAAAACAGCGCAGGAAAATAAAGAAGTGTTTACATTCGCAGACTAACGTATAAAAGTGCCTAGCGCGCCACAAGCTGGTCGCAAAACAAATGCTATCGGCTCCAAAAACCGGTGTAAGTATAACCGCACAATGTGTCCACACCGTAATACTGCACTCAAGTTAACTGGCAAAAGTTAGGGAGTGTAGGACGAGCAGCTAATAAACGCTTCCTAGTACCTACAGCATTCTGCTGCAGCTTCGGAACTTTAATAAGGGACTTGTATGGTACGAGTCAAGTTTTGAAGCGGCAATTGTTCGTTATGAGTTTGCACCTCATTTGTTGCGCAGTTCGTTGACGAGAATCTAGACAAGATTTCTTAGCTTAACCGTTTATAGGTTTTGAGATAGGCATAGCCGCTTTATGTAAAATACTGGCATTCAGCTGCATCCGGTTACACTGGAAGTCGACTAAAACATTATGATGATGAGAGCCGTTTACACGAATTTACTAATGTGTATCCCATTTTACGTTTTTCAAGTCGCTATTATTCTAAAGATACTTACTGTGGCGTGGCGTAGCGGGTGAAGCGGCGCGGCGTAGGGGTCGCTATGGCGTAGCGGTTGCTACGGCGTAGAGATAACGCTACGCTTGCTACGCAAAGCTATTCCAACATAGATTTGGATTCATGTTTTTATTTCACATTGACGTTATAAAAAGAAGCAATCATTCCCATGACAAATAAATGATTGTGTTATAGGTATTTATTAACTAATTATTATGTTATCATCGACCATGGTCTTATCCTTATCCGAATTTATTTGGGCGCAGCATGTCATTTTTCTCCAGACATAACTTTACGAACCTTTATCTAAATTATGTTATTATGAGCCTTGGAGTCCGAGTGCTCATCGAATATTTCAGGACATCGGTAAGCGGTAGGTGGCCTATTTTTAGGCCAAATAGAATCAGCATTGCCATCCAACGTGGTAATGCTGCCAGCCTTTTGGGCACTTATCCCATTGACAGCGATGCGGACGAATTTTTTGATGCCCAGCCTTTTTATGAGCTCCTGCCTTTTTATTTATTTTTTTATTAAATAGTTGTAAATAAATTTAAATATATATATTAGTGTTAGCTTATAAATTGTAATTGTTGTGTCTTTGTGAATAAATAAAATTATGTCATAGGTTATAAATGTAACAAAAAAAGGAATAATATGATAAAAAAATCTAACCGAATGCTATTTTAAAATATTATTTTAAAATTTGTCGTTCAAAATGTACCAAAGTTATTTCAAATGTGCCACGACCCGAACTACCAACATTTGAGAAGTAACGTCATTATCGTGGAGCTCTTAACGTCTAAAATGTCATTCTGATTGCCTCCTGCGAGTGGACGCTGTGACATTTATGTAGGACAAGGAGCTATGTAAAGTGTCCGGTCTAATAGCTTTTGCAAAACTCGTCATAAGGACCCAGAGTTTCTCAAACTGAGAGTCAACATTTTTTATGTTGGTTGGTACTAGGGTTGTAACGGAACCTCATCTCCACCTCTTCAAGTGTTTAAGGGCCTCAAATGGCTTACCATGATCCTCCGCGAAAATACTGCAGCATTAATTTTGAAATAAATATATAGTAAATTTGAGGATTTTTAGGTCTTATGTTTGACGAAAACACGATTCCATAAAATTTTCTCGATGGAAAAAATTCCAAAGTTACCTCAAACCGAACAATAAATTTTTTGAATACCAGCGATTCAAAAAATACTTCAAATTAGGTCATGAAACTTTGTATACTAACTGGACTAACTATAAAGCAGGTCTTATGTTTTTTTTTAATTACCATTATTTTCACCGTAAAAAGCAAATTCCTAAACTATTGGCGCTGCCTGCGGCCTAGCACCGCACTCTATCTCGCTCTCACTCAGTCCGCGAGCAGTATCGTGCGAGCGAGATAAAGAGTGAATTTTAGCTGAGGTAGTACGAGTACAGGCTCTTAACGGAGATTTTATAAAGTAAATCGGTTCCAACTATGCAAACAATCTTTAATATGGTGTAGAAATAAGTCGGAGTTTCAAGGTTTTGCTCCCATGTCATCGCAGCCGCTAGGTTCAGCACCCTTATTGCGTAACACACTATCAATTGGAATCTGAATCATTTTGAAGCAAATTGCTAATCCATTGCTTCATATGTTCGAAATATTTGTTTCCTCAATACGTAAATAACGCAATGAATATTGTTGAACTGTCAAAATGAAACCGATTCCCATTGATAATGTGTTACACAATTGCCCCGCAGGACCAAGTGAGCAAGAAACTGTTTAGTAAAGCCGGTTTGATTCATGAAAAATTTTATTAATCGTTCATGAAGTGGCAGAGCTGCAAACATCTTTATGATAAATTTTGTTTAACAATAGGTTGATTTTTGTCTTCGTAAAGACGTACACATTGGCGGACGGCGAGGCAGGGAATTTTAAATTTACCAACGTGAATTCGTACGTATCTAATGGTAACAAAGTAGTGTCCAAAGATTAGAGACCGACCACGGAGGTAACCGCGACGGGATGCGAAGGCTTGCGACGGAGGGCACCTGAGTCCGCTAGCATATGATCGCGGTGGAGATGAAGTGTAAGCGGTGGTGCACTCCGCATTTCCCCCGTGGCATACTACGGGCTGCCAGCATGCCGCAACATCCAGTACTGCGCCGGCGGACGCTGACGGCATCGTAAATCATCAGTGTTCGCTGGCCGGTGGCAAATCCTCATCGATGCCATCACTCGCCGTCCGCCGGTGTGCGCTGGCCTTTATGAGTTGTCGTGTTTCTTTGTGTGCATGTTTCAATAATTCTTTTTTCTTCATTATTCTAACTCCACCGCCTCCTGCACTAAGATGGCCTTCGTTACATCCCTAATACGTACCGGTGTCAGTAACTTCCGACTAGCCACCTTCAAATGTCAGATACTCCCCACTTGCTGCTCGGATGTGTCAGACTACCCACACTATAGACTCAAACTGGATTACAAGATTGAGGAACCCTAGCTTGACGTCCCGAAGCCGTCAAATCAGCGATTATAGAGTAAGAATAACAGTCGTCACTAAGACGCCGACGGACTAATAAGAAAAGACAAAAGGAAGTCGAATAAATTGAATTAACATAATAAATTACTGATTTCTTTGTCTCTATAATTGGTTGTATCACAAAGGCGACTGCTGAGTATATGATTATCCGAATATTATTATGATGAATACTTTGTGTATCATTTTGTATATAAATGCCTGGGTTTAATCATATTATTATCATAAGCCGATATACCTAGATAATTTCTTGTCATTAAAAATATAATACGTACACCGACAATTTGAGATCCACCTCCTTTTTGAAGTCGTTTATAGCAGCCAAAATCACACCCACAATCACACACACCCTAAAAAGTAAAAACCATGTAATCTAAATAGAATTAAGAGACTCGACAAGAAAAACAAGTGATGCCGCGATTGTACGACAACTCAGGATAAACCTTTTGTGGTTAAGGGACCGGTGTAATACATTCTGCAAACAGGGGTGCTCTCATAATAGAACCGTTACAAAAGAGGGATGGAAGAAAAACAAGATGAGAATGTACCACATATCCGGCTTATTTAGTTCTTTACCGTATTGTTTAGAAAATGTACTCTAAAGGACAGTTAAATATGTACAGGATACCGCTCTCGAAAGCTTTGGAAAGGACGTTGTTTTGTATTTTTCGTGCGAAATTGTAAAGACATTCTTCGAAAGAAACTTCCTGTAAATAAAGCAGGTTGCCGCGTAGATTTTTTTAAGATTTCTTCGTGGTCTTTAAGTCTCTGCAATATGTGTGCGAAATACGCTCTGAACTGAGATAACAGGCTTAACACATGCGAGTATAAAGCATACTTATTTGTTAGTACGTAAGAACCTGCTACCTACTTACATGTTCTCCGTGTGTGATGATCATACTCTTTTCTTTCATATTTATGCTTTTGTGGTACGCACGGCTACACATCAAGCTATACATAACAGTATATGCTGACTTCTGATTGAACGAAAAACGTACACAGTGCGAGGTCAGCTAAAACTAGAAATGTATAGCTTGATGTGTAGCCGTGTGTACTACCTACTTAAGATGTTTATTCCAGGATTAATATCAATAACAGATATATTATTTCTAATTTAGGTAGATATTCCAGCAATTGATAGTAGTCTTTTGTATTGTTTGAGCAATTTGTAATTTTTGCAGCCGATAATAATAATCCCAATTCGTGTACTTTAAAGCTAGGTGCACATTAGCGGCTTCTAATGTGCTTTGTCATTTTTTCAATAGGGCGCGCTGCGGCCCGCCGCGGCTAACCGTATTGCAAAAATGCGCCAAAGTATATTAGGAGCTGCGGCGGGCCGTATCGCAACGTTGCAATTGTTTCAGACAGATCCAAATTTCGAATTTGATTTTAAACTGTTTTCGCTCTGCAATGCAATGAGCCGCCCGCCCAAATATGCGCGAGGGTGAACGGCACGATCCTGTACAAGCATGATATTGATAGCCTAATTATTCTATAGACTGTGGCGTCATCTACATCGCCACATGCGTACTACGCATCATACTGCCGTCACGCCTGCATCGCGCAAGCAGAGTTTACCGCGCGACAAGCAAATATACATCGTCCCGACAACAAACCTCAGGCAGACGCTGCACCTGTCTGGTCGGAGGATCCTCCCCTCATACTTCTATAAGAACATTTAGCAAACAAACCTAAAGAGTTAAAAGTTCTACTTCTAAACAATCTCTACTACAGCAGTAATAGAACCAAGTTCCATTAGTAACGTACCTACTTTTGTTAATAGTTTGAAAGGAAGCAAGGGAACGATGCGGCGGACTGTGTGCTTCCCAGAAACTGTTATACGGTTATTGTTACAAACGAGCTGTACGTGTCCACTGTTAATGCACTGTAATGATCGGTCCTAATGTTCCTTCTAATGTGGCTAATGTGAAACTCCTTATAGAGCTACTTGGAGCATTTAATACAAGCAAACCTTGTAAATTCTCGAGTGTTTCCGTTCGAGCAACTGTAAAATCTTGTGGCGAGAGTTTGTATAGAATGTAAGGGGCTTACAAAAATGTTATGTGTTTAAGTGCGGTGTTAATGGTTTAGAACCTAAATCTGTGAAGCGGTTAAACAAAACTTTGTAGATATATTATGTATGTAAATATTATATTGATGATTTAAATAAAAGTTTTATTATACTTAGACCGTACAAAAATACTACCAACTATAGGTAGGTATTACACAGCAGTCGTCAAAATATCATAAATGAATTATTTATCTACCCCACACGAATGTATTCAACAGTTAGTTTTACTTGTTCCAGCAAACCAGCTTAGCGGGCGAAAGCTCCGATCAACATTATACTTAAGCGCCCGATTAGTACCTAATTCGATTATAGGCCTCATATAGACTGTCTACCGGGCATAGACAAACGGGTATAATAGACGTGTGTCTGCCTTATGTCTTTAATGTGAGAATATTTAGTATCGGCAATAAAATTGGAAACCAGATTTCATTATTGCTTTTAAAAACCATAAGTAAATAATCACAGCAAAAACATTTTATCTTGAGAAATAAATTTATTTCTGTAATAAATCTCCAAAATCTTTTTTCTTTCTTTTTTTTTTTCTTTTTTTTCCCGTACATAGATCCAATAGCTTATTGTAATGTTTACCGATAGTTGTACCTACAGGGTATTTGTGGCTGTAAACACGCCCGCGATACACGAGAAAATCAAACAAAACCCGAGATGTGGGAGATGATGATTAGATGTGGGAGGACTTCTTTTTCCGCATCTCTCATTCCGACCGTTGTGCGAGGCGCACCTTATAATACACCAAAATGTTTAAAACTCTCCATCATATCCGGTAGCTCAAAATGCTAAAAAAAATAAAACGCCGACTAAGAAACCAGACACTGCAATCTAGACAGACCCAACTAATTTCATTCTTAGAGCTATAATACCCTGGCGTGTGCAATAATGCAATTATGATAATATAATTCAGTCTTTTATGAATATTCAAGCAGTATGATTTCACAAAATTGGCACCAACGGGTAAGTGTGTTTAAACCCTTGCTCATTTATATTCTATGCATCGAGCCAATTTGATTGGCTCTCTGTGAACACTTCGATGATTGCAAATTTCAAATACAGCGAAAATTTATCTACCTCCAATATCGACGGCTAATAGCTTTGCGAGGTGATCTCCGCATTCTCCGCGTCTCTCTCTCTTGAATAAGTGACTGAGGAAAATGATATTCGTACAGTTATTTTTCCTAACATGTCTTTGGTATATAAATACGTTATAAGTGGCATCAAAAATGCCTTTAATTTACCATATTATTTACAACTTCGACCAAATTAGGCTCGGTGTTTCAACAACACTTAATACTCTAAATATATTCGAGGATAGCTAGGCACTATAGATATTAGACAGTAAGCAGCAATGTAATCATATGTTGGTAGGTACTAAGCTGCTGTATACTTATCTATTGCTATACCTACTACATTAAGTAGGTCCTAATAAATGAAACAATTTGAAAGCTAATATTCTAAATTCGCATGAATAATGGTCAAATTCCACCAGACTTATTTTTCTGCCAGCCTGCACAACTTTTGCAGACAACCTTTACAGTAGGTAGGTACAGACGCCAGCATATCAAGTTACTAAAATCTGTCAAATTTATTTAATAGATTTCAACTTTAATGCTAAAGCATATGGCTCAAAGTTGATTGGGAAAATTGGACCAGTTTCGGGTAGCTTGATGTGCTGGTGTCTGTACTTTAACCCTAGCAGAAGAGAATTCCTAATTCCTTTTGGATTAGGTTCCCTTACCCCTAAAACCGCAAATTCAGTGGAACAACCACCATGAGACTATGGAGGTTCACATCCAGATAGCGGCACGGAAACGGCCTTGTTTTATTCATACGTCTCGCAACTAAGGTTAGGCGTTTAGCATACATTTGAATGGGAATGTCTCATCCGAAAAACTGTTCCGTTTAATATGTCCCGCGTGCAATGTACAATGCTGATAGCAGCATAAAAGGTAATATGAACTGCGAATTGTAGTCCAATTACCTACTCGGGCACAGGAATAGTTTTAAATAAGTACTACCTACTTATTTAAAATTATCACTGTAATCATTTATTTTCTTTCTCATCACGGCTACCTATGTGTACCTAGACCAGTTTGTTGTTCCATTGACACCTGGATTTCCTAAAGAAGTATTTAGTCGGTGTCGTATTGGTACAATTCCATGTAAAAGCATGCCCATTTCGTTTTCTATTCTCTATTCCAAGTAGGTACCGGAATGTACCCAATGACACTTTGCTCCAGGTATCTACTCTAGAGTCGCGACTAGCTTCGTCACGGCCGCGGCGCCACAAAATTTGATATTCGGTACGTAAGAATATAAGTACTTATTGGAATTTAAATACACGCAGTACCCCTATCCAGCTAGCAGAAAAGGATATTGTTCTCTATCAGCAACAAATTCTTATAATACCTACTTAATAATAACCAGCGGGGCAATTGCGTAACACATGATCAATCGGAATCGGTTTCATTTTGACAGTTCAACAACATTCATTGCGTTATTTACGTGTTGAGCATACAAATTGTTCGAACTTATGAAGCAATGGATTAGCAATCTGCTTCAAAATGATTCGGATTCCGATCGATAGTGTGTAACGTAATTAGGGTGCAGGATGGCAATCAGCGCGTGTATTTTTTCGTTAATTTGTTTCTTAATATCTAATATGTGATAGAGTGCCTACTTTATTAGAATTTTCTTCAACAAAGCTTGTGGATAAAACTGTGCAGAAGTTAGTACGAGCTGAACAATGAATTCCTGGAACTCAATACATCCTCGTCGCGCCGGTATTAAAATGCCTAGGTACGTTAGCAATGCAATCTATCGTAGCCCATCCAGCTCGGACAATTGGAATTTGAACTACTTACCACCAATAAGCCAAGAGCGAGCGAATACCGTGCATCGAAGTCAAGTAGTAGGTATCGCAGTGAAAATCTTTCGCCGTAACGTGCATCGAAGTGAAGTAGTATCGCAGTGAAGATCTATCGCGGTAATGTGCATCGCAATTTTATAGCGTCGTATTAGCATTTATCGATATTTTGTGTGTCGAAATTCCTTATTCTACTCCTGTAAAGTTATTAACAGTTTGACTGATGCTTTACTGCAGTTAAAACTACTTTTGACGAAGAGCGTCAGTCAAAAGTACTTTTAACCGCAAATTTGCAGTCAAAAGTACTAATAACCAATAATTTTCAGTCAAAACCACTTTTGACCAACCTGTTCAGTCAAAAGTACTTTTGACTGATTTTGCTAGTCTGACTGCAACATATATATTTACGTGTAGCGAATAAAAAAAGAAATTAATGGATGAATAGATAGGTCACAACATTATTGTATATTATGTGAGATTATGAAACAATAAATATTCCAGTAGGAAATTGTAAAACTGCGGGGCAATTGCGTAATACATTAGCAATGGGAATCGGTTTTATTTTGACAGTTCAACAACATTCATTGCGTTATTTACGTGTAGAGCAAACAAACTTTTCGAACTTATGAAGCAATGGATTAGCAATATGTCATTCAGGCTGGCTGGACAAATCTTCAAAATAGCTCGCATTTAACTAGGTCAATAGCGCATTTTATGTGACGGCTAAACACCCTTATTTCAGAATTTGTGACGCTACAGAATCTTAGATAATCGATCGAAAACGTGTCCAGCCATCTTGAAATACCACTTTTCGCTGGTCTCTCAATCTCGGTAACGGAAGTGATTATGACGACTTTTTGCATATCAACGGGCGTCACATAAATTTGTGACAGGCATCGAGCTAAAAGTTTTGTGATACGAACAGCGGTTTTGTAGAAAAATGCAAAAATCTGTGTCCAGCCATCTTGAATTTACGTATAAAACTTTTGGCTGGCACTTCTGAATCTCAATCACGGGAGCGTTTTCGAATATGGTTCCTTTACTAACATTTAGTGACGCAATTTGTGACAGTAATAACGTTTGATTTATGGCGTCACATGTAAGGGTTTAAGAGAAATCAGTAAAAACTTGCATGTCCAAACAACCTGCGTTCAAGCTGGCTGGACACATGTATCTCCGCTGCCTGATGATCTACGGCCTTCGAAATATATTCAAATTTTTGTGACGGGGACGATAATGATTTACTGAATTTGTGACGGAGAAACTTTGAGTAGTTTCAAAGATATTGATCATTTAAGTTTTCCCATACAAACATCCATTAATATTGTGAGGTGACCATAATTTTTACTTAAATAAAGTCTCAATGGAGTGTCGATTCCATCTGGTTTTTTTTATTATGTCCGACGTATAAAAGTGATGCCGATACTTATATATGCCGATATATTTGGCTCTGCAGACACTAATGTAGAGCAGACGTGTGTATAATTTTATAAGCATAATTATTTATCAGTCGTTTAAATATTTCCAAGTGATCTGTGACCTAGAAAACGAATCGCGCGTTTTTCTGCTAAGTTAGTGATTTACTGTAGTGAATAACATTTAATTATGAGAAAAATTTAAGACTTAAGTATGTCAAATAGTGAAAACAGCCCTCGGAAGATCCCACCACCAGGCAGCCCTGCCAGCAAATCTCAAATACCTTACCATGCAGCTGAAGATAAAATTCAAGCAGTGGACACCAGGGACATTAGTAACTGGTTGATCTCAATTGAATCATGCTTGAATGAAGTCTGTACCATTGCTCAGGAAGGAAAGCTGAACTCCGAGCAAAAGCTGAGGATCAATTCCCTATCGCGCAAGGTTGGACATGGCGTTTCACAAATGGCGGTTTACTACCAGGATTTGAAGTTAAAGGCCCAAGAAATACAAAACTCTAAATTAGTGTTGAGAGAAAAAGGTGACCTCACAGATTGCCTCGAAAATATCAAGAAATCCATTCAAGAAAACTGCGCTAAACCAACGATGGCAGAAAATGTTTCGTTCGCTGACATGGTAAAAACCAATAGAAATAATTACTTGCGCCCCAATAACGTCAGTTCTATTGCAATTTATCCAGCGGATAAATTAAAATCTAGTGAGGACACTAAATCTCTTGTCCAAAAAATTATATGCCCTGAACAAATGAAATTGCACGTTAGAGGACTGCGCAAAACAAAAAACGGAGGCGTTATAATCAGCACGGAGACCAAAGACGACATAGAAAAACTTAAGAAATCATCCCAGCTAAGTAGTTCTGGCCTGAAAGTGGAAGAGCCCCATACGAGAAGACCAAGAATTGTGGTTATAGGAGTACCGACCGTTTTAAGTGATCAAGAAGTTTATGATTGCATCTATGAGCAGAATGTAGCCGAGAAGCTGCCTAGTTTGTCCCGTGACTCTTTTTTGACCTCTATAAATTTAAGTCACAAGTCAGGTAAAAAAGAGGGACCTACGTGCAACTTCATTCTTGAAGTTACTGCTAACATAAGAAAGGCGCTTATAAATCAAACTCGAGTGTTCATTAATTGGACTTCCTGCCCAGTGAGGGACTTTACACTTGTGACCAGGTGCTTTAAATGTCAACAGTATGGACATGCTGCAAAGACTTGTCGGGAGGCTACCTATACGTGTGGACATTGTGGGGAACAGGGTCATCAGGTGAATGAGTGCACTAAACATGCTGAACCGTCACATTGTGCAACATGCTTGCGTTTTAAAAAACCGAGCGACCACAAAACAGGCGACCAAGAATGCCCCGCAAAGAAAATAGCTGAGACAAGATACATTAATTCTATAGATTATAATGACGTCGCATAAGACCACCAATGTTTCTCTATAAGCCTTTTTTTTTTTTACTTTTACTTTATGTTTATTCGTATTTCGTCTTTTAATAGTTACAATAAGTACGTAAAATTAATGTTTGTTTTAAGTTTTTACTATTTATATTATAAGTACCTAAGTACATGTAATCTTAACATTTTGTTGACACGGCAAATTTTTCTGTATGACAAAGTACCTAAACGCGACCATTAAAAATGTAACATTGCGAAAATCATAAGTAATAGAATATGGTTGTAAAATGAATGTCAGACGATGATGTAAAAAAGTAGCATACTTACTATTTTGCTCAATTTAAATATAGCCATAATTAAAGTAGATAAATTAGATATTTACTATTTGTAGAAATTTTAGATAATACTTAGGTACGTAATAAGCACTTGAGTGAGATACCTGAGATACAGGTTTATTCCTAGTTCAGGTAGAATCCAATTATTTGTTACCTACCTCTAGTTTAAGCCCTAATTTGTAAATATTTATGTAAATCAATTATTTCAATAAACAATTTCAATAAACAATTTCAATTTCAATATACTTTTTCATTTAAATACCTTCGAGCATTAGTTATCCTGACACAATGGTGCCAATTCTCTTGTACACCGAACTAAACTATCACTAAAATTACTTACTTTTGACTATGAGAATCTTAGAGCTATTCTGCATTAAAATATCTCTAAATTTAAAAATTATTTTGACACAACCAAATCGAATTTGACAATCGCGACTCCACGTGGTAAGTAGGTATTTTTTTTTTTTGAGCGACTGCCTATCTGACCTACACAACCCAGTTACTGGGTAATACGATACCCCTTGGTAAGACTGGTTGTCAGACTTTCGGGCTTCTGACTACCCGTAACGGCTGTCAAAGATCCACGAATGACAGCCGGGATGCTTTCCGAGGCACGGAGGGGTCTCGGTATGTAAAGATGGTCACCCATCCACAGACCAACCGCGGCAAGCGTAGCTTAACCTGATCGATCGACCTGGGCCTCAAGTCTGCTATTACAATAGTGTTAGAATGGTCTATCACTGATTTCATAATTGTCGATTTTGACAAGTTTGGTAATCTACTAATATAATGGCGTCATTATGACTTTCCAATGATCAACCACTGACACTCCATTGAAAGAAATGGTAATTTCGTACATAATGACACATTAATAAATGTAATGTTTATTGCTATTTACGAACTTCTTACTACTTCAGATTGCAAACACTAATACATAATATGTAAAAATATATATTAAATGAAATCTAGCATGAAATTTAGTAGTTTTTCTGAGACCATTGACCGACCAATGGTCGACCATTATGAATTTAGCAGATTACGAACTTTTAGCAAAATGACAATGGGATCGTGTTGGAATGACGAATTTATAAAAATAGCAAACATGGGCCCCTGTGCGGCTGTTATTATTTAGTCACGGGCCCCTCCCCGTGTTTTTTTTTAGCCGAAGGGGCGTAGTGGGGCGACCTCGACCTCTTTTTTATGAAATTTTTCACTTTTGTATGGAAAATATGAAAAATTATTACCAACGTGTTGAGTTTTAAGGGTTTGCGGGTTTTATAAAGGGGGGTCGAAATTTTCATTATTTTTGCGATAGGACACATCGTTTTCGAGATATAAGCAAAAGAAAATAAAAAGAAAACGGTACTGTTTTTGCATCTGAAGTCGAGGCAGTCGAGGTGTTGGTGTGAATTTTAGCTCATGCCAACTAATTTTATTCCACACCTTTTTAGTCGCGATTAAAAATAGTCAGATTTAGTTAGAGAATCTAAATTTTAGGTGAAAAACCTCAAATTCAGAATAGAAAAATTACTATTTCCTCTAAACTATTAACTCAGTGCAATCTTAGTGCTGTCAAACTAAAATTTAGTTAAGGTGTCACTTTAGTTAATTTCAGAATGGGAAATCGTCATTTGACAGGAATAAACTAAATTTAGGTGATTTTTAGTCTAGTTTAGACGCATTTGTGACAAGAGAATCGGCACCAATATCTACCTATGTACAGACGCCAGCAGGTCAACCTACCCCAATCTGTCAAATTTCTTTGATAGATTTTCAACTTTAGTACAAAGGAATAAGGTTCATATTCAATTGGGAAAATCTGACAGATTGGGGTAGCTTGATGTGCTGGCCTCTGTACTTACCATGAAAAACACCAATACCTACCTACTAAAAAGAGTAGGTATCTGCACGTAAATAATCAATAATATCAAAAAATTAGCCCACCCCTCCCCCCCTTTCTCACTTCTACACTTTTGTCATCTATCGATTTAAGGCGAAAGCGCCAGGGTAGCCCGCGAAATTCAATTTTTTTTACGTTTTTTGCAATTTGCTGGTCAGTATTAAGTTGTACGTTGATTAAAATATGATTCGCGGTCGTAACAAATATGTGTTTACAGAATTATAATCTATAAATTCATCAGCAAAACTCACTAAGACCAAAGTAATCCCCAAAAATGACTATTTCATGAAATTTTCACATTTGGGGATTATACTAACTTAACAAGTTGTATTACTGATTGTAATGATTATAATTCTGTCAACTACTATCACCAAAACACGGATTTTCGTCTATTAAAGAAAAACCTTAAAATATACTTAGTCCTACATAAAACCTACAATATTGGTAACCCTACTGCAGTGTTTGTATGGGAAAATTTAAAATATCATTATCTTTGAAACTACTCAAAGTTTCTCCGTCACAAATTCAGTAAATCATTATCGTCCCCGTCACAAAAATTTGAATATATTTCGAAGGCCGTAGATCATCAGGCACCGGAGATACATGTGTCCAGCCAGCTTGAACGCAGGTTGGTTGGACATGTAAGTTTTTACTGATTTCTCGTAAACCCTTACATGTGACGCTATAAATCAAACGTTATTACTGTCACAAATTGCGTCACTAAATGTTAGTAAAGGAACCATATTCGAAAACGCTCCCGTTATTGAGATTCAGAAGTGCCAGCCAAAAGTTTTATACGGAAATTCAAGATGGCTGGACACAGATTTTTGCATTTTTCTACTAAATCGCTGTTCGTATCACAAAACTTTTAGCTCGATGCCTGTCACAAATTTATGTGACGCCCGTTGATATGCAAAAAGTCGTCAAAATCACTTCCGTTACCGAAATTGAGAGATCAGCGAAAAGTGGTGTTTCAAGATGGCTGGACACGTTTTCGATCGATTATCTAAGATTCTGTAGCGTCACAAATTCTGAAATAAGGGTGTTTAGCCGTCACATAAAATGTGCTATTGACCTAGTTAAATGCGAGCTATTTTGAAGATTTGTCCAGCCAGCCTGAATGACATTTAGCAATTTGTTTCAAAATGATTCAGATTCCGATTGATAGTGTGTTACGCAATTAGGGTGCTGGTTGGCCTTCATACTTCATAGAAAAAGTTTTTAAGTTTATAGGTAAATGAAAATCTATAAATTTGTACTAAAACTAGCTGCGCCCCGCGGTTTCACCCGCATAAGTTTCGATCCCGTGGGAATATCGGGATAAAAAGTCCTATGTGTTAATCCTAGTTATAAACTATCTTTGTGCCAAATTTTATCCAAATCCGTTCAGTAGTCTGCGTGAAGAAGTAACGAACATATAAACACACAAACTTTCGCCTTTATAATATTAGTGTGATCTACCTTTTAGGTACCTATCTACTTAACTATTTCCTAACAATATGTGGAGCAAAAATATGTGATAAAACTTAGGTATTGTTTGCTATAGGTAATTTGTCGTCTCTTATTCCTTAGTTCATAAATATTGTATTTGTATATCTATCAATGTCATTGATTTCTGAGTATGAGGGTAATATACATACCGAAGATGCCTCACAGTCACAGCGATACCTTTTATTTTGTGGATGGGAAATCATCAAATGACCCCTCCCGCTCTGGGTGGAGCAGGAGGGAGTGTCAGACTCTTACTGACTAAAACCCACCCGTGTTCCTTCCTTAGCCCTTTATGTTCCGGGGCAGCAGTAACCCTTTCGGACAATCCCGCTTGCGATCGCAGTTTGGCTCGCTACCTCGATGTCACGTCATGTACCTATAAAGGCCGCTGTACATTGGGCCAACGTGCTGACCGAGTGCGTTGGGCCAACGTGTAGAGGGCTACTTGGCGCATTTCCGGTACTTGGCGCCAGCGGTGGTGATGAAATTATTTACAGTAAGAAAAACGCCTGCCTGGATTCAAACCCACGACCTACAACTCGTAAGGGGTACCTACGCACTATGCGGTTAACCGGAATGCGGTCAGCGGTCCGGTTGACCGCAATCAAAAATATGTACGAGAAAGTAGTTTTTATTACGCACTGTGATGCCGGACGGTCCGTGCAGTTCTTCAGCCGGACGGTTATTCGCATTCCGGCTAACCGCATAGTGCGTAGTTACCCTAACAGCGTGACTACCCATGAATATATTGAAGGTATATCATGTTTATAAATAAAAGTATTGCGTTTTATAATTAAAACTATTTATTTACTTAAAAATATTTAAACAACAAAGATATACTTAATTTTATATTCGTCCTCTTATTCGTTAGTTAGTTCATAATCATAACAAATATTCAAGTATCTATAACCATGTCATTTATTTCTTCGCAAAGTCCAGTGACCAAACTATGATGGCTGTTTTGATTCATAGAAGTGGATGACGTGTGGACTGATCCCACAGGGACGTAGCGTACTATGACTGGTTATTTAGAACCACAGACCATCTTCGGGTTCCTCTTCACTGTCGGTGACTCGCAGGTCGTCTTGTATGGCCGGGTCAGGCTGCGAGAGAAAAAAGGTTTTGAATAACTCAAAAAGGAACAACTACAATTATTATTTCCGAGAACATATCTCGTACTTTTTCAGTTTTTGGCAAATATCTCGAAACTAGAAATCCGAAGTAAAAAATATCAAAATTTTAGTACTCCCCTTAAATGCCATAATCCCCGAAATGTGTCGAGCCCGATCTATGGATGACCTTTGATTGATCCTAACCGTGACTTTACTTTAAACCTCACAAGCGGGACAACTGACAACCTAGCTTTACGGCTGGACAAGCAAGCGCGAGAGTTATGTTAACCAAACTTAATAATTTACATTATTTTGGCAAAGGTCAGTCAAAAGGTCATCCTTGGATCAGGTTCGGCACACTTCTGGGGTGTGACCACAGATATAGATAGACTTAGATAACGCTAGTATCACGATCTGTATGAAAACCAAGCGTGCCATTTTTTTGACTACCTACTATGACGTCACAAGCGCTTTTTGACTACCTACTATGACGTCACAAGCGCTCTTTCTCACTCTCGCTCATCCAGCCAGCAGTACACAGGACTGAGCGCGGAAGTGGCGGCTTACGATTTTTGTACGTAAGCTGGTGCGATTTTTGGCACGCGAAGTAGTTGCTCTTGCGTTATCTAGTTGTATCTATATCTGTGGGTGTGACGCATGGAGGATACCAATTTCGTATTTTTTTACCCAGGACCTCAGTTTCCACTAGGATCTAAAACCAGCCAAATAAGCAGACTACGCATAGTGGAAGATAGCGCATTCAGGAAATAATAATATATCAAATATTATCTGAATAAACGAATATATACTATATTAAATCCTAGTTGCTTACCTGCCAGTTCTCCGGTGGTTCTTCCTTGAACTGTGGAGGCGGTTCCAATCCTGTGCCACCCAGCATCTGAGGCTCCATGCCCATATTGGCCATAATACCCATGTTGCCCATATTAGGTTCCATTGGTTCCTCCTACACAAACAATACACAAATGATTGTTTCAGCATGAGAGAAATGCGAATGCATGTTAAGTGACTTCTATAAGGGGTGCTACACACAATATGTTCGGGTCGGTATGATTCGGCGATGGTCGGGCGGAAAAATCGAATCTATACTAACCACATATATACTAATAATAAATCTGAAGTTTGTCTTGCGCTAATCGCTGGAACTACCTGTCGGATTTCAAAAGTTAATTTTGCATTTGATAGCCAATTCTTGAGATGCGATAGGATGCGACGCGGTGGGTTGGGGACCTAAAGGACATTGAGCACTTATAGATTCACTTTTTGACGCGTATAGCCATTTAAGTTAATGTATAATTCATAATATTATTTTAATCATTTTTTTACTTAAATTCATTGAAATAATTTGTGGGGTTTCTATTTTCATTTTAATTTAATACAATAAACACGTCATTTCTTCCATTATAGTGAAGCGACTCCTTTTTCAATTATAATCGATCGATTAAACATTAACATAAATCGTGGAACAACAAAATAATCTACATTTGCAACTAAAAAGTATTAAGAGTTGTCATTATTATTATTATTTGATTATGTTACTATTTTTTCGTTAAAAAGCAATTTTAGGCAAAAATAAAAATTAAGATAATGTTATGACGCCGTAGTCTATTGTTGTGTCACAACACTATTCGATGAAATGTCAAACAAATTGGTGTTTACTGTTTACCGTGTTAACCGTTTAGCCGTGTTTAGCTTTTCTCTGATTCCTCCACGTCTATCTACTACATCGAGCAATTTGACTCTTTTTGTGCGTGTGCTGCGAAGTGAATTGTTAGAACGTTTTTACGTCCACGGTGATTTGCTTAAAACATGTTGCGCTGTATGAATTGTTCTATTTTATTAATGAAATGAACATAGGTAATACTTAATTAATATGTACCAAAATAATGTAAAATATTTGCCAGTTAATAGGGTTTCAAAACGAATTGTTTTGAGATGTAACATAACCTCAATAGGTACTCAACTTATGTTTTTTTTTTAAAAAACCCCTCATTATTTAATTTTGAATTTAACCTTGTTTTAAAGTATGACACTACCCCTTTTTTGTGTTAAATTTTCATTACTATACTGTGTCAAAAGTTGCGCAACCAAGTGCCATAGTAACTTGCTCAACCTCCTTTCACGCGGGTGAAGTCGCGGACAGGAGCTAGTATAATATAATAACATATTTTGCGAATCGTGCCAAATCATGTCGAACCGAACAAGTGTGTAGCACGCCTCTTTCGGCCATGGCGACCAATCTCAACGGAGACCAGCCTTCGGCGCGGGAGATATTAACAGTACACAAGTGTGCGCACAGACACAGGTGCACTCCCTCTTCCCTCACTCTCATAGTCAGATAGGACGGCAAACTGACACGACCGGAGAGAGATCAGGCGCAGGACCAACGGCTTTACGTGCTTTCCGAGGCACGGGAGTATCATACCGTCAACATCCAAACTCTGGACTGTCACTAAGAACTTCCCAATGGAAAAGCCCAATAACATTTTGCCCGACCTGGGAATCGAACCTAGGAGCCCACGCTCAGCAGTAGTTCTTGCGACAACGAGACCAACCGGGCAGTTGTGTGTTGAAAAACCAAGATGGCAGCGTTGGTTCCGATTTTGGCCACGCGCCAAAAGATGCTTGTACACTTGAATTACCTTGACAACAGATGGGAAGGAATAATCAGTGCTGTGTTGGTCGAGATCCACGAAGTCATCGGATGGTTGTGGCGGTTCGTCCGGCACCTCGCGCTTTATTAGGAACTCTGATGTGTCGAAACTTGGCTCGCCTAATGGCGGGTCGTCGTCTGTAACAAAATAATACTTTTTTTACGAAGAAAATGATAAATATAATAGAACCAGGAATTTGAGATAATTTATGTTAAGGAATAACAAATTGGATTTCATACATCACAAAGTTCAAATTCCAATGCAACCAAAAACTTATTAGGACCTTTTTGTTAAATTGATTTTTTATTGTTGAGTGATGATGACCAACTCAAAAATCAACTTAAAATACATTTCACTAAAGTAGATAACTGAGTAAGTGGCGATGGAATGTAACTATCTGAGATTAGAAACACTGCTTTAGTTTTTTGTGTCCGTCAAACTTGGCTAGAATCAGCGTCCGAATTATTTTGCCTATTCCAGAGTCCCGCTTTCTATCTAATCTTCTCTATCAATCTCAATCTTGGATAAAAAAAGATTTTCCTTCATAATATTCTATTTCAGTTGGTCTGGCAACAGAAATAGAATATGAACTTCGAACAATTCTAGCATCTTAATTTACATGCAACTAAAGTTTACTTTAACTTGTGTTTTTCCCATTCTTACATAGCCGGAAGGCATATCTTCCTCTGTGTTTATCCGCATATTGATAAAAAAAAATAATATCTCACCTTGATACGGTGGACGTACTGCCAGTTGCACCATGGCTTCTGCGGCCACTTTCTGTTCAACCTCCTCGAGCTCTGAACTGCCGCTGTCGGAGTACTGAAGATCTGAAAAATAAAAATAAAACAACAGTAAGACTGATAGAGAAAACAGCCGAAAATATATCGTTAAAGTAGCAAAAGTATATTAACCATGGTAAAAATTTAAATTTTCATACATACCTTCTTCCAGGGAGTTTTGATCTTTTCTTGGTCTTCCTCGTTTCCTTGGAGTAGCACCTAGAAACAACGTAAAAATATTATAGCCAGTGAATTACAAGGGTCTATAACAATCTTGCTGCCATAAATAAAATAAAAAATTACTTTTTGAGACTCGCGCAGGATGATAAATAGAAAAATCAACAGTTTAAAAAAGAAAGTCCTGTACGAGGCCAAAAGGGCAAGGGATCCTTTTAACATCATTTTTTCTCTTCTTTGTTAGTTCTCGAGAGAATACATAGATATTAACAACTGACTTTAAAAATGCATTCATAACGTTATTTATTTTTTATTGTAAACTTCTATAAAGTCAAATCATTTATGTCAAATAGGCCCATAAAAGGCACTTTTGAACGACAAAAATTACAATGAAAAAATAGAATTGATTCTAGTCGCCCCTTCGAAAAGTTAGTTTTCGTATGGAGAAGAATGCGCAAGAAACTTCACCGTTACTCTTTAAAATATTTTACAAGGTTTTGTGTAAGTACATTCATTATATAAATTATATGTGAAGACGATGCACCTAGAATAAAAATTAGTTTACCACAAAAGGTAAAAAGAAATAAAAATATAGCAATGATAGGTAAATCATAGATAATTAATATAAGTCCCCTTCTTCTGCTTACCATCAGCAGCTGCAGTAGATGTGGAAGGCTTGTGCTTCCTCGGTCTCCCGCGGCCTCGCTTCTCATCGGGCGGCGGGGGCGGCGGCTCTTCCACGTCCAGGTCGGAATGTTCCGCCTCTTCCAACATCTTCTGTTGTACTCGTGAAATGTTTGTTTCTAATTGACTTACGTTATCGCCGAACTGTGGGAGAGAATAAATTTGATAAGGATTAAACATGGCTTAGACGTTGTTTAAATTTAAACAACAACAACCCCTTGTTTAGCACGCGTTGAACCCTCGCCATATTGCTTTCTTTCAGCACGTAAATTGCAAAGGATATCTTCGATTATGTTGATTTTAATGATTTAGATGACATGGAATTTATGAATAACTAGCGTGATCAAGTGAAACGAGTGCGTGTGAATCCTTTCGAACATTACAATGAATATAACTTTAGAAAACGGTACAGGTTCAGTAAAGCTTTCGGAAAAAAATTGTTGACCTAATAAAAAATAATATTTCACATGATTCTTAGATCCTCAAATTCAAGTTGCCTATGTCTTACGAAACTGGGCCCGCCATCAGGTAAGCGCCCTTTATCATTATTACCGGTTGTCATTGTACAGCTTAATTACTGCTATTTTTTTTTTTAATATTTAAATTAAAATGTTTAAATAATTTTACAAGTTGTTGAATAACTAAATGAATGTCATACTTAACAAAGTTCAGTTTTCACTGCAACTAAAAATATATTAGGATCTTTTTGTTACAAATGGTCACTCAAAAATCAACAGAATTTATTTCACTAAAGTAGATAACTGATCAAGTGGCGATAGAATGTGAATTATCTGAGATTATGAACACTGTTATAGATCTATAAACACAATCAAATTCTATGAGTAGCTATTGAATGCACAAGACAACGTTGAAATTTCATTACAACCTAAAATATATAATCAATTTATACTACTTAATGGTAAAGTAGATAGTTGAGTAAGAGGAATGTAAATTATCCGAGATTCTGAATTAAGAAAGAAGGAAAAAAGGAAAAGTATTTATTGCGACTCGTACAGGAAGATCACAAACTAAACTAAACACAGTCAAAATTAAAAAATCAATGTCGCAGCGCTGGTATTCTGATAGGGCCCGCTGTGATGTCAAGGGCAGCAAATAAAATAAAATATTAATTTTTAATTAAACTATAACATATAACTATAAGGTTTAACGAATCTTTAATTCTGGACCGTCCTAAAGGTATGCTATGATTGATTGACTAAAGTAACTGCAACACATCATGAATATTGACTTGGGTTTGACAACATTTTAATGGAAAAATATTCAGACTGCAAAGTGAGTCTTTTGCGCGAAATAATAAGGTACAAATATGTTTGCACCAAAATCCGATCTTACCTGTTCAAGCGAGTCCTGTGTTACTTTGAGGATGATTTCAGCCTGTCGTGTAAACTGCGAGTTGGGTCCGTTGTACGCGCGACAGTTGTCCACTAACAGTTGAATGTCGCGAAGGAAGTCGGCGCGACTGTGGTACTTGTGAGCTGCAATGTTTTATTTTATTAAAATTCATACATTTAGATACAAGACATGTGTTTACTACTATTAGCCCATATAAATACGCACGAGTGCGTTTTTCCCGCGATGATTTTTTTTGCGCACTGGATTTTCAACGCTCTGCTTGACGCCGAGAGTTGAAAATCCAACAGGATGCGCTCTGTTGGATTCTCAATGCTCCCACCGCGATATTTTTACGTCCTTATGAACGTAGGCTTAGGCTTGGGCTGAAAACTCGCTACACGCACCAACACATTTAGAACATGTTGTCTAAATGTGGTCTGTACAGGCCTGTTATGGATAATGTAGTGGGCTGCAATATTGTTAATACTAGTTATGAGCCTGTATTATTGTTATTTGTAAACATTTTATATTGCAGCTGTTTATTATTACTTGTGCCAAAATAAATATTGTTCGTATTATATAATTTTAATTATACACCTAAACTTATACACTTAAACTTATATACCTTTCTACAATAACTAAGATAAATATGATAACTGAGTGATTATTTCATCAATTAATGTTAGCTCCAATCGCCTGAAACACAGAATTACCTAGTTCAGGCACGAATGAGTGAACTTGACATAGATTTAAGAAAAACTGTATTTAATGTTAGTCCTTTTAGTTTTGAATAAATTTTATTATTATTTATTATTATTGTCCTATAATAAATAAAATCATACGGACTATAAGGCTCCTGAAGGAGAAGAGAAGAAAAGCTGTCTTGTTTCCGTTCCCTCAATTCATTGTTTCGTGTGTACGCAGATTTGTCCTCGTACGTATAACAATCACCACCTTATGAAACACTTCCACAACTGTGTTGACATTCTACCTGAACCTGAACCACTTCGTATATTCAGCTATTACGAAACCATTTGGACGTACATAAGCAAAAAGGATCCAACCCACAACATGACCGAAAATGAGTTAAGTAAATCAAACTGCTCGTCAAGGTCGATATTTTCGATTATCAAAAACAATCCAGGTGAAATACGAATATTTTGACATTAAAAATTCGTATTTTACTTGGTTTGTTTTTGCTAATCGAAAATATAGACCTTGACGAGCAGTTTGGTATACTTAACTCATTTTCGGTCATGTTGTGGGTTGGATCCTTTTTGCTTATCTACGTCCATTTAAAAGTCGCATAAGTATACGTAAGGAGAAAAGTCATAACTTCGGTTACTATATACCTTGTATCTTCTTGCCCATAGTCTCCATATCGATAGGTTTCTTGATCACATTGTAGTAGTCCTTCACTTGTTTCTTGTTGACTGGCTTCAGGAAAGGCCACGCTTCGGGCATAATCTTCAGCTTTGTAGTCAGTAAGTTCTCTAAGATAAATGATAATGCCACCTGGAAAGAAACATTTTAGATTAAAACCATGGATTAAAACCATTTTATGCACATATTTTCAAATATTTATAATTAGTTTTATGCTTTTTTATAGTAAAAGAATTTACTGTACCAGCCGCGCTTAGTACCAAAGCAGATGGCATGTAAACTGTTACTGTTACTCAGGATTCATAACTTCTTCTTTCTGTTAACCATATTATTAATGTACCAATAGCACCTACCAAACCAAAAAAAAAAAAAGTGTTAAAAAAATGGTAAATGGCTAATTTCAATAGTAAAAAAAAAACAAGTCAAATGTGAGTCGGACTCGCGCACCGAGGTTGCCGTACAAAGTAGGTATCTAACTACAAATTTACGACTTTCGGATTTTTTCCTTTACTTGTGCTACACGATCTTGCTTCTTGCCAAATTTCATGATTCTAAGTCAACGGGAAGTTCCCTATACATTTTGATTCCCTTGAGTGTCGAATTAAACGTTTTTTGCGGCATAAACAGCCGTATCTTTTTTTACGTTAACTTAAGAGACCGCAGACCTGAATATATGGTTTTAATTTAACTCGATACCTCCACGCGTTCCCGAAATAAAGGGTCTTGACAGACAGACGGACGGACGGAGAACAAAGTGATCCTATAAGGGTTCCGTTTTTTTTCCTTTTGAGGTACGGAACCCCAAAAATCAGAACAATATTTTTTTTTTGTATTATATGGTACCTGGTCGTTATCATCAAGCAACGGATTGATTTGTTTCTCCAATTTCATCAGTTGTTCTTCCTTCTCTGCTAGTTTTTCAACGCACCTCTGTAACATTCGCTGCGCGGCGATCGTCAAGCTGCTTGTTGGTCCTTCGAATCATTCAAAAGTATTAAGAGGTGTATAAAAACAGCTTGAATTCGTTCGGTGCGTCCTAGGTAGACAGCCCCGGTAGTGGTGCCGGGGATAGCCTAACTGAATAGCTAAACGTTTTAAGCTATTAAACTGTTAGCCACACAAGCTTTACGGGTATCAATCAATCAATCTGGTTTCTGCCTTTTCCAACTATGTATGTTGGGGTCGGCTGGGAGTCTATAGGGTACCTACGCACTATGCGGTTAGCCGGAATACGGTCAACCGTCCGGCTGAAGAACTGCACGGACCGTCCGGCATCACAGTGCGGATAAAAACTACTTACTCGTACATATTTTTGATTGCGGTCAGCCGGACGGCTGACCGCCTAAGCGAATGCAGCTGAATACCGGCATTTTACATGGAGCGACTGCCTATCTGACCTCCACAACCCAGTTAATGGGTCAAAACGACACCTCTTGGTAAGACTGGTTGTCTCACGCACGAGACGAACTTTACGGGTATATTATCTCTTTTCATCATGCAACAAGAGAAAGAAAACAATTCGTTTGTTATAAAAAAAATCTCGTAGGCAATTTAAATCCTAGTTGCTACGGAATATTATTTGGCAGCTAGTCATACTACCTTCTAAATATAAAGTAATTTTACTATTTACCTACTCAACTCAATAATATATGCCAATATGTCTGCATGCCATGTTAATTCAATAAAACAACAACGAAAAGCAGCTACTTGTAAGAGTATAATCAAAATTCTATCAGCATGCTGTGAGCTATGTGCACACTCGTCTCCACTTACATACACCTTCAACTTGCGTTTTATACTTCAATTCATTTTGCGTACAGAGCATGCATTCATTTAATACCACGTGCATTACGTGCATTTCACATGCAGCACGCTGTTATGCAAAAGGCACAAGTGTAGACATACCTTTGCACGAGTGTGGACATAGCTTTAAACCGGCGTCAGACATAGCTTTAAACGCGCAAATAGCTCGATAACATGAACAAAATATGTGATATACATTATTTCCCACTTCACTATCCCGTTTTGCAAAATCTCTGAAGCTGTCTGGTGCCGGCTTTAGCTCGTAAGTAGATTAAACTAGGTATAAAAAATCAATTCACTCTAAAATACCGTTAGTACCGTTGTAAAGAGTCGAGTTCTCGACAATTTGATTTACATCTGCCAAGAACTCTTCTCTGCTCTGATAATGTTTCTGTCGCAGATTGTCTCTTATTGTTTGTAGGTCCATCGGCCGCGACACGATGCGGTAGTAGTCCGCTACCAGCTTTGAAAACAAAAGAATATATTAGAATTTTTTTTAAAAAGAGGGTTTCTGTGACAATAAAAAAAAATCTTTCTTTCTATATTGTTATCAAAGGTTAAACATTCAAAATTAAATTTTACTATTCAAATGCAATATCATTACGGCGCATGAATCACTGTAATTTGAACCTTACGGTCTTGTTATAAAAGTAAAAAGAAGCGAACCCTCCACTAAACAATAGAACATGGAAAATAGAACTATACAATCAAGTATGGTGACAATGTCACTAACGGATATTATTACAGGATAGTCATAGAAATATGAACCTTATAAACTAAGACAATAAGACTTACTTTTGGATTAACAGGGAACAAGAACGGCTGAACATCAGGCAGATGCCGCATATGATTCAGCACATCTTCCAGTAGTGACGACAAGGTGACCAGCGGGTCAGTTCGCCGTCTCTCCGCGGGCCTTCGCACGAGATAGTCGCAGGAGTCCCCGGCAGTGCCGCGTCGCACTCTACGTCCCATGCTGCGAGGTTCGCCTGAGTTGGACCCACCCGCGCGGCGACCTGAACCACGGCGTTTTAGTTCTTCTGCCGATTGCTAGGGAAAGAACATAGCGTTAGATTGAAATTCGATGTTGAAGACATTTAGTATGGACAACTGCATGTCTATGGTAAAATAAATGATAAAAGCTTTTTAAAAAAATCTTCAACGCCCACTCTGATTCTAGTAACAACATTTGTATATGACTTACCTTAATAATCTTCGTAGGCAACGTCAATTTAGTGCCTTCAACGTATCCCATATCGTCATCTTCAGGTTCTATAGGCGGCGGTTCTGCGTCAGTCTCAGGAGGCGATGATGGCCATCCCATCGACCCTGTGTACAATGGACACGCCTTGTTCGTACGCATGTGGCCCACTTGACCGCAGGCACCGCACTAAAAGAGGAACAATTTTAAATTCAAATGTCAATTAAGTAATCTATGTATCTCTAATCTAATATATCAATCCAATTTAAATACTTAGTAAGTCCTTTCACAGATATTTTACCTCTAAGAGCTTCAACAGCAACCTTATTACAACAACAATAAAGATCACTGTGATTTTGGCAGACTTTACAGATGCAACAACCCAAAGCAACCTTATTGACACAAGATTAAAGATCACTGTGATATTGACAGAGATGCAAAATCAGAGAAACCAACACCCAACAACTAACTACAAACAAACACTCTCTCTCTCTCTCTGGATAACTGTAAATGGGCTGTAGTTGTACTGATGATTTATTTAACGATTATAATTCTGTAAATACATATTTGTTCCTGTCGCGAATCATATTTTGATCAACATATAACTTGATATTAACCTCCAAATTGCACAAAACATAAATTTAGAATTTCATGGGCTACCCTGGCGCTCTTAAAGCCTTTATACATGATTACCTTTAGTTTCAAATCCGGCTTCAACTTGGCACGACGCCGTGAGGAAGATGGGGTGTGAAGATCCGGTTCCTGCTTGATTTGTCCCAACGGTATCAACGGCGACGGCGAATTCATCTCTATAGCCGAAGACATCATAGGAGCTGGTGGAAAAGTATTATTATAGTAAGTATTATGACATAGAGATATGAAGAACAGGATTTAAATTTCACTCAACCAAAATAGAAAAGGCAGGATCCTCCGACCAGACATGATGAGGTACAACCCGACGATTGATGTCGAGACGTTATATATTATGCTAGTTGCGCGGTAAATTTTGCTTGCGCGATGCAGGATTTGGCGTGACGTAAGTGTGATGCGTAGTTCGCATGTGGCGATGTAGATGCACACAAACAACACATCGATATTTATATTAATGTGGATGGTTATAAGACGAGAAGACTAAAAAAACGATGGATGAAATGTGTGGGAAGATGATATGGCTAGAAAGGGTGTGAATACCAAGATTACGAGTAATAGAGAAGTATGGAAAAACACATGTTGCGCCAACCTCAAATAAATTAGGACAGAAAGAGAATGGAGATGATTATGATTTATAAGAAGAATATTGCCCAAAGGATGTAAGTGGTTTTAGTTTGAAGATTTTTCTCTTTTTCAAATAGTTCACTTCTAAATAATTATACAAATAAATTACTCACTATCAGGGAACGGCCCAGGGACGGTGACGTTGCCAGCGAGTCTTTCTCTTTCTTGATTCCTCTTGATGCGCCTCAGTTGTTCCTGTGTAATTATTTGTAAACTGCAGAACAATATAGCAGCGATGTTTCGAATGTTCGCAAAGGAATGTGTTAGTACTGCAAATCGTATTTAACTTATACAGGACGAAAATGAAAAGGTGCGCCAAATTAAAAAATCTAATTTTAATTCAAAGTGTAAAGCATGTCATTAGGCAGGGAATGCATATACGTGGGCGTAGGCAAGAGATTTTGCAACGTCGACGCGCGCCCTTTTTTCTTAGGAACGGCCAAAAATATGTAAATGACCGCTATTTCAACACGTTGCCAACTTACTTGAATTATCTGGCGCGTGCTAAAATTGATACTTTAACTATTTTACACACTATTTTCTCATTTATTTTGATATATTATGATAATGTAATAGTTACTGCACATCCTATTTCGGTTTGGCGCAAGGTTCAATTTCATCCCGTATAGAACAAAACCCTTAGGCTGAAATAAATAATTTTACTTGGTACATTTCATTTTTCTTTACCATTTATTCACCTAATTACAACGTTGGACAGCGAGTGATATTAGGGGACTAAAGTCTATTCGAAGCCTGTATTCAATGGACTTTATTTCCTACTAAACAAATATTGATGCTTTTTATGTGCAAATTTCAAATTTCAGAATGGCAGTATGGCGGAAATGTCAAATCTCATTAATGGTAAAGTAAATTGTGAACGCAGTTTACTAAAACAAACGTCAGCAATAAAATAAACATACCTGAATCCTCCTCTTTTCCCTCTTCATTTCTTCCTTCTGCGATTCATCCATCGTCGCAAACTGTCTTATGAAGGCATCATCCTTAGTTTGTCGTATCTTCATATACGCTTCAATGACAGCCGCTTTACGTACTAACTCTACACGGGTGTAGCGTTGTCCTGACGCGTTGCGGAACGTGCGGACTATGCGGAGGACACGACCTGCTGTACGAGAAAAGGGTAAAAGGGTGTAGTAGTTTGCACATATAGTTGAAGTGTGTGTGGTGTGTTGTGTATGTGCTGTGTTGTTGTTGTAGTTACAACTAATTATCCTAAAACAGGGCTTCCTCTCTCCTACCCTTTTGCTGTGCCCTACAGGGTCCATAATGATCCAAATTATATAGCTACCACCTAAGAACACATTATGGTAAAGTAATAAAGATATTGAGTATTGTTGAAAGTATAGAAGTGTGGTATTCCCTCTCACCGAGAGGCCTGTGTCCCAGCAGTGGGAACACTAAAGGCTGGTTATGCTCATTCTATTAAAGTGTATGTCGCAACCAACTGGTTTAATTTGCCGTTTAGTTAACCGCCTAGCCTTTTAACTAAACAGCGGCCGTTCAACTAAATCATGTATAGATCTCAACTAATCATGATCATGTATACATGATCAGCTTTAAAAGGGATATTCAGAGTGTAAGGAACATCCACGCGCAAACTGTTACCATAAATTAAGTTCATGTTTTAGAGCTACAGGCGTATAAATCCATGGTCAGTGGTACACCATATATTACAGCGCATGGAATATTTAAAAATCCGAGATAGGACAACCGGTATTTTTCTCACCATCAGTAAACAAATATATTTAAAATCAAAATTTAATGAAAAAAACACTATAATCTCAATGTTTACCTTGACTTGATGTTTGCTGCTGATCGTTTTGATTGATTTGGGGCTTCTTTTCCGATTGTCCTAGGATCATTTTTCTCAGTTCCGCTCTTTCAGCTTCCTCCCTTTCCATTGAAAGCTACAAAATCATAACTATATTTTCACCGGTATTGCACAAAGCAGTGCATTAAACTGCGACCTGGTTACAGTTTTCTGGCAACTTATGAACAACAGCGATAGGCCCCCTCCCGCTCAGGGTGGAGCAGAAGGGAGTGTCAGACTCTTACTGACTAAAACCTACCCGTGTTCCTTCCTTAGCCCTTTGTGTTCCGGGGTAGCTGTAACCCTTTCGGACAATCCCGCTGCCCCGGCAGGCTTCGGCCCTTATGGGCCCTTTCCTTAATGCCGACATCTCTTTGAGGCGCGCGTGGAACACGGCCGCGCCGTCCGGCACGGGCCTGCCTATCGATTCTGTAAAAATCTCACCGTGATAACATAGGTGAAGTGAGCGTGAAGTGAACTATCAACATGGAGGCAATCCCTAACATCAGGTGGAATGACAGCTCACTTCACCTTAGTTTTCACGGTGAGATTTTTACAGAATAGCGCTGCTGGTCCTGTTCGGACGGAGAGTTACCCATTACTCACCGCCCGCAGGCCCGCGCCTACGGTGGCCGGGAGTCGTCACTCGGCTCCCGACGCCCGGAGCGTCTCCAGCGGCAACAGCGATAGGCTAGACTTAGAAGCTTTTAAGAGAAAAATAGGTACTACTTGTTGGGACCATCTTTTTAAGCTATAAAATATTTACCTGTTCAGTAGTCTTCTTGTTTGCCAGCATATTCTCCAAGTTCTTTCCCATCTCCTCCAAATCTGATTCTTCACTGACGGAACTCTCAGCCTCGTCTGTACTCAACACTTCTGTGCTCGTCAATACGCGGTTCTGCAGTTCGAATATACGCTGGCACTCTTCTTTGTATCTTTACAAGAAAAACGGATTATAAAAACAATCCACAACCAATCACCCTACAACTAGAAAGATATTTTTGAAAAAATAACAAAAGTTGGGATATAAAACCATTAGGTAGGTCTTTGAATTTGATGACTGATTTTCAGTCAAGATCTGACCTTACACCTGACCTGAGATACTAACCTTTCTTGATGTTCAGCGATAGAGAATCTGTTTCCTCTCGAAAACTTCGTCATTCCTTCTTCACCAGCTTTCGCTTTTTCCGTCGATAATGTTCTGACTACGTCAATAACTTCCCAACGAGATAATTTCTTAATCTACAAAACGAAGGATTTATTTGCATGTTATAGATATTGTAAATTTCGTTTATAACTTATCCAGCTTTCCGCTGCCACAAAAAATTCATTATTATGAATTTAAATATATTCGATGCCCGACATTTAGTAGCCATACCGAAAGTGGATAACCTTTAACGTAATTAGCTGGTATGTCTAATATTTTTTGCAACCCATCCAAAGATGCTTATTAATACCGATATTTAAGCAAATTGACGCTTATAATCATTCAAGAATCGGGCCCAAAATGAATTCCAACATACCTCTTCTTCAGGCACTCCAAACTTCCTCAACAAAGCCTTAGCATTATTCAAACTGAGTCTCCTCAAATCAGCGTCAGTTCCCGTCACAGTTCTCTTCGGCTGTTGTTCCTCATTGGGCTGCTGTGTTGGCTTGTTGGGCACCCGCACGTAAGAGAATCCTTCGCCGCAGCCGGTGGGGTCCGCTGGCCCAGTCAGTTGGAGCAAACATTTGCCACGCATGGCTTGGATGTAGGCGCGAGTTGTGTTCCAGGGGGCGACTTTTACCTTAAGAAAGAACATAAATTTATAAATATCAAGTTAATTGTACCTAATAGGATTTGTAATATTTAAGTTATAGATATAACCTTTTTTTTTAAATGCATTTAGGTTTTCATATTTTTTAAAAATTATAAGTTTAAGCAATGGACGATGATTTGACGATGATGACCTTTTTAGTCTCTAAAAAGTTAGCCCCAAGTTAGCAATAAATTGCTAAACCTAAAAAACGTCCTCCCATACCTCGTCGTCCATCTTCAGTTGCATTTCTTCGTCGTCATCTTCCTGGGGTGTGAATATGAACTTCTCTCCGTAGCCAGCGTCTTTGAGCCTTTGTTCTGCCGCCGCCATACTGAAGTACGCACAACACTGCTCCGGGGAAACCATAGCACGGATCTCTTCTTCGGATGGGAGTCGGAAGTCTGGTTTTATAACCCACCTTTAGAGAGTTACAAACAATTTCAATAATTATTAGGCAGAACAGTGACTGATGTAGTACTACAATCCGTCTAATACTATAGTTTTAAACTACAACCGAACAAAACAAAATAAAGTAAAAAAAACTGACTGAACTTCACAAAGTTCTCAGGAACTTTTCTAGCATTTGATGTACAAATGCTAGAAAAGTTCCTGATAACTTTGTTTCAATTTAAGATGCATGTCAAAGCAATATTTTCAACAATCTTTCATTGCAGATCGTACAAAAAATAGCAAGAAAATTGAATTGTCGGACCATAGCATGATCTTACCAATTAGAATCCAACCCCGTTCGCTTGAAATCGGCACACAACTTGAGACGTTTTCGAATAGAACTCTCAGAATGTGAAGGGAAAGCCCTCTTTATGTCATCCATCTTTATACGCCGCGGCTTGTCTCGAGATTTCCAGAATAATCTGTATATGAAGACCTGCAAAGACAAGAATATTGAAACGTCGAAAACGATTTGTCTTTTGCAAACGGAGTGAAATAGAATATGAAGCTGTTGCCCCCAAGTGAGACAACACAGGCTTAAAATAAATAAATCATAATGTAAGTAACTGACCTGCAAAAAGTCTCGTACAAAATTATTAGCCCTCTTGGAGTTTGGACCAGGCACCTCATACAAAGGACATTCTTGACCGGCCACGAATAGTGCGTCCACTTCACGAATGTAATAAGATTGTCTGAAAACAAACACATTTCAGTGACGAGATAAACTATTTAGGCTTTTTAAAAGAAAAAACCATTTCAATAAGTTTAAGTAAAGTTTTAAGGTTAAGTTGAAATAAATAATTTTGTATTTTTAAACCAGTAAATACTTACGCAGCTGTTATATCTGCTGTCTACACATGCATATACAGATGTCTCTCCGTGCACTTACCTCGTCCTTATAATCAAGAAGTCAGACGGCTGCAGTGTGTGTTCGTATATTGGCGCTCTGTACATATTATTTTCAACAACGGGCTGCGTTGCGCCTGGCGGTAATATGCCGAGGAAAGGCGACGTATGTGCATAGGCTACCTCGCCATATTTGAGCGGTTTTGGACCCTCATCCTGTAATATTAGAGTTTATATTTCAGTGGCAGTTAAGGAATTATCCTAGTTTTTTAAGAATGTATAAAAAAGATTTAAAATCATATAAAAAGCCAATTTATTAGAGAAAATTCACAATATGAAGAAGATTAATGTCTTTTTTTTTTTAAAAATAAGCTTTGATCATTATGAAAATGGTTTAAGAATGTTTAAAAGAGGCCTACCTTTGAATTAGCACCTGCCCTTTTAGATCCCTTTGGCAATGAAAATAAAAATACACATTTAAAAAAACATTTTGCCCAAAATATTCGGGCAAGTCAGTTCAAGAACTGTGTGGAATATTAGGATAGTAAATGATTAGTTTCTGAAATAAATAGTAGTAGTATAATAGTATAGTAAACACACAAATAGACAATAAAGTCCCGCCATTTTGATTCGATTGAGAAATTGGAGATGTCGGTAATAGGCCTGCAGACAAATATTATTACTCAAGGCGACGCCAAACATACCTTGTATGAAGGCAATACAAAGGTTAGGAAAAAAGTAAAAAAAAAAAATAACTTTTTTCACAAGTTTTTTACATAACTGTAATACTTGCACTGGCACTGGCCTTTTTGACACAGAGCTACGAAATACACATACCTTCGCCGCCGTACGTTTGTAGTAGTTCTTAATCTTGGAACACATGCCGACTTGGCTGATGAGTGGGGGATGTTCCTCACAAAACTCTACTAGCACCAGTTCCCCGTCCCTACCACTCAGATCTTCCGGAGTTCTCATGAAGAACACGTCTCCACCGCCTGAAGCTAACCGTTCAGCCTCTCGTTGCTGGGGACAAGAATTACAAGTTTTTAAGTTTTTGTGTGCAGTTTCATACTATTGGGCATGATAACACAATCAAGAAGATAAGAATATATTGCGTTAGTCAATTTGTACGACTACAGTTATGTTTTGCACAAATATAAAGTGTTGTGCTCATGTGTGAACATTTTTTGTGTGCAGTTTCATACTATTGGGCATGATAACAATCTCAAGAAGATAAGAATATATTGCGTTAGTCGATTTGTACGACTACAGTTATGTTTTGCACAAATATAAAGTGTTGTGCTCATGTGTGAACATATGTAAGAGAAATCTCTTTGGAATGGACCATTTATTGGGTCTCGCTAGGGTGCAAATAGTTGCAACCTATCTAGACCGTTTTGGTTGCAAGGATGCACAGGTTATTAAACAATGGCAACGCCTAATTTTACGTGTAATTATTTTTGAATGTATATTAAGAGCCTACACTACCTCAGCTAAAATTCACTCTTTATCTCGCTCGCACAATACTGCTCGCGGACTGAGTGAGAGCGAGACAGAGTGCGGTGCTAGGCCGCAGGCAGCGCCAATAGTTTAGGTATTTGCTTTTTACGGTGAAAATAATGGTAATTAAAAAAAAAGTAAATAACATAAGACCTGGTTTATAGTTAGTTCGGTTAGTATACAAAGTTTCATGATCTAATTTGAAGTATTTTTTGATTACCAGCGGTTTATTGTTCGGTTTGTAGGTAACTTTGGAATTTTTTTCTATCGAGAAAATTTTATGAAATCGTGTTTTCGTCTAACATAAGAGACCTAACATTAGTCCTCAACTTTACCATATATTTATTTAAAAATTAACGCTGCAGTATTTTCGACATAACGGAGGATCACGCTAAGCCATTTGAGGTAGTATAGACCCTTAAGTAAGAATACAATTTTTTTATAAGATATTTGTTGCGATTGTTTTGAGCCTAAAGACCAGGTGGTGATGAAGGATGAACGTTTTTGGTAACTTAGGTAACTATGACTCCCACTTCAATTTATTACTAAATTTCAAATCATGCATTTCTAGCTTAGTTTTACAGAACATACCTTAGCCTTCTTCTTAATATGTTTAAGAAGAGGTTGCACGGGATGCGGCCCGGGCGCGGCCAGCGGTCCGTACGAAAGTTTCCTCATGGGTGGGCGGTGGAAGGCCCTTAGTCGCGCAGGACCCATGTGAGTCTGTATGAACGGGGCGCGCAGTTCTACCACTGGTGTACTGTGTTGGATCAATTGGCCTCCACCCACTTTGAGGCGAGGGTTCTGAGATTTGGCCATGTAGAAGCTGCGGATTAGGTAATTCGGGTGATATTTTGTACTCTTTTTGTTCTAAGTCCATTGGAAACAGTTGGTTACTTGGCTCTGGTGTAGTATGTAACAGACCAAAATGTAATTTTCGCAGTATAAAAGTCGAATTATTTGGTTACCATCTATACAGGGTTATTTGTAAAACACCAGCAACCTCTTAAGAGGTCATTGTACTCATCGTTATGAACAACTTTTACTATGGGACCAAACCTGAAATCGCGAAAAAAAAATCAGCTGTTCCCTACATTTATGTTCGTGTAACTCGTCAAAATGTAGGGAACAGCTGATTTTTTTTTCGCGATTTCAGGTTTGGTCCCATAGTAAAAGTTGTTCATAACGATGAGTACAATGACCTCTTAAGAGGTTGTTGGTGTTTTACAAATAACCCTGTATATACAGTCTAGGATATTTTTTAAATAAAAGTGATATGGTAGGTATGTATGAAGTAACTTGTAAATTGCTCTAAAACCACATTCTACACTTTCGGAAAACTGAATTGTTTGATTGTAAGTGGTCACCGTGGCTGCAATATCGAATTCATCATAAGTATGTTGCGTTACCATCTTATAGATAGCACTGATAATGTTTCAGGTGGCACAACACAAATCTCTTGAAAATATGAATATAAAAATCAATACTTACACGTCATTAGATATATTGAAGGGATCTCTATCAGGAGATTTGGGGGGTGGTGGTGGCGCGTCTTCCTGTAACACGTTGATCACGCCCGCCTTGCCGAGAAGAATCTTTGACTTCTTCACGTGAGGATGAGGGATCTTCACTTTGGGTTGTGGACCTCTCTCTAAAATAATGAATACCTCTAATTAGTAGACACTTCGCAACAGCAAAAATAAACGTTACTTCAAAACTCTGGCACAGAAGTGTGTGGTACCTTTTTCACATAATTTCAAAGGCAAAATATTTATGATGACATATAAGTAGGATTGAGAGAAAGAAGTGAGTCTTTTCTTGTATCTATACACTAGCTTCTGCCTGTAACTTCGTCCGCGTGAAATTTCTTGTACCCCAACCCACCCCGTCGCATCGCATCAACTGGCCGCAGTGTCACTTCGTTTACGCTTACCGATCTTTCAAACTTTTTATTTTGCTCGGCTCCTAAGGTTCATAGCGTGATGTTAAATAACCTATAGCCTTCCTCAAGAATTGGGCTATCCAATGCAAAAAGAATTTTTCAAATCCGACTGGCAGTTTCAGAGATTAACGCGATGAAACAAACCAACTTCAGCTTTATTATTAATATAGATATAATAAAAACGTAGCGAAGTCATATTTACTAAAAGCCTATAATCTAGATCTAAAATTAATAATTATCTGTAACCTCAACTTAAAAACCAGTTCATACCTCTAGTAATCTTCGAGGGATCCACATCATCAGGTATACCCAGAATAATATTCTCATCATTAGGGTCCAAGGTCAGTATCTTGGGTTTCGGCACCATAGCCATATTCTCCGCGTCCCATATGACCTCTTCTTCCCAGGTTCCGTACACCAGCTCTTCGTTTTCGACGGGGAAGATACTGTACCAAGTGTTGTCTTCACCATCGGCAGGGTTGGCATTAGGATCTTGCTTTGATGATGACGTTGATGCACTGTATGATAGATCATAATGTTAAACCAATAAGCAGTCTTACGGAACAAAGTTTCCACACGTCAAACTTATAACAACCCTCTTTTTGTGTCGGGGCTTAATAAAAAAAAAATTTATATTATAAAGATAATTCAGGGTATTAATACTAAGGTACGAATAATGTAGCCTAGTTTGTACCGGCGTTACTATTACATATTTTTAAACAAAAAATTAGTTATTGTGATAAAACTGTAATAGTTAAACATATGGTATTGCAGACTTTTTTGTAGATATTGATGTCCTCTATAAAACTGTACTACATCACTTTGCTCTATTTTCAATAGTTTCCGCAGCGTATGCGTTAGAAGGACTTTTCGGCGTTACTGTTGCATATTTTAACATGGAAAAGTAGTTATTGTGACATAACTGTAATAGTTAGACGTATGGTATCGCAGACTTTTTCATAGATATTGATGTCCTCTATAAACCTGTAGTACATCACTTTGCTCTATTGTCAATAGTTTCCGCAGCGTACGCGATATAAGGATTTTTTTTGGTATTTTTTTCACACTTTGGGTTACATTATCGAAGTTTACATACGGATCCCTAACTTTTTTGAAAATATTCTATCGCCCATGTTCATCAGGGATAACGTAGGATTCTAATGGTGAAAGAGTGTTTCAAATCGGTCCAGTAATTTTGGAGCCTATTCAATTCAAACAAACAAACAAATCTTTCCTCTTTATAATATCAGTGTAGATATTTCTTAAGCACTAAAGGGGCCCGTGGCTAAATAATAACAGCCGCACAGGTCGATCGATCAAGTTAAGCTACGCTTTCCGCGGTTGGTCTGTGGATGGGTAACCATCTTTACATACCGAGACCCATCCGTGCCTCGAAAAGCACGTTAAGCCGTTGGTCCCGGCTGTCATTGGTGGATCTTTGACAGTCGTTACGGGTAGTCAGAAGCCCGTTGGTGGATCTTTGACAGTCGTTACGGGTAGTCAGAAGCCCGAAAGTCTGACAACCAGTCTTACCGAGGGGTATCGTATTACCCAGTAACTGGGTTGTGAAGGTCAGATAGGCAGTCGCTCCATGTAAAATACTGGTATTCAGCTGCACCCGGTTAGACTGGAAGCCCCCAACATAGTTGGGAAAAGGCTAGGCAGATGATGGTGATTTCTTAAGCACTTACGTAGGAGGTTTCGGTTGCAACGGCGCAGGTGGTTGCGGACGCGGATGTGAGAATTGTTGAGCGGTTCGACTCACTGAGGTCGGGACCCAGCCAGCAGCGTTACTTTTACTATTCAGTCGAGCCAGCACCTATGAAAAGTACGAGGTAACATAAACTTCATATGTACTTACTTATGCGGTATGTGCGGTTGAACATTTTAAGACTATAAAAATCGAGATTGGCCAAAAAAAAATGATCTCATATATTGATCTTGACCACCAAAATATATTTTAACAATGTGCCACTTAATCTTTTGAATGACATTGACAGGGGACACTGTTGATAAACATTAATGGATATTTTTTTTGTGAAATTGTATTGAAAAACAGATGTGAGACAAGATGGCGGCATTAGTTCCTATTTTGGCTAGGCGCCAAAAGATCCGACTATAATAACTATTTGTATTGTTCTCACCTTATGTTTGATCTCGCTACCATCCCATATGACGTCATCTTCCCATTGCAGCTGTGACACCATCAGGAAAGAATCATCCGGGAAGCCACTGTCAGGATCTTCTTTTTTCTCTAGTTCCTCAGGATTCTTTTCCTCAACTTCTTTTGGTTTTTCTTCTCTTTCTGGTGAAGGTGCCTGAAGGTGTAAATTCATATATTATTTATCAGTATTGATAAGAAATGAAAGGATTTTCTAGAATGTTGAAAGCACATTTCCTAATCAGTAAATAATGGAGCATGCGGTAAAACATTTTTTTATTGGCTTATTTCAGATCTTTTAATACAAATTGGTAAATTTTTACATTGAGTTATTAATAAACTAGCTTTCGCCCACGGCTTCGCCCGCCACCACCACCAATACCACGGGAACGTAATACCTGGATAATAACTAATAAGTACTTGCATATGAAAGTATATACTTAAGGTACTTATAACAAAAATATATTATGTTCAAATTTTGTCTATCTGACTGTTTGTTTCTGTCGATTTTGAGGTGAGTACCGGTATAGCTGAAAATAGTTCCGCACAAAAATATTGTTTTTCGACATGTACGCGAACGAAGTCGCGGGCACAGCTAGTATTAATATTATATGTATAGGTTTAAGTATTTCTTTATCAGTTTATTATTTTATCCTAGGTGAATGAAATTATTAAAAGTATTTCTTTATCAGTTTATTATTTTATCCTAGGTTTTAGGGCCCCCGCTGTTTCTACTGTACATAAATGATCTGCCAAAAGTAACAAGTCACCCGATGACACTGTTTGCTGATGACAGCACTGTGACCATTAAGAGTACTGATGATCAAAACCACAACGACGCTGTCACTCAGACAATAACCTCCATAGTGAAATGGTTAGATAATAATAATCTTAAAATAAATATTGATAAGACGTAATTAATGATGTTTAGCCAACGTGCGAATACCAATATGACAGTATGCTATAACAATAAAATCATAACACAAGTAGATACATCCAAATTCCTAGGTTTAACGATTGACAAAAAATTGGACTGGAAAGCACACACGGAGGAGCTAACTAAACGAATCAGCAAATCAGCCTATGCCCTATTTAAACTGACCCCAGTGATTAACGTCGATGCTTTAGTTACAGCATATCATGGTTTGGTGAGTTTAGTATTGAGGTATGGTGTCATTTTCTGGGGTAACTCAACCAACAGGGAATTAGTTTTTAAAGCACAAAAAAGGTGCATTAGGTTAATGTTCAGACTCCACAGTTTAGATTCAAGTTTGTAAGCCATTGTTTATCAAATACAAATTACTAACATTTCCTTGCCTATATATTTTTGAGGTAGCTGTATTTGTTAAGACCAATCCAGACCTGTTTACCAGAATATAATTTTATCACAAACGAACTCGACCACAGAACAATAACTTGTGCGTAAAAAGGTCCCATACAGCGTTGATGCAAAAAAGTGTTTTTTGTATGGCACCAATCATATTCAACCACATACCTAGTTCAATTAAAGAATTAAACATAAACTTATTTAAGAAAAGGCTTAAATCATTACTATCGAATAAAGCATATTACAGCATTTCGGAATTTTTGACAGACAAAATCTAATGACTGTTTCTGACTTTAGTTGGTACTCATTGACTGGTATGTTATTATGTTCAAGTCCTATAAACATTGCACGTGACATTTTTTTTTTCTGTATTATTTAAATTATTATATTACTTTTTCTCACACATTATTACATATTTATTAATGTTGACATAGTAACCTTATGTTTGTATAATTTTTCCTTTTGACATTTATATTTTCTTATTTTTATTTTTTTCAGAAATTCAATTAATAATAATAATAACATTAGATTCAGACCTGGTTCATATTTTTGTTAGTGACAATGTATTACTTAAAACTAATGTTAATATTATATGCGTTTGATAATCTAATTATGTTATCAATTTTAGTATCAATGAAATCCACTATCAATTTATTAATATCATCATATTTGTACGCCTTCTGGTATAACATAGCGCGCTTGTAATTTTTTATAACAACTGTTTATTGTACCTATGTTAACAAATGATTAAATGACTTATGACTTATGAAACAAGAGTGAAGTTGCCCATTCTAAATAATAGATTTTTATGAAGAAGAACCTGTAAGAACCTCCATTGAAACTCTTTTTAAATCAACTTAACTTTAAAATTCTGTAATAAAACAAATCATTTACCTTAACTTTAAACCCATAATCAAATCCGTCGCCGGTCTCAGGAACATTGAGCATGTCATACCACATCTGCGCAGGCCCGAACCGCCAATGCGCGGGAGTTGGTCTTTGAGACTTGTCGCCTGAATAGCCCGAGTTATTGTCGTTGTTTGAATGCTGGTTCTCTTCCATAGGTCTGTTGTTTTGGAGAGGCAATTTATTAGTTTATAATCTAAGATGATGCAGGTTTAAACAGTGTTCGGATTGTTATTTATAGTCTAGTTGTATAGTCGACCTAGTTATTGGTTTACCACCCTAAAATTGAATATCAATCAACTCAGCCTATCGCAGTCCGCAGCTGGACATAGATATAGACCTGCGTATGTCCAGCAGTGGACTGCAATAGGCTAGCCCAGCCCGACCCAGCGGCCTCTCCTAATTTGAATGTCACTGGCACGAAATAAAACGACAAGATCTATTTTGGTTTCAAGACCACGTAACAGTTAGATAGGCCAACCTTAGTGAAGTTTCGATTTAATGGATTTTTTTTGTCATAATTAGTATTGCAATTACGAGGTCGACTATACGAATAGGGATGATTGACTCTTAACATAAAGCAATTAGGTAAGTATTTATAATCGGAACAAATTTAAAAGTTTATAAAAATTAAATGTCTTCTTGAGAATATACTCGTTGATAAGTAATAAGAATAACGGTGATTTAATAGCATCGTGAAAGTTTGTTTATAAACTATCTAGAATTCTGTCTTGAATGTTTAATTTGATCCAGTCTGTCCCTTGCTGCGCTCCCCCAGCGACTCCCTAAGTCGAGGCCCGTATCCCACTGAGGGTACCCTTAGCGAGTAGTCGCTTAGTTTTTAAGTTTTTTAAGCCCTGGCTGGAGGCCTTAATTTATTGAGGCCTTCACAGGCAAGCCCGGTTAAGCAGTCGACAAACTTCTAAGTTGACCTGCGACATGCCACATATTTAAAAAAAAAATGTCTTTTGAGTAACTCCATGTGAAAACAGTTACCGATTCTCGGCAGTTTGTACGCTAATAATGAGCCTTAGCATTTTATGGGCTGGAGATTTTCTCAACACAAACTAGTTTTTTTGAACTATCACATAATAAAATCCTTACTTCAACAATTTCTCTTCATCATCACTAGCATACTGCGATTCCTGGTTGTCTGCCGGTGTAGGTGGAGTGTCACTACTTGCGCTGCCGCTGCGCTTGCGTCGCCTTCGCTTCTTAACGCCGCGCCATATTTGAGGCAAGCTCGACAACTTGCCAGGACCGAACAGACGGGTGAAGAGGAGAACCTGAAATGTTTGATTGATTTTAGTAATTGAAATCCAACCAAAAACATGAGTGTAGTTCAAGTATTACCACTGATGTGTGATTGCCTGTACAAAGGAAGTACAGGAATGTCGGCTTCACCAGTTGAAGAATTGAGATCTAAATGCGCGCCAAGTTCTATGCGTTGTTTTTAGTCAGAAAATTTGTATTTAGTTGATTAAGGGGACTTGTAACTGTTACGCCAAATTGTAACTTTGCAGGTTTACCAGATTATGATTTAGGGGGAGGTCAAAAGTATCTCGAAATGGTTCTGTTGAAATAGAAACTTGGCTAAACGCAGTACTGCCATGTGTAGTTTCCGTAGTGTGATTGTCTATCGCGATTTCGATAATGGTCGAAACGAAAGTTTTCAACATTTATGGTGTTCACATATTTACGTATACGAGTATCAATGAGTGCTTTCGATCACCACTGCTCTCAAAACGGAGAAGAAAAACATGTCCTAGAACCAAAAATTCATGATCGACATGCGACATCTACCAACCCGCGTGGTGGATTACGGCCCACTCCCTCTCACCGATAGGAGGCCTGTGTCCCAGCTGTGGGAACGTTATAAGCTGATTATACTATACTATAGGTACATGAACTAACTGAATAGACAGCTGTGCTGCTGGGAAGTTTCTTGCGCCACTTCTTCTCCCCAGCGAAAGCACTAGGAAGTGGTGAATGGCGGGTGTTTTGGGGGACTGTCTTTAGTAATTTTGACGTTCGAAAAGTGCTAATTCTCAGCCTAGTTTGAATATATGACTTTTGATTTTGATTTCTTAACTTTACATGTTTTAATAATTCGTCTGCTCTTCAGCAAAATAACATAATGAATGATAAATTGCAAATTCGAGTGTGTTACACAACTAGGCCTTACTTTATCAGATCTGAAGTCTGGAAACAGTTCCCTCACATCAACATTCGCGTATTTAGATGGCAACATAGCCGCCAGCGGTGTTTCCAGTCTCTTATCCTTATCCTTCTTGTCTGAAGATTTATGAGATCTGTAAAAATAAAAAGTAAATTATTGAAGAGTTCAGTTTAAACACCGCATACTTATGTACTAACATTATTTTAAAAAAATAAGTGCAAAATAAAAAAACTTTGTAAAAAAAAAGAACAGCCGGCATCAAAAGAAACCACTACAAACTGAATCGGTCGAAGTTGTTTTTATTTTTACTGTAACTTTTTTTTTACTTTTTAATTTTGTGGTAGGTTTTTCATTAACACCTCTCCAAACGGTGAAGGAAGATATCGTGAGGAATCTGACATGTCTGTAGAACGTAAATCCCGAAGACATTTGACATCCACCAACCCGCCCTGGGCCCGCGTGGTGTATTATGGCGCACTCCCTCTAACAGAGAGGAGGTACACACATTATAATCATCACGCGAGCTTCCTCTACCAAATGAACCATGCAAATCGGGCACACTAATCACTGAAAAATCGATATACATACATGAAAATAAAAATACTCACTGAATGCATAAAAGACGTTGCCCCACACTAGGAATTACTCCTATATCGTGGATGCGTTTAAACTCACATACACAAACAGCCAGACCCGGAACAATTACTTGTAGGTTTGTTACGTGCGGGAATCGAACCAGCGACACGCAGCGCAGCAGACAATCGCTTATCCACTGCGCCAACTGTGCCGTCAATGCTTTTTTTGAAGATGGTTAAAAATAAAATAAAACTTACGGTATTGTATTAGGAGGCGGCATAAGCTCCCCGTCCCCTTCCATATCCCCTTCGTAGCCCTCATCATTAGTGCCTTGCCCACCAGACCGATAAATATCATCTTCCTTCCATTTATTCCTCTCTTCCTTCACTTCACTCTGTGGACAATTGGGATCATCGACCACAGACTTTACATCGCTGTTTGTCCCCCGTGCCTCTGTGCTCGTGGAGTCTTTCTGTGCACCCTGTTTAGTGCTACTTTCTAAATCCTAGTGTTAACACAAACATGTCAGTGTGCTGATACATTATTGTGGTGTACTGGGAATTAGTCGACAGATGTTTATAGTTTGGTACTAGTGAATATTGAAATGGACACAATTGGCGAAATGCCGGATATGCGGATGTTTCATACTTCTCCGCCTGCTGACTGCTGTCATGGACACAAGCAGGCATTATTACGTTATTTTAGTAACAGAATTTAACAAACATGATACCACCATCTGCCAGTTAATTCTCAGCGTCAATATTATGACATAAAACATAAATTCTCTACATAACCCAATTATCATAGAACAGTGGTAGATTAAGAATGAATAATGCTTTGCTTTATGACCTGATGGCAGTAAGATAAATGATCATTCAGGTCAAAAAATATCTTACAATTATTATTCTAGAGTATTTTATATTTTCTATTATAAAAGGAAATAAATAAGGATTGTTATGTCGAAATTAAAATACGATAAATCATTTTGTTAAGTTTTTATTGAGACTTTTAAAGAACCTACAAACTAAGTCACTAAAAACATGTAATTTTTTTATTGTCTTACTTAGAACAACCAAAATCTTTTGTATGTTCATAGAATTTTTCACAATCATAGCATATATTAGCATATCGTCGACCATAGGTTCAATTGAGGTAAGGGACATTGGGTATCTTGTCCCTTACCTCAATTGAACCTACGGTCGACAATATACCTATAGTGTCAACACAACAACACGTCTTGGTTTTACATTTATTCACCAATAAAGTAACTGAGAAAGCCAACATTCATAAGAAATCTAGAAAAAAACATGTTTCTAAGGTATTATTTTATTACCCGAAAGTGCGTCTTGGAGGATTAATAAAAAATACTAAGTATTAGTTTTCATAAAATAATATCTTAATTTACCACTGATCCTTCACCAAAAAACTACCACTGACATTATACCACCATTATACTTCCATTGATATTATCACATTTTATACAATGGAGCCATTGCAATTCAAACATTGTGTTGTTATTAACTTAAGACAAACAACCAGTTTCTTAGCCACCAAACAATTCATAAAATAATTAAGGGGCCGTCTCCACAAGCGAGAAAATCGCGGTGTTGTGCCATCAAAGTCAATAGAAACTCTGAATTAATCTCCACACGACGACATCATCGCGACGATAGTTTGATGGCACTGCATGACTATCGCCCCGATTTTCTCGCCCGTGACTACAGCCCCTAAGACAAAAAGTATAACAAAAAATAATTTCACCATAAACATAATAGAGTCAAAAATAAATAATGAATGATAATAATATAATAATGACTTGACATAATAAATAGAAGCACTTCATAAATTATTGTTTTAAAAATTACTTGAAAATAAGGTGCTTACTGTGCAGTTGTGGTTTAAGTGCCTCCTCCTATGTATTAATCAGAGGTCCCCAATTTAGCTTTTATAAAAACTCAGTATTTAAGGAAAACATTATATATGTAATTTTTAGACCAAGGCACTCATGTTCTCTATCTGATGCTTGCCTCATGTCACTATTTGGTTCTCAAAAAATGTTAATTTGCCTTCTGTGCAAAGTTCGGAGCAGCCATGGTTTATCAGCCATATTGTACATAATACCTCATCATTCTATTCTCTTCAACAGCATTTATAGAACTATTATCTTGTAATTATATCGCTACTCCTATCACTTATATGTTTAGTGTTTCTGGTTGTGTGCTATGCTATCTTAAAAAGCATAGTTAATCAAAAAGTTTGTTTTAAGAAAACCAGGAAATACAGTTAGAATTATAATTTTTCCTTTGGTTTTTACAATAAGAGCAGGAATGTGGTGCAAAGATTGCAAAGGTCCAGTTTAAAATTTTTGCAAACATGTAGCTCAATCCTTTTCAGAAACAATAACATCTTCTACTTTTATAAAAACATGCAATAATACCTTTACGTCTTCCACAGCATCTTCAATATCAAAAAAGTCAATAGCGGACGGACTTTTTTGAGTATAATCTTCTGAAAAGAGTTTCAGTCAGTTTAAAATCAATAATATAATAATTGTTGAAATATCATTAAAAAACTGATTTCAACAGTCAGTGGATTGCATGTTTATGTGAAATACGCAATCGATCATAAAATCTTGTTACGAAAATGCTATTCTTAAATCACATTGAAGATAAAAATGTAACTCAGACAAACACAGTTCTACCTTCAAAAAAATCTAGCATTTATGCATGACCAGTGACAACGAAAACTTCATCAATAGAATATAGAAACTTACCTTTCTCTTGATCTTCGCCGCTAGCTTCCTCAATGTCTATTACCTCAGATATCATGGAACGGAACCCGAAGCGGGTGAGCGACGACAACATCCTCTTGGATTGTTTATCAAGAAGACCATCATCTTCTAACTGACCGTTTTCGTCAATATTACCGAACAGAAAACCAGTCAAATCCATGCCAGACTCGCCATCGCCCTGGTCGTCGCCGTCGCTATCCATTTTGAGTACCAAGAATACTTCAAATTAGAAACAAAAAACGTGCATTACATGCACACTTTAGTTTTCATTCAGTTTTTAGTGTTAGAAAACAGGTAGCAATATTTTAACAATATTTTTACACTAAACAGCCACCGTGACTCCGTGAGCTAATGACAAAAATGAGCTTGGTTTTTATTTTGACACATTTTGACAAGACAAGAAAGCAGGGAGCGCGTTGCTCGTCTCCGTTCGTCGAATTATAGAATAATTCTTGCAAATGTCTCTCTCGCTCTTACAGAAGTCAAAACAAGCCGTCTCTTTTTACATAAATTTAATGCTCACAGTTATCATTCCAATAAACTGGAACGCAGCTCGTATCGCATACGTCACGACTTAGTGTTGTCAGAAAAAGTAGAAAAAAATGCACAACAAATGGAAAAAAATGCAAATTGGATCTGGAAAAACATTAATTACCAAACAAAACATTTCCGCAATTAATTTTTCGTTTTTTGGCCACAGTGTATCTTAATGTTACTATGAACACTAATAGATGGCGGTAAAAACTGTTGTTTGAATTCATTGTTCTGATAAATTCAAACAACAGTTTCCAGCGCGCCTATGTTACTTATAGCCCGTTTTAAAGTCATTTTATACATTTTATAATCGCACTTCTTTTAACATACTCAATTTCCAAACTCAACTTTTATAAAGGTCAGACTGAAGAAAGGACCTTCTGAGATTGTTTGTATGCAAGAAATTACGACGTAAATTACATTTATGCGAACTAAGCAAAGCCATTATGCATTTATGCTCCTACCTTACTTACTACCAAACTTTCATCCCGTCTTCTAATAAGAGATAGTATCATAATTCTGCACTTCCCTCAATAAAACTACATACTAGGTGTAAGGGTAAGATTACCTGGAAGATTGTGGGAATCCGGAATCCGTTGGAGCACCAGCACCGGATCAGTAGCTGAGGTGATTCTTTCGGGCAGCGGGATTGTCCGAAAGGGTTACCGCTACCCCGGAACACAAAGGGCTAAGGAAGGAACACGGGTGGGTTTTAGTCAGTAAGAGTCTGACACTCCCTTCTGCTCCACCCAGAGCGGGAGGGGTCATTTGATGATTTCCCATCCACAAAAAAAAAAAAAAATAATGATTCTTTCGGGAAGGCCTAAGTTCCTTAAAGACGTCTTTATAAAAAGACAATTATTTTTAACTAAGTTTTGCCTGCGGCTTTGCTTATGTGGATGTCGGAAATTATCACCGCATCGCCGACCCGCCCACGCTGTCATTTTGCTCAGAGTTCTATCTGACTTAATTTAAATTAATTGACTTAATTTGCTCGCGCACTGAGACAGATTGGGGTAGCTTGATGTGCTGGCCTCTGTACATGTTATACCTATAACATCACGTTACCTACAACCCTCAGTGCGCGAGCAAATTGAATATAGGTAAGTCAGATAGAACTCTGACTCATCCCGGCGCATCGCATCACCTGCCCGCAGTGTCACATCGTTTTCGCCACATGTTTTCGCTTAGCGATCTTTCTGACTTTTTTCTTTTCTCTCCACTCGTCAACATAGCATAGCGTCATATTATATTGCCTATAGAATTGCCTTCCTCAAAAATTGAGTTACCTATCAAATGCAAAAAGATTTTTTCAAATCCGACTGGTACCTACCTAGTTTCAAAGATTAGCGCGTTCAAACAAACAAACTCTTGAGCTTTATTATTAGTATAGATTCGGTTATCTATGGTATAGATATACAAGTAAAAATGTGCGTATGCATGTAATAGGTAGTTCTTTCAACTTTTTAAATCTTGCGTATTATCATCTTAGGTTACCTATTCATAATGATGATTTTGAAAATATGGCCGAACCTATAGGTAGGTACCTACTTTAATCCAGTACCTATATAAAAAAACGAACGTAAAGATGGCATCAAAGTACCCATATTACCTAGCTACTCTAGTTAGAACCTAAAAGCAGCCCTTTCCTTCAAATTTTATGTGCTCGGGTTGATGTTAACAGACGTACTCTGTTTTTCTTTGCTCCTAAATCAACATGGAAAAAAGCACCGAAAAATAACCCAAAAGCGGTAGGCATTAAAGTACTTAGCGACTTGATATTTTAGCTAGAGTATAGGTATAAACGGCTACATATCGAGCTATATATTTCCAGTATTTCAATCAGAATGCAGCTTATACTTGGTTATGTATAGACTAACAGTGCCCCAGGGTTTCACCCGCGTTACTTTACTACTAAAATATTTTCCACTTTAAGGCTACACATAAAGCTATACATAACCAGTATAAGCTGACTTCTGATTGTACGAATAACCTAAACAATGCAAGGTCAGCTAAAACTGGATATGTATAGCTTGATGTGCAGCCGTGTGAAGCTATTTTAGGTACATCACGCTATGATCACAGTAAGAGTAGAACTATAGTAAACCTCGCGCAGCTACCGGTGCGCGGCGGCCGTGCTGATTTATTTTAAAAACTAGGATATATCCTAATATATTAATTGAAATCAAAACATGAATTTTCTTCAAAATTAAATACTTATGATGAATAACGTATTTATTTGGATAAGGATTAATATCATGTTTATTAAAACACCTTCACAAATAATGCATTATTTTAGAACAAATTTGATTATCATAAAAAAGGTTATGGTGAGTCAACTTTAAAAGATAGACATATGCAGTCGCAAACTTTTTTTTAGAACTTTTAAGGGGGATCAATTCCGTCAAACATTATTTTTGTGTACCTATGTAACTTTAACCGCAGCGCACGCAACGGAAGCTCTGAAAAGGAATATTTTTTCCCGTTTTTGCAACAGTTTTCATTAGTGCGACGCTCGTTGAGCGTGATGTTATAAATAGTATTCCTCGATAAATGGACTATCCAACAAAAAAAGAATTTGTCAAACCGGTCCAGTATTTTCGGAGCCTATTCATTTCAAACAAACAAATCTTACCTCTTTGTAATATTAGTGTAGATGTGTAGCTGTACATACCTACCGAAGTAAACATGATGTAAAAAGTCCCTTCACGAAGTCGTCAGCTCCGCATTCATAATTGATGGAAAACTACTTTTATTTTTGTTGTGAAAATCTCTTTTTCCGTTATCTACCGCACAGGTAAGTAATGCACGCAAAACATTGTGCTTATGGTGGCATGGAACGACACAGGGATTTTGGTAGTACCTATTTCAAGTTAAGTATTAATAACATTTAAAAAATATTTTAAATAGTTGGAACTTGACCATCATTATCTCCGTAACTAGGTTCCCAGGCGTGGTCCAGTACAAAAAATTATCATAATAACGGGAAGAATAAACAAATCTCGGCTTCGTTAAGGGTGTTTTTGCACCTGTTAGATTTCTTGTGAATTAGTTTCACCTACAGTACTTTCCTAGAAGTTTTTTTTTTTATCTTTAACTGTCCTATCTGTGAAAGTGTGAACGCAGGATAAGACGCCTTGAGGTCTCAGGATTGCTGATGGCAGCTGGATAAGAGTAGTCGAGGATTGAGTATAACGTTAGATTTTATCATGTGCTCTAAAGACTACACACTGCCTTGTGGTAAAATTATTGAAAATACCTAAGATACCTACGTACGTCGGTGGACTGGTAACACTTTGAACTTCAGCTGGTCTAGCATACTACCTAAGTACTTGCGGACTTTCAATGGAAGAAGAGGCCAGCTTGTACTGGTATTGGTACTTGGACTTCGAAATAAGAACAAGAATTCTAAAATCAAACTTTATTCTGTTAATTAAAACGGAATCACGCATGAAAATCAGTTCCAAAGTAGATTAAGCCCGTACCATTACTAAAGCCGCGACAGAACTAAGCCATTTCAGTCAGCCAGTAAAAGCCTACTTGCGGATTGTCCGGATAATTTATGTCTGCGGTGGCACTAGGCAAGTTCGATATACGCACAGGAATGGTGGTGTTGCGTAATCCACATTCCTAATTAACACAATAAGCTGTACTTACCTAGCTGTCATTTGCTATTATTAGTTAAGTAGGTGCTTAGATGTGGCGGCGTGATTAGTAGCGTACGCGACGTCAAAATTACATATATAATATCTAATTTTGTCAATTTTCAACTTATAAATAATATAAGTACTACTTGGTAGGTAGGTAGATTAGTTTGGTGATTCTAGGTAAGTAGGTATTGTATTGAGGCAAAGTGGAAATATTTTCTTTTGTTGATCTCCAATGTATTGAATACTTAGGTTCTATAGGTTACCTACTGTTACCAGAACCTGGCTAAGGAGTAGAGCAGTGTATAGTGGTCCAATCAGAAATGGAGGCAGGTACGTACTTAACCGTCATACGGTCTTCGGGGCAATTTTGACACATTTTAGGAATGAAATAAAGTTTTTAACCGACTCCAAAAAAGGAGGAGGTTATCAATTAGGTTGTATTTTTTAAAATGTTTTTTCACCTGAGTGTACGCGGCTCATTTATAGACCGATTTGGAAAATTCTTTTTTTATTTAAAAGGATACTTCCAGATTGGTCTCATTTTTCTCAAAATCCAGTTCTGATGATGGGATCCTGGAGAAATCGAAGTGAACTCTTCAAATATTATATAGCGATTTGGGTATTATTTATAGTGACTCGTGCATTTACTCTCGGAAAGCACCATTTGGTGAAGTAGAACTGATGATGAAGACCACAGATGGCCACCGGAACTATCCAATAATAAGTAGGTATTTCACGGGTTGCGATTCGATTACATTAAAATGGTTACTAAGCAATTTATGCTCGTCACAATTCGAATGGTAAAATGGAGCTGATGGTGGAGTACCAGGAGAACTCCTCAACAATTAAAGTCCCTGCATCGGGAAGCAATATTTGCCGATGAGCAAGTTGACATTAGGTTATTTGTAACTTAGATACACTATAAACAGACCCACTAAAAAGCGAAAAATAAAAACTTTTTAACAACAAAAAAAAACCGATTAAAAAAAAACTTTTTTACAAAAAAACTACCGACTTCCAAAAAACACTACAAAGTGAAAATTAACTTTAATTTCGGAAGTCGGTGTCGTTGGTTCCGTATTTTCTTTTGTTTGACACCGACTTCCGAAATTAAAGTTATTTTTTACTTTGTAGTATTTTTTGGAAGTCGGTAGTTATTTTGTAAAAAAGTTTTTTATTTTTCACTTTTTAGTGGGCCAGTTTGTAACTTATCTAAGTTACAATAGCCTAATGTCAACTGCTCATCACCTTTTACAAAATTGCTTTTTCCGATGCAGGGACGTTAATTGTTGCGGAGTTCTCCTTGTAAGAACCAGGAGAACTGGAGCTGATTGAGAAGTCACTATCAGCTCCGCTTCACGATACGCATTGTGCTTAGCAACCACATTAAAGTACCTAATCGAATCGCAAACCGTGAAATATTTATTATCGAGTAGTTCCGATGGCCATCTGTGGTCTTCATCATCAGTTCCACTTCACCAAATGGTGCTTTCTGAGAGCAAATGCACGAGTTACTATAAAAAATACCCAAATAGCTATAGGTGTGCCTACCAAATTTGAGGGTTTCCCTCGATTTCCATGGGATTCCCTCATCAGATTCTGATTTGGTGACAATGGGACCACCTCGGGAGCATACCCTTTAAAAAAAAAAAAAGAATTTTGAAAATCCGTCAATAATTGGCGGAGTATACGATGAACAAACATACAAAAAAAAAAAACATACAATCATCCGAACATAGTACCTCCTCCTTTTTGTGAAGTCGGTAAAAAAAACACTACAAAGTGAAAAATAACTACTTTCGGAAGTCGGTAGCAATATAGCAATAAACTAAAATACTGCCATGATCCAAAGACACCGACTTCCGAAATTAAAGTTACTTTTCACTTTGTAGTGTTTTTTTTTAAAGTCGGTACTTAATTAGGCATCGATCAATTAAATAACCATAATTTCCTTACCGGTCCAGAATTTTGAAAGCTGTATATGAAAATGAAATCACGTTTAGAATTAAGTAAATAGATACATTAAAGACCCATTCTATATTTGTAGGTACAGTAAATACGTACCTACTTTTCAAAAATTTATAGGTAAGTACTTAAGTAAGTATCTACCTCATATGAAATATCTATAAAATACATATATGATTATATGTATCTACCTATTACAACATGATGTATGCCTGTAGGTATGCATATGCTTTAAAGCGTTCGTTTATAAGGATATTCAAAGGAAAATGCAAATTAGACGTTATCAACAGGGACGCAAAGGAATGAAAGTTCTTTTTGATCCCACCATGCGATTAACGCTCCTGATACAAATTGTTGTTTTTGTTCTTTATATTATGTTTTCCGTTTTTAGAAAATATAAAGAAGCCAGGATGGGGATCCTTTCTGACTGGAAGTTCATAGTCCGAGTCCAAAGCATTTATTTGAAATAGGCACATAAAAGGCACTTCTGAACGTCAAAAATTACAATAAAATAAAGTTGACTTTAGTCGCCCCTTCCAAAAGGTAGTTTTCGTATGGAGAAGAATGAGCAATAAACTCCAATGTTACTCTTTTAAAATGTTTTTAACCGACTTCAAAAAGGAGGAGGTTATCAATTCGGTTGCATTTTTTTTTTATGTTTGTTACCTCAGTACGCCGTCATTTATGAACCGATTTGGATTTTTTTTTTTTATTTGAAAGGATATGCTTCCAGATTGGTCCCATTCTTGTCCAAATCCAGTTCTGATGATGGGATCCATGAGGAATTGAGGGAACTCCTCAAATATTATAGGCATACATATAGCATTTTGGTATTTTCATCAACATGTCAAACATTTGCATTCAAAAAGTATAATTTAGTGAAGTGGAACTGATGAAGGAGACCACAGATAGCCACAGGAACTCTTCAATGATAATAAGTATTTCACGGGTGGCGATAAGATATCTCGATTTGAATTTAAATAAATGGTTCTGACGAAAATGGTACCATCAAACCGATCTGATGATGAAGCTGGAAGGTAGGTACCGGAACTTCGTAATAAAACCATGTACTTATTCTAGCCGTGTTTGGGCTTATTGGAATTGTCATGAGATGCACTCTGACTATAAAAAGTAAAAAATAAAAACTTTTTAACAAAAAAAAACAACCAACTTCAAAAAAAAAAACACTACAAAGTGTAAAATACCTTTAATTTTAATTTTGGAAGTCGGTGGCAAAAACGTAAGTACAAAACCAAAGACACCGACTTCCGAAATTAAAATTAAAGTTATTTTACACTTTGTAGTGTTTTTTTTTTGAAGTCGGTTGTTTTTTTTTTTGATAAAAAGTTTTTATACTTACAATATTTTGCATAGATTAATTAAGTAGTATAATTATTAAAATATGTGAAGACGATGCACCTAAAATAAAATTACTAACTATACCACAATAGGTAAAAGAATTAAAAATTAACACGACTACAAACACTTAGTGCAATCCACGAAGACGCGCCCCACTCTTTTTCCTAATGCTTACAACACAAGTGAGCAACATTCCACTAGTGTTTTAGTTTTGTCGATACACACTAATTATTATTAGTGGCTAATTTGTGTGTATCGAAAAACTAATACACTAGCGAAATTAACTAGCGATAACCGCTAACGATTAGGAAGAAGAGTTGGGCGCGTCTTCGTGGATTGCACTATCTATACCTATAAAATAGATTTTGTTTAGTTATACAGGGTGTCAGGGACTTTGAAAACTATAAATTCAGCACATGATTCTAGACCTCCTAGCAAAGTTCAAATCATCGGTTTTCAATTTAAAAAAATCGTCTGTTTCATAGAAAAGTGCAATACCTATGCGGTCAAAGTATGGAACAGCATTTTTTTTTTAAAGCCTACGAATAATTTCAACTCAGGAGGCTTCATATTCATGCACTGAATCCATTGTAAAAGGTTGCGCGTCATGTCCTAGTCACCTCGTAGCTGATTTCAAGCTTATATAGGTATTTACGTTCCATAGCTCTGTAAGGTGAAGCGTTTTGAGAATATCAGCTTGCACGTTGTTCTAAGGCTGACATCCAGGGGTCTCCGATAAGTAAGCGTCACAAATGCCATGTTTTTATGGATGTAGGTATTACGCATGTGCCAGTAAACTCATGATACAGTAAAATCGTTAGGTATAGTAGTTATTCGTAGGTACCCAAACAGATATGTAGAGTCGCCTCATAAACCTACAATTTGCTTTATTATGATCCTGAGAGGTCTTGATTAAACAATTTCTCATTTTGAAGCAGGACATAGACTTCAGTTACTTACGATATTACTTCGTAAGTCACTCCATTGCGAAATTGCTAGACAATTTGTAAGCAACATATTTTCGGCATTTTCTAGTTCGAAAACAAGGCAGCAAGTTCATAGTTGTTATGTAATGTGTCTGTTACAAAATGTCCTGAGGTAGTGGTTCTCAAATATTTTTGCGCATAATTTTTTAAATAGGTACAGTCAGGGAATGCAACTGCTAAGCAAATTGACACCCTAAGTTAATTTGCTGTGTTGTAGCCATTTCTCACAACTCTCAATGATTGAAATTTTTGTAATTTGACTTTAGTTAAGTTGTTAGTTAATTTGCATAGATATCAATTAATTTACTTGGGTTTACTTATTACTATGTAATCATTACTACCCTATAGTAATAATAAGGTAAGTACTTACCTACTTATTGAGATTAACGTACCTACCATAACGCTAGTTATGGTAACGCTAGTTAGTTTACATTCTCTTTGGTACCTACCTTTGCATTTAAGAGTGAAGTCAGTGAAGAACAACATTCCAATCGTAAATTGGGTACTTAGCAATATCTGTACGCTGGTCAAAGTCAAATCATTAATTTCAAGCAGGTAATTAAAAGGTACTTTTGTAGTCAACATTTACAAGAATTTGATTTTAGTTGCCCCTTACAAAACGCTAACTAAACTAAGGGCTGTTTTTTCAACCAACCGATATTTCTTATTTGTGGAATATAATTTACGTCTGACAGTTTTTGTATGGAAGAACTGTCAAAAATTCAAAATTATTCCTCCGATAAAGTTCTCTGGCGTTGGAAAAATCAGCACTAAAACTAAAAAACTTTTTTGTGGTATAGGTACAAAAGATCTTTTAGGGGTTGTACAGTAATTATTATACATATTACTAGCTGACCCCGTAAACGTCATTTACAAAAAAAAAAAATAGATAGTAGCCGATTCTCGGACCTACCCGATATGCACACAAAATTTCATACAAATCGGTTTAGCCGTTTCGGAGGAGTATGGTAGCTAACACTGTGACACAAGAATTATTATTTAGTTTTTATACCAGAAAATATTTTGTATAAGTACAGAGGCCAGCACATCAAGCTACTACAATCTGTCAAATTTGTTTAATAGATTTTCAACTTTATCGCTAACGAATAAGGTCTAAGTTGTTACGTTTGTTGTGTTGTTGTTACGCTTGCCACGGTTGGTCTGTGGATGGTTGACCATCTTTACATACCGAGACCCCTCCGTGCCTCGGAAAGCACGTTAAGCCATTGGTCCCGGCTGTCATTCGTGGATCTTTGACAGTCGTTACGGGTAGTCAGAAGCCCGAAAATTTGACAACCAGTCTTACCAAGGGGTATCGTATTATCCAGTAACTGGGTTGTGGAGGTCAGATAGGCCGTCTCTCCATGTAAAATACTGGTATTCAGCTGCATCCGGTTAGACTGGAAGCCGACCCCAACATAGTTGGGAAAAGGCTAGGCAGATGATGAATAAGGTTCTAAGTTGATTGGGAAAATTTGACAGTTTCGTGTAGCTTGCTGTCCTGGCGTCTGTACCTACTTACAGGGTGGAAGGTCCATGTCCAGCAGTACCTAAACTGATAGAAAGGATATGACAATTGTCCTGATTCTGTTTTTCGTACATAGTTTGAGAACTAGTTCCAGAGTTAATTATTATAACTGAAAGTATGGTGCCTGTATAATTATAAAAGCGAGCTCGACACTGAACTCGGGATAACAGACGGAGAACTAATATTCGTAATTGAGTTTGCTCTGTTGTAAATGCTGTGTGCTGTATTAGCTTGGATGCTGAGAGATCTGCTTCTCGAACACGATGAAGGAAAACCTCTTAGGAGGATACCAGACGGGCAACTCTCGCATTCAAATCTGTCTTAATCTGTCAAAAATAACTCTGAACCTATCTACATTTTTGACAAGTTTTTGATTGTCACCGAGATGAAAATGTCGACTAAATTTTGAACGTTTGGCCTTCTGCGGGGTATTTGCATAACACACTAACAGTAGCAATGGCTTTGATTTTGACAGTTCAACAAAATTCCTTGCTTGGGGCAAGGAATGTTGTTATGTTGTAAGTATTACGTTGATGAACACAGTTGAGCAGACAAATTTTTCGAACATATGAATCAATGGATTAGTCCTTCAAAATTAATCACGCAATACAGGGTGGGCTAATGCCAACGCTCGGGCTGATTAAGTACTTCTTCGATGTTAAGTAGTACCTATGTACCTATGTGAATCTAAGTAGGTATGTAGGTACTTTAAAAGATCATAATTAATTAAAAGAACATCTGACCATAACATTTCACAGTCATCAACTGCATCCAATTATAATTAAGAACTTACATTCAATTATTTTATTTACGAATCTGGCACAGACGGTGGATTATTAATATTTCAGCAATTTAAATTGCACAGACACTCAGAAAGTTAATTAAATAAAAAAGTTCAATGCTTATCCAATAGGTACCTATCTAAATAGCTGTATCTGGCATTGTAGGTGTAGCAGCGGGATTGTCCGAAAGAGTTACCGCTACCCCGGAACATAAAGGGCTAAGGAAGGAACACGGGTGGGTTTTTGCTCCACCCAGAGCGAGAGGGGGCATTTCAATATTTCCCATGCACAAAAAAAAAAAAGGATTGTAGGTGAGAGCCCTTCCACACGATGCGGTGCGGCTGTTAGTTGTTCAGTTCGATGGTTTAAAGCACCTCTTAAAGTTTGTAGGGTTAATTTTTAAACACCTTATATAGATTAGTATAAATGTAGACAACCTACAGTATTGTCTCTCCTTCCCCTTTTTAATCCATCCAAAGGTTGAATTTAAAAGATCGCCCTCAGCGATAAGACCGCCCATTGTGTCACCTTTTGTAAAATTTCTACTGTAAATATATCTGTAATATAATGGTGCACATAATAAAGAGTGTCATAATCTATTCTAATATGCTTATGCATAAATCCAAGCGCAATTTATGTTCTTTAGGCCGCTTATTAGTCCACCATAATAATCCAGTTAACGAAATTTTCTATTCTAGTCTGTAATTATTGATTCTTGAGCAATTGCTGCCAAGTGGTGGTGGTGGTGGTGGTGCCCCGACTTACCTACGTCTCGTAGGTTGTGGGTTCGAACCCAGCTGACACTTTACTTTGAGTAAGTAATTTATTACATTACGTGCCATCATCATCTGCCTAGCCTTTACCCAACTATGTTGGGGTCGGCTTCCAGTCAAACCGGATGCAGCTGAATACCAGTATTTTACATGGAGCGACTGCCTATCTGACCTCCAAAACCTAGTTGCTGGGTAATACGATACCCCTTGGTAAGATTGGTTATCAGACTTTCGGGCTTCTGACGACCTATAACGACTGTCAAAGACCCACGAATAACATCCGGAACCAGCGGTTTAACGTGCTTCCGCGGCACGGAGGGTTCTTGGCATGTGAAGATGGTCACCCATCCCCAGACTAACCGCGGCAAGCGTAGCTTAACCTGATCGATTGATCCATGCGGCTGTTACTTAGCCACAAGTTCTTCCATTACATAAATTACGAAAACAACTGTGGCCGGGCTGCATCGCAGCACACTGTAATGTATATTACGTTACGTGCCAATGCTCTCAAAACTGTGAAGGAAAACATGGTGACGAAACTAGCATACCCTAGAAACAAAAATTCGAAGACTGTAACATCCACCAACCCGCACTGGGCCCGCGTGGTTGAGGTGTATTATGACCAGTGGTCGGAGTAGGTAGAGCTGTTTTTGCTACTTGCGACATGCGGACATAACATGGATATGCCAAATATTTCCCGGAATCCCGGGAATTCTCGGAATTAAAAAAAACATTGTTTAAGTAGTTTTTATAGGAGTAGGTAGAGGTATTTCTGTTATTTGCTACATGCGGACATAACATAGATATGCCAAGTATTTCCGAAAATCCCGGGAATTCTCGAAATTAAAAAAACAACTATTTAAGTAGGTTCTTTTGTCAGTGCTTAATTGGAACGTTATATTTAAATGGATAATCCACTTTTATTTCAAAATCCCGGGATTTCAGAGGCATATCCATGTTAACATCAATGTTTGCGGTCATTCACCCCAAACAGCTCTACCTACTACGACCACTGATTATGACCCACTCCCTCTCACAGAGAGAAGGCCTATGTCCCAGCAGTGGGAACGTTATAGGCTGACTATGCTATAGTTATTATTTGTCTGGCAAAGTTGAGCAGCTCAAGCGAGTTGAAGGAAAAGTCTTAGCGCATTTTGATAAGACTTTTTCAAGTCCATAAAAAAATTGTACACAGCGGAATTCTGATAGTAGATATTCCAGAGCTAGACCGAAACACTTATCAAATGGCTCGCACTTGATCGGATTTTTATGTACCCAACGCGATTCCTAAGTTCTGTTTTACAACATCATACTTTATCTAAATGTTCTGGCATAGTAGGTTTTACTTTAATAATATAAGTATAAGAAGCTGTCTCTGTGGATGATACCTAGTAAGCTTTTTAGATGGCAGTAGTTTATACTTTAACTAGGTTCTGCCCGCGACTTCGTTCGCGCGAATATCGCCCCCCTGTTCACCCTCTTGGGGGTGGAATTTCTAAAAACCCGTGGATACCTACGCTTCACAAATCACATGCCCTTCAAATTTTATGTCTCTAGGACCGACGGTTTAGGCTATGCGTTGATATATCAGTCAGTCAGTCAGGACTTTGAATTTTATATAATAATATAGATTTGTAGGTGCACACGGCTACACATCAAGCTATAAATTTCCAGTTTTGGCTGACCTCACATTGTATAGGTTTTTCGTACAATCAGAAGTCAGCTTATACTGGTTATGTACCTGTAGTTTGATGTGTAGCCGTGCGTATTATGCTTGAGTTTCATGGTATAAACATAGTTTTGAAGTAATGAGCAATGCATCATGTAAGTAGCGTGGTTCCAAAAAAGATGGTGGAGTGGAATATACTGGCAGCTGTGAAGCTTAATTTCTTATATTAAACTAGCTGCGCCCCGCAGTTTCGCCCTCATAAGTCTCGATCCCATGGGAATATCGTGTCGTGGGATATAATGTACTCTATGTCCTAATCCAGGTCATGACCTGGATCTTCATGTGCCAAATTTCAACCATCAGCCATTTTAGCGTGAAATCGTAACAAACAAATATGCAAAAATCTAATCTTTTCTTTTTATAATATTAAATTATAAAAAGAAAAGATTAGATTAGATTAGATTTTTTAGTTTAGATAAATAAATAAAAAAATATCATGTTTTATGTGCACGTCTAAGGAATACTACGTCAGTGCAATACTCGTACCTAGCTCTGAAACTATTTAGATTGTCAAACACATATTCTTTGACACAGAAATGTTTATATCTATGTTCTTTGATATCCTACACTATTATTCACTTCAAACTACCCACTGACTCACTAAAGTCGCCATGTATGCGATAAACTAAAATGACAGCAATTTTGTACAATATCTTGCTTTATTAAAGCAATAACTTATATAAATGTATCGCTAACATTTTGTAGGAATAGAAAAATATGACTGCCTTGCCGCTGGTCTAGTCATTGCTAGAGCTACTGGTGAGCAGTGTTATTTGGTTTTTCCTTCAGAATTTCTCAGTAGAAACAACTCATACTTGTTACATACATATATATATCTTTAAGATAATTAGAGGGAAGATACACAATGCGGATATGTTGCGAAGAATGGAACTAGTCATGCCAAACGGTTAGGTATGTTGGTCGTCGTCGTCAGCCGCGGTTGCTGGCGGTACCGCACGCGAACGAACTGGGGCCCAAGTCTGCTATTTTTATAAATTCGTCATTCCAACACGATCCCATTGTCATTTTGCTAAAAGTTCGTAATCTGCTAAATTCATAATGGTCGATCATTGGTCTGACAACGGTCTGAGAAAAACTACTACTTACTAAATTTCATGCTAGATTTCATTTAATATATATTTATACATATTACGTATTAGTGTTTGCAATCTGAAGTAGTAAGAAGTTCGTAAATAGCAATAAACATTACATTATTCATTTTTCAAAAAATAAAATAAATACACAATACCTATTAATACTTACTATCTTCACCAAGGCAACGCGATCCTTACGCCTATGTACACTTGCACATCGATATTAAGTTGTTAGGGTCAGCTTGTAAGCCGTACAAACTAATTTCACTAATCGGATTACAACTAATATAGTGGGCATATCCGCGAAATTGTTTCCGACTCGCTCGGATGATTCGTATAATTGATGTAAGGCAAGTTTGCGATGCTCCAAGTATTGTTCCGAATCCTGGCGATTATGTATGTTGTTTCACTTGTTTCAGCAATTGGGTATGTAAAGTTTTTTTCAGGTATTTTTTTTATATTTTTAATTTATAGATTTAGTTATTTTATGCAACTAATTTCAAAATTTTGGTTTTCTAAGCAGCCATTAATTTTAAATAAATTTTCTAAATTCTGCTTCAAAAGTAGGCTGAAGAGTTCAATATCTATGCCACGTATAACACAGTAATAAAAATTCTAAATTTGACGTTTTTTGCTTGACATCAGAAACTTCAAGCATGACACTAGACAGTTTTAGAGGTGGGAATGATCGACATAATCGATTGAACATTTACTTAATACAGTTATTAATTTTGTATAGGGAGAAGTGGAAGGAGGGAAGGGAGGCCTTTGCCCTGCAGTGGGACAGAAATGACTGATAATTAATAATTAAATTAAATAATAGATATTATTAATATGTCACTATCAAAATCAAACCAATAACAAGTAGCTACAGTACCTAGTTATATTTTCAAGTTTGCAACACTATTTGTGGTTACAAAATAGTTCGAATGATTTTAAACTTAAATATTATTATTTAAAGGGAATGCATTTTATTTAAGCTATCATTATAATGATTGATTAACGATAATTCAGAATTCGGGATTTAGATTTTATGTGTGAATAGATTTTCAATGTTTGATTTGAATCGATTCAAAGGCCGAAATTTTCGCACGACTGCATTACATACCTATATTATTATGGTCATCCCTATAGTTGACATTATATGACTTTAAGTTTTTATCATATGATGAGAGGAGGCACCGAAAGTATTCTCAATCTGCTTACTTGTGACGTCATTTGGAGGTCAAATGAAAGTCAAATGGTATTAAGTGTTTATGTTAAAATAAACTTCATCTTATAATTTTAAGCACTAAAAATAGAAAAATTAAGTTAAGAAACCTTAAATCTCGAAATGGTTTCGGAATCAGCGCAGGATTTTTTTTCTTTACATACCGAATTTGCTTGGAAGTTGTTTACGCTGCAGTTTGAGGAAACTAGAGGGTTATTGATCTGAGTTTAGCTTTTAAAAGATTTTATTAATTTGTAAATTGTTTTCTCGATATGCGATCTGCCAGAGATGTCAAAGATTCAGAGGTTAAACTTTTAGACCGTGTCATTGCTTGAAAAAACATAATAAAAATAAGGTTGTTTGTAGGCACAAACGAAAAGCGATGAAGTATTATAATCACCTGAAATACCTAAGTTGAAATTGAGAGTATTGTAATCAAACACCAAAAATATTAATGTAATCCATAGCAAGATCACAGTCCTTATTACCATACAGCAAAAGGATCAGTAGCGTTCGCATTATATTTGTGATCCTCCATTATATAAATTGTAAAGAAAACCAAATGAAAATTTTTGTATAAGCCTTAATATTCCGAGAAAAGGATCGCTGTCGCTACATTTGAAGTGAGCAGTTAAATATAGCTTTGATAATACTGCGACAATGTGAATAGCTAGAATGTTGTATAAGGTTTCTTGCTTTTATGCCACTTTTCCATTACGTTCTTGTGTACCTGGTTGATGACGTTGTTTGAATTATTGTAATGCTCGTGTTAAAGTTAATACAAAAGCAAGAACTGGATGTTATTACATTACGCTGCGACAAAATAAATGTAACAAAACAAAGTTCTTTGTGCAATATTTAGCTTCTAAATATTTTTCATATTCGCGCATATTATAAGTTCATAAAAGTTTTTAAGCGATTCGCAAATCCAAATCAGCACCTATCTGTTTTAGTAAAAAATAAATCATCATCCATTACGATTACAAAGGCATTAACGACAACACGCTTAATAATAATAGGTATTATTTGTAATTTTCGTAATTATTTAGGTGGAATCATCTCCAGAATTACCACTCAAACTATTGCTCAGCAGATCATATATTTTCTTATAATTAACCAATTTAATTGCCTAATGGCATTTACAGATGGAAGGCGCCGCCGAAACCGGCACAGAAAGAGATGGCGTGATGACCTGGGGGGCGATTCTACTAATTTGCAACGTTACTCGTTCAATTGTGTTTTAATAACAGTTCTATTTTGATCGCCGTTCGATATTTACTTATAAAGTCATTCTGCTATTTCCTATGCAAACTGGAAACTAAACCTATGCTGAATCGCAACTGAATGGTAGCGGGAACGTAACAGTGGGTAAACTGTGTTACCAACATGCCAAATACTTGTATGTTTTAATAATACCACAGAAAAAAAGTTGAATCTAAAAATGTTACATACATGTCACCGAAAGTATTTTGGAATACAAAATTATATTTAGACCATTCGATACTAACAAGTGTCAAAATAACAGTAGAATGTGACTAACGGCGCATTCACGACCTTGCCGCGGTGAGCGGCGGCTAAGCGCGGGGCGGCGAGAGGTAAGAACAAAAGTATGAAAATGTTTGAAGCACGCCACGAGTCGCCGCTCATAGCGAAAACGCGCGCGGTTTTGTCGGAGCGAATCGTTGCAGCGGCGCGCGGTGCGGGGAACGGCGAGATCAAAAGAACTGGCGAATGAGTGCGACGCCACGAAACAGAGCGGTACGGATAGCGGTGTAGGTGTGACGGACTCGGTGGCGAACTTATAAATAAAAAAATTTAGACTATTTTGTGGCGGTAATGGATATAGAGTATAAGTATAGAATATAATCAAATGTTTCCACACTCATTCTTGTGTACTCATAAAACTTATCCGGATATTTTCTGTAATCTTCGTATAGGTCACGAAATTTCCCATTTAAATATCGATCTTTATTCAGTTCGTGCACTCCTTCTCTCATACTTGTTTTAAAAATATACTGCTTTTCTGCTTTTACAAAAGAGATAATTTTGATAACGCCATAATTTTGAGCACGTTCTAACTACCTATATACGTCCACCTCGGTCGCTGCCGCTACCCGCTACTAGGGTACGTACGTGGCGTGTAAAACGCACCGCTTACCGCCGCCGCGCCGCCTGCCGCGCTGCGCGCCGCTTAGACCTAAGTCGTGAATGGGCCGTAAACGTCACGCTCATGTTCGATTTTGTTAGCAGAATATATTTTGAAATTATTTCGATCGATCGTTGGCTTAAACTAAAACGTAACCGCAGTTGAATTGTTGTTCATTAATAGAATATGAAAAAGCTTAACATCCGTGAATCAGCTGTGGTTCCTTTGCGATTTTTGAACAATTTTGTTAGTAGAATCGGCCCCATGAACGCGTACCACGATGGCTGGTTCGAGGTGGCGCGGGAAAAGAGTTCCTGGAAGGATTTGGGGAAGGGCTTTGCCCAGCAGTGGGACAGTAGGTGTAAGCTAAAAAAAAGGCATTCATAGTCAATTTCCGAATACAGGCCACAACTTTTGTGAGTAGGTATGGAGTACCTATCTATTGTTCAAAGACTTTTAGCACAAACATTGTATTCAAGTTCCAACATCAGACTAGCACTACATAGCCGCAACAACATTACATAGGTACTTAGTGTAGTAGGTATGTAGTTGCACTTCATTGTTGAGCATGTTTAGGAAAGGTGTTGTCATATTTGAGGATGTGGTCCACCAAACTGAACAACTTTCTCCATGGGATCAACATCGTAATCGCGAAAAAATAATCAATCGTCCCATACATTTGGGTCGAGGTATTGAAGTTTTGTAAGACCGTTTTTTTTATTTGCAATAACGTTGTTCCCATGGAAAAAGGTATTCAATTTGATAGCACGTACACACCTTTCAGATACATATGGTTCCTACGTAAATAATTGAAATCAGCGCGATATGCTCATTAAAGAATCAAAGCTTTAATAATACAAGACGTTTAAAGCCGGTAGCATGGCGTTCTGTAATTAACCTCTTGTAAATTAGGCACCTAATCACGTTAGAGCAAAGTAAAGACTGCATAGATTACTGCAATAACGTTAATCTATGGAGTCTTTACGGTCGGTATACGACGTCATTAAATTTAAGTGGCTATTTCTATAGCGAGTTTTAGCAAGGAAGACTTTTTGATGCACGAGTAGGTAAGAGTAAAATCCAACAACTGTAAAAGTATGAAAATACATACACAAAATGAAATTATATAGCCTCAATATTGATATTCCTGATGTTTGTAACGAATTGGCTCAAAAAGTAATGGACCGATTTTAAAAATTCTTTCCATTTGAATGCTACATCTATACTTCTATACTAATATTATAAAGAGGAAAGATTTGTATGTATGTTCGTAACGAATTGGCTCAAAAACTACTGGACCGATTTTAAAAATTCTTTAACCATTGATTAATATAGGCATTTTTAATTGCAAGAAAAAAAATAAAATGTTTAAAAAAGAAATGTCCACCCGTGCGGCCTGTCCCGGCTGGGACAGGCCGCTAGTCTGGAATAAAGACAAGTCAAACGACGTGAATAAACTTATGCTCGTAGGCACATTTCCTTTTGACTTTGCTTTTGTCGATTAAAAAAACTAAGATAAGTACTAAGTTTCAACATACTTATATACTTATTGTTGCTGCTTTTTAAATTACTACTAGAAATAATAAGTAGACCTACCTACTTTATTTTAAATATAGGTAGTTTTAAAATAAAGTAGGTAGGTCACATTATCGACATATTTTACGATAGCCATTTCGTGTAACTTTCTGGTAAATTTTAGTAAATTATTTCGTGTTGGTGCCGTCCGAGTGACTTTAACCATTAGCATGCATAGACTTTAAAATTGAGTGCACTTGAGCATGTAGACTTATTATGAGTAAACTCAGCAGGTCACTCACCGAAAAACCTATCATACCAATCTACCGATTAATTAAAACTAGAACTTTTGCACGAAATCTACCAAAACCACTTGTAAAAGAGAGATTCTCAATAATTTCCCAAATAATTAATAACATTTTAAAACGATACTCAAAAGCTCTACTGAGATTTCTCAAAGAGTTAAACACTTAACAGGCTTTAAGGCGTTTTAAAGGATCTCCTGTCCAAGATTATTTACAATATTCTTTGACGTAGCTAAATACCGTGATGTTTGCAGTCCCTAACGAGGTACAATGATTTGATAAAAAATCCGCTTGAGCGCTTTAAAAACTTAATAGGATTATTTGCGAAGCTTCTAAAGAAACGGGAGTAGGAATGTTGATATAGCAAATTAGCGCTGTCTTGCGGCTTCAAACATCCATCGGGATTAAGCGATGTATTTATTACGGGTCCCCTTTAAACAGTCATGGTTTCAGTATACCCTTCTTGGTTTACGAGGCCTTATGGACTTATAAATACTGTCCCTTGGCCAGTAAGGAAAATCACAAAACATTTTAATATAAAATGTACATAGTTAAAAACGTTTTTTTAGCTTGACAATAGGTCTAAATTAACAATATACTCTTCAAAGGTAGGATAAAAACTCAATCAAAAATTCCAGAAGGTAAGAAAACATTCGTACATCTACCGAGGGACACACTTTCTCTTATTCGTCGTAGTGTTATAAGTAAGTTGGCCTAATGGTCTGCCAGCTTTCCCCGTATAAGTAGTGCCTCAGAAAATTACCCTTTGTTGTAATGTCAGTTGTACGTACATCCGTGGACTAACGGTTATAATCTCTAAGGACGCCCAAAGGCATTATTAAGCAGCCTAAGTTCTTGAGCCCTCGATAGTAGCATTGCGAGAAACTTCCACCATTTACCTACGAATGAGGTATAATTTTGGGTTCATAGTTTCATAGCAGATGCCTTCAAAAGTCATGTTTGCTTGTGAAAACCTATCAAAATGTTGATATAATTGAAAGATGACTATTATATTCTGGATATTCCCCTGATATTAATTCATAGTTGGGTTTTAATTGCATATTAATTCGACAACTAAGTAATTTCAATCTCGGGGCTCTAATATTCTTTGATGTACAAGTTTAATAGCTAATCATATACCTCACTGAATTAATACAGCCATTTCATGGTAAATTACGAGCCGTCAGTGTGCTATAAGATTTTACTTAATTTCGATGTCTGAAGTCTCTAAGGGTTGAATTTGTAGCCATTGTCAAGTATTTTGTAAAAGGGCTAACGCGCAAAGGTTCGCTCTTATAAACTTTCCGCAACTACGAAGTGATTGCGAAGGGTGGAAAGTGAATTTTCATACTACAGGAAATCAGCTCCTGGGACATGGGGTTGACAAAAGCTTTCGATCCCGGAGGAGAGCCGTCACTCAATCATAGTTAATAATCATGTGTATTGTTTTTTAATATGAAACATTTTCATTCTATTCATTGCCGCACTTTAAGCTCCATAGAACTGAATTTAATTTTAGTACTAAGCTAAAGTAAATCAAGAACATTTTAATCAAAACTCGCAGTCATGTGTACGTTTAAATATTTTCGGCGAAATAAGAGCAGCATTAACAGTTAATCATGTACGGAATTTTGAAAGCCATACATATTGTACAGTGTTTTTATGTCACGAAGGGACGCGCGGTTTTCTTGTGGTAACCAAGTGTACAAAGATATACCTACTTAAGTATTAATAAATAGCGTAGGCACCAAATACGTTACATCTTTATAAAGTGTCAAATTAAATTAGCTAGAGAAACGCTGCAGACGTGGTGGGTATCGATATCTTCTGTGACATTTACACGAAAAAAAAAACTGATATTTCAAGTAACTACACAAACTGCGGTTCAAGACCCCACAAAAAAAAAAAAAAATTTTTGTTTGATCATGTTTTGATATCGATACTTACCCACAACGACTGCGAAGGTTCGCCAGCTAATTTCAATTGACCCTATATAGGAAGTACATAATTATATCCTAACCCCCTTAGGGCGCATTCCACCAAACTTTTATACCCATAATAAGTCTTATCCTGAGAATAAATTCTGAATTTTTGACAGTTTTACCATACTTCAACTGTCAGACGTCAATATTATTCTACGAATAAAAGACATCTGACTTTTGTAAAATCCGCCTTATCAGATGAATAGTTACACACAGATTTCTCTCTTTCAGCCGTCAGTAATTTGACTTATGAAATAAGAAGACAAAGCGTTGTGTAACTATACAGACGCTATACACCGTTTATTAGTAAGGGACTAATGTACCTTTAAATATGAGGGTCCTTATACGATTCAAAATAATTTCTTTACAGAAGTAAGTAGGCATGGGAAAATACAGTATTTTGTACCTATTCTTATAGAATTCTTTATCTAAATATATGGGACCGCTCTTTCCCGCTGTCCCTCGGGTACCGTACAAGGCTGCTAGTGCTAAGTGATTATGCCGGGTCAATGGTTGGTAGGAGCATAGTTACTAAGGCTCTTACATGCAAGGCTGGACCGCACCTTGGCGCTTTAGAAAATCAGGAACTTTAATAAATTATCTATCATTTATAAATTGTTTTTAAATAAAGTAGCTTTTCGTGTCTTTCTATTGACGGCTTAGTTCTTCATATAGTGTCGGGTATACTTAAAAAAACTTTACTCTGCACTTAACAGCTGTCACAACGCTTAGTTATATTGTTTGCTCAACGTCCGTGTGTCACTGCAGGGATCCAGCAGAATATCAGCGTCAGGTACATTTGCCTGACACATGCTGAGCTGGACTCTCATTTGGTGCAACCTTGAGACGCACACCGCACTGTGTATGTTTCGTTATTCATTTTATTTTAAGTTTTAATTTTATTTTAAGTATTAGTCATAGTGTCATTTTTATTTCTATAAGCATGTTTTTCATTTTGTTTTTATAATGACACCTGGTTTTTTTTTGTTTATATTATATACATGTTATCACCTAGTGTTGAACTTCTGTGTGTTGTGCTGACTTTTGTGTGCGCCAAATAAATGGTTTATCTATCTATCTATCTATCTATAGCTGTGAGATAACTTTATTCCCATAAGGCTTGATTTTTCAATCATCTGATAACTTTATTCGAGGGATAATTTTGAAATTTTGACAGTTATTTCATACAAGAACTGTCAAACGTCAATTTTATTCCTCAATTAATAAAATATTCTAATACTTAATTATATAATTCACTTACATGAGAATATTAAAAACTAAACATTAAGACAATATTGTTGGGGTTGATATAAAAACACATTAAATACACATACATTTCTTCAATATTTATTTAATATTTGAGGGTAGATAAAAAAAAACTGCACAATTAATTATGTGCGCATACACACTGTTGATACGCGAACTGCAACCGTCGACGCGACCAGGCGTCGCGTCGACGACAGCCGTCAAAGTTTTGAAAATTTGAAGTCTTTAAGAATTAAATATATTCATAATCCTTAAGAGAGATCTCGGTCAAAGCGTAAAAAACTGTGCGAAGCAGTGGCGGGTCGTTAGATAAGTCTAAATAAGTTTATGCCCTAAGTATTTTATATATTACTAGCTAACCCGGCAGACTTCGTACTGCTTCAATCGATAAATAAAAGACAATTTACTCTACATTTTATTTAGAAAACGTTTGTATGGGAAATAGAAAAGGGCTGTTTTTAGGGTTTTCCCAGGAATTATTCAATTTTTTCATCTTTCAAACCTTCCCTAGACCTCCACGAACATTTCAAGACCAAGATAAGATAAATCCGTTCAGCCGTTCTTGAGTTTTAGCGAGACTAACGAACAGCATTTCATTTGTATATATAGATTTGCATTCTTCGGTTACCTAGTGTGACAAAGGTTCCATTATTCCCCACTGTAGACCGTATACTTAACTAAGAAAAAAAAACTTGACTTACTCACCGAAAACTTGATTTGGGAAACTGGAATTGACATTTGAGTAGAAAACAAAGATGGCTCCACTCTACTTTAACACCCGCACGTCCGAAGCTTCACAATTTCACAGCGCATACATGTCATTATGCAAAACTCTTTTGCAAAATCTCACAGTGCGCAAATGCCTAGTTTTTGAGAAATAAAATCCTAAAGTTTCAGAAAATTCAGCTTATTTACATAAAAATATTGACATTTTGACACAGATAATGTACGAATTACACTGTTAAGTTTTTACGTTCAGACAAAGTGACAGTCAATTTTAATGGTTTTTTTGTATATATTGTAAGCTTTCACTTTAATTCATTTTAATTAGCTGCTACCGCAATTAACTCCATTATGAAGCAAATAATATAATTAATTAAACCAAAAATAATAAAGTTAAAATTGTACTCATAAAAGATCGTGTTTATAGAAACGTAATCAAATGTAAGTGACGCTAACGTTTGATTGACAGTTGACAGGCCTTGTCATTGTTAGTACATAACGTAATTCATTGTATGTCTATCGTTTTCCTGTGTGGAACAACGATTGATTGACTTTGTAAAACAGCAATGTTAGGTACTAGGAGAATTTAGGATGCAAGAGCGAGCGAAGCGAGCTCGGAGGACTTGGGGCACCCCGACTCGGACAGATTAGGTTAAAAGGGGATGGCGAGGTTTAGTGAGCGACCCGAGCGAGTGAACAGACACCGCTATCCCCTTCGTGTTTATTTTCTAGTAGGAGCCCTGCGAATCGACTATGCCTTACTACAAATAGGTATTTTAAATAAAATATAAATAATTTTGGCAATTTTCTTCTCGCCCCTTACGGTTTTGCGCACTTTTCTGTTTTCAAATTTACACTAAAAAGGCTATATTCTACCGAAAAAAAACCTACCTACTATAAAAAAGCAGCGGGTGTCAAAGTACAGTGGTTCCACAGAGATTAGGTAAGTACTTACCGGGAAACTCCAGAATACCTGTACTTTATCATAAAATATAAAATTTCTTGCAATAACAACTATATCTTGTAATGTCACTTGGCAACACAAATAAAATTTTGCCAAAGTTTTATATATGGAAGTGCAAAATTTCATGTTGTTTTTAGGACCGAAATGTTCAAGTTTTTTGTTTGTTTATGACGTTATCGAAGGAGGAATTTCCGTCAGTTTAGGCAAACAAGCTAAAACTTGTATTTCGTTAGTGAAAAGTTGGCGTATAAGGCTGGCGTCCAACTTTGTATCCGACTATAAATTAGATGCATTATTCATAAATGTATATTGGCATAGAGTTTGTTACATACTCGATTAAGAAGCAGGAAGTCATTTGAAGTTCTGAAAAATACTTTTAGTTTTCTTTAGGATTATAAAAGAAGCTGCATAATTTTGCCAGGCTTCGTCTATAGGTTATATGGGACTTAATAAGTACCTACTGTAATTTATTTATACAGTAAGCAACACGGAATAAAATACCTACCTAACCCACTGAATATTACCACCCCACTAAGCACCCGATAATTAAATTCAATGCGGCTATTAAGCGGATTACTGATTGCAGTATATCGGATACAGACAGTTAATAGTTAATACAAATATTATACAGAAACACTTACATAGGTAAAGTCAGCAAAGAAGATAAGTATGCAGGGTCGTCGAATATAGTTGAAGTTTATTAAGAAACCGATTGATGTTTTCGAATTAAATTTAATTAATAGAAAACAAACAGTTCACTTACCAAATTAAATTTCATTCTAAAACATCAATCGGTTTCTTAGTAAACTTCAACTATATTCGACGACCCTGCATACTTATCTCCTTTGCTGACTGTATATAAACCCACGCCTTTTTACCATGGGGTAGCTAAAACTTACAGAACACCGCCTGATACGATCCATATATACTCCTTTTGCCTCGTTTAAGTTCATACATCTGCGGGGTAGTTGTGTAACACACTATCAGTACCTAGCAATCGCTTTCATTTTGACAGTTCAACAACATTCATTGCGTTATTTATTTGCTAAGCAGATTTTTTTCGAACATAAATGAAGCAATGGTAAAGCAATAATTATGTTACGCAATTAGGGTGCTGGTCATACACGCACGCTGATGGCGAGTACTACGCACAATAATCTGCTAAATTCATAATGGTCGATTATTGGTCGGACAATGGTCTGAGAAAAACTACTACTAAATTTCATGTTAGATTTCATTTAATATACCGTATATTTTTACATATTACGTATTAGTGTTTGCATACTGAAGTAGTAAGTAGTTCGTAAATAGCAAAAAACATTAAATTTATTCATTTGTCAGTACGAGATTACCATTTTATGCCATTTCTTTCAATGGAGTGTCAGTGGTTGACCATTGGAAAGTCATAATAACGCCATTATATTAGTAGATTACCAAACTTGTCAAAATCAACAATTATGAAATCAATGATAGACCATTCTGACACTATTGTAATAGCAGACTTGAGGCCCAGGTCGATCGCTTGCCGCGGTTGGTCTATGGGTGGGTGACCATCTTTACACACCGGGACCCCTCCGTGCCTCGAAAAGTACGTTAAGCCGTTGGTCCCGAATGTCATTCGCGGATCTTTGACAGTCGTTACGGGTAGTCAGAAGCCCGAAAGTCTGACAACAGAGCTTACCAAGGGGTATCGATGTTACCCAGTAACTGGGTTGTGGAGGTCAGATAGGCAGTCGCTCCATGTAAAATACTGGTATTCTGCTGCTGCAGCTGCATCTGGTTAGACTGGAAGCCGACCCCAACATAGTTGGGAAAAGGCTAGGCAGATGATGATAGTTATTCGGTGGTTGATTTGAGTTAGGACAACTACATTTTTCTATTCGTGTTTCTTTACATTTTTCACTAACCGTCGTATCTCTATGTCATTTGGATCTCAAAATATAACTATTTTGGAAGGCAACAAAATGTAAAGAATCACGAATAGAAAAATGTAGTTGTTCTAAATCAAATCAGTTAAAAAATGGATAGGACTTCATTAGTCATGCGGGCGACGATATGTTCCCCTAGGACGTCCTTTACCGGCGTTTTCACTCACATCTGTCTTGTTAATCGCTTTTCCATTCTCTGAACATGACCAAATCATCAACAGAAACACTTCTCTCAATTAATGACTGTCTACTTAATTTCAATCAAACAAATGAAGGAAAAATTCAAAAACATAATTAACAATTTCCAAAAAGTAAAAAAAAAAAAAAACATATACCATAATACTACGCCTATATTCCCCGAAGGATTAGGCAGAGGTGCACCTGAATTACAAACGCCAGCACATCAAGCTACTCGAAACTGAAAAATTTTCCTAATCAACTTTGAACCTTATGCTATAGCGATAAACTTGACATTGACAGTTATGTTTAAGTTTCATGTAATAGAGGGCCATCAACCGGGCATAAATCCAAGATTCCGGGCTGCTACTAACTGAGAAACTGTCATGGAAAAACCCAATAACACTTTCTCCGTTAAAAAAGAGCATAATTTTCAATAACTCGACGCAGAATCAACTCAATTTCTATGTTCAATGCGCTACGCGACCGATCTCTGAGAGGATTGAATATTCGGTGTCGGCTTCATACTACAAATTGTTTCGGGACCGAATGTACGTGTGAATAGCACTCTCGCGTCACCTAAAAAAATCGTAGAGTGAAGTGGTCACTTAAAAAAAAAAATATCGAACGTCATGAACGTCATGGAAGGTGGTTTTCAACCTTTTCTGACCAAACTTCCAGTTGGTTTCCAGCATCAGAATAAGCACGAAGTATTGGATAAATTTATTCATAGTCAAGTTTAGTATTAATTTTAAAAAAATGTGCCTTTTATACATAGGTAATATCATAATCCAAATCGGTTCAACCGATTTTGCGCCAATCCGGAATATACATCCAGACAAATAGACAAACGTACAAAAATTCTTCGTTTCTTTTTTTTATATGTGTGTTAGGATGTGAGGGTGTGTGTGTGTTAGATACCTACAGATGTACAGAAGCTTAGTTACTTACGTAGATATTAAGATATTGGGTAGGCCTACCTACCCTTATACAACGTGTAACGTTAAGCGCGCAAAACCTGAAATTAGTTTGTTTATGATTGACTACTGAATCGATTTCAGTAACTTTTATTATAGGTTTTTAATTAAAAAATTATGTATTTTGTCATACTATCCGCCGATTGAGACAAAGAAAATTAAGTCTTATTTTAAGGCAATAAGACTCAATTTTGAATGTATCAAGTAATGCTAGGATCAACACGATTTTCTTAATAATAATAGTTAGCTTAAAAAAAAAATTGTTTTGGCCACTGTATGCTTTTAAGTCAATACTCTAAATTGGGGTGTTTGAGGTTTTGTGTTAATTGTGTTACGTGCATTGTATTATACTACCCTATAGTAACCATGATACTAGGAATTCGAATACACGTTGTATAAGTGCAAACAGTTGAATACAATATCATTGAAACTTGTCGTACCTAAATACAATACAACACACATACAGTAGGTACACTACATGCCATTAATTGCGTGTCGGACGTTCATTAATACAGTGGTCTGTGCTTGCCACAGTGCTCGGCACATTATTCTTACTGTACCAGTAATTATGGTCTCTTCGTGTTGCAACGATTGGTTTTAGTAAAACTATTTGAAAGAGTACGTTACAGGAAGTATTTGTTATTTAAGTAACATTTGAAGTACTTAACCAGGCCACCTAGTAACTATATTGTGGAGGTCAGATAGGCAGTCGCTCTATGTTAAATACTGATATTTAGTTGCATTCGATTAGACTGGAAGCTGACCCCAAAAGTAGTTGGGAAAAGGCTAGTCAGATGTTTGACTTAAAGTATTCAAAAAACTTTTTAACAAAAAAAAAACAACCGACTTCAAAAAAAAAAACACTACAAAGTGTAATAAAATAACTTTAATTTTAATTTCGGAAGTCGGTGTCTTCGGTTTTGTATTTACGTTTTTGCCACCGACTTCCAAAATTAAAATTAAAGTTATTTTACACTTTGTAGTGTTTTTTGTTTGAAGTCGGTTGTTTTTTTTTTTGTTAAAAGTTTTTATTTTTTACTTTTTATAGTCAGAGTGCATCTCATGACAATTCCAATAAGCCCAAACACGGCTAGAAAACATGGTTTTATTACGAAGTTCCGGTACCTACCTTCCAGCTTCATCATCAGATCGGTTTGATGGTACCATTTTCGTCAGAACCATTTATTTAAATTTGCTTCGTCATAGTCGCTTAACTATCTTAATCGAGATATCTTATCGCCACCCGTGAAATACTTATTATCATTGAAGAGTTCCTGTGGCTACCTGTGGTCTCCTTCATCAGTTCCACTTCACCAAATTATACTTTTTGAATGCAAATGCTTGACATGTTGATGAAAATACCAAAATTGCTATAATATTTGAGGAGTTCCCTCAATTCCTCATGGATCCCATCATCAGAACTGTATTTTGACAAGAATGGGACCAATTTGGAAGCATATCCTTTCAAATATAAAAAAAAAAAATCCAAATCGGTTCATAAATGACGGCGTACTGAGGTAACAAACATAAAAAAAAAAATATAACTGAATTGATAACCTCTTCCTTTTTGAAGTCGGTTAAAAAAGGGTTATATTTTTAACTTACTTCGTTGGCTCGAAGACCCTAAATGTCCCGGTGTTTGGTTACTATAAAATAAAAGATTAGTGTAACAAAAAGCTGGTGCTGAAGATGAGTACCTACATCTTCAATGGTGGCTTTGACTGGGATTCGCATGGGGATTCGACGTCATATTATAAGAAGCTACTAAACACCAGGCAGCCCAAAAAATAATTCAAACGCAGTTTAAATACACCTTTGGATGGATTTTTAAAAGCTGCCATAGATCTCCGTTCATAAACTTATGTCACCGTGAAAATTTTGGTGAAGTGAGCTGTCAATAGTGTCTATTCTAATATATTTTTATTTATGGCAAGTAAAGCCGATGTCGACTATTCTACCAATGTCAAAGTGAATCGAAAAAGCAAGTATGCATTGTACAAATTAATTAAAATGATATTAATCTACGATGCTACAGTTTACCTTAATGTAGAACTTGTGGGGTTAGTACTGTATAACTTTTATTCGAGAAATGAAATTGACGTTTGACAGTGATAAAGTTGTCAGATGATTGAAAACACAGCCATAAAAGAAACAAAAAGATAAAATAATATATTAAATTATTTCAATAGTGTCAATCCTTAACGTATAGGTGGCATGACAACTCAATATAAGGTCACTTCACCCATATTTTCACAATGAGATTTTCACAGAATACACCGGCTGATCTCACCTGCTCGTTACATTGCAGGCAATGGATTTTTGAGAATCACGTAGTTTCATACATGACATAGACAACCTGATAACAAAATATACACGTTTTTCACTATTGTGTTACCCGTAATTTTGTACAATCAAATCATCAACACAAACAGAGTTTGAAAGTTTGTGCCAACTGTAGCCCATACAAATTTTTTGCATTAGGAATGGAACCCATGACTAGTTTCTTTTTAGGATTTTCCACTAAAACTTCCACTGTATGGATTTAAACATTTTATTGGTATTTCTAATAAACTTTTAAATAATGGCTAGCTAGACATAATAAAGGATCTAAGTATTAGTAGGCGGTTACAGAGAGCTTCTTTAATTTTTTAATCGATTTCAAAATGGAGGTTCTCATTCGACTGCCATTTTATGTTGAGCGATATCTGCGCCAATTGGAAACTGCTTTTGCTAATTCTTTTCTGTTCGAAAGTGAATTTTTCCCCACAAAGTGAAAAATTACGGAAGCCGGTGGCAAAAACGAAAATATGTACAAATCCAAAGACACCGACTTCCAAAATTAAAGTTATTCAAAGCTTTGTAATGGCCTCGTCTGTAATAAAATCAGCAGGTAATCAAAAAACCAGTTAATCAAAAAACTTAATAATGCTTGTACCTAACATGCGTGGGCTTACGTCAGAAAAAGTTTTAACGGGTGAGCTTTGAACTCATGCTCATTCGAAAAACAATATTTCTTCAAATACATTCGATCATTTCTTAATCTCAATTGGTATTGGTATTCCGCGGCCATTCGTTCCTCAGTCGTCTAATACACGACGGATTTATTTGGTGCGTTTCTTGTTTACCAATCGCAGGTGCTAAGCTTGTAATCCACTACGGTGATGCACACTTAAATTCTTTTTATTTTATGTTACACGTTGACTGAGGACCCAGTGGAAAATAGTAAATGCCAACTAATGACACTTGCAGCGTCAAGAGGATTGGCGATACGTAGCGTTAGAACAAAGTTGAAAAGTGTCAATAATTTAACCGACAACTATTCTCATTCAAAATTTTCTCGGCTGCAAAATAGTTTTGAAGAATTTAAGGAACTTTATGGTATTATTTCACTTAAAAGTATAAATTTCGCAGATACTGTGCACAATGGCAACCGATGCACGGTTTTACGACGTACTCGTAACTGATGCACGCAAACTGTGAATTGCACACATTTCGTGCAAAGCGTGTTTAGTGCACGCTCGAAAGAGTTCGCGTCAGCTGTTCACGTTTTCAATGTAAGCGTCCGTAGATAACCCAATGTCCACATACGTACCGAAAACGTACGCCGCTGTAGGAACCGGCTTATTACACCACTTAATGTTCCAAATATTTCATTTCCCCTATTTTGGTGTGAAAAGCAACTAAAGTTAACACATTACCCGGCTGCGAGACGGAAACGGCCCGTCATCACGGCATGCTTCTCGCGTGCCGCCGGTTAGTCTCGCTAATGTGTGTTCGCAACATTTTTATAGCTGTTAAAGGCAATAAATATACAAACGCCCCCGTGTCGGTCCGTAAATGCCTCTAGAGGATTACCCGCTGACGTATTGTGTACCAACTGACCAAGGTTGTTACACAGATGGACGCGGCGTGAACATTTCACAACAACCCCGATAATATATGGAAATGTTCCCCACAATTGGATTTTGTTTTCGCAGAAGTCTTTGAGCGGATACAACATCTAAGTAGGTCACAAACTCGCAAGGGCGTAATTTCATGATGTCTTCAAACGCCAGTTCTGACACGAAACGTTATAATTTTGCCTTACTTCACTTTTATCTGTGCCTACATTGTCTCGTAGCAACTGTCTACGGCGTAGAATTTTGCTACGCAGTTGGTATTCTCATTTGCTTTAAAAAGAGCATCTACATAAGTTTTACATAAAGTCAAATAAATATGTATGATGCTGAAGTTCTAGTAAAATACTTGAAATAGGCTTGTTAGCTTTATTTAACTTGGACACAAAGGCAGTATAACTCGGATGACACGTGGATGACACTAACTTGAATTAGAGTTTGAAATGTCAAAAATCATTGTCATTATTTAATAATTGCACTCATAAACTGTGTTTATTCACTAAATTACAAACACTTAACTCTATTACAATAATTTTAAAATACCTAGTAATTTAGGAGTTTATTCATTTTGTAGCTGTTTATCAAATTACCTCAGAACGGATTATGTAAAGCTCATTAGACATCGGAGTTCATTAACGCGATCCGTAAAAGTTTGAGGGAATTTTAGACAGTCGAGAATAATTAAAAGAGTTTGGCTTAGCAGTTTCAAAGCCGAGTTTAGTCCCGTGTGTTTCCTGTAAATCCAAGTAACTTCTTTATCCTTTGCCGTGAAGCTACCTCGCTTCTTTTGGTTTCAGTTCATTGCTTTCCTTTGAGACGACTTGATCTAACTGTAACTTTATTTCGTCTGATCAAAGCAAAAAAGTCGGCGCCCGAAAACCCTACACATTGGTAAACAATTTCACATGAAATATTTTGACGAACATAACGGCTGTGTACACGTTCGTGCAAACATTAGATACATAGTTTGTTTTGTTTGGAAGAGCGTTTTAAAGAGTTAGCACACAATAAAAGTCTATTAAACACAGGCTTTGATAGGGGCACTGAAAAAAGAACGGTTAATTCACTTACTGATGAAGCTCCATTTTATTCGGAACTCAGTTATACTGGTACAGTCAACAGCAAAAATAGATGACGAAAATCAGAAATTCAATACAAATGAACGGAGTTCGCGTCAGAACTGTGTGGCGTCGAAGTGATTCAAAAGTATGTGATTGTAAATTATATCAAACTTTTACTACTTCGACGCCACACAGTTCTGACGTGAACCCCGTTCACAAGTATTGAATTTCTGATTTTCATCATCTACTTTTGCTGTTGACTGTACGTCATGTCACACGGCTTCATTTTTCGATGAAACTTTGGCCTTTTATCCCGAACAGTAACAACGTGAATGGGATCGAGTTATTTGATCAACTACACTGTTATTTAGTTTTATCCGTTCAGTTTTGTTGATTTTAATTCACTGAAAATGGCCTGTACGGAGTATTGAGTTAAAATTTTGCTGTCAATGCAGATTTTTCGATGGTCGTACAAAGCGATGATTTATTATTTAACAAGCTGGCAGTACATTATTGGCACAATCACTGGTAAATGGTACAAACTACAAAACAATGCAGAGAATGATCGCTGTTGTCTATATTCTGATTGCCCGGAGGCTTTTATTGTGAAATGCATTTGGTATTCTGTTTAGATTTGAAGTGTTTAATTTTGGTTTGTAATTCTTATTTTATTTGGTGTTCTATTGTCATTTGATATTTTGGGCATGAGTACCTACTAGGTTTAGGTACTCATATTATTTTCCTGAATAACGCTGTGAATCAGAAATGAAGAGATGCGAAGGAGAACCAATCTAACCGATGTAGCCCAAAGAATTGTGGAGAAGGCACATTGGCACACAAGCATCTTCTGGGCACGCTCATTCCATCATAGGCTTCATCTATCGATTTCCATCAGGCGTGGTCGGAGTAAAGAGCGGGCCCATTTAGCAATTTAAAAAAAAATTGGTCGCAGAACAGAAGGCCAAAGGGGCCGAAAAGTTCTGGAGCGGCGACTACATAACGGAAGACGTAGCGTCCGAAGGCCTCCCACAAGGCGGACCGACGACCTTCTGAAGGCCGCAGGAATCCGCTGGATGCGAGAAGCCTGTACCAGTCGAAGTGGCGATGTATGGGCCTATGTCCAGCAGTGGACGTCTTTCAGCTGAAATGATGATGATGAATAACGCTGTGACTCTGACTTACCCACGGATGACTTTCCAATTTACACAAAGACATTAAATTATTTACTAACTAGCTGCGCCCCGCGGTTTCACCCGCTTAAGTTTTGATCCCGTGGGAATATCGGGATAAAAAGTATCCTATGTGTTATTCTGATGTATAAACTATATTACTGTAAAGTTTCATGAAAATCCGTTCATTAGTTTTTGCGTGAAAGAGTAACAAACATCCATCCTCACAAACTTTCGCATTTATAATATTAGTAGGAGTAGGAAGTAGGAAATAGGATTTACATTAACATCAGTACTTACGGTAGTTTTTTCGAACAAACATGAACATTACATCATCAATAATTAAGTTTAAGAAATTTAAATACTTAATTAACTTTCTCAACAACAATGTTAACTGATTCGTACGACAGAGACAAGAAAAGCCTACTTAATTTTTTAACAGATTTCATCAAAAGAGGAGGTTCTATGTTTCGTCTGTATGTATTTTTTAATGTAAGTTCATCGATTTGTCCGTGATTACTGAGCCGATTTACTTGATTCTTTTCCATATGGTAGAAGAAGCTCACGCGGTGGTACCATATACATTTTATTAAGTTTGTTTTGGTAGCTTTTGACTTTGAGTAATACATATTCAATTCCACTTTGTGTATGTTTATGATGTTATAAAACTTCTTGTCAGTGTTGTTTACAGAGCAAGTAGTAGATAACAATTAATATTTTGAATCCCCGACAAAAACAGAAGTCTGTGTGTATTTTTTAAGTTTAATATAAGTTGTAGGAAATATTTTGATCCAAGTACCCTCGCGTCGGGCGACGGCTAATGAAAACGCCAAACAGATGAGGCTTATACCCAGCAATTATGAATATTTGCTAGAAAACACAGCTGCTGCTTTTAACTTCCAATTTTCATTAGCCGTCCGCAGACGCGAGGACGCTTGGATCAAAATATTTCCTACAACTTACCTATATTAAACTTAAAAGGCCAATATATATTATTACTTTAGTTTTTATAGGTTTTTGTTTGTGTCGGGGGTTTTTGAAATTTTTAATTTAACTTTTCCTATTTTGTGTTCTATTATTATCTTAACAAGCTTCAGAATTTCAAAAACTCATTAGACTTTATTCATGGTTTTAACCTTTGTGATATTTTGTTCTCAAATCTATACTTACAATAAATCTGTAGAGAGGTCAATTCTGTACATGAAATATATTTCCAAAATAACTATCAGCGGGTGATTAGTGATCGTTACTGACGCCAAAAATGCAATCAGTAAAATTTTTGTCTGTCTGTCTGTCTGTCTGTATGTTCGTTATAGAAACAAAAACCACTCGACGGATTTCAACGAAACTTGGTACAATTGTTCTTCATACTCCTGGGCAGGTTATAGTATACTTTTCATCACGCTACGATCAATAGGAGCAGAGCAGTGAAGGGAAATGTTGGGAAACAGGATTTCTTTTTAGGTGAAGTAGTAATAGGTTAGTAGTAGTTAGTTAGTAGTAGGTAAGTTTTGGTTAATTTATGTTCAGTTTTTTTTAATATTAAGTAGGTAAAAGCGTAGGTACTTTTATTAATTATAGGTATATGTATTATTAATTATAGTAGTTATAGGTATTTAGTTTTAAGTGAAGTAGGTTTTATTATATATTATTTTATATATTAGACGTAGTTATATATTTTTAGTTATTCAAGCCCCAAGCGGACGCCGGCGTCCGCCCGCTATTGTCTTGAAAAACGAGTTGAATGAGAAATACGCGTTCTCAAGAATCGGCAGAAGAAAGAGCACATCGGTTAAACTCTATGAGAGTTAGTGCCTCAATTTACGGAAGTCATTATTCCACGCGGACGAAGTCGCTGGCAAAAGCTAGTATTTAATATAAATAGTAATTACGTCTTACCCGACGTTCCATCCGTGACCACGACCAATGCAACATGCACGGGTCGTGGTAATGAGGAATCGTCGAGATTAATTTGGCTCATCTCTATTTGGCTAATCTCAGCTCTATTTGGCTATTTTGATTAAATATTTGTTCGTGGCTATAATAATAGCTGCCCGGGTTGATCGTAGGTTAAGTTCGTTTGTCGTGGTCGGCTCGTGGGTGGTTGACTGTTGAGACAGCTCCTCTCAATACGAAGCATGCCGATCTATCGTCGCGATCAGTGACCACTCATTACATATCGAGACCCGTCGCTTCCGAAAGCACATTAAGTCGTTGGTCCTGGCTTTCATACATATATCTTTGACAGTTACGGGTAATCAGAAGCCCTAAAGTCTGCTAACTAGTCTTACCAAGGGTATCGTGTTACATAGTTGGGAAAAGGCTGGGCAGATTTATTATGTGTGAACAACCTTCGGCTGTAATTTATGTAGATTTATTTTATGACTGCTTCAATATAGTTCTGAATTTTACTGCCTACATTTTTCATAGGATGAAGACTGCTTTTGATCAACACTCAACGAACCCGAAAGTCACTTGTTCTTCCCGTCATTGTGTTTTTTTTTGTATTCAATACAATCCTATACAACCACATATGGGAACCCTCTTGTTACGGAGATATTGAATGTCGAACTTCCAAGCTTTTTCGACGTTTTTGTATGACGACAAGTTTTAAATGTTATAACGTAACATTACTCCAACAATCCATACGCTTTCATAAGCACAATGTGCAACTCGCGTGCGTAACCATTGCACACATCCTTTAACAACGGATTCAAAACAAAAAAAAAATAATAAAAAAAAATAATAATAATGATGAATAAATAAATAAATTAATTTATTTGACTATTTTTTTAAAAATATTATCAATTATTTTTGGACAACGTTACCGGAATAACTCCTTAATTTGATGTATAGAATGTGTAGATGACGGCTTCGTGACCAGTGTTTTTTATACGCTATATAATAAGTAGAAATCACTGTGAATATCTGAAGAAAACGCAATACTTACTGTCTGTTCACACTTTTTACCTCGCGGGATTAAACCGTGGCTCGGTGCGGTATCAAACTAAGTTTATTGTTACTTTCCGACTCACGTGCTCCAATACGATAATGGGTTTACTGAAACAAATAATACATTACTCAATTCTCAATACTTTATTGCATTCCATAATGTGCACATATAACAGTTGGTATGTCAGAACATCGAATCAATTATGGACCCTGTCGGGCACAGCAAAGTTAAATTTAATAGGAGAGAGGATGAAGGCGTTTTTTGTTAAGAAAAAAGATAATAATTGCGATAATTATGTGTTCTAGTCTAGTTTGTTTGTATTGATTCTTACGAGTTCACCAAACAGCTTTTATTAGACTTCTCTTAGAGAATCATTTTCTGATTTAATACGTTAGCATCCGAAGAAGAATGGCAGGACTTCATGTCATCTGGGTGTCGCACTCAGACTTCCCGTACAATCGTACAAATACTCTTAAAATATAGATCTCGGCCAAATTAAGGTAATCAATCACAGCATATTTTTTAGTATTGGGTTTCGCCAAAAAAAAAACTTTTTTTAAAGAGCAGGTGGCTCCTTTTATATAAACCCGATATAGAGCATAATAAGCAGTAAATAGTATTTGTACCATTCAAAGAATGCGGAAATAAGTAGTTCCAATAATGGCTACTGAAGGGAAAAGAGGCACTAGCATTTTTAATTTAATGCAAATGCAAATGCCAGGCATCGACGTCAACTCCCAAGCAGTCCGCGATGTATCGCAGTGAGGTATCCTTCAGCATATTCGTGTGGTTTCCTAGCATGCATTTGTTTTATATCGAGGTGACATCGAGGTACCGAGCTATACCGCAATTGCGAGGTCTCGCTGTGATGTGCAGCTTCCTCATATGTGATAGAATAATTCTACCTACACCAATATTTAAGGTATAATAGCTGCAATCAAAGTTCACAGTCTTAATTTAGCTGCCACAAAAACTTCTTTGATATGAGTCGTTTAGTGTGTGTTAGCTGGAGTGACGTCACCCCAGCTTCCTCATTCAGTACAGGCAAACCAGTGAGGTTAGGTTTTGTACTATAGTCAGAAAAATAAGGCATAATAGCTGCACAAGGAATTAAAGAACTGAACCATAATACTTAAAAAATGGTGAAATTACGATCAAAAAACGTGTGTGTAAGCTGGAGTGACGTGACCCCAGCTGGTCATGTCATATCTTCCAAACAAAAGAAGATATGATTATGTATTATAGGTTAAAAATCAAGGCATAATAGCTGCCAGAGGCAGCAAAATTTTCAAATGTCTAAGCCTTGTAGTTTCCAAGTAATATACAAAAAAACAGTTTCCGCTCCAAAAACATAAATTATTGCTTCGGGGGACGTAAGGAGCGGCGTTACCGGTAGAATTATTCTATCACATACGAGGAAGCTGGAGTTATGCACATCTCGCTGTGAGGCATCTTCGGCATGTAATTACCCTAAAGCTCTCACAGTACATATCTAATTCTACATAGCTAATTGGATAGCCTACCGACTTTAGTCTTAGCCAACTAAAAGCAATTCGTAGCAAGTATCAATTTCAGTGCAAAATTCTGCGTTTTAAGTGATCCAGAACGATGCAGTGTGATTTATGAGCGATCAAATTCGTTCCGAACAATGTACCTTGGACTCGACGTCTAGCAGCAAAATAAGCCAAATTATTTGTTAAGCCAAAGTTGAAACGGTTACTGAACAATTAATACTTTAAATTGTCAGTGTTTATCATTAAATTTAATAAATAACTACATGCAGTGTGATTTATGAGCGATCAAATTCATTCCAAACAATGTACCTTGGACCCGACGTCTAGCGGCAAAATAAATCAAATTATTTGTTAAGCCAAAGTTGAAACGGTTACTGAACAATTAATACTTTAAATTGTCAGTGTTTATCATTAAATTTAATAAATACCTACGGGTCTGTGAATTGAGCAATAAGCGGTGTTTTGTAACAACAAATATGTATAATTTCGTTGGAAACAAAAATGACTAGGTACGCACCTGCCGATGTATTCTATAAACTGCTCCGTTGGTCTCGTGGTCGCAAGCGCGACTGCTGAGCGTGGGGTCCTGGGTTGGATTCCCGGGTCGGGCAAAGTATTATTGAGTTTATCAATTAGGAATTTATAAGTAGCAGCCCAGAGTTTGGAAGTTGGCTGTTTAATACTCCCGTGCCTCCGAAAGCACGTTAAGCCATTGGTCCTGCGCCTGAACTCTCTCCGGTCGTGACGGATTGCCGTCCCATTCGACTATGAGAGTGAGGGAACAGGGAGTGCACCTGTGTCTGTGCGCTCACTTTTGCACTATAATATCTCCCGCGTCGAAGGATAGTCTCTAGAAATACGGTCTGGAGGACTTTATTTATTTATTCTATATTTTTATATTATTTATTAAGTATTTTTATTTATTTATTTAAGGACAACCAGCAAAGCATACACGAAAAATACATGTTAAAAAAATATCACCGTGTTAGGTAAAGTGAGCTTGAAGTAAGCTCACTTGACACAATTGACAGCTGTCAATAGTGTCAATCCCCAGCATCAGATCGAATGACAGCTTACTTCACCCAAGTTTTCATATTGAGATATTTTCTGAATACCGGCCGTTTTCACGTTTGGTTTTGCACTGAAAATGCAGGTTTTTCATTCCACAGTCAGAAAATCAACAGCACTTTGTCTCCGATCCGATGTACCCATCTAACCAAAGACCTTAAAGTCTGACGTTAATCTAACTGAAGTATTTTTAACCGACTTCAAAAAGGAGGAGACTTTATTTGTAAACATCGTATCGCCTAACAGAAATACAAGCTGTTATTTCAGAGTCCTTAAATAGTAACTCCGAGGGTCTATTAGATAAGATGTTTTGTGAGAAAACAGCGACAAGGACTAAACTTAGTCGTATTATTTCAGATAAAACTTTGATATTACAAAGCTAAAATTGTATCCCTCGATATTTATTAACAAAACAGAATCCACTTTGTCGGAATTTAACTCGGTATTAAGGATAATATTTCAACATTTCGGTACCTCGTGTCATAAATAAAAACTGGATAAGTGTGTGACCACCCACAGTGAAGGGTTCCGTAGTCGGGATAAATATTTACATATGCACAGTATAGATTTACCGGCTGCAAAAATAAGTTATTTTTTGAAAAAACTATGAAACAGAAAGTAATTTTTGCGGTTGTAACTGCAAATATCCCATCTCTTAAAAACTTTAAGACATGGGCATTTTGCAGTTGCAAAAATTAAATTTAAAAAAGAAAAATTTGATTTAATAAAAAAAAGTGGCCAAAGTGCGAGTTGGGCTCGCACACGAAGGGTATTTTTTTAACACTTAACACGTAAACTACAATACATTTCTTGTATTATTTGTTGTTATGTATGTATAGCGGCCATAGTAGCCCTCTTGAAGTCTGTTAGGACCTATTCCTAATTATTGTACTTATCTCATAAGCATAATGAACAAATCTCAAAATCAAATTTTCCCTAAATTACTAATTTTAGAAATTTCGTTGTTTTTAAATGTCGGAAACTCTTCTTGTGTGACAGAAAAGCACACATGATATTATTAAATCATAAACAATGTTTAAAAAACTTACTTACCTACCTATATTGTAGATAAGAAACTACAAGACCGATTTAAAAAATTGTTTCACCATTAGAATTCTACATTATTCCTAATGAACATAAGCGATAGAATATTTTCAAAAAAGTTAGGGATCCGTATGAAAACTTCGATAATGTAACCCAAGGTGTGAAAAAATACCAAAAAAAATCCTTATATCGCGTACGCTGCAGGAACTATTGGCAAAGTGATGTACTACCTACAGTTTTATAGAAGACATCAATATCTACAAAAAAGTCCACGATACCATATGTCTAACTACTACAGTTATATCACAATAACTACTTTTCCATGTTAAAAGAGAAATAGAAATAAAAAACATTTGCAAAAATATAAAAAAAGAATTTTAAATCATTTAAAAATAAAAGTAATAATAATATCTAAATTATTTTTATAATATAATATTATTTTTATTAAGCCCCGGCACAAAAAGAGGGTTGTTTATACGTTTGACGTGTGGATCTTTGTGTCTGTGTACGTATCTATCTGTGGATTGTTGCGGCGTGACGGCGTCATAGCTTCCAAACGGATAATTTTGATTGGTTGTTTTGTCAAAAGCAGACTTGATTGAGTGTTCTAAGCATGAAAAGTCTGCCAAGAGCGTGTTAAAATTTTTAATTTTTTTGTTATATACCATTATCTACCCGTACGAAGCCGGGGCGGGCCGCTAGTTTAATGATAAATGAAGGATTATGAGATTATTAATATGCAGCTATTGGCTTGCTTATAAATATGGAGGATTAACTAAATTAACTATAAATAATAATAACATAATTAATTAATTTAAAATTTAATCGCTTTTAGTCCATCATTTAGTTCGCAATGAGTAATGGAACGTAGTACCGACATGCACTCATTTCGTTTCGACCCACCCCTCGAAGCTTTTTCAGGTAACGAAGCCGTAAAACTAACTGAATTAAAACTCTCTTTCATCCCTTTAATTTTTTATTACGCTTAAAATCATCTTGTTTCATCCCATCCACTAACAGTGTTATTTCAACATCCAACACACGGCTTGAACGAGTCAGAGTACTAGGAGCACTTGTATTAAGCAAACTCTAATTTAAAATGTATGAGCACGTTATACAAGTACAAAGTGAGATTAATTTGATGTTGAGTCAATATGTCTTGCAAAATTGAACCTTTGGGTTCCCATAGCTTAGTGCGGTTAACTACTTAGTTGGTACTCATTTATTTCTGAGAACAGCTATGCTATTCTCTAAGGATACAGCCTTGCAGGCAGCGCTGTCGCAGCGGTGAAACTTATTTTCGTATTCATTAAGCTGCTTACAGCTACACTAGCGCTCAAGGCTGTGACGGCCGTGAGTTAAACTACCCAACGGCACAGCCACCGGAGGGCAAATTGACAGTTCTTCATACATTTTGGCATTCCTTAAAAAAAAACAGCGTCGAAGTCGCTTACAGCCTCGCCCACAGCCTCGCTTCTAACTGTCAAATCCAAAAGCTATAATATTCGTGGCGTAGTCTTCACAAAAATAATAAACTGTACAAGTTAAACTTACATAAATTGATTCTTTTAATACATATTTGTAAAAATGGCAGCTCGGTTAATTTTATAGCTACATTTAATAGAAGAAGCTAAGAAAAGTGATGATTTGAAGAAAGCTCGACAGGCGAAACGAATAAGAAAGATTAAAACAGTATCCCGTGATACAGATTTTATCCTTAAAGGCTTTCTGAGGATTTAATTAATATATTGGAAAATGACATAGCTCCATATATGCGTCTGCGAGTTCGTTCCAGTGGTTTATCCAAGAGGCTAAAGGTTTGTTTACAGTAGGTTTCTTGAGATATGATGGGAACATCACCACACACCAACAAAAGCTTATTGAATTCCTGATGTTTCAGATTTTATGCACACTATCTTTTTTGGCTAATGGAAGTTACCAAAAAATCATTGGGAAGAATGTAGACACATACATATCTCAAACTTCTGCCTCTAGGGTAATCCACGAAGTTGTTAATGCTCTGAATAATAAGAACATCATTAATAAGTAGGTATATTAGATTTCCGCAAAACCACAATGATCGACGACTGCTCAAGTTAAGGCAAGTATCAAAAGTACCTACTTACATTTTCTTATTAGTCTCTCAAGTATTGTTTAAACAAGAGCCATTGTTTGAAATTTGAATACTTATTTCAGGTTTTATGAGAAATTCAAAGTTCCAGGGGTGCTAGGTTGCGTTGATGGCACCCTGATTTCCATGATACGTCCTAAGGAACATGAGGAGAGATATTATTGTCGAAAAGGCCAGGAACGTTTTAATTGTATGTAAACTGTTGGGTCTTTATTAATTAAAATAATGTAGAATTATAAAGAATCCTTAGGTATGTAATTATTATACTTATTTCAGATAAATGATGCCGATTTGAACATCTTGCACGTGGATGTGACTTTTGGGGGTGCAACGCATGATAGTTTTGTTTTTTCAAATACTAGAGTAACGGAGCATTTGAAAAATTTAAATAATGAAGAAAAAGTGTACTTACTTGGTAATTTATTATTTAAAATACAAAGTTAAGTTAAGTTTTTTAACACAAGTCAAGATTGCACTTAATTCCAGCTTCATTCATTGATTTCAGGTGACTCAGGATATCCTCAAAGGTCTTATTTAATGACTCCCTTTAGTAATCCAGAAACTGGGATTCCAGAGAGCCATTATAACAATTTGCACAGCAGTGCAAGGAACAGTGTGGAGAGGACTATTGGAATACTGAAAGGGTGGTTCAGATGTCTATTGGTTCATAGGGTATTGCACTATGATCCTATTACAGTGGGTAAAATTGTGATAGCTTGCTGTATTTTACACAACATGTGTAATCGAGCTGGGCTACCAGCTCCTATGTTAGACCAATGTGACTTAGATGAAGAATCTAGGTTACTTGGAATCCTGACACACCAGGCTCCAACACATGATGACTTAGAGAGTGGGCAGATAAGTAGGCGCGATTTAGTTAATCAATTATGGTGAGCACGTCATATCTAAAATGTATGCTTCCCTTCTTTCCATGATTACTTCTTTACTCTCTTTCCAAAACATGTTTAGATAGAATATACTCAGCATTATTGATTAGATACACTAAAATAGGAATTTAAATTTTTAATGAAAGTATAATTTGTGAATGTTAATGTAGATATACGTGCATAGAACCTGTATTAGCTTTAAATAAACAATAACAATTAAGTATGTCATAATATTTAAGGTGTGTATTATGTGTGGTGTTAAGGTTATCAAAAATTATCAGCCTTTATGTGCGTATATACCTTTCTCTATATTTTTTATTTTTTTTTTAAATGTGTATACAGCATGGGACATGAGAAATTAAATAGATATGTGCATAATAATGTTTTCTTTTTTTTATTTACCATTAAAAACAATCAATCATTCAAATCAAAGGTCATTTATTGAATAATAATAATAATAATTAATTATTTCATTTATTTATTTTCTTGCCATTTGTGATTGCCTTTGAGAAGGCGGTGAGCGCTGGATCATACGGCGGCGTGCCGTCCGACGCCCATGAGGTGCTATGAACATGATCAAAAATGCAACAAATTACTAAACAGAGGTAAAACAAATTTATAGGGGTATTATGTAAGTATAACAGCATCACATCACTCTCTTTCTGAAGGAATAGATATATTACAATGTAGTATACATAGTAGATGTGGTATTTTTAAACACATTGATTGCATAAGGGCTATTGTTGAAAAAACCTACAGAAAATCTCAAGAAATTGGCCCACCTGAGAATCAAAAGTGCAACCACAACTAGGTAGTGCTTTTTACACTAAACTAATAACTAACAAAATTATAATGAAGTTAACCTTACATGAAGAGGTAATTGGGGTATTACTCCTATGAGGCACTGCAGGTGGTGATCTACGTAATGCAAGTAATTTAAATCTAGTAAATACCTGAAGTATGCTCTCTGACCCTGTTGTTGCATTTGCCTCCTCTGTAACATCTTGTATACTCTGCAAACCAATTTTGACTTAGCAATGTTTTGGGAAGTAAAATAGGTACTTATGTGTTGGATAATATTTCAATAAACATACCAAGAGCACATTGTTTGATACATCAGCATTTGGCACGTCAGGAGTCAAATCAAAACTTGGCCCAGGTTCATTAGCAAACTAAAAAACAAATTATTGAAAATTAAATTGATGTTTCAGGAAATATATTTTATGCATTCACTTCAATGTACCAATAGTTGATCTGGCACTGTTGAAGAGACTGCAGTACAGCCCATATCTTGATCAAATGAAAGGCTTTCTCATAGTCCACAAACACTAAGCAGAGCGGCAGATTATACTCTTCGGTCTTCTGTATAACCTGTTGCGGCATATGTATGTGGTCTACGGTGCTAAAGCAAGTTTTCATAAATAAAATTAAAACAAGCATAACTACAAAAACCATAATTACATGCAGGTCAATTTCAAGCTCCCTCTCACCAGTAACAAAGCCTTCGCCACCCATTATTGTAACTATTTTTTCTTCTATTGCAGAGAGAAACCTTTCCTCTAGTTCACCACCACCTGTTCGTTGCCTAGCCATCAGTATTTGACTAGCTTTTTTCCTTACTGCTGACTTCTTATCCTTCCAATACTACAAAAAAAATATTCTATGTCTAAATATCTAGATTTCACATAATTATACCACAATAATATGTCCTATGTTATAATTTGAGCCAATGTACTTAGGTACCTACTGGATATTTAACTTTGTTCATAAGACACAGTCAAAGTGTGCATGCAAAGTAAGTGCAGTCAAAGTGTACAAGCTGACGAAGCACACCAGTAATGCAATACCTAATATGACATATTGTTAATAAACCTTTGACCATTGCTTCCAACTTTTAATGCAGCCACTTCCATCACTGTTTAGCTTGCCAGCTATTTCTTGCCATGCCGCTGTTGTGCGATCTCGGGCATGTAATGTCCGAGAATGCCCTGTGGCAAGCCAACGTCGTTCTTCCAAACTCTCTATTAACATCTCTACTTGCGCAAGGGATGGAATAGCACTTCTTGGCATACTTAAAATACATAATAATATGTTACAACATTATAGTTAAAGGTACCTACATACAATAGTAATATCCATGGATTATCAGTGAAAACATAATAGTACTCACATGTCAGTAGTTAGGTACTTATATTTATCCTCAGTCACGGAACTACCTATTAATTAATTAGATGCACCCAAAAAATTAGAAATAGAAACTGAAACAGACTTCCAAGTTGTTTTGACAGCATTGTATTTTGTTTGTGTTGACTTTAAATTGCGTTGCTCGAAAAGAGCAAAGGAATCGCCATTCAGCCTTAAAATGTAATAAGAAATATGCAATAAACTCTTATAATTGTGATATTGGATAAAATTCACCTGTATTCCGTAAAATACTCAAAGATAGACCTTTAATATATATTTTAAACCCATAAAACTCTCAGTCGAGATTGATCGATTATAATTTATAGAATTTGTTTCAAGCCCTACGTTCGTCTATGAAACAGCGACGGGAGGTTACAGCCTTGGGTTCGTCGACGACCATAACGACGTTAGTGAATACGGTTTGAATCAGCGCTACACGCTCGGTCGATCTCAAGGCTGTCTCGTCGACGAGCTCGTCGCAGCTTACAGCCAAGAAATCGTCTTTTAGAGAATAGCACTGCAGATTTGAATTTGGTTTTAATACAAAAATAGGTAGACGTATAACTGAAGTAGGTCAGTTATAATTATGGATGCCATCCTTTTTTTTCCTTTTTATTATTTTTGTAAATAGGTTTTCCTTTCAGGTATTTTTACACGTATCCCAGCCAAATTCTGCTTTTTAATTCTAGTTCAAACTTTTTCAATTATTGTTTACCTACTACGCCATGATTGCGCCGGGTGGCACAGTTAGTCCTAAAGGGTCATCATCATCTGTTTACCCTTTTCCCAACTATGTTGGGGTCGACTTCCAGTCTTTTAGTCCTAAAGGGCCCTGTATCAATATTTGTTGGGAGCGCTTTTTACATGACTGCGGCGAAGTTTCAAACGAGTTTTATGACATACATAAATAAAATAGCATACTGTCTTGAAAGGTAAATCTGCCATTGTGATCTTACTAAAAGAATGCAAGAGCGAGCGAAGTGAGCTCGAAAATTGGAGCATTCTGGACCGGAATAGGTTAAGTTTTCACTGTGATTTCACTAAGAGAATGGAAGACTGAGCTATTTGAGCTAGAAAATTAGAGCATCCTGATTCGGATACTAAGTTAAGCTGGCGATGTTGTATTACTAAGAACATGTAAGAGCGAGCGAAGCGATTTCGAAAATTGGAGAATCCTGACTGGTATTTTAGATTAAGCTCTCATCGACCAAGTGAATGCAAGAGCGAGCAAAACTCAAAATTTGATTATACTAACTTAGATAAACAGGTTAGATTTTGTGTGTGCTTTTACTAAATGAATGCGTGGGTTGAGAATTGAACCATGCCTGTAGCTTGAAGCATTTTTAAGCCATACACAAATTACATTATTTTTCATGTTTTCATTAGTATTCCTGAATTCAGGGCCTTTTATCATTAAGAATTTAAGGTTGTGGATAAAATTTTACGAATTTTTGTTCGGGAGCCTCTGTAGCCCGTGGGTCCCGTATCATTAATATACTTAACTGATATACCTAGTGGTAGGTAGATGATTGCTCTTTACGTTAATTATAATTTTAATGAAAATATTAGGTACACTTATTAATATATAGTTTCTCTTTGATTTTTTGTAAATAAGCTAGATTTTGCATGTGATTGACAACGGTCCATTTGATCCTTACTCAAAATATATGATGTTAGCCGACGTTCGCACGGACGTAAAAATATCGCAGCGAGATTTTTTCGCGCACTGGATTTTGAAGGCACCGCTCAGCGCCGAGAGTTGAAAATCCAACAGTGTGTTTGACGCGCTGGTATATGGTATGTGGGATTCTCAATGCTTGGCTCAACAACGAGAGTTGAAAACCCAGTGTGCGAAAAATCACACAGCGTTATTTTTAGGTCCATGCGAACGTCGGCTTATGTTTTTGATCATAGGTCCTAAGCATGTTTACTAATATCGCTGAAAACATCCGTTTTTTGCCTGCTGCACATAAACAAAATAAAATATTTTTACCTGAAAGATAAACTCCAAGAAAGAGATACAAGCTTGGTTAAGCTTGTATCGTTCAGCGAAGCCACTCTTAAATTTATTTAAAGTGAAAACACAAGAACCAACACTGAGTGTAAGCATTAAAATTTAACTACGTTATGCGGTTAACAAAAACACTGGTGCAGTTAAACTATATAAACCATGAATTTATACCCGAAAGTCGGTACTAATTAAAGCTACGGTTGGACTGCGGACTCGGCAGTATGCGGGCTGTCGGAACATCGTTCTACAGGCTGTGAGCAGAAAATAGATAGGTACAGAAGGCTGACTTCATACAACAAGTGAAAATGCACACAAATTATAACACCAACTACTTACCCCGTGGCAACGAGCTAAAAAGTTCAAGCGACACGCGTCTTGCGACTTTGACTGCGAAAAAACAAAATGAAAGAATTTGTTTTAGAGCATTCCACGGGTCACCGCGACACGGAAACTGACAGGTGATGCGTGCTCATGTCGCTTGACGTAAGACGCGTCGTAAGTCGCATCGCTCGAGGCCGTCAACAGGCGCGGCCTTACAGCGAGTGCAAGCGACTCACGACTGGATCCGTTTGAGCGTCTGAGATCGCTGTCCGTACGCGTCTATGTGTATATGCACCGTTTTTTCGCTTGTTGTATAGAGTTGACTTTCTGTACATGTCTATTCTGTGCTATGAGGCTAAAGTTGTTATATTAATAAGCCTTCTTATATATTTATTTTGAAGTAGCGGCAGCAAGGTTAAGTAGGCACAGAGTACTTATTTTGTTTTCGTTTTCTTTAGAAGTAGATATTATGTTTCATTAGTAGCGCGAAAACTCGTGTTTTGTTTTCTGCTTTTTCTTATGCTATCGGTTATGGTCGATTTTTTTAATTCTTGGAGTAAATAATAGTCATGAACTTGATGCTTGGTTTCAATTAGTAAATATGCAAACCTGTAATTCCCATCTATTTACATACATACATATTAATAAAATTGAATTATGTGTTTATAAAGTCAAAATAACAGCTTTTTACTAAATGCATAAGAAATTATATATACTACTAGCTGACCCCGCAAACATCGTTTTCTTGTCTTGTTTCTTTGTTGTCTATTTTTTTTTTTTGCATATTGTGTGATATTCACACAAAATGTTATACAATTCGGTCCAGCCGTTTCGGAGGAGTATGGTAACTAACACTGTGACACGAGAATTTTATATATTACATTATACCGCAATTATAACGAAAACTTTTTTTGTCTGTCTGTTTGTTCCGGTTAATCTCCGAAACGGATGGACCAATTTTGACAGTCTTTCACTGGTAGCTGAGTAACTTAGGCTATTTATATTTTACTTTAAAAAATAACGGATCCGCGCAAAAAATTAAAATCCATGAATTTTTGACTTCCACGTGGGTGAAGCCGCGGGCAGAAGCTAGTAATAACACAAATTCGTTGTAAAACCAAAAACTGGCATTAAAAGGCATGAAAGTTTTGGTCATTCACCGTTTAATGAGTGCACGGATAGTTCGTAAACTAAAATGCATGCTGGCGATTTACTGGAAATATAAATTAAAGAAACAAAAAAAATTTTCCGTTTTTCCTTGCTTTGTGAACACAGGATTACATTTCAAATACCGAGATGTGCAAATATTAATATATTCATGAAGAATCTAAGCCCTCGGGCCTTAAAATATGTTACTGCTCGATTTTCCTACTATGATATGAAAGCATATATAAGTATACATATGAAAGCTGTATTAGCTCTGGCAATATTTTTCTTATTGAATAGAACTTCAATGTTTTCTTGACAAATGGAACCGCCATTGTATCCTTGAAATTAAATGTACTTATTGTGTGTGTTACTCCTATGTTGTACAATAAAGTACACATCTTCTATATATGACACACCTTTTAGAAGGTGCGCCAAAATTTCTAGCTCTCCACTATTGCAATAGAATTTTATTTTTTTACAATCATCAAGTTATAATGAAAAAACTTTTAAATGAAACTAGCTTATACATAACTAGTTAAGAACTTGGTACTACTAAGTATTTATAAGTTTGTAAATTATTACTTTGTAGTAGGACCTAAATACATTTTATTTTATTTTTTTATTTTATCTTCTTTCTGTCCTAGTCCCATGTTACTTGGGATTGACGCAATACATTTTTGACACGCTCTGTGACCTCTGCACTGCCACCGACAACACCGTGGAACTAGCAAAGTTTTTGGAAAACAAGATTTAAAATACAGTCGTGCTAGCGACACGAAGAAGAAGAAGAATAATAATTTGGAACAATTTTATTCCTTGATTATTTTCTTTTCAAAAACGCTTTCCGCTACCTCTTATCAGCATGGCCTCTACTTCACAGATAAGCTTAAAATGCATCGGTAATGAGCTTGCACAGCCTAACTAGTCGAGTGAGTATAAGAGGATTTTTCGCTCGCATTTTCATTGTAATTTATACTCTGTGATAACTATGCATTCCTGTGTAGTCTGTGTCTTTTTTATGCGGCAAAACTTTTTGCTGTTACACGTACCTATGCAGAAATGAAATCCAGTAATGTATTTATTAAACTACCTACATATTTGATAGGAGCAAAGCAAACATTTTAAGATAAGATTTTTATGGTAAGTATTGTTTAATTCTAAAAAACCTCTCCAGAAATAGGTTAATTGTTTTCTTCGGTGGAAACCGGGAATGGTTTCCATCGAACAATATAATTGGGAACTGGCTAACAAACGAATAGATAGACGACCAGATCTTTTTCTCCGTTTTAGGTTGGAATCTTAATAAATGATTAGTAAAAAAATTCTTGATTAAACACACTAATGAATCAAATGAATGATGATTAACGAATCCAAAAATTAAAATCGTCGACACAAAAAAAAAAGAAACTCATTTCCTACCTACATTTTAAAACGCTATCAACACTTTGGAAACTGTATAATTTCCTCTTCATAAATGGAAAGAGCAAAAGAAATAATTATTCCGTTTGTGAATATTGCAAAGGCTTTGAATTTCCTGTGGTAAACGAGGTAGTCACTTCGGTTTCCCGGTAGCGCCCGGCTCCTGAGCAAGGACGTTCATATGCCAACTATTACCTGTTAAACTTTTTGTACGGACGTTTGCGTAAAGTGTGAGTGGAAAAGATATTCGCGATTCTTCCAATTTTGATGCAGAGCTTTTTACTCGGAAGGTTATCTGTGACACCTGTTTGAAGCCCTATGACAGGGCGATTAGGTAGTATCAGGGACATTGATAGTATTAAAAGTATTGAAACCACCCAATGTCCTATCTATCCTGTCCTATCGATCTATAAATTGAAAAAAAAAACATCCTCCTAATAAATATGGCATATCGATTTTAAGAGACTGTCAATTGGCGTAGTATTTATTATACTATGTATGATCTATGCATTTGGCATTATGCATCATATAGATACCAATATAAACTGTCGAACTCTTTCTGAAATTCGATAGATACCTACTAATGCCATACTTTCGGCCACATTGGCCCCTTTATTCTGAAACTCTGAATCCACCCAAGTGCTAAATAATGTTGCAGTACACCAAATTAATACTGAAAATAAAATAAAAATTAAATTAAATAATAATAATTAAAAAAAAATTAATTAATTAAATTAAATTTACTTGTTGTATTTTTGTGGTGTACAATAAGTATATATAAATAAATTAATTAATTAATAGTCCTTAGCTCGTGTCGGACGACCAATGTATTACGGTAATAGACAGATGACCTAGTTACCAACTAATGAAAACCAGTTGCTCATCAATGTTTCTTTGTCAACGAAATTAGCATGAAAACCACATCAAAACAATTGGAAATTTCGTTATGCATATGTAAATGGCGTCATAATTCAAAAATGTGTAAACCTTTGTACTGCAGTGCACATTTAGTGAATATATTACGCTGTTTAGTTGGCTGTTGTGTGCTCAAAGTTACGTTTCTCTACATCCCCGAAGAGGAGCTAAATCTTCACGACTCTAAAGAAAATGTCCGCAATGTTTCTAGTCCACACTTGAACAAGCAGAGGTTGTTCCAACACGGTCTTTGCATTTGATGCTAAGGGCAAATTTCGCCATTAAAACTGAACGCGATTAGCAGCGTAACACACTACACTTACATAATCTGAATCATTTCAAAGGATATTGCTAATCTATTGCTTCATATTATGTTCGAAGAATTTGTCTGCTCAACAACATAAATAACGCAATTAATGTTGCTGAACTCCCAAAATTAAAGCTACACAATTACCCCGCAGCACATCCTAACTGCGTTCAAGAGCTGTCAATGTCATTATTGGTAAAGAATGGATGATGGGAGGCGCGGCTTAGGTGTCCGATCGCGATAAGTTTCAATGGTGAAATTAACCCCAAGTGCTGAAGTTCGTAGTTTGTTTTCTTCTATGACCGTTTTATTTGTCCCTGTAGTGTGTCCGTATTATTTAGGACCATTGTATATTTATAATAAATATGTTAATGTTTATTGTTCCGTTATGTAGTGTCTCTTTGTAGTCTTAATTAACATTGGTGTAGTCATAATATTTATAGAATGAGCAACTTGAAATATAATTTCGTGGATTTACCTTCAAATTACTTTTCAAGAGGTAAAACAAGCCTCGTTTACTGAAGAAGAGTTCTTCGAATGTTGAGAGGCGAGAACGTCCATGCGAGACTCGTAGACGAGAATTGCCAGACGATTTATCACTCGCACTAAGGCTGATATCACAATGGTCGTGCGCCTGGCGCGCGCATTGCACGAGTGTGCGACCGACGCGAACGCAGAGTGCGCGCCGTGTCGCAGCGTCGCAGCGTTCGCGTCGGTGGCACGCTCGAGCAACGCGCGCGCCTGGCGCATGCCCAATGTGTGGGTGTGCAGCGTTTACGACGCGTAACTCTGCTTGATTAAACAACGCTTGACACATTGATCGAAAATAACAAAAGATTATATCACATCCCAGTAAAAGTCCACCAACCATCTATTTTCGCTGTTACATTTATAACCCAGACAACAAAGCAAGCCCTTCCAGATATTACAATTTCATGTTCCCAATGGACTCAATTTGTGAACAACAAACAAAAGTTAAAGGTTATATCGTAAAACAATAACGGAAGCCCCATCCGGACTGTCCGACCTCTACACCGGGTAACTAAAACTAACTGATCCTAACCTTGTTACAGGAGACCGTTTTATAAGGTTCACGATACGCCCAGTAACTTCCCATCTTAAAACTTCTAAAGACAAAAATAAATACAAACGAACAAATCAAATTCAATGGATGTGGCCTGAATATTAAAGTTTATGTTATGTGTTCAACTAATCATGCTTGACCCTAATAAAAGGTAGGCGTTGATAAGGGGATTACTTTGTAAACTTGCTGTTGGAGCCTCTTTGTCTAATCCTGAAGTTATTCAATTAGGAAACTATTTCAGCCTCACTTCACAACCCGATATTGTTTTCACTCTTTATCTTTAGAGTATCAGCAGAAGCCAACACCTTCGAGAAATGTTTTGGCATCGGTTGGGCCATGTACTGAAATTTATATTAATATTCAAGGAATCTGTGATATGTGTAATTCGACACCTCCATGCAATAACACAGTAACTTACTTTTTGTGATTTTACAGAAGAGCGATTTTAAAGTTTGAAAAATTATAGCAAACTCAAACACCACGTACAATTTTTGAAGCTGGCTCTATTTAATATAGTTTAGGCGGACTATAAATATGTAGGTATGGTTAAGTTGTAAAAGAAAAATTGTTTTTTTGCAATTATATTGTTGACAAAAAATATTTTTTGGATTAGTTACAATACTTTGACGTTGGTTTATTTTTAGAAACGAAAGGGAATAGAATTACAATAATAGTACAGAAAAAATGCATTTTTTTTTTACATAACAATGCCGTTGTAACTCAATTTTTGGAAAAAAGTGAGTTACGATGTTATTGCATGGAGGTGTCGAATTGTAAGGAAACTAATTATACAATTGAAGAAACCAGTGATTTGATTCATAATAATGTAAAATAATATGATCTGAAATAAACATACTTAAGTCAAAACTTAGTTCAAGTCTTACAGTCAAACAAAAAAGTAACAACCGATTTATTAATAAATAATAATCGGTTAGTAATTTTTCTTTGACTTTACCACATCGGTTTCGTCTGATAAACCGGGATTATAAAGTATACAGGTTGAAATTTTAATCACCGTTTTCGCTCTTAAGGGGTCATTGTACTCGTCATTATGAACAACTTCTACTATGGGACCAAACCTGAAATCGTGAAAAAAAAATCAGCTGTTCCCTACATTTACGTTCGCATAACTCGTTAAAATGCAGGGAACAGCTGATTTTTTTTCGCGACTTCATGTTTGGTCCCATAGTAAAAGTCAAGGACCCGTTAAGAGGAGAACGGTGATTAAAATTTAACCCTGTATTACTTTTCGGGTGGCAACAAGAACGGGGGAATCAGTATTAACTCTAATCACCGCGTTTGCTCAAGGCGGATTGGCGATTATATTATTAAAATAAGTAAATCTGTTTCCACTGACTGTCAAAGGCGCTAACATCATTTAGGAATGCTGAGCTATCCGAAATTGTTTCGTAAATTAATTAAAGATTGAGAGCTATACATTAGTGACCCATTTCAGCTCTTGATCTGCCTAGCATAGCTAGAATTTACTCGAACAAAAATAATAAAATTACGAGATTTTTTTATCGATACTAATTCATCAAAGTAATACCTTTCAGAATCTTCTTTATAGAGACAATTTCAGATCAGACATTTCTCGATCGCTCCTGGGTATTAAATAAAATATTCAATTCAACGAGGTAGTTACTTTTGTCTGTGTTCATTATTAAAATAGCTCGCTCGGGACGTGGATAAAACACGTTTTTCCATCGAAATATGTAGTTGACGCTTGCCCGTTCGTAGGTAATAATGCCGAGCCTGTATGTGCATTAAGTTTAAAAAATAAACAGTTCACATTTGCCCTAGTGTTTGCGCTCCCTGTAATACTCACTCAACCCCTGTCGAGAAACGGCTTTCCTATGAAAGAACCAGTAGATTTACAGTCTGTTATTATTGCCAAAGTTTCTAGCGCTTGCAACGTTAGTGCACCAACTTGAAGACTAAATGAAAATTATAATATGTATGAATACAATTGTTTTATTTATTGCAATAGTTTGTTTTGTTGGTAAACCTCGACATGTTTGTTGATTTAGTTTATAACTTTTTCTGACTTTAGAAACTTGTGCGTTTGCGGTGATGTTAGATATTATTTTATTTTGAAAGCAGCTTTGTTTAATATCTAGTTTGTTCAAATACAACATGGGTTTTCGGATGAGTTGTTTTTTTTAATTTGTTTATAGTCTTCATCATTCTTTCTCCCAATTGATTTGGGATCGGCGCCGTTGGTCTCGTGGTTGTAAGCGCGACTGCTGAGCGTGGGGTCCTGGGTTCGATTCCTGGGTCGGACAAAGTGTTATTGAGTTTTTCCATTAGGAATTTCTTAGTAACAGTCCGGAGTTTGTAAGTTGGCGGTTAAATACCCCCGTGCCTCGGAAAGTACGTAAAGCCGTTGGTCCTGCGCCTGATCTCTCGCCGGTCGTGTCGGATTGCCGTCCCATCGGACTATGAGAGTGAGGGAAGAGAGAGTGCACCTGTGTCTGCGCGCACACTTGTGCACTATAATATCTCCTGCGTACCTGGCTAATCTCCGTTGAGATTGGCCACCGTGACCGAAATCGTTCGGGAAGGCTATTATTATTACTTCTCTATTAGTCATCATCCCGACAGTCACTCCCTTTCTAGCCATATCATCTTTCACACAATTCATCTGTCGTTTCTTTAGTAATCACTCGTATATTCAAATTCATTTTCAAAACATTCCTGACAGTATTTTGCCTCATTCCTCCTCATCGCATGCTTTTCCAAACTTTTGTCAATTTCAGATATCCTCTTTTACACTCAATTCTTATTTTATCCATTCGTGTTTCACCTCAAATCCCTATTAATATTCTCATCTCAACTGCATGCAATTCCCTTTCAAAATCACTCTTGTGGCCCAAAATTTTGGTCCAAAACAATTGTTAATCCCGATAAAAAATAATGTTTATGCAGGCACTGCTCAAAAATTTCTATAGTTCAAATTATTTTGGTTCAATTTATGATGCAAAATGTGACTAGCAATCCGTTTGCAAAGCGGGTTTCGAAGCATCATTGTGGAAATTTCCCCTTTGACCATTCATTGTAGTGGATTTTCGGAGGCTTTGCATGGGCTCACATAAAGCAGTGGATATTTCCGCACTAACTTGGTTAAAAATAAACACTATTATTTACTGCCATTCACTTTAAGATAACATCTGTCTATCTATTTATTTAGTCCGTAATGTCACAATGCTGGGCAAAGGTAAGATAAAATGCCTTCTATAAAAACAAATGACTGCTGCCTTAGACGTTAAATAGACGAGTATAAAAAACTTCTGACCATAAAAGTTTATAATACCTACTAAAATTTAGAAACTTTAATACTTAAGAGGTGCGTAATAAACTTTTTGAGTCTATGTTTTAAAGTAATCCAAGTAGTTAATTTGGAATTTTATATGTGGACCCGTAAAAATGCTTTATTATAAAATCCTAAAAATTAACTAGAAAACAATAGATTTACCCTTTGTTTGCGGAACTAACCTTACTAACCTGTGAGCCCGTGTTTGACATGTACAAACTTTACATGGGGCCTTCCAATAAATCATTACGGCGAACAACCCAGGGATCATGACATAATTACCATACTGTTGTTAGGGGAATCAGCGGTCGCAGTCACTTTAATAATATTCATACACTAATGGGCACTGTTGTTCATCAACATGTTATGTTTATGACTCAAATGTTGTATTTGAATTATTTGTAGTACCGCGTAGCATTTTTCGTAGCACTGCGTAGCATAGCGCTACGCAATTCCTAATGCTAGTGCTACACTTCAAAAAACTTTATTGTCACAGTACTTACGATTCTATTTGCATTATCTTAACCCTCTGCTATAGAAATATAACAACATACACATATAAAGTGTGAGTCTGTGAAAACTTGTAGCGAAGTCCCTTTCCTTCCTCAGCTCTACAAAAAAGTGTCAAAATAAATTCCTCAATCCATATCAAGAGAATTTCGAATTGACCGGAACGTTCACTACAATAGAAACTTATACCATCCATTTCATTCCATTGAATGATTGGAAAACTTTCTAGTGTACATACCAAATCCATTATGAGTTTTTCCATAGGGTTGTTTTAATTGTGGCAATCTGTCTTGGGTAGGTATGTTGTTATGTATAATTTCAAGGGTGTATGTAAGCTCTCTACGCAGAAATCATAACAGTCTTGCAAAATTACCTTTCCAAGTATTTCTGGAGCAATTACCGCGTTTTCCTGTATCGTGTTACTCTGTAAATTCAAGTACGAGTAGGAAGTAGCTAAATGACGTGTAACGAACAAGGTAAATATTTTAGGGTAGTGACGTAACTACCTCGTTAAGACTATGGAGTTCCTAGTTTACAAACTAAAATAGACACCTCTGCCTTGTTTACTACCTCTGCGTTGGGAGTCCAGGAAATGGCAACAGTTTAGCGCAGTTCTAGTCTTCTCGCATTCTATGTGACAAATGTTTAGCCTCTAAATACTCATGACTTCGTAATAAAATGTACAGACGCCAGCACATAAAGCTACCCGAAACTGTAAAATTTTCCCAACCAACTTTGAACCTTATGGTTTAGCGATAAAGTTGAAAATCTATTAAAGAGATTTGACAGATTGTAGTAACTTGATGTGCTGGCGGTGCTTAGGGGACGTCTTTGTCCAGCAGTAGATGTATTTCAGCTGAAATGATGCATAATCAGCCTATAATGTTCCCACTGCTGGGAAACAGGCCTCCTTTCAGTGAGAGGAAGTGGGCCGTAATCCACCATACGGGCCCAGCACGGGTTGGTAGTTTTCACATGTCTTCGAATTATTGGTTCTAGGACATGCCGGTTTCCTCATGATGTTTTCCTTCAGCGTTTTGAGAACATTGGTGATGAAATAGGTTACAAAAAGTAAATTGACGGTCTGGGTTCGAACCTACGACCTACAACGCGTAAGTCGCGGCTATTACCAATGGGCCACCACTGCTTTGCAAATGTTTCCTTCACCGTTTTAAGAGCAGTGGTGAAATTATGATGATGTACATAATCAATCTGCGACCTGTTACAGTATATCATTCATATTCTCATATGATCATTTTTCCAAATATGTACGATGGGACTTGATACAAGAACCCCAGATCTTTTCTGTATAGTTTTTTCGTTGACATTTTGACAGGATAGCGATCTATCCTGTCAAAATCCAATCCTCAATCCTGTTAGTCAATATTCTCTAAATCCAAATGAATTCGAATTGATTCCAAATGATTTAATTTTTAATCGTTAGCTGTATTTAAGAGAGTTGTGAGGGAATATTACTTGTTGTTGTGATCTTGTTTCTGTAGCTGCAATAATCTGCAGTCGTCATTTCATTATAGTATATTGCATCTTTAGACCATTGAGGTAATATATACTAGTAGTCTAGTACATAGGTATTACCTCAATCCTTTAGACTTATTATTTTGCACCAATGACAACCCCATTTTTATGTCCCGGCAATCACCGTCCATTCCAATTTTTCCTGGAAGACATCTCAGAAAGCGATAAGAACGACCATTGCATTTTTGTTATGTATTTACTAACATACAATCTTAATATATATAAATTACGTGTCACGTTGTTTGTCCGCAATGGACTCCTAAACTACTGAACCGATTTTAATAAAATTTTGCACACTGTGTGCAGTCTCTTCCAACTTGAAAGATAGGATAGTTTTTATCTCAATTTATAATCGCAATATTATTTTATTGCGAATATTGCCAGGACAAGGTTTGTATGAAAGAAAATTTCGGGAATTTAAAAAAAAAATACACCCGTGCGAAGCTGGGTCGGGCCGCTAGTAAAGTACATATATTATAAACTAGCTGCGCCCCGCGGTTTCACCCGCGTAAGTTTCGATCCCGTGGGAATATCGGGATAAAAAGTATCCTATGTGTTATTCTGATGTATAAACTATATTACTGTAAAGTTTCATCAAAATCCGTTCAGTAGTTTTCGCGTGAAAGAGTAACAAACATCCATACATCCATACATACAAACTTTCGCATTTATAATATTAGTAGGATAAATAATTTCCAAGTACAGTCGAGTTCATTAATATATTGGCAGTGACAAAGTTTCAAAATATTATAAGCCTTAAATGGTGATCATTATAACGCTTATAATATTTTGAAACTTTAAATGTATGTTATCATTTTATTTATGTCTAAGTTTGTATAGCATTGTAAGAACATTTTAACGCTTATAATATTTTGAAATTTTGTCACTGCCAATATATTAATTAACTCGACTGTACCATTGTGATAAAGGTAGGTACTAACAGGGTGTCCTGCGTGAGCGACGAATACGACGCGACGCGAGGCTGCGAATGCGACGAACGCGATCAACTTAACGGCTTACCCTGCTTGCGGCCTATATGGCAGTCTGCGGCGAGACGCGACGTAACGCGTACTTGTTTTGAGGGCGACCAGACGCGACAGCATGAACTACGAAATGGTTGATTCAGAAACGTTGATCGCCGCAGTGCGTGAGCCAAAATTGATGTGGGATAAGAAAAAAAGTCAACAAAATTTAAAAGTCTGTAACTTTAAATATGAACTTTCAAGCAAAATTGTACTGTACTTCTACATGATTCGAAAATTAATAACCAAAATCACGTAGGACATTTGTCGCGTGTAGCATCGCGTCGCATTGCATCGAGTCGTGTCGCGTAGCATCGCGTCGAATTCGTCGCTCACGCAGGACACCCCGTAACTAACATAACAAAACGTAAGTACGCACAAAGCAAAGACAGTAACTCTGAAACTGGTCTTAAACAAATAAGGACTTTCAAAGAAGTAAGACATCTAATAATACTAAGAACGAAGTTCCGACTGAAAGAAAAATGTAGGTTAGTATATTTTCAGATGAAGTTAAAATATTTTAGTTCTGAGAGCTGGGACTTGTGAAAACTTTTAATATGTATTTTTACTGTGTGATTTGTATAGCCCAGTTTATTCCTGACTGCGCTAGTAGTGGCATGGAAAGTCACTTTAAAAGAAAGAAAATAAATTTATTCGCGGTTAACATGTCGCAGACTAAGAACACCACAAATACAACAAGTTGGTGGAAAATCATCATCTGCCTACCCTTTTCCCACTATGTTGGGGTCGGCTTCCAGTCTAACCGGATGCAGCTGAATACCAGTATTTTACATGGAGTGACTGTCTATCTGACCTCCACAACCCAGTTACTGGGTAATACAATACCCCTTTGGTAAAACTGGTTGTCAGACTTTCGGGCTTGTGACTACCCTCAATAACTGTCAAAGATCCACGAATGACAGCGGGGATCAACGGCTTAACATGCTTTCCGAGGTAAGAAGGGGTCAGATGGCCTCCCATCTCTGTGGATGGGTGACCATCTGTACATACGCTAAGCTAGCAAGCTTAGCTTAACCTGATCGGTCGATCTGTGCCGCTGTTATTATTTAGCCAAGTTCGGGGAAAATTTGAAACAAAACAGACATCGCTCAGCATAATGCCAAGATCCTACCCGAGACACAGCTCCAGCGCTGATTTTCAGCGACAGCGCTGGCGCTGACGTGATGACGTCCGACCGGTACAGCATACGATAAGATGAAAATAAGAAATAAAATAAATACACAATACCTAGTTCTAAATTTTTCTAGAATTATACAACGTGTAACATTAAATTCGCAAAACCTGAAAATAGTTTGTTCATAATTGACTATTGAATCGATTCAGTAATTTTTAATATAGGTTTTTTTTTTTCAAAAATTATGTAGGTATTTTGCCATACTGTCTGCCGATTGGGCCAAAGAAAATTAAGTCTTATTTTAAGGAAATAAGACTCAATTTTGAATGCATAAACTAATGCTAGGATCAACACGATTTTCTTAATAAAAATAGCGTTATAAAAAAATAGTTTTGGTCATTGTATTATGGTTTTAACTCAATGCTCTAATTGGGGTGTATGAGGTTTTGCGCATTTAACGTTACAAATGTTGTATAAACATAATATCAGACAACCGTTTCGCAGAACACAGATAGATATTATGGCTCCTGCTAATAGCAATTAGCAAGCGCATAATTCAGTTGTCTAGCTAATTTTATGTACCTTGTGTGTTTAACTTTCCTTAAATTAAAGTCTAATTTCGTGTCTGCCTGTGTGACCACAACGGATTTTGATGCAGTATTCAGCATCATTTAGAGAATTTATTGATTAAACTTACATATGTAAAGAAGTTATTTTGAAATTCATAAAAACCGCATGAATCAGGGTAATTAAATTGATAAATTAAATAAATTAAACTATCTAATGCGATATCACGGCTAAGCCATTATAAATACCTGGTTATTACTCTACTGACTGTGTTTATATAGCTCAGTATCTCTAAGTAGTCTGTGATATAGCCGTTTGTTAGTGTCGTGCTCTGCCGCAGAGCTACCATTTTAGAAACCGATCAAATTAAGCCTCCAAAAAATGTTCGGATAAACACATCATATGAATAAAAACTCAACTTACTTCTTCTATGTCTCGGTTAACCTTTCTACCCAGTTATTACTCAACTGACTGTGATCATATTATAGCTTTCTCTAAAACGTCCAAAGAAAGTTTGGATAAACAAATCTTGAGAATAAAAACTCGACCGCACCTACCTCTTTTCTTTTGAACCTAATTTATGGAATGAATTTATGATCTACGTCTGTGACCCTTCAGTTTGACTTTGGTTTGACTTCAGTGAAACATCGCATTATTTTTGTAAAATTATTATTGTATCTAAACCGTTATATTTTATAGAGAGTTTAATTGCATTAGTTTAATAAATACAATCACTACAATGGTGAGATTTCGGTGCGACTTTATTGTTTTTTTAATTAGAATAGTTACCAATCTGAACTGAATGCCTGGAATGCTGGAAGAGCTACTGCTCCATGAAGAAGCTTATCATAGGAAATCTGCCTTCGACACTAAAACAAAAAATTATGAACATGTGCATCCTTTCCATTCTGACCTATGGATCCCAGACTTGGACTTTGATAATCATCGCAAACGTCCACACTCAAATTTTGCCAACGTCCACTAAAGCGCAGTATTCTAAGCGTCAAATTGACAGACCATATTCGCAATACCACATTACGCTCCAAAACACAGATTAAACCGCTAAACTGAAGTAGAACTAGGATGGCCACGTCTGCTTTATGTCCAATAAGCTGTGGGCCCAAATAATCACCACGTGGAGTCCTGACACAGCTAGAAGGCGTCGCGGCAGACCCCGTAGAAGATGGTGAGACGAGCTGGACAAAACAAACGACCAGTGGTCCACATTAGCCCTGGACCGAAAGAAGTGGAAGTCGTGGGGTAACAGTAACCATCTGAACATAATATAATTTTCCATTATTCCCGTTCTCAAAGGAGCTTCTTGCCGTGTAGCGCAAATATTGTACATAAGTTTTTGGAAAAAAAAGTATTTACCCTACAAGTTTATGTAAACTTATGCATGATGAGCTTGTGGGGAAAACGCACGCATTTTTCCCACAAGGATAGGCAGAAACGATAGAATACCACATGCTACATTGCCTTACATAATTATTTATTTTGCTTCGTTTACCTTTGTACATCTGCCATGCACACGCCGCCGCCGTATGCGAGTACCAGGCACAGGCCTAACCTTTATCAGCGCAAAAAGCATGCTATAAAAATCATGACACACTTCAAAATATACCGAATTAATCAAAATTGTATTAAAAAATTATGCAAGGACGGTTCTTTGCATAATTTTTAACTGCAATTGCCATCGCCTCTTTTAAGAGTCACAAGTCGCAAAGAGCAGCGCGTATAAAGGCTCCTGCATATAGACGCGATGGTGCGACGCATTTCTGGCAGAACAATTTCCATGAAGTTTTCATAGAAATTGTTTTACTAGAGTCGCGTCATACCTTAACATGGGTACCAAGCTATGAGAATAAAAATACGTGGATTAACAATTTTTCTAAGTCTCTTTAGAATTCATAAAGGACCACAGTTGTGAAATCCGTCTTTTTAGGAGGACTTGCATTAGAAATTTTATGGATCGCCGCCACATACGAACCCACTTAGCAACACACAGCATTGTAAATCAGCTCAACTGGTTGCCTAGGGCAAATCCTCTTTTGTGATAATTCATTAACATCAAATAAATGTAGGTACTAAATAAATATTTAAGTCCGAATAAAAACGGACCGACTTAAAACAATTTGCGAAATGAGGATAAGGCGTTATGTTATATTCAATCAATCAACTCGGCCTTTCGCAGTCCACTGCTGGACGTACTTAGGCCTCTCCCAGGCTGCGCCACAACACTGTCTTCCACTTTCCGTATCCAGTCTGTCTCAGCCACTTTGTTAAGGGGTCCATCTAGCTGGGGAGCGTTTAAGGAATGTTATGTGTTAATAATCTAATAACAATCTGTTCTTTTTCAGCGTGTTACTAATGTCATCTTTTTGTCTCGGAATATGTGTTTTTATCAGGTTAGTGTGTATATAGGTTGATATTTCAATCACCGTTTTCCTTTTAAGGGGTCATTGCACTCATCATTATGAACAACTTTTACTATGGGACCAAACATGAAAACGCGAAAAAAATAACATTTGTTTGTCGCCGAGATGAGACTGCGACAAGATTTTGAAAGTTTTAAATTACGAGAATTGGCCGCTGTTCCCTGCATTTTGACGAGTTATGCGAACATCAAATGTAGGGAACAGCTAATTTATTTTTCACGATTTCAGGTTTGGTCCCATAGTAAAAGTTGTTCATAATTATGAGTACAATGACACCTTAACAGGAAAACGGTGATTGAAATTGCACCCTGTATATATACGTCATCTATAAATACCTCAATTTCCTCTTTGAACAATAAAAGGGAACGATGGGAGTGGCTAATAAATTCCTTGATATTGCAGGCCTGGTGTGCATGGTCTGAGGTTTGGATTTGTACCAAAAGGAGGAGGCGCATAATGCAATACTGCGGTTACTAATAGGATCTATGTTACTAGTGTTTGGACCTGTTATTATAGGTTTGTCTATAATTGTTTTACGTTTAGTATATACTTAGAAGAACTGGTAATATATAAAACTAAAAATAGAAAAATTAAAAGTGCAAAAGTCCACCAAAATTTGATGTTTTTTTTTTCCTTTTTTTTCTGGGTGGCAGCTTTAACTTTCTGGTCTATCTACTTAGCTTTTTAATACTCCAATAGCCACGATATTGGTGATAATACATGATTTGATCTGCAGTCTATCAGGGTTTTGACTGACAACCGTTATTTGTTTGAATCTTGGGAGTCTGGAAAATCAGTTTAACATACTTTCTAATGCCATGGACTGAACGTAGCAAACGCAACATCAGAGCCCTTTTGGTTTGTCGTAGTAAGAACCAGATTTTTTTAGTGGAGGCCCAGAACCAGAATAAATTGGAACCCATGTTGCTAGATGAAAATCATCCTAAAATGTTAAATACTTGTTGTTACTGACATACAGCCTCGTTGCCCAGCTGTGGAGGACTGTCTTCGACGTCCGTGCGCATGCGGTAATCAACAATGTGGGTCTCGGAAGAGACCAGCACCTCAGTCGTGGCAACAATAGCAAAATGCACCACCTCCAGGATTGTGTCGGGGGCGCGTTTTATAGACGTGAAAATCTTCTCACATTCTTTTGCCAAACATCTGCTAGTGTCAATTAATAGCTAAATAAATTGTTGTTATTTTGATTTATTGAAATTTTTGTTAGATTTGTGAGGTATATTTTTATACTGGGCTGTAGTTACGTATCCAAAACTTATGGTTGACATAATGAAAGCAAACTGTCTTCAGCTAAAGAGACCTTGAAATTTGCTCGAAGGTCGTCAAATAAAAGGCATTGTCATTATTTCAGTTTCTACCTTAATATACTTTCAACTAAATATCTAATTAAGCTAATAATAATCAAAACATTGAATTTGACTGGAATAAAATATGCAGATAGGAAATCGTAATTCACGAAAAATTAAATTATTTTGGTAGACTTTAGCAGGTACAGTCGCTAAAGTAGTCAAGTAAGTAGGGTCGTCGGTATGGTTGAAGTTTGTAAGAAACCGAATAAAATTTAATTAGAAAACAAATAGTTCATCTATCAAGTTAAATTTCATTCGTAAATATCCATCGGTTTCTTACTAAATTTCAACTATATTGAAGCCCCTGGTTACTTATCTCTTTTGGTGACTGTACATAGTAGGGATGATGACTAATATTTGAAATGTTCGAACAAATAATGTCATTTCACGGGAGGCATAAGTAGTAAAACGAGATAAAAAATTTGAAAAGTTTTTGGTGGGGATTATTCCGATCCTTGTGCGCGGTGACAATGTACGGCGCTAGTATGAAGTTTAATAGTCGTGACGTCACTTCTATGGTAGTGCCGTGTTTGAATAGCAGTTATTTTAAAACATTTATAACATGACAATTTCTTAAGCTTTTAGACCTTTTTGTGCAATTTTTTTCAAATAGTGCAATCAATACTAGATACAAAAAGCCTTGCACTATTTGCAAACAAATAATTTTTTGAGTCAAAATTTAAAAAAAAATGATCATCCCTATTGTGGCTGCATAAATTCAGCAGACACAAATATATCTCGTACATGTTCGTACCGTACTGATCAGTACTTTAAGGGTATGGCTACTTGAATAATTTACCTATTAATGCCAAAAACAGCTATAGATTCCGTTTGGACGACTAATTGGTGCCATCAATTGCTCGTTTCATTAGTCGGGATCATGGACATATTCATGGTACCCATTTGCTTAGTTCGGCATTTTTGGAAGTTATCTAGGTAGAGTATTTTATCACATCTCTAAATTATGTGTTCGCTTAGTTCGGCATTTTTTGAAAGTTATCTAGGGACGATATTCCAGAGCGTCGTGATCACTTTCTAATTATATTTTAATTAAACTTTTATCTACTTACAGCTGTCACTAGCTAATCACTAGTAAAAGACAGAATTGTGTGAACTTTTTTACAAAAAAAAAAAAAACTGACTTCCAATAAAAACACAAAGTGAAAAATAACTTTAAGTGTCTATCACTTTTTACTTGTACATACCTACCCCACACAAATTAAATTAACACTAGTGCATTGAAGAATTAAAGACACCGACTAGAAGAATTATCAAAACTCGCATAGAAATGTGTACATAAGAATAATTACCTAATTTATTATATACTAAAACCTTCCTGAAAATATGTAGATCACATTAATGAAAGAATTATCAAAATTGGTTCATTGGTTTTTGAGAAAATCGCGGACATACAAATATACATACAAACGGGTCGAATACAGAACCTCCTTTTTTGAAGTCGGTTAACAAAGAAAGAGGCCTTCAGCGGGACATTACAGGCTAGTTAGATTAGATTAGATTCTATCTTCAGAGAGAGATTTTTTCATAAGTTTTAATTAGTGTTGTACTCGTATTTACTTTTGGTAGGTATTTTTTCACCTCATTTTATAATAGTTAGGTGTGTATATACTATACTCGCTTGCATTTTTCTGTGTCGTTCGAGTCGTCTTATTCATGATCAGCCTACGGTTAGAAGCTCCATTGACCAGCAATGTTATTCAATCAGCTGGAGCAGTGGTAGCCCAGTGGTAACGGCCGCGGCGTACGAGTTGTAGGTCGTAGGTTCGAACCCCGTCAGGCGCTTTACTTCGTGTAAATTATTTCATCACCATTGCTCTTAAAACGGTGAAGGGAAACATCTTGAGGAAACCGGCATGTCCTAGAACCAAAAATTCGAAGACATGTGACATCTACCAACCCGCACTGGGCCGGCGTGGTGGATTGAAAGAAAAATAGGTTTATTTGTCACAGAAACACGTGCAAACAAAAAGATAATTAATTCTAATGATAGCATATAATATATAATAAAAACAAAAAAATATATATCTTTATACACGAGCACAAAGCAGAGATATTCGACGGCTGCACGTCATGACTGTGACAAGAAGGCTTCCACTCAGCATGATGCTGTGCTATAAGGGACCCACAGCACAGCGCTGATTTTCAGTGATTTTCAGATTACGGCCCATTCCCTCTCATAGAGAGGAGGGAGGCATGTGTCCGATTAGTGGGAATATTATAGGATGATTATGTATGTATGTTATTCAATCATACATATTAATTTATAACTTTTTTCTGGAATTTTTTCTGAACTGGGCCGTTTTGGTGCAGCCGTGAGGCACACTTTTCTGCTCATTTCTTGCATCGGACTTTACATTTTCTATTTGATTTTTGTTTGTTGCTATCTGATTATCTGATGTATTGTGTGTCTTTTAGTGTGCGCTAGATAAATGTATTTTCCTTCTTTATTTTTCTTTTTGCGAGGTAACATCGGGAACAGTGCATCGAGGAAACGTGATAACGGACGTGAATTTAGAGTTGTAGGTCGTGGGGTCAAAACCAGACTTTACATTACTTTACTTTGTGCAATGTATTTCACCACAACTGCTCTCAAAAACGGTGAAGGAAAACATTGTGAGGAAACTGGCATGTCCTAGAACCAAACATTTAAAACGCGGGTCCACGTGGTGTATTACGGCCTACTTCTCACAGAAAGAAGACCTGAGTCCCAGTAATGGGAAAATTATAGACTGATTATGAGATAACATCAACAGACCTTTGATATTTAATGTTTCATAGGGCTTAAGAAAAATGTTAAATATATATAAATATGTTTCATATTTTCGCTCTTCTTAATATTTCATCTTTTCTAAGAATTGTTTGTGTAGTTCAACCTACACAGATGCCTCATGAAAGTATTAGCGTCATAGCAACGTTTGATGTAACAACGAATAAGAATCTTGGATAGACGTCAAAGATAGATTTTAAAAGTGTTTTCACCACGAAAAAAATAAATAGTGGTTTTCACCTATCTCCAATAAATGGGTTCACCTACTTTTTTGAATAGTGAAGAGCCACTTTCCTGCAGGGGCAACATACACGAGCTTTTATTATACTCAACTAGCGACCCGCCCCGGCTTCGCACGGGTGCAATGCAATTTAATTAATAATTTTAATTTAATGCTTTTTTTTAACTTGCCGCCAGCCCCTGCCGCCGATACCGCAGCAACCGCTATGTCCCTGCATATTAAATCTGTAAGATCTTCGGAAATATTAATTTAAATAACATGCTGTAAAGGGCCATATTGATCTATATTAAATGCACAATGTATTTAAGGTACTTAATTGGATAAGGATTAATGCTGTATTGCTTAAAATCGCTTCGTAAATAAGTCATCATTTCCGTCAGGGTTAGTCAGGGTTATCCCTAAGAGATGGACATATATTATTGCGGACTTTTTTGTAGACCTTTTTAAGGTGTACGATACTTGAATCACTCTATCTATTAAAAAACCGCATCAAAATCCGTTGCGTAGTTTTAAATATTTAATCATACATAGGGATATAGGGACAGAGAAAGCGACTTTGTTTTATACTATGTAGTGAAGTCACACTCAAAGCAAAAAACTTCTTCTTTCTTTTCTTTTAATTAAGTAAACCATTTACAGACACTTCTGAATTCTCATAGAGTCGTTCAGTTAGTTAGAAAGTAGAAGCTAATTTTCCATGCCAAAACGTAGACCTCTATCACAGAGTACTTTTATCCTTACCTAAATGTGAAAGTTTGTGAAGATGTTTGGATATTTGTTACTCAATCACGAGTAACTCGTTGTACGGATTTGGATGAAATTTGGCACACAGATAGTTTATAACCAGGATTAACACATAGAATACTTTTATCCCGATATTCCCACGGGTGAAACCGCGGGGCGCTGCTAGTCGAAAGCCTGTGTTCTTCTGTTGCCTCACAGCAGGAACTCATTTCCTCTGTATACGGAGATCCATCAGAGATCTCGAACCATGACGCTGCTTGGCTATGCCAACGAGCTATTTTGGCACCTCGCAACGACCAAGCAGCAGCAATAAATTCTCAAATATTGGTACATGTTTCTGGAGAAAGTAGGGAATATTTATCTATTAACACGGTTTTAGAAGAAGGAGATGCCACCCACTATCCAGTAGAGTTTTTAGACTCTCTAAATACACCAGGTCTTCCAGCACACAAAATTTATTTAAAAGTCGGAGTACCAATCATTCTACTCAGAAATTTAAGCCCACCAAAACTATGCAATGGAACTCGGTTGAGAGTAACAAATCTCCAACGAAATGTCATCGAAGCCGAAATCTTAACAGGTTGCGGCTCCGGTGATGTTGTTTTCATTCCCAGGATACCCATTATCCCCAATAATTTTCCGTTTACTTTCAAACGTGTGCAATTTCCTGTAAGCCTCTGTTACGCTATGACTATTAATAAAGCCCAAGGCCAGACGTTATCCGTTGCGGGTGTAGACCTTACTTTTGATTGTTTTTCACACGGCCAACTCTATGTTTCTCTATCACGTGTTAGCAACCCAAACAACCTTTTTGTATATGCTCCGGGTAATTCCACCGCTAACATAGTATATAGAGAAGCATTAACGTAATCAACTATACCAAAGTCAGGACTCTTATCTAAATCATCAAAAAGGTGATATACTCTTATCTAAACGACGTTGTTTTGTTCTCGACAACCACGCGAACGAAGTCGCGGGCACAGCTAGTAAATAATAAATATCGTGGATGTCCACGTCCACGTTCAAAAAATGAATGGAAAAAACGTGCACGTTATAACGTTACACGGAAATGAAATAACGTCTTCACTTCTTAAATTCTGTGTTATCGTGATGCCGTGACGTGACGTCCACGATAATTTATTTAGGTACTTTAGAAATTTTAAAATGCACATTGTGCTATAAAAAATTCTTATTTGTGAATGGATACAAAATAATGCAGTTATTTATGCTACGTGCATAGTTTGTGCAAAGTATAGGCATTTATTTAACGCGCTTTATCAGACTACAATCATTAAACAACGGTTTTTTAATACGCATAGAAGTTTGTACTGACTTACTTGCGTGCATTGTTTTCTTCTGAATAAACTACCAAGTGCGTTCTGCAAACAAAGCTGCCTAATTTTCTCATCAACACCCGCGCCGTGCTCCTTAAGTTTTCCAGGTACACGAAGTCCATTTTTTAAAAGGGCCTTTCCGACAAGGTATCTTCATAGATATATCGAGCCCACTGCCACTGCATCTTACTGCACACAGTGTATCTATAATCCTAAGCTCAGAAAATTAATATTCCATCGCTACTTATTCAATTATCTACTTTAGTGAAATGTAGGTATTCTAAGTTGATTTTTGAGTGACCATTTATACTTTAGTACTATTAGTATTATTCTGTGCCATTTGTAACAAAAAGGTCCTAATAAGTTTTTGGTTGCATTGGAATTTGAACTTTGTTATGCATGAAATTCAGTTTGTTCTCAAATTCTTAATTCAAATATACCTAAAAAAAAACCATATAAATAAGAACCAGAGTAGGTAAAATAACCACCCATTAGGTACCAGTACCTACCAGTATATACCAAAGTATATAGGTTTACCGGTTTACCGCTTCAAGATAAATAAAATCATAAATCCGTAGCTGAAATGTGTGCAGGGTCTGACAAACGATTATTGCTGTTCTAAATCTTAGAACGGGATATCTTCGCTCCTGACTTTAGATTTTAGAACATTTTGCTGACGTTATTGTGATGGTAATATTTTCAGAATTTTACGGTATTTCAGCTTTCGTACGATAATAGGACTCTTCCTGTTACAAAGTGGAGGCATGTGACCCAGCACTGAAGAAGTTATAGGCCGGTAAATAGCTTCTGTCTTTTATTTATTTATTTATTTAGGGACAACAAACAGCAGTGTAATAATAAGTAAACATAGGTTAGAATTTAATAATAGAGATAATGAATACTCACAACGTTATCCACATATTACTAAACAGATCTACTAGTTGTTAGAATGAACGATATAAAAATAAACAAAATAAAAGTAAACATTTTTTTAATTTTAACAAAAAGGACAATGCCGATTTTAGTATGGAAGGTGGCGTCATTTTGTTTTCTCACGGCCATCAACCAAATCTTGTTTTTCTAGTACAGAATAGAGACATTTGAATATCCGGTACACCCACTCCTGTACATTACACATTCGCACTCCTCACCAATTAAGGGGAGGTTGCAGTACTTTTTAACTTTTTGAACCTCTGTAAATCTAGTAAAATATTAATTTTCCGCAAAAATAAAACATTATAAGAAAATTGAACATAAATTATCAAGCGCTGCGTGAAGATAGAAACTTGAATTAATATAGTTGGCTCGATTTAAAAAAATCATAAAGATGACACTTAATCGCTATTTAAAACGTGTACCTAATAGAGATTACATCGTTAAACCATGTAAAAGTTATACCAAAAGATAAGCCTTATTGTGTTTTAGGACTTGGTGAGAACACATTTTATAATTTCCTTATTATTTTTTTCAATGAAACAAATATACACAAAATCTAGCAGTTCAAGAGCTCACAACAAAGCCGGCCAGTGCCTGCGAGACAGAGATGCCCCGATACCTAATATGTGGGTAATGAGGAAACGTTATCATACCTACGCACTACAAGAAACCTTAAATATGACATTTTCAGGTCGGAGGGAGTATGATACCACTTTTCTTATTTTTGATTTTCGTTATGTCGTAAAAAACCAATCAAACTACAAAATGTCAATCCGGCTATCGCCCCTAACCCCTTACCCTAACCTTGCACCTAGGAGTCAAAAATTGCCTACAAAGCTAATAAACACAGCAAACTTCTAACTCTTATATCTCATTCCGTAGTGAGTCTAGAGATATGCGTGTCAAATAAGTTGCGTTTGTTACACTATTCTGTACTAGAAAAATAAGATTTGGTTGATGGCCGCGAAAAAACAAATAGACGCCAATTTCAGTAATTGTCTTTTAGTTCTGTTACTAAATTATAATTTTATATCCATCAACTCAGTCTATCCCAGTCGACTGCTGGAAATAGGCTCCTCCTAGGCTGCACCAAAATACTCTGTCCTCCGCCTTCTGCACCCAGTCTATTCACCACCTTTTTAAGGTTGCCGGTCCATCTAGCTGGGGGGCGTCCCACACTACGCTTGCCGAAATAAGCCAATATTTCTTTTGTATACCTAATTGATATTTATACGCGTTAACAGCAAAACAGAGATATTTGCACCTATTTTGTTTACAACACCTTTATACCCATATTTATACACCTATACTTAACAAATAAAAACTTTGTTTTAGTCTTTGGATTAAGCTGAGATGATAAGTGAAATTATGTCTTTATATAATGTTGTGTTAATAATCGACGAAATATTTCAACGCAGGGGTTCCAGAACCATATAGGTGCAGACCCACCGCGGCGCATACTGTGCACGGGCACGCGGCACATTTTAGCTGCGTGGATTCATTTGTTTAACAACGTGGGTCTACGTTTCCACTGCATTACACACTACACACCCACAACTATGTAGAACTGAAGCGCGGCTCACCGCCGTGCACTGTGCTGCAATACTGTTGTACTTAGTCGTGGGTTAATATTCGTGTATAGTGTGTACCGTATGCACAGCGTGCATGGCGTTGACAGCGTAGAGCAATGTGAGTGCCATATTTGAGCAAGCCACGCATGTATTAATGACGTCAATTGATGCGTAGCGAATTGATGCGTAGCGTTTCCGTGGTTTGCGGTGGACACAATCACATATATTTCCTTTTAAAGCGAAGCACACGTGCGTGGCCCTACCGTGCGCTGCGGTGGGTCTGCGCCTTTAATCCATGATAACAAGTTGCGTTTCGATGTCCCTGCGACCCTTTTTAAATGATACTACAAATTGTGTTTCATGTCAAATTACTGAATAATAAACATGCAAATACATGTAACACATCGTTATAACAGAATCCTGTTACGTCACTTACGACCTTTGATCATTCGGAGCCGAGATAAATGCAATCTACATAACATAAAAGTTTATACATCGTAGACACAACCTTAGATAAGTTGTGTCTACGATGAATAAACTTTTATCTCCAATTAAAATTCCTGTGAACTTAATAATGTTTGAGTTCAAAATACGCTCCACGATACATACTACATTGTAAGCTATTTATACACGTTTAAAAAATTAAAAAGACTTACCTAAATTGCATCTTTTGTCAAAAAAGAAAATCTGTTTGAATGAAAATACTTTTAGCATAGTTTGCATTTTATAAAATCGTATGAAAGCAAAATCCTGAGGACTTTTACACATTTTAATAAGACTTCAATGCAATTTGTTTAGTTAAAACCATTTTTCTTTTTTCTTATAAAAATGTTGATTTTACACAACTTTAGTGAGAAAACTTTTCAAAGTGACGCTTTTTAATAGAAACATGATTATGCAAATGTTTTTGCTTTTATAATGAAAAATGCACAAGCTTCGCAGTCTAAAAATGGATGGCCAATTAACATGGTAAATAGTGAAGCACAAAGATTTCGTGTAATATTTTATTCCAGTCAAGAAAATTACGGATCTTTGAATATTTACGTCATCGTGTGCGGCATTAGGTTGTAGACTCTTTATAATTTGTACGAGTTCACTATATGCCAAAGCAAATCTTTGAAATCTATATTTTTTTTTTTGTTAAAGATAATCACTCTTAACATTGTATTTTTAAGACACTTTTGTCTCTACAATCATCAGTTACTTTTGTTGTAAAAATAAACTACATTTATTATTTTAACTTTCAACTAAATCACACGTACCTGGCCTAGTATCGTGTGTCACAAGCTACGTGCTAAAAATACCCCAGTCGAAATATATACGTTTCAGTAGTTTGTCTTTAGAGAGACAAATTCAAATTAGTCTGAACTATACTGATGCCAGCACATCAAGCTACTACAATCTGTCTAACAGATTTTCAACTTTATTGCTAAAGCGTAAAGTTCAAAGTTGATTCGGAAAATTTGACGATTCCGCATAGCTTGATGTGCTGGCGTCTGTACCTTAAATAAGCATCTTAAATGTGCTACTAGGAAAAAAAACTCGTTTGGTGGGTATTTATAAACAGAGAGGTGGATCTACATTGAGAACAAGGTTTCGACAAAAATAATTTACTTTTCGCCAAAAAATAAATATTACATTATTCACACAATCATGGCAAATGAATAACAAACCTTTTTACCTACAAATACAACTGAACTATTTTGTCCTCAGCTTTTAACGTCTTAGTAGTGATCATAGAAAAAATAATAATATACGAGGGAGCGTTTTTATGTTCGCGGAATGGGGGATAAGGGGTGGAAATAAAAAAACCAAATGATTTTTTGGAAACAGGTAATAATCACTCGGGGCCAGGTCTGGGCTGTAGGGTGGGTGATTCAAAATATCGAAGCCCACTTTATGCAGGGCAGCCAACGCAACGCGGCTCTTGTGGACGGGCGCGTTGTCGTGCAAAAGCAACACACCTTTCGTCAATTTTCCCCGTCTTTTCTCTTTAATGGCTTCTTTTAGTCGCTCTAATATTGAAGTCTAGTATTCTCCAGTTATAGAAACACCTTTATCTTTGTAGTCGATCAATAATATTCCTTCAGAGTCCCAAAAGACCGTCGCCATGAGTTTCCCAGCCTCGGGTCGTCTTCAAGGGATTCCCTTCCTTGTTTAAATAAACTGTGCCACTTGTAAACCATGGTTTTTCCGGGACAAGAGTCACCGTAAACCAATGATATCTCATTAATTATCGTCGCAACTGATTTTCCTTGCTTGGTAAGGAACTTTATAACGGCACGTTTTTCCATATTTCATTTTTCACTCCCGATTGTGTTGCTTGGTTGACGATAACTCAAAGACTAATAGTCTTATTACAATTAAACCTCGTATTTATACTCCTTAAGAGTCACTGAACACGTTACGACCCTTATGAGCCTAATCCCCCCCCTACAACCCTCTCATTCCGCAAACTTAAAAACGCACCCTCGTATTTCCCTCTAATTTAATGAATAGCTGATTTAGCCGTTTCATCAGCCGATTCTCCGGATTAGAGTTATCCTCCTTCAAAACCAAGACATCTCAGCGAAGTCTTTGACAATTACACGAATCTACATCAAAAGGAAACTATAGGTATTGTAGGACTTTCATCGACACCGTAACAAAGAACCTTAATTATTCTTCATCAAATTAGATTGTCTGTATAAATCTTAACACGCTCGGAATTAGTTTGAGGACAAAATTGGGTTTTTGTCAAGAGTTGCCCACACTGAAAATGTTACTTTACTAGGGATAGCTACTATAGAGGTATGAGGAAAGGTAAAGTTCACTCATACTCCATATAAAAGGGAGGATCGTCTGACCAGACGGGTATCGTATCTGGCGTTCTGCCCGATGATTCATGTCGGGCCGGACTCTGCTTGCGAGATGCAGGATTTTGCGTGACGTCAGTATGACGCGTAGTTGGCCTGTGGCGTTTTAGATACTGCTACACTACCAATCCTTTTATACACGGTGCGCAAGCTGTTACCATGAACTCGGCACATGGTTCTAGACCCCAGGGTAGAAAATTTTCGTCGGTTATTAAAAAAAAAACAAATCAACTGTTTCATACAAAACTGTAAAACCTACCTTTAACCATTTTACGGTCAAAATTGTATGGAACAGCGATTTTTTTAATAACCAGCGATATTCATTAAACAAATAAAGAATTAAAGAAAAATAGGTTTAATTGTCACAGAAACACATTGCGCGTCGATATCCTTGACACCAGAGGGGTAATTCTCGTAATTTTAAGAACGTTCACAGTCTGATGATCTCTTTACAAAGATTTTTTTTTACGAAATACTCAAAAATAACAACTTAAACACGTTTCAAATTTAGAGAACCGGCAACAATTATTGTATTAAATGCATGAACGACACAGACAATACACAGCATTACAGAGCATGAAGAATTAACTTTTAAACTGTTCCAAGCCCGAAGAGGCTTTGTTAGTCCCTGTTAGTCCATATTCACTCGGGTACGAAGGGTAATTAAATAATTTCTTCAACAAAAAGCCCTCTCAGGTCGTGGCACTCTTGAACAAGTTAAATTTTCATGGAAACTTGTAAGGGTCAGTTCACACCGAGACGCGACGCGACGCGACGATACTGGAAGAGGCCAGTGATTTCGCGCTGCGCCGTGCGTACTGGCGAACCGCTGCGTCGCGATGCGTCGCTCTACGCCGCGAGGCGTCACGAGGCGCAGCGCTGCACGGCACAACGTATTCTGAACTCTTACAATGCAATGTGTACCTTTTCGTGTAGAAAATAAAGTTTATTTTGAGTCACTCTTTTAAAGTGTGCGCGCAGCGTCGCGTCGCGTCGCGTCTCGGTGTGAACTGACCCTAAAGTAACCTTTATATTTCGCGACCGGTCTCTGAGTTGGGGGAGAATTGAATGTGAATAGTCTTACATGCGTTGAAAGTTTTTAATTAGTATCTAAAATATAAAACAGACGCCTAAATTATAAAAAAGGTATTTTTTTAAATAAAATTATTATAAATGATGTTCCTTAGAATATAGCGTAGAGGTGTACCTACTATGAAAGGATTTTTTTAAAACTCATATCTAGAAAATAAACAGTTCTGTGACTGATTATATACTTTACTGGTTAACTGAAACCTCAAACCAAAATACTTTTTTTAAAGAAAATAATTGAAAGTGCAGTAATAAATGATTTTTTACCTCAAGCACTCGACGGGTCTAACGCGGGATTGAAGTTTGTTCGCGAATGAACCTCTAGCGAGAAGATACTTATATTTTTATGTATTGTATGAGATACATACACATCTATTTCTTTCGCATATTCGTATGTACTGCTTAAAGTCATATATAGTTTGTTATAAACCTTTTCTATTGAAAAAAAATCCATATTTTCTCTAGGAACAGGAAAATGCTTTTGAAATAGAGGCCTCATTCACGATATAAGCTAAATAGGTACAAGGGATGTTTCTCCGGAGGCATTCATTGTTATCCTAACTCCTAAGGACCAACATAATAAAATCGTGGTACCACTGAAAACTCTTCAGAATGTTTACGAAATGATGAATTGTTGTTCCAATAAGGAATTATCATACAGATTTCATACGATTGGACAAAATATATATTTTAAGGATGATTTGAGCAATGTTTTTTCTTTAAATATATGATATTGGCCACTATTTAGTTAAAGGAGTTCAGTTCGATTTCATTCATTTAGATACCATTAAAACTGTTTGGGAAAAACTGCTGTCTCTATATCGACATAGGTAGTGTTTTTATAAACATATATTTTTTAGTTAATCCGACAGCGAAGAAAGCTTTATATTAAGCAAAACAATGTGAATGAATAGTGATTTCAAACAGTACCTTAGAAGTTAAACAAGGTGAACTCTGGCGTAAGCAGGGATTTATAACGTCAGGCGTGTACCGGCTGCCTTCCGCCGTTTTTTCTTCCCAGAGGCGCCTTGTACGTAGAGGGCTTATAGGAACGTTCATAGAATCACAATAATAACTTCGATATACTTATTTGGTTTCATACTTTGTGTATTATTAACATCAGTGATGGTCAGACAATTTACAGAAAGCATTAGAACTTTTCTACGAAAAAAGGCAGAAGTGAAAGCAGAAAAATCGTTTATAAAATAAATAATAAAAACCACGTGCATAACTTATTTTACTTATTCGGAAGTTGGTTAAAAATAGTACATTTTTATGTCATTTAATTCCAGTCGGTCTATTCTGTTAAAATCTCACAGTGAAAAGGTGAGAGGTGAGCTTGAAGTGAATTGTAGTCCAATCTAACTTTATGATTTGGCACTATTGACAGCTCACTTCAGCTTAGTTTTGACGGTGAAATTTTTTCACAATAGCACTACAGCTGTAGGAGTTATCGAACAGGTGACTAGAGTAATTAATGCTGGTAGGTAGGTACATTATCTCAGCATTAAGTTCATGGGAAAATGCACATGTGTGTCTATTTAGTAAGCCTCATTTAATTATTCTCTTACGCTATGCGAATAACTCCCTCAGAAAGGACTAACTCAGAGCTACTAAGTACATTTCAGATGCATTTCAGGACTGAAACATTACACACTCGAGCTCACGTTTTAATTTCGTTGACTTAATGCGTTTATCCTTGAGTTAAGAACTGTCTGATTTTGTCTGGGTGTGCTGAGAAGGTCTCTAATTTTACGCTCTTTGGTATTTTGAGGGCTTTTCTATTAAAATTCAAATGTTTTTATTGTTACATTCGTGTATGGTTTGTTCCAAATACAACTGATTATAACGTAAACAAATTGATCAGAAAACGTAGAACTGTAGAGTCTAATTGATAGTGCCACTTACAAAATTAATGCTTTGATTTGATTATTTCTATACGTAATGCCAAAATACTAGTTTTAAATCACCTTATAGATGTTTTTGATTTGTGAATTGAGTTAATTTTATAACCTCGGTTTTCGGCTAAACTATTTTCAATTACAATTTAATAATCTTATTCAAACAATGTTTATTGAAAATAATGATTATGAATGTGTTACTAATTCCCTTTAGTGAGCGATAGCGTAAGAATGTAAATTTCGCAGGGTTATTAACATTTTCATCGGATACTTTTGGAACAGACTATAAGTGTTCGATTTTAGGATATTTCATCATGCTTCAATTGAAGTTATGATTTTATTATTGAACATTGTTGATTATTTATTAGTATAAAAGACATGTTTTCTTAATGGATTTTATATTAATGTTAATTTTTGACATTTGAAGTTTTGGTATGACATGTTTAAATATTTTAATGAGTTTTAGGTGAATTTTTGAGATAGTGTCTTTATTTATTATTATTTTTTAACTATTTCTTCTTTTCTTTTTTCTTTTTTTTTTTGGAACACATTCAGACACAATGTTAATTGTTATTGAATAAATTAAATGAAATGAAAAAAATGAAGTCTTCAATTTATTTATTATCAGTCTGTATTGCCCACTCCAAAGCAATTGCCCCTTTACTCTCCATCCACTTCAGTCAATTAAATGTTATCAAGAAACAAACGCCATTAATAAGTTGAGTATTTTACAATAGTGTAAAATGGACATAATAGATTTTAGAAGGAGTTATGTAGGTACATAACTTAAAACCATGTATTGACTGAGTTATATTGAATTTGTTAGAATTCAAAGCTACGATAATATTTATATACATGAGTTAGCTTCAGCACCCTTTCTTGATTTAATAATAATCAGCGAAAAAAGAAGCAAAATCTAATATAGTTACTACGAGTACCTACCTACCTACCTAAATGAGGATCGACCTTCAAGTTTAGATTATGAACAAAAACGTTTGATATATGAATAATGTAGGTTTAGTAGGTACGTTAGACATAAAGTAATTTTCTTGAAATTCATGTATCTAGGTCTGTTCTAAAAGTAATGTATAGAAATACAAATGCAAAATTTGTTTACATTATTATAATGTAATAATGTAAACAAATTTTTTAGAAAACGTACAACTGTGTATACCACTTACAAAATAAGTACCACTTAGGTACAATTGGTAGAACCACTTACAAAATGAGTGCTTTAATTTGATTAAGTACTTATTTGATTACCTACTTAATCGCAAAATTCTAATTTAAAACTTACCTTTTAATGATGTTTTTCATTTGACAATCGAGTTTAATTTTATGACCTCAGTTTTCGGCGATAATTATTCATATAAGAAAAATTTCAATTACATTTTTTATACTTAATTTAATAACGTTATTCAAATATTCGTTGAAAAAAGTGATGAGAAATAAAATTTAAACTTATGCAATGTGTTAATGAAATAACCCAAAACCTCGGACACCCCAAACGATTTTTATATTAATAAATTGTTATGACGTATAATTATTTACTTTCATAAGTTATAGTAAAAGATATTTGTAAATGTTGTTGTCGCGCTACTTCTTACAGATTCATAGCTCTATCGCACCATTTCACAATATTGTACATTTGTGAAGCGAAACGCCATTTTGAGGGTAGCCGGGGTGGCGCGGCAGCTCTAGCACCCCCTCTCCTCACCCTCGCCCGCGCTGTTTGTTTACATCGCGTTGGACAGTAGTGTACAGCGTCGTTAAAAAATATTAGACACGGCATGACAAATAATTATTTTTTGGAAAAAAAATAACCCATATTAAAAAGTATTCGATTTTGCTGCCGATTCTAAACAAACTAGTTTCAGGTTTTGGGTTATTTCATTAACATATTGTATAACTGCAGATGAATGAGTTATTAATACCCTTTAATCAGTGATTGCGTAAGAATTTAAACTTAGCAGGATTTATTTAGACTTTCATCTGCTACAATTGGAACAGACAAGTGACAAGACAGGACAGTGTTACAAGGACAAGCTAAAATTTTAGACGATTTAATCATGCTTCAACATTTATTTTTCAGTGTGTATTGTCCCATTCTTAAGCAAATACTTTAATTTGAATTTAGTCTGCATAATCAGGTTGGTGGATGTCACATGTCGTCGAAATTTAGTTTCTAGGACATGCCGGTTTACTCACGATGTTTTTCACCTTTCTGAGAGCAGTGATGACGAAATTAAATACACAAAGTGCTTGCCTGGGTTCGAACTCACGATCTACAATTAGTAAATCGAGATCGATACCGCTGGGCCAACACTGCTCTCTGTCTAAATGGACCTTTATTATAAATGGACATAATACACAGTTATGATTAGATTTTAGATGGAGTGGTAGTAGGTAGGAACTCAAAACCATTTATTGAGGTATATTGAATTTGTTGGAATTCAAAGCAATAATATTTACATACACACGAGTCAGGTTCAAAACCCTTCCTTGATTTAATCATAGTCAGCGAAAAAACAAGTGAAATCTCCCCGACGACGTAAGGATCGATCTTAATTTAGAATAAGGAAGAAAAACCTTTGATATATTATTAGTGTAGCTTTAGTACGTTTAAAACAAAGTACTTTTCTTGAAATAAAGAACAGATAACAAAGTTTTAAGTTAAAACAGACTAGATAATTTAAAAAATTTTGTAAAATTAAAAAACCGTGTACTTAAGATAAGTAGGCCAATTCTGCTAATTTAAAACGTTCAAAATCTAGTCGCAGTCTCATCTCGGCGACAAACAAATGTCAAAAACTTGTCAAAATGTATGGAAATTTGAAGTATTTTTGACAGATTGAGACTGAGATCAGACTGTGAACGTTCTTAAAAATTACGAGAATTGCCCCTAAGTTAGCTTCCAACTCGTTGTTGGTATAGAACCTTCCTACCAACCTAACTAAAGTGTATTTTTGTTTACTTATCTGATTTGGTAAACAAATGACTGACTGATATTTAGATTTTGAGGAAAATAAATTTGTTTTCGAAGCATTTTTTTATTGTGATTCATATCACGTATCTTCATTTAAAAAGACGTAAAAAAATATTGAAGTAGAAAGTCTTTATTTTCGTGCTGTATTTGTTTACCAAAATAGACATGTAAGGTAAAACACAGTGTACAACGAGCGAGCTTCGGTCTACGTTTGATTTATTCATACATACTTGTGATAAGGTAGCCGGGCTCAGGTGTTGCATACTCAGCTTCGACAGCTGGCAGAAAAACAAGGAGCATTTATTACAAAGTTGGTCCAAAACACACTGACGGGAGAGGGTACGTAAAATTAAACTATACCCAACTTTTGTGAAAGGATACGCAAGGGACTGTGTTGCGAGCGGTGGTAGCCCAAACGATCAAATTGCTGCGTATAAAAATTTGCTGCTAAAAAGACCTTTTATATCTTGATGTGTACAAAATTTAGGCGACTTGGAAAACCACATTCAGGATCATAAATAAATAACAAATGTAGATTAGGATGAGTTTAAGTTTTAATAGATTTTTATTTATCCTTAAAGAGTAGCCAAACAAAAATGGTCTGATCTCGTCACAAGAACCGAACCTCAAATTACCGTCCGCTGAAAATATATATTGCACAAAAAAAAACAGAACAAATAAATGTATACACCATTCCTGTGATAACAGAACACAGCGTCAGCAATAAAATTAAAAACGCACGACCTCAAAGCGCTCAACGAATCGCGAGGATTTCGTAAAACCTCGATTCAATTTATCGTTATCTGAATGACTCACCAATGCTGATTAATTGGTACATCACTAAGGTTCGGAAAACTTCTTACAAGGGCTATGTTTTATTCATCCTTGGTACTGAATTAGTTCGTAAACATAGGTACGCACGGCTAAACATCAAGCTATACAAAACCAGTATAAGCTGACTTCTGATTGTACGAAAAACCTATACAATGCGAGGTCAGCTAAAACTGGAAAAGTATAGCTTGATGTGTAGCCGTGTGTACCTACATTCAGGAAAATGAAGTTGTCACACTACGCTTATTTATCATGATTGTAATAGCTGTGTCATACAACTGTCAGAATAACGTTAAGTAGTTACTCAATTTACTAAACTATTAACTTCCATGACTTTACCTATGTACATCAGGAACATTGACCTCCTAAAAGACAGTTGTAGGGGTTTTTATAATCACTACGTCTTGCAACCGATTTAGAAATACTTATGCATTTTTTTCGTCCGTTAGACGTAATTACTTTTAATAACATCCAATGGGAGGGGTGAGCTATTATCCGCCGCGAGCTAGCAACAATTCAGCATTAGCTACTCGTACAAGGAAAACTTCTATCAGCTCCATAAATAAGTATTTAAATTAGATATTCTACCCTTACATTTTATTGGACAGCGATGTTCCAAAAACGCCTGCAGCTACTGCTAATAAAATTATAATTTCGACAAGAAAAGTTATTCTTTCTGTTACATGTTTTTCGTAAAATCATGGCTCAAAAAGGAATTTTATCTGGGTCTAATCTGATTAAAATTTTATGTAAAGCCAATAAAAAAAAAAACTCAAGAAAAAAAAAACATTTTTTCCGTTAATTTTTTATCAAACGGAGCTTTTTACAAAACAAACGTTTGGGATGTCGTCAAAATTGTATACATGTGCTTGTACCGTACAAGGATCTACGTGGAACATGGCCAAAATCGAAAAGTAATGCCGCCATTTTGTTTTTCAATAAAATTTCACAAAATTATGTTTACCTACAACGTCTCCCTGTCAATGTCATACAAGCGCTAATTTTTTTTTAATAATAATAATAAGTTTATTGTAAGTACCTACAAAAAAAATATATATATATTTATATTTTATATATATATTTTAATTAGAAATACACTAAACATGATTGTACAAGCAGTGGGCAGAGGCAGTTGAACCTGAATTAAGTAAAAGGATACTTGTATCTCAAGAGCCAACTCACTTTATAATGCGTTTTTGACACTTCTTGTCAGTTTCATACAAACGAATACGTGTTTTACTAGACTTGTCGCACTGACAAGTGTCAGGAACGCAGTCTCTCGAGGGCCGGACTGTATGTTGTAACTTTTCCGATCTACGATACCACTGACTTAAGAAGGAGAAAAAAAAAAGAAATCATCAACATACTCAATATGCAATCGACTTGAAGCTCGTTCCTCCTTTTCTGCAGTATAAGGTTTGACATATCGCCTCCTTAGAGTAAATGCCATGAGGCTTTCGTTTCCCCATGGGTAATGCAAAGGTCGGCTAAGCAAATGCGAACTTCAGTACCTACTAGTTCTTAGTTTTAGATATTAAAATAACGCTGACCATTCGTTTTTTGTTTAAAGGTCGAACAGTTGAGAACTCGTGATACTAATATAGGTACACATAAGTAAAATACTTACCTACATTTGCTTATAATCTTACGTTATAAACGAGAAAGACAAAATAACAGCAAAAAGCAACGCAAAATGAAGAAGACGAAGTTGTTACGTAATCCTTGTTAAAAATAAACATTTTTAATTGAGTTTAACAGAAATCTTCCACATCAATAACTTGCAAACTTGTTCGCACAAAACTTCACAGCCCGACGATTACGGTGATGAGGCGCGATAAGTTAGCGATCAATAATAGGTACCTACTGAGCTGAGCTGATTAATGGCAACCCTGGAGCGACGAAAACAGACTTATATCACATCACGCAACTGAATTGGGCTTATAAGGTACCCCGTGTCCTAATATAAGCAATCGTCGCGAAATACGCCATCGTCGCGTTCATACAAAAACTGAAACTCCAAGCATTTATATCAGTTAAACCAATTACAGGCATTATCTTATCGGTCAGTCAAAAAGATGAAGCTAGTTGCCTATTCCAAAGCGAAGTAAGTTCCTATGGAGAAGAACAGGGAGGAAAAAGCACGTTCGGGTTGTCCACACAAAATGAACATGACGATCGGTTATAAATTTATTATTAGGCTTTAGCCGTATTTTGTCACCCGATCGATGAAGAAGTGCGGGGTAGCGTCGGGTGTTACCAGTGTGTTACGTACCTTTCGCCTTCAAAACACACGTTTTGGTAAAGTTATGAATGTACTCGTAAAAGTGGGGAGTTGTTGATGGTTCCACGACGGACAGAACACCTGAGCTCTTTGAGATGTGGACCGCATTAAACACTGACGACACCATTACTTGTCTGTCTTTGTTTTGGCAAGTTTGCCTTTAAACTTGGTTTAAAGAAGCTTCTTTTGGAATAAATTGTATATCTTAGATACGTGTTTATTTTCTAGTCACGTTGCTAAACTTATGCCTGATTTACAATTGCCTGTGGCATATCATAACTTGAAACAACCATATAATTTGCACCGTCTTAACAATGTTAAGAGAATGCAAGTCATTAATTGCTTAAATTTTATTGCTTCTGACCGCGATTTCGTCCGCGTGAAACTTCTTGCTCCCCCGACCCACTCCGTTGAATCGCACCACCTGCTTGCGCTATCACTTCGTTTTCGCTCAGCGTTCTTTCTGATTTTTTTTTCTTTGTGCTCGGGTCCTAAGAAAAAATCTTTTTGCATTAAATAATTAAAGATTACTAGCTGACCCTGCAACATTGTTTAGAAAAAAAAATTGCCTACGACCTATTCTTACGCCTACCAAATATACACAAAATTTCATAAAAGTCGGTCAAACCGTTTCGGAGAAGTTCGTTAACAAAGAACACGAGATTTTTATCTATTAGATTTAACATCGCCAATAATTGGGCTATCAAATGCAAAAAGATTTTTTCAAATCCGACCGCTAGTTCTAGAGATGAGCGCGGTGAATTAAACCAACCAAGATACCACAGACAAGAAACTTGTATCGGGGTTTTGTGTCACTTAAGGCATAAGGAACTACTAAGTTTAGCAACCTGTGAGATTAAGATTAAGGAAAGTTTCGATGGCTTGCCGGATCCATAGGCGAATCTGTCTGTATATGCTTCCTTCATCTGGCGCCAAGTCATTGATTAACTAGTTGTGTTCATTGCGGCCCACTAAACACAACATATAACCCGATTTTGACAGCAGATTAACTGATTACACATTTGATCAGACTATCAGGGTAAGATGTTTTGTTACTTTCAGCGAAACAGAAGATCATTTCGGCTGTGCAATTTCAAAACCTAGAAACTGACACTTTTAAAAAAATCCCTGTCAAATATGCGAAAACACCGATTTTATTTTTTAATGTCAATTGCTAGGTTTTGCAATTGCGCAGCCGATTTTAAGGTTGTCAAGATATTATAACTATTGAATTTCATGTTGTTACCTTCATGTTGACTTTATGCCCTTTGTTTCGAATTAATTAGATTTACAAGTACAACCAAGACCCGTTTCAAATTCCAATCTATAGAAACCATATCAAAAACTAATCATCTTCCAATAGAATCAAATTTTAATTATCTGTCATCTAAAGCTAAAAAATGGGAGTTCATTTAAATGTAAAATAAATCTTGTTTCTATGTTCTTGTAGCCCAATATCCAATAAAGTTACTAGTATCAGAACGTATTACACGTTAGGTTTTCGCATTGGTATTTCCGAAAAATATGGAAACTGCATCCTCGATACCTTCTGATTTAAATGCAAAGCCTTGAAATGGGATCGCGTCGCTGGGATCCGATCATTTATCGGGTCCCTCCATTCTTGGAGTGATTGAGTCAAGTGTATTTGCTATATTAGAAATTATGATTTCTTTTGAATCATTTATTGATAGGCGATAAATCAGTTGGTGATTTTTAAAGTCCGTAGTTTTATTAGGGCGCCTTTTTAGGGTTCCGTATTCCGTATCTCTGGAGGCGATGGTCCTCGCGCGCCTGTACGAGTGGTGCGCGGAGGCACTATGCCGGAGGGAAACTCAGCTTCCGCGGCAAATCGCGGCGGAGCGGACCGACTTCCGGCGCGATCTCATGGCGGCATGGAAAGAGCGACTGTGGCAACCCAGCGCAGGGCACGCCACAACATTGGCGATAAGACCTCTCTTTGAGGAGTGGCTAGAGAGGTGCCACGGTGCCCTCGCCTACCGCCTGACGCAAGTCACTGGACACGTATGTTTCGGGAGGTTCCTGCACACCATCGGGCGGGAGGAAACGCCCGGGTGTCACCACTGCGAGGATCGCCCAGAGGTCACGGTGGAGCATACGGTGGAGGTCTGCCCCGCTTGGGCGGAGCACCGCCATGTTCTCGTAGAGGCGATCGGCAGCGGCGGCGACCTCTCGCGCCCGGCCCTGGTTTAAGCCATGGTCCGGGGCGAGAGGGAGTGGGAGGCAGTCACCTTCTTCTGCGAAGCAGTCATGCTAGCGAAGGAGGTGGTGGGACGGCCGAGGGAGAGAGCCTCACGTCCCAGCCGCCGCGGGAGACGCTCCGGGCGTCGGGAGCTGCGTGACGACTCCCGGCCATCGTAGGCGCAGGCCTGCGGGCGGAGAGTAATGGGTAACTCTCCGTCCTATCAGGACCAGGCCCGTGCCGGATGGCACGTACGTGTTCCACGCGCGCCTCAAAGAGATGTCAGCATTAAGGAAGGGGCCTGTAAGAGCCGAAACCTGCCGGGGCAGCGGGATTGTCCGAAAGGGTTACCGCTACCCCGGAACATAAAGGGCGAAGGAAGGAACACGGGCGGGTTTTAGTCAGTAAGAGTCTGACACTCCCTTCTGCTCCACCCAGAGCGGGAGGGGTCATTTGATGATTACCCATCCTCAAAAAAAAAAAAAAAAAAGGGTTCCGTATCACAAAAGGAAAACACGGGACCCATCGTTGTCCGTCTCTCTGTCAGGCTGTCAAGACCCTTTTTCTCTGGAACGCGTGAAGATATCAAGTGTAGTCAAGTGAAATGAATATCAAATACGGTCGGTGCAACGTTCCCATATAGCTCTAAACAAATTAAGCTTTCAAGTCTTTGCAATAAAAAAATACGGCTATTTATGCACATATTTTTGATACTCGCAAATAGGTAAATCAAAATCGATAGTTGTTGATAGTTTCCCGTTGACCTAGAATCGTGTCTGGCAAGAAGCAAGGTCTTACAGCATAATAAAGGAAAAATCATTAATTTGTAGTACAATCCCATTTTTTTGTGATTGCAAACTCACATTTTGCAGTTGGAGAATTGACCGTGACGTATATCGATTTATGGGGGAACAAGTTTTTCAACTACAATGCTAAGTTTGTTTTTGGGATAAATTCATCCTAACTACGGAACCCTTTATTGTGCATTGGCCGGTTTATTTCTAATGTGATTTTTTCTAGTGTACGTACAGTTACTAACACTTTTAATGTATATCAGGAAATAATATCAACCAAAAGGTAATAATGATAACTTTTTTTAGAGACTGTCTATTTTGTAAATACCTAAAGTATACTATGGGCACTGACTGACCATAATAATTGCTCCTGCAATTCAGCCTAAGTATAACATTTATACTCTATACCGTTCACCAGAATGTGGACAAACAAGCTAATTTAAAAAGTGCTTTTTCTAAAAAAAAACTATATGTCTTTAAAAATACAAAGGACGGAAAACATACACCAATATTTAATAGATTAGCACTATATTCATTAGCAAACATTTGTAAATTTTCAATGAATTGTAATTTAAAACGTAGCTGCCGTCTGCCAAACTCATGAATAATGTTGTTAACCGAACTTAATGCGCTCAGAATAACATTTTATAACCATTAATGGCGGCGGTACGTGAAGTGAATATTTATTGCAATTGTACAATCTGGAATTTGCTTGATTAATAAATAATAAAACATTGTTCATCTTAATTTTTAAGAAAATATTAATTGGTGGTAAATGGGTGTGCTCTTTTATTGTTGGTTATATAGTTCCTAATCGAATTGCAGGTCTAAATTGAAATGTGAAAAACTAATTTTAATGAAAATGGGTGAAATCCACTGACTTCAGAGAATAAGACAAATCCGTTGCATTCAAATATCTATATATTTATACCTACGTATTATAAAATTAAATTCATTATTCGTGTTTGTCTGCCTGACTGCGCTGTTCTTCAAAACTACGCAAAGGATGTTGATGCAGTTACTAGTTCGTTTAATGTTAAGCTTATAAATCTCTGTTTTGTTAAATCGTAACACCTTACGAAATAGGCGGCGTAACTTTATGTTAATTCGTTAACAACTAAAATCTACATGATCAATAACAACAGTTAAATCGAATCCTAAAATAAATAAATAATCATCGTACTTTAAATGATTTAACTTAATGTGTATTCATGAGTCCGTTCTGTTCAAATGCTTTGAGTTGAAACATTGCAGTAAAAAGGTTCAAATTTGTAAGTACACACTTATAACGAAATAAATACGTTGATTTTGTGGAATTCATAACTTTTGCTAAAGGCACTCATAAAGGCGAATCATATTTAATAGACGACAACTTTTTATCGATAAAATTTCCTTTCGTAGGTAAGTAAACTTTGTATTTTAATGTGTTTTCCTTCGTTAATTTTATAAACTTTTAAAAAGTTACTGACGACGTCGATGGACGTCAGTGTCATTATGTCAGGAAAAAGGTAACTAATAATTTCCCTTAAAAATATTTGGCAACGGCCCTGAAAAATTTTCTATTCAAGTGGGTAAAATTGAACATGAAACATTGCATTGGCAATTTAATCACACAAAATTGTATAATGCGAATTTAACAGAGCGCAAGAGTTCACTTAAAATTAAATTACCACACCAGCTGAAAAGAAAACAAGAAAGCCACAAAACGGATCCCATTTTTCAGTCAAAATTCAGTGCAGTGCAATTTGTGTGTAAACGCCCTGAGAGGGTAACACATAACTCAAGCCGTCGGTGGGCCGCCTAACAAATGGCTAGCAATCTAATTGAATTATGTCACCTGGACACTAGGTACCATCTCAATTTAGACTAATTTATAACTACACCGCACACAGATATTGCAAATGTCCGACACAATTGGATAAACGTATGTGCGTTAGTCCGTAAATCTTGGTTATCAGGCAACTTGTCTGTGAGTCCTATTGGGCTATAATTATTATCTACTAAAGATTATTAAGTACGTTACTCACTTTTGAATTTTAGTAGTTATAGCTTGAAGCTCGATTCAAACTTCATTCAATATTTGATAATATTCACGGTTTCAAATAATCTGTCATTTTGCATTCAAAGGACTGTTGCATCAAATACAACAAAAGTGTGATCGATGGTCAACCAGCTTGGTGCTTTAGTGAGACTGAGTAATTCTCAATATCGTGAGAAAAACATTCACGTAACATTTCAAGTACTCTGAAGTAAGTAGTAGCTGGGCCGAAAAATAAATATTATATTCTCCACCAAAAACCTGTCCATAAATGATACTTTAGAAAACGACCCTAAACATAATGTTAAAATCCAGTTAGTGACCGGAAACCCCGTCAGGTTGAATAATAGAGTCAACGAGAAAATATGAAGAGAACATTTGTTTATTCAACGGATCTCTCTAAAATGTTGAATACACGTAGTTTTGAAGCCGAAATAACTTGCTTGTATATGATACTCCATATCCCGACTCATGACATAGTTCTTCAAGTACTTTCAGAAAGGAAAAGAAAGCGGAATACTTTGCTTCGTTAGGTGTTGGCTGCTTAATTTCTCTTGAGTTTCAGGAATTAAAAGTAACTAAACTTTTGATTTTGTAAAGATAATCGCTGCAATTATAAGCTGATGTTTAGACAGTAAAATTATTTCAACCTTTTGTTGTAATAAACCTTTTTCTTATTATTAACTTTCTACATTTAGGCAAACAGCTTATATTTTATGAAAACAAATAAAAATTCAAAAGAAAAAATTAAGTACCACATAATTGATAAACCCATAAACTCTTAATCCCAATGCATAAATTCCCGGAAAATTCTGACAAAAATTAGCGAAAACGAAGTTAAAAGTGTCAGCGAAGTAGATAATTAAATTAATATACTACTCCCATGTCAACCGTTTAACGTTATGGAGTCGGGGGCAACTTTAAATTACGTTTTTATTGCCTTTCTTGATACGCTTGCTTTGTTACCATGAACTTAGGGCGTTTTCAAACAGTACATTTTATGACGCGCGAGCGAACGACTGCGGCATTCACTGCGAGATTTATGCGCGACAGTAACCGCGTAAATCGCGACTAGTGACTGCAGCTAGTTCGTAACTTGTCATAGAGATTCTGTATTCACATGCAACTAAAGTGATTAATTCGTCGTCTAACTGTTTAATCTCCGCGAACTAGTTTGGGACGGGAATAACACCAGCCAAATGTATGATTTAAAGATAATAATTTATTGTTCCAAAAACAATGCAACAGTTATTTTTTCACCAGTTGTGGATAAGCAAATACACTGTGCGATACAATACAGTACTTAACTTTAGTCACCCGTATCCTGTACATACCAGTTGAGAAACTGTATCACAGGAGACAATAAGGTCGTGAAAGCACTAGTATGGAAACACCCTTACTTGACGTGCAAATATCCCCTTTTATATTCTCTTCCTAATTATATTTCATTGGACTGTTAACGCCCCTGGATTAAATAGCTGTTATAAATCTGACAAAAATTTAATTGGACTCTACAAAATGGTGAAAGGCTATTAAATGATGTTTTTTGGGAAGCGGCAAAAGTTCTGATTACGGCGTTGACTGGCGATTGAGGGATTGTGAGTTTGTACATCTCAAATATAAATGTGGGAGTACTTTTAGTACCAATCAAACCTAAAAACCGATTGGAGGTTCAACGGTTTCTGAAACCAACGTGAACGTGATATACACATATCGACAAATTGTTTCAATTTTTAGGAACGGGAGTCGAAAAAAAACCAAAATTATTTTTCGACAAAATCGGATTTCATTATACAAAACTTTACCGTTTGGCAGTGTTCCAGATCCGAATAAAATTCAGATGTACGTAGGTTTGTATCGAACTCTCATTTTCTTTCGATCAGTGAAACAATGTTTTAAAGAACGAGGGAAAGTGAAATGGAAAAAGAAAGACCGATTTACTATGAGACTCCATCAGACTCTTCACTATTTGTTTTTCATTCAGCATATTTCACTCGAAGTGAAAGGTCTAAACACAAATTGAACCAAAAGTGAAAAATGAATTCAATGATGTTGGATTTTGTCACTCATCTTTCACTCGCCTACTGAATGATTGAAAAATAAAATGGAATGATGAACGTTCATTCCTATGTAATTCAGTCGGTGTCATTTGAAGGTACGAGTTGTAGGTCATAGATTCGAACCCAGACTGGTGATTTACTTCGTGTGAATTATTTCATCACCACTGATTTCAAAACGGTAAAGGAAAAGTATCGTAAAGAAACCGACATGTTCTAAAACCAAAACTTCGAGTACATGTGACATCTAACCAAACCGCACTGGGCCCGCGTGGTGGATAGCGGCCCACTCCCTCCCATCGAGAGAAGGCCTGTGCCCCAGCAGTGAGAACATTATAGACAGAATATGCATGTGAAGGTGGAATTGAACAAAAATTAACATTCACTCAAGCGAAGCGTCTGATATCAGCTTCAGACGCAGGTGCAGCCGATCGATTCTGTAAAAATCTCACCATGATAACTTAGGTGAAGTGAGCGTGAAGTGAGCTATCAATAGTGGCAGTTCCTAACATCAGGTGGAGTGACAGCTCACTTCACCTAAGTGTTCACGGTGAGATTTTTACAGAATAGCACTGCAGGTCACAATTTATTCTATCTTGCCATCATTACATTCAAACAAAAAACTATTTAAAAAAAGAATACTTACTTTAAATTAAAGAGTTGTCAAAATATCTTTAATGGTTATTTCCGAAGCTCAGACAAGTTTCGAAGATGTTGCCTTAGCTTTTAAACAGCGAATAGTTTATTGTTCGGAACAGAAAGTTCAATGAAAATGGTACATTTTAATACTGCTTTGTTATTTTCTCTAGTAATTGGAGTACATTTATAAACTGAAAGGAAGGAAACTTGGTTATTTAAACTGGGTACTGAATAAGAAGGACCAAATTCGAGGATGTTGTTCTAGACAAATTCGTTCAGTTTCTTCGACACTTAACGAATCTAAAGTAGATTTCGTTGGGACACTAGCTAGAAAAGAGGACTAACGATAGACTAACTATATATAGTGAAATGACGATCATGATATTGCCTGATAATTATCTCCTTTTTTATAACGTTTATTTCAGTAAAACTAATTGCAGTTTTACTGCAAAGATAATATGGCATATTATTATTTGGGTTCAAATGTTGTTTAAGCCATATTATCTTTTTACAGTCTTATATCTGTCAAGGGTAGAAGTGAATTTGATATATATATGGCTTACAATATTGTTGAGTAAAAAATATTTAATTTCTCGAAGAGATCTTAGAATAGATTAGAAGAAAATAAATCTAGCGAAGCCTAGGTGGGTTGTATGTATTCAAAATGAGAGAAATGATCGCTCGTCATGTTTGTTACAATTTTCAGATTTAAATTACATGTACGCTTTATCAAATCACATCATGTTGTTATAATTACTTAGTTATTAATTTAGTCATTGACATTTTATTTATTAAATGTGGCTAATGGGGTTAGTGAGGCCGCATTCAGGTTTAAAATTTATAATATCTTATCATTATTAAATTCCGACATTTCTGTCTTGTGTATTTACCATGTTTATTATAAATTAATTAGGTACGTGAATAACGTAAATATTCATAATCTACTAGCTGCGCCCCGCGGTTTCACCCGCGTAAGTTTTGATCCCGTGGGAATATCGGGATAAAAAGTATCCTATGTGTTATTCTGATGTATAAACTATATTACTGTAAAGTTTCATCAAAATCCGTTCATCCTCACAAACTTTTGCATTTATAATATTATTAGTAGTAGGCAGTAGGAAGGATTGTAAATTTTTTGATAATTTGTTTATGGATCATTATTTGAGCACTCGTTATGAGCATTGCATCTTTGTGTAAATTACCGCATAAGCGTCATCATCATCATCACCAGCGTATAGCAGTCCACTGCTGGACATAGGCCTCTCCTATTGCACTCGATTTATGCGCTTGAGCAAAACTGAAATTGTAGACTATTAATATAGAAACAGCATGACTTACCTATATTTTCTTACTACCTACTAAGCATAAAGAGTGTCACCGGTGACTGAAAAGTTGTGTGGAAATCGGTTGTTATGGTATTGACATGTGATGGATTCTACTAACAGTTGTACCTACTTTATCTATTGTATAAAGGTAGGTACGTTACTTTCTTCGGCTAGTATTAAATTAAATATTAATGAGTATTTTTTTTATCTTAGTTTTTATTATTATTACGACTATTTCATGTATTTATTCAAACAACCCACAGTTTTCTTGTCGCAAAGCTAAATAACACTAAGTAGTATTAATTATAGTCGGTACAGCTATCGTCCACCTCGCTCGGCGGCCTGTTGCGCTTTGAGTGCACCGAGCACGGATCGATCGTTTACGGATCCGTGCGGATCGATCGGTACGGATCGTTTTTTGTTTCTATGTATTTGATTACTAGTTAATTAATTTATTTATAAGGGTAAAAAGTATTTATTAGGTATGTTGAAACTGTATGTACTCCCCGTCACTTGTCCCCAAAGGTTCATTAGAAAACCAGCGTCAGACAACATCTGTAGGGCATTAATACTGAAATGAACCTTTTTGGCGCAGCCGTGAGGCACACACAATTGTTGTTTGCAACATTATTTTTATTTTGTTTTGTGTTTCACGAACTGTGTCCAAATAAACTTTTTTCTTTCTTTCTTTATGGAGGAATGAGGAAAATGTCGTGAAGAAAGTTTTGAGTACGAATGTGAATGGCTTTATGTGAGTAGCGTATGATCAAAGAATCGATGGATGGCTGTTTGAAAGATTGTATTGCTAGAAAAGGTGTGACTACTGAGATGACTTATAAAGAAGTATTTTATCTATGGGAGAACTAAAATAAATTGGGAAAAGGGCAAGAGAATAATAATTTTCTTGCTTCTAAGCATGAATTTCAATAGGTGTGATCAGAACCATTTTTAGCCTATAGCAAACACTGTCACATTTCGCAAAAGCCGTAGAAGGTAACTTGTCGGCGGCATTGAACTGAACGAGTGTCATTCACGTGAATAGAGTTTCGCGTAAGTGAACCAAATGTCGCTTAAAATGGCGCCGGAAAATGTATGAAATCCTAATCACCCATTAGGAAAACAAAAGGGGTAACGCACGCTCCTAAACCAAGATTTGCTGCGTCATATCTCGCCTCAGCATCTCTTTGGTTAGGTCATAACGCCCTGAGGCGAGCCCCCGTTGATTTTGAGTGAAATTATGTGTACGTTCAATAACAATAGAGTCTGAAGCTCTACGGACTAAATGACGTCTACTGCAAAGTTTGAGAAATGTGTTGGTATACTGATTGTGTGCCTAGTCTATACAAGAACCCTTGTATTGTGTAGTTATTGTACAAAGGTGTGCTAATGAGCTTTGGCACAAGTGTGTGGGCTGAACGTAGCTTTTGTTAAACAAATACCTACGCTTAGAACGAAACTAAATGCATTTATATTTCTATAAGTTAGTGGACTTTAAAAGTTCTTTATGTTCATTATCTCTTAGAACAGACATCTCAAAGGTTCTTCAAATAAAGTTTCAAAATAATTTACATCGAATTTACCAAATCTTTCTTTTGCAAAATAAACCCGAATTTCAGTAATTGTCTTATTTTCTCAGAGCTGAAACAAAGGGACTCTCGCAATATTTGATTACTTTAAAACTATGACTAAATACGTCAACCTAAACATTGGTGCCGATTCCCTTGTTCACAAACTAAACTAATTTTATGTTCAGTGTATCTTTTTCTTTCTATTTCATTAAGAAAAGGACAGAAGATAAATTTTAGTTTAGTCCCGTCAAATTAATCAGCGCCTGACACTACTCCATACAAGTTTAAAAACTTAACTAAACTACCTACCTACTAACTACTATTATCTACTACTTACTTAACTGATTAAAAACTTACCTACTGAAATTACGTCAATTTACGTCAGGCAGGATTAATTTGACACGACTAAACTAAAATTTATCTTCTGTCCTTTTCATAATGAAACAAAAGAAAAAGATGCACTGAACATAAATTTAGTTTAGTTTGTGAACAACAGAATCGGCACCATTTAGGTACTGCTTTATAATCCAAATTGTCACAGAGTTTACTATAACATTCCCCGGAGTTAGTCAAGGCATAGTGTAAAATTTAATGAGCCTGTCGAGCGTCAAGAAGTTACGAGTAATTCGAATTAAAAAGTTTCACTGTGAATTAATTGGGAGTAGCACAATGAAAGCACGTTAGCTACTGACATGTGTATACTAATATAATATATAATATAATCTGTATGTCTCGAAATGTGATGCATCATATTGAGATTTTTTATATTGATTACTTGAATAGATACTCAATATATACGAAAAACTGTCAAATTATTTATTTCCACCAGACTCACAGAATAAACAATACCTATACAACACTGGGATTATTGACAAAACTAAAAGATAGAATGTAACAAAATTATATCATCATTTTAGTTATTGCTGTGTTGTGTTTTGTGTAACAAGCACATTTCTTATCAAAGGATCAAAGGATATTAGAAAGTGGGTAGTTGTTTATTAAAAATATCAGCAATTTAGCTGCCCTGACGCATATTTTACCTTTTTGACATTACACCACACGATTAGGTATGTCATTGGCACCGTCAGTTTGACCAAATCGTAGAACTCTGAAGTTGTGCGCTCATTTCAGCGCCACGAGTTTTGTTAGTTGGTACTGCCGTCTATAGACTCTGCCAATGGCGATTCCGTGTTCTGTGGACCAAACTTTACAGAATATGGACAGTAAGGTGTAACAATATCCAGTAGGTTAACTACCACACATTTATGATGTTACATCTCCAAAAGTTCCATTCAAAGGGGTTAAATCCTTGCCTCCTTATATCGTCCTTAGAGCGGCCCAACCCTTTAGGAGCTCTTCAAACTTAGACGATTAAACGTCGGTCTGAATTTGCGTGCAAGTTGCATTAAGTGAAGATAATGGTGGCACTTGGTCTTTGGGGACATTATGTGAGCCAGCTAAAGAGGAAAGTTCGCGGCTTCACTCCACACTACCAGACGTTTGTTGGCTTAATTAAGCGGACGATATTTACAACTATGTTGAGCGCTACGTCGAGTTAGTCTCGGTTTGAGTTTCGGGATTATCATGGTTTGGTATTCGGTAAAACTACGTTTTACTTCTCTTTGCTCAAACTACGAAGGTGAAGTAAATTAGAGAAATTTACATTTTGTGAATAAAATAAATAGGGCTAGGTTCTTATTTTTTGATCAACAAATCAACTTTTTGTTAAACGTCTCTTGCACTACGGCAAAGAAAAAAGACTAAGAGCGGATTTCAGCAATGAGGCTGACCGCGATCAGCACTTCTAAGCCGTGTTCAAGAGCTGTCAGTGTCAATATTCCACAGCAACTTTGACAGTGTCAGCTCTTGAGCGACATTTAAAAAAAAGCAAAAATCGAAAAAAAAAGCGAGTGAAAGCGTTCAGTTTCATTGATAAAATTCGCATTAACTAAATGATTTTTGAAAGGAGTCACTTCTCTACTAGCGTTTGACAAACTTGTTTGTAACTGAACGCCTTTCCGCCATACATTACTACTGCTTCAAGGACTACGGTCTCAATATCAGATTTCTTAGTAAACTAACAAGAAGTGCTACTTCTACAAGCAGTAAACGAAGACACACACCTTACGTTATTTGCGTGGGTAAGTTCCTCCAGGAACACACACGCACACACGCTTAGACGCAAATAACGTAAAGTGGAATCAGTTCAATACCAAGAAATCCTCTCACCACGTATTAAAGAACAAGATACTCCTAGAAACGGATACACTTAATCTTTATTACGTACTGAGACTTCCAAAGGGGTCCTATTACGAATATAAACTCTTTCCCTTTTCCGAATATCCAACAACGGCTGAAAGGAAAAACAAAAGAATGTGAAATAAATGAGACAAAATTCGCAATAGGCTCATGAAAACTAAATTCCCTTTTAAAACGTTCATCGAAGTTCTTACGCATAGGAATTTCTTGAAACGTGCACAACGACCCGGTGTTCAACCTATTATCATATTTAATTAAACCCTTTTCTTGTTATACCTACTAAGATTCGTATTACATCAGAACTAATTTATCTTGATCGTATAATTCATTAACGCCCCCAGCAGAATCCTCTAAAGAGGTGTTTCAGAATTTATGTAATTATTTTAAACATGAATATTGGTGGCACGGTCCCTGGGTGGAAATAAAACTCTCCACCTTTGGTATTCAGTTTCTGGAGATGAAACTTTGGCCTTGTTTGTAGGGTTATGCACGATCGTACACTGTTGTAAATAGTGCAATGAACTTGCCTTTTCAGGCACTGAAGAGTTGAGTAGTTTTAAAATAACTTAACTTAACTTTCTATTTGAGTAAAAAAAGGCCAGAACCTTTTCATTCCCAGGGATAGCATCTAAGGGATGGTAGATCCTGCCAGGGTCGCGGGTTGTTCGAAAGAGATACTGCAACTGAAGGAACACGGGTGGGTTTTAGTCAGTAAAAGTATCACACGCCCACCCGCTCCGCCCAGAGTAATAATAATAATAATACTTTGTTGATACAAATCCTTACAATATGCTTAATAACTAATTAAAGTTCACAAATTAAAGGCGCTCAAAGGTTGAAACCCTGACTCCTAAACTAGGAATACCTGTGACTTAGGAGTCAGTGTTCTACTGTCACTCGGACACTATAGACCCTTACGTAAATTAAGAGCTGGTAAGGTGATATTATACAATAATAGTTTATCATTATGTAGGATTTAAAGAAAATTAAAAAAAAAGAAAGCTAAAAGTAAAAAAAAAAAAAAAATATTGAAAAGTTAATTTTAAAAGAAAAAAAAAATTAATTAAAAAGTAAAATGACTGTTGGTTGATTCTATGTGTGTGACTGGGAGTCGTGTGTTTTGTTTGCGTTGTGTGAGTGTGTGTGTGTGACTGGGAAATGTGTGTATTTGTGTAGTGTAAGTGTGATATGAGGAGCCTATGTATGTGAATGTAGTGGTGTCGATTGTAAGACTGTGTTTAAGTTAGTACGAGCTTGGCGTCTTTTGTTGTATTAAAGATGTCGGTGATTGTATTACACATTTTGTATGGAATGTCGTGAGTTATGTCAGAGTGGTTAGTAGTTCCTCAGTTTGAGCATAGTCTAGTAGGTACAACGTGTTCTTCAGCTTAGCCTTTACTTCTTGTTTACCTCTTCTTGTGTAACCTTGCTATTTGTGTAGTCTTATTAATATTTTTGTAAACAAGAGAGCTCAACACATACAGCTGTCTTCTGGCGAAGGAAGTTCTATGAGTAGGGGTTGGGCATACTATTCTTTGACCACGCTTATGTGAGTCTGGGGGTGGTACTTTATTGTGTTTCCAGAGAGTGCTTCTTAGTACAAATAGCTGTCTCACGGTTAAAAGTTTGAGCTCGGTGTAAAGCTGATAAGTTGGATAGCGAAAGGGCTTTTGAGACATAACCTTAAGTACTGCCCTTTGCGCACGCTCCAACTCGAGGAATTTAGTTTTGGCCGATCCACCCCAAGCCAGAATACAATAGCCGATGATGGACTGGCAAAGTGCAGAGTAAACCATTTTTAGGGTCTCTAAGTCTGCAGAATGCCGTAATGACTTGAAGAGATGAATTGTTTTCCTAACTTTACTGGCAGTAGACTCTATATGCTTGTTCCATTTCAGACCATCGTCAATCATCACCCCCAGATATTTGACAGATGTTACTGAGGGGAGCGCTAGGCAAGAGCAGGTCGAGTTGTCCAGACAGGTGTGGGCTCTAATTGAGTATATGTTTGGGGGTTTCGTTCTAGCATGAATAGAAAACGGGATGTTGTTAGTTTTTTGTAGGTTCAGGGTAAGTAGATTTTTGTGAAGCCACTCCATGACAATTTGCAGGGATATCTCAGCATTATTTCGTACCTCAGCCCAGTCCTTCCCGTGTACTATAATGGCTGTATCATCGGCATAGGTAAATATATTTGCAGATGGTAGAGTAAGGGTGCACAAGTCATTGACGTAGATAAGGAAGAGCGTTGGGCCGACGACACTGCCTTGCGGGACTCCGTATGACATTATCTCATCAGCACTACAATGTGGTCCTATCTTCACACAGATTTTTCGGTCTATCAAGTAACTCTTGAAGAGATCATGAACAATGCCTCGTATGCCGATGCTATGCAGCTTGGATAGGAGTGTGGGAACAGAGACTGTGTCAAAGGCTTTTGTTAGGTCAAGGAATAGACCCAGGCAATTCTGTTGATTATCTAGTTTCCTAGCTACAAGCTCCGTTAGGTCTATCACCGCGTCCTCTGTAGACACTCCCTTCCTGAAGCCGTACTGATTTTTTGCTATTATGTTGTATTTGTGTAGGTAGTTTACGAGTTGTTTATTGATAATTTTCTCCATTATCTTCGACAGAACAGGTAGTACAGCTATGGGTCTATAATTGTTTACACAGTCTCTATTCCCACACTTATGTATTGGGTGGATTACGGCTTTTTTACACGTATTAGGGAATATACCTGTGGCCATAGAACAGTTTACTATGTGAGTAATAAGTGGTACGAAGACATGTCGACATAGTTTTATTAGTTTGACGGGAATACCATCCCAACCAGTGGCACATTCTTGTCTTAGGCCTGAGATAATGGAGTCCACATCAGCATTATCCACCTCGAGAAGAACAAAGGAGCTAGAAGGACACGTGCTTGGGGAGAGATACGATGGGGAAGGTTGGGCTACCGGTACGGTATTTATCATGGATGCCAACTTTTGGCCGACGTTCGCAAAGTATTTACAGACGAGATTAGTTGCTTCGCGTTTATCAGAGACTATACTCAATAACTCATAGGGGGGGTTGCTTTGTTTATTGGTGTGTGTGATTTCCTTGATTTTATTCCACAGTTTTTTAGGGTCGTTTTTAGCTTTGCGCAGCTCGTTTTGTTCGTATAACCTTTTAAGTTTCTTGAGTAGACTATTACAGTAGTTTCTATATCGTTTATACGTGGTTTGAATTATTTGGCTGTCAGGCGATTTTCTTGCTTTTTTGTGTAGTTTATCACGGTGGCGAATGCACCGTAGTAGGCCGGGTGTAATCCAAGATTTAATATTTCTGTCTTTCTTAGGGATGGTTACCATTTGAGTGTGGGTATTTATAGCGGTATTCAATATTTCAGTAAATGTGTCAGATGCTAGGTTAGGGTCATTAGTTCTCAGTACTTCCGAGAAATCTAGGGCTTTGATGTGGTTTGTTAGATTAGTGTAGTCAATTTTTGGTATTTTGCTGGCTGGCACTAATCTCCCGGAGAGCTGTACGTTATTAATAGCTAGAAGAACTGGGAGGTGGTCTGTAATATGTGACTCAATTACAAGTAGTGTTGCTGTTTTGTCCGTTTTGATCATCACATGGTCTATGCAGCTATTAATTCTTGTGGGTATACGGTGGGCGGGTAACAGACCATGCGTGGCGTTTAGTGTTAAGTATTCAATAGCACGCTCCTCTAAACCAGTAGGTCGGATATCTATATTTGTGTCCCCAATTAGGCATATATTTTTATTGTGTTTTAAGGACAAAAGGCTATTCAAAAAGTTGTCGAACTCAGCTCTGGTATTATATGACGGGGAACGATATACAGCCGCAAATGCGAGTTTATTTGTGATTTCACATGTTAGGCAATTTCCGTTTAGAAAATTGGGTTCTTTAATAGTGCAGTTAATATTTTCTTTTATATACATAACAATACCGTCGTTCTGGTTGGCAGTCCGTTCCGTATAGTACGAGTTATAGCCGTTCAACACAGGGAGATTTACCACTTTACTTAGCCAGCATTCCGTAAGTACCAATACATCACAACTAACATTGAGTGAGTTTACCAATACTAATAGTTCATCAAAGTTTTTATTTATACTTCGTATATTCATATGGAAGATTTTGATTTGCTGGTTCGATCCTACCAAGTAGTTTGAGCAATCTGACGGTGGACATTTATATGATTTTGCTATTTCAAATTCATCTAATTCAGCTGTAATAATAGATTGCAGAATATTAGCCATTTGTAAGAAAATATTTACGATAGTATGATACAGTATAATGCCCAGGTATGTTTGGTATGTATACTATGGTCGCGTAATAGAAACTAGTGTAGTGTGCTAAAGGACACCAATTGTCGTGTGAATTAGTTAAGTGTGGTTGAATATGTAACAAAATTTGTGTTTGTGTGTTTTAAGTGTTGTAAATGTTGCTTATTATGGTTTATTTTACTTGCGTTATGTAACAAATTAAAAGTATAAAGTAGGTTATCATTAAAAATACTGGAGTATAACTTACGTATAGTAGACATTACAACAAAATAGATTAACGAATTACTGCTTACTACTGATGATAGTCATTCCTGCAACTCTTTGAGTGTTATTTCAGACTTGATGAGAATTTGTTTATCCCCAGCTTGCTTTCGAAGAAAAATGTTGCCGTTAGAGGTCCAGCAAAATGCGTATTTCCTTAGGCGTGCAAATTCTCTTGCCTGGTAGAAGAGCTTTTTGTTTGTTTTAGATAAATGTTCTTCCACATAGACTGGTTGTTTTTGTCCCGATATTCCCAGTATCTCCGTATTCAATTTGTCTTCTTTACTGGTCTTTCTATTGTTATAGTTTCGTACGCGTGAAATGAGGTCGAACTTTGTTTGGACGTTAGTGAATTCAGCGACTATTGGTTTACTGGTGCCTCGGTTCCCTGGTGTGCGATATATATCTCGGAAGTGGGAGGCAGTGAGTGGCATGTTCACTAGTTTAGCTATTCCTGTTACAATTTTTGACAGGTCTGCCGACGATTCCTTTTCCTGGGTAGGTATGTTACGCACTTCTATACTAGACGACCGGGACTTATATTGAAGGTCTCTGACAGCCATTTCCAATGACTCGGAGTGCTTCTTGTATTCTATGCCTTCTTGTTGCAGGCGCTTGATTTCTTTTTGTAGGTCATCATATTGAGAGCTGAGGAATTCAACGGAATTCTTGATCTCGGCGTTAGATTCTTGAATGTCGGTGTTAGCTTTTTGGATTTTTATGTTTTGTAGTTTCAGTTCTGACATGTCAGAAGCCAGCTTTGCTATCAACTCAGTTTGCGCTGCAGATTGCTTTGCTGCGTTCGCATCTTGGTCGACCTTCCAAGCCATAAGCATTTCCTTGATTTCAGATTTAAATTCTCGTGTAAATTGATCAAATTGTTCCAATCGGTTTTGCTCACACGGTGATTCAATTAATCGTGGACGCTTGCTACGTGAGTTTATGTTAACAAACTCCGGGTCGTTCACTGCCAGGGTGATATCGGGTTCCGATTGTGTTTGGTCCATTTGGGATCTAGGTGTGGTTGGTGGGGAACGCTGCATTCGAATTGACATGTTAATAATTCTGTATATTATTTAGTACGGTCGACGCTCTGTGTTTATTTCTGCGCGCTCTTCACGTAGCACTCGTAACACGTCTCGTAGCACTGGTACTTGGCGCACTGTGACGTAGTCAGAGCCGTAGCACACGTAGCGTAAACTCGTAGCCGTTGAATATTTCGCCGTAGTCGATGACTGCTTCGATGGCGCAGCGGCTAGCGCGCTCTCTCCCACCGCTTAGCACTAGTGATCACACGAGAGAGTGGGTTATTTGATAATTTCCAACTCTCAAAAAAAAGGTATGGTGGATCGACAAGCGTTGTTTATTTAACTTTATAAGTGGTCCATATAGTGAAGGTTTACGGAAACACAACCATGTCGAAAATTGAGTAGTGATAGCTGTCGCTATATGACACAGTTTTGACATTTTTTAATATTTATTTTATGGCATGTTGTGACACTGTTTTTATTTAATTTCATTGTTTTTTTTTTCGAGTGATATTTGGTACTAGTATTAGTATTTGATACCGTATCGATTATGAATGTAATTGATTTTTCAGTCATTCTGTGTGATAATTTCTAACATATAATCGTTTTGGCTAAACTGTAAGCCATGTATTTTTTGAATAAGTAAATATCATAGCAAAGTTGTATCGAAAAGTCCCATCGCACCTGTGTGGAAGAGCCTTCATAAGGAACAAAGTAACGAAACAGTTTAAGGCTTCAAATCAGTCGAAATCAAATGCCCTAACCATTTGTAATGACTGTATCTAAACAAGATGGCCGTTCTTAAAGATCTAACCCCGATCGCTCCCAAATAGTCAATCAAAACAATTGTTAGAGCAAGTTACTGCAAACACTTAATAGTCAGAAACTGCTTTCCGTTCAATATTGATTCTGCTGCGAAGACCTAGGTACAGGAAACGGAATAGTTTCACTTGCGTGAACTATTACATTGTCTTTGAAAAGTCATCTTGTACGCGTTAATGATAATTATATAATTCTGGTAACTGGTTGGCTGAATCGGGAAGACTTAAAACACCAATGAATAAAAAATAATTTCATTGTCCCTCGTCCTTCTTATTTACAGGTACTTAAACAAGAGGGATGGGTGACTATTCTATAAATACACAGCGAGGTCCTTTACCTACAAAACTATTAGTAATATCATTATGTAGTTTTGTAATAATATTACACCCTATTATACCTACAGCTCTAGTTTGAATATTTAATTGTGCATAACAATTGGGAAAGCCTTTGGTCGCGAAGTAAAGATAGAGAGTTTTAGCTTTACTTTCCGCCAGCGAAAGTAGGCACTAAAGAGTGTCACTATAATTAAGGCAACTGTCCAAAAACACTAAGTAGCAGCGGTTCAAAATGCTACTCATAATATCACAAAATCAAACAATAAACAATTACAAGCAGGAAATTCTGTACCAAACATAATTCCTAATTAGCTAGAAATTTAGTTTTGAAATTTAGACGTAAACAGCGCGTGTCAGAGGTAAACCACGGCTAAATTGCGGCTTTGAGTGCATAAGATGTGTAGAAGGGCACCTCACGAGCTGATTATATTATATAATTAGTTGAAACGACCTAATTCTGTGTTTACGTTCGGTAATTCAATTTACTGTGCGGTTAATGGCTGTATATGTGGAGTTTATGGGATAACCTGGATGTTTACCTTAATCTAGCTGGTCAATGTGAGGTGATTTTGGGTTAAGCTAAGTCTATAAAGAGGACATTAATTTGTATTTGTGTTGTGTTAGTTCATCGTACACAAAGGTTAATGATAAATTCATGTAAAAAAATATATTCCTTCATGTTAAAAAATTTTGCCTTGTGGCAAAATAAACTTTGTTATAAAAAAAAAAGAGTTCGGTGTTTTCTAATCCTAACTACTACTATAGGAAGAAAAACCGAATCACTGCAACCTTTTTGGCAAGATATTAAGTTTTTATAGGTGGAATGTCACTCGCACGCCATAAAACGACAAGGTCTAGGTGACATTCAGATAGAAGTGAAGTTTCAATTTACTGGGAATTGTTATCAAAATTCAGTCTTCAAAAGACTATACAAAAAAAAAACGAGTGTGCTTATGACCACACGACTGAAGTGAAACTTCTTTCGCTCCATCTGTATGTATATATATATATATATGTGTGTACAATATATACATGTATACACATATACATATATTAATTTTCTACAAATATTTAAATTTATTTCATGGTTTCATTGGTAAATTAATATTTTTGCATAGATCTTCTATTGCTTAGATATACGGAACGTATTTGGCTATGAGAGGAAGAGAGAAAGAAAATGTGCGCGCGCACTGCTGTCTCTTGCTTATATCCCCCACTTAACTTCCGTTCGCCTTGCCCGATCACACTTTTCGTAACGCTTACGTCACGCGTTCGCCAGCTTACTCCCTAAGTCAAGCGTGCGTAAAGAAGTTTCACTTCAAAAAACATTTGTCAATATAATAACTTTAATTCACAAGTTTTTCATTTGTAAATATAATGAATCAATTATAAAATTCCTGTTATTTTATTTAAAAGGGCCACTCTTCACGGCCGGCAGACAGAAAATCATAAGCATTTTAAAGTGCAATTTTCGCTCAAATACGACATTCCCTTCCGAGCTGTGATGTTGGCGGAACGTAAAAGTTTGTACCTAGTAGTTACCTACTATGTACCAGTTGGGTGTATGAAATCCTTGTAGATAAAGCGAAATATTAAATTATTCGCTGGCGCATAGAAATCCCAATTACAAACCTTTACTTTTATAAAAACAACAAGATACATGCTATCTTCTTGTTTTGATAAAAGTAAAGGTATATATATACCTATTAACCAGGATGAAATTGAACACGCGACAAATAAAACCGAAATGGGAGATTGTACCTCTGGCCCGTATATGCGACTGGAGCAAGAGATACGGACTTGTGGTTAACCCCATAAAGACACAGGTTGTAGTGGTGGGCAGTTCTAGGACGGTCTCAAGAATCGACTGGACGACCCTTCCCCAAGTTTCTTTTGACAACTCAGTGGTTCCCTTTAGTGACAAAGTTAAAAACTTGGGGATATTTATTGATAAGGCATTCTCTTGGACTGCCCAGCTACAGGAAGTTAGCCGCAAGTTATTTGCATCCGCTGCTTCTTTGAAGAGATTGCGAAATTTCCTGCCGACTGCCACTAAGATTGCGCTTGCACAATCGCTTCTTCTACCCATCCTTGACTATGCTGATGCCAGCTACCTTGATCTTACCCAAGACCAACTGGAAAAACTTGAGCGGCTTCAAAATTTTTGTATAAGGTTCATATTCGGTCTGCGCAAATATGACCATGTTTCCGAATTTCGTGTGAAGCTCAAGTGGTTACCAATTCGCCTTCGTCGGAATGCTCATATTCTTTCCCTCTTGTACAATGTGCCCTTTTCCCCTTCCACCCCACTCTATCTCAAGAAGCGTTTCCAGTTTCTTTGTGACTCCCATACGAAATTTTTAAGGTCATCAGATAACTTGAAGCTCAAAATGCCTATGCATTCCACAACCTTCCTTGATAAATCCTTTACTGTCCAGGCCGCTCGTTTGTGGAATGCATTGCCAGTTGAAATAAAACGCGCGCAGTCGTTATATGTGTTCAAGAGACTCGTAAAGGAACACTACTTGTCTTTGTGATATTGTTGTCCTAACTGCAATCATCTACTGTCTTCTTTTATTTTCGTTGCTTATATATTTAGTATGTATGTATTCATGTATCTATAATTTTGGATATGTATATATCTGTGTATATATTTTAGTGTATTGTATACATTATATTTGCACCAACGACAGCCCCATTTTATGTCCAGGAAAATCACTGTCCATCCTAAGGTTGCCTGGAAGAGATCGCAGAAAGCGATAAGGCCGCCCATTGTATATTTTGTAGTGTTTGATGTATCTTTACTTGTTGTATTTTTGTGGTGTACAATAAAGTATATATAAATAAATAAATAAATAAATAAATTGTACTCATCATTATGAACAACTTTTACTAAGGGACCAAAGCTGCAATCGCGAAAAAAAAAAACAGCTGTTCTTTATATTTTGACACCCTGTATAATCTCTAAAATAATTAAGTATACATGCATGTTTAAAAACGGTTTCCATTTTAATTTCCTCAAAACTGGCCTCTGGCAGCAGACGAAAAATCAACAAATGAGAAGTTTCGCTTCAAAGAAAAATTTTAAGCAGAATCTTGACCAACAAGGTTTTCTTTGTGGAAGTTCGCTTGTTCCACCTCTCTTTATAATCTCAATTTTATGAGAACCCAGCCCCTCGCTGAATATATTCTTAACTAATTGTAAGACCCTCACAATCAAGGGATGCACAAAGAAGAAAAAGTGAATAGACTATTAGCTGAAAAGCCGGGAAACGCGGCACAGGAAATTATAAGTACCATTCTACACAATATCCAAAAGAGCTTCCTCTTTATTATCATCTGGCGTTTTGAAGGCCTTTTTAAGTTAAAAAATAAAACTCCGTAAATGAATAAAACGTTTCCAGTCGTTGATGAACAACTTTACGTGTTAACTTTTGGGGTAAGAGAAATTTCTTAGGAAACTTGCCCTTCCAAGTTTTCGCATAGCGAGATGATTTTTTTACAGAAACCCCGAAAATTATGGGCCAAGTGTTCATTATGTTAATGCGTATCGGGGTGAAGCAGCTGCTATTTCATTTATACCTAGTACCTATTTATGTTATGAGTATCGTAGCTAGGGACAAGCGTGGCTATAGACATAATAATAACGCGCAATTCAAACAATTATGAAACGAGCGAATTGCAAAATAATATGCGAAATAATGTTCCGCATTTTGTGTGAAATGGCTTTCTGCAAATGCTGACTATGTCATTATGCTGCGTTTAGATGGACCCGCTCCGCTGTCTCCGTAATCCTTTGCAAGTCGTTGAGCGAGTTAGCTCGTACTTAGAACTCCAGCATTGCTTATTAACGAGCCGTATCGTTAACATTATGTAAATATGAATACCTATTTTAGGATTTCTGGGGTCGTTGCACATCGTTGAACATTTGAGGTACTTATGGTGGCAAATTTTCAAAGATTCATGTAATCAGCCTAGAAAGTTCCCACTTCTGGGACACAGGCCTACTCTCGGTGATAGGTAATGGGCCGTAATCTACCACGCGGGCACAATGCACGTTGGTAGATGTCACGTGATGTCTTCGAATTATCGTTTCTAAAACATGACGGTTTTCTTCACTGTTTTGAGTGCAGTGGTGAATTGGTGATGAAATAAATTACTCAAAGTAAAGGGCCTGGGTTTGAACCCACGACCTACAACTCGTAATCTGGTGCCGATACCACTGACCCATCACAGCTCTCAACGATGCAAGTCAATTAAAAACATTTAAAGTGAGATTTCTCTCACTCAATTTATGTATTTTTGCGTATGCAAAAATTGTTATAGCGGTAACTTAATGATAGCTCGCTCATAAAGTTTTGTTTCACGAAAACACCAATCAATTTTTCAATCGTTTTACTAGATGATCCGTGTTTTCATTTGACTATATATTTATTTTATAAAAGTGTATTTTGAACACTGGTGTTCATCAGTCTGTTTGCACTGAATCTTTGTTTCAAATTGAATTCCAACAGGGCAGCTATTGATTTACTTTAGCAACGGATTTTATTTTATTTACGTTTGAAATCAGGAAAGCCTGGTATCATTTGATTTTAATATTTATTCTTACAATTGATTTATTCTGCTTCGACAAAAATATAAACGTATATATATACTAAAAATAAAGTAGGCACAATGCTGGTTTTTATTATTTTATTAAAACAAGCAATACTCGAGGGCGAGAATAACTGCAAAATATTCTCATGAATTTTCCGCAGCCCAACTTTCCGTAAGACATTCTGTCTTGGGAAACCTCAAAGTAAGCAGAAAAGTCGGATACTTTCGAACAACCTATAACAGTTCGTACTGAAAACCAGCAAAGAATGGCAAACAAACTAGTAGCGACTCTCAATTGATCGATAATGGGTGGGACAAAAGCTTAAATAGGTGTATTGTGGTCGAAACACACGGAACAAATCTGTGTGTTGAACTAAAGCTATAACTCAGAGCTCGCCGATATTTATAGTCTAGTTGTGAAGCTTAACACGTTCGTATGTTTGCTGCAACTATAATAAATTCTGAACAAATATCCTCCTATTTTCAATTACACGTTATGGCGTCAGTTCGTTTATAACTTATCACGACTTTAATTAAGGAAATTAGAGCAGTTCGCACTGCGAGTAAGTATTTAAAGTTTTATTACTTTAAGAACTAGTGCGCGTCCGGATAATCGCTCGGTTTATCTTTGTGATTGTAATATATTCAAGTCTCAGCTCCCGAAAAATTTTATGGTGGATAAAGTATCCTGTGATATTCAATCGGAAGTTTAATGATCTCATAATTAAGTATGTGAAAAAGAGTTAACGAACAGATCAAGCGACTGAGCATTTAAATCGTTACCTAAATCAAGATAACGATTAGCCAATTGAATGAAATTACAGAAACAATTAAAAAGCCATTGTCTCGCGTGGATCCACATTCCATATATTTTGACGCATACGATCTTACACACATTAGAGGGGCAATTCTCGTAATTTTATATTTTATTTATAAGAACGTTCACAGTCTGATCTCAGTCTCAATCTGTCAAAAAATACTTCTAATTTCCCTACAATTTGACAAGTTTTTGACACTTGTTTGTCGCCGAGATGAGACTACGACTAGATTTTGAACGTTTTAAATTACGGGAATTGGCCTTCTAACGTGTAGTGCGGGTGGGCCTGTACACAGTTACACGCACGCGGTAGAAATATCGGACAATAGAAACGCAGCTGTGTGGCAAGGAGTCGAGACGCATTATCGCATGCAATATTATCGAACAATAATAACGCGCCTGTGGGAGACTTTATTTTGAGCGCAATTCATCACTATGTCCCTTACAATACAGGGTACATTGTCTACACGGATACAATAAGTGTTTTTACTAAAAGCCTCTAAGTATTTCTCGATATTGTGTGACTCTCAAGAAAAACGGAAGAAAAAAAAATTTTTTTTTTTCATTGGTGATTTGTTCATAGTAATTAGGTATATAAAAAAATAAGAAGTGATGAAAGTTTAAATAAATTAAAAGACACCGTTTTCAAAGGTAATTAGCAACATTATTTTGAAGCACCTTCGCGCCTTGAGAAAAGTCATGTGACAAACAAATGTCAAAAACTTGTCAAAATGTAGGGAAATTCGAGGTATTTTTGACAGATTGAGACTGAGATCAGAGGGGCAATTCTTGTAATTTTTAAGAACGTTCAACGTCTGATCTCAGTCTCAATCTGTCAAAAATACCTCAAACTTCCCTACATTTTGACAAGTTTTTGACATTTGTTTGTCGCCGAGATGAGACTGCGACTAGATTTTGAACGTTTTAAATTACGAGAATTGGCCTTCAGACTGTGAAAGTTCTTAAAATTACTAGCATTGCCCCTCTGATCTCAGTCTCAATCTGTCAAAAATACCTCTGATTTCCCTACATTTTGACATTTTTTTGTCACCGAGATAAGATGGGCAATTCTCGTAATTTTAAGAACATTCACAGTCTGATCTCAGTCTCAATCTGTCAAAAATGTTTCTAATTTCCCAACATTTTGACAAGTTTTTGACATTTGTTTGTCGCTGAGATGAGATTGCGAATAGATTTTGAACGTTTTAAATTACGAGAATTGGCCTTTAGACTGCAACTAGATTTTGAACGTTTTTAATTACGGGAATTGACCTTCAGATGTATGCACGAAAATGAAGCAAAAGGAGTACCTATGCACTATGATATTGTACTGTAGTTTCTGCATACCGCCGTGGGAAGAATGTGTCAGTTTATACACGTAAGTTTTTATCTATTATTTTAAAGGTAATTAAACTTTCCATTTAATGCCATTTTCAGAATAATGATAGGCATATAATACATAGGCCAGCATATCAGCCTACCCCAAACTGTCAAATTTATTTGATAGATTTTCAACTTTACCACAAGGGAATAAAGTTCATATTCAATTGGGAAAATTTTAGAGATTGGTGTAGCTTGATATGCTGGCCTCTGTACATATAACCAAAACAACGTATGTATTTAAAACATGAACTCAATCTACCCACTAATTCGTGCGTAAACATGTTTCATAATCTACATATCATATCATATTAAGTGCTCATAGACAAAATATCCACATAATACGCTATCCCGATCATATAATCTTGCAATTTGTTGTATAAGCACTTTAACAGAATATGTATCTACACGTCAAGTCTTAGTTAATGCTTTTTAAAAGTCAAGAACATTTATTTTGTAATACTCTAGAGGTATATTATGAAATATAGATGTCAAGTACCTAAGTATTTTCTCCCTCAACCATTTAAAACAAGTGGCAGCGTGTAAAATGCATGGTAATACGTAAGTACGAAGAATTGATTTACTGCTCAACTTACCGGAAGGTACAAACTTCCACAGCTGAGGGAAATCATGAACGGTAACTTCACCATATAAGAATTTCAAAGTATGTTATGCACTAGATATGGCAGCTGCTGAGCTCGCATTTATTCGCTACTTACTTCAAATCCTCGGATGGATTTCAGTGAAGTAAAAAATTCAAGAATATAAAATATATTTCGTGAATGTTGTGGCTCGTTTAAATTTTCGAGGATAACTGTGAATATAGAGCTTTTAAAAGGTATGTAGTATTTGAGATGGGTTTTAAGCGAAAATGAGTGGCCATTAGTATACTAGGTACTAACACACGTTTTGGCACTCTTTGCAAACGATTTAAATCATAAAAAAATTATTTACAATAATAGGTCCAGTCGATATAATTAATAGCTCAATGTCTACGCTACAGTTGCCAAATTGCCACCTATTTATTTAACGTAAATTACCTCAAGCTCCTTAAAAATAAAAGCTAATAACCATACTCAAACTCGCTCTAAAACATTACACAACAAATTGCCCTGAAAAATTCCGCAGCGAAAATATAGGGGAAAAAATATTCACATTTTTCGGCATACAAATTACAATCAGAAGGAATTACGTGAAGCCATTCATCGGACCATGCTTAGTATTCCATCACCAATCACAGCGCTTCAGAGGGAGGCTTCAAATACTTCATTAGCCTATTTCCCGCGCCTCCCCCTCTCCCCTTTTAAAGGATAGCGCTGATGAGCAACATAATCTGAATTCTGACGATTTGTAAATAAAATCTCTTCACAATTGAGTTTGTAAAGGGGATAAAAACATTTTTGTATTCACGGCAAGTTGAGGGCTTTAATGCGTTTTTTATTTAGTTTTTTGTAGCTGGGTTTATTATGTTTTATAAAAACTTTTGAAATTATACTTAGTACTACAGTTGTTAGTAGTCGTTAATACAATGACGACAGTCATTTAAGCTAACGCCATATGACAAAGTTACAAATAGGTTTTCCGTGTTTTTCATTTACAAAATAAGCTTCAGCCCGCGATATCGTTCGCGTCAAATTTGTTGTTTTAACATAAAAATTTTACCAGTAATAAGTACATACAAATATTACAATGTCACTAGCTTTAGCCACCGGCTTCGCCTGCGTGTATGTTGAAAATTATCCCACGGAGACGTACTACCGGGATTGTTGAGGTCACTCCTCTCAACATCACCGCGCGCCAGCGGCAGTGAACGAGGGACGTGGGGCAGCGGGGAGCCAGCCAACCACCGGCCGGCCGCTCGCCCGCCGTGTGACACAAGTCAGCTGTAGCACGACTCCACGCACGGTTGCGCTAGCGCATTTTTCTAGCACACATAGTATTTCTTGTTCATTTTCTTATTTTAACCGACCGTTGTTATTTTACCTTTTTTAATACATGTTATACAGTCCACTCTTCTTCCTCTTTTGCTCCACCATCACCTATCGTCGCGCACAGGGATAAAAAGTATTCTATGTGTTAAACTATCTGTGTGCCTTTATTGTATTTTATTTATTTGGGATAATAAACGGTTACACATTACAATATTGCATAAAATATGAGCTAAAGAGCGAGTAAATGTATAACCCACGACATTTTCCATGTATTTATGCCTTTCATCCAAATCCGTTCATCCGTAATTGCATTAATAAGTAACAAATAACCAGACATACAAACTTTTACAATTACATTTCATAATAGTATAGATTGAAGCCCATATCCGTAGAATTTGAACAATAGTGTGAGGCTGGTTCAACTAAAACCTAGATTCAACCCTCGCACGCCATACAACCCATTCATCAGGCGGTTCTCGACTGTTCGTTCAACTAAAGAACGACCATCGGTGCCAGTCACACGGGACTCTCCTTGTTCGCAACCAAAACGATGTGTGCCATTCGACCAGACCAAAGCTCGATTAATACTGCGAACAGATTGGGCCAACGAAGTTCTGCAAACATTTGGGTGATTACTATTACACACATTTTGTTTTCAGTTGCTTACAAAATGTTGATCAAGATTCGTCAAACAATTGCTAACGCAGAATCTATGTATTTATTCCATGGTTTCGTCTGTGCTGAAATGAGATGTTTATTTTATTGCATCTAGATAATCAGCCTATAATGTTTCCACTGCTGGGATACCTCCTCTAGCCTCCTCTATCTTGAGAGGACCGTAATCCACCACGCGGGCCGAGTGCGCAGACTGATGTCACTTGTCTTGGAATTTTTGGTTCTAGGAATTTTTTGCCGGTTTCCTCACGATGTTTTCCTTCACCGTTTTGAAACTAGTGGTGATGAAATAAATTACACAAAGTAGCAACCCTGGCTGGGTTTGAACCCACGACGTACAACTCGTAAGTCGGGGTTGTTACTACGGGCCACCAGTGCTCATGCATCGTTATTGCACCTAATGGCTACAAAGGTCTGTACCTTTGTACCCTGACCCTGTGGTCTAACAAGACCCTTTATGAAGCCTGCATTTTGTAGGTAAGTACATCGAACTAAATAACTTTGTCCAAAAATTGCTGGCTTATATTTTTTGTGTGAAAATTCGCTGTTTACGGTAATGCACAATATAACGCACGCAAAACGCATTGTGCTTATGAGTGCTAGCTGCGATATAGGGAACATGAAATGTTTTAAAATTATAACTTTTAGAACTAGTTTTCGTAAAAAAATCACCAAAAATAGTTGGAACTTTGACCTTCAATATCTCTGTAATCAGAAGGTTCCCAGGTATGGTCCAATACGAAAACAATCACACTAATATTATAAAGGCGAATGTTAGTGAGTGTGTTTGTATGTTTGTTACTTCTTCACGCACAAACAGCTGGACCAATCTTGATAAAATTTGGCATGGGAGTAGTCGACACCCTGGATTAACACATAGGATACTTTTTATCCCGATAGGAATATCGGGAACGGCACGGAATGGACACTTTTGCGGGTGAAACCGCAAGGAGCAGCTAGTATCATAATGATGGGAAGAATAACTCTTGGCATCGTTATGGGTATTTTTGCACCCGTTGTAGTGTTATTTTCTGTTTCACTGCATATCAAGTGGGTAGGTAGGTATATTCCACACTGCAGCGATTAGGTTATCACCAGACCTCGTTATCTTCAGGGCACAAAGAACTCACAGACTAATTAAACAGAAGTGTCAATCAAACAAAAACAGACTTGCCATTGTTTTTACCTACATGGTCATTGCCTACATGAATGAAAATAACTGAACCATTAGACCAGTTCCCATGTTTTTTTATTAATTAAGTACATAATTATTAACTAGTCGGACATTAATTCTTCCAATGAGCTGTCGCCACTGCCGTAGGAGTCCTTTTGTGGTCTTCTGACTCTATGATATTGCACAAATTGCATGCGTAATGGAATACTGTCTTAACTCATAAAAGACGATTTTTGGGAAATCGCAAAAGAAGATCTTGCTACGAGGACTTATCCTACTTGTTGACGCATAAAATTAAAACTGATTTGATTTGATTGAAAAGCATCCATGATTAATTAATAAATTAATCATGGATGCTTTTAAATTGAATTATTATTATTATTCTTTTTTTAAGTATGTATCTGTATGTAACTCAATTCTGACGTATCTACTAATGGGTCAATGTTCCATTAAGCATGCGATATGACAGTTCGTAGTGTTCTAATTCAAAACAGGCAACTGTCTCGCAATCCACGTTGAAAATATTTTAGAAACGTTTTATATCCTACTAGCCTACTAATTCCTACTAATATTATAAATGCGAAAGTTCCGAGGATGGATGGATGGATGTTTGTTACTCTTTCACGCAAAAACTACTGAACGGCTTTTGATGAAACTTTACACTAATATAGCTTATAGATCAGAATAACACATAGGATACTTTTTATCCCTATATTCCCACGGGATCGAAACTTACGCGGGTGAAACCGCTTTTATATAAAGTAGCAATACGACGCTAACGACATTATTTTATTTTATTATTTGACATGTTTCTGACTATGTCAAAAATGTGAATAAAGTTTTTATTTGTTATGTTCATAAAGCACGTCTCTGGGAGTGTATAATTTGATAGGCACTAAACTAGAAAATAGCTGTATGTGTCACGTATTCTTTGTGTCACGTATTTTTTCTTTACCCCGATGATAATGAGGTCTGGTTATACATTAACTGAAACCACGTATTCTACACTACATAGACATTTAAATAATTAATAACAATTATTACACCCTCCCACGAGAGTTAGCAGTCTAGCAGCCTGCTGTGTTTCGTCAATGCGTGGGAGTTCTAGTGCTTTAGGCATCTTCTGGGCACGCTCGTTCCATCATAGACCTCATCTATCGCTTTCCATCACGCGTGATCGAGGTCAAGAGCGGGTACATTCAGCAATAAAAAAAAATTTACATTCTAGCCGTGGGACCTTTTTTCCTTTTAGTATTTAACAACATTAAACTTCTTAATTGGTAACAATACGAGTACCATACAGTGTTGAATTGTTAATATCATCGCCCCGCGCGTGTCTAGTGCCTTATTATCAAGGGTGGTTTATTTCATGCCAATTTTTACACTATTATTTTTGTTTGAAAAATTCAGTTTTAATTTTTTTTTTTTAACATACTGATAACAATTTGTAATAACCGCTGTGTGATAACCTAATCGTCACTATGTATACTCCTGCAGAAAAGTTTTGTTACTTTAGGAATTACGTTAAAAAGCTATCGGTCACTGTTCGTCCTGCTACCAAAGTAAGACCCGTGCTAGCCATGAGTTTTCAAAGGGTCCCAGGGAACTTTATAAAGGAAGGGAAATGGAAGGGGAAATGTTTTTTATATAATGAAATACATTATGTTAAAATGAACGAGAATAGTGTTTTGGTTAGTCCTAATAATATAACGGTATCTTGAAACGTAATAAGAAGGCGTTAGATAATTGTTCTTATAGGCAAGAGGAACTTAACGTTTGAATGTTATGAATAGAAGTCTTGTTTAGAAATAGGACTACGTCGATACTTTTCTTCAAGGGTGGGCAGCTCATGTAAAGGTTGTCTGCAAAAATAGACCATATTTTGTGCAGGCCGGTATTAAAATAACTCTAGTTGCATTGCATTCGAACATTCAAGAGAATTTAGAATATGCTTTCAAATTATTTCGAATTGGTTTTTTGTTAAAAAAAAAACTGTGATGTAATAGGCGCGTTGATGTAAACGCTTTCGCATAGAATAAACGTAATAATTAAAACGTTGTATCATTAAATAGTATCTCTATAGTAGGTACCTAGATATTTATAAATCAAGAACTACTTACTGATATCTATTTAATGAGGGGGATACGTTAGGACCAAAAAAAACTGGAACTGTGTTTAGTTTTTTTATTCTAGGCGAGCCAGGTAAGTTTTTTGGCTGGAATGTCGGTTGAAATATGGGAGTGTTTACAAACAAAAAACCCAGCAAGCATTAACACCTAAACCGGTAAACCGCTATTAAAAGACTTTTAAAATATTTTGTTCACTTAGCAACTGTACCAACCGAACCGCAAATATTTCGGGATCAATCCATCCATCGCTCTTATACAAAAAGTTCATTGAATAAGTCAATCAAAGCACATGAAAGTTAAAATCCGGCCAAAAACCTCGATGATTAAAAAAAACTTCCTTCACCAAGCAAAAATATAAAATACGATAAGTAGCACAAAGTCGAAAACTCACTTCCAACAATTTACAACGCTCACATAATACGAGATATTCTGAAAAATGGGGCGTAAAAAGTTGCGGATATCATGACGAAGCACCTAATATAGCTGAAAAAGTAAAACTTGCCACAGTAAGGCGTTGAATTAGTCCACTGGCTTGCGAAAGTTAACTCATTTCCTTGAAAAACTCCTTTTGTTGCGTGCAATCTGTCGGCACGTAGCGCGTTATCCGGAAACTTTCAGAATATTACTTAGGTACATTTCCTCAGTGTAATTAGGTTTACAAATATTTTGTTTGCCTCCACCTTAATATATCTTTCATGCCTGTTTTGTTGACCCACGTTACGTGTGTCGTTTATTCTTATTTATCGGTAAACTTAAGGAATTACTTGTATGAAATGAAGATTAGGGTAAGAAAGAGCAAGAAAAACGATGTAGAAAATGAGAGTCTGTTTATTTAAGCGCCATGTTTTTCTGAAAGTATTCTAAAAGTGAACAACACATTTCAGTTGCGTTGTACGTGATGCAATATCACAGGAGACAACTGGTTGTAGTTCGATGACAACGGACTCCTAAAGACTCTTTGTAAACATATTTATGTTACAAAAGAACTTTGGCCAATTAATACTAAACCCGTTTTTCAGATTAAAAGAGTTTTGGGGCGCACTATCATCAAACCTTTTGTAATATGCACTCTAAACTTTGGCACTTGAGCCTAAGTTCATTTTAAAGATGTTTTCCCTCGAGTGATATTTAGTGTGGCTTCACTTTGTTTTTAATATGATTTCATCTTTTTTCAACATTGCTCCTTTGTGCCTAAACGAATGTAAGACCAAGGTCACAAAGTGGCTATTGAGACTGAGTTACGATAACACTGAAGATTTACTACTTGTAACAATCGCGTAACCTAGTGTAGTTAAAAAGTCCTATATTTTAATAATTATATTTATACAGGCTTTTACGTAAACACAAGTTTCCACCATATCTTTCTCTTTCTCAATACATACACATAAGTACTTTAATAGGCCGCTTCTATGCATTTATTAATAAGTAGTTATGATAATCTTAATATATATAAATTACGTGTCACGTTGTTTGTCCGCAATGGACTCATAAACTACTGAACCGATTTTAATAAAATTTTGCACACTGTGTGCAGTTTCATCCTACTTGAAAGATAATATAGTTTATATCTCAATTAATAATCAATAATTAATTAATTTATAATAAAGTAAACCTTAGCCACAGCAACGCGTGGCCGGGTCTGCTAGTAATAATATAATACTGTGCTCGTCCTACAACTACTATGTTCAAATTATAGGCGAGGACCCTGGCCCCCTAAACACAGTTCAATCTTACTTTAGGTGCCAGAGTTCATCGAAAACACTCTTTCTCTTAGTTGTAACGCTGCATAGTGTTTAGATAAGTGTTTTTGTACAACTGAAGGTAATAATTTTTTTTTTAATTTTTTTTTTTTGCTTTTGTTAACAAATTTAAGTTATCTAGAACACATCAAATATTCATGTATATAAGTATTGAAGTTGTAGGTAGATAATACAGCTTAATTCGCCCATAACTTACGTTTCAATACATTGGCTATACAAATTTTACCCATCATTTTCATTAATCGATCGAAATTCGACCATAATTGGCATCCGTCATGTCTTCAAATCGGTCATCTAACAATGTCCAGATTACAAATACGGTGTACTAACGCAACATATCTACGTCTGCGACAGTGCCATTAACACGATGAAAGAAAAAAAAACAACAAATAGACATCACTTAGAGCGATCGATCTTTTTGGAGCAAACTTTTTTGATATTAAATCTTTTATCTTTGCATTTTGGTGCAGAATTGGAGCACGGCGCGCCTAATAATTGATTGGATTATACCTTTCATCGGGCCAGTCGTACGTGAGCCCTGTACATGATTGTTGTATGCGAGAGAATTTATTTACTAACTGTGACAATAAAACGCGTCATACAAATTCATTGGTTTCGAACAGTGGACGCTGTGACATGAATAAAATATTATTTAGCTTAAAATTCAGAGTGTAAAAACTGCTGTTATAACGAAACTCCCGTGTTGTTTTTTATATGTTATTGCTATTCTTAAAGGAATTTGCGCCTTATCTCAGTAGGCGTTTTTCGGGTTTCGGTTGGGGAGCATTGTGATTTTGCATTCAGAGCGTGACAAACAATAAATAATATTTTCTGATAAAAATATTCCAATATAATGCTATGAATGTGTTTTTCCGTATCGTTCTATGAACAAAAGGAGCTATTTATGATATAATTCTCATAAGTATAAGCATAGCTACACGAATTATATAAATATAATGGATATAATTCTTGGTTTTTTTTTATATGATACTCGTAGCTGCATCTTTCCAGTTTGGAACTTAAACGAAACTTTAGTAGAGACAAAAAGGTCTACGTTTATAAAGATATATCTTCACACAAAGAATTCCAATACTAAAGCAAAGTAAACAATTTATATTCCAGACTACGATGCTCAGTGAAAAATGTACTACGTATATCAATGTCGACCGAAGTCAATTCGTGAAGTTCTCGAACTCGTCCTATTTGGAGAAGGGTTTGAACCTAAGTGTAGCGGCTAATGTTGGCAAGGTATTGCTAGTAAACAGGGTGTGATGCGGGTAGACGTTTGTGGATGGTAAGTAGGTGCTGGGTACCTACAGATATACTCGTGAATGGAAGATGTGTTAAGGATAGTGCGTAAAGTGTGAAGTAATGATTGAAGGACGGGCGAATTGGAATTTATTTTTAGACTGAACTCAAACATAGAGAATCTATCTATTTTTAACACCTCACACTCCGTTGTAATCTGACCTATGTTTACAAATAAATAATTCTGATTCTGATTCTGATTCTGACTGTGGTGAGAAAAAAATGTCGGGTCGGATTCATGGCTATAATATCATCAATATATATCAAAATAAAAGTCTTGAATCAGTTACTCACTGCATTATTCGTCAACGCCCAGCCCAAATTCTCAGTAGCTGAAATGCACAGAGTTTCCCTTTATGGTGTAGACAAAAAATGTAGGCAGGATTTATCAAAGTTTCCACGGGACGTTCGCGAGTGGATGAAGTAACTAGAAATTCATAATATCATTGGATTAACCATCCCGCACATTCGTACGATCCAGTCAGCATGTCTTTAGTGTTGAATACACTTCATGGGCTTTACTTAGAAAAAGCATAGTTGAAGTCAGGTGGCATTCAACAATTTCCAAAAGCCAACACACTAACTAAAACTCACTACATTTCGGCAAAACCCCTCTGAACTTAGAAGTCTTTTTAAAATTACCCTATGTCACCAGTTTTTACATGGTATCTTTCTATGTGAAAACATCGTACAAAAATTTCGTGCTTTTCCTGAAAGAAGTACATAAAATGGAACTGGTCCTTCGCTAGCTAAAAAAATGCTCTATGACGAATGCTACTGCCTTCATTTAGGTGTATTAGTGGACCAACCGTTTATGTTAAACTTGGTATTTACAAAACATTTTTATGTTAAACTGCTTTATAAAGTGAGAAGGGAGAATGTGGAATGAATGTACGGAAAGTGGTTTAAAAATTACTTTTTATCACATCTATTCAGAAAGAGCTAGTTTATTCTTCGTAAAAATAGACAAAAATAGCTCTTAGCATATTTTGGAAACCATTACCACGAAATAGAACTTACCAGAAAGTTGCAGTCGTTATTCCATGAAAACTTAACTATTATATTTTGCTTTACCATTGCCCAACTATGTTGGGATCAGCTTCCAGTCTAACTAGACGCATCTAAATACCATTATATAGACTGACTGCCTATCTGACCTCCACAATCCTGTAACAGAGTAATACGATACCCCTAGGTAATACTGGTTGCCAAACTTTTGGGATTTTGATTACCAGTAACGACTGTCAAAGACCTACAAAGGCTTATCGTGCTTTCTGAGGCATGGAGGCGTCTCAACAGGTAATAGAACCCGTCCAAGAACCGACCGAGGCAAGAATAGCTTAACTTTATATCAGCCTATGGGGCTGTTATTATTTAGGCACGAACCCCACATTGGTGTCTATGGCTGGCTGTACATCGTGAATACAAAGGTACGGTCACCAAAGGAGATAACCACGGTCGTCGGATATAGCAAAAGTTTAAATGAAAAAAGTAGTTGGTAAAAAAAAAAAAAAATCGAAAATATCCATATTTTTTCTAATAAAATTTAATTCTATGAATAGAAAACAAACATTTTATTTATGAAATTAGGCTCTATTTGAAAATATCTATCGGTTTCCTACTAAACTTTAACTATATCCGACGACTCTGGTTGCTTATGTCTTTTGGTGATAGTGTTTCCAAGGTATTAAGTTATTACGAACTCCTGACGGACTGTCGAGGTATTACCCCTATTTATTAATGTCCCTCAGTTAATATTAAATTTTGGAAACTGTGATTCCTCTTTGGACTTGATACAATGGATCATGGAGAATGTTAGTACTTAATCTGACTTGTCAAACTACTCGTATAATACCAGCAGTATGTGAATATTACAATATTAATACCTACAGGTATTTCATTGTTAACTTTGCGCCAGAAGCTTTGCTTTACCTACTTTACTTTACCTAATTTACCAAATCATTATCATTAAGCGGAAAAAAAATATAGCCACCGAGCCATATTTTTTTTGCTGATATTTAATTTCCGCTTTTTAAAAAGAATACAAAGAAAATAAAAAAATAAACATGTTTACATAAAATAAAAATGGATATGCCCTTTGTATGCATTTACGGCAAAGCAACGGCGAATCGACTACGCCGTAGCACGCTTACGTAGACCCGCTACGTAAGCGTAGCCGTAGCACCCGCAAGTTGTATAAAGGAGAATAAAGTGATATTTATCAATATTAAATTGTTGATTCAAAATGAGACATCCGGTTTTTTCAATTACAATTTCTTTGGTGTTGCAGTTCAACAAATAAATGATAACATTATGTAATTCCATTGAGCAAAATGCATTTATTAAACTACAGTACCTATTCCTACATAGCTTGCGTGTTTTTCACTAGATCTTAATTTCTTCGATTCTCTATTTCAGTTTATTTAATATTGGTTCACTACACAAACTTATTCAGTCGAAATTACATATATTCTTTAAACTGAAACAGCAGCCCAACAACCTCAAGTAATATTTTGTAAAAATGAAATCTTGTGTGCAGTACATAATATAAAAGAATGATATAAGTAATATGTCTGCGGCCACACTTTATTTACAGTGAGCGAATATGTGGGATTCCTCGCTCGGATTTAGAGGTGATTCTGTAACTATGTTGTGTAAACGATGTAGGTAACCTACGTGACTTCTTATTGTAACGTTATTGGAAACTGAGTTAGTTTTTGGTGTGAATAAGTGTTAGGAAACCAAAAAGAAAATATTTCTACAATAGTATAGGTAAAATTTTAAGGTCATCAGATAACTTGAAGCTCAAAATGCCTATGCATTCCACAACTTTTTTTTGATAAATCCTTTACTGTTCAGGCCGCTCGTTTGTGGAATGCATTGCCAGTTGAAATAAAACGCGCGTAGGTAGTTGTTAAAAGTGTTTATAAGACTCGTAAAGGAACACACTTGTCGTTGTGATCTTGTTATCGTACCTAACTGCAATCATCTACAGTCTTCTTTTCGTATCGTTGTTTATATATTTAGTATGTGTGTATTTATGTATCATCGTAATCGCGAATAAAAATTCAGCCGTCCCATACGTTTAGGTCGAGTAGGTATGAAGTTTTCTATGGGACAGTTGATAAATTTTTCGCGATTACGATATTGGTCCCATGGAGAAAATTATCCAGTTTGATGGTCTGTACCACACCCTTAAATTTGGCTGGTCATTAAAAACTAACCCTGTATACATGTTTTGTTTTTTGTGTAAGTAATAACAGCCGCACGGGTCAATTGATCAGGTTAAGCTACGAATGCCGCGTTGGTCCGTGGATGGGTGACCACCTTTACATATCAAGACCCCTCAATGCATCAGAAAGCACGTTAAGCTGGCTGTCAATCGTGGATCTTTGGCATTCGTTAGGGGCTGTGGAGGTCAGATAGGCAGTCGCTTCATGTAAAATACTGGTATTCGGCTACATCCAGTTAGACTGGAAGCCGACCCAAACATAGTTGGGAAAAGGCTAGGCAGATGAGGGCGGTCCATTAATGATGGTCCAAAATTTTTCATGGGTCTAGGCAAGGACATCTCAATGATTCATCTAAACGCGACATTATGTTCCGCAAAAATTAGAAAATTTTTAGAAGTTGTGCTTCGTGAGGCCACAAAAATATATCTTGTTTTTGTAGTCTTTACTAAAATTTTAGTAATGAGCTCTAGAGATACTACTTCGCCGTGATCTACATCGACGGCGAAGGTGGTGCGAACCAAAAACATACAAAAAAAACTTCAGACACATGTAAAAGAAATGTTACAGATGCTAAAAGCAAAATTTTTGGAAATTCTTGAAAAACTACAAAAAACATTGAACATTTAGGGTCTTCAAACTAAATATGTATTTGCTAAATGGGTCTACTTACGAACCCACCCCTGTTTGGATAACCCTCCACCTGCGAAGCGGCGTAAGCTTTTTACACTTACTGAAGTAATTCATCATGATTGTAAATCAACCGTCGTCGTCTGTGACAGAAAAAAGCAAGCCGATAAAGTCAATACGAGTAACATACCTACATACGTACCTACTCCACATAATAATTCATCATGATTTCTGTCCCCTCCCCATAACATCGTGCCTGTATTCCTTCAAAGGGTAGCCAGTATTGAATTAGCTCCGGGCTTCCACTCAGAATTTTCCAATGGAAAACTCAATAACAGTTTGCCCGACTCCTTCGAACCTATTATAGGACCTCGCATTCAGAAGTCGTGTCTTGCAATTAGAATTAGACCTGCGAAGCAATCTCATTGAGTAGGTACACTAAGATGAAAGAAAGACAACGTTTATTTGAGGTACCTAAACATGACGCAGAGAAAGAACACAAACACAAAACAGAACAATTTGGGGGAAAATATGCGTCATATCCACGCAAAACTGCCTGGAGGGGCTTGTGGCTAAGTGATAACATCGGCGCGGGTAGATCGATCAGGTTAAGCTACACTTGCCGCAATTGGTCCGTGGATGGGTGGCAATCTTTACATATCAAGGCCCCGTCGTGCCTCGGAAAGCACGTTAAGCCATTGGTCCCGACTGTCAATAGTGGATCTTTGGCAGTAGTCGGACAACCAGTCTTATCAGAGGGTATCGTATTATCCAGTAAAAACTGGGTTGTGAAGGTCAGATAGGCAGTCGCTTCATGTAAAATACTGGTATTCAGCTGCATCCGGTTAGACTGGAAGCCGACCCCAACATAGTTGGGAAAAGCCTAGGCAGAACTGTTGCATGCTGCGAATAGGATCGCAGCATTATGCTCAGCGAGGGCGAGACAAAGCCCCAGCACTGGTTTTCAGCGATAGTCGGCGTTCACATGATGAAGTCAACCGGTGTAGTATACGATGAGATAAAAATAATATAACAAAAATTAAAAGATAATATTAAGATAATTTATTCAGTCTATTCAAAACCGAGTAAACATCAGTTTCATAACGAACCTAATCTAACAAAGCTAATTCGAAGTGCAAACTTGAGAACACGATAACAACGGCTTGTAATAATACTGCCCAGGCAGTTTATATTGAGAGAACGTATTACTTACTTCAACCAGCTCAAGAGAGCAGGTATAATAGCTCAATATCCAATGAAGTTTGACTGCAGCTAAGTGGAAATGCGCTGCTAATAAAGCCGGGGTGTCGTTTCTAAATGAAGGCAACTTCAGCTAATAAATAAAGTGTTCAACATATTGTGAAGGTGCTTTTAAGTTAATATAATGAATTTTGAAATTGGCTCAGACGAAGAAACGAAATAGTAACGAAGAATTTTAATAAATTTAACTGGCTGGCCTATTTCTTGGCCAAAGGATTAGCATCGCTTTACAACGTGGCAATGCTGCCAGCCTGTTGGGCATTGTTCCTGTTTACAGCGATGCGGACGAATTTTTTGATGCCTTAAGATATAATATTAGATGATCCCGCAAACGTCGTTTTGCAAAAAAAAATAGATAGTAGCCAATTCTCAGACCTACCCGATATGCACACAAAATTTCATACAAATCGGTCCAGTCGTTTCGGAGGAGTATGGTAACTAACACTGTGACACGAGAATTTTATGTATTAGATTATTATTTTAAATGTTAGCTTATATTATGTAAATATTATCTTGATTTAGTTAATAATTATGCTTCTTATTAAGCATTTGCAATTACATAGAATATTTTTTTTTCATTTAGACAATCCATCAACTGAATAGGTATTGATTCGCTATCATAAATACCTGACATCATAGACTACGTTTCATTCTGGATCGCAGACGAAGTCGCGAGCAGCTAGTAACTAATAAAGTAATTCGAAGTTCGAACCAAACAGTAGGTAGGTATAAATAAGCGTTTATGTTTATTTTTTTTTACTGGGAGTATCTAGCTTGTGCTATTTTCCCTCGCAAATCCATCATCAGAGGGGCAATTCTCGTAATTTTAACAACGTTCACAGTCTGATCTCAGTCTCAATCTGTAAAAAATACCTCTAATTTCCCAATATTTTGACAAGTTTTTGGCACTGATTATCGCTGAGATGAGATTGCGACTACATTTTGAACATTAATAATTACGGGAATTGACCTTCAGATATCTTACAGAGATGAACAAAGTGACACAAAAAAGGAGTCATAATAAAGAAAGCCTACACCATTTTCATTGTAATAATCAAATTAAAAAAAACGGCGGACGACCTTATGTACTGAAAATATTCATGCCGCCGACGCTTTTGGGTCTACAATTTACATCAATATTTGTTACCATCCCAAAGTAAGTATATTAAAACAAAGACACTAAAAACTCTCATTCCACGACAAAAAACAAACTACAATAATTCGGTTCGGAACACAACCAGCGTACGCTTCGGCAATACAAACGCAATCTTACTTGTAATCTTCTTTGAAATCGCAATTCCATTTTCGAAAGCTTTATTAAATATTAGGGTATGAGGCGGCGAGTCCGTGATAGCGTATATTGTAACAATGTTTCCGAACGATCTCACGTGTTGAATTCAAGTTGAGTCTCTTATTGGACGACATTGTAAGAGCTAGGAAAACTCGTAATCGGCTTCAACAGAATGAAACTGCTGGTTGCAACTATTACCTACTTTTGAGGTGGTGCAAGTGTAGGGCTGGTGTTATTTGCCTTGAAAGATGTGCTACAATGTAGGATTGCCGTGATATAGAAGTGTTTGTATGAACGGGTTAATCTTTTCTTAGGTATCTTTTTTAGTGCCTCGGGTATATTCACGGAAGCACAAACTGACGGTTTGCAGTATCCCTGTTGCACAGAGTGCGTGCCAGCTCCAACAGCTTCTTGGTTATCATTGCTAGCAAACTGGATTGTCCTATCCTTTACTTTTTGAGCCAGCTGCATGTACCTGCTGATAGGAACGTAGCTGTTTATTAGTTATAATGTTTATGTAAATATTACTGACATAGCTTGTAAGTGAATTTTTACTAACGTTATGAGTCCATGTTGCTCGAAAATAAATTAATAAATTATTATTATCATATTATTAAAGGTGTTTATGATATTAAATCGCGTGGGGTTGAAAGTTGCAAATTGTACCTTAATGACATGACATTATGACCACAATTGTCATTTAGTTAATCAGTTACTATGGCTCTGCATTTTAAAGAACCTGTAGTACATTTACGAATAATACTGTTTAGAGACAGCTGGCATAAAATAAATCGTTATAGTTGAAATATGGAATCGTAAATACCAATACGGCATTCGACCTATGAAATCTTCTAAAGGGAAAATTCCCAGGACAAAAGTCTATCGTAAAATAGTGCCTTTATAGATAGTTCCACAGGAGGTACTTCTGTTGAGGAGTGGTTTTATGTATCTGGCAAGATAGAAAAGCACACTATGAAGTCTAAAAAAAAAGGATATTATGATGATGATTATGAGACAATTAACGCCTTTATTTATTTATTTACAGGAAAACCAACAGCTATAACAGATGCATAACAATTGTATATGAGACGTAAAGCCAATTACAGGTTCTCACGGATAAAAACAGAAAATGCGGTAGAAATCTTAGGATCACAAACAAACACAATAGAAAAGAATACATATATATATATATTCCTTTATATATATTCTACGTAAATAATTTCGAAGAGAAAGTCTATTAGTAATAAACACATCAGCAAAAACAATCGTAAAATCATAATGACAATAAGAATCCTATCACACAGAGCCGTCTTCCCATCACTCAGGATACGGTCTTAGTTCAAGGCGTGGGGTTCCACAGGGTTCCACCATTATGCCAATGATGCGAGCAGCGAATTATGTTATTACTCTGTTTTCTATATTCAGATATCTCCGTTTTATCGTAGTTTATGGTAATCGACTTCAAGATTTGTACTCTTCCTAACGGCCATACCATAATGTACGATATAAGTATTGGCTGGATCTCTGCGACGGATTTAGAGGAAACTCGCACAGAAATTAGGATGTATTAGGTTGGTTACGTTATATTTTATTTGTGTTGGTACACATATATTTTTATTATTTGGTTGGTTGATATTTTACTTGGGATGTTGGTTTGAATTTAGTAATGTTTGCAGTGTATTTTTATTTTAAATTGTTCCGATGTTGCTTTTGTTTCTTCTTCTTTCGGAGCTTCACTTATTTTATGAATACGCCTTAAATATTATGCTTTTAAAACTAGTGATCCTTCCTGGTAGAGTGTTATTTACTCTCTCCCTCTCTTTCTGTGATCTTCAGGATTTTATGAGATCATAATCTTCTCTTCTTCTTCAATCGGTCCCTCATTAGTGAGGATCGTGGTCACTGGACCCTTTTAAACGGACAATCTGTCTCCGGACCATCGTGTTGGACCGGGGTAGATACCCCGGTCCAACACGATGGTCCGACCAAGTAAAGGAAGCTACGTCCTCAAGCAATTTTCAGCAGGTGGTGATGGCAACTTTGGACCGGGGAGATCATAATATACTCGTCATAATAAAATAATCCCTTGATCTATGTTCAATTCCCGTCATTCAACCCAGATTAATCAACTATCAATTCTGGCCAGTACTGATTGAAAAAATATTCAAAATTGTATTGCTGCAACTACTTGTTGCTTCTTCATTTAAATTCATGAAAAGAGAATCGAACGAGTAACGTAGGAAGATGAAAAATTGGCCGGTTGGAACCGAAGTCAATTTTAATGGTAATTGAATCCTATCGCTTATGGCTTGATCCCACTATAGAGCGGCTTAGCAATACTCGTATTATAGTCTGAAAACGACTTCAATAATAAACGAATATACGCTGTCTGACATATACATACCTAATAAAACGTAAGCACTACTTATAGGGTATAGAGAACAAAATAACTATTCTAATCATTTCCCATTTTGTAAAATACTTGTTGACTGTTTTTAACCGACTTCAAAAAGGAGGAGGTTATCAATTCGGTTGTATTTTTTTTTTTTATGTTTGTTACCTCAGTACGCCGTCATTTATGAACCGATTTGATTTTTTTTTTTATTTGAAAGGATATGCTTCCAGATTGGTCCCATTTTTGTCAAAATCCAGTTCTGATGATGGGATCCATGAGGAATTGAGGGAACTCCTCAAATATTATAGGCATATATATAGCAATTTTGGTATTTTCATCAACATGTCAAGCATTTGCATTCAAAAAGTATAATTTGGTGAAGTGGAACTGATGAAGGAGACCACAGATAGCCACAGGAACTCTTCAATGATAATAAGTATTTCACGGGTGGCGATAAGATATCTCGATTAAGATAGTTAAGCGACTATGACGAAGCAAATTTAAATAAATGGTTCTGACGAAAATGGTACCATCAAACCGATCTGATGATGAAGCTGGAAGGTAGGTACCGGAACTTCGTAATAAAACCATGTATTCTAGCCGTGTTTGGGCTTATTGGAATTGTCATGAGATGCACTCTGACTATAAAAAGTAAAAAATAAAAACTTTTTAACAAAAAAAACAACCGACTTCAAAAAAAAAAACACTACAAAGTGTAAAATAACTTTAATTTTAATTTTGGAAGTCGGTGGCAAAAACGTAAATACAAAAACAAAGACAGCGACTTCCAAAATTAAAATTAAAGTTATTTTACACTTTGTAGTGTTTTTTTTTTTTGAAGTCGGTTGTTTTTTTTTGTTAAAAAGTTTTTCCTATACCAATTATCACTGTAATTTGAAGACATTAACATGAAGCAATTATTTTTAAAAGAGTTACCGTTACTAATTGAAACCGAGCACCTAGTTTGTAACATTTCATAAGTGCCCATGTAGGTTTATCTGACTGCCACGTTGATCTCGTGGTTGTAAGCGCGACTGCTGAGCGTGGGGTTCTGAGTTCGATTCCTTGGTCGGACAAAAAAATAATGGGTTTTCCATTAGGAATTTCTAAGTAACAGCCCAGAGTTTGGAAGTTGGCGGTTTAATACTCCCGTGCCTTGGAAAGCACGTAAAGCCGTTGGTCGTACGTCTGATCTCTCCCCGGTCGTGTCAGATTGCTGTCCTATCGGACTATGAGAGGGGTCTCTATCGGAAAGATCTTAGTAAAGGAACTATAAAATCTCCTGCGTAACTGGCTAATCTCCGTTGAGATTGGCCACCGTGACCGAAATCGTTCCGTAGGCATGTTTATAGGTGAGTTTTCCTAAGCATTAAAAATATTTTGATTTTTAATACTTAGGAAAATGAGCCTGCTAAGGAAAACTGATGTGATATTTTTGTATCGTTAGATTTTATAAAAATTGATTCAATGAAATCCGCGACGGAAGTGGTTCAATAGAAATAGAACATCAAATAAAAAAGTTTAGCTCGCTCCTGCCTCCAACCGCGTTTAGCTTGATGCACTTTGAATATAAAAAAGAATAGGATTCGAAGAAATAGAAAATGTACACTTCTTCGGAAATTAATTGATTTTTCATTCGACAAACAAAAATACAGGTTAAAATTGAAAACATGCGACACCGAAATGGGAGATAGTACTTATCATTATGAATAACTAATAATAAACTTTTACTAAGGGACCAAAGCTGCAATCGCGAAAAAAAAATCAGCTGTTCTCAACATTTTGACGAGTTATGCGAACATAAATGTAGGGAACAGCTGATTTTTTTTTTCGCGGTTTCAGGTTTGGTCCCATAGTTAAAGTTGTTCATAATGATAAGTACAAATTTCCCATTTTGATTTGTCGCAGGTTTTCAATCTCACCCTGTAGACGCAGTTCAAATTCTTTGAAAACGTCCAAGGTGCCGCGATCTTTTTTTGAACTTCCATTTTCAGTTAATGACGTGGTTAACTAACAATTAGAGTTATAAATTCAGCTTCGCTGTGCCTTCAGGAATGTAAAGTTGGATACTAATTCGATTTATTTGAAGAGGAATCTAGTGAACAAATACCTTTAGATTTATTAAAGGAGTATCACAACAATTATAAGGGTTGCCTAATGACTTTCGCCTTCTGAGCGTCGAATCTAATTTAATTAACGGCTCCAAATCCTAATGATGACAGTAAAATATTTGTGATTCCGCGTTACGCTTAATAACGTTTTTTACATTAATATTAATTTCTATGTAATTCGCATTTCACATTAGTTCCGATTTAGTAAAACTAAACATAATTTCTACAGTCAGACTATTTGTGGAAAAGTATTGGATATATTTTAGTAGTTTTTATTTGCTTTAGCTCAAAGTTAGTTAGTTTTAGGTACAATTTAGCCTTCAATATATTCCTAAAACTATTTTAATTATTTTCCCTCTACACACAATGAAATCTGAAATTGACTGCAGAAATCAGTTAAAAGTACTTAGATATTTATATTTAGATGTTCAATGACTCAATACTTACCCACTTCAATTCTATATTTATTGAAAGCCATTACTTCTATAGACCAAACACGGTTGTATTAATCATTCTAGCTTTTATATACAGCCATTCTGCCTTCAGTCTGCATTGTGTTATTTTTTAGAAAATTGCTTTTTTGGGTTCCAGGATTCCAACGGGACCCTATTACTAAGTCTCCCCTGTCCGTCCGTCCCTCTGTCTGCCAACGGGCTGTATCTTATGAACCGTAATAGGTAGACAGATGAAATTTTCATAGAGTGTGTATTCCTGTTGCCGCTATAATAACAAATAATAAAGTTAAAAATTAAAGGGGGTTCAAGAAACAAGCAACGTGTTTTTTTTCGGCGTTTTTTGCCTTGTGGTACGGGAGTCGGGACCCTTCGTGTGAGAGTCCGACTCGCACTTGGCCGATTTCTCTGTTTAGATTGCGTCTCGCTCACCCTTTTTCGCCTAATACATAAGGGGTTTATTTATAAACGATGATTAAAGTTAAGTAATGTTTACACGTCAAAAATAAATTGTAAAACAACTAATCACTACTCATCTTTAAGCATAGTTATGAATGAAGGGGTAAGTCTACGTGGGTTCAATATTAATCAATGGTTTTATTTAGATGTAGACAAGCTATAAATTTTCTTTATAACACTAAAGATCTTTTATCTCTTGCCTCGTTTCTACAATTTGGAGACGGCAATGCGAAATATTTATTTGCATATTCAATAGCTGGGTCCACACCGGATGATTCAAATTTGAATCGGAGATTTATATTCGCACGATCCGATTCAGGAAAACCACGATCCTGCCGCACGCTGCAGTGCTGATCCATGTTTTAGCTAGATTAAGTTGAGATGAACACACGCTTGATATGGATTGATCGATCGCTCGATCCAGAGACAATCATCCACACCGGGCGCGACAGACGATAAGGCGTCTTAGAGCATTGTCAAAAAACCGACAGCGCTCGAATCGGCCGCTCCACGGAGCACGCGCTCCATCACGGCGTGTGCTCGGTGTAGTTAGTTCCTAATTATGTATTATTCAGCGTGGCCTCTGCGGATACAACCATCTTTTCTAACTAATCTGTCTGGTCACCAATTAATTTTTAAACAGATTTTTTTTTACATTTTGACGTTGACAAGAAAGTAGGACCAGTCGTTTTTTTTTTCAATATTCATGGTGTAGTACGGACTTTAATACCTTATCAAATTGCTAAAAATGTTTTACAGTCAACCAAGTCGCCACTAATGTGTGCACGACATTCATCCAATACAATGATTTTAATAACAAAAAATTATACGTGATTAAGTGGTGGAATTTTCTTTTTTTTACGCTACAATTATTATTGCTAATGTTTTTCATATATATTTCCGTATTGTCATCTACACATTGTATCAGACTTTTATGAGTAATCCTAAGTTTAATTTTTATATAAATACTAGGATATTTCTATCGTTTACTGAAAAACACATTAAACAATCCGCGCTAGCTAAACAAATTGTACATAAAATCATAACCAGTACATTTTAAGAAGCTTTACAATCATGTTAATTAGAGCTTGTGTCAAAATCCTGACAGTTGTTCAAACTGTGTATTGTATTTTGTATTTAGTCATTTTAAAGCTTTTGTGATAATTATGTTGTGTAATTAGTTAAAAGAATGATGTGTTGTTTTGAGGATTATTTTGTGTATATTAACTTTTGGGTTTTCCGCTTTGATACCCCTAAGTGTTTATATATTTATTGGATCTCCAACATAGGCTTAATTACATGCAAGTATTCTTAGTACAGGGTCAAATGCAAGTGTGAGCTTCCAATTATAGGAGACCACATCATTTACTTATAATGTAGTTACAGTAAGTTTCACAAGGTAAAAACATTAAAATTAATCAAAAAACATGACACGAAAAACATACAAAGGAAACTAACCTAACCTAACATAACAAATGAATAATTATAATGCAAATGAATAATAAGAAATAAAGAATGACTATAAAAGACAAAAATAACAAAATATTATTACTTTCGGTGGGGGATGATAAAAAAAATCATGTCATATAATGTCAACTTTAGGGATGCTGATAATAATATAATGCAATCATGTGAAAAATTCGGCCTTTGAATCTATTCAAACCAATCGTTGAAAATCATTTCACACTAAAAAATTAAAGCCCGAAACCTGAATAATTGTTACGTACCTAATAATAACGATAGCTTAAAGAAAATGGATTCTCTATAGTCATCAATCAATATAAAACCATTCAAACTATTTTGTAACTACTAATGGTGTTGGAAACTTGCAAATATAACTACTATAGAATAAAATAGAATAATTTATTTCAGATAATTAAAATCCATATTTTGTTAGTATTTTTAGGAACCAGAAGTAGAGATAAATAAAAAAAAACAATAATCACGTATATTTTACTAATTCTCTTAACATAAATTAATTTTAAATAAACACAACAAAATCACATTAGCAAACAACCGTTAATTTCAATATTCATGTACAAATCGACAAATAGCAAATAGTGATATCACCTGACAACCTTTCGGTTCGAGAGCCAACCGACGAAAAGGCCGATCTACTCGCAGAACGTTCCTTTTATAGTGTAGCTGTCAGATGACGACACAAAATGCTATCCGTCATGGCGTCTATCCTAACACGGCCTCTCCTGACCGTGCGCCGTCCTCGGGCACATCTTCTCTCGAGTTCTCAGGAGGAGCTGAAGAAGGTCCTGCTTCAGCGTCATCCACGTCATGGTCGTCAGTATCTAATAAGAAAAGTAGAAATTCATTAGTATTTATATTTGTGAGTGAATTCCTATTCTTTCATTCATCACACAGTCAAGGCCCTCATTCAGTTGAAACACACTTATTTTTCTTATTGTTTGTACTTCTAATCACTCGTCATCAAACCACTCATCGTCACATATGAACGTCTTTTACAAGAAAAAGTACACACATTTTTGTTTATAAAGGATCTAGTCCAAAACACATACACTACACATACACATTAAGTGTCTGCAGGACTAATGTCCAATACACATACATAACATGTGTCTGCAGGACTAATGTCCAATACACATGCATAACATGTGTCTGCAGGACTAATGTCCAATACACATGCATAACATGTGTCTGCAGGACTAATGTCCAATACACATACAAAATGTGTCTGCAGGACCAATGTCCAATATACACACTCAGTAGGTGTCTGCGGGGCTCACGTCGTGTGCTCCAGTGAACAACATAACTGTCTGCCCTTTCCATTTGGGTGCCATAACCAGTAACCACTCAGAACAAGCTTTCATCTCCAGCCAGATACACAGCAGTTATTATATAGCTGAAACATAAACAACAGTTACACATTTTACTTACTCTCAAAGAAAGCAGCACAACTCTCAGGACACCACTCTCCCTTCCATGGCACCATATATTGGGCTGCCGCTTGTGTGGTTTTGCCACGGGCACCACCCAATAGTTGGAGCTCATAGCGATTACTCGGCAAAACTTTTATCACACGGTAAGGGCCTCTCATTTCAGAGTCCAGTTTCCCCGTTGATTGGGAGTACTTTATGACGAATACCAAGTCATCAGTCTTAAAAACTTTAGGAGGGTGTCGGTGACGATGGGAATCTTGTTTATGTTGATTCGCCTTAAGCAGGTCCTTTGCTCGACTCCTACAGATTTCTCGCCATGCTTCGCGATTAGGGTGTGCATTTTCGACTGCTACGTCTCGGATCAACGCACGGATTACAGGAGTGGTCGCATCAGTGCCAATTAATAAATTTAATGCTGACAATTGGGTAGTCTTTTGTTTAGTTATGTTTAAAACAAGTTGAATTTTCCATAGTGAATCAGACCAAGATACATTTTTATTACGACTTTCAACACGAATTAAATTTAATACAGTTCGTACATAACGCTCAGCTTGACCATTGGCATGGTGCATTTCAGGAGTTATGTGGTGCAGGGTAGAGCCTAATTCTGATACCCAGCTAGTGAAACCTGAGGCTTCGAACATGCGACCACGGTCGGCGACTATTAATTTAGGGACACCGAATAAAGATATTGCGTTATTAAAAACGCGCTTGAGTTCGCTCGTGTCCTGGCGATAAATCGGGTAAAGTAGACAAAATTTTGTAAACGAATCCACTAACACAAAGACGAATTTATAGCCGTTTGATTCCCGCAGTGGGCCTAACGCATCGACATGTATTGTATCGAATGGGACTTCAGACTTTTCCCATGAAGTGATAGGTTGATGTGGAGCCCTGGGAACTCGTTTTTTAGAAATGCAGATTAGGCAGTGTGAGGTGTATTTGCTTACAAATTGTTTTAGGCCGGGAAACCAGAAATGCTTTAAAATTAAATCAAGGGTTTTATCAGCGCCGATGTGTTCATGCTCATCGTGGAATAATCTTAAAAGACTCAGCCGGTGTCCCTTAGGGACAAAACATAAAAGCCTTGACTCTTCACCGACTGGTGAATATCGGTAAAATAATAAATCATTTTTACACACATAACGACGTGCATCTAAGTGCCCGTCATTTAATTTTTGTATGAGACCCTTAGTCTCATTGTCGGCTGCCTGGGCCATTTGTGCCCAGTTCAGAGGTCTATCGATCTGGTTTACCTGCACGACTGGTGGATTCCTGCTCAAATAGTCTGCATGAGACATCACTACACCTTTTCGGTATTCTATAGTGAAAACAAAATCTTGCAAATAAATCCACCAGCGTGCCACGCGTGGAAGCAGATCCTTCTTGCGCTCAGTGGCCTTCAAGGCATTGCAGTCAGTTACGATTTTGAATTGAATGCCAATCAAATAGTGTCTAAAATTCTGCAGCGCCTTGACGACCGCCAGCGTTTCCAGCTCATAACAGTGGTATCTGCTTTCAGCGCCCTGAGTAACCTTGCTAAAATAGGCAACCACACGTTTATTACCTTCCCCGTGTACCTGCATTAAGACGGCCCCATAACCTACACTACTTGCATCTGTGTGCAATTCAGTGGGCAGTTTTGGATCAAAAATTGCAAGTATGGGCTCACTTGTCAACTGTTTTACGAGATCTTGGCGGACTTGCTCTTGTGCAGGTCCCCATTCGAATTTTACGTTTTTCTTTGTGAGTCGTGAGATACTAGCAGTTTTTGTCGCATAACCTTGGATATACCGCCGAAAATATCCCGCTAAACCTAAAAATTGTCTGACCTGTCTAACATTACTGGGTGTGGGTGTGTTTGTTAGCACCTCGATCTTTCGAGGGCTCGGCCTAACCTGACCATGGCTTATTACTCTGCCCAGATATTCTACCTCGGTAGTTAGAAATGAGCACTTTCGAAGATTAATCGAAAACCCCGCCTGAGAAAGTGTTTCTAGAACTTCGCGCAATAATTTGATGCCTTCGCGAACTGTCATGCTCATTAAGAGCACGTCATCCATGTACACTAAGACTTTTCCAGATTCGATTAATTTTCGAAGTGTTTTATTGATTATCCGTTGATATACCGTCGGGGCGTTACATAAACCGAAGGGCATTTTTAAATACTCGTAATGCCCCTCCGGCGTGACGAAAGCAGTTTTATGTATCGAGCTATCTTCAATTAAAATCTGGTGAAAGCCCGAGGCCATATCAAGGCCAGTAAAGTATTTTGAGCTACCAAGACGGTCTATGTGGTCTTCTATCAAAGGAAGAGGGTAGCGATCTTTAACGGTAATACGATTTAATGCCCGAAAATCTACACACATTCTGTCTGCACCATCTTTCTTTTTAACTAGAATGATGGGGCTCGCATACTCAGAATTGGACTCCCTGATAATATTTTTGTCTAATAAATCTTTTACTATTTCGCGTACCTTTAGTTTTTCCTGATATGATAATCGGTAGGGGTGATAGGCTACGAGAACATCACTAGTCAAATTGATTTGCATTTTCCCTGTTTGAACTGTTGTAGTGGCGGTGCCAGATATCAAATAGGGTAAGAAGTCGTCTATTACTGCTAGTAGGAACTTTAAGTCTTCACCTTGTAGAGGTGTGTTAACTTTAGTATCGGGTTCAACAACATTTACTTTTAATACTTGAGAGGAATGTGTCAAATATTGCCCGTTTTTAGTCCTAACAAAAGTTACTCCGTCCCTATTGAGGACATCTGTACCGATAATGACTGGCGTATTCATACAAGAAGCGGGTACAATAACGAAATCGACTTCAAGCGCGATGCCGCTAAACTCAACTGTAAACGTAACATATTCGCGAGCAATGATCCCGTCGTAACTAATTCCCTTTAAAACACAATGAATTGGTTTACGCAGGCAGGAGAAGAATTTAATAACGTCAGACGATATCAAGGAAACATTGATAGCACCACTATCTATCAAAACATCCAACGGTATGCCTTGTATTACAGCAGTACTAATATCATTATTACCTGTTGGAGTTGACAGTTCTTTACAGAGGTTGACTTTTTTTTGATTTTTATTTTGTCCCTCTGATCGTAATTTTGTAAAACATTCACTTTCTTTATGACCGTTCTTTTTACAAAAGGTACAAGTAATCTTTGACGAACTATCGTTAGGGCCTTTAGTCTTTTTAGGACAGTTAAAATTTTTGTGGCCAGTCTGATTGCAAGTAAAACATCTAATTTCGGGGTTATCAAGTCTTCGTTTCTTGGCTACACTGCTAATGGAAGGTCCGCGACTGTCAACTTTACCGCGATTAGGCTTGGTGTAAATGGCTAAAAACGAAACGATATTTTCCGTTGTAAGATCGGCATTCGCAGCCGCCGCACGTACTTGCGCATCGCTTATACCGCGTATCACTATTTGCACCATCAGTTCCTCGCTTAAACTCTTAACAATGCGTAGTCGCAATAACGAACGGCGGGCGTACTCTGCGTAAGGTAAAAATTTTTCAGAAGTCGTGTTGATAGCTTCAAACAGTATATTAGCGTAATCAAGTTTTCGCGGACAAAGAGACATAAATTGTTTTGAAAAATTAGACCACGAGCGATCATTCGTGGTCCCCTCATTTAACCAGGACCTAGCGTCGCCCTTAAGACAATTGGCAACTCGCGACAAACATTCCAAATCAGTCCAATGATTCACTAACCTGGCACGCTCCACCTCATCACACCACACCTCAAAGTTGTGGATAGCGGGATCAAAGTTGGACACATTATAATTTTGTGGCTTCGTTCGGATAGCAATGAGCGCATCCGCCAGTACTTTTGCTGCAGCTGGCGCACTATTATCCAGTTCATCCCGTTGAGGTGTGTTGTCATGATTTGATGGCACTGGTGTACATGAAACACTCGCGGTACTTTCCTCAATAGCGTCTAATCGCGTCATAATCGTACTCAACGCCTGTTTCACGGAACTGTCACGACTACGAGACCTGGGGCGACGCGATCGAGAATCACGGTTGTGTCGACGCGATTTATTTTGTCGTTTACGTACTCTAGGAGGTGAAGTTTCGTTGGATGTACTACGCGAACGAGATGGTCGAGGCATTATGAGATTTTAAATTAACGGTTGTCCTGCTTTTTCAACGGATTTTTAATTTAAATGGGCACAGGCTTATCCCACTTCTGATTTTAGGAACCAGAAGTAGAGATAAATAAAAAAAAACAATAATCACGTATATTTTACTAATTCTCTTAACATAAATTAATTTTAAATAAACACAACAAAATCACATTAGCAAACAACCGTTAATTTCAATATTCATGTACAAATCGACAAATAGCAAATAGTGATATCACCTGACAACCTTTCGGTTCGAGAACCAACCGACGAAAAGGCCGATCTACTCGCAGAACGTTCCTTTTATAGTGTAGCTGTCAGATGACGACACAAAATGCTATCCGTCATGGCGTCTATCCTAACAGTATATATTAGCAACAATATTAGCTTACAATTATGTTAGTATTGTTAGTACTTGTCTTTATGTAGACTACTATACAGGGTGTAATTTAAACCCAGTAGTTATCCTGAAGCATTAAGGATAACAGCTGGTATAGAGTCACTATAGATAGTTTCAACTCAAAATAAAATACTCTAAGAATTGATACCAAATTTTCGGTTTCATTGGTTTCTTAAATTCAAATCATAACAAACGTGTCACCGCACTACGTAGGTCAATAACTTTTTAAGTTACTTGCCAATATCACGATAAATCTCTTCCGTAACTCTGCGCGCCTAGTACCGTAGCCTACTGCAGCGCAGGCGGTGTTTGTCGGCGCCAACTGACGGAATATTCCGCCGCCGCCGCGCGCGCGCGCAATAAGCCATACGTACTTTACCGTGATGTAAAAATTAATGTGTAATTCTAATTATTGATTTACAGTTTACTCGTTAATATTAAGCCAGAAATTGCACGTAAAAACTGGAATAACAAAACTTACGTATACAATCGTAACAAAGTTTAGGAAGGTACCTAGGTTAACTAGTTTCATCCCTTATTATTACTTTATACCGAGTAAACAGTAAAATCTTAAAGCTTTGCTTAATTTAGTAAATTGACTTACATTTTTAAAGATGGGGTTCGATGTGGTGACCTTGGTATTGTATGCACAAGGCCGCTCACTTGTTCATGGACACACATTACGTAGCATGTCTGGTGTTATTGTCCTGAAAGTGGCCTCAATCCGCACTTTAATTTGTATCACACTGCACTGCGTACACTACACACGCACTATGGGTGCTGACCGTCGTTGCTCAGCACTCGCCATAGGTACCTGATTACCTATGGTTAGAGGCACCAAGCCGATGTACCATCCGAGATCAAACTAAAACATGCTGACGAAGGCATCTATCGACGCTCAGCATCTGGTCTACTCTCAATAAAACGGCGCCGGTACAGTTCTCGGGCAACTCGCAAATTACTGATGCGCATAATTATCATAGGGATAAAAACGAGTGTACTAGACGCAGGACAGATGTCGACTGACGGCGACGAGCAAAGCAATAACAAAAATGAAGCTCCTATTCCCTGCTATCCTGGTACGTAAATATTATTTCGTTAAATTTGATACCTATAGGGTAGCTGTCCCTATTAGTGTCCACTACTGTTAAAAATATTATTCAAGATTATTTTACATACTAATAATAATTTCAACTAAACTCCGTTAAACTTTTAAGTAAATCTAACACAACCGAGCAAACTAATTACGAATTCAAAATTGAAAAATCATTCATTTTTTTTTTTTGGGTGGGAAAATCATCAATGACTCAGCTGCCGCCCTGGGTGGGGCGGAAGGCTGAAGGAAGTGTTAGACTCTTACTGACTAAATACCACCCTGTTCCTTCAGTTGCCCTTGCATTCCGGGTTATCTCGTTAGAATATTCCCGCAATCCCGGAAATTCCCAAAACTCCGGAAAATCATTCATTTCAATCCATTAAAGATCATAATATGGGTTCGCGTTATCTCGTTATAAGTCTGAAATAAAAATTGTATTTACCAGGAGTAATTGAAACTACACGGACTGTAATTGGTTCACGTACCCTAAAACCCAGGTTTACACACACATCGATGTTACATTGTGTGTGTAACGACGTAATCAGGGTTCTGTGAGCAAACGATATTCAATTCGGAAATAACAATTCCTGTTACTCATGCGCTTCTAGTACTTTTATTAATTTCTTTCGACAGTTAGATGCAATTTTGCGACATTTTCTTATTTGAATTATAATAACAAAGACTAAACGTGCTCAAACTAATAAAACCTATGTACCACTCAAACAGCACCGACAGACCGTGAACTCCGATAATTCTTTCGGTTAGTTCTACACACAAAAATTATGAGTGCGTGGTATTATTTTGTAATAAAAAAAAAAACGATTAACTTGTTGCTAATAATTTACGTCTTATTTAGTAAAAAAATAACCTTATTTTAAAAATTATGAACGGAACCCACTGTGATTTTATTTGTACTAGGAGAAGAATAAGTTGCGAAGAGGTGAATTGAAATGATGTTTTGGGTTCAGTTGGACAAAAAAATGGTTTCTAAATCCTTTTCCTATTCTAAGTACTAATGGCAAATAATAATGTTTATTTAAGCAATTAATTGCCGGTAGGATGCACGTAAGGATTCGATTTTTATGATCAATTCAATGGTTGTACAAGCTGTCGATTTTTCGAAAAAATCGTTTTAATGCGATCTTCAAGCAAATCGATTCAATAGTAACGTGAATCGAATCTCTTGGATCGTATGTGTAAATAAAGGCTCTTAATAGTTCAAGTTCATATTTGCCCAAAGCATTGTGCTGACAATCATAAACAGCGAATAGGTAGGTTTATCTATTTCAAACAAGATCAATTACATAAGTATGCCGACACTTTTTAACTTGTCCGAAGATTGAAACATATTAGTCATCCATCTGAATTAAAGTCATTGAATTACGCTGGAAAGGTTATCAAATATTATTGACGTACCTACCTGACTGGCAACTGTAAATATGTCACAAAACAGAGGTGTGTTAAATGTTGTTTAAAATTTTTTAATTACGATTTTTGAATGAATTTTTAGAAGATCGATGTAAGAAGAGCACGGGATTCGATCTGTGAATCGAATGAAAAATCGAATTAAAGCAAAAAATCGTTCATCTTTATGGCCACCAAAATAAAAGGTTAGAAATAATGTTAGGAAATTTACAGGAATATTGTTTTTGAATTAGGTATTTACTGTATTGTAGGTATGATGGAAAGGTGGGTAGCGGGTGGAAGATTACTACGAGGTAGATAATAATTATCTACAAAGTAATCTTCTACAAAAGGACAACCACGTAAAAAACCAACAAGTGTGTAAATGATACGTGACAATTCAAGCAGGTATCTAAATATTTCGTTAACTTTTGATACCTAGACCAATTAATTGTATTGTAGGTAGCTAGTTCACAAACATAATCAAAGTTTTGGAAAAGTCAGTAATAATATTTTGTGAATAAAAAATAAACATGCGGAACCGTTTATTCAGAAATACCAGGAGTAGGAGGTTTATCTTTACTTACAAATAGTTCGTTGACACCGATCAGCTGTTTTAGTGCTAGTGATGTGTTTATTTCAATTTGAAAAGTTCGGTTTCTGGTATCAATGTATTAAAAAATCTCATAACTTCCGAACATGTAGCGATAGGATTAAAAAACCCTTCCTATATCGTTTGATATCATCCAAAGAAGGCGTGCCCTTTGTATGTATATACCTTTTCCGTTACAGATTGTATAAAACCATTTACTAGTCTCACCAAGTTATTTTGAATGGGGCAGTAAAATCGAGCAGCAATGAATTTCAGAATGCCATTTTTAGCACCCCACAGACGCTGCAGCAAAGAAGCCGATTTTTTGCGAATTATGGCCTTGAAGCCGTCCGTGTGGGCTTCTGCAAACATCCCGGAGGCACTGCAGCGCCATGGTAGCCTTAAAAATATTCTGAAAGCATTGTTATATTGAACCCGCAGGGTGTCATAAGTTGTCGCGTATAGCTCACCCACAGGCCACTCGAGTAAAAAGATTGACAATACGCTTTAAAGAGCGTTCTTTACTTGAGTTGTACATCGAGCGAACCTGCGAGCAAGTATATTACTTCAAATTTTCCCAATCAACCTTGGACCTAATGCTTTAGCGATACAGTTGAAAATCTATTAAAGAAATTTGAGCGATTGTAGTAGCTGTCTGGTGTCTGTACATAGTAGATACCTAGATATTATCCGTCTTCACTCGACAAAAGTACTAAATTCGCATTTCTAACGACTAGTAACGACAGTTAGTATTATACAAAATTAGCAAGAGTAATCGAGTTACTAAATTCATAATTGACTAGTTCAAAGTAATAAGTAAAGGTTCAATTATGTCGATCATTCCCAGCTCTAAGACTATCAAGTGTCATGCTTTGAAGTTTCTGATCTCAAGCAAAAAACATCAAATTTAGGATGTTTATTATTGTGTTATACGTGGCAAAGATATTGAACTCTTCAGCCTACTTTTCGAAGTAGAATTTAGAAAATTTATTTAAAATGAATGACTGATTGGAAAACCAAAATATTGGAATTAGTTGCTTAAAATATCTTTAAATCAAAAATATAAAAAATAAGTACCTGAATAAAACTATAGGTACCTACCGAATTCTTCACCGTTTGGTTTGGCTTCAGAGTATTTCAAAGAATGTAATATGGTTGAGACGGGTTCAATACAGTGGCTTATCGATTGGTTTGCTGCATGTCAGGTTCAACTTGAACAATTAATATGGCATGTAGGCACCTACACTGTTAAAATGATCTCTAGACTATTATTATATTGTATTTCGATAGCAAAAAGTCACCTTATCAATATTTTCAGATACCTAACAAATTAAATATTGTTGACGTCTCGGCGAAAAATTCGAGTATGTAAATGTAATTAGTATTCACCTCTCCCAGCCTCTGCGCAGTACACACGCGTAAAGTTATGTTTGAAATTATAGACGAGCTCCAACCATCATCAAGTTTCCTTCAAATACTTAAGTTTCAAGTTGTTTATAAATAGCTAAATGTACCTACCGCGCCAAGTTTCAATATGCTTCAAGCACCTACTCAAGTAAGTAGGTAAGTGCTTACCTCAGGGAGGAATTGTTTCCTAGCCTTCATAGCAAGTATGTTATTACATTTCAATTCTTCGAATAAACTTAACGAGAAATTAAGATAGTATAGGTAAAAGATATTACATTTCTTAGCAATGCTCTCCACATTTTCATGAATGTTTAAACTGGACTACTGGTTTCAGTTCGCTGTTTTTTGTTTCAGTGAATTTGTGACATATGCGGTACTGCATCAGGATGTAGAAATTGCAGCATTTTGTTCTAGTAAAATGGACACAAAGAGAAGTTAAAACTGTCATTGTTTCACGGTTTTTTAAACACTTGTTTTTTTCCTGGACCATAATCATGTGGAAAAAAACTAAACTGAACATCGAAGTAGGTATATTTGTTCATGTTGAACCTGAAATACAGCAAATCAATCGCTTAGCAACTGTATTGGACCAATCAAAGCCATATTGCATTCGGTGAAAAACTTTGAGGCGAATCTTGCCTTTACCAAACGGTGAAGAATTGCCGAACACTTGCCGATCAAAGGTCAAAGTTCAAAAAAGACATAAACGTCGAAGTTTTTTTTTTGTTTTTTTTTTTTTTGCCTATTTTGTGACCCGCTGCTGGACAAAGGCCTCCCCTTTTTTCTTCCAAGCCTGTCTTGTGCGATCTCTGGTCATGTTGACCCTGCAAATGATATTAGATCGTCACACAACCTTCGCCTTGGTCTACCTCGACGGCGATGTCCTGCCTCAGGCGTCCAGTGAGTTTCTAAGTCGTAATATTTTGTTATTTTTGTCTTTTATCTTTTATTTCTTATTATTCACTTGTATTCTTATTATTCATTTGTTATGTAAATCACTTTGTTTCCTCTGTATGATTTTAAAGTCATGTTTTTTTTAAATTTATTATGTTTTACCTTGTGAAACTTACTGTAACTAGATTATAAGTAAACGATTTGGTCTCCTATAATTGGAAGCTTATATTTGATCCTGTACTAAGAATACTTGCATGTAATTCTGTAACCTATGTTGGAGATCCAATAAATAAATACTTAGGGAAATGAAAGCGGAAAACCCAAAAGTTAACATACACAAAATAATCCTCAAAACAACACAATAAATTCTGTTAACTAATTACACAACGTAATTATCACAAAAGCTTTAAAATTACCAAATACAAAATACAATACACAGTTTGAACAACTATCAGGATTTGACACAAGCCCTAATTAACATGATTGTAAAGCTTCGCAAATGTAGGTACTGGTTATATTTAATGTTCAATATTTGTTTAGCTAACAGAGATTATTGAATGTATTTTTCAGTAAACGATAGAAACATTCCTGTGTTCATATGAAAAATAAACTTAGAATTGGTGATAAAAATCTTTTACGATACGGCAATACATAAAAACACTGGCAATACCTACTAATTCATAGGAGTATTTAGGAACTATCACAACAATCCTAATATTTAAATTAGTATTAGTAGTGTTGATCGACTATGGATTTTGACAATCTTATCTTTGACTAACTACTTATGATGGTTGGACGCACACTAGGAATGTTATTAGAAATAAGCAGTTTGGTTTAATGTCATCTCCACCTCGTAGAAACGAGGCAAAAGACAAGAGATCCATGTGATAAACACAATTTTTAGTTTGACTACATCTAAGTAAAATTATTGATAAATAAAATTAATCCACACAGACAATGTATATTTGACAGCCAGTCTTACCAAGGGGTATCGTATTAGCCAGTAACTTGGTTGTGGAGGTCAGATAGGCAGTCTCTCCATGTAAAATATTGACATACAGCTGCATCCGGTTAGACCAAAAGCAGACCCTAACATAGTTTGTAAAAGGCTAGGCAGATTAATTACACACTCAATGTATATTTAGATGACAAAGGATAAACGGGACGTAATCAAAATAGAGAAAAACAGTCTCTTAAAAATAACACAATTGGCAGTATAACTGAATATAAAGCTAGAATGCTTAATGCAACTTTGTTTACTCCTTAAATAGGCCTTAAAATAGGCATAATGCCTATTTTATTCCTTAGTTGGCCATCAATACGAGTAAATAGAAAATTGGAACGGGTAGGTATTGTGTCATTGAAAATCTTAATTGCTTTTGACTGATTTCTGCAAAGCCAAATTAGGTTTCATTCTGTAAAAAGGGAATGTGTAGAAGGAGGATAACTAAAATAATTTTAGTAATATATTAGGGGTGAAATTGTAGATGTTTAAACAAAATGTACAAACAACAACTAATGAAATATATACGTTCCTTGCCCACAACAGGCAGACTGTAGATTTTTTTTTATGTTTAGCTGTTAAAACTAAATCGAAATTTATGTGAAACGCGAACGAAACATATAAATTATTAATTTTATTAAGCCAGACTCACAAATATTTTACTGTCATCATTAGGATTTGGAGCCGCTAATTAAATTAGATTCGATGCTCAGGTGGCGAAAGACATTAGGCAACCCTAATTGTTGTGATACTCCTTTATTAAATCTAAAGGTAATTAACTAGATTCACTTTCAAATAAATCGAATTAGTACTTAGACAACTTTACATTCCTGAAGGCACAGTGAAGTTGAATTTACAACAACTCCAACTGTCAGTTACCTACGTCATTACCTGAAAATGGAAGTTCAAAAAAAGATCGTGACATCCTGCATTTCTAGAAACGTCTTGATTTCTTTCACGATGATTTTTGACTTACGAAAAGTAGGTATATTTTATTCGACGTTTTCAAAGAATTTGTTGCGCCTATTTCTGTTTGTCAAATGAAAAATAGAATCAATTTCCAAAGAAGTGTACATTTTCTTTTTCTTCGAGTCCTATTCTTTTTTTTTATATTCAATGATAAACTTACATAAGTGCATCAAACCAAACATGGGGTGGAAGCTCGAGCTAAGCTTTTCTTATTTCATGTTCTATTTCTATTGAACCACTTCCGTCGCGGATTTCGTTGATGCAGTCAGGTTTTCTATAAAATCTTACAATACATAAATATCCAGCAGTTTTTCTTGGCAAGCCCGTCTTCCGAATCAATATTAATCTAAATATTTTATTTCAGATATACCTACATGGGCACTATACACAAGCTAGGTGCACGATTCCGATTGATCGTTTCCTATGGATAAGAGCCGTCAAGAAACTCCGCAGTTATCTATACTAATCTATACTAATATTATAAAGAGGAAAGGTTGGTATGTATGTTTGTAACGAATAGACTCAAAAAGTACTGGACCGATTTTAAAAATTCTTTCACCATTTGAATGCTACATTATCACTGATTAATATAGGCTTTTATAATTGAAAGAAAAAATAAAATGTTTAAAAAATAAATGTCCACCCGTGCGAAGCCGGGACGGGCCGCTAGTTAGATATAAAAAAAAAATTACAAAATTTTCAAATCCTAAATATTATGCTTAGAAAACTAGTGATTCTTCCTGGCACAGTGTTATTAATTTACTCTTTTGTAATTGAATCCTATCGCTTATGGCTTGATCCCGCTATAGAGCGGCTTAGCAATACTAGTATTATACCTAGTCTGAAAACGACTTCATTGATAAACGAATATACGTTGTCTGACATTTAATATAGGGTTTAAAATAACAATGTTATAACTAAATAACTTGTTGACTGTCTTCCCATAACTATTAAAACTTTAATTTGAAAACTTTGCGAAAACTTTTTTTTTAACCAATGACTCTTATCTATAGGAAACGACCAATTGACCACCATGCACCTAGCTTGTGACGTTTCATAAGTACCCGTGTAGGTTTATGTGAAATAAAATATTTAGATTTTTAATGTTTTGGAAAACGGGCTTGCCAAGCAAAACTGCTGGATATTTTTTATCATTAGATTTTATAGAAAACCTGACTCACTCATCAAGAAAATCCGCGACGGAAGTGGTTTAATAGAAATAGATCATGAAATAAAAATACTTAGCTCGCTCCCGCCTCCACCTCACGTTTGATTTGATGCACTTAAGTACATAAAAAACTTTTTAACAAAAAAAAAACCGACTTCCATAAAAAACACTACAAAGTGAAAAATAACTTTGATTTCGGAAGTCGGTGTCTTTGGATCTGTATTTTAGTTTATTGCCACCGACTTCCGAAATCAAAGTTATTTTTCACTTTGTAGTGTTTTTTATGGAAGTCGGTTTTTTTTTTTGTTAAAAAGTTTTTATTTCTCGCTTTTTAGTGGGACTGTTTATAATGCATCAAGCTCATCGCCTTTTACAAAATATTACTTTTCCCGATACAGGGACGTTAATTGTTGAGGAGTTCTCCTGGTACTCCACCATCAGCTCCATTTCACCATTCGCATTGTGACGAGCATAAATTGCTTAGCAACCATATTAAAGTAATCGAATCGTAACCTGTGAAATACTTATTATTGAGTAGTCCCGGTGGTCATCTGTGGTCTTCATCATCAGTTTTACTTCACTAAATTTTGCTTTCCGAAAGCAAATGCACGAGTTAGTATAAATAATACCCGAATCGCTATAGGTGCGCCTATAATATTTGAAGAGTTCCTTCGATTTCTCCAGGATCCCGCTGATAATCCTGGCAGCATCAGGCCAGACTTATGTCAACATTGCATTGAACTTAAAATTTAGTCCTGTTTAAAATGAGCCCAAACACGACTACGGTGCTGTAATTTCAAGGTTTGTACTTTTTCTGATGCTCCTGGCATCAGCATCAAGTCTATGTGTAGGTACTTCGGTGTTTCTCATTAACAGTATGTTTATCCACACATCGAGCCCTTTTCAATGAGCCTAAACACGATATATCTGCTGTTAGTTGTCGAGGAGTTAGGTACTCTGCAGACTATCCTGACTGCAGCATCAGGTCATGACTTGATGATCATGAGACCAAATGTGGCAAATGCCCTATCAAACATCAAAACAATTTACTAAAACTGTCCTTGTCTGTTTGAGTAACTTCTTACTGTTAAGGAGTTGTACCTTCCATCATCAGCTCAGCTACCTGAGATGGTGACAACCATACGCAAATACACAAGATACTTCATAAAATATGCGAAAAACAATAAGTGAGCCTATAAAATTTGAGGGTTGCCCTCGATTTCTCTAAGATCCCATCATCAGATCCTAACTTGGTGACAATGGGACCACCTCAGAACTATCTACTTTCGAACAAAAAAAGAATTTTGAAAATCCGTCGACAATTGGCGGAGTATTCGATGAACAAACATACAAAAAAAAAAAAAAAAAAAAAACATACAAACATAGTACCTCCTCCTTTTTGTGAAGTCGGTAAAAAGAAAATGTATATTTCTTTGGAAATTGATTCTATTTTTTTTTCATTCGACAAAAAGAAATAGACGTAACAAATTCTTTAAAAACGTCCAATAAAATATACTTTACATAACTCAAAGATCGTCATAAAAAAAATCACGACATTTCTAGAAATGCAAGATGTCGCCGATTCCGTTTTCAGCTAATGACGTAGGTAACTGATAGTTGGAGTTGTAGTAAATTCAGCTTCGCTGTGCCTTCAGGAATGTAAAGTTGGATACTAAGTAATTCGATTTATTTCAAGGGGAATCTAGTTAAATAAAATACCTTCAGATTTATTAAAGTAGTATCACAACAATTGTAAGGGTTGTCTAATGTCTATCGCCACTTGAGCGTCAAATCTAAATTAATTAACGGCTTCAAATCCTAATGACGACAGTAAAATATTTGTGACTCCGATTTACTTTACGCTTAATAACATTATTTACATTAACAATTTATTTTCATTCGCGTTTCACCTAAATTTCGATTCAGTTTTAACCGCTACACATAAAAAAATCTACAGTCTGCCTATTTGTGGAAAAGGAATGGATATGTCTGTAATTAGTTTTTGTTTGTACAGTCAGTTATAGCAATTAGATGACCCACCTTTGCATAAATGGTTGAGATTTTTTACAATATGAATAGATAAAAAATTATAATTCTTTTATAGTTTATTTATTTGAGCAAAGTAAATAAAATATAAAAGAATTATAAAATTCTATCGATTTTTCTTATCTTACTTGTTTTAATTTTACCATTTTCAAACACAAAACAAAGAGACCCTTTGTTATATTATACTTTGGGATGGTAACGAACATTAAATGTAATTGTGAGCCCAAAAGCGTCGGCGGCTTGAGTATTTTCAGTGCATAAGGTCACCCGGCGGTTTTTTAACTTGATTATTACAATGAAAATGGGGAAGATTCTCTTTATTATGCCGCCTTTCTTTTGTGACACTTTTTCATCTTCATAAGATATCTGATGACGGACTTCAGAGATGTGTGATATTTGATATTTTTATGTGATATTTTATTGCAAATTGATTAAAATTCTTCGTTAATATTTCGTTTCTTCAGAGTCAATTTCAAAATTCATTATATTAACTTATAAGCACCTTCACAATATGTAGAACACTTTTTTATTAACTTAAGTTACCTTAATTTAGAAACGATACCCCGGTTTTACTAGCAGCTCCTTTCCACTTAGCTGCAGTCAAATTTCATTGGATATTGAGCTTTATACCCGCTCTCTTGAGCTGATGGAACTAAGTAATACATTCTCTCAATATAAACTGCTTGGGCAGTATTATTACAAGCCGTTAATATCGTGTCCTCAAGTTTGAACTTCGAATTAGCTTTGTTAGATTAAATACGTTAGGAAACTGATGTTTAACCGGTTTTCAATAGACGGAAAAATTACACGGACATACGGATTGGGAGAACACTTCCTCGGTATAGTACTGTTGCAAGAACAACTGATGAGTGCGGGTCCTGTTGGGTTCTATGCTATAAGTTCTAAGGCCACAGTCTGAGGATCTTCAGCTACGGCCCTACAGGATAAAATAGAGCTCACGTAATATCCATTTTTAATACACACATACATGCCATTGTACCTATCAAGAACAATTAGCCGGCACCTCCACCATATGTAGGAGAGGTAAACCAATCAAACAACGTCTTTCCGATAAAATAAATAATAATAATTATGGAATCGTTTAACGTCTTTATCCTCGTCACTTGGCTTGTCAGCCAGACCTCATGCCTACTTTGTTATATTCTCAATTCGTTTTGGCGTTTATCTTATAATGTTATGCCATTATCTTATAATTACCAAAAAGGTTGTATGCCAAAAACCATGGAGAATAATCTATACAGTACCTTACCCTTAAGGCGAGTACAGGCGTTATATTATATAACATAAGCATAATCAGCCTATAATGTCACTGCTGAGACACAGGCTTCCTGTCTGTGAGAGGGAGTAGGCCATAATCCACCACGCGGGCCTTGTGCGGGTTGGCGGAGTAGATAGCATGTTATTTAGGAGAATAATTATGAAATCATGATGAATTATTATGTGGACATATTACATAAGTAAGTACACTGTTACTCGTATTGATTTTATCGGTTTGCTTTTTAATAAACGTCACAGACGACGACAGTTGAATTACAACCATCGTCAATTACATTAGTAACTACAAAAAGCTTACGCCACTTCGGTATTTCTGTTTTCCGATAATCGGTTCAGTTGAGAAAAGGTAATTATAGCCAAGTGTTGTTATTATGGCAATATCCTTTATCACAACTCGTTGGAGCAAGTTGGTTTATGTTTTTACTAGCTTTTGCGCGCGGCTTCGCCCGCGGGGATGTCGGAAAATATCCCACGGGAACGTACTACCGGATTAAAAGTGTGTGTTATGTGGTAAAATATATGTGTGCCAAATTTCATCCAAGTCCGTTTTTGCGCCAATACCGAATATACATCCAGGCAAACAGACGAACGAACAAAAATTCTAAAGACTTTATTTGCGGTCACCTCGTAGCAACTACTTTTTTCAAAAATACTGAATGTAGTTTTGATATCTTTACGATTTTGTTAACACTACATCTGTTTTTCCCAAAGGGTTTGGTAGGGGTGTACCTATCACATACATTTCGCCAGTTACGTCCATGTATAGGATATTAGGGGGCGAGCTTTTTGTCATCAACTGGGCAAAAATCCAGATTCCGGGCTCCTACTGCGAAATTCCAGGTGGAAAAACCATTTGCCCGACCTGGGAATCATACCTACGACCTCACGCCCAGCAGTAGCGCTTGCGATCACCAGGCCAGCGAGGTATTATACAACGTGTAACGTTAAATGCGCAAAACTTGAAAATAGTTTGTTCATAATTTACTACTGAATCGATTTCAGTAACTTTTAATATAGGTTTTTTTTTCAAAAATTATGTATTTTGCCTTACTATCCGCCTATTGAGCCAAAGAAAATTAGATCTTATTTTAAGGCAATAAGACTCAATTTTTAATGCATAAAATAAAGCTAGGATCAACATGATTTTCTTAATAATAAGAGTTAGCTTTAAAAAAAAATAGTTTTGGTCATTGTCTCAATGCTCTAATTGGTGTGTATGAGGTTTTGCGCATTTAACGTTACACGTTGTATTATATTAGGTATAACATACGAGTACATTTTATTACAAGATGGAATTGCGATACCAGCCAATCAATTCTGTAAAAAACTCAACGTGAAAAGTTAGGTGAATTGAGCTCTCAATACTTAATGAGTGTCAAGTCAATTCCTAGCATATTAAACTCACACACGCGCCAATTAGCGTAAACATCTCCCCGTGATAACTCACTAAGTTATCACGGTGTGATTTTTACAAAATATACGGCTATTTTCAGAATGGACTTTAATGTAGGGTTCAAAAACCCTACATTTAACACTCGCACATAATACACTCAAAAACATACTAAAGTGATTGATATTAGCATTTAATTACAATTTATTCTCGTTTGATATTCATAAATGAGTTCTTAAAGCGAGCAACTGATTCTACTAAACGCACCTTACACCTAAATCGGGCTTAATAATATACCATCATTTATAACTTAGGCCAACTTACCGACAAAGCTTAAGTTTAACTTCTCTGAAATATATTTCATGGATTCTACTCATTTATCCGGGAGTTCAATTTGTAATCATTAGGAGTTTGAAGTTATAAAGGTAGATACACATTGCTTCAAATGTGCCTTTACAATTTCAAATTTCTAGTGTGGATTAATTCTTAGTGCCCATTGTTTAGTACGAATTGTAATTTTTATTGTGGTGAATATTAGCGACCAATCCACCACTTTCTTTGTTACGGTATTTTATATAATTATATCTCCATGCCTTTGACTAATGTTACTATTTTCATACCTTATATTAATTTAAACATGCTTTTACTTAGAGGCAATAAAAAACCGGCCAAGTACGTGTCGAACTTGCACACAAAGGGTTCCGTACCACCGTTCAATATATAATGTTAAACATAATTTTAGTTTTATAATTCGTTGTAATAGCTATCATAGTAGTATCTCTAAGAAAATTCAGTCTACCTATTACGATTCAAAAGATACAGCCCTGTGACAGGCAGACGGACAGCGGATCTCCCTTTGGGTACGAAACCCTAAAGAGCAACCTGGAAAAAATATTTAATTATTATTTATAAGTTTACTAATCTCTTAATTTTTTGCTACCTTTACTCACAAGTTTTAGGCGTTGTACACCTACATTCATACCAAAAACGAGCTCGAGGTCCAATAACGAGAAAAATAGAACTCACCTACATACTTTTACATAACAGTTACCATATAGTTACAGAATCTCACCTCTAAATCCGAGCAAGAAATCCCACATATTTGTTCACTGTAAATAAAGTGTGACCGCAGACATATTTCTTATATCTTTTATATTATCTGCTGCACACTAGATTTCATTTTTACAAAATATAACTTGAGATTGTCGGGTTGCTGTTTCAGTTTAAAGGATATTTATGTAACTTACATAAGTTTGTGTTGTGAGCCAATTTTAAATAAAGTCAAGTAGAGAATTGAACATGAATAAATTTGGATCTACACGTAAGCTATGTATTAGTAGGTTCTGTAGTTTCATAAGTGCTCAAAAAGAACGATGGGATTACCTAGTTATCACTTATTTGTAGAACTGCAAAACCAAGAGAAATTGCAGATTAAAAAAACGGCCTGTTTCACTTTGAATCAACAATTCAACATCGCATCGCATTTTTTTAGTATTTGATAAATATAATTTTATTCCCCTTCAAACAAATTAATTTTCTCTTAACTCGCGAGTTAACTTGGTTACCTACGCTTACGTAGCGCGCCTACATAAGCATGCTATGACGTAGTCAATCTGCCCTTTATTTTATGCGTATGTATATTTTATTATTACTACCTTTGTATTCTTTATAAAGACGGAAATAAAATATAATGTCAACAAAAAAAAACATTTTTCCGCTTACAAATAATTTTTAAAATTTCGTAAATTAGGTAAAATTAAGTACTTACACCAAAAGCTTTAGGCGCAAAGTTAACAATGTTAAAAAGAATTGTTAAATAAAATATGAAATGCAAAAAACCAAAATGCAGAAATTTTCGATTTTTGACACCGACTTCCGAAATTAAAGTTATTTTTCATTTTGTAGTGTTTATTTTGGAAGTTGGTTGTTTTTTTTTTTTTTTGTAAAAAAGTTTTTATTTTTCAGTTTTTAGTTGTACCTACCCCTCACAAATTCATATAACACCACTTGCTATGTGAATATCAGTGACAGGAAGCTATTAAAAAATCATAATTTAAACTAAGTGGAAAAAATTAGTATCTATTATTGAAGCTAACTCAAAAACTAATAAGCAAAGTGAGCAAAGTGAGTGAGTGAGTAAAGATCCTTATGCTTATAAAAGCTTATTTCATACTTTATTTAAAAAACATACCGTATTCTCTTCTCTGAGCAAACTAGTATTTGTCCTGCGTCGCTAAAAGTAATTTTGAAAGCTGTACCCGTACATTAATTCCCCATTCTCCTTTCTCTCTTTATAAAGCAGTTTAACGTTACAATGTCTAGAAAATACCGTGTTTTCACATAAGCGCTTGGTCCACTATACACCTAAATGGAGGCATCATAGACCATTTTTATTAGCTAGCGAACAACCAGTTCCGTTTCATGTACTTCTTTCAGGAAAGGAACGAAATTTTTGTACCTACGATGTTTTCCATTTATGTACCATGCAAAAATTGCTGACATGGGGTGATTTTAAGAAGGCTTCTGGTTTAAGAGGGGTTTTGTCAAAATGTAGTGAGTTTTAGTTGGTGTGTTGGCTTTCGGAAACTGTACTACTGAATGTCGAATGACTTCAACCATGCTTTTTCTTAGTAAAAAGAAAAAAGATTTTTTATTTAATTTCATACTGTAATCAATCATCCTAAAAGTGTATTTAACATTAGTGACATGCCCAGCGGAGTACCCACGGGATATTAACCAATGAATTCAGAATTTAAATAAAATGTACTTATACAGGGTTATTTGAAAAACACCAACAACCTCTTAAGAGGTCATTGTACTTATCATTATGAACAACTTTTACTGTGGGACCAAACCTGAAATCGCGAAAAAAAAATCAGCTGTTCCCTACATTTTGACGAGATAGACGAAGATAAATGTACGGAACAGCTGATTTTTATTTCGCGATTTCAGATTTGGTCCCATAGTAAAAGTTGTTCATAATGATGAGTACAATGACCTCTTAAGAGGTTGCTGGTGTTTTACAAATAACTCTGTATATAATAACAACTAATATCTAAACAATTAATAAAAAATATCAAAATGATATCCTAACTTAACTAAATTATTCACTAACTAAAATATACCGTTGAAAAATTAGGATATTTTTATGAACTAACTGTGCCCGCGACTTCGTTCGCGTGGATGTCGGAAAACAATAATCTGTTGCTTAGGAAAGGTGTAATTACCACTCCTTTATTGAAATGGAAGAATCTTCCGATCTTGCCTGGTGGGAAGCGTTACCTGGGATTCTCTACCACAGCCCTTTCGACTGCAGTCACTGCGTCTTCACTTCAGGGTTCATAATGTAAATGGGACAAAGAGTCACTTTGATTTTTGAGAATAAATAAAAATTAAAGCGCTTGGTCGAGGCTGATTTTATCTGACCAAACATCCCTAAGTATGTCTATAAAATATCTTAACTTTGATTTGGCCAAGATAAACTTTGCTAAAATACACTCTTATTTATAAATTCAAGTCGTCGTAGAATTCAAAGTAAATAAATACGTTTATTTATTATTTATTTATATATACTTTATTGTACACACGGCTACACGTCAATGTATACATTTCCAGTTATAGCTGACCTCGCACTGTATAGGTTTTTCGTACAATCAGAAGTCAGCTTATACTGGTTATGTATAGCCGTACGTATAATGAAGTATATAAAAATAAATAATAAATAAACGTATTTATTTGGAGAAGGATTAATATCATGTTTATAAAAACACCTTCGCATTGACGTGTCATTCAGTGAGTGAGTGACTGACTTTACTTTTTATATTTCTTGATGATATTAACACGTTAACTGTGCGTGAAGGCAACCCAAACGCACCACAAGTTATTTGCTCACCACAATCTAAAAATAAATTCCAATTTCCCCGTCCTTTAATCAGTACTTCACACTTTACGCACAACTTCCATTTACGAGTAAATCTGTAGGTACCCAGCACCTACATACCATCCACAAACGTCTACCCGCATCACACCCTGTTTACCAGCAATACCTTGCCAACATTAGCCGCTACACTTAGGTTCAAACCCTTCTCCAATTAAAACAAGTTCGAGAACTTCACGAACTGACTTCGGTCGACATTGATACACCTAGTACATTTTTCACTGAGCATCGTAGTCTGGAATATAAATTGTTTACTTTGCTTTAGTATTGGAATTCTTGATGTGAAGATATATCTTTATTATTTAGTTAAACGTAGACTTTTTGGTCTCTACTGAAGTTTTGTTTAACCTCCAAACTGAAAAGACGCAACTAACATATAAAAAAAGCAAGAATTATGGCCAAACAAAGGCCTATTTGTATCATAAGTGTAGCTGTGCTTCTACGAAAGTTGTACCTATTATAAATAGTTCGTCTTGCTCATAGAGCGATAAGGAAAAACAAATTCGTTGGCATTATATTGGAATATCTTTTCTTTATTGTTTGTCACGCTCTGAATGCAAAATCACAATGCTCCACAACAGAAACCCGAAAAACGCCTACTGAGATATAAATGCGAATTTCTTAAAGAATAGCAATAACCTCTATAAAGCAACACGGGATTTTTATTATAACAGCAGTTTTTACACTATGAACTATAAGCTAAATAATATTTTATTCATGTCACAGCATCCACTGTTCGAAACCAATGAATTTGTATGACGTAGATAACGCGTTTTATTGTCACAGTTAGTAAATAAATTCTCTCGCATACACCAATCATGTACAGGGCTCACGTCGACTGGCCCGATGAAAGGTATAATCCAATCAATTATTACGCCGTGCTCCAACTCTGCACCCAAATGCAAAGAGAAAAAGATTTAATCCCAAAAAAGATTGCTCCAAAAAGATTGGTCGCTATAAGTGTCGTCTATTTGCTTTTTTTCTTTCAACGTTATTATTGGCATTGTCGCAGACGTAGATTTGTCGCGTCATTACACCGTATTTGTAATCTGGACATTGTTAGATGGCTGATTTGAAGACGAAACTGGTTCAAATTATGGCCGAATTTCGGTCGATTAATGAAAATTATGGGTACAACTCTTAACTTACGTAATGTATTGAAACGTAAGTGATGAGTGAATAAAGCTGTATTATCTACAACTTTAAAACGTACAATACATAAATATTTTATGACTTCTGGTTAACTCGGACTTGTGGGCGAAAGCAAAAACTAATTTATATTAAAAACAAAGTAAAGTCACTCGAATATCACTAGAGGGAATACATCTTTAAAATTAACTTAGCCCAAAGTGCCAAAGTTGAGTGCATATTACAAAAAGTTTGATGACAGTGCACACCAAAACTCTTTTAATCTGAAAAGCGGGTTCTAATATTAATTGGGCAAAGTTCTGTTGTCACATAAATATGTTTCTAAAGAGTTTCCCCGGGAGTCGTTAGGAGTCCGTTGTCACCGCATTTCAACCAGTTGTCTCGAGTGATATTGCATCACGTATAAAGCAACTAAAATGCTTTGTTCACTTATAGAAAACTTTCAGAAAAACAGACAGCGCTTATCCGGTAGAACCCCAACGTAACAATAGACTCTCATTTTCTACATCGTTTTTCTTGCTCTTTCTTACCCTAATCTTCATTTCACACAAGTAATTCCTTAAGTTTACCGATAAATAAGAATAAACGACACACGTAACGTGGGTCAACAAGACAGGCATGAAAGATATATTAAGGTGGAGGCAAACAAAATATTTGTAAACCTAATTACAGTGAGGAAATATACCTAAGTAATATTCTGAAAGTTTCCGGATAACGCGCTACGTGCCGACAGAGTGCACGCAACAAAAGGAGTTTTTCAAGGAAATGAGTTAACTTTCGCAAGCCAGTGGGCTAATTGAACACCTTACTGCGGCAAGTTTTACTTTTTCAGCTATATTAGCCGCTTCGTCATGATATCCCGCGGAAGTACAAAGAGGCGGCAACTTTGTTCGCCTCATTTTTCAGAATATCTCGTATTTTGTGAGCGTTGGAAATTGTTGGAAGTGAGTTTTCGACTTTGTGCTGCCGTATTTTATATTTTTGCTCAGTAAAGGAAGTTTTTTTCACAATGGAGGTTTTTGGCCGGTTTTAAACTTTCATGTGCTTTGATAGACTTATTCAGTAACATTTTTGTGAGTATAAGAATGGAGCGATGCATGGATGGGTCCCGAAATATTTGCGGTTCGTTTGCTACATGTGCTAAAGTATCCGTCACGAAAAGCTATACATTTTGTAAATAAAGAACGTGTACTAAGTTAGGTAGCGACAATTCAAGCAACAACAAATGATCCCAAATTCAATCAACTCAAAGTAACATACGTGTAATACGAAACTAACGAGCAATTTCACTTGTTCGGGTTATATTTTAGCGATATAAAACGCTGTCGTCTAATTTTTGTGGTACTGGAACACATCTCTGACTCATGGAACGTAAACATTTGGGCCGCCATTTTGAAGTAAGTTCACGTTGACGCTGATAATGCTGCTAAAATGCAGATGCAGAATACTCGGAATCGTCTGACGACAGTAATTAGATGTGTGTGTGTTAACATAATTATATCCCTATATAAAAATCATTACAAAACAAAACATCATCATTACAAAACTGTTTTTTTATTTGATCCAAAAGTTGCAAACCTCTGACTGAATGTGTGTTTACAAAATTTATAGCTTCTCGTGACAGATTCTTTACGTGATTAGATGATGCGCTTCAGGCCGCATGTGTTCAATTCCTGCACGGAACAAAATATTTGAAAGGCCTTCAATTCAAATAACGGTTAACACACCCATGTTTCAACCGAAATTCCGACCAAAAAATACATATCAGCATGTGCATAGGTACTTCATTACACTATCACTAGCACTGGCTTTCATGTTGACAGTTCAACAACATTCTATTCGTTATTTACGTTTTTGAACGGACAATTTTTCGAACATAATATAATATGAAACATTAATAAGATAAGCATTATCATTAAAAATTATTCAGATTGAGATTGATAGTGTATTACGCAATTAGGGTGCTGGCTCGCTTAGAATTAAACGAAACAAAACACTGCCGTTATTATATTAGACTACCTTTTTCCGTCTTTAAAACGGCAAAGCTTACTTCGGCTTTCTAGATTCTTATTATGAACAGACACTATAATAAATCAAATATCTGTTACAATAGCTCCTAAAATATCGAATCCTTTCATCAAAGTTGTTTCAAGTTTATTAAGTATAATAGCTCTAGGCAATATTGTAACTAAATAAATTACTAACTGAAATCATATTGATGCGAACAAAATAACGTGAACAAGCTGAAATCATTTATTGGAAAAATAAATGTAGGCCTAAGATTTTGAAATTATTTCTCTATAGTTAAACTTTCGTTGGTAAAAGGACTATAAAAAGTTATCAGTATCACACTAAAAATTGTGATAAAGGCGAAAGTTTTGAGTGTGTTTGTACCTTTGTTACTTCTTCACGAACAATCGGTTGGACCAATTTTGATAAAATTTGGTATGGAGGTAGCTGACACCCTGGATTAACACATAGGCTTTTTATTCTGATATACCCACGGGATTGAGAGTTATGCGGGTGAAACTGCGGGATGTTGCTAGTGATAATATAATTTAAAGGAAAATATTCTCTTTTTGATACTAGATCTGCCTCATTGGTCTAGTGGTCGCAAGCGCTATCGCTGAGCATGTGGTGTTGGGTTTGATTTCCAGGTCGGCCAAAGTGTTGTTGGGTTTTTCCGAGTGGAATTTCTCGGTAGCAGCCCGGAGTCTGGATTACTTCCCGGTGGTTAGCTCGCCCTTATTCGATGGGATTTAAACATAACTGGCAAAATCTGGGTTTACTATAAGTACACCACTCTTCCTAACCCTTCGCGAAAAACAGACGTCATATGGTGTTATGTTATTATTACATGTATTGTACGTTGACGAGTCATTGAACGAATAAAAAAAAGCCATAATATTTTTATTTATGTCAATCGAATGGAGTTCTGCACACGAGCTAAAACTGATTTTATTTTTATCTGTTCGCAAACTCGAAAGCATAAAAATATATCCATGCAATCACAGAAAAACAGTTTGCGAATGGCTATTTTATTTATTTTGGTTTGAAATGTTAGTATTGTCTAGAACTTTTAGTGGTGTGCTTTAGTTAAATATGGACTGAAATCATATGACCCGAATATGTCATACATAGTAAAAAATCCAAAAAAAAACAAAATCGGTTCAGCCGTTTGGGAGCTACGTTGTCGGGGATTAAAAAATTAAGTCGTGTAAATTCCGTGTCCGAGAATCAGGTAAGTATTTATTATAAGCACGAGAGGTTTTTTTTTTACGTTACTGAACTCTGAGCATATTATTATAACATATTCAAGGTCAAATAATGTTATTGTTATTTAAGGTAGTTAGGTATATAAGATTTAATTTTGTTTAATTAAGGACCACGCTACCGCATTGGAATTTTCCTGTAGTGATAGCTGTGCTTGTGATAATAATAATAATAATATTCCACAACTATCACACAACGCCATCTAGTCCCAAGCTAAGCAGAGCTTGTGTTATGGGTACTAGACAACTGATAAACATACTTATATATTTCTAAATACATAAATACTATAGATAAATTACACCCAGCCACAGAACAAATGATCGTGCATAATACACAAACACTTGTCCTGGGTGGGAATCGAACCCACGACCTCCGGCATAGCAGTCAGGGTCACTAACCACTAGACCAACAGGCCTGACAATAGATAAATGAACAATATATAAATAAATAAATGACAATATATAAATAAATAAATGAATTAAATAAGCTAGCAAAACTCCTCAAACAAAAAAGTATGTTTTTTTTTGTACTAGCAGCTACAGCAGCTGGTAATGTTCAAAAATCGATACCCATTACGTCTGTGAAGTTTACACAATAAAAAAATGATATTTCGAGTAACTCCACGCACTAAACTAGTCGTTGACCCCCAAAAAAGTAATATTTGTTTGTATTTAATCATGTTTAGATATCGATGCCCATGTGGAGTTTCGCTAGCTAATTTAATTTGATGTATAATCGACAAAACGCCAAAGAACTTCCAAACATGAGTCTCATATCAAACTTTTAATAAACAGTCAGTGAGCTGCAATTCATACCACCCCTTTAACATAATCGTATTTTATTATTATATTCTAGACTAGAGAATCGACTTCGAAAAAGGTGAAGCGCAAAACTAAATGGAACAAAATACTGAACACACTGTAGATGCAAATTGCTTCCAGTCCAGAAATCATTGGACACTCTACATAGTTTGAAAATTCATGAGACGTTTTTCAGAAACGTTTTTCACTGAGTAGTCAGTTTATATAATCTTTCTTAGTCATAGTATAACACGTCGTGTGTGGCGGCCATTTTTCGCTTGTCTTTCACGTCAAACAGTATTAGTAATTTCTGTTGATAATAGTTGCTGTTGTCATAACATAAATGTTGTATGCAGCGAAAACGTCAAAAATTCAGTTGCTAATAAAAAACTTAGAACTTTATAAAAGTATAATCAATATTTTCTTCATACATTCATCAACAAATCACACAAAAAAACAGTATTAAGTATTCTAAAATATCTTTCGCTAAGACAGCAAAGGATTGACCCGCTATCGCAGGAGACCGGGAATAGTGAAGAGATGCTGTTCTTTACTATACAGTGGACCAACATAGGCTTATAATAAATCTAAGGCTGGCCATATTTGCATTTAGTAGCCCAATTCTTGATTATTTTATGTAACTATGTCTATTTCCTGTTTAGTAAATATTGTATCACTTTTAAATTCAATAAAATCATTTTTCTTTAAGTAGGTACGCTATGACGGTACAGTGTCCTATTAAGTGTTTGCTGCACCGGACGACGTCCTTACGTCAGCGCCGGCTGTCACTGAAAACCAGCGCTGGGGCTCTGTCTTGCACAGGGTCGCAGCATAATGCTGAGCGATAGCCGTTTTGCGTGGATGTGACGCATGTTTCCCCCTACCGTTTATTTATTTTATTTTTTGTGTTTTTGTTCTTTTTGCGTCATGATCACCGCAAATAAACGTATTTTCTTTTCTTTCTTTATTAAGGCTATGGGCTATTTAACATCATCTAGTAGCCTTAGAAGCCGAGCAAAAAGAAAAAAGTAAAACGAAGTAATAGTGTGGGCAGACGATGCGATACGACGAGGTGTGTCGGGGTAACAAGAAACTTCACGCGGGCAGAAGCTAGTTATATTATTAAAGGGCATGCAAGTCAGAGAAAACCCGTCACCAACACAACTAACACCCAAAATAAATGTTGCGTACTCCCCCAATCTTTCCTATAAAGACATAAAATGTCCAGGTTCGCAATTGATTAGCTGGAGAGACCTCGGTGCAACCTAGCCCATTAATTGCGAGCCACTTTGGAGAGCGATCGGCGCTATTAATAGCCTACCTCACGGTGCAGGTAAGTAGCACGAAGTAGGTTGGTGCAGAAGGCTAGCTCATATAACAAGTGTAAACAGCCCTACGAATAAGTAAATAAGTCAGGAAATGTAACTGCGATAAAAGAATGACCAAACAAATGTTAATAAGTGGAAGAAAAATAAACATTTTTATTATTATTAAAAAAAAAATGTTAAGCCCAAGTAGGCGGGGCTTAAAAATTGTACCCAGCGCGTTATCAGTCGGACATTTTTCTTGCAAGCGAGCACTTCGCGTACGTTTTCGTTTTTATCATTGTGAACTACAGCTGTGAATCATCATGCCAGCTGCTGGCATGCTGGCAGCCAGCATGTGTTGTGAAGTGGTGCAGGAGCCATACAAGATTAAAATGTCCAGGGATCACTTTTCACTGGTAACTAGTAGCAAAATTATAATTATATTCAAAGATGTTCAAATACGTTATCAAACCGAGGTGGTCAATACTATGCAACATGAAGTCAGTAAATTTTTTACCAATTTAAGTTTTCTTTTCTTCTTGATGAAATATTGAAATTAAATCCATAAAATTTATATATTTTTTTAACACTATTCTATTTTGCTTAGATATTTTGTTTTCTTTTAGTTCCCTGCCAAGACAAGAGTACGACTGGACTATGATGAAAAGATTTTTATAAATCATTAAAAGGATACAAAATGATACATGTTACACAAAACTGCTGTACCAGTTTGAAAGATTCTCTTTTAATTTCTTCTAGACAAAAACTAAATAAATTTTATTAATCATATTTCGGACATAGAGTTCATTGGATTGTAAAAAGTAACCCAAAAAAAAACAAAAATATATTATACCTACTTCACTATGTTTGCATGCACCTGTTTTTGCTCGTTGTATGAACCCGAACTTCTGTACCTATCTATTCTGTGTTATGTGCAGGCAAGTAGTGTTGGGTGGCGGTTTTAAGCGTGACTTTAGTTCGCAGTAGCTAAGGATATTGGATATAGTGTATCATGTTGTTTACTATGTTAGAAAGTTGGATTTAGGGATGGTTTAACCCTGGGTCCTTATAGCGTCCCAATAGAGTTTATTTGTTATCACTACAACGAGTTGATCTACTGATTACCTATAGGTTATACGTATCGAGGTACCTATAGGTGAACAGTACAGCCGATCGATTCTGTAAAAAGCTCCCCGTGATAACTTGGGTGAAGTGAGCGTGAAGAGCTATCAATAGGAGCAATCCCTAACATCAGGTGGAATGACAGCTCACTTCACCTAAGTTTTCACAGTGAGAATTTTGCAGAATAGCACTGCTGGATCATAGAACCTTCTTTGTATAGTCGTTGCCTAATCATCCACAAAGCAGCCCGCGTATGCTCTAAATTATGATTTCTCATGGTTAGCTACTGTGTAAAAACCAAACTGAAGAAAATAAAAATAAATTGAACTAGGTACCTACATTATATCTATTGTAAAAGTAACAATAAATGATTATTGACATAACGATCCCGTATGTGTGGAATCACGTGGAACTGTGGAAGCCGAGAAAGATAAACAAATCTAGTATCATGACTTAGATCATAAGGTTGCCGACATGTGGGATGTGGACTCAGCGATAACTGTGACAATAGTTGTGGCAGCCAATAGCTAAATAGCCAAGAGCCTGGACCAAACCCTGACGAGGCTCCCGTCATGCAACTGGATCTGGGGCTTGATTCAGAAGGCCAATTCTCGTAATTAAAAACGTTCAAAATCTAGTCGCAGTCTCTCTTCAGCGACAATTAACGTCAAAAACTTATCAAAAATGTATGAAAATTAGAGGAATTTTTGATAGATTTAGACTGATCAGACTGTGAATGTTCTTAAAATGAGGAGAATTGCCCTTCTGGCCTCTGAAAGCAGTAGGTACTTCGCGACACGACTAGCATCGTTTACAAATACAAATACAAATACAAATATTCTTTATTGTGGTACATAGGTAAGCAATAAGTTGTTACATGTTTCCGAAATTGTACACAGCTATGACCCGCCATAATGGCGTACAATAATTTTAAGGTAGGTAACATTTTATAACATAAACACAGCACAATCAAATAGAAAATTGAAATAATAACAATTTAAATATGCAGCACTTTAGAATTAACGAAGATTTTTACATGTCAAGGCAGCAATTAAAATAACGAGACATAAATTATAAATTCAGTTAGAATTAAATAATACAAATTAAAAAGTATACACATTTTACTCATCAGGGGAACAATAAAAGTTAAATGACATCATCGAGATAATCCTTTAGAGTGTAGTAACATTTGTCTAATAACAATTGAAATAATTTCTTTTTATAATTATGCAAATCCAAATCTCTAATTGTCTTTGGCAGTTTATTATATATGTCAGGTATTAGATAAAAAACACTTTTGCAGAAAAGAGCAGTTTTGTGGGGTTCACGTGTCATTTTGTCTTTATGTCTGGCTCTATTACTAAATTTGAAACGGTGAATATTTAATTTAGCGAAAATGGCACATTCGTAAATAAACATACAGGGAAGTGGTAGTATTTTTAGTTTCTTAAAATGTGGAACACAGGTGTCCGTTGAATCAATGTTTACGATTGATCGGATACACCGCTTTTGCGCCTTAAAAGCTAGGTCTTTGTTGGTCGAATTGCCCCAGAACATAAGACCGTACCTCAAAATGGAAGAGACATAACCATGATACGCACTAAGAACAGCAGATTTGTCTGCTATTTTACTTAATTTATAAAGGGCATATGACTGTTGATTTAAGCGTTTACAGACATAATCTATGTGATTTTTCCAGTTAAGTCTTCTGTCAATATGTAGCCCCAAAAACTTTATTTCATCTATTTCTTCAATATTTGTATCTTTGAATGTTATGTTTAAATTTGGCGATGCTAGAAAATTTTGTCTAAATTTCATAATTTTTGTTTTTGACAGATTTATGTTTAAATTATTAGATGATAGCCATTCCGTTGCATTAGTTAAAAACATATCAATCTCCGCATTAATGCTAGAGTGCAAATTATCACCATCAAACAGAACTGTGCTGTCGTCAGCAAAAAGCGTCATCTGATGGTGCGTTATGGATGGTAAATCATTAATATATACAATAAAGAGTAATGGGCCCAATACGCTACCTTGTGGTACCCCAAAACGGACATTAGTGAACTGAGATTCGTATACTTTTTCTTCTTTCGATATTGGGCATACTCTATTTATTTGAGTAGCATACTCTATTTATTTGAGTATCGTGTCGTTAAGAGGTTCGCCTTTCTGGAGCCCAGACCGCCAGTAGTTTGGACCCTTTATATTTATACTAGCAGCGTGCCGCGGTTTCACCCAAGTATGTTTCGATCCCGTGGGAATATCGGGATAAAAAGTATCCATGTGTTAATCCTGTTTATAAACTATCTGTGTGCCAAATTTCATCCAAATCCGTTCAGCATAGGTACATCTATATCATCTATATAAGTAATAATAATAAAGCTGAAGAATTTGTTTGATTGTTTGTTTGAATGTGCTATTCTCTGGAACTACGAGACAGGTTTGTAAAATTCTTTCGCATTTGATTGCCCAATTTTTGAAAACAAAGTAATACTGCGGCCAAACAATGCGATACGACGGGATAGGTCGGGGGAACAAGTAATTTCACGCAGACGAAGTTGCGGACAGAAGCTAGTTAATTCGTATTCGATGATTTGGCATTCGATAAGGCATAGTAGGTACTTACCTACACCCCTTGCGGCAATACATACCTAATGTCATCGAAATCAACACTCTATTGAATAAAAATATTTACCTCTAAATAATTTACAATAACATAGGTAAACAAGAATCGCTTGATAACGTTACTTCGTATTATTTGAATTCAAATGTTTTCCTCCATAATCCGATAGGCACAACACAAGTTATTTACGTTAGTTTTGCTACCGAATAAAATATCGAAACAGAGAATCAAGTGAATAAATAATTGAATATAAAAAATATCTAGGTACAGACGCGAGCACATCAGTTTCGGGTAGCTACCCGAAACTGTCAAACTTTCAAAATCAACTTTGAATCTTATGCTTTAGCGATAAAGGTGAAAATCTTTTAAAGAAATTTGACAGATTGTTGTGCCCAGTCGGTACGTACTCGGTTAAAAAGTGAATAAATTTTCTTCTTGAACCTATACAGGGTGATTGGGATACCGATGCGCAAACTGTAACTATGAATAATTCAGCACATTATTCTAGACACCAAATTTTTCATCGGTTATCACAAAAAAAAAACTGCCGTTTCATAGAATACCTACGCGGTAAAAATGTACTGAACAGCTAATTTTAGGAATTATTTTTCTAATTGGATCAATTAACGCAGTAAATAATGTAAAATTATAGCAAATACCAATTTGACTGATTCGCGGACTTCGTACCATGTCGGTAAACAAGACAGATAAAATGCAAGAGATATTAGCTTAGACCAAGAAAAAAACTCCATTGTGCTACATTTCTTTCAAACCAACATCATAGAAACACTCCTTCCAAAGTATCTTATAGAAAACATAACTGAAAATAAATCGTTCCTTCGTGAAGTTTCAAACGATTTCTCGCCCCGACTAGTTCAGTCTCTCAATGCACTGCATCCCAGCTCCCAGTCGTGATCAAATAAAGAATAATCGGCTTTCATTAGAAGTCGCTACTGATTTCTCTGAGGAAGTGATCAACTCGCGGCTTACGGGATCGAAGAAGGTTTAAAACGCGGTTTCCTTTAGTTTCTGCTTCGTAAGCGACGTTGAATGAGCAGTTTTTTTAGTCACATACGAAGTGTTGGGAACTTAGTTTTTACTTTCAACTGTAAGTGCAATCAAAATTATGTTTTCTTGCATTTTTAAATACAATTCACATGGGATCTTTGTTCTTATCGCAAACTTTCAAATCCATAATCTTTCGTACGTCTATTTAATGCTGTAGAAAGGTAGTCTTTTCTCTATTTGATGCTTATTGCTGACCTAACTAACATAGCTAGAACATAGATTATATAGCAGTGGTGACCCAGTGGTAAAGGCCCCGACTTACGAGTTGTAGGTCGTGGGTTCGAAACCAGGCAGGCGCTTTACTTGTATAAATAAATAATTTCACCATTTCTCTCAAAACGGTGAAGGAAACCGGCATGTGACATCTACCAACCCACACTGGGCCCGCTTGGTAGATTACAGCCCACTCCCTGTCGAAGAGGGGAGGCCTGGGTCCCAGCAGTGGGAATATAGGCTGTTTATGCTAACATCATACAATCATAAATTTAGGTAGATAATTAAGTACCGTATTTTGTAGGAAACCTACCTACTAGACCAACATGTATTTTGGTCGGGTTTGAAATACTGGTAAATAATGCATAAAAAATAACCAGATACTCTCCCTCCCAATAACACAGGAATTATTATCTGCATAAGTAAATTACCATATTTATCCTCGAGTTAACTACCACTAAGCCTTTGTAAGCCCGTGAGCCTATTGCTTTGCATAACATACATACATCTATACTATACAGGTACTTACAGAATATACCAAATATATCTACCTCCTGCATAATATACCTGAGCAAAATATTACGAGTAGCTACCGTGCCGCAGCACAACGCTGCACATAAACTTCATTTTCCGTCAACTGTTCGCCAATCTCCGCTGTTTTCCATCAGAATGATTCACTGCCGTCGTCCTCCACAAAAAGAAGTCAACATAATGGCCATCCCCAGGAAATGAGCCGTCCTGCACACAGGTAGTAAAAAGTTAGAAAGTAGATTAATTACTCGATGGAATTTTCACTTATTGATTCGCAACAGATTGTGGATGCTCTAAATGTTTCAAATGCAAGGCACTAAAGTTCTGGATTTTTAGGAAAGCGGCAAACGGTCATACAATAAAAACCTTTTAAAACCTTTATTTCAAATACTGGTGAAAATTACAGATGTTTTATGATGCCGCTTTCCTAGAAAATCAAAGCTCACACGTTTGCCGGTCGGTTTAGTTAGAGCATCTATAAAGCGCCTACAAGAAAATAATAGCATTTTCGAATATCTACGAGTACGACTACGATTTTAAACATTAGGTACATATTCGTCTATCCACTAATCCATTACCGTCGTTACGTGTTACATAGAAATGGCAGGTTCTCCAGAAAAGGTACTAACTCAGGTTTTTGATATCATTAAATCGTGTACTTTGACTTCAAAAGATCTTTGTACGATGATGTCCGTCTCGCATTATACTACAAAGAGTCCCAAACGTTTTCCCTAATGGAACTTTGTGTTGTATCAAAGTTTGTTCCACAAAAGGTCAGCGAACAAAGACACAAAAATAGGAACCACGAGCTCTTTACTTTTTTATTTGTAAATAGACTCCAAAGTAGAAACTTTTTGGTCAGATCTGGCCGACTTATTCGTTTTCACTAGCATCCGATGCACATTTTGTCGTCAGTGTTGTTTTTCTCATTTTTCTCACTGAATATTGCGCTGCTGTACTGTCGAGCGTCGCTCTTAACTAAGAACCTTTTCATTAAGTATTATTCGGAACTCTTTTATTCAGTCTTTTGCACTTAGAATTGAAATCGATTAAGTGTTTAGATAGCGTAAAAGTTAACGAATGGAGTCATTGTTGTAGAAAAGATTGTTTCTTGCCAGTGTTATTATAGTCTACTTTCGGTAGTTTCACTTTTTTATTATACCTCCATTTCCGTATTTTTTATCCTATAGGAAAAACATTTTTACGTGCATAATTTGGCTCAATAGGTTTAATTCGGTCAATGTTTCAAAGTAATTAAGCCAAATTAAAACAAGCATCCTGACTATGATGTCCAATTATCCGGTAGCCTAACTGGCAAACTGAATCATGGCAATAACGGAAAAAAAGAAAAGTCAGCACTCCAATTCTCAACTCATTTATTTTCATAGATGAATAATCTCTAAAAGACTATGTCTTTTACATTCATCGCCTAATTAGTTTGATACGAGTACTTTAGTACATAGTAAAATACTCATAATCGTTAACAATATCATTCACAGGATGTATAGGGTAGGTATCCATTGGTGTCAGATCACGACAGAGTGCAAGCCGATATGCCAGACTTCCTGTCAGCTTTTCGCAAAAAGACCTAAGTTACGACCGCTCCCGGAAATGCAGTGTGCGTTGTGAAAATCGGGGCTAGATTTCTTTTACCAATCACTTTTTTTAGAAGATATATAATAAAATATTCGAAATGTTCTTATTGTATTTCTGCTGATTTATTACTGCATAAATTATAATAGGTGAAATCGTTTTTCATTTGTCTAAAATACATTTAAAAGTTATTTCGAATAAAATATAAAAGTATACTGCAATCATTTGTTTTATGTAACTACATATTTTTAACTCCGTCTAATAGCTATTACCCAGGCGAAATGCTTCTCATTAGAAAGTAATTTTAACATATTCTTATTCATACGTAGACAAAATGGCAGCTTTTGTATAAAAATATAGTAAAAAAATAACTTCCGAATTGCACTGCCACGGATAAGCTAACAAATAGATACCCAACTCATACCCTCATACAATCCACTTAGGTACAGTCCTTATAGTTAAACAGATCTACAAAAATCATAGAGGTAATGATATGTAGATATTTTATATCTATTCGGGTATACCTGAGTTACAAATCGGAGAAAAATCGGGAGAATGTTGTCGACTACATTTTTTTTTTATATTTACCTACTATTTACAAGTACGAAAATTTACAACAGATATTTCTTTCTGTTAACGTTTCCTTTCAACAGTTCTTATAACACATAAGAGCTGTTGAAAGGAAACGTAAAGAAAATTACCAACAGCAGTAAAAATCTAAGGGGTCTAATTTATAAACCTTGCTTAAAGGTACTTCCTAATGATTAGCGACTGTTTAACCATAGGTACATTTTCGAGGTTGAAAAGTGTCTTAACTTTAAGCAACGGTTATAAATAAAGGCGTAAGTGTTTACAGAAACTTATTGTGTGACATGAATTGTATACATAATTGTAATAAAAAGACAACTTTTTCACTTAAGTCGGTACTTATTAATTCTCACTTTTCCACCTTTTTCATACATTTTGACGACCATATACATTACCTACAATATCAGCAGAAGCATGATTTACAACATTATACTTATGACTCGAAATAGCTACCACGTTGGAGTTTCTGACATTAGGATTTCATGTTGGCAAGTATGCCAACAAGTATGCCAATCTGTGGTAATTACTCCGATCTTACTAGATCGGAGTAATTACCACAGATTGGCATTGGATTAACGAGGATTTCTTAGCGATATGTCACTCACGAGCAAACCTATTCTCAATCTCTTGTTTGTTTTTATCTCTTGTTTGTTTTTAGATGAAATCATCTAAAAACAAACATAATTATGAATAGTGTATTTCACTACGTTAGCTTCAGACGTGACGACGGCGAAGTAAATAACGGAGTACGTGTCCAACATCTGACGTCTACAGAAACACTGCTATCGTCAACGGCACTATCGTCATTAAATGAGATTTTATGAAATCGTGAGTATGCATACTTAGCACTCCATGTATTGAGTTCTCTGTGGAAGCACCAAAGAACAGGTTTGTTCATTTGTGGCTTTAAAGACAGCGTAAGGAGACAGTTAGGTAGGTATTTCCTTGCATGTTTAATCCCCTTTTCCCATGTTTTCATGATCGAAAACAACCTATATATTATAATAGCATAGCATTTACATACATAAATAAATATATTTAGTATTGACATTATTATTTTATCATACTTTCTCTAATATCATTCTTTCCACGTTGATAAAAAAGCTAAGTATAAAAGTATACGAGGAATGACTAAAATAATAATAAAACAATAATTATATACTACAAAAATAATAAAAAATTGATTGAATTCTCGTAATAATTACCTAAACATTTTTTACTCTGCAACATTGTACAGCCAACGACAAAAGTGATAAATTTATTTTGACGGCAGTTTTTGCTTCGTTCTACGTAATTATTCCTATTCAGTCACTTACGGAGCTTAAAGTAATAAGTACTTTTTTTTTTAAGATATTATAATGTTTTTCACCGTTGTCGTTGGTTGTACCCACAGTATCAGAATTTTTTACCTGACTGCGAAGAAGGGTTATGTTGTTACCCTAAATATTGACACAATGCTGTTACTTACAATCTATCACAGGATGTTCTGAGCTTAATATAAAGACTGACATCCTTATAAAATATTTTCTCTACCAGCTAAAATATAAGTATTTATACCTACATAAACAATAAAAATACAATGATTATTTTATATACCAATAACAAATTAACGTTTAATAATTTCATAAATTCTTAAAGTATTATTAACCATCATTTCAATGTCATAATTTAAAAAGAAAGCATTAATTTTTGATTGAGCAATTTTAAATTTCTATTTTTCTTAATTTGCAACATTAATATTAACGAAACAATAAAAAATAATGGCATCAATATCTCTCTGAACTGCGTCCCGACTACGGGAAATACTTACATTTAACGAATATATTTCATTTATACCTATTCCTGATTTTCTATAGTTAAATCAGTCCAGTAAATTAGACATCAATAAGTACAAAGAAATGTTCTTACATACACATAGAAGTCATAACCTCTACATTTGCAATAATAGTCGGGTAAATAATGTAATCTACACATATCAATGACTACAATATTATTTGGCAACAACGCAGTAGAATTATTTACATAAAACACTCAGTGCTCATAATTTACTACTTACACAATTTACAATGGACGACGAAAAAGGCGTAAAACAATGAGATTATAATCTAAAACTACAATAAATAGTATCTATTAGGTTTTTAACCGAGGAACTGCAACATTCACCCGCATTAATTTCTTACAGTTCATTAAACATTGCATCACTCATTGAAAACTCGTTCTGGCAATATTGCACACCGCACAGCGTTTTAAATTCAAATTCTACATTGTTTCTTGCATGAAAAACTTACGTGGGAACTAAGTTGCCAGATGCATAAAATGCCAAGTGCGTAAGGCTAGCAACACTGATTAACAGAACACTATGGGAGAGATGTGAACCCTTGTCTGGTAGCCCGCACTCCTGTCTGTTGTATTCGAAGCAGAAATTCTGTAAAACAAATATAAATGTTGAAACGTTGATATGTACAGCTTTTTAGAAGATAACGGTTCTTGCATAATGCTTTTGAAATTAAACTGGAAGGAGGCTAAGTAATTAAGAACTACAATGGGTAAAATATAATTACTAAGTATAGATTTATATTTTATACTAGCTTTTGCCCGCGACTTCGTCCGCGTGGGTTTCGTACTTTCCTCAAATAAATTTAAAACCCTCTCCACCTCCCCCTGAAAGGTATTTCGAAAATTATTGATTACGATCTTTATATTTACTTTATTTAAAGAAATAAGTATTCGGGCCAATATTTTAGTTAAACTACCTAAGATGTTTCAAATAAACTATCCTCCCTTTTCATCACGACAGGGCTTGTTTTTGCATTTGGTACGTTTCCATTTTTATGATATAAAGATTATTTACCTATACCCATTTTCGTGTTAATGGAAGTTGAAGTTTCTACTCCTTAAACTTTATTACCCTTTTCCACCCCGGTAGGAGTCCAATAAGTAAAACCCTAAAACTCATACTTTTTTATTTTAAGTAAGTAAGTAGTAAACCCCTAAAAGTGACAATCTTTATTATTTACTGAGGCAAATGTTGAAAAGTTTCAAGTTTCTTAACCAAAGGAATAAGACCACCTTTTCACCTTCACAGTTTTTAGGGGCGAAATATTGAAAACATGTTTGGGACGTTTCCATATCTTGACTCAAAGATTATTTATACCAATTTCCCATTGAATCAAGCCACGCAATAAAATACTCCTCTGTGATATGGACTACCCCCGTTCACCCCGTTAGGGTTAGATTTTCGAAAAACCCAGAAACACTTTTTTTATTTATTTTGGTCTTAAGTATACATACTGAGTTCCGAGTTTATATTATTGGACCGCGCGATAAAATTCTTCCATACAAATTGACGTCCTCAATCTCCCTTTAGAGCAGAAAAACATAAAATGACAAACTATAATTTACTGAGATAAGTATTTGTGCCAAGTTTGAAGCTTACATTTATTCATACCATTTTTTTGGAGTAAATCAAGCTACGCACTATAATACATGCCTTAAAAATCTAATTACCACTTTTTACCCGTCAGGGGTCTACTTTCGAAAGACCCATTTCTTATTACTTACTTAGGCAAATATTCCTTCCAAGTTTCAAGTTTATTAACCAAATGAATAAGATTTTTCGTATAAAGTTTTTCCCCACTTTACCCCCACACAGAAGGAATTTTGAAAAATGTTTGGGATGTGTTCATAACTTGACTCAAAGATTATGTCCAACAATTTTTGAGTTAATCAAGCCACGCAGTAAAATGGAAAATTAACTACTCCTTTTCACCCCGTCAGAGGTAGATTTTCGCAAAACCCTGATACATGTTATTCTTTACTTTTGGTCTTAAGTATAAATACTGAGTTTCGACTTAATCGGAGACCGCACGTTAAAATTCTTCCATACAAATGTTGACACCCCCTAATCGCCCTTTAGGGGGTAGTTTAGAAAAGCAAAAAATGCCAAAATTCATAATTTACTTAGATAAGTATTCATGCCAAGTTTCAAGTATATTAACCAAATGAATAAGATTTTTCATATAAGCTGTATCCCCACTTTTCACCCCCACAGGGGTGGAATTTTGAAAAATCGTTTGGAATGTGTTCATAACTTGATTCACAGATTATTTATACCAATTTTTGAGTTAATTAAGCCAGACAGTAAAATTTGCCCTGTAAAATTAAGTACCCCTTTTCTCCCCGTTAGGGGTAGATTTTCGAAAAACCCTGATACACGTAATTCTTTATTTTTGGTATTTGGTATAAATACTGAGTTTTGAGTTAATCGGACCGTGCATTAAAATTCTTCCATACAAATTTTGACACCCCCCCATCCCCCTTTAGAAGGTAGTTTAGAAAAACAAAAAAGACCAATTTTCATAATTTACTTAGATAAGTATTCGTGCCAAGTTTCAAGTTTATTAACCCAAGGAATAAGAGTTTTCATACAAACTTTCATCCCCTATTTAACTCCATTAGGGGTTGAATTTCGAAAATTCCTTCCTTATTCCTCGTCTACATTATAAAGAAAACCTCTGTGCAAAATTTCAGCTTTCTAGGTCCAAGGGTTTAGGCTGGGCGTTGATGAGTCAGTCAGTCAGTCAGTCAGTCAGTCAGTCAGGACTTCTCTTTTTATATATATAGATTGTTATTCGATAGACCATAAAACAATAATAGTTTCAGTTACAAAATGAAACAACATAAACCACTGAATATAAAATTTACAGCACAAGTCACAATTTCGGAGTCACGAACGAAATCGGAAGAGTTTCCCGTCACGACATTGTCTCTAGGTTTTACTCCAGAAAACTCGTAATTTTGTGAAAGAAATAATAAAGTTTTGTGAGTTTGGAAAGCTTCTTTTGGAAGCGTACAAATGTTATATGTACGTTTGCGAACCACAGTTCATACGCGCTAGTATGAAGTAGACTGAAAGAAAATTACGAAGGTACTTATAAGTACAAGAGTTTCGCCAAACCACTACACGGAATTTATTTTTCGTTACTCGATTTTCAGTTTCCAAGAAGAACCAGGTAGGAGAGGTCTAAGTTGTAATTTGTGTAGTTCAGTTAGTCTTACAAACAATCTTGTTCAAGGCTGTGTGGCTTCAGTCTTTTCGGATAGTTTGTTTTAGGTACAGACTTGCTTGGTTGCAAATCACTCCAAAGATTGCTCGAGCTGAAATTTTCATTATTTTATTTATTGCTGAATGAACCCACTCTTGACCTCGGTGACGACTGATGGAAAGTGATGGATGTGGTCTACGATGGAACGAGCGTGCCCAGAGGATACCTAAGGCACTAGAACTCCCACGTATCGACGAAATACAGCAGGCTGCTTGACACCGGACTCCGTTGGGAGGGTGGTCGCAAACCAGGCGGGCATTAGCCCTACCACCGCAAGGGAAGAATTGGCCAGTCACATAAGCTGTTGGGTGTGACTGTCCAAGGTCCGCCGAGCGCTCGGTTCAGTTGAGAAACTGGCGGATCAAACTGCGTTACACGAGAAGGCTTCTTCATGCATCCCAACAAATTTTCATTCCGTAAAGGTAGAATCATATCATGATTATGATCCGGTTAGACTGGAAGCCATCATAGTCATCTGCCTAGCCCTATTCCAACTATGTTGGGGTCGGCTTCCAGTCTAACCGGATGCAACTGAATGCAGTATTTAACATGGAGCGACTGCCTATCTGACCTCCACAACCCAGTTACTGGGTAATACGATCCCCTTGGTAAGCTTCAGCCCTCAAAATTATGTACCAACCTTAATAATGTTTGACGCCATCCTTTTCAGGAAAGCGCTCGTAAACAGCGCCGCTTCATCGCCACAGGACCTCAGCACCGTCTCTTCAGAACACATCAGGTACTCTTGGAATGAACTGAAATGAACACAACTTTATTAAACACTCCACAAAATCAAACTAACCTTTAAACCACAAAACATAAGGTCCAAAATTGCTTTTCGCTTTTAATTTTAATATCACTCAATTTGCATAGAATGAGCCTAATGAATTTTCACATCAGAACCTGTTATGGGTATTAAAGTTTGACGCTATAAAAGTGAAAATACAAGGCAGAGGTCCCGTTATAATTATGAGGTATACCTTTTTTAAAGGTGGGTAACGAACGGAAGAGGGTGATACCTATTATTTTAACATGCTGGACCGGTACAGTAAAAGACGATCGAAGAATACTGTATTTTTATGCAATTATGTAGTATACTTTAAATAATTATGCAATGTAGATTTTTTGTAAAACTGAGGGTTGTTATAGACTGTTGAAAATCGAAGAACTCAAAATTGTAGTGCAATTTAGGGTAAGGAGACCTTGTAAAGAAGTAAGACCGTTTAATTGAATAGGGACTTATTCGTTGATTCTATGTCGACGCAAACTGTTTATTGCGTGATCAAAGGGAATAGACAAGGTCACGAGATATAACTAGTACCAAATTTTAGGACAAAATTATATGACAGAACGGCAGCTAATGTTCTGAAGGCACTTACACAAATCATATCAGGTTAAAGGGCACAGTCGGAATGGAGCCTAATTAGGAGGAGGTCAAAACAGTTGCCGACTTGCCAGCAATAGTCCAAAATATTTTTATTAGTTATCTTTTAACCTCAGAATAAAATTATACTACTACAAAAGCCTTTACATTCTGATTTATGGGCTTTTACAATTTTTACCGATAAGTATAAGATATTGATAAAACAAAAGGTAAACTCAAACGAAACATTGTGCTATCTAATAGCGGTAAACCGACCCCATCCTGATTATGTGGGTTCATAAGGTTACTTTACCAGATTATACCAGCCCGAAATCACACTAATACTCGTATTATAAAGTCGAATGTTTGTGAGTGTGTTCGTATGTTTGTTACCTACTTCTTCACGCGCAAACTTTGGATGAAAGGCACATAGATAGTTTACCAGGATTAACACATAGGATACTTTTTATCCCGATATTCCCACGGGATCGAAACTTATGCGGGTGAAACCGCGGGGCGCAGCTAGTTATATATAAAGGAATCTTCTCACAACCACAACATAACATCACACCCATCATCTCTGAAGGATTACGCAGAGATGTACCTATGGTGTGTGGCCTCTTCTGTAATGAGTATATTAGATGTATAAAGAAACGTATGAAACCCATTCTTACATAACCTTATTTTAAAAAAACCTATGAGATATAACTCCACTTCATTATTATTTATTACTTGGTTCCTATTTACCAGTATTTATTGCAGATGTGCACATAATTGTCCATGTCAATTATCGCTATTGGAGTCAATTGACTTCTTCAGTTATTAGGTTGTTATCGCTTTGATGGTTTCACGATTTCATGCCAGAGTTTTTTTTTCTTCTTTAAACGCCTCACCATACCATTCTAATTAACCCTGCTAGGCAAAAAAGGGTAGGTACATACATATCTTAATCTAGATGAAAGAACATCCAGTCTTTCTAACAAAAACATAATAATCATGTTCATTGAACTCAAATTTTCCCAGTGAGTGAGTGTTTTCGATCCGTTTTCCGGAAAAATTTCTTCTTAATCCCTGCATACGATCACATTATTTCTGTCTATGTTTCCTTAGATATCGACCTTTGCAAAATCGAATCAAGTATCTAACAGGAATAAAGGATGGTAGGTACATCGACGCGCAAACTGTACCCATGAATTCAGCACATGACCCCTACGTCAAAAAAATCAATCAATCAGTAAATGGGTTGTGGAGGCCAGAGGCAGGCGCTCCATGTAAAATACTCAGCTGCATCCGCTGAGACTGGAAGCCGACCCCAACATAGTTGTGATAATGTTAGGCAGTTGATAGACTAGACCCCAGCCTTGAATATTTTTTGTCGGTTATCAAAAAAAAAACGACCAAAATGTATGGAACAGCTGATTTTTTTTAACCTTTTAACCGCTTACGCAGGATTAATCCGACAAATTTTTTCGTGTCCATTTCGCCAGTTTTATTTACGACGAAATACCACAGCTAGTATAATCTGCTTTTTTATTTAATTACGCTGTATTCTATCAGGTATTTATTTTTCGAATCACTGTGCCGGGCGCTGGGGGCACGACAACTGATATGAAGTCGGGCGGTAAAAAGGTTAATAACCGACGAAAATTTTTAACTCTGAGGGGTTCCGAAACATGTACGGAATACATGGTAAGAGGATGGGCGTCGATGTTCCTGACACTGTATATTTTACTTAATTAATATTACTGCCATATAAGATTCTCAGGAACTATAACTTTTCTCAAAATGTATCTAACTTGGATATTTCCTACTTAACGAGGCTGAAAACAACTCAAACAGAGTATCAAACTCCAGCTCGTATAAGTTGTAGTTGGTAGACAGTTTGCGAACAAGCGGTAACCTGGTTAACCCACACGTAGACTTGTAAACGATGGCCAATTACCGGCTGATCAGGAGGGCCTATTATGTATGGTGGGGATACCTAATTACTGTTGTTTGTCGGCTATCGTAGCTTTAATGTATAGATCCAATATCACGTTATACCAAGACTAATATGAGTTATCCAAAAATTTGTGAACGATAAAATAATATGATGCTGCCCTCTTTACTATTTTAAAAGTGGTGGTCCAGTGGTATCGGCCCCGACCTACGAGTCGGTCGTGGGTTCGAATCCAGGCGGGCGCTTTACTTTGTGTAAATAATTTCATCACCACTGCTCTTAAAACGGTGAAGGAAAACATCGTGAGGAAACCGGCATGTCCTAGAACCAAAAATTCGAAGACATGTGACATCTACCAACCCACATGTGTCCCAGCAGTGAGAACATTATAGGCTGTTTATGCTATTTACTGCTAATTCGAAGAAGAATCAGATTTTACAGTATTTCAGTAACAAATCGATGTTACGTGTTCTGGACATTTTAGGATTTTAGCACCACTCATGAACACTTTTAGCATGATACTTTCAACATACGTTTAAACAAAACGCTAATTCACGACTTTAATGAACACAAGGAAATCTCTCTTAATTAAGAGCCTACACTACCTCAGCTAAAATTCACTCTTTATCTCGCTCGCACGATACTACTCGCGGACTGAGTGAGAGCGAGACAGAGTGCGGTGCTAGGCGGCAGGCAGCGCTAATAGTTTAGGTATTTGCTTTTTACGGTGAAAATAATGGTAATTAAAAAAAAGTAAATAACATAAGACCTGCTTTATAGTTAGTTTGGTTAGTATAAAAAGTTTCATGATCTAATTTGAAGTATTTTTTTAATACAAGCGGTTTATTGTTCGGTTTGGAGGTAACTTTGGAATTTTTTTCTATCGAGAAAATTTTATGAAATCATGTTTTCGTCCAACATAAGACCTAACATTAATCATCAACTTTACCATATATTTATTTCAAAATTAATGCTGCAGTATTTTCGACATAACGGAGGATCATGCTAAGCCATTTGAGGTAGTATAGGCCCTTAAGTTCTCTCAAGTTGAACTTAACAGCGGTCTAATTCTGTATGCTCTTTGAAACTTAACAGTGCACCAGCAAAAGCAGAGTTAAATAAGCCTGTCCATGCATAATAATAGCAGGCAGAACTGGCCTTACGTTCCAGTGCCAATTCACTAGCGCCAACTCCGTCAGGAAATCGACATTCAAGTCTATGTAACATTCAAAATCACACTACTTTAAATTCAATTGTAGGACTTGCGGCTAAGTAATTACAGCCGCACGGGTCGATGGATCAGCACCCTAATTGCGTAACACACTATCAATCAAAATCTGAATCATTTTTAAGCAAATTGCTAATCCATTGCTTCATAAGTTCGAAAAGTTTGTTTGCTCAACACGTAAATAACGCAATGAATGTTGTTGAACTGTCAAAGTGAAACCGATTCCCATTGATAATGTATTAAGCAATTGCCCCCGCTAGTTATCGGTTTGCCCGTGGATGGGTGACCATCTTCACACATCATTCATTATTCGCCATTTTCTTGACTGATTTACTTCGGTCACCTCACTCCTCGCCCTCAGGTCCTGTTGAAAACCATCGTTAGGCACTAGTTGTGTGGCACTTTTGCTGAACTGGGCCTTTTTGGCGCAGCAGTGAGGTACCTACACTTTCCTACAAATTTCTTACATCGGACTTTACACTTTTCATTTGTTTTTATCTGATGTATTGTGTCTTTTTGTCTGTGCTAAATAAATGTAATTTTTTTTTTTCTTTTTTACATACCAAGACCCCTCCGTGCGTCGGCAAGCACGTTATCACGTATCCTTGACAGTCGTTACGGGTAGTCAGAAGCCTGAAAGTCAGACAACAAATCTTGCCAAGGGGTATCATATTCCCTATTAGCTGGGTTGTGGAGGTCAGATGGGCATTCGATCCATGTAAAACACTGCTATTCAGCAGCATCCGATTACACCGGAAGCCGACCTCAACATAGTTGGGATAGGGCTAGGCAGATGACTATTTTAAATTCAAACGTTTCACAAAACCACATAAAAACGAAAATCGCTTTTACATTGATCTGGTAAAAAATGTGAAATCCTTTTTCGAAATTCTTCCAGTGTTCCGTTAAAATAATGTAAACATTAGCTTTGAAATAAAATGCATGGTTTAATTCAGCCAGAGTCACAGTGGGCACAGTTCGGGCAGTTGCTTTTTCAGTGTGGAAATAGCGCTGTTTTTGTTCATCTTTCCATTGTGTCAGTGCATGGCCAGCGATGTATAAATCCTCTGATAGTGCACGAATATTTTAACTAGAAAAAACCGACCAAACTCACAACATTCCAATGCAAATGTTATTTTGCACACAAAAATATTCCTACAGCAAAGTTTGCTGAAAATTACTAACATTATGCGAACAAAACTCGTCGTTAGCATCAGAATTAGAGAGAAATAAACCAAGAAATAAAATAACATCGTTTTCCTTTTTAGCAAATCAACAAATGCCGACAAATTGTAGATTCAATTGTATGGAATGACGGGGATAACGGACTCATTAACACACCGAAAAACTCTTAAGTACACCACTTAATCCAAACTGAATCTTAATCAGGATTTAATGCGAGGAGAGGGGCGCACAATGTCTTCCGAACAACCTCCCAACATCAGCTTATCCAGGAAATTTTTCGAATTTACGTAAACCCGATAAAACTAATGATCGCAAACTCATTTAGATAAATAGGTAGGTACTATGAGAAAGAAAATTTCTTTTCCAGCCTCCACAAATACTATCGTGGCACGTAAATTATATCAAGCTTAATTTAATAAAATATTCGAGTTTCATTCACTGCGAATCTTGTATAAATACTCGGTCAAAATCTAAACCAGAAAAATTATATTACAAAGTCGACAGGCCCCGAACCTCCGGCGGCCGTTGTTAATTTACATGTAAATTGGTACAGATAAGTTTTATTATCAGTGGAAATCACGCCTCAGACAAGTAATTAGTTAGTGAGGCTGGGGGAGCAGTTCGATTCGTTGAATATTATACTAACGCGGACTATTCAATATTCAGGACTCCTTCCGACTCTTTGAAGTAGCGACTCTCAAGGACTACTCTTGATGACTTCCGTGACAGTTCAATTTGCAGAACTTGAAAATGAGTGACAACGTCCTAAAAGATAGTCCAAAAGGCCCCAAAAACTCAAATTTTAGTACAATATTCATGCTTGGTTCCCGATTATAAAAATAACAATGTATTTATGTATGAAACAGTGTTGATTCTCAATAGATATCGGCCTTGTCGGCTGCCAAAAAACAAAATAGCTAATCGCTGAAGCGGCGGGCGTGCGGCGCTCATAAACGATATGTCCTACGCGTTCCGTATCAAATGGATGTATGGATGGATCTACACGAGATTTTTAATACATATTAATGTCGCTCTCCTAGAATATTATATTATTATTTTAATAGCAATAGAGGGGCTTGTGGCTAAATAATAACAGCCGCACGGGTCTATCGATCAGGTTAAGCTACGCTTGCTGCGGTTGGTCCGTGGATGGGTGACCATCTTCACATACCAAGACCCCTCCGTGCCTCGGAAAACACGTTAAGCCGTGGGTTCCAGCTGGCATTCGTGGATCTTTGAAGCCCGAAAGTCTGACAACCAGTCTTACCAAAGGGTATCATCGTATTACCCAGTAACAGTAAAAATAAAAAAAAAAAAAAATAATATTGATATAGTTAATAACAGTTAGATATTACAGACAGATAAGTTCCATATAAAGTAGCGAAAATGGGAAAGATTATTATCGTAGTATCAAAGACAAATATAGGTACTGATAACATCAAAAAGCATACCATGACGTAAGCAACTCTGTTATCTTCTCTGGCGTGATTTTATTTGCACTCATGATGCATTACTCGAATATGCCAACAAGATTTAAATCTTCCATAAGACTCAAGAAAGTTTTTGAGAAAAACAATTTGTAGACTGTTTTCTCTTGTAAGTCCGAAAATGCATTTAGCGAGAAGCCTGCATTTATCAGTATGGATTTTACTGTAAGTGCTTCAACTCAAATAAAAGCGGGACTTATTGGAAACTTCTACAAATGTGCTGTGGAAACAGCGGTCGCTGTAGGTTTTGTTACAGCGAATTATGCCTGCATTGCGGTGACTTTGTACATCAATGTAAACTAATCTTCTTACTAATAAACGTATTATATCAGACTAGCGGCCTGTCCCGGCTTCGCACGGGTGGACATTTATTTTTTAAACATTTTATTTTTTTGCAATTAAAAAAGCCTATATTAATCAGTGATAATGTAGCATTCAAATGGTGAAAGAATTTTTAAAATCGGTCCAGTAGTTTTTGAGCCAGTTCGTTACAAACATACATACAAATCTTTCCTCTTTATAATATTAGTATAGATGAATGATATAATATACGTTTATATATATACATTATATAACACGCCGATTTCTTTCTTTCAGTCGTCTGTAATTTGACTTTCGAAAGAAGACAAAACGTTGTGTAACTATACAGACGCTATACAACGTTTATTAGTAAGGGGGTAATATTATAGAAAAGATTGTTTTTTATGTTTGTTTGTTGCGCTTTTATGCAAAAATGGCTGAACGGATTTTAATGAAATTTGGCACATGGGTAGACCATGACCTGCACCCTAATTGCGTAACACTATAATCCATTGATATTACTAATCCATTGCTTTATATGTTTGAAAATGTGTCTACTCAACAACGCGAATAATGCAATGAATGTTGTTGAACTGTCAAAATGAAACCATTGCTACTGATAGTGTGTTACGCAATTAGAGTGCTGGATATAGAATACTTTTTATTCCAATATTCCCACGGGATCGAGACTTATATGGGCGAAAACGCGGGACACAGCTAGTGAAATAATAAAGAAAATGACTTAATGAAATTTTAAGATCGGCACAAGTGTTTCGCCGTTTACCCGACTATGTAAAAGCAAAGGCTTGCACATTTCAATGTGATTAGATAACTGAACTCATAACAAAACGGACAACAAACTGAGTAAAGGGATTGTTTTGTTCGTGTTTTTAAGTTGTTTGTATTCGGAATTTCTGATGCAATATATAAGCCACACGGGTTCCAAAATCAGTTATATTTTATTTAGCATATCCCAATATCGAACGACGTTCATTCTTATACATAAATGTAAGTTCGTAGAATTCAGCAGAGGTGGCATAAAACAATAACAAAAGATTGGATGGAGTTATCTCATAGCAGTCTCATAGATATCTATATGGAGAGTAGTAAAGATTGGATATAGTGACACCCTGAGCGCCAATATGGAAGAAACCTATGAGGAACAGTGGAAAGACAAAGAACAAGATATTAAATTAAATGTTAATGAATTGATTGACCCGCCACTTCCCGCTATAGTTCTAAGAATCAACAATGATAATATTGGGGAGTTTTGGCAGCAACATCATACTACGGTAACCAATTTCGGTGCCAAACGTACTTAGTAATTACTTGAATGGGATTTTTATGACGGACTATTAAAAAGGTCCATGCTCAAACAAAGTGGAAACGTATACAATATATCGTCCCAGTAGAGCGAAAAGTCATTAAGTCGAAAAATCGTGTTTTGAGATCATGAGAGATGTTATAACGATTTCATCATCTCAAAATACGATTTTTCGACTTAATGACTCATTATCTCAAAACACGATTTTTCAACTTAATGACTTTTCGCTCTATGGGGACGATATGTATCTGGCATTTTACAAAATGGTAGGCACAAGCTTTAGGCTGCCTTTACACCAGATAATATGTGCGAGAATGCGTAGCGAGGGAAGATCGTAAAACTAACCAATAACATCGGTAAGAAAATGAAGCGATATTATTGGTTAGGTTCACACACAACTCCAGTTATGGTCTGTTCCAGAAGTATCTGATGAAAATATAAACAAATGGATCAGACAATGTACCCGTGGAAGCCAATTTGTAATTCCACTTACAAATTCAGTGCTTTGCTTTGATTATTTTGACACTTCAATCCGAAATTCTAATTTTATATAACCTTTAATCTGTTTTTCATTTGACAATTGACGTTAATTTTATAAACTCATTTGTCCTTAATTAACGTTTATTATTCAATTACACCTTAATAATGTTATTCAAACAATTATTGTTGAAAAAAGTGGTGAAATATAAAATTGAAACCTTCTAAATACAGGTGAATGTATTTCTAAATCCTTTTAGTGAATCGCAGTTTTAAGGATTTTTTATCTAACATGCATTCATTCTTCACTTACCAACAAACAGTTCTGAGATGATCCTCATGGCTAGTAACAAGCCCCGTCTGATCAGTCTGGTACTGATCTCCTTGCTGATGGTTTCCTAGCGTCATCAGCGTCACTTCATAGTTCTTGCTGCACGTTTCATAGTCAGACCTGACCATCTTCACACAATCAGCATGCTTCAAGTACTCGTCTTGGTACTTTCCTCTGGTGCACAGCTCTTGGACTACGTCAGTGATCCCAGCGTAGATTCGACGGAACACTACTTGTTCATGTTTTTCCATGCAGACGTTTGTGTAGTTATCTATGCATTTTATTCCCATTCGCAGCTCACTGTAAGAAAATTTTCGATTAATCAAAATTATGTGAGCCGAGTATAATGCCTCGTGGGACTCCACGAAAATAGGCCACCCTTTTCTTGACGTGACTATGAGATGCTAAGTAAGTCACTTGTACTTTTGTTCTTTTTGGGTTTTATTTTAAAGATATGAAAAGTTAGTTGTTTTAATATTTTGTACATACCTACTTATAAATTGCTTCTGCCCGCGACTTACATTTACGTGGAATTATACCATAAAACATATTATTTTGGCTCTCGGCAATAGTGTAGCTTCTATTATTTTTTTTTTTTTTGAATAATCGGATCAGTACTTCCAGTGATTACCTCTTACACACAAAAAACAATTTTACCTCTTTATAATAATTTTTGTAGTTGAGATAGTTCAGAAGATTATTATTTTACTTAGTTCAGTGGAAATCTAGGAATGATACGGAATTTTGTTCGGACTTATGGAATGTAGCAAACACGGAAATCGCAAACTACATAGTTATTTTCTAAGGAAATCCCTCTACCTCCTTGCTTGTCGCGAACCAGTAAGAAACCCATTATTTCCAATCATATTTTGTTCCTGGTCATGTAACCTGCGTTATTAGGGTTAATCCACGGGGTTAATCCCTCAAAAAGGGGAAAGATCGTGACTTAACACATTTATCATCCGCGACCCACCTTTATAATTCAACAATAGAACTAGTGGGAATTTCTCCTTTATACCCACGTAGCTTATGTATTATGTATAAAGTTTTTCGTTACAGCAATGACCAAATGGATTATTCTCAAACGCAAAGTTTTTGCCATTTTTGGACATGGTTATTTTGCATAGTAGGTACACGACAGCCATGTCTGTATTCCCTGAAAGGTAAGCAGCAGTACCTATATACATTACGGCTGTTATGTTTAAGTCCCATATAATAGGGACAAGTATTTCACACAGTTCCTTTTACAAATACCTGTATTACCAGAAACTACTGCACCTGCTAGTTTCATTAAAAATCGTTTACCTACAGATGAATTACAGGTAAACGGGCATATGCGTTACATTTTATTTACTGTAGAGAATGCAGTCAACGTATAAGAATATAATAATAATAATCATTTTATTATCAGGCAACTAAGGCCCATAGATAAAATACACAAAATAATCTTATACAAATAAACTGATACATATATTAAAAACCTTAAAACTATGACTATACACGTAACGTTGTCGGCAGAATACGATAGGTAACATCATGCAGATCATGCTGCTATAATCAATCCGCCTAACGAGTCATCGTGGCATATGGAAATGTTCAAGCGATATCAAACATACTTACATACCTACAGAAACTCTCGAATTTTCCTATGCGGGTAAGCAAAAACAATAGAAGATCCTTATATAATCTTATAAGAGATAGGTTAAGTAAATGAATTATTCGTTCGAATTCTCTTTGTAAAATTGTAAAGAGAATTTGAATTAATGAATGAATATAAAATGACTATTAATTAATTTGATTATCCTCCGGGGATCCTAGCAAATTCATTGATGATACTATCAAACCGACTTTACGTACGGAATACGGTATGTCGTAAAATTTAAGGACGAAACTGTAGCCTTAAAAAAATGGAAGAAGCCTAAATGGGGGCCCTGCATTTAGATTTTAATATAAATCGCGCGTGCCTATAGCGTTTGTGAATTAAACCGCAAAATTATCTAACGGATATGACTAATATAAATTCACGTTGTTTAAGCTGGATAATCATTAATAAAATTCGGTCTCTAATTAACAAAACATGTTCGACATTAAATAAAACAATAATCTGCACATGACTGAAACCATAGCATACCGGAAAAACACTAAACTCTTAAAAACTTACTGTTTTTGTTTAAAACGAGGATGTTACTCTCAGGGAGTTTCAGTATCACCTGTTCCATACAAATGCATTACTAACACTATCAAAATATATGGACCAACTGTATTTTTTTTTTTCAATTTTCGAACTTGGTCCCAGAGTAAAAGTTGTTCATTTTCACTCCCTGTACGTCCCTTGAATTCAGGAAAACAACTTGTGTGAATGAACATTTGAAAACAGGGAAATCCCATCAAAATATTAATATATTTATATTAAAAAAAATATGGCATGAAATATATCAAGCATATCAACAAGCAAAACTTGCATATATCGTTGGATCGTATCATAATTTATTACTACAAATACATTACAGCAAACAAAGTATTGTAGGCCCAAGAATACTCCTGGACCATAGCCAAAACAAACGAACAGCGAGTCGTTCGAAAAAACTACTGTCCTTATTAGGTTAATATCTCGTAATTTCATTGTTTGCCGACCCGACCACAGTAAAGTGCTTCATTGACTATTCAGCTCTATGAAGCCGCTGAAGCGCTGAGTGAAGTCCGACAACTAGTTTCAAATTGCTATTTACCGCAAACAAGAGTACTAAATTAAGATGAGCTAACTGCGTGCCGACCGCGCCATTCCAGCGCTTGAAGTTACTCATCCCTGACGCAGCCAACTCTTTAGCAAAACTTACTTTCGCTAAGTTCTTAGTTGAGCGTAAATGAGTGAGATCGCTGCACCATGATATCGTTGAAGTGAAAAAGAGCGACCATTCTTCCGACTTCCGAGCGTTTTATAATTGAAAATTATAGGGCTGCGGGTTATTTGAGCTTTCTGTTAGTGTTCTTGACTTTTCATTGTATAACTTTTGGCATATTGGGTACTCATTGAGAAGATGTTTGATTGGTCTTGCCTTTTGTTTCCGTTATAATATAATTGACTAGCTTCTGCCCGCGACTTCGTCCGCGTGAAATTTCACGTTTCCCCGACCCACTAATTAAATCCGATTGGCAGTTCCAGGGATTACCCCCTGCATACAAATTTACAAGTAAATTTTACCTCTTTACTACGGAAAACCTATTAGGAAAATCTATACTAATAATTAGTATAGATTTTCCTAATAGGTTTTCCGGTTTAACCGTAGAGAGAACACCAACTGAAGTCTAATCTTAATTAATTAAATATGCAACTATGCATATCGTATTAAGTACAGGTCAGTCACAGTCAATTTGATCAAGGAAACATATCGTTTCCTCTCAACTAATAGCATGTCGATTATTAGAAATAATGAGATATTATCGACAGCATAATTTGTACATAATTATAATGAATTACCTTGACAATTTGGTAATAACCGCCATCACCTCTGTTTACATCATTTACACCAATTTAACAGCATCCATATACCGTTTTTATATATCTTCGGCCTAATTTGTTAACCTGCAAGGCCATTTTTGAGCATAATCTATTTTTTATATCAGACAAAGGGTATGTTCTGAACCTTTTGTCTGGTATAAAAAGTAAATTTCGCTTAAAAATAGACTTAACAAATTAGGCCGACGATATGCAACATTATTTAGTTATTTCTAGAAAAGTCAATTAATTAACTTACACGCAGCTCTTGTCCAATTCCTCTCGTGTGAGGGCAAACGATATTTCTGGAGAGCTCAATACTGGTAGTGCCATCGAACATCTTTGCAGTAGGTCCTCTTCGCGATTGCAGTGGCCTTTAAGTGCACCAGCTAAAAAAAAAAGCATTCAAATATTTTATGTTCATTCCAATACGAACTCATGCATAAATATTGCTGTGTTTGTTTGTACAGGTGCCGGAGCGAAATATCGTCCGCCAACATTTCAAGCAAATTATTATGACGCTTTCACTCATTTTCGTAGTCTGGTTTATCTTTAACAATAAATTTTAAGCTGTTAATTTTGAATGAGCAATAGTTTTTATTAAACTAGAAAGTTAATATAAAAAGAACGTTTATTTTTAAACTAACAAAAACAGCTTTCTTTACTCTATCTATTTCATTAGCCCGAAGTGTTAATATTTCTGACCTCGTAATAAACTGGCAGGGATCGAGTAAAATAACATCTTTTATAGCATATTTCAGTGTAGCTTATTTAGTTAGGTGAAAAGTTTAAATTAACTTTCCTTAAAGTTTCTTTGAAGTCTAGAAACTTATAATTCGGAGCCTACACCGGGATTCCTAATAGGGTTGGTAGATAATATCTTTAAAAGAGGCCCAAGGTAGTACAATTAGAAAACTTGGCGAAGAATTACCTAATTGCCTAATTAAATTAATTCTATTGTTACTGCTAACCGTTCAAACTCTTTCTTGCGTGATTCTTTGCTACATAGACTACATGTTAGGCTACTGAATGTGGCAGGGAAAGGGGCAAATTAGGGCTATACCACAGCTATACTAGATCGTTGCCATAGCAGGCGTATGTTTTCATAGACGGGCTCGGGCGTTCCCGCGGCGATTTTTCTTCGCGCACTGGATTTTCAACGTACTGCTTAACGCCGAGAGTTGAAATTCCAACAGTGTATTTTTTGACGTGCTGGGATGCGTTCTGTTGCGTTCTTTAGCTCAACATCGAGAGTTGGTAATCACATGATATTTTTACGTCAGTGCGAACGTGAGCTAAGAATTTGAGTCACACATTATGACCTTATCAAATACTAGCTACTGCTCGCGACTTCGTCCGAGTGAAATTTCATGTTCCCCCGTCCCACATTATATTATTCGCTTGACGTTTTTTCTTACTATTTTTTTTTGCTCGGCTCCTAATAATCAAAGCGTGATGTTAAATAGCATATAGCTTTCCTGAATTGGGCTATCTACTGCAAAAAGAATATTTTAAATCTGACTGGTAGTTTCAGAGATTACAGCGATCAAACAAACAAACTCTTCAGCTTTACTATTAGTATATATGTTACGGCTAATAGCCGAAGTGCGGCTACACCTAGTTTTAACCAAACCTAACCTCGGGGTGCCCTTCGCTCGCTCTTGCATCCTGCATCGCCTCTCGAAGTACACACGAACCGCATGTGGCCTGGCTGCACCTAGTTGTACCCGGCTAAAACTAGGTGTAGCCGCAGTTATACCTGGCTAAAACTAGGTCCAGCCGCACTTCGGCTATTAGCCGTGACATATACATATAAATAGAAAATGCGGGGCGCCTATAATAAGTAAACATAGTCATTTGCATAGTTTAATAAACTACCGCTTTCTTGACTCTTGACTTCTGTTCTGGCATTAATAGACGTACAACTTATTAATTGCCTTATTAACGTAATAAATCAGTCGCATAACTAATAATTACGGCACTATAATGACTATAATATTGACTCTCTTTCCAGTGAATTATTTATATTCAAACTATCTCTCAAATTCACTTATACAAGCTAAATTGAAATTTAATTTATCCGTTCTATTCTTGAACAGCTGTTCAGCATTACTTTGTCGAACTACTGATAAATGATAGCCCACCTATTGGAAACCAGTGATGAACGATGGTTCTATTACACAGTGAGAGGCAGCTGCTGAATACTAAAACGAATGGCCAAATCGTCTTCAAAATCTCATCTATCTCTGTCGAATCGAGCTTCCATGATTTTTGTGTTTTATGTCAAGGTGGACGGTGTTTTAACTTTTGATGGTCGCCTTTTTAACGTTTCTTAAAGTTACGTAATGATTAGCGATTGTTTAACCATAAATTTTGACGTTTAAACTTGTAACTAATTGAACAGCTTGATTTGTTTTTTCCTTGAAAACAGTAAAATATACTATTTCTAAATGACATGCGGAAGAAGTTATAATATAATGTATGCACATTTTGGCAGACCTTGCTCAGGCATGATTTTTTGTTACTTAAGAATTCTGTCAACACCACTGTCTCGGTTAGTTGTTTATGAGTTTATTCCAATGCTGATATATGTTTTCCCTATTCATCTGTCCTGTTGCGTTAGAAAGTGTTGTTATCTTGTCCTATTTGTGCGCATGCTCGCGTCAACCCCGCCTGATCGTGTTTCACGTGGCGTCCACGCAATCAGCTGTTTACTCACATGTGATTGGATCGGAAAATTTTAGAGATCCTATTCTCTGTGGAACGGTATTGCCCTTGTTGTTAAGACTTCATTCCTATCTATCAATTTATATGACCTTACTAGCTGACCCCGCAAACGTCGTTTTGCAAAAAAAGAAAATAAATAGTAGCCGATTCTCAGACCTACCCGATATGCACACAAAATTTCATACAAATCGGTCCAGCCGTTTCGGAAGAATATGGTAACTAATACTGTGACACGGTAATTTTATATATTACTAGCTGCGCCCCGCGGTTTCACCCGCGTAAGTTTTGATCCCGTGGGAATATCGGGATAAAAAGTATCCTATGTGTTATTCTGATGTATAAGCTATATTACTGTAAAGTTTCATCAAAATCCGTTCAGTAGTTTTCGCGTGAAAGAGTAACAAACATCCATACATCCATACATACAAACTTTCGCATTTATAATATTAGTAGGATTTCTAGTTCTAGTAAGTACTGCTGACTATAGTCTATTGAATGCAATCAGATGGACAGTCATATATACTTTTGAAATATTTATTGGCTCCAGAGTAAAAAATTAGGATATTAGTCCCTTCACAAATTGGCAATGGCCTCGAACGTCATCTGACATCGTGTATCCTGTCAAACAGGTAGTTATTTTTAACAGTGCCGTTCTTAGCACTATGCATTCCGATGGTGTAGTGGGGAGTCGAGCCCACCACGCCGCTCGCTGCCATTGGCTGGCTCAAATCGTACGATGTTTTTGCATGTGTGCGTGTCGTGTACACATTATACCATACGCTCTCACTCAATCGAAGCATAATCGTCGGGAAATTTAAGAAGTATAGTATAACAGGAGTCTAATTGAATTGCTCCGATGCCATAGGAAGTCATTCTTGCCTTGACACGATGACGTAACTGGTCTATTTGTTTTGATTCATCATTACCCTCATATTAAAGAGTACCGTAGTCAGCGCTTGCGTTGTTTTTATTTAGCTTAGTCAGTCAAGATTGTTATATGTAGGTATTTCACACGACTGTAGAGTTTTGTTATCTTCACTACTTGTACTCATGGTAGCAGCTATAAACGTAACCTTTTCATAAAGTAGATGAGGGACGTAAACCGTCAGGTTCTCATTTGTCAACGTCTTGATCTTACGAAACTTCTAGAACTTTCTCAATATTTCATTAGATGTAGTAATGAGTGGTATAGGTGGAGTCAATTATATTGTCTTAACAAAGGTTCCTTATAATAACTCTAATACATTGATGACTTCATCCCACAGATATTCAAGAGCCTTATTGGAGCTCCTTATTATATTTTGCATCGAGATTAGAAACAGTATTCCACAGGCACCCGTTGTGATAAGTTTTGAAATTAATAAAAGTCTGGAATTTTCTGCAGTTTTAATTTAGAAATAGAAAAATATTTCTAAATGAATCACATTTATGTTGTGGCAGGAAAACACAGAAATGTAAAAGGGACTAAAAAAATAGATTAAAGTCCTCCGACTAAATTAATCCCAACAGTACGATTTCAGTTTAGATTTTTTTAATTACTTAATACAAATAAATTGTCATTTCAAAAGATAAAGTAACGTTGAAATTTAGAACATAGAACCTGTCCAATGTTAACATAATTATATCGAAAAAGTAATTTCAGCAATAAGACAATAAGAAATAATTTCGTGTACATTTATAAGAGTCCTTGTAAAAGTCTTTATAACTTCCCTTTCTAAGATATAAAGATCATTAACGTCATTTCAAACGAAAACCTATTTAGGAGTAAGAATTGGCTGCGAACGGGCTTACATTTTCGGGGTTATAATGAAAAATTTACGCTCTTGTTCTTATCTATTCTAAAGGGTTATTATATTTCTGAAGGATGACATTAATGTCAACGTTTATTACACGAACTCGTTATCTAGTGAGTGATAATGACATTGATAACATAAGTAAATAATATTTAAGTCTACAGTAGGTTAGGCGTTTAGAAGTTATTTACCTATATGTTGACTGGCCTACATTGTACGTGTTTCTTGAAATCATTTTTGTAATGTGCAGTTAGTGTGATGCATACGTGATAGAACTCAATTGAGCTGGCTGGAAAATTTCCGGACGTTTAAATATACGTCCCATAGATTCGTCCACATCTAATCAACACCAAGGTATAATTAGTACTTCAGTAGCTATTATATACTACTTTGAAATCGCTCATTGAAAGGGTAGGCATAGGTACGGAATACCTCAAGTGAATGAAATTGATATTGACAGAATTCCAACATTCAACTTACCCACCTATGTCTTTCAAATATTTCCGATAGGGATAATAAAAGGGATTCCCAGTTGTGTTAAGAAATATGAATTCAAAGCTTCAAACGATTATTTTACAAAAAAATATAAAGCACCGAAAGCAGATAATATGAATTTCATGAGAAGAAACAGATTACGGTAGGTATATATAGCTTCGCCAGCGAATTCAGCCGCGTGAAATTTCGGCGCCGACCCACCACTAGGTACCACTTCGTTTTCGCTCAGCGTTCTTTATGACTTTTTTTCTTTTTCCTGAAGGTCCTAGCGTGATGTTAAATAGCCTATAGCCTTCTTCAAAAACTGGATCAAAAACAAAAATATTTTTTCAAATTCGTCTGGCAGTTCCAGAGAGATTAGCGCGTTCCAACAAACAAACTCTTCAGCTTTATTATTAGTATACAATAATTATATATTGTATACTAATAATAAAGCTATATCTTTATCTTTTTATTTTTGACGTTGTGTAAGTAAAGTTTTGAAAATAATTTACATTATTTTTTATATATCTTTATTCCGGTCACTATAAAAAGTTATCGATCTAACACCTCATCTTCTCATTTCTTTGGCGGCATAATTGTATTGATCATAGGGGTATCTACTTTCATTACTCATTGAACTTTTAAACAGCCCACAATGTTATCTTGGTGGCGTGATCGGTTAGCTGTTTTACAAAAGTTGCATAACCAATCCGCAATGATGGCTTCAATAAAATATGAGTTAAATACGGATTACCCAACCACACTATGCTTAATTAATTGAGGAGCTTGTGTTGTGTTGTTCGATCGAACAGGTTACACTACCGTTGCCGCGGTTGGTCCTTGGATGGGTGACCATCTTTACATATCAAGAATTCAAGACGAGGGGTCGTGTCTCAAAAAGCACTTTAAGCCGTTGGTCCCGGCTGTCATTCGTGGATCTTTGACAGTCGTTACGGGTCGTCAGAAACCTGAAAATCTGACAACCGGTCTTACCAAGGAGTTTCGTATTACCCAGTAACTGGGTTCTGGAGGTAGGCAGTTGGTGACTATGTTCAATTAATTCTTTCAACTTTGGTTAGACTATGTCATAATTATAGTCTTCTTACCTCAGGCCCGTATGAGCCGTGCCATGCCTATAATATAACCTACAACTAGAATATGTAGTTGTAAAAAAAAGTTTTTTACTAAAAAAACAACGGACTTAAAAAAAACAGTACAAAATAAAAATAACTTTAAATTTCGGAAGTCAGTAACAAAAAACGAAATGCGGAACCAACGACAACGACTTCGAAGGAAAAGATCGTGAGGAAACCGCGACATGTCATAGAACCAAAAAATCGAAGACGTGTGACATCTCCCAACTCGCACTGGCCCGCGTGGTATATTATGGCCCACTCCCACTCGAAGAGAGGAGGCCTGAGTCCCAGCAGTGGGAACATTAAAGGCTGATTATTGTGTAGGAAGATTGTAACAAGGTACATTAGAAAATCGCCCAGGTAACATTGGAATTTCGTGAAGGGTCTTTAGATGTCCTTCAGTATTGCTATATATCGCTGTAACTACTGCTATTAGGTACTTACTTAAAGTTATGACAAAAAAAATATCCATTAAAAACTTAATCAAAAAGTTTTACCAGGACAAAAATAACTTTAACACCACCGATTAACTACAGTATGTTAATATCTGATCTTCGAGCTTCTAAATAATCCTACTAATCCTACTAATATCCTACTTCCTACTAATATTATAAATGCGAAACTTTGCGAGGATGGATGGATGTTTGTTACTCTTTCACGCAAAAACTACTGAACGGATTTGGATGAAGTTTGGCACACATATAGTTTATAACCAGGATTAAGACATAGGATACTTTTTATCCCGATATTCTCACGGGATCGAAACTTACGCGGGTGAAACCGCGGGGCGCAGCTAGTATAAAATACATTATGTTATAATGATATTGGAGCTCAGGCAAAAACGCGCAAGGATGAAAAATAACTAAGGGACTTCCATAGTTCCACTCCGTGAAGTTCCAGTAACCTAAGCTCACTATTTCTTAGTGAGTTGAACGACAAAGTGACTAATTAACATTCTTTTCTGAAGTCCGCAAAGCATAAAATTTCCCCACTTTTGAAAACTAATGGATTTAAAGAAACTCATTTTGTATTTTTAATACATTTTCTGCCTCCGCAAACTTCAGCACAAACGGTCTAGGTATAAGTACTGTAAAAAACTCACCATGAATAACTTAGATTAAGTGAGCTATCAACAGTGTCAAACATCAAGTGGAATGACAAAATAAAAAAAATAAATAAATCCTCCAAGATCACTTCAGCTAACTTTACACGGTAAGATTTTTACAGAATAAATCGGCAGAATTTCATGGTCGTGATTCATTTGTTATAGTTTCAAAGCTTGGGCCGGCTCTTAAGGCATTGTCCAAATAGACTATCTCTATAGATATCACAGAAGCTGATCGATCAATCGTTATTAATTGGCCATATGCGCATTACGTGGATTTGCGAAGGAAAATTCCCAAATGAGACTATCAGAGATAAAAATTCGCAAACAATGTTTTTCATGTAGACTTACGACAGCCTTTTCGATAAGTTATCGAAATTATCAGTTACGCCGTGTTAGATATCGTGTGATTGATTCTATCACAGTTTGATGGTCATTTGGTGGTTAATTGAGTAGGTCTACTTATTACTTTTACAAAATCGGGTATCTTTTTCCAATAATAAGGTTCCTATTGGTCTAATAGTAACGGCCGTGACTTCCGAGTTGTAGGTCGTAGGTTTAAACCCAGACCGAAAAAAAAGAAGGTAAAGACTTTGTGTAAATTATTTCATTACCACTGCTCTCAAAACGGTGAAGGAAAACATTGTGAGAAAACCGGCTTGTCCTAGACCCAAAAATTCGATAGTATAATATGATGTGCCATCTACTAACCCGCACTGGGCCCGTGCGGTGGATTACGGCCCACTCCCTCTTACCGAGAGGCCTGTGTCCCAGCATTGGGAATATTATAGGCTTATTATGTCATTATTATTTTGCCTAGCCTATGTATATAGCCTTTTCCCAACTATGTTGGGGTCGGCTTCCAGTTTTAATAGTCTTGCTTCTATAGGCTGATTATATAATGTTCCTATATATTTTATTAAAACATTAGGAACGAAAACGCCTAACTGCAGCATCTTTCATATTTACTTAGGTACTCAGACGCCGTTCCGCTAATTATTTTCTGAGTAGAACGTTGAACTACCGGTTAAAATAATGATTTTACGACATCCGCACTTAATTAGCGTTAATTTTATATGTAGGTAAATGTCAAATGTGAAACCGCAATCGTCGTATGTATACTCATTAAAAGTTTCGTAGTGCTCATAAATTATTACCTACCTCCGTCAAATTACAGCCAGATAGGTATAAAGATATATGGACTGGCGGATTATAAGCAAAGTGAAGAAATCCACACAAAACGTTATTATGGAAACATATCAATGTCAGAGTATATAAAGGACCGAATGATCGCGAAGCAAATCGTCCGTCGCACGATGTCTCGGCGCCCGCACCGGTCATTTGTCATAGAGCTCAGATGGGGTAACTTTTTGTTCAGACCGCTGACTTCATCCCAAGTTTTGAAAGGAAAACGAGCCTTATTATCACACCCTGACACTAATGCTCCCCATTCTTACCGCTAATCGTCTCATTTGCGAATAATAAATTCCCGAAATTGCAAATACAGCTGAATCATCATCTTTCTTTATGACAAACCTACATGACAGGGGCATGCTATACAATGTGTAACAGAATTAATGCACGTTTATTCAGAATCAATCGATTTCTGTCATTTTTAAAATAAGTAGGTAATTTTTATCCCAAAAATAAATAAAACTATTACGTAAATTAAAATCAGTATAGTCAAAGCAAACCAAAATAGATGAAAAACCTACTACGATAGACCCATATAAGTACGTGTGCGACTGTGTGCATGCGTAGTTTTCTAATTATTTTTTCCTACAATCAGTATAACTAATTTAATTTTAAAAACTATGTTTTATACATAAACAATAAAAATTCAATGTATTTATTATGATTATAACATATTTAATATTCTAATTAGGGTATTTGGTGGTGTGCATTAATTCCGGGATATGTTGTATTATTGTTTGCTGCCGTAATTTGTAACTGAACTACGTCACACAGTTTCACATCTAGACAAATACTATTTTCGTTTATATCAGATTTGCGCGGAAAATGTTTAAGCCAGCCTCCTGTGGGTAATAAATTTGGATAAAACAATTTCATCTGACTGGAATCGCACCCCAAACTATGCGGCTTACCTCATAAATCGCGATTAGCCTTCGGGTGAAAGAATGAATCAATAGATTATCCTGCAATAATATTTGTTCAACAAATAACGTATGTCATAGATGTGTTTTATAACACATTTGCTCGTAAAGGGTCTCTTATTTCATCAAATTCAATATCGAAATGTATGTAATTACGTACTTGTGCGTTATTGTAATGTAAAACGCACGACTTTCTTTTTAATAAGGTAAAACGTACGGTTTATCAAGATGCTCCGTCTAAAAAAAATGGTACTTTTTTAAATCTTAGCAAAGTGCTTTTATGTCAGAAAAGTGGTCAACATTTTATGAATAAAATTGACTTTGTGAGATAAAATATAAAAAATAAACATTAAATTTCTTTAATTTAATTAATTTTGACAATAAATTACAACCATTTATCTGTAACAAAAACAAAAAAATATTAATTTACTTTATTAGTAATACTGGCTGTAATCGTGCTTTTGCCTTTAAAAAAAAAGCGCTGACGCGCGCGCATCGCTAATTTGTGAACAAGTAAAAATTGTTCCGCGCGCTTTTTCTTTTCGCTGTATTGTTTTTATTTGAAAATGTCGTCAAATAATTATGAATTTATTTATTTACTAGCTTTTGCCCGCGACTTCGTCCGCGTGGGTTTCGTACTTTCCTCAAATAAATTTAACACCCTCTCCACCTCTCCCTGAAAAGTATTTCGAAAATTATTGATTACGATCTTTATACTTACTTTATCTAAAGAAATAAGTATTCGGGCCAATATTTTAGTTAAACTACCTAAGATGTTTCAAATAAACTATCCTCCCTTTTCATCACGACAGGGCTTGTTTTTGCATTTGGTACGTTTCCATTTTTATGATATAAAGATTATTTATAAGTACCTACCCATTTTCGTGTTAATGGAAGTTGGAGTTTCTACTCCTTAAACTTTATTACCCTTTTCTACCCCGGTAGGAGTAGAATAAGTAAAACCCTAAAACTCATACTTTTTTATTTTAAGTAAGTAAGTAGTCATCATCATCTGCCTAGCCTTTTCCCAACTATGTTGGGCTCGGCTTCCAGTCTAACCGGATGCAGCTGAATACCAAGTAAGTAGTAAACCCCTAAAAGTGACAATCTTTATTATTTACTGAGGCAAATGTTGAAAAGTTTCAAGTTTCTTAACCCAAGGTTTAAGACCACATTTTCACCTTCACAGTTTTTATCCCCATAGGGGCGAAATATTGAAAACATGTATGGGACGTTTCCATATCTTGACTCAAAGATTATTTATACCAATTTCCCATTGAATCAAGCCACGCAATAAAGTACTCCTCTGTGATATGGACTACCCCCGTTCACCCCGTTAGGGTCAGATTTTCGAAAAACCCAGTCACATTTTTTTATTTATTTTGGTCTTAAGTATACATACTGAGTTTCGAGTTTATATTATTGGACCGCGCGATAAAATTCTTCCATACAAACTGACACCCTCAACCTCCCTTTAGAGCAGAAAAACATAAAATGACAAACTATAATTTACTTAGATAAGTATTTGTGCCAAGTTTGAAGCTTAAATTTATTCATACCATTTTTTTTGGAGTAAATCAAGCTACGCACTATAATACCGGCCTTAAAAATCGAATTACCACTTTTTTACCCGTCAGGGATCTACTTTCGAAAGACCCATTTCTTATTACTTACTTAGACAAATATTCCTTCCAAGTTTCAACTTTATTAACCAAATGAATAAGATTTTTCGTATAAAGTTTTTCCCCACTTTTCACCCCACACAGGAGGAATTTTGAAAAAATGTTTACGATGTGTTCATAACTTGACTCAAAGATTATTTCCAACAATTTTCGAGTTAATCAAGCCACGCAGTAAAATGGAAAATTAACTACTCCTTTTCACCCCGTCAGAGGTAGATTTTCGCAAAACCCTGATACATGTTATTCTTTACTTTTGGTCTTAAGTATAAATACTGAGTTTCGACTTAATCGGACCGCACGTTAAAATTCTTCCATACAAATGTTGACACCCCCTAATCGCCCTTTAGGGGATAGTTTAGAAAAGCAAAAAATGTCAAAATTCATAATTTACTTAGATAAGTATTCATGCTAAGTTTCAAGTATATTAACCAAATGAATAAGATTTTTCATATAAGCTGTATCCCCACTTTTCACCCCCACAGGGGTGGAATTTTGAAAAATCGTTTGGAATGTGTTCATTACTTGACTCACAGATTATTTATACCAATTTTCGAGTTAATTAAGCCAGGCAGTAAAATTTGCCCTGTAAAATTAACTACCCCTTTTCTCCCCGTTAGGGGTAGATTTTCGAAAAACTCTGATACACGTAATTCTTTATTTTTGGTATTAAGTATAAATACTGAGTTTTGAGTTAATCGGACCGCGCGTTAAAATTCTTCCACACTTATTTTGACACCCCCCAATCCCCTGTTAGGGGGTAGTTTAGAAAAACAACAAATGCCAAACTTTATGATTTACTTAGATAAGTATTCGTGCCAAGTTTCAAGTTTATTAACCCAAGGAATAAGATTTTTCATATAAGCTGTATCCCCACTTTTCACCCCCACAGGGGTGGAATTTTGAAAAATCGTTTGGAATGTGTTCATTACTTGACTCACAAATTATTTATACCAATTTTTGAGTTAATTAAGCCAGGCAGTAAAATTTGCCCTGTAAAATTAACTACCCCTTTTCTCCCCGTTAGGGGTAGATTTTTGAAAAACCCTGATACACGTAATTTTTTATTTTTGGTACTAAGTATAAATACTGAGTTTTGAGTTAATCGGACCGTGCATTAAAATTCTTCCATACAAATTTTGACACCCCCCCATCCCCCTTTAGAAGGTAGTTTAGAAAAACAAAAAAGACCAATTTTCATAATTTACTTAGGTAAGTATTCGTGCCAAGTTTCGAGTTTATTAACTCAAGGAATAAGATTTTCCATACAAACTTTCATCCCCCATTTAACTCCCTTAGAGGTTGAATTTCAAAAATTCCTTCCTTATTCCTCGTCTACATTATAAAAGGAACCTCTGTGCAAAATTTCAGCTTTCTAGGTCCAGGGGTTTGGGCTGGGCGTTGATGAGTCAGTCAATCAGTCAGTCAGTCAGTCAGTCAGTCAGTCAGTCAGTCAGTCAGGACTTGTCTTTTTATATATATAGATTTTATTTATTATTATTATTACCACTTACATTTGTTTAACAGGTAGGAACCCAATACAACAATGTAGTCACAATTAGTCACAATTTATTATTTCGGCACCGCCAGAAGTCTCAGAGGCAGCGAAAAAGGCTACTCTAAGCCTCTTGCCCGAAAAATCGACCGATAGAATACTTACAAGCATATCAAAATTTCATCTTATGGAAAACAATCAAAGATGCAAATTCAGTCCGAGTTTTATTTATTTCCTCGCAAATATGTGATAAAACGTCGTATGACATACGTGCGCTTCGATAATTACAGCCTCTGCTTTCTTGTAGCCCTCGCCTACGGCTCGGGCTAGCAATATCGCCTCGGCTGTAATTTTCAACTTACCGCACTTATATCATAATGTACTATTACTGGACTGCGAGTTCTTTCAAACTATTTAATTAAATTAATAGCAAAGTGTTCCTTCATTTTATTTAAACACAGTTAGATTCCTTTATTCCCGAACTTCTAAGTGAAGTGGAAACAATTAAGTCTTTGAAGAAAAGCTATTTGAATCAAGTGCTAGGAAAACCGGCCAATTCGTTCAATAATTGAGATGAGTTCAAGCATCTCCATAATGATAATTACTGGGGAACATTTTAATGGAGTATTATTATTTTTAAAATACTACTTGTAATAAGTTTTTTTTTTCATTTCTTTACAGTTTTGTAAGCCTGTAAGTTCAGATAACTTACTACACTACTTTAATTACTCTATAAATAGGTAATACAACACAAAATTAATTAAGGCGCTGCCCAAACGTAGGACACCGAAAAACGCTCAGTTTTTTGTCGCATAGTTAGGCCTAATAAATAGTACATATTCCAAAAAAAAAAATGTGTATAGAAAAAATATGCTCAAAAAAAAGCCTTGTTGAAATATATTTCATAAAAATAAAATAGTATCATGAAACAAAGCTCAAAAAAATATTTTTCATCACATCATTCTCAAAATTTTGAGAAAACTGCAAAATTACTTTTGTTTTGGCTGTCATTCGATTCAACTAACATTAAACGCATCGCTGTTTTGAACCTTATTTGTTGCCGCGATGGGCTGTTGTCAATAACTTACCTAAAAATTTGCTTCTTACCGCGCCATAAGAATAATGTTGGTGCATAGTTGAATAATTTATTACATCAATAATAATTGCTGTGCTGATAATATAATTCATATAGATAAACAGGTTTATAGCAAAGCAGACTTTCTCTTTCTCTAAGAACTACTTAGACTTATTAATTCCCACTCGATCATACAACAGTAAGTGACGCCTTATCTAATGGGAATTAATATCCAAGATTGATATGACTTCAGTTTTGAATTACATGAAATATCTACTAAGATGCTACGGATATAATTAATTTGTAGTTAATGTATAATACACTAGCTTTTGCCCGCGGCTTCGTCGCGTTAAATTCGGGGTAACACGGTTTAAAAAAAAAGTTTTAAAAAAAGTAGCCTATGTCACTCTCCATCCCTTCAACTATCTCCACTTAAAAAATCACATCAATTCGTCACTCCGTTTTGCCGTGAAATACGGACAAACAAACAGACACACATACACTTTCACATAATATTAGTATAGATCAGGTACGATTAATTTGTGCCTCAAAAGTTTACACATATTTAATGAATAAAAATGCCAGTTCATTCATTGGAAATAAAGGGCAATTTACTATTTGCCACCCTGGCAAGTGTAGCTTAACCTGATTGATTGACCCGTGCGGCTGTTATTACTTAGCCACGAGCCCCTCTGGTTTAACTTAATTAAGGATCTGAAAAAGCTCCGAAACATTCATGGAATCAAAGCTACTGGATAGTCGGGAAAGAAACCTCCAGTGTCCAGGAGATATTATTTTCAAATCATACTACAAAAAGGGTATCTTTTAAATTCCACATCCTAATCATATAACGAAAGGGTCACCTGTTAATATTGATTTTTCGTTAAAAGATTTTTGCATTTTCATACCTACATATTTACATTTAAATTAATAATGAATTACAGGATTTACAGGCAATACAACCCGACGGTACATCATTCAAAACTTAATGAAGGGATTTAATTAAATTATGAATCTGTTGAGTGCTGCTCGAATGAAAAACTGGTGTGCTAATGAGGTCTGTACCAGCGGCCGGACACTGGCTGAAAACCCTGAAGAGACAAATGAAATAGGTCGTAACTCGAATAACTCTCCTCCCGAAACAAAACGAGTATTAAGTCGAAAGTCCTTCGTATAAAAATATTAACTTCCAAGGGTTTGGGACTTTAGACGTCGTAATTTATGACAAAGCATACAATGTCTATAATAATATTGTTTGCATAATGTCTATAATAATATTGTTTGCATAAGTGTTTTGGTTACGATTATAACATTATCTTGCCTCAAATTCGGCTTCGCTTTCAAATATTTGAATTATGTTACGTCGCTCGCGTACTTCCCCACATTTTTACGGATCATATTTTACGGAATAAAAAAAATCTGAAAGTAACGTTCAATTTGATCACTTCAAAATCTGGTAACAATTCAACTGCCATTGAAAAGCTGCCGTTTTACGTGCCGTATATCGTTTCAAAATTTTGTTTGATTACGTAAAGGCTTTAGGGGCGCCAAATTGACCGAATTCATGCCGCGGGCTGGGCGTAATTTTCCTTTTGCTCGAGCGAGAATCGCGTATTGATACCTAATGTGTATACCTAACCTATTTTAGCAATTCAACACACAGCTTGCTATCCAATTGTACGGAGGAATTTTTATTCCGGGCATAAAGATGTTGAATTATGAAAATTTTGTTACTTGTTCGGGTGAACAAGTAACAAAATTTTCATAATTCAGCGTCCAAGTCAATTCAATTCATTTTAATTTAAATTACCCAATTTAATCCATTTTTATTACGGAAGAGATTATTGCTATTAAAAAAGAGAATAATGCATGCTACTCAGTAGAAAAATGTACCTACACTTGAATCTTTCAAATCTGAAAACACTGCTTAGCAGTTTGGAATGACAAAGCACATGTGAATCTTTATACAAATGTGACCGAAATAATATTTCTATTATATATATAAATCCAGACGACAGTATCTCGTGAATAATAAAAAAACTTTACTTACATAAAAGAAACTTGTTTAATAGAGTACCTAAATCCATTGGCAAAAAGGGTTATAATATATAAGTATCTCCAGGTTGGATAGAAGTGAGGCAATTCGTGGTAACATCTGTACTTTAGTTGATTAAAGTCAACCGGTTGAATTAGTTGACGTTCATTTCAGTTTACAATTATGCGAGTACTTATTTACACGAGCGAATAAAGCAGCGCTCTTCAAATGGGTCATCATCGATATTCATCACGGGGCTATTGAATCGAATAGGGCATAATTGCACGCCACTAGCGTAGTACTGGCAGGAAAAAAACATTATGGCGTTCTTTATTTAAAATCGGATTTTACGATACGTACAGCTGACAAGATAAGTGTTTTTGTAAATATGGTAGACGTTGCATTGCAATGTTTACTGAAAATAAATATCCAATTTGAGTTTTCAGCTTTTAATAATTATTTGATTGGATATTTAATTAAACGTTATTTTCATGTTTTAACAATACTTTATTTGTTGTTTTCGCTCAAATTAACATTGGTTACGACAGCGAGTGCATTGAAGTGTAGGCTAAACAAGTTGTAATTGCTGCACATTGTGTCACGCACAAATCAATTCAAATAAAATCAATATATGGGACTATCCTCATGAATAAATTCACCGATAGCCTATAGTACACTTCAGATAGATACGTTACGACTGTTGAATGAGCATTTATAGATTAATAAAATGAGAGCATTATTAATGTAGGTGCAATTTTGCATCCACATTTAGCGGAAAGATCAAACAACATGAAGCGGCTGCCTATGACCCCATTTACTGGGTTATAAGATACCCCTTGGCAAGACTGGTTGTCAAATTTTTGGGCTTCTGTCACGACTATCAAATATCTACTAATGACAGCCGGGACCGACGGTGTGCTTTTCCCGAGGCACGGATATTATTAATATTTGTTGCTAATGAACTCCACTTAACACGTAAGGAAAGGAAGCCTGGTGGTTTTATTGAGCATGGCCTTGTATTCAAACGTGTACAAACAACATATTTACTGAACAGGCAGAATATTAAATATGATCTAGTCAAGCGTATCAATGAGAACGGTAAGCGCGTCACAGCACGTAGGCGTTTGGACGCGAGCCCGAAGACGCTGCCACGCCTCGAGTTATAAACACATCCATGATGAAAAAAATAGCGCGCATCGTATGCTCTGTGGTTCCAATGAACTTGCGAAATGGCGCTAATGTTCTTAGAGCGACTGCACCGCGGACGCCTTATTAGTTACCCTAGAAACCTTGCAAACAGAGCATTGTTATTTGCGCATAATAATTTTAACGCCGTAATGGTAATTTTTAGGTGACGACAGAGAGGTCATCATAAAGTACTTCGGTATGATACATTTTAGTGTTCCACGTGGTTGTGTCTTATTATAGCCGTGTTTTCCTGTTGAGCACACTTCCATTTTTAGAGTCTCGTACCCAGGGGTGCCAATGGGACCTAAGGCTCCGCTGTCCGTCAGTACGTCCGTCCGTCTATTACAGAGTTGTATCTTTTGAACCATCATAGACGCACTTGGAATTTTCAGTGTCTACTACTGTAGCCTAAATATGTAATACTATTGTACCATACAAGAAAGTTTTTTCTATACTTAAAAAAAAAACTTTTTACTAAATATTTTTAAAAATATAATGTAGGTAGTGTTTAATATTTTACGGTGGTACAGAACCCTTCGTCTGCGAGTCTGACTCGCACTAGGACGGTTTTTTATTTACTTACGTAAATAATGTTGTTTTCTGCTGCCCTTTTTGTTGCCTAGTTTGGCATCGCAACAATCAAAACAACAACATCGATTTTAGCTTTTCACTTAATTTTTTTAAGTATTTTGATAAGTATAGGGACTATGGATTCCTATAGGGCAGACTATTTATTAAATTAAAAACGGCCTGCTTCTCTTCCAAACAATTAACATGACTATACCTATGTAGGTAAATACAGAGAACTTGTTTACATATTTTTTCAAACACTATTTTTAACACGAACCTACGCTAAGGACAGTTGAAGTAACCTAAATTTTTTTATGCTATTGCACAGAATTCTGTTTCTTGGATCAAATCCAGAAACGCCCTCTTGTTTCAACGTGGTCACATAAAATTATATTAAATTTTCCCAACACACTGAAACCGGGGGAGAATGAATTCTAAATAAACTAAAGTTCGTTCGTAACGTTAATTTATTGTAACTGTTAGAATTAAGTGTTAACTTCTGCAATATCATAAAGCCTAAGTACATCCATCGGAATTTATATAAATAGATTATAGGTACCATCGCAAACTACTTATCTCATTTACAGGGTGTCCCGTAATTAATGGATAAGCTCTTATGGGGTCATTGTACATATCATTATGAACAAGTACCTATTATTATGGGACCAAACCTGAAATCGTAGAAAAAGAATCAACTTTTTCCTACATTTTGACAAGTTATGCGAACATAAATGTAGGGAACAGCTGATTTGTTTTCGCGATTTCATATTTCACAATAAGTAAAACCGTGCGAAGCAGGGGCGGTTCGCTAGTTTTAGTATAAATTACTACCGAATAGTTTCCAATTAATAGGTACAGTAATTCAACCCGCATTCAGCTGGGCCTACGTGGTGGATTATGGCCCACTTCCTCTCACAGAGAGGAGGCCTGGTGTCCGCGCATTGGGAACTTTATAGGCTAGTTTTGCTATTAAGAATATGGGAGTTGATTCTTGTCTTATGGAGCATTTACAAGTAAAGCACGCGATAAGTACTTACCTGCGACACCTTGGAATTGACATCAAATCCTAGCCCTGAGTATCAAAATTACCTTTTTGCTCAAAATGATTATTGCCATCGTTCAGCACGTTTATCTGCCATCTGTTTCCAATCCAATCCATTTATTGCAAATTGCAAGTCGAAGTCACTATAAATCAGTGCCAGACAATGAAAAACAAGACACAAGCTTGCTAAATTTGGGGCCAATATAAAATCTCTGTTTTTTTAGCAATTTAAAGTGGTTTAGTCTAATTAGATTATCATGTTTGTAAAGTACCCATATAGTTATCAACATACCTACCTATAAGTATTTTATTTAACACCACATAAAAAACTTATAAAGTGCTAACTTTTTATTCGTATTTTCCTAACACTATTTTCACGATTTCGGCCGTTGTGTAAACATAGGTAGGAAGCTACTTAATTAAGAACCCTGGTATCACATAAACAGCTGATCATAACTTCTGTAGGTAGCTAGGTAAATACATAATCTGAATCGATAAATAAAACTGGTGTTACTCATAGTCGTTGTCCACGTAACGGAACGTCTTACAATTCACTAATAACCTTGAATCGAAGCAAAACAGAACCTTTATCAACTGATTATTTATTAATGAAAGTTGCTTGCAAGCCTTGTTACTTACTATTCATATGTTCCACGCTAGTTTACAGTGTCACTATGTTGTTTTATCTTAAACTTGAATCGCAGAGTATCTTTTTAAAGTTCCCCAAATGTTGGTTGGCAATCTTGAAATATAAAATAAGTTATGTCAAAAATAATCTTACCGGTAACACTCAGCGTGATGATAAATAATAAACAGCATAAATGAATGTCTCTAGACATCTTGCAGATGATCAACACTTTCTTCTAAACTACGTATTTTTTATAAATTTTATTCAGTCAACCATAAATAACTTCTTAAATACCCGATTTTTCACTTTTGTTAGTAAATAAAGCAAGTTAAAAGTTTTCAGAATATTACACTTTAACTCGTACGCTTGTAACAAAAAGTTACAGTAATCTTTTCGTATTTAAATACGTAATTTTCAAGTTTACGAGATCGACACGTCTGACTTCCCCTACGCATCAATTTCAACTGGTTTGAACTTTTGAAGAATGAATGATTCATACTGCGGGCGGGAAACGGGAAATGTACTGCACGACCGATTGCACGAACGAACTTTGAATGAAGAAATATATTTGAATGGCTAATTAACTTCGCTACCATAGGCTACCACTGAGAGTGAACGAGTGAAGTTACCATCAGGCAGTGCCCAGAAACTCAGTTAGTACAGTGCCAAAACTTAAATGTTGTTTTTTTAAAGTTGGCATTTTATGGTTTTTTCTTACTCTGTAGTCCTAGACTCCTAGTTATGAACTAAAAAACAAACACAAACCACCCGCCAGTTAATCTGTGGAAAAATGAACTAAAATTACTATTCATTGGTCACATACAGTGTCACTGTGTCAGCGTCAAACTGTCAGTGTCACTGTCATGTCAGTGAAGTCAGTCAACTGTCATTAAGGTGCTGAACTGAAGTGCTGATTGCAAGCTTTAGCGAATTTTTCACTGAATTGAATAATAAATTATTGTTTCAGCACTTTTATTTAAAAGCTTATCATAAAAGTGAAGTTATTGAACGAATAAATCTACTTGTTCAGTAGATATTTCGCTGTAACTGACACAACAGTGGACTTAAATAGTTATAAACATAACCTATAATGGCTAACAAATTTTTAGGAAATATTTTAAAAACTAGACCATCTCTTATGATATTTAAACGATGGGAAGGTTCGAATTCAGAAAAACGTGTGACAATCCATGATCCATTTTATTCCCAGCCACAGAAGAACAAACAAACCTACTTAGAGGTTGTTAAAATGTTTGAAGGCCGGGATACAAGAAGACGAGGTCATGTTGAGTTTATTTACGCAGCTTTAGCAAGAATGCAGGAATTCGGTGTCCAGAAAGACATTGAAGTTTACAAAGCCCTAATTGATGTGCTGCCTAAAGGAAAATTTATTCCTAAAAATATATTCCAATCAGAATTTATGCATTATCCCAAGCAGCAGCAGTGCGCCGTAGATTTGTTGGAGCAAATGGAAGATAACAGTACTTTACCCTTTTACATATTGCTTTGCTTAAGTTACATAGATCTAGCCTCTACTTTTTATAGAATCCATGTTTAATCAGATGCCTAAACTGATCTGAACTATTTTTATAGACCATTTAATAATATTATGTTTTTCTCTGAAAGTACAGAAGTAATGCCAGATTCAGAAATGGAACAGATGCTTCTGAACATATTTGGCTCCCGCGGCATACCTCTTCGTAAGTTCTGGCGCATGTTGTACTGGATGCCCAAGTTCAGAAACTTAAGTCCTTGGTATTTGCCTGAAGAACTGCCCGGCAACACAATTGAGTTGGCCAGACTTGCTATAGAGAGAATAACTTCAGTAGATCCAGACACAAAAGTTGAGATCTGGCAGGTGATAATTTTGTTTATTCTTTTTAAATTTAGATGGCATAAAAGTTTTACTGTGCCTTATGAGAGTCTTTTTGCTTCAAGTACCGGTTTTCATCTCATTAATAAAAGTCATTTTTGTCAGACAGAAGAAATAGAAGCCTGTTTAGATCAGACTTGGGTTGTTAGCGCCCAAAGTGAAGCTCAGAAGATTTTGTTAGCAGAACAGCCGACTGATGAACCTCTGACAGTAAAAGGACCCTTCAATGTGTACTTGAGGGAACAGGTTGTAAGCTATTTCTTACTGATTGGGAAGATAAGGCCTGACATCAAAGATGATACGGACCCTGATGGTATGGATGTTCTCTTAGACTTTTATTTTTATTTTTTGGTAAATTTTTATTCAAAATTAAATTGTATAAATAACTATCCTAGTTGGTCTGGAGAAAGGTGATGGCATTTGTGATACAGGGTAATTCTAGTATGAGTGCCAAAGCACTGTTTTGACACCTAAGTGCAGATTACATTGGACCAAATTTGTTTTTAAGGAGATTTACTGTGCCCATTCTTCTAGTAAAATATATTTTTTTTTACCAGAAACCAGTTTCTTTAAAAATTATTGGACTGATAATAATTTTGATATTATGTGTTCTTCAGATGTTTCAAACATAAAGACGCCTCTTGGAATACCTGGAGTAGTTGGTAGTACAAAGCTACCATCAGTGAGACAAACATTACATGAACAAGATGATGGAACAATAGTTTCAGTATGTGCTACAGGTAAGATTTATGAAAAGTAATAAAAACTTACAGGCTGGCTGTCGAGAGAATGTGTTACTAACTTTAAGCTACTAGAATTGTCGACGATTCTAGTAGCTAATAAAGATAAAATTCGCAAAACATGTAGGTATTAATTTGTATGAAATGTGACAGGTGACAAAAACGCATTCTCTCGTCGGCCGAACCCTTTGAATAATAGCACCAAAGAGGTTTAACACTGAGGTAGAATGTGACATGATATTCCTAATATTTGCATGAGGAAAAATCATTTTTACAATTGTCTTTTGTGTACATTTCAGGCACATCTTCAAGAGATTCCTTACTATCTTGGATCAGGCTGCTGGAGAGGCATGGTAACCCACTACTATCAACCATACCAGTCATATTCACTCTCACAGCACCTCCCAGTGACATGGCTATACCAGAAACTCAACCAGTCAAGAATAGCAGTAAAACTGAAGAAATCGCAGCATAAGTTATTTATAGTTATTGTAGTTTGTATGTAGTAAAATTGTTCTGTTTGAAAATAATTTTGTTTTAATCTCAAGACCTGCATGCAAAACTATAAGTCATATGCTTAGGTTAAATTAAGATTAAGAGTCAAACTAGTCGCGAGCTCGAACTCACTGTTGGTCATGGCCAAAAGCACGCTGTCTCGCCTGGCTTCGTGTCCGACAGCGCTAGTATCAGTGATGAGCAGTTAGACGCTAGTCTAAACGAACAACGTCTAGTTCTCACGCACAGAAACACCGTTCCGAACTGATAGGCGCGTAAAAAAATTCGAAAAGTGCTTCGGAAAATCGAGTTTTGTGAAAGAACCACTGCATAAATCAATTACAAATAAAGTTTATTGATCTCTTCGATAACTGAGCTTTGTCGGTACTGACTTGGTTTTGAAGATTTTACAGTTCTTATAATACTTATTTACACCCAAAGTTACGTTAAAAATAGCAAGAAAAACGAATCTTTGTTGCCTCATAACTGTTTAATGGCTTATATTATTTTACTATTCTGTTTCCGTACAGACACAATTAATAACAAGCCAAAACGATATCATGTTTAATTTTGGATGCACAATGTCAAACAGTGGAGTAATATTCACCCGAAATTTGTATAGAAAAAATATTGAAAAGTGGCACCTTGTGTCGATTATTTGAATTAAATAAAAAATGGTCTTTATTTGGTATATTTCTTTATGGTTTGATAACACAACCAAAGATAATTATGTACAAAATTAAGACTAGTACTTATACAGTACCTGTGTACAGGATACATAACATGATAGTTTCAGAATGAAGAAATTGAAAATAAGTCAAAAGCATAAATTACTGATCTACTGTTGCATTTTTGTTACAAAATTATTAACAAATCATACGGGGTTGTGTAAATACAGTATAGCTGCAGTATTCTGTCTGACATGCAAAAAACACTGCTGGGGGCCAACCACCATGTCTTAGAGCATTATTATTTTAATATTACTTCAGTGTGAGAAAGTGATGGAGCTAACATCCTGTATAGCTCCATCAATTTCTCTATAAGAGATGGTGGTGATCAGTGTACAGTCTTATCTCAAAACAGAAAAATTCTACACCAACTTCTAAGAGATATTGTCTTTGTAGTGGCCAGTTGGCTTACAGCAAATGTCCATATCATACCGATCAGGCCGCAAATTCGGAGTGGTGGTTCTTACAGTGGGGCATTACATGAGGAGAGAAATACTTTAAATGCAATGCTGTGCATGCAAGAAACACCCTTCCCGATATACGGCTAAAGACTAAAATCAATTAAAAAAGTATACATAATAACATCAGCCTTACAAAATAATTATCATATTCATCCATATTTACAACATAATATACTACAAGAGTCAGTCCACTATTTAACACAGGCACACAGCATCTTTATGTCCATTCATAGTCCTCATCATCCTCAAATGATATGGTTCCCCACTGTCAGGTGATGTTGTGCCAGTCTGCTTGGGGCAGCAGATATGTCTCATTGGTGCTGCGGACTACGGTGACACCGGCTCCATAGTAAGGTATGACATATGCTGAACCATCAGATGGGCCAACCACCTTGAACATAAAAAATTCACGATTACATGTTAATATTGTGTGCATTTGATTGAGGATGCATATAGCATACGGACTGACTTTTTTAAAGTCAATTCACACAGGAGGAAAAGAAGATATTAATGCAACTGAGCAAACATTAACCAGTCATAATAATCAAAATTAATTATTACCTAAGAAAATCCTCTATTCAATCATTGTTGAGGAAATAACTATACCATTGTCACAAGAAGCTATAAATTTTGTAAATAAAGAACTTCTACTTAGTTACGTAACAACAATTCAATCAACAACTAATGATCCCAAATACAATCAACTCAAAGTAACATAATGTGTAATACAAAACAGGCAATTTCACTTGGTTGGGTTATATTTTAGCGAGTTAAAGTGCTATTGTCTAATGTTTTGTGGTATTGGAACGTGTCTGACACATGGAACATAAACATTTGGCCCACTATTTTGAAGTAAGCTGATGGTGTCAATGCTGCAGAATACTCGGAACCTTCCAACGACAGTAATTAGATGTGTGTGTTAACACCCCTACTAGCTTTTGCCTGCAGCTTCGCTCGCGTTAAATTTGGGGTAACACGGGTAAAAAAAATGTAGCCTATGTCACTCTCCATCCCTTCAACTATCTCCACTTAAAAAATCACGTCAATTCGTCGCTCCGTTTTGCCGTGAAAGTCGGACAAACAAACAGACACACACACACTTTCACATTTATAATATTAGTATGGATATAAAAATAAAAATCATTACAAAACTGTTTTTTTTATTTGATCCCTGAATGTGTGTTTACATAATTTATAGCTTCTGATGGATACTTTAACTACTCTTATTTAAGTCATTTTTATTTAATTTACCTGAGCAGCAATGAGTATTATGTCCAACAGCTGTCCTAGGAACATGAATCCCAAAGTGCAGAGCTTTGCCAGTCCAATGCCTGGATAGCCTAGGTAGAACCGGTCCAGTCCAAACATACCCAAGAAGACTGAAAGAAGCAGTGCTATCTCTAAAGAGTACCCATTCCTGTGAAACAAAAATAATAACAATAAAAGGATTGTAAAAACCTTAGAGGTACTTTCATATTGTTTTAAATGTTTAATTTCACTTACGTCCATTTACAAGGCAGCTTTCTTTTGAATGTGGAATTATTTGTCTCATTGCAGATTATTCCATCAGCTGCAATACATAGCACTGTAAAACAAAACATATTTTAACTTATTAGGCATGGTTGAAACTTCTGCATTTGTCATTGTTTGAAAATGTTAGCATATTTTCGTACCGTCTGCTTCCCCTTCTGATGGGATATCTTTCCCTTTGGCGCATCCTTTGAACTGTTGGGTGTCTGGATCGATTTGATCTTCGTTTGGGTCAGGGCAAATGTACTGACCTAACCGCAGCGTGCTGCAGTCCACTGTCACCACTTTGTCCCCTTTAACGTCATCTGAAGCCCCTACTCTTGAATATAGGAATAAAAAACATATCTGCACGAAATATATTCGTAACATTTTTGTATCTACGTGCTTCCTTTCAAATTGAAAACAAACTTAGGATATTGCTACGTATTCATTGTAATGTGATAATGCCACCACTCTCCGTAGTTTAATATAGGATTAATCTCCTGTTTATTTTGTTCTTTGAGTTCTTTCGTGATTCACTAAAATATTTTTTACGACACTGACAATGATTTTAATCAATTTGTTGTTGACGTAATGTTATTTTGTATTGTGGTACATACTGCTATTGCTATACGAGCAGTATCATATTCACTTTACAGAGAGTGTGAAAGAGATGAAATTGATGATAATGCCCAAAAACCTTGTTTTGGGTTTTATTTTATCTGTGGCCTTACAATGTGTCATTTGACACTGAAATATTCGTTCTGAAATAAGATTGTTGTTCATCAAGAAATTCACATTTGCAGCTTCCAAACTATAAAAAAACGAGTGTGCTTATGACCACACGACTGAAGTGAAACTTCTTTCGCTCCATCTGTATGTATATTTCATTTACTAGCTATAAGAGAAAGAGAGAAAGAAAATGTGCGCGCGCACTGCTGTCTCTTGCTTATATCGCCCACTTAACTTCCGTTCGCCTTGCCCGATCACACTTTTCGTAACGCTTACGTCACGCGTTCGCCAGCTTACTCCCCAAGTCAAGCGTGCGTAAAGAAGTTTCACTTCAAAAAAAGTTTTATCAAAATAGCTGTTTTTCATTATAGATATTGATTAAATATTTGGTACACTTGATAAAATGTGTTTTGATTTCGTATTGTCAAAAGACGAGTCTTCTTATAAGTGTACAGACGCCAGTAGGTCAACCTACCCTAATCTGTCAAATTTCTTTGATAGATTTTCAACTTTAGCACAAAGAAATAAGGTTCATATTCAATTGGGAAAATCTGACAGTTTGGGGTAGCTTGATGTGCTGGCCTCTGTACTATCTCAAAATGTTAAGTCCTGTGTCGTTTATTGATTTACACATAGTTTTATATACAACCTTATATAAAACTACTGGGGAGACATGGGGACTGCCGACAGAAGTAAAAAGTTAAAACTATGAAGTGACAGTGGGTTTTTAACGCGCTTAAAAAACTATTTAGGTAGGTACTTAAAAAGCCTGTTATAAAATATAGAATCTAGGATGAAAGAGCGAGCGAAGAAAACTCGGGAAAGAAAACTCGGCACCCCGCTCGTACGTAATGTTTGAAAGGTTTGAATGGCCAGATTCGAAAACCTAAACTGTTTTAAAACGAGTTTAACCTTTTCGTCATAATTCGATAAAGTAAGTTTCTGTGGTGGTTTCTAGCAAACAATTTTAGAAATCCACCTTGAATAGTCTCCTATTCAAGGTGGGGTGCTAAAATTTTCAGGTTCGCTTCGCTCGCATCAAATTACATTCTGTTGATTCTTCATAAGTCGACGAAGCAAGTAATTCCTAGTCCTTTTGGAATAAGTAATCGAAAAAAAAAAATCGAACGTATCCGAGTGTGCAAAATGTTCGAGCTCGCTTTGCTCGCTCTTACTCTACAATCTGCTAGTTGCTTTTTGAGCTTGCCTGCATAATTCGACAATTTAATTCCTATTTCTGCTTGAAAATATAAAACAAAACCTGACCAAACTGAGGTGGGTTGTTAAAATTTTCGAGCTCGCTCTCCTATTACTCTGCCGTTGCTATTGTATAGGTACTATACCGTTATAATACAGACGCCAGCAGGTCAACCTACCCCAATCTGTCAAATTTCTTTGATAGATTTTCAACTTTAGCACAAAGGAATAAGGTTCATATTGAATTGGGAAAATCTGACAGATTGGGGTAGCTTGATGTGCTGGCCTCTGTACATACGACCAATTTGGCAGCATTATTAAATAACAACCCCATGTATAAGCTGAGCCCCTGAATAACATTTATGTAAGTAATGTGCAGATGGAGATGTACAGACGCCAGCAAATCGAGCTACCCGAAACTGTACTTTTTTTCGAATTAGCCTTGAACCTTATGCTGTAGCGTTAAAGTTGAAAATCTTTTAAAGAAATTTGACAGATTGTAGTAGCTTGATGTGCTGGCGTCTGTACATAAACCTTAACATCACGCCTTTAATCCCCTAAGGGTTAGGCAGGACCAGTACCGTCATTTATAGTACTTACACCCACATTTCACCAGTTATTAAGTGCCATGTCATAGGGGGCGAGCCTACTGCCGCCAGTGTTAGCGCCAGAAGGCTCGCGAAATTTCTGATGGAAAAACCCAATAACACGACCTAGGAATCGAACCTAGCTAGGACCTCTTGCTAAGCAGTAACGCTAACGACCATTAGACCAACGAGGAGACATACCTCCCTTAAAATATTCCTCGGCACCCATGGTGACCGCCCCAAAATCTTGGGCTGCGACCGCACTTGGTGCCCCTACTTATTAATTTATTTGGGCACCTAAATAGAAGCTTGATAAAACTGCCTAGATATGTAGGTACTGTAGCGGTATCTACAACGCCACATACGAACAACGCGTCATAATGACGTCACAAAAATTCTGCATCTCGCAAGCAGAGTTTACCGCGCAACTAGCATAGGTACCTACAACGGCCAGACATGAATCATTGGGGGTTAACTCTGCAGGAGCGTCGAGTCGGCACCTCTGTCGCTGGTCGTCCTCCGCTAGGCCTCTCCCAGGCAACTGGTGGTCTCACCTGGCGGGGACAGACCGCCGAGGTGTCGTGAAGAAAGCGGCGCTGTGAATCAGCGTCGCGGCGCGCCTGCATATACACGACGTACAATCACTCACATGGGCTCGCGTAATTCCCGCGAGCCCAATCATCCTCGGCCAGGCACGCCAACATAATGAGGAGCCTGTATTAACAGGCCACCGTATGGCCTTTCGCGGCCGGGGGGCTCTGCACCGGTACAGCTCGCCACGCCGCCTTGCGGGGGCGTCGCGATCTCTACGAGTGAATCATTGGGCAGTTGCCTGCCAGACACAACACGTCTGTTTGGAGGATCCTCCCTTTTCTATGAAGGTTGAGTGAACTTTACACCCTGGTCTTCACACCTCTATACTGGTGACCCCAACGTGATCTGAACACGCAACCTTCTGCAAGCTTTAGCGGTGAGTCACCCAGCCAGCCAGCACCCACGGCTTCAACGGGTATCCTGACCACCAGCATGCAGCGACGGCGCATTTGGTCATCACCCTCAGCCTCCTCATCAGCAACCTCGGCACAGTACACTGCACTTTCGGCCGGTCAACAAGAAGAGCTCTCAATTACTCTCCTGGTTTACGCCAGCAGTCAGCCTCAACCCGGCGCTGTATCACATCCGACGCACTGGAGCATAATGCAGCGCCACCCGAACTTACTGGGGCATCTTCGCAGACAGTTCCGACTCACCGTGAACTATGCGACAACCGGATCCGATTCACTGGAACCTCAACTGGCCTGGCAAGCATCGCAAGATACAAGACTCAGCCCACTATCGACCTCCGGTCTCCGGGGGGGAGTGATGTAGCGGAATCTACAACGCCACATGTGAATAACGCGTCATACTGACGTCACAAAAATCCTGCATTTCGCAAGCAGAGTTTACCGCGCAACTATCCCTCCTCCCTTTGCCATGAAGGTTGAGTGAACTTTACACCCTGTCCCTCACACCTCTATGATACCTATTGAAATCTATACATATAATAAATCTGTAGAAAAGTCATTTTTGTACATTGAAGAAATTGAAACAAAAAATAGCCAGCGTGTGAAAAGATAAGTAACAGAACCCATTTCCATCATTTTTGAAATTTTTGTCTGTTTGTCTGTTTGTTTGTGCGCACATCACGTAAAATCTACGAATTCAATGCTGACAATGTTTATATACAAAAATTATACGCAACTTGAGGTTTAACTTAGTTTTTGTTTCATCGAAATCGGTTCACTCTATCAAAAGATATGATTAATTTAGTGAGTTCAAGAAGTAAAATATTACGTTACGCAATTAAGTATAGTACTTGCAACGACATCTTAAGACTAAAAATAGAACTAATGTTGATAGTTGAAATCTAAATCCGATAGATGGCGTTGTGCAAATGACGTCATTTTCTGAATCGCGGTGTTAAGATTTTCCGCGCGAGGATGACGTCCACCGTGTTTACTAGGCAAATTGGGTTTCGTTAGGTGTCTTAAAAGTTCTTGCGTGTGTCGTAAAAGTTCTTTGGTTGCTTGGTTTATCGATTTTCTAAATTGGTCGAAAAAAAAGTATTTGCTTATCTTATTGGTTTCGTTTGGTCAACTTTGGTCATTGGTTTGAAGTACGAAGTAAAGATTGTATTTGATTTACTTCGTAGTTTGAATCCAATAGTGCCAATCGTTATACAGTAAGTTAGTGTTGCCAATTCGTTGAGTCACGACCACGAACAGACGATACGTTGTCACACTAGACTGTTCGACGCACCGTTCTTTTAAGTTTGTAGGCTATTCAGTCATAAGTGTTGTTAGTTTTGTTTATTGCTTTAATTTTCCTTGAAAATGCCTCAAAGAAAAAAAACTAACCTTTCGCTGCGTAGCCGAAATGCGAAAAGGATGAGACTTTGTAGGTCTCAGGAATCGGAAGAAGATCGTGAAGCACGGTTATCTGCTAACCGAGAGCACATCGCTCTTTCACGTGAATCGGAAACGTTCACCGAAAGGGAGTCACGTTTAAGTTCACAAAGAACACGGACCGCGACTTTGCGGTCTCAAGAGAGTATCCAGGAACGCGAAGACCGGCTGTCTGCTGATCGGGAGCGCCACTCTCTCTCACGTGAGTCAGAGACATTCACAGAAAGGGAGTCGCGCTTAAGTTCGCAAAGAACTCGGACCGCGACTTTGCGTTCTCAAGAGAATATCCAGGAACGCGAAGTTCGGCTGTCTGCTGATCGGGAGCGCCAGTCTCTCTCACGCGAGTCAGAGACTTTCACAGAAAGGGAGTCGCGCTTAAGTTCGCAAAGAACTCGGACCGCGACTTTGCGTTCTCAAGAGAATATCCAGGAACGCGAAGTTCGGCTGTCTGCTGATCGGGAGCGCCAGTCTCTCTCACGCGAGTCAGAGACTTTTACAGAAAGGGAGTCGCGCTTAAGTTCGCAAAGAACTCGGACCGCGACTTTGCGTTCTCAAGAGAGTATCGAGGAACGCCAAGCACGTCTGTCATCTGACCGAGAGCGACACGCTCTCTCGCGCGAGTCTGAATCTCTCTCCCAAAGAGAAGAACGATTACAAATAGCTAGACATAACTATGTAGGTGTACAAAGAAACAATGAAAGTTATCTTGCATCTGAAAGGGAAAGAATAGATGAACTAAGACGAGCAGAAACAGCAGAACAACGTCAATCTCGCCTAGAAATAGAACGAGCTCGATACCATATGAATAGAGAAACAAATAGCGGAGCTGATGAGTCCATGGAAAATGACGATGCAAATATTTTATTACCTTGGGACAATAGGGAAAAATCAGGGTTCACATATTCGTCTAGAATTAATTATGCTGGCTTTACTTTCGTGGGTGACATGAGAGAAATTTGTAATTTTTGTCATGCTTTGAAATGGAGGAAAGAGACAGATGGAATGTGCTGCTCAAATGGAAAAATTGTTCTTCCAAATTTCCAAGATCCACCACACTTACTTAAAAGTCTCCTGAATGGCGATCATCCCCAGTCGAACCGTTTTTTGGATAATATTCGTTTATATAACAGTGCTTTCCAAATGACTTCCTTTGGGGCAAAACAAATAACGGAAGGACCGTTCATGCCAACCTTCAAAGTACAAGGTCAAGTTTATCACCTTATTGGATCTTTGCTGCCAGAAAATGAACCCAAATTTCTCCAAATTTATTTTGTATCCGATTACACGCAACAGCTCAATGTTAGAAATCACAATTTTCCCCAGCTCAATGCTGAGCTTTTGGGTCAACTTCAAGAATTGCTGCATCACGTTAACCAGTACGTTCGTGAATTCAAAGCTGCATTGGAGTCAATTCCACAAGGCAGCAATGATTTCAAAATTGTTATAAGTGCCGATAGACGTCCTGTGGGTGAACACCGTGGAAGACACAATGCACCCGTCGCAGATGAAGTTGCAGTTGTTTTAGTCGACCAGGAGTGTGAGAGACGTGATATCGTGTTGCGTACACGCGACGATCGCCTTCAACGCATTTTGGAAACCCACCGAGCTTACGACGCCCTGCAATATCCACTAATTTATTGTCATGGTGAAGATGGGTACAATTTTGGGCTGTACCAAGTGAACCCTACTACGAGAGTCACTAATTATCAAAAAAAAATATCTGCTCAACAATACTATTCCTACCTTTTACAAATAAGGCAAAACAGTTTCGTATATTTGCAACGATTTCGTGGTTTGTTCAGCCAATTTATTGTGGACATGTACGCAAAAATAGAAACTGAACGTTTAGTGTATATTCGCACTAACCAGCGACGGTTACGCGCTGAAGAATACGTGCACTTGCGGGACGCCATGCAATCAGATAATAACGTCGAAAACTTGGGTCGATTGGTTATTTTGCCATCCAGTTTCACAGGCGGTCCGCGGTATATGCACGAACGAACGCAAGATGCTTTTTGTTACGTCCGTAAATACGGCCGGCCGGACCTTTTTATAACATTTACAACAAATCCAAAGTGGACGGAGATTTGCCAGGCACTTCTCACAGGACAGGCGTCATACGACAGACATGACATTATTGCTAGGACTTCATTTAAAACTCAAAGTCTTGATTAATCTACTTACAAAGGAGAAAGTTTTCGGTTCAACTCTTTGTTTTATGTATAGCGTCGAGTGGCAAAAGCGTGGTTTACCCCACGCGCACATTCTTCTGTGGCTGGAAGAAAAAATTCGTCCCGATGCTATAGACAGTGTCATAAGTGCAGAATTTCCGGACTATAATGCAGATCCGATTTTGCATGACATAGTAAAAACACATATGGTTCACGGGCCATGTGGCCTCTTAAACAGGGAATCACCGTGCATGAAAGATGGTCAATGCTCAAAAAAATACCCCAGAGCACTGAAAGAACTAACTATGGCTGGGGAAAATGGGTATCCGCAATACCGGCGAAGATCACCGTCACAAGGTGGTTTCACAGCTACTGTCAGATTCCGTGGACAAGAAATAATTCTAAATAATAGTTGGGTGGTACCGTATTCTCCAGTTTTGTCAAACGCTTTTCAAGCACACATTAATGTTGAAATTTGTAATAGCGTCGAATCTATAAAATATATATGTAAATATGTTAATAAAGGTAGTGATCAAGCCATGATAGCACTAAGAAATAACAACCAATTTGATGAAGTGACAAGGTATCAATCTGGCCGATACATAAGCTCTTCGGAGGCAGTTTGGCGCATTTTGAGTTTCCCTATTCATGAAAGGTATCCGCCAGTCATCCATCTTGACGTGCACCTGGAAGGCGGGCAGCGAGTTTACTTTCAGCCAGAAAATGTGGCAGAAAGAATGAACAACCCAAGACAAACCACCTTGCTCGCATTCTTTCGCCTTTGCGAAAGAGACAATTTCGCTAAGTCTCTGTTGTACAATGAAGTGCCACATTATTATACTTATAACAAGCAGCAAGGTGTTTTTAATCGCAGGAGACGTGGAACTGCTGTAGAAGGCGAGTCCGGCATTTTTAAAGAACACGTGATTGGAAGAGTATACACGGTGCACCCAAATAATGCAGAGTGTTATTATTTACGCCTTCTTCTTCACACAGTGCGAGGACCTACTTCTTTTGCTGAGCTCCGCAAAGTGGACGATATAGAATATCCCACATTTCAAGCTGCTTGCCGCGCACGGCATTTATTAGATGGCGATCAGCATTGGGATGATGCTTTAGCCGAAGCATGCGTCAGTGATAGTCCACATCGTTTGCGCCATTTATTTGCCATTTTGTTGACATTTTGTGGCCTATCGGACGCTGGGCAGTTGTGGCAAAAATATAAAGACGCGTTTGCCGAAGATTTTTTGAGACAGCAAAATATAAATAGTGAAACTTCTGACCAAGTACGTGAAAGCTGCCATAATAGGGCTTTGCTGGCTATACAAGATATAGTTACAAGTATAGGAGGGAACCCCCTCAGTCAATACGGCTTGCCGACACCGACAGTTGGTGGGGAACGAATTAATAGGGAGTATACATCTGAAATAAATTACAACCCCGAAGAGTTAGCAGAAATATTGCGAAATGGCTGTTCAAATTTGACGTCAGAACAACGTCAAATCTTTGATAGAGTATGCTGTAGTGTAGAACATTCATTAGGAGAAATGCTGTTTTTAGATGCACCTGGTGGAACAGGTAAAACTTTCCTCACTAAAGTTATCTTGGCTCAAATAAGGAGCCAAAACAAAATTGCCCTTGCCGTCGCTTCCTCAGGAATAGCTGCCACTTTATTACCAGGAGGAAAAACTGCACATACAACATTTAAAATACCAATCGACTTGGACCGCACAGAAAACCCTGTTTGCAACGTGTCTCGCAATAGTGATAAAGCAAGGGTTTTACGCGATTGCGCCCTTATCGTTTGGGACGAGTGTACGATGGCAAATCGTAAAGCTGTGGAAGCTGTAGATAGAACGTTGCGAGATATAAGACAAAATGACCGACCGATGGGAGGCTTAACGGTGCTATTCTGTGGAGACTTCAGGCAGACACTCCCTATAATACCCAGAGGAACGAGGGCCGATGAAATAGGTGCCTGTTTAAAGAGCTCTATTTTATGGCGTAGTGTCATATTAACTAATTTGAGCTTTAATATGCGAGCATATTTGGGAGGTGACGCAAACGCGCAGGTTTTCTCAAATTTACTACTTCAAATTGGTAACGGCACATACCCGACTCAAGAAGGAGGTAAAGTAACTTTAGTCGAAAGCCTGTGTTCTTCTGTTGCCTCACAGCAGGAACTCATTTCCTCTGTATACGGAGATCCATCAGAGATCTCGAACCATGACGCTGCTTGGCTATGCCAACGAGCTATTTTGGCACCTCGCAACGACCAAGCAGCAGCAATAAATTCTCAAATATTGGTACATGTTTCTGGAGAAAGTAGGGAATATTTATCTATTAACACGGTTTTAGAAGAAGGAGATGCCACCCACTATCCAGTAGAGTTTTTAGACTCTCTAAATACACCAGGTCTTCCAGCACACAAAATTTATTTAAAAGTCGGAGTACCAATCATTCTACTCAGAAATTTAAGCCCACCAAAACTATGCAATGACACTCTCAATGAACTCGGTTGAGAGTAACAAATCTCCAACGAAATGTCATCGAAGCCGAAATCTTAACAGGTTGCGGCTCCGGTGATGTTGTTTTCATTCCCAGGATACCCATTATCCCCAATAATTTTCCGTTTACTTTCAAACGTGTGCAATTTCCTGTAAGCCTCTGTTACGCTATGACTATTAATAAAGCCCAAGGCCAGACGTTATCCGTTGCGGGTGTAGACCTTACTTTTGATTGTTTTTCACACGGCCAACTCTATGTTTCTCTATCACGTGTTAGCAACCCAAACAACCTTTTTGTATATGCTCCGGGTAATTCCACCGCTAACATAGTATATAGAGAAGCATTAACGTAATCAACTATACCAAAGTCAGGACTCTTATCTAAATCATCAAAAAGGTGATATACTCTTATCTAAACGACGTTATTTTGTTCTCGACAACCACGCGAACGAAGTCACGGGCACAGCTAGTATTATAATAATAAGCTTAGATAATCTCAGAAAAATATAAATTTCATTAACACGCTTGTCTAGTCGACTCGACCGTCGTAACTAAATGTGGAATGGATTTATAAATTCCATTTTCCAATACTGCACCTATGAATAATTTCGTTAATTTCCTGTACTGTGTACTGTGGATGAATTGGATGTTCATCCAAAACTGTCAATAGTAGTGCTCGAGCGACTAGATCAGGCTCTAATGTTACACTAAGTACGTTAAACTGGACTCGACCCATATTCTCGTTTAATTTCCGGGATAACCACGGCCGCAGAAACTACTTATTCAAAATATAATATCTAGAGGCCATTTTAAACGATCGTACTACCTATGTGGAGTTGCGAACACCACCCCGTATTACCTATTAATATAATATGTAGGTATTATGATATTCAAATACTTACGTGCGTTTAAGCACCCAGAGCAATTTGTATAGATTCTTTTCCTTTTGATAGGTAAAAAATTTAAAACACCATTTTTAAATGGTTTGAATTTTTGCACAACACTATGTATTGCGCTCGTAACTTGTGGAGTAGGTACCTATTCGCAAATTAAAATTGACTTTTATTGGAAAAATTGACTCGCGCTCGCGTGAAGTGAAGGCTTATGTTGACAGAGAGCCCTTATCTTCTCTTCACATTTTTGTAACAGCCACTTTCATCTTTCAGTTCAGCCTAAATTAATAGAATTTGATGCAGTTTATTGAGTGGGGAGCGAGATGGGTCTGATGAGGGCAACATAAAAACAAGATACTTATGTAACAGTTTCTTTAAAATTTATTTTATAAATTATAAATTTAAATATTTTATTATTTTTCTTGTAAGAAAGCTTATACTGGGTGTAATTTCAATCACCGTTATCCTCTTATGGGGTCATTGTACTCATTATTATGAACAAATTTTACTAGGTATGTGACTAAACTTGAATCGCGAAAAAAAAATCTGCTGTTCCCTACATTTTGACGAGATATACGAACATTTATGTAAGGAACAGCAGATTTTTTTTCACGATTTCACGTTTGTCACCTTAGTAAAAGTTGTTCATAATTATGAGTTAACGGTGATTAAAATTACACCCTGTATAATCTTTATAACGTGTCGGGTGTCCAAATTACAAAACGCCGCAGTACAATTTTCCTCAACAATTAGCCTTGTCAGAAAAAAATACAATAAGGCAACGCCTGGCGGTAATGAGTGCAATCTTGAGGTGCTAACAACCCCGGTGTACCTAATTGCAGCCAAGACTAACGTGCCCCATTACTTACAGGGAACAAGTTTTGTTTACTCAACAACACCTGCAGCGCGAATAACTTGTCTTTGTTGGAATATCATGAATAATGCTGGCTGGCTGGCTTTTGTTTGTAGTTTTATCCGCATAATAAGAAATGCGTAGGTGCTACATACAGTTTGATTGTTCTAATTTAAAATTGCACGCCCCTCCACTGTTTGTTGCATACCTACATATTTAAAGTATTGTATTGACATTTTAGTGGAAGGGAGTGCAATTTTAAGTTAGACGATCTCTACCAATGTAGGTATGAGTTGTGCAAAATTTAAAAACGTTACTCATGAAATAAAAATTCCAGCTTGCAGATAGGATCTCTTTCATAATTTTATGGTTTCGATAGTATCAACTATGTTAGTAACACTATAAAAATATATTTAGGTATACAGTAACTTATCAATAATTTACCTAGAACATTGATTTTGAATCTTGTGTAAGTGATATTTAAAATGTTGTGTAGTTAGTGCATAGGTAGTCGTAAATTCCTAAATTAAATTAATTTGATATCGATTTTTCTATTGCTGTAGGTCATTAATTTAAGGTCAGTCTTTTTATGCTTACCTATCTTCAAGTTTTCAAACTTTCCAACTTTTAGGCAGAGAACGACACTAAGTCCCGTATTACACTATTTACTTTACAATACTTTGCTAGTCTCGACTACCAGTCTTACTTAGGGTCGGTTTTTTGATCCGTGGTTAACTCGACCTATGTTAAAAATAGTAACTAATAATAATAATTTATTTATTTTCACTTCAAAAACACAAACATCAGTGTAGACCTGGCTCTTGTACTAGGGGGTCCTATATCACAAGAGCCAAAAAAAAAAGGTAATAAAATTATTATATAATTAATTAATTATTATGGTTATTGTAATCACTAATGGTCACCCGGGTCAACTAATAGTTAATTATTTGACAATTCAAAGACAAACAATTGATCAAAGAAACACATTTTGCCAAAATTTAACCATTAGTTACTATTTTTAACAACTGGTCGAGTTAACCACTGATCAAAAAACCCGCCCCAGAGAGTAGGTATCGTGTTACCCAGTATGTTGAAGGTATATCACCTCCATGTACTGACAGTAACTACTGGCTAGATGAAAAACTGTTTTAAATGTAATATTGACGTAAAGTTTTTTCAATTAGATTCCATGTTCTACATTGTTCACCATGACCTTCCTAATATATGTGTAACCACATAACTTGTGTTTCCGCTCTGCAAACCTCCCCAACAAAGGTTATGGGCCCAGAGCAGTAAAGTGTATTGTATGTTGTTGAAATTGTTGTGAAAATAATTCGAAATCTTGAAGATTTGTAAAGTACATGTAGGAAGAAAAATGACTTCGAATGTACGTATTGAATTATTGACGAAGGACAACTACGACAGTTGGAAGGTACAGATAGAAGCATTGTTAATTAAAAATGACTTCTGGGAGTATGTAAGTGGAGAAAAGCCAAAACCTACTACCGATGCTGCTATATCGACATGGAAGACAGCTGACAGAAAAGCAAAGTCTGAGTTGATATTGGCATTAGATCCGAGTGTAGTTCGTCACGTAAAAAGGGTGGAAACTGCACGAGAGGTATGGTTAAAATTAGAGAGCTTGTTTGCATCAAGAGGACCTGCAAAGAAAGCGAATTTAATGAAAAGGCTCATGTTACAAAGGATGAGTGAAAACCAAAAGGTACATGAGCACCTTGATTCCTTTTTTGAAGCTGTCGACAAATTGGAAGAAATGGATATAAAAATCCATGATGATTTATTAACGATAATGCTGCTGTACAGTCTTCCGGGAAGTTATGAAAACTTTAGATGTGCTATAGAGTCTAGAGATGAACTTCCAAAGCCAGAGCAACTAAGAGTTAAAATCATCGAAGAGGATAGTTCAAGAGGAAACGCTCAAGTTGACAAAATAGAAGGCGCCATGTATTTGGACAAACATCAGAAGAAAACGACTGGAAAAACATTTAAGTTTAAATGTTTTAAGTGCCACAATTTTGGCCATAAGGCATCGGACTGCACTAAGAAAAGGGAGAAGACTCAAGAAACTCGATGTGTGGAGTCATGTACTAGTCATGAAAGTAGTGAAGTTTTAACTATATATCATGTTTCAGATGACTGCCGCATCGCTGTTGATGCGAAGCGCCGTCAGGAATGGATTTTTGATAGTGGTTGCACTTCTCACATGTGCAATGACCCGCAAAGGTTTGCTGAGATACTCCCTGCGAGTCAAAAATTAAAATTAGCCACAGATTCTTTGACAACCGTGCAAGGTAAAGGTACAGTTGAGTTATTAACATGCAATGATGATCGAACGCGAAAAATTAAATTTGAAAATACCCTATTGGTTCCCGATTTACGTAGTAATTTAATTTCCATCGCCCAACTTACCGAACGAGGTTGTGAAGTCACGTTCAAGCATGACGTAGCCTATGTAGTTAAAAAGGGTGAGGTAAAACTGACCGCTGATCGGCGAGGTGATTTATATTACTTGAGGGAGCTGGACGCTTCAGCGTCTGTGGTAAGTAGTGAAAGTGTTGATCTGTATAGATGGCATGAGCGTATGGGACATCTGAATGCTAGGGATCTTATGAAAGTACTAAAGAAATCAGGTATTGATCCGATGAAGATCGATAGTAACTTGCATGATTGTGATGTGTGCGCTAAGGGTAAAATGGTGTCGTTGCCTTTTGTGAAATCCAGTTTACGCTGCAACGAAAAATTGCGAATAATATACTCTGATGTGGTAGGTCCAATGAGAGTTCAATCGAATGGCGGAAATAAATACTTTGTTACTTTTATTGACGACTGTACTCGTTGGTGTGACGTCTTTATGCTGAAAAATAAAAGTGACGTTTTGTCAAAGTTTAAAATTTTTAAATGTCATGTAGAAAATTTGACAGGAAGAAAAATTAAATTTTTACACACGGATAACGGAACTGAATACAAAAATAATTTATTCAATGAATATTTAGAAAATGAAGGAATTAAGAGACGTTTTACGACGCCATACTCACCTCAAAGTAACGGCATCGCTGAACGGATGAACCGTACGTTGATTGAGATGGCAAGGTGCATGATCTTATCGTCAGGTATTTCACCAAGTTTTTGGGCAGAGGCTGTAGCTACTGCATGTTATTTGCGTAATAGGTGCCCAACTAGTAGTCTAAATGGCGAAATTCCATACGAAAAATGGTTTGAGAGACCTGTGAATGTCAAATATTTAAAAACATTTGGCACGGAAGTACACGTCTTGGATAAGGAACCAGGTAAAGATAAGTTTGCAGCACGAAGTTCACTTGGCATTTTTGTGGGTTATCCAGCTGATGCTAAAGGCTATAAAATATGGATACCTGAGAGTAGAAAAATCGTAGTGTCGAGAGATGTAAAATTTCAGGAAGGTAAACTGACTGAAATTGAGTGTAAGGTCTCAAATAAATCACTAATAGAACCACAATATGAAAAGAGTATTGTGAGAAAGACTGTTGATATAGAAATTCAAACTAAAGAACAGTCGGATGTGCCATTTAGTGATGAAAATTCAAGAGAAGAAGTTCCATTAGATATTCAACCGAATGTGCCAGTGATTGATGAAGGAACATCAGAGAATACAGAATCTACTGGAATTGGTAATAGAAACGTTACTTTAAAAAGAGGTCCTGGAAGGCCAAGGATTCAGAAAGGACAGGTTGGCCGCCCTCGTAAAATCTACAACATGGTTGAGGTAGAAGAGAGTAGCGACAATGAGTCATCGACGGAAGAATACGTCGACACTGATGATTTTGTTGGAGCAATTGAAACCACGTTGAAGGAAGCTTTAGCATCTGACGAAAAGGTCCAATGGGATGAAGCGATTCTTTCAGAAATAAGGAGTCTAGTAAATAACGACACGTGGGAAATTGTGAAGAAACCTTCAGATCGTAATATCGTAGGATGTCGATACGTGCTGACTACAAAGCTAAATGTTGACAATACCGAGAAAAAGAAGGCCAGACTAGTAGCAAAAGGATACAGTCAGCAACATGGCCTAGATTATAATAAGACATTCGCCCCAGTTGCGAGAATTGCAACTGTACGTTTGTTGGTCGCCTTAGCTGTCGAAATGGGCATGGACATTGACCAGATAGATATAAATACCGCCTATTTAAACGGTGATCTGAACGAAGATATTTATATGAAGATCCCAGAGCTGCTGAAAGAAGGTTTAGAGAAACTAAAAAATGCAGATGGCGTTAATTCTGCAGTAGGTAAAAAAGCTGCTAAAATGCTTGAAGATATGAAAGCAGGTGGTGACACCTGTCGTCTGAAGAAATCTCTTTACGGTCTCAAACAAGCTGGACGACAGTGGAATATTAAACTGGACGAGAAGCTGAGAGAAATGGGATTGAAACCTACGATAAATGAACCTTGTTTGTATCACAAACGCAATAAAGGTGGATCAGATCTTTTTGTTGTTGTTTACGTGGATGACGTATTAATCGCATCAAAAAATAGATTGTATATAGATAAATTCAAGCAGGAATTAGCGAGGAGATTTGAGCTTAAAGACTTTGGTCAAGCAACCTTCTGTCTCGGGATAAATATAAAGAAAAGTGGCAATGAGTATTTCTTGTCACAAGAGAAGTATATAAAAGATATTTTGAAGAAATTTGCTATGGATAGTTGCAATCCAATCCAGACTCCAATGGAAATCGGAAATCCTGTTATTAGTGAAAAAGAAGTAATAAAAGGGAAACAATTTCCGTATAGAGAACTTATTGGAGCACTCATGTATTTAAGTGTAGCAACTAGACCTGATATCGCCAACGCTACGGCAAAACTTGCACAGTTTGCAGAAAACCCGCAGGAAACTCATTGGAGGGCTGCGAAGCGAGTTCTTCGATACTTGAAAGGTACGATAACTCATGGTTTGGCGTTTAAGCCGACAGGGTTATGCATACAAGGGTATGCAGATGCAGATTGGGGTAACTGCCTCATTAATAGACGATCCTTTACGGGTTATTTATTCGTTCTAGGGGGCGCAAGCATATCATGGACTTCACAAAAGCAACGCATCGTTGCGACTTCTACTTGTGAGGCTGAGTTTGTGAGTTTGGCAGAAGCTATGAAAGAAGCTGTGTATTTGAATAGCCTGTTGAAAGAACTAGGTTTACATCAACTCTGTAAGGTAAGAATGCATGCTGATAACTTAAGTGCTATTTGCCTTGCTGAGGATCATGGTATACATCATGCGAAAAGTAAGCACATTGACATTAGACATTTCTTTATAAGGGATGTGCTACGTTCCAATAAAGCTATAACATTGGAACATTTGTCAACTGATAAGATGTTGGCAGATGTTCTCACCAAACCTTTGCCTCGCGTAAGACACGAATTACTAACAAGTGCGTTAGGATTGTGTGTGAGAAAATAAAGATAGGTTTATTATTTGTGAATCGTATCGTACATGAGTTGAGGGGGTGTGTTGAAGGTATATCACCTCCATGTACTGACAGTAACTACTGGCTAGATGAAAAACTGTTTTAAATGTAATATTGACGTAAAGTTTTTTCAATTAGATTCCATGTTCTACATTGTTCACCATGACCTTCCTAATATATGTGTAACCACATAACTTGTGTTTCCGCTCTGCAAACCTCCCCAACACAGTAACTGGGTTGTGAAGGTCATACAGGCTCTCGCTCCATGTAAAATGGATACCTACTGGTATTCAGCAGCATCCGGTTACACTGGAAGCCGACCCCAAAATAGTTGGGAAAAGGCTAGGCAGATTGGTTGACGGTACAGTCAACAGCAAAAGTAGATGATGAAAATCAGAAATTCAATACTACCTAATTAATGAACGGAGTTCGCGTCAGAACTGTGTGGCGTCGAAGTAGTAAATGTTTGGTATAATTTACAATCACATAACGACACTTCGACGCCACACAGTTCTGACGCGAACTCCGTTCATTAGTATTGAATTTCTGATTTTCATCATCTACTTTTGCTGTTGACTGTACTTTGTTAGGGAGATTTCGTGACTTAATTGGGCAAAGAATAGAAAGAAAGAAAATAACCCAGAATTCCCTATTTTTTATTACATAAGCAGGGCATGCATAATAATAATGAACCAATAAACTTTCTCCAGCGAAGTCCTCACTCAATAATTCGGTCCGTCTCATTAGTGGATGTAGGACATTCAAAAGTTATTGAACAGACAAAGTTTTTCTAAACTTTGTTTGGACTCATTATACATTCAGGATAAGTCAGTAACATCCGTCTGTGAGAGGGCACAGTTTGCATCCGGACATCGGAGTTACACTAACGAATCAACTTTTAACTAGTCCATGGGTTGAGCTCGTGAGCGAATTTAAGAAACTAGCTCATACTCGATTTGGGAAGAAGTGGAGCACGGATATTCCGCCGTATTTATCTTCCTAGTATTATTCTTGTGTGGGATATCCTACCTACTCATTTGCCGAAAACCATGGTGGGCTATCGAAACTTTGGTAGACCGTAATTAAAACTCATTCGATAATTTAAATGAAACGATTTTATAAAAATACATAGATAAACTGGTTACATGCTTTATTATATCACTCATTGAATACACAAAATCGATTACAATGATTTCGTTATAAAACATTAAACACGATACAAATATTATATTGATGCTAAAACTATATATTTTATTGTTTTTTTTTCGCCTTGAGAACACGCTTCTTGTAGTTCAGTCCTCAGCCTCGCCAACCAGTAAAAGATGGAGACCTGGTAAAATCGAAAAGTTTAAATAAAAAGGAATCCTCAATTAGGTATTATTTTCTTGGGAATGTCAACATGTAAATCTGTCAGACAGTTTAAAAAGTATATCTACAGCAGATATTCTAATTTGCCGAATATACTTACAACTATGGCCATTCGAAATCGTCTATGGTTTAGTGATGCGGTAGTATTAATTTTAGGTTTTGGTGCGATCGATGTTACAAGTAATTTCCGAACATAAAACAGATATAATCATGAATTTCGATATTTTCCGTCTGTTTTTTTTATTATTTTAGTATAAAAACCTTACTTCAAATTTGCGCTTTTATATTATCGTGGACATCCACGTCCGTAAAATGTACAGAAACACGTGCACGTTATTACTTTATCATGGACGGAAATTTAAAAGCGTTTTTATATATTTTCATACCGTTAAGTGTGGGTTAATTTATAAAAAAAATGCGAAAGTTCGTCGCTGCATCCTCGAGATTTACATAATTCATGATTTTTTGCTGTCACAGACAAAACAACTGTAAAAGGACCATAGTACACTTATAAAGTACTAGATATCGAACACAATGTATAGAGAAACCCAAAAAATAAAACCATAGATTGGTGGGGTCAAGTAAGTGACAACTATGATACTATAAAAGCAGTTTCACAAACTTTTCAAAAGGCTTCGAGAACTTGAACCATTACTTAGATCAATCGATCTTTTAGTTGAGTTTTACATTACATTGCATCAAAAAAAAAATTTGTTGCCTCAGGGTTTTATATAATACTAGCGGCCCGCCCCAGCTTCGCACGGGTGCATATTTTTTTCAAATTTCCGAAATGTTCTTTCATACAAATCTTGTCCTGGCAATATTCGCAATCAAATAATATTGCGATTATAAATTGAGATATAAACTATCCTATCTTTCAAGTTGGATGAAACTACACACAGTGTGCAAAATTTTATTCATATCGGTTTAGTACTTTAGGAGTCCATTGCGGACAAACAACGTGACACGTAATTTATATATATTAAGATAAACAACAAATTATAATACTTACGTGTTGAAGGTGGGCGCTTGTGTCTGTGGCGCCTGCGACTGTTGCGCTAAGTTGCCGAATGTCAGAGTGTTTTGTGTCGCTAAGCTTTCGAACGTAGCATTAGATTGTGTTGGCTGACCGAAACCTGATATAAAAAGGATCTTATTTTTAATACATGATTTCTCTCATATTTTAATATTCGGGCCCTAGTTTGAATTTTTAGAAAATTTCAGATGGTAGAGGCTCAAAAACGCTCATTATTTTAATCTAAGTAAAATGTATCTTTCTGGACAGAAAACGTTTTAAGACTGACTGACGTTATTAGTGCAAATAATAGAGTTGGCTTATGGAAGACGAGGCTGAATGGGAAGTTTTCTTTGTATTTTTGGTTTATTTTCTTAAGTTTTCTGTCTGTCGAATGGGAATAAATAATGCGGCTTTGCCTTTTGATTAAGACTATGAGAATACGTACTGGGTTGTGCGCCTCCAAACATCTTCCCAGGCGATGAACCGCCCCCGAACGCGGCACCTCCACCGAACGTCGCCCCCCCTCCGAACGCCGCGGGTGCACCGAACCCTCCCCCTGGACTTTTGTTGAAGCCACCGCCGAACGACGAGCCAAAGCCACCACCGCTAGGCGGAGAACCGAAGCCCGTCGGTTGCCCGAATACAGGCTTAGAACCAAATCCAGATGAGCCACCGAATGCGGGAGCTGGGGGTATAAATTTGCGGATAAAATATAGCTTTTGCATGCATATAATCAGCCTGTAACGTTCCAAATGCTGAGACTCAGGCTCCCTCTCAGTAGGGAGCTCAACTTATGCAGTAAAGATAAATTAGATAAAGGTTTTCATGCGGATCAATATCCAAGCATATGTATTTTTATTAAATTAGGCAGAACGATTGTGCAAAACGATGACGGTGAAGTTGGCATGTCTCATATATTCATTGGGAATAGTCGATTTGGAAGGAAATCTCATTTCATAATGCATTAATTATGTTAAACTAAGCCGTGCGCTCGCCCGATGGGTTTACTCATGGGCAAAAATGACAAAATTCCATATAAATGAATTTTCAAAAATTCTGCTTTAGTGCTCACTTTCGGCATACAAAGGAACTTTTGTGCAAAATTTTATGCTTCTAGCCAGCAACTAAGCGGTTTAAGCTGTGCGTAGTCTGTCAGTGAATTATTTATTTAATAATAATATAATATATTAATGAATCTATGATTTGTATATTAAGTAAGATGTAAATAAAATAAAGGAGCTCATAAAAAAAAATAAGGACGTCGATATACGCTCACCGGTCTGTTGCTGTGGTGTTCCAAATACGGAAGGTTTGTTGTCTCCGCCGCCGAAAGCCGGAGTTTGCGGACTACCGAACGCCTGGCCTGCAGGGGAAGGGGTACTGAAGCTACCACCCGTCGTGTTGCCGAAGATTGATGATGCCTGCGTTGTTGGTTGTTGACCTAGAGAGATGGAAATTTTGTTAGGGAATACAAGTTTTTATGATTAGTTAGTGGAAAGTTTTGAACGAAAATGATTATGCGTTTTACGGCTTTAAGCACTGCGGGTGCTTTAATTATTAACCAAAAACTTCTTTTCAACGTATCAATCAGTTTTGCTAAAGCTTATATTTACCAAATCCAGTCGATCCAAATCCACCTTCAGTATTAGCGTTGCCTCCAGACCAGAAGCTTGCTGCCGGCTTCTGTTGTCCAAAAGCCGTGGCCCCTCCACCGCCAAATATTGCGGCTGCGGTAGAATTAGACTGGCCAAATGCTGCCTTGTTACCGAATACATTCGTGTTGGCACCGCCGAATACTGAGCCTGGAGAACTGCTGGAAATGGAGAAGAATTTGGGTAATGTTTGAACAGAAGTGAAATGGTTTATGCAAAGAAGTCGTGAACTTTCTAATATATAGATTGAATGAGAGTAGATCATAAATTCAGCCATTAGCTATGATGGCTACAAAATTAATTTGCAGAAATTACGCAGGCGAAATTTTGGTTATGAATTATCAATGCTTGCAAAGTTTCTTACCTTCCCCCAAATATACTGCCGCCACTAGTAGGTGACGGTGCGCTTGTGGTAGATATACTAGCGGCCGCAAACATACTGCTTTCACCACCGCCGAAGATCGAGCTCTGCGCAGTCGTAGTTGGTTGAGCACCAAATACCGACGCTTGAGTCGTCGGCGCCGACCCGAATACCGACGCTTGGGAGGATGGCGTTGGCGTGCCAAATACTGAAGATTGAGTAGTAGCGGTCGAGGATCCGAAGACGGAAGCTTGAGTCGAAGGAGCTCCGAACACAGATGTCTGGGCATTAGGTGATGCAGATCCAAAAACAGAAGAACCTGCCCCTCCAAATACAGACGGTTTTGTCGTACTCGCTGCAGCAAATATACTCTGTGCACCAGATGATGGAGTCGCTGTTGACGTAAACGCGCTTGGAGCATTTGAACTCGCACTGCCAAATATCGATGACTGTGTAGTCGGTGTTACCGTTCCGAATACAGATTGTGTTGTAGTAGTCGACGCGCCGAACACAGATGCTTGTGTAGTAGGTGTCGATCCAAACACTGATGATGTAGTTGAAGCACCGAAGACTGAAGTAGGAGATGACGGGGCAGCAGTCGTAGATGGAGCAAAAACTGATGGTTGAGCAAATGATGAGCCGAATATTGATCCCGCTTGAGTTGTGGGTGTCACCGTTGAACCAAATACTGATTGAGGCGACGGTGGAACTTCAGGGGTCGAAGGGGTCGGTGTGCTAAACACTGATGGTTTCGTACTGTCCGCAGTAGCGGCACTACTAAAGACTGATTGAGCAGTGGAACCGAATACTGAAGCTGTTGTTGTTGCTGTCGGAGATGTACTTCCAAATATAGATCCTTGTGACGATGTTCCGAAGACAGAGGAAGGTGTTGGTGACGGCGATGATCCTGTTGCAAATATGGATGTTGTTGGTGGCGTAGGTATTGCTTGAGAAGCTACGGCAGCTCCAAACACTGATGCAGCAGAAGGACTAGTGGTAGTTATACTTAGGAAAAGAGAAGGTTTCGATGACGGGGTTCCTTCTTTTGTAGGAAATTCTGGTTTCTCTATTTGTTGTTCAGATACTGGGCTACTAGCTTTAGAATCTGAAATTAAAACGGAGAAAATTAATTTAAAGTATTTCCGGGATTTGGCACCCATTACAAAAATGTAGTCAAGAAAATTTTACTACTAAATTACCTGAACCTCCCGCTGTATTGGTAGAACTAAATATTGATGAAAGACTGGACGTAGATTCAGACTTTTCTAGTGCTTTCAATGGTTCTACTTTTGCTTCAGTTTTTAATTCTAATGATTTTGGTGGTTCACCTGAAAAGTCATGATTCATTATTAATAATAGCATAATAATTATACTACATTTGATTTATTTATCAAAAGTTATGATATGAGAGATTATTTTTTAAAGGAGATCATCATCGTCTGCCTAGCCTTTTCCCAACAATGTTGAGGTCGGCTTAACTGGATGCAGCTGAATACCAAAAGGAAAGGAAATGAGATCTCGAACAATATAATATTATAGTGAAAATCTTACTTGGTGTGGAGCTGCTTGCAGGTACAGGTTGAGGTGTTGCACCAAATATAGAGGTTTTATTCCCCGTTTGTATAGCTAACGGTTTAGGTGCTTCTTTATTATCAGTCACAGGTTTCTGTACTACTTTAGGCTCTATTTTCTGCGGTACATTTTCCTTAGATTTGTCTTTCTCAACGGGTTTAGGAGCACTATCAGTCTTAACGTCTTTAGTCGTTTTCAGAACATCGGGAACAATTGGACTAGCTATGGGCGTAGAAGTTTTCATGGCAAAGAGGTTTGTTAGTGGTTTATCAGTCTTAGATTTAACAGCTGGCGTTTTACTGTCAGCTTCAGGTTCCCCTGTTTCACTTGATTTTGGACTTCCGAATATTGAACTTGGTAGTTTACTTTCAGGAGCGATAGGTTTGGTATCAGGAGCGAAGGTGGGAAGCTTGGGTTCTGTCGTAAACGCTTGAGTCTTAGGTTCTAGAGCAAAAGCCTGCGGTTTAGAATCTTGTACAAATGTCTGTGGTTGGAATTTACTGAACATGTTGTTAATGTCTGCTATCGGTTTGGCTGTGAATACTGCTGATGGTGCCGGGGTGGATGTTGCTGCAGTTGTTGTAACTAAAATCAATGGAACACCCGATTACATACTTCAGCAGAAAAAGTATGCATATAATTTCGAAGGCAAAAATATTGAGTCTAGTGTGCAATATAATGATCTCGCTCTATGTTCATGCAGAGATTATTAAGTAAGTTCAAGTAAAGTTCAGAAATAAGGCATTTAAAAACTGGAATACGTATGAGAGTAAGAAACCAGTATATTTTGAATGAATAAAAATAGGAAATTTGTAACTTACATGCAAACGAAGACGGCGAACAAATATTTTGTCCCATGAATGTATTGGCATCACTCTTCGCTTGCTTATTTTGTAGTAAGTCTTTCAGAACACTTCGCGTATCGGCCGATGCTGGCGTACTAGAGAAACTAAATGCGGGGGCCACGGGCTTCGGCTGTGGTACTTGCGGTTGAGGCTTAGCTGGCTCTTGTTTTGGTTCTGTAAATAGTAAAAACAAGTGTTTTGTTGTTGTTTATTATCTTGGTCGTGTTTGATGCTAGTTGCATTTGATGGCAAACGCAGACAAGGTCTAATAATGAAGCACATGAATGTCTCTTATACACCTTTTGATTTTACAAACAAACGAAGGAATACAATATAGCCCGATTCAAACTTTATGGTGACTCTGAAGCGCGCTACTCACTGCGCGGTACTTCATCCCTCATCCTCAGTTTAATAAAACGTTATGTCTGATTTAAACTTTATGGCGGTCCGGAACATCAGGCGAGTCGCTGCACAGTAACAAATTCACCTATCAGCGGGGGTGAGAGATGAGGTACTGCGCAGTGAGTAGCGCACTTCAGAGCCACCATAAAGTTTGAATCGGGCTGTACTGTATTCATTTGTTTTTTTTTTTTGTAAAAGCAAACACACCACATTTGATTCTATACAGTGTGCAGACAGTCGAGCAGAGAATCTGATGTGGTGGGTTTTGCTGAATCTTACATTATTAATTGCTGTCAAAACAGGTGTTATTAGATTTACCAGGTAATTTACTGAGCTTGGCATGCAGTTGTGAAAACATGTTACGGGTTGTTAAGTTTGGGTAAACATATCAGACTTTTTAGTTATTCATAGACTGGTCCATATTTAGCACATGGTGTAGGTACTAGCTGCTATGGTAAATAATCACCTACCATCAGTAAACAGTGTTCTGGCAACGTTAGTCAGACCCGGGACAGTCGGCTTCACACCACCAACGGGAGTGAAAGATGGCATGGTGATAGGTGACGGTTTGAATGGCTCTTGTTTTGGTTCCACTTTAGGTACAAATGGTTGTGGTTGAACTAAAAAATAATGGTTTAGATGAGTTTAGACAATGAAAGTTTTTAGTTAACAAAATGCTATTACGAGTTCTAATAAGATTGATTTGTATATTTTTGGCATGTTAATAGTTATAGTTACGTCAACAGACATAAATTTTAATGGGATATACAGAATGATAAAAACTCATTGTCTGTAAACAAATGTCTTTTAGTGCACACAACGCGCGGTTTGTTAAAAGGTTATGTTAAAAAAAAAACGAGATTAGAACAATTCAAAATGAAGGGTAAAGAAGATGTCATGCTAATTTAATATTCCCTTGCAGGGTTTAAACTGGACATTTTGCCATACTAAAACTTGCAACCAATGATTTCTTAACTCACCTTGCCTGACTTGTGGCGTAACATCAGCTTCAGTTTTAACCGTCTGCTTAGTTGGTTGCACTTTCTCCTTCAAACTCTTCTCATAATTCATCCTCATAGTCGCCAAATGCTGTCTCATTTCTACATTCACAGGCTTTATCTTGACCGTCTTGTGGTTCGACAACATATCTCTAAGAGCATCGAGTTTCTGTGACGTCAGAAGTGGCTCTTTCTTCTTACTGTCAGTGGTATCAAGACTCATGTTAAGAATATTCTTCGTTAACTTTGAGAGGGGATCCCTGTGGAGTGGAGTTTGGTGTTTATTCTAACTACATATTTATATTGTGAAGTAAAATTAAAGTTTGTTTCATGCAAAAGTGTATGTGTAGTGCGTGTTTCTGGCATGAAGTTGTGGCTTTGAACTGAAGTGCTCTACAAGTCGTGAAAACCTCCTTCTTCACTTCAAACTGCTAAAAACGAAAGAATACCTAAAAGTAAGCTAAAAATATTCTGCTATATGCGTCAGCGTGATTTTAACTCGTAGTCTGGTTTTAGAGATAGGTACTAGAAGCAAGTACACTGATGATTTGGATGTCATCTAATCTGCGTAAGATTACATAAAAAAACGAGTTTTAGCGTTAATATGACGTAATCTGACTCCTCATTGAGAGTATTCATCAGTGTACGAAGTACTGCTTCTTGACGACTCAGCTGTCCATATCACAATAACTTTAAGGTCTATTTTTGATTGAATGTTGAATTAAAACTTACTTGGGAAGGGTGTGCTTCTCAACAGCGAGGTGGACTTGAACATAGGTTCCTCAGTGTACGGAGTACTGCTTACTAACGACTCAGCCGTTCTTATCGCCATACTATTTAGGTCTATATTTGTTTAATAAATTTTATCAAAGTAAAACTTACTTGTTTCTGAAGGGCGTGCTTCTCAATAGCGAGGTGGACTTAAACATAGGTGTGACGTCACACTCGTTGAGCGTATTCCTCAGTGTTCGAAGGACGGCTTGTTGGCGACTTAAAATCTCTTGCTGTTTGACTAGAGGTTGGTAAACGTCATCTAGGATTGGGCGTATCATACGGTTGCCTGGCCTGGGGTAAAAAGAAAAAATATGATAAAAAATAGTGAACAAATTTAAAATAGTGAACAAATTTCTTGCGGAATATCCAAATTAAGTATTGCTACTAAACTGCATTTATTTTAATACTTTAAGGAACTAATAGCGACGGTCTGCATTATTTATGTATTTGTTCTTCGTATTCATATGCGTATTTATTCTTCTGAAACCTAACAGCCTATAATATCTGTAAAGGTAAGTAAATTAGCGCTTACAAATTGACATTAGTTTTTATGTTAATTAATGTAACTGGTATTGGCCCCGATTCTGTTCTTCACAAACTAAATTAAAATTAAGTTCAGTGCATCTTTTTCTTTCTATTTCATTATGAAAAGGACAGAAGATAAATATTAGTTTAGTCCTGTCAAATTAGTCAGCGCCTGACGTAAATTGACGTATTTTTAGTAGCCAATTTTTTAATCACGTCTAAACTTGTCTATGGATTATCTAATTTGACAGGACTAAACTAATATTTACCTTCTGTCCTTTTCTTAATGAAATAGAAAGAAAAAGATGTCTCTGAACTTAAATTTAATTAACTTTGTGAACAACAGAATCGGGGCCATTGTACTGTTTAATTTAGTTATAAATAAATTTACAAGCTTCCACAAATTAAAAACTACCTAAAATAAAAAAAATGGTAACTAGCTGCAAAGTTGCAGTTTGAATTCGGTTTGTGCAGTTTAAAGCTTCGGAAATAGTCCACTGTTATACAGAGATCATGTTCAACGAATATTGAATGTTCTGTCTCTTTCATCTTCAAACGATTGACATAAACAGAACGATGGCTTACAGTTCAGCCGTCGAGAGAATGCGTTCCTGACACCTGTCAGTGCGGCAATTCTAGAAACTAATAAAGATAAAATTCGCAAAACACGTATTCGTTTGTATGAAACTGACGGGTGTCAGAAAGGCATCCTCTCAGCGGCCGAACTGTAAGTGTCGAAACCACAGATATAGATACACCTAGATAACGCAAGAGCAACTACTTCGCGTGCCAAAAATCGCACCAGCTTACGTACAAAAATCGTAAGCCGCCACTTTCGCGCTCAGTCCTGAGTACTGCTGGCTGGGTGAGCGTGAGTGAGAAAGAGTACTTGTGACGTCATAGTAGGTAGTCAAAAAATGTCACGCTTGGTTTTCAAACAGTTCGTGATACTTGCGTTATCTAGGTCTATCTATAACTGTGGTCGAAAATAACACAGCAATTTGACAGAGCCAAATTATTTTATTCTAAACTTACTTCTTATACTGTGAGTCCCTCGTCGTAGCCTCACTCCACTTGTAGTCTAGCGATTTTTGAACTTGTTCCAGCTGGTTCTGCACGTAGTAAGCTAGTTTCTTAACAGATGCTACGCGTTTAGATGTAAGCGGATCCGCTTGTGTCCACTGGTGGCTGTCTTTTGCTCTGAAAGTAATTTTAAATTTAAGAAGAATTAATAGAATGTAGCTATACTAGCTTTACAACGCAATGCAACTCCTTTCAGACGGGCTAGTCTGGAGAAATACTCTATTTCTTTGGTTGATAAGGAGGATTGCAGTTTTTTGTTTGAAAGATGGAAGCATGAACCTAAATTCAGGTAGCAACTCGCTATTCGCACGATTGCGTCAATCCGGTATTGGGCAAGGTATTCATCGGCAAACCTAACAAAAAATTGTATATGAAGGTTTCTAAAGGCTAATTAATTTGGTCGTTGAGTTGTCAGTGTTCAATAAATTTTTATTACAAAAAAAAGTTATTCACAATTCATAGCCGAATTTAATAAAGATAACTTACTCAGCATGCGTTCGCGCCTCAGCCACAACCGCGCATGCGCGAACCAGCTCTAACTTCAGTTGTACGATGGCATTGCGCAACTCGTCGGACGAACATTCCTTCCTCAGTTGTTCCGCGTCTTGCGAGTTGTAGTTAAAACTCGCGTTTATTGAGTCGATGTCCCGTTGTAACTGTTAAAGAAATAAGTTTTCAGTTATATTATGTACCTTGCGTTTTGTACTTTGATCTCTATAAAATATTCGAATGCGTAAATTCTAAAGCGTTCTGCAATAACAAAAACGTGTGTAGGTATATTAAACCTAGTCAACCTAATCTGCAATCGAGATTTATTTGCCAAAAATGTAAAAAAATATTAGTTTATAACTTTAAATCCTGCACAATAAAGTTCAGTTTACGCTAAAATTTCAAACATTTTTATAACTGTTTCAAAGTGCTAGTCACTTTGAAATCAACTTAATTACCATTAAAATAACATTGATATTTGTTTAACTTGAAATATAATATTAATTTGAAACATAAGTTTGAATAGACTTTAGAGATTGCTTATCCACCACAGCCTTATCTGAGAAACATAATTATTCAAACTGAACGTGACGTTCCGGTGACGGCGATCGAACTCGGCAGGTTCAGTATGTTATGATAAACATAACAAAAGCCTTGCGAACGGTGCCGACGCGACGACAGTGTGTGGACAAGATCAAACGTGTTTTGTACTGCCGGCCTCCACCTCGGACCGTCACAATCTCGGGCCGGTTGCTAGCGGTCGCGACGAACTACTCGAAACTTCAGCGGTCGGGGTGACGGACATGCGGTGGAAACGCGGTCATAGTAAATGTAATAGCCATATAGCTATTTTGGCGCCGTCATTTCATTCTTGGTGACATCCCGGTGTCGACTGCGGTGGACAAACGCACTAAAATTGAATGTCACTTGCACGTCATAACTCTATGATTATAAAAGCGATCGCAATGTGAATTGTTACTGAATAAATTAATTGATTTGAATTAACTCAACAGTCTTTAATTGCAAGACAACTGTGACAGTAAGATAGTTTCAACCTTAGTGAAGTTTCAATTTACAGAGAGTTTTTTTCAAAAGTGGTGAAAGCAATTGCGAGGTCGACATTACAATACCGGTAATAGGTTTCGCCTAGTACCTGAGTAGTAGACGAAAAATATGACCGGTACATTTGTGTATCTGAGATACACAAATTTATATAATAACTCCATCAAACCAACTCACCTTAGCCTGAGTTTCCCTAGTCTTCACCATAAACTTGTACAGTTCCATTTGAAAGTCGTTGACTTCTTTAACGAGCATATTCTTTAGCTCCTGATTGGCTTTCATTTCGTTGATCTTCTCTTGTTCTGCTTTTAACGCGGCGTTTTCTTGCGCCTGCGCAGGTTGAGGTTTGGGAGTTACGGGTTGAGGTTGTGCCTGGTAGGGTAGAGAATGAATTTTACCAGTTACTTAATTGTGAACGTAAATTCTGTTTTTGATAATAATGTAGATAAAATTATTATCAAAAACGGTGGGATAAAGTACCGAAATAATGACTTTTTTCTTCTTCTCTATTTTTTTATGTCATTGGCCCCGATTCTGTTGTTCACAAACTAAATTAAATTTAAGTTCATGCATCTTTTTCTTTCTATTTCATTAAGAAAAGGACAGAAGATAAATATTAGTTTAGTCTTGTCAAATTAGATAATCCATAGACAAGTTTAGACGTGATTAAAAAATTGGCTACTAAAAATACGTCAATTTACGTCAAGCGCTGACTAATTTGACAGGGCTAAACTAATATTTATCTTCTGTCCTTTTCTTAATGAAATAGAAAGAAAAAGATGCACTGAACCTAAATTTAGTTTACTTTGTGAACAACAGAATCGGGGCCATTGACTGTTTTTATAAAACAAATCTATTTTATGTCAGTAATTAAGGGAGTAGTGGAATTACAGCTTAAAGTCCAACATATAACATGTATTATTGCCATTAGTAGAGATAATTATTTAGCTTATTGCATATTATATAAAAATATGCTTACCACAGGAGCCTGTGGTGTCGGCTGAGTAATTGGTGTTGGTTTTATTTCTACCGGAACTGGCTTCTGTTCTATTTGTACGGGAGCTGAAAATAACAAACAGTTCAGTACATCAGTTTCATGTCTTTACTTATGAATATTTCTTTCGACCGGAAATCTGATCTAACTGCCCCATAACAGATGCAGGCATTACAAAAATATGATGCGTACTACACGTGCGTACCAATAACAATCGTTTGAATGACCTGAAACATTCTCGAAGCTGTTATGCTGGCGTTTCACTTGGCGTATTTGTACAAAAGTTTGCGTAATTTTCAACTTTACGCCGATGAACACATGATATGTTTTGTGTTACTTATGTAACGCAAATATTTGAAACATTAAAAAAAAAAGTCGGCATACAAAACTTAATACTCAAAGCATTTATTTCAATTACACCAAATATAGGCACTTTTGAATTGTCAAGGTATTGGTCAGTCAGAAAGATGAAGTTTAGTTGCCCATTCCAAAACATACTTAGGTTCCTATGGACTACGAATAAGCCTATGGAGAAGAAACTTCGTGGACCTATTGTCACTCTTGTCTCATAAGACGTCAAATCATGTTTCTATGAGTCGTCACAAAATATCTCATACCTGCAGCAAACAGGCTCTGCGACTGCGCGTAGCTGGGCGGTTTTGGTATGTTCAGTATGCTGCCGTACTGTGATGATGGCGCCACTGCTTGCGGCTGTGACTGTGGCGTCGGCGCTAGTTGTACTGGTTGCATCGTTTGAGGCTACGGAATTAGAAATATTATAGTTAATTCATTATCGTCGAAAGATGCTTGAAAAAATAGCTTGTAATTGGCTCAATGCAGGGCAAACACCGATAGAAAAAAGAAGAAGCGCTACGTATAAACACCTGATTCCTTCAGCATACCTGAAAATCATAACTAATTTCACAGATTTCGAAAGCTCTCATTCTACATCGCCATTAAACAGATTAATTAGAGACGCAGGATTTTGTCATTCTTTCATAGGGCTACGCTGCATGTAATTTTCTGTCATACAAAAATCATGTAGTGTAATGTAATTACAATTATTACTTTTGGTTGAACGACAGGTGTCGGGGCGGGTACCGGTGCCGGCACAGGCGCGGGCGCAGCTTGCGGAGGCGCCTCTCCCGGGATCGCACTGATAAAAAACAAAGACGTTTAAAATAATGTAATATTTTACAAGTTATAGCAGACTGACAGTAATGTGGCCAAAAGATACAAGTTTCACAAGTTCAAGATTGAAGAAAATAAATCGGTTAATTCTTTTTTTTTATCTTCTTTAAGCTGTGAATTGTTTATCCATCAGTCCCTACGTTTTAAACTTTGCATGGGAATGTTATGTAGTATTACAGCACAGAATTTGTATCTACAAAATATAGTTTTTACCTAGTCATCACAGCAGCCGGTAAGGGTAGTTGTTGAGGAGGCGTGCACACTTGCGGAGCTTGCTTGTTCAAGTTGATGATGTTAAATATAGTGAGCAGGCCACTTTGTGACACCACGTGTAATAGCGGCATGTGGGGTAGTGTTGTGTTCTCATCTGTAACACAATATTTAAATACATTTAATTACAATTATCAAATTCCTGGATCGTAGCAGGTGACATAATGCCTATCCCCGTGGTAAAAAGGCGTTAGTTTATGTGTGTATGTGTTTAATTACACTACGTCGCTGCATCCTCGAGATTTACATAATCCATCAGATAGTACATTCCTAAATGGGTATTGAACACCATTTTTAGAGTTATGTAATAAAAAAGAGAAATTCTATAGACCGGTGGCGGGGCGATCACCGCGCTGAATATCTTTGGATTCAGTGACTCATGTAATTGTACAAATTCGTCACAGCATCCTCATGAACATGATGAATACACCAGGTCGATAAAAGAAACAAAAACAACCCACTACATTTGACTACAGATACAAACCCCACCGTATTTGACTACAGATACATACCCCACTGCATTTGACTACAGATAGAAACCCCACTGTATTTGGCTACAGATAAAATACCCCACTGCATTTGACTACAGACACAAACCCCACTGTATTTGACTACAGATACAGACCCCACTGCATTTGACTACAGATACAGACCACACTACATTTGACTACAGATACAGACCCCACTGCATTTGACTACAGATACATACCCCACTGCATTTGACTACAGATACATAACCCACTGCATTTGACTTCAGATACATACCCCACTGCATTTGACTACAGATACATACCCCACTGCATTTGATGTGTAGCGCAAGTATCGACACAAACACCCACAGGATAGTTCTCCTGTTTCTTATCTGTGAGAGGCAGCTCCGGTCTTGCTTCATCAGTCTGTAAACAAATAAACGATTAATATCGTTGTCATAATAATATGGAGAACTTGTGACCAATCGCTTGTGATCTCTAACTCAGTCGTAAAGATTGGTCAATCAGAAGATGGACCATTACAACAGTTTTCGTCAATTTCTTAAATAGATCAAAATGAGTTTTAATTTTAATTACCTGACACCACTGAACCCAGTTGGCCCCATCTGCGGAACCGAGAGTTGCTATCTCCATACCGTTTGCTGACGCCGACATTATGATGTTCCTGATCAAAAGGAAATAAATGACTAAATTCTGTTAGAACTTTACCTGATTGGAGAACTGTCAACTTATTTTTTATTTTTATCATGATGAGATCATCATAACAAGGGTATACCACACATAATACAAATACCGAGGATGTTGCAATTATATTGTTCTAAGATTTTTTAAACTGAGTTATGGATTCAAGATAAGGGGTCTTACCATTGTGCCAAGCCCTGCAAGTAGTAGTACCAGGGTCTATTTGACCCCATGCTGTAGCAAATATCTTCGTAGTTCTGACAGCTGGGCTGTCCAGCTTTTGGAGTATTTATGATGGTCACAGCTGCAATCAAGATATGGCTCATTTATTTTCTTTGCTTAATTTTAATGAATCATGAGGAAATAAGGTGTTCTCGAGAAATTATGTATCATGTAGACTTTAGTTTTAAACTAAACCAGAAACGAAAGAAAAAAAAAACCGGTCAAGTGCGAGTCGGACTCGCGTTCCATACCAATTTGTATAATTATATGTAGGTAACTACAAATTTACGGTTTTCGGATTTTTTCCGTTACTTGTGCTACATGACATTACTTCTTGACAAATTTCATGATTCTAGGGCAACGGGAAGTACCCTACAGGCTTGCGAGTGTCAAAATATGCGGCATAAACGGAACATAAACGCCTGTATCTTTTGATTGCGTTGACTTAGAAGTCTGATTTTCACTGCTTCAAGGGATTGCAGCCCTGAGAAAAAGTGTCTTGACAGATGGACAGCAAAATAGTGATCTTATAAGGGTTCCGTTTTTCCTTTTGAGGTACGGAATCCTAAAAATAACCTAATGTTCCTAAAAAATAAAAGCCTACTCTATTAATGGCTGCTAAATACAAGCTTTCTTATGGAGTCGCGGAAAATAGCCCATTTCACCAAATAATGACTTAAACTGACTTAAAGTATAAAGTTACCTGGGCGACTATTATTCGTAGCATTTTTATACACAGCAGCAAACTGAAAGGTTGATATCCAGTACACAGCCAAAGCTTCTACAGGGGCACTCTCAAACAAGTTGGGCGCAGGAATGGTCTTAGCTGGTGTTAAATCCGGTTTGAATTGACTAAGGGTACCATCACTGTTACCGGTGACCAGTTGTTTGCCTTTGGGACTCCAGCAGAGACATCTGATAAAAGAAATAATGAATAAATTAGAGGGGAATATACATCTTTTGTGGTCTGAGTTGTCATTTTTGAAGTGAAACTTCTTTACGCACGCTTGACTTGGGGAGTAAGCTGGCGAACGCGTGACGTAAGCGTTACGAAAAGTGTGATCGGGCAAGGCGAACGGAAGTTAAGTGGGGGATATAAGCAAGAGACAGCAGTGCGCGCGCACATTTTCTTTCTCTCTTCCTCTCATAGCCAAATACGTTCCGTATATCTAAGCACACTGCAGGCTTATTGTCTGTATCACAGTGTAGGAGCAAGAGAGAGCAGTGCGCGCGCACATTTTCTTTCTCTCTTTCTCTTATAGCTAGTAAATGAAATATATATATATTTCAGTCAGTAGTTCGTTTGCGAGTTTACTAGCGTTACGCGAACGGTGATTCTTTGGTTATTTTTCGTAATTCTATTTCGTTTTGAACAATTTTATGAATTAATATTTTGTTCAATACATTCAATATTCTACGTTTAAAGTGAATAAAACTGTAAATTCATTTTAGAGTTCATGTTTTGTGAATTTTCGGGTAAATAATAACAAATTATGGAAAGAAGTGACACAGACTCTGAGTATGAAAGCGATGCTAGAAAAGGAAAGAAAGAAAGAAAAAAGAAAGAAGTTTCACTTCAGTTGTGTGGTCATAAGCACACTCGTTTTTTTTGTGTATTAAGGCTTTTTATATGTAGTAAATCCTCAGATATTATGTCTCATCCACAAATTATACGCCCTGTGAAGGCAGAGTTGTCAGTGTTTGTATGGATCACTATGGAAGCTTGTTGACAGTCACATTTTTTCTACAGCGCGGTTTATACGCCTTGCCTTAAAGATACCGTGCCATGTAAAAAGGACCTAAGTGACCTATTGACCTATTGGACCTATTGTTTATCGTTTACTCATCCTGTCAAGTCGCTCTGCACTAGTCCCATCCTACCCCATATTTAAATATTTAACAAATTTGAAACCAAAACAAAACTCAGAGAAATATTTAATATCCCGATAAAAATTAAGCAAGCCATAAATTATAACAAAGGCAAATCTTTTTACCTTGCTTTAGAAGGCACTTTCTTGACTTGAGAAGTGCTAACTTGGGACACTAGAAGTGTGCCATCAAAGAAGGCTATGGCAATTGTATCAGGGATGCAGGGGTTCCATTGTAAAGAAGACACAAAGGTCGATGGGTTCACATCACATCTGATGGCTAGAGCGGGAGATGCATTCTGTAACAAAATTGTAATACTATGATTAAAATTTTAGATGAGTCATGTTAAGATATCACATTAGTCAACACAAACTTTTAACAATTTTTTAAAAAATTATTTCAATAATTTAATCTAGCATCAATTTAATCAAAATATGCTGACATTAAAACAACCCAATGAAAGAGAAAAAATATTCCATTTAAATAATAGTCTAGGTTGGAATCTAACATGTATGTAAAATCCACATATTATTGAGATGAATGTAGCAACAAGGAATTATCAGGTTTCAGATAAAGTTGTATAATATAAGAGTATAATACTAGCATATAACATTTTCAAATGAAAATGTAAACAAGCTAATCACATTTGTGTTCCATACAAAATATACCTGAGGATGCCAATTTATTTTATAGTGTACAAATTGAGTGCATATGATTTGATTATTTGAATACTTAAGCCCAAAATTCTAGCTTTCATTTGACACTTGAGGTTAATAATAAGACATTATTTTGCAGTTTCGTGAACTGGTCACTTTCGGCCGCGACTTTCGGAACACAACATCGATATTCTCCAGGAGCCAAATTTTTATCCGAAAATTGCGAAAAAAGTACCCAATCTGGTAACCCTGGAAAAACCCAGGTATTTCCCGGAACACGTGAGTGGCTAAGTACTATAAAATGTAGTTGGTGTTCCTAAGAAATAACTAATCCTCAATTTTCGACGATGATTTACCAATTACACTTTAATAATATTATTTAAAGAATAATGAATTGAAAAATTGAGATTTAAAGATGACATCTTCTAAATACACATGAATGTATTAGTTATTCCCTTTATTATGTGATTGTATAAGAATTTAACTTGAACAGGGTTTGTTTACACTTTTATCAGATACTTTTGATAAAGACTGTAGTCATCTTCACTGTTACATAATAATAACGAAATATTGTATTTCAACAATTTAGTGAGTCTATAATACCAAGATAATTTACCTGATTCTGGAAGTCAGTAATCTTATAGATTGTTAGTAGTTGACCACCAGTAACTGCCAACAGTTCCTGGTCACAACTAGCAGCAATGTGGGTTGGTTTCTCTTGAAGTCTTACAGTAGTGTGCTGCGGCTCACACTCCTTATCAATCAACTGTTGTAAGTAGTAAACTGAAATACATAGTAATAAGTATAAAGTAAAGTGGTATAGACACCTAAACATACATTTATACAGGATTTTACCCATTATTTATGTGTCATATATTGTGTTACCTACATATCTTTTGTTGGACATCCTAGATAAATAATTATGTAAACTTAATAAAATTTGCATGCTTGCTTGCAGGCAGAATACACTTAAGATAAAAGATCTTACCTTGTACAAGCAATGTCTTTTTACATTTGATTTGAAAGATAGTAAGGTAAAATGAATGAGGCTCAGGGTCAATTATATAAATTTTATAAAGAGTATTTCTACCTACATCTTCAATTGTATATCATGTTTAGTTCCCAGTAAAGTCATCATCATCTGCCTAGCCTTTCCCAACTATGTTGAGGTTGGCTTCCAGTCTAACCAAATGTAGCTGAATACCAGTATATTACATGAAGAAACTACCTATCTGACCTCCACAACTCAGTTCCACCCCTAAGATGACCCACTGACCCATGGAAGGTTTATGTTAAAAAAGGAGCAAGAAAAGAAATGTAGGAACAGCACTATTCTTGAAACATTGTTTATTGAATCAAATGTGTCATAATATTGTGCAAATATGATTAAAAATACCTGTCAAATGCCCATCCGGAGAAGCAATGAAAACTATTCCGTACTTGCTGGCGCAGGCAATCAAGTTGTATCCTCGGTTAGGAAGTGGATCAGTAGTATTGAATACTTTTAGTTTACGTTGCAATTTGTATAAAAGATTCTGTAAACACAAAAAAAAGGTTAAATGATTTTAGAGAAATTTAATATTATATCTGTAGTATAATTATTACTACTAGGTATATTTATTAAAATTATTATGAGCCTGTGTTGACCCACTGCAGGGCAAATGCCTCGCTTCCCTCTTTTCACTTTTTCCCGGTCTACTGCTAGGCAGTGATTGTTCAGTAGACATTTAATAAGTGCTACACTTTCAGTAGAGCTGTTTCCTTACTACGGTTTAAGAATGGGTAATTAGTGAAAGTGAATGTTTTAATATTTCCAGACAGTGCATTAATACTTTTCTTTGACCACAATTCTTGTTAGCGTGTCGATGGCAAAAGTAATACGAAAAAGCCACCACAATAATAACCTATAACCTGTATGAAAAATCGATAGTAATTGATGACATTTCAAACTTTAAACCAGGTTTGTACTTTGAATCTTGATAGCAATAAAAACACTGTAATAAAATGGATTAAAATTAAAATTCAAAATTACAGTTTAACAAAACACTTTACGTACCGGTTCGTCGACCGAATTCGGCCCAAACACCACCTCCATTTCTTCGGAATGACACTGATTTGTACGAATATGTATGCAATATTAATTAATCCTTCTGTTTTTACACTCTATTTGATATTTTTGAACTGTTTTTCCTGGTTTTTTAGCAGAAAATTTGATTTTTCTACAATACTAAGCAAAATATGTCAAAACTGAAAGTCTCAACTGTCAATCTCTGACTGACGGACGGGTGTCGGGTGCTCTGGTCTGACGTGACGTGAGCGTGACACGCTTAGAATATAGAAATCATATGGACCCGAAATGTTTGATTATAGAAAAAACAGTTATATATGATGGCAATATTTTTATGATTTTGGCGTCGTTAAGCCTCTTATCCACTCACGCGCCCGGGCCCCGCGCGCAACCGACCCTCCAATGTCCCCATACATTTGTCGCCGGCGCGCGGCGGCGCGCCTTATCCGCTATAAACGATGCGTACACAAAATATTTCTATGAAACCTTATTAATTAACTTTCTTAACTTTGCATATGTGAAAAAGGATAACAGTGTTGTTGACAGTGACTATAATGGCAATCCTTCATTCCTAGCGTCACTAAAATACCTATTTGCGGCCGGTCGCCATTTTATCCTCTCACTGTTTGGTACCAAAGTTGGGTACGTCAACTGTCAAATGCTCTAGAGCTGTGGATATAATTTGTGAATTTTGGAGTAATTTGCTGTGTTATTGTGTTTGAACTCGGTTCTATAGTGGAAGTCGTCAGTAGCAAGATGCCCAATTGCATTACGTGTGGCTGTGGCATCAAAAGAAGCAGAAATCACCCGAAAACAACCAGCACCAGTATGTGTACTTAATTTCAGCTGAAATATCATTAGATTTAGAGGATAAACAAAAGATTCTGCATTCGTTGAAGAGTTTCAACAGCAAAGCATTCATATTTTCCCTTTTCTCTTTATTTTCAAGTTGTATTTCATGAAATCATTTTCTTTGTTATTGTAGGGATAGAGTAGTGCATTTGACATTATTATATTTATCGATAATGCTATTTTATGGTTCTTTATTGGTTGGAAACAATCGGTGTTGAAAATTTAGAGATGTCAACAAAAACAATTCATATTTGTTTTCTTCACTTTGAAGAATCTAGTTTCAACCGGACACTGAATAAAGTAATTGAGACAGAGTGGGAGATATCTCTCGCTTGTCTTCCATATCTATTAAAGCTTACTTATATTTTATTTGTTTCAGATTTATTATGAGAATTAAAGGACAAATGTCAAAAACAGCCCAAGAAGATAAAGAGACTTAACGAGAAATTTTTAATACAGACGAAAATATTATGGGGAGAAATCTCCTGAAAGAATATCACATCGAAATTATCTGATCAAAATTGTATAGTTCAGAAATAAATGAGATTGATTTGTTTGTTGTTGTTTTTTCTTGTTTGAGTATAATTTTAAACTTAATTATAATTTATTGTTGACTTTTAATTAAAGCCCACTATCATCTGCATGTTAGAAAAGGTAGGTGTTGGAAACTTAGTTGTTAGTTCCGTCATTATATCCCGTGAAATTCAAATTTTCACACATTTTTTTCCAAATTGCAGTTCAGTTACAATTTTTTTATTATTATTCAAATTATTATCAATTATCATCAGAGGTCCATTGACGGTAGCACCTCTTACGGCTTAGCTGTGAAAGATGGACGAACCTACAAATAACTTAGATGAAAGACCTAAGTTAGAAAACTCGGGGTATTTTTACCCGTAGATATTGTACCATGAGTCCGTGACACTAAGAAAACATTCTCACAATCTTTTATCGATGTTATTTTATAGATATATCGATTAGGGGCTGCTCTATTAGCCGCCATTTTATCCTCTCAGTAAAGTGTAGGTATGCACGTTTTTCTTGTAGGTATGCCGGGTCCATGTGATTGGTACGTCAGTGGTGAGACGTCTCGTCATGAACGTTAAAAAAAAATGTTTCTTGGATCCGCAGTAACGAACTATAATATTTCAATCAAATGGAGCAGTAGAGGCCTAAGACTGTGCCGACCCTACAGTGGCGCCCTCATCGTTTGTTTGGTTATTTCATACAATTTAGAATGAAAATGCAGAAAATAAGCACGTTAAGTTGTGCTTCACAAGATTATACGTTAATATTATTAGAAACGGTAGTTTTATATTGTTTAATTTCATTATAATCCTTAAAACGGATAAAAGTGGCCACTATATTCCGTTTTAAGGATTATGATAAAACTAAACAATATAAAACTACCGCTTCTAATAATATTAACGTATAATCTTGTGAGGCTCAACTTAACGTGCTTATTTTCTGCATTTTCATTCTAAATTGTATGAAATAACCAAACAAACGATGAGGGCGCCACTGTGCGGTCGGCACAGTCTTAACCATAAGTTCGAACCCAGACAAGCGCTTTACTTTGTGTAAATTATTTCGTCACCACTGCTTTCAAAACGGTGAAGAAAAACATCGTGAGAAAACCAGCATGTCCTATGTTTTTCTTTCTTAGAACAAAAAATTCGAAGACATAATATATCGAGTCTGCGTTGTGCTGTCGTATCCACTCGCAAGTAGTAAGTCAGTGATGCGCAGCATGGTTTCAGAACGGGCCTTCAGCAAAAAATCCTAACATAGGTACCTACTGTGTTTTATGAACCAGGCTGCCCCAGTGCTGGACTCGGAGGCAGGAGCCCAATTACTGGACGTCGCTTACGTCGACTTCAGGAAGGCATTTGATAGCGTAGATAACGACATTTTGTTAAGACTATGCCGATCGCACAGTGGCGCCCTCATCGTTTGTTTGGTTATTTCATACAATTTACAATGAAAATGCAGAAAATAAGCACGTTAAGTTGTGCTTCACAAGATTATACGTTAATATTATTAGAAACGGTAGTTTTATATTGTTTAGTTTTATTATAATCCTTAAAACGGATAACAGTGGCCACTATATTCCGTTTTAAGGATTATAATAAAACTAAACGATGTAAAACTACCGCTTCTAATAATATTGACGTATAATCTTGTGAACATATTTTCTGCATTTTGATTCTCGATTGTATGAAATAACCAAACAAACGATGAGAGCGCCACTGTGCGGTCGGCATAGTCTTAAGTAAATTTGCAAAGGCTGGTTTTACTCTAGCCCTTCTAAAGTTTTTTTCGAGCTACTTAAGGAATCTGAAACAAATTGTAGAATACGCTTGCTTCACCTCGTACTCATATTTCACCTTTACTGGGTAAGCCAGGGTACTTACTAATTTAGGACCGTTGGAGTTTATTATGATGATAAATGACCTTCCTGAAGTTGTGAAAGATGATGGTTGCTTACTATTTGCAGACGATCTGAAGTTGTTCATCCTGTTTACCAATCAGTCGCACTGCGAACTGCTGCAGCAGGACATTGATCGTGTACCTAGTAGGGTGGAGTATTGAGAACAAGCTATTCTATAATGTCACAAAGTGTACCTAACGTGATGTCTTTTAAGCTGGCCGTGGTTCCCCGGCATCACGAATATATCATGGACGGGTATGCGATACCGCGGGAAAAGTCGGTGCTTGTTCATGGGATCACTTTCCCCGAAGATCTGTCGTTTCGCGTACATATCGTACAGGTGTGTAAGAAAGCCTTCAAGAATCTTGGATTTGTGATGCGTGAAATCCGTGAATTTACTAACACAGCAGCTGTGAAGTCGCTTTATAATGCTTTAGATAGAAGTAACCTGGAAACGAGTACTATCATCTGGAATCCATTTGAAACTATAAATATTGTCTTATGGTAGAAAAAATGCAAAATAATTTTACCCGGTTCCTTTATATGAAACAATTTGGCGTCTACCCATTCTATCCACCTATCTATCTTATGTATCCAACCCTCTTTGTACCTAATAGGGATGGTTGGTTACTACAAGTTGGAAGTAAGGCGCAATTTTGCACTGGTTAAATATGTTTTCTATGGTTTTTCGTGGTATGTTGAATAATCCGCAAATACTAGAATCTTTGGGATTGCTCGTTCCAAACAGTAGGCTTTTTTTTTTTTGTGGATGGGAAATCATCAAATGACCCCTCCCGCTCTGGGTGGAGCAGAAGTGAGTGTCAGACTATTACTGACTAAAACCCACCCGTGTTCCTTCCTTAGCCCTTTGTGTTCCGGGGTAGCGGTAACCCTTTCGGACAATCCCGCTGCCCCGGCAGGCTTCGGGCCTTACGGACTTTGAGGCGCGCGTGGAACACGTACGCGCCCTCCGGCACGGGCCTGGTCCTGATCGGACGGAGAGTTACCCATTACTCTCCGCCCGCAGGCCCGCGCCTACGGTGGCCGGGAGAACAGTAGGCTGCGGCAGGGGCCGAGAGAGAGACTGTTTAAAGTTGCACCGGTGCATGCGGCGGGCAATAAAGATACTCAACAGCTTCTCTCTGCGATTGGATATCAATACTTGCTCTTTGGTGGAATTCCAGATGGTGACACTTAACTTATTGTCCTCCGTATGAATTGTGTCGACACGAAAATCGACAGGTTTACATTTGAACCATGTCAGTAAAAATAAACTTAAACACATTTCATTTTTGTTGGTGGTGGTATCAAATTGGTTTTGGGTGATATCCACGAGTGTGGAAATTGTGACTACATTGTTGTATTGGGTTCCTTCCCACCTGTAAAGCAAATGTAAGTGGTAATAATAAATAAGTAAATATGACATCTATCAACCCGCATTGAGCCAGCGTGGTGGATTACGGCCCACTCCCCCTTACCGAGAAAAGTCCTGTGTCCCAGCTGTGGGATCATTATAGGGTTGCTAAATTCAGAATCTGATATTTAATAAACAGGCATATAATTTAATATAGGTAAATACTGGCTCAGTAGTGGTGGCCCAGCAACAACACTTTAATTTTTAACGTCGAGTTTTATGTAGATCTTCGATACAAACCCAAAAAAGGATTGCAGTAATTTAAAAAAAAAATGTTTTTGTTGCATTTCAGTCCCAGCAGACAAACCCATAATGTTCCCAATTATGGGTTTGTTATCACTCCATAGTATAAAACAAAGTCGCTTTCTCTGTCCCTATATCCCTATGTATGCTTAAATCTTTAAAACTACTCAATGGATTTTGATGCATTTTTTTAATAAATAGAGTGATTCAAAAGGAAGGTTTATATATATAATACATGCATAATATAGTAGAGAAACACTGATAATTTTAGAGGTTTCTAATGTGATGTCGTAAATAAAAACATTTTTTTGCGCTATCTTTTCAAACGCTGGCTGAACCCTGCGAGATGGGTCAAAATAATGTACTACAGTATTGTACACCTTAAAAAGTTCTCAATGGTATATGTCTATCTCTTAGGGATAACCCACAATAACCATATTTTATCCTTTACTTTTTACGAGAAATAATGGTTTATTTACGAAGCGATTTTAAGCAATACAGCATTAATCCTTATCCAATTAAATACCTTATATACATTGTGCATTTAATATAGATAAATATGGCCCTTTACGGCATGTAATTTAAATTAATATTTTCGAAGATATTACAGATTTAAAACGCAGGGACATAGCGGTTGCTGCGGTACTGGCCGCGGCCGGGAGCCGACGGCGCATGCTGACATTCTTGAAGTACATCTATACTTAGTATCAGCATTGCACCCGTGCGAAGCCGGCGCGGGTCGCTAGTGTTTTAAAAATTGATTCTTTAAAATAAATAATAGCCTCCCCGACCGATTTTGGTCACGGTAGCCAATCTCAACGGCGATTAGCCAGGTACGCAGGAGATATTGTAGTGCACAAGTATGTGCGCAGGCACAGGTGCACTCTCTGTTTCTTTACTCTCATAGTCCGATGGGACGGCTATCCGACACGACCGGAGAGAGATCAGGCGTAGGACCAACGGCTTTATTTACGTGCTTTCCGAGGCACGGGGGTATTAAACCGCCAACTTCCAAACTCCGGGCTGTTACTAAGAAATTCCTAATGGAAAACTCAATAACACTTTGTCCGACCCGGGAATCGAACTCAGGACCCCACGCTCAGCAGTCGCGCTTGCAACCACGAGACCAATGGGGCAGTCTTTAAAATAAAGTGCTCCACAACCCAAGTTCCTAGGCATGACAAAGGTTTTTACTGAACTAAAATCTTACGTTTAAATCGATAAGGGATTATGGAAGGATAATAAATATTATTATATCGATGCGTGCCCGCACTACTGTGGCGGCCATTTTGCGCGAATCGCCACATCTGTGGCGGTACTTCTGGGTGGTCCCGAGCGAGCGGCGTCAAAATCTAATACCGCCACTATAGCGGATAGGTAGACAATTGCTTTGAGTACCTTACCTCGATTGTACATCCACCTGCAGACTAACTGCGTGTGGTACCTTACCAAATAATGAAGCACAAAAGCATTCCCACCAGGCAAATTAAGAAAAACAAAATGAGGTTTTGAAAAAGTAGGTACTTACCTAGATATTTATCTGAATGTAGAATTTTTCATCGGTTATTTAAAAAAAAATCTGTTTTCCATACATTTTGACCACGTAAGTACCTATTGCACTTTGCTATTAAACAGCAGATTTTCCGTCGGTTATCAAAAAAAAAAAATATGGCTAGAATCATGTGCTGAATTCATGATTAAAGTTTGCGCGTAGTTGTCCCATGTCATATTTGTATATAACTGTTAATTAAATATTTATCATATTAGTTAATAAGCCAGCTGTCTAGCTGGCTTATTAACTACCAATTGCAAAAGATTCAACGGCTTTTTCCCAGAAATCTACTTTTTTAGTTATGCCAGTATTCTAATAAGCGTCTGAAATGAAATTCTTATACCTAGGTACTTAGTTAAAACATAACAGAATTTTTCTATTAAGTACAAAAATGTCTTCAAAATATTCAATCAATGAATATTTTGAAGACTCGAGAATAGACTCTAGACTTTTACCTACTTTATTTTTTAATATTTATAATATTATATGTATACCGACCTAAGTACCTGAATCTATGTTTCCCTGTATTACTTTGAACAGTTCTTGTACATTTAGTTTTCTCTTTGTCCAGTACACTATCCATGGGATACATACCATTCTATTTATTTTCTTATTATTGTGCAGAGGCCAGCACATCAAGCTACCCTAATCTGTCAAATTTTCCCAATGAATATGAACCAAAGTAGTGTAGTAAAGTTGAAAATCTATCAAAGAAATCTGACCGATTGGAGTAGGTTGATGTGCTGGCCTCTGTACACCGTGGCAGAGGCAGTAAGTATAAGTTTTTAAGATACTTTTTTAATTTTGACCAACTTTATTTATTAGATTAAGGGCTGATTTTTCCAATGCCAGATAATTACCTATATCAGAGGAATAATTTCAAATTTTTGATCTGACAGATTTTTTATGGAAGAACTGTCTAAAATATCAAAATTATTCTTCCGATAAAGATATGTAGCGTTGATATTATATTATTATATCTACCTTTCTGGTACAATATTTTCAAGTCGCCGAGGATGTTCAAGGAAACAAAATGTTATTTTATTGTGGGAGTAATGAGTCAAAATAATTATTTATTAAGTAAGTATTTATTTATTAAATAAATAAATCTGACAAAACGTTGATGAGTAGACCCAAAATTAAAAAACGCTTCCCCGTCTCCACGAACTAGAGAATTGCGGCGAATTATCGTCGTGCCATCAAATTATCGTCGCGATGATATCGCCGTGTGGAGATTGATTCATAGAGTTTCTATTGACTTTGATGGCACGACGATAATGTCGCTGCGATTCTCTCGCTCGTGGAGACGGCCCCTTAGGTAAAGACTTACTAAGAATAGGTAAAATAGGTAAATTCTACCAAAGCGGAAGTACACAACTACGAGTATGATAAAGACAAGTAATCCTGTAGTTTCCTTATCTTTAAAACTATTCCCACACAATAATTTATTCATTCGGGAAAATTAAGGAACTTTTTTGCAAGCCAACCGAGAGTGGCTTCAGGGAGAGGCAACTTAAGCAGGTTATAGTAAAACATGTATCTCCACGACTCCACTTTATACAGATACTTGGGATTATCATTCGTCAAAGCTTTGACGAATGTCTCTATGATGTTCTCGTCCTTCAAAGAGTCGTATCCTGTGTTGTGAGTTGATGCTGACTGCAGATAATTAGAGAGAGTTGCGATCCTTTTGCCGTAAAAAGATTCCTGTTCGTCATTCAAATGTTCGAGCATGGTCTTTCCGCGTGCTCCTTGACTTGAAATTAAGTTGCTGGAGGTAACGAAGCCACCTGGAATAAACATAATACCTAGGTAATCTTAAGCATAATGAATTAGATATCAGGTACCTAAACGAAAAGAAATTGCCGGGTTAGTGTGTATGGACACTAAGGAAACTACAACGTGGTAGCCCTACGACCATTTTTCAATCAGCTCTCGGGTGTGTTTTAATTATCCTGATAGGAGGTAAATAGAAATCACATACCTATACCTTTCAGTGTTTTTTTCATTAAATATCCGAACAGACATGAATATTGTTACATGCTAAGGAAATGACACTACAGTAGTTTGCCCTTACAATCAAGAAACAGCTATGCATGCTTAGGAAGATTGGGTTAAAAAAATTACGAAAACCGTAACAAAAGATGGAAGGCCTATTTATTCACCCCGTTTTACGGACATAATTTTTTTTCTATCTGTCTGTGGCGACATTTATTTCACCACTTAAGAACTACAGCTACATTGGATTTCACGCGCACCGCTTGGCCATTTATACAGCTGCCCCTTAAGTGTTAGTGTACACACGGCTACACATCAAGCTATGCCTAAATTTCTAGTTTTAGTTGACCTCGAATTGTATAGGTTTTTCGTACAATCAGAAGTCAGCTTATACTGGTTATGTATAGCTTGATGTGCGTACCAACGAATCTGTGCACGTTAATTATTTTCCAGCGCACACGCGGCAATTATTTTGTGCGTTCAATCTTACTGGCTGACGCGTTGACATAATACCTCTGCATTATGACTGTGATAATCTATACTTCTATACTAATAGGTATTATAATGAGGAAAGATTTGTATGTATGTTTGTAACGAATTGGCTCAAAATTTCCAGCGCACACGCGGCAATTATTTTGTGCGTTCAATCTTACTGGCTGACGCGTTGACATAATACCTCTGCATTATGACTGTGATAATCTATACTTCTATACTAATAGGTATTATAATGAGGAAAGATTTGTATGTATGTTTGTAACGAATTGGCTCAAAAAGTACTGGGCCGATTTTAAAAATTCTTTCACCATTTGAATGCTACATTATCACTGATTAATATAGGCTATTTTAATTGCAAGAAAATAATAAAATGTTTAAAAAATAAATGTCCACCCGTGCGAAGCCGGGACAGGCCGCTAGTATTACTATATTTTTGAATAGGTCTTTAAACAAGCAATTACCTGGCACAAAAGCCACGGCACTCAACCCGTGTCTTCGGTGCTCCATCCGCAAAGCCTTCGTTAAAGCCAGCACGCCCGCCTTGCTGGCACTGTAGGCCCCGAAGCCTGGTAGCGGCTGTAAGCCACAGTGGCTTGCCACGTTAATTATACGGGGTTTTGAGGGCCCCGTGCTCTGAAATACAGAATGAGTAAGGCTCTCAAAAATATAATCAGTATTTGATATCGCGCAGTCGATTAAAAAACAGTTAAAACAAGAAAAAAAGGGGTTAAAAAAGTCTTTTTCCATAGCCAGCATTACGGATGAATTTATTTTCCTTTGTAGTACGGTTATTGACTTTTTGTTAGAAAACTTATTGAAAGTACCAATCAGCTCGCTCAAAGTCTCATAGGAAATACTTGGTGACTTTTGCAGTTTGCCTAGGAACTGGGGACAGCCAGAAGGTAGTGCACAGCTAAATGTATTGTTTCGAAACGGCTTTGAGGGGGGCCATGCAGCACTTAGAGCGCTACAAAGTTAGGTATTTTGGCGCGTGGCCAAAATCAGACCTAAAGCCTCCATATTGTTTTTTAAATACATTTCTAGGATAATTTCACAAAACAATTGCACAAATGTTTAACAACAGATTTTTTTTATCAACGTCATTCGGGCGCTACAATATCCTTGTAGCAGTGTAGGTATGTCTTCATGCATTGTAGTAGATACCTACAGTCCGTTCAGTTTTTTTACCTCTGATAGCAGCAACCTTATTGTAATGAGAATAAAGATCACAATGATTTTGACAGACTCGTCAGTGGCAGCAACCCAACAGAAACTTTATTAGATTGAGAATAAAGGTCACCGTGATTTGGACAATGACGCAAAACAGAGAAGAAGTAACATAAACAAATAAAATATTTTATTTAAAACGCGGGACATCATAAACGCAGGCTTACGTTTTCAATTAACATTTACAAAAAAAATTGTCATTTTCCCTATAGGCTGATATGATTTTGTGGGTTTACGATATGCTCAGCGTTCCGGTTGCCCAGAAAGTAATACCTATGTATTTTCAGAAAATAATGTTTACGAAGTCAATTTCATTTTGAGGAAGAATCCTATTTCATTTGTTTGCGTAGAAATCACACGATTATTTGGGGCGGTATCAAATTTTCCATCGTTGTTATTACAATACCGGTTACCGGGAAGCCGTAATAATGTGAATTTTAACTTGTTGCCACGGACACCGTTATTCGGGAATTTGGGATACAGTAGGACAACGACTTTGGAAGTAATATCGCCTACACCCGAAGTCCCGAAACATATAGATACAGAGATATCTACGTAATATTATGTAAATGTTGGCGTTGTTTCCTATACCTATACTCGTAAGTCGTATATTATTTTGTTTACGTATCCGTTTCATATTGATGTTACAAAAATGAATTCAATTTGTTATTTTTAATAAATGAGAAGCTCAAGACAAAGATATTTTGTTTTTTTATTTATTATTCGCTTTGTGTCGTAGGTATAATTTAATAACACTTAATATATCAGACGCGTTTTATCATCAAAAAATAAAAGCTGAAGCCCTAAAAAAACACTAGGGCTAGGCTGTTTTTTTTCTGAAATTGTATCTAGGGTAACCCTGAGTAACACAGACCAAACCTAGATCACAGAATACATAATAGTACCTACTCCTAGACGTAGGTACTTACTTTTTCGTTTTGTATTATAATGATCTCCACGACTGGCCAGAACTTTTGGTCTTGCATGCAGCATGACCAAACATTTTTTTCAGTTCGTGCCGAAACGTGAAAAAGCGATGAACTTTTTTAGAACCTGAATAGAGGTTTAACTTACCTCTAAAGCACTCTTCCTAAGTTCAGGCAGGAACGCAGTGGTAACCCTCATGGTCCCAAGCAGATTGACGTTTATACAGCTTTCAATCATAGCTGGTGTTTGCCACTCATAATCACCTATCGTCATCACTCCAGCGTTATTTACGATCGCATGGAGTTCTGTAATGGTAATATTTTAATAAGTAGTTTAGTCAGCACTTTTAGGTAATTTGCAACCAATATGCTTGTTTAAATACCTAACTACCTAAAGCAAATTAATTTCGAACTTGTAGGTACTTTAATAAATCATAGATCTAGAAATGTCTTGAATTGAACTCGAAATGTATTTAAAGTATCCAATCTACAAGTTGGAGTAAAACCCTCGGATCTCAAATTTCAAAGTACATAATCGGCCTATAATGTTCCCACTGCTGGGACACAGGCCTCCTCTCTATGAGAGCGAGTGGGCCGTAATATACCACGCGGGCCCAGTGCGGGTTGGTAAATGTCACATGTTGTCTTCGAATTTTTGGTTCTAGGACATGCCGGTTTCCTCACGATGTTTTCCTTCACCGTTTTAAGAGCAAAGGTGATGAAATAATTTACACAAAGTAAAGCGCCTGACGGGGTTCGAACCTACGACCTACAACTCGTAAATCGCGGCCGTTACCACTGGCCCACCACTGCTCCCATCTTAAATACATTTTAATTAAAGTAATGACACTCGCAACAAAATAGTTTTGGGTAGTTTAATATTTTAATTTTATTCTAGTCCCACTCCGTTGGACTACGCGCACAGAATACTAATTTCTGCAAAACGTAAGCGTAGTACTGTAGAGGTGGTTTTAATTGACCCATTTTATCTCCCTAAATCCCTTTTTAACTAGTACAGGTACCCATATAATTCAAATAATGTACAAAACAAAATACAATCACTCACTGTAATTAGGGTTGTCATTCAGCAGGCATTTGACGTAATCTCGGAATCCAACGATACTTTCCGGGTTCGTCACATCCAGAGAGTAGGGATGTGCGCACAGCTTTCTCAGTCCTTCTGCAGCCTTAGTGTCAACTCCATTGTACATGCCAGCCACTGTGACAAGACCTTCACGAGCTGACCTGGCTGCTATGGCCCATCCGAGGCCACTGTCACTGCCTGTTATTGCTACCACTCGCATTATCGACATCGCTTTTGATCAGCAAACACAGAAAGCAAAATTACAGGTGTTTTTAAGCTTTCACTTCAGTTAAAGTGTTCGGTGTAAACAATAGTAGTCCAGATAAGAACACAGCTCGGAAGGAACTGACGTCCATGAACGCGATCCTCGACGGACTCGTTGCATATGAAACGGGTTTCGGCTTTCGTTGCATATTTACAATGAATATCATGTTTTTTCCTCCTGTTACGGTCCGATAGTGTAAACAGAGTTGATAATGTGTTTATTTTATTATCACGGGTTCCGCCACCATTTCTATAATTCATGATCTGTCTCCATGCATCCATTATACTCCTACTAAAGAATTCTGTACTCTTGTACTCTTTAGTAGGAGAGTATTTTAGGTACCTATCATGTGACTACGTCAGTAATGTATAGGTACTTACTGCTGAAAGTAGGTCATTGAATAGGTACCTAGAAAATTTTGCAAAATTTTATATCTAGCTTTACATAATATGAATAATTTATTTGTAAAACATAGGTAATTCCATACAAAGATCTTAAAAATAAGGTTTGCCAATTTTGGCATAAAAATTATTAGTCCCCTGTAAATGTAGCAGTGGCGAAGGTACCATACAACTCGATTCCCGCCGGCTTCCCTTCGAAAATTCAGAACACAACCACTCTATAGTCAATTCATCATTGAAATATGGTGAAACGGTTTATTGACTTTTTTTTTTGCTCCGGCTTACCTCTGTCATAAATTCAGCCTTCGCCACTGAAATGTAGTCCCTTATGTTGTCCCCAGAACGATTATTTTGTTTCTCCAAGTACTTTCAATAAAGATTGCATCGGTACCAGTTGGTAACTTGCAAACCAATAAATGTATTGGATTTGTAGGTCGCGATAGTGCAGAAGCGGTAGCTAGTCTCAAAGTATTAAGTAAGTGCAATTTCTGGCAGTTGATATTTAAGAGAGCGCTGCAACTTTCTTAACTATTAATCTTCTAACCGAAAAGCAGTCGCAAGTAGTTAGTATTTAGAAGAATACCTTGTGATTTTATTCAGTAGTAATGCGTCATAAATAATAAGAAGGAATTTTTTAGGTCATTGACAATAGAGCATCGCGGCAATAAATAAAAGGTTCAAAACAGTGATGCGTTTGATTTTAGTTGAATCAAATGACCACAAAAATAAATGTAATTTTGCGGTTTTAATTAAACAAAATAATTTTAAGGTATTTCTGTAGTTGATTTTATTCACTTTATTATCATAAACATAACTTACTATGTTGGTTTACGTTCAAAAATTTAACAATTATGTGAAGAAAAAATTTTTTTAGCTGTTTTACGACTGTTTCATCATGATACTATTTTATTATTAAGAAATATTTTTGAATAGGTATTTTATTTGAACATTTGACAATACACTCAATCTCAATCATTTTTCTGGCTTGTAATATGTACCGATAGGTACGCCTAAGCGGCGACAAAAACTGAGCGTTTTGCGGTGGAACCTAGTACCAATATCAACGAGGTTATAAAGCTATTTAAGTACTTAAACTAAAATAAGGTCTTGAAATTCGAAACCTTTTTTGAAATCAAATTTAGGAGTCCCCGAGATGTTTCGCCATAAACAAAAATTCCTATAGTAACCAATGAAAATGTCGAATGCTTCGACAAAGAGACGCCAATAAAAGAGGGTCGTTTCAGCACGAATACCCATCTGAGAGATTAGACCTATTGAACGGAAACAATCTTGTATTTCTGCTTGACTTCATTCAGGATCGGATCTGTCGGCCTAAAAGTGTTTCGCCAAATACACCAAAAATAATATATAACCTTTTCAACTGCATCTTTACATCTTAATCTATACAAATAAATAAAATTGAAGTGTCTGTTTGTAATGTCAAAATAACAGCTTTTTTACCAAATGCATACGAAATGGAAATACGGTATTTATAACAAGAGAATATGTTTTAAACTTTTTGTCAGTCTTTTGTTTCGGATCTCCGAAACGGATGGACCGCTTTTGGCGGGACCTTCACTGGGAGATAGCTGATGTTATAAGGAGTAACTTAGGTTTTTATTTTAGAAAAAGAATTAGGGTTCCGCGCAATAAAATAAACCCATGAAATCCAATTTGTTTTCCAACAATGCACACGAACGAAATCGCGGGCACAGCTAGCCCTAGCTCTAACTAAAAATGGCAACCTATGTTATTTTTTCGCACTACGCGATGCAACTCTTTGATAATTAAGTTTCGTAAAACTGTTCCAATTGAGAATAATCGCCCACTGAAAAAACCTTATGTTTAATTACCGCACACATCGTCCGCGGCATTATAGAGGACATAAAACATAGGGGTATAAAATTGTATGAATCGTTTTTCGTCGGCGTATCGGGCCGCCAATAGATTGGCAAATAACAAAATGTGTCCGGCCCAGCGGGACACGCACTAATTGTGACGTGGCGCGGATATTTACCGTCGCACCGTTCTTTATTTGTTGCATTGATTTTACATAAATTTGCCACCCGACGGGAGGACCGACATAGATTGTGGATGTACCGCGATATTGGGATTCAGGGATCAGAGACGAATCTCTGATAAATTGTGTGTTCCCTTTTTTTTTTGTGAGTCAGTTTTAGGCTGTCAAAAGTCATCCGATTTGGGTAAATGTTTTGGCCTACAAAACTCGTCACTGTGATTTGAGATTGGCATTGTGTTTTGGGCCACAAAAATGCTTCAGCACTTCTATAATACAAAGTAGTTCAATAGTTACCCCTACCCCCAGTTCTCAAACTACAACTGGTCTTTGTTGAAAGTTTTCTCGTTAGCCAAAATCTCTTTCCACGCCGAGGATCTGGCAAAAATCGAACGCGCTCACTTTTAAAATTTCATTCATCACACTTTTAAAGTAAAAAGAAGTCGGTCCGAGGCTGTGCGGTGAATAGCGGTCATCCGACCGGCACTTTTAAGGAGAAGGGCACTCCGGGGAAATCTGTACGCCCTCGGCACAGTCCTGATAATAGTGTTTGCTCATTTGAGTGTTCTTCTCCCGGATTGTGTTCCACAACGTTTAATAGCATAGGGAACGTGGAGCGTGGTTTTAAGAGCCTCGTAGACGAGCCAGAAGCGGTGTGTGTGCGCTGTGTCAATACGCCGGAGGAAAAGTATCAATTAAGCGTGTTATTAATTCAGGGATGATGTTATCTAGAGGGCCAGAAGCATACAAATGTGATACTGATGTGGTTTATCAATAAGAATGACCTCATTTTGTGACCTCGTGAGCAATATTACACGAATAGTGTAACGATTAGATGAAGCTTAGCAACGAAATTGTGAGCGTATATTGCTTTTTGTCGCTACCACGCCTTGGGAAGTTCCCACAATCCATCATCATTCGTCAAAGGCACGGCTTGCCGCCACTCCACCTAAATACACACTTGGATAATAATTAAGCTGTAAGTATTTTCATGTTACACTCCAGAAACATTAAGGAGCAATTTACGCAACATTTTTTTTTAATGGATGTAGGTAATTTTGGAAAGAAGGTGATAAACATAAATACATTTGGAAGCAAGCTAGAAACACTAAGTGCTTTCCACGTGAGTAGAAATGCGCCTAAGTGCACATTGTTGTCATACTTCTATGGGTAAAATGAATTTAATAAAACAGCAGCTGTATTATCAGGTTATTTGTTCAAATCTATAAAAAAAAATCAGACTTGAATAATTGCATATCGACACCTCCATGCAATAACATCGTAAACTCACTTTTGTGATTTTACAGGAGAGCGATTTTAAAGTTTGAAAAATTATAGCAAACTACAATTTTTGAAGCTGGCTCTATTTAATATAGTTTAGGCGGACTATAAATAGGTATGGTTAAGTTGTAAAAGAAAAATTGTTTTCATGGGTTTTCATGACTTACGTGAAAAACAAAACAGTGAAATGACATATAAGTTACGAGGACAAACATTGTATGTCTGAGTTACAATTTAGTTTTTTTGTAGTTTAATTTATTTTTGTGGTCAGATAATTGTAACTCCAAGGTGTTAAGTTACATAAAATGTTTTTTTTTATTTTAGAAACGAAAGGGAATAGAATTACAATGATAGTACAGAAAAATTGCATTTTTTTTACATAACAATGCCGTTGTAACTCAATTTTTGGAAAAAAGTGAGTTACGATGTTGTTGCATGGAGGTGTCGATATCTACTTATAGCAAGCTTTCAAAGATCAATTATCACCTAATCACTGCATTATTTCGAACCCTTTCCGTGAGGCTTTATGGCCATAAGTACCCATCATGTGTGACGGAAAATCTCGTAATTCATTGTTATTTCTTATGCAACTCCCCCACTCATTAACGGGGAACATATATGACGGGACCTGTAATAGTGCAGCTTTACTGAATACTAAGACAAAGACTTTGAGTCTACGTAAAAGGGTTTATGTTAGAAAGCGGAAAGTTATACCGCAAGCAGGTTATTCAATATAGCTCACATGTTTTCCTTTAGGTACGGGGAACTATAAACTAAACAAGGCTATGAGATAGGTACTTCATGTTTTAAATTAGAGCATTATAGAAGGATTAAAAGGATAAGGTAGGATTATTCATGTCATTCAGGCTGGCTGGACAAATCTTCAAAATAGCTCGCATTTAACTAGGTCAGTAGTGCATTTTATGTGACGGCTAAACACCTTTATTTCAGAATTTGTGACGCTACAGAATCTTAGATAATCGATCGAAAACGTGTCCAGCCATCTTGAAAAACCACTTTTCGCTGGTCTCTCAATCTCGGTAACGGAAGTGATTTTGACGACTTTTTGCATATCAACGGGCGTCACATAAATTTGTGACAGGCATCGAGCTAAAAGTTTTGTGATACGAACAGCGGTTTAGTAGAAAAATGCAAAAATCTGTGTCCAGCCATCTTGAATTTACGTATAAAACTTTTGGCTGGCACTTCTGAAGCTCAATAACGGGAGCGTTTTCGAATATGGTTCCTTTACTAACATTTAGTGACGCAATTTGTGACAGTAATAACGTTCGATTTATGGCGTCACATGTAAGGGTTTACGAGAAATCAGTAAAAACTTACATGTCCAAATAACCTGCGTTCAAGCTGGCTGGACACATGTATCTCCGCTGCCTGATGATCTACGGCCTTCGAAATATATTCAAATTTTTGTGACGGGGACGATAATGATTTACTGAATTTGTGACGGAGAAACTTTGAGTAGTTTCAAAGATATTGATCATTTAAATTTTCCCATACAAACACTGCAGTAGGGTTACCAATTTTGTAGGTTTTATGTAGGACTAAGTATATTTTAAGGTGTTTTCTTTAATGGATGAAAATCCGTGTTTTGGTGATAGTAGTTGACAGAATTAAATATAATCATTACAACAATCAGTAATACAACTTGTTAAGTTAGTATAATCCCCAAATGTGAAAATTTCATGAAATAGTCATTCTTGGGGATTACTTTGGTCTTAGAGAGTTGTGTTGATGAATTTATAGATTATAATTCTGTAAATACATATTTGTTACAGCCGCGAATCATATTTTAATCAACGTACAACTTAATACTGCCAGCAAATTGCAAAAAACGTAAAAAAAAATTGAATTTCGCGGGCTACCCTAGCGCTTTCGCCTTAAATCGATAGATGACAAAAGTGTAGAAGTGAGGAAGGGGGGGGGTAACTTTTTGATGTTATTATTTACGTGCAGATACCTACTCTTTTTAGTAGGTAGGTATTGGTGTTTTTCATGGTAAGTACATAGGTAGGTATTGGTGCCGATTCTCTTGTCACAAATGCGTCTAAACTAGACTACAAATCACCAAAATTTAGTTTATTCCTGTCAAATGATGATTTCCCATTCTGAAATTAACTAAAGCGACACAACTTAACTAAATTTTAGTTTGACAGCACTAAGATTGCACTGAGTTAATAGTTTAGAGAAAATAGTAATTTTGGTATTCTGAATTTGAGGTTTTTCACCTAAAATTTAGATTCTCTAACTAAATCTGACTATTTTTAATCGCGACTTAAAAGGTGTGGAATAAAATTAGTTGGCATGAGCTAAAATTCACACCAACATCTCGACTTCGGATGCAAAAACAGTACTGTTTTTTGATTTTCTTTTCTTTTGCTTATATCTCGAAAACGGTGTGTCCTATCGCAAAAATAATGAAAATTTCGACCCCCTTTTAGAAACCCGCATACCCTTAAAACTCAACACGTTGGTAATAATGTTTCATATTTTCCCTATAAAAGTGAAAAATTCCATAAAAAGGAGGTCGAGGTTGCCCCACTATGCCCCTTCGACTCAAAAAAAACACGGGGAGGGGCCCGTTGCTAAATAATAACAGCCGCACAGGTCGATCGATCAGGTTAAGCTACGCTTGCCGCGGTTGGTCTGTGGATGGGTGACCAACTTTACATACCGAGACCCCTCCGTGCCTCGGAAAGCATCCTGGCTGTCATTCGTGTATCTTTGACAGCCGTTACGGGTAGTCAGAAGCCCGAAAGTCTGACAACCAGTCTTACCAAGGGGTATCGTATTACCCAGTAACTGGGTTGTGGAGGTCAGATAGGCAGTCGCTCCATGTAAAACACTGGTATTCAGCTGCATCCGGTTAGACTGGAAGCCGACCTCAACATAGTTGGGAAAAGGCTAGGCAGATGATGATGATGAGGGCAAATGAGTAGGTATCTACTTTTTGGCTGAATGCACAAACCGTGCGAAGCCAAACAAACAAAAAAAATACCTACTTACCACGTGGAGTCGCGATTGTCAAATTCGATTTGGTTGTGTCAAAATTATTATTAAATTTAGAGATATTATGATGCAGAATAGCTCTAAGATTCTCATAGCCAAAAGTAAGTAATTTTAGTCATAGTTTAGTTCGGTGTACAAGAGAATTGACACCATTGTGTCAGGATAACTAATGCTCGAAGGTACTTAAATGAAAAAGATATCGGCATAATTATATAAAATAAGTATCGGACAGACATAATAAAAATAAAAAAAAAACAGATGGAATCGACACTTTCTATCTCAATACCATTGAGACTTTATTTATGTAAAAAATATGGTCACCTCACAATATTAATGGATGTTTGTATGGGAAAATTTAAATGATCAATATCTTTGAAACTACTCAAAGTTTCTCCGTCACAAATTCAGTAAATCATTATCGTCCCCGTCACAAAAATTTGAATATATTTCGAAGGCCGTAGATCATCAGGCAGCGGAGATACATGTGTCCAGCCAGCTTGAACGCAGGTTATTTGGACATGTAAGTTTTTACTGATTTCTCGTAAACCCTTACATGTGACGCCATAAATCGAACGTTATTACTGTCACAAATTGCGTCACTAAATGTTAGTAAAGGAACCATATTCGAAAACGCTCCCGTTATTGAGATTCAGAAGTGCCAGCCAAAAGTTTTATACGTAAATTCAAGATGGCTGGACACAGATTTTTGCATTTTTCTACTAAACCGCTGTTCGTATCACAAAACTTTTAGCTCGATGCCTGTCACAAATTTATGTGACGCCCGTTGATATGCAAAAAGTCGTCAAAATCACTTCCGTTACCGAGATTGAGAGACCAGCGAAAAGTGGTTTTTCAAGATGGCTGGACACGTTTTCGATTGATTATCTAAGATTCTGTAGCGTCACAAATTCTGAAATAAGGGTGTTTAGCCGTCACATAAAATGCACTATTGACCTAGTTAAATGCAAGCTATTTTGAAGATTTGTCCAGCCAACCTGAATGACATGATTATTCATTAATATGAAAATCAGATTCTTTTTCTTGTCTCATTGAACAACCAAAATATATTGCCAATAAATTTATAACTGTAACTGTAAGTATAATCATTCCGATCTATTACATCTGTACGCCAAATTTTATTATTACTATGCCTATTAGGTTTTCAATAAAATTAATCTTTCACTTCAATGCACAATATTTTGCAATCGCTGAATACGCTGGCAATTTACGCGCCACAAAGCGAGCCTGCCAACGCCACAGCAAAACAGTTACAAAATATTGCCACCTCGAATTTTACCGCTATATTTTTCAGTTCATAAAAGTTTATTTGTGCTCGATAGCATGCAAAACCTAGCTCTTGGGAAACTGAGACCTTCCGTAGCCGGCAATCATTCCGCAATATTATGCTACATTTAACACACCGACGGTTCTGGCAGGAGGGATTCGGGGAGCCTTTTTGCTGAATCTATTGTATGGAAATGAATTGAATGGTTTTTTTCTTTTGATTTCATTTATTTTGATAGCACTTGTAACTAGTGTTTCTTTATTCTACTTGTACAGACAAAACTATGACACAATCGCAATGAGACTACATTCCAACTCAAATAGCGAGACGAAAATAATTAATTCTTCATGTTGCTACGTATCCACTCGCTGTAGTGGTATACGCTAGTGTAGAGCGACGGCACGGAGGTCCCACAAGGCGAGTCAGCCCTCTTCCCACTTACGACACCCACTACTTCGTACTTCCCGCCGTACAGCGTCATAAGTGGACCGCCGGAGTCTCCTTTGCATGTGTCTTCGCCGGTGTAGCCCGCCGCACACATCTGTCGCCGCGACAGATTCGGGTAGAATTTCTTGCAATTTGCTTGGGGTACTAGGTTGACGATTGTCGATTGTTTGACGTCGGACCGGTAGCGGCCGTTTCGACCCCAACCGGCGACGGCGAGACGAAGGTTGGAAAAGTCCGGGTTGTCAATGTCGATGGTTGGCAGGCAGATGGGGCGAATGTAGTCTGGAAACGGAAACCAATGAAAGATTAGTACTAGAAGAGAAGGATCAGTTGGAATATATAGGTTGGTAACAATAGGCTAGCCCCCTATTACGTGGAACTTACACATAACTGACGAAATGTCTGCTTAATCCTTCGGGGAAAACACGCGTGTTATTATGTTTATGTGTACCTATTTCGGCGTGAGAATAATTATTTAATCTGCGTTCGCGATTTATTTGCCAAAATTGTAAACAAATATGAATTAATGGAAAAATAACTTTAATTCCTACACAATAAAGTTAATATTACGCTGCAACTTCAAAAATTTTTATATGTGTTTAAATTAGAGATGGGTTTTTGCCTGGGCATTTTGGGACGTATTGAGTAAATGCCCAATAAACGCCCAATCATTGCCCTGCTTTGGTACGTTTATTGGGCGTAAATGGACGTTTATTGGGCATTTACTCAATACGTCCCAAAATGCCCAGGCATAAACCCATCTCTAGTTTCAACAGTGCTAGTCACTCTGAAGTCAACTTAAATCGTCATTGAAATAAAGTTGATATTTGTTTAACTTGAAATGGGGTAAGGGTGTGCAGCACTGCGTACTTTTACTATAACAGGGCTATTTTAAAAACACTAACAACCTCGCAGGACTCGAATATTAGTAACATCATTCATTATCAACAACTTTTACTCTATGACTTTTTTACAAAACTTAATAGTAAAAATAATGTCAAGTTTTTGTTATTATCACTATAATAGATCTGTATTTTGTAGTAGGTAAGTACCGCCCCTGCATTTGCAACGCACTGTTTGTTTACTTATCTTGTGCTTTTATTTTGGTCCCGCGTGGAGTTTTTCACATTTAGAGCGATCAATTTAAATATTTTTAATTATATTATGAACAAAAATTAAGAATATTAATTAAAAGTTGTAAAACAAAAGTTGTTATTTATGATGGGAGTATTATAGTCCTGCGAGATTGTTAGTGTTTTACAAATAACCCTGTATAATTTACGGCTAGCCAGCTTTTTATTTATTTGAGGGGTCCGTGACTAAATAATAACAGTGGCACAGATTGTTCGATCAGGTTAAGCTACGCTTGTCGCGGTTGGTCTGTGGATGGGTTCTCTTTACATACCGACACCCCTCCGTGCCTCGGAAAGCAAGTTAAGCCGTTGATCCTGGCTGTCATTTGTGGATCTTTGACAGTCGTTACGGGTAGTCAGAAGAACGAAAGTCTGACAACCAGTCTTATCAAGGGTTATCGTATTACCCGGTTACTGGGTTGTGGAGGTCAGATAGGCAGTCGCTCTATGTAAAATACCTACTGGTATTCATTTGCATCTGGTTAGACTGGAAGCCGACCCCAACATAGATGGGAAAAGGCAGGCAGATAATGATGAGCTTTTTATTTATTATTATCAAATTTATTGTTGTGTCAACACTGATAACATGATTTACCTATTGATATCATTTGGGAGAAATTGTTCGTAAACCAACACTTCCCAAAACTTTACGTTTACAAAATAGGTCTAGTTTCGAACACAACAATAACAAAATTTGTTATTCAGTTGGTTACTAATCCAAATTGCTTTAATAAGTTGTTTCAATAAAATTATTAACAATTGTTCAAGTCGATCTGGATTAGAATATTTATGAAGTGGAGACTTTGAGTAAGATGTTTATGGAATAATGCGCTGACCGAGACCTCATCTAGTTTTTTAAAATTATGATTGACGTTTAAAAGATTGTACAAATCTACTGACAGAAATAAAATCATTTAGCATTTAAGTACTAACTGACCGCGAATTTCGTACCGCCTCAGAATCAAATTAATGTTGTGTTTCCTTATTTTTTCTCATATTTTAATAGTTATTCTGCTATTCAGGGCGGAGACAAATCCAACAAATGAAATACTTATCATAAAATTCTTCTTAAATTTTTATTTATATATAGAAGATTCAAACGCGTAAGAATTCAAAAGTGCCTGTAAATGGTTTAATTGAAATAAATGCTTTGAGTTTGAGTTTGTGCTCTAGGTACAAATTTTTCTCATAAACATAAAACGAAACGGAAGTTTTTAATTACATTCTACTTTGGAACTTTTGGAAGCCAAATTATCATACAAGGTGTGCGTAAATAATGGATAACCCTGAAACTATCGACTGGACAGATTATCATCATTTCACTTATATCACCATATATTCGATACAGGGGCCCAACAATCCATAATTCCCTAGAAAACATGTTAACATTTGAGAATAAGTATTTTTTGCGAAGTTATCTTAGATTATAACAAAAAAACTTGATACTGGTCTGATGACAGGATTCAGGAGTAACATAAAAAAACAAAACGAGAAAATTTCGCCAATTGTAGAAATGGCAGCTGATTATGTATGAGTAAGTACGATTTCTATTTAAAATATTAATAATTTGATCATCCATGGGCATAATTATGGTGATAATGATAGATGATAATCTGGCCAGTCGACAGCTTCAGGGCTATCCATTATTTACGCCACACCCTTTATATGTTCTTATCAAGCTTTAGCAGACAGTTTTTGATTAACTCCCTAGTATGAACTATCGAGACTTGTTCGTTTTTTTTTTATTAATGTGCCTACTTCGCAAAGCCTTTAGTTTATATAGGTAGTTGGGTTGCCAGGTCGCCACTTTTAGCCCACGTTCACACGGACGCACAGTGTTTCGTCTAGAACAAGCTAGGTGGACAAAAGTCTGTTTTTATTTTTCGGCACTTATATTGACTCGTTAGGTTATTTTATGAATAAATAATAGTAATTCAATTAAAACACAAAATAAAAAAAAATAGCTGTAAGTATAGAACTTAAGCATTTTAATAGTAATTAAAAAATAATAATATAAACAAAATTAAATTAAAAATACGTATAAACAATTTCTCGCCTTCCGAATCATCAGATGAATCAGTTATTGCATATTCCGCTTCATTTTGAGAAATATTATGTGGCTTGTAAATTTATTTCCGCACGAGTTTTGGTGATAACAATTTGTTCCTCCGGAGGATAGCATGCCTTTTTTGCTTTGGCTAAACAGTGATATGATGGAAACACGTGATGTCCTGCCTACATAGACCACTTCCTAGTTTGCTTGTAAGAATGTGTTGTAGATTTAGAATCTATGTAGTATGCTAACGCTTCATCACCGCTTAATTGTCTAGCACTCTGCACAGAACTCTAGTACTCCTAGTATGGACTGATTCAGGACTTATAATCTTCTAATATTTTTTACGATATTTCTATTTCCCGTAGAACGCGCCGCTACTTCTGCAGCAGTCATTAACTCGCCCATACTACGACGCGTTTGAACGAGATCATCAACTTGACGTTTTTTCGATTTGAGCGATAACTCTTGGAAGTCTTTCCGAGGTCTTCCCATTGAAGTAGGATCGATAGCTGATGTAGAAAGTTGTAGTTGATTACACTGGACGTGGAATTGAATGGCATCGCCTTCCAACCAGCTTTTATTCATAATCAAGAAACGTTCTTTTGATTTACTCTCGGAAGTCCACTTGATACCAATTTTAGAAGAATAACTGGCCAATTTCATCTTGATTTGCCTTTTAGATTCATCAGTTATATCACTAAAGTTAAATTTGGATGAATCAAAGTCATAAAGACTAGCATTCCGGTCATATTTTTCGTGTTTGAGCCATTCTTCGAAAAACTTCATTTTGGTGATCGAGTGTATGCGCTCTGTAAAAAAAAAAATAGTTAGACTTGAATGTGCAGAATAAAATGTACATTTATATAAATGGCACTAATGCTGCTATAATATATCAAAAATCTAGCGAGTGTACACGTGTGTACAAGTACTTGCCTGACTTTGAAAGTTGAGAGTTAAACAAAAAAATACTAACATTCCGCATACAATTGAAACGGTCCTATATTTTTTAAATAACTAATTCACGAACTTTAAACTATTAAAAAATAAAGTACATACCTTGAGAATGTTGATCCATTACTAAAACTTTCACAAAATTACGAACTGCCACAATGAGATGTTGTCGAAAGTGTCGCTAAAACGCAACTACCCGAACTTACAATTACACAATTAACTCAATTAAACTTTGGCCACCTATGACTAATCACTGTTAAATGTTAGGGGTAAGCAATTATTAGAATCAGAGGTTTGGAGATATTGTTGTTGTTGTTGGGTAATTAACGTTTTTCGAGAATCTAATGATGACTTTTGTCCACCTAGCATGTTCTACGTGAAATACAGTGGGACGTAAAGATTTCGCGGCGGGATTTTATCGCGTACTAGATTTTCTACTTTCGGTGTTGAACCGAGCACTGAGAACCCAACAGAGTGCATCACAGCGCATCAAAAAACATAGACTGTTGGATTTTCAACACTCGGCGCTAAGCAGTGCGTTGAAAATACAATTTGCGAAAAAAATCGGGAGAAGCGCGCCCACCCGCACACCTGAGCATATTTAGTGAATTTTATATCGGCGTCCATTCTATCCAAGAACGTTCAATACTTGTACATCTTAGTACAATATTACAAAGCAGAGGCTTCACACAAGTGAACTAGTTTTCGTTGACTGACAAAGAATGTTCCACGAAACTCGTATGTTCCTTTCTAGAAATGAAGATGATTTTCGGAAAAGTGACGGGCTAGCTTTGTTCGTTCACTTACTTTTTTCGAATATATGAAACAATGCATTAGCAATATCCTTCAAAATTATTCAGATTGTTATTGATGGTGTGGTAATAAGGGTACAGTTTAAGGCGAATGCGCTAAGGTAGCCCGCGAAATTCAAATTTACTTTCGGTTTTTGCAATTTGTATAAGGTCAGTATCAAATTGTAATGTTGATTTAAATATCATTAGAATCAACAATCCAACTCCAATTGGCCTCAAATGTCATGATTTCATGAAATAGTCATTCAATAGGGTAATAATAATATAAACTTAGAGAGATCTATTGATGATGATTACAAATTCTATAATAAATATTTGATACGGCCGCGAATCATATTAGATCAACATACAACCAGCACTTTTATTGCGGAACACATTATCAATCATAATTTTGAAGAATATTGCTAATCTATTTGCTTCATAATTATGTTCGACAACATATTTATTGCGATGAATTTTGTTGAAATGTCAAAATGAAAGCCATTCCTTCCTACTGTTAGTGTATCAATTACCCCGCTGATACTGACCTGCAAATTGCAAATAACGTAAGAAAATTTGAATTTCGCGGTCTATGCTTACGCTTTCGCCTTAAGTATCAAAGGTGACTTCTTACCCGTGTAAGGCGCATTGCCTTGTATTCTTATCAGTGCAATGTCATTGTTGAGATGTGCGTCGTCGTACTGCGGATGCAGCACCACACCCTCGGCTTTCATCATGACGTTTTCTATACACTTCTGTCCTTGGTCTAATACCGTTTTGCAATCTTTTGGGAAGGTACGCTTGTCGTATTCAGCTAGGTAGATATCGATGCTGTAAAATGAACGTAATATAATTTGAATGTTAATTCTTTGAGAAAATCATAAAAAATATGGAATTTGTGGTTTTATGTTCTGATTGCTCTGATACAAAATAAACATTACAAAAATTAAAAAATTTTAAAAATCGGTCGGGGACACAAAAAATAAGCTCTAAAAACTAACAAATAATATTTTAAACCTATTATAATAAAATTATTATCGTCACATATATTATGTAAGTTCAAATATTTTTATTTTCCAAGCGTCGTCGCGTCAGGAGATTATAATTTTTTCTTAACTTTCAAATTGAATAGCCTTCATTTCTGTTCCATTTACTGCTTTCAAAGTTCATGTAGATTTTTGAAAATGGTTAATAATCTTCTTCCTTTAACTTTTAACTGTTTGATGTTTTAGAACATTTGTATACATCGAAAGCTTTGTTAAGCTATTCGGTAACCAATAGCATTCATTGCTATTCTAAAGGGTATCAAATTGATATTCAATTTGAGAGTTTAGAGAAAAGTGATAAGTATTTAGTGTCGAATTCTGGGAAATTTTCAAAAATACATAAAAATTGGGTTATCGACTTTCATGAATTTTCGCCTAGGCTTTATGGGGTAGGGGAACGTAATTGTTGCAAATGGGTCACACTATCACGTCCTGGAAGGAATACGTCAAATTACAAGTGATCAAATCAAATCAAAATATTTTATTTCACATAAGCCTATAAGGGCACTTATGAAATGTCAGAAGCTAGGTGCACGGTTCCAATTGGTCGTTTCCTATGGAGAAGAACCGGCAAGAAACTCCACGGTTACTCTTTTAAAAATAATTGGCTTTTACAATGTTTTCTAATTACAGTAGGTATGGGAGAACAACGTAGGCCTGTCAACAAGTGCCAGGTACTTGATAAAATAAAAAATGATCTACAGATCTAAAATCTACAGGGCCTACAAAGTCCTCACATTTACAAAATCAAAAACTCAAAAAAAGATAAATAAAATATAAAAACCTATTAAAACCAAGTGATCATAATTTCCATTACAACCACTAAAAAGAGTTGGAGGATTAGAATTGTCTCTATATAATGTCAAATAGTAAAAAGATTAAATGTCAAAGAAGTATGTAAAAATTAAATAAAAATCGTAATTTGAGAGCAGTTAATAGACATTTATGTAGTTATGCCGTTAATGAGATGCCAGGGAAGCCACATGTGCAGAAGCAATTATTGCCAAACTACCTTGTCTGCAACGTAGTCTTTAATCTTATAATATGCTTTTTTGATAAGGACACGTTTGATGAGGGTTTTGAACTTTCCATCGCTAAGTTCTGTAACCGGCTTTGGCAACTTGTTATAAAAACGGATGCTATTTATATGAAAAGACTTGCTACTTTTTGTTAATCTAAATTTAGGTATCACAATTTCATTTTTACTACGGGTATTTATATTATGGAAATCGCTTCTTATTTTAAAAAGTAATAAGTTTTTGCGAACATACAAAATACTTTCTAAAATATAAAGAGAAGGCAGAGTTAGTATATCAATTTCTTTGAATTTGTTTCTAAGAGACTCGCGAGGACTCATATTATAAATTGCTGACTGATCCTGTATACAACTGCTAAGATTTACCTAAAGAAGACTCACTTTATAATTTTGCCTTTTTTATCAAAGACGCAGTGTCCAGCTGTCAGAATATATCGAGAGCTGAGGAGAGATCCTCCACAGTTGAAGGCTTCCTTCTTGTCTCCGTAGTCGAAGGTAATCTCCAGGAGTACCGTCCAGGGGAACTGCTCCAATTCGGTTTCTTTGCCACCTGAGTAATATGTATCGCATTTTATATGTGAATCTTCCAAAAGAACATGTTTAGTTTAGTAGTTAATCAAATAGTTTAGGTTGTTAAATATAGGTATATGAGGTGGCCCACCAGTTCAGACTGAAAATCGTTCAGTTTGAATGTATGGGCCACCTCACTGAACATTTGTGCAAAGATCATTTGGATATTAACTGATTGTTTCCATTCTGGCGAACAGATGCGACAAGATCTTGCATACAAATTACCAGTAAGTGGTGGTCCTGATGTAATCGGCAGCTTTGAAAATCATTTTAAAATGGGGCTTTTGGGACTTAACGAATTAGAAGTTTTATATTCATAACTTTCCGTGATGATGATATTTTTAACTTAATTGTCAAACACATTAAATACAAGACCCATTAAAACTCGTCATTTGAAATGCTTCATTAATAGGAACAGTAAGCGTATATGATATTTAGTTAATAGCATTGGAAACTCCACACCACAATTTGCGAGAGTTCCAAATGTTACAGAAAATAATAGCTAGTTAATTAAAATGTCTATTACACGATATCGTTAATTACTAATACTGTATGTTAATTACTGTGGTAACAGCGATGGAGTATTTATGTTACTTATTCAGGAAGGTATAGGATATACCTTGGACGGATAAAATTGTAAAAAAGATGTAAAAAAGTAAAAGATTAGCATCTAGGATAACTTTTCTAGATTTTGAATTTATTATTATTGTGATTGCAGAAGCTTAGGTAATAGACAATCGAGATTAATAAAAGAAAATCATTCGCAAAAAAAAAATCATACAACTAATTGTGACATAAAAGTGTCTAGATTTCGACTCCAATGCTAATGAATAGAATAGAATTGAATACTCTTTATTATGTAAACCATATAAATTACAGAGATAAATATAGAAATTTTGCAAAGGGTGACACAATGTGTGGTCTTATCGCTAAAAGCGATTTTTTAAAGACAAACTTTGGATGGATTAAAAAGGGGGAGGGGGGGGGGTGCATAATCAGCCTATAATGGTCCCGCTGCTGTGACACAGGCCTCCTCTCTTCGGCGGGAGTGGTGGGCTATAATCCACCACGCGGGCCCAGTGCGGGTTGGTGGATGTCAGCATGTCTTCGAATTTTTTGTTCTAGGACATGCCGGTTTCCTCAGGATATTTTCCTTCACCGTTTTGAGAGCAGTGGTGATGAAATTAAATACACAAAGTAGAGTGCCTGCCTTGGTTCGAACTCACGACCTATAATGTAAGTCTTAAGCCGGGGCCGATACCACTGGGCCATCACTGCTCTATATTATGTATCAACTCAGCCTATCGCAGTCCACTGCTGGACATAGCCCTCTCCCAGGCTGCGCCACAACACCCTGTCCTCCGCCTTCCTCATCCAGTCCATTCCAGCCACTTTCTTTAGGTCGTCCGTCCATCTAGCTGGGGGAAGTCCTACACTACTCTTGCCGATACGCGATCTCTACTCAAGGACTAGTCTGCTCCACCGACCATCGGTCCTTGGACAAGCATTAGGTATGTATGCGTAAAATTAAAAAAAGTGTACAACCAGAAAGCAGATTAGCATCTAGGACTACTCTCCTCGATAATACGGAGGCGTTATTTTGACTGCAGAAGGTTAGTTATTAACGACTAATAAAAAAAAAACATTTAAGTATTATGTTATGTTGATGTGTAATACTGATGAAAATTACTGATTTCCAAGACGGCCGATATAATATGACGGAACCGCTGTTCTGCTTTAGACTATGTATTTTATACGGTACCTGCTATACGATCACCGACGGTCACAGTTACAGGTGGAGTTCCGTTCACCGATCGTACGAACCTCGAATGAGGATTGTTGTAAGGCCATTGTGAATTGCCGTAAGAATTCCCTGGCCTAGTTCTCGGGTTATAGTCATAATACCCCGCTGGTTTGGGCTTATCTGTGCAAAGAAAAAAAAAGTTGTTTAAAGAGGAAGATAGAAGAAAGTGTGCAAAGAAACGTGCAACATGCGTGTTTCTGTGACAAATAAAACCTATTTTACTTTTCTTTCAACAATGAAGCCGGATCAAGGCAGGTATTTGAAGGTAAGGATGTGGTACAGTCGAGTTCATTAATATATTGGCAGTGACAATTTTTCAAAATATTGTGAGCGTTAAAATAATCATATAATTCTATACAAACTTAGGTACATCAATAAAATGTTATCATATAAACTGTTCATAAGGTCTAAGTTTGTAAAGAATTATATGATTATTATAACGCCCACAATGTTTTGAAACATTGTCACTGCCAATATATTAATGAACTCGACTGTACCTAAGTACAGACAAAAAACAAAACGTTTCTTAAAATATTTTGTACTAGTTGCGCCCCGCGGTTTCACCCGCGTAAGTTTTGATTCCGTGGGAATATCGGGATAAAAAGTATTCTATGTGTAATTCTGATGTATAAGCTATATTACTGTAAAGTTTCATCAATATCCGTTCAGTAGTTTTTGTGTGAAAGAGTAACAAACATCCATCCATCCATCCTCACAAACTTTCGCATTTATAATATTAGTAGGATATTAAAACTTTTAATTAAAATTCCCAAGAATCCTGCACTTGATCAGTCTAACGTTTTACAAATAAAAGATGGCTGCTTTGTTTTACCTTTCACGTTAAAAGCGGTGCTGTCAGACGCCTCGCGCCCACAGCATCCTGTTTCAGGCTTCGGCGCAAAGCTTGTTACGGGGCACTGCCCTTGGTTACCGATGTTGCCCTCACCGCGACCATGCCCATGTACGGGTAAAAACGGACTCGATGTTACATACGGATTATTATTCTCGTTCAAGTAGTTTTTGGGCCGCGCTGGATTATTTTCCACCGGATTATACCCGTAATTCGGGTAGCCGATATTATTTCCGTTACCAGATCCCCAGTCATTATTGTTAGGCCCGCTATTTCTAGAATTTGGGTAATCCTCGTAGCCACTGTTTGGGTCATCGTAATTATTTTCATTACCGAAATTATTGTAATCTAAATGTCTGCTACCAACAATAGGTACTTGGGCCGCGTCGGAACAACACACCTGAAAGATTAACTCTAATGAACATACAGGAAAACAAAAATAACTAGTGCGCAAATTGTAACTAATATTCAGGGAAGGTTATAGAAAAAAATGTTGTTCCATTCATTTAGACCGTGTAAGTATTGCAATTTTCTATAAAACAGCAGTTTTTTTTTATAAGTGATGAAGAATATCTACGGTCTAGAATCATAACATTAAGCTGAATTCACGGTTATAGTTTGCACACTGGTTAGTTTTATTTTCTTGTGAGTAAAACAAATTAATCTATAATTCAAATCGAAACACGGATAAAGCTTTCATTCGTCAATATAAAATCGCAATTAATAATAATAACTTATAATAGTTTGATAGCTGTCATCCAACTTTTAATTGAGAAATTTTCGTGTAAATATGTTACACAGCTCGATGGATTCATAATTACACGGTTATTTATGAAACCATTTTATCGTGTTGTATTCACGCTCCAAGTATTTTTAATGACATATTTGGTGATTAACGGCAATATCGAGATACGTTGCTCATGTTTGTATAAAGTTCGTAATAAATGAGGAGTAATAAGAGTAGTGACTAGTACAGCCCGATACAAAATGTATCGCGGGCACAGATATAGATAGATCTAGATAACGCAAGTATCACGATCTGTATGAAAACCAAGCGTGCCATTTTTTTGACTACCTACTATGACGTCACAAGCGCTCTTTCTCACTCACGCTCACTCACGCTCACCCAACCAGCAATACACAAGACTGGGCGCGAAAGTGGCGGCTTACGATTTTTGAACGTAAGTTGGTGCGATTTTTGGCACGCGAAGTAGTTGCTCTTGCGTTATCTAGGTGTATCTGTAGGACCTGTGATCGCGGGTCTGAAGTGCGCTACTCGCTGCGCAGAACCTCATCCCTCACCCCTTCTGACAGGTGAATTTGTTACTGCGCAGCGACTCATCTCATGTTCCGAGCCGACATAAAGTTTGAATCGAGCTGTAAGAGGCGTATTTACATAGTCTCCTTTGGCGATGTTAGAGAACCCGAAGACATCACTGTATTCCTCGGCACTAGGTGATGCACAAGGATGGGCTATTTGCCATGCTTCTTGTTCTTGCTTACTTAATTTCCCATAAGATGCACATTGCTCTGTTTTAACACACTTGTCACAAGCTGAAATAAAATGTTACTGAATTAAATTAAATAAGTAATATTAACCAAGCTATAGGTAGGTAACTACTAATCGTCTACCTGCCCATCGATTCTGTATAAATCTCATCTTGAAGTAAGCGGTCAGTAGTGTCGGGATAGCATCGGGTCGAATGACAACTCATTTCACAAGTGAATGCGCAGTGGTAGACCGCGAAATTCAAATTTTATTACGTATTTTGCAATTTGCAGGTCAGTATCAGGTAGTATCTTGATCAAAATTTTATTCGCGACTATAACGGGTATGTATCTAAAGAATTATAATCATTAGAATCATTAATACATCATCCTAAGTTAGATTTGTACCACAAGAAGAAATCTCTTATGGAAAAGTGCTTATGGTACAAATCTCACTTAGAAAGATGTATTAATGTTTCTAATGATTATAATTCTGTAAATACGTACCTGTTATAGTCGCAAATCTAATTTTGATCAAGATACAACCTGATACTGACCTGCAAATTGCAAAAAACGTAAGAAAATTTAAATTTCGTGGTGTACCACTTCGCATTCACCCTAAGTTTTCACGGTAAGATGTCTACAGAATAGACCGGATGCTCTTGCCCCGTGTTAGTGTTAAAGCAAATCAATCACTAACAGATTTCTATGAACATTTTAAAGATTAAGGTTAAGTTTCTGAAAATTGCACATTATTTTGAAAATAAGTGAACCATTCATACATAAACAAAAAATCATGAACAAAATGATGACAGAATAAAACAAATTACCTTCGGAAGCGGCTGTCGTAATTAATACTGCGATGAAACTGATAGCAAAATAGCTCTTCATTGTTATATTAGAAACGTTTCAACACTTGGCGTCTACAGCACACAATGTTTTCTCATGATCAAACCCTAATGACTGACGGAATACTATAGCATTGTACTCAAATGCTTTATTAATTATATCAGGCAATGGAGGAAATCTGGTATGTACTACTAATTACGATGTCGCATCGATGATTGGACTAATAGTTTTGTTGAGAACATTCAATGACCATGCGATTATGATAAAATTATCACATTCTAAGAAAAAATTAATACTTTAACCTGTTTGTTTATGAAAGTCAAGAGGAAAAATATTACTTGATAGTGAAATTTTCCTCACGATGATTTAAGTACAACTTCATTCATCGCATGACTAATGCTCGGTTCCTGATAATAAAGAATCGTTTTGCTTAGCAATGGTAGCATTTTTTATTGCCAAACTGGGCATATAAATAGTTTCGTACCTAAGAAAATTTTACCTGTGATAGCTGCTTCCATATGGGAGGGCCTACTGAACAAAACTATGAGGTCTTTGCTTCATTATTGGTAAAGGTACAAGAACATTATAATCAATAACAAATAATCGATTTTATACATTTTTAGGCCCATTTCTATGCAAAAATTTATAAGTATAGAAAATTAAATTTATATAAGTTAAATAATTACGACTGTAAAAAGATCATTCTGCAATTTTTACTTAGCATATCATACAGTGAGACCGAGGACTTACTCGTTGTCTGTACCTAAATAAAACATGTTAGACTTTTATGTTAATAATCGTTTTTAATTAGTCTTCTCCGTTTTTAATTTTATATTTTAAAATCATAAGCACCTTTCTAGCCTGAAACACAGGTTCTACCTAGTTCAGGCAAATGAGCCACTGTGTCCTCTATAATAATTTTCAAGTTATAGTACTGTAAATCTGCGCCATTTTTATAAATCAACGATTTTATTATTATAATAACGGTCCGTAAATTATAGGAATCGAGAATTAAGAACGGCGGCTCACAGACGCCTAGTAACATTTATAGCGATAGGTAATAGTCTCTCTCTAGTTAACAAGGTAGTTACTACAATAGGAACATCAAGCACTAATTAATTAAATAAATAAATAATGTTTATCTATACAAAGTAATATATTTCAAAGACAGAGAGAGGTGGAAAGACATAGGGAGGCCTTTGCCCAGCTGTGCGCCATTAATAGCTAGTATTTAAAAAAAACAAACATACATTACACACAGGTTGAGTACAGTGGTAGATAAACTAAAATGATACATAACGTTGTTATAAACAAAAGTATAAAGGCAACAAAAGTCTATATACCTAAATAAAAAAATAAACCCTGTCTCGAACGAGACAGTGCTCGGTCTGGTTGCGTAAATTAACTTGCATCGTTTAAGAGTGAAATAATGTGTTTTGAATATCATGCAAGACAAAGAATCAAAAGCAAACATATTAGATATGGAAATCGAGTGGAGTTTTAATGCGCCCTCAGAGTCGTCCGCGGGAGGCTTATGGGAGGCGGCAGTTAACACACGTGTATTTTCATAGTTATTCAAGCTCATAGGACCCCATTAGGTTTGCAAACACAAATCACAATTACACCTATCCAGAATCACGGGTTTTAGGGGCGGGAGTGAATAATGACTGCTTGGGTAGTAAGCCTAATAACGTGCTTGAAAAGGGTGCGTGTGACGATGAAACTGAATGTACATCGTGTTGATCCAAACCATGTAAGGTGTATTCAAATCCTTAAGTGTCATGTAAGTCATGTAAGGTTTATTCAAATATCAACTATATGTTTATGTAAATTAAGTTGATTTTACCTCGTCTAGACAATTAATTGTATAGCTAATATTTGTTTCAATATTCCCATTAAAAATAAAAATGTCTGGCTGCGGTAACGTTATAAACGTTACCCCAGCAGGAAATGTTTTTGTGAAATAACTAAAAAACTATACGTGCAACAAATTTAAAAATGTGCGCAACAAATTACAGAAGCTGGGCAACTAATTATCTATAAGATTTAAATTACTATTTTCGACATTATTTTGCTGAACGCACACAGAGAATGGGCACTATTGTCTTTGTTCGCAAACGAAATGTCTAAACAGTTAGAACAACATGATTAACTAGTAATATTGAAATTTGAAAAAGTCATAAAAAATAAACTTGTAGCGCAAATTGAGCTTTATTTTTATGAATTAGGGTTGATTTTCCAAAAACTCATATTCGTTAACACGTTTGGAAACTAAATCATGAACGCAGATTATATAATATTAATGTGCTAGGTATATTTATGAAATTTGGTTATACGTTTTTATAGCATATGAAAATTATATCATGTGAACGTTATTTCATGTGATATTAAACTATCTGTTATTATGCCATATATTACACACCCATATTTATTACGAGTCACAGTCACATCCAAAATATGCTCGTCACCTATCGGGCAGTTGGCCTATTTTTATCTGCTCATTACACGATAGTATCTGGTTTACCGATTCAGCATTAGATATTGCACCGTAATGTCAATACCTCAGAATGAAAGAAAAAAAAAAAAGAAAGGAAATACGGGGTAAACATGACGCAAAGAAAAAAAACACAAAAAAAACAAGGGGAAAATATACGTCACATCCACGCAAAACGGACATCGCTCAGCATAATGCTACGACCCTGTGAGACAGAGCTCTAGATTCGGATTTCCAGCCACAGCCAGACAGAGGTGTTTTTGACAAATTGAGACTGAGATCAGACTGTGAACGTTCTTAAAATTACGAGAATTGCCCCTCAGCACACCTAGCTACCCGAAATTGTCAAATTTTCCCAATCAACTTTGAACCATATCCTTTAGCGATAAAGTTGAAAATCTATTATAGAAATATGACAGACTGTAGCAGCTTGATGTGCTGGCGTCTGTACCTAACACTAACAAAAAATACTATAGTCAAAGCGATAAGTTTTGACTAGTTATAGTATTTTTTAATTTGTGTTTCATATAAGGTTTTATGGTTGATGGCAACTCGATATTGGTCACAGGCCGAGCCGTTGCTTCAAAAGCTATTATTTATCCTGACTTGATAAAAAAAAAAATGGACGGAGAATAAAAAGACTACTACCGTACCCTACCTACGGACTCTATCAGAATACCAGCGCGGCGGTATTTATTTTTTAAAATATCGCAGCTTTATGCTGAGATAGGAGCCTTTTGGCCTCACACAGGTTTTTTTTTCTGGTTGTTTTTGTTGTAACTTTGTTAGTTTTAAATCCCGCTTTTTTACTTTTTGTGTTTCCTGAGTGTGTCCTAAATAAAAAAGTTTTCTTTTTCTTTCTACCTATAATAAAACAAGTCGATATTGTTCAAACCCCACTTTAAAATGTAGCAGCTACGTGTAAAAGGATAATTACATTTTAAAATCCTTTCTTCGATAATGCGGTCCACTTTATAAATTCGATTTACCAACTTACAAAGCGCTTACCGTCTAGCCGTGTCCGCGAATACTAAAAAGCTTAATACAAAACAAACGAACAATAGCCTGTAAAACTGATTAAATTTTCATTAAATTTAAGCAGAAAGAAGGCAAAAGTTCCAAAGCAGATGCATTTCAAACAGAATTTGTGGATTTCGCAAAGTGAATTGAAAAGCAGTGGTAATTTGTCAGCATTCACTGCTAGGGAAAACAGGATCGACGCACACCGGGCCGCAACGGGCCGCAACGGGCCGCACCGTGCCGTACCGTGTGACAGAAACTCAATTAGCAGGGAAATACACGCTCTTTAACATACGAAATCAAACGTTTGAGTATTTGCCTTCTGCGGGGAATGACTCAAACAAAACACTGTTCGTAATTTCGTACGTTTGGGTTAAGTGTTGTAATCTAGTCCCTTTATGAATTCCTTGAACTTATTTCATTATATTAGGCCAACCAGACGTTTATAATAAAATGATTCTAATTGAGATAGCAACTTTTATTACCCATTTTATTAGTTTTCACAATTTCTGCTGTCGTAAATTACTTATACGTCCTAGTAATCAAATTATAATTGTAGGTAATGATAGAAATACATAATTAATGATAGAAGAGGGGCTTGTGTTGTGGGTAAGTAACAACAGCCGCAGGGGTTATCGATCAGGTTAAGCTACGCTTGCCGCGGTTGGTCCGTGGATGGGTGACCATCTTTACATACGACCTATCCGTGCCTCGGAAAGCACGCTAAGCCGTTGGTCTCGGCTGTCATTCGTGGATCTTTACGGGTCGTCAGAAGCCCGAAAGTCTGACAACGAAGTCTGAGTCTGGCAAGGGGTTTCGTAATACCCAGTAACTGGGTTGTGGTGGTCAGATAGGCAGTCGTTCTATGTAAAATGCTGGTACTCAGCTGTATCCGGTTAGACTGGAAGCCGACCATAATTGGAAAAGGCTATGCAGATGATTAGGCAATGATAGAAATAGTAGAATCAGCTTATCCTGCCAGCCTTTTAGGCACTTTTCTGTCGACAGTGAGGCTGCGTTCAGACGACACGCGCCCGCTAAGCGCACGCTACGCACGTCAGCACCCGCGTCAAACTCGCTTTGAAATTTTTTGTTTATAATTTGAGTCTTATGACAAATCAACAGATCTCAAATTGCATTTATCGAAGTCCAACCGCACACGCCTCGCGCCCGCCTCATGCCCGTCATACGCCTCATGCATACGCTGATTTTGCGCGTGCTGAGCGCGTGTGAATGGCGGGCACAACGCGTGTCTGAACACAACCTGACGCGGACGAATTCTTGATGCCCTGCGGCTCTTTTTATTAGGTTTCCGTATCCAAAAGGTGCCAACGGAACCCTTACTAAGCCTCTGCTGTCAATTCATCCGTCTGTCTGTCAGCGGGTTGTACCTATCTCATGAATTGTACTAGATAGAACGTTGAAATTTTCACCGAGTGTGTATTTCTATTGCCACTATAACAACAAAATATAGGTAATAAAAATAAATAAAACAAAGTTTTAATTAAAGGGGGTGTCTCCATACAATAAAACGTATGCGACGTTTTTGCATTGTGGTACTCATACTTAGCCGATTTCCTACTTGTACATATTACCTAGTTTTATTATTTAAAGACTGTTAACTTACTTAAAGATTCTTTAATATTTTGTAAATGTGAGGACTATGTAGGCCTTATAGACTTTAGATCTGTAGACCATTTTTAGGGTTCCGTACGTCAAAAGGAAAAAACGGAACCCTTATAGGATCACTTTGTTGTCCATCCGTACGTCTGTCTGTCAAGACCCTTTATCTCGGGAACGCGTGGAGGTATCGAGTTGAAATTAAAACCATATATTCAAGTCTGCGGTCCTTTGAAGCTGTGAAAAAATCAAACTTCTAAGTTAACGTAAAAAAAAAAGATATAGCCGTTTATGCCGCAGATAACGTATATTTCGATACTCTCAAGGGAATCAAAATGTATAGGGTAGTTCCCGTTGACTTAGAATAGTAAAATTTTGCAAGAAGCAAGGTCATGTAGCATAAGTGAAGGAAAAAAATCCAAAAACCGTAAATTTGTACATACCTACTTTGTACGGAACCCTCGGTGCGCGAGTCCGACTTACATTTGACCGATTTTTTATGTTACTAAGAACCTGGTACTTGTTGAAAGGCGTAAACTGTCTTTCAATACCTACTGTCATTTCAAAACATTGTAAAAGTCAATTATTTTTAAAAGAGTAACCGTGTAATTTCTTGCTGGCTCTTCTCCATAGCAAACGGCCAATCGAAACTATGCACCCAGCTTCTGACGTTTCATAAGTGCCCATGTAGGTTTATGTGAAATAAAATAGTTTGATTTGGTTTATGTAAATAGAAAAAATCTATTTACAATTGCCGGAGATATCGTAATAAACATGCAAAAAAAAAAAACAACAACATACAGTCGAATTGAGAACCTCCTCCTTTTTGACGTCGGTTAAAAACCTAATTTCCTTGATAATGGACATATTTGAAGGAAGTTAGTCGTAGGCTTAGAACGTATCAACTAGAGTACCTAAGCAAACAAAGGCAGAGAAATAACTAATATCATCATAGAAGTACACACCGATAGGTAAAGCTATTGTCTATGATGACATCAACGAACAATAATCTCTATCAAGTTAATTAGCTGCCGTTTATCGAGCTCGTTAAATTTCAATTATATGGCAGTGCCGGCAGTACAGACGCAAGCACATCAAGCTACTACAATCTGTCAAATTTATTTAATAAATTTTCAACTTTATCGCTAAGGAATAAAGCTCAAAGTTGATTGGGAAAATTTGACAGTTTTGGGTAGTTTGATGTGCTGGCGTCTGTACATTACACACTCCTAGTGAGTAGGTGTTGATCTTGGAGTTTCTATTGTATTGAGATTTTTGCAACTTCATAGTGCGCAGTTATGACTTACGGAGCCGAAATGTGGACAGTCACGGTACGGCTGGTCTGAAAATTCAAGGTCGCTGAGCGAGCTATGAACGGGCTCTGAGAAATCGAATCAGGAACTACGAGGTGATCCGACAGAAAACTAATGTTACCGACATAGCTCACAGAATAAGCAAGCTGAAGTGGCAATGGGCCGGCCGTATCAGCCGTAGAACCGATGACCGTTGGGGTAGACGTGTTCTTGAGTGGAGACCGCGAATCGGTAAACGTAAGATGGGACGTCCTCAGGCTAGATGGAGCGATGATCTTCGCAGGATGGCTGGTAGGCTGAATGAGAGTTGCCGAAAATCCAGTTGAATGGCGTGCAACGGGAGAGGCTTATGTCCAGCAGTGGACTGCTATAGGCTGATGATGCATAGTTAGTTTGTTGACACTTTCTTATCTTTGTAGGTACAGACGCCAGCAGGTCAACCTACCCCAATCTGTCAAATTTCTTTGATAGATTTTCAACTTTAGCACAAAGGAATAAGGTTCATATTCAATTGGGAAAATCTCACAGATTGGGGTAGCTTGATGTGCTGGCCTCTGTACCTGGTAAAATACAGGAAATGTGTATTTACTGTGCAAAGTTGGATTCTGCCTTGATTACTTCTCTTGTAAGAATATCTTATCTGGCTCTTCCGTAGAAAATACACGCAGGGTAGTAACCCCCTTACTAATAAACGTTGTATAGCGTCTGTATAGTTACACAACGCTTTGTCTTCTTCTTTCGAAAGTCAAATTACTGACGACTGAAAGAGAGAAATCGATGTGTAACTATTCATCTGATACGTTAATTAGTAAGGGGCTAAGTATTTAAGTGCGTTTTCTGTACAATTTTTTTTTGCTCGTCTCCTAAGGGTCATAGCGCGATGTTTGATAGCCTATAGCCTTCCTCAAGAATTGGGCTCTCAAATGTAAAAATATTTTTTCAAATCCGACCGGTAGGTTCAGAGAATAGCGCGTTCAAACAAACAAACCAACTCTTCAGCTTTATTATTAGTATAGACTAGCTGTGCCCCGCGATTTCACCCGCGGTAATTTGAAGAAAACTACCTACTAAAATATGTATATACCATTACTTTAAGAGTATTACATATACTCATGACCAGCCGCCTTGCGTCTTTTTTTTTAAACTATGAATATCTAAGATATTCTTTGAAATCAAATGATGTCAAGAGCAATTTTGTTCAGTTAAATAGGTACTTGTGATGAATAACGTATTTATTTGGATAAGGATTTTTTATAATATCGTGTTTATAAAAACACCTTCGCAAATAATGCATTATTTTAGAACAAATTTGATAACCATAAAAAAGGTTATAGTGAGTCAAACTTAAAAGATAGACATATGCTGTCCTGGACTTTTTGTAACAATTCCGTCATACATAATTTTTGCGTAACTTTAACCGTTATGCAGCGTATGAAACGGAAGCTCTCAAAAGGAATAATTTTTCCGTTTTTGCAAAATTTTTCATCGATGCTCCGCTCCTATTGGTCGTAGCTTGATGTTATACAGCCTATAACCTTCCTCGATAAATGGAATATCCAACACAAAAATATTTTTTCAATTCGAACCAGTAGTTCCTGAGATTAGCGCGTTCAACCAAACAAACTCTTCAAACAAACTTTAATATTATGTCATTTACTTAGATAAATTGTTAAGGCTGAGCGGTAATTTATAAATCTCTTCAGTTACTAAATCCGGGATAAGTCTTAGGCTGCTTTTCCATCAGAAATGTGCTATGCTACGTTGCTATGGATGCGATTGATATCCACCGATCATATTCATTGGTCCACATAGCATAGCACTGATGCGGAAACTGGTTCAACTAAGCTATTTTTTTATACGGAAACGCGAGTGGTGTAGCTATGTAAAGAGCAGAGTACTCCCCGTGCCTTCCCTACTATCGATGCATCGCATAGCTCGAGCTGCGCAACTTCTAAATCAAAATATTTTATTTCACATAAACCTACATGGGCACTTATGAAAAGTCAGAAGCTACGTGTACGGTTCCAATTGGTCGTTTGCAGTCGTTTGGCAAGAGCCGGCAAGAAATTCCACGGTCTTCTTCACACAGCTACCCCACGGCGGCGCATCTACATAGCAGATCTTAATTGCTCTGTTATACAGCTTAGCATTAGTGGAAACGGTCGCATAGTTTCGTAGCTTAGCTTTCACATCCTCGCAGCATAACTGCATAGCACATCTCTGGTGGTACAGCAGCCTTAACTTCCCTGTTCAGCTTAAAGGGACAACAGAGCCAGCAGCCAATTTAATGTAGACGCTAAACTCCCTGGAAATGGTCCAAAAACTATGTTACGGTGTGCGAAACTTGTATAGTGTGTATAACTTTGAATTAGCTGTTCTTGATTGGGTAGAAATTAAAATAAATTGAATATTTTCTACAATAGGTATGTACCTAATGTCTGTTCAAAAAGAATCTGATGAAAGTGGTAATTTCACAGGTTTAAATGTTATAATTATCTCACCATTTTTTTCAACAACTATTGTTTGAATAACATGATTAAATTGTAAGTAAAAAAATAACCTCAACATTTTGTCAAGTGTTTTGGTGATTTCAAGTTAGAATTTCGAGTTAAGGTATTTAATTTATTAATAATCAAATCAAAGCACCATCGATCAACAATTTGTTAAGGATTAGGAACAAACACACATCGCTCATGTGGCTGCAATTCCGTGTAACGTGAATAGAAACCTTAACTTTCAAACATAAAGTTTATTATCGTTAGTAATATATTTACTAATTTGATTGAAAAGTAAACGTATTTTTAAAATAAGAAAAATTTTTATGAAAAAATAAAACATTATTTGTAAGCAATAAGGTTGAAAACTAAGTATGTTGCAAAATAAGCCCACAACATTATTTATTTCTTATTTTTCCGGCCGTCTTTGGTGCGTTTATTGGAAATCTTGTACTATTGTTGATCGAATCAAAGCATTCAATTTAAACCTGGAACTACGATCTGGTATTCACAAGTATGTTTTCTGATCCATTTTTTTTTTCATTTTCATATGATACTTTTTTCCAAAAGTATCAGAAGAAAACAAAAATCTATATCTGAATAATTATGGGTTTGGTAGGCTACAGGTTGATCGATACTTTTGATTATAAGCTAAAGAGTTTTTTTGTTTGAATGCACTGATCTCTGGATCTACCAGATGGTTTTGAAAAATATTTTTGCATTTGATAGCCTGATTCTTGAAGAATGTCATAGGCTATATCACGCTAGGACCCTTAGCAGCCGAGCAGAAGAAAAATGTCAGAAGGAACGCTAACCGAAAACGAAGTAATAGCGCGGGCAGGGGATGCGATGCGACGCGGTGGGTTGGGGGAACAAGAAATTTCACGCGGACGAAGTCGCGGGAAGAAGCTAGTGTCCTTATATTTCACACTAGCTTTTGCCAGCGACTTCGTCCGCGTGGAATAATGACTTCCGGAAATTGAGGCACTAACTCTCATAGAGTTTAACCGATGTGCTCTTTCTTCTGCCGATTCTTGAGAACGCGTATTTCTCATTCAACGCGTTTTTCAAGACAACAGCGGGCGGACGCCGGCGTCCGCTTGGGGCTTGAATAACTAAAAATATATAACTACGTCTAATATATAAAATAATATATAATAAAACCTACTTCACTTAAAACTAAATACCTATAACTACTATAATTAATAATACCTATACCTATAATTAATAAAAGTACCTACGCTTTTACCTACTTAATATTAAAAAAAAACTGAAAATAAATTAACCAAAACTATTTCCCTTCACTGCTCTGCTCCTATTGATCGTAGCGTGATGAAAAGTATACTATAACCTGCCCAGGAGTATGAAGAACAATTGTACCAAGTTTCGTTGAAATCCGTAGAGTGGTTTCTTTAACGAACATACAGACAGACAGACAGACAGACAAAAATTTTACTGATTGCATTTTTGGCGTCAGTATCGATCACTAATCACCCGCTGATAGTTATTTTGGAAATATATTTCATGTACAGAATTGACCTTTCTACAGATTTATTATAAGTATAGATTAACTAAAATAAACCAAATATTCTTCTCACACTAGATACCTATAGAAGTATATTTCTCTAGGTGGTATGCAAGTCTGGAATCCATCATCATAAGGTGTAAACTTTCCAAGACGGAGCGGCTCTCAGCTATTTCTGTGGAAGTAGTTTCTGAGTAAAGACCAAATAACTACAAAGTCTGAAAGTACACAATGCTCATGAGAATACTTATTATTATTCTGTCTGTAGTTTCTTGCTAAGGAAAATAATTACCCATGTGGGTCGAATGTGCGAAATAAAACAAAAGAATTAGGTAGATAAATAAATTGTTTATTTGGTGCACATAAAAGACAGCACAATAAGCACGATTAAATAATAGAAAATTATATAAGTACATGAATATTTAGAAAATACCTAGGTACATGATGTTGATATACCTACAAAAAAAACATTTAAAAAGACATATTTTGGAGATACTATTGGCTATTTGATTTGTATCACAAGAAGAAATCTCTTATGGGAAAGTGCTTATGGTACAGAGGCCAGCACATCAAGCTACCCCAATCTGTCAAATTTTCGCAATTGAATATGAACCTTATTCCTTTCTGATAAAGTTGAAAATCTATCAAAGAAATTTGACAGATTGGAGTAGTTTGATATGCTGGCCTCTGTACAAATCTAACTTAGAAAGATGTATTAATGTTTCTAATTATTATAATTCTGTAAATACGTACCTGTTATAGTCGCCAATCAAGATACAACCTGACCTGCAAATTGCAAAAAACGTAAGAAAATTTGAATTTCGCGGTCTATCACTTCGTATTCACCTTAAATGAAATAACGAACATACAAAGTGCAGGTTGCATGACATTGGAGCTCAGTTTACTTAGCATATGTCGGGCAAATATACGTGATATTGATATTCTGTGCTGGATCCCTGCAGACTAGTTAAATAAGCGAATTATTGGCGTTTGGCGTTGTAGCTTGCAAAGTAAGCAAACTGAATTGACAGTGGGCTGGCCATGTCTGTCGAAGGACCGATGGCCGATGAAACAGACGTGTCCTGGAGTGAAGACCGCGAATTGGCAAGCGTAGTGCGGGACGCCCCCCAGCTACGGACGGACGAGCTAAAGAAGGTGGCTAGGATATAGATAGTGCAATCTACGAAGACGCGCCCCTCTCTTCTTCCTAATCGTTAGCGGTCATCGCTACTTAATTTCGCTAGTGTTTTAGTTTTTTCGATACACACTAATTAGCCACTAATAATAATTAGTGTGTATCGACAAAACTAAAACATTAGTGGAATGTTGTCCACTTCTGCTGTAAGCATTAGGAAAAAGAGTGGGGCGCGTCTTCGTGGATTGCACTATCTGTAGACTGGATGCGGAAGGTGGAGGGCAGGGTGTTGTTACGCAGTCTGGAAGAGGCCTATGTCCAGCAGTGGACTGCGATAGGCTGAGTTGATTTTGATTGGCGTTGTAAAGAAGTGGTGGGTATGTACGGAGTGAAATTATGTTACGAGTAGTAGGTATACCCACAAATTTAAATTTCAAAACAAGTTCTGTATTGAAAATAAGGTGACTGTGTTTTTTTTTCTTTGGTATAAGCTTTCAAACTATTAAATAGTTTGTATGGTTTTAAAGCCAGGTATTCATTCACGTAACGTAATTTAGACACACACATGTCTGCCGTTCTGTACCGGCTTTATCACGGAAGCTTGCCTCGGCTTTACAATTTACTCGGTCACATAAAATATTGTCAGGCTTCGATGTTTTGGTTTTAAAAGGGTGGCAAGCAGAAAAAATGTACGATAAACTAGCAGACAATATGTACCTACCTAGATAGATATGTACGACATAAGAAAAGGGTTCCATTTTAAATGCAATATAGTGATATCATGATTTTCCTACATTCATTTTTCTGTCATTTTACAAAAAAAAGATAATTTCTACCATCACACCAGAGAATAAATTAACAAATACAAAACGACGAAGCATCCTGTTTCTTTTGTTTGTGTTTCAATTTTTTCTTAAAACAAAAGTGTAAAGTTGTCCTGAAAACTTCGTCTCACGATTTGCGACGCAAACAAACCCAGTTCCAACAACTTCTGACAGCACAACTGACGCATTGATATCCATTGTCTCACTGTATCCAACTCGCCCCCCACAATTATTTTTCTAAGACGGTGCGACTTTGACGGCACTCAACAAATATCTGGTTTCAATTTTCTCTCAATTAACTTCAGGTTACGTTGAATTCGACAAGTGGCACTTAGTTGTAATGGGTCTATGTGGTGAGGGGCTCTCGGGACCCTTCGTATTTACTGTTATATCGGAAGGGTTGCCCCATTGTGTCGCGGCTTACGGTCCCACCGACCGTGGTTTTCTGAACTTTACTGTCCGCGTGTCAAGTTAGTTGAAAGGATAGGTACATTGTGGTAGTGTCATTCGTCTGGCTTCTTATTATTTGTTACTTAATAGTATAGGAAGTTTGGAGATTGTTTATTAGATTGGAAAGTAGTAATTGAACAGACACTAAAGACACGCTGGTGTGTCTTTGGATATATTGAACTTGTAACAATACGTTTGCCATAGGTTTTTAGAAACCTTGATTTTCGACCAATCTCATTCCAATATGTGACACAGAGCTGTTAGTTCTGTAGGATTTGTTTCGCTCAGTCATTTTGACTGTCATGTATTAATAGTACACTAATGTGTGCGCTCTTCCCTCACTCTCATAGTCCGATGGGACGGCAATCCGACACGACCGGAGACAGATCAGGCGCAGGACCAACGGCTTGACGTGCTTTCCGAGGCACGGGGGTATTACACCGCCAACTTCTAAACTCCGGGCTGTTACTGAATCATCCCTAATGAACAAACTTAATAACACTTTACTCGACCTCTTTCTTTTTTTTGTGGATGGGAAATCATCAAATGACACCTCTCGCTCAGGGTGGAGCAGAAGGGAGTGTCAGACTCTTACTGACTAAAACCCACCCGTGTTCCTTCCTTAGCCCTTTATGTTCCGGGGCAGCGGTAACCCTTTCGGACAATCCCGCTGCCCACTTTACTCGACCTTGGGGATTGAACTCAGGGCCGCGCTCGGCAGTCGCGCTTGCGACCACGAGACCAACGGACCGACTGTCATGTGCCATGTGTACAAAGTATAAGCTTAAAATAATACTTATACTCACACAAAACTTTTGAGCTTGTTTCCTCCTCTAATCCGATTGGCATGACTCCGCCGTCCTCACTCATGTCCTAATGGACAAACTGTATAAAACAAACTTCAGAAAAGGATCCCTTTTTGCCGGGTAACGTGGGGGAGTGCAGCTAGTACTGGCAATAAACATGGAAAGTGTATGAGGCAGTAAATTTAAAGATAGTGAGTGAATGCGCCTTTCATTGTAGCGGGCCGAGAATGTTTTGGTCACCAGATTTTATGAGAATCTAGCGATCGATGCCTGCTTTGCAAAGGTGCAGTGCGACATGTCAAAAACATCGAGATTTCTATTCTAAATCTAGGTTAATATTAATGTTTTGTGTCCTTAAGATAAGATTTAAGATAAGATTTATTTATTTCTGAGTATATGGTACATTAAGATCTTAATATTAAACACTTTCACATACACTACCGTTGCCGGTGTAGAAATATATCACAAACCTTCCGGAATATATTCTAAAATAGTAACGAAGTCGTAACAGTTTTGAATATTTTTGAAAATAAGTAATTGCTACGAGGTGTGGGAACGAGTCTAATGTCGAAAACATAGTTTCTAGATTTTTTTTTTGTTTGTCTAAATGTAATTTATGAAATGGATTAATATACAGGGTGCAATTGAAGTCATGGGCATTATTTTAACCTAAGGCACTACTCATGATACTAATTGCATTAGGGCTACTATTACGCAAATCAAAAATATTATTAATGCAAGTATGGAAAACCTTAAAATGTAGTAAGTCATAGAAAGTATCAAACACTTTGCGCTTCTCGATAGCAAATGCGTAGGTACATTACGCCGTACGCGTCATTGGGCGTGAATTCTTTGACCCCGCCCGACTCACGTGACATTCGTAAGTTGCCAATGAATTGATTCATAATAAATTCCAACTTTCCCTTCGTACTTTGCCGGCTTAGGACGGTCAAAACTACGTCAACTAACATACATTAAAAAAAACATTTACGTACCTAGCTTGTGGATTGTTTTGAAAAAACCTTATTTGTCGGTAAAGTGACAGAGGGTAAACGGGTGCTCTTCCACGGGCTTTTGCATGTGCTGGCACGTGAAAAGACGAAAAATCCAACAGGTTCTTAGTGGTTCTGGTGGAATGAGACCCCGTGAAGGAATAGGGTCGTTTGGGTTGCGGCGATGGAACATTTCACGAGTTCATACAACCATTTGTGGGTATTGTTGGTTGGTGTACCTAGCCTGCACATTACGCGGTCGAGGCATCGTGTACACAAACACACACACAACACACAAATACTACACTAACACTTAATACACTGCAATCCAAGCACCGTATGACGCGAGCGGCGAGTACGGCGCATCACGGGATCAATAAATCAATTACGCGTCAATGCACCTGCGCAGTCGTTATGACACTGGTTCCGGGTTCACGTTGCGGCGGGAAGCAGACCCCGCGCGGGGGTGATATTCGTATTTTTGCGAGTGAGGGAGTGGGACGGAGAGAGTTCAGGGAATCCCGCCGGACGGCATGTCTTTTAGCCCATTGTTATTATTACTTGTAAGGAAAAACCCGCGCGCGCGCAGGTGATGTTTGTTTACATTTCGCTTTGCGCTGTACTGCGCTTTAAGATTTTGATACTTCAACATTTATTGGCGTTAACGAAGTATTTTGTTTTAATTACTTTAAGTGTTTATTTGCAATAATAAGCCTTGTGCAATTTGACTTACTACATTTTTAAGGTTTTCCTTAATTGCATTAATAATATTTTTGATTTGCGTATTAATAGCCCTAATGCAATCAGTATCGTGAGTAGTGCCATAGGTTAAAATAATGCCCATGACTTCAATTCCACCCTGTATAGTATGCTTTTCATCCCGATAGTACGTTCCCCTGGGTTGTTTTTCGACCTCCACGCGGGCGAAGCCGCGGGCATAACCTAGTTTATAATAAACTATTATGTACAGATGCTGTATGCCTTTATGGCGATTTCTAACTCTGAAGGTGTGTACCGCTATACCTGAAGTTGTTATTACGTCCAGCCATAATTCAATGCACTTGTTATATGCTTTAGCCACCTTATATTACAAAAGATTAAATAATAAAGCAGTAAAAGAAATGCAATATTTTCGTTAGCACAGAAAGCAAAAGTTAATAAATGACGAACATCACCCCCGCTGCACGTGTCGAAACATCGATCATGGCTCTTAGACGACAACTGGGGTTCTCACCCTACTACGCCAAACATTTTCTATTATACTGCTTGACTCTGTTACGTTATAACGTTACGTGAATAGTTTCATTGATATTGGTATTTAGAATATTATGGAGTTTGAAGACGCAGCGTAACTTTAATAAATAAAAATGTTGGCAATGTTGGTTGGTAACGTTATTTCAATTAGACTGGATTTAGAAAATCGTATTAAAACTCCTCCATTGATAGGTAGGTACACCTCTGCCTTAGCCTTTGAGGAATACAGGCGTGATTTAATGTTAAGTGTGAAAAAAAAAAACAGTTTTTCCGTTCTGATCCCCTGAACCCCCGTTCCCCCCTGGATCCCCCGCTACTTCTTCTTATATTCAAAACCAAATAAAAACACCGATAAACACCAAAATAGTATATTTCATTACAAGTGCGGAAAGGTTGTCATTGCAAAGAGTTCCGACAAATGTCTATCCGAGCCGAGGTGCAGCCGAAGGCGAGGGTTGACAGTCGGAACAAGTTGCAATGACGGTTTCGCACGTGTACTGAACGACTATTTTTAATACAGTTGCGAAAAAATGAAGCAATTTAATAAAATAAGGTGGCGTTAATTCAAAAAAACACTCGCAAAGAAAATTTCTGAAAAATGGCGCCAACCGTAGAATATAAGCAAAGATTTTTTTTTTCTTCACCCATTGGTGCCTACCAAAGGGAACTATGCCCATACAGCCAAGTCTTCAGTAGAATTTTTTTATTGATATGAAATGAAAATAAATTTAATGAGATGAAATGAAATGAAACCTAACCTAACGTATTCAATCAAATCATTAAATCTGATATTCAAACAAATTAGTAGCTTCTTTTTAGAAATATACGTATTTGCATGAATCATAAAAACTTCTATGATTTTTTTTAGTAAATACTTCATGGTTGGTTTTTCTTTTTAATAGACATTATTTTGACAGTTGGGAAAGAGAACGCACGAGTTCGGGAAAGGTAAAAAAAAGCACGAATATGTAATAGCCCACATCCCGAACGCTATACGTCCCTGCAATACGCCACTTTTTGAGCAACTGTATTAAAAAAGGTTTGTTACAACTGCATGGCACTCCATTGATTTTCCCTAAGCTCTGCAGAAAATTACCTCGTACATTTAATGTCATTGGCTGTTGGCCAGAGGGTTATAATTTAGTTATGGCGGAACATCGTTAATCATTGCGGTCAAACAACGCTCACCGTTGTCCCAGATTGATGACCGTTTAAATGCGTTGATCGCTACTAGATTTTCTTGTTGTATTCTGTGGCACGTGCTTTTGTTAATTAGTGTGTGCATGCCTTTATTTGTGTGACTGTGGTTCGGTTTAGTTGGAACGAGGTTTAGAATGTTACAGAATTAGAGTTACTAACATGGATTTGGCTGAAAAAATGAAGCCTAGTGTATAATCAGCAAAGGAGATAAGTGTGCAGGGTCGTCGAATATAGTTGAAGTTTAGTAAGAAACCGATTGATGTTTTCGAATGAAATTTAATTTGATAAATGAACTGTTTGTTTTCTATTAATTAAGTTAACTTTTATTCGAAAACATCAATCGGTTTCTTAATAAACTTCAACTATATTTGACGACCCTGCATACTTATCTCCTTTGCTGGATGTACCTACTTTTTTACTATCTTCTGCCCGCGACGTCGTCTGCGTGAAATTTCGGACACCGACCCACCGCGTCGCATCCCATCGCCCGCCCCCGCTATTACTTCGTTTTCGGTTAGCGTTCTTTTTAAAGAAAAATAGTATAATATAATTAATTTTGCTCGGCTTCTAAAGGTCATAGAGAGATGTTAAATAGCCTTTACCTTCCTCAAGAATTGGGCTATCAAAGGCAAACACAATTTTTCAAATCTGACTTATAGTTCCAGAGATTAGCGCGTTCAAACGAGATATTCCACTCAGAGCACTGACTTCAACCGCACTTGGACGAATCGCACCTGAGCACTTCCACAAACTGCACTGAAACAAAATTTTGTAACGTGCAAACAAACAAACTTGTCAGCTTTACCCGCATATGTGTTGATCCCGTTGGAATATCGGGATAAAAAGTCGCCTATATGTTAATCCAGGGTGTCAGTTACCACCATACAAAATTTTATCAAAATTGGTGCAGCCGTTTGAGCGTGAAGAAGTAACTTATGTGCATCACCTCATGTTAAAAATCTATCAAAAAAGTAAAAGTAACGCGGTCTACGAACTCTAAGACCAAAGTAACAGCAGTTTCAACCTGTGATTTTCCTTGACGAAATGCAGTGGGGTATGGATGTGTCTCAAACTATGTTCCATCTCTATCCTGCCGGGTAATTACGTAACACACTATCAGTGTTATTTACGTTGTTGAGCAGACAAATTTTTCAAATATATGAAGCAGTATATTAGCAATATCCTTCAAAATACTTAATTCAGATCGGGATTTAAAATGTGTTACGCAATAATGGTTCTGCCCTTTGTGTTTGTGACCTCTGCGCTGTCACCGACGACGCCGTGGAAGTGGCGATGTTTTGGGCCAACAAGGTCTGAAATACAGTCGTGCCAGCGACACGAAAAAAGTAGACCTTAGATTTAAAAAAATATTTTTAAAAGTTTTTCAAAAATAAATATGAAGTTTCTTTGAATAATTGCTGCTTTTCAAAGCATACCTTTTACAAAGGGCCAGATAGTACTCGTATAATTATACAACTATAACAATCTTTTCATTCCTCTTACCGTTATCTCACGATCCTTTGTATTCTTTGACACTCAATGAAAGAAAACTTTATACCAGGCACAGATAAAATAATTACTTCAGGCGCTTTGGGTAATCTGCCTAGGAAGGAAAAAATTAAGAAAGGGAAGGACTAGGTACTTTTATTCGGAGTGGGGGCGACCAACCGAAAAATTTACTTCGCAAGGAGATCATAATTTTTTTTCTTCTTAGGTTTTGCTACGTTTTTCGGTTATCACAGTACCTAAAGTCATTGACTTTTGAAACAGTCAGCGGAGCGTGGAACGTTATCTACTTTGGAATAATTAGTTTGAGAGATATTTTTATGAAGTTGTGAGTAATTACTTCCTGAAAATTTTAGCTATAAATTAAGGCTGTCTTTTGTTGTTAGGTGCCTAGTTTTTAAGGTTTCATACCAAAAGGTGGCCAACGGAATCCTATTTACTAAGCCTCCACTGTCCGTCCGTCCGTCTGTCTGTGGGCTGTATGTCATGAACCGTAATAGGTAGACAGTTGAAGTTTTCACACAGTGTGTATTTCTATTGCCGCTATATTTTTTATATTTTTCAGCTCTTAGTAGGTACCGATGTAAAGTGAGACACTCTAGCACGGTATTTTGTAAACATCTTAACGATCAGTATGTCAGTACCTGTAAGTACCTACTCAGTATTGCTAGTGTATGATAAGAAAAACTTTGCTAACTAATTAGAAAAAGCTTCAGAAACTATCTCCATCAAGAGTTTCACCGTTTAAGCCCCAAATGAAAATGATCTTCAATAAATTCCAATGGACTAAAAATCTGTCACTTGAAATTCCGAGTCTCATTCAAAAATTGCAGTGACCAATTCTCGACAGACTTATCACATATCACCCGAAACTAAGCTCCTTAATTTAGCGAATAGAGGTGAACTCTGCGAATAAAGGTGAACTGCGAATTCGCTGTTGGTATTTGGCGAGTCTGTCGCATCCGTCACTGCAGTAAGCCGATTTGTCTTAATTCGGAAACAGGCCGATATTCATTTCCCTCGGTAAACTCTATTTTGTAACGCATTTGAGTGATTGCCGGTTTAGGGGCTTCGTTGGCGCGAACTTCGTTGAAGTAACTGTTTTCGAGAAAATTAGTTTTTGGGTGATTTGCTTTTGGCTGAGTGATGTTTGATTGGCTCTAAACAAGGGACTTATTCAATCTAAGTACCGACATGTGTGTTGATTTAAAGGGGACAAAATCATCATCTGCCTAGCCTTTTCGCAACTATGTTGGGTTCGGCTTCCAGTCTAACCGGATGCAGCATGAACAAAATCATCTAGATAATATATAAATAAAAATGAAATGCTGTTCTTTGGTAAGCGCTTCACTTGGGAACGGTTGGACCGATTTGGCTCCGTAATAGTCCGAATTTGGTTTTAATGAAAAGAAAAATTGAAAAAGTTTCGTTGAAAACTTTCAAAGGGAATAACTGACCGTTTTAAATATAATACAAACAAATTAAATGTTTGTATGAATTATTGAAAATTGGACAGGACAATGTCTATCGGGTCAGCTGGTATTAAAATATAGATATAGTTAAAAACTTAGATGCGTTTAGTCAGCCATTTTTCATTCCTGATACATTTGTTCCCTTACAATATTAAGGGTTATTGTAGTGAGAATATAGTAGAACCCATAAGTTAAAGTAAGCGAAAAATCCGTTAAACTAAGCAGTAACCGTAACAAGTAAGTATATAAAGCCAAAACTTCTTATCGAACTTCGAAATTATGCTAAAATCGGTGTCCTGATTTGTAAACGGGAATGTTTTAATGAAATCAAATGGGATCCTTTTATGCGCATATTTATGGTTCGCGTTTAAAATATAAATTCAGCGCGGCAGCTGGAGAGGCCGTCGACGACATATTGCGTACATGTGATACGAGCAAAAAACTCCAAACGGTGCAAAAAGTTACTTTTATTCCCACTGTTTCACTTCATAATACCTACGTATTTTGTCGGACAAAGTTAAATGTTGTCGCTTAAACTTTCAGTGTTTACAGGAATAGTGGCTGAATAATGGTTGGCTATTTTTAGGAGATATTATGTATTGTGGCCTTTTCTGAATTTTACTTTTTAACTGACAACGAATTAATCTTATCTGAATAACTCCATTTTTAGGGCCTAGGGACGACAGACACGTACCTACCGTAAAGAAACCGTGCTGCGTACAAATGGCCTTACGGTGACCAAAATCAAAAATCAATCAAAATATTTTATTTCACATAAGCCTACATGGGCACTTATGAAATGTCAGAAGCTATGTGCACAGTTTCAATTGGTCGTTTCCTATGGAGAAGAACCGGCAAGAAACTCCACGGTTACTCTTTTAAAAATAATTGGCTTTTACAAATTACAGTGGTATGGGAGGACAGCGTAGGCCTGTAAACAAGTACCAAGTACTTGATAAAATAAAAAATGGTCTTCAGATCTAAAGTCTACAAGGCCTACAAAGTCCTCACATTTACAAAATAAGGATCTATCAAAAGGATAAATAAAACCTATTAAAACCAAGTGACATGATTGCCATTACAACCAGTAATGAAGAGTTGAAAAGTTAAAATTGTCTGTATATTAAATAAATAATAAATAAACATTGTAATTTGAGAGCAGTTAATAGACATTTACGTAGTTATGTCGTTAATGAGGTGCCAGGGAAGCCACATAACCGATGTTAACTTCCATTTTTGTGAGATTTAGCAAAGTTTCAAAAGACATTACCAAACTGCAACCCTCTAACTCATATTAATAATGCCATAAAACGTTAATTCCCATTTAAACTTGATATTTTTTTTAAAACAAATCCCTTTTTCGAGACCTCGTTTTCACACATCATAAAGCGCGAGGTCGTAATTTTGAAACACTCTCTACATCTGGGTATCCGTCACCGTGACTCCGTCGCACCGTACAATTTGCCCCTGCTTTCTCGTTTCGAGGGCGTTTGACGACTGGCTTGTGACAATGATCTTTTGACTGGCGTCAGAGCCAGCCAGGTGCGAACTTTAAAACTATGCGACTTTTTAAAGTGCCCGTTTACGGCTGCAGAAAATTAGACGACGAAATAATAGGGAGTAGGGAACAGCGAGCGGCAGTTCTCTTTTCCGTCCGTTTATTTTTCTGTCTTTAGAATAAACTCAGCGCTTTTATATTGCAAAAAATATTCATATTCTTGGCGGAAACAGCGTGAAATGAACGAGTTCGCGACAAAATCTCAGTTAAAGTAAATTTTTATTAAGTTCTTTATTAGATTCATGTTAGTGAAAGAAGACTTCATAATTATAATTGTGTTAATAAGCCGTAGGCTTAAGGCTTAGGAATCGTCTACAGTTTTAGAACAAAGTATACTTACCTACTGTATTTCTAACTATGTCAGTAACAATTAAGTAGCTCACCTAACATTTGTATAGGAAATAGGAAATAGGATAGGAACTGTAAGATTGTAATATTCGTGTACTTTCTCTACCTTGACTTATTAACATAAAAGGCTAAGTTTAAAACCCATTTAAATGTCTTAGTGAATACAGTAGCTTTTACGAGCACTGAAATAAAAAATAATGATTTAATTTTGGCAAAAACACCGTCAAAATTTCCGTTTATTGCCACAACAATCCGTTTGTTTCACTTGCACTCTCCAGTAAATAAAGGAGATTACATTCTTCTTGCGGTTATAAAATGGGTATAATAAAACATTATGCGTCCCTACCGCCGTTATTTGTGGTTGCACTCCACCGGGGTGCGGCAATAAGGCAAGAACACACCAGCGGTGTCGCAATAATGTTCCTCAGAGTTACGATGTGACAGATACTTTACGCCTGTGGTTATTTCGGAGACGCTATCGCACAATGCGGCTTGTTAGGTCGATATCTCGGATACATGGATGCGTCTAGTGTGTACGCGACTTTACTGCAAGGGGGAGCAAATGAACTCGGTCTGTATACTGGCTATGATATTTGCAAATCTTTAATATTAAATGCAGAGTTAGGGGAGCCGCTCGTATTTTGTTATCTGTGGCTAGCAGCCTAGTGTTAATGTTGGGCCACGTCATCAGGTTACTTAGTTTATTACTTTTCCATGCATTTATGCTAATTGTTTGGAAAAATCATAATAGTTATTTATGAGACTGTTGTATAATAAGGGGTTATTACGTGTGATAATAGTATCACATGAGTATTTAAGATCTAATTATGTACCTACAGTTATTTTATTTTATTTTACAAGACTTTATCTACACTCATGATATGAATCCGCTATATAAGGTTCTGAAACTATAGGGTGTTGTACAGTGTTGTTAGAGCTCTATATAAATTCATAGAAAGTTTAATTGCTGAGTATTAAAGCTTGTAGCACTTCTTTTTGTAAACAACAAAGTAATACGTTTTAATGTTGGCAATAACCTAACTGTTTCAGAAACTTAGGATTTATAGCATGGGTGTAGTTAATATACTTACAGTAGATACATGGGAATAGGTAGCTGGAAGCTCTTGTTATATTGTGAATTAATAATAGGAATTATAGGCAGTGCACAGTTCAAGTGAAAGCAATAGATTTCTCCAGCCATAACACAGGGTATCAGGGACGTCGACGCGTAATTTGTTACCATGGATTCAGTAGGTACACGATCCTGCACCCTAATTGCGTAACACAGTATCAATCGGAATCTGAATCATTTTGAAACAAATTGCTAATCCATTGCTTCATAAGTTCGAAAAGTTTGTTTGCTCAACACGTACCTTTAGAACGCAATGAATGTTCTTGAACTGTCAAAGTGAAACCGATTCCCATTGATAATTTATTACGCAATTGCCCCGCTGAATAAGGTACCCTCGGTAGAGATACATCGTAGGTTATTTAAAAAATTGCTATTCCATACGTTTTGCCCGAGTAGACATTGCACTTTTATATGAAACAGCAGATACGGGCAATATTGATTGGGTAGGTACAGACGCTAGCACATCAAGCGACCCGAAACTATCAAATTTTCCCAATCAACTTTGAACCTTATGGTTTAGCGATAAAGTTGAAAATCTATTAAAGAAATTTAACAGATTGTAGTAGCTTGATGTGCTGGCGTCTGTACCTACCTACCCAATCAATATTGTCAAAGATTGAAACTCAAATGAAAGAAAGTATGATTGAGTACCTACTCAATCTTTGAGTACTTACATAAGTAAACTATTAAGAAAATGCTTTAGTCACATTATAGGTGCTCAGAATTATTTGAAAACTTCCCATACATAACTACGCAATCTGTGACTTTTAATGCCGAATTGAATTTACTGACGACGCTTTTCCTTTGGGTGACGTGATTAAATTAAAGAAAACGCAGTAATTACGCAGCGGCATCGTTATCCAAAGTTCGCAGGTTTACGAGAGACGCGCGGTCCACCGCAATCAAAACGTTCCCACTGTCGCGGTCGCTTACGCTGACTTAGAATTTATGGAAATGACGTTTGAACGTTTCTTAGTAATTAAGTATTTAGCGATTTTAGCAGAATTCAATGAGTGTTTTGTTGCCTAAATTTTTTTAGTTTTTATTAAGTACCTAATCAATGCTTTATTTGGTAAAACAAAAACATGTGAAACATGATATGACAACATAACATGTGTGACATAAATGTGACATCTACCAACCAGCACTTTGACCGCGTGGTGGATTACGGCCCACTCCCTCTCACCGAGAGGAGACCTGTGTCCCAGCAGTGGGAAGATTATAGGTTGAATAAGTCAGATATAAAAAAACTAAACTAGGTGTTGACAGTTTTTTTGACGGTTTGGTTTCAGTTCAAAAGTGAAAATTCAGGCAGTAATTTAGTTGGGTGAATACAATGACGGCTGTGCTTTTAGCCTAAACAAATTAGTTTTTGTTAAAAATACTTTGGTAATTCAGTGAGTACACTTGAGAACCTACCCAAGTGTAAAGAGTCCATTGAAATTTTATTCTATTCGAAAACAGAAATAACAATACAAATAAAATAAAAATCAATCAGTTGTGTTTGTTTCAGGCTTCACAAATAAAAGTGAAAATTCCAAAAAATAAACCCGCTGACAAAAATAACAGCGTATCGCATTCACATTTATAAGTAAAAGCTTATCGTATACTTTCGACTCTTACGAGCGCATAACGCTGTTAACGTGGCGCCGTAAAAGCCATTAACATCGTTTTTATTTCGATGTATTTATCGGAAAACACGATTCACATAATACCCCCTACATGACATTACAGTGTTATTAAATACAGGACTTTTTGGTTCGATTTGGTATAAATGTTGTTAAGAAATTGAATGGAAATGATCACAAATAACGCTAGAAATTAAATAGAAATTAGGTAAGTACACGGAAGTGACACTAAATGAGGTATGCAAATAAAAACAAATTATTTAGACAATAACTTCTGCAACTTTGTCCGGGTGCATGAAATTTCTTGTTTTAACATCTGTGAACTTGCTAATAAACGTTGTATAGCATCTGAATAGTTATACAAGGCTTTGTCTTCTTCTTTCGAAAGTCAAATTACTGACGACTGAAAGAGAGAAATTGGTGTTGAGAAATTCATTTGATATAATACATTTATTAGTAAGAGGAAAAGTATATATATCCTATGACACTCGGCAATACTATAGCTTTCCATTAAAGAAATTTCTGAATCGGATCAGTAGTTCCGAAAATTGCCCCCTGAGTACAAACTCACAATACCTCTTTATAATATTGGTGTAGATTTACATGAAAGTGACAATAGGCATTACATGGAAATGACGCTACGATCAACAACAGGAAAACACAGCAATAGAAATTACGGTGCAATTAAATTGAAATGACGTTTACCATTGACTGAAAATATTACTAGGCATTGAGTAGAAATTCTGATTGGAATTTAACGTGCCAAATAGATTATGCAACGGTAGAACAGGCCAAATGGATTTTCTATTGTGTCTCCAACGTTCAATGGTTTAAATACAATGTCTAATATTTGGTGTGCATGGTCTGTTTTTGGTTGCTCAAAAATATCTGAATATGAAAATTGAAAAATGGATCCTGTGGATGCCAATTTCTAGTGCCACGAATTGAGTGCTTTGATTTGAATACTTAAACCGAAATTTTAATTTTAAATCACCATAAGATATTATTCCTGTGAAAATTTTGAAGATATATTAGGTCGGGGCAAAAGTATTTTCGTATTTTTCATACAAAAAAAAAAAAATTTTTTTTAGGTTTAATTTTTGTATTTATTTATAATATGTATGTGCCGTTTTGATCGATGACTTGTTGCCATCTTGTGGGCAATGCCATTATCCCATTGCTGTAGAAGTTTTGAGATTTTTTATCAAAAAAATCTGACAGGTAGTTTTCACAGTGTTCTTTTGAGGTTAACTTTATGCTTCCTAAAGAGTTCTGAAGTGACCGAAACAGGTGGAAATCTGATGGAGCAAGATCAGGGCTATACGGAGGATGCATCAACACATCCCAGCCAAGCTCTCTCAATTTTTGCGGAGTGGCTATAGATGAGTGCGGTCTGGCGTTGTCGTGATGAAATACCACGCCCTTCCTATTCACCAGCTCCGGCCGGTTTTTCTCAATAGCTTCTTTTAATCTCATCAGTTGTTGACAGTAGAGGTCAGAATCAATAGTTTTACCCGGCGGCAAAAGCTCATAGTGGACGAATCCTTTCCAATCCCACCAAACACAGCATCACTTTGTTCCGAGTCAGGCCGGGCTTTGCCACGGTCTGTGGGGCTTGTCCATGCTTCGACCACGATCTTTTTCGGACATTCTTATCGTAAGTGATCCATTTTTCATCACCCGCAATCAACCGTTTAAGAAATAGGTCGAAATTACTACGTTTCAACAAAGAATCGCAAATGGAAACACGTTGGATTAAGTTTCTCTCAGTGAGATCATGTGGTACCCAAATATCAAGTTTTTTCTGGTACCCAGACTTTTGTAAATGCCGTAAAACTGTTCTATGATCAACATCCAGTTCTTCAGCAATATCATAACTACTAATATGTCGATCTTGCTCCACTTTTTCAAAAATGGCACTGATTTTATCCGTGACAGCCCCGTCCAGAGCGAGCTTCATCCTTCACACTAAAATTTCCTGACTTGAAACCCTTGAACCACATTTGTGCTACTCGTATTGATACCGCATTAGGTCCGTAAACCGCACAAATTTTATTCGCGGCGTGCGTCGCATTTTTACCTTTTTGGTAATAAAATTTTAAAATGTACCGAATTTCTTCGTCACATACGTTCATGTTGCTTGCTTGAAAAATAATTGAGAAATGGCGGGAACTAGTTTTTTTTTATTTATTGCATCTTTAGAATGTCAACATTTAATAGTATTAAAACCAGCCAGTTATATTCAGTACTGCCAAAGAGGTTTGATTACTAACAATAGATTCAAAATACGAAAATATTTTTGCCCCGACCTATTATTTATTAACCTCATTGTCCCCGATTATTTTTCAATTACAGTTATTTATTCAAACAATAATTTTTGGAAAAAGTTATGTTATTTAAAGTTGAAATCTTCTGAATAGATACGAATGTGTTACTAATTCCCTTAACGAATGATTGCCTTAGAAGTGAACCTGAACAGGGTTTGTTTACACATTCATTAGATACTTTTGGAACAGACTATAGGTAAGTATTTATTTTGTGGAATACATACCGCCCGATTAAGGTATTTCCTTTCCGATCGTTTACGGTGCATGCATTGACGATGTTAAGGTAATTGCGTAAAGATGTGTCCAGACTCCGAGCACCCGTCTAGCGTGCTAATGAAGCTCGTAAGTATAAAATTAATTGCTGCCAATAGGGGACGCAAATGGTAAGAGGTGAAGGGCTTGCGGGCATTTTTGCTAATGGTAGATAATGTTTAGTTAAGTTAGGTACTGTAATAGTATTTATTAAATACTTATTTACAGTTATTTTAAGGTGCATTCAAATAGTAATTCGTGTTTTTCTTTCCCTTGGTCATACAGTAAAGGAAGGGGCTAACGGGCAGTAGGTTTCTTCATAATTTTTATGTAAGATTTATTTAAGAAATGTTTTTGAAAAGCTTCTAATTGCCAAGTTCGAACCCACAAATCGGGTTTTTAAACCTCAAGGATCACCGCTGAAATATTTAGCAAGAACATAGTTTGTTGTTTAGTTTAGTTTAGAGATACAATACCTATTTTTTTTTATTTAATGGGTGAGTTAGTTACATAGAATAAGGTAAAAAGTAATTAACTTAAAGTTAAAATAATGATTAGTGACTATTTAACCATAATTTTTTTTAAATATAAAAGTCTCTTAACTTTAAGCAACGTTTATAAATAAACTCCGTAATGTCAAAAGTTTAATTATATAAAAAAATCAAGTTGTCAAAGAATTACAAGCCTAAAGTACAGCCTATAAGTTAGCTCATCCAGAATCTCTCGATCATTGTAGAAGAAGCGTTATCAGTAGTAAGTTTAGAGATGGATGGATCCATTCCAAAGTACATGCCTAATTGTAGGTTGAGGAAACTCATGACGCCCGGAAGGGTGTCTATGTTTAGCGTAACAGCAGCTGACAAGTTTCCACTACTGCGGGGATGGATTGAGAAATAATATAATTAAGAAAATGTATATCTACACTTCTACATCTACACTAATATTATAAAGAGGAAAGTTTTTTTTGTTTGTTTGTTTGAAATGAATAGGCTCCGAAATACTGACCCGATTTAAAAAAAAAATCTTTTGTGTTGGATATTCCATTTATCAAGGAAGGTTATAGGCTATATAACATCACGCTACAACCAATAGGAGTGTCGCACCAATGAAAACTGTTGCAAAAACGGGAAAAAATATTCCTTTTGAGAGCTTCCGTTGCGTACGGCTGCGTAAACGGTTAAAGTTACGTAAAAATAATGTATGACGGAATTATTCCGCCTTAAAAGTTCTAAAAAAAGTCCGCATCTGCAACAGCATATAACCTTTTTTATGAAATCAAATTTGTTCTAAAATAATGCATTATTTGCGAAGGTGTTTTTATAAACATGATATTAATCCTTATCCAAATAAATATGTACGTTATTCATCATAAGTATTTAATTCTGAACTAAATGGCGCTTGACATTTTTTGATTTCAATGAATATCTTAGGTGATATCATAGTTTTAAAATTAGCACGGCCGCCGCGCGCCGGTAGCTGTGCGAGGTTTACTTTAGTTCCACTCTTACTGATCATAGCGTGATGTCGTACCTACTCGTAAAATAGCTTCATAAAGTAATATACGTACTGAGTAATAATCTTAAAGTAATGGAATATATTTTAGCAGTATATTAGGATTTTTCCTCAAATTAACGCGGGTGAAACCGCGGGGCACTGCTAGTAATAACATAAAATCACGCCTGCATTCCCAAAATCGGGTTATTTACACCATTTATAACTCGAAAACGGCTGGACCGATTTTTATAATCTCTGGTTTGTTGGATTTGTCTACGCCCCGAATAGCAGAATAACTGTATGTATCACATATCTAAACGTTTGTCTGATCCCTCATTTATTTATTCCTGGAAATAACTCCCATATTTTTATTTGTTTATGTGATGTTAGTTGTGATTAAAGATTCTCGGAAAGTCTTTCGAATCAATGAAAGCTTAGCTTGAGTTTCCTAATTTTTAATTGAAACGCAATATCAAACATACTAGTAAGAGTAACGGTATTTATTACTAGCTGCAACAGAAAGATAAACAGTTTTTGCACATTATGACAGTGCTCGCGACTTTCCCCGTGTGTTATGTCGATAAAAAGTGTGCCCATGTCCTTTCCCAGGGCTTAAAGTAACCCCATACCAAATTGCGTCAACAACAGTCCAGCCGTTTCGGAGATTAACCAAAACAAACAGACAGACAGACAAAATATAAAAAAATTATGTTTTGCTATATTTACCATATATATACGGTGACTGATAATTAGTGACCGATACTTAAACACGTGCTTGTACTCATGATAACAAACAACTTTTACTATGGGACCAAACCTGAAATTGTGAAAAAAAAATCTGCTGTTCAGTCATTTATGTTCGCCTAACTGGTCAAAATGTAGGTACTGAACAGCAGATTTTTTTTCGCGAATTCAGGTTTGGTCCCATAGTAAAAGTTGTTTGTTATCATTGTTACAATCACGTGTTTAGGTATCGGTCACTAATTACCAGTCACCCTATATTTTCATAGTAAAAAGCTGTTATTTTGACATTACAAACAGACACTTTAATTTTATTTGTTTGTATTTAAATCTTCAGTCAAAACTGACAAACCTTGTATACATTCATAATTATGCTCCAAGGTTACTCAGTCCTTGAGTACTAAAATAAACCCTACCTGAAGTTATTACCCACTTTAACACCTTCACAAACAGTAATCACGTCTTTACAGGACCCAGGACCTAACCCTGCAGTATCCAAGGCGTATAGAAAATATAATTAAGCAATATTCAAAATTAAACGCAAACAGAGCAACACAGCAGGCTAGGGTCAACATTTGACCCACGTTTGTCTCCATAACGCGACTGTTTAGGATGTGTTAAGGGTCCTTGTAACCAGGATGGCTGCTAGAAGTCTTGTAAGATTTATGTTCGGACCCTGGTCATAAACAACGCCCCGGAGACCTATGTTTAGAGAGAATAGCACCAATCTTAAGGTACATGCGTCTCAGATTGTGCCGCAAACTGTACTTAGCTTAAGTTATTGCAAGCGTTAGAGGTATTAATTGAAGTTAGGGAAGTGGTTTTTGAGGGTAGTGAACTGATTTGGAATCAAAGTTTCCTTATTCGTATTTAAGTAACATAATCAGCCTATAACGTTCTTACTGCTGGGACATTGAGACAAGTCATGATATGCAGGCCAATTCTGCTAATTTAAAACGTTCAAAATCTAGTCGCAGTCTCATCTCGGCGACAAACAAACGTCAAACACTTGTCAAAATGTATGGAAATTTGAGGTATTTTTGACAGATTGAGACTGAGATCAGACTGTGAACGTTCTTAAAAATTACGAGAATTGCCCCTATGTTTATGCTTCGTAAACGTACAAAGACAACTTTTATTAAGCATAGCGTGTGTGTAGGTATGTGGCGACACTCCTCTATAAAAAATGCTGTCTTGTCCCAGGACTGAACACTGACCCCCAAAATATAGGCCTTTTTTTTTTTTTGGATGGGAAATCATCAAATGACCCCTCCCGCTGAGGGTGGAGCAGCAGGGAGTGTCAGACTCTTACTGACTAAAACCCACCCGTGTTCCTTCCTTAGCCCTTTATGTTCCGGGGCAGCGTCAACCCTTTCGGACAATCCCGCTCCCCAAAATATAGGCCTTAGGACTAATTCTTTGTAATACATTCATATTGTAAGATTGTGACTTTGAGTGTCTGTCATATTATGTATTTACTCTAGTGACAAATAAACTTTTTTTTTACAGCATAATTAGCTTAGAGCTTAGAGGGGCCGCGTGGCTAAATAATAACAGCCGCACAGGTCGGTCGATCAGGTTAAGCTACGCTTGCTGCGTTTGGTCTATGAATGGGTGACCATCTTTACACATCGAGACCCCTCCGTGCCTCGGAAAGCACGTTAAACCGTTGGTCCCGGCTATCATTCGTGGATCTTTGACAGTCGTTACGGGTAGTCAGAAGCCCGAAAGTCTGACAACCAGTGTTACCAAGGGGTATCGTATTACCCAGTAACTGGTTTGTGGAGGTCAGATAGGCAGTCGCTCCATGTAAAATACTGGTATTCAGCTGCATCCGGTTAGACTGGAAGCCAACCCCAACATAGTTGGGAAAAGGCTGGACAGATGATGAGCATAATTAGCTTATAATGATCCCACTGCTGGGACACAGGCCTCTTCAGTGCGGGTTGGTAGATGTCACATGTCTTCCATTTTTTGTTCTAGGACATGCTGGTTTCCTCACTATGTTTTCCTTCACTGTTTTGAGAACAGTGGTGATGATATAATTTATACATAGTAAAGCGCCTGTCTGGGTTCGAACCTACGACCTACAACTCATAAGTCGAGGTACAACTGGGCCAACACTGCTCATATTTAAGGAACAGGCTTTAAATTATCTGTCAAAGACTCATCATCATCTGCCTAGCCTTTTCCCAACTATGTTGGGGTAGACTATCAACTTAATATTTCGCACAAACTTTACGCAGCAGCTACAAACATTTCAAACTTCTTCTTTAGCTGTATTATGGTGCTATTGCAAAAGTTACAAAACTGAAGAAAATACAGGGTGGCATCACCGAGGCACTAACTGAAACCATGAATTCAGCACATAATTCTACCCCCTAGTATAGAAATTTTTCGTCGGTTATGAAAAACAAAATCAGCTGTTTCATAGAGAAGTGCAATACCTGAGTCTTCGGTCAGCTGGACCTGCTCGCTTTTGGACCCGCGGGTCCACTTGACCACATAGGTAATTTATTTTCCTTATTTTTATTGGATAACTTGACCCATATTCAAACTTAAAAAAAATCTATTGTTTAAAGCTACCCGTGGAGGCAATCGAACGCAAAATTGGTTAGTCAAAATATAATAAAACGCAATTCAATTAGGTCTAAGCGCTTATTCTCAATCAAAATCCTACGCGGTCAAAGTGTATTTTTTAGGGAATTCAGAATCATGTACAAACGCCACCACATCAAGCTACTACAATCTGTCAAAGGAGAATGCCAAGGTTTCCTACAAGACTTGGCCAGAACCGACAAAGATGATCTATATTTCATAAAAAAGGAAAATTATTATAGAATTTAATAGTATAATTAGTTTTCTATTAGAAGTACACCAAAAAAAGTTATAGCTCTTTAAAGTTGACCACTTCATACTTCCAATTTTAACAATAACATGAAATAAACTAATGATTGATTAAATTAATTACTTTTAGCACATTATTCTCGCATCATATATATATATTATAGTAAAAATATACATATAACATACCTACATGATTTTAGAATACTTAGGTATAGGAAAAAAAACCACATGTATACTTTTTTACAATTTATTATTCTTCAAACAGTACATCATCATATTTAATCAATAAATCGTCTAAAAATTGGGCTGGAGGGGTTATATTTGTTTGATGTCTTGTCCAACCGAGGTACCATAATATTGTCATTGTATGTGCACAGCAACCTACGGTTCTTCGCCCAACTATGCCGCCCATTGTATGTTTTGTAGTAATAATTGTTTTTTTTTGTTATGTATTTTCTGGTGTACAATAAAGTATATATAAATAAATATAAATATGCAATTACAACAATATTGCTCAATTTCTTCTCTCCCATTTTCATTATTATTAATTATGATATAAACATAATATATTTTTCGACTTATATTTCTGTTTTGAATTTTGCCTCTAAGGAGCCAATGATTTTGGGAGAGATCGTCGCATCCAAAAGGCATTTACTCCACAATTGATGCAGCGAATCATGGTTAGTAGACTAGAGGAGGTTCAGATATCCGTGTGAGAAAAGCCAGGTCAACAAGTAGGCAGGTTCAGATGTTCGGTTAGGCGAGCCGGGTCAGCGAGTAATACAGGTTTAGGATCAGTTTCAACAGCCAAGGTAGTCGTAAGTGGTAGAAAAATCGGAGTCAAAAAACAGCAATAAACAACACAAAACTCGAATAAACACTGAAACACTTCGTCGCTCGTGATGACATGCGGGAGAAGTGAGAATTCAATCTTTTTGACAATGACAAATACCTACAAGTTAAAAGTTTTCCGTCAAATGTTGCCAGTACTATAATAACATTATTAGGAATAAACTATTCTAGACGGTATCGATAATCGAATTAAATTATTTTTAATTATTACATTACTATTAAAATATATATTCAAAAATATAAATAAATGCTATTTATTGTTATAAGAATTACGAGGTACGACTTATGTAAATAATAAATATTTAAATACACTTACGTAGCTTCGTAATGATAATACTGTAATCGATTTGCAAGTGTAATTTCGTATCGATATTATTTTGTTTTGGCATTGGCAACATTTCTAATTGAAATTGTAGCTATGAAATGTGTTAAAAAATTGAATAACTATTTAAAATTACTTTTCAACGGTGTGCTTCTACAGATTTTATTTATATTGTATAATTCTTACTGTTTTAAAGTATGAATTATCATCAATAAAGAATGTCTGTCGGACGCTGCCATGATTCGAGCCGATACTTGGCATTGTCTTTTCTTTAATAGATTTTTAACTTTATTGCTAAAACATAAGTTTCAAAGCTAATTGGAAAAATCTGACAGTTTCGGGTAGCTTGTTGTGCTGGCGTCTGTAATTATCCGTGTCACAGGTTGCGCATATATCCCTGCTACAGGAGTTTTTCAAACCTTATTATCTTCCATCTATACAATTGCTCTTTTCTCTAAAGATTTCCTGTTATAAATCGATTGCGCCAAATCTCATCTCTGAATACATTACCTACACATAAATAGTTTCAGTATATTTCAGGATTTACGCAGCCGTACACATTCAAATATCATTAGTTTCCACAGAGTACGTGACACCCAACATTTGTTTCCAATTCTCCCGAGGATTTTACTGACATTTACATTGTATATTTTTACCTAAAGCCCTGTTCACATTATTGTGGTGTGACATTCTTTATTTAACCGCCTAAAGTTATTTACTTTGAAATAGCTGGAGCTGCAACTTTACAGTTATTTGCAAGTTTAAAGTTATCACTACAATTTAGTGTCAACATAAACCCAGCTGCGGGTTAATTGCGTAACAGCTTTCATTTTGCCAGTTCATTGCGTCATTTACGCTGTCGAGCAGACAATTTTCTCGAATATATGAAGCAATCGATTAGTAATATCCTTCAAAATTATTCAGATTCTGATTGAATGTGTAACGCAACTAGGGTGCTGGAGATGAACACACTTAAAAGTAAGATTACCAGAAGCATTTTCTGATTACATAATTTCTGTAATGCGTCGTAGAAAACTAGATAGTAAGTAGGTATTTACTAGTAGGTACTTGAGTCTACTAATTTAATATCCACCGCCAAACTTCCATTGATGACACTATCATTAAGCCTGTTCCACAACTTCAATGCAAGCAGATTTAATCAAGTCACATGTGATACTAGCAACAGTGTAGACGCGTCATTACACAGGCCATCACGACAAAGTTGGCGTCGGCTGGCGGGTGTGAAATCGCAAAGTTAGCTCCATCTACCTCACACAGATCCTTAACTATTCGGTACCAACGATGCGGTACGCGGTACTGAATAGTTGCAGGCATACCTCGTGGTACTAGTTACTCTCATATCTAGCGTAACACATTAGGTATTGAATAGCAGGTGCTTAGTTGTGTGGGTAGTTAGTTATTTGTTTCATATTTTACGTGTGATGAAATGGAATTCAAGGTATTAATTTTGCGAGTTGTTATAGGACTGTTGTAATTTTAACTGAAGGGTCATTGAACAATAGAAATACGCTACGCGACTGTTGTGTTTATCATTAAAGAAGAAAGTTACATGAACAGAATAGAAACTTTTTTAAACTTAACTTTTGTATCAAGCGAACATTGAGTTGTTTGTATTTTTTTTATCTACCCACAAAATATTTTTTGTACTAATGCCTAGTTTTTGTCAAACTCTCAACAATATCGACTATGTTCTAGTTATAATATTCTTATGTAGGTGAATTTTGTATTCTTATGAGAATAAAGTTATCTCAAACCTCAGCTATCGTATTAATTGAATTACTGGTACCTACACAGTGTCTGAAACAGAAAATGAAACCATTTCGGGAAAAATTGTTAAGGTACTTAGCAGAATTTTTACTTTAAAGATTCTGAATGTTGTCGAATAATTTGTAAAGATCGAGCGAGTTCCATACTTCGCCTTGACACAGAGTCGCGATGTTTGGGGAAAGCCTTAATTTTATACAGACAAGTGAGATAACTATGCAGTTATTAAGTTACCTGCGTTATGAAGCTTTATTCTAAGCACAGGTAGAACCGTAGAACATAGTATTTCGTAAAGTAGAAATTCTCGGAACCAAACAGTATATTTGCGGAAATCCCGTTTTTATTTTCTAAAATCAAGCGATATTTTTTTAAAATATTCAACGATCCGTCCATTAACACGCCATCCCAGTAATTAACGTCCATTAGCACCCAATAAATCCGTAAAAATAAAATGTTAAACGCTTTATCCGGATTCGCGTACAATGTCCATTACTGCGTTATGGGATTATGCGTAGTGCCTTAATAAGATCTAACTCAACATAAACAAAAGGCTAGCCGGGCGAGCTGTAATTTAGCTCAGCTTACAGCTAAGCAGTTAATTTTCCGGCTAAAGCTAGTGGCAACTTTATTGTCTCGGGGGATAATATTTCCAGTTGCATTTGCTCAAAAGCGGAGGATCGTTTACAAGTCTGCGCCGGACGCGGCGCAGGCGGCGAAACGAGCAGATTGACTCGAGACTTCCGTAAGTTTAATCTTTAGGGAAAATACTCGAATCGCCCCTTTAACTTCTAACGTCTCGTGGCAGTGTGCGCTATTTGAATACGGCTAACGCAATTTGACGGGTTCGTTTTGTTTTATTCAATTGGAAATGTCGAGTTTTTCTTTTGTTTTCCTTTTATTTGCGAACGGGGAAATAAAAGTGTTGGCATATCTTGTGAGGTGTGAAAACTCGAATGTGATAGAAATTTATAGGATTGCTGTGTACATGCTTCAATACTTAATTCTCGATACAATCCTTTATTCGCATTATATCATATTCTTAAAATAGCACATTCTCAAAATATGTATTACATTCGCTAAATATTGTATTCTTAAAATAGCCGAAGTACAATCAAGCACTCAAAATAAATAAAGCCAAGACTTTGTTTTGTAATAATGTCATAATGAAACAAATTGAAAGCGTTAAATAATCTGTTTTTCATCCAATTGTTGCAGTAGGTAATACGAAAAATCCTCGATGTACTCTCCGTCGATGTCCATTATCCTAAAAAAAAAAAAAAACATGTAAACATTATGAGATGAGATGAGATGTTCACAAAAGCCCGAGTCGACAGCTTCTCCGCTATCGTACGGAAGAAAAGTGAGTCTCTGCTCGCCAGATTGCGTGGCAGCGGCAACAGCCTCCTGAAGATGATAGCAGACAAGTTTGATGAGAGCCCCATAATGCACTATCTGCCGTAGTGTGTAAGAACATCTTACTTCCTACTTCCTACTATCCTATCCTACTAATATTATACCTAAATGCGAAAGTTTGTGAGGATGGATGGATGGATGTTTGTTACTCTTTCACGCAAAAACTACTGAACGGATTTTGATGAAACTTTACAGTAATATAGTTTATACATCAGAATAACACATAGGATACTTTTTATCCCGATATTCCCACGGGATCAAAACTTACGCGGGTGAAACCGCGGGGCGCAGCTAGTACTAGTATATAAGTACTAACATAGGATATATATTGTTACTCATCATCTTATCTGCCTAGTCTTTTCCCAACTATGTTGGGGTTGGCTTCCAGTCTAACCGGATGCAGCTGAATACCAGTATTTTACATGGAGCGACTGCCTATCTGACCTCCACAACCCAGTTACTGGGTAAATACGATACTCCTTGGTAAGATTGGTTGTCAGACTTTCGGGCTTCTGACTACCCGTAATGACTGTCAAAGATTCACGAATGACAGCCCGGACCAGCGGCTTAACGTGCTTTCCGAGGCACGGCGGGGTCTCGGTATGTAAAGATGGTCACCCATCCACAGACCAACTGCGGCAACCGTAGTTCAACCTGATCGATTGACCTGTGCGGCTGTAATTATATAGCCACGGGCCCCTCATATATTGTTACAAAGATCTTTAATGTATTTTTGTTTTTTTCAGTGTGGACCTCTTGTTGTCTATCAAATAAATAAATAATAATTATTATTTAAACAACACATAAAACCCTATTTCTTCAGTACAATAAAATAAATATAACGATGAATAATGAACTACGAATAAATAAACACATAAAGCCTTTAATAAGCCAACCAAAAAGGTCAGGTGTAAAATATAAAACCGTCAGACCGAACATCACATATTTTGTCCTCAAATAATTTTATTTGTCGCACTGTGCATGAATATATTCAACTAGATTCTAGATAATTTCCCCTGTGATTCGCTGCATCGTTAACTTCTATTCACGTAAAGTGGCAAGCTATTGAAAAACTGTTCCAATCCGAATTTGTTTTCACTTAAAGTGCAAAGGATGAGCAGCGACAGAAAATGTGTTTAGAAAACTCTTTGTGTCATACTTTGAAAATTAAAAATAACACTGTTTCCTTTGCTGATAATAGTGTAAGTTGAAATAAGTACTAAGTTAGAAATAGAATTCAGCGATACAATTTTATTTATAAACGTTGCTTAAAAATTAAGTAATGATGGACTGTTCAACCATACATTTTTGACATTTAAAAGTTTCTTAACGTTTGTATATAAACATACATCAGTACATAAAACATCGTTCTCAATCTGTATATTTATATCCCACAGCGAAAAAAATGGACGACGAGAGCACATATTTACCTATCTGTATCAATTTGGCAGAATATTGACAGAAATGTCAAAAGCCACGCGCAAAAAGCGTTCCTTATCAAACGAAACCTGAAAAAAAAATGTTTCTTTGATAAATTATGTACCTCTTGGTAGTTAGGAATTTGAACGCAAATCGCATCACATAAATTTTCACTAAATTCTGAATTTATCAAAGACGTACGAAATTCGATGTCAAAGAGTTGTAGAATGGTACCGCCGAAGGGCTGTGAGGGTTAGAATTTCGCAGTTCGCTTGGAATCCCTGTGATGTCGCAAAACACTGCGCCACTAAAACTATCATCTAGAATTCTATTAAGAAATTCTTACTGTCTACGGCGCGTCGTGTTAGACAATTTCAGAGATTCTGAATTCTGTATTGTGAGGCTTTTTGTTTATTATTACTGCTATTTCTAGCCGAGTCTGCGTGAATTATCTTAGGTATAGTACCTAAATATTTTCATCAATAGAATGGTACAGTTAACGTAGAATTTTTATTAGTTTGTTTTCTGTAATTTTGAAAATAAACTTAATATACAGGATGTCCCTAGAAGTATGGATCAAATCAAATAGGGGCGTGGGCAAAGTCATTTCCAAACTTTTTGATCCTGAGAATGTTGGTGAATTTTTTTAAGGTTCAAAAGTTATGACCAACTTTTGTTATTTTCAATCACTTTGCATAGTGTTCAAAGAACAAAATCATTTAAAAAAAAACTACCAGGAACTGACAATTTAAGTTTTTTAGACAGCCCTGTAATTTTTTTAAATTTTTTTTTCTTTGAGCACTATGCGAAACGATTGAAAAAAATTGGTCACAACTTTTGAACCGAAAAATAATTCTCAAACATCAATCATTCTCAGGACCAAAAAGTTTGGAAATGACCTTGCCCACGCCCCTATTCGATTTGATCCATACTTCGAGGGACAGCCTGTATAGTGGCAGGACATCGACGCGCAAACTGTAACCATGAATCCAGCACATGATTCTAAACACCTCCCTAGCGAAGAAATTTTACGCTAGCGCAGAAAATTTTAATAGGTTATAAAAAAAATAATCAACGCAGGGCGGTTCAAAATCATGCTACTTAGTGAATCTATGGTATCAGGTTGCGCGTCGATGACGTTGCCACCGTGTATTTTTATTTATGTCTGTAGAATGAACAAGATGTTTGTTATATTTAAATACTTTGACAATCAAGTCCATACATAACCAAGACGCCTGAAAGCAAAGCACACATGAAGAAATTTCTCGAGCCACGTACAATCTACGCTCGAGAAATGTTTCACTCGCATATTTCTTAACACACAACGAGCTAAAGATTAATTTTATTTCTTTTCAAGCTTATATAAGGCTGGAAATAGTGAGTGTGCCAGGAAATTAGCTACGTTAGCTTCGTAATCTGTTTAGTACATAATTTCCTTTCGTACCTCGCTGGATGTTTCCTCTTTTATATAAATACGATTTCCTTTAGAGTGATTATTGTTTCGTATGGCTTTAGAATGCGTTTGGCTGTATTGTTTTGAGATATAATAGGTACCTATGTATATATTAATGTTATGTTATATGTTTCCCTTTCTTTTATATATGTTGGACGGCTTTCCACAAGGTGGACCGATGACCTGGTGAATGCCACAGTAACCCACTGGATACGAGAAGCACAGAAGAGGCGGTGCTTGGAGGCCTATGTGCAGCAGTGGACGTGTTTCGGCTGAAATGATGATGATGATATTTGTTCCTATCGTCTTGATGAAATTCTTAAATTCATTCATTCATTCACTGACAGGCAACGCACGTATATGCGTGAAATGTTGCACGAGAATTCTTTTTATTATAACGAAAGTAGGTACACTAAGGACTTTTGAAAAGTCATCCCCTAAAGGGGTTAAGTAGGTTGGATGTATTTTGTATGAAAGTTCTTAAGTTTTTGCCCGATGGGATTTTCCATCGGCATGGCTTGGCTACCTTATAAAAATAGTAAATTCATTCATCCATTTACTGACAGACAACACATAGCCTAAATCGCCGGATCTAGAAGCATGACATTTTCCACAAGAGTTCCTTAAATAACGAAAGTAGGTGTTTAAGAAGGATTTTTGTAAATTCATCATAAAAATTAACTAGCAATACGGAACGAATACGCCAGAAGTCATAACAACAACACGACCCAATTTCAACAACAACATTATTATAGAAACAATTATTCGCCAAACGGTCCGTAACTCCGTACACTACAGAGCAAATCCATTTAACATAAGTATTAATATTCACAAGTTGAGCTATTGGTTCATTAGTGCATTTCGCACGTTTCGCACGCTGCACCGGTCGGGGGCAATTCCTAATTAGATAACGAATTAACGTCTTCACAGCGAAGCGCTGTTTGTTTTCCTCATCACGAGTGCCTTTGCACAGCGTTTGGGAAGCATTTTGAAAGCTGATCCGTGGCGATGTTGACGTCATCGCTGTAATTACGTTGTGAGTACTCGACGTACTCGCACTCGTCGTGACGCTAAGATATTTTGTGGACAGTGTACGTTCCTTTTTAATTAGAAGTTTATGTAATTATGGCGGGCTTTAAAACCGTGTTTACGATACACGGTTTTAACGGCTAAGGGAATGTTTGTTTGATTAAACTGTGGTTTTAATTTAGCTGCGGTAGTTTTTCTACTTACTTACTTATACTGTTTTTTTTTTTGGCATAGGTAATAGTGAAGATAGTGCGAGTTAAATTTTTTTAAAGTAATGTAGTCGTAGAGAGTCATCTAGCACTCGCAGCAACCGAAGCGGCTACTCTCGCTATGCCGTAGTAAATGATTGAGTAATTAACTTTCTTTTCGTTTTCGTAGTTCCTTGCTAATCATAGCTTTTCTCATCAGGAGTTCTTTTTCGCATTTTTTAGAGGCAATCCGTTGCGGTGTTATGACGTACAAGATGACAAAGGTTGGTCTAGAAAAGAAAGAAGTTCCTTTGATTTGCACCTTGAGACACCGTTGTCTCAGCCTATGTGAAAAAAAAAATACAAATAAGCCAGTTTAAAAGCATTCAAAATCTAGTCTCAATTTCGTCACAGTGACAATTGATGTCATAAAATTGACAAAAATGTAGGTAAATTAGAGATACCTTTTACAAGTTTATTTATAAGGATTACCAATGAGATACATTACAATTATCTTTTATCATTATAGAACTTGTATAATATTCATTATCCTGCAATGCACAGTCAATTACAGCTTACACAAGTTACAACTGAGATTAGAATGCGAAAGTTTAAAAAAATACGAGCATTGTCTCGTAGGTACATATTATGTTTTTAAAACATAATATGTATCACAAATGTGCATTTGCAGTTTTGTTTCTTTTAGAATGCTTATGCATATACAGTAGATTAGGAATTATGTCACACAGTAGCAGTATGTCTAAAACAATCTTGTCATCTACTAGTGGAACTAATTTGCTCGCTCAGTTAGGCTGCACAACTTGGCTCTATGTCGTGTAATTAGCAACATTCAGCAACAAATGGGAATAGGCGCTGAGATTTATATTTTCGGAATTACTTATTAAACGGTTTTTTTAAATACTTTGTTAAGAAGTTTATCACGCGTATCTATACACTTGATGAAAGGCACTTCGTTCCAACCTGGTGTTCCATAAATCCTCTCGACTGTTTTTTTATACCGTGCTTCGTTGGTCTTATCGCCGTAAAGGCGATTGTTGACCATTGGGTCTTTGGTTCGATCTCCGGGTCGGGCAGCATTTTGTCTTTTTTTTACGATAATATTCAAGGGGTTTCTGTAAATAGGTCTGCATCTCAATTACATTGGTCTTACAAGACTGTAAAATGTGGTTATACCCTATAGATAGTGCAATCCACGAAGACGCGCCCCACTCGTTTTCCTAATGCTTACAGCAGAAGTGTGCAACATTCCGTTAGTGTTTTAGTTTTGTAAATACGCACGAATTATTATTAGTGGTAATTAGAGTGTATCGAAAGAACTAAAACACTAATGGAATTAACTAGCGATAAACACTAACGATTCGGAAGAAGAGTGGGACGCGTCTTCGTGGATTGCACTATCTATACTGTACAGGGTGGCATCGACGCGAAACCTGTTACCATGTATTCAGTCACGATTCTAGGCCCCTTATAGCTTTCGTCAGTTATTAAAAAAAAATTGCTGTTGAAAAAAAAATGGGTTTGCTTTTGACTCTAGTCTAGGTCAGAGGTGACAGAGACAAAGTCGACGATGGAGTGAGCTTACCTACGTTTGTGGGAAACAGCTGTTTTTTTTTATAACCGCTTAAAAATTTCAACTTCGCGGGGTTCAGGATCATATAGGTACTGAAACTGAATCCATGGTGACAAGTTGTGTGTCGATGTCCGTGACACCTTGTATACAGAAATCTAAACAGGCGCCATGTTGTTATTTATTGTTTATTTCACTTACAAGACTTATTCATTCAACTCTGTTGGGATTTGTTTGGAAGCTTTGAAGGTATTTTTTCTATCGCAAAAAGTTTTAGCGGTGAATAGTTTAAGTAGAAACACAAGTTTTTTTTCGTAATTTCACGTCGGCGGAACATTTTCCGTAAAGAAGCCCAGATATTTTAGCAAGAAATAAATATTCTATTTTTAGAATGGTGTTGTGTTTAAGTTGTATGAAGCATCGTTATTTAGATATAAGCATATATATACTTTTTATTAATATGATATAAACGTAATATGAGCAAGATGAATACATACATACATTAATTTGTATCAGGTAATTCGAATTATTTATATTACTTTTAATATCGAATTTCATCTTTTCATTACTATGGTTTCCGGTATCTAATTTTGGATACATCTAATAAATTCCACATAAAGACGTCCTCCCACGAAAATATAATCCTTAAAGGTACCTAATTCCTTATAGACGCAAAATCAGGAAGAAGCCTTACTGCGTGAGGTAATAAAGATTTATAATAAATCTGGGTGTAAGCGCTATGTCTAGACGCGTCTGAGTCCCGCCAAGCCCATAAGGATTTGTCGCGCGAACACGGCTTCTTAGACCTTCCACCACCCACACCACAGTCGTAATCCCACATAATATTAGGCACACAATGCAATGCTCGTTCTGTTGACGCACAGTGGGGACCAACAGCCCTGCAGTAAAGATCGCCGAACAATGAGCTTCTATAGGAAGTAAGATTACGGTGTCTGGATCTCTAAGCTCCCCGATACTTTGCCTAACAAAAGGTCAGACAAGTTCTCCCGACCCTAAACAAGCAATGCCCAGCACTAAAACCTTAATGTGCTTCCAGAACATGAACTTATAGTTATGGTCGCCATCTAAACTACCGGATCTAATGGCTTCTATAAAAGCGACCATTTCGATCGCTGGCGGTGACAAACAAACATTTTTATCCCCCGCAAGGAAAAGTCTTCAGTATTAGAACTTGTTGATACTGGTTCGAACGTTTTGATATTTTTCATCCTGTCCTCACCGTCAGGTGCGACTGACGATGATTTATGTCCTCACAGAAATGGGAGAATTCAATGAGTTTTGGCTTGATTCCGTGAAATTTATTTCTTTCAACGTGTTAATATATTACGACAGATATATTTTATTACAAGAGTTTCCTTGAGGAAAATCTTGTCTTGATTTTTTTTCCAGTAAATTGAACATCAAGTTTGGTTGTACGATTTCTATAAAAATTGCTCTTCGCACAGGAAACCTGACCGTGTCGTAAATTGGTTACAAAGGTAATTCTATCTTCGAAATTAAAACTTAAAAAGATTGAATATCGTAACGTGTCTACCTAGATTTAAGCGTCGCGGGCGTGTTATAAACGGGGTGACGCGTATCTCGACTTAACACACGTGCTGCGATACGCTTTGCTTCATTCATTCCATTCACTCATCCCTACTTTTCGTACGGACCTAATGAATTCATTCACTAATTTATCACAAGTTTCCGAGTCCATATCCGCTCTTATCTTTTCTCATCTGCAATCAAAAAAGTTTGTAAAAAATAAACTGCATTCACGGCTCGAATTAAGAGAGAAAATGGAATTTTTAAAACATCCTTTTGTGTTAAAGGAGATGAAAAGCATGTCGTTATGGAGGAGTTTAAAATAGCTAATTACGTTGGAGAAAAACCCGGCTACGAAGTATCCTGAAAACTTCTCGGCCGTGCGTTTAACTGTCACCATTAAAAATTAAGTACCTACTCGTACCTCAGCTGTTTCACTAGTTTCATAGTACTTCATTTTTAGGGTTCCTTATCCAAAGGATGCCAACGGGACCCTATTACTAAGGCTTCGATGTCCGGCTGTCTGTCACAGGGCTGTAATCTTTTGAACCGCAATAGGTAGACACTTGAAATTCTCACAGTGTGTAGGTATGGTATGTACTATGGTCGCTATAACTATAGCTATAAAATAAATTAAAAACTAAGGGGGTCGCCGTACAGAAATAGTGTTTTTTTTATTACGTACTAGCGGCAAAAATAAATGTTAAATGTTGAGATCGCAGAAAGCGATAAGGCCGCCCATTGTATGTTTTGTAGTAATAATTGTTTTTTTTTTGTTAAGTATTTTCTGGTGTACAATAAAGTATATATAAATAAATATAAATATGTTATCCCGGCTTTGCACAGGTGGACATTTATTTTTTAAACATTTTATTTTTTTCTTGCAATTAAAAAAGCCTATATTAATCAGTGATAATGTAGCATTCAAATGGAGAATTTTTAAAATCGGTCCAGTACTTTTCGTTACAAACATACATACAAATCTTTCCTCTTTATAATATTATATTACGTATTTAAATATATGTATTGTTCAATATTGTACGGAACCCTTTCGTATACGAGTCCGACCACTTGGTCACTTTCTTTGTGTAAAAAATCATACAAAATCAAAAAGCATAACTGTACAACGATGATCATTAGTTCTGTTATTCTTATTCTGTTATTCACTCTAGTTTCTTCATCTGCTTGATATGATTAATCTCAGTTTGCAAGGGGACAGACTTCCGGCTCAATTTTCTCCGCGTCCGGTTTTCGACACCAGTCATATATCATTGATAATTGTGTTTTACAGTTTCAGAGTTTTCACGAGCTCTTCTGCGGTTGAGCCTGTTAATTAATTGTTTGTAATCGTTAAAACCATTTTGAGTCGGATTTCAGAAGTGAAATATTTTCTTAATCTATGATTTGATGATAATTGTGGCTTGAGATTGATGTCGGGACGTTGTAAACTCTGCTTGCGCAGGATGCAGGATTTTGCGTGACGTCAATGTGAAGCGTAGTTGCCATATGGCGATGTAGATACCGCCACAAGCTCAAGGTATAAGATCTTCCCTAGAGTCTTCCCGACTTTTAAGATGAGAAAATAACGGGGTTAAGAATAGTTCATATATCATGTTCTCATTCATTACCAAAACAAAAGAAAACTACAAAGACAATAATCTCCTGGATGTCTTAATGATAATAATCATGCGCTCAATAAACAGATACTATATTTACTAGACAATAACTATTAACATTCTCACGCATTTCGCACATCACTCAGCGATCCTTCAGATTGTTTTCTTCCAGAGCATTTAATTCTGTGTACGCAACCAGTAAACGTTGACCCCCACAGTTCTTTCCCATCACCAATTAATCTAGGGACAGGTGAGGTCACAATAAACGGACACAATGTATTAGGAGCAAGACATTGCGCCCTAGTTAATAGTCTACTTCTAAATTGTCCGTTTGTTCAACTTCCACTCAAGTTCTGCAATTACTTTTTATTTTTCTTGGTTATCTTTAGCCGTAAACATGAATATAAAAGTGAGTCATAAATTAATGTAGGTAACGAGATATTCTCATATATATTTACGTTACTGTGAAAAATGATAATACGATGTCGGGGTTGTATTGAGATGCGTTCGTGCAAACTTATTAAATTACAACCTCGCGTTACCAATTAGTCTGTGAAGCCGTAGACAATAATAAACACGGAAAAAGCTTGCGAAGGAATACAAAAGCTTTCGTGTTTTATATAAAATGTTTTTAGTAAGGTAAAAATATTAGGTCCTTACATTTATGAAATTGGCGTTTTGTTGAACTCGTCACTTTGATCTCAAATATCAGAGGGGCAATTCTCGTAATTTTAAGAACGGTCACAGACTTATCTCAGTCTCAATTTGTCAAAAAAACCTCGAATTTCCCTACATTTTGACAAGTTTTTGACATTAATTTGTTTGTCGCAGAGGTGAGACTGCGAATAGATCAAATTACAAGAATTAGCCTTCTGGCGTTTGCTTAGGAAATCCAAATTCAAATTGATTTCAAATTTAGACTTGTGCATTTGTGTTTCGAATTTAGTGATTCAAATGTTTTCACGCCATTTAATTTTTCTTTGACATCGTTCTGTTCACATTATGTAAAACTTAAAATGTCGCGTTATTTACGAATACCTTAGAGTTCCACCGTGGCGCAAGCGCTGCAGAAACATCTCGAATGATTAATGATATGAATGGGGAAACTGTAAAAGAAAACACGATAGGTACGTTTTTGGTTCCAACATTTTCGTTTTGGAAATTTACCTACAGAACATACCCCGTGGACGGTCAGACACCCTAGTTGACAATGAAAAATTAAACGTGATCGTGGAAGCACCACGCATCCATCGCAAACCACGTCAAAGTTAGCGGCAGGTTTCAGTGTGATTGTTAAAACATGTTTAGTTACGTGTTTTGTTCCTTCTCGCTTCCATAATTTTTTCAGCAAAGGAATCAATGATCTATCTATAAAATGAAGAAAGTACACAGATAACAATGGTACATACTTTGATTGATTAAATATAATAATTTAATATTTTATTTTCGTTTTGCTTTTTTCATATTAAACGACAAGTTACGCTAGTCGATACTCGTAACTTAGAAGCCTGGAAGTCTAACAAGTGGACCTTTGAATATCGCTAGTGCTGAGTACCTAATTGGGGTATGTTAGTCAAATTACAGTAAGTATTTGCATGTGAAATATTGATATTCAGGCTGAAACCTGAAGCCAAACTAGTTGGAGTATAATTATCTAGACATACAATATTTACCTAAGGTAGCAAGTCTGTGAAATGATGGTTATTACGTATATTCGGTTGGAGACTTCTTGGTTTGTCAAGTAACTTAAACTGTAGTAAACTGCCCCTTAGTTCTAAAGACGTTGTACGTATATTTTACGTTATTGTTTTTTTTTTCACACTTTCTTGGTAATTTCTTACATCTGACTTTACACTTTTTTATTTAATTTTTATCCGAGATGTATATCTCTGGTGTACCTATTGTGTCTTTTAGCCTGTGCCATTGTCTGTGCTAAATAAATGTATTTTTTTTCTTTCTATATTCGGTTGGGGACTTCTTGGTTTGTCAAGTAACGTAAACTGTAACGTAACTGTAGTTTACGCGTGCTTCACAAATTTGTCAAATTAATTTTACGATAATTTTCGTTCGACACACTGGCCCTATGTATTTTAATTTAAGTAGTTCATTTTGAGATTTTCTAATGATTTTAAAATGATCAATAGTTAACTAAGAAGAAAGTTGACTAATTTCCTTGTCGAAAACAATCGAAAGTACATAAAAACAAAAAATGAAATTGAACTTTGGAAGAAACTAACTTTCCTTTTGTAATGTCTCGTTAACTAATAAAATGCATCTTTTAGACACTCGGGTAGTTAGGCGGTATGATGAAATCAGAACACGTGCGCACTCGCCCACGGCCGGTAACCGACTACCCCACCAATGCGCCTGCGCATACACTACACCTTTATTGGCAGGAGAGGTGGAAAGAGAGTAGGCCAGCAGTGAGATATTAATGGCTAAATAAAAAAAACTTAACTTTTTGCCTATATTGAGACAAGCCACGCTAAGTCCCTATGTCCTAAGTCATTACGTAGAAAAACAACTTGTATTACTAAGTACAGTGTCAGTAGATATTTTATAAACTGTGTTAGTAAACCATTCCTTTTAATGTCAAAGTGCTTTATGTCTATTCACGTGGAGCGTAGTACACACTTACACATAAAGAGATACCCACTTCCTACTTGAATGTAATTTAATGGGACAGCCGGTAGAAACCTCTGCGTTTATTTGAATAGCAAATATTATTATGTTCTCATAGTAAAAATAAATGTGAGCATAATGTATGGTTAATGTTTTACCAAGTTATTTTTGGCATGAACTTTCAGTTTAACATTATTTATTATTCATCCTAAGACTGCGTCAGTGAGCGGAAGTCCGCGCAGCTGAATTTTGGGTCAAAAATGTCTCAACTTTTTGCCACAGATACGCTAAAATGAAGAATGTTTGGGCAAATAAGCTTTTAATATATTTTTCCAATGCAAAATATATTTTTACCAATGGTATAATATAAATGAGGCAAAAATAAATTTTAGTTCGTTTTGGGACCAAGGACAATTCAGACTGTTTAAAAAACGTGTTTTGGCATGAAGTCTCTTTAATGAGATTAAAAAAAGCGCACATCTCCAACTAGTAAATAGTTATCGGTGGCGTTATCGCACTAGTGCAGTTACATAAAAGTAAAGCACGCGTTTTTAATACACTGTATTATGGACCTAAAAGCGGTTCATTAGGAGCCACTTTACGAGCAAGTTTGTTGAAAAGTGTTTAATACCGAAAATGTACATAACTACTCATATATTCAAATTAATCTTTTCATTGTTTTTAGCTGGCCATTCGGGTGGCTCTGGATTAGAGAAGTTTGAAGCACGTAAGTAGCTTTTTTCGCATAAAAATATTCGCGAGTAACAAAAAAGAAATTATATTTTTATGTCATAACTTTATAGGTAGTTGCATCCACATAGTTTTTGTTAGTCGGTTTTCAGAATTCCAGATACGATTTTTAACGTTGTGCAAACTATTATTTGAACTTTTTGCAAGGGAATTTTCAGTTAACATTTTACGGAGCTTGTATTTCGGCTCATAGGTCCACCACTGATGATATGAAATTCAATACTGACAATGACTGCAGCGTACCATCCACATTTGGTTAATATCCGGCGACCAGTCATACTAAGCGCTTATCCTCCACATTTATTATACGTACAGCCAAAGTGTGGAACTCTCTGCCAGCGTTTGTGTTCCCTTCGTCTGCTTTCAAAGTAAGAGTGAACAGGCATCTTCTGGGTAAGCTCATCACAGACCTCATCCATCGCTTTTCATCAAATAATTGTTAAATGATTTGATTTTAATCAACCTGATTCATAGGCCTTAGCCTTACCATCAACAGGACGCAATCACACACTCGATACTGCTACTGGAGTTTGACCTCAATCACGCCTGATGGAAAGTGATGGATGAGGTCTATGATGGAACGAGCGTGCCCAGAAGACGCCTAAGGCACTGGAACTGTGGACTGTGGTGTGGACTGTGGTGGTGGTGGGACTGTGGGAGAGTGGTCGCAAAACAGGCGGGCGTTAGCCCTACCACCGCAAGGGGAGAATTGGTCAGGTAAATAAGGTGTTGGGTGTGACTGTTCAGGGTGCGCAGAGCGCTCGGTTCAGTTGAGTAACTGGTGGAACAAACTGCGCTACAAGAGGGAGGCTTCTTCATGCAAAAAAAAAGTTTCTTATAAATGGAAAAGCCAAACACGCTGTCTGGTCTGGGTATTCTGTATGACCTAGGGATTGGAATGAACCCCACGTTCGGCAGTCGCATTTGCGCCCACTGGACCAACGAGGCAGTCAGTGTACAGAACATAGCATCACGCCTGTAAACCACGAAGGGTTAGGCAGAGATGTAAATAATAATAATAATAGCGTTGCCATAATCCCAGTAGTAGTCTCAACCACGGGTGTCATTCCCAGGCAATTGCACCAATCTTTAAAAACGCTAGACTTATCTCCTTCCACCTACCAAACTCTACAGAAAGCTGCTATTCTGAATACTTGCAGAATTGTCCGAAAATTCCTTCAGAACGACAATAATGCCCAAATATCACACCCACAAACATCACCAACAACACAAGTCTAAATATATCATTACACCACAATATTTTACCATCCATCGCTTAGGTTAGCACTTGGCTTCGGCCCGTGTTATTCTATATAACCGGCACATCAATGCCGAGATACAAAAATGTATACCAACAAATAATAATAATCCTTCCATGCCGCTTTCGGCTACGGCGACCGTTTCTTCATCAACCTACTGGCGTCTATCATGGGCTCTCATGTGGCTAGAAAAACCACGTTTGTTTACAAATATTCTTGCACAAAGTGGACACGTGAGAGCACTATTAACATAATTGTAATTGATTGCCACTGGTGGTCGGGCTTTTAGTTCGTCACGCTTAGAATCCAGTTTTGAAAGCCGACGAGTCTCAAAGTCAAAAAACTTTCTGTTTTACTAGTGACCTCCACTCTCCGCGATTAGACGCAAGCTCTTCCCACCGAGATGGTTCTACGTCACAATCCTTCATGTGTCGCTTAAGCACATCCTTAATGTCATTCATCCTTTACACATCACGCTGGTCTAGGCAGAGATGTATTACTTATAGTAACACTTACATTTCGCCATTTGTGTTTGTAAGTCCTATGTGATAGGGAGCGAGACTATTGTTGTGAACTGGGCACAAATCGAGACTCCGGGCTACTACTGAGAAATTTTAGATGGAAAAACCCAACAACACTTTGCCCGACCCTGAAATTGAATCCAGGATCTCATGCTCAGTAGTCGCGCTTCCGATCACTAGACCAACGAGGCAGATTCCCTTGTTCACAAACTAAAGTAAATTTAAGTTCAGTACATCTTTTTCTTTCTATTTCATTAAGAAAAGGACAGAAGATAAAAATTTTAGTTTAGTCCTGTCAAATTAATCAGCGCCTGACACTATACTCCATACAAGATTAGCCTGTTGATTAAAAACTTGCCTGCTAAAATTACGTCAATTTACGTCAGGCGCTGATTACGTAATTTGACAGGACTAAACTAAAATGTATCTTCTCTCCTTTTCTTAATGAAATAGAAAGAAAAAGATGCACTGAACTTCAATCTCAGCTATAAATTTTAGCAATTTAATTTAGGCAGTGGCCCCGATTCTGTTGTTCACAAACTAAATTAAATTTAAGTTCAGTGCACCTTATTCTTTCTATTTCATTATGAAAAGGACAGAAGATAAATATTAGTTTACTCCTGCCAAATTAGATAATCCATAGACAAGTTTAGACGTGATTAAAAAATTTAATTTAGTTTGTGAACAAGACAATCAAGGCCAGTATCTGCCTCGTTGGTCTAGTAAAGGTAGCGCTACTGCCAAGCACGAGTTCTTGGGTTTGTATAATGATATACCTACTTTTAATCCTATACCACAATTTTCTCAAAGCGAGGGTAATAAAGGCACAATAAACACATTTCCCGCGGCAATTACCCCTCGTCTTAATGTGCACACGTTCTTTGTTAGTTTGCTTCACAAAATTCCGTCATAACACTCTGCTCGTCATTAGAGAGTGGATCCTCTCGTTATATTTTACGACCGGGCGGTCCGGCGACTGTTAGTAACCCTTTAAATGCAACCGTCTTAATATGGAATGATAAACTTTTATCTTACAACCGATTCGTGTTATGTTAATAGAAATCTATGTCGTGGTTTGGTATGGAAAATTAATATTTGATTCGTCTTCATGAATTATGAAAAACCGGTCAATTGCGACTTGGACTCGCGCACCGAGGGTTCCGTAAAATTTTGTAGGTATGTCAATAGTTTATCAAGAGATTTTTTTTTTGTAATGTATCTATAAATTTACTGTTTTCGGATGTTTTCTTTACTTGTGCTACATGACATTGCTTCTTGCCAAATTTCATGATTCTAGGTTAACGGGAAGTACCCTATAGGTTTTGATTCCGGAACATAAACGCCCGTATTTTATGATTGCGTTGATTTAAGGGGTTGCAGCCCTAAGTATTTAATATTGATTTCAACTTGATAACTCCACGAGTTCCTGAGAAAAAGGGTCTTGACAGATGGACAGGCAGACGGATAACCAAGTGATCTTGTAAGGGTTCCGTTTTTCCTTTTGAAGTACGAAACCCTAAATATTAAGTAACACGGGGCAATTCTCAAGTTCAAATAAAAACAGCTAAACAAATCGCCTGAAATAAGATTTGACAATGTTAAGTTGTTAGTTCAAGATTTTCCATACGTTTTCATACAGTTTTTTTTTCCTTTTGAAGCTACATATATTAAGTTCGTTCTTAAGTTATTGATGGGAAAAGTTGGCTGTAGGCAGCGTCCTTTCGTGATTAAGCTCGACCTTATGAATTGAATAATTATTGGTTTGTAAAGTTCGTCATTGGCCCCGATTCTGTTGTTCACAAACTAAACTACATTTATGTTCAGTGCATATTTTTCTTTCTATTTCATTATGAAAAGGACAGAAGATAAATATTAGTTTAGTCCTGTCAAATTAGTCAGCGCCTGACGCAAATTGACGTATTTTTAGTAGCCAATTTTTTAATCACGTCTAAACTTGTCTATGGACTGTCTAATTTGACAGGACTAAACTAATATTTATCTTCTGTCCTTTTCATAACGAAATAGAAAGAAAAGATGCACTGAACTTAAATTTAGTTTGTCTGTGAACAACAGAATCGGGGCCAGTGTGTTTCCAAGCGTGGTGATTAAGGCAATATTCCTTCAGATGATAGATGGCATAACTCCATGAGGACTTTCATGTTATAAAGTGGATATTAAATGAATATGCGGCAACTGTTACGTGCATTTCAAATTGCTAAATGAATATTAAAAACATTGTGGTAAAATACAGGTGAAATGAAAAATTTATTAATTGACAAACTGGTTGCTCGCAATTTGTTTGCAAAAAAATATTTGTTATGCCCTACAGATATTGGTTCAGTTCGTATTTTTGTGTGTTCACGCCGAGCAAAGGGCATCGCATAGTTCGTGGCATACATTATGCATGCTACACTTAAACGCATGAATTAACTACGGTTTATTTAGCGAATACATTACTCATTCTGTTTCCCAGATATTCTGCACTTGCAGTGCAAAGTGACCAGTGTAAGTAAATGATTACCACTATAATAAATCTCGCTGTTTGTTCAGCAAGTCGTTTAGTAGCTACGGGTACAAATGTCGGGTTCCAGCGTTCTGTTACAAGCACCCTGTAGTAGATAAGGGCTATTTGCTGCATTCTACTTTAATGAATTACCATAAGTGTGTGAAGAATTAAGAAAAGTAATGGCCTAAGACATTTGCAAAAGGATTTAATGATTTTTAAAGTAACTTTTACAATATTTATTATAACAAACAATTTTGGTACACTAGGTACTAAATCTATGACTAACTAACTATACAAATAAATACAAAAATAAAAGACTCACTTAGCTGCCTCGCCTTATTTATATTATTTTATTTCTGGATTGTTGTTTTGGTACTATTTACTGTACCTACCTACTCTGGACGCTTTTAACGCGTACGTCTTTTGTTACCTCTTTCTCACATAATTATAATTATAAACTCAACATTAATATTGTACTTAACTAATATTTTTGTAAAAAAGAGTGTCCATGGAGTTTCTTGCACGTTCTTCTCCATAGGTAAGTACATACGCTTTGGAATGGGCAACTAGCTTCATATTTTCTGACTGACCGGCTTCTTGACAATTCAAAAGTGCCTGTAAATGGTTTATTTGAAATAAATGCTTTGAGTTTGGGCTTTTGAGTTTGGACTTAGGCGTCGGAGTACTCATCCGCATCGCTATCATCCCGAAACCAGAAGCCCAGAAGACTGGCAGCATTGCCACGTTGAAAGGCAATGCTGATTCTTTGGCCAAAGAACGACCCAGCCCTCTCTTTGATTTGCTTTTTTTGTCCAGAAAGTAACATTATAAGAGAAAACTCCAGTTTCACGAGCCTGTCCTGCTCTGTGATTATGATTTGCAGTCTCATATACCTACTTATGAAAGTTTAAAATATTCGGTTACCCCTAAGCCGCGTAAAACCATAGGTCCTCCTCTTGAAGTCTATAAATTGTGTCGTCAATGAGATTACAAATTAAATTGAGTTTAAATGAAATTAAACTCAAAGACAGGGTGGAGACATGAGAGGAGCTAAAATACAACCTACTAGTTTATTCAGGCTGTAGAAATCAATACGTTCCTCTAACAAAAACATATAGGTATGGTAGGTAGGTATATACATATAATAAACACATCTATACAAATAAATATAATTGAAGTGTCTGTTTAAAATGTCAAAATAACAGCTTTTTAACCGACTTCTTAAAAAGAAGGAGGTTCTTAATTCGGATGTTTATATAAATATATATCGTATAAGTATTGTTTTTATGTATGTTATTTATAGACGGATTTGCAAAATTCTTTTTTGTTCGAAAGATGTGTATTCCGAAATGGTTCCATTTAAATTTTGTAATGAGTTTCGGAGACAGACAACGGAACTCTTCAATAAATGCCAGCAAATCAACCGCAATTGCTGCTATCGCAATTGCTGTATGCATTGTTTACACAATCACACAACATAACATCACACCTCTACCCTCTAAAGAGGTACGCAGACGTGTTCAGTATACCACGGTACACCCTCATTTCTCTGTAGCAAGTATTGTTATATGAACTTGTGTGGGGTAGGTACTCGTACAACTAAAAAGTAAAAACTTTTTACAAGAAAAAAACAATCGACCTCCAAAAAAAAAAACACTACAAAGTGAAAAATAACTTTGATTTCGGAAGTCAGTGTCAAAAAACGAACCAACGACAGCGACTTCCGAAATTATTTTTCACTTTGTAGTATCTTTTTTTTGGAAGTAAGTTTTTACTAAATGCATATGAAAGTATGTACAGTCAGTTACAGCAAGAGATTTTTTGAATACGTGTAGTGTATCCTAAAAAATCTCAACCATTTATGTAAAGGTAACTGACTGTAGGGTAATTATAAAAAAAAACAATTTTTAAATTTTTTGTCTGTTTATTCCAGCTGATCTCCGAAACAGCTAGACCGATTTTGACGGGACTTTCACTAGCAGATGTTATAAGTATTAAAATGTAATTATGTCACGCGAACGCAGTCGCATGCAGCAGCTAAGAATCAGTGTAAACTTAAAAATAATAATAAAATGGAGTAGCTTCAAATAGCCTCAAAAAGAAAACATTTAACAACAAACTTGTCGAGATTTCACTAAGACGCTAAAACATTCTCTGTTTTAGCAGTTTGCTTAAAAATTTCATATTCTGCTATAAAACTCGGTAATAGCTTACGTTAAGTGTGTATAGTCGAAACAAAAATCTGAGAAAGCTTTTAGTATACGTGTTTGAGACCCGAGTGATGTAAATTTTGGCACTTGGAAGATAGAAACAAGTGACTTGCAAAGTTTTCAAAATAAATGTAAAAGGTATGGTAAAGTCTACTATTCAAATTTACTTTTCAAATTAATATTTTTTCAAGTTAAACAAATATCAACTTTATTTTAATGCTTATTAAGTTTATTTCAGAGTGACTAGCACTATTGCAAAAGTTATAAGAATGCTTAAAGTTGTAGCGTAAACTGAACTTTATTGTGTACAGTTTAAAGTTATTTTTCCATAAACTCATAATTGTTTACATTTTTGGAAAATAAATTGCGAATGCAGATTAGCTATGGAGCTCCAATTTTATATTTTACATAAAGACGTTAGTTGGAAAACAAAACTTGTTAATTAGCAATATTTTGTACAGCACGATTTTCATCATTCCTTAGGTAGGTAATACGTGCAATGCGCGTGTTTTGTGTTCGGGCATTATAGACCTTACCATCATTTCTTGCATAACAGACACTTTCAATCACAATCCAAGGGTTTTGAAGGAAATTCCTAATAGATCCTAGCATCTGCAGGCAGGATTATAATTAGAGGAAGAAAATTTAAATAAACATTCAACAAAAAATAATGTTGTTCCTTATCCATTAATCTATAACTTCTTAACAGATAAGAACCTCTTAACGACATCTACATAATAATATTCTCAATTCAATTGACCCTCACAACTTATGCGGAATGACAAGTGGTCGACATCTTTTATATATTCCTCTTCATACTGACGAGGATTTTCCATCCCTTTTCTCATTATAGGAAATTACATTTTCCTCACTGTCAAATAGGCACCGAGTTTTTACGTGCCGTCCCAATCTTAATACGTAACACTAAAGAGGTCACGCGAAGCCTTTTTTGTAAAAAAAAGCCTTCGTATAAACTGAACATATATTTTACATTATTCTCTCTCGCCACTGAGACAACGGCTCCTCAATACGCGGACACTTTTCACCTGGAGGGGGACTCTTGAAGTTTATTGACATTTACTTTCCGAGGGTAAACACAGCGACAGGGTTGTCTGTCTCGACTTGACTCGCCGCATAATGCGTCTTTTCCACACCACCTACTTACAGACATGGGGTATTATTTATCACCAATTCATTCTTCCAATATTCCTTAGGGCCTAGGCTTATATACGATAGGGTAACGCGACCCACGTTGCGTTTTTGCATACTCCACGCATGAGAAAAGCTGTAATATAAAGAGCTCCAGCTTCGATTATCATGTTTTTATACTCTGCCGTGTACTGCTTATCCTTATCTACTATTTTTACTGCTGTATTATGTTACAGATTTTAGTGAGTTTTTGGGAACGGTTCTGAAAATAGAACCTTTTCCCGGATTTCCCAATTTTCTTTTATGGAGCAGAACGGAAGTAAGCATAGGTGATACTATTGCGTAGGTAGATAAAATGATATGAGTTCAAGGAGCAAAAATAAATGGGAAATAAACATTGCTTATAAAAATATACATTTTGTTATCAAAACACACATTCCACGGCAAAACTTTTCCATTTTTCCGCGGATTGTGTCTTAAGAAACTAATTAAAAATTTCGCTTCACTTAAAACTTACCACAGCCGCCGCTATCCTGATTCGCAACTTCCTTGAATTGATAAAAAAAACTTTCTGTTGATCCTCCGTGTTATTCGAACGACGGCGAAGATTTCCTCGTCGGATTTCTCCGCAGAATGGAGGACTAAAACAATGTGCTGGGATCAAACTAGCTCGAGACGGAGGCTAATGCAATATGTATCAGCTCTCAAGTGCAGACCAACACTAGCCGAAGGCCGAAATATCCTTCGGGAAGTAACTACTTTTTATTTATCTGAAGTAGCTATTGAATTCACCCGACACGCAGGTAAAGTTCCAGTTTGTTTTGCTTGACCGCACTTACTCCTAAATACTTAGCTTGAGCGCTACGCTTATTGAGTTTTTGATTATAATAGAGAACCCTGAGGAGACTTATATGAATATAAAAGTACCTATCACATTCAGACATCGACAAGCAAAATAAACGTAACACATTTCGTATCTATAAGTCCATACGCCGTCTGTGCATCTACTAAGGCGCATATCTATTACGTTTGAGTTATCCGTAATGTAACAAGTCGCTGACTTAGCAGTATGCATTGCTATTCGGCTATTCGGCCTCGTAACGTACCTATTCGGAATGTATTTGGCTCCTGAGCATCGCTTGGCTCGAGCACAAGTGGGACAATAACAAACGGAGCCGCCATAAAGTGGCAATGTCAATTCCAACTTGTGCGCTTTTTCAGTAGTCTAGACACAGTAACTAGCCATTGTGTAACATTTTTACATTAATGTGCTGAATCCACCGCAGTTTGTACAGAAAAGAGATAATCATGAAAGTTGCAACGTGCTTTTGATGGGTTCCTACTTAATCTACTCCCTGTTTAAAGGTTCAACTTCGATGTAGTCCACCGTATTCAGTGTAGGTAATAAACTAGATTGTTTGTTGTTACGTAACGCTACAATACTCCCGAAGTTGGATAAAAATAGGAACATTATCACCACTACCAATATCACGTTTACCTTAGCCAACTGCGAAAACTTTTCTCTCCAGCGTATTCCGAACGTAACTGAGGGTAAAACTTTTTGTGGGTACAAAACATGATTTGACAGATTGAAATCTATAACACCGCTGGGGCTGTCGACGGTTGATGTACCTACCTACCTAACCGTGCGAGAGATGATTGAGATGAAATCGAATGATTGACACGTCACTCACTTTTCCTCATTTTGCTATTCTTTCGTCTGTTTCGATTTCGGTTTGAATGCTGTCACGGTGTCACCTACGATACAATATTACCAAAGCAGGAAAATTGGATTTGTGTGTCGAAAACGGAAAACGGTAACATAATTCCAGCTCTTTGTGTTTGCGTACAAAACATTTAACCGACAAACAGCCAGTAAACTCCATTGTTTATACGCGACAGAATATTTTTAATTCATAAAATTTCATTACCAATATTTCGACGGAACTAACTGGGCCAGAATGGCGTTCATTAAGCGTCCATTTAAACATAAATTAGGCCACCGGAACTAAAATATCGGTCTATGTTGCGTAGGCCAGTGCGGGTTGGCATCGAATTGTGATAGAGGCTGGTTTCGTTGCCAAATTGCCCTGTCCGCTTATCATCTGGCTTACGTATAGCGCACCAGTAGCACCGCGTGCCGAGTTAAATTTAAAAAATTTGAATATAGACGAGATTTTGAGACGAACGCCTTAATTCTCGAATGTGTTGTCTAGGCCTGTTGGGGTGTGAGCTTACATTCGTGTTAGGTGCTTACAGAAGATTCGGTGACACTGTTGCGTTGTTATGTAATGTGGGTAACTAGGTCAAATGTCATTATCGTGCCAGCCAATTTTGAAACAGCTGTACATACAGCAGAGACACGATCTGCTGGAGCCTGCACTAATAATAGTGCAGGCTCCAGCAGATCGTGTTTCTGTGTGTTTTCAGAAATGTAGCATAAGCTACATTTCTGAAAACAACTAAACCCTAACTTTTTTATTCACTCTACAAAAGCCACCGCAAGCATTGAAAATCAAAACTTCAATCGATTACGGAAACAATCAGCTATAGCGAATTTTGATTTTTCCAATTTTGATATCAAAGTTTTCTATTGCAGTGGAATTAAACCGAAATCCCGGATGCGCTGCGCCGGTGACGAGTGGCCTAGCCATGCATTTATAAAGTCACTGCTATTTTTTTTACAAAATTGTGGAAATTTCCAGGCCACGGAGCTTAAGGGAGCCGATGACTTGGAAAGCATTGGTCTTCTCGCTCGATTTGCACTGCAAATTGATTTTTATGTGGGCCGGGAAGATTCCTCTGTTTGTATGTCGTGTTGGGCTATTCATCAACTGGCTATTGTTGGTGCAATTTGTCGTTAGGAGATAGAAATGGTTTGTTAGGTGCAGATAAAAAATAAACAAAATAATGGTGCTGCAAATATTTGCATTTGTTTTGAGTTGTTCATTCGTGTATTTGTACGTGTATTGTGTAATCAAGTTTTATCTTCTGACAAAACTTCGATACACGACTGACTCTTGACTGACTTCTGACTTTTTCTTAAAGTAGGTGCAAACTTACCTCTATACTTTCAGAAAAAACTAGTGATATAATAAGCACCAGATAAAATAAAAAGAACGTAAACGCTTGTAATACGACGATAAATACGTCGTTTGCAAAAAAACCTGGACCACATACTCGCTTACCTCCATATTATTATGTTAACAAAGATTTCGCCTTTAAGTCTGGATCGCTGCGCTCCTTTTGAAGGGCCATAGCGGGTCGAGCTTCCGCCGGTGGCACATAATCGCAGCCGCTTTTTACGCTTTATTCAGCTGCTGTACAAAGAAAAACGTAAGCTGTGCTCTTTAGCATCAAACATAGGCGTTTCTCTATAGCGGTTTAATACCTACTCCATATCTCCTCTTAGTTACATGCTCAGGTGTTTTACCGTAGTATGCATATTTTACGTTCTTTTGAGTACAGCTTAATTTAGCGCAATACTGATTTTCGATGAATGGCGTATTTTTGGGGCTGCAGTTGTATTATTAATCTTTTTGCTAACGGTAGATAAAATCAATTTTGATACTGAAATTATAATATAGCAGCTTATGGAATTTAATACCAGTAAGGTGCGTACATTTTGTAATCAGCTTATGCGTAAGCAAATTAGTTGTTGTATGGTTTCTGGAGTTTGGTGTAGGCAAGGCAAGATAGGATATATACCTATTTTAGGTAATATGCTAGGTAGGTAAGTATGCTACTTTTGGAATGGGCAACTAGAATCAGTTCTATTTTATTGTTGCCGTTCAAAAGTACCTTTTGTGTGCCTATTTGAAATAAATCATTTGACTTTGACTTTATGCAGGCCTATATTTTAACGGAATTATTATTTTAATAACTAGCCAAGACTTTGTCATTGTCAAAGTATTTTGAGCAAACAGACTCGTTGACTCGTTTAATAGTTGCATGCGTAGAGTTGGTGTTGTTAGACAGCATCCTTAAATATTTAACTGATTGTAAGTATAATATACTTTTACAAGAAATATAAGTTTTATTGTAATTATCTGTATGTACGAATATGTAGGTGCATATAGTTTATCGACATATTGTTCTATTAACGCCGTCGGCAGTCGACTTGACAGATGATCGATTTACGATGTTCAGCTCTCCCCTTAGACCCCGTATTTGGTGAGGAAATTAACAGTTTACCAAACTACAGGTGGTGTTAGGAGTTGATTTAGTTGTAGTTTTCAGTATCAAGAAAAATAAAAATAGTTAGTCTTCTTAATTATTTATACTTATATACTTTATTGTACACCAGAAAATACATAACAAAAAAATACGATTATTATAAAAAACATGAGACACAGCTCCACATCCATACCCTGCTGTCATTCTGTCAAGGTAGCCCTACTTTACGAGGTCAAGAAAAATAATTAGTTATAATTTCACAACTTTTATTATCTATCTATACTTATAATAAATCTGTAGAGAGGTCAATTCTGTACATGAAATATATTTCCAAAATAACTATCAGCGGGTGATTAGTGATCGATACTGACGCCAAAAATGCAATCAGTAAAATTTTTGTCTGTCTGTCTGTCTGTCTGTATGTTCGTTATAGAAACAAAAACCACTCGACGGATTTCAACGAAACTTGGTACAATTGTATTTCATACTCCTGGGCAGGTTATAGTATACTTTTCATCACGCTACGATCAATAGGAGCAGAGCAGTGAAGGGAAATGTTGGGGAAACAGGAGAACTTACTCCATTTTTTAAGCTTTCGTCGCGTGTGCAGCCTTAATGGTTAAAGCTACACAGAAATCATGTATGACGGAAATGTTTTTCTTAAAATTATATAAAAAATATTCACGACAGCAAATGTCTATCTTTTATGTTTGACTCACAATAACACGTGTAACTCCCGATAGCTTAGCAGTTCGGAGCTTTCTGATTATATTTATCTACCCTTACGTTTATAACACTCTCACTCATCCCTAATTAAAAAATGATAACATTATTACATAAGTAATAAAAAAAGAATCATAGAAATTGGTACAGAAACACCAAAGTTATACATGAAATACGCTAATAAGCCATCGCGCGTGAATACTGAATCATGCTATAAGGATTATTTTTGTGTAACGGTCGCCGCGCCCGCTATTATCTTGAAAAAACGCGTTGAATGAGAAATACGCGTTCTCAAGAATCGGCAGAGGAAAGAGCACATCGGTTAAACTCTATGAGAGTTAGTGCCTCAATTTCCGGAAGTCATTATTCCACGCGGACGAAGTCGCTGGCAAAAGCTAGTTTATAATAATTATGTTCTCCATTCGTGGACTTAAAGTATGTGATACTTAAAGTCGCCTTGATGGCAAAAGAGACGCCTTCCTGTCAGCTAATACCAACAACATTGTGATCAATAATCCGCCTGCCATGCTTGGTGACTACTGCCTCTTAAATTGAGAGATGCTTTGCTATGCTTATAATTAACTAGCTTCTGCCAGCGACTTCATCCGCGTGAAATTTCTTGTTCCCCCGACCGTTGCATATTACATCGCCAGCCTGCGTTATTACTTACTTCTCGTTTAGCATTATTTCTGAGTTTTTTTCTTTTTGCTCAGCTCCTAAGAGTCCAACTGATAGCCTCAAGGTAGCCTTGCTCAAGAATTGGGCTATCAAATGCAAAAAAACATTTTTCGGTGGTAGTTCTAGATATTAGCGCGTTCAAACAAACGACATACGATATTGACAATACTTACTTTGTTTCGTTCACAACCCACATTTACTTACTTGTCTGAAATAGGTTGGATTTTCAATCATCCTTACCATGATTGTTATCGAAACATTAAAGCCCCTTAGATCCTCTTTGCGATAAGTTTAACTAGGTAAACCCAAGATTTATACCCACTATATCTTTCAGCTAAAATAAAACAGTCCCTCAACCATCGGATGTGAACGCCACGAAAAAGGTTTTTACTTCCTTGAACCTTATTCGTATAATTGACGGCAGGAGTGTCTCAGGAACATAACATATCGACGGAATATTTCTCGACGAGACAGCGACGGCGCGTCATTTCCGGCGATCCCCACGGGGACGGGAAACGCAATAAATCATCGGTCATTGTCGCGTGGGGCCAATTGAACGTTGATTTTTCTTTTGCGACAAACTGCACGAATCGTGCCTTGATTTAATTTTGTCGGAGTCATATTTTTCTGTGATGCGATGAGAGTAAAAGCGTCAGATAAATGTAGTCTTTCAATTGTTTCAAGTTTTACGACATCGATGGGGAGTAATTAAATTATAGTCTTGACTATATTCTGGCTGGCTACATTGGATATTATTTAAGAAAGCCTGTAAAAGGATAATCTAAATCGTAACCCTTTTTTTTAATAGGTACGAATTTTGATTTTTGTAGATGTTAATACCTTATCATAAATTTTGTTCATACATTTTTATTATTTTCTTAGGTAACTCTTTGGGTTCTTAAAGTAAACTAAAATTTAGATTATTGTAAAAAATTGTGATATATTTCTTTGTTAGACTATGAATATTTAACTGTACAAAATACATGGTGTTTCTAATTTACAATTAATATTAATTAACAAAATAATATAATCGTATTATATTATACGCTTAAAAAACATTACTCGATGGCTGGCGACGAGCGATCATTTGTTAGCGCTTTCCTTAACTTCACCGTTGCAAATTGTTGAGGCCTGCGGGAGAAATGGAAAATATACTGCTTACTTTTAAAATATTTTCTATTCAGGGAAATACATTGATTTTAAGTGTAACTCAGAAAATAAAACTGAATTTTGTTTGCTTTATTCAATCGAAAACTCTTTATAATTTTACAGTTGCGTCGTTATTTTAAATAACGTTTTGTATAATAACCTATTGAAGACTTTAGTATAATGAGAGTTCTAATACGTGACACAAAAATACAAAACGCAGAGGAACTAGACAAAAAGCAGCAAACAAAAAGATATTTCGTGCCTACAAAAGTAAAAATAAACAAAAGAATATCAGTAATTAAAAACAAACCTCCTTCGTATTACTTGTAGACGGCTGTTTCGCGTCCCCATAAATCATACCAGGGTCCAAAAGTATGGCCGTCCTCTGGCAACAACTCGCTTCCTTCCGAAGGTCTCTTCAGTAACTTGGTCCGAGGTAGCAACTGCGGTCGCTGTTGCTTCAAGGCTTCATTGAACTTTTGGTCGTCTGATTCGCTGTAAGGGCCCTCACTCCGACGGTCGACAAAACGCCTCTGTTCAAGCCTGGCCTCCTCTTGACGAATCTTTGACTTTTCGGCTTTCTTCGAATCCGTTTCATAGTCATACCGAGACGATCTCCGCTCTTGGTCACTGAAGTACGATATGTTCGACTCGTAGTACCTTTCTTCTCTGCGTCCATTATGTGGTAAAGAGCTGTCGTCATAACTTCTGTTCGTTCTGTTCTTCTTTGGATCCCTGCCCCTTGTATCAGTGAATTCTTTCCTTGTTTGGCGTCTGTCTAGCGAGTAATCTATTTTTGGTTCACGATTAGGTTCATATGGTCTTCCGTCTTTCTTCTGGTTTCTTGTTTCGGCTTGAGGATACTCTTTTTTATGATTCTTTCCATTTTCGAAATTGTTTGGTGGTGGATGATTTTTCTCTTCATTACTTGAGCGTTTTTTATATTTCAAAGTTCCTTCATCGTGTCCATTATAAATTTCCTCATTACGAACATCGTTATTGTTTCGTTCCATGGGGATCCCATAACGGTCAGTGACTTGTTCGTTGTCTTTGTACTTGAGTGTTTCAGATGACGCGGAAAATGTTTTAATTTCTTTCGAACTGTCTTTGAAAGTTTTAAATTCCATAGTTTTTGGCGGACTTCGCTCATGAGTAGAGTTTTTAGTTTTTTCTGAAGAGATTGTGGCACGAACGTGAGGCTTGATCGGAGTTACCTCTATTTCTTCAAATTCTGGCATGTATGCGTTTTCTTTGCGTTTCTTGACATCTTCTTCGATCATTTGCGTCTGCCGACGTCTATCCATTTCTTGCTGCTTCCGTGATTTCATATGATCATCTACAATTATACAGTCATACGGATCCGTGCTCGAAGCAACAGAATTAACGTCAGAGCTGCTGTCATTGTCATACTTTTGCAGTATTTCTCTTCGCTTAACAGTTTTCATAACAAAGCCTTCTCCATTCTCATCGTTATAGAAACTGTTTTCAAAGTTCGTTTTGATTGTACTCGTGTTTGTTAAGTCCGAGTGCCTTGACTCGTTTCGTGGTATAAAATCTTCATGCTTTTCTTCAATTATCGATTTCTCAGACATACTTTTTTTATTCATAGTTTGAGTTTGTTGGTAGCCATCCATTACCTTGCGACCTTTTTCTATTCTTTCTTCATTTTGGATGGATCCCAGGCTCTTGGCTTGGCGAATGCCGTTAACAGCCTTCACGTCTTTTCTGTCAATAGTTTCTCTTAGACGAGGCGGCTGTCCGTTTTCAGTGGGAATAGTTTTTTCTGGACTAGCTTGTTTTGGAATATCTGGTGCAGGACGCAATTCCTTCTTCATCTTTTCGAAAAGCTTTTTCTTATACTCTGGAACGGTGTCAACAATATCACGATGTTGCCAGAGCGACATTCCCTCCATGATCTCTTCAGCAGTAGTGCGTCCAAATTTCCAGAATGATTTAGTCCTTTTAACTTTTTGGGAGTCTTTGTCCATATCCAACATGTTGCGTAACATCAATTGTTGATCGTCGGTCATATATCCATTAGCGGTATTATTGGGCTTAGGACCTCGCCTCAAGCTTTGAGTTTTAAGCAAGTACGCTCTATTATCGATGTTTTGTTGAGCAGATTTACTACAAAAAAATAAATAAAAGGAAAAGTGAATGGTACTAGCTAAACTACATAAAAGCAACGAAAAAAGGCATAAAGGAGTTTTAAACGAATACTCGTACATGGAAAAATAACATAAAATTTTTGGGGCTGTATGAGTACCTGATGGGCACGCGGAGTCGTTGAGCTTCTTCATCACTGTAGTCTACGTCGGGCTGTGGTGGTGGCTCATTGGAGAAGCCTGAATCATTGGAGCTATGCAGTGACACATTTCCTACAGCACCTACTGCACTAACTACGGTTTTAGCTGGTCCTGCTTTATTCTGAGCCACCTGCAGAATCAAGAGATAGAATCAATTTTTGAAATGTGGAAGACTTGGTGTCGTTTGTTTTATTGGGAAGTCTGACAATAGATACCTGAGAGCGCATAGGTAATGTCTGTGGCCCAAAACTCCTTGTTTCTATAACAGCATGAGTAGTGAAGCTGGCTGATGATGTGGAGTTCTTGATAGCACTTGTAGCACCTGCAGCCGGGGTGGACGCGTGGAATGTGGCGCTCGCTGAGGTGCTTAGAGCACTAGGCGATGGCGCTGGTAAAGTCGGTGGAAGTCCTGGCGAGCCGTTTCCAAGACGACCCTACGATCAAATGTGGTGGTTAAGTGTGTATTTAACAAAAATCTTGCTACTAATAGGCATAGATGGAAAACATAACTTAGCTCGTTGTGTTGTCCATCTATGGGCTGCATGTAAAGGAACTGTTATCTCTAGTAGAAGCGTTTAGTTTACCTTGGTAACATGATGAGCAGTGACTGTATCTCCAAACATGCGAGCAGGTGGATGTGAGTGCGTGTGCACTGAGCCTGAAGGCGTTGTCTGTGCGTGTGCAATTGGCGCCGGTGGTGGCGCCTCTGAAGGTGTCTGTACGACGCTCCACCGAGCAGGCGAACTTCTGCGGAAATAATAAAGATTAGTACCTGCCTTTGTGGAAATGATAAAAATCATTTACATCAGAATATCAATATCAACATCAGAATAGTACAAAATAGAAAACTCACCCAGTTTCATCAAGAGGGATCGGTTCAGTATAAGCAAGGGGGAACCAGCCAGCATGGTGTGATCGCAAATTCTCGCCATATTGCCATCCTTTAGTCCTTTCTCCTAGGAGGGCCAGTACATCTCCTTGTTGGAAGCTCAGCTGATTGTCGCCGGCAGCTGCGTATGCGTATAAAGCTCGGGCCAACGGCGGGTCTCGTGTAGTGCAGGTCGGTGGGGCAAGAGATGAGGGACGGGTTGCTGTGCGGGTGTCAGTCACTGAAAAAAAATAAGAGTATCTATGTATAGTCAGTTCTAGCGTAGACAATAGTAAATATAAACAGAGGAAGTTACGCGTTACGTATCACAATATTAAAGAAGGATTCCGAATTATTAAGAAATATTATTATTATTTGGAAAATATCATTGTGAATCAGTTAGAACAAATATGGAATCATAATTAATGTATTGACACACATTGTCATTAACCATAAGGACATGTTATAAGAATGTTTCTCATTAGTTTGAACCTTACCTTGATCTTCGTTATTTGAGCTGGCTTGAAGATTAAAATCCGATTTGGCTCTCGACAATCCTTGAGCTGGTGAACCTAGGTCTCCGATAGACCTGACGTCAAGACATGAAGCATCCACTGATCGGGTTTTACGTAAAGCAGATCCGACAGAAGCTCGATCATCATCATCGTCGATGCGAGGACTTGCGTATACGTCTTCATCAGCCCAGAATGACACTTGCTGTAAACAAAAGTCAATTTACGTATTTACTTTATGACTTTCAAGTATGTAAATTCTGATCTGTAATTAAGATGAGGCTTAAGCCTTGAGCCAGTCTAGAAATGAGTTCAGGGCTTTTAAAGCCATAAAGCTTTAACAGGATCAGATAAACAACCATAAACAACGCCTTATTTGTTAGATGTTGTACAATAGAAGATACAATTCCTATTAAACCATTATTTAATTTAACTATTTACTTTTCCGATTCTATTCCTCATTTTGAAGGAATACGACCGTTTAATCGGGCTGTATAGCAAGTTAGAGCCCATAAAATCATTTTACGTTAGTGGAGACAGATTTTTATGACGTCACAAGGTAGGATCCGGAAGTCGAGACACGACATTATGTTGGAGTCGTGAAAATATTTTTCCGCTTGCTTTTATCTACGATTTGAGTTGGGAAGTACCCAATGATGTTGAAATGTCAAGTGCCTCTCCGGATATAGGGCTACTAATTGACGCATTTGAGGGTAAAATGAGATTTTACATTAAAATGTTAATTCATTTAGTTAATTTTTGTATTACGTTTACCGCTGCGATGCTGGTGGTGAAAGTGACTCACATGTGACTAAACTTAACATTAACGTTTTTATGGTTGTTTATCATATTTATTTCACTCCTTTTTATAAATACAAGAAATACGATTATTTTCTGCAGCTCTGAAATGTCACTACTCATTTTCATAAAGTGAAGCCACATTTTAAAACTAAAGCCATATTGTGAACTTTATCAAACGTCAAGTTGAAGTTCAAAAGAATAATTACGTACTTTGAATAAATAAATGGAGCTATTTACTGTTTTACCCTTGAGAGTATGCAAATAAATTAATGTTTTAATTCGCTCTATTTTGAACTAACAAAATTGAAGCTTAAAAATATTATTGGTTTTTTTTGTTCCCAAGATATGAGTTTGGGGCCAATGTAAACCCCTTATAATCTGTTAAAAACAAAGAAAATACGTTGTTTTGTGGTAAATATGACGCAGAGAAAGAACACAACACGAAAAAGGACAACTTGGGGGAAAATATGCGTCACATCCACGCAAAACGGCCATCGCTCAGCATTATGCTACGACCCTATGTGAGATAGAGCCCCAGCGCTGGTTTTTAGCGACAGGCGCGTTGACGTGATGACGTCAACCGGTGCAGCATACGATAAGATAAAAATAACAAAATAAGAAATAAAATAAGTACACCTACTTGATTTTAAGTAGTTTAGTATGTAGCAATAAACTTTAATTATTTATTTATTCTATTTTACTCACCCTCATTCTGCTAACGAACATGGCTTCAACATTGGGAGGCAGGTATTCGCGGGTCCTGGACACTTCGAGCCACTCTTCTAGTCCTGAGTTGTAGGCAGCTGCTCCAGCGGTGTGGTAAGCCAACCAGTGTTTGGCCAGGGAGCATTGTCGTTCTAGGACAAAGCCGTACCGACGACGCTCCTGTGTCATGGCCTGGGGGAGAAGAAAAATGAAAACAAATCGCAATTTTAGAAGGTATGGAAGGATACCTACCTACATGTTTTATCATCTCATGAACTATAGCTTAGCTAGCGGTTGCTAAACGTGGCCTCTAACAAAAGAAAACATAAAAAGATTAGAAGCATGTCAACACAACATAAAAAGGCGCATGCTATATATAAAAAAAAAAAGAAAATGTAAATCTTAATCTTATAAGATGAAAAAGAACGTAACCGACGTGACTTAGATAATTAAAAAACTAAAATGGAAGTGGGCAGATCATGTCATCAGAGGTAAAACTGAGCAAAAGAAGTTACAGAATGGTATCCCAGATAAGGAAAGAGGAAAAAAGGAAGACCATTTCAAAGATGAGAAGGTGACTTGAAAACTATTGCGGGAGGGGACATGGAGAAGAAAAACTCAGACCGCGAGCTACGGAAAAATCTGGGGAGGCCTATGCTACAGAGCAAAGCAATCTGGAGATTTCCGATGTCTAATGAATTGTAAAACTGGTTTTAAGATTGCTAATAAAGATTACTTGAAAATTGAACTAGCGTACTTCCTAAATATACCTAGTTATTTCGAATATAGCTACAATAAATGCTTGTGTTCCAAATCAAGATTGACAAACGAATTGATTTTCTAATTGAACCAGTGATTACTATTGAGGCATGCCTTATGGATTTCACAACTGGTTTTTGAACGCTTATACAATTTAATCTACTATCAAATCATAAGTCAGTGATATGATTAGCTGTTGTCATTTCGGTCAACCAATCATAACAGCAGCTACTATAAGATTTGACAGCAGATAATATGATCAGGCATTTGTGCACTTCAATCAATCTAACAAGCTTTTTTCCATCTTTTTTCCAACAAAGTTGGGATCGGCTTCCAGTCTATCCGGATGCAGTTGAATATATTTTACATAAAGCGACTGCATATCTGACCCCTACAACCCAGTTACTGAGTAACACGACACCACTTGGTAATATTGATTGTCAAATTGTCGGGCTTCTGACTACCCGTAACGACTCTCAAAGATCTACGAATGACAGCCGGGACTAACGGCTTAACGTACCTAACGGAAGGATCTCGATATGTAATGGATGGTCATCCATCCACGAACCGACCGCGGCAAGTGTGTACCCCTCGTTCAATCCGTGCGGTTATCATTTTTTAGAAAACTGTAGGCACAGCACCATTGCTCGTAAACATTGAATGAACTGCAGTATGGCGCGTTGACAATATCTATATGCCTAACTAATTAAGTCGACTGCAGCAATGTTCATTATATTTTTAATTAGTACCATTATTGTCTGAAGCGGTCCTGAACATGCATTTAAAAATCTGTTCCCGGTCTGCAATTGAATGAATAAAACTAAATAAATGTAGTTCTGCTAAGATCAATAAAAGTAGAATATTGTTCGTTTTCCTTTGTACGAGTATTGTGGTAGGATACAATTCGATGTTCGTTGTTACAGTACTTACGTTCTTCAGGCTTTGTTCGCAGAACGCATCCAATTTGGTTTTCTCTTCTTCTAGTATCTGCATGTTCTGTAAATATAGTACAGTGTCATTACAAGTTCGGTGAACTGTTTGTGGATTCGTTGCAATTGAAATAGATTTTCTTTTTTATTCGGTGTGAGGGGTGTTACTGTGTGTAAGCTGAATGTTCTGGCACTGATTTAATTAAAATAAGTATATAAGTTTCTAAGAATTAAGTCGACATAAGGAACATTGAACTATTGAAGTGGCGTTAACCTCTACTAACGTCCTAAGTTTCTAAAGTTTGACTGGTGTGATTTTATTATGACGAAATCTACCCGCATTTGTTTCGATTCTTACGACCTATGATACCTTTTTTTTTGTGGATGGGAAATCATCAATTGACCCCTCTCGCTCAGGGTGTAGCAGAAAGGAGTGTCAGACTCTTACTGACTAAAACGCACCCGTGTTCCTTCCTTAGCCCTTTATGTTCCGGGGTAGCGGTAACCCTTTCGGACAATCCCGCTGCCCCGGTCGACCTATGATACCTGCGTTTACTTTAGTGTGCATACACATAAGCGACACGCGTCAACGCCGTTGACAACGAGCCTCTAATATATTTGAGTACGGTGCTCAAATACACGAGCGGCATGTTGTCGACGGCCAAGGTGCCTATGCCGTTGATGAATGTTGCTCGTGTGTTCGCTATTCATCAAAATGCCTAACATACAATAGGAGTCCATTAACATACCTATTATTATACTGCATCGTAGTTCATGTTTATGTGAGAATGTATTTATATTATGCGAACTATTATTATGCCTATTACGTGAAAATATGTCACAGCGGAGTCATTGTGAAAATGTTACATGTACCTACTGATATTCCTCTAGTTTCAATACTGTGCTTTGAATAATGCATGCAATTCAAGTTTCCTATTACCATTGAATGAGATTATGGATGGAATTTAAATCTGTTACTCTCAATATAAATTAGATGGTCTAACACACTTTACACAGTGTCTCAAGCTATATATTTCCAGTTTTAGCTGACCTCGTATTGTAGAGGCTTTTTGTACAATGACAAGTCAGATTATACTGGAAATGTATAGCTTTATGTCGTCCTGCGTACGTATAGTCATGGGTAAATAAATATTGAATGCAAATAAATGATTTTGATTTGATTTGAAACACGAATTGCAGGAAAATTTGTGTACGTCAAAAACAAATGAAGGAGTATATTTATTCACATACATTGACCAGTTTACACCGACTTTCGTTAACATCTTCAATAAAAAAGAGCAATGTATTTTTTTACCTTCATCTCTTTATCCATGGCGGTTCCAACTTTGGTGACATTAGGCTTCTTCTTCCGTTGTTTTTTTATAGTCGCAGCTGCCTTGCTGTAGCTCTCTGACCTCAACTTGTGTTGTTGTAAAAACCTCTTTTGTTCCGACTGAAACAACAAACCAATCATTAGAATTTCGAATACTTACTTCAATTTTTTCGTGAACATTGTTGCTCTACGTCATATTTTTCAGTTTTATGAATACCTGGTACGGAATTTTGCGATGAAAATAAAATACCGCAGTTCGGTGCGAGTTTTTGAGTCAATCGAAACGTTGTCGTCTAATGTCTAGTAAAGTCAATAAAAATAGTTATCGGGAATTATGTTTGTATTCCATTGAAGCGATAAAGAAGGGAAACGTAATAATTTCTCCCTTAATATTAGTTTTCGGAGAAAAACTTCCAGTAGGTACTATATTCAGACGAAATCTTATTTGTGTACCTGTCGGCAAATTTTGTAAATATACTCACAGCTCGTGTCGAACAAACAAACTAGGTACGCCATTTGTAAAAATATACGAACTGTTGGTACACACGGCTACACATCAAGCTATACAAAACCAGTTTACGCTGGTCTCGCATCGTACGGAAATCGTATACAATGTGAGATCAGCTTATACTGGAAATGCATAGCTTGATGTGTAGCCGTGTGTACCTACTGTCGAAACTTTTTTAATAGAAACTCTTATCTCACTGGCGCTACACTAAGCTTATTTGAACTCCGGACCCTATTTCCTTTATCCTGTAAACAATCCCTCGAAACTTGGAACTATTCACATAAAAGATTATGAAGGAAAGAAAAAAACCTTATTGACTGACCTGTACTACTTTTGTATCTTTCTCCAGATTAGTTTCCAGGGGTACCAGTAGATCTACGTAAAACGCCTTTAGCTGAAACAAACAAGTAACATGCAGATTATTCAGCCTATAATGTTCCCACTGCTGGGACATAGGCCTCCTCGCAGTGAGAGGGTGTGGGCCGTACCTTATCCACCACGCGGGCCCAGTGCGGGTTGGTAGATGTCACATGTCTTCGAATTTTCGGTTCTAGGACATGCCGGTTTCATCACGTTTTCCTTTATTGTTTTGAGAGCAGCGGTGATGTAATAATTTTCATAAAGTAAAGCGCCTGTTTGGGTTCGTTACCTACAACTCGTAAGTCACGGCAATTTCACTAGGCCATCACTTGATCTATTTCTTGCAGATTATTGGATGGGGACATTTAGATAGGTTCTATTATAAGGACAAAGGCGAACAAAAAGGTATAAACAGTATCTGTTTTCCTCTTAGTTTTCCTTATAAATAGAACTTACGATATTCATTTGTTGATCTTGTATCTCTCGGTATACCTCGACGACTTTCATGAGGGCAGTTCCTGAAAGTTATGGTTATTGTTAATTATTTTCTTACTCTCGGGAAAGAGTTTTAGGTATTTAGAGAGTAGGTAGGTTACAATTTAAGAACTACATTGTATCTTTAGGGAATCAGCCTTTCTCAGAAGAGATGTAACAAACGTTTACTCAAACACTTAAGGGCCGTCTCCACGAGCGAGAGAATCGCGGCGATATTATCGTCGTGCCATCAAAGTCAATAGAAACTCTATGAATCAATCTCCACACGGCGATATCATCGCGACGAAAATTGATGGCACGGCGAGACTATCGCCGCGATTCTCTCGCCCGTGCAGATGGCGCCTTACAATGCCCCAAAGGGCCTTAGGTAACATAGGCTCAAGCATGTATCAAATGTTACCAACAGCAATAAATTGTTCAATTCAATTAATCTTTATTGTAATTCATAATGTACACAAAACAGTGGTAAAACTAAACACTAAACAGCCATGAATCAATAGAAAACAATTATGGACCCTGTCGGGCACAGCAACATTTTAAATAAGTTCCTACTTAGTTGTGGTTTGTAACTTAAAATTTCCTGCCATATTTACTGAAACATGGGGAGCAAGTCCCTTTGCGAACCTTTATTGCCAGCCAAAACATCCAATATTACATACATAATATATTACTTACCTATATCGGCGCATCCTCCCCACGTGCCCTGTTGTGCCTGCCTGCCCAACTTCCCCACTGCATCCACATACAACCGCGATGCCGCTGCCGCACCTGTAAAAAAAAAAAATTAGTTAGATAAAGCCTTATGTATGCACTGATGTACTCCACCGTCGCCCCATTTGAATCGAACATGGTATAATGAAAACGTGTCGATCGACGATATATCGGGTGGAGGAGAAATGAAGAATGCATCAGGTGTCCATTGTTTTGTACAAGGCTTTATAATTGACTGAGGAAGGGGTGGAAACTGTATCAGGGTTTGAACGATAGGCTGGTTCTCTTTTAATTTATTCTACTGTAGAATTGTAAGTAAGTGAAACTGTAGAATTAATAATTAATTATTATTTTATTATATCAACTTAACTTACTTAAATTAGTACCTTTAAATTAATTATACCTACCTACTTATACAGGGTTATTGGAAAAACATGAACAACCTCTTAAAAGTCATTATACTCACCATTATGAACAACTTCTACTATGGGACCAAACCTGAAATCGCGAAAAAAAAATCAGCTGTTCCCTACATTTTGACGAGTTATTGTAGGGAACGCGATTTCAGGTTTGGTCCCATAGTAAAAGTTGTTCATAATGATGCGTACAATGACCTCTTAAGAGGTTGTTAATGTTTTTCCAATAACCCTGTATACTAATTTAAGTTGATATGTAGAATTTCTCAATATGACGATGTCAAAAAAACTTAAATTAGTATGTTATGTTTGCATGTTGCTATGGAGAATGTAGGAGATGATTTTTCTAATATTGAATAATAACAACGGCAATAATTACTGTCACGAATTTAGATAAATAAACCGCGAAACCATTTTATAAACTAGTTTAATTTCGCTATTTTTACATAAATCCGACATTACGCCGTAACAATCGAATTTTATGGCCGTCATCCAATCGAGAAGCTATATTAGTGAAATTAAATAAAATGAGAAACGATCAAATAAAAAAAAACAGAAAATCGTGATGAACTCGATTGCGGATGTTGATACGATAATATTTTACTTACCTAGATAATAGATCGATATTCATAAAATATGATATAATGTAAGTAGAATTGTGCGGCATTATCTAAGCAGTGAAAGTACCCACTTATTGCCTTCTTATCTATTATTATTAAATTATAGCACTAAGCCAGTAAGTATGCAATAATATTTTATTCTTTTTTCTTACGTAAAGCGGATTCAGTATTCAAAAATACTTAATCTTTTTTTTTTATTTAAAATGTTGTAAAGATGGCCAGTCATTGATGAACGTATAAGTGGGTTAATGACCTGTAGTTACGCAAACAATTCTTATCAATAATTAAGATTCTTGTAATAAAGTGTAGGTAAGTATATGTAATTTCGCAAATGGTAAAGGAGGGACCGTCGTAACAGCAATAATTACCTATTACTATGCGATGCTATCTAAAGTAGAATGTCTATAGTCTGTGGTCTTCGCCTGAGAATGGGGTTCTCTTATCTTTTCCCGTGTGGGTTGTTAGAAAAGGGATTATGTGAGGAAAGGCACCTGTACTCTGATAAAAGGAATAGGTAACTCACCAAGATATCTTAGACGTAGGTACGGCTTCTATGTGTTTACATAATCTATTGCGACCAGCTCATACCAAAAATGTATAACGAGAATTTAGGACAACAGCTAGAGTTTTACAGGGTCAGCTGTTGATTTACCATAAAAGCACAAAATTCTTAAAGTTCATTAGCATAATTTAAACAGACAAGTACCGGTATCTGGAACAAGTCAACAACAAGTACGGTTAAATACCAAATCTTGTTGTGCTAAAACTTTTTGAGAAGTTCCAACAGCATTTTTCATCTTTTCGAGTAAAAATATTCAGGCCAGATTAAAAGTGGCTGATGGCATTCAACGAATCTGTGAAGTGCCATAAAATGTTAAGTACTTCGAGTTTCCGATCGGCGGGTTTTAGGCGATATTAAATTTTAATATTCATTTTACTTAGGTAATGAAAGTGATGTTAAGTAATTATGCCTAAAATGTAAATAAAACGAAGATAAACTTGAATACAGAGACCAATGCGTACATTACAATTATGCAGTTTATATTGTTCCCCGATGCTGAAACCGTTGATTTATATACGAAAGTTAAGAGAAAGGGAACAATGGGGACAAAGTACACCTAACAAATAAACAGGTCACTCATTACCCTCATAAACCGAGATAAAACAAAATTTACCGCAAAACATCTAAATAAAACCCATACATGGAGGCCTCCGGAGCCATACATCGCGGGAATACCCAACTTTATTGCTGCTAGTTCTGGCTATAATACTCTAGATAAGCCAGCAGAGACAATTTGGCACAAACCACGCCCCAGTTCCGTAGCCAAGCAAGCGGGGAACACCGAGGTTTTGCATATAGATGCGCCCATTTGGCTTACACTACATAAATTAATTGTCCGCGTTTCACTGAATACGCGTCAACAGATATTTACGAGACGCTGTGACGGTTTCACTTTCTTATTGATGTAGCAATTGTGTGGTGTCTAGCCGGGTCTAGAATATGCTAATTTATATAATCCATACTTAATATTATAAATGCGAAAGTGTGTTTGTCTGTCTGTTACCTCTTCACGCTTAAACCGCTGAACCGATTTAGATGAAATTTGGTATAGAGATAGTTTGAGTCCCGGGAAAGGACATAGGATAGTTTTTATCCCGATATTTCCACCGTTGAAACCGGGGTGCTGCTAGTAAATTATAATGTATACAAAGCTGCCGACAGTGTCCATATTTTTCTTAATCTGTAGCTAGAGTTATCTCCAGTTTAGTAATGGTCTGCTTTAGCATATTTTTCGCTAAGCTACGATCACTAGCAGTAGTGAGCAGTGGTGGCTCAGTTGTAATGGCCCCGACTTACGAGCAGTAGGTCGTGGGTTCAAACGCGGCACGTCACTTTGGTGAAGGAGAACATCGTGAGGAAACCGGCATGTACTAGAACCAAAAATCGAAGACATGCGACATCTACCAACCCGCACTGGACCAGCAGTAAGAAAAGGAGGCCTGTGCCCCAGCATTAAGAAAATTATAGGCTGACTAGGTCTTTAACCATCTAGCGGAAACTTCCATCACTCCAATCTTAAAACCAGATTTTTACAATAAGTTCTAATTAGCGAACAACTGCTGCATATGTGATAAAATCTCTAAATCACCGCTTACGAGTCATGGGAAGATCTCATATCTTATTCTTAGTACCTAGCACCACTAAGATACTTACAATTACGTACTAGTGTAAATTATATAGCTTTGATTAGCATACTGACGCTGACTGAGCCTCGTTAGGGCAACCTGTTTAAGATGGTCACCATTTATGTACTACGTAATTCTAGAACCATCCTAACCTCAAAAATTACAAGGCTAGTTTTTAAAGCTAGAATAGCAAGCAATTTTATACAAGGTAACAGAATAAACGCAAGTCCTGTAAGTAGTTTGTTCATAATTGTATACTGAATCGATTTCAATAACTTTTAATATAGACCGTATTTTATGTATTTTGCTATAGGTACTAACCGCCTATTAAGCCAATGAAAATTAAATCTTATTTCAAGGTAATAAGATTCAAATTCAAGTAGTACACGATTTTGTTAATGTACCTTTTCTGCTTTTAGCTCAATACTCTAATTCCTAAAACCTCATACACCTCATGAGGTTTTGCGTTAATTATATTACATATTGTATGTCCTGCACCTAATTGCGTAACATACTATCAATTACAAACTGAATCATTTTGAATGATATTGCTAATTCATTGCTTCATATGTTTGAAAAATTGTCTGCTCAACAACGTAAATAACGCAATGAACGTTGTTGAACTGTCAACATGAAAGCCATTCCTACTTTTAGTGTGTTACGCAACTACCCCACGGACCTATTATCCTCGATTATCACATGCTAGAGCTACTTACACAATGCTAGGAAATTTAGAGCCAGTAGCATTGCAAACTCAACTCAAAGCATTTATTTCAAACTAGCGGCCCGTCCCGGCTTCGCACGGGTAGAAAAAAAAGCCTATATTAATCAGTGATAATGTAATATTCAAATTATGAAAGAATTTTTAAAATCGGTCCAGTACTTTTTGAGCCAATTCGTTACAAACATACATACAAATCTTTCCTCTTTATAATATTAGTATAGAGGTATAGATAAACCAATTATAGGCACTTTTGAATTGTCAAGGGTCGGTCAGTCAGAAAGATGATGCTAGTTGCCCATTCCAAAGCGTAGGTACCTGTGGAGAAGAACGGGCAAGAAACTCCACTCCATTGCAGTGACTTAGTCCGTGGAACAAAATGATCCGATTGGATACTAGCTTTGCTGGTCACACGACGGCTAGTGAAAAGACGGCTAGTGAAGTACATAATAGTAAAAATCTGAGCTGGAGGCCGCTCCTAGCACAAAAATAAAACCCCATCCTATTAAATTAGGTACCACACTAGTTTACTATAATTCTCACTAACTTCATAAACAGCCTATAATGTTGTACGAGTATGTACATATGCATGTTGAGGGAGTGGGCCCGGACGATGTCGCATGCATTTTTGGTCCTAGGAAATTCCGGTTTCCTATGAGGAAACGTTTTCCTGCACCCTTTTTGAGAGCAGTGTCACAAAATAAATTACACAAAATTAAGCAGCTGCTTGGGTTCGAACTCACGACCTTATAACTCGTAAGTGCGGCCACAACTACTTTCAGCATCATAGCTTACTAGCCTAAAAACGAGGGCAGCGGGATTGTCCGAAAGGGTTACCGCTGCCCCGGAAAATAAAGGGCTAAGGTGTTCCTTACACGGGTGGGTTTTAGTCAGTAAGAGTCTGACACTCCTTTCTGCTCCATCCAGAGCGGGAGGGGTCATTTGATGATTTCCCATCCTAAAAAAAAATCTAAAAACGAGGAAAGTTCTGTATACACGAGGCCAGCGTGACTAGCTTACTAGTCCTGCTATCCTAGCTTGGAAAACGAGCCTCGTATAACTCTGGCATTACTGCCTACTTGCCTACGCGCCGACATATTCAACGAGGACAGAATAAAGTCACGCTCACGAATATTCAATGATATTTACCTCAGAATTTAATTTAATAAAAAAGTAATGCGATAAAAAGGTACTTACCATGTAAAGCCTTTAAGTAGGCCTTTCCGGCCGTTATCATCTGTCGAGCACCTGGATTAAATTTGTCCAGGATGTTCTGAAACAACACAAAAAAACATTTTTAAATGTTTTGAAGAGAATTTTATTTTTTTATTATTAGCCATTAATGTTCCACTGCTGGACAAAGGCCTCCCTACTCTCTTTCTACCTCTCTCTGTCCAGAACTGCTAAGGACCAATTTTTATTAAAGGTGCCCAGCTCATTTTTAGGGTTCCGTACCTCAAAAGGAAAAACCGGAACCCTTATAGGATTACTTTGTTGTCCGTCCGTCCGTCTGTCTTTCAAGACCCTTTTATCTCGCGAACGTATAGAGGTATCTAGTTGAAATTAAAACCATATACTCAGGCCTACGGTCCCCTGAAACTGTGAAAACATCAAACTTCGAAGGTAACGTAGATAAGGCCGTTTATGCCGCAAAAAACGTATCTTTCGACACTCTCAAGGGAATCAAAATGTATAGGGTACTTCCCGTTGACCTAATCATGAAATTTGGCAAGAAGTAAGTTCATATAGCTCAAGTACAAGAATTAAACCGTTTATTTGTAGTTATATACCAACTTTGTATGGAACCGTCGGTGCGCGAGTCCTACTCGCACTTGATCGGTTTTTATTTATTTATCTTTAATTCAGGCACATTACCCATAATTTTATTAGTATAACTTAAACAATGTTAATATTATTATTACTAAATTAACTAAGGAACAATAATAACAATCAATACAACTTAGTAAATACTATTTATGGGTAACTATGTATTATGCTATTTTCTATATTGTACTGATGTTTGAATGGAGAAAGTTTTGTTTGCGAGTTGCGCAGCGTTTACACCGTCTGATTTCCTGTCGTGTAAACACACCTCGGCCGCCACCGCACGATCTCGGGCGAGGCGGCAAGCCTCCTTGCCGGACTGCCGCCATGGGATCTGGAGGCGATAGTCCTCGCGCGCCTGTACGAGTGGCGCGCGGAGGCACTACGCCGGGGGGAAACTCCGCTGCCGCGGCAAATCGCGGCGGAGGGGACCGACCTCCGGCGCGATCTCATGGCGGCATGGAAAGAGCGACTGTCGCAACCCAGCGCAGGGCACGCCACGATAGTGGCGATAAGACCCCTCTTTGAGGAGTGGCTAGAGAGGCGCCACGGCGCCCTCACCTACCGCCTGACGCAGGTCCTCACTGGACACGGGTGTTTCGGGAGGTTCCTGCACACCATCGGCCGGGAGGAAACGCCCGGGTGTCACCACTGCGAGGGTCGCCCGGAGGACACGGTGGAGCATACGGTGGCGGTATGCCCCAATTGGGCGGAGCACCGCCGTGTTCTCGCAGAGGCGATCGGCAGCGGCGGCGACCTCTCGCGCCCGGCCCTGGTTCGAGCCATGGTCCGGGGCGAGAGGGAGTGGGAGGCAGTCACCTCCTTCTGCGAAGCAGTTATGCTAGCAAAGGAGGTGGCGGGACTGCTGAGGGAAAGGGCCTCACGTCCCAGCCGCCGCGGGAGACGCTCCGGGCGTCGGGAGCCGCGAGTCGACTCCCGGCCACCGTAGGCGCGGGCCTGCGGGCGGAGAGTAATGGGTAACTCTCCGTCCGATCAGGACCAGGCCCGTGCCGGACGGCGCGTACGTGTTCCACTCGCGCCTCAAAGAGATGTCAGCATAAGGAAGGGGCCCGCAAGGGCCGAAGCCTGCCGGGGCAGCGGGATTGTCCGAAAGGGTTACCGCTACCCCGGAACACAAAGGGCTAAGGAAGGAACACGGGTGGGTTTTAGTCAGTAAGAGTCTGACACTCCCTTCTGCTCCACCCAGAGCGGGAGGGGTCATTTGATGATTTCCCATCCACAAAAAAAAAAAAAAAAAGGAGTACTTAAAGTGACATCTAAGTTAGAAAATCGGTCATTTTGTTCATAAGTCCAATTAGTTTAAAGGCAAAAAATGTCTCACTTTAATAATGCTGCACATAATTTCTAAACAATCTATTGTAAGTTATAGAAGTTGTGTTAGTCTTGGACTTTTAAAAATATATACACTGGATAAACTTCACTAAATTAACTAGCAAAGTATATAATAATAACCTAACCTAACTAAGACTATTAAAAAACTAAAATATGGCGTCGAAAAATTCCTTCACATCACTGTCGACTGGTAATGTACAGACGCCAGCACATCAAGCTACCCAAAACTGTCAAATTTTCCCAATCAACCTTGAACCTTATGTTATAGCAATAAAGTTGAAAATCTGTTAAATAAATTTCACAGATTGTAGTAGCTTGATGTGCTGGCATCTGTACCCAAGAGACTGCCAGCATTGCCACGTTGTATGGCAATGTTGACCTCTGGCCAAGGTAAAAGCCAGCCCTTGATTTAGTTGAACAAACCATGAGAACTTGTTTAGTTGATTATCTTAAACACTTTTAAATGTAAGCTGCACTTTAGAGCCATTAATTCATTACGGAATGTAAAATTTAATACCTGTTATTTCCGAATAGTTAAGTACAGGTACAGGTGGTATCAGACAGATGAATCTGCGACAGACACCAGACTCTTAAAATGTCTTTCACCTAATTAATTAAAATACAATAAGTAGTTGACGGCGAGTGGCACTTTATTACCTAGTATAACCAAAGAATAGCAATTAATCATGGTATCAATCAATCAATTCATTGTTATGCAAGCGAAAGTGTGCAGCATTTTCTTATAAACGTCAGAGGGTTACGAAACAGCATCATTTATGATGGTTAATACAGATAAAGTCCATTCATATGCATTGGAAAATGAGGTCTTAGACCGTAAATAGACTTTGGTGCTGGAATGTGGCCTTCAAGGATGCTGCAGCGGTTTGTGGCCTCGATGGCGAGGTGTGGCGACGACGACATTCCTTTACAAATACTGCTTAACGCCACCTCTTCGAAAGCGTTGAACGCGTATAAACATCACTAGTACCTACTTTTGCATGTTGTGCACGAATGAGAATGCTGCTATCTTTAACATACAAACGGCCGTTGTGCCACTTTATTTTTAAAAATAAAATAAAAGTGGCTTGCGATTCCGAAAATAATTCTCATCTAAATATAGAATTTATAGGAACATAAAAACAAACGTGTTCTTTGTTTGAGAGCTTTTAATTATACATACTTTTCATTTACCTTCTGTTCTATCTTTGATACGCCCGCTTCTGAATTGAGCTCCAAAATGCTGAGCAACGCGAACACAAGGGATCTCATATATTCGAATCAACTCTAGCTTTGTACAACAGCAATGTTCGAATTTAGCACACACGAAAAGCGACAGATAGTTATTTATTTGCTCCTTTTCTGAGCAAAATTGCTTATAAGCCCAAAAAGAGTTCCACTAAATCCCTTCGAATATATTATTGTGCTCGTTGTATAATTTAGTAACAAAACGTCTCTTCGACGTATCCTATCTAAATCGATACGATATACAAGACGAGAAACAGGCCTTAGCTTATATGTCCCACGGATCCTCTGAGATAGCGGAATCCAATGTAGGAGAAAACAAAATACTGGCAACGTGCAAACGGCTTATTATTAGATTAATTAATTATTAATTTACTCGCTCGTCCCTACCGGGTGAGTCGTCTCATGTTTGCAATGAAGTTAAGAAAAAAGTAGGTACACGTTTTATAATACTTAACTCTTATCAATTTTATGCGCTAGTGGAACATTGCATAAAATTCAAAATGTATCAATTTGTGCGAGTGGCCTATAGAAAAAATAATATTATTTAAAAGTGACGATTTGCTCGTTTCGGGCGAGTAAGTAAATACGTGTGAATCGATTGATAAGCCGTGCAAACTGTGACTCGATTCTCGAATACTCGAGTTGTATACACCAACACACTGGAGCAAATGTTTCCACTCGGAATGTTTCAGAAAGCTAATACAATCTTCATACGGTTTTGGAGTTATACAAAATTAGTTTGACAACGTTTCTACGGTATTGTGCTTTTGAAATAAGGATAGTGTCACTTCGTCTCATAAAGTGAAGAAACCTGTTAGAGAAATCGTGTGATATACTACTTATTCGAATGGTTGAGTACCTACGTGCTAAAGAATTTAAAATACCTATCGATGATTTTGTATAGTTTTCTCCGTTATTGGTGCTAATATCTTTCTGCATATCTATGAGAATTTTAATACTTTGTGTCGACATTATAACCTATTGTAACATTGCTTTGTTTAATAAATAATATTTTAATAAAATTATTTTCATAGGTGATGAAAATAGTTTTATTAAAACCTTTCCTTCCTCAGCAAACTAAAACGAAGATATCTTCGCCACATTTCATGTTAATTTAAGCGTAAGCGTTCCTCTATACACGTTTAGATAGGCATAGCGCAGCGACCCCAACGTTAAAGATTCTCCATCGTAAGCATGTTAGGGTGTAAGTAAGTGCGTGGAACAGAAAATGGCCGAGTATCCCGGACCGGCCCGTCCTAATCCCCAGGTTATTGCCACATTACAAAAAGCCAATGCATTTTCCCTTCTCCTCCAATATCAGCAGGCTGTGGGTCTAACTACGTGCTAATGTGTTTTACGACGGGTAGACTCAAATTTTTATGCTGTGTATTTCCTCGACGGGTGTTAATGTTTAAAACATTTTGTTTTATTTTTAACCGACTTCCTAAAAGGAGGAGTTTCTCCGTCAATTGTGGACCTATTTTAAAAATTATTTATTTATTTCAAAGCATATCTCTCGAGGTGGTCCCATTGTCACCAAGACGGAATCCTATTAGGGAATCCCATGGAAATCGAGGGAAACCCTCAAATTTTATAGGCATTATCTATAGCGATTTGGGTATTTTTTATAGTAACTCGTGCATTTGCTCTCGGAAAGCACCATTTGGTAAAGTGGAACTGATGATGAGGACCACAGATGGCCAACGGAACTGCTCAATAATAAGTATTTCACTGGTTGCGACTCGATTAGGAACTTTAATGTTGTTGCTAAGCAATTTATGCTCGCCACAATACGTATGGTGAAGTGGAGCTGATGGTGACTTCTCAGTCAGCTCCAGTTCTCCTGGTTCTTACTAGGAGAACTCCTCAACAATTTACGTCCCTGCATCGGGACAAACAATATTTGTAAAAGTTGATGAGAAGTTGCCATTAGGCTATTGTAACTTTAAAATACCTATCGATGATTTTTGTATAGTTTTCTCCGTTATTGGTGCTAATATCTTTCTGCATATCTATGAGAATTTTAATACTTTGTGTCGACATTATAACCTATTGTAACATTGCTTTGTTTAATAAATAATATTTTAATAAAATTATTTTCATAGGTGATGAAAATAGTTTTGTTAAAACCTTTCCTTCCTCAGCAAACTAAAACGAAGATATCTTCGCCACATTACATGTTAATTTAAGCGTAAGCGTTCCTCTATACACGTTTAGATAGGCATAGCGCAGCGACCCTAACGTTAAAGATTCTCCATGGTAAGCATGTTAGGGTGTAAGTAAGTGCGTGGAACAGAAAATGGCCGAGTATCCCGGACCGGCCCGTCCTAATCCCCAGGTTATTGCCACATTACAAAAAGCCAATGCATTTTCCCTTCTCCTCCAATATCAGCAGGCTGTGGGTCTAACTACGTGCTAATGTGTTTTACGACGGGTAGACTCAAATTTTTATGCTGTGTATTTCCTCGACGGGTGTTAATGTTTAAAACATTTTGTTTTATTTTTAACCGACTTCCTAAAAGGAGGAGTTTATATGTTCGACTTTATGTAGGTATGTTCACCGATTTCTCCGTCAATTGTGGACCTATTTTAAAAATTATTTATTTATTTCAAAGCATATCTCTCGATGTGGTCCCATTGTCACCAAGACGGAATCCTATTAGGGAATCCCATGGAAATCGAGGGAAACCCTCAAATTTTATAGGCATTTTCTATAGCGATTTGGGTATTTTTTATAGTAACTCGTGCATTTGCTCTCGGAAAGCACCATTTGGTAAAGTGGAACTGATGATGAGGACCACAGATGGCCAACGGAACTGCTCAATAATAAGTATTTCACTGGTTGCGACTCGATTAGGAACTTTAATGTTGTTGCTAAGCAATTTATGCTCGCCACAATACGTATGGTGAAGTGGAGCTGATGGTGACTTCTCAGTCAGCTCCAGTTCTCCTGGTTCTTACTAGGAGAACTCCTCAACAATTTACGTCCCTGCATCGGGACGAACAATATTTGTAAAAGTTGATGAGAAGTTGCCATTAGGCTATTGTAACTTAGATAAATTACAAACTGACCCACTAAAAAGTGAAAAAAAAAACTTTTTTAAGAAAAAAAAAAAACTACCGATTTCGGTGTCGTTGGTTCCGCATTTTTGTTTATTGACACCGAATTCCAAAATTAAAGTTATTTTTCACTTTGTAGTGTTCTTTTTTGAAATTCGCTTTTTTTTTTGTAAAAAAGTTTTTTGTGAGGTGTGTTTAAACTGTAGCGTTTAGATGAAAGCTAAGCAAATTGAGAGAAAATCTTTTATGGTTTTGTTTGTATAATTATGTAATTGCTGTTGCGACACACTCATGCGTGTGTAGTTTATTGAATAGAATTTATTTGAATACGATTTTGGAAATGTCATTGTTTTGGTTAATTGAAATGCATTATTATATTGTTGTAGGCGGTTTCTATTCAATTCAGCACACCTTAAAATATTATACTGTTTGGAATTCCAATCAATTTATCCTCGTACATCTATTCTGTACACACAAATAAATAAAATTGAAGTGTCTCTTTGTAATGTCAAAATAACAGCTTTTTACTAAATGCATATACATAGTTAACTACCGTAGGTATTGCCGAAGGTTTTTTGAAAGAAACAAATGAGTCTAGTTGTGAAAACGGTTTAATGAATACTAACTACCTTAGCTTATACCTAAATCGAATACAGTATTCTTATCTCTACTGTCGCCGGGTGTTAGCCATACATAACATCCTTCGACCGGTGACTACCGCGAATGCTGTATTAGCGTGGGCCGCCCAAGACGCATACCAACTATTTTATTTTTATTTATTAGGGACAACAAACAGCAGTATATTAAATATTACACATGATTGTAGTACTAAACTAATAGAATCAACAAATACACTACTCACGACGTTATCCACAGATTACCATATAAAATAATTAGCATAAGTACTGTTAATAATAACAATAAGGGCACACATACTCATTACAAAGTTAAAATGATTACTCGGTTTGATATTAAAATGTATCTCGGAGAGCATAAAATAAAGTGAAAAAATCAATAATATCTGCGTCTTAATACTAAGGACAAATTTAAAGCTTTGAAATCAGATAAAATCGGCATATAAACAACAAGAGAAAACAAGAGGACGAATTTAAAGCTACGTAAATACATGAGGTATAGGAATCAAAATTAAGTAACATCGAAACTTATGGCTGTTCCTTTAAGCCTTAACTCGGCAAGTGTACCAGAGGGCAGACAAAAACTAACACGATGTTATAATATTAGGGGTCAATACAGCATGTTATACGTTAAATATATTTATTTTCCGTATATATGTTTGTTCCGGCTAATCTCCGCTATATAGATTTTGATGAAATTTGGTATGGGAATACTTTGGTCCCTGGGGAAGTACATAGGCTACTTTATATTGACATACCACGCGAGCGAAGCCACGGGCGGATGCTAGTTATAGTTATTAGTTATTTTGACCTATGAAACCAAGGCCGGATTATGTGGAAATATCTGAGTAAAAAAACTAGTCCAATTGGATCGCTTTAAAGCGAATAATCAGCTTAGTTATTAATGCAATTATTATTTAAACGCTGTCGACTGACTCATTCGATCGTGATCACTCGATCGTGCACTGATGCAATATGCTGTAGTACAAAACACTTAACGTTTAACAACAACACATTTTATTATAAATATGCCTTTATAACAACATCCTTCATCACGCCTTTAATCCCTGAAAGGTTGGGCAGAGATGTAATATACCAACAGTACAGAGACGCCAGCCCATCAAGCCACCCGAAACTGTCAAATATACCCAATCAACTTTGAACCTTATACTTTAGCAATAAAGTTGAAAATCTATTAAAGAAATTTGACAGATTGTAGTAGTTTGATGTGCTGGCGTCTGTACACCAACATTTCCCCAGTTCTGAATACGTCCCATGTAATAGGGGGCGAGCCTGATTCAGGGCTCCTGCTGAGAAATTCCTGATTGAATAATCCAATAACACTTTGCCTAACCTGAGATTCGAACTCAGCACCCTAATCGTGTAATACACTACCAATCACAATCTGAATCATTTTGAAGCATAATACTAATCCATTGCTTCATATGTTCGAAAATATTGTCTGCTCAATAACGTAAATAACGCAGTGAGTGTTGTGTTGTGTGAAAATCAGCGTCAGGTGGCACATCTTGTGTTGTCATCTGACATTATGCTGAGCTGAGGCCCTTTTGGCATTATTATCTTTGTTTTCTGTTTTTATAGTTTTAAGGTGTATTTATTTTGCTGTAATGCCAATAAATGCATTTTTCTTTCTTTCTTTGTTGTTGAAATATCAAAATGAACGCTATTGCTACTGTTAGTGTGTTACGCAATTACCTCGCAGGAAATCTCCTATACCCTATCAGAATACCAGCGCTGCGGTGTTTATTTTTAAATATCGCAGCATTAAGCTGAGATAGGAGCCTTTTGGCCTCGCACAGGCTTTTTCTTTTGTTTGGTTGTTTTAATGTAACTTTGTTAGTTTTAAATGCTCCTTTTTCACTATTTACGTATTTCCTGTGTGTGTCTGCGTGTGTACGTGTGAAAATCAAATATTTTGATTTTTTTCTTTCTTTTCAATCATCAATGGACACAATTGCCAACATTTGATATGCTTGAGTACGAGGCTTTTGACCACGTTTTATGTGTAGGTATATTTTATGTTTTTTTTTTAAATTTGTTATGTGCGTTTTGCTTGTGCAGAACAAACATTTTTTCTTTCTTTTCTCAACAGTAGCGCTCGCGACCACTAGACCAACGAGGTTTCATAATACTGTTTAAACTTCAATCGGAAGTATAAAATGGTTGTTTGCAAGGAGCAACAGCTGTAATATTTACCCGCGACCCGACGGATCCTCACAATTCGCACTTTCACCTCCATTCTCTTCTTACTTTCGTTATTGAATGCTATATCAACGGTAAAACCTTTCTCAGAACATTCCATATTGCTCCGTTTACTGTTTATAAGGGCAATCTTGGCACTTAGTTCCTACGTATTACCGGATAAATGTTACCTTTTATATCGCCATAACTTGTAATGGATCGCTCACGGTTTATGCCTCATGTGGTTAGCAATCAGTCATTAATACGACGCTCAGATACTTGAGCTTTTCATGCAAAAACATGTGGATCTACCCCGAAGAATTTTTGTCCGTTTGTCTGGATGTATGTTCCAGATTGGCCCAAAACGGCTGAACGGATTTGGATGAAATTTACGCACAGATAGTTAATAACCTTACCACATATACCGTAGCACATATACCGATTAACACATATACCGTAGTACGTTCGCGTGGGATATTCTGACATCCACTCGGACGAAGCCGAGGGCACAATCAAAATTATAATAATATTATATAGAGAAAATATTTAATTTTTGTGTGTTTGTTTGTTATGCTTTTATACTAAAACGGCTCAACGGATTAGAATGAAATTTGGCACGTGGGTAGACCTTAACCTGAATTACGACCTACGACTTTTTATCCAGAAATTCCTACGGGATCGAGACTTATGCAGGTGACACCGCGGAACACGGCTAGTGTAGGATATAGGTTGCTGGGTCATTGCTATCGAGCACCATCAAAGGCCCCTTTCTCTTCAATTCAGACCCGCATGGAAATCTACAGAATATTGATCTACTCCTATTTATAAGTACCTACCATAACGATGTTAAGCCGAGGGGCGTCTATCGTATTATAAACACTTAACGTTTTAAATAAGTTATCTGTCCCCCCCCATCTTCACGGTCGTTCAATACACGACGATGACTGAGAAATATGGCTTCTCAGTTAGGGCGGGCGGGAAGCAATTTTTCACCGGATTCAGACGTACCTTTTTAAAATACCGAGCAGGCTGCGTCGTAGGTAGGCACGCTTATTGCTCGCGTCGAGAGCGTAAATCTTGAGGGAGATTCGTATAAGGAAGACGGCCAAGGGTGAAAAATAGATTCGCACTTAGAAAAATTAAGCAACTCGTGAAGGGGGAGCGATAGAAATATTTCGGGACTATAACTTATAGTACACAGTGTATTTTTGGCTGTGAAACATTAATTGAACTCAGATAATGCGAGAAGTATTTCCTCTTACACAATCATACCCAGATTTGGGTTAGATAAAATATGAGGTCCTTATCATGAGTTGGGAGTCATTAATCATGCCCAAATCTCTTTGAGACATCACGTCCGTCAGAAAAAGATGACGTTTCCCTTGACGTAGGTAAAATACGCATGTGATATTGTATTGTGAGCTAGCCATTCTAATGTAGTACTGTGACTTTATCCCATCCTCTTTATTTGTGGGGCACGTAGCGCGCGACATTTGCTACAAAATTGCATGGGCTGGACTTCGTGACATTACCGGCTTTCGTACCCTTTTCGGGCCTAATGTCCCACGCACGCGTTCGGTAGTTTTTTCTATCGACCGAGAGTATTGGCCATTGAAATTCATACGGAATTTTACGATAGATGAGTCAGTCAAATCTATAATGTGCGGTATAGTCACGGTAGTACATCATTTCTTATGTTCTTTGTTGTTTTATGATTATTATTGTATATATATATAAATAAGTATATGTGTTATGTATGTAAATTTATGTATATATGTATATGGTAGGTACACCAAACACTACCTGCAGTAGTGTCTCCTTTCTTTCTAAATACATCCAAACGTTGTCTTTAAAAGAGTAAAATTTGTATCTGTAATATTTGTGGTGTACATATAAATAAAGAATATTTTATTCTATTCCATGGTTCTCGTTGTTATGCTATTGTTACTTACATATCCGTTATATTTTAATAAATGGCAAAATACATCCCCTTAATAGAACCAGGCGTTTCAATAATAACATCGCAATTTACCTAATTAATATCACGAACACTAATTTAATTGCATTTAATGCGTCAAAGTATGCATCGAAATAGCCGAGTTAGATCGGGGAAATGTGAAACAATTTTGACCATAACTTCACAAACAATCCCCGTAGATCTGTATATAGATATGCATACATTAAATTACATTTCATTAATTCACATGAGCAACGCAACGTTGCGGAATACTTTATAAATTTAATTACTAACTTTGATGACGTGTCTCTCTCTGGTGTCTGATTTTTAATCGTTTTACGTGCCGACTGTAATTAAGCTTATTTAATTTAAGGACTAAAATAATAATGTTTTTAATATTCTTTTTTCCTTTGGAATCCATGTATATTTAAATGATTGAAAGTCTAGGATCGTGACTTTTCTCAACAACATTTCCAATCTTGTACTCAAATCAGACACCACACACTTCTATCAGTTTTACTGTCTCAAATCCCCCTACAAGCAAGTAATTACAATTTACTTCAAAGTCAAACTGCGACAGCATTACCTGACAATAAAGCCGAGACGAGCGGCACATGTACGAAGTTCCCAGTAATCTCAGGGTTTAAATCTTTTATAAAATGTTTGGGTACACAAACATGCAAGTTGTACGGCAGCCGGCGGTATGTTTGCACAGAACACTTGTTGCCACTCTAGACGACACAGGGACATGACTATGTTGTTTACAACATGCCTGCAAGCGAAGTTTATACTTAAAAATAAAAAAAAAGATCAACAATCTTTTTTACAGAGCTTCTGCCCGCCCCTAAGCTGTCTGCAAAAGTTAACTTGCCAGATTCGCTACACGGAAAGCAAATTTAGGAAAGGCGAAGGTTTTATGGGAGTTTGGTACGGAACTTTCCAGGTTTTAAGTACTCGTAATCATTGTCATGGATGACATAACCTGGAAGACACGGCGATGACATAGACTTGTGCAAAATTATCTGCAGATTTCCTGCAAACCCGCAGCACTCCTGTCCACTTTAACGTTTCAATAAACTTTAATTATTTAATTGTCTTCCTGTCGACCCTGCAGACAATGCTAACACTTTCCAGGAGTTTTAAATTGATTGCAATCGGACTGATAACTGTTAAATTCCAATCTAAGCTCCACCCTAGACGGTAGAGTTCTTAACGTAATCACGGCCGTGCAATTTGTTACGGATTCAACAATGCACCTCTTAAGTTCTTTGCTGGGGCAAAATAAAAGAGTTCCTTTAAGTTCGCTAAATGAAGTCGACTACAAAAGGCGGAGCCCGGCGTAATTCAAATGAACGCAAGCGGTCGCCGCTCCTCGCTTTGATTCCGTACTTTTAAAAAGTTTAATTTTTGCGAAGTTTCACTAGCAGGACTTTGCAAATACTTTCAGATCTCGTTCGAACTTCAACATCTGACTCAATGGTTTTACCTAAAGGGCTGCTTAGCTGCCATTGGCAATGCTATTCATTAATCTTTCAATGTCTAATTCGTTAATTGCGAAGTTTTTTGGGCTGTGTGTAAAAAAAGAGCTAAAATGTTCATTGTGGAAAAGTCCCTGATCAAACAAAACAGGTGATTGATTATAATGACGGAAACTATTTTATGATGTTGTGCATTGTAGGTACATTGTATAGGCGGTGTATGATACAGACGTACAACAAGGTCGACATCTTAGCAGTTAATATTTGTTATTTATGTATGCAGACCGTTCTTGTGTGTTCTTGTACGATAGACTCATATTAGACTCCATTGTTTGTCGTCATTATTATGTAGATCTATTTGGTACCATTCACTGTCGTTTAGTAAGGCAATTAGAACAAACGCAAGGTCGGGCTCATGCCAAATTGGCATTATGTCTCTCGTTCTGTTAATAAAACATTGTCTTGTCACGACATGTACTTGAATTATAGAAAGTTTTCCGTTAATAAGTTGAAAAGTTTCGTAAGTTTTATTAGTTTTATCGTTCTACGCGTGACTTTGCAAAGTGGCAACGGGATGAATTTTTAATATGTTTATTTTAACTAAGTATAAGGTAGAAACTGGTAACAGTGAAGTTATAAACCTCTTTACTTAAGTTTTATTGCAACTTTAGACGATTTACTACAGACAGCGAGGGTTTATGTTCCTAACACATTTTATTCTTACGACGTGAAAGTATTTGCCGCAGTATTTTTTAGCCAAGTACCTAATTGAACACTGAAATCTGACCCTAAAGAGTTGCGAATGACTAGGCAGATGATGAGATGAACTTTTCTTTCTTTCTTGAGATTGAGAAAAAATCTTTAGGCTCAACAGAATGTATTTTTCATCTTCTTTAAAAAGGAGACGTGAAGAAAGTTGTTCTCTCTTCACCAAATCACCACATTAACATTCAAAACTTCAAGACTTTAATCATCATCATCATCCACGGCCGGTTTCAACCAATGCTGATTGGTTGAAGCCGGCCGTGGACAAGGAAAGAGAAACTTATGGTCAGCACCATAAGTTTCTCTTTTCTTGTGCCAGGCTCATCCTACCATCAATACTTGCACTAAGGTAGCCTGCAAAATTATTTTATTACGTTCTTTGCAATTTGCAGATCAGTGTCAGGTTGTATATTGACTAAAATGATTCGCGACCGCAAAAAATACTTACGACTTTACAGGATTGTAATTAGGGGAATTAACAATACAACTCCTTGAATAAGAAGTGTCCTTAAATGTCATGATTTCATGAAATAGTAATTCAATAGGGTAATATAAACTTAATAGAGTTGTATTGATGATATTTTGTTATGTTCGCGAATCGTATTTAGATCAACATACAACCTGATACCGACCTCCAAGTTGCAAAAAACGTAAGGAAATTAGAATTTTGCGAGCTACCCTGATAAACCTCGCCTCACTCTACAGCCAAATCTTATACCCTAATCTACAGGGTGGAATCGAAGTCATGGGCATTATTTTAACCTAAGGCACTACTCACGATACTGATTGCATTAGGGCTATTAATACGCAAATCAAAAATATTATTAATGCAAGTAAGGAAAACCTTAAAAATGTAGTAAGTCAAACCTACCCGATATGCACAAGGCTTATTATTGCAAATAAACACTTAAAGTAATTAAAACAAAATACTTCGTTAACGCCAATAATTGTTGAAATATCAAAATCTTAAAGCGCAATACAGCGCAAAGCGAAATGTAAACAAACATCACCTGCGCGCGCGCGGGTTTTTCCTTACAAGTAATAATAACAATGGGCTACAAGACATTCCGTCCGGCGGGATTCCCTGAACTCTCTCCGTCCCACTCCCTCACTCGCAAAAATACGAATATCACCCCCGCGCGGGGTATGCTTCCCGCCGCAACACGAAGTCACGAACCCGGAACCAGTGTCATAACGACTGCGCAGGTGCATTGACGCGTAATTGATTTATTGATCCCGTGACGTAATCGCCGTACTCGCCGCTCGCGGCATACGGTGCTTGGATTGCAGTGTATTAAGTGTTAGTGTAGTAGTTGTGTGTTGTGTGTGTGTTTGTGTACACGATGCCTCGACCGCGTAATGTGCAGGCTAGGTACACCAACCAACAATACCCACAAATGGTTGTAATTTACGATCGCGCAAGAAATTTAGTATGAACTCGTGAAATGTTCCATCGGCGCTACCCGAACGACCCTATTCCTTCACGGGGTCTCATTCCACCAGAAACACTCAGAACCTGTTGGATTTTTCGTCTTTTCACGTGCCAGCACATGCACAAGCTCGTGGAAGAGCACCCGTTTACCCTCTGTCACTTTACCGACAAATAAGGTTTTTTCAAAACAATCCACAAGCTAGGTACGTAAATGTTTTTTTTTAATGTATGTTAGTTGACGTAGTTTTGACCGTCCTGAGCCGGCAAAGTACGAAGGGAAAATTGGAATTTATTATGAATCAATTCATTGGCAACTTACGAATGTCACGTGAGTCGGGCGGGGTCAAAGAATTCACGCCCAATGACGCGCGTACGGCGTAGTGTACCTACGCATTTGCTATCGAGAAGCGCAACTAATTTGATACTTTGTATGACTTACTACATTTTAAGGTTTTCCATACTTGCATTAATAATATTTTTGATTTGCGTAATAGTAGCCCTAATGCAATTAGTATCATAAGTAGTACCTTAGGTTAAAATAATGCCCATGATATCAAATGCACCCTGTATACATATAATAAAATTTTAGAAAAGTGGTGTCTGCACAATGGAAATATATAAAAAAAAGTAGCAGGGGTTGTTATTATATCGATGCCGAACCCGAAATTGTAATTAATTTTTTTTTGTCTGTTTGTCTGTGTGTTTGTGTACGCTAATCTTCGGAACTACTGGACGGATTTGAATGTTTTTTTTTTTGTTGTATAGGTTATGGTCTGGGCAACTTACAGGCTATAATTTATTTTGGAAAATGGAACACCTGATGCAGAACCGCAACAGACCAGCTAAAGTATAAGAGATACAAAAATGGTACAATAGCAAAAATTGTTCCACGTGATGAGCATTTTCCCCTGAGAGAATAAATTTGAAGATCTGGAACACCTGATGTGGAAGTCCAAGAGCCCAGCTACACTATAACATATATAGGAATGACGTCTTAGCAAAAGTTGTTTAGTCTGATGGGCATTTCCTGTTGACTTACAAAAAGAAAGAAAAATCTGGAACGTCTCGTATCGTCTCGCGCATCCCGTTGTTTTCCCGTCCCCGGGATCTTAGAATTCGACATCAGACGTTTCAGATCTTCGATTTTGACGACCCCGTTGTCGCTGGCATAAGCAACAGGATCCGCGTACGAAGTCGCGGGCAGAAGCTAGTAAATATAATAATGCTATACCTACATAAGTAGCAACGTGTGAAACCGCAAACATTACATCATGTCTATGACTTCTGACAAAGTAAACAGAGTTGCAATTAGTACTAATACCGAAGCGCTATCTGCTTGCGAGCCCGCGAAACCTATTTACAAATACAACAACCTCTCTCTCGGTAGAATTATTAAAGTTATGAAGGATGAACGGCGGTTTTCTTCATAGGTATGTTGTAAGATTTCTCCTGTTTGTGTGAGTCTTTTTTGGTTTTCATTTTGGAAAATAGACATTTAAACAAGATCGGTACGGTAGTTATAGGTTATTTGTTTATACGATAGTAAGACTTATTATAAATGTTTTAATTCATACAATTTGGTTACGTAAACTCATTTCTCGGAAAATTCGACGTGACGTTCTAAACTCACTTTTACTTTTCATCTTTTCCTTTGCGGTTTCGTATTGCATCAATTCATCTGCGAGCCAACATTGCAGGTTGTCATCTCTAAAGAAGACGTCGTAATAGCGAACTACTGTCGTAATAGCCCTTCGATCGTAAATTACGCCATCTTGTCGAGCTAAGAAATCGAATGGCAATTTAACAAATATATTTCTGAGACCTTTAATAAGTTAATACGCCAAATCCTACTTCCTACTAATATTATAAATGCGAAAGTTTGTGAGGATGGATGGATGGATGGATGTTTGTTACTCTTTCACGCAAAAACTACTGAACGGATTTTGATGAAACTTTATAGTAATATAGTTTATACATCAGAATAACACATAGAATACTTTTTATCCCGATATTCCCACGGGATCAAAACTTACGCGGGTGAAGAAGTAACAAACATACAAAACAAACATTCGGCTTTATAATATTAGTGTGATGTGATTTAAATACAAGTTCGATATTATTGATGCAAGCTTGGCCTGTAAGTTCTACATACACACATCAAAAGTGTCTAGGGATCAAGCATTTTTATGCGGATTTCTTGAGATTGAGATGTGGCTTTGTAATAAATTTATGATTTTATAAATTTATATGGATCCTTTTTGGTGCATTTCATAATTTGAATCAGGAACTGTGAATCAAATTCGAGTAAAAGATGAAAATCAGCTGTCAATATTTTCCCTATAGAAACATACAACGCATTGAAGACATTATTAGTGCTACTGTTTCCCTACTACTGATTAAAACCAACGTTATTATGGAGCGGCGACGTCATTTAAGCAGGGAAGAAATGCTCAGAGCCGTGGGAATGATAGAAGCTGGTTCCCGGCAACGTACTGTGGCTTTAGCTCTGAATACAAGTCAGAGTGTTATCAGTCGACTTTGGACACGTTACCGAAGCACTGGTACCGTGGCTGAGCGCCATGGAGGACGGTATCGCTGCACCACACGGAGACAAGACCGATACATTCAAATCTTAACTCGAAGAGCTCCAACAATAACCGCCATGGTGTTAGCCGTGAGGCTTCATCACTCTTCAGGGAACTTAATTAGCGACCAAACAGTCAGAAACCGCTTGCATGAAGTGAACCTTCATTCCCGAAGACCGCTACGGGTACCACCTATAGCAATGCACAATCGTAGGATTCGATATCAATGGGCTCTTGAACACAGAAATTGGGCAGAAGAACAATGGCGTTTCGTGTGCTTTTCTGATGAGTCTCGTTTTGGTATGAGACCGGATACAAGACGTATACGACACTGGAGAACCCCTGGACGCCAACAGCGATTAAAATCCTGCCAGGAAGTCCATCCTTATAGTGGTGGAACCATCATGGTATGGGCGGGTATTTGGATCGGCGGAAGAACTGAGTTGATTTGGATCAGAGGCAACCTCAACGCTCAAATTTATGCTGAGACGATTGTATCAGACGTCATCGTTCCTCTACAAGTGCAAATCGGTCCCTTATTTCAGTTAATGCATGATAATGCACGACCGCACACCGCAAGAGTTGTAAGACAGACTCTCGCCGCAGCTAACATCAATGTCCTGCCCTGGCCTGCTCAGTCGCCAGACTTGAACCCGATTGAGCATGCATGGGATATGCTACAGAGAAGAGCTCTGCCGAATATGGAGGGTATCCAGTCGCAAGAAGACCTTTTTTTGTTGTTGCAACGAACATGGGCGGCGGCCATTCCACAGCGTGATTTGGATGAACTCATTTTGAGTATGCCAAACCGATGTTCTTGTGTTGTTAGTGTTCGCGGTAGAAACACGGATTATTAATTGTTTAAGTTACCCAATAAAATTTTAGAGAAAACTGTTATTTCAGTCTTTTTTTCGAACTTTTGTGTTAGTGGTTCAAATGTCAAAAATCCCTTTATTAGGAAAATGGCAAATTTCTTTATTAATGCAAAGGTGACTTGGTTTATCGTTACTGTGACAAACGAAAACACTTTATTTGATGAATCCTTAAAGAAAATTTTAATTAATATCAATCAGGAGAAAAGTTATTGCAAAAATATATGTTGATCCCTAGACACTTTTGATGTGTGTATTTATTCATGCATGTTTCTGTACCAGTTAATCGTATATTTATCGTTAAATCTCAAGATATACATCATCGTGTCGTCATTAGGAATAAATCCAGTGAACGAGTATTAACTGCCGCATTCCTTTTGGAAGTGCGCAGTGTAACCGCTTGTTTATGCAATGTATGGTGTTGAAACCACGGAATAGGAAAATTGTACGTATAAAATAATCTTTCAGTACTACTTTACGAATGATATCTTATTTCATGTGACATTATAAATATGGACCTATGTGTGCGTTTATTAAGTTTATGATTGCATCAACTTACATGTATAAATGTATGTGTACTAGTGAATGATCTTCCTCGTTGATCTAGTGGTCGCAAATGCTACCGCTTAGCATGAGATCTTGGGTTCGATTCCCAGGTTGGGCAAACTGTTATTGAGTTTTTCCATTAGGTTACTTAGTAGCAGCCCGGAGTCTGATTTTGTGTGAATAGGCTAGCCCCTTATTACTGGCGAAACGTGGCTGCATTAGGTATAGGTACCTTCATCTCTGCCTTACTCTTCGGGGATTACAGGCGTGATATTATGTCACTGAATGAATCAATCAATAAAATAAATAATAATAGAGATCGCAGAAAGCGATAAGGCCGTCCATTGTATGTGTTTTAGTGTTACATATATTTTTTGTTATGTATTTTTTTTGGTGTAGGTAGGTACAGACGCCAGCACATCAAGCTACTACAATCTGTCAAATTTCATTGATAGATTTTCAACTTTATTGTTCAAAGTTGATTGGGACAATTTTACAGTTTCGGGTATCTAATTAACAAAAGTTCAGTAACTGTTGCAGAACATTTTTTTCTTTGTGCCAACAAGACTGCAACACTTCATGTTGTAACTACGCTAAAGTAAGTAGGTATATTATATTGTATTGTATTGTGTGTTGTATTTTGTTGAGCAACTTTTGTTTACCATCAAAACAAGGCTTTACTCTCACTTTACGAAGTACGAACTAAAAGTTTTGCTTATGTGAGTGTTTAACTCACACTTTTTCCCAGTAAGGGTGGGCAGTGTTTTCAGTAACATTAGCAACATATGCGGATTATTTATTACTTGTACACAACGAATTTATAAACGTGGGTAGTTTGGCAATTTATGGGGAAGGTAACTTTAAATAATTATAATTTGTGAACACACCGTATACGGTGTGTTCACAAATTATAATTATTTTTACGTCTTGTTTTTAGGTTGATTAGCAACAACATCAACTTCTGCGTTTGGATTCGTAATACAAGTAATGGTTTTCATCAGTAGTTTTGATAATAAGCAATACTAACACACGTAATTTAGCTTGCATGAACTAAAACACACAGGAACACTTTATGTCAATGTTGAAAACAAACAAGGACGCGACACCCTGAACGTTTAATGAAATATTTGTTCTGACACCAATACCCAAGCATTGGACCAATAAAACAATACTGTTGAGCTTAATGACAAATTGTGTCGCTTTATTAAAAACATGTAGCCATGTGTGATCCAATAATAATATTTCTTTTTAGATATTATCCTCACCTGTCAGGTATTGTTTTGTTTATTGGTAATAAATCGATGGACAATGTCATAGTCATAGTCATAGTCTTTCATTGAATGCAGATACGGACGCCAGCACATCAAGCTACCCGAAACTGTCGAATTTTCCCAATCAACTTTGAACCTTATGATTTGGCGATAAAGTTGAAAGACTGTAGTAGCCTGATGTGCTGGCGTATGTACCTGCCGGTCAATTCTGTAAAAACCTCACAGAGAAAACATAGGTGAATGAGCTTGAAGTAAGCTGTCATTCCACCGATGATAAGGACTAGCACTATTGACACAGTGCATTCACAATTATTTTGCATCACTGTCAATAATATTACAGTGATCTTAAATCTCGTGACAATAAGGTTGCTGTGGTCAGAGATATAGAAAATAACTGTGAAAGAAATGTAAGTTTTTACAGAATAAAACAGCTGTTCCTAAGCGAAAGGTCTGATTTGCGTCAAAAAAGGAGACAGGTTGTCCAAGATGCAATAGTAAATATTAATCAAGTGAAAATATCCAGCCAGATCAAGAAATCCACGATTTCTCGATAATCCATTTAAGTACTGGTTCGCCTACTAGCCTCTTGACCAAGACAAGAACCAGTCACGACCAGACGGAATGACTTCTTACCGCAATGGCTTAAGTTCAGAACTTTAACTGCGGCAATTAGGAGGCTTATAAATAATATGCCTTAGTTTCAAACGTGTATTTATCTCCATAATCTTGAACATTCATTAGGACTCAGTACTTGTTGAAGCATACTAATTAGCTCTGCATTCTTCAAAGCCTACATTCAGCAGGTACCTACACAGCCTACGTCGTAATAAGTCTAGCAAACAATTTTGGATCAATTCATCGCTCGCGGTTTATAATGGAACTGCCGCAACGAATTTCAATGCGGTCGACAATAATTTGTGGTTTTTGTGTAACGGAATGTACGGTTGTTTTTAAACTCTAATACGGATTTTAATTCATGTCTGTTCTGAAATTACACGATGGGTGGGAGACAGATGTCCCCATAACTCATGGTACTTACCTATAACGCTTGGTATTGAAACCACGCGTGTCATGGCTGTCGCACAAACGGGAGGAGGAACTTTTAAACACGTAACTCCGAAATCGTGTTGGGGTGTTGTTTTACCCGACTTTAAATGCGTTCATTAGAATCTGAATCGGATATAAACAGTATTATTCGAATATGCTATTTCTATGCAAAATTACCAGTTTAATTAACGATATTATAAACAGTCCAATGATTCTGATCTTAATGTTTATTAAAAGGCGTTGCTCGAACATTAGTGGTCGCTGCCTGATGTATTTATTACTCGGTAAGTTCCGGCTGTCAAAAGTAGTAAAATGTTTTAGTTTTGTTTTAGAAAGTCAAAATGCCAAGGGTGGTCAGCCACAGGCAGTTACCAAATTCTATTAGGTACGCGAAGACCATGACCAACATATCCTGAGTAAGAAAGTATTGCATGCAATGCACTGGACTTCCATTCTTTGGTATTATTCGTCGAATCGTTGAGCTCCTTAAGTTTTGAGTTGAACTACACGATTACTGACAAATGCTTGCACTGACTGGACAGATCCACGCAAATCTGTATGGTTCTTGCCTCAAAAGATAACTAGATAAGTGTCTGAAATGGTCTTTTAGTGTAAGGGTTCTCACAAGATCTGACCAAGATTATGTCTGGACTTTAAAAACAGATTTTGACCATTTTGTTTCACTTTTTCTCTCAGAAGTAATCAGATAGGAAATATTTATTTATTTATTTATATATACTTTATTGTACACCAGAAAATACATAACAAAAAAAAAAACAATTATTACTACAAAACATACAATGGGCGCTACTCGCGTTAAGTCAACTCCATCTAGGTTTTTTTTTTAATATTACGTGTAAAACTGATTCGATATCCTATTTACAGAATAAACAATTTCATTTGAATTCATGTTCTGTATATTCAATCAAAGGCAAGACAATACGAGAACGCAACGATTGTGTAAAAAAATGCAAGTGACGGTTCGACCTTCAATTAGATCCACACTTCGCCATAACATTCGTAACTAATCGCTTCAGTTTACATGACGTCATCTTATTTAATCGTCGGATCGTGTGAACGTTTGATCAGTCAATGCTCAATGTATCGGGATTCGATTACTGCCGTGTGCGTATTGATTGGGGCACGTCCGCCCTTTGAATTAAAATGCTGTTGGTGTAACTGATGGCTTGTTGGTATGACCTGACGGGAATGCTCGGGGATGTAGTTGCTGATGACGAGCTGGAATTGTCATTTGTTTGTTAATGTTACTACCTATAATTCAGGGCCCATCTATTATAGTGTATACCATCGGTATTTTTCTGTATGACCGCATTGGCCTTTTGCCATTTACCTGCGACACCTCTAACCGCAGGACTGTATAATTTAAGGATTTATTATGAAATAAATAACTTTTCCAATCTATTTAATTCTTTAAATTGAACCTAAGATTTAGTCATGCGAAATACATAGTAAGAGATTATTGAGAAAATACTCACGAACGACTGTAGTCAATTGATGGATTTAAATAGATTCCGAGGTGGTCTTAAATTAGATCTTATTTCGTTTTTAGATAAGACAATCCAGTCTTTGGAGTCATTGTCTTGTCTTAAATTGACCTTTTATTCAACAGACCAGCATTATTTTCTAATGAATGTGCCGCCTAGATAACGTCATAACTTCATAAGCTAGGCCAAAGACTTTGTAAGTTTCGTACAATATTTAACATGCTGATAGTATCTAGCGTCTAAACACCTTGGCTTTGCATTACGCAGACTTGGCAGTCACGAATTCTATGTTTACAGCCGCATTCCACACATACACAGGCAACATTACTCACACAAGCATACTTGCGAGGTATGTGGACCTACATAGAAAACAAAACAAACAAGAAAAAAAAGGGCTAGAAAAAAGTCTGGTGTTGAAAATTTTTGGCTCCGTGATGTTAGTAGGACGGCAATGGTACTGGCTGGCTGCAGCAAGCAAGCGTAGCGCGGGAGAATGTGGACTGAATAGTTCTAATTTTAAAATTTAAATTACTTAGCACTTTACACAATGTTGTTTAGCGAATAGCTCAACTTTAATGCATGTAATTTTATAATAAAAGTAACATTAAGATTGCTAAATTGATTGCTGGTAAACTGGGTAATTGGACCTAGCTGCTTAGTTTCAAAACATACTATTATAAAAGCGTATTATGTAGAAAGCAACACATTTTTATAATTCTACGTAAATCTAATAATAACACTGCCATTCTTTCACAAAACATCCGCGGACAAATAAAAGGTACACAAAGATGACGAACAACTAACTTGAGATTAAGATTTGCCTCTCATTTCAGCATTAAATCGCAGAATAATAAAGAAAGTTTTCTTTTACAAAAACTTCAATATAATTCAAAGTGGGGTTTGGTCTGCGTTTGAAACGGAATGAATTCCGACGCCCGTCTAGGAAGAGTTTCACCATAATGAAATTCTTCAAATATCGCCCTCACCCCATAAGGATTAAAATTCATGTAATTGCGCGTGCGGTTTTCTATGCGGGCCGCATACGATTCCAAGTATTTCGAAAAATATTAAGGGGGAAACTTACAGCATTGTGAGAACGCGTTTTAACAGAGCAAACGGATTATGCGCGCTTTGTTTTTCATTTCGTTTTGAGCTCGGGTTAACGATTAAATCTTATAAAGGTGCAAAATCCTCGCTCCATAGTGTTTGTTTTCTTAGCTCCGTTTGTTTTTACAAGCTAAATAGTTTTCAAGTGGATGTTTGAAACTAATTTCGAATTGTTTGTTACACAAGTGTGCTCAACACAAAAGGATTCCTTGATGCGAAATTAAATGGGAGAAAATTTCATTAAACATTTTTGATTAACGATTGTGCTAATGTTTATTTTCAACTTTAATAAATGAAAACGTATTTAATTTGCTTTTTGCACATCAACAAATTCGAATCGGATAAACCACGAATAACAGATATATAAAAACTCATCGCAATTATGTCATAACCACGGAAAATAATAAAATAATACCAGAGTCAAATGAAATGGAATCAATTTAATAGAATTACAATTAAATGTCGTGTAAAGTTTATTGAAATTTCAAACACACATAGCCCGGTCGAGTAACTGTGCCCGGGCTATTAGGGCCCTGGACACGTTCCGTTTACAACCTGTCGTGCAAATATTTATCCGCATCGGATTTACGTGTTAACCGTCCGGAATTGTAATCAGCTTTGATTGGGAACGCGCTGCCGATGCCTCCGAGACTAATGATATTCCTATTTACACCACCGCGTATGCAGATCTGTGTGTTAAGCTCTAATCTTCCATACATTACATATTTAAATTGTGAGGTAATGCTACCTGTCAATGTGACTCATTTAAACCTTGTATTTAAGGATCAGGTACCAAATGAAACTTTGGAATTCATTGCTCACTTTGTCCTGTTAGTCATACTCAGTACATAAACAAAAACATAGAGCCAACCTCAAAACCAAAAAAAAATCAACAAAGAACTGAATTTCATTCTTCACGCGTTCGAGGTTACGCATGGCCTATGGCATAGGCCATACAGCCTATATGTAGGTACAGTACAAAAGGCAATTGAGCCAATGCAAATGGAAGCGGAACTCAGAAAAAAGAAAAACCAAATAAAAAATATTCTTACAAGAAAAGTTTTGCCATAGGTTCATTTTGCTTTAATTGCAAGAAAACGAAAGAGTACGGAATAAGCGGATAATTTAATTAGAAAGAAATTGGGACTACATTGGTGTGCCCGATAAAAAAATAAGCCAGAAAACTTGATCGTTTAGTTTTTCCCCTGTAGGTAATATCACGTATTTCTCGGCTCAACGTATTTAACTTTTTCTCGGGTGGTAAAAAGTCGTACGGAATTCGGCCGGCGGCATTCAGGCATTTGTCACGCCGGTCGCGAAACTACCGCGCCGCACCGATATGGAATAAATTTTGCGTTAAGTGCCAAAACAACGCACAGTTCTTAAGGTGGCAGTACCTTAAAATTCCAATTTCACGCCAACAGTTAGGCCACTGTCTGTTTCACTTACAAAGTACAGACGCCAGCACATCAAGCTACTACAATCTGTCAAATTTCTTTAATAGATTTTCAACTTTATCGCTAATGCATAAGGTTCAAAGTTGATTAGGAAAATTTGACAGTTTCGGGTAGCTTGATGTGCCATCTGTACAACACAATGGGTAAAGTCTAATTGTTACACAAGAGGGACATCGATACTTGTCGCATTCGTGAAGGGACTACACGAGCACTTTCGTTACGTTCTCATTTCAGTTCTAGAAAAGTTTCCGCATTTATACGGAGAGATGGGAATAATAAATAGCTCAGTTGGACTGACTGTTAAGTAAATGCTCCACTCGCGTTCAGGTGACGTCATAATCCGTTACACGGAAATGATGTTGTTTTGTTCCTCGGCGCGCAATTACGAAAATATTTCGTGTATTTAGGGGAACTAATTTCCAAAGGAACTAAGGAGACGAGTATAAGCCGTGATGCTGCAGAATGTAGACAATTATATAAACGACAATCAACGGCACAAAAACGTCAGGAAGGGAAAGTCGGGTAATATAATTATATAGATATGGCAAGTTAGCACTGTGCAGTGTGACGGGTGAGACGCCGCGGGCGAAATGCGCGGCTAAGTGAATAATCACAACTCATTAAGAGCCGTTAAGAATTTAAGATACATGCTTCCTACACATCGAGAGTGCGTATCTTGTGAACATAATCATATTTTATCAGATCACGCCTCTTGTTTGTCGACAACCGTACGATTTAAGAAGTCAAGCAGAGGTAGATGAACGCGGCGCGAATGTGCAAGTTTAAGATCGTATGCCCTATGATTGGACGTCGGTCCATATGGGACCCACGCGTCATATGATTTTTGTAAATATTAGGTCCTTACATATGAAATTAGCGTTTTGTCGTACCTACTGACCACTTTGATCTGAAATATCTCCTCTTTGGTTAAGAATTCCAAATTCAAATTTATAAATTCATTTAGCTGGTACATTTGAGTTTTGAAAACAGTCATTCATTTGTTTTTTCCTTATTATTTTTTTTTTGGCGTCGCTTATTACCGCACAATGGAAAACATGAAATATCGGTATATTTACGAGTACGAGTTCTACCGTGGCACCAGTGCTGCAGAAACAGCTCGAAGGATTAATGATGTGTACGGCGCTGGTGTCGCAAAAGAAAGCACGGTACGTTTTTGGTTTCAACGTTTTCGTTCTGGAAATTTCGACCTTCAAAACCAACACCGTGGACGGCCGGAGACCAAAGCGGAAAATGAAGAATTAAAGGCTATTGTGGAAGCGGATCCATCACAAAGCACTTCAGAGATAGCTGCAGGCTTTGGGGTAAGTGATACAATTGTATTAATCCACTTGAAGCAAATCGGGAAAGTAAAAAACTTGAACGATGGGTACCTCATGAATTGAGTGAATCGAACTTGCAAACATGCGTCCACTGCTGTGTTACTTTGCTCAACCGACACAATAATGAAGGGATTTTAAATCGAATCATTACTTGTGATGAAAAGTAGATACTGTACGATAATCGGAAGAGTTCGTCGCAATGGCTGAACCCTGGAGAACCAGTCAAATCCTGCCCTAAACGAAAATTGACTCAGAAAAAGTTACTTGTGAGTGTTTGGTGGACTAGCGCCGGTGTCGTTCACTTCAGCTTTCTAAAATCTGGCCAAACGATTACGGCAGATATCTATTGTCAGCAACTGCAAACCATGAAGGAAGAACTAGCTGCTAAACAACCGAGATTGGTCATTCGCTCTAGGCCACTGCTGCTTCACGACAACGCAAGACCACACACTGCACAAAAAACAACCACTAAGTTAGATGAGCTACAATTGGAATGTCTGCGACATCCACCGTACTCCCCGGACCTTGCTCCAACAGATTACCATTTTTTCCGGAATTTGGACAACTTCTTACAAGGAAAAAAATTCAACTCCGATGCGGCAGCCCAAACCGCCTTCAAAGAGTTCCTTGATTCTCGCCCCCATGGTTTTTTTAGTAAAGGGATCAATGAACTATCTATGAGATGGCAAAAGTGCATAGATAACAACGGTGCATACTTTGATTAATTAAATATATTTTACAAAAAAAAAAAAATGACTTTATATTCCTCCCGTACAAAACGCCAATTTCATATGTAAGGACCTAATATGTAGACACATATTATAAAAAATTGCATATCCAGAAATATTTTCTCATCAATAATGTTCCATAAATAGAAACCAAAAATGAAGATAGAATTTGAAGTGCTTCTTACACAAATATTAACGGTTACCATCTGATATTAATTCGATCTTCCCGACGTAATGTAATTATTTCCTTCCATTCCGACACTGATAAAACAATTACGGTTATTGGAGCGCTTGAAACGTCATTCTGTATTTCGCCATGTCTACGGTAGGCAATAAGCATTAATGTAATTTGTGCAAATATGAAAACGGCTGAGTTTGCCCTTATTAGTTCAGCGAGGCAGTTGCGCGGATCGTCTCACGCCGCGCCGGGCCACCCTAATACGTACAGACATAATTACATTGTATTTGAACGCCATCTTTTCCCAGACTATTTTGTTTACCGATATCATAAAGCCTGAATATTCTCGCAATAAAATGAACAGGGCTCAACGAAAAATGTTTTGTTTTCCTTCCCTCTTGTTACACATTTTATCAACGTCTAAACTTCATAAGAATTTGGAGTAACATGTTGATTAGTATGTCTAGTTGGCTTTCGTCATTTACAATCACAGCAGCGAAGCGCTCAGGAACAAATCGTTTTAATTTAGAATTTATAATGTTGGCGCAATTTTTTACAAGATTAAAAAGGCCTGAGTTGAAAGTTAAGCGGATTGGGAAACATAATTTACGTCTGTTTACAAGTGGCACAGTTGGGTACCCACTGATAAAATGAAGAACGAATCTGTCATTTAGGTACGGGACCACTCCCCGTTGTGCTGATTCCGCATTTCATTTTTATCAGAATTATTTTTATTGCTAATTATTTATTATTGTTGCCAATATTAAAAACAACTGAAAAAGGTCTTACTGCCTTGTTTTCTTCATTTCACGATGAACGGAATTTAGATGATTTGGAAGTGTTATTAAAATATTAAAGAAACAAGAACGCTACTTTTCAACCAAAATATTTACGAGGAAGTAGAGATTCCCAAAAATGTTGATTAATTAGTGCTAATGGATTCATTTTCATATATGCACTCAAAATGCAGTTGAATTTTTCTCTTTCGTTGCGAAATCCTATCACACCATTAAGGTATGTTTTCACCTCAGGGATAGAAAAAAGCAACGTTTATTTTTATACAACAAAAGGGAAGCGGGAGCGACTAGACAGGCGCTTATAAAATAAATTTTCATTGTATTTTCACTGGGGTGTTGCTTGTAGGCGTATTCTTATCCGTTCTTGTTTAATCTTCCAAAGAGTCGTATCTAATCCTGAAACATCTGGTTTTTTGTAACCTTTGACAACAATGACCATCGCTTAACTCTCACGCTTCTATAGATTCGAAGTTACGCTAAAAATAGTATCTGTACGCAAAACTGTTTGAAGAAATCCATTGTACGTCGCCATTTTTGCGTGCAAAATCAGCAACAATGCCAAAACTGTTATTCCATATAGCCAGCGTATTAAGTTGGTTCTGTGCCAATGCGAATTACATTCAGGTGTTACGTACATTCCTTATGATATTGTCTAGAGACACGACTGCAAGCCGACCTACTTTTCGCTCCGTATCGATATCATTTCTATAACGCTAGAGTTAATAAAAGTGTTCATGTACAAAGCTCATTTTTGCCTCCGGTTAACAATTTCTCGCTAAGTGTCACCTCATTTTATTTTGAATTCTTTTTGTGGAGAGCCTGCGAGCGCCACTCGGCACTCCTAATAACTGTCATCCAGATTTAATATCACATCTTCCATTTTGTACGGGTTCTACCGGGAGGCAATTTCCTTCTTAAAATTGTATTTGACGAATACGCGTAAACATAATACATATGCGACCCGAAAGACAAATTTTATTTATATTTTCACTCCGCTCCATAGGTTCAGCGATATGCTTCTGTGTTTTACGACATGTTTCATTTATATTGTGTTCCCGTTTTAGGCTGGAGCGCATAAAATATCGTGTCATCTAAAGAAAGATATATTCAACATGGATAGAAAATTTTGAACAAAGGCTATCAAAAATATAAATATTTGCTTTGAGACAAGATCAATTTACCCTTTCTGAGCTGCTAATGGATTGTTTATAGAAAACCATTAATAACAAAACACTTCAGTTCTAATCCAAGAAACAAATGAAATCATATTTGATCAAACATTAAAGTCGTTTAAATGTGAATGTCGATCAAGGCCAACAATTGTTTTAAGAAGTTGCGGTCTACTCGTCTACAGTCAAGTTTACGTTTGCTCTTCATTGCTTTGCTCTGCGTGAGCGCTGCTCACGAAAACGTTAGACACTTAGATGTTGCTATTTACAACATTATGTCGTCAGAGGTTTAATTGTTTATCTATTTCATATATTATGCGATTTCTTCATAACGTGGATGTGTTCTACTACTATTTACTAATTTTCACCAAAAGGTCCGGCCTGCGACCTTTTGCTTGTCACAGTAATGCCACAGAGTGTCTATAGTCTATGACATCATTATGACACTCAAGGCATAGACAAGTAATGAGGTTACGTCTGGCGCGGATATATTTTATTTGATAATATTTTACGTAATCTATGTTATTTATTTATTTTTATTTCTTTTATTATTTTTTTTTTATTTCTGTAACTGCCTGAGACATCACAGCGGGCCCTATCAGAATACCAGCGCTGCGATATTTATTTTTAAATATCGCAGCATCGTGCTGAGATAGGAGCCTTTTGGCCTCGTATAGGACTCTTTGTTTCATTTTTATTTTTGTTACTTTTTTAATTTTTTTTAGTTTTTATTTTGGTATTTTAATTTAGACTGTGTTTAATTTAGTTTGTTATCCTCCTGTACGAGTCGCAATAATTACTTTTTCTTTCTTTCTTTCTACACAATGTTATATTTTTTTTTTTCTGAGTGAGCTTTCTACCAGATGAGACAGCTAGATCGTTTATCATGTTCAGACCATTTTCAGAAACGTAGAAAATACGGAAACGCTGGTCTACGTTAACAGAAAAAAGTAGAGAAAACTAGAACTTCAGATCTGCATTGCATAAAGCGTTCGTTTTGTGGCGTCTACCTACCTATTCACGACAAAAGCGACCTGTAGTGGCTCGGGTCTTCAGATTCTAAAGGCAATGTCATTAGTGACCGGGTCCGACTCTATAAATAATGATTGCTTCAAGGATAATCCTAAAATATGAGCACAAAAATGCAACACCATTAAATTATAATTCAGTACACGATTTCCTCTGTACAGTCATCTTAATATCTTAAAGCCAGTTGTTTGATCTATTAAATAGTAATCAATGACATTTAAATTATAGGATCTGATGGTTTATTCACGATTCTTGAAGGGGAAGGGGAAGTCACGTATTTGATACGGAGATACCTACCTACTTACTTACCTACTACTAATAGTTGCAAATAGGAAGTATCTTTATTGACTGTTGATCATATTTTGAAGGTATATTGAGTATTTATATTATATTGAGTCTTACAGAAATAAGTTTGCAGTAGAGAATTGACACACTGCTCATACATAAATTGTATGTAGCAAAGCCAAAACCAATCATGGTAACTTCGTTATTGGCTCTAATATTTCATTGTATACTGTACCGGTTGACGTCATCACGTCAACACCAGCTGTCGCTGAAAACCAGCGCCGGGGCTCTGTCTCGCATAAGGTTGTAGCATTATGCTGAGCAATGGCCGTTTTTCGTGGATGTGACGCATATTTTCCACCACCTTCTTCTTTTTAGGGTTCCGTAGTCAACAAGGATCCCTTATAGTTTCGCCATGTCCGTCTGTCTGTCTGTCTGTCCGCGGTTCAGCTCAAAAATTATTAGTACTATAAAGTTGTGATTTGGCATACACGTTAATGACTCCGAAAAAGTGGTAAAATATAATTTTGAAAAAAAACAATTATTTAGGGTACCCCCCCTAAATGTAAAGTGGGGATGATATTTTATTTCATCCTTCCCATAGTGTGGAATATCATTGGATAGGTCTTTCAAAAATATTAGAGGTTTGGGAAGACCGTTTTTTGATTAAGTAAACCGTTCGGGACTTATCAAGCTTTAAATAACCAATTTTTGTTACAGTCAAGTGTCCCCCCCTCTACCAAATAAACGGTTGTAGTTAAAAATTTAAATGTCACGGCAGTAGTACCTATATAACGAAGTTTAAAGGGAAACTGTGGGCTTTATAAGTTTACGAGTAATAGTCGACCAATTGTATTTGACTCGAAAATTGTCGGATCGCTTGAGAATTTGTATAGGAAGTCAAATTATGTAGGTAGTCATGTTTGGCTTTTAGTTAAAGCATGGTCCGAAACTATCAGTCAGCGAATACGACCCGCACTTGGCTGTTATAAAAACTACGGAACCCTACACTATGCGTGGCCCGACACGCACTTGACCGGTTTTTTTATTTGTGTATGTGTTTTTTCTCAGCGTTAAGTTTACCTCAAACAAACGTATTTGCTTTCGTTTTTTTTTTCTTTAATAGTCAATAGAATGGTCTGAACACTACTAATGCCATCGCATTATATCCTTTGTTAATGTAAAAAAATAATCACAGAATTACAGCTCTTAACTACCATCATACCTCACACTCTGACATACAATCCACTCAAATTCCCCACACGCTTTCGAAAAATTAATTTCGAGATGTGAAGTGATATAAAGTTCCCTTCACAAGATGTGTCAAGAGATGTAAGTTAGTAAAGTATCCGGCCATCACCGGGCCACGTGATCGCCAGCCTAACAAATCGACCTCTTTCCGACAGAGGGCGCCCTCGTTACTCAATCTAACTTCCTAGTTTCTTAGCCAATGTGAAGAAAACTTGGTAAACGTCACCCTATATCGAAAGGGTGAAACGACAAAGTTTGGCCTATCAGCCTATAAGTTTTGCGGGAACGGGATATTGCGAGCCTTTTTGCATGGATAGATTCGATATTTTTGATCCTTGTTCTTGTTGGATGGCTATTGAAGCCGTAAATGGATTACATTTTTGTACTTTGTACACAATTTATCAATTATCTTAAGTTATTATGACAATATTACCAAGAAAACACGACCGATATGTATTTCGCGGATGAAAGGTTAGTTCACAGTAAAAACTTGTAAGTATCTAAGTACATGTTTTTATTGTGAGCTAACCTTTTATATAAAACCTTTTATAAGAAACTTTTTTAAATTTACGATCAAATAAGTTTTATTTAAACAAGACAACAAATATCTCATGAAAGTTAGCATGCAAACGACTTGTGTATAAAGAGATAACTTAATCATGAACTTCATCCTAATTACTATGAAGCAAGATGTTTAAGTGGTTACAAGTACATAAGTTTTATGCAAAAACACGCTCTAAAAGCAGAGCTAGCTAATTTGCATACAATTTCACACAAAAAGACCCGCTTTTCATTCCGGAAAACTAGGGTCGGTTACGTGGTTACAGCTGCGGACAGCTTTTACTTCATTATACCATCATTATGTATATTAACGTTAATGCATTACGTTTCTGTACAACACGCCTTGTAGGTACTTCATGTGGCAAGGTAAGTGGGACCGTCTGGCTTTACCCCGTGGGACACTGCTGGGCCATTCTTATTCAAATAAGTGGGGGCAACGATTTACCCCCGAGAACCGTGACAGTGCAGTGGTTTGGCTGCAACCCCGCTCTACAAATGTTTGAGCTGAATAATAGTCATAAGACTGGATAGACTGGCTTTGTAATGATATGATAATACTGGTTGTGGGATGGCTTTAAAATAGATTTTCTTGTTAGTGGTGGTATAGGCTTATAATGTTCCAACTGGTGGGTCTTCTCTCTTCGAGAGGGAGTGGGCTATATCTACCACGCGGGCCTAGTGCGGGTTGGTAGATGTTACATGTCTTCGTAAGTTAAGTTCTAGGACATGCCGGTTTCCAGGGGATCAGCCAATCGATTCTGTAAAAATCTCAGCGTGAAAAGTTAGGTGAAGTGAGCTGTCAAGAGTATCAATCCCTATCATCAGGATGGCACTGACAGCTCACTCCACGCTCACTTCACCTAAGTTTTCACTGTGAGATGGTTACAGAATCGCACTGCAGTTCAGGGGATCCGATCGGAATAACTCTTTCTTACGATGTTTTCCTTCACCGTTTTGAGAGCAGTGGTGACGAAATTATTTGGCGCCTGTCTGAGTTCGAACCTGCTACCTACAGTCCTTAAGTTGGGGCCATTACCACAGGGCCACCACTACTCAAATGAAGCTGGATGAAGATCACCACTACTCAAGTTAACGAGATATACGTTGAAATTGATAGTAGGTAGGTAATTTAAAAACAGACAGCTCAACATCAGTTATTTTTCTGCTCAACCCGGACATCACAGCTTAAGTTCAGGTTGGCATAAAAAGATAAAAGAAGAATATGTTTTCTCATTTTATTGTTTGCGCCAGTAAACGATAGGTCCTAATAGAGGTTTTGTACATGCAAATACTTTAGCCTACTTTTCCAACTCGCTGTCACATTAACGTATACTTGCTAATTTTAAGACAAACTTTACGATGTCTCTGTAATATACATACTGAGTATGAATTACACAATGTTGTTATTTTGGACACCACCAGGAAATGTCGTATATTTCCTGTCGGTTGTATAACTAAACATACTTCCAACTAATTTACACTACATTATCACATCACGAACAAGACTAAGGAAATAAAGCTAATAATTAATATAAATATCGTTCATAAAAACAAATGAAGCTGTTACGGCACCCATTCTGCCCCATATTACATTATCCTCGAAGGGAGAGGGTTTCATACGAAGATCCTTTCATTGACCGGGGAAATCACGCAACACGCCAAACAGACCTAGCTACGAACAAACAGACATAGAGTTACGACGAAAATTTACATCGGCCCGGTTTAATGTCACGAGGCAATCTCATTCTGGGGAGGAAACGGGCCACACTCCACCACTGAACCATGATCCCGCAAGATATTATACAAAATAGCTGATGAGGCTCATGCAATGATGGTCGCCATGATCAGTTGCGATGATACCCGCGATATGGCTACAAAGACAAATGCGTATCTCAAGAGCGGTTTCTGTGCTTATAACTGCAAACAGTATGTTTTTCCTGTAACTCTTTTCTATTTTCTGCGGACAGTAAATATTGTCCTATTATGTTTTTACGACATCTTTTGTATGACCATAATCATAAACTGTGTTTGTTTTATTATTTTGCGGTGCTCAATAAAATTGTAAGTAATATTGCAATGAAGAGTAACATAATTTTCTGTATATTACCTAAGTAATAAAACTAGCAAATTATTTCACTTTTGGAGCGGTTTGAACACGAACATCATTTTAAATTATATTTTCACTGAAATATGTTTTAATTAACTTTTATTTTCATATACAACAAAGGTAAATCAGTGAACTTTAATGTTTACTAACGATCCACGATAACTCAAATTCTCTTATTTCCTCTAAACAATTTTTTGATGTGATATCATAAAGAAAATTGAAGTAATAAACCAGTCTCATATAGTGAGAATGACTGTCATCTGTACAAAAATTACACGCAAATTTCAGGCATTATCTTTACAAAAAACCTTTTAAAAAAATAACTAATTACCCCCTTAGTAATAAACTTTGTATAGCGTCTGTATCACAACACTTTGTCTTCTTCTTTCGAAAGTCAAATTACTGACGACTGAAAGAGAGAAATCGGTGTGTAACTATTGATCTGATATAATACATTTAAGTATTACTAAGGTGCTAGCAATGAAATTTCCCAAGGTATTAAATAACTTTAAGTTGAGCACAATTCGCAAAGAAAATTAACTTCTGAAAGCATTTCCAAGAAAATCACACCTAAATCACCTATTTTCCTTAGTCATTATCCTAATTATTTAAGAGGCTTTCCACTCTATGAAGCATAAATATCTTAAGTTACGTCTATTTTCGGTGGAGTTTTTATAACAAAATGCCACTCAGTGAAGTGATTCAAAGCCACGTAATTGCGCTGTTGGGGCAAAAAGTCCTAATTCTCCCCTCGCAATTCTATTTAGGTGACACGAAGTAAAAACTGGGAAATTTATAACAGTCACGTAAATATAATGTTGCCACAATTTTTTAATTAAAAATGGCTTTGATATGATATTTGTCTCGTTTTTGCGTCTTAGTTTATTTTTTTCTTTTTTTTAAATTCTCAATTTAAATCAATATTTGTATTTTTTTTACTTATTTTAGAGTACGTTATAGTACATAAACAGACTATTAGAGTTAACTAGTTTGTGCTGTAACACATTGTAGAGAACAAAGTTCTGCCAACATCTGTTTGCATGACAAGTCGGAACTAAGAAACTTACTGAGGCGATTTTAATGCATCTTCCCACAACACCAGCTCAAATATACTTGACCAAAGACTTAGAACAAAGTAAGAACTACTAATGCTCGTTTCTTATAAACAAAAACTATTTCTATTGCCAAACTGGGCATATAAATAGTTTCGTAAGCTAATTTTACTTGTAATTACTGCTTCCATATGGGAGGGTCTATTATTCAAAACTGAAATCTTTGCTTCATTGTTGGTAAAGATACAAGAGACTTAATTTTAACCAATGATGGTCCATAAATTATAGGAATCGGCTATTATACAAAATATTCCTTTTGAAATCAGTGCAAATGTGTTTATCATTGGCCTTATACAAATTATCTACAGGTAGGTGATGAAGGAATGTTTTTGTGAGTTATTGTGAGTGAGTGCGTTAGTGATGTGAGTACATAATACCATCATAGACTTCACTAGCTTAACTTGAATTCAAAGGCTTTTCTTCCGTACCAATAACGTATTCAGTACGTTCCAGAAGCAAAGGTAATGCTCACAAAATAACATTAAGCAAATTACCGTTATTTTCAAATATTTAATTTACCATTGAATTCTATTCATTTAAGTAATTACTTAAAATTACTTCTTAAATATGTGCGTGAGATTATATAATTTATAAAAACATCAGTAGGTCTGAAGGTAAATGCAAAATAATATATGCATTATTAATAGTAATATGCAATCATTATTGACCTTGTTATTGAGAAGTTATATGATACCTATTGCTCGTTATAAAATGAGATGGCGATAAAACAACAAAGACCACGTTTATAAACGTATAATTTACTTATATAGATATAATAGATGGTTCTACTATACATCCAGCATGATCTTAGTACATAAAGAAACTTGTTCAACTAATAACATTAATTCCAGAAAACCTTGAATCGCTTTCCCAGCGATCGCAATGCAGAAATTGCAAAACCGTATGAAAATATGATAGCAATCTTTACACTCAATAATTTAAAACTGCATGAGATCGTCACTTCTCGCATTGGCCGAGAATTCTGCATCTTATGAGAGAAAGCTAGCTCTCATCATGATATTATGCATACAGCTTTAAAATATGGTGTCATCATAGCACTTTCATTGCTTTGCCGAAAGATAATTAAAAAAGAAGAAATAAAATTAGTAAGTAAGTAGGTACCTAAACTTGATGATGTATATGTATGAATACATTCTAAAAAGTTATAAGTTAAAAAATAAATGTTTCCGTCATAAAATTCGTGGCTTCCAGTACAGGAAATATTACGGTGCCTAAAACTTGGCGATGTTCTTGTATGAATAAATAAATTTTAAAAAGTTATACTTTATTAGTTATAAAAAAAAAACATTTTCATTATAAAAAATCGTTGCTTTCTGAACACAAAATATTGCACGATAATTGAATTGTAAAACTTAAAACGTTATGATTTCAGGAAATAAACTAAAAGCTAAAGATATTTTGCTTAAACCACAAAAATATTTTAAATTGATTTACCTACAGCTCATAATGGATCCGAATTATATAATGAGGAGATATCTCAGTTACTTTACCTAAAGTTTCAGATAGCAATAAAATACTTCTTACATAAGTAACATAATTCATTTGCTGTTCATTTCAAAATATTGCAGCACTGACCCGGTTAAGCTATTTAAGAATATTTTTTTATAATATGATTTAATAAACGAGATAGTAGTTATTAAATTCCTCGAACGTAGAGCGTAGATGTAATAACAGAAACTGGTTTCCATGTTTAAGTTTTTTTTTTGTTTCTAGCTGTTATTATCGACGATTTGTAAGTGAACAAGACTTTCGTCGTAAAAGTTGAACCGGACATTAGTTAAATCAATTGAAACCATTTACAATATTGGTTGTCATTTTTCTTACCTTACTTTTTAAATAAGAGACGGGACTTATTTAAATTAATTTCTGTTTTATTGAGGATTTTTTAAAATTTCGTTGTGATGTGAATGAATACGTTATAATTCAAGTCGTGCTTTTGACATAACCATAAACGTTCAGATTCACAATAGATGTTGATTTCTAAATAAATACGTAGACGTGAAACTTTCTATATAATTGTTGATAGATATTCAAATAAACGACGATCTATTCGAGTCAATCAGCGTTATTTATTGCTTTTTGAAAAGATTTATCTACTCACATAAGCCTGCTGGAATTGCAAATTAAATCGAGTCCTTAATGAAGCTCTAGAAAATATTCATGAGATATTAATTTATTATAGGCTGTCGCAAAGTTCTAGAAAAGTCAACCAAATGATAAGTTGAGAAAATTAACATTATTAATACCTGCTAGGCTTTTATAAGCTTAAAATACGTACGGAAATAACTGAGAAATTACCTAAAAGTACTTGGATTCATCGATTAAGTAAGATTACTCTACCTTTATTAAATATGTGCATAACAAAAATAGGTATTTAAATTCCATGAAAGTATTTAGTATTTTATAAGATTACTTCATCATTCATAAATATGTGCATATATCCACTGGAATCTAAATCGTTCTAAAATAAGACAGATATAATGAATTTTTTCTATCAAAATATACGTCATCAAATTACTCATTTAAATTCCAAAGGCGTTTTTGTAACTAAAGTCAAATGACAGCCAAGAGAACAGAATACAAGCTGACAAAATAATAAGCTTTTAATTGACCAATCTATTGTAAATAGGTACCCGATGAACAACGAAAAAACCCATCCAACCAGATCCTACTAGCCTTTTTTATGGACAACAAATATTTATTTAGGTAGTTACCGATCAGGCATCACAATATTAATCTAAGTTCATAGAGAAACGGTATCGACGCCTAAGATTTTCAACAAACAAAAAATTCTAATAGGAATCCTGTCACATTAACTTAACTTTTGCCCAAACTGGTGCTATAAAAACTAAGTCCAACAAAACTTCGAAACGAAAGTCGACACATGTATCTGAGGAATGTGATAAATATACATATTTATACAATAAAACGTGATGGAGAAATCGAGTTGTACTCGCTCCTCGCTTCTCGCTCCGCTTGACCGTTTGACCTTGACATTTAGGCAGGTGTCCTAGTCAATGGATTTAATTAAGAGGTATTTTCACCTTTTATTTTTTACTTGGTAACACGATGGTTAGCGACTGTGAAGAGTAATTACGACTAATATGTATTCAGACGTTAGGATACAATGTTCATTAGAACTTTGAAGAAGCTTTTCAATTAAAGTTATTAGGCTATTAAATAATATTGCGTAATTATTGTATTGGTTGGGATTTTAAGTTAATTTTAAATTATTATTATCTTAAAGGAAAGTTTGACATTATAATCAATTTTAACGAAAACTTAATCAATTTTTATTATGTGTAAACACGTTAAACAAACTTGGTTAACTTGTCCTCTTAAACTGATTTTGATTTTCCAAACTGAGTTTTACTTACATTATAAATGAAAAATATGAGTTTCCATAATGAAAGTAAAAATTAAATTAATATTTCACAAACAAATAGAATTTTCTAAAAGTTCGGGATGTTATTTTTTTTTGTGTAAACTAAATTAAAGTAAATATTTGAAAAGAGTATTCCTCACCTTGTAGATGCCATCGACAAGTTTTGTCAACTCCTCCGTCTCCATGGCGAAAGATTTTCAATAAACCAATTCCACGAACAGTTGTGACTACACGAGAAACTTCATCGGGATAACAACAACGTACGAACAAAGTTCAATTTTAACACTGTACACACAAAATTCACATTTCAATGTACACCCACAACGGTCTACTCCCTTTCGGTTGTCGAATCGCTCAAGCAAACAAATTCACTTTCAAACACATCTGAAACAAAAGAAAACAACAATAAACTTTCAATGTTCTTATTAAAAACAACAAAACTTTTTGTAACATAATCTAATTTCAAAATAATGTCACGTTATTAGAAAAATAAAATTACACTCAATTTAAAAAAAGGTTGAAATATTATGTCAAAATGTGTTTTTTTTTTCTATGCACCTGTCTAAGATAAGTTCAGCTGTCGAGCCGAGGCGTGCGTCGTACTCGAGGCTTGCCAGTAGAGTCACCTATCGCCTTCACCGGTAGGTATCTCACGAATGCCGATATTTAGAAACACGAAGTAAACGGACTGGTAGTAAGATCAGTATGGGCCCGATGTCTAAACCTCTCGCTGTGTTTACAGTAACGCAGCATGTTTAGAAACTACGTACATTTGTTGGGTCATTTCGAAAAGCTTAGTTCAATGATCTTTCAATGTTGTTTATCATCTATGTGTTAATCTTACCTACATATTACATCCCATTTAGAGATTACCATTGAGATAAAGCTATAATATGTCTACTAGGCAATAATCATAATTATTTTAGATTTATCTCTGATCTCGTAAGTAATATGATAAATAAATAACCTAGAAGACAGACAGGTGGATAAGAAGTTCGTGACAAAAATGTTAATATGTAGTTACTGTTATGAAATGTTCTCAATGCCAGCGCAGCATAATTAAATGCCTACATGCAATTTGCGTGGCAGGCATTACTCACTCATACATAATACGAATACAATAGGCGACAATGTTAACTTTCATTTTTGATTACGCCCACAGCTACCGAAAATATTCAATTCCGTTTCAAAAATGCATCTAAAAGAGACCAGTTTTCTTCACTAGGCGTGTCGCGAACTTTTACTTTCTAGATTTATACGCATTTTATGCAGATATAAGCATTATGCAGTCAAAATGTCACAGCAAATGAAAGATTTTGATATGATTAGCATAATTGCGCAACGCGAGAGCTTATGCACTCCGTCGTTAATCGTATCGAGTCTTCTCGTGGCTTGGGATCGTGTAGTTAAATATAAGTTTATTGAAAACAAGCCAACCACCTTCCACGTCCCTATCGTTGTTGGTCAAGTGTTTAAACCTACTTTACGTTTGTTTAAAACCAACATTCCATTCATCCGCTTTGTAACTTCTTTGATCCTTTACATTATTTTAAACATTATGGTCGTTTGATATTCCAGCATTTCATATTTTAATACTACGCATAAAATATTGGATATATAAACTCCACGTTCATATTCAACTGTAATCCAACACTCGGAAACTTTATCGCGATGAAATCATAATCAGCTGGAGATTTAACTTCACAGATGTTAGCGACATTGAAAGAAATAAAGAAAGGAAAGAAAGACAAATTTTATTCAGCGACTTCACGAGCAAGCGAGCTCCTAAGGAAAAAGGTCTCAAACTATGTGAAAGTTTTTTTTCGCGTCACATGCCGAGGGAAAATATAAAACACAATTTCTGAGCGGATACGTAACTTCATTTTGAACAAGAGAGATTTGCGCCCGCCCTCGCACTCCGCCACCCTGCATATGCAACCGGGAAACTGCGAGCACGCCACTTTTCTTTCTTTTCCCGTATCCCTGGGGCGCGGCGGAGCATGTGTGCAACGGGTGCTTATTTCAGTTGGAACTTGTTTAGTCCGGATTGGACTTGTTGTATCCGGATTTGGGAGTTAAGAAACGTCGTAAGTAAGGACACAACAGTTTGTAAGAAATCCGTTAAGATACCCAAAGTCGGTCCGAGTTTCGGATTTGCGAAGGTGGGTTACACTTTTAGGGTTAAACTTTAAGTCATGCTGATCTTTTTGCAAGTTTTAAAGGAAATCTTTGGAGGAGTAATGTGATTGCGATGTATTCTGGTGCCAAGACAAGTGTGGGTAGGTCGCGGGGTGGGAGCCGTCGAGTTAGCACAAATGGTTCGCAGGCGACGACGCTCGCGTTCTGCTGACGAACCTTGTTATCGTGAATATAATGTGGAACTGCACGCTCCAGCTGAATATTCATGTTCGTATTCTTGTCTGGATTTACAGAACTTGTAGACACATTGAATTTCTTGTATTACAACTATGTTTGAACTGAGACAGTTTGCTACCCCTGCGGTATATCGCAATTCAATTAGAGACGTACTAGTATTTTCTACGATAGTTAGACGTCTCGGTATGTTGTTTTTGACACTGATTGTACATATTTAGCTCTCTTTGTATAGACACCTGATACGTTTCTCAGGATGTTGAAAGAAAACTGTTAATTATACGTTTAGATATTATCAGGCTCTTTGAATAATACATGTTTTTCTGTATCCTGTACAATATTGTGGTACCAAAGTAGAAATTGAATACATGAATAAATTAGTGAAGCGTTTTTTTTATTATAATTGTGCGTGTGATCATAAGTGTAACGCAATTTAATTTGCCATTAGTAATTTTAGCACAATATTACGTTAATATACAACGTGTAACGTTAAATCCGCAAAACCTCATACTCGTACACCCCAATTAGAGCATTGAGTTAAAAGCATAACATTAGGTCGGGGCAAAAGTATTTTCGTATTTTTCATACAAAAACAAAATTTTTCTTTTAGGTTTAATTTTTTATTTATTTATGTTAAGTATGTGCCGTTTTGATCGATGACTTGTTGCCATCTTGTGGGCAATGCCATGATCCCATTGCTGTAGAAGTTTTGAGATTTTTTATCAAAAAAATCTGACAGGTAGTTTTCACAGTGTTCTTTTGAGGTTAACTTTATGCTTCCTAAAGAGTTCTGAAGTGACCGAAACAGGTGGAAATCTGATGGAGCAAGATCAGGGCTATACGGAGGATGCATCAACACATCCCAGCCAAGCTCTCTCAATTTTTGCTGAGTGGCTATAGATGAGTGCGGTCTGGCGTTGTCGTGATGAAACACCACGCCCTCCCTATTCACCAGCTCCGGCCGGTTTTTCTCAATAGCTTCTTTTAACCTCATCAGTTGTTGACAGTAGAGGTCAGAATCGATAGTTTTACCCGGCGGCAAAAGCTCATAGTGGTCGATTCCTTTCCAATCCCACCAAACACTTTATTCCGAGTCAGGCCGGGCTTTGCCACAGTCTGTGGGGCTTGTCCATGCTTCGACCACGATCTTTTTCGGACATTCTTATCGTAAGTGATCCATTTTTCATCACCCGTAATCAACCGTTTAAGAAATGGGTCGGAATTATTACGTTTCAACAAAGAATCGCAAATGGAAACACGTTGCATTAAGTTTCTCTCAGTGAGATCATGTGGTACCCAAATATCAAGTTTTTTCTTGTATCCAGACTTTTGTAAATGCCGTAAAACTGTTTTGTGATCAACATCCAGTTCTTCAGCAATATCATAACTACTAATATGTCGATCTTGCTCCACTTTTTCAAAAATGGCACTGATTTTATCCGTGACAGGGCGTCCAGAGCGAGCTTCATCCTTCACACTAAAATTTCCTGACTTGAAACGCTTGAACCACATTTGTGCTACTCGTATTGATACCGCATTAGGCCCGTAAACCGCACAAATTTTATTCGCGGCGTTCGTCGCATTTTTACCTTTTGTGTAATAAAATTTTAAAATGTACCGAATTTCTTCGTCACATACGTTCATGTTGCTTGCTTGAAAAACAATTGAGAAATGGCGGGAATTAGTTTATTTTTTTTATTTTTTGCATCTTTAGAATGTCAACATTTAATAGTATTAAAACCAGCCAGTTACATTCAGTACTGCCAAAGAGGTTTGATTACTAACAATAGATTCAAAATACGAAAATATTTTTGCCCCGACCAAAACTATTTTTTTAAAGCTAACTGTTTTTATTAAGAAAATCGTGTTGATCTTAGTATTAGTTTATGCATTAAAAATTGAGTCTTATTGCCTTAAAATAAGACTTAATTTTCTTTGGCTCAATCGGCGGATAGTATGGCAAAATACATAATTTTTGAAAAAAAAAACGTGTATTAGAAATTAGTGAAATCGATTCAGTAGTCAATTATGAACAAACTATTTTCAGGTTTCGCGCATTTAACGTTACACGTTGTATAGAAGTTTTCTGATATTATATATTTCTTATCTACCTGTGATCTCTCACACTCTATCAAATTTCGTAAAAAGCAATATCCATGTCCGATATCGTGATAGTGTATGAAATCATTCGTCTGTCAACTACACATGTGCACCAAGTAATGAGATTTCCATTCACTCCTGGGAAATTTCCCATAATGTGCCGTGCGTTTGACGTTGGACTGACATGACTCATTCGTTCGTTCAATCATTCACGGCCTTTGTCTACGAACGAATTATTGTTAAGTGGATAGTTAACATTATAATACAGGATGATTTTTTGTCAGTAGGTAGGTCCTATAAGTGACGCCACTGAAATTAAAGATTGAAGTTAAGGAGATTGTCCGTAGGAAGATCGGTGAGTATAACTGCAATATGTACATAATTGTTTTGCTGATTGTATGTACAACCCGTACTTACAATCATGATGTTCAATGTATTTGAACAATAACATTTTCTGTTGAGAATTTCCAAACCCTCAAAGTAATGCGAAGTGACCACGCCACGGATTCCAGTCTAACTTGGCTGAATACCAGTATTTAACATGGAGCGACTGCAAATCTGACCTTCTCAACTTGACTGGGTAATAATACGATACCCCTTGGTAAGACTGGTCACGCGTCTCTAATAGGTAGTTTATTTTTGAAAACCTTGTTATTGTATGTGAAACAAACCGGAAGTCCGAGCTATTTCCACCTTACATCCTTCTTAGTTACGCATGTTAACAGTTCAACAATTACCTACTGTTCCGACACCTAACAGTTGGTTCCAATTATACGATAAATACGCGCTTCTTTTTAAAGTTGCAATCAGTGATACCTCTAATTAAAGCGTTGTATGATTAGCTGCGAAGATCTCTTGTTTGAAATATACCTATACCCTATTCAGTTTGGCTTGAGACAAAGCGTGAACAACATTTGACTACTTTTAATAAAAGATATTGTATAAAATATATCATAACATTATTTTCTAACGACAAAAAATGTGTGATCTTCTTTTGTAACAAAAAGAAGTTGTGTGTGTGTTTCGAATTTTCATTAAGTACCTAGTTTCGTATTTCACCACAAAAGGATACAGTATGATTGTTTATACTTTGTCTCAAGCCAAACTGAATAGAATATAGTAATCCATCCTTTTTACTTAAAGAAGTAACAAGAACAAAAATACATAATGTACCAAAGATTTTGTAATATCTTAACTTAAAGAGTGTCCATGGGTTATCTTGCCTGTTTTCTCCATAGAGATCCACGTTTTGAAATGGAACTAGCTTCAAATTTCTAACTAACTTGACTGGCTCCTGTACAATTCTAAAGAGACTGTAAATGGATAGCTTTGGTTTGAGTTTGAGAAATGACCAAGCTCGGTCGAAACTTTGAAAGATGAGACTTGAATTTGGCAGCTGAAAAAGCAAACTGATAGAAAGTTACGAAGATGCTAATCTGCATCTGACAGGTCTATTATATACCCGACGGGCGTAGAGCATTTTTTTTTTAAATGAACAAACTCAACATCTACCACTACTAAAGATTAAAGTTTCTTGACCGTTTTAAAAGCCCCTTGGAAGGTGAGTGTGAAAAATAAGGAAAGTTGATGAAAAAAGTAGATGAATGTGCTTAAGGTATTACTTTTTTGGAATCTCCAATACTGTTGCTGAGGGCCTGGACACAGTGATATTCCATCAGTGAAAACGATGATGGAAAAGTCAAGAATGTCTTGGATTGATATACCAGCTAAAGAAAACCTTATGTCAATCCGGTTGAAAGTCGTTGTAAAAACACGAATCACCTTGAAAACGATTGCATATAATGTTCCCACTGCTGGGACACAGGCCTCCTCTCTGTGAGAGGGAGTGGGCCGTAATCCACCACGCGGGCCCAGTGCGGGTTGGTAGATGTCATATATCTTAGAATTTTGGCATCCAGGCCATGCCGGTTTCCTCACTATGTTTTCCTTCACCGTTTTGAAAGCAGTGGTGAAGAAAATAATTTACACAAAGTAAAGCGCCTGTCTGGGTTTGAAACAACGACTTACAACTCGTAAGTCGCGGCTGTTACCACTGAACCGCTGTTCTTGAAAGCGTTTGAAGGAATAGTAATACCTATAGTCGAGAAAAAACCAACAATAGAGGATTGTAGGGACCATCGAGGCGCAAACTGTAACTATGAATTCAGCACTTAATTCTAGACGCCCTGCACGCGTAGCTTGACCGCCGTAGAAACGGGTTTTGTCGACGGAAAAATAGACAAAATCACAGATTGTAGAAATATTTATACGCATTCTACGTGTCTAAGTATGGCAATGTGTCATTTTGTCTATCCTTCCGTCGACAAAACGTCGTCGAAGTAGATTATTTTTGTCGGTTATAAAAAAAATATAGAAAAGTGCAATAACTACGCGGCCAAAATGTCTGGAACAGCAATTCTTTTTTATAACTATTTAAACATTTCAACGCTGAGGGGTTCATAATAATGTGTTGAAGGTTACAATTTGCTCTTCGATGTGCCACCCTATATTTTATATAGCTCCATATTATAACATTATTATAGTGATATTATAAGGTAATTCCTACCGCACTTCATCTTCTGCAGTAAAAGGGTACTGTTAGTGATACTATCCTAGGGCGGGGTCATAAGTCATGTCCCGTAATTGGCAATACGAGCTACTGCCCTTTAATACTGAAGAAATTGTCGTCTGTGGTGTAAGTGGTTAGGACTCTTCTTGGTTGTAGTCAAAGGCCGGTAGGTATGTATCTAAATCATGAAAAGGGCTTCATTATATAACATTGCAAGGTTTTTAAATTAAAACCATCGTTAACTAGCTGAAACCCTGGTAAAAGATGGTTATTTTTTATAGATTTTTTGGTGATTTTTTCAGTAACCTCAGCCTCTATAGTCTTCGTATAGTCTATTGTGGTTGTGACGTGAAAAACCGTCTATTTGGAAAAGCTACATTCGCCTGAATTATTATCATAAAACCATATAGTTTTTTATACACTCGGTACATCTATTCTATCTACGCTTCTGGTGATAATGAAACTCGGGCCATTTATTTCGAATAAACCAATTACAAATTCCAAAGCGTAATAGATCCCATCATAATAGATGAGATAGATCGGAGAAGTACGCACAAGAAACTCCATAATCAAGTGAAAATAATAACATCATAAGACACGTTCACCATGAATCAAAAGCTATGGTCTATTATGGCATGGCATATCCCATAAAGAACGAAATACGTCTTTATACACGGCTTATCACTTTATTACAGCGTGCTTTGTGGTCCCAACTTAACGTATGCAGTAGTAAAAGTTGAACGGCTAAGTTATTTTAGGTGAATTTCGCCAGGAGACTGAATACTGTTGTTTGCTCTACCTCTATCATAATGTTTAACGAACACGTGTCAAATTGGTCGAAGATTTGTGATTTTAAATAACGTCTGACATTAATCTAAGATTTGCTGAGAAAAGTACCCTGTTTAAAGGATTTCAATGGTCTGTGCTTTGTCAAAGATTAAATTAGTACGTAGTAAATAAAATAAATCTGTGTAGCAAAACCCAAGCCCGAATTATCCGGGACAAGCCTATTGCCAGTTACCGAGGACAAATGCAGAATCTGGGCTTTGGGACCACACGCTCACCAGTCGCGTCTGAACAACTAGATCTTTAGCCTTCATTAAGAACTGCTACCATACTACCGTTAATTAACGCTGTTAGACCAGAACCAATCAGTGAACTTCGCGACATTCAATACATTATTAATCGCCACGTTCGTGCATAAAGTAAAAGTCTAGAACACTGGAAGTGACGTAGCTATAGCACCTATATTCTATCTAGGTACATGTCGCTGACTAACGCTGTATGCGGTAGCCTACCCACCCGCGGCCCGAGTGCGTTTGACAACTCGCTATATTGAATAATATTTCCGTATAATAACTAAAGTTCATACGTTAAACGTTATTTGAAAGCTGCAATGGGGTGTACTGGATACGTCATGGCCACGCTGAAAATATTATATTGTTTAATATTCATCATTTTGTGGTACGGTCTTGAATTGCATCGTTTTGGTACCTACTTTTCCACCAGGTTCTTTGTCATTACTTAGAAAAAGGTCACGTACTTTTAGTAATCCCGCCTTTGTATTTAGATTGAAGAACAAAAGAATGTCTGAGTGCTTGGGAAGACATACCATGCTACACGACACATTTACGATTTGAAAGACAAGACTAATCATAAAAGATTGAAACAATTCTTAGAAACAGTCAGGATCAATCACTTCAGAGCGTGGCTAATCGCGACTATACGGAACCAAGCCGCCGAAAAATCTACATAATTAAATCCAATTAATACTTCGACGAATTAGCAGCGCTGTCCATTGTATCGGGTCGGCGCAGCGTAAAAATAACATTTAAGCATACACGATCATGGATTAGTATCGGTGAGTGATCGCAAATGTAAAATGTTTGTATCATCCGTTTAGTGAACAGCAAACTTTAATTGAAAATAGGTACAGTCACCAAAGGAGATAAGTAACCAGGGTCGTCGGATATAGTTGAAGTTTACTATGAAACCGATGGATGTTTTCGAATAAAATTTAATTCAATTAATAGAAAACAAACAGTTCATTTACCAAATTAAATTTCATTCGAAAACATCAATCGGTATCTGACTAAACTTCAACTATATCCGACGACGCTGGTTACTTATCTCTACTGGTGACTGTACACGCACAAATCAGAAATAAAAAAATCGAACGATTTCACGTCGAAAGTGTTTAAAATAAACGTCTGTTTTTCGCATTTTCACTGTCTGTCAACTTCCTTATACTGAATAATTAAACATTTTCTTTTTGTGAGAGTAAAAGATAAAGTATTTTATGTTTTCCAATGTTTTGTATTAACGCTTTCCGCGAGATGAAGCGTTCCATTGTAGTATTGTATAGAATTCTATACAAATTTTAGGTGCTATTATTCGTGTGACAACAAAGCATATCATTGTGTTGGAACCATTAGGTAGTCGATACATCTCCACTTTTGAGGAAGCTCCCAGGAAACACATAGCTACTTTACGACTTCTCTCATAGCTGTTAGGTATTGTGTTGATTTAAAATGATTCTTTTATCTAATTAAGTAAGTATTATAAAGAGGTATAAAACGGGTGAACCTACTCGTAACCAACAGAATTAATCAAATGAATTTTATAGTAACGTAGGCGGCAGAACTCAGAGCATTCTTTAGGACTTTACTATATTGAATTTAATGTCCATATATTGGCAAAATGTTCACATTCATTTCGAGGTTTGGAGATTGGAATTTTCGCGTTTATACGCAATAGAGCCCAAAGCGGCAGATCACGAAAAGCATGTACAAACATTTTTTTACACGAGGCCAGGGTTAATACTGTTCGACGGTACATCGCCCCTCGATGCGATGCGATTGTTCAATTGGCGAGAAATTGCGACGCGACTAAGCTTGCGGAAAATTGGCGATATCGTTAATATTCACCCGAAACCGGCGGTTCACGTGGCGACTACAAATAACGAGCCGACAGCCCCCATAGATTTATGCTCTGTCGTTTTAAGTGATATATAGGTCTCAACCCGCCCGGCCCGTCGATCTACCGAAGAATATCTCAAGTAACTGTTTACTGCCACCATCCGTCTCTATACATCCTCATTTGGCTACCGATATCCTGAATAAGTTACGAAAAAAAGAACGCGGAATGTTCAACTTAAATATAAGCACACGCGTGTTAATAAAGCCGTAATATAATCGAAAGGCTATTTTGACTCTGTCGCCGTCTAAAAGAAATATAGCAGGCATTCAGGCGGGGTCCATAAAAAATACGATATCTTGACAGCGCCCGAAGAGTCCCAGGTAAGTCTAAGTAACTTTTCCGGGGCGTTAAGCCGTTCGCCTGAGGAAATTGGTGACAAAAATATTCCGGTCATGTAGGAGCCCCTTGTTAGTGCGCCCCAAAAATACAAGAAAATTCCCCCTCCTGACATGGCTTGTTTCTTAAGATGACTCGTTGGTCTCTAAGTTTTTATGACGAAGACAAAAATTGCTGAACTCTTAAGTTTTATGTCAATAGATGCAGCTGCGTGCGTATACGGTATCTTTATACCCTATGAAAGTAAGTAATGTTTACTTAAGGCGCGGTCGCGACGACATCGCCGGTGTAAGTAAAAAACACTTTCAAAATTTTATGCTTGTTAACCTCATCTTCGTGTATCGAGGAGATTGAGCTGAGTTCGCCCAAAATGTCAACGCTAGGCTAGGCACGCTACACTCAATTGAGAATTAAAAATATGTTGTAACCGAGTCGTTTTTGAAAATAAACCTTAAAAACTTTATAAAGTTAGTTACATAACCCAATTCAGTGTCAGCCGAGCATACATGCGACGGGTGGTCGTAGCGAAAAGCTTTAATGTAATTGCCTCTCTTTTAGAAAAAAGTTTGTCAACGATTTTTCCACAAACATGAAAACGTCGGTTATAACGCGTGTACGGATCAGCCCTAGGCTTTCACTGGATCCGGTTTAATAGCTGTTATAATAAAGTGTTTTTTATGTTTCTTTATCTTTCTCTGGGTTCCCGTAACGAATGTTTATTGCTGATATCGCACTCGCGTCAACAGATTCCCAAAAAAAATAAAGCGCGATATACGAGTGAACAGACCTGTGTAAACATGTTACACGAGCGTCTGTACTTTTCGGTTTTAGCTGCGAGTATGATATAAACCGCCCAAAGTGGCGGTAGGCACGCACCGAGCACGTTACGTGTAAAGATCATAGCACACATATCAACTCGGAAAGGGATTGTCACCGTATCGCCTTTCGCCTCGCCGTCAAACAGGCGTCAACCTAACGTAAGCACGTACCCAAAGCGGATCAGCAGCTTCTATACGTCGACTCGGCTACGGCTAGGCGACGCCGCGCTTACGGCTCGCCGACCGCTGGTAGATGGTGCTGCAGGCAAACCGCGGGAGGGGTGAGAGGGGCAAGGGTGGACGAAGAGACGTAAGCTCGGGTACGGAGAGACGTAAGCGCGGGGACGACGAGCCGTAAGCGCGGAACTGCAAGTTGACCACGCACCGCACTACGGTTCGTGAGTTTGTCCCGAGGCGATTACGTTACGATTCCGATTAGTGTGCGTTGCAGTAGCGAGTTTCATTCAAAGAATATTGAATGGCTCAAGTTGATACGGTTACGATCACTTTCCGAGTTGATATGTGTGCTATGATCTTAAACTAGCCATACGCGTTTTGTGAAATAAGTTCTCAGCTCTCAATTTGTATCCGTAATTCCGTATGTCTTGCTTTATCGCCAGCCTGCGATTTCTAAGTCAATTATTTCTAGTTTCCCGTTATGTTGATAGCTAAAACGAGAGTATCGCCGGAGGCTGGGACATTGCATTAATCTCTGCTGCAGAGTAAGGGTTGCCTATTACTTTTTATAGCGCACCACTGTGCACTGATCCGATCTTTAATCAACCCTTCGTCTTAACTGGCTTACAGGGAGTTTCATGTCCGTTTGTACTAATAATACAAAGGAAAAAATACAACGTAATTTATTGTAATTTCTAAAGGTTAGTTAATACTGAATACTAGACAAACTACTACATAAAACAAAGAAGTGTAAAACGGAAGCAATAAATATTGTTAAGTAGGTACCCACTGAGCTTACAAAAGGAAATGTATCACGGAAAATCAAGAGTATCAAGCTAGTTAATTGCACGAGAAACTTGCTCACAAGTATCTGAAGTTCGTGTTACTGAAGAGTATCATTGGGAAGAACGTTTTTCCTCATTAGGAACTCAGTGGTAATAACAGCGCCTAACGAACGATGCAGAGCTACAACAAAAATTCCAAGAACCAAGTAAGTATCTAATCGCGCAGTTTTCAACTAACTTTATTTCTCTTTTTTTTTGTAAATATACAGACGAACTTCAAGATGTATCTCGTTTATTTTTTATTAGTTGGTACTGGCTGAATAATAACAGCCGCACAGTCCGATCGATCAGGTTAAGCTACGCTTGCCGCGGTTGGTATGTGGATGGGTGACCATCTTTACATACCGAGACCCCTCCGTGCCTCGGAGAGCACGTTAAGTCGTTGGTCCCGGTTGTCATTTATTTTTTTTTGTGATAGCCGTTATGGGTAGTCAGAAGCCCGAAAGTCTGTCAACCGGTCTTACAAAGGAGTATCGTATTACCCAGTAGCTGGGTTGTGGAGGTCAGATAGGCAGTCGCTCCATGTGAAATACCGGTTTTCCGCTACATCTGGAAGCTGACCCTAACATAATTGGGAAAAGGGTAGGCAGATGATGATGGTGTTGGTACTTTTATTCGTTCATAAAACATACAACAAAATAATGTTAATGCTTGCGCATTAACATTATTTTGTTGCTAAAAGTAAGGTATGGTGGGAGCGTGTTGGGTTTAAGGATTGACATTGAAATTTACGTGTGTGTGCGCATTAAAATACTCGACAGGCAGAGGTTGGTAGCTGATATATTTTAAGTAAAACAATTCTTCAAAGTCAGACGTCTTGTATACTTTAATTTTCTGCCTATAATGTTCCCACTGGAGAAATACAGACCTCCTCTCTATGAGGGGGAGTGGGCCGTAATCCACCACAAGGGCCCAGTGCGGGTTAGTAGACTTTGTAGATTCGAAATGTTGGCTCTAGGACATGCGGTTTCCTTACGATGTTTTCCTTCACCATTTTGAGAGCAGTGGAGATAAAATAATTTTCACAAAGTTAAGCGTCTGCCTTGGTCAGGGCCCTTAGCATTGGGCCACTGCTACTCAAAGGCAAACTTCTTAATACTTTAATACCAAGGCTTTATTTGCAAGACGTTAAGTTCCGTATTACAGAACATCGCTCAATACTCAAGCATTACTTAAAACTAGTTTCAACCAATCAAATGGCTTGAATCTAGTTATAGGTAATGCTTGAGTATTAAGTGACGTTCTGTAATACAGGCCTAATACTAGAACAGCTACTCAATGTTGTTTGTTTACGAAAATAAAACAATTAGTTATTGTGATCAATTCCGGACATAGATACAATTACATTTGAAACAACATGAAACGGATAAACTCGATCATAGTAAAATCGAATTATGTTAGGTACGTTTTATTTGGTATTAATATTTATATGTGCGTTGCGAAAATATTCAATTTATCCGCTACCAGTAACTGGAATCGAATTTATTGCAGTGACTAAAATAAAAGGTTTCTGATTTGCTTTTTTAGCAATAAATGTCCTGAATCAAGTGACAGTCATAGCAAATTGAACCTTAATTAAGTAATTCAATTAAACATTTTTTTTTTATCTAAAGACTCGCTTGTCGGTCACAAGCGAGTAAGTAGGTATCTAACCTGAAGGCCAATTCCCGTAATTAAAAACGTTCAAAATCTAGTCGCAATCTCATCTCAGCGACAATCAATGTCAAAAACTTGTCAAAAATGTAGGGAAATTAGAGGTATTTTTGACAGATTGAGACTGAGATCAGACTGTGAATGTTCTTAAAATTACGAGAATTGCCCCTCTGATGGGCACGAAGAATATTCCGTCGGTGATTGTGTGAAATTACCTATCTCAAGGCTTAGAGACACCCCGTAGATTAAAACTATCAGGAAACACAGAATATGCGAAGGAGTTCCATTCCTTAACATTATGCAAGAAGGCACAATTACGCAGAAAACCACAAAAACCCAGGAGAAACGCACTTACGAAACACATAAACAACAACGCCTATCTATGAAACTAACACCAATAAACATACATAAACAGCCCACAAATTTGTATGCGATCAAACCAATAAACGGCCTATAATATGGTCACAATTGAGCAGTACAAAGGCGCACAAAAACGCCAGTCTTTACCATCCAGTTAAATACAACGTTTATATCCATTAAGGGTACTTCCGACACGTAACTGGTAATCATATTCCGGGCAGGCACAACATAAATCATGGGAGGATAACCGGGGGGCAAAAAACAAGGCTGGACACGCGCGCCCTAACCACTGTTTATTGTAGGTTCTACATTCACTTTATTGTTCAACATATCTGATGTAAATTAAGGCACTGTTTCGAATTTTTAGGGCCTGTTTTATTGCGTCAACGCGATTCGACAAATAAGTTGGGTCGATTGTAACATGTAGGTAAGTCAAACCACCGTCTATCAAACGGTTGTTTGACGTTTTATAGTGAACGTAAACGAAGCAAAAGGGGTATGTTAGGATCGTAGCAGCTAATGGCGTTCTGTAGTTCCTGCTTACCCTCGTGGGAAAAAGGTTTATGTTTTTTGTATGTATAGTGTGCACGCCCCTTAACGTAAATTCAGCCGTTTAACAAAACTAGTTTATTTAAAAAAAAGGTTCATCTGAATATTTTACGCTGTTTTAATAAAATACCTTATTAATTTTCACTCAGATTTTAATATCGTCTGTATTTTTATTTTTGCTTCTGAATAAAGCTGTTTTTAAGTCTAGATTGTACACGGCCACTGAAAATTTACGGACCTTTAAAGAATCGTAAATTTCGAGTAACTAGTCGCTTTATATTTTGAATTAAGTTATATTATACGATTTGCATAATTATCTGAGAGAAAATAAAATATGGGAATTAACTTAGTAACTCGGTATGGTAATTCTGGCAGTCAAAGATGTCGTTTAAGGCTTTTATTATCTGTGTTTAAGGGTAGTTTGTTTACCGTGAGTATGGCTCAAGTTTTAGAATTATTTTTTTTTACTTTATCTTAAAAGTTTTTTATCTTCTACTAGCGGCCCGACCCGGCTTCGCACGGGTAGAAAAAAAGCCTATATTAATCAGTGATAATGTAGCATTCAAATAGTGAAAGAATTTTCAAAATCGGTCCAGTACTTTTTGAGCCAATTCGTTACAAACATACAAATCTTTCCTATTTATAATATTAGTAGTAGAAGTATAGATGGGTCAGTTCTTGATCAACGATCCTTTATGAACCCATTAAAACTAGTCATAAAGTTAATACTCGGATATCTATGGTTAATACCTGATGTACTTACAGTAATATTTACAGTTTTTTTATCGGTGGTCTGTGTCGCCACTACCACTGGTACTAGAAGGTACACAAGGGAGAAAGCGAGAGACTTTTACTATAGTTTAATTCAATCAGCAGACGAATGAATTACTGCATAGATACAGATTGCAAAACCAACAAGTCATAATAACATAAATGGACTGTGCATCCGCAAAATAAAAAAAACCACAGCTACAGGACAGAATTTTCGTTTCATACAATGGTTTAAGGTTGCAGTTCAAAACTCGTAAAATTTTCGGTGGTCGCATTTCAGTGTTAAATAAAATTATGTCAAGCTTTACGACTCAAAGTTTTAGCTTACTTTTATATTTACCATTCTGTATACTTTTCGTTTACTTGAAACTTCAGAGACTTTAAAATATAAATAGCAAATTAACTGAGAAAATGTGAGAGTGTTGCTTTAACGATTTTGTAAATTGAATAGGAGGCTGTAATTATTTAGGAGGAATAAATGAAGCTATTTTTGAACATGGAAAACAAAACAACTCTATTTTTAAAAAATCGCCATCCCGGATCTTTTTATTTATAAAGGCTGTTTTTTCAATAGTCAGATAACTTTTATCTGAGGAATAAATATTGCGGTTTGACAACTTTTGTACAGAAATTATGTCAACCTGTCGTATTTTTACCGACTTCACAAAAAGGAGGAGGCACTGTGTTCGGCTGTTTGTATGTTTTTTTTTTTGTATGTTTGTTCATCGAATACTCCGCCAATTGCCGACGGATTTTCAAAAAAAAATTTTTATTTGATTTGGTGACAATGGGACCACCTCAGGAGCATAGCACCGCTCCCGAGGTGGTCCTATTGTCATCAAATCGGAATTTGATGAGGGAATCCCATGGAAATCGAAGGAAACCCTCAAATTTTGTAAGCTCACCTATAGCGATTTGGGTATTTTTCATAGTAACTCGTGCAGTTGCTCTCAGAAAGCACCATCCGGTAAAGTGGAACTGATGATGAAGACCACAGATGGCTATCGGAACTACTCAATAATAAATATGTATTTCACGGGTTGCAATTCGATTAGGTAGATACTTTAATGTAGTTGCTAAGCACAATGCGTATCGTGAAGTGGAGCTGATGGTGACTTCTCAATCAGATCCAGTTCTCCTGGTTTTTACAAGGAGAACTCCTAAACAATTAACGTCCCTGCATCGGGAAAATCAATGTTTTGTAAAAGGTGATGAGCAGTTGAGATTAGGATACTTATTGTAACTTAGATAAGTTACAAACTGGCCCACTAAAAAGTGAAAAATAAAAAACTTTTTCCAAAAAAAACAACCGACTTCCAAAAAAACACTACAAAGTGAAAAATAACTTTAATTTCAAAAAGAAATTTTAAAGTTATTTTTCACTTTGTAGTGTTTTTTTGGAAGTCGGTTGTTTTTTTTGTAAAAATTTTTTTATATTCTTTAGAGATAAGTTATCTGATTATTGAAAAATCAGCCTTAAGACAAACGTATTTTCATCTATATTGGCGCGCTACCTCTATTGTCAAAAGCAAATACTAGATCGCAAATAACTAAAGTATTCACATGTACCTACTTTTCTGTTTACATAAAAACTGCAAAGAAAAAAACAGCTTAATAAATACTTCAAGCTTACACCTACACTAGAAATCATGTAACTTAGCTAAAGAAACGCGAAGTTATTTTAGCATAGCAAGCAATTGCTCCTTAACTTCAACAAATAGAAAGGCTAAGTACATATGATTTAGTGGTTAGCGCTGTTACGAGAGCTAAAACATGGTTTACGATACACTGGATCTAAAAGCAAGATTATGTATCCGTCGGTACTCTGTAGGTAATAGTCGCTATATGTATATGTGAGGGTTGATTTGTGGATATTAAAGTAACTATTATCTCAAACTCAAACTCAAACTCAAAGCATTTATTTCAATTAAACCATTTCCAGGCACTTTTGAATTGTCAAAATTAACTAGTCGGTCAGTTAGTCAGAAAGTTGAAGCTAGTTGCCCATTCCAAAACGTAGATCTCTTGGAGAAGAACGGGCAAGAAACTCCAAGGACACTCTTTTAAATTAAGATATTACAAAATCCTGAGTACAGTATTCTTGTTGCTTCTATATGTGAGAACAATGTTATGAAGAAACAATTCAAGATAGTTATAATATCATTACATAACATCACGCGTGTTTCCTCTGACGGTTTGGACTGAGTTGTTCCTATAGCACCCACATTTCGCCATCGTTTTATTACAGTGGAGAGAAACCTTTGCCCAGCAGTGGGACAATGAAGGTTGTAAAAAAATTAGTAGGGAACAAGCTTATTGGCCTCAACCGGGACTCGAATCAAGACTCTGGGCTGCTACCAAGAAATTCCGGAAGGAAAAACCCAATATAATATAATATAATATAATAAAATATATATATGTTTTTTATATAATTTATGTATAAGTAATGAAATAAAGGTAGTAATATAATATATTTATTCAAAAATGATAAGGCATGTTTAGTACAGTTTTGCTTAAATGTAAATTATATTCCTAAGACTTACGTGCCTGAACTAGGTAATCCTGTGTTTCAGGCGAGAAGAACTAAAATAGCATATTAAAATTAATAAATAATCAAAAGTTGACAACAGACAAATAATGAGTAGCTTACGAGTAAATCTTAGTTCTAAATTTGATAAATAGGTATTTAACGTAGGTGAAATTTGTATACCTATATTTCTGAAAGAAAAGTCTCCATTTCTTCGTAAGACATACTTTGGAGAGCATCCGTGAGGACTTTCTTACAATTTATATAGTTCAGAGAATAAATGCTTGCTTTCGAGTTTATTCTATACAGGGTTATTTGAAAAACACCAGCAACCTCTCAAGAGGTAATTGTACTCATCATTATGAACAACTTTTACTATGGGACCAAACCTGAAATCGCGAAAAAAAATCAGCTGTTCCCTACATTTTGACGAGATAGACGAAGATAAATGTAGGGAACAGCTGATTTTTATTTCGCGATTTCAGGTTTGGTCCCATAGTAAAAGTTGTTCATAATGATGAGTACAATGACCTCTTAAGTGGTTGCTGGTATTTTTCAAATAATCCTGTATATAGGAGAGGTCCGACATAGGGCAAAGTATTTTGTTTAACTATTTTTGGGTCAGCGATACAGAGTAACTTTTTTAAAACAAATATCAACTAACACTTAATAATATCAATAACACTTTGCCTGAGCTGAGAATCGAACCCAGAACCTCAGTAGTAAGTACTTATTAATGGTAGTATTTTAACCCTTTGACCGCCACGGTCGTGTAGGTATAGCCGACAAATGAAAACGTGCCCAACACGCCACCGTCGGCTAATGCCGACAAGAAAACACCATGTTTTAAGTACAAAATAAATAAACTAAATACAGTTTTCTGTGTTTATACTTAAAACATGGTGTTTTCTTGTCGGCATTGGCGTGTTGGGCACGTTTTCATTTGTCGTCTATACACGACCGTGGCGGTCAAAGGGTTAAATGTCCTGCAAAACAGGGGTTTTTATTTTATTAGGGCCGATTTATCCAACGCCAGCTAAATTTATCGGAGGAATAATTATTTTGAATTTTTGACAGTTCATGCATACAAAAACTGTCAGACGTCAAATTTATTCCACGAATAAAAAATATCGGTCGATTGAAAAATCAGCCTTAAATGAACTAAATTATATTATAACTTACTAAACTCGTGACTACTACCGTGAGATGATTGCGTATACGGTGCAGAAAGCGTAGTTTAAATTCAGTAATGAATTGCGACTTTAAAAATAAAACAGAGTAACATTGAAAAGTCCGCTGGATACGTTATACTGCCGTTTCGACACGTGTTGAAATGTTTTATTACTCTGCTAACGAAGAATTGCAACGCTAATTTATTATATTATTGCTCACCAAATAAAAGAGGCAACGTTAATTATTAACTTGTAAGTCATTTTTTTGAGAAAAAATTACATATGAGATCATGAATTGATTTCTAAATGAAATCTACTTACATTACTTATTTGCAATCATGAGAATTCAATTAATTTAATTAATTAATACGTATTACGAAAATAAATATAAAATTCGGAAAGTTTTGTTAATAATATTACCCATTTGCCCGGCACTATGATTTCCCCTGAGCGCGTTTAGACTGTCTTTTACAGTTACCTAAAGTTGACTTTAACACCAAAGGGTCCGACCGACCACAATTAAGTTACCAGAAAATTGAATTTACTTTCATTATACCAAACAATCGACACTTCGATAACAATAAACAAAAGAAATCGAAACCTAATCTTAATAGCCAAGTACCGCTTGCTACGGAAATGCAAGTAAACCCTCACGCGTGTCGGTTCCAGCTCCTCTATATCTCAGTGCCAGTAGGTACAGGAGGGCGCGAACCCTTCACTTGTCTGCTTTCACCACCTGCACAGTTAAACCGCTTAAGGTTTCGCCCACATTCACGCGACTACGCTATATCTGCGGCTGCGTTTAGACGCGCCAGTTCCTGTCTCACATGTTCAGGGTGGCTAAAGCCGGAGACGAGGCGTTTTCGAAAGTGCCTAGTGCATTAAAACGCAACTCGTCCGAAAACGCCTATCCGGCTGTCGATGATGACGTGAATGTGTCATAAATAAATAGTAATAAACTGTCACTGAACATTTTAAAAATTTGATTTCATTTTAAGTGCAAAGTGGGTACATTAATAGCTCTATTGTTTCTAAAAATGCTTACGTTATGCTGATTACCTTAGTACAAGAAAAGAAGCTGCTTATTTATAAATGCTTTAGAATGTTTTATCGAGATAAGAGACATGCCGTAGGACCTAACTTAAAACCGCGAGTCGCCGTAGCTTTCGCCCCCACGTCTATGTGGCCGAAACCTTACACTAGAAATGAACGTAGTAAGGCGGTATTTTTAAAATATTTTACTATTTCAGTGCTGCAACGAGCTTAACTCGCTGTCTTGCCGTATCGTGCGCGTAATGTTTAAAATGAAAAGGTCTGGCCTGGACATTAAATACTGAACTGCATTTTACTATGAAAAGTTTTCAAAGTTCCACACGATTTTATTTGATAGACAGCTTGAAAGTAACAGTAGGTACATCCAACACGTCATGTTTGAAATACATTTATTTAATAACTTTATTTTTATTGATAAAATCTTTGCGTGTCGTTTTGACTCAAATGTCCGACCAGAATGTAGCCACCTGCTGTAAGACACATAAAATGATAATAGATCGCAGTGGGTTTAATTTTGACAGTTCACCCGCGTTCATTGCTTTATTCACGTTGTTGAGCTGACGAATTTTTCAAACCTATTAAGCAATGGATTAGCAACATCCTTCAAAACTCTAGGATTATGATCAAAAGTCCTTTATGAAATTAGGGTGCTGGACAGCTCTATATATATATCAGTGCCAGTAGTACGCTTCGTTTAAATTCTGGAAAATGTGCAGTAAAGGAGATATCTTACAAACATTTAAATTTTATTTTTCAGAAAACTTAGGCATTTTTAATAAAATAATTCATTAGATGATTCACAATAACAACCTTGCTTACTCGTTTACATAATGGTACTAAGAATAAGTTAAAGTTTCTTATAAAACTTTGAAGACAACGCGGCGAAGTTCGTGGGGAATGAGAGTGTCTGTAACGTGGGGAGACGTGCGTGTTATGCTTACTTGGCAGGATGATAACCCCTAGTACAAAAGAACTTCACGATAAGCTATGCAATTTTGAAGTCCTTGATTGCATTACTTAGAGAAATGCCTAACTAATGTGAGTTCATTCAGGGTTTTTAACTGATAGATGATATGTCTAATTAATCATCACCATCGATATCATTATTTCAGCCGAAAAATGTCCACTGCTAGACATAGGAGTCCTCCAAGCATTGCCGCTTCGACCGGTTCTATGCTTCTCGCATCCAGTGGATTCCTGCGGCTTTCACCAGATCATCGGTCAACCTTGTGGGAGGCCATCCAACGCCACGCTTTCCATTACGCGGTCGCCACTCCAGAACCTTTCGGCTCCATCGGTCATCCGTTCTGCGAGCAATGTGCCCTGCCCACTGTCATTTAAGTTTGGCAATTATTCGGGCTCTGTCGGTTACCTTGGTTCTCCTACGGATCTCTTTTATATTTCTGATTCGATTGCGTAGGGAAACTCCAAGCAGTTAAACATCAACAACATCTTAAATTCATTCATTCATTGACTGACAGACAACGCACAGCCTAAACCACTGGGACTAGAAGCATGAAATTTTGCTCAATTGTTCCTTATATTCGAAGGTGCGCACTAAAGCAGGATTTAAAAAAAATCATTCCTTATAGGGTGTAAATAGGGGATGGAAGTTTGTGTGGATGTTTTTCATTTTTGCCGGTGGGAATTTCCATCACGGCTTGTAAAACAATAAAAACAGTATTATAGTTATTAGTAACAGGTTTCCCAACGGTAAATTTTTATGTCACTAGTAAAATATTCACTGCCAGTAATGATAACCGAAGCTTTAAAAAAAAATAAAAGGTGCATTGGACACCTGCTGAATGCAAGATGGTATTGGAAAGGCTATACGGAGAAATGAGTATAAGGTATGCAGTAGGTATCGTATGCACAATACGACAGTCCTTACAAAAGCAAATGGTAATGTAGTATGACTTGGCTATAGATCATCAAAGGATGAATGGATTATTATCCTGTATAGTATGGCTTTTTTTTTGTGGATGGGAAATCATCAAATGACCCCTCCCGCTCAGGGTGGAGCAGAAGAGAGTGTCATACTCTTACTGACTAAAACCCACCCGTGTTCCTTCCTTAGCCCTTTATGTTCCGGGGCAGCGGTAACCCTTTCGGACAATCCCGCTGCCCTGTATAGTATGGCTGGGACACATCGACGCGTAACTTGTTACCATGGATTCAGTAGATGATTCTGATCCCACTGCGATGAAATTATTCATCGGTTATTTAAAAAAAATTGCTGTTTCACACATTTTAACCACGGTGGTCGCTTTTCTATGAAACAGCAGATTTCTTTATTATAACCGTCGGGAAATTTCTACGCTAGAAGGTCTAGAATCGTGTGTTGAATTCATGATTACAGTTTGCGCGTCCATGTCTCCTTGCCACGCTGCATGCATACAACAAACTATACAAAATACTACTTAAAACAATCTTTAATACACAGTAGAATAAGTAGGAACTGAACACATACCTTAATGCTTGTAACCCTCGCAGGTTTGGGCAAAAAATTAGCATATATTTTTCTTTGTATTTATGTCCTTTCTTTGGTATTGTTCGTCGAATCGTTGAGCTCCTCAAATTATGAGTTGAGCTGCACAATTTTTGACAAATGCTTGCACTGACTGGACAGGTCCGTTCAATCTGTGTGGTTCTTTCCTCAAAAGACCATTTCAGACACCAATCTACATGGTCCTCAGATGATCTGATCAAGATTATGTCTGAACTTTAAAAGAGACTGTCACCTCAAAGTTTGTTTCGGCGTTTCTTCTCGGAATAGTCAGACAGGAAACGCCGACCTCATCTAGTTTAAAAAAATATGATTGACGTGTAAAAGTATTTGTATAAACCTACTTACAGAAAATAAATCATTTATCATTTACAAATAGTAGAAATTTTTCGCCGGCTATCAAAAAAAAATCTTTGTTTCACAGAAAACATCAATACCTACGCAGTCAAAATGGATGTAAAGCAATTTGTTTTAATAACCTACTTTCAGAATCATTCACAGATATTATAACAGGTGTGCGTCGATGACCCGTCATCCTGTATAGCTCTTAGGTAGGTAGTTTGAAGTTCGATGATTCCCTAGCTGAAAACATTAAATGTACAGACGCCAGTACATCAAGCTACTACAATCTGTCAAATTTCTTTAATAGATTTTCAACTTTATCGCTACAGTATAAGGTTCAAAGTTGATTGGGAAAATTTGACGCTTTCGGGTGGCTTGATGTGCTGGCGTCTGTACCTAATCGTAATGAAACAACGTAACCATTATCATAAGTTGCTGTTATAACCGGCATCAGAAACTACATGTCTCTGGAGGATTATAATGCTCTATCTATTCTGAATCACCCCATTTCTAAAGGATATGAGGGCCTCCCTTGTAATCATATTTGACAATAGCCTACGTCAAACAGTCTATTAACCACGTTTTATGTCGAAGCAGAGTTCAGGTTGGTTTTATATAAGGGATATATTTCACTTATCCTCTAAAAACTTTTTGTGCTTTTTTCACTTTTTTTAATAATTCAACCTTTTTCACATTTTGGCCTTTTCTTACAAGTTGGTCACAGTAACTATGCTAGGGCACCCCGACCAAATGGATTAGTTTAGGTTAGAACTGTGAGCAGCCGCGTAAAACTACAACATCCAAGGTGGTCGCAATTTCTTGACTATTTAGTATTTTTAGAACCCTAAAATAGCAATTATTTGATGTTCACATAAAAAAGCGCAATCATTATATTAGAGTATTCAATGATATTTTTAGGAGTACAAAATGGGAATTATTTGAGGTTCCAATAAATACATGCCTTTATTTAATAAGGAATTTCTTGGTTGTGTGTGAAGTTACTTTGCCACGAACTTTTCCGCCATTGTCTGTTTCAAAATCAATATTGATTCTTATCTTAAAAGGTTGATCAATCGAGAAGTTCTGTGACCAAATCGACCATTGTGGTAGGGAAATTAACTCGTAGGCTGCTAGGTACAATTTTATCACTGTTCGTTAACGGATTTGATTCCAATATTTGTCTGGCTTCTTGTGAGCTTTTGTCGAGGGTAATGTGTGATATATGTATATAATTTTTTTTTTTTAAATTTTTATTTATTTTCACTTCAAAAACACAAACATCAGTGTAGCCCTGGCTCTTGTACTAGGAGGTCCTGTATCACAAGAGCCAGACCTCTCAATTTACAGAGAACATGATATAGAAGCTCAGTAGACAAAAAAAAAAAAATCTTTGTAGTTATGGCATGCAAAGAAGGTAAGTTTACAATTATACAGTATAAAAATATAAAAGATAAAAAGTGATACTATAAGAGTTTACATTTTTTCTTAAATTTAAGTAACCACTGCGTTCTGTTTATAGTCTGGGTAAGTGTTACTGAGGTGTATGTGAGGGTGTGTGTGTTTGTGTGTGGGAAGTGTGTGTGGGGTGTGTGTGTGTGTGGTGTGAGAGGGTGTGGGTATGGGTGTGCGTTGTGTGTGAAAGTGACAAAGTCTCAAGAAAGGCTGCTGAATAGGTTTTCTGATTCGTCATAGTCGTAGTTTTCTAGCCAGTGAATAATAGTTTTTTTGAATGGGTAGTTGTCAAGTTTTTTAAGTTGTCTGATCCCCTTTTCGTGGCCGGTTTTATTGTAAAGTCGTGGTGCAATATATTGGTAGTGTTTGCTAGCGAAGACGCTCTTGGTACCTTCAACTGGGCACCTGTCAATCCTCCTGGATGAGACAGGCAGACCTGGGATGACTTGTCGGTGATATCTTCGCAGGCATTCGTAAAAAAAGAGCTTACGTACGCTAAGTACTTTGGCTTTTTCGTATACCTCGGTCGTGGGCGTCCGGTATTTCAGTGACAAAAGTACTTTTAGCACCGCACGCTGGGCCCGCTCCAGCTCGATCATGTGGGTCTTGCCTGCCCCACCCCAAGCGCAAATACCGTATCCCAAGACACAATGGCATAAGGCTTTATATACTTGTAACAGAAGTTTTACACTAGCAACATGTCTCAGGGTTTTAAAGATATGGATCAACTTGCGCACTCTTTTGGCAGTAACCGGGATATGATGTGTCCATTTAAGATTGTCGTCAACGATTACTCCTAGATATTTAATGGAATTCACTCTGTCTAGCTTGGGGCACGTGCAGGAGGAAAAGTTGTTGCTATTCCTATTGCAAGGAAATGTGTGGCTGCTAATTTTAAAGTTTTTGGGGCTTCCTGCTCTAGTCTTACTAAAACATAGATATTTCGTCTTGGAGGTGTTGAGTGATAGCAGACTATCTTCCAGCCAAGCTGTTATTTGGGAAAGACCCGCCTCACAGACTGTTTCTAGACCTTTCCATGACCTGTCATGGAACAGAATGACTGTGTCGTCGGCAAACATCACGACATCTGCTCTATTAATTGTGATATCACACAGTTCATTGATGTACACCAGGAATAGTGTTGGCGCAATCGTGCTTCCTTGGGGAACACCGTAAGAACAGGAATCTTCATCGCTAGTCAAATTATTAAGGCGAACGCATTGACTTCTTCCTGATAAGTAACTTAATAGCCATTTCTGTGGCACTCCTCTGATTCCAATGTTTTCTAATCTGCTTATAAGAATAGGGATAGAGACAGTATCGAATGCTTTCTGGAGGTCGAGGAAAAGACCAACACATTTCTCTCCCTTGTCTATATACTCGGCTATGTTTCCGGTGAGTTTTAGAATAGCGTCATTAGTGGACCGATTGGCTCTAAAACCGAATTGATTTGACGAAAGAATATTATTTGTCTCTAAATAACTTACTAATCTTTTGTTTGCAAGTTTTTCTAATATTTTTGACAGTGTGCTAAGTACAGAGATAGGTCGGTAGTTGCCAACGAGACCCTTGTCACCAGCCTTAAAAATAGGAGTGACGACCGCTTTCTTAAATGTGTCAGGAAAAGCGCCGCTAGAGAAACTGATATTGCAGAGGTGTGTTATTGGAGATGCTAATTTAAATTTACATTTTTTTAGGATGTAAGCGGGAATATTGTCTAAACCAGAGGCACTGCCGTTTTTAAGACCGGATATCACCTGGATAACTTCGTATTCGTCAGCGAGAGAAAACGCCATCGAGTGGAGGAAACCATTCGACTTCTGTGCTTTTGTTGCTAGAGATCTTTCATCCTGCTTGAGTTTACTTAGAGTTGAATTTGCCAAGTCTTTACCAATTGTTGTGAAGTATCTGTTAACTTCATTAAGCGAGTCAGCGGGGTTAGATTTGATCTGCAACAACTCCGTTGGTCTGCTAGAGCCTTTTTTTATGTTACACATGTCCTTAATTACTTTCCAAGTCTTTTTCATGTTGTTTTCATTTTTTTGTAATTCCCTTTCATAGTAAGAACGCTTTAACGTTTCTGTCAATTTATTACAGGCATTTCTATAACTAATGTAATGTCGTCGGAGTTCCTCGTTATTTGGCGATTTCTTTACTTTTTGATGCATTTTGTCCCTTTTCCGGATACATCTCACTATGCCAACTGTAATCCACGGTTTAAGCGGGTTCTTTTTTTTTGATGTTTTAGTTTTGACTGTATTTTTTATGATGATTTCTCGCAACGTGTTGACTAGGAGCTCAGCGGCTACATTAACATTTTGCGAGTTGTAGTAATCGTCCCAAACTATATTGTCTAAGTCGGTCTCTAATTGTTCATAATTAATAGTTGTTCTAAAGTGCTCAGACATTTTTTTAGATAAGTGAATGTCTTCTATGTGTAACAATATAGGACTGTGATCTGTAAGAGGGTCAAAGATGAAGGTTTTAGCAAGCTTTTGCGTTTTGACCATAAAATGATCAAGGAAGTTCCCTTGTCTGGTAGGCTTGTCAACACCTTGTCTTAGATCATGGGCAGCTAGCATAGTGATGTATTCCGCAGCATGGCCAGTGGTCTTATCTGGGAGGATGTTGATATTAATATCACCGGCAAGAATTATATTTTCGGAGTGAATGTTAGTGAGCAGTTCGTTGACCGAGGTAATGTAGTTTGCCGGGTTGGTGTAACATGGTGGTCTGTATGAGGAAATGAGCGTAAATTTGTCAATATTTATAACAAGACAATTACCATCAGCCACTTCGGGCTCATGAGCTTGCACATCACTAAAGTGTTCCCTGACGTAGACTATAACACCATCATTTTGGTTAAGGCTGCGAGTAGTATGAAACGAAGTATAATTGTCAATATGATTAATATTCGAGCCACTATCTATCCAACATTCTGTCAACACTATGCAGTCAACAACAATGTCAATGTTAGAGAGAAAAAGCATTAAGGAATCAAAATTTTTCTTGACACTACGAATGTTCACAGCGAGAATCGTCAATGATTTTTTAGAAAGAGAGGGATTAAATAGCATTTTACAGGTAGAGGGGTCATCTACTATAGTACACTCGATTTCACCGCTAGCCTCTATTTCGTTACTTACAATGATACTATCAGCGTTGAATTCTGAAAATATAAACACGGGGAACAAACTCATTAATTAAACCAGTTACAGGTCTTAGATAGGTCAGATACTTGGGGAGACAAGGTATTTGAGTTATAATATTGGCTAAACTTTTATGGCAACTTACCTTACCGTTCGAAGGATCAGTAGGTATAGAAAATGAGGATGTGTTTTTTGAACAAGTGAATAGTAGTGTTATAGTATGAATTGTGTGGTGAGTTCTGTAGTAAGGGTATTGGTGGGTTATGTGAGTTATCATTACAAAGTATTTAACGAATATATAAAGAACGCGTTGATAGTGCTTACTTGAAGAGACATCAAGAGTTACAAAATTATGTGGAATTAATAGGTACTTATTTCTAGGGATGGAACAATATCTTGGCATAACCGGATTTAGTCATGTCTGTTTTGGCAAAAGTGCTAAACTTTCCTCGCTGTTTATGCGGGAGGCAGTGTCTCCTTCTTTTTTCCGAATGTAAACACTTCCGTGTGCAGTCCAACAGTACTTGTAATCATTGGATTTAGCGAAGTCACGAGCCAGCGCATACAGGCGCTTTCCCTTAGTTGTCAGATTTTCAGAGATATAGACTGGTTGGGAGGGACCGTCAACATTAATTTGTGTAGTCGTTGGTAGTTGATTGTGCTCCTTTCTGTATGTTTTAATTGAGTTTATAACATCCTCTTTTTTAAGCACGGATGTTAGTTCAACAATAATAGTGTTGTTGGAGGGGCCTTTTGCATGTATACGAAAGATGTCTCTAATGTCCGACGGTAGAATAGGCGACTTCAGGCAATTTCCTATGCTTCCCACAATCTTAACCAGGTCTCTTTTAGATTCGGCTGGTTTTTTAGGAATATTCCGCACTTCTAAACTTCCAGAACGAGCATTTTTTTCAAGTGTTTCTACCTTGATTTCTAGCTGATTTATATAGTTATGGTTTTCTTTACGTTCGATTTCCAGTGACAATAGTTTGTCCTTCATTTCGTCATACTTCTCAGACATAAATTGCACATTTTGTTGAGTTCCTCATTTTGTTTTTTAATTTCCATAACTGTGTCTTGCAGAGAGACTAACTTTTGGTTATGCTCGGCTATGGATTTAGACAGTGACGCTTTCATTTCATCCAATGCGTCCAGTAATTCTTGTTGGCTATCGTCAGTCCATTTGCGTTTGTAACGGCATGTTATATTCGTGGGAGTGTCGTCTATTTCCAACAAATTAGGTGCTGAACTAGCCGGTCCCGGAGGCGTTCTACTAAGTGACATCATGCTATGAATTAATTAATAATCGTATATAAACACGAGTTTAATAAAGACATAGCATAATCAGCCTATAATATCTCCACTGCTGGAACACAGGCTTCCTCTCTCAGTGCGGGTTGATATACGCCACATGTCTTCGAATTTTTGGTTCTAGGACATTCCGGTTTCTTCACAATGTTTACCTTCACCGTTTTGAGAGTAGTAGTGCCGAAATGATTTACACGAAGTAAAGCGTCTGCCTGGGTTCGAACCCACGACCTACATCTCATAAGTCGGGGCTGTTACCTTTGGGCCACGACGGCTCTTATAGATATAAAAATGTGCATTACCTGTAGGCCTGTACCGGCTATAATATTGCCTACTGCGAATGGTCTGATATAACCACCTAAGTAACTCCCAAACCAAGACCAAAACCACAGCGGGATTGTCCGAAAGGGTTACCGCTACCCCGGAACACAAAGGGCTAAGGAAGGAACACGGGTGGGTTTTAGTCAGTAAGAGTCTGACACTCCCCCCTTCTGCTCCACCCAGGGCGGGAGGGGTCATTTGATGATTTCCCATCCACAAAAAAAAAAGACCAAGACCATCCAGTTATTTAAATATTGACAGAATGGTAATACATTTTTAACAAGTTTCAGCACTGAAATACTTCACGTATTTTAATGGCCGTTGCTTCTGTCGACGCATTTTGGTTAATTAATACTGCGACACGGCGAGAGCGGTCTGAACGGAGTGATCGGTGCGAGCGAACAGCGGAAATTATAGTGACCAGCGATGTACACCCGAGTTTATTTCACTGGAAATTAACTACATTTTCCATTTAGTTATGTATTTGATTACCTGGTTGAATCCTAGTCCATTACCTATACTGGAAAATGGATTTCATTTCAAACTATTTTAGTTTATTTCTATTATTTACTTAAATACATTTTAACTTTTATACATTAAGTTAATCATAATCTAAGGCTTTACAGCCACGGGTGGGTCTTAGCCTGGTTAAGTATGTTTCTCCAACATGACCTATTTCCGGCTTTTTGTCTCCAGTTTCTCACTCCAAAAGTTCTTAAATCTTGATCCACGCCATCCAACTATCTCAGCTTGGGCCACCCTCGACTTTTCCAGCCATCCGGTTTACTTTCCAGTAAACGTTTGGGTGCTCTGGTCTCGTCGATTCTTGCGACATGTCCTGCCCATCGAAGACGCACCCTATTTTGATGGTTTTAATTACATTAGTCTCGTCGCAAACTCGTAGAGCCCAGAGACACTAAATTAATGAAGATGCAGAAATCGTCGGTAAGCTCTCACTGTGCTGTGCTGTCCATATGAAAAACAAAGTTGACACCCAGCACAGGCCAGCCATAAACTATAAAACGAATCAATCGTTTCCTTAGCAAATTAAAATAATGAACAAACACTTTTACACCTAAACACACCAAATTCTTAAAACCAAAATCAACATCATTCTCCTAACCTTATCCCAATTTATTTGGGGTCGGCGCAACATTTATTTTTCATATACTCTATGTATTAGTAATCATCTCGGTAGTCACCCCAAAATATTACCTCAAAAACAAAATATTACCCATAAAGATCACAATCTTCTTTTTATAGTGTCAATGGCTATCTTAATAGAGTCAGCCCAGAATTTGGCAACTAGTGTGGCCTGTCGCATCTTCAGTAGTGTCCATCAGTTCCTGTAACGTGCAGTGCGTGTGGACACGATGGACACTGTATTAATTGCCCCATTGTTACACTCCAGGGTATAATCGACGGCTCCCAGTCACCGTAGGCGCGGGCCTACGGGTGGAGAGTAATGGGTAACTCTCCGCCCGATCAGGACCAGGCCCGTGCCTGACGGCGCGTACGTGTTCCACGCGCGCCTCAAAGAGATGTCAGCAATAAGGAAGGGGCGTAATGGTTGTAGCCTGCCGGGGCAGCGGGATTGTCCGAAAGCTACTCCGGAACATAAAGGGCTAAGGAAGGAACACGGGTTGGTTTTAGTCAGTAATAGTCTGACACTCCCTTCTGCTCCACCCAGAGCGGGAGGGATCATTTGATGATTTTCCATCCATAAAAAAAAGCCTGTCTCCACCTGCGTAGTTTCAAGATCACTATAATACTGTCATAAGTTTCAAGATCACAATAATACCGCCATAGCTTGGATGACAATCGCTTCCACTTGCAGTAAGCCGCGGCGACACACCCAGCAGTTTCACTCAATTGCTCCACAACTTACGATAAGCATCCAATACGGCTATATTTTCCTTTCAACTCGTACAATACAAGTATCGCTTGAGTGTTAAGTTTATCTTGGATTTAATGAAAGTATGAATCGCTATTACGGAAATTATTTAAATTTTAATAAACTCATAAAATGTTAGGAATATTATATTATTATATCATTACTCTGTATTTCAATTAAATGACATCCAATAAAGTTAAAATAAATTACATAACAACACATTCTTCTTTTAAGCGTTATCGACACGCTAAAGAAAAGAATGTGTTGGTTTTATTTTGCAAAAATAACGCAAGTAAATATAATATAGCGTTTTTCCAAAACCAACACTTAAGTAAATACACACATCAAAAGTGTCTAGGGATCAAGCATTTTTATGCGGATTTCTTGAGATTGAGATGTGGCTTTGTAATAAATTTATGATTTTATAAATTTATATGGATCCTTTTTGGTGCATTTCATAATTTGAATCAGGAACTGTGAATCAAATTCGAGTAAAAGATGAAAATCAGCTGTCAATATTTTCCCTATAAAAACATACAACGCATTGAAGACATTATTAGTGCTACTGTTTCCCTACTACTGATTAAAACCAACGTTATTATGGAGCGGCGACGTCATTTAAGCAGGGAAGAAATGCTCAGAGCCGTGGGAATGATAGAAGCTGGTGCCCGGCAACGTACTGTGGCTTTAGCTCTGAATACAAGTCAGAGTGTTATCAGTCGACTTTGGACACGTTACCGAAGCACTGGTACCGTGGCTGAGCACCATGGAGGACGGTATCGCTGCACCACACGGAGACAAGACCGATACATTCAAATCTTAACTCGAAGAGCTCCAACAATAACCGCCATGATGTTAGCCGTGAGGCTTCATCACTCTTCAGGGAACTTAATTAGCGACCAAACAGTCAGAAACCGCTTGCATGAAGTGAACCTTCATTCCCGAAGACCGCTACGGGTACCACCTATAGCAATGCACAATCGTAGGATTCGATATCAATGGGCTCTTGAACACAGAAATTGGGCAGAAGAACAATGGCGTTTCGTGTGCTTTTCTGATGAGTCTCGTTTTGGTATGAGACCGGATACAAGACGTATACGACACTGGAGAACCCCTGGACGCCAACAGCGATTAAAATCCTGCCAGGAAGTCCATCCTTATAGTGGTGGAACCATCATGGTATGGGCGGGTATTTGGATCGGCGGAAGAACTGAGTTGATTTGGATCAGAGGCAACCTCAACGCTCAAATTTATGCTGAGACGATTGTATCAGACGTCATCGTTCCTCTACAAGTGCAAATCGGTCCCTTATTTCAGTTAATGCATGATAATGCACGACCGCACACCGCAAGAGTTGTAAGACAGACTCTCGCCGCAGCTAACATCAATGTCCTGCCCTGGCCTGCTCAGTCGCCAGACTTGAACCCGATTGAGCATGCATGGGATATGCTACAGAGAAGAGCTCTGCCGAATATGGAGGGTATCCAGTCGCAAGAAGACCTTTTTTTGTTGTTGCAACGAACATGGGCGGCCATTCCACAGCGTGATTTGGATGAACTCATTTTGAGTATGCCAAACCGATGTTCTTGTGTTGTTAGTGTTCGCGGTAGAAACACGGATTATTAATTTTTTAAGTTACCCAATAAAATTTTAGAGAAAACTGTTATTTCAGTCTTTTTTTCGAACTTTTGTGTTAGTGGTTCAAATGTCAAAAATCCCTTTATTAGGAAAATGGCAAATTTCTTTATTAATGCAAAGGTGACTTGGTTTATCGTTACTGTGACAAACGAAAACACTTTATTTGATGAATCCTTAAAGAAAATTTTAATTAATATCAATCAGGAGAAAAGTTATTGCAAAAATATATGTTGATCCCTAGACACTTTTGATGTGTGTACATTGAAATGAACCTGTAATAAGTGTCTACTCTTAAGCTAGAAATACGCTACGGTGTCGTGTCAGAAGCATATCGGTTTCTTACATTTAGTTATTGCCAGTTGCTGAAAATTGCAGCCTATCAGCCTATCTGCCAAGACTTATCATAAGTTTGTATATTTTGTACAAATGAATCCCAATACCTTTTACACTCTCCCAATAATAAGGACGTTCTCTCATCCCTATTGCAATACTCTATAAACACGACCCACAAGTACAAATTACCCCACTTTACACTACGCACCACTCACGTATCTACACTTCATTCCTATAAATAGTTGATCACAACCGCATTTATTCCCGATCTCCCTGCGCACGATTGCTTAAAGCGGCTACTAATCGGATTGGACGACAGGACAGTACCGGCTGATCGGGCACAAACGTTAATGGAATTAAACACAATGCAATTACAGACAATACTGTATGAGATAACAGACAATATTACAACGACAATTATACCTACGTGTTGAAGATTATCCGATAATATTGTGAAGTTAATGCATAAGTGGAACTGATTGAAATTGATGGTCGAGGTGTTGTAATCTGTGATTAATCTTGTGTTGAAGTGTAATGTGCTGAGAGGTCAAAGTTGAGCTAATTACACACATCAAAAGTGTCTAGGGATCAAGCATTTTTATGCGGATTTCTTGAGATTGAGATGTGGCTTTGTAATAAATTTATGATTTTATAAATTTATATGGATCCTTTTTGGTGCATTTCATAATTTGAATCAGGAACTGTGAATCAAATTCGAGTAAAAGATGAAAATCAGCTGTCAATATTTTCCCTATAAAAACATACAACGCATTGAAGACATTATTAGTGCTACTGTTTCCCTACTACTGATTAAAACCAACGTTATTATGGAGCGACGACGTCATTTAAGCAGGGAAGAAATGCTCAGAGCCGTGGGAATGATAGAAGCTGGTTCCCGGCAACGTACTGTGGCTTTAGCTCTGAATACAAGTCAGAGTGTTATCAGTCGACTTTGGACACGTTACCGAAGCACTGGTACCGTGGCTGAGCGCCATGGAGGACGGTATCGCTGCACCACACGGAGACAAGACCGATACATTCAAATCTTAACTCGAAGAGCTCCAACAATAACCGCCATGATGTTAGCCGTGAGGCTTCATCACTCTTCAGGGAACTTAATTAGCGACCAAACAGTCAGAAACCGCTTGCATGAAGTGAACCTTCATTCCCGAAGACCGCTACGGGTACCACCTATAGCAATGCACAATCGTAAGATTCGATATCAATGGGCTCTTGAACACAGAAATTGGGCAGAAGAACAATGGCGTTTCGTGTGCTTTTCTGATGAGTCTCGTTTTGGTATGAGACCGGATACAAGACGTATACGACACTGGAGAACCCCTGGACGCCAACAGCGATTAAAATCCTGCCAGGAAGTCCATCCTTATAGTGGTGGAACCATCATGGTATGGGCGGGTATTTGGATCGGCGGAAGAACTGAGTTGATTTGGATCAGAGGCAACCTCAACGCTCAAATTTATGCTGAGACGATTGTATCAGACGTCATCGTTCCTCTACAAGTGCAAATCGGTCCCTTATTTCAGTTAATGCATGATAATGCACGACCGCACACCGCAAGAGTTGTAAGACAGACTCTCGCCGCAGCTAACATCAATGTCCTGCCCTGGCCTGCTCAGTCGCCAGACTTGAACCCGATTGAGCATGCATGGGATATGCTACAGAGAAGAGCTCTGCCGAATATGGAGGGTATCCATCGCAAGAAGACCTTTTTTTGTTGTTGCAACGAACATGGGCGGCCATTCCACAGCGTGATTTGGATGAACTCATTTTGAGTATGCCAAACCGATGTTCTTGTGTTGTTAGTGTTCGCGGTAGAAACACGGATTATTAATTGTTTAAGTTACCCAATAAAATTTTAGAGAAAACTGTTATTTCAGTCTTTTTTTCGAACTTTTGTGTTAGTGGTTCAAATGTCAAAAATCCCTTTATTAGGAAAATGGCAAATTTCTTTATTAATGCAAAGGTGACTTGGTTTATCGTTACTGTGACAAACGAAAACACTTTATTTGATGAATCCTTAAAGAAAATTTTAATTAATATCAATCAGGAGAAAAGTTATTGCAAAAATATATGTTGATCCCTAGACACTTTTGATGTGTGTACTTAGTGCGCTTCTGCCCGCGACTACGTGCGCATACAATTTCTTGTACCCCGACTCACCCCGTCGGTCGCATCGTATCATCTGCCCGCGCTATCACTTTGTTTTCGCTTAGCGTTCTTTCTTACTATTATTCTTTTTGCTCAGCAAGGGTCATAGCATGATGTTAAATAGCCTTTTTCAAAAATTGGGCTTTCATTAGCGCAATTAAACAAACAAACTCTTCAGTTTTATTATTAGTAGGTATACAAAGTGTTAATGAAATAACCCAAAACCTCGGACACCCCAACCGATTTTTATATTAATAAATTGATATGACATATAATTATTTATTTTCAAAAATTATAGTAAAAAATATTTGTAAATGTTGTTGTCGCGTTACTTCTTACAGATTCGTAGCTCTATCGCCGCCGGCGCGCTTCCCGGCCTTGGCGCCAGGTCTAGCACCCCCTCTCCTCACCCTCGCCCGCGCTGTTTGTTTTCATTGCGTTGGACAGTAGCGTACAGCGTCGTTAAAAAATATTAGACACGGCATGACAAATAATTATTTTTTGGAAAAAAATAACCCATATTAAAAATTATTGTATTCGATTTTGCTGCCGATTCTAAACAAACTAGTATCAGGTTTTGGGTTATTTCATTAACACATTGTATATATTTCATATTTCATACACACAAATGTATTGAGGCGAACTTAATGCCATAGACATTTTAGCAACATAAGCATATTTCTACAGGAAGTAGCTACGTAATACAACAATTTAGTATAAGTAACATAATGAAAAACTATCACTTGAAAAAATCATTGCATAATCGAAAAATATGCCAAAAATAACAATACCAAAATATTATCAAAACTAGTTTCACATATTTCCAAATCGAGCAAAACAAAGCTTAATGACACATAAGATAAATGAAACGGTAAACAAGACAGTGCAGGAACAATATTAAATGCAGACGTTTAATATTGAATTGGCGCAATGTATAATACCCTGTGAACTAGCACGGGTGTCATCTGCCCATTCAACTATAGAGTTGAACGAGGCACCGCACTTGGTATTGGGTTTAAGCGCTCGCTAAATTCATTGTTATTTGGTGCAGCACCTCTGCTATTAATATTAGAGAAATGCAGGTGTTCCGAACCTAAACACACACATGCTTGCTTAGATGGAAACGTACACACTTTGCATATTATGTATATATGTGTCTGTCTGTCAGTTATGCGCTTAGGAAATTCTGTGAACTTAATGCAATCAGGCTTTTGTCAACTGAAAAAATCTAATTAGTCCGTCAGTTAGATTATCAAAAAATATTTGACCCCGTATTTGTTCTTTTGTTACGTAAACCAAAATTGACGAAGATACGACGCTTTTAAAATTCTCAATTCGGCACACCTTGGTATATTTTTTGGTGCGTTCTGAGTTCACGAGCCCCCCACTCCCGAGTTTTGATACGTTTTATCTTTGTCAATATTCATTGATTTACAAAAACAAAAAATACGTGTCTATTATTTTCCAATACTCTAACTGACAGACTAAATAGATTTTCAATTTATTGATGGTGGAAACTAGCTTGTTGTAATACTATGTTTTGAACACTTATATATCCAACAATATCCCTTAAAACATTTTCTCTCAGTAGCTTACGATGGCGAAATTCTCCTGCAGCATTTTACTTACAAATTCTATAGACACAAATAAGAAACAGCTTCAATTCCCCCGATCGTGTCTGCATACAATCAAACGAACAAACACGCTGCTGAACAAATCATTCACTACCCATTATGAGATGATTGCATCGAACGTAAAGTTCCACGTACTCAGTACCCTTTTTTGTGAAACGAAAACATTGGGTACTAGATTGGAAACGTGACCTATTTCATTGGAAGCAGCCGTGTTTTATTATAGCTCATTTTTCTGTGAATACAACCATTGTTATGTCCGATGCTTATGTAGAATACTCAATCAATTGTAAATAATGTGAAGAACTTAGCCTAAGCGTACTATATAAAGGTTTGGCCCATTTATCCAAATAAATGTTGGTACATAAATAAAGGAGATGTTGCTATGTATCTAGATAATATTAAGTTAGACGAATAAATGGGTCTTGTTTTAAGGGAATTATTAAACAGGTAAGCGAACATAAAAAGCTTCGTTACCTACATTTGGAAATACAGAGAGAACTTCAATTTATGTAGGTATCGCATACAATTTATTGCACATAGCTAGGAAAGAGCAACCTACTACAATGTAAATAATAATCCCTGATTTAGCTTCATTCAAATTCGGCATTTGTTATCATAGCCCTAGTATGCAACGGTAACGGTCGACTGGCAGTGCAACCAAGCGATCCAGACATCAGTATTTAACCGTATCCCCATTTGTGTGCACGTCATAATTAGCTCAAACACGGTTGAAATGCGGGCTCCAAATCTGCAAACTAATCATGCAACTTCAATAGTAATTTAAATCGGTTTCATTTCACATCGGGACGGACTGTGTATGTTCAATTAAACACAATCCTGTCACCAATGTAACTGTGTGTTTGTTTTACACAGTTCAGTCTGTGAAAGAGCGAATTGCAATCACATCTAAGTTTGATTACGAAAATTAACGAGCCTAATTTTGGTTGGGATTAGCTGTAAGCATGAATGAATTGCATAAAATTGCACGATTTTCAGTGTAAAATAGAACGCTTTGTATGTAAAGGAATAATGGGTATAATACAGGGTTTCAGAGACGTTGACGCGCAAACTGTAACCTTGAATTCAGCACATTATTCTTTTTCTTCTCCAAGCGTAGACAATTATCGTCGGTTATTAAAAAAAAATTTGATGTTTCATGGAAAAGTGCAATACCTACGCGGTCAAAATGAATGGAATAGCCTTTTTTTAAAAACCTTCGAAAAATACAATAAATATAGTACATACATACTTGAAATATGCAAATTTGCTCACAAACACCAAGACTTTTACACTAAACGAGAAGACATACAAACAAGGTACACACTCAGACACAAAACACGACTCAACCTACCATCATCTCGCTTAAAAATACATTCTACAAGTCCTCTGGTAATGTCAGTAAAAACATATAATGTGCTACCAGAAACAATAAGAAAAGAAAAAAAACTCCATTTAATCGTAAAAAAATTAAAAAAGTTATTACTAAAAAAATCTTACTATAGTGTCGACGAATATTTAAATGATAAATCTCTAAAACTTGAAAAATAAAGTCTTTTGCAATTTTAATTCTAATTTTATTATTGTCTATGTTTTTAGAATAAGTTGAATTATTACAAGATACTTAAATGATAAGTCCTCTCCAAATTTTATTCATTATATATTTTGCTGTGCCCGACAGGGTCCACGATTGTTACCTACCAAATAAATGTTTACCACCTAAGCCTACATTGTGGAATGCAATAAAGAATTGAGTATTGAGTATTGAAATCTCCACGCAGGGTTCAGAATCATGTACTAAATTCATGGTAACAAGTTGGTTGATTCCTGCTACTCTCTATAGGTACCTCTTATAACACTAGGAACAAAAAACCAAAACACGTACAAATTCAAGAACTTGGGTCCCGTTCCGTTCTTAGTTTCTAGCCGGTAAAGTTACTTAAACTATTTAAAAGATTCAATTAAAACAATTAGGAATGCAACGCGTGTCTATGCTTTAAACCGTCGAGTCTGTAATTCGTTTTTGTAACTGTATTTTGTACGGAATCGGTTTAGGAGTCGACCGGCTAACGTGCCGGGGCCTACACCGCAGACGTACCGCGGGCCTTGTCATCTTCTACCATTGTTTTTCGTTGCTCTATATAGGGGTGGCCAGAATTGGATTTTGAAAAAAGTGCATTGATGCGGAACTCCATCAGAATTATGGATTTATATATAATAGAGTGTGTTGTTGACTGTGTGAACTCACTTATAATCGTAACAGTAGACCAATATTTCTTACGATTTAAACTCGATTCCTTTTTATTTCTTTTTTCTCGATTCTTTTCATCTGAAATTGGTATCATCTTAAATTGGTTCTTCATCATCATTTCAGCCGAAAGACGCCCACTGTTGGATATAGGCTTTACCACCACAAGCACCGCCACGGTTTTGTACTTTCTGCATCCAGCGGTTTCTTGCGGAAATTGGTTCTTAGTTCTTACAAATAAATCAATCCTGATTCTGATCCCGAATTCGATTCTGATTCAATGTAACATCGAACCAAAAATACATTTCCAACCGTTCACAAGTATTGAACGACGACGCTAGAGTTGCAGTTGTTTTTCAACTTTTTGGCAGTGCACCCTGCTACCCTAAATATTGTGAAAATTCAACGGAAAGCGAGTGGGCATTCAGGCATCATAATCACATTAGCATTGCGTGCATTTTCGGCTGTATGTATACCTGTCTGTTTTTTACAGATTTATGCTCATCCGTTTATTGACATGAAAATATGCTTTGATTGCAAAAACGAATAAAAAATATTAAAGAAATACAAGCAGCAGACTCCTTTGCTAATCTTAACTAAGACATAATTATCTAATCTAAAGCTTCGTCATCATCATCATCTGCCTAGCCTTTTCCCAACGTTGTTGGGGTCGGCTTCTAGTCTAACCGGATGCAGCTGAATATTTTACATAAAGCGACTGCCTATCTGACCTCAACCCTCAACCCAGTTACTGGGTAATACGATACGCCTTGGTAAGACTGGTTGTCATAATTTGGGCTTCTGACGATCCGTAACGACGGCCAAAGATCTACGAATGACAGCCGGGATCACGTGCTTTCCGAGGTACGGAGGGGTCTTAATATGTAAAGATGGTCACCCATCATGGTCACGTCGTAGCTTAACCTGATCGATCAACCCGTGCGGCTGTTATTATTTAGCTATCCTAATGTAAAGCTTCTATAGCTGAGTTATATAAAAAAGTTTTTCTTCTTTTATTATCCTTCCACATGACGTTTAATTCTAAATTCCCGTTCAGCGATTTACAATAACGACGCGCAATAGTGACGCGTCGACTAGGACGCGCGACGTCGCGCTAAGAGAACGCACTAAAGATTTTAAGTGCATTCGCGCGAAAAATGTCAGGAGCTTGACAGTTTTCTTTGCACAACACCCTGTACTTACGTTCCATCACTGTACTAGAACTTTGGGAAAGCTCGTTAAATATTAAAGCGGAAAATACTTTGTCTTTTGATTACACTTTACTTAAGGCGATTGAAAATACTTTCAAATGTTTTGGAAAAAACTTACAGTGTCTCTAAAAACCGACCGATTGTTTGAACCGATTTGTTGTCGTTAGGCAATTATCCAAAGCCATGTGTACTTTGGGAAAATCTCGTAAAATATTAAAAGGGAAAATAGGTAGGTACTTTCCAATATTTTGCAAAAAAAAAACTTAAGGTATCTGTAAAAATCGACTTCGTTCATGTATTTTTCGGTACCTACCTAATTATCGTTAGCCAATTACCCAAAGCTATGTGGAGCATGCCTAATGCCTAATTAAGTATGACTAACCATTTGTGCCTAATAACTGAAATATTTCCAATCGAGTCCAAATTACGGTTTCCGTTTTAAATGGTATCCCATTAAATCAAAGGATCTAGTTCAGATTTTAAAATCAAACGTAAAAAAAAGGATTTAGAGTTGAAAATCCGTCGAAATAAATAGAAAAGATAACCGTGTTAGTGCAGTTTATCGGCATCACAAATTCTGAACATCAAGCCAGTTCGCACGGACTGCATGGTAATAGCCTAGAACCGGCGAGCCTGCACGCACAAGCATTTTGTCTTTATTATATTTAGCTCGAAACATGACTATATGTCTTAGTAAATAAATAACGCTAGTAGGTACTGCTATTTATCTCTAATGCTAATGTAATGTTACCTTTTACCTGACTTTTATGACTGGGCATGTGTAGACTACGCGTTACTTTATTGCTTTGTTGTTTACGTGGCTTCTGAATTAAAAAAAAAACTTTCTTCAATTTTTTTTTTCTGGAGAATAACACGTTTAACGAGACTGGAAAATTGTGTTAAATAAACATTTTGTAATAATGTTTAGTGAAGAAAGTATTGAGTCAATTTGAATATCAATGTATGATATTCAAAAAGTTTCAACTTGAAGAAATTTTCCCTTGCTCAAATAGGGACTTACAGCCCAACAAACATGTTATTCAAAAACTTTCCTTCATCAGTTGTGATTGGTTATTTCCCTATTATATTGTAATTTGTAAGTATAAAGAAAGGAAGGAGCGGATATGCGGTTATCACTCACCTTTATAGGCACTAATATTGACTTACGAGCGCTTCCCTGAGACCGTCCCCAATCCTAATGATAATTGACGGTCAGGACATTAAAAAGATGGGTTGCCAAACTTGCGTTTTATCGCAAGGCATCGAGACGCCCGAGCTGTTTTCTTCCGCACTCTTGAATGGGAAATTTTCCATTCGTTCATTTTTTTTTTATTCCTTTTACAAACTTTCTTTCATCACGAGCTTGTTTCTTACATAAAGTTTCTCTTACAAAGTGTTTTCCCTATCAACGATTGTTGCTCTATAGAAATGTTATCGAAATGTCCGCAAATAGAAGGCTTTTTTATGAAATAGGAGTCACCATTTGGAGCTTTGCGACACAGGAATAACACAGACAGTGGAGACCACTGCAAACAACGTTGAAAAATTTAACTACGATGTGAGTTGACCGTTTGCAGCAAAGTTACTGATATTAAAAGCTGTAGTTTGTTTTATTTCTGTGTTGTAAATACTAAAAGGGATTTGTGAATTTGCAAAACTTTTTAGACTACTTCGAAGCGGAAGAAAGTAAATAGAGAACTTGTTTGCAAGGGAAATGGGTTGATACCTACCCTGCTTTTGACAACCATTTCATGGATCTTGTGATTATTTATTTTGTACTCTTTTATATAAATTATGGCTAAATGCTTACCTTTAAACCTTTTTTGATATTTGAAAAATTACTATCATTGTTTAAACTTGCGTTTAAAATGTTCTTACCTGGAACAAAAAAAAATAAGAATTACACACACGAAGATAGTGATATCATTTATAGCTAAATTTATTTAAAAAAAGACAGTAATTACATCGAAAGACCAAAACACAAAGTTACAAATAGCATGAAATCTATTACAAGTCACAATGGATTTGTTATTACTAGCAAAACCTCTACACAACAGGCGGCAATACCCACAACGCCGTTTTATTTCGCCGATCGCAATTTTTCACCAAACATATTTTTCACGACAACACATTGCTGCACCGACAAAACTTAGCCTGATTAATCCAATGTTAGATTTATTGCATAAATAAATCAATTCGAGTGCGACAAACAAGCCCCTTCTGCCTGTTGATTTTTTTGTCTTCCCCATTCATTTCGCTGCCCCAGCGAACTTCGGAACTCGTGATACACAAATTAAATATTGATTTTTATACACAAGAGGGTTCGAAATTTTTGAAATTTTATAAGGAAAATTGAGTTCATTAGATTGATGCCCCAGGAAAGGAAAAATTGGTACATGGTTTCTTAGATTAAAAACGATTTATTTTTACATAGAGTAAACAAATATTTATTTTTTACTTTCCAGAAAAGCAACAAAATCAAGGCAACGAGAAGATTCGCCTGTTTTTTTAGCGTTTTTTTCATGGAATAAATAATTCCTTTAAAATATTCCAGCTTAAGCGACACCGCAAACCACAGATATAGATAGACCTAGATAACGCAAGTATCACGATCTGTATGAAAACCAAGCGTGCCATTTTTTGACTACCTGCTATGACGTCACAAGCGCTCTTTCTCACTTACGCTCACCCAGCCAGCAGTACACAGGACTGAGTGCGAAAGTGGCGGCTTACGATTTTTGAACGTAAGTTGGTGCGATTTTTGGCACGCGAAGTAGTTGCTCTTGCGTTATCTAGGTGTGTAGATCTATATCTGTGCCGCAAACATTTGCGTTGTGACGCCTTTCATTTTTCCGCCCTACGGCTCGACCTTAAACAAAACATCGACAAAATAATAGTGTAAATCTGAATTATCTTAAAACAACCCATTCACAAATAAAGCCCCTAGTAAAACAAACAAATTCATTCCCACACCATATTAGTGAGCATTCATTTAAAACAGATATCCATTTTATGGCTTTCATTACAGTGTCCATAACGGGATGGTATTCTGCGTTGAAGCCAAATTGCGTCGCCTGAAGCACTGCCTAACATTTTATTACTTGATAAAAACACAGGGAGAGAATTTTGTCCCTTCTTCCTGAATTTTATGGGCACACGAAATTTGAGATGCAGTGGGAATGTGCGTAGTAATGTACTTTCTTTACTAGTAGGCGTTTTTTATAGTGGGTAAGGAGGCGTTAAAGTGTCTGTATGTGAAATATGTAGGTTTATACGTACGACTGAAGATTGTTCTATAACTTACTTAGATTCACGGTACAGGCTAGATCAATAGATAAGGAAATAATAATCCAGCTCATAACGGTTGTAATTTTTCTGACAAGTGACGGGATAAATTTAGCTTTATATCTGCATTTCGTTACAAAATACAGTTTTAAAGCTAAGGTACCTAAATAAATTATTTTAATGAACAGTGGCGTGATAAAAAATTCAAACTGAAAATAAACTTGTTTAGGCAATAAACTAATTCCAGGGACGTAGACCCAAAAATCCCCATTACATATTGCAAATAATATGTCACTTGCAGCGGAGAGTCTTCAAATAACATCGTGTCAGCAGGACGTGCGTCTACCCACGTCCTAAGGCTTCCTGCTATGTTATGGTAACATCATAACATTGCCCGTTTAAATATAACATAAACACTAGCTGACCCCGCAAACGTCGTTTTTCAAAAAAAAAAAAATTGATAGTAGCCGATTCTCAGACCTACCCGATATGCACACAAAATTTCATACAAATCGGTCCAGCCGTTTCGGAGGAGATGGTAACTAACACCGTGACATGAGAATTTTATATATTAGAAGATATATGCAGTTATTTAACTTTTTATATTTATGTAATAAAAAGGATTGTCAATTTTACGAATAAAACAATTGAGCGACTAAAAAATCGGGTAAAACCTTGGTGGTGTTTTCTTAAAAGGGCTTGTTCAGAAAACACAATATTTTGATTGAAACAAAGTAACTAAGTATAAGTTCACTCAAGTGCATTTTATAGCAACTCCGTTTGCAATTCGAACTTGGCTTTTTATCAGAAAAGTTGTTTATTTATTTAATCTTTTCGCAAACAAAAATGTACAGATGCCAGCACATCATACTACCCGAAACTGTCAAATTTTCCCAATCAACTCTGAACTTTATGCTTTTGCGATAAAGTTGAAAATCTATTAAAGAACTTTTACAGTTTGTAGTAGCTTGATGTGCCGGCGATTGTACAAAGGCGGACTTAATGCCTTAGGAATTCTCAACCAGTCAACCAAGGGTGGTGAAGAGATTAGATGGCAGGTGCTTTGGTTGAGACGAACAATGATAGAAAAAGACTATTAAAACTATTGAATTATAGATAAAAAAGGTATACATACAAATACATAAATAGATTAAAAGGTTGTTGCACAGTTTTTTTCTCCTAGATAATGTTACTTTTCATGTAACCTAAACACCAATTGCGTAACACGGTTTTACTTACAATCTGACAGTTTTGAAGGACAGTAGCTAATCCATTATTTCATAGGTTTAAAAATTCGTCCGCTCAATAGCGCAATACGTGGGTGTAATGTCAACATTAAACCCATTGCGATTAATTCCTATCATGGTCCTTTCGTTTCGAATTAAAAATATAAAACTCAAAAAAAAAATTGTAACAATAAATAATTTTATATGTAAGTAAGTACTTAGCTATATTCCTTAAATAAATAAGTCTCTGAAAAGACCATCCAGCCTAATAGCCTTAACTCACGAAGTCAATCAAAGATTTATTATAACAACATTTTCCAAATGACCCGAATACTATGTAAGCTGCTTTTATTTAAATAAAAAGAAAACTAATTTGCTTTTAAATAAAAAGAAAAATAATTTGCTCGTTATTAGGCATCATTCGTCTACCACAATCCCGGGTGGGTCGTAACGTGGTATATTTCGGGCTGAAATTAACTTTTGCCCTATCGTATCGTCCTGAAGCAATAATAAAATACTCGAGTACAAAATGTATGTAGAATTAATTGCTGTATTTCAGTAATTTCTGTTTAATTTAAGGGTGATTAGTGTAAAGATATATGGAGGGGCCCGTGGCAATATACAGCCGCACGACGATCGATCAGGTTAAGCTACGCTTGCCGCGGTTGGTCTGTGGACGGGTGACCATCTTTACATACCGAGACACCTCTGTGCCTCAGAAATCACTTTAATCCGTTGGCCCCGGCTGTCATTCGCACGTCTAGTTGCCCATTCCATAACGTTGATCTCTATGGAGAAGAACGGGCAAGAAACTCCAAGGACACTCTTTTAAATCAAGATATTACAAAGACCTGGGTACATCATTCTCATTACTTATGGGATATGTAAGAACATATGGAGAATTTAAGTTCGTAGTCATAGATTTGATAACCAATTTATTCCCCTCACTTGAAAACATTACTTACCTCGTCTATGAGTAATTTCAAGAGGTAAATACTTCCTATGAGCCTTGAATAAGTTTATTATGATTAGCCGTTACTGATTAATGATTTATTGCAGGATTACACAATATGATCTGTTCTACGAAGCCTTAAAAGGTATATAGGTACAACATTAGTTTTACTATATGCGAAACCCGAAACACGTGTCTACTATTTTTATGTAATGAATTTAGGTACAAAATTTCAAAACCGTATCATGAAAAATCACAAAGTTATAAGCTTTTTATGTTACATATTTGTCCGTACAAAAACACGCTCACCGGCGACCGACCCCGCGCCGCCCGTGCATTGTGTAGCTAGCGTCTTGCGCTCGATAATGATTACGTAGAGTCCAACTTGTAACCTTTTTTAAATATTTCTGGGACAAAATATGTGGTAGGTGTAAAAATTATTGGAATCGATTCAGTTACTCATTCTGAACAAACTATATTCAGGTTTCGCATACACAGGGTGAAATTTAAAACATGCGACAAAGCGAAATGGGAGATTGTACTCATCATTATGAAAAACTTTTACTATGAAACCAAACCTGAAATCGCGAAAAAAAAAAATCAGCTATTCCCTACATTTATGTTCGTATAGCTCGTCAAAATATAGGGAACAGCTGTTTTTTTATCCAATTGCAGCTTTGGTCCCTTAGTTGTTCATAATGATGAGTACAATCTCCCATTTCGGTTTGTCGCATGTTTTCAATTTCATCCTGTATTAAAAATAATGTATATATTTACCATGATAGCTATTTTCCACGCTGTTATCGTAAAGAGCAGTGGTGGCCCGGAGGCAACGGCCCTGACTCACGAGACGTAGGTGGTGGGTTCGAACCCAGACAGGCGCTTTATTTTCTGTAAATAATTTCATCATCACTGCTCTCAAAACGGCTAAAGAAAGCATTGTGAGGAAAACCGATGTCCTAGAACCAAAAAATTCGAAGACGTGTGACATCTAGGAATTCGCACTGAGCTCGCATTGTAGATCAGAGCCCACTCCCTCTCACAGAGAGGAGGCCTGTATCCCAGCAGTGGGAACTTTATAGGCTGTTTAGACTTATGCTACCGTAATAATAGGTCGGGGCAAAAATATTTTCGTATTTTGAATCTATTATTAATAATAGTTCCCGCCATTTCTCAATTGTTTTTCAAGCAAGTAACATGAACGTATGTGACGAAGAAATTCGGTACATTTTAAAATTTTATTACAAAAAAGGGAAAAATGCCACGAACGCCGCGAATAAAATTTGTGCGGTTTACGGACCTAATGCGGTATCAATACGAGTAGCACAAATGTGGTTCAAGCGTTTCAAGTCGGGAAATTTTAGTGTGAAGGATGAAGCTCGCTCTGGACGCCCTTTCACGGATAAAATCAGTGCCATTTTTGAAAAAGTGGAGCAAGATCGACATATTAGTAGTTATGATATTGCTGAAGAACTGAATGTTGATCACAAAACAGTTTTACGGCATTTACAAAAGTCTGGGTACAAGAAAAAACTTGATATTTGGGTACCACATGATCTCACTGAGAGAAACTTAATCCAACGTGTTTCCATTTGCGATTCTTTGTTGAAACGTAATAATTCCGACCTATTTCTTAAACGGTTGATTACGGGTGATAAAAAATGGATCACTTACGATAAGAATGTCCGAAAAAGATCGTGGTCGAGGCATGGACAAGCCCCACAGACCGTGGCAAAGCCCGGCCTGACTCGGAACAAAGTGATGCTGTGTTTGGTGGGATTGGAAAGGAATCGTCCACTATGAGCTTTTGCAGCCGGGTAAAACTATCGATTCTGACCTCTATTGTCAACAACTGATGAGGCTAAAAGAAGCTATTGAGAAAAACCGGCCGGAGCTGGTGAATAGGAAGGGCGTCGTGTTTCATCACGACAACGCAAGACCGCACTCATCTATAGCCACTCAGCATAAATTGAGAGAGCTTGGCTGGGATGTGTTGATGCATCCTCCGTATAATAATAATAATAATAATAATCATTTATTTGCCAAAAAAGATGGTATAAAAGATGGTAATTTTAATAATGTGGACAAAACATGTTTTGCTTAATAGATAATAAGCGTGCAAATTTTACATGCATAACGATACAATTAGTCATGCGATTTTATGCTCCAGGAGCTCCTTAACACTGTAAAAACTATTAGTAGACAGCCATTTGTACAATTTAATTTTGAACAATCTTGTATTTAATGCCTTTAATTCATTTGGTATTTTATTGTATACCTGGACACACATAAACATGCAGCTTTTATTATATTTTGCAAGCCTTGGGAGGACATCTAACACGAGCCTGTAGGGGTCGCGCCTGCTGCGAGAATTTACATCGCTTGCTTTTGCAAACAATTCCCTATGCCTGCACACAAACATACATATTTCAAAAATATAAAGGGACGGCAACGGTAACAAATCAAGTTTCTTAAACACCGGTCTGCAAGAATCGTCAGGTTTAAGACCGCATAGTGCTCTAATGCATCTCTTTTGTGCGACAAATGCTCTATTTAGATCAGTGCTGTTACCCCACATAATTAAGCCATAGCGTAGCACTGATTCAACATATGCATGATATGTTGTTAAAGACGTTTTAATGTTTGTTATTTTCCTAATCTGTTTCAGTGCATATACAAACTTATTAATTCGTTTGGATACTGTATCAACATGTGCTTTCCAGTTGATGTCTTGATCCAAGGTTACGCCTAGAAATTTAGTTTGCGTTACTTCGTGAATTCTATTTATATTCATTTTAATATTGTGTTTTGCATTATTTGATTTATTAAATTTTAAATAAACGGACTTTTTTAGATTTATAGATAAATTATTTTCATTTAGCCATGCAATCAATCTTTCAATGACATTATTAATTTCTGTCTCATGGTCATTAATTGTATTGTTTTTTTTTATCAGAAGTCACAATAATAGAGATGTCATCAGCGAATAAAATACATTTATGATTAGTTATAGTGGTGATAGAATTTATATACAAAAGGAATAAAATAGGGCCTAGTACACTTCCTTGTGGGATGCCGTGCTTATTGGATTTGAATTCAGAATAGTGAGATGTCATATCGTTATTTATATCTATTTTTGTAATAGTAACGCGTTGTTTTCTATTACTTAGATATGAGGATATCCACTGAAGTGTAATGCCTCTAATTCCAGCTGCCTCTAACTTCTGTAGTAACAGGTCATGGGAAACTAGATCAAAGGCCTTAGATAGGTCGAAGAACAGCCCTGTAGTAAGATAGTTATGGTTAATATTCGTTAATACTATTTTTATAAGACTGTAGATAGCTAACGTTGTGGATTTATTTTTTTGGAATCCAAACTGTTCTTTACTAATAATGTTAAATTTATTACAAAAGTCAATCAGTCTTTTATACATACACTTTTCGAATATTTTTGATAGAATCGGTATTGTAATTGGGCGATAGTTATTAACGTCTGATTTTTCACCGGTTTTATAGAGTGGCTTAACAATAGACAGCTTTAGTGATTCCGGAAAAATGCCAAGTGAGAATGATAAGTTAATTAAATATGTCATAATTTCAATAAGTTCATTAGTACATGCTTTAATGAGTTTTGTATTGATTTCGTCATAACCTTCTGAATTTGTGTTGTTCAAGGTATAGCCCTGATCTTGCTCCATCAGATTTCCACCCGTTTCGGTCACTTCAGAACTCTTTAGGAAGCATAAAGTTAACCTCAAAAGAACACTGTGAAAACTACCTGTCAGATTTTTTTGATAAAAAATCTCAAAACTTCTACAGCAATGGGATCATGGCATTGCCCACAAGATGGCAACAAGTCATCAATCAAAACGGCACATACATATTATAAATAAATAAAAAATTAAACCTAAAAGATTTTTTTTATTTTGTATGAAAAATACGAAAATACTTTTGCCCCGACCTAATATTTGTAATGAAGTGATAGACCTAACTCCACCGTGGTAACTGGACATACTGAGGCCAAAAACGCGACGTGAAGTTTTGCCAGCCAATTTAATTTGACCTTGTATACTCACATTCTACATTCGCGCTTTGATTTGTGAAGTTATCTAAACTTCATCTACACTTTATTATAAGCAATTCAATTAGACATAATATGTTGTGTAGATAGTAACGGAGATCACGTCACAGCAGTAACGTAGTCACAAATTAAATTACGATGGTCGGCCATTACCCACGATCAGCTTGTTAATCAAGCTACTGTGATTGTGAACTTGTAACATTCTTACTGGTTATTAAGTAATCTCATGTTATGTTTACTTAGAGTGGAAACTATTAACATGGTATTGCGCTTTTGTTGACAAAACATATTTGTAATGCAGTCATTCTAAAAGGATAGTTAACATTTGTGTTAACTGAATAACATCTGCCATAACAATTTGTCTTAACAAATAGATACCTAACTATAAAATTTTAATCCTCATAGGTCAAAACCTTTTGAGATTCAAATACCTACATGCTTTTATAATAAGGTTTTTGAACTAAGAATAAGCATAATATTGTTGTATAAACGTAGCCAGAGAAGCAACGAACATTAACTGATCAACCTGCTTAATTAGTGCATGTTGGCGATAAGACTACTTATTGAGTTCAGGTTTCTTTACAATGTATTTTTCAGTCTATGATATACAAAAAGTTAAACAACTGTCACAGGTCTTTCGGTCAAGACCAACATCACAAAAGCATCCAAATCATTCTAGGGCACTAACCACAACTTACAGAAATAAGGCGAAAGATCTACGCCGAAAATCTTGGTTAGTTAATTTTAGGTTCACAAATTCTTAATCAACTCCTCCCAAGCATGTTCGGGTCAAACAATTTATTGTTCTATTGGTCTCAAAGCTATAACTCAACAATTTCCACTGAATTCCACTTATTACCGTAAAATCAACATACACATTAAGAACAAAAGAAAGTCTTTCAATACTTTATGTTAGTGTAAATTATATTGTTTATGTGTTCCCATCGCATTGACGGTTTGTTAATGACATTGTGCTTAACTCTTACCACTTATTGAAAGCGAATTTCCAACATTTCTTAGAGACGCTTCATCAGCATGACCCACTTTCTATAGAAAATGTGCCAATGCTGTCGTTATGATCAATTTTCATCGTAAACAGGAGATATTATTGGTTTCGTATTAAATAAAGCAAGTTTACGGGCTATATTGAGCTAACGAAGTTTGTTGACTGAGCTCAATAGAGCGCACAGCAAAGAACCCGGTGAGTAAGAATAAATATTATTTCATTTACTTTCGAGTAGCTAAGAATATTTCGCAAACAACGTTTTGTTAATGGGTTAGGCGTTGCAATCAGAAAATTTCAAGTAAAATAAACTGAAGAAATAATTTTAAACGGTGTCTTTTACGGTATTGCACCGTTACAAAATAGGTTTATCTCTAAAAGCAATATTTTACGGAAAGTAAAGGAAAATTCAATCTTCAAGGCTCATAATTGGGTAACGGATCGAAAACCAACTCCCAATATTTCCGATACCTGAGTATCCCAGAATATAGACGTCTCTATTTACCAGTTTTTCCTACATATAATATGTAGGTAAGGTGAAAATTCTGTATTGAACTCGACCATAATACCTTGAATTTTAAGATTAAAATGGAGTAAAAGTAGAAATGCCTGAAATATGGGTGAACCACCAAATAAATAGGTCAATAAAAGTCCTCTGCAGAATATTGGTCTCTGAACTGCAATGGACGACCGTAAATATTGCCACTACACTTGGCAAACGGAATAACGTCCATCAATATCTATAAATTATTTTAAAGTAAAGTCGCTGTTCGTGTCTGTCTGTGTGACCAGGCTGTTATTCTAAACTTCGCAATGGATTTTGATTTATTCCGGAAGGTGTATATTTATAATACACTAGCTCCTGCCCGCGACTTCGTCCACTTGAAATGTCTTTTTCCCCCAACCAATCCCATCGTATCGCCTGCTTTAGCGTTCTTTCTGACCTTTTCTTTTTGCTCGGCTTCAAAAGACCCTAGCGTGATGTTAAGTAGTTTATATACCTTTTGATCGGTTGATTTCTAGTGGGCCACTTAATGAAAGGATGGTTCTTTTGGCGAATACAAAGTATAATCTTGGTAGTTAGTACAATAGTGTTACAAATAATTTGAAAACTTTGACAATTTGAAGAAACTCAGCACTTGGCGGTGGCTGTCAACGCAATGACCATAGATCAAAAATACTTCGCACGCCCGCGCTCTAGATGACATTAGTTTTGTTCGGATACGGCTTCAACACCTTTCTAAATAATTGGGCTATCAAATGCAAAAAATAATTTTTCAAATCCGACTGATTCTGGAAAGAAATCTTGATTCTTTGTCAAGTCGTTAAAACCGAGCGAAGTGGGGGCTAGATCTAAATCCTTTTCTAATAATTGCCTGCTTCACCCCACCTTGTAGGTCCTGTCTTAGTTTCAATATTAATTAACACGTTTGTTGAAGCTAATTGAAGGCTCAAATCAATTAACTTTGTATGTTGTATAATTGATTAACATATGAGATTTGACTATGTCGCACTTTATCTCATTACTAAGCAAATTAATGTATTTTAACTAACTAGATTTATGTTTGAACTACCCTTTAAGAATAACTTACTACTTAACTATACAAATTAAATATCCTAACTTAACTAAACCGAACAAGAAACTAAAATATGGAGTCGAAAATATGATATACAGAAGAATATAGCAAAATTAAGATACTAAGAGTACCTACGGTTTAAGTAGGTACCTATTTAGGCTTTTATGACAAATCCTCTCTATTTTCGTACAGCGCTAGAGTAGCCTGTGTTTTTTTTTTTTTTACTTTTTTGCTTTTTGCAGGTCAGTGTCAGGTTGTATGTTGAACAAAATATAATAATAATAAGTTTAATAATAATAATAAGTTTTATCGATTCATAAACAAGTGTTACAATATTGAGGTGACACTGGATCCTGCACTAGGATACCCTGTGTCGCAGGATCCAGTCTCTTTCGACAGATAATGAATTACTTAAGATATGTTAACAAATGCAACGGTTTCAGTACGTAGATATAATTAATTAATTAATTTAAACTTAGAACTAAAAGGTAACCAAAAGTATGTGTGTGTGATGAGTGTATGTTTGTAATGAGCGTGAGTGTGTACGTGATGAGTGTAAATATGCAGTGATGAGTGTTAGCGTGTATATGATGATGAATACTTTATTAGTTGAATGATAAAAGATTTTCATATTTTAATATGATTCAAGACTTTTATGTATTCACAGAATTATAATTATTAAAAACATCAATACAACCCCCCAATTCATATTACCCTATTAATAGATATTTCATGAAATAGTCATGAAAGTACAGACGCCAGCACATCAAGCTACCCGAAACTGATAAATTTTCCTAATCAACGTTGAACCTCATGCTTTAGCGATAAAGTTGAAAATCTATTAAAACAATTTGACAGATTGTAGTAGTTTGATGTGCTGTAAATACTTGTTACGGTCACGAATCATATTTTGTACGGTCATGACAGTTGAGGCATAAACAACAGTTTAGTCGCCCGTTAACATGAGCGCCTACAAGATAGGATTACCTTAACAAAAGACGACTTAACTATAGCTCCTATAGTTCATTCAACCAATCCTAAATCTCAATATCAAAACCAATTGTGAAACACTTAGGATAGCCGACAATAATTCTTTACCCACACTTGATCAATTATTTAAAATTACATTTATCTTAATAAATACAGACGTACAATTAAATATTTAAAAAAAAACCTTGCCATAGGCATAGCTGCGCCCTTCGTCGACCTCGATGACGAATAAAAAAGAATAAGGTGTAGGTACACACATACCATTCTTAAATATGTGTTTACAGACAAGGTTTGACAATTCAATCGACAGGTACTTATATAATATAAAAAAGATCTGAGATTGAAACCAGATATCATTCATTCATTCATTGTAATAGTCATATTTGTTACATGTCAGTTTGAACTCTTGGAATGTGAAGGCCGTTGACTAGGAACTTAAATGCCATGCCTTTTGGTTGAGGTAGCTTATCAAATAACTTAACTCTATTGTATGAATATATTTGTAGGAAATAGTGAGCTTATCGAATGTGGTGCAACCTTAATATTGAATTTATGTAGCTTAATTGTACCTACATTATACTTATTTTGGCTAGTTTTAAAACTAACAGGTTTGTTTAAGTTATTAGTGTATGTAAGTCTTTTAAAACTGACAAAATATAAGTACATATTTTTCTCATTGGTCCTTTGATCCGGTTTATCAGACATAAAAACAGTTCTTAAGCCAGTACTAAGTGATCAACAAGGCATTATTATCCTGAAAATTAAAAAAGAAACTAATTTGATAGCGTGAGACAGACAATTTTAAGAAATTATGTAAATTTTTATTAGGACGTTGGTACTTATGTTTTTATAAGAAGATTTAGTGAAAAATACTCTCTTAACGGGGCACACGTCGCGGTCTAGTTTTTATCTAAATACACGATAGACGTTTATAAATAGTCTCCGAATGGAATATAACACGCTAATTATCACATAATTAACTGTATCACTTTTTAGATCAACATACTCGTAAAACTTTTTGTCAACCTAGTTCCATAAACGGGTTCAACAGATTTCTAACAGTCGACAACCGAAGACAATTTCTATATGAGACAATGGGCTGCACCGTGAATCATCAAGGAGAGGCAGACGTCGGTATTCAATACAATAGGTTAATATGCTTACAAATACCGGCGCAATTGGTTACATTGTCTGTCACACCAGAAGACGCTATTCTAGATGGTACACTAACAGGATTAAGGTGGAAATTCATGTGACGAAGTCCGGTATATAATTTAATGCACACAGTTCGATTGCTCTAGACAACTTGAAGCTTTGATTGGAGCATGTTGCGATAGTGAGCACTAAACACGGAGGCATCACGGACGTACCTAACAAAAGCGTGCTAATGAGGAAACCATGTACACAACACGACGCGTCAGCCGATGGCGAGAACACGCTGATTGAGTGAAAGTAACCACACAGTACTTCAAAACAGGTAACGGCATGTTGTAACAACAACAAGTAATACAACAGAATCGTAAAGGCTGTGAACTTGAAGAAAACTAGAACGTGTGTTATTATCGCACGTCGACACGGTGAATTTAATTTTACTGAGAAGTTTGACTGCTCTCCCTGTAGGTTCGTAATATCCGAGTTTTCTGACAAACACACTGTAACTATGTTTCAGGATTGTATCTTCCGTTTTGTGGTGTAAGTTGGGTTGTAATTGCCTTCGTAATTTTCATTGTGTTTGTCTACGAACTAGTAGAGATAAGGTGTACAAATTGCATTTCTCTTGGCATTTGCTTTGAAACTAAACATACCTACACAGACAATCTCCTTGTTCAGTTGACTAAGATAAATAGCTTTATCCGAGAACACATATTTTCTTGTAGAAAAAAGTGAATAGACCGGTACAATACGAATGAAAAATAGTACCGATTGATCACATTCGGTTGGTAAATTATGTTCTGAAGGAAATTGAAGTATGTACCGTACCAAACATTGTTATTACTATGTTGTAACAATCATAACGAAACAAAAAAACAACTGTTTCTGTATCACTAAAATTAAGCAACGCAATTGAACTTTAAAGTTACTTCAACTCAACTGATTCAGTTCTACTCTTGCTTAATGCTAAAGATAAACTATTTGGTACAAACAACTATTGTTTGCTTTTAAACTCATAGTCGCAACAGATAAATGGAAATCAATTCGATTGGTGCTTACAGTTGCACCAAACTTCGGCAGTTTGGATGGGAATATAAGTCGTTGCAACATTTGCAAAGTAAATACATTTAATATTTGTAGCCATTATATGGTTCTAATCTTGCTAGCTGTTGCTTGCGGCTTTATTCGCATACAAACTTAGTTTGAACTCTCCGTTGAATCCACACGGATAAATTGAAGAGATTTGAAAAAATTTACCCATTATTATCACAGGCGTGCTGTTGTGTTATTAACCTCTGCACGGTCTACGAAACGAGTTTCTATCTTCAGTAGCTATGTGGTAATCAGTCACTGACAGATTTTTGTGAAGAATTAGTCCGTTAGTAACCCAACAAAATCAACATTGTGTTCAACAGGTCAATCAAAGAATTGAATTTGTGTTTAAAGTTGTTTTTTTTTTTATCATGTGACTTGCCTTTCCAACCCACTTTAAACATTGACAGAATGGTCAACCATAGCCATTACGTGCAATAAATATGAACAGTCTAATTCAATACTCTCAGTTTGTACAGATAGTGCAATCCACGAAGACGCGCCCCACTCTTCTTCCTAATCGTTAGCAGTTATCGCTAGTCAATTCTGCAACCGTTTTAGTTTTTTCGATACACACAAATTAGCCATTAATAATAATTTGTGTGTATCGACAAAACTAAAACACTAGCGGAATGTTGCTTACTTGTGCTGTAAGTATTAGAAAAAAGAGTGGGGCGCGTCTTCGTGGATTGCACTATCTATACCTAGGCCAGACTGTTTTTATTAATATTTCTAAGAAAATGATAAAGTATATCCAAGTAAAAATCAGCGTAATAGCACTAAGAAGAAAAATAACTAACTTAATTAACAAATATTTATATCATGTCGCAGATCTTAACGACTATAAGAAGTGGCGGGTGTGTAATTAGGCCGATATCTCATTCCATTTAGAAGATTCCATTACCATTATTATTTCTAGGGACATTGCCTTACTATAATGTACCCCCCGTAATCCTTGAATTATTGATAACTAGCTTTTAACCGCGGCTTCGACCGCGTGGAGGTCGGAAATTATCCCATCGGAACATTCTACGCGCATACCACCAATCTGGTGCACAAAAGCAGGCACAGCTTCATAAAATCGACAGCGTCTCCACCACAAAACCCGGCTGACGCCCATTGCGAACAATGGCACGCTATTCTTCTCCCTCCTATTTGCTACCTACGACCGAAAGAGTATCTCCCTGGAGAGTGTAATCTTTCGTTTTCCTCTGAAAGCCTCTAAATCGTCTCCGACCACAAGTGGGAAGATGTAACTACCAACCTGGTAAAGTGGGCTACCTTGACGAAACGGCATAGGGTTTGGATATGCAGCTACATATGTCGCAAATTATGTTCAACCTCCTATCCTGCTTTCTGTATCTCAAAACATGCATTCAAAGTGACCTCTGCATTGCCACCGACGATGCCGTGGAAGTGGTGAAGTTTTGGGCCTACAGGATCTGAAATACAGTCGTGCTAGCGAAACGAAGAAAAAATCTGGGATAAAAAGTATCCTATGTCCTTACTCAGGTCCTGGTTTACCTGTGTGCTATCTTTCATCCAAATCCGTTTAACCGTTTTTGTGTGACTGAGTAACAAACAGCCAAACTTATAAACTTTTACATTTATAATTTTGTATATTAGTAGGATAATCAAAATATTTTTAATAAAATAATGGCCCCGATTCTCTTGTTCACAAACTAAACTAAATTTCAATTCAGTGCATCTTTTTTTTTCTATTTCAATAAGAAAAGGACAGAAGATAAATACACACATCAAAAGTGTCTAGGGATCAAGCATTTTTATGCGGATTTCTTGAGATTGAGATGTGGCTTTGTAATAAATTTATGATTTTATAAATTTATATGGATCCTTTTTGGTGCATTTCATAATTTGAATCAGGAACTGTGAATCAAATTCGAGTAAAAGATGAAAATCAGCTGTCAATATTTTCCCTATAAAAACATACAACGCATTGAAGACATTATTAGTGCTACTGTTTCCCTACTACTGATTAAAACCAACGTTATTATGGAGCGGCGACGTCATTTAAGCAGGGAAGAAATGCTCAGAGCCGTGGGAATGATAGAAGCTGGTTCCCGGCAACGTACTGTGGCTTTAGCTCTGAATACAAGTCAGAGTGTTATCAGTCGACTTTGGACACGTTACCGAAGCACTGGTACCGTGGCTGAGCGCCATGGAGGACGGTATCGCTGCACCACACGGAGACAAGACCGATACATTCAAATCTTAACTCGAAGAGCTCCAACAATAACCGCCATGATGTTAGCCGTGAGGCTTCATCACTCTTCAGGGAACTTAATTAGCGACCAAACAGTCAGAAACCGCTTGCATGAAGTGAACCTTCATTCCCGAAGACCGCTACGGGTACCACCTATAGCAATGCACAATCGTAGGATTCGATATCAATGGGCTCTTGAACACAGAAATTGGGCAGAAGAACAATGGCGTTTCGTGTGCTTTTCTGATGAGTCTCGTTTTGGTATGAGACCGGATACAAGACGTATACGACACTGGAGAACCCCTGGACGCCAACAGCGATTAAAATCCTGCCAGGAAGTCCATCCTTATAGTGGTGGAACCATCATGGTATGGGCGGGTATTTGGATCGGCGGAAGAACTGAGTTGATTTGGATCAGAGGCAACCTCAACGCTCAAATTTATGCTGAGACGATTGTATCAGACGTCATCGTTCCTCTACAAGTGCAAATCGGTCCCTTATTTCAGTTAATGCATGATAATGCACGACCGCACACCGCAAGAGTTGTAAGACAGACTCTCGCCGCAGCTAACATCAATGTCCTGCCCTGGCCTGCTCAGTCGCCAGACTTGAACCCGATTGAGCATGCATGGGATATGCTACAGAGAAGAGCTCTGCCGAATATGGAGGGTATCCAGTCGCAAGAAGACCTTTTTTTGTTGTTGCAACGAACATGGGCGGCCATTCCACAGCGTGATTTGGATGAACTCATTTTGAGTATGCCAAACCGATGTTCTTGTGTTGTTAGTGTTCGCGGTAGAAACACGGATTATTAATTGTTTAAGTTACCCAATAAAATTTTAGAGAAAACTGTTATTTCAGTCTTTTTTTCGAACTTTTGTGTTAGTGGTTCAAATGTCAAAAATCCCTTTATAAGGAAAATGGCAAATTTCTTTATTAATGCAAAGGTGACTTGGTTTATCGTTACTGTGACAAACGAAAACACTTTATTTGATGAATCCTTAAAGAAAATTTTAATTAATATCAATCAGGAGAAAAGTTATTGCAAAAATATATGTTGATCCCTAGATACTTTTGATGTGTGTATTAGTTTAGTCCTGTCAAACTAGATAATACCTACATAGACAAGTTTAGACGTGATTAAAAAATTGGCTACTAAAAATACGTCAATTTACGTTAGGCGCTGACTAATTTTACAGGACTAAACTAATATTTATCTTCTGTACTTTTCATAATTAAATAGAAAGAAAAAGATGCACTGAACTTAAATTTAGTTTAGTTTGTGAACAACAGAATCGGCGCCAATGTTCAGCTATTATATGACCCCCTTGCCTCGGAAAGCACGTTAAGCCTTTACTCCTGCTCCTGATCTCTCTCCGGTCGTGTCGGATTGCCGTCCCATCGGACTATGAGAGTGAGGGAAGAGGGAGTGCATAATATAAGGATAATATCTCCTGCGTACCTGGCTAATCTCCGTTGAGATTGGTCACCGTGACCGAAGTCGGTCGGGGAGGCTATTATTTTATGTTTAGTTAAATTGCGTGTGACGAATACCAATCTACGTAAAAATACTTTAGGGTCAATAACTTACACACTACCCTATATACCTAAAACAATAACAACACAAACAATATAAGATTTTTTCACGCACATGTAACATAGCTGAGAAAACTTAATTGTTCATATTCGTTACACACGCACATTCACACGACTGGTCTTAATTTTTAAATCTATTGCACCTTATTATGTAACAAATTGCTTCATTAGTGTATTTCATTGCTTGAATATTCATTTGTAGTTTATAGCTCAATGAACACTATAATTAATACGGTATAGTGATGTTCCAGCGTGCTACTCAAAGTGTCTATATCGATAGTCAGACTGTCGTTAACAAATTCAATCGTAGAAATTAAGAAACTTTTTAACGAGCAAAGTCACTGATAAAAGTCAGCAAATAGTCTATTCGCTAACTTTTTTCAGTGACTCAGTTTTTTCAGTGATCTATGCTTTTTTGCTTTAATAGATTTATTTTATAGAGCCATATGGAAAAGATATAATATTTTAATTTAGGTGGGTATACTTCAGCAGAGCAGTTAATAAAAACTTGTCCCTTTAAAAGGCCAACCCAAAAATACTAATATATTAAAAAAAAAAAAAAACAATATAATACTCTGGTTTTTCAATAACGAGGTTCTCTTGGGGTTTCAGTATCGGGGTCTCGTGGTCCCAAGCGCGACTGCTGAACCTGATCATGGGTTCAATTTCCAGGCCGGGCAGTGCTATTGGATTTTTCAATTAGGAATTTCTTAGAAACAGCGAAGAGTTAGAAAGTTGGCAGTGTGATACCGCCATCCCTCGGAAAGCACGTTCAGTCGTTGGTCCTGCGCCAGATCTCCCTCCGGTTGTGTCGGATTGCGAGACGTCTCATCCTACTAAAAGAGTGAGGGAAAAGATAGTGCAGTTGTGTCTGCACACACACATGTGCACTATAATATCTCCCGCGCCGAAGGCTAGTCTCCTAGAGATTAGCCGCCGTGGGTGGAGTACGGTCTGGAGGACTATACAGGGTCAAATAAAATAAGCTAGCGAAACTCTACAGACATGATGGCAATCGATATCTAAATACTATAAAACAAAAAAACTAATTGATTTGATGATAATTTATTTTGAGTTCAACGACCGCATGTAGTGCATATGCTCGAAATATCTGTTAAAAAATCTAATTTTGTTTCTGTACACTTCAAAGACGCGTGATGCTATCGATATCTAAAAACAAAATAACTGGTCTTCTCAACTCATACTTCATGTAACAACACTAGCAGCGGTAGTTGACCCTAAAATAAATTATAAGTTTATCATCATCATCATATATATCACCCCGCAAACGTCGTTTTGCAAAAAAAAAATAGATAGTAGCCGAATCTCAGACCTACCCGATTTTTTTCGATTTCATACAAATCGGTCCAGCCGTTTCGGAGGAGTATGGTAACTAACACTGTGACACGAGAATTTTATATATTAGATTTCATCCGAAAAACGTCCACTGCTGAACATAGGCCTCCCCAGGCCTCCACTTCGATCGTTCTATCCTTCTCCATCCAGCGGATTCCTGCAGCCTTCACAAGGTCATCGGTCCATCTTGTTGGAGGCCTTCCAACGCTACGTCTTCCGGTACGCGGTCGCTACTCCAGAATCTTTGGCCCCATCGGCCATCTATTCTGCGAGCAATGTGCCCTGCCCATTGCCACTTAAGTTTGGTATTTCAAATCTTCGGGCTATGTCGGTTACCTTAGTTCTCTTGTGGATCTCTTCATTTCTGATTCGATCACGTAGGGAAACTCCTAGCATAGCGCTCTCCATTGCCCTTTGAGGAGTTGTAAGTTTATAAATTGAACAAAATCTCAGGACATCTAAGTGTTGCTAAATTCAACTTAAGCACTATAACAGCACGTACTTTATATTAATGAGCTGATGCTACCTGTCTATAAATTATAATTATGTTTGTATAGGCTCATGCTCCCGTGCCTGTAATACTAATCTGAACTAAAATGCATTATGATGTAATTTGATTGTGTGCAAATATGGGTGTGTTGTGTTATTTCAGCTAAACGTTGCAAGTTTAGCATGTGTTTTATGTAGTAAGTCATTCAAGAGGTTATAATAAAAATATTTTTTTTGTTATTTGAATGAAGGGTGCACTGTCTGTGCGGTTCTTTCCTCAAAAAATCATTTCAGACACTAATCTACATGGTCCTCACACAATCTGGATTAGATTATGTCTGGACTTCAAAAGAGACTTTTACCCCTGAGTTCGTTTTGCCATTTCTTGTCAGGATTAGTCAGATTGGAAATGTTGATCCATTTAGCAATTATTTTTATTATTACCTTCATTAGCATAGCTATAATCTTCATTACGTATGTACAAAAGTGAAAGTGATTTTGCTGTCCTATTTTACAGAATAAACAATTTCATTTGATGAAGCCCTTTCATTTCATTGCTTTTATTCTGTTACAGATATTAAATATTACCTTTGGTTGAAAGAGTAAAAGCTAAGCTTTAGAAACATTATTGTGATTAGTGACGACTACTAACAAAAGGATTTCTTGTTTCAGGTATTTATTTATAGGTACTTGTTAAGGCATAATATCTATCGAAATACTTTGTTTATGTATTTTTTAGGACATGTTTATAATCGAGCCTCTAATAATTCCCATTTAGCGCTCGTAAAATATGATTGAATAGGTACTCTAATATAATGATTTCGTCTCTTTTTGTGAACCTCAAATATTCCAATTTTAGTGGCCTGAACATCTATACTAATATTATAAAGAGGAAAGATTTGTATATATGTTTATAACGAATTGGCTCAAAAAGTACTGGACCGATTTTAAAAATTATTTCACCATTTGAATGCTATATTATCACTGATTAATATAGGCTTTTTTAATTGCAAGAAAAATAAAATGTTTAAAAAATAAATGTCCACCCGTGCGAAGCCGGGACAGGCCGCTATACTAAATAAGTAACTGCAACCATCTTCGATATAGCGCTCGCCGGCCGTTGCCATCGTGCCAAAGTGTTCATCATTAGAAGCGAAAAAGTTTTGAGAGGATCAGTTATAATATTTCCGTTTTATTAGACGCCGTAACTAGTATTTTTACACTTTCAATCACAATACAAATAAATTTGAAAGATATTGCTAATACATTGCTTTATATATTCGAAAAAATTGTCTGCGCAACAACCTAAATAACGCAATGAATATTGTTGAACTGTCAAAATGAAAGCGTGTTACGCAAGTACCCCGCCGGACTTTTAATTTTGATGTTAAACTTCACATCTTTAAGACTATGCCAACCGCACAGTGGCGCCCTCATCGTTTGTTTGGTTATTTCATACAATTTAGAATGAAAATGCAGAAAATAAGCACGTTAAGTTGTGCTTCACAAGATTATTCGTTAATATTATTAGAAACGGTAGTTTTACATTGTTTAGTTTTATTATAATCCTTAAAACGGACGGAATATAGTAGCCACTGTTATCCGTTTTAAGGATTAAAATAAAACTAAACAATATAAAACTACCGTTTCTAATAATATTAACGTATAATCTTGTGAAGCACAACTTAACGTGCTTATTTTCTCCATTTTCATTTTATACTGTATGAAGTAACCAAACAAACGATGAGGGCGCCACTGTGCGGTCGGCATAGTCTTAATCAACTATCTACATACGAAAAAAAAATTAAGTAAACAGGTCATTACGGTAGATCAAGTTTATAGGTCACACGATATGTAAGACGAATGTATCAGCAATACAGCATTCTTATCGAATAAACCTCAGATGTTTTCTTGTACTTCTTCCTCCGCGGTGATATTCCGACGGTAAAATTGTGGTAAGTACATTTATAACAACATGGATGATTTAGTCGCCTTTCCGTTCCGTAGCACATTGACGTGACAAATGGTGTACATTTTTAGGCTTTTTCCCTTTGTTTTATGTGTGAGTAGATTTTTATGTAACATAAAATATTATAATGCATTAGGTACATAATTTTTGACCGGCAAAAATGAACCTAAATTAAAATGAAGGTACTCATTTGAAGCACAATCATTAGAGCTTTTTATAGTACATAACCTCAAAGAATAGATACTCCATGGCAACAATAAAACCGATAAGTAAAAGTAAGAAGGTAACGACCTGTTTAACAAGTTTCTTGCCTGTGGCATTTGATTAGATTAGAGCAACTTTTGTTTTGCTTCACCTTATGGTGTACCATAGGCAACTGTATCGCACGGTGTAAATCAGGCTTAAAGTGCTAAAAGTCCTATGCTAAAAAGATTGAAGGCTATGTATGTGATTCGGCACAATCCTAAACGCTTTCAAACATATACTCGTACATGCCGTTGAAAGCATCAAGTAGGTAAGTCCAATATTACAAAGATGTTTTGTATGTAACAAAAAGACATCTATTGTTTATAAATAAAATTCGCCACTCCGCCTCCTAACTGCCGATGATAACTTATTCGAGGCCCATTATGTCCCGAATTTATGGTTGATTTAACTCGTTTGTTCCGGGAAAGAACTTCCCATGCCTAACGATGAGATACACCAACGAAGATAGGGTAATGCCAAAGCTATTCCGAATTCTTACGCATTTTTCCGTATTCCGAACTTCGGAACGAAACCAGCTTTAATTAAAAATATCGAACCCTTCTAAATTATTTATGTAGAATTACATTCCGATCGTATCAATGACGCCTACCTGAAATTCAATAAGTGCCTCCTACATTCTAAGAAGTTACTTAATATATTCAACAGCCTTCAGAATTCCTTAATATTAATATTGTTAATAAGCGAAACCCAAGAAGAGGAAAGTAGGTCAATTAGGACGCATATCCGTAAACAAAAGGGAAATCTGATCCGCGAATCATAAATCCGAGTTTCATAGTTGATAAGTTTGCCACGTGCCGATAATTGATTTCGCGCCTCTGATAACTATAATGTATTGAGTATCCGAGATAGGTTGGCGAACCAACACGTACTCCGGACAACTTGCAACGTGACGCGAATGTTGCCAACTCGATCCTTTAAAATTACCAACGCGATCAATAGCACGAACAACGTAAAGGTCTCGGTCAAAGATTTCCTTCGACTGGCTAGTTTGTTATTCAGGACAATCACTGTTTATGTGCTACCGTTAACCTGGTTACATTCCTATGGCTAAGAATTTGAATTTGAATGAGCTACTTAATCAACTCCCGTCTCGCAGCGTACAACATATAAGTCTTCTAATTTACTTGTACCAATTTCTCTGAATAGCCAATCCTCTGTAATAGCAGAATTTGCCTAACAACATTATACTGAACTTCCAATCATATAAGGGCTTTCAATTAATTAACTATGCTCTCTAATTCGTTGAAGTTGCGAGGCGATGCATTAAATCGCGCTCATCCGCACAAGCTGCATAGAATCTCGCCTTAATTACAAAGAGCGGCGTCAGCTAAGATTTACCAATTAAGGGAATCGGAAGCGGAACCACTTGCCCAGTCAGCGGGGCTCAGCGCAGCCGAGCATGGAGGCCCAGGCCCACACACGCTTCTATTAAGAACTAACGATCGTAACCAAATAAAACGCTGAAGGGATTCCTAATTTACATATTTTTTGTGAAGGACGCTCGCTTTTGTTTGGGACGTAACACATTTTGTCCCGAATATGTCGCCTTTAAATTATCAGCCACATTATTTTATGGTTCCTCTGAACTGGAAAAAAAGGAACATATTAAACGTATCAGCTGTATATCTTCCCACGCAATTTGTAAGAGTCATCTGTGGGAAACGGATTACTTAATGTTTGGTTGCTTACCAATCGGTCACTGCACGCGATGCGACCAAATTGAAACATATTACTGCTGGTTTTTTTCGAAGACGTGTGACTTCTACCAACCCGCACTGGGCACACGTGGTGAATGAGTGAATGCCCACTCCCTCTCATCGAGAGAAGACTTGTGTCCCAGCAGTAGGAAAGGTTATAGGCTAATTATGCTACCGCTTGTTTTTTTTTTTGGTACATGGATATGTACCAAAAAACAAGAAGTTTTGAGAAGGGAGACTAGATAGGTACCTAGTCTCCCTTCTCAAAGACACATATTCATTGGTCTTGACATTGTGGACGTTGCCAGCTAAAGAAACAACCCTGAAATAGCTATATGCCATAAAATAAAAAGATAATCTTTAAATAAACACTATCTAAAGTACTTTAGATAATGATAAAATTTACGCAAGAAATATCAAAGAGGCTTCGACACAAATCGATATCGTTATCTCAATGAGAATAAAATTATGCTCAACATAAAATTACGTTGTCCCAAAAATGAATAAACTTTTTACATAAATTGCTGATAACAATAGCTGTTTTAGTATACTAAATATTAATTCATTTCATTGTTACTGAAAAAGTTAGTCCAAAATGAGTAATTTCATTAAAAAAGTGGGTGAAAAGTAACTCGGATTTCGAAGACGACCTTTTAAGGGGTTCACCAATAATATCTCCGGATCTAAGGACCAGACACTTGGAGTGTTTGAACAATAATGAGATTAAAGAAAATTCTTGTTTTAAACTTATCCTGATTACAGGAAAGTGAGCCTTCGAGGCGGTATGCAATAGAAAGACAATAGAAGGGAACAAAGCAAAGGTAAAAACAAGAAAAAATAACCAACACGTTTGAATGTGATTCTTTAAGTCACTAGAGAAAATGCCCCCCATCTTTCAAGGGAATAACATGCCTTCACCCCAGCATCAAGCTGAGTAGGTTTTTTTATATAGAAATCTCTGAAGAGAAGTTCCAATTAAAATGTTCAAGGTTTACAAGTAAAGGGAGACACCACAAGATGTTATAAAGCTTAAAAAAATAAAGGTACAAAATTCCTCCGGAAAAAATATTTTCTGAGCATATTGTCACAGCATTATTAAATTAAAGAGAAGAACACAGTAACGACTTTTAATTAGGTACAAGTACCATAAGGATAACTTAACAAAAGGTTACAATTTGAGGGTTTTCTATTCAAAATTCTCTGTGATTCTTCTTAGCGTATCGATGGCCAATAATAATAAAAAAATGTCTGTGGTGAGCCAAAGAAAATAAATGTAAAGATTTAAAAACGACAGTTTATATTTTGAATTGACTTCGTCTTTATCTAGAGAAGCAATTAAAAGGCTCACCTATTTTACTTGAAAATACTGTACCTTAAACTTACCTGTAAGCTAGCTGTACCTACTTAATTAAGAACTTGTCTATGAACTTCATAGATTATCTTGGAGGTATTTGTTCAGGATTATTGAAGCGTTTATAGTTTAAAACGACACTGGATATTGAATCAAAATCCAATTATTATTGTCGACGCCGACGAAGCAAAAGACCTACTCAGAGAAAATATCAAGCGCCTGCTCGTTAACTTACTACTCAACTAAGATAGCTTTACATTTTAAAAAGATATTATGATGGTGGCACTATAAGATTCATAAGACGATAAAGTATCCCTTTTTTAAAATTGTGCATATGAAAGGCTCATACATAAGAATGTTAAAAGATAACACTTTTTGCTTTTCCATAATTATTTTATAACCATTTCGTTAAAGCAGTATTAACTTATCAGATGTTCTTTAAATTCAAGATACAAGAAAGTTTAATGAAACTAGAGAATTACATAAATGCGAATCTCATAAAAACTTACATCCTTTAAGCCGATAGCGTCTTATCGTAATGCTCTTAGTCAACTATTAGAGTACAATCTAATACTGCTGACTATTCCACGTCTATTTAGAATTCCGTGTGTCCTGGAGCGATAAAGTCGGCGGACCTAATAACTGGTATTATTAGCCATTCAGCGTAGTTATTGCTGGACCAGCTATCCGCTTGCGACAATACGCCTTTAATTGAATGTCCGCTGTTTATCTTTGCTATAGTATGCTGAGTTATCTACTGAAAGCCAAGATAGACTATCTCTATAATTTATTTCACTATATTATCCGTTTTCTCTACTTTACTCACGTCCAACAATTTGTATTAGAAACTCGAGCCAGGTTTGATTTATAGCAAGAACAGTGTATCAAAGACCACAATACATTGTCGATACCTCGAGGTTTGTACATGTCTGCAATCTACAGAGGAATGATTAATTTTCCTGCCCTGTACACACACACAGGTCTGCTTTTCAATCGCCTCAAAATCCTACAGAAGATTTCAAAGATGAGTGTGTTAGTGTGTGTACGTTTACAATAAGTGTAATATTGTGATGTCAGGCTAGTCCTCTGTGGTGTCAGATACAGGTGTCGCGATGTGCAATACGCAATAACCCTGTGTCGGGAGCACGAATTGCCCCAAACTATTTGTGGTCCAAAGTTTGGAATGAGCGTGCGCTCCGCTCTAACGTTTTGCTACATTCACATTGTATGAATATTTCGGACATGGTATTCTGTGTTGACGTGAATATAGAACAGTCATGCTTTTAGAGCGACTCGCAGCTCAATTTTGCTACAATTCTTGTCAATATAATTGTTCTTCCATTATTGTATTAAATTAAGAGCCTAAAGCTGAGCCATTTTCATTCATCAACCTACGTTTTTAACTTATAGGTAAGTGAGTCTCTTTGATATTTTAAGACCCATTGGAATTCCTATTCGAACCTATAAAAAAATTATTACGGATTCTATAATTGGAAAGTATGAAAGAAATTAGATTCTCTTTGGGTCCGGTAATTGAGTGAAACCTAATGGTCCCACGAGGCGTAGTCAAATAGCCCAGCTTAAACGAACCAATCATGCGAATGATCAACTTTATTTACGTAATGTAACGACGTTTTATTTAATTTGATGGCTATAAGATATTAGAGTTCAGTTATTTTCGATATCCTGTCGTTTCCTTAGCTTATGAGGGGCTAAGAACACTTCTTTTTGCAATAAACTGCTAACGCTGTCTGCTTCTAAGTCACCTTTTTCAATATCCGGTAGATACTCATGTATTCGGGGACCATACGGCAAAGAATTTATAGACCTAATATCCCCTTTACTTTGTTACGGCCAAAGTATGGAATCCACACAATAATAATAATTAAATAATTTGCATTTATTACGGAGCGCGCCCGATAAGTTTTTATTACATTTGGACCCAAAAATTAAAGCTAACACACATTTACTAATTTGATGTGCGAGTTACAGACATTCGTGCCAACTGTTTTACGGAACTGTCGTTAGACGCAGGGTTGTCGAGTATACTCATCCAAAATTAATATTTTGAGGTCTTGTTGAAGTTAAAAAGGGGTCAGTATTTTGTACATCTGTAGGTAGATTCTGGACGAAACACGGTTTTCACTATAACAAAGGCGTTGCTGCAATACTTTTCTCATACAAATTCAAGAGAAAATCGTATTTAAAATGTTTCCCTGAACTGAGATAAGGTTTTGCTGTCCGGTATTTTGAGCAGAGTTATGTGGCAAGCGTGTGCAAAATACCGGCAAACGAAGCGACGATAAAGGGTTAGGTTCAAACTTATGGGCGCGCACCGGTTGAATGAATAGTGCTCTTAATTGCCAACCGGCTTTGTCAATGGCTTTCCACTTTTTAGGACGCCATTTCCGAAGCTAAGGGGCGGAAATTGCAAATCGTATGAAGTATTTCATTCGAAATTAAATTAACTTCGAAATAAAATGTATTGTATTTCTGTTTGTGAACGTGTAACAAAATTTTATTGCGAGGCTTTACTTTATTGCTTTTATTCAAATTGATACTGATTTCTAAATGTCTCGTTAATGCTTTTTTTATTATAATATCAAATAGATAGAAAATAAAATGACGCAATTATTCAGCCTAAATGATTGTACGAACATTTCAATCACATATCAATTCGTTTGACAATCACTTTTCCATGGTAAATTAGTTCATGCATAAGATCAAAATCAAAACCAATCAAGGTTTGATAAAGCGTGCCGTGCTTTTAAATTAGGAAACAAAGTTACTGTTACCGTTAGCCTGCATCATCCACTGCTGGGCCTCTACCCATGAATTCCAGCTCTTTCGATCCAGGGCTAATGTGGACCACTTGTCGTTTGATTTCTCCAGCTTGCCCCGCCATCTTCACGCGGTCTGCCGCGACGCCTTCTGGCTGTGTGGCCTTGTGGCTCCACATAGTGGTTATTTTGGCCCAGAGCTCAAGTAACGTAACAAAAAATTAAACAAATAGAAAATGTTTTATGGATATAAAATACAACTTGATCTCGGTAACCCTTGCGTGAAACATGCTAGAGACGGGCCCCGTACCAAATGTAAACGCCCTAACTGAAAACCAATATCGATATTCTGCAGTTTGATGATACTAAAATTAAACGTTCTGTCTGATATTTGCCAGTTTCACTTATCTTAGTTTGCTTAAACCCTTTTGTGAGTAATCCAATTAATCGAACTATTATTAACTGACTTTTATCTTTGGTGAACAGGTTAATCAAGAACTCTTACTCCTATCTACATGCTCAGTTTAAAACCATTATAACAAGTTCTGTACCTAGCAGAATATTTTTTACTTAATTTACGTCCGAATAAACGTGATTCAAATAGGGAGAGTTGGCTAAAGTAATTAGTCGTATACAAACCAGCCCATCCCTAGCTCTGATTCAGTAGCTACCTTTAAAGTTGGTAGTTTGATTCGTTTTATTTGTTAGCGGGTATTTTCCGATCCCCATTCACATGAATCAAACCGAGCGGACTCATTTATTTGATAGTAACCGACAAGGTACACCCCTACCCAACTATAAATTCGAACGTAGACAAACTAGTGAGGGGATAATAAAAAAAAATGGGATAATCTTAATTAATCATCTCTCTATTGCCATTGTTTGTGATTGTTAATAACAGTGATGAATTACTTTTGAGATATGGAAATATTAACAACGAATTCCTTCTTTCTAACATGACTCATGTGAATAAGAAGTTAATTTCAAGAACCTTGTCTGGAATAAGTTTATTCATACTAGAACATAAATTCATCTTTATCTAGGTACAAATCCGAGATAAGGAGTCTAGACGTCCATACCATAATTTAGAACGAAGAACTCAATACAAAAACCTAATTCCGTTTGAATTTTAATTCCGCTAGAAAATAAATTAGATACGAATTTGTCTGGCTCATTTGTGAGAGATCCAAAGCCGGAATAAGACACCTATTTTCCAAATTTTCCCATTTTACAGTCTTATTTGATAAAAGGTCTAATTTAATTAAGCTAATGAAGAGTGTTGCGGTAATCCAATCCTTTTTACTAATTAATACGGTGGAAAGTTCTGCATGTTGAAATTGGAGAATGAAACCTCAATAAATACTTATGTGATGGCTTCATTATTTTCTCGTTGGTGGCTAGCGAACAAACGCTCACGAATGAATGGTTAATGAAAAGCTCCTGAGAACACCATACGTATTTCGTCCCCGAGGACCAAATAATAATTCATAACTTACGAATAACCAATTTCAGATGTTTTTCTGTTATGAAAGTTAAACGAATGGGTGATTTTTGTTTGCTTTCTTGAAATTCGTTTCGTTGCATCTTTTCATTAAAACGGCACTTCGATATAAATACAAAACCATTGAGCAAAAAGAATATGGCACTACAAAAAACATTTTAATGTTTTATATCTTTGTAATAAAGTGGAGCAATTACGAAAAAACATTTACCGAACCGTTGAGTATCTATTACTTTTCAAAAGTAAAAGTGATGAATAGAAAAAACTTTTGCGTAAAAAAGTAAAAAAGACGTAACTGCGTTGAATGCAGTTTGGATCGTAATTAGAGATAGATTTTTTCCAAAATTAATTAAAAGTCACCGTTGGCCACAGCTTCGGGCGAGCGATGTACGTGCTCAAAATACTTTCAGACTCCCCTTTTGTTCTGCTGTTCCTGTTTGAACACCTAGCTATGTTTGTGTACCTCGAAAACCCTAATGACAATTTTTCATATTACTGGGGAAAGTATTCTGGATTTAATTCATTTTAGAGGAAAATTAAATAAGTATAATTTTAATTAAATTAGGAAACAAAAAAATTGTAATATTATAGGTAGACCTGATGCTCTTGGAAATGTTTTGGCAAAAGTAGTGCGCATCGTAAATCCCAATGTGCCCGCTGTCACTATGTAAAGTAAAGGCAGTGTCTTTGCTACCCTCGTTTCACTTTTTTTATTTGACGTCTTTTGCTTACATATCTGAGTTTCTGTATTTTCGTACTTTACCTAATCGTTGAGTAAATTTTAGAAAAACTAACCTAAACTGTGTTTTGTGTAGACAGATAAGAAATGTCAACGGTATATTTCTATTAAAGACAAAAAGAACTGTTCTTAATTTTTCTACAAAACAAAACTTCAGAGAATAGAGTCATTTTCGAGTGTATTGTGAGAATAATTGTAGGTATTATCACAGATTAAAACTAGAACGGTGGCAGAGCGTGACTTGCCATGGTCGGGTGGGCCCAACCGTTGCGCGGTGCAGCGGGCGTTCAACTACCTAATAAGTTCAGGTGCTATCAGACATAAGCAACCGCACTACTTTATTATCTTTTTTTTGTAAAAAAAGATGAAACATTTTCCTTTTTTGTGGCCTTTATAAAATGCAACAGCGAAAGTGGTTTGTAGTTTTATTATAATAACAATTTTAATAAAAGATAAAGTTGCGTTCATTTTTATTATATTTCAATTTTGAGAAATGATATATTTATTGCGAAAGTTATTCCAATTTTAAAGATTACCTACGTCATCTTAATACTTCTTTCTTCAGAAGCTCAAGGTCGAATAAAGGACAATATTTAGGTCGTAGCCCCACTGAGTGGCTGTATAGATACGACTGTGAAGAACAAAATTATGCCAATGGGGCGGCTGCCATAAGTTAAAGGGGTTTATTGCGTTACTGACGCATTGCCGTAACTCTAGCGTAGATCGGAGGTCTAGGCTGATATGACGCCAGAAAAATAAATAGTAAATAAGAAAAAAGGGATGACATTTTTCTGCTCTCTTATATATTTCTTGAATATGTTGTATTCCCTTTTTGCTTAGATATTAATTTCCCTCAACCGCCTATTTCAGTATTTTTTTATACAAAGTGGAGACGACAATACGACAGTAAATTAAGTTTCGTTTATCTAACGACGTTCCCAGTCTACATACAGAAACTCAACTAAACATTTAGGGGTTTATTTATAAACGATGATTAAAGTTAAGTAACGTTCTAACTATCGTTAATCGTTCGCTACTTAAGTTTAATTAACGTTTATCAATAAAGGGGATAGTCACTATAGCTAGTCAAAGATTAGCAAAACCCACAGTCAGTGGATCGTCTGAGGCCCCGTTCCCACTATGACGTGAAGACAGATTATCGTGTCGTTTAAAGCGTCGTGGCTTTTGTATTTAAATGGAAGTGTTCACATATAAGACGGCACGATTAACTGTCGTCCACGACTTCTTTTTGCAGTAACGATAGATTGTCAGTCAATGGGAACGGCTAGCACGACAGTCGTAAAACGTTAAAAAACGTCACGACTTATTGAGACGGCAAATCATGTGTCGTTATTGCGAGTATCTATCGTAGCCATAATAAAAATATCAAAAGAGCGTAGCGGCGACTGATGTGAATAGTAAAAATGTCCGTCACGATCCAATGGGAACAGCTAGATACTACGGTCGTTCGACGATATAATGTTTTGACGACATGGTGGCGATAAGCAGTCGATATAATGGGAACAGCTAGAGACGACAGTCGTCCAACGATAAATTAACCGTCACGACATAGTGGGAACGCGCCCTTAGGGGAACACAGTCGGCCCAACACTACTTTAGTTTGTTTGAAAAAAAAACTTATTAATTTCGATGTTAGGATTTTTTTGATAGTTCCAAAAGACTCCTATGCATTAGTACTCACTGTGTTTTCATTAATATTGTCGTCTACACATTGATATTGGTAGTTGTCATGATGGAAGTATTGTTCTCTTTTCTACCAGTATTTTACTAACCATAAAAAAAATACACGGACACTGAAAAAAATCCAGATGTAAAATTAAACCAAGTATCAAATAGTACGTAATAAATATCACCACCGCTCACCGTATGTCATTTCAGCACGACAGAATGTAACACACATAAAATCTGCTTACACAATAGCACAGGGTTTTATGGTTTAAATTTTGTTCCGTCTGATTTACGTAGGCGGGCGCTGGTACCGCAGGCGTTTGTTATTAACGGAAATTATCATGATTTACAATCAATGCCGATTCACATTTCACCGTGACAATTATAGACGCAATTGCCTGAGTTTATTGCTCAAAAACAAACAAAAACGGATGTACAACTCACCATATTAAGTTAATAATTCCACAGCAAATCACTTCTTGTATGAAGACCAAGATTGTGAAATACCTGTAACAAAAATGAATTCAGAAATAAGACTTTTTTTTTTAACACTAACAAATATGGTTCTAGTTCAAACGAAACGACATTTACAGTACACATGGACCTATAAAGTACATACAGGGAAGCAAACGTGTGCTCAGTCAAGCTCGACAAAATCCTAGGAGCCCATTTACTTGAGTTGACTTCGAACAAATGTCACGAGACGGTGTGCAACTAATACCGAACCGCTCCATGTATCTCTTGCTAAACCTACTTTATATAAATATAGGTAATTCATAGGTATAGGAAATAGATACATGGGTACCACAATAAATGTTTCTATTCATAATTTAATTTCTATAATACTGGTATGTAGTGTTTGCCAATCGAAAATCGGTAAACGGGCGAGAAGGGCGACATCCGAATCAAAATCGAATCGAATTTCGACATTAATCAGTTTAAAACTCAAATGAGCGGCCATACGTTTCATCAGCCGACCGTGCATTATATTATATTTCAATTTTAATGATTCTGCATTCACAACTTTTAATTATAGTTCAGAGATGAGGAGAAAATGCAATAAAAAGCGATAATGAACGTTAGTTTAATTTCGTCAGGAGACAGACGTCATTACGAAGATATTGAAAACGGATAACGGTAATGAAAGGGTTAAGTGTATGATGTATCTCATAGCAATGACAATATAACTAATAAGAGATAATATTCATAAAAATATTGATTTTAATAGCAGAAACACTACAAAGAAATGAAAATAAATCAGACACAGATTGTTTAAAGTTTCTCAGCGTCGTAACTGAAATAATTCTGCGCGGTGCCAATAAATCGTTTCCAAAGACCCGACCACAGAAGTGTATGTTTTCCAGCAATGCTGCACTGCTAGTGTGCATCCATTAATATCAATAAAACATGTACACAGTTCGTCGCACGTTTTAATTCCGCTAAAAGCGTCGATCTCATTGTGGTCGGACCGATGATTCGGAATTACTGTGTCCCCTGTGTCCACTGTTAGACGGGACAGTCCCAGGTGACTCCTAACGAGGATTATACTTTGTAGCTTAAAACTCCAGTCATCCTACTGATCTGCCACAGCCTTTGTGAACTCTTTCGTTATTTCATATTATTACTGTACAGGGATTTGAAAGCCAGTGATACTTTTTGTTCTGAGATGTTGTTTTTGAAGTTTGTGAAAAGTTATATTCTGTTCTGTTAAGCTAACTTCAAATACGAAATAAAGACTTTTGTGTTTTCCTTCTTCCGAGTTTACTTTTAGTAAAACACTTTTCACGACAAGAGTTTACCTGGTATATGTTGTAGCTTATGCTAAGGTAAATCGTTTGCTAAACTGCCCAATTTTATCAATTTAGAAATGGTAAAAATATTCGCAGACACAGCACTGTTCAAGCGGATTGGTGCCCGCAATACCTGTCCTTTCGCACCGGTGACTACAACCCTTCTCTAATTGTGCTATAGAGCTTGCCTACTTTTTTTTTGTTTCTTTTGTTTATTGGATTTATTTGACCACTATCGTTTGCTACTCACTCGTGTCTTACATTTTTTATATGTATATTTAATTAAGTTGTAACTTGGTTGTTGATTAGTTCTGTCGATACGAAATCAATAATATTTCACCAAAGTTTTATATTTAGAGTAAGTCTTAACCTGAGAATATGTTTTGAATTTTTGACAGTTTTTCCATTCTAAAGTCAGTAAGTCAACACAAAGCTTTCTAAGTTGTTACATGAATTCCTAAACTACAATATTTCATAAAAGTTCATATAACTGTAGGACCATTACGAAAGTAGAATAGATACTGTAGTGTTCCACGCTATTTCCTTTGTCGCCGAGGAGATTTTCCCAACGAGTGTCAATCGGCGCGTCGAATGTCTCCCTCTTGGTATATCGACGTCACTGCGCCCGTCTATGTCTGACGTATTCAGCCGTATCTCTCTTTTTACCACTTTTGCCGGGACAGGCAAAAGAAATGGTTATGATTTTGACGGGGCATTGCATGGAGTACACAATGTAGAAACCAGGACGTCTAGGCTTTTTTGTTACTTTGTCGAATCCTCGATTGTTAACTTTTGATTTGAGTTCTATTTCGATCTCATTGTTGTCCATAAGTCAAGTGGGGTGGCATTTCTGAACTTAATTATTATGAGTATTTTGGATATGTCTGGTGATGAGTGAAGTTTTATTTATTGATGAAATCAATTAAAACATTTTTCTAGGTACCTAAGACCCTCTTGGCTTGGTTTGGTTACCATAAATTGATAGATTGTTTGATTGTGACGAATACGAGTATGTACTTATAAAAACAAAACAAAAGAAAGGAAGAACTTTCAAATTCGACAATACCACCCCTGCGGTACTCTACAAATGTTCGTGTTTTAATTTGCAAAAAGTTGTAAAGAAAACAGTTATGATGATAAAATCAACACAAACTTCCGTTACAGGAACAGCTGTTAAGAATATTCAACACTGAATTTAGTCTGACATTTAATCGGAATTTTCATACCTTTTACACTTATTAATTTAAAAGAAAGTTTGAAGGCCAAACCTAAGCTAAGATTTGATTAGATTTTTATTAACTTTTGAAAGGCTGCTAGACATTTTAGTTAGTAGATAAATTAATTAAGGATTTTTGACGAAGGAAAAAGTTTTTTTGTTGCTACGCAAACGTTACAAGAAAATGAGGTTTGTACCTATTGAATATTAGATTCTGTAAAAGCTAATGCTAATGATTAATAGGCATATCACTTCATAACAAATTATGAACTGATAGAGCAAGGTCAACACCTTGTCATAACACTATTATAATATATCAATCAAACAATCAACTTGATATCGAATCGACATAGACCTCTCAAATGTTCCGCCCTAACACAAGGCTCTTCGTCTTCCGCATTCTACTTGGACCACCTTCTGGAATCTTTTAAGCACCAGAAGGGTAATTTTCGTAATTTTAAGAACGTTCGTAGTCTGTGTCAGTCTCGTTCTGTCAAAAACACCTCTAATTTCCCCACATTTTTGACAAGTTTTTGACATCAATTGTCGCTGAGATGAGACTGCGACTAGATTTTGAACGTTTTTAATTACGAGAATTGGCCTTCTGATGATCATATCCTTTGTTTTCATTACCAAATATCTTTAGTAGGAACGAGCTGACCCGACAGACGCTGTCCTAACCAAATTTCAATAGATCATACAAAAATCCCATAGAACCAAGGACGATCAGTTATTCCAAAAAAATCCGGAAAACTTTTGCAATTTTTCTTTCCATAAAAACCTAATTCGAACTATTAGGCACAAACACTTTAAAACAAAGTTCCGTTCTCAAGTGATGCGCTTTGGAGCATTTAATTTTTATTTATATAGAAGATAATCATTTTCATTACTTATAATATCAAAGAAAAAACTCCTCTTCTGAACACTCCTAGTTTAGCCATCTCTTAGCATTCATATTTCGCTTTAAATTTTGTTGTAAATCATGCTAAGATTTTCCTAATCAATACAATAATTATGTACATAAAGATATATAGGTATGTACATATTTTCTAAAAAACGATTCTGAACAAGAAAAATAAAACACCCCACCAAATTATATTTATTAATATTATAAATTAAGTACAGATACATGAATTTTAATTGTGTTATTATAGTCCCGTATCTTGTTACAAAAGGTCTGTGCAAACTTTCGGATAACATTATGAGGAGCCTAATAACGAGAGAGTAAACAGAGTTCGTATATATTACACTACACGGGATAATATTTAACTCACTCCCTTCCTTTTACAGTGTATTTAATATTTTATATTATAGCGTGTGTCGTGTTCGTGCGACCTATGTATTACCTACCTACCTGCACTTGGCCCACTCCCTCTCTTCCCTTATACTGACAATGCGACATATTTGTCTAAACATGACAACGACAGGTATTGTTTAATAAAGTAAAAAACTAGGAAAAAAAAGAACTTTTAAAATGGTTGAATTTTCGGATCGTCGACTGTCGCCTGTCAGTTTTATTAAAAAGGGATCTATTTATTAAAACTGACAGTGATTTCATTCAATTTGTGGGCTCAGTTTACACACAAAATTGGCACATTATATATCTCTTTAATGGATATAATGCTACACTAGTACCTGAACATTATGTAGCAATTATAATGTTGTAATTGACATTGTGTTCCCACCAAAAACTACCGTCAATGACAGTCCCTAGTCTTTGTCAGATAGTTTATTGCCTAATTTTCAGCAAAAAGTAAGAGAGTGCGTAAAAAGAACGCAGAACGCGAGCACGCAGACTGTGTGTTAAGTATACATTTTCATTCTCCGTCCATTCGTACAGGTACATACGTCGTAAAAGTTGGCAGTTGCCCACTAAATTATTGTAAATGTCTTCCAATTTATATAGGAGACCTACATGCGAGACAATACGACGGTGTGCCAGTATTGCCAGTGTCGGGAAACATTTTAATGCGAAAAATGTGTTTGTTGTCGATGTAAATATTGATATTTAAAAATAAATACTACATTTTTAAAGCAACCAAATAGTAAAAACACTTTTGCCATGAGAATAAATAGTACGTATTGAAACAAAAAACGTACGTATTGAAGTAAAAACTTCGGGTATTTCAAAAATGACTGGCGAAAATTCATTTAGAAAAACCTTTCGGGGTTAGTGCTAGGCTGCTGTCAGAGGGGGGAGGGGAGGTATATATGTAGGTAGGTATGTGTGCAACTTTATAAATGCGCGTGACACCCTACCAACGGTGACTGACAAACTCAGTTTGTACATAGTGAAACAATATTTGGCTTTTTCAATTGATGTTTCGACTGTTTGTGGCGAAAATTCCAATATTCAAAAGTAGCATCTAATGCAAGTTAAAGTTATATTGTGACTTTGTGAGATACAAGTTTTTTTAAAAATTTATTTATCCAATAATGCTCAGTTCAATCAAAAATAAAAAATCGTTTTGCTTACCAATGGTAGTATTTTTTATTGCCAAACTGGGCATTTAAATAGATTCGTAAGCTAATTTACTTGTGATAGCTACTTCCATAAGGGAGCGTCTACTATGCAAAGCTATGAGGTCTTTGCTTTATTGTTGGTAAAGTTATAAGAGTCTTAATTTTAACCAATAACGGTCCGTGAATGATTGGAACCAGCTAAGTTTAAGTCAAAGTTATTTTTTAACTCAAATCATCACTGAAAGTCCTCTTATCTTTCATCAAACCCTTCAAGACCACAGGTTTACAAAGTAGAATTAAGATTTATTCGTGGAGAGGCGAAGAAATAATCCAATAGCAAGTTTTAATTCAATTATTTCGTTTAGTACGACAATGTTAGGAACGCAAGGAATGTGCCGCCCGTTCTCTAAATGAGAAACAATTCTACCAACTGAATCGCCTGAACTTCAATCGAGCCACATTTGTGTTTGTGCTGCAAACACTTGTACAACTATTTTTAATGTTGGCACTATTAATTTTTTCCTATCTCTCCCTTATTCAGTTAATTGAAAACCTATTTGTGCTACAAAGGCGTGAATGTACAAAGAAGCGATTCGTTTTCAACCCGACGAACAGTAAACCGGTTCGCGAAAAATATCCGATTTTATTTTTGATGTTTAGTGCGTCGCTTAACGACGCAGTGCGCAAAATTTTATGAGTCGGCTGGGTCGCATTTTTTTCCCTCCAAAATTTATTTTAAATCGAGATATTGAACGAGCCATTGGTTTGCAATTGAGCAATTTATAAAATATTATTTCAAATAAATGCGATAGGATTAAACGCAAGATTAACCGTAACAGCAATTAATCCGTATTTACGATTGAATGGTTTATTTATCTTTACCAAATAATCACATCCCACTGTCCCCAATATTAATGACTACATTCAAAATAAAATTTACCTTCGTTTATTGACAGCGATTTTATGCCGACAAAACAAAATAACATCGATATAAAAGATTTAGAAATTATTGTGACGAAACAATCAGTATTAGTCAACGCAAAGCTAAAAAAGTGTTCAGACAGTAGGTACCTACAAGTAGTGGGCATTTAGGCAGATAAAGTTTTACATGCTATAGATATATGCATAGTTATAGGGGATGGATCAGCAGCGCCCAATATTGCGTTAGGTCAGACAAATTGGGATCAGCCAGTGAATATATTACGGTCCCCCGTACTATGTGTCGGTCTGTTAATCGTTCCCCGTTATTTATGAACGTTTTAACTGTTTATATAAGCTTACTATAATATGGTTATGCTAATTTTTAGATGGGGCACATATTGCACTGATTGCTCCCATGGATAGTAGTGAGATGTTATAGAACTTTGTTATCATCGATGAAGAAGCAAAAACTCTTAGACTCTGTCTTCGGTCTTAGACGAGGTTACTATTGATTCGTATAAAATTGTATGAATCTAAACAGTATTCCAATACAAATTATCTCAGAGTATTATTATGCCATTAAAAACTATGTCTAACTCGTTATGCTAAAGTAGAATATGAATTTTAAAAATATGCGAATTAAGGGATACGCATATTTTTTTAAACGATTCTGGTACGTTGCAGTTAACCTGCCATTGAGCCAATTAGCTAGACTAGTTTCTATCTAAAACTTAATGTGTTTGTACTTTGCTTAATAAATTCGAGTGGAAAAGCGGTTTCTTACTGATCAACATATTTTCAATCTCTGTACCTATACTTGTGAAATATGCAATGGATAAAGATAATCTATCAATTCACGACTAGCAGGCAAGAGTGATGGTGAGAGCAGATGGTGGACAAGTGGTAAAGACTGCGACTTACGGTCGTAGGTTCGAACCCAGACAGGCGGTTTACTTTGAATAAATTATTTCATTACCACTGCTCTCAAAATTGCTAAGGAAAACATCGTGAGGAAACCGGTATTTTCTACAACCAAAAATTCGAAGACATGTGATACCAACCCGCACTGGGTCTGCGTGGATTATACCGAGAGGAGGTTAGGTTGCATTTGTATATTTAGTCAAGAACATTGTTCTTTACCTCAACAACTCAGCCTTACTATAATTATGTCTTCTAAAAAAGAGGAAAATCGTTTCCTAACATTAGACCACACGCCTCGCAAAGAATTATAAGGCAACATAACATTATATTATTATAATCTTAGTCAGGCTTTTATGTCTTGTAGAATATTATACATATTTCGGAGAGTGAGGAAATACTGAGAAAGTTCCCAACACACGATACGAACAGGTCACATTTACCATGAACTTGAGGACATAAACACAAGTACATTCAGTGTTATGGGAGCTCCTCATATCATTCAGTCAATAAGTCAATCCATTTTGTCATAGAGTTAGACGTAGGTAATTCGCAGGTAACAAAGTTATAATCTTACAAAAGCCTGCGCAGTGTTTTAACGAGTTTTCTCTCTAACCGTGGGGGCTGCTAATTTAAACTTATGATAGGTTTGCAGCATTCCCTTCAAGTTTCACCGTAACATCCATAACAAAAATTAATTATGTATATCGACGGAGTCGCAACAAGTCACTCGTGTATATTCATTATGCGAAACTTGAAAGTTTTGTTCCTTTTTTCGTCACTTCCTTTGCATAAAGTGGGTTGTACACATAAATTGTAGGGTAGGGACAAATTGCGTTCCGCCAGTAATGTATTTCGTTCCGTATTGCCTCGCACACGTATGTTTCAGCTGAATTCTACATAATGAAACTTTTCAAGTGCTGCTCACTCTTATTTTGCTTTAATCACTTCGAATTAAGATCATGCAATTTGTCACAGCTGAAGGCAGTCAAAGTCGACAGGACGGCTCTGAAGTCAGTGTTGGCTTATAAATCCGCACCTTCCTCGAGTTTGATATCTTTAAGTATTTACGTTAGTATTTGTACTGAACAACATTTTGGGATCGAATTGTCTATTGTGACAGCCGATTAACTTGTAAACGAACGTTGAAGTTTCCAAGTTATTTAAGGATTTATTTTGTTCTGTAATCTGAGGGTTAGTTGAATTTAGAGCTTGTAATACATCTTTAGTTATCCTGATCGTTTGGTCCATCCTAGGTTTTGTGTCCTCAACCCGTGCTCGTATCCTTGTTAACAACTCAGCGGCAGGACTTTATAGATATTTACTACAATGTATCAAGCGTCTAATATATAATTTTGTTGATAATCTTTCGGGTATGCCACAGCCCCTCAACGTCATCGCAAACCCAAAACTCATGCATGTTCCATGCAAGATATCCTCAAAAGATATTAATCTAGCCATCCGAATATCGGCTTTCCTACTATAGTTTTAAGGGGTCCTTAAACAGTACATAAATCAAAGCGATATGTCGAGGTAATGCCCTGTTTCATCGGGGCTGTGCGCTCGTGAAATATGACCAGCGTTATTATCTGCTTGCGTGGTGTACAGAGCCAGCTTATCTTAGGAAACTTCTAGAACATCTTGGATGTTTATGTTTAAGTTACCAAGTCTTTGTGGATGAAACCTCAAGGTATTTTAGTAGGGCAGAAAAGCTTTATGATTTTGTTTTAACGCTGCTGGAAGCTGTTACCACCTTGTATCCAACACAATGCGGGCAGTTTAGCACAAGCTTCTGTCGAGACATATTTCATGGGTTTTGTCTGTGATATCTCATACGAAACTCGACTAAATCCGTGATACATGTCTTGTTGTGTTGTGTGTGCTGTTCCTGTTTCCTGTTAGATTGCCCGCTGGTTTGGTTGCTTATTTTTTCGTGGTACCTACCTACCTTAAAGTTTAATTCGATTTTCGTCTGTAAATTCTGCTCATCATAGTGATGAGTGGCAGAAACTGATATCCATAAGACAACGCATACATTCAAGTAAATTGTGTCACTCTTTTTGCAAAATGACTTTTATTTTCAAACAAAAGCTTTGCTTTTGTTTTAGTTTTGTTTTGTGATATGTACATGTAGGTATATGAGTTATTAAAAATCATAGAGCAACAAAAAATTAGTCTGCATCAGCCTTTGCACTGCAGTAAGACATCACAGTTGCTTAATAATAATAATAATAATCTTTGTGAAAAAGAAAAGTGCCCAAAAAGCTGTATGACGATGCTGATTATTTGACCAAAAATCAGGCCAGCACTCTGGGCACGTGAAGAGTCGACGAACAGCTTAGCGAAGTCTTGAAAAACTAAGTGGTTACACGGACCCCATGGCCGTAGTATTTTAACCCCAAGATTCGAAACGCTGGAGGATGTCTTACATTTATTGACGGAATGTGTCCGATTTCGGTCTGAAAGAGAAGACTTAATTCATCAATTAGAGCTAAATAGATATGATGTGGGTATATTTCACCAAATATTGTCTACACCTAGTTCGGAGGCGGCCTTCAAAGTTTTTAAGTTCGCTAAAGCCCGGTTTCCACCGCGAGCGGAACGGACCCATTAATGACTTCGTTAAACTCGCAAAGGCCACGAACCAACGGTTTCCACCAACGGTGGAAATACAAGTATGCAGTTTGCGTTTGCGAGTATACTTGTATTTCCTGCATACTTGTATTTTCTGCATATTTGTATTTTTTTTTTCAGTTTGCATTTGCGAGTTTAACGAAGTCATTAATGGGTCCATTCCGCTCGCGGTGGAAACCGGGCTTAAGTTACGATTTAGTTAATTAAGATTTTGTATGAGGTACGATGGGACTGGCATACAAAGTTGTGTAAAAATCCCTAATTAAAAATAAAGAGAAAAAAAAAACCCCAAGATTCAAACATATAACCAATAGGTTGGAATTGCCGTTTGTGGTTTTACCAAATTAGTTTTTTTTTGCTCTTTATGATGATAAAGAGATATTTTATCTAATTTTGTTCTAGTCGAAAGTAAATCACCACACGTTTAAGACATGCAAATTCATGTAAACAACATCGTCAATTCCGACGCAATATCGCAGTTTATAGAACAGAGGTGTATCAACCGTTCGTACCTAACCGCGCACCGCAGTGTATCGGAGTGAAAGACGTCCACTGCATCTGCAACGTTAGAAACTAGTCTCTAGCTCTTCGTCTATATTATTAATACCATTTTGACTAGCTTCCGTTGCATGGTATAGTGAACCAGAATTTTGATGGGCACGCAAGCAATGTTGTCCTGCAAACGGTAGTTTCTGTAATGAATAAAGATCGATCACATCTTCGTTTGATTGTCCACAATTTGTGTTCCGTAATACTAGTTATATCCAATTTGTAGCAACAATATAATTACCCAGTGTGGAATATTTTTTGTGGTTACATATTCATACAAAATTATGGTATTATGTTTGTAGAAAACTAAATAAATTTTTGTCGCATCAAATATTTTTTTTAATATTAATAATGATTTTAAACTTATCAATGAATTGTTGTGGTATCATTTTGAGGGTGACTGTGTGCCCAAAGAAAAGAAGTTTCTTCAATATCCAGACTTAAAAAGAAATTCTCGTTTTGAAAGAGCCTTATCCTCGTTAAGCACTGTCAATTTTTATTTTTGGAAAGGAATAATAAGGAACTAACAAAATCTCAAGACACTATTTCAAATTCCATCTGTAACTTAACTATGATTTTGTTAGGTCGAAACTACTCTTCTCAAGTGTACTTTTGTTTGTTCATTCAAGCTACAAAACAATAACAAAATCCAAATATTGCCCAATTGAAAGAGAAAAGGAACTTGACATCAAAACAAGCAAACAGTTCTGTCTAGAAATTTAAAGTGCCTGTTAATGAAAGAGAAAAAACTATTAACCATTCAATGTGGAGTTTTATTGTTCGGCAAGGACCGACGGGTGGACTTTTAATTAAAGGCCCCTTCACATTCTCTATTATACAGGACATTTTTACAGCCCCAGCTACATATTGTGCTGCCACGAACACTTTTACTGTACCACATGCATACATTGAGTACACAGCCCTATCGAACCTCCAAAAGTTCAGACTATTCTGGACTCTAAACTTTTCTTAATAATGATCATTATCGCTTGTGGCTGTGTTTATTGATAGCTTAGCAAGATTATTATAAATATTGATGGGTATAAGTAAATAATTATGTGTTTCGGTCTTGTGGCTTACTATAACAACCTCTTGATTAATTGCTTGATTGATCGATTGGACATATTTATTAATTTTCTGCGACTGCTGAACTCAATAGCTGAATGATTGACGTATTACCTAATTACTTGTTTGATATGGATATTATTGGAGTTGTGTTTTATATAAGTAAGATCCGATTATCAAAAAATTAAGTTTAAAATATAGCTTTATTCTCAAAAGTTATAAGTCGTTTCTGTGTGTAGGTTTTACTCTGTTTACATAAATAAATAAATAAAGATGACAATTTCAGTTTTTTTTTATGTAAGTGAATACTTGAATTTTTACAAGGTACAAACAAATGATCTTGTCAAAAGTGCTAGGAAAGGTTTCTGTACTACAAACTGCCCAATTAAAAACCGGTAACTTCACCATTGTATTTTCATTTCGACCAAAACAAGAAGAGCTCTGAAAAAGTTTCAACACTAGAGGTATCCTGCAAATAATGATACTTCGGAAAAGGGAGCAAGTTAACAAAATATAACCTAATTTAAAATGTTCTTGAATTCAATCACAATAGGTATGATCTGTTCCAAAGGTCATCATCGGCCTAGATTTTTCCCAACTATGTTGGGGTCGGCTTGCAGTCTAACCGGATGCAGCTGAGTCCCAGTATTTCACTTGGAGGGACTGCCTATCTAACCCCCACAACCCAGTTACTGGATAACACGATAACTCTTGGTAAAATTAGTTGTCAGACTTTTAAGGTTGTGATGACCCGTAACGTTTGTCAAAGATCCATGAATGACAGCCGGGACCAACGGCTTAACGTGCTTTCCGAGGCCCGAAGGGGTCTTGGTATGTAAAGATGGTCACCCATCCACGGACCAACCGCGGCACGCGTAGCTTAACCTGATTGAGCGACCCGTGCAGCTGTTATTACTTAGCCACAAGGCCTCCAAAAGTATCAGATGAAAATGTAAACAAAGCCAGTTCAAGTTAACTTCTTACACAATTACTCACAAAACAAATTGATCGGTATTTAGAGGATGTTATTGTTGGAATCACATGATTAAATTATAATTGAAATATCCATACATACAACACTCACTATGTATACGATGGCAAACTTAAGTGTTTAATAATAATTATCTATCACTATCGTAGGCAGTCTCTCTGTATTCTTGTAATAATGGGATCTTGGGCTGGCGTACCTTAATACAGGTTACTGTGTAACCTAGCTAGGACGCCAGGACACTCTTCTTCTACCCTGTAAATTGGCTATAAATATTGTAACTTTAACTTTAGACTGTACCTCTATATTATTATTATTATAATTATCCTCAGGACTTTTGCCCAGCAGTGGAAAAGAACAAGTTGTAAAATAATCATCAAAGAAAATTGAGCCAGTAAAACTAACCTTAATTTATTGTCAAACTAAAACTGAAGGACCCCAATTGTCAAGTTTAAACTTGGTAATTTAAAATTGCCAAAGGGTAGGAGAGGGTTATGCTTGGAGTTTTCCTGCGTGATCGAATCAGAAACGAAGAGATCCGCAGGAGAACCAAAGTAACCGACATAGCCCGAAGAATTGCCAAACTTAAGTGGCAGTGGGCAGAGCACATTGCTCGCAGAACAGATGATCGAGGTTCTAGAGTGGCAACCGCGTACCGGAAGACGTAACGTTGGAAAACCTCCCACAAGGTGGACCGACGACCTTCTGAAGGCCGCAGGAACCCGTTGGAAGCGAGAAGCACAGAACCGGTCGAAGTGGAGTAGCTTGGGGGAGCGTATGTCCAGCAGTGGACGTCTTTCGGCTGAAATGATGATGAATTAGGATTTCGGGCTTAAGTATTCAAACAAGCAAATCAAAACACTCAGGTTTTAAGTGGCACTACTAATTGGCATCCACAGGTAGGTTTTCAGATCAATTTGTTTATAATTTCACTAGATACTTTTGGAACAAAATATAGGCCGTACCCCATTATAATTAAAAGCCAACACGTTATCTCCAAAAACAGAACAAACAAACCAACCCACTAGTTACATAAGAGCTCGCCTTCTCCGTTGGCTTAGGAGTTTAACGACAATTAGTAACGGCTGCTGCTATTGACAGCCCCTGTCTCCCCCTCGACAGAATTAAGCTTTGATTGAATGAGTTTTTATTGAAAAAACTTTTACACGAAAGGGGATTTAGGTCCTACGGGAATACAGGATGTTTCATAGGAATTGACGTAGTGTATGGTACGATTTGTGCTGGTAACGGTAAAACGAAACACCTACCTAAGTACCAATGAGTTTATTAACTAGTTGTTCACTAACTTATAATTTTTTAAATAAACTTGCACTGTTGCGGCTAAAGGGAAGAAATCCCTTTAGCCGCAACAGTGCAAGTTTATTTTCGGTAGCATTCCATAAAATTGAAGCAACTATTCACTGACACGTACAATTGTTACACGATACGAGCAAAATTAGTTGACGTTTAAAATTGGTATACGTGCAAAACAGTACCAATAAAATCGATTTAAATACTTGAATCAATTGTATAAGGACGTGCAACTCTGTCTTTAGACGAGGCAAGACTTGCATGTACCTAATTATCGCCTTGCAATAATTCCCTTGGTGTGAACACACAAATTCTTGAATATCAACAATTGACCGTACCTCATGGCATGCGATAATTGTTTTTGAACGTTTTAGAAACTTGCGCCGTGTAAATGGGGCTTTACAGACAAAACATCTTGTTGCTCAAAGTTTTTATAAACAATATTATTTGTTTAGAAACTTCCAGCGAAATTTCTCAAGGCTTACAAAAATATTGTACCTAACAAGCTTTTAAGATTCTTAGTATTTCTTTATATTACGTTACACAAGTAACATTCAAGGTTTCGTACTTAAATATTGGTTTTGTTAGCTGTAAAGTTTGGTAAACGACCGAAATGTAAATTTCCTAGATCGGTGCAAATCGTACGCCGGATGACACGGAAGGCGAGATCATTATGATTCATTTGGCTCAGGACGTTTGAGAGCGCTCGATGACGAGCTGCCAAACGTGCCTAAGGAAAGACCCGCATTGTCCTTTGTGGCTTTGAAAGATAATTCAGGATAACTGCACGTAGCAGATATAATATTTTCAGTCAAGTTAAATACAAATATCAGAACATCAGTTCTATATAATTTCTGAGGTTACCATCGGTGCTGTGAGAACCCACATGTAGGATTTGTGGGTAGATACGTACCGACGTGTATTCTCCGGCTATTGAATGTCCACGCAGATAAAAACACGGAAGTCAATCACATCGTTGCTACTCACTGCGCCACGAACATAGATCAAACAGGAATTGCCAAAGAAAACTGCTGTACTTTTAACTCGCAAATGCCTTTTTTACCAACATTGTTCTGATTTTCTTGTGTTAATAGTAGTCCTAGAGTGTCAACATTGAATAAAAGAGGACCCCTTTTTATTCAATTTTAGAATTAGTACATTCTAGGACTCACCCTTAAAAAAAGGTTACTATGCAATAAGGAACCCAGGTCAGACTTACAGCATAGGCCTAGTCATTCCATTTGTTACTTAAATAAACCTTGTCTTCAGTAAAGGTAACTTATCTACCCATATACACCCATATATACCCATATACAGTGGCGTGCATTGCATAAAGGCATATAAGCAGTGCCTACCTCGATAAATCACCATAAGCCTGTCAATTACATTTAGTGTGTGTGCCTCATAATTAATAAATTCACTAAATTATCATACGTTGGTAAGAAAATAATTTGAACATTAAAATAGATATTTTTGTTGTACGTTTCTGATTAGTGACTGCGTCTGCCTAGACTAGACCCAGCCTAGTGCCTGCCTACCTATTCTGAAAACCAATTCACGCCACTGCCCATATACATTTTATAGAGAGTGGCAGTTCGGTGAAAAACGGTTGAATAACTGTATCTGTTACGCTCTCAAAGATTTCACCGGCTAAGGATTAGTATAAATTGAGTAAGGTTCGAAGACCTGATGTAAGTACGCTGGGAACTCGGAACCCTTTTTAGTCATTACTATCCTACTATCTTTCCGTCCCGCTGGTCCGCTCCTGAAAAACTTCGGGGTTTAGACAATTCGACCTCTATGTTATGATGAAAAGGGTTTCGCCAGCCAACGTTTTTCTGACAACTGCGAATAATTCCAGAAATTCATGAATGATAGCCGCTATCGATACCAGATTTGGGTCTCGAGAATCTTTTCCAATGCTTCCCTGTTCTTAGAAAAATCTATCCCATTCAATTGAGCTCAAAAAGTAAATTAAATTATAAAGTAAGTAAATCTGTTAATATGGTAGGTACTTATCGTTAAAATACATTGGGTCCGAGGAGATGGAAGGAGTTCGTTAAAAAATCATTTGAGTACCACCGAATTACATAAAAAAAATATTTTAAAAAGTAATTTCCGTAGGTATTGTTATCACAGCGGGAAGCCAGGACAGCTCTCGGTCGTTCCCTCGACAAATTGAGCATTACGCCAAATGCCTCCGGTAATTTCGAGCTTCACTCCAAATTTACTACGTAAGCTGCTAAGATATTTAATCTTGAAATTATTTCTAAATTTACTTGAAACAATGACATGGTATCAGCTTTGAATCAAAGATAATAGGAATAATTTGCGTGTTTAGAGAAAGTTCATTCTACTTTCAATTAATAACTGTACTACTACTGTACTGTAGGACTGGTTAAATAGGTAAGTTTTATTAAAAAGAGTTAGCGCCCTTCGTATACCCGTCGTCACCCTAATAAATGCTTTGAAAACACTGCTTAAATGTGTCCAGCCTGTTTTTATTTTTAAATATTATTTTTATTATTTTCAAACAAGATAAAACAGCCTGATAAATCAGAGTAGGTGCATATAATTAAATTAATTTAACTTACGCATCTTAATTATCGGTTGCGTTCCGATTCCAAACAAAATCAAGTTACTAATCATAGGAAAATTAAATTACCGCGTGTTGGCAATGCTACAAATATCTAATTTGTAGCGAACGGGTTGCGGTGGTACAATTTAATGAGCTTACGAGTGCTGTTGTCGCTCGCAAATAGTGTTATACCCATAGGTCAAATACCGTTCTTAATTAATGCTGAAGTACCTCTGAAGTTATAGGGTTAACATAGATTTGATGTACGGCCAATCGCTTGTAGTCGCAGTAAAAAATAAATAATACTAGCCTTTTTTGTCTTACTACAGGGCAAAGGCCGCTTCTCAAACCGAGGCAGGGACTCAGACTGTAACCGTAAAATAAAAACACTTCAAAATGTAACAGATACAATAATGTTACCGAATCAAAGTGTAACCTTTATATGTGTTAATAAGTGTAACAGAAATAAGCATTTGTAGGTAAAATTACACGGTACCGCAAAAAGACGCGGCGGACAGACAAACGCGGCGATCGCGATGGCAAAATAGCCTCAATCCTGTCTGAATTGCGGCTATTTTGGCAATGCCGCGTTTACCGGCTACACTTATTAACACTTTCTTATCTGTTACAGATATATTACGGTTACACTTTTGTAAGTGTTTTGGGTTAACACATTAAAAAAAACACATATAAAAGTTACATATTTGATTCTGTTATCAATACAATATGTAACACTTATAATTCTGTAACCTTTATGAAGGTGTTTTTAAGTCCCTGCCGAGAAGGTACGAGCATGATCACCACGGCTTGCTCAAGACGGGTTGGCGATTTAAGAATTATTTTTACTATAAATCTAGGTTTCCTCGAGATGTTTTCCTTCACCGATATCAGTAATGACCAAGAAAAACTCAAAAAGTACTTAAGCATTGAAACGTCTATAAAAAAGGGGCTATGCTACGAAATAAAGGAGTTGTTAATTTCCAGTTGTTACCATGGAGTTGCGGTACCTACTTACTTACTCGTACTTCGTGTTGTCTTCATTTTTGGTAGGAAAGTTATACAAATATATTACTTCCATTTTGAGAAGGAAAATTGGATTTATTAAATAACGTAAAAAGTAAGATTGAAAAGTTAATAAAATAATTCTGATAATATTTTCTATCACTTGGTTCAAGAAGCGTTAGTAACGAATGGAAGTAGATTCTTTGAGAATCGATCAGTTTTTCTTAGAAATCTCAATTGAACAGCTTCTCATAGCAACCTGAAATTTTATTATACGAAGCATCATTACCGAGAAAAATACGGCAAGACGTTTCAAGAAAATTACGAAGCTATATAATTATACAACGGTCGTCAAACTGAAATTCCTGAAAATGTTTCTGTTCATATTATCATATTGTTTAAAAGAAAAAACAAAGAAAGAAAAAAGATATTACTAATTCTCGCGTTCACATGAGTAAACACACTAGGTAGTACTGAAAACTCTTTGAGCGTAGTACTCCGTTTCACTCTTTGACACCGTTGTTTGATACTGAACAAATGATTTCATACTTCAGAGCAAATATAACTGAAATTCAGAAGCATTAAAGCTTAAAAATACACCCCAAAGTACCTATTACAAACAGTTTTGTTGTGATAAAATCTAACTTAGTATATACTAAAGTTTAAGAACCTAAAACTCTGCACTTAAAGAGGTATCTACATTATAGTAAGTATCCATACTCCATACACTTTGGTGCATCGTTGGGTAATTCAAAATTTCACTTAACTCTCGTAGAAGGAGCACTGAATTTATGAAAGGAAAAGTTTCATAATGTGCTCTTATGAACTTTGAAGTTTATAGCGAGTCACGTGTGAGCTTTATGTCATACTTAATGATAGTCTGTTTAGTGTATTTAAATGTGTTAAGCATAACATTGTAAAGCAACATTTTTATGTTTGAAGGGGGAGTTTTAGGAGCTGTCAAAATTCACTTTGACTCTCCGTAACTGGACTGCTTTAAAAATTATATATACTAATAATAAAGCTGAAGAGATTGTTGTTGTTTTTTTCTTTGATTGTTTGTTCGATCGCACTAATCTCTCGCAAAACTAGTCGGTTTTCTTTATTCGATTGCCCAAATCTTGAGGAAATGTAACGGCTACTTTACATCATGCTAGGACCGAGCAAAAACAAAAAAAGTAATTAAGAACGCTGAGCGAAAACGAAGTATATTATAATAGCGCGGGCAGGCGATGCGATGCGACGAGGTGGGTCGTGGGCCGAAATTTTTCGCGGACGAAGTCGCGGGCAGAATCTAGAAGTAAATAAATTTTATGTTGCCAAAAACAAGTTTTGAATTAACATTCCCATCTTTACTTAAATTCATTGAAAATCTTCAATCGTGAAATACCACACGACTCAATCATGTAAATTCGCGTACTTATTCATAATTTCAAACGACCTAGTAATTATTCTTAACTACATTAGCAGTTAGCACATGCAAATCGGACGTTTACTGAAGGCTATTACCATCAACATAACTGAAGCATCCTAGTTACACCTCTAGTCCTCCTGGGAATTGTCCTGGGGAATAATACTAAATCATGTATACAGGTTCTGGGTTCCTTCACAGCCTAACAAGGCGGCTCACAATACCCGGGTGACAAGTTTTATTACTAAACAGTCCTTTGGAATATTCGCACGTAGTCAGGTACATTATAATGTAGGTACCTTTAGCCTAAGTGGACCGTGGCACAGGGTAATCATAAAACTAGTTATGCCATAAAGTACTACTTTGTAGTTACTTGATATTGCTGGCAACATTATCCGTCCATCTTTTCAGTACATGTGAAACCATTTTAATAATTTGGCAAGTTTTAAGCTACGTTTTTAGTGGTCGTAAAAAAGTCTTCTCTTCTGTTGTGTAGTTGGTTAAAAATTAAACTAATGCTGATCTATCATCGTTTAGAAAAGAAAAATGCTTTTGATATCTTAATTAAGACCGTGTTTATTTGTGATCTATCTTCAACAATTGTCGGATAAAATGTTACTAGGTACTTCATCTTTTTTTTTTTGTAACGTCTTTTCTTTATTTTCATCAATTATTTCACACGAATCTTTTTTTTTTGGCCTATGTGGGAGTATTTTCTCACTAAACACTAAATTGGAAGAGGACTATATTGAACCTAGCTTCAGTGTTTCCAAGTGGAAATAGTCCAAAATTTACCGAAATAACAAATATTTCGATACCCAATCTAAATGCTATTATTACAACTATATCAACCACGAAGATATTATTTCAGTTGAGGATCTATTTCTACCTGATTTGGTACTTGCCATCCAATTGATATTCAACAAGCCCAATTGAATAATCTCGATGGAGTTACAGCGAGGGTAACCTTATAATTTAATTCGTCAGTTCACTTACCTTACTGCCTTTACATTGATAGGATTGCTTACATAACTGAATTTAGGTTAGTTCCTCCCATAGTAACTTGTAAGTTAGGTTACTTAGAGTGGTTTCTGATGTGAATAGATACATGGCTATTTATATGTTAACAAGCCGTTTGCACGATGAAATTTTCCTATAGGAGAAAATGACGAACTTCCATACTTTCTCTTTAAATTTAAACCTGGGATGAATTTTCAAAAATCCTTCCTTCCTTGTGCACATGTTTCTAGACCCAGTGGTTTAGTCTGTGCGTCGTCTGTCAGTGAATTAATGAATTTTAGGATACCACATTATCTATCTACACTAAAATACAACGAATAATAATACGTATGACATGATTTTTAGATTCATGTTGTTGTCATTTATAAATGACAAAATTAACAAAAAAATTATCCAGTGTAGGTATATTTTGGTATAGACAATGGATTATTATTATAACCTATTTTGTTAAGATTGTGTACCAGAACAATAATGCCAGTATTACAGAGGGGAAAGACCATATTACGTCGAGGCGTTTTAACTTTGGCGAAGTTAAGCGTGGAAAGCACAACTTTTAAATGGTAACAACATAACACATTATGAGATGTTTGTTCTTACAACCTTCGCGTCTAGAATTTCTTCATAGAATAAGACGGAAAAGAACTTCTGACATGATTCGTTTATCGAAAGGTAATATTTATCTATCAGCTGATGACATAAAGCCTATACAAAAACATACTGTATCAGAAATTGACAGCCGTCAAATGACATCAAAGGCACGTACCTATCGGCAAAAAAAATCAAGTCATATTTTCAAGATCCTTTTGATCGTCAATCGTCTTCTATATTTACAAATAGGCAAAGACACCTATGTTTACTCATAGGTGTGCCAAAATAAATGAAATTTACATTCCCGTACGAAGATGTGAACAAACATTGCTCGTATAAACATAAAGGCTGTTCGACGAAGGCTAACTTGTTCGGCTACAATCTCTTTGATAAACTTGTTCGGAACTTGGCTAGCTTCTCGCACGGTTGTTTGCAAACTTGCACTTACCGTGCAGCTTAATTGAATTGTCCAGAAGTCAATTTGATTCTTAACTGTAGAGTTTCGGTATTCCTATGAAGGGTGTGTTATGGTGCGTAAGCGGTATGCACAGCGCTTTTGAAGTTCGCCTTGGATAATGAAGAGACTGCTCATAGGAGCGTTACCTCCAACGATGCCTGATTTTGTTAGAAAACTACGTAAATTGCAGTGTAAACTGTTTTACAAAATGTTACATGTGCGTCGGCACATGCTTATGTGAACACACTAATTATGTAAGTGACTGTCTTGTTAATCTAGTAGTCGCAGGCGCTACTGCTGAGCGTGGGGTCGGGTAAAGTGTTATTGTGTTTTTCCATTTAGAATTTTTCAGTAACTGCCCGGAGTTTTGAAGTTAGCGGTATGATACCCCCGTGCCTCGGAAATCACGGTAAGCTATTGGTCCTGTGCCCGATCCCTCTCGGGTTGTCGGATTGCCGTCCCATCGGACCATCCCGAGCATCGATCAGAGGGGCAATTCTCGTAATTTTAAGAACGTTCACCGTCTGTCTCAATCTGTCAAAAATACCCCTAATTTAGGGAAAATTTCAAAAACTTGCCAAAATGTAGGGACATTTTGGCAAGTTTTTGAAATTTTTTTGTCATTGAGATGAGACTGCGACTACATTTTGAACGTTTTAAATTACGAGAATTAGCCTTCTGATATACCATCGGGAGTGAGTGCACCTGTGTCTGTGGATTATAAGTAATATCTGCCGCGTCGATGGCTAGTCACATTTACACCATAGTCGAAATTCGGTCTGGAGGACTATCATGTGAATAATCTCTGATCAAGTCAAAGTAAAGCATTCGGAATGTCAAAGCGAGATAATGCTACGTGTAAAAAAGAGACAAAACATGGCTCACCCTATCATTATGGCTAAAAATCTATAAACTTATTTCAAAGTTGTAGTTGTAGTTTAATTTAATCGTGTGGAGGTATTCCGTGATGTTCTAATGTGCGGCGGAATGAGCGTCCATTAGGGGCCTTCTGGCTGTAATACGAACATGCCGTGATCCAGTACAATTACACTTGTCCAGATCATATCGTCGAATTAATGTAATTAACAAGTTCCCGCTCAAATTACTTGATCATATCAGGTGTCGTTTGTTTTAAAGTAACGAACGTGTCAGCTATAATTTTATTGTAGTTCACATTTTACATTTTTGTTGTTATCTCAAGGCTAACGCACATTGGGGCGGGTCGCGCCGCAACGCCACGCATTGCTAAAATTCTTCTTCATCGATTTCGTACATTTTCCAAGAACCAACGCACTGCACATTTTTGCAAGAAAATGCATTGCAGCGCTGCGGCCCGTTGCGGCTGTAGGTAATGTGCGTTTGGCTTAAATCATCTTACAACATTATACATTACGTGTGGAGCAGTGGTAGCCCACTAATAACGGCCCCGACTTACGAGTTTTAGATCGTGGGTTCGAATTCGAACCCGTGCAGGCGCTTTAACGAGTAACCTAGATAATGTGGATAAGACACGAGTCAAAAACAGAAGAAGATCTAGCGGGGTATGCAAGGGGGGGGATGGAGGGGGGGCTTAGGGGATCAGACCGGAATAAATCAAAACTGCTCTGCTCTGCTCAAAACAGTAAAGGAAAACATCGTGAGGAAACCGGCATGTAGAACCAAAACTTCGAAGACATGTGACATCTACCAACCCGCACTGGGCCCGCGTGGTGGATTACGGCCTACTGATCTCACCGAGATGAGGCCTGTGTTCCAGCAGTGGGAACATTATAGGCTGATTACGCTATACTATGCTTGTTACCTACAAGAACGTTTTTCATGTAGTAAAGCAACAGTCTCCATCAACTTGTGTATAAAATACTAGCTGCGCCTGGCGGTTCCTCAGGCATAAACCTCGATCCCGTAGAAATGTCGGGATAAAAAGTATTATATGTCCTAATCCATGTCATGGTCTACCCATGTGCCAAATTTCATTCAAATCCGTTCAGCCGTTTTAGCGTGAAAGCATAACAAACAAACATACAAAAAAAACATATCTTTTTTTCTTTATAATATTAGTTTAGACTAAGGGGCTCATAAAGTAAAGAACTTGCTGGTGAGTTAACTTCAACTTCTAATCCATCACGAACAAAGTAGTTCGATCAAACACAAGTATAAACACTTGAAGGAATTAAAGCTAGGTTGGCAGATACCAGAATAGATCGTGACCAATTATAAAATGATATGGCGGACTTTAAACAAACAAAGTGTGTCAGTAATTTGTCGCACGACAATTAATCTTGCCCCAGTTGTAATCCATTGCGAGGGGAAATCAATTCTTGCATTGCAATGAACAATAGACATGTATGAGGTTTTAATCTACACATAAAGAACTCTGTTTTTTGTCTTTGCACACGGATATGAAATTGCTGTGACGATCGAACGTTTTATGTAGCTTTACCATATTCCTGCCATATTTCATCATGAGAATAAAGTCGCAGTTGCGTTCCAAAAATATTGTGTTCCAGCTGTAATATTTTGTATTCTATTTTTTTTGCATTCATATATGTAAACTAACACCCTTTAAAACATTCCCTTTCTGAGGGTTCGCTTTACTGAGTTTTATTTACTCTTAAAACAAAAGCATCAGAACAAATTAAAACAAGTTCCGTTAGTTCAAAATTGTCTTACAGTAATTCTCAGAAAATCATTCAATTGTTCGCTCCTTTGTTGCCAATTCCTGAAATGAATACGTTCCTATAACGTCATTGCTCCGTAGAAGTTATTCAATAATACACAGAGCTTCCACAAAATAAAAAGGTACAGAAGGGTGGCTCTATGCAACCAGGAAAACTCACGCGCACATGGACATACCGTAAAGTACCTCACGTAAAGTGAGTGCAAATGCACTCGCAACTGGCATTTGTTTTGACACAGTTTGAGATCTCTGTAAGTTCGTGTATAGATCGTGTTCGTGTGTCTGTTTTCGCTCGTTGCATAAAGTGTAATAAATTGAAACTGAAAACCTCTAACTGTGTGGCTAACTACTTATACCTACGTGACCAGACAAGAAATAACGCATAAAAATACAGCTGTTTCCTACATGTTGTCAAGTTATGCGAAACGCAAATGTTTCAAGCAAATTTTGTTTTGGCGATTTCAGTTTTAATCCCGGAGCAAAACTTGTTCGAAATTATGAGTAGTTACAATGACCTCTAAGAGGTTTTTAGTTATTTAAATTACACCTTTTATAGAGCTGACCTTCTGTAGGTCATATCCCTATCTATTTAGTGGAGCTTCAATACGGGATGTTTACGTTCTGCCTCAGATTGCTGTTGGCAATGTTTCAGCGTCAGGCACGCACTAAAACATATCATTCCATTAATATTCAGGGAAGCTGCCAAGGGCGTGCGCGGTGCGTCTTGGATTGAATACCCCGATCAGCAGTGATAAACATTCGGGTAATGATAATTATCGTAAATACGCTGATGTATTAATGTTGATCCATGTTGAATATTAAGTAGTTTGATGTAAATCTTGTTGTAAAGTTATGCCAGCTTAAAAGATCTCGGTATGCAGTCGTAACTCAGGCAGTAATAAAATTCCTTTGAAGATTTTTTCGTAAACAAACGTTCAAGTTATACAAAACATAATGGATATAAAAAATACTTCATCTTTTAATAAGATAAAAATATTCTACACTTATAAGGAAAACATCTAGACTTGACGACCTACATTAGATCAGTCAAAAGAACATTCTCCTGCGGAAATAAGATGCTAAATTAAAAACGAAAAACATTAAGTAACCTAATTTTATAAAGGTCAAAGTGGTCACAACAATTTAAAACCAAAATTATTCAGCGGAAGAGCCCCGGAAGTTTATCCCTGACATTTAATTCACGAAGAAAACCTCGTTTTATAGCCGCATTAGATAAAGTTGTTATAGACATCGATCACAGATTCATTTCCATCGCTAGAAAGTGGTCTGTTTACCCTTGCAGGAACCGAAGCGATTTCCTTTCCTGTATTTTCTTAAAATAGTTGGATGTTCTTACGAGTCCCAGTCGGATCTCTTTATTGTAAGGTTTGTTTATCGGGCAATCGAGATCGACGAACAAAGAACACGGTCCTGTCCATTGTACACTGGAGGACGATCCAAAATGTCCCGGAAACCTATTTGGCTAAGCCCCACAGAATTATTGGCAATCACGCGACTTTGTTTTTATTTAAAAACGTCGGTGGTTAATTAAAAGTAAAGTGTACTAAGTAGTCATTAAGAGGGATGAGAATATAGTGGTCTATTTAAGAGACTGTCTGTGTTCAGTCTATTGTGTAAATGCTAATGCACGATAGGGTTGGCTGCGGGCGAATGGAAATATTTTCTCTTTCAATCGAGTTGAAAATGCTAGCGACAATGAGGTAGGTATTACTCGTACTTTATTTGGGAAATCGGTTTATATAAAACAACGTTACTTTTTTGATAAACCAAAGGTGGTTTAATTTGTATTCGGACTTCATGAACGTTTTCGTTGATATAATAGTTGATTTTTTTTAATCATCATTTAACAGGAAGTTAAAACAAGCAAGTAACTTAATAAATCAAACGAATTACTCGTCTTAGCCTCTCTAAACGTAGAACAAAGCCTTCCCTCTTCGAAGTGACATTCTGACACACGCACCTGCTAAACTTACAGTGAGGAACCTATAAATCTTCCGGCGGCTAATCCAAACTGAGTCCTGGAGGAAAAACGGAGATACAAACTGTACCACGTACAGTGTTTTTATAAACCGCCAACATGGGCGTTTAATGGTGTATGGACCGAATATAGGACTTATCCTGACAGCAAGGAATAGAAAGTAAGGCAGATAAGGCATCCGACTTTAATGTACCCCGATTTTCGAATTTGTATTTTGTTTCGCGGAATTTCGTGGCCCGGTATTATTAGTATGTAGGTAGTCAGATTCCGTTTGAATCACTGCATCCGATCTCTTTTCTTTGCGATTGTCTTTTTGTGAAATTTTTGAATCATCTTATAGGTTTTTACATATTGGCTTGGCAGTCGTTTAACGTGTTTCCAAATTTAATATTCTGAGTCAAGTATCATCAGTGCTGAGACGAAGAAAATATTGAGAAAGAAAATGGAAACAGATTTTATTTTTCTGCTAATCTTATTTCACATTTGAATTTAATCTCTACAAAATCAAAATCTTATGCTTTATAAAAAGAAATTTCACATAACGGGCAAACGGAGTCTTACAAAATGTATCAAATAGAGTCCCTTTGGATAAAGATAAACCGGCGGAAGGTAGGATTTTCCCGGGATTTGGAATCTAAATTGTTTTTATAGGTTACATTCTACACGCGGCGTTATGGGGAGAAAAGTTTTGCTCTCGGTTCGTGCATTAAATGTAATTGCTCCCATAATAATTGTAGAGACAAGATTTAATCACAGTGTAGACACATGGACCTCATTTTCGCTTTTAATTACGCAAATTGCATTCTTCCACATTGCATTACGGCAACAGCATTGCGTTCTTGTGTCATTACTCTGCGCCCGCGCCACTTTTGTTATTAAGTGTCGGTCGTACGCACCACAACTTATAATATTTCGCTATGATAATTGTAATTATAAGGCAACTGTGTGCCCTTGTTTTTGCTTCTTTCGTAATTGCCGAACAAAAAACGGAGGCAGCCGTATTTCATTAAAATAATTGATTTTTTAATGGAATTACGCTCCATGCAATTTTGTACCGGTTATACTTAAATACCTAACCTAACTAGTAGCAGTGATTTGAAGCATCCATGAAATTGATCATTGAAAAATCCATCAGTCATGGCTTCATAGCTCATTCGGGTACAATAAGCGTTAGATATTTATCGGAGAGCATACATACCACGACCTTCCTCAAACTCATCCACCTGTAATTAAGTATGGCTATGACAAATTACTGTCAGGCTTTCGTAGCCTTCACAGACGAAACTATTATGAAATGTTACAGTGAGCACTATTGAGGACTTTAAAAAATAACTTTGTATTTTCACGGTTCTTTGCAACACACGCATATTTATCATCAATAGCACACGGTGCAATGTTAAACTTGTATGCAAGTCAGCCTCGTCGCCCTTGACATATACTTGGAGCGTTCCACTATGTTGGACCACGTTATTTTAAGCTCACAAACAATGTAATTTAGACCTTATCACCGTCATAGTACGTGTTATAACAAGTTGTTAGATTAATTAGTTGGCTTGCTGCCGCCTCAGCAAACGTTGACAGGTACTTAAAAGCACTGCCACGCTCCATCAAATATGCATAAGGCCGTCTGCTTCGGTTATGAAAAACGCCTTGTACTCGCGTGCGAGCAACTCGTTAATGAACTCGACAACGAGCAATTTATCGCAATAACTGCTAGCTACGGCGTAAAGTTTCATAATTTATGTTGATTCGTTACACTTCATACAATTGGGTGCGATTTTTAATCGTTTACTAGTTAAATGTGAGTTATATCTTCGTTGGTATGAGCTACTATCATTGTGGTGCGTTCTCCTTTTCGTAATGTTTATTGATTAAAACATAAAACTGAATGTAGAACAGACTTATTTATCTCTTCCATACAAAGAAGGCTGCCACATACCTAATACAGAAATATAGGCGAAGCAAGGAGAAAGTAAAGATGCTACCGTTCTTTGTACTCGATCTTACTTTTACTTCAACAACTCTGTTCACTTTTGTTCAGGTTTATACGAACTTAAATTCCCTACAGAAAATATATAATCATGTTATCATTATCACACTAATATTATAAAGGCGGAAGTTTGTGAGTGTGTATGCGTGTGTGTATGAGGATGTGTTTATATGTTTGTTGCTTCTTCACGCAAAGAATACTGAACGGATTTGGATGAAATTTGGCACGAAGATAGTTTATAACTAGAATTACCACATAAGATACTTTTTATCCCGATATTCTCACGATATCGGCACTTATGCGGGTGAAACCGCGGGGTGCAGCTAGTGAATAAATAAGAATAAGAAGCCTCATCTGCAATCACAACCAGTCATTAGCATTCCAACGATGTCGATGACCAAAATTTGGAGTTCACAAATAAACAACAGATGTACAAGTTATGAATATGTATGGCTCATTCATATTTACAATATCGTGAATAACATGTCTTACAAAAGTTGGCTCACGGTGGAATCCGTGAGTCGAAGATGTTACTATTTAATGCTTTTAACGAGTTGCAATTTAAAACGTCTTGCCTTCAGCAGAAGTAAAATCAGCAATTTGCGAAATTGCAGTAGCGTGGGGTCTCTGGTAATTGTAGCCTCTCGCCATTGCTATCGAAAGCAATAAATAAATATGGCAAGGATTTCTCCCGGCCGATGTAAATGCCGTTGATCCGCGCCAATCTTGTCAACGTTTAGTGAGTAAATATCACTCTTTTTGAATGAGTTTCTTTATTTATTCGGTGTCGAATCGATCGTAATAGTTTTTGAGTCTGTTTAGTGAGTAGCCCAGACGATGGTCTTGAATTTTTAATAGTGTTGTTTTAAATATAGTCTGAAATAATTAAAATTACGTCAGACTGATGTAAAGCCTGTCAGTGTTCCTAAGTGTTTACATTTAGAATATAAATAATATCTTATTGTTTTGGAAACTTCGGCTTAAATATTTATTAGTTTTATGGTACAACTCACCCACTCTTTGAGCTTTTAAAATGTTTCAAATTCCAAATCCTGTTACGCTCTCCTGCTCGAGTAATGTGAGATCTGACCTTTTATATTAACAAAACAATGTTACAAAACATAGTTACCTACAACTTGAATCAATAAACAAGGCCATTTGAACTTATCGATAAAAAGCTTATTACTTGAATATTATCTATAGGTACTTATAATAAATCTGTAGAGAGGTCAATTCTGTACATGAAATATATTTCCAAAATAACTATCAGCGGGTGATTAGTGATCGTTACTGACGCCAAAAATGCAATCAGTAAAATTTTTGTGTCTGTCTGTCTGTCTGTCTGTCTGTCTGTATGTTCGTTATAGAAACAAAAACCACTCGACGGATTTCAACGAAACTTGGTACAATTGTTCTTCATACTCCTGGGCAGGTTATAGTACACTTTTCATCACGCTACGATCAATAGGAGCAGAGCAGTGAAGGGAAATGTTGGGAAAACAGGATTTCTTTTTAGGTGAAGTAGTAATAGGTTAGTAGTAGTTAGTTAGTAGTAGGTAAGTTTTGGTTAATTTATGTTCAGTTTTTTTTAATATTAAGTAGGTAAAAGCGTAGGTACTTTTATTAATTATAGGTATAGGTATTATTAATTATAGTAGTTATAGGTATTTAGTTTTAAGTGAAGTAGGTTTTATTATATATTATTTTATATATTAGACGTAGTTATATATTTTTAGTTATTCAAGCCCCAAGCGGACGCCGGCGTCCGCCCGCTATTGTCTTGAAAAACGCGTTGAATGAGAAATACGCGTTCTCAAGAATCGGCAGAAGAAATAGCACATCGGTTAAACTCTATGAGAGTTAGTGCCTCAATTTCTGGAAGTCATTATTCCACGCGGACGAAGTCGCTGGCAAAAGCTAGTTAATAATGAATTTGATCACAATCAAAGTGAACCAATTTTTGAAGTGAAACTTCTTTACGCACGCTTGACTTGGGGAGTAAGCTGGCGAACGCGTGACGTAAGCGTTACGAAAAGTGTGATCGGGCAAGGCGAACGGAAGTTAAGTGGATATAAGCAAGAGACAGCAGTGCGCGCGCACATTTTCTTTCTCTCTTCCTCTCATAGCCAAATACGTTCCGTATATCTAAGCACACTGCAGGCTTATTGTCTGTATTACAGTGTAGGAGCAAGAGAGAGCAGTGCGCGCGCACATTTTCTTTCTCTCTTTCTCTTATAGCTAGTAAATGAAATTTCGTAATTCTATTTCGTTTTGAACAATTTTATGAATTAATATTTTGTTCAATACATTCAATATTCTACGTTTAAAGTTATATGTATATGTGTATACATGTATATATTGTACACACATATATATATATATACATACAGATGGAGCGAAAGAAGTTTCACTTCAGTCGTGTGGTCATAAGCACACTCGTTTTTTTTTTAATTTGGAGAATTTAGATGCAAACGCAGTAAAAAGATAAAAACACCACTCCTTGATTAATTAAGTAAAACATACTTGAGCAATGCTTAGAACAAAAGGTAAATTGCGTCACCGCAGGAGCAAAACTAATTTCAAATTATAGAAGCTCGCAACAAAATTTATTTTCCATATTTAGTGAAAGGTCAAGAAGTTTGTGACCACAGCACATGTACATGACATTTGAAAACGAGGGACCTTTAAAATTACTAGTCACGAGTCCCAAAATTGAGTACCACAAAACTCACATTGTGGAAATAACACAATTTAGAGTCACGGTAATGTATCTAAGGGTCCACAAATGAGAGAGGATGAGGGAAATCAGGATTAAGTAAGTAATTGGTGTTGAAGTGAATTATGCTAATTGTGTCTGCAAAAGAGCATTGATTGATGCTGAAGATTTTATGCTACAGGGTTAGCAAGACTGGCCTATTGCAATACGATGTTTTCTTATGAATGAGACGATAAATAATTTCTATGGCTGATAAAGTAATAGAATGGAACGTCGATGCTGAAAAAAATTCAAAGACGGACTCAATAATTTAATAATTCTTGAGTAGTTGGAAATATCAAAAGTCTATAGTAATGATGAAAATATTACCCTAAAGGCTAGAACATACAACAATCAACAGTTAGGTAATATTATAGCATATGACTATCCATTGAAACACACACGGTCGAATCTAATGATAATGAGTAGAGGATCCGTGTCACCCAATGCAGAGTGAAATTCTGCCCTGAGCAAGGCAATAATGGCTTTAAAATAGCTGTTGATTTAGTGACCAGACATCTTTTATCACTATCAATATGAAGGTTACATCTAGGTTACACGTCAACTGTTGGAATACTAATTTTGGGTCCATCAAGCGTTTAACGCTTGACGTTGAATTTAATTAATTTTCATCAAATTTTTTTTTTCCAATCAGTCTGAAAGCTAGCGAAGTTAAATGTAATAGAAAAAGAGAGAGAGATAGTTTACATGGTTTTCGAGGGTACCAAAGCCAATAGTAATGTCAAAATGAAAATCTAAGATGGCGGCTGCAATTTTTTTTTTTTTATTCGTCTTGGGTGTCGTTTTCCTGGTTTCTGAGGGTGCTGAAGCCGATAGTGAGGTCAAAATGAAAATCCAAGATGGCGGTTGCAAAAAAATTTAAACTTTTCGTTATGGGTGTCGTTTTTAGGTTTTTGAGGATGCTAAAGCCTATAGTGTGGTCAAAATGAAAATACAAGATGATAGACTGCAAAAATTTACAAATTTTCGTCTTTTTGAAATTTTTGCAGCCGCCGCCATCTTGGATTTTTTTTTTAACTTCATTCGTGCCGGAGTCCTCCGACCCTACGTTTTTTTGGTTGTGAGATTTTCCGCAGAAGAGTGACCTTCATTCGTATAGTTATAGACAATTTTTAATAATAAAACTGAAATTGTTGTCATAAAATTGTTGGAAAGTAAGAAGTTTTGTAGAGATCTAGATGCTGTTATGGTTCTGGACTGTGGACCTGGCTCGTAGAATATTTGGTTCTGGATTTCCCTTTAGAGGTCTCATCTCACTCAAGTGTTTCCTGTTTTCTTTAACCGAATTTAAATTAGAAGAAAAACTGAAGGATTCTTTGAGGCATATTTATAACCGACTTCAAAAAGGAAAAACTCCTCAATTCGTCAAACTCAAACTCTCAAACTCAAAGCATTTATTTCAACTAAACCATTTACAGGCACTTTTGAATTGTCAAGAAGTCGGTCAGTCAGAAAAAATGAAGCTAGTTGCCCATTCCAAAGCGTAGGTACCTGTGGAGAAGAACAGGCAAGAAACTTCATGGACACTCTTTTTAGATTATATTTTTACAAAATTATTAGTTACATCATATGTTGAATTTATAAACATGTGAGAACGATATAAAAAAAAAAATTAAAAACAAGTACGCGTTAAACGCTTCCAGAGTTAAAGCAAATAGTTACAAAATAATAATCCAAAAATAAAATAATTAAAAATAAGCCGAGGCAGCTAAAAGATGACCAGCCCCAACTGACGGCGCCCGTTCACGAACATGACGCATAGGTCAGCACCATTCAGCTCAACCATTTTGAAGGGAGCTAAATGATCCAACGCACACGGTACCATCAGCGAGAGCGTCTGTTTTAGGTTTCCGTAGCACATATAACGGTCCAAAAAAAGGAACTTTTATCATTTCGTCCTGTCCGTCCGTTTTTTGTTTGAAAGAGTTTTCGACGAAATAGTTCCATTTAATAAAGTGAAAATCTGACAATAGAACTCCTCAGTAACGTACAGTACACATATTGTACAGAGATCAAAGAAAGTTGCTGAATATCAATATAAAGTAGTACTTACACGAATTTGTATGAAATAAAATACAACCGACTTCAAAAACAAAACACTTCAAAGTGCAAAAGACCTTTGGTTTCAGATGTCTGTAATTTCTTGTTAACGACTTCCCGAACTAAAGTTATTTTGCATTTTGTAGGGTTTTTTATGGAAGTCGGTTATATTTTTGAAATCAGATTTTTTTAACGATGAACACCTAAATACTGTATTAATTCTAAACTGGGGTGTCTGGGCTGTAGATATTTTTTTTTTCAGATTTATATCAATAAAAGAAGGTCTAAATCAAAATCATGTCCAAAGTTTTGTTCATGGGTGTCATCTTCGTATATTTCGAGGGCGGCCGGTGTCGAATATAACCAGAGTAAATGGGTTGCTTTTGAAACGGGCAACTTTATTTAGGAGCTCTTTCAAAGGGCAAGCAACTTCTCTAATATCGCTTTCAGAGAAGCATTTTCTTAGTTACATAAGGTTTTAAGATCATAATACTTTCATAGTTTGTTTCCTTTTTCTCGAATTTTTTTAACCTGCTTCACCATGATAACGCTTCAGCACACTTCGTCTGACGGGCAGTTGATTTATTGAGTAGGTACGGCAGGTGCACACCCAGGTAGCACTGCCATGTCATAAAAAGGTATAATTGTAGATTATATCCTCGAGACAATAACTAAATTCTTGGCCATTGTCTTGGTTAAAACCATATCGACCCTCAAGATATCTTAAGGCTATCCACCAAGAGAGAGTTAAGCAAATGTGGGCACAGGTTTACAGAATAAGTTAAGAAAGACTCCAAACTACTATATTTCAGATAAACTTCAGTACGATTTAAGAGTAACACCATTGATGTAATCTTCGTTTAATTTATCTTCAAGATAACTCGACGCTATAATAAAGGAAAAATATTGGTATTAAGATATCTACAATTCCAAGTTGGGAATTTCTAAATTCACCGCAGAGAAGAAGACAAGACTTATAAAAACTAACGTCAAACTTCACCTACTAATCTCAGCTATACTATAGATAAAATGGTGGTATGATTTTACAACTTATTATTCTAAACCTATGCAAAATAACATGGTTCTCTGAGAATTAATACCTATTTTATAGTGTTGTTTTGTCTAATCTTACAGATTAAATTCAAATTCACAATAATTTATAGTGCCAAATGAACAGACATTTTTATAAAACCGATGGACTTAAAAAAATACAAAATAATTTAATGTATAGCACAAAAAAAGTTAAAATATGTTTATTTACAAAAAAAATCCAAGTTTTAATTAAATATTCAATACTTATGTGTGTTATATTTCGTTTTACGTTGTAAAATTGTACTAAATAAAAAAATAGACCCTAAAGTGACGGAAAACAAAATGAATAGCCAATATGTTCATACTTAACATAGCTCAAAATAGCGTTAAATACATATTATCTGAATTAATTACGAGTAAAGACAATATTATGGCTTTAGTAAGTCAGAACTCGGAACGAATTAAGTAAGTGATTTGACTTCAAATAGATATTAAAGTCTCTTCACAATTCAATTGAATATTAACTATGTATTTATAATTTCTTTGTTCATAAATAACACTTAATACTTTAATAGTATTTATCATGGAAACACTTAAGATTTAGTTTAAACTAAATGGATTTTAAAATTTGAAAAGTAAACTTAAGCAGCCCTGAAGACCGTATTTGAAAAACTATTTTGAAATCTACGACGACTTGACTTTAGTAAAGATTATCTTGACCAAATCAAAGTTGAGATATTTCATAAACTATATATAATGGCTGTTTGGTCAGATAATCAGCGTAGACCAGGCGCTTTCATTTTTATATACCTATTCTCAAAAATCTCAAAAAAAAAATGACACTTCGTCGCATTTACATTATGAACCCTGAAGACGCAATGACTGCAGTCGAAAGGGCTGTGGTAGAGAACCCCAGGTAACGCTTCCCACAGGCAAGATTGGAAGATTCTTCCTTTTCAATGAAGGAGTGGTAATTATACCTTTTCTAAGCGACACATTATTATTTTCCGACATCCACGCGAACGAAGTCGCGGGCACAGCTAGTTGTTAAAATATGATTGGCGTGTAGAAATGTTTGTACAAACCTACTTACAGAAATAAAATCCTTTATCATTTAACAATCGTTTCCTTGTTATTACCAAGAATCTCTCAAATATTTTAACATCGCCGACGTTACCTTAAAAACAAAAAAAAATCCGTAGCTTTATTAATTTTGATCTCATCCAAAATATAATTCTGGTTGATAAAACGGAGCAAGTAAACATAAGGGTAATATTGCGTTTGCAACCAACAATGTGGCAATAATTGGATCCGGGAAATTGACGGTGGTTCCAACAAATTTCACCTCATCAACCTCACATTGTATAAGAGGCTCCCTTTCAGTGAGCCTTATTAAAAACGATACGAATGAATCATAACGTGTACCAAGATTATTAGCCGTATTTAGGGTATTTATTAAAAAGGTTTTTGTTGTGTTGTCTAGGGAAATTACAAGCCCTATTGTAGGTAGTGGTAGATAAATGAAGCAAACGGGATGGATTAAGATAAGATTACAACAACTACATGACATCTTATAACAATTACATGTCATAAAAAACTCGGCAACTGCGAGTCGGACTCGCACACGAAGTACCACCGTACAAGCGCGAGTCGGACTAGCACACGAAGTACCACCGTACAAGTGCGAATCGGACTCACACACGAAGTACCACCGTACAAGTAAGAGTCGGACTTACACACGAAGTATCACCGTACAAGTGCGAGTCGGACTAGCACACGAAGTACCACCGTACAAGTGCGAATCGGACTCACACACGAAGTACCACCGTACAAGTGCGAGTCGGACTAGCACACGAAGTACCACCGTACAAGTGCGAATCGGACTCACACACGAAGTACCACCGTACAAGTAAGAGTCGGACTCACACACGAAGTACCACCGCACAAGTGCGAGTCGGACTAGCACACGAAGTACCAAATATTCAAATCTGCAGTCCTTTGAAGCATTGAAATAATCAAACTTTTAAATTAACGCAATCAAAAGGTACGGGCGTTTATGTTCCGTTTTTGCCGCATATTTTGAAACTCGCAAGGGATTTAAAACCTGTAGGGTAGACCTAGAATCATGAAATTTGGCAAAAAGCAAAGTCATGTAGCACAAGTAAGTAAAGGGAAAAATCCGAAAACCGTAAAGTAGTTACAATTTGTACTGAACTCTTGCTGCGTGAGTCTGACTCGCACTTGACCAGTTTTTTTTTATAGCACATTTCTTGTATTGGAGGCCCGTTTATTTTTATTTATTTTTTATAGCGGCAATAGAAATACACATTGAAAATTTCAACTGTCTACCAATTACGGCTCATGAGACACAACCCGATGACAAACAGACGGACGGGCGGACGGACAGCGGAGGTTTGTAATAGGGTTCCGTTGTAACCCCTAAAAATTCGAGGCAGTAGGTCGGTTCGGGATAGTAGGCATGTTTTAAGCTAAACATCTGGGGCCCTCGACGAGTTAAATATGCTCTTTATCCCTAAAACCACATAAATATTTAAGTTGATACCATAATATGTTCTTGAAACAGTACATTGTCATAAAAAGTCCGTACTACCACCTTCCACTCACGATTATTTTTCAAGTCTTCGCTTACATAAACAAAATCAAATTAAATCTTAATCAATGTTCCAAAAAATAAATAAGAGCCAATCTATTATACCCTTAAGCCCCCAGGTAGGCTCTAAAGTACATAAAAAAAGATTATTCTATAAAGGATTATTTAATTTAAAAGCGTGCTGATCCTACTTATAACTTTACTCGTTAGGCTCCGCTTTCAGCACAAACTGACTCCCAAGGTGATACCAACTCAAACGGCGAAATGGTAGTAAACTGTAGGGAAGGTATTATCTCGCTTGTACCGTTTGTGAGATGAGCAGAGGTATGCAATAACATGATAGTAGATATATACGAGTAGTGAGTTGCTAGTTGGATTAATCAGAATAATCAATCAATTAACTGAAATTGAAGGATGACATGACGGAAAGCAAGCATACGTGTCTAGAGTTCTAGACTGTGTCTCGTCATCACGTCCTTGTCCATCTCTCTTAAGTTTAAAGCAACCCAAGCTGATTTTTGCTAGCGATTTTTTTGTTGGTGTTCCATAGATATAAATAGCTAACAGTAAAACACCTACTTAGTTTTAAAAATCTAAACAAAAGCATTCCATACAGATGCAACAACGGACTTTCTTGTTCATTCAAAATTGGATTTTGATAAAAATATAATAGAAGTATGGCAGTTTTGGTGTCGCTTAAATTCAGAATCGCTCATGGATGAATTTATTACATTGTATGAAACAGTTAAAGAGCTTTCCAGAGCAGAGAAATACTGTTAGTCAGCTGCATCCGGTTGGATTGGAAGCCGACCTGGAAAAAGCTAGGCAGATGATGAGTTACAGGTCTTTACTTTGAATGCATTAGCTAAAGAATCTTATCTTAATTTTACCGATATCTATCTTTTGAGAGTATCTGTACGAATGTATGCGAAGTCTAAGTACCTACGACATCAAGATTACATAGAGTCCTGCCATTCTTCTTTCAAATCCTATATTTAACTAGCTGTGCCCGCGACTTCGTTCTCTTGCATGTTGGAAAACAAATAGGATTTTATGGGTTTTGATTTTTTGGAGCGGAACGCCAATTCTTTTTCTAAAATAAAAATAGCCTACGTTACTACTTATAACATTATCTGCCACTTAAAGTCCCGTGAAAATTGGTACGGATGTTTTGGAGAGCAGCCGGAACAAACAGACAGACGGACAGGCAAACAAAATTTTTTTTATGAACCGTATAATAATTATACATCTACCCCCTTACTAATAAACGTTGTATAGCGTCTGTATAGTTACACAACGCTTTGTCTTCTTATTTCAAAAGTCAAATTACTGACGACTGAAAGAGAGTAATCGTTGTGTAACTATTCATCTGATATAATACGTTTATTAATACGTAACTATAATACGTTTATTAGTAAGGGGGTTAGTAAAAAGCTGTTATTTTGACATTACAAACAGACACTTCAATTTGATTTATTTGTATAGATTTTATAAGGCATTTTACTAGTTCTCGTTTTATTTTAGATACCTAATCGACATTCTATGACATTGTATTTACTCGTACCTACCTACCTTTGCTTGCAGTACAATATTGACGTAGGTAAGATTCCGTCAGATCGATTGGTGCCTACAGAGTAATATTATTATTCAGGCGCAGCGGGATGCTGCCTATCTTCCTGATCAAATTACTTGGCCAAGTCTGCCCACATGACAGTTTGCGCCGCCATTACAATATCACAGCCTGCCACAACAGCTGTGCAATTTAATATGAACCTAGCACTATGTGGAACAGTACGGTGCTAAAAAAGTTGTTTGTATTAATAGAACTTTTATTTTCCCACAACCAGTTGTTCTAATAAGGTAGAATATTTGTTGAATATGTGTTTTTGTTGTTAGTTGCATGTTTTGTTAACAATTTTCTTCTTTGGTAAAGACGAAGTGTTGCATGTATTATTTTGAGTTTATTTTATTTTATTTATTTGAGACAAAAACAGTTAAGCGTTACAATATTAATAGTTAGCTAAGGTACAAAAAAAATGAAATAAATAAATAATAATATGTAAACGAACGCATAACCCACACTATTGTCCACGCGAATCATATCGATTTTAAAATAAGTACGGAAATGGGACGTATATAGAAACTCACAGTAAGAAAATAAAAATAAACCTGAAAGGTCACACAAACCAACTCAAGACAGCGCTCCCCGTCCAGATATGGTCTGTAGTCACCAATCAGAGCACATCATAATATCAGCAAGAAGCAGTCATCGTTAAGGATGACCAGAAAGTAAATCGATAGCCATTTTTTCTAAATTGTTGCAATTTCAAAGGTTTAAAAAAACAGAGTGTACTAGAAAGATGTGGTCAAATTCATGGGTGTGATACAGACCATCAAACTGACCAACTTTCTCCACGGGACCAACATCGTAATCGTGGAACAATTATCAACTGTCCCATACAAAACTTCAATACCCCACTGGAAGACCCAAATGTATGACGGCTGGTTATTTTTTCGTGACTACGGATCAAAATGAACAAATTTACAATTTCTCTATAGGACCTGATGGTCCTAGAGAGAAATTGAATGAACAAATTCCTCTATAGGTCCTGATGGTCCTATAGAGAAATTTGATCATTTTGATGGTCCGTACCCCCAATGTAGTGTCCCTTCAATTAGACCACACCTTTCTGGTACACTGTCTATAATTGTTATAAGTAGGTATTCATTTATCCTAGATACAACGCTTCACCTTTGTTCTCTATTGAGACAATGTAATCCGAACTACTTTAATTACTCAGATAAAGCTTATCGTACTATTAACTCGAATAACAAGAAAATTAAAGCATTCCACTTAAATTAATTTCTTCTAAGCTTCATTTTAACTTAATATTTGTATGGCAATCCAAATTGGTTCACTTTAATCTTTATTTCGCTAACTGACCCGATTGTTGCCATATCAAAGTGACAAGGGAAGGAGAATTGACTTTGAGTAGTACCTTACTTCAAACGGATGTATTTAAAAGGTTATTTAGCCAATATCAAAGTCACAACATTAGAGAAAAGTTGGTATTAAATGGTCAAAGAACAGCCTATTCCGCACAATTCAGTTTATGGCAAGTACCTATTGAATAATAAAAGTGGCCGTTGACTTTAATTACGCCTCGACAGCAGTTGGGAACGCTACACTTTTACTGGTCAAGTACTTAATGACTTGATTAACGAACCATAAATGGCCATTTTTTGTGCGGGAGCACGTCAATGAGTACCTAAAGAAATAAAACGGAAAATTTTGAGGAAGTCGCCCGAAAAAGTTAAGCGTTTAATTTTATATAGGACTGCCCTGAATTGTACTCTTTATGAAGTAAATTTACGATCGTCTGCGGGCTAAAGTCTACGCTCTTATTCCGGGTATTAACTCATCTCATGTGTATTGCTCTTTGTATAAAATTTTCTGCGGCTTTAAATAAAGCATGTTTAATTATAAAGTTTGCACCTTTATGCGTTGCTGGAAAAGGTTAATGTTTTTAAGTTTAGCATTTTACTTGAAGTTGAAGGGAAGAAAGTACGTAGTTAAATCTAAAATGAACATTAAAAAACTTAAAAAAAAAACCATCGACTTCCAAAAAAGATACAAAGTGAAAAATTACTTTAATTTAGGAAGTCGGTGTCGTTAGGTTCGCATTTTCGTTGTTGTCACTGACTACCGAAATTAAGTAATTTTTCACTTTTTAATGTCTTTTTTGGAAGTCGGTTGTTTTTTTTTTTTGTGTAAAAAGTTTTTATTTTTTTACTTTAAAGTTGTGCTTACCACAAATTCGTATAACACTACTTGCTACGTAAATATCAACGACAGGAAGTTATTATAACGCTACGTTATTATTATAGCAAAAATACGAATTATTGAAGCTAACTCAAAACTACCCAAGCAAAGTTAATAAAATTTATATGGGACCACCCCTGAAGCATGCCCTATCCATATAAAATATTTTTTTTAAATCGATTTATAATCGCCAGATATATCGCGTAAAAAACATACAAAGTCGAATTGAGAACCTCCTCATTTTTTGAAGTCGGTTAAAAAGAGACAAGATTTTATTTTTTGTATGTCCGTTTGTTACGCTTTCACACTAAAACGGCTGAACGGATTTGGTTGGGCACATGGGTAGACCATAACCTGGAAAAGGACATAGGCTAATTTTCGTCATGGATCGCAGACGCAGTAGCGGGCAACATCTAGTGTGGAACATTTGTAATAACTTTTGGTCCTTAATAAAGCTCTTTATTTAGATATTATGATAATTAATATCCTATTAATCTAAAATATATGTAAGTAGATACCTAACTACCACACATTCAAGGTTCTAGTTCTAATTAATTTTGTATGAAAATAAACAGTACGTAAACATAACTTAGTATCTACGCAAGTGTAGGTGTTTTAGCATCTGTCTATAAAATTGACACTTTAATTAATTTTCTACAGACTTATGTAAATTAAATTTTCGCATTTAACTTTCAAGCATTTAAATTGCTCCGTCCGGCTTTGATTACTTGTGAACAACTCCATTATTTTACGCAGAAATTAATCATAAATCAATCCAACAATAAGTAGAACATCCAAACAAACCACTTGTAACTAAGTACGGTCTACACTTAAAAGTTTAAATTGTCCTACTTGTAAGCCAATAAATTAATTCAGATATCTCTTTTAAACTTGTTATTACTAATAATAAATTGGTCCCAAATTAAGGCACGAACACAACAGTAACTTAAAGCATTTTGTGTTATTTGCTGGCCTCTAAATTCTGCTTCTGGCATCTATCAAAAGGGTTTCAGGAATATATTTGTGAAATTTATGCGAAACAGAACAGAGAAATTAAGCATTAATTTGCTATCCTTCCAGCTGAAATTTACATATTTATCGAACCGTAAATTCATTATTTGTGATCTACATGGAACAACCTCTTGTGCTCGACTCGGCTGCGCAGTGCGCTCGAGCTCACAAAGCAATGTCTATGTAGTTTAATTGTTATCTTCAAACTATTATGGCGAGTAAAACTCGAGCCAATGTATGCGACTAGATACTCAAAGTCACTTGAAGCCATTGCAAGGTTGGGAATTATATTTTCCACGTCTCGTTTGATGCATAGACTTTGAAGCGCAACAATTTAAATTAAGGTTGTGGTAATGAAGACAGAAATAACATTAAATTACATACATATGTATACAATTTTATACTACTTTTCAAACGTTCAGATTTTGCCAAACCTTATCCTGTTGACTTTTCAGCATAAAAAAAAACCTGAAAATAAAAGTGCCAACTTTTTAAATCGTACCGTTGATGATTCTGCGACTTCCTTCCTTCTTTTCTTTAAATGAAAAGGTTAATCTTTCCTTTTAACGATTAATACCTGCCTCAAACTTTATCTTTCTTAGATTACAATTGTGTTTCAGACAATTGAGAGCACCTTTTGTCTTCACACCTGGATTGAGTGAAGCCCTTTTACCTAAAGGGCGTCACAAGGGGTACAAAGTTTGTCCCTACCAATAAAAAGGACTTGGAAACAGGGCTGAGACTTACCTGAAAAGAGAAAAATATTGAGTTAGTGATTATAATACAAGTGTAGAAACATTGAATAAAGTTTCTTCTTGTGGAAGAAGAATAAAAAAATGTTATAAATTTAGATCAATCGTTTATCGACTTCTAAATGAACTTGAAATAAGTTTTCGATTCGATTCACATAGTTCGTTCAGTTCGTAAAATTATGAATAATAAACAAAACTGCGAAGAACCCTGACAGACGCTTTACTTTATGTAAATTATTTCATCATCACTGCTCTCAAAACGGTGATGGAAAACAACATTACGAAACCGGCATGTCGCAAAATTTGACATCTACTAACATGTGAAATCTACCAACCCTCACTGGGCCCGCGTGGTGAATTACGGCCGACTTCCTCTCACAGAGAGACAGCCTGTGTCCCAGCAGTGGGAACGTTATAGGCTGTAATCAGCCTATGCTATGCTTATACATTTTATCTCGGTAGTAAGTTCTCGTGGGATAATTTCCGACATCTATACTACGGATGAAGTCACTGGCAAAAGCTAGTTAGTCTATAATTAGGGAAAGTTCAAGACAATCATGATCATTGTCAACCAGCTGTACACAACTACTGCAAAAACTACGAATAATTCCGATAGGTACTGCACCACTTTCGAAACGAGCCCATTCCGTTTTTTGCTCGCTACTAAAAACAGTGACAAAGAAACAAAGGAAAGGCTTATTGTGTACAAACAGACCACTGCGTTACGGATTGTAGATACAAAATCGTACATACATTGAAAATGAAAACGTAACTCTGGAAAATACTACCTACACATGGCTTCCTCAAAAAACTGGAAACATGAAATAAATCATTTTCAATTTGAAGAGGTGGTATTCCTGCTGGGCATTAAAATCTAAGCTTGTGAAAAAAATTCGACATAATAAAGTCTGTTCAAATTTGATTCAAGTCCTAGTTTCCAATTGATGTTATTTCAACTTTATGTTAGCGTAATTAAGTTGATTAGTGCTTTTGATAAAGTCAGAAAATTTGTTAAGCTTGCGCGAACTGAACCTTATTTTATATATTTAATACTTAATAAAGCACATAAATGAACAAAGGCGGACTTAATGCCATAGGCTTATTTTGTAGTTTTTAAAGTTATTTCTCCAAATAAACATAGGTACATATTTGTTGACATAACGGAAACTAGGTTGCGAACGCAAAATACTGATTTTGTATTATGTTCTCTGTCGAAAAATTCTGCAGCCACTGATAAATACATTACAGATAAGTTCTGCATATTATACGCAGCCACAAAAAACTCTACGCAATGGGGACTGTTACCAAGTTTCCTGCAAGACGCCAAATGTTTTTGTTGTGGTTGCCCGGTCATTAACATAGTTATTCGAGCATAAAATCGTTTATTGCCTCTCACAATGTCGACTTGAGCTTCGACAAACAAACGCTGTCTGCGTCAAGCTGCTGTATCTGAGGCGAGGTTTTGGTGTACCTAAACTTGGTGACAACATTTCGGAATACGGACTCTTAGCTTCGTTTACATTCAAACACCTCTGGCGAAAAATGTCACCAATAAGAAATATCTACAGAATATGAAAGTTATTAATAAAGTTGTAAAAACTGACCAAGATATGTCGCATTGTATTTTTTTGCAACTGAAATAAGGTGCTATCTATTGCATAGTTTTATTATAAATAGAATGTACAGAGGCCAGCACATCAAGCTACCCCAATCTGTCAGATTTTTCAGAACCTTATTCCTTTGTTCTAAAGTTGAAAATCTATCAAAGAAATTTGACAGATTGGGGTAGGATTAACTGCTGGCGTCTGTACAATTAATCGAGCGTGTCAGATTTATACATATAAATAAAGAGTACATGACATTTTTTTGGGAACTTGAGTGGGTAGTATTGTCTGCACGCCAATTCAGCGTGTAATATACCTAAGCTAGGGCAATTTTACTAAAGATCTTCTCGCTGTATATTTTTCTCAAATTATTTCATCGCCAGGCAATCAAGTAAGTAATAAGCTTTCGTATATAAACGCGAGGCGAAATAAAATTCCGTGAACAGGATCTGGGACAAATTAAAATCAAAACGTTCTCAACAGCACAGTCTCCTCTCACAAAACTAAGATAAACTTTTACAATAAAGCGTTCAGCATTTTTAATTTCCGTCTCGAGTTCGCGACGCTTTACGAGATTCAAATGAAATCTGGTAAAAAGTTCTTCTAACATTTAATTAGTGGCGTCACGGGCTCAGGAAATGAAACATCGTATACTGCGAGCAACACCTCCATGCGTGACTACCCCTCACAATACGTCTAAACATCTTTATACCGCGCCTCAACAGATTTTCTTTATTAAATTCGTCCGCGGCGAAAAAAGAAAATACTTTTCTCAGACATTTGTAAGTCCAAAAATTGTGACGTGAAAAATAAAACAGCACTTTAGATTCACAAAAGGAAAACTTTGAACAAAACGGGCGCTTTCTCTATGCAAACGACGCGGCGTCCACGGGCGAAAGTTTCTGAGTTGTACCGAGTTGCCGTGCCCGCAGTTGACGAAGTCGCCGTCAAGCCACAAAGACACACACCCCATACTTGATAGCAAAATTCTGATTTTTTATAATGCACCTCACGTTTGGAGCGCCCTCCCGAGCGAAGAGATACAGTTTGCAGTATTCTCGCTCGTCTTACATTGAGCGTGTTGTTAATGTTTATTTACACAACTCTGTACGTACACAACACGTACCTATCACGAAGCTCTTCTATTCAGCGTAAAATCAATACATTATGAATGTAAATTCAGCTTAGCAAAATGTGTTTACCTCCTAGACTTTCTCATCCGAACGCATCGTGTGAATATTCCCTAAAGCGCGGCGCGGCGTACGTCCCACTTATCATTTTCGATTCTGGAATATAGAAGTGAGCTGTCTGCACGTCAAACTTGACCGGACAATTTTTTACAATTTGTTTTCTCCCTGTGGAGTTGTGTCCTCGTGACCTATTTATTCATGATTCAAACAAAAAAACCACAAAGAAGTTATTGCTCCTTTTGTCATGGTTTCCTCTTACAATCATTTTGGTGCCAATACATAAAATGTAGTAATTTATCTAAGATATACATTGGGATATTTTTGTCCGGTCCAGCGTAATTAAAAAGTTGTTGTTATTTTATTGATATTGACTTCTTAGATGTAAGAGGTCAAAGTTTATACGACAATCGAAGTTGTGTAGGTGGTGAGTTCAAACCCAGGCAGGCACTTTACTTTTTGTATTTAATTTCATCATCACTGCTGTCAAAACAGTAAAGGAAAACATCGTGAGGAAACCGGCATGTCCCAGAACCAACAATTCGCAGATATATGACATCTACTAACCCGCACTGGACCCGCGTGGTTGATTAGGTATGGCCCACTCCTTCTCACAGAGAGGAGGCGTGTGTCCAGCAGTAGGAACATTATAGACTGCTTATGCTTGTGCTAGCCAGACAAAGAAACGAAGCGAACTCCCGAAAGCACGTTACTGTTACATTTTGAACACATAGAATAGACGTGTGCAAAAGCACACGGTTTATATATATGCAGTTGTTAGCTACTCACTATAGTGACAAACTTATATTTTTTGACACCAACACTTTTGTTGAGAAATTAAAATCGACTAGGGATACAGCGTATCTGCCTATTAGTTTTAGACGTCAAATAGCATGGCTATTAGCTTTTATTATTAACTCAGACATAAGTATTATGTCGAAGTCTGATGTAATTAGCACCACAAAAATTAGTAATAATACTAATATTAAGGTGGTTAGCCACAATAATTTAAACTAGTCAGTAAGACAACAGAAGTTACCAAAAACAGTATTGTTAATCTCACCTCCAACAAGGTATCTTCTAGCTCTCAATTAGTTAATTGTAAAAAAGGGGCTAAGCAGAATTCCTTGAAATTGTTTCATCAAAATATTCAAGGTTTGTCTTCCAAATTATTAGAAATGGAATTGTTTTTAGAAAAAACAATGTTTGATATTATTTGTATTACTGAACACTGGTTGAAAGAATACGAAATGCTGATTAATTACGAGAACTATAGTGTAGGCAGTTGCTTTAACCGAAAATCCATGCTGCGTGGAGGTTCATTAATCCTAATTAAAAATTGTGTAAAATATAAGACTCGTAAAGACATAGTGGAACTATCGGTCGAACATAGCATCGAACTGTCCTGTGTTGAGCTGGATAAGCATTTTATAGTGTGCGTATACAGACCTCCAAACTATCAAAACTACTCTATTTTTGAGTCTGTAATGGAAGATGTCTTGGGAAAACTGGCAACTGGTAATAAATCAGTAATTGTTTGTGGTGACTTTAATATTAATATTTTGGAAAATAATTCAAATAGCAGTAGATTATTAAGCCTCTTTAAATCATTTAATTTGTCAAATGTGTTCTTGGAACCAACGCGAATAACTACAGCTACTGCTACATGTATTGATAATGTTTTTTGTTGCTGCGAATATTTAGATAAAGCCATTGTAAATTATCTCCCTTCCGATCACAGCGGTCAAACCGTTTCTTTTGAGTCCAACACACCAATACAAAAAGTGCAGATTCAATTTAGACCAATAACATCGGGAAATTTGGAAAAGTTTAATAACACTTTAATTAATAAGTTAAGTGCTCGTGGCCTAAATATGAATAGTGGTAATATTTTGTATGAAGAATTCTTTTCGTTAGTGCAAACAGAGTTCAATAATTCTTTTAAGAAGAAATCTAAAACTATTTGCCCTAAGTTTTTATTCAGTGACTGGGCAACTAAAGGAATCAGGAAAAGTAGGGAAAGATTATTTGAACTGTATGGCCTTAAGCCGTATATTAACACGGATACTTTTAATAAGTATGTTGCTACATATTCTAAAACTTTTAAAAATATTTGCAAAACAGCTAAAGCTTCCTTCATTAGCAACAAGGTTAAATCAGCAGACAATAAAATAAAGACAGTTTGGAAAATTATTAACAATGAAACGAACAGGAATAAAAAACATAATACTGATTACACACTGAACACTTCCCGTGGCCTTATTAGCGATAACATCGATGTTGCTCAGGAATTTGCAACTTTCTTTACCAATATCCCAATTAAAACCACAGAAACTTTAAATTCCTCGTCCGCACTTGCTATTGAATTATTAAGAGCGAATGTCTCAGCCTGTCCTGTGGAATTTAAATTTAAACATGTAAACCCTTCAGTAATTATAAAGGCATTTAAGCAACTTAAGATCAAAATGACCGAAGATCTGTGGGGCTTGTCTACTAAAGTTTGTCAATCCATTATTGAGACAATTGCACCCTACTTAGCTTTGATATTTAATTTGTGTGTTGATCAAGGGGTATTCCCGGATTTAATGAAGTTCAGTAAAGTTATTCCACTTTTCAAATCTGGGGACAGCAAAAACACTAATAATTATAGACCCGTATCGGTTTTGCCTGTTTTCAGCAAGGTGTTTGGAAAAGTAATGTTAAATCAGATGCTCAATCATTTTAATCGTAATAACATCCTACACGATCAACAATATGGTTTCACCAAAGGACGTTGTACAACCGACGCCGGTGTAACCTTATTAAAACACATATTTGACGCATGGGAAGAGGCACAAGATGCAATAGGCATCTTCTGCGACCTATCCAAGGCATTTGATTGCGTGAATTACGAAACACTGCTTTTGAAACTTGAGCATTACGGACTGGGTAAACTCGCTCTTAGCTTAATAAAATCATATTTAAATGATAGGTTTCAGCAAGTTCAAATAAACGGTGTAAATTCATTGGGTTTAAAAGTCAAAATGGGTGTACCGCAAGGCTCAATATTGGGGCCGTTCTTATTTTTAGTATATATAAATGATTTACCTTATTTACTGGAAAACCGACCACAAATGGTGTTATTTGCTGATGACACATCACTGATTTTTAAAGTAAGCAGACGTGCACAGGAGCTTGACGACGTAAATAACGCTATGCTTGTGGTCCATAATTGGTTTACTGTAAATAATTTGGTATTAAATGAGAAAAAAACTAAATGCATTAGATTCACTTTACCGAATGTTAGAAGTAGTGAATGTCACGTTGTATTGAATAAGGAGATACTTGAATTCGTCGAAAATACGGTTTTCCTGGGGATCACGCTTGACTCAAAGCTGCAGTGGGGTCCTCACTTAACATCACTTGCAGGGCGGCTAAGTTCAGCCGCTTACGCTGTTTGGAAAATCCGTCAATTAACAGACGTGGATACCGCGAGACTGATCTATTTTAGTTACTTTCATAGCATCATGTCTTACGGTATTTTGTTGTGGGGACGGGCTGCAGATATTGAATCTATCTTCATTCTGCAAAAGAGGGCTATCAGAGCTATCTACAACCTCAGCAGACGTGAATCTCTAAGGGAACTGTTTAAAAAAATTAACATCATGACGGTTCCTTGTCAATATATATATGAAAACATTATGTACGTTCGAAAAAATCTACATCTTTTTAGTAAGATATGTGACAGGCATAATTTTAACACTAGAAATAGGAACAAATTAGATCAACCTCGTTTCAGATTGTCTAAAGTAAAAACTTCTTTTATGGGTTATTGTGTAGAGTGTTATAATAAAATACCACTCGATATTCTTCAACTAAATGAGAAGAAATTTAAAACATGCATTAAACGCACACTATGTAGACAAGCATACTATAAGTTGGATGATTATATCGTAGATAAAAATGCTTGGCTAAATGCTGGTCCTGCTCCACAGACACTTGGGCTCACTAGTTAAAATTTCAATATTAATTTGGAAGACATGCTTCCCTTTTTTTTCTTTTCTTTCTTTTTTTTTTTTAAGTGTTTCTGACATTCAAATTTAATGTGTATTTTTAATTCAATCAAGTTTTAATTGTTACTTTAATATCTTATACCTCTTTCTAGTAAAATTTTATTCATCTCATAAATAAATTGGTAACGATAGTTTTGTATAATTTAGAAGCATTTTTTTTTTTTAATTTTAATTTTGTAAATGTAAGAACCATGGATCCGTTCATTATAATTTTTTTATATTGACTTGAAAGAGCATGGCAGTTGAGAATGTGTCATGCTCACTTAAATGTCTCACTGATGGTGGCGCGTGTGTTGGATCATTCGGTTCCCTTCAAAATGGTTGAGCTGGATGGTGCTGATCCATGCGTCATGTTCGTGAACGGGCGCTGTCAGTTGAGACTGGTCATCTCTTAGCTGCCAGGGCTTCTTTTTAATCTTATAACTATCTTGAATTGTTTCTTCATAACATTGTTCTCACATATAGAAGCAACAAGAATACTGTACTCAGGATTTTGTAATATCTTAATTTAAAAGAGTGTCCTTGGAGTTTCTTGCCCGTTCTTCTCCAAGAGATCTACGTTTTGGAATGGGCAACTAGCTTCAACTTTCTGACTAACTGACCGACTAGTTAATTTTGACAATTCAAAAGTGCCTGGAAATGGTTTAATTGAAATAAATGCTTTGAGTTTGAGTTGAGTTTGAGTTTGAGTTTATCTGAAATAATAATATTTCGAACATACAAAAGCTGTATCTACCACATTATAATCTGATCGCACATCTATTGTAGCAAATGAAAATTACATTGTTTCATTCGTGAAATAAATTGGTTAACCAATGTACTATTGGAAAATAACTAGGTTGGAAAACACAAGTTTATTTAGTTAATTAATCATCCACGTTGAATAGTCACTACAAAGTAAATCGTTATTAACTGGTGTTTGATCTCGTTGATAGACTGGTAAATAACGTAAAGCATAGTAATTTCAGTAAACGCGTCGTACAATGAGAACCGGGTGACTGTTACCTAAATTACTAAGACCTCAAACAGATTGACAAGTACCAAGTTTCGGCCGCAGTTTCGGTTTCCGCAAAAAAGTGGCCGGATCATGTGAGCTGTTGATGTAACGTGAATTTTTAACAGCTTTTCACACAAAATCTGGCAAAAAAATTGTTTTCTTTAGACAAAAGAAATCTGATGTTTGCAAAATCAGCCCTTAAGGTGGAACTAGTCTCGAGCTCGAACTCACTGGTATTCATGGCCAAAAAGCACGCTGTCTCACCTGGCTTCGTATCCGACAGAGATAGTATCAGTGATGAGCAGTTAGATGCTAGTCTACACGCACAACGTCTAGGTCTCACGCACAGAAACACCGTTCCGAACTGAAAGGCGCATAAAAAAAAATGAAGAGTGTTTTGGAAAATCGAGTTTTATGAAAAATTATTGCATAAATCAATTACAAATAAAATTTATTGAACTCTTTGATGACTGAGCTTTGTTGATACCACTTTGTTTTGAATATTTTACAGTTCTTTTATTACTTATTTACACCCAAAGTTACGTTAAAAATAGGAAGAAAAACGAATCATTGTTGGCTCATAACTTTTAAATGGCTTTTTTTTTACTATCATGTTTCCGTACAGACAAAATGAATAATAAGATAAGGCGGTATATGTTTAACTTTGGATGCACAATGTCAAACAGTGGAGATATACTCTCCCAAAATTTGTATGGAAAAAATATCGACTAGTGGCACCTTAATCAAATTATTTGTAACAATCTACGAAAAACTTCGGCTCTCGAAAAATAATCACTTAATTAACTAACTTTTTATGAACTTCATAAGTTTCGGTTTCGGCCGAAACTAGAAGAGGAGCCGAAGGTTCGGTTGCGGTATCGGTTTCGGCCGAAAATCGTGTTTCGGTCGGAAACTACTAATAACATCAATTGGAATTCAAATACAAAAACAAAAGTGGTTCATAAATTTTCAATTGTAGAACAGAACTCGTGTAACAAATGTCCACTAGAAGCAGAATGTACGGAAGTTTGGATCGGGCGTGTTATTAGTGCTGACTAATACTTGAGTATTAAAGTTTTCCTCAGCCCCTTGTAACGGCCGACGCACTAATGGTATTATCGTTTTATGATTGTTTTTATAGGTAACTAGCTTTTAGGGACAGTTTCGGCAGTTCAGACTAATGTTTTTTACTTGTAACCTTATCTTTAGAGGTGGATCGGGCCGTTTAGATAACATCTGATATTGGTTTTCTACCCGACTACGGCGAAGCAAAGTAGGAGGGTTATGATTTTGACCGGTATGTATGTATTTATGTTCATCTGTTCCCTCATAACTTCCAAGCTGCTTATCATAATTTGACAAATGAGGTATCGTTGGAGGCGTCTTGATCGTCCGCTGGTTATAGGCTATGTGACGTCACATTAAATTGAATATGGCGCCCTCTAGCGGACATAAAGTCATGACCTAAAAGATTTATTTACATTCATGCCGTGTTGGGTATCAAATGAAAGGTAAGCCCTTTCATTCAACATATCAACACATTTCAAATATATATATTTATTGTCACCTGTTGCTCACAGCATTGCTTGCATACACCCGATAATTAGGAATAATTTCTATAAAATTAAGCATCAATTTGAGCCACATATATTGATGTGTAAGTATGGTATATTACCTAAGTACCTACATGTAAAACAATAAAACCAAAACAAAAAAAAATGAAGCGGCTCTGCATTTATACTCTATCGCGAAATTATAACCCCAAATTTGTTTAAATAAAAAATAAGTTCAAAAACTAAAACCCGACTACTGCAAAATCACGCTCGCACGCTGAAAAGAGTTTACGATGCTATGCCTATTATTATCAAAGCTAGATTTTAACTTACACACCTTAATAGAACCTCATTAATTACGCAAAATAAAACCTAAACAAAGTTCATTGCCTTAAAAAGTCTGTGTCAGCTATCACTATAGAACCCGTGCTATATGTAGATACCAATCAAAGTATTAACTGATTTTGATATCTAAAACTTAAAGTCAACAATATCGTAAGCATCTATCTATTATGTTTACAATATAAATTGGAAGGCATATTTCAAGCGGATATTGATCCCAAAGTTTCATAGCACTTCTGGCCACCATGGAATAATGCCAGCCTGCCAGGTCAGGACTTTGTCGAGTTTGGAGTGTTGCTATGAGTATTTATAGACACATACCCCGGCTCTTGTTAACAGTGACCTACAAAGATCTTTATTAACCTGTAACATAATTATATTGAGACTTCAGTAGTACCTATATTGCTATGACAACGCAATAACTAACAAAAACCAATAAAGTATACCTACACTCCCACACAAGATAAGTATGGTCTGTTTCAAAACTATCTAATGAAAATGTAAGCAAGTGGACTAGAAAACCTACCTGAGGATGCCAATATGTAGAGCCACTTACAAAAGATTGCGATAATTTGATTATTTGAATACATCAACCCGGAATTCTAATTAAAAATCAAACCCCTCGTCTGTTAGGCAAGCCAGTAAATTCCGTAACAATAGAAAAAGTAATTGTGTCTCATTAGTGACAGTTGAGCCTGATGTTTTTCATTTAATTTTAACAGTTGGAGTTAATTTTATAACCTCAATTTTTGGCGATTATTTTGCAATTACAATTTAATAATGTTATTCAAACAATAATTGTTGATAAAAAATGATGAGATAAGTTGAAATTTTCAAATGCAGCTGAATGTCCCACTAATTTCCTTTAATGAGTAACAAGTAACTGTGAAATTCAACCAGAACTGGGTTTGTTTATACTTTCATAGGATACTTTTAGAGCAGACTATATCTATTTATGTCCCACTTCATTTCCTCAGAATTTTCTCAGAACCTTCTAATCGATTGTCCTGTTCCTCTAAAATAGTTCTTTAATTGAAAACTTCTTCAGTAAAGGCGACAATGTAAAATTGCAGCTATTGGCAGTCTTCCTTACCACAAAATCTCTAGGGATTCAAGTTTTAGTCAAAGCTCAGTGATTTAGTAATCGGGTCAATTTATTTATTTCTTTTAGTTTTAAGTGTTTGACAAAGTTGGGGTTAAGTAACCAAATGAAATGTGAAAACTAAATAGCTATAGTTACGTCCCATGATGTTCATAATTCATTACTCTACCTATCGCATAAAATTATATATCGAATTATGAGAACCAGGACCAATCTATAAGTATCGATTTATCAGAAATAAAATATAGTCTATCTTTAAAATGGCAGTGCAGTACCTACTTCTTTAAAAATATTGTACGCTGATAATATGAAATATTATTTTTTACATAAACAAAAAACTAACTTCCAAAAATACGTGAATAAAAAATAAAAGTGAAAAATAACTTTAATTTTGGAATTCGATGTCTTTGGATCCGTATTTTAGTTTTTTAGAAATTAAAGTTATTATTCACTTTGTAGTGTTTTTTTTTTTGGAAGTCGGTTGTTTTTTATGTAAAAAGGTTTTATTTTTCACTTTTTAGTGGGTCAGTTTGTAATTTATCTAAGTTACAATAGCCTAATGGCAACTAATCATCACCTTTTACAAAATATTGCTTTTCCCGATGCAGGGATGTTGTTGAGGAGTTCTCTTAGTAAGAACCAGGAGAACTGGAGCTAACTGGGAAGTTACAGCTCCACTTCACCATACGCATTGTGACGAGCATAAATTGCTTAGCAACCACATTGAAGTACCTACCTAATCGAATCACAATCCGTGAAATTATTATTACTGAGTAGTTCCGATGGCCATCTGTGGTCTTCATTATCAGTTCCACTTCACCAAATGGTGCTTTCCGAGAGGAAATGCACGAGTTACTATAAAATAAAATCCAAAACGCTATAGGCGTGCCTATAAAAGTGGAGGGGTTCCCTCGATTTACATGGGGTTCCCTCATCAGATTCCGACTTGGTGACAATGGAAGCATCTCGAGAGCATACCCTTGCAAAAGTTTTTTTTTTAATATGTCCACAATTGACGGAGAAATCAGTGAACATACATAATAAAAACATACATAATAATATAACCTCCACATTTTTGGAAGACGGTTAAAAAATAGCCAAAAATAACAAAAATGCAGTCTTTTATCCAATGTAAGTAGGTAGCCTTTAAAAATCCTCTACCTAGTTTAGCCTCAAATTTTCCTTACATGAGTTGCTCCATTACCCCATGTAAGCAGATGCCTACGTAAATTAGCTCTACACCTAGTTAGATATTGTTACTAAGTTATATTCGATACGTCTTGTTGTACTTAGTTCAAGTTTTACCGACTTCACCTTGTTACCGAACTAATTAACTGATGAACCTATATTGTTAGTATCAAATATGTACAGTCAGCAAAGGAGATAGGTATGCAGGGTCGTCGAATATAGTTGAAGTTTACTAAGAAACCGATTGATGTTTTCGAATGAAATTTAATTTGATAAACGAACTGTTTGTTTTCTATTAATTTGAACTTTTTTTTTATTACAAGAAAAGAAACGAATTAAACTTTTTATCGGTGTTATTTATTATTTAACGCATGTGGCTAGTTCAAAAGCAGATTTGAATTGAGACAAAACAAAATAAAAATTAAATAGGTAAAAAATCTAAAGTTTAAAATATTATATACAATTATTACGTCAGTTATGTCGGTACAAATAATTTATCGTGAGAAAATTAAGTAATCTATTTGTTTGTTTTTGTATTTGCATTGTTCTTGTGTGTTTCTTATTAGTAAGAACATTATAATTTGAATAATTATTATAATAATTAAAACTATGCGGCTTCTTCCTTATTGTGTGTTGAAAGAATTATATTTAACAATTGTTAACTTCCCAAGACACTAATTCACTGTAACCACTCAATGATTCCTTATCTAATCACGCCAACTTTGCGTTCATTTTGCGCGGTTTCATTAATTGTGTCATAGAGAATGAATATGTTACTTGTTGTACTAACTACAAAACATTAATAGGTATTTCAAGTCACAAAGAGCTTTAGATTGATTTTTTATAACCCTGCTTTAAAAAGTCCAATATATACCTTATAGAACCCTCAAAACAAGAAATTCCACCAATAGAATTTCATTTACCAATATTATTTCCCAACACTCAAATGGGAATTTAATTTAAAAATTCAGGATTAATTTCTAAATAGAGCGAAATCGGAAACGCATCAGCGAAGAGAAGGATCCCTTTACGTTTTTCCGCGAAAGCGATTTAATAAGGCCTGAACCGTTAGTTATAAAATGATTTATATTGCAAAATGAAATGCCTGGCACATGTGTTCAGTCAGACGGCCTTAATAAAGTTCAGAGCTAAACGAATTGCATCGTGTAATTGCTTGCAACGAATTAATACGAACACTTATTTAAACTACATTTTTAACATTTAAATGAAATGGATGAAGGTCCATTTATGCAGTTTTGTTAAATTGGAAATCAGCGTGTGTGAAATCCGGTATGATAAAATGTCAGTACAATTTCTTTCATGATACATTATTGAAGACGCATTTGAAAAGGATTTATTTACAGTTTTTATTTAAAACAATAGTTTTATAGTTAGTAAATTAGTTGTGGATTATTCAATTACAGTATTTTTACACTTTAAACAAAATTTTAGTTAGCCTGCTTTTTGCCGTTAAAATGAAACGGCTTCTTGCTCGGCGCTTATCTTTAATCAATTTTGATTCATTCATTATTTTCTTCCTTTTTTACCTTATTTAAAAAGAAATACATTGTAACGTCATTGACCAGGATATCTTCAAGGTCAATGGTCGTTGTTGATCACAAACAGCTACCTATTAGTGACCGCATGCTCAGACAATTTATTAGTCGATAATCATTTGCCAAGTTAAAGAAAACAATAAAACTACAAGGTTTCTGTGTACTTTATTTTCTTTCCTACTTTTTCGATTGATTGGGCAACCACCTTGATAGCCTTTCTCATTTTATGAAACCTCTAAAACAATGGCCTTGAATTGCCTCACGAGGTTGATGGCAAAATGGAAACCTGAACCAAAACCTGCAATGAGAAGCCGTATGATAGGCAGCTCGGTACAAGGCGTCCGCATAAAAAAATACACATTTTTACCAAAAATATACATGTATGTTTTCTAGACTTGGCCTCAAATGGGTCCACGTTTAACATTCAGCCGTCATACTTAGGCACGTATAAAATTAGCGAAATAAAGTCGTGAGGTCGAATGTGCGGTAGACCTAAAAGTGCTAGAATGTGTAATGTAACATGTGTTATGTGTTACATTACATCTGACATAATGTGGGGCCATGAAAGCCGATGCTTATCATTTGTACGCGACCAGAGTATTCAAGTTGTGATGTTAGTTGGAAGGCTTTTACAAAAATAAGCCTTTTCACATTGGCCTCGTAGTTTTGTTGTACGTTTAAAATTATTCAAATGAGAAAGTGATGAATTAGCTTCTTCTTATCTTTATCTCTGACAAGTAGGACTATTTTTTGGTTAAGTATATTAAGTATATGTCTCAAAAAATACATTTTAACTAAATATTAACAGAAGGAATAATATTTAAAAATATATAAGCACAATGGATAAACTTCTTATTTTACTAAATTAACTAACAAACTAATAAAATTAAAGTATATTCTTCTATCTTAACTTAAACTATTAACAGATAAAAGGAAATTAACTACATCATGGACCTAACCCACAAACACAGTTAAGACAAAGGGCGGAAACAACTAGATCCGTTTTCACAAACTATATGCATTTAATAATTCACCAGAGGTAACTTCTCTAATCTCGTATTATTCGTATCTTATCCTCCACTTAAGAAACTTGGGCGTAATAAAGATCCTGTACTGAATTGCTCTTAACGTCTCCAGTCGCCTGTGCGTTATCACTCGTCCGCGCGGGAGTTGTATTTACCCTTACTGAGTTGTTTTACCCTTGTTACCCTAGCTGTGTTATTCATGAACGCGGTTTGAATAAAGATGAACGATTCACTTCGAACTACTTTCGAACCTTTAAGCGCGGTATCAACTTTGAAATCAGTTGCGAATGTACGAGTTCGCTCCGGTAAAGAAGCTCCGAGATACACGAGTTGTTTGTGTACTAATTACTTAGTCATCCTGTCTCTATTTCTATTTAGACACTTCTGTATTCGTTTTATCATTAACTTTGGGTAGGTTTGATAACTATACGCTGGAAACTGAATAGGTGAATGTTATAAAATAACAAATTAGGGATTATATTCCAAAAATTTTTTCTTCAGAATAAATCTATGTAGGTATCTCTCAAGAATTTTCATTTATAAGATCGCGTTGTAATGAACCATGGTACAACCAACATTTTCCCATTCAGTAAATAATATTCATTATCTGATACAATAAATCCATTCTTTGTATCGTCTGATAAAAACACCTCTATAATCCCGAACTGTGCGTGAGCAATGAAATGACTCTTCAGGGCGTGCTAAGCGAGAAATTATTGCCCCATAGTATTTTAAGGAAAAAAGAAAACAAAATCTTTTTAAGAGTTTATTTTTCTCCCTTTTGTCGATCATTTGCTTAAAGTTTGTGTATCAAATCTGTAATGAAGCGGAAAATTTATGGGCAGCGTTCTTAAGAACTTGTCCAGAAGACGTAATTTCTCTGGCACGTACAGAAACCGTGACCAAACAAGCACTTTGCTTAAATAGCTTATTTAAGCTAAAATACCTTATTTAAGCAAAGTGCTAGTTTGGTCACAGTTCTATAGATGCTAATAGTAAATACCAAAATGTTGACGTTTATATAGTATAAATATATTCTGAGAGAAATTATCGTGAGAAAGTTAAATTAAATCCATACTTTCAATTTGACATAAGTACAAACCTATCATCACATTTTCATTTCCAATTCGTTGAAACGTCTTGTCGCCGGGGGCGTGAGAAAAATCCTTACTTTTTCCTAAGGATTGAGTGGTATCTCAGCAATAGTAACAGGACAAATGCCGACGTAGGCACCCAGTAATATTCACGAGGCCTCGAATAAAGATGAAGCCATTAAAGTGGGAGAAAAGCCGACAGGCGACGCAACGCACTCCGTGTTGACTTTGAGATGCGGAAAATGAAAAGGAAAAGCTCCTTGTTTTGCGTGTAAATACGATTCGATAGTCGATTCTTTTATGTAAATATTATTGTACGCGTTTCTAGTTCCACCCTGATATCTGTTTATGTACTCCGGAGCAATTCATGAAGGAGAATTTGCATTCCTTAAGTAGGTATGTATAAAGAAACGATGTTAGCATAGGTGGTGCGGAAAATTTATAGACAAACGATATCAAACTTTGATGTTGTTCCGATCATACGTTTGTTTTTATATGTGAGGGTGTATGAAAAGATCTATTTCCATATGTACTAGTCAAGTAATATGTATCCACAAACATCCGAATGAATAATATTTACTTTTAACTATATATCTGTACCTATTTAAGCGTAACCAAAGCGAAATTTTCACTATTCAAAGTTACAGAAATCATAGAACGGTTTCCCAACTGAGATTTGCGGAAGTCGAAACTGCGCGCCTACTGGTCCAGTAATGTTGAAACAAGTGAAACGTACCAACTGTTTACGATCTACCTCTTCGCAAGTTAGTATCTTAGCGGGCGACCGTAACGTGCACGCGGCGCACACTAAAACTCCGCCAACACTCATTTATCACGGGAGATGAGAGGCATAAGTAGCTGTAAAAGTGTTGCCCGGGCGCCCAGTTAAAGTCCACCATACTGTTTTTTTCATAAACGAGGATTGATGCGTCAGGTGCTACTATATTTTAACCGACTTTATATACTTTTATGTTGCTGACGACTTTGTGGCCGTCAAATGAAATCGAGCCGTGTGGATTAAACTTTAGGGCAGTTAAGGGTCTGCCTGACACAAGTCTAGGAAACGTTTTTTTTTATTTGTAGGTTTCCAGTTAGCGTTTGTAAATAGTATTAATTACAATGTAATGATTGTAATGACGTAATTATGACAATGTAATGATTTTATTTATATTGGAATTTAAATTAATCTAGTTTTAAGGACATATTTATAATTATCAATCTGTTCGACACAATTATGTTGTTATGAATAAAGATACTACTACTACTACTACTACTATAGTAAATGCTAACTGGGTGACAGCTGTTATGTCGTATAGACGATGAATGAATACCGTTCATCGATGACTTCGGTATTTAACTTTTGCTCTTACTTAGCTACAGATATCCGTAGATATATATACTTACATATAATAAAACAGTAACGAAGAATTTTGATCCGTTTCTCTTTTTGTCTGGGTGTATGTTCCGAATTGGCACAAAAACGGCTGAATGGATTCGGATAAAATTGTCACACAGATAATTTATAACCCAGATTAATACATAGGGTACTTTTAATCCCGGTGGTACGTTCCCGTGGAATATTTTCTTACCTCCATGCGGGCAGAGCTGCAGGCAAAAGGTAGTTTCATAATAATTATTAACACTTTGAAGGGCAATAAAAGCCTACGCAAATTTGCATAGACAGTGAACTTCCAGAAACTATGATTTGATTTAGAAAGTATGTTTTTTTATTATGTCTGGAGTTAGACCTAGACAAAACGAACCCTTAATAAATTTCATGGTCAGTTATTTTAGTAAATTACTTCTTATTGTTAGATAATGTACCTACCTACATTTTGTATTTGGCTGGTTCTTATTTTTGTAACCAGAGAGTACTTGGCAATGGAAACCATCCAGGGAATTGCCGTGGCCTCAATCCCATCGAGCACGCATGGAACATTAAAAAAAAATGGTTATTTAATTTTAAAAAACCAGAAGCCCCCTGACCTGACCTGTCAAAAAGAGTAACCTAGATAATGTGGACTAAGACAGAGTTTAAAACAGGAGACGAACTAGCGGGAGATCCGGGGGTGGGGCCGTTCAGGGATCAGACCAGAATAAATCATAATAATTGGCATGAAAATGCTACATATTAAACAAAACAAGTCAGTCAGTATATGCCATTTGAAGAAAAGCCCCATTTCCTAGAATATTTGTAGCGATCCCCAATTATGATATTTACATTTATTGCGTATGATCCTGTCATTAATATAATTGCCCATTTCCGTCCTTCAGAAGTCTTAAATGAATACGTAAAATAATATTTACATTTTTATTGATGCTTTATTTGTTGTATAGAATTTTTGGCCGTAACTCTAGGTTGCTTTGTTGTTGTTGTTGATTACATATTAATATGTAAACCGGGTAACCGACTAAGCGTACTTAATCAGAAATGAATAAAGCTTTTATTTTGTGCAAAACAATGATACAAAATCTGGTTTCAGAAACATGATAATCCCTCTGTTGTAACATTTCACCATGCATTTTCTTTTCAGCTATAGATACGTTTTTACAATCCCGCGGGCCGCGCCGTACAATCGGCCAGTATTTCATGAATAGCTAAACAAATGATAACAGTTTTAAGTCGTCATCCGCGTTTCATTGCAGCAACAGTTTTTATACAGCCGGTAACTAATTAGAGCTCGCCAACGCATTTTATTTTTAACAAAGTAGTCACGTCTGGGCAGACCCTTTCCTCTAAATTTATTTTTAGCTTTCGTATTCAAAGTGCCTAAAAATTGTTTTAATGACTGTTTTAATATTACTCAGGTACCTTATTAAGCATTTGAACTTTTTAATGAAATATTAAAAAATTACGATGAAAATACGTGCGTAGAACTATACGTGTATTAAGTAGCTACGGATACGTTGTATAAGAGACTGTTGGGCAAGTCTGGATAACTTCATATTACAAAGTTTGTTTATATCCCACGCGAGGAACTTCAGCGTTGTTTGCGAGGAACACGTCAACTATAATAAACAGGGTCAACATATTATTTTTCCTATTAATATGTATGACTATTAACCCCCAACCACATTAGCCCCCAGTCGGCGTTTTCCTTGGGCAGACTTAATATTTTCATCTTTATTCAAAGAGGCCTATGAATAAAACAAGGCACACTTGTGGGGACGCCAGAGATTCGCCAACGTCGCAAGATGTCCCTCCTCCGCTACTTTATTCATTTTATTGTTAAACTTAATTAAAATAGAGGTAAACGAGTAACGGGGCACGAATCTGACAAGACGCGCTGTCGTTGGGCGCGTAATATCCGCGGAAACGAGAAAATAAGCAATGAACTTTGACATGTTTGAGACGACATAAAATAACAACATAAAACGAGGCTCTGATAAATAAGGAAATGTCTGGAACGCTTAAGGCGACCGTGTCTTTTACAGCGATCACTTGTCAAACGAGCCTATTGCATTTCTTAATAAAGCCCCCTGGCATGCCCCTAGCTAATAAGTCGCGAAAGATTAATACCGAGAGAACATTTGATTCAATAATAAACTTCATAGAGAAGAAATAATAGGGGCACTTAGAGGAAATGCAATTCAAAATTGGATGTAGTGATGACAAAGGGCGCGTTGACTTTATTATTAGATAGCATTGTGCACGTGTGATGTGCCGGAGGCGTCAATACTCCACCCCAATAAATAAGAAGTGGCTGAGATGCGAACACAATTTAACTTGAAATAAAATTTTGCTACCCCTGGCAATGAATGGGTAGTATATGGTTCGGAAGGGAAGGGCGCCTTTTCCTATCTTACGTTATATCGCTTCGGGTACACCTCGTAAGTTTCCGATTCTCTGACTTCTTTGTGTTTTATGTGCCTAATGATATGAGTAAAGTTACGAATAGGATTAAAGTTAAATGGAGTTTGACTGTTACCAATCTTATTACGTCCGCGATTTTGCGTATAAAAATGTGATATGAAGGAATTTGGAGGTTTCATACATAAGGTCTTCTTACTTATATCATCTTTGTCAGGCAAGAACGCCTTATTTCTAAACTTGGGACGTTTACGATTCCTCATCTTAATTCGTCACTAGTCGTAACTCATTCTTCTTAGCACTTTTTCATAGTAGAATAAAATAGAATAGTCTATATAATTTACACCATAAATATACATACACATGGTACATGTATTATTGCAAATACGAATTTCAAATTACATTACCAAAAGCACCAAAACATTAAACCCGACCGCACTTCCAACCCCACAAAATTAACCCCGATACATTTCACGGCAAGCTTATTCTGTATCCCATAAAAAAATAAAATCGTTGCTTTCGAGATCCTATCACGATTGTAATAACGATTCACTACGCGCAAACAGAGGATCGTGTGTAAGCTTCATATCAATTTCACGCAAGTTGTTCGAAACGCCTTGAACAAACAACGCATCTTCGGGACTGTGGGAATCGACAGCAGTGAGCCAGTGATACTTGGCGCCTCACCTACAGCGATCTCCGTTTGTTTACTTCGTCCACTACATTCTTGTTTATTTCTTGAATCTCAAGTAATGATTAGAGCAAAACACTCCAGGATAGTGTTGTACTTTTATTATTGTTAGTTGTTTCTTGTCAGTTTGCGCACCGTTGAAGATTATCTTTAAGCACGTCTGAACAAACAGCACTAGTTCTTGGAAACTAAGGTAGACCGACAACATCTATAATTATGTATTTTTACATCTTTAACAATGCTTGTATACCATCTGAATCTGTTTTACTATCAAAAATAATTTTACTTTGAATTCAGTTTCCTCGAACAAAATGACGTATCGGAATTAGATTTTTTTTTTTACTGCAGAACTCTATCTCCTACATTTTTATGACACGATACGAAATAACCATAAAAGTCATATAGCTACATGCCACGTGACTGTAAGTCAAACAAAAGATATGAAATGAACTGTATCCAATGAATTTTTATACGGAATCGAGTTCACTACCATGCATCGTGCATCGGTAGCTTGCTTTATGGTACCGTCTCTTCCTACCCTTTATATCCTCCCACAAGTTTTACATACATTCCGTTGTTCTATTGTAAATGTAAACGATAAAATACTGACAGCTTTTATTTACAACCTTTAGTATCGTTTTTTTTTTAAACTACTTTTAGCAACTGTCAAACTTTCCAGCCATCATTTTTGATGCGACACTATTCCTCCATTGACTGACCGAATGCCAACTTTTTCCTATTATACTCGAATGTTGCAGCATCATTATAATAAAATACCGCAGTATCATCCCCCCAAAAAATACACATAATTTCATTGGAAATACATTGTATTATGAGTAAATAACACAGAGAGGTTATTCATCGTCCGGATGGTTAGCGGACAACATGTTTATTTTGAACGCTATGCCTAATGAAGTGAAAGGAAATGATGGATGGCATGAGAACAGCCCGGACAGCGGTATTATACGCAATATTTCTATAGCAAATCTTTATGAACAACAATACTGTGGATTTACTGGGGAAAATGCTTTGGGTATTTTGTAAGACGAAATTGAAAGCGTTTAAGGTCTACTTCGATCTGAAAAAAACGTTTGGCGGCTGTTGCCTCGTGTAGACTTGAAGCACTGTTGATTTAAACCGAAGATTATTAAATAATTGCTGTATTACCTACTCAGTTATATCCCGAAGTGCCCGAAAAAAAAACGCCTATTTAATTTGAATGCTTTCAAAATATTAACAAACTACAGTCCCATTAAGAGAAGCAATACAAAAACCCTCTCTTTTAATAAAATTAAAAATAGATTTTTATTCTATTGGAAACACAAAATTATTAAAGTCAAAGTCAAATCATTTATTTCAATTTATTATGTAAGTGGGCCAAATTTTCGTCGATTCATTGTCCATTCGGTTCGCTACAGATTTCGAAGTGTAGCGCTGTGCCAAATGCCATTTGTTTACGTGGTGTTTTGTTTTTTTTTTTTTATCTTGTTAATCCAGCTATATTTGTGGCTGGCAACACTGCATTTTTTATACAGGAATCCTTAATAGAGGCAAAGTGAAGTGTTTGACTTTTAAAAATGGGACGGGTGGAATGGTTCCTGGGTGAAATATGGAGCGCATGTTAATACGAGATGGTGATGTCATCATCCAATTTTCCTTGCGTATATTTCACTTGATGTGACGTCATATTTTTGGTCTTGTTTTAGATTATGTGTGGGGAATTATTCACTGGGGGAGTTTTTTTCACGGTGACAGTTTGGCCTGAAAAACTAGTATACATAATGTTATTATGGTTCAAGAGATGATTTGAAGTTATTTTCCGTTCTAATAATTTCAAAATCTCAAACACCAAGGTGACATTTCAATCAATCTGCCTAGCCTATTCCCAACTATGTTAGGGTCAGCTTCCTGTCTAACTGGATGCAGTTCAGTACCAGTATTTTACATGGAGTGACTGCCTATCTGACCTCCGCAACCCAGTTACTGGGTAATACGATACCTCTTGGCTCTTGGTAAGACTGGTTATCAGACTTTTGAGCTTCTGACAACCCGCAACAACTGTTAAAAATCCACGAATGACAGCTGTGACCAACGACTTAGCGTGTTTTTTGAAGCACAGAGTGGTATATGTAATGGATGGTCATCCATCCAGGAACCGATCGCGGTAAGCGTAGCTTAATCTTCGATCGACCCCTGCGGCTGTTAACATTTAGCCACGTGCCATTTCAATATGCTAAACAATATAATCAAAATTGGCACATATTTCGAAGTGGATATTACAGTAATTGTTTCCCAAACGATATTAATATCATGTTTCAGTGTTATTAAACAGGAACCTGTGGGTCTTAAAGTCTCACATTCGTTGTATCGTTGTTGGTTTAATTAACGTTTCCTACAATGTCACCATTAAGTCGGCGTTGTCTGGTCGCGACTGTAACAATGCCAGCAATGAGCCTTTGTTTGGAAGTCCGTTGTTTAGAATCCTCCGTGTTACTGCGAATACGGAACACGAAATGTCCTATTATACTTCGAAGTACATTGCGGCGTGAGTATAATAACATTGACGGGTATTATACAAACATCTACGGGGAAACGACAATGGAACGCAACCCGACACCGAATCTTCGTTTGTCGCTGGGTGCTAGTATGCCAGTAGAGTTGCTCGACTCAATTTCGCGATGATAATTGGAATCACGCCGATATTCCCGTGTGCCATTCGCCTTTTGTTTTCTGTGAATTATGAGTTTATAGCCAATTATGAGTGAAACAACAAACCCCGGGTATATTAACACTTGCCAAATGATGTTGTGTTGTTTTAGTTCATTGTTATAGAGCTTTTGAGCGAAATTATGGAATGCTGCATAGGTATGGTAGTCTAATTAAAATGAAATGAAATTCAGCGCGGAGCAAATGGAACTGATCAGTGGCTTTTATTTTGATAACGAGAGGATTGATGTTTTAGAATAATATTATTTTGTACATACATAAACTCACGCCTTCTTTCCATGAGGGTGGGCAGAAACTACATAGCGTCACCTGCTACGATCCTTATATTAATTATTATTAAATTCCTTAAAATATTATGAGTCATCGAACTACAAGTATGAAATCATGCATGAAAACAACATCGCCATCTTATAGAACAGCTGATGCGAAACCCTCAATGCACTCAACCGCTTTCCAATACCTTCTTTTTAAAGTTTTAAACAATCAGAGAAACTATGACAAAGAAGTATCGGTTAATTTACCATCGCGAGTGCAAAATTAATTGCACAATAGCACTTAAATCTCCAGTGGATTCTTTGGAACAACAGTAGATTATTTGACTACTTAGTGACTAGGGGACTGGTTTATAAGGAAGCCCGGTCATTGTTCATGGATGACTAGACCTATGTAGGAGAGGACAGACAAATGCGACGTGATGCTAGGCGATATTTTGACATTGGAAACATATTGGAAAAGGGAATCAAAGATATTTCCAATATGTGTGGCAGGATTTGACGCAATGCAGCGGGATTGTCCGAAAGGGTTACCGCTGCCCCGGAACATAAAGGGCTAAGGAAGGAACACGGGTGGGTTTTAGTCAGTAAGAGATTTAGGATTCTGCAGTCTATTAATCAGTACCTTGTAATATGATGTTGACATAAATAAAGATTTATGATTATGATTACCTGTTTTTACTTGGTTAGGCGTACTTTACTACTCATGAATATCTCGTAGAAGCGTCGTTTTTAACTGGCTTCAAAAAAGGAGGTTCTATATTCGAACCGTATGTATGTTTGTATGTCCGCGATTTTCTCAAAAACTATTAGGTAAACCAATTTTGATAATTCTTTCATTGATGTGATATACATACTTTCAGGAAGGTATTAGTATATAATACATTAGGTAATTATTCTTATGTGCGAAGTTATATGCACAAATGTACTGCGTCTTCGGCATTTCTATGCGAATTTTGATGATTCTACTAGTCGGTTTTTTACAAAAAAAAAAACAAATATTGTGATTAATGTTGTTGATTCAGTATTTTCGTTTTTTGACACCCAATTCGAAATTAAAATTATTTTTCACTTAATATAATATAATAATATTCATTTATTTCAGGTAAATAACACCCATCAAGATCACACGCATAAAATCAAATAAAATCAGCTAAAATTCAAATTAAATAAAATCAATACAAAACAAATTAGATGGCAGCATAACACATTAAATTAGATGAAATCACAATAAATCAAAATAATATAAACTTTTGTTGTTTTTTTTTTTTTGGAAGTCATTAATTTTTTTTTCCCATCCTAATACTAGTATTAGGATGGGAAAAAAATTAATACCAGCTAGCTGGTAAATCAATATAGCTACGATTGAAAAAGCGTAGACGGGTTCTATGTAATGACACCGAGGTCACTGCGTACCATATTTAGACATTATGATAGTGTCACATCCTTTCGATATTTTATCGCTTCGCATCGCAACGCCTTTGCTACTCACCTGGGACGGTGGGTAAATGAAAAAGCACTTAAAAGTTAAAAGATATGTCCGAGGTGGCGTTTCGCTAAACGCTGTTCTGACACAACAATGGTAACAGTAAAAGGCTTTAAAGATACCTCCCTGATTAGGAAATCGACACTAAGTAGGTAGGTAGGTACTTCACTTAGTATAGGTAGACACACCTATAAGTATAGTCTACATTTGTGTTCCCTGCACTTAGGTATCTGCTGATTGCATTTACGTGTTTGGTGTTTTGGTTAAACATGCTTCTTCTTCTTCTTAATTGCGAACAAAATTATGAAATGAACAAGAGGTAGTGTTTATGGAGGGTTAGTGCAGAAATTACATTTGGATTTTAAGCATGACATTTCGGAAAATGACTAATTATTGTCTTTCAGAAACCGCAGCATGTTTTTGATCAGCAATTTCTTAATTGAGAGCTGCTGACAAAGAAATTATTTGCAGTTAGAATTTCCAGCCAAAAAATATTCTTACAAAAAAAAATTGAAGAAAATTCTTGTTTAAATAACCAATTATTTAACCTAATTGGTGCAAGAACTCCCCGTGACCATTAAAAAGTTACCTACCGTACTAATTTTTATCTCCTTGTGTAACTCAACAAAAACATCCCTTACAAAGTCTTATCGAGAGAAATAAATCATATAGCCTCTGCTTCGCTATCTGATAACCAACTTGCTCCTTGAGATTCGCTCTTAGTTTTATTACTCGAACAGGGATCTTAGAATTAGCATTTTTATGTCTGAATACATATTTATTCGTCAATTTGATATCTGATTCTAGAATGCGTAGAATGATACATGTTTCTAGTTTTTATGTACCGACACGTAAATACAGAGTGTGCTAAAACTCGCCCCCTTTTATAAGGAACTTAAACGTAACTGGCGAAACGTGGGTGCACCGACGCCAGCACATCAAGCTACTACAATCTGTCAAATTTCTTTAATAGATTTGCACCGTTATCGCTAAAGCATAAAGTTCAAAGTTGATTGGGAAAATTTGACAGTTTCGGGTAGCTTGATATGCTGGCGTCTGTACCATAGGTATACCTTTATTTATCTACGTGTTTCAGGCATCAAGGCACACACAACACATACAATACATATTAATATAACTTAAAAATACTATAACCTTTGCATAACTCTTCGGAGATCCTGCAATCTCAGGCCTGTGGCTGATGTTATGTTATGTTTTTATGGTTCCGTACGTCAAAAGGAAAAAACGGCTACCTAACTAGGATCACTCGTGTGTCTGTCTGTCACAGCTAATTTGCTCCGAATCTAATGGACCGACTAAATTTAAATTTGGTACTCATATGAATCTCTGTGACCCAAACACAGAATTTTAACGTAAATAAATGAATTTTGAATATGGATGCAATTTTTGGGGTCAAATAGAAAAAAAAAGTTTCGCAATCTGTGCCATGTGACATATCAAATAAAAGGACTTACTGTGTGGATCTCAATTTTTTTTTTCATAATTTTAAAGTAAATTATATTAAAGTTATTTAAGAAAATAGACGAAAATTGACCATTGCCCTTATCTCCGAAGCTACTGAGTCTAAAATTATGAAAAAAAATATACCTATAGATTACAGAAAAACTTATAAGAAGTCTGTGGTTTTAAAACAACATGGTAAATCTCTAAATGTTCGGCGTACAAACTTACATTTACAGTTGGAATGTATTATTTTCAACTACAATGTTAAGTTTGTTCTTGGGATAAATTCATTCCAACTATGGAACCCTTCATTGTGCGTGATCCGACACGCACTTGGCCGGTTTTTTTGTAAGATTTTTACCTATTTTTCACAGTGAAAAACGTGTAAACATAGAATAAATTAGAACGGTGATTCGTGCAGCAAAAAAGACACTTTCCTCATTTGAAAACAGATCACCTATCTAACCGGAAAAGACAAAGACAACCGCAGAAAAAAATACTCGAAAAACGTAGCACAGCATTCTAACAAAATAAATAAAATGGTCCACTGGTTCGCTTAAATTGGCCTAATTTTTCCACCCCCGACCTCAGATAGATAATGTTTAAAATAAAAGGAATGGGAGGGTATTAGAGAGGAGTGAAAGGGCTTATCTAGTTGGCTGCGGTATTGGACTGAACATTCTACAACCGGCTTATATTCTACTCCTACTTATATATGTCTTGCAAGACATTTGCATTTTAAATTGTCGAACGATTCCATTTTCTGATAAAACGCCTTGCTGATTTGGTGTCGTGATGTTTATTTTGCAGTGGATTAAAGTCACTTATATTTATGCCGTGTAGTAGTTTGAACCCACGCTATTTCTTTTTAACTTATTAAACTATCTCGTATATTATATTCACAACATTTTCTAGTGTTTTTTGTGAGTGATTAAGCTGTTGTCAATAAAAAGTGAGATTAATAAAAAAAATTGAAAAATAGGCATACCTAATTCAAAAGCTTTTGCTTTTCAATTAGGTAAGCCAATTTTTCGTTTATTTTGTATATTTAATCAAGAAGTAAAAGGGATTGGGCTTTTCAGCTACTTGGAGCATCCTACGCAAACCCCAGACGGAATAAGATCATTTACCCTGAAGATATTTTTATCTCTCATCGTATTACGCGACCCTTTGCCGGTTTTAAACGTGACTCAATTTGTCTCGACTTAATTGAAACCAAAATTGTTCATACGTTGGTATTTTCAAAGTTGTCTTAATTTGAAATGACGGTCGGACGAAGTCCCTGTCGACAAGAAGATTACCGAAATGTAAGCCTCCTAGCAACTGTTAGAGGTTACGACCCACATTGCTTAATAGTCTTGGCGATCAACCGACTGAAACTCATATCAAGGATTAAGTGCCACGGATGTCGAGATCGATCTTGCCTCAAAACGCCCCGTAAATCATTAAGTCAAAGCCTATGTTAAACTGAGATTAGAGATTAATAATATCCTGGGGTTTCACGTCCCTGTCAGTTCCAGTCCAATTTGAGTTGAAATTGGAAAAGCAAACATTTATTCGAGGGAAATTACAATCTGTTCAGCGGATTTAATAAAGAAAATCCCCCTGCAATTACGTGATAAGTGGCAGGAATAATGCCTTCTAAATAGTGTCCTTCCTTATTCTTTAGACTCATATAAATTACGTATAATTAGATAAGTTTATGCGAGCGCTAGCGCACAATGGTTTCTACTCCTCCTTTTCCTCGGAGCGAGGCATTGCGTTATCGCATATATTCGCAATAATTTTGGGCGTCCCCCCCTCGACGCCGTTAAGGAGGAGACACTCAAAGCAAGCCTTGCGTGGAAATAAAATTTTGTTGGATCGGACATCGAGAATTTCCCTTTATTACTTCGTCTTTACCATGGCAACAGGACTTTTATTTTACTGTGGCATTACTTATTTACTTAAATAGGTAATAAAAAACGTGATGTTTGAAGTAATGTCTTCAAAGTGACAACGAGATTCGTGCGCGCGTGATGCGAAATGCTCACTGTTTCTCGACGAATAGAGAATACCAACACATTCCGATACGTGTCGCCTACTTCAAAGCTTTTACACTGTCTGCCAATATCTCGGTATCGCAGACGCAATTTAGATAAGTAAAAAACAAAACTACAGTTTGTAATCTGTTTTTGTACGGGGGAAAATGAAATAGAATATGCTTCTCCGCCATATATTTATTTCAGATATGATTTGCTGAAAAAATAACGGAACATAATGTTGGACGCGGTTCAAAATCTTACAAAGAAACTATTGACGGAGACTGTTATAAAGGATAATAAAGTATGACGTCAAGTTCCATTCGTTAATAACCATGTCAGGAACCGCGCAGATTCTTTTGGCACAACAATAAATCTAATGATAGATGATCATTCGGCTTGCGGCCATCTTTTTTATTTTATGTTCGTTAATACGTTGCCCTCTCCATGTTTTCCGACATCCTTACTTCGTTGTGGATGCGCCAAGATAAGGTTGCTTCCCTTTACATTATTTCAGGCCCGTTGACACTCTCAAAGTAAGCACTCTGTATATTTACTGCGTCACGCACCTGAGATAAGTTAATATCGCGGCATTACTCGCGACCGCCTCGTGCTCGCCCCTAATATATTCCCGAGTAATTGTTCTACAAGACCCTACTCACTGCTATTTTATGAAGTGTAAAGGGTTATAGATTTATAGACCAAGTTGAGACCACTCGAACCTGCTTTCAACACTATCTGGCGCGATAAAATCTTCTTAATTACTTTAACAAAGTACGTCGCCTCGATAAGACAATGAATAGAAATTCTTTGAATGCTCTCATAATTTTTGTTTTTAAATTCGCTTGTAAAGGGCAACGGAGCGCGGCGACTTTTTTAAGTAAGGGCCACGGGTGAGTTGAAAACTTCTCGGTCTCTCGATTTCAAGTATAATTTGTCCTTACTTACTTCTTTGATTCACTTATTTCTAATTGTCTTCACTTACCTGCAAAAGAGAAACAGATTTATCATAAAAAATAAGTTATGGTGAAAAAATGTCTGGTCTTTTTATTTTACCTAAATGAAATCTTACTATAGTTTTGCGTCCAGTACTTTAATACCGTTTCCATTGATCAAATTTTTTAAATAATTGGAAACCATCATATCAAGCTTTTTCTTTAACTCCAAGTCACATAGAGAACTTAGTTCAACGAACCAGATAATCTTGAAAAGTTGGTGGTGATGGGCAAAATAGACGGAAAAAGAGCTCGCGGCCGGTCACCTAACCGCTGGTCAGACCAAGTACCCGCCCTCACTGGACTCTGTTACACCGCTCAGAGAGAAGCTTTGAACCGAGTGAAGTGAAAGAACATCGTACATAAAGCCATGAACTTCAATGACCCGCCACACACACTACAAAAAACAACCACCTAAACATCTGCAACCCTAAAATTAGTGCAAATTTAAACAAAAGTCTGAACTGATAAAACTCTTGCCCTATATTAGTCCCCTGCGAGTCGGGGCAGTCTCATTCCGCAACTTCGGCCTATAAAAGTTAAAGGGCACATTACGCCAAGTAATAAGCGAACAACGGACCCCTAAATTGGCCAACCAGGTCCGACTTCTGATCTATTCACTATTTGTTGGCCACGCTGCAAAGGTTAGCCCTTTAATTACACCTACGTGTGGCAGTAATTAATTCTATTGTTTAGCATTGAGGTGTGCAACTGACTGCTTCGTTGGTCTAGGGGTCGCAAGCGCTATTGCTGAGCAAGAGGTCCTGGGTTTGACGCCGTGTTTGGGCAAAGTGTTATTGGGTTTTTCCATAAGGAATTACTCAGCAGCATCCCGGAGTCTGGTTTCGTGTCCAGTTGATGGCAATAGGGGCGCACTCTATTACTGGGAATCTAAAACTTAAATATAACTAGCGAAATGTGGTTTTATTTCTTCTTCTTGGGGTGTCGATGACAAAAATATACTTTTTTCTTAGATTTGTTTGGCTCAAAATTCAGCAACACGGATAGCATTCGCTGACGCAGTTCTTGGGTCCTCACGTGTGCAGGTGACATGGCATGCGGTGCAAGATGGGAAGTGAGCCATTGTCTATGGAGAGATACCGCATACACACCGGAGGTCAGTGCCTTCCATGAACCCACAGTTGTGGAGGTTGACCTTGCTGCGGCCTACTTGGGTACGAAGTCTACTTAAGGTTTTCCAATTAAGCCACGGTAACCCGGATTATGCCCGGATGAGAGACTCTCTGATGGTTAAATAAAGAGATCAGGAAGTTTAAGTCGTTCTTTCTAAAGACATCTTTCCGTGGAGGGGTTGCCTTCGGCTGGACTCACGCATGAAATTTTTTGCGGCTTTTAAGCCTCTGTGGCACTGCTGAATTAAAATTGTGCATTGAGTGGTGTGGATCATCCTGTAGCTTTGCCCTCTTGATGCGGCTGGCTATAGTCCTACGAGTTTCTGGAGGTACGATACCAGTCAGTGGTTCTACTATAGATAGATACACATCTGCCTCACCCTTTAGGAATTATAGGCGTGATGTTATGTGTACAAATGACTTTTATATCACGAGTCAGTGTTACTGTGAATTTTTGTGTGCGTATTATAATTTCGTGTGCAATAAAAACGTGTGAAAGATAAAGCCTCGGCTCAAGCAATACTCGAGCGTCGTAAACTTCTCAATGCGAGGCAGTTGAACTTTTGCAATAAAATGTCGAATACCGTGTGGAGTTTGTTCGTATTTGTAGTATCGACCACAGGATTATCGGAGTGTATTACTGCATTGTATCTTTACAATCGACGATGTTTATCAATCATGCTTTGATATTGGCTGCTTCTTCTAAAGTGTTGACGTTGATCATTCATAGTTTGAATGTGCTTGTAAACCTGGCTTATCAATAACTGTGCATTTTAAGTACAGCTTTGTAAATCGGCAATTAGAACTTCTCGGGCATTGATAAATAATGTATATTTTGTAAATTTGTTTCAACAAACACTTTTACACGTCAAACAAAATATATTTTGAGATTTGATGAGATCGGTGGTTTCTATCCGACTACTCTAAGAAAAAACACCGAAACAAACTCAGAGGTCGTAGTCTGGATCTAGAAACATAAGTCAACATCGCAGTACCTCTGGTAAAACGATAATAAATGAGAGACATTACAGGTAAACCTTTTGAAGGTACCAAATTGATCCCTGTATCAAACTGAAAGTTTTAATGACACTGTCTTTAACTTCGACACCTAAACCCACCGCCCATAATGCCAAAACCAAAAGCCTATTAAGAAAATTGCCGTTCGGACACAAAATTAACGGCCCTTCAATATTATTAATTTACCTGAGAGAAACATTAATCTCTTTCAAATTTCCATATTATCTTCTGTTTTGAGACGAGGGTATTGACTCGATGTGATGACGGTCACCAAGTCTTTTAACGCGGTTTTCATAAAAAAAAACGATACCTACCTATGTAGTTGAGGTTTTAGCCCTAAATTTGTACAGACATCAGCACATCAAGCTATCCGAAACTGTAATTTTTTTCCCAATCAACTTTGAACCTTATGCTTGAGCGATAAAGTAGAAAATCTATTAAATAAATTTGACAGATTGTAGTAGCTTGATGTACTGGCGTCTGTGCTTACCATGTTTCAAATAACAAGGATAATTACATAGCCTTTTATCCTCTTCCAATTATTAAATAAAATTATGAACAATTGTTTAGATAAAACGATTTTCCCTTCGACCCTTTCCTTATACAGCCTGTTTGGTACCTATTTATATATTAGCGTATTTTTTTAACCGGCTTCCCTTTCGCAAGTTTTACCCTTCACCACAGCTTATAACGGCATTTACATCGCTTCATGTAAACTACGCATAATACTGACGTCGCGCAAAATCCTGCATCGCACAAGCAGAATTTACCACGCGACTAGCATATTATATATACAGCCTGACATGAATCATCTGGCAGTTGCCCACAAGACACAATACCCGTCTGGTCGGAGGATTCTCCTTTTCCAATAGAGTTTGAGTGAACTTTACACCCTGTTCCTCATACCTCTAAAATCTTATCCACCACCTTTCATATTTCTGATCCTTCGTGGCGCAAATGCATCAACATAAACACCACAAATTCCTACGCAGCTGTTCTCAATGCCGATTGCCTGCACTGCACCTGACTCAATCGCAACTAAATCAAACAATCTAATACCTAATTCGCAAGGTGTTCAATAAGCAATGCAAATGTACAGTCGCGAGCATATATACCTCACGCTTATTCAAAATTTAAAAGTGATTTTCTCGTGAAATAACGGTTGTAACTTAAATAAAAGACTTATTTCGTGATAGTTTAGTTATCAAGAACACTATGTTCGTAACACCATAAAATATCTATCACTACTTTAGGAGAAAATCACTTTTAAATCCTGCGTAAGTGTAAGATATTTCTAGCCGTGACTGTACGTCCAAGGTAAATAAGCTAGACCCAGTGTCCCACATCGTATTGCACTTTCGATGCAAGTGTCGCAACTGGCCGCATAGCTGCGGTCTGTGTACACACTGCCTAATGCCGCAAGACACCGTTATTATGTATGAACTAAGCTTTATATTTCCTTTGCGATTGTAGAAATTTCTCAGATGTGTCTTATCATGTGACCCGTGTCTGTGAAGTTTCACTAGTCAATTTTATTTGAGCCTGTATATACATTTATGATATGATATGCATTTGATGCAAGGTTATCGTTAACTTAAAATGCTTCGGGATATGAACTTTGTTGTTTGTTGTTTTCTTTATTTGTATAATTCCAGACAAAATTCATAACTATTACCCCCGAACTAACTTTACATACCATTGTCTTTCTGGTTCTTTCTAGCTTCTGATTAGGGGTTGAAGAATTAGGATCAACCTAATCTTTCGTAACTAAACCCTCCTAATTACACCCAAAGTTTATCTAGACACTACAACTAGAAGACTAATTAGTAATTTCCCAGTATAGGAGCTGGATTTAAGCCAGAACTTGGGATTCGTAGCTACGTTTCCGAATGTACTAATGAAATCGTCACTTTGGCTTCAACTTCAACCAATCTTAGATACCCTTTACTGACAACCGTATACGAAACAAAGTCTTTTGTGTTGTCGCGATGCTATTGAAAACTTTTTATCGTCATCGTAAATATTGAAAATCATCAATAGACGTTCCCTACGAAAAAGCCATTTTCTCTTTAGCAGAGTTTCGCTCTTTTTATGTTAAGTATTGATGCTTTTTTCGGCTGTTAAACATTTTATTTGCACTTTTATTTTTAACGCTGCTGTTACGAACTCATTAGAAATGTTCTCGGCTCTTTCAAGGCTGTTTTCATAAAAACATTTGGTTTGAACTACGGAGGTTTAAACAATATTTACTGAATACTTCATGCACATAAATGTAGAGGCGGACTTAATGTAAGAGTACCTAGTAGAGGCGGACTTTTAATGCCATAGGCATTTTCTACCAGTCATCCTTCGATATAACAATAGAAGAGCTACATTTTACATACTTTAGCCAATTACTTGAGTAGAGCCTAAAAGAAAGTGTTTTGTTTTTAAAAGATCAACAATTTCAATTGCACATGCCTATATAAAAGACCATAATATTAAATGAAACAAGTTCATTAACCGCATAAATAACTGATATAAGCAGAAAGTTGCTCGTTTAACGACATGTCACATTCACGCATGTTTCTAACATAAGTAGTGGTTGTAGAATTCGTCATACCCAAACCAGTCTGACACATGTCTATATGCACACCTCATAGGAAAGTGAACCGGTGGCATTTCTGCGGTTTTCACTTGAAGCCACTTTCTCTGCCGCCCCACCAATCAAGCCTAATATCTAACTATAATAATTAAACTAACAGCTTCTATAATAACATCATCGACATTAATTGGAATCGATTTAACAAATATCTATCTACACTTATCTAAACTAACAAGCAAACTACTCTAACAATACAAACTTTCGTCAGGTCATCAATCCGAGAGCTTAATTACGGAACGAATTAATTCAAACTGATGTAATAAAGCGCCAATCATTTGTTATGTCGAACACATTCAACACTATTATATGCGTCTGAGTGCTTTGTATGAAAAAGTTTCGGGAAATATGGCATACTATTAAAATGCTTCCGAACTCAACGCGAATGTTAACGCAAGCTGAGTCGAAAAGCCCTGAAAGCTTTCACCCAAAGTAGGCAGAGCTAATGTTTTGTCCATTATGAACTCTCGGCCCAGCCTCGGGAATGAGAAGAAAAAATATAAATTAGAACACCACTAGCTCGACCAACCCTCCGCTTTCCGCGTGCTACGAAAATGTTAAGACAACACAATGGTACACAACACAGAAGAGATTCCAACTGCGTACACATATTAACTCGCATTGTTAACAACTGTTGAATAGGTGTGATTATGTAAATAGATTTTGTGAATAGAACTGAAGCACTTCAGAAAATAAGAGCGTACGAACAGGGCTATTAACAACGAGCCCGAAAATTCTGCTCCTTATGTTCGCCCGATACAGACCATTGCGCACCCCAGGTGATAAAGGCGTTAAATACGATTAAGAGGTCCCTAATGGGACCGGCCCAATAACACCCGATAATCTCTCTTATCACACTTCGACCCAATTTCCTCAATTACTAGGATCAAGAGAAGTAATGAAATGAGAGTAATCATTATCTTATTCGTTTATTCTTTCCGCACGGCTCCGTCGCCAGAGGCGCGGGTGGCGCGGGCGGCGGCTTCGTAAAGCATTAAAAGACTGCTATGGATTATCACACAATTTATTCAGGTGCTTAATTTGAGCGGCTATCCCACTTTGAGTACAATTTATTTTTATTTCACTTAAATGTGGGCTCAGGGACCGTGGAGATTTACCTTCACTTTTCATTAAGGCCCTCTTTGAAAATACTCGTTACATTGCCAAGGAAATTAAAACGTGTTCGACTGAATCCGGCCTACAATGGTTATGAATTATACTTATTACATAATGAAACCTATTATGGTTTTCTCATTAGGGATCGCGGAGCAGGCAGTTCGGTGGGAGCGCCGCGCCGCCGCCAAACTTATAACAAGTTACATGTATGTCAGGGAGCAGATAGAGGCGCGGCTCGCACAGCACATCGCTACGTTGAAACTTTCAACAATTATGGAACTGCAAATACGCATTAGATTGAACACACATTTCGGGTGCAGTCATTAAAGACCGATCATAGTGGCAGCGACGCGAGCTAAACGTACGCTGCGATTGCACTCGACCGGATGGTTGGCAGTCCAATCGAAACTTTTGATTAAAATCAAACCAAGAGCTGTGTGCACCGATTCGTACTGAACGCGGATATCTTTATTTGAGCTCCGTATGTTATGTTCAGATTGGGGAACTCAGATTGGAAATCAATGTTTATACAATCGATTACCGGCCGCACAGCAGGCCGGCCTGATTGAGCCCTACATGGATTTTATCAAAGCAAAATCACCACTACCGCGTTATCCCGACTGTTTTAATATTTTATTAAAAACACTTTGCAATTCACTGAAAAATGCTTTTAAAGTTTGGTTACTGCTACGAGGTTGCATACCATTTAAGGGCAGTTTGTTTTACTCGGTTATTTTTGAAAGTTCTTAAAAAAATAATTCCTTCCCCTTCCATAATTTGTCGAAAGAAAGAATCTGAAAACTTACAAGAAACGAAGATTGATTGCTATTTATATTCAATCTGAATTATGCTCCCATCTCAGCTCCCATTTTGTTTATTAATATTCATTGCTCATTGTACAATAAAACGCAGGGTCTTATTTCACCCTCGCGAGAAAGGTGTTGGATTTGAGATGTCAAAATGCCAATAGCAAAAACCATTAACTGGCACCTTTTTGGAGGTGCGTTTAGAAATTAATCGGATTAATATGAGGGTTGGGGGCAGAGTCACAAAATATATAAATACAGAAGGCTCTCACCATATAACTAGCAAAATAGGGTGCACCGACAACACAACGCCAACTTACGGCGATCTTAACTTGTCAAACGATTGACAGCCCGCAAGTGCGCTTGCACTTGCTGTGTGATGATGCGTGTCTATATCTGCGTGCGTTCTCACTCGTTGGATGGAACTAACCTTCTGTATCTACTTCGTGGCAGGGTGTTGGTGGCCGGTGGAACCCCAGCGTGGCCATGTTCATGTTGCCGCGGCCGGACGCTCACCGCGCCGCTCTCTGATGCGGAAATTCCATTAAGAGCCACGAATTTACTGCTGCTCCCGAATTTTGATCGCATCGGTTTTAGATATAGCTATTAGTCACTACGCGCTTAAAACTCCCACCCCTAACCCACAGGTAACTAGTTAATAACGGCCTAGAAAGCAGCTCAGCCGATAATGGAGTAATAGAGAGAAACACGTGAATCAAAACACATCTGTGTTACACGTACTAAGGATGATTGCTCCATGTAATGGGAAAGTGATAATAGACTCAATCTGTTTGCTGTTTGGTGTCACAGTAAAAACGAGCTTAACGTCATTATACTACACTACCATTATAGATGAAAGTTTAAACGTGATAAAACGAAATAAATCTATTAGTCTGTTGAAATCCATGTAAAAAATTGAGCTGCGAACGGCATTCCGTAAATGCTAGTGAAAGGCAACTTAGCAGGTACTGTCAACTCATATTTATCTGGTCAATTGAATTAAAATTGAGCACTTATTTTCAATAAAAAGATTAAATCTTTAAAACGAGAAAATATCGTTGAGTTTTGCTAATTGTGGCATCGAAAGAAAATGTTTAACCACTCAAAGGACGCTGATTAGTATATTTTTTCTTGAGTCGGAACTTTTTGCTTACAAAACGTTTTTAAGTCAATTAAAAGACATTTTTGTTATGAAAGAATTTGTAAACGATACGTTGCTATAAAGGAATTAAAGTTATCCAAAAATAAAACAAAAAACATGAGGAAGTTTATAGGTAACAGGTAGTGTTCGACTAAGTTTTTTACCTAAATCGTGTGGTACACTTGCACAAGACTTGACAGACGTGACCGTCATTGAAACTTCGTAGATCGAATTAAGACAACTCTTTTTATTAGATCAGAGCCGGTTTCAAACTAAAACATGGAAGGTTATTTTAGAAAAAAAATATTATTATATAAGAATAGCCTTGACCTCTATAAATCAATCACGACAGGGATAATGACTACTGTTAGATATATTCGAACAAATAATGTAATTTCAAAGAAGAATAGATGGAAATATGGAGAAAGCTACATGCTTTAAAACTTTTTGGAAGGGATTATTCGCATCCTTGTCGCGCGTTACGGACAATGTACGGCGCTACCTACTTTATTTCGGCCTTTCTTCTCAGAATAGTCAGATAGTAAACCGACTCGACCTCATCTCGCTTATATATTTTTATTAATAATATGAAGTGTAAAAGTGATTCCGATATTCTATTTAAACAAATTATTGTCATTGCAGTTACATAGTCGTAACGTAATTTCTGTGATACCTAGTGCCATCTTTGTCTAGCAGTTATTTTAAAACATTTGTAACTTGGCAATTTGCAAGCTATTAATTTTATTATAATACCTATTATTTGCATTATTTGCAAAAAAATATTTTTAGAGTTTATAATTAAAAAAAAAACAGTCAAGGTCCCTGTGTTTTGACCGTAGCATCTCCCAAGTGACGTTTGACCCCGACTCTCATAGCCCGTTAACCAAGTTACTAGGCTTAAAAAAATATTCATGGTCAATTGCCTAAATTAAGTGATTTAGGTATAGTGATTAATCACAATTTTCAAGGCTATTTATTACAAAGAATGAAAAAGTTCAATTAGGTAAGGTAAATTTATATCTAAATATAACTTATCCGTAGCAGTTAGTAGCTCTGTGTTTATAGCCTTTATTTATAAGACAAAAATAGAACTCTACTTGTAGAACTTAGATTTACCTACATCCAGTCTTTAAAAGTTTGAATATACCTAGCTAAGTAGTCGTGTTAAGTTAAATTTAGATGCTACTCCACGGTGAAAGGGTCGTGGGCAGACTCCGAAATCACATTATCGCTCAGTAGTTTGTTTAACTTGCTAATTTACTTACACTTTCACGTTATCAAGACCATTTTATTATTTATTCACATAATGACTGCAATAAAATGGAGGTTTTATGTTTTTTATGGTAGGTTTCTTATTTAAATTACGATTTAGTTTAATTTATAATAGCCCAACGTCTAAGTTATTGAGGAGAAAAGGAAGTTGTAAGTGGAAATTTTTACACTTATCTTAACTAAATGTAAGGTGAATCAAGTTCTTAATAAGCACAAAGCTACCGAAATATCATGGATAGTACAAAGCAGATCTGCGTTCTTTTTTGTTTTGTATATTTCTAAAACTTCAGATTTCAAACCCGGGTCCTCAATACGTCAAATGTGTTGAAATAATTAGTACTTTCTTTACTACTTAAATAAGTTTATAATATTATCACATCTAAAACATTATTCCCAAAGTAATATTGTCATAGTAAATGCTTATTTATTGCCAATTAACAAATGTTGGTAACACGAAAAGCAATAACATATCCAGTTTCAATATCGCAATAGTGCAAAGAGCAGCCTACGAGCACGATTAAATAAAACCTGTTTGCTCGTTGCATACAACGACAATTATGAAAATTGCATAGAAATGTAGTGAATGCCTATATTTACCGCTCGTAAATATAGGTATTTACTGCATTTCTAGGCAATTTTCATTGCTTAGTCTTTACTACGTTCTGAAACCGGCTGGTCTATTCTGTAAAAATTTCACAGCTGTCAATAGCATCAGGTTAAATGACAGCTTACCTCAAGTTCATTTCACCTAAGTTTTCATGATGAGATTTTTCACAGAATAGATGTGCTGTTTTATAACTGACTTCCCTTTATTGAATTTCACGGAAGCCAGCTTTAATAAACTAAAAATACGTTAGTACTTATCATTTCCTAACAAACAGAACAAGGAAAGATATAATATTTTATTAAAAAAAAACAATGCGCGTGCAGCACCGTACACGTGAAAGAAGTGAAACTTCTAAAAAATGAATTATAAGAGAGATTTAGTGTGAGAGACAGAGAGAGATATCTTTGTTCTCTATCATGTAACGAAATGTGCCTAAACGTAACGCGTGCTTCAAATTTCACTCTCAATCTCGTCCAATTTTTTCGAATCGCCGCCTAAGAAGTTTCAAATATAAAACACAAGTAGGTAAAGATAAACCATTTTAAAAATGAACGCCCCTCGACTGCTTGTTGCATAGGTACACAGTTCAAATGCTTGTACAGAAATTTTGGTTGAGGGGCATGCAGTTTTATAATAGTTTATCTCTACAATGCGACGGATCTATCTGCCTACTTAATAAATTCTCTATTCGAATGTGCATATGCAAGAACACCCACTGAAAGTGACACAGAACAAATCGTAATCCATAACAATGCAAGAATACAACAAGCATTACAACAATACTAAAACGCAGAGGTGATGCGTGGGCCACATTGAGTCATCTTAAGTCATGTATGAACGAATTATCCGTAACTCCATAAGTTCATTGCATGCAATCATTATTTTACGCAACATTTGTAACCACTCATAAGGGTCGTCACGAATCGTCACGATGTGGTGTCCATCACTTTCGTTAAAATGCTGAGAACATGTTACGTGCCGTGTCATGACCGTGGCCTTTTGTGAACAAGTACTGGAATGTATGAGGTTACCGGATTTCTTAGCGGTAAGTTTGTCTGAATCACCTAATTGGTATGAGAACATTTTTGAGTAATCACATTTTTGTAATAGAGAATGATGTAAGTATAATTTAGTCGGGTGAATCTGCAATTATTTTAGTGTTAAATATAATTTAAAGTTTTTTTTTTCATGAGCAATGACAACGTCTAGACAGGAAAGTTGGTACATAAATAAAATTAAACATGATAAGATAGGTACTTATGTAAGTTATATAATGTCTTGTATTTTGCAGTACCTGAGGTTGGAAAAGCAAGCAAGAATTTGCATTTCAGGAATGGTGAAAAAACATAAACGTTGGTAAAATAAAATCGAGCCATCTATATCGCTCTGTATGAAATATGGCCGCGACGTGCATTTACGAAGCAAGCATACCTACACCAGGTTGGCTGTCTTGTGGAGCTACGTGTCCTAAGAGATCGTTTAATTTTAATGTAAAAGTTTTCATGTCAACGTTTTTATTTAATATCTTAGCAATAAATATCTATTTATACTTTCTAGATAAGCTGCTACGTGTGAACGTTAATTCTGGTTGACTTTAACAAAAGCATCCCAAGTTAGCAAGGAACTTAAACATAGATAAGTAGAAAAAGTTATAATACAAAAATCCATGAACATTTTCTTTTCAAAGAAACAGCCCAAAATAGATATATTTCTTCTTTTTAACTTTTTACATTAAAAACTAGGTTTGCCTGTAGTTAAGTGAAACGATACTGACAGTACAATAAATAATCTGACACGGGTCGTTTTCCTAGAAAGCGACCGATTTGTTAGTTTAAATGTAACGTATTTTTGTACAACTTTATAAGAGGTCAACGTCCTATACTCCGACAGTCGGCGATAAAAAAAAAACCTAGTAAAATAAGTTACAGAGTGAAATGAGATTAAACGAATCGCAAATTGGAGGATAGGACTGAAACTTATAATAGGACTCTTTTAAAAAGTTACGTGGTGGTACGGATCGATCGTATAGATCGATCAGGAGCAAGTCTAATGAAAATAATACCTGCCGAACTAATTAGAAAAAAACATAACTTTAAAATAGAAAAATATCTCAACTTATTTTTTGTAAAGGTTACAGAGCTTAATTGTGTTATCCTCATCCTCGAATACCTACTATATAACTGTCCTTTTACCTTTAAAACCGCTTTCGATTTCTTTGCCGATATTTCTGTAGCTACAATGACAAATTACAAGACACTGTCTTAAAATATTACTTTTCCAATTTCGCCTACGCAAAGCCTCGGGCGCCGAACAACTAAAATTAAATTCCAATTAAACCTCAGTAAATCACGATAGATTCAATAATCTAGGAGTTATTTACATTTATGATTAGTAAAAATAGTTAAAATTCGACGGTAAGATTGCCAGATTCCTAGCAGAGAGCGTCAAGGACGATAAGACTTAACAATCCTAATTATGATCATTACAACATGACCTCATCTTCTTCGTGAGCCGTTTATCAAATTGAATTTATCTTTCGTAATTACGGCCGAAAACATTTTGTTAATGAGTGACTAAAATGTACGATGAAACAGACAAACTCTGAAAATCTCAAAGATATATGATTCGATTTCCAGTGTTTCCTTATAGCTGGCCCTGTCGCAAGTAAAATCCGCATTGGGGCGATTCAGCAGGAAATCTAACGGAGACACCGTACACCCAAACCGCCTGCCTCCGGCAGAATGGGCATCTTTTCCCTCAATCCACACATTATTCAATGGTGACAATCTTCCAGACTTCCTCATAGCCTCTCATCGATTTGCAGAGAATTCCCGCCCGTTAGAGCATCTAAAATTGCCTATTTTAGTTTTTGCAGAATATCACTTTTTGTGGCTGCATTGATCGAAGCGTGGTTCAAATCTTACTAGCCACCGATTTGTTTCTTAACCAACTGTTTATTTCAGGACAGTCACTGAACATCTTTCTTTTTGTCATTAATCTCGAATTGAAGCAAATTCGAAGTTATTTAGAAAGTGATTACAAAAAGCTAAAATCGACACGTAACAAGGTGAAAGTAATCTTCTTATAAAATCATTTGCGACTGTAGGACGCGGACTTAACAACAAGCAAAAAAAAAATCAAGAACCGGGACTTCAGATTAAGAACCGGGAGATCAGATCAAATAATAAATATAACAAACGTTTACTAGGGGAAATAAGCACAAAGCATTTCACTCACATCTCTCATCAAGTGGGTTTCTGTATTCTATTGTCAGCAGAAATCCCTAACTCAGTGAACAAACAGGCTTAGACAGGTATCTCACATCAAACGTATCAATGGATTCCTTTCTTCAAAGGGCTGTATTTTTAACCTTTGAGGACGCTAACGTAAGCATTATTCAGAGTAAATTATTTCAACAATACGGTAATCGAATGTCTTATATAAATGCTAATTCATTAACTCCGAGACTATAAAATCGAAGTGTAATTAGTGAAATCAGCATAGAGACAGCAATCTCATTTCTTTTCAGCTTTCGATAGATGCATATTTTATTCCGTGATTAAAAATCAGAAGCAGACACCACCTAATTTATATTAGACTAATATCGATCTCGTTAAGCTGAATAATACGATCGTAAATCTATGTTAATAGTCCCCCTCAGTTCCTATCGCATATTTTTATGTTGTATTAAATCGAAATGGGGGAAACTAATCAACTTAATATTCGCATAAACCTTCAAAATTAATAATTAAACCCTCATTTACTTTGATGAAAAAATAGAATGCCTTTGAAAATATAATTAAATACAATTTGGGACATGTTTTAAATCTTTGTAAATTAATTACTCGTAACATAGAAAACTTTTAAGATGACTAACCTACGTATAGGGATGTGGACATTAACGGCCTTGCGCCCAACAAATCTGAAGTGGAGTTACTCCTGAAATGCCACAACCACAGATATAGATAGACCTAGATAACGCAAGTATTACGATCTGTATGAAAACCAAGCGTGCCATTTTTTTACTACCTACTATGACGTCACAAGCGCTCTTTCTTACTTACGCCCACCCAGCCAGCAGTACACAGGACTGAGCGCGAAAGTGGCGGCTTACGATTTTTGAACGTAAGTTGGTGCGATTTTTGGCACGCGAAGTCTCTTGCTTTATCTAGGTGTATCTGTATCTGTGGCCACAACATTGACATAATAGATATCAGAAACCCACAGCAGAAGGTGCAGTCAAAATACCTGGATATAATATCTATTCAAATGACTATCCTGATAGCACTGCTCACGGAGGTACTGCTGTTGTCATTAAGTCCTCAGTGAAACACCACCAGTTTAGCAGCTATTGAACAGAGCATATCCAAGCGACAACATTGAACATTGAGGACAAAAATGGAGGATTCAATGTCTCGTCTGTTTCCTGCCTGCCAAAGCACAAGATCAAATAACACTAATTCTCACATTAAATTGCCACGCTCGGAAAAAGATTTATAGTTGGAGGTAACTGGAATGCTAAGCACAAAATTTGGGGCTCAAGATTTGGCTACCACAAGAGCAAGAGAGCTCAAATTGTGCACTGACCAAACGCCCTCTTCGTATCTTGTCTACAGCCGAACCAACATATTGGCCTATTTATCCAAATAGGCTTCAAGACCTAATAGACATTTTTTATCAGGAGGACTCTCTAATTTGTATTTTAAGGTAGATTCCTGGCTAGATGGCTCCTTGAACCACGTCCCAGTACTACTAACTATAAACACAACTATTCTGCATTATGAAACCAACCTGAAACATAAAAGAAGCAATAATAAAGAGATTGATTTTCAAGTAAAAATATTTTATTCATCCAAGTTTATTCATCCAGATCTATCATTCTTCTTCTTTTAAGAAGTTAAGAAGTTTTTAGTTTTTGTTTTTTACGCAATAATGCGTACTCGGTATAAACGCTCCTATAAATCAATCAAATCAGGCAATCAAAAATAAAATTAAAACAAAAAGTATAAAGATGCCAAATCTTTCTTGAAAACAGTTTTGTCACTATTGTATCAAAAGTGTTCACTGAAATGAGAACTAACTTTCAGATTGTTTTCAGCACTCAAATCTCGCGAAAATAAGAATAATAATCTTCTTCATTTTTTAACCAATTTCAAAAAGGAGGAGGTTCTCAATTCAGTATATATATATTTTTAATATATATATATGTTACGCGATATCTCCCGTAATTGTGGATCGATTACGAAAATTCTTTTTTTAATGGAGGTCCCTTAAAAATTTTATTAACTTTGCTTGGGTGGTTTTTGAGTTAGCTTCGTCACTGTTGTTTACATAGCAAGTAGTGGTATACGAATTGGTTTGGGGAAGGTACCATAACTAAAAAGTGAAAAATAAGTTTAATTTCGGAAGTCGGTGGCAAAAACTTAAAAACCAGATCCAAAGATATAACAGTTATTTTCCACTATGAATACCTTAATCAATTTGCAACGACTGCTTTTAATAGATCTATGGCTGGGACACAGGCCTCCTCTCGATGATAAGGAGTAGGCCATAATCCACCACGCGGGCCCAGTGCGGGTTGGTAGATGTCACATGTCTTCGAATTTTTAGTTCTAGGACATGCCGGTTTCCTCACGATGTTTTCCTTCACGGTTTTGAGAGCAGTGGTGATGAAATAATTTACACAAAGTAAAGCGCCTGATGGGGTTCAAACCTACTCGTAAGTCGCGAGTAGGTTTTTTTTCCACTGGGCCACCACTGCTCTATATACTTTAAAATGTATTAAAAGTACGAGGTATTAAACTAACAATACCCAATAATTATGTTGGATTTGATAGATCCATTCGATAATCTCGTAATAAATTATGCAAAGCCGCCAATATACCTTTTTAAACATGTCTTACTAAAACAAATAGTATTCATTAATTCCTACCTGTCAAATTATACGCGGCATGGCCCCGAAGTCCAATTCCCTAACTATTAGCAACTGCGCTACGCAATGACTCATAATTCTTTGATATTGATTGCATGTGAATAGTTCCGATTTATTTCGTCACAGACTAGTCGTGCCAATGAAGAAAGTATCACCTGTTTACTTGAGTTGGACGGCTCGCGGAGATATGCTGTATGGCCTTTGAAACGGCGATCTAAGTATTCGATTGTTCTTATACAAATACTTCTGCTTCTGCCTGCGACCACGTGAAATTTCTTGCTCCCCCGACCAACCCCGTCGCATCGCATCGCCTGCCGCTGCCCCTTCGTTTTCGCTTAGCGTTCTTCCTAATTTTTTGTTTTATGATTTCCTAAGGGACCTAGCTTGATGTTAAGTAGCCTATAGACTTCATCAAGAATTGAGCTATCAAATGCGAAAAGACATATCTGAATACCTGCTCCTAATTCTTTTCTTGCAAATCTACTAGTTGATAACTTGAAAAGAGTTTTAGGAATGTTTGTGTAAGTGCACACTTCTGTCAATACTATGCTTGTAATGACTAAAAGTGATATAATATAAAATCTTTTATTTATTACAGAATCGTTTTTACATTTTATCCTTGAATCTTGGCTTGTCAGTCGAATCAGACGCCTACTGTTTTCTGCTTTCTCAGTTCGCATTGGCATTTATCTTGTAATGTTATGCCATTATCTTATTATTACCAAGGTTGCCTACATCTCCACAGTACAAACTAAGTCAGTTATGAATTTACAGGTTCTTCATAAAAGCAATTACCTACATACGAGTACCTCAAACTCAAGTCTCTGATTCACTGGCCCACAATATAAAGAGTGCCCGTGCGCAGAGAAAACGTCAGATGTTCACGGTTAGTTGGTAATGGTATCCGTCATCGACGTTCTTAATAGATGCTATTGAAACCAGCTGGAAACACTCTCTGAGATTTCTAGCCATTGACTGAACGCTAAGTAGTTTGAAGAAAAACGTCGGAAAAAGCAACAAGTTCTTATTCTCGCGATGTCAGTGAAATCTATTAGGTATGGTCAGAAAGGAAATTAAATTGAGATCCTGTTTGTAAGCCGGGGAGCCTCAAATACTTGAAAGTTTCGCCTTATAAATGGCATTATTAAGGTCCGTAAACTTAACCGAGTAAATTAGTGGAGTTTCCTTATGTTTGAAGTGTGGGCGTTGCTTAATAGGCATTGTTTTCAAATTTAATATTAATAATCGTTATTATTATCGTTGTTCATAACATTTACAGAATGTTTTTCCCTGTAAAGAGGGTAAATGTCAAGTCTTCAAGAACAAATAACAAAATCAAAACATTCATAACTTTACCAATCATTTGATTTCAAGTCGGTACACTCGGTACAGCCTCCTCTCAAAAACTACTTTTAATGAGTTTCTGAAATCGTTCACTCATATTCTATCCTTAACTTTGAAGATGTCAAATAAATTCTTTAAGTACGTAAGTATCTCATCAAAATACGTCAAAAATGTTGATGCTATCAAAATAATAAAGTAAGGTACTTAAAGCTTAGGAACTCGGGAGGATTCTCGAACAAAATCTAGTGAGCAATAAATTCCACGCTAATAGTCTCGAATTTTATGCAAAAAATAAATCGGTGATAAAATTGTTCTCGGCACGAGTTCACAGCTCAAACCATCGGGGATTAATATCACAAACTGGTTGGTTGAGGTCGTAAGGCTAATGGCATACCGTACCAAAAAATCACTTGGCGTATGTTTGCGAAAGTTCATCAAGGCGCACATCGATCGGCCGGCCCGGTAACGGTACCCACATGGCAGATTCCGGCACGTCCACTAACGGTCACCCTCCTGTCTCCTCAGAATACTTGTCATGGCATCTCGCCCACTGCTCATCCGATTCGCGTGAATAGAATCTAATAAGTTTCTAGACGGTCTATAAATAAAAGAGTGTTGATATTCATTCATTATTAATGTTCTTTGTGCCAACAAACCTCGTTGTGTTGCTTTTATTATTCTATTGTTGGATGCATAACAAGTAAGACATGACGTGTATTGTTTCATTCGCGATGCTTGAATAAGTAGGTAAGTTTGAACGAAAAGAAAAGAAAGAAAAATAGGTTTTTTGTCACAGAAACACGTGCAAACAAAAAGATAATTAATTCTAATGACAGGACATAATAAAAACAAAATATATCTATATACACAAGCACTAAGCAGAGGTAGTCGACGACTGCACGTCGTAACTGTGACAAGAAGGCTTCCACGCACGAAGGGTTTGCAAGCACTGTTATAGCCTTACATGCTCGGACATTACTTTAGGCATTTTTACAATCACCACTAGAATCTCGTTCATTACTAAGCGTGGGCTTCTTATAGCCACCTCAATGGACGATTGGCATATAAAATGATGATTGCTTACTCAGAGAAAAGATGCTGCTGTCTGTACTCTTAATAATTTTATCTCGTCGACGTTTCTAATCTACCCTGGAGAGGAGAGGGTCGTCTAATCCACTAACTTACCAAACTTTCATCTACGGGGATTTCGACAACTTTACTGCCCATTCACATGAACACGTCATACCAAATTGACTTTCCGAGTGCCTTTTATACGTCAGACGCAACATAAAAACTACAACGTACTTCAAACTTTTCAATAACCGCTTAGCTACACGTTAAAGTCGTAATTAATCATTTCGCTCTAAAGAGAGCACAGTTTCCGAGTTACAAAGTGTACAGCGTAGGATCGTAAAACATTTAGTAATAGTTTTAAGTAATTACTTCCGCTTATGTTTGCAGCTTGCTCTAAAAGCGCCAATGTAAAAACTCATCCCTACAAGAATACAAGTTTCACAACTGTAAGTGCCCGGTACCATTTCTCTCTGTTGTCACTTGTCATCAGACAACTGCTGCCAATTTGACAGCTCATTGCATTTCAAATTTTGTGTCAAGACTATACCTATTCTCTAGTGAGAACTAAGCTTTACAATAAAGCACCTTTCATAGAACTATGTAACAGCAGTATGAGTGCAGTTGCGATTACATCTAGTTTCGCATTATGAAATCGTCATCTTTGTGTGTCTTCTAGTTTTAATGGGTCCGCTTTCAGAGAAAAGTGGTCGCTGTGAGCAGTATGGCTATAAAATAACTAGTTATTGTTGTTCGGACTTAAATGTTTCCTAAAGTGATGTCATCTGTTACGAAATGAGGTTGAGCTAGCTAAACACCTTGTTACATGCGTTTTTTCTACAATAGAAAGTTAGAGAGATTCTGTCTTCTTTTTACAGTAAATTTCCGCTATAAATATTGAAATTAATTTTTGTCTACGCAGTCGCTTACTTCCCAAGGCTAAGAAAATAACGAAACCTTCTAAATATAGCTTTAAATTAAAATTGCAAAACAAACAAAATGAAATTACGGTCGAAATATCACCACCCATTACGTTCAGCAATTTAAAATTTCGGATGGCGTAAATTTTAAACCAAGAGTGATCAATAGAGACTCGATCGTGATTCGAACCCGTGGTCCTTCGTAACTATTGCGAAGCTACAAACAAACGTAATAGCATCGGCACGACAACTTTTTATCATTTGTCCATGAACGTAAAGCGGCGTAAGCCGATGTAAATCAGCATTAGATCACTGGGGGTCAATATCATCTTTGTAGAATTGATGTTTTTTTTAAAGCGAGAGTTAGTGTGGACTGGTATGTTTCCGGTGAATTTCTAATGTCGGCCGTCACAGGTCTGGTGGCGACAGAAGTGTTCATGATTTCCGTTTGTAAGTGACAAGTTTTTCTGTTTCCATATTTTATGTGGTTGCGTCAGATTGCATTCGCGTTTGAATGTTAATAAGTCGGGAACTTGCGTTATGTCAATGCCCTAATCATTTATTTATTTACTAGCTGCGCCCCGCGGTTTCACCGGCGTAAGTTTTGATCCCGTGGGAATATCGGGATAAAAAGTATCCTATGTGTTAATCTGATGTATAAACTATATTACTGTAAAGTTTCATCAAAATCCGTTCAGTAGTTTTTGCGTGAAAGAGTAACAAACATCCATCCATCCTCACAAACTTTCGCATTTATAATATTAGTAGGATTAGTAGGAAGGATAGGATTTAATACTTTAAGCACACAAATTTACAAAGGAGTTGCCATTAGATTAGGTACATATAACGAAAATGTAATAATTCTTCTTAATATTTAAACCGATACCTACCTGAAAATCTTGTAACTCTTATTACGTGTCAGTGGCTTAAATCCAAAAGTAGGATGCCTATATAAAAATAACTTTCGAAGCTTATTTTGTAAACATGTTTTCATTAAAATTTTGCATATGAAAACATGTCGCCCACTCTGTAAACTGAGAAAAACTGTACGAAAAGAAGGTAGAAAATATACTAAGCGAAATCGCTTTGACCGGACAGGATTCCGCATTTGCATTTGAATAAGCCATTTCACACTCTTTCAGGAAATAAATTTTCCTAAGCTTCAGTTTGTGCCATACTTAAGTCTTGTTAAGTGCGCTTTAAACTAGCATTACAAATACGGCACGTTAAAAATCGTCACGATTTTATCCTTTTATTATTTTTTTTTTGTTTTCTTCTACTTTCATGCAGATTTTCGGCGACAAAATCTCGAAATATATTATTTAAATGTTAAATGAAATTCAGTCAGTCGTTTCTAATGCATATAATTTGACTGTTGATCCGTAACATTCAGATTTTATGCTTTCATCTGTTTTTGTTGCATCACAGTTCTTGCTACCGTTTATCTGTCATTAGAAAATACTTTCAGGAAAAACATCAATACTGCTGAGTATTATGAAAAGTTTAGAATAAAATAACATCACGGTTGTAATCCTCGAAAGGTTATTCAGACGGGACCCTTAGTACACTGACATTTTGCCAGTTAAATTAAGTCCCATTAATAGGGGACAAGCCTATTGCCACCAACTGGAACAAGTTCGGGCTCCGGGCTACTAAAAACTCAATGACATAAACTTTAGAATAATCTCCGTTAGTAATATAGCAATATTATCATTTATTGACAATATCACCGATTCTAAATCCGTATTTCGCCAATGCAATAGTCATGCAATATGCTCTAACGACACGAATTGCTTCGGAAATTAATCGGCTTACCTGCAGAACATGTTCTAGATATCACAGACTGCTTTAGCAGTTATGAATCTATTCATCCTGTGTGCACAGATTACCTATAAATCAGTAAATATATTATTAAAGCAAATCTTTCCTTGACATCGTTTAATAGTATCTTCCAAACTTTACACGTGTCTAGCTACTCTAATTTTACTCCAGTTTGAAGTAATAATGAACGAGGAATCAAAGAACGCTAGACCTGCCTGCCACGTCCTTTCTCATTATTTAACAAAGCTATTCATGTTACACTGAAGCGCCAATGAATTACTAAAACACTTCCATTAATCTACTTAATTATAACATAAGACAGCTCTCTTAACAATACACTCACAAAAATAGGAACTGAAAGGTCAAGTGTTGAAGTCATAGATTACGAAACTTAATTACAAAGACGTTTAATTAAGTTAACCATGTAATACTTATCCATATGTTCTTTTAATGAATAGGTTTTTTGAATGCCAGTGAAGGGATGGGACGATTTACTGACGAAAGGTCAGATGTAATGTATGCGAGTCAGAGTCCATCGGAACAATCGAAGCCATCGGAAGTCAGTTCAAGATACCACGAAGTTCCTTCAATCACACCGTCACGTAACATTCGGATATATCGATACCTAACTACTTTTATTCAAAGAAAACTGGTTAAAGAAAAGTTGCCCGGAAAGTTTTTATCGCCGGCCGCCGCGGTCGGTCGACAGGCGTCGCCTTCCGAGATTACTGTTTTTAGAAGATAACGGTATAAACCAGAGTGAATTAAAGAAGTGACAGTGACAGACTACGTTGATTGATCATTGTGATAAGTTGGAGGTGATTTACCCGTTGCCGAAATCATGTCTATGAAATCTAAACTTTTAAGACATGGCCCAGCTTTAATTTCTTTACACACTTTTCCTCGTAGAAAAGAAATGTAACAACTGGTACTTTCTAAGTGATACACAGAAAACAGTTGATTTTTTAATAAGTCTAGGCTCTTGTGTTCTTTTGGAGTATAAAACGGAATAACGTTTGATGTTGGCTCCTATTTTTATTTTGGCAAACAAAATGTTGCGAGAAAATTATTTTACAAAAATGATCCTTTTACAATATGTTACGTGTGTGCGACACAAAACCGTAATATATTACTCCTAACTTGAGTACTTTTACTCGGCGAGGCTCAGTTCTATTATTGCAACAGTACTTCTAATACGTAGCCTGTGAAACTTTTTTGATAAACTTGTGCAAAAAATATAATGTTCGTGTACATATTTACAAAATTTAATTTAGATAAACTTTGTTTTGATTTGATAAGTTTTTTTGGTTATTTTTATGGAACCATGTTTTATTATTATTTTAGGACTATTCGCTTTTAAATTATGTAAATAAAATGAAATAAACAACTCAAAGTTTAAATAAAGAAAATCTACCGGCAGACGATGATTCATGTTTATCTAAGCCCTAATTCCAAAGTCGAAATTCAGAAGAACACAAAGCACGTATGGGACAATGGTGTGAGTGGAGCTCGATGTAAGTTGCTCCACCCCTGTCATTAATCTCATCTCTTTCGCTAGCCAAGTCACGCCGCATTTGGGGGAACGCCGGGCAAAACGACTTTCCAAAAAAGCTTGTCTGCCAAATTACACTGACCTGAAGTGTGTTTTGATATCTACCGAGTATTACGTTGGATTTTTAATCATTCTCTCCCTTGACAATCGTTTCATTGTAGCAGTATTTCCCAATGGCGGTACCTGCTTACGTAAAATTTCATCGAAATTTCGACATTTCTCGTGATTTATTACGATGTCGGGAATATAAATCACGCATTGAAATATTTTTAATGAATCGTTAAGTATTTTATAGCTGCTTATTATCATTTCACGTATATACAAATAGATGCCTGTTATTTATGACCGTGACAGCAACATTTCAATTGGTTCATGAATAACAAACCTAGTTTTTGCACATTACAACTTTTGAACGAAATCTACTTACATAGAAATAAATAAAATTGAAGTGTCTTTTTGTAACTTCAAAATAACAACTTGTTACTACGAGAATATATACGTTAGGTACTTATAACAAAAAAAAACATTTTTTTAAGTTTTTGTCAGTGTGTTTGTCTGTTCCGGCTAATCTCCGAAATGACTGAACCGATTTTTATAGGACTTTAACAGGTAGCTGATGTTACAAGGAGTGACTTAGGCTACTTTAGAAAAATAATTAGTAAAGATATACATTATTGTTTGCCGATATGTACACGAACGAAGTCGCGGGAACAGCTAGTGTTTCAATAAAAGCCTGCGGCCGTGCAAGCAATTAAACGAATAACCGCTTCACATGGAGCGCACGTTCTGAATTAAATATCTATCAATTCGACGAGGAGACGCGGCCAAATAGATCGCATCTAATAGACACACTATTATTTGGTACAACAACGTGCAAAAACGAATGCAACAAAAAGCTAGGCTCAATGATTCACACGTCACAAGCGCAGACGTGCGTTCATTAATGTCATGAAAACAAGAAAAAAGAAGACATTGAATTTACCTAAGTTAGATCGAGACACTTTTTTATTTTATATCCAACAACATAGCGGCCAACACATTTTTAATCTAGTCTTTAGTTTTTTTAAGTTTATTTTGTACACATCATTCTTGACAATCAGTCTTTTAGTGATATGTACGAGTATATTAAGGTTTTTTCATTTGATACTTAAAATTCATTCAACAAAAACGCTATCATAACATCATGCATCATACAAAAAGTAGCTGATTCTAATTGGCTGAGACACAAGTCGTCATAAAAACTATATTTTACGATGACACGGTGTACGATTTGTACCACATTCCGCAATTAATCGCTCGTCTGCACCTATCTGCCTACTGTCAGTTTGTGATTAAATTTACTCTCTATGATATCAATCTGGAACATCTCAGACTACTTTCAATGTAAAGGTTGCTACCAAAAGTATTGTTCGTAAATAATTTAATGTTCATTTCATTGTCTGTCTGTTCTCAGGGATTTAATTATCAGTTTTTCGGTCAATTGAGTTGTAATAGTGAAACTGTTAGAAATGTTTGGTGTACCCCATTGTGTCTATAATTTCAAAGATTAAATTATATGTCTAATGTTCCATAAATTCGAGACACACTGGTTTATTTAAGGGCGAATTTCATTAATGAATTGAACGCGATCAGCACATCTGCACCGCGTTCAAGAGCTGTCAGTGTCAAATATTTCACAACAATGATGACACTGACAGCTAACGCGGTTTAAATGTATATCGCATTCAGTTCCATTATTGAAATTCGCCCTTAGAGACACGAAAAATATTTCACTCTGCTCAAAAGATTTGTTTTCAACATAGTCCCTTGGCTACTATTATTTATTCCGTGGTTTTTCAGTCCATTCACTTTTCATTTATTTAAAAAGGAAATAAAACAAAAGAAAGCTTATAGCTCTACGCAAAGATTCCTCCCGATTAACTCGTTTCAAAATAACTTGAAAACTGTACACGATAATAATCTTATTTTATTCATTTTAACACTCCGCGTTAGTATTTAAAACTGACACATTTGACAGATAAAGTATGTAATCTAGAAAACCATATCTGAGCAACCATCTAATAATAAATGTAGATAAAAATGTAAAAGGAAATGGTTTCCATAAGTGGGCACTCAACCTAACCTCGCTCGGACTGACATTATCATACATTAATTATGTATACTGCGGAACAGTAACGTAACTTTATCTTTTTTCATTTAATTTTCGTATAACGCGGGTACGTACGTAGCGATATATGACACTTGAACAACTGTTCATGTTTTTTAAACGCACAGAACTCGAAATAACAATATTTATTTATATAAAAGCTTACCAACTAAACACATACACAGCATTAACCCAGTCTTTGTGATAATATAGATCCGTAATAATAATAATTCTAAATTATAGGAAAACACAAAAAAATATAAACATCTGATAAAAAGAATATAATTATATACTCGACTCGACAACGAGCGTCAGATTTTAATAACATTGTGAACAAAATCTACGTCTAGGTTCTGTACCTAGAGATAGATCTTGTTCACAATGTCAGCACAAGCTACCCGGAACTGTCAAATTTTCCCAATTAACTTTGAGCCTTATGCTTTAGTGATACAGTTGAAATCTATTAAAGAAATTTGACAGATTTTAGTAGCTTGATGTGCTGGCGTCTGTACTTATTGGCACGAGTAACTCAAACTAACAATATAAAATGACATAACAACTGAACATCGATCTAGTTTCAGATTTCGTTCATCTTCAATTTCATAATCCGATTAAAGGTCGGCATCAATTTGACACCGAGTTTATTTGAAACGTGAAATTAAAATCACAAGATTGCTTCAAATAACTTCACTTACATAAGCAAGAAAAAAGGTTTTGTAGCAAAATTAAGTGGCGATCAATCATAAGAAAACCTTTTAAAAATCGTATACTCGCCTCCCAATTATCTCTGAAAGCCTTTTAATTCATAATATAAATACTTTTTATCGTCCATATACTTGTAGGTACAGACTACGGTAATAAGTGTCAAGCAAACTGGCTCATTACGTAATAAGTAGTATCATATTTTATACTAACGACTGCCAACGGGTTTTATTGCCGACTATTGCAAAAAATATTGCCAGTGGTGTACAGTAAAGAAAACTAGAAATAAAAAGAGATAGAATTGTCTGGAATATATTCTACAGTTAGAAGCTAAATAGCTGGTGAAGGGTACTTATACTATCTTATTTTTATTCGTCATAGATTACATTAACATACTTCGTACATACGTTTGGTATCTAAGATACTACTTGGGGCTGATTTACTTGGGGCTGATTTTACTAAAATCAGATATTAAACGCATTTTTCTTTCTTTCTTTCTAGATATCGTTTATCCGTGGAATAAAATTGACGTCTGACAGTTCTAATATGGAAAAATTGACAAATATTCAAAATTTACTCTCAGGATGAGCCTTACTTTAGGTATAAAATTTTGGTGGGATTTGCCCTTATTTGTCAATACCATTGGTATTATGCATTAAAGCTTATAGCTGCATATTTTTCAGTAGTTCATGTACTTACCTAGGTACTGGACTATTGTGCACATTATGTAAGTTTTGATTAAAATTCACAAGTATCTTCCATTCCTTCAGCTGTTTTGTAAAACATGCAAACTTTTTATACAGATAACAGAGATTTTTGGGTTAAAAGTTATTTTAATAGCTCCAAAATTAGGTAATATTAGGTAAAATTCATTACGACAGTAGTGTCAGACTGCTTTCAATGGTTAAAACTTTGGAAATTTATTGAAATATACCTAAGTTAGGTTATAACTATTTCGCAAAGGAAGCCACTGGAACTTTGAACGTTGTCGTGACAAAGATTCCGGCCTTCAGGTACGGCGGGCGTACTAATAGATAGATATTAGTTTCTAGATTCTTGGTACAAAGTTTTTAACAAGTAAGTATAATAAAGCTGAAGATTTTTTTTGACGCGCTATATCCCTGAAACTACCAGTTGAGTTTGAAAAGTTCTTTTTTTTTCTCGTACCTACTCGGAAAGTGGTGTTTGTTTGATCCAAATAGCGGGTGGAAGATGCTGCTTCCTACCTTTGGGCGGGAAAGACTCATAGTTATTACTTCCCTCTCTAGGGCGGGAATGAATTTTAAAAATAGAACTAAATTTGGTTAGGTAGTCAGCTACGAAATTTTTGACATAATTAAGAAAAATGCTGCGGTCTTGTGTGAGTGTATAAACAGCCATTGAGAATTTTAAAAAAAATCCTGTTAAGCGGAAGCGGCCCGAGGCGGTAACGCGGTGTGTTCCATATTTAAAATTTAAAAAAGACTATAGTAGATTGTTGTAGAAGGATCGAAAGGAATCAATTCCCAGAGTAGGAATTGATGACTTTCACCCGTGTTAAACACTCTACTTTTCATTTCTAATATAAGGAAAGTAAAAATGACTTTATTTTCTTGTCTGCTTGCTACTTCATAAAATCATTGTATGTATTTAAGTATCTTTCTTTTGAAATTTCTGTCAAAAGATTTTCGATTACTGTATTTGCCTCGTCTTTATCCGAATCTGGGGACAACATTTCAGAATCGCTTGAACTCACTTTTAATCAATCATTAGCCTATAAAACCAAGTTTTTGAATTTCGTTACAGCTTACAGAGTTAGTTTTCCGCCGAATTATACTATTTTGCATTTGATGGCCCAATTCATTGAGTTGAATAACTAGAGAAGCAAACCTCAATAAAATGTGTCAAAAAAGTGTACCCACTTTTTAAACGCGACGGCGTAGCTTTGAAACCACTAAATATTTAAAAGTAAACATATATCTGTCTCACTTACACACGTCATAAGAATAATACCGTCGCCTATATAGACAAAGACCGCAATATAAACATGCAATGACGGGATGGGGTTGTCTACCCCTGCGAAATCTTACCCAACATTTTAAGCCATAAAAAGCGTTCTATGTTAAGTTGAATTGCATCTTTAGGCACCTTGCTACGTTGTTATTATTAAAAAAAAAATTAAAATCACTTATTCCATAAATTAAAAACTCCCACAAATGTGGGAAACTAAAACTAAGTTTTTAGTGGTAACACTGAACCTAATTTACAAAATTCTATATTTTATTGCGTTTTTACGTTGAACACAGAGACAATTAATTTACGTGTGGAAAGTAATTTCGGTTAATTTACTGTTTTTGTGATCTTGAATCGCACTCTTTCGCGATATTTTTTGTCACATGTCACTCGGTTGACTTCGGTTGGCGTCACACAGAGCACTGAACTGACGTTAGCTACGCTGATGGCTGTGGCCATCAGTCTAGTGGCAACGCCTTGGTGCGGTAATTACTAATCTAGTGTAACATATATATCAATGACCTAGATCCTAGATTAACAACATCATAATATTTTCTTCATAAAGTAGAAACTCAATAAATATAGGCAAAATAATGTTTAAATCTGGTTTTATCATGTTGCAACATAGCTTTCAGAAATGATTTCGTTCGAATCTAAGTTATATCAGTCCCGCATTTCTCGTAATTAGCTGTACGATAGCCAATTTTCGTATGTAATTTCAAATTAAGGCGGTACTTATTTAAATTAAATGCAGTTGCACCACGGTGCATTTATAGCAACAGCGCAGTTAGTGTTGCTTTTAATGAATATTGACACAACACCTGTTATTTAAGCAGAAAAAAATTAAACGGTTGCTTCGTACGAGTGCAATGGCGACATGTCAAAACATCGTGTTTTCTGTGCTTTATTTAAGTTAAATGTTAGTGTATTAAACACTTAAACCTTCCGGTATGAACTCTCTAAATAATGGTGAAAACTCATCGAATTCCGTTGCGTAGTGCAGAAGAACAACGTGGTCAAATAGTCAACCGAAAAACGGACTTTAATTTATTTATAGTATCTATGTATAAAACTATTTTAATTTAATACATACTGTCAGTAATGAATGAACAAGAATTATTATTGCGGCTGTTCCTTAGTTTTCGCCAGAGTAGCTAAATTAATTGTCTTTATTGGGAAGTATTGTCTTTTATCATCGTACGATACGCAATATTCAGCAGCTAATCTTTTATCGATGCAGTTTTTTATTTTATGACAGTTAATAACGATTAACTTTCAGTGCTTTAATTAGGTATCATAGGTTAATAATCCGAAATAAGGCGTTGTTTTCATAAAAAGTGTGATGGCCCAGTGGTAAGTAGTGGGGCCATTACATAAGTTGATTATGTTTTGTCTATGTTTGATAAAAAAATATTTATTCGACCAAAATCGGGATAATATATAATTTTTTAGTTAATACTACTTTTAAAGACGTCTCTAACAGACTTTATTAAAGTCTAGTCATAGCCTTGTCTAACTTAAAATACCATGACACAGACAAACCTTGCCTTATTAGATTTTCCCGAACGCCAAAGAAAATAGAGAAGGCGAAACTTTCGGAATATCTTTTACGTATTCCGTTACATAAATGGCATGGTTTGGCATATATGATACGGCGATGATACAGCACGTCGTGCGAGTGATACGATGCATACTAATCGCCGTGTCAATAGACGTTATTAGATTTTATCTTTTTTTCTCTTTAACCGTAACATCTATGTCACGTTTACAATGCTCCGACTTTTTTTTATTTCTGCTCTGAATTTAATCTATGGTTTGTGGTAGGGTTTTGAATGAGTGTTCGATTTTTAACCATGACGTGCGTACATACATTGTCCGTGGAATCTGTGTTGTCGATCTGTCGAAACTTGTATGAGATGAGATGTAATTACTTGTATGATGATGTAGTAGGTATGCCTACTAATCATCTCGTAATTACCACACACAAAATGTAATTTTAGATTAAAGATTAATTAAAACCATCTATATTGCATGTTTAGCCTCGAAAAGTTTTTATTGCCAAGTAAAATAATTACCTATTCTACGATGTAGGTAACTAAAGCTTTTAAATAAACCCTACTTATCAATTAGACGTGAAATATAATTAAGGCAATGAGTGTAACTCTATTGATACAAGCGAATTCTCGTAATTGAGTCGTTCCGGTCCCCTCAGCTCGGTACAATTTCTCTCCCCCATGATATATATTATTTCAGTCTAATTACCGTTTTAAATACAATTAGAATTGACCAAATGTTGTTAATAGCCATTAAATTCCAATACCGATATACCCATTATCAAAATCACGTACACGAGAAAGATAAGTTAAGTTTTATTATGCAAAATCTTACTCACAATAATACTTAGGAATTATTATTTTAATGTTACGTAATTAAACGATACACACGTCCGACTATATAACGATATCTTTATTTATATCAAATACGAGTAATGTTAAGTACATTATGATTAAAACATTATATAAAGCTAATTGTCTTTATCCCACCCCTGTGTAAGTGTGTACCTACCTAAATTAAAGACGAAGCAATCGTATCTTTTCATTTTCAGATTTTGCTAGTTCACTTTTATACGCAATTATGCACTATATGTAATTTTATAAAATCCTAACTAATATTATAAATACCAAAGTGAGTCTGATTGTTTGTTACACGTTCACGCTAAAACGGCTGAACGGATTTGGATGAAATTTGGCACACAGATAGATCACCTGGGTAAGCACATAGACAACTTTTCATACTAGATCGCAGATGAAGTCGCGGGCATATTTAATTTTATCGGTATTTTTGGAAAGAAGTACACTTGGCAAATGAGAGCTATACCGAAAAAAGTGTAAAATTTTGACCGTCATTCACGACACTTTTTCTACTGCAAATTATTGTGATAAAGAAACGTATTCAAATTAAAACCAAAACCTTTGAATTTGCATATTAACAACTTCTTATTCAGTGTGATAACACCTTAAGAACACATGCCGGCTTCGCTGTGTTAGATTACGTAGACCCTAATATAATAAACGGTTAATTGCATTTCAGGGGATGAACACACGCGAATGATCATAACATGTAATGACGTAATAAGCGAGTAATAGCAACGCATCTCTTATAATGATGATATCAGGCCTTAAGCAAACACTACACAGATGTAGTTACCTACAGTCATCAACGACATCAAATGTGTTATCGATGCAAATATGTACAACACCTTATCATCTACTTTGGCTGCTCGAGAATCATATTACCATAAAAAAAACTTCGCAAGAAATAATCTCGGAAAATATTTTTCATGAAAAAGTACCTACTTGAAAAATTTTCATAATATTACCGTAAATTATTTCGTCGTTTGTAAATAACATCCCCGAGCGATGCAGCGATGTTGCTCTAATGATATTACCATTTTTTACGTACACTTCCGTCCTTATGAATACTTGAGCCCCTAGATGACGCTAAGAAAAAAGTTGATGAGCCAGCAATTTACATTCATCACTAAGGTACTTCATATTTATTTTGTGTTTATATTTATTGTCTATGCCGAGAGCATATAAAGAGAGTGATAAAACTCCAAGATTTAATGATTAAGTAGGTTTATTGAACTGTGCACCTACTGTTTTACCGCTAGGTAGGTACTTCATTAAAGTACTTGTACCTATTTCGCCGACTAGTAAGTGACCTAATATTTATTCTAACAATTTATAAAGTTTGTTCTAAGTTAGTCAAGCCATTCCACGTTCCTACATGAAAAGTTCTTATTACTTACCGTTTCAGGAAAAGTCAGCAGCGCTTCAATAATCTAGACACAGTTTAATTGATAAAACTGCGCTGATATCGAAACGAGTCCCGGTAAAATTCGATTTTCACTTGAAAACCAACTTGTCCCACTTAACCACTCAATCCACCACAAAGTTTAGACGTCCTTGCACTATCTGTTTTTCACGTCTCAAGCATACAGTTTCACTTTCTACAAAGCGTCCGTGATCAGTCACGAGCCAGGAAAGGCCACCGCTGATGCAATAACGGAACGCGATCTCCGCAAAACTTCTGCCGAAGCGAGTACAGACGCAGCGAGCACGCAGACCGTCCGCACCGAACCACGCCGTCCGAACGCTGAACAGCGACTGTGATAACGACACTTCCTCCGAATGAACCTGCGAACCTCTCCATAGACTGTAAGGCTCGCCTCTCTCTCGCCGCCCGGCGGTACTTAACGCACCCCGCGACACCCGATCTGAACTCTCGGATGCTCACAACAAGAAACAAATTCCAACTAAACACGCCACCACGAACGCGTCTCGTTCGAAACGCGTAACGAGTTTACGGTACGTAAATCGTAGTGGATTTGTTTTGCGGCCCGGCCATAGTAATCCGGCTCTTCGTCATGGAGCTCACAGAGCACTTTTTTCCGAATCAGTTCCCGTTAAATAGAGCCTTCTTTTTGTACAACCTGCAGGCTGGTAGTCTATGTAGGGAACGCGGAATAACCGCTATGGACAAGATGCCAACTTTCTAAACTAAACCTATAAGACCGCTCTATTCAGATGGTAAATTACGTTATTTTTATTGGAAGCCGGGACGATAATAATAAAGCATCGAGTAGATTGGTAATACCGACCAGCGATTGTCGTGGCCGGTGGCGCGGGCGGCGGTACCTACGTGTCGTAATTTCGCAGGTGGTTTTTGCATCGTGCGGTAGTCGTCTAGGTTACATTTTCCGATTTATAAGCTGCGGTTTTACTTTCGGTGTCAATTACGCGAGCTGCGGTCGAAGCCCCACAATAACATGGCGGCAAATTGGATACCAGCCCTCTGAACCAGATTAGACTACCTTGTGAAGGCTGTCGGTTGTTACGCAAGGCTGCGACTAATCTTTTTGCAGTTAAAAATAGGTCGTGGACATAAATTGCGTTGTTTACTTCATAAAAGACGGCGTAACTCGAAAAGAAGTGCATTATATAAGACAGCTAAAGTGCTCATACATGTGAAGGCTTCCAAATATTGAAACCGTAAACCCTTTCGAGTGATCCCACGATCCCGCCACGGTGGCGAACTGGGTCAGCAAGGCGCGCCCCTAACATTAGGATGAATACACGTGACAAACTGCAACACTAAATTGACATTCTGAAAAGCACAATAGACACACTGAAATTCATTTATCATCTCTTCCTTTCTCATTTTTTTCGTGAAAAAAATAATAAATGTTGTGGAATATCTTAGATAAATTATATTTTCAGTAGAAAACTCCAGACTTAATTGATAATTGACCTCTTCGTTGAAATTTTTACACATTCAATTATATGCCTTAAAATTATTATGAATAGTATTTGAAATATTAAAAAAAAACCTTTTTGTCAAATTCCAGAATCAATTTCTTAATCAAATCTTTGTGTCTTGGAACATGTAGGGTATGTTCTAGGTAATTTAATAAAACCTTAAAATGATTTCGTATCGGATTCTTTTTAAACCATCTCCAAAATTCCATAAACAATGCACCCAATGCATCCAATAGTTTCGTTTGTACGTAGCCTAAGAAAGCTAGGGTTGCGCTTCCCGCCGAGACGTCTCGGTTCCTCTCTATGCGATACCACTCAGATGACTGTAATACCACAAGTGCTCATACTACCCGGGAAACCAATAAAATTTCGACAAGTACCGCTATATTGTATGAACGAACCACTGAACTGATAACACGAAATGAAACGTGAATTGAATGTAGTATCAATAACAATATAATAAATAATGGAAAAGTTGAATTTGGTGTATTGTATCTTATGTGTATTGGTTTTTATTTATTAGTTAGTTAGAGGTGTTTCTACACGCTTAGATAAGGACGTTGATTGAATAAAACATATAGGTGTTAACACCATTTTGAACAACTAATATAGAATAGGTACTACCTACTCAGAAAAAAGCGGCCAAGTGAATGTCGGACTTGCACACGAAGGGTTTGATACCACGAGGCAAAAAGCGCCGAATAAAAATACCTACATTTCTTGTATGAAGATCCCTTTGATTTAACACTCTGAAAAATTTAACTGTTCACCTATTACATGAGATAGAGCCCGCTGACAGTCAGACGAACGGACAGATAGCGGAGGACTAGTAATAGGGCCCCGTTGGCACCCTTCGGGTACAGAACCTAAAAAACAAAAACTTTAGGGGTGAGACGTAGTCTAGGCTATATTAATGGTGTCTCTCCTATAGCTACAGTTTACTTTCCGTAGAGGCAAAACAATGCTTAATTGAAAGACTCCAAACAGCCTTTCCATGTTTTATTTTCCTAAAAATCCTACTAGCTACACAAAAGCATATTAAACTAAACAAAATTTCACTTCACCCTTCCAAAAATAAGACAAGAAATCAATAGTTATCCTGATATATTTGTCTGATTATACGAGCGCCCGCTCGGGAGGCACGCCGCTTTTATTGCCCTGTTATTTTTTATGTGATCAGCACTTTGTACAGTGCGAACGCGATTTACAAGACAGTTTAATAAGGCTCAGATTCAGCGCCAATTTACGGCTGCAGTGTTATTAGACGGAATAATCCTGAGACTGAAATATTCGTAATACGTACTCTGGCAGAGTAGTGGTTTATTTTGACCCCAGTTGTGAGAAAATAGCGTTTAGTTGACCTATCATATTTTATGATTCCTCTTCCGGGAAAATAACGGCACTGATTAAAGACTAAATTCAGAGCATCGATGAAGATAGACCGGATAATTAACTCAAGAAGAATTGACTTGCGAAAACTAGAATAGCAACTTAATGAAAAAGAATACGTTAATTATGTAGGTATACTGAGCAGATTTTAGTGTTCAAAGATGATCTTCTTCATACTTTAAAATATTTTTGAAAATTGCTATTATTTTGAATAAAGGGAGGCCTACGCCCAGCAGTGTGTGGATCCGGGCTGATATGATGATGTTGATGAAATGAGCGTGTTCAAGTTCGTCCCTCTGAGTTTGTTTCGGCCTTTCTTCTCAAAGTAGTCAGATAGGAAACGCCGACCTCACATAGCTTATTTATTTTTAAGATGTGTAAAAGTCATTTCGATAGCCTACTCCTATATACAGAATAAATCATTTCATTTCATTTCACTCGTGAGTCGTGAGAAATAATCATAATCACGAATTACGCGTCACCTATTCCACTGAAATTAAAACAACAGAAACACTTTTAGATACTAACTTGCTAATAAAACATTTAAGATAACTTAAAAAATTAACACTTCCTTTATAAAAAAAAAACTGTAAGTACATAAAACAGTAAATAGCAAAACAACTTTGAATTCGCTGTTTCTGAGCGGACGCTAGGAAATTTCCGTTTTCACAGGAAATCGAGACCGCAAGCGGGAAACCTACGCACGCCCTCGCGGATACAGATACCGTGCGGATAATATTGACTCCAGATATATCCGAATATATTGAGCCGGATAACTATTGCAAACTGTTTGTTTTGACGAGGTTATTTTCCGATTTCGTTGAGATAACTTGGAAGGGGGTTATGTTTTCAGGCGCCACTTAAGTTCATTCGGTGCAGCCTTTTTTTTGGGAAATCACCAAATAACTTCTCCCGCTCTGGGCGGAGCGGGAGGGCGTGTCAGACTTTTACTGACTAAAACCCACCCGTGTTCCTTCAGTTGCATGTGCAGGAGCCACGGTACATTTTTCGAACAACCCGTGACCCTGGCAGGCATTGGCCCTAGCGGAACCCGTCAGTTAATGCTGACATCTCTTTGAGGCGCGCGTGGAACACAACGCCGTCGACCCGGGCCTGGCCTTATCGGACGGTGAGCTGCGCATTGCTCGCCGTCTGCAAGCCCGCACCTACGGTGGCCGGGTATCGCCTGTCGACTCCCGACTCCCAGGGCGTCTCCTGCAGCGACTAGGGTCGTGAGGGCGTAAAGATTGCCTCTGCCTCATGCGTTACGCCCCCTCCTTCGCAAGTATTACCGCTTCGCAGAAGGAGGTTGACAGTCAATTCTACTACCAATCTTGCTAGCTAATCGCTAGATCGCTTTTAGCGATAAGACCGCCCATTATGTCACCCTTTGCAAAATTTTTATGTCTGTAATTAATGGTGTACATAATAAAGAGTATTCTATTCTATTCTAATCTTTTCTCCAGATAAGGAGATATCAATAAGTGGGTGAACCACACTTGCCAGTAGAGGCGTAGCGCGCTAACAACTCCATTCCCACCGGCTTCCCTTCGTATCTACGAACGGAATAGCAACTTCACCTACCAATGAAAAATTGCACATTCAGTAGTGTCTAAGATTGCCAGATAATATAGATAGACTACACGTATTATAAATACCATAATATTCAAATAAAAAAAACGCTTATTCTTAGCGTTGAAATATAACAAGAACAGAAATTGTTCCGAATAACTCGGCGCCAAGACGTAATAATCGAGAAATAAAAATTCATGCAATAGCGATTCCTTCGTGACGTCACTTAAGGTCAGGGCAGCAACCGTCGAAAAGTAAATTCACCAAACAGCCTATCGATTCTGTACAAATCTCACCGTGATAACATAGGTGAAGTGAGCGTGAAGTGAACTATCAATGGAGGCAATCCCTAAAATCAGCTGGAATGACAGCTCACTTCACCTTAGTTTTCACGGTGAGATTTTTACAGAATAGCACTGCTGTTCATTAAATAATGTATTAGACGTTTTAGCTGATTATCATTCAGGCCGCTAGCTAAATGGTCAGTTAAGGCCAATTAAGGAGTTGGCGGCGACATATCGATAGCGTAATTTTTGTTTGATAACAGATGATGTTAAATTCAGTAAAGTAAAAGAATGATTTTTGTTTCTGCGTAAATACATTTATTTTAACTAAACAATTTCTTCTTCGGCTTACCTCCTACGAAATTTCAAGCCTTGCCACTGCTTGCCAGTATAATCCATGCAACAATTTGCTATATGAAACGTGACTGAAACTAGGTTTCAATAACACCACAACCACAAACGCTACCCACCCCACAGAAAATAAGTTAAATCGTAAGTAGAAGCAAAACATTTATACATATTTGTTTCCAAACATAATATTTTCCGTTTCGCAACAAAATTATTGGGATAAGCGGGGGTGCAAATTGATGTCCAATTATCGGGAGCGAATTATATCTATGTTGCGTCCGGAACTTCGGGACCGTGTACAGGGGTCCATCGAGGAAATACGAGTAAAAGGGAGATGCTATTTGATAAATACATTGGTAATTTTATGTAATGTTGCTCTATGCTATAACAGATTATAGCATAGAGCAACATTACATCAGCCGTGGATAGCGCTAAAATTAGGTAAAGTAAAGAATCACGACTTTTCAAATTTAGAAGGATTTACAATCCTCCAGACGCAGGAACATCGGCTTAACGCGCTTTCACGGGGGTATTATACCGCCAACTTCCAAACTTCGGACTGTTACTAAGACTTTCCTAATGGAAAATCCAATAACACTTTCGCCCAACCCGGGAATCGAACCCAGGACCCCAGGCTCAGCAGTCGCACTTACGATCACGAAAACAACGGGGCAGTCACATACCATAAGTACTATATACATATAAGGTGTGTAATTGTGTATAGTCTTATTTTATAATTTTCTAGATTCTGAAATCTTGACACACTTTCCTCAAATTCAAAAGTTTACGAACTGACTTAAAGTCATTTCATTATAAGTAAATACGTACTTCACCTCGACGCAATCGTAAACGTCAAATGGTTTGATCGTGTCCCAATTTTGTATAACTAAATAAAATATTAAACAAATTCCAAAAAAGTTATATATAATTCGCCTTCAAGTAAAACTTTTTAATGCGGCCCTTAGGACCAAAATCACGGCTATCTAATTTGTATCGACTCATGACTTTTTCAGAAGCGTCTGAATCTATCAAAGGTTAAAAGGGTTTGAAGAAAGCGAAAACTTTGTAAATTGGGTTCCACCCCCCTTTTAGCAATTGTGTATCGGTGTTTTACTCAATTACAAATTGGCAGTTGACTTTTATGTACAATATTGTAGATAATTAATGATATTACTGCGCTGTTGGGGAGTTCTCCAAGTGAAAGTGCGTTTTAAAATTATTCTAATTAATTAAAACATTTAAGACTAACTATATTAATGTTTCGTGAGTAGGTAGGTGTTCAAGCTACTTTACAAAATACGAAGAAGTAGTAGGTTCGGTATATGTAAATTAGGTAGTAAGATTCAAAAATATTCGCGTTAAACTTTAAATATCTGTTAGAATATCTTTGCACTGCACTGCTCCCCGTCACACCGCGTAGTGTCACGTAACTCGTAAACTACTTAACCCGTACGTAGGCGCTGCGTAGCTCTGCGTAGCGCTGCATACCGCCTAACCGCTACCGAAACACAAGGTGAACACTTGTAAAACGCCTGATGAGACACTTAATATTTGACACGAAAAACCAAGTGAAAGTTTTAAGCCCAATAAACCATCTTTGCTTAGTTCTTAATTCTTCTTCATATAAGGAGTAAAAGAATCTCTGAATAGTGTGTACGGAATATTCCTTCAATTGCGTTCAAAAATGTAATAATCGCTCGACAAACTCTTTTCTGTTCAAGCTGTAGTACATGAATCTAGAAGAAGTCGGTTAAAGGTTTTTATTAATCTACAGACCGAGGCGCTTAGGAATGCACTCATACATTTATCTAATGTTTAATAGAAAAATAAACTTTACATTTCAATTCATTCATTTCATTCACGTTCGTCGACTTGCTTCTTGGAATTGAACTTAATAAAACGGGATTCGTAAAAGTCATAAAATTAGTGATTCGTCAATCAATATACTCCAGCATTTGTTTACCTACATATACCAACACTAGCAGTGCCCCGCGGTTTCAACCACGTTAATTTGAGGAAAAACCTACTAAACTACTAAAATACATATATTCCATTACTTTTAGATTATTACTTAGTACGCAAGGCTACACATCAAGCTATGTATATAACCGCTATAAGCTGACTTCTGATTGTACGAAAAACCTATAATTGTATAGGTTTTTCCTATACAATGCGAGGTCAGCTAAACTGGAAATGTATAGCTTGATGTGGAGCCGTGTGTACATTACTTTAAGAAACTATTTTAGGTACATCACGCTATAATCAGTAAGAGTGGAACTATAGTAAACCTCCCACAGCTACCGGCGCGCGGCGGCCGTGCTGATTTATTTTAAAACCATGATATCTCCTAAGATATGTTAGTCTGTATGCCTTCTTTAAAATAAAATACATAAATAAATATTCATTGAAATCAAAAGATTTCAATGACAATTTTGTTCAAAACTAAAAACTTGTGATGAATAACGTACTTATTTGGATAAGGATTAATATCATGTTTATAAGAACACCTTCGCATATAATGCATTATTTTAGAACAAATTTGATAAAAAGTTATAGTGAGTTAACCTTCAAAGATAGACATATGTTGTCACGGATTGTTATTAGAACTCTTAAAGGGGAACAATTCCGTAGTACATAATTTTTGCGTAAGTTTAACCGTTTATCCAGCGTACGTAACAGAAGCTCTCAAAAGGAATATTTTTCCCGTTTTTGCAACATTTTTATTGATTCCCCGCTCCTATTGGTCGTAGCGTGATGTTATATAGCCTATAGCCTTCCTCGATAAATGGACTATCCAATACAAAAAAAAATCAATTCGAACTAATAGTTCCTGAGATTAACACGTTCAACCAAACAAACAAACTTTTCAGCTTTATAATTATTATTAGTAAGATAGATAAATAATCTAAACAACTTACCTTATAGGTGACGACACGTATAAAAAAGTTCCAATATGTATCACAGCTTCATAGACCGTTCTAAAAGTGCACCCAAAAACAGAAGTTACTCCTCCTACCTTTACAATTAGTGTAGGCACTGCAATAAAACAGTCTGCAGCTAAAACGCACCCAGTTTAACATTTACTCTCCGCTACGTTTAGACTTTAGTATCACGTGGCCGCACTGACTCATTGTTAGACCTTGATTGCCATGCCACAGGCTACTGCGAAAGGACCTGGTTGTTTGAGCTACACTGCAAACATAAAATAGGAGACCTACAGCCTTCTTTATAAAAATCTCGCTAATCACAGATTAGCCACTGTTTAGCTTACCAATTTGTAGCTCTTAATCAATTATTAACTTTTGTTCATTTTTAAACGCTAGCACGCCTAATAAACTAGCGTTAAAAGTTAAAAAATAAATATATTAATATTTATAAACTAACGTTAAACGCTTTGTTTATAGCGCAGGTGATTAGTAGCGAAACGAAATAGAGATTAAATTATAAGTTCGGCACAGTAGTGCTATTCTGTAAAAATGACACCGTGAAAACTAAGGTGAAGTGAGCTGTCATTCCACCTGATGTTAGGGATTGCCCCTATTGATAGCTCACACAGCAGATTATAATCAAAATATTCGACTATAAAACAGAATTTTAATAAGTATTTGGCGTCCTTTCAACCCAGGAAAATAGTCAAAAAAGACAAATCTGTCAAGATTTCTCACTGTGATTACCTATAGTTGAGCAAAAGCAATAGCGTGTTAAAAATCCATTGCTATTCTTTTTACGGTTATTTGAACTACACTAGTAACAATGTCGTCCCTTAAGCCCAGGAAAATAGAGATAAAAATTTAAGGCAAATCTGTGATGATTTTTTACTGTGATTTTCAATAAATGAATAAAATCCTCCAGACCGTATTTCGGCTACGGCGGCAAATCTCAACGGAGACTAGCCTTCGGCGCGGGAGATATTGTAGTGCACAAGTGCATGCACAGACACAGGTGCACTCCATCTTCCCTCACTCTCATAGTCCGATGGGACGGCAATCTGACACGACCAGAGAGAGATCAGGCGCAGGACCAACGGGTTAACGTGCTTTACGAGGCAAATATTACCAATAGTAATAGTAAAGAATCCATCGCGAAATTCTTTACCGGTTGTTTGAAAATAAGGAAATTAAAGCCAAATCTGCAAAAATAATAATTACCGGGGTTATCTATCTTTATTTAAGTGTTGTCTATTGCATAATTTTTCGTACATTTTAGAGATTTAATACTTACCTACTTACAGGTTGATCAGAGAGAATTGACATAAATACAGTTTTAAGCCAGCAGTTTTATCAAGAAGTTTCAAGCAAGCAGTTTTAAGGCATTACAAACAAAGAGAAGATATGCTTTAATATCAAAGCCTCAATCTATCTTTACATATGTATCATATAAGATCACTCAAAGTGATATCCGTAAATGCAACAAAAATCAATCTTTTGCCCAACTCGATTCAAAAGAAGAGTCCTTTAAGTCCACAAGTAAGATCATCAATCAAGCCATATCTACCCACTGCTAGGCTTCAAACTTCACCTTAAGCACACATCATTACTACATAATAAGATAAGCACCCCGGTGTGCATGTCTTTGTGTCCTAAACTCGCAAATCACTGCAACGATTTTGAGGGGATTTTCGTAAATTCATAGACATTTAAGAAAAGTTTGCTATAGAGGGTGGCGGGGATGTCGACGCGCAGCCTGTTACCATGGATTCAGTGTATGATTCTGAACTGAAAAAATGCTGTTACATACATTTTGAGTGCATAGGTATTGCACTTTTCTATGAAACAGTCGATTTTTTTATATAACCGACAATAGGGGATCCGAATAGGGGATCTAGAATCATGTGCTACATTTTGCGAGTCGGTGTCCCCGCCACGCTGTATTAGAAAGAAAGAAAAAAAAATATTTGGACACACAAAATAAAAGAAAAACTTATTATCTTATTGTATTAAATCTTATTAGCGTAACGGTTGCATTTAAGCATGTTTACGTTTGCTACACCCATAACATACTCGTATACGGCATCCAATGACGATAAGCATATACGTTTACACCGATTAGGATAATTCATTTTTTCAAGCATGAAATCAGAATATTATATTGAGGTACTCTTGGAGTGGCTTTGGACTGGCAAACATCATGAAGATTGTTGATAAATTGAGCATTGTCATGTTTTGAGAGTTATTTTAAACGAATATAAGGGCGTAAACACCCGTGGTCCACTTGGAAGCCCCTGAACCGTCTCCGAACTGAAGTGGGAAGGAGAAACTTAAGGTAATGTGGGGCTACATCGACAAAACGGCAGCAGAGTGTGGATGTGGAGCTGTATCACAAACTATGCTCCACCTACTATCCTGCGCTCTGTGCCCCAAAACATGCAGCCAAAGTGACCTCTGTGCTGCCACCGATAACGCCGTGGAAGTGGCGAAGTTTACAAAGGGGATCGAACATTTTTATATAGAGCCTGGCATACCTGCTGTCGCGCCATTTTGATTTTTTTCAAAATGGCGGCCACACATGAAAGCTCTATGAAAAACAAAAAAAAACATGTGGCGGACTGGTATGTATGCCACGGCACGGATCTGCAAAGTTCTTTGAATATCTGTCGTGTCAATAGCGACACGAAAAAGCAGTTTAGATTATATTATTTTTTCTTGAATAATTTTTTTTTAACACGTTGCTCGAATAAAACTGTGTACGCTAAGCTAATATAATCAGACCCGCCCCCAGAGGTTAAATACCCCAACAACAACATATTTTCTTCAAAACTACAACTGCAAAATATGCTCTCATTGAAACTTCAAACCACGTTTTTCTAAATAGAGAGCACAGATGCTAGATTCAGTATAGTAGCTAACAGTATGCTAAAGCCACGATACATATGCATTATGTTTGTATCGCAAATGGGTAAGATATCACACACACATTGTACATACATAAAGTCTGTATCAAATGTATCTGATGAAAGTGTAAAGAAACCCTGCTCAGGTTAAATTTTAACGCAATCACTAGATAGAATAAGTAATGATATATAATATAAGTATAAGTAGGAAGTAAAAATAAGTAGGATATTTGATAATCATTGTTAAAATGTAGGTAATTGTTGAAAATTGAAGTCATAAAACTAACCTCAATTATCAAAACGTAAAACATCTTTATGGTGATTTAAAAACTTTATGTTAAAGCTTGCTATAAAATAAAACAACTATGAAAATTATAATTGAGTATTTAAGTATTCAAATAATAAATTCAAAGCACTCAATTTGTAAGTGGAGCTACGAATTGGCTTCCAGAGTTACTTACTGATACATTTGTTTACATTTTCATCAATTACTTTTGGAACACACCATACGTATGTACCTACCTAAAGATTGCCATTCCCACAAAATGCACGCCAGAGGCAACGGACCGAGAATGATCGTGGCAATAGTTATTTACTTTTGTGTGCTTCCACACGATTAGAGTCGCTTCTACTGCTTAAAGAGAATTAAAAGAAGATATACTGAAGGTTTTGTAGTATTGTTTTGATACTTAAGTATTGGCGGGTTGAATGCCGTAATTAAGTACAGAAACAATTAAAAAACCATTGTGTCTCGTGTGGATTTAGGCATATTGGCAGAGATTAGTTCTAGCTCTTGCTTTGGACTTTTAAATACACGAAAAAGAATTATTCAGCAAAAAGTTTCAAAATCACATTATTTATTCGCAAATAACAAAATAATTGGGTGTATGTAAGTACAGGTAAACACAGAAGACTAAAATGAAACAAAATCGTGATAATTTGTTGCAACAACATAATTTCCTATCTATATCTATTTAAGAAATCAATCATATTTTTTTAAATACTTTAAACAATAATGCTATTTTCTCAGTAACAGCTCGGGGTCTGGATTAAACATTACTGGCGAAATGTGGGGGTACTATTAGGTATAGACCAGCACATCAAGCTACCTGAAACTGTCAAATTTTCCCAATCAACTTTGAAACTTATACTTTAGCGATAAAGTTGAAAATCTATTAAAGAATTCGACAGATTGTAGTAGCTTGATGTGCTGGCGTCTGTACACCTCTGCCTAACCATTTGAGAAATACAAGCGTAATGTTATGTTATGTTTATAATACACTGATGCGAGATCATTATTTATTTCTTTTTTTATCTTCTTTTCTTTTTCTTTCTTTTCTTTTTTTATCATTATTTTTTTTTTGATCATTATTAGCTGCACTCCGCGGTTTCACCCGCATAAGTTTCGATCCCGTAAGAAAATCGAGATAAAAAGTATTATATCTGTTAATCCTGGTTATAAACTATCTGTGTGCCAAATTTCATCTAAATCTGTGCAGTAGTTTTTACGTGAAATAGTAACAAACATCCATCCTCGCAAACTTTCGCGTTTATAATATTAGTCGATTACGATTATGGGTATAACATTCATAGTAAAGTAAATTACACGCAAATTCAGTTATATATTTCCAAGAAATATTCGCTACAAGTATCCGCCTAAAACATAAAGAAATACTTAAGTAGGTACTCAAGGATGAAAAGTAATTGGAAACAATGTATAGGTATTCTTAAGTAGGTACCAAAATTGTTTTGAACTCGTAAATACGTAAGGTAGGGAAAGTTTGCAAATAATAAAAGAAATGCTCGTTTTATATCTTTGTCTTCATATTTAGGAAAGAAGAACTATAAAGATTTGCATGCACAGTGACGCAGATTCAAGCCTAAGGCCTGAGTTCACCAACATTCAAACCACCGGTTAGATATTTAAACGGTTTATGTCAAATTTCCTAAGGAAATTTTAAATATAGAACTGATCAAATATTTAATCAATTGATTTAATGTTGGTGAACACAAGGCTAAGGCTTAGCGCGCATTGCGATTTGATTTTATTAATCGCATGTTCATGCGAAATAAAATCGCGAACTCTAATATTTTTCAAGCAATTGTTTTTCGCAATGCGCGGACTCTAGTATATTGGTATTGTATTGTTCACAGATTGGCGATTATTTTCCGCAACGATAAAATGTCGTGGTTTATGGCGACTCGGAACATGAGGCGAGTCGCTGCGCAGTAAACCGCCGAATACACTAGGGAACATTTTGTCCCGCAACATGACGCGCGACACTCAATATACGTGACGCTGCAATGTTGCATAGTGCCCCGCAACATGCCCGGCAACATTGTACGTGACGCGGGACATGTTGCTTGCTCCCACCTCGAGAGCGAGCGCACGTGTCCCGCGCCAGTGTCGCGCCATTTGTCACCGAGTGTAGTCGCGTACGCAACGTGCCCGTTATTATGTTTGTAGTGTGGGGAAATTATACCGTGCTGTCACTTCTAGAGCTACTAGCACTAATAGCCACGACCTCCCCGGGCGACATTTCTATGAGCACTGACTAGTGTGGCCGGCAAAATGTTCCGCGACAATTGTCTCGGGACACTTCACGTAGTTGTTGAGGGATATGTTCGGCAACATGTTTCTTCATTTGCCCCCTAGTGTATCCCAGGCTTGACGAATTTTTGTTTCAGCGGGGGTGAGGGGCGGGGTACTGCGCAGCGAATAGCGCACAGTAGAGCCGCTATAAAGTTTGAACCGGGTTGTACGAGTAGAATCATAATCCAATCTAAGTTTTGCCTTTTCCTAGCATTTCATTAATCATTTATTTTGTATCAGGCTATTTGCACGCTTATATCTAGTCTTACCCTATAAGTAGATATCTGTGTAATTTTTATGTTAAATAACTGTTACTTCCTCTCCGGTTGAAAAAACTTCTTGACTACAAGCAAACTCAAAATTGAGTCACACAAGAGTCAGAACAAGAGTCAACTTAAATTTTCCGTATATTCAAAGCACAACTGTAATTCTTCGACAGTTGTATGAAATGGCTATAGGTAACAAAGTAAATCAACGTAGGGTGTCAATTTGCTTACCAATTAATTTCCCTGACTGTACACAGAAATGCAGAAGCGTGTGTCACAAATTACTGCTCTTTACTTTACTTATACCTTTGCACCACAAATATATTTTATTTACCTTGAAAAGGGCAAACTCCAAGCTAATAAAAACCTATCTAAAGAACACAACATTTAGGACTTGCAAAATGAGAATTTACTTTTGTTCCACCCTTTTTAATCTCAACTCAAAAAACTTGCTCAACAAGCCATTATCCGTTAATTTTATTTCATAGAATTCTTTCGGAGCTAATCTAATTATGGAACTAGAATTCTCTCACAGGGGTGTTGCCATGGCAACCGTCACTTTTCAAAGATTTTTCTCATTCACGTAAAATTTTTGTAGAAGGGTTTCCTCCATTAGTTCCTAAATAAATATACGGGGAAGGAAATTCGTAAATTCTTTTGTTGATAATAAGACGGGAGCGATGCATCAGGCAATCCTCCCCCGAACAAAGAGCTTGGGGAGAAGTTCCCCTTCTTTTATGCAATTGTTATTTTTGTACAGTCAGCATGGATGTTAGACGACACCGCAGATCGATGTCATACACCAGACAAAACGCTACGTTGACGTTATGAGGGAAAATACACGAAACGACAAGGAAGTGCGTTTATTTGACATCCTTAGTTCGTTATACCGGCTATTGTCGGGAATAGAGTCCAATTACAGTACAATTCCAACTTGCAATATACTTTCACAACAATGTTTTATTCCTTTCATACTGCAATATCTAAAGGATATCAAACACAGAAAAGCATTAAAAGGTTCACAATTAAAATAAAATGTTGAGCAATTATTTAATCATGAGCATTTTCGCGATACAAAGCTTTGAATTCCCAGACAGTCTTCAGCCATTTCCCGGAATGTAAACGCAACAAATCGTAGCAAATGAGCAAATAAGGCTTTTATGAAGCGGAGCGGACATCGTGTGTGCAGGAACTGAGCATACGTCTGAACAAATACATTGTTAAACATCATAAATAAAAGCAGAGCGTTTTAAACTGCGCTACTGAATATGGGTCATTTGCTACCGCGAATGGACTTCAGTGTTCCCAACCACATAATGTTCTGTTACCTAAATATAAATGGATGCTCGAATTGTGCTCATTAAACAAGATTTAAATGCATGCGCGGGTAACATACTAATAATGACGTGAACATTCGGATGCTGTTGAATTAAGAAGAACCGTTTGTTGTACAGGCACTGAATTTTAAGCGGATGTTACAGCTAGAATTAAAAGGTCGCCGTTATTGTTTTGTTTTTAACTGGAAATCACAATCACAAAAAAAAAAAAAAAGATACTAATAAAATATCAGAGGGCAATTCTCGTAATTTTAAGGACGTTCACACTCTGATCTCAGTCTCACTCTGTCAAAAATACCTCTAATTTCACTACATTTTGACAAGTTTCTGACATTTGTTTGTCACCGAGATGAAACTGCGACTAGATTTTGAACGTTTTAAATTACAAGAATTGGCCTTCTGATATGCCCAAGAGACACCTGAAGGGCAATTCTCGTAATTTTAAGAACGTTCACAGTCTGATCTCAGTCTCAATCTGTCAAAAATACCACTAATTTCCCTACATTTTGACAAGTTTTTGACATTTGTTTGTCACCGAGATGAAACTGCGACTAGATTTTGAACGTTTTAAATTACTAGAATTGGCCTTCTGACCTCTTTAGAAAAACATTTCCTTGGGCTCTAGAAGCTCTAAGATGCCAGGAACTGGCAATAAAAGGCATATTATGTTTTAACACAAATAATTTTAATTTTTAACAACTCGAATTGGGTCGGATCCATTAAAGAACGAAACAGAATCAAAACTTCCGCAATCGCCTGTGAAGTTAACAAACGAGGCGAAACAAATGACAATTGTTAAAAATTCTTTGCAAAACGACTCTAATATTTTTCAGAAATTCCGGTGACGATTGGCGACTATTGTTTGAATATTTTCGCCTTTTATTTTCGATTGGGACATTTTTTTTGTGTTTTTACTGGCGGCCCCTAGATAATTATAATTAGCTTCATAGAGTGAATAGTTCATTATAAGGAAGTAACACCCATAATCTGCATAATTTCCTGCACTCCACTCTATATCGACTCTGCCTCTATCAGTGACATTGACAGTTAAAACGTATACTTACCCTACTTACTAATAAACGTATTATATCAGATGAATAATGTAATAATAATAATGTCGTCAGTAATATAACTTTCGAAAGAAGAAGACAAAGCGGTGTGTAACTATACAGACGCTATACAAAGTTTATTGGTAAGGGGGTAAGGGGGTTAGTATATCTGAGGTATTCTTTTTTCAAGTGGAGTGTCTCCACTACTACACACGCACAGAAAACAGAAAAATATAAAAACTTTTTAACAAAATAAAACAACCGACTTCAAAAAAAAAACACTACAAAGTGTAAAATATCTTTAATTTTAATTTCGGAAGGTGGTGTCTTTGGTTTTGTATTTACGTTTTTGCCACCGACTTCCAAAATTAAAATTAAAGTTATTTTACACTTTGTAGTGTTTTTTTTTTTTGAAGTCGGTTGTTTTTTTTTTTGTTAAAAAGTTTTTATTTTTTACTTTTTATAATCAGAGTGCATCTCATGACAATTCCAATAAGCCCAAACACGGCTAGAATACATGGTTTTATTACGAAGTTCCGGTACCTACCTTCCAGCTTCATCATCAGATCGGTTTGATGGTACCATTTTCGTCAGAACCATTTATTTAAATTTGCCTCGTCATAGTCGCTTAACTATCTTAATCGAGATATCTTATCGCCACCCGTGAAATACTTATTATCATTGAAGAGTTCCTGTGGCTATCTGTGGTCTCCTTCATCAGTTCCACTTCACCAAATTATACTTTTTGAATGCAAATGCTTGACATGTTGATGAAAATACCAAAATTGCTATATGTATGCCTATAATATTTGAGGAGTTCCCTCAATTCCTCATGGATCCCATCATCAGAACTGGATTTTGACAAAAATGGGACCAATCTGGAAGCATATCCTTTCAAATAAAAAAAAAAATTCCAAATCGGTTCATAAATGACGGCGTACTGAGGTAACAAACATAAAAAAAAAAATACAACCGAATTGATAACCTCCTCCTTTTTGAAGTCGGTTAAAAATATAATTGTTCGCTTTGATCCTGCGACAGGGGTGTACAACCTTTTGTGAAAACTTGCTTATGTATGTTCCTTTTTACCGACTTCACAAAAAGGAGGAGGTACTATGTTCGGATGTTTGTATGTTTTTTACCGACTTCACAAAAAGGAGGAGGTACTATGTTCGGATGTTTGTATGTTTTTTTTTTTTTTGTATGTTTGTTCATCGAATACTCCGCCAATTGTCGACGGATTTTCAAAATTCTTTTTTTGTTCGAAAGTAGATAGTTCTGAGGTGGTCCCATTGTCACCAAGTTAGGATCTGATGATGGGATCTTAGAGAAATCGAGGGCAACCCTCAAATTTTATAGGCTCACTTATTGTTTTTCGCATATTTTATGAAGTATCTTGTGTATTTGCGTATGGTTGTCACCATCTCAGGTAGCTGAGCTGATGATGGAAGGTACAACTCCTTAACAGTAAGAAGTTACTCGAACAGACAAGGACAGTTTTAGTAAATTGTTTTGATGTTTGATGGGGCATTTGCCACATTTGGTCTCATGATCATCAAGTCATGACCTGATGCTGCAGTCAGGATAGTCTGCAGAGTACCTAACTCCTCGACAACTAACAGCAGATATATCGTGTTTAGGCTCATTGAAAAGGGCTCGATGTGTGGATAAACATACTGTTAATGAGAAACACCGAAGCTTATGTATGTTCCTTTTTAACCGTTTTGATTCGAAACCCTGAAAGGCCTCGATTGCTTAACTCATCCTCGTATTTTATGATCTTAATAGGTAGGAATAAATATTTTTATGTTTATGACTAGAGTTGCCGCGAATAGTGTTTATAGCGAATAATCGAATACCGATTAATCGCCATTCACTTTGGCGAATAGTCGAATAACTCGACATTACTATTCGACATAAAAAAAAACATTAAACACATTAAAAATATTTCTAATTTCTTCTAAGGTTGTGAGAAAAGAAAACAATAAAGTTAAAGAAATCTGTTTCATGTTATACATACCTACATATGTGTAGTAAATTTAATTTTCCATTTGAAATATTAATTAAAAAGCCTTACTAATTTAATTTCATGAATATGATAGGCACATGCACATATTACAGATAATAATTGATATTGTGTATTGTTTTATTAAGGAAAATAATTTAAAAAATGATTATTTTTAACTCATTAGTTCTTTTGTTCGTTAAAAGTTTATTTTCGACGACTATTCGCCGAATGCCGAATAATACTAGCTATTATTCGGTATTCGACGAATATCAAAAAAATGACGAGTAATGCCGAATACCGAATAATAGCGAGTATTCGCGGCAACTCTATTTATGACCAATCGACAAATTCCAACCTCTTGCTGATATGCTTCGACTTCGCCTGAACAGTGGGCGCGAACGTTGTCATCCATAAAAAAATCGGTTGTCTGTAAAGTCGGTTTACTGACGATAGTTGAACGTGACAACGTCATAAGAAAATACTAAAAAAAAAAAAAACTTTTTTTTTTATTCTTTTTTTTTTCGATTGTGCCTCTTTGTCGCTCATTCCGCGCTCTCGCTTGCACTTCAAGCCTTAAATGGAACGCCTCAGAGCGAGGTAACGCCGCATGACGTCATGTTTTTTCGTGCGTGCAGCCAGCTTCATCGAATTATAAGACGTTGTCACGTCAAAATGGAATTGTCTCCAGCGGGTTGCACGTCAGGAATAAGAACCATATGCCGGTGTGTATTCAAATTAAATAAATGGTGCCTACATTGAATGATTCAATGTACCATTTTCTATGACGACTAACTTCCCAATAACCGCTGCTGCCCAATAACGGAGCCCCCTCTATAAGGGGTAGTTTTTTTCAAAACACCTCGTTTAGTTGGATAGGTAACATTCATCGGAAAACTAGTTCGTTCCAAAACTATTAGGTCTTCATGGATAAGAAGGACAATCAACTCCATGTCAACTTGTTCTATAAAAATATTTATAATCTACACCATATTTAAAATTGGCATACATTTTTGTTACCATAGTTTTCTCAAAGTTATCATCTTATCAATGAAAACAGAATATGAATATTCCAACTACTTATTAGACAAAAACCATTATTATTACTAATATCATATTATTCCAACTATTATCCAAAAAAAAAAATATACTTAAGACTGTGTACAACACAGCAATCTGATAGCGATCCTTTCCTCATTCGTTCAACCATAAATCTTATAACCAGAAATAGACATAGACAATAAACACGGAATAGTCTACTACATAATATTAGTGCAAACAGAAGCCTTACGTCAGAATCCTATTAATGAAATAACATTACGTATGAGTACCTCGACGCGTTACTGTTTCAAACGTCAGCTTAAACAAAGCCAATATTAAATGAATACTTACTGAATCAGCAGTTTGACATAAAAAGTTAATTATAGTCTATTCCATTTTAGTCGGACAAAACATAGGCGGATGAAAAGAAATGGGATATACTCGTACATAGTTAAAGTGAGGGAAACTCATCTGCCTAGCCTTTTCCCAACTATGTTGGGGTCGGCTTCCAATCTAACCGCATGCAGCTGGCATCCGGTTAAACTGGATCCCAGTATTTTACATGGAGCGACTGCCTATCTGACCTCCACAACCCAGTTACTGGGTAATACGAAACCCCTTGGTCAGATTTTCGGGCTGATGACCCGTAACGACTGTCTAATATCCACGAATATCAGCCGAGACCAACGGCTTAACGTGCTTTCCGAGGCACGGAGGGGTCTTGGTATGTAAAGATAGCTTTAGCTTAACCTGATCGGTCGACCGGTGCGGCTGTTCTTACTTATCCTCCTGTATTAATTGTTCTTATTAGCTTGTAGGAACTACAAGTGAATAATGTAAGTAAACAATGCAAAATACAATATCCCCGCGCATAGAGTTCATCCACTATTACACATTACACACACATTATACTGATATACACATCACTATACTATCATTCTTTTTGACAGTTTTATAAAATGGCTAGCTATAACCCGGTTGAAATTGATTACTAAAAAATAGGTACTTGCAACTAAAACAGACCCAAACTTGATAAAAATTTACGAACTTTGAAAAGCGTTCGACTCTCGATATCGAAATTTAGTATGCACCATTCCTTTACATGGAACGTCGTATATTTTCAAAAGCAACGTCGCGCTCATCAATTTTATTGCATTGTGTTATAAGTTAGGTTCATTGGAATAACATGAGATGGACTTGGACACCCATACTTCGTATTTTCTTTCACGAAGAGGCGACCTTTGAATTCGTTCGCTAAGCAAAATATATTCCCCGAATGAAATGCATTCCATATTCTTAGCGGTTCCCATTATATTACGAGTAAATCTTGGCTAGTACTGCTAGAACATATCTCTAAGATATTTCTCGCTCTCGTGAATATTGTTATGATACAAAACAAAATGTGTCTGGGCTTTTGAATACGAGAGATATTCGTCAAATAAATTGGTATGATTCAATTTCTAAATCTATTAAAATGACCACGTAAACTAGTTAGTAAGAAATAGCTCCTACCAAACAATTACCTACTTTACAGTCTTATCGTCTTTGAATTAGTTTATGTATTTTAGGTATATACTCGTATGGTAAATACATGAACTTTTTACTTTTGACCCACCTTGTATATATACTAGGTGGGGCAAAAGTAATGTCATAATGTGAATTGTCTCTCATTTGGTTTTCAGGGAAAGTAATTTAAAGGTAAAAAGTTATGACAGTCTAAAAAATAATCAAACGACCTCCATTGCATAGTCAAATAATTCTCTATCTATGTACAATATATGTAGCAAATCACAATAACATTATAACGCCATTAGCAAAAATAACAAGCACATAAAACGTGTCTGAAGTATTCTCAAAGCGTTCAAAGTCAAACGCCTAACACAATTCTAATCACAAATAAATAAGTGTAACGCACAATTACAACACTTGTCATTATAAATCTTCCAGTGTAATGCAAGGGAGGACAGTGTTTCTATTCTAATAATAATTAGAGGGAAACAGGAAGGAACACTCCGCTTACTATCTGAGTGTTAGACGCGATTCCCTTTGGGCGGAATTCACGCCGGCACCAAATTGCTTCAGTTCTGAGTTGGCTTTATCCCTTTATAAACTCGCGGCGTTATTTATAACGAAATTGTTTTCTTTCACGCTTTTTTTTTTGTTGGAGAGTAGTTTTCTAAAGGTTCTATATTTCAGAGTTTACTTAGTTTTTATGTTTATCCTATGTGGTAGTTACCACATAAATTTCAGTTCATTCTGTTTTCCACATAAATGGGTTTTACATAAAAACTGCGCGTAAAAAAGCGCAACCACATTGCAAGAGCATAAAGGTAGGAATATTATGTACTGGGGTATATTTGATAACTAACTATATATTATTAACTAAATCCTCATAACTATTATGCCGCATAATCTTGTCTTATGTGCCTCTATGTCTATCCTTCTCTATTTATGTGTATCCTTTTCTAGCAGTAGCAGACGCACCAGTGGTCATACAAAATATTGTGATTGCACACAGTCAATCTTCTTCTGTAGTAGCAGCACGCACAGAATGTCTAGCTAGATCATCATCATCATTTCAGCCGAAAGATGTCGATTGCTGGACATGGGCTTCCCCCAAGGGTCGCCACATCGACCGTCCCTATGCTTCTCGCATCTAGCTGATTCTTGCAACCTTCACAATGTCATTGCTCCACCTTGTGGGAGCCCTTCCAACACTACCCCTTCCGGTACGCGGTCACTACTCCATAGAAGCTCATACTGCTGAAAAAATAGCCTTTTATATAGAAACTTGGTAGCGAAGCCTATAAGTTGCGACAAACGTTCTTAACTATATCGTACCCGCTGAGCCTCTTTTTAAGCTCCATCTTCAAGAGAAACCATCATTAAGAGAACATTTCAATAACAAGCCAATGAAACGAGCAACTAATGAAAACATGGCAATCAACGACATTGTCTCAGAACTTCAAAGTCAATCGGAGTGAGATGTGGCACGAACAAACAAACACGCGTAGATTAGAAGTGTGTTTGCTATGTAAAGGCTACAAGGCGGCTCTATTTCACGCAGATATATAAAGTTTAGGGACCTACATTTTTTTTATCTCACGAAGCCACACGCGCTTTACTAGTGATAACCAAGTGTACTGTAACATTGAAACCGATGTACATACATAGGTGTACGTAAGGAAGGCAGAACGGTCCGCTTAAGTTAGAACTTATGTAGAAAAAAAAACTATATCTTGTATTACACATTTTATAGACTGTTAAACTGAGCTCCTTATTATTTTGCCATACTTTTACATATAGCTTGAGGGGTTTAAGTGCTAAAGGTAACATTCATCATCATTATCACAGATAATCACCGTCCAGCAAAGTTATCCAAAGTTATTTCGGGCCGGCGGCGCAGCATTTTTATACTTTTTTTTTTACTCGCCTACTCTGTCCCTCTCCTAAGCAAATGCTTCCCTCTACTCCTTCAATCGGTCGCGAGCCCGCGCGTCCTCCTTCTAGTTTTGACGGAACCTATCCAGCTAGACCCACCATATCCTACGTCTCGATTTTTATACTATTAACAAAAAAATAAAGAAGAGAAATATCGCCAACACCTTCTAACAAGCTGCTAACAAAACACTATTATGACAACAACGATTACGTCACTTAATAAAGTCATCTTTATGCTAACACAAAACACACATTTCAGGGTTAATACGAGCACATTAACGAGTACAAAACGATTTAGACAACGTACAGATGTGCGAGGATGTGCCCGAGATATAGCGAAGTGGTTCCGTACCTAATTTGCCATCTACGACGATGGCTGCGTAGACACTTTCTGTCAAAGATTGAGGAAACGAAATATTATTCGGTAATAGTTCATCTAACCAAACAAACTGTAGGTAGGTACTTACTTAATTCCACTGCTAAAGTCAGTTACTCCTCCCTTCCAAATAACCTATGTCAGCTTAAGTTAAAAGCAATATGAAATATCTAGATTTCTAAAGAACATTCTTTACATTAAACACTTATTTACTTTTACAAAGATGACCAAAAAAGGTCATCTGAACAGCAAGCCGACGTAGTTCTTGCACATGGCTTACATTTAGCAGTGTTTTAGCATAGCCATAAAAATTATTCGTAGCATAAAGCGCTACAAAGACCTTTTATGTTATTTATTCAAACTATACAGCTGAAGCACAGGAGCATTTCGGCATTCGTGTCGTCACTAAACGCCGCTGATCGTAAAAGTAACGTTTGGAGCCTATAAACGTGCAGTAACCGACAGTACGCAGGAATTCTGGGATGACGACTAACAGACCGCTGTAACATTATAGCTTTAACAACCTTCTATAAAAAGTACCTGAAACTAAGACTATGAAAATACAGCCAGCAAGGACGGTCAGCAACAAATAGCGATTAACACTTCAGTTTTTTTTATCTTTTTTATTGAACAAAATATTCATAAAAAATATTGAGCTGGTATACCTAATATTTAAGAAGTTGCATAAAACGCTGAAAAGGAACGTGTCGAATTATTCTGCAACAATTCAAATTATGGGTATGTAAAAGTAACAGTGTTAATCGACTACAGTTGCTGGCTGTACCAATAAATATAAGTTTAATTACTTTGTGCCAAGTTCAAAAGGTGGTTTTATCTGTTCTAGACCAGAGAAGATATAAGCCAGATGCTTTCCAATTATATTAACGTTTAGGTACCTGTAGACGCCAGAAACTGCGATAAATTACGCGATTTAAAAAAGAAAAACAATGCAAAAAAATCCAGAAATAAAGTAAGTACATAACGTGATATTTTATGTAAATAACTAGAGGTAAAATCCATGACCGTTGGGATAGACGTGTTCTTGAGGGAGGACCGCGAATCGGTACAAGACGTAAGGTAGGACGCCCTCAGGCTAGGTGGAACGAGGATCTTCGTAGGGTGGCTGATAGCAGCTGGATGAGGGTTAAGGAAAATCGGGCTGAATGGCGTACAATTGGAGAGGCCTATGCGCAGTAGTGTACTGCTGTAGGCTAATGATGAACTAGAGGTTTTTTAGTTCGTAGAACATTGAAAAAGTATTTTAAAAGATATACAAAGGTATAGGTGCAGTCACAGATGCCGATTAGGCTGATATAAATGTGTGTATCAGAATGGCTGGTTGCCTGTGGCTTTGGTCTATGAGAGTTGATTAGAAAATTGCTACATAATTGCTTATATTTGCTACATTTAATAAATAATTGCTACATACTATATATATTCAGAAATAACATATTTTTTTTGTACAGCCATCCTGACGTTTGGTTGGCTGGTCGCCTCCTAGTTTAAAGCCAAGCATGCAGAGTTTCCCGAAATGTATTGCGTCAATAATTGCTACATATTTGCTTCATTTATCTAATTTAGTTGTATCTTCAAACATATGTTAAATAAAGGATGTAGCAATTATTTTAATTATCCCAAGGAAAAGTGCCTGATAAAACAATAAAGGCAAATACTTAGTTATGTTGAATCGGTTTAATCGTTTAGGCTCTGGCAACAGCGTAAGTAATGCGATTCTTGCGTTAAAAAAAATATGTACCTACCCTCAATAATCCAATAATTATCATTATAACAATTATTCTTAGTCATTGCTAGTGCAGATATCGTATTGGAATCACAGTCTAGGCTTATTTAATTTTATTCGACAATTTAAATAGATCTATGTTATTATAAGGAACAAGTACGGAGTACCTACCTATAGAACCAATTTTTAATAATATAAAGTAGCAATAATAGCCTCCTAAAGTAGCAATACCGTTGACTGAAGACACACTGCAACTATTTGCCTTTATTGTTTTATCAGGCACTTTTCCTTGGGATAATTAAAATAATTGCTACATCCTTTATTTAACATATGTTTGAAGATACAACTAAATTAGATAAATGAAGCAAATATGTAGCAATTATTGACGCAATACATTTCGGGAAACTCTGCATGCTTGGCTTTAAACTAGGAGGCGACCAGCCAACCAAACGTCAGGATGGCTGTACAAAAAAAATATGTTATTTCTGAATATATATAGTATGTAGCAATTATTTATTAAATGTAGCAAATATAAGCAATTATGTAGCAATTTTCTAATCAACTCTCATAGACCAAAGCCACAGGCAACCAGCCATTCTGATACAGACATATAAATGGAACTGCGAAATATAAATAAAAATGTCCTACAATTTCCATTTTCACAGTCGGCATTTGGATAGAAAGATAGAAATACTCTGTAATATGTACACCTTACACATTACTAAAAGCATTCTACAAGCAATGACACAATGGACAACATTTACTTCGTTTCTACATTTTAATATTAGTCACGAGCTTAATTCAGGATCGAATATTGCATAGGTTTATTCATTTATATACTAAGTACTAATAAAACCAATTTCAAATATCGAAACTCATTACACAAAGGCAAAAACATGCATCCAATCTATTCGAAACCACACAGGAGTTCAGTACAAACGAATAACGACTAATTACTTTAGTAATTATTACAAAAAAACTTTTTAACAAAAAAAAAACAACCGACTTCAAAAAAAAAAACACTACAAAGTGTAAAATAACTTTAATTTTAATTTCGGAAGTCGGTGTCTTTGGTTTTGTATTTACGTTTTTGCCACTGACTTCCAAAATTAAAATTAAAGTTATTTTACACTTTGTAGTGTTTTTTTTTTAAGTCGGTTGTTTTTTTTTTGTTAAAAAGTTTTTATTTTTTACTTTTTATAGTCAGAGTGCATCTCATGACAATTCCAATAAGCCCAAACACGGCTATAATACATGGTTTTATTACGAAGTTCCGGTACCTACCTTCCAGCTTCATCATCAGATCGGTTTGATGGTACCATTTTCGTCAGAACCATTTATTTAAATTTGCTTCGTCATAGTCGCTTAACTATCTTAATCAAGATATCTTATCGCCACCCGTGAAATACTTATTATCATTGAAGAGTTCCTGTGGCTATCTGTGGTCTCCTTCATCAGTTCCACTTCACCAAATTATACTTTTTGAATGCAAATGCTTGACATGTTGATGAAAATACCAAAATTGCTATATTTATGCCTATAATATTTGAGGAGTTCCCTCAATTCCTCATGGATCCCATCATCAGAACTGGATTTTGACAAAAATGAGACCAATCTGGAAGCATATCCTTTCAAATAAAAAAAAAAAATCCAAATCGGTTCATAAATGACGGCGTACTGAGGTAATAAACATTAAAAAAAAAAAAATACAACCGAATTGATAACCTCCTCCTTTTTGAAGTCGGTTAAAAATATACGTGTTCCGACCATTCCCTATTGATAGCGCTTTCAGTGCCATTGTTGATTTTAATTCGAATCATCGTCATTCATCAAAAAATACTCGATAAATTCCGAATTTATATAATTACCTATTAGATATGAAAATTGCTCGCTCGGGACTTAAACGTATCTGGCAGAATATGGGTTTAGGTACCTATTGTACATACAACTCTGCCCAAATCTGGGAAAAAACGCGTGATGTTATGTGTATAATTGTATAGATATATCAAAATCAAAATATTATTTTTCACATAAAATCTATCAAATTTATGTTGACTATTGATGTTCTTTAAAGTTAAGCAAATATCAACTTTATTTCAATGGCATTTAAGTTGATCTCAGAGTGACTAGCACTATTGAAAAAGTTATAAAAATGTTAGAAATTGCAGCGTAAACTGAACTTTATTGTGTAGGAATTAAAGTTATTATTCCGATTAATTCATATTTGTTTACATTTTTGGCAAATAAATTGCGAATGCAGATGACATGGGCAAATATGAAACATCAGAAACTAGGTTCACACATATAATGACAACTGATCACATTTTCTTTCATTTTGACGGTTCAGTCTCGTTCATTGCGTTATTTACGTTGTTGAGCAGACGAATTTATTAGTAATCCTATGAAGCAGTGGATTATAAATATCCTGCAAGACTTTCGGATTGTGATTTAAATTGTGTTATTAAATAAGGGTGTCACCGGTACTTAACAAAATAGGAAATTGCCAACAAATCGAAATATCTATAAGTCTACAAGGCCTACAACATCCTCATATTCACAAAATAGAAAATAATCTATATAAAGATAAATAAAATAATAATTCACAATTCAAACCAAAGATATTATTAATTTTTAATTTTTAAGCCCAGCTCCTCGTGTGTTTTATAAAACAGCGGCAAGAACACTATTTAAACATCATAAAACATATAAAGAGGAGATTTTCCGTTTACTTTGAACTGATGAAGCATTTAATTTTTTCTGGTAGACTGCAAAATCCACCACGTTATCAAGCAACTAATTAAATAATAAACAAGTATGTATTCTCGTATATTATTTGCTCATAAGTAAGTATACATGTGGTTTTATTACTGCCATGTTGCATTCTCAGGAACATCATTCATTTAATAGGCTCGTGATTTTTGAAAATTGTAAATAAAAAACTAAAATGTAAAGTTATTTAATGGTATTTTCCAAAACTCACAAAAGTACTATTAGGAACATTAATCGGATTTTAGGAGCCAGGAAAGAACTCAGAACGTTTTGCTTCAAAAATGGCCCAAACAAAATTCTTGTCGCTAGTAATGAAACAATTGACGGATAAAAAACTTTTTGATCAATATTTTATTGGACACTTAGTTTCAACTTTCGCAATAAATGTTGCTGTTAAGGCACTTGAGTGACATTAACGCTCCATGAACAGCCATCAATATCGTTAATCCTTTTAACGCTTAGACAATAAATTTTCAATTTGTCGATTACAAAAAACGAGATATTGGAACTTAGTAATTGGAAACGAATTTCGATGAAAAACTGTACTGCAATAAATAACAGAGTTGACAGTATTTTAAAGATGGCCGTATAAGGTGAATGCGCAGTGGTAGACCGCAAAATTCAAATTTTCTTACGTTTTTTGCAATTTGCAGGTCAGTGTCAGGCTGTATCTTGATCAAAATTTGATCCGCGACTATAACATTAGAAACATTAATACATCTTTCTAAGTTAGATTTGTACCATAAGCACTTTTCCATAAGAGATTTCTTCTTGTGGTACAAATCTATTAATGATTCTAATGACTATAATTCTGTAAATAAGTACCTGTTATAGTCGCGAATCATATTTTGATCAAGATACAGCCTGACACTGACCTGAAAATTGCAAAAAACGTAAGAGAATTATAATTTCGCGTTCTGCCACTGCGCAATCACCTTAAAGTCAAATCTTCTACTGTTACCGCTAATTGCGTTAATCAGTTAGATTTGTCATAATATTTTATTTTCAATATTACCTTTTTATTTTACTTTTTGGCAATATTATTGTAGTACCTCTGTGCTTCTTTAGGATCGGACAGGTAAAACATATACAAAAAAATTTAAATATTCTTGTAGTATAATTCAGATAAAAAATAATTATAAATGCGAGTGTGTTTGTTGGTTTGTCCTTCTTTTACACAGCAATGGAGAAACCAGAAAAAAAACTGCAAAAGGACGCACTTTTCTGAAATGTGAGTGTTTTTTTACACTTCTGCCTAACCTTTCCGGTAAAACCGACGTGACTGTATGATACAAATAATCAGTTGAGAGGCAGAGCTGCAGAGATGAGGAGCGCGGGACGAAGGACTCGTCGAATGACGTACACATCAGCGTTGGCCTCGCCATACGCAACGACATTTCAATTTACTTACGCCACGGTGAAGACGTTAGTTTAATACCTTCTAGGAGTTAATTTATGGTGTTGGTGCATGAATGAGTGAACCTGTTCTGAATTAAAGTTAAAGTAAAGCAACATTGGCTGGAACACCGGATTCAATAATAGCAGAATTTTGTGATAACAATAATAAGTAGAACCAATTTGTCGCGATAACAATGAAACGAACAATTTCGTTTTGACGTTTTGTTTAAACACAGGTGTCAAACCAACCACGTTTAATCTAAAATAATAGAAGCCATCGGGCTTCAATTTTACAAAGTTAATAAGCGGAAGAGAATATTAAGCAAATAACAATGGCCTCATTGTATGCGACTTTTATTGTATTCGTGTTCGCACTGAAACACGGCACCACTGCTTTACGGAACCCACTCTCCGATGAGTTTATCAATCAAATTAATTCAAAACAAAGCTCTTGGATGGCCGGCAGGAACTTCCCGTTGCACACATCTATGAAATATATCAAGAAACTAATGGGAACCTTGAAAGACGACGACTTAGCGAAACTGCAGAAATTGGAACATGATGCCGAACTTATTGCTGTTCTTCCTAAGAACTTTGATCCGAGGGAAAAGTGGCCGAATTGTCCTTCTTTAAGTGAAATCAAAGATCAAGGTTCTTGCGCCAGTTGTTGGGCGTTTGGTGCTGTGGATGCGATGACCGATCGATACTGTATATACTCAAACGGGACGAAACAATTCCACTTTTCCGTCCAAGATCTTCTAAACTGTTGTGAGACTTGTGGACTGGGATGCATCAGAGGAGTGCACGCAGCTGCTTGGGAATACTGGAAGCGCGTTGGTCTTGTATCAGGAGGAAACTACGGCTCAAACCAGGGCTGCAGGCCTTATAAGATACCGCCGGGTGAAAATTATGTTACCGGTGACTTTTCGCCTATAAAACAAATCGTTGATATATCAGATTGCATCACATCCTGCGATTCAAGCTACAACATTGAGTATCACAAAGATAAACGTCACGGTAAGAACGTCTATTCAATAGATGGCAATGAAGATCAGATAAAAGCTGAACTATTCAACAACGGACCCGTAGAGGGTGTCATGGCGGTGTATACAGATTTTCTGAATTACAAATATGGAGTTTACAATCATACGGAAGGCCACATTCTCGGTCACCATGCGGTTAAGATCCTAGGCTGGGGAGAGGAGAATGGTCACAAGTACTGGTTTGTTGCGAACTCATGGAACCAAGAGTGGGGTGATAAAGGATTCTTCAAGATTCTGCGTGGACTGGATCACTGTGGTATTGAAAGTACCATTGTCGCCGGTGAACCGCTTATAGTTTGAATTAAAGAAAATAAAATAAAAATTATTTAGATAAATTAAATTAAATTAAATTATTTAAATTGTATTCTGCACGAACAAAAAGCACATTACAAAAAAAAGACATAAAATACACAATTACAAAATAGGTAAAACTAAAATACAGCAGTGCTATTCTGTAAAAATCTCACCGTGAAAACTGAGGTGAAGTGAGCTGCCATTCCACGAAATCGCAATGTAACCTGCATAAAGTATTTTATGTTTTTATTTCCTAATCTGCTCTGTATCACTTCTGGGCCTTTGACGTAAAATAGGCCTTTGCCTATCTAAAAAATCTAATCTTCCAAAAGCTTTAGTTCACAAATAAAGGCTGGTCTTGTTTGGAAAGTAATCATAAAATTAGACATACTTAACCTCTACTCCGCCATCTGTCGCACTCAGTTGACACCTTAAAAATAGGTAATCAATCGTTATCCTTAATTGACCAGCATATTTGCTTCATGTCAACAGAATTGAATTGTCTTCAATCAGAGGTCACGCCTGACAGTGTTCCAATTTCTAAGTATATCAAAAAAATTCAAATACAGTTAATGATTAATTCACTTAGAAATTGTGGTCTACCTTCTTAGTAAGGCGTATTAGCTGCGACATGTCTAGAAACGCCGAACTTGATGTTATGCCGCCCTGTCCGTGAAATGCAATTATTTCGGCGTTTGAAAATACATCTGTTCTATACATTTTAAACGCATATGTATCGCACTTTTTTATGAAACAGCACATTTTTTTTTTTTGATAACTGACGAACATTTTGGACTCTAGGGTATTTATAATCATGAGCTGAATTGTTGGTTTGCGCGACGATTCATTGACTATGCTTGCTACGTTCTGCATGCTGTGCTATGCATGCCGTGTTATACATGCCATGCTATGGATACTATGATTCGTGCTATGCTACGCATGCTTATGCTACGCATGCTGTGCTATGCATGCTATGCTATGCATGCTTTGTATGCATGCTGTGCTATGCATGCTGTGCCATGCATGCTGTGCTATGCATACTATGCTATGCATCAATGCATGCCATGCTATGCATACTATGATATTCATGCTATGCTATGGTATGCATGCTGTGCTATGCATGCTGTTCTATACATGCTATGCTATGCTTGCTGAGCTATGCATGCTATGCTATGCATGCTGTGCTAAAGAAACAAATAACCTGCTTGCAAAAAACAATGCTTATGCTACATAGGGCTGCTCACCATAATGATCGATGGCAGCAGTAGGTTACTATTTTTTTTTATTTAAGTTCTTATGGTAATATACGCGTTTTCTTTCTTTCTAACAAGCAGCACTACTTAATAATAATATAATATACTATAATTTCGCCAGTTCCAGGGCGAAATTACTACCACCACCGTTTTCATCTATTCCTCAGGTTGAAGGGAAGAATATATGACCACGTGGGTGTTAGCGATTCGCAAAGTAGCTACCTATTTAAATTTTTAGGGTTCCGTACCCAAAGGGTGCCAACGGGAGCCTGTTACTAAGGCTCCGCTGTCCATCTGTCCGTCTGTCACAGGGCTGTATCTTTTGAATTGAAGTTTTGAACCGTAATAAGCAGACACTTGAAATTTACAGTGTATACTTATGACAACAAATAAAATAAAGTTAAATTTTAAAGTGGGTCCCCATACAAGAAAGTGTCAAAGAATTATGTAGCGTTAAAATATTGTACAGTGGTGCGAAACCCTTTGTATGCGAGTCTGAGTCGCACTTGGGCGCTTTTTGAAATAGGAAAAGGATATCGGCTCATAACAATTGCCAACTAATGAAGAAACTGATTTCATTTCATCATCTGATTTTATTTACATTATTTAAGCATAATCAGCCTATAATCCCACTGCTGGGACGCAGGCCTCTTCTAAGTGAAAGGGAGTGGGCCGTAATCCACCACGCGGGTCCAGTGCGGGTTGGTAGATGTCACATGTCTTCGAATTTTTGGTTATAGGACATGCCGATTTCCTCACGATGTTTAAATGAATAAACATTTACGTAATTTAATATAGCAAACAAGGAACAGAAACACTTTTGGGATATCATAAATGCAAGATGCAAGAAAATTGACTTGAATTGAAACTGTGAACGAGCTCTGAAATTTTATTACAACATAGAGTGTGATTTGAGCTCTGCGAAACCGTTTTCCCTTGTGACCTGTGACAGGTCAGCTGTACGCGAAATTTTTCGTTTGAAGATTCAAATTTAATATGATGAAGGCTCGTATGAAGTAAAATTCAATGCATCAAGCAAGAAGCATCTACGTTCTTTTTACAGTTAAATAAGAGTTATATTAGATCATCGCATTCGCATTTTTTATATATCGGTATATTTATACCCATATATTTTTGGTTAAAATAACAGCGGTCTTTAATGCCTATATTTTAATGAAGATATAAACTGTAAATAATGGAATCTTGTCCTGAATGTCTAGCAGCTTATCTTCGAGCTATAAAACGGGAGATTACTCTTTATAAATGACTATAATATAAAAGAAACAATTCGGGTTTGTCACAGCGAAACACTAAAAATTTAGGATTATCTCCGGAAGGTCATAAAGAGAATGGGCGACCGCTATCAAAGGACGAAGAAAAACGGTCTTCCAGAGGCCTTATCTGCACGTAATCGTCAGCATTATCGATTAATATTTATACTTAGCGATTTAAACTTTTCAACTCAGATATTTTTTTACAGTACCTAATTCAATTCCAAAGATAATATATTCGTTATTTTTATAGATATTCAGTCCATCGTGAGCCTAATCATCTACATTATCGGAACCCTCAAATAGAATATTTAAGGGCCTGCTCGGAGTTTAAAGCCCCTTTTTCAGCGAAAACTGATACTGAAAAAGGACAGGAATATACAAGTGTTTAAGGGCTTAGTGGGTATTTGGAAGTTTCGATCTAATCTGATGAACGATACAACCTTTTTTTATTTCCTACTGAATTCTAATAAAACCCACCTAAGTAGATACTAACCAAGTTGGACCAAGTGCGTGAGAGAAATCCTCATTTAACATAATTTCTTTAATGCTGGATATAGCAACATTCAATGGGACAACTCCTCTCCATCCGTGTATTTCATTAACTGCGAATAAGGATATTTAAGGAATTATAATTAATCATAAAGATGGGATTATAAGTGAATTATGTGGTCTCCTATAAATTGAAAGCGCACACTAATATTTGTCCCTGTCCTTGTAAACTTGCATATAAGTAATTGTGTAGCCTCTGTTGGAGATCCAATAATTAAATAACTACCTGCTGCCTGATAATAATATAAATCAATTCTTCTGCGAATTGTGGCTTTGAACCCCAGTTTCTTCATTAAGCGGGCATTATCACTGATTTATTGATACTATTGAGAGGCCTACACTTTATTACTGGCGTTGACGTCCTCTGCTGGCAATCGTCATTCTCTTGGCCTTATCCCAATATATTTGGGGTCGGCTCATCATCATTTTCTTCCATATTAGTCGTCATCTCGATAGAAACCGCTCTTCTAGCCATATCATTTTTCTTACAGTCATTCTGTCTCATTCCGCGTCCTCTGCTGACAGTGGAAACACAATTTATGTTGTTTTGTTATGTTGTTTTTTTTGTACATACCACTGGTTGGTATTGCTCAGCTGCGTTACTATTAATTAAAGTAGCATTTACCTGAAAACATACGAAGTTTCCGAGTCACATATTCATTCGTAGTTTGTACAATTGACTTTGGCCTGAACTTAATGGAAGGATTCATTCCTTCAACTGTATTTCGTCACAGGACACTTTAGTTAATACTTTCTAACAATAAATCACTTTTCTAAACCCTAATAAATAAGTTTTCACAATAAATTAGATCAAATATTGTAAATAAGTTGCCAATGTTTACATTCCAAATGTCATTCAGTTGAACGTCAGTTTCTGACAGTTAAGAGGCGACATCTGGTGGCCGCCGATTCATAGTTGTAGTTTTAATCGATATTTTAATATTTTGGTTGGTAACCATCGAATTAATATCGTATGGAGCAATCCTTAATAATTTTCAGTTTTCAGTAAAATTCATAATAAACTAAATAACCGAAAACGGAAATGAAACTATTTTTTCAATATAGACTTTTTTCTAGAAATTTCGTTGTCCGATTAATCTATTTTTAATCTGTGAATTGTCTTTGACAAAATGTTGTCAGGTTGTACGTTCTAAATGTGCCTAATTAATATTCTGGGATAATTACCCCAATTAAGACAATTTCAAGAATCGGAAATTACAAATAAGTTGTTGGTTGGTCTGGATCATGAAGATTCTTATTGTTTCAGCGTTTAAACGTCATGTCAGATTGTGGTTAGTGAATTTCAAGAAATTAAGTATCATCGTGTAGTATTTATCTACAGTGATCTTATAATCATTTTACCTGAAATGTGGGAGATTTTCTAGATACTCCGTCTAATTCCGGTTTGTTGTCCATGACAGTGTTATTGAACAGAGGTGGCGTCCATTTGCCCTTGAACACGCTTAGGAGATCCTACGAACGCTCTTCCATGTTATAAAAGGTAAGGATTTTGTTGTAATAGTGCTTGGAAGTGGTCTGTGAGCCCTTCTCTGGTTGTTAAAAGGATATTGTCGTGATCCCTGGATATTTATTACAGGATTCCAGATTGCGCATACGCCGGCAGATATCCAGCCAGTCGAGGATCTATCAGCCAAGTGCTTACTCCAATAGTCAACCGTGAGTATTTCACCCGCTGACTATTTTCTATAGGAATTTCCTCAGTGTTAACCACGGTATTAAATTATTGTTCAAGGGAGTGCCCTTGTTGTGGAGTTGATGGACGCCACGTGGGTAATCCTCATTCCTACTTTCCCACCAATCAGAATTAGGCAAAGGCTTTATTAACCGGCTAATGTTTTAGCCTTCTTCCTTCTTTAATGTCCCCTCATGGATGGTACAGACGCCAGCAGGTCAACCTACCCCAAACTGTCAAATTTCTTTGATAGATTTTCAACTTTAGTACAAAGGAATAAGGTTCATAATCAATTGGGAAAATCTGACAGATTGGGGTAGCTTGATGTGCTGGCCTCTGTACATTAGTTTCCCTTCATATTATTAGGCCTCCGTATTGTCAATTCCAGGAGAGGCAACTCGGGAGATTCGTCTCGCCGCCCGGATCTAGCGAAGCGTCTGGGGCCGGGACGCGAGACCCGTTCCCCGAGTCTGCTCGACGCCTCTGAGGAGACGGCTGTACGGCTGGCGGAGTCCGCCTAGCGATAGCGCAGGCGGGACGGTTTTTTTTTTACCCCTAATTTTATTTTTCATAATTTAATACGGTTCCGTTGAAACCGGACTTGAAGAATTTAAATTAAGGATCTTGGGTTCGACGTCCTACTTTAATCCATCCTCTTCCAAGGAAGCTATTTGGGACACCTTCTTCGGCTCCAGGATCCGGGACTCTCTAAGTCCCTGGCGCCCATTAAATAACTAATTAGATTAAAACCAACAACTGGAAGGATACCTATTCCGTGATATTAAAATTTATACTATATTTAATTTAAAATTTAGAACCGGAGCAGTACTCGGGTTTTTCTCTAACTCCCCACGACCATAGCTCTTGCTGAGTTAAAGCTGGCTGGCAATTAGAGTTAACTTACAATTATTTATAATTAAAGATGGTTGTATTTATTAAATAAACAATATTGGAGATAGTTGTTGTTTTTTATAATCTCCTAGAGGGAAAAAGTTAAAAATATAACAGTGGCGACCAACGTGTGTATTGGTTGGAGATAGAGGTTACGTCTGTTGCTGTACCTTACAAACCAGAGTGCTGTTCCTAGGGCCTTCCAGTTATCCTAATTATAAGAAATCACAATGCAAATCCACAGCAATTGTGTGTTACCGTTGCGGCAAGAAGGGCGTACGTGCACCATCGTGCCCTACGTGCAATAAAAAGCAGAAGGATGCTCAGTCCTGTCCGACCTGCACTTCAAAAAACTAAATTTACGGAACTACAGCAATAATTTTGATAAGTCCGATTGGGACAATTATTTAAAGTTTTTAAAACTATTTTTTAAAACACTAAGGGTAGATACAGTACATTATAAGACTACAGACGATAGTCGTCCACATTTAACAGTTTCTATATACGATGAGCATTATTACGGTTTACTCGACTCGGGTTCTTGCATTTCAGTGTTGGGTTCCGATGTTGGCCAACAATTCATAAAGGCTGGTGCGACTTTACACGCCGATAGACAGCTGGGCAACATCGTAACTGCCAATGATTCGCGAGCATCCGTGGAGGGTTATTTATTTTTACCAGTGTCTCTCATGGGAGTGACTAAGGTTATTAAATTCTATATTATTCCAGACATTACCACACCGTTAATTTTTGGCGTTGATTTTTGGAAGACCTTTAATTTGGCACCAAAAATTTTTAATAAATTACCTTTTAAATATTTAAAAAACAATAGAGGTCATACATGCGTCTCGGAGGTTAGGCACCTACAGCCGTTTGACGAATTAACACCGGATCAAAAGAATGAAGCGGAGTCATTAATTAAAGATTTCGGAAAAGTTTCCTTTGAGGCTAAAGGATTAGGTCGTACCCATCTGTTGCGTCATAAAATAGACACAGGAGATGTTCCGCCTATTAAACAGCGTTATTATCCTCTATCACCTGAACGCCTCAAGGAACTAAACCGTCAGCTGGATGAGATGTTGGAGATGGGAGTAGTGGAACCTAGCAATAGCGCGTGGAATAACCCGGTTCTACTGGCTCCAAAACCAAATGGGGAATGGCGATTTTGCCTGGACAGCCGGAAGCTGAATGCGGTCAGCAAGCAAGATGCGTATCCACTACCCTACGTCTCTCACATCTTAGACCAGTTGCGGGACGCGCGATATCTTTCGTCTATTGATTTGAAATCTGCATTTTGGCAAATCGAATTGGACTCCGTTTCATCCAAAGAAAAAACCGCGTTCACGGTTCCCGGTCGAGGTTTGTTCCACTTTAAAGTGATGTGCTTTGGGTTGACGGGAGCCCCAGCCACCCAACAGCGATTGATGGACAGACTTTTCGGCCCGGAGTTCGGTAATAAGGTGTTCGTATATTTAGATGACATCATTATTTGCTCATCAACCTTCGAGGAGCACATTTCACTTCTGAAACGGGTTTTGGACAAGTTGAAGCAGGCTAATTTGACAATTAATTTACCTAAGTCCTGTTTCTTTCGACGAGAACTAAAATATCTGGGTTACAGAGTGGACGAGCATGGCTTACACACTGATCCGTCGAAAGTTCAGTCAATTGTTGACTTTCCAACTCCTACAACTCGTAAGGAAGTGAAAATGTTTCTTGGAACGGCCTCATACTATAGACGTTTTATTAAAAACTTTAGCTCGATAGCGGCGCCTTTAAACGCACTAACGAGTACAAGCAAAAAAGCGCCGCCTTTTAAGTGGACGGCTGAGACAGAAGCCGCGTTCTCAACCTTGAAAGAGGCATTGGTGTCTGCTCCTGTATTGGCTTGTCCAGATTTCTCTCAACCTTTTGAGATTCATTGTGACGCATCCAGTTTTGGGATAGCGGGCACTCTGACTCAGGTTATAAACGGGGAGGAGCACCCAATAGCCTACTGCAGTCGTTCGCTTAATCCGGCGGAACGCAATTATTCAGCAACGGAGCGTGAGGCCCTCGCTGTGGTCTTCGCCGTGGAACACTTTCGTCCCTATGTGGAAGGCGGTCCTGCGTTTAAAGTGATAACCGACCACTCGAGTTTAAAGTGGTTCTTTAATTTATCCAATCCCTCTGGTCGATTAGCCCGTTGGGGTTGTCGGTTATCACCTTATAACTTTACCATTGAACACCGCAAAGGCAGAGACAATGTGGTTCCAGACGCCTTATCTCGTGGCGTTCCGGTGCTGGAAATTAAAGTGTCCGACACTACTGACACTTGGTTTAAAGGGTTGTGGGATAAATGTGTCAGTACGCCCAGATCGTGCCCTAACTTTTTAATTAAGGATGATAAACTTTTCCGTTATTCGAAAAACAAATTCGGGGTGGCTAGTGACTATGATTGGAAGCAGGTAGTACCGGAGGGCAATCGACAAGAATTATTAAAGAGTCACCATAGCGGTGAATTATCTCCACATTTCGGAGTATTTAAAACATATAAAAGACTTGCACTCCGATACTACTGGCCTAACATGTACAGAGGCCAGCACATCAAGCTACCCCAATCTGTCAGATTTTCCCAATTGAATATGAACCTTATTCGTTTGTGCTAAAGTTGAAAATCTATCAAAGAAATTTGACAGATTAGGGTAGGTTGACCTGCTGGCGTCTGTACAAAGATGTCATTAGCTACGTTGGTAAATGTGATATGTGCGCCGCATATAAACACTCACAACTACCTCCTCCCGGTCTCTTAGGTGATGCAAAAGAGTGTTCCAAGCCATTTGAAACCATAAGCATTGACTTGGTGGGCCCGTTGCCACGGTCTAGAGCGGGATTTACATATTTGTTAGTTGTAGTGTGCTGCTTTTCGAAGTACTGTTTACTGTTTCCTTTACGTAGAGCTATTGGTAAGGCTATAGCACAGAAACTAGAAGACGGAGTTTTCCTGGTACACGGTATACCCCGTACGGTTATAGCAGACAACGGGACGCAATTCACGGGTAATGAGATTCGTTCACTACTAGAGAGGTACAAAATACCTCAAGTTCACTTCACACCTCGTTATTGCCCAAGCGTGAACACCGTGGAACGCTATAACCGTACCATTATGACCGCGGTATCAATTCTAGTGGAGGATGATCATCGATCCTGGGATGTTAACATCTCCAGGATCCAATTCGCTATGAACACCTCTACAAATGTAGTTACTCGTTTTACACCGTTCTTCCTAGTACATGGCAGAGAGGCAGTTAGTAGTGGTGATGTCTTCGGCAATGATACCGTTGGACAGCCCACTCTGGCTTGCGCTTCCCGCAGTTCATATGCAAATCAGCTTGAGACCTTGGATAGCATCTTCAATAAAGTAAAGGACGCGCTCATCAAATCACATAAACGTAGTGCTCGTTATTATAATAGTAGTAGGAGGCACGCGGAGTTTGAAGTAGGCGACACTGTGTGGAAGAAGACATATCCCCAGAGTGACGCCTCCAAATTCTTTATGGCCAAATTAGCTCCTAAATATGAGAGATGTATAATTAGGAAAAAACTTTCACCCTTAGTGTATGAATTGGAAGGCTGTAGTTCCGGTAAAAACCTTGGCACATGGCATATCAAGGACTTTAAATCACCATGTGGCAAGGAATAATTTTTTTTATATTTTATTTTGGAATTTAAATTTCCTAGTAGTAGTTGGTCGCAGTGACCTTAGAGGGCTGTATATGCCTTGAGGTTGCTGGTTTTTATTTTAGCATTCGTGGCTGCATGTGCACGGTGCTAGATTACAGTTAAATATATTTTACTCTTTTTAAGGTTCGTAGTGGTACACAGGTTCCTACTGTGTTCACATTTGTGAACTATATATTGGAGTAGAAAAGTAGTTTGTTTGAAAGTTGTTAGTAGTTAGTGGTTGTTGCAGGATTGACACCTCTGAAGAGTGTATAAACCTCCGGATTGCTGGTAAGGCAGCATATTGATAGTCCTGAGATGGGAGGCCATAATGGCGGGCGTGTAGGCTGCATTGATGGAAAACGTTTTAGATGGTATTTTTTTTATATAGGGGCAGAATAATCGTTACATTCCTTTTATGGAAGACGGTTAGCCAATTTTCTGTAGTTTGTGGCATTTAATTTCTTTTGGTGTATTGTTTGCGCACCAAATCAGCATTATTATAGCTAGTATACTCTTTTGAGATGTGAAAGGTGGTGTACGATGGAGTAGGGTGGTCTCTCCTATATAAATATAATAGGTCAGACTAGAACTTTAGTGCTTAGGGAGATATTTACACATATTTTTTGACTCTTTTTGGAGCTTGTCTTTTACATGTTTGTAAATGGATTAGACTCGCTCTAGGAGAAACAGTATATATAATATATTACACAGGTCACATGGATAACTAAAAATAAGCCATAAAACACGAGCGGACTTGTAGACTCGTTAACCAAAGCCTTCTACAATGTCGCCTAATAGAGCGGGTTGTTACTCTATACTTGAAATGTGACCAGGAACCCTTTTAGGTCGTAGGTTTATGTAGTATATTAAGTAAACCCAAATTAGTATACTTCACATAGGTTTCATGGATAATTAAAAATAAGCCATAAAACACGGGCGGAATTGTAGACCCGACAACCAAAGCCTACTACAATGTCGCCTAATAGAGCGGTCTGTTACTCTATACTTGAAGTGATTCTGTATTGTTTATGTATATATCATAACTATCTTTATAATATCATTTATTTTTATAATAGCTTTGGGGATATTGTTTAATAATATAAATCGTACACCGGCTTCCATATTTTTTTTTTTTCTTTTCTTTGTTCCACTTTTCAGGCATGAGCTTTGTAGATTTGTGTATGTGTACTTGCCCTTTTGGAGTCTGCTTTGACGCTGGAGGGCCAGCGTTGAGATTTGCCCTAGAGGGTCAAATCTCTGGTGGTTGGGGAGGTACTGTTATGTTGTTTTTTTTGTACATACCACTGGTTGGTATTGCTCAGCTGCGTTACTATTAATTAAAGTAGCATTTACCTGAAAACATACGAAGTTTCCGAGTCACATATTCATTCGTAGTTTGTACAATTGACTTTGGCCTGAACTTAATGGAAGGATTCATTCCTTCAACTGTATTTCGTCACAGGACACTTTAGTTAATACTTTCTAACAATAAATCACTTTTCTAAACCCTAATAAATAAGTTTTCACAATAAATTAGATCAAATATTGTAAATAAGTTGCCAATGTTTACATTCCAAATGTCATTCAGTTGAACGTCAGTTTCTGACAGTTAAGAGGCGACATCTGGTGGCCGCCGATTCATAGTTGTAGTTTTAATCGATATTTTAATATTTTGGTTGGTAACCATCGAATTAATATCGTATGGAGCAATCCTTAATAATTTTCAGTTTTCAGTAAAATTCATAATAAACTAAATAACCGAAAACGGAAATGAAACTATTTTTTCAATATAGACTTTTTTCTAGAAATTTCGTTGTCCGATTAATCTATTTTTAATCTGTGAATTGTCTTTGACAAAATGTTGTCAGGTTGTACGTTCTAAATGTGCCTAATTAATATTCTGGGATAATTACCCCAATTAAGACAATTTCAAGAATCGGAAATTACAAATAAGTTGTTGGTTGGTCTGGATCATGAAGATTCTTATTGTTTCAGCGTTTAAACGTCATGTCAGATTGTGGTTAGTGAATTTCAAGAAATTAAGTATCATCGTGTAGTATTTATCTACAGTGATCTTATAATCATTTTACCTGAAATGTGGGAGATTTTCTAGATACTCCGTCTAATTCCGGTTTGTTGTCCATGACAGTGTTATTGAACAGAGGTGGCGTCCATTTGCCCTTGAACACGCTTAGGAGATCCTACGAACGCTCTTCCATGTTATAAAAGGTAAGGATTTTGTTGTAATAGTGCTTGGAAGTGGTCTGTGAGCCCTTCTCTGGTTGTTAAAAGGATATTGTCGTGATCCCTGGATATTTATTACAGGATTCCAGATTGCGCATACGCCGGCAGATATCCAGCCAGTCGAGGATCTATCAGCCAAGTGCTTACTCCAATAGTCAACCGTGAGTATTTCACCCGCTGACTATTTTCTATAGGAATTTCCTCAGTGTTAACCACGGTATTAAATTATTGTTCAAGGGAGTGCCCTTGTTGTGGAGTTGATGGACGCCACGTGGGTAATCCTCATTCCTACTTTCCCACCAATCAGAATTAGGCAAAGGCTTTATTAACCGGCTAATGTTTTAGCCTTCTTCCTTCTTTAATGTCCCCTCATGGATGGTACATTAGTTTCCCTTCATATTATTAGGCCTCCGTATTGTCAATTCCAGGAGAGGCAACTCGGGAGATTCGTCTCGCCGCCCGGATCTAGCGAAGCGTCTGGGGCCGGGACGCGAGACCCGTTCCCCGAGTCTGCTCGACGCCTCTGAGGAGACGGCTGTACGGCTGGCGGAGTCCGCCTAGCGATAGCGCAGGCGGGACGGTTTTTTTTTTACCCCTAATTTTATTTTTCATAATTTAATACGGTTCCGTTGAAACCGGACTTGAAGAATTTAAATTAAGGATCTTGGGTTCGACGTCCTACTTTAATCCATCCTCTTCCAAGGAAGCTATTTGGGACACCTTCTTCGGCTCCAGGATCCGGGACTCTCTAAGTCCCTGGCGCCCATTAAATAACTAATTAGATTAAAACCAACAACTGGAAGGATACCTATTCCGTGATATTAAAATTTATACTATATTTAATTTAAAATTTAGAACCGGAGCAGTACTCGGGTTTTTCTCTAACTCCCCACGACCATAGCTCTTGCTGAGTTAAAGCTGGCTGGCAATTAGAGTTAACTTACAATTATTTATAATTAAAGATGGTTGTATTTATTAAATAAACAATATTGGAGATAGTTGTTGTTTTTTATAATCTCCTAGAGGGAAAAAGTTAAAAATATAACAGTTTGTAAACGAACTACTTCATTATTACTGATTTAAGAGTCACCTCAATACTGCATAACAGACAGTAGTTACTCAGTCTTCAAACTCGCCGGTGAATCATATTCCGCCGTATGTTCTATCAAACAATTAATTAAAAGTAGGTAATGTTCAGTGTGCCACATATTTTCCGCCATTGTGTCGTTATTTTAGGAAGTTGAACATAACAACTGAAGATATAAATAATTTAAATGTATAATTACAGGAATATTTGGAATAATAAGGAAAGTCCGTCTGAATTTTGATATGTTAATCAGTAAACAACAGCCATGTCCTGTATTGTTTTGCTATGTATTTCCGAAAATATTTTCAAAACACGAAGAACCTTATAATGACAATGATAATGTCTATGCGTTGTTGTATTTCGCAGATTTGCGCGTAGTACCATTTTACAATAAGAATAATGCGGTTATTAATGATTCTATCTTTATTGTACGCACGGCTACACATCAAGCTATGTTACCAGTATAAGCTGACCTCTGATTGTACGAAAAACCTACACAATGCGAGGTCAGCTAAAACTGGAAATGTATAGCTTGATGTGTAGTGTAGCCGTGTGTGCCTACTAATATAACAATATTAACCATCAACACAACTAAGACCCATGTCAAGGGTCTCGCTACTATCCTGACAATCCTGACATAGGAGCAAACACTCGCTGGCTCCGATCCCCAATTAATTACTTCCGACCGATACAAAACAAATGTTTACTAATGGTCCTAAAGCGTTCGACCATAACATTTGTTTGTCTTATGTTATCGGTGGGTGTACAACTGTACATGTATCGTTAACCTTCGACACAGCCGGTCAAGCGCTGTCTCGCCCCCGTTGACCGTGTCGTGCGCTCCGATGCAATTACACGGCTAGCGAGCGCGGGTATCAACTACACCCGCCGCGGCCGCCGCCGCTCAGTCGTCGCGCCACATTCGCTCCGAATACACATCCATTAACCGCTCAGCTGTGAAAAAGAAAATAAAGAAGTGAATAATGGCCGCTTCGCGTGCAACGTTTGTTGCGCTCGTGTACACACTCGTGATCACCGCTGATGCTATACAGAATCCGCTCACTGACGAGTTCATCAATCTCATCAATTCAAAGCAAAACACTTGGAAAGCCGGCAGAAACTTCCCGCTGAACACACCGCTCACTCACATCAAGAAATTAGCGGGTGTTCTGCAAGATGACCACTTGGCGAAACTTCCTAAAGTTGAACATGACGACGAACTGATTGCGAGCCTTCCGGAAAACTTCGATCCCAGAGACAAATGGCCGAACTGCCCTACATTGAATGAAGTCAGGGATCAAGGTTCATGCGGTAGCTGCTGGGCGTTTGGCGCTGTGGAGGCGATGACCGACCGGTACTGTACTTACTCAAATGGAACACAACATTTTCATTTCTCTGCCGAGGATCTTTTGAGCTGTTGTCCAATCTGTGGTCTCGGATGCAACGGAGGTATGCCAACGTTAGCTTGGGAGTACTGGAAGCATATGGGTCTCGTGTCAGGTGGCAGCTATAACTCTACGCAGGGCTGCAGACCGTACGAGATCCCCCCGTGCGAACATCACGTGCCCGGCAACAGGCTTCCTTGCAACGGTGACTCTAAAACCCCGAAATGCCGGAAGACGTGCGAGTCAAGCTACAATGAAGATTACCACAAAGATAAGCGCTACGGTAAACATGTGTTCTCAGTGTCAAGTAAGGAGGATCACATCAGGGCTGAATTGTTCAAGAATGGGCCAGTAGAAGGTGCGTTTACAGTGTACTCGGACTTACTCAATTATAAGACCGGTGTTTACAAACACACGATCGGCAACGCTCTCGGTGGTCATGCTGTTAAGATCTTAGGCTGGGGAGTGGAGAATGGCAACAAGTACTGGCTCATTGCAAACTCCTGGAACAGCGATTGGGGTGACAATGGATTCTTCAAAATTCTGCGCGGTGAAGACCACTGCGGTATTGAAAGTTCTATTGTAGCCGGTGAGCCACTTTATGTTGCAAAGTAAATTAGTGTGTTTAGTTTGTAATTTCGTTACTAAGCGTCTGTAAATAGCTGCCGTTGTATCATAGATTACAATACCAAATAGATATTATAAACATGAACAACGATATTTTTTAAACCTATAAAGTTTTGTACCAAATAAACGTTTTGTTGTAACATATTTGTATAATTTTCCTGTGAATGTAAGACGTTAGTTTATCCTCTAAATGAGGTTATAGTCAATAAAAGTTAATTGTCGTCTTTTTGTGCGCATTAGATACGTGATAAGTGTGTAATATAATAAGCGGAAAATAGCATTGACACTCATTGAATTATCATTGTTTTCATATCCGAAGTTCAAAGTGCGTCGGTTCAATAAACATCTAAGTATTCATAATAAACAATGATAATATAAATGCTGAGGTTATTTGGACAAGTGATAGAACAACAGAGGACACTAATTACATTTACAAATTAATACCGAACTCCCTACCTAATGCGTATACATAAAATTGCAGACAATTTCTATGTACAGCTCCTAAGTAGAATAAATAGGTATCTAATCAGGTGTTTAAGTATATGTAGTTTATAGCAATACAGATTTTATAACCAGATTATAGGCTTGAATATTATCCCTGTTGTTTGAAGTTAAGCAATGATGAACGTCTACTTAACCATAATTTTGAAACGTTCAATTAAAGGCGAAAGTCTTGCAAAAAATAACATAGCTGTTTCAAATCACAGCAAAACTAAGTAAATACGTATGTACATAAGTACCTACTTAACTATGAACAGTATGAACTACGTTTTATTCTATTTCTACAGCTGATTACCTAACCATATAAATGTACGTCGATTTGTTATTTGAGAGAAGCTTAGGTATGTATGTACAATAGGAACCTACATAAGCTTTTCTGTGAGTAATTGGCTTATCTACATAGCAAATGAATGTTATTAACCACACATACAGCTGTATTACACTACGACCAAAAATTACATGTTTTTCATTAGTGGTGATAGTGGTTTTGTGCTGCTGGGGAATTCGTTGCGCCACTTCTTCTTCCCAGCGAAAGCACTAGGTAGTCGTGAAGGGCGGACGTTTTGGGGGACTGTCTTAAGTAATATTGACGTTCTAAAAGTGCTGATTCTCAGCCTAATTTGAATAAATGACTTTAGATTTTGATGATTAAGTTATAAGTATTTACCCTTTATTTCTTTATCCAGTTCTGCAATAAACTCCTTTCAAAAAACCATAAAAAATATATTTCATGAAACCATGAACTTTTTTTTGGGTAAAACTTGTTATCTAGGTAGGGTAAAACTACCTATGTATCAACATTAAATAAAATGAATTCTTCAATCATAATAAACTTTTAAAATACTAATTACATTACGACTTACGTTCTGAAAGTCTTCAATACCTAATACTACCTACATTTCGCAATTCGCTCTCACTAATTGATAACCCGATTACCTAATCGGTGATTCGAAACTTCTACGTAATTACAGGGACTGAGTAATATCAATTGTGTAGTTCGCTTTACACATTGTTGTTACTCCTGGAGCAGAAATTAATCATGTCTTTGTTTCTCAGAACCACTCTTGATATAGGAATGTTTTCTTAGGAATGTGGATTTTGAGGAGTAATTTGAGTAAGTAATCATATAGGTATTTGATACATAATAACATACCATAAGATCTCGCCAGTATTCCCCGAAGAAGTAAGCAGAGGTAGGTACAGTAATAAGGCGCGACACGCGACGCTTATCGCAAGCGGTGCCGTTGTGTCGCGTGCGATTCGTGTTGCGTGTCGCGCCTGTTTGCAGGAACCTTCTTTGTTTATCCAATTGACACACTACGTCTATTTACCGTATTATAGCCATTTCAAACATCTGTCAAAAAATGGCAGTTCTGATTTGAGTATTAGGGACAATTTTAATTGGTAGTCAATTTGAATTTCCCCAACTTAACATAACATTGATATTGGCCCCGATTCTGTTGTTCTTACTAAATTAAATTTAAGTTCAGTGCATCTTTTTCTTTCTATTTCACTAAGAAAAGGACAGAAGATAACTATTGGTTTAGTCCTGTCAAATTAGTCGGCGCCTGACGTAAATCGACGTATTTTTAGTAGCCAATTTTTAATCACGTCTAAACTTGTCGATGGATTATTTAATTTGACAGGACTAAACTAATATTTATCCTCTGTCCTTTTCATAATGAAATAGAAAGAAAAAGATGCACTGAACTTAAATTTAATTTAGTTTGTGAACAACAGAATCGCGGCCCGTATCATTTTAACCGAATTCAAAAAAGGAGGAGGTTCTCAATTCGGATGTTTGTGTTTTTTTTTTGTTCGGGCATAACTTCGTCATATACAGGGTTATTTGTAAAACACCAGCAACCTCTTAAGAGGTCATTGTACTCATCATTATGAACAACTTTACTATGGGACCAAACCTGAAATCACGAAAAAAAAATCAGCTGTTCCCTACATTTTGACGAGTTGCACGAACATAAATGTGGGGAACAGCTCATATGTTGATTGCCTATCGATGCCTCAATAAATTAAGGCATCCAGCCAGGGCGAGCGCGCATCGCCGACGCAGTGACATTTAGAGTACTTTTATTTTATTTATTAAAAAATCAGAGTATCAATTATATTTGTTTTTTTTTATTGACATTGTTTAAGCAATTATTGAAGACTATTTCGGTATAAATATTACGTGAAAATGATGTGGATGAAATGGTGTGAAATGGTGGTGGATGTGTGTGTGATGTGTGTGTGGAAGTTCGGAGATATCCAGACTTGTTTCCAGTAGAGAATTGAATTAGGTCCAGTATTTTTTCTTTTTTATGAGGCATATAACAAAAATGTATTCTATTATTATTCAAGTATAAGGTATTTGTAATATGAAAAAAAATTGTTTTGATGGATTATATTCAATAGAATCTGCAAATTAGAGCTCTCAAATCAGCTCTCCATGAGTTTTTACCAAAACATGCATCAAGAGAACGATTATTGCTAAATAAATAGACAAATAATAAAAAACATCGCTTTATTATTATTGTAGGAGAGAAAACGAACTATCTTTACCAATTAATTGCTATTTATACTAACCAACGTATAGTATTTGATTTCAACGAGGAAATCATGCATCTCCGCGCATTTTTGTAAGAGGCCTCTTAATATAAAGTAATTATTTTTTCCTACCACCATTTTCATTGATAATTCATTGAAATAACAAGTTCCCCGGGGCAGAATCTACTTGACCGCAGTACGGTACCTACCTACTCAGTGCCTGTTGAGACTTTCACTACTTTCGCTTTCGTAGTCTATGAGTTGCTGTTTACATAATAGATACGTATTATTTGATAGGGTTTTTTTTTTGTGGATGGGAAATCATCAAATGACCCCTCCCGCTCTGGGTGGAGCAGAAGGGAGTGTCAGACTCTTACTGACTAAAACCCACCCGTGTTCCTTTCTTAGCCCTTTGTGTTCCGGGGTAGCGGTAACCCTTTCGGACAATCCCGCTGCCCCAAATGGTGCCAACGGGACCGTCCGTCCATCCGTCCGTCCTCCTGTCTGTCAGCGAGCTGTATCTCATGAACCGTAATAGGTAGACAGTTGAAATTTTCACAGAGTATTTTTATAGTCACTATAACAAAAAATAATAAAAATAAAATAAAGTTAGAAATTTAAGGGAGTCTCCATACAAGAAACGTGTTTATTTCAGCGATTTTTGCCTTGTGGTACGGAACCCTTGGTATGCGAGTTCGACTCGCACTTGGCCTCTTTTTTTATAATCATAAGTCGTTTACTTTACTTTATATTCATAAAGTCATAAGTTGAATACTTGTTAACATGATCAAGTACGAACTTAGGTACTCGTAGTTGACATTTATGACTAAAACATGTAAAGGGTGGATTTAGCAAACCAACAAGAATACTTAGGTAGATACATGCTGTAAAGTTTCGCTAGTGGATCAAACCCTTGCCTAGAGGCAAGAAGTATATAATATTTTCTATGGTGCGCCATAGATAATATAGGTATACTTCTTGCCTTCTTCTTCTTAGAAAATATGTACAGGACTGGCAGCCCAGGGTGCGCCCTGGGCTGACAGCCCTGTTACAAATCTGACTGGCTTGTATTGACCTTCCACTACGAGATAACACCAATCTTGTTGTTAACAAAAAGTCTACTGACAACAAGTACCACTTTCTTCGCAAAATATCTATCGTGGTTTTGTTATGTGAATTTCTGTTTTTATAACAATCCATTTTATTCATGTTCTGGTAAATGTTATCAATAATACTGTATGATAGAAATTGAATAACAGTTTGATAAAATAAAACAGTCAGCCGCCCAACATCCGCCCACAAACATTATGATACGGAAAATATCAAATTACATTTATTTATTTCATAAATGATATTTTTTCATGAATAATATCCGTCCCTATGTGATAACTTAAGGATCGACTCCACGAGCGAGAGAATCGCGGCAATATAATAATCGTGCCATCAAAGACAATAGAAACTCTATAAATCAATCTACACACGGCGATATTATCGCGACGATAATTTGATGGCACCGCATGACTATCGCCGCGATTCTCGCCGATCTCGCCCGTGGAGATGGCGCCTTACTCACCAAGCTACCTACATAAGCTTTGAACGTAAAGAGCTATCAGGAAGGAAATTATTAGGCTTGGAACTTGGGACCACATGTTCGTTACTATGGTAACGCGAATTGAACGATACCAATAACATTGAAATAATAGACATGGTATAGACAATACCTATTTATCCAGAAAACCTTATCAATATAGGGCTTCAGGGCTTGACGACTAACATAAAATTGATTGGTAAGTCTGTCTGTACGAAAACACTCTAACATTTCTAGGGTCAATCGTATCGAGCCGCCATTACCTACTCTCTATCTTCAATGAAAGCGACATAATAATATATCCTCCCCGACCGATTTCGGCCACGGTGACCAATCTCAACGAAGATTAGCCAGGTACGCAGGAGATAATATAGTGCACAAGTGTGCGCGCAGACACAGGTGCACTCCCTCTTCCCTCACTCTCATAGCCCGATGGGACGGTAATCCGATTCGACCGGAGAGAGATCAGGCGCCGGACCAACGGCTTAACGTGCTTTCCGAGGCACGGGGGTATTACACCGTCAACTTCCATACTCCGGGCTGTTACTAAGAAATTCCTAATGGAAAAACTCAATAACACTTTGCCCGATCCGGGAATCGAACCCAGGATCACACGCTCACCAGTCGCGCTTGCGACCACGAGACCAACGGGGCAAAAAAAAGCGACATATATACCTACTTAACTACCTACCAAGTCGACTATACCCAGGTAGGCAATGTAAGCGTAGGAATTCTATCTCATAAAATTACATGACTTTCATTCTCGTACAAGGGAGGAGAATAGAATTCATCTAACGCCTTAAATATCGCTCTAAGGGTCGACAAACTCCTTATCTTCAAGTTATAAAGGTGAACATTTGTTGTTAAGTAAGTAAATAAGTACTTATAAAACTACCTAACTATAGTAATCTTTAAGTGCTTATTAGTATGGTTCTAAGTATCGTGTAGCTATGTAAAGGTATTAGAAATTAGCTGTTAATTCTAGCCACAAGGTAAAACAATGCTTTGATTTCTTCTCGGTAACGATCTGTGGTAACGATTGTACTCATGTTGTTAAATTGATACCTACAATCGCGATGCCTATATACGTAGGTACGAGTAATAGGTATACGGGTTGATGTCCACAACTCCACGTCAATGCGCGTGTTTTACGTTTATATATGTACGTACAGAATGATCAAGATTCAATCGAAATAATGTTAGGTACTGTGATATAACTACAGTAAGCAGACGAATCATTGGATTCGAACACGATACTTTAGGAGCACTTCATCAACATTTTCAAGGTTTTAATTTAACGAATCTATAATTTGGAACTTTCAACTACCTTAGGTACAGAGGCCAGCACATCAACCTACCCCAATCTGTCAAATTTTCCCAATTGAATAAGAACCTTATTTCTTTGCAGTAAAGTTGAAAATCTATTAAAGAAATTTGACAAATTGGGGTAGCTTGATGTGCTGACCTCTGTACTCTTTAATAAGAAAGAATCGTTCTATCTTACTGAAAATAACACCTGCTTTGATTTACAAAGCAGGTGTTATTTTCAGTAAGATAGAAAATACATTCATTTTTCATCGCTAGTACCCACACCGCACCGGTTTTGTTACACTACTAAGGAAGTGGGCGACAAAGAGCAAACACACAAAATGAGATTATCTGGACTATCTGGATGTGCCATTATAGCAATGAATCACATACATGTAGGAGATGAATAAAGTACTGAAAGTAGATTATAGGTTTAACTCCTTCCTTGCTCTCGTAAGAGTTTTTAAATAGCTCATCCTGGCCGGCGAGAAAACTTGATGCTATGATTTGAAAATCGAACTCTAAGAAGTGGGAAAATATCAAGTACTGGTGAATAAACATTAATCTGCTTGATGAGCTGAATTTTCTGGTCCAATTTACTTTTTTATTCGCAAAAGTTTTTGTTATTTTCACCCTTTTATTTCAGCCCGATGCAATTCCAACCTCTCGAACCACATACATAGCCAGCAACTTGCCACCAAATTTTCAAATAAAGTAAGTACCTATGCTACTTACAACAACTGCCCACACTTTAAAATCATGAAAAAAACGTAATAATGTACTTCCAAATCTGTCCAAAACGACTTTTGCTCAAAATGAAGCAGTCGTGATTCATTAAGGGCGGGAGTAGGCTATTTAAAACAAGTCCTCGTGTATTCGTTACACGATTAAAGCGACTTAACCCCGACGGCACTTAAAATGCCTAGACCGCGCTTACCGAGTTAAAATTTTAATGAAATGCGAAAAACGAATACTTTTAATGTTTGTGTCGGCTTTGCTGGGCTCAGTTTAAATTAGTACAGAAGTTCAGTGTTGTGGATATAACTTATGGGCATGGGTTATGAATGGAAATGTGGCAATTATGTAGTGTGTGTAAAAATTTGTGTAGTAAGGTACTTACCAACTACTAGAGTTTTGTTATAAACAAAACCAACATGAGTAGGTGAAATGAATTTGTATAAAGACTACCTACTGTAACGCCGGTTTCTGGAACGAAAATCAATGACGATGTGGTAAAATTAAAGTCATGTTTTGATAATTCAGCCAACCAATCATAGCAGTTGACATCGGTTTGACAATTTTTGTGTTGATGTTGGTTCTAAACGGCTGTTAGTACTTAGGTACCTATTTTAATTCACAAAGCCACGCGAGACTCCCGGAAGCAAAACTCTTCTGTTAGCAGTCTCTGACCTTTTTACTGGCTAAAGTACCCGTCACGAGAAGCTATTAATTTTGTAAACACACATTCAGGGGTTCGCAACCTTTGGATCAAATAAAAAAAAACAGTTTTGTAATGATTTTTATTTTTTTAAAGGGTAAATAATTATGTTAACACACACATATAATAAAATTACCGTCGTCAGACGATTCCGAGTATTCTGCATCTTCATTTTGCAGCATTGACATCGTTAGCGTAAACTTACTTCAAGATGGCGGCCCAAATGTTTATGTTCCATAAATCAGACGCGTTCCAGTACTACAAAACATTAGACGACAACGCTTTATATCGCTAAAGTATAACCCGACCAAGTGAAATTGCTCGTTAATTTCGTATTATTGTTGATTGAACTGTCACTACGTAACTTAGTAGAAGTTCTGTATTTACAAAATTTATAGCTTCTCGTGACGGGGACTTTAGGTAGGTACCTACTTTAATGTGATGACTTGATGACATAAATTGAATTGAAAGTGTCAAGTTACAAATTGTCCGTTGTAGGAAATGGATTATTAGCCGGCCAGTTACTGTAAAGTGTAATGGCACATTTCCTACGTAGTAGTGGACTGTTTGTTCACAATTGCTCGTACAATATTTACAGTTAGGAAGGGACCTATAGACGCAATTGCTTTTCCTAGAAGGATGGCTGAGGCAAAAAACCTAAACCTACCTAGGAGAGTATCTACATCGATAATTAATCAAATTCACAATTAACGATCCTATTGTATCATTTAAGTAGATCGTCTGATGCAGTCATTCGATCTTTGTAAACCCATACCAACATCGTACCCATATAACCAATTATTAGACCAATTCCTCTTAGATAATCCCCTGCCCAGCATCGCATCGCCGCGGCAAGGGATTTTTGAACTCAAAGTCTACAAATCCCGCGTGTGATAGCCGCGAAATTCAAATTTTCTTGCGTTTCTTGCCAGGTTGAATCTTGATCAAAATATGATTCGCGACTATATCAAATATGTAGGTATTTACATAATTAGAACCATAACAATCATCAATACATCTCTCTAAGTTAGATTTGTTCTATTTTGATCATTTTCAGAAATATCAAAATGGAGCAAATGTAAATTGCAAAACACGCAATAAAATTTGAATTTGGCGGCAATCACCTTAGGGAGATTTGTAGACTTTGAGTCCAAAGATACCCTGCCGGCGATGCGTAGCTGGCCAGGGGTTAATCTAAGGGGATTTGGTGGAATAGGCCCTAACCCCGTGTTTACACCAAGGTATCACGTAACTATTCTACATGTTCTCTACTGTTTTCGTTTGTCGTTTACACCATATACAAATTGTAGACTAGTAAAATTGTACTTATATAAAACTTGTCAAAACGGGTAAATGTTCTATTATTAAACGAGTGGGTACATGACATCAATCTTTTACCTACAAGACTAGTTCAAAGCATTTATCACAACTAGATGGGTGTAAACGCGGGGTAAGTCTAGGCAGTCGTAAGAAGTATAATAAGTATAAGTATAATTTTGGTGGGTAGATAGGTAGAATTTTTTGTAGCAGCAACCCAAAATTTCAGACCACGTCAAAAACCCCTATAAAACCCGTGACTTCATAATTCCTCTCACCCCGAAAACTTGGATCTCTTGAATTCCATTAAAATTTCACTACGCGCACTTTTTGTTGCGTTCAGAATTATAACGGCTTCATTATAACTGGGGAGGTCAAACAGTGTATCTGGAAATTGATTCTACGCCGGTTCTGCGCAAATAGAAACATTTCTTTGTGTAGGTATAACATCATGCGATGACTAATCTTGTTTGTCGATAGCTTGTGACTTTTTGGGTCAACTGAATGATCATATGTCGACAGCAAGTTATTCTTTGTTGTTTTTCATGTTTAGGTATTTTTCGGTTCTGGGTAGCATCTCGCTCGTCATCATCATAATTTAACTAATATTGTTTGGAGACAGCGACTAAATATAGTTTAGGCCCACGTAAACAGGAGCGAGATTTTCAAAATAGCAACTTTGTTCACCTTGAAATAAAGTCGAATATACTTTCTTAAATAAACTTAACCACGAGCCTTCGACTGCTTTTATGTCCTTTGGCACACTTACGATGGTTGTCTGATATTTTGACTTTATTTCAACTTGGCAAAGTTAATCGAAAGTATAGAAACTCGAAAGTTTTTAGACCTAATGCAGGTTGCAGACCAAGAACTAAGCTAATGTTAGTTTAGCTTAGCTTGCTTATCTGACGCAGTTTTTCATACTTGTGTGCAGACCGCAAACTATGTAGAAGTATGAAAAATTACCTCAACTATGCGAGCTAAGCTAGACTAACTTAGCTTAGCTCTTGGCCTGCAACCCACATAACAGTCGGCAAAGAGCCGGAGTTCGGCCACTTTCCGAGTTTCTTCTGAAATTGCGTTGTGCAAGTTGTCGCTGATACCATACTCGTACTTAGGTATACAGCCATGTGATCAATTTTTTCGCGATTATAAGATTATGAAAATGAGGTCTTATGGAGAAAGTTGTTCAATCAATTGTTGTTTAGTTTGATGGTCTGTATCTGTACAGCACAGACCATGAAACTAAGCAACAATTGACCATTAAATCTGACCACACATGTAAGTTTACACGCTGTATTCTGCTACTGCGATGCGATCTATTGTAATTGGTTCCTACTTCAGAGGAATATAAGCTGCGTTCCATAAGAATGGCCCAAATTACCATTCACTATAGCAATAAATTCCAAAGCGAGTGAATTAAGGAGTGATTAAGGCTCATAAAGTGCAGTTTAGGCTAGTTGACTACATAACAACACACTTCGGAATCAGGTTGGTCAAAGCAAGGAAAACCTGCTCAGGGAGGGTTCAGTAACAATGCATGAGGAGCACTTAATAAAACACCAGTATTTTATATAACATTTTATTGTAACTACAAATTAATATTATTAAAATATTTATGCCAAAAGTGAAAACCCGAGTCCTTACAAAAATGCAGTTGGAATTAGCTCGTGGGAACCGCCGTATAGTTGCGAATTCAATTAATACAAATTCAACTCAATTAGAAAAAAAAAAGTATTTGCAGCTAATATCTGTGCCGGAAAGTCCTTCGTTTGCTTTTACTTCAAAAAATCTCTAAGAATTCAATTCTGTACGTCACTTAAATAATGTTTTGGAGATAAATAATAATCAATTATTTTCAAGGTTTACACTTTTGGCACAAATTAATTATTAAATACATGATTAATTATAGACCTAATTTGATTAAACCTAATATATCACAAACCATGACTGATCACGATAGTGCGTCTCAGTCCTAACATAGCACTAGTTTTAGTTAGTTCAATTGTAAAAAGAAAGTTTTAACACTTGAGCCTGTTGCACTACCATAGCCAATCAAAAAAATATAGGAATATACAATTTTTATCTCACGACGACGCGACGCGCGTTTTACTTGCGTTTACTAAGTGTACAACACGCTATAAATGTGTTTTTAAGCGCAGGAGCTGTCGGTACCGTCCGAGAGCTCCTGCACATACTCACCGCGTGTGTGTACACTATGTTATCACAAGTAAAGCGCGTGTCGCTTAGTGAGATTACAATACTGTAACTGAATAAACCATGCCTATTCCTAAAAAAATCGTAATACCGTGATTATAAGGTCGAATCTACAATGTTGCATCAAATTCAGCGATTCTATGCTCACCTCAGCGCCACACTTTTTCACATTTGATTGAATATCCACAGTTTATCGCATTAGTTCGAACCGCACTACCCCATTAAACGTGATAATATATGGAAGTCCTTTTACTTGGGTTAATTTAGCAAGTAAAAGATGGGACTATTCACACCCAAGCGAATATTTCGGAGGATACGAAAAAATAGTGCAACAAGCCAAGTATGAAGGTGATCAAATTAAAATATTTATATGCAAACAAAAACAAAAATAAAAAATAGAATTATCATTTCATACGCGTCAGTCTGTTAGACAAAAAAATCTTTATAAATACAACATAATCAATGATTTTTGGTAAAAAATATTTTTCATGACACACAAAACAGACAAGACAGACACAGAGATCACATATACTTAATTAGACAATTATTGAGAGGCCATAATTTGTTCAAACTACTTTTGTTTTCCGTTCATATTTTTTACTACACCGGAAGTAGGTTAAAGCTGATCAATGTATAGCCATCGCACCTTCCAATCTATCGAACTACATCTTGAGAAAAAAGTAGAAAACATCTGACGATCAAACTTAAATAAAACGAAAAATTAATAGTCAAAAAAATAAATGTCATAACTTATTTGACGGGTTCGAAAGAGACATAGGCGCTAGATTGGCATAGCAGGCCTAAGTAATGGCTTAGTTAGATCAATGAAACAACTGTTTAAGAATGGCTAAGATGAATGCTGTTGTTATCAAAATTTTAAAGCAGTATTAGATTCCAAAATGTAACCGCTACGAGAGGTCAACGGCCTCAAGTCCGAGCAAACAGAAGCGAAGTATCAATTTTTTTACAACACAATTCCATGTCATTACTATTACCATCAACTGTCCCTAATCGCTACAACAATCGATAATAATCTATCTCGAAAAACATATTAATTACTAGGTATTTTACATTTTAATAAAAAAAAGTAGGAATATTGGAATGAATGATAATTAAACATTTTACGTGATAAATATAATTATTAATACTTTTACATTTGACACAGACATAAAAAATGGCTGAGTTTGACAACCGACGGATGAATAGAAACATCTAAATAATTGTAATTTTATTAAAATATAATTTACATACTTTTTATCTGACAAAATATTAAACAAACGACTAGCAGATTCGTCTTCCATCTTTTTTTGGAGACCCTAACCTCAGTTTCTGAAAGTAGAAAACCAGGCTACATCTTTCCAGGCCAGAACAAAAGTTTTACAGTACTAGAATATTTTGGCCTCAATCAATAGCATACAACAAAGATTCATACCAAATCCTTTCACAGTTATTCTACATCTGACAGCAACCCACCAGCAACCTTATTGCAATGACAATAAAGGCCACTTTGATTTTAACAGTGATGCAAAATTAGAAGTAAAGTAACGCTGAAAGGACTGTCCTTACAGTTTCATAGTACCCGTCGGCGATCAAACTAGCTATAGATAGATTAAATTATTTAACGATGGTACTCATGACTCTACTGCTCTCTTACTAGCACTCAGTTTTGATATAGCGCCATCACACTCTGTCAGTCATTGCATTGAATGCCGTCGCTAAATAATTGATTTGTACAGACAGCAAAAGAGATGAGTATGCGGGCAACCGAGAGTATTAACAAATTAAAATAGTTGTACTTGTGCCAAGTGATCAAGCTTTTTTTCACTTTACTGGAATCCCTTTCACCAAATAAAGCTGTAAGAGTTAGGTTAGGAAAGAAGTATCAAGTAATTAAGCATCAATAATGCAACGGCTGGGGTTCGAACTCTGAAAGGTTTTTATTTACAATGTAAGATGTTTGCTTCTTGCCTGCACACTTAACTCTTTTTCCATTAGTACATACAGTGTATTTTTTCTTACACGTCTTATTTGGTAAACAAGCACGGTACAATGATAAAGAATGCTCGTAAGATACACCATACGATTTTTGTACTTCACCAAAAACTACTTCGAATTAACCATTTAACTAGTCAAGGAAAATTAATTGTTAAGCAAATTGCCGTGGTATAGCCATTTCATACAACTGTCAAAGAATGACAGTTGTGATTTACGGACAATTTAAGTTGATGGTCAATTTGCTTAACAATGAATTTACTTTACAACAAAATCTTTGGGCCATTATTGTTTACAAAATGAGACAAGTAAAGGAAAACACACATTAGTTAGATACTATATTTACGTCATTGAGTCGTATCTGGTGTTATTCGTGAGGGGATCGGTGTCGTCCCTCTGGCGGAAATTGAAGGCGTTACGGAAACTCTCTCGAAGTCTCTCCGTGAACGTCTTGTAGTCCAGGTGCGCTTGCCCAAAGTCGAAGTCTGCCACTTCTACTGAGTGCCTAAAACGGAATTTAGATAATAAGTAAAGCGTGCTGATAAACACACAAGAACCGAAGGAAGTCGACCTAAACATTAATTTTAGCTTTAATAGGAAAACCTATTTTGTTAATTTTCGGCCTAGAGTAATTTAGGAACCGTCACATGTTGTGCCCTGAAATAAGCTGGTTACAAGTGTCACAGCCTTAAATACCCAAATATAGAAAATTATATTGTAGTAAGTTTATGGGTCGTCAAATGTTCTATAAGAAATAAGATCAAGGATCTGTGTATTGTTAGAGTATAAATTCTGCCGGCAGGTGGGGTGTAGTCTCAGCGGATTTTGACAAAATTAAAGTAAAATTTTGTCGGTTATTAAAAAATATTGTTTCATACACGGTCAAATGTATGGAACAGCAGTTTGTTTTTAAATCATCCATAAATCATTGTAGTCTAATGTTATGTGCAGAATTCATGGTAACCAGTTTCCACTGGCACTTGCACAGTGTCTCCTTTACACGCTACACTTTTTCCTTGTTTTAACTACCTACGTTACAAGATACGTTTTTACTTCATTGCCAGTGATTTTTATATGAGTATAGAGTAAAACTGAAGCGGGGCCCTTCGATTGTTTTAAAGATTAGGAAGTCACGCGACTATTCGCGCCAGTTTGAACACCACCATATAAGTGACACGATCGACGCGAGCGATTTTCGTCCCACATCCCGCGCGGGATTCGCCCAGTTTGACCAGAGCTTAAAATAATTGACTCACCTCGAACGATGTTGGTAGTACGCGATACCGAACACGACCAAGATGACTGCCACGAGGCAGAAGAATACTGGTATTACTATAACGGACAACTGCGCGTGCACCGACACTGAAAACATAAAGCAACTGGTTAGCGCAACATAACACGCTTGTATTCTCAGAATGATAGGGCAGAGGTGTGTACTAGTTACTAGTACACCCACATTTCTGTTTAAGCGATTACACAAGAATATTAACACTTGCGTGCAAAAAATTCGACCCAACCCATGCGCTACGATTTGAAACAATATAATTCAACAAGTTTTACTAACACGACGACACGACGTAATTGCGTCAGCGCCGGCTGTCGCTGAAAACCAGCGCTGGGGCTCTGTCTTGCACAGGATCGCAGCATAATGCTGAGCGATAGCCGTTTTGTGTGGATGTGACGCATGTTTCCCCTACCTTTTATTTATTTTATTTTTTCGGTTTATGTTCTTTTTTGCGTCATGTTCACCGCAAATAAATGTATTTTCTTTCTTTAACAATAACCTAATATATTTTATATTAAAACCTTTCTAAAAGCATGTACATTACATTAGTGAAAGAATTATCAAAACTGATTCATTCGTTTTTGAGAAAATCGCGAACTTACAAATATGGGTGTTGAATAAAGAACTTCCTTTTTTTTGAAGTCCGTTAACAAAATCAAGTTCAATTTTGATTAAACAATCAGAAATAAACCAACTTAACTTTTGTTAATTTCATTGACAAAAAAAGTCACGCACTTTTTCCGAGCAAAAGTGAGTGATGTGGACATCTGAAGAATCGAGTCGATCTTGTCAAGAATATTGCTTTCAACAAAATATTGTGTATGTTCAAATAAACTGTACCTTACCTACCTTCACACAAAATAAAATAATAAATTATATTCATTTCGATTTTTGAGATATCGTAATGAATATCGTCGTGATATCGTGATCTCAAATGGAGAGCTTGGGGTGAGCCGATTTTTTTGCACGCAAGTGTATACACGGTTACTTTTCAATGACCAGCCAAATTTAAGGATGTGGTACAGACCATAAAACTAAACAACTTTCTCCATGGGACCAATATCGTAATAATAAAAAAAAATATCAACTGTCCCATAGAAAACTTCAATACCTACTCGACCGTGTATGGGACGGCTGAATTTTTATTCGCGATTACGATGTTGGTCCCATGGAGAAAGTTGTTTAGTTTGATGGTCTGTACCACATCCTTAAATTTGGCTGGTCATTGAAAAGTAACCCTGTATATAGTACCTACCACACGTAATAGGGGTTATTATGTGGGGTTTATATCAATAGTGTCATAAACAGCTCAAATCAAGAAATCGGGCTGCTACTGAGAAATTCCCATTAGAAAACCCAATAACACTACCCGATCTGGGGATCAAACCCAGAAATCTCAGCTGTCGTGTTTGCGACCACTAGATCACCGGCAAAATCGGTTCGAATGGTTAAAATAATATACGGATCTTAAAGCAGAGAGAACTAGGTAATCTTGAATATGGCTTTGGTAAACATTGTAGTATCTAATAATTTTTGCAAATCACGAACGAGCGTGTTTGAACTTAATGTAATTGAGATAAGATTCAAATTGCAGCGACTGACGCGCGCTCGTAAAATGAAAGCAAAATAGAATAAAACGCACATAAGAATAAACATTAAATACAGCGTAAAGTTGTGCGCACAACTTCCATACTTTTATTATTATAGTACGTTTTAGTAGAAGAGCCTGCACCCTAATCGCGTAACACACTATCATTCGCAATCTGAATCATTTAAGTAAAAGGATATTGCTAATCCATTGCTTCATATGTTCGAAAAACTTGTTTGCCCAACAAAGTAAATAACGCAATGAATATTGTTGAACTTTCAAAATTAAATTAATTCCTACTGTTAGTGTGTTACGCAATAACCCCTCTGGTGCTCCTCATAGTCCTCGTCTTGACATTATACATCATTTCTTAGAACACCTTCAGTCATCTTCTATGTCTTCTATGCTATGAAACTCCTGGACAACTACGTTAATTCCTTAATTTCCAAACTGCTCAATTCTACGCTAGTGATGTCCAATCGACATAAAAATCAATTCGTCTTACCTTTATAAATATTAATAGTAGCCATAGCAACATTCTTCCCAATCTCGTTCTCTATGACCACAACCACCGTATGTTGGTCACTGTCTGAGAAGTAATGCACTAGAGGGAACGAGGTGGCAATAGTCGATATTTTAGTCGCACATGTTTCATTGCCCGTAATGTTGTACTGGCCTAGTTTGTACTGTATGCAGTAGGAAAATGGCGCTGATCCTGTATACTTGACATTTAGGTTTAGCAAGTCCCCATGTTGCAACCAGTTTAGGCCAGTGATGTTTATTGCTGATATCGGTTCTGCAAAAGACAATAATATTGCGTTATTATGTGACATTGATTAGCAGAGCATAATCAGCCTAAACATTATAGGCTAACCACTGCTGGGACACAAGCATCCTCTCAAGGATAGGGATAATTTTTTTTATTTTTATTTTTACAAAAAGAGGCTGCTCTTGACCTCGATCTCGCCTGATGGATGTGGTCTACGATGGAATGAGCGTGCCCAGAAGAGACCTGCCGATCGATTCTGTAAAAATCTCACCGTGATAACATAGGTGAAGTGAGCTATCAATAGGGGCAATCCGTAACATCAGGTGGAATGACAGCTCACTTCACCTTAGTTTTCACGGTGAGATTTTTATAGAATAGCACTGCTGTTCACTCTTGTTTTGAAGGCTGGCTGATTTGATTTATAGGTGGTAGCGACACCAACGTTGTCAGTAGCTATTATAATACGACAGCAAATAGAAAAGGCGTAATTGAAATTATATCATGCTGAATGTAGTTAGATTTACGACATAAATCTATTCTACAGGGTGGAATCAAAGTCATGGGCATTATTTTAACCTAAGGCACTACTCACGATACTGATTGCATTAGGGCTATTAATACGCAAATCAAAAATATTATTAATGCAAGTAAGGAAAACCTTAAAAATGTAGTAAGTCAAATTGCACAAGGCTTATTATTGCAAATAAACACTTAAAGTAATTAAAACAAAATACTTCGTTAACGCCAATAATTGTTGAAATATCAAAATCTTAAAGCGCAGTACAGCGCAAAGCGAAATGTAAACAAACATCACCTGCGCGCGCGCGGGTTTTTCCTTACAAGTAATAATAACAATGGGCTACAAGACATTCCGTCCGGCGGGATTCCCTGAACTCTCTCCGTCCCACTCCCTCACTCGCAAAAATACGAATATCACCCCCGCGCGGGGTATGCTTCCCGCCGCAACACGAAGTCACGAACCCGGAACCAGTGTCATAACGACTGCGCAGGTGCATTGACGCGTAATTGATTTATTGATCCCGTGACGTAATCGCCGTACTCGCCGCTCGCGTCATACGGTGCTTGGATTGCAGTGTATTAAGTGTTAGTGTAGTAGTTGTGTGTTGTGTGTGTGTTTGTGTACACGATGCCTCGACCGCGTAATGTGCAGGCTAGGTACACCAACCAACAATACCCACAAATGGTTGTAATTTACGATCGCACAAGAAATTTAGTATGAACTCGTGAAATGTTCCATCGGCGCTACCCGAACGACCCTATTCCTTCACGGGGTCTCATTCCACCAGAACCACTCAGAACCTGTTGGATTTTTCGTCTTTTCACGTGCCAGCACATGCACAAGCTCGTGGAAGAGCACCCGTTTACCCTCTGTCACTTTACCGACAAATAAGGTTTTTTCAAAACAATCCACAAGCTAGGTACGTAAATGTTTTTTTTTAATGTATGTTAGTTGACGTAGTTTTGACCGTCCTAAGCCGGCAAAGTACGAAGGGAAAATTGGAATTTATTATGAATCAATTCATTGGCAACTTACGAATGTCACGTGAGTCGGGCGGGGTCAAAGAATTCACGCCCAATGACGCGCGTACGGCGTAGTGTACCTACGCATTTGCTATCGAGAAGCGCAACTAATTTGATACTTTGTATGACTTACTACATTTTAAGGTTTTCCATACTTGCATTAATAATATTTTTGATTTGCGTAATAGTAGCCCTAATGCAATTAGTATCATAAGTAGTACCTTAGGTTAAAATAATGCCCATGATGTCAATTGCACCCTGTATAATCCAATGAAAATGGTTCGTAAAAATAAAACAATGACAGGATATCATTAAATACGCTCTTGTTAGACATAACAGCGTATTGTTGTGAAGGAAAATCAATATCGCTAATTTCCTGATAGGTAACTAGTGCACACGTATTGTAGATACGTATAGGTAGGTAATGGAAAAATATATGCTGCATTTTATTTTTAATCATTAACCCCGTCTGTTACTAAATCAAACCGTGACGTCATGACAGAGTTTCCGGAAAGGAACAGAGCAGAGGCATGATGATATCAGTCATAGCCTGTCATAAAACCGTGATCAGGAATTGTCGACATTTTTCTTTACTTTCGACACAAAAATAGGAGTGTAATAAGTTTCAATTTGTCTATCTGTGGTGTCGGAACTCCTAAACGGATAATCCAAACAAACTTCAAAGTAGTTCCTTAATTTGAAAACTATAGGCTGACCGCTTAACTGAGACCTTGCTCGAATAGCTACACGCAAACAGCAAAGGTTCCAATAATAACTATGGACTTAATATCTGCTTACCTCTAACAAATACAGTGTGTTGATATCTTCCGTAGGTATATCCATTGCTTATTGGTATCATGTTTTTGCACGTTGCTATTTCACCATCTAAACCTTTCATAGCGGTCCTATTAGAGATCGCTCGCTTCGAAACCTTGTGTGGTAACGTATCGGTAGCATTCGTAACATTCTTCGGCGTTGTTGATGATGGTACCGTTGATGTTGGGACAGCTGTTGTTGATGGGACAGTTGTTGTTATTGGGATAACTGTTGTTGTGTTGTGTGGTTTAGGCGTAGTAGTAGTAGTTGTTGTTGTTGTAGTTGTTGTTGTTGTGGTCGTCGTAGTCGTGATTGGTGGTAAAGGCTTATTGTTAGCTACAACTATCGCTTCTATCTCATGAGCGGCCATATTATCTTCATAAGTATAGTTGAAAGAGAAGTCAGTAGAAGTGTCTATGTATACGCAGTCTATGAACCAATATGTTATGATCGAGGAGGAGTTCTTTTCCAAGAACTGCAGCTCACTATCTTCCAGCTTAACAGTGTGGGTGACAACTTTGTTGACTGCCACGAAATTATTAGGCCTTTTTTCTTCGTTTTGGATTAGCATCATGTCACCGTGTAGTGTATCTGTAAATGGAGGAATAAAATTACAATATTATTATAAATCTTTCAATCTACAACGTGTAACGTTAAATGCGCAAAACCTGAAAATAGTTTGTTCATAATTGACTACTGAATCGATTTCAGTAGCATTTAATATAGGTTTTTTTTTTCAAAAATTATGTATTTTGCCATACTATCCGCCGATTGAGCCAAAGAAAATTGAGGGCCTATACTACCTCAATTGGCTTAGCATGATCCTCCGTTATGTCGAAAATACTGCAGCATTAATTTTGAAATAAATATATGGTAAAGTTGAGGATTAATTTTAGGTCTTATGTTTGACGAAATCACGATTTCATAAAATTTTCTCGATAGAAAAAAATTCCAAAGTTACCTCCAAACCGAAAAATAAACCGCTGGTGTTCAAAAATTAATACTTCAAATTAGATCATGAAACTTTGTATACTAACTAACTATAAAACAGGTTTTATGTTTTTTTTTAATTACCATTATTCTCACAGTAAAAAGCAAATACCTAAACTATTGGCGCTACTTGCGGCCTAGCACCGCACTCTGTATCGCTCTCACTCAGTCCGCGAGCAGTATCGTGCGAGCGAGATAAAGAGTGAATTTTAGCTGAGGTAGTATACAGGCTCTTAAGTCTTGCAATAAGACTCAATTTTGAATGTATAAAATAACGCTAGGATCTACATGATTAGCTTTAAAAAAATAGTTTTGGTCATTGTATTACGCTTTTACCTCAATGCTCTAATTGGGGTGTATGAGGTTTTGTGCATTTAATGTTACACGTTGTATACTAAGCTATTATCTATATCTATCTATCAATACTAATAATAAAGCTGAAGAGTTTGTTTGTTTGAACGCGCTAATCTTTAGAACTACCAGTCGGATTTGAAAAAATTGTTTTGCATTTGGTAGCCTTATTCTTGAATAGGCCATCACGCTAGGACCCTTAACAGTCGAGAAAAAAATGTCAGATACAACGCTAAGCGAAAACAAAGAAATAGCGCGGGCGGGCGATGCGATACGACGGGATGGGTAACGGGGACAAGACATTCCACGCGGACTAAAATTTAATCATCAAGATATATAATACTCTGTCTTCAAGAAAACAGTCACAAATTCGAAATCAGTCAAATCAGTGCATATACATAGAATCGATATCCGGGGATTGCTATTTCGCATAATAATATCCTTAACAGACGTCGGAGCCGCTGTATCCCAGCGCTAACGGCCGCAACTAACTAGTGTAGGTCATAGGTTCGAACCCAGACAGGCACATTACTTTTTAAATTATATCATCACCACTGCTCTCAAAACGGTGAAGGAAAATCGTCGTGAGGAAACCCGCATGTCCTAGAACCAAAAGTTCAAAGACATGTGACATCCAACTCGCACTGGGCCCGCGTGGTGGATTACGACCCACTTCCTCTCACCGAGAGGAGGCCTATGTCCCAGCAGTGGGAACATTACCCAGCAGTGGTGATCTGTAACTCAGGACCGTATCACAGACACCTTTCTCTATTGAAGATTGTGCATTATATTAATTAGTGATTGTAATATATGTTGAGATAAATAAAGATTTATAATTATGACTCCGCAAACGTCGTTTTGCAAAAAAAAAAAATAGGCGTATGAAAAATAGATGTTGGCCGATTCTCAGACCTACCCGATATGCACACAAAATTTCATACAAATCGGTCCAGCCGTTTCGGAGGAGTATGGTAACTAACACTGTGACACGAGAATTTTAATTATATTAGAAGATTGTTAGAGGCTGATTATGCTAATCACGATTAAGGGATACTTCTTCTGATAACAACCTTACGGTTAAATGGTTATAAACCCAAACCCACACTTATTATGTCTTCCCTCGAAACGCTTGGACGTACTTCGTTAAGTTTGAATGAAACATAATATATTTTTCATGGTTTATTATAATTATAACGTAGCATTTACACAGATGCGTAAGTACAGGTGTAACTGTACTGTAAGCTGTGACATATGCTAATGAATGTGGTAACGGTAACAAGGTGGCATTCGTTTCATCTGTTAACTGAAATAAACGGAGATATGTATAGTCATCAGCTATAATTTGAATGTAATGATTATTGAGTATACAATGTGGAGACAATAATACGACAATAAATGAAAACACTGGCAATACTAATGCATAAGAGTAAAAGTACTCTAAATCTAAAACTATCAAATAAATCCTAATATCGAAATATTATTTTTTTTTAATTCAAACTAACTACTAGTGATGTGTCGACTATGGGTTTTACCAATTTCTGACTAGCTATAGTGACTAAACTATTGAATTTTTGTATGCAGCCTGTCGATTCTGTAAAAATCTAAAAATCTCACCGTGATAACATAGGTGAAGTGAGCGTGAAGTGAACTATCAGTGGAGGCATTAGGCAACCTCTAACATCAGGTGGAATGACAACTCACTTCAACTTAGTTTTCACGGTGAGATTTTTACAGAATAGCACTGCAGATTAGAAAAGGCATTAAATATACACAGCTTAATTTATTGTTGTATTGTCATCTCCTCATTGTAAGTTTTCTGTAACGATGGCTAGAAAGGGAGTGACTAGCGAGATGGCGACTAATAAGTAGAGAAGTATGGAAGAAAAATACATGTTGCGCCGACCTCATGTACTAAGTTATTAATGCTACTTTTCTGGTCTTATTATACGTCTTACATCTACCCAGACCTACATTTTTCCGTACAAGTTTAGTATGAATTATTTTGCTAACATGTTGACTTATGATCTGTCTTCCGCGAGATAGGCTCAAAAACATTGTAAGTCACAAAGAGGATTGTGATGCACAATGAACAAACAAGTGGGAAGTAAGTATACTTATTGTATTCTTCTTATACAGGGTGAAATTTTAATCACCGTTTTCCTCTTAAGAGGTTATTGTACTAATAATTATGAACAACTTTTACTATGGGACCAAACCTGAAATCGTGAAAAAAAATCAGCTGTTCCCTACATTTATTTACTCGTGAAAATGCAGGGAACAGCTGATTTTTTTTATTCGCGATTTCATGTTTTGTCCCGTAGTAAAAGTTGTTCATAATGATGAGCACAATGACCCTTTAAGAGGAAAACGGTGATTAAAATTTCAACCTGTATAGATACTTAGGTATAGTATTCTTCTTAGAAATCAAACTTCGAGTCCGTGTCCCGTCATAGTGAAAAACAAAATGCCGTGAAGTTAGTTGAAACACCTAGACAGGCAAAGTGATGACCGATAGCTGGATACCTATAATTTATTATTTAACTAGCTTCTGCCCGCGACTTCGTCCGCATGAAATTTCTTGTTCCCCCAACCCACCGCGTCGCATCGCATCGCCTGCCCGCGCTATTAATTCGTTTTCGCTTAGCGTTCTTACTGACTTTATTTGTTGGTCGGCTCCTAAGGGTCTTAGCGTGATGTTAAATAGCCTTAAAAATAAGGTTATCAAATGTAAAAAGATTTTTTCAAATCACTAAGTTTACGAAAAAGGTAGTAAAGCATGGGGCATGGTGTTGGGCCAAATAAAAAGATTGAAGGCATTGTAGACCAATTACAATACAGGCATTGGAGGAGACTATGCTTCCTTATGCTGAGGAGACGTTGTCTATAGTTTGGACATTTCAACATGATAACGACCCCAAAGACACTGTTCATTCAGAGAAGTTTCTTAGTGATCAAGTCACTGTGTTGATTGGACTGCAAACAGCCCAGATTTTAAATGCGATCGAAATTTTAAGGGGAGAAAAGTGTGGCTGCTAAAAGGACGAGTAATTAAAAAAAAAAAAAACTGTATGATGCCTTTTTCGAATCTTGGAACACTATTTCTGTTGAAACGTGTAAATATTCAATAAATTACGTACCCCGTCGCTGCATAGCAGTTATTATAAGCAAGGGTTATCCTACAAAATATGAATGCTTAGTTTTATAAGCAGTGGTAAAGCCTATCTAATAAGTATTGTTAATTATATTAAATAAAATCTGATACCGTTTAATAAATGGAAGTCATTTTACCCGTTCCTAATTATTTATCCACAGCTAGGAAGTTTCGAATAGGTAGTTCAAATGGACGATAGTTAAATTATTGATAGAAGTCCAATTATTTTGCGTATCTTGTATGTAGTATTAAAGCCCTTTAAAATTGATGTTTAACCATGTTGTTAAAAATTATTATCAGTACCTACATTGATATAACAACAAAACAGAAACTAGTTTATCGTAAAATGACTTCGGTATCAGTCGTTCCTAATTATATTATATGTCCGCAACACTATAGATGACACATACCAGTACAAGGAAGAGGGTCGGTTTACTAAACATTGACATTGGAAAAACCGAACAACACAAACCAGCAGAAAAGAAAAGAAGACTCAGCCAGACTAAACGGATGCAGCTGAATACGAGTAAAAATACCAGTATTTTACATGGTTCGATTACCTATCTGACCTCCACAACCCAGTTTCTCGGTATTATGCTACCCCTTAGTAAGACTGGTTGTCAGACTTTCGGGCTTCTAACGACCCGTTACGACTGTCAAGATCCACGAATGACAGCCGGGATCAACGGCTTAACGTGCTTTCCGAGGCACGGAGGCGTCTTGGTATGTGAAGATGGTCCGAACCATGGCAAGCGTAGCTTAACCTGATCGATCGACCCGTGCGGCTATTATTACTTAGCCACAATAGTCGAAAAAAGAAGAAGCCGAAGTCGTCTGTAGATGAAAAAGTAAAATAAACCTGAAACTTAGTAGTTCAATCGATAGACTTTCAATTACAACGACGCGACGTAACTACCTATCTAGGTTAGACACAATAAATACGAAAGTGAATGTGAGACATGTAACATACGAAATTGAGGAAATTCATTCTCAACTTTGCATTCCGAATAACGTTACACGATCCTTAGATACGGGCAACCACACGTCCGTGGTAACACTTGTAAGCACACCGAAACTGGGTTATTGCTACGAAATAATAATTTGATCCTTCCTTTTTATCTCTTTTTTTTATGTACGCCGATGTTAACAAAAATTTACTTATTGTTATTATTTTTGAAGTGAAACTTCTTTACGCACGCTTGACTTGGGGAGTAAGCTGGCGAACGCGTGACGTAAGCGTAACGAAAAGTGTGATCGGGCAAGGCGAACGGAAGTTAAGTGGGGGATATAAGCAAGAGACAGCAGTGCGCGCGCACATTTTCTTTCTCTCTTCCTCTCATAGCCAAATACGTTCCGTATATCAAAGCACACTGCAGGCTTATTGTCTGTATCACAGTGTAGGAGCAAGAGAGAGCAGTGCGCGCGCACATTTTCTTTCTCTCTTTCTCTTATAGCTAGTAAATGAAATATATATATATTTCAGTCAGTAGTTCGTTTGCGAGTTTACTAGCGTTACGCGAACGGTGATTCTTTGGTTATTTTTCGTAATTCTATTTCGTTTTGAACAATTTTATGAATTAATATTTTGTTCAATACATTCAATATTCTACGTTTAAAGTGAATAAAACTGTAAATTCATTTTAGAGTTCATGTTTTGTGAATTTTCGGGTAAATAATAACAAATTATGGAAAGAAGTGACACAGACTCTGAGTATGAAAGCGATGCTAGAAAAGGAAAGAAAGAAAGAAAAAAGAAAGAAGTTTCACTTCAGTCGTGTGGTCATAAGCACACTCGTTTTTTTTTATTAAATCAAATCAAATCAATCAAAATATTTTTATTTCACATAAGCCTACAAGGGCACTTATGAAACGTCAGAAGCTAGGTGCACGGTTCCAATTGGTCGTTTCCTATGGAGAAGAACCGGCAAGAAACTCCACGGTTACTCTTTTAAAAATAATTGGCTTTTACAATGTTTTCTAATTACAGTAGGTATGGGAGAACAGTGTAGGCCTGTCAACAAGCGCCAGGTACTTGATAAAATAAAAAATGATCTACAGATCTAAAATCTACAGGGCCTACAAAGTCCTCACATTTACAAAATCAAAAACTCAAAAAAAGATAAATAAAATATAAAAACCTATTAAAACCAAGTGATCATAATTTCCATTACAACCAATAAAAAGAGTTGGAGGATTAGAATTGTCTCTATATAATGTCAAATAGTAAAAAGATTAAATGTCAAAGAAGTATGTAAAAATTAAATAAAAATCGTAATTTGAGAGCAGTTAATAGACGTTTATGTAGTTATGCCGTTAATGAGATGCCAGGGAAGCCACATGTGCAGAAGCAATCATTGCCAAACCACCTTGTCTTCAACGTAGTCTTTAATCTTATAATATGCTTTTTTGATAAGGACACGTTTGATGAGGGTTTTGAACTTTCCATCGCTAAGTTCTGTAACCGGCTTTGGCAACTTGTTATAAAAACGGATGCTATTTATATGAAAAGACTTGCTAGTTTTTGTTAATCTAAATTTAGGTATCACAATTTCATTTTTACTACGGGTATTTATATTATGGAAATCGCTTCTTATTTTAAAAAGTCCTAAGTTTTTGCGAACATACAAAATACTTTCTAAAATATAAAGAGAAGGCAGAGTTAGTATATCAATTTCTTTGAATTTGTTTCTAAGAGACTCGCGAGGACTCATTTTATAAATTGCGCGGATTGCCCTCTTTTGTAAAATGAAAATTGAATCTACGTCAGCTGCCGATCCCCACAGCAGAACACCATAAGACATAATACTGTGGAAATAAGCAAAGTATACTAACCTAGCTGTGGCTATATCTGTCAACTGCCTTATTTTCCTTACTGCATATGCAGCTGAACTTAATCTACCTGAAAGAGCTCTAATGTGTGCGCCCCATTGTAATTTTGAATCTAAAGTAATTCCCAGAAATACAGTTTCCGTAATAACATCTAGTTTTTTGCCATCAAGCTCTAAATTCAGACCCACTTGAGGTACATTTGGTAATGAGAACTTAAGACATTTCGTTTTGTTCGCATTAAGTAAAAGATTATTAGCTGCAAACCATTTCGAAAGAACAGCCAGACTATCGTTGACATTTAAAACATCCGTATCTTTTCTATCTATTTTAAAAATAAGGGAAGTGTCATCAGCGAATAAAATGATATCCGATAAGTTAGCCATCATGTAAGGAAGGTCATTAATATATACTAGGAATAGAAAAGGCCCAAGAATTGAGCCTTGAGGCACGCCCATCTTAACTAGAGACCCCGATGACGTCGCCCCGTTAACGTTTACTTTTTGCTGCCTCTTTGACAGATATGAAAGAACAAGATCAGCAGCTTGTCCACGAATTCCGTAATGGTATAATTTACAGATCAGTGTATTATGGTCAACGCAGTCGAACGCTTTTGAGAGGTCACAGAAAATGCCAATTGCATCCTGGGACTTCTCCCAGGATTCCAAAATGTGACTGATGAGTTTTACTCCCGCGTCCATCGTCGACCTACCTTTCGTGAAACCAAACTGGTGACTATGTAAAATCCCATTTGAGTTAAAATGGTACAACATCTGGTCTAGCATGATTTTTTCGTAGATTTTGCTCAATGCTGGTAACACAGATATAGGTCTATAATTGGAGGGATCAAACTTACTACCCGATTTGAAAATTGGTACTACTTTACTATGTTTCATTAAGTCAGGAAACGTACCGCTGTCTAGACATTGATTAAATATGCCTGTTAGGGCAGGGGCAATTGTGTCAATAATATCTCCAAGAACCCTAACAGAAATCCCCCATAAGTCTTCAGTATTTTTTATGTTAAGACTTTTAAATGCTTTTTTAATAGTGGCAATAGAAATGGGCTTGAATTCAAAAATTGGTATATCCTTATTAAAGTTTTCTTTAAGAAGAGATTCAGCTAATACAGGTGATGAGGGGAGTGATTTTGTAACCTCTATTGGGATGTTGGTAAAGAAATTTTCAAGTGTCTCAGCCACTTTTAACTTATCTGAAATGATTTCATCATCGATTTTTAGGGACAACTCATTCTGATGTTGCTGTTTTGTGTTTCCAGTTTCTTTGTTAATTATCTGCCACACAGCTTTTATTTTATTATTAGACATACTAATTTTGTTACTTATCAATTTAGATTTATTAGCCGTTACTGTCCCTCTGCCGGGCAAAGGCTTCCCTACTCTCCTTCCACCTCTCTCTCCTTTAATAAAGATTGGTCTTTGGCATCTGTCCATAGCTGCCAAGGACCAATCTTTATTAAAGGAGTCCAGCTTATCCCGCCATCTCCGTCTGGGCCTGCCGCGATGTCGTTTGCCATTAAGCGGGACCCACTGGGTCGTAAGTTTGGCCCATTGATCGTCTGACACGCGGTAGATGTTTCCAGCCTAATTCCATTTAAGCGTGTCTGCTTTCCGAGTGACATCAGTAATTTTAGTGAGGGAACGAATTGTTGTATACCTACATAACCCGGTCCACAAGTTTAAGACCCAGAATACTCTGTTCCATAGCTCTCTGGCAAACCTCGAGTATGGATTTTTATAATGTTTATTTAATTCATATCAATTCTACCAATGTTAGTGTCAAAGAATCAGAATTTCATAAATTTTAATTTCATTTAAATGTAACTTTTTAGCGATGTTCACAATTTTTCAATATTTATAAGTAAGCGCTTATTACTAAGTAAGTTCGCTTATTTCTCTGATTCATTGTTTTATACATATGGTGTTGTTTACTTACCTATAAGTAACTGAGGCACCGTTATTTTACTTAAAAACAAAGTATTAGGTGATTGTATCAGTGTAATCAATTGTTGGTGATAGGTTCACCAACAATTGATTGATGAACTAAATGCGCTTTAGGCGTCAAATTCTGATCATGAATGTGCGGTTGACCGTACCTACAGCTAGTGACAGCCGGTGCAGAGTTACAGTGACATATCGATTTCCAGAAATAACGAGATCCCAGAGGGTTATCCCAGTTACGCACTAATTGGATTGGTCGGGCCGTGTGTGAGGACTGCATGATCCAATCCGGTTGGTACTTGTAACATGTCGTGGAATAGAATAAATGCTGTCTGTGTACATAAATATGACGGCTGTCAATCTTGGAGTGGCAGATGCGTGGCATGAAGATTATAGTATAACCACTTCTATAACGGTAGGTATTCGTACCGGGAAACACCTACTAGGTATTCAATCGTTTGAACTGATTGACAATGTTAATGATACATTTCGCACCAAAAAAAAAATATTACCTATGTCCAGTCAACGATTGGAAGCGAGATTCAAGACATTCGGCATATGGTCGCGTTCAGACCGAAGCGTATAGTCGGCCGCTGACTGTAAGCGATGAGGTGACAAAATGTTTCGCGTATCGGCGGTCGCGTAGCGCCAGAACGGACAAGTAGATAATAAAACATTCAACCTTACACGCTCAACCGATGATGCGTTAGTGCGTCGAGCGAATAAATAGACGCAATCGAAGTTACACCCGACGCATCTTCCGTCAGATGTGCGACCACCCTAAAATGTATGAAAAACAACTCTAGCCGCCTACTCATTGTCCTTTGTTTTTCATACGTTTTCACAGCCGGCGGGCCGAATGTACGCCTGATGTGAAAACGGCCTAATGATGCCAATAAACGAATAAATAACACCTCTCTTACAAAGCTCACCTTTTACAAGTTGAATAAACTTTTAAGTGAGTTGTTAACATAACAAGCACCAATTTAAATTTTGTTTGTAACTGTATGAAGTGGTCAGATTGCAATTACTCGACCACGCCGCCCACGCCACGTTACCAATGTCAAAAAGCCAAATGGCTATGGCCTTTCACAATATCATCTCGAATCTATATTAACATATATACTAATATTATAAAGAAGTAAAATTACTGAGTTAGTATGTAGAGCATTGTAGGGGGTAATCTTCGGAACTACTAATCCAATTCTGAAAACTCACTAATGAAAAGCTACAGTATTGCTGAGTATCACAGGATAATCTATTTTATGTTAAAACAAGAAATTTCACACGGGCAGTAGCTAGTTTAAAGATATGTGCGTATTCTGCCATATTTTCTAGCGATCCCAGAGACCTGATATTCTATGCGCGGCAGATGCAATGGAATCTATTTGCAAATGAAACTATATGTGAAATATTTACGCAGCTGACTGCAAGTGAAGCAACAGCCATCAGACTAATCACAAATCAATATTGACAATAGTGAGAAGTCGCTGATAAGGACATATAAATACAACATACCTGTTAGATTAAATGCCGTGAAGGCTGTAGCGACAGTCCACCACAGATTTTCAAAGTAATTTCTCTTTACTTCAAGATGGACATTATACTGTCCAGCCTCATAAGTGTCTCGAAAGTACTCCACAATATAGTTAACAGATTGATTCGTACTGATGATCTGAAACAGAATGTTCGTTAATGAATTTGATGTATTCACCAGTTTTTAAGTCCATTTCAGCCTGAATTTAAGCAGACTGCATTTCCTTGCAGTTTGTTCAGAGTTAGGTTTATGTTTAGGGCCGCTGGTTTTTTTAAATGAAATGTTTATTCTGTAAATTGGATATCGGAATCACTTTACCACGTCAAGTTTAAAAAATATGCATCCTAAGTGCGTAACACACTATCAATCACAATCTGAATCATTTTGAAGGATATTCTTAATCCATGGCTTCACATGTTCGAAAAATTTGTCTACTCAACAACGTAATGTTGTTGAACTGTCAAAATTAAACCCATTCCTACTAGTGTTACGCAGTTACCCCGCTGATTCAACATTTCCCCAGAGGAGAAATGGCGAAACTAATTCAGCGGTCAAGATCTCTTTTAAAGTCGAGACATAAATAATCTAAAATATCGTTCATTACACCCATTACGTGTTTGTCATGATCATTGTCAAACAGGTTGAAAAGAACGTCTTTCTGTTGAACGGCTTCAAATCACCGATACAATGAACGTTCAAAGAAAAAGTTTGCATAATGGAATCGGCAGACATATTAGTAAACGCAATTTGTTATTATGAATAGTTTATTATTATACCTTTATAATAATAAACGATTCGTTGCAGCTGCCGTTACGTAAAGAGTTCGCCGCCTTTACATGGGCGAGGAGAGTTGGACTTGGAATATACAGTTGTGGACAATGTTTATTATAAGTGTAAAAAGATGTAGATAGGTCATAAGAGCTCAGCAAGCGGCACGTTAAAATGTAGACAAGTGACCAAACTGGACCTGTGTCATGTCGCCGACGTCAACGATGCACCTCACGTACTGAGTGCATTTAAAAGTAAAAGTGACCCAAAAACACCGAAAATGCCGTCGTGTGTAGGCAATAATAATAAAAAAAAACTTCTAAAACTCAAGGAATCACATATCATTCGTATTTATATTATTTATCTTAATATTTTCAAAAATCAAACATTTTATTCGTAAAATATGGCGTCAGAAAAGAATACACGTCCGATCATAGAGTAAAATTATCCCTAAGAACAGACAAGTCAGCCTGACAGTAGGTAGGTCCAAATGGTGGCACATTATTTATACTTAAATTTTATTTAAAATCTTATTTTAAAATCATTTGTCGACTCTAATATATTTACATATTTAATAAATTGAACTACCATGCCATGACACAAACACTCACTTTAAACCACCGTATGCTTCTATTAAATGCAATTATAGAGTGTGGAAATGTCCGTCTTCACTATGAACAAAAAAGAAAAAAATCAATTTATTTGAAGGTCACTGATGCCATTACAAATAAGTTTATTACAGCACTATAATTGATATTAAATATTTATAAAATCAACAATACTTTTTATTTATCTACCTACTTTCAATGCAATTTTACTACTATATTACTTTCACTACAGGAACTCATGAGTGAGTCGCATTTTTAGGCATAAATCACGGTTTGAGGTAAAATGTCATATCTGATTATTATTCTATACCGTTTCTAGTAGACGAGACGACGCACTGTCGCAAATTATATTTGTCTCTTTTTCGCCCGCGATAATTGAATCATGCCATCTAAATTTGACGTTTTTACCGACTTCACAAAAAGGAGGAGGTACTATGTTCGGATGTTTGTATGTTGTTTTTTTTTTATTGTATGTTTGTTCATCGAATACTCCGCCAATTTTCGACGGATTTTCAAAATTCTTTTTTATTTGAAAGGGTATGCTTCCGAGGTGGCCCCATTGTCACCAAATCGGAATCTGATGAGGGAATTCCATGGAAATCGAGGGAAACCCTCAAATTATGTAGGCACACCTATAGCGATTTGGGTATTTTTCATAGTAACTCGAGCATTTGCTCTCAGAAAGCACCATTCGGTGAAGTGGAACTGATGATGAAGACCACAGATGGCCATCGGAACTACTCAATAATAAATATTTCACGGGTTGCAATTCGATTAGGTACCTTAATGTGGTTGCTAAGCACAATGCGTATCGTGAAGTGGAGCTGATGGTGACTTCTCAATCAGATCCAGTTCTCCTGGTTTTTACAAGGAGAACTCCTAAACAATTAACGTCACTGCATAGGGAAAATCAATGTTTTGTAAAAGGTGATGAGCAGTTGATATTAGGCTATTGTAACTTAGATAAGTTACAAACTGGCCCACTAAAAAGTGAAAAATAAAAAACTTTTTACAAAAAAAAACAACCGACTTCCAAAAAAACACTACAAAGTGAAAAATAACTTTAATTTCGGAAGTCGGTGTGAATAAAAGAAAATGCGGAACCAACGACACCGTTTTTTTTTTTTTGTAAAAAGTTTTAACGTAATGTAGTGTGCTATTGCAATATAAAGTTATCTATGTGTGCTTTAGTGTGCCGTTTCTGAAGATCGAATATTGTGTAGGTAACCTATCTACACCTTTTTACTTCTAATATCATTGGTTGTGGACATATAATTATTAGGAACGACTGTTACGGGTCGTCAGAAGCCCGAAAGTCTGACAACCAGTCTTACCAAGGGGTTTCGTATAGCCCAGTAACTGGGTTGTGGAGGTCAGATAGGCAGTCGTTCTATATAAAATACTGGTACCTACTCAGCTGCATCAGGTTAGAATGGATGCCGACCACAACATAGTTGGTAAAAGGCTAGGCAGCTGATGATACATATTTGTTTACATTTCTGGAAATTAAATCATGAATGCAGAATAAGTACTTAGCCGGGAATTATCTGTAGCTAATGTTATACGCATGTGTAATCCAATGAGGTTTGACATCATACATACCAGAGGAATTTTTAATTCGCGCTTATCGCAACATGTCGTTGGTCATGCATTACATCTATTACGATAGGACCGAGGAGATAGGAGGAGGAGGACCGAGCGTATCCATGCAATGGTATGGATACGCTCGGTCCTATGTGCATGCATATGCAAATTAACAGTTTATAAGAGTGCTAGTTTTTGCTCGCGGCTTAGCCCGCGTGGATGTCGAATAAACCTCAAATGGTTTACGCGGCGCACGCCAGTAAGCTCCCAATCGGCATGTTTTTTTTCCGACATCTTCAACAATGATCTTTCATAACCGTTCGGTAGTTTTTGAGTTTATCGCATTCAAGCACTCAGACGCGGCAGGGGGACTTCTGTTTTACAATAATTATGTAGTGATTTTCAAATGATTATGCATAGTTCTATTGACAGCATTTTACATAGTTTATGAACTTGTGCATGACAGATAGAAAAAAAAACCGCTTCGCATTAACAATATTTATTTGCGACCGACGTGTCATAAGTAGGTAGGTACACAATGCGAAATTGTAAGCTACTAAGTACGTTGTGCCCATAATAGTATCTGGGAGATATCACGATTTGGAGGCCCAAGTTAATTAAGATAGAATTAATTTCATGATTGCCTTTCATTACGGTTATAATCACATTAAGGACAGACATTCACGATAGTTAAATAGGTAGCTAATTAGATATTAGTGATTAGTCACCGATTTATAATTAACCTAACGTAAAGAAATTCAAGTTAAGTATCAAAAAGTTACAATGAGTAAAAAAAACGTATTGTGGTGCCCTAGATATGTGCTAAGTCTGAAGGACTAAGAAACCATAAAATACATATATGCAGTCAGATAAAGTGCTTAGTAAGTTAATAACGCTCATGGCCTATTTCACTTGCCATGGCCTATTTGGACTAGCACCAAAATAGAGGCTGCTGAAAAGCGCCATACACAATCTATCATTTTGCCTGACTGAATGGAAATCCGTACCACGCAGGCAGATTCGGCTTCAAGGTCTATACCTACGTATCCCGGCCTTCAAATTGCAAACGATATAATAGAAACTAATACCGAACTGACGCGCTTCAACGTCGCATCCGTAAGGGAGCAATTAGTTAAGTAACCCGTCCCGTCAAGTAATCAAGTTGCGTGTGGCGTTGGCAGTGAAGATCCCTAAATATATCGTCCTCCTATGTCTTCAGTGTCATGCTAGAAAAAGAAAACGAACAAAAGGAAGTACTTACAGAAAATATAGAAATTTTCGCATTTGCCAGCGACTTGGTCCGTGTGGATAGGCTACTGTTATCTCGGGAACGTAAGTACTCCCGGGCTAAAAGTATCTTATTTGATTATTTATTATTGGCACAGTTTTGAGAGGTGGAGCGAGGCAGTGACCTAGTAACTAGCCAGTTGGGCAGACGACATCGTTACCATCGCGGGTAGAACCTGGATGAGGCTAGCACAGAAGCGTGGGGATTGGATATGAAAAAAGAGGCCTATACTCAGCGATGGATGAAGTCGGCAGTGGAAAACGATATGTTTATCCAGGTCATAAGTCTACCTGTGTGCCAAAATTAGACCGTTAATGCGTAATTCGAGTAAACCGCACACCAACTTTCATATTAGTTGGATATGAAGTACTTTAGCAAGATAACGCGGCGTTTCGACACATGTCGGAAATCTAACGAATGGAACTGTTCTACCAGGACAGAGATACATTATCAGACCCAGACAATGTCTAGGCCTACTCCATTTAGCCTCAGTGACTCAATTACACAAGCCTGTATCAATAAATTTCCTCTGTTACAATCTGCAACTGAATTGATAGCAGACAAGGCTGAGTGTAGCAACAGTTCAATGACTGCAGTTATACATATAACAACTTGTATTGCTAAACAAGTATAGTAAACTCTTGTTTAATATAGAAGTCGCAAGGGAATTTCGGCAAAAGTGGCTATTTATCTTTTGGTCTAAAACTCCTTTATGGGGTGACTTTTTACTTTGTGAGTTAGGTGAATTTGCTAGTGGGGTAGTTATCTGCTGGGGCAACTTGCGACATTCGATACTCAACCGTTTATTGCATTCCACTATGTGTACTTAGATGGTACCTTTTTTTTCGGAGGAAACCTTCAAAAGGCACCCGACCGGCCTTCAATCATATGTATTGGTATGGTATCGGCCAAACCGATGCATCCGTAGCATTTAGCATCATGAGCCCAGATTGTTAATATACGTGTTTTTTTTATATCCCATAACTCTAGGGGGTCATTGTACTCGTCATTATGAACAACTTTTACTATGGGACCAAACCTGAAATCGTAAAAAAAAAAATCAGCTGTTCCCTACATTTTGACGAGATAAATACGAGCATAAATGTAGGCAACAGCTGATATTTTTTTTTCGCGATTTGAGGTGTATAATAATAATGGTTCATTTGCAAAAAAAAATATGCAGTGTTACTATTAGGTCCTGAGAAAAAAATGGCTTGAATGACATTCTGCAAAAATGATTTTTCACAATGATATTGACGAAAGTGAGGTTCTGCGTCAAGACCATCTTCATGAATATATTTTCACAATAGCTGCTGACTTCCATTGAGTGATAGACAAAATTGATTCATTAATCAAACAATGCTGATAGGGTATTATAGCTTAATGTTATAAATTTTTCTTATCTAATCTATTGTACCTTTGAAATGTTATTCCTGATTCTGCTCATTCATTAATTATATTGTTTTAATAGTACAAGAAAACTATATCATAACATGTTTTAAAAATAATTTTTTTAAAACTCATTATGATATAGTTTGGTATGGTGAATACTTTGGACCGTTAAAAATACCAAATGGTTTCAATTAACAATACAACAAGGAAACAATATTGTAAATGTAATTCAGCTATTATTTTCCTCTACATAATTCTTCATATTATCATAATATATTGTGAAAAGGAGTGTAAGATAGAGCATGATTTGTTATACAAACAAAACCTGATAATTAGGAGACACATGTTGACAATAAAATCAACAAGATGCTTACCTCTTGCTTATGTTGTGGAACTCCATTATCAGTAAACACAAATTTTAAGTTTTCTCCGTTGTAACTATTGTTTCCAATAGTTGCTGTGAATGTCACATTCGCACCTCTTACTGCAGGCCCATTATCCGATAGGGTCACCTGTAAATAACCTGCTGACACCCCTAAAAAACAGAAATACAAACCGATTTTAAATATACTTAGCGGATAAAAAACTAAATTTCACAGTCCTGTCCAAGACTGAAAAAAATAAAAAAATCAAAATACCCGTTTCCAAGATAAATGCCACGATAAATAAAATGAAAGGAGCCATATCGAACGAAACAAATCACCGATTTAATAATCACTCAGAGAACATAGCAACTGATGAAAATTCTGTAGAATCTTCTTGAATCATCCGTATTACAATAACTGAATACAAGTTAAAATTTCGTATCAAATTAGAGATATTATTGAATAAGTACGTCGTCACAAAAACATGAACGTTTGCGTTTCATTACCAATTTGACACTGACAGTAACTTCATTTGTCACTGTCAGTCAGTCACCATGCCACAGATTATTACTGCTTTAGTGTTTTCATTCACCCGCGGTATACACAAAGGAAGAATAATCACTCGACTAAGAAAATTAAGGGCTTGGTACATACATACGTATACAACGGTACAACCGCAAGTTTATGGATTTGTTGAGGAAATTGTAATGGTGCAGCTAGAGATGGGAATATACCCGGTAAAAATGGGTATAAATGGGTAAATACCCATTTATACCTATTTTTACCTTCCCATTTTTAATTTATACCGGGTAAAAATTAAAATCATTAAGTGAAACTAATTATTCTATTTTTTAATAGATACGATTTATCTTCAGTTTTTTTCAACGGAATTGTGTGAAGTCTTGTTCTTAGAACACTATAAAAGAAGGTATGTTAATTTTAATTCACAGTACAGACGCGCCAGCACATCAAGCTACTACAATGTGTCAAATTTCTATAATAGATTTTCAATATTGCTAAAGTTGGTTCTTTAAATACTAATTATAATCAATTTTGGACTTATAAGTCTAGAAGAACTTGGCCCACGTGTTATTTTCTAACGTCTTTTTTATTTGATTTTGATTTTTTTACATCGGTATTCGGGATCGAACTAACAACCGTCAAGAAATACTATGTCAAAAGCTAAAAAAAAAAAAAAAAACCACTAGGCTCCGAGAGCTTCTCCACAATCGTCGGTTTCAGGTCCACTTTCTCTCGAAAAGAAGTCGTTGGAGAGCGCAGAAAAACGGCTTACCTCAAGGCACCGCTTCTTTTTAATATCTACACTAACGACCAACCGTCTAACCCTAACACGTCCCGCTTTCTCTATACAGACAACCTTGCTCTCACGTCACTAGCCACCACCTTTGAGGAGGTTGAGGCCCACTTGTCAGACGCTCTTGGTAACTTAGCCACATATTACTTCGCTAACTCATTCAAGCCCAATCCGAGCAAAACCCAGTCTTGCATATTTCATCTCCGCAATAGAGAGGCGGGCCGTAAACTTAACATCGTTTGGGGTAGGGTGTCCATCGGGCACAGGCACTTCTCTAAATATCTTGGTGTTACCCTAGACAGGTCTCTAACATTCAGCAAAAACTGCAAGATTATCAAGCAGAAGGTGCAAACTCGCAACAGTCTTCTTCGTCGACTGGTCTCATCGAAGTGGGGTGCTTCGCCTGACGTTATGCGGAATACTGGTCTAGCGCTATCTTTTCTGCGGAAGAATTCGCGTGCCCCGTGTGGAGTCGTTCTGGTCATGCAAAGCTGGTTAATACAGCTTTGAATGAAAGGTGCCGGATCATCACTGGTTGCCTAAAACTGACCCCGGTACAAATGCTGTATCCACTAGCAGGAATCCACTACTGGTGGCGCAGTAGTTCGCAGAGCGGTGGCAAGCTCAAGCGAAAGAGCCAAAATGGTCTACGTCACACGACACCCTTTGCGTGACAACTTCCTTGTGCGACAAAGGCTGAAAAGCCGAAACAGTTTTTTAAAGTGTGTCGTCCCACTCACTGAGGAACCATCACAAGAAAGACTGAAGTTGTGGCGAGACAGTGCTTCCTTACCCAAACCGTTCGTTCCACCCGCTGAAGACCTCCCACCTGGACATGAGTTACCTTGGGTAACCTGGAATTCTTTAAACAGACACCGGACCAAGGTTGGCCGAAGCTAGGAACACCTGTTCAAGTGGAGTTTCATAGACGACTCCGCCTTGGAGTGTAAATGTGGTGCTGTTCCACAAACGATGGGACACTTAACATCGTGTCCTGCGTGTCCTGTCAGCTGTACGTTACAGGAATCGGTGGACGCTGGTGATGGCGCCAAACAAGTAGCTGAATTCTGGACCTAGTCCATTTAGATTGCTATCGACACGCTAAGAAGAAGACCAGGCTCAAAGCTGATCCAGAAATGAATACTGCCTTTGCTAATTTTACTGTCAGCCTTTCGATTTCTTCCTCCTATTGGCTTTTGTGATGATGACGATGGCTGATTCAGATTGTGATTATTCTGAATCCAGCGAACCAATATGGGGCGCTGGGTGCGAGGATGTCATTGTTATAATAGGAGCGTTAGTAGTATTGGTGATATTTACGTCAGTTTGATTCTTCAGGTCATTTTTGGCAACAGAGATATTTTTTTTAGACACTAATTATTACATTTAACTAAATGACCTCCCATTTTGTTGACATTTGCTATTTTATATTTATGATCACAATACTTGCAAATTACTGATTTATCAGGACCCACACTATAGTGTTTCCAAATTTCATCTCGTTTATTTCTGCCTTTTCCCACTATCTAAAAAAAAACAGTGAATTTAATGAAGTTAATAATAAGTGCAAAACACATTTACTTAACATCATAGTATTTCTTGACGTTTGTTAGTTCGATCCCGAATACCGATGTAAAAAAATCAAAATCAAATAAAAAAGACGTTAGAAAATAACACGTGGGCCAAGTTCTTCTAGACTTATAAGTCCAAAATTGATTATAATTAGTATTTAAATAACCAACTTTAGCGATAATGAAAATCTATTACAGAAAGGAGGTGTTTCTTTTTTCATACAACTGTGGCCAAACAATGTACCATGAACAAAAGTACTGAAATATAGGGAAAAAAATCGTAGATTCTGAATAAATATATATTGGATTTATTTACACATTTGTATCACATGAAATTGTCTTTCAAAGATGTTAATAACTTGCAACCCATTTAATAATTTGGCAATCTCATGATACATTCTTCTGATGATGCGTTTCGTTTCTTCATTTTATAAATGTAACAAAAAGAAATTAACCTAAAAATATACTGATTATCATCTTATTTTTGTATTCAAAAAGTTTTTTGCTTTCTTAAGACATTATTTTTGTGAAACAACAACAGCGAATAATAATGAAAAAAAATGCATTTATTTTTTCAGATTATTGTATGCGTTTGGTTAGCTTTCTGAAAGGCCAAAAGACTGTGGTCCAAGGCCGATAATTGTCTATTTTTATATTATTTGTTGTTACATAACAATAATGTCAACATTCCGTTTCGGTTCATTGCATGTTCGTCGGTTTCCCGTCTCTTGGAGTGCTATTTCGTGTGTGATTTCTTATTTGTTGATTTGGCTATTCTTCCCTGGACTTTCAATTGATTTCTTCCATCTTGACGACCTGGCTAATCCATTTAGACTTGACACTGTGATTTGGCTGCGATCGTACTTTCGTTGGATTTCGACAACTTTGCTATTATACTCTGGACTCTGATTAGACGGACTTTTCACAGTTTTTTCCCTATGAAGTTTGAAATAAACTAAATGTTTAATATCTAAACGGCAGTTGGAATGTTGATGAACACAGCCCTTGAATATAAATAGATACTTAATCGTAGGTTGAAGGAAACGAAATGTATTCCATTTCACTTTTATATATTTATGGCTCCCATCGACGGTGAAATGTATTCGCAGAATTTCTCTGAGGACAGGACTTATAATATTTTGACAAATGAAATGGTTTGACAGCTGTCACTGCTGTTAAGAACGTTTCGTTGAACGCAGTTACTATTTGAGGTATTGATTTTTTATATTCTTTTATTTCTTAATCTATCGAATATTGGAGGATTTTAAATACTGCTGATAACACAATTTATTACAAGGAATTTTAATTGTAATTTGTACCTCGGTACAAGTTTGGCCGAAAAAAAACACATCCTTTGACACATTGTAGTAGCTTGATGTGCTGGCGAGTCTGTACTATGAATTAAATAGTGTTAATGAAAATTTTATAGTGTTCTAAGAACAAGACTTCACACAATTCCGTTGAAGAAAACTGAATATAAATCATATCTTTAAAAAATACAATCATTAGTTTCAGTTAAACTGATTTTAATTTTTACCCGGTTTATATTAAAAATGGGTTGCATTTTTACCTTCCCATTTTTAATTTTTACATTCATTTTTACCGGGTATATTCCCATCTCTGAACACAACACACTCTCTTGACACCTGAAATAAAACCAGCCGCTCTATACATTTATGTTCGCATAACTGAACAAAATGTAGGGAACAGCTGTTTTTTTCTCGATTTCAGTGTTTATTCATTTTTATGGGTACTACGCTCCCTTAAAGTATGTCCATCGTTTAACCTGACTGACACACTGTATATTATAGATGTGAAAGTTTCTGAAGATGTTTGGATGTTTTTATTCAATCACTCGTTACACTGTTCAACGGATGGTACAGAGGCCAGCACATCAAGCTACCCCAATCTGTCAGATTTTCCCAATTGAATAATGAACCTATTAATTAATTTATTTGATAGATTTTCAACTTTAGCACAAACAAATAGTTTGTGCTAAAGTTGAAAATCTATCAAATAAATTTGACAGATTGGGGTAGGCTGACCTGCTGGCGTCTGTACGAAAAACTTATACAATGCGAGGTCAGTTAAAACTGGAAAAGTATATCTTGACGTGTAGCCGTGTGTACATACACAACGCTCTTCAGTCAGAAATCTTCCTTGAGGAACTTCTAGATGCGTCCTATGTAGAATTTGCGTTGGTGTAAGCCCAGCTTTAGTTAGTTTTAATCATAGACTAGATTAACTCATTGGGAAATGGAAATGTCCACATTGGGCGTCACTAGTATTTTACTCTATGACTAAAGATTGAAGATTGTGGCAGACTTGTTTTTCATTTTGCACAATTTTTCACACTTTTCCAAATAAGAAAGTTAGTTATCACCACGTATTTTTCAAAACTAAAAATCGAATGCAGAATATGTTTTGAGTGTGAATAGAGTGCATAGATAGAATAAAAAATGGCTACCGTGTTCGATAGCCCCTTCATTCGACAACGTTTACATCGTCTGAGGCGTCGTGATTACGATTTTGACGAAGATCAGAGATTCGGCCGATGTGACTGCACGAGTTATTCTTATTTTGTACTTTCAATGGTGTTATTTTCTGTGGGCACTGTGATTACAGTGTTAGCATTGGGAGACGCCAATGGCAATATTCTCAACAATTTGGGACACATGTGGCTAGTTGGTCCAATTTTTATATGTTCCGGGATGATGGTTGCTGTGAAAAGTATGCTTTATTTGAGGAGAAAAAGCGTGATACAAATGCTACTACACCAAAGGGCGATTATCAGAGTAAGTTCTTAACTTTACCAAGACCACTAGTTTGTATTGTTTGAAACAATATTATTCGAATGCATTTTTTACGACTTGTAAAATTCATTACTGTTGTTGTCAAACAACAAGTTTTGAAAAATAGTATCCGCCCTTAGGATGACCCACTGACCCAAATATTTTGTTTAAACTTTAAAAGATTTAGTTAAAAAAAAATTTTGTGATATTGTTTTACATGATTGTTGTTATTTGTGTTCATTCATGATATTTAAACATCCTGATCCCTGCCCCTTATTGCCCTAATAATATGTAGTAAACAAAATATTATACTAATCAAAATCTTTAACTTTTTTTTTGTAAGTGGGACATGCTTAACAACTGATAAATGTACATGACACCACTTACTAGGTCACAACCATAAATTTGATTAACAGAATTAGAGCTGTGTAAATTTTTTGCATTACAGTTATATTTACATATCAAGTATTTTATCTCTAACAGGTTGAATGTAGAACTAAACATAAATGGCTTCTATGTAAGAATGTACAGACACCAGCAGGTGAACCTACCCCAATCTGTCAAATTTCTTTGATAGATTTTCAACTTTTGCACAAAGGATTATGGTTCATATTCAATTGGGAAAATCTGACAGATTGGGGTAGCTTGATGTGCTGGCCTCTGTACATAAAACATAAAACTAATTAACTGTATGCCATTATAATTCAGTTAATCAATAGCAAATATACCTCACCTTGAACTGCTGACTGAACTGTTTGATATAAGACTAGGCTAATGAGATGGACTGTTGTTATTAAATAACAAGATAATTATATTTGTTTTGCATGCTCACTAAAGGAGAAAGTGTCAAATATCACAAATGTACATAAAGCGTCAGGGAAATCAGACCAGCTCCCCAAATGCTGACTTACTGCGTAGATGATGACCACCTCCCACAAATGTAATGATCATGTTTATTTTTTAGGATATGGCTGCAGTACAAGCTGAACAGGCCTATAGTGGTCAAGTACCTCGCACTGCTTCTAGTGCAACATTACCGCCTTCATATGATGCCTTAATAGCGAGTGCTGATGTTAGTAAACCGCAACCTTCCAGCTCTGAACCACCTCCACCAACATATGATGAAGCGATGTACCTAATAGATGATGAAAAACTACAGATTGATAATAAAAATGATGACAGTGCCAAGCAAGAAACTATCAATCAAATGCCTAGTACCAACTTAGATCTTAGTAAACCCTGAAACATGAAAAAACTACTTATGAGTACTTGTTTATTACTTAGATATGTAAGAAAAACTTAATTCTTCCTTTTGTACTTATATTTTTAGATACATAGTCACTTACTATTAATATAGTATTCTCGGACGTGCCTAAAATATTGATTTGTTAGCAATATTGTTATATATCTCTCAAAGTAAAGGGTATCTATAGTTTAATAACTAGCTTAAGATATAAACTTATGAACTTGTGATGTGTTGACTGCCGCATGCTATGAGCTGATCTCTTTTTGTAGCAGGAGATGATTTTAGATCTGTTTGTATGCAAATGCAAGTGCATTTTTACTAGTTTGGGACAATAATGACATAAAAAGGTTACACTTCACAAAAAAAAAGTTATTATGTAAACAGAATGCTAAATTTCGTTTTTCAAATATTATGCAGTTATTATCCCAAATGAGAAAAGTAATGTCCATATACATAGTATTATTTCATCATAGCATTTTTGGCAGTCACATATTTTGTGGTTATTCTAGTGTGACAAAGCACTTTTTGTGCCAGTTCTTCCTACTCTTATGGTGTGTCTAATCCAAAAATGCAATTTATTTTCCTTAAAATGCTAATTTTATAAACATAAAATTATAAGGAACTTACACCCAATGTAATGAGCTAGGGAGAAAGTTATTCTTGTATTTATCAGCTCCACTATTTTTGCATTATGCATCCTGCAATGTTACTAATATTATTAATTGAAGACTGATGCATTTATATTAGTAATGTTGCCAGGCAATCCATTAAACTTTGATCTGAACTTATGCATAAAAAGAATAATACACAAAAAAATACTGCCAAAGATTGTGGGCATTGCAAAATATTCTTGAGATCTTGCTTTATTGCATGGTTCAAGTAAGTTTGAAATGTCCTGATTAATTCAAACTAGCTTAGTTCTTACATACTGTTGTATGTAAGAACTAACCACATATTATGGCTGATGTGAAAAAATACTTATATAATTCTATTTGTGTGCTGCTGAAACACAGTTGCTAGTCTGTAAAATAAATGAAGCATTTTGCAGTATTTAATGAACACAAATATTTGCCTTCCATAATAATTGTTGACTGTGTTGTAGTGTTTATACAATATTTTAATAAGGTCATTTATTTTGGTCAGGGCTATTTAAATTCAGTGCTAAGAAAAGAAGTACTTAAAAGGCTTAACTGAAGTGATCATTTGAAGGCCAAACATGGCCCTACTTTGTTCTTTGGTGAATAAGTCATGTGCCTTTTTCAGCAAGTGCTCTTTGCTATTTTTTAGAAGGAGCTAGATTTGACATAGGTACATAATAGATTAGGAAAAAATTAATTAGTGTCAATACCTAAACTATACAACATTTAAACATTATTTTAGTTTATGTGAAACCTAAATATAGTTTGTTCAGAATAAGTGACTGAATCAATTCCAGTAATTTTTACACCATGTTATATTTTGCACCAAAAATATTTAAAAAAGGTTACAAGTTTGACATTAAGCGACACTATGTATATGTAGTGCAATCCACGAAGACGCGCCCCCCTCTTCTTCCGATTCGTTAGGGTCAGTTCACACCGAAACGCGACGCGACGTGACGATGCTGGAAGAGGCAGTGATTTTGCGCTGCGCCGCGGAGCGCAGCGCGAACGCTCCGCTCTCGCACACCGTGTTAGATAGTCCATTTTCCGGGGAATGCTATAAGCTATATAACATCACGCTACGACCAATAGGAGCGTCGCAGCATTGAAAAATGTTGCAAAAACGGGAAAAATTATTCCTTTTGAGAGCTTCCGTTGCGTGCGCTGCGTAAACGGTTAAAGTTACGCAAAAATAATGTATGACGAAATTGTTTCGAATTAAAAGTTCTAAAAAAAAGTACGCGACAGCATGTCTATCTTTTAAGGTTGACTCACTATAACCATTTTTATGATAATCAAATTTGTTCTAAAATAATGCATTATTTGCGAAGGTGTTTTTATAAACATGATATTAATCCTTATCCAAATAAACACGTTATTCATCACAAATATTTAATTTTGAATAAAATTGCCCTTGACATCTTTTGATTTCAATGAATATCTTAGGAGATATCATAGTTTTAAAATAAATCAGCACGGCAGCCGCGCGCGCCATTATCTCATCTGCCTAGCCTTTTCCCGACTATGTTGGGGTTGGCTTCCAGTCTAACCGGATGCAGCTGAATACATGGAGTGACTGCATGTCTGACCTCCACAATCCAGTTACTGGGTAATACGATACCCCTTGGTAAGACTGGTTATCAGACTTTCGGGCTTCTGACTACCCGTAACGACTGACAAAGATCTGCGAATGACAGCCGGGACCAACGGCTTAACGTGCTTTCCGAGGCACGGAGGGATCTCGGTACCTATGTAAAGATAGTCACCCATTCACAGACCAACCGCGGCAAGCGTAGCTTAAGCTGATCGAGGCCAGCACATCAAGCTACCCCAAGCTGTCAAATTTCTTTGATAGATTTTCAACTTTACTTCAAAGGAATAAGGTTCATATTCAATTGGGAAAATTTGACAGATTGGTGTAGCTTGATGTCGTAGACAGAGATAGCATTCTCTGTCTACGCTTGATGTGCTGGCATCTGTACATAGATTCTTTACATAAAAATACTAGACACGTGGTTCGGGTTTCACATATACTAAAAAGGCTCCGACGCAGAATGTCCACTTCTCAAAATGTCCACTGGTCGCAAAATGTCCTTTTCTCAGAATGTCTCTTTCGCAGAATGTCCACTTCGCAAAATGTCTCTTTCGCAGAATGTCCACTTCGCAAAATGTCCCTTTCGCATATTGTCCCCTTTTCATTTTTGACTTACTTTAATCATAATTCAATTCATTTTAGCAATTAGCTTTCACACATCATGTTTGACGTGTGTTTATTTGTATCGATATGGGTAAGCAAAAAAAATATATATATATATATAGTACAGACGCCAGCAGGTCAACCTACCCCAATCTGTCAAATTTTTTTGATAGATTTTCAACTTTAGTGCAAAGGAATAAGGTTCATATTGAATTGGGAAAATCTGACAGATTGGGGTAGCTTGATGTGCTGGCCTATGTACAGACGCCAGCAGGTCAACCTACTCCAATCTGTCAAATTTCTTTGATAGATTTTCATCTTTAGCACAAAGGAATAAGGTTCATATTCAATTGGGAAAATCTGACAGATTGGGGTAGCTAGATGTGCTGGCCTCTGTACAAATCACATTTATTTCTTTGCATAATCGCTTGATTTAAAGTAATTATTTTACCAACTTAATTGTTATTAACTCGCAATAAAAAAAAATAAAGTCAAATTTCTTTTTTTTTTTATTGCGAGTTAATAACAATTAAGTTGGTGAAATAATTACTTTAAATCAAGCGATTATGCAAAGAAATAAATGTGATTTGTACTATTTTTTTTTTTTTTTTTTTCTTACCCATATCGATACAAATAAACACACGTCAAACATGACGTGTGAAGCTAATTGCTAAAATGAATTGAATTATGATTAAAGTAAGTCCCGTATTACAGAACGTCACTCAATACTCAAGCATTACTTAAAACTAGTTTCAACCAATCAAATGGCTTGAATCTAGTTTTAAGTAATGTTTGAGTATTGAGTGACATTCTGTAATACGGGCCTAAGTCAGAAATGAAAAGGGGACAATATCCGAAAGGGACATTTTGCGAAGTGGACATTCTGCAAAAGAGACATTCTGAGAAAAGGACATTTTGCGACCAGTGGACATTTTGAGAAGTGGACATTCTGCGTCGGAGCCACTAAAAATAATGTTGTATATTTGAGAATGAAGGATAAGTCATGTATTACATCATCATAATACCCTTTGAATGCTGGAACCGAGACATAGTGGAATTTTTATGGTGTCTATGATTGCAGCATACCAAAAGTTAATAAATAACTACTAGAATCCAGCCTTTCAAGAAGTCTAATGTTATTTTTATAGCTTTACTGATTGGAAATGTCGTTGGAAATGAAAACAATTTCAATATGTTTGATAACTGTATACAACATAAGGCTGATTTTATAGTGGCACTTACAGACTGTACTGACTGGGCTGTTGAAATTCAAACATAAAAAAGCAATTTTACAGAGAGAGTCAGAGAGAGAGATATCTTTTAAAAAAGCGCAGTTTTTAAGTGTGACTAATCTACATTGATAAATACCCCACATGCTTTTATATAAAATCACTTTGTGTTTAATTATATTTCACACATTGAAATATTGTGAAGTATACACAGTTGTAGTTTATTTATAATAAGTTGTTATTGAACGTTGCTTCTTATGTCCTTACAACTAGTTTTAGAATAGCTTCAGGGATTTATCTTTTTGTTTTTATCAATAAATTCTGATATGTTATTTAACTTGTTACAATGCTGTGAGATTAGTTAAACCTCCGTGAATTGAAGAAATAAGATCAATAATTGTGCCAGAAACTGAATAAATTTTAAAGGTCAGTAATGTTTTGCAATAGGAACAAGGAAAATTATTAACTGTGGCTAGGCTATGTACTGACAAAATGATATTGATGTTCACTTTGTGATTTTAAAACCAACTGCAAATATTTGTATACTGATCTCCCTAGAGCTATTAATTATACACTTTTTCAAGTTATTTTTTATTTTATTCCCATGTTCCATTCTCAGAATACAGAACAGTATTCTGAGGTTCCATTATTATAATCCTTTTAAAAATTTGGGTGGAAATAGTATAACAAAAACAATAAAAATTTGTATTTATTTAGTGACTTGCTCTGAGGAATTATCTGCATTTTATTACCACAAAGGCAAGGAGGGGTAATTAACGGTCATTAGTAGACTTAAAACTTAGAAAAGAAAAAGCAATAAAATAGGCAAAGCATAATTTTCTGTAATAATTATTTTGGTTGATATAAAAAAGTGAAATGCAACACTTAGATCCTTACCATAAGTACAATAATAAAATACTGTAAAGTTATGTAAGTCTACCAAAGTACTTAGCTCTAAAGCAAACATCTCTCAATTGAGGCCATTGTACAATAATAATGTCTGCGAAGAACTGAAGTATTTTTCCAGTCAATGAGAGGGTGCGAACTCTGCATATACTCTCTATGAAAACTATACGGCAATCTAACATAAACAAACATCTCAATACAAAAGCAACAACACAGACTGGAATGCAAGTGCCAGGACCATTACAAAATATTACATCAGGTTTAAAATGATATATTACTGGTAAAGTGCACCAAGTAGCATACAGAGTGCTGATTACTGAAGAAAAATATGACTGTTGCACATTTCTACTTCTGGGTATCCTACTGAGAGAGTAGTCAGTATGTTCTTTCTCTGTTTCATGAATCTTGACCGCACTGCTAGCATCATTGTCAGCTAAAATATACATCCTCGGCTGATATTTCTTCATATTAATACTCTTCACAAATCTCAATATTTCTGTTGTATGACCTCCAGAGCCAATGCAAAAAACGGTACGCAAAGATTTTGGTCTTGTCAGTTCACATTTACTGGTGAAAATATCGTATAACAAGTAAAATACTCGAAGAAGGAATGCTAAAATAATAAATAACAGGAATCCGCCGAAAAATTCTATCGTCGTCATTTTTTCTTACTACCTCAGTAGCGACACTTTACAATGAGATTTATTATTTATTACTACTGTAGCGGTTTATAAATAACAACAAAATTTTAACATGTATTCACTATAAAATGTTACTAAAAAACATACAATAATATTGTTTGTATTTTTGTTAGGTTATGTGACACTTGACATGACACTTTACCGTTGTCTTGTCCTGTGAAATTGTCAATGTCTGATTGTCATTATCCAGTTGACTTTTAGCACTCGCATACACATACTTTTATACACTAAAGTGATGTACCTGAACTCATTTTGCTGTTACCGGTTATCAATGTTGTGTATTTATTTATAATCAACCGATAACTCATGTTCGCACTTAGCTATTGATTGTATGTCACTACTGGCAATTGCAACAGCTAGCACAACAATGAACAGCGGTGAGGTTGGCAATTGCTGCTCGTTATCGTAGGCTATTTTATCTACCAACATCTGGGACTGGACCATAAACTTGATGAAGACTTTAGTAATTAGGTACAGAGGCCAGCACATCAAGCTACCCCAATCTGTCAAATTTCTTCTATAGATTTTCAACTTTACTTCAAAGGAATAAGGTTCATATTCAAATGGGATAATTTGACAGATTGGGGTGGCTTGATGTGCTGGCCTCTGTACATATTAGTGGACACACTATCACAAATTATCTGGTACAGGTAGTTTTACCTCAAGCGTTATCAGTATGTTGAAATTATTAAATTACGGTTTTCAACAAAAGTACGATTAATCAACACAGATGTTGACCGATGCAGCGATGATCTTGATTAGTTATACCGGTTAATTAAACCACTCGGACGTCACTCACAAAAACGTCAAAGTGACAGTTTGGCAAACAATTATTGCAAACATTTTTGGCTTTTGGATTCAGTGACGAGTGAAAAAGCGAAATTCATAATTATTGTACCATTTTGTTTATTTTTCACAAGATAATGCTATTAATTAAATCTATATTTTGGCACCTGTATTAGCACATATTTTATGTTAAAACCATTCAAAATGAGGGTCCTAAGTATTCTGGGGTCTAGTGTGTTTCAAATTCTTTCCCTTATTTTTGTTTTGGGTTATCTTCTCGGTGTTTTGAATTTATACTTTAGTGACAAAAATAACTATTGTATAATGACTTATATGTTTGAGTATCCACAGTTCGTGGTTAGTATCAGCTTATTTACAATCAACACCCCCCAAAAATCTTGTAGCAGTGTTTTTAATAATGAATATTTTTAGCGATTGTCCGTTCCGGAAAATAAGATGTATCCCCAATATGGATTGTATGCGTATAGCGAAGGAAGATTTACCGAGAGAGCTAGAAAAATGTGGTATGTATGTATTCATAAAGTAGTTCACAGTAAAAATGTAGATTTCATTAAAAAAATAAATTTAAAAGATCTTATGAAGAATAAAATCGCAGCCTATCCCTTAGGCAGGGATACAGATATGCTGAATGTGATTTTTATAAACAAAACCGAAACTTCTTCCATACTTAATGAAATCAACAGGTTTGATGGTGTCCCAGTGTTGTTTCTGCCTGGGAATTCAGGCAGTCACATGCAAGCCAGATCACTTGCATCTGTAGCTCTAAGGAAGGCTCTTTCAAAAGGATATCAATACCACTTTGATTTCTTTTCAAGTAAGTCTATTACATTTTTTTTACTTTTTTGCAGAAATAACACATGAAGAGATATTCTCATGCTTGATTTAAATTATATTATCTGGTCAAGATATTCAGTATAACTTATTTTAATAATAAAACAAAAATGATAGTTAAAAGTTTTGGAAATGATTGTGACTTGGAAGCTAATACTGCAAGTAAAATCATGCCATTGAATTGAATGGCTTCTAATTCATGAATTCATTCATGAATCACATTTTGTGAGAGTATGTGTGCACTGATGCGCACAACAATCAATGCATCACTTGAGTTATAAATATTTTTATGATTCAATGAAATTGTAATATTGCTAAAATTGTTAAGTATATGATAGAAATTTTTTGGGACTCTTCTAATTAACTTTCAAAAGTCCTAATCTTATATGTAGAGTTTTGTTTGAAATGGGAAGTTACTGTTACTTTATATTAGAATAATAATTTTAATTTAAATATCTTTAATGACTGAAGTTTCTCTTTCGAGGCATCCCAAATTTTTCTCAGTGATCACCTAAACTGGCTACATGAACGAATTTAAGTTATTAAAAATAATCTTCACTCTGAATGACAACCAGTCCTACCAAGGGGTATTCCGTTATCCAGTAACTGGGTTGTGGAGGTCAGATAGGCACTCTCTCTATGTAAAATACTGGTATTCAGCTGCATCTGGTTAGACTGGAAGCCGACTCCTGATGATGAATCTTGACTCTAAATATCTCTCTTTTGTCTTAATTAAACATACAATTTAATAGTAAGTATACTGTCTTTTTAGTAAGTTACAATGAAGAGTTGTCTGGGCTATATGGAGGGGTGCTGCAGAGCCAGACCAAGTTTGCAGCAGCCTCCATTACGAAGATCTTGAGTTTATACAAAAGTAATAAGTACACAAAAACTGTACCAACATCAGTTTTACTCATTGGACATTCAATGGTAAGTAATAATATAGTTGTCATCTTTCTCCTGCCCTTATCCCAATTTATTTGGAGGTGGCACATCATGACTGACATGTCTTTTCTATTTTAATCCCACTGCTGAACAAAAGGCTCTCCTCATGACTTTCAGCTCTTTCGATCCAGGGCTAAAGTGGACTACTGGTTGTTTGTTTTTTTAATAATATAATCACACTATCACACTTCACACTAATATTATAAAGGCGAAAGTTGGTGAATGTTTGTTACTTCTTCACGCTCAAACGGCTGGACCAATTTTGATAAAATTTTGTAAGGAGCTGACATCCTGGATTAACATACATATAGGCTACTTTTTATCCCGATTTTCCCCATTTAGGGCTGATTTTTCAATCATCTGATAACTTTCTATTGTATTCTATTTTTAATTATGGCAAGTAAAGCCGATGCCGACTATTCTGCCAATGTCAAAGTGAACTGGAAAAGCAAGTGTGCATTATTTTTAATTAAAAGTTAAAAAGTAAAAAAACTATGATGCTACCAAGATTCTACAGTATCTGATAACTTTATTCAACAAATAATTTTGACATTTATTTCATATAAAAACTGCCAAATGTCAATTTTATTCCTCAAATAAAAGTTATCTGGCAATGGAAAAGCCAGCCCTTAAATAATTATATTTCCGTAAGCAACTGTTGCGTGTTATCGAAGCCATTAACTTACAGAATGCAAACTAATGATGTACATACTGTAACAATTTTTTATCAAAATTATTTATGTTACATTTAATTTATCACTTAATTTATTAATACATTTTAAAACAGTTATATTTATAGTAATTTATCATAAAGCAATCTCTGCTAACTAACTAATGTAATTTCTAAAAATTGTAAAGGTGATTATTATAATAAAGAAAGTTGTAATTTTTTGTGTCAAAATCCAATGCCAGCAAACTTGAACCCACCCGTTTTCTATTGCCTAGGGAGGACTCATAGCTAAACGACTATTAGCCTACCCAAGCACAATCAATATGACTTCAATAGCCATCTCATTGGCTGCTCCATTGGAAGCTCCAGTAATCAATGTGGATGCAGCAATGGATGACTACTACATGTTAATGAACCTCGAATGGGACACATACATTAATAACAACATAGAAATGAAACAGAAAAAAATCTTGATCAGTTTCGGAAATGGACCTCGCGATGTCTTGATACCATCTGGTTTGACTGCTTCGAATGATAGCTATATCAACGCTTTGGTAAGTAAAAAAATTGCAGGTATGTAATTTCATACAATTCATTGTTTTCTGCAGCCTATATATAGGTCTTGATAATTATCGCTTTGAGTATTTTACACGTTCGGAGATGCGGGTAAAATCGTGACTGGTTGTACTTGTACCTAAGTATCAATCGCCCAGAAACTGTACGATAATATTGTGCGATACAAGTTTTGCTTCTGTACAAGGGATATCTTTTTCTATTCCTTGGTCCCTGCTCTACTCGCTTTCAGTTTTCACCTGCAAGTTTCACTATGATGTCTTCACAACTCATGAAGTCATGACCAGTAGTCGGAGTAGGTAGAGCTGTTTGGGGTGAATGACCGCAAACATTGATGTTAACATGGATATGCCCCTGAAATCCCGGTATTTTGATATAAAAGTGGATTATCCATTTAAATATAACGTTCCAATTAAGCACTGACAAAAGAAACTACTTAAATAGTTGTTTTTTTAATTTCGAGAATTCCCGGGATTTTCGGAAATACTTGGCATATCTATGTTATGTCCGCATGTAGCAAATAACAAAAATACCTCTACCTACTCCTATAAAAACTACTTAAACAATGTTTTTTTAATTCCGACAATTCCCGGGATTCCGGGAAATATTTGGCATATCCATGTTATGTCCGCATGTCGTAAGTAGCAAAAACAGCTCTACCTACTCCGACCACTGGTCATGACACATGCATTCATTGACTGGACAGGTTCACTTTTCTCTGTGTGGTTTTTTTTCTCAAAAGATGATGTTTTGTTTGAACTTTAAAAGAGACTGACCTCTGAGTTTGTTTTGGTGTTTCTTCTCAGGGTATTTGGTTAAGAAACACGTTACTGACCGTCATCTAGTTAAAAAACTTATTTCTTTATGACGTGAAAAGCAAAACAAACCAATTTATAGAAATCATAATTATATCATCCCCCACAGCACAGTCACCTTATACATTGGAATACGACGAAATTGGTTTAAGTATTCTAATTAATATTTTCTTAGACCACTGCAGTACCAGGAGTGTGGGCGTCACCAGACCATGTATGCATAGCTTGGTGCAAACAACTAGTCATGGTCATAAATCGATACCTGTTCTCTATCATGGATCCTGTCACAGAACAGGTTGTTGAAGACCATCGAGTATTGATGTTACAAGCTAAGCGACATTTTCAGGTAAAAAATATTTTGCTGTTGAAAAAAAGCCAAGACCCTTTTTCTTAGGAACGCGTGGAGTTATCAAGTTGAAATTAATATCAAATACTCAGGGCTGCAAAACCTTGAAGCTGTTAAAAAAAATCAAACTTCTAAATCAACGCAATGTAGCACAGGTACCTAAAGGAAAAAATCCGAAAACCGTAAATTTGTAGTTATATTACAAAAAAAAAAACTATTTACAGAACTACAAATTGGTACGGAGCCCTCGGTGCGCGAATCCGACTCGCACTGGGGGCTTAGGGTGCTTACAAAAAGAAACAGGTATCCAGTGCAGGCGAGTCTGTGCGGGTCGGTACCGATCAGTGCGGGTGAAATAGTCCCACATTAACTTATGCTCTCACACATAAAGAAACAGGTAAAACATGTATCCGAAGATCAAACCTGCGGAGACCTGTACCGGGAGTCGGGACCGAAAACTCGCTTCTTTATGTAAGCTCCCTTACTCTTGAAACTAATTTTAATTCCAATGTAATGCCAATACGATTCCAATGTAAATTCAAGAGTAAGCACCCTGGACCGGTTTTTTATTTAGTATCGTAATTATTATCTGGAGATGAGGAGATCAGCTGTGCCGTAGCGATACTATAATGTAATGTCCCTTTTTACCGACTTCAGAAAAAGGAGGAGGTACTATGTTCGGATGTTTGTATGTTTTTTTTTTTTTTTTTGTATGTTTGTTCATCGAATACTCCGCCAATTGTCGACGGATTTTCAAAATTATTTTTTTGTTCGAAAGTAGATAGTTCTGAGGTGGTCCCATTGTCACCAAGTTAGGATCTGATGATGGGATCTTAGAGAAATCGAGGGCAACCCTCAAATTTTATAGGCTCACTTATTGTTTTTCGCATATTTTATGAAGTATCTTGTGTATTTGCGTATGGTTGTCACCATCTCAGGTAGCTGAGCTGATGATGGAAGGTACAACTCCTTAACAGTAAGAAGTTACTCGAACAGACAAGGACAGTTTTAGTAAATTGTTTTGATGTTTGATAGGGCATTTGCCACATTTGGTCTCATGATCATCAAGTCATGACCTGATGCTGCAGTCAGGATAGGCTGCAGAGTACCTAACTCCTCGACAACTAACAGCAGATATATCGTGTTTAGGCTCATTGAAAAGGGCTCGATGTGTGGATAAACGTACTGTTAATGAGAAACACCGAAGTACCTACACAGAGACTTGATGCTGATGCCAGGAGCATCAGAAAAAGTACAAACCTTGAAATTACAGCACCGTAGTCGTGTTTGGCCTCATTTTAAACAGGACTAAATTTTAAGTTCAATGCAATGTTGACATAAGTCTGGCCTGATGCTGCCAGGATTATCAGCGGGATCCTGGAGAAATCGAAGGAACTCTTCAAATATTATATGCACACCTATAGCGATTCGGGTATTATTTATACTAACTCGTGCATTTGCTTTCGGAAAGCAAAATTTAGTGAAGTAAAACTGATGATGAAGACCACAGATGGCCACCGGGACTACTCAATAATAAGTATTTCACAGGTTGCGATTCGACTACTTTAATATGGTTGCAAAGCAATTTATGCTCGTCACAATGCGAATGGTGGAGTACCAGGAGAACTCCTCAACAATTAACGTCCCTGTATCGGGAAAAGTAATATTTTGTAAAAAGCGATGAGCTTGATGTATTATAAACAGTCCCACTAAAAAGCGAGAAATAAAAACTTTTTAACAAAAAAAAAAACCGACTTCCATAAAAAACACTACAAAGTGAAAAATAACTTTGATTTCGGAAGTCGGTGGCAATAAACTAAAATACAGATCCAAAGACACCGACTTCCGAAATCAAAGTTATTTTTCACTTTGTAGTGTTTTTTATGGAAGTCGGTTGTTTACGTCAGTACTTTTTCGAAGCTAGACAAATACTGTTAATATTATTTTCATTTAGGTAAATACTTAAAGTTTTTGTAGTAAGTACATGAGGGACTTTCAAAGTAGGTACCTATGCATTTTTAATTACATGGTATAGGTACAAACAATTATTGGGTGAATCGCTACTCTCCTATTCTAGATCATTGACTAATTTGTATTTAGGACAGTTTCGAGAAATAAGTTGTTGGAGCTTTATTGAGGTTGTTATTTATGCTTGGGTATCGATATTTTTTATGTAGTTACGAGAATTGAAACTTTTGATTCGGTATCATATTCCTACTTAGACCACTTCTACCACTGCAATGTCAAATATCGGTAATATCGGTATCTGTAACATTTAACTTGACACTCAGGATTTATCATGTGTATTATCAAATTGTAAAGTTAATTGATATTATCACTTATCGCGACATGCAACATGATAGTACTAACAACGGAAACATAATTCCGGCATAGACATATCTGGGTTAATTTTACGGCGTATCATTTAGTTGAAATTTGCAGAGCAATCTCGATAAGATAAGACTTATACCGAAGTTTAATAAATTTTCTGACTGGCTCGTTGCTCTATGATTCGCAAGCGCGAGCGTGACGTCTCGCGCACGATTCCCAGGCAGTGTTATTGGGTTCTTCATCAGAAATATCTCAGTACCTGCCATGTGGATTTGAACCCAACTAATGGCAATAGGCTCTTTAAACATAACAGACGAAATCTGGATGTCCTAAACATATCTGCCAACCCCTTAAACGTTATGTATGAATTTCCTTTCATTGTTAAATTTTGGGACTGCTTTCAGGCCAATCGTTCGATGATAATGAGTCCGGATTCACCGCGCACGAATATGACCATGATTGCTGATGCCTTCTGGTATGAGGATAACAGGAGGATCTATCAAATATCAAGGCCTCAGATTGATAAGTATGTACTTTTCTTTTATCTACTAACTCGTATAAAGTCTGAACTTTGATAGAGACTATGACATATAATTTTATTCGTCGTTCTTTCTCAGAAATTTGACAGTTTAAACAAAGTCATACGGATAAAAAGCAGGTGAAAAATGCAGTCGAAACTAAAGGTGTTAACTTGTAACGAATTCTTTTTAAGATTTACGTTTTTTTTTAAACATCAAAGCCCATATTATTAGTTGCTCTGGTATGAAGAATGACATGTAAAAAAATGCAACATAATAGTGGCGACAACGAACAGATGGGCAAGTCTCGTATTTTAAGAACGTTCGCAGTCTAATCTCAGTCTCAATCTGTCAACATATTCAAAAATACCACTAATTTCCCTACATTGTTGATAATTTTTTTACACTGATTGTCGCTTGAGATGAAGACTAGATTTTGAACGTTTTTAATTACGAGAATTGGCTGGTTTGTCCCGTATTAAAAAAAATCCTATGTTCTATATAATATTCTATCATAATTGCATTGTGCAGTAATGACACCCACACGGCCGGAAATTACAATTGGACTGTAATCACGCTGCTATCGTGCTCTCTCATCGCTCTTGGTTATTGTACGGTCTGCAACAAGACTGGGTACAGTCGCCAGCATATCAAGCTACCCGAAACTGTAAAATTTTCCCAATCAACTTTGAACCTTATGCTTTAGCGATAAAGTTGAAAATATATTAAAGAAATTTGACAGATTGTAGTAGCTTGATGTCGTCGGCTAAGTATTCTAAGCTACTAACTCCATGTTTGGCTAAACTGACTGTTTTGTATCAAATGAAAGAGAAAAATATTTTATAGTCAGTTTAGCCAAACATGGAGTTAGCAGCTTTGAATACTTAATAATTGATTTGATTGATTAACGATTTATTCACTAAAATTTCTTAAAGCTAGGTACATTACCCCACCGAAACTGCTTACGCAGTTTAACTGTGAGAATTAACCGACGATGTGCTGTCGTCTATACTTAAAATTAAAGTTTACAATAAGTTCGGTTCTTGATTAATTCGAAGACATGATTATTTTGTACTCTGTATTTTATTGATTAACAAGTCGTGTGCCAGATAAAGACGAACTTCCATAAAAACATTTACAGGGAATTTGCGAAAATCCTTCCGTAGTGCTCACTTTCGCTGTTTATGGAACTCCTCCTCTTGTGCAAAGTTTCATTCATCCCAGACCCAGCGAATTATGCTCATGGTTGTCTGACAGTCAATAAATAAATGAATTTAAGATTTTTATTTTATAAATGAATGTACTTATGTTGCCAAGTGTATGCTAAATAAAACAAGAAATTTGTGTCATTGCAACATCGTTTTCTTCTAATTAACATTAATATTATTATCAGTTCTGCATATCAATGTCGAGTGACATCAGCTAGGTATTGCTTAAAGTCTGTATGGCTGAGGAATATAATTTGCATAATGATTTGTTCTGTACAGTTTACGCATAATGATACGTTATAATTTGGTCACGCTCGGTGCTAGTATAGCTTGACTAGTTAATCAGCTATTTAGTATTTTTTTTATATCTGGCAAACCTGCATAAGAAATAAAACATTATAAAAAATGGAATTACTATTTCATGAAATAATGAAGAAGCCAATTCTATCTCAAGGAGTTGTATTGCTGATTCTAATTATTATTATTTCCTAATTCTGTAAAGTTATATTTGTTACGGTCGCGAAACATATTTTAATCGACATACAACCTGACACTGACCTGCAAATTGCAAAAAACCTAAGTAAAATTAAGTTTCGCGGGGTACCTTAGCGAATCCCCCATAAGGGCGTTTTGATTTATTATCTGTTTTGATTACTATTTTTATTTTACAAATGCTTCTTAATTTAGGAAAAAACCTCATAGAAATGTGCAGGTTTTTGCGGTAAACATTCGATAAATCCAGTTCTAGATAACGTGTTTTGATCGAATTTATTAATAGCCAATTATTTTATTGCTATCGCCGGTACTTAAGCACCTCTAATACTACATATACTTATTCTTAGGTATAATACCGAGTGGCAGGGAAAATGTACGGAACAGCAATATTAGAAAAAAATAACGGTCGTATATTTACAACGCAGCCCTCTGCGTTAAAAATTGTATTCCATCGTTTTCAGAATTATATGTACTGAATCCATCCATGGCAATAGGTTGCTCGTCGATGTTCCCGTCACCCTGTATATTTCAATATTAAAATTCGTTTGTATAAATACACTGCCAAGGTCAAAAAAGCCAATTCCCGTAATTAAAAACGTTCTAAATCTATTTGCAATCTCATCTCAGCGACTATCAATGTCAAAAACTTAGGGAAATAAGATGTATTTTTGACAGATTGAGACAGATCAGACTGTGAACTATCTTAAATTTACGAGAATTGCCCCTCTTGTCAAAACTTCTGTCTCTAAAACAAATTATTGCAAGCTAAAGCCCGCTTCCCACCGTACACGCAGTGAGAAAGTGTACTACTATCAATAAATTAATTATTTGATCACTGCTATTTTCTGTTACTTGAAGGATATGAAATTAATGCGAGTGATTGATAGCTTGACGGTTGACAGGACACACCAAGTAACACGGGATAAGGGCAGGAAGATAATGATGCTTTTTCTGTTACTTGCCTATACTTGTAAACTCAAGTGATCAATGTATTTTATTGAAGGCGAATGCGTCAAGGTATCCCGCGAAATTATTATTATTTTACGGTTTTTGCAATTAGCAGGTCAGTATCAGATTTTATTTTGATTAAAATATGACGTGGCCGTAACAAATATTTATTTTAAGAATTATAATCATAAAATTCTTCAATACAACTCTCTAAGTTCAAAGCCCATATTACCTTATTGAATGAATATTTCATGAAATCATGACATTTGAGGCAAGTTGTAGGTAACTCAAGGAGTTGTTTTGCTAATTCTAATCATTATAATTCTGTAGTCATATTTTTTACGGTCACAAATCAAGGACGGTATAGTTCGAAGTAGTAAAAGTGTATGGGCTGCAAAATCCCCGCATGCGGTTTTCACTTTTCAGGAAAGTAATCTCTGTGTAAACCGGCCTTTACTCATTAACGTTTTTTATGACGTGTTTCTATAGATCTATGTTTTGGCTTACATCCAGAGATGCAGTAAACGTATATTTTAAGATTCTATAAATGACGTCATCTGAATATTTCCGTCAATCGTTTACATGTATACGCATTAAGTTATACGAGAATAGTATATTTCATTACAAGTGCGGAAAGGTTGTCATTGCAAAGAGTTCCGACAAATGTCTACCCGAGCCGAGGTGCAGCCGAAGGCGAGGGTTGACAGTCGGAACAAGTTGCAATGACGGTTTCGCACGTGTACTGAACGACTATTTTTAATACAGTTGCGAAAAGATGAAGCAATTTAATAAAATAAGGTGCTGTTAATTCAAAAAAACTAGGGTCGAAATTACTCATTTTGTGCAACAAACAACTAAAACTCGCAAAGACAATTTCTGAAAAATGGCGCCAACCGTAGAATATATGCAGAGATTTTTTTTTTCTTCACCCATTCTGGTAGGCAAAGGGAACTATGCCCATACAGCCAAGTTTTCAGTAGAATTTTTTTATTGATATGAAATGAAAATGAAATTTAATGAGATGAAATGAAATGAAACCTAACCTAACTTATTCAATCAAATCATTAAATCTGATATTGAAACATATTAGTAGCTTCTTTTTAGAAATATACGTATTTGCATGAATCATAAAAACTTCTATGAACTTTTTTAGTAAAAACTTCATGGTTGGTTTTTCATAGATTAGATTTTGACAATTGGGAAAGAGAACGCACGAGTTCGGGAAAGGTAAAAAAAAAGCACGAATATGTCCACATCCCGAACGCTATACGTCCCTGCAATACGCCACTTTTTGAGAAACTGTATTAAAAAAATGCATGTGAAACAGTGAGAAATATATGCAGTTTTTATTTTTATAGTCCACACTTGTTCGACCTTGCAGTAATGGGCTATTACTGAGAAATTGCGTACTTTAACTAAACCGTAACAAAGTGCCATTCAAAGCGGAGGAAACTATGCTTAAATAAATGAGACTACATGTTTAGAAACAAGTGTCAATATTGTTTAACAGCTATTTATTGTAATAGCTATTATACGGAATGTTGCAGAAATACATAACAAGCATCTGCCACTTGTTGTAGCATGCCATTTTTTATGTCAATTGAGAACGTGGTACTATTTGTAGGGCCTGTCCGCAAAAAAAGTCTATAATTAATTAATAATTATACACCCCAATTAGAGTATTGAGTTAAAAGCTTAATAGTAGTAGTATTTATAGTATTTTTAAGTTATATTATTATTGTATTGTGTGTTTATATGGGCCTTGATGCCTGAAATAAACAGATAAATAAATAAATAACGTATTTTTTTAAAGCTTGCTATTTGTATTAAAAAAATTGTGTTGACATTAGCATTATGCATTTAAAATTGAGTCTAATTGCCTAGAAATAAGGTTTAATTTTATTTGGCATAATCGGCGGTTAATATGAAAAAATACATAATTAAAAAAAATACCTCTATTTAAAATTTATTGAAATCGATTCAGTAGTCAATTATTCAAACTACTTTCAGGACTTGCGTTTATTCTGTTACACCTTGTATATAAAAATACGAATTGAGAACTTCCTCCTTTTTTGAAGTCGGTTAAAAAAACTTAAAAAATATAGTACCCACTACATTTTCCACATAATACAACTTAGACATTTACAAATTGGTGACAACCGTAATTGTAATCAGGAAAAAAATAGTTATATGAACAAAAGACTAACTAAAAAAACTTTTTTACAAAAAAAAAAACAACCGACTTCCAAAAAAAAACACTACAAAGTGAAAAATAACTTTAATTTCGGAAGTCGGTGTCGCTATTTGCGCATTGTCTTTTTTTGACACCGACTTCCGAAATTAAAGTTATTTTTCACTTTGTAGTGTTTTTTTTTTGGAAGTCGGTTGTTTTTTTTTTTGTAAAAAAGTTTTAATTTTTCACTTTTTAGTTGTAACTACCTCACACAAATTCATATAATACTACTTGCAACAGGGAAATGAGGGTGTATAACGCTGCAGTTTACATACTCTTTGTGAGGGTGTACCATGGTATACTGAACACATCTGCGTACCCCTTTAAAGGGTACAGGCGCGATGTTATGTTGTGTGATTGCGTAAACAATGGAAACATATGCGATAGCAGCAATCGCGGTTGATTTGCTGGCATTTATTGAAGAGTACCGTTGTATGTCTCCGAAACTCATCATCAGATCTTTACAAAATTTAAATGGGACCATTTCGGAATACACATCTTTCAAACAATAAAAAACATGTGGTCTTCATCATCAGTTCCACTTCACCAAATGGTGCTTTCGGAGAGCAAATGCACGAGTTACTATAAAAAATACCCAAATCGCTCTATAGCGATTTGGGTATTTTTTATAGTAACTCGTGCATACACCTACACCTATGTGTGCCTATAAAATTTGAGGGTTTCCCTCGATTTCCATGGGATTCCCTCATCAGATTCCGACTTGGTGACAATGGGACCACCTCGGGAGTATGTCCTTTCAAACGAAAAAAGAATTTTGAAAATCGGTCCACAATTGGCGGAGTAATCGCGTAACAAACACAAAAAAAAAACATACCGTCGAATTGAGAACCTGCTCCTTTTTTGAAGTCGGTTAAAAATAACAAAACAAGACTTGTTGGAACGAAGTTCTATAAAACGCGGCTTACAGTAGGATTAAACTAGTAGAAATTGTCATGTACACGAAAAAGCGTTATGCCCCGACCATGCGACGTTTTATTATATACTAGCTGCGCCCCGCGGTTTTACCCGCATAAGTGTCGATCCCGTGGGAATATCGGGATAAAAAGTAGCCTATTATGTTAATCCAGGGTGTCAGCTACCTCTATACAAAATTTTATCAAAATTGCACCAGCCGTTTGACCGTGAAGAAGTAACAAACATGCACACACACACTCGCAAACTTTTGCCTTTATAATATTACTATATTAGTGTGATAATAGAAATAGACAGAGAGTGAAAGAGATAGTTTGCATTGTTTTCGAGGGTGCTGAAGCCATTAGTGCGGTCAAAATGAAAATCCAAGATTGCGGATGTGAAAATTTTCAAATGTTTCGTCATGGGTGTCTTTTTTGTGGTTTTCGAGGGCGCTGAAGCCGATAGTGAGGTCAAAATGAAAGTCCAAGATGGCGGTTAAATTTTCAAGTTTTTTCTCAAAGATCGTGCAAGCGGGGGTCCCGGGACATGACGCGTTTTCTTTTGTGTATTACAGAGATACGTATAATTATTTCTGTGACTTAAAATTATGTTGAGGACCGGACTCGGGAATGGACTTAAAGTTACCTATGTTGAGGAGGTACTAAATGGATGCTCTTGATAATAACTACCTGGATTCCACTTTTTTACCTACTATACTGTCTAGCGGCCCTTTTAATTTATCTCTTTTCTGAATATTTTTTATTAAATAAGCACTGTGTTTCCAGGACGACATATCTAATGATCCGGCTGGTCGCGTTCCCACAAAATCGATTCGTGGCAGTCGAAGCGGTCAATGTCGATGATAAGGAATGGATATTCGGATGCAACGCCAAATATACTTATTTTTCTTATAGATACTGGTAAGTATTGTTTCTATCTCTTTCTTTTACGTAGGAATCTATTCTTTGAAGGGCAAGAAAACTTTAATTAATTGACCCACTTCATGATATGATAATTCAAAAGCACTTTAAGTATATGATTTTGTTGAAATTAATTCGGCTCCTGCGTTATGATAAATATTACTTACATATCAATACGTAAGTAAGTAACAATAACAGCCGCACAGGTCGATCGATCAGGTTAAGCTATGCTTGCCTCGGTTGGTCTGTGGATGGGTGACCATCTTTACATACCGAGATCCCTCCGTGCCTCGGAAAGCACGTTAAGCCGTCGGTCCCGGCTGTCATTCGTAGATCTTTGACAGTCTTCACGGGTAGTCAGAAGCCCGAAAGTCTGACAACCAATCTTACCAAGGGTATCGTATTACCCAGTAACTGGGTTGTGGAGGTCAGATAGGCAGTCGCTCCATGTAAAATACTGGTATTCAGCTGCATCCGATTAGACTGGAAGCCGACCCCAACATGTTGGGAAAAGGCAGGCAGATGATCAATACGTAAGTAATAATATTAACTACATAAAAATACGGCAAAGACTATTGCTACTTCCGATCAGACCGTTAGGTATAAAAGATCCGCCCTTGTACTTTTTTTTGTGTGCGAAAAGTTTCAATAAATAAATAAAGGGAAATATAATACAACCGTGCCCAATAACGGGATTGGTGATCACAGTTTTGTTTTAAAAAACAGTAGATGATAACAACGACGACAATAGATTATAGCATTATCCCTCTAGAGTCTAGACTAAATCCTAGAGGCATAATGTTATCGTCTATCCTCTCTGAAATTTAGAATTTAGTGTTATTCCCCTCTCTTCACCATAAATCTAGTACTCAATGGCCCCGATTCTGCCGATCGATTCTGTAAAAATCTCACCGTGATAACTTAGGTGAAGTGAGCGTGAAGTGAGCTATCAATAGTGGCAATCTAACATCAGGTGGAATGACAGCTCACTTCACCTTAGTTTTCACGGTGAGATTTTTACAGAATAGCACTGCTGCTATTCACAAACTAAACTAAATTTAAGTTCATGGCATCTTTTACTTTCTATTTCAATATGAAAAGGACAGAAGATAAATATTAGTTTAGTCCTGTCAAATTAGATAATCCATAGACAAGTTTAGACGTGATAAAAAAATTGGCTACTAAAAATATATATATACGTCAGTTTACGTCAGGCGCTGACTAATTTATTTATCTATTAATCATTTAGGTAGGCTATCGGGGCTAACCAATGACCTTTGCATCTCTAGCTATCTAGAAATGACAAAGTGCGTTTACATTTAGCCCTCAATGTCATATCTAGGCCACAAAGATGTGTTTCTTATTTTGAGAGCATTGACCTGTCTACCTCAGTTATCGGTCGATAGGCGATATGATGCGTTATAGGTATGTTGCTCACGACTTCTTCTGCGATCCAGGATGAAAAGTAGCGTATGTGCTTCTCCAGGTCATGGTCTACCCATGTGCCAAATTTCATCTAAATCCGTTCAGCTGTTTTAGCGTGAAAGCGTAACAAACAAACAAACTCATTTTCACATTTATTATTTTTGCTGGGATTGAATGGAGAATTGACAGAGCTCTTAAAGTTAGGTCATTTTGGCGCAAATTATGGATTTAACTATCAGTATTGCCTATTGTATCGCTATTATGTTGTTATGATCACTTATTTATGAGAATTCTTGCTAACCTGTAATTGGCGACTGGTTAAGTCCGAGGCTGAGGATTGTTACATATAGTAGGTACTTAATATATACTACATACAGAAACTGTTGATGTACCTTTAAAATATAAATTAGCTTCGGCCCGCGACTTTTTCCACATGAAATTTCTTGTTCCTCCGACCCCCCGTCGCATCGCATCGCTTCCCTGCGTAATTACTTCGTTTTCGTTTAGCGTTTTTTCTGACTTTTTTCTTTTTGATCGGCTCCTAAGGGTCCTCAAGAAATGGGCTATCAAATGCAAAAAATAATTTTTCAAATTCGACCGTTACTTCCAGAGATTAGCTTGTTCGAACAAAATACTCTTCAGCTTTATTATTAGTACAAATAAATATTCATGTTCTGAGAGAGAGTCAATAAATTAATTACATGAATGGACACTAGGTTTTATATGTATAAAGAATGTCGTTTGTTAATTGTTTGGAGAATATAAATGTAAATCACACTAATATTATAAAGGCGAACATTTGTGAGTGTGTTTGTATGTTTGTTACTCCTTCACGCACAAACGGCTGGACCAATTTTGATAAAATTTGGTATGAAGGTAGCTGACACCCTGGATTAACACTTAAGATACTTTTTATCCCTAAATTATCAGGGATCGACACTTATGCGGGTGAAACCGCGGGGCGCAGCTAGTAAGTAATAAAAATACATTTTCTTTTATTTTAGTAAACATGCTATATCCTTGGGAGAACTTAACCGCTGGACGGGCGCTGCTAATAATTTTGGACGACGTAAACTGGCAACGATTAACCTACACAAAATTAAAGAGGAGTACCCTGATTGGTCTCATGTCATCGTCAAAGTATCACCTACAAGAAAACCGGTGAGTAAGAGGCATTTACTTTTTTTTCTATAATAAATTTGCAATAGATGATCACAATAAAGTTCGAAGAAGCATGATTATCATTTATTTATTTATGTGTTATTTTATCTCACGATGCGACACGTGCACTACTTGTGGTAACTAAGTGTTAAAACATGCTGTGAATGTGTGCGTGTAGACGAGTAGTTTCAGCATATAACACATAGGCACATAGTCAGACATTTCCGACTTCGCCATGACGGTACCGAGGACGCGATCGGTATCGATATCATCTAAACATGATAAAACAAAAAAAATAATTAAATTGATAATTTTTTGTATGGTCATCAACCGCAGTGATCGTAGTCACTTGAAATATCAGTACCTATAAAAATCTGTTTTTTTTTTGTGTAAGCTTCATAGACGTTATCTCTATCTCTAAACGTATCGATAACTAAACACGATAACACATAAGAAAGCAGTGTTTCTCAGTTCATACTTCAAGTTAAAACGCTAACAGCAGACTGCTGAAAACATCATTTTTTTTATTTTAAGTATATCTGGTTTTGATATCGATACCCACCGCGTCTGCGGAGTTTAGCTAGCCAATTTAAAATAACCCTGTATACGCTAACCTTTTTTATTTATGAGTATTGACATAATCTTAATTATTACATATTTGATAATTATATGCTGTCAAAACTATAGACAAAAAATCGGAATTATCAGTCATTTTAGCTGTAACTAGCTGCGCCCCACGGTTTCACCCGTAAAGTGTCGATCCAGTGGGAATATCGGGATAAAAAGTAGCCTATATCTTAATCCATGGTGTCAGCTACCTCCATACAAAATTTTATGAAAATTGGTACAGCCGTTTGAGCGTGAAGAAATAACAAACTTTTAAACACACACTCACACACACACACATACACTAAAAACTTTCGCCTTTATAATATTAGTGTGATGTTCATGACAGCCGGAATTTCCTTCCACATTAACTGGTTGTTAAGCTCTAATTTATTGATAAGATCTGTTAATTAAACGATGCCACGAATGAATGGCTGGCAGACAACGCAAATCCTTCGCAAACTATTGAAGAAAATGAGTTTAAATTACGAAGATATAGATCTTTCAGGTGCTGCTAGCATAAGCATGATAGCATAATCAGCCTACAATGTCCCACTGCTGGGACAGAAGGCCTCCTCACTGTGAGAGGGTCAGGTGCAGATAAGAAATTATTTTTGTAATTCTCAGTGGCTGGTAGTTTTTGTGCGAATAAACCCGCGGACAAGTGGAAGTCGACAACATTTTGTCAAAAATGAAAACAAAGCAAACATTTTAGCTTAAATAAATACACATGATTTGGCAGTATAATGTCTGTATACAAAATTATGTTTATCATTTTCTTCACATTCGTCACTGACGTCACACACAAGGAAATGGGTGAGATATAATCTATTAATAACCTTCCATCATTTCAGTGAGTAAGGGAAAGGGCATTTATTTTGATCCTATACGTGTATAGTTGTGTTGGCCGCGTTCCAGGATTAAAATGTTTGAATAATTAATGTAAAATAGTGAACTAAACTGCGTAATTTATGAGTAAGTCTTTATTGTGGACGATAGGTGTACCTAAGTGGCTACTAGCGGCCGATTCCAATTACCTATTTATCACCAGTTTTTGCATACTGGAGGTAGAAAAACCTATCTATCTCTGGTTTTAACGTCCCAATATCAGTAGCGATCTGTATGATGATATTATACTGGCAGTTATAATTTGTACTGGCTACCATCAGTAACGGTCTGTCAATAGGTTATTGGGTTCGGCCGTGAAAAGACTGATAGTATTATTGAAGGCCTCCCTACACGGAAAGGAGAAGTCTTTAGAATGGTTATATGCGCAGTACTCGCAATCGGCGTACGTGTATACTCAGAAGGCCAAATCTCGTAATTTAAAACTTTCAAAATCTAGTCGCAGTCTCATCTCGGAGACAAACAAAAACTTGTCAAAATGTAGTGAAATGGCGTGAACTTATGTGTGTGTCTTCACACATGGTGTGCATTCGTTGAACATGCCTCATTTTGAACATAAAACACACATTAATGTACTAAATGCACAAACATGTAAACGAAGTACTATCTTGCATTTAGGGCATGATATGCAAAAGTGGGACAGTATAGGTTAGCAAAAAAATACGCAAATGTTTATTCAGGCATTACAAAAACTTACTAACACAACATATGACAAGCGCGTGCGGGCTTGTTTTCTTTGTAAAACGTTCTAAAATACAAAAAAAAAACTAAACGAAAATCGGTTCATCCTTTTATGAGCTACGATACCACAGACAGATACACAGACAGACACGTTAAACTTATAACACCCGCTCTTTTTGAGACGGGGGTTAAAAAACGAAAAGATTCTATAAGGCCTGAAACATACAAGCGTATGTCCTAGGCCTTATGGAATCTTTTTAAAAATAAAAGGGTATAAAAAACCGGTCAAGTGCGAATCGGTCCTACTTTGTACGGAAGTACTAAGTAGGTATTTAACTACAAATTTACGGTTTTCGGATTTTTTTCTTTACTTGTGCTACATGACCTTGCTTCTTGCCAAATTTCATGATTCTAAGTCAACGGGAAGTACCCTATACATTTTAATTCCCATGAGAGTGCCGAAATATACGTTTTTTGCGGCAACGGCCGTATCTTTTTTTTTACGTTAAGAGCCTACACTACCTCAGCTAAAATTCACTCTTTATCTCGCTCGCACGATACTACTCGCGGACTGAGTGAGAGCGAGACAGAATACGGTGCTAGGCGGCAGGCAGCGCCAATAGTTTAGGTATTTGCTTTTTACTGTGAAAATAATGGTAAATTAAAAAAAGTAAATAACATAAGACCTGCTTTATAGTTAGTTCGGTTAGTATACAAAGTTTCATGATCTAATTTGAAGTATTTTTTGAATACCAGCGGTTTATTGTTCGGTTTGGAGGTACCTTTGGAATTTTTTTCTATCGAGAAAATTTTATGAAATCGTGTTTTCGTCTAACATAAGACCTAACATTAATCCTCAACTTTACCATATATTTACACACATCAAAAGTGTCTAGGGATCAAGCATTTTTATGCGGATTTCTTGAGATTGAGATGTGGCTTTGTAATAAATTTATGATTTTATAAATTTATATGGATCCTTTTTGGTGCATTTCATAATTTGAATCAGGAACTGTGAATCAAATTCGAGTAAAAGATGAAAATCAGCTGTTAATATTTTCCCTATAAAAACATACAACGCATTGAAGACATTATTAGTGCTACTGTTTCCCTACTACTGATTAAAACCAACGTTATTATGGAGCGGCGACGTCATTTAAGCAGGGAAGAAATGCTCAGAGCCGTGGGAATGATAGAAGCTGGTTCCCGGCAACGTACTGTGGCTTTAGCTCTGAATACAAGTCAGAGTGTTATCAGTCGACTTTGGACACGTTACCGAAGCACTGGTACCGTGGCTGAGCGCCATGGAGGACGGTATCGCTGCACCACACGGAGACAAGACCGATACATTCAAATCTTAACTCGAAGAGCTCCAACAATAACCGCCATGATGTTAGCCGTGAGGCTTCATCACTCTTCAGGGAACTTAATTAGCGACCAAACAGTCAGAAACCGCTTGCATGAAGTGAACCTTCATTCCCGAAGACCGCTACGGGTACCACCTATAGCAATGCACAATCGTAGGATTCGATATCAATGGGCTCTTGAACACAGAAATTGGGCAGAAGAACAATGGCGTTTCGTGTGCTTTTCTGATGAGTCTCGTTTTGGTATGAGACCGGATACAAGACGTATACGACACTGGAGAACCCCTGGACGCCAACAGCGATTAAAATCCTGCCAGGAAGTCCATCCTTATAGTGGTGGAACCATCATGGTATGGGCGGGTATTTGGATCGGCGGAAGAACTGAGTTGATTTGGATCAGAGGCAACCTCAACGCTCAAATTTATGCTGAGACGATTGTATCAGACGTCATCGTTCCTCTACAAGTGCAAATCGGTCCCTTATTTCAGTTAATGCATGATAATGCACGACCGCACACCGCAAGAGTTGTAAGACAGACTCTCGCCGCAGCTAACATCAATGTCCTGCCCTGGCCTGCTCAGTCGCCAGACTTGAACCCGATTGAGCATGCATGGGATATGCTACAGAGAAGAGCTCTGCCGAATATGGAGGGTATCCAGTCGCAAGAAGACCTTTTTTTGTTGTTGCAACGAACATGGGCGACCATTCCACAGCGTGATTTGGATGAACTCATTTTGAGTTTGCCAAACCGATGTTCTTGTGTTGTTAGTGTTCGCGGTAGAAACACGGATTATTAATTGTTTAAGTTACCCAATAAAATTTTAGAGAAAACTGTTATTTCAGTCTTTTTTTCGAACTTTTGTGTTAGTGGTTCAAATGTCAAAAATCCCTTTATTAGGAAAATGGCAAATTTCTTTATTAATGCAAAGGTGACTTGGTTTATCGTTACTGTGACAAACGAAAACACTTTATTTGATGAATCCTTAAAGAAAATTTTAATTAATATCAATCAGGAGAAAAGTTATTGCAAAAATATATGTTGATCCCTAGACACTTTTGATGTGTGTATTTCAAAATTAATGCTGCAGTATTTTTGACATAACGGAGGATCATGCTAAGCCATTTGAGGTAGTATAGGCCCTTAACTTAGAAGTTTGATTTCTTCACTGCTTCAAGGGACCGCAGACTTAAATATACAGTTTTAATTTCAACTCGATACCTCCACGCGTTCCCGAGATAAAGGGTCTTCACAGACAGACGGACGGACGGACAACAAAGTGATCCTATAAGGGTTCCGTTTTTCCTTTTGAGGTACGGACCCCTAAAAAGAAATTAAATAGATATAAATGTAATAAAACTTGCACCTTATTTTCAGATAGTCTTAAACGTGGACATAAATGATTACGCGTCACGTCAGATCGAAGTGGACCTTCCCTCAGATTTCTCCTTCGGAAAGTTCGTAATACTGCAAGAGACTGAACAAGACAGTCTGTACTACGAACTGGTATTGAAGGACTTCAATATATTACACCAGGCTTATTTACTACATGTCGAACCTACTGCGAGTTGTAAAGCTACGCAGTATCATGTATCAGCTGAGTTTCATGTACCGTGGGCGCCGAACCATGAGAACTATCATTATTTTACGTGAGTATTTCTTTAAAATGTCGTGCTATGTACTGTAGATTAAGCGTTAAGGACTAATAACAAGTGTTGACGGTTCGAGATTTAAAACGAATGAATATGGAACTTATGACCAAGAAAATAAGATGCATATTTCCATAAAAGTTTCTCGATGATTTGGACATGTAGCGCTGTGAGACTTGTGCCGACTCGAGTTTGTTAACCTTAATTCCAGAACCCAAACCCCCATGATACGATGCAATAATTTTGTTGTGTCCAATAATCAAAATTAAATGATTCACGTTTGTCCTCATACTTTTTATATGGCTAGTCGATTCGCGGGTAAAAGTTTTGTCTAATGAACGTTTTTTTTTCCGTTTTGTGAATTGTCTCAATTATGATGAAAAATTTTACAGGCACGTAAAACAAACACCAATGAAAATGAGGTTGTACAGAAGTAATCCGAATGTCACAGAAGGGCTTGAGGCTACAGAGCATGTCAAAGTAACTTTATTGTTAGACCCACAGTGTACATACACCATAAGGTAAGTTTTAAAATGTTGGTAAATATGCATAATATTAATGGCAGCGAGAGTTTGCGCGTCGATGTCCCTAGGCTGGCACCCTGTATAATATGGTATAAAATATACTGAGTACTATACGTACTATACAACTTCTTTTACAAAATCTTTTCTGACATTTTTTCTTGGTTTTATATTAAAATTAACGTTTGTGTTCTGGCTAAATTATGGATTATCCAGGAAAAAAATACCCTCCACAAACCAACATAGAGTAAGGAAAAATACAGGGTCTATTTAGACCGTAGGTAGATATTCATCTTGTGACTGCCATATCAATTATTGGGAGGAAAATCGATCTCAAAAACCAGTTTTATCAAAAACCATAAAATCGTAAATCATCTAAAAACATTTCAGCATATCCACATCGTGGTACCTGCGTCTTGCGCAGCTAGCTCGCAACTACAGCCCCGTTTTAGTGCCTTATGCTGCAGCCATAATATTATTAGCTGCACGAAGCAATATACTACACATGCAAGAACGTGGCTTTTGCATGTCGTTACACAGTGTTTTCATGAGTGAGGGGGTCAAGCCATACTACGCACTTCTGTGTGGAAGGCTCGGCGCTACAGTTTTTCTGTAAGTATATCATAGTAATTGTGATGTATGTAAGTAATATTCTACGCATGCAAAAACACGGCTTGTCGTTGCACAGTGCGTTCATGAGTGAGGGGGTCAAGCCATAATATGGACTCCCTGCTTGGAAGGCTCGGAACTATGTTTTTTCTTAAAGTATATCAAAGTAAGAAGCAACATACTACAGATGCAAGAACACGACTCTCGTGTTTCATTACACACTTCATTAATGACGAAGAAGTTAATCCATACTACGCACTCCTGTTTGGAAGGATTAGTTTGAGTTTACCGTGAATTAATAACATAAAACCACTCGTGTATTCCCCGAAGGGTTGGGTACACCCACATTTCGCCAGTTATATTTAAGTCCCATGTAGTCTGAGTTAATCTTTTATAGAAGACAGTATCTTTTAGTTATCCAAGTCCCTAAAAGAAATGGGTCCATTTATGTAGCTAAAAACTGTATTTGCAAAAGATGTGTGAAATGAGTGTAACAAAAAGAGACCTCGAAAACATCTGAGGGGCAATTCTCGTAATTTTAAGAACGTTCATAGCCTGCAGTGCTATTCTGTAAAAATCTCACCGTGAAAACTAAGGTGAAGTGAGCTGTCATTCCACCTGATGTTAGGGATTGCCTCCATTGATAGTTCACTTCACGCTCACTTCACCTATGTTATCACGGTGAGATTTTTACAGAATCGATAGGCTGATCTCAGTCTCAATCTGTCAAAAATACGTTACGTAAATAGTTTGTCGCCGAGATGAGACTGCGACTAAATTTTGAACGTCTTAAATTACGAGAATAGGCCTGCTGCTTTCTGCTGCACGTCAATATGTTAGGCCAGCATATTTACTTATATTCAGCACCTTTGCTTAAGACACTGTCCATCTCGATCGGAATCATTTTGAAAGAAATTGCTAATCAATTGCTTCATATGTTCGAAAAATTTATCTGCTCAACAACGCCAATAACGCAATGAATGTTGTTGAACTGTCAAAATGAAAGCCATTGCTACTGATAGTGTATTATGCAATTACCCCGCAGATCATTTTATGTCCACATACTTTCTCATTTTTTGATTGAACTAAATTAATATACTTAAATAAAAAAATAGAATAAAATACCTAAATAAAATAAAAATACAAAAAAAAAATACTTAGTTATATATTTTATTACAGTTCCATTCCTGTACTATCATTTATGTTCGAGAACGCAAGCTGGCAGAACCAAGAACTGCGGCACTTCATAAAGTCATTGCTGGTGGTGCCCGCGTATATGACTGCGCTAGGCATCGTGAACATCATGGCGGCAACAGTGCTTGCAGTTATGGTGTTCTCATCCCAGATTGCACATAGACTCCTGTTTAGGTATGTATTTAGCGTTTATACCTAGTGAATATTATTATTTTCAGCGTAGGTAAAGATCATATTTCTGCATAGCATGAGAACAGAATGTAAGTGTCCAACGACATCTTTAGCAACTGCATGGTCTTTTAAATAATATACCCATTCAAACTCAAACTCAAAGCATTTATTTCAAATAAACCAATTACAGGCACTTTTGAATTGTAGTCAGAAAGATGAAGCTAGTTGCCCATCCCAAAGCGTAGGTACCTATGGAGAAGAACGGGCAAGAAACTCCACGGACACTTTTTTAAATCAAAATAATATGGTTACATACTTACATCATTCATGTTAAAAATATGCATGTGAGAAGTGAGAACGATACAGAACGTTAAAAGCGTCCGTAATGAAAAGATAAAGAAAAAACAATACAAATATTAAATTAATATAAGCCATGGCAGCAAAGAGATGACCAGTCGCTACTGACGACGCCCGTTCACGAACATGACGCATTACACACGTCGAAAATTTCTTTCACTTTTTTGGTACTTGTTAGGTATTTATCCTAACTAATACTATAAATGCGAAAGTAAGTTTGTTTGTTACCTTTTCACGCCTAATCCGCTGAACCGATCATTATGAAATTTTGTATATACGTTGTCAGAAAAAAATACTGTTCCTGAGGAAAAGAACAATAACTTTCGACGGTCACAATTGCTTTAGGACGCTAGATGGCGCTACGTGTCTTTCGAATCATGATTGAAATATGACCCGACTTTCTGAGCAGTATTCTAGCAAAAATAATAGGCTTGCATTAATTCACAATAGTATTTCAATCCTTAGTATTATGCTTTTAATAGGATTTGGATAAAATTTGGTACACAGATAGTTTATCATGACCCGAATCAACACAGGATAAATACTTTTTATCCCAGTAATACGTTTCAGTGGGATAATTTTCGACCTCCACGGGGGCGATGCTGCGGAAAAAAGCTAGTGAATCTATAAAATAATGCCTTGAAAGTGGAAGAAATAATGTTTATGCTATGCTTTGCTATGTCATGAGTCACGATCATAGCTCATTCCCATTGGTATCCAAGAAGCCTCTAGGTGCAACTAGATTGCCATCGATCGATAACATCGACCGTTCAGATTGATCCAGTGTGGTAAATAGCAGTTATATTACGGCCGGTAGACGTCAGCTGTTTTGTTTGACGTCGATCTACTCGACTAATATCGATAAATATCGACCACAATGGCGGCGCTGTAGGATGGCGTGTGACGAATTCGCGTCAATATTGACTGCTAAATGTGAACAAACAGAAGCCATACTACATTGTTGTACGGGCTTTTTTTTTGTGGATGGGAAATCATCAAATGACCCCTCCCGCTCAGGGTGGAACAGGAGGGAGTGTCAGACTCTTACTGACTAAAACCCACCCGTGTTCCTTCCTTAGCCCATTATGTTCCGGGGTAGCGGTAACCCTTTCGGACAGTCCCGCTGCTCCAGCAGGCTACGGCCCTTACGGGCCCCTTCCTTATGATGCTGCAACTCTTTGAGGCGCGCGTGGAACACGTACGCTCCATCCGGCACGGGCCTGGTCCTGATCGGAGGGAGAGTTACCCATACTCTCCGCCCGCAGGCCCGCGCCTACGGTGCCCGGGAGTCATCACACGGCTCCCGACGCCCGGAGCGTCTCGCGCGGTGTTGTACGGGCTGGATTAATGATGTACCGCTAGAACTATAATTTATCGATAAACTGTATTTTTATAATTACTGTCACAGGCGCCATCATACAGTGTCGCTTGTTTAGTCGACGTCAATCGACCCCAATCTTGTTGCACCTTTAGCCCTACAGTGGGACTGCAACAGGCTAATATTATATTATTGTTCAACAAAAAGTTGTGTCTAGGATAATGTGGCGTGGTGGAAGTGGTCTCGCGGAGAAGGTGGCGTCGGGTCTTCAGAAGGTGCCGATGGTGGTGAGTGCGGGACTCCTGTGTGCCACGCCGCTGTCGTGTGGAGCCGCCGCGCTCGTTGCTGGCGCGGCCTTCTATGCGTTTATGGTAAACATAATAAAATAAAAATTGCCCACAATTGCTGTGGGGTGGTTAAAATTCAGCTGCAAGTTGCAGCGTAATCCCACAAAACTAGCCAATATAATGTCTCGTAACAGGGTCTAGGCTACATCTACGTTCAGAAATTAACCCTAATAGGAATCCTGTATAGTCAACCTTGGAATTGCTTATCACTTTTGCAAACTTCAGTAAATTGAAACTTCAATAAGGTTGAAAGTGTTGAAACTATGTGTCACATTGGCCTTGAGTTGTATTTGTTAATTTTGGTAATGCTCGTCTAGTGGTAACCTCTGATTTTTTAATATGTCCCTGCGAATAATGCAGTGCAACATTACTACTAAACTTTTGTTAAACTTATGTATTATATTTATGTTATAGTTGTTTATTATCCTTTAATAAATATAATAAAACTAGTCGCGAGCTCCGTGTCCGACAGAGATAGTATCAGTGATGAGCAGTTAGACGCTAGTCTACACTCACAATGTCTAGTTCTCACGCACAAAAACACCGTTCCGAACTGAAAGGCGCGTAAAAAATTCGAAAAGCGGTTTGGAAAATCAAGTTTTATAAAAAAAAACCACTCCATAAATCAATTACAAAAAAAGTTTATTGAACTCTTCGATAACTGAGCTTTGTCGGTGCCGACTTCGTTTTGAAGATTTGAAAGTTTTTTGTAACCCAAAGTTACGTTAAAAATAGCAAGAAAAACTAATCTTTGTTGGCTCATAACTTTTTAATGGCTTTTTATTTTATTATTCTGTTTCCGTATAGATAAAATTAATAATAAGACAAAACGATATCATGTTTAACTTTGGATGCACAATGTCAAACAGTGGAGTAATACTCTCCCGAAATTTGTATGGAAAAAATATCGACTAGGGGCACCGTAAAGTAAAAATAGACCTTTACGTTTTAAGTGGTGCAAGTGACACCAGCCCTAAGTATGGGAAATCCTTCCTAAAGTCATTCGTGATAAAGGGTAATCCTAATACGACTGCCAAAGCACTCCAACACCTAAGTGCACATTACATAAGACCAAATTTGATTTAATGAGATTTACTGTACCCATTCTTCTAGTAATACAGATTTTAATTTATTTTATCCTTTTCAGCTCTCCAAAATGTATGAGGAATACCTCGAAGACTACGTGTACAAACTAATGGCGAAAGTAGGCTCGAGAATATGCCTAATGTTTAAGAGAAAGAACAAAAATATATATAATAAGACTGAAACAAGGCTTGTAAAAGCCACAGAATCTACTAGTCAAAATGAGAAGAGAACTCAGGACAAAGCAACTAGTGCGAAGTCAGAAAAGGCTTGTCAAGTGAATGAGAAGAAGGAGGACAAGTTTTCCGATGTCGATGAAGATCTGAGCAGCTTGAATTTCCACATGATGATGTTTTCCATGTGGCTTACTGTCACTCTAGTCAATGTGCCCGCGCTTTTGACGTGGGCTAGGAATTTTTCGTGAGTTATGTTTTTTTTTTATGTAGGTACTAGTGTTCTTTTTAGAGTTCCGTACCAAAAGGGTGCCAACGGGACCCTATTACTAAGCCGCCGCTGTCCGTCCGTCCGTCTGTCAGCCAACGGTCTCTATCTCATGAGCCGTAATAGGCAGACAGTTAAAATTTTGATGGACTATGTATTTCTATAAAAATAAAATAAAGTGAAACATTAAGAGCCTATACTACCTCAGCTAAAATTCACTCTTTATCGCGTTCGCACGATACTGCTCGCGGGCTGAGTGAGAGCGAGACAGAGTGCGGTGCTAGGCGGCAGGCAGCGTCAATAGTTTAGGTATTTGCTTTTTACGGTGAAAATAATGGTAATTAAAAAAAAGTAATTAACATAAGACCTGCTTTATAGTTAGTTCGGTTAGTATACAAAGTTTCATGATGTAATTCGAAGTATTTTTTGAATACCAGCGGTTTATTGTTCGGTTTGGAGGCAACTTTGGAATTTTTTTCTATCGAGAAAATTTTATGAAATCGTGTTTTCGTCTAACATAAGACCTAGCATTAATCCTCAACTTTACCATATATTTATTTCAAAATTAATGCTGCAGTATTTTCGACATAACGGAGGATCATGCTAAGCCATTTGAGGTAGTATAGGCCCTTAAAGGGGGTCATACAAGAACCGTATTTTTTGGAACACTTCGCGTGCGAGGCCGACTCGCCCGTGGTCGTTTTTTTTTTTAATTTAATCTTATTTAAAATGCCCAGTACCCTCTTCATGGTATAGTAAAAGTTGACTTTTAGGCGCGTATTACAGAACCTCACTCAAAACTCAAGCATTACTTTAAACTAGTTTAGAGCCATTTGATTGGTTGAAACTAGTTTTAAGTAACGCTTGAGTTTTGAGTGACGTTCTGTAATACGGGACTTAGTGACCCTCTTTACAAGCATAAGATAAGATCCTGTACTGTTCCTTATGCCAACTGGTAGTTTGGGCACCATCAATGTCTCCTAAAATAAACCCTTGATATTGTCACAGGTACAGCATAGTATTGAAACCTGATACGTCGTATCACACTGGCTTAATGATGTCCGCTTGTTCCACGTGTGTGTGGCAGATGAATGGGCCCAGGAGAAATCTGTGAGTATCAGCATTATGCTGCTAGAATTTTAATAAGGCTTTCATGAAAAATGAAATCGTTTATTGTTCAGATATACATCCAACTTACTATAAAATATAACACATAGACAATGAACTTCTAAAAACCGGAATATTTTCGGACTTGTCAGGTTATTCGAATACTAGCTACGCCCCGTGGTTTCACCCGCATAAATGTCGATCCCCTGGGAATATCGGGATAAAAAGTAGCCTGTTTTAAACTAGGGTGTCAACTACCTCCATACAAATTTTTATCAAAATTGGTCCAGCCGTTTGAGCGTGAAGAAGTAACAAACATATAAACACACACACACAAACTTTCGCCTTTATAATATTAGTGTGATTATATCAGGCTATCTTCTGCCCGCAACTGCGTTCGCGTGAAGTTTCTCGTTTTAACATAAAACAGCCTATGCGAACTCAGCGACAATGTAGCTTCCCATCAGTAAAATATTAGAATGGGATCAGTAGTTCCGAAGATTACCCCTACATACAAACTCACAAATTTTACCTCTTTATAATATTAGTATAATTATAAGTTCTCGTCTTAGGTTTTGAATACTAATTATAATTAATTATATTTCCCTTTATTTACAGGAGGCACTACGAATCCATAGCACCTCTACTGTTTACTATGGCGGTATTCGTACTAGCGTTGGGTCCTTTATCATTAACCATTGTCAACTACGGCGTAACATTTATGTTCGCTGTAATAACCCTGCAGCAGGTCTGCGATAAAGAAGAAGTAAGCGTTAGTTTAAGTACCGAAGAAGAAAATACTCATGACCTAGACGATGTCATGGAAAAAGAGAAAGACGGTGCAAATAAAGAAAAAGAACCCAGTGAGAAAAGTAACCAAGAAAAATGTGACGACAACAGTGATAAAACAAGTGAATGTTCCGAAATGGAAGATGCGGTTGAAGATTGTGATGTGTGCAGCGAAAGTAGAATATTCACCGTGATTAAGCGACTTAGAGACAAATTGAGTTATACTGAAAATATGTAGTGCAGAATAGCACTGCGTTGCATTTGCAGTGCTATTCGTTATGGCAATAGTTTACAAATTTTTGTTGAACGCCGCCTATGCATACTGTGACAAGACATTTGTAGCTATTTTTTCGGGTCTTGATCGAGCCATAGTACCTACTACAGGGCAAAAAAAGTGTCAGAAATTATAAAATTGCAAAAATGTTTCTTCTCCCTTCCTAAGTTCCTATTATTTCTTGTTAGTACATTTTTAATGTGATTTTTGAATGCAAGTTACTTATTTCTTATATATTATTTATTTCAAATATCCAATTCCAGTGATTGACGTGACAGAATCCGAAAATTTTTGAACGTAAACTTAAATTATTGTATAAACGACAATTTTTACGAAAACAAAGTAAGAAAAAACTTTTTTTGAGCTGATATTGTGAAGAGGCTGTGTTGTTATACCTCACCATTTTCCTTTCGACATATTTAAATATTTTAACTATTTTAAACTTAATATCCATTGTATCAATATTTTAATTATACCAATTGACAGTCGCATGTCTTAACAAGACCAACTCGATTCAAAGTAGAGTTTGAAATATTTACATAAGTACAGTAAAATTTTAATATTTTGAAGTTTACGACGCGTCGGTAGTTATAATGTAATAATAATAATAAATTTTTTATTTGCATAACACACATTACAATCACTGTGAAGCCCTGACTCCAGAGCTAGATATGTAATACCTGTATTTCAGGAGTCAGTTTCTTCTTCCATACATGGTTCTTATTGTATGCAATAATTAATTGAAACAACTAGACTTTTAATATGTTTTTTACCGACATGTTGTTCTTTTTTCTTTCAAAATGGCGGCTACGCATTATACCTATAATAAAATTGATAGCATTAATTGATAGATATTGTTTTGTGTTTGCATTGATGTCAGCTATTGACTAGATTTCATGCGTGGCCGCGATTTTGAAAAATGAAAAACATATCGGCGCGATAGTAGGTATGCCATAAAAATATTAGTAGGCTCCATATAAAAATCTTCAATCCCCTTGGAAATTTAACTGTATTTGACAGCAAATAAAACTCTGTTTTACTTTGAGTTGAGTGGTATAAATTATGTATGCGACTGTCATATTATGTCAGTAACACAAAAATTCTTCCTATAATTTAAAAAATACGTTTGATCTATACTGCACTAGTCTGCACATAGAGGCTTAGTTTAAAGGCATAGTCACATTTTATTAAAGTATTATAATATTTATAATAGTTACTTCCTATTATATACTAAACCTGAGATTATCGTCTGTGAGCAAATGTTTTTGTGTAATATGGTAGCTATCATAGTCTAGGTTACGAGTGGAGTATGAATTTCTTTTAAATCTTAGTGTTACTACAGAGTTTTGATATACAAGGTAAGTTAAATTTGCTGGCGAAACTTCACAGACATGATGTGTATCGATATCTTAAATGATGATAAAACAAAAAAGGATTTTCCGGACTCTTATATCAAGTAACTACACTACCACTGGCCGTTGACTTCGTACTCAGCTGTATTTAATCGAAATTAAGACGATACCTATCAAGTCTATGAAGTTTCGCCAGCTAATTTAATTTGACCCTGTAGATGGAAAGGGAGCAGCTTCCCACTTTTTATCCTAGCCACATAGCACTACGCATCTTATAGTTTAGAACAGTAGGTATTTAAATTACAGAAAAAAAATGGCAGCAAACCCCTGTAAATCTTAGATATATTTATTATAAATCTCTATAATAATTCTCTACAATGGAGCGTGTAATGTTTTTGTCTTTTAGATGTCATTAAGAAGGCAATACACTAAAACGTTATTAATGACCTTGATGAATAAGTGGTTAAATTGATATATTAGATAGAAGTTGGTGTAAATCTTGCCTGATCAATATGACTTAGTTAGCAACATGGGCGCCCGCAAGTTCATTTTCAGGGGGGTGCATCTTCAGTTCCACGAAACGAGCTCGATAATTTTTGCACTTCATCTCGAATGGGATAGGTCTTATTTTGTCAATGCAAACAGGTACTGTGTCGATTTATATAAATAAGCTTAAGAATTAAGATAGAGTAGGATGCAAGAGCGAAGCAGTGGATCGATTAGTTTCGGAAATAGGAGTTCGGTACTTTGTTTTGACTAATGTAAAAAAGCTTTAGAATCGAGAGATTGCATAATGCAAGAGCGAGCGAAGCGACCTTTTTTATTTATAAGTGTTTTCGGATATTTTTTTAGTTCTAAATGTTTTTACACCTATATTTTATTTTGAAGCTAGGGAGGTGCAAGTGCACTCTCTTGCACCCCGCTCCCGGCGCCCATGGTTAGCTATTTATTAGCAAATAGATAAATGTGCCTTACACAATGCTAATTATAAACAAGTATCTGGCTTGTTGATTGAGAAAACCTTGTAATCAAAATAATGCCAGTGAAAAAAATTAGGAGACTTCTAAAATCAAACCTGTTACCGTGGATTCAGTACATCATTCAGCACTCTAATTGCGTAACACACTATCAATCTCAATCTGAATCATTTTGCTAATCCATTGCTCCATATGTACGAAAAATGTGTCTGCTCAACAACATAAATAACGCAATGAATGTTATTGATTTGTGAAAATTAAACCCATTGTTACTGATAGCTTGTTACGCAATTACCGCGCTGGACGTTATGAAATTTTTTGTTGGTTATTAAACTAAAAATAAGTAGCTAATTTTTTATGAAACAGCAGTTTCTTCTTTTTATCTATATAACTAAAAACATATATGCTTAGGAGGTCTAGAATCATGTTCTGAATTGATGGTTACAGTTTGCGTGATGTGCCGTACTGTATACATACACAATTAGATGTCTGGTGGTTTTAAATAACAGTTATAGTTATGAAGTGCTATACATCATACTGGATTGGAATTTATTGTTACCATCTTGTCTTCACCAGTCTTCCATTACTGTATTCCTGTATGTTTTCCAAGGATCTAATTGGTAGCCATAGTCTTGCCTAAAGCTTCCATTAAGTCAACAAATAAGCAAGCACAATATTTTCTCTTTACTAAAATAGCAATAATTATTATCAACATCACATTGTACCATTTGGTATGAATTGATCAATTGGGCCACAAACTCTCTGCATGTAAAGCAGCAGAAGCAGTGTTGGGCAGAGAATAGTTTAAATTTTTTATTTTGTCTGTGAGTCTTTGGTACAAGTATAGCAAAAAGAATGTAATTTTTTTTTCTTCTCTGGCAATCCATAATCAGAGGGCAATTCTCGTAATTTTTTGAACATTCACAGTTTGATCTCAGTCTCAATCTGTCACAAATACCTCTAATTGGCCTATATTTTTAACATTGATTGTCGCTGAGATGAGCTTGTGACTAGATATTGAACATTTTTAATTTCGGGAATTGGCCTTCTGTTTTATACATTTAAATGGATGAGTTACAGGCAAACATTGGTATGTCATGTTGTTAAATTAAATTATACAGATATATTAGTCTGAATATTTATAGTTTTTCCAGTTATTAAGTAATTCATTATTTAAATAGCAGACTCACATAAAATATTTACTATTTTTGACATTCATACAATAATCGTACCTTGTGTAGAGTAGAGAACACATATCTGCAGGTGCTTTCAATTTTGAATCGCCTGAAATTAAATTATATGGTGCTATTTGCAACATGCATATTTCTAAACCACTCTTTCAGTCTCAAAAATCATTTTATTGTTTTGACTTCAGAAAATTTCTTTCGAAGGTAGTGTGTTCAATAAAACTCTTTTTGTCAAGGTTCATACAATTTTTGTGACCAATTCTTAAGTTATTTTGTTTCTGATGTCTCTATATATAATATATTATTTTTGTGAAAATAATATTGACTGAATTATTTTTAAAGATAAAATTTCACCTCTTCACCTGCCACACATGTGCAGAGGTGAAAACATTGTTTTGTTACCTGATATGCAATAAAACCATTATGAACCTTATATACTATTTTATTTGAGAATAATGAAATACACAACTGTTTGGAAAACACTTCTGATCATGGTGGTGGCTGAATTTGTCAGGAAACGCTCCTACTTCTTCCCCTTTTTGCCTGCTGGTTTCTCTTCATTGTTTCTTGGGTTCTGCCAGTTTAATGGGTTGCGGCGGTACATAGGCCATGGAGGAACTGTCAAGATCGCAGCTAGGATGAATCCGGCTCCCAGAATGTACACAGATTGTGAGAACTGTTGAACGATGTAACCCCATACGAAACCAACTATACTGAAGAGAGTAATTATGGCTCTGTATAATTTCTCAGCTTTGGCCTGACCAACATAGTCAATATGGGTGGGTATAGAAGTGAAGAAATCCATATTTAATACTTAAACTTACAAAAAAGTGAAACCCGATTTGCAAACTATCCACAACAAATTCAATACGTTTTGACAACGTCAATTGACACGTCATACTAAAACTTTCAGTTGTTAAACCGGCGAGAATACAATGATAAAGCCTGGACCGTATTATTAACACTTTTGGTGTAACATTTTGAAAGCACTCAAGCACTGTCTTCGTCTTCTGCATAAAAAATAATTTCAACTGTAATGTTTTCAAAATCTCGACGTCAGTTTTATTAAGGTTTTTTTATTTCCTTCTAATTTTTAGTCACTAATTCACTAGAGTCTGGCCAACGAAAGCTGACACAACTTAAAGGCGGCAATTTTAAAAAAATTGTAGCTGTGCACCCTGGCTATACGCTGCTTAAACGGAGTTAATACTTTGATTATTCATGAAAATATGATACATTAATTATAAGGCTTCCTTCACACATGCTGAAATTAATCATAAACCTTAGGCATGTTTAATGCACAAATCCATAATTATCCATATTTCCATATCCATTTTAATATTATAAATGTGAAAGTAACTCTGTCTATCTCTCTTTCTGTTATATATATATATATATATATTACGTTTGTGTTACATATTTGTATGGAAGTATGAATTTTCAAACTACTCCTAAACTACTGAAGCGATTTTTTTTTCACTAGATCAAGAACATTTTAAGCTTGAAGTAAATTATGTTATTATTGTTAGTCTCGCTCGCTCTCGTTTGTTTACTTCTCATTCTAGGGAACTAATTGCCTTAAGCACTGACCACGAGTACCTTTGTTTTTTTATCTTCGGCGCAATAATGTTCACCACTCAACTTTCCTGGGCTTATACAGAAAAGGTTTAATTAAACCAGAAAATATTACTAAGTAGTATGTTTATTTATAAAATAGAAAAAAGACAGCTGATAAAATAAAGATAAAACATTGAAGTTAAGAGTCATAGTTGAAATCGGATTCCAAGAACTCTACACCTGATAATATTGATTCATTGCTTTCTTCACTGCTTGTGCTGCTACTGTCCCCAACATGTATTATAAACCGTTCAAGCTCATTTTCGACAATACGGTCCCTCAATTTGTACTGATTTTCAATATTCAGGATGTGATCAGTGTACTTCTTCCAGTCATTGGCAGTTATGGACAGAAAACATTCTTTAATTAAATTTTCCATTTCATTCCCTGGTATTCCTATGTTTTTGCTTGCTATTTTTCTCTTTGCCTGACTCCATACAAGCTCTATTGCATTGAGGTCGCAATGATATGGTGGCAGCAACAAAATTTCGTGGTTGTGTTTTTTTAATAGTTCTTCTGCTTCGTAAACAGGTGCAAGTTTATGTTTTGTTACCAAACACATTAATTCTGCTTTGGTATGATATTCTTCAAAAGTAATATTATTTTCATGAAGCCATATTCGGATATTCGTTTTTGTGTCAGACATATTAGGAGGTTTATTCACTTGTTTCACATGGTAACTTGCATTGTCCATCACAAGTACACTAGGTTTAGTTAAATTTGGTATCAACATTTCCGCTAGCCATTTCATGAAGTTGGTGGAATTCATATCATCGTGGTAGTTAGCTGATTTGGATTTTGTGCTGAAAATTAATAAAGCACCTGGTACAAACCCTTCCTCCGATCCTGCATGCACAATAATATGTCTTTTTCCAGAGGATATATTACTAATGACACCACTTGTTGAAGGTCCTTGCCACGATTTTTTTACTTTATAGTTCTGATGAACATATGTCTCATCAAGGTAAATAATCTGTTTACCTTCTAACCTCTTTTCATGAATAGTTCTCAAGAATCTGTGTCTCCAAGCTGCAATATCATATTTTTCCGTAAGCAAAGCACGTTCATTTTTATTGTTTAGAAATTCAAACCCATTTTTGTGTAACATTTTTCTAAGAGTTTCACGGCATCCTGTAAATCCAATAGCTTCCCTCAACTCATTGTGCAGGCTTCTCAGCGTAGGGACTTGTTTTTTTACACCATAAAATTCATTTATTTTATTTCTTATAGCTGAAATATCAAAATTATCCAAATTGGAAACTGTTGCAGAATGTGGACGCTTTTTTCCTGGGGTGTTCCACTGTCCTTGATTTGTAGACCCTTCCTTTTTTATTCTTCTAAGTGTTGTTACACTTACATCTGAAGCCAACAAGTACAATTATTTTGAATATCAATAAAAATAAAACTCACTCCAAAAAATCAAGTACAATAATCTAATACAATGATAATATGCATATTATTCAATTTAGACATCTTTACACATATCCTATAATTGTACCCTTATAAATAACTGTTACTTCATATCTGAACTGATAAAAATACCTGTCATGGAAGATATCTTTTCTATAAATTGTGTTTCAGAAGTTGACATTTCTATTTCTTCTAGAGTTTTCAATGCCTTTACTGCATTCTCAATTTGGAGTTTCGTCTGCTCATTGTCGATACCTCCTAAAAAGTATAATACACCGTGAGTAATATTGCAATTTGTTTCAAATAGTCGAAAAGTATCAAGCTGTTTCAGTAGAAATTCAAAAAACTAACCTAGAACTGTAATAATTGAATCCAATAGTCGTATTTTCTCTGCAAATTTCTGATTTAAATCACTTTTTATGACTTTAAATTTGTCAATCATATTAAATAGAAGCCTCCTCGTGGAACTAGTGATTGTTTTCGGCATTATTTTAGACAAAACCAACGAAAACAAGATGCACGTAAACAAAAGCACGAAACGTCAATGTGACAATTTTGACAGTCTTGAAATGTTGCCTTTTAAAAAGTTTGATAAATAATTCGTGGTCAGCTTTCGTTGGCCAGACTCTATGCAGTTTTATACTTATAAAAACTATTATAAAAATACAAAACGATAGTTTTGTGCTAATCTCAAGGAGTTAAAATATTCCTAACTTAAATAAAATAAATTGGAATAAATCGTAAGTGTTTTCTAAAATATCTCCTCATAAATAATTACAAGGCACACTATAAATTGTCCTAACCGAAATGTGAAATGAAAAATAAATCATAAAATTACCACAACAAAAAAAAAACTACTAATATAGTAATATTACACTTCGTTGAAAAAACATCTTGAGAATGATATGCTTCGTTATGAAAACCGATTATTCATCATGAAACAAATCATTGAAATCATTAATGGTCTCACGATGAAAGAGGATCACTAATAGCATGGTCTGCATTGCTCGATAGTCACAGGCAGTGTGCGAAATAAAATTCCCTTTTCAGGTTTCAGTCCAGGCAGAAAGTAGTTTGTGGTTTTTGTACAAATTATTTTCTAAATTGTAATTGCTCAAGCTCAAAATGTTCTGATGAGATAAAAAGTACTGTCACAATTATTTTATTATGAAATGAAAAATAATTGTGACAGCATTATATGGATTGGACTGCATTTTGTACCAATTAAAAAACAATTTTATGAGGGTATCTCTTCTCAGCATGGACTATTACTTTTGGTATCATTCACTATTCTTTTCATTAAAAAGGGTAGGTAATCCTATCATGTATAGCAATACCGTCTACCACTTTTCCGTCAGTCGATTGTCAACATTCAGAACGATCAGACTCATTAGGTTAATTTTTAGTTAACAACAAAGGTAATTAGTTTTATTTTCAAAAGTACAACAAACAAAATTAAGAAACAAAATGACAACTCTCAAGCAAGTTCCTCTCACATGCGGTGGCCATACTAGACCAGTCGTGCATTTGGATTTTAGTGACGTTACAAAAGATGGGTTTTATTTAATTTCGGCCTGCAAAGGTGAGTTTTGACGACTAATTTGTAATCAGTGTGCCCTATCGCCTTGGCCGATATTTGGGTGGAAGTCTTGCAAGTGTGTTGGTGCGTGTGAATAGTGGTTTGGCGTGACAGATGTTGGTGACGAGATGTGTTCGAAAGGCCTTCACTTTTCTTGTTTGTGTGGAGTTGCCCGCTCGGCCGGCGTGCATTCTATGCATGTTGTGACCTTCTCTTTCCGGACATGCAGGAAGTACCTTGAGTATCCGCTCGTATGTTTCCTCGGCTGCTCGCCTTGAGGCTTGCGCTCGTGCTTTTTATTCACGTACATACCGGCAGCATGACATACAAGTTCCACGGCTTTGTGTGCTCATGAATTGTTGCAGGCAGTAAATTTTGTTCCTGTTGAATGTTGACATTTCACCTGTTGTGGGTCACCTTGTGCTCACTCAAGGTTTGTCAAAGTACTTGACATTAATGTTTACTTTATGGAAGGGCTTGAAAACATGTCACTATGCTACTTTCAATATGAGGACTGTATAAGGAAAATAGTCAATAACACATAATGATATAATTGTGCCTTCCTGTCATTGTTCTTTTATGTGTACACAATCTATGATTAGCATATCTGATATACCTATATCTACTATTAGAGCTTACATACTCATTTGTTTTATTATTTGTTATAACAGTGATGATAGTATTTTATAGAACAGCTGTAGCGCTAATGATTGTTTTGTTTTAATGATAGTTTATATTCTAGGTAGGGCCTTTCTGCTACATAATTAACATCTATTTGACAGTGTGAAAGGCTAACAATGGTGTGTACAAGATGTGTTTTTAAAATTAAAGCCTTGTTTTTCTTGATTTCTATATCTATGTCTGTAATTTATATGGTGTACATATTAGGTATTCTATTATATCATTTGCATACAATGCTAGAGAAATACTCACTCAACATTTACTAATATGTACTTGAATGAAAATATTATTGAATGAATAAAATTAATATTGATATCTTCTCCCTATTGTTTTGGTTTCATTTAAACATTGTGGTTTTCGATCTTCTATCACTTATTATAGTTTTTTGGCTCGAGAACTGTGTCTATAATTTAGTTTTATTTTCCATAATATATTTTTATTTCATATTAATAATTATTAATAGGTATCAAATAATTACTCAACACTAGTATCAAAGTATTAAACAAAAAGTATGGTTTGTTTTCATGACTTAGCAGAATTTGGCATCTAATTCTGTTCTTTCAACTGTAATGAGTTTATGTACAAAGCCATGTTTGAATTCAAGCTTTCTTAGCAACATATTGTAATATTAATGAATTCCTTTTTAGATGGCAAGCCCATGCTACGACAAGGTGAAACAGGTGATTGGATTGGCACTTTTGAAGGTCACAAAGGTGCAGTGTGGGGGGTAGCTTTGACGCAAAATGCTAATCTTGCAGCTAGTGGAGCAGCTGACTTCTCAGGTACCATAAAATATTTCATAGCATTTCCAAGAAGGTTCTAATCTTAATGTAATTAAGTAGGTGATTCATATTGCATGTTTCACAAAACTTATTATTAATGATGAAAGAAAGAAAGAAAATGTTAGTTTATGTTATGAAATATGCCAATCATTGATATTTCTTTTTGTTTAAATTTTAGCAACAAGTAGATGTTAAAAGTAGAATAATTATGATCCTTTATTCATTTTAGTTTTGCAATCTTAAAATTTGTTTGCATCATTGTATTTAATTAATTCTGACCAAAATATTATCTAGTTTTTTAAGTGTAAAACAGTAAAGAAACCAAACAATCAAATGCTTTATTCCAACACTATTAACTCTTACAATGGTACTTTGTGCTATTCCATGTATTTAATCTGGAACATGGATGTAGGAGATTATATAAATATAGAAACCTGATTCATCATTTCCCAGATGTGCCTAAAGTTAAAAAAATTCCTAATTATTTATTACTAATTATATTACATATTAGGTCCTTACATATGAAATTGGTGTTTTGTACGGGAGGAATATAAAGTAATTTTTTTTTTTGCAAGATATGTTTATTAATCAAAGTATGCACCGTTGTTATCTATGCACTTTTGCCATCTCATAGGTAGATCCCTTTACTAAAAAAACCAGGGGGGTGAGAATCAATGAACTCTTTGAAGGCGGTTTGGACTGCCGCATCGGAGTTGAATTTTTTTCCTTGTAAGAAGTTGTCCAAATTCCGGAAAAAATGGTAATCTGTTGGAGCAAAGTCCGGGGAGTACGGTGGATATCGCAGTCATTTAATCCAATTGTAGCTCATCTAACTAAGGGTTGTTTGTGGTGCAGTGTGTGGTCTTGCATTGTCGTGAAGCAGCAGTGGCCTAGAGCGATTGACCAATCACGGTTGTATAGGAGCTAGTTCTTCCTTCGTGGTTTGCAGTTGCTGACAAAAGATATCTGCCGTAATCGTTTGGCCAGATTTTAGAAAGCTGTAGTGAACGACACCGGCGCTAGTCCACCAAACACTCACAAGTAACTTTTTCTGAGTCAATTTTCGTTTAGGGCGGGATTTGGCTGGTTCTCCAGGGTTCAGCCATTGCGACGAGCGCTTCCGATTATCGTACAGTATCCACTTTTCATCACAAGTAATGATTCGATTTAAAATCCCTTCATTATTGTGTCGGTTGAGCAAAGTAACACAGCAGTCGACGCGTGTTTGCAAGTTCGATTCACTCAATTCATGAGGTACCCATCGTTCAAGCTTTTTTACTTTCCCGATTTGCTTCAAGTGGATTAATACATTTTTATCACTTACCCCGAAGCTTACAGCTATCTCTGAAGTGCTTTGTGATGGATCCGCTTCCACAATAGCCTTTAATTCTTCATTTTCCACTTTGGTCTCCGGCCGTCCACGGGGTTGGTTCTGAATGTCGAAATTTCCAGAACGAAAACGTTGAAACCAAAAACGTACCGTGCTTTCTTTTGCGACACCAGCGCCGTACACATCATTAATCCTTCGAGCTGTTTCTGCAGCACTGGTGCCACGGTAGAACTCGTACTCGTAAATATACCGATATTTCATGTTTTCCATTGTGCGGTAATAAGTGACGCCAAAGAAAAAAATAATGAGGAAAAAACAAATAAATGACTGTTTTCAAAACTTAAATGTACCAGCTAAATGAATTTATAAATTTGAATTGGGAATTCTTAACCAAAGAGGAGATATTTTAGATCATAGTGGTCAGTACGACAAAACGTTAATTTCATATGTAAGGACCTAATATAAAAACTTATTCATCAGCCAAACAATAACCTAGCCATACTTTTTTTTTTGCCCCAATACAATCGCACTTCTGGGCAAAGACCCAAGTCCTTCCAAGAATTCTTTTCTCGCGCCACCTCAAACCAGCCCTCGCGGTATAACCAGTATCGTACAACCAGGTCATCTATCTAACAATTTTCTCAATAATGTTACAGCAAAAATATGGGACGCTCGATATGGTGAAGTGGTGCACACATTTGACCACGAACACATAGTGAAGAGCGTAAACTTCAATGCTGATGACACTCAGCTACTCACTGCCAGCAATGAGAAACTAATACGAGTATATGACCTCAACAAACCTGAAGCGGGAGGTTAGTTTATTATACTTTTATGTTCAATAAGGAAAGGACAATTACTTCCTGTAGTAGATTCTAATCTGTAAGTAAATTATATTATCAATACATGTTGACCTGTTGAGTGAAATGGTTAACCTATTGTGTTCTTTATAGTTGAGATCAAGGTGCTTTATATCATTATGAATCACTATTTCTAAAAGAGTAACCATGGAGTTTCCACCCAGTTTCCAACCAGAAACAAACAATTGGTACTGTGCACCTAGCTTCAGACATTTCATGTGCCCATGTAGCTATTTTGATTTTTTAAATATATTATTATTCAAAGTAAATATTTCTGAAATATCAAAATCGAAAGATAAATTGCGTATTGTAGTTTTAAATGTTGTTATAGAGACAACATAAACATGTTCTAAGTACATAAACAATAAGTTGAGGAAGCATTAATTAACATTCAAGATAACTTATCTCGAATAATCAACATAATTATGTATTTGTGCAATACATTGAGAATAACCAAATATTTACATTCAATAAAAGGGTGTAACCTTTTGAATAATTTATTGATTGATTACAACTATCGAGCTGATCCATAATATCCCTCTGTTTTAAACAGTGTTAAAACACTCATTAGTTTTTATGATACGCACAATGATATTATAAAGGAAAGATATGCTACATTCATACTGAGCGACGTTTTGTGTTGTTGGGATAGTGGTTTTCAACAACGACTGCGACAGATAATACGGAACGTATGACATAGAAAGAGATAGCTGTCTAGTGTGTTGCGCTTGAAGTATGTCGACTAAACGAAATTACGACAATTGTCTGAATTTGACTGCAACAATTTGCGCGCGCTAGTGCCCTATCTACCTCTTTATTGTATATAATATCATTGGATACGCATGTTAAAAGCTTCAATATTCTATTTTTATATTATGTTTCCACACTATGAGCCAAAAGGTCAAGCAAGTCATGGCTGGCCTAAACTTAGTAGAATTTTTTTTATGGAGTACCTATGTTATATTATATTTCTTTATTTTTTAGAAGTACAACAGCGATAACTACGACCTTGTATCACACACCATATCTGAGTTCCCAGATACCTAGTCTTTTCTTACCCTGCATCCTAACCGAAAGCGACTGTTGCGCGAAAACGCGATTACGCGATCGTTTACATGAAATATGACGATCAAACGCAAATTGATTGATCGCGCGAGTAGGTTCTATTCATATAAACGAGCAAGACGACCGAGTCCCCGCGCGTACTCGCTTTCGGTTAGAGCACTGCCCTAATCAATAATCATATAGTCTATTGCCCAACATAACTGCCCGTTGATAGATTAATATCTAACACAATTATATGATAATTTTCAGCTCTGGAGAAAATAAGCGCGCACTCGAGTAGCATCAGACACGCAGTCTTCCTTCATAACTCACGCATAGTCAGCGTGAGCGATGACCTAACGATGAGAGTCTGGGATCGTACCAGTGGACAAGTAATGTATTCTATTTAATAATAATTCTTTAAATCATTCATTTACTGGCACACAACGCACAGCCTAAACTGCAGGGTCTAAAAGGATCTATATTTTTTATACAACATGTAACGTTAAATGCGCAAAACCTGAAAATAGTTTGTTCATAATTGACTACTGAATTGATTTAATTAATTTTGAATATAGGTTTTTTTTTTTAAATTATGTATTTTGCCATACTATCCGCTGATTGAGCCAAAGAAAATTAAGTCTTATTTTAAGGCAATAAGACTCAATTTTGAATGCATAAACGAATGCTAGGATCAACACGATTTTCTTAATAAAAATAGTTAGTTATAAAAAAATAGTTTTGGTCATTGTATTATGCTTTTAACTCAATGCTCTAATTGGGGTGTATGAGGTTTTGCGCATTTAACGTTACACGTTGTTTTGTAAAAGTGAGCACCAAGGAAGGGTTTTGGGAAATTTATCCCCTAATGAGGTTAAATGGGACATGAAAGTTTATATGGAAGTTCGATATATTTCAGATGGGAATACAATCGGGCACACAGCTTGTATCTTATAATAATTACGGCGCATTGGCCTCCTCTCTGTGAGATTCCCAGCGGTGGTAATGTATTGGCTGATTGGTGCTTTTGCCATGCAAGTGATGGTTGTACAATATATAAGCGTTTTGTGAATGAAAACTTCATCATCGCACAATCCTATCAAACTATACATCGTATGTTTGGTCTTCCTCTGCCTTTCTATCCATCAACATTTATACTCATAAGTTCTTTAGTTAAATTAATGAAAACTTGCTGATTATTATTAAATTTTATTAAATCAGATCAAAAGTTTTACGAACGTCAAAATTATATAAGACAGTGCCCCAAAACGCCCGCCCTTCACCACTTTCTAGTGTTTTCGCTGGTAAGAAGTGGAGAGAATAATAGGTTTGCAAGTGCATTACGGGACAGAACATTAAATTATTTGCTTTAATTATGTTAGCTAGCATTAGAGAAGATGAGACAGCTGCAATGTAATGATCAGCTCCAAGCAATGAATTAGCAAGATTTTAAGAACTCCGAAACATTGGTTGACTTTATAGTTTACTGGAGCGCTAATTAGCGGATTTATTGAATGAAATTCAATCTACATGTGCCGGCTGACTTCATTGGATTATCGTGGCTCATTCATTCGATTGTATATACCTGATTTTAATTAATTCTGTTTCTAGTTACTGAGTAGTATTTAATCAAAACCGTCTTTTAACTTTCAGGAGGTCCAAAAAGTGGAGTTCCCAACCATACCAAACAGTTTAGAGCTGTCAAGAGATGGAGCTATATTGACAGTAGCACATGGTAAGATATTATGTCCAATATTAATGTCATACATGCGTAGAGCCGGTCTGTCTGTTGTAGCGGCTAAACCGTTGAACTGATATTGATACAAAAAAAATGAGGTAGATTGAGTACTTTAATAAAATAAAACCGGTCAAGTGCGAGTTGGGCTCGAGCATCGAGGGTTCCGTACATATTTGTAGGTATTTAATTAGAAATTTACGGTGTTTGGATTTTACCTTTACTTGTGCAATGACATTGCTTCTTGCCAAATTTCATGATTCTAGGTCAACGGGAAGTACCGTATAGGCTTTTGATTGCGTTGACTTAGAAGTTTGATTATTTCACTGCTTCAAGGGATTGCAGCCCTGAGTATTTGATATTAATTTCAACTTGATAACTCCACGCGTTTCTGAGAAAAAGGGTCTTGACAGACGGACAGACAGGCCGACAACGAAGTGATTTTATAAGGGTTCCGTTTTTCCTTTTGAGGTACGGAACCCTAAAAACAGCTTTAACGGTTTTAAAGATACTGTCCAGTGATAGACGGATATACAGACAGACGGACGGTGAAGGCACCCTTTGGCAACAGGACCCTAAAAAACTACTTTCAAGAAGTGAATTATGGAAGTTTCTACGAAAAAAAATCGAATTCCATGCGAAAGAATTTGCCGTAAAAGCGCGAGACTAATATAATTCTATGACGAAGTCTATTGTGACATGTTATGTGGAGCGATTACGTGTGGCCTTAGTTCGAATTTACATTTTAATTCAAGAGCAGACCAAGATCAAGTTACGCATTAAAACATACCACACCTGTCGTACTTACGTAAAAACAGCTTTAGGCATTCCTCGTGCAGCGGGATTGTCCGAAAGGGTTACCGCTACCCCGGAACACAAAGGGCTAAGGAAGGAACACGGGTTGGTTTTAGTCAGTAAGAGTCTGACACTCCCTTCTGCTCCACCCAGAGCGGGAGGGGGGTCATTTGATGATTTCCCATCATCAAAAAAAAAAGGCATTCCTCGTACAATATGTTTGTACGAAGAATGCCTTTTTTTTCTTCTTTTTTTTATGATCGCGATAGATAAGTATGTATGTGACATTATTAAATAGTTCAAAGTTTTAATAGAAAATTGGATGACCTTTCCATGACTTTTTGAAGATGTAGCAAAGATTGTTACCCATCGAGGCAGAAACTACAGAATTCCACCTGCTGCAATCCTTATACTCTTTGTGCTTTGTTTACGTTTATACATCCGTATATCTTAACCGTATATTAACTCATGCTATAGAGCTAGCATTGGACACGATACGGGGCCACAGATCCGCGCACTCCTTAGCCACAGCCGTGCTATTCTCTAAGGATACAGCCTTGCGGGCAGCGCTGTCGCAGCGGTGAAAACGATAGTTTCAGCGCTGCGACAGCGCTGCTCGCAAGGATGTATCCTTAGAGAATAGCTCCCCAGGTCAAGTAATAGCAGAGCCCTTCATCTCGCCCTTGTTATTTACTATGACGCCTGCGTTATCTTCGAAGTATATGAACACGCCGTCCCGCCTTCTGAATGGCTTCCGTTGTCTGATCACCACTGCTGGCATTACATCAGAAGGTTAATTCCCGTTATTAAAAACGTTCATAATCTAGTCACAATCTTATCTCGGCGACAATCAATGTCAAAAATGTAGGGAAATTGAGGTATTTTTGACAAATTGAGAATGAGATCAGACCGCGAACATTCTTAAAATTACGAGAATTGCCCCTCTGGTCATACAAGCATTCTGTTATGTTACTCATTCATTACTTTTCTTAATTTCAGGTACAAATGTATCATTCTATTCATCTGACACAATGCGCAAAATGCGCGAGTTTCCAGTGCCAACGAAATGTTACTCAGCATCGCTGGCGCCTAGCCGGGCCACTTTCGTGTGCGGCGGTGAAGATTTGAAAGTCTATAAATTTGATTATAATACGGGAACAGAACTCGGTAAGTTAGTTTTTGTTTTTATTCTATGTTTACCTATAAAGTATTTTGCCCACTATCTGATCTAACAGACGTCTCAAAACGTACGTAAGCGAAATTGGGCTTATCATATGCAGGCTCTGAAGTTTTGCGCTTAAAGCTTTAATCTATTTTCAAACCATTGCGAGAGCATGAAACATTCAACCGGTTGGGATTTTATTTGTCCTGTTGCAATCCTCACGGGATGGAATATCATAAATACTGAGTCAAATTAAGTTAGCGAAACTTCACAGACTTGATGGTTATCGATATACAAGGTGTAATAGAATAAATGCAAGTCCTGAAAGTAGTTTGTTCATAATTGACTACTGAATCGACTTCAGTAACTTTTAATAAAGGTTTTTTTTTTCAAAAATTATTTATTTTTTCATACTAACCGCCGATTGAGCCAAATAAAATTAAATCTTATTTCTAGACAATAAGTCTCAATTTTAAATGCATAAATTAATGCTAGTGTCAACACGATTTTCATAATAAAAATTTGCTATTTTTATTATGAAAATCGTGTTGACACTTTAAAAAAAAAAGTTTTGGTCATTGTATTATGCCTTTAACTCAATACTCTAATTGGGGTGTATGAGGTCTTGCGTTAATTATGTTACGTCTTGTATAAATTGACGAAAAATTTCTACGCTACGTCTAGAATCATGACTAATGGTTATAGTTTGCACGTCGATGTTCCTGCCACCCTGAAGAAAAATGAAAAAAGTTGAATCTACAGTTCTTGTTTTACATGTCTGAGTAACTGATTAATGTTATCAACGAGCTTCTTAACTTATTAACAGACAATGTGATCAAATTTTGAAAGCTTTATTTCTTATCTTATACCAAGGCCCGTGGCTAAATAATAACAGCTGCACAGGTCGATCGATCAGGTTAAGCTACGCTTGCCGCGGTTGGTTTGTGGATGGGTGACCATCTTAACATACCGAGAGAGATCCCTCCGTGCCTCGGAAAGCACGCTAAGCCGTTGGTCCCGGCTGTCATTCGTGGATCTTTGACAGTCGTTACGGCTAGTCAGAAGCCCGAAAGTCTGACAATCAGTCTTACCAAAGGGTATCGTATCACCCAGTAACTGGGTTGTGGAGGTCAGATAGGCAGTCGCTCCATGTAAAACACTGGTATTCAGCTGCATCCGGTTAGACTGGAAGCCGACCCCAACATAGCTGAGAAAAGGCTAGGCAGATGATGATGACGAACATCAACAAAACACCATCTCATACACCTATTACATTCCAGAATCAAACAAAGGCCACTTCGGTCCGGTCCACTGCGTGCGATGGTCTCCGGACGGCGAGCTGTACGCCACCGGCTCGGAGGACGGCACGGTCCGGCTGTGGCAAGCCGTGCCGGGCCGTGTGTACGGTCTGTGGCGGCGCAGCACCGACCATACGCCAGTCGTCAACGGGTTCAAGGAGGTCGCGGCTAACTGATATCACTCGCCTTTCCAAACGGTTAGTACGACATCTTTCTAGTACTAAATCTTTTCTACCTATGTTTGTCGCAAGATTTACTGCTGAGCATGAGGTCCTGAATTAGATTTCCAGTTCGGACAGTGTTGGTTCTAAAAAACTTTTACACGTCAATATTAAATTATGTTTTAAAGCTGGACGAGTTCCGTGTTTCCTAAGTGATTACTCTGAGAAGAAAGACTGAAACAAACTCAGAGGTCACAGTCTCTTTTAAAGTCGAGACATAATCTTGGTCAGGCCATATGACGACCATGCAGATTAGTGTCTGAGATGGTCTTTTGAGGAAAGAACCATACAGATTGAGTGACCCTGTTCAGTCAGTGCACACATTTTTCAGTAATCATGCAGCTCAACTTAGAACTTAAGGAGCTCAACGAGTAAGTTTCAAGTTCCCTTATTCATTAAATTATTTGTTTGTTTCAGGATCAAGGAGCAGTGACAGTGCAATCAAAATTGATTACTTGGTGGCATCACTGTGTTGTGGTGTAGTTGTCACCAGGCCATGTGTATAATGAACTTAAGGGGGGACTAGCCTGAAAAATCAAGACTTTTTAAGTATTCAAGGTAAATTTTAAGAGTTTGTGTTGTTTATTTTTTTGCAACACTAATTTTTTATACTCAGACCTAATGTATTTATTGTAAAAAGGAACTAAATAGACTTGATATGCAACAAAATAAAGTGATTTGTAAATATTTTACGACTTTTGATTTTTATTTGATGAATTCTGACGCGAAAACCCGGTTTATTCCACCCGAAAAAAATATTAATAATAATGGAACTCCTTTGATCACAATGGACTTAATCACCTTGGTGAACAAAAAGTATTTTTAACCGACCTCAAAAAAGGAGGATAAAAGATGCTAGATACTGGTGAAAATTACAGATTTTCATGACATCCGTTATAAAAAATTACAGTAAAAAGATTTTTGAAGTCATAACCGAATATTCTGCTCCTCTTCTAGTTTCGGCTGAAACTGAAACTTGCAAAGTTAGTTAAATTTATTTGTGAGACCTAGCGTATTTCGTAGGTTTATATCAAGAATTTTCTGAAAAGGTCACGCTCAAGATCATTAAGGGAATCTATCAACGTGTGGACGTGTGGACGTGTGGAAAAGGGGGTATGATCTTGAGATATTTACGAAAAACTAAAAATAGGGGATTTCAAATTATTTCAGACTTGTACAAGTGTGATCGTAAGTTGCATCCTTTTTTTTTCTCTTTATTTTTAATTAGGGACTTTTACACAACTGTGTGTGCCAGTCCCATCGTATAAAATAAAATCTTAATTATCTCAATCTTACAAAATCTTAATTAACTAAATCGTAACTTAGCGAACTTAAAAACTTTGAAGGCCGCCTCCGAACTAGGTGGAGACAATATTTGATGAAATATACCCACATCATATCTAAGTTGCATCCTTTTGTATTCTATCAAAACCAACAGACTTCGAGCGCCAGTATTGGTCTGGCACTTTTTGGCCGAAACCGAAACTGCGCCCGAAAACGGATTCTTTTGCCGAATCAGCGAAACTTCGATCAGACACTAATTTAAAACAAATGATACGACATTTTCAATAAAAAAATATTTTTGTATTTCATTTTCGTTGTTTAGGTGAGATTTCATATAAAACTAAAAGTATTACAACTAAAGAACGTTACGCTTAATTATCCAATATATTACAAAATAATTTACAAGAACCTATTATCCTAGGCACACTAGGCAGTGAAATTTTATTATTATAGTGAGCTAGACACAAGTATTAATTATTTGAGACTAACTTTTGGCCTCAGCTTTTCTCCCAAAACAGGATCTGATTAAAATTAGTATCAGTAGTTATGGTAACATCGATCTTATGGACTGTATTTTGGTTACTCAAATTTTTATTTATTATTAATGGACACAACACAACAACACACTTAAACATAACTGGTGAATGTAGGTACAGACGCCAGCACATCAAGCTACCAGAAACTGTAAAATTTTCCCAATCAACTTTGAACCTAATGCTTTAGCGATAAATTTGAGAATCTGTTAAAGAAATTTGACAGATTGGAGTAGCTTGATGAACACCTCTGCCCAACCCTTCGTGGAAAAGAAGCGTGATGTTATGTTATGTAGGTGTCATAAAACATCAACTGCGTTGTCAAATTTTCCCAATCAATTTTGAACCTAACGCTTTAGCGATAAAGCTGAAAATCTAATAAAGAAATTTGACAGTTTGTAGTAGCTTGATGTACACCTCTGCCCAGCCCTTCGTGGAAAATAAGCGTGATGTTATGTTATGTAGGTGTCATAAAACATCACTGCGTCTATTTAAAGCTCAAGATGGCCGTTATATAAAATGTTTGTGAAACATTAAGAATCAGCTGAATGAATAAAGACCATAATTTATGAAGAAAATAATAATATCATCTAAATTAGAAATAACTCATAAGATCTAATAGGCCAGAGAGAATTCTGGCCATGAGTAGAAATATTAGTACGCATACTAATATTCCTTGAAGATTTTACCTCTTATAGAACAAATTGTTTACAGCACTAATCATAAAAAATGTAATTTCATAAAATTCACAACATATTTTTCAATCATCAACACCACTATTTTGAAAAAGTACCATTAAATATTGAAAACATAATTAATGGGACTGTTTTAAAATCGTTATATGAAGAAAAATACACTTATTTATAGCAAAACTGCTGAATTTTAGAAAATAGAACTTAATAAAATATACCATTTTCTAATCTACAGCGTTTGTACATTTTTGTCTCAACTCCAACTAGGGACCTTTAGCTTTAGGTCGGCTACAGACGTCCTCTTCGGATTTAACTAGTATCTTAAAATACCTAAACTAAATTCATAACAAAGTATATATGAGAGACAATCAGTCAAAGATACGAATACTTGAATATTTAAAGAATATTGTTGTTGACTATTATTCTTTCAATGTTACTGGTAAACTTGTGGTAACTCTGTAAACTGATCAGTATTGACCTATGGTAGAAACTATGTAGAATGATACGATCGAACGTACGACTTCTTAATTTTCCGATCGTTCGTATGATTCGCTGTCTTGAAGTATTTTTTATTGAGACATAAATTAGTTATTTGATTTAAAACTTTCATTTTGGATAGTATGTGCGCGTTGTGCACTGAGAATGTTTTTGTATTGGTCAATCTCATTTTCTTAAATTATTAGCTTCACCAAAACCCTTGCTCTGCTAAACGTTACGGCTGCCTTGTCAATTGAATACAAAGACTTATGTGTGGTTACTATTCGAATTGTTTTCTTTAATCATGTGAGAAGAATATTCATAAATTCTTCACCAAAAACATTTGCTGTAAGGATTTTTTTTATTTTTTGCAACATTGCAACGTCGAGCAGAAGCTTTCTTTTTCTCATCTCCACTATCATTTAATCTAATAATTTACATTTGTTTTCTAGCAAAACCTTCCTTTTCCTCATTGACAAAACAACCAGACATCCACCAGAGCCGGGTCCCCCTATCTCCCTCACTTAGCAACGAAAGGCGACAGATCGGGGAAGTTAAAGTTGATGTGTGGTCTTCTGGGCGCGCGCGCCTGCGCGTTCCCCGAGCCTGCGCTGGCGCCGCACTGCGCGGTGCACACGTCGTCGCGCTGCACCGCCTCGCGCGGCCACTCGCGGTGGAGCTGTGCGCAGTCTGTGATGCGCAGGGATGCACATTGTGCCTAGAAAGATGAATTAATGTTGTTGAGTTGCGGCTGGGTATATAATTATGTAGAGTGCTACTACATCATAAAGAAAAAAATCGAATCATAATAAAAAACAATAGCTGGGGTTAAAAGTCACCGACAGCAATGACGACACGAATCAAATGGAACAAAGAACGGAAAACAAGGTAGAAAAGCTGGGACAAGCCCGCTGCACTTTTCTCAACCTCTGTAACTTTTGAAAGCCAAACTCAAAAATAGCGTTCTGGTCGCCAATTTTCATTAAGTTCGACAAGTCTCGCTGTAAACCTGCCAAGATGCTGTCTCTTCACCTGACCAAAACTGATAAGAGTCACTAATAGCCTAGTATTTTATGATTACGTAGTAATGTCAACTCACCCCTTCAACAGTACAAATGCATGACGTGCAAGGCGACGGGAAGGCGGACTCTCCAACAGCTACAGATCTGCCGGCGATGAGACATCCCTGCGCTGAACTTTCGCGCCACGCCGACAAGTCCAGTTGAGGTAACGATGCGCAAGATACACGCGGGTTCCTGTAAGAAGAGCATAAAACATACATTCAGAGGAAGTTGGGAAGTGTATAACAATTTGAATCGAGAGCTAATTAGATAATGGAAAATACCTAGTTGCATATTCAAAACTATGGTCTATTCCAAAAGTATCTTATGAAAGTGTAAACAAACCCTGTTCATGTTAAATTCCTACGTAAACAAAATTAGTAACACAATTCATCTGCATTTAAAAGGTTTTATATTGTTTGAATAATAATTTAAATTGTAACTGAAAAATCATCGACGAAAATTGAGGTTATAAAATTAACCATAACTGTCAATCTTAATGGTGGTCGAAGTATTCAAATTCAAATCAAAGCACTCATTTTGTAAGTGACATTACAAATTGGCATTACAGTTACGTTTTAGGATCCATTTGTTACAATTTCATTAGGTAGGTAGGTACTTCTAGAAGAGACTATAAGTATCTCCTAATCAATACCGTGTACTTACAAGAAGTTGCTAGGCAGGTCAAAAGCGGCCCTCTGAATGTCTCCGGGGTGGTCAAAGTTGTCGCACATCATTTTGGACAGCGTCGTCTTCCTGATCTCTGCAAGCTGTTGTTCCGTGAATCGTGCGGCTGGGTTGTCGTTCTCATACCTGGAAATACCAAGAACTTTCAATTTAATGTCTGGAAAGTCATACTTAGCAGCTAGCTGAAGTATCTTAGGATACGCCCGCATTCATGCTTGCTGTAGAAAAATCTAGTTTCCAACAAATAGATTACCAAAACCCATAAAATATGAATCTGGTTGAAAAGAAAATTCAAGGTCACTCTGAAGAATATACCTAATTTCCTTTCCCAGCTATGTCTTGCAGCAGTCTTGTAAATTGTCTGTAAGTTAGTTGGCGCCCGAGAACTTTCGGCTGTCTGATGTGACGCTGACAATGCGTACAAACAACGTATCAAAGTGTTCTCACCAGTATCTGTCGCATTTTCTGAGCTGTCTGAACTGAATGGCGATGACGCAGGCAAATGTGGGTCCAACAAGACCGCCCTGTAGAGGACGTTCGCTCATACCGCCCGGGAACAGGTCAATGTCGTCCACAGTCGCGTAGATGCGCTTGAACCTGTGGTGAAAGGTCGAACATATTAAGATAAGGAGAAATAAAGTAACGTGTCTCTATCTAGGTCCGAAAAAGTCTTGCTTTAGATAGTTTTGGTTGAAATCTGTTTTTGGTAAATTTGGTAATCGTAGGGAAACAGGAAGTTCTATCGATATTGCCATTATTAAAACCTTAGAACTTAGAACAATCAAACATCCTGGACATGCAAAGACAGTCCAGATTCATCCAGCATATGCAAGACTCAAAACGTCTTGTGAGCATGTCGCTAGCAAAAGGTTGAAATCATTTTATCCTTACCTAGCAATAACTTCATCTGGAATTTCCCTCGCCAAATCTTCGAAGGTAGTCGCTCTCTTCAGGTTGCAAAGCGCCCTATAGTTGTTGTAGCTCGGAATGCCGTGGTCTCTGGCTCTTTGCACGTTCAGAGCAATCAGATCGATGCCAGAGAAGGGAATGCGACGGTCTTCGAACAGGTGGTTGGTGACTTCTCCGGTGATGAACTGGTCGAGGGTTTCCATGGGGGTTGATGCAAGTCCGCGCATTAGTTCGTCTACCATGGGTGGGTGCTAGAAATGTAATTCTTAAGCTTAGTTCTGTGTTTTTGATATTTTTGAGGAATAAAGAAGCTAGCTTAGTGGAATTTGTTTGATGTATGAAAAGTTTTCGCGCAAATAGAACGCTAGTACCAAAAATTCACACAATCTCGAATGAATGCTGCGTTAGCGCAGTGTATAAAATTAAACCGTTTTTTTCTATTTTAACCAGGAGTTCCTTAAACTTTCTCAAGATTCATCCTAGATACCATCAGAGTACAGAAAACTTTGCTTTCAACACCGACCCCTCACAGAAACATAAAATTGAAAAACCAGTGCTACTTACAGACATGAACATATCAGGCCTGAAGAATCCGTCTCTGAGCAGGATCGGGGGCTCGACGGGCTGGAAGCTGGGCGACAGACGCGGGAGATGAGGACGTAAGAGAGAGTGGCCGAAACGGAAGGCGGCGGCCGCGAACTCGGTGACAATGGCGGGGTTGCAGGTAGGTGAGTACTCTTTGTAGTAGCCTGGAAGGTAGGACAAGTTAGTTTACTGGCATTTAGATTTATGAACTGGAAACTAAGATAACGGTCTGTAAACAGAGATGAAAACGAATTCTACTAAGCGGTTTCAAAATAGTTAAAACAAGTCATGTTTTCGGCTGTCGGTGAAAATTAAGCTGAATTTTAATTTTGGCGAAAAATTCAAATCCATTTTCGGTCTGTCTCTACAGATACACATTACATCGTTTTTGTATGGACATTGCTGTAGATTTTATTCAAGTCTTACTTATAGGTACAGTGTGTTGGGTTAAACAAGAGTTAGCACCATAATAAAATGTATCATTTTCGTGAGTAGGTACCGCACTCTCTTAGTGTTTGTCCCTCGTTTAACCTAAGACCCTGTATTTTATGACCTTTAAATTGTAAACAACGCTACAATACTTGAAAAAACCTGCGATTTACGAAACATCAAATACTTCGAAACATACCTGAAGGCAGCAGTTTTAATCCATACAAATTAACAGCGTTCCACGACAGCAGCCTTGGCAAGAACTCGTTATAGATGATATGCGTGAAGGTCGCGGCTACGATGCGGCGTGTGTGCTCGAACAGCTGGTCGGCGTCCCAGTGAGGGTTCACGCCGCGCAGGCCTTCGACGATGCGATTGTGTTCACGGAGGAAGATCGTGTGAATGGCTGTCAGGCCTGGCTGTTCTGAGGCTCTGCCGTCACCTGAAAATGGTTTTGAAGATAAGGGTAATATGAAAAGTTTTAAACAAAAGTCGAGAGTTACCTAATGGTTTTAACTTATGTATCAAGCCTCAAGTAATGAGACATATTCAATTATTTACTGTTCGTGGCTCTCTTGGGAGTCAGCTGGTCCGATCAAATAATCTTTTAGAAGTTTAGCTGACGACTTTCGTGACGCAAGTCCTACGCTTATCTGATTGGAACTGCTAACAATGCTGACTGCATTGAAGAAAGCAAACATTTTACGCATTGGTATTAGAAGTATACAGTTAGTCTTTTATTTATTTCATACTAGCTGTGCCCCGCGGTTTCACCCGCGTTAATTTGAGGAAAAAACTTTCTAAAATATATTCCACCCCCCTCAGGACCGGCTGCCTTGTGGAGTTATTTTAAAACTATGTTATCTCCTAAGATATTGATTGAAATCAAATGATGTCAAGGGAAATTTTGTTCAAAATTAAATACTTGTCATGAATAACGTATTTATTTGGATAAGTATGGATTCATATCATGTTTATAAAAACACCTTCGCAAATAATGCATTATTTTAGAACAAATTTGATTACCATAAAAAAGGTTATAGTGAGTCAACCTTGAAAGATAGACATAATATGTTGTCGCGGACTTTTTTTTAGAACTTTTATAGGGGAACAATTCCGTCATACATGATTTTTGCGTAAGTTAACCGTTTACGCAGCGTACGCAACGGAAGCTCTCAAAAGGAATAATTTTTCCCGTTTTTGCAACATTTTTCATTTATGCTCCGCTCCTTTTTGTCATAGCGTGATGTCATATAGCCTATAGCCTTCCTCAATAAATGGACTATCCAACAAAAAATAAATTTTCAATTCGAACCAGAAGTTTCTGAGATTAGCGCGTTCAACCAAACAAACAAACTCTTCAGCTTTATAATATTAAGTACGTGATTTACACTTTTTGTTTTTGAGCTTTTCATATCCAACTCACCAGCAATAAAACAGAATCCACTAGGTGCCTTGCACTCAGGATGGCTGTCACTCCTGGGCAGTAGTTCTCTTCCGTTGATTGGGTTAGTGGTAGCATTCAGTCTTCCGTTGAAGCCGCGCAGTTTGCGAACGATGCAAGGGTTCTCGCCATAGATGACTGAGGCATCGATGAAGGCTGTGTTCTGGTTTACTTGTTCACGGGGTCCTGAAAGGAGAGGTTAGAAATTAGATGAATTTTGAATTTTTTGCGTACTGAAGTAGTTACTCTTTTAGTAAAACCAAAAATTTCGTCCAGTTCACATGCGTCAGAGAAAAATCTGGCAGTTTCTTTTAAATAGAAATGTACAAATAATTCCAAAGCTGTTTTAAACCAACTTCAAAACAGGAGTTCGGTATACATTCATGTATCTATTTGCACCGGGTATTTTGTGATTATTTGGCTGATTTACGTGATCTTTTTTCCATTTTTTTTTACTACACCTGCGGGGTAATGCGGAACACACTATTAGTAGCAATGGGTTTCATTTTGACAGATCAACAACGCTCATTGCGTTTTTTACATTGTTGAGCAGACACATTTTTCCAACTTAAGAAGCAATGGATTAGCAATATGCTTCAAAATTATTCAAATTGAGATCGATAGTGTGTTTCGCAATTAGGGTGCTGATTATTATTATTTTATCTTTATCTAAGATCAACTAACCAAGTTGCTGTTGTCCAGGTAAACTCCTCATGAAGGGGAAGCAAAGCCTCTCTCCAGACGTAACATTCACTTCGGGGTAATAATGGTCGCCACGTGGTACTGGGAACGGGTTGCATTCCGGATGTACCGTTCGCGGGGAGTCGCATGAACGACAGTCGGGGATCGATTCGTGGAATCCTGTGGAGAAATAGAAAAATAAGTTATGGGGAAATGATACACATGTTACAGAAAAAGAAAACAAAAAAAGATTTGAGAGATATTTGGTATCAGGGATGTGCCATAAAAAATATTACAAACAAAACCTGGTTTATAAACAGGTAGACACAAAGTAGGTATCAAGTAATTAAAAAAGTTTCCTTAGCCACCACATTAAACTAACCTAAAGTGAAATGAGTTATATAAGAAAACATTTTCTTTACGGTTTTGTCATAAAATGAGTGTGTAGTAAATAATTTTACTTAGTGGTAATTGGCGTGTTCATCATCATCATCAGTTCAACTGGAAACGTCCATTGCCCGAAATAGGCCGCCCCCCCGCGTCGCCACATCGACCGCTAGTGACGTGTTAATTTAATAAGCTAGTATTGTTTACCTTTGTGAATGGGTGTCATAGTAAGCTCGTGGTCCAGGAACTGTGCGAACTGCATAGTCATGAGCGTGTATCGTGTGTGCAGATTGGATATATCCGGGTGGATCACAGTGGATACCACACGAGGGGATGGCAGTGGCGTGCCGGTCACTGAGTTGATGCGGGGACGGCTAACACCTGCAAAAGTAAGAGGCTTAGTTGTATAGAATGAAAAGTAATTTAAATTTGTGGTAGCTTTTACCACCCAAACGCTACTACAGATTAGGTCTATCTGGCCAACCAATTGGAACTACGCTTGGCGTCCAAATGAGACCATTTTTGGCGCCCAAATGGTACGACTTTTGGCGCCCAAGTGGGACTTTTTTGGCGCCCAAGAATTAAGACAATTTTTGTCGCTCATATGGGACTACTATTGGCACTCAAATAGGACTACTTTTACAATCCAAATGTGATTAAGTGATGTTGACATTAAGTTTAATACAAAAAACTATTAAGCATAACGCGTTATATTAGGATAACGCGTAGGTGCTTTATGCTTAATACTTTTCAATTTGGACACGTCTATTGTTAACAGAAATAGAAATATACTTAGAGGTATTTTTAAGCAAACTCACCATCTTCATAAACAGGGGGCAACAATCTGGCGAACGTCGTCAAACCCTTGCCCAGGTTTGGATTTCTCAAGTTATTACAATATCCAGTGTAGGTTCTGAAGGGATTGTCAGGTTCGCAAGCGCCTTTGTCATCACACTGAGGCTCAATGATGGGGCCTGATTGGTCGTTGCCAAGGAATCCACTGATGTCAACTGATTGTAGAGAGTCTACGAAGTCTGAGGTACCGAAACCGAGGGAGTCGTCGAATATCTGACGTTTGCGACGGTGTCTGAAAAATAATTATTTTATTAGTTAAGTCTACTATTATTATGTATTCAGTATAATAATCTTTTGTTGGAGATCTTAAAAAAATCAATTTCCTGAAATCTTGATATAGTCGAAAATTCCAAATGCAAGAAAAATGAAATCTAGATGTCTTATTCAACACCTCGTCATTAAACTTAATAGAATAATCATTATTCTATTAAGTTTAACTTATGCTTACCCGCTATTGATGGAGTTAACAAGTTCGTTATAGTTAGGGAGGCGAGGTAGCTAAATGGCGTAATTCAACGGCGCCGTCGAGACCTATCAAAATCGAAAGATAAAATGATTTCGAAAAGAAAAGCTCTTATGGTAAAAACCATTTTAGCGGTGGGCTTGGCGTGTACGGTTTTTCAAAAATGTTAAAAAAAACAGTTACTTGGGCATTCTCGAGCGCGTCAGATATTCATACTACGTTTGCCCCAAGTGCCTCTGATAACAACGGTATACTAATCTGCCGGTTTGCGTTGTGGGGGTAGGCATATAAAGTAGTCAAAAATGCAAAAAAAAAAAATTTACTCGAGCGCGTCAGATTTTCGGAAGGGGTGTTAAGTAGGCCCCAAGGAAGCTCCCTTTAAAAAAACTGACGATTTCGGCGTGACGATAAGTTGTGATGAATTTTTGAAAATGCAAAAAAAAAAAGTTTTTTTGAAATACTCGAGCGCGTCAGATTTTCATAGGGGAGGTTTATATCGGTATCCTGAAAGCATATTTCCTTAATCTGACAAAAATGTTGGTGGGTTCTCTTAATCTGATCGAAAAAGGTTTTTTGGTTTCTTTTTTTCCTTTCTTTCTCCTTGATAAAACGGGGAATTTAAGAATGACAATAAAGCGATAGATACAACCAACGTAAATGTAGATGAAATATAGTACGAATTGTATTATTTATTGTATCAAAAAAAATGAAATGAAATACAAATTGTATTATAATTGTATTGTTATGTATGACCTTTACATTTTTGCTCAATACAATTCATCAAAGTTTCCAGCACATTCGAGAAATATACCGTCGGGTCTCTTCTCTCTCTTCAATCGTCGTTATACTGAGGGCACATAGGTCTACGGTAGGGGACCATAAACATATATATATATATATATATCTATATATATATAGGGTGTACCGAAAATTCCCTTCTACCATTCTTTCCCCACCATCAATGTTGCGAAATAAAGGAAAAATACTGGTAGGACGGCATATTTCCGCGAAGCGCTCAGTCTGTATTACATGTTTATGGCAAATTCCTCTTTTTTGCTTCAATTCTTCACTTCGTTTTGCTTACGGTACGTCCAAAAAACAATTTGAGGATCAACAGGCTATCTATCTATACATATAATAAAACAGTAAAAAAACTGTGTCTGTACATTGAATATATTAAAAAAAAAATACTTGAGGGGGGTTTAGAAACAGTAATAGAGCACGAATCCAAAAAAAAAAATTTGTCTGTTTGTCTGTTTGTCTGTTTGTCTGTTTGTCTGTTTGTTTGTACACGCTAATCTTCGGAACTACTGGACGGATTTGAATGATTTTTTTTTTGTTGTATAGGTATTAAGTCTGGGCAACATATAGGCTATAATTTATTTTGGAAAATGGAACACCTGATGCAGAACCGCAACAGACCAGCTAAAGTATAAGAGATACAATAATGGTACCATAGCAAAAATTGTTCCACGTGATGAGAATTTTCTGCTGAGAGAATAAATTTGAAGATCTGGAACACCTGATGTGGAACTCCAAGAGCCCAGCTACACCATAACATATACAGGAATGAAGATTTAGCACAAGTTGTTCAATCTGATGAGCACTCTCTGTTGACTTATAAAAATCGAAGATCTGGAACACCTGTTGTGGAACTCCAAGAGCCCAGCTATACCATAACACATTTATAGGAATTACGTTTTAGCAAAAGTTGTTCAATCTGATGAGAACTCTCTGTTGACTTATAAAAATCGAAGATCTGGAACACCTGTTGTGGAACTCCAAGAGCCCAGCTACACCATAACACATATAGGAATGACGTTTTAACAAAAGTTGTTCAATCTGATGAGAACTCTCTGTTGACTTATAAAAATCGAAGATCTGGAACACCTGTTGTGGAACTCCAAGAGCCCAGCTACACCATAACACATTTATAGGAATGACGTTTTGGCAAAAGAGCCCAGCTACACTATAACATATATAGGAATGACGTTTTAGCAAAAGTTGTTCAATCTGATGAGCACTCTCTGTTGACTTATAAAAATCGAAGATCTGGAACACCTGTTGTGGAACTCCGAGAGCCCAGCTACACCAAAACACATATAGGAATGACGTCTTAGCAAAAGTTGTTCGATCTGATGGGTATTTCCTGTTGACTTATAAAAATCGAAGATCAGAAACATCTGATGTGGAAATCAAAGCTATCACTAATTTCACTGTATAATTATAAAATAACATAAGCTGGGAGTACCTCCACGCGGTGAAGGCGGTAACAGTTTAGGACTGATTTTCGGTGACGATGGTATATCATTGAAAAGTTGACTCTACTGGTCAAAACTCCCAATTATTTTTATACTTTATCAATAAATATGCCTTCGGGCTTATGTTATTTGAGTGTTTAATTTCCTTTGCCATTTATCTTCGTGACACGGTAGCCTACCCGGTAACGCAGGGGAGCAGTCACTTAGATTTTAATTGGTCAGGTATATTCACAATAAAACTATAACCATGCCTAGAAAGAGGTCAAATCTTTCCCAATGTTCCAAAGGAGCTGAAAGATTGAGGATCATAAGATCCCAAGAATCTACCGAAGAGCGTCAGGAGAGACTTGATGCTGTTCGAAAACATCAAGCTGCAACTCGCTCCGTGGAAACCTCTTCGGATCGCGAAGTACGCCTGCGTTCTCAGCGTATTCGCACATCTACTAACAGGTCTTTTGAAACGAGTGATGAACGTGATGCGCGAGTAACTGCTGATCGAGATTATCATACATTGTCCCGAACACGCACACAACAAAATATTCATAATCAGTTAGAAAGTGAGAGAGAAAGAATTGCTGGAGTACGGCATGAAGAGACAGAAGAAGAGCGCAACGAACGTTTGAATTCTGATCGACTTCGACATTCTCTGAACAGAATGTCGATATCATCTGAAGAATCGGATGTGTCTCAAGACAGAGACACATCCGATCCGACAGAGATATAGACGACGTGGCAACCTTCCTTGGGTTGATAAGGAGTGCATTTACGTATACTCTTATGAATGACTTGATTGACTACGCCACGTATTCCGCCATCGGAGGTATGGTTCAAAATTGTACTTTTTGTGAAGCTGTTAAATGGCAAAAAGAAACAAACGGTATGTGTTGCTCAGGTGGAAAAGTACATATTGAAATATTACAAAATCCTCCAGAAATATTAAGATCACTGCTAATTGGTGACCATCCACAGTCAAAACATTTCTTGGACAACATCTGTATACAATGCCTTTCAAATGACATCTTTTGGTGCGAAACAGATTTCAAGAGGCCTATTTATGCCAACATTCAAAGTGCAAGGCCAAGTTTACCACCTTATTGGTTCATTATTGTCTGAAAATGACCCCAAATTTCTCCAAATATATTTCGTATCCAATTATCAAGATCAGGCAAATATTAGAAACCAAAACTTTCCGCACTTGAACAAATAGTCTGATTTCACTGCTTCAAAATATGTTGCATGAAGTAAATCCCTACGTACAGTTTTAAATCTGCCTTAGAATCTATAAATATATATATAAAAATGGTGCCATAGCAAAAATTATTCCACGTGAAGAGCATTTTCTGCTGTGAGAATAAATCTGAAGATCTGGAACACCTGTTGTGGAACTCCAAAGCCCAGCGACACTACAACATATATAGGAATGACGTCTTAGCAAAAGTTGTTTAGTCTGATGGGAAATTTCTGTTGACTTACAAAAATGAGAGATCCGGAACGTCTCGAATCGTCTCGCGCATCCCGTTGTTTTCCCGTCCCCGGGCTCTTAGAATTCGACATCAGACGTTTCAGATCTTCGATTTTGACGACCCCGTTGTCGCTGGCATAATCAACAGGATCCGCGTACGAAGTCGCGGGCAGAAGCTAGTTGAATAATATATATGAAACTGTACATGTTAATAATACTTTTGTATACAGATACACGCGTAGCTTTTTCCGAGTCCACGAAAATTGTCGAGAAGCTTTAGAAAAAAAAAATTGTGAGATATAATAAAAGTCACATAATTTAATTATCGTTATTTCATATCAATTTTTTTTAACACCCTCAGTTTTCGAGATACACTCAAAAAACCGGGAGTTTGAGTTTTTATGATGCTTCAAGTCAAAAAGTTTTAACTTTGGACAAAAATGTAAAGAGACCTTTTTTGTGTAAAATAAAATTACCTTTTTTGTTTACTTAAACTTTTTTTTTGTAAGATGAATCGTTCGCGACTTATATGCCGCAACGCGTTTTTCGGAAGACGAAATGGCTCCTCCACACTTCTGGTCATGCGGAAACCGGCAGATTTTGTATTTTTAGTGAGTTTTAGATTATATTCTTCAAAATAAAAAAATAAAAAATCGCGCTCGAGAATGCCGGATTAACGTTTTTTTTTTACAAGTTCGCGACCCTATAACTCGGCGGCGGCAAGGACTTATCGTCAGATTAGTTAAATTTAGTCTTAAAACACTAAAATCAACCCCCAATATCTTAATCTGACGCGCTCGAGTATTTCAGACTATCGATTTTTTTTTACTAATCTGATCGTCTATCCTAGGCGCGCGTCACTACTTAGAGAGCTAAATACTTTACAAGGTTGTTCTATTAGGTCTAAGGTATCTCTCATATCTCAAACTGCCACGCTCGAGTATTACCGAAAATTCCCCTATTCGCCTCCCTAACTATTAGTAGCGAATTCCAAGAAGAGAGAAGTGTTGGCGAGTTTCAGAGCATATTTGTTGGCTTTTGAGAACGAAGCTGCTGTGCCTACTGGAGACTTAGGGTCGGCTCCACCGCCTGTAATACAGGAAACATAACTAAATTAAGGCAATTTATAACAATTTACAGTATGAGGCTATGCCGTGGAGAATATGAGAAAGTCCTAATCACGTTTTATTACCTAATAAACTTTTAAAATGTAAGCTATTGTTATTTGATTTGATTGCCGAAAAAACAGATTTGACAATAGATTAAAGTTACCTAAATATTAATGATTCAGAAAAGTATAAGTCTAAATTAAAGCGCTGGTAAGCGTTTGAAATATCCAGTACCTTTTTTCTTTGAAAAAAAGTTTTTTTATAACTTACGAGATTCCCACAACATGTACTCAAGTTTCTTCCTATCTGCCATCTCTTGCTTGGCTTTCTCCAGAGCAGTAGCGAGCATATCCTGAGATAATCTCTCCGCTGCCTTAGCGCCGCTTTCATCCCTCCATGCCGAAAGTTCCAGACGGTTGTGTTGTGAGCAATGTTGGGCTGCGTTCCTATAATAAACGGATGGATTACTGATTAATTTTACCGGTTTGGATGAAGTTTAGGGGTGCCACATTAAAAAGACCTTAAGATTAGGTATAATGATTAAGAAATTGATGGTATCCAAACAAGATGAATCGAATAAAGTGATCTAGAATGGCGTCAGTGTGAAAACTCCTTCATTTGTTCTATTTAACTATTTTATTATTGTTTCATCTTGTAATTGACGAGCAGTGAAAGTAGTTTTCTGAATACTTACAAATAGGGATCTTCCCTCACGAATGCTTTAGGCTGGATGTGCTTCAGAGCATCTTGAGCTGCGCACAGAGTTCCCGCGAGAGACACTTTTCTGATTGCTCCTAGTTGATCGGGAGACAGCGATGATGGAGGCAAATCGTTTTCATACCAGAATCTGTAATACGAATAATTTTGTTTCAGAAAAAAAAGAGCAACAGAAAATAGCAATAGCTATTGTTTTGTTCCAAACTAGAGCTAGCCTAGACTATCCTAGTCTAGTAAATAGCTAAGCGTGGGCTGCTTTAAAGTGTATACGTTTTGTTTTAATCTTTGACATCATCTTCAATAGCCAGTTCATTTGGTATTTTCTTTCTGGTAATAAAGATTCGTTAACCAAGAAGAATTTACAAGTTGTTTTTTTTTTGCCATCAATCAAGGGTTTGCCCATCAGTGATACACAATGGAGGCTAACCAAAAAATAAAAAAGCGTGGGTTTACCTGTCACTCTTTTTCAAGTTAGCGAACTGCAGTGCTAAAACGCACGCAATAGTTGATCCGACTACAGCACCGGACGCTGGCTTCTCCATAGCTCCTCCGATCATTAGCTCCACGTCATCGGGACTCCTAGAATTGGAAAAGATACCGTTAAAAAAAAATTGGTATGATGTAGTGACATCCATCTGAACTGAAATTATGTAGATTGTAGGGGACTGTAAAATATAGGTACCTACTTGGCCGTAAGTACAAAAACGAATTTTTGAAAAAAAAAAACGGCTTTGTAGAGCGACTAAAAGTTGGTTGACAGACTTTTTCTACAGCTCAATATATATATATATATATATATTATATTGATGCCTGGGTACTTAAGTACATAATCTCTAGCTATTATAATTGGACCATCCATCCATTTGTTCTCATTACCACTGTAGGGTTGCCAACTTTTTTTCAGTCAAAAATAGTAATTTTAAAATAATTGTCCAAAAAATATAGTAGCGAAAATATGAAAAAAAATATAGTAAATTTCAAAACTTTTTTAAAATTTTTTTTTGCTACTTTTTGCCTTTATTAATAAATTCTGAGAGACAGGTCAAAAATTCAAGTTCAGCATTTATCGATAAAAGTGTTACAGATGTCAACAATTCCTCTTACCTGTACATATCAGCCATCATCTCCTGCTGCTTCCTATCGAATCCCATCTGGCTGAGGTCTCCGAAGGATTTGATGGTGGACATAGGCTCGCACATGCGCAGTGCCCTCAGGTAAGACGACACTCCGTGGTCGCGCGACCTGTTCAGGTCCCATTGAGCGGACGCTGGGAAGTGGGAGACGTGTTGAGCGCTGGTACGTACTAGGTGTTCTAAAGTGGTTGTGGTGTTGATCTGGAAATAAAGTTTGGATTAGCTTAATCACTGCTATGCCTACGATTACTACGACTCTTCGGTCCTACTTCGGTACTACCAAACGATCCTATTTTGAACAGTCCAGGTAAGAACTGAGCTCACTCTAGATGGTCTATCACAACAATTTCGAGTCTATTTAATACTGGATAAGTAAGGCACTTAATATTGAGAATTTAAATCAGAAATCAAGAAAAGTAAGCTATTGAAAAGTCTTATGTAATCTAGGTTTACAAAACATTTATATCTAAACAATAAACGATTTTTTTTTCTTTTCGTACCAATTTCTGGTTCATCATAGCATGGAAGATAGGTGCAACGGCGACGAGTTCAGAGTAGACACCGGCACGGATAGCGCTGGAGTATCCTCGCCAGAAACCGAGAGATGTCAGCTTCAGCTCTGCTTTAGCCATGCCAACCTGTAACAACACGACATGATATTATATTTTCAATAAATTTGGGGATATCTCGTCTTGTCAGAAGGTTAGCCAAATAAGTAAGTAAATATATTATACCTACCTATTTGAGTATGAAGGATTATTATCCTTCAGTGTGTGAATTTATTCTATCGTGTAGACGTGAGCTATGTACGAGCACACTGGCACCAATGAAAAAAGTTAAGCCAGTCAGCGAATATAAGGCTGGATGGCTGGCAACCTGAGTTTTGACTGAAGACTTAAGTATTGCCTTTACCTTATAGAGGCATGAGGAACAGGCTGTAAAGTTCACTCATCCTCCATAGAAAAGGGAGGATCCTCCGACCACGGCTATTGTGTCTGGCGGGCAACTGCCTGATGATTCATGTCAAGCCGTTGTTGATATATGCTAGTTGCGCGGTAAACTCTGCTTGCGAGATGCAGAATTTTGTGTGACGTCAGTATGACGCGTAGATCATATGTGGCGTTTGTAGATACCGCTACAACGTAAAACTGAATTAATGATTTTTGATCAAATATGCCAAAAGTCTATTCATTCTGCTTACCTCTCCCAAGAGAACAGGCAAGAACTCGTTATAGGTGATGTGTTGGATGATAGCAGCCACAGCTCGTCTGGACTCCAAGTAAAGTGTGGTGTCATCCCAGAAAGGGTTCAAAGTGTAAAGCTCGCCGGCGATACGGTTGTGTTCCGATAGTAGAGTTTTGTATAAGGGTGCGGTGGGTGATCCGTCTTTGCATCTGGAAGGGAGAAAGATTTTAATGAGATGTTAAAATACTCAAGGGTTTGAGACTAAATGTGGAAAAGATTCCATTTAAGGTTTAGGCAAAGCGATGGGATAAAGTGATTTCAAATTCATTCAAGTCAATTTGTAATATTTGACTATTTTTTTTCCGTGACTGTTCTGTTTTGCATATTCTAACCAGTTAGGTATTGATTAAACTAGTTCATATTTCACTTTGTTATTTTCGATTGGTAAGACCATATGAATGTTAACATAATAAACTGTTACGAACTTCCTCTCCTTATTTGCCATGTTAATTTACATAAGTGCTTTTTACGACTGCAAAAACCGCAATCTCTTGACGCTCATCTGTTTCCTGACAAGCGGCCTTCCCACAATCATTTCCATCAGCTGCACTTCACCTCCCGCGTACCCATCTTGTCAATAGATGCCAATGCAAATATGTAAAAAGATCGAAATCTCTATGTGGGAATGCAAACCATCTCAAGGTTAGTTTGTCGGCACTATTTGCATACAATCCATTTTATTACGACACCTAGGAATTATAGCTTTGTTTTGTCGGCAGATGCACGCATTTTATTGGAAATATTGAAAGGCACATATTTGTTTGTGCTTTTGTAATTGAGATGTTTCGAAATTATTTTTCATCTGCCTCCTTTAACCGAAAGCATTCCTTAGAGATATTATTCCTAAACGATCGATATTGTAAGTTTGTACGATATAGTACGAGCTTACATAATAAGATTTTATAAAAAAAAAAAATTTGCATAAAAAACATGGTAATCGATATTTATAATATAGACACGACTGCGTCGTGGTTGTTTAGAGGCTTACATAATTCGTTAATATTATTATCGAATCCATCTTTGGCTGTCTAAAAGTTAGATTCATAACTTTCTTAATCTGTGTGTCAGCTGGTTTTTTCTTTAACATATTGGTGTCACGACATCCTTTAAAACATGCTGTGGAGTAGGTTATTTAACCAATATCCGAAAGTATTTTTTACAGTAACTTTTGTGGGGTACCAATCTCCACAAAAAAGCTGTGCATGTCGCCAGCCTAGCTAAACAAAATTTTAACAAAATGATTTTCATGTGCTAATTTTTCCACACAGAATCAAATAATGCAATAGCGGCTAGAGTAGGTACTGTTGTAGCGTACTTAGGAGAGCACTATTCCTAGTCGTGTATAATATCAGGAGGGCAATTCTCGTAATTTTAAGAACGTTCACAATCAGTAGGCCAATTCTCGTAATTTAAAACGTTCAAAATCTAGTCGCAGTCTCATCTCGGCGACAAAAAAATGTCAAAAACTTGTCAAAATGTAGGGAAATTTGACGTATTTTTGACAAGATTGAGACTGAACGTTCTTAAAATTACGAGAATTGCCCCTCTGATCTCAGTCTCAATCTGTGAAAAAATTCTTCTAATTTCCCTACATTTCGACTTTTGTTTGTCGCCGAGATGAGACTGCAACTAGATTTTGAACGTTTTAAATTACGAGAAATGCCCCTCTAAGTGAAACTGATAAGCAGCCGCCATATACACTTATCACGCGTACTCTGTCTTAACACGGATACGGTTGTACGCCCAATAGTAAAGACATTGTCTGTACAATCGAGTTGATTGAATAGGTACAAAGCTATGGGAATAGTTCACACATTAAGCACTGTTTCTATAATATCTATGATCGGTATGGTATGGGAATGGATTCAATGATGCAATCTAATTACCGACTGGTTTGTTTTCTTCCGTGTTTGTACTCACAGTTTGTATTGAAGGATCTATTTGAATATGTAGGTATTTATAGAAGATAAATCATCGTTTAAAATAAACGACTATATTTATTTATTGCTTAGTAGTGCGTAAAAATCTCAGCGGCGTTGTAAGTGTTGGACAATAGGTTTTACACAGAATTACAAAACCTAGGAAGCAACGTTTAAGAAACCACGTTTCAGTTTCGTCATCCCTAAATTCTTTCAGAGAAAACTTATTGTAGACTTACTCGTATTAATACTAATACAGCCTTAATAAATCCTTATCAGGAGAGGATTTTTGGTACCTATGGTAATGTTTAGTGGCACTTACTTGCGACACGAGTCCAGGTCAATTTTGCCAGCATCGTAGAGCCTCAGTGAACGGAGCTCCTTCTCCGAACTACCATACAACGCAGAGCCATCCAGGAATGACGTAGCCATATTCATTTGATCACGGTGTTCTGTTTAAGAATACAGTCAAATTAGCGTGACCTATGAAAAATATCCCAATATGTTTGAGATCATCTTAGCAGTTATCCGGAGGTCCGTAACGGATGTTTCGAGTGTAATGATGCCTGATTAGCAGTTTGATAAGGCATAGGTATGATACAAGGTCAAATTATATTATCTAGCGAAACTCCGCAGACGTGATGGGTATCGATAACTAAATAAAACGAAAAGAAAAAACAGCCGACTTCCAAAAAAAAAAAAAACACAACAAAGTGAAAAATAACTTAAATTTCGGAAGTCGGTGTCGTTGGTTCCGCATTTTCGTTTTTTGACACCGACTTCCGAAATTAAAACATTTTGTGTGTTTTTTTGGAACGCGGTTGTTTTTTTTTTGTAAAAATGTTTTTATTTTTCACTTTTTAGTACAGTCAACAGCAAAAGTAGATGATGAAAATCAGAAATTCAATACTAATGAACGGAGTTCGCGTCAGAACTGTGTGGCGTCGAAGTGATTCAAAGTATGTGATTGTAATTATACCAAACATTTACTACTTCGACGCCACACAGTTCTGACGCGAACTCCGTTCATTAGTATTGAATTTCTGATTTTCATCATCTAGTTTTGCTGTTGACTGTACCTAGTACATTTACACAAATTTAATTAACACTAGTGCATTGAAGAATTGAAAACACTGACTAGAAGAATCATCAAAATTTGCATAGAAATGCCAGAGATGCAGTACATTTATAACAACCTTCCTGAAAGTATATAGATCACATTAATGAAAGAATTATCAAAATTGGTTCATTGATAAAATCGCGGACATATAAACATGCATACTTACGGGTCGAATACAGAACCTCATTGAAGTCGGTTAAAAATGATTTGAAGATTTTTTTTGGGGCAACTGCCGCTTTCGTGTGTTCACTTGAAGTATGAGTTAATAAAATCAGTATTTCTTTGTTTTATGATGTTCAGATATCGATGGCCATCACAACTGTGCAGTTTCGCTAGTTAATTCAATTAGACTCTATATATGTACCTACCTATAAAATATATTTCAGCTTAAACGGTCGAAACCAGAAGGATTTGGCCACTTTAAAGCTTCAGCATAAGCAATGCAGTTCCTTATATTATTAAAACAATCTAGTTAAAGACAACATTTTAATACAAGTTATTTGGTTGTTTTTCTTTTTAAGCGTAGGTAATAATTCTCACAAGACAGTTTAAAATTGCTGTCTCACACAATGTTAATGAACTAGGAACACAAATCGAGATAGGCCGCTCGTAGCCTTGATAGCAGCCATATTTCCTCAAGCCTGATTCGACTGGCCAATCGAAATTTTTATCGCATGTATGATTATTTCAACGTTACAAAATTTAGACAAGAAACGTTCACTGGTTGACTGAAACCTGTTGGTTGTCAGAGCACTTCCTAGTGAAGTGCAACATTTCAAACGAGCCGTGAGCCTGGCGCGCGGCTCTGCGGAACGTTAGCTACGAAATTCTGATGGTTATGAATATTCATTCAATTACATAATATACTCTGTTTCAAAAGTATCTGATGGAAATGTAAACAAATGGATCAGAAAATTAATAGTTGCATTTATAAATTGGGTGCTTTGATTTGGTTTTTTGAATACTTCAATCCGACATTCTAACTTTAATAACCTTAAAGTTATTTGAAAATTTAGGTTAATTTTGTAACCTCAATTTTCGTCAATGATTTCAATAACAATCTCATAACGTTATTTAAAAAAAATTTTTTTGGAAAAGTGGTGAGATATATACTTTGAACCTTCTTAATACAGATGAATGTGTTACCAATTCCCTTTAATGAGTGATTGTGTTAGAATGTAAACTGAACAGGGTATGTTTACACTTTTGTCAGATACTTTTGGAACAGACTATAGGAAGGTACTATTAAGATATTTTATGACACGTGAAGTCGACTTTCAACTTTATAATAACAGATTCATCACACTGGACATTTCGTGAATAACATCAACGGCCTACGCTTGCTACGTAAGTAATGTTGTCCTCGTGTTGAATAAATTATAAACAGGCTCTAAAATAGACGGATTATTATTAATAAATAGCTTCTATTGACATAAATACTACGAGTTTTTCGAATCTATGTATAATTTTAATACTACGCGTCGACATAGCTCACAGAATAAGCAAGCTGAAGTGGCAATCGGCCGGCCATATTGGCCGTAGGATCGATGTTCGTTGCGGTTGACGTGTTCTTGAGTGGAGACCGCGAAACGGTAAACATAAGGTAGGACGCCATCAGGCTAGGTGGAGCGACAATCTTCGTAGGGTTGCTGGTAGCAGCTGGATGAGGGTTAACGAGAATCGAGCTACATGGAGTGCAATTGGAGAGCCCTATGTCCAGCAGTGGACTGCTGTAAGCTGATGACGATGATGATGATGATGATGTACGCATCAGTTTAAAACATAAATAACATAAAACTTTTAAATTAAGTGATAGGATATTATTAGAAAAGTACGTACCAAAACCACACGAATCGATGTTCCTCGTTGGTGCAGAGCGAACATACTCACATGCAGCTCCTTTGCAATCCTGTAAGAAAGAAAAAAATATTAATTAAATATTTACAATTTCTACCTATCTATTATTGGAATGTGAACTTTTCTGACCTACATGATTTACTCTACAGGATGTTAGGTTAAACGTACCTATGTACAGACGCCAGCACATCAAGCTACCTACTACAATCTGTCAAATTTCTATAATAGAATTTCAACTTTATCGCTAAACAGAAGGTTCAAAGTTGATTGGGAAAATTTTACAGTTTCGGGTAGCTTGATGTGCTGGCGTCTGTACATATTGGGAGTGAAGTAGTTCTTACTTTTATTATGGGACCAACTGTGAAATAATATGAACAAAAAATTTGCGATTTCCTACATTTTGTCCGGATGCGAACATAAATATATGGAGCAGCTGATTTTTTTCACCATTCCAGGTTTGGCCTCAAAGAAAGTTGTTTAATTTCATGACTAGGTACTACACTCTTAAAGAATGTTGATCTTACACCATAGAGACAAGACTTGAAACACAGACGTGTGTGTGTTACACACGTCTGTGTTTCAAGTCTTGTCTATCTTTTGTTTTTTCTTATCTTGCGACAAAAACAGTTGGTTGCACGAAATCTAAAATCTGCACAACTTGCATACCTACTCATAACAATGAAGTACTTGGGCTTTGAAGAATTTGAAACCATATTGTTTCTTGAATATGCGAATACAATACTCCTAAGATCAACAATAATTCAGAATAAAAAATAGACCATCTAAAAATAGTTTCACTTACTAATTCAAATCACGTGTGAAATAGAGATAATCGATAGGTATAATTAATAACGTTTAAGTTAATATTGCATAAATACTAATATATTATAAGTACGAAAGTAACCTTATCTGTCTGTTCAGGCCTAAATGGCTGAACGGACGAACCTGGGTTGGGGACATAAGATTTTTTATTCCTGTGGTAATTTCCATTGGATATTTCACCGACCTCCATGTAGGCGAAGCCGCGCGCAAAAACTAGTGACATATAAATCCGAAGCTTTAATTTTGTCGCCTATACCTACTTATATGTATTACATATTTACATTCCATGCAATAATTTAGGAGTAATCGGATTACGCGCGTCACAAATTATAGTTTTAATGCAGACCGGTTAGATGACTAGGTCAGTCAGTGATTATACTGATTATCCTGCAATGTTTCTTAATTAAAATACTTACTAAGTTGAATGTATTTCTTTAATAGATACCACGATAGTAAATTGGCATAAAAGACGGACAAACGTAGTTTTAAGTTTCAAATGTATTTCTGAGTTATTGAAGACGTAGTTGCTGTAGTATTGATAGAATTAATATACTCGTAAAGTCTGCATATAGATTTTAATTAAGATTGAATAAATATGCTCGAAGAAAAAAAAAAGAAGGAAAATTAACGCATATACCTAGTTGTGAACGAAGTAGCGTTAACTACTTACATTGTTGCCTAACATACTGTTACTTACTTCATTTTCTTAAGTATGTTAATTTTGATATGAAGTTTTATCCACGAGTATTCGAGCATTGATTTATTCCGAGGCAATTTTCGGTTTCTAATTTGTATCTATGTTATTCATAATATAGTTTATTTTAAACTATTACTATTTATTTTAAACTAATAAAGAAGGACATTAACAATAACACCTAACAATAACACACAATTCTTTGAAATTATATGAGCAAATTGAGCATACTTTCGAAACTATATTAGCATTCTTTAAGATGCAGTTAAGAAGCCGTTGCTGCTACCATCAAAAGATTATATGGGCAGCTGAGCAGCTTTGTCAAATGTAATTTGCATGATTTCAATGCACAGATTAACGGACAAAAAAAAATAGAGAAAGTTTAAAAGCATCTCTATCTTTATGGATCAGCTCAAAAGTAGTTCATAATAGATTACGTTCCGTTGCTATCACATACTAATTAAAATCGTGTACACATAATAGCTTCCGCAACGTATATTAAAAAATACTTCGGTACTACCAACATAGAGCTGATTTTTCAATCGCAGATAACTTAAAAGTTATCTGCGATTGAAAAATGAAGAATAAATATGGCAGTTTGACACATTTTCTATACAAAAGCTGTCAAACTGCAAATATTAGTCTTCAGTTATAAAATTATCTTAAGATTGAAAAATCGGCCCTGAACTAGCTACCGCTGCGTTGTGGTCTTGTTGAACTAAAATCGATGTGTTCACGAATAAGTTCTTTCTTGCAGCGAAATCACTGATTGGGCTCCATTATTAAATTATCCGCTTCAAGATAAGGGGTATATCCAATAATAGTGTTAATTATCAACGCTACAGCAACTACAAAACACAATAGCTACTGCCATCCGTCTTCTAACAATCAGAATAATTTCCTGTCCTGTCTCAGTGACATGAAAAGTGAGCCTATAAGGAACTAAGAGATCGCCTGCTAGCCTGTTACTTCATCGCTTTCACTACGACCGCTACATACGTAACCTTTCTACGCGACCCCGTGAACTATCACGAATGTTACGAAACACAGCCTTATAAATTCACCTGTTATTGATCCGTTTAAAAAAAATAGTTTTCAAAAAAGGCATATTCTTCATTCTATACAGGGACAAACCGAAATAGGAGATTGTACTCATCATTATGAACAACTTTTACTAAGGGAACAAAGCTGCAATCGCGAAAAAAAATCAGCTGTTCCCCACATTTTGACGAGTTATACGAACATAAATGTAGGGAACAGATGATTTTTTTTCGCGATTTCAGGTTTGGTTCCATAGTAAAAGTTGTTCATAATGATGAGTACAATCTCCCATTTCGATTTGTCGCACGTTTTCAATTTCACCCTGTATAGCTTTTGCTATATAAGTATACTGTATACTAGCTTCTGCCCGCGACTTCGTCCGCGTAAATTTTTTTTGTTTCCCCGACTCACCCCGTCGCAACGTGTTGCCGGCCTGCGCTATTACTTCGTTTTCGCTTGGCGAAAACTTCAGACTTTTTTCTTTTTGCTCAACTCCTAAGGGTCCTAGCATCAAGTTTAATAGAATATAGCCTTCCTCAAGAACTGGGCTATCAAACGCAAAAATATTTTTATATATGCGACCAATACTTCCAGAGATTTAGAGCTTTCAAACCGTATTTCAAACAAACAAACTCTTCAGCTTTATTATTAGTATTATTTTAAAACTATGATATCTCCTAAGATATACATTGAAATCAAATGATATCAGAGGCAATTTTGTTCAAAATTAAATACATGTGATGAATAACGTATTTATTTGGATAAGGATTAATACCATGTTTATAAAAACACCTTCGCAAATAATGCATTATTTTAGAACAAATTTGGTTAGCATAAAAGAGGTTATAGTGAGCTAACCTTAAAAGATAGACATATGCTGTCGCGGACTTTTTTTTAAAGCTTCTAAAGGGAAACAATTCTGTCATACATGATTTTTGCGAAACTTTAACCGTTTACGCAGCGCACGCAGCGGAAGCTCTCAATAGGAAAAAAAATCCCCCGATTTTGAAACATTCTTCATTGGTGCTCCGCTCCTAATCGTTTTAGCGTAATGACATATAGCCTATAGCCTTCCTCGATGAATGGACTATCTAACACTGAAAGAGTTTTTCAAATCGGACCAGTAGTTCCTGAGATTAGCGCGTTCAAACAAACAAACAAACTCTTCAGCTTTATAATATTAGTATAGATGTATATACATATATATATATTGTTGAAATGAATGCATTTGCGAATAGATTGTTCCTTTTTATTGCTGTTGATACGATGGCGTTATCGCTATCGTAAATAATGTTATAACGTTATTTGTCTAATCTCATAATTAATGGAGTACGGTCTCCCAATAGTTTTTTTAAAACATTGTCTTCTACTATAACACAACGAGTGAAGTCTGGTTTTGACCGCGTGAACTCAATACTCTCATCACGTGCTTTGTTCCCAAGGTTAATACAAACTATTATCCTTGTCGGTCATTTAAATAATTCAAAATTTGCAAAAAGTTGTTTGCATGTCCCAGGACTCTTGACGAGCACATAACTACTAATAACAGATTGAATTTAACGTTTTTGCTAAATTAAAAGCACGTGATTTTGAATAGGTATGACCACGGTAGAACATAAAATATTTTTTTCAATTTAAACCAGCTATCTCAAAGCAAGAAATATAAAAATTATAATCATTGTGAATGCAAAAAAAAAAAATTAGGTAAGTAGGTATGTATGACGTGTATTCATTGATATATTTGTTATTACAATAGTCGAATCCTTAAACGGATCTACACCAAGGTCCTGTTGCAAATAAAGGCGCCAAAACTTTCTCATCTATCCATAATACAACAATAGAAGTGCTTGACATAAGTGATCCATAATAGCAGTATGAAAATATCATGTACGATTACAACCGTTCATTAGCAGAGTTTGTGTATCTATATGACAAGGACATTCGTAAAGTTCACGGGTGGCAATAGAATAACTATAATGATGCCTCAGTAAGTTATTATTATTGTTATTTACAAAGTAATCAAGTTTAATTGGTTGAGTCGCGGCCAAGTTCAAGTTTGCTGGTAAAAAGCCGGTCAAGTGTCAGATGGTTCAATGACGAAGGTTCGATATTGTAATGGATCACTTTAATAGGGGAACTAAATTAAATATCGAATTTGACTAACATTTTGAGAATAGGAACGGTAGAACGAGGCATACACCTTATCCGTCATCGAGCGAACTATGCTCGTACGTCGTCGGGCGAACTCGTTTGATCGAACGAACATAATTATGTAAAATAAGGTGTTACGTACCGTACAGCTAGTTATCGGACGTCATCGGACAATGACGGTTGAAGTTGTGGACGCGTATTAGGTAGGTGTACGCGAATCGTTCAGAATTGTATAATAGAATATACTAAAAAAATCAATGAGCCTAAAATTCGCTAAAAGGAGGCTCGCATCATTACGCAGACGATTACGCGGACATTGAATAGATGTCAAATTGCGACACCATCCGTTCCTCTTAACAAAAAGCATGTGTCCGGTGACCTTCGGTGAGTTAGACACGATGTATGATTTAGTCTCTTGTTAATCTTGGCCACGTAATCGACTGTAGGTGACTGAAACGAATTCATTGAAGCATATGCGAATGAATCATTGAACTTTTAAGAATTAAGTTTTTGAATTTTATGATTTTCTTTTTTAGATTACTTTCAAGAATTGCTTTTTGAACGGGATTATTCATTTTAATAATAAAAGGATGTGCAAACATAAAACGTGTGATTTTTTACGATTCTTTGTTAAACCTTGTCCCTTGACCCCTCATAGTTCGAATGAACATTAACAATAAAACAACATACTTACATCGTTATCGTTTTTGTTGCATTTACGATTATGTCTAGCCTGACTTTGAAGATGTTTGTTAATATTTGACACTGTAAAACGTATTATGTTTTTAAAATATACCTACTCCCGTTAAAAAAAAACTAGGTTTCCAATTTTGTTTCAAACAAAATGACGTGCTTCAAGGTGTCCCTCCCTACCGCAAGGTAGCATTCTGTTGCCTTTTTTGTTTCCGCGGTAATAAAAGTTCACTTACTTTGTTTCCATTGGCTGTGCTGATGAGGTCATCCATGATGAGCTGTCCCCAGGCAGCGAGAATGCTGGTCACATAGTCGTTGTCGGCAGATGGACTTAATTGAGCTGCAGCACGGACTGCCAGGGCAGGCTCCGGAAGATATGGCGTCGATTGAGGTTGAGACACACCTTAAGCAAAAGACAAAGGTAATTAGGATTGATTTTGATGAGAGTAAAAATGCTTCTTAGTACGTGGTAAGTACACTCTTCTTATAGAATGTTAATAAATGGTCTTGGAGGGATTGTTAAGGTTTATACGTTCTCTTCCTTTATCAGATTCAACCTTCAATTACATAAATAAAGTCAAAGTTGCGAAATATGTACCAAAGTAATTATGCCAGCAACTTCAGGCAATAATCATTAATAATATAGTTATAGTTAGTATGGAGATTATGTATCAGCTATTAGCATCTTCATGGATTAACAGATCCTTTCAAAATGCATTAATTTGGTTTTGCATCAGATTGCTCCGATTATAAACGTATTGAAAGTAAATGCAGATGCTAGTTCAATTGCTACTCAATTGATTAAAACTTCATGGGAACTTAACTTTAATGTTTTAATAGTATAAGTTTTGATTTGTAGATAATAATTATGTAAGCTAGGTGCTGTACTTATTCTTATAAATTTTATAACTATTAGGTAGGTACCGTGAATGTGTGCCCTAACCAGCGTCTAATTCTTTACCTAGCAATTATGAATTTATGTGGATACTTAACTAGGCATTTTAATAAGTAATTTGGGTAATGTTTGTTTAATATTTATGATGTATTTCGGTATGTTTAGCAACTAGTTGCTAGCTCGAAGATATTTTGTGCACTCTACGTCTTGTCGGTCTGGCTAATTTAAATTGTTAAATATTTTTACATACATTTGCCAAAGTTGAAGATAATAAATGCAACACTCTGTTTTTAATAAATATACCTAAATATCTAAGAGCATTGTTAGTTTGATAGGATTCCTGTTTATGAAGGCAATCCAAACATTTGAAGTAAAACGTGAGTTGAAGTTCCATAAAAAAGGAGGTTAAACTAAAGCTTGACGATTGATGTTGGGTATCTGGTAAAAAAATCTGTTTCCAATTATTCATTGTACAGTAGTAAATCTTTCTCTATCAGTTACCTACCAACAAAATTATTATAAACATGGTAAAGAACACGATTCTAAGTTACAAACATGTAATTTGGTTAAATTATGTCAAAATACTCATGTCCGATTCCATTTTAGATTACGAAGACCATTAATCTCAAAGAAAAATACAGAATAGCTTCGACAGATTATAATCACCATGTTCAACCAATACAGCAATTAATTAATCGTACATATAGGTAATATATCTCTTTAGTAGTTGGAAACAGTTTCTATTGTTTGTGATGCGGTCGCTTCCGTGTCTCGAGCGAGACAAATCACCCACATTTAATTAATGGTTATCTGGTTTCATCTCTTCATTATATTTGTAACTATGCCATGATTCTTTTATTTCGTTTTCTCTAAAGGCTTTAGTCTCGTCTCGCGTCTTGTACATTTAGTATTTTATTTATGGTTGCGGCATAAAGGTTTTATCATTTCATGATTTAAACAAAAAGTTTTACGTGAGGAAGATTTGTCAGTCATTCAGATAATTTATAGAACATATTTGTTAAAGAAAATCAATAGCTATAAAAATTAATAAGTGAATTAAATACCCACATAGTGTATTATAATTTATACGAGTAGCAACAGTGTTCTGTGTTATGTTTAACAGGGAGGTCTAAGAGACACTCAATGGCAAAGCATCCAAGAATACTTAATTAGCTTTATTTGTCGTTATGACTTTATGACATAAACACTAAGCAGATGTGTATTTATACAAAGATGAACATTCTGTTTCTATGAATCCTGCAAATCATTGGCGTAACTTGCGATACAATGTAAACATTGATGACGCAACTACAAAAGATCGGAAGCTACTTCCAAGATGTCTTCAGTTAGATAATCAACTGTTCAATCATTTTGAAGCTAGAGTGCATCAAGCCGATCGATTCTGTAAAAATCTCACCGTGAAAAGTTAAGTGAAGTGAGCTTAGAGTGAGCTGTCAAGAGTATCAATCCCTAGCATCAGGATGACACTGACAGCTCATTCCACGCTCACTTCACCTAAGTTTTCACGGTGAGATGGTTACAGAATCGCACGGAAAAAAAAAGGCTCGAACTTTGCTTAAACTTTTAATAGGTACGAGTAAGTCTAGCTCTAAAGAATAAAAAAAACTGACAAATGACCCTAGAAGTAAGTGAATTATACATCGATATGATTTAAATGTTCATATTGTTCATCCACTTAATTTCCGTGATTGCCTATAACATTATTTGCAATGTAAAGACCGTGAAAGGAAACCGTATCAAATACTATTTCTACAATAGCAGCTCTATAGTTCGTGACTTCTGATTTCAATGTGACCTCAACTAGATCGACTCTCTGAGCTGTGCATAAATCCGGTACTATAATGTATTCAGTAGATAGATATTAAATAATGGCTGAGCAGAGATATAATTAGATGGTCCAATCTTGTACGAGTAAAAGCAAAAAATCGTATTAATTTTTATGATCCAATACATTTTAATTAGGTCATCGTCACGATTCTAATTTAATGTTAAACATAACAAAATTGCACTGATATCCAATGGTTTTTTATTCAATTCCTAGTTTTGCCTTTAAATATTAAAGCCAATATATTAAGACTGTGCCGACCCTACAGTGGCGCCCTCATCGTTTGTTTGGTTATTTCATACAATTTAGAATGAAAATGCAGAAAACAAGCACGTTAAGTTGTGCTTCACAAGATTATACGTTAATATTATTAGAAACGGTAGTTTTATATTGTTTAATTTCATTATAATCCTTAAAACGGATAAAAGTGGCCACTATATTCCGTTTTAAGGATTATGATAAAACTAAACAATATAAAACTACCGCTTCTAATAATATTAACGTATAATCTTGTGAAGCACAACTTAACGTGCTTATTTTCTGCATTTTCATTCTAAATTGTATGAAATAACCAAACAAACGATGAGGGCGCCACTATAGGGTCGGCACAGTCTTAATCACATTTGCATGTAATTTTATTTCAAGTAAGAAACCGACTTGCCGATTGTTCATTGCGATTTTTCAAAGCGTACCTATAGATAGGTACAGTACACTTGACTACAGCCATTTATTTATATCCCACTTGCGTCATTCCTAAGTTTAACCACGTCTGGTTAAACAAAGTTTGATCAGTTCACGGAATTTGTAAGCAAATTGTCGCCGAGGTTGGTAAATCCAATGTCGTTAGAAAATCCCAGTGCGATAAAAATCTTTAAATACGCCTAAAATGTAGCAAGTTGTGATGACAAACCGTCAAAAGTTTATGATCCTACAGCTACTGTTATTGTTTTCCTTAAGTCTTTTATAAAATTAGACTAACTTATCAACTAGTTAGCTACAGCTCTAGATATTTATGAATGTACAGATGAAGATAAATAAGGAAATAATTTCAAAGAAATAACGACGGGTTAACACTTTTGAAGTAAGTGAAAGCGTTAAAACGATGGTCAATGAATCGGGAAGAATATGCAAGGACACGGACAGATTGCTGTAAAATAAAGTTTTAAATTGGAGTCATTCACTTCGAAGAGTGTTATGCATCTGCGCGATGCAGCTACCTCTATGCGTGATGTTTTGGTTATGACTATTAAATTAATACATTCTTATCGTAAAGGTCACATAAACTTCGAAGCCAAATTAGACGGAGAATAAGGCACATATTGATCAGCTAAATACTGAAAACGTTAAACCACATGTTAAAAGTTTTGACAGCAAATTGTTGTAGGATGAACAGGACAATAATATAAAATTTTCCTAATGTACAGTCAGTTAAAATTATGAAGTCGTGAAATTTAGACAACAAGACTGATGGGCCCACACCACAAGGCGTTAATAACTAAACCTTTGCCATCTGCGTTTTCTTACAATGTGCAATAATAATGGCAGGCTTTGTCATTGATCGCAGATTGTTATGATGTATATCTAATTGCATAATACCTACAGGCGTGAACGCTGGTGATTTGCTCACCGTTGATGTTAGCAATTTAAACGTATCTGTTAAAATAATACACCGTCTTACAATAATTACGGACATCGTAGTATCTGCTGTTATAAAAACTACTATTATTATGATTGTTTCTTACCCAAATTGGACAATTGTTTTATGTTTTTATAAATTAATTGTTGAGGAAACAAAGGTTATCGGTTACACACCTACGCTACTTCCTAATATGGAGATTATGATTCAAATATGGCTAGTTTTTGCCTAGGAAATTATATTTAAAGTGATTAAATTGTAAAATTTATTTTTGAGAATCATCAAAGTTGTTATCGGGTGTAAATTTAATAATTGTTTATTCAATTTCACGATTGCAAATTAGGTAAGTTTTAATTGAATGTATTAAAAAGTCGTTTGCTTTTGGAACCATTGCAATGTTATGACGATGAGATAAAAAGGTAATCTATAGAAGTAATTGAAGAATTTCAGTTAATTGAACGAGCGTCTTAACAAGAAAAGTAACATATCACGAGAGTAGATGGTCATCAGTGGACCGTTTAACATTTTACGGTGCTATATAAAATTTGTATAGGTAATGCTTACCATCGGCGTAATTGACTGGCAGAAGTCTGAGGAAGACGTCTCCCCTCCGCCCCCACGGCCTGTGTCGTACATTATTGCACTCTCCGCTCGCACTGCGGTATTTGCTCGGCGGGCAAGGTATCCTGCTGAACTCATCTTCGTCTGATGAGCAGTTGTGCCTGTAAAAGTAAACATGTTAGGAGGATTTTGGATATAGAAAGACTGGAAAGACCTTAATGTAATGATTTTTCAGATGAGTTTGATGTATTGTAGAGTGAATTAGTTTTATTAAGCATCGTAGGTATATCTGAACATGTGGCCGGTAAAAAAGGCTCGTTTGTTTGTTAAATGTGGGACTGACAGTATGACACAAAGGTAGATAGACCAACGAAGGTCGCAAAGAGCCGTGGGCTTTAAACGGCCCTGTACTATACATTATAGTTTTTTTTTTAGATTTCTTCCAGATGTCTTAGATATGTATCTACGTTCTTTGATTTATGATGATCAAGTAGTAGGTATTTAAGTTACTTACGCGTCATTAGCGCCTAATAGAAATCTCTTTTCTAAAGCGAGTGCTTCGCTGACGGATCGCCTGAGGTCACTCGGCACTGCTTGCACGTTGCTGTCGTCTGATTTGCTTTTCTGTGCGCTCGTCTGTACCGCTAACACAGCCGTTAAAAGCAGCAGACTTCGTCGTAATCTGAAACAAACATTGGATTTATTAGTATATTTTTAAATGACAATTAACATCATCATCGTCTGCCTAGACTTTTCCTAATTATCTTGAGGTCGGTTTCTAGTCTAATTATTATTACTTAGCTATTGAGAATACCAGTATTTTACATGGAGTGTCCGCCTATTTATTTAAATGACATTATTAGGATTTTATTGTTTAGTTGCCAAAGTTCTCTAAGTGTGAGTTTGGTTGTGATTCTTTATGATAATATATTATACTAAATACTATCCTCAAAAAGGATACTCAACTTTTGGTAAAACAGCAGTTAATTTAGTTGTAAAACTAAATTAAATGCTATTTTGCATGTGCATTGCAAGTGAAGAAGATAGCTATTAACATAAATTGAATAGCGTGCACAGTTATAAATTCATCATATTTTGGATATACATAAATACTTGGAATGTATATCAATAAAAGTTGAAAACTCCACATAAATAACAATAAAACAGTCGCCATGAAAATAACTTAAAGTTACGTCTGCCACCGTAAGTCGTCACGTTCAGATAAACACTTCCAGTATAAAACTTGTAATATTAATATGTCGTTAACCTACATTTAAACCCGACGTTATGTCCGAGTTCAAGGTATTCTGAACTAAGATTATGACAGCTAAATAATACGTTACGTTTGTCCCTCAAGTACCCATCACTCTTGATCGTGATTTGTTTGGAAATTATGACCCTTGAGAACGTCAATTTTAAGATACTTCAATATGCATTCAACTTTAATGAAAATTAATGTACTATACCGTTATTCATCAAACATAATTTATTCAAAGAAATCTGATAGACTACACCATAAAGATGATTGGCTTTAACTACTATCAGCTTCCACATTCATTTCCTTTATATCTTTTATATCTCTACCTCACTTCACACTTTGCCAACGATGCAATATCGATTCATATAGGAAGCGTAATATACTTCCATCTGACCGCAAGGTAACCAACAACCACAAGTATGCTTTCATTTTTATCTATGATCTCTTATGACATCTTACCGGTTAAACCATACATCTTACTTTCTATTCACATAGGGTTCAGTGGTCCGCAACCAATTAATCAACATTCCATGTCGTTAAAGGTTGCAATGACAAGCTTGAAGGTGTAAGTAATTGTTAGAAACTTTAAACAGATTCAAATGAAAAAAGATTTCGACATAAATCTTTCAGTTTTCTTTTTCATTACCTACAAGTTTTATGGGGTATTTTATATGGTTGAGAGTAGTGGTGGCATGCAGTGCTATTCTGTAAAAATCTCACCGTGAAAACTAAGGTGAAGTGAGCTGTCATTCCACCTGATGTTAGGGATTGCCTCCATTGATAGTTCACTTCACGCTCACTTCACCCATGTTATCACGGTGAGATTTTTACAGAATCGATAGGCTGGCCCCGACTTACGAGTTGTAGGTCGTGAGTTCGAACCTAGACAGGCACTTTACTTTGTGTACAAAATTTCATCACCACTGTTCTCAAAACGGTGACGGAAAACATCGTGAATTCGTGAGGAAACAGATATGTCCTAGAACCAAAAACTCGAACACATGTGGCATTTGTCAACCTGCACTAGGCCCGTGTGGTGGATTATGACATTCCAACTCACAGAGACGAGGCCTTTGTGTATTGTATGGGAAGCCGTCACTTCCTTCTGCGAGGCGGTAATACTTGCGAAGGAGGGGGCGGAACGCGTGAGGGAGAGGCAATCTTTGCACCCTCACGCCCCTAGTCGCCGCAGGAGACGCCCTAGGCGTCGGGAGTCGACAGTCGATTCCCACTGAAAGCGCGGTCTTGCGGACGGCGAGCAATGGGCAGCTCGCCGTCCGGTAAGGACCAAACCCGGGTTGTCGGCGCGTTGTGTTCCACGCGCGTCTCAAAGAGATGTCAGCACTAATTGACGGGGTCCGCTAGGGCCAATGCCTGCCAGGGTCGCGGGTTGTATGAAAGAGATACCGTGGCCCCTGGCACAGCAACTGAAGGAACACGGGTGTGTTTTAATCAGCAAAGTAATTTGATAATTTGGGAACCCAAAAAAAAGGTCTGTGTTCCAGCAGTCGGAGCGTTATAAGCTGATTATGCTATGGACACAAACGTATGGTTAAAGAAATAAAAGGGAACCAAGGCTTGACAGCCCTACTGTCAATGCCATTGACATTACAAAAAGCTTCATCAAAATAAATCTATCTGAAAAATCTCAGATTGCTCTCACGGATTGAATTGCTTCTGACGGTTATGTTCATCTTGATGCTCACATTATAAATGGAGTGTCCATTAATGTAAAATATTTGATGTATGAGAATCTTAAGCTGGACTTTAGTACCTATACATAGAGTTACAGTTTTGTGTCCAATAATTCCTATTTTATGTTTTTTTTTTTTATTTAAAAGCCAGTTGTTGGATCATAATTAGATTTCAAACTATCAATGACATTGTAAAGTGAAGGGCCATTGACATGAAAAACAATTAATTATTTTAAAAGGTTTGGTCAATTTACTGTATGAAAAAAAGAAAACAAATCATGTTCGCTGTTAAATAATAATAAATTATGGTTTTTCTGTTACAGACCTACATTCGATTTGCTTTCATGAATTTAACAGATTTTCATAACACAAATTACATAAAGAACGATGGATCAACTGTGTGAAAGACGGTATCGCTAGAAAAAGGGTAACGACCAAGATGACGACTACTTTATAGAGAAAAAAACATGTTGCGCCGACCCCGAATAAATGCGATAAGGGAAAAAGGGCAAGAGAATTTATGGTTTTCCGGTTTCAGACCTATACTCGAAATCATTTCATGTATTTGACAGATTTTTAAATACACATTACATAAAGAACAAATGAACTGTATGAAAGAATATACAGGGTTATTGGAAAAACACCAACAACCACTTAAGAGGTCATTATACTCATCATTATGAATGAGTATTGAGTATTCAACAACTTTTACTATGGGACCAAACCTGAAATCGCGAAAAAAAATCAGCGGTTCCCTACATTTATGTTCGTATAACTCGTCAAAATGTAAGGAACAACTGATTTTTTTTTCGCGATTTCAGGTTTAGTCCCATAGTAAAAGTTGTTCATAATGATGAGTACAATGACCTCTTAAGACTGTGCCGACCGTACAGTGGCGCCCTCATCATTTGTTTGGTTATTTCATACAATTTAGAATGAAAATGCAGAAAATAAGCACGTTAAGTTGTGCTTCACAAGATTATACGTTAATATTATTAGAAGCGGTAGTTTTATATTGTTTAGTTTTATTATAATCCTTAAAACGTGAAGCACAACTTAACGTGCTTATTTTCTGCATTTTCATTCTAAATTGTATGAAATAACCAAACAAACGATGAGGGCGCCACTGCGCGGTCGGCACAGTCTTAAGAGGTTGTTGGTGTTTTTCTAATAACCCTGTATAGCTAGAAAGGAGGTGATTACCGAGGTAACGAACGACTAATAAAGAAGTATGGAAGAAAAAGAAATGGTGCGCTGACCCCAAATAAAAAGAGATAAGGGCAAGAGAGTGACGAAGATGACAATACGTAAAGAACCTTTAATTGTTGTAATCATAATATAAAGGTACATAAATATATATTTAAAGAAATAAACATTTAAAATATAATTATTTTTATAAACAAAACCTATTGAGTAATTATCAAAACAATGTTATTCACGAACTCACGAACATTTGTCTTGGTACTAAGCTAAATCATGGTCATCATCATCTCGATAAAGCAGATGTACTGCGTACGAGATGATTAGACGGGAAAGAAAGTAAAACAATTACACGTGAGAAACTATCTAATTTGCACAACAATTCTTTACGTGTTTAAGAAATGGTTTCACCGTTCTCTCGGGCTTTTTGGCTTAAAAACGTGAATTTGCCTTTCAAAGTATTTGACACTCTTTCAGTACAAATGTACTAATATAATTTCAAATTCTTTGTCACTTTACAGACAGTACCTATTTGGTCTTTGTAAGGCATTTGTTTTGAACAACATCATAATTATTAGACACAAGTAAACTAATGCTAGTATATTGTGCCATAGTTTATCATATCATAACTCCTCACGTAAGTAGGATTTTCGTGAGACATGATTTAAAGGACTAAGCAATTACAACAGTAATAAAATTACAGTTCATAATTGTTTATGTTTGGTCTTGAGGTAAATTTTAGCCAATTTATCATTCACAATGATACACGTTTTCAGATTAGAAGATGTCATTTTGTGGGTGATTTTAAAATAGTTAGCTAAAGGTATGTTGAGTTCAAATTTGAGTGTTTTTTCAGAAGTTAATCTTTATTTTTGACTTCTCAACGTAATACATAATTTATGTAACGCATGGTATGAGGTATAGTCAGTTATTTTTTGTTCCTCTCGCCTTGAAAGAAGCAGCAACTGGTCGCAGTCAGCTGGCATCGTGCACGATATGACTAAATGTCAACTTGCCACTTTCACAGTCCCGGATTTCGCGAACACCATTACATAAATGTGAACAACGCAAAAGGCGTATTTTTAAATTGTAGGTCATTCGTAGATGTATGCTTAAAACATCATTAGGTAACATAGCATGCATTTACATTGTTCAGTTTATTACATAGCTATTTCAAGTCCCTTCGCGTCACCAGATAATGACGTGTGAAACCCATATCTACGTAACAAGATGAATTAATGAATCAAAGATATAAATTGTCTTGGACAGTCATTGGAAAATGTCCTACATTGGCCCCGATTCTGTTGTTCACAAACTAAATTAAATTTAAGTTCAGTGCATCTTTTTCTTTCTATTTCATTAGGAAAAGGATAGTGGACAAAAGAAAAAAGAAAGTGAAAAAAGTGGAAAGTGGAAGTGGAAGTGGAAGGAAAGTGGAAAGTGAGTAAAGGAATGGTAGTAGTGTGGATTAGTTTAGTCTTGTCAAATTAGATAATCCATAGACAAGTTTAGACGTGATTAAAAAATTGGCTACTAAAAATACGTCAATTTACGTCAGGTGCTGATTAATTTGACAGGACTAAACTAATATTTATCTTCTGTCCTTTTCTTAATGAAATAGAAAGAAAAAGATGCACTGAACTTAAATTTAGTTTAGTTTGTGAACAACAGAATCGAGGCCATTGTTTAATTGAAACATGCTTCATTGATGCTAGTCTTTACACAACTATTTTATGCCCACGCCGATGCAATTGCTATAAAACTTTTCATTAAGTTGATAAGTGGGTTAATTAACGAATGTATCATGTCATTACATTTAACAGCAGAATAAAAATTCAATTGTGCACCCTATAATATCCCCACTGCTGGGACACAGGCCTCCTCTTTACGAGTAGGAGTAAGATGTAATCCACCACGCGGGCCCAGTTCGGGTCTTCGAATTTTCTGTTCTAGGACATGCCGGTTTCCTCACGATGTTCTCCTTCGCTAAAATCTTCAATTGTGTATGAACAATATGAATTATTTTCGATGAAAAATCTTAAGAGTTTCGCAAAACATATCATTATATAGCCGAAAGTAGCCGTCATGAATTAAAGTGCCATTATCCTCTAAAATAATTACTTCCGATATTCCAGATATGTTCTGAAAATTTGAATGAACATGAAGAGCTTTTTATGAAGGTTAACCGAGTAGCTAATTACACCCAGACGAATTCAATGTCAAAAAGACAATAAGAAAACGTGTACCGTACTTGTGTATGTATAATACTTATCATTACACACCTAAGCGAAAGTGTGGTCGACAGTATTACGTGACAAAAAAGTTTGAGTACTTAAAATGGATATCGCTACTGTAGTGTATGTTGGACAAGGTCAAATGTGGCGAAACTTTAGCAAAAATAGTTGCACTGGATGCGACTTGAGGACAAAGAATGTTTGTTCATTTTATGCATCATTCTATTCTGGTCCCATTACACGGAATTGAACCTAATTTACGTAGCAGGCTAACTTGATTCAGAAAATTGTTTGAAGATTTTCCACTCAAGACTTGTAGCAATGTTCCGAATAGTTGCCGAATCGATGGCGTTAATACTAGACACCGATTTTCATATTATCCGAAAGTTTCTAGTTATTAAGCGTAAATTGGCTTATCTAGACAATTTATCTCAACGTAAGTGGTCTAGGATACTCGAGATTTATTCCAACACCCATTGTTTGTTTGAGAAGGTTGCGTAAATAGTCATATGATTTGCACAGAATGGGACAACCACGCATGAGGTGTTCGGCTAAGTTCGTCTCGTTTTTGGCAAACGGATAAGCAATGACTAAGTATAAGGTCAGGTGAATGCGCTGGTTTGTGGACTGAAATGCTCGGATTGAAGTTGAAAGTGGGTCGGTTAAGAAAACGTTGGCCCATTTGTTCGAATAATGGTTAAAAGCCGTGAATTAAATGAGGTAAGCCGTTTGTACTAGTCATCAAGTTTAAGTTAAATGTGTATTTGAACTCGCGATTTCTGTCTTAATTAAAATGGCTGCAATTATTTCTTTGGAAAACAATGAACGCAATGCATAAAAAACGTAGTTATGTACAATGGATGTAGTTGGCGGTACACTTATATTACTTACGAGTAGGTATAACTAAATACACATTTTGTGCAATTAATTGAATCAACTTAAATATTAAGTTTTCGCCGACACTGCCATAACGTCCCTGCAGGTAATGATAATGATAATTTTAAGCTTGTGAATTTCAGCATTACATTTTTAATTATATTTGACTGGCTCTGACTTCCTGCACGATTAGTTTCTTTTTTTTTTTTTAAAACAATAAAGTGCCTGTGAGTGTGTAGTAGGAAGGCAATTTTCAGTAAGTACCTACTTAGGTACGTGGTTTATTTCTGAAATAAAGCTTTTTAATTAGTTATATACGTAGGTATCTATACTATTTTCGTGCAGTTGAAGTGTTTGTTTGTTTGAATGCGCTGATCTTTGGAACTAAGTATCAGTCGGTTTTGAAAATATATTTTGCATTTGATAGCCCAATTTTTAAGGAAGGTTTACTTATTTAACGAAAGACATCACGCTACGACCCTTCGGAGCGGAGCAAAACGAAAAAAAAAAACAGAACGCTAAGCAAAAACGAAGTAATAGCGTGGGCGGACGATGCGATGCGATGCGGTGGATCGAATTTTCACGAAGACAAGGTCGCGTGCAGAAGGTAGAACTAGCTAGACACAATATAAACGGTCAAAAAACGGTACGGTACGGTTGAGAAACAATTTAACACTATTGACATCCTAAATAATTATGTATAGGTACAGGATGAAATTGAAAACTTGCGACTGAGTAGGAACTGTTACATAATCATTATAAATTGTCATTTCCCAAATCTAAATTCTTGAAAAAAAAAAATCATGTAATTATAGCCTTAGATAGTGTAAACTACGTTATTGCCTTCAAGTAGATACGAATTATAATCGTTCAAGTTTTTTTTCCAAATTATGAAAACTAATTAGAAGATTAAAATATCAATTTTAGCACGCGCCCTATAAGCAATCCATTCATCGCCGAGTTCACAACATGAAGCAAGTTGGCAATGCGTTGAACTAGCAGCATTTACCTACTTTTGACCGTTCCTACCGTTCGTTGAATTAGATATTTTAATCCGTCGCACCTATTCAATTTCATTCTGTATAATTTATGAGTCATATTGAATGCCTAATGTTTCATAGAAATATAAACCCAAAACTCAGTAAACGTAAATGACTGAAGCTGCATAATATTGAGTCATTAACAAATGTTTAAGAGTTATGATAAATAACCCTTATGATTAAGGTCAGAGAAGCTATTTAATGGTAGGGCTATTAGATGAGTCGGTTTGTAAACCTTACGGCACGATTAAGGGCCTATACTACCTCAAATGGCATGATCCTCCGTTATATCGAAAATACTGCAGCATTAATTTTGCAATTAACATATGGAAAGTTGAGGATTAATGTTAGGTCTTATGTTTGACGAAAACACGATTCCATAAAATTTTCTCGATAGAAAAAAAATCGAAAGTTACCTCCAAACCTAACCAAAAGTTATTTTATTTGTATAAATATGGTAAAATAAAATCAAAATAGAATTAAACAAGTATTTTTAAGTAGGTATTACTAATGCATGGAAGAGCGGAGTCTCCTAATACAGGCTTTACACGCTTAAAAGGAGGCTCCAATCACCACTGATGTAATATGTAAAATGTTGATTCCAATAAACCTTTTTGATTTTATTTTTTTTTATTTGAAACCGAACAATAAACCGCTGGTATTCCAAATATACTTCAAATTAGAACAGCACCCTAATTGCGAAACACACTATCGATCTCAATTTGAATAATTTTGAAGCATATTGCTAATCCATTGCTTCATATGTTCGAAAAATGTGTCTGCTCAACAATGTAAAAAACGTAATGAACGTTGTTGATCTGTCAAAATGAAGCCCATTGCTACTAATAGTGTGTTACGCAATTACCCCGCTGGTCTTATGTTTTTTAATTAGCATTATTTTATTTATTTATTTATATATACCTACTTTATAAAAAATACAATAAGTAAAGATACATCAAACACTACAAAATATACAATGGGCGGCCTTATCGTTGGGCTTATCGTTATTTTCACCGTAAAAAGCAAATACCTAAACTATTGGCGCTGCCTGCCGCCTAGCACCGCACTCTGTCTCGCTCTCACTCAGTCCGCGAGCAGTATCGTGCGAGCCAGATAAAGAGTGAATTTTAGCTGAGGTAGTTTAAGCTCTTAATGCACGAATACTTCAGGTCCATCACGTACTGACTACAATGATGCGATCTCACGGTTACGTCGACTTTATGTGAGACATGTCTTGCTATGCAGTGCATGCTATAAACCTGCAGTATTACCGAGTAAAAAGTTTAAATACCCAGTGTAATTATTTAGACATTAGTGCGTATGACCAAAAAAAATAAAATAAATAATCATAATAATCATGGTATATCTAATGTCAGTTCATATTAATTAGGTAATTTATTTTATAAAGACCGTGACTTCACAAAAACATACGATTACTAAAAAGAAGAGTATCTAAGTAGTAAATTATACCCATAGTCATTACTTAAAGGACTTAATAATTTGAAGATCTTATCAACTTTTTGCTATACCTACCTTTATGTACGTAGGCAGACTCCTACTCGAACTGCATCAACATGCAGTTCGAATGAAAAAATGTTTTAAAACAAACGATTAAAAAAAATAATTACTGAAATAATTATTAAACTAGCTTCTGCCCATGACTTCGTTCGCGTGGAAGTCGTAATATACCTCAATAACTTAAGCGACCCACCTCGTCGCGTCGTGTAGCATTGCTCACCAGCCGTAGTGATGAACGTTCTTCAAGAATTGGGCTATTAAACGCAAAAAAGAGTTTTTCAAATCCGAAACTCTTCAACTTTATTATATTATATCAATGATTATTATACACTTAGTAAAGATTAACATATGAAGGCGTTGACCATACTCGTACCTACAGCATGCCTACTACAGTTTTGCTCATATTTTACTTATTGTAAAAAAAGGTTAGGTAGGTACAAGGGTCAATGAACGTTTAATATTGTTGAAACAAGTCGTTGTTTTTTAAAATTAAATTTTAACGTGCTTCAATAACCGTGATTAAAGTCCCATTAAGCGATTCGTAGCCAACTAGGAAAATATTTTAATTTAACTAACGAAACTCGTTTCTATAAGATACGAGCTGATCCGGCAGACGTTGTCCTTGTTGATGTTGCCCAATTTTCAATAATCCTAACTAATATTATAAATGCGAAAGTAAGTTTGTTTGTTACATTTTTACGCCTAAACCCCTGAACCGATCATCCTGAAATTTTGCATATACGTTATCAGGTGTACAGAAACGGACATACCTTTTATCCCAAAAAAAGTGCTGTTCCCGAGGAAAACAACAATAACGTTATTATGATAATAGATGTCGCCACGTGTATTTCAAATCATGAATAATAGTAGGTTTTTTCCTCAAATTAACACGGGTGAAACCGCAGGGCACAGCTAGTCTTCTATCTTCTATATATATAAAATTCAAAGTCCTGACTGACTGCACTGATATCAACGTACAGCCTAAACCGCTGGTCCTAGAGACATGAAATTTGGAGGGTGTGTTCTTTTTGAAGAATCCAAGAATGGGTTTTTCGAAATTCCACCCCTAAGAGGGTGAATAGAGGGTGAAATTTCACGCGGACGAAGTTTTCTTTCCATAAAACTTTATACTCGGACTATTACAAACATTTTAAAATAAAAAATAGCCAGATCTGTCCAGATTTTCTCAAATGATGTGCATACCAACCGATAGCATTTAATTTTTATTTATGTATATTTCAAGCATATTTCTTCGGTTTGCAGACTGGATCTTAGTCACACAGAATTGTTAATTAATTAGCTGTGCCACCAACGAATAATTATCAATTTTATTTTGAGTCATAGCTACTTTTTCTCTTGAGAACTCTTGCCTAATTAATCAAGTTATGAAAATTGATGGTAAAGTTGACGAATTACAATTTCACAATTTCCAAAGCACGTGTTTTTACTTATAATTCGGTATAAATATTGATAATATTGCTGCTGGGACACAGGCCTCCTCTCTGTGAGAGGAAAAGTCGTCATAATAACGTTAATAACATCTATGACGTCGTTGGTACATAATACAATCGACAACATGCTTATTTTGGCACCCCTGCTGTGAAAATCCCAAGTCAAAAAAATAATTAATTGCATACTTTGACAGCCCATAGCTCCAATATCCCACGGATTAAGATGTTGCAACTTGGGTAGGTACCTACGTTTATTTAGGGAATTATTCTTGTGCATTCTTCTCCACACGAAAACTACATTTTGGAATGGGCGACTAGAATCAATTCTATTTTTTAATTTTAAATTTTGACGTTCAAAAGTGCCTTTTAAGTGCCTATTTGAAATAAATGATTTGACTTTGACTTTGAATTTGACTTTACAGTTTGACCGTATCGATTGCACTTAGATTTTTGGGTGAATTTTGACACCATCTCCTTTGATTTTAATTTAAACATTATTCACCCGCTTTTTTTGCTATTGTTTTGACGTATGTATAGGTACAGATATTTAAATTTAGAAGTAGGTAGCTACTTAGACGGCCAATGTTGTCTGTGGTTGTTTTTGAAACAAGAATGCAACCTCTATAAGCGAAACTTTATTTTTTTGAACAATAATTTGAATAGCTTTTCGAATTTTATAAATCATAGTTATTATAATCATAATTTTTAGGCTTGCCTTTTTCTACCAGATGTTATTAAAAAAGACAAAAATATCATTGTATTTAATTCATCTTTATTTGAGATAAAATTGTGTCGATGATTAGTGCTGATCTACATTTCATGTTCCTAATTTAATTGAATAATATCGGGACAACAAAAAATTGAGCATGTGATTGGAACGCACGTAGATGACCTCACGAGCCGGACACCTGTCGACCTTTACATCTAGACAGACTACATCCTGAATGCTTCTTCAATACTACGACACACATGTGAACCGTATATGTAATTATCGTAATTATAATGTCAGGAAACAACTAAGTATGTAGTACGCGTATGTTGCTCTTTCATATATGTAATTATGCCAGATATGGGCCAGTTGAACTGAACTGTCAGCATTAGATCTTAAATTAATAATTCGTTGACATTTGAACATAGTGACATGATTTTAAAAACCTTTTCTTATAATTGAAAATGTGCTTTATATTTTTGGCAACAAATTATTACTAGATGTTTGTTCACTCTTTTAGTTGACATCGTAATTGAGGTTTTAATCATAATTTCATACATAAATTAATATAAAACTCATTTTGAAGACAAATAGAGAGCTCACCAGCCATTACACGTTGTTACTGATGTTAATGTTTTGTTTTATACTGCAAAGAAAGATAATAACATAGTAGATCACATTAAACTTCTTTTATCATCTTCTATGAATAATATAGGCTACAATAGACTCCAAATAGCAACTGCTAGCTGTTGTCAAAGACTTGATAGCACACATATTCAATTAGGTGTACCTGCCTAAGTTTAAAAATATTGTATTAAGTAGTAAGTAAGTACACCTTTTTTTACAACCCCAAGAACCTTTTTAAATATTCTGTCTTTAGGTACTTAATGAGATTGACTGAAATGCATAGCAGTGCGTTTCTCTCATGCAAGAACCTATTAGCATTAATTTTCAAAATACATCAATCAAATGAGCCTATCGCAGTCCACAGCTGGACATAGGGCTCTCCCAGACTGCGCCAGAACACCCTGTCCTCCGCTTTTCACATCCAGTCTGTCTTAGCCATCTCTTTAAGGTCCATCTACTCATAGCTGGGAGGTGTACCACACTATGCTTGCCGATAAGCGGTCTCCAGTCGAGAACTCGTCTGCTCCATAGTCCATCGGCAAATATGGCCGGCCTACTGCCACTTAAGCTTGCTTACTCTACAAATTATGTCGACAACTCCGGTTCTTTTCCGGATAACTTTATTTCTGATTATATCTTTCAAAGAAACTCCGAGTATAACCCGCTCTATAGCGCCCTTCAAATACATATTCTATCTATAAAGATATAGGGGGGCTGTGCGTTTGCTTTTAGTCAATCAGCCATATAAGTTCAGACGAATAAGACTTGATATATTAATCACATATGTACAAAATGTTTGACAACATATTAATTGCCTATCGTTTAGTACTTTTTATTGTGTACAAAAAGGCTGATTCGCATGTTAATGTTTCCGCATTATGCGTATGTTTCGGTGACGTAAGTTAATGTGTTTACGTGCATGCGGGTCTTGGGCAACCGGCAACCGCTATAGTATCACGTGAGTCCCCACCATAATATCCATAATACTCGTACTGTTTGTTTTTCTTGTATGACTGCAAAATATTTAAATGGATTTATTTATTTATTGAAACTTTATGCACAAGTAAAAAAAATACTGTACAAAGGCGGATTTAATGCCTGAGGCATTTTCTACCAGTCAACCTTAGGGTGATGCAGAGACAAAATATGGCAGGTGCAACATACGGGATAAATAACTAGGAAATGACTACAAACTACAAGAATAAATACTAATGCATAGATAGATACATACATATAAATAAAATAAGATATCAGGAGAAAAAAATATCGGTAGGGGAGAAAACGAATTCAGCAAATCAGCGCTGGGATGTTACGGCCAACTTCTAACGGATATGTTCACGTGCCTTCATTTTAAAAAATGATCGACTGACTGCCGTCCAGATGTTCAGAGGGAGCGCATCCCAAAGAAAGACCGCATGGACAAAGAAATAAAAATGAATGAAGCCAGAACGGTGAGAAGGACTTCGTCGAAGACGATTGTTGGTGGAGCATAAATATTGAGTTTGGGAAGTCATGGATTTATGTATACTATGACAAACCACGTCAGATCCCTCCTTTCCTTCTTTCCCCCTTTCAGGCCTTTGATATGTCATAAAATAGTAGATTTTATGACAGACAGTTTACCCAGAGACGTTTATATCCGTATATATAGTGGATAGTTAAGACGAGGGGATAGAACAGAATAGAATAGCTAATTCCAGCCACGAAACCTTTTAAATATTTTTTTTTTATTTTAATTTTCAACATGAATCATTCGACTTGGGTACTTCATACTGCCAAGTCAAAAAACGTTTCTTTGCGTTTTTAATTAATATATGACAACTATTTTATCTGGTTTTATTAAATTAACGGAAGTGATAATAAAGCAAATGAATGAAGCGAATGAATTCGTAGATAAAATAACGACTTTAATCTGCGACGTTTTATGTTGGGCCTGATTATCTGTCTTAGAAAAAAAAAAACTAAACGCACAAAAAAAATTGTATTTGAATTGTATAGCACGTACTAATTCCATGATTTGAATAAAGACTTTTCCTTTTATGTTTTCATTCTTTTCACTTACTGGCCACTATTTACTCTCATTATTATGATTTAAAAATCAAGTTATATGATTGTGTTTTGTTTTTTTATTACTGTTTCTTAGTTTAATTTGATAATTATTTTATTATTTTTCTGTTTCAGTTAAGTATCCAATGCATTAAGTATGTGCTTTGTTGGAGGATTATTTTCAGATGATGTTCTGTTTCGCGAAAATGACTATATTACAGGTAAGTTGAGTAGACCTTAATCACATAGAATTATTGTTATTCCATTAATTAGGTGACTAGCACATTTTTAATAGGTATACAAGTGTTAAGTTGCTCTATAGGTGCATAAATAAAAACCGAAAGTAAACATTTGCCTAATTGCGAAGCGGAAATCTACGACAATCATCGATCTGCACGCTTGATCAACCCGCGGTGACCAAGTTAACGCTAAAACTTCAAATATCACGTGACGGTTACCCTACCAAATTAAATTTAACACTCCCAGTACGGTGTGGTTATCGGATAAATGTGCTATAGGCCACGCCAATTAACGTAGACTCAGTGTGGCAACGCGCTTGCGAAAACCCTGCCGAGCTCGGGGAAAAACGGTTACCTAATCTCCCACAATGTGATGCTAGTTTGCTGGTTAGAACGTGTGAGACATTCAAAAGTGAAAATCAGTATTGAAAATTATGTATGTATGTATCACACGCTTTTGTCCGGTGAGGCGTACTATAACAGATGGCGGTGTAACACTCACTTCTCCTGCAAATCATTATTATCGAGATTCTTTACTCTATTATTACTTCACTTGTAAAGTTTTCAATGCAACGATCAGTTGGCTAGTTTACTTAATTTACCGATACAAATTAATTAATAGACAACCGGGCATTTAAGATGTTGAAACTGTCGTAAATTCGGAAAAAAACATATCAATTTACATTGGAATTCGATACCTGGAAAAATTAAAAAAATATAGCATTATAAGGGCCTCGACATATTGTACATCGTGTCTATATAGAACTGATGACGTAATAAATGTTTGTGTATTTAAATAAATTAATAAACATTAATATTCTAAAATAAATACTTCAGATGGGAGTGTTAAAATATTAGTTTTAAGAACTCATAAAGTTAAGACAAAGACGTGTTTTATGTGTTACGAAGCTTTTCCTTTCCATATTAGATAATGAAATCATAACCTATGCTATATGCATAGGTCATTCTACAAATAAGTTTATGGTGGCTATATCTTGTCTATGTTTATGATTTTACGAAACAGAAAGATAGATTTAAAGGTGTTAGGAGTACAAAGGGTCCATTATTTTATTAGACAGTCAGTAGATAAGCTGAAATAACCGGATACTAAACATTTACGAATAAAATTCAGTTTGGTCCCAAAAAACTATCTGTTTTCTGTTTGTTTATATAAAAAAAAACAGTTATTCGCTTAGATAACAGTGAGACAGTCACAGTCCTTATCAAAAATTCAAATCAACAATAGAATTAAATGTATCAAACATGAAGTTATCGTGTTAACATATTCCACATATTATTATGTCCCTAATTAACTTATTATTAGCATTAAGTTATTACATGTTACTTACCTAACGACTTAATCCGCAGGAAATTTATGATTTTTAACATAAAATATCTTTATCATTGGTTAAGAAGATTATTGGTTGTTAAAGAGGTAAAGTTAGTATAGATAAGCAAAATTCTAAAACGTTACAATGAATAGAAAAATCTTGAATATTTGCTCTTAACCTTGAGAGGTGCTCGACTTTTAGCAGCCAGTATTTCAACTGGTGAAATACTTAGTTGATCAACAAAATGTCTTGAAACTCAGTTCACGTCTTGATCCATTCAGGCACAAAAGATTTTTTTGCTAGTTTTTTTTAATGAAACTATTGGTCAGGTAGATATAGCCTATTAATTGTTTCTACGGTAATATCATTCTAGTTTATTTACCTCTAAAACAGGCTGCCCTTTTTGATGAAACATAAATGTGCTGACTTATAATAAGCCTTATCTACATGACAATTGTCATATTGCATTATTACTGAGGAAAAGCTACCGCTTTCCTATACCTATTGGTTTTTCTACTAACACTATTTTAAACGATCGCCGGTCAAAGTCGGTGTGGTCAGATACCAACAATACCTAAGTAACTTGTTTCTGAGAAGATAGGGAGACGATGCGCGTTACGCAACACAATTTAACGTCAATTGTTAATAAGTGGTTTCTTAACGTTAATTTTCCGCCTTATAATCCCCTTCTAACGTTATTAATAGGTTTAATAAACATACTTTCTCACTGCTATAATCATTTTTAAATCGGAAATGATAAATATCTTTAGCCTACGATTGGGAACAGCTAGCGTGTGAAGTTGTGACATTATTATGCTTAGATTGTAACCTATAAAATGTGTCTATTTTAAATTAGCGACACGCAACCTGATTTACAAGTAACGTGCTTTAGTGTTGAATACTTTACCAAGAATTTAAAAGATTTGCTCTGCTCAAATATGCGTATTATGTGATGATCAAACACACATTATCATAAGCAGGAAACATACATCGTATTTTTTTGGCAAATTCTTGGTATGTCGACTACATGCTAAGGTATAGATAATAGAACTGTATAGCAAATATGTCATCACTTTTTTAATAGTAGTAGACATAATACTTAGCAACGTTCCACTGGCCACAGACATGTATTTAAGCGAAGTGTCTATAACAATTATTGGTGATGAGCGCACAATGGATCCAGCTTTTAGTTTTTACGTACAAAACGCTTACAGCTCAATCACGCACTTCAGATACAAGATAACAAATCAATTAGAAAACATTAAGGCATCCGTTTAGGAATAGGCGATGAGAGGCACTTAATTAATTAATGATATTATCATCAAATGAAGAAAAATTCTTGAAATTCTTGAATTGAATTCTTGATAAAAACAATGTGAAGAACACACCTAAATGCATGTTTGAAAAAATATGAAGCTATTTCAGTTATGTCAATTTGTTTGCAGCTGAATACCGGTATTACTATTTATTTACATGGAGCAACAGCCTATCTGACCCCACAACCCAGTTTCTGCGTAATACCATACCCTTGATAGGACTAGTTATCAGACTTTCGGGTTCCTGACTACCCGTAACGATTATCAAAGATCCAGAATGATAGCCGGCCAACGGCTTAACGGGCTTTTCGAGGCACGGAGAGGTCTTGGTATGCAAAAGTGGTCACCCATCTACGGACCAACCGCGGCAAGCGTAGCTTAACTTGATCAATCGACCCGTGCGGTTGTTATTACGTAGCCACAAGCTCCTCTAATATGAAGCTATTTATAGAGTGCCAATAGATTATATACTAATGTTCATCTACAAGATGAAAAGTAGAAGTGATCGGACGTCTCTATCCAACCAGACAAATTGAAACAACGGAAAGCGTAAGCGCAGTTCCTTTGTTTAACGTTTTTATTAGTTGTCTTATTACTGCAGCGCGATTGTAATTATTGTCCATAATAGTTTAAAGAGAGGTTGATTGGCCTCTGATTACTTCCTAACATGTGTACCTTAGTCGTGACCTCTGGCTGGCAAGACGTGCTAAGTTGTACAGCGTCGATGATACATTATTTGTAGAAAAGTTAAAGGTTTATTGGGACAGCTTGAAGCATAAAACATTACCGGTTTTAATCAATAAAATAAGTACTGGAAGTGCTTTGTAACTTACCTACCTATATTAACTGCAATTTCGTTATTATGTAGACACTTATGCAAATGTCAGTAGAGCACTATTACAACGGATAAAGTCTGAGTTAAATGGCTTTTAATGTCCGGAGAGTTACAACGAATTAAACTAACTTAGACTAGTTAGGTTGGAACCCCTATCAAAGTTCGGAAAAGCTTAAAGCCTTTTACGTGCCTAAATACGTTTGAGCACTTACAAAAGTCTACGTCAGAGTCTACTTTACAGAGTACCTACCTACCATTGTTGTAACACGAACACTGGCAAGTAATGTCCCTATATTCAATTGATGATTCAATTAAATGTTCCCACAAAAATGATTAAACAACAATCAACTGTTCCTTTGGATTTAAACTTTATATAAAAGAACTTAAACCATTGCCACCTCATACATAATACGTATAAAAAAGTAGGATCCTAACTTCTGGTGAGGTCATCAATACATCAGAGTGGGAAACCACACGAACAGATTGAAGAATGGACATTAACGTGACGTAATGATTTATGAATAACGCAATCTGGTGGGCCAAATGACCAGCCCCCACAATACGAGCATTTCATTCGTCGAATCACTCCTTAACTATGGTAATGCGATTCGCCAAGTCAGTGTATGAATGTTTCTGTTGCGAAATTTTCCTCGGAGGGTCAAAATTCTGTACATGGATTTACTGCCTAAAAGAACTCGATAACATTCCGCTGTGAGTTGCCAGTATGTACCTTATGTTAGGTAGATAATAAATGTAGGAATTAAAAAATACACTCTTAAGCTACTTTTTAGAGTTAGTAGAAGATATGCATTTTTAAATTCTTAGATTCTTGAGTACCTGTACCTACCTATCTCTATAAAACACTTAAAAAAGTTCTTCGCTAATTACTTAATTAACCTTCATAAAAATCTGCACGGCAAAAAAAATTACGGAACGATATGCCAGTCAAAATAACCCACTCGTTGATATGAATTATGTATTATTCTACCGATAATTCATTATTGGTAGCTAATCAATTCACGTGCATGAAAAAGCTGTAAATAATTTTGTGGAAAAAAAAGAAGTTATATAGTAATTAACATGATGTTGATAGATATGCTATAATTACCGCTCTCGGTATTAGTAGTAGGTAACTTTTAAAACTTGTTGAATATGAGAAAAAGCATAATTATTATCATTGGAATGTTTTACTTTTATGCATAGCCTACGGCATAATAAAAGACCTTCTATATTTGATTGTTGGGCGTTGCGTCTTAACGTAAATCAAAAGTTACAAAACGCTTTTCTTACCAATGCCGCATTAGAAAGCTCAGTTCTGTTAAATTATAGTTTTGTAATCAATACGAAATTAACCAGTCGATTTCAAGGGGCAAGTTCACGCTTTAAATTAGTTGTTGCCTTGATATCTACATTTGGGTTCCAAGCCTATGCTCAGATTATATAAAAGACTAGCTGACCCCGCAAACATCGTTTTGCGAAAATAAAAAATAGATAGTAGCCGATTCTCAGACCTACTCGATATGCACACAAAATTTCATACAAATCGGTCCAGCCGTTTCGGAGGAGTATGGTAACTAACACTGTGACACGAGAATTTTATATATTAGAAGATAGATAAGGAAAATAACATTATTAGTGGAACCTCGCCTTTTTAGTTCCGCTCAGGTGCAAGGCTCACGTTGCTAATAACTACGATCAGATTCTAAACGTATTAACTGGCATCAAGCATTACAAAACGATGAACTATAATAAAGAATGATTAGTTCGTTTGCAATACTGTTTTACTGCCTTGTTTGGGCACGAAACGTTAGTGCTTCCCGAGATTGAACCGGAAGCAATAGACCTTGTGTTGTTTCCATGTAGTCTTCTTCAAAAACTTGATAATAGGACCCAACTTAATTATGGTTAAGTTAATGCTCACACGCAAGATTTATGTAGTAGGCACAGAAACCGTTATGTCAGTGGCATGCAGTAATATTGTGCAATATGTAAGGAAGGAAGAAAATTCACTATTACTCTGTTGTTATGCTGTAATGATGAGCACGCGCTGTTACCTAACCGTCGGCAAAGCGACCGTAACACTTACAGTCGGTCATTCGGCCTTCGTCGCCATATACGTCGGGTTTATGACTGAATAACTGTACGCATTTGTTATGCACTGTTAACAATCTAAGAGAAAGGACAATGTCAAATATTAATCGATTTTTTTGTCGACAAAAGTCTGTTTTTTTGGGTTCTGAAAATCAGAGATCCTTGCAAAGCTAAACTTGGATTTCAATTCATATAGCTTTCCGAGATGTGATAACAAAGTTAACTAATAGCCAATTGTAGTATAAGTAAAGTAAGGGTTAACAGTACATAGATAAAAAAATCGTTTTATTGCACACTTAAATTAATTTTTCACTATACGATTACACCATGTAGAAGGCGCGGCCGCTGATTGAATGACGAATGTTAAATGACAAGTAGAGAGAAAGCTTTCGGTAAGCTCTTTACAACTTAACTTTAATTTAAAATTAACAAACGACGGATTATTGCCAGTTATTTACAATGTTCATATAATTAATTAATTACTTGTAATTTACCTTGGCACGAGTTATGCACTGAGAGGATTTACGATAAGGGTCACACGATAATTTATTCTTGTACACATCTTCGGATGCTTCAATGTAAAAACCTATAAACAATAGGACACAATAAGGATTCAAATTCTGGAAATTCTGTCTATGTTTGTGTTAAAATTGCGCTTCTTCACACGGATCTAGTCGTGAACGTAAAAGGTAACGCATCATCATTTACAATCACCTGTTTATGATATATTTACTAGGAATCCTATTGAGTTCCGGTTGGTACATACATGTTCTTCCGTGAACTCGAATACATGAAGTTATTTAATGTTTTTATTGATATAATGAGCTGCCGTGATTGACAGCTCTTAAGATAATGCGGGGTTACGTAACCAGCGGTTCATGAATGGGCTGAGATTCGTACAGAGATTAGCCACACGTGTATAATGTTTAATTTTATACATCTAGTATATTATTATCTATAGTCATAACTCCCAGGAGCCCACTGATGTAGAGATGCACTGTGACCCCATGGTATCTCGTTATTTATATGCCAGGAACCTACACCTGGCATATAAACGGATGCCCTCTGATCAATTTAACAAAAATACACTCGAGAGCAATGAATTAGGGTCACATAAAGATACATGAAAGTCTCAGACACTAAGAATGCTAGCTTAATGAAATTAATTGTGTTTAATAGAAAATCAAATATTCTTTAAATGAAAGTAATAAAATGTATGTCACTTTGTATTTATATTCATAAAAAAATACATAAACAAAAAAATAACCAATCTCATCTTATAACAAAAATAGAAAAGCAATTTTTTTTTCAACGCTTTAAAATTTTCTTGACTTTTCGTACTTTGTATTACCCCCAAGTGCTGTCATCAGTGCGGTTATGAGGTTTGGCATGCTGTACACCAAGTTTCTTATACGATGTTGGGGAATATTCTCCCATTCCTCTACGAGCGCAACTTTGAGCTCTTGAAGTATGATCGGGGATGGATTTCGGTGTCTCACATATCGTCCGAGCTCGTTCCAAGCACGCTCGATTGTGTTGAGTTCCGGGCTGCATGCTGACCACTCCATACAGTTAATGTTCACCTCTTGAATGTAGTTATTCACAATTTCACCAGTATGAGGCCAGGCAATGTCATGCACTATGATAGCATCCTCTCCCAAATCACATTTCACACTAATATTATAAAGGCGAAAGTTTGTGAGTGTGTGTGTGTTTATATATTTGTTACTTCTTCACGCTCAAACGGCTGCACCAGTTTTGATAAAATTTTGTAAGGAGGTAACTGACACCCTGGATTAACATGGGCACCTTTTCATACCGATATTCCCACGGGATCGACACTTATGCGGGTGCAACCGCGGGGCGCAGCCAGTTGACAATAAATGGATCAACGTATTCGTTTAGGATTTCTTCCACGTGTCTTTCGCTGGTTATAATGCCGTTTTCTATAACCACCAGCTCTGTGCGACTCTCTCAGTTCGATGCATGCTTGCTTGAATCGCTCCCCCGGTCTTCTATACACTCTCGTTCTTCCGTCGTTCATAAAGAGCATAAATCTTGATTCATCTGAGAACATAGCTCTTGACTAGAGATGGGTTTTTGCCTGGGCATTTTGGGACGTATTGAGTAAATGCCCAATAAACGCCCAATAATTGCCCTGCTTTGGTACGTTTATTGGGCGTAAATGGACGTTTATTGGGAATTTACTCAATACGTCCCAAAATGCCCAGGCATAAACCCATCTCTACTCTTGACCAATACTCCAATTTAAGTGGTTCCAGGCATACTTTAATCTCGAATTGCAAGGCCCACGCTCCAATTTAGGGCCTTTTGCAGGTCTTAATGGTTTTAAATTTGCTTCAGCAAGTCGTCGTCTTACAGTCCATGCACTTGGCTTACTCCCTCCGAGGCGTCGGAACTGATATGCAAGTGCAGTTCCTGTGAGAAAGCGGTTTCAAAGCATTGTGTTGACCAAGTCTCGATCTTCTCCTGGCCCTGGCTGTTCCTGGTCTTCGTAGGTTAGAGCCGGTTTCCTCGTAACGTCGGAGAACTCGTTTTACAGTTGACAGCGATACACCAACTGTACTTGCTGTATAACGCTGACTCCAGCCGATTTCCAGCATTGTGAGAATTCTGGGGAATTCTTCAGGTGTAAGTGACATTATAACAGCTTTAATAATGAATATTAAACATCAGAATCGCTGTTTACATACCTTTTTACATGAAATAATGGAAACAAAAGCAAAAACAGATGCAGAAAATTCGTAGGTCCATTTACAAAAGTCCTATTTTTTTTTTTGGAATTTTTCATAGTATAACTTTACAGTAACTAAGAAGTTTTATTACTTTCATTTAAGGAGCATTCACTGTCTAATAAACACAATTTATTTAATTAAGCTAGCATTGCTTAAAACTAGTTTAGAGCTATTGCTTGAAACTAGTTTTAAGTAATATTTGAGTCTTGAGTGATGTTCTGTAATACGGGACCTAGTTTCCCAGACTTTCAGGTATCTTTATGTAACCCTAATCTATTGCTCTCGAGTGTAGTATCTTCAAAGATACTATTGTTGTTATTGATCAGAGGACAAATTATTTTCAATTTTAGTGGGGTAGCAAAATCTGTATCTTTTCGAGATGTCGACTTGACTGAGAGACATGATAAATAGCAACAGTAGCTAAAACGAACATGAAGCTATAAATTAAAACACAATGGACATTAAACATAATTTTAGGAGAAATATATTCAAACTAGTAAGCAACGCATATTAATCTTTGGCCATTACTCGACAAAGGCGCGTTGAACGAAAGCGAATGCGCCCCGGGCTGGATGAAATCGAAAACTTGTTGCGTAAGCGCAAGTCGAAGGCTGAGGTCCCATAAAGTTGCGTAAAGGTACGAGTGCACGACGCATGCTCAGGACAGTTTGTGTCGTGTGCTGACCTCTGTTTTTGGATAAACAATGGGTCGTTTGTTACTAAACCATCTTAATCGGTGTCATTTTTTAGGATTATGTAGAAATAAAAACATTGTGTGATGGGATTTTGTCAAAACCTTTTTGATTCTAAATAATGGGTGTGTAAACGGTGTATCGAGACAAAGAAAAAAAAATCATAGAGACACATTAGATTTTTTCCAATTATCGTAGGTTTTCACTACAGCTCTAAAATTCTGGGGCTCACGCGGTGTAGTAGATTACGAATATTGTGATTTCATAAAAACTGCATGGGTACCGTATCTGTAACTGTATATAGATAGGATGGTTCCTTTCCATTTTTACGGCAGTGTACTGCAGTCAACGTACATACGTTGCCCACGCAGATGTCATAGCATCTGTACCGTTCTTCGGATAAGTTGGGTCGGGATATTTGAGAAACCTGGCAACCTTAAACATAATATGACTGTTTTGGATGACCTAGATCACATTCCACCAACATATTAGTCGCAATCGAAACCCCATTGAATTACCTCTAAATCGCTCGCATAGCTTTCGCCTGCCCCAAAATCGTTCGTCTTAATATGTCGCTTAGATTGGAGTCACGCATGCGCGTAATCCAGTGGCAGGGGTTACGCAATAAGTGTGTACTAGCGACGACTTCGATGAGCCGGCGGCGCGTGCGCCATGTTTCAATTGCGACCTGCATTTCTGCCTGTGTCATGGCAATATTGCGTCAAATTTGGCTTATCAATCCCATGGCTTCAGCTACATGTTTAGGAGCTGTTAATGATATAAAGAGTTTTGGTATTGCGATGAATTGAGCAAAATGTTTACATTTTCTACGAATTTTAAAGGGTGCATGCGTACCATATGGTATCGTGAATTTAAATTACTTATTCTTATTTTATGTTTTTCAGTTTTCTTTCAGTTTCTGAGATAAACTACATTGATTATAAAAAAATAATCGTTTGCCGGTTATTTTAGAGAAACCACAGTTTATTAAGAAATCAAGAGCTAAGCAAGTCACTACATATATGTCACTAGAACGAATCTAATAATATGATGGAAATACCCATATTAGTTCAGGGTTTGATCAATAGGAATAATTTCGACATCTTTTTGTTTTATAAGGATAACAAGTTACATGAATTTTCCCCATGACGATTATATTATTAATGAGAAAACGCCAATGTGTTTATATCAATGATGAGTTCATCTTACGCGGAAAGATTAATTTATGTTTAAATGCTCTGTTATTAAAGTTAAGTGTTATTTTTTACTCTCAATTATCAATATATGTATATGATCATTTGCATATCCTGTCATACAAGAAGGAAACCTGGGTTTCTCTTAGTTCTAATTTATATTTTTCTGTGGGAAATCTACAGGGGGAGATTACGTTGTTCTTTGAAAAAATAGATATTCAGCCATCATCGCCAGATCTTACAGAATTTGAGTTGATTACAGAAAGCCAAGCTGGATTATCAAAGCACAGTATACCTTTATCAACCCTCGTTTGAGCTTTGTTTGCTATAAGGACAGCTCTACAGAACATGAGCTGTACTTGAGCTTGTTTCGCCATTTATACTCAGAGTTTCCTCTTAATCACATAGGAAATGTCAACGCCATCTAGCTTATTTTTTATATGAAGTGTGAATGCGATTTCAATATCCTATTTACAGAATAAACAATTTCAGTTCATGATTGTAACAAATTAATTGAGATTAATTGTTCGAATTTGTGGTCGTGTGTTTTCGTTATGGACATGCAGACAATTTGTCTCCAAAGGCTTATAGTTAATTCATGTGTATTATGCAATGAACAGCAATAAGGAAGACAGATCATCCAGGCATCTACGTTTAATTACCCTACGTACCTACATAACATGCACATTATTCAAATACTGGTTGTTAACAAGTAACACTTGATACCTGTAGCTACTGTGAGCATTAACTTAGATACTTAGCCTAGTCACGTGGATGCAAATGACTGTTTTCTTTTGTTAACTACAATATTAATTAAATAAAACTTGGCGTTAAGTTATTTTTGAAATATGTAGAGGAAATGTTCTGTTCCTTTATTATGGCTTTAAGAGTTACCAACTACAGGGAGTCCAGTGGCAGAATTCAAAGTTTGAAATATTGTAAAAAAATTCACCTCTATTACAAAGAATGTTTTTTCTTATTTAAAAACAATAAATGCGGATTTTATTTTTTGAAAATGTTGTTCTCCAAATGTTGACCATCCTAGCACACTCGTCAAGTCTAGCACGCATGTTTTCAAAAACGCGTTTACAGAGCACTGAATCATGTAAATCTTGAATGATTTGAATTTCATACGGATGGTACTTGAGTTTTTTTTTTCATTATAATCTGTAAGGTTGATTTTGTAATTCCTTAAATCGATGAACGTGCACAAAGTGATAATCGGAGATTCTCAGTCACAGAAACCATAACACGTTCAATATTTTCGTCAGTAGCTACCGCTGGTCCTGGTCTGGGGCTGTTTAATATTGATCCTTTATCTCTGAGCTTTGCTACTCAAGACTAAGGTTGATCGATGGTCCATCACATAATCGACGAATATCGTAACGATTACTAAGTCGAGGACGTGGTTCAGTAAACAAAAATGCACTTGAAATGTATACCTTGGTGGCAAAAGCGCGGTGCACTACACAGCACGGCTCCATGGCAGCTAAAAAATCCGCAGAGCTAACGCGTTCAACGACGTCTCCCACGCCACTCTACCGTATTGCGTTCAGAAATTACGTTTGTTCAAATTATGAAATCTGCCATTGGACACCCTGTTCTACTCGTACGTAAAATATACACAAATAGAGAGAGACTTCATGACGTAGCTTTCGTAGTGACTGTCGACCATTTATTGCATAAAATAATCTGCTTATAAATGAAATAGACAGTCTTTCTTTGTAAGACGAATATTATTAGAAATAAAATATGTTTTTTTGATAAAAAGCTGCTACCATAAATTCAATTGTTTTTATAGTTATATAGATAAGATTGCGAACAATTGTTACTTTATACGATTGGAACAGCTATAAATCACGTTTTAATTCACATTACACCTGTGGTTAACCACAGCTCAATCATTGCAGGTATTTCAGGCTCAAATTCCACTTGCAATACTTAGTATAATTTTATAACTTAATACAGTTTATATGACGGTAGACATCTATGATATACGTCTTTAATTGCTCCTGCGAAGGATTAAGAATCAAAGCTAAGTGTGACTATCTCGATAACAGTAACAGAGACAAACCCTTATAAATGATGCTGCAAGACAAACAAATGGAAAATCATGTATTTTAATATTTTAATGATGAATAGACAAAACTGAAGAACCTTACAAAATATTATAAAAATATATTTTAGCAAGCTCATTAGCAGATATATTTATAAATAAATAAAAGTTTTCGAGCAAACACTAAATCTATAAGTCCTTGACACGAATAGATAACCTTTTATTGATATTTAAACCTATTTTTGGTATATTAGCACCTACATCTATAGAACGTGACAATTGCTGACAGTAGTCCCGATTCTGTTGTTCACAAACTAAACTAAATTTATGTTCAGTGAATCTTTTTCTTTTTATGGCATTATGAAAAGGAGATAAATATTAGTTTAGTCTTGTCAAATTAGTCAGCGCCTGACGTAAATTGACGTATTTTTAGTAGCCAATTTTTAAATCACGTCTAAACTTGTCTATGTATTATCTAATTTGACGGGACTAAACTAATATTTATCTTCTGTCCCTTTCATATTGAAGTAGAAAGAAAAAGATGCACTGAACTGACTGACTGAGTTTAGTTTGTGAACAACAGAATCAGGGCCAGTGTTAGCTCAATCAAAATACACAAAGTCAATAATAATATAATTTGATTTTGTTAGTAGGTAAATGTATTGTTTAAAACTCATTATGTGATAACTACATAGAATACACAATAAGTCTATCATGTCCAACCATAATAAGAAACCAGAAATTTAATATTTAAAGTTACTAGTCCATCACTTTAACCTTTTCATCAAAAACGTCAAAGTGACCTTGTTAGGGCGTTTACCTGCTACAGTGAGGAGCGATTCATTTAATTTAATTGTGAATAAAATATCAACTTCATATCCTTATTCCATATTGGGCCTTATTTGTTTTGTAACTTACATTCTTATAAGGCTTTAGCAAATGATTGCGGATGTTCGTCTACGGTCTACGTAAAAAACAACATTCCATCTTCAACACATATGTAAAATAAAAGAATGAGTGGTAAACAACAAAAATGGCTTTGTGAAAAAGTAGGAAACTACTTGCAAGGAAATTGAGATGCTCTTTCACGTGTCTATTGTTCAAGAAAGACGCTAGCAACACGATGACATAAACTGTCATTATACAATATTAGCAATACTTACTAAACCGAAAAGAGGTTGTCACTATTGTAATGACAATTAAGTGACCGCGATTTGGTCTGACATGTAATTGTTAATGCAAGATGAAGCATGGATCAGATGAGGAAAGCCACCCAATGGCAGAGTTTTTGAGCAACGTTTTTCATTAATATAAAAGACACGTAAATGGCATCTGTGACTTTGTATCTTATCTATTTTTAGACACGCAGATAGAGCTTTTCGCCTATACTTGTTCACAAACACCAACCTGTTATTTTTTTAGTGTTTATGTACATTTCTCAACTCAATTATTACGAACTCTTACATAAATATTACTTAAATGTTTACAGTACCACACGTAACTTCAAATATTGCTTTTGTTACACGCCACTTTCCATGTTCGAGAAACATAAAATAGCTATAGATATTTTTATTTAAATAGTAAGTCTCGGGTCATATCGTCTGTTAAATAACTTTTGCATCAGGAAATAAAGTTATGTAATTCATAAGTGGAAGAAACCGTAATAAGACATCCACTTTAAAGTTCACAATTAGGAAATTGATTTTAGATATGTAGGACGCATCCTTGATTCATGATGTCTGAACACGCTGGGCTTAATAAGAGACCTTGATTCCCGGGTCGTAAGTCACAGGTAAACTGAACTCAAAGTTCAACAGTTACTTTGCCTAAAATAAAGTGATTTTAACTGGCAAGGTTACAGCAATAAGGTCGATTGCAGTTATCTGCGACTGTTACTATTTGTCGTCTCCAAAAAGACAATAATTAAGTTGGAAACAAAAATTTGGCATTCAAGTTTAAGAAAACGAGTTTAGACATTGAAGTTAAATATTAGGTTCTTAATATTTAATTGTATGTCTATTATTGTTTGGTACAGATAAGACTGAGTAGAAGTTATAATTAAAAATAAATGGCACACGGCCTTGCCATTAGGTCACTATTATTTGAATATCACCACCATAATTATTTGTCTTACAAAATACTCTATCAACATGATGTTATAACTTAACATTTGAATATTCTAGCGAGTTGAACTTGCAGCCTCGATTGGCATTGTCCTACATTGGTTATAGGAGCGGAATTTAGCAGTTGATTTGACACTTCATAGGTACTTTAGTTTGTGAAACTATAATAGAGATGATAGCCAAATGGTGGCTTTGATGATGATAACTTTAGGGTCCATGACATATGACCCTACGTGAACCTTCTCATTTTGAAAAAAATTTCAAGCCCTTAATATATTTTAGGTTCGCTAATGTTTTAGAGCCAGTAATATCCTATTGTTAATTAAAACTACGTAGAAATCACTTGTAAAAAACCAACTTACTTTTTATTAGTTCCCATGCTGCTGACAATGAAACACCTTAATAAAAGTTATTCAAAAAACATTAATTCGAACAAAACAAAGGAGCACGACTAGTTTGAACAAAATCACTTTTTGTTTTTATTAATCGAGCGGTCGAATGTCGGTGTAGATTTAAATTTTATCGCGATTTTCGCGGGAGCGGTTGGCGAGCGCGCTCCGTTCGCCGCGAACGTGCTGGCTCGACGGTAATGACGGAATGAGGCTGCTGTCTGGAGGCTCCCTCAGCTGTACAGCAGCCGGCAGCGCCGCCAGCGCAGCGCCCAGAGAGAAAGTTAAGTTATCAAACTCCGCGGTTACGTTCGGCGATGACGCTATCTTCCCAGGCGGTTGCGTATTCGGTGACAAAATTAAATTTTCGCGTACCCGCGACAATTTATGCGCTACTGACACGGTGAACGTCCATCGTTTGTGGTGCTCCACTTTTGCGGTGCAATTTGTTTATTTACATTTCGCCGTTAGCGATATCATAATAACTATTGCTGTAGGTTCTTCGTACACTATGTCAATCTGCTGTCAGTTATATTAACAGGCAATACACTATTTGGACACGCGTAAAATAAACCTGTATTCTATTTATGAGTTAAAGTTGGCTAATATAATATGCATTCATACAATTATCAAAACAAAGCAATTTAAGCAACTATTGGAGCCATAAATTAGTAAAGTTTAAGAGACAATAAGCCAACAACTAAGCGCTGTTTAACTCTACATTTTTTTTATATCATAGACTTTTTAATCTTTAAAGAACTATTTTATAAGTGTACCATTCGAGTTGTTATTGTTTTTAAAGTATCAAATAAATACTGTCTATAAACTTGAATGTATGTCATAAAACTGGGTAATATTATAGATATTATGTAATACATGGGTTAATATTTATTCGATTGTAAGTGGTGACCGCACAACTTTCACTTTTGCGAATGTGGGTAGGTTGTGTTAAGAAAAGTCATATGATAAACGTAAATACTTACTTATTCGTGCATACATGCGATTCGAGATTATGAGACTGTGAGAATATTCCCTACAATTGGGTCGATTACAAAACTATATTATATGTGGTGGCAAGTCGAGACCGAGGAATTTATAAATTGCTTATTGTGAACGAAGGTCAAGGCCTCAAATTGTGACGTTATGAAATTTTCCGATCATAAGTTCTCACTCCATTGACTTTAAATGACGTAGAAACGTTTTCCCTATATTCTTTCGAACTTGTTACGTATTTGTGTTTAATATTTATTGTAAGTAGGTACCTACGTATTATTCAAATTAACGATGAAATAATATATTTTGTAATTTAGGACGCTCATTTAGGAATATGACAATGTTTTATCGAATTATTTCTTATCAATCTGAAGACTTTTCAGAGTTTGAACCTATTTGCAACAAGTAGGTAACCTCGTAATAGAGCAGTTTATGTAAATATCTGCACTATTGCAATGTTTAAACATGGAACATGATTGTAAAGCCGGTATTCCACCAGCAAACAGGGTCTTATGATAGCTATTTAAACTTACGCGAAATTACGTGGGGTGCAATTTATGGCTAAGACAACGTCTCGACTGGTCGAAAAATATAGATTTAAGATATAGACGTGGCCTTATCGAGCTTGAACGAAATGTGGCCTGTAAGTGTGTTCGGAACTTGTCGTCTGAAATGTCTGCCATAATTTAGAATCGAGTTATTAAGCTTAATATACGCATAATTTCTATGTTATAATCATGCTGCAGTAGAAAATGGGTTATAAGCAGGTTGTCGAACAAGAGCTTTAATTTAGCTCACGTGCTCACTCTGTCGGCATTTGAAGACCACGCAAAAGCAAGTGCTTACACATCACAAGCTACGCTAACTTAGTTTCACTGTTGGTGGACACTGGCTTTAGACTGGGTTCAAGCGTTGCGAGTGCGTACAGCGTAGCTAATGTTTGAAGTATTGTGGAAGGTTCGAAATAACGTGTCAAATTCTGTTCAAGGTCTTACGCAATAATTTAATTAATAAATAACGCAACAACAAAAATTAAGGTAAACAACCTTCGAACTATGGTGTTACTAGGAAGCCTAAAATAGAAAGGTGCGTTTGAAATTCCTCAAAAAAAGAAAAGCTTTATACAGACCGAAATTTTTCCGTACAGGTGATCTGTAAATACTCTTCACAGATTAGCACAGCTTGGAAAACATAGTAACATCTAACTAATAATAGGTATTTACGAAAACTTCTTGTAGCAACTTCAATAGAACAGCAATCTTAATAATCATAATTTCACAAATAATAGAAAAAAGCTTACCCCTTCAATGAAAGCTTAATACAGAACTCTCCTGCAAACGGTGTCTGACATAAGCATGAGGCTTGTTACACAATTGTCAAGTGTCCACTCTATGTGATCGTTGAGTGAAAGTGGCTGGAGCTTCCAAACCTTTCCGATGACATCACGAGCTTATCCGAGCACAGACAATGCAAACAATCGAATTTGCCTATTGCCTACGCACTCAATTCGAGTATCATCTAAGTTACGCCTCCATACTTATCTACTTTTGCGAAGAAGGTAGGCACTTTGACTCGGCTAGCCGGAAGACATCAGCTAGGTATAGGAAACTGTTCGGTGTATTGTGGCACCAAAACCTAAGGGAAAACAACAACCATTTTGTTAGAACTTCTCTAGTTCAAAGTACAGACGCCAGCACATCAAGCTACCCGAAATTGTCAAATTTTCCAAATCAACTTTGTACCTTATGCTTTAGTGATAAAGTTGAAAATCTATTAAAGAGACAGATTGTAGTAGCTTGATGTGCTGGCGACTGTACCAATGTACTCTCATTCGTTCATCATCATCTCTCTAGCCTTTTCCCAACTACATATGTTGGGGTCGGCTTCCAGTGTAACCAGATGCAGGCGAATGCCAGTATTCAGCAACATACTCATTCGTTTATAGATACGAATATGTATACTAACTGTCACAATGTGACGTTAATTCTTTTTCTAGAAAGAATAACTGTTTAACCTAGGTTTGGCTTCCACAGGTATTTGAAGTCGTTCAATGTCGTGAAAACACAAATTGTGTTTTCGAAATACATCGTCTTTATAGGCACCTTTTTTAGACTTTTAAGAACTGCATCAGTACTTACCTAAGATTTTTCGTTTCTGTAATATCGAGATGATGTTAACTGATGAGTAATCGAGATTTCTAATTTTGAAATAACTTTTCGTAGAAGCAATAAAATTATGGATAGGTAGCTGTGGTAATATTTTTAAAAAATCTGGATTTTTGGAATAGGTTGCAATACATTATAAAGAATAGATACTGTGTCCGATTTCATAAAATGCATTTGAATTGATAAGTAATGTAGTTAGCAGAATAAAAAATTGTTTTCATAATTATTAATTATCGCTTTTGATCATAATTTATCTTCGAAACAAATATTAAGAAACGAGGATGTATTTATAAATAAATAATTTAGCCATTAACATTAATTTGATATTTTCCATGTTAAACTTTGATCTTTTAAGTAAAACACAAACATAGCGTTGATACAGAACCGCGTTCTTTTCTTCCACATTCAGAGAAGCCAAGAATATTGGTATTTTGCAAAATGGCCATTCAACATAACAAAGAGTAAGGTTCTTACGGCATTATGTATTTGGTTTAAGACAATATTGACCGAAAATTTCACTTTCGTACCACGTGGGGTGACGTACAAAGCGTTCCTAAACATGTTTGAATGAACTCGTAGCATATGTATGTATGGCCATACTGGTACGATTCGACAAGCTTTCGTGTCCACTCGTTAGACAAAGCGCCATACTTTCAGCTTTGTTTTTCTGTAATATGTAGTACATAATCTTTATTTATAACCCGGTACAGTGATTGAGTAATAGTGCGTTTCTATTATGATATTACAACTTTGGTTTTGTTATGTGTTTTTGTCTTTGATTTTTACTTTTGGCTATCTAACGTGGTCTTTTGATGACTTATCAGTTAAATTATTTCGAACTAGCTGACCCGGCGAACTTCATTCCGCCTTAGAATCAATAAGAACGAATGTATGAGATAATGAATAATCTTCATTATTATTTTTTTCTTGATTTTTTCCATGTTTTATCAGTTATTCTGTTATTCGGGGCGTAGACAAAAAACTAGCTAGAGATCATAAAAATCGGTCCGGCCGTTCTCGAGTTATAAATGGTGTAACTAACCCAACTTTGTTTTATGTATAGGCAAGGTGTAACATAATTAACGCAAGACTTCATACACTCCAGTTAGAATCATAATACAATACCCAAATCTCTATTTTTTTAAAGCTTGCTATTTTTATTACGAAAATCGTGTTGACACTAGCATAACTTTATGCATTTATAATTGAGTCTTATTGCCTTGAAATAAGGTTTTATTTTATTTGGCTCAATCGGCGGTTAGTATGAAAAAATAACTATTAAAAAAAAGTTACTGAAATCGATTCAGTAGTCAATTATGAACAAACTACTTTCAGGACTTGCGTTTATTTTGTTACGCTTGAGATAGATATATCTAATCTTCTAATATATAAAATTCTCGTATCACAGTGTTTTTTTTTCTTTATTTATTTAGAGAGGGTTTTAATCTAGACAGACCATACTCCTCCATACTCCTCCGAAACGGCTTGACCGATTTGTATGAAATTTTGTGTGCATATCGTACCGGTCTGAGAATCAGCCAACATCTATTTTTCATACCCCTATTTTTTTTCGAAAAACGACGTTTGCGGGGTCAGTTAGTATATAATATATATAGATGATTAATGAATGCAGATCTTTTAATTCCAATACATTAATTCCAGTCATTTGCGAACTTGTCCATTTGCATTTTGCATGATGTATCTGCGTGGCATACCCACATAGACGTAAAAAAAAAATATTGAAATCTATCTATACTTATACTTATAATAAATCTGTAGAGAGGTCAATTCTGTACATGAAATATATTTCCAAAATAACTATCAGCGGGTGATGAGTGATCGATACTGACGCCAAAAATGCAATCAGTAAAATTTTTGTCTGTCTGTCTGTCTGTCTGTATGTTCGTTATACAGGGTGCAATTGAAGTCATGGGCATTATTTTAACCTAAGGCACTACTCATGATACTAATTGCATTAATTTTTATAATTTAATAATTTTTGATTTGCGTAATAGTAGCCACTATTACGCAAATCAAAAATGTTATTAATGTAAGTATGGAAAACCTTAAAATGTAGTAAGCATAGAAAGTATCAAATACTTTGCGCTTCTCGATAGCAAATGCGTAGGTACACTACGCCGTACGCGTCATTGGGCGTGAATTCTTTGACCCCGCCCGACTCACGTGACATTCGTAAGTTGCCAATGAATTGATTCATAATAAATTCCAACTTTCCCTTCGTACTTTGCCGGCTTAGGACGGTCAAAACTACGTCAACTAACATACATAAAAAAAACATTTACGTACCTAGCTTGTGGATTGTTTTGAAAAAACCTTATTTGTCGGTAAAGTGACAGAGGGTAAACGGGTGCTCTTCCACGAGCTTGTGCATGTGCTGGCACGTGAAAAGACGAAAAATCCAACAGGTTCTTAGTGGTTCTGGTGGAATGAGACCCTGTGAAGGAATAGGGTCGTTTGGGTTGCGGCGATGGAACATTTCACGAGTTCATACTAAATTTCTTGTGCGATCGTAAATTACAACCATTTGTGGGTATTGTTGTTTGGTGTACCTAGCCTGCACATTACGCGGTCGAGGCATCGTGTACACAAACACACACACACAACTACTACACTAACACTTAATACACTGCAATCCAAGCACCGTATGACGCGAGCGGCGAGTACGGCGATTACGTCACGGGATCAATAAATCAATTACGCGTCAATGCACCTGCGCAGTCGTTATGACACTGGTTCCGGGTTCGTGTTGCGGCAGGAAGCACACCCCGCGCGGGGGTGATATTCGTATTTTAGCGAGTGAGGGAGTGGGACGGAGAGAGTTCAGGGAATCCCGCCGGACGGCATGTCTTTTAACCCATTGTTATTATTACTTGTAAGGAAAAACCCGCGCGCGCGCAGGTGATGTTTGTTTACATTTCGCTTTGCGCTGTACTGCGCTTTAAGATTTTGATACTTCAACATTTATCGGCGTTAACGAAGTATTTTGTTTTAATTACTTTAAGTGTTTAATTGCAATAATAAGCCTTGTGCAATTTGACTTACTACATTTTTAAGGTTTTCCTTAATTGCAATAATAATATTTTTGATTTGCGTATTAATAGCCCTAATGCAATCAGTATCGTGAGTAGTGCCTTAGGTTAAAATAATGCCCATGACTTCAATTCCACCCTGTAGAAACAAAAACCACTCGACGGATTTCAACGAAACTTTGTACAATTGTTTTTCATACTCCTGGTCAGGTTATAGTATACTTTTCATCACGCTGCGATCAATAGGAGCAGAGCAGTGAAGGGAAATGTTGGGAAAACAGGAGAACTTACTCCATTTTTTAAGCTTCCGTCGCGTGTGCAGCCTTAATGGTTAAAGCTACACAGAAATCATGTATGACGGAAATGTTCTCCTTAAAATTATATAAAAAATATTTCACGACAGCAAATGTCTATCTTTTATGGTTGACTCACAATAACACGTGTAACTCCCGATAGCTTAGCAGTTCGGAGCTTTCTGATTATATTTGTCTACTCTTACGTTTATAACACTCTCACTCATACATACATACATCATCTAATTAAAAAATGTTAACATTATTACCTATTTAATAAAAAAAGAATCATAGAAATCGGTACAGAAACACTAAAGTTATACATGAAATACGCTAATAAGCCATCGCGCGTGAATACTGAATCATGCTATAAGGATTATTTTTGTGTAACGGGGGAGAAAAGGGGGATAAATTGTTTTTTCCGGAAGTCATTATTCCACGCGGACGAAGTCGCGGGCAAAAGCTAGTATAAAATATGAAAAAAAAGAAGGAAGAGTATATATTTGAATGATTTTTACTAAGTTTTGATAGTGTCATAAAAATGTCTAGTATTTTATTGTTTGAACAAAAATATTATGCCGGCAGCCGGCTTTAGCTACCTACCTATTATTTGTTTGTTGAACCTTCGTTCGAAAAATTTTGCATATTTTTTTAAATGGCTCTTGATGTTCATTTGCTTCATGAGTTATCATATCCATACCAACTGGACTTTTAATGCTACATATCCAACTTAGTTGCCTATGAAAAATACCTAAATCAGTTATACCTTTTCAATAGTTATCAGTATATGTATTTTCATCCCACAAATAACCAATGGCTCATATTTTCTGCAATTATATGCGTAGTCAATGAAATGTCATTGCGGATAAATGTGCAACATTAAGGTATCACTAATTTGATGCAGGTAGATAACACAAATTAATATTCAGATGATTATAATTATCTTTTTATCAACGTTTATATTAGTTACCTCAATGTGAAGAGGTCATTTGTGTGGACACAGTCGGCAAGGACGAGGGTCCGTTGAGAAATATATCCATTGTTTATTTTTATCATTCACACGTGATACTGGAGGCGACGCACGAATATGTGTTTTTTTCTAACTAGCTACGTTTACGACAAATCAAGACGAGTTGCAATTTAAAATTGCATTTTTATTAGCTTACCTTTTTTGGATAGATCATTTTATTATGTATTTAATACTTAAGATTCTAATTTACGATGTTATGTCGGTACTAACGTTTGTATGTATAGACGTTTTATCTCAAACGACTTCCATTTAAGATTTTACGTCATAAGCAATTAAACTATGTACATAATATAAATATATGACATAAAGTTATTATAGATAATAATCCTTGCGTTTAGATCATTATAATAATAGTTGTTTAGACCAAAACTATTTGAAAATGCTTAATAGCTTGGAATAGCTGACGTAATTTATCGATGTACGATGTAAAATAATAAGGCGTGTTTCAAAACAGCTTGGTATTCATTGGGACCCTTAGACCCCATAATATACTTCGTGTAAGTAACTGGTGCGTCGTGATCTGTGATTGGTCTCATTTTCAAGCCATGGTTTGATAGGGACGATTGTATAGAGTTTCAAAACTTGGTGGTTAGAGATGTTGAAACGGCTGATTGTTTTGAAGTTTGTTCAGCTAGATTAAACTGTCAGCAATTGGGCGTGCCTTGGAATAACTAGTCTCATTATAGCCTATGTGTTAAGTAACTGAGGACATAGTAATGTCATATGATATTTGACAAGGCTAACATACTGGCCCAGAGTATGACTATCGGTCATTTAAATTCAAGTATCAGAAAATAGTATTCATCAAATTGACTAGTCGTTGCATATTTTGGATTGAAATCAAGCGTAGCATAATTAAAAAAGGTAATTTAGTCTTATTAGACGAAGAATTTAATGTAGCTAATGAGAGTAAAATTTGACTTGTAGTTTATGGTGTCTTTTAAGTTGTAAGTCACCAAAAAGCGTTACAAAATAGATTTTCGTGAGAAAAGGTTTCTAAAACAAATATAAATTTAGGCTCTCTACATTTATATATATATAATATAATTAAAAATAATTTAAAATCTAGGTATAAACCAAACAGACTAAGCAGAAGAATTTCTTGCTTCATACGATGTTTCTCACGACACCCTTGAAATCAAAATGGACATTTCTATATTGAGTTGATAATTCTGTTTCTGTGTTATTTTACAGACTTGTCCGTAAATGTCAACAGAGGTCGATAGCATTTAACCGTTTTCAAAATAAATTATATTTAATGGATTGTCGTCTACACAGCGTCTCGGGTGTTTGACAATTACGAAGTCCCTTGATGTCTGACTAACGTGTCGATAATACGAGTAAATGATCGATTTTGTCCTACAGTCAAAAACTACAACTAGCTTTATAATTAGAATCATAAAATCTGTTAGGACTTTAGGCGTTAAAGTTTGTTAAAAACTTAATGAAAAATAAATTGCGTAGGGTCAGCCATTGAATTATATTTAACTGGGGCAGAGGTACGTTAGGTATTCGAGTAAACTTATGCCCGTTTTCTCTAAAACTATAAGACGACGCCGAAATGGATTCCTAAGAAAAGCGCGCTGTTGGATTTTCAATGCTTGGCTTAGGGTCGAAAGTTGAAAATCCAACTGCGTGCCTAGATAGAAATCTAGGCATTCATAAATGTCGCCTAGTGTTACTAAGAACGGGCAGTAGTACGGCATATTGTAACTGTCCGCGTGACTAGTGGACATAAATAAACTAAACAATTTTTTGCGTTTTTGGTGTAATACATCAAAAGGTCGCTTCTCTTTATGTAAAGTAGATAACACTAGCTAGAATTTTCTTACAAGCAACGGCAATATTGACCACTGCTTCATTTGTGAATCACCCAGTGAATGATTAGTTGGCTACGTGATGATGCACACGAAGCATTCCAGTTTTATATGCACATGTGCGAGCATCGGCTATAAGTTGCTTAGCTGCTACTTGATGTTCTCATTGATCTTGATGGCGTTCGTGTTGGTCAAAAAGCGGCCAAGTGCATATCACGTGTACGAAGAAGCTATCGAGCTAAATGTCTATATGTTTAAATTAATGAAGATCTCGCACGTCACTGATTTAAAGAAAACGAAACGGTAGGTGCCTATTCTAGGTAGAGCATAAAATGACTCATTTTAGGAAAGCCAAACCATTTAGTAAATGTTCACATTAAAAAACAGTCATATCAATAACTTATAAAACCAAACTTAGGTGTTTTATTGAACTAATTTGTCCGCTAAACCAAATAACGCCCCCGCAAAACATTTAGGAGAAATTTTTAAATGACCACTCAAGATTGTAAATTTAGATTTGTATTATCTAATTATTTGAGCAACTTTTGATTGTTTTAATGACTTTCACTCTCAGAAAAAAAAAATCAAAACATGTTTGTTATCTGACGCATGCATTAAGGGTTTTGTTTTTGATTTTCCTTGTTGGCGTTAATCAAAGCGTGAGGATTACAAAAGAAGTTTGAAGGGATTAGGATTTTCCTGTGAATCACTTACAAAACAAAAATTAAGTTATTTGAATAAGGCATTCCGACAAATAAACCTAAAGACAAGAGATATTATATCGAAACAATCGTCACCGGGAATCTCTTCGGAATATCCAAGCATGAAGCTATAACTACTTAATGCATCTCATTAAAAACAATATAAGTAAACATAGGTTATTGTCTAGTTAGCTGCAGTCAGGGTCAGTAACCTATGGTGGAGAAGGGACAATCGTTAACTGCACCAAGGATGCGCGTGAGACGCCGTCGTGCGGGCCAACCATCATTGTTGCTATACTGACGTTTCTCTGATCTATACATGAGTTACTAGACTCGCTATGGTGTAGCACAATGAACGTTGTATTATTGTTTATTGGCAATTATTTCAGTTGTAGCAATACGTGTAAGTGGTGTTCACGAAGACCTTTAGATTGCCTTTTGAAAACTATTTCCTCTTTTTCGTAACCTATCACCTAGACATCGATTTATCTAACCGTGATAATCATATTAGCTTTGGTATTAAATTGCTGCTTAAGACTTTCGATTACTAATTATAAATAGACTGAGATCACAAATAAATCACGCTGATTATAAAAGTATCGATATTGGTTCATTGAACTCAAGATAAATGATCAATCAATGACTATTCATCGAATCTTTGAATTTTTTTGTTTATATTGCTCGATCAAGGATAAAATAAATGATAAACCGCTGTTCCGGTTTTCATGATGTACCTGGAATTGTGGAAGCTTGTTAGCCCACGGGAAAACCAAGCATTCTTGAAAGGTTATCTGAGATCTTTTTCTTTGAAGACATTCACGACAGGTGTTCAACTATGTTGAAAAATATAGTAGGTAGTGTAGGTACGGGTAATACTCGTAATGTACTCGTGTTAGCATAATAAAGCTTTATTTCATTTTTAACCGACTTATCAGTCCGACTGATTTTTTTGTATGTATGTTCAGTTCAGAGATATCTTAGCCAATTGTTTACTGATTTGAAAGATTCATTTTTATTTCGAAGAGTTTTTTCTTGAGATGGTCCCATTTAATTTGGTGAAAACCATTTTTTTTTTGTGGATGGGAAATCATCAAATGACCCCTTCCGCTCAGGGTGGAGCAGAAGGGAGTGTCAGACTTACTGACTAAAACCCATCCGTGTTCCTTCCTTAGCCTTTTATGTTCCGGGGTAGCGGTAACCCTTTCGAACAATCCCGCTGCCCTTGGTGAAAACCTTAGGAGATAGACTATGGAACTCCTCAATAATGAGAAAATATAAAATAATAAAAATAAGTTGCTGAACCTCAGCAACTTTGTTTATTTTTTTTTTTCGTAGCTGAACTAGATGCTAAGATGCCTAGGCATCTAGTGGTATTTACACGAATTTGTGAAACCACAACTCAAAGATAAAAAAATAAAAAGCTTTTTTACAAACGACTTCCGTCCGAAACAAAAGTTATTTTGCACTTTGTGGTGTTTTTAGGTAGTCATTTGTATTTTTTTTACATGAATAGATTTAGTATAAATGAAGTATTTAGTAAGTATTTGGTTAACCAACTCTGATTAACGGTCACCAAATGAGCATGATAAATTCGTTTAATATCTGGCATAAATGAAGCTATATAAATGATGGAGTAGACAATTATACCAAACAGTTTATATAAAGATAAAGAATAAAAAAATCTTTAATTTTGACAATGCCTTTAATGCAAGTGAATATAAAATACTAGCGGCCTGTCCCGGCTTCGCACGGGTAGACATTTATTTTTTTTATTTTTTTCTTGCATTTAAAAAGCCTATATTAATCAGTGACAATGTAGAATTCAAATGGTGAAAGGATTTTTAAAATCGGTCCAGTACTTTTTGAGCCAATTCGTTACAAACATACATACAAATCTTTCCTCTTTATAATATTATTATAGTATATATAGTATAGATAATGTTAAGCGTCTACAATAAATTTATATTTTAGTTGGGTAGGTAGTAGTGTAAGTACTTGTTATTTCCGTTGAAATATTTTGATCATCTGTCGTTTATGGCCGTAGACATATATTTTTTCATCCTGTTTTTAGTTCATTGAACCGGATTCGCGTAGACTTATTTCTGTCATATGGCACCGTATTTTTTTACACTGTTTGTTTCGAAAACCACTTTGTCAACGATGTCACTACACAACCGAATACCGTATTGAAAAGAATTTACTTTTTGCTGAATGACAGATTATTTTTAAGTATCTTTTTTTCGAATGGAAATATGATCTGTATGGGGAAGGCACCGGCAAATACCGGAGTGAATATATAGCATAATTTCGGATATTCTGGTTTCGCCACGATATTTTCCTTCACCATAATGACAACAGTGGCGATGAAATAATTTACACAAGTAAAGAGCCTGCCTGGGTTCGAACCTACGACCTACACTCGTAAGACGCGGCCGATACTACTTGACCACCACTGCTCCCTATATATTTATATGTCGGAGTCATTCATTTGACTATTCGGAATGCTAGTTAAATAAATATGAGATTTTGGCACTAAGCGCCAAATCTCATATTTATTTATTTCGCGTTTTTTCTAAGTATTGATAAACATCCTAAATTGGATCATAAAACCCTACACACACATTGTATGTCTTTTATGAATATGCTGACTTGTAGGAGCCAATTATTGAGAGGAATCAAGTTCCATTTTAGACTAAATGAGTGAATATTACAGCCGTTATGACTAGGTACTATCAAGACGGCTTTGAACAAAATGTTGGGTACGTTTAAAAATTGTTAATTAAACCACATGAATGAAATACAGGCGAATGCAGGTGCAGGTGAATGGATTACAGGCGTGACGTTATGTTAGGAATGAAATATTTTGGATTTTCTGAATTATTTAAAATAGAAATCACTAACCACTTGATTTTTTTATAAATAATGTATGAAAACATATCGTTTTCCGACTTCCACACCGGAAAATATGGAAAGTTCTCACCGAAAATTAATTAACATACCTTCTATATACACATTTGCATTCACAAAGTACATACCTATTACGCATTTCCATATTGACTTAACTTTGTAGAAGACTCCTTTCTAATAAAACATTACACGTAGAATATCGAATGGAATCTCTCGGTGATAGAATAGGCCACGACTCTACGAATAACTTACGAGCATGAAGAAGTAACAAATGGAGTGTTGATGTGCTAAAAACATAGACCGAACAACCTAAAAACTTTAGAGTAGAATAGAATAGAATAACTCTTTATTATGTACACCATATAAATTACAGACATAAATATAGAAATTTTGCAAAGGGTGACACAATGGGCGGTCGGTGGGAGTAACTATCGAAGACAGCTGACAATCACAAACAAGCCATGTGCCGTTCAGTGTTCTGTCCTGTCAGTACCAGCTAAAGAAGAAAACATCTGGTGAGCCAATATTGAATATTTTGAAATCCTATTTATAATCAGTATTAATAAATGCTTGTGATTAAAGACGTCACTCCCGAAAGCTCTTCTATTGAGACGGTTTATATAAAAAAGATTGCTTAAAGTTAAGTAATGATTAGCGACTGTTTAGCCATATATTTTTGACGTATAAACGTCTATTAACTTTGAGCAACGTTTATAAAGAAAGGGGGAGACGAGCAATGAATTACGGATAAGCATTTAATCCTTCTCATTCATAAATCCAAACCGCCCGACTCTTAGGAAATATACGAGCATTAACACTCCATACATACTTCATCATCATCATTCGCATTATGACACGTCTAATTCACGAACCGGTTGACCGGCAATAAAGTGTCTTTAGCTTATGTAACCTAGGCTGGGCCGACACTGCAGTTGCCGTGTTTCTATGTAAATTTAATCTAGCGAAACTATGCTGCTCGCGAATTAACATTTCGTACAGTCATGTATCCTTTGTGAAGTAGAGCGAGTAATATGTACAGACGCCAGCAGGTCAACCTACCCCAATCTGTCAAATTTCTTTGATAGATTTTCAACTTTAGCACAAAGGAATAAGGTTCATATTCAATTGGGAAAATCTGACAGATTGGGGTAGCTTGATGTGCTGGCCTCTGTACATTCTGTAATTATTAAATGTTATTCTGTGGCTCTCATTGATAAAAGTTGGTCACTTGGAGTTGTTGTTAAGTAATACTAATTCGATCTAAAATATGATCTAAAGGGTAACATAGCATTAGGCCAAGCTTCGACTTGTATGCGGTTCACTCTGAACCCTGTAGCACTATGGTCACTAAATGCTTGCCATCCGTCTAGGGATTCAAATCTTACGGTAATTCTATTACCTTCTTTTGTAGGTAAAAGCTTAAATGATGGCAGAAAAGTTAGTATATACAATATACCATTTTATGTTCACGAAGTAGTAATATCAGGTCTTTAAACCTGAAAGGCAAATTAAGGAAACTAGGCTGAGCTAGATTGGACAGTAAGTATTAGGTAATTCTAGGCAGCCTAAGGAATTGTGCCATACAAATGACTCGCCCACTATCACATGGACTCGAAATATACTGCTACTGGCCCAAGAACAAACAATATAGGCAACAATAACTGTTTTGGATTGAAATTCTAAAGTAGATAACTCTCCAATTGAATCTTTTATGGATAATACTCGTATGTAAGTAGCTTATGTTAACAATAAAATATTCATATATCCCTTTCCTATCAATTAATATCTGTTTCCTAACAATTATTCATTCGGTTTATTAATTACTGTGCCCAGCAACAGACAAAGATTTATCGATTACCAAACAAGTTTGTTTTTGATGATAATTATGTGTGTATTTAAATTGTGACCTCCCGCGGTGATAGTGCGACGACCTGACCAAAGATTGACCGTAGAGTGAGGTAAGCTTTGGCACTAGATAGCACAAACTATAAACATGAACGCTAATATATTCGCATCGTAAAACTAGATATCGTGGTCGTGACAAAGCTTCAATGGAAGATATGATGAGATGCTCGATAATTAAGATTAGATACGTAGACATAGTCATACAGGCAGGCAGGGACATCCACGTGCAACCTGTTGCCATCGATTTAGTGAAACAGCCTACTTTGAAATTAATAGTCTGTTATTCAAAAAAAAAAATGCTGTTCCATACATTTTGACCGAGCGGGTATTCCACTTTTCTATGACACAGCAGATTTTATTTTGATAATCAACTTAAATTACTACGCAAAGGGGTCTAGAATCATGTGTTTCATTCATGGTTACCACCTGTATAGCATATTGACTAAAATAAATAAATCACAGTTAGCAATGTAGGTATTTATAATATCCACAAATCCGCAATGGCGCCGTGTGGTGGATTATTCCAGGTACTCCGTTATTCCGTGGGAAGTAATGGGAACGTTATGGGCTGATTGATGAAACCAAAATAATACAATAATCAATGTTTTTTAGCTTTAGCCCGGCACCATTATGGATCTATCTGAGCATAAGCAACTTTAGGGAAAACTTACTGCATAAAAAAGTTCAGCTGCAAAATCTAAAAGCCCGATCCATGAAGTATCCTCATATTTCTAGTGATCAAATATCCTCAAGGATAATGTTTTATGATTGCCATGTCCATTATATAAAGTGAAGTTACACGGTTTTTACCTTTTCTTTTAGATATACTATTGATTTTGGTAATTCAACCGACAGGTATTTAATTTGGGTAGCAACAACGAGTTTTTACTTCTCGAAAAATATCCTCTACTTCTTCTAATTGTACATTATTAAATTGCAATAAATAAGGTATTTTTTCTGCGTACAATTTAGCCATATATGATTCACTACCATAAGATTTTCCTCACAATATTAATATCATGATGCTTCTGATGTTTTCTTAGAAAGTACAGGGAAAGTAAATTTTCAAGCTACTATTTGATCACTCTGATCTTGCGAATATATCCTGCTATATTTGGGATCTAAGATTTAGTAAGCCCTTGGCTTTTCTAGGGATAAGCCAGGGTTGAAATGTTGCCTGTGATAGTTGTAATTGTAACATTGAATGCATCATTGTCATCAATATTTTGAAATGATGATGTCATTTCAGCCGAAAGACGTCCACTGCTGAACATAGGCCTAGACCGGTTCTGTGCATCTGGCATCTAGCGTATTTCTGCTGCCTTCACCAGGTTATCGGTCCACCTTGTTGGCCTTGTTGGCTTTCCAACGCTACGTCTTTCGGTACGCATTCGCTACTCCAGAACCATTCTACCTTTTGTTCCGTGTGGTGCCGGACGTGAAGAATAGCACCATCCCATTTCTTCCCGTGGGTATCGTAAAAAGCGACTAAGAGACTGACTAGAGAATGGGCAGCAGCGTTCTCTATGGATTTTACCACCATATTTATTGCGATCGCCTACCCGCCTGCCAAGCGTGGAGATTATGGCAAACAAAAAAAGACAAGCACTATGGGCATGTCAATATAATTAACTAAGGATAAAATATGTATTCAGGTCAAAGATTAAGTTACAAAATACACCGAAGGTTAGATAGTAAGAATACCTAGAAATTGCATTTTGGTTTTGAATGACTAATCGCAAAAGTTTCGATCTGATTCAATAGTACTCAATAATTCGAGCACAATTTCAAACAATTCCGTCTTGGTGAATAACTAGTAGTTATACTCATAAAGTAACGATTCGCTGAACGTGCTATTTTCTCAGATTACTCAACTTAATTCTGAGAAGTTTTGATCACACGACTGCAAACGGTTGGTCGGGCGTGACCTATAGTTTTGGTATTTGCCGTTGTTACTTATGTAAAACTTTTTAATCACCTAATTGAGATCCGCAAAATTTTGCCTTATAACTCTTGAATCTATTTTAGGTTGATGACGTGTTTTCGTCGGAACCTTTTGCTCTATAGGCATATTTAAGTAAAGAACTATGAATAAAAAGCTTGTAGATACATCCAGAAAAATGTTTAACTTCACATTTTAATGTACCTATGTTAAAATTAAAAAGGAAACACCAAAAACCTGTTTTACAAGTTCATGAAAATACAAGTAATTATTTACCGTTTAAATAAATAGCTCTCTAGATTGCTTATTAATTTTCTAAATGTGACCGAATGTACTAATTTATTACATGACCCCAAAAAGATGTAAACAACAGCGTAATTAGGTTCACAAGGTTGCCCTTCATGCGATGCAACAGTTGTGGGGTGGAGCGCGAGGCGCGTCCAACTGGCGGGAGAAAGTCGACGTTCTTCCGCCAATGCAACCTCACTATCAGGAGCGAGCGAGCTCATGTGACTCCGGGGAGAGAAGTGCGGGAGGAGGGGGGGCACGGCGGAGGGTCGCAGCTACACAATACATTGCGAAAACAACGTAAACTGGGCTACCAGCATTATGTTTGCGTTACCAGTTATTTTGTATTTCTAACATGTTTTTATTGACATTATAAAAGCGATTACACAATGCAATTAACGTGCCGGTATGCGTTCGCACATTGCCCAAAATAACATTTTCGGAATCGGATGTGTAATTTAATCGGCGATGAATATTAAATTAGGGTTTTTTTTATGAAATACCCGTCTTTATGTTGCATATGGAAAACTTAATTACCACATTACTTAATGTAATATCTTAAAGTGCCTATAAATAAGGTTTTAAAGTTTTTAATTTTCCATTGGTTGGAAAAATTGTTAACGTTTCGCAGGTTAAGAAACCGCCTTGTACGAAAAAGAAAAGGTAAAATGACTATGATGAATGAATGCTGATAAGAATCTGCCTGGAAAACGGCTATGTATATCAAGAGAAATGAAAATCCGTCGGTTCCATACAATTATTTTCAAGCCGTAAAATACGCAGTTTACCATGTTACACAACTTTAACGGGTGGCACTGCTAAAGAGGGACGATTATATTTCAACAGAGATTTTCTAAACAAGTTTGTATTTACCATCGTCCGCCAGGAATGCCACATGTTTCATAATATGTAAATACTATGTACATACTTAAATATACACGTCACAACACTGACAGCCGTAAGGATATGAGGTGACCAATTCCTTCAAATTTTGTACTCGTTTTTGTTACATTAAATGTAAGTTTTAACCCAAGAATGTTAGCGACTATCCGAGCCAAATGACAAATTTACAATTTGGTAAAAAATCTGTTGGCTGGACATACATTCATATTTTACTTAGATTATATTTTTTATATACTATGTAGAAGTCACAAAGTAACATCACTTGGAAAGTCAAGAAAATCAGTTTTCATTGTTTTCCACCTGAATCTTCATTTAAATTTATTTATCATACAAGGTGTAACAGAATAAACGCAAACCTGAAAGTAGTTTGTTCATAATTGACTACTTGAATCGATTTCAGTAACTTTCAATATAGGTATTAAAAAAAAAGTATTTTTTCATACTAACCGCCGATTGAGCCAAATAAAATTAAATCTTATCTCAAGGCAATAAGACTCAATTTTAAAGGTATAAAGTAATGCTAGTGTCAACATGATTTTCTTAATAAAAATAGCAAGCTTTAAAAAAATAAGTTTTAGTCATTGTATGCTTGCATTAGCATTAATGCTTTTAACTCAATACTCTAATTGAGGTGTAAAAGGTCTGCGTTAATACACCTTGTATAAAATCCAACGTGAATAAAAAAAAAAAAAACTGATTTACAAATATTCAGTCAAAGAAAATAAGAACGTTTTCCGTTTTTTTCAGGTAGTACCTAAACGGTGTTCTTTGTGGACTTTGATCGTCACGTGCATCTTGTAAATACCAACGTAATCACATTACATTTCAAAAGTGTGCTACCACTTTCTATAGGCTAAGGACTTTTCCGGGTATCTGCAGTGAAAATACTTTTGATCTGAATTTTGAAATACACCCTGAGCTTTTACCAAAATTGCCAAAACTAGAAAAGAATGAGGTTTTTGGATGAAACGTTTGCGAATATTATTAACTTTTCAATTGGTTACCTAAGTTCGCATACAATTTCAAAGCTTTTATTTGTTCCGGTCTTTCCAGGATTCAGTATCAATCACGACCATTCACCACTTATCCAGCCAAGAAAACAAAAAAAAATATTTCAAGTTCGCAGAACATCACACGGAGTTGGGAAATTATCTAATTATATCCACGTGACGTCATACGTTTTATTAAAAACATCAATGACCTATCTCGGTATGCAGTGTCTACATATTTTAAACAGCTATGTAGTGGGCGTTCGTTGAATAACAGGATGTCATGCGCATCACATGACTTGAGATAAACCCGTCGAGCTTACGTAGGTAGCAACAGGCTTGATCCATCGATAACATAACGCGTCTGCGCCGGAAAGCTTTGATATCCGCAAGGTACAATAACCTGTTGTCGGTCATTTGACGTGAGATTCGATGGCTATACTTAGATATTCTGTGTTTTTTTTTTTAGAACATTTTTTTGACATAAATTTTGGTTATTTCGTAAAGAAATACACTATTTTCTTTGTTCTATGGGTGTATTACAACCTTAGACTGCCATGGTAGATCTTAGTTGCGTAATTATTATTAAGAATTAGTTCACAACGGAAAACAGGAGGTTTGAGACAATAAAAATAGAAAGAAAAGCCCCTAGCTTGTATTCTCTGGCTTTGAACCTCATTGCTGTTTGATGATAAAATGATAATTTATTTAATTATCGTAATCATATACCGCTTTTAGTTACCAACTAGGTAATGTTAACTTAAAACGTTATAAAGCGGATGTCTCTATCTGTAGAATTCTAATGCAGCGAATTGTTTTGTAATGCAAATGTGCGAGACTAAGAATATTCTACCAATGACATGTTTATTAGCGCGTGGTACATGAACACCATACAAATCGGTTTCTTACCGTTGCTTATCAATTTTGTATTATCTATACCGTCACAGTCTGATTAAAAAAAAAACAGTGGGGAAAATATGATAGATGTAAGAAAAACTAATAATAATACCGGCCTATTATAGGCCCACTGCAGGTCAATGGCCTCTTCTCATACAAAGAAGGGCATAAGCTTTGATCACCACGCTTTTTCAAGAGGGGTAGGCGATTTCAGACTTACATTAGATAAGTATAACTCCAGTAGGTCAACAAATCTCGTAATTTAAAACGTTCAAATTCTAGTCACAGTCAGAAAGGCAATTGTCGTAATTTTAAGAACGTTCACAGTCTGATCTCAGTCTCAATCTGTCAAAAATACGTCTAATTTCGCTATATTTTGACAAGTTTTTGACATTTGTTTGTCGCCGAGATGAGGCTGCGACAGACTGTGAACGTTCTTAAAATTACGAGAATCGCCCCTCAGGTTACCTCAGGATATTTTCCTTCGCCGATGTCAGTAACGTCAAAGATAAACTCAGAAACTAAGAAAAACTATATGATCTAAAACATGAACTGGTACCTCTTAATGCTAAACGCAGGATTGCTCATACGCTGAATGGTAATTAAGAATAAACAGACAATTTGTCTGAGTACATACAGGTGTTAGTACTTTAGACGCTAATTATTAGAAGCGTCCGTTCGTGGGTAATTTGAGACGATTCCGTCGGAGTACCGCGGATGTGGCCAGCCATCATGCTATCAAATCTTTACGCGAACGGTCGACAACTACTGTATCTATCTTTTATTTGTTTTTCCCTTGTAACAGAGGGTGAATTCTCGTAATTTTTAAGAACTTTCAGTCTGATCTCCATCTTAATCTGTCAAAAATAACTCTAATTTCCCTAAATTTTTGACAAGTTTTTGACATTGATTGTCGATGAAATGAGAGTGCGACTAGATTTTGAACGTTTTTAATTACGGGAATTGGCCTTTTGATGTCATGCTTCTACTTAGAGTACAAGCTATGCACCCGACGAGATTTCCGTTCAACAAAATGACGAACTTTCATACAATATCTAACTCTATTAGAGGATGCATTTCCAAAAATGCCTCCTAAGTGCTTTTTGCAAAATTTCAAGCTTCTAGAGCTAGTGGCTCAGGTAATGCGTTTTCTGTCAGAAGATATTCTAGATTTAAGATAGTGGTATGTTGTAGAATTTAGATAAAAACCATGCCTGTTTATGTTCGATTACCGTAGATATTTATATTTGTTGAATTTATCCAGTAGTTTTTTTACTTGCGTGGCGTAAGAATGAGAAGCTTGTATTCTGAGATTGAATATACCTACCTAACACCTATTATACAATATCTGGCACTCTTTGCTTGGCGTTTTTCTGTACGACATAAACAAGATTAGTCAATAAACAAATAATAGTAGTTATTTATCGTCAATAATGACGAATCTTGTTTAGATATAGCGAAGACATTTTCAATCAATAAAATAAACACAAAGCTGAATTATAAATGTAATTTTAAAGTTTACACTATTTTATTTCAAAATTAAAAATAATCTTTTATCTAATTACGTCCAAAACTATTGAAAATCTACCTATTTTCATCATACATGAAAACTCAATAACCCCCGAACATAAAAACAACAGCACAGTACAACTCAATCGTTCCACGTAAGCTCAACCGGTCGTAGCATCGTCCTCGTCGGAAAATGTCAAGGCTTTCATTGTGTTACGGAGCGGTCACATGATGAAGACGATCGCTAATATTTATGTTACGGCCCGTCCTCCCACCCTGTTATATTTAAACAGTCATGAGATTGGAGAAGCCTTCATTATTGATTGTTTAAATTTTAATTGGTTTTAGTAAGCTTGTCAGGGTTCCTTTGTATTGATTCTTGGGAATAATAATACTGTGGATGGCAGTTAAATTCTTAGTCCGGGTCAGTTTATGATGGTTTTTGCAAGAACGGTTTTGTTTCGTGGGAAACTCCGCCTTTGATACCCTTTGCCTTGAGCGAAACGGATGTCGGAGTCACACAGATTACGAAATCTCATTGCTCTTTCTGCTGCCAACTTATTTCGGAGACCATAGAGTATTTATGTTGTTTACATACACATGTCCCGCTTAGTGTTGAAGTGTTAACACCATGTTTGCTGTGAACCCTTGTTGAAAGTTGTCAGAGGTGGCTTGAGTTCCGAAATTCTAACTATTGCAATGGAAGGTTCTACAATAACAACCAACAGGCTAGTGTCCAGGCGTGTATCTCATAGACTCCGAATTGTAAAGAATCAACCATAAAAAGACTTCTGTTACATTATTATTATTTTCTACTCACTTCAGTTTGCAGGCATATTGTTTTACATCCCTACTCATTTCCCGGTAACTGTCGTTTCAGCTGTCAACATGCCAGAGCATCCTCTGTGGCATGCTGAATTTTGCTTAGAAAACAGAAAAGATAAGAACACTTTCAGTAATAAGTTACACATTCCTTGTTTGAAGAATTTTGCAAATGAGTTGTGTTATGTCGTACTTAAATTATGAATGATTAAATCTCCTGAAAAATTGACAAACCGTTGCCGGTTTTTCGTACAGACGCCAGGACATCAAGCTACCCGAGAATTTCAAATTTTCCCAATCAACTTTGAACCTTATGATTTAACGATAAAGTTGAAAATCTATTAAAGAAATTTGACAGATTTGTAGTAGCTTGCTGTACAACATGATATTAAAAGAAGAAAAGAAAGAAAATACATTTATTTGCCGCAAACATGACGCAATACAAAAAAAAAAACAAATTGGGGGAAAACACGCGTCACATCCACGTAAAACGGCCATCGCAACTCACGTGAGCCCAAACATTCCACTAACAACATTCCGACTAAAATGATAATTTGTCATTCAATAAATAATTACCTTGATGAAATTTTATGACATTTTGTTTACACTTTTTTATTTGTTATAACTTAGACTAAACGCAGATAGTTGGAAGCGTGGGTTTTGCTTTTAATTTTATCAAGGAGTTTCGTTGTTGATATTCTTTACACTGCCTAAATAAAATATCTGTCACTTTTTTGTTAGTATAACAATTATATTTATTAGACTTCATGTGACCTTTTTTGGTACCTGTAGGCCTACCACGAACGGACGGAAGTAAACGTAGGTAACATAAATTCAAGAGATTTAAAATTTTAAAATACTTGTTTCACACATAATATTAGCATAGTTTTAATAATTAATTAATATCGATGGGTGACACTAATTGTGATTGTCGTAAAAAATTTAACCAAATGCGATCGTTGTATTGTCAATTCAAAAATCATCGAATTTACGCGTTTACGTCGTGCGTTCGTGCTATGATGATTTCAATTTCAATTTCCTCTCTTGGCGCAATTCCACTTATCCTTCAAATTCTTTTTAATTAAATTGTGTGTGTCTTGCGCCCATACATAACTGTGTAGAACAACAAGACTGACTTTACTAAAAAATAAAAATGTAAATTACATATCACGGTGCGGAGTTAAATAAATAAACTAGAGAAATAGTTTTTCTAATAGTCGATTCTAGGACTCTAGACACACTAGCTTCGGTTATTTTAATAATAGATATAATTTACTTAGATAAGTATTCATGCCAAGTTTCAAGTTCATTGACTCAAGGAATAAGATTGTTCTTAAAAACAAAATCCCCACTTTTCACCCTCTTAAGGGTCGAATTTCCAAAAACCCTTCTTAGTGCTCCCCTCCACTATAAAAGGAAGCCGTGTGCAAAATTTCACGTTCCCAGTCCTTGTAGTTTCGGCTGTGCATTGATAGGTGAGTCAGTTAGTTTCTTCTTTTTTCTTTTGTTTGTTCGATTTCGAATCGATTAAAGCCATCTCTTGTGCGTAATCGAACTGTAAACTCTGCGGTTGAAATTTGAATACATCAAAATAGTTTAAGAATTATCCTTGAAAGCTCCCACACTCGTTCGTTTTCAAGATTATATTTTATTATGTTCTTATAGAATATTCGGCGGCATGATAGAAGTTCATTTTCAGCAAATGCCAAACAATTTTTTAACTTGGTTACATAAAAAAAAATAGTATTTAAATTCAACTCGTAAGCAAGCCTGCTTTAATTTTTAATATGGATTTGTCTAAATTTCATGGTCATAATTGTATTAGGAATGTGCTATCTGATATTTATTTGTCTAGCTAGATGAAGCTTCTTTAATATTACATTGACTGACTTGGAATTATATTGCACCAGAGGGGCAATTCTCGTAATTTTTAAGAACGTTCACAGTCTGATCTCAGTCTCAATCTGTCAAAAATACTTCAAATTTCCCTACATTTTGACAAGTTTTTGACATTTGTTTGTCGCCGAGATGAGACTGCGACTAGATTTTGAACGTTTTAAATTACGAGAATTGGCCTGCAGATAATATAATCAAATAGGGATAATGTGACCATTTGTAAATATCCATAATAATAATAATAAAAATAATAATAATCGTTGCTTGGACCCTGTTCCCGATACCGGTGGGCCACTATTTTTAATATTTTTAAATGTTTTATATCCTAATATTTAAAAATATAATTTATATGTATATAGTGAAATAAAGGAAATAATAAAAATATCATTATATAGTTATAGACCTATTATGTGTACCTATTTTTGTTAGAATACATTTAACTTTAATTGAGATAAGACTGTATAATGCAAATCAATAAAATAGCGTTTTTATTTTAACTTGGCTCTGACAGCGCCATCTGTACATTTATACTGGTACTATAAACGTTCTTGTGACCTTACTCAGCTTACACCGCGGCACTAAGTGAAGGTAACTAAGTTATGAAGCTACACCGCTATCAAGTTACATTGGTGTAAAAAAAATCCGCTAGGTGGCAGTCTGCAATTCAACGATCGTTATTATTTCTTATGTCTTACGGTGCAAGTAGGTATTTATATTTAATAATTATATGAATCAAATGTTTCTAAAACGTCAAAAAATAACCACATCTACTTAATATAAGGTTTTTTTCGTGGTTTTGAATAACATTTTAATCATTATTGTAGATTGGTAGAAAAGACATAAACGCATCGCGCGTTGATGTCTTTTGTATTGCAGGAAAATAAACCAATTTCGTAGTTTGTAAACGTGTGCAAGTGAGCATATCAATGATAACTTAGTGAGGTATCTAAATTCGGTAAGTGCAAATTTATATAAATTTGCACTACTCGACTTGTAAGAAGGCAAGACATTTGGATAGCTATCATACATGAGGATTATTAAAAATACAGCAGATTATAAAGAACTTAGATATAATTTCAATTCTAGGCTATTCCAAATGAATGCCGTAATTAAAATAACGATTACACAATTCCTAAATAAAAAATTATAGCCCAGACTAATAAATGTGATATGCGTACTATGTATTACACCTATTTACATATTAATGCGTATAGGTATTTATATTAAATTATGTCAGTAAGCTAGTACTGTGTTTAACGAGAAATCGTGAAACATCAATGGAATGCTAAATTAATATTCGGCAATATGAATTCCAGTTTCACTTTTTAAATTCGAAAGTCAATTAAATTTTTTCTAACTTTTAGTAGAAATTATTTTTATTGATTTTATCTACAATCTAATGTTTATGTCACTAGCAATATGTCTGATTAGAAATTCTTTGGAATTTCTAGACAATGTCTTGAAGAGAGTTAAAAATTATTATTCGAAAAAAAAAATGTGATTGTTCTTAACCCTGATTTGATTCAGTCATAAGGAAAACAGTTTTATTAACGTTTTATATACAAAATCACGCCTGTTTTCATCGAAGAATTGGGCAGAGGTGTATCGTTAAACCCATATTTGTTCACTTACGTTAAAGTCCTATGCATTATAGGGCGGGTCAATTCCCATCAACCGGGACATGAGACAAAAATGTAAACTGCACCCAACTGAAATATTCCGACATACAACTGAATGATAAATAAAAAAATACCTAAACCTATTATTCTATTACCGACCATTTATTTCTCTTACTAGAGATAGCTCTAGTAACCATAAAACATCCTAAAATCAAACACAACATATACTTAACGTACTGGATGTAGAACGTATATAGGGTCCAAGTCCTGTGCCGGTTGCGTGGAGGCGCGCGGGCGCAGGCGGAAGTGAGAACGCCCGAAAGAAAGTACTCGTCGGCAACCGGTCGCGATAGTAGGCCAGCAGAGGTCACTGCGGACGCGCTAGCTCGAGTAGCTCGCCTCTATCAACGTCAAAACTTGACATACTATGATTATCCCGTTAGTGGTTATGTAGGTAGTTGGTGTATGTCGCGGGGATAGTGTGCTAGTCCTGTAGGATGAGGTTTCATATCACAGAATGAAATGCCACATTTCAGAGATGGAGAAGAGAGAAGTAGCTGAGTTGGTTTGTCTCTAATTGTAATTGTAGGTATTGTGCGTGTGCACGTAGAATTAAAAGTTAGGTATAAAATGCTTCAACGGATTGTGCGTAGGTAACTATTGAAAAATCTGGTTAACATGATGTTTGTCTTCAAAAGGACTTTTTGATTCTCATCATCATCTGCCTAGCCTTTTCCCAACTATGTTGGGGTCGGCTTCCAGTCTAACCGGATGCAGCTGAATACCAGTATTTTACATGGAGCGACTGCCTATCTAACCTCCACAACCCAGTTGCTGGGTAATACGATACCCCTTGGCAAGACTGGTTGTCAGACTTGATTCTCTGGGTTTATAAATAACTTTTTAATTATATGTTTGTAATCGAAGGATTCAATAAATGATTTGCGTGAGAAATCATGATTTCGTGCCAAATATAACGTTAGGGGCTGGGCCTCTGGCGATGTTTTGAGCAGAAACAAACTCGTACTATTAATGAAATAATTTAGTAGCTAAGAAAGTGGAGCCAGGTACACATTGGAAATGAAAGAAGTATCTATAAAGATTTAACAAAAAAACAACAATAAAGAATTACAGCTACGTTTATCAAAGCTACAATCGTCAACATGTAATGACTACCGAAAACATAATATTACGGATACTACATATTCACGTATAACGACCCATTAACGTTATAGTTTAATGTAAACCTATCTATTTCTTTTAACTGACATCTACAATTAACTCCCAAAGATAACTAGCTAACTTATTAAACGTCTAATGAAAGAAAGCATTAAAGATTAAAGTTTATCGAATTATACAACGTTGAACTAAGTATTGGCTATTAAGCGTAGTATCGGAGAAAATAAAACCAATTACTTTTCATAAATTGTGAAGTGAAATCGACTAACAATAACCACTGAATCTGTCTAATCGTCTTTTGAAACGGGTAATACAACCTTACATTCAAAAGAGAGAAAAAAGAAATTTAAATGATTAAATGATGAGTTGAATAATAGATAGATAGATAAAACGTTTATTCATTGCAACAAAAGACAGAATACAGGTAATAAAAAAAACATCAAAAAAGGAGTAAAAAAAAAACAAAGATTTAAAAGATAAATTGACCCATAGACACCTCAACATCAATAATAATGAAAATATCTTATTTTCTTTAGTACTCTTTGCAAACGAAACCTGATATAGTTTTGATAAGTTTGCAAATTATAATACAGCCTTGACTTACCGAAAGGCCTCTTCACATAAAGAGAAAGAAAGAAACACCACATACCACTGCAAATTGCATGTCTTAACAAGTTATCTTAGAGATTTCATCACGTACAAAATGAATGTAATGTAAAAAATAATCTCCGTAACATACAAAGCAATTACATGTAAAATATAAAAGTTATGTAGTATATTATTGTAAGTCATGCGCCGTGAAAATAGACGTGTGTGACTAGCAACCGTGAACTTGAGTTATTAACTTAAGTTATTTCATACAACGTAACGCCGTGATTGACAGGGCATTATATTGTGCTTAGACTTGACCTTAATCACGTTATCGAGATCTTTGAATTAAGAAGCTGGTTACGTATTGACGAATGTTTTATCTGTATCGCGCGACTGTGCGACTTTTTATCAATATTTTCTAATTTTCTGGTTCTACTAGAATTATTGATGCATTTTAACCTGAGGGGCAATTCTCGTAATTTTTAAGAACATTCACAGTCTGATCTCAGTCTCAATCTGTCAAAAATACTTCAAAATTCCCTACATTTTGACAAGTTGTTGACATTTGTTTGTCGCCGAGACGAGACTGCGACTAGATTTTGAACGTTTTAAATTAGCAGAATTGGCCTACTGGTTTTCCAGGAAATAAAATAGACTTCAATTGGTTTTTTTCGCCAAGTATTCTATTTTATTACTCATGAGACTTGACTGTTGAATCTGACACACTCACATTTTTCAGTAAAAGAATGAGTTGTAACTCATTTTTTTCTGAAAAATAAATATAGGTTACTTTTTTTTTTATAAAAACCCGTTTTTTTTTAAGACTTTCTTCAATACGCCGACAAACAAAAATGCAGCTAACAACAATATCCACCAATACTTATACACATCAATCGTGACATTCAATCGATATATAAAAATCGATAGCCTTATAAGTTCTAGTCCTATAGGAAGTGAGGGACGACTAACACAGATAGATTCGCTGTAACTGTGTCATTCTGTATGCGAATACATTGACCTTACAGCAAGTGTCGCGATTTGGGAGCGCCTCGAGTAGCCAGTGACGGTGTGTGCAACTGTGTCGCGGGGCAACTTGGTAACAGGGAAAGTTGAGAAAGGCGTCAAAAATGTGATGAACCGTCATGATACATGGCAGCAGTAATGATGAATCTTTTATGTTTTATCAATTCCGTGAATTATATTGAATAAATAATTAATTTTCTGAAATCGCTCTTTATTTTCGAATATAGTTCTTAATCTATTGTTTTACATATATCAATAATGTTATATTCAAGTAATTTCCAAACGGCCAATATAATACACTAGCGGTCCGTCCCGGCTTCGCACGGGTGGAAAAAAAAGAAAACAAAATAGCCTATAATAATCAGTGATAATGTAGCATTCAAATGGTGAAAGAATTTTTAAAATCGGTCCAGTACTTTTTGAGCCAATTCGTTACAAACATACATACAAACCTTTCCTCTTTATAATATTAGTATAGATAGCGCTTGAACATTCATAGGAATCCTAACCACAACACTTCCTCCGTAACAGAAGCACCATGCATACATGACCCGCACCAGTGTTAGAGACTTGGTCCAAGAGAAAGTCCTCAGGGTCCATTCACAAGGCGCATACAAATATTTGTGGACGCCTACTATACCAAAAACGAGTTTATACCTTTCTACCTTCGGACGATGTCGCGATATCGACCTCTATGGGCCGTCCGCTGACAGTTTTTGTTAATGAGTGTGTTAGTTAGTTGTACAACTATTAAATGTTTTACGATTACAGATTTTAATTAAAGATATTTTTTGTTTTTCTAATTGGAATTATGAAACGTATTACGGACAATTTATACTTGAACTTATTTAGAACTTGAATGATATTGCGTGACATTGGAGGTACAGACGAAAAATAAATATTGCGCTGACCCCACTTTTAAATAAATTGAGATTGAGATAAGGGCAGGAGAATATTGATATGGAGGTAATTTGTTTATAGGTATAATATGACACAGTTTATGCGATACGAATATAAGAAATAGAAAAGTAAGCAATTTCGAGCAAAAAAATGTTTGTATTTAACAAATGTTTCAAGATATTTTAAAAAGTGTCTATATTTTTCCAAGCACTTCCTGAACTTTCTAGCCGTGTAGATAAACTCGTATTGTGCGTCGTGACTTCTCATATCCAGTTGAAACGACAATGTTTATCTTAGATAAATGACTCAGTAAATTTTGTAAATTTCGAAAGGATTTTTTTAAAAGCTTTTATTTATTTTAATTGGCATAGGACCCTATTATTTATTCATCCCTGATATCAGCATTTTCAGCACATTTTTACAAGCTTCTGGTCAATTGTTCTTTCATTTTCCAAAAACCTATAGTATGCCTACACTTGGTGCTTTTCAGTTTTATGAAACGCTAAAACCATAAATAAAATGATAAATATAAACCAATAGTTATAAAAATACTTCTTTAGACGGTTTGGCCCTTGGCTCTGGACAAAGAGAGTCGGAAAGAGGTCCTTGCCCAACAGTGGGATACAAACGGCTAATAATAAAAAAGGCGGTTTGTAGACATTTCAAGAGTTTTATGTTTTTGATTCTCAATCAAGCTCTTTAAAAATATTATGAAAAATCTTTTGGTTTCAGCTCATCATAATCAGCTTATACAGTCCCCAATGCTGGAACACAGGCCTCCTCTCTGTGAGAGAGAGTGAGCCGTAGTCTACCACGTGGGTCCCGTTCGGATTAGTAGATGTCAGACGTCTTCGAATTTTTGATTCTAGGACATGCCGGTTTTCTCACGATGTTGTCCTTCACTGTTTTGGGACAGTTGTGACTAAATAATTTTACATTAAGTAAAGCGTGTGACTGGATTCGAACCTACGACCTACAAGTTGCAAGTTGCGGCCGTTACCACTAGGTAACTACTGTTCCATCTTTTCTGAAAATTTTAGCAATTTTCTTTTAAATATGCAATCATGTCGTATTCTCAAGTAGTCATAAAATGCTTTTTGAATTGAAAAGTCAGACATCTCTCATTATGTATTAGTAAAAGGAGAAAACACAAAATGTAATAAAACACGTTTACAGCTAACAGTAGTAAAAAAACTTTACAACTTCATAATTTCACATTAAGTTAAATATTTCGAAACTGACGCAATTTGATAAAGAATAAATTGGTATTTTCTCTTTTTAAGAAACTCGATCAAATGACTCAATATCGCTATATATGTAGTAAGTAAGAATGTGGCGTTGCAAAACTTATGATATGTCCATACGGAACGCCCACGTTTTCGTTTTTACGTCACGTTATCAATAGCACTTAAAGCGCGTTTACACACATAACCTTAAGTGAAAGTACGGGGCCGGTCCCCTCATACTAATGTTCAAAATACTTAAAGATTCTGACACAATACACGCTGCTCGCACATTTCTCCAGTGGACACGGCGAGTCCGTAAATAAGCTGAATAAATTAATGAATCGGACCTAACCAACCCCTCTTGGAATACCATAGATTATGAAATTTGGGAAAACCCGACTCTACAGTCGATGCTAAATCATAATTACATGTTTACACAGATCGTAAACAAAGTTTTTCCTTTGAGTTTCTTTATGAATAAGTGAAAGCTTATGTGACTAACGGTTTTGTTTGCATTATGCAAAATAAGTATATTTCGCTGAAACGATTGGCAAATTGCTGCAAAATTGAAAACTTCTGGAATGCCTTCATGATGTGGTTTCGACGGAGGATGAAAGTATAGCAGTAATTCTATTACTGTTGCTCTAAGAAATTAAAGAATTAATAAAGCCAGTCGTTGAATTTGAATTCCTGAAAAATGACATGTTTAGTATTAGATTAGACTTTGCAACCGTTTTGAGGGTTTGTTGACTTACTAGCAAGATTTCATACATCACAACCGAGTTTTGGAAAATGATCTGGAATAACGAGTTTTAAGTAAAGTGTCACAAAAAAGGGAAATCCATTAATATTGTTGAAATATGTAATCAAGGCTTGGTAGACGACAGGTATATATAGGAGTGCGTCTGCGTGTTGGTTGATCTGTGTCCCCGCCGGCTACCATCACTACTTTCCTTCACTGCGAGTGTGACGTAACTCTATAAAAGAGTACGCGGTGAAGACGCCGCCGCTATATCGTTTCCGCTCGCCACGCTCGACCATAGCGTCCCAAACACCGGCATAGAAGGACGCGGGCGGAACCTCTTCCGCAAGAGCCCACACGGACTCAACAGTGACAGTTCAACAAAAGGTGAAGTGTCAAGGACATAGTGCATGTGATTGTGTTCGTGATAGTGTTGTGATATCGTGATAGCACAGTGGGCTGGTGGTCGGGTCGGCACTGTCGCGGTCGCGATGCTCCCGGTGAAGTATTTTTAAAGGTTGTGTTTGTTTCAGATACGAGATGAGGTCGTTGTTCTTATTAGCGGCTTTGTGCTGCTTAGTGTTGTCGGTATGCGGTAGCCCTATCGCCCGGCCAGAGGAAGACAAGGAGGTGGACGTGGGCAGGCAAGCTGCAGCTGCAGCACCTGCAGCACCTGCAGCGGCCGCCGATGACGATGACGATGACGACGACGACGACGATGACGATGATGGAGATGTCGACATTGACGATGCGTTAGCAGGTAAGTTCAATAACATTAGTGGCTGATTACTTGGTGATGTTAAATAGGTGCCTGTCTGGCAGAATCTGGGTCGTAAGCTTGTAAACAAACCGTACAATATCAACAATAAAATATCGAAGAATATTATATTGAAGAAAAAAGATAAATAATTGGAGATATCTGTAGATTTGTTGATGTAATCAATGAGTATTTATGTTAAAAACACTTAAAAGTTCAAAGACATTTAATATTGCTAGTATATCGACCAGTTCATGTTTTACCGTTCTAATGAGCAGGAGCCATAACGGTACGATACGATAAATACATCTCGTGAGATATACGCTGACAACAATAATGCTGCATTACCAACAGCACTCGAGCTTATACGGTTATCATTGATAGACAATTTATTGCATTTTACAAAACACCTGCATAATTGATCCGCAAATAGGATGGTAATAGCTCATTAAATGATTCAAGCATAGCTGAACACTTTGAAGCAATTTGCATCCATAATTTACGACTTAATGCAATTACTTCGTCAATACTTAGATACTCTGCTAACGACATTGGATCTAAATTGACTCTGTTGATGGAGAGTCGATATCCAATAAATACAGCCGTTAATATGTTGTATATTTCTTATTTCGTGAATCTATTCCTAAGCTGGAGTTTAGCTTTCACAAAATTTCGCGCAATCCCAATAAGCTAGGCTATTTAAGATTATTAATAATGAATCAATTCGTTATATTTAACCAACTAACCAATATACAAACATACGGCTAAAGTGTAACGATTCATCGATAAAAATTCCTTAGAATCAGGACGTGGCGGGGCCAACGCGGAATGTGAGTCGAGCAGCGTGACAGGCGCTCTCAATCGTTAATTAATGCAAACAGAAAGACTCAATCAGAGAAATTGACGCTCCCCTGCTTTCTCGCTACGAAAGCCTCGCTCAGGACGTCACGCACCGCGAGACGGCGGCGCGCGTCTCTCATTAACTGTTTGTTTAACAGTTCATTTGTGTTTAGGTATCGGTAATAGTGCTAATATAATACGTATGCATTGGAGCAGAGAGAATGTACGATGAGTGCTAATATACCAAGTAGATAGGTGTACGGTTTTGAAATACAACGTTAATGCTCTAGTTAAGGCTACTTTACATTTGGCTACATTGTTCTAATTTCGGTACATTTTGCCACAGGTGACGACGACGATGATGACGATGATGACGACGACGAAGATGAGGAGGAGGGAGATGATGATGAAGACGATGACTACCTCGAAAGATTCTTCGATGACATCTTAGGAGGAGGTAAGATACCGCCAAGAATTTAATATTACAATAACTATACTAGCTTACATAATATAGGATGATATTTAACGACCAAAAATAAAACCCACAGAAGAAGAAGATGACGATGACGAGCCTGCGGCAGTACAGCCGGTCGTTGCACCTGCCGACACAGTCGCAGCTGCTCCCGCCGCACCCGTTGCCGCCGCCTCCGAGGAGGTTGCGGCCGTCAGCGAAGAGGCTGAGAGTGAAGCAGCAGAGGCCGTAGAAGGCGAAGAGGGAGCAATTGCACAGAAGGAGCCCGCCAGCGCAGAAGTTGAGACACCCACTACCAGCTCTGAAGTAGCCGCTGAAGCTGAAAACGAGGAGGACGATGATGACGATGATGACATCGGCATTGACCCCGTCGGAGAGGACGACGACGACGATGATGACGACGATGACGAGGCCGAGGACGACGACGATGATGACGACGAAGACATCACCGACGCGCTCGGCAGACACATCTCTGCCAAGAACTCACGTGAGTCCAAAAAGCTGAAGGCGAGCGTCGCGGCGGCGTATGCGAAAAAGGCCGGAAAAAAAGCCAACCATCTGGGTAAAGTAAAGAAAACCAAAGCGACATCCGCCGCGGCAGTCGCCGCTGAACACAAAAAGTTCAGATAGTGAGTAGGCGGCGAGATCCCGGGCGAGCCACGCCCTCTCATCCACCTGACGAGACCCCCGCGGTCCCTCCTTTAGCTTAGCTATTTATTGACTATTTATTTATGCTATTTATTTTATTTATTAAGTGAGTGTGTTTGATGTGTGAAAGTGTAAGTATGGTACCGAGAAAGTTAAAGTTAAATTAATGTCTAGATCATGTCACACTGGTCTCGTGGCAATTTATTTGAAATAAATCTGTTGTTCTAATGTATGTGTTAAATTCTTTATCAAACCTCCACGACGATTTGTGCGCCATAACTGTACACAATACATTGAATGTTGTACATTATTAAATTTTGTCGTACATCGGTCAGAAAACTAGTTGCCTATTCTATCTCGGTGTCAACTAATCGAGTGACATTATCTAGTAATATTAATTTAATTTTGGTTAATATAATAAAAATGTATACTAGTCAGCTTCATCTATTTATACTCCTCTTACCCCGATCCATAACTGTAATATTATGCTGTAGAGTTGTTCTAATACTATCCATATATTTTATTGCTCTATCTCCCATAATATTTCCATAGTAAATTTACGTAGCAATATTGTATGTAGAAATTAAAATATAGATATTAATAACTAGCTTTTTGACCGATCTATGTATGTAATATAACGCACAAATGTCCTTCCCCATATATAATATCCCTTCCTTGAAACCCTTATCTGCCGAATAGTGGAACAGCTGTAAACATCTCTATCTAAATCACGAACTAGATTTCACTAACTGATATTGTGGTGATATCTTCGACGGAGATCTAGAATCCCCACGAGTGAGTGGCGCGGGTGCGCGGGCGCAGTGCCGGTTACTCGACAAGGAACTAGTTCGGTATATGTGTGTTAGGAGGCCGGCGTCCACCGCCCGCTTACTTTCCCAACCGGAGCTCGAGCGATGAACCCGCCCGATTTCTTCTACAACCTTGACACTTTCTTTAACCTTGCACCGTCCGCGCCCAGGAAACGACCTTGACGAATATCCAAGTATATTACTTGTTAAAAACAACTGATAGAAAGTAAATCGATCTAAATATTTACTCTCACTTAATGACGAAACCCACCGCGAAATTAGCGTGCCGAACGTCCGGTATAGTGAAAACAACATAATGAGATGCGAAAAGAGAAATTCTTAAATGTTTGTCGTCGTGAAATGCTGGGAGTGTCGCGAGGAGTCATATGCGACCTAATTGGAACTCGTTTGTTGTCGGCCGCACATGACTAAGTGAAGCTGATGTATTTCCGAGTCGGTACAGGTGACTACCTGTAGCGACTCGGAATACATCAGCTTCCTTCTGTAGAAATTAAACGTAAAGAGTAAAAACCATAAGCAAAGTAAAATATCTCAAAGAATGAACATAGCGACGTAACTAGAGGTTGCGTAACCACTCATATCATACCAGGATATATGGTTATTACAAGGTAACATATGACATGAGAGCGGTGGTTTACCACTTAAGTCATTTTTAGTATTAGAATGAATAGTAGAATTCAGTATGCCTAAAGCGGCTTCGCACCGTATCAATGTATGCCGTAATTAGATTTCTTCTAATGTGCGTGGCACGGCACGCAGTTTCTTTTACGTGTGGAAAATAGAAAATCCACCGTTGACTGGGCGTATTAATTGTGAACGACGATTAGAATTCAAGTGGGGCTCCGAGAGACCGATACAGTTAGCTCGCGTGCCAACATAACGTGGCTAGAATCAGGTGTAGGATTCAGTTGAATAATTATCAAGCATACGTTTTAAAGGTACTCTTGCATGCTCATATGCAGGCAAATTATTTAGGTCTGTTTAAATATAGCCACATGAACGTGACCGTAGAAAGAGAAACTTACTAATGAAGTATTCATTGCGGTTTACAATACCTACTTAATGTTTGGTAATCAAAAAGTTAGGTCTTAAAATATTTTTGGAAATGGCAAAGATCTAAAATACTTTCATATAATAAGGAATGTCAGCCGTATTTCCGAAGTCAAAATGAACGCTCAAGAGAAATGTTTGCACATGTTTGATCACAGTTTGACCAAAGAATAGTTTACATTCCTATTTCCTGAATACCGTACTTATTTCACAGTCAGACACCGCCAGCTGCCAGCTAGGAAAAGACAAGTTACACGTTAGAATTTAAAAGAGGTTGTTCGTTGGTCGTTGGAGAGGTTTCTTTTTCATTCATTACTTAGAAGTAAAACCATATTGACAATATTAACATTATAATACTTACAAATATTGTCACTTACTGGGTATGTTTCGTATTTTTAAGTTGACGCCGAAGCCACGATCGCAAGGTGTCTGTAGATTGCGGATGGACAGTAAATAAATTATTAGGTGAAGACAAATCTGTCTACTCTCTTTCTAATTCTTACACGCACTATTGGAACTCGATTAAAAGTCACGTCACAACAAAACACTCGTACGAATTTAGGAGTGAATATCACGAGGCCGTGTTTTACTTTTATGTAGGCTTAGCATAGCACTAGATTCCACGAAATTAACAATTTGTAATTTTATTGTAACATCTTCCCGATCGAACTTTTTGAGTCAGCCATGGAGCCATAATCCCATGAAATAAAACTCAATTCAACACGGGCTCCGACTTCAACAGATGTTCAGCTATGGGAGATTTTTGGATATAGTAATTTTTCAGTTTTTTTCTGTGCTATACGGCATAAGATAATTTGTTTTATTAGGCCAATATGTAGGTACAAGGTGTACCTACATATTGGTCAAATAGAAGTTAATTTTATACACACGAATTTAAAACAGTGTACATATATCTTTATAATGAATAAATTAATGTTCATGAATTGATGACTGATTGTCATAGGAAGTTATGATTTCGCTTTCCTTTGTTTTTACACGTAACTAAATAATTCAATTCCTTCTATTAACATTTTTGTCACAACAAGTCAATGTATCATTAGAATTCGTGACGTCCAGCAATTACTTGATACTGAAGCAATTTTAGTAATTATCGAATCCATCACGAAAACACTGAATATTAGTTCACTGTCTTTGATTTATTTGCCTTTTGCAATACGTGTTGTAGCCGACTGTAATTACAAAATAATTAGAGTATAACAAATGAGATACAGAATGAAAAAAAGTTTTACTTTTGTTAAGAAATAAATTGTATTCTTTATGTACCGAGCTAGCATACTGCTGTATAGCAATTGATTATAGAAAATGGAGCAGTGTTTTTTGCAGTAGCAACTTCTCAGACATGTTCTATGGACAATAAATCAATATTTCATACAACGGGTCTTCAAATGATTTCCTGTACCGAACCATCCACCAGCTTGTTATTTAGATTTGGCCCTCGATATTTATTTCATTGATTTATCGCTTTGTGTAATAATGGTGACTCACATCCAAGTTAGTTTAAAACTGTTACAAATGGAACAAGACCTTTTAAAAAGATCGGGTTCAGTATTCTACTTGAGGACGACAAATTGAAAGTAAAACACAGACCGCCACCAAATTAAAAGGGAATTATAACCATTTATTCAACAATGAGTTAACAAGCTTTGAACTTTTTACTTGGCATTTTGAGAAGACTATGATACTATATACTCGTAATGTTTTTGGAAGTAGGTATCCTATATCTGGAATTAATTATATTGATGAGTAGGTATTAATATTTAGAGAGTTATTTAATAAGGCAGAAATAATTATGCTTTCATGAAATTAAGGCCGTGGGTAATGTAGCTACCTGTTCAGTAGTACTCTTTCCAATATCTATATCGCCACTGAATATTTAACAGGCGCTCTCAGTGAAGTGACGACGAAGAAGCCAGCAACTGTGCCAGCAATCTACATCGTCAAGTACAACCGATTCGTTGACAACATCTTGGAGAAGATGAACGATATCTTGAGGACATCGTACGACCCCGTCAGCGTGAAGCTTCAGCCCATCGACGCCAACAAGAAGACCACCAAGCCAAAGAAGGGTAACAAGACCAAACCGAAAAGGTAAGATTTTTATCAAGATCATAATTTTAAGTACTCAGAAAGGAGAAAGTACTAAAATATGAAACTTAGTGACTAATGACGCAGACAACACGGTCCACACCAGCTTTGTTTAAACGACATACAAACTGGCTGACTCAACCAAACAATCCGGATATATCCTTACGTAACTTAATTTCTCTTTTAGGAAAACCTCAAACAAGAAGAAAACTTCCGCACGTGGCACTGAAGCAAACAAGATCAACGAGAAACCTGTTTCGGAAATCCCACCTTTAAAAGAAGAGATTACTCAAACCAATGAAGTGAAACCTAATGAAGTTGTTGCTGAGCAAACTCCTCTCGCGAATGAACCTAGAGCTATTAAAGATAAGGCAGGTTCTGAGAAAGCTAAGCCTACACCGGTTAGGACTAAGCCAGCTGCCAAACCACCTACAAAGGCGACTAAGCTGAAACCTAAGCCGACGAAGGCCCCGGTAAAGACCACGACAAAGAAACCACCAACCAAGAACAAGAACAAGACCAAGACTTCGCAGAAGAGCAAGCCCAGGGCCAAGGGAACGTTGTACGGTTTGTCATCGTTGAGGCGGACCGGTCCCGTTTCAGTAAGCATCATGGCTGACCACACTACTGTCAAGAGCAACTTTGCTGTTGGACCACTGATACTGAGAGTTGAGAAAGAGGTATGTGTGAACATAATTCGTAACCCTTTGTGTAAAATAATCGAACAGATGCACTGCGTCGCAAAAAGGGTGTTAAGCTCTGACAGACGATTCTCGTAAGAACGTTTGCACTCTGATCTCAGACTCAATCTGTCAAAAATACCTCTAATTTCACTACATTTTTGACATTGATTGTAGCTATGATGATATTGCGACTTGATTTTGAACGTTTTTAATTAAGGGAATGAGCCTTCTGATTTGTAATTGTAACTTTGTTTTTATATAAGTGTCTTTGTTTGATTCATTTGTGATTGAAGCCTCCTTGGTCCCCTCTACAAATGTTAGAATATTATGGTTTTCGAATATGAATTATTCTAATCATAATAACGTCTTTGTTTAGATTGGACGTGGAGCTAAGAAAGACATCAGGTCAGCTACAGCAACCACTGCTGAGATGCTGGGCAAACTTACTCTGAGAGTAAACAACCAAGGCGTCGCTACATTACATACTATCAAAGTTCTACAGCCTAAACAGGTGAATTTATTTTACTTTTAAGCAAATCATCATCAACAACAAATAAAAGAAAATAAACTGAAAGTATGACCAAATTATTACCTATGATTATTTGCGAAACTAATTCTCATTGTCATTCGTCACGGATCGTCAGAAGCCCGAAAGTCTGACAAGTTAAAGGTTAGACTGAAAGCCGATCCCAAAATAATTGGGAAAAGGCTAGGCAGATGATGATTTGTGAAACTAATTCTGTTTGAAACAGTAATAAAGTTGTTTTGGTTCGATTTTCTGCTCGGATTTAGAACAAAACGAAAACATTGATGCAGTAGTCGAAATTAAATATACTAGAGATTTTTTTTGGTCAATTTAAGAATCGCTTTGAAATATTTGTCGTTAGTAGCAGGGCCGGTCAACAGTTCGATAGTTTGACAACTCGTCAACTTGCCCTGTAACTAAAATGCAAAGCTCAAGTTAAGATGATGATGATTCTTGCAATTCTATTCTAATATTTTTTTTATATTCTCAGGTCCGAGTAGACAGCAACAACGAACGTACTCGGGAGCTGGTCTGGCAACGCAGCGCAAGAATAGCACATGTCGTCTCCGAGAAACTTCTCTCTGCTTCTAAACCAATGTTCCACCACCAGACAATCGTCAAACAATAGATTTTGAATTTAATGATGCAGCTTAAAGGTACATTTTAGCATGCTTATTGGCAGCTAAGGGTTCGGGTGATGGGATTACAGATATTGCATTTAGGCAGCCGACTCGTCAGATGCGTATAATTATTAAATTAAACAGTATTTTTAGACAGCTAGTGATTATAGGGGTTTCGATACCATACGTTTTTCATTTTCTTTATCATTAGATAAAAAAGGTTCTGAATATTCAGAACGATACAAAATACGCCTTTGAATTGTCGGTTTGTGTAATTGACTGATTGATAGATGATATTTTTAAATTTATTTCTCGATGTTTAAAGAGTTCTAGAGTATATTTTTCAGTCGTTAGACTTATGATACTCATTATTTTTAGTACATAGTCAGACAATGCATTTACTATGTTGTAATGTTATGGTGCTAAGATTTATAGGTTAGTACATACACAGATAATTTTATACAATGTATATTATTTATTTTGAATAAATATTTTTATATATACACGTTGTTTGCAAATGCATTTTCCTTGTTGATGTTGTGTGACTTTTTATATTAGGTGTAAGATCCTTAACAAAATTTATTACAAACATTAAATGTTAATAATGAGATATTAAGGGAAAATAAAACAGGAAACTCGATTTTAAAAATGTATTTTTAAATAGTGTACAGATATTTCAATATTTTTTACTTCACTGGTAACAAGTATCGTTTATAATACTTTAATGGCAAGTCAACAAAACTTTGCTTGAAGAGCAATTTATCACTGTTATGATTACATAATGCTTCAAAGAGAAGTAGGTTAAAACATACAACTTTGCAATTATTAGCATTAAAATAATAACCTATATTTTTGAGTTTTACCAAAAAATCTGAATATTTGTAAAAACACTGTCTTAAGAATATAATTTTAGAAAAACTATAGGAAATAAAACACCAATAATTCGAATTTTTGAGATTTCAATCCATGTGACCAATCTCTAAATATGTTATTGTATAATAGACTCACTCATCTTTGGTACTATTTACTTCTATGCCTTCGAGACGTATTGGGTCTGACACATTTAAATACTTAAAAAAACAGTAATTAAAAAAAAACTATTAAATAGAATCATGATGGATTTCTTTGAAATATTTAAGAATAAAATAACGTAAAAACATATAATTAATAGTCACCCGAATCACAAGATCCCAAACTGCAATACATAAATTACCCAACTACCTACATTCAGTACAAAACACACTCCTTAAGCACTAATTTGCCTAATATTGCATTTTTATATAAAACACTTACTATTAAATAGGAAGGAAAATAATTCTCATTTTACAACAAAATATTAATTTATATTGGAGACCATCTCTTCGGGCAAGTGGCTCTTGACATAATTCAGTAGCAATAACTTTCGTGCAAAATACCGAAAATGTATGTACGGGTTGCAGAGTCAGTTTTATAGCCGAATATCATGTTGAGGAAGCTCCCTCTTACAGAGAGGTGTCCTGTGCCCCAACAGCTTTTGAGGATGTTACAAGTCGATATTATGAATGAGAAAAACTTGTCCCAAAAGATTATGTATCGATATCATGTCTACGGGATGCTGTTACTGTGGCCATCCTTTTTTGTTTGATAGTCTAGATAGGTCGATGTTGAACTATCTTTTAGTGGTTTACTAAATCTGTGCGTGTGTACAGATAGTACCATCCACGAAGACGCACCCCACTCTTTTTCCTAATGCTTACAGCATAAGTGTGCAACATTCCGCTAGTGTTTTAGTGTTATCAATACACACTAATTATTATTAGTGGGTAATTAAATTAGTGTGTATCGAAAAAACTAAAACACTGGCGGAATTAACTAGCGATAACCACTAACGATTAGGAAAAAAGAGTGGGGCGCGTCTTAGTGGATGGCACTATCTGTACATACACATAAATCGATATTTCAGATCTGATAAGTTCCTTTATTTGTTATGGATACAATTTTCACTCAATCGAGTTTTAACGACAGATTGAGCGATTTAGAATTAGATTGCGTAGCGTTGAACGCCGTAAGGTACTAAAATGTATAATTAATTTATCTATTCTGTACTTAATCTAGTATATTCATTATTATGTACAAGGTCGAAAATAGTCAATAACTTATCTAATTGGAAAGACTTGATACGGGAGACAGAGATGAATTGGAAGATTTTTATTTATAGGAGAGCAGAATTCTTGCTATGGATTAATCAAAATAAGCTTTATTTCAGACTAGCTGCGCCTCGCGGTTTCATCCGCGTAAATGTCGATCTCATAGGAATATCGGGATAAAAAGCCGGTAGCCATATTTTATTCCGGGGTGTCAGCTATCTCCATACAAAATTTTATCAAAATTGGTCCAGCCGTTTGAGTGTGAAGAAGCGACAAACATACACACACACAAACTTTCGCCTTTATAATATTAGTGTGATTTATTTGTAATTAAATATTTTAAATCGAAATGTCGAAAGAAGAGAATATTAAAATATGGGCAAGAAGCTACGGGAAATATTTCAAATCCCTTATAATATTCCTATTTTTGATTAACTCGCCAAACGAAGCCAACGTTAATAATTAATTATTATTCTTATTAATTTAGGACAAGTCAAAAAAGAATTGTATCTAAAGCAACGTAAACTGTGTTGCTACAAACAATATTTCAATACTTATCGGAATGTTAGTAAGTACTTACAACTTGCAAAATATACTTAACTTTAGGAACTAATTACACAAGGGACATTTTGTCGAACTTGTACGCTATATCTACAAAAATACCTAAACTGAATGTTTTATGGTTTTAGAGAGGCAATATTGCGAAAGAAAGTGTGAAAAAAATTAATCAGCAAGTTCGGCAGCTCATATTAACTGCTCGAAAGTGGCAATAAAATCGACAGTGTTGGCCGACAATGTAGTATATTTTTTTCTTCAGTGTTTGATCATACAGATTCCCGAAGGTCCAAGACATTTTTTTTTGTATTTTCCATTCCTAAAACCACAAAAACATCAGCCATTACACTATTAAACCTACACACTACGTATTACCGTCACGTATCATTGGCCCCGTTCTGTTGAGGTCTTGTCCCGTTCTTGCTTAACAACGGGATACTATTTTGTTCTTCAGTGATCACAATCTCTGTGATGTCATCATCTGTTTGCTTCAACGAGTCGTAGTTCGGAGGCGGTGTGAGTTCCTTGCCACTTAGTATCGGGAGAGGAATTTGGCCTGTTAGATCTGTGGGAAGAAATTTTTTTGATTATAGACCTGACGCAGTTTCACCAAAAAAAAATTAAATTTCATCTTCGGACTAAACTATAGAACTGGCAGAGATTGCAGAAAGCGATAAGGCCGCCAATTGTATGTTTTATAGTGATCTCATCATCTGCCTAGCCTTTTCCCAACTATGTTGGGGTTGGCTTCTAGTCTAACTGGATGCAGGTGAATACCAGTATTTTACATGGAGCGACTGCCTACCTGACTTCCAATAACCCAGTTACTGGGTAATACGATACCCCTTGGTAAGATTGGTTGTCAGACTTTCGGGCTACTGACGACCCGTAACGACTGTGAAAGATCCACGAATGACATCCGGGATCAACGGCTAAACGTGCTTTCCGAGGCACGGAGGGGTCTTGGTATGTGAAGTTGGTTACCCATCCACGGACTAACCGCGGCAAGCGTAGCTTAACCTGATCGGTCGACCCGAGCGGCTTTTATTACTTAGTTACAAGCCTCTGCTTTGTAGTGAAAATTGTAGTTTTTTGTTATGTATTTTCTGGTGTACAATAAAGTATATATAAGTAAATATAGTTACTTTTACTGTAAGTATAATTATTATCTAAAAAGATAGTCAAAATTAGGGTTTTGAATGACCGATAGCTGAACACCAGTCTGTTAATTGTCACGGAACGAGAGGTCTTGTACTGGGTCGGTATTTATGAAGTGATATCTATATGCAACAGTAAAATTATAGCAAGCTCTCTAAAGTCTTTAGGTTCGCCTCTAGGACGATGACATCAAGTACAACTTTCACTTACTATGTAGAGTAGAATCCAGCTCAGCATGCGTCAACACGACCACCACATTTGAACCCGCTCCACTGAACACAGACGCGACGCTCGCGCGAGGAGACAAAAGCACTAGCGGCTGACCGCGAGACGCGAGTGAGCCCGATAGTGCGCATATGCCTTTAGCTGCTGTGAAGTCCGCACCTAAAGAGCAAAAGGTTTGATAAAATCATGTAAAAATTAGATACAGGCACGGCTTCTAGGAAGGTTGTCGGAATTAAGTAGTGGATCGTAGTTTAAAAGTAAAACGGACCGACTGACACATAAGTATTTTAATATGGGTGTGGATGTGTAAATGTTCATAAAGACAGGGCAACCTTATATAAAATATCGAGTTTGTACTATTGTCAAAAAAAAGTTATTGATTGTAATAACACTATATTATGTTCTTAGGTTCGACAGAGTGTAAAGGGCGCAAAGCCTAAACAATCCAGTTCATTGGGACCTTCGATAGGATTTCCGGAGATTTGATTTTATCACCTATCGACATTTATCACGTACCTAGCACGTATCGACAGTCGATAACGACGGGCATGCTGCAGCCGCCTTGTTTCTTAGCGGCTCGCTCCACGTACTGTCTGATGTACTCCACGCCCGGGAAGTACAGACTGTTGCCCACTGTTACTAGAACGTAACTGAAGCCTGATGCATTCTGTAATATTAAATATAAATAGTTAATTTTGATTAGTGCGTTAAAGCCCGCGTTGAGAGTGGTGATAAATGTTTAAGGCTCATACAGAGAAGGCACAAGCTTTTTTCCCTGTGGGACAGTAACAGGTTGGTATTATTATTAAGTTAAAGAATAGTTATCGACTGTAAAAAGATCTGTGTAAATAACAATAATACCATTATTATTACATAATAAATGTATATTCATTTAGATTAGTGTACTATACTTTATGTATGTATTTATTGTATTATGTAAATGGTACAAAACAGAACCTACAGTAATTGTCTGTCTTTCCCCTTTTTAATCCATCCAAAGGTTGTCTTTAAAAATTCGATCTTAGCGATAAGAGCGCCCATTGTGTCACCCTTTGTAAAATTTATATATTTATGTCTGTAATTTAGGTGTACATAATAAAGAGTATTCTATTCTATTATCTTAGATCACTTTTGCCACCATAATTTTATTCATCACATCCCACTTCTTCAGACAAGCACAACTAATAGCTACTCAAGTCTATGAGGCTATGTCGATAAGAATACTGATTACAGTCCGGCCGAAACAATCCCAGGATGAGCAGCTATATGAGCCCCTGTTACACGAAGCCATGATCGTCCCTTACAAGATTTAAGCCAAGCCAAATCCATCTGAAGGCATACTACTTTAAGGCTTAAAGTTGAATAGACAATCTTACCGTAACCATCTCTGCTTCAAGCTGTGGCCTTGCACTGGGATACAGCAGTAGTACCACGTTGACTGCTACTCCGGCTAAGATGCCCAACTCAACACCTACTGATAGACACAGTGCAAACGTTGCGAATGCCGGCAGTAGGTCCGCGCGACGGGACCGCCACATTGGTTTTACTACCTGAAAAGAGTACAAGTGTTTATGAAAGTGGAGATTTCTTTAATTATGGATATAAAAAGACTTATGAATTGACTTTGCGTCATAATCAGCCTATAATATACCCACTGATGGGACACAGGCCTACTCTGTAAGAAGGAATGGGCCGTAATCCACCACGCGGGCCCAGTGCGGGTTGGTTGGTCACACGTCTTCCCAATTTTTGGTTCTAGGATGTGACGGTTTCCGATGCTTTCCTTCACCTTTTTGAGAGCAGCGGTGAGGATATAATTTACAGAAAGTAAAGCGCCTGGGTTTGAATTTACGACCTACAACTCGTAAGTTGCCGCCGTTACGATTAGGCCACCATTGCTAAATAGACTTTCGTTTAGCACTAATTATTATGCCTAGCCAAAGTATGGCATTATTGCTGGGTGGCTGGACTGGAACATCGAAGTCCTGGTTGTGAGAGGGGGAATCGAAGCACCCGAAAAGCGACATTAAGTATTAGTCTCTGAATTTACGCGTGGCGCTCGAGTGTATGGATACTTAAAACAGAACCTTCTACTGACCGTTTCCAATTTATATCCATAGACTATGAAACGGTAGTATATTATTTCAATGGCTTTTCTGTGAAGTCAGGTATGCAATTAGAAAATCAGCGTTGTAATATAACGTACCTCATATTCTATCATAAATATCACAGCACATATCACGACGGCTGCCAGCGCAGCCTTCGGAATAAAGTAGAAGTACGGAGTCAAAAGACTGAGCGCTAACAGCACCAGTATACCTGGAAACGAAAGAAAATAAGACATTAGTTAGTAACGCTATTCGTATAAGACGTCAGTTCATCAGAACTAACTATTTGCGGTGGCAGGAATGATAGGTTTGTCCAATTAAGTGTGGATGTCATTAGACATTGGGCGTTTTGTTCGATTTTAATCCTACTGATATATTAAACTTGCTGTGTCCGCGACTTCGTTTGAGTGCATGTCGGAAAATAACGTTTTAATTTTTTTTGCGCGGAACCTTAAATATTTTTCTAAAATATAACTGCAGCTTTCGGAGATTAGCCTGAAAACAAACAGGCAGACAGAGAAGCAAAAAAAAAAAATATATACATAAGTGTCGTAAATGCTTTCATATGCATTAGCTAAATTGAATTTCATTTATTTGTATAGATGTGAAAGTTTTTGTGTTTGGTTTGTTACTCAATCATGGCAAACACGGCAGAACAGATTTTGATCAAAATTGGCACACATATAGTTTATAACCTGGATTAACACATACGATACTTTCTGTCCCGGCACTACGTCCCCGTGGGATAATTTCGACCCACACGCGAGTAAAGCTGCGGTCAAAGCGAAATAATTTTTAATACATTGGATGAAAAAAAAACCGACTTCCAAAAAAAAAAACACTGCAAATTGAAAAATAATTTAATTTCGGAAGTCGGTGTCTTTGGATCTGTATTTTATTTTATTGCCACCAACTTCCGAAATTAAAGTAATTTTTCACTTTGTAGTGTTTTTTTTTTGGAAGTCGTTTTTTTTTTGTTAAATTGTTTTTATTTCTCGCTTTGTAGTGGGTGTGTTTATGATGTATTTAAGTTACAATAACCTAATGTCAACTTGCTCATCGCCATTTACAAAATATTGGTTTTCCCGATGCAGGGACGTCAATTGTTGAGGAGTTCTCCTGGTACTCCACCATCAGCTCCATTTTACCATTCGCATTGTGACGAGCATACATTACTTAGTAACCATATTAAAGTAATCGAATTGCAACCCGTGAAATACTTATTATTGACTAGTTCCGGTGGCCCTCTGTGGCCATCATCAGTTCCACTTCACCAAATGGTGCTTTCCGAGAGCAAATGCACGAGTTACTATAAATAATACCCAAATCGCTATAGAATATTTGAAGAGTTCCTTCGATTTCTCCAGGAACCTAATTATCAGAACTGGATTTTGACTAAAATTGGACCAACTTGGCCTTTTAAATAAAAAATAATTTTCCAAATCGGTCTATATATGACGGCGTAATGAGGTCACAAATATAAAAAAAAACAACTGAGTTGAGAACCTTCTCCTTTTTTGAAGTCGGTTAAGAAAACATGAAAACCGCGATTTGAAATAAACCACTTCAAAAATTATAAACAACAATTTATAGTTTTACCCATGCATTGTACCAGTAACACTTTCGTTAACGGGAACGAATTCGCACAATAACCCTACTCTGTACGAATTTCAACTTTAGGTACTGGTATTTAAAATTCCTGATTTACTGTACTTTACTATACTAGAACTACTGTATAATACTGTACTATATTGCGTGTACAGAATTTGTTACGTTTCGTTTGAAAGTGTTCAACATGACGTGACTTGAGTTAATCGTCTTATTGTGTTAGCCTAGCGGATATGTATAATAGCCATTGTGGATCTATTTTATTGGGTCAACTATCCAGTTTTAACTGCCCCGTTGGTCTCGTGGTCGCAAGCGCGACTGCTGAGCGTGGGGCCCTGGTTTCGATTCCCGGGTCGGGCAGTGTTATTAAGTTTTTCCATTAGGATTTTTTTAGTAACAGCCCGGAGTTTGGAAGTTGGCGGTGTGATACCCCTGTGCCTCAGAAAAAAAGTATGAGACGATGTATATACAAGGTGTAACATAATTAACGCAAGACCTCATACAACCCAATTAGAGTAGTGAGTTAAAAGCATAATAACAATGACCAAAACTTATTTTTTTTAAAGCTTGCTATTTTTACTAAGAAAATCGCGTTGACACTAGCATTACTTTATGCATTTGAAATTGAGTCTTATTGCCTTGAAATAAAATTTAATTTTATTTGGCTTAATCGGAGGTTAGTATGAAAAAATACATAGGTAATTTTTGAAAAAATACCTATATTAAAAGTTACTGAAATCGATTCAGTAGTCAATTATGAACAAACTACTTTCAGCACTTGCGTTTATTCTGTTGCACCTTGTATACTCGTATAAGTAAAATTATAAGTCGATTCTTAGCAATAATTTTTGCTCATATTACTGAGTTTGATGTACAGAATGTGTAGATAACGGCTATATGAAGGGTCTTTTTACACCCCGTGTTAGTCAGAAGTAGGATTTACCTGTATAAATGCTACCGAACTGCGTGGCGACCCCGCTGGCATGGTTCACAGCACTTCTAGAGAAGGAGCCCGTGATCGGCATGGCGCCGGCGAATGCGCCGAGTATGTTTGACAGCGACAGAGTTATCAACTCTTGCGTCGCATCCACTGATTCGCCACTCGCTGAAATAATAAAACAATAAAGATTTGAATTATTGTGGAAGTTTATTAATAACTAGCTTCTACCCGCGTCTTTGGCCGCGTGAAATCGTGAGTCGCCCGGACCCACCGCGCCACTGCGCATCACCCGCCCGCTCTATTACTACGTTTTCGCTTAGCGTTCTTCCTTTTTTACTTTTTGCTCGGCTCCTAAGGGTTGCAGCGACTTGTTAAATAAAATAATCATCAAAAACTGGGCTATCAAATGCAAAAAATATTTTTTCTAATTAAATCTCGGGGTAAACTGATGAAGAATACGAACTTAGCGCAACACTGCTTATTTCCATAGCAAATAGTGTATTCGATGACCAGACCTTTAACGAATATTTGTGTAAAATGGGAACAGAATCTATTCATCCAGACAAACAGAAAAACGGACAAAAATTCTAAAAACTATATTTTCGGCATCAGAATCGTTCCAATTACATTTTTCAAAATTATTTACTGTACAGTTTTGACTTCGTTAATATTTAATTCTATGTATAGAAAAAAAGGGTACTATACACTGATATAACTATCGAAAAGTTTAACCTTACAAATCCGGGGCCCACAATTTACGCATTTTGCAGTAGGTTTTTGTAGTATATAAACAAACATGTAATGACATATTTGTTTAATTTTAAGAACTTTGTTGTGATTGTTTGTGGTTTTGAACCTATTAATTAAGGAAGGCATATCGATTTCTGTTATTGGAAATCGGTGGCAATTACAACATGAAAACATTTTAAACGTTTCGTGGTAAATATTTAAAAGTGGTTTACTGTGTACCTAATCATAAAATTAAAATAGCAATGCATGAAGTTGGCATAACATCCATGCGTTTAGATTTGATGCCATTTTAGAAACATTAGGATTTCAATGTTATTTTTATCTTGAATTTTTAAGGCTATAAATGACCAATTACCAAGTTCCACATCACATTTTATTTTAGACTAATCGAACGCCTACCACTGACCTATCAAATACAATCAATACTATAAACAAGAGAATGCCAAGGTCTTATGTCATAAACATAACAATCCCTTATAAAACCAGACGAATGGCTTTAAAATTAATAACATAAAATAACCTTGCTGAGACTACGTTACGCAACTAATACCATTTTATACTGATGAGAATATCGATTCAGCATTCACTGCAGATATGAATTATATTTTTATTGCAATATTTAATGTGAGGCTAGCTTAGAAGGCTTTCTAAAAACTTGATTTTAATAAAAATTAATGAATTACCGACAATTTTGTCGAATCCAAAACAAAAAAAAAACCTTGGAAAAAGCAGTGTTACGCACTTTTTTTACCCGACTACGGCGAAGCAAAAAGGCCCTCATAACTTCTAAACTACTTGTCATAATTCGACAAATGAGGTATCGTTGGAAGCGACTTTATCGTCCGCTGGTTATAGGTTATGCGACGTTAAATCAAATTGAATATGGCGGCCTCTAGCGGACATAAAGTCAAGACGTAAAAAAAATGTAATCATGCTGTGGTGGGTATCAAATAAAGGCTTAATTAGCACATTTCATAAATATATATTTATTGTCATCTGTTGCTCACGGATTTGCTTGCATACACCCGATTATTAGGAATAATTTCTATAAAATAACGCCTCAGATTTGAGCCAAACATATTTATAAGCCATGGTAGCATGCGACCACGGGAAGGTACTTTGTTGTTTCATCCTTTTCAGTAGTCAGGTTTTAGTTTTTTTTTTACGAATGTTCCCATCGATTACCTGTCTATTAAAAATATTTATCTTTCGACATGCGAATATCTTAAAATATAAATTTAATCTTTTCCCTTGCAGCCTGCTGCCAACATTCCTTGTTTTTACGAAAGATATTGGAAAGATAACGCAAATAGTGGATGTTGGAGAAAAAGCACTCAGGTTCAAGAGGGATAGGGCCGGACTTGTCTCACGAATGCACACGGAGAGATGGGCAAAGATCGTCACTTACTGGACGCCTGAGGTCCCTCCTCAGGCGTCCAGTAAGTGACGATCTTCAGCATCGCCGTCGAGGTAGACCACGGCGAAGGTGGTGTGACGATTTGATAGGATTTGCAAGGCCAACATGGCCAGAGATCGCACAAGACATCAGAGGGGCAATTCTCGTAATTTTTAAGAACGTTCACAGTCTGATCTCAGTCTCAATCAGTCAAAAATACTTAAAATTTCCCTACATTTTGACAAGTTTTTCACATTTGTTTGTCGCCGAGATGAGACTGCGACTAGACTTTGAACGTTTTAAATTACGAGAATTGGCCTACTGGTTTGGAAGGAAAACGAGGAGGCTGCCCAGCAGTGGGTCACAATCTAACAAAAAAATATTAGAAAGATATGTTACTATTGCACAATATGTACCTATATTGTTAGTAACAAACCTTCAATTAAAGATATTGTTAATTAAACTATTTCACTTGGCTAACCTAGATAAGCGGTTGTTAAACCACCTCGATTTATGAAATTCATGACATAATATTGTTAAAACTATTATATCAACTGATTCTGGAGTACTGCACTTATAAGCTAGGGTTATGTTTATTTGTCAGTGTTATCTTGAAAAGGACCTTCATTGTTCTTTAAAAAATTAGCTTACATTAAAAAAACTAATTGTTAGATATGTCCTTGCCATTTCAATGTCAGGATTGACATGTTACCTACAGATCCACAATGTTCAACCCAAAATATACGAACGCAAAAAAACACCAATTTCAAAAGCAGTAATCTTCGTCATATCTCCATTGATCTAAAGTTCATTTTTTTTTCAAGCATCTACCCACCGAAAGCGTACGCGAAGGCTGCGTTGAATTAAATTGTAATCTAAACCTTATTCTCATATCTTTTAAGTTCAAATACAAAATATCAACTTACCAAAAGCCTTAGCGATGGCTACGTTCCCTAAAACAGCAATAACAGGAACTATGAATATGGAGGAGCCGAGGTCTGAGCACATTTCCATGAAGCCCACTTCTCTGCCGTTGTCTAACACTGTGGAGAACGGCGGTAGTCGGAGTGAAGGGAGACCGTCTCTGGAAAAAGATAGTGCAATGTTTAGAAGTATTTATTTTCGACTTTATTACAACGGTTGCAGAGTTGATATTTGTTCAGCAGTGATGAAAACTGCGGTACGCCTGGTTTACGCCAACTTTAAAAGAACGCGCCAGTTCCTATAATTATGTATCCTGGACTGCAGTACAAGAGCTCGACATAAAATAGCCGTTTCCCTTCGCAATCCAGGCCCAATTTTCGCGTTTCCCAGAAAATAAAATAAAATGTGTATATTTTTAAATCTGCAACGCACAAAAATATTTTAATGCACTTTAACTATACGAATGTTTTGTCTTTAATTCTTTTGTTGATTCAACCGATTGTTTATAGAATTACGTAGACATATCATTTCAATAAAAGTTGTGTGAATAAATGTTCTTATGTAAATAAAACGGTCTTTTCATGAATCATCGCCAATTGATACTACCATCAATGGCCACACAATACAGTTATTAACGAATATCGGTCATATTTGAAGGACATGGTACTCAACAAGGAAATATTATTTTTAACAGAGAAACGATTTTTTTGTGTCTTGAATCATCGCGTGTTTTATTAATGCACGTCAAAATTAATTAGCAAAGGAGTATCATTAATGAATTATGAAGCACAACACGGCAACAATACACAGTGCGGTAAAATAAAAATAAAATAAAATGTCTTTAATTCAGACCTAAATAAGTTCATAAGTTGTTAGTGGTTAGTAACAGATTGCGCTTTTAAGCTATGTTAGTGTTGTTAGTACTTAAAGAGCAGTGGTACTGGAAATAAACCAAAATTCATGAAAAAAAAAATTTGCTGTTTCCTACATTTTGTCGAGTTATGCGAATATAATTGTATAGAACAACTGCTTTTTTTCGCGATTTCCCAAAGTAAAAGTAATTATGAGTACTTACAATGCCCCCTTTTCAGGATTTCAGTTATTACAATTGGACGTAGTTATGCAAAAAGGATCCAACCCACAACATGACCGAAAATGAGTTAAGTATACCAAACTGCTCGTCAAGGTCTATATTTTCGATTAGCAAAAACAATCCAAGTAAAATACGAATTTTTAATGTCAAAATATTCGTATTTTACTTGGATTGTTTTTGATAATCGAAAATATAGACCTTGACAAGCAGTTTAATTTACTTAACTCATTTTCGGTCATGTTGTGGGTTGGATCCTTTTTGCATAACTACGTCCAATTATACATTACCTATACTCTCTTAGAAGCTCTGCTCCATAATAGCACTGAAATACTTCTATTCTATATTTATACAGTCATATTGTTAACTTAAAGGCGCTTTTTGCGTCCGTCTTTGTGACCACGTTATACTTATAAACTACGTAACGGTTTTTGATGTGGTTTCACCATAATTTATAGAATTTATTCTAGAAGGTTTATGTGCATAATATACTAATATTAAACTTACATTTAATAAAGAAATATTGATGTTCTGTCAAGTCGTAAAAACCTTACAAAGCAAGGGCAGGTCGCTGGTTAGGTATAACAGTGAAACACTTTGTTTTTTTTATCCTCCCACTGCTGGGAAAAGGCTTCCCCTTTTCTCTTTCAAAATTCCCTGTCTTAAGCGATCTCTGGCCATGTCGGCCCGATATTAGATCGCCACACCACCTTCGCCTTGATCTATCTCGAAAAGTATATAAATAAATAAAAAAGGTTCTTACTTAACAGTACCCGTGAGTTTGAAAGGCTGAGTGGAATATTTCTCAAAGAAGAACGCAGCCAAAGAGCACCCTATGACCACAATAGCGTTTCTTGAAGTAGACAACAACCAGAGAGTTTTCTTTAAGCCTTTCTGACTCGGAGGCAGGCTGATATCTTTCATTTTCTGGAAAGAAAGTTTATATTATAAAACTAGATTACTTGTCCAAGGTCTTTCTTTCAGCCTGATCTAGTTGGTTTTCTGCATAATGTCAAAAGGTGGGCTCATGGCCAAAGTACCCTGTAAATTTCCTACCAAATAGACTTATGTGCTAGTAGATTCACACAAGAATCATCTAATAAAAGTTTAAATAGAAAAATGTATTACAACCGACTACTGAAAATGCATATATTCAAAAGCGTGTATACAACGATTAATAATGAAAAACAATTAACAACTGCAATATTCGCACGAAACTAAAACAAAAGACGTTAACATGATAAAACGTGAAAAGTTAACGAAAGTTCCTCCGAATTTTCATGATGAGCTGCGTATTCCATACATTAGAGTACACAAAGAAATATTAAATTACTTGGTACACACTTGTGCTAATAAAATTCATGCTGAAAACGGAAGGTCGTGTATTATTTTCTTTATCGAAATAAAAGCCGGTCAAGCGCGAGTCGGACTCGCGCAGCGAGGGCTCCGTACAAATTTGTAGGTATATAAATAGTTTTAATTTTTTTCTGACGTAACTACATATTTACAGTTTTCGGATTTTTTCCTTTACCTGTGCTACATGGCATTGCTTCGTGACAAATCGGTTGACAAAGGTTTTAATTTCAGAACATAAACGCCCGTATCTTTTGATTGCGTTGACTTAGAAGTATGATTTTTTCACTGGTTCAAAGGATTGCAGCCCTGAGTATTTGATATTAATTTCAACTTGATAACTCCACGAATTCCTGAGAAAAAGGGTCTTGACTGACGGACAGACAGACGAACAACGAATTATCTTATATGGGTTCCGTTTTCCCTTTTGAGGTACGGAACACTAAAACACTCTACACGAATGAACATGTCTCCGTCATTCATTCACTCAAATTCAATATTAACCTTTATCACATATCTTATTGTTCTCTAAGTATCGGAATCTCTTCATTAAGAACACAATAATTACCCTTTCATATGTTTATCTCGGAAATGTGAACTTTATATGAAATGGTGTTTTAGGAACAATTGTTGATCAACATCACGTTTACTGACGAAACAACAAGCTGATGTTCTCTGGCATCAAATTAAGTGCCATTGTGGTTCACAAAGGAATGCAAATACAAAACGTCGATTGTGAACATAACAGGCAATAGCAGATGTGTGAAATAAAATTTACAATTTGGAATATCGTCACCAGATCAAATTGATAGCAAACATTTACTTGGAGCAGGAACCATCTGGGCTTGTATATTTTAAAACATAATGAATATTAAGCATCAATTTGAATGACGGAAAAACAATAAAGTTTTTGGTGTTTTGTTTACCTACAATTTAACAGGTGATGCAGCATTTTTAACTTATTGGAATAATTAAATTAAGAGCCCTCTTACATTTTGGTACTCTGCGCGCATCCTTTTTTTTATTATAAATGGCATCTCGCAGTTCAACCTATGAGAATGTCGTCTTCTTAACCGGGATTGCCTGTGGATGCCTCAATAAATTAAGGCCTCCAGTCAGGGCGAGCGCGCATTGCCGAAGGAGTGAAATTTAGGGTGCTTTTATTTTATTTATTAAAAAAATCAAAGTATCAATATTTGTTTTTTTTTTTAATTGATATTGTTTAAGCAATTATTGAAGACTATTTTGGTATAAATACTACGTGAAAATGATGTGGAAGTACGGAGATATTCAGACTTGTTTTCAGTTGAAAATTGAATTAGGTCCAGTATTTTTTCTTTATTTATAAGGCATACTAGCTGACCCGGCAGACTTCGTACTGCCTCAATCGATAAATAAAAGTCCTAAACTTTTGTATAAATTAATTTTAAAACAAACAAAACGAATCCGTATTTAATAAAAAAACATTTTTTGAATGAAGCATGTAGTGTTATTATTATTTTCGACACATCATATTGCTTACTTACACAGAGTTTTCCTGAAATACTGACTATTTATAAGGTTTAAATTTTATATTGACAGACACACACTGTTATGATACAGTCATTTAATCAATTTAAAGCTTTCTCATAAACTATATTTTTGTTTTGTTTTGTGGTGCGTAAATAAACAAAGAAGCCAACGCGCACGCGAAGACTATTTTGATAGATATGATTGAATTTGAACTTTGTGCAGCGGTAATAAATTGCAAATTGACTCTTTGACGTTATGAATTTAATATGAACTTTATTGAATAGCAATAAAGTTCAAATTGACTCTACATTTTATTTAGAAAACGTTTGTATGGGAAATAGAAAAGGGCTGTTTTTAGGGTTTTCCCGGGAATTATTCGATTTTTTCTCACCTTTTAAACCTTCCCTAGACTTCCACGAACATTTCAAGACCAAGATAAGATAAATCCGTTCTCGAGTTTTAGCGAGACTAACGAACAGCAATTCATTTTTATATATATAGATAGATAGCAAAAATGTATTCTATTATTATTCAAGTATATGATATTATTTTGTGATATGAAAAAAATCGTTTGATGGATTATATTCAACAGAATCTGCAAATTAGAGCTCTCAAATCAGCTCTCCATGAGTTTTTGCCTAAACATGCACCAGGAGAACGATTATTGCGAAATATTATAGACAAATAATAAAAAAATCGCTTTATTATTATTGAAGAAGAGAAACCGAACTATCTTTACCAATTAATTGCTATTTATACCAACCAACGATTAGTATTCAATTTCAACGAGGAAATCATGCATCTCCGCGCATTTTTGTAAGAGGCCAATTAATGTTCTTTAATTTAATTTATTAAGTAACTTTTATCTCTCTTTGTCCTGACCGACTTACTTAGTCTGGTAATGGACATGGTACGAGCTAGTTTTAACGGCACTCACGGTGGATTTTTTTTTTTTAAAACATAAATAAAAATATCAGTCCCAAAATTAAAACTATTGAAAGTAATAACTGGTATTGTTTTGCACATACAGTCAACCTTTATTTGCCAAGCAAATATGAAGCACAAGTTTATGAAACACATAGACGCATAAAGGATTTATTGACAACCATATGGATAGCATAAAGGACTCGTTATTTTGTTTCTTTTATGCGGTCTTTTAATAAACGTTTTATTGTTTAATACGACATTGGAAACAAATAAACGTCACGTGAACTACGAAGCATTATTAATTACTGCATTTAGTTTTAATAGTTATGGGGCTTGTGGCTAAGTAATAACAGCCGTACAGATCGAAAAGCTTAAGCTGCGCTCGCCGAGATCGTTACGTAGATGGTTACCATACATTACATATCGACACCCCTCCGTGTCTTACGGAGATGGAAAGAACGTTATGCCATTGGTCCCGACTGTCATTTGTAGATCTTTGTCATTCTTAACTGGTAGGGGTATCGTATCGAACCGATTATCCTTCAAAGTTAAAGTTCGTGAGCACATTCGCAAGAAGCTGGCAGTATCATCACAACGGTAATATTTTCTCATTGTTTGTCTTATTTATTTTTAGTAAGTATATTCATGTATTTATGTACATTTATTGTAATTAGGTATATATTATATTCATAGTTTTAATAGGTTTATGCGTATATTTATATTTAAAATATTTATTCCTCAATTTTCATGATTGCACCTACCACTGTTTGTCTCTGCATCACCCAAAGGTTGACTGGTAGAAAATGCGTAAGGCATTAAGTCCGCCTCTGTACATTTATGTGCTTGAAGTATTAAATAAATAAATAAATATTACCCAGTAACTGGGTTGTGGCAGTAAGATAGGCAGATGATGATCTCAGATCTAATAGTGTTTATAGCGGCTCTGTAAATATCGAATTTTAAATGCAAGTTCTGAGCCAACTATGAATATCTCATTTACCTACATGATCAGACCCCAAAATTCACCCTAAGCCTTTATAAATAAAATTAATATTATTATAATTCAATACTTACACGCATGACTAAAAGTATGATTATACACGATATACCTAATGAGCTGTCAGCGATTCTAGCATTAGGTATGTTTGTTATTACCTGAAACAATTTTTTCAAAATAAATTAATCATGTACCGTGACCGACGAAAAAATAAGTAGGTACTATACCTACGTTTAAAGTATAATATAGTATTAAGTTTATCAAGATGCTCTGACGTAACTTTTTTTATCTCTAATATGTTTGTCGTTTATCATCCGGTGTTTAAAGCCTTGAGCGTTTTGCTCATCATCAGCTTTTTCTGATATCAGTTCAATAGGCATAATGACTAATATTAGAAATGTTCATACAAATAATGTAATGTAAAATGAGATACTTAATCAAAAAACCTATAATATCGTTGGAAATATTATTATGGAGAAGCTACACGCTTTATAAGATTTTGGAAGTGATTAGGGCCTTGTCGTGCGGTACGGACAATGTGTGGTGCTAATATGAAGTTACATAGTCGTGTCGTCTCTTTCTAAAAGTTATTTTAAAATGTTTATAACTTTGAATTTTTTTAAGCTTTTACACTTTTAATAATAATTTTGCATTAAGTTTCTGTAAACAATTTTTTTTAAGTTCAAAATAAAAAATAATGTTATCCCAATTGTAATATTTAGTCTTATACCGCGTTCTCACGGTTCGATTTCAATTTGACAAAAAGTTCTTTGAAATTCAATTTGATTGAAAGTCTGTTCAGCCGGTAGAAATCGACTTAGTAGTTGATCAAGTAAAATCGAAACCCGATTTGTGTATCGAAACCCAGAACCCCATGCTTAGCAGTCGCGTTTGCGAACACTAGACCCACGAGGCAGACGTTAACTATACAGTTGCTAGGATAACATACCTTTTTCACAGTGTCTAAGAATCCACCAGATTTAAACTGAAGACCTAACAATCCTTTGAGTTGTGAGACAGCAATGATCACAGATGTCGCTGACGTAAAGCCAACGGTGACTGGTACTGATATGAAGTCTATTAAAACACCTGTGTAAGAGACAAAATTAGAAATCAGAGTTATGCAAAAACTTAAAAATTTTGGAGAAAAAATTCAGATTAAGAAATACACTTCGACCAAAGTGTTACTTATAAATTTTAAGCTAATCAGCGCGTGCTAGCGTGTATGGTCTGTTCCAAAAGGTAAATAAATGGATCAGAAAACGTACATGTGGATGCCAATTTATACTAACTACTATTAAACTAGTATTACTATCTATCTATTTTTTTTTATTTATTATTATTATTATTTTTTTTACTACTATTTAATATTCATTTTTTTTTTTTTTTCTTAACAAAAAGCGCCTTCATCCTCTCTCCTATTAAATTTAACTTTGCTGTGCCCGACAGGGGGTCCATAATTGATTCGATGTTCTGACATACCAACTGTTATATGTGCACATTATGGAATGCAATAAAGTATTGATTATTGAGTACTACCGCTTACAAATTGAGTGTTTTGATTACATCCACTGGTACGTTTACAGATCCATTTATTTACAATTTCATTAGGAATTTTTGGAACAGACTATAGTTCTAAACATGGAGCAGTTTAATGTCGTATTTGCATTTTGCGCAGTCTTAGTACATAATAATAACTTAGTAGTAAACACAATTACCAATTACACTAAAGTAGTAGTAGCCAATATTAAGACAACGTCGATTATCTCCTAGTCTGATGTGTGCCGATGAGGATGAGCTAGGAAAATTCCACAAACAAGATTGCATAATTTTACAATCCTGGTCTGGTCGACAATTTCATTGCCGGATTTTCTCGAGGTTCTTTGCACAAAACAGTTCCGCCCCGCAAGGATGGTGCTTAGAAACCAAATAAGAAGCTTAAGGATTACATTCTTTTATTGTAATGTAAAGCAAAAATCTGGGGGTGTACAAGGTGGAGACGACAATACGACAGTAAATTAAACTGCGTATATCTAATAACGTTCTCAGTCAGCATATGAAAATTCAATCAAATATATCCAATAGTTTAGTCACTATAGCTAGTCAAAGATTGGCGAAAACCTTAGTCGGCCCATCATTACTATTTAGTTTGTTTGAATAAAACCCTTTTTTAATTTCGAAGCTAGGATTTATTTGATAGTTCCAAAATACTCTTAGGCTTAGTATTGCCACGTGTTTTCATTTATTATCTTATTGTTGTATCGATCCCACCTGTCTGGTAAGGCTTTATACAATATAGAGCCTTACCAGACAGGTGGGATCGAAATTAACACTAAACGAGGAGATAACAGCCTGGAAACTCCTGAGGAATGGTTTCAGCATAAATATTTTTATTTCGAAAAAGTATTTTTGGTAAGTAAGGTATAAGAGGATAACAGTAATTGCACAACAATATATTTTTTTAGACGTACATGACTTACGTAAGTACATGTACGTGCAAAATTTATACGCGGTGTCATGTATACATTTTATCTTAATATGGGAGCAAATGGTAAACAAATGTCAATGAAGCTCATAAATATAAATAAGCATTACTATTACAGAAAACGACTGTTAAATGAACAGTAGGTAAAGATACTAATCAATTTTATCACACTATTACCTGTTAATGGGTTAAAAAGTTTTATGTATACTTCGACACTGATCGAGTCATTTCAATTGCAGAAAATCGGTTAGAGATCGTAAACGTTTCGATATATCTTTAATTGACCTCAACACAAATAATCATAGCTCATATAGCAAAACAACAAATAAAGTTAACACCACAGAACAACTGAGTGACAATTAATAGGAAGATTGTAACTTTAGTTAGGAAAGAGCAGATCAAATTAAGCGAACGCCAGTGAATAATGAAACGGACCCCATACCCGCCACTGAATGGAAATTGGATAATGATAGCGAGATAAGCTCACAAACTAAAGTATAAGTATACACTAGTTATGAACTAGTTTCTGACGATAATTGAGGACGCATTGTAAATGTAACCACAGCGTATAGTTTTGTGTATAGGTAGTGAATTTCAATTTGGAGATAACAAAGGGAAAATTATTGAGCCGGCTTAATGTACTCATACAAACACATTCAGAGCGATAAATAACACGTTTATAATGTTTCCTATAATGTAGAGCAATTTAGGAGATTGTCCTTACGATAGACCAAAATTCACGCAAGCATTTAATTTAAAGCGACCTGTGAATGTAATTAGTTTAACGTTTTTACAATTCAGTTGAATTACGATATAGGTTTACTCTCACTTTAAGAAACTAGTAGTATTTATTGCGCGCCGGCCTTGGTCAGTGCAGGATATAATTATTATGTACACAGTAGCACATTATGCCATGCAAGTTCGTGTCTTCTACGAGTACACAACGCAGCTCTGTTACAAGGATCATCAAAGACTGGGAAACACATCGGCTTGTTTTCATTTTTCTGTTCGCATTGCAAGACTGGATTTACCGAGTCAGCTTCTCTTGTGAGAAAAAATAAAACACACAAAAGGCCAGAATTCCTTCTCAAAGCAATAAAACTGGTTGAGTAAAGATTGCGGTAGTGTTGGGTTGCAGCCCCGTCGTGCGAATGCTGTAGGCTTCCATTCATCGACATTTAAGTACACTTCTCGCGGGAGAAACACAATTCACGTTTCATATTCAGATTACAAACAATTCTTTACATAAAATCACAAATGTAGTCCCCGAAGAGTCACATTTCACCAGTTATTTATGAGTTCCATGTAATAAGGGGCGAGCCTATTGCTATTAACCAGACACAGATTCAAAATCCAGGCATCAACTGAGAAATGCCTGATAGAAAAACCCAGTAACACCTTGCCTGACCTGGGAATCGAACCCAGGACCTCATGCTCAGCAGTAGCGCTTGCAACCATTAGACCAACAAAGCACTCGAACTCTTTACGTCACACAAAATAAGGAAGATAATTCACAAAACTTACCTAAATGTAATAATCCCATAACAAGTTGTACTACGCCAGACAAGAAGCAGAGTAAAACTGCGTAATCAGGGTTCCTGCCCTGTATTTGTTGGTATGTCATGAGAGCCAGCAGTGCCGTCGGGCCCAAAGTAATGTCCATGCAAGACCCGAACACTATGTAGACGAAACATCCCATAAACGATGAGTAGAGACCGTCCTGAAAAATTTACGACTATGAACACGTAGTTCACTACCTGCGAGTTACGGGTGTGAAGTACTACATATTACAGTTTTTCTGCACACGCATTCTACCTATATGTTTGTAGGAAGTAATCGGCAGGTAGGCGTAGAATGTGTGGTGTTGTGGCTTGTGAGAAGAGGAAATCGAATTCTGAAAAATGTATACGTTAAAGTTACATCGAAAAAACATATTTTTTTCTTAATAAAACCGTAAGCTCCTTATTATGGCCTGGATTGGAGTTCGTTTTAAGCAATACAAATTCAATAATTCATACATCATATGCTAAGATCTTATCTTTTAATAATATCTCCAACTCATGCCTACATGTGTGTCTATAACTACTATAACAATGAAATTCGAAAGTTCTCAACTAAAAAAAGTTATTATTCATCATTACATAATTTAATACTTTCAATACGTGTTCGCACTATATTTTAGGCTGTACTTTGAAGGCCTATACGTAAACGGCCTTAATGTATCCAAGAACCCGGTCACTGCACCCCAAAAATGCAATCAGAACCTCGTATTTGGAGGAGATCGACTTTTACCTGCGAGATTGTGACTCCCTGTCGATATTAAAACGTTATTCAGATTCCTGGGATGAAAATATTCGGAGGACCTGTACCAGATAGGAGATATGATAACAGAACGTCGAATGTTGCTCGAGATTAAATATTTTATGGAGTCTACCTATGCTTTCTACGGAACCAATGATGGTCAGAAATGCTATATTAAAATTGGAAGCTCTACTACATTTTTAATATCTTTAGTAAATATTTAGATGCCTGTATAGTATAGGTACTATACGAGTATAACATTACCTGTGGACTTAACCCAGCCAGTGTCGCATACGCCAGAGCTTGTGGTATAACCGTAAGGCCAACTGTGATGCCAGCAATTAAATCTGCTAGAGCTTTCTCCGAATTGTATTCCGGAAGCCATTTTGTAATAGGCAGTCGTTTATGTAACAGACGTTTGTATCGAGTCTGCCTTTTGGTACGATGCTTGGACGGCGATGACATTATTCTGTTTTATCCACCTGATAACAGAAAGAAAAACAATTGAACACAACAATTAAACGCAACAATATATTTCACTTATACCCGTTGTAATTTTGTTTTTTTTTTTTGTTGTTACTTTTACCTAAGTACCTACTTAAGTGGTTACAATTTTCTAAATTATGTAGTCGATGATTTTGGTGCACGGTAAAACTCTAATGAGTTTATGTTGGCACCAACTTAAATGTATAAACTGTATGTGTACTACTGAATGAATAAATAAATAAATAAAATTCAAACATATTAAATTGGTACGTAAATAAATTAATTTGGTACTTTTGAAAAAGCCTAAGTAAAAAGTCATAATACGAGGTTTGGCCTCGCCTATTTCCTCCTCCAATATTGGACCAATTTAAAAGATATTTCATAAACTGAATGAGAAGGATATGTTATACAGATACTGTATCCATAAGTTTTTCTTTTTTCATTAATAGTTGTGAAATTTGTACACTAGTCCTCTGTTGACAGCGGTATAAATCAGCATTTTCTGAGGGTTCTTAGTGCTTATAAAAATATAGTGTCATCAAAAAGGAAAACATATGGACATAAAAGTAGTTAATATTTATTTTTCCGTAAAAAATCATTGCTTTATGGTCATTACCTAGAAAGAAAATAAGCGAGAGCGTTTCTATGGAGAAACCACCACTCGCATTTCCTCTTAATGGCTGATTCATACATAGGCAAGGTTGAAACAATTAATGAACTAAAAATATCAAAGTGGTCAATGACTGACCCTTGCTATCTGAAAAGACTGTCACAATTTTGTAACAACGATAAGAAAACGAAAGAATGTAACCTAGATATTATGCAAGTCATAGTCGACACCTCACATAATTATGAGAATGTTTAGACTAGGTCTATTGTATAATTTATACAATATTATGCCTGCGGCGCGATCATAACTTCATCTGTACTTAAATAAAAATAATTTCATAGAAATAATGAAAATGAGTAACAAAATATATTCAGAACGATTTTATTCAGTAAATAGTTTGAATAAGAGAATCATTAACGAAGCCATAATATGTGACAAAAGTTTTTGAAAACATCGTAAATATTTGTCTCTGATATACGATACAAAGTTTAATACACAGTATATGTAGAGGAGCGCGGTAGCTTCCACAAAACATGATAGAACAATAAAATGTGAGACAAACTTTGCAACATTGTCTATACTTTGCAACCAACGCTGTATTTACCGAGAAATGGAACGGTACACATTTGAAAAATAAAGATTGAAGTTAATTCACTCAGAAACGAATGGTCTGATAGAAAAGCAAAAATAGTTGGAAGAAGTAGCGTGTACCGTCCATTTCACGTTTTATTTTATGCTGTCAAGCTAGACTAGAAGTCAATATGGCTTCGGTAAGGCAGCGGTCACAACGCCCTACTCTCCCTCAGCCTATAAAGCACTCCTGTAGGGAATATTGGGGTAGTTGATTTAATTTAAGACCCTTTGTGTCGCACACTTCCAATTCCCTAATAAAGGCTGGCCACTAAACATGGCCTCCGAAAAACAAAGGACCGAACATACCTACATATTTGCTACGTATAGAAGGAGCACAATAATCGATGCTCTGGTTATTATTGTTGAAATAATAAATACCGCGTATTGTTGCGAGAGATCACTGGGCCTACTATTACGCTTTGTGAAAGGACTGGAACTGTGACCCGGATTAATGTCTATGAACTTTTCATGGAATAGTCACTTTTTTGTATAATTCAAACGAATCCTTTTATTTTACTAAAGGCTATAAAGGCTGAAAGCTATGACAGGAAAAGCCCATACTACACCAGAAATAATGGGAGTATAGTGGAATAACTAGAAAGCAACAATGGGAGAATATAAACCCTAACAATATAGCGTGGTACCTACCCTACAATTTTACTACAAAAGAGTAAGAAAGGGGGGGGCCGAATCTATTACTGTCAATTTATCTCTTGAGTGGTAGGTGGTCAGAGAAAATTAGCTATTAGTGTAAGTTCGGACACAAGGCGAAGGCCATATTCCCCGATAATATTGAGGTCGACTGTGTTAATTTGTAATGGTATGTTACATCGGTTGCCGATAAACCTCCAGTGAACCACGCCACTGCTACGCTTTGTTCCCAGGCAGGTGGGTCTAACCAATTATTCGGCCAGATTGGATTAAGGATTTCCATTAACCCTTGTGTTTGTTGTACATCTTTGACAATGTCGTTTTATGTACGCCCTGATCGAAACGTTATCTCTGTAATATACTGTTTTACGTGATAGGCAATTTTAGATAATACATGATGTTGGATACACGCAATAATGCGTTATTCTGTATATAAACGTGTAATCTTCGTAATGATAAGGTGAAGATACGCCTACGACACAACGGCATTTACTGAGGTTTTTTTTTTGATTCAGAGGAAATCGTCATCAGTTTATTTAGCTTCAACCATACTCGTCAGTTAAATTGACGAAATAATTGCGTAGTTTTGTGATTATAAGCATTATTAGCGAATCAATGGATCAGCCTTGAATTACAACTTCCTTATGATCGATATCTCAATATATTTTCGTTACGGCGAATTAGCTATTGTGTCTATTTATATCTCATTATAGGGAAGATAATATTTTGCTATAATTTTAACATAAAAACTAGGTAGCATTTTTTACAATATAACCTTGAAAGTTTTTGAAAGATATTATAGGTGTAAAATGCTTTGAAAGGTAGTAAGCCAAATCGATTATACATATAACACAATAGCTGATGGTGTGAAATTACAGTGCAATAAAAAGTACATCAATATATATAATAGTATCGTAAGTGGCACAATGCTGTTTAAATAATTATTGACTGTTTGGACAATGTTATTGAACTCAAAATATGCGTAATTGGCTACACGTGATGTAAATAAACCGTATGTATAAGTCTACCTAGGGCAAGTAATCCAGTTCGGTAGACACAACTTTGAGAAAGAAACCGACAGAAGGAACCAGTTGGGTTGGGCAGCATTTGAAAAACTTCGTCAAGTCTTCTCGTCGCCTATCCCGCAGTGTTTGAAGACTAAGGTCTTCAACCAGTGTGTCCTGCCCGTCATGACATATGGTGTTGAAACGTGGACACTGACGGTCGGGCTGGTCCACAAATTCAAGGTCGCTCAGCGCGCTATGGAGCGAGCTATGCTCGGAGTTTCTTTGAAGGATAAAATCAGGAATGAAATTGTCCGGAAAAGAACCGGAGTAATCGACATAGCTTGCAGAGTGAGCAAACTGAAGTGGCATTGGATTGGCCATGTTTGTCGAAGGACCGATGGCCGGTGGAGCAGACGAGTCCATGAGTGGAGACCACGTATCGGCAAGCGTAGTGTAGGATGCCCCCTAGCTAGATGGACAGACGATCTAAAGAAAGTGGCTGGAATTGAATTGAGGAAGGCGGAGGACAGGGTTTTGTGGCGCAGCCTGGGAGAGGCCTATGTCCAGCAGAGGACTGCGATAGGCTGAGATGATTGATAAGTACATTTGTTTGCATAAGTAGTTTTGTTACAAAAAATAGTGCGTTGGTATGTGTAGTAGTAATTCTGATCGATAATAAAGATATTGACCATGAACTGATAACGGCCAAATAACAGTACTTTATCAAACTCTGTTTACAAAAATGATTCATTCAATGTTTTGGTTAGAAAATTTTGCCACCGAAAAGCTTTTTATTTATTGGTACCTACACAGTTTAGATAAGTACATGGAGTCGTAGATCATGAATCTGACAGCGTTATAAAATGGTTTGAGCAAAAAAACCGGATGTTTTCAGAAAAACGTTCGCAGTTATTTTTCCACAATTTTCTTTTAGACATGTATTATAATACCCCAGAGTAATGCTGTTGTGGTAAAATTAGATAAGCATAAATAATTAGTGACGGTAATTACCTGACTACGGGATACTTACTGCTAAGCGCCCGTTTATCATATGTAATCATGCGCATAGAAAATTCTACGTTTTTGACTACCTAGGCTCATGCCAACATACTTTCAGTACCTACCATTGACGATGAGTACGACAACCAATTAACCTATAGGCACTCATATAAATGTCAGCCTAATCCTTTGTTCTAATCCAGCACATAGAATATAGACAAACCAAAGCTCCCTAAAACTTAGTGAAAGAGATAAGACACATAATATTCTTATCTAACACATACAAACATCGGAAACGGGAACCTCAAAGGAGATATCACTGTATTAGGGTCTCTAACGACGCCGTACGAGCATCGGAATCAACTATCGCACTAAACGCCTATCAGGGATCCAACAATAATTCCCTTCCCCAAGACGGTTATCAATCATTTTGGTGGATGTTAGGCACGTAATTCCTCGATCCATCCGTCGACCCATGAGCAGAGTGTAGGGCTGTCCCGGCATCCCGGCCTGATTTGACATCGAAGTCTGCGTTTGGGCATATCTACGGACTCTGGGCTTAAGCTTCTATTCAACGAGGGCTTAGTTTGTTTCCTCCGGATTTCAGTGTTGTGAGTGTTGAAGCGTGCTTTTTAGGTCACGAAATATCTCTGGCCAGGATTTCATCTTTGGATACTTCTGTGTGTCAATCACGGAAGTAGTGAAGTGTAAACATTTCAAACTGGCGTCAACCATGGATAGTACGCAGTAGGTCTATTTTTTGTTTTATCTCAATTTATTGGGTCCGAAAATATCAAAATATGTTTTTATTATTTATCTTACGTTCGATGACCATTATCTGACCTGCATAGCTATTCACAACCACTCGATACGCTTCCGTACCGTATCGAACATCAATCAATGTTATCGTAGGAGTCCTCTAAATGCTGTTCACAAGTCTAAAACCCGAAAATTTGGTCAGTTTAAAATCAAATAGAAGACCACTAATCTTCCGACAGATGTTTGCTGTAGGGGGCAAGGCAAATCAGGTTATTGAAATGTGTCATTTTCGATACGATATCTTGTCGTATGGTTGTGAATTAGGGTGCTGGTGATAAGATTTGGCAAAGTCGTAGCTATTTCCGCAATCGACAGAAGGGGGGAATGGACAATCTAATATATCGAATTTATTTGGTTCATTTGCTGCTAAGAAAAACTTAAGTCCTCAAAAGCAGCCCTATGAGTGTGTGGCGCGATCCGTCACACGCGACTCGACGTGACGAATGCGAGGTGCTAGGAGCCCGCAGAAACGATAATCCAATGAACATTCCTATGGGAAGTACATATGATACCAGGCGCCATCTACTCTAATATTACATTCCTACTAGTCTGCAGCTGCGCGACTACCGCATGTGAACGCCCCATCATGGAAATAATAAGTAGCACAATAAACTGTGTGATAATTTAAAAATAATATTTCCATTATCTTCACGAAGCTATGGGAATGCAAGAGAAAACAGCACCAACATGCTTTTTTTATCTTATATGCAAGTTGCAACAGCTGTTTACCAGAAGAAATGGGCCTCTATGGATTAAGATGGGCTAGCAACTTATCCACTTGCATTTTTAATGCAAGCTTTATGGATCTACATAGTTCTCGCACATTGCACGCTGTGCTTGTCTCAAAGATTTACCATTTAGTAGAAACCTAGGTAAGCAGAACCCTGTGATCAAGTCAACGTAACTTAAAGTCCATAATTCAATAAGCCTTATAACATGTCAATCTAGGCCAAAAGGTAAGCCTACTTGCCAACTTGACAGTCCTATAGTACCTGGGTAATCAAGTTCTCAGGTGCTTAAATCGAATGGTAGCATAATCAGCCTATAATTTTCCCACTGCTGGGACACAGGCCTCCTCTCTGTGAGAAGGAATGGGCCGTAATCCACCACGCGGGCCCAGTGTGGGTTGGTACTTGGTAGATGTCACATGTTTTCGATTTTTTGTTCTAGGACATGCCGGTTTCCTCACGCTGTTTTCCTTCACTGTTTTGAAAGCAGATCGAATGATAATTTTCATATACCTTTACCTACTGAAAGGTCGAGTGAAAGCCATTATTAGGTTAATTTCATACTCAATGGCAGGAATTTGCAACATGATTGAGCACACTAATGGTCTGGTTTAAGGTTTCTTGGTCGATTGGAGATACGTCAGATATCGACAGTCGAACGTGTATACTACTTATTTACTTCCTTTTTATGTTACACGTATTTTGTACTGACCTTTTTTCGTTTTATTTTTTGTGTTTAGCGGTGGTGGCTCAGTGGCAACGGTTTCGACTCACGAATTGTAGGTCGTGGGTTCGAAGTCGAATCCAGGCAAGCGCTTTACTTTGTGTGAATAATTTCATCACCACTGCTCTCAAAACGGTGAAGGAAAACAAGTGAGGAAACTGACATCTCTTAGAACTAAAAATTCGAAGACATGTGTCATCTACCAACAGAAAAAAAAGAAAATAAATAAAATATCTAAAATAACATCTACAGTATCAGACGCCATTTATTGCAAATTACATCCATTAGAAACGTTTCACTATCAATGTTTTGTGTTATAGGCTTCTTATTAAAATGTTAATAAATGTTTCATCGATTTTTGTTGGAGCCAACACCCCCGTGCTGTTGCACCAATCGATATATCGAAATTTCAGTAGGTACTGACCTCGTCAAAAGCGATAAGTAATAAAGTAAGATAATAGTTCTAGTCTCAATAATTGATAGGGCGACCATGGCCCCTGATCTTGACTGAAAAATATCAGACAGCGAGTAATTTTGAATAATTTATGATTATTTTTAAATTGCTTAGTAATTAACATTCAAGTGCGCCACCAGCGAAGCTAGAAAGATAGCTACATGTTTATTCTCAGGGATTACTCATATCTATTATTGTCATAAAAAAATTGGTTAGTTAGGTACGAAGGTACCTTATCACTTTACCTTATACACAAATAAATTTTGAATTTTTGGTAAGTAGGTAAAGTCAAGTCTTTCATTCATTTATTTATTACTAGCTTCTGCCCGCGACTTCGTCTGCGTGTAACTTCTTGTTTCTCCGACCCACCCCGCCGCATCGCAACGCCTGTCTGCGCTATTACTTCGGTTTAGCTTAGCGTTCTTTCTGAATTTTATCCTTTTGGCTCGGCTCATAAGGGTTCTAGCGTGATGTTAGGTAGCCTATAGCCTTCCTCAAGAAATTTTTCAGCTTTATTATTACTTATTAGTGACCTGTCCCGGCTTCGCACGGGTGGACATTTATTTTTTAAATATTTTATTTTTTTCTTTCAATCAAAAAAGCCTATATTAATCAGTGATAATGTAGCATTCAAATGGTGAAAGAATTTTTAAAATCGGTCCAGTACTTTTTGAGCCAATTCGTTACAAACATACATACAAATCTTTCCTCTTTATAATATTAGTATGGATTACATACACTTGTTACTTTAGATTAGAGTTGCCAAAAATCGAGTTGAATGGCGTACAATAGGAGAAGCCTATGTCCAGCAGTGGACTGCTATAGGCTGATGGTGATGATGAACTTAAGTCTAAGCGCCTCGTTACTTACAGAAAAGCACATATACAGGGTTATTTGAAAAAACACCAGCAACCTCTTAAGACTGTGCCGACCGTACAGTGGCGCCCTCATCGTTTATTTGGTTATTTCATACAATTTAGAATGAAAATGCAGAAAATAAGCACGTTAAGTTGTGCTTCACAAGATTATACGTTAATATTATTAGAAGCGGTAGTTTTATATTGTTTAGTTTCATTATAATCCTTAAAACGGATAAAAGTGGCCACTATATTCCGTTTTAAGGATTATGATAAAACCAAACAATATAAAACTACCGCTTCTAATAATATTAACGTATAATCTTGTGAAGCACAACTTAACGTGCTTATTTTCTGCATTTTCATTCTAAATTGTATGAAATAACCAAATAAACGATGAGGGCGCCACTGTGCGGTCGGCACAGTCTTAAGAAGTCATTGTACTCATCATTATGAACAACTTTTACTTCGGGACCAAACCTGAAATAGCGAAAAAAAAATCAGCTGTTCCCTACATTTTGACGAGATAGACGAAGATAAATGTAGGGAACAGCTGATTTTTATTTCGCGATTTCAGGTTTGGTCCCATAGTAAAAGTTGTTCATAATGATGAGTACAAGAACCTCTTAAGAGGTTGCTGGTGTTTTTCAAATAACCCTGTATATTTGCCAGTTATCAAATTCTTTAATTTATCAAGTCAGTTCACATAATACCTACCTTTTGAAGCTACGACATTGAGCAAATTATTGCATATAAAAACGGAATGTAGTTACATGTTAACAAAGATTAAAATAGCATACACCTTTAATCAAACAATCTAAAACCATTTTAATGGCCAGGCCAATTATAAGTCATTTAAAAAAAAAAATTCATGGTCTAACGTGTAAAAAAAATGGTTGAATGTCACTCTGCGATATTGATATTACGACGCAGTTTTTATACAGTCATAATACTCAGTGGCTCGTGCAATACGATAGAATCTGCTTTAGCCACTGAGCAGACAAAAATAGCCCTAGGTGAAAAAAATAAAAAGGCGACGAAACGATTTTGTCTGACTGTACTAAATTCTCAGGCTTTATGAGTGGTTAAAACAAATGCCCATATAAACGAATATTACATTAATGTTATGAGTAGCATACGGCAAGATAATAACTATTTTATACGTCACGTTTGTTCGCGGATTACCAAAATTTCTAATGACGCATTGCTATAAAAACAGTACTTGAAGACAATCTAAATACCTACTCGTTTGAAAACCTTATCAAACATTTATTTAACTTATGCTTCAATAAAGAAGTGTACTTACTTCTTTATTTAATAAAGATAACAGCGCAGATTCACGTAAGAGTCGTAAGACTGCTTAACTGAAAATTTATTTTTCGAAGATAAAAAGGTTTTCAGTATATCTACCTAAGTATTCTAACAAAAGAACGATATTTATACAAAAGGTCGCGAATCCATAGTTATTGTACACATGGTGACACATCAAGCTATACATTTCCCATATTAGCTGACTTCGCATTGTAGGTATACAGGGTGGAATTGAAGTCATGGGCATTATTTTAACCTAAGGCACTACTCACGATACTGATTGCATTAGGGCTATTAATACGCAAATCAAAAATATTATTAATGCAATTAAGGAAAACCTTAAAAATGTAGTAAGTCAAATTGCAAAAGGCTTATTATTGCAAATAAACACTTAAAGTAATTAAAACAAAATACTTCGTTAACGCCAATAAATGTTGAAGTATCAAAATCTTAAAGCGCAGTACAGCGCAAAGCGAAATGTAAACAAACATCACCTGCGCGCGCGCGGGTTTTTCCTTACAAGTAATAATAACAATGGGCTAAAAGACATGCCGTCCGGCGGGATTCCCTGAACTCTCTCCGTCCCACTCCCTCACTCGCAAAAATACGAATATCACCCCCGCGCGGGGTCTGCTTCCCGCCGCAACGTGAACCCGGAACCAGTGTCATAACGACTGCGCAGGTGCATTGACGCGTAATTGATTTATTGATCCCGTGATGTAATCGCCGTACTCGCCGCTCGCGTCATACGGTGCTTGGATTGCAGTGTATTAAGTGTTAGTGTAGTATTTGTGTGTTGTGTGTGTGTTTGTGTACACGATGCCTCGACCGCGTAATGTGCAGGCTAGGTACACCAACCAACAATACCCACAAATGGTTGTATGAACTCGTGAAATGTTCCATCGCCGCAACCCAAACGACCCTATTCCTTCACGGGGTCTCATTCCACCAGAACCACTAAGAACCTGTTGGATTTTTCGTCTTTTCACGTGCCAGCACATGCACAAGCCCGTGGAAGAGCACCCGTTTACCCTCTGTCACTTTACCGACAAATAAGGTTTTTTCAAAACAATCCACAAGCTAGGTACGTAAATGTTTTTTTTAATGTATGTTAGTTGACGTAGTTTTGACCGTCCTAAGCCGGCAAAGTACGAAGGGAAAGTTGGAATTTATTATGAATCAATTCATTGGCAACTTACGAATGTCACGTGAGTCGGGCGGGGTCAAAGAATTCACGCCCAATGACGCGTACGGCGTAACGTACCTACGCATTTGCTATCGAGAAGCGCAAAGTGTTTGATACTTTCTATGACTTACTACATTTTAAGGTTTTCCATACTTGCATTAATAATATTTTTGATTTGCGTAATAGTAGCCCTAATGCAATTAGTATCATGAGTAGTGCCTTAGGTTAAAATAATGTCCATGACTTCAATTGCACCCTGTAGGTTTTTAGAACAATTAGAAGTCAGCTTATACTGGTTATGTAAAGCTTGATGTATAGCCGTGCGTACTGCAGCGTTACCTCTGCTGGTAAAACCTCACCTCTTAGATTAAAACATTTTTTTCCAAATAATGACTGTTTTATCTTACTGTTTTTTTTTTCAAAGGGAGTTCGTTTTTTGGCAGGACATGATGTAATATTTGATGGATAAGATTTTTTTTCTTTCTCGCTTAGAACTTGCTTGTTAATGAAATTTTACCTAAAATATCTTGAGGATTCCTGAATTTACTCTAAAATTGCTGTCATAATACATCCACGCACTGACTCCGGCCAACGTGCAATGTTTTAAGTCTTGGTGTCAAGTTCCACATCAAAAACCTACTATAATATATATGGTGTAACGTTTTCTCCAAACCTGAAGGGCAATTCTCGTAATTTTAGGAACATTCACAGTCTGATCTCAATCTATAAAAAATACCTCTAATTTCCCTACATTTTGACAAGTTTCTGACATTTGTTTGTGAGACTGCGATTAGATTTTGAACGTTTTAAATTACGAGAATTGGCCTCCTGGTATGTATTATTTTATTTTGATTTCCGGCCTTCTTTCTCAGCGAACCTTTCTCCTTCTCTGGTCTGACACCTTATTTTATTTGTCCTAGGTGTGAGCCAATGAAAAAGGGCGATTTGCTCTTTTGTCCGGATACCGGATCATCTACTGCTTTGTGAGTCACAAGTTATTACATACTGCAACCTAGTTGCAGAGTAATCCTGCATTTTGAGTCCCGCGGGGCGTTGCCTGCTGAACTTCGTGACCACCTTGGTCTGTGTCCAGGAAACAACGATCAAATACCTTTTTTTTCTTTTTATGAAATTTTCTAATGTATTTTTTAATCAATTTTATCTAAAATCTGTTCTAAAGAGCCTAAAACTCGATTGCAATCAGGTAAATGATTCGCAATATTCGTTTTAAAATTGGATTCCAAAAAACATCCAGAAATTGTTAAACTCAAGAAGAGTTTAAATTCTTTTTTTTTCTAATATTTTTTTTTAAAATAACCATTAGCTATTGTCAAGTCACCACCCTTTTTATATACCTACCTAGATTTTTTTATACATTTTATATTGAATTTTATATTACAAAATTATACTTAAGTATATTTTATGTGATTATTTTTATTTTCGCTACAGTACCTACAATTTTTAACACAAAGTGAGAATTAACCGAAAAGTACGACGTAGATACTAAACTGAAGGCAATTAACTGATGAAACAGGTACCTATAATTAGACTGCACAATAATACATAGTTTTATTGATACCGCAATTAGACTAAAATGTTGATGTTGCAGTCTTGAAATATTTTTACCCAGGACCGTTAAAATTGAGGTCACTCACAATGTGTAAATGGTCAATTTTATAATTTTTGTGGTAAAAGCGGAAAGGTATTTGCCGAAACTCAAAAGGTATTTGGGTATCCGTTATCAGTCTCACTGAGTAATAAGTCTATTTGGAGTAATTACAATTAGAACGACGATAAATTAGCGTCCAGTCACATCGTATTTCAGTGAGAATGAATCGGTGGCGTACAAGATAACAGGTCACCGGCCAACAGGAAGGAATGTAGGGGGAGATAAAGATACTGAGACGGAACTAAAATTCGACAGCAACGTATTCGTTAGATATTTCTTTAGTATAATTCTTTGGATAACACAGCTGCATGAAGCTAGCTTGTACCGGCTGACTTTTTTACCGTCTGGAAAAAAACAGGGTATAAAAAGGTGAACGGAATAGAAGCCTATGGCACAGAATATAAATTCATATAGGTACATAAAATGCACACTATGCAGCCGAGCATATTATAAGTTGGGGGATTACATCGCTGACAAAAATGTTTGGCTCAACGCTAGTCCTGCTTCACAAGGTCGCATAAACTAATTAATTAACATTCAAAAATATAGTTGGAGCTGCTGAAGATTGAAAAACTATCTTTGTATTGTATAAATTCAACATCTTAGTATTGTATAATTGCATAGCATATGTGTGAGCACTATGTACCTAAACTATAAAGCTACCATTTACTGGGACGTCTTTCATTGACTTGAATGTGCCCGGGCGGCTGAGAGTATGTCATGCTCACTCAAATGTCTCGCTGGTGGTGGCGTGTGTGTTGGATCATTAAGTTCCCTTCAAAATGGTTGAGCTAAATGGTGCTGATCCATACGTCATGTTCGTGAACGGGCGCCGCCAGTAGGTCATAACCGCCACGGCTTATTTTAATTTATTTCCAATTTTTAAATTTATTTTTATCGTGCACGTCTTTCTACATCGTTCTCAAATGAATGATGTAACCAATATTTTGTAACAATTTAATGATTTAAAAGAGTGTCCGTGGAGTTTCTTGCCCGTTCTTCACCATAAGTACCTAAGTACCTACTTCGCTTTGGAATGGGCGACTAGCTTCATCTTTCTGACTGATTGATCCCTTGAGAATTCTAAAGTGCCTGTAATTAGTTTGTTTGAAATATGTAGGTAAATGCTTAGAGTTTGAGTTTACAGCAATATTTTTTTTAAAACCTAAAATGAAATAACCTATCAATAAATACTAAGTATACTTATTAGAAGTAGACTTTTTATACAAAACAAAAAATAAATCGACAAATAATATAAAAAATCAACTTATTTGCAATTAGGCACCCTACTCTACGCGGAAATTAGCAATGAATTCGCCATTCAATCCTTTGATTAAAGCCATCGGCCGGCTTCAATCAAAGGATTGAATATACAAAATAAAAATAAAAGAGATTTTTAATTTATTTTTTGTGAAAAAAAAAGCAATTTCTGTGGCACAGGCTTCCACTCCGTTCACCTTTTATACCCTTTTTTTGGCCAGACGGTAAAAAGTCAGCCGGTATAATTTTTTAAATTATACAATAATTAATACTAAAGATATCATGCAAGACGTTAAAAATAAAAAAATCAAAAGCAAACTGTGAAGATCCATATCAAAGAATGTTTTGTGAAATAATCCAAGCGATTTTCCAGAAATCAAACTTCACTTTCGTAAAGGCTCGCTACACGACGGTCACCATGTTTAAGCGACTGAGATAAATACCTAGCAAGTGTTATAAAAAAGTAGTAATATTTTCACCCGAACAAATTGTCCGAAATGCGAGTCCGTCGATTACGAGACATCGATTTGTTTCGCGCTCCGTCGCAAGCACGGCACGTTCTCCTCATTAATACAGACCCGAACAGTTTTCCCAGACTCTGCAAAGACCCAAAAGACAAGAAAAGTGTCCTCTAGATAGATTTTGAAGAAAAAGTGCTTACGAGATAAAAATATTAGCAATCAGCAAAAAAAGAAAAAAAAAACAGCAAGGGTTCTATCCTTTGTATTCATATTCTTCTATAATATAATTTTTTTTAAGAAAAAAATTGTTTAGTCTATGTAAAAAAATAAAGAGGTGGTTTTTCAAAAAGATACAGCTAAATATGTCAACGAATCACTTATTAGGTTAGCATTATTTTGTTGTTCACCAAGGGCTCTCCTTCGCTCAAAAGAAAATCCAAAGTTAATTTAACGGTCCATAAATAAACATGTCGCGTTTTCATTCACAATAGATGATAGTGCACATCTGCAGGACCCAGGACCCAATGAACTTTCCCTTAACAAATTACGGTACCCGTGTTAGTCCAACGATTACAAGTCGCCGATTCATCACGCGGAGTTTCGGACGTAGCACGTACTTCTCTCATCTATTCTAGCCGTCCAACGTCCGATCAGTCAATGTTATCAGGAGTCAGCGACGACAGGTTCGCACGCCTTCAATGAGCAACAAAATTAATTTCAGAAAGGGCTGAAGGTTCACGTATTGAAGAAATACAAAATAAAAAATACGGCCTGTCGATAAAAATATCATGAAGCTGTGAATGATCGGGAAAAGTTCACGAATTCAAAGTTCAGACTTAATTTCAGAGAGAATTTCAGGATACTTAAAGAAAGATAAAACTTCCAAAGTAAACAATCTGTAAACAATTGCTTGCGTATTGTTTTCAGATCGAAAGTTATAAACTTGAAATAGTTTCCTGTAAATTTTCGTCCGCTTGCATCACACCCTGTGAGAAGTATTTAGAGCATTGTGTATTGGTTTTAGCGCGTAACCTTATATTACAGAACTCGTAAAACCCGCTGAGTGACTGGTGTTGAGTACCGTTGTCTCGACATATTACGCGATTTCCTAGCAAACAGCCCGATCACGACAGATAAAAATGTTACTTGTAGTCGTGTCACGATTTGGCACTCTCAGCGTTTGTCGCTACTGTAATTTTGAAAAAAAAGTTTATGTCTTTATTTATAGTAAACTGTTTGTTGTCAAACATAACCTGCAGTTTCCTCGCTTTGTATCATATTTCTTTAGCATTTCTTATTCTAAGAATTTGTCCAAGATACTCAAGAAAACAAAGCATTTGCACTGCATAAATAAATTGTGATTTGAGTTCAACAGTGCTTCAACTCAGAGATTCTATATATTTCTGGGACTCAAAACGTTCAATACAGAGACGGTAAGTACTGGGGAAATCGTGTTCGAATATCATTGGACCAATTTTCAGCGTCGGCGGTGGCAATGCCGTGTTGTCAAGTGTGTATTTCTTTATCGTTTTTGCATATTTTTTTCTTTTATTTGCTATTACCTATTTAGCGTCACAAAAAGAGAAAGTAGGTGTCATTGTGATCGATAAGAAATAAAGTTTATTGTTAAAAAATGAAAGAGTGGTTTAAATTAAGTAGATAAATAAGTACCTATGTAAACAGAGTAAAAAATATTTTTATGAATAATATATTTATTACTTATAACGTAGGTATTCAGAATGAGTAAAAAAGTAATGTAGGTTGAAGTAAATGTTAATGAACTAAGATTATCCGCACGTTGTTGTATCTTTAGTTATGTGCTAACAACATACACACAACTTTCTTTAACATTAGTATTCCTACGATGTACCCTTTGAATAACGTCAGTGCTTAAATTCGTTATACTTAAGCTTTTATGAAAGACCACGAATATTTTATTTTTCTTTATTAACGCGAGTATATTGAGTTAAACCTAATTGGGATGCTGTGAACGCTTTAGCGCTTTCACCAAAACAAAAAAAAAAACTATTTTGCTTGTAGTGTATCTAAGTTTTGAAGGTCACATACCTAATTATTACGTGATACGAATTCAAAATGAACGTTCGCGGCGACATATTATTTACGATGTCGGAGAAAAATTTGCTTTTGTGTGAAATATTTGCTTTTGTGGCTGAAACCCTTTCTTATATTCGAATGTCGTAAGAAATATTGGCAACAAAGCGAAAAAGAATTTTATTGTGAAGCCACATTCTCTTGGTGTCGGTTTCTCTAGCCTAAGAACATTCCAACGTTTGTCACTTGATACGTGACTCGTGAGTGCCACGATCTCGTTGTGGACTGAACCAAAAACCGATGCTCAGCAATACCCTCGTATTAAAAACGTTCCTTTGAATTTGCTGACAATAAAACAAAGCTGGCATGATTTTCGTGAGATAAATTTGCAGGACCTTTTTTGGAAGAAATGTTTTAAAAGAGTAATAAACGTTAAGGTCTTACAGCACCTTTCAATGTAAAGTTTCATGTGTAAAACCAAGGTTGATGATGATGAGAACTCTTTATAGGAGACTCATCTCAAACCAAACTTAACTTTTGAATGGTAAGTGCAAGGCCACGTAGCTCACACATTTCTCTAGCATAATCAACCCTGAACAAAACTAAAAACTGTCTGTGGTTTCGCTCTCAAAACTAAGAGACACAGAAAGTCCGCTTAGGCTCATTTAAAATTCTTTCAGAGCACAATAAAAACTAATTACATAGACCTCCGCTTTGACGTCTAACTTTACATTTAGAAGCCAGTTATATGTCTTAGGTATTTCTAACACAAGACTCTGTTAAAGTAGGAAATTTATTTTAAACTCTTAAAATAAATTAATTAATTGACGTCAGCAGTGTTAACAAATAGCTACCAAAAAATACAAGGAATATTATCGTTCAAAACAATGGTAAGTAATACAAACCAAGGATGTGAATTGTGTTTATAACAAATATTTGAATTGTTATGCGGTAATTTGTAATTTCAAATGTCTGTCTAACAAAATACCTACGACTTTTGAAACTCAATGCTTCAACTGAAAAAATCGAATTAGTCCGTCAGATTATCAAAAAAATATTTGACCCGTATTTTTTTCTTTTGTTACGTAAACCAAAATTGACAAAGATACGACGCTTCTAAAATTCTCAATACGTCACGCCTTTTTTTTTTTTTTTTTTTGTGGATGGGAAATCATCCAATGACCCCTCCCGCTCTGGGTGGAGCAGAAGGGAGTGTCAGACTCTTACTGACTAAAACCCACCCGTGTTCCTTCCTTAGCCCTTTGTGTTCCGGGGTAGCGGTAACCCTTTGGGACAATCCCGCTGCCCCGGCAGGCTTCGGCCCTTTCGGGCCCCTTCCTAATGCTGACATCTCTTTGAGGCGCGCGTGGAACACGTACGCGCCGTCCGGCACGGGCCTGGTCCTGATCGGACGGAGAGTTACCCATTACTCTCCGCCCGCAGGCCCGCGCCTACGGTGGCCGGGAGTCGTCTCGCGGCTCCCGACGCCCGGGGCGTCTCCCGCGGATACGTCACGCCTTGGAATAATTTTTAGTGCGTTCTGACGTCACGAACCCCATTCCCGAGTTTTGATGCGTTTTATCTTTGTCAATATTCATTGATTTTCAAAAATAAAAAAAAACGTGTCCATTATTTTCTAATACTCTAACTGACGCCGTACTAATAGATTTTCAATTTATTGATGGTGGAAACTAGCCTAACTATTCAATGACATGTTATCATAAATTAATTTCAATTAGTTAACTTTACGGTGAGTCTTGTGTTGTCCTATTTATAGTAGTGCTTAAGCATTTATTTATGAATATTTTATCTAAATATATTAAAATCGTGTGTCACCATGTTCGTACACGCTAATCTCCGAAACCACTGAACCGATTTCAATAAAATTTTGTGACTGTGTATCCAACTTCCAACTTGAAGTATATATTATAGTTTTGGATCCGATAGGTGGCGCTCTGTGCGAAGCAGGGCCGGGCCGCTAGTGTATTATATATGACTAGCTTCTTCCAGCGACTACGTTCGCGTGAAATTTCAGCTCTCGACTCACTGCGTCACATCCCCGCGCGTCATTATCTGACTTTTTTATTTTTGCTCGGCTTCTAAGGGTCGAAAATATTGTTTTCGGGCCATTTGATTTGTCTTTGACATCGTTCTGTTCACAATATGGAACATTCAAGATATTGCGTTATTTACGAATACGAGTTCTACCGTAGCACCACCGCTGCAGAAACAGCTCGAAGGATTAATGATGTTTATGGGGAGGCTACCTACTGTAAAATAAAACACGGTACGTTTTTGGTTCCGACGTTTTCGTACTGGAAATTTTGACCTACAAAACAAACTACGTGGACGGGCGGGTACCGTAGTTGACAATGAAAAATTGAAAGTGATCCTGGAGGCGGATCCATCGCTAACCACGTCAGAGTTAGCGGCAGGCGTCGGTGTGAGTGATTAATAGTAGATTGTTGCATCGAGCGCAAAGTGAGTTATTAATGCACGAGTGTTATGTTGGTGCCCGTGCGCACGCGAGTGCACTAAATGAACACGAGTGCATTAATTACTCACTTTAGCAAGGTGCGTAATCTACTTTTCTTTCAACTACCAATCTATCTACTGTGATAAAATATACCTACTCAAAATAAAAACACAAGTTAATGAAAACAAAGTATCCCGCGACTTTTGCGGCAAAAGGTTATTAACAATTTCATTTGCAGCTGTTTTTATACTTTCTGGAGTTAAATCCATTTCGCTATCGCTATTTCTATTTTTTTAAAACTTTTCTTGCTAAATACCTATGAAGTATCAAAGTTTAACAATGATACAAAATGCGCGCCATTTGTTTTTTTTTCACCAAGTCGGTTTTATTCAGCCGATTTTTATTTTCAGCCAGTATCTTTTTGATCTAATGCATACATTTTATATTAAACTTAATGGGAGACATTAAACCTCTGTGATAAATTTATATCTAAATAAAAAATAAAAAACAACGTATTAATGAAAAACTGTGCAACAATGACATTTCATATAACTTTACTGCACTGTTTTGGTTCTAAGCAAAAAATACGTCCTTTGTGCTCGGTTTTGTAGTCATTAATGATAACATTAATAAGTAGTTGAAAGAAAACAATTTTAATTAACTTGAAACAAATTGGTAAAACTGAAAAGCTCAGGAAATGGATACCGCGTGAATTGAGTGCAGCACACCAACAAACATGCGTCGAGTCCTGCGTTACATTACTCAATCGTCACAATAAAGAGGGGATTTTGAATCGTATCGTTATATGTGATGAAAAATATGTGGATCCTGCACGATAATCGGAAACGCTCATCACAATGGTTGAATCGTTGAATCCGTTTACAACTTCTGTAGTAGAAAAACAAGATTTGGTTGATGGCCGCGAGAAAACAAAAAGACGCCAATTTCAGGTATTGTCTTTTTCTTAACATTAATTTCCCAGAGTGTTCTAACTGTTGTTTCATTCATATGAATATGAATGACTTCTGCTGTATAATGATGAATATATAATAAATGTTGTTTGATCAAGTGTCTCTTGTTTTGATCCATAATGTCGTTTACTTCTAAGAAATTAGTTTTCAAGGTACAGGCAACAGTTAGTAAGCTATTCGAAGCACCTTGATCTTTGAGCTCTATAAAAATCAAACTGCTTTTATACATAGGAATACTTATCTACAACGTGTAATTGAACTAGGTAACTAAAAACCTGAAAAGGAATCATTGTACTCATAATTACGAACAACTTTTACTAAGGGCCGGTTTTTTAATCCGTAGTTAACTCAACCAATTGTAAAAAATTGTAACTAATGGTTAAATTTTGGCAAAATGTGTTTTTTTTATCAATTGTTTATCTTTGAATTGTCAAATAACTAACTATTAGTTGGACTAGTTGACCATTAGTTACTATTTTTAACAATAGGTCGAGTTAACCACGGATCAAAAAACCGACCCTAAGGGACCAAACCTGAAATCATGAAAACAACAACAGCAGCTATGTTCGAATATCTCGATTCATAGACAAACAGTTGTTTGTAATGATGAGTAAAATGACTTCTTTTCAGATGTACAGCTACATATTTTAGACAGGTAAGGTATAAAAATATTGGATTTAATACTACAATAGAAACGACTAATTTAGTTAACTGAAGTTCTAGTTTTACCTAAAAACATCAAACAAAAATAAAATTCTTACCACAAAAAATAAAAATCAACAACACTTTCACTTTTGATAAAAAAATTACAAAACAGTAAAAACGTGAAACATATTTTAATGAATCGATTAAGGTTTTTGCGTGCGAATCTGCGCGGCCACTCCACATCGACGTACGATTACTGACTGACCCGGCGATACAACTGTTTAAGAGGCGCGTGCGCACTTGCCCCTCGTAACTTCCCTTGATACATACATATCGTAAACAAACTTGTCTGTATGTCAGTTAACATACAAAAGAAAAAAATTAACAGGTTAGGTACTGCCTAACCAGAAAGGTACTTACTTCAAGGACGTTTGAACAAGCGTAAGAGCAAAACTGTAACGCATAGAAACGCTTCGAACATTTTTAATTATGAATATTTTTAATAATGATATAAAAATAATTATAACTGGTGTGTACTGGATTTTAGTGTCATAAGTTCCGGTGAATGTTCGCTATCGAGTTTATTTCCATGTTCTTAAATATCCGAGTGCCAATTTGTCCCGGGAAGAGGAAGAATAATCTGCAAGAGTATGTAACTGAACGGTGTCATTTCAGGGCAATTTTATTTCAATAAGAATACCTACAGTACCTTTATGTTCGCCCTTTAGGGCACATCTCTGGGGAGACTGTAGAGGTGTTTCCCCGAAACCTAGCTGTGCAAGAGTGCACGGCAGCACGTAATCACTGTGCGCCGTCTTCTGTGAGATCACTCTGTGGGCCGACAGAGAAGAATATAGTAACTACCTACTCGTTAAAATTCCAAAGTTTATTATAGTTTATATTGAACAGTAGGTAACTCTTAGGGGGCCGTCTCCACGAGCGAGAGAATCGCGGCGATATTATCGTCGTGCCATCAAAATCAATAGGAACTCTATGAATCAATCTGCACACGGCGATATCATCGCGACGATAATTTGATGGCACGGCATGACTATCGTCGCGATTCTCTCGCTCGTAGAGACGGACCCTAAAATCCGCGACTTATCTCAGAGATTCTCTTTTCTTCGCTTTATAATTCGATCAGAACTATTATTGTAAGTAATCAAATTAGTCTGCCTATCGTAGTGAAATGAGTCGTATAGCCTTTTCTCTTCTAATAGATGAATCAGACAATTATTCAAGAGATTATTTTAAAATTAATCATGTCGTATTTTAGAGTCGCACTATTTTAGAGTATCACTTAAAACCCGTGTGCCGCGTAAGCGTTGACGTCGCGTCGTAGACGTCGCGTAAACCAATGCGCGCAACGGACGTGAAATTATTGCGGCGGGAATTTTTCGCGCACTGGATTTTCAACGCACTGCTTAGCGGCGAGAGATGTAAAACCAACAGTGTCGTTTTTTGACGCATTGGGAAGCGCTCTGCTGGATTCTCAATGTTCGGCTCAACACCGAGAGTTGAAAATCCAGCGCGCGATAAATTCCCGCCGCGATATTTTTACGTCCGTGCGAACGTCGGCTAATATTGCATACCTACGCAGCGCTATCGACGCTTGTTCTGTACTTGTTGTATCATAAATACGTCGCTATCTCGCGGCGTCAGCGTCGTTTTGTACCAGTGTAGTCTACGCTCTATACTCGTATGGTCGACGAACTTTTAAGGCTACCAAAGCATTTCTCCGTAAGAAAAAATAATATGCCATGCAAGTACGGATGGGAGTAATGGCTAGTTTACCAGTAAGTAGTAATAAACATCTAAACGATTAGATTGCATCACGAGTTGCCCGCTACAATTGATTCGAGCATTAACCATGTAGGTACCAAACCACCATAATTATACTTATACATATGTTGCGTTATCAGGGCATAAAGTATCCATTTTCGCTTGTCGAGCCAATTTTTTTACAATTTAACGAACATTGACCCCCTTGCTGATAAACGCGCGTCGCGCTTGTAATGTTTCAGACCAGTATAACCTTCAGATTTGCCATAATTTTTTCGAGGTTTAAATTTCGCATGACTTTACACTGCGTTTATTACATTACAACACATCATAAGGTTAGGCAGATGGCTATCTATAGTATGCTGTACCACCCATATTTCACCAGTCCCATGTAAAAGGGAGCGAGCCTATTACCATGGACCAGGCACAAATCCCGACTCTAGGCTATTACTGAGAAATTCCAGATGGAAAAACCTAATAATGCGATGCGCGGGAGTTCCAGTGCCTTAGGCATCTTCTGGTTCATTTCGTTCCGTCATAGACCTCATCCATTGCTTTCCATCAGGCGTGATCGAGGTCAAGAGCAAGCCCATTCAGCAATAAAAAATAACACTTTTCCAGGCCAGGGAATAAAACCCGGGGCCTCATGCTCAGCAGCACGTGCGTCCAGCAGACCAGGCAGGCAGTTTACGTTTTTTAATAAATGGCTAAGTGATTAAATCCGAATTTTTCATACTTTAATAGGTGTTTTCGATACAAATATGTAAAGGGAAACGGGGTATAATAATGTAATTGGTTGCTAGCAATTATAGGAAAACTATTAGAGCAATTTAAGTACTAAATGTAAGAAACTATGAAAATAACTATAGAGAACAAAAAATGTCTTTATTTTTTGTTCATTAATGACAGCCTTATCAGATCAGTTTAGCATACTAATGGCAGGAATTTTTAAAATAACACATTGAACGGAAGTTCGGAAGTCAGAGTTCCGATTTATCATACTTAGTACTTACAACATCCACAGGAATTAAATTGTCAGGGAGTACTAGATAGATACTTATCAAACTCAACCATGAGAATGCCTGACTTGCAGTTAAAAATAATAATAAATTATTCTGAACCTATTACTTATTGACATGGAAGGAAATATCCCACAATTTTATAAAAAAAGAGCTTCATTTTTGTTACAATCTGAAGATGAAGAATGGTTTTGGCACACACACCACAAAGTTATGATAGAGATGAACTGTAACTTTGGGACTATTTCGAAATCTTATCATTATGGCCTATTTTATTGAACTATTTTCAGAAAAGTTAGATTTAAGTTCCGCCCCTAAGACAACCCACTGACCTTAGTTTTAGAAGCAATGATAAATGTTGCTGCTACATAATATTTTCTCTGTAAAAGTGTTTAATTTGAGTAACAAATCAACCACAATGCTTTATTTGGTGTATTTAATGATTGAATGATAACTAGCTCAACCAAATCAAATGATTATTTATTTATTCTTGCACTGGAACACAAAAATTTCACCAACAGAGCAGAACAATTTTTGTTAATGTTAACCCGTCAAACAATCTCCTACTAGAAGCCATTTGCCTGGAAGCGCTCAACGGTTTCACAATTATGTTTATTGTTTATTGAGTGTATTTTTTGTTATGAACAATCGCTGAACTTTTGACTCTTAATCAAGAGTGAAAGGCAATAGAATGGAAAATATTTACTAGAGGCAACAGTCACATCTTGATGTACCTGTTGTTGTTCACCTGAAAGTCATTTTATTTTATTGCAGCCCATATTATAGTAACTTATATTTAACAATTAAAGGGACCTACTAATGTTTTAAATTAAAGTATAAAATAATTATTGTTATTTTTACATTGATTTGTAGCATAAATATTACTGCAGTCAACATTAAATCAAGACTGGATTTTCATTCTTTTTAAAAATGTTGTATAGTTAGTATAAATATCTACTTAAGTAACTATATCAAATGACTCAAAAACAAACATTGCACAGCATGAAGGTAAAAGAAAAAATACATATGCAAAAGAAAAACACAAATAGTTTTGTAAGTACATTGAAAATATAACACACTTGGAATATTAAAGCTAAAGCTCCTACCTATCTTCAAATAAGAACCGTATGCTTAAGTAAGTAATTAAAATTACATGGAAGTTCTGCATACAAGGCGATAGCACATAATGTTGGCATAAAAATGCAGCAACCGCATATGCCATTAAAATTCACATGTAATTTAAAAATATTAAGTGAAAGCATTTACTTCGTAACAGGTTTGACGTCGGGACTTTTTAAATTTTCGCCATGTTTTCTATTTGAATAAAACAACGCAACATAACTATGTCATACTATCCGTTCGAGAATAGCATCACTATTTATTGATTACATTATTTCAGTAATCGTGTCACAAAAAAACGGTGCAAGGTGCAATCCATGATTGATTTGGAAGGAAAACACTTACCGAAATCCAGCAGTCCTGTCTGGAGGGGATTCTTGAATTAAATGTGTTAGTAAACAACAAACATTTTCGATTGTTAATGCATTAAATACAATTTCAGTAATCGGACCTCAATATTTTTATAAAAATATGGAAAGAATTTAAAACCTTTCGCTTGAGTGATTTCGAGTGTTGACAAATTTTAGCTTCTGTCAATGTCAAACGTTTCGATTCGACGTTGTCAATAACGTTTCGTTATATATACTTATATTTTTTTAAGATTTACATAAAAAGATTACACCCAGTTCATTAATTTGAAAAACACATGCGTATTTGTATTAACTTTGAAATTAAAATAAAATAGGGTCTCAACATGTTCTCACAAAATATGGAAATAGGATGCGGCGTAAGTAGCGCCACCCGAATAGTGAGCGGAGAACTTGCATATCTTTTGATCTGAATAAGTCAGTAGGTAGTGAGTAGAGTTGAGTTACAGCGTACAGTCATAATTTGAGTTACATATTTATTAGACTGTCCAACAAAAACATAATTTTTATCAAAACCGAAACTTAAGAACTAGAAGAGAAAAAATTAGATAAATTTACATTATTTTTGATAGAAATAATTTGGTTATGGGCCGATTTTGCTATCATCATTTCCATAAAAAAAAAATACTTTTGCCAGATTTTTAACTTAAATAAGAGCCTTGGCAAATACGCTAATGTTAGCATTTGCGATTAGCAATTTAGTTATTTTTCAGTTGCTCGATTCAACTCTTAGAACCGCATGATTTTAGCATTAGGAATCAGCGATTTAATCGCTTTTTGGAAGCTGAATATACGTAGCGACAATGCTTGATTTCTCCGCCATACAATTCAGAATAATTTGAAAATTAAATAAGGTAATAAATCTATATTTAGTAGTTATAGTTAGTTTCCTAATAAGTAATTTATTAAGTTTGTATTTATTATTAATATATTACCGTACTCAAATGAAACGAGTCGCCAAAAAGCGATGCAGAGTCGAAATAATCGCTGAAAAACGTGTGATTTTTAGGGTTTTGTACCTCAAAAGGAAAAACGGAACCCTTATGAGATCACTTCTCCTTCTTTCGTCTGTCAAGACCCATTTTCTCAGGAACGCGTGGAGTTACCAAGTTGAAATTATTAAACCCATTGCTACTGATAGTGTGTTACACAATTACCCCGCTGACATTATTTGTACGGAGGCCAGCACATCAACCTACCCCAATCTATCAAATTTCTTTGATAGATTTTCAACTTTATCGCAAAGGAATAAGGTTTTTATTCAATTAGGATTTGACAGATTGGGGTAGCTTGATGTGCTGGCCTCTGTACCTACAATTGAGCTGTACTTTAATACAGATAGTGTTTAAAAGTCATGACCATGACCTTGAGCACAGATCTCTGCGCCCTTTCCAGTTGTATCATAGGTACCTACTTCTCTTCGAAGCACCGCCCCAGACCGTTATGCCAGATGTCAATATAAATATCAGAGGGGAAATTCTCGTAATTTTAGGGACTCAGTCTCAATCTGTCAAAAATACCTCTAATTTTCCTACATTTTTGACTAGTTTTTGACATGAGATTGCGACTTGATTTTGAATGTTTTTAATTAGGTACCAGAATTATATTGGCCTTCTGTTAGAGATCTATACATAAAGCTAAGTAAACAGATGATGACTCTAATATTTTTAAACTGCATTCAAAATTGGAATACTTGCCGGATAGGTTTCCGTCAGAACTATAAAGGTTTTAAAACGAACATCTCATTGTGTAGTCTACGCGGCGACGCGACGGGGCCGCAGCAAAGAGCTGGTTCTTTACTTTATCGAATCTTTAGATTATCTCCTTTGGGATATTGTAGTCAGTATCGTCTTTGAGAGCCATATTCGAGAATGTTTTTGCGAAAATGCTGTGGAAATAAGAAAATTCTCTGTTAGATTTACGATAACAATGTCTTATGAATAGATGGAAATAAATCTTTTACGGATGTACACCTGCACCAACATGTAAAAATAGAAGCTACCTACCTTACTGTACCTAAGTAGGTATCTACTACTTACCTACCTACCTTAGTGTACCTACTACTTAGGTACCTACCTAATATTATTATCGTCATCGCGATTAAAACTTCCTACAAAAACGTATCAAATAGCAGATACTGTCAAAAATAAATGAATCAAATAAGAAGGTAATCAGTAAGTACAATCCCACACCAAAATAAATAAAGAAAACTTGAGAGGTGTCAAGGGACACCCGGATGGATGGAACGAAGTTCCTTTCGATTAATTAGTGAAGGAATTGTAATAAAATTTTATTTTTTTTAAGTTATAATAATAAATAATGTAATGTATTGAATCTTGTATAAAATAATTATATTAATAATTATATTCAATGCGAAATAGAAATGAAAATATCTGGCTTGCTTTCTATAAGAGAGAGAGAGACAGACAGAGAAACATGCGACGCCGCACAGCTTACAATAGATTACTATAGCAAAAAGTGTCGTGACAACTTTTCGTAAGAATTTTTTCCGTCTAGCCCCCTTTCACAACGCGTGATAAGGAACTTCGTTCCAATAACCAAAAAAAATACTGACGTAGCCGACGTAGGTAAATACCTTACTGTACCTACTGTATTTTTTGCACATCTTTTTAATGTTCTTAATAAGTAATAACACATTCTTCCCCAAAACTCTTTGAGGCTTTGATGAATCTACGCTTCAATGACATCAAAGTTATGGTGATTTTTGTGTGATCATTTAAGTAAATATTTAAGTAGGTAATAATATAATTAACAATATTTTTTATTTGTATGTTTCGGTGAACCTACTAATTAATGCGCGCCAACAAGTTTCACATTAAATTCAACTATTATATAATTATAATAATCGACTAGTATTGGGTGTAGCATTTTAGTTTTTTTTTTCTCCGCACGTTTTCTCATATCACATCGCATTGGCAGAATTGTCAACATCGGCACCATTGCCATAGAGAATACGAAGGTCTTCACTTTATGCAGAACAGCGGCCAGCGCCGGTGGTCAGTAGGTTTTAGCCGTGTTCCAAATTACTGCACTCAGAAAATTAGAGGTTAAAATTAGCATCGTCACTTTTTCTGAATACCTAGCTTGGTTAACAGATGAGAAAACTTCATTTGCCTTGGTACCTACGTCTGGGTCACACTATAACAGTAGATAGGAGATGTTTTACCGTATGGTAAGAATTGCATCCTAACTGATATTATAAATGCGAAAGTAAGTTTGTTTGTTTGTTACGTTTTCACGTTAAATGGCTGAACAGATTTGGGTTCGATGAAATTTAAGATTTATACGAATACGAAGTCGCGGGCAACAGCTAGTACAGACGCCAGCACATCAAGCTACTACAATCTGTCTAATATTTGTTTAATAGATTTTCAACTTTATCGCTAAAGCATAAGGTTCAAAGTTGATTGGGAAAATTTGACAGTTTCGGGTAGCTTTATGTGCTGGCGTTAGTAGATACATACATAAACTCACGCCTGTATTTCCCGAAGGCACATTCCACATTTCGCCAGATATGTTTAAGTACCAAGTAATAGAGGGTTTTGAATTAAATTAGAAATACGGAAATGGATTTCAATAAAAAAATCTGCATTTTTAATGGGTTCTTTATTAGCGGGAAGATTTTCGAGTTTGCTCTTTGAATGGAGTCCGTTGTCACTGCGTCCTGAAACAAAAACAAAACAACATAAAGTTACACATAAATTCAGTTAAATGGTAGAGGCACGTGGCGCTCCGACGGCGGTCTAAAACGTTTTGTTAAAATGTATGTGGTCATACATACATTTATGTATGTGGGTCGAATCTGAAACGATATAAATCACAGAGCAGGCGTTATGCACATAACTCTCTACTTGGGACTCGGACCACTAGACATTAGCAAGGTCTTGTCCCCTGCCAAAGAGTTATGTTGCTCCTTTAAGTCTGGAAAGGTCGAAGTAATAAAAGAATATACTCGTAGTTAAAAAAATTCAAACAAAATGCATCGATTTTCCTAATGTTTTTTTAGGGTTCCGTAGTCAACAAGGAATCCTTATAGTTTCGCCATGACCATCTGTCCGTCCGTCCGTCCGCAGCTTAGTTTAGAGACTCTTAGTACTAGAAAGCTATATTTGGTACTAGCTTTTGCCAGCGACTTCGTCCGCGTGGAATAATGACTTCCGGAAATTGAGGCACTAACTCTCATAGAGTCTCATTCAACGCGTTTTTCAAGACAATAGCGGGCGGACGCCAGCGTCCGCTTGGGGCTTGAATAACTAAAAATATATAACTACGTCAATTATATAAAATAATATATAATAAAACCTACTTCACTTAAAACTAAATACCTATAACTACTATAATTAATAATACCTATACCTATAATTAATAAAAGTACCTACGCTTTTACCTACTTAATATTAAAAAAAAACTGAACATAAATTAACCAAAACTTACCTACTACTAACTAACTACTACTAACCTATTACTACTTCACCTAAAAAGAAATCCTGCTTTCCCAACATTTCCCTTCACTGCTCTGCTCCTATTGATCGTAGCGTGATGAAAAGTATACTATAACCTGCCCAGGAGTATGAAGAACAATTGTACCAAGTTTCGTTGAAATCCGTCGAGTGGTTTTTGTTTCTATAACGAACATACAGACAGACAGACAGACAGACAGACAAAAATTTTACTGATTGCATTTTACTGATCACTAATCACCCGCCGATAGTTATTTTAGAAATATATTTCATGTACAGAATTGACCTCTCTACAGATTTATTATAAGTATAGATTGATATACATAATAATCACGCCGACAAAGTGGTAAAATAAAACCTTAAAAAAAATTAGGGGACCTCCTCTACACATAAAGACGTAAAGTGGGGATGTTTTTTTACTCGTCTACCCCATGGTGTGGGGTATCGTTGGATAGGTCTTTCAAAAATATTGCGGGTTTGTGAAAATCCGTTTGTGAAATAATAAGCTTTAAAGTGCTTTTTGTTAGAGTCAAGTGTCCCCCTGCTAGCTAACTGGTTGCTTTTGGATATGTGAAAAAATTCACTGCAGTAGTAGACCGTATATGTAACGAAATTAAAAGGACAATTATCTCAGCTAGCTTTACAAATTTACGAGTAACGAGAGCATGCTTTTTAACTACAATGTTGTTCTTGGGATAAATTCATTCCAACTATGGAACCCCTCATTGTGCGTGGTCCGACACGCTCTCGGCTGTTTTTTTTTTTTTAGTAGGAAGCACCCATACTTTTGTTGCTTTTTGTAACAAAAAAAAAATAACAACCGAGGTATGGAATAACTAACGGTAGTGAATAATGCGTGTTTATATTAATAAGTATATTGAATAATAAATTGGAATATTAATACATTGGACTGGTTATGTTAAGTTAAAGATACCCTAGCTAATCATGTGAAGTCGAATTATTAACGTTCTCGGCGACCTTAAAATAGCGAAAAAAAAAACATTCCTTTTGAAGGCGAATCTGTTACACCAAAAATAATAGTTTTATTTTAATAAGTTGTGAAAACCAGTTAACTTTTATAATACCTGGGTAATGATTATTACAACAAAATTGAAAAAATAAAGAGCTTAGGAATGTTCCTTAGTTTTTTAAAGTTGTAGCTAATTTCAAATTCATATTTTAAGCAAAACAAAAAACGGGCGGAACAAGGAACCAACATATTAATATAATATAAAATAGACAATATTTAAATGTTTGTTTAAATTAACAACTTATTATAGAACATTGTTTATACATTAGTATGAGGTGTGATCATCCATAAAGTTAAAGAACTCGTTTGATCTTGAATTATGTTTTTGTGTATATTTATACTCATTATGAACTTTTTATAAATATTAGTCACTGTTTTTATGCCCATCCTTCGTCACTTCAATTTATTTTTATCATTCGATAATCAAAATAATAACAAGATGTGTATGTGTCATCTGTATAACTTAATATGAAATCCAATCCAGTTTCTATCCACTTAATTATATGTCTTTGTTATGTCCCTAGTCCCAGTCCCAAAATTGTGCGGAGAGGTTATCAGTGGGACCTAATTTAATTCATTATGCCTTGTGTCGGCGTCGACCCTTCCACGACAAGGCGAAAATATCCCTATGCAAAATTCTTTGACCGGGATTATTAATGTGACCAAATTTAACAGCCCTTTATTTCCATACGCTTTTTGTTTTTAATGAATATTTAGGGTTTAAAAACTAATGACGACGAATTCAGAATTTCCGGGTTAAATTAGGCTTATAACAAGACCTTGGAGTGAATAGCCTACACGATTGATGCTGGACGTAGGTTCATTATAATGTAGGTTAGGTCCGTAGTTCCACCGCAGTGTGGGTAGTCAACCAAGCTACCACCTTGCTAACTGGCTAATACTCGTATTTTTACCACGGCTTATATTATTTTTCTATAGTTCGTGTTCGTATTGAAATGAGAGAAGAGGAGATTATAAACGATATCTTCTACATAATATTTTCTATACATACCTACTTAATATTATACATTGAAGTCGCTTTTCGTGTCTGTCCTGAGTGACCGCGTTGTTCTTCTAAACTACGTTACGGATTTTGATCGGTTTTCAATATCATTTAAATTTTTTTTCCGGAAGGTTTATGTGTATAATAATTTCATGTAATCAAGAAATCTCAATGTTTTGTCAAGACGTTATAACCGTAAGAAGCAGGGGCCCCACGTCATACATAGATCTCTATATCTATGTATGCAAATATCAATTTCAGAAACCACTACACAAAATTTGATGAGTTTGATGAATTGGCCGTCTGCAGATATGGGCTCTGTTAGTTTCTAGCACACTTTGTGGCAAGTGTTACAATTAATTGAGTGCTTCAGATGTGGGTCTTGAAAATCAAATGTCTATGGAGTAAGGCAGAATATAGGTAATATCACGTTCATTTAGTTTATAGGTGGTGACGATATTGAATTGGGGTTGTATGAATTCAGGCAAAGTCGGTTTATAATAATCCCTAAAGACACCTCTGCACTTTTGAATGTATATGATATACAGTATGGAAACCACATACCTACATGCAATAGATTATACCACATACTTGGTATCGCCTTTTAATTTATTTGCCGAAAAAATATCAGCTCTCTACATACATTATGTTCGTATAACTCGTCAAAATGTAGGGAACAGCAGATTTTTTTTCGCGACCGATTTCGTTAATTTTTTTTAATAAGGTCAGAAAAAGCGATAACAAGTACCTAAGTATGTGGTATAATTTCTTGCATATAGGTACTTGGTTTCCATATTGTATATAATTTGATTGATTCAGGGTGACATACCTACATAGGATAAAGGGGGTGACATCCCGACATCGACGCGCAAACTGTAACCATGTATAACCCATAATATTATGACATTCAAGAGTAGAGAGAAATGGAAAATAAATATGATAGTGCTGCGTATCCTATTTATTTTGTGCCATCCTCTCTGATAATAAAATCTACGATCACCACTACTTTTTTAATCTTTCATTGTTCTGTAAATACTCAGATGTTTCCGGGTTAAAATATAATTATGATGATGAATAAAGTTATAAGTAAATAACCTAAGACACCATTTTGATCCAAGTTGCGAATATTCCAATAGCAACCACCACCTTCTGCAATGTATGCACAAAATCTTATCATCTTCAGCACGGCCCACGTTTTGTGAATCCTACACTGAAACTAATGAACTCAGTGAAGAGTCAGTGGTCTTTCCACAACAAAGCACATTCATACAATACGTCAGAAACAGGCGACTTAACTACGTTTGGTTGTCCGCAATGCAGCTTCCTAGCCCCTGTGTAACAAGAGGAATTCAGCTAAAATTGAGTAATTTAGCTAGAACATTCTTTTCTAATAAAATTTACTTTGGATAGCAATCGAAATGTTTACCTCCTTAAAAATATCGTCACGTCTTTATTTAATTCGCCTCGAGAAAAATTTCGAACCTAAAATCTGTTGTGCTATTCTGTAAATATCTTATCGTGAAAACAGTGAGCTGTCAATCCTTAGCGTCAGGTAGGATGACTGGTTCACTTCACTTAAATTTTCACTATGAGGTTTTTACAGAATAGACCGACTGCTAACACCGCGGCGAATGATATACTGTCACGTTACGTCTGTCACAAATATCTCTACTTTTCTATGCCATAATTGAATACTATGCTATCATTGGCTTCTGTGAGCTGTGTGTTATGTACGCACTATCCTATGAGCAATAAATACCTAGTGCGTGGATATAGAGGTGTGTTATTAGGGCACAGGAGAACAGTGCCTCGCTCTTTCGATGCAGGTATGTAGGTAATCCTACTAAACCGCTCACGAAATAAAAAAGACTGCCTATTTTTAGCGCGAATTAGATAGGGTGTACTTGTGCACAGAAAAACTTATAGAATACAATAGAATACTCTTTACTATAGGTACTTTGTTGTACGTTGAGAGAAGATAGAATATAACAATTTTGATTAAAATACTTAAAATGTCTCGGTTTATGTTTTTATTTTTTATCTAAGAACTTATGTGAATGTAATGTAATAAAAAAAATATTATTAATCATAATTTGATTGAATTGGTCATAATAATTATTATTTTAACGAGTTTATCTTTATTACTAACGACGATAATATGAATAAAATAGATAGATAAAGGATTTAGTGATAAAAGTTTTTATCAAGTAGTAAATTAAAGTTAGCGTTATTTGTTCTAAGAATTTGTAGTAGGAAAAACGACGTTTGACAAAATAACACTAAAGAAGGCTGAACTAATAAATGAAAAGTTTAATAATTGACATTCAAAATTCACTCACCTCACTTAAAAAGATCCAAGTAGTGACCGTCTCTCATCTGACGAAAGATCCGAGAACAAGTTGATATCAGACGTTGAACTGTATTCCTTATTACTGTTGATCCTGTTGATTTCCTTCAAATTCTGCACAAAGTTCTTAAAATGCTTATTATAATCTTCTTCATTCTCGTATTCCTTCTCAAATTTCTTTATAAAATTCTTGAACAAATTCGGTCCATCCTTGATATCGTAAATTGGTTTCGGCGAGTCATCTATTGCGTCTCGTGCTTCGTCGTAACTGTATAATCCTGCATCGTCACCGTAGTCAGATAACACGATATCATCCTGACAATTTGTCAATTGTATTAAAAAAGCTATCGTTACAGCGATTGTGACAAAATACTTCATTTTGTTGTAAACACGGTATAAACACGCCATGGTCAGCACAGCTCTGAGCGTTTTTGTTTAGCCTTAGGTTTATATGCGTGACCTCGAGAACCTGTCCTATTATAAGTGAATATGTTTTTTGCAATCTGATTGGAACTGTACTGTAGGTACTTTGTGTTGCTGCACTTTGTATGTAGGTAATTGAATTTTAATGCCTATGTACTTCCGCCAGAAATAGATCATTTTGCTTACCAGTTACCAGCCAGCCTATAATCTTCAAATATTTCGTTCTAGGACATGCCGCTTTCCTCACGATGTTTTCCTTCACCGTTTTGAGAGCAGTGGTGATGAAATTATTTACACAAAGTAAAGCACCTGTTTCGGTTCGAACCCACGACCTGCAACTCGTAAGTCGAGACTGTTACCACTGGGCTTCAACTGCTCTACTCTGCTCTGCTTACCAGTCGATAAAAGTTATTTTTCTTTGAAAATATTGATGGTATTACAACCTGCAAGTTGAAATAATATCTTAGTTTGAATCCATTATTATTGGTAAGACGGATAAGGACGGCCCATAGTAGATTATAAGAAAACATTTAATATCGATACAAGACTTGATGTCGTTTGACATCCGCCTTATTAATCCTCATTTATAGATAAGATGGCCGGAATAAAGGTCACTCATAAGCTCGATTATGTAGAAAATTAACATGCCTATTACTAATATGTTAATAGGTAAGCATGTTGAGTTCATGACTGTCGTCACTGAGATTATGTTGATTCTGAGCATTTTTATGACAGTGGACCGTGGCTGCACCGGTTTAGTTTATAGTCTACGTTGATCACAAGGATGTAATCAAAGCAAACATCGTCGATTTAAAAAAAAATCTTATTTTTCGTAAGCAAAGTAAACTATGAAGGATATAACACCACACTCAAATCCTCAAGCATATTAGAATTCTCCAAGTAAGTACACAAACCACATGCAGAAACAGCCGACTTGGAACATACAAATGTTGATCCCTATAGAATTGAATGCTTTTGACATTACAGTCAGCATCTATTTGCCTTCACTGTCTATTTATTTTTAACTGAAACAAAATTTCATATCGAAAGCATCACAGTGAACCTTAAAAAGCAAAAGCCTATACCAGAAATAGTTTTCTATAAAAAAAATAAAGAGATACAGTTCAGGTGTGACATCGGCGAAGACAGGCCAGTGTCGGGCCGAGATAAGTAGAAAACAAAGGTTTATCAGTAGCCAGCTGTAGGCACGTACCGCGCAAAGCCGGTGAATTACGTGGCTAGGGTGGCTAGCGGGACTTGGCTCGAGCTTATCTGTCAACAAAACACCTAGCAGGTATCTAGCGAAAGGTTGAAAATGCTACAACTTAGTAGAATCGTGATAACTAACAAAAACAATTACAAGTCTGGGGAAACATGTTTTTGACAATTAGATCTTTTCGTTCATTCGGTTTCGCCTGAAGGTCTACAAGATTGTAGTGATTTTGGTACGATTTTTACATGCGGCGAAGAATTACTACATCAGAATTATATTGCTCTTTTCGGAATGGCTTTAGTTTCACCAGGATGGTCGTAAAGAACATTGTACTGTTGCTGGAAAACTACAAAATGGCGAGAAATTTCCATATTATCGGTTCATGATTATTCAAAAATCTCTAGGATTTTTTGTTTGGTATATAAGACCTATTAATAAACGATTTATAGTCCGAGGAAGAATTCACTTCAAAGCAGATGAATACGCAACTTATGCTACTTTATAAAAACCCGGTAATGATTAAACAAGGAAGTCAAAGATTATATTGATGTAGATGATATTATTATGTTAGACGCGGAACCCGTTGAGCACTATGCCGGCGTACGCTCATGTTAGCATTGTAAATTGGGTTAAGTTAGTTCGGGTCGTGTAATACTCACACTACATGACCAATTCTGACGTCTTGGTACTTCGGTGGACGGAACTAAATTTGCTAATTTAGTTTATGTATTTATAAAGTTCCGTTGTTATGTGATGCAGTTATTAATTTCATGAAGATATAATAATTTTAACAGTTTTGTTTTTATTTAAAGAAAATATAGATACAGTATTTTTATTTCACGAATGACGCGCGCTTTAATTTTGGTTACCAAGTGTACAAACACGGTGTGAATGTGTGTTGGCGAATCAGCTGTCGGTACCGTCCGAGACACGGGCGAAGTCGGAAGAGTGTGTGTCTGTGAGCATGTGTGTTATGTACTGATGCTATGCTCGTTGTCACGCACACATTCACAACGTGTTTAGTACACCTGGTTACCACAAGAAAAGCGCGCGTGGCTTCATAAGAAATAATACCATACTTTATTGTCTGGCTGGTTCAAGAGCTGCACCCTAATTGCTTAACATACTATCAATCGGAATCTGAATCATTTTAAAACAAATTGCTAATCCATTGCTTCATAAGTTCAAAAAGTTTGTTTGCTCTACACGTAAATAACGCAATGAATGTTGTTGAACTGTCAAAATAAAACCGATTCCCATTGATAATGTATTACGCAATTGCCCCGCAGGAACAGCTACGTCACAGAATAGATAGTTTTATTATTAACATAAAAATGCTTAAATTCAATTGTAAAACAACTAACTATTTACACTAGCCACTAAGGCGGATCACCCACTGCGTTTCACGCGACGGAGCACGGGACACAAATAAATATAAAAACAAAAGGACACTTATAGTCGGAGAACTCGTTCATATCGCTAATGTGTTATCTATTTTAAGGTAGAAACCAAATTGTTGGGTTTTTTTTTAAATTGAGTATCTTGCAAATACCGCTAGACAGACAACATGTAGGTTTTAGGACTGCGCTTTATTAAAATAAAAAAGTTTAGTGTTCTTAACAAAAAAATCTTATCACTTCGATATAAGTTAGAAAAAAAGGTCGATCGCAGGTGTCACTATACATATTCTGACAAATAATTCAGAGTTTAGATACCTACCTCTTATTTTAAAACTATTTTTAAACTTATAAGATTTTCTGAATAAACTGTTTCTTTTTCTTCTGTACCTAGTCAATTTCGCAAATGGTTCGCTCGTCGAGGCTTGTATATTTGACCTATAGAACTAGTATTCTATGACCGAAGTAATTCATTAACAGTTTATTAATTACACCTCAGGGATGTGCTAGTGACGCCATCCCTGACTAAATAACATAGGCTAGGGTGGGCACATAAGGGGCGAATGACCCTAAGTCTGTAGTCCCATTTTGTTCTTACGATTTTTATATTTAATCTGCGTTCGCGATTTATTTGCCAAATGTAAGCAAATATGAATTAATGGAAAAATAACTTTAATTACTACACAATAAAGTCCAGTTTACGGTACAACTTCAAACATTTTTATAACTTTTCAATAATTATCATTGAAATAATGTTGATATTATTTGTATAACTTGAAATAGGGTAGGCGTGTGCAGCACTGCACACTTTTATTATACAGGGTGTCCCTGGAAGTATGGATCAAATCAAATAAGGGCGTGGGCAAAGTCATTTCCAAACTTTTTGATCCTGAGAATGTTGGTGAATTTTTTTACGGTTTAAAAGTTACGACCAACTTTTGTTATTTTCAATCACTTTGCATAGTGCTCAAAGAACAAAATCATTAAAAAAAACTACCAGGAACTGTCAATTTAAGTTTTTTAGACAGCCGTGATAGTTTTTTTTTAATGATTTTTTTTCTTTGAGCACTATGCGAAACGATTGAAAAAAATTGGTCACAACTTTTGAACCGTAAATTAATTCTCAATCATCAATCATTCTCAGGATCAAAAAGTTTGGAAATGACCTTGCCCACGTGTCTATTCGATTTGATCACAGTTCAGTACTAATGTGATTTAATTATTTTTTTTTATGCTTATTTGATTTTATTAAGTTTCAAGCACTTAGTGAAAACTACTGAGTTTTAAATCTGTTAGGTACTAAATTACACATAGGTAGTTCTTTTTTTTTGTTTTCAACGTTATTTTTTGTTTATTAAGTCCAAAGATTGAGAGCTTTAATTGGATAAATAATCTATTCTTAACAATAACTATTACCTATGAGACTGATTACTAAGACTCCTTTAACTTTAGAGTAAATTTTAAGTTGAATAATCGGAGATGTGATTTCCATTTAGTTCCATTTAGATTGTTAGTTTTATAATTTAACTTATTCACGCCGAGAAGTATTATATTCTCATTCCTCGCTGCAGGTTGGAAGCGTGCTTACTCGCAATATCTACCTACATGTGAGTGAAAGCGTGTGCGAAATACTTCCAAACTGCATTAAAAAAAAATACTAAAAAAAAAATAAAATAAAAAAAAAAAAATGATAAAAATAAAATAAAAAAATTAAAAATACAAATAAATAAATTAAAAAAATATATATATATTAATTTTAAATACTTTCAAACATTACACACCCATTGAAAGTACTATAGACTATAGTTTCTAAATGTAGCCCTTCGTAAATTGATCGAAGTAAAACCGAAGTCTGATTATTTAAATTTTAAAAATAAATACTAAACTATAAAACATGTTTTTATTATTACTCTACCCGATAATTGATTTCATTACTTGTAATGCTCGGTCTATCTAACTAAGTATTCATTTCAAAGTATTAAACATGCTTTACATCACTCTGCCCAATAGGCACTGGGCATTATTTATAATGCCCGAGCAATGTGATAAATTGATTGGTTATAATCACATTGCCCGCTCTTATTGGGCATTATTCGTATTGCCCGGGCATTATGAATAATGCCCGATTAATCACTTAGCCCATAACATATACATAGATAGATTATACCCTTTTAGTATATCTTTATAGGTCAGTCGAGCCTGTTTTTTAAGGAAAGTTAGATAGAGTGAGTTTAAGTAGAAAAAGGAGTTTTCAATTGCGTTAACCCTACCGACTTCTTTCCTACTTTTAGTCCGCATTGCCGACCTTTAAACTTTAAGCTCCCAAACAAATTTACCTAAAATTACCTACTTTACACGGTAGATACAACTGTAATGTACGGTCGGCATTGTTAGTTGAAGAATATTACAGATTTACAGTTGAGTACATTATTTCGTAGAATTTGAAAAGCACCTTCAAAGTTCTTCTTTCTTTACTTGGCCATAATTTCTAATCACAATCTCTACACTAGACGAATCCTAATTAACGCCTTAATAAAAGCGTGCTGTTGGATTTCAACTATCAGCACTGAGTTGTGCAGTGAGAAACCATCAGCGTGCTTTTATTAAGGCGTTCATTAGGTGTCACCTAGACCTAGGTGAGTGATTGCAAACGGGCTTATAATACAGAGGCCCCGATTCCGTTGTTCAAAAACTAAACTAAATTTAATTTCAGTGCATCTTTTTCTTTCTAATTCACTAAGAAAACGACAGAAGATAAATATTAGTTTAGTCCTGTCAAATTAGCTAATCCATAGTCAAGTTTAGACGTGATTAAAATATTAGCTACTAAAAATACGTCAATTTACGTCAGGCGCTGACTAATTTGACAGGACTAAACTAATATTTATCTTCTGTCCCTTTCTTAATGAAATAGAAAGAAAAAGATGCACTGAACTTAAATTTAGTTTAGTTTGTGAACAACAGAATCGGCGCCATTATCAAATTAAAACAAATAAAAAATGATTTTATGATATTATTTTTTGGCGTTAAGGACCATAGGTTTATTTTTGTTTTAACTTCACAGACATGATAAGTATAGTAATTTTAACATGATAAACTAAAAAAAAAATTGTACTTCTCAACTCTCACTTCAAGTGAATAAAGTACCAGCGGACGTTGACCCATATAACATTATTTTATTGTTTTTTCACGTTTAGGTATGGATACCCATGACTTGTGCGAAGTTTTGCTAGGTTATTTAATTTACCCAATATAGGTTACACTTTTGTAAAACTGGCATCTACTATTTTTACTGATTTATAGAGTTAAATTGATTAACCCCAAAAAAGTTTTTACGAAAACTATTAACTTTAACTACTACAGAGATAATTTTGACACGAAGACATGCGACAGTTTTGTATTAAATCGTTTTGAAGGACTTGCCTGAATCCTTTATGCGTGTTCGTCACGCTATAGGGCAATCCTTCTTATTGGCGACTATGTCTATGGGATACGTCTTCGGGTAAACAGGAAAATATTGTATTTTCCTCTAGCCTTCTTATGTTGGGGTATCTTTATTACAGCTAGCATTGTATTCGTGTGATTGAGCTTAATTAATTATGAGATCAATCATATGGTTTGTTTTGGAATGCAGCACTAAGACTTTCCGCATTTAATGCTTACTAGCTTCTGCCCGCGACTTCGTCCACGTGAAATATCGGCCACCGACCCACCGCGTATCATCCCGTCGCCCGCTGGCGCTATATTACTTCGTTTTCGCTTAGCGTTCCTTCTGACTATTTTGCTTTTTACTCGGCTCCTAAGAGTCGTAGCTTGATGTTAAATAGCCTATAGCCTTCCTCAATAATTGGGTTACCAACTGAAAAAATATTTTTTAAAAAATCCGACTGGTAGTTTCAGAAATTACCACCTAGATACAAGCAAACAAACTTTTACCTCTTTATAATATTATACACACATCAAAAGTGTCTAGGGATCAAGCATTTTTATGCGGATTTCTTGAGATTGAGATGTGGCTTTGTAATAAATTTATGATTTTATACATTTATATGGATCCTTTTTGGTGCATTTCATAATTTGAATCAGGAACTGTGAATCAAATTCGAGTAAAAGATGAAAATCAGCTGTCAATATTTTCCCTATAAAAACATACAACGCATTGAAGACATTATTAGTGCTACTGTTTCCCTACTACTGATTAAAACCAACGTTATTATGGAGCGGCGACGTCATTTAAGCAGGGAAGAAATGCTCAGAGCCGTGGGAATGATAGAAGCTGGTTCCCGGCAACGTACTGTGGCTTTAGCTCTGAATACAAGTCAGAGTGTTATCAGTCGACTTTGGACACGTTATCGAAGCACTGGTACCGTGGCTGAGCGCCATGGAGGACGGTATCGCTGCACCACACGGAGACAAGACCGATACATTCAAATCTTAACTCGAAGAGCTCCAACAATAACCGCCATGATGTTAGCCGTGAGGCTTCATCACTCTTCAGGGAACTTAATTAGCGACCAAACAGTCAGAAACCGCTTGCATGAAGTGAACCTTCATTCCCGAAGACCGCTACGGGTACCACCTATAGCAATGCACAATCGTAGGATTCGATATCAATGGGCTCTTGAACACAGAAATTGGGCAGAAGAACAATGGCGTTTCGTGTGCTTTTCTGATGAGTCTCGTTTTGGTATGAGACCGGATACAAGACGTATACGACACTGGAGAACCCCTGGACGCCAACAGCGATTAAAATCCTGCCAGGAAGTCCATCCTTATAGTGGTGGAACCATCATGGTATGGGCGGGTATTTGGATCGGCGGAAGAACTGAGTTGATTTGGATCAGAGGCAACCTCAACGCTCAAATTTATGCTGAGACGATTGTATCAGACGTCATCGTTCCTCTACAAGTGCAAATCGGTCCCTTATTTCAGTTAATGCATGATAATGCACGACCGCACACCGCAAGAGTTGTAAGACAGACTCTCGCCGCAGCTAACATCAATGTCCTGCCCTGGCCTGCTCAGTCGCCAGACTTGAACCCGATTGAGCATGCATGGGATATGCTACAGAGAAGAGCTCTGCCGAATATGGAGGGTATCCAGTCGCAAGAAGACCTTTTTTTGTTGTTGCAACGAACATGGGCGGCCATTCCACAGCGTGATTTGGATGAACTCATTTTGAGTATGCCAAACCGATGTTCTTGTGTTGTTAGTGTTCGCGGTAGAAACACGGATTATTAATTGTTTAAGTTACCCAATAAAATTTTAGAGAAAACTGTTATTTCAGTCTTTTTTTCGAACTTTTGTGTTAGTGGTTCAAATGTCAAAAATCCCTTTATTAGGAAAATGGCAAATTTCTTTATTAATGCAAAGGTGACTTGGTTTATCGTTACTGTGACAAACGAAAACACTTTATTTGATGAATCCTTAAAGAAAATTTTAATTAATATCAATCAGGAGAAAAGTTATTGCAAAAATATATGTTGATCCCTAGACACTTTTGATGTGTGTAGTATAGATTATCTTGGAGTTTTTCTTATAATTGAGTTCTTACTAATGCTTCAGCATTTTCTTTGTACCCATAAATACTTTTTCCAGTTAGGATTTATGTTATGATTATGATTGTTGAAATTGCAGACCAGCCAGACCAGAGACCTACAGTAGCTTATCCTAAGTTTTCTCTACAGTAACGATTTCCTGTACCTAAATCGGCAAATGGTGACTTAGATCTATTTTTATTCCTAGATTCGTCGTCAAATAGACCTTGATAGCTAAATAATAGTTAGAGAATGGCATGATAGTTCAGTAAGTCAGAGTAAATGGTGTAACATCAGTGTTGGCGCTTGATTGTTCATGTAAGTCGTGACAAATGGTGACACTTATCGCGTTCACAGGGCACTGCGCAAACTCACATTTTAAGTACAGCTCGTTTCTGTATAGATACAACTATAGGTAGTATTGCTTTGTTCAAAGAGTCGAATTTGCGCTGCATAATGATAGTATTGTAAAATCTAAAATAACAAACTAACTTATTTTTGCTAAGCTTCCAAAGGGTTTTAATTATTGAGCCTATGCTTAAAAGTAAGAACAAAGCGCTCTTATGCACGTTCTAAATACTTGTTCAATTTATCAAATAGAGTATAAAATATGCAAAACAAGGCAAGCGCCTAGAGTAGGAAGCAATTCAGTTATTTGAATGTCACAGTACTATAAATAATCAAGAAAATCACTGGTTGTATGTGTAGCTCTACCAAAATGTCACTGACTTCGAAATAATATGGACTCTATCTCGTATCCCAAAAGGCGATACACGTGACTTCAATCAAGCTTAAAGACTGCTACAAGACAAGTTCCAAACCCACCAAAGTTCCTTTTCTGATTAAATCCTACCGCATGTCACGTGTCCGGACCTACATCAAACCTTGATAGAGAACGTAGGAACATCTCTCAAACAGAATAAAACAAACTCAGTTCTCATTTTACCTACAGCTAATATAAAATTCACACAGATTCCACGTGTCTCGGGATACTACGTCCGCTCGTCGGTTTGTGCTGTCAGTCCCACGGGTTATTATTCCGATCCCGGTTAAGTCACGTACTTCTACTACTTTAAAGTATTGCGATTTGAAAATAACTGTTAATGTAGTGGTGCTCTGTTAACTATATGATTTGGACCTCATTTTATTTTCACGAAATATGAAATATCTTTTTCACAAATGCACAGCCAATATCACGAATATTCGGTAAAGAATGGACATTTGAAAGTAACAATTTCCCCTGGATCATGGCTCATGGCCTGCTTTACTCAAACAAAAACCGCGCAACTACTGCAAACCATACTACATCCCTTACAGTAACACGGTAGTAAACGTAAGGTTCACAAAATCAACACAGAACAAGCTCGTAAAACATTTGTTTGGGCCTTCAGCAGAAAACTTAGAACAATCCTATAGTTCCACCGCATGCAATTGAAACATTTTTACCTCTTAGCAACTTCATCTCGGGTGTATCGTTTAGGCAGTACAATGCTTAGACATTCAAACGTGACCCTTAGCTATAAACGTGAAAGTTCTATGTAAATGCGAGTCTCCGGTGGCAGCATCCGTCCGTATTGCATAAGTTGACTAATAAATTAGTGAGTTGCTCTTGTTGTCGGAGATAAGTGGGGCGGACAAAGGATTACCTCGTGCCGGGCGTGCCGAGGCCCTAACTTCTGAAATAAACTGTGAAGTCGTTCGCTTGCCAGGGCTCGGCTGGGCGGTCACGTCACCCTGTCAGATATAATCTGAACAGAAGGGTGAAAAATAAGATAAAAGGATTGCCCGCTAATGGTTTTGCTGGATGTGTTCTTGTAAATAAATGAGCTTCGATACAATTGTGCCTGCTAAGCTTATTTGTACAGTTATTGTTAGAATCCTTTTGTTGTTTATTGAACAAGTAAATTATTCTAGAGCTTTACAGACGATTAGGATTCCATTATCTCTCTTATTACACACACTTTTCAAGTCAAACAATTGGAGTTTACTTTAACAATAGGTTATTTTCTCTGTCTCTTGTAACAGAATTAAATAATATTCTAACTATTGAGCTCTTTCGAGTTTGTATTCAATTCTCTTTGTAATCAAAGGACTCGCAGTTTGATGACAAAGTTACAATCTCTATTGGTATTATGGAAAACCATTCCCACGTACTTTAGATAGATAGTTTATACGACATTCAAAGACCGTAGTTTTTTTATAATTTGGTTTTTGTGAATTAACAGTGGAAACTTTCATATCGAAATTGCCATAGTATTTATTTTAAAACGAGAAAATATCATGTTATTTATGTAGTTTTTCTAGTTTCAATACAAAACTACAATAACGTGCGCGCAATAAATACAGCACTCGTCTTGTGTAAATGAATCACGCAAACTTAGGAGTGCCTGTATATTTATAATAGGCCGTTAGGGAAATACAAGGTGATACGAGTGAATGGCCACGCAGCAGATGTTTGCCCAACCTTCCAACTATGATAACAGAGTGGAGGACAATTTTTTACAACTCTCTTCCACAATGTCCGCGAGTAAATAATATACTAAGTGACAAACGTCTCATTCCTTTTTATTTCGGGTCACCCTTGAACCGAATAAATTGCGAGCAATTTTCGGGGTCGTTTGCCACGCGCCGGGATGCCGATGATACGCTTCTCAAACTTCGCGTTCGACTCATCCCGTATATATTTATACGCGGCGAATTTCTACAAATGGTTTAACATCACAATTTATTTCACGAATCACGCGTTTCGTGGTTCCGTCCCGAAATTCGTTCATTCCTAATGATTAATGACATAAAGTATGAGCGTATAAGGATACTTTTCTCCTGTGAATTGAATATATCCTGCACTTATTTGATGTACAGTTTTCCTCATTCGATCAACAGAAATTCCAACTGATTTGAATAGAACTCCCATTGAACCAAATAAATCTCGGGCTCACAGATGGAAAAACTGAAAAGTTGTGAGAGATCACTACAGTATGGTTTGTCTTCGATAGCGTTTGAATATCAAAAATAAACTTTTTCGTGGAAAAATACTATCATTGAGAAGCAATAACCTACGTAAGTCAAAATGGGATTCCTCTCGAGCGTAGTTTCGATTAACGAACGTAACACTTGTTGGGAGCGGGTCTTATCTAAGTAGTTGATTGTTCTCTATTTGTATTTTTGGCCCCAATCGGGCCCGGGATTGTCTCGGTTCGTGTTTTTGTCAACAGTCACGTCGCGAACGGTTGCTTAATCATGAATGACACGTTTACGTATTCAGGAGGCTCGCCCCACCCGCTAACGAGAGACGAGATAAGTTTACAAACGTCGTAATCTTGAATTCCCGAAGGCGTTCAGTCTCAGCGTTGATTATCCAGGATTTGAAATTAACATATTAGGAATGTTCTGTGTTGGTGATGTTGTAAGGGATCTTTCACACGAGTGATGTGGCAAGTCTTCCCGCCTGTTTATTTACAACGCGTGGATATTTGCTCTGGTGGATGGATGTATGGTAAGCCGCGGTAGTGGAAACGTCTTATGTCTTCTTCGAGTGTAAATGTGAGATAATTTGGAAGCAACTGTTTTTGTTGTTGAGCATTTTCACTAAATTATTTCGAATAGGGTTGGCTATTTGCCGTGGAACGTCTCAATAGGACTGTTCATTTGTTTGAAGGTCGTAGGTACTCGGAAACCAACATTGTTTTGTTTAATTTAATATCAAGTGACGGGATTTTTTGTTCCCAGTGAAGCTTTTACCTACCAATAGAGGTCGGCAATATGTGGAGTTGATCAATGTAACTTATAAATACAAAAAAATTACCGAACACCCACTTAATTCGTACCGATGCCAAAAAAAGCAACCTAACAGCCAATATTTTTATTTTACACCCAGATTAACACAGATACAAGCGAATACACTTCCCGAAAAATATATTTAGGACACAATAACAAAAACAAAAACTGGCAGAGAGAAATACATTTAATTTTATCTCCGCGAGGCGAGAGAACTGCAAAACTTTGCCATGAACAATATCATGTGTAAGTGCTCTTAAGCGGAACGGTACATGTTTGTTTGAATAGCGGATTGAGCTCCAACCGTCCTCCTTGGCTGGTTCATAAACAATGGCGTGTATATCTCTCGCATATATACCAAACTCTTTATGTATAACATTAGGTTTCCTGGAAACGAGGGAATGGCGGTACAGAATGGGGATGTACCAGTTGCTGGGTTGGAGTCAACCTTTTTGTTGGAAACCCTGATGTAGCCTCGGGATTGCATGAAGTCAGGCTGATTATATATTATTATGATTATTACAAGAGTCGCTGTTTATAATGGGCTACAAATAATACATACAATCGATCATTTGTGTAGCACCATGTTTTAAATTAGTGTTGGATGCTGCGTTTTCAACTATTACTTCAATGAAAATATCGTGACGAAGCTACCTACGTTTAGGTATTAGAAAACAGAGGGAGATTTCATAGTAAATTTTGTCACTAATAGTAGAGAAGACTACGACTACGCGACTTACGAGTTGTAGGTCGTAGGTTCGAACACCGTCAGGCACTTTACTTTGTGTAAATTATTTCATCACCATTGCTCTTAAAACGGTGAAGGAAAACATCGTGAGGAAACCGGCATGTTTTAAAGCCAAAAATTCGAAGACATGTGACATCTACCAACCCGCACTGGGCCCGCGTGGTGGATTACGGCCCACTCGCTCTCATAGAGAGGAGGCCCGTGTCCCTGCAGTGGGAACATTATAGGCTGATTATGTAATAGAGAAGAGCTCTGGCTGAGTAGGTACTGAAAAAACGATGGTCAAACTAACCGTCCGTTCCAGAAAATATATTTGTAAAGTTGAAGTAATTACAAAAATGAATACTTTTAACCAAACAGTAGGTCAGTACAGGCTGAAGATGATGACATTCCATCCAAAAAGGTAACTATAGACACAGTTATAAATATGCTTATTTTTAATTATTTTATTTTTGGATTGTTATTTTGTTACTAATTGCTGTACTCTGGACACTTTTAACGCGTACTTGATTTTTATTTATTTTTTACATCGTTCTCACATATTTATAAATTCAACATATGATGTAACTAATAATTTTGTAAAAATATTATTTAAAAAGAGTGTCCATGGAGTTTCTTGCCCGTTCTTCTCCATAGGTACCTACTACGCTTTGGAATGGGCAACTAGCTTCATTTTTTTCCTGACTGACCGACTTCTTGACAATTCAAAAGTGCCTGTAAATGGTTTAATTGAAATAAATGCTTTGAGTTTGAGTTTGAGAATATAATTAAAGCTATCTATAGCCCCATAAAACCTTGTGTTGCCAGATTCCAGGAATTGTATAACAGTACTGCTAAAAGTAGTTTTAACCCACCAGTAAGTCAGTACAGGCTAAATATGATGATAGTTCACCCAAAAAGGTTACTATAGACATAGTTATAAGTAGAATTAAGCTATATAAAGGCCCATAAAAGCCAGTGTTGCCAGTGAACTGTATATTGTAAGCAGAGTTTGGCTCGAGTGTAATGTCGGTTGTATAGTTGTTTCGGAAACAATTAAACAACTCATATCATTCGCGTTATATTGCTAAACTTATGATGTCTATACTGTTATACTTCTGATGGGAGTTGACTGTTTTATGTGAGAAATGAAATATATGATATGTATAAGTTTTTTTGTATTAAGATGATCTTGTAGGAAAATGACTATCTAGGAGTCATTTTTGTGACAACACTGTAAATACATACTCGTACACCAATTCTGCCAGCTTTAGCAATGTACTGTTCATTTCATAGCGAAAGTTGTTTAGAATGATGTGTAACCCCCCCTTAACGGATGCAGGTCACTAAATCGCCACCATGCGTATTATATAAAAATACAAATAAACTCCACCCACTGATTACATAAGAGGTTGGCATCTTACAGAACACCTACTTTCTGGTTTTAACCTCCTGGAACATTCTAAATGGAACTATTATTGTAACAAACCTTAAGGCCCTCGTAAGAGGATAGAGTTTATTTTATCACGCTACAGAGGACCAAGTGGAAATGTTTTTAAACCTACCCGTGGTAAGCTTAGTATCTACTCTCCTACAATATATTTTTCTTACATTATACGTTTTAGATTTATACCCAGTATCTGGGTTGTGGAGGTCAGATAGGCAGTCGCTCCATGTAAAATACTGGTATTCATATGTACCCGATTAGACTGGAAGCCGACCCTAACATAATTGGGAAAAGGCTAGGCAGATTGATTGACATTATACATTTTCTACCCGACTAAGGCGAAGCAAAAAGGACGGTTATGATTTTGACGGGTATGTATGTATGTATGTGTAAGGGTGTATTTATATATGTATGTATGTTCATCTGTTCCCTCATAACTTCAAAAGTACTTATAATAATTTGACAAATGAGGTATCGTTAGAAATGTCTTGACCGTCCGCTGGTTATAGGCTATGTGACGTCACACTAAATTCAATATGGCGCCCTCTAGAGGACATAAAGTAATGAATTTAAACAAATATTTTGGGATGGTGCCTTGTTGGGTATCAAATGAAATGGCTTAATTAGCACATTTCAAAAATATAAATATTACTGAAATAAGCACCAAAATAATTAAATAAAAATAAGTTTAAAAACTAAAATTTGACTACTGAAAAGGATGAAACAAGAAAGTACCTTCCCGTGGTCGCATGATACCATGTCTTATAAGTATGTTAGTACAGCGGCATACGACGTACTAAATAAGGAATGTACTTTCTTTTTATTGTAGTATAAAAGAAACGTAATGGAATCTAAAACTTTTACATAGATCGTTAATCAAAACAAATATCAGACACAAGCTTAGAATCAAATCAATCAATCAATCATTGAATCAGATTGTATTTCTTTAACTAGATAGTTTTTGAGTGTTACAGTTCTACGACCCGACAATATACGGTAGTAAACAATTCCCCTGACTACGTAATGAAGGGTACAACAGTACACACTCCTCGTATTTCATGTTTCTATGTGCCGAGTTTTGGGTTAGTCATTAATGAGCCTTTTGAGACAACCTCCAAGTACGTAATATGTACAACCGCCGTAAGTAAGTACCTACTTCAGGCGCGACGACTTCATTAAATAGACTTTAATTAGTTAATGTCGTCCATTACATCGCCAGACACTATTCAACTTAATAAAAGTACCTACATAAATAAATACGGATTTTAATCGAGACCTCGAGGTGGGTAGCAGACCGCAAGTTTTGAAAAGGACTTCAAACGAGTAAAATAAAATTTGAACAATCAACCCAAAATAATCTTCAAAGTAACTTTCATCCCTCTCAATAATTAGTTAATAGACTGGGTAAGCCGCCTGAACCTAGAGCTATTCCAAGTTTGATCTCGAACTGTTGTCTTGTCTAAAGGCTATGGAAATTGAATACTAAATTGTAGCCACTGTAGCACAAGTAATTCGAGCCGCGGCAAATGAATCATTAGTCCTAAACTAATATTAACCTGTGTTGTCCAAACAAAGAGTTTGGGGTGTACCTCTAATATCATCAGTGGAGCGGGGCCGGGCGCCGGGCGTCGCTCGTGAGCTCTTGTTTCGCTTCAAGCAAATGTTCTTTCATTTTCTAATGGATCGACACTGAGGGAATATTTGCTGGCAAACTTTCACCAGACACAGATATTTACATAACAAAGAAAGGGGTAAGAGATCCGAGTGTCCCCAAAATCGTGCTTTTGTCAGAAATTTCAATTTCGTAGGGAATTTGTCGGTCAATTTCATGTCAGTATGTTTTCGTTGTAGGTATATACGAGTACAAGGCGTAACAGAATAAACGCAAGTTCTGAAAGTAGTTTGTTCATAATTGACTACTGAATCGATTTCAGTAACTTTTATTATAGGTATATTTTCCAAAAATTATGTATCTTGCATACAGATTGCCGATTGAGCCAAACAAAATTAAATCTTAATTTAAGGCAATAAGACTCAATTTTAAATGCATAAAGCAATGCTAGGGTCAACACCAATTTCTTAACATTAATAGTTGAAATAGAATAATTTTTGGCCTATTATGCTTTTAACACAATATTATATTTGGAGTTATGAGGTCTTGCGTAAGTTATGTTACATATTGTACATATGTGCGTAATCTGGGATTAAGTGGTATAGAAATATGGTTCATAATAAACCTCAATTTAAGTATTATACTTCACGGCAAGAAGTTAGTTTATCGGGAAATATTATAATGTTATGATACCGATAGTGTTGTTCCTTCTACTTATCAAGTTTGCTTTTACACCTTCCCGAACGCTTTGATACGTAAATGTGTTGAATATTAAGTCGAGTTGGGTGCATCCTCGCGGCGAGATATAAATCTTTGATTAGGTTGTTCAAGCTAGAAGTCTAATCCCAGCGTAGCTGTGCTAATTAAATAAGTTTTGTAAAATTAAATTAGTTTAACAAAAGGAATGAACAAACGCATCTCGGTTGGCGCTTTTAATGGCATGAGGATAATATGTATGCGGTTTTGTCCGTAAGAGAATCATTTTGATTTTGGTACCTACGTTCATTTTGAAAAGATAAATATTAAACTGCGACATCTTAAAAGCCGAGCTACTCGTACTAATCATTGCAGTTCAAAAAGAACAACCTTAATTTGTTCTCGATAAAATCACCTGGAACTTTAATAGGCTGTTCTGATAACTATCATTGCCTCGATATTGCTCTCTCTATACATTTATTTTACGATATCGCGCCGTAAAAGTGGCCATGAACTCGAAAGAAAACATGTCGACTGAACGCGCGCAAAAATAGATTATATTTTATTGAACTTTGTTGTCATCATATCTTCGTAAACCCTTCGGGACAAAGGGGGGAGCTTTTCACAATGTTATCGACGCTATACAAAAATACTGGCTAACAAACAAAAGGAATACAGTTCACAATGTTATTCTTACGCCTTCCTAAGATAAGTTTAGAGGTTGAGAGGGATTTTTATTGTTTATTTTGCTCCTTAACAAACATTTTACGTAATGTAAGAGTCTTTGACAAATACGGCAGTTAAGTTACTGTAACAATACAGTGAATAAGACTCGTAAAGATGCAGATTAATCTACGTAAATTGTTTAAGACTTGGAGCAGTGGTGTTCCCTGTGGTAATGGACGACTTACGAGTTCGAACATCAATAGGCTCTTTACTTTGTGTAAATTATTTCATCACCACTGCTCTCAATACAGTAAAAGATAACAATCGTAAACCGGTATGTCTCAGAACCAAAAATTCCAAGACATGTGACATCTATCAACCCACACTGGACCCGCTTGGTAGATTACAGCCCACTCCCTCTCACAGAGCCTGTGTCCCAGCAGTGGGAACATTATATATACTCCTAGGATGATTATTTAATTAAGCTCTATGTTTTATATAGCTATGTAGATAGTATTATCACAGCTAATATGTATTGTATGTATCTGTGTAGTAAAATAGTAATAGTAGTCAAATTATCAATATTTTTTTATTTAAGTCTTTCATGAATTTGATAACATGATCTTCCAATAACGTATAACAGATCCATGGGAAAAGGTTGTATTGTATTATTTCTCTTACTTCTGTAATTTGTTGTTAGGAAAAAGTTGTTTTTAACAAGGATCACCCTTGAATGTTTTCGAAATACTTAAATGGGTTACCTACCACAGGAGGCTAGATTTATTTTTTGTATGAAAGGATAATAATAACCTTATATACCAATTTATTGGAACTATGTTCGAGCCGTTTGGAGTTGAAACTCTAGGGCCATGGGGTCCGAGTGCCCACTTAGTTTTTCGAGACAGAGCCAAGCGGTTGGTTTACTCTTCGCGTGACCAGAGGGATGGCCTCTTTTTGGCCAAAGTATCAGCATTGCCATACAACGTGACAATGCTGCCAGCCATTTGGGCATTTTCTTGTTGAAAACCAATCGTATGAATTTTTCGATGCCCTATGTTCTTTACCTTTAATATACTTGCACATATTATTATTATTATAGGACTTTTAGCTTTTAAATTATATAAATATTTTAAGATAATAAATAAGACTGGAATAACAAAAACCCAAAGGTACCTTTTCCGAGTATTACAAGGCACTCAAACAGGTGTTTTATTTCATTGTAAAATATTGTCTATGGTGGTAAAACGTACCTATACGCTACGTACATTACGACCAAAGAGAGAAAAGGAATATCCAATAAATACCATCATCATAAATGTCTACACTTCGAGGTATATAATAAAAGGTAAAGTCATGTACAAACATATGCCAATGTAACCTACAGGAAAATAAAAGGTAGGTATATGCTACGTATACATTTTATAAACACGTTATACCAAATGTCACCAGACATGTGTATTATGCTTGGCATAGAATGTTGACAGACTTAACTGGAAGTCTTAGAAAAATAGCTTTAGACAAAATAAAAAAAAGATGGAAGAGTATGGAAAATACTATGAAACAAAACATAAGAGAATTCCGGTTTGTATTAATCGGAATTTTTCCATAAAGTTGTGAAGGTCCTCTAATAAACGTTAAACAAATAAATAGGTAGATGTTATTTTGTATTATTTCTTTAAATTATATGTTAATCTATTCTGTACTTCTCAATTTACCTCAATTTATGACATAATTTGAAAGGATACCTATGTGGGTCAATGAAGTGAGCAAACGAATTTGCCCCGAGGTCCATCCGTTCCCCTGGGTATCATAAGATGGGATGAAGGGACTTTATCAGATAGATTGGCGACCACACAAAAACTGATCAAAACACATTCTGATGACCTGGTTTTTTATAAGTTGCGAGCGAGCTAATAGTGATTATCGCTATGAGCGAGGAATCGCTTTGTAACTGGGGATCAGCTGATTCAAAATCAAAAGTGATTTATTTAAATTAAGCTGAGAATTAACATTTTTCAAACATCAATATTACATAAGACAACCCCCCAAATCGTCCACCCTTCACCACTTCCTAGTGCTTTTGCTGTAAAGAAGAAGTGGCGCTTCAAAATCTCCAGGAGCACATTATAAGTATCCTTACAATAAATGGTCTATAATATACTGAAAATTATGAGAACATAATATTGAAAATTTTGACGAAGTAAAAATTCAGCTGAAGTTTCCCTTCAAAATGTACTTTTTTAGGATATAATAATAATAATAGCCTCTCCGACCAATTTCGGTCACGGTAGCCAATCTCAACGGAGATTAGCCAGGTACGCAGGAGATATTAAAGTGCACTGTGTGCGCAGACACAGGTGCACTCTCTGTTCCTTTACTCTCATAGTCTGATGGGGCGGCAATCCGACACGACCGGAGAGAGATCTTAAGGCCAATTCTCGTATTTTAAAATGCTCAAAATCTAGTCGCAATCTCATCTCAGCGACAAACAAATGTCAAAAACTTGTCAAAATGTAGGAAAATTAGAGGTATTTTTGACAGATTGAGACTGAGATCTGAGATCAGACTGTGAACGTTTTTAAAATTACAAGAATTGCCCCTCATGTGCAGGACTAATTCCGGACTGTTACTAAGAAATTCCTAATGGAAAATTTTCAATATCACTTTGTCCGATCGGAGAATCGAACCCAGGACCTCACGCTCAGCAGTCGCGCTTGCAACCACGAGACCACGGGGGCAGTTTTTTAAGATACCTTCCCTACGTATGTCTAATAAAGAAAATACATTTAGCAGCAAAATAAAAATAAAACCGCAACCGTTTACCAAAGAGGATTTTAAGTAACGCGTCTATTTTGAAGATGTAGTATCCTTTTACACCAGCATCTAATACCACGCTATTTACGAGATTTTACTTGAATTTTTAATGCTAGATTTTTAAACCTAGCTTTATTTTACTCGCTTTAGCAGTGAGCGAAGGGGCTTATATAAACCCATTAACGAAATTAGTTTCATGAAAATAACAACTAGATTGTAATGATATAAATTTATTTTTCTAACTAGACAGGGGTTGTAAAGTGTCATTTAGATAAACGAATAAAGTGACTCTTAAATGTAAATTGAGCATGTCATAAAAGAAGAGCAAAATAAACTGGAAAGTACAGACTAGTAAAGCCAAAAAGCCATCTCAAAAAGCATAAATTAAAATAACAAGGGCTGTTACACTGCCAGCTTTTTTATATTTCTGAAGAGGCGGGCCTCCTCTTGACCTCGATCAAGCCATCAGGCTTGGAAAGTGATGGATGAGGTCTATGATGGAACAAACACGACCAGAAGATGCCTAAGGCACTGGAACTCCCACGCATTGACGAAACACAGCAGGCTGCTTGACGGCGGACTCCGGTGGGAGGGTGGTCGCAAATCAGGCGGTTCAATTGAGTAACTGGCGGGCGAAAAAAACTGCGCTACACAAGGAGGCTTTTTCATGTATCCCAAAAACGTTACCAATTCTTAATTCTCTTTTGCATTACTTAATTACACAATGTATTATTTAAACAGTTTGGTACCTAAACTGCCTCGATGGTCTAGTCATCTAGTGGTTGTAAGTGCTACTGCTGAACATGAGACCCTAGGTACGATTCCCGGGTTGAGAAAAGTGAAATTGAGTTTTTCTATCTGGAATTTCACATTAGCAGCCTGGAGTGTGTATTTGAGCCCGGTTGATGGCAATAAGCTCGCCCTATTACAAGGGACTTTAACAGAACTGAGAAAATGTGGATGTACAGACGCCAGCACATCAAGCTACCCGAAACTGTCAAATTTTCCCAATCAACTTTGAACCTTATGCTTTTGCGATAATGTTGAAAATCTATTAAAGAAATTTGACAGATTGCAGTAGCTTGATGTGCTGGCGTCTGTACTATATACTATATTTACACCTCTGCCGAACCCTTCGGGTAAAACAGGCGTGATGTTATATTTGATACTTAAAACCGATCCCCTTGTCGATATTTATCTCATCACAGCTTCTTTCTGACCTCTACCCTTATCAGTGGCAGTTTAGCATCAACTCAGCCTATCGCAGTTCACTGCTGGACAAAGGCCCCTCCCAGACTTCGCCACAACACCCTGTCCTCCACCTTCCGCATCCAGTCTACCCCAGCCACCTTCTTTAGGTCGTCCATCCATCTAGCGTATCGGCAAGCGTAGTGTGTGATGCCCCCCACATCACACACTACGCTTGCCGATACGCGGTCTCCACTCTTGGACTCGTCTGCTCCACCGGTCAACGGTCCTTCGACAGACATGGCCAGCGCACTGCCGCTTCAGTTTGCTTCCTCTGCAAGCTATGTCGGTAACTCCGGTTCTTTTCCGGATAATTTAATTCCTGATTTTAGTATAATTGGTTTTTTCTTTATTTGTGTTTGTTTCTTTTTCAGTATATTGTAGTCATCGTTATTGTGCTGCAATTATTAAGTCAAAGAATAGGGTGTAGGGGACTGATTTTCAATTTCATTTCTTGACGTAGGATCGACCAGCAGGGGATCTAGGGGGGTTCAGGAGATCAGACCGGACTTAATCGATTCATGGTACTAGCGCAAATTCGAAGTACAGCAAAGGGTCAATTCAATCTAAAAGATAATATGGCAAATTCACCCTTAACTCAACAACGTAACGCGTGTTCACCAATCTGCTCTTGTCACTCGCAGACGCGTGTCTTTTTTTGTCTCGATAGAAATATAATTATGCATAACATAATATGTTTTCCGAGAATCCAGCACTCGAATTGCGTAACTTACTCACAATCCCCTTTGTTTTGAAGGAGACATCTAACAAACTAATGCTTCATATAAAAAAAAGAATTAATTAACAAGCACTTCTCTCCATCGAACTAGAAAGTTCGGCGTGTAAAATTGTAAGAACAAAGTATTTAGTATGTTTGTGAATAATAATAATAAATAACCCCACCTCCGTATATCTACGTTGACGTCGTGGTGGGGATTGCGCGCTCTGAACTTTAGCGCTGTGCCGGTAGAGATTTTACTTTGCCGGAACAGGTCTAGGCTGAGGAGCCAAACCAAGAGAGATATAGAAACCCGCAGGGCAGCATGTGGCGAGCTGTTAGGCAGTAGCGACCCCACGGACCCTATCTCCCGGAAAAAGTCTTGTTCCTCATCTCTGGCTTGTTTTTATTGACCGGCCAGAGTGAACACTGACGAGGACCAGAGCGGCCATCTCATTCTTGCCTTTATTGGACGACTTGAGTAGAGATTTGCAAGAGCAAACATGCTCGGAGGAATGTAGTATTCCAGTAAGTGCTGGTAGGGGTCTTGACCATCTTACGGGCTCTGGGATTTTTCCGATAGATGTGAAATACCTCTACACTACTCAAGTACCTCAGGACATGTTGCCCCCTTGTCGCTACGTCACTATGTGCTAGCGACCGTTTCCGGGGGCCCATTGTTGAGTGTGCTAATCACCCCCTGCCATTTTATCCGTATATTATAAAAAAAAAACATTGGTCAGGCAGAGGCAATAGCGCTTCCGTAGTTCTTAGTAACCAGACCATCTTAGTCACTCAAACCCTAAGTTCAATAATTTATTTTTATCCTGCAATAGTTCTACACCAACCAGAGGATGTCCTTGGGTGCACTTGCAAAGTGACTCAATCTCTTTCCATTTAAAAGGACCTGGGACCCCATGGTCGCGAACTAAGTTAACATTCAAAACTAATAATAAATAGAAAAATATGTTTGGAAAATTCTTCGGCTCGACTGCAAAAAAACGCAATGAATATTGTCGAATTGTCCAAGTACAGGAAAGGTGTGATGTGGCAACGTTATGGTTTAAACGCAGATGTGGTGACAAAAAATTAAAACGGGAAACTTTGGAAGGCTGCGCTCCAGAAGGACATAATTATAGTGACCTCATTGATGATATTCTTCTGAAAGGTCAAATGCGTCCTCGCAACCGGCTTGCTTGTATGACCCCCTCTGGTCATACAAGCAAGCCGGTAATTCTCGTAATTTTAAGAACGTTCACAGTCTGGTCTCAATCTGTCAAAAATACCTTTAAATTCCCTATATTTTGACAAGTTTTTGACATTTGTTTGTCGCCGTGATGAGACGGAGATTAGATTATGAACTTTGAATTGGCCTTCAGATGTATGAACTGAAACGAAACAAAAAGAGTATGTAAGGATCGTAGCAGGTGGTATTCTTAGAAACTAAGCAGAAGTCTACCCCCATAGAATGAAGGCGTGAGTTTATGTATTTATGTCCAAGTGCATCGGATTGTGATTGTGAGTACCTACGTTACGCAATTAGGCCACAGTTTCTCGTTGTACCTATATCCATTAACTCGTGTTAGGGGTACTGCTATCTAACAGTTACAATAGAAACTGTGTCAGTATGAGATCCAACTCGCTCCCAACTTGTAAACGCCCGCGGCGCGCTCAAAGTTCTTCTGATATGATAAGGCTTTCATATCCACGTTGTGTTTTGTTTAAAGTACCGAGTTTGTTTCGGTTTTCTTGGGCAATTATGCTGATACTGATACCATGTTACTGGGAATGAGCATTTCTCGTAAGAGCTATTAAAATATCGTTTTCAGAAGTAAAATGGTCTGTGTAATCATGTCAATTTACACGATGGTCTGTGTAATCATATAAATTACATGTCATTGACATTTCATGCAATAGCTGTCAAAACGGTGAAGGCAAACGCAAAGTTGTTGGTCGTGGGTTCGAACCAAGCTAGGCAAGCGCTAAAAAAAAAATTTCATCACCACTGCTCTGAAAAATGGCGAAGGAAAATATCGTGAAGAAATCGGCATGTCCTTTAGGAAATTTTTTTAGGTTTTAACCAAAAAAAATTGAAGACATGTGACATCTGCCAACCCGCACGGGGCCCGCGTGGTGGGTCGTAGCCCACTCTCTCTATCGAAGAGAGGAGATCTGTGTCCCAGCATTGGGAAGATTATAGGCTGATTATGCTTATGCTACAACAGCTGTCAAAGAATAATAGTTGCGACTTGAATCGAGAGACAATTTATGTTGGTAGTCAATATGCCTAAACAATAATTTCCCTGTCTTCACATAAGTATAGCAAAATATAGTAGGCATACACAAATTTTATAAATGCCTGATACATACATTGAAAAAAATTGCTGGATGAGGGTAAGCGCTGGCGCTAGGCCCCGGGGGTGGGGCGAGACGGGTGCCGCACGCGGCGGCGTCTTTGAATCGATTTGATTTTCCCATCACTAAATAGTGCTTGTGACGTCATAGTAGGTACTACGTAGTCAAAAAATGGCACGCTTGCTTTTCATACAGTTCGTGATACTTGCATTATCTAGGTCTATCTATATCTGTGGTACCAACGAGTCCGAGTCAGTTTCTGGTTAAGTTTATACAAAGATATTACTCGAGCTCACAGTCCTCATAAAAACACATTTTAAGTTAGTTATTCTCTTACGATACCACGGGGACAAGGTAGAAACGAGCTCTTACGCGACCTACATATAGGTATGTAAAATATCTTTTTATGTACATATACCTACATATTCTAAATTAAAGTCGCTTTTGTTGTCTGTCTGTGTGACCGCGTTGGTTGTTCTTCTAACTAAACGAATCTCTATGAGTATACACAGGTTGTCCTTATTTTACGGCTCAAAAGTTGTAACCAATTTTTTTCAATCGTTTTGCATAGTGCTCAAAGAAAAAAAAACATAAAAAAAACTATCAGGGCTGTCTTAAAAACTTAAATTGACAGTTCCTGGTAGTTTTTTTAAATGATTTTGTTCTTTGAGCACTATACAAAGTGATTGAAAATAACAAAAGTTGGTCATAACTTTTTTGAACCGTAAAAATATTCACCAACATTCTCATCAAAACTATTTGATTTGATCCATACTTCCAGGGACACCCTGTATAATGGACTTTGATGCAGGCTTCAACTTTACAGAATTAATTCCGGAAGATTCGTATATTCCCCGTGGTCCCTGCCGTAGTCCCTGGGACCACGGGGATTTTTTTCCTCGTGGTCCCTGCGAGAAATATAATGCTGTCGAATTATAAAATGGTCGTTCCTTTATGTGTACTATTATTAACACTTACTTAAAATAAAGAAATCGCGATGTTCTGTAAAGTCGTAAAAATCGTGCGCACCAGGGACAGGTCGCTAGTTTTTAAATAAATCGAAGTCTGATTTCAAACATTTCTTTTGTGAAAAACGTATGCGTTGCATCTTCAGAAACTTATCTTGCGAAGTGACGTCATAAAATAGTTGGCTGCTAGTACTTGCAAATGAGTCATATACAACCGCTATCAATGGTGGTTGACCAATTTTCAACCTGAATGCCAATAGCATAAGGTTGAAGATTGGTCAACTGCCACGATTTAACAAAGGCTTACATTGCACCTTCAGTAGATTCATTGCTCTTAGGTGTCCTTAAAAATGATTACATGACATCGTCATCTAAGGCTTTACAGCCGCGGGTGGGCCCTAGCCTGGGTAAGTATATTTCTCCAACGTGACCTATTTCCGGCTTTTTCTCTCAACTCTAATTTCTCCCTTCAACAGTTCTTAAATATTGGTCTACGCCATACAAGTATCTCAGTTCGAGTCTACTTCTCCGTCCATCCGGTTTATATCAAATAAAAGTTCGGTGCACTGATCTCGCCTATTCCGTTACATTATACCCATTCTTGCGACATGTCCTCCCCATGAATACCTCCGATTGTAATGGTTTTAACAGCATTAGACTACGTTTTCCAGCACTGTACTTGTTAAAATTCTGGGAAAATTTTACAATCTTTATATAATTATAAGTGAGCACCATGTATCTATCACATAATTGATTTACCTGTCATTGCTATATTTTTAATTATTTTTACCATTTGTGGTAGACAAATTTTTGTTCTAGGTGCATCGTCTTCTCATAGAATTATGCAACGTGTAACGTAGAGTATTGAGTTAAAACCATATGACGACCAAAACCAATGACCAAAACTATTTTTTAAAGCTATTTTTATTAAAAAAAAATCGTGTTGACCTTAGCATTTCTTTACTCATTCAAAATTGAGTCTTATTACCTTAAAATAAGACTTAATTTTCTTTGTCTCAATCGCCGGATAGTATGGCAAAATACATAATTTTAGAAAAAAAACTTATATTAAAAATTACTGAAATCGATTCAGTAGTCAATTATGAACAAACTATTTTCAGGTTTTGCGCATTTAACGTTACATGTTGTATAATGAATGTATACAGAATCCTGTAAAACATTTTAAAAGAATAACGGTGGAGGTTCTTGCCCATTCATCTCCATACGAAAACTACCTTTTGGAAGGGGCGACTAGAATCAATTCTATTTTTTCATTTTAATTTTTGACGTTCAAAAGAGCTTTTTAAGTGCCTATTTCAAATAAATGATTTGACTTTGACTTTGTACCAAATATGCGCCTGAGGATTTTGCGTTCGTGTATTCCGTCATCAAACATTTTGCAGCCAGTACTTGCACCTCAGTCGTTACTGATTCATCGTTGTTGCGTTGGTTTAGCATTAAAGCTGGTGCCTCAGCTAATGTAGTCTTAGGTAGCTACGTATGGTGGTCGAAGTTATGTTAACACTTCATCAATACGTTTACACAAAGTTCCGTAGTACGCGAGTTAGACTTCAAGTGTGATTATTATTTGGGAGCAGTTCAAAGTACCAAGTTACAAGCTCTGTTGGAACAGTAATTCAGTTGTCAATTAATCCGAAGTGTTTAATTTTGTTAGCTGTTTTACTCAGTTGCAAACTTGCAATGTTTCTTGTTTCTTTACAAGAAACTACATCCATATTGTGATACAATTTATTGTCATAATTTCCTAAACTTTTACCCAAGTTTAATAAAGCATATCCCCATTTAAAAAAGGTCTATTTAAATCGTATCATTTCTATGTTTATACTTTGTAACAAGTAGCATTAACACAAAATGTAACACTAAATGGGAATACGAATCTCTATTAAGTAATAAAAAGCTAATGTATGCAAATGCTATCATTTGCTCTCGAATGACATCATGTCTATAATAAACGTTAATTAGCTGCATTGCGTACACAGAATTAGAATTCCAGTTATTACTGCGCATCGCTAAGGAGCAGTGACGGCCCAGTGGTGACGGCCGCTATTTACAAGTAAGTAGGTCGTAGGTTCGAACCCAGACAGGTGATTTACTTTGTGTTAATTATTTGATCACTGCTGCTCTCAAAACGGTAAAGGAAAACATCGTGAGGAAACCAGCATGTCCTAGAACCATAAATTCAAAGACATGTTACATCTACCAATTGGATCCGCGTGGTACGGCCCACTCCCTCACATAGAGAGGAGGCTTGTGATCCGGCAATGCGAACATTTTATGTATAAATATGTATTTTGTTCACCTTTTTTGACAAGTTTTTATACAACTACTTATATTAGGTGTAAACGATAAACAGGAGCAGTAGACACAACAAATAGAATACATGTTTTATACTTTGGTGTAAATATGAGCTCGGTTAGGTTAGTAACCAGACTAGTTGCCCAGGTGTCACGGGGTTATTATTTTAGTCTGTTTTCATAACTATCCTTAAACAAAAATCTGCTTAATAAACATTTTAAATACCCCAAAAAACGCGTTTCATCCCATTCTCATTATGGAACAATCAGTCAAAGATAAGGAAGGGAAGGAAGTTAAAATTAAATCATCGCCATTATAAGGTAATATATTTTCATTCGCGTTTATAAAAATGAGTATTTAAAAGTGCCCTTCTAAATTACCGTTTAATTGAACCTAACTTAGGTACATTATGAGTAAGTAACTAAGAAAAGAAAAGGTATTATTAAGTAGGTAAGTTGAGGTAGTTTTCGTAAAGCAATAATTTAACTTGACATTTAAGCCCCTGTCGACGAACGCATCACATATCACCTACATAAATAGTTGACTAAGTTTCCTAACTATCAAACTGCCGTTAAAATCCATTTCAAAGTGGTTTATGATGCATATTAACACACTGATTTAAGCGCTATGAAAATTTAATAGAGTTCCGCGAAGCTGACTTTCAGCTGTGTATGAAACTAGGAACTAGTTATAATACGTGGTTTAGAGTTCCGTGGCTCAACATAGATGAACCGTACCGTCATTGTTTTGATCGTGTGTCCTTAAGTTTGTGGTTATTTGAGGATCGTTGATGGGCGAGACCAACCATTAAATACACACATCAAAAGTGTCTAGGGATCAACATATATTTTTGCAAAAACTTTTCTCCTGATTGATATTAATTAAAATTTTCTTTAAGGATTCATCAAATAAAGTGTTTTCGTTTGTCACAGTAACGATAAACCAAGTCACCTTTGCATTAATAAAGAAATTTGCCATTTTCCTAATAAAGGGATTTTTGACATTTGAACCACTAACACAAAAGTTCGAAAAAAAGACTGAAATAACAGTTTTCTCTAAAATTTTATTGGGTAACTTAAACAATTGATAATCCGTGTTTCTACCGCGAACACTAACAACACAAGAACATCGGTTTGGCATACTCAAAATGAGTTCATCCAAATCACGCTGTGGAATGGCCGCCCATGTTCGTTGCAACAACAAAAAAAGGTCTTATTGCGACTGGATACCCTCCATATCCGGCAGAGCTCTTCTCTGTAGCATATCCCATGCATGCTCAATCGGGTTCAAGTCTGGCGACTGAGCAGGCCAGGGCAGGACATTGATGTTAGCTGCGGCGAGAGTCTGTCTTACAACTCTTGCGGTGTGCGGTCGTGCATTATTCTGCATTAACTGAAATAAGGGACCGATTTGCACTTGTAGAGGAACGATGACGTCTGATACAATCGTCTCAGCATAAATTTGAGCGTTGAGGTTGCCTCTGATCCAAATCAACTCAGTTCTTCCGCCGATCCAAATACCCGCCCATACCATGATGGTTCCACCACTATAAGGATGGACTTCCTGGCAGGATTTTAATCGCTGTTGGCGTCCAGGGGTTCTCCAGTGTCGTATACGTCTTGTATCCGGTCTCATACCAAAACGAGACTCATCAGAAAAGCACACGAAACGCCATTGTTCTTCTGTCCAATTTCTGTGTTCAAGAGCCCATTTATATCGAATCCTACGATTGTGCATTGCTATAGGTGGTACCCGTAGCGGTCTTCGGGAATGAAGGTTCACTTCATGCAAGCGGTTTCTGACTGTTTGGTCGCTAATTAAGTTCCCTGAAGAGTGATGAAGCCTCACGGCTAACATCATGGCGGTTATTGTTGGAGCTCTTCGAGTTAAGATTTGAATGTATCGGTCTTGTCTCCGTGTGGTGCAGCGATACCGTCCTCCATGGCGCTCAGCCACGGTACCAGTGCTTCGGTAACGTGTCCAAAGTCGACTGATAACACTCTGACTTGTATTCAGAGCTAAAGCCACAGTACGTTGCCGGGAACCAGCTTCTATCATTCCCACGGCTCTGAGCATTTCTTCCCTGCTTAAATGACGTCGCCGCTCCATAATAACGTTGGTTTTAATCAGTAGTAGGGAAACAGTAGCACTAATAATGTCTTCAATGCGTTGTATGTTTTTATAGGGAAAATATTGACAGCTGATTTTCATCTTTTACTCGAATTTGATTCACAGTTCCTGATTCAAATTATGAAATGCACCAAAAAGGATCCATATAAATTTATAAAATCATAAATTTATTACAAAGCCACATCTCAATCTCAAGAAATCCGCATAAAAATGCTTGATCCCTAGACACTTTTGATGTGTGTACTTGGTCGATTTTTCGTTAAATATTTCTATCTAAACTTATATTTTAAAGTGGTAAATTGTTTGTTTGTTTGTAAGAAGCAATCTCTGGAATAACTGAGCCGATTACAAAAATTCTTTCACTGCTAGAAAGCTACACGATTTTTGAGTGCCATAGGATAATTATGTTTTATAGTATTATTGACTTCCAGGGAGGAAGTCGCGAGCAGAAACAAATACACACATCAAAAGTGTCTAGGGATCAAGCATTTTTATGCGGATTTCTTGAGATTGAGATGTGGCTTTGTAATAAATTTATGATTTTATAAATTTATATGGATCCTTTTTGGTGTATTTCATAATTTGAATCAGGAACTGTGAATCAAATTCGAGTAAAAGATGAAAATCAGCTGTCAATATTTTCCCTATAAAAACATACAACGCATTGAAGACATTATTAGTGCTACTGTTTCCCTACTACTGATTAAAACCAACGTTATTATGGAGCGGCGACGTCATTTAAGCAGGGAAGAAATGCTCAGAGCCGTGGGAATGATAGAAGCTGGTTCCCGGCAACGTATTGTGGCTTTAGCTCTGAATACAAGTCAGAGTGTTATCAGTCGACTTTGGACACGTTACCGAAGCACTGGTACCGTGGCTGAGCGCCATGGAGGACGGTATCGCTGCACCACACGGAGACAAGACCGATACATTCAAATCTTAACTCGAAGAGCTCCAACAATAACCGCCATGATGTTAGCCGTGAGGCTTCATCACTCTTCAGGGAACTTAATTAGCGACCAAACAGTCAGAAACCGCTTGCATGAAGTGAACCTTCATTCCCGAAGACCGCTACGGGTACCACCTATAGCAATGCACAATCGTAGGATTCGATATCAATGGGCTCTTGAACACAGAAATTGGGCAGAAGAACAATGGCGTTTCGTGTGCTTTTCTGATGAGTCTCGTATTGGTATGAGACCGGATACAAGACGTATACGACATTGGAGAACCCCTGGACGCCAACAGCGATTAAAATCCTGCCAGGAAGTCCATCCTTATAGTGGTGGAACCATCATGGTATGGGCGGGTATTTGGATCGGCGGAAGAACTGAGTTGATTTGGATCAGAGGCAACCTCAACGCTCAAATTTATGCTGAGACGATTGTATCAGACGTCATCGTTCCTCTACAAGTGCAAATCGGTCCCTTATTTCAGTTAATGCATGATAATGCACGACCGCACACCGCAAGAGTTGTAAGACAGACTCTCGCCGCAGCTAACATCAATGTCCTGCCCTGGCCTGCTCAGTCGCCAGACTTGAACCCGATTGAGCATGCATGGGATATGCTACAGAGAAGAGCTCTGCCGAATATGGAGGGTATCCAGTCGCAAGAAGACCTTTTTTTGTTGTTGCAACGAACATGGGCGGCCATTCCACAGCGTGATTTGGATGAACTCATTTTGAGTATGCCAAACCGATGTTCTTGTGTTGTTAGTGTTCGCGGTAGAAACACGGATTATTAATTGTTTAAGTTACCCAATAAAATTTTAGAGAAAACTGTTATTTCAGTCTTTTTTTCGAACTTTTGTGTTAGTGGTTCAAATGTCAAAAATCCCTTTATTAGGAAAATGGCAAATTTCTTTATTAATGCAAAGGTGACTTGGTTTATCGTTACTGTGACAAACGAAAACACTTTATTTGATGAATCCTTAAAGAAAATTTTAATTAATATCAATCAGGAGAAAAGTTATTGCAAAAATATATGTTGATCCCTAGACACTTTTGATGTGTGTATTATAATAAAACGGTCATAACTCAGAAAAGTGACATACCTATACACGGTGAAGAGGCATACAATCTGTTTTATGAGTCACGCACAACAAACCTTTTTCTGCATCGAGAGCATACACAATTGGAAATCAAAAGCATATACATAATGACTCAAACCATACGTCTATAATAAATCCGAGCGCACAAAGCCCCGGGAATGGAAATAGATAGCAGCAGGCGTCACGCTTAGCATGAACTATTGGTCGCGGCCTCGATCTGCTGATAGTTCACTCCCATTCATAGTTCACATTCATTACATTCACCACGGAGGTGTACTTACATGGAATGTGTAGGTCTTACCCCTGAACGTGGTAATGCATGGATCTTTACGAAAACCGAATACTTACTAGCAAGTACCTAATAAGTGCCGCTTTCAAACTCCGCGGCCGAAACCGCGGGCAGAAACTAGCATAATTTTTTTTTTGTCCATTTTAATATTTATTTCAAGCAGGAATGTAAAAAGATGTACTGATCACATTAAACTAATGGTTTATTCAAATATCAATTGTCTGTACCTATGAAAGCAAATCGTGATAGCTATGAAAATATCCACGGCAAAAAACAGTAAATTATACATCCTAAAACTTGAATAAAAAGGGATAAGAATATAGTCAGGACAACACAAGAGACCAACAAAATGATGAAACCCAACAAAGAAATTATTCCATTAAAATATCACAAAAACTTTTATAAAATCTTCTAACAAATGGTTTCCATTACAAGTCTAATATCGTGGCCGCTTTCTTTCATTTCTCATAACCTTATTCTTGTTACCAACTAAAGAATCCCTGAATTTCTAGGTTATAAGACCCGATGACCCGTTTCATAGCTCGTTAGCCAACTGGACTGATTAATGAAGTATTTAGCTATGTAGATGTATTCACTGCTAAAATTCTACTTTATTTATATTTTATATGCGAAAGTTTGTGAGGAAAGATGGACGGATAGATGTTTGTTACGCAAAAACTAATAAATGGATTTGGATACAATTTGACACACATATAATTTATAACCACGAATAACGCATAGAATAATTTTTATCCTGATATTCCCACGGAATCGAAACCTATTCGGGTGAAACGGCGAGGTACTGCTAGTTTCATTTATAAAGTTAATATAGAAGATATTTATTAGCTGTTCGGAATTGAAAGAAAACGCGGTTAATGCCTACGAAAAATTATTATAACAATAATGCCGCGGTTTGTTTATGAGTTTCATAGATCTACCATTTGTTTCCATCTTTATTTAAATTAGAGACTTTTGGTCTTACTTACATTGCATGCCAGCCCCATGATGACACACACATAGGATTAAAAAGCACTAAATTACTATTAAACGACTACTACAGACTACATGTGTGTGTTAACTAACATAGTTGTACACAAACTAAATTTTAATTGCCTGAAAGCTACATTGGAATCGCTACGAGACTTTTAAAAGCCTATTGGTATTTTCACTGCTATTACGGACACACTCCATCAACAAATGATGCACATCATGCACATCTCCGAGAGTGCCGTAATGTTCAAAATGTTAACTACTCACATACCTAAATGTTACCAAAAATTACAAATCCCAATTGGAATTACTTCATTGTTTATCTGGCCATCCATTTGTAACTTTAGCAGAGAGCTATGGGCGCTGACCACCTTGTTCTCATTTCTTGATTCTCCGTCTTCCCCTGGTTATCTAGTCCCCCACTTTCAGTACATTTGCACCAACCACAATAGAAATCTACGTTCATCACACAATCGTCTTCTCCAATGTCCCACTCACCGCACAGACTTCATTCACTCTTCCTTCTTCGTTCAATCTATCTCTCTGTGGAATGCGCTCCCCCAAGAAATCAGGATGGCAACCAACATATTATCCTTCAAAGTTAAGGTTCGTGAGCACATTCGCAAGAAGCTGGCAGTATCATCACAACGGTAATATTTTCTCATTGTTTGTCTTATATAATTTTAGTAATTATATTCATGTATTTATGTATATTTATTTGTGCTTATGTATATATGTAATTAGGTATATATTATATTCATAGTTTTAATAGGTTTATGCGTATCGTTATATTTAAAATATTTATTCCTCAATTTTAATGATTGCACCGACCACTGTTTGTCTCTGCATCACCCAAAGGTTGACTGGTAGAAAATGCCTAAGGCATTAAGTCCGCCTCTGTACATTTATGTGCTTGAAATATTAAATAAATAAATAAATAACTTTGTCATTTGTTAAGCTGAATGCGCAGTGGTAGACCGCGAATTTCTTCTTACGTTTTTTGCAATTTGCAGGTCAGTTTCAGGTTGTACCTATCAAAATATGTTTCGCGACTATAACAGAAGTACGTATTTACAGAATTATAATCATTAGAATCATTAATACATCTTTCTAAGTTAGATTTGTATCATAAGAACTAATCTCTTATAGAAAAGTGCTTATGGTACAAATCTAACTTAAAGAGATATTTTAATGATTTTAGTGACTATAATTCTGTAAATACATATCTATTATAGTCGAGAATCGTATTTTGATCAAGATACAACCTGACACCTGACCTGCAAAATGCAAAAAACGTAAGAAAATTTTAATTTCTCGGTATACCACTGCGCATTCACCTTAATTTGAAAAAAAAAACAAAAATACTCGTGTCCTAACCAATGGCATAATCCTACTATCCTACTAATATTATAAATGCGAAAGTTTGTGAGGATGGATGTTTGTTACTCTTTCACGCAAAAACTACTGAACGGATTTTGATGAAACCTTCCAGTAATATAGTTTATACATCAGAATAACACATAGGATACTTTTTATCCCGATATTCCCACGGGATTAAAATTTACGCGGGTGAAACCGCGGGGCGCAGCTAGTCGCCTATAATTTTTCCACTGCTAAGACACAGGCCTCCTCTCGTTGAGAGGATAATCAACGAGAGGAGGCCTGTGCCATAATCCACCACGCGGGCCCAGTGCGGGTTGGTAGATGTCACATGTCTTCGATTTTATGGTTCCAGAACATGCCGGTTTCCTCAGGATGTTTTCCTTCACCGTTTTGAGAGCAGTGGTGATGAAATAACACATAGTGAAAAGCGCCTGTCTGGGTTCAAACCTACGACCTACACAACTCGTTACTTGCGACCGTTACCACTAGAACGAATGGCGTCGTGCTTCAAATATTGTGTTTATAGGAAACCTTTTAACTTGAAACGCTAATTATTAAGCAGAAAACATATTAAGAACAACATTAATCAATGAAAATCGATACAATTTAACACCTACTTGAAATTCTGATTTGGACTGCCTCGTTGGTTTAGTGGTCGCAAGCGCTACTGCTGGGCATGAGGTCTTGAGTTCGATTCCCAGGTTGGGAACAGTATTATTCGTTTTTTTTTTGTCAGAGATTACTCAGTAGCATCTAGAAGTCAGGATTTGGGCCCGATTGCTCGCCACCTATTACAAGGAACTTGTGTAACTGGCGAAATGTGGGAGTGCTAATCTCTGCCTAACCGTTCGGAGATTACAAGCGTGATGTATTTTTATGTTATAACTCCGGCGGAGTCTCTAATGATGTAGGGAAGGCAGTTGCTAAGCAAAGCTCTAAAGGTGTTGTCAAGGTAGATGATAATATTACAGCTGGTTATTTTTAGTATAATTAGATATTGTTATCAGGCTCTCGGAGTAACTGTTATAATAGGATGATAAACAAACCTTCTTGGCTTGTTTTGGTAATGTTATCCAATATTGTTAGGTACTAGTATTCTTGCCTATGGGAGTGCTCGATGTTGCTTCTTGTCAACGTGCATAGGATACCCAGTAGCTAACTGAAAAATGTTTTGGTGATTTGCCTTTATTTGTAAACTAGGTGCAAGTTGACCGGAAATATAGCAAATACTAATTATATATCGTATTCTATGTTCTATGTTATGGGTTTGGTTTCCACACTTAGTCCTTCAAATGGACCATTGTGCGTGGGCCATGGCGGCCGTCGGTGGTTATTATAGGTCATTGATGTGTGGTAGAAATAGAAAAATATTCAAAAATAAATACTTTTCATAGCATTATGTATGTAACAGTAATTAAACGTAATCTAAATGTTTGTAATTTGTGTTATGGTTTATAAACATTACAAGTTGAACTTCTTATACTAAATTAACAAACAAGTTATTAAAATGAAAATATTATAATCTAACCTAACTAAAATTATTAACAAACTAAAATATGGCGTCGAAAAATTCCTCCACATCGCTGTCAACTGGTAATACCAAAGAGACTAGCGGCATTGCCACGTTGTATGGCAATGCTTAGCCTCTGGCCTAAGTAAAAGCCAGCCCTTGGGTCACGGGAAGTCTCAACCAGCCATTTCGAGATTTCGTTGAACAAACCATGGGCACTCGGCCCCACTGCCCGAGGATTTCAACCCCAAACGGCTCGGAAATATAATTACCGATAAGATGTCGCCGTTTGAGGTTTTCCGCAGCCACAGCAGCAGCGATAGCACGGCACCCCGAGCTAAGAATATGAGATGGCGCAAGAGTATCGACACACATTGCACCTAACACTAAAGGCCTACCCTACTTCCATGGAAATAAAGACATGCCGTCCGGTCTCTTTCCACCGGCGCGTCCAAGCCATTAGGTTCTAATACAGCTAGAACGCCGACGGTGACAAGAGCTCATCGGATGATATCATTAGTGTTCGCGTGTCGCGGTAAGCGGCTTGCACTTCGGCTGCAAGATAAGCTGTGGTGTCCGAGGCTGTAGACAACTTTGATGAGGAGAGCAACAAAGAGCTCCCAGTCAAGCAGTGAGGCGGAAAGTAATGTCGTCGAACAAAGTGCCTATGTTCGAGGATGGAAGCACATGAAGTCAAAGGAAAATTACTAGACGTTAAGAAGTATTTTCCTAGCGACTACAATAATATCCGGAACTTTTACTCCACGCTAAAGAAGATACAATTAAAGTCTAAATGCCTACAATAGGAATAAAAACTGCCACTTGCTCACTTCAGATGTCGCTGCGCTCCATCATACAAGAATTTGACAGCTATCTATCACAATTTTTTTTAAACCTGAAGACTTTTAAGCAGAAATTCGTATACAAGTGATGCTCTCAAGAGAACTAAGTCCGTATTTATTGTCTACAGGTGCTTGTGGTGAGTAACGTAAGTTATAGTAAAGGTGTGTGTGTGTTTATATAATCATATTAGATCAGTGCTAGAATTAACATCTCTGAAGTTTTTCAGTCAAGAAGATCACACTCGAGTTGGTTATCAACTGCAATCAGGTTATTCCTGCCGCACGCCTTCAGCCTTCGACAAAAATGAATAGAATAGAATAGAATAGAATACTCTTTATTATGTACACCATTATAAATTACAGACATAAATATAGAAATTCAAGAACTTCAAGTTAACAACACAAGATAACCTATAAATTATAAAACGTTCATAATTGATTGTCTTTTCCACTAAAGCTGCTCTTTTACCTGTGGTAGACGCTTCGCTTTTCCATAGCTCGTCTTTAATCTGTATAGTGTTACACTCACAGAACAGAAAAAAAGGTTACACTCTCATTCATAAGTCTCATTCATATTTATCTAGTTGTCGTTTATTTTGTGATCTACATAAACATTAAAAAACCACATAAAAAACGTAAACATAAACATAAAAAAACAAGAGCGGCTTGTAGACTTTGAGCAGTGCTACCACCTATGACGAACTTTTAGTTATTAACCCTATTGAACTAAGACCTTTCTCGTATATATTTTCTTATTAACAATTTCCGGGGACCATGATACAATTTTAAGATTAACAAAATTATTTGATTTACAACGTGAGCAATATTTTCGGCAAGGCACTTCTCATTTTGATAAAATTTTTATTAATAATAATAAGGATATCAGAGATGTATATTGAGTTTTATAACAACACTTCAGCGTAATTTGAAATTAATCGGATAAAAGGAAATATATTACCTGAACTTTTTAAATGTTTTCTGACCCAAAGTAATTGTAGTTTAATAAGTAATTGTATATTAAATTAAAATACAAATAAGAATAGAAATATAACAAACTTGTAAAGTAAATGGAGAGCCAATCAACTCCAGTCGGCTTTTTAAATATAGTGTTCAAGTAATAAAGTGAAGTAAAGTTGCTGGTGCTTAGGAAAACAGAAAAGCAACTAGGCAACAACTGACACATTTTATATTTTCCTGGGTAAGTTAAATAAAAAATAAAAAGGTATCTCATAGTTAATTTGAAAGTGCAACACTTTACAGTGAAAACAGTACTAATAACTTAATTATTAAAAGATCCGCGGGAACCCAACTCTCGCATTCCATAAACCTTAGAGCCCTATCCGCATCCGAAACCTATAAGTATTTGGGTATATCGCAAACGTTGGGTATCAATGTTACTGACATGGAGCAATCGTTAAAGGAGCGCTTCTTTAGCCGCCTGAAGAAAGTATTTTTAGCATATATCGAGCATGCCACTGGCCTAGGGAAACAATCAGACACAATATATCCGGGTGTTCTTGTCTAACTAACGAATAGTACTTGCATAGACACAACCTTGTAGCCAGGATTAACCATCAGCAATTTGCTCTGAAATACAGCCTTGGGGAATCGGAACTGCCGTATTACAGGTATGTGCCTGACCGAGTTCTCGAAAATGCAAAAATCACTTTGTACTGGAATCGATCCATCATCCTAGGAATATTGTTGCCAATAAATCTGATTATAGTAGTGGTGGATCGAGAAGAGCGGCACGTCATGATTGTTGAAATAACGGTCCCGCATGACAGGAACCTTGTAAAAGCCGAGAAAGATAAACAAATCAAGTATCTTGACTTGGCTCACAAGGTTGTCGATATGCGGGATATGGATTCAGCGATCATGTTGCCTATAGTCGTATCAGCCAATGGCTTAATAGCCAAAAGCCTCAATCAGCACCTGAGGAGGCCCTCGTTGGGCAGCTGGATCAAGGGCTTGATTCAGAAAGCGGTACTTCTGGCCACGACTCGCCTTGTAAGGAGGTTTCTGTCTCTAGAGCCCTGACCTTACCTGTATCTTGGCATTTGGACCTTGTTCCTGATACCGGTGGGCTATTATTTTTTTATATTTTTACGTTTTTATTTTTATATAAAAAATATTTAAAAATGTAATTTAACAAAATTAATTCGTGAGCAAACTCAACATTTAATCAATGAGCAAAGGAGAAATTTAATGCAGACTGAATGAAGATGAGGAATTGTTTGCTACGACGTAGCTGTGAATTCACGGCTACGGAAGCTACGCTCTCGTAGCAGATGTCTACGCACTGCCACAAGATATACTACACGAGACGGTTGTCGGAATTTATGACATGAAATTCCAACGTATTATTAAATATTCTTACGGAAGTTTTTTTTCATGATGTTTTTAGACTAAAACAGGTTTTGTCGACGCCTAACCGAGGGTGTCGTAAAAGGCGATTGAGGGATAAAGCCAAGACAGTGAGATTAAACCGCAAACTGCTATCTCCCAAGTGTGGTGACTATAGCCATCTCCTTTAACAATTCATAGCAGCCGATCATTGACAGCCATGATCAGCAGTTGACCTTCACGATACACTCATAATTATTATAGCCGACGAAATACAGTTTTTTTTTAATCTTTTCCCTTTTAAACAAAACATTCCTATATCACGTTTCACGCACATACACCTCCAATTTCAATTAAAACCAAGTTGCTAAAGTAACAAACGATCTGTTACCGCAACCAACGCCAACGTAATCGAGAATACCGCCCGCTGGGGTATAATAATTATCATGTGAACGCGTGGCCCGCTGGGAGTGATCCCTGCCACGGATTAGTGCTGGGACAGCCCGGGAACATACCCCGGGAAACGATAGGAGCTCGCGCCCCGGAAATTCATGGCACCCAGGGGTGGACCATTCTTTTTGTCACATTATATTGCTTTTGCTAACTCTCTGGTTATATGAGGGTGTGTAAATGCTACATTTTTCTTTCTGTGTAAAGAATGGTATCTTGCGAGCTAGCCTGATATTTTATTCCGAAAATAAAACTGGTACTTCTACGAATGTTCCCGCTTGAAGTTTTGCATCTGGTATGTTAATATTATTACATTTGGAGGGGAAGTGAGCATAATATAAACACTAAGAGTTACTTTTAAGCTCATATTCTTTATAACTGTCTACAACTGCATGGTTTATGCACTTAACGTATGACTTCAACTTTATTTCATAATTTTCAGTGAGCAGTAGAGTTTTTGATTTGCAAGTTTCATTGATTTAATTTATTAATTAACACTGTGTAATAGAACCTGTAAACGGAGCTTGTTACAACAGCCGCACGGGTCGATCGGTCGGGTTAAGCTACGCTTGCCGGCTTGGTCCATGGATGGGTTACATACCAAGACCCTTCCGTGCCTCGGAAAGCACGCTAAGCCCGGCTGTCATTTGATCTTTGACAGTCGTACGGGTCGTCAGAAGTCCGAAAGTCTGACAAACAGTCTTACCAAAGGAGTATCGTATTACCCAGTAACTGGGTTGTGGAAATCAGATAGGCAGTCACTCTATGAAAAATACAGGTATTCAGCTGCATCCAGTTAGTCTGGAAGCCGACCTCAAAATTATATCATATGTAATAGAACCTTGTTTGTTATATTACTTGTCATATGGCGCATTCCACCAAACTTGTATACCTAGAATAAGTCTTATCCTGTGAACAAATTTTGAATTTTTGACAGTTTTTCCATACTAGAACTTTCAGACGTCAATTTTATTCTTCGAATAAAAATATATGTGTTTGGTAAAATCAGCCTTTATTTGAATACTATTTGCATGCAATAGTTAGGTATTTGGATTTTTTACGTAGCCATATTGGTTTGTGCTAAATTGTGAGACTAAGATGATTAGAAGGTATTGTGGGTTGTATTTACATTAGTAGTACCCCAGTTATATTTTGTACTCATAAAAAAGCAAAGGCGAAGGGCTCTGGTCGTTTCCAGACCAAACGTAACGGGTCTATAAGAAGTAGTTAAGGTGTAGTTTCCATTTAATTCCGAGCATAACATTGCAAGCAGTATCGAATGATAAATTACATCAGAGTTCGCTTAAGGGGCCAGCGGAGCATACGTAGTTTATACAAACGTAATACTAAAATAATTTGTAAATCAAACAAATTCTTAAGTAGTGTGTATTTATTCCGATTCGATTACAGAATTTCTAGGTTCCCAAATATAATATATTCAGGTATCTGCTGGCGAGACTGGTTGTCAAACTTTAAAAATCCAGAAATCTTTAGATATCAATTTATTTCTGTGCAAAAAACGGGGTCTTCCCACTAGCTCCCACGCAGCTGTATCAAAAGTCCGTAATCGGTTAAACTTGTTATTATTTTAAGAGCACCACTTTTGTTTGGAGCCGCTTTCTATGAATTTACTTGAACAAGTTATTAAGTCTTGGCATTAATGCGTACAGTAACAAGGGAACAAAGAAAACAATGAGATCGCCAAATAAAAGACAACAAAATAATATCAAGTCTAGCTTTTGCTTCGTTATTGTCTGACAAGTCAGAATGACTGTCGAAATGTAAGTAGTTTTGCTTAGTTATAATGAATTGGGTATTGTTTTTTCCATGTGTATATATTTCTTGTTAGAGGATTTTTTTTCTGTAAGATTTTAATAAATTATTTATTTATTTATTTTATTTTACCATTTATGTACAGTCAACAGCAAAAGTAGATGATGAAAATCAGAAATTCAATACTAATTAATGAACGGAGTTCGCGTCAGAACTGTGTGGCGTCGAAGTAGTAAATGTTTGGTATAATTTACAATCACATAACGATACTTCGACGCCACATATTTCTGACTCGAGCTCCGTTCATTAGTATTGAATTTCTGATTTTCATCATTTACTTTTGCTGTTGACTGTACACACATATATAAACTAACAAGAAAAAACAGATCAGAAAAATAGGTACAAAGGTGATGCTTATTTCTTAAGAAATCTCTTCCAGCATACCTGCGATAGGACAATAAATAGAGAGATATAGACAGCGTGTGAAAGAATAAAGGAGACAAAAAAAAATACATAAAATCATAAACAATTCACTTAAAAAAACTAAACACATACTATGAGAATATACTTACATACATACAAATAAACATACATACTTCTAAAATAAATATCACTACAATTTTAACAATTATATTAAATACATACATGCACAACTATGATAAAGTAGAAAGATAGTATTCTTTTACTCTTCTTTTAAAAACTGCAACAGTTTGGCAGTCCCTAATTTAAATTATGTTGTCCCTAATCTAAATTATGTTCCTGGAACGGTTTATTTTAAATAGCGCCTTAAAAAAGTTTGTTTATTAAACTAAAACTATGCGATTTTTAAGAAAGTCAACTTTACTTTATTCTTAACTTGAAGTGGAACGGTTTGAAACTTCAACGACTTTTTAACTTTATGCATGACTTTCAAATGTAATGAATTTTTTAGCGTAACATTACTTCTTCTTCTTAGCGTGTCGATCAATCTAAATGGACTCGGCCCAGAATTCGGCTACTTGTTTGGCGCCATCACCAGCGTCCATCAGTTCCTGTAACGTGCAACTGACTGGACACGCAGGACACGATACTAAATGTCCCATCGTTTGTGGAACAGCACCACATTTACACTCCAAGGCGGAGTCGTCTATGAATCTCCACCTGAACAGGTTTTCCTTGCTTCTGCCAACCTGGGTCCGGAGTCTGTTTAGAGACTTCCAGGTTACCCAAGGTAACTCATGTCCAGGTGGGAGGACTTCAGAGGGTGGAACGAACGGTTTGGGTAAGGAAGCACTGTCTCGTAACATTACTTTTTTTTCAACTTTGCCTCACACTAGGATTATTCTATTTCTTAGTTGTTTTTCAAGTTGCTTTAAATCTAACATAATCATTTATTTGTCAGATTATGGTACATTATTATAGTCTTAAGATTAGTCAATAATATGCAGCAATAGTTACAACAAATAAAAGAACAATAACAGTAAAAATCAAGAAAAAATGGCGCATAACTAATGTTATGCGCCATTTTTTCTTGATTTTTACTGTTATTGTTCTTTTATTTAAATATTGTTCTTTTATTGTAAAAAAAACTAATGTTTTTTGTATTTAAACGATTTAAATTTTCGGCAGATAATGCAAATCAGCCGATCAATTCTGTAAAAATCTCACCGTGAAAAGTTAGGTGAAGTGAGCTGTCAAGAGTATCAATCCCTAGCTAAAAAATATTATAATTTTTTGATTCTTAGCCTCTATTAGGATGACACTGACAGCTCACTCCACGCTCACTGTACCAGTTTTCACGGTGAGATGGTTACAGAATCGCACTGCAGTTTGCATATTGTTTTCGGCCGATTAAAAATGAATTTTCGATCAGACTATAAGAATTAAACAAACTACTAAAATTGTTCCAAAACCGAACCCATGACCCGCAGCACAAACCCGCATCATGTCACAATAATCTTTAGTATGAACTCTAGTTTATTGTCCTTCCCCTGTTAGTTGACGATGCATATTACTTGACTTGTTAGCACTGTGGAGGCAATAACGATTAACTTGAAGACCGCACTAGATCATAAGTCGTGATATATTGCAAGTGAGTCGAATGCCCACCACTATTAACTACGGTATTCCATTATGACATGCAATGTTGGTGTGTTGAATGCTTTAATGTATGCTGTCAACATCAAAATATTCTTATCTGAAGTTTAAAAAGTATTTTGCTACAATTTCTTGAGTAATTTATTTTTTTACTTAAGAGCCTACACTACCTCAGCTAAAATTCACTCTTTAACTCGCTCGCACGATACTGCTCGCGGACTGAGTAAGAGCGAGACAGAGTGCGGTGCTAGGCGGCAGGCAGCGCCAATAGTTTAGGTATTTGCTTTTTACGGTGAAAATAATGGTAATTAAAAAAAAGTAAATAACATAAGCCCTGCTTTATAGTTAGTTCGGTTAGTATACAAAGTTTCATGTTCTAATTTGAAGTATTTTTTGAATACCAGCGGTTTATTGTTCGGTTTAGAGGTAACTTTGGATTTTTTTTCTATCGAGAAAATTTTATGGAATCGTGTTTTCGTCTAACATAAGCCCTAAAATTAATCCTCAACTTTACCATATATTTATTTCAAAATTAATGCTGCAGTATTTTCGACATAACGGAGGATCATGCTAAGCCATTTGAGGTAGTATAGGCCCTTAAGAAATAGTATCAGTATCGCCATACAATGTAGCAATCCTACCAGCCATACTGTTTTTTTTTATTCTTAGCCCTTGTTTTGTTTTATAAACATGAACACATTATTATTTTTGAGGGCTGATTTTACCAAAGTCAGATATCTTTTATCCGTGGAGTAAAATTGACGTTTGACAGTAATAGTATGGAAAAACTGTCTAAAATTCAAAATTGATTCACAGTATACCTAAGACTTAATCTATTCATAAAAGTTTGGTGGAATGAGCCCTAAGTCTGTTAGATTATAATTATGATCTTTTATTATTAACTTTTGCCCGCGCTTCGGCGTTGACGCATTAACGTCATACGGGGGAACGTACTAACGGGATTAAAAGTACCCTATGTGTTAATCTAGGTTATAAACTATCTTTGTACCAAATACCATCCAAGTTTTGCGCCAATCCGGAACATACATTCAGACATATAGACCAACGGACATAAATTCTTAATACTATATTTTCGGCTTCAGGCTCGCCTCACACCATGAGGTGAGAGAGAAAAAAAAATGCTACGAAGCAATTAATATTTAACACACTTTTATTAGTTTCACTTGTAACTAACTTTTTGTTAGTTAGTTAACTAAAAATGTAAAGAAATCTTAGAAATCAATTTTAAGCTACTTCTAATTGTATCGAAATGAAACTTTGTGTGTCTATCTAGTTTGGAAGTCAAAACTATAATTTGGCATCTAGGAGCTGATCTGATGATGTAGCAAGGAGGTGGATAGTGGAACTCTTCCGTGGCTTTTAGTAAAACCCTCGCGTTTGGGGTCATATGATTTGTTTTACGAGTCCGATATATTGCACTTATAAGCCCCTCGAGTTTGCCCTTAATCGTCACAACTCTGTTGAATATATTTTTACTAACTTAATGATAAAATAATTAATTATTAAAAACGCTCCACGCTTTTTGAATTCAATTTGAATCAAATATAATTTTTAGTGTGTTACAAAAGCATGTTTTATAGCTTTTTTTTAAACTACATACTTTTATTAAAAAAATGTTCAATATACAGTTTTAAATTCGTTACTCTTTTAACATATGTATTGGTTTAATTAGATATAGATTTGTTATCACCTAATTCTGAAAATTCTGGTTAACCAATAATTGTCGGTGTAAGTAAGTCCGAGTTTAATTGTTAAATAGGTAAATAAGCAGATCTGGGTAAACAGTGACTTTTCAAAGAACGTTTAAAATGTATTACTTATTACATTTCAAAATAGTATAACACAACTTAAAACGCTTGCCCATCAATGCTTTCCATTATTATAGCTAGGGTTAAAAGACTCAGCTCCACAGCTGCCTGTCAAAACCCAATTCACCAGAGACTAGACCATATAGCAAGAACTCGAAGCGATCACACACCCGCTACATCAAACAAAGGTTGTCAATAACCAGTTCAATCCGTCAAACGTAGGACAATATAATTCCCATCAAGTAGACCGCTGAAGCTCCATCGTCGAAACTAAACACAGTGCTTAGCTCGTTTCCCATCCAACTACAGTAATTGTAATTGTCTTTGCGACCAAAACTGTGACGGATCACGTTCTGATCCGAGCACGTTAATCACAGTGAATAATGTACCATTTCGGATGTCCAATGAATAATCCTGATGGATCTGGCAACTCTCCTGCCAGCCAAATGAGCGATTTCAGTATAATAAAGAAAATATAGCTTTAAAGAAATATAGCTTTTAGCATCGTTTTGATGTTCACGGTGTGTTTGGGGATTTGCTCTTTGTGGCCGTATGACACAATTTTTGATGTCTGTTCGGGAGATTAAGTCCTTATATACTACAGGATAACTTGTAATTTGACATATTCCTTCCAGGACGTGATAGTGTGACCCATTTGCAACAAATAAGCACCCCACAAAGCCTAGACGAAAATTCATGGGATTCGAGAATACTAAATTTTTATGTATTTTTGAAAATTTCCCAAAATTCATCAATAAATATCACTTTTCTCGTAAATCTTAAATTGAATGGCCTTCGTTGCTATTCCATTGGATATCTGATACTTTAACAAATCTTTCTAAATGTTCTACAACATCAAACAGTTTTTTAACCATTTCCTTATATCATCTACACACATGAACTCCAGTTACCTCAAAACTTACTACGACATTAAGCATACAAATTATTGACGGTATTTTTATCTCGAAATATTTTTTTGATGTTTGTACCTACCTCGTTAGATAGCTGATTAAATAAAGATGTTTTCTCTTTAATTTGTACGCTTAACGTTACAGTAAAATTTTTCGATAACTTATTAATGGAAAAGCAGAGAGTCTCATCGATCTGCACATAAGAAAACATTCCATTTAATAAATCTTAAGTCGACATTTTTATTTAATTTCAATAGGGCAATAAAATATTTAAAAAAAAATAGCTTGATCCCTAGACATTTTTGATGTGAGTAGTAGCTCCGATTTCGAGAGTTTCTGTAAATTGTCGAAGGTCGTGTTACACGATAGATCTGTTTGACAATTTTCTGCTCTGATTAAAACTGACCGACCGAAACTACTTAGTCTATAGACGGACTCAATTGATTGGAAAACCACTATACTTACATACCTATATTATTAGGTGATACAGTACCTATCATCATTTCTGGAAAATGTTGATTTAAGGCATATTGCTCCCTAAATGTGATACAATGTGGCAAAACAAATTTCAAAGACATTTCTGTAAATTACGTACTTTGCTGCCGATTATCGTGAAGCGAGTGGCCGATGTCAAAAGACAGGGTGAGAATAAATAATGTCTTTTGGGAATAACCAATAGAACCGCGCCGGGCAGAAAGGTACTTAAATAGGGAAGCAAAGGAGCTTTTACTTATCTTTTCTTTACTTTGTGCCCCGGAGTGCCGAAAGTACCTAAAAGGTGATTAAGATTCAGCTGATTAGTTGAACTTGAGAATAAGATATTGCTTTTACTTTTGAACTGAGTTTAGGGAAGGCAGGCAGGTAAATTTAAGCGTGACGACGGTAGCTGTCTTCGAGTTATTTTTTTTTTCGGACCTCCGTGTATTTTCTGGGCATTAATTTTTATATTTTTCTGCTATTGTTTTAATCTTATGTTTTCATGAAAGGAAAGGTCCGCCTAATTAATTCGTGCGCGGTTATTCACGCTGATATAATTTGCAGGGCTGATCTCAAATGATAAAGTAGACGGTACGTTAAGATGAGGCCAAGTAGAGGTCACAATTTTGTAAAAAAAACGGTCAAGTGCCAGTCGGACTCGCGCACCGAGGTTTCCGTACAAATTTGTAAGTATGTAAATAGTTTATCCCTCTCACAGAGAGGAAGCCTGTGTCCCCCAGCAGTGGGTACATTATAGGCTGATTATGTAAATAGTTTATCACGGGAAAAAAATTGTAATGTACCTACAAATTTATAGTTTTCGGATTTTTTCCTTTATATGTGCTACATGACATTGCTTCTTGCCAAATTTCATGATTCTAGGTCAATGGGAAGTACCCTATAGATAAGTTTTGAATCCCTTGCGAGTGTCAAAATAATATGCGGCATAAACGGAACATTAATGCCCGTTCTTTTGGGTGCGTTAAGTTAGAATTTTGATTTTTTTTACTGCTTCAAGGGGCTTTTTTTTGCAGCTTTGAGTATTTTATATTGTGTAATTTTAACTTGATGACTCCACGCGTTCCTGAGAAAAATGGTCTGGACAGACGGACAACGAAGTGATCTTATAAGGGTTCCGTTTTTCCTTTTGAGGTACCAAACCCTAAAAATTAGCGAGCCCTCACCCTCATTTTATACAGCGACAAGCTGCAACTGATGTAATCCTTTTATATTAAGGCGTTTACAAAACGATATGGAAGCAAAGCGGATCCTAGCCGGATAAAACGCTGGGATGAAAAAGGCACTTTGTACAGAGAATAAAGGTAAGTTGTGCTGGATAAAATGACTTGTTTCAGACGGATTTTTGTAGCTCTAAGCATCGCCATTCTACATTGTCTATGTTGAAACGTAAACTCATGTTTCGGTGTCGTCAAAACCAAATAAAAATGTATGCCTCTCTGAATATTTTATTTATTCAAAAGATACAAGCGTGAACACAATAAATTTATTTAAAATAAAAGTATCTTACCGTTTCCCAGAGTCATGAATTAAAAGCCAATTTACATTGAATATTGGAAGCCTCATTTTTGACCTTTTATTTATTCAGCAATTCATTTTGTAGTTATTAGCCACTTACGTGCATGTTTCAGCATTAACCCAACATTTGCTGTTTAAGCAATTTGTTGAGCTATTACTACGCAGAACCCCTGAGTTTTCTATTCTATCACACTTCACACTAATATTATAAAGGCGAAAGGCGTTTGTTAATTCTTCACGCTCAAACGGCTGGAGCAATTTTGATAAATTTTATATGGAGGTAGCTGACACCCTGGAATAACATAGAAGGCTACTCTATGTAACAGTACTTTTTATCCCAATATTCTCACGGGATCGACACTTATGGGTAATACCGCAGGGCGCAGCTAGTGTATTCATAATATCATCGACCTTTTACACAAAATGTAAATGCGAGTATTTCCATTCAAAAATACAGAATGAAGCTGATATTATGAGGTTGTCACTGTTACACTGTCACTGTTACTGTTTCTCACATCCCTGTCTCGTTCATACAATTTTGAATGTCACCCTTTAAAAGATCTCACACAATGAAAAATCAACCTACACTGAAATCTTCACGGAAAAACACCCTTAAGTGAACTAAATAAGTACAGCAATGAAGGTTTTAGTTAATTCTAAGATGAGTACCTAATGGCTGATTGGTATCCTGGTCCTTTTTGTACATCGATGTGTGAGTATGTTTAGATATATTTACAGACTGCCGAAGATGCAGCTCAGCAGTTCTGAGTGAATTCGCAAAGGTTTTGTCGAATTTTGTTAGTTATATTTAAATATTAATATTCTGTGTTATGTCTGATTTTATATTTCAGGTTAAAAATGTATAGCATAAATAAAAAGTTTAGTTTGATAATTATTACATAGGTACAAATAATTCTGTAGTCTGACTTCAGATTGTGTTTTTTAATAGAATTTAGTGTCGCTTTGTATTTTTAAAGCGTAAGTTGTATTTTCAATTTATTTGATGTGTGTTTGCAAACCACTATTGTATTGGGGTCATCCTGTAAATATAGTGTGTGTAAGTTTAAAAAATAAATAACCCTTTTTTACCACTTTCGATCTATGGCATCCTAAAATATGGCAGTATCTGACTTCTGTTGTTTGCTCAAGAACCACTTAAACTGGGTCACTGGGGTCACGGTACATTGCACCACGCAAGACTACACATCACATCACTCATTAGGTGCATTATTAAGCTTGAAGAGTTACTTAATATCCGGTTCTGCTTAATTATCGCGGAGTGAAGCAATTACTATTTACAGTGAGCTCTAACGACCATCTGTGTGAAACATTCATGAGCACAGATCCTCATTATGGTCCATTGATATATGATATCACTGACAACTTTGTGAGGACTAACTGTTTTTCTTGTATACTAAGTAGAGCTGATGAAACGCTACTAAATAATACCACTATTCTAGAGTTATAGAATCGTTACACTGCTATTTTTAAATATTATTGTATTAAACCCGTTATACGGGCTTTACATAGGTGATTAATTCGTCTAGGCCGCAGGTGACTAAAATTGCAAGTTCCAATGTAGAGTAGGTTTCGACTTTAGTCGTACAGTGACAGGTCGCATGCGGAGGGTGACTAAAATATCGACCGTGAATATGCTCAGTCGCAGGCGATCTTCTGCCGCATGAAGGTCGACATTTTGACGCAAAATGAACTAATAACCTGCGATTTTATCGACCTATGTGTGTGTGTGCGTGTGGTGTGTGTGAATGCTGTGTGTGTGACCAGCTGCACTGCGAAAAATGACCTAATGTAAATCCCCCAAAGTTCGAGATCTAAACATATAAGACGAGTCGCTTTCTTTTTAAAGACGTTAGCCCTAAACATCTCTTGAACTTTTTTGTTCATGATTATAATTATCGTCTCCATTAGGTATAATAAAAAACGTGTGCGGTCGGGGGACCCTCGTCAGGAATGAAGATTCTTAAATCCTTACGCGATACTTGTATGCACACGCACTCGTATATAATAGGAAGAGACAGAACTGAGAGAAAGTGAATTTAATACGCGTTTTTTTAATACAAAGCCTTCTAGTCAAATTTTTAGAAAATTTTTAGAAGCTCTAATGATGTTGCAAGTCATCTTGAATTTTCATTTTAACCTTACTATTCAGTGTTGCTTGCTGCACACTGGGGCTTCAGCACCCTTGAAAACCACGAAAACGACACCCGTGATGAAAAATGTTTGCATCCGTCATCTTCTATTTTATTTTTGACCTCACTTTCAGCTTTAGCGCCCTCGAAAACCATGGAAACTATAGATCTCTCTTCCTCTTTATATTATATATAAGGTGTTTCTATTCAGACACGAAATAATTTAGATTTACGTTTACAACTGACAAGTGAAGCTATTAATAGGGAAATACTCGTTGATGTATGTATGTAGAATATATATTTTAGATAAAACAGCGCATCTTATATACTATTTACAATATATGACTTAGCCAATAAAAACGTGGTAATGACGGTAGCTACAGAACAAAAAAAATGTTATACAGAGTTGATACGACCGAGGGGCATTAAATTACACTACGTATACTATACGTGTTTAGTATTAATTCGATAAGGTATAAAAATAAAAAGCGCCAAAAATGAGATTTTTTTTTTTTCAAACAAACTAAATAGCTTACAAATCAGAGTAAAACGCAACCACCCTTTGTAAGTAAAGGAAAAACCCAAATTTCATAGAAACTTGGACCTGGCGACTGACCTTACAAAGTGGCAACGTCGCACGCGCGCCGGGGCGCGGCATGTGTTATTTCGTGTCGAAGCGGGCGGCCGGCGGTGGTGCGGGCGGCGGCTTAGGCCTCCGCTCGCGCTGGCTGTTATGTTAGATAGTTTTGAAGTACGCCGACAACAAAAACACTAAATTTTTAAATTCTCTATGTGTCCTCCATTCACATTAATGCACAAATTATACCGACGGAGAATATTGTTATTTAGTTTTGTAATTAAATCACTGTCCGTCGCTAAGCACTTTAATTTATGAAATGCTAAAATAATCCTGTTTTTTAGTTCAACAATTGTATTTACCTCGGAGGCATACACTTCACCCTTAATGTACCCCCACAAAAAGAAATCCATGGGAGTGAGGTCCGGAGATCGTGGTGGCCACCGAACAGGTCCGAATCGACCGATCCATTGCTGCTCAAACATTTCTGTGAGCCGCTCCCTGGAAGCCATCACAGAATGTGGAGGCGCACCGTCCAGCTGGTACCACAACTTGCGATGAACGGCTAAAGGTAGTTGGTCAGTGTACTCGGCCACAGGACCACTTAATAAATCTAAAAATTTCACCGCTGTAAGGGTGCCGTCAATAAAAACAGGGCCGATAATATTATTATTATGGATACCAGCCCACACATTGAGAGAAAATCTGTACTGGTGTTCAGATTCTCGAAACACGTGTGGATTTCCCAAACTCCAGTACCGGAGGTTTTGCCGATTCCAGATGCCGTTCCGAGTAAAAGTACACTCATCGGTCCATATTACATTTGTTAAGAAATGGCGGTCTTCGGATGTTTTATTTAATAGCCATTGGCAGTAACTGTTCCTGATCGGTAAGTCTCTCGATAACAAAGCTTGCACCTTCCGATATTTATAAGGTTTGCGTTTGTTACGTTTTAGAACCTTGTGGATGGTTCTATGGCAACATCTAAACTGCCGGGCGGCTCTGTGGAGACTCGTTGTCGGGTTGCGGGAAAAATGATCTAATATTCGTTCGTCCCATGCAGCGGGTATTTGCCGCGGTGGCACTCCCTCCTGTTGCGGCACTACACGTTTATTGTCCCGTAATCTTTGTACTGCCAACTGTATGGTGCGGGCGTTCCTAGGGCAATTGCGGCTGTCACCATACCTTTCTCTGTATGTTCGCAGAGCTAATGCTGCGTTTCCACGGCATTCACCGTAAATTAAAATCATGTCAGTGTATTCTGACGCCGTGTAAGTTAGACGAGGCATTGTTGAACACTTTAATTAGGTATACACACACACACAACCAAAGTTTAATTACGTGTCCTATCACAATAAAAAACAGTAAATCACAAAAAAAAACACTAACATTAAATAATTATAATAGCAAGTTACGTGTCTTGTCACAATAAAAAAAAAGAAAGAAGTGTCCTATTCACAATAACAAAACAAAATCACAATTGTCAGCGCACGAGTTCGACAAAACAATAGCGGCACAGGACTTCCGTGTTACGTAACGTACATACGTCCCGGAAGGATAGCGTTGGCGCACTGAAAAACCAAGTTTTTTAGTTTTTAGAGGCCCCCCTCGCAAGGACCAAAGATGCAATAGCAACACACTGACCTATTTCTATTTCTTTTACGCGCGTGATGTTTTGCTAATGGGATTGTCACTTTCTGTTGTAGGACGTATTTGCTTATGACTTGCGTAAGAGCGGCAACAACGTATCGTAGATTTATCGTTTTAAGGTGCATGACCTATGCCTATAGACATAATCAGCTGTTAGGAAAAATACATCATGTTCAAACGGCCCAAAAACTTAAAAAATCATTTGCGACTAAACTATTGTTTCAATTTAAATGATATTTGGTACAGAGCTTGAAAATGGTACCTAGTATAAGCAGTTTAAAGGAAAGCCTTTCTGTCGTATCAACTTTGTATATGGACATCATTTAACAAAAAAAAAATTACTCAATTACATAACAAATACTGGCAACAAATCCTTCTTATTTTTTAAAATCCATTACAGTAGTTTCTATATAGTTTTAAAGTACTGTCATTAAAACGGGCGGCAGCATGGCGCCCCATGCCGGCCGTCTTGGCGCTACAGCGTGCGGCCACAAAATACAGAGAGTACAGAAGTCAATCTACATACAAAGTGCGCTCGAGCAACGCATACATAGACACCGCTCACGGACACGATATCTTGGACCGGCCGGGACCTGTGCGAGCGCGAGTGTCATCCGCTTGAGACATGCGTCTGTGAAGTGCAAAAATGGAGCAACAAATTAAAGTTATTGTAACTGTTCAGTGGACGGCTGTTTAAATTCAAAAATAAACGGTGAATTGTCGTTTCTTATGCTACCAGTTGTTTCAGAGAGGTAAGTAGGTATTTGCTTGTATTTCGATGGTTCGTTTTAACGTAACACAGTAGTTACATAGGTAGGTAAGCGCCCCGGCCCCCGGCCCCGCGCCGTAAAAGCGAACATGACTGTGGCACTTTGTGACAAATTTGCAATATAACAATAACATTAAAATTTAAATATTTTACTTATTATTAGTTTATATTTTCTTTCTTCCTGTTTCATTCTCAACAATAAATCAAACAACTACATACCTACGAGTGCCACTACCACGATAGCTTTTTGTCCATAAGCCAAAGTTGACAACCATGGCGCGACCGCCGAGCGTAGGTATGAATAGTGAAGTACATACATGAGATTGACTTCTGTACTCTCTGTATTTTGTGGTGTGGCTCTCGTGAATGATCAGGGTGCTTACTCTTGAATTTAATTCCGATAGATCGACATTGGAATTGTGACGTTTCGTACTCTTGAGTTCGATGCTAGCGCCAAATGGCTTTTAAATTGGGTGTCCATTTTGGGGAACTAAATGGAATTAAGATCGGGCTTGGCGTGGGGTAAACGGTACTCTTGAGTGTATTTTGACAGCTGTGTATTGCGTCAATATTGCGTTGGGATAGTTTGTTGATTGTGGTTTTTCCAATAACAAATGTGTAACTTTTTAGGAATTATTATGCGTTTTGAAGTGGTTTTCAGTCGGTAATATGTATATAATATGGCACGATAAGCAGTAATATATAGTGTTTTAATTCCCATAAAAAACAATTGAAATAAAGACGAGATGAACGTCGGATGACGCGTTTTAGGGACAAAGCGTTTTCTATGAATGAATACGAATTTAAAGCAAATTATAGAATGAGCAAGGATTTTATTCCTCTTTCGTATTACATAACAACATTTATAAATCCTATTTCTATACAATAAAAACTTTTTAGAACAATAACTCCCTAAAATTCGGACTTTGGCATGTTTTCATTATGCAAAATTCTTTCTATCTCTAAAACCCGTGAACCAATTTACAAAATTCAAACGGTATTATCAGTTTTAAACATAATTCTCTCATTTGACACTAAAATCGCGCAAATATTCCAATAAACAAAAAACCTCGTTTTCAAGTTACGTAAATATTCTATAATTTTTCATCATACATTAAAATTCTCAAAAATTCTTTGATAAATATTCCTCTCAGATTCTAATACGAAAACTAATAATAAAAACAAGTTAGAAAGCTAATTAGAACAATAAAAAACACTTAAAATCTAATTAGAAAATCAAAATCTTACTCAGTAAAACAGTAAAGATGCGCTCGGAGCCCCGGAGCGCGGATAGGGTTATAACTATCATATTCTAATCACTTTTACACTTATTATAACTTATTTATCACTTCACTGGTATTTAACTCAGTCATGTTCACTATTCACATGCACGTTCGGCGTTCGTTACAAAAACATTAATTATTTGTATAGAAGTTATCTATCTATTTAAGTACTTACGACTTGTTTAAAACTGTAATATTAGTTAAGTAACATAACGGACTGTACTTATTTCTTACAAAAAAAGAATCAAACACGAACAATATTGTTAAACAAACTGTTAGTTCAAATTCATTGGAGAACTTGTTTGTAAATATATTACGCAGTCTTTTTTGTAGTGTAGGCAACGATCTACCGCATGCAGCCAAAGTCATGGTAAATTTTATGATTTAGATCGTTTCCTTACGCCCAAATGAATTAAAAACGTTACAAATAATCTATTTTACAACTATTTATACCATATTTATTTATTAGTCTTGTTATTTAAAGGATAAAACATTTTAAAGGCATAATACCGGTTTATCGTAATGAGTTGAACCACACTATTGCAACCCGTCACATAGCTAACTTCACACGTATCAAAATAATAGCGGATCAATGTCAATTTAATTTCAATGTTGACAATATTGTTTTCAAGAGTACCGAATCACGTGAGTGTAAAATCAACATTGGAATCATGTTGGCATTAAATTAAAATTAAAATTAGTTTCAAGAGTAAGCCCCCAGAAAAGCAACGCATGTGCGCGCGCGCCGCCCCTCCCTCCACCGCGCCACTTCAGTCTCACTCGATCCACACGTCGCACCGCATGCGCCTAAGCAAGCGTCGCGTCGGGCTTCGTACCAACCTGGAGTACCAAAACATCAGAACATGGTGGTGTGCTACAATAACACGTATGGTAGGGAGGCATTAAGTACCTACCACCGATCGTGATGTGATCCCTCCGGTTTTTTTGGGCAACGACATTGGCTTTTCTATAGGTAAGGCAATTCTCAAAAATAAGGGAGTATCTACAAGAGTAGGTATGTTCACGACTGCCTATCTCTGGTAAGATTTTTAATTAAATAAATCCACACTACGTACTTAGACTTCTTGCAGTTCACATATGAACGAGTGCAGCGTGACCTCTGCGGTTGCATCCTATTCTTTTCTAATTCGTATAACTGTTTATCAATTTTGAATTCTCCATTTTTCAAATTTTGGCGTAAATAAGGCCCTCATAGGATTATTGGAAAAAAAAATAGTATTGTGGAGAAATCGAAGTTTTAATTGTAACCAAATGTAACCAGCTGCACACGGACTGTGGAGTGCGGTATCCACAGATATACCTAGATAGACCTAGATAACGCAAGTATCACGATCTGTATGAAAACCAAGCGCGCCATTTTTTTATTTACTACCTACTTTGACGTCACAAGCGCTCTTTCTCACTCACGATCGGCTAGATAGCCAGCAGTACGCAGGACTGGGTGCAAAAGTGGCAGCTTACGATTTTTGAACGTAAGTTGGTGCGATTTTTGGCACGCAAAGTACCTAGTTGCTCTTGCGTTATCTATATCTATGACGATAACCGTCAGGACGCGAAATGACTAAGTGCCATACTTGTGTGGTTGCGCGGAGACATGCAATGCATACAAACACAACCTCACCAACACACTGCTCTCAACGCAGAATAGACGAAACGCCCCGACGCGGGGGCGACGCCGGCCACGTGCCCGCACCGCCGCCACCCTTGCCGCACCGGGTGAGTCATGCATAGAAAGTAAAGGTTTTATGCAAAATGAAATAAAAATATTTTGTTGTTATTTATGTCTAAAGCAGTTTTAAAATTACGTAAAAAAAAAATACTTAGATTTTTTTTTTGTTTCTTTGGCTTCTTTACCACATATTTCGTGCATGAATAAACAAATAGGTACACTTTATATAATAGAAAGAGACATAGAGAGAGAAATTCGCATGGAGGGAGTATAACATTTTTTCATTACGATTTCTACCAGTATACTCCTACTGTAAGCCGCGTTAAATAACTTCGTTCCAATAAAAGTGTTGCATAAATAATAACACTGGATAGCAATCATGACCTTGATGTGAACTTTCTCTTTAAGGCTTTGACGTCACCGTATATCTAATTGTCGGTAGAAGAAGCCTATTGGTTTAATCGAATAAACACGTGGCCAGATTCTGTAAACAAAACACAATCTGCCAATAGAAAAATACAAAGAAAGGAAGGGATGAAGATAATAATTATAATTATTGTATTAACAAGATTCCATAAACCAGCTAAAATACTCCGCAGCGAAAGTCACACTCCCAAAACAGAGTACACTAAAGCAAGGAAATGCAGTAAAAAGAACAATGAATGAACTAATCAAATTACACAATGCGTATTTACCCGTCTCGCTCTGGCGTACACTGGTAAATAGAGAGGAAACTAATGGAGTGGACATAATCTGTCCGATAGCATTGCTTAATTTTCGCATCCTCTTACTTTCGAATCCCGTAGATGAAAAATGAACGGAGGCAGGACACGTTTTTGGTTTTATTTTTGATTGTTGCGGACGGATTTTTCCAGAATTGTGGGAACGTAATAAAACATACATTGCCTTTTTTTTAACTATGATGTTTTTGCTGTGCAGCTTTTACGGGAAAAAATATGTCAGATACAAATATTCAGATACAGCGCGCGTAGCGTGACCACTATAGAAACGGAAGAAACAAAAAACTTTTTTACAAAAAAAAACTACCGACTTCCCAAATTAGTTATTTTTCACTTTGTAGTGTTTTTCACACTACAAAGTGAAAAATAACTAATTTGGGAAGTCGGTATCGTTGGTTCCGCATTTTCTTTTATTGACACCGACTTCCGAAATTAAAGTTATTTTTCACTTTGTAGTGTTTTTTGAAAGTCAGTAGTTTTTTTTGTAAAAAGTTTTTTATTTTTCACTTTTTAGTATTTGTAACTTAACCAGTTTGTAACTTATCTAAGTTAAAATAGCCTAATGTCAACTGCTCATCACCTTTTACAAAATATTGCTTTTCCCGATGCAGGGACGTTAATTGTTGAGGAGTTCTCCTTGTAAGAACCAGGAGAACTGGAGCTGATTGAGAAGTCACTATCAGCTCCACCTCACGATACGCATTGTGCTTAGCAACCACATTAAATTACATAATCGAATCGCAAACCGTGAAATATTTATTATTGAGTAGTTCCGATGGCCATCTGTGGTCTTCAGCATCAGTTCCACTTCACCAAATGGTGCTTTCTGAGAGCAAATGCACGAGTTACTATAAAAAATACCCAAATCCCTCGATTTCCATGGGATTCCCTCATCAGATTCCGATTTGGTGACAATGGGACCACCTCGGGAGCATACCCTTTCAAACAAAAAAAAAAAGAATTTTGAAAATCCGTCGACAATTGGCGGAGTATTCGATGAACAAACATACAAAAAAAAACATACAATCATCCGATCATCCGATCCTCCTCCTCTTTGTGAAGTCGGTAAAAAGCCAGATGCATGTTAGATGCTACTGGATCTTCATTTTTTGTATTCTTACCTCCAAAAGTCAGAAGTCCCTAATTAAAAGTAACCAGCCGGTGGAAAATAGGTCGTTTCTCTGATGTACTAACGCGTACCTTCGCTTTCTTCAGCCAATTACTGCCGGCTAATTTCTTCAGCTCGTTAATCCATTCGACTCGAAGAATCTAGGTAATCAATATTTTAAACCTCGGTGTGCCTGTCTAAGTCGCACTTCCACTTGAACTTTTTATTTAGCTTGCTTCCTTTGTAGTGGCTAATGAATCTTTCTTCCAATGATAGAACGTTAGATCTAGTGGCTTAAGAAATGCTTTGAGCTGGCTGCAAATTTGTTGTATGGCTACTTCGATCGTTGTGTCAATTTTGTTGTACGATATCATCAGATTTTATTTGATTTCTAATCATCCAACAAAGATGACGCTGAAGTAGTGTTTTTTTTTTACATCAAGGCTAATCTGTACCTTAAAATGTAACTGTATCATCAAAAAGATGAAACATCAGGTCTGATCATTGCAACTCTCTCACAATTCACTTACCCCGAGTCAATCACTCCAAAAATCTTTCCATTCACTTTCTACAGCAAAAGCTCAAACACTACACAACAATATGACAAGTCCCACAGATACATCAGGATTATTAATTCCCAATGTGAACCCTACTTCATCACGTGGGTTAATCATAACAGCATGTTCAAAGCTGTTAGCACCATCAGCATGTAGACCACGTTAATCCGCGGTTCATTCTGCAGATTAATGGCCCCCCACCCGGGCTTGCGCCATCTCTGTGAACAGCTATGGTGAATCGATGGCGTGTAATAGATATAAAGTTAGTAGTTGGCGTATGGGGAGCGTAGCTCGCGTACCGTACTCACGATCTAAAGGTGGTTACTGTGGTTTTTCACAAGAGATTTCTGTTTGATAAGTAAGATACTCGTTCTTCTTCTTTCTCATATAATGTCGGCACAAACTAAATTATTTTATTCATGATATGAACCATTCGTGGTAAAAGTGGTTGTTGCGAAAGCTTTTTTTATTATACTATAAAATGACGGTACTTTATTTAAAGAAACACTCTTGATGTTTCTGTTATAGTTAGTCAAACGACACCGGACGTCACATGCTTTTTGAAAAAAATCTACATAATCTCACTGGAATGCAAACGCTTTCTTTGCCAGTCTCTTTAACGAGTAAGGCCCTTGCACGCTGTAGATTTCATCGTCACCCGTCAATTTTAGTAGATAGAGGGTTTATACGAAGGGTTGAACATGATTCCTTACAGTTTTCGTTTCTTAACATCTATACATGTTTACAGTTTTTCTTGAACCGACTTCCGTTATTGATGATTTTATTTACATTTGCTGAACTGTTGAATATGTATTAGCCAAACTAATGTTATTTTTTTTTTCGTGTGTAAACCTGACACTGACATGCCGAAAACTGACCATTGCCTGATTGTAGGTCACCCAGGTCAACCTAAAGAGAGTTTATTTTTCAACAGTCATTCCATCACTTTTTTTACTACACATCAAATATATCTAGGGATCAAGCAAGTTTTTGCTAGTTACTAAAAATCTACTGTTTTTAGTTAAATTTTTTGTAACTCTTACAATTGAATATTTTTTTTAGTAAACTTCGTCATTTAAAAAGAAAATAGTTATTGAATTTCGGTCAAAAGATGAAAATCTTTTGTCAAGTCCTATTCATGTATGGTCCTGCAACGGGTTTCAGGCCAAATCAGTAATATTTTTACCGTACTTCTGACTGGATCAATACAAAATAACGGTATTATGGAGAGAAGACGACATTTGAGCCGAAACGAAATGATCAGAGCCGTGGGAATGTTGGAAGCTGGTTCTTTACAGGGTGTTGTGGCAATCGCTATTGGCGCTACGCAGTGTAATAATCCAACTTTGGACATGTTGCCACATCACTGGCAACGTGGCAGAGTGACATGGAGGACGAGCTCGTATCACCACACGCAGACAAGATCGTTTAATAGATACAAATTACTGCTCGACAAAATCGTACAAAGACCGCGCGCACACGCGTTTACGAGGTTTCATAGCTCTCCAGGGATGTTAATAAGCGATCAAACCATAAGAAATCGCTTGCTTCCATTCCCGAAGGCCGCAATGTGTAGGTACCACCTATTGAGCCTCGCAATCGCAGAGCCTGTTTACAATGGGCTCGTGCACACAGAAATTGGACAAAAGAAGAGTGGCGTTTTGTGTGTTTTTCTGACAAATCTCACATTGGTATGAGGCCAGATACTAGACTTACATGATACTGGAGAACGATAATAACGTTTAAAATCATGTCAGGAAGTCCATGCAACACAGTTGTGGAACAATCATGATAATATCAGCAGAAGAAGCAAACTGATTTGGATCAGAGGTAATCACAGTGCACTGCAGATTTACGCTGAAACGATTGTATCAGATGTTGTCATTCCTTTGCAGACCCAGTTTAGCGCTTCAATTCTGCTTATGCATAATAATACACGTCCACACACTGCCAGAGTTGTTGCAAACACACTTGCCGCAGCTAATATCAACGTCCTACCTGGCTTACTCAATTGTCAGACATGAAATCTATTGCGCGTGCACGGGATATACTTCAAAGAAGAACTCTGCCAAATATGAAAGCCGTACACACCAGAAAATATTTTTCGCCTTTTCCAACGGACATGGCCGGTCATTCCGCAACATGATTTGCAACTCATATTAAGTACATAGTATACGCCGAATCGCTGCGAATGTGTTTACAATAGGCAATAAAACCTTTCAAAACTTTTATTTTTATCTTTTTATCACATTTTAATAAATCCAGCATAAGCAAAAATCACGAAAAGTCTTTATTAATGCAAAAGCAGAGAGTACACCTTCGATCTACACATACGAAAACATTTTAATTAATTAATCTAAATGGACATTTTTATTTAATTTCAATAGGGCAACACAATATTTAAAAAAAAAAAAACTGGATCCCTAGACACTTTTGATTATTAACTATTTGTTGTTTTATCCGTTTGATTAAGTAAGAAAACGCAATGAATAGAGGTTAAAAAGGTCAAAAGAGACATAATAAGTCTCCTGTATTAGTCCAATTAAGTAGGTGCCTGTTTAACCTCCCTAACTCGCAAGAAAAAGAACAATAGGACAGCGGGGAGGAAATAATTATAATTAGTCATACCTTTCTTTAGTTTTCTGTTTATGAATTTGGCGATAATGCCACTATTTCGCTTTGACGTTAGATACAATAATAATTATTTAATTCTTCGTTTAACATTGAGTCTTTTTTGTTGGAAAAACTTTATTTGTCAGTAGGTATTAGTTATTAAGGCACTTCGAAAACTCCTAGATTAAACCTATTATGTAACAGTTACTGCACCTCCTATTTCGAGTTACCGCAAGTTTTCAATTTCATACTGTTAATTATTATTAAAAGGTCAAAACCACAATATTTTACATGAAACCTTGTGTAAATTCTGCCGAAAAAACCTTAAACTTCATAAAATAGGCTAGACTTTAATACCACCTCGATACACGTACCCACATATATTATATTATATCTATGAACGTACATACACAAATGTGATCCATCTTTTACTGAGTTATTGTGTTAAAAGCCGAATACATTTTTCATAGAAAATAACACATATTTCACAATGAAATTCTTGTCGATCGAGCAGCCGCTTTGTCTTGCTTCTTTTTCTTCATTTTTCCTGCTTGATTTGTGTTCTATGAGTGTTCCGCTGCACTCGCTCCGCTCGCCTCGAGGAATATTGGATATCTGTCATAAGTCATAAGATTTCGCATATCGACTTTATAATGTACCCTACATTCTGCGACCGTGTATAAAACCCGGAAAATATATCTTGTAGATCTTCCCAAAAATCTTTCTGCATCAAAACTTTTGAAAGATTAGTACAGCGTCGCTCATTGTTTCTCCACGAAGCGAGAGTGTTTCAATAGAAATGTAACACAACGTGTAATTTTGCCGTTAATATTGTTTATTTGTGGATTCTCTTGGTGCGGATACAGACACGTTCCGGACTAGGAATTCCAGAAATAGGGGCGCAAAAACACGCTGTACTCTCCTCGCAATATAGTTCGTCCCTTTCCTTAGATATTAGCTCTCGATGTAAAGAAAGAGCTTGAGAAATGTATTAATATCTATCTTTAATTTCGTCCCAAGGATGGTTGTGTAAACATTCTTGGCGGGCTTAGGGTTATTATCGCTCATCGGGCTATGAATAATAAAACAGATCCGATATTCGGGTAGATACGGTCAGTGATCGGAGTATACGAGTATACTCGTACATAATTATATTTGATAACAACGACCTCTGTCGGGCTTAAAATTAAGTTAGGTTAATTCCGTGTTTATGGCACATTCAATTAGGAAAAGTACCATAAAATAATATTTTTTGCTGTAAAATAATAATAACTGCTGCTGTTCACGTAGAATTTATAACATTATACCGAAATGTGAGCCGTCATTGCTCAATATTGCACCTCATAAAGTAACGCGGAGTAGCATAATAAAGGAAATGACAAACACTGCGCTGCGTGCAATATTGTCAAGCAGCAGGAAAATGAACATATTATGAGAGAAAAAAACAACTTCTGTGTTTATTTATTTTTTTACAATAAAAGAAAAGCTGATTCCAGACTGGAGACGGGCATTAATGCCACGGAAACGCAAAGCCTGCCTTAATTAAATTATACTCGTGTATTCGCTATATCTAAACCGTTATAAGTTTGTAGGTACAGGCCTTGTCCCGTTATAATCCAAATACCTACTCGTGCCACAAAAAATATAGGATTGGCAGGGGGTAAGAGAGTAAATATCAAAATTAGACACTTTTCATTTATGGTTGTTGTGACATCAATTCAGAATGAGAATCCAGTTAATTGGTTTTGTTATTTATAATTGGTAAATATTCATTTCCAATTAATTCAGTAGTTCAGCATAAAAATGAGTTATATGCAATTCCAGTAAAAAAAAAGAATGGAATCTCTCGCAAAGTTAAAAATTATATCGTTTTGACTTATTATTGTATCTATATGGAAACAGAATAGTAAAATAAAAAGCCATTATTTTTAACGTAATTTTGGGTGTAAATAAGTAATAAAAAAAATGTAAAATTTAAAAATGTTAATTTACTAGTTTACTCTTAAGCTGTTCAAACAAATAGTTTTTAAATCTGAATATCTAAACACAATTATTTGCAATATCTAAAAGCAGGACCTAGGACTATAGCAGTGGAGTTACCGTATTAATCAGAATATGGTATTTCTATAATTTACGCTAATTAAAGTGCAGCCAACGAGACAAGATAACTTAAGTAAACAACCCGACCTTTACTGTGATAACTCAGTTCTGTATTATCAAATCTAAGACATTTTACAGAAGAAGACTTCTGCCTTTTGAAACACAACAACATTACATTAACACAGCTTTGGAGTCAGTGCCAGGAACATGTTTTATGTTAAGTATATTATAAATAACTGATTTATGACACTTATCGTTAATGACAGTATAATATGAATCCACTATTTATACGTATTTAGTTTTCATGGCAACTCTAAAATCTATTTTTTTTTTCTTCTTTGGCAACTGAGCCGATGTCGACTATTCTGCCAGCATCATGTGGTGACGGCAATACAGCGAGTTGAGCCGTCGAACTTTGCACTCCGTGGTAGTTTACTAGTTATGAGTGTTAGTTGCTAAAAGGACGAGACCACTAAAATCTATTAATGTCGTCCTTCAAATCAGAAATGTCATAATTGCATTGACAGAGAATACTATTGTCTTCATGTGGGGTCGTGAATAGTTGTGAATTCATTACGAGTATTTTCCTAGCTTTACTATTGTTATGGTGAAGCATAAAATACGAGTAAATAGTTGTTGCTACCATGTGTGATGAGCATCGTACGGTGATACCGACGACGATATCATGACGCCCGCGCCGGCTGCTCAGTTATTCGACGAAGTTCTTCTTAGATTAGAAGATACTGTAATTGACAATTAACGTAATCGATAATATTTATATGTTTTATTTAACTACGAAATAAATGTTTTATTTTTGCTTAATCCATACTAGGTGGGATTAAGAAAACCATAATAATAAGACATGGTAGGATGCGCGGCCTCCCCAGCCTGAATCCATACATTCGTCTCAGTATCTTACTTAAAATAAAATCCTATGTAGCTGTTGGCCGCTAGTTGGGCGACATTTATAGTAAAGTTTTTCTCAGGGTATGTGTTGGGTCCATTTAAATAATATGAACGCACATTTAGCAGTAAAAGGTATAATTCTGATACTCAGTACAAGAGCACAAACAGTTATTAATATGATAAAAGAATGAAAACTTATAATGAGCGTAGCGTACGCACTCGCGATCCTTCGTCCATTGCCTATTAGCGCGGGAGAGCCGGTGTATGCTCTCCGTTGCCGCGCATAAGGGCATGTTCGCACACATTTTTTTATTTCAGATCGCGTTACAGTTACAATACGTTAATCTTTTCATAGTAAATCATGCCAAATAAAACTAACGTAAACATATACGTATACAAAAACATAACCATTTACGGACAATTTAAGCAATAGTATCTATGTGAAGTGTGCTTACATCAAGTGACATAATAATTTATACATGATTCATGCAATTCGCGGTCGAGAAGTCGATGGAACTGTAGTTAGCTTACTTTAAGTGAACTCCTTATCCCCGCACGTTCTCATTATCAGTTCATTGTAGTATCGTACATCGGTAAATACTAGAACACCAGTATCGTTTGTAAACATTGCGAAACTGCCTATTCTAAATAGTTTATATTCTGAAAATAACGTTGCACCAGAACCCAGGCCTGGGATGTTGTCAATATTTCTAATATATATGAAAAAACCCCATTGCCGTGGTAACTACTCCTCGCAGTCCGCCAGTACATTGCCTTCTTTGTAAACAGTGCTAATTAATGCATCGTAATCCTGCATTTCTTTTTTGTTTCTATATCCTAAGGAATAAATCCGCACATTAGTACCTATTTCATCGTTGGGGCCAGCTAGGTAGGCTGATATAGCGGTACGATAATCTCCCCAGTCTAAGTGTAGATCATTAATTTTAAAAGATAAACTCTCACAAATCCAGCCCATTGCAATTTCTTCTTCCATTCTTATCACCATAAGATCGTGAAGAGGAGAATGCCATAGGCCATGCCAAAACGCCAACCGCCAACCCGTAGATAACAACACCACAATATTATCGGTAAGTTTAGAAGAACCTATCAATTTCATAAAAGGATTATAAGATATTAGAATACGACTGTTGTCTAGTAAGACCCATGTCGCAATGAAAGTCTTTTCCAAGCCGTTATCTGAGTAGTTTCGTACATTTAGGAGAAGCATTACATGCACGAGACTATAGCGAATACAGTTGCAGGATCTTTCATCCAATTCATGTCTTGAACTTCTCTAAATGCCTGAGTGTAGTTTAAAAGATTAAACAATACGTACATCACCAATAAACGGGTAGTGATCCACCTGTAACAAAAAAATAATAATCAAACAAGTTATTAATGTTGATGAATACCTTAAATGTGTAGAAGTACCAATGGTTGGACAACGAATTCGCTCTTACCGCCAAAAGTCAAATTGTTAGCATGGGCGTGCGGGTTGACAAATGGTCGGAATGTTCGGATCTGCTCGGGTAACGTCGTCGATTTTTTCAATGCGATGTTGCCACGGAACAGAAATCTGTGGATGTTGCAGTCGCATCACTAGCAACACTTTTATGTGTGTCGGTCCTTAGTGTCGTCGATCTAAAGTGCTGTTAATACCACTGAATGCAATTTAGTCGTCTTTTTGGGAAGACAATTTAGATTTATATTTAGAAAGTTTCTGTACACACTACACTGAGTCCGTCTACAGATTGAAGTGCGATAGAAATGAAAAAAATAATTGTACACCTTAAAAAGGTCTACAAAAAATCCAATTAGGTATATGTCTATCTCTTAGGGATAACCCACAATAACCATTTTTTATCCTTTACATTTTACGAGAAATAATGGCTTATTTACAAAGCGATTTTAAGCAATACAGCATTAATCCTTATCCAATTAAGTGCATTAATATAGATAAATATGGCCCTTTACAGCATGTAATATTTTCGAAGATATTACAGATTTAAAATGCAGGGACGTAGCGGTTGCTGTGGTACCGGCCGGGGGCCGCGGCCAGGGGGCCGGCGCGGGCGCGTGCTGACATTCTTGAAGTACTTAGTATCAGCATTGCACCCGTGCGAAGCCGGGGCGGGTCGCTAGTATATATTATAAATATAAGCACAAATAAAAATATACATGAATAAACTAAAAAGAAATCAAACAAACAATGAGACAAAAAATATGACCAGGATATTATTAGTTTATGTTTTTTGTTGGTACTTATTATACATATTTTGATTTATGTAATTAGTTTCTTAAGCCGTGTAAATCAAATAAATAAATGTAGTAGCACCAGTGCTCAAAAAAATAACATAAAAGCTAGTGAACAGGTAAAGTGCATCATTTATTTATTTCAAAATTAATATGAACTATGATGTTGGTTTGTACAAGACTTGTACAAAACTAGAGGAATTAAGTCTATTAGAGCTCTCAGAGAGCGAATAAAATAGGCAAAAACGATGACAACTGTGTGACACATCTGTGTTCTTGCTTAGTGTTTAGTTTGTTGTATTGTTGTACGGTCGTTTGTCGTTAGAGGATAAAAAATGTACAGAAGTCAAATCTTCAAGGTAGTATCCTTAACATTAACAAATTATTATCATTTTGAAACATCTAAGTCAATTTTGTTTTACTGAAGCGAATTTCTGAATGAGGCGGTGTTAAGATTTTCCGCAGGAGTGTGACCGTTATCGTTATCCTTATGGAAGTATTCTCGAGCGAAATGTTATCATAGTTTATCCAGCCCAAAAATCTTCATGCTCAAGCAAGGAATGGCAAAACCCAAAATTGTGTGCATTATTCCAGTAACCTTATTCCTTGCGGTCGTCCAATATTTTTCATTTCAATACTAATGGATCCTTAGGTAAAATAACGAATTTACATACTTCTATACTATCCTTCTCCATACTATACAAAGTGTTAAAAAATTAACCCGGTGCTTTAGACCATCGAACTGAACGTCATTCAAGACAGATAGAAATATACTGTCTATCATAAGTAACGAAGACTCTTTTACTGAAGATAGCTTATTGGGTTCAGCAGTTAGTAAATAAATTCATGTCATTCAGTACAATCATCGTTTTGCGTAACAAGGATACAAGAATAACTTTAAATACCAATAACTTCTCCATTATTTGAACAAATTTATTATTTTTTTCACAAATCGTATTTAGCAGTAATATTTTTAAATTGGGTTTTCATGTTCACAAAACATGAATTATTTAACACTTGTTATTAACATCTTATATCACTAAAACTTGGTATCACGATTAACTATTTTTCCTTTTACGATTTTTGACGTGATAACGTCTTATAAATCGAAGAACACCGGCTGCATGCACGAAAAAATGTCACGTTTCGCCTGAGCCTGAGCGTACAAACTTATTCTCAGCATATAGACCAGCCGATCGATTCTGTAAAAATCTCACCGTGAAAAGTTAGGTGAAGTGAGCTTAGAGAGAGAGCTGTCAAGCGTATCAATCCCTAGCATCAGGATGACACTGACAGCTCACTCCACGCTCACTTCACCTAAGTTTTCACGGTGAGATATTTACAGAATCGCACTGCAGGGTCGATAATTTTTGAAATAAAAAAAAATAATAGTAGGATGAATCCCATTGGAAAAGGAAGAGAATATAACAAAAATAAAAGGAAAAATAAATTACGGGCGATCTGAGTTTGGGAAGAGCGGGGGGTGCGTTTTTAAGAGTAAAAAACGGTTTATCTCGATTTCCGGCAAAACTACAAGTCCTATAATGGAAAAAAGTCAAATGGCAAAGTTGTAGGTAATAAAAAGATCTACAACTTTTATGTTAACACTTTTTTCACATAACCTCAAAATGTATGTGAAAATTCTAATAACCAAGTTTTTGGTTTTTAATTTTTATCTCTTACAAAAAAAAAATTTTTTTTTACGAAATTTGGTGAAAACTTATCTTTTTGTATCCCAAACACACTGTAATTTTTTTGATTAAAGGTCTCTGCACACAGCGGGCGCGGCGCGGCGGGACGGGACGGCGACGCAACGCTGAGCAGTTGTAACGTACTAGATATTACGGACGACGCCACACAGAGCCGTCCCGCTCGACGCGACGATAACCGTTGCGCCACGCCGCCGCCGCGCCGAGCGTGAATACCACTCAGAAGCGGCGGGGCGGGGAAAAACATCGAATGTGTTCGAGCTCGACGTATGTTTGTACGAATGGGCGCGGCGGGACGGGACGTGATCGCGCCCGCAGTGTGACCGATGCCGCCGCGTCGCCGCCCCGCCACGCCGCGCCCCGCCACGCCACGCCCCGCCACGCCACGCCGGCTGTGTGCAGAGACCATTAAAATATTTATTTCTTCACCTTATTTTGACTTAATACCGAAAAAGCACCTTAATTTTCAATCGAAAATTCTCACGTCAAAATATCTGCTTTTTTGAAAAAGTCTTTAACAGTCTTTTAACGTGTTTTAGTGTTTAAAAGTCTTTTAACATTTTTCGAGTAAATAAAGTGTACATTTGAATAAATAGCTCTAAATTGTACATAATGATTTTAAAAAAATCGGATGATAATTTTTTTGGTTTTTTGCATTTTCTGAAAATATTTACTATTGTAATGTATATTTTTTCTATACCATCAGAAAGTAGAGATTTCAACGGACAGAAATCACATCGACTATTTAAAAAAAGCAGATATTTTGACCTGAGAATTTTCGATTGAAAATTAGGGTGCTTTTTCGGTATTAAGTCAAAATAAGGTGAAGAAATAAATATTTTAAATCAAAAAAATTACAGTGTGTTTGGGACAGAAAAAGGTAAATTTATTCACCAAATTTTGTAAAAAAAAGTTTTTTTTTTTTGTAAAAGATAAAAATTAAAAACCAAAAACTTAGTTATTAGATTTTTTTTATTTTTGTTATATTTTCTTCCTTTCCCAATGGGTTTCATCCTACTATTATTTTTTTTTTTACTTTTTAGCATTTTCAAAGGCTTCAGCCCTGGTCTTTGACATATTGTAGCATGCGCGGTCCCTCGGGGTTGTGGGGGTCATGACCCCCCCCAAAATCATTCAAGCTGTCGAGAGTCTGAATAATTGACTTGTCTTAATAACTTGTGCCACGGAGACCACCACGCGTAAAAAAGTTTTTATTTCAAAAAGCCTGTTGTAAAATATGCTGGATGAAATTTATAGCTTCGCCAAATTAAAACATCTAATTCAACGTGATATAAAGAAAATTTTGAGCATGTCATTAAGGAAAGGGATGCATATGATACGTGCGCTTATGCAAGCGGTTTGGCAACGTCGTCGCGCGTCCAATTTTCTTAGTTGCGGTCAAAATTTGATAAGTAGGTACTAGTAGTTCAACGTGTTGCCAACTTGATTCATGTTGTCAACTTGTAATTTCTGCGATGACTAGATTGCTTATCGGACGCGCGCTAAAATTTACACTTTAATTTTCTTATTTGTTTTGATAATTTAGAAAAAAAAAAATCCGTAAGTAACAACGTTTATTCGTATCTACTTGAAGGCAGTAACTTAGTTTGCACTATTTATGACAATTATTACACGATTTTTTTCGAGAATTTTGTTTTGGAACATGACAATTTATAATGATTATTTAGCAGTTGCTGGACCTCCTATTTCAATTTGGCGCAAGTTTTCAATATCATCCTGGAGAATCTAGGATGCAAGAGCGAGCGAAGCAAACTCGGGATATTGGGCACCCCGTTCGTAAGGCCTGATTCCAAAGCCTAAACTGTTGTAAAACGAGTGCATTTCGTCTTAATTCGATTTCTGTATAATGGTCAAAAGAAAATGTAATGTCTATTTAAGGTAGGGTGATAAATTTTTCAGGCTCGCTTCACTCGCTCTTGCAATCTGCATTCTGTTGATTCTTGAGCTTGAGCTTCTTAAGTCGAGCAATTCCTAGTCCTTTTAGAATGAAAAGAAAATCGAGCCTATACGAGAATGTGCAAAATTTTCGAGCTCGCTTCGCTCGCTCTTGCAATCTAAATTCTTATAGTTGCTTGGACTTGCCTGCTTAAATCGACAATGTAACTCCTATTTCACCATAAAAATATCATACAAAACCTTGGTCAGGTTTTGTATGATATTTTTAACCGATTCGGGTTGTTAAAATTTTCGAGCTCGCTTCGCTCGCTCTTCCCACCCTACATAATAATCTATCGTTCCAATACATACGACCAATTTGCCGGCATTATTGTTTAACCCCCCCCCCCCCACTAAAAGCTGTGTCCCTGAATAGCATAAGTAATGTGAAACTGGAGATGTATATGAACATTAACATAACACCACGCCTTTAATCCCCGGAACGTTGGGCAGGTGTGTACATTCATAATTATAGTACTTACACCCACATTTTGCCAGTTATGTTAAAGTCACATGTTATAGGGGGCGAGCCTACTGCAATCAACCGGGCACAAATCCATGCACCGGGCTGTTTCTGAGAAATTTCTGATGGAAAAACCTAATAACAGTTTACCCGACCTAGGAATCGAACCCAGGACCTCATGCTCAGCAATAACGCTAGCGACCACTACACTAACGAGGAGATGTACCCTTAAAATATTACTCGGCAAAAATAGTGACCCCCGCCAAAATCTTGGGCTGCGACCGCGCCTGTATTGTAGATGTAAAAGTTTGCTGGAATGCGCCCAATCGAATAAATTTGAACTGAGTCTGGTACACTTAATCCTAATCGGGATGGATTACTATTAAGTGAATCATGTATTAAGTATAAACAGTTTATGTCCACAACACAACTGACTACCTGCCGCCCGCCCTAAACCTGGGGTAGTAAAGTGCTTACTACTTGTAGGTACAGGAGTTTCAGTACCCCGGAATGTTTCTGTCTGTAATGGACAGTTTTCGGCTAAGCTCACTCTAAGCCCAGACGATCTATTCTGTAGAATATCTCACCGTTGTAACTTGAGCCTGAAGTGAAGAGTCTCAATCGCTAGTAATAGGTGGAATGGCAGCTGATTTCAACTTAGTTTTCACGGTAAAATTTTAACAGAATACACCGACTGATACCTAACATCTTTGCTGTTGAGTCGTCGGAAAAAACTGTACTTAAAGAAATACAAGAATAAAAAAATAAAGAAATAATAATATTTAGGATTATGGTCTACCGACACGCCCGGCGGTGACGCCTTTAGTGAAAATGATTTCAGTTTATTCCGTTTTAAAAAGAACCGAAGTTGTGTTAAGAATTATATCAAAATACACGCCATAGTTTATAAACTAAAGCAAAATAAAGTCTGACGTAGGTAGTCGGCATTTTTCTTATTTTTTTTTAATATGCTGTTACTCGTTACTTTTTTACAGTTGACATTGGTTTGGTTTTGACTTGAAATCAGCAGGACCGCAGGTTTTAAGACCGAAAGCGTTCGGCTTAGATTATTGTGTTTAACAATCAAAGCCGTATTGCTGATATCAGACGTTTCACTCGAGTGTCCATCTTTATTTCTTTCCACGTTCACGCAACGCGTACAAACGGAACATTGTAACGAATATATTGTCGTCTAGTGAAATTGTGTTGTAGAATGTTTCAGTAATTTCGTCGATGAGCCAATAGAAGTCAGCATTAAGTCCGCCTTTGTACAGTTTTTACTTGTGCATAAAGTTTTAATAAATAAATAAATAAATAGAATGAAAATTAGTCATCATGAAACAATACGTAGATAATATTACAAGTGATTAACCAAATCACATAAGAGGAAATGCGGGGGTGGTCTTTTCTCCATAGAAGCGCTCTCGCCTGTTTTCTTTCTGGGTAATGGTTAGTTTTTGATGATACCTACATTATTTTTATTAGCACTAGAACACTAAATAAACACCGATTTAAACCGCTGTGAACAGAGGCTTAGTGTACAAATTTGACAAGTATTATATATCCTTCTTATTCAGTTTATGAAATATCTTTGAAATTTGTCTAATATTGGAGACGGAAATAGGCGAGAACCAAACCTCGAATGATGACTTTTTACTTAGGCTTTTTCAAAAGTCTCTCCGACCACATTTCCTCTTAACAATGAATTTCATTAATTTTTTTTTATTGCTTCAAAAAATTTTGCTCAAAGAAAATCTCTTTTGTATCAAGTTACTACGAGCACGGAAACAAAGCCTCATATACCTACATAAGAATATTACGGTTTCATAAAGGACCCCAATCTCGTACTCACACATTATGAAATTCCATTCAATTACTGGAACATATTACACTCGCGTATTACCCTACTTTTGAAATCGCAGCGCCGACATACGTAACGCCGATATCGACTCCATGAAATCGACATTAAGTAGGTACTTTGAGAGCACTAGTTCATTTATAAAAGTTCGGACATTGCTGTAAAAGAAAACCGTAAACGAAATTTTTCGCAATGCATCGCATTTTCTGTATCAGGCTGCTAATAAATTGAATGTGAAGAACCGCAATGAAGGTCCGTAGGTAATGTCTTATTTATTTTCTTTTGGGTATTTTGTGATACACATGTCTCTTGGCTAGAATAAAAGGTAATGACCATGTGTATTTCACGCGGCTAGTAGGTAGTAATTTTTCAAGTTTAGGTTTGTTGAAATAAGAGACCACATATTCCGTACAAGGTACCTCATCAACCGACGTCCATTGCTGAACAAAGGCCTGCCCCTTAGACCACCACGCCGAAAAACAATCCGCCACTTGCATCCATCGGTTGCCCGCGACTCCCACGATGTCGTCGGTCCACCTAGTGGGAGGCCTACCTACGCTGCGTCTTCCGGTTCCTGGTCGCCACTCGAGAACTTTTCTTCCCCATCGGGTATCAGTTCTACGAGCGATGTGGCGTGTCCATTGCCACTTCAACTTGCAAATTTTAAAAACTATGTCAGTGACTCTGGTTCTTCGTCGAATATCCTCGTTCCGGAATGTACCTACTTCATTAAATTAGGTACTATAAAAATTATTCCGTTTCGATTTCAAAGCAATACATGTCCTCAAGGGCTTAATAAAATTGTAATTGTTTATCTAATAAGTGCTGATTAATTGTAGGTCCTAGGTATACTTTTTTTTTCCTTTATTTCGACCAGTGTAAAAATTACGCAATTCAATTCATCTTATGTTTAAAATTAGCGCTATTTATTAAATGACAAATTCAATTTCACTCACATTGGTACGTAACATAAGCGTGAAACAAAAACTTTCTCAAGTGATTTGATCTTTCAAAATAAACAAATCATGTTTTGGTAGAAATTATTCTTATTCTGGTATTTTTTCTTTAAATAAACTGTAACCAGGAATTTCAATACCTTTACTATAGTAATACATATTTAATTGTCAAATGATCTATAATATTATATTCACACGTTAAACCTACATAACTTTGCCCGACAACACGACCAATTAACACCTTTACAATTAACACAAGATTGCCGATCCGAAACGGAGGCCCGCTGTAGAATGAGCCTCTAACAAAGTATACGAAGGTAACGAGTGGAGGCCTTTGATCTTTCGTCGGCATCCGTCTCCTTTGCCTTCTTTGAGAACTGATTGAGCGCACCACTCTGTGTGCATACGAAAACGTCTGGCGTCTACTTGCCGGGGATTTACAACGTTTCTTTACAAAAAAACCGTTTACATTTTGGAAGCTTTTACTTCGTAGATTCAATGAGGCGAGATTCGAAGATTTGTGGGAATGTTTTGGTATTGATGTCTTTTTATTTTATTATTATAAGTTCTTTTTTATTGCTTTTATAGTAAAGTATGAATTTTATGCGGTTTTTACTTTTGATTAGTGGTTAATGAAGTGAGAGGGTTATTTTTGCTAGGAAAAATGCGTCTTGAAGCTAGCTTTTACTAAATTGATTTTTTATTTAATATGACTCTGGGGAAATTATCCAAAAAATCATATTGTGCGCCCGGTCCGAATAAATATGGTATTTAATTCATAAACGGCAAAAGATTTTAATTACGTGGGGTACATCAGGAAATAGAAAATATAGTTAAGGAATAGGTTTATTTTATTTAATATGAACGGAAAAATACCTTTATTTGTAGTCAAAATAAGGGTTTAAATGAAAAGAATGTCTTAACCTCGAGCTCGCTCAAAGGGATAGACAAAGGTAAATAATAGACCCTATTTCACAAACTATGTTCCCCGTGTACCTAATATGGGTTACCTACTAACGCTCGACTCGAAATCAAGAATCCAGACCCAGGGCTTATATCGAGATTGTAAAATGTATGTAAAGATGTTACATATCTTAGAGATATCTTCAAAAATACAAATGTTTATCTGGCGAGCGAGTAGGTAAATCACAAAAAATATGATTAATTCCATAAACTACTTATAACTCCATCAACTAACGAAATTAAAACTTTTGACGTCATTTAAAGCAATTTATGTTAACGATTCTCCGCTCCTAATAACAATGCTGCCAAATGTGACTTTGCCAAAATAACTAAAATCTGGGCCGTGGTAGCCCTGGACGTCCGCAATGACGAACTAATTTATATAAACGCGACGCAAAACAATGCCAAAAACAGTCCCAATTTCTATCTGCTGTAGTGATATACACAATATACACATATTATGGAGGGTACGTAAGCATCTCTTCACACAAACTGCCGACAAAAACCAGAATATTGTTTGGTATATGAGTCAAGCAAGACAAAACTACACAATATGCGAGCTTACAATATTGCATTCTTAGTAAATGAAGGTAGTTAAAATAATGTTGACTGTTTTCGTTCTACCTTTTTAATGCTAGAAGGAAGTTGCTTGGATAGGAGAAGTTCTAAAAAGATTATATTCTATTCTTTAAAATATATTTTTTATTATTATAAGCCCGCGTTCTCCCACTGCAGGGCAAAGGCCTCTTTCCACTTATCCTGGTCTACTGCGATTGGGGCCAATCCCTTAAGAATGAGTCCAGCTCATCTCGAAATACACACACCAAAATTGTGTAGGGATCAAGCACGTTTTGAAATGCGCAATGAGATGCATGAAATATTGGAGAATAAAAAAAATATCAAAAAAATAAACCGACTTCCAAACGTTAGAACGTACTAAAAATTATACAAGGTACGTGGCGTATTGAGAACTTTAAAAGCGTCGTAGCTTCGTCAATTTTGGTTTACGTAACAAATGAAAAAATACGGGCCAAATATTTTTTGATAATCTAACTGACGGACTTTTTTTCAGTTGACAAGCCTATTGTTGAGGAGTTCTCCTGGTGTTTCACCATCAGCTCCATTTAACCATTTGCATTGTAACGAGCATAAATTGCTTAGCAACCATATTAAAGCAATCAAATCGCAACTCGTGAAATACTCATTATTGATTAGTTACGGTGGCCATCTGTGGTCTTCATCATCAGTTCCACTTCATCGAAATATGGTGTTTTCTGAGAGCAAATGCAAGAGTTTTACTATAAAAAAATAACCAAATCGCTAATACGTGCCTATGATATTTGAAGAGTTCCTTAGATTTCTCCAGGATTCCATCATCAGATCTTGACATGATGACAATGGGACCACCTGGAAAGTATACTTTTCAAACAAAAAATAATTTTTCAAATCGGGCTACCCGTCTTCGAGTAATCGGGGAAAATACATTAAAAAAAAGTTTCCGACGAACTGAGAATGTCCTCCTTTTTTTGAAGTCGGTTAAAATACATTTATTCAAACTCGGCGTCACTCCAATATTTCAATATTCATATAATTTTTAGTTGTAAGTGTTCAGTGAATGTTCATTGGTCCCGAAAGCAATATTATAAATATGGTTTTATTTGTCATCGCGACATTCGACTCGATGCATAATCTCAATAAAAAAAATAAGAACCATGTAGGTACCTACTGTTAGTGCGAATTGCCTTTCTTATCCTTAAGTATCAATTAGTGTTACTTTAATTGAAACACTCGTCATTGAAATGCCATGACCCTGAAATAGGGCAAGAGCTATTATAGCCAAATAATTGACTGTTTTATTTGAAGTAAAGTAAAATGAGTAGGACATTATTACAAATTAAGCTGCTGTGTTACAAATTAAGTGGCATGCTCTGCTCGGTATGAATCGCAACTGATAGATACTTTTAATACCTTATGTTCCAAGCTTCAAACTTAAACTCTGATTCCGGTTAGCCACACTTCCATTGTAGTGTCCCCTCACGAAACCTGACGTGTTCCAATATTAAAAAAGGGATCTGGATACACTTTTGAACACTGGCTTTTCAATCGCAATTCACGGCCTAGGATGAAAGCGTACAAGTGCGAGTTAAATCCTGACGCTACGGTAAAGCCTTTTTCGTGGAACTGTGGACTCGTGAAACGAGATTAGGCCTAAAGGATGAATATTTTTATGGCTCTATAAAAGTATGAATAAAGAAAAGCTATTTTTATAACCGACTTTCAAAAAAGGGGGAGGTTCTCAATTCGTTTGTATTTTTTTTATGCTAGTTACCTATGAACTCCGTCATTTATAAACCTATTTGAAAAATTATTCTTATGAATGAAAGAGTCCGAGAATGAGTAACACCGTGCCCAAACACAAAATTAATTGTAGCATTATGAACTATATTGTATATTTTTTTTGGGCTCGTGGAGTATAAGACAGCATGTCTGAATTCACTTGGAGAATAAAGATATGTGAGGAAATCAAGTTCATTTGATAAAGGAAAACACTTGACTTATCCTCTCAAAACTTATTAATTACTAGCTTTTGCCAGCGACTTCGTCCGCGTGGAATAATGACTTCCGGAAATTGAGGCACTAACTCTCATAGAGTTTAACCGATGTGCTCTTTTTCTGCCGATTCTTGAGAACGCGTATTTCTCATTCAACGCGTTTTTCAAGACAATAGCGGGCGGACGCCGGAGTCCGCTTGGGGCTTGAATAACTAAAAATATATAACTACGTCTAATATATAGAATAATATATAATAAAACCTACTTCACTTAAAACTAAATACCTATAACTACTATAATTAATAATACCTATACCTATAATTAATAAAAGTACCTACGCTTTTACCTACTTAATATTAAAAAAAACTGAACATAAATTAACCAAAACTTACCTACTACTAACTAACTACTACTAACCTATTACTACTTCACCTAAAAAGAAATCCTGTTTTCCCAACATTTCCCCTCACTGCTCTGCTCCTATTGATCGTAGCGTGATGAAAAGTATACTATAACCTGCCCAGGAGTATGAAGAACAATTGTACCAAGTTTCGTTGAAATCCGTCGAGTGGTTTTTGTTTCTATAACGAACATACAGACAGACAGACAGATAGACAGACAGACAGACAGACAAAAATTTTACTGATTGCATTTTTGGCGTCAGTATCGATCACTAATCACCCGCTGATAGTTATTTTGGAAATATATTTCATGTACAGAATTGACCTCTCTACAGATTTATTATAAGTATAGATTGACTCAATTATTAAAAAGTGCATCATTAGTAGCGCAAAAAGTTTTTAGAGGTTCATTAATTTAAAAAAATAATGGACCCCATCATCCTAGGTCAATAAGTTTTTTAGAGAATAAATTAAATATTTCCCTTTATTAAATCAATCTTACTTTCTCACATATCTTTTTTCTCCAAGTGAATTCAGACATGCTTTCCTAGTATTGATTAAACTACTACCTGAGGGCATGCAATACAGGCATAAGTAGTTCATAATAAAAAGTGAAAAATAAAAACATTATTGTAAAAAAAAAGCAACCGACTTCCAAAGAAAAACACTACAAAATGAAAAATAAACACTTTATTTCAAAAAAGAAGCAACCGACTTCCTGTTACTGGTGTCTCGTCATACTTTATATCTTTTTTTATTAGCAGCTTCGAAACAGGGTTCTTACATATGTAAGAACTAAAATGTATGGATATCCATAATCAGAAAGGTCTCGTGATTGCAGATGATGGTGTCGTGATAAACGCAAAAAATGTAGCGTCTAATCAATAAGAAAACAGAAACAAAATCAAAGTACAAAATAAAAGAAAAACGCGTTCCATAAAACGCACTACACAGTCTCCGTGTGAAAAGCACCTAACACGGCGTTAACGACACTTATGAAAGCCAAACAAGGGGACAGAAAATAGGACTATGTAGATGGAAGTAAATAAGGTAATTAGTGAGGTAGCTTGTGTCCGGCGAGCCTTTGTTTTCCGTCCAGTACCTAATTGTCTCTTTCCAGTAATGTGATGCTTACTTCAGCAAATGAATAGTTGGATATGGCGCTAACTAGCGATAGAAACAGAAATACGGTTCAGGCTTCCTCTGGCTCCTAAATAGTGTTAGATTACATTGTTTGCTAATAGAAGTGGTAGTTACTTAGTTTAGATGTTACTGATACTGGCAGCTTCTGAGAGCATCTTATACATCATTATTTCAGCAGAAAGATGTCCACTGCTGAACATAGGCCTCTCTCAAGCACCTGGACTTCGACTGGTTCTGTGCTTCTCGCATCCAACGGGTTCCTGCGGCCTTCAAAAGATCGTCGGTCCACCTTGTGGGAAGCCTTCCAACGCTACGTCTTCCGGTACGCGGTCGCCACTCCATAACCTTTCGGCCCCATCGGCCATCTGTTCTGCGAGCAATGTACCCTACCCACGGAGTTCTTCAGGCTATGTTGGTTACCTTGGTCCTCCTGCGGATCACTTCATTTCTGATGCGATCACGTAAGGAAACTCCAAGCATAGCCCTCTCCATTGCCCTTTGGGTGACTTTCAGCCTTCTAATAAGGCCCATTGTGAGCGACCACGTTTCATTGCCATGGATCATCACTGGAAACACGCACTGGTCAAAGACTTTCTTCTTGAGACCCTGCGGTATGAGAGACGAGAAGATATGGCATAACTTCCCAAACGCTTCCCAGCTGCTCGAAGTTGGACCTACACAACTGGATAGTTGGTCCTAGGTAAAAATATTCGTCCACGACTTCGAGTGTAGCGTCTCCGATGTTCATAAGAGTGGTTGTTACAAGGGCATTGGACCTGACCTTAAAAAGGCATCCCATACAACGTGTAACAAAATAAACGCCCTAAAAGTAATTTGTTCATAATTGATTTCAGTAATTATAATAAAGGTATTTTTTTTAAATTATGTATTTTGCCACTGAACGCCGATTGAGCCAAAAAAAATTAAAGCAGTAAGACTCAATTACAAATGCATTAAGTAATGCCAGGGTCAACACGATTTACTTAATAAAATTAGTTAGCTTTAAAAAAAAATTGTTTAGGTCATTGTATTATGCTCTTAACTCATTACTCTAATTTGGGGTGTATGAGGTTTTGCGTTAATTATGTTATATATTGTATACTTACTGTGGTTGTTGAGAGATGATGAGTTCTAAAAATGTATTCCTTTTCTATTGCCAATGCGGAAAGTTGTGACGACCTCGGTATAGATGAATGAAACTTTTATTTAACTTTTCGCGCACAAAAATGTGGACTTAATGCCATAGGCATTCTCTACCAGTCAACCAAGGGTGGTGAAGAGAGTAGATGGCAGGTGCTTTGGTAGAGAGGAACAATGTCAAGTGTGAGTTGGACTCGCGCACCAAGGCCTCCGTACAAATTTGTAGGTATGTAAATAGTTTTAATTTTTTTTTATAATGTAATTACAAATATTGCTTCTCGTCAATTTTTTTTATTCTAAGTCGACGGGATTTTGATTTCGGAACATAAACGCGCGTGTTTCTTTTGATTGCCTTGACTTAGAAGCTTGATTTTTTTACTGCTTCCAAGGATTGCAGCCTTGAGGATTTGTTATTAATTTAAACTTGATAACTCCACACGTTCCTGAGAAAAAGGGTCTTGAATGACGGACAGACAGACGGACAACGAAGTAATCTTATATGGGTTCCGTACCTCAAAAGGAAAAACGGAACCCTTATAAGGTCACTTCGTTATTAATGTTAAAAAAATATCATAAAGAATCCTACTAATTCCTACTAATATTATAAATGCGAAAGTTTGTGAGGATGGATGGATGGATGTTTGTTACTCTTTCACGCAAAAACTACTGAACGGATTTTGATGAAATTTTACAGTAATATAGCTTATACATCAGAATAACACATAGGATACTTTTTATCCCGATATTCCCTCGGGATCGAAACTTACGCGGGTGAAACCGCGGGGCGCAGCTAGTTATCAATAAAATAGGTACAGAAGTACATAAATACGTTACAAACTTATAATACACATGCTTACATATTTACTATAATATATTCCTACCTATATACCTACCGCACAAATGCATACCGACTGGTGGCAGCCCTGATATTAAAGAGGAAGTGCAAAGAAGAATGGACTGAATACCAAAGGAATAATGTACAAAGTCAGAAATACGAGAAGGAGAGAGTATGAGAAGATTGTTAGAAGAACGCAGATTCTTAGCATGAGAAGAACTTAGATATTATAGAACAAGTGAGACACAAGATAAAAAGGAGAAATCGGAGAGTTGAGAGGGGAGAAAAGTATGGTCCATGCGTGCAAACTTCTTCTTTGGCGAAAGGATCTCCATTATACAGTGTCCCGTAATTAATGGATAACGTCTTAAGGGGTCATTGTTCATTTATGATTGCATAACTCGTCAAAATTTAGGAAACAGCTGATTAGTTTTTCGCGATTTCAGGTTTGATCCCATAGTAATAGTTGTTCATAATGATACGTACAATGACCCCATAAGACGTTATCCATTAATTACGGGACCCCTAATTTATTGATGGGTCAAAAAGCAACGAGCAAACGAAGCGTCTTTGTATCTGAAATGTCGTTATGTTTGTAACATCACAATAAAGCGCCGTCAAAATATTACCTGCCAAGAATTGTCAACTCAATCATTGCACTGGCGACACTAATTATATTATAGCAGTCACTGCTAAATTATCAAGACAAAATTACCCATCTTTGCACACGAGAAGATAGTAACTTGCCAGAGCAATTAGAGCTTTCTATAGAATCTACATAGTCATAAATACAGAGAAATATTTGTGTGAGAGGAAGCAAGCAAATGTAATTAGTCTACGATGTTGGAGCATCGCAGCCACAAAATAGCTAGACACAGAAGTTTGGCTCTATTCAACGAGTGAAAATACACGCACACTTGGACACGCCTAAGTGAGATCCGCTAAAGTAACCCTAAAATTTCAAAACTGACGTTTTTTTTATAATATGCAAGACAGTGTCAGGTCGTATATTGATTAAAATATGATTCACGACCGTAACAGTAAGTAAATTTGAATTTCGCGGGCTACCTTAGTGCGAACATCACTCACTACTGGCACTTGTTTGATACAGAAGGCAATTCTCGCCTTTACTCTTTACTTGCCGTTACATGACGACATTCGTCATTGTAGCTCGTCTACTATGTCGCTTATTACATCTTGACATAATCCAGAAGCATGTATTTTCAATAGAAGTCGATCGTAAATCACGAGTATAGGGACAAAAATCTTGCCATTATGCGTCGCACGAAATAATCCATTCCAAATAACGATGATTTTTTTTTCGACGCACTCTAATGTAGGTACTTTTGACCATCTTTAAAAATTATTTTAGTCAAAAACATGTTTTGTATAGCAGATGATATTCATAATAATAACATCATTTAAAATTGTCTAAGGGGCCTTTGCGAGTTGGCTTCGGCTCCTCTCACGCCTTCCAAAGGTCCGGAACCCGAGGGTGCCGAGATACGTCAAAGACAAATAATAATAATACTTAAATTATCACCGTTATTAATTTCGTAACACATTTTGTTACAAAATATGTATTATTTTTCTTTCGCAATTGAGACAATCGTGATTGACAACAACTGTTTGACATTCATACGCCGGTCGACATTAGAAAGAAAAAAGAAAAGAAAAAAAATACGTTTATTTGCGGTGAACATGACGCAAAAAGAACAAAAACACAAAAAAATAAATAAATAAAAAGTAGGGGGAAACATGCGTTACATCTACGCAAAACGGCTATCGCTCAGCATTATAATTATCTGATTTGATTTTTATATTATGTTTTCTATTAATTTATGTCGTGTGGTAATGGGTGTTATTTACCTGAAATAAATGAATTGATTTATTATGCTGCGACCCTGTGCAAGACAGAGCCCCCAGCACTGGTTTTCAGCTACAGCGACAGCCGTACGCATTATGTCACGTACGTGTCGACTGGTCCCGACCACTCTTTGCACGTCGCTTATAAACTATATAGTGTCTTTCCTGCGGTAAATGCTCAAATCGTCACGACGAGAACAGCTTGACTTGATTTTTACGAGGGAGAGTACGAATCGAACGACAATAACGAATGCGAGATGCGCGAGAATTGCCTTCATAGTTTTTGATCGCCCCATCTATGCATAAAAAGTGCTACTTGTTCACTCGTATGGACGGCCGGCCTTCTGTTTATCCTATTCTATTTTGTGCCCCAGCTTCAGTAGTTTGCATTCTCTAATTGTCGCCTCAGCTCTGTACCGGTCGAGATAGCAGGTAATGCCGTTTGTCAATTGGTTTTGTACGGTTTTATTGCTCCGATTATATCTCTACGGGTGCACAGGAACACAGGATAAAATTGGATCCAGGTTTTGCAGATTTCCAATCAATGTTTCCAAAAATAGTGGATTGGTTTGATTTCAAATAGATTTTTATGCGATATAAAAGTTGGTATTGTTTTTAAAAGAACAAGATCTCTTACCTATTTCCCTGTTTTTTTTTTATGTAAAATCACACTTTTATCCAATGACAGATTTCACCGAAGAAAATAAAAATAAAAAATTGTACGAGTAGGTAATAGGTAATACGGGCTGATGTCCACAACTCCACGTCAATGCGCGTATTTTGCGTACAATTTGTACGAGTATGTCCATTAAACTTCAAACAATATCTAACCTATCAATTGGATCAATATTATGTAAATATCGCCACATCTACTGTTTCTTCAAACCCAAAACATCGTACACATGAACTAACAAAACTATTGTTTTCGACGCTCGATTTTCCCTAACATATTTTCATCTAGAAATATCGTTAGCAAATAAATATTCTGTATTTGACACTAAAAACTTTTTACTGTTTTTTGCCAAATCTATCTACATCACACTAATATTATAAAGGCGAATGTTTGTGAGTGTGTGTATGTTTGTCTCTTCTTCACGCTCAAATGGCTGGACCAATTTTGATAAAATTTCGTATGGAGGTAGCTGACACCCTTTTTTTTTTGAGCATGGGAAATCATCATATGATCAAATGACCGCTCCCGCTCTGGTTGAAACAGAAGGGAGTGTCAGACTCTTACTGACTAAAACCGACTTGTGTTCCTTCTTTAGAATCCTTTATGTTCCGGGGTAGCGGTAACCCTTTCGCACAATCCCGCTGCCCCAGCAGGCTTCGGCTCTTACTGGCCCCTTCCCTGTTGCTTACATCTCTTTGCGGCGCGCGTGGAATACGTACGCGCCGTCCGGCACGGGCCTGGTCCTGATCGGACGGTGAGTTACCCTAGCTGACACCCTGGATCAACATACTTATAGACTTTTTATCTCTATATTCCCACGGGATCGAAACGTATGCGGGTGAAACCGCAGGGCGTAGCTAGTGTTATATAAAAAATATCACATCAATATCGTACCTAGGTCCTATGGGAACACCTCATTGTTAAACAAATTACATATTATCATTTAAATGATAACAGGAGTAAGGAACAAAGAATTAGTGGAAACTGTGCTTGTCTTTGACAATATAAAAATAATATATTTCACATCTAGTTTTATCGTACTCATTATTTTATAGTAGGTAATTGCCCGTTATGTATTGATTTTGTATTTTACTTTTTTGAACAAAAAATATTCAGAAACAACCTTGTTTTTCCCACACTAAGCATGACTTTCTTCAAAACGAATTCAGCTGGCGTTCAAGCTTCTTTAAAGAATTTAATCAGTAACCCATGAAGATGATCAACGCATGCTCTTTTGTTTCGATGCTGGTAAAAAGCCGCATAGCTGAAGAGCTATATGACACGAGACGGTCAGGACACCTCGGCAGGCCTAGAAGAGGAATGCAATCAAGACCCTAAAATATAGATTCATTGCCAGCATCTACGTCAGAGATTTGCAGCATCTACGACAAAGAGGAAAAACAAGCCGCTACTGCAACTTTTGAATTGACCAGTATTTTACCCAAATCCCCGTGAGTATAAAAAGCACATTTCAAAATCCTGCGTTCAAACCAAAGGCTAGTCTGCTATGCTCGGAGCGCTACTTCGCAGCTGGCATGTAATTTCCCGCGACGTATGCTGGATGACGAGCTGACATCTGCTAGTTACACAAATCATTGTGGCCTGAACGACAGCGTGCAATCTGTTTCGGGTATTGTCCAACTGATTTACAGTACTTGGTACCTTTGATTGTCAACCGTTGTGGTAGCCAACACGATTGTCACACGTTAAATGATGGCTTGAAAAAGCAATTAAATTAACTTGAAATATATGGTTATAATAATAACTTTACATCATATTATGCAACCGCAAAACGGCCGTCATTATACATTCTGCGAATCGGGATGTGTCGCACGTTTCGTGTTTCGATAATTGTGTGTTCAAAAACTATTAAAGGAAATTAAAAGTAAGTAGGAGAATCAACAATGTTTATATCTGTCGATATCAATATTGACTTGAAATGTATACCAATTGCAATACCGTACTGCAAAATGCAGAAATTTTGTCACTTTAAATAACAACCAATCATGAAACAGTATACAATCCGCATTAAAAACTACCCACTGTTTAGCAATCTCTCCTTTGCTCCATGTTTTCAATAGCAATAATGAATGGTTTGTTGATTGTACCCTCTTTCACCTAGTTAAACATCATGTTTAAACCAAAGTACCTACAAGTCTGCAATTAAATCCATCATATCGGGTTGAGTGGTATTTGTAAGTGCGGTGCAATACGTCGTTCATTTCAAATCCCTGGTGCATCGTCGACCGAGGTCCCATTCATAAAGTAGATCATATGCGGGCCACTATTGTTCCGATGTCAGTTATCGATCTATATAGATTTTAGTGGCTTTTCGTATATTACTTCTTTGAAGATATACATAAGTCATTCTTTTGGTTATGTTGGTGTGCGTGAGATTCCTATATTATTAAGAGCCCTCTTACATTTTGGTACTCTGCGCGCATCTTTTTTTTGGTTATAAATGACATCTCGCAGTTCAACCTATGAGATTGTCATCTTCTTAACCACGATTGCCTATGGATGGCTCAATAAATTAAGGCCTCCAGCCAGGGTGAGCGCGCATCGCCGACGCAGTGAAATATAAAGTACTCTTATTTTATTTATTAAAAAATCAAAGTATCAATTTTTGTTTTTTTTTATATTGATATTGTTTAAGCAATTATTGAAAACTATTTTGGTATAAATACTACATGAAAATGATGTGGAAGTTCGGAGATATTCAGACTTGTTTCCAGTAGAAAATTGAATAAGGTCCAGTAATTTTTTCTTTATTTATAAAGTACAGAAAAAACATGTATTTTATTATTATTCAAGTATATGATAATTTTGATATGAAAAAAATTGTTTTGATGCATTATATTCAACAGAATCTGCAAATTAGAGCTCTAAAATCAGCTCTCCATCAGTTTTTGCCTAAACATGCATCAGGAGAACGATTATTACTAAATAAATAGACATCATCATCATCTGCCTAGCCTTTTCCCAACTATGTTGGGGTTGGCTTCCAGTCTAACCGGATGCAGCTAAATACCAGTGTTTTACATGGAGCGACTGCCTATCTGACCTCCACAACCCAGTTACTGGGTAATACGATACCCTTGGTAAGACTGGTTGTCAGACTTTCGGGCTTCTGACTACCCGTAACGACTGTCAAAGATCCACGAATGACAGCTGAGACCAACGGCTTAACGTGCTTTCCGAGGCACGGAGGGATCTCGGTATGTAAAGATGGTCACCCATCCACAGACCAACCGCGGCAAGCGTAGCTTAACCTTATCGATCGACCTGTGCGGCTGTTATTATTTAGCCACGGGCCCCTCCCGGGACTAAATAAATAGACAAACAATATAAAAAATGGTTTTATTAATATTGTAGAAAAGAAAACGAATTATCTTTGCCAATTAATTACTATTTATACCAACTAACGAATAGTATTAAATTTCAACGACAAAATCATGCATCTCCGCGCATTTTTGTAAGAGGCCTGTTAAACGTTTGAGGAAAGCTATCAGTTTGTCAATTTTCGTTTCTGCTCGGGTCATTTTGGGAAATGATTAATGGTAATGTTATTTATTATTTTATTTTATTTATTTATTGCACACCACAAAAATACATATTTAACGAAAAATAAATCGAAGACTACAAAATATACAATGGGCGGCCTTATCCCTTTTTTGCGATCTCTTCCAGGCGACCTTTTAATGGAGAGTGATTTGCCTGAACATAAAATGGGGCTGTCGTGGGTGCGGGTGAAACCGCGGGGCGCAGCTAGTAGATAGATAAATACTAGTCGTACTAAATACATATTATATAAGCACCGACAGTAAATAAATACTATAGATAGATATTACAGTTACGTGTTCATAAAAACGCAAGTGGCAATGCAATCCACAAACGAGCGGCCTGAACAGTATTGGATTTATCCGGGAAAGTTGTGGAAGGCATAGAACATACCAACTGGCATAATTGGTTACAACGTGAATTATTAATCAAAATGAGTATTGACATGGGTCTGCCATTACTTGCTTTCGAGCACGAAAAGATGATAAATGATTTTATTTCTGTAAGTAGGTTTGTACAAACACTTTTACACGTCAATCATATTTTTAAAAACGAGATGAGGTCGGCGTTTCCTAACTGACTACTCTGAGAAGAAAGGCCGAAACAAAGTCCAGACATAATCTTAGTCAGATCATGTGGAGACCATGTAGATTGGTGTCTGAAATGGTCTTTTGAGGAAAGAACCACACAGATTGAGTGGACTTGTCCAGTCAGTGCACGCATTTGTCAGTAATCATGCAGCTCAACTCAAACTTAAGGAGCTCAACGATTCGACGAACAATACCAAAGAAAGGACATTTGGGTGGGTCGCATAAATTACTCAAACTGCCAGACCATGACTAAAACTATCTGAGAAAACAAATAAAGGCAAAAAAAAATTAACCCACATAGTCTTCACATTCACAGTCATTAAAATAATATAATACTTTACAAAGTAAATATTCATGTCACTGTATATGTAAAATTTATCAATGTCAATGTGTATATAAAAATCCAGAAATAGTCTTGGTCAGATCATTTTGAGGACCATGTAGATGAATTCCTTTTCGCACGAAAAAGATTCAATTCCCCAAAAAGCGTCAATGGCCCCGATTCTGTTGTTCACAAACTAAATTAAATTTAAGTTCAGTGCATCTTTTTCTTTCTATATTATTATGAAAAGGACAGAAGATAAATATTAGTTTAGTCTTGTCAAATTAGATAATCCACAGACAATTTTAGACGTGATTAAAAAATTGGCTACTAAAAATACGTCAATTTACGTCAGGCGCTGACTAATTTGACAGGACTAAACTAACTATCTATTTATCTTCTGCTCTTTTCATAATGACAGAGAAAGAAAAAGATGCACTGAACTTAAATTTAGTTTAGTTTGAGAACAACAGAATCGGGGTCAATAAGTCGTAGTTATTGTTAGGTGAGTGTTAAGTGTCAATGATGAGTGAGTGAGTGTGAGTGTCGTAGGTAATTTAAAGCAAGAAGCTCGTGACTCCATTGCAGCCCCCACAAAGTTAGCAACGTAGGTAAGTTAGATAAATAAAACTAGCTCGCACAATGTTCTAGAATGATGCATGCTTCTAAAACTTCTGGCCGGGAAAACTAATTTAAAGTTTGAAGGGCAACGTTATTTATTTGCATGTGAGTCAGCCGCTAGTTAATTTTATAAGGAGTTTTTTTAATTCTTTTGTTTTAGTACATTCGTTAGCGTTTGGTGTTCGCTCCGTTTTTTTTTTCAAACCGGTGTAGATGTGACTGATTTAAACCAGTTTAGACTGAACGTGTGCGATAACTCAGTTTAGATTAAACTGGATAAAAGTGGTGGGATAAATTATGAAAAATCGTGGATTAATAAATGAAACTTCTCTTTTATGATTTTCTTTTTTGAACGCAGATAGTACCTATAAACTGATACAATTTGTGGCTTATATTGGTACTATATAATAAAACCTCGATTAAAACCGAATGTACAATATTAGGTAAGTAGGTAAACCATGATCATAATCGTAATCCCACTTCAAACTAATAAAAACTGTAAAACGAACAATTGACAAATATTAATTATTATTAGACATTAGTAGGTACTTTCTATATCTATCGACTATACATAGAATACATAATAACTACAGACACGACAATTTATAGTGACTCTAGGCTTCTAAACTAAGTAGCAAGTACTAAGTGAAGTAGTACGAGCCGAAGCAAGTACAAGACAAACGAAACTCAAGTAATTAGTGCTAGCTATCTGTCATGGCGTAACACGATGCACGTTTATCTTCACTACTTAGCTCTATAGACATTATGAACTAGGCACAACTAACGACATCTAGCGAACTAGATATTAGATGAGAAGGCACTATCTGTGGGGGAAGCATTGTGTTGCTAAATTAAAGAATCACTACTATACATGTCCTTGTGATCTTCATGTCAATGGAGTGAGAAGTCGATTTATATTTTCACCATTTTGCGCGGGTGCTAAAGCCGATAGTTAGGTCAAAATGAAAATCCAAGATGGCAACTGCGAAACTTTTACAATTTTTCATCATGGGTGTCGTTTTCATGGTTTTTGAGGGTGCTGAAGCCAATAGTGAGATCAAAATGAGAATCCAAGATGGCGACAACTTTATGAGAGCATCTATAAATTTATACTAGATGGCTCTGTATTAAAAACGCGTATTAAATTGACATTTGTCTTTCTTTCTGTCTCTTTCTATTATTTAAACACACACATCACATCGCTGTCTACATCTCTCTATTTATTGTCCTATCGCAGGTATGCTGGAAGAGATTTCTTATGAAATAAGTATCACCTTTGTATGTAACTATTTTTCTGTTCTGTTTTTATCTTATCTGTTTATATATGTATGTACATAAATGGTAAAATAAATAAATTAACGAAAAAGATTTTTTTGGGGTTCAACGGTTGTAATTACTTGAGATATCAGTTTCAAAATCAGTTGTTTTTCTTCACAGACAGAAACAAAAAATAGATTTTCTAAACTATTTCAAGTAACTACCTACACTATGAGTGGTCGTTGACCCCAGAAAAAAAACTTTCGATCGAAAACTTGATCGATAGGCCAACACGTCTGCAGAGTTTCGCTAGTTAATTAAATTTGACCCTGTATACGAGTGTGTGCGCGTGCGACTATCGCGTAAGGAACTTCGTTCTTGACAGTGGTCTCTGAACCGCACAACTTTTTTATCATACTGAGTAAAATACATTCTTCAAAGATAAAATACATAACATGGGGAATGCCTGTAGATTATATTTCACAAATGCATGTCACGACACTGCAGGAGTGCCTTAAGAAAGTATCGATTTATATGCCTGTACGCGATGGTACTTGAAGGTATCCCAGAATATTGCTTCACTCAAGTACTTTTAGTAAGCGTGGCTCAAACAAATCCAATACCCGTGAAGTTATTGCCATATGCCCGCTTTTATATGTACTGCAAAAATTCTAAGGTATCCACGACTGCACTGAAAAAAATAATGTCTTACCACACCACATTAAAGCGATTTCATTAAGACTTACTGACTTTATACAGTAAGAAAGAAGAAATGTTTGTAAAACATTAAAAGACAAAACAATAACGTTTAATGATTGAACATATCATTTACTGAAAAAAACGTTAAAGTTTACTGTCATGACGGTAACATTTTGCCTGAAGCTTTAACTGTTTTCGGATCAGTAAAAATAATGTTTTGAACGTTAGGCTCATATGGGACTGTTTAAAGCAGTTCAGATCAATGTTTTTTCGATAATATTTACTGATTATTTTTATCAGTGTACCAGTATAATCTTTGTATTGGTAGGAATAAAAGTAATGTCAGGAATTATCCTGACATTACTTTTGAAAAACAATTAATTTTAATTGTTTATCAAATTGACATACTACGACAACTTCATACAACTGACAAATAATGACAGTTTTGATTGAAATATACGCACAATTTAAGGTAGTAGTCGATGGCACAACCACAAACACTGATCAATAGTTGTGTAAAGTTTACGATCATTATTTTCTCATTCCTTGACATTGGCAAAATCATCGAATGTTACCGATGGAGCCAGAACCATAAAAAAATAGAACAGAATAAGGTAGTAGTCAATTTGCTAAACAAATAATTCCCTGACATTACTTTTGTTCCTACAACTATACAAAGAAATCGAGGTAACCCTGACGTTTATAATTAGGAAAGTGTCGGTCTGTACTGTATCTCTCCGCAAGTTCGTTTTAAACTTTTCAATTAAGTAAGTATTAAATGTTGGATCGGGAAAAAGTTAATCAAAGTTCGTAATTCGCTGCTCTGTTTGGAACAGAAACTAACGTTATTTTAACTTATTAAAAGGTTAAATCGTGCTTTGATAGCGTAAAGAGGGAAAATTGTAATAAGACTGAAATAAAATAGTGTTTTAGAAAATAGTAGAACCTAGAAATAATAGGTAGGTACCTATAATGTGGAGACGACAAAAAATAAAAAAAAAAACTGTCACTATTATTGCATAGAAGTATTAAGAAACTATAAAATAAATCATAAAATCGGAATTTAAAAAATGAATTTTGTCAAACTAAAAACATATAAAGTAGTGATGAGCCGACTATGGGCTTTGCCGATCAGCCAACTATAATATTACCTATAGCTATGATGAATAAACTATTGGATTTATTCATTATTTGGATAGATTGAATTTGTATGCAAACTGGGAACGTCATTAGATAGGTATAAGCAGTTTAATTTACTATATTTTTGGTAGAAGGACCGACACAATTTTCTTAGGGATAGGAAGTCTTATATTATTCTAGTTTTCACCCACTTGTCTTAAATGTCGCGATAGGTAATTTAGATTATAATTATATTTCTTTTTAATCACCCGAAATATCTTGCTTGTGCTAACTTTCTTGACTGTGGTTATAACAGAGCGCAATATTTTTGCTGTTATCTGCAATTTACATTTATGTACAATTGTCTCTATAAAATTATGACTTGGGTGCTTCCAAAATCGTAAAATTGTGTTAAAGAACGAAAATTTTCAATTTAAAAATCAAAATAAAAATGAAACAATTTTGTGCTAACAAATGACATCCCCAATCCACCAAAACATTGCGTCAGTCCTTCTTCCAAACACCGGTATAATGCTAAAATATGATATTAATAAATCAAATTTGAATAGCAGACTCTGTGTACATCATAAGAGTTAAGGTGCTCTTAAACGGGCTAGTTTTTTGTCAATTTCTTGCTTCAATTGTATAGTCGATGCAATTGCTGCACCAAGTTGCCGATTATATCGCTCAACACAGTGCGAGTGCAACAATTGCTGCAATCTCGCAGTGTAGTCCGGCGATATTGCCAAGATAATTCATAGTTGTCGCATACCTACAAACAAAATTCCTCAGCAATCCAGTTGCAGAATTTTGCTGGACTACACTCGGCAATGTATTGCACAATGAAATTGCAGCAAGGGTATAAGTTGCAAATATAGGTACTAAGCTATCAACAAAATTACATGCAAGATGCAATTTTTGTAGCCCGTTTACAGGCCTCTGTACAGATATAAATGTACAAAGTTTACATAGAGTGATGCCACTACGACTTATTTATTTATTTAATTTCCGGCATCAGGGCCCATATAAACACATACAATACAATAATAATATAACTTAAAAATACTATAAATACATACACCTTTATAATTGCACTAAAAAACTAACACACACGAATTGTCTGCGTCGTGTTTCGCTGACTGATGTCATGTAGCCGGCCACGAAACCGGCGGTACACAACACCTTGCGGCCAGAACTCTTCCTTGAGGAACTTCTCGAGACGATGTGTCGGAACACGCACCACGAACGACTTGAAGTTCGTGTTGTGTCGCGACTCCAACTTCTCGACCCTCAAAGTCCAGTTGGTCTTCACACGCATGTACTCTTCGTGGAGTGGTGCAATCTGGACACGTACTGCTGCGTCGTCGGGGTTGCCGGACGTAGCAGCATGTTGGGTCCTGCCACCGCGGTGCCGCACTGGTTCCGACAAGGAAGCTTCTTATATAACTATTGATTGGTTTAGTGTAAGGACGAGTATCTAGACCTAAAATGGACGTGGAAAGATAATTCAATCATGCCGCCCAGGTCGGCCCAGAAAGCGATTTATTCCGGTTTGATCCCCTGAACCCCCTCTCTCAACGAGCGGGGGATCCGCTCGTTCTTCTTCTGTTTTAATATCTGTCTTATCCACATTATTTAGTGAGATGACCTGGACGCGTGCCGCGAGGGCTGGTTCGAGGTGACGCGGGAAACGAGTTCCTGGAAGGACTTGAGGGAGGCGCAGCAGTGGGACAGTATAGGCTTAACAAAAAAACCGGTCAAGTGCGAGTCGGACTCGCGCACTGAGGGTTCCGTACAAATTTGTGGGTATGTAAATAAAAATTTACGGTTTTCAGATTTTTTGTGCTACATGACATTAGATCGTGCCAAATTTCATGATTCTAGGTCAACGGGAAATACCCTATAGGTTTTGATTCTGGAACATAAACGCCCGTATCTTTTGATTGCGTTGACTTAGAAGTTTTATTTTCATTGCTTTAAGGGATTGCAGCCCTGAGTATTTGATATTAATTTGAACTTGGTAACTCGATGCGTTCCTAAGAAAAAGGGTCTTGACAGATGAGCAGACAGACGGACAACGGTGATCTTATAAGGGTTCCGTTTTTCCTTTTGAGGTACGGAACCCTAAATGTAACGGTGCGAGCAAAGCTACATGTAAAAATGGGTTTTAGTTTTTAAACTTATTTTTTATGTTATTATTTTGGGACTTATTTCAGTAATATTTATATTTTTGAAATGTGTAACTAAGTCCTTTCATTTGATACCATCCCAAAATATTTATTTTTAAATTCATTACCTACTATAGGTCTTCTAGAGGGCGCCATATTGAATTAAGTGTGATGTCGCATAGCCTATAACTAGCAGACGGGCAAGACGCTTCTAACGATACCTCATTTGTCAAAATACACACATCAAAAGTGTCTAGGGATCAAGCATTTTTATGCGGATTTCTTGAGATTGAGATGTGGCTTTGTAATAAATTTATGATTTTATAAATTTATATGGATCCTTTTTGGTGCATTTCATAATTTGAATCAGGAACTGTGAATCAAATTCGAGTAAAAGATGAAAATCAGCTGTCAATATTTTCCCTATAAAAACATACAACGCATTGAAGAATTATTAGTGCTACTGTTTCCCTACTACTGATTAAAACCAACGTTATTATGGAGCGGCGACGTCATTTAAGCAGGGAAGAAATGCTCAGAGCCGTGGGAATGATAGAAGCTGGTTCCCGGCAACGTACTGTGGCTTTAGCTCTGAATACAAGTCAGAGTGTTATCAGTCGACTTTGGACACGTTACCGAAGCACTGGTACCGTGGCTGAGCGCCATGGAGGACGGTATCGCTGCACCACACGGAGACAAGACCGATACATTCAAATCTTAACTCGAAGAGCTCCAACAATAACCGCCATGATGTTAGCCGTGAGGCTTCATCACTCTTCAGGGAACTTAATTAGCGACCAAACAGTCAGAAACCGCTTGCATGAAGTGAACCTTCATTCCCGAAGACCGCTACGGGTACCACCTATAGCAATGCACAATCGTAGGATTCGATATCAATGGGCTCTTGAACACAGAAATTGGGCAGAAGAACAATGGCGTTTCGTGTGCTTTTCTGATGAGTCTCGTTTTGGTATGAGACCGGATACAAGACGTATACGACACTGGAGAACCCCTGGACGCCAACAGCGATTAAAATCCTGCCAGGAAGTCCATCCTTATAGTGGTGGAACCATCATGGTATGGGCGGGTATTTGTATCGGCGGAAGAACTGAGTTGATTTGGATCAGAGGCAACCTCAACGCTCAAATTTATGCTGAGACGATTGTATCAGACGTCATCGTTCCTCTACAAGTGCAAATCGGTTCCTTATTTCAGTTAATGCATGATAATGCACGACCGCACACCGCAAGAGTTGTAAGACAGACTCTCGCCGCAGCTAACATCAATGTCCTGCCATGGCCTGCTCAGTCGCCAGACTTGAACCCGATTGAGCATGCATGGGATATGCTACAGAGAAGAGCTCTGCCGAATATGGAGGGTATCCAGTCGCAAGAAGACCTTTTTTTGTTGTTGCAACGAACACGGGCGGCCATTCCACAGCGTGATTTGGATGAACTCATTTTGAGTATGCCAAACCGATGTTCTTGTGTTGTTAGTGTTCGTGGTAGAAACACGGATTATTAATTGTTTAAGTTACCCAATAAAATTTTAGAGAAAACTGATTTCAGTCTTTTTTTCGAACTTTTGTGTTAGTGGTTCAAATGTCAAAAATCCCTTTATTAGGAAAATGGCAAATTTCTTTATTAATGCAAAGGTGACTTGGTTTATCGTTACTGTGACAAACGAAAACACTTTATTTGATGAATCCTTAAAGAAAATTTTAATTAATATCAATCAGGAGAAAAGTTATTGCAAAAATATATGTTGATCCCTAGACACTTTTGATGTGTGTATTATAAGTACTTTTAAAGTTGTGAGGGAACAAATGAACATACTTACCTACATACATACCGGTTAAAATCATATACTCTCCGTAGTCGAGTAAAAATATGAGCCCTACAGTAATATTATCAAAGCAGCGAAGTATAAAAATTATTTGGTACACAGGTTTTACCCTATATTTCCCTTCGCTTTGTTAATACAGTAACATCACATCAAAGTGAAATTTCACTTATAAAATTATGCCGTGTAATATTCATTGTACGTACCCGCGTCGATTGCGTTGTATTTTTTGGTCAGTCATATTTTTAGGCTGACCCAAAATTATAACCTGAATTTAGGCTTTATTGCTCATATTTAGGTACGAATGTAAAATAATATAATTTTATATGGTACCTAGCGAATAGAATTTAAAATGTTAGAGAGTTTTAAATTACAAAGATACAAGAGCTCACATCATTATTAATTTCCGGGCTTATATTAAAACAGCACAGCAGCATACGCGTTCAATATACGGCTTCTCTGCACGAGAAGACTACATACACAATAGGTAAATAGAAAATGTTTAACCGTTAATAAACCTATACTTATTTATGTATGGTCAGTTTCGTGCTTTATTAAATTTCCTTTGATACATTCCGTGAAATAGGATCTACACGTATTAATAAATAAATCTACTTTCCAAAATCTAACTAATATTTTACACGTGCCATCACTAGCAAAATATGACAAACTTTAACAAACATCAAACATGGCGGCTGTAGGGATGTTCCTGAATAAACAATATGTATTAAGGTAGGTACGTCCCAAAAGTTTAAAATGTCCTTACTTTCGGAGGGTACCTCAGATTCAACGACCCACATTCCTCAAAACGTCACTGATTCGGCCATATACAAACAAGTCGTAAGTTAACATTGTTTTAGGACTAATGAGTTCTTTGAATTTTCATCACGATACTCCATCGATACTGTGGCTTGTGGAACTGCTAAGAAAACACAAATCAAGAACTTCGAAATTTGGAAGGTTTGATTGTGTTTTACATCAGTTTCTGTGCTTTTACTGAAGTTGCTGTTATTGAGTTGGGTTGTTTACTTACGTACGTTTACCAGTTCCGCTTTGTCTTTATTTATAGCCATTTTAAAGGCTAGCCTTGATATTATTACGTTTTCCTAATCGCGTTATAGAAAAACTGTTATCTTTTGTAATATTAACGCGTGATACGCGTTGAAACGCACGCTGTTTTGATTCGATAGATCCTGCAGAAATATCCAATATTATAGGTAGCCTGGTAGACTAGTATATCAAACACATATTACAGTAAACTACACTACATGCTAAAGGAAACTAACCATAATTCTAGAAAAATGCATTTGTAGTGCAGATTAAGTATTTTTAAATAATTTATATGCATGGTATACTCGTTTGTCTAGTGTTCATCACAATCACCTTGCCGTTAAAGCCTGTCATTGTTTAACTCACGACTCAATAGACTCATTTAGTTGATATATCTTCATGAGCGACAAACATTATGCTTCTTATTTCCCGAGAGGTTATAATTTATTCACAGCCAAGAAATTGTAAAATTAATAGATCGATCGCCCAAGTCACATGAAGCTAATATAATTATGGAGATACTTAGGTCATCAATATACCTATTGATTTTTTTTTTTTTGTATATTCCTTAAACATAATTTAAGTTAGTTACTTAAAATAAATTGACTATTTTGGATACTTAACGCATATAGTGTGTACTTAAACTTTTAGAACAAGTGGGAGTTCATGCGATCGTAGCAGTGTTCGGGCTACGCAGTAGCACGGAGCGTAGGCTACCCGAGCGAGTATTTACAAAGTCTCCCATGGCTTACTGTAAAAATGTTGAAATTATCTGTGATGTTCCAATATTATATAAAGTTTAATTTGTGTGGTATCGTAATAACGTTGGTAAAAATATCAATAACCACTATTTGAAAATCGAATATGCAAAGTATAATCGTATTGGATTAACCTTAAATCATATTCATTTATTTGTATTATTTAACTAGCTTTTGCCTGCGGCGTCGCCCTCGTGCTAGTCGGAAAATATTCCACGGGAACGTACTACCGGGATCAAAAGTATCCAGGTTATATTATGTGTGTCGAATTTCATCCAAAACAGCAATTTTTTTATTGCTGAATGGGCCCGCTCTTGACCTCGATTACGCCTGATGGAAAGCGATGGATAAGGTCTATGATGGAACGAGCGTGCTCAGAAGATGCCTAAGGCACTGGAACTCCCACGCATCAACGAAACACAGCAGGCTGGTTGGACCGACCTTTTTTGCGTGATCGAGTAACAAACATCCAAACATACACAATTTCCCAATTGTCATACTAGTAGGACATACTTAGGATTGGCAAAACATTTTTAAAGTCACATTTCAAGTAACGTGTTGACACAAGATCAGGAAATGGACTGTTTTTGAGGTCTTTCAAAACCAAAGCAAAGTGACTATGGCAATACATAACCTTTAATTATAGCTTTATTTTAAATCAAGGACGCATTATCAGCTTCACATTTAACATACCTAAAGACTATAATTCCACCAACCTAATTCATAACAAACTCCACCTAAACCTACGTCAAGTGCTAAACAGTAGCGAACGTTCGACGCCTGATTAATTGTCCCTGCTTAACCATGAAGATACTTACTTAGTGACATGTTACTAGTTACTCTAGTTAGAAGCTACGAGCGAGTTGGTAACAAGTTCCTCCGCTTGACTTCAAACTTCCGCACAACGATAAAGAGTAGTTGCGTCCTATATTATTCTTTCACTGACATACATTACCAAGCGAGCAAACTACACCATTTGGTGGATTGAAAATGTATAAGCGACATAATTATATGTCTGAATAATTACGTTTAAATGTGCCAAAGTAAGACGACTGTCTTGTCGATGTCATTCCTCCTTTTGATATTTTTTCTAAGATATAACTGTCATTTGAGAGACCCAATTCTAGTTTAACCTTACCTACGTCTAAACATATGACCGACAGTAGAATTTTTCATAGGAATAGATCGTGACACTTTACAAGATGTTAGAGTAAGCAAACTGAAGTGGCAGTGGGCTGGTTATGTTTGTCGAAGGACCGATAGCCAGTGGAGCAGACGAGTCCTGGAGTGGAGACCGCGTATCGGCAAGCGTAGTGTAGGACGCTCCCAGCAAGATGGACGGACGACCTAAAGAAGGTGGCTGGGACAGACTGAATGTGGAAGGCGGAGGACTGGGTACTGTCGCGGAGCCTAAGAGAGGCCTATATCCAGCAGTGGACTGCAATAGGCTGAGTTGATTGATTGATCCAAAAACACGACACAAAACAAATCGTCACAATTCGTACAGACTAACCTACTTTAATAAAGGTATAACGATTGACAGTCATCACAAGCTTGTTTTATCATCCGTCAAAAGAATATTCCGGTCCACAAAAAGATTTTATTTTCAAAGCATTAAAAGACGCATATTTCAACGCTTTCCCTATTTTATAAAATAATGCCATTCAGCTGATTGCAATTGCTTGTTTTGAGTGTTGTACTTATATAGAGGGATTCCGCACGGCCATTAGTGAATTCCTTTTCAGGGAACCGCGCGAAATTACATGCAATTTGCGGAACTGTTTTCCGCGACCGAAAGTTTTCAACATTTGATATTTCTACACTTGCTAACTTAAATACGAGTATTAGTGCTACTGTAAAATTCCAACTAACTTTACGTTATAGAAATTCCTTTATAAAGTGTGTTTTTGTCGTTTAGTTTAAGCTGTTACCTAAATGGAATTCTGTCCGTATGTCGATCACCAAGCTTTATAATGGTTTTTCATGATATGTTTACTGACATTAAGGTAACAAAGTTGATAATTTTTATCAATTTAGTTACCAGATCAAACAAAGCAATTGATGTCTTATACTAGGATATGTTCACATTTTTGTTTAAGTAATAGGGACTATTTCGAAAATTCGGTCTTTATTGAACTGAAACTTACAACAATACAGTTCAGATTCGGCCCATGTAAATAAAAACTTAAAATATATTTACTATATTTTTGCGGAACCAAAATTGTTTGCACATATAACCATCAACACATCCTCGGAAATATTTTCCCGGCTTTCGGCTTACTATATCGATATTACTTCTATTCCGGGCCTCCTTATCTGAAATGGAGCCGTCCCCGGCAAACTGTGACATTGTCCATATCACTGCCATGATGTCAATAAAAAAACATTGTTTGCCGGCAAAATATTTGTACAGTGTGTGTCACTCACTTTTTAGTTACATTGTGGAAAATTTAAGTGATACTCTGCAGTTTTCCCAGTATAAAATAAGTTATGCTTTTTTTAAGGGTACCGTACCTCAAAAGGAAAAACGGAACCCTTATCAGAGCATTTCGTTGTCTGTCTGTCTGTCAGTCAAGACCCCTTTTCTCAGAAATGCGTGGAGTTATCAAGTTGAAATTAATACTAAATACAAAATGCTTTAATCCCTTAAAGCAGTGAAAAAATCAAACTTTTAAGTTGACGCAATTAAAAGATACGGCTTAAGTATATGTTCCGAAATCAAAACCTATAGGGTACTTCCCGAATCATAAAATTTGGCAAAAAACAATGTCATATAGCACAAGTGAAGAAAAAAATCCGAAAACCGTAAATTTGTAGTTACATTACAAAAAAAAATTTAAGCTATTTACATACATTCAAATTTGTACGGAGTCCTCGGTGCGCGAGTCCGACTTGCACTTGACCGCTTTTTTTGTAACAATAATTCAGCGCCGTTGAGAGCACATTTTTTCATTGTGCTTTGTGTACAGACCCGACTCAAAATAGTCAAAGATCTTTTTTCTTCTTTTCAACGGTTTTTCAGTATTTAGGCACTGAAAAACCGTTGTGTTTAAATCTAGCATGCTCACTGTCTTATGTTACAAAAACATAATAGCTATACATTTAAGTTGCTATACTGGCTTTGACATACTGACATCAACCGGTGCAGCATACAATAAGATTAAAAAAAACAAAATAATAAATATAATACATATACAATACCTAGTTCTAAATGTTAATATAAATATAAAATTAAATTTATAAAATGGTTACATTCTGTGCAACAACTCACGCGCCGCTGGCCTTTAATAATCTGTGCGCGTAGCTGGAAACAAAAGACTACTTCTAATACAGCTAATTAAGACTTTATGATCCAAGCCACTTACTGCTCCCTAGATTAATAATTAGGAAGTAAGTAGGTACAGCAGTGCTATTCTGTCAAAATCTCAAAATCTCGTGAAAACTAAGGTGAAGTGAGCTGTCATTCCACCTGATGTTAGGGATTGCCTCCATTGATAGTTTACTTCACGCTCACTTCACCTATGTTATCACGGTGAGATTTTTACAGAATCGATAGGCGGGTGAGTCCATTAACTTAAACATGATGTGCAATTTTTAGGGTTCCGTAGGCAACAAGGAACCCTTATAGTTTCGCCATGTCTGTCTGTCTGTCTGTCTGTCTGCGGTTTAGCTCAAAAACTATTGGTACTAGAAAGTTGTAATTTAGCATGAGTATACACATCAATGACGCCGAAAAAGTGGTAAAATAACATTTTGAAAAAAACAATTATTTAGGGTACCTCCCCTACATGTAAAGTGGGGATGATAATATTTTTTTTCGTCCTTCCCTTACTGTGGGATATCGTTGGATAGGTCTCTCAAAAATATAAGGGATTTGTGAAGACCGTTTTTTGATTACGTAAACCGTTCGTGACTTGTCAAGCTTTAAAGTACCAATTTTCGTTAGAGTCTAGTGTCCCGCCCCTCTACCAGCTAAACGGTTGTAGTTAAAAATTCAAATGTTACGGCAGTAGTACCAATATATAATGAAGTTTAAAGGAAAACTATCACATTTAAGTGGGCTTTGCAAGTTTACCAGCAATAGTCGACCAATTGTATATGACTCGAAAATTTCGAACAACTTTATTTCAGAGAATACGACCCGCGCTTGGTTGTTATAAAAACTACGGAACCCTACACTGCGCGTGGCCTGACACGCACTTTGTTTTTTTTGTGTTTGTTTCATCAAGAACGCAAATACTTAGCACCTTTACCAACAAAGGGCATTGTCTATCTGGAGAATTATCTGTCCTGGATTTACCAGTCACCAAGCAAAGCAATGGGGAAGTTTAAAGGAGTTGGTCAGACGTAACTCATTGGCTTTGTAGTGTAGAGGCAGGGTTAGATTGTCGTGTATGGTATTCACATTGATACATGCTCATGGCTTATTCAGAACTGAACAAGTCGACTCTATATAGCTTTAGGTGTTTGTCCCTAGCAATAAAGTATTGTACGTACACACGCGCTTTTCTTTAAAGTCTTCTTTTTTTAATACAGCAGAATAATAATGTCGATTGAACGCAAAATACTGTGTTCCCTTTTTGGTAAAATGGAATATCACTCTTGGGGATCGGACCCACGAAAAGACATATCACATTCAGGATAATTCATGACATAACCAAACAAATTAGACATCGAACCACTACAAGTCGTAAAACCCTAATACTCAATAAAAAGACAGACCTGTTTTTCTTTTATTCCCGGACCAGTATGGCAACAAATATTACGTATTGAAGTTTCACCAGTTTTTGCCAGAGATCGGCCAATCCATTATTCGTCGCGGCCATATCTCGAACAACCAATAGGATTAAACCCCGCTCCATTAGATACTGTTTTACTACTCTTTTGTTTTATGATCGTATTTTTCCGATAATTTATTGAAAGTGGTCACAAAAGAGTCCTTGTTCGCTTATAGAGATTAGCATTTATCAGATATATTCAGATAGGAAAATTTTCTTGAAGCTGAAAGTGTGTTCAATATTTTATGATTTAGAACATTTCAAACTCAAGTTAAGTAAACAAACTTGATTATATTCTGAGATCTTCTGATTACGGTATATTTCACTTTGTAACTTGAAATTATCGTTACTAACTCTCCGGTCGAGTACTTCTGTAACAATATTAATTATAATAATAGATCAGTGAAGTACTTAAGGGTAAAATAATCAAAAATCGGATCGATCGTTTTATACCAAAACATACCATAGGATTGCCTATGCTGAGACTTTAATTGCGTCCGTTTCTCCCCCACTTAGGAGCCTGAAAAGTTTTTCTCGTCGACGTACATAAAGTGTTTACAATTTAGCCTGTGTACTAGGTATTTAGGTATCCTGTCCATCGAAGTAAAGTTGATAAAAAGCGGCCAACAGTACGGGGTTTATTTAGAAACGTTGGTAAAAGTAAAGTAATGATTAGATTATTTCACCATAATTATAATTTTGACGTTCTAACGTCACTTAACTTATTTACTTAGAAAAGTTTATAAATAAAGGGTTAAAGTTTGGGTACTCCGCTAATCTAGCTGATAACTTGTTTGTAGCATTATCTTTTTAAAAGAGTAACAGTGGAGTTCTTTGCCCGTTCTTCTTCATCTTCGCTTTTGTCGAGTTTACTGAAGGACATTGATTCTTGTAATGCCCAATTTCTTTGCATTTGTAGCAACGAATAACTTTTGACGTTTTGCTTGTTGACGCCTGACGATGCATTTCGTTATCGATAAGCTTGGAGTTTGAGTTTGTTTTACTGTTACCTCCAACTCGTCTAGAACGATTTTTAGCGATGAATGCTCCTTCTGATTTCACCTCGAAATCTGTACTCATATCCAATAATTTGGTTTTAATAGCATCTGCACTTATTGCCTTACCAGAATGCTCAATGGCCATGATCATTGGGCTGAACTTCTCCGGAAGTCCCGCCAAACGTCCAAAAGTCCCGATCGTCGTTTATCTCAAAACCGGTACCTTTAAGTTTCTGAGCTGTTTCCACGACTTGCGTGACGTAACTAGTCATGGACTCACACGTTTCCAAGCGAATAGAAATAAGATTCCTTAGCAAACTGATCTTGCGTGTGCAACCGGGGTCGTCAAACAATGACTTTAATTTCTTCCATAAACTTAGCATTGTCTTTTCAGTTTTTATATGGACATAAAGAGATCGATAGTCATAATAATCTTCTTAAATAAAATATTTTTTTTTTTTACTTGAGACTTTATCATCGAGCGGACAATGTTGGGATTCCTATAATCCCACGAGAATTAATTGCTAGGAGACTCGCTAATGTGCAATCATGAAAAAAGAATGAGACTTCCGTTTCCACTAAAATATTAAAGTGAAATTATTCGTAATAGGATTTCTGTTTTGTTGTTGTCTTATAATAGTAAAAACAATAACGTGTTCAAAGGGTTTTTTTTTCTCTTTATTTTTTAGGGACTTTTATCCTTACAAGGCATGTCAGCCCCATCATAACCTAACCTAAGTTAAAACAATATTGTTATTTTCTATAAACTATTCACTAAGTATTTGCTAGACCTACAAAAGTGTTCAAAGGTTGGATAAACACATGTGGAGGATAAACATCTTACAACATAATTCATAGTATTATTGTAATCCTTGCTGATAATAAATCAAATGGAATTGCAATGATTAAAATTCATAAAATAAAATGTTGTGGCGGGCACGAATTTCAACTGTTTTTGACGGCTGTTGTTTATTTTGTAAAACAATCTTTGATTGCGTCATCATTTTATTTTTTTTTCCACTGTTACAGTCTGTTTTCGATGGCTAAATAATAGAAAAACAAAGCATTTTATTTTGGAGACCATTTTTCATTATGTGCTTTATTTTTCTAAAACCTTTATCTTTTTAAGTTGTGTCTCTAGTGCTATCTCATGTTTTGCAATACTTACTCGTATAATGTTTTATAGAGTGAAACATGTGTTATGAATTATAATGCATTCAAACTGTTGTCGATATTCGCGGAGCTTTCTAATGCCCATAGTACGGTAACTAAGGTCATTGTTACTTCTGTAAATGAGTTAAAATACCTTTTTCGTGATTCTAAAGACAAGTTCCGATTAGGAAGCTGTGCCACGGTCAATCATATCACATTTCGCAACGTTAGAGCTTTGTGAAATTAACCATAATTGAATCACTACTTCTCGTAATATGCTCGTCTTCTCGCATCATGCTGAGAAAGGAGCCTTTTGGACTCGTATGTGACTTTCTGTTTCATTTTTCTTATTGTTTTTTTTTTTTAATGTAGTTTTTTATTTTTTTATTGTGTTTAGTTTGAGATATTCCTGTACGAGTCCTAATAAATACTTTTTCTCTCTTTCTAATAACCAGAGTGGCACTAAGACGGCAGCCCAGAACATGGGGAAGCCTCGGCGGCCGATCCTAGAGACGGCTTTGTCAACGTTTTCCATACAAACAACGCGTGTAACCGTTTACTCGCACTAAAGACTGACTTAGAGAAAATAACAGCTTTGAATGACGGTCCGTGATAGAAGTTGTGCGCTAATATTTTGACGTCAAGAATTTTATTTTAGGCGGGCCCTATATTGAATCATCCCTTGCAATCAAACGATAAATTTTTGACGCAATAACATTGACGGCTTAGAAGCGTCAATGTTTTCGCGTGAGCAAGACTTGCCTAGTGTTCCGTGACCATGTCAGATTTTCAGCCAGGTTTAAAAATATTGCGCAGTACTGATCCTAATACGATCGATACGGACTAAAATAAAAAGCCTTTTAATCTACACATTTCATAATATTATTACATATTACACATTTCATTATAATTTAATATTACTGAATTGTATATGCATTGATGTTCCCAGTCGACATACGAAAATTTAATCAAATTATGTCGAATACCTACCTATTCACAATCGGTCGGTCGGCAGATCGGCAAATTCCATAGTATCATCACTATTACTACCTATATTTAGTTTGCATGAAAATTCACTTTCTAATTTTAATCGATGTTATGATTTATTTAATAGTTCTAAAATACTTCCAGTTAAGCATTACTATTTCCAATGTTTTCATATGTTGTCGTATTGTTGTTTCCACATTGTATAATTTGCAGTACAAGTTTTATTGTAAACTATTTTTATCTGAATTTAAGGATCATTCATAAGGGGACAATTTTGTTCGTTGTTTTGCCGTTGTGTATGAACACATTAAAAATTTTATGTTTACATACGTTACATCCTTTTATGTTAACATAGTTTTATTAAATTATTATTTGTTATTATTATTCCCAACACAGTTATCATTACAGGTTACCCCAAATCGGTAGCGTGGTCTTAAAAAATATTTGTTTCGTTACCTACAGCTATCATTATGTAAAGTAATTTTTGTGAACCCATTCAGAGAACAGGTAAATAAATCCACCTTTTCCGCGATTCTGTTAAGTGTATGCAAAGCGCGTGTCAAAGGTGCTTTACCCAGCAGGTTGGACCGGCCACGTGGCACCGCCAGTAACCGTGGTCTCAGTCGCTGCGACACGTAATTATCCGGCACGTTTAGACACACATCCTATAATAATTATAATTCTGCTTAGATATTCGCAGTTTGTGGTCCAGATAGTCAGAATATTTTGTTGTGGCTTAGACATTTTACCACTTCAGCTGTCTACATTAAGATTTAAAATAAAAAACAAAATCAAGTAAGTACTCGTTAGGGATTACTTTTTATAAGTAGTCGAATTAGTCAATAAAAAGTTATAGCCGTTCAAACATTTTGGATAAATAGAACTTTAAATCATAATGTGGTGTGTCACAGTTGAAATGGAAAAAAAAATCAACTAAGTTTTGGAGGCCACTTACCTACCTAGATAGATTTGATCAATAAACTAACGTTAGCTTTTGTTTTATACTGAGTCCAACTCATCTAAAATCAAGTCAAATAAAAATGTTTTATTCACATCAATACCATGTTTTGGGGTTCTCGAGGACTCTTAACATTTACCTATGTCACGTATTCACTTTTTACGACACCCAATTAAGTAAAGACTGTTCTTATTTTCGGGAAATACACGGCCTCGTTGGTTTAGTGTTCGCTAGAGTTACTGCGAATGAGGTCCTGGCTTCGAATAAACAGGTCGGGCAAAGTGTTATTGAGTTTCTCCATTAGGAAATTTTTCAGTACCAACCCGTGGCCAGACCACGAACTGCTACTGATTAAATGGCAATACACTCGCTCCCTATTACATGGGATCTACATAACCGGCGAAATATGGGTGTAGGTACTACAGGTATACCTCTGGCTAACCCTTTGGAGATAACAGGCATGATGTTATGTTCTATTTTCACTAGCTTTCTCTGTCCCACTCCTGGGCAAAGGCCTTCTTCCGTTCCTTCCATCTTTGGTGAGGCCGCGCGACCTCCTTCCAGTTTTGTGGAAACCTATCCAGCCATAATGTGGTCTGCCACGACCCCGCCTCACTGTCTCAGGGCACCAATACTGTGTTATATGGGCCCACAGTTTGGCATGTGGCAGACATGTCCTGCCCAGTCCTATTTAAGTTAGGCAGCCTTTTGAGCCACGTCAGCTATCTTTGTTTTGGAGTGCAGTATTGCGTTCCGAACACGATCCGTTAATTTAATACGTAGTATACCATTGCTCGTTGGCTGAACTTGAGTTTGAACTTCTGGATGTTAGTCAAATACCAAGTCTGTGCACCATAGGTTAAAAACTTATGTTATGTTATTAATATCACTTATATTCTTGATGTGCTCTTCGCCTTGATCTTATATCGCCTTTTTATAGTCCATTTTACGTTTGACGTGTCTGTACATTTGTAAATAAATTGTGCTTTATTAGACCAACAATAAACTCTTATGCAAGAAGTTATCATCTGCCGAGCCTTTTCCCAACTATGTTGGGGTCGGCTTACAGACTAACCGGATACAGCTGAATACCAGTATTTTACATGGAGCGACTGCCTATCCGACCTCCACAACCCAGTTACTGGGTAATACGACACCCCTTAGTAAAACTGGTTGTCAGACTTTCGGGCTCATCATAAATCATTCTCAATGTCTGTGATTTATTTGTATAGGTATTAAGAAGTAATCATGGCATAAAGCGATCATTTTATAAAGAGTTTGGTAATACTCGTAATTATAACGAAGAGGTTTTTTCATTAAAGAACTTAAGTTCTTTAATGAAAAAACCTCTTAACTACTGAACATGATATCCGTGACCTATGCGCTGTTTATTATACATATAGTTATATAATTAACATTTTAGGCACACTAAAGTACGCACGTCTGCACATCAAGTTATAGATAACCAGTATAAGCTAACTTCTGATTGTTCGAAAAACTTATACAAGGAGGGGTCAGCTAAAACTGGAAATTAAATATAGCGTTATGTGTAGCCGTGTGTACAGAGGCGGACACCGGGTGATGAGGAAATCGAAAATTGAGGTATAAATATTTATCTGTAGGTACTTCTATACTAATATTATAAAGAGGAAAGATGTGTATGTATGTTTGTAACGAATTGAAAACCATTTAAACCATTTAAATGCTACATTATCACTGATTAATATAGGCTTTTTAATTGCGAGAAAAAAAAATTGTTTAAAAAATAAATGTCCACCTGTGCGAAGCCGGGACAGGCCGCTAGTTTAAAATAAAGATATACTTACCGGCTGACTTTTTTTACTGTCTGGACAAAAACGTGAAGGGACTATTATTATTAGGAGAAGCATAATTAGGGCACATTTTTTTACATTCAATCCTTGTATTGAAACCGGCCGACAATTATAGGATTGAATGTCGCTACGAATTCATTGATAATTTTCGCGCGTAGAGAAGTAAGTTGATTTTTTATATTATTTGTCCAATTATATTCGTTTCCGGATTCAAAAAGTATGAATATAATTATACGAAATTACAAGAGACAAAAACTAAAAGAGAGACGAGAGAACGCGTGTTATTTTCATGCAAGAACAGCATGCAGCAGACTTTAGAAAAAAAAAATGATGCCTACACTTTACCAAAACGTTCATCCAATGAAATCCATAACAATAACCCTTCTGCAAAACTGAGATAGCTAATATTGTCCAAATAAAATATCACTCATCCTGTATAACGGGCCCCGGGTGTGAAGGGTTGACAATGCGCACGTTACAAAGGGGATGTTGGGGAAAAAGGACAGTGTGGACAAGCAGCATTGAGGACGCGCACTGATTGGCATTCGGTCGGCTTCGGCGGCAGTGATTAACGAATTTCGCGCGTGCCTTGTGGTTAACGTTGGTAACTGTTGATGATTATTGTGACTTTGAATGCCAAAAGCAATCGTTTATTAAAAGCGTCGTGTTGGAGTTTTCTTAAAATTAAAAGCCTATACATTATTTCTGTCATTTTAAGTATAAACCATAAAAATTTCTATTGAAAATTGTACTCAAAATATTGAAGCAATATTAGGGTTTTTAACTTAACATTACCTACTTAAAGTTAAGATTAGCGACTACGTAACCATACATTTAATAAAGTTTTAACATCTCATAACTTAAAGCAACGTTTATAAATAAATGCGTTAATTTGTAATAACTACGTTCAATAGTACAATGCTGCAAACCATAAATTACAACTTAGTAGACTATTCTAGAAAGCAATAAAAGAACAAAGTAATTCATTTCTTCCAAAGTTTGCATCGCAAAAATATTACAATGCCGATACTTTTACAATTGAGCGCAAGTTTAAATGGAGAAACGTCCGTTCTCGGCGTACCTACCTTACCAGTAACAAAATCATATTACTTTTTTAATATAAACTATAAAAATAAGTAACTATTCTTTCAAAAAGAACTTATAAAACAAAAAAAGATTATTTCAAACAAATCTATAAAACTACTTTGACGCTACTGTAATCAGAAAAGCTCTAAAATGTATTTATCCTTTTCTCAACTTCGCTCGTATTTTGCCCCCGCCGTATAGAAACTCATATACCCGAAAAATTGTAATTTAAGTGCAAATTGCGGGTCTCAGATTACACATCCTTACGTCCAAGTATAATATTCGCCGAGTTTGTAAAAGAATTTTATATTTTTAGTTACATTTCTGTGGGATAATTAGTGTGTGCTGAGGAAAAAGATGAATCTTGTAGTAAAGTCAAGTATTTGGATAAGTAAATTTATCCTTTTGTGGATATTTTAATTACTGAAAAAATTCACATAGACTGACTTCAATAAGTTTAGTTCCAGTTTTTAAACGATATTTACGTAATATTTTATACTAGCTATTGCCCGCGACTTCGTCTGCGATCCGGAAGAAAAGTAGCATAGCCTTACCCAGGTCATGGTCTATCAGTGTGCCCAATTTCTTCCAAATCCGTTCAGCCGATTTCGCGTGAAAGCGTAATAAACAAACACACTTTCGCATTCATATTATTACAGTTAGGATTCATTTTTATTCGACCATAATCTATAGATAGATCTAAATGATTTAGTAACTACATTGTCAGAAGTTAGATATACAAGTTAGATACAATAAAAAAACAATTAAAAGACAAATGTGAAAAATCAAACAACGATTATACTTCTGTATGGAAATTGGTACTTAGCTACCTTAAAGTAAAACGTCTTGCAAACACACATTTACCTATACCCAGGGACTTGAAAACGAAATGAATTTCGTTCCGTTATGTTATCGTATAACGTTCTAAAATGTGTAACGATACTAAAACCTAAAAATATCAATAACGTTACAAAACATAACGTTAGAGAATATAATTTTCGTAGAACGATATTATAAGTAACGTTATATGTATCAGTTACATTAAGCTTATCCGCTCGTAATAACGTTACAGGTGAGACGTTACAGATTCATTTGTAACGTTATTCTTGATACTTTACGTGTCAATTTTGAGTATACAAATTAATAACGTTATTACTAATAACGATATATTGATAATATTGTTGCTGCACAGCTTAGGATTTCGTTCCGTTTGTCAGTATCGTTATAGTCAAAAAATTAATTTTGTTACGTTCATGGTGGAACGGTACAAATTATCGGTACCGGAACTACGCGTAACGTTATTTTGAGTAACGTTTTAAGTCCCTGCCTGTACGCACGGCTACACATCAAACTATACATAACCAGTATAAACTGACTTTTGATTGTACGAAAAACCTATACAATGCGAAGTCAGGTAAAACTGGAAATGTATAGCTTGATGTGTAGCCGTGTGTACCTACTAGTAAAAATACAAATTTATGTATAGATTCCAGTCGAGATAAAACAGTCGGCCCGGCCCTTGATCCTTGTAATTCTATTCGTAACTGAGACCACTTCAACCTGAAACGTATGGACCTCACTTCTAAACTACAGCGACTATTTTGCTTTGGAAAACTCAATAATATGATGAACTTTATTTAGCAGATTATACAGAAGGAATTGAAATGTTCGTGTATCTAACTAGATGCGATTTTTTTATTAAATGATAAGTGATTTAATTGCTATAAGTACGTTTGTTCAAACACTATTAGAGCGGTTCTGCACTAAATCCGATCTGAAACCGAATTAAAGATCCGACTTAAATCTGAATTGGGAATGTTCTAAATTCGGACGGTTAGAGTTCGGATCTCGTGCGCAACCCTTCTTATAAAGGACCATGGTTACTTCGGACCATCATTTCTCGGATTCGGATCGGATGTAGTACAGAACCGCTCTTACGCGTTAAAAATAATGTTTTAAAACTAGATGAGTTCGGTGTATCCTAGCCATCATCATTATCTGCCTAGAATTTTCCCAACTATGTTGGGGTCGGCTTCCAGTCTAACCCCATACAGCTAAATACCAGTATTTAACATGGAGTGACTATCCATCTGACCTCCACAACCCAGTTACTGGGTAATACAATACCCCTTGATAAGACTGTTCGTCAGACTTTCGGGTTTCTGACTACCCGTAACGACTGTCAAAGATCCACAAATGACAGCCGGGACCAACTTCTTAACGTGCTTTCGAAGAACGGAGGGTCTTGCTATAAAGATGGTCACCCATACATGGACCAACCGCAGCAAGCGTAGCTTAACCTGGTCGATCGACATGTGTGGCTGTTAGCCACTGGCCCCTCGTTGTATCCTAACCGACTAGTCTGAAAGAAACACGGAAGAAAACACAGAGGTCAAAGTCTCTTTAATTTAAAGTCTAGACATAATCTTAGTCAGATCATGCGAGCACACCGATTATATTTATTTTATCAGACTCGTAGATAAAAGTTTCGTAGTAGAAGATCCGAACCTAAATCGACCTACTCCGAGCTGATAATAGAATAAAACTTATTTTATAATATATTAGAAAATATATTAAAAATGGTTTTGCTAAAAAAATCCTGGACAAAATATTTTTAATTATTAAAAAAAAATGATTTTTCATTAAAATAATGTTGCAAGATCAAGATAATAAGAAAATTTTATCCTGACTTAAAGTATAAAACATAATTATAGAATGTGCAGACGTTGGGTTGTCTATTATTTACGTGGACAAACGACTGGGTTGCCAGGTATAAACAGGTAGTTAGTCATCAGTACACCATGTGGGTAACGCCCGGCCCGCGGGCCGGATGCGGCCCGATCCGGCTTTTGATCCGGCACGCGAAATATTTTCAAATCGCGCGTGAAAAAAGGATATTAATTCTCAGTTCACGCCAACAAGAAAGAAAGACTATTATTCTTCGAGGTAGATTCAAACCTAACGCGAAAAACTAATATTTTCATGATAGATGTTGTCCACTGCTTGTTTTACGCACCTTTTACATATATTATAAGATTACAGTGTCTGCAAGCAATATATAACAAAATGTTATAAGTCACAATTTTATCGCAACTCACTCGTCTGTAATCTACCTCATAAGTACCTACGGCTCGTGACTTCATTAGTGATCTATGGTTTGACCCGCAACTTTTCAAAGGTTGCCCATCTCCGATGTATACCACAAAAACTATAGACATAAATATATACATTTTACAAGGGGTGACTCAATGGGCGGTCTAATCGCTAAAAGCGATCTTTTCAAGACAACCTTTGAATGGATTAAGGCAGAAGGAGAAACAATACTGAAGGCAGTCTGTGGTGAACCATTTACATAATCTTTATACTTATATATTTGAATATATGCACAATTTAAGTTGGTAGTCAATTTAACAAACAGTTACTTTCCCTGAATTTACATTAAAGAAGATTATTGCCCAAAAACTAATCTATTGAGATAAACTTTATACTATCAAATTCCATGTTCACTAAAATTATCATGCCCAATGAGGACCCTTTCGGTAAAAATCTTATTTTATATATTTGGTATAAGAACAGATACTAAATGATGAGATAACTTGACATAATATTTGAGCCTGTTAATGACAGGTTACAATGATATTGTTCTAAATTAATAGCGTAGATGAAGGCAAACCAATCTCCGAGGTAATTTCTGGTTTGTTATCATCCTACTATAATATTATAAATGCGAAAGCTTGGATGGATGTTTGTTATTCTTTCACGCAGAAACTAATTATTTATTTTTTATGGAAATTGACGTCTATTTTCCGTGTCATGGCTATTTCATACAACTGTCAAAGAATGACAGTTGTGATTTGAATATTAAGTCACGCTTTTCTGTGTAAAAATGGACGTGACTTGAGTGCGAATTTAGATCACAGTGCTTTATGTTCATTTTCTCATACATTTTGTACTATTGATTCTGAAGCGGTAAGAAGGGCCACTAGTATGACATAAAACCACATGTTAATCTAGTCGACGTTATAATGTAATGGAATGCCATTATATTGCCATTTTATTACAACCAAAAAAGCATTTTCAAAGACATAAAACCACTTTTCACTTACAACTTAAACCTAATTGTCTTAATTTTTCAAAGGCTCTACTATTAGGCAATAAGGGGCTTAAAAGCTTAGAGATTTGAATAAACAATAAATTCGTACTAAATCCAGTCCATGCTGTATTAAAGGAAGTTCGATCGCTATTCACAGTGATTAACGAACATTTTGTACGCCGCATTGTCTTTACATAAAGCATTCGGTAACAGTAGTCTAAGTTTGGCAGAAACTTGTTTTTATGCTCACAGTTCGGCCAAGAAGTCTAAGTGTTCCAATACTATGTAAATCAGTAGCGCTTGTAACCGAAAGCTGGAAACTTCGGGATGGAAGATTACGATTGCATGGATTCTAGAACCACAGAAATGCAAGTTCATTTGGTAGATACCTATATTTTTATAGCTGTTTTTCTTTCATGTAGTTCGCTAGTTAGGGATCTAGGATAATCGAACCATGTTTTAGTGAATTATTTCTGTTTTCAGCAGTGGCGTGCCTAGGGGTCAAAATTAGGGCAAGCCCACAAAATTTCAACATATAAAAAAAAACTGAGGAATTGGCTGATTTACTTGTTGTTAATGGTTGTTAGTAGTACTAACATCATTATTATAATATTAGTAAGAAGACCTTTAAAATACGAAGAGTACATAATTATTTCAAGCATCAGTACGTAATTGCCATAAGCGCCATCTATATCAATGAATGCGCATAGCCACAGCGCATAATTCATAATTCGCACCAGATGACCTTACGCAATAATAAAGGAATTCAATTTTTAAAGTCGATTGAAAATGTTAACATGAGATAATACCCTATAACATATAAACATAATCATGATGAGAACGTCTTCGACACTTACGAGCATGAAATCTAATAGGATTGTTTATTTTTCAGTCGTTTACCAAAACTACGAATGCCACACAAACAACATTATTGCCTAAACAAATTTTGGCTTTTCATGACACCAGCTATCTAATCTATGTTTTGTTAAAACAATCGTATGAGTAGGTAGGTACCTATTTTGATTTAATCCGGAATCTGTCTTCTTGACTGACAAAAATACTTGTTTTTATTTCCGAGAAGTACCCTACAGTAATTTAGGATTGGTTACGGTGAAGTAAAGAGTTACATAATGAAATAAAACTCAATGTATTTACATACCTTTTCGATGATAGTTTCCGATTTCACACGATAAAAGAACACTATATTCATTAACCATTTTCAAAATCATAGGGAATGACATCGACACATCAATAATTTTAAATTTAAATTATAAAACTACCTAATTCATAAAATATTCAAAACTTCAAAACAATAACAAATGCGGCATCGCGCCATGCGATGGCCATGCGTGCATTCCTTTCGCAACTTACTTTACGCGGGTCAACGCGGCGGCTATGCATTTGCGCGAACTTCATGCCTCTCAAAAGCCGGGCTTTTATTTTCATAGAAATTGTGCAAAAGTACTTACCAATACATCAACAAATGTAAACGTTTCTATAGCAATTTGTAGGCGAAAACTGCGAGACAGAGAAAGGAAAGGCAAGCCAGATAAGAAGCCATATTAGTGTGAGCGAGATGGCGCTTTTGAACGCATTGTATAGCGTTTAGAGGCGAAATTGGCGCGTTTGGCAGCAAATCGCTTAAGTACTTTTATTCTATGAATGATTGCAACCTACTCGTACCTAGCTCAGTGCGCGCGGCAGATAAAGTTCGGATTTCGAAATTTTATCATTCATAAGAATGTTTGAGTTCAAGTTCATTGACTGGTCCTTTTTTAATATATTTTTTATTTTATAGATTGAAACGTACTTAAACGTTCGTTGTTGAGAATTATGATTTTATTAGGGAAAGCCGGGCTTTTTGGCTTCTATGAAGGTACCGCCACTGGTTTTCAGCATTATTTTATTTTGCAGGTTAGGTTAGGTTAGGAATATTATATCAGAGGCCTCTCTCTGGCCTCTGATTTATCAAAGTTGAAAAATGTTGGCTAAAACCCATCAGGGTTTTAGCCAACATTTTTCAACTTTGATAAATCAGAAGGCCAATTCTCTTAATTTAAACCATTCAAAATCTAGTCGCAGTCTCATCTCGGCAACAAACAAATGTCAAAATGTAGGAAAATTCGAGATTTTTGACAGATTGAGACTGAGATCAGACTGTGAACGTTCTTAAAATTACGAGAATTGCCCCTCTGATATAATATAATCATTCTAGCACAAGGATGAAAAAGTCTTTGTTCAATATTATCTACACCAGCCGGTCTATTCTGTCAAATTCTCACCAGTAAAACTTATTTATGTGAGCACACTATTGACAGCTCACTTTAAGCTCGCTTCACTTAAGTCATCATGTTAAAATTTGTACAGGTTAGGTCGACTGGTGACTGGGCCCGTGGCTAAATAATAACAGCTGCACAAGGCGATCGATCAGGTTAAGCTACGCTTGCCGCGGTCGGTCTGTGGATGGGTGACCATCTTTACATACCGAGAACCCTCCGTGCCTCGGAAAGCACGTTAAGCCGTTGGTCCCGGCTGTCATTCGTGGATATTTGACAGTCGTTACGGGTAGTCAGAAGCCCGAAAGTCTGACATCCAGTCTTACCAAGGGGTATCGTATTACCCAGTAACTGGGTTATGAAGGTCAGATAGGCAGTCGCTCTATGTAAAATACTGGACTGGAAGCCGACCTCAACATAGTTGGGAAAAGGCTAGGCAGATGATGAGGTCGACTGGTGTCAGATCTCATGCCTACTATGTATTAATGCTAATCTGTGTATTATTTTCTATTTTTTTGCTATTCTAGCCATCTCGCGTAGACAACATGACTAACAGTATTCCCAGTAGTTTCACTGATCACACTTGATCGTGTTTTTAAACCTAATCCCAAGGAGTAAATCTGAACAACATCTTACAAGAAGTACAGGAATTCAATAGTATTGTCTATACTACTGAATTCCCTGTCCTCAGTGAGGCGGTGGAGTAGAAGACGCCTGTGGACAAGTGACAAAAGACCCGGTGCGGTCTCCGAGCCTCGCCGACACAGATTTACGGCGAAGAGAATCCTGTCGAGCTTCCATTAAATTGAACCGTTAAGAGCGATTTATTACAAAAACTGCAGATGCAGAGAATAACGTCTTCTTTATTGGGAAGGGTGCGTTGTTTATCTTAATTAAATCAATATTAAAGACATCAAATTTCGTTGGAGTCTGTTTTTTATAGAGCGTAGAAAGCAAGACGAACAAAACCAAGAGGAGCCATTGAGTTAACCGTAAAAACCATTACCAACCACCAACCAACCAACCCAACCACCAACCAACCAACCACCAACTGGACTTTGAGGGTCGTAAAGTTTGAGTCGCGGCACAATACGAACTTCAAGTCGTTCGTGGTGCGTGTTCCGACACATCATCTGGAGAAGTTCCTCAAGGAAGAGTTCTGGTCGCAGGGTGTTGTGTACCGCCGGTTTCGTGGCCGGCTACATGACACCAGTCAGCGAAACACGACGTAGACACTTCGTGTGTGTTAGTTAGTTTTTAGTGTAATTATAATGGTTTATGTATTTATAGTATTTTTAAGTTATATTAATATTGTATTGTATGTGTTTGTATGGGCCTTGATGCCTGAAATGAATAGATAAATAAATTACAAATAAGCTCTTTAACGGCATTAATAAGAACGCGTAGCTCCAGCTCCTTTAGTAGCATGAAAAAAATAGATGTGCATTGTATAATTCAACTCTCTCTCTCCTATCTCTTAGGTTCCCATTTTCTTAGGTTTTTCTTTATATTCATCAGTACAATCTACGTTCATGGCCAACCTCGAAAGTTAGGCAGCAGTGTAAATCGGATTGACAAAAACGTTCACGCTCGATCGGTTTATCCATTAGAACTTACACTCTTGCAAAACAAAGGCAGAGCTGTGGTCTGTGCAAAGTATCTACAGCCACAAACAAACTTCAGCTTCGATTTACAAAACAATTAAACGAATACCTATAAGAATGTGGTGGTGAGAGAACAGTGGTGGCGGAGCTGTAGAGGCAGAGTTGTAAGGTCGTGGGTTCACACAGCTAGGCAAGCGCTTTACTTTGTGTAAAAAATGTCCTCACCACTGCTCTCAAAAACGGTGAAGGAAAACATCGTGAGGAAACCGGCATGTCCTAGAATCAAAAATTGGAAAACATGTGACATCTACCAACCCGCACTAAGCTCGCGTGGTAAATTACTGCCCAGTCCCTCTCGACGAGAGGAGGCCCGTGTCTCAAAAATGGGAACATTATACTTATGTCTAAGCGATACTAATACCTACTGCATTATTCACTTCAAATATACTTGCCAAAACACGGGAGTTATTTCACACACAAAATAACCACGCGTAATGTTTTACGAGTATTTCAGCATTTTAATAATAGTGTTTTAATGTTTTGTATGTGTCAATATATAGTGTCATATTTGCACATTTTTTTTTAGTAAATCAATATTTACTAAACTTGGTTAATGTTGTGATGGCCCATTAGTTAAGGCCTCGCTTCTCACGCACGAGGTTGTGGGTTCAAATCCGAGCAAAAGTACAAATGTCACATTTTTAATTAATTTGTACTTTCTGTGTACATCTTGGATATTACTTACATTGGTGAAGGAAAACATCGTGAGTAAATCTGGACTATATATACAACGTGTAAAAATGCTCAATACCTGAAAATATTTTGTTTTGCATAGATTCCAGTAACTTTTCATATAGGTTTTTTTTCTTTCAAAAATATGTATTTTGCCATACTGTCTGCCGATTGAGCAAAAAAAAATTAAGTCTTATTTTAAGGCAATAAGACTCAATTTTGACTGCAGAAAGCAATGCTAGGATCAACACGATTTTCTTAATAATAATAGTTAGCTTTAAATAAAAATAGTTTTGGTCATTGTATTATGCTTTTAACTCAGTGTTCTAATTGGGGTGTGAAAGGTTTTGCGTTTAACGTTACACGTTGTATACACACTTCAAAAGTGTCTAGGGATCAAGCACGTTTTTGCTAGTTACTAAAATACCTTGATCCTTTTGCTAGTTACTAAAATACCTTGATCCTTAGACACTTTTGATGTACGTCATTAAAGTTCAAATTGCATCTTAGTTTCATATTAATTATTATCAAGTTCAAACACAAAAGAAGTCTAGTGGCACTATTTTATTTGATTGAAAACAAGTAGTGTTTTAGCAGTTCAATTTTAGCGTTTCCATTTATTTATTGTTCTTCTTACGCATTAACTTAAAATGGACCGCTACTTAAACAAATTTAATGCTAAGTAAAAGTCGTATCTAAGTTGTATAATGTACTTTTTTGTTACCAAAGTCTTATAAAAGTGTAATACTGACAGTGACCGGACGGTTTCAATTAGACGATAAATTAACTTGACCAACAATGTTGAAATTAAGAGAGCAAAGTTGATGCTGTGCGCGTTTTTCTACATAATTATACTAATTTTATTCTTATATATCAAAGAGATATAGAAAGTTGTGAAAAAAATATATATCAATACGAAGACCCTAATAATAAAAGCACGGTAAGCATCTCCCGATAAGATAATTATGCTGTATCAAAATTCATAAAATAGTGAAAATATTATTTTTAATAGCGATGCGAAGTAGTATATAAACGTATTTTCTATACGTTCTACTATTTTGTCCAACCAGTAGGTCCACGACAGTATATTATTGCTGTTGATCCTACTGAAGTTTTGAAACCAAAACAACCCCCCCCCCCCCCAATTTCGTGTAGGTAGGTACAAAGAAATTAGATTTGGTGTCGACTTAGGTTAGGTTCCTTTAAACCCTGAAACCCTGTTCCTTTAAACACAGAAATAGGGGCCCCGCAAAGCGGGGCTCCGTCGACTACGTCTTATTATTATTGCTTGTAAATCAATTTAGACCCGCCCGTGATCTTCCCCACGGGGCGATAATATTAAATTATAGTGGTTTCAAAACTTCAGTAGGATCAACAGCAATAACATACCCTCGTGGACCTACTGGTAGGACAAAATACTCGTAGTAGGATATAACCCTCTCTGGGTTACATGGTTGATTTTTATTTTATGTAAAGGTTTTTATCAAACAAGGTTTTTATTACTTTCTTAGCAGGTTTTCTTTGTTTCAACGGTATTGAAAAAAGCCTACCTCCATCATTTCCCTACCCTATAAAAACATTTCCTTTTCATCCAATTTCAAATTAAGTAACTACTTATTCAGTCTCCACTCAATAAAGTTCAATACTTACTTTAACTTCCGTCCAATGAACGGTTAATTAATGACAAGACCGTTTGTAATAAGTAAATTAGCAATCACCACGAGGCAATTTAGCTCGGGGACCTAGTCCCATTATTGTCTCTAAAGGGCAGGGCCAGGCCACTCAATTAGATCGTATTTCAGAATAATGGTATTGAGAAGTCGTTCAGCTTCCGTTAACTGCAATTTTATAGTTCTTCCTGTGGCCACCCCTCGTTTTGCGGTCAAACTTTTCCAATTTTTACTATTGAATTAATGGAAAATTCATGAAATTACTTACATTATGAGCGTCTTTGTTTACGTCTATATACATCGTTTGTTTATTCTCGTGAGTTCAAGTGTGGGCCACGTACGAAAGTTTGATAATGGGTTTAGACTACTGCGTCGGAAGAAAGCTTTGAATCGCTTTATAACTTACATTGGATATACTTAGAACACTTCTTTAGCTTTGTGCTAAAGTATTTATATCTTTTCCTTTATTTTACTTTGCTGATTAGCGTAAAATACTGTTACCTTTAGCTTTACAGCTAAATAAATTAAACTTGCTATTTTAAAAAGACTATGCAACAAACTTTTAAGTCAGTATGTATGCAAGTTAACCTCAACAAAATTAGGCAATCCGTAAATCGTTTAACATTTTCTTTAAAACATCGCGACAGTTCTGCATTGCAGACAAAAAGTAGCAAAGCGAAACACATAAAACGAAAACCTTATAAAACATCCGTTAGCTAGAAGAAAATACGTCGGTGTTCAAATCACGACCTTCTTACGAAGCTGGGGTATATTTTTATTTCCTAGATTAAAGGAAAGATCGACATTCCCATGTACATACATAGTGAAGATACCGAGTGATTCCCGACGGGTGAAACAAAATCATGTCGTAAGTGCGCGCCCGTCTGCGCTCACCCTTTTTTATAGCCCAGATGAATTATGACATAAAATATTTATCTCCTTTCGGGGATGTGTAATGGTTGCGCTCCTTTTTAGATGATAATGCAGTAAACCTCCTTTTCATGACGCTAGCATTGAACAAGTCGTCGCTTTGAAGTTACAGCTGATATTAATAGGAACGGGTAAAGATTTTGATGCTGAATTCATTTTATGTACGAAGTAATTTACTTTGTAGCGAGGTAGCAGGCTTTGAGTCACTAATTAGTATTTCAGTGTAATGAAATATAAATTATATATATAAGTCAGTACAGTATTGGTATCAAAATATTCTTTGAGGTGTAGCGGTTTCATAGTATTATGTAGTTTCTTAGATAATTGCTTTTACGAGTAGATTAGTAACTAAAATGAATATTATAGTATAATATAATATTAAATTATATAACATTTCATTATCATCATCATTTATTTAGTTTCAGATCATGACATTCAATTTGTTAGTACATAGTCAATTTGTTTGTATAGAATGCCTGAAATGTTTTTTTTTAACTCTGTGACCAAAATAGGATAAAATATAATCTATATAAGTATCTGAAGAACGTCTGGAACGATTATTAGGGTTCCATACCTCAAAAGGAAAAAACGGAACCCTTATAGAATCATAAAATATTTTTAAAAAACCTTATATTTACCTTACCTTATATTTTTGAAAATTTTAAAGTTACTACTTCTTTTCTCATAAACGCGTAGAGGTATTAAATTGAAATTCATATCAAATACTCAGGTCTATAATACCTTTAAGCTGTAACAAAATCAAACTTTTATGTCAACGCAATCAAAAGAAATAGCAATTTAAGCCGCATATTTTCAAACTCGCAACTACTCGCGAGGGAATCAAAACCCTAAGGGTACTTCCAGTCGATCTAGAATCTTGAAATTTGGCATGAAGCAATGTTTAATAGCACATATAAAAGAAAAATTCCGAAAACCTTAAATTTTTAGTCACATCACATTTTTTTTTTCAAATAATTGTAAACTTATAACCCTTTTCCTCATGAACGCGTAGAGATATCAAGTTGAAACTCATATCAAATACTTAGGTCTTCAATGTTCAATGTGGTACTATTCATACCTTTTTCAGTCACCATTTACAGATCTGGTTCAAATTTAATTCATAATTAACATTTTTGTACCAGATTTCTAAATAGTGACTAAAAAACTTTGTAAATAAATAACTTTGATAAAAAAGCTTGCCCTCATTCGTCAGCAGACTTTTGTAAGGCTGCTGCAAGGCTAGTGTAGGTATTTCAGTTATATTATAAAATAAATGATATGTGTTAACATAAAATAAAGGATTACTGAAACGATAAAGAGACCTTTGTCATTAATTTATGCTCCTCCAGCTTTCCATATTGTAATGTCATAAACTTCATTTTGCAATAAAAATACAATAACTATGACTCGATTGTCGTGATGGGTGAACTTTTACTTATATACCTACAGGTTTGTACGGAACCCTCGGTGCGCGAGTCCGACTCGCACTTCGCCGGTTTTTTATTATCTTTGATTTGTTGGATTTATCTCTGCCCCAAATAACAGAATAACTATTAAAACATGGGAAAAATTCCCGAAAAAAATAATGAACAAAAGTAATTCATTTGCTCATACATTTTGTATGGAACGGCTTTTTTAGGGTTCCGTAGTCAACAAGAAATTCTTATAGTTTTTAATGATATCTCGAGAACGGATTGATTGATTTCGAGAAGTGTTTTGTTTCGTTCGTCGAGAACTTTTATTGATTCTGAGGCGGTACGAAGTTTATCAATAAAAATGATAATAAAATCTCTTGAATTTGGATATAACTACTTAGCTTGGTAGGTTTATCATACTATAGGTACCTTCAAAGGAAAATTTTGCTGACGTAATACCTTGTCCAATCCTTTAGTCAGCCCTAATACCTACAGGCTAAAGAGAAGATGAAGAATTTATAGCTCAAAATACAGCACTCGAAGATCGCAAGATCCGAGAAAAATCTAAGATAGCAGTAAAAGCTCTTTGTTTACGCTATAAAACCAAAGATTTCTTAGCTTAATACTACAAGATTTTACGCGAAAGGAAGCCAGCACATTCATCCCCTAACATAGCACACAAGAAAAACGAATAAAATTGGCAAATAAAATAAAAAATCACTCTTAATTGAGCACCATGTAAATGATAACATAAACTTAAAGCATTTATTTCAATTATTAAACCATTTACTTTTAAATTCTCAAAATTAAATAGTCGGTCAGTTAGTCAGATTATTGAAGCCAGTTGATCATTCCAAAGCGTAGTTCTCTATGGAAAAGAACGGACCAGAAACTGCAAGGACACTCTTATAAATCAACATAATTATTATAACACCTGGGTACCTACATCATTGTTGTTGCTTCTATATGTGAGAACAATATAAAAAAAAAAAAAACAAACGAAGAATCAAGTCAAAATATGAGATATTTTTTATTTATTTAAACGGTTTAGTGAAAATAATTATGTAGGTAATGTACTAAAATGTTACTCAGGTGTCCATTAATAATACAAAAATAATGAAGTTAAAGAGTTTGTTTGTTTGTTTGTTTGAACACGCTAATCTCTGGAACTGCCAGTCGGATTTGAAAAATTATTTACATTAATTAATAGCCTAATTCTTGGGGAAGACTATAGCATATTAACATCACGCTAGGACCCTAAGGACCGAGCAAAAAGAAAAAAGAAAGCACAATACGCGAAAACGAAGTAATAGAGCGGGCAGGCGATACGATGCGACGGGGTGGGTCGAGGGAACAAGAAATTTCACGCGGACGAAGCTAGTTAATAATACAAATTAAATTACTCAAGCATGTTTACAATATCATAATGTGGAAAATTCCTCTAATATACACACAACCTAATTGGTTTAGGTAGGTTTCCCACTAAAATCACGTGAATTTATGCCTAAAATATCTACCGACTACCTACTAAGATGAACATAATTGTGAACCTAATAGACCAAATACAGCAATCGAAATTTGAATTAATCAAAATTCCCTCATCTTAGTTATTTTGGTCATTTTACTTCTATATAAGTACCGTTGGTCTCGACCGCGAATTTATTTATTTTATTTACCGCGAATGTTGAGAATGAGGTCCTGTGTGATTCCATAGTTGAGCAAAATGTTAATGAGTTTTTCCATTTAACTGAATATCAGCTTAGTATCTGGATTTGTGCCCGTTTGATGACGATAGGTCCGCCCCCTAACTTAACATAACTGACGATCTAAACACTGTGTTCTAAACACTCCACCATATTCCATGGGGAAGGCAGTCGTGACGACGATATTTAAAGTAGATACCCACTACAATCAAGAAATTCAAAGAACCCAGCATTGCATAAATATGTAAGCTGTCACGCCCTTTATCCCTGGAGGCTTTTATTTAGGTAGTAAGTTTTTGTTTACATTTTAAATTTTTATTTATTATTTTTTTGCTTGAGTTCGTGTAATTTTATATATAGTTTTTATTGTGTTTGTTCGTATATTAGCGTGGCTAGCTGACATAATTATGGCAAATCATTTAATTTAATTTGTTCTATGTCTTGTAATGTTAATTACTTTGCATACCTAGTACCTATTGTATACAATCGAGTATTTTCTAACTTAACAGACAGCTGTGCTGCTGAGGAAATTGTTGCGCCACTTCTTTCCAGCGAAAGCACTAGGAAGTGGTGAAGAGCGGGCGTTTTGGGGGACTGTCTTTTGTAATTTTTACGTACGAAAAGTGCTGATTCTCAACCTAATTTGAATAAATGATTTTGAAAGTAAATACTTCCATATCTTAATTTATAGTTCTGTGTTCTTCATTGCCTACTACTGCAGAATTATTCTTTCCCGGGCTCAACATTAGCTAGATTTCTCAGCGAACCGAATAAATTGCAGGTCATCTGCGGGAACATTTGTCACAAGTCAGTAATTTGTGGGAATGCGTGGTTTTCTTCATATTCCCTCGGAGTAATCCTCAAGTGTAATTTGTCAAAATTTCAACGTTTCGTCGGCGGCCCGAGGACTCCCCCTACCCGAAAGTAAGCCCCTTTGATAAACTCAAATGTATTATTTTATGTCACGCCGTTGTTAACAAGGTAGGTACTTTAGAGGTTGTCTGCAAAAGGGAGCCTTACATCATGCAGGCTGGTAGAAAAATGACTTTGATTGCATTCGAAGTTCAATTCTAGTTTCAAAATTGACTATGCGGCAATTGTTTTCATAAAACATCAGCCGGCAAATTTTCGTAATTAAAAACAAAATCAAAATCTAGTCGCAATATCATTTCAGCAGCAACCTATGTCAAAAATGTAGGGAAAGTAGAGGTATTTTTGATAAAATATTAAGACTGAGATCAGGCTGTGAACGTTCTTAAAATTACGAGAATTTCCCCTCAGCTATGTATGTGATAGGTGCGAAAATATGAGCACGTCTTCTTGTCTTGAAATAAATAGCGAAAATTCAGAACTTATTCTTCTCATTTTCTTATATAGCGCCTACCCCATCCCTATAGATAAACGTTATGATTTTTGTATTTATTATCCCACAAAAACATTTCATGTTAAATGTCACACCAATTTTATTAATATGTATCTATATAAGTATATCTGAGTATAGAAAGTAATTTGTTTAGATAAAGCATCTAGGGACTAATACAACACCACAGCGATCTCTGCGTAAATAAATTAATAAGATTAGGTATTACAAAAACCCAGATTTTAAGTTTAAATAGCCGCTTTTCAATCGCTCATACGGGCTTGCTATTGGTCAATATTTTTACAAACCATAGAATGTAACAATGAAGCAAGCTTTTAAAAGCACACGTTTAAAAACATCCCTCTCATTTTGTATGCGAGTTGGCTGTATGTACAATGTGTAAGTAACTGAATTAATGCACATTTTGAAAGTAGTTTGTTCAGAATCGTTTTCTGTTATTTTTTAACATAAGTATTTTTTATTTCAACAATAATTTAAACTACGTTTTGTTTCTATATTTATTTGTAAAGTTATTTAGTTTGATTTCTCAATTTAGACCAATTTCTCTATCGCTAATTTTAAACGTCAATTTTATTCCTCGAATAAAAGTCATCTTTTATTCGAGGAATAAAATTGACGTTTGACAGATTTTGTATGGAAGAACTGTCAAAAATTCAAAATTATTCCTCGAATAAAGTTGTCAGATATATAATTTAGTACCTGGTGTAAATAGTTCGTTATCTAAACTATGTAAATTTCAGTCACACTTCCGTTTTACAGTCAAAATAAACCAAAAATGGACTTTGTGTGTCCGACTGTGTGCGTGAATAGATTTGTGATACAATTTTCTCCTATAATTAGTATAAGTAACTAATTTAATTAATAAACTATATTTTATACACAATAGTAAAAATTCAATGTATGTATGTATTATGATAATAACATAATATTCTGATGGGGGTGTTTGGTGGTATGCGTTAATCCCGGGACATGTTGTATATAGATATACATAATCCGAAAGCTTGTTACTATAAGTTATGTATGACTTTTTGAACGTCTGGTTCATTATTATTGAACGCTATTACTATTTCGTGTAAATAGCAAGAAAAATTGTATCTCCGAGAGTAACACCCTGTAACTTTATAATTTAGCATTCACATCAATCATGCTGCTAAACTGGCCTCTCCCAAGCTTCGCCAAAACACCCTGTCCTCCGCCTTCCGCGTCCAGCCTATCCAAACTACCTTCTTTAGGTCGTCTGTCCTTCTAGCACACACATAATATTCACATAAGTTTTGTAAATTATTTCTATAGAAATTAACAAAGAGAACTGTTAAAAATCAATAAAAAAACAATGCGATAATTTCATTTGAAATAAAATCAATATATATTTGCGAATTTCATATTACATGAATGCTCGATTTAATTCCCTGAGCCGTCGCTGTCAGACAGAGAATGGTTCAATGGAACGTGAAAACCACTCAGCCGTTTCCATAAGAATTAGATTTTTCCGACAGTTTATAATTATTATGAATCCTGCTTATATTACAAGAAATGGTTGTTAACTAGTTTTGCGTAGATTACGTCTTATTTTCCTACTATCTAAACAGCACAGTAGATTTCCTTAAAACATTTTAGATATAATCTAACTAGAAGTTTAATCTTCAGATATTTTTCTTACTTTTAGTTTTTCTTCGACTTGATATCACCCGCGGCTGCACCCGTATGGAGGGCCGATGTGATCCCACCGGACATACTACCGGAATACGAAGCCTCCTATGTAGAACATAGGAGGCTAACTAAGGTCATGGTCTACCTGTGTGCCAAATTTTATCGAAATCCGTTCAGCCGTTTCAGCACGAAAGGGTAACAGACAGATAGATAGAATTACTTTAAAATTTATAATGTTAGTATGAAGTATGACGGATTTTATAGTATTTCGAGAGAGCAGTGGCGGCCCAATGGTAACGTCCCCGACTTACCCAATTGTAGGTCGTGGGTTCGAACCCGAACAAGCGTTTTAATTTGTTTTATTTATTTAATCACCGCTGCTCTCAAAACGGCGAAAGAAAACATCGTGAGGAAACCGGCATGTCCTAGAATAAAAAAAATCGAAGACATGTGACAATTACCAACCCTCACTAGGCCCGCGTGGTAGATTACGGCCCACACCCTCTCACAGAGGGAGGCCTGTGCCCCATGGGCGGGAACGTTTTAGGCTGATTATACTCATGCTATAGTATTTTTCCAACTAAATCTAATGTCTTTCTAAAAGAAACGGACCTACGGACGGTCCTTTCTTACCGTATTCTTTTCTATCAAACAATGTTTGTACCGAGCACACCCATGGACGAAGCTAGGACAAGATTACAGTGAATAATACATGACTATTTATAAATTTTTCTCCAGTCCCTGAGGAACTTCCAAGAAGGTTACATTGTATTACCTGAATATTCCCAACTCGTCCACAAGATCTAGTTTTCTAAGAATATATATTCCTTATAACTTCGTGACGCTGGTTTGGATTCTGATACAAAGGAAAAGGCGCATAACTAGAGTTTTGTGAATATTTTTTTTATAAAGACTTAAACTGAACTTATTGCAATAGTAATTCCTTCAAATGCACAAAAAAATATTGCAAACCGTGTTCCGTTTTAAACCAATAAACAAAAGACGAAAAAAAATCTAGTCTTTCGAGCTAAAATTTAACGCAGAAAAAACTACAAAATTCCTGAACTTATTCATTCTTTCGCATTAAATAACCTCTGAATAATAAAAACTGGGGCACTACAGGAAAAATATCGAGAAAAATATTACAAATCGTCTGTGAACCAAGGGTAATGTGTCACAGAAATTCACTGCTGGCATGAACCGTCGAGCACTAAATAAAAGAAGGGAAAAAATACTCAAAAATTTACTAGCGAATTTTTACGAATTTTCGTTGGCATTGCCTAAAGGTTATTACCCTTCGTTATAAGTGTTCATTTCACTGTAGGAATTTATACAAGCGTACCAGAGTTCGAAGTTAATAGAGTGTAATGTTCTTATTTGCATATTTCATCAATGAGTTTTCGTCTCGATGTTTATCGTGACTTTCGTCTACATTGCTTTTCCTAAGCACTTTGCAATTAGGAATTAAAGAGCAATATATGTAAACGGTATTGGCTGTTGTATTTTTTTATCTTCTTGAATTGCTTCCTCTACTGTACAAAAAGAAACTCCAAGTACGTTATGGGTATCGATATCGAAATACGATAAACAAAAATAAATTAATTTGAGGACTTTCTTTTTTGGTGTACGACTGCTGTTAGTGTAGTCACTTGAAATTCAAAATAAGTTTTTTACTATGTAAACTTTATAGACGTGATTTTTATCGATATCAGAACACGAAACAATAGGTTTACAAAAAGGGACCCCACCAAGTTAAAAAACCAATTTTGTAATAGCACTCTCCACTACAGAAACAGCTACCTTAGGTCCATTAAAATATATAACCATATTCCAAAAGCGTTAAGAGAGCTACCATTTAATTTTTTATAAAAAAAATCTAAAAAATTGGCTACTCGAAAATATTTTTTACAGTTTAAAAGAATTTTTTGATTATAAGGGTAAATAATACATATATATATATATTTTTTTTTTTATGTAATGAGATAAGTAGGTAGATTTATTTAGTTGTATAATAGAAATGTTATTGCTGTATTTTTATTTGTTATTGTATATTAGAGTATAAAATAAGTGTTTGGTATAAGTGTTTTGTACCTATTGTTTATTAGAGTTTAAGTAGTACACAAGTTAGGTTTTATACCTACCCACGTGCACATTAGGTTCACATTGTGCATTGTAAATATTCGTATGCCGCTTTTAGCGGCGGATGTGTTGAACTTATCCATTTATACCAACCAACTTTGTACCTACCATATCCTACGAATAAATGTCTTTGTCTTTGTCTTTGAAAAAACTAAGAAACCAGATTTTCCAACTTATACTTCAAGTAACAAACCATCAAGCGGTCGTTGAACCAAAAAAAAAACTCTTTTTTGTTTTAATTTTAAGGTGTTCAGATATCGATTTCTATCACGTCTGCGGAGTCTCGCTAGCTAATTTAACTTGACCCTGTCTCAAGGCTGTCTGTCAGCTCGGCACATTCTCAGGGTCTTGCCTGATGAAACAGCACCTAATTGCGTAACACACTATAAATCACAATCTAAATCATGTTGAAGGATATTGTTAACTCATATGTTCGAAAAATTTGTATGCTCAACAACATAAATAACGAAATGAATGTTGTTGTACTGTCAAAGTTAATGCCATTGCTATATTTAGTGTGTCATGCAATTATCCCGCAGTTTTTACGAAAACTGTTATAAGACAATAACGGGTAACTATACTTTTCAAGCAAAACCAAAACGAATTTTATTGATTTCAAAATATTTTATTTCGTAGGTATTTATGAATAAATCAGAATATCTTAGACCCCTTTTGCAAACAACAATAAACAAACACCTAAGTATAGACTCGGCAGTGACCTCGCCAAATATAATTCCGTTCCAAGCCCTCTTCACAATAAGCCTATTAAAAAGTTTGCTTCTAGAATTTCTGCGACGTACGTAACCAAGAAAATATCCATCAAATCAGACATTACTAAGAGGTCTAACAAGGTAAATTAATTAAAAATTATCTACGTAAAACAATGTTTTTATTGGCAAGACAGAAAACATGAGTAGATATATCGAACGGAAATACATATGTAGTTAAGCAAAAAACGTATAAAAAATGGTGTTATAATAATATGAGAGAAACGTTAACCTACACATTGAAATGAAAAACATTCAAACTTTGTAAAACGTTTTTTTTTTCAGTGTATAGCCTCTTTCTTTCAACCCGACTTCTTCAAAATAGGCTCGTCAGATTCGCAACTCACGCTGCAGCATCGTTTAATAATCTATTTCTAAAAGTGCTTAACCTAATAAAAAGTGAAACCCATTACTAAAGAAATCTACAACACTAATACACTCAGCAACTTGAGCGCACAATAAAAAAACTTCCTTCAAAATGTTTTCGTTTTAATTCCTATCTGTGTTGACATAAACTCGGTGGCGGAACTACAAGAACCCGTTTACCGGGAACCACGAACGTAACTCCATTACCCTATAACTGTATAAACGACAGTTCTCTAATAGGAATTAAACCTTTTGAAACTCTTTGCATTGCAGGGGCACTTCGCCGTGAAGTTGGCACAGATAAAGAACGATAGAGTAGTTTTTGATGATGAATTCACTGATCAAATGTTTGAGTTAAATATTTATAATGTTTTACAAGTCGTTTCCTTTAATGTTAAGCTTTGTTTTGGGACACAGTGGACAATACAGTTCACTGGTTTTATTGTAGTTACAATTACAAGACCGTTTTTCAGAGTCCTGAAAATGAAAACTTGACATTGGCCCCGATTATGTTGTTCACAAACTAAACTAAATTTAAGTTCAGTGCATCTTTTTCTTTCTATTTCATTAAGAAAAGAACAGAAGATAGATATTAGTTTAGTCCTGTCAAATTAGTCAGCGCCTGACGTAAAATGACGTATTATTAGTAGCTAATTTTTAATCCCGTCTAAACTTGTCTATAATATTTATCTTCTGTCCTTTTCATATTGAAATAGAAAGAAAAAGATGCACTGAACTTAAATTTAGTTTGGTTGGTGAACAACAGAATCGGGGCCATTACCATGATCATCGTACCAGCTAAAAGTCCTGTACTGAATAAAGCTTCGTGGATTGATTTCCACGGATCAACTCTACGGCTTCCCCAGGTACCATATGACCTGTTTTTTTACTCTTATTATCTACATTAATATAAAACAAAAAATCTAAAAGATAATAAAGACGTCGCGGGTCTCTATTCGTTCCCAAAACAAAATCGTAATACAAAACTTATGCCGCAAACCGTAAGAAGAAATCTTCTCTAATAGGGTTCCGTTGTTAGAGACTCCTAAATATAATTTTAGAAGAAATCTCATTAAAAGAAGACCGAGTGCGTAAAAGTTGAGGATAATTTCAAAAGTTGAAAAGTCTCCTAAGAGAGTACTCTGAGTTTTATCGGTTAGTTAACTAGTACGGACACATGTTGGCTTTGTATGATTGTCGTTACGAGTATATTTTCATGCTGAAGATTTTGGTTGTATTCTCTTGTGTCGGGACAAGCTATCTAAGAACATAAGCTCATAAAATGTGTCCGTTGCTGGGGGTCAGGCCTTCTCTTAGTGAGAGGAAGTGGGACGTAATCCACCAAGCATAGTGTGGGTTGGTGGATGTCATATAGGTATTACACACATCAAAAGTGTCTAGGGATCAACATATATTTTTGCAATAACTTTTCTCCTGATTGATATTAATTAAAATTTTCTTTAAGGATTCATCAAATAAAGTGTTTTCGTTTGTCACAGTAACGATAAACCCAGTCACCTTTGCATTAATAAAGAAATTTGCCATTTTCCTAATAAAGGGATTTTTGACATTTGAACCACTAACACAAAAGTTCGAAAAAAAGACTGAAATAACAGTTTTCTCTAAAATTTTATTGGGTAACTTAAACAATTAATAATCCGTGTTTCTACCGCGAACACTAACAACACAAGAACATCGGTTTGGCATACTCAAAATGAGTTCATCCAAATCACGCTGTGGAATGGCCGCCCATGTTCGTTGCAACAACAAAAAAAGGTCTTCTTGCGACTGGATACCCTCCATATTCGGCAGAGCTCTTCTCTGTAGCATATCCCATGCATGCTCAATCGGGTTCAAGTCTGGCGACTGAGCAGGCCAGGGCAGGACATTGATGTTAGCTGCGGCGAGAGTCTGTCTTACAACTCTTGCGGTGTGCGGTCGTGCATTATCATGCATTAACTGAAATAAGGGACCGATTTGCACTTGTAGAGGAACGATGACGTCTGATACAATCGTCTCAGCATAAATTTGAGCGTTGAGGTTGCCTCTGATCCAAATCAACTCAGTTCTTCCGCCGATCCAAATACCCGCCCATACCATGATGGTTCCACCACTATAAGGATGGACTTCCTGGCAGGATTTTAATCGCTGTTGGCGTCCAGGGGTTCTCCAGTGTCGTATACGTCTTGTATCCGGTCTCATACCAAAACGAGACTCATCAGAAAAGCACACGAAACGCCATTGTTCTTCTGCCCAATTTCTGTGTTCAAGAGCCCATTGATATCGAATCCTACGATTGTGCATTGCTATAGGTGGTACCCGTAGCGGTCTTCGGGAATGAAGGTTCACTTCATGCAAGCGGTTTCTGACTGTTTGGTCGCTAATTAAGTTCCCTGAAGAGTGATGAAGCCTCACGGCTAACATCATGGCGGTTATTGTTGGAGCTCTTCGAGTTAAGATTTGAATGTATCGGTCTTGTCTCCGTGTGGTGCAGCGATACCGTCCTCCATGGCGCTCAGCCACGGTACCAGTGCTTCGGTAACGTGTCCAAAGTCGACTGATAACACTCTGACTTGTATTCAGAGCTAAAGCCACAGTACGTTGCCGGGAACCAGCTTCTATCATTCCCACGGCTCTGAGCATTTCTTCCCTGCTTAAATGACGTCGCCGCTCCATAATAACGTTGGTTTTAATCAGTAGTAGGGAAACAGTAGCACTAATAATGTCTTCAATGCGTTGTATGTTTTTATAGGGAAAATATTGACAGCTGATTTTCATCTTTTACTCGAATTTGATTCACAGTTCCTGATTCAAATTATGAAATGCACCAAAAAGGATCCATATAAATTTATAAAATCATACATTTATTACAAAGCCACATCTCAATCTCAAGAAATCCGCATAAAAATGCTTGATCCCTAGACACTTTTGATGTGTGTAGTTAACTAGACATGTTTGAAACAACGTCAATACATGTATTTATGATACATGTTTTATACAGAACATGTTACTAACAAGTTTTTTATAAAAAAAAAACTTGTTCAAAACAAGTATCACAACTTGTTTATAAACGCGGGGATAGAATTAAAACCAATGCCACTAATATGTTTGAACCATTGAACAGTTAAGGTCTGACACCATACATTTAGAAGGACGAAGACACATTTGCGTCCATTTCCTTCCCATAACGTAAAGCGTGTAGCGTAAAGGAACAAGTATGTAATTTCCTTTAGAGCTCGTGGCGTTTTGTGTTGAACTTTTTGCCTTGTTTTATAGTTAAGGCTGCTTTGTAGTTTTAAACTTACAGGTTATGAAGTCTTCAACCCGATATTGTTTTGAAACCGTTTTAGACCCAATGCTTCGTACGGTTTTTACGACTTGATCTTTACGACATCGAGATTTTTTTATCATAAGTAAGTTTAGTACGTACTAGGAAATAATAGAGCCCATATCTACACACGCCAGCCAATTCATCAAGCTAATCAAATTATGTGTACCTAGTGATTTCTAAAATTGATGATTGCATACAATGATGTATAGATTTATGTAGGTATGACGCCCCGCTCTTGCTTGTCACAGTTTACGTATACGGCTTGACAGAAAATTGAGATTTCTTTATTATTATGTTAAAGTAAATTATTGGGACAAAGGTCTTTAACGGAGTTTGCGATAGGAGTAAACTGGGAGGAATCGTCAAGAAACGAAAAAACGTTAGGTATGCCCCCTCCATGCGACTTTTTGTATATATAATAGAAGGAGAAAGAGAGAGATAGAGATAGTTTTCATGGTTTCCGAGGGTGCTGAAGAAAAAAATGAGATCAAAATGAAAATCCAAGATGGCGGCAGCGACCATTTTCAAATTTTTCATCATGGGTTTCGTTTTCATGGTTTTCGATAATGAGGTCAAAATGAAAATCCAAGCCCGACTGCAAATATTTTTTTATTTTTTATTATCGGTGTCAAATTTCATGTTTTTAAAGGGTTCTGAAGCCAATAGTGAGATCAAAATGAAAATCCAAGATGGCGGCAGCGACCATACATTTTTGCACCCGAACTTCGTTCCTGCCTGGGAACCCCCGACCTACACGTTATTATACACATATACCTTCCAGAACCAAATCCCTAATAAATGATGGAGAAAACCGAATCAAAATTCGTTGCGTAGATTAGAAGAATAACGAGGTCACACAGACAGACACTAAAAGCGAGTTTAATTTAAAGACATAAAGCGAGTATAATTTCCATTATATGTGTATAGATATAAATATAGATATCATAAGCAGCAGTATTATTATAGCTAATGTGAGTACCAATACAAATCATGCCTGGTTTAATGGTACATAACGAACATGAATCTGTAATAAGACTGTATGCACAAATAAATAAAATAGTAGGTAACACTGCCTTTAGAAAAAAAAAGTATTAGTTTCATAGCTACGAATTTGATGTCTTTCATTGAGAACATAAATTAAAATGATATACCAGAAGTATTTTGGCAAAATACAAAATGGATAACTGCAAAAATAACTAATTAGATCGAGTAGACGCACAAGTTCGAATTGCACTGGATTTCAAAATTGAAATCGCGCAAATGTAGACTGAGATCGCAAACAATCTAAGGAGTTATTACTCTCAGTGGAAGCTTTCATTTTGTGCAAGACGATGTCCTCAAATCAATATGAATAATAAAAGTTTTGAAACGCTGAATTTTGAATTGATTTTTAACTATAGGGAACTGTTATAAACCTTGTTTATCCTGATTTCAGCGTTTGATTCGACCATTCTATTATGAAAAAAAAAAATCGGTCGAGTGCGAGTTGGACTCGCGCACCAAGGGCTCCGTACAAAGTAGGTACTCGTATGTAAAAAGTTTTTAAACATTTTTTTGTAATGTAACTACAAATTAACGGTTTTCGGATTTTTTCCTTTACTTGTGCTATATGAAATTGCTTCTTTCCAAATTTCATGGTTCTAGGTCAACGGGAAGTACCCTATAAGTTATATAAATTTTGATTCCGGAACATAAACGCCCGTATCTTTTGATTCCGTCGACTTAGAAGTTTGGTTTTTTCACTGATTCAAGGGATTGCAGCCTTGAGTATTTGATATTAATTTTGACTTGATAACTACACGCGTTCCTGAGAAAAAGGGTCTTGACTGACGGACAGACTGACGGACAACAAAGTGATTTTATAAGGGTCCTATTTTTCATTTTGAGATAATTATGCAACCCTAAAAATATAAGTATATCCTGAAACTTAAAAAATAACAGAACATAACACCACGCAGAGGTTTACCTATAGTACATCCGTATTTCGCTAGTTACTTGTATTTTTAAGTCCTGTATTTTTAATAAGGGCATGTAAAACTTAAAAGTTATTTTAAATATTTAGTTTATATTTGAAATGTACGCGAACAAATTCGCCAAAAAATTACTTATACATATACAATGTGTAAGTGAATTGGTGCACATTATGGAAGAGGTTTGTTCGAAATCTTTTATTGAATCGATTTCTGTCATTTTTAATATAGATAGTTGGTAATCCCAGAAATAAATAAAACTACGTAACTTACAGTCATATTTATGCTGTGCAATCAAAACAAACCAAAACATAAAATCTAGACCCATAAATGTGTGTGACTGTGTGCTTGCGTAGATTTGTAATGAAACCACAATTTTCTCCCACGATCGGTACAAATAATTTAGTAAATAGACCAAGTTTAATGCATAATAGTAAAAATTCTGATTAAGTATTATGATTGTAACATAATATTCTAATTGGGGCGTTTGGTTGAGTGTGTGTTAATTCCGAGACACGATCTATATATATAAAAAGAGAAGTCCTGACTGACTGACTGACTCATCAACGCCCAGCCTAAACTCTTGGACCTAGAAAGCTGAAATTTTGCACAGAGGTTTTCTTTATAATGTAAACGAGGAATAAGGAAGGAATTTTCGAAATTCAACCCCTAAGGGAGTTAAATAGGTGATGAAAGTATGTATGAAAACTCTTATTCCTTGGGTTAATAAACTTGAAACTTGAAACTTGGCACGAATACTTATCTAAGTAAATTATGAAAATTGGTCTTTTTTGTTTTTCTAAACTACCTTCTAAAGGGGGATGGGGGGGGGTGTCAAAATTTGTATGGAAGAATTTTAATGCACGGTCCGATTAACTCAAAACTCAGTATTTATACTTAATATCAAAAATAAAGAATTACGTGTATCAGGGTTTTTCGAAAATCTACCCCTAACGGGGAGAAAAGGGCTAGTTAATTTTACAGGGCAAATACTGCCTGGCTTAATTAACTCAAAAATTGGTATAAATAATCTGTGAGTCAAGCAATGAACACATTCCAAACGATTTTTCAAAATTCCACCCCTGTGGGGGTGAAAAGTGGGGATACAGCTTATATGAAAAATCTTATTCCTTGGGTTAATAAACTTGAAACTTGACACGAATACTTATCTAAGTAAATTATAAAGTTTGGCATTTTTTGTTTTTCTAAAGTAGGGGGTAGTTTAGAAAAACAAAAAATGCCAAACTTTATAATTTATAAAAATAGGTGATGAAAGTATGTATGAAAACTCTTATTCCTTGGGTTAATAAACTTGAAACTTGAAACTTGGCACGAATACTTATCTAAGTAAATTATGAAAATTGGTCTTTTTTGTTTTTCTAAACTACCTTCTAAAGGGGGAATGGGGGGGTGTCAAAATTTGTATGGAAGAATTTTAACGCGCAGTCCGATTAACTCCAAACTTAATATTTTTGCTAAAGACCAAAAATAAAGAATGACGTGTATCAGGGTTTTTCGAAAATCTACCCCTAACGGCGTGAAAAGGGGTAGTTAATTTTACAGGGGAGGATTTTACTGCATGGCTTGATTAACTCGAAAATTGGTATAAATAATCTTTGAGTCAAGTTATGAACACCTCTTAAACGATTTTTCAAAATTCCACCCCTATGAGGGTGAAAAGCGGGGGATACAGTTTATATGAAAATTCTTATTCATTTGGTTAATAAACTTGAAACTTGGCAAGAATACTTATGGAAGTAAATTACGAAGTTCATTATTTTTTGTGGTTCTAAACTAACCCCTAAAGGGGTATTGAGGGGTGTCAAAAGTTGTATGGAAGAATTTTAACGCGCAGTTCGATTAACTCGAAATTCAGTATTTATACTAAGGACCAAAAATAAAGAATAACGTGTATCAGGGTTTTGCGAAAATCTACCCCTGACGGTGTGAAAAGGCGTAGTTAATTTTACAGGGGAGGATTTTACTGCATGGCTTGATTAACTCGAAAGTTGGTATAAACAATCTTTGAGTCAAGTTATGAAGACATCCCAAACGTTTTTTTCAAAATTTCTCCTCTGTGGGGGTGAAAAGTAGGGAAACACTTTGTATGAAAAATCTGATTCATTTGGTTAATAAACTTGAAACTTGGCAGGAATACTCGCCTGGGTCAGTAATAAAAATTATCATTTATATTTTTCAAAACTATCCCTCAAATTATATAGGTTTGGTGTTAAAATTTGTAGGGAAAATTTTAAGACCCAGTCCGATTAACTCGATACTCAGAATTAATACTTTTGACAGAAAAGTAACAATAATAACTAATAGGTCTTTCGAAAATAGACGGGGACAAAAGTGATAATTCGATTTTTAAGGGCGGTATTATAGAACGTAGCTTGATTACCTCCAAAATAATTGTATAAATAAATTTAAGCTCAAAACTTGGCACAAATACTTATCTAAGTAAATTATAGTTTGACATTATATGTTTTTCTAAACTACTTTAAAGGGAGGTTGGGGGTGTCAAAGTTTGTATGGAAATATTTTAACGCGCGGTCCAATAATATAAACTCGAAACTCAGTATGTATACTTAAAACCAAAAATAAATAATAAAGTGTAACCAGGTTTTTCGAAAATCTATCCCAAGTCAATTTCACAGTGGAGTATTTTATTGCGTGGCTTGATTAGCTGGAAAATTGGTATAAATAATCTTTGAGTCAAGTTATAGAAACATCCCAAACGTGTTTTCAAAATTTCGCCCCTATGGGATAAAAACTGTGAAGGTGAAAAGGCCATACAGTTAATATGAAAAATTTTATTCCTTTGGTTAAGAAACTTGAAACTTTTCCACATTTGCCTCAATAAATAATAAAGGTTGTTACTTTGAATTTATTTGAGGAAAGTACGAAACCCACGCGGACGAAGTCGCGGGCAAAAGCTAGTGTAGTATATGAACAAAATAATATGATATTTTGGAAACTAGAATTAACAACACCAACTATCTGGCGAACTGGCGTTTTATATAACTTTGCCTTAACATACGTGGACAACAGGTGTGATATTATGACTTTAACAAAGCGTAACAAAAGGCCTCGTACAACCAACTACATACATATTACTAGATACCCGAGTTTGAAAATCCATTATTCCTACAGGGAATCAACTATCAAGCCATCCCACTCACGTTCAAAACTAACCCGAAACAAAAAAGTTCATAACAGAACAAATACTTCCTATATATACTACAAAAATATCAGTTAATAATAGCGATCCTTTGATCCTTAGTATTATCAATAACTATTTCGGACGATACTCCCGCAGATAGTACGGAAGAATATAACATTATGAAGTTCCTGAAAGCGAGTATTTCCGTGCTGGTTTATAGGATTACCTGACGGTACTGTGGCAATATTGAATCGAATACCAAGCCAGCATCGGTAAATGTAGGAGTTTTTAAACATAGATGAAATATTAGATCCAAAGTAACGGGCTCGTTTCGTTAAAATTGGTTCCACTTTATTGGGCAAAGTTACGATTTTGGTATTAAAAATGATTGGTAATTTTGTTCCCTAGTTAATGAATCGTACGATATACTGCTACAAAAAAGTGCTCGCAAAATTAGGAAGTAATTGTTTAGATAAGTACGTATGATTTCAACTGTGATTAACAGCTGTGATGATTTGTGTCGCATTAACCTATTGATTTATGTGGGTAAACTAATTTACGATTTACAGGAATTTTAAACAGGAAACTCACTATTGACTGTCCGTTTATTAAATCGGCTTCATTCAAGTACAGTCCCATCGTAATCGGAAAATCCTGAAACATAAAATACCTACCTACCTACCTATGTGAATAAAATCGACATCACAATACTGTTATTGTATAATAATGTAGTATAATTATGGTTTGTGTCTGTTAGGCCTGTGCCTAACAGACACAAACCATAATTATACTATGGATATCTAACAATACAATTTTATCAACCATGATTATGATGCTCCTTTGTCCGGCCATGACAAACAATTCACGCTGGAATAACTTTAAACTGTTCTAGTGCTCTTAATCATTGGAATTTAAGACCCTGATCTCGGACTGTCGCTCCTGGCCACTGGAGTATCGTGGCCAACATTTTGTCGCTCGAAACGAGACACTTAGGTACCCTCAAGAGGCGACATAAAAATATTACTTTTGTATATTTTAGCATTCTTGATTTTCTAGGGAACTTCTCATGAAGGTGAAGATAACATATAAAATATTCTAGAATATAATCTTAAACTAAGCCTGCGTTATCAAGAGTTGAAGTATAACTTGTTTGTTTGTAATAAGATATTTGTAACTAAAGCGAAGCCTCAAAATCAAGATTACCCGCTAAACGTGTTGAAAATCCTCGTCTAATTTGCATTTTGTAATCTGAATTTAGTACTTGTAGTAGCTTGTTCACTTCCAACAAGGATCGTAGCTTCCAATTTAGGGAACAATTTCGAAAATATTTCGCCGAAGCTCATAAAGATCAAAGGAGTTAAAATACGTATTTATCAAGATATTTGGTAGTCCATCATCTCTCTGACCCAAAATTCACAATTTAAAATGCGGCTCACGATTTCAATAAAGAGTAAAACATTGAATTTCTAATAGAATTCGGGCTTCGGAGATGTTGCATAAAATTTGGAAGCTTCCTACTTAGATCCGGACCTTTGGCCACTATGCCAAGCAGAGTCACAGGAAACTTCCTCAACTAATGCAATTAGACACAATTATCCTAGAATTTGAAACTTTTTGAAGTACAATTTCAAGAGTGTAGTCGTGAGTTCTTTATCACTGGTGAAGAGGCGAGTCTCGGGTAAAGAGGTACGTATACTACTGCAATTTGTACAAAGTGAGCTCTTTCCACCGCTCGTATTTATTTCCCGAGGAGAAATGGCCGTGTGCATTCCTTACCACGTTATTCTGAGAGGAGATTAAACGTCAACATTCTGAACAGAGCCTTCGCGTTCTAAGCTTTAGATCATACGGTTTATACCTATTATCATATTAACTTGCGTTAGATAGCTTGTGCTGTCGGAATAAGTTTGCTTTATTTTAAAAGCGATTGCTTTTAGAATATGTTGAATTTATTGTGTTATTCGGTTTGGAACGAGGAAATGTTTGTTTCCCAGTAAATTTTAGAAGCTATAAAAGTTTAGAAATGAATACGTTACTCGTTGGAATACAGTTGTTTTTCAAAACTAGAACGGATCAATATTGGAAGCAGTAAACGATCAATAATTAATTGTTTTGAACGATAACTCATTTAAATAAATTAATATTAAACAAATGCATCGCGGAACAATAAACAGAAGTTTTTCTTTTATTTATAGCTGGAATAACTCTTTCTGCGGTTTTGTTGGCTCCGTTGTGCAATAATAAATTTACTGAGCATAAATTAAGTACGTCACATGGTTTGTGCTGTAAACCTTTCTCCAAAACCCGTTCGCATTTGTGTTAATTTGTTATTCACCATATTTCTTTGAAAAGTACTCTAGTTGAATAATAAGTGCAGTTTAAAAATCGCTTTGTGTGCATTGTTGGGTACCTAGTTCGGTGACGTGTTTATTGAATGGGAAATATTTAACTTTTCCTTTCTTCTTCTTAGCGTGTCGATAGCAATCTAAATGGACTCGGCCAAGAATTCGGCTACTTGTTTGTTGCTATCACCAGCATCCACCAGTTACGGTAACGTGTACCTACAGGACACGCAGGACACGATATTAAGTGTCCCATCGTTTGTGGAACAGCACCACATTTGCAATCTCCATCTGAACAGGTTTTCCTTGCTTCGGCCAACCGGGGTCTGGTGTCTGTTTATAGACTTCCAGGTCACCCAAGGTATTTCATGTCCAGGTAGGAGGACTTCAGCGGGTGGAACGAACGGTTTGGGTAAGGAAGTACTGTCTCGCCACAACTTCAGTCTTTCTTGTGATGGTTCTTCAATCTTTCGCGAGGTCCAAAAAAATACCCAGTACCCTATCCCCACCATCCAAGCCATCAACAATAAAGGAAGTTAGCTTATGTAGGGCATCACTAGTAGATCTGCCTTCCCTGAATCCAAATTGGTTGCACGAGAAAAATCCTTTTGACTCTAGATATTTCTTTAGTCTACCTATAGTTGATTAGTTTTTCTAAGATTTTCGATAAACTAGGCAGCAAGGAAATAGGTCTATAATTCGACACGTTATCTCTATCCCCAGACTTAAAAACTGGAATAGTTACAGACTTTTTTAGAGCCAGCGGAAAAGTTCCTTTGACAAAACAGATGTTACAAATACCAGTAACTGGTTTTACAATAGCATTCACCGCTTTTTTTAAAAACTTTGTAGTTATACCATCCCACCCTGATGAACCTGTATTTTTTAGATTGGAAATAGTGCGTTTAACTTCACTCTCATCAGTTGGGAAGAGCATAAACGAATGTAGAGATGGATTGATATTATTTAGATTCAAATTTCTGCTAAGATGCTCTTCTTCTGTTTTAGTTCTAGATAATATATTATTGGCCAAATCGGCACCAACTTTAGTAAAATAGTGATTTATGTGATTCAGAGAGTTCTGTCTGTCCTGCGCTTTACTTAAAAGGTTCGCTGCTGACCCATCTGTTTTGTCCAAGTTGCACATATTTTTATTAAGCCCCACTGTTTTTTTATATTTTTTTTTTTTATATAACTTTCTAGCCTTATCCCCCAGGTGGACGGCACGTGGCTAAATAATAACTGGTCGATTGATCAGATTTAGCTAAGCTCACCGTGGTTGGTCTGCGGATGGGTGACCATCTTTCCATACGGAGACCCCTCCGTGCCCCGGAAAGCACGTTAAGCAGTTGGTCCCGGCTGTCATTCGTAGATCTTTGACAGTTGTTACGGGTAGTCAGAAGCCAGAAAGACTGACAACCAGTCCTAACAAGGGGTATCGTATTACTCAGTAACTGGGTTGTGGAGATAGGCAGTCGCTCCATGTAAAATACTGGTATTCCGCTGCATCCGGTTAGACTTGAGGCCGACCCCAACATAGTTGGAAAAATGCTAGGCAGATGATGTCGCAGCAGTTAAAAAAGCATTTGACATTGTTGGTCAACGACATATTTCCGTTGAAACTAAATCATCCTGCACCCTAATTCACAACCATACGACAAGCTATCGTATCCAAAATGACACATTTCAATAACCTGATTTGCCTTGTCTCCGACAGCAATCAGCTGTCGGAAGAATAGTTGTCTTCTATTTCATTTTAAACTGACAAAAATTTAGGGTTTTGGACTTGTGAACGTGGTTTAGAGGACTCCATTGATTGATGTTCAATACGGTACGGAAGCGTATCGAGTGGTTGTGAATAGCTATGCTGGTATCACAGATTCTGCTTACATTAAATATTTACATCGTATCTTACTAACAGATTGACATCTGTTGACAATTTGACAACTGTGAAAATCGGTGAAACCTAAAGTGAACCTCAATTGATTACTTACGGCGTTCCTTGGGGCTCAATCCTTGACCCATTATTTTTCGCAATCTACATAAATAATATCCACTAAATGGGCCTAAAAGGGAATTGTACGGTGACAACACAAGTCTGTTTTAGTCAGGTGCCTCAATTTGCTCAATCATAGAACAAGCCCAACATGATTTAAACCTCTTGCAAACCTGGCTTAAATCAAAGATACCTACAATAAACATAGCTAAAATAAATTATAATTATTATATTCACTGATAAAAGCAAAAAAAAAAAAATGATCAGCAAGAAAAATGGTAGCCACGGATGAAACCTATACACATCGTTAGCTGATGTTAATGCAAACAAAAAACATAATAAGACTAAACCCCGTGAGTCGTTTAATGTCAATTATGTAACAACTTATTAATTTTGTTGTTTTTCTTTTATTTCATTATTTGTGGTTAAGGATATGATATCAAAAAAGATATCAGTGTGGATAAGGATGTGTTGTCAAAGAGGATATCAGTGTCAATAGGGATGTGATATCACAGACGATATTAATGTGGGTAGAGATGTGATATCCAAGAGGATATCAGTGTGAATCTGGAAGTGATATCAAAAAGGATATCAGTGTGGATAGGGATGTGATATCAAAGAGGACAACAGTGTGGGTGGCAATATGATATCAAAGAGGATATCATTGTCGATAGTGATATCAAGTCTGATCAAGTGATCAGCGGGGTAATTGCGTAACACACGAACAGTAGGAACGACTTTCATTTTGACGGTTCAACAACATTCATTGCGCTACTTACATTGTTGAGCAGACAAATTTTTCGAACATATTATGAAGCAATAGATTAGCAATATCCTTCAAAATGATTCAGATTGTGATTGGTGTTACGCAATTAGGGTTGGTCTTTGATTGTTGGGTTGTTGGTCTTTGATATGTACTTGATTAATCGCATCTTAGCTTTTGCTTACTTTGAACAGTATTTTGTCTTAATATAATTTCGCATGAGATTTGACATCAGGATCCATTTGAAACCTTTTAGAAATTGAGCGTTGTCTTCTTGTAGCAGCGTCACGGAAGCTGTTAAAAAATTAAATTTGGTGAAAAAGCACAAATGTTACGTAGTAATGGTTTTAAAATATTATTATTTTAATGCTATCCGCAACCAGCAGTATGGCTACACGTAGGTACTATTCGTTTACGCAAATTTAAATAATAAAGGAGATACTGCAAAAAACAGGTAAAATAAAATAATATTTTCCTTTCTTGTGCGCCTAGGGACGTGGTAAACACCGTAGGTGGCATAATATATATTGTGTACATATTCTTTTTCTCCATGTTCCTTGCGTAGACAATTTTGATGCTTATTTTGTAAATAAAAACATATGATGTCAGCTGGTTTTTCTCGGAAGTCGTAAAAGTGGGGAAGGATTACTCTCGTACGTTTTATGAGAAACCTTCGCTTGCTACGATAGTATGTACAAATTACTATGCTGATTTGGGACCGGCAGAGAAGATTACAAGATTAGATTAAGGGAATAGGAAAGATTATAAGAAATGTTTTTTCTAGCTAGCTATCAGTCTAATTTGTTGGAGGACACAGAAGTTTTATTGTTACTACGCCTATTGGCGTTTAGTATCCCTCAATTCGTTATATATGTTTACTAGAAAGTAGTTTTTCTAGCATACGAGTAAAACCTCCTTGTTCGCGGTCAATTTTATGTGTTATATATTGAAGTCGCTTGTCGTTTCTGTCTGTGAGACCGCGTTGTTCGTGGTTTATGTGTATAATTAATACTAATGAATAAAGAAATCTCGTTGTTTTAGTGGTCGCAAGCGCTACTGCTGTTCATGAGGTCCTGGTATTGATTCTCGGGTTGGAATATGTGGTACTGGGTTTTTATAATTTTCTCAGTATCAGCTCGAAGACTGGATATGTGCCCGATTGATGATGATAGGCTCGCCCACTGTAACATAGAACTGAAATATAATTAGCTAAATGTTGGAGTACCTACTGTAGGTACACCTCTGTCCAACCCTTTGGGGAATGTAGGTGTGATGATATGTTTAATCTCGTTGTTTTTTCAAGTCGTAAAAACTGTGTGAAGTAGGGTCGGGTCACTAGTTATATCACTACATAGTATAAAACAAAGTCGCTTTCTCTGTCCCTTTGAACGCTTAGATCTTTAAAACTACGCAACGGATTTTGATGCGGTTTTTTTTAATAGATAGAGTGATTCAAGAGGAAGGTTTATATATATATAATACATGCATGCATGTGATGTCGTAAATAAACACATTTTTTGCGCTTACTTTTCAAACGCTGGCTGAACCCTACGAGATAGGTCAAAATAATGTACACAGTATTGTACACCTTAAAAAGGTCTACAAAAAAGTCCGCGATGGTACATGTCTATCTCTTAGGGATAACCCACAATAATCATTTTTTATCCTTTACTTTTTACGAGAAATAATGGCTTATAATTAAGTACCTTAAATACATTGTGCATTTAATATAGATAAATATGGCCCTTTACAGCATGTAATTTAAATGAATATTTTCGAAGATATTACAGATTTAAAATGCAGGGACATAGCGGTTGCTGCGGTACCGGCCGCGGCGGCGCGTGCTGGCATTCTTGAAATACCTGTACTTAGTATCAGTATTGCACCCGTGCGAAGCCGGGGCGGGTCGCTAGTAAATACTATAATCCTCTTCACTTTATCCGTTGACAGCGACCCAGACAACTTTCCTCCCTTTCCTGTTATACAGGGTGGTCCAAATAGTGACGTCAATAAAAACAATTTAGATTCCTCATAACGAGGGGTATTCGAAAATACCCCATGTATGTTCTGCGATTTTTGATAGTTTAGGAGATATGATTTTTTTTTAAATTTTTGTGGAAATTCTTCGGGGACATCTTTAATTTATAGCTTTTTTTTCGAAAAGCTCTTTTTTTTGCGATGGGACTATCATAAAATACTCTTTCATGTGTAAAAAAAAGAAAAATTCCTAACATTAGTGCAACATAAAATTTTTTTGTAATGAGAGTGATAAATTTACATTCTTACGATTAAAAGTTGATTTTAAGTTTAAAAGATATAGATCGATTAAAAGTTTGACTTGACGAGTAGAACCTGAAACATTTTTAAAATTGAAAAAGAAAATCAACTTTTACTTTGAGGAATCTTATTTTTTTTTTATTGACGTCATTATTTGGACCCTGTATATTAATACCTACAGGATATAAATGCGAGTGTGATAAGATTGAGTTCAAAAGATTCTTACCATCTCTTTGCTGCGGCGGTACCTGTTTATATGGAAACTAGCTTCTGCCTGTGACTTGGTCCGCGTGACATTTCTTGTTTTACTATAAAATATATCTTATCACCACAGATATAGATAGCCCTAGATAACGCAAGTATCACGATTTGTATGAAAACCAAGCGTATTTTTTTACTTCCTACTATGACGTCACAAGCGCTCTTTCTCACTCACGCTCACCCAGCTAGCAGTACACAGGACTGAGCGCAAAAGTGGCGGCTTACGATTTTTTAACGTAAGTTGGTGCGCTTTTTGGCATACGAAGTAGTTGCTCTTGCGTTATCTAGGTGTTATATCTGTGCTTATGACACTCGGCAATTCTGTAGCTTCTCATTAGTGAAAGAATTTTGAGAATCTGATCTGTAGTTCCGATGATTACCGCCTCATACAAACTAACAAATCCTCTATGTAATATGAGTATAGAAGTATAGATATTACAAAAGTAGGTCTGCCATCGTTAATCTGTTTGCTTGTTTGCGTTAAATTTGATCATAAATTGAATACCTAAAAATAATGTTATACGGCATGATACACATATGAAATATGAGTCCACACAACTCTAATTAAATTATACGATGTAGACTCACTAACACTAAACCATTGTTCGAAACTTTTGTTTCAATATTAATAATTTAATATCGTCAGCAAAACAATTTATTAGCGTAGTTAACAAACAAATACAAAACAGTTTTCAGTTTTATCATGAGTAAGCTTTATAATTTGTGAACATTACTTTATGAATAAATAATATATTTAGAGATTAATTTTATTTATTTGTCATATAAAGATTAATCGAAATAATATTTTGTAACAGTTCTCATTTAAATAAATGTGTGCAATTTTCATATTAAACGCAGTTTGGTTTTAAGCGTCGTGTTTTTGCATAAGCTATTATATACTACACACATCAAAAGTGTCTAGGGATCAAGCATTTTTATGCGGATTTCTTGAGATTGAGATGTGGCTTTGTAATAAATTTATGATTTTATAAATTTATATGGATCCTTTTTGGTGCATTTCATAATTTGAATCAGGAACTGTGAATCAAATTCGAGTAAAAGATGAAAATCAGCTGTCAATATTTTCCCTATAAAAACATACAACGCATTGAAGACATTATTAGTGCTACTGTTTCCCTACTACTGATTAAAACCAACGTTATTATGGAGCGGCGACGTCATTTAAGCAGGGAAGAAATGCTCAGAGCCGTGGGAATGATAGAAGCTGGTTCCCGGCAACGTACTGTGGCTTTAGCTCTGAATACAAGTCAGAGTGTTATCAGTCGACTTTGGACACGTTACCGAAGCACTGGTACCGTGGCTGAGCGCCATGGAGGACGGTATCGCTGCACCACACGGAGACAAGACCGATACATTCAAATCTTAACTCGAAGAGCTCCAACAATAACCGCCATGATGTTAGCCGTGAGGCTTCATCACTCTTCAGGGAACTTAATTAGCGACCAAACAGTCAGAAACCGCTTGCATGAAGTGAACCTTCATTCCCGAAGACCGCTACGGGTACCACCTATAGCAATGCACAATCGTAGGATTCGATATCAATGGGCTCTTGAACACAGAAATTGGGCAGAAGAACAATGGCGTTTCGTGTGCTTTTCTGATGAGTCTCGTTTTGGTATGAGACCGGATACAAGACGTATACGACACTGGAGAACCCCTGGACGCCAACAGCGATTAAAATCCTGCCAGGAAGTCCATCCTTATAGTGGTGGAACCATCATGGTATGGGCGGGTATTTGGATCGGCGGAAGAACTGAGTTGATTTGGATCAGAGGCAACCTCAACGCTCAAATTTATGCTGAGACGATTGTATCAGACGTCATCGTTCCTCTACAAGTGCAAATCGGTCCCTTATTTCAGTTAATGCATGATAATGCACGACCGCACACCGCAAGAGTTGTAAGACAGACTCTCGCCGCAGCTAACATCAATGTCCTGCCCTGGCCTGCTCAGTCGCCAGACTTGAACCCGATTGAGCATGCATGGGATATGCTACAGAGAAGAGCTCTGCCGAATATGGAGGGTATCCAGTCGCAAGAAGACCTTTTTTTGTTGTTGCAACGAACATGGGCGGCCATTCCACAGCGTGATTTGGATGAACTCATTTTGAGTATGCCAAACCGATGTTCTTGTGTTGTTAGTGTTCGCGGTAGAAACACGGATTATTAATTGTTTAAGTTACCCAATAAAATTTTAGAGAAAACTGTTATTTCAGTTTTTTTTCGAACTTTTGTGTTAGTGGTTCAAATGTCAAAAATCACTTTATTAGGAAAATGGCAAATTTCTTTATTAATGCAAAGGTGACTTGGTTTATCGTTACTGTGACAAACGAAAACACTTTATTTGATGAATCCTTAAAGAAAATTTTAATTAATATCAATGAGGAGAAAAGTTATTGCAAAAATATATGTTGATCCCTAGACACTTTTGATGTGTGTATTTACAGTTCATCCAAATATGGTCGACAGAATATTCGGCTAATAATCTATAGGCCGACCGCCTGAGGTAGGTGCTCGGTGCGGGAGGGTTGATAGTTGTCACAAGTTGACGAATCACTGAGCTCTCACATCAAGTCACCACACCCCTCCCGCACCATGGTGCTACCTCAGGCAACGTCTCAGTTAAGCGGTCGGCCCATAGGTGCTTACATTGGTTCGGAAATTCTAGACATTTTTTGTCAAACGACATTCTAGAATAAGTAGAGTTTTTAAAATATAACATCACGTCGGTAATCCCTGAAAGTTAAGGCAGAAGTATACCTGTAATAAACACATTTCGTCAGCTAATTTTAAGTCGAGACTATTGCCAGCAATCGGGTACAAGTCCAGTCTCCGGGTTGCTACTCAGAAATTCCAGATGGAAAAACCCAAAAACACTTTTAGCCGACCCGGGAATCGAACCCACGACCACGTGCTCAACAGTAGAGCTTGGAATCACCAGACCAACGAACTTTAAAACGTATTTCTGAAAATGTATTATCAGTAGATTTAAGATACCTAACATTAACAAGTCATAATTTTATATTCCAGACATTTTTCTAGAGCCACCTCGATCCAACGCAAGTAGGTATTTTCGCCTGAAAAGATTTGGGAGAGGCTTTTTTTTTTGTGCATTGGAAATCATCCAATGACCCCTCCCGCTCTGGGTGGAGCAGTGGGAGTGTCAGACTTTTACTGACTAAAACCCACCCGTGTTCCTTCCTTAGCCCTTTGTGTTCCGGGGTAGCGGTAACCCTTTCGGACAATCAGCTGTGGGACAGCATATGCTATGTAAACATGTATATATTGAAATTAACTATTTACGAAGAAAACCCTGTTCGTTTTTAGAGACAATATTCCTATTTACAAAACTGTTTCTATTTTTGTCCAAAATAATTATAAACGTTGTATGTTTGGAGGAAAATAAAAGACAAAGACTGAGTTGAGTTAAGGTTGAATCGTGCGCAATAGTTCTGTTGGCTTCGTCCGGGACTTGCGGCATGCAAATGAAGCAATGTATTGCATTTATAGCACTGAGTGTAGGAGGGCCGGGCTTTATAGAAGGTGTAACAACTGTTTAACTTTAGTACTGAATTACATAATTTATAGTCGTGTTTTGAAGAATTAAACAGCAAATTGGGGATAGTTATCACTTATCACTTGATTGTAGTGTACAGTTTTAGTTCTTTAGGTATCAATCAACTCTGCCTATTGCAATCCACTTCTGGAATAGGCCTCTCCCAGGCTATGTCACAACATTGTGTCCTCCGTTTTCCGAATCCTCATGTCTCATCTCTCAGGTCTTTAGGTAAAGGTAAGCAAACGTTATTAAGTTACTTACAGAAGTAGAAACCGAATAGGTACCCACGGTTACACATCAAGCTATACCTTTCCAGTTTTAGCTGACCTCGCATTGTATAGGTTTTTCGTACAATCAGAGGTCAGCTTATACTGGTTATGTATAGCTTGATGTGTAGCCGTGCGTACCAAGATTTTCTGAAGAACCCCTCATAGAGTTTATACCACACGTGAAAAATGTTAATAGTCTAATGATTTAAAGTGCCGAGTACCCTTGGCACTTAAAATCGCCATGTAGAGATCACAAAAGAAAAACAAAAGTCAAATTCTATCACTGCGACTAAAAAACGCACGTTTCCTCCAAATGTTTATCGTCAGTAATGGCGGCTTCAGCTCGTCATTCGAAGGCCTTAATTATCGTATACACCTGAGCATCATTATAGTCCTTATATTCTATCTCAATGGGGATCACTTTCTCGTAAATGAGTAAGTAATAATGATTGCCGTACCACGCTAGTATCTATACGGATGCTTGTTTGAAGCAGTATCTCAGTGACTTAAAGCGGTTTTTTCAGTTGCAATAATTTTGTAATAAGTTTAAAGTTAAGTTTTGAGATGAATTTAATAGTTTTAAATGTAAATGTATTTTAAAATGTTATTTGAATATAAATTTTCGTTATTTTAAGTGTGGTTTTGGTTCAGATATTGTAATAAACTGATATAAAACATTCTGAAATAATAGTAAGCTAGGCGCTTAGACACCGAAGTGACGCCGAAGAAGATAAAATAATCAATATCAGTAGGTACCTGTAACGTTGTTGCTGGTTTCCTGGTAAATTGAACTAAAGAGAGCATCTTCTAAACTATCATTCTCCCTTTATCTATTTATTGCATTAATGGTACCTTTTCATTTAATTTCCAATAATTAATATAATCTTTATCACACTGATTTATAATCCGTCTCCGATATCCGTGAAAATATATTTTTTAAAATTCAAATTAACCATTCCAAGGTATCTGAATCACCTCCGCGTTTCACCAAAGATGTTTATTAAAAACATATGGAAGATAAAATATACGGGATTTTACGAAAACATTTTACAAAGGAATTACACAGAGATTTACGTGTCTCAGTAGAATCAGTATGCGTACCGCATATTCGTGCTTTTAGAGGTGAACAAACGATAAGTGCTAAGAAAACGACTGCTGTGAAAATGTATATGAAAATCATGTGAATTTCTTGAGCTTCAAAAGTTTAAGGCTGCCTTGAGAGCTATAAATGTTTCGCATTTTATCATTGGGTATAAACGTTAACGTTGGCAATATAAATATTAAGATAATAACTATTTTTATTGTTTGTAAAATTTTAAAGGGCTAATGCATGTAGTTTAAATACTAGATTAAAGTAGTTACGTGCTTATGTTTAAGACTGAGTTCAGAAAACTATTTGATTGCATTTTTGAACAATGCCCGACATTCAACTTTGCATTTACTTCAAAAGATAAAAACTGATACAGTTTATATTCGTCTAACAAAAGGACAAATAAAACGATAAACAGAAAATACATTGTTTAAAACGCAACCCGCAAATAATCCAGATAAGCGAAATAACGAACAATACGTACATCTCTGATGACAATTGCACCGCAACTGACGTCTCTGTTTAGTTCCACTGTCCCAGCACATAAATAACGTGGTGGGGATGGAGTTCGTCGCACGTGCGCCTAACTGCGCCATCTGTCGGTAGTTGCCGTCGTTATGATGCCTCGTCTAAACAATTATTGTTAGAGATAAAAATATTTCAGGCGCCGCCGTCGGCTTGTGATGACTTTACTTTTTGTTCTGGCATGAAGATAAAATGTGCTCATGAATAATTTTATTTTGGATTCACTGGAATACTAGATATTTATTGCATTATTTTGTTGAATTTGCTGAACTTTAAACTACGTGTTAGAATTATAATAGCTGTCTGTTTTGTGACATTCAATAATTATTAGATTGTCGATGTACGTGCTTAAAATGACAAAATAAAAACAAGCGTTTAAAAATTCCCGACGACAAAATATAAAAAAAAACCTTTTGAGATATTTACAGACATCAAACCGTGGGGCACGTGTTTTCATGGATGCGCTTTTCGCTTCACTCGATTACACCAATTCACGTAAAAGTTCAAACGTAGGTACTTCAGAATATATTCAATTCAGTTCAAACCGTCGATTACAGCGGACGCGTCGATGCGAAGCGCAATTTTAAATGCTTGCGGTTGGCACAACCAGTTTGTTCTATCTACTATTACTGTCCTACGATTTCGGGCCGAAATTCGGGAAAAGCGCTGGCGTCGGCCAACGCTGCCCATTCATTTGGTCTTCCCATTAAAAGGGAGCTTTTAACTACAGCTAATTTATGCAGCGCACGGTTTGTCGGGACAGATTACAGAGTGGCGTGTCCATTCTGTGCACAGTTTGGGCCTGAATCACGCCTGTCGAATGTGTTACGTCTGGTGGAAAATTTCTGGCTGTTTATTCGTTTGATTTGTAGCCGTGAGCAGAATTTGTGCCAGTAGATATTACTTTGTAAAACGTTTTCCTGTTGCAGGCGTAATTACAGTCGTGCGTTTCACACCGCTTGGTCGTCTTTTTCTGTTTCACAATACCGTGTAGGGGCCGTTATGGTCCATTTTCGAAAGCATAAAATAAATCAGAAAAGTTGAGTGGGATTTTGAAAAGCCCTGAAGGCTGCGCGTTACATGATTCATCAATATTAGTTGCCGTTCACGGGACTAAGTTAAAATCGACAAAACGTCAAAAAAGTATGGCGTAATTGACTGATAGCTCCCAGTTTCAGTGTGGAAAAAATAAAATTAAGATCCTAAATTTTGAGGCAATTAAGATTGATGTACGCTGCTAATTCGTACAAAAAGACTCGCCAACGACAGAATGATTGGTGAACTCTATTTAATTTCATTAAGTGACTAATTGTATGTCTGGACTTATTTGGGTTTATTCACAAATGTTGCTTACGTCAAAAATGTATGGTTAAACAGTCGCTAATCATTACATAACTTTATGTAACTTTTATAAATAAAGGGGTATGTGAATAGATTAAGGATGCTGCTTGTTTTATCAAATTATCAACGCTACATTACTTTCCTCGGGTTTACCTATCTAGATTTATAGTTTTTATTTTAAAGTTTTATCTTTTGAAACCGTTTCCAATATGTAATCATATGAAAAACCCTAACACCTCTTATGTTGATTCTTTAATTTGCTTAGATTTGAGATGATGTTTCACATAACAAGTCACTTGAATATCTAAGGAAACGTCATAATAAATTGATAGCACAAGCGCCTCCTACGTAGTCTAAAAAGGTTGACATTAATCAAACAACTTTATAAAGTAAGTTTATAAATTACCTGTAACGACCAAGTTTCATAAGTAAAATACTGAGTTTGAAATGAGAAATGGAAGTTCATTATTATTTTTGTTTATGATGGTGACCCAAATATTACAGAAGTTGCATCTTTTCATCTTTCAAATTAACTGTTATGACTTGTGCAAATCTTTCAGGGTTGAAACAAAATATGTTGTTGCCTTCGATATTGGCACAATAAACCATCGATAGATAGACCACGTAACTCATTTCTAGTTGGATCGAAACAACCGGCAGAAGGAAATAAGTGCAAACAGAAAGAGCATAAAACAGAATTGGCGTCTCACAAAGTTTATTTTTCGATTTATGCAGAATGAAGGAATAACAACTCGATTTGCGGTCACAATCGTTACTCACAATTTCTTTGAAAAAAAGTTTAAAGAGGAAACAACGTGGTGGTGCTCGCGAGAGCATCGCGCTGCCTTTCCGTCAAAAGCGATCCAATCGTCTCTTTATTGAAACAGCCGTCTGCCGTCTTTGTTGCGGGAATTCCCTTGAATCCAATTTATGCAAAGTATTTACGAGTGACAAGAATTTATTTGACGTGCCAATTTTGCACCCCAACGTTCCAGCTCACGAGCCACATTTTAAAAGCGCTCGCCATGGTAGTGATTGAACGGTTTACATGATATTTTGTTACCAAAGTCGAGGCGAATAATTATGTACATAGATTTGATAAAGGAAAATATAATATCGACCATGATGCGGCTTTTAAGTAAAATAAAAGCTTATAATTTTCAAATCTGTGGTACAAACATTGACAAATGTGTTACTATAATGTCATTGTCATCTTTGAGGTGACTGCAATACGGTAGCGGAACGACATCGCGACGGGAAGTCGCCTCTATGCTGATACAAACCCGTAAACAACAGATTTATAGCATCTTGTAGCCATGCGCTGACGAAGACAGATGACCTTATTATGTGACTAGCCGTCCCTCAAAACGAATTTGTAAGTATAGTGTGAAACATTTTGGTTATAAATCTCATTACTTATCACATCCGATGTTTTCTCACTTTTGATACTCGACGCACGAGAGCGCTCAAGCTATCTCGAAAAAACATGATTATCTAAGCCGTTCCGCATCGTACAGCGCTTAGCGGTATTTGATTAACGATCCGTATTAATTTCATCCGAAATCCCCGTAACGAGGCGAGCGGAGGTAGGTCTCGTCGGTTGGCGCAGAAATATCGTCGTACCTATAATACTCGTTATTAATGCTAGTCACTCTCCCACTGAGATGGCCATCAAAAACCTTCCAAGTTCCGTCCCTATGCGATATTATCATTAAGTGGATTGGTTCGGTGCTGACTGCCACAGATCAAACATGAGTTCGATTTGCGATTAAATACGATTTAATAACAGTGCTGACAGTATTTGTTGTAGAAAATCGGTTTAAATTAATGTTTACGTTACAATTTTATTTGCGGCGTGAACTGTTATTGGTGCGGTTGTAGGCTTGTTAGGTAGGTAACCGCTGAAGTTCGTGCCCGGGAGGCGAGTGAGCGAATAACAGCGAGCAAAGTATGGTTTTAATTGTGCAAGATGTAATCCCGGTTCGATCGGCGAACGTTTTGGGAATAATTATGTTCGTATAATTCTGGCCGTGTCTCTGATGTCGGTGGTCCCCCCCTCCTTCCTCGATGTCCTCACCCCCTCTCCTGATTGATGGCGCCGGAGATTGCATGTCAGGATTACATCTGCGGAGGATGTACGGATTATTTAGTTGCTGGCAGCGAGTAAATAGAGCAAGCAATATTCTGATAAAAATACTTATACAACACGTCAGATAGACGGGTGGGACCGGGCGGTAATCTCGTTTGTGTCATTCGTGAAAATTTCATCTCTCCCTATTTCATCACAGACGAGCGTACAAACTATACTTTCATAAAAACACTATAGACCTATAGAGGTACAGAATAGTCTGTACCTGTGTTACTCATATCCCTTTGTATTTAATTTTCTATCTATTTCACTTTTATTTTCCAATTCGCTGGCTTCTCAAAGTGACCGTAATAATTGTTAAGAGGAAATGCGGGTGGTCTTTTCTCCATAGAGAGGCTCTCGCCTGTTTTCTTTCTGGTTAATGACCATAAAGCAATTATTTTTTACAGAATAATAAATATTAACTACTCTTCTCTCTCTATTCTTCTCTACTCTTCTGGATATGTCCCTATGTTTTCCTTTTTGTTGATACATTATTTTTATAAGCACTAGGACCCTAAAAAAATGTCGATTTAAGCCGCTGTCAACAGAGGTCTAGTGTACAAATTTGTCAACTATTAATGAAAAAAGAAAACATAGGGACATAGTATTATATCGACACCTGAAATTTAAAAAATTGTAACTAACTTTTTAATAAAAATTATTTCAAGTCATAAAAACATATAAAATACATAAGTAAACAACATATTAGTCATATAGCAAAGTAGATAATCCCTTTTTACTTATATTTACAAAATTGGAAGACGCTAGGACTTTATAGGAACAAAGTGAGAATATGTTGAATGTTTAAATCGCTATCCTGAAAAGTAGTGAAAAATGAGTTACAATGTTTTAAATTACAGGTGTCGATATATCCTTATTTAGTTTATGAAATATTTTTTAAATTGGTAGAATACTGGAGGAGGTAATACGCGAGAGCCAAACCTCCAATTATGACTTTTTACTTCGGCTTTTTTTAAAGTCTCTCCAACCGCATTTTCTTTTACGGGGGATGCGCTAAGGTAGCCCGCGAAATTCGAATTTTCTTACGATTTTTGCAATTTGCAGTCTGGGTGTACGTTGATTAAAATATGATTCACGACTGTAACAAATATGTATTTACAGAATTATATCTTACCGACAACCTTATCATAACTTGCTTTTCTTTTTTCTTTTAATTCACAAATTAATATGTGATCGTCCGTCCTTTCCTCTTTTAGATATTTATTAATTGTATCCGTGGACAATAGTGTGGGTTATACGTTTATTAAATAAATCTAATTAGCTCCGATTTACAAATTGTAACGTGTAACTGTTTTTTGTCCCTAAATAAATAAAATAAAAAAATTATACAACTTGCTAAGTTAGTGTAATCTTAAAATTAGTAATCTTAAGATTTCATGAAATAGTCATTCAATAGGCTTACCTGGTCTTAGAGAGTTGTGTTGATGACTTTAATTATTATAACTCTGTAAATACATATTTTTTACGGTCGCAAATCATATTTTCATCAGCTTAAAACTTAATACTGACCAGCAAATTGCAAAAATCGTAAGAAAATTTGAATTTCGCGGGCTACCCAGGTGCTTTCGCCTTAATAAATCAACTCGTTCCTTGACAAAGGTTCCGGTTAAATAAACTCGGCAAAATGTCCATTAACTGTCTAAATTAAATGCATTTTCTCTAAAGCGTTCTTGTAACAACACAGCGCTGTAACTTGTCACTAGTTCTTTGAAATCCCAGTATAATAAACTTAAACCAAATAGGTGACGACAAACAGGACTCTCGTGGGAGAAGAATAGTAAAGCGGTGGCAAAATTTAATTTCACTGCTGTTTACACCGCGTCAAAGAAAATACAACTTAAATATTCTTAAAATGTGATCTTTTCACAAAGAATCAAGAAAGCTGTAAACACGACCGCGAGAGGGAAATATGTTTCTAATATATACAGTTGTGGGAGAAAAATCTTATTTTGAAACACACACAGTCAGCTTGATGCTGTGCTATATAAACTTATGGGATGCATTTTCCTCGGTATGTTTACAGAGGTCATTCAAATAACCATTTTAATCAATAAAAACAAAATTTTAATCTTATTTTTTTATGCCATGGACACAAGCATGCACAATAAGAAAACTATACGACAAGGCAGAGAATTGAAAAACAGAAAAGAAAAGGTAGATAATTATTATCTAACTAATCTTATGCTATTCGTATAAAAGAATGCTAAAAATAGATAATGGTAGGTATTAAAAAACTAATGAAAAAATACCTTTTATTTTGTTAACATGGCATGGATGCAGGAAAACTTGTAGATCTACACAAGAATTTTTCAATTACTTACTGATTTAGCTTGTGGAGCCACCCTTTATGATAGATCGGAAAGTCTTTGTCTCATTCGTATGAGAATTTTATTCATATGTCCAATATTATTTCCGTCTGAATGGAAATATTTCCAATAAGAGCCGACCCAGATTTTGCATTGTGTCGCCGCGATTTTCTTTTGAATATCAGTTTGCGAAAGTGTTGGTATTTCCTTGTATTGTATTGTACTCAGCTTTTGATGTTAGGTGTTAGAAACAATTTCATTATTTTATATGCAAATGTGGCGGTCGGGTTTGACTGGGAACGTAGCTGGGAACATTCTGCATGACGAATATTATTTATTGAGGAGTACGTTTCTGTTGCAATTTGTTTGTAGATGTTGGTACTGTGGCGTAGTTAATTATGTTTTTTGGCTTTCGAGGGTGCTGTGATCTGTGTACCAAATAGTTAACTTTGTTTTAAAAGTCTTATAGAGTCCAGATTTTTAGTCATAGCAACGGACATAGAAACTGATTCTATATCCTATCCCTTTCTGACAATCATCCATAACTGAGATAATGATTAGTAGCGTAGTAGGTTTACCTTACTGTAAAGTAGATAAAAGTGCAGTTGACCAGTGCAGGGAAAAACCGCGGGGCGCAGCTAGTCCATAATAAAAAACAAATATCACTTCATATCAATAAATACCTTCCAGAAAGACTTGCCAATAATCCTATTATCCTTAATATCATGATACTATTTTCTCAATACCATAAACTGAGGAGAGTAAGACAGTACATTACCAAATAATTGGTTGGAGGGAAAGTTATAAAGATATGGCACGACAATAACGAACGACATTGTTTTGTAATAGGGGGAGACAACACTGCTATAAAACATGCTCCTCGTACTAGTACCTACATATAGCTATTTTACTTACCTTACAGAGTCAATTTGGCGAAGCATGCGTAGTTCATAAAACGTAATACCGAAATAATTTGTAAATCAAACATATTCTTAAGGTAGTGTGTATTTATTCCGATTGGATTACAGAATTTCTAGATTCTCAAATATATATTTTGAATGGGCACTGATTTAAAGACGAGTTATGAGAATAATAAGTTTTATATAAGACTTTATATCAGTGTCCTTTCAAAATATATATTTGGGATTCTGTAATCCAATCGGAATAAATACACATCACTTAAGAATAAATGTTTGATTTACAAATTATTTTGGTATTACGTTTGTATGAACAACGCATGCTTCGCCGGCCCCTTAAAAGAAAGAAAGAAACGTATGTTCTTTCTTTCAATTTTTATAATGTCTCTCTTAAATTTTGTTACAAGCTGAATTGTGCTAATCAATGCATCATGTTCATGAACGGGTGCCGTCAGTAGGGACTGGTCAGCTCTTAGCTGCAATAGCTTATTTTTATTTAATTTAATTTGATTTTTTTATTAATCGTTTCATTATGGACGCTTTTAACGTTCTGCATCGTTCTCATATGCATAATTTCAACATGAATTAAATAACCAATATTTTGTTAGAGCGTCCGTGAAATTTCTTGCCCGTTCTTCTCCATAGTTATTTACTACGCTTTGAAACGGCTTCAGCTTTCTGATTGACAGACCCCCTGATAATTCAAAAGTGCTTGTAATTGGTTTATTTGAAACTAGCGGCCTGTCCCGGCTTCGCAAGGGTGGACATTTATTTTTTTAACATTTTATTTTTACTTGCAATTAAAAAAGCCTATATTAATCAGTGATAAAATAGCATTCAAATGGTGAAAGAATTTTCAAAATCGGTCCAGTACTTTTTGAGCCAATTCGTTACAAACATACATACAAATCTTTCCTCTTTATAATATTATATAGTACCTATAGATAAATGCTTTGAATTTGAGTTTATTGTTAGATCATTTTCATAAGTGGCTTTCATTTATGTGAAAATTCACAGGTTTACTCACGTGGCTGTGGACTGGACATGTTTGTCGAAGGACCGAATGCCGGTGGAGATGACGCGTCCTGGAGTGGAGACCGCGTATCGGCAAGCATAGTATGGCACTTCCCCCAGCTAGACGGACCGACGACCTTAGAAAGGTGGCTGAGATAGACTGGATGCGGAAGATAAGTAATAAGAGCCGCCCGAATCAATCGATCAGGTTAAGCTACGCTTGCCGCGGTTGGTCCGTGGATGGGTGACCATGATACCTCGGAAAGCACGTTAAGCCGTTGGTACCGGCTGTCATTCGTGAATCTTTGACAGTCGTTACGGGTCGTCAGAAGCCCGAAAGTCTGACAACCAGTCTTACCAAAGAATATGATATTACCCAGTAGCTGGGTTGTGGTGGTCAGATAGGCAGTCGCTCCATGTACAATACTGATATTCAGCTGCATCCGGTTTGACTGGAAGCCGACCCCAACATAGTTGGGAAAAGGCTAGGCAGATGATGACATTGCCGGACCGGGGAATCGAACCCAGGACCCCATGCTGAGCAGCAGTGCTTGCGACTTAATAAGATATATAGTGGATATTCAGCCCACTAAATTATTAACAGGAGATGTTACGACGGCCACGTGCAACATTAATTTCTAAAAGAATCTAATGATGGATGAGTTACAAAGAACTGTAGCCAATCCATCATTGGTTTCTTTGTACCGAAACCATTAAAATAAGTGTTGGTATTATGTTGTTAATCATTCTTATTTTCTTCCATTACGAGTTTCGAAGAAAAGCACAGTTAGATATACGTAGATGAATAGTTATTCGATGTTGAAAGAATCGCAATAATTTTGTTTAGTGGCCTTGATTTTTTTTGTCTGTATTCACACCTTTACAAATAGTGAAAAATTAAGTACCTGTACAGCGTATATCAGAAAGTTGTAGAAAAAGTTATCAACTATCCCATACAATATTATAATACCTAGTCGACCCAAATGTATGGCACGGCTGATATTTTTTTCGCGATTACGATGTTTATTTATTTATATATCCTCCTACTGGAACGCCATACAGCAATTACACCAACAGGGGAAAAAATAGTTCAGGTGCTGCTTTTCATCCATCCTGTGCGCGGTGGACATCGAACGGGCGGCGAAGGAACACGCATGCCCACACAGCGTCAACTCCATAGTTCAGGTGCTGCTTTTCATCCATCCTGTGCGCGGTGGACATCGAACGGGCGGCGAAGGAACACGCATGCCCACACAGCGTCAACTCCATAGTTCAGGTGCTGCTTTTCATCCATCCTGTGCGCGGTGGACATCGAACGGGCGGCGAAGGAACACGCATGCCCACACAGCGTCAACTCCATAGTTCAGGTGCTGCTTTTCATCCATCCTGTGCGCGGTGGACATCGAACGGGCGGCGAAGGAACACGCATGCCCACACAGCGTCAACTCCATAGTTCAGGTGCTGCTTTTCATCCATCCTGTGCGCGGTGGACATCGAACGGGCGGCGAAGGAACACGCATGCCCACACAGCGTCAACTCCATAGTTCAGGTGCTGCTTTTCATCCATCCTGTGCGCGGTGGACATCGAACGGGCGGCGAAGGAACACGCATGCCCACACAGCGTCAACTCCATAGTTCAGGTGCTGCTTTTCATCCATCCTGTGCGCGGTGGACATCGAACGGGTGGCGAAGGAACACGCATGCCCACACAGCGTCAACTCCATAGTTCAGGTGCTGCTTTTCATCCATCCTGTGCGCGGTGGACATCGAACGGGCGGCGAAGGAACACGCATGCCCACACAGCGTCAACTCCATAGTTCAGGTGCTGCTTTTCATCCATCCTGTGCGCGGTGGACATCGAACGGGCGGCGAAGGAACACGCATGCCCACACAGCGTCAACTCCATAGTTCAGGTGCTGCTTTTCATCCATCCTGTGCGCGGTGGACATCGAACGGGCGGCGAAGGAACACGCATGCCCACACAGCGTCAACTCCATAGTTCAGGTGCTGCTTTTCATCCATCCTGTGCGCGGTGGACATCGAACGGGCGGCGAAGGAACACGCATGCCCACACAGCGTCAACTCCATAGTTCAGGTGCTGCTTTTCATCCATCCTGTGCGCGGTGGACATCGAACGGGCGGCGAAGGAACACGCATGCCCACACACCGTCAACTCCATAGTTCAGGTGCTGCTTTTCATCCATCCTGTGCGCGGTGGACATCGAACGGGCGGCGAAGGAACACGCATGCCCACACAGCGTCAACTCCATAGTTCCATTACTCCATGACCGTGGAGGTCATGGTCAGTACGCACCCTTACATATTATGGCCATACCTATCTGATAGACTGATACATGCTGTATATACAGGGTTACTTTTCAATGACCAGCCAAATTTAAGGATGTGGTACAGACCATCAAACTAAACAACTTTCTCAATGGGACCAATATCGTAATCGCGAAAAATTTATCAACTGTCCCATAGAAAACTTCAATATCTACTCGACCTAAACGTATGGGACGGCTGAATTTTTGTTCGCGATTACGATGTTGGTCCCATGGAGAAAGTTGTTTAGTTTGATGGTTTGTACCATATCCTTAAATTTGGCTGGTCATTGAAAAGTAACCCTGTATACATTTTGTTCCCATTAGCGTCTTTATTTGTCTTACTTCGAAAAACAGCTGAAACAAGCTTTGGATTGATTCAGCTGTTTTCTTATAAAATCATGACCCGCCATGCCAGAGAGTAGAGCAGTCGTCGCAAAGTACATTTGATTATACCAAAGCGAAAATTATAGCACGAATATTCCTGAGAATTCGGGTTTCCTTGAGGTTCGATGTAGTCCGTTGAACGCGAAGTCTGCCTGGGTGCCTAATGTGCGGAAACTTGTGGCCCGAACGATCCTTCAGATTCAAATGTATCGATACAAATACAATAGCAGAAGTCTGGCAAGTGACTTGTGATGACGATTGTAAGTAGAAACAGTAAGCTAGAAAAAAAATCAGTTGTCTTTTATTTTGCGAAGTTTATTATGTTGTACTACCTAAACTAAAAATGGTATTGATAAAAAATGAATCCTTCTTAAGATCTCTTTATTCGTCGCCGTATGATAACTAAAATGACATGCTGAATTTCGATCCAACCGTAATAAATTCTGAAACCTAAAAAATTCGAGTACCTATAAATCTTCTGGGCGCCAGACAATTTGTAGAACAACATTCTTTGAAAGGGTTTTTTCAAGGCGTAATTCTTATCTTATCTTCCATTAATAATTGAACAGAAAATGCCTCGGTTTTCGTGCCGATAATTCAAAATTCTCGAACCACAAAACCAACACTATTATTTTATCGGTGACATTCCGGAAACAATGCTTCCGCTTAATAAATTAAACTATATTAATTATCACAATAATCCCATAAAAGACGTAGAACAACAAAAACTGTTCGAAGCGGCTAATAAATGCGTCTCTCTATTTAATAAATATACCATTATCCAGGCTCACCCTACTAGAGCAAATAGAGGAATGGACGATCATTCGCTTGAGAGAGAGGCCGCATCTGGCGCTTGCCAGATTATGTTGGTAAAATTCAATAATCTTTAGAGAGCCAACTGAGAAGGACGGCCATTGCAACTTTTTTTTCGGTGGACGAAGGAGTTCTGACGACTTTGGTAATCAAATTTTCGTATGTACAGGCGGTACAGGCCCCTACAATTGAGTTCGGTGGAGTTCAGAGAGACGTTTCTTGTATTCTAAATAAAAAGGTACCGGAAATCAATTTGGGCATTTATATACGTTTCCTTTCCGTTTCAGGGTATGATATTTGTTCTCATATGACGCCTTATTGCATATCTTACTGCCATCACGTACAATATACAGACAACTGAAACCGTATTTTATTTTATTTAAAAAAAAAAGTTTTGGTATCCAGTCGGGATCATTGGAATTTGGTATTATATTTCTGAAGAATAAGAAAGCGGTTGTGCAACAACAGAAGATTATCTAATTGATGGATAGTTCATAGCATTTAAGTGTCGTTTTGACCTATTTTCTTCCATGAAACTCATAAAAACAATAAGGGCCTCTTTATCTTTTCCCGGAAGCCATTAAGTGAAGGGAAAATTATTAATAAGCATTGTTATTTTTTACGTAATTCTTAGTAGCAAGATAAGATTAGTTTAAAATTATTATAACAACGAAGAGCAGTGATGGCTCAGTGGTAACGGCCGCGACTTACGAGTTGTAGGTGGTAGGTTCGAACCCCGTCAGGCGCTTTACTTTGTGTAGGTACATTATTTCATCACCATTGCTCTTAAAACGGTGAAGGAAAACATCGTGAGGAAACCGTCATGTCCTAGAACCAAAAATTTGAAGACATGTGACATCTACCAACCCGCACTGGGCCCGCGTGGTGGATTACGGCCCACTCCCTCTCACAGAGAGGAGGCCTGTGTCCCAGCAGTGGGAACATTATAGGCTGATTATGTTATGTTATGTATTATAACAAGCATCTTATGAGACTTCAAAGTATCATCATCTTTTAATAGTAGATATGTACGTCTTCTTGGAAAGACTGCAAAGGTTACGGTTTCTAGGAAACTGAGAAGAGTGGAAGCTGCCTTGCGTGTTCTCTGGTAGACAACAATATGTCAGTTGCAGATATATTAAATATACGTCGCATCCGGTCATTCGTTTGACTACTAGGAACGCCAGCGACATAGAGCCAAGGAGAGTGAGCATCGAAGTGGAGTGGTTCTCTTTGACATTGGACACAACTAGTTGTGTCGTGTACCTACAATGTGTGATTCGCTAGTAAGATTAATTTGTTCGTGAAATTATAATCTGATTTGAACTGCAAACGGTTTTTGGATTGCGCAATAATCAACACTACCCATAGTACGCCCACAGTAACTAAAATATGCCTGATAATAACGAGACACACATGCCTTATCCGTCATATATAATATTGTATTATGTTTGGTAAATCTCTTTCTTTGACAAAGGAAGATTATTTTGTACTAGCATTGTAAGCGACGTCGATTTTGTATGAAAAGAAAAAGTAAATTGCCGAAAGATATAGACAGATAAGAAAACTAACAAAGAAAAACAAATGCGTTTTTTTCCGGTAAGCATGACGAAAAATAAAAACACTAACTCAAAAAAGAACAAGTTGGGGGAAAATATACGTCACATCCACGCAAAACGGCCGTCGCTCAGCATAATGCTGTGACCGTGTGTGAGATAGAGCCTTTCACCAATCGCCAATAAAATTAATTTCACTAGTTTACACGGTTTTCGTACCCCAGCTAAAAGTTGTAATTTTATTATACATATAGATAGAATTATCCAGAAAAAATAATAAAAAAATTCTGTTACGTCTGGTTTGAGAAATATTTATTAGCTGAATGAAATACATAATTATGGTATTAATACTAAAAAAATTACTAATTTTTGCCTTTTTTATAGTTACTCGAGTCAGTTTCCCTTATAATGAACCAACAGTAATCCCCTAACATGTTTTCATCCCAAAATCCTTGAATAATGGAGATTATATGCACTTTTTAACGCATCTACAATGGGTCTCTTTTTTGAAAATATAAGCTGTCCACAAACATAACAAAAACGATCAGAATTTTGTTTACATCTTCTACTCTACATTACGAGTACCTATATATCACTCGAAAAAAGATAATTGTCGTTTGAAGCGAACGAATAAACAATAAACTGTCGTCACCACGTTAGGTAGTTAAAAAGGAAACATTTGACTGCAGGAAGAAATTGTGACGTAATAAAATATTTTTGCTAACACTTTTAGGTTTAAGGAAGGTAGATTAAAATATTTATATACATTTATTTGTGGTATAACAATTGAAATTACTAATATGACATTACTATTATGAAACATGTGACCCTTTTTCTATACTACAGTAAAACCTTATTCAGCCGCTAAGGTTCTTGTCGACAGCGCAGACTACGGAGGCACTTTTCAAGCAGCAAACATTTTTTTTTTGAGGATGGGAAATCATCAAATGACCCCTCCCGCTCTGGGTGGAGCAGAAGGGAGTGTCAGACTCTTACTGACACTCCATTCAACACACCCTCACACACACACACACACACACTGACTGGCAAGCATAATGCCCTAAAAATAACCGTTTGGCTTTTGTTACTCGGGGATATGAAAAAATGAATCCATACTAATATTCTAAAAACAAAGGTTAAGTGTAAGTTTTCACCCCTTAACGGCTTTCTTCCTGACCGGGACCCGGTAGCATGTTCGAAACTGCAAACAAAAGCTTGATACGTCTCAGAGGAATATAGGAGGATATAGGAAATGCCACACATACCTTCAACCGCGTTCATATCAAATATGGTGACGCCAGTTCTATTGTGAAACTCGATACTTAATCAAGTCAATCATAGTGCATGCTTCACTCAATAATAATTTGATCGAACGCAAGCAAAGCATTCACCATTATTAATATAGGGAATAACTCGGATGCAATATTACACTGGATAAAGTGGGTCAAATAGCTATTTTGTGGTTTATAGACATAATAACGAGGTTATTACAATATTGATGGCTTGGGCGTCTTGAGTGTCAATTATTTTTTATTATGACTGGTATATTTATTTTTGCGAATAAGGTGCTAAAGAGTCCCGTGGCGTGTAACAGCTACCTACTTATTTTTTTATATGTCCATGCGTAAGTCTGGGGATGTCTGAATATTTTATGTTTTCAATCGTGTTTTAGGGGTGGATTTTAAAGTGGCACGGTTGCAATAAGCACTGGCGCTTGTTCCATAATCAATCAAACATCTAAAGCTACGGTTTCCTATAAGAGCGGTGACTGCCACATAGCGTCCGCTATTTACCGGCGAATGATATCACTGAAACGTTATTTATGAAACATGGAGAGTAGTAGTAGGTACGGACGACAGCACATCAAGCTACTTCAACCTGTCAAATTTATTTTGTAGATTTTCAATTTTATCGTTAAAGCATAAGGTTCAAAGTTGATTGAGAAAATTTTATAGTTTCGGGTACTTAAGAAGTACTGATTTACTGACTCATATGGGGCAAAAGTTGAAAAAGTGTCTAGCTATAAGTAGTATAACAGTTCAAAACAGTTCAAAAATGTAGCAGTTGTTGACGGATTGAATTATGCATTAGTAAATTTAATATTTTTAGTGACTAGATTAATTAGTGACAGCCCAGTGTACCAAACCTCAACTATTTATGTAGTCCAAAATAATTTTGTAAACATAACCTAAAATTACTGCTGTAAGATATTTCCTGTTGCTAATGTGGCGCCATCCTAATATAACGCAGTTTCACCGATACTTTTTTATAACAGTCAGTTCTCCTTGCTTTTATTCTCCATGTTATGAAAATAAGGTGTTATGTTTACTTGTAAAACATTTTTTGACACCGTAAAGTCAAACCCACATGCCATATTTTTTTGACAGTTGTCACTGCGTCGATTATTTGGTGGCCACCGCTCTTATGAGAAGCCGTAGCTTTACGGACAAAAATCTTTGCAAACTGCACTAAAAACAAAATGTTACTACTAAATATCAGCAACATTGAAATTAATAGAAAATCACATCCCGTCAATAATTTTAACATCACTATTTCACTAATGTATGCATCGGGGCTTTGATGTGGGACCACCGCCGTCACTAAATCGAGGGTGTATATAATTCATATACCTATTCCATACAGGACAGTGACCGCAAGCGGGCGAAAATTCTGTGGGAGCTAGCCCTTGTATTTTATATAGCGGACGGAGTTATCGACGTGAAATGTGGTGATTAAATTACGATTGATCAACGTATCAGTTGCTGATTTAAGGTTATAAAAATACATTTTGGGGCTGCTAATGAGAAATTCCAGATAGGAAACCTAATAACATTTTGAACGACCCGTGAATCGAACCCAGAAACCTCATGCTCAGCAATACTTGCGATAACTAGACCACTGCTGCTATCGAGATTTGTTAACAGTAATAATTATGATGTGTGAGTCTAAGATTGCTTAATGCAGCCGTGTCTAGGAAAATAGTGTCTTCAATATTTTTTCGTAGGCCCTGTAAAAACGATTATCTGGTAACTGCGCTCTACATAATGGAAAGCACTTTAACGAAAGTACTCGTAAGTGCGATATCGGTAGCCATGTCTATCCTGTTAATATGATTTATTATATGTTTTCACGTCAACGCCGGCTGTCGCTGAAAACCAGCGCTGGGGCTCTGTCTCGTATAAGGTCTTAGCATTATGCTGAGCGATGGCCGTTTTGCGTGGATGTGACGCATGTTTTCTCCCAACTTCTTATTTTTTTTGTGTTTGTGTTCTTTTATGCGTCATGTTTGCCGCAAATAAACGTATAGAAAAGTTAATGTACCTACTAAGTAAAAACGAAAGATTAAGTTTATTTTTCGATCTAACGTAACATTGGGCCACGTTACGTTTTCTGTATCTTTATCTATAACTATTCATATTACAAAATATAAGCAATACTTATGTACTCAATACTTTTAAATATCGTATCGTAAATTTAGTCGCATTTTGTATCAAAATGTAACCGTGTTTTTCTTCTAAACTACGCAATGGATTTTGATGTAGATTTCACTCTCATGTAGAGAATTTATTCCGAACGGTTTAATGTTTAATTTATTATTATTAAACTTACATCAAAAAAAGAAAACTCTGTGTTTGTCATGATTGCACTGGTATTATCCCGTCGTACTCAGCGCTTTTCCTCCACATTTATTATGCGCACAGCCAAAGTGTGGAACTCTCTGTCGGCATCTGTGTTCCGTCCCACATTTAACCCATCTGCTTTCAAAGTAAGAGTGAAAAGGCATCTTCTGGGCACGCTCGTTCCATCATTTACTTCATCCATCGCTTTCCATCAGGCGTGATCGAGGTCAAGAGCAGGCCCCCCATTCAAATAAAAAAAGCAAATCCCTGAGGCACTATGCCATCAACTTCTTTAATCAAAATATACCTACATCTATCAATCTATGTCGAATCTATAAATAATTTAAAACAAACTAGATTTCCGTGTCAGTTTGTGTGACCGCGTTGTTTCTCTAAACTACGTAACGGATTTTGATGCGGTTTTCACCATTATTAAGAGAATTTATTTCGGAAGGCTTAGGTGGATATACAAGGTTAATTAAATTAGCTAGCGAAACTCCGCAGCCGTGACAGGAATCGATAGGTATCTAAACATGATAAAACAAAAAATAAACAGATTTGATTTTTTTGCGGTGTCGTCGACCGCTGTTATTGTATTTACTTGAAATATCAGTTTAAAAATCTGTTATTTTTGTGTAAATTTCACAGATGTAATTGGTAACGATATCTAAAAACGATAAAACACGTTTTCTCAACTAAAATCATACATCAAGTAAAACACAAGGTACCAGGCGTCATTGACCCCTAAGAAAAAAAACATCAAATCTTTTTTATTTTATCGTGTTTAGACACGATAAAAAAACAAAGATTTGATGTGTGTTTTATCGTTTTTAGATATCGATACCAATTACATCTGTGAAGAGTTTCGCTAGCTAATTTAATTTGACCCTGTATAATAATACCTATGTATATTCAAATTGAACTTGGCTATTAAATAGAGAATAGAAATCTCGATGTTTTGACATGTCACCTTTGCGAGCACGAGCAGGTAGGCGTCGCTAATAACGTCTAAACAAAAACCCTAAACTGTAGGCAGTAGTCCTCTAAATACTGATCTCCTTGGATAATTTATATTTCACGACAGTAAAATACACTTCCTACAAAGATATGACCCTAGTACATTTTATTTGCGTTGTCATCAAAAAATGTTTTGGCCTAACGACAGACCTCTGTAATGCGATTTACGATTTCGCGCGATCTCATAATTTATAATAAGTATTATGATAACTGACTGTAATTTCAAAGAATTATCGAATTTTCCATAAAAATAAATCTTCAAGCTCTGCATTGTGGGAGCTTAAATATTTCAGAGATTTTCAGCCTTTTTTCAAATAATAGGTAATACGTTGGATATCATTTAATTTACGGGGTGCATCAAAATAGCCCAATGATTTTGAGCATCGTTACAAATTAAACTAGCTTCTGCCTACGACTTCGTCGGCGTGAAATTTCTTGTTCCCCCGTCCCATCTCATCGTCCCATCCGTCGCATTGCATCGCCTGCCCGCGCTATTACTTCGTTTTCCTTTAGCGTTCTTTCTGCCTTTTTTTTCTTTTTACACGGCTCTCAAGGGTCTTTGCGTGAAGAAACTAACGTGAAGAATGTTTCAAATCCGACTGGTATTTCCAGAATTAGCGCGTTCAAATAACAAATAAACTATTTCCAAAACCATTTTTAACGGATCTGAGGAAGAAATTTTCGCGTATAGACTTTTGCGCGAATGGACATTTGCAAAAAGGACACTTGCGCGAAGGACAATTGTGCGAGTCCACTTGAGTGAAAAACAATTGCGCAAATCTACTTGCGTCCCTGCATCCGAAAGTCCATTCGCGCAAAAGTCCCTTCGCACAAACGTCCGTTCGCGCAAAAGTCCATTCGCGAAAACGTATTTTCGCACTAGTGTCTCTTCGCACAAAAGTCCGTTCGCGCAAAACTCCATCCGCGGAAATGTCTTCTCGCTCAAGTGGGTTTGTGCAAGTGTCTTTAGCAGAAATGTCTTTCGCGCAAGTGTCCTCCTACCATTTTTAAATAAATATATTTACAAAATCGGTACCTATATCATAAACTAGTAGTTTTTATTACCTACTTGTACGTATATCCATTTTGATAATTGGTTTAAGCTCATGTACAGACGCCAGCAGGTCAACCTACCCCAATCTGGCAAATTTCTTTGATAGATTTTCAACTTTAGCACAAAGAAATAAGGTTCATATTCAATTGGGAAAATCTGACAGATTAGGGTAGCTTGATGTGCTGGCCTCTGTACATATACACATCATATACATCACACACACACACCATTGTATCACATCATTATATCTATCATGTAATATGTATATGAATTTGCTTGTTTTTTAGTTTGTGACTACTAAGTCACAATTTAGAACTAACTGGTCATCGTTTAATGATATTTGCAAAGTGTTAATGGGTTATAAAAGTTGGTGGGTGCTGGGGATTCAAACTTGTTTCGTGTACACGACAACAGAATATTGAAACTGCATACATTTTGATTAATTTAAGAAACTATAGAACTACAAATAGGTACTACGACAGTATTTTCATATCCATACAATACGAAAATAAATACGCAATGACATACTCACTGAAAATAGTAGGTTCGTTTGAAAACTTGAATATTTGTGAAGCCCTTTCTGCAATTAGCTCTTTCAAAAAGATTAATATATTTTGTATGTCGCAGCTTCGGTTTTTATCAATCAGTGCGCACAACCGGCACAGGAGCTGTCTCGAGAGCAAGAAGAACTCCGAAATAAAACGAACGCACTACTGATAGATACAATGTTGACACTGACCGCACGACATTGACACGTCCGACGTGTTGCCGCTCGAACACATTAAATAACCACAAAAATAAGTGACGTCGTAAATTCTTGTGCATCTTTATCTCTAACATGTATATTACTTATTATTATGCGGTGGAATGACTTTACTATATCCTCTAAGTAAGTAGCGATATTTATGTAGTGTAAACAGGTATTATACCTTTAGGATGTTTAAATAATTTCACTGATAACAGCATTCTAATTTCTACGGTTATTGATCCGTCTACCCAATATGCATAGTGTGTACATATTCAGTTGAACTGTTTACTATGAAGAGGGCTATAATATGTGAGCGTGTAGATCGTCTGTGTACGTCCATTGTAGTGGTCCTGTGCTATGTGATCTGCGCTATGGTAATCTGTCCACGTTTACAGGCTTACATGTGAGTCTGTTTGCTTTTGCCTTACTTAATTTAACCTATTTTCTGTATTGGGTTGCAAAGGCTCGCAACACTGCTATTCAACGTAGCAATGCTGCTAGCCTTTACTTAGTCTTTTTATGGATATTTTATAACCAAAAAGGCTTCAAAATGCCTTTTTGGCTGTACTTTCATGTCACCCAAACATGATACTGCAATTTTGTTTTTAAAATCCGTGAAAATGGATTTACTGACCATAGAGAACATTAATAATATTATTATTATCATGTTACAGAATTTCGATTTCACAAACTATAATTTTATCCGACAGTCTAAACAATATATTATAATAATATTTTATTATTACAATATTTTAACTGGGTTTCCGAGGACCTAAAAGATAACGCGGATGTCGAAAGGGCACGTAAGGCGTTGGCTGTCCGGTGTAATACGTTGGCCCGCAGGTTCGCGCGTAGCAGTAACCAAGTGAAAGTGACTCTTTTTAAGTCTTACTGCCAAACACTTTACACGTGCAGCCTGTGGGTTAACTACACTCGTGGGTCATACAACGCCTTACGTGTTCAATACAATAACGTGTTTAGGGTGCTTTTGGGGCTGCCACGATTTTGCAGTGCTTCGACTATGTTCGCAGAAGCGCATGCTCTTATAAGGAAGCAGTGTGCGTCACTGCTGAGTCCTGTTAGGTCCAGTAGCAACAGTAGTCACAGCAGTAGCAGTGCAGTGGCAGTAGTAGCTAGTTAATCTATGATAGACAATAATTGTTTGCTAAGTTTGCTTGGATTTTGCTCAAACTATTTATACAATTGGATTAATTTGTGGATAACGATGCTGGTTGCGTGATTAATTAAGTGTCTCATAAAATATCTGTACCTACATATTAAGCATTGCACAATTGTTTGTTATCCTGAAGAAATAAAATAAATAAATAAATAATAAGCGTGTTCGCGGACAGGTGGGACTTTCCACTGCTGTGCCACTGGATACGGTCGCATACTGTACTGTGAGCAGTGGACAGTTCCTCCCGATCATATTGTGTGTAACTGTATCCTTAACTGCTTTTATTTTGTGTGTGTTGTTTTTGTTTCTTTTAGTTTGATGTGAATTACTTGTTTTTTAAAGTGTGTGTGTGTTGAAATATAGATGTTTTCTGAAATAAATGTTTATTAATATTATTATTAAAATACATCGTTTCATTCTCTATTACCACTTCAATGCAGTTCTAATTCACCTGTAACATCAAAGAAATTTCCCGTATCCTGCTCCACTTCAAAGCAAATGCGTACGTGCAAGTCAATCAACCGATTCCGACCTTATCATTTCCTTTTCACTCCACACATTAATCCTGTCAGTCAATTCCATTCTAAAGGCGGCCTGCTATTAGAGAATTTGACGTCTCCTGTCGTGCGTGTTTCTCCCACAGTTTCAAGAGCCCAAAATTGACGTGGCAGTGTATCAAAGCGACCATTGTACGTAGCGTTGGAGGCTTGATTGACAGTTTAATTAATGTCTCTGTTATATTCACCTTTGCCCGCAGCGATGTTTCTGTTAGTTAATTAGCTTTTGATGCTGTTCAGTGTATTTGGAACGTAATCAACTTTCAATAAGATGTTCTTGTGTTGTCTGTAATTATCTCGGCTTGAGAGAATTTTGGTTGTTTAAGTCTTCCTATAATCCGAGCATGTTTATGAATAATTATTAATTTTGTTGAAGGTATATCACCTCCATGTACTGACAGTAACTACTGGCTAGATGAAAAACTGTTTTAAATGTAATATTGACGTAAAGTTTTTCAATTAGATTCCATGTTCTACATTGTTCACCATGACCTTCCTAATATATGTTTAACCACATAACTTGTGTTTCCGCTCTGCAAACCTCCCCAACATAGGTTATGGGCCCAGTACAGTAAAGTGTATTGTATGTTGTTGAAATTGTTGTGAAAATAATTCGAAATCTTGGAGATTTGTAAAGTACATGTGAAGGAGCAGTAAAGGTTTTCTTGAATTAAATACGAATTGCATAGAAATATATTAAGATTTAATCCATTTAGTTCAATGGTTGAATATCAAGTCAGTTAGGTACTCAAAAAAAAACAAAAAAAGACCGTTGTCAACTGTCACAGCATGCCAGTTGACTACAGATAATGAAATGCAATGTCAATAATCGATTATAGGTCACATCAACATGAGGAATACCTCGATTAAATATTATTAGGCTAACAACTCGGCCATCCTTATGAGAGTGAGTCCTCTCACTTGATAAGCAACAAATTAACCATCAGAAAAAAAAATACATTAAACATTCAAGTTAAATTAAACAATAATCAAAGTCTTAATTAATACTTAAGATATTTTAAACAAAGTAAAGTTTTGATTCACTTCAGATCATATTCAACATCAATTTGCACAATCGATTTCAGGTTATAATTTTCACAGTCTGTTGTGATCTACGGTCATCTGTGCGATGACAATTGCTTGACATCATCCGCTATCTGCACTGACCGCTCACAACCCATGCTCTAAATCATCTAGTTGCATAGTCTGCTATGATCTGCGACCATCTGTGCGATGATTATCATCACCATATCCATTCTGCACTGGACGCTCATAGCCTATGCCTAAATCTTACAACATACTATGCATAGTCTGCTATAATCTACAATCATCTGTGCAATATCACCATTTCTTTGATATTAATCATTGCTGCACTGATTGCTCATAGCCTAAGCATAGCATCGTCAAATCTCCTGTCAAGTCCATTTAAATATTCAACTTAGTAAATCAAATCGTCCTTTAGTAGCCAAAATGCCTACTTTCATTCATAGTAAATCTAATTCTCTAAAATATGTAACTGTAATAGTCAATCAACCAATCAAATTAAAAAGAAATAAACTTTATAAAATTTGGAAAAGTGAACCCACTAACTTATCAAATAGAATTCTATACAATAAATATCGAAATAAAACAAATAAATATATAAATTATGCTAAAAATAAATACTATAAGACTGAAATTAGTAAAAACTTCCGGAATTCTAAAAAAATTTGGAGTATCATTAATTTACTATGTGGGAATATTACAAGATCAATAGAAGAAGTCGTTTTCAAGGCATTTAATCGTAAGGAAAAAGACTTAGCCGATACATTTGCAAATGAATTCCAACAAAATGTCGACATTATAACAAAACCTTGCAACACCACCATATTAGACCCGCTGACGTACTCTAGTGACTGCGGCATGTCCCTGCGAATTAACAATATATCATACGAAAACATTTTTAAAATTATAAATAACTTAAATATAAATAAAAGTCCTGGCTATGACGAAATACGAGTATCCGACTTAAAATATGCATCACAAAAAATTTCTCCAGTCATTACACATCTTATTAATACTAGCCTAAAAACCTGCACTTACCCTGATAAACTAAAAATAGGTACTATTCGCCCAATCCACAAAAAAGGATCCTTAAAGGACTACAATAATTATAGGCCTATCACAATTTTATCAAGCATTGACAAGATAGTTGAGCGTTGTATTGGCGATAAAATAAACCACTTTCTATGTGAGCACAATATAATAAACAAAAAGCAATTTGGCTTTCAGAAAGACCGAAGCGCCGCTCAGCTACTGTGTCAATTTAGCAACGAAATCAACACATACCTTAATGATAAAAAACATATTTTAATAATTTTTATTGATTTCAGTAAAGCTTTCGACACACTTAATTATAATATACTATCCCAGAAACTAGAATGCAGTGGTATAAGGGGTCCTCTACTCCAGTGGTTTATGAGCTACCATAGCAACAGATACACGACTGTCAAGCTAGGAAACTCGTATAGCGACTTGAAATTAACAACAAAAGGCACGGCACAGGGATCAATAATCGGGCCTACTGAATACCTACTCTATGTCAACGATATGTGCAATACTATAGAGGTAGGCTCTGTATACCAGTTTGCCGATGATACCTGCATCGTGGTTGCTGATAAAGACACTGAAGAGGCCGAGCGTCTTCTTCAAATCAACTTTGACTTACTATGTAAGTGGTCGCACGATGTTGGTCTCGTCATAAATGCCGATAAAACCAAAGCCATGCACATACATTCTTCACATAATCAAGCCACTTATACACCATCCATTAAGGCGCATAACCATACCTGTCTACACGCAGTATGTACCGATAGTTGTAGCTGTGAAACATTAGAATTCGTCAAGGAACATAAATACATTGGTCTCATAATCGACTACAAATTTAATTGGGTACCACACATTAACTATCTATGTGATAGACTAAGATCTATTCTGGGTCGAATAATCGTGCTTAAACATAAAATGCCATATAAAACTTTAAGACTACTGTACCTAGCCCTAGCTGACTCCATAATTGGTTATGGTCTCAGTAGCTATGGGAGAACATATAAAACGAATTTAGATAAAATTTACAAACTACAACAAAGAATCCTCAAAAATATTGTACCACTCAAAATTAAAACAAAATTCCAAAATGATTACTCTAAACTATTTCACTATTGCAACATATTGCCAATACAAAACATGATCAGACTTTCAATACTAAAAGACGAATACATCAATATAAATAATTTAATTAGGAGAACACGTCATCCTAAATTAAGAACTTTAGCTAACATAAAAACCTTTACCTTGCCTAGATGTAACAATACATATGGTATGAGAACATACACCTACATACTACCAAAAATAGTAAACGAACTTCCTACGGACATACAAAGTAAATACCTCTGTAACCCTAATAAAGCTAAATGTTTATTAAAAAAGCATTTTCTGCAAATTACAAACTATGAATATGTACTTTAGCTTGATACACTTATTACATCCTTAATTGTGGTATTATTATAATATAGAATAAGTAAAAACTTAAAATATCTTGTTTTTTGAATGTAAAACTTACAAACTTAACATCTAAATATATTTCTCTGTAGTACATACCTATAATAGACAATATATCTCCGAACTCACTAGCCATATATAAGCCATCAGTGGCTTTTGTGGTTTTTAGTATAATATTATTTAAACTCTGCGATAAACTTTTTTGAACATTAATAAAAAAAAAAAAAAAAAAAAAATCAATCTTTTTTTTTTTTCTTTTATTAATTCAAATCCTTTTAATCATAATAATTCTTAAGTCACAATATCATACTAAACTTTGACCGAAATCCGAACTAATTAATTTTATTCGTCCCCACTAATTTCGTCCTCGCTAGCGTCACTGGAAATATTTTTATAATTTAACCAGGGATGTATCTTGTCTACCGCTACTACATTTTCATACTTTTTATTACCTCTTCTAGTTAGAGGAGTATCCTCAATCAAAAACCTATCATTTTCTAGAATTTTTGCTATCCTGTATGGGCCGTGAAACTTAGATATAAGTTTTTTTGATTTACCTACATGTTCTTTATCTATAATTGTTCTTTCAACCCTGACAAGATCACCGATATTATATAACGTCACTCGTTTTCTATGCTTATCAAATGCTTTCTTTGAATGACGCTGTTGTTCATCTATTTTAGACTTAGCTTCAGTCCTCATTTTGACTAAATCATTATCACTAACACGACATATAACTTCATTTAACACCTCATTTATTATATTTTCTGATGAATTCAAAACCTTAAAACCAAATAGCAATTCTGATGGGCTTTTCCCAGTAGCCTTATTCATTGTGGTATTAATACCTAATTGGACGTCACCGATGTATTCATCCCAAGTGTTATCACTTTTACCGTGGCATTTCGTACTCAAAGCGTCCAATATGGTTCTATTGTAACGTTCTATTTGTCCATTCGCCCTTGGAGTGGCCACTGCATTAAGTATATGTTTAACATTTGTACTCTCCATGAATGATTTAAATTTCGAGCTTGTAAAACAAGAACCACGATCAGTGATAATGCGTGTTGGAGTACCAAAAGTACTAAAATATTCTCTAAAAATTCTTATGGCTGTGGTACTTTTTGTATCTCGTACAGCATTTATACTTATAAACTTTGTAAAGGAATCAATAATCGCAAGAATATAAGTATTACCTCTCCTAGAGCGAACGAACGGGCCTAAATGATCGGCGTGAAGCGTATGAAAGGGAATATCTGCTTTTGGTATCGGGTGAAGCATACCTTCCTTACGGCCACCCGGAACCTTATGGTGCGCACATTCAAGACACGCTGATACATACTTTTTGGTAAAACGTCGCATTTTAGAGAACCAAAACGTTTCGCGTAGTCTACTTAAAGTTTTCTCATAGCTAAAATGGCCTACATTGTCGTGGTTCATTCTTAAAACTTGCCACCTAACAGCTCTAGGAACTAACCATTTTATTTTGTCACCAACGATTCTGTACACATGATCACCTTTTAATTGATAATTTTTATACACATCTGCTACGTAAGTCGTATTTTTGTCACGCAAAATGTCCCTGATTTTCCTGATTTCTTCATCACTACTTTGTACCGTGGAAATCCAGTCCTTAACATCAATATTTAAAACATCGAGTACGTCTGTCTCATCGTCACCCGTTATGGGCTCAGTTACAGGAGCACGACTAAGGGCATCTACATGTGCCATGCGAGCTCCACACCTATATTCAATTTCGCAATCGTATTCCTGGAACTGCACCCACCACCGAGATATTCTTGGTATAAGATCTCGCTTTGTAAGAGTCGTACGCAGCGCGTTACAGTCGGTTATGATCTTAAATTTTAAACCTAACAAGTAAACACGGAAACGTTTCAGTGAGGCTATAACAGCTAACGTTTCTAATTCAAATGAATGTAAATTTTGTTGATCTTTAGTTGTTTTCCGACTGTAATACGCTACGGGCCTAAGTATTTCTCCACTATGTCTCTGCATTAAAATGCCGGCAATTCCTAACTTTGATGCATCAGTGTGTAATTCTGTTTCTAATTTCGCATCGTATAAGGCCAAAATAGGTCGTTCAACGAGTTTTTGTTTTAGTTTCTCAAAGGCTTTCAAGTGCTCGTCATTCCATTTCCAGGCGAAATTAGACCTGAGTAGATCAGTAAGAGGTCGCGCGATGATGGCAAAATCTTTTACAAAACGCCTGAAAAAACTGGCGAGCCCTATGAAACGTCTTATGTCATGTACGTTTTTGGGTACTGGGAAATTAGAAACAGCTAGCGTCTTACGTGACCCCGGTCTTATACCCTGGCCACTAACTTGAAACCCTAAAAAGTCTATTTCTCTATAGAAAAAGAAACATTTCTTAAGTTTCAAGGTCAGTCCTACCTCCAGGAACAATTTAAGTACTACCTCTAACCGTTCGAGACCCTCCTCAAATGTCCTAGCGGGAATCAAGACGTCATCCATGAAGTTAATAGCAAAATCAACGTTTGATTTTTGCAGAATCTTACTCATAGCCCTCTGAAAGACTGACGGAGCATTTGTCAAACCAAACGGCATCCGTTTAAACTGGTATTGACCGTCCGGTGTGACAAACGCCGTCTTGTCCTGGGAGCTTTCTACAATCGGTAATTGATAATATCCTGTTGCACAATCAAGCGTAATGAAGAGAGAATGTCCAGCTAACATGTCTAATTGATCGTCGATTAATGGTAGAGGATAATGTTCTTTCTTCGTCTTTGCATTGAGAGCGCGGTAATCCACACATAGTCTTTTCTCGCCAGTCTTTTTCTTTACAAGTAAGATAGGACTGGCATACTGCGAATTAGATTCGCAAACAATATCCGCGTCGATCATTTCCTGTACCATTGATCGCACAAGTTCGCGCTCAGGATATGAAAGCCTGTACGGGCGATATACGACTGGTTTAGAATCGGTTAATTCAATCTCCATTTGTACTATGTTGGTAAATCCTAAATCCTTTAAATTGTTGGAGAAACATTCTTTATATTTGTTTAATAGATTCTTTAATTCTTCTATTTGGTTACTGGTTAAATTCTGGTCATAATTTAATTCTGAGCAACAACTACTATCATTAAAATTTAAGACATTTACATCAAAATAACCATCAGTAATTTTAAAGGCACGAGTTAGCAAAGAATCCTTCTTAAGTATAACTAATCTATCAGATATATTTTGAATCAACAAACAACCACGACCTTTATTTATTTCATATTCCCCTGGAAGGAGGTAAAACTCATGATCATATTTTCCGCGAAGAGACCCACGTACGTACACAGTTCCTGAATAATTAACGCCACAATATACTTGAACTAAACACATTTCCTTAGTCCGTATTGAAGTGTCCGAGACCAACACAAGGTACAATTTGTTTCCGACTTCCCGTGTAAATATCAAGGAATCGTAAGTTTTTGTTATTACTATATCAGGTTTTTCAGTAAAATTATGTCCGATAAGTACAGGGTATTTAATGACATTGTCCTCCACAATTAACACATTTACTTTTTCTACGACAGTCTGTATCTGTATAGTAACAGTAGCGATCCCAAGGGGCAACACAACATTGCTACCAATGCCTCTCATCGTAGGAAGATCAGAATTATTTGTCCAAGTAATTCCTAGTTTTCTAGCATCACTACAACGAATTAAAGTACATTGGCTGCCTAGATCTACGTAGCCCAGAATTGATTGTCCATTAAGCATCAACTGCATGATATATTTACTTTCGTTTCTAGCGGTGTTTACACCGTCTATGCGTAATACATCCTTTTGACCTTGACCCACTTTATCAGCATTATTATTGGAGGGTAGTTTCGGACAACTTATTGCTGTATGTCCTAGTTTATTACAGATATTGCATTTAAGAATTTTTTTTGTACATTTAAAACTAAAATGTCCCGGTTCATTGCAGTTGTAACAAACGATAGAACTACTGGCACTTTTAGCCTTTACGTCATTGCTAGCAGGTTTGTTAGAAGAAATATTATATCGCTTATCTCCTAGACGCAACCTATCTGTTTCACGTGGCTGTTGCTTAATAGACTGAAAATATTCTAATACTTGTTCCGGTTCTTGACACTTCAATGCTTTCGCGCCTAATCTTAACGAGCGATCTTCGATTCCGTACAGTAAACAATCGACTGCCCGTTTACCCCTTATATCACATCGGTTCAGCATATTAATTTTTTCGAAATAATATAATTCTAGTGATTCATTATATTTTACGCGTTTACTTAACATTTCTGTAAGTAGCTCGGCATAATCGTCACTACTGGGGAAGGATTCTAATAATTTATGTTTCCATTCAGGCCACGAAAACGACATAGTGGGTAACGCTTGATACCACGTTTTTGCAACACCACCCAATTTTGGTAAAGCATAATGTATCACCTGATCATCGCCCCATTTGTATAACTTCGCACATTCATCAACTTTACTGAGCCACATTTGTATAGTTTGCCCCTTTACCATCGGATCAAAATCAGGTATGACGTTTCCTAACATTGGAAATTTATTGCCCTCAGGACGAGTATTTACTAAGGTATTTACTAATTTAGTCAGTAATAAATAAGTCACATTGTCAGTACTGTTATTGGAACGTCTTACTGGAGAACATGAGCGCTTACGATGGCGCGACAACCTGGAGCCGCTGCCACTGCCACGTACATCTGCAGTCTTGCTATCCTGCCGGCGGTTGCAGCGACTGCTTCCACTCCTACGGCACCGCTCACGACGGCCACGGTGATTGCTTCGACTGCTACGACTGCTTCCACTCCGACGGCGCCGCTCATGACGTCCACGGTGGTTGCTTCGGCTGCTACTGCTCCTCCGATAACGCCTCCGATGATCATGATCACTGCTTCGGCTACTGCCCCTGCAATATTGCTGACGTCGGTGCCCGTGACGGTCCCGAGTACGGCTCCTTCGTGCACACGAAACACTCGTGTCTGTATCATCACTCGCTGATCTACGCTTGCGCCGTTTCCTTTTTTCTTTTCGATCGTATCGTTTTCTTTTATTTGACAACGAATTTTGACGATTGGTCTCTTTAGGTGTCGCATTTCTATCTTCCATGTTGTTACATAGAAAAAATATTGAAATAATGCATGTATGACGAAAACTTCAAAATGTGAGCGTTTTTGCTAGCAATCTATGACTAGCCTGTCCAATACCACTTCTGAGATGAAGGAGCAGTAAAGGTTTTCTTGAATTAAATACGAATTGCATAGAAATATATTAAGATTTAATCCATTTAGTTCAATGGTTGAATATCAAGTCAGTTAGGTACTCAAAAAAAAACAAAAAAAGACCGTTGTCAACTGTCACAGCATGCCAGTTGACTACAGATAATGAAATGCAATGTCAATAATCGATTATAGGTCACATCAACATGAGGAATACCTCGATTAAATATTATTAGGCTAACACATGTAGGAAGAAAAATGACTTCGAATGTACGTATAGAATTATTGACGAAGGACAACTACGACAGTTGGAAGGTACAGATAGAAGCATTGTTAATTAAAAATGACTTCTGGGAGTATGTAAGTGGAGAAAAGCCAAAACCTACTACCGATGCTGCTATATCGACATGGAAGACAGCTGACAGAAAAGCAAAGTCTGAGTTGATATTGGCATTAGATCCGAGTGTAGTTCGTCACGTAAAAAGGGTGGAAACTGCACGAGAGGTATGGTTAAAATTAGAGAGCTTGTTTGCATCAAGAGGACCTGCAAAGAAAGCGAATTTAATGAAAAGGCTCATGTTACAAAGGATGAGTGAAAACCAAAAGGTACATGAGCACCTTGATTCCTTTTTTGAAGCTGTCGACAAATTGGAAGAAATGGATATAAAAATCCATGATGATTTATTAACGATAATGCTGCTGTACAGTCTTCCGGGAAGTTATGAAAACTTTAGATGTGCTATAGAGTCTAGAGATGAACTTCCAAAGCCAGAGCAACTAAGAGTTAAAATCATCGAAGAGGATAGTTCAAGAGGAAACGCTCAAGTTGACAAAATAGAAGGCGCCATGTTTTTGGACAAACATCAGAAGAAAACGACTGGAAAAACATTTAAGTTTAAATGTTTTAAGTGCCACAATTTTGGCCATAAGGCATCGGACTGCACTAAGAAAAGGGAGAAGACTCAAGAAACTCGATGTGTGGAGTCATGTACTAGTCATGAAAGTAGTGAAGTTTTAACTATATATCATTTTTCAGATGACTGCCGCATCGCTGTTGATGCGAAGCGCCGTCAGAAATGGATTTTTGATAGTGGTTGCACTTCTCACATGTGCAATGACCCGCAAAGGTTTGCTGAGATACTCCCTGCGAGTCAAAAATTAAAATTAGCCACAGATTCTTTGACAACCGTGCAAGGTAAAGGTACAGTTGAATTATTAGCATGCAATGATGATCGAACGCGAAAAATTAAATTTGAAAATACCCTATTGGTTCCCGATTTACGTAGTAATTTAATTTCCATCGCCCAACTTACCGAACGAGGTTGTGAAGTCACGTTCAAGCATGACGTAGCCTATGTAGTTAAAAAGGGTGAGGTAAAACTGACCGCTGATCGGCGAGGTGATTTATATTACTTGAGGGAGCTGGACGCTTCAGCGTCTGTGGTAAGTAGTGAAAGTGTTGATCTGTATAGATGGCATGAGCGTATGGGACATCTGAATGCTAGGGATCTTATGAAAGTACTAAAGAAATCAGGTATTGATCCGATGAAGATCGATAGTAACTTGCATGATTGTGATGTGTGCGCTAAGGGTAAAATGGTGTCGTTGCCTTTTGTGAAATCCAGTTTACGCTGCAACGAAAAATTGCGAATAATATACTCTGATGTGGTAGGTCCAATGAGAGTTCAATCGAATGGCGGAAATAAATACTTTGTTACTTTTATTGACGACTGTACTCGTTGGTGTGACGTCTTTATGCTGAAAAATAAAAGTGACGTTTTGTCAAAGTTTAAAATTTTTAAATGTCATGTAGAAAATTTGACAGGAAGAAAAATTAAATTTTTACACACGGATAACGGAACTGAATACAAAAATAATTTATTCAATGAATATTTAGAAAATGAAGGAATTAAGAGACGTTTTACGACGCCATACTCACCTCAAAGTAACGGCATCGCTGAACGGATGAACCGTACGTTGATTGAGATGGCAAGGTGCATGATCTTATCGTCAGGTATTTCACCAAGTTTTTGGGCAGAGGCTGTAGCTACTGCATGTTATTTGCGTAATAGGTGCCCAACTAGTAGTCTAAATGGCGAAATTCCATACGAAAAATGGTTTGAGAGACCTGTGAATGTCAAATATTTAAAAACATTTGGCACGGAAGTACACGTCTTGGATAAGGAACCAGGTAAAGATAAGTTTGCAGCACGAAGTTCACTTGGCATTTTTGTGGGTTATCCAGCTGATGCTAAAGGCTATAAAATATGGATACCTGAGAATAGAAAAATCGTAGTGTCGAGAGATGTAAAATTTCAGGAAGGTAAACTGACTGAAATTGAGTGTAAGGTCTCAAATAAATCACTAATAGAACCACAATATGAAAAGAGTATTGTGAGAAAGACTGTTGATATAGAAATTCAAACTAAAGAACAGTCGGATGTGCCATTTAGTAATGAAAATTCAAGAGAAGAAGTTCCATTGGATATTCAACCGAATGTGCCAGTGATTGATGAAGGAACATCAGAGAATACAGAATCTACTGGAATTGGTAATAGAAACGTTACTTTAAAAAGAGGTCCTGGAAGGCCAAGGATTCAGAAAGGACAGGTTGGCCGCCCTCGTAAAATCTACAATATGGTTGAGGTAGAAGAGAGTAGCGACAATGAGTCATCGACGGAAGAATACGTCGACACTGATGATTTTGTTGGAGCAATTGAAACCACGTTGAAGGAAGCTTTAGCATCTGACGAAAAGGTCCAATGGGATGAAGCGATTCTTTCAGAAATAAGGAGTCTAGTAAATAACGACACGTGGGAAATTGTGAAGAAACCTTCAGATCGTAATATCGTAGGATGTCGATACGTGCTGACTACAAAGCTAAATGTTGACAATACCGAGAAAAAGAAGGCCAGACTAGTAGCAAAAGGATACAGTCAGCAACATGGCCTAGATTATAATAAGACATTCGCCCCAGTTGCGAGAATTGCAACTGTACGTTTGTTGGTCGCCTTAGCTGTCGAAATGGGCATGGACATTGACCAGATAGATATAAATACCGCCTATTTAAACGGTGATCTGAACGAAGATATTTATATGAAGATCCCAGAGCTGCTGAAAGAAGGTTTAGAGAAATTAAAAAATGCAGATGGCGTTAATTCTGCAGTAGGTAAAAAAGCTGCTAAAATGCTTGAAGATATGAAAGCAGGTGGTGACACCTGTCGTCTGAAGAAATCTCTTTACGGTCTCAAACAAGCTGGACGACAGTGGAATATTAAACTGGACGAGAAGCTGAGAGAAATGGGATTGAAACCTACGATAAATGAACCTTGTTTGTATCACAAACGCAATAAAGGTGGATCAGATCTTTTTGTTGTTGTTTACGTGGATGACGTATTAATCGCATCAAAAAATAGATTGTATATAGATAAATTCAAGCAGGAATTAGCGAGGAGATTTGAGCTTAAAGACTTTGGTCAAGCAACCTTCTGTCTCGGGATAAATATAAAGAAAAGTGGCAATGAGTATTTCTTGTCACAAGAGAAGTATATAAAAGATATTTTGAAGAAATTTGCTATGGATAGTTGCAATCCAATCCAGACTCCAATGGAAATCGGAAATCCTGTTATTAGTGAAAAAGAAGTAATAAAAGGGAAACAATTTCCGTATAGAGAACTTATTGGAGCACTCATGTATTTAAGTGTAGCAACTAGACCTGATATCGCCAACGCTACGGCAAAACTTGCACAGTTTGCAGAAAACCCGCAGGAAACTCATTGGAGGGCTGCGAAGCGAGTTCTTCGATACTTGAAAGGTACGATAACTCATGGTTTGGCGTTTAAGCCGACAGGGTTATGCATACAAGGGTATGCAGATGCAGATTGGGGTAACTGCCTCATTGATAGACGATCCTTTACGGGTTATTTATTCGTTCTAGGGGGCGCAAGCATATCATGGACTTCACAAAAGCAACGCATCGTTGCGACTTCTACTTGTGAGGCTGAGTTTGTGAGTTTGGCAGAAGCTATGAAAGAAGCTGTGTATTTGAATAGCCTGTTGAAAGAACTAGGTTTACATCAACTCTGTAAGGTAAGAATGCATGCTGATAACTTAAGTGCTATTTGCCTTGCTGAGGATCATGGTATACATCATGCGAAAAGTAAGCACATTGACATTAGACATTTCTTTATAAGGGATGTGCTACGTTCCAATAAAGCTATAACATTGGAACATTTGTCAACTGATAAGATGTTGGCAGATGTTCTCACCAAACCTTTGCCTCGCGTAAGACACGAATTACTAACAAGTGCGTTAGGATTGTGTGTGAGAAAATAAAGATAGGTTTATTATTTGTGAATCGTATCGTACATGAGTTGAGGGGGTGTGTTGAAGGTATATCACCTCCATGTACTGACAGTAACTACTGGCTAGATGAAAAACTGTTTTAAATGTAATATTGACGTAAAGTTTTTCAATTAGATTCCATGTTCTACATTGTTCACCATGACCTTCCTAATATATGTTTAACCACATAACTTGTGTTTCCGCTCTGCAAACCTCCCCAACAAATTTTACACTCACGGGGAAAATTTTAAATAAGAAAACATTTTTAATAAAACCTTTTTATTTAATAAAATGTGTTTTTTTGAGCCGATCTTATCAATTTGGAATTACAATCAGAAACTATTGCTGCCTGATTTGATAGTTGAAAAGTATTTCATTGCTTTTAGGATTATGTGTTTGATATTAGGACGGTATCTTCTTATTAGGCATCAATGCGTATTACGCAATTTATCAACTATATCCTAAGGAGACGTCGCCGGCTCGATTCTGCAGCGACGATAACCGATGAGCCGGTGAGCTGTAATGATAGCCGTGCACAATCGCGTTGATGTTGAATTGTTGACTAAATTGCATTTTAATTAGTATTCTAATCAGACGTTAGCTGTCTCCTACAAGCCAACTATAGAATAGATATGAGCAAGATATAAACTCACACTTAGATAAGATTCATAAACTATTTTGATTTAAATTCTTTTAATTATTGTACATACTACGATATATGTAGTAGCGCAGTATGTAGGTATCTCTTACTAAAATAATAATTCCATTTGTAAAGTAAAATAAACTCCAGAAAATGAGACATTTTAGAGCACAAAAATGTTTTGTCGGCTCATGTGAAGACTTTAACGTTAACAAGTAATTAGTAAGTAAGCATAAAGGTCACGTTTGCAAAGTGGTGTAGCTTTGCGATAGACAACGGGCAGCGTTTACAGCGTTTTCTTTAATGCAGTTGCGTAATGGAAAATATGCATTTCACTGCACTCATCTGTCTGAAGCAGAGCGGGTTACAAATCCACAAAAGTCTGAATACCTACTATACAAATATTATTTATACATAATTTAAAAAAAAAATATGATGTTTTTTTTTTGGTAAGAGTGTTAAGAGTTACTTGAAATATCAGTATTTTTTGTGTAATCTTCACAGACGTGATGGGTATATAACCACGACAAAGCAAAAGTAAACTAATTTTCTAGACTCATACGTCTTCAAGTAGGTAACTACTCTTAGTGCGGAATGTTTCGCGTCACCTTGACACGCGTACACGTCAAAAATTGCGCTAACTATCGTCAAACACAAAAAAGCGTTGTTAAAACAAAATTATGGCCTTGACGTACGTCAAATAATAACAATTACGTAATCGTTATTATTAGACATAAGTATGTTATGTTAACCAACCGTTTGAAACAATCGGCCCTTACTAGTCAGTTTACTCTATTAAAATCTCAACATGAAAACTTAGGTGAAGAGCTTGAAGTGAGTTATCAGTAGTATCACTCCCTTACAACTAAGTTTTCACGGTGAGCTTAAAGATTACTAAGACAGGTTGTTGTCAGTGACAACATATTTTTTTTTTTTGTTTTGTCATATTTAGATATCGTTGACCATCACATCTGTAGCGTTTCGCTAGCTAATGGCATTTGACCTTATATAATCCGCTTATGCTGTTGCTATGACCGCTACCTAATCCGCCGTGTAGGCATTAAGTCCATCTCTGTACATTTGTGTGCTTAAAGTATTAAATAAATAAATTAATTAAATATCTTTTTACCCGAATTATACCTACTTAAAAATAAGAATCTTTAACCAATACCAAAGTTTCGTTCTCATACATCGTCATATTTAGAATGGACTACTTAACGGTTCGCATTACACCCTGTAACTGGCTTCATGTCACCATAAACGAGGCTTTTACCATTCGGTAGGTTGAAAGCTCGCACGACTGCTAATGCAAGGCTACTAATGCTATGTTACCGAACAGCGATAGTAGTTTTTTGACCCCGGGTGTGTCACAAAGTATTTTAAAATAATTACTGTTGAACTAGTCTAGTACTCAGTTTTAATGGCTTCGTTACATTTTTCCCTAATGGTTTGAGTTAAAAGCGAAAGCTAAAAGTAAACCGCTTTACTTTTAAATGCAAAGCAATTTGTTTAAAAAGTCATAGAGCAATAAGTACACAGTGGCAGAGACATCGAATCGACTCGCAGCTCGTTACCATGGATTCAGTAGGTACACGATTCTGAACGCCCTTCCATTGATTTTTTTTGTCGGATATAAAAAAATGCTATTCCATACATTTTGACCGCGTGGATATTTGAAAGAAAGAAAGTACATTTATTTAGCACAGATTAAAAGACACACAATACACCAGATACATACATCAGATAAAAACGATTAAAAAGTGTAAAGTCCGATGTAAGAAATTAGCAGGAAAGTGTGCCTCACGGCTACGCCTGAAAAGGCCCAGTTCAGCAAAAATGTCAGATAACTAATGCCTGACGCTGGTTTTCAACTGGACCTGACGTGTGACGTGTGTGGTGACGGATGTAAATCAGTGTTATACTTCAACGTGACTCCGTGTATGCTTAGATAAATAAAATTAATTTGTGTCAGAATATATTATTGTACTTTAAAATAGTGTGATATTGAGTGACTTCGCAAAAATAAACAAAAAATACTGATAAATAAAATGAGACGGCCGCATGATAGACCTTTGTTAATATGTAAATAAATAAATTCTTCGAAACGAGTCAGAACAATGACTTCCACGGTCAAACACATTATCAAAAAAAAGTTTTTTGCATTTTCTGACTATCTAGTACTCAAGGCTCAGTTGGTCCGATAGAAGTTTTTGATCTTTCTAAGAAGCAGGATCGATTGGCATAAAAATAAAGTTTTTGTAATCATTGCTCATTTTTCTGCTGACTTTCTGTGTAATCTGTGGAAGAAAATCAAAATTTCTCAAAATTTAAGAAAAGTCTCCAAGACTATTTTGCTGTGGCTAGCAGCCCTTACTGCCCCATTTCAGAAATCCACCCTGAATATTGTCATATGTGTATCTTATACATATAACTTGGTATCGAACTCGAATTAATAAACCAATTTAGCGTACCTTTCTAAAAATCGCTCGTGTAATTTGTAAATCAAACTCTGACAGTAGACACTCGCTCTGCGCTTTCAAAATAATATTATTTATTTTATTAAAACTTTATGCACAAGTATAAAACTGTACAAAGGCGGACTTAATGCCTTGGGCATTTTCTACCAGTCTACCTTAGGGTGACAGTAGGTGCAATAACAGAAAACAAATTAGAAGAGAAAAAAAAATATATAACTAAAAAAAATATAGGAATAAATACATAAATACATACATACAACAAAATATTAAAAAAAAAAAAGTTATGAGAGATAAACAAGAAAATCTACAACAACTTAAATCTGAGACGAATCTGCCAACTTCTTGTGTATGTGTTCTCGAACTTTCACTTTAAATGTGAACCGATTGGTTACCGTCCTGATATTCTGAGGGAGCGCATTCCAAAGGAAAACCGCCTGTACAAAGAAAGAAGACTTTATAAACCCAGAAGACGAAGAAGACGATTATTTTAATAATGTAGTTCTGAAGCGTCAACATAATGGGTTTATGATAAAAATATAAGTTTGATTATAATGACGATTACCTACCTACGAGCATCGTTAGTTTTGTAAAATATTTACCAATTATACACGAAATCGCATAGGTATTCGTGTAAATAAAAACATTTTAATGTTCTACGCAGATAGTTCGCGCCCGCGCCGCAGTAGAAAACTACTACTTACATCATTGGCTAGGACATTTCATAATATATTATTGGGCATTAAATATAGGTGGCTAATATATGACCTGATCGCTAGCGCAAGTAAATTTACCTTAATTAATAAAGAATGCGTAAATAACATTCTACGTGACAAGAAAATTATATTATTTTCGTCAATGAACAAGGAAATGTGTTTGTCTAATATGTTTTTAATTAAATTTGTGTTACACCTACCTATTTTAAGGGTGATGCGTAGAAAATGAGAAATTCTCGGAATATCTTGCTTCATTATTGTAAGTATATTAATTTATTGAGTGAAGTGTGCTGTGCTTCAATAATATTTTCCTATATTGAAATATGAAATGAAATATGAAAACTAATTGACTTCTGTAATCGATAATGCCATTAGTAGGCGACTATGAAGCCGTACGCCCTATGATGGATTATTACTCAATAATAATGGATGTACTGTATAATTATTATAAATGGAAAATGGACCGGGCGACAATACTATCAGCATTATGAATTTGCGTTTGCTTCGCAGTGAGAACAGTCTGGTGTCATAATTAGATGCTTTTCCGCAATAATAAAAGTAATTATTAGTGATCGTCCCCTTTTACCTAAATGGAACACATTTACGGAATACAGGCGTGATGTGAAACGTCACATCATGTTATTATAGTATCATGTTATTATAGTATTTCTGATAATTTCCACACTATCCAGCAAAAACACTCATCGTCTGTGTCATCAACGTCAGACAGGTCCTGTAATCGCAAACCGACTGACCTAGCAAAGTCGGCAAATGAGGTGTACGACTGCCCCCGCGACGTCTAAGAGGGGTGCACGTGGAACACTACGCGCCGCCACCTTGTATTCTGAGGCGCAATCGTAATTTAAAACGTTCAAAATCTAGTCGCAGTCTCATCTCAGCGACAAACAAATGTCAAAAACTTGTCAAAATGTAGGAAAATTAGAAGTATTTTTGACAGATTGAGACTGAGATCAGACTGTGAACGTTCTTAAAATTACGAGAATTGCCTTCCTGATCTCAGTCTCAATTTGTCAAAAATACCTCTAATTTCCCTATATTTTGACAAGTTTTTGACATTTGTTTGTCACCGAGATGAGACTGCGACTAGATTTTGAACGTTTTAAATTACGAGAATTGGCGTTCTGATGTGCGGGGGCCGACGGGCGTCCCCGAGTCCGTCAGCCCTGGACCCATTTAGGGGGCTGGAAGAGGGCTTTGTCCGCCCTCCGTCGAAGTCCGCTGCGCTTGCAGCAGGCCGGGTGAGTGGACGAGATCTTCCACTCCCTTTCTGCAGCCTAGCGAAACGGTCGTCTCGCAGAAGGAACCACCGCGTCCCAAGACTCTTATCTGCCGACCATCGACTCGACTACGGCCGGCAGCGACAAGTCATTGCCTACTTCTGAGATGAGGGTACGGCGTGGCTCCACCCAGGCGGCACACTCTGCCAGCGTATGCCGCGCCGGGTCCTCACGGCAGTCGACGCAGTGGTGACACCGGGCGTCCGGCTCCCTGTCTATGCGACACAGGTACTTCTCGAAGCAACCATGCTCCGAGAGCACCTGCGTTACCTAAAACGACAGATAGTCATGCCTCCTCTTGAGCCAGCGCTCGAGTATCGACCGGACCGCCTCTATGGTGACGAGGCCAGCGGTAGGACGTGAAGCCTGCGGAATGTCAATTCCGCCATCAGGACCTCGCGAAGCTGAGACAAACGTAGCTCCATGTGGCGCAGCATCGGCTGTTCGCTTCGCGCCTGCGCTTCCTCGCAGCGGTACAGCGACGCGAGTATTTTGGCCTCCAGGTCCCAGGGCAGGAATCCGGTCAGTACGCAAGCCGCCTCGTAGGAATTAGTGCGATACCCCGACTGACGACTGACGACGACTTTGACGGCCATCGCTCTCTACGCCTTTCGCAGAACTGTGACGCTACTGACCGTCAGGTCAGTCACCCAGTTCGGGCCCATACAGGACCATCGTTCGCACAATCCACACGTAGAGCCGCCTACAAGCGGCGCTTGGGCCCCCCAGATTGGGTACAGTGTTGATAGCGCCCTAGCTGCGCCCAACAACTTGGGCTCCAGCCGCCAGAAGTGGGGGCCGAAATCCCATCGGCTGTCAAGCACCGGCTGTCGAGCACTTCATGGTAGACTCGACAGCGATCCGAGCTTCCCCGACCACGATGTGTGAGCTGGGCGGCGGTGCCCGCCAAGGGCCATGAAACAACATGGCCTCCGACTTGCTGAGAGCTACCTCCAGGCCTAGGCAAAGTATGCGGCTCACCACCTGAGTCGCTCCGCAAATAAAAATTCGGAAAAGTGGTGTAAATTTGAAACGACAATTTACCTCATCATCCATCACATAATGGCTTTCATAAAGGGCACGTACCTGAGATATGATATAACAGTGACGCTTCGTAACTCGTAGAACTAAGCGTCATACCGCTTACGAGGCTTAGGCGGCTTAACTCGAAGGCGCTTTTATGTACTGATTAAAGTGTCGCTGGCGTCTATAAGAAAATAATTTTTCAGCATATATGTAGCTTTGAAGATTAAACTAGGTCATAAGTAAGAAAAAAGGTTCTAATATCACATAAACAAGAAATAACTGCATATCGACGCTTGAAATGCAAAATTGACTAAGCAACATACATGGGTGGGACTAACTTTACAGGAACACAGTTTAAAGTTTAACTTTTCATTTTAAAAAATCATATAAATTTTGATTCAGATGCTTAAATAAGATTTTCAAAACAGTAAGAATTATGCCTGTAGGATGATTACAAGAATTTATATGATTTTTTTTCTGAGAAGTTCGACCTGTTGTTTAGTCAATTTTACCTTTCAAGCGTCGATATATAAAATACAAGTAAGATCAAATACTTAGTATTTACCAAAAAAAAGTATTATATAATTGAAAGTACGGAAAAGCAGTGGACAACTGCACGTCGTGTCTGTGACAAGAAGCCTTCTACTTAGTATGATGCTGTCCTGCGCACAGCGCTGTTTTGCAGTGGTCACCCAAAAATTACGTACGAAAATTAAGCCAGGTTTTTTAAAGAAGAAAATGTATTTTAAAGTAGATAATATTATGACTGAAATCATAAGAATAATGGGATAGGTTTATTAGTTAAGTAGAGTTCTTAGTGAAGGAGTGCGCGATCCATATATCTATCTCAGCCGCGAAGCAGCATTTATTTTCTGGTCTGAAGTGTTTAGGTGCAGTGTAGATTTCAATTTGACAGTTCAACAACATTCATTGCGTTATTGTTTAGCAGAATTTTTTTCCCAACATATGAAGCAATATACATATTAGCAATATCCTTCAGATGGTGACTGAATGTACATATGTTACGCAATTAAGGTGCTGCCAACCGATTCTAAAAATCTCACCGTGAAAAGTTAGGTGAAGTGAGCTTAGAGTGAACTGTCAAGAGTATCAATCCCTAGCATCAGGATGACACTGATAGCTCACTCCACGCTCACTTCATCTAAGTTTCCACGGTGAGATGGTTACAGAATCGCACTGCTGGTCTGTCTTTGGTTTAACAACGCACGTGTGGTGTCTCTGGTATTCAAAATAATCAGTTACCAAGATGAGGGCCGCTGCTTGATTGTCACCTAATTATTAAAATAAAAACAATCCCTAATTTCATTTTATCAAATGGTTCAACGAAAATACTTATGGGTCAAATGCTCTGCAGTCTAATACAGTCTATTTCATAATATTGTCATTGATCGGTTTATATGAGCTGCGTGCCGCGTTTGAGCATACGCGATACATAGTTAGGACTTCCTAGAACATTCGAATATAACCAACAATGGGGACCTGCTATTCAAATTATTTTTAATTAAGTATTGTAGATGTATAGACGCCAGCACATCAAGCTACCCGAAACTGTCAACTGTGTACTTTAGCGATAAAGTTGAAAATCTATTAAAGAAATTTGATAGATTGCTGAATTCAATTGATTTGCTTGATGTGCCCCGATCTGTACATAGGTGACTACTTAGCACGAGGAGACCGTTGCCCGCCTGGTTTTCGCTATTATATAATATTGTATAAAATAGAATAATATTGGTCTCGTTTTGTTAAAGGAAAAAGTATAGGTTGTAAACTTCTGAATGAATGTAATTCAAAGTTAGACGAAAGCTCTTTACTTGTCATTGTTTTTTTTACTCCTAGACAGAAGATTGTGTCTCCGTTATAAGAAATAAAAATTGGACCAATTACTTGGTCATTGGGTCTATTTTAACTAGACTTAGGTAACTTACTCTTGCTGAATGGTTTTCAGTCACATTGTTATTATTTACTCTTTTCAAAATTGGTGATATTGCCACAATAGGTATATCGTTTGGCTTAGCAACCGCAGAAGTGAATACTACAAACTCTTCATTAAAAACATCATTCATTCACTTGAAGCCCACATTCCTCTCTGTATTGTAAATCAGAAATTTTATCCACAGTTTTCTCAAAACTGGCAGATATAAAATATATAAGCTATAGGTACCACAAACTTCCTTTAGCCCACCTCTATTCCACCGTTTTAATAGTCCGGAGATTGATCCTTTAAGCCTCTAAATTTTAATTTACTTCCGTATGCCTACGCGTGTAATTATTTCAAACGATTTAAACCTGGCTTAGTAAAGCGGTGTATAATATGCTAGCAAAGCTGTAAATTCTCCAGGGCGTTACTATGTAACTATAGGTCCATGTTTATAATTATAACTAACGTAATCGCCATTTGTTTCTTTTACATACCTGTGTGATATTTAACTAGCCCATACAAGATATATATCTGCTCTTTTTATTGTGTTGTATAATTATATTTCCAATTTCTTTATCATAACCAATTAATTAGGCAATATTTACAATTGGTCAAATTTAAAGTACAAGTATTTAATTTCACATAAGTTTATTATTATAAAAAGTTGGAAGCTAGGTGCATGGTTCCAATTGGTCATTTAATATAGAGAAGAACCGACAAGAAACTGCACGGTTACCGACTAAAACACCACGGTAGCCTTCCCAGTATTTTTGTAAAAATTACGATTTAGAGTGGCTAAATGTGGTACGAGACAAATTTTGTACCTAATTAATTGCGCAAACTGACTCGACCGCATAAAGTTCTGTGCACACAGTATAAAAGAAATTCGGATCACCACGTCCTAATACAAATATGCCCTTGGCGGACAATACTCTAGTTTATTTTAAAGAAAACAGAACTTAGATTAAGAAATCAACAACAAACCTTGATCGACATAAGCGGGGCTTCCATGAACGCTATATTCATCAAGGATAAACAGCATTCCAGTTAAGATTCAAACCTATTTATTTTAACATTCAAGTCACTAGCGACGAGACCACAGTACATAAATCGAACAGTAGATGAACTGTCAAAAAAAGGATGATTCGAATTTTTCACTGCTTATAAGAAAAATACAGAAAGGATGTGGAAACAAAGTGCTTAAAACCTTAAATGTGTCAAATAGGTGTCTGAATCGTAGTTTCAGAAGGTCCATTTACAAAAAAGTTGGGAAGTTAATTGATCGTGAAAAAAGCTAGTTGACCGTGAGTTTCTTGCCGGTTCTTCCTTCAAGAAAAAAGGAATCAAAAAACCATCCATGAGTAGGTATTTTAAAATCAAAAGCTTATGTGAGGTTCCTGTTTGTGTTTTGTCTCATAGTCTGGAACTGTATCTATTTATTAAAAGCTTTGCAGGAAAAGCCCTTTCAGAGGTTCGAAGAGAAAGCTGCTACTGACAAAGCAGAAGCAAGAAAAAGACAAACGTCATTCACTTTACGTCGTCGTACCGAAACCGAGCGGCAGACTGAAGAGCCGTAACAGTTGTTCTCAATCTTAATAAATTTCGGTAGGTCTAGTGCAGCACAATTCAAATTGTGGCTTCTCTAATATCCACTGATTAAGTTGAGCCTGCAGAAAAGCGTCCAGTGGGCCACCAACAGCCATATGGTTCACCTGGAAATCTCTTGACTAACTAAGAAGCCAGGACAGCTGCAGGCTGTAGATACAACTTAGTCAGGTGGGGGTACTTCGATTAGCCACAATGCGACTGTGGAGCCGCCACATCGCAAACGGTGCCTCACCTCTTGTCATCCTTGTTTTGCAACAACACCTGCACTATGGAAGACCTTTGCGAGGCCAACGATAATGCTGTTGAAGTGGCCGAATTCAGGTGAAAGTTTATTTAAAACTTGTAAATCGATACGAAGTTGAAGTAGAAGTGATAGTAGATCTCTTCACCACCCTTGGTTGACTGGTAGAGAATGCCTAAGGCAATAAGTCCGCCTTTGTACCTTTTTGTGCGGAAAGTTTAAATAAATAAATAGCCGAATGCTGGCCCCCTATTACTGCCATAACTGGTAAAAAATTGTGTATACTTTAGAGAAAATAGATGTGATGTGTTACTGCTTATCAGTATACTGTGGCACAACCACGGCGTTCCATTTGAATCTCTAAAACTTTACAGTGAGTGTTTGCTGTAAATTGTAGTGGATGCATTTCGTATATGTTCGTGGTTTATCTTCGTCGGTTGATGTCTTGAATATGGGATGCAAAACGTTATCATGCAAATGCCACTGGTTATTTGTTATGTGCAGTTGGAATGTAAGGGGGGGGGGGGGTGTATTGTAAGGGAGGGAGCTTTGAGTAAGTGAGCAAAGTTGTAAGAGTATTTGTGTTTTGGGAACGTAACTCTCATTTCGAAAAATAATTATATTCTGAAGGCACGGGCCTGCGGACGGTGAGTAATGGGTAACTCACCGTCCGATCAGGACCAGTCCTGTGCCGGACGGCGCGTACGTGTACCTCGCGTGCCTCAAAGAGATGTCAACAACAGGGCAAGGGCCGGACTCTGCCGGGGCAGCGGGATTGTCCGAAAGGGTTACCGCTACCCCGGAACATACAGGGCTAAGGAAGGAACACTGGTGGGTTTTAGTCAGTAAGAGTCTTACGCTCCCTTCCGCTCCACCCAGAGCGGGAGACCCTTATTTGATGATTTCCCACCCTCAAAAAAAAAGCCAATTTACGTAATTTTTAACCGACTTCAAAAAAGGAGGTTCTGTATTCGACCTGTATGTCCGTTCTCAAAAACGAATGGACAAATTTTAATGTTTCTTTCACTAACGTGATTTACATACTTTCAGGAAGGTTTTAATATATAATACATTAGGTAATTATTCTTATGTACGAAGTTATATACATAAATGTACTGCATCTCCGGCATTTCTATATGAATTTTGATGATTCTTCTTGCTTGGCACCTCTTGGCTGTAATTGTATATCTACCTATGTATTGTTTTTAATGGATTAGATATGCCTCAAGGGTGGTCTCATATAAATTTGATTAACTTTGCTTGGGTAGTTTTTGAGCTAGCTTCAATAATACGATTTTTTTCCACTTAGTTTTTATTGATGATGTTTTAAGTGATATTTACATAGCAAGTAGTGTTAATTGAATTTGTGTCGGGTACCTACAACTAAAAAGTGATTTTTTTTACAAAAAAACAACCGACTTAAAAAAAAAACTACAAAGTGAAAAATAACTTTAATTCCGAAAGTCGGTGTCAAGAAACAAAAATGCGGAACCAACGAGACCGACTTCCGAATTTAAAGTTATTTTTCACTTTGTAGTGTTTTTTTGTGAAATCGGTTGTTTTTTTAAACGTTCAAAATCTCTCGGCGACAAACAATTTTCAATTTTTTTTTAAAAATTTAGGGAAGTTAGAGATATTTTCAAGAGATTGACACTGAGATCAGACTGTGAACGTTCATAAAATTACGAAAATTGCCCCTCTGATCTTACTATTTCGAATGACCAACAGAGACTAAGGCCTTACTATCGAGAAAAAAAATCGTAGTCTTGGTTCGTTATTATTATTTTTTATACGTGGAAAATATAATTATTATTACTACTATTAATAAATATAATTATTATTATCAGACTTGGACTTGGTCTTAGTTTAATTGACCTCACCATCGACAACAAATTTCATACCTACTCCTTACATGATTACCAATTATTTCTTTACGTAGAAAATTCTGCGTCAGTTAAATAATAAAAAGAAAGAACTGGTTCAGCGTTTGATTATCGTGGACTAAAAATGATTAAAACAAAATATAGTCTCCGTATTTTCTTGCTCTTCCTGCAATAAGCGTTAAATAAAAATGTTCAGAGATATAATTTTGGCATTCACCGCTAGTTTTTACGAAGCAGCAGAAATATTTCGCTTCGCATACCGCCAGTAGACACGCGGCGCGGCGCGAGAAAAAACAATATTTCTGTACAATTTAAATGCAAAGCTAAATCAGAAAATGGTTTTACATTTACGTTGCAGTTTTTGGGAATAAAATGCATGCTTAATGCATTTCCGGGGGTCGAAAAAACGGTGAAATACTCATATGTTTTCTTAATTAGTAACATGAAAAGTTGGAATGTGGTCAATTGGTCGAGTCGTATCGTCAGAAGATACGATTCTTTGTAATTTCATCTAATGGATAGACTGATTATAATAAATAGTGTTGTCTGCAAATATCTTTGATATAAGCGTTAATGGTTAGAATTGATTTTCGAAATAAGTCAGGTTAATGATTTTTTCCGTTAACCTATATTGTTCAACTGCTAGACCAAGGTATCCCCCATATTTTTCTACTATTCTTTGTGCTGGAGCTTCTCCGTCCAATCGGTTAGAAACGAGTCCAATAGTCACGCCAGCATTTCTTAGACGTGCCTCGGTAACGACGCCCGACTTCAGGCACCCACTGTGTGACGACTTTGCCCTCCAGGCATTTTCAACTCGACGGTCGATCTCTTTGTCTTGTCTGTTTTGGAAGGAAACTAGCTGGCCCAGGTAGATATATTCGTCGACATAGTGTATTTCCTGCCCATCGACCTCGACCTTATATTTAGCGGCATTTGTCAAAGTCAAAGTCAAGTTGTTGCAGTCGATGCTGTAGCGATACGACAAAAAGAACGATATCATCTGCAAAACGAAGGCTTGACGTTCTAAATAAGTTTCATGTATATCCTGACTTCGTTAGGCTGAAAAAATTGCGCTGTGTTTAATGCCGTCAAAAGTCTTTGTGTAGTCCACGAAAGCCGATTATAGGGATATTCGAAATTCTGTGTGTTTTCCTGTTAACTGATTTAAAGTTTGAAGATGGTCCGTGATAGAAAAAAATGGGTGAAATCCGGCTTGTTCCGGTGGTTGATACGAGTTTTTAGCACTTTGTCTAAATCCATATCCCTCTATGGGAGGGAGGGATATCCTTTGGACAACTGTACCTATTTTTTGTGATGTTTAGTTCCACGTGTGTCTAGTAAACTATTAATCCAAGGTTCGGTTCGAGAGATTCTCCGTTTTACTGCTCTTAACGATCGGTGTTTTTGTAAGGCCATTTTAACTAAATGGGTATTTAAGTTCCTTATATCTGTTGTAATAGCTTTATTAACTAGTTTATTTATTAATCTATGCTGTTCTGACCCTATTCCGTGTACTTTTCTCTGTTCAAACCAGCAACGTGTACCTACTTGCAGGTTTATGATTATTAATTTAATCATAATTATTATTAACTTGGCTTGCTGATTGTCCTGGATGGATGACAAAAGCTTGCTCTTTGTCATTAAATATGTTTATATACTGGGCCCTGTGCACTTAATAGCCACAAAACCATAATTCCGAATTCAGTTTTAAACATTCAGTGACCATGACTTTAAACATTTCGGCGAAAACCTCACCTTACCCACCTAACCGCAATTGTAGGTATCTAGTATTACAACCTGTAACCGAACGTTCAATATTAGTCGCAATCAGTGTAACTGCGGATCCATTAAATTGGACAAATGGCTCCAATCGCAGTCCAATACGATGTTATTTGCTGTATAGTCTCGTCAAAAAGACAGTTCTATTATAGCCAGTAAACATTTAACTTGTTCAGTCCTGTAATTAGCAGAATCTAAATAAAATTGACGATAAAATGATTATTTTGTTTTCCTTTATCGTCGTTTTTATTTCGCTTATACCTACACAAGTCTAAAACTATAGTTAAGAAGACCGATGCCTGCCATAAGGTGCCCGCAATTTACCGGCGACCCCCCGCATTTCCTCTTAACTTATATTAGGTCTTAACCTAATATAAGCACAACCGCTCTATCCTACAGAAGCATGCAGCAAAACGCTTAGATGTTGGTGGGAAGAACTGGCTGCTGCCGAAGTCTTTGGCTAGTTTCTTTTGGTTATCTATATTGCCTTAGAATAACTATGTAAGTATATTTTTTACCAATTTGTGACGTTACCGCGTCGTGACCGTCACCTTCATTTCCGTATATATGCAAGACGAGAGTGCAATGTAAGTAAGATACACATCTTGTGTACCGTAGGTATGTGCTGTGAAGATCGAAAGTGTAACGAGATCATATTGCCGACTGTATTCTTTATACAGTCGAACGGAGTTCCTCTGCTTATCCTTTCCGTATTTTCAAGCTTACGAGCATAGCGAATATAGATTCACAGTTTAAAGTGAAGTTGGTTGGTTTAAAACTTGCTTCAAAATGTACCTACTTTTACACGTGAATACGGAATTACGGATGTTAAATTGATGTTCGATTCCTAAGATTCCTTTCATAGATCGGTTCATCGTTCATAAGGCGGCACATTTGCGTTACCCATGTACAAATACAAACCATTAGGTAATATTTTAATTTTAATTTTTAGTGTCCCATGACAGGGAGAAATAATGCGTTTCCTTTTTCTAAACTATATAAAATAATATTACCTGCTTAATATTATAAAGTCTAAAAAAAGATTCTAAATCTAAACTTTTCTAGATTAGATTTTTTGTATGTTTCTTTGTTACGCTTTCATGCTAAAACAGTTGAACGACTGAATTTGGATAGAATTTGGCACATGGGTAGACAATGAACTGGATTTGGACATAAGATACATTTGATTCCGATATTCCTATGGGATCGAGACTTATGCGAGTGAAACCGCAGGGAGCAGCTAGTTAGTTATATACCTACATATATTTTGCCGCTTGAAGTCGATAAAGATTAAATCGTCCCTCTCATCTTCGTCATCTTTATCTTCGATCTGGTTTCCAAACGTATAATACACCTTGTTGCGTGCATATTCAGGAGTATAGGTATATAAAAAAAAAACAAATAACCAATCATCAGTTTAAACTTCTTGGATAAAATAAACAATTTTACAATCGTCGTTAACGTAAAATGGTGGAAAAGTTTTCTTATAGGTGGGTACTTACTTATAAGTAGATACAACATTATTTTTATGACAGATAATGTATTTTTGATGAGCCTGGCTTCTAAAGCACCCTATAGTGAAATAAAAAGAAAACTGCTTCCTGAATGAGATAAAGTTTTGACTGTGAATATTGTCAAAGATAACCTACAAAGCGTAACAAGTAACCATAGGAACATGTTCGAATAGAATATTAGATTTAGTTATTTTCGTAAGCACTGATGAATCTTTAATTGGGATGCTTTTAAAAGGTTTTGATACTAAATTAAGCACTTTAGAAGTTAAGCTTACCCTAAATTGAATTGTTAAGTTTCAATTGCCCGTCCTCCGAATTAGAATCTCACTAAGCGATTTTTTCTATCATGTGTAAACTTGTAAAAGGTATAGGTAAACTAATATTATAAAGAGAAAAGATTAGATTTAATGTATGTTTGTTTGTTACACTTTTACGCTAAAACGGCTGTACGGATTTTGATGCACATAGGTGGATCAGGTCATGCCTGGAGAATAACTACTTTTCATCCTGCAACGCAGACAAAGTCGCGGGTACTTAAAAATCAACCAAAGATGGTGTTATTTGCAGATGATACATCATTGATCTTTAAAATAGACCGACGGTCACAAAATCTTGACGACGTGAATAACTCTATTCTTCAGGTCCAAGATTGGTTTACGGTAAATAATTTAGTACTTAATAAAAAAAAAACCAAATGCATTAAATTTAAATTGCCTAATGTTAGAAGCAGCGAATGTGACATCATATTGAATGGCCAAAAACTAGAGTTTATTGATCAGACAGTTTTCCTAGGAATCACGCTAGACGAGAAATTACAATGGGGGCCTCATATAACATCTATTGCGGGGCGGCTAAGCTCGGCCGCTTATGCTGTTAGAAAGATAAGACAGTTAACAGATGTAGAAACCGCGCGTTTGGTCTATTTTAGTTACTTCCACAGTATTATGTCATATGGCATTTTACTGTGGGGTCGGGCTGCTGATATTGAATCCATTTTTATTTTGCAAAAGAGAGCTGTCAGAGCCATTTACAATCTACGTCGTCGTGAATCTCTTAGGGAACTATTTAAAAAGGTTAATATTATGACGGTACCTTGCCAATACATTTATGAAAATATTATGTATGTAAGAAAAAATCAACATCTTTTTAATAAAATAAGTGATAGACATAATTTTAATACTAGAAATAAAGATAAATTAGATCAACCTTTTTTCAGATTATCTAAAGTGCAAACATCTTTTATGGGGTACTGTGTTAAATGCTACAACAAAATACCTTTTGATATATTACAATTAAATGAAAGAAAATTTAAAACTCATATAAAAAGTACACTTTGTAAACAAGGATATTACAAATTGGAGGATTATATCCAAGATAACAATGTTTGGAAACATGCTGGTCCTGCTCCATAGGACAATCTAGAGTCTAGACAAAATCAAACTGGTTGCTAATTTAATTTATACATACACATTTTTTTTTTTTTTTTTTACATTGTTTTTTTTACATTCTTTGACAAATGTAACTCACACACTTTTTAAAATACTAGTAAAATTTTTTCAATCTTTGTAAATATGTGGACACCATGTATCTATCACATAATTGATTTACCAGTCTGTTATATTTTTAATTCTTTTACCATTTTTGGTAGACTAAATTTTATTTTAGGTGCATCGTCTTCACATATAATTATATAAACAATGTATACAAAAACTTGTAAAACATTTTAAAAGAGTAACGGTGGAGTTTCTTGCCCATTCTTCTCCACACGAAAACTACATTTTGGAATGGGCGACTAGAATCAATTCTATTTTTTCATTTTAAATTTTGACGTTCAAAAGTGCCTTTTAAGTGCCTATTTGAAATAAATGATTTGACTTTGACTTGACTTTGACTTTGGTACTAGCTAGTTTATTGTAACCTGTTTCACCATTTTCTAGCTCGGGGTCTATATTATAATGTTATGTTACTGTAGGAACTTCGTAGATATTGTGCATAATTTTGATCTACAATAAAACGAACGTTTTATCTATACGTGCTTCTTTGATATCTTCTGGATTCAACGAACGCAAGACTCTGAAAGGATAATTAGAAACAGAAATGTCATATTAGAAGACAGTTATTGCTGAGTAAAAATAAATATTTGTATCTGAGACAGGCACTTGTTATTTTACTTTCTCGTTGGTAATAATCGGTATTGGTTTTACTCGATACCTACAGAGAGTAAAGGTCAAAATAATGTAATCGATTTGTGTCCCCTAGCGCTGAAATTACACTATCAGGATTCTGTTATAATAATCTGAATAGTTAAATAGAATTTTGTAGGTCAACCACCCAAATATGTTTTGGTAAAGCCTACGTACTATCTGTGTCATGTAATCGTAGGTAAAATTGGAAGTTCATACATATTTTGTTATGCTGTTTGTGTCATAAATGTGAATTAGGATATTCTTGTTTCAGAGGATTTTAGAGGTATGTACCAAAATGCAAATAGGGTTCCTTTAGGTAGGTAGGCTTTTTTTTGTGGATCGGAAATCATCAAATGACCCCTCCCGCTCAGGGGTGTCAGACTCTTACCCACCCGTGTTCCTTCCTTAGACCTTTATGTTCCGGGGCAGCGGTAACCCTTTCGGACAATCCCGCTGCCCCGGCAGGCTTCGGCCCTTACGGGCCCCTTCCCTAAAGCTATAAGTAAATTATGACAATAATGAAAAATATTGATCAAACCGAAGCTGAAATAGCTACGTAGTCAAATATGAACGGCAGTGATTTTGTTTAAAATAAACTTTAATTACAATTATTACAATAATTGGGAGATGTGCTCAGTTTGAGCGATGCAAACGGAATGTCCTGGCTTATGAACTATTGGTTTATATAACCTAAACAATGACGACATATTTCTGGAAGTTCCCACGAAGCTAGCTCAGATAAGCATTAACTTAGCTGTTAGAAGTAATTGTTGAAAGAGATGTGTATTAAGTGGAATCGGCGACATGGCTACTTAAAGGTGTTAGAAACAGAGTGTTGAGTGAGGATTAATCCCGTGGGAACTGATGCCTGGTATGCATAACTCCTCCCTCCATAAGTTCAAAATCATCATTTGAAATCTGAGAATGATGGTTTTGATTTATATTACAAATATAAAATTTTAATCTAACAAGCAAAAAAAAATAATATGTAAATGATTAGAGTTCCTACACTAATACTATGAATATTCACAAAGTGCGTTTCGCTTTTATCACTGTACACTACACTTTTCACTTTTCAGTCTATTTCGTCTATGTTGTTCGGAGGTTTTCTTTGTAGGCTGGTTGGCATCGCAATGCTGGGCAGATTACACGTTCGTCGTGATGTGGACTGCCACCTGAGCGGCTAATATGCGTCGCTTTCTCAGTGTATTTTTTCAATTTTCGTCTAATTACGATATAGGTGCAGAGAATATTGTGCTGGTTTATGTCATTCTTGCAATATTCCATCGATAATGGGTGAACGCCGGAAAATAGGATCCAAGTGTTCGGCTGTGTAGATTTGATGTTCACCATGATGTTTTTGGAAGACACGTTGAAATCTCAGTGGCATATTTCATGAAGTCCGCGATGCATGTGCCTTTGTCAGCGGGAAGACATCTGTCTTGTAACAAATAAACTTTCCGTCGTCGATTTCCCTGCATGGCTGGGAGAGCGGTAATACATATTTTCAACCCTTTCGCAAGGATATAGGAAATTTGGGAATGATTAGGAATGTAAGGTTTGTTCGGGGGTTATACATTGGAAATAGGTGTAATTGATACTAATTATAAACTATACTCCGTTGGATGATTGGAATTTATATAATAAATGTTATTTGTTTGCCTTTTATGTTTTGATTGTATATTACTAATTAATTTGTCAAACTTGATTGCGTCGTCGTTATCCAGATTACCAGTAATTACTTTAATGATAGAGCCAAGGGGATTAAGTAAACCTCTTTTGATTATCGTAGTAGGAATCAATTAATTAAGTCGCTCAATTGTAACATTCAATGTAATATTCAATGTGTCTAACCTATCTTTCATATACTTACTAATTTATATACTAATTTATTTTATAAGTATTTTTAGAATATACTTACTAATCTATTTTAAAAGTATTTTTAGAATATCCTAATCTAAATTGTTACTTGTTAATTCGAAATCTAGATTCCAGTCAAATAAGGTAAGACCTGCTTGGCCTTGCTTGACAGGAAGAATACACTGTGGATGAAGGCCCTGGGTCAGGGTTGCCTGAGCCACTATCAGGAGGACGAGCCTGTGGAGGACGCCTTATGTCTTTAATTGGAACCTTAGTTTGTCTCTGATTGGTCTGTACCGCGACTGTATTGCGGTAAATATTACTTGTTACTTTAGCTTTTTGGTAACGTGGTTTATCTTTGCTGCGTCGAGTGTTAACGCCTTTGATTAAAATGCTATCTCCAATTTTAATATCGAATTTATTTTCTCCACCACGCTTTTGTCGTATGTTTTCTTTGATTTTAACCATTTTGTCAGTTAAATAATTATACAAGTATTTTGATCTCTTTGCGTGTTCTGTAACTAAATGTTGCGTATAACTTTTATCAAAATCTACTGCAAAATTACTAGATGAGTCCGTATGTCCGAATACCACTTCAAAGGGAGTGAGACCCGTGGTAGAGTGAATTGATTGATTATAGGACATTATAGCATACGTCATAACGGTTACAGCGTCTGTAATTTTAGTTTCATATTTTGCAATTCAAAAAATATGTTTATATACTGGGCCCTGTGCACTTAATAGCCACAAAACCATAATTCCGAATTCAGTTTTAAACATTCAGTGACCATGACTTTAAACATTTCGGCGAAAACCTCACCTTACCCACCTAACCGCAATTGTAGGTATCTAGTATTACAACCTGTAACCGAACGTTCAATATTAGTCGCAATCAGTGTAACTGCGGATCCATTAAATTGGACAAATGGCTCCAATCGCAGTCCAATACGATGTTATTTGCTGTATAGTCTCGTCAAAAAGACAGTTCTATTATAGCCAGTAAACATTTAACTTGTTCAGTCCTGTAATTAGCAGAATCTAAATAAAATTGACGATAAAATGATTATTTTGTTTTCCTTTATCGTCGTTTTTATTTCGCTTATACCTACACAAGTCTAAAACTATAGTTAAGAAGACCGATGCCTGCCATAAGGTGCCCGCAATTTACCGGCGACCCCCCGCATTTCCTCTTAACTTATATTAGGTCTTAACCTAATATAAGCACAACCGCTCTATCCTACAGAAGCATGCAGCAAAACGCTTAGATGTTGGTGGGAAGAACTGGCTGCTGCCGAAGTCTTTGGCTAGTTTCTTTTGGTTATCTATATTGCCTTAGAATAACTATGTAAGTATATTTTTTACCAATTTGTGACGTTACCGCGTCGTGACCGTCACCTTCATTTCCGTATATATGCAAGACGAGAGTGCAATGTAAGTAAGATACACATCTTGTGTACCGTAGGTATGTGCTGTGAAGATCGAAAGTGTAACGAGATCATATTGCCGACTGTATTCTTTATACAGTCGAACGGAGTTCCTCTGCTTATCCTTTCCGTATTTTCAAGCTTACGAGCATAGCGAATATAGATTCACAGTTTAAAGTGAAGTTGGTTGGTTTAAAACTTGCTTCAAAATGTACCTACTTTTACACGTGAATACGGAATTACGGATGTTAAATTGATGTTCGATTCCTAAGATTCCTTTCATAGATCGGTTCATCGTTCATAAGGCGGCACATTTGCGTTACCCATGTACAAATACAAACCATTAGGTAATATTTTAATTTTAATTTTTAGTGTCCCATGACAGGGAGAAATAATGCGTTTCCTTTTTCTAAACTATATAAAATAATATTACCTGCTTAATATTATAAAGTCTAAAAAAAGATTCTAAATCTAAACTTTTCTAGATTAGATTTTTTGTATGTTTCTTTGTTACGCTTTCATGCTAAAACAGTTGAACGACTGAATTTGGATAGAATTTGGCACATGGGTAGACAATGAACTGGATTTGGACATAAGATACATTTGATTCCGATATTCCTATGGGATCGAGACTTATGCGAGTGAAACCGCAGGGAGCAGCTAGTTAGTTATATACCTACATATATTTTGCCGCTTGAAGTCGATAAAGATTAAATCGTCCCTCTCATCTTCGTCATCTTTATCTTCGATCTGGTTTCCAAACGTATAATACACCTTGTTGCGTGCATATTCAGGAGTATAGGTATATAAAAAAAAAACAAATAACCAATCATCAGTTTAAACTTCTTGGATAAAATAAACAATTTTACAATCGTCGTTAACGTAAAATGGTGGAAAAGTTTTCTTATAGGTGGGTACTTACTTATAAGTAGATACAACATTATTTTTATGACAGATAATGTATTTTTGATGAGCCTGGCTTCTAAAGCACCCTATAGTGAAATAAAAAGAAAACTGCTTCCTGAATGAGATAAAGTTTTGACTGTGAATATTGTCAAAGATAACCTACAAAGCGTAACAAGTAACCATAGGAACATGTTCGAATAGAATATTAGATTTAGTTATTTTCGTAAGCACTGATGAATCTTTAATTGGGATGCTTTTAAAAGGTTTTGATACTAAATTAAGCACTTTAGAAGTTAAGCTTACCCTAAATTGAATTGTTAAGTTTCAATTGCCCGTCCTCCGAATTAGAATCTCACTAAGCGATTTTTTCTATCATGTGTAAACTTGTAAAAGGTATAGGTAAACTAATATTATAAAGAGAAAAGATTAGATTTAATGTATGTTTGTTTGTTACACTTTTACGCTAAAACGGCTGTACGGATTTTGATGCACATAGGTGGATCAGGTCATGCCTGGAGAATAACTACTTTTCATCCTGCAACGCAGACAAAGTCGCGGGTACTTAAAAATCAACCAAAGATGGTGTTATTTGCAGATGATACATCATTGATCTTTAAAATAGACCGACGGTCACAAAATCTTGACGACGTGAATAACTCTATTCTTCAGGTCCAAGATTGGTTTACGGTAAATAATTTAGTACTTAATAAAAAAAAAACCAAATGCATTAAATTTAAATTGCCTAATGTTAGAAGCAGCGAATGTGACATCATATTGAATGGCCAAAAACTAGAGTTTATTGATCAGACAGTTTTCCTAGGAATCACGCTAGACGAGAAATTACAATGGGGGCCTCATATAACATCTATTGCGGGGCGGCTAAGCTCGGCCGCTTATGCTGTTAGAAAGATAAGACAGTTAACAGATGTAGAAACCGCGCGTTTGGTCTATTTTAGTTACTTCCACAGTATTATGTCATATGGCATTTTACTGTGGGGTCGGGCTGCTGATATTGAATCCATTTTTATTTTGCAAAAGAGAGCTGTCAGAGCCATTTACAATCTACGTCGTCGTGAATCTCTTAGGGAACTATTTAAAAAGGTTAATATTATGACGGTACCTTGCCAATACATTTATGAAAATATTATGTATGTAAGAAAAAATCAACATCTTTTTAATAAAATAAGTGATAGACATAATTTTAATACTAGAAATAAAGATAAATTAGATCAACCTTTTTTCAGATTATCTAAAGTGCAAACATCTTTTATGGGGTACTGTGTTAAATGCTACAACAAAATACCTTTTGATATATTACAATTAAATGAAAGAAAATTTAAAACTCATATAAAAAGTACACTTTGTAAACAAGGATATTACAAATTGGAGGATTATATCCAAGATAACAATGTTTGGAAACATGCTGGTCCTGCTCCATAGGACAATCTAGAGTCTAGACAAAATCAAACTGGTTGCTAATTTAATTTATACATACACATTTTTTTTTTTTTTTTTTACATTGTTTTTTTACATTCTTTGACAAATGTAACTCACACACTTTTTAAAATACTAGTAAAATTTTTTCAATCTTTGTAAATATGTGGACACCATGTATCTATCACATAATTGATTTACCAGTCTGTTATATTTTTAATTCTTTTACCATTTTTGGTAGACTAAATTTTATTTTAGGTGCATCGTCTTCACATATAATTATATAAACAATGTATACAAAAACTTGTAAAACATTTTAAAAGAGTAACGGTGGAGTTTCTTGCCCATTCTTCTCCACACGAAAACTACATTTTGGAATGGGCGACTAGAATCAATTCTATTTTTTCATTTTAAATGTTGACGTTCAAAAGTGCCTTTTAAGTGCCTATTTGAAATAAATGATTTGACTTTGACTTGACTTTGACTTTGGTACTAGCTAGTTTATTGTAACCTGTTTCACCATTTTCTAGCTCGGGGTCTATATTATAATGTTATGTTACTGTAGGAACTTCGTAGATATTGTGCATAATTTTGATCTACAATAAAACGAACGTTTTATCTATACGTGCTTCTTTGATATCTTCTGGATTCAACGAACGCAAGACTCTGAAAGGATAATTAGAAACAGAAATGTCATATTAGAAGACAGTTATTGCTGAGTAAAAATAAATATTTGTATCTGAGACAGGCACTTGTTATTTTACTTTCTCGTTGGTAATAATCGGTATTGGTTTTACTCGATACCTACAGAGAGTAAAGGTCAAAATAATGTAATCGATTTGTGTCCCCTAGCGCTGAAATTACACTATCAGGATTCTGTTATAATAATCTGAATAGTTAAATAGAATTTTGTAGGTCAACCACCCAAATATGTTTTGGTAAAGCCTACGTACTATCTGTGTCATGTAATCGTAGGGAAAATTTGGGAGTTCATACATATTTTGTTATGCTGTTTGTATCATAAATGTGAATTAGGATATTCTTGTTTCAGAGGGTTTTAGAGGTATGTCCCAAAATGCAAATAGGGTTCCTTTAGGTAGGTAGGCTTTTTTTTTGTGGATCGGAAATCATCAAATGACCCCTCCCGCTCAGGGGTGTCAGACTCTTACCCACCCGTGTTCCTTCCTTAGACCTTTATGTTCCGGGGCAGCGGTAACCCTTTCGGACAATCCCGCTGCCCCGGCAGGCTTCGGCCCTTACGGGCCCCTTCCCTAAAGCTATAAGTAAATTATGACAATAATGAAAAATATTGATCAAACCGAAGCAGAAATAGCTACGTATATTTCCATCCACCAATATGGATAAAAACAATAAAAATGTTTTAAATGCAAGCCACTGACCCATTTAAAATAATATTTATGCGATACCATAACTGTTACAAAACCAAAAGTTATAAGCATACATATCATTTCGGGTCTCCGATTCCGTTAAGGCCGGTTTCACACGCGGTTGCTGACCAAGCCAGTGTTGAGATGCTGCCGCATCTTTATCTCGGCCGTTTATCAAATAAATTCACAGTCCCCAGTGAAATTTATTAGTTTTCGAATGGCCACCTCTGCAGTGTGACTTGGCGTTATTGCGGAGAAAAGAAATCGCTCGTGAAATGCGACTTTCCTATCCTTAGAGTTAAGTTTTTGTTGAGTTACGGGAATGTGTGCGGTGTTTACTTATGTGAGTTTGGAATAAAAAGAAGATTTTTCAGACGTACCGCAATTGTTGAACCGTTTTTCATTACTAAAAGTTTTTATATCGACATACCTAATCACACATGACTGTATATCTAATACTAACTAAAAAGTACTGACTTCTAAATAATTGCCAAACTTTTATGATATGTAAGTATCTATATACTTATATACGTTCATCGACATTGTGCTCTCATTAGGTACATTTTTTATATAATTGATTTCAAACAGAATTTCACCCTTATGAAACTCAGTTTACCTACACAATACGTAACTACGAAAATTGTGTTAATAATTTAATGAATGTCTTTCCACATCAGCAGATTTTAAACGCATTAATTGTAGTGCAAAACAATTTGAACTGAAAACATTTCAATCTATTTTTTTTTTGCGTACAGGATTGTGACGCTCATAGAGGATATGAAACAAAGTAAAATAAAGCCGTGAATTGTATTTGTGTTTGAACGTTTCATCATGTTTGAGAACTTGTTTGATTACAAATTCATACGTTTTATCTGTTCGACATTTATTGTTTTCCAACAGCCGTGGACTGTTTGTTTGACATGCTTTTAGACTTTTCGCAACCTAAGCGATTCACTGATTATAATTTTGTATGCCTAAAGAATGCCTTGACTTAAGGGGGATCCGCTAAGAAAACTCGCGAAATTCAAATTTACTTACGTTTTTTTCAATTTGCTGGTCAGTGGCCCCGATTCAGTTGTTTACAAACTGAACTAAATTTAAGTACAGTGCATCTTTTTCTTTCTATTTCAATATGAAAAGGACAGAAGATAAATATTAGTTTAGCCCCGTCAAATTAGATAATCCATAGACAAGTTTAGACGTGAGTAAAAAATTGGTTACTAAAAAAACGTCAATTTACGTCAGGCGCTGACTAATTTCACAGGACTAAACTAATATTTATCTTCTGTCCTTTTCTTAATGAAATAGAAAGAAAAAGATGCACTGAACTTAAATTTAATTTAGTTTGTGAACAACAGAATCGGGGCCACTATCAGGTTGTATGTTGATCTAAATATCATTCGCAGCCATAACAAATATTTACAATCATTTTTAATCAGCAATACAACTTCTTAACCGAGAAGTGGCCTCAGATGTCACGATTTCATGAAATATTCATATAGTAGGGTATTATGAACTAAGAGAGATGTATTGATGATTTTTATGATTATAATTATGCTATTTGCTATGTATGTATTCAACAGTTCATACTTATACTCGTAGCTGATTTTTATGGCCTCTATAAAAATCAGCACTTTCAGACTTAGAGTTATTTTTTTATACTTAAAAGATTTCCGCAAGGCTGTGTCAAAAAGTGTAAGTCATCATCTGCCTAGCCTTTTCCCAACTATGTTGGGGTCGGCTTCCAATCTGACCGGATGCAGTTGAATACCAGTATTTTACATGGAGCGCTGCCTATATGACCTCCACAACCCAGTTACTGGGTAATACTACCCCTTGGTAAGACCGGTTGTTATACTTTCGGGTTTCTGACTACCCGTAACGACTATCGAAGATCCACGAATTACAGCCGGGACCAACGGCTTAACGTGCTTTCTGAGGCACGGAGGGGTCTCGGTATGTAATAATAATCACCCATCCACAGACCAACCGCGGCAAGCGTAGCTTAACCTGATCGATCGACCTGTGCGGCTGTTATTATTCAGCCAAGTGTAAGTGTATTTAAGATTATTTTATGGACTATTCAGAGTTATTCTGAAAAAAACTTTTTGACTTAATGAAAGGCAGAATGTTTGTCTTTTATTTCGTTTAAAGATTCTTACACTGTAAAACAAAATTTCAATATATTTGTAAAATAGCCTACGATCAATATTAAAAAGCGATGATATAATACGATTAGTATGTAGTACTCTATGATAAAATTCCACTTCTGTTGGTGTTACAGCTTTGCGTTGCGTTATTGTGACAAGCAATGCAATGCCGTGCTGTCAGTCAAATTTGACATCACTGTTGCTGATTATCGGATCACTGTCCCATCATACGCACCCTTAAAACGCCATTGAATGAATACGTCACAACTGAATCAGGATATAACCCGATGACGATTTTTCCATTACCTAGTCTCTTAATTTTATTGTAGGTATTTAATTCGAATTCAAACACGCTCCTTCCATGTGCAGAAGGTTACTTTCGGGGTGGTTTTAGCGAGTTAAAGGTCTCACACTCCCCCGGTCTTATCCCCAAAACTTAGGTACACCATAGAAAAAAAAAAGGTATAGGAATAAACAGTATTCTAAGATTTTCAGTGTAGATATTCCGGCAAGTCTAAGAAAATTTGAAGTCGTTGAAAATTTAAGATATTTTTGACATATGTCTCTGGCCATTTATCATTGTTACGATAGACTAACGGTCTAAATCAGCGACTATGAAAAACCTTTTTAAGGTGATGACCTGACGACATGTCCCACATACATATTCAGCAGTCGCCAACATTTTGATTGTATCCAAGATTTAGATAGTACAGGTGTAATATAACAATATGACACCTAATGGCGGAGGAACGTAAAGGTGAGATGCAAATAACCTCTGGAGCTGAAACGTGCTTCGCAAAGTTTGAAAGCACGGGTTGAATACGAAAGTTACGGCACCCCTGCACCAGGATAACTGGCACAAGTGACTACAATATACTTTAAAGTCAGTGTAAGCCAGGGAAGCGGTGGCCCTTATCGCACACGTGATTTGAATTCTTCACATACTTTTATTCGACCAATATGACAAAAATGTTTGCGACGACTGCGCTTTGAATACATAAACACACTGATTTTTAAATTTCTTCTCTTTATTTTAGTTCTCCGGGGAAAAAAGTGCGACTATTGTCTCGTGTGAGTCCTTTGGGGAGGAATATGTTAGGAAAATAAAATGTTCGTCGAATGATATGATTGTATCAGAATAACTAGATGTCTGTATAATATAAACGGCATAATAAAAAATATACAAATAAATAAAATTGAAGGTTTATTTGTAATTTCAAATTGTAACTGCTTTTTAATAAATGCAAGTATGTAAAGTAGTTATAACAAAAAAAAAGAATTTTAAAATTTTTGTCTGTCTGTTTGTTCCGGCTGGACCGATTTTAACAGAACTTTCACTTTCAGAAAACTGATATTATAAGGAGTACCTTAGGTCACTTTTATTTAAGAAAAATAATTAGAGTTACGCGCAAAAAATTAAAACCTATCTGACTGACTGTCTTTTATACTTTTGACGTTCGAAAAGTGCTAATTCTCAGCCTAATCTGAATAAATGACTTTTGATTTTGATTTAATTTTGAATAATAAAATTGGTAACGATGCAATAAATAATTCACAATCACTGATCTTTAATAAGTACTTTTAAATTAACTCTTTATAAAAAAAATATAAAATTATATACAAATTAATATTATACTGAAAATTGTTTACTTGCTGTAATGAGATTGATTCATGAAACGATTCCTGTAAAGGCTTTAAATAGATTACCGTGACTACGCTTTTCATGGTCAATGACGTTATTAATTTGTTATGAAATTAAACCTAGTAGGTACCTATATCCTTTATTCAAAATTCAAATATTTATTTATAATTATGATCGGCTCAAAAAATCCAACAGTACGTCTTTATTTAAACACTGTCGCTTATGCCCGGATTACACGACGGTAGCTTTTAACGCTAGTATAGCAAGCAAGTAATATGTAAGCTTATATTATCCCGGTTTAGCACATGCTAGAGCTATTTACATATTGCTAGAATTTTTTAAGCCAGTAGCATTGCAGAGTCCTTTGAGTAAAATGATCCGATTTTATATTAGCTTTTTCGGTTACACGAAGGTAGTACAAAAACCTGGATAGTAAAGTCAGTGGTGGGGGCGCTTCTAGCTCAAAAATAGAACCCCTTCCTATTAATCTATCACACCAGTTTACTATCCTAGAGGGGCGTGGCTAAGTGATAATAGCCGTACGGGTCGATCAATCAGGTTAAGATACGCTTGCCGCGATTGGTCCGTGGATGGGTGACCATCTTCACATACCAAGACCTCTCCGTGCCTCGGAAAGCTCGTTTAGCCGTTGGTCCCGGCTGTCATTCGTAGATCTTTGACAGTCATTACGGGTCGTCAGTAGCCCGAAAGTCTGACAACCAGTCTTACCAAGGGGTATCGTTTTACCCAGTAACTCGGTTGCGGAGGTCAGATAGGCAGTCGCGCCATGTAAAATACTGGTATTCAGTTGCATTCGTTTAGACAGGAAGCCGACCCCAACATTGTTGGGAAAAGGCTCCGCAGATAATGAATCACAATTTGAACAAGAATAGATTGGACGGTGACCCCAAACTAGGCATTTGTCTGTATCTTGGGAGTCAGAATTGCGAAATTTTCAAAATGTGATAGTGATTATTGCGTGACAGGAAAACAAAAATTAAACTAAAATAAAAAAAATATACATTGCCATTAGCGTGAGATGAAAAAAAAAAAACAAAATAAAATCAGCAGTGTGAAATCAATTAAATGAAAAGTAATAATATCGAAGCAAAAAAAAAAAACAACCGACTTCCAAAAAACACTACAAAGTGAAAAATAACTTTAATTTCAGAAGTCGGTGTCGTTGGTTCCACATTTTCTTTTATTGACACCGACTTCCGAAATTAAAGTTATTTTTCACTTGGTAGAGTTTTTTTGGAAGTCGGTTGTTTTTTTTGTAAAAAGTTTTTTAATTTTTCACTTTTTAGTGGGCCAGTTTGTAACTTATCTAAGTTACAATAGCCTAATCTCAACTGCTCATCACCTTTTACAAAACATTGATTTTCCCGATGCAGGGACGTTAATTGTTTAGGAGTTCTCCTTGTAAAAACCAGGAGAACTGGATCTGATTGAGAAGTCACCATCAGCTCCACTTCACGATACGAATTGTGCTTAGCAACCACATTAAAGTACCTAATCGAATTGCAACCCGTGAAATATTTATTATTGAGTAGTTCCGATGGCCATCTGTGGTCTTCATCATCACTTCCACTTCACCGGTTAGTGCTTTGTGGGAGGAAATGCACGAGTTACTATGAAAAATACCCAAATCGTTATAGGTGTGCCTACAAAATTTGAGGATTTTCCTCGATTTCTATGGGATTCCCTCATCAGATTCCGATTTGGTGACAATGGGACCACCTCGGGAGCATACCCTTTCAAATAAAAAAAAGAATTTTGAAAATCCGTCGACAATTGGCGGAGTATTCGATGAACAAGCATACAAAAAAAAAAAAAAGACATACAAACATCCGAACATAGTACCTCCTCCTTTTTGTGAAGTCGGTAAAAATATAAATCAACAAAATTCAAATCAATATTATTATTAATCAATTTTATAAAATAAAGTGTAGACTGTAAGCGTGAGTATGTGTGCGTATTGTGTTGTGAAATTGTACTGTTATGAAATTGCACTGTTGGTCATGGCCAAAAGCACGCTGTCTCCTCTGGCTTCGTGCCCGACAGCGCTAGTATCAGTGATGAGCAGTTAGACGCTAGTCTACTCGAACAACGTCTAGTTCTCACGCACAGAAACACCGTTCCGAACTGATAGGCGCGTAAAAAAAAAATCGAAAAGTGCTTCGGAAAATCGAGTTTTGTGAAAAAACCACTGCATAAATCAATTACAAATAAACTTTATAGATGTCTTCAATAACTGAACTTTGTCGGTACGGACTTGGTTTTGAATATTCTACTACTTGTTTCCACCCAAAGTTACGTTAAAAATAGCAAGAAAAACGAATCTTTGTTGGCTCATAACTTTTTAATGGCTTATTATTTTACTATTTTGTTTCCGTACAGACACGATTAATAATAAGCCAAAACGATATCATGTTTAATTTTGGATGCACAATGTCAAACAGTGGAGTAATATTCTCCCGAAATTTGTATAGAAAAAATATCGAAAAGTGGCACCTTAAGTATCGTTCTCCCATGCGGCCTTCATCCTATCGTTTCTAGAGTCATCCGATTCGTTTAAGTGTCCGGCAGTAAAACCATATTTTGAAAAGTTTATTGCTGCTACTTTGTATAAGTTGCGCATTGTAAGAAACTTAATTATGACGTAATCTTGCTTGAAGTAGGTTGCATGGATGTTCGGTCCTGGGCAGTAAGTCATAACGGTGAAGGAAAACATCGTGAGGAAACCGGCACGTCCTAGAACCAAAAATTCGAAGACATGTGACATCTATCAACCCGCACTGGTCCCGATAGCCCCCTCCCTCTCAAAGAGAGGAGGCCTGTGTCCCGGCAGTGGAAACATAAGGCTGATTAGGTATTTAGGAAGCACTGACACCTAAGCCTGACGCCTATTGCATTAAGTCCGCCTGTGTATATTTATGTGCTTGAAGTATTACATAAATAAGCTGACTTTCTACCTGTGACAGTAAATTTATTTTTTATGATGACGGCTTTGCGTGATAAAATCCGGAACGAGGATATTCGACGAAGAACCAGAGTCACTGACATAGCTCTTAAAATTTGCAAGTTGAAGTAGCAATGGGCAGGCCACATCGCTCGTAGAACTGATATCCGATGGGGAAGAAAAGTTCTTGAGTGGCGACCACGAACTGGAAGACGCAGCGTAGGCAGGCCTCCCGCTAGGTGGACCGACGACATCGTGAGAGTCGCGGGCAACCGATGGATGCAAGTGGCGCATTGTCGTTCGGCGTGGTGGTCTAAGGGGGAGGCCTGTGTTCAGCAGTGGACGTCTTCCGGCTGATGATGATGATGATGATGATGATGATGATGATGATGATGATGATGACGGCATAAACTTTTAAATTAAGCCCAAGGCGATACGAGTGAACGCCGTGGAGGTCTGCCCAGCTTGGGCAGAGCACCGCCGCGTCCTCACGGCGGCGATCTCTCGCGTCCGGCCCTAGTCCAGGCAATGGTACGGAGCAATAGTACATGGAAAGCCGTCACCTCCTTCTGCGAAGCAGTAATGCACGCGAAGGAGGAGACGGAGCGCGTGAGGCAGAGGCAATTTTTGCACCCTCACGCCCCTAGTCGCCGCAGGAGACGCCCTGGGCGTCGGGAATTGACAGCCGATTCTCGGCCACCGTAGGCGCGGGCTTGCGGACGGCGAGCAATGAACAGCTTGCCGTCCGGTAAGGACTAGGCCCGGCTTAATGATGCGTCGTGTTCCACGCGCGCCTCAAAGAGATGTCAGCACGTCGAGTCAGACGGGGTCCGGTCGCGGAGTGATCGAAAGAGGTACCGTGGTCCCTGGCACAGGCAACTGAAGGAACACCGGTGGGTTTTAGTCAGTAAAAGTCTGACACGCCCTCCCGCTCCGCCCAGAGTGGGAGAAGTTATTTGATAATTTCCCAACCTCAAAAAAAAGGCGATACGAGTGAAGAAAAGACGGAAGTATTTGAATCAACTTAGACTCCCAATCCCCATAGCATGGTAAAATCTTACAGTAAATCATAAAACCGTTGATAAAACAAAACAAATACCTAGCTATAAAACCATAATAAATTCAAAGCACAGGAACTATCAAAGAAAAAACAGTCCCAAGCGATGTTGAATGTAAACATATGGTAAACATCATACGATTCAGTACTACGTAGGTTTCGTAGGAGTGTGTTTGAATACAATGGAGGTCCCAAGGCGACGGGAGAGTGCCCAAGGCTTCAACGCTACTCGCAATAGAACTACCACCGTATCTTATAAGATATGGAATTCTTAAAAGATGTAGGTGAATTGGATTTTATGATTAGCCGTGGAGGGAGTTTTATGTTAGAGGAGTCGCTTGGGTATTAGGGGTTATGTCGATAAATGATTTTGCAATAAAATAAAATTATAAAGAATTTCTGTTTGTTAATTTATAAATAAATTTTAGACAGTAGTCATGAATAATGAAGATGAAATATACATTATTTTTAGTCAAGAGTTTGAGTGTGAATTGTACAGTGAGTAACATACTTATACTTAACATAATACTAACTATAAGCGTAATAATTAGAGGTATGCCGCTATTACAGACACCAGCACATCAAGCTATAACAATCTGTCAAATTTATTTAATAGATTTTCAACTTTATCACAAAAGTGTAAGGTTCAAAGTTGGTTGTGATTTTTTTTCCTCTTATAATGGCGCGTGAGCCTATATAGGGTGACTAGTAATTAGTGACCGATACCTAAACACGTGATTGTACTCATGATAACAAACAACTTTTACTATGAACCAAACCTGAATTCGCGAAAAAAAAATCTGCTGTTCAGTACCTACATATTGACCAGTTAGACGAACATTTAAAATGACTGAGCAGATTGTTTTTTTCACAATTTCAGGTTTGGTCCCATAGTAAAAGTTGTTTGTTATCATGAGTACAAGCACGTGTTTAAGTATCGGTCACTAATTATCAGTCACCGTATATAGGCAACCAGACAGAAATTCAGACTCCGGGCTGCTACTGAGAAATTTCTGGTGGAAAAACCCAATAACGCTTTGATTAATGAGATCACAGGACAGTGAATCAAAAAATCCAACTCTATAACTCATATTACATACCCACAAAGTGAGTATTTTAATATGCAATGACATCTAGAACACATCTCTTACATTTATTTTGTAAAGTATATACCAAGAGATGTAGATAAGTGCGTCGTAAACTTTGTAGCGGCGAAGAATATTAACTTTGGTACCTATCGTTAAACTTCTAAAAGTATACAATTTATTATACGTCCCCATAATTTATTACCGAACAACTATCCTTAAAAGTAAATATTTGTCCATAAATTTTAAATAAAGGTGACTCGGTTCGCGAAGCCAAACAAACTCTAAATTTTCGGTGTAACTAATACGAGTAAACCAGACTAAGCAAAGTTATATCATATTCTCATTTTGTGAAGCGAAACATACAATCACGCCAAGCCAATAAGCAATTAAACTTTCGAACTAATGAAACGCTTGATAGGTTAATTTGAACAAGCGGAGCGAACAGAATGGAATGCCTTCTACCGTACGGTAGTCGGCATGGTAACAAAAAGCAGTGTGACAATACCAGGAACGACGGGAACACCATAGATCTATGTAGGTATACATTACAGGTATGTACACAGTCGCATTTATGTCCGTATGACGCGGGAAGCGCAAGTTAAGACGAGCATGACAAGTGATGTTTTGAACAGAAACAATGAAGCCGCGTATCGTCACAGACAACCGCACTGCATGATAACAAGTGTTCAAGCAAAATTGTGAGTACGTTTTTAGGCAAACTCCCAAGAGAAAAGGAGATATAACAATGCTTTTGTTTACTTTCATCAGCCCCTGAGTGATGTTTGGATCCGTATTATGAAATTTATACGAAAAAGGAAACAAAGTTGGGCTCTTGTTACGTAAAGCCTTATAGTGGTCAGAGTGGTGAGACAGATCCGTTTATGTATAGTACCTACATTTGTTAGTGTTCTCTTATTTGTTTAGGAAAATGTAGGTAGCTACAAGTGTAAGTTTCAGAGACACATACCTATTACATAAGTTAACACTGTCTATTAAGTTAATCAGATATTCAGAGTGTCAAAATGATGGTAGGCTTTTCACGAATATGTAAACCAATTTTTAGAGTATCTCAAACAAGCAAGAATATTGATAATTTACAAAACGTACGATTTTCGTACTAATTAGTGTTTAGAGGATTATGAACAAGTTGTTCTAATTCAAATATGTAAAAGAAAAAAAAATTATAATCTTTTTTATTGGGAACTCAAACTCAAAGCATATATTTCAAACTAGCTTCTGCCCGCGACTTCGTCCGCATGAAATTTTTAATTCCCTCGACCCACCCTGTCGCATCGCATCGCCTGCCTGCGCTATATCTTAAGATAAAATATTATAGTATCTTAGCCGTGTGTAGCGCCCCTTAGTGAACTCCACTGCGGGTGACGTAACCTACGACAAACTTATTATTTGCGGTTGGTACAGTAATCTGGTCTAGGGATCGAACCGCAAAATTAAGTTTGTTTTTTATTGTATAATACTTTTCCGGGGTAAAAAGTACCCAGTGTGGTGCCCAGGATATTAAAAAATAATTATACCAAGCTTCATCGTAATCGAACCGGTAGTTTTTGCGTGATACCTGAAAAAACAGACAGACAGACAAAAAAATTTTTAATCACATTTTTGGGTTCGGTGTCGGTCTAGTAACACCCCCTGCCATTTCTTTTTTTGATTTTTTCAATGTACAGAATTTTCACTTCTACAGATTTATTATAAGTATAGATAAACCAATTACAGGCACGTTTGAATTGTTAAGAGATCGGTCAGAAGATGAAGCTAGTTGTCCATTCCAAAGCGTAGAAGGTACCGATGGAGAGGAATGTACAAGAAACACAGGAGTACAAACATGGGAGCTGGCTAAAGCAGTGGTGGACTTTCCTATGAAAATGTAAAAAAAAAAATCTTGTCGTTGTTATCAAGGTAGTTTGGCAATAATTGCTTCTGCACATGTGGCTTCCCTGGCATCTCATTAACGGCATAACTACATAAACGTCTATTAACTGCTCTCAAATTACGATTTTTATTTAATTTTTACATACTTCTTTGACATTTAATCTTTTTACTATTTGACATTATATAGAGACAATTCAAATCCTCCAACTCTTTTTAGTGGTTGTAATGGAAATTATGATCACTTGGTTTTAATAGGTTTTTATATTTTATTTATCTTTTTTGAGTTTTTGATTTTGTAAATGTGAGGACTTTGTAGGCCCTGTAGATTTTAGATCTGTAGATCATTTTTTATTTTATCAAGTACCTGGCACTTGTTGACAGGCCTACGCTGTTCTCCCATACCTACTGTAATTAGAAAACATTGTAAAAGCCAATTATTTTTAAAAGAGTAACCGTGGAGTTTCTTGCCGGTTCTTCTCCATAGGAAACGACCAATTGGAACCGTGCACCTAGCTTCTGACGTTTCATAAGTGCCCTTGTAGGCTTATGTGAAATAAAAATATTTTGATTTGATTTGATATCGCGCAGTCTGCTAATTAATTAGACTGATACATTTGTGTTTGACCAACTTAAACCTAAGATGCAGTTACATAGTCATAGGTAGGAAGCTAGGATATAAGAAATGCGTGCACTAAGATAACTAAACTTACAAATCTATCTATAGGTACTTATAATAAATCTGTAGAGAGGTCAATTCTGTACATGAAATATATTTCCAAAATAACTATCAGCGGGTGATTAGTGATCGATACTGACGCCAAAAATGCAATCAGTAAAATTTTTGTCTGTCTGTCTGTCTGTCTGTCTGTATGTTCGTTATAGAAACAAAAACCACTTGACGGATTTCAACGAAACTTGGTACAATTGTTCTTCATACTCCTGGGCAGGTTATAGTATACTTTTCATCACGCTACGATCAATAGGAGCAGAGCAGTGAAGGGAAATGTTGGGAAAACAGGATTTCTTTTTAGGTGAAGTAGTAATAGGTTAGTAGTAGTTAGTTAGTAGTAGGTAAGTTTTGGTTAATTTATGTTCAGTTTTTTTTAATATTAAGTAGGTAAAAGCGTAGGTACTTTTATTAATTATAGGTATAGGTATTATTAATTATAGTAGTTATAGGTATTTAGTTTTAAGTGAAGTAGGTAAATTAACCAAGCGTGATGAAAAGTATACTATAACCTGCCCAGGAGTATGAAGAACAATTGTACCAAGTTTTGTTGAAATCCGTCGAGTGGTTTTTGTTTCTATAACGAACATACAGACAGACAGACAGACAGACAGACAGACAAAAATTTTACTGATTGCATTTTTGGCGTCAGTATCGATCACTAATCACCCGCTGATAGTTATTTTGGAAATATATTTCATGTACAGAATTGACCTCTCTACAGATTTATTATAAGTATAGATTATTTTTATATATTAGACGTAGTTATATATTTTTAGTTATTCAAGCCCCAAGCGGACGCCGGCGTCCGCCCGCTATTGTCTTGAAAAACGCGTTGAATGAGAAATACGCGTTCTCAAGAATCGGCAGAAGAAAGAGCACATCGGTTAAACTCTATGAGAGTTAGTGCCTCAATTTCCGGAAGTCATTATTCCACGCGGACGAAGTCGCTGGCAAAAGCTAGTATTTAAATAAGTACTTTTCGGGTACCCTCAGAAAATCAGCGCTGTCCTGTGTGTCCTTTGAGCCCGTAGAATAGCATCATGCTGTCTTGGTGAGTGGAAGATTTCTTGTCACAGTCATGCTGTGCTTCTGTCGAAATAATAGATCTATTCTGTTTTTATTATTCGAGTTAATTAAGTATCTTTTTGTATGCACGTGTTTCTGTGACAAATATAGGTAGCTATTTTTCTTTATTTCTTCTTTCTGTCTAATTAATCTCACAGAAAATTGGTAACACAGCTATTTTTGTGGGAAAGGAAAACCTTTCCGTCGTCAGACCCTTTTGAAGGGCGTGCGAATCCTCGACAAGAAAGCTATAGGCCTATCTTTACACCGCTCAACAGATATAAATCTTATGTCATACAAAATAAGGTGTTTTTTCTATTGCAGGGAATAATAGAAAGTGTTGAAAATCCTGGCAAAACACTATGTAACGTGACATCCTCAGAATTATGTTTCATATTTTTCGTTGCAAATCCACAAAATAAAGGTGCCATGCTGACTTCTAAACTGACCTTAACATTTATTATTTCTTTTGTGCCGTTCAACGGTTTATAAGCCATTTAGTTTATGTGTGACTTAGGTATATTTTATTACGCCTACGCGTTTGGTTTTAAAAGTGTTAGATAGTTTTCGTTTTGTGTAATAATATGATATTAATCTTTTTGGTGGTGTCTGTTTTTATTAGGCTATGTAATTACTTGGAAGAGCTACGTAGTGAGGAGCTTGTGTCTAAGTTATAACGGCCGCAGGGTCGATCGATCAGGTTAAGCAACGTTTGCCGCGATTGGGGGGATGGGTGACCAAGACCCCTCCCGACCCGGAAAGCAGGTTAAGCCATTGGTCCCGGCTGTCGTTCGCGGATCTTTTGGCAGTCGTTACGGGTCAACAGAAGCCCGAAACTCTGACACCCAGTCTTACCAAGTGGTATCGTATCACCCAATAACTGGGTTGTGGAGGTCAGATAGGCAGTCGCTCCATGTAAAACATTAGTATTCAGGTGCATCCGGTTAGACTGGAAGCCGACCACAACATAGTTGAGAAAGGTTAGACAGATGAAAAAAGAAAAAAAAAAATTGTCACGTTTCTTAATTTTGGATTACATTTAGTCAACATCGGCTTTACTTGCCAGAAATAAAAATAGAATAGAATACTTAGTTTCACGTTGATTTAATTATTGTTTTTATCTTTGCGTATCGATTTTTTTAACTAATAGTACTAATGGCAGACATTGACTAGTACATAAATGTATCATCATGCCTCTCACATCCGAAGAATGTTCTAGGATCATCACTATGGTGCAATTTGGCAGATCCCAGAGGCAATCGGCCAGAAAAATGAGTTTAAGACATTCTATTGTCTAACAAGTGCTTCGGAGGTTTAGGGAGACTGAAGTTTACCTAAAAATACCAAGCAATGGCAAGCCAAGGTGCACAACGGCGCGAGAAAATCAATTTATTTTGTCAATGATGTTACGAAATCGACATCAGACGGGAGTTCCATCGTTCCAGCAACAAGTATTGCAGACCCGATGGGACCCAATCAGTGAGTGGACAGTCAGGAGACGTCCCGAAGAAGCCAATTTAAAGCTTGCCAGGCTGCAAATGGTCCAAAATTCGAACGGCATCATTTTGTACGTATAAGGTATGCCCGTGAGCACATCGAACGAGGTGAAGACGAATGAGGCAGAGTAATGTTCTCTGATGAATCGAGATTCATGTTGTATAATCATGACGGGAGACGTCGAGTGTACAGACAACGAGGAGAACGTTGTACACAAGCATGTTTCGACAAAAACAACTGTATACGTGTGAGCCGGTACCTATTTCATCAAATGGTCGCACGGCACTATTGCCGATAGAAAATGGCAATCTGACCGCTGTGAGATACGTAAACGAGATTCTCAATGAACCTTCCGTATTTGGTCAATACGGGCGACAATGCATTGTTTATGCATGATAATGCCCAGCCCACGCAGCTCATGTGGTAAACGAGTACCTTCATTGTTTATGCATGATAACGCCCACCCCACACAGTTCTTGTGGTAAACGAGTGGTGGGAATCTATCAAATGGAGGGGCCAGTGAGAAGTCCTGACCCTATCGAACATGCCTGGGACGAGCTTGGCAGACGTGTTAGATGCTGAAACCTACTTCTAGTCACACTTCGTACCATGGAAAATTCACCTTTTGAAGAATGGGAGAATATTTATCAGCATGAGCTGAAGAATCTGGTACTCAGCATGCCAAATCGTGAAGAATTCACGCGGAAGCAATACGAAATACTCAATTATTAAAAAAATAAGTTTCAATTTCGTAAACCCACTTTAACAGTCAATCGTTTTTCTCCAAATGTCTATTTTGCTTTTCCTTCATTAACACATTTTTTGTTTGAACTTGGTGCTTCTTTAATGCGTTATTAAATACATGTATTTTGAATGTACGTTTCACTTTAAGATTTTGCGTGGTTTCGGAAATATTTCATGATTAGTTAGTGGCTTTTTAGGGTTCCGTACCTCAAAAGGAAAAACGGAACCTTCATAAGATCACTTCGTTGTTCGTCTGTCAAGACCCTTTTACCTTTTTTTACCTTTTACCCGTTATAGTTAGTTGCAATCCACGAAGACGCGCCCCACTCTTTTTCCTAATGCTTACAAAACAAGTGTGCAACATTCTGCTAGTGTTATAGTTTTGTTGATACACACTAATTTTAGTGGGTAATTAATTAGTGTGTATCGAAAAAACTAAAACACTATACACTCATATTTTGACACTCGCAAGGAAATCAAAACCTATAGGGTATCTAGGTACTTCCTGTTGATCTAGAATCATGCAATTTGGCAAAAAGCAATTTCATGTAGCACAACTAAAGGAAATAATCTGAAAACCATAAATTTCTAGTTAAATTACAAAAAATAATAATTTGAAAACTATTTACATACCTATTGTACGGAACCCTCGGTGCGGGAGTCCGACTCGCACTTAACCGGTTTTTTTATATTGCTCGTCCGTCAGTGTATAGTCAACTTACATATTGTTGAAAACACGCTTATCTTTTTAACCGAAGTCTCGCGATGGCCAGCGCTCTGCCTCGCGCCGCGCGCTGCCGGCTCGCGATGTCACGCGCCGGCCATCACGCGACACCCAAAGCTTTTGTTGTTATTCAATATAGTTTTATCTACACTAATAATATTACAGGTTTGTAATTTTTTACGTAGAAGGTATTCACCGAAAGCGCGGTAGGTACTACACTAAAATTCTGTCAACAGTTGTAGAAAAATATAGATTGGATAATTATTACCGTCATACTTAACACCTTTTAGCGGAGGTAAAGCAGGGGGAAATTTGCGTGGGGTTGAACACGCAAATTTCCCCCTGCTTTTTTTGAAAGAAACTTATTAGTAGGTATATTTCGCGACTTTTGAAAACTCGTCATCTATGGGCTCCTTCATAATAGTGTTTTTCCAGCGTATGCGATATCTACCTATCCTTCTGTTGTTTTTACTGTAATAGCGATCTAAAGGTGTTCGTAGTTAGTTGCAGAGCGCCCACTTGCGATTCTTCCTGACGAGATAGCAGTATTCACGCGGACGAAGTGGTGCGTTTCAGCTTGTCCATTATAAAATTATACAAGAATTGTTATTGAAACAAGATGGTAAATTTTTACCATTTATAAGTAAGGTAAATGGACGGGTGTATACCGTAGCGTAGCCTGAACAACAATGTGACTTTTACTTATTTCAGCTTTGTATAACAATAAATAAGACTAAGTAAAAATGTACGTAGCACTGGGAGCTGGAGAGCATAGTAGGCAGCGATGTCTCGCGATGGTCGGAGCCAGCCGGCGCGTGCCAGCGCGAGACATCGCGAGTCAGCGCTTGATAGAGAGAGACCGTGCGGCTCCTCGATGGCCGGTGCGAGATTTATATATCCGTTTTACAAAGTAAATAAATACTCTATTCTTACAGCAATAAAGTTCAATATTGTACGAACAAATATTTCAAAATTCGCCTCGCACATCCTCGCGCATCTAGACCTATTACACCAAAGATGGGCAGGGCGTGGATAGAAATTTTGCCATACAATTTTTAATTCTCGCCTCGCCGGTGTAAAACCACCTTAATAGAGCAAATTATTGAGGCAATTTTAGATGCTTATCAATTAAATAAACGCTAGGTATAATATGTATTTATTTGATATCCAACAAAAGATATAATAAATCCATTATTTATTATATCTTTTGTTAGATATCAAGCATAATCAGGTATACCTAAGTACTCTTTCATCACAAAGAATACCACAGCATGCACCCTAAAGTTAACAACTAAGCTAAAAAAGTTTTTAAGAACCTATAAAACAATTAGAATTACCGATGCATTTCTGCAACCATTAAGTTATAAATTAAACGAATTATATACATTTATTTATATTATTCTTATGGATCAAAATTGTTTTTTTTTTCAAAGAAAATCAAACTATCTAGAACTATTTATTTAAAAATAACAGAATAGAAAATAGATCACAATTACGTGAGATCGTTAGACACTAAAATAATTGAAATCCTAATATTCGTCTGGTGCTTCTGAGCTTCCGAGCAAAAGTGACCTTGTGTTACCCCTTCCAATCTTTGCGTCACAATGGTCACGTGATATCCTTTTTTTTTTTTTCGAGGATGGGAAATCATCAAATGACCTCTCTCGCTCTGGGTGGAGCAGAAGGGAGTGTCAGACTCTTACTGACTAAAACCCACCCGTGTTCCTTCCTTAGCCCTTTTTGTTCCGGGGCAGCGGTAACCCTTTCGGACAATCCCGCTGCCCCGGCAGGCTTCGGCCCATACGGGCCCCTTCCTTGATGCTGACATCTCTTTGAGGAGCGCGTGAAACACGTACGCGCCGTCCGTCACGGGCCTGGTCCTGATCGGACGGAGAGTTACCCATTACTCTCCACCCGCAGGCCCGCGCCTACGGTGGCCGGGAGTCGTCACGCGGCTCCCGACGCCCGGAGCGTCTCCCGCGGCGGCTGGGACGTAAGGCTCTCTTCCTCAGCCGTCCCGCCACCTCCTTCGCTAGCATGACTGCTTCGCAGAAGAAGGTACGTGATATTCTTGCTTTGTCACTAAACAAATCCTATAATAATCTGTTAATTAATAAACTATTTAATAACTGCTCGAAAGGGATTTGGTACTCCTTTTAACCCGTCTATGTTAACAAGAGTACTAACTAGTGATAGGCAACACTGCACGAACACCAAAAAACAAACGCTCCGTATGAACTATCAATCCGTGTGAACATAGTAAGCTCCGATACCGGTCAATGTGTATACAAACTAGACAGTGTAAAGTTTTCTCTACAACAAAGTCGAATGACATCCCACAAGAGCATTGGGTCATGCATTTTCAATGTTCTTTGTTAGTTTTGTAGTAATACTTACTTGTGAAATCCCTTACCATCGCTTTTATCGCGAGCAAATTTGATTTTTACGGCAAAGTGGATGTAAAATAGTTTTAAAGACTGCTTTAAAACTATGTTATGATAATTATGGTAATGCTTTATTTACAGCGCTTGGTCGACGTTGAGTTACTGTAGTATTTTATATACATTGTTCGTAAAAGTCGACATTATAATAGATAAAGCAATTGTTATGGTATCAAGTAATAATTTGTAAAAATATATATATTTATTATTAATTTATCTACACACCACAAAAAAAAAAAAACAATACAAAGTGAAAAATAACACACACCGACTTCCGAAATTAGTTATTTTTCACTTTCTAGTGTTTTTTTTTGAGAGTCGGTAGTTTTTTTTTTTTGTAAAAAAGTTTTTATATTTTACTTTTTAGTTGTACCTATCCCACACAAATTCATATAACACTACTTGCTATGTAAATATCAGTAACAGGAAGCTATTAAAACATCATCAATACCTATAAACTAAGTGGAAAAAGTCCTATTGTTGAAGCTAACTCAAAAACTACCCAAGCAAAGGTAATAAAATTTATATGGGATCATTTCGGAATAAACTTCTTTCGAACAAAAAATAATTTTGCAAATCCTTTAAAAGTATGATGAAGTTATGCCTGAACATAGATAAAAAAAATTGAAGTCGATTAAAAACAGGTAGCACCAAGAAAATTTATTCACGTCTTCTAAGTGTATGTGTGCGACGCAGCAACGCAAACGCACTTTGTCTTTGACGCGTACCGCTCGTGTGTATGCACACTAAGATTGTAACCCACAATTGTAATTTAAAAGTAAGTGTAAAGTTTTAAAAAATAAGGCTATACCTACATATATAATATTATTCTTGAGCGCCTCAGGCTGTCAAACAGCGAACTATTATAGATTTTAATCACTATCCATTACTTGTAACAAACTTCTGAACAACAATCTTATCAATATAAGTTTTTAAACAATCTTTGCAGCAGGCGAAGTTACCCCTTATCCGTTTGATGTCAATAAAAAATTTCTTCGTTAGAAATTCAGACATTCATTTTTACGAGAAAGAGTTATGGGCACTTGATATTAAAGTTTTAATAACTTTAACGAAGCAAAAATTTTATAACGGTGTGACGGGGGAAAAGTGCTCTCGATCGAAAGGCAATAAGATTTAATCTTACATTGTTGACCCATAGTGAAGTTTCTCCAGCAATATTCGCGTTGTCGGAAAATGATTTGAATAGATATTTTCTTTTTAAGATGAGATGAATCTTCCTTTTTCGTATTTTATGTAACGAATGTTGGCCTAATTTACAAACGAAATTGAAAAAGCTTCATCAATCCACATTGATGTTATATTATGTGAGCCTGAGGGATAATATGTTATTATCCTGAAATATATGTATCCTTTTTTTTTTTTTTTTGTGGATGGGAAATCATCCAATGACCCCTCCCGCTCTGGGTGGAGCAGAAGGGAGTGTCAGATTCTTACTGACTAAAACCCACCCGTGTTCCTTTCTTAGCCCTTTGTGTTCCGGGGTAGCGGTAACCCTTTCGGACAATCCCGCTGCAATATATGTATCCTTCTTTTGCCATTTGTCAAAATTATGAATATATCCTGCTATAGATCATAATATAACATATCTTATAAAATAAATTACAAATTTCATCATTGCTGCGTCAATCGAATTCCGAAAATTTCAAATTGTGCAGAAGCGTATTCAACTTAATGGTAATTGTAGGGAAATTCTCATGAAGGTGCTCGTAAGCGTTATGGAGTAATAACAGATTGCTTTAATAATGACGTAACGACGAGGGAACATTAATCGACCTTTCTCGCCATGGGAAAATATACACCTGATGCGTAGAGGTGATTTAATTGATTCATCTACTGGTACCTATGTATTTTTCATTCCGAAACTTTCAAGGGGGCGCTTATTTATGACAGCTTGGCTAGTGTAATAATTTGAGTACTTATTTAGTTTTCTTTTAAAACTTGTTATGAATGGCAACCAATTTCGGGTGTTCAAAAATATGATCGTCGCCAATTGGGACAAAAGCACATAGTTACAAATTGAAAGAGCAGTGGTGGCCCAGTGGTATCGGGCCGACTTACGAGTCGTGAGTTCGAACCCAGACAGCCGCTTTAGTTTGTGTAAATTATTTCATCACCACTGCTCTTAAAACGGTGAAGGAAAGCATCTTGAGGAAACCGGCATGTCCTGGAACCAAAACTTCGAAGACGTGTGACATCTACCAACTCGCACTGGGCGCGCGTGGTGGATTATACTCCCTCTCACAGAGAGGAGGCCTGTGGAACAGCAGTAGGAACATTATCGGCTGATTATAATGACTATCACTTCGTGCACGTTCATCGATATCAGGAATAATCAACCTTACGGTTGATTTCGTAATTCATAATATCGATGAACGTTTGAAACGACGCACGACTTGAGTTTGAATAAAACTCACAGTTCCATCCGTATAAAATTCAAATTGTTCAAGATTTACACAATTCAGTTGCTCTTTAAACGAGTTTTTGAAAACATGCGTAGGTACTAGATTTGACGAGCGTGCTAGGCTCGATGTTCAACATTTGGAGAACGTGGTTTTCAAAAAATAAAATTCGCATATATTGTTATTAAATAACAATAAACATTCCTTGTATTAGAGGTGTAGTTTTTTTTTTAATTTTTTTTTTAAGTTTTTAACTCTGCCACTGAACATTCTGTATAACATCACGTCTGTTCCCGAAAGGGTTAGTTAGGTAGGAGGGGGGGGGGGGGAGGGTCACCTGCACCCTAATTGCGTAACACACTATCAATCAGAATCTGAATCATTTTGAAGGTATTGCTAATCCATTGCTTCATATGTTCGAAAAAATGTGTCTGCTCTACAACGTAAATAATTCAATGAATGTTGCTGAATTATCAAAACGAAAGCCATTCCTACTGTTAGTGTGTTACGCAATTATCTCGCAGTAGTAGGTACTCCCGCATATCGCCAGTTATGTTGTAAGACCCAAGTAACTTATAACAACGTGATATTTTTACGTATTAATCCGAACTTCAACCTTCGAGCATGTCTTGACCTTACTCGAACACACGTGCAACAATATTCCTTCCCAATCGAAGGACCCAAAGATGGAGTGATAGGAAAATATAGCAATATCCGAATATCGGTTCTGCCATCAGCATAATAATAAGATCGTAACCGGGACGAGTTGGCATCGTAAAACTTAAACTCGTATTGGGAGCGGTTTCTTGACGTCTCTATGTGCTACGGGTAAAATATATAAAGGCATGTGTGATGTTGATACTGCCCGGGCAATATTCATGTTCAACTAATTCTGAGTCTTTTATTCTCATAATAATTTAAGGACATAGGTATCAATAACCAGGTTTATAATTCGAAAAATAACATTTCGGGCACTGTACGACAGACATTGCAACATACCTATTATATATATATATATATATACAGGGCGGGGAAAAAAATTGTAGATCAAACGAAACAAAACTTGCAGTAAAAATCACTATCAAAAAAAGCATCATCACTACAAAAGTGCTTTTATGTTAATGGGTACCATGATTTCAGTATTGACACACTTTTTTCATCATCTTTTAAGTCTCACGAAAAATTATTTGGAACTTTAGAACCTTACTGTAAACACTCCAATTGTCATAAGTAACTTTTAAAGAGATCAAGTTAGGGCACTGCCACAGATAAGATTTTTACTGCAAATAACCCCAGCTGTCGCCCTGTTTCGTTTGATTCACGATTTTTTGCCCAGCCTGTACCATATAGTTTGTGTCAAAGTCAAAGTCAAAGTCAAATCATTTATTTCAAATAGGCACTTAAAAGGCACTTTTGAACGTCAAAATTTAAAATGAAAAAATAGAATTGATTCTAGTCGCCCATTCCAAAATGTAGTTTTCGTGTGGAGAAGAATGGGCAAGAAACTCCACCGTTACTCTTTTAAAATGTTTTACAAGTTTTTGTATACATTGTTTATATAATTATATGTGAAGACGATGCACCTAAAATAAAATTTAGTCTACCAAAAATGGTAAAAGAATTAAAAATATAACAGACTGGTAAATCAGTTATGTGATAGATACATGGTGTCCACATATTTACAAAGATTGAAAAAATTTTACTAGTATTTTAAAAAGTGTGTGAGTTACATTTGTCAAAGAATGTAAAAAACAATGCAAAAAAAAAAAAAAAAAAAATGTGTATGTATAAATTAAATTAGCAACCAGTTTGATTTTGTCTAGACTCTAGATTGTCCTATGGAGCAGGACCAGCATGTTTCCAAACATTGTTATCTTGGATATAATCCTCCAATTTGTAATATCCTTGTTTACAAAGTGTACTTTTTATATGAGTTTTAAATTTTCTTTCATTTAATTGTAATATATCAAAAGGTATTTTGTTGTAGCATTTAACACAGTACCCCATAAAAGATGTTTGCACTTTAGATAATCTGAAAAAAGGTTGATCTAATTTATCTTTATTTCTAGTATTAAAATTATGTCTATCACTTATTTTATTAAAAAGATGTTGATTTTTTCTTACATACATAATATTTTCATAAATGTATTGGCAAGGTACCGTCATAATATTAACCTTTTTAAATAGTTCCCTAAGAGATTCGCGACGACGTAGATTGTAAATGGCTCTGACAGCTCTCTTTTGCAAAATAAAAATGGATTCAATATCAGCAGCCCGACCTCACAGTAAAATGCCATATGACATAATACTGTGGAAGTAACTAAAATAGACCAAACGCGCGGTTTCTACATCTGTTAACTGTCTTATCTTTCTAACAGCATAAGCGGCCGAGCTTAGCCGCCCCGCAATAGATGTTATATGAGGCCCCCATTGTAATTTCTCGTCTAGCGTGATTCCTAGGAAAACTGTCTGATCAATAAACTCTAGTTTTTGGCCATTCAATATGATGTCACATTCGCTGCTTCTAACATTAGGCAATTTAAATTTAATGCATTTGGTTTTTTTTTCATTAAGTACTAAATTATTTACCGTAAACCAATCTTGGACCTGAAGAATAGAGTTATTCACGTCGTCAAGATTTTGTGACCGTCGGTCTATTTTAAAGATCAATGATGTATCATCTGCAAATAACACCATCTTTGGTTGATTGTGAAAAAAAAAGTGTTAACACGACTTATCACAAATCACATCCTGTACGTGTCTGACGTTCATGATAGTGTTTATTTATAATGTATTGGTTGTTGGGTTTTTTTTTATCTGGAGTTGCTCAATAGCAGCCCGAATTCTGGATTTGTTCCCAGTTGATGGCAATAGGCTTGCCGCCTATTACATGGGACTTAAGCATAGCCGGCGAAATGTGGGTGTACAAACGCCAGCATATCAAGTTATTACAATTTGTCAAATTTCTTTAATAGATTTCCAACTTTATCGCTAAGGCATAAGGTTCAAAGTTGATTGGGAAAATTTGACAGTTTGGGTAGCTTGATGTGCTGGCGTCTTTACTAGTAGATAGGTGCGCAGACTTTACCCAGACAATGTGCAACGCCAATATTGCGCTAGCCACTTTATGCTTTGCCCGTAATATTATTACATACCTAGTTGCAAGGAAAGAAAAAGATAAAGATGCTCCAGGAAATGGGCCATTCGGCGCCCTTTCTCACAGCTATCGAGTACTACCAATTTGCTTTATATTAGACACTCGGCTCCTAAAAGTATTGAGGGAGTCGGGGAGATAAGGAATAGAGGACTTTGATAATTAACCCTCAAAGCGTTTACGGTAAACGCGAATTGAACGGTTGCGATGGGACAATTAGATGTAGGTATTCCTTGGTTCCAACGGTAGTTACTAATTTATTTAGCCTGGAAGTAAATGGTAATTGCATTGTAGGAAGTCTTCAGCGGTTTTGCAGGCGTTGTACTATTTCGTCGTTTCTAAAACTTTTTCTTTGATTGTTGTAATTGGCAAACAAAACAACAGGAATACAAAAAAAAAAATAAACAAAGAAAACTCAAAGGTATACACAACATATAAATAACTTCACGGATAATTACCATATTATAAAGATAATTATCCGTGAAGCAAGATGTCCGGCTTTAGCGTAACAATTAGCTTATAATGATCCCACTGCTGGGAAACAGGCCTCCTCTCTGTGAGAGGGAGTGGGCCGTAATCCACATCGCGGGCCCAGTGCGGGTTGTTGCCTTTTGATATTCCATCGGATAAATTATATATGTCTGGACTCTGGACGTAGTTTTAAATGTCTTGCCCAAGGGAAATTTCGTTGTTTAGAATGTCCTTTTATAGTGTTGAAAGCATCTGGAAGGTATCATTTTGCAAAAGCCTTAGCTTCAGTCAATCAGAGAAACAGTTTCCGACAGATTTTACCTTTCTTCAGTCTACGTGGTAGACGTCTACCTCATTCAATCAGAACGTTTCAATGCAATGTGCTACAGCAGTGCGATTCTGTAACCATCTCACCGTGAAAACTTAGGTGAAGTGAGCGTGGAGTGAGCTGTGAGTGTCATCCCACCTGATACTAGGGATTGACCAAGCATACATTTACAATCATAATGAAGATTTTATTAATATTTTTTATGCCAATTCTATTGATAATTTTATATAATTTCAAAAATAGTATTTCAGTTGTCAAAACATTACTATTTTATGAGGTTTTTAAATAAAAATAGCAAAATAAATAGCAAAACAGAAACAGTCACAATCTCAATGTTGTTTTTTTTTTCTTTTTCCTTATGTAGCCTGAGGCGCGAGCGCGTCACCCACGAACAATAATTAAAATAAAACATTCACGCATATGACTAAAACAATTTACATAAAAATATTATTATAATCTCGATTATAATTGTAAATGTTTGCTTGGTGATCCATAGCATCAGTGGGATGACACTGACAGCTCACTCCACGCAAGTTTTCACGGTGAGATTTTACAGAATCGACCGGCTGATTCTAATAAACTCAACTGTCCAATACATCAATAAATACTGAAACGGGACCACTAATACAGGCAGGGGGGTGGGTTTAACTGAAACTTTAACTGCCAAACCCGTATCAAAATTCCAGAGAAGGGTACTTTTGACCCAACCTTATCTATCGGGTTCTGCATACCGTTCATTATAACAGGGGTTGCAAAAACTGTACGTGAAAGGACTAACTTGTTGCTTACGTTAATTTTTGGGTATTATAGTACATTATTGTACATCATAAGGTCAATCCTCGCAATTTAACACGTTCAAAATCTAGTCGCAATCTCATCTTGGTAACAAACAAATATGTTAAAAACCTGTCAAAATGTATCAGAGGTATTTTTGACATATTGAGACTGAGAACATTTTTAAAATTATGAGAATCACCCCTTTGTTGTCATATCAAATGGAGTGGGGGAATGAAGAAAACGATGAATAGGCTGTATGAAAGATGATTTGGCTTGAAGGGGATGACTACCGAGGTGATAAAGTATGGAAAAAAAAGACATGTTGCACTGACCCGAAATAAATTGGGATATGAGCAAAAGAATGATAACGAGTTTATGCTATGCACATTTGTGTCTTAGTTGAAGGGCCGTTGCTAAATAATAACAGCCGCACAGATCGATCGATCAGGTTAAGCTACGCTTGCCGCGATTGGTCCGTGGATGGGTGACCATATTCACATACCAAGACCTCTCCGTGCCTCGGAAAGCACGTTTAGCCGTTGGTCCCGGCTGTCATTCGTAGATCTTTGACAGTCATTACGGGTCGTCAGTAGCCCGAAAGTCTGACAACCAGACTTACCAAGGAGTATCGTATTACCCAGTAACTGGGTTGTGGAGGTCAGATAGGCAGTCGCTCCATGTAAAATACTGGTATTTAGCTGCAGCCGGTTAGACTGGAAGCCGACCCCAACATAGTTGGGAAAAGGCTAGGCAGATGATGATGATGATGACACTTGTATCTTAGTTGTTACCTAAGATAACTAATAACATTTTCTGGTAAAAAAACACAGGATAGAAATGGATGTTAGGATAAAGTGCTACTTACCATTGAATGCTTACAATTTATTATCTAACCTAAAGAAAGGTTTGAAACTATTCTAGTTAAATACAACTAAATATTATTATAGACTGTCTACAATTATATTTTTTTTCAAGACCAGTTTGTGCTCTTAAAACACTGCCTTACCTTTTTGCCTAGTGTATGACATTCAATCAACTATGAATTATGTATTTATTCATTTGTTTCTAAAACTAGAACACCTACATCCACACGTGCAAAAATCCGGGTTAGTAAAATATTCTGTTTGTAGGTTCCGTTAGTTGTTGATGGTACTGTGTGATTCGTTTTTTGAAATTGAAACGTTGTTTTGCTTCTGCCACTTTCAAATAGCAGAAAAATTTATACGGGTTGCGATGTAACAGGACTGCAATACGTATAACGTATATTTTATCGTTTTTGAATAACATTTTAAAGGACGCAGGATTACCAAAAGCTCTACTAGCCATCAGTAAAAGATGAAAGTGAAATTTACACCCAAAATTTACGTCATCATTTCAAATTCTCGCTTTGCCTCACCGGAGATTTACGGGAACTCCATAGGCTTTCTCCATTGAAGTAAGTTAAGTGATATCTCCTTAATCAGTCTCCCTACATCACTCGGTGAAATTCTCGGAAACATTCCATTTCGTCTGTAAGTGTACCAATGTTGTAATTAGAGAGCTTCTCAGCGTACGTGGTGGCTTCAAAGGAGTTAATGTATGGGTAATAATATGGCGCTAAACTTCGTCTACTGTGTATGACTGTACGAATGAATACACTACGTAGGTACATACACACTGAAAGGCTATATTTATTCTGTTATGCAGTATCCGTAGCACGAATAATTTTGACGTTTCGTATCGTAAATTAGGTACAAATTCCCTATAACCTCACTTCTGCTTTTAAGCAATACGCACATTTTCCTTTTGACATTCAAAATCAAAACAGAAACTATGACGAATACTACCAATACTAAATGGTCATCACTGTTGAGACCAATTTCAAATAAAGCTACCGAATTCAACGAGCTACAAAGCCTATCCTGCATTCAAAGTACCGGCCACAGAGTAGCAAATACTGTTGAACTGTGTTGATGTACTACCTCGAAGCTGTGAGTGTGTGAGTGAAGCTTCAAGCTGCGTGCCTTTGGTACTCGTATATTCGAAACTTCTGAAAACAAGTGAGTCAATCAATACGTGGATACGAATAGAATATCATTTATTAGACATTAGCGCCGATTCCCTTGTTCACAAACTAAACTAAATTTAAGTCCAGTGCATCTTTTTCTTTCTATTTCATTAAGAAAAGGACAGAAGATGAATATTAGTTTAGTCCTGTCAGACACAAAAGAGACAGAGAACATTTTGACCATACTTTTGCATTACAGAGTTAAAAGAAAAACACATTCATTTTGTTTTTTTTTTGGCCACAGATGTCGACAACCATCAAATTGTAAAAACATTAACGTTTGATTACGGCATCGTCGCTCAGTTTGCAAGAAATATTTAATAACGGGCTCAACCTCTTATAAACATTGAAATAGAAAATAATTTTATCAGTTTCCCAAACGATCTACCCACCCACCGGTCTCATCTACCCACCCACCGGTCTAAAGTGTACTGTGCTGTTGTAACGCTCCACAATAATAAAATGTTTTAGTAAATTTTTAGCAAAGTTTTGGTTCAGTGTTGGAGACAAATTTGTTTTTGGACATTCGTACTATTTGTGAGTTGAAGAAATTACACATAAACATTACAAATTAGACTGTTTAAGAAATTAAAAGTGAACTTTTTGTAATTATACCCAACCGCACACCGAATACAGAGCTCTTGACGAGGACGCGTAAGCGACGCCGTCTTCCACGCACTTAAGACCTTTTGGTCGCGAACTCCGAGTCACTCAGTCGGTGTGGGCATTTGTTAGTGTGCGCTTTCAACTAACAAAATATTTTTCTGGTCGCGGGCCTTTGTTCGTGTGCATTTTTTTTTCTGAAGTCATTTTAATTATTATTGGGACTTAAATATGGCCGCATCACCTCCGAAATGGGGCTGCTGTGCTCTTGAAGAAATTGATAAAAGTTATATTCGATGTAAAGTATGCGATAAAGCGTTTCATCATGAGTGCCTGGGCTTAGAATCAACATGTGAACTGACATCGTGGTCTTGTAGTCAGTGCACTATAAAACCAGCAGAAGCGAAAAACACCGATATCACACCTGTACGGTTTAATCCTAACATAACTATGCGCACAAACAAGAGGCAAGCATTGCAATCCCCACCTAATCCGACATCTATCCCCGTCACGGAAGAGGGTATTCGTGCCATTGTTGAGAATGTGATGGAATCGAAGATGAATTCTCTCTTAGAAAAAATCACATTGACCATGAGCAACTTGCTGAACAAGGAGTTAACAGAAATACGTGAAGAAGTTACTGGCCTTAGGGGCTCCGTTGAATTCCTTAGCAACCAATATGACGACATGTTGAAGGAAAAAAGGCAGGGTGAAGAAAAAATAAAAGATCTGCTTGATAAAAACGAGAAGTTATCATCCACAATTAAAGACATGTCAAGTCGTTTAAACACCTTGGAACAGCATGCTCGTGCAAGTAATGTTGAGATTCAATGTGTCCCTCAGAAGAAAACTGAAAACCTTCTCAATATTGTAACTCAGCTGGGGAAAACCATAGGTTGCGACATTAAAGAGGAATGCATCAGTAATTGTACTCGTGTGATGAAGCTCAACGGCAGCACAAATCGTCCTAAATCAATTGTTGTACAATTTGCCACTCCCAGATTACGGGACTCTTTCCTAGCAGCCTCGATAAATTTCAATAAAGCAAAGCCAGCCAGTGAAAAGCTAAACACCTCCCATCTCGAGCTTGATGGTGCGAAGTCTGCGATCTTCGTAACGGAGCATCTGAGCCCGGCTAATAAGGCATTGCACACGGCTGCACGTCTCAAAGCTAAAGAAAAAGGATATCGTTACGTTTGGATCAGAGGAGGACGTATTTATGTTAGAAAGTCAGATGATCATGATACCAGGATTATAAAGGATATGGATTCGCTACAGTTAATTGTATAATGTCCGATTTTCAACCAAAAGCTGTCATTGAAGTTATTCTAAGTTAAATTCGCCACCTTTAACATATACTACCAAAACACTCGTGGATTACGATCTAAAACTCAAGAATTTTATTGTAATTTAGTATGTTCAAATTTTGACGCTTTAGTGTTAACAGAAACCTGGCTCAATAATTGTATTCATAGCAGCGAACTTTTTGATAAAAGGTACATGGTTTTCAGACGTGACAGAGAAACTTCGAGTTTTCATCCTAAAAAAGAGGGTGGAGGTGTCTTGATCGCTATATCTAGAAAGTACGCTGCTAACAGACAATGTTCTTGGGAGAGTGGGTGCGAAGACTTATGGGTCACTGTGAGTATTGCAAAAGGTTTCAAAATAGCTCTCTGTGCTCTTTACTTGCCCCCACCTGTGCATTATTCAACTTTGGAGCACTTTTTGGATAGCTATAATTCTGTAGCAGAAAGAAATAATGATTGTACTATTCTTATCGGTGACTTCAATTTAAGTAATATAGATTGGAATCAAATCATTAACAGTGGCGTTACTCACTCCTACCCCACTCCCTCAAGGACTAATTCTAAACTTAATCAGACCTTTCTAGACTTCATCCACATAAATAACCTCAAACAATATAACAATGTCTGTAATGTTAAAAATAGAATCCTGGACTTGGTTCTTGTAGACCTTCTTGAATGTAAAGTGACTGAAGCTCATAATAGTTTGACAAAGATAGATCCATATCACCCTCCTCTTGAAATTTCCTTAAGCTCTAAAGTAAATAATTGTCTAAAACCAGAACCTAACATTAGATTGAACTTCAAAAAAGCCAACTATTCTGCTATTAAATCAGAACTAGAAAATACCGGCTGGTATGCATTACTCTCGGATACAGACGACCCCAGTATAATGCTGGAACGGTTCTATACGGTACTTTATCAGATCATAGACCGGTATGTCCCATCGACCTTAGTGAAAAATAACTCGCGACCACCGTGGTACACAAAAAAGCTGGAAAGATTGCTGCGTGAAAAAAATAACTTAAGAAGAAGGTATGGTACGTACAAAAACCCTATGGATAAGATATCCCTTCGTTGGTGTAGTAAGCGCTGTGACAGATTGGCAAGAGAATGTTACAACTCCTATATAAATAATATAGAACAGAAAATAACAACGAATCCCAAGTTTTTCTGGTCCTTTATTAAGTCGAAACGGGGTGTTGCTAATGCCTATCCAGCCTCAATGTCAAATGGCGTCAGCAAAACCTGTAATGGCAATGAGATGTGCAACATGTTCGGATCCTATTTTTCTTCAGTGTATAGTCCAGCTACCCATGCCTCCAACGTTGTTCAAACTTCGCTTTTCTTTGAAAGCCTTCTTTGCAACTCCGACAGCTTTTCCTTGATCCAGATTCCATTAGATAAAATAGCCAAGCATCTCAAAAGCTTAGACATTTCCAAAGGCTCCGGCAGCGATCACATTCCCCCTTACTTTATAGTAACCTGCGCTGATCAACTGGCAACCCCCCTATGCATGATTTTTAACAAATCTCTCAGCGCTGGTATTTTCCCTACACAATGGAAGCTGGCCAAAGTAATACCGATTTATAAATCTGGTGCTGATGATTTGGTTGGAAACTATCGTCCTATATCTATCCTTTCGACATTTGCCAAGGTTTTTGAAGCAATAGTATGCCCTGACATACAAAACTATTTTAGGAAATATCTGTCTGATCACCAGCATGGCTTTACTGCTGCAAGATCCACCTGCAGTAATTTAGTAGCTTTCGTTGAGGTTATTGCAGCTTCACTTGACTCGAACCAGCAAGTCGACGCCATATACACTGATTTCAGTAAGGCTTTTGACAAAGTTTCCCATGAAGTGCTGATTCAAAAACTTGCTGCGTATGGCTTTGCTGGTTCTCTTCTTAAGTGGCTGCACTCTTACCTAACTGATAGATCCTTTTATGTTGTGGCCAATGGCTATAAATCTAAAATTATGTTCATAACCTCCGGTGTTCCGCAAGGTTCCCATCTAGGCCCTCTATTATTTGTTATCTTTGTTAACGACCTTCCTTATTGCTTCTTTAACTCCACGCCATTCCTATTCGCCGATGATTTGAAAATAGTACGCGTTATAGATTCTCTAGCCGATTCAACATTGCTTCAGGAAGACCTAAACAGACTTTTAAACTGGTGTAATAATAATAGCATGCAACTTAATGTAGAAAAATGTTCCCAAATTACGTTTACTCGCAAGGCTAACTTTAAGGATTTTAATTACAATATGAATGGTTCATGCCTCAGTAAAGTTGATGTGATCAGAGATTTGGGAGTCATTCTTGATCGTAAATTAACATTCATTCCCCACATGGACAATATTATTAAAAAAGCTTCAAAGACACTCGGTTTTGTGTTACGTAATGCTAAATGTTTTCGCAAGCCTAAAACTAAGATTTATCTTTTCAACTGTCTTGTTCGTACTGTTTTGGAATACTGCGCGGTTGTGTGGCGTCCCCACTATGCTACACATAGTCTTAGGTTAGAGAGGATCCAGAAGAGATTTTTATGCCATCTTGCCTTTTCTGCTGGATTACACAAGAAAGTTCCGAGCTATGCAAAACGGCTTGAGAAATTTTTTATGACTTCTCTCGAAAAACGAAGAGATGGTATTGATCTAGTTTTTCTATATAAAATACTTCAGAGTAAATTAGACTGCCCTCAGTTGTTAAGTAAGTTAAGTTTTAACCTACCCCACAATTATCCACGTCACCCAATCAAACTATTACGTCCCCCTTTCCGCAAAACTGTTTCAGGATCCAATTCCCCCATCCCCAGAATTTGCAGGCTTCTTAATAATTGCGATGAATCAACAGATATTTTTTCCTCATCACTTCAAAAATTCAAGCGCCAAGTCCATAAAAGTAACCAACACAATTAACTATTTTTTTATTCTTTGTTCATTTTAATATTTTTTTTTCTAAAACTACCTTTTAGTGCTGCAAGCGTTATTTCTGCACAATTACTGCAGTTTTATTGTAGGTTTTAATTTTGTTTTTTTTTGCATGCTGTGTCTATCGTATCATATTGTACACTATGCTTGTATATTGCTCGTATTTTTAAGGATAAACAGTGTAACAATTGTAGATAGGCCAATAAATAAATAAATAAATAAATAAATATATAAAATGTAAAAGAGTGCCCATTGAAATGGACGTTCAAATTCCATCGTAAACCTTCCCTCTTGCTTTTGACAAATGAAGTATTATTCCATTTATCTTCGTACACTGAAACGAGGAAATAGATATTTATTAAAAACTCTTGTTTTTGAATGTTTAGATTCTTGTTTATTTCTATATTCACCGACATATACCCTTTTTATTAAATAGACTTTTCTTGTACCTACAACAAACTTTTTATATTAAATTATTATTATATATATTTTTGTAAGATGTGTGGGTACGATTTAACTCAATTTGAATATAGCCATAATTAAAGGGATTACAAGACCTAAACGCAAAAAACGCAAGTTTTAGAAGCACTAAAAGTATCTTTAAGATCGACTACAGTAAACAAAATAAGAAAAATATATGATATTCTTCAGGATATATGCTAGGTAGATAGTGTGTTGATACAATTAATTTGATACTATAGAAAAGAATCATGAAGATACTTCTAAAAATATATATTTTTACAATAAAAACCATATATACAATCATTATGATAATATACATACAATCATTATGATTTTTTGTCAGATTATTCTACAAGCAACATACTAATAAAAGACTAGTGTTTTAATTTTTTAGTCCAAACAATAGATTTTTTGTAAATAGATAATTGCTTCATATTTTGCAATAAATTACCAGCGTTGTGTCATCGCGCTTCTCTTTCTTTTCTGTGCAGTCTGACAGTGACCGCGCTTTAGGTCATGTAGTCCCCTTGGAGTACATAAATCATTTACTATTTTTATGAATTTTAGATAATACTTATGTATAAGTACTTGAGTCAGATACCTGAGATACAGGTTTATTCCGATTTCAGGTAGAATCCAATTATTTCTTACTTACCTCTAGTTTAAGGCCCTATTTTGTGAATATTTATGTAAATCAATTATTTCAATAAATGATTTAATTTTTTTCGATTTTATGTGAGTCTGAATTGCAGGGCCATGTGTGAAAGGGCCTTTTGAAGAAAGGGCTATTGCAGCATTGCATATGGATAACTGATGTGCTATTATGACAGATTTCTCCGACATTTATTTGTTCACATCAGATACATTTTATACTTTATTGTTATTTTCACAGCCTACCTACCTCGCCATGGGATCTGGAGGCGATAGTCATTGCACGCCTGTACGAGTGGCGCGCGGAGGCACTACGCCGGGGGGAAACTCCGCTTCCGCGGCAAACTGCGGCGGAGCGGACGGACCTCCGGCGCGATCTCATGGCGGCATGGAAACAGCGTCTGTCGCAACCCAGCGCAGGGCACGCCACGATAGTGGCGATAAGACCTCTCTTTGAGGAGTGGCTAGAGAGGCGCCACGGCGCCCTCACCTACCGCCTGACGCAGGTCCTCACCGGACATGGATGTTTCGCGAGGTTCCTGAACATCATCAGGCGGGAGGAAACGCCTGGATGTCACCACTGCGAGGATCGCCCAGTGGAGTATACGGTGGAGGTCTGCCCGGCTTGGGAGGAGCACCGCCGTGTTGTCGTAGAGGCGATCGGCAGCGGCAGCGACCTCTCGCGCCCGACTTTGGTTCAAGCCATGGTCCGGGGCAAGAGGGAGTGGGAAGTAGTCACCTCCTTCTGCGAAGCAGTCATGCTAGTGAAGGAGGTGGCGGGACGGTCGAGGGAGAGAGCCTCACGTCCCAGCCGCCGCGAGAGACGTTCCGGGCGTTGGTAGCCGCGTGACGACTCCCGGCCACCGTAGGCGCGGGCCTGCGGACGGAGAGTAATGGGTAACTCACCGTCCGATCAGGACCAGGCCCGTGCTGGACGGCGCGTACGTGTTCCACGCGCTCCTCAAAGAGATGTCAGCAACAGGGAAGGGGCCCGTAAGAGCCGATGCCTGCCGGGGCAGCGGGATTGTCCGAAAGGGTTACCGCTACCCCGGAACACAAAGGGCTAAGGAAGAAACACGGGTGGGTTTTAGTCAGTAAGAGTCTGACACTCCCTTTTGCTACACCCAGAGCGAGGGGGGTCATTTGATGATTTCCCATCCACAAAAAAAAAAGCCTACCTACCTAAAGGAACCCTATTTGCATTTTGGTATTCACATTTATGACACAAACGGCACAGGTAACAAAATATTTCTCAATAAAAAAAATACTACTAAAAAAAAGCAATAACAAAAAAATATAAATACAAAATATAACAATAGCAATATTGCAAGATACAATATTGTTTAAAGCTTTTTCGATTTCATATCACTAGTCTTTATTGGATTAGAAAAAAACAAAAGCAACATTAATCTAACCAAACACAAAGAATAACTGTTCTATTTGAAGATCAAAACAAAAAGAATTTTGTCCTATTCGAAGAACAGTTAATCATTATGATAGTAGGTATTATAAAGTAACGAAATATTATATATTTCGTTTCTTTTTAGTTGACAAATATTTCGACGAAAATGATTATCACCATTTAAAAGCAAGGGTTTTGTTGAAAGTCACAGATAAATCGATGCATGCGGCTTAAATTGTGTTTTAGAAAAATGACAGACAGCTAACAGGCAGCAGACAGTTTTAGCAAACAAACTGACAGCCAATACCACTACTGAACTTGAGTATCCCCAAGCGTCACTACGATGACCGATAGCCTTACACAGCAATGCTTTTTGCAACATTTTTTGGTTGGTTCCAAAAAGTTAGTTACTCCTTTACACATAAGCTATCTGCCAGTGAAAGTCCCGTCACAATCGGTCCAGCCATTTCGGAGATTAGCCGGAACAAACAGACAGACAGACAAAAAGTAAAAATAGTTTTTTGTTATTAGTACCGTGTATACTTTCATATGCGTTTAGTAAAAATCTGTTCACTTAACATTACAAACAGACAATTTAATTTTATTTAATTGTAGTAAATCATTCTTAATTCATCATCATCTGCCTAGCCTTTTTCCAACTATGTTGGGGTCGGCTTCCAGTCTAACCGGATGCAGCTGAATACCAGTATTTTACAAGAACCGCCTGCCTATCTGACCTCCACAACCCAGTTACTGGGTAATACGATACCCCTTGGTAAGACTGGTTGTCAGAATTTCGGGCCCCTACTAACCGTAATGACGGTCAAAAACCGCCGTAAATCATTCTTAATTATTATCAATTAATTAAATATTGTTAATTATTATTTAATTATTTATAATATATTATATATATTTTGGTGTCAGCTTGTAAATTGTAATTAAGGTTTTTTGTTAGTAGTTTTTGAATAAATAAAAGCTCAATTTTTACTACAGATTATAGTACTTACTACAATATTAACAAATTATAGCCATCAAGAGCCGATAAAAACAAACAACTCCAATTTAAATGTACGATTAACATCAAAGACAACCCAGCCTCGACAATTGTTAATAAGTACAAGAATAAAAGGAAGAGGCCGAAACTGGCGCAGATTGATCGTCGCCGTAGATTTGTGGCCAACAAGAAACTTCACTGACAGATTACATCGGACGAAATAAATCAAAATGTCTATAGTTTTTACGCTTCGACGACTCCGCTCGCGAACTAAGTTCCAATAAAGGATGGTTTGTACATTTATGATTTTGATTGAGTGTTTGATTGATACTTTAAGGAATAACTAATAATTAGGTACTAGTGTCTATGTAGATATATTAGCACTAGTAATAACTAACATTTAAATAATTATGATTAAAGTCAAGTCAAATCAGTGATCGTTTATCTCGTTAAGTTGAGCGTTTCTCTGATCAGATACATAGTCATTTTGGAATTGAGTATAGTACGGTATTAATTAATTGCGTAGTTGAGGAAACGTTTTAGGGTTTTATTTTTAAATTATTATATTTCTATTCAGTGGTTTTGATGTACCTACTTTTTAATTTATGGTAGAATAAGTAGCGTAGGAAAAGTCTTGTGCTGGATCCCTGTCTATTATCTTCACAATATTCAGTTTGGTGGATAACAGGGATACGGGTTATGTTGTGTGTTTTAGATAAATAAATAAATACCTAACAACAACAGCCAGTCGTACAAATATTGACTTAGTTGATGGGGCTTAAAATCGGGATATTGGAATGACTTTCGGGAGCTGTAAACCGTTTTGTTTTGATTTTATAAATTCAAATGATGAAAATAGAATAGAATATTCTTTATTACATAACTATTATAGATATAAACATAGGAATAGATAAAATGTATGATGATGATAATAATAATAATGTGTAATAATGTGTGATGATGATGTATGTATGTCAGATAGGTATTCGATAGTTTTTCAGCCATGTAAAAACTGAAAATATTAAGTACTATGAAGTTTTAGAAGAAATTATACATATAAAGAATATCCTACTAATATTATACCTAAATGCGAAAGTTTGTGAGGATGGATGGATGGATGTTTGTTACTCTTTCACGCAAAAACTACTGAACGAATTGTCATGAAACTTTACAGTAATATAGTTTATACATCAGAATAACACATAGGATACTTTTTATCCCGATATTCCCACGGGATCAAAACTGACGCGGGTGAAACCGCGGGGCGCAGCTAGTTATACTATATGTAGATCATAGAATAAGCAAGCTGAAGTGGCAATGGGCCGGCCATATTAGCCGTAGAACCGATGACCGATGATCGTCTGCTCCACCGGCCATCAGTCCTTCGACAAACATGGCCATTAGCCAGCCCACTGCCACTTACGTTTGCTTACTCTGCAAGCTATGACGGTAACTCCACAACGTGGGGCAGTAAAAAGAATTTATATCAAACAATTTACCTCCCTTTTGTAAGGCCTTAATAAAATAAAACTTAATAAGTAGTGAGTAAAGCTTTTACGGAGTTGTCAAAATACCTCTTAACGTTAGTAATTAAATAAGTCTGGGTTGAAACTTAGCGACTTACAGCCAATGGCTTGTAAAGGTAAGTTTAGTTCAGGCTTTCTTTTAGACTAATTTATAAGGCGAATTATTAGATTTAAATAAAGCTCTGAAATACTTACCTAGGTACTGAAACTTATGATGCTCGGCATGAAAAAGAAATTATAAAGTAATTTATGCCGACTATTGTAACAAAGAAACCGCAAAGGGTAGGGAAATGAGGGATATGAATAGATTACAACATTGTAATTAACACGTAACATTGGGTTCTTTTCATCCCTCAGACAAAGTTGTAAAGTATGTAGGTCATCATCATCTGCCTAACCTTTTCCCAACTATGTTAGGGTCGGCTTCCAGTCTAACCGGACGCAGCTGAATACCAGTATTTTACATGGAGCGACTGCCTATCTGACCTCCACAACCCAGTTACTCGGTAATTCGATACTCCTTGGTAAGACTGGTTGTCAGACTTTCGGGCTTCTGACGACCCGTTACGACTGTCAAAGATCCACGAATGACAGCCGGGACCAACGGCTTAACATGCTTTTCGAAGCACGGAGGGTTCTCGGTATGTAAAGACAGTCATCCATCCGCGGACCGACCGCGGCAAGCGTAGCTTAATCTGACCGAACGACCCGTAGGGCTTTTATTAATTAGCCACGAGCCCCTCCAAAGATGATAACAGACAATGTACAAACGCCAGCACATCAAGCTACCCGAAACTGTCAAATTTTCCCAATCAACTTTGAACCTTATACTTTAGCGATAAAGTTGAAAATCTATTAAATAAATTTGACAGATTGTAGTAGCTTGATGTGCTTGGCATCTGCACCAAAAATAAATTAACCGACACATAAAATAGCAGGTGGTGGGAATAGGAAAGAAGGTTCCCACATTACGTCAGAAATATGGAAGTAGCACAAGCTTGTATCCGCATTTAATCCAGCAATCAGTTCTTCAAATATTGGTATTGGTAACTCTCAGCTCCCGAGCAACACTCACACTTGGCCGATTGCGATTTCATTAACGTGTATTTACATTGCTTATTTTAATTTAGCATTTTATTTAATGCGTAAGGTTTCATTAGTGGGTGCGGAGTTTTAGAAGCGGTTAATTTACATTAAAACTGGGTAATTAAGCACACTTCTATACCAATAATAAAACTGAAGAGTTTGTTCGTTTGAACGCACTAATCTCTGGAATTACCTGGAGGATTTGAAATTTGTTTTTGCATTTGATAGCCCAATTCTTGAGGAAGGCTATGGGCTATTTAACAAAATATATATATTTTTTTTATTTTTTTTTTTTTATTTTCTACGATCCTTAGAAGCCGAGCAAAATGAAAAAAAAGTCAGAAAGAAAAGCGACAACTGCGCGGATAGGTGATGCGATGCGATGGGGTGGGTCGAAGGAACGAAAATTTCACGCGGACGAAGCGGCGGGCAGAATCTTGTTCAAAATAAATATTAACTTAAGAAGATTTTTCCTAAAAAGTAAATGTGTCGAAACTGGAAGCATTTTCCTTAGAGCTAAAGCCAGCTTTAAGACGATTTATTCTCATTAGTGGCGAATATAATATCGGAAATGAGAAAATTGGAACTGTAAGAATGATGTAGGTACTCTTAAGAAATAGATGAATATTTTTGAATTTATATTCTTATAAAAACTGCGGGTATTCTACGTCGCTGTCAGTCGATCGATATGAGGTTGCAGTCATCTGTTTTCGACATGACCTTGGGCTGTAGAGGTCAAATACAACAGTCTTCAAAAAACCTTCAAGTAAAACACTACAACTTTAACTTCAATGTACCTGTCTAAAAATATATTATTTAATATCACATTTCATATATATTCTCATTCATAAATGCCTATGAAAAGAAATATGTATGTAAAGTAAAATGCATTAACAATACTGGCCTATAGCGAGTCGAACTCGCGCACCGAAGGTTCCGTACCATCATATATAACTATTTTGAATGTGTTACTTTACGTATAGTCCTTCAAAAGTGGGATAAACGGACAAGCGGACAGGTGGACACTGCGGTGTAAAATATTGCAGTTTTAGGTCAGCGCCGTATCTTGACTGATAGTGGAACTAATGTAAATTTTGTTTACTATTTTTGAAAAAGTGTTATGAGAAACGATGTCTGTTTAGAGATATTGTTTTATTTTTCCTGTAATCTTTACATAAACTTCTATCACATAGAACAATTTCAGATTTTTCTCTATGCAAACTTCGGAGATAAGGGGCCCGAACGGTATTTTTTTAAAATTTTCATCAAAAATCGAAAATTAAGCGCCCTAAACAAAAAGAAAAACTTTTGAGAATGTGCAATCAGTGCTCTTTCATATGATAGCATCTTTCAGTCCCTGTTGCATTTTTTTAAATTTATTTTTATTTGTAACATAGTTGGACAAACGTCATCTAAAACTATACCTAATTTCAAGTTGATAGCATTCGTAGTTCTTAAGATATCTATCAGATAAACAGACAGACAGGGTCACACCATAAGGGTTCCTTTTTACCATTTTGGTACGGAACCCTAACAATAAAAAAGGTGATGTGACACTGAACTTAAGTAATTGACAGTTGACAGTCGTGTTCCATTTCGGGCACGAAGTTACAAAGCGATATTACGGCCTACTGCGAACTGAATTTTGGACAGATTGTACCAAAATTGGTACAATTTCAAGTCCTGTCAGCACTTATGTAGCAGCTAAATAGAGTGGGCGAAGCGTACTGTGATGGATCTGAGAATCCATTAGGAAGATTGTGAGAACTATACGTAGCGTACCTTTGTAACGTGGATGTTACCTATATATTGTTTTAGATTGGTTTTCGGTATAGGTACGATCAGGGGACCGTTTGACAGCTTTCCAGATATTAAATTGTACAGGAAGCCGGTATTTAGTAACAATGCACCCTGAACTTATCATTGAGTAAAATTAAGGGGTGGCATTAGTTTATTCGTCGATGACTTCTGGCTGACAATAATTACGATATATTTATAATTCGACGTCTTTGACAAATCAGTACAGGACCATGCTCGAGGTTTGACAGAGAGCTATGGAACGCAGTATTCTGGGTATCAAACTAACAGACCGGGCTATAAATACGACCATCCGTTCTATCACAAAAAGATAACTGATGTCACTTGGAAAGCTGCCACGCTAAAATGGCATTGGGCTGGAGACATCTACCGCATGTCAGACGGCTAATGAGCCAAACTTATGACCCAATGGGTGCGTCTTAATGGCAAGTGACATCGCAGCAGGCCTACACGAAGATAGCGGGGTGAGCTGGACTCCATCAACAAATGCCGGTCTTAAGCAGGTTTAAACAGAGAGAAGTGGAAAGAGCGTAGGGAGGCCTTTGCCCTACATTGGGACAGCATAGGCTTTTAATAATAATAATAACTCGACGCGACGTAATTTTGATACAATTGTCAACCTGAAATCTACACCTATGCTACGCTTAAAGGTCATACATAGTACACCATATTAACTCGGAAAGGGATCGTGACCGTATCTCCTTTCGCCTCGCTATCAAACAGACGTCAAACTAACGTAAGCACGTAACCCAAGCGGATGAGCAGCTCTGATACGTCGACTCGGCGACCTTTATAATGTTCGTTTGTCGGTATTTCATAGAAATATCGATAATTATATTCACTTTAGAACGATATAGGTTGCTCTTTCATCCCACACAATTTTGGCAATTGCTCGAATTTCTTTATTGTTAAAGGTCAAACCCAAATAGCTGAAACTAATTAATAACTGTCGATTATTTGTGCTTTTACCTTGCCAAAATTTCAAATTGCTGTCAATAATAATAAATTTGTTCGAATGAAAATCTGATTGATATTTTTATTTTATGGAAATAATGTGTTGCAACGAATAATTTAAAGAGCTATGCTCGAAGTTTCTTTGCGTGATACAATCCGGAACGAGGATATTCGACGAAGAACCAGTCACTGACATAGCTCTTAAAATTTGCAAGTTGAAGTAACAATGGGCAGGCCACATCGCTCGTAGAACTGATACCCGATGGGGAAGAAAAGTTCTTTAGTGGCGACCACGAACCGGAAGACGCAGCGTAGGCAGGCCTCCCGCTAGGTGGACCGACGACATCGTGAGAGTCGCGGGCAACCGATGGATGAAAGTGGCGGATTGTCGTTCGGCGTGGTGGTCTAAGGGGGAGGCCTTTGTTCAGCAGTGGACGTATTCCGGCTGATGATGATGATGAATGTTTTGGTGTCAGTTAAATTACGGGTACACGATTATCATCATCCCACTCCTGCGCTTCTCAATTTATTTGTGGTTGGCGCAACATGTCTTTTTCTTCCATGCTTCTCTATAAGTCGTCATAGTTGGATTAAAATAAATATTTTATTTGATAATATTTTACGTTATTTATTTATTTTTATTTATTTTATTATTATTTATTTTTATTTCTGTAACTGCCCGTGACACCAAAGCGGGCCCTATCAGAATACCAGCGCTGCGAAATTTATTTTTAAATATCGCAGCATCATGCTGAGATAGGAGCCTTTTAGCCTCGTATAGGACTTTCTGTTTCATTTTTCTTTTTGTTACTTTTTTAATAGGTATATTTTTTATATAATTTGGCATTTTAATTTAGACTGTGTTTAGTTTAGTTTGTGATCCTCCTGTACGAGTCGCAATAAATAATTTTTCTTTCTTTCTTTCTTTATATCGGTAGTAACCCCCTTTATAACGTATCATCATTCACACAGTCCATCTATCGTTTCTTTGGTCTTCCTCTATTCTTAGCCACCAAAATTCATACTCGAAAATTCTCGTCACTACATTTTCTACATTCCTCCGTATTAGGTACATAACCGTGATACGTACCATGAAAACCGATTTCCACACAACTTTTTAGTTACTGGTGCCACTTACAGACTTTCTCTTATGTACGCATTTCTTATTCTATCCTTTCGTGTAACAAATACATGTCCCTCTTAGCATTCTCATCTCAGCTGACACAAAACATGATTTTACACTGGTGCACTGATTCCCTGGTTCACAAATTAAACTAAATTTAAGTTCAGTGCATGTTTTTCTTTCTATTTCATTAAGAAAAGGACAGAAGATAAATTTTTGTTTAATCCTGTCAAATTAATCAGCGCGTGACACTACTCCATACAATATAAGACGTGATTAAAATCTTGGCTACTAAAGCTATATCAATTTACGTCAGGTTATCGCAGGTTATACTCTGCATGTTGCGGAAGGATCTTACGTTCCCGCGACCCCCGGCGTAGGTGTGAGATGGAACACATGGGTGGTTTTTAGTCAGTAAGAGTCTGATAGGGCGGCGAACATCCATGAGGATTTTCCACCCCGGAAACACACTTCCTACTTCCTACTATCCTACTTCCTACTAATATTATAAATGCGAAAGTTTGTGAGGATGGATGGATAGATGTTTGTTACTCTTTCAAGCAAAAACTACTGAACGGATTTGGATGAAATTTAACGCACAGATACTTTACAACCAGGATTAACACATAGGATGCTTTTCATCCCGATATTCCCACGGGATCAAAACTTACGCGGGTGAAACCGCGGGGCGCAGCTAGAAAATAATATTTCGCTTCTACCGGGTGACCTACGGCACTTGTCGACTTTTCTTTTATTGTTTATCTTTTATGACGAATAAGGCTTTAATAGTAAGATACTAAAGAAAATCAGTCACAGAATTTTCTCTGGCCTCACATACTACTACTTATTGACTCCTCTCCCTATCGTATGCGGTCGAAAATTGGCAGGCGGCAGGGCCAATGATCTGACCCACCGCAAGGGGACCAAGGGTACCCACAGACACGGGATCGTCTGGCGCCCATGTGCTGGTTTGGTTCCTGAGGTGGTCACGGCGTGCTATGTGTTCTGGTGCGCCGGTAATGGGGAGTACTCCCCAGAGGAGGGTCCGGACAGCCGCGGCGGTTTCACGGATGAGTGCTAACGCGTGCCCGTGTTCCCGCCGTAAGCGGCAGAGGAGTTTTAGTGGGTTAGAGTCCCACGTAACTGCACTATCTCCCTGTGGTAGTGCAGAATGCATGAGCATTTCTCCACGATAAAAAAGGTAGACCGGTAATGTATTTCTATTCTCAGTAACCTCCAACAACATGGGAACATCAATAAAGCCCCCATATACATACATATATAACGTTTAGTAATCACCGCATTACTGACACTATTTGTTCGGGTTCGTATTTGGTTTCCGTTGCGTCAACCAGAGACAAACATTTGAGTTCTATGGTTTCTACCCTCCTGTGTGCATTAAATTTCTTTTGAGTGTAAACATTTATGTGTCCGGTAATATAATACTGTATAAACTGTATTGATGCTTATTTTTAATTATTTTATTTTTGCATTGTTTGTTTTGTTACTATTTGTTGTACTCTGGACGCTTTTAACGTGTATGTCATTTTTTACATCATTCCCACATAAATACATATGTAATTAGGTATAAATTCAACATTAATGATGTAACTAATATATTTTTATAAAAATATAATTTAAGAGTGTTCATGGAGTTTCTTGCTCGTTCTTCTCCATAGGTACCTACTACGCTTTGGAATGGGCACCCAACTTCATATTTTCTGACCAGTTCAAAAGTGCCTGTAAATGGTTTAATTGAAATAAATACTTTGAGTTTGAGAAGCCATTGCAATTGATGGTTCGTAATTGGCTGATGTACCTATTTCTTAGGCATATTATTACACTACGTGAGGTGTCTGAACCCCTATTTGATGGTTATAGTATACGAGCAACTATATCATCAAGAGTTTTTCACTAAGATTGAATTTCACCAATGAAACTGAACGCGATTAGCAGTTATTGGGGAATATTGACACTGACAGTTCTTGAATGAATAATTACAATGAAATCATCCTTACGGTTGATACTTTTTTTTTGCTAATATTTCTGCTTAATGTTTCATTAAAGAGTTTGACTGTTATTTTAGGTGATTAAGGGTAAATTCGAACAAACTTTTATAAACTAGCAATACATTTTTGTCATCTGAGTTCTCAATGTATGGAAATATTTTCAAAAATTCAAACCTTATTCTAAGGATAAGATAATGACAATGACTAATATTTGGTACAAGAGTTTGGTCGGATTCGCCCTTAATTGCCTGAAAAGCAGTATTTCCACCTACTTTTGGCTGAAACTAGCTGACCTGGTGAACTTCGTGTCGTCTCAGAATCAATAAGGACGAATGTATGAGAAAATTAATTATCTTCGTTTTTTCGTGTTATTTTTTCCCACGTTTCAATAGATATTCGTTTTTTTATTCGGGGTGGAGACAAATCCAATAAGTCAAAGATCATAAAAATCAGTATAGCCATTCTTGAGTTATAAATGGTGCAACTAACCCGATTTAGTTTTATTTGTAGACTAGCTGCGCCCCGCAGTTTCACCCTTATAAGTTTCGATCCCGTGGGAATATCGGAATAAAAAGTAGCCTACATGTTAATCCTGGATGTCAGCTACCTCCATACAACATTTTATCAAAATTGGTCCAGCCGTTTGAGCGTGAAGAGGAAATAAAAAACACACACACTCAAAAACTTCCGCCTTTATAATATTAGTGTGAAGTGTGATAGCTGAGCAGACTTGCTGATTATACTGCGTGCTTCGTTCTCGATATATGTTACTTTACCATGCAGCTTTCTCGAGTCACTCGGCAACTACGCAATTTTCAGAGCTAAAACTAAACGTAAGTATTAGTGTGCGTTATCTGTGTCCTAGCGCGATCCGTCATTCTTTTCGTTTGCGCGGCAACTGATACTGTGTTCTTAGAAATAACTGAGTAAATTTGAGTGTTTAAAAGTGAAATTTTGCTTAAATTTAACTACCTATCCATAAAAGACGCCATGAAGAAAAAGATTTACAATAGTACAAAAAGTATAAGAAAAATTTAATGAAAAATGAAGCGTCGTTGTCGTGGTCGAAATGACTACGAAAGTGATACCCAATTTCTAGTATTCCAGGTAACAAAAACGTTGTCTTGTGATTCCTATTATACCGGTACGGCTACGGGCTTTAATAGCAGTTAAGGCCACAAGGTTTACATAACCTTTGTACCGGTTGAGACGGGTGGTGTACGAGATACATCGACGTGCTCATTGGACTCTGGTCGTATACGAGATATACGGACGAGATCCTTAGACTCGGGGCGTATACGAGATATACGGACGAGATCTTTAGAGTCTTATGTGAAGTCTGTGAGGCTTCAATAAGCAGTTTTTAACAATCACTTGTACAAATTTTCCGTGGTATGTTTATCGTTTTTTCTTTCAGATTACAATAGTGATAACACTTCGAACGAAGTAAAAATAATTAAAACATTACCATGAGGTATGTCACTAGAAGCTATGACAGATCCGGTTCCAGAAGAACCTGAACCTCTCATAGTAAAAAATCTTACCTCGTCTCCAACGGTTGATCCTGAGCCTACCTCAGCAACACCAACTATAAGTTCAGAGGCACTTTTAGCACTGGGGATCTTATGCCAGACACACCTGTGTAAGGTCCCTTTATAAATAGTGACTTGGCTCATATTTGAAGCAACAGTTTAAAAAAGAGACAAAAACAAAAACTAATAGAACAACTGATTTCAAATTGCCCTTTATTAAAGGCACCAAAGCTCAACCCATAGATTTCTGCTTCGGTGAGCAACATTACTGTCAACAGACACAAAAAGATAGAGTTGGAACAAAACCAACTAGGCATTGGGTTGTCTATAAGTAAGTAATGCAATTTATCATTGTTGATAAACAATGATACAGTGGACTGATTGGAATGGATCTCACTACTTAGTGGTGCTGGAAGGATATTGACAGAATTACATTTTGTCCAAACAAAAACCAAGGAAAACATTGCTCTTCCCTGTGATTGATAAAAAGTTTTGGAATATTATTATAGATGTTGAACGAGATGAGTTACAAGTTTTGAACCCTACATTTAATCAGCATACAGTAAATAAGGGAAACTTACAAGGTCCCCCTCGCTACAATCCAAGCCCAACAGTAAGGTATGGGCACAAGAAGACCCAGTCCTCGATACAAGCCCGGGAACGTCACGAACACTATTATCAGTCCACGGCCAAAAAAGCCAAAAGCCTCACAGGGAGAAACCTCTTGCTTGCACATAGAGGTAAGTCATGCTGGAAGGCTCACACATTTTTTACTGTGCTGGAACAAAATTTGCAAAGATGAATTCATAATTAATTATTATCAAAGGATACTCAATTACCTTTGTAAACAAACCTCATCAGAATTTACTGCCACTTCCCCTTTCAGCAAAATCAGCTGTGAAAAATGCTGATATGCATACTGCTAACATCAAATTATTAAAATTGGGGGCTATATCCCCTTTCAAGCCTTGTAAAGACTAAATTATCTCTTATAAATTTTTGATTCCAAAACATATGGTACAAAGAGATTCATACTAAACTTGGTCATTGAATTAATATGTAAAAATATCCCATTTTAAAAATGGAGAACAGCAATAGATTTACTTTCTCCAGGCCATTACATGGCAAAAATTGATTCGAAAGAATAATAGTTAAACCATATGCTTGAAAATACCTATGTTTTTTCAATTTAATTAAATAAATTATACGAATTTCATGCCTTCCCTTATGAAGATAGCTGTGACACGTCTAAGAGAAAAAGGGTACAAGTCAGTTCAATGCTTAGATGACCTACTAAGTATAGGATCTAGCTATCAATCATGTTTGCAGAATGTTACAGAAACAATAGCCCTTTAAAAGTGTCTGGGATTTATTATAAATTTTGATAAAAGTGTAATAGTACCATCACAGCCTTGCAAATTTTTAGGTTTTGTGTTTGATACAAAACATATGACATTACAATTGCCCATAGACAAAGTATCAAATATCAAAATGTCAGTTCAGAAATACTTAGATCTAGAAATGAATTGGGATATTAACTGCAACTTGCCCAGCTTCCACATTTATGGTTGACTTTACACTAAATTTTTAGAACATCATGAGTACCTATAAATATTTATCTATAAATTATGATGAAAGTACCTTCAAATAGACTGACACTATGATATAAAATTAGATCTACAATGATGGGCTAATAAATATTAGTACAGTATGTAAAAGTATTGCCTATCATAAACATGATATAGGGTGCTGCTTACAAAAACAAGAGCCTATGGCTTCTGGAGCAAATATGATAAAACATACCATATTAACTAGTTAGAATTACTTGCAATATTTATGGCATTTAAAGGTTTTTTTGTAAAGGATAAGCAATACCTTAATATTCTGTTGCGTAGATAATAAGACAGCAATATCTTATTTAAACAGAATGGGTGGTATTCAGTTCCCACAATTAAATAACTTGGCCAGATCCATAAGGCAGTGTGAAGAGAGACATATTTGGTTCTTTGCCTCCTACATTAAGTCTAGTGAAAATAAAGAGGCTGATGAAAAGTCCCGAAAAATATATCCAAACACCGGAGTAAAACACTGGGGCATTTCAAAAAATTGTATCTGAGCTGGACCGGTGCACCTGAAATTGATTTAAGTACCTATGTGTCCTGGAAACCAGATCCAGAGGCAATAAATATTGATGCTTTTACTTTGACCTGGACAGAATATTTTTTCTATGCTTTTCATCCATTCAATTTAATATTAAAATGTTTACAAAAAATTAAAAATGAGAAGGCAACAGGTATCATGGTCATGCCCCAATAGCCTTCACAACCTTGGTATCCTTTAATGCAGACTATGCATGTCTCAAAGCTAAGTAATATTTTTTGAAACCTCAAAAAATATCTTCTATATTCTTCTTTCAACCACTATCAACTTACTCTGATTGCAGGAATATTATCAGGCAAGCATGGTTAATAAAGGGCTATTCCCCCAATATCAACAGATGTCATGTTTGTAACCGTAATACACTAAAACAATATAATGTCACATACCTTTTGCCAGGAGCATGGTATAAACCCATTCCATTATTTCTTAACAAAATTATTCGACTCTGGAGCTACCTATGGGACCCTAAACTCTCATAAAATCAGCTCTATCTTTGATAATAGGCTCTAAAATTGGGGAGGGTGATCGTATTAAGAGGTAATTTAAAGGATGCTATAAGTCAAAAACCACCGTTAGCAAAATACCAAACAACATGGGATCCAAATAAAGTTTTAAGTGTACCACACAACTGAACTCCCAATATGACATTAAGTTTTGAACATATCTCAAAGAAATTGGTGGTTTTTTGCTTGCACTAAGCACAGCTCAACGGACACAAACCTTAACATTAATAAAAATATCTAATATATAACACTGAGTGAAAGTTGTGTTATATTACCATTACTGATTTGATAAAAACTTCGGCTGCGGGACAAACCCAACCTAATATTTTCATATCCTTTTTTGAAAAAACTGAGATTTGTCCAGCCAAAACATTGTATGATTACATGAGATTGACTAGAGATATAAGAGGTCATAATGACTACTTGTTTTTGTCACTTAAAAACCCCATAAACCAATTTCGGTTTCTACTACTGGTAGATGGATTAAAAATACTCTTACAAACTGCGGTATTGATACGCACGTCTGCTCAGGTCATAGTACACGACACGCCTTTACATTCAAGCCTAAGTCTTAAACAATATCATTAAATGTAATCAGACAAACTGCTGGTTGAACAAATAATTCATTAACATTTACAAAATTTTATAGGAGGCCAATTCCCAATTCAGGAGTTTGCCTAAGCTGTGCTTATGCTTAATGCAGAATAATATATTCTTAGTTTTTAGTACTTACACTATTGTCAATAGAATATATACTATGTACATATATGTATATTGTGATCTAAATTAATGTGCCATTATTAGTTGATAAATAAGGGATGGTTACCTATGTAGCGAATAAGGCTGTATAATTGATTAAGTATTAATATGATTACTGATTGTTAATTATGTTTAATTATAGAGAAGAATTTAAGATGTCTATAAATGAAAGTGTTAATTTCAAAAAATAAAATAAAAATTATTTTAAAGGACATAATGACCAATGAGTCAGGCTTATCTCAAGTTTACCATCTCTCTAAACATCTGCATGGTAAAGTAACATATATCGAGAACGAAGCACGCAGTATAATAGATGATCAAACGAACTTACCTGTGTGAAGTTCGATCATTATTATACGAAGTGCTTCGTTCGAAGATATATGTTCCCTACCCATCCCACCCCGGTAAAATTGAGATAACCTTTCAAGAATCTAAAAAGAATGACGGATCGCGCTAGGACACAGATAACGCACACTAATACTTACGTTTAGTTTTAGCTCTGAAAATTGCGTAGTTGCCGAGTGACTCGAGAAAGCTGCATGGTAAAGTAACATATATCTTCGAACGAAGCACTTCGTATAATAATGATCGAACTTCACACAGGTAAGTTCGTTTGATCATCTATTATGCATCCAAAATAAACCCTCTATCAGATGATGGGTGTATTTTTAGACCTTCATAACTATTCAAACCAAGTTAAAGGTAGAGAGAGGTAACTTTAGACCAACCACAACAGTTCAACGGACGGCAGGTACCTCTGACCTTTTTCTGTGTAGTCCACATTTTCAAACTTCAATTTTTTGCGTAATAAAATAACTATTTATTTATTCGTGCTCTCATCATTAGCACTAATGATGAGAGCATAGATTTATTTACCTTTTGGAGTTATTATCTTCATAAACTCCTTAGTACCTACTTAAGTGCTCTCTAAGAGTAAATAATAAACTATAATATATTTTATTTACAGCACTATGTATTTATTTATTAGTTGTTTTTTGTACCTTATCCATGTAACATAATAGGACAATGATTTACTTAAGCTAAGGTTTCCTAGAAGTGCGGTGGCCGCCACATAACGGCCGCCACAAAACGGCCGCCACAAAACGGCCGCTGTCATGAAAATTATGGCATGGCATGAAAATAATTCATTGACGTCTTTTGCCGGTCAATTGCAGACGCTATAGGGCGGCAGCTCTTTAAGGAAACCGCTTCTTTAGTAGACATTTATATGTACTTAGTGATCTTACAAAATGACATGTTGGTACCATTCGTTGCTCTTATTCATTTTAACTATTGTATTTGCATATTTTATGGTAGCTTATTGTGAACCATTGAACATGCGCCATCATAAATAAGTATAAATAAATAAGCCTCTGTTCACGAAATCCTTGGAACAACATATACATAAGGTTGACTGGTAGAAAATGCCTCAGGCATTAAGTCCGCCTTTGTACAGTATTTTTTTTTACTTTTGCATAAAGTTTTAATAAATAAATATACTTGAGAAAAATATCATCATTATTATGACAGTCAAGCAAGAACTTAACAAAATAAAAGAGATGTAGTGACAGACAGAGAGAGAGTTATAATTCTTTCTTCTCTCTCGTGTAACGAAATGCGCCTAAACGTGACGCTTCCTTGAAATTTCACTCTCAATTCTCGTCCAATTATCGAGTCACCGCGTAAGAAATTTCACTTAAAAAATTACAGAATATCTCATTTCACTTTTCTTAAAAAAACAAAACCAACACCCGAATCAGTTACATTATAAATTGTACCCGTCAAATCTGTCAACCAAACGAGTCTAAAAACTACGACCACAAATTATCAAAACCGGGAATTATGAAAAACAAGACTGATACAATTTGTAACATCAGTCAAGTCACAAACAAGATTACAATGTAATCAATCAAGGACAGGAGGAAGACGTCGACGGCAATTAATCAACAGAGAAGCATGGCGCAGTCTCATGGTCCATGCCGTTAAAAATGTAACAGACTGGAATGGACGTTTGTGACGTCACTATGCTGTAATGTAAGCCAAATACATTGTGTAGCAAGATGGCTTGTGTTTTGGTATTCGTTGAGCTCCTTAAGTTTTGAGTTGAGCTGCACGATTACGAACGAATGCGTGCACTGATTGAAAAGGTGCACTCAATCTGTGTGGTTCTTTCCAATCAACATGGTCTTCACATCATCTGATCAAGTTTATGTCTGGACTTTATGCTTCATTTACATTCAGCCGTAGTGAGCAGGGAAGTGGGCAGGACGAGTGTGTAAACGCGATACTTCTCATGCCACTGCCATTGCCACTCGCGCTGCCCGGCGAAACTTGAAAGCGAAGTGAGTGATAGGGCAGTATGTAAACACACACTTCTCTCAATTCTGCTGCGGCAGTATTTAGGGAAGTATCGCTGGCAGCGCGAGGGGCAGCGGCAGGGGCTGAATGTAAATGAGGTATTAAAAGAGACTTTGACCTCTGAGTTTGTTTCGGCATTTTTTCTTTAGGAAACACCGACCTCATCTAGTTGTAAAATATGATTGACGTGTAAAAGTGTTTGTACTTACAAATCTACTTACATAAATAAAATCATTTATCATTGAAATTTTCATTTTATCATGATATAGGAACACGAAAATAAATAGGTGAGTATACTTGTTTTTCATATTATGATAGTTTACTCTCCCCAATCGTGGAGTTTTCCACGTTAACTGGATGGAATTACCCACGTCTTTACAATGACGTAGAGATAAAAACGCAAACTCGTTTATTAAGATTTCACCATTTGATTTCCCAAGTTTGTATTTTGGAATGTTTCGCAAAACTTATCTGGGAGTTCCAAAACTGTCATACCTAAATCAGTAAGTAGGTTACTACCTCTCCGCCGAATTTCATAAGTAGGTACTCGTAAGATCTGAAAAGCGAGAAGCTTAGTGATGACGTCATTCCATTTATAAATCGGTTTAAATGTCTTTTTTTTCGAAGTCTAAAAAACACTTACATAACCTACGTATTATTATTATTTTTGAAAGTGTATTTGACAAACATTAGGACCCTGGGGTCCCGGATCTTTGAAGGCGTACGAGGGGCCGAAGCCAACTCGCAGAGGCCTGGTAGACGTTTTCAAAGAAATGAAGCACTAACCGACGACTATCTCTGTTCGCACTATGCAAGTGCACCCAAGGACAACCTCCGGTTGATGTAGGACTATTTCAAGATATTGAAACAAAGATATTGGATTTTGTGTTTGGGTGGCTAAAGTGAACTAGTAAGCTAGGACTATGGAAATATTAAAGCCCCTGCCTGACTAATGTTATAAATTATACAGATAAAATAGCAGGGGGTAAATAATTATTTATAATGTATGGATATTTATTTAATTATTATTACCACTTACATTTGTTTTCACAGGTGGGAAACCCAATACAATAATCTAGTCACATTATTTAAATATTTTTTTCTGCGATTTATTTAGGTAATGTAAGATCCAATAATTATAACCTACAAATTGTGGATTAAATTATTGCCGACTATGCTACTGACTGTTCAAAGCCATTAGTTTCAGAAACAAAAATAAAAAGACTAGATATTTTGAAATTCACCGTTCAAACACAGCCTTAATTACGATTAAATGGGCCTCTTTAACGGGCCGAAAGAATACCGTATAAGGAAATATTTTAGTATAAACAAAACACTTGAACGATTCTAAACAAAATGAACGTTCCACTTTCAATAAAATGTAAGGGCCTAATGACGCTAGTCAGTCCGAACCCGGGCAATTTGACAAACCCAATTACGTAGTTTTATTTCGGTAGCGATGAGGCCTTTAAGATAGCATGCGCGGCCGCTTTATTATAGAACAATTTGTTTTGTAAAATTAGCATTGTTTGGTAAATTCGAGTTAGGTATTCAGAGTTTTCGCTTATAATTCAATAATTTTTTTAAAAACTTAATGGATCTACTCTTTTTTTATGACTGCAAGTACCATATTCTACCATTGTCATTATCAACTCAGCCTACCACAGTCCACTGCTGGACATAGGTATCTCCCAAGCTGCGGCACAAAACTATTTCTTCGCCTTCTATTTCTTCTGTCCCGGCCATCTATATAAACTTTATGTCAAGCCTTGATTGCCACTACAGCAAATTGTACATACAGGTTTGAACCTAATTACTACATAATATTAGAGGTAAAAATACGATATCGCTAAAGCAGCTTCAAAGTTGATTGGAAAAATTTGACTTTTGCAACCTATAAGAGATATCATTATTTCTTAATAAAGCTTTGTATCTACAAATTCTTACTTCATTCTTCTTTGTGAGATAAACTGCGTTGATAATGCGTTGAAACCACGTAATTTGGATTAAAACTCTTACACGATTTTTGCCGTAACCGTCCGTTTAAACGGCTGCGATCCGTTGTTTTACCGGCTCGTTAATTTTATCATGCCATTTTATACTTTTAACGCGTACACCATAAGTGGGAAATTAACTTGCAGTTTTTATATTATTTTATTTTTGCACTGTTACTAATTAGTACGATGTGCTGTGATTATCACTCGTTAGCGCATAAAGTCTGTCATTAAAAATGCAAATATGAAATTATGTAAATAGTGAATATTTGCATTTTTTCCCATATTAATTTACTTGGGATTCTGCTTCATAAAATGAAGGAGCGTGTGTAATAATACATACTTATGATATATATAATTGTTGCAAAGTCAAAACTGAACCTAGAATATTTTTGAAAAAAAGTAATTGTTACGGAATATGGGAATGATTCTGATGCTATTTGCTGCTGTAGAAAGCCGCTACATTGCTTGAGGGAATGAGGGTGTTTAACACCAAGCCAAAGCCAAGCCGATCATACCACAAGGCGGCCTCTAAGTCACCTTGTTGAAAGCTTGTTATGATTGACGTCCATAATCTGGCCCGTAAAAAAGGTTTTTGGAAAGAAGAGAAAAGGGTTTCGTGATATTGTAGGTTGTTTGTGGGTGTCATAATACTATTGCCTATCAATAAGGTGTAGGTAAACCTTTTTTTCAATATTTTGTGGAACTACGTCCGTAGCGTATTGGTCAGTCAGCAGTGCTTTCACTTAGATTGCTGGTAGACAAATTACTTTGACTTGAGCTACTGTTATATATGCGCTAAAAGGTTATTTTGGCGTGTGACCAAAATTAGAAGACCAATTGCCGTTAAACGTTCATAATCTAGTCGCAATGTTATCTAAGCGACAACCAATGTCAATAACTTTTATTTTATTTTATTTCGGGATAAAAACAGTAGTACAATCAAATGTTATACACACTAACTTACTAATTAAACAAAATACTTATTGTACTACTAACAACATTATCCACTTATTACTAATTTGCCAAAAATGTAGGTAAAAAAGAGGTATTTTTGACAGTTTGAGACTTCATCAGACTGGAACGCTCTTAAATTTACGAGAATTGCCCCTCTGAACTAGCGCCACCGTCTTGTTTTTAGAATACAATTAAGTGACATTTCCCAAAACAGTTGCACAAATGATTACCGACGGAGCTCCCCCGTCAACGACATTTAAGCTCCAAAAGATCCTTGTAGCAGTATACAGCTCGAGTTGATACATAGAAGAAATGTAGGACATTTTATCATATAAATTATTATACACGGTGGCATGGCCATCGACTAGCAACCATGGATTCAGCACATGAATCTGAACCCCCTTTTTTGTGGATGGGAAATCATCAAATGACCCCTCCCGCTCAGGGTGGAGCAGAAGGGAGTGTCAGACTCTTACTGACTAAAACCCACCCGTGTTCCTTCCTTAGCCCTTTATGTTCCGGGGCAGCGGTAACCCTTTCGGACAATCCCGCTGCCCCGGCAGGCTACGGCCCTTAAGGGCCCCTTCCTGCTGATGCTGACATCTCTTTGAGGCGCGCGTGGAACACGTACGCGCCGTTCGGCACGGGCCTGGTCCTGATCGGACGGAGAGTTACCCATTACTCTCCACCCGCAGGCCCGCGCCTACCCGAACCCCCCTGCGTTTAAATTATTCGTCGTTTATTAAAAAAAAAAATGCTGTTTCATACATTTTAACCGCGTAGGTATTGCACTTTTCTATAAAACGGCAGCTTTTTATTCCGACAATACTGACGAACATTTTTACGCTAAGGGTCCTAGACTCATGTGCTGAATTCATTGTGACAGTTTGCGCGTCGATGTCCCTGGCCCGAGGCCGGATGCCAACAAGATAGTTAGTCTGACCAAGTAAAACAAGCTACATCCTCAAGCAAATTTTAGCAGATGGTGATGGGTACTTTGAACCGGATTCAGTGGAGGTAGATTTTCCAGAGACCAAGTTTCAGTAATAGTGTGAGGACTATGTGGGTCATTTCTTTCTTTTTTTTCTGTTTTCCTTCTTAGTTAGTTTTAATCATGATCTGGCAGTTTGAGTAATCTATACGGCCTACCCAAGTGTCCAATCTTTCGTATTGTTCGTCGAATCGTTGAGCTCCTCAAGTTCTGAGTTGAGCTGCACGATTTTTGAAAAATGCGTGCACTGACTGCACAGGTCAATCTGTATGGTTCTTTCCTCAAAAGACCATTTCAGACCCCAATCTACATGGTCTTCACATAATCTGACCAAGATTTTGTCTGGACTTTAAAAGAGACTGTGATCTCTGAGTTTGTTTCGGCCTTTCTTCTCAGAGTAGTCAGATAGGAAATGCCGACCTCATCTAGTTAAAAAAAAAAATAATATTGACGTGTAAAAGTGTTTGTGCAAACCTACTTACAGAAATAAATCATTTATCATTTATTTTTCAATAAGGGACCGATTGAAGAAGTTTCACCACCCTGTATGTTTGGACAACAGAAAAAAAGCCTTAATAATGCAAAATAGCCTACATGATATACCAACAAGCCTTTGACATACTCAAACTCACATTATCTTCCATATCATTTAAATAAAACTAAGTCAAATACATTAGAGAAAAATGTTTTACCCAAAACTAGGATTACCTGGGACTCGTAGGTAGGTACTCGACTGTCCTAAGTACGGGGCCCAAAATAAACATACTTATCAGCGAATCGAACCCAACCTTTACCCTTACTATTGCGTATAATGTAACTACAAACGTAAGAACGGCTTTATAATAAAAAGGATTATGTTTTTACCTTGTTTTATCATTGCTCGATTATGTTATTTGAGTTTGTTTTAGGTCGAAAAGGTCTAAGGAAGGTTACAGATTATGCTGATACGTCTTTATCTTTGTGTTGTTTTTAACCGACTTCAAAAAAAGGAGCAGGTTCTCAGTTCGTCGGAATCTTTTATTATTTTTAGATAGGTACCCTTAAAGCTGACTTGTGATACTACTGTTGGTCTTTCTATGGTAATCGCGTGATTAATGTGCATCTTTGTGTATTTGGATGTTTGTTACTCAGCCACGCAAAAACGGCTTAACTGATTTGGATGGAATTTGGTACACAGTTGGCTTATTCCTTGGATTAATATAAAGAATACTTTTTATCCCGGTAATAAATGCCTGTGGGATAATTTCCGACATCCACGCGGGCGACCCGCACTGGGCCCGCGTGGTGGATGACGGCCCACTCCCTCTCATAGAGAGGAGGCCTGTGTCCCAGCAGTGGGAACATTATAGGCTGTATGCGTGTGTACGCGGGCGAAGCCGCTGGCAAAAGCTTATAGGATATATTTTCGTTATGATTATCCATTTCTGTCGCTTTTACGTAATACACAGTCATTATTAAAACTAAAAGTAGCCTATTAGGTAGTATCAGCAACGTTACATAGTCTAAGGTCGAGATCTAAAAATGTTACTTAGCTCGTGATTTAATTACTTCTTGTACTTGTAGTTGACAGCTGTGCAACAGTGACATGAATAACACTTAGCCTAAGTAATGTTTATAGATGTCGGTGTATATTACCCGCAGTCAGTGCTGTAAAGGGAACGGCCTCGTTACAAAACGCGCCAAATTAAAACGTACCATTTTCTACATTCATTATCACTGCGGGCCCTACATTTTTTAAACAACACGGGTAGATATTATGGTATAATGTTCTTTGAGATGCTTTCAAGAGAGTTGTCCTTTAAAACACAAAACGTACAAGTTTTTGTTTCCAAAATGTAGAAAAATTACCACTTCCAAACAAATTGAATTAACTTACTACGTTTGAAAAAACAAATATGCTTTTAACAAGGATTGCTTACCAAGGGCAAACAGTGAGGGTAAGGAACCGGCTTATTCCTGTCAAATATGTTCCGAACATCAGTGTTATGTTGCATTCATCAGCAGACAACGATGATGAAATGCTTGCTTATATATAAACCGTATAGTCACCCTTATTGTGACACCATCCGGGGGGCTCGTGGCTAAGTAATAACAGCAGCATGGTCGATCGAAAGTCAAGCTACTCTTGCCTCGGTTGAGTGAATCCATTACATATTGAGGCCTCTTCGTGCCTCGTAAAGCATGTTGAGCCGTTGGTCTTGGCTGTCATTTGTAGATCTTTGACAGTTGTTACGGGAAGCCCAAGAATCTGACAACCAATCTTACCAAGGGTTATAGTGTTACCCGGTAACTGTGTTGTGGAGGTCGGACAGGCAGTCGATTCTTGTAAAATACTGATATTCAGCTGCATCAGGTTAGTCTGGAAACTGACCCCAGCATACTTGGGAAAAGGCTAGGCAGATTAATTTGATTGTGCCACAAAGGGTTGTGGTAAATAGAAACATGTAAGTTTCTTTGCTAAATATTGTAAATTAATTTTGAATAAAGGGATTTATTTATAAACGATGATTGAAGTTAAGTGACGTTCAAACATTAAAAATGTGTGGTTAAACAGTCGCTAATCACTATTTAACTTTAATACGCCTATGAATAAAGGTAGTATGTTAGGATCATATTATAACGGCGACATTCACAAAATTGTAACTGAGTACATGTATTAGTTATTACAGTTAACTTGTCAAATGTATGGGGAATGGGGAGGAAGATTTTTTTTAGGTTTTCGTACCTCAAAAAGAAAAACTAAACCCTTATAGGATCACTTTGTTGTACGTCCGTCCGTCCGTTCGTCTGTCTGCCAAGACTCTCAAGGGAATCAAAATGTATAGGTTACTTCCCGTTGACTTAGAATCGTGAAATTTGGAAAGAAGCAAGTTTATGTAGCACAAGTAAAGGAAAAAATCCAAAAACCGTAAATTTGTCGTTACATACCTACTTTGTTCAGAACCCTCGGTACGCGAGTCCGACTCGCACTTGACCGGTTTTTTAAATTAGTCCTACCGTTTAAACGTAGATTCCAGTATCTATAACGTTGCTTAGTTACCAACATCAGACGTATTAAGTTACTAGGGCAGTACCCCTAGTAACTTAACACCCCTCGTAACTTAACAACCTTCATTCATTGTACACACGACGACATCTCATGTTATCATTTTCAGTTTTAGCTGACCTCGCATTGTATAGGCTTTTCGTACAATGAGAAGTCAGCTTATACTTACTGGAAAAGTATAGCTTGATATGTTTTCGTGCGTACACCAAGTTAATGGTTAATGGTTTAGCTTAGCCAAAGCTTAGTGGTTTAGTTTTAATGAAGCAACATCGAACATTTGTTTAGCACTTAATAATAATATACTCGTACGTGGGGGGCATACTGTAAGTTTCTGGATCTGGCCACTTATAATAAGAGAATGAAAAACCAATTACAGAATTATAAAATGGAACTCTTTGGGAACATGTTACGTTTTTTCATTGTGACGTCCTATAAAATTAACATTTTAGAATAATTTATCTAAGGGACGGGTAATGTAATTATCAAAACCGATATAAGTTCAAAGAAACGGTGAAACTTTTTTGCTAATTTTATTATTTAATTCTCGTTCCACACGTTCGTTCTCCATGTCTGTTCGGTCTAAACGCTCCACAAAAGAGACCAAGTTCCTCATTATCCTATTTCGTTCATTTTCAAACGCAGCTGGCTCGGGAACCACCATCTTGCATCTACGAAGTAGAGTAACGAACTTAAGTGAAGTTAATGACTCCCAACTTCGCTACTTCGCTTCCTCGGTCGAAGGAGGCGATACGGAATTGGTCGGTAGAAAGTTAACCCGCAATCGGGGATGTATTCGTGAGAATTGTTCTTTTATTGGATACTTTTTCTTGTTAGTGTTTTGTTTTAGATTTGTACTGGAAGCGATAGTGGAGATTGTACATTTTATTGGTCTTTGTTTGGTGGCGAATAAAAGACTGGTTCTGTTTAATATTTAAAATTGCAATTGGCACTATTTCGTCAAATAGATTAATTTTTACTCTGCTGTTTACAATAGAGCTCTCCATTTATTTTTCAGATTCGCTGAAACGAGCATTGTAACATGTTTTTTTTTTATTAAAATCGTCAGTTAAAAACACTTTCAATAATTAATTTATACAGCAACAAAAATAAAACTTTTTTTGAAGTTTTGATTTGTTTTTCTAACAATAAAAATAAACTTTCCAGGAAATGATTTCAGAGCTCGCATACCAACTGAAATTACAATGCGTTTTTAAATACGACGACGTCAACGACATCAAATTACACTTCAGTCGGAGATTCCAACAATGTCTTACATTACGACCTTTTGTCTAACAATAATCGTCAGACAACGCAGTATGAAATAATATGAAATACAATGTTTATTCCACTCAACCGAGCAAAAGATGCACGTAACAATGCAGTAGCTAGCTCCTCGTTAATTAGCAAGGAAATGCCGCTATGGCGCTAACTTCGCCGGCTTCAAAGTGAAAACTTTACTACTAAGTAGCGAAAACTGATAGTTGGAATGAAGAGGTATTTTAACATATAATAGCCAGTTTATTGGTCGAATAAGTCAGCTTCGTTGGTTTAAGTTTTAATTAGGTTTGTCAGTAAACATGTAGGAATATTTTGCGGTCAATTTCAAATGTTTGTTTTAGCCCTTCATAAATTTCGTTGAGCGTGCGACGTGCAGTTTCATTTTATATTAAAGCGATGCCAGTGCTTCCTCCTGGGGCCACTTTAAAGTTTTCCTTTGGTAATGAAGTAGTATCGATGCTCGAAAACTTACTATTTTAGATTTTGTCGGTGCAAGTAAATAACTTATTATTCCATGTTCACTGAAGTTTTACACTGTTTTCAATAAACTGTAAATGCAATCTTGGCTCAAATTTTAAGGGATTACATGATTATTTTTGCCGTAATTTTGTCTGCACATAAATGTGTTAACTTCGGGCGATATTATCTTTTTTTCAACCACACCCAAATATACTGTAGAGTGTAGGTATATTTTTGTCAGAATTATATTGTACACGCTTTCTCAGCCAGATTTAAGGCAATGACAGACACGGAATTTGAATAATTCCATTTTCACGCAATTCTTTTCAAGCCATGTTACTGTGTGTCATTGTTGGAAAAAGAAAATGTATCTGCAAAGAAACCTTACTAAATCGTTTCTGGTAGGTATATTAAAATTATTTTTTAAAATAGTTACTATTTTAAAAATTCACTCTTTTATAGTCTTAGAGAACCGGAGTAAACGACATAGCTTGCTAAGTAAGCGAATTGAAGTGGCAGTGGGTTGGCCATGTTTGTCGAAGGACCGATGGCGGGTAGAGCAGATGAGTCCTGGAGTGGAGACCGCGTATCGGCAAGCGTAGTGAAGGACGCCCCCCAGCTAGATGGACCGACGACCTTATGAGCCTTACCTTGTAACCTTAAGGTGGTCGGGACAGATTGGATATGTAAGGCGGAGGACAGGATATTGTGGGTTAGCCTGGGAAAGGGCTAATTCCAGCAGCCGAATTCGATAGACTGAGTTGATTGACAGTATTAGATAATGTGGTATTTCGATAGTAAAATTCTTACATGTTTAACCAAAAAGGAGAACCAAACAAAACTCATTTAGCAATCTGCAAAATATCACATTAATTTACATTAACGTGGTTTTTCTATTTATGTTGCTCTCAAACTTACACAGAAAATATTTTAACAACCTTTTCAAAGAAGATGTGTTGCTGCATTCATGAATTTCTACTTTAAAAACATCTCACACATATTTTTCGCGAAAAATATCAAGTGACTATCACGTACGACATTAGAATGTACATTTGTAATACTTTTACGATATACAATAACATTCTGAAAGTATATAAAATAAAAATTATAGGTTAATATAATGAAGACGTACATAAAATGAAACGTGCTCGGTACTAGGTACACATTCCATAATTATTATTTTTATTGTCTGCAGTAAACATTGTAAGTACCTACTTTCACCGCGTCAACTATTTGCAGAGAGCCATTTCATTTTAAACTTTAACGTCGAAATTCGAACTATTCGAAAGTCTCGTCCATCTGGGGTAGAAGAAAAAAGGCAAAAAATGCACTGACTTCTTGTCAACCCTCGGAAAATGAGGGTAAGGGTCAGTGGTCGATTTGTAAAATAGTGGACGTCGGACGGAGGTATTTGATTAAGGTCATCTTTCAAACACGGTTCAATTTCATCGAAATACCTACTCCATATGTTTATCATGGTTTGTGAAATATGTAGCAACAATTTTAACTGAAAAAAATAACAGAAGAGCAATTCCCGTATTTTTAATAACGCTCAAATATAATTAATTATCAGTTTAATCTATCAAAAATACCCCTTTTATTTTTGACAAGTTTTAGACATTGATTGTTGCTAAGATGAGATTGCGATATGGAGTTCCAGGTTTTTATGTACGAGAATCTCCCTAAATTGAAAATCTCGATTAATTTCCCCTCCCTTTTAATATATCCCTCTCCAGAATTGCTTGTAACACTGATAATTGTTTATATTGTTTATCTCTCATAACTTTTTTTTTTATTATTATATATTTTGTTGTATGTATTTATTCCTATATTTTTTAGTTATATTTTTAATTTTATTTTTCTATTTTTTTTTTCTGTTATTGCACCTACTGTGTATTGTCTTTGCATCACCCTAAGGTAGACTGGTAGAAAATGCCCAAGGCATTAAGTCCGCCTTTGTACAGTTTTTACTTGTGCATAAAGTTTTAATAAATAAATAAATAATTTTCATCCGTCAAAATAATATAAAGTTATTATTTGTTTCCCCATTTATTCTGTCCATGTGAATGTGGTTTAAGTATATTTAATGTTCGAGCAATATTATAATATATGTATAATAAGTAATTTTTTTTGTTTGTTTCAGTCCAGTACCACCCCCACAAGATCTAAGTCCAACTGTATCATCGAAAATTTTCATCGTTATAGAGTTATTTATTTTTTATTTATAACAATTTAGGCATTGGCAGAAGTGACGACATCGGCTTGCCATAATAAATAATAGAATAGAATAGAAGTACAAGATTGGGCTTCAGATATCATTATTTTGTTCGTTGAATCTATTATTGAAACAATGAACACATGTTTCATACTTATTATTTTTAAGTAAATACTTTTATTTTAAACTAGTTGCCTGCAAGCCGGTGGCTACAAACAAAAAAGAAAAGTTAAAAAAATTAATAATATAGCCATCAGAACCATTACTTTAGGAAAGTTAAAACCATGGTCTGAGCTCAAGGTCTTTACAAATAGCACCCTGTTTCAACCACCCTGATCGCTAAGGAAACGCAAATAAAATTCAAATCAAGGAATAATGGAATATTAATGAGTTCGTCACCTTTTTTGAACCAGTGTAGCAGATTCAGAGGAGAAAATGTAATTGATTTATAAGGATAGTCTTAGTATTCAAATTATTCTGGTCCGATGGTAGTGACCCCAAACTTTTAAACTCTTGAGCATCCAGACCGCTGTAATGTTACAGATTGGTTTGTACGGTACGACCAAATCGTCTACGGCTTTGATTTATTTAGATTCTTTGAGAGAGTCGGTTCATAATGTATTCTAACATTGTTTATGTTCATCTTCTGCTGTGAAGAATCATTTATTTATTATTTATGTTCTAAGAAAGCGCAAAACTTGTCTGACTTTTCGTTGAACTAACGAACGAAACAAACCACCTAGATCCTACACCATTATTAAATGGAGAATATTTAATGAATCCTCCAAAACTTATTGATATTCTAATGGTGATCACCTTTTTTACTCGATAAATAATCATTTTTTTAACCTGAGTGGCAATTCTTATAATTTTAAGAACGCTTACAGTCTGATCTCGGTCTCAATTTGTCAAAAATATCTCTAATTTTCCTTCGTTTCTGACATTTTTTTGACATTGGTATCGCTGACATCAGAAGGCCAATTCCCCTATTTAACAACGTTCAAAATCTAGTCGCAATCTCATCTCAGCGACAATCGATGTCTAAAACTTGTCAAAAATGTAGGGAAATTATAGGTAATTTTGACAGATTGAGGCTGAGATCAGACTCTGAACGTTCTTAAAATTATTTTATAACTATCCCAAGATTGTGACTAGATTTTTAAAGTTTTTGATACACGGAAAAAATAATTTCTTACTACACCACATTGAAGCGATTTCATTAAGACTTGCTGACTGTATACAGTAGGAAGAAATATTTGTAAAACATTAAAAGACGACACAGTAACGTTTAACCTAACATTTACTGAAATAAACGTTACAAGTTAAAACGTTAAAGTTTACTGTCATGACGGTAACATTTTCACTGAAGCTTTAACTGTTTTCGGATCAGTAAAAAATACTGTTTTGAACGTTAGGGCGCATATGGAACTGTTTAAAGCAGTTCAGATCAATGTTTTTCATTAATATTTACTGATTATTTCTTTCAGTGATACGGAAATTAGCCTTCAGGTCTTATAAAAAACTATCAGTATGCTGCTTTTATTTTAACATATATGATTTAACATAGATTGTGACGGATGAAAATGGCAACGCTAGGAATTTCTCAACTCAATGAGTAACAACATAAAAGTATGTGAGAAAAACTGAAGTGAACTCATGTACCTGTGTTTTGAATAAATGTCAAGGCGAACCCAAATATATTCACGAATGTCTTTTTATTGTCGAATATATCATTTTTAGACGTTAAAGGTTGATTTATATCTACATAGAAATAACATTTCAATAACACGAGTTCTATATAAAATATTACGCCTTCTTCACATGGGGTTACGCAGAAACCACAGAACGCCATTTGCTACGATCCTCACATATTCCTGTTCAATTTACGTTTATGCATCTGGTCTGGTCTAGAAACTAGTTGTTAAAAGATTTGACAACCAACTTAAATTGTCCGTGACTATGCATATTCAAATCACAACTGACATTCTTTGACAGTTGTACAAAATGGCAACACGGCAAAATGACGTATGAATGAATGAATTGCACGGATGCCAACGTGGTTAAACCAGACTCGATTAATCGAATAAACCCCAAGATTCGCACTAGCTCCTGTAGCCTCATATTCATGGTGCTACAGCAACCATTGCATATCAAGAAATAGACCGGGGGACTCGGTAATGGTAGGGAAGACGTGCCCTTAGGATAGGGAAGGATTTAAGAGAGTACCGGATATGCATCTTAAGACTATGCCGACCGCACAGTGGCGCTCTCATCGTTTGTTTGGTTATTTCATACAATTTAGAATTAAAATGAAGAAAATTAGCATGTTAATTTGTGCTTCACAAGATTATACGTTAATATTATTAGAAACGGTAGTTTTATATTGTTTAGTTTTATTATAATCCTTAAAACGGATAACAGTGGCCATTATATTCCGTTTTAAGGATTATAACAAAACTAAGCATTGGACTAGTAGAGAGATGGGTAATTATAATCTATGGATGGCATCTTTTAACGATCTCTCCGCCAGGTTGGTTCAGGTTGAGCTTCATCGGTGAGTCTTTTGGCGGGGTTCCGGCAAAATGACGTAGGGCTTAAAAAATGGGAGAGAGACAGTCACTCTCTCCCAATTCATTAATTTATTATATATATTATATAGAACACCTTATAATTACTTCATTAAGATGATGCATACATAAATTAAACTCATTGGAGTTTTACCGCGCACTATTATCATTGACTACATAATTTAGAGTTTGACTTTGACATTGACATTGACTTCCATATCTCTCTGTAGCCGTCTCTGGCCAATCCTTCGTTACTAATTTATATTATTAACTAGCTGACCCCGCAAACGTAGTTTTGCAAAAAAAAATAATAGTTAGTAGCCGATTTTCAGACCTACTGAATATGCATATAAAATTTCATAAAAATCGGTCAAGCCGTTTCGGAGAAGTTTGGTAATAAACATCGCGACACGAGAATTTCATATAATTATTAGATGCCAGCCTACTCCTTTGATCATAACTGTAACGTAATACATGGACGACATTGTTGTTCTTGTGACTATTCAGGTCGCAAATTCAACACACGAAACACGAAGTTCGTTATGTTTGTCTGTACAATTCGGTGGCGTTTGCTTTACAATTTAAATGCAGGTTACGACGCTCTCGAGAATTCTGTGCTTATACTAGGTACACGGGTACAGTGTGTACCTGCTTGTAATCAACGAATGTAAATAATATCTATGTACAGGCGTAGCGACGCCTTTTGAGAATCAACTGGACTGAGTGCTCCGAGATATCACGCTGAATTTACAATTTTTGAAGCGGGTTTAGTATTTCTGCAATATGAGATGGGTGTTTGAGTGCGGTGAACAATGTTGGCTAAGGGTACAGTTCGCGAGGTGTAAAGCTGAGCTTTGCATTTGTGTGAGTGCGCCTCAGGCCAATTGCCAAAAAGCAATATAAACCGGTTTAAACCAAGCAAAGGACGCGTCGCGCTCTAGGCCGCCGTCACACCTACACTATCTGCACCATGTGCACTCACACAAATGCAAAGCTCAGCTATCGGGCGGGAGGATACGCCCGGGTGTCACCACTGCGAGGGTCGCCCGGAGGACACGGTGGAGCATACGGTGGCGGTATGCCCCAATTGGGCGGAGCACCGCCGTGTTCTCGCAGAGGCGATCGGCGGCGGCGGCGACCTCTCGCGCCCGGCCCTGGTTCAAGCCATGGTCCGGGGCGAGAGGGAGTGGGAGGCAGTCACCTCCTTCTGCGAAGCAGTCATGCTAGCGAAGGAGGTGGCGGGACGGCTGAGGGAGAGGGCCTCACGTCCCAGCCGCCGCGGGAGACGCCCCGGGCGTCGGGAGCCGCGAGACGACTCCCGGCCACCGTAGGCGCGGGCCTGCGGGCGGAGAGTAATGGGTAACTCTCCGTCCGATCAGGACCAGGCCCGTGCCGGACGGCGCGTACGTGTTCCACGCGCGCCTCAAAGAGATGTCAGCATTAGGAAGGGGCCCGAAAGGGCCGAAGCCTGCCGGGGCAGCGGGATTGTCCGAAAGGGTTACCGCTACCCCGGAACACAAAGGGCTAAGGAAGGAACACGGGTGGGTTTTAGTCAGTAAGAGTCTGACACTCCCTTCTGCTCCACCCAGAGCGGGAGGGGTCATTGGATGATTTCCCATCCACAAAAAAAAAAAAAAAAAAAAAGGCCCCGCGAACTGTATCTCTTTCGTTAAAGTATATATTGCTAAATCTGTTAAAATACAAACGGTATAATAACATAGTTCGCTTCGTACGGTAATCAGACTTGTTTGATTCTCAATTGACGTTTCTTCATTAAACATATTTTTTTTTAATCTAATTGACTTTCCTATCGTTAAACGTAACACATAGCACCATAATTATTTTCACTAACATCCAATCAGAGAAGATACAGTTAATTAGAGTGGTAGGTTTGGAATTCTGTAACTAGAGTCAGTAAGGTCATCAACTTGGATTAATGGTGATATTGGGTGAATATTATATGTTTAAAAGAGCGTAAAAATCATGTACCAATAAATCTTTATATTAATCATAAATGGTACATAAAACGTCTTCCATAACATGATCGCTGCGAGGACATTTTGCCGCTTTCAATCGACTATTTGATGAATTGATCTCATATCATAAAATTTGTCTTTGCCATCAAAGGAATGTCTGTCGCTACAAATGTGCTCACTATAACAGCACATAAAGTACCAATTCTGTGAAATGTAATTACAATCTCATCACTGTGCAGTGTTCGTACAAAAAATTATGGTGTTTAAAGAGCGTTTTCATTTAAGAGGGTGCGTAGTCATATTTGTATGTCGGTATGTAATTCCCGAATATTTTTTGGAAATATTGCTCTGAGTAATAGTTATTAGTAGTGATTTGAAGGTTTGTTTTTGGTACATATATCTACAAAATTGTGGATTTAAAACCAGCAACTCCATAATGTAGGAAAACATAAAAGTGTAAGGTTAACGCTATAATGTTACGCAGAAAGTCAAAAAAAAATTCATTAACATGACCTGAAGGGTTTTTTTTTTTTTTTTTTGTGTATGGGAAATCATCCAATGACCCCTCCCGCTCTGGGTGGAGCAGAAGGGAGTGTCAGACTCTTACTGACTAAAACCCACCCGTGTTCCTTCCTTAGCCCTTTGTGTTCCGGGGTAGCGGTAACCCTTTCGGACAATCCCGCTGCCCACCTGAAGGGTAACTCTCGTAATTTTAAGAACGTTCACAGTCGGATCTGTCTCAATCTGTCAAAAAAACCTCTAATTTCCCTACCTTTTTGTCAAGGCTTTGACATTGATTGTCGTTGAGATGAGATTGCGACTAGATTTTGAACGTTTTTAAGTGCGGAAATTGGCCTTCAGATATAATGAATTTCTTCTTCTTTACACAGCAGTATTAAATTGATATAACCTAGCAGCTAGGTTATGAAAACCGATTTCCGTGTCTATTAGCTAGGTCCTAGCTAATAGACACGGAAATCGGTTTTCACCAAACATATATCGGTATAATCATTCGTCAAAGAGATCTCTCCCTACAAATGTGTTGACTGTATAGTTAGGGGTGCATGAAATGCCAATTCGGCTAAATGTAATTGCAATCTCGTCAGTCGCAGCCCGTCACATGCTATCTGTACTGAAAACAATATGGCTGAGAGAATAAAATAAAGGTTTTCGTGAAAACCTTTTTGAGAATTCGTTGGATAAAAATATCGTGTTTGAGTTTCGTGATGTCTGGTATTTAGTTTGGTTTTTTGGTTGTTATTTTTCACAGTAGATATATGTAATTACTGTAATTTTATTTAGCAAGAAATTGTTTTGTCTGACTTATGCCACTTCCGTTTTTTCAGTGACATCCAAAATTTAATATTGTTCCTTTTTGTTTTATTTTTTTTTTGCCCACTTCATGGTCTCAAAACAGTAAACTAGGAATCTATAAAAATTATAAATTAAAGTTGTATAAATTAAAGTCGCTTTAAGTGTGTTTGTGTGACCTCGTCATTCTTTTAAGTATGCAACGGAGATGCGGTTTTCACCATAATTTATAGAATTTATTCCGTTAACTTATATTTATAATAAATATATCTCGAAGATTTGTCAAGTCATAAAAACCACGTGAAGCAGGGGCAGGTTGCTAGTTAATACTATAACAGTGTCTCGAGGCTCAGCCTAGAGAATTTCACAATGACAGTACAACAAAAGATATGAAAGTCCTTAAATTTACTACCGCTATTCTGAATTTAGAAATGTTTACTATGGGGTTCTGTAAACTCTAACATCCCCGGGATCATGTGAAACTCGTGAACGTTGGGCAAGGCAAATATACTCTATAAAGTGTACACATAGCAAGTCTATATAAGTATTTATGTTTTCTCTATAAGTGAATTAGAATTTTTTTGAGAAATAAATATATGATGGAGAAGGCACATCAGCCATATTTTAGTTACTGTGGGCGTATGGGTAGTGTTGGTTATTGCGCAATAGAATAACTGTTTGCAGTCTGATTATAATTTACGAACAATTTAATCGCACTAGCAAATCATACACTGTAGACACACGACACATCCAGATACGTAGCAAGATCGTTCCCGGGCTGACTAACCAAGTTGCACCGAGTACTTTCGACCAAGACCAAGTTGCCTTCAGTTCACTTGAGTTCCACTAGCAGTCCTCGTGTTCTGTCTGTGTACCTACTCTCGCTGCTGCATTTGATTTTTTTTTATTCTCATTTTTATGCGTCATGTTTGCCGCAAATAAACGTATTTTCTTTCTTTCTTTCTCCTTTTCAATCAAGAAGATCCCCTTTTCCTTCGTTCTGTTGGATAACCTGATCCATCTCTAAGTAGCCTCTGCCTGATCCCAATCAATGCTACTAATCTAAGTAATGCTAAAACAATGTTGCTAGCCCAGTTACGAGCTCACTCAAGCGATTCGCTTGACGTATCCGAATGAGGCGATTTCCGAACTAAGCCCTATTGGTTAAACGTCAAAACCGAGTGACATCTGTCATCGTGTTCCGACATCTCTAAACTTCAAAAAAAAAATAGCGCCAACTGCCTCACGCTCCTACATAATATATAAATCTTTAAGCGTAAGCCACATGGTCAAACGGAATGAGCCCGAATGACTTAAACTCACAATTCCACATAAAATATGCGGCTATCCATCTCAATCATTCCCTGTGTAGGCAAATACTGCAGTCAATAAACAACACTAAAAAGTTTCGTGTTTATTTTGTATAAAGGCTTGTACTGCAGACATTTCTGTGTAGGTATGTACGTACCTACAAAATATTCAAATACTGTCCGCATAACAACGCGCAAGCTCAAGGGAGGTAGAGTTAGCAAAAATAATCTAAATTCTAAATGTTACCCGGTACAGTATTTTCTGTTTCAGCAAAAAAGCGCGCAGGTACCTATCCCAGTATCCATAATTATAAACGAATTTTTTTAATAAAGCCGTTGGCTGCGGGAGGCGGCTGCCATTAAACCGGGCGATTTCACTCATAATACAGATAAGGACTAATAAATTCGTGAAAAACTCACTATATTATCTACCATGAAAAGCTGAATTTCGGAACTTCGACACAGATATCTAATTTTCGGTTCAGTAAGTGAGACGAATTTTTTTCTGTCTTTCGTAGATGATGGTTATCGTTGGCATACCTATTTTCATCGTTTGGCCTTAGACGTGACTGAGCCTCTAGCAAATTGTGGGTCAATGAAATAGGCTAGTTTCCATCATCAATAAATTGAAAATGTATTTAGTCCGTCAGTAAGAGTATAGGGAAATAATGGACACGAATTTTTTGTTTTTGTAAATCAATGAATATTGACAAAGATAAAACGCATCAAAACTCGGGAGTGGGGGCTCGTGACGTCAGAACGCACTAAAAATTATACTAAGGTGTGACGTATTGAGAATTTTAAAAGCGTCGTATCTTCGTGAATTTTGGTTTACGTAACAAAAGAAAAAATACGGGTCAATATTTTTTGATAATCTAACTGACGGACTAATTAGATTTTTTCAGTTGACAAGCCTATTGTATAGTAGCCTGTTTGTTACGAAGGCCGTGCGTAGGCCTGGTCAGGACTGAGTTCATACAATCATACTGTGAAAACATTACAATCACGAGTAAAATAACCTAACACAACACAAGCAACACAAGCTTCAAAATCGTTTCTCCTAAAATATCTATAGAAGTTATCTGACGTTATAAACATGGTCTTTTCGAAACCTTAGATACTGTTATGAAATATGTCTTTTCTCAATGTTGCAATTTTTGTGTCACGACAAAAACTTTTTGTATCTTGCGTAACTGTTAAAGGGTTACCGCTGCCCCGGAACATAAAGGAAGGAACACGGGTGGGTTTTAGTCAGTAAGAGCCTGATACTCCCTTCTGCTCCACCCTGAGCGGGAGGGAACATTTGATGATTTACCATCCACAAAAAAAAAGGTAGATATTAATACTGGTCGTCCAGTAGTAACGGCTTGGCTTACAGTTATTGGCTTGGCCGTGGCTTTACTTTAAGTAAATAATTTCATCAGCATTGTTCTCAGAACGGTCAAGGAAAACATCGTTAGGAAACCGGCATGTCTTAGAACCAAAAATTCGAAGACATGTGACATCTACACACTGGGCCGCGTGGCGAGAGACGAAGCGTGTGTCCCAGTAGTAAGATCAGCCTATAATGTTGATTATGTTGTACATTTCTCAAGATTATTCTCAAGATTTGTAAAGTTTAGATTTAGGCGCTGTGATTACTATAAAATCTATCCAATGATAAAATCAGTAACTATACTTTATTTGATTTTCGTGGCACGAGTACTTATCACAGTTCAAACGTGTTAGAAATGAGACGCGAATTATGAATGTAGAACAAAGTTATTTTTTTACCTTTATTGGGTTGGATTCATGGCCGTGGCTTTTTCATTTCATATTACTTTTGGCAAATAATTTCTGCGAATTGAGAAATATCTTCGATCTACTGTTATTAACTTCTTTCGTAGGATCGCAGAAACCAAACTCTTGTCGATTGGTTATATTCAAAATAAATAATATATTTTTTAAGATAACACATATTGCTTGCATATCATTTTAAGTACCTACTTATTCAGAAATACATAAAAAACTGTTAAAGAAAGAGAAAGACTCTTAAGTATTTATCAATAAACCATTAACTGTAAAAAAAAATTGAATATGACTGACATCAGCGCAACCCAAAACAAAAAGTTTGAAAGACAAAAAAGGAAACGCAAACGGTTTTTTAGCCAGAACAAACGCATCGGGTCGTTAGGTACAAAACTGAAAAATCGAGATTTCAAAAACGGACCGTTAACGCATCTGGCAGCTAAAAAAATGACAAAACCTACGTTCGGTTACAGAATAAATCGGAAGGGATGGATAGTGTTTAAAAAAAGAATACAACGCCGCCATTTTCTACCTGAAATTTCACAGTAGGACTGTTATACCGGTTTATATAAAAAAATATAAAATATCTCTTGATTACATACACTTAGATTGGACTTCAAAATGTTGTAATTATTATTTTAACTTATCTATAATCTATTTCAAAATCCGGAGAGAAAGGAGGATAAAGATTAAGAAATGGCCCTTAAGAAGATCAAAAACCGTTACACAATTTTAATATAATCCTTCATCGCAACAAATCGTTCCCAAAACCCGTCGTAATACACAATAATCGGTTTTGCGATAAACTGACAATACCGTTTTTCAATCCGCTCGTTCAATTCTCTCCGAAATTAGGCAATGAAATTTCAAACGGCAATTGATCCCGTGGTCGTTTTATCCGTTTATAATTATGGACACAGAACAGACCAGAAATGCATTTATATTATTGACACACAGATACCAATGTAAGCAATGTTACAATTGAAAATCAAATATTAACGACCCCTGAGTTTGTGCAGCCAATCAAATAGTTGAATGGATATTTTGTAATGCACCTTAAATAATATGTACTACATTTTACGTTGTAAATTTGTGATTACTAATTTTAGTGTACGGAAATTGATTACATGTGAATTTAATGGGGTTATTTAGGTTAATGCTGGAGTTTGCAGTGTAAGCGGTTAATGCGCCCTTTTCAGGTCAATATTTTAACACAGATGTTATTTAGATGCTATGTTTTTACAATTAGAAAACGTTGGTTGGTTGTATTTGCGCATTCATGTCCCTTTTCTTATTATGATATCCAATATCGGAATGACCTTCCGTATTATATCAGACAGAGAACCATATCCTCATTCTTTATTCTCTCTATATCAATATTCCTTTGTCCCATCGTGCGTCCATCGTAAGCTAACCTGTCAAACATGTCCAGTACGACAGTTGGCTTACCATATAGAATGCATTTGTGATTTGTTCGGGAACAAAGATAAAAATCTACATGTTTTGTATTAGTAACAATACATACGTATGTTGAGCCATTTTCCATTAAAGAGTTTAAAATCAGAGAATGTGAGGCCGTGCGTAGCAAACTTGCTACGGCGTAGCTGAGGTAGCTGTTAACCACAGCTACGGCGCAGGCGGTTTCCTTGACAGACATATTTTAGTTAACACCTACGTACATATATACCATACCATAACCATACCATTGCCAAACACACGTCATAGTTAACTTATTTACAGTAGCGATAGTGCATGCTCAGCGTGAGAGACGGTAGTACTATTACAGTTCTCAGCACATTATCCACCATTATATTTTATTGTTACTGCGAGAGGTTTCTGACGATATTTTCGTCCATTTTCCGGCTATTGGATGACCTTATAATTTACTTTTGATGGGATTTCTTTTATTTGAAAGCCATTTATCGGACCCCATAACAAATGGTAACATGGCTTGAAAAGACCAGGCCAGGACGGACAAGATGAGAAGTCAATTTGCGGAACTAGTTAAGAAAATCCATGTCTAAATTTATATTATATTTAGCCGCGGGACAAAGCTTATAATGGGGAAAAGTTAGCAAAAACAATTGGAAACATAAACATTTCAAAAGGATAATGAGTTTGTCGGAAACATCTACGGGGAAGAAAGGCAAAGTTTACCGTGATTGCCGAATTAATTGTATTTCAATTAAACTTTATTATAAGGTATAACCGACAAGCTGCGGCAAGGAGTGTTTGATTAAACTCAACTTGGTTGATTTTACCATCTGCGACGGATTAGCAAACTAGGTTCAATTAAAAGTAACACATGAGTGGTCGTCTATTTTGATTGTTTTATGATTAGTTGTAGATTGGTTTAGAATTGTTGCCTGTTCATTAATTTTGAAGGCACACAAAACAGGATTTCTTTTTGTACTATAATAATTGAAATGAAATTCAAATGAGTGCATCATACATTTTGGATAAGCAATTTAGAGCCAATCTTTTATAAGTCAGTTTAGTAGATGCCTTAAAAATGAAACACAACAATCTACGTCATCTCGCTGTGAATATACAGCAACCCTTTCACATCCATAGTATAACCAATCTTTATTCTACCAAAACTGTCTACACGCACAAAAGATGACCGCAATACCCGCACAATATAAAAGGATGGCTACATACATACATACTGTGTATAGACAGGAAGCTCGTCAACAAGAATAATCAAGACAATAGTTGTGTTAATGTAATGAGAGCCACCACACAATTAACGAAGCGAGGCGACGGGACACAACTATGGAGCAGGGCTGTCACTTGATTAAACGTAGTCGGGTTTTATACTTATATATATTTTTTAAATTGAGTAGATACCTTGGTTTACTTATTAGTTGTTATTTTAGATTTTTTTTATATAGCAAATTGTCTTATGTCAACATAAAATTGAAGTGAGGTACAGACGGCAGCACATCAATCTACCCGAAACAGTCAAATTTTCCCAATCAACTTTGAACTTAATGCTTTAGCGATAAAAGAAATCTATCTATATAATAAAGAAATTTGACAGATAGTAGTTATAGTAGCTTGATGTGCTGGCGTCTGTACAACACTATTTACGAGGCGAGTTAGCAGGAAACATATACATGGCTAAGCTGTCACTAGATTGTGTGTAGTTGTATTTTTTATTGCCAGCGTTCTTTAACTTGTATTATTTGATCTTTGATTTAAATATAATTGTGTAACTGTGTTAATGTAATGAGAGTCACCACATAATTAACGGAACGAGGCGTCAGGACACAACTACAGAGTAGGGCTGTCACTGAACTCTATGGGTTGTTATACTTGGTCTCTTTTTTCTTAATTGAGTAGGCACTTTGGTTTACTTATTAGTTGTTATTTTAGATACCAAGAAAGTTTTACCAAGAAAATTGTTATAAGTAAACGTAGAAATGACCTGAAGCACAAGATTATTTACGGGGCGAGGCAGCAGGTATCAGCTACACAGAAAAGTTGTTACTAGATTGTGGGTAGTAGTTTTTCTATTGCGAGCGTTCTTTAAACCTTGTAATTAATCTTTGATTTTGATATAATTGTGGCATTAACTGTATTAATGAAAATGAGATCCACCACACAATTAACGAAGTGAGGCGATGGGACTCAACTACGGAGCAGGGCTGTTACTTAAACTAATACATTTAATACAATGTAGTAGGTATGTTTTTAATTCCTTCTGGACTACAATGTTGAATTAGCAAAATGTTGAATTCTCAAAATGTTGAATCCTAAAATGTTGAATTTGTAAAAAGTTGAATTTTCTGGACCCATACTTAATGTTGAATTTGCAAAATGTTGAAAACAAATTTACCAAAATGTTGCAACAAAATGTTGATTTACCAAAAAGTTGCACCGGAGAGAAGAAAAACTACAACACTGTAGGTACAAACGCGGTATTTGACTGCCCTAACTAGGGAGGGGACGAGCCGGAATGTTGAATTAAACCAATCCGTTACAAAAACTTGGTCGGCTAGGTAAATAGCAGCGACAGATAAATGTGTCAGGCGTCCTCTTAAAGCGCATTGTTACGTGTTTCTGTGCTAAATTAGAGGCGCACACTAAATACACCCATGAGAAATACGAGTTAATGTTGCATCAACAACATTTCTAAGTTAATGTAGGTACGATATTAGATACCAGTTAAGTGTTTTTGGAGAAATGATTGAGTAACGATCTTATCAGCAATTGTGAAATATAATTTAATTAAGTGTATGGTATTGTCTACTCATTTGATATAAGAAAAGCTGCCCTGGCACATACCTGGTACATACCGAAAGCTTATTAGTTATTTTCCTCAAACAACGTAAATTTATGAAGAATCCTAGGAGACTTAAATTAAAATCGCTGGAATTAGCAAAAGAACTACTTTTATCCTTAAATACTGCTGAAGTTTACGTACAAAAATGATTTGCTTTTATTAGGCTCGTATTTTTTGATGGAACAACATTGAATGAAAATGAGAGTATTACCACATAATATCGGGCCAAGCGTGGTAGTTATGGCAATATCGGACAGAATTATGGATATTGGGTGCGGCAGTGTTCAATCCTGGACATCTTATCCAATAACAATGTCATATTATAAATAAAATATCGAAATCACAACTCGACGACTGACTGACATCTGTAGAGCACAAAGGTTTTCGATTAAAATCGAAATAATAAATAACGGTTTTCTAGAGAATCGTAACTATTTGCATTTTTATTTATTAATATAATAAAAAGAGATATAGTTGTGAACGTCAAAGTTTAAAAAAGTAACACAAAAAAATAGACGGCTGTATGTACCATTCAGAAATGAATATAACATGCTGCATTTTTTTTTCTGTCGGTTCTAAAAATTGTTACAAAAACATTAGTTAAAATTAAAAAAAAATTACCCTTACTACACTACTGTAGAAAGATTATAACCACAATTATTATGTAGTAGAATCGGATTAGAGACACCACTGGCCGTCGCCCCATTTAATGTTTTTCTTCATTAATTCTTGGAAAGTAATCTTCTTTCCGTTTGTGCTGATTTAGAATTAAAACTGTTGATCTTAAAGAAAATTGGATTTTTATCGCTTTTTAGCTTTGCTTATTTAAGAAGGCTCGTGATTAAGACTATTTATGTTTTTCAGCACGTAAAAGGTTGATATTTTTTTGACAATGTACGCCGGAAAACTAACGAATACTTATGTATGTACAGATGGCCAGCACACAAACTACCCGAAACTGTCAAATTTTCCCAATTAACTTTGAGCCTTATGTTTTAGCGATAAAGTTGAAAAACTATTAAAGAAATTTGACAGATTGTAGTAGCTTGATGTGCTGGCGTCTGTACAAAATGTAGGTACACCTCCGCCTTTCGCTTTGCGGAATGAAGGCCTGTTTTCATATAGTCTGCCACGTAAATATTGCTCTTCATCAGGTGTGTGCCAGATGAAAAAAAAAGTTATTTATGTAGTTTCATCAAATTTCTAGATAGTAGTATAAACTACGTTGTTTTTGTCAGTCAAAATTAATTAGATTTGTTTTATACAGAGTGGCCATTTGGTTATCACACTATATAGTGCAGCGGTTATTACAAGTTTTTATCAGTCTGTTTAAATAATAAAACTAAACAACTTTTCTAAAAATAAAAATAAATATTTTTTTAAACAAAATAAATAGTGTAAAAACTGGCACGAAATAAACCGCCCTTGATAATAAGCCACTAGACACGCGCGAGGCGATGGTATCAACAATTCAACAATTCAATTCAATTATGTTTAATTTTGTTAAATACTAAAACGAAAACAAAGGTCCCACGGCTAGAATGTTAGTTGTTTTTATGTATTTTAATTGTATATGTTTAAAATACGTAATACGTAATCGCCACACTGTATACGAATAAGAAATGAGTAACTTCTATGTCGGCAGCTGAAAACTAGAACATGATTTCATTATGAACAAAAAATCCTATATCATTATCCTGTCTGCCTGTAGTCAAATCTATAACTAAGGAAATAATTTAAATAAATTCTACCAATTCACTACTATACTTTATAATGAAAATGTCCACTTTATTGGCTCATACCTGCCAAGCCCATACCTTGGGAGTTGAAATATCATATCAAAAGAGTTGTGTGACGTAATACCTACCCCAGCCTTTAATATATTACTCAATAAGGGTGAAATGGACATTTATGTGTCAAGAACGAAAAATATTAAACATGAATACAATGTTTCTGTAGAAATAATAATCTGGGAAATACATACAGAGAGAATAATTTGGACGGTTACTGATGCGGTTGGTCTGTGGATGGGTGGGATCTTTACATAACGAGACCCCTCCGTGCCTCGGAAAAGCACGTTATGTCGTTGGTCTCGGCTGTCATTCGTAGATCTTTGACAGTCGTTACGGGTCGTCAGAAGCCCGAAAGTCTGACAACCAATCTTACCAAGGGATATCATATTACCCAATAACTGGGTTGTCGAGGTCAGATAGGAAAAAAAAATCTATTAAAATACTGGTATTCAGCTGTATTCGGTTAGACTGGACATCGATCCCAACATAGTTGGAAAAAGGCTAGGCAGATGATGACATACAAAGAGAAAATTACAAACCAATGCCAATGTGGAAGAGGGTTAACTTACTGTGACATTTTTTTCGCACATTCATGCAGTAGTGAGTTAAATGCCTACCACATTCAGACATCATTTGTTTAGAATCGCCGCAGCTACAGTGGCTTATTCCTACGAATCCCCTTAGTTAATCCCCTGTGCAGCATCGCATCGCCGCGGCAGATTTTTGAAATCAAAGTCTACAAATCCCCTGATGATTGCCGCGAAATTCAAATTTTCATGCTTCACATACATAAACTCATGTCTCGTTCCCATGCGGGTAGTCAGAAACTACAGAACGCCACCTACTAAGATCCGCTCACTCCTTTCTTGTTTACGTTCATGCATCTGGTTACATACTCATACCGATTGCAAGTAGCTGACCTTTCCGATGAACATCACCAATGAAATCACTGTGTAACAATTATATTTCACAAACACCATTAAAAAGGCGGTAGCGTCCTCTCGTAGAAGTAATCAATACTAATAATTCCTATTGGATCAACTAGATGGTGCTGGTGTCAGATATATTAAATATAATTTAGAATTTATGTGTAAGCAATTAAATTAATAAGCATATAATTCTAAGATCAAAATGTTCGCCCTTCTAAGGTATCTTTTCTCAGTGATTCCACTCACATCCGCCTTGTATATCCTATATCTTTTGTATATCCTCTCAAGATGACCAAACCATTCTAAGCATATATACTCTTTTAAATTTTTGTCACTACATCTTCTATTAAACCGCACTGTTGCCTTGTCATATCATTCCTCAGCCTATTATTCACAGCTATATCACACATACCTACTTCGCAAAGATCTTAAATCAATAAATAAACAATCAAGTATTCTCTTTAACATTCGAGTTTCATTACGAATCCTTCTAACCCAAACAAAGGTTTTTCACAGCATTTATTCTTTTTTCATGCTATTTTTGCAATATAAAAACTATCAATGATTAAAAAAAACAACTCTCCTTCTTCTTTGCGTATCGATGGCAAATATTTTTGGCCCTAAATTCACTTCTCGCTGAGATCTGTCACCCAAGGTACGGTATCGTGTTTGTTGCTCCCGGCATAAGCATCATCTCTACAAATCTAAAGCAACTCTTGATAGTTTTAGTTGCATCTACTGTATGCGGTAGCTAAAAGCTGTCTCCCGTATGTAGGACGCAGTTATTATGGTCCCGGGAAACCGAACGCGTCCGATTAGCACTACGGTTATACTAGAAACTTGGTTAGTAATATCAAACGTCCAGATGGTTCAAGGCACTCAGAAGCAGTTCCCTGTGCGCTGTAAAACCATGCGCAATAACATAATTAAGGAACTCGACTGTTAACGGTCTTAATTTGCGTTGTTAGCGCACTTCCAACTTGGTGTAAGCGGGAGGAGCCCAGCTACAAATTAATAGTCAGTTTATATGATGTCGAAGACTTGCTCGCTATTAGTAGCCCCTTCTAACTAGGCTACTGCAACTAACTCTAAACTAAAATAAAAACACCACGTTAAAAGCTATGACTGTGTTAAAATGGAATAGGCTTCGCTTACGCTGTTGGCACTCCGGCGCTGTAACAGATATCAGACGCTTTTTTTTTTTTTTATTTTGGTTTTTTTTCAGCATCTTTCACTTGAAGTGAAACGCCTGCACATAACATGAACTAAAAGTGAAAAATAAATTCATCAGTGAATCTTATAGTAGAGTTTTGGGGATCGGCTAGCAATTCCAACCTCGAAATACTTGCGCTTCCAAAATATAACAATAAGAACTGTCTCCAGCGCACACTGGTTCGTAAGAAACTCGGAAATACGTGAATACCTAGAAATGCAGGCCATTAAAGAAAAAGTAAACAACTATAGCAAAAAGTACAAAGACAGACTGAATAGCCACAGCTGGCAACTCACTAGCCAGAGATCTACTCCCTTAAAAGATGGCACATACTGGAACTCGATCAAAGGAACTGAAGTATTCCCACGTGTAGATTTGAGACTATTCATTGCCATTCCATGGCCATCAAAACAATTCCACCCTAGTAGACCACATCTAATTATAGCCGATTGTAGATAATATAATGGAAAAGAAAAAAAAATCAGTGAACCTATTGGAAGTGGGAGACCAGAGGGTTTTTGAACAAGATATGCAGGGCGAAAAGTTGATAGCTGAGTAGGTACGGCATGATAAGAGGACACCGAAAATATATTTGAAAAGTTTTAGATAGGAGCCCCGTGGCCAGGAGTCCACTTTCAGATTTCAAAAAAGGGCCAAAAATTATGTTATATTCAGAGCCATTGGCATGATCGTATAAGGCCTAACCCATAATTACTTAAATAGGCAAATCTGACAGACTTATCGGTAGATATCACGTACAAAACAAGGCGGGTTCATTTGATCTATTATCTCAATCCCTTATCGCAATACTTTACTGCAAATTGTTCTAGTTAATAAAGTAACACCATAAAGACGTACAAGGAAAAAGTATGATACAGGCACAGAACGTTATTTTTAAACATTCCTCATCCGTGATTCTTTGTGCCCTTTATGAGGAAAATGTGTGACAGTACAAATAAACTTTATGGTAAGAAATATGAAGATCTATGTAAATGGTTTAACAGCCTATGTCACACTCCTTTGTTAAACAAAAAAAAAAAACACGAAAATATGATTTGAATTAATTTCGAGAATTTTCGTTTTGCATAAAACATTACTCGCGCCTCTCGATCGCTTAGTACACCTCAAGTAACAGAAATGCATTCCTTTCCCGACGAATCGACGATTAATTTAATTGAATTGTGTAATGAAGTTTCTTTTTTGACATAACCGTTTTTCCTGTCTCACAATAAATTATTGTGACCTTAATCAATCCATAATAGATGTTCTTACGCATACCTATTCAAAAAATCTAGCCAATAATAAACGCTTTAGAAATACTGTCCGCCGTTGCAGGTTTAACGTGCTTTCCGAGACCCGGAGGGTTCTTGGTATGTGAAGGTGGTCACCCACGGACCAACCGCACAGGCGTATATTAACCTGATCGATCGACCCGTGCGGCTGTTATATTACTTAGCCACAAGCCCCTCCACCCCTGAGAGAGAATGACATAATATTAAAATATATTTATTGTCCTAAAACATTAGAAGCCGTTTATAAATAAAGGGGTAATTGTATTTATTTGCCGAAATGAACTAACCCAAAGGCTCCAATATCTGACGAATTATTTTGATGATTCAGGGACTCTTCACTAATTGTGCCGCATCTTTCTGCTCCATTAACGCTCTTAGTGAATCAATCACTTGATGGATTCGGTGAATTAATCCGTAATGTGAATGATTACAGTCGTTTGCATGGTAAGACTTAGCGTAAATGCTTAGTATAAGAAAATTATAGGGAGTACGACAGTATTTTTGGTTATATTTATGTCTGATGGCCTCGAAAGAAGACTGATTTTTACAGCAAATTCTGTCCGGAGCCTGAGATGTAAAAAAGTACCTAACTCTTCGCTATTGACATTGCGCGTGAGATCTTTCTACTTAATAACAATATGCAATTGAACTGACAGATATCGCACAGCCTTAAGCCAGTTGTACATAAATTGTTTTATAGATAACAGTTTTATAGAATTTCGTTTCATATATTTTTTTTTCATATTATCATTTCATAGAATAATCAATACGCAGAATACTTACTTTGAAAAAATCATTGATTTTTGTTACAAATAAAATTGAAGGGGCATTTAATTGCATGCGTAGTTCATACAAACGTAATACCAGAATAATTTGTAAATCAAACATATTCTTACGAGGGTGTGTGATTACAGAATATCTAATTTCGCAAAAATATATTTTGAAACGACACTGATATAAAGATGAGATATGAGGAATTTAAATTTTCTATTGAAACCTTATTTTTCTGGACAATGCGTGTAAATTCTAGTCAAGGTATTTTTAAATTATATATAGAGGTTGTATATAAAGTTAAATAATTGTGTTTAATAATAATAAGACGTAGTTGACGGAGCTCCGCTTCGCGGGAATTGTTTCTGTCTACAGGGTTTAAAGGAACCTAACACGAAGAAAATGACGGGAACGCGTTCGTTCGCTTTGTTCGCTCACTCGAGCCCGCACCATCCCCTTCGAACCTGACCTGTCCGAGTTGGGGTGCCCTAAGTCCCAAGCTCGCTTCGCTCGCTCTTGCATCCCAAGTTCTCAAGTACAGTCTTGTGTTTCTGGGAATGCGTCTAGCATAACGTCTATTTTTACATTTTCGTTGAAATAAAATACCATGGAAAAATACACCGAACAAACAATATTCGTTAAAAAATAATTCTACTGCTTGATTAGTTTTTTAAATAAAAAAACGTGATTATAAAATTAATTGAATTTTGTTTCTGTGAAATATGTTTCATTCGAATATATAGTCATTGAAACTAATATTCGAAATAAAAATACAAGGACCAAATATATTAGGAAACATTTTCTGTGAAACGAAATTCTATGAAAGCATTTTGCACGGACATTGGTTTTTGATTCCAAGAAAAATCTAACTAGAATCAAACTACACCCAAATAAAAACTACAAAAATATGGAACTTGCAACCACTGAAATAATATTTTTAGACCCCTTCATTTCAGAGAAAAATTATAAATTATTTAATGTTAGTACACAATTATATTTTATTTGTTGATGGCAGCTCAAATGAAACCTCACACACACTTTGAAAATGTCTTAAGCCACGGGCACATTATTGTGTCGCGTTGTGTCGTGACTCGAGATACACCAATCATACTAATCTGTTCAGGACTACATCAAATGACAACGAGTTTTGATTGTCTACCGCTGCGTCAGAAGGTGTCACGACACGACACAACACAGTAATGTGAAACCGGCTTTAATAATTGAATGTGAACGGGTGCTGCTTGTGGTGACTGGTCGTCTTGCTGACCTTGGTTTTACTGTTGTTATTAGTAATAACTTTTTTTTATTATTATTTATTTTACGTCGATGGTCCTAGTTTATCATTTGTGACTTAAGTCACAGCTATGTGAACTGAACCCAGCATTGCATAAATATGTAAGCTGTCACACCCTTTATACCTGGAAGCTTTTATTTAAGTAGTAAGTTTTTGTTTACATTTTTGAGGATGATTTTTTTTTTTTTTGCTTGAGTATGTATTGTTTCTATTGTATTTGTGGATATATTGGCATGGCAAGCTGACATATGGCAAATAATTTAATGTTCTGTGTCCTGTAGGTAACGTCAATTACTTTGCATACCTACTTAGTATTGTATACAATCAAGTATTTCTAACTGAACAGACAGCTGTGCTGCTGGGGAGTTTGTTGCGCCACTTCTTCTCCCCAGCGAAAGCACTAGGAAGTGGTGAAGGGCGGGCGTTTTGGGGGGACTGTCTTTTGTAATTCTTGACGTTCGAAAAGTGCTGATTCTCAGCCTAGTTTGAATAAATGACTTTTGATTTTGATTTTGAATGATGGATTCTATTTATCTATCAAATATGACAGTGTTGACCGTCAACACAGAGTAAAATGTACACTGTGTTGACAGTCAACAGTGTCATATTAACATTACATTTTATATGTATTTTTTAAATTTTTTGCCATACATAAAAATAGAATAGAATAGAGTACATTTTATTAAAGACCGTCAGACCTCGTCCGTTTAATACTCGTTCGTCACACTTTCGCCATTGCCTTTGTATTGTCCAGTGTTACGAAATACGTAAATTAAATATGTAAGTTACATTGGTTAATGGGGTTATTTCTGCCGTTCCAAAAATACCCTGTGGGATTAAAAGATTTCTAAACACCTAAATGTATTGGTACATAAAATTCTTTCATGCAGTTACGTGTCTTTTTCATATAACTGCATGCTACTGATTTATTTACGTAAAGCGTTTTAAGATTTTGTTAAAATAATAATAATAAATCATTTATTTTCAGGTAAGAAAGACCCATAGATATAGTATCGACTTTGTCAGTAAATAAAACTTAATAACTATGTTAGTAATCACTTAGTTGCACTAAGTCTTTGTGCGTTCCGGTGGCACTTGTTCGCGAAAGCGGCGGAATCCTGCAGCCAAAAACTTTCTTACATCGCCAGGTGTACGTAGCATGTTGGTATGCGCACAGACGCCTTATAGATGACGTTGCGATGCGACTCCAGGAGCTGTACTCTCGGCGCGTACTTCAACCTTTGGCGCACGTACGTCACGATGTCTTCCGCGTCAGTGGTGTAGTGAAGGCGGTGGTGGTGGGCGGGGGCGTGATCTTGCAATATTTAAAACAAGGTGCAGAGGTACTGAGGTCTCCCCTTTTTATAAAATCGGCTTTAACGTACTCCACGAAATATGAAGTACTTAGTTTGGGACTGACAAAAAAACGAACACATTGGGAGTTTTCTCCTTAATCAAGGGTAGGTACGTTGGTGGAGAAAAAATCTCACATCATCCTCTCGTACAAGCTTTCGTCCGTAACTTTTGCTCCCGTCGTTTAAGGTAAAAAGTATGTAAATGTCCCTTTTCGTAGCTCAAACCAAAGTTTTTCTATGTGGCTTAAAATACAGGACATACGAAGAAATGAAAAAGCCCATTTCAAAATTATTATAAAAAAATGTTTATTTCCTACGTACAATCAGCAAAGGAAATAAGTATGCAGGGTCGTCGAATATAGTTGAAATTTAGTAAGAAACCGATTGATGTTTTTGAATAAAATTTAATTTAATTAATAGAAAACAAACAGTTCACGTATCACATTAAATTTCATTCGAAAACATCAATCGGTGTCTTAGTAAACTTCAACTATATTCAACGACCCTGCATACTTATCTCCTTTGCTGACTGTACCTACCTACATTATTTATTTAATACGGTAAGTAATAAGTAAATTACATAAAGTAAAACCTTAGCAACAAACTACAGATTTTCTTTACCTGAGCATTCAGAAAAGAAAATGTTTTTCATGTTCTGTTTATTATTTTCTCCATATTTTCCAGAGAGCACAATAAACGATTATGTTATAAATACAGAAAGTTTAATTATTTTGTATGTTTACCTATTCACTAACATATGTACATAATAAGAAAAGAAACTTCTTTGTTTGTGTCTAACAATACTCACGCGGATTTTATGTATAGAGGTAGGTACTTACTTATACAAAGTAATCTTGGAGAAGTCAGCTATTTTTATTGTGTGTAACTTATAGGTGTCTACATAATGTAGGTAGATTTTTATCCGGTTTTTCTCGTTGGGGAAAGGGGATAATGTGATATGTTTTGTTTTTATCTTTCTGTGTCACTGTTTCGCTCTACTGAGTTAAAGTAACAAACACTGCGAAACTTTTTCTCAGGAAATACAATAAATAGTGTTAATGTACAAGAGTAAATATAAAACTGGACACATTATATAAGTGAATGCCAAATTATAAAAAAAAATATTGGTGTAGGTAATCCTTTTTTCCGACCTAGTGTAAAAGTTACTCGCGCAACAGTTCATAAAGCTAACTTTGCTTCTATTACAAATATCATGATTGTTTTATTCGTTAATTACAACACAGTTTATGGCCCCAACTTTAATGATACTGCAAAAGTTTGTATTTTGTTTCAAAGTTTCCGTGAAATTGATTAGATTCAAAATTATGTTGCTACATTATATTCTACTTAAATTATTGTTTCTGGAGTCTACTTTTTGATGTGACTGACTTAGGTGAATTCAGGGACATTATTCGCTTAGCAAATTGGCCACCAATTATTTAAATCACAATGATCATTTTCAGCTTAATTTGAGTAAGTGACTTTTGATTTTGATTTGATTATGGCGGGCAGTGGTAGCCCAGTAGTAATGGCTACGATTTACAAGGCGTAGGTCATAGGTTCGAACCAATACAGACGCATAAAGTTGCGTATAACTTCATCTGCCTAGCCTTTTCCCAACTATGTCGGGGTCGGTTTCCAGTCTAACCGGATGCAGCTGAATACCAGTATTTTTACATGGAGAGACTGCCTGCTGAGATAAGAGCCTTTTGGCCTCTTAGGACTTTCTGTTTCATTTCTTCTTTTTGTTACTTTTTATTTTTTATATAATTTGGTATTTTAATTTATATTGTGTTTAGTTTAGTTTGTGATCCTCCTGTACGAGTCGCAATAAATACTTTTTCTTTCTTTTCTTTATCAGACCTCTACAACCCAGTTACTGGGTAATACGATACCCGTTGGTAAGACTGGTTGTCAGACTTTCGGGCTTCTGACTACCCGTAACGACTGTCAAAGATCTACGAATGACTGCCAGGACCAACGGCTTAACATGCTTTCCGAGGCACGGAGGGGTCTCGGTATGTAAAGATGGTCACCCATCCACAGACCAACCGCGGCAAGCGTAGCTTAACCTGGTCGATCGACCTATGCGGCTGTTTTTACTTAGCCACGGGCCCCTCGGGTGTTTTTAACTTCATGCGGTTTATTTTTTTTTCTAAACTGTGAAGGAAAACATCGTGAGGAGCGTCATATCCTAGTATTTAACATTCGAAGACATGTGACATCAATCAACTCGCACTGGGCCCGCGTGTTAGATTAGGTACAGACCATTCCCTCTCACCTAGAGGAGGCCTGTGTCTCGGCAGTGGGAATATACAACGTGTAACGTTAAATGCGCAAAACCTCATACACCCCAATTAGAGCATTGAGTTAAAAGCATAATACAATGACCAAAACTATTTTTTTTAAAGCTAATTATTATTATTAAGAAAATCATTTTGATCCTAGCATAATTTTATGCATTCAAAATTTAGTCTTAAAGCCTTAAGATAAGACTTAATTTTCTTTGGTTCAATCGGCACGTAGTATGGCAAAATACATAATTTTTTAAATGAAAACCTATATTAAAAGTTACTGAAATCGATTCAGTAGTCAATTATGAACTATTTTCAGGATTTGCGCATTTAACGTTACACGTTGTATAGGCTGATTATGCTATTCTTTGACAATGATATAAAATTGTTAATAACACGGCAAATTGACGTAGACTATCAATTTCCTTGGTTGTACTTATATCATCATCCGTAAATATATTCGTTATTTTATACGTAGACTTCTGTGAAGCAGCAAATGGAAATGTGAATGAAAAATGAAGGAAATGTTTATGGCCACCGCTTTCGGCTACCTAGTGGTGCTAATGGAGTCTGTCTTTGAAACACCGTAAAGGTTTCTTAAGCCGTAATATGTAAGAGGGCGGCCAAACAAAAGTTGGATGGGTAGTGTGAGGAATGATATGAAAGAGAAGGGAGTGAGCGATAGCGTGACGATTGGCAGGGGAGAATGGAAAGAGAAAACGTGATGCGTCGACCCCTAGTAACAAGGGAGATAATGGGAAATTGTTACGCCAAACTAAAATAATAGAATAGAATATCTACTCTTTATTATGTACACCATATAAATTACAGACATAAATATATACATTTAATGAAGGGTGACACAATGGGCGGTCTTATCGCTAAGGGCGACATTGTAAAGGCAACCTTGGAATGGATTAAAAAGGGGAAGGAGAGACAAAGACTGTAGGTGGTCTGTGGTGTACCGTTTACATAAAAAAACAACAAAAAGAATAGTATAATAATCTAAATATATACTTATAATGATTCCAATGCTTGACAGTTTTTGGAAGGAAAACGAAAATGAAAATTCATCCTATTCACCAGAATAGGCGGCACAACACGTATTTCTACCAAGAAATACGTGTTGTGCCGCTACTATTTAGCATCCCGAAATAATTCCTAATTATGTCAAAAAAATGCTACTGCCTTTTCCTTGATTCAAAACATACAAAATATGTAATAAAATATCCATGATGAAACAAGGAAAACCGAGACCACTAATTAATTTCAAAACTTTTCAAATTCGCCTTAATAATTACTTTGCACAACAGGTACTTTAATTTCCATAAACCTACATAATTCCCATTGAACCGTATTTACAAGTAATTAGTGAACAAAGCACGGTTGGTTCTAAACAAGTGACACTCTATTCTATTCTATTTTTTTAAGGTTCTGGCTCCATCGGTAACATTAGATGATTTTGCCAATGTCAAGGTATGAGAAAATAATGATCGTAAACTTTACACAACTATTGATCAGTGTTTGTAGCTGTGGCATCCATGGATCCCCATGCTAAAAAAGGACAAAACATTTTTGATTAGTAGATGTAAAACGTCACAAAATAAATGTTAGAACATTCAGTATATATAATAAGTAAATAGAAATATCAACTATAGCTGGATTTTATTGATGCTAATGAATTTATAAAGGATTTTAATTCAGCGCCTTTGACGATAGATTCGTCCGAAGTCACAGCATTTTGCTGCGCAACGTCATGTTCTTGCACAGATGCGATGCACGGCTTAATTTTTCTTAATCTTGTTGTTTGTTTGTCACAAAAGTACCTAGTTATTTTTCTACTCTGCAATTTTACTGGCATTTTGTATTTATTCTATTCTATTTTAATATATGGCAAGTAAATTAAAACGATAAAAATCTACGATGCAACAGTTGACTTTAATGTAGAATTTGTGGGGTTAGTACTGTTTTGATTGTTGTTGTTTTGTTGTCATCTGCCAGTGTCACGGGCGCATCATACATTAATTTGTATTGTCAATGTTTATTATGTTGTCTTTGGACGCTGGCCCACATCAAGCAATGGACATTTGTCAACATTTTATTTGCTTGAGTACGAGGCTTTTGACTACGTTGTATAAAACGTTACATAAATATTTTGTCTTTTTTATTTGTAATATGCGTTTTGTTTGTGCAGAAAAAACAAGTTTTCTTTGTTTCATACATCTCGTGATCCTGGACCCAACACGGCCCGCTAATGGAAAAGATGTAATTACAAACTTGCTACGAATTCGATGGGGGTAACACTGGTTTAGTAGAGGTGTTGAAGTTGAAATTAATACCTTAATACAGTCTTACGGCATGACAAGGCGACGAGTGAGTATTTGTGGAATGTTGACGTGGAACAGAAGTTTTTGTGGAAAGATCTTTGTTGCTATCCAGGATGTCACGGCTTCACCCGCATTATTTCCACCGTGCATTTTTCTGTGGCAAAATATTATTTTAATCCTAATCCTTTATTGTTTGAGAATAGTTTAGCTTTCTATCAAGGAAAGAATTTTAGTAATTGGATCAGGTAATTCTGGAGATTAACTTTTAAAACCAAATAATTAGATACCTGTATAAAAAGTTAGTTAAGTAATTAAGCGTTTCTTTAAGATTTTGTAATAAACAAAACAAAACTATACCGTGCAAATAATTTCTGAAAAGAAAAACCATTGTTGTAGAATCAACAGTATGAAAAGGTTTAGTTGATGTTAGTAGTAGATAATAATACATTTATTTTTACGCTAGGCTCTATATATTATTTGTTGTTGACGTCACATGAAGCGGTATCACCGAAAAGCTTTTGAAGATGAACATATCCACCGGAGATCTATGCCATTGACAGAACTTGTAATATACTTAACAAGATAAATATCTATATAATATAGATAGGTACTGTGAAGCTATACCTTTAAGATCCGTGATCAATATTTACTATTCCTAGGCTTTCTCTGTGACATACTCTAATAATTATACTCGCTATCCTGACAAATATTGATCCTGAAATGAGAACACCCAGATATAGACACGTTTATAAGTAGACAAATACACGTCAGAAACACGACAGAAACAATCTAGCGTTTCTCCTCCCGATTCTTGACTGACAAGGACTAATTATGGTGTAAGAAAAATAGGAATTTAATTTCGGTACTAAATCACGATATCGAGGATACGAGCAGCTAAAATATCTAATATAGAAATCAATATATGTGCGTTAATCTCGCAGAAGCTCGAATAAAAAATAAGAAAAACAAAAAAAGATATGTAGGTATTTTTATCTTTTTTGTTTTTTGCCCCCCAGTGAGCGGTTTAGGAAAAAAGAAAATTAGGATAAATCGAATGGCACGGCTAAAAAAATACAAATTTTAACTAAACAAAATTCAAACCGTACACGATACGGTATTATCAATCTCATGTGGTATGAAGTTCACCGGATCATCTAGTATCAAATATCTATATTCCGAATGAATAAATAACAGTAGGTATACCACTGATCGAATCGTTTCTTTAAATAAATGTGAATTGATTACGAGGCATATCGTCCTCATTTACGTTACGTCACACTTACCTATCCATACCTCATTCAATTGACAAGGGAGACATTTTCCGAGCGCTTACATTCCAAAAAAGAACGCCTTCTCACAACATACTACCGGTAACAACATCATTCTTTAAGGGAATCCAAAAGCCAAATTACAACTGGCAATAGCACATAACAAATACACAACGAAACACAACTACATTCTTCTAAAAGTCATTTAAAACCAAACTGTATCTGACCAGTGGGTTGGATGGCGGTCGACGCGAAATAAGCGTTCCATTTTCTTGACCCTTTGTTGCTGAAAAAGAATTGTTACCACATTGCACTAAGAAATGTCGTATATCATAGAGGAAATGCAATTTAAAACCTTGTGTTATCGGGACCGACGTTAATAAAGAGAATTATATTTTTCGTACCAGGAATGAGTTCGATTTGTGTTCTAATTAAAGTTGGCTTGTAAATGGGTCAGTTAAAGTCGGAGTGACTTCAGATTAAGGTAGTTGAACTAATTTCTTCTCGTCTGACTAAGGGGGCAATTCTCATAATTTTAAGAGGGTTCACAGGGTGATGTCAGCCTCTCAACCTGTTAAAAATACCTCTAAAATACATTTTTGACAAGTTTTTGATATTGATTGTCGTATGAGATGAGATTACGACTAGATTTTGAAAGTTTTTAATTACGAGAATTGGTCATCAGATAACATTTATCTGAAGAACAAATATGGCTGTTTGACATTTTTCTATACTAATATTATAAAGAGGAAAGATTTGATTGTTTGTTTGTTTGAAATGAATAGGCTCCGAAACTACTAGACTGATTTGAAAAAATCTTTTTGTGTTGGATAGTCCATTTATTGAGGAGTGCTGCAGGCTATATATTATCACGCTACAATCAATAAAATAAAAAAATAGGAGCGTCGTCGCACCTTGAAAACTGTTGCAAAAATATTCCTTTTGAGAGTTTCCGTTGCGTGCGCTGCGTAAACGGTTAAAGTTACGCAAAAATAATGTGACGGAATTGTTTCTCCCTAATAGTTCTAAAAAAAATCCGCGACAGCATCTATCTATCTTTTAAGGTTGACTCACTATAACCTTGTTTATGATAATCAAATTTGTTCTAAAATAATGCATTATTTGCGAAGGTGTTTTTATAAACATGATATTAATCCTTATCCAAATAAATATTATAAGTATTTGACTTTGACGTTATTTATCATAAGTATTTGACTTTGAACAAAATTGCCCTTGACATCTTTTGATTTCAATGAATATCTTAGGAGATATCATAGTTTTAAAATAAATCAATACGGCCGTCGCGCGTCGGTAGCTGTGCGAGGTTCACTATAGTTCCACTCTTACTGTACCTAAAATAGCTTCTTAAAGTAATGTACATAATGCTCCACATCAAGCTATACGTTTCCAGTTTTAGCTGACCTCGCATTGTATAGGTTTTTCGTACAATCAGAAGTCAGCTTATACTGGTTATTTAGCTTGATGTGTAGCCGTGCGTACTAAGTAGTAATCTTAAAGTAATGGAATATATTTTTGTAGTATAATAGGTATTTTCTTTAAACAGACGCTGGTGAAACCGCGGGGTACTGCTAGTACTATATAAAAGCTATCAAACCATAATTTTTATTCCCCAGATACAAGTTTTATGAAGATTAAAAAATCGGTCCTAAAATATTTGAAGTTATATTAATAGAGTACTGAATATCGTGAATGTTTATCGATTGCCTAAAAACGAAACGACTGTTGATGTACCTACGAGTAGTTGTTACTGGAGATGTAAGCAAAAAACCTGCTCATCTTCTTAGCGCGTCGATAGAAATCTAAATGAACTCGGCTCAGAATTCAGCCAAGTACTTGTTTGGCACCATCACCAACGTCCATCAGTTGCTGTTACGTGCAGCTGACAGGACACGCAGGACATGATATTAAGTGTCCCATCGTTTGTAGTACAGCACCACATTTATGGATGTTTTCCATCGCATCGCATCGTATCGGAAAGGATACGGACGGATGCGGCGACCGCCGATCGCGTCCGGCAGCATGTCGACGCATACGATCGGCAGCTGTCGACGCATACGATCGGGTCCGTACAGTCGCTTGTGAACGTATCAATTTCTGCGCCTAGTCAAATAGTTTCATTCCTACCGTGTAGACGTGTTCTAATTTTTGAAAATGGTTGAAGTTGACGTAGTATTGTTCGCTATTGCATTAGAAGAAGATAATTATCATAAAACACAGAGGAGGAAAAGAAAAATTTGGACGAGAGCCGAAAGAATTCGATCGAATACGACGACAGGCGAACGGAGCCAATCGCAAGTCGCAGCATACTTTCGGCTACGTAAGCGTGTCGCGGAAGACGCCCGTGGTCAAGCTGCTCTGCGCGGCTTGGTAATTATAGACTTTAAATACTGTGTACACGGTTTAATATCGTTTAAATATTGAATAAAATCCGTTCCGATCCGATGCGATGCGAACCGTTTGGTGGAAATCATCCTTTACGCTCCAAAGTGGAGTCGTCTATGAATCTCCACCTGAAGAAGTTTTCCTTGCTTCGGCCAACCTGGGACCGGAGTCTGTTTAAATACTTTCAGGTTACCCAAGGTAACTCAACCAGTGCGTCCTGCCCGTCATGACATATTGTGCTGAAACGTGGACACTGACGGTCGGGCTGGTCCACGAATTCAAGGTCGCTCAACGCGCTATGGAGCGAGCTATGCTCGGAGTCTCTTTGAAGGATAAAATCAGGAATGAAATGGTCAGGAAAAGAACAGGAGTTATCGACATAGCTTGCAGAGTGAGCAAACTGAAGTGGCAGTGGGCTGGCCATGTTTGTCGAAGGACCGATGGCCGGTGGAGCAGACGAGTCCTTGAGTGGAGACCGCGTATCGGCAAGCGTAGTGTAGGATGTCCCCCAGCTAGATGGACGGACGACCTAAAGAAAGTGGCTGGAATGGACTGGATGAGGAAGGCGGAGGACAGGGTGTTGTGGCGCAGCCTGGGAGAGGCCTATGTCCAGCAGTGGACTGCGATAGGCTGAGTTGATTGATTGATTGAAGGTGGGAGGTTTTCAACAGGTGGAACGAATGGTTTGGGTAAGGAACCACTGTCTCGCCTGTTATAACCTACTCATATTTTTCATATAATTAAATAAATTTCTAAAACAGCTAGTTAATCATTTAATTTAGTAACTGTCTTGTGTAAATAGTTGGTTGTGTTAAATCTATTGAGATTTATAAAACATACTGGTGTTAAATAAACTTTACCTAACATTAAATAAATAAAATATGAGGTAAAACACTCACAATGCTTTATCATATTATTTGGCGATCGTCTTCGGACAACAAAGAAAATCCAAGCTGTTGTAATAACACAACTTATTTATTTTCTTTTGTCACTTAAGAAATTGATGAAAAGATTTGGGTTTATTTTATTTAGCCCTGTATATAAATGTGTTTACATTGAATTGTCATGTTTGAAATACAGCAAAAAAAGTCTCTGTGTCAGAAGGGTCGGTGTCAGTTAAATAGACAGTTTTAAACATTTGAAAAGCCACATTGATACGCTGCAGGCTCCTTGCCTGTGGCATACCTACAATTAAGCCTCATTTACACGGTGCAAGTTTCTGGAACGTTCAAGAGCAATAATTGCATGTCATAACGCACGTTCAATTATGCCTTTCAAGAATTGCATGTAAGTGTTTACACGCGTGCATTTTCCATAAAATGGTATACAATAATTAAATGCAAGTTTTGCCGTTCAATATTTGCATGCAACTTCTTTAAACACAAAGGCAATTATTGCATGTAAGTTTTGTCTCGTCTAATCACAGACTAGCAAATCTTTGCAATCCACGCTGCCTAATATTTCATTCAATTGTATTGAAAGGTTTTTTTATTAACACACCCTCTGTCAACGTATAACTGCGGTTTGATTGATAGATATATTCAATATATTCATGACAGAATTGAATGCGATTTTATTGTACTGTTTATACCTATTCCAGTTTGAACTAACTTGTACGAATCGTGCAACAATTGTATGTGTTGTTTAGATGTTGCCAGTTGATGGTTGCTTCAATTTTATGGTAGGTATACCACAGGCAATAAACTTGCACCGTGAAAATGGGACTTTAAAAATTGAAGAAACAGTTAATGATAATGCAATGCAAGTGCAATTTTCATTTTGGTTACAACTTATGGAATGCTAATTAAACTGCGCCATGTAAATAAATCTTTTTATTGTTGAAAAGGTCAGTATTAAACGAAAATAAAATGTAAGACTCGAAAATGTAGAATTCTGTGTGATTTTATATGTATGTACCTTCATCTCCTTTCGTTCCGCTCGTCTCCGCTTTGGTAGACAGCCACTCTAAATCTGAGTCGAAAAGAGATTCTGGCATTAGGCCAAGAACATGCAAGAATTACAGGAAAATACCTCTTAAAGTTATCTTTAAATGTATACAGAATAATAGAACATTATTGAAACTTTTAGAATTTAATGTGTAGTGCATTAAGAAATTCCGGGCGTTTCCAATATGATGTGTATTGCTTCGAGCTATGTGCCGCAATAACGGAGTGAGTAGAAATATTAAAGTCGTGCTGGAGCAGTGTCCAGCTTGAAACTCTATGCTTTGTGTACTCTATTTACTCCATTCTTTGGTTTTTGATTCCGTATTAGAACTTTAAAGCAAGAAAGAAAATAAATTTATTTCACCGAAGTCGACATCAGTGGGGTAATTGCATAGCACACTTATATACTAATTTATCGCAATTCCTTTCGTGTTGACAGTTCAGCTACGATCATTGAGTTACCTACTTTTGTATTTTGTTAAGCAGACGAACTTTTGTGTGTGTTAAAAAAGGTGCAATAAAGTTGCAGTTTTTTTCGAATTCAGTGCATTCAAATGTCGAATCGAATGACTAAAGAATGCATTATCATTTCTATAAAGGTACATAGGTTAGGTACTTTAAAACTCTTTTATGTTAAAGAAAAACGAGATTGTAATCAGGATCCATACCGTCTCTGAAGAGAAGAACCTCTTTACAATACGCGGCCGTATCTATCTATACCTACTACAAAGCTGAAGAGTTCGTTTGTTTGGTTGAACGCACTACTTTCAGAAGTTGAAAAATATTTTTTGTGTGGGATAGTCCATTTATCGAGCAAGGCTGCAGGCTATATAAAATCACGCTACGACCAATAGGAGCGGAGCATCAATGAAAAATGTTGCAAGAACGGGAAAAATTATTCCTTCTGAGAGCTTCCATTGCGTACGCTGCGTAACGGCTAAAGTTACCCAAAAATCATGTATGACGGAATTGTTTTCCTTTAAAAGTAAAAAAAAAAGTTCGCGACAGCATAATTATGTCTATCTTTTAAGTTTGACTCACGATAACCACGATAATGGTAATCAAATTTGTTGTAAAATAATGCATTATTTGCAAAGGTTTTTTTTTTTTATAAACATGATATTAATCCACAAATAAATACGTTATTCATCACAAGTATTTACTTTTGAACAAAATTGCCCTTGACATCATTTGATTTCAATGAATATCTTAGGAGATATAGTTTTAAACTAAACTCCGCAAGGCGGCCAGTCATGAGGGGGTGGAATATATTTCAGTAGGTTTTTCCCTCAAATTAACGAAGGTTAAATCGCGGTGCACAGCTAGTTTTTAATAAAAGCGCGAATACAACCTCCATTTGATATTAAGTATGTTTAAAACCAGCCTTCGAACCTCACTCCAGTTTAATCCCGCTTGAATCCACCCGCTCCGTTACAAAAACATAACGTTAAGATAAAAAGGCAGTCAAAAGGCATAGTTATGAAAGAAATTAGAAATTCAAAGTTCCCTCTATGCTGGTTACCTCACAGAAAGCGATGCATTGAAAACTGGGCAATCGTTTATAAAACGGCAATTTTGCATAAAATTCTTGGGAAACTGCATCTTAAACCTCTTATAGTAGACGTTTTCCGATATCTACCTTATGGCCGGAGATTCAAATTGCCTTTGAATCAATAAATAGATTATGCAGTTCGCAGAGCGGCTTTTTAAATAAGTTTTTATGGAATACTTTATTTTGAGAGGTTGTTGGATTTTTACAGGTTAGATTTATTTAAAATAATTTGAGTTTAATCAGTAATTACATAAGGAGCTAACAGACTTAAAATAATGATATGTATATAAATTATGTGACATGTATATAAATTATGTTACAAGGGTAAATTTATTTTTATTTATTTGACTCACCTACAATTGAATACACTAATACAAAGATATAAGATAGGTACATCCAATAAACTTAGAGACTAGAAAGGTACCAATTTCTTACAGGTAAGCACATCATGCGTAGTAATGCATGATGTGCTTACCTGTGCAAATAATAACAAATAGTAATTTGTTATTATTTGTCGATTGATATTGAGCTTAAAATTAGATGAGTTCTTATACTCACTGAACATAATTATGATTTCAACCAAATTCCAAATTAAAATTAAAATCGTAATTAAAATTCAAATCACATGCGATCAAAATCAAAGCAAAAATAAAAATCAAAATATAATTCAAATTAAAATCACATGCAATCAAAGCAAAAATAATGAAAGTAAAGATCCTAAGGGATCTAAAATACGTCCGGATCACTTTCACCTCGAAAAGTGCCCTAAAAGCTGGGAGCATTGCAATGTTGTGTGACGCTGCTCCTCTTTGGCCAAAAAATAGGCCAGGCCTCTGGTCGCTTGAAAAGTCAAAAGTTAAACTTCTTGTGAAGTTTTCAGTTCTAACATAATTGGATTTAATTTGTCTTAAGATTCACTACCAGTTTAAATTACAATAAGATTACAGACCAGAGGCAAAATGTCGTAATTTTAAGAACGTTCACAGTCTGATTTGAGTATCAGTCTGTCAAAAATACCTCTAATTTCCCTACATTTTTGACAAGTTTTTGACATCGATTGTCGTTGAGATGAGATCACGACTAGATTTTGTACGTTTTTAATTACAGAAATTGGCCTTCAGGTAAAATGATACAATATCCTTATATTATAAAAGATAATTTAAAACATTTTTGTAGATCAAATAGTTGTTGTGAACAAAGTTTCACAAAAAGAGAACTAATCGCGTGTGACGGAACAGAGAGTGTTGTATTCCTGTGAGATCAAGAAGATTTTGTCACTTTTGTCAAATGCCAATGTTTCACTTTTTTCAGCTACAGTTTCATAAGGCGCGGGCCACACAGAAGAGACGTGAGACGAGGTCGGGACGCAGACGCGGCGTGCCTTTCACGTAACTTCATTATTCCTCATACAAAATGTATTAACGCGATCTGGCACAAATATACAGAAGGGGCAAAACGCAGAGACGCGCATATGGTGTAGTCGCAGGGGGGTGCAGAGAGGGCGCGCGGTGATCGCCGAACTCAAACAACCTACACTACCGCTGCTACCGTCAAAATGAAATCTCAAAAACCGTAAAGTATAAAGCATTTTCATCACGTCCGTGTCTGCGCCTCGTTTCTTCTATATTTGAAAAGATGCATTCGCATCTCGTTCGTGCCGCGTCTGTGTCCCGTCCGTGTCTCATGACCTTTCTATGTGACCCTCGCCTAACAATGCGGTGACCACTAAAAAGCGTCTTTAATTTACCCGCAAAAGACGTCACTAAAAAGTTATTTATAGAATAAGTTGGTGCGAGCATTTTTGACACCGTAAAGTCAATTTCCGTAGCCATCATTTTCATGAAAGCCGTCACTTCGGCCGTTATGTAGCGACTACCGCTCTTCTATGAAACTTAACTTTATTATCTGTTTCGCTGATAGATTTTAAAACAAATAAATTTTTTATTTAATTAATTTTATTTTCAGCCTAAAAACTTACCTTTTTAGGGTTCCGTGCCTCAAAAGGAAAAACAGAACCCTTATAAGATCACTTCGTTGTCCGTCTGACTGTCCGTCTGTCAAGACCCTTTTTCTCAAGAACGCGTGGAGTTATCAAGTGAAATTAAATTGATATCAAATACTCAGGGCTGCAATCCCTTGAAGCAGTGAAAAAATCAAACTTTTAAGTCGATGCAATCAAAAGATACGGGCGTTTATGTTCCGTTTATGCCGAAATCAAAACCAATAGGGTACTTCCTGTCGGCCTAAAATCATGAAATTTGGCGAGAAGCAATTTCATGTAGCACAAGTAAAGGGAAAAATCCGAAAACCGTGCATTTGACGTTATATAATTACAAATTTGTACGGAACCCTTGGTGTGCGAGTCAGACTCGCACTAGACCGGTTTTTTTCTTGATTTCATTTTTAAAATAAAAAAATGAAATTACATATTTTAACTCTGTAGTTTCAGCAATGAGAAAAAGGCGTGAATGTATGTAAGTATGTATGTTAAACAATTGTATTTACCTCCATTTATCTACCTACACCAATCTACATCTAGTCCAATGCAAGACCTACAAGTAATCCCGGCCAATATGTCATTTAATTCATTATCTTAAATATCAAAACAATACCATTAAACCTCTGCTACAGAGAAATTACAGATGGAAAAGTTCAATAACATTTTGCCCGACTTGGGAATCGAACCCAGGACCTCACGCTCAGCAGTATCGCTTGCAACCACTACACAAACGACGCAGTCAGTATTTGGGATTAGTTTTCTGAAAAGAGTTTTAATGTGATTGCGGGGGACCGGGGGTGTACTGCAGAAACTTTGTAATATTTATCTATCGGCAAAGCGGATTAAAACCCCTCAAATTCGGACAGCAAACTTAAGGACTGGCTCTTCATTTTTTATGCAGATTGACCTCCCAATGTTTTTCCAACAGCGCTGCCTCTTAACTGACTTAACAGTAATTGTAAGCTACTAGAGATTTAAATTAAAAGTCAGGCTTGATTGACCTTAAGAACTCTTGAGTAGTATTGACCTACTTATTATATCAGAGATTCTATTCCCAGCTTGATTTTATTTCTGGATTTAAATTCTTTGACGATCGTCGATGAATTTTTTTAGTATTCGAGCAATCTTTCCTCATAAACTCGTTGGGTTATAAGTCGCTCTCGCTTTTTGAAAATGTAGGTACTTATTTAAAAAAAAAATGCAGTCGGAGAGACTTTTGAAAAAGCCTAAGTAAAAAGTCATAATTCGAGGTTTGGTTCTCGCCTATTTACTCCTCCATTATTGGACCAATTTAAAAGGTATGTCAGATTGCCATAACCTTTTGTGGGAATCGTACCTTATTACTTAAACTGTGTGGAATTTAAAGTTTATAAGGTCATATAAGTGTAGGTATGAAATAAATATACTTAACTTGACTTTAAACGGTTATATTTTATTATGTTATGAAACAAAGACATTCAAAATCATAAAAACAATCATTGTCACTTATAATGATAATAAATTATAGTACTTACATTTTCAGTTTGGACTCAGAGGTGCGCACTGTACAATCGCTCGAACTCAACTCCCTAGTTTGCTTGTGCAACAACCGTTTTTATACGCCTACTCAGTGGCGGGGGTTATGAGTCACACAACACGTGCGTTTGCAGTTGCAGACGCACGTTTCGTTTTACGGTGAGCACAAGCATACTAGGTTTATACATTTATTCCTTTTAGTATTTTATATTTAACTATACATCCATATTGTCTACCCTATTATTAAATTATACATTCTGACAGTCGGCCATCCTATGCTAAGCATGACCTCGTGCTTAATGGTTCCTTTGTCAACAATACACTATAAGCGACCCTTCCGTCTAATACAATATTTTGACACCTATGTCAATAATACACGATATGGGACCTTTCCGTCCAATACAATATGACACCTTTGTCACTAATACATTTTATGGGACCCTTCTGTCCAATACAGCATGACACCTTTGTCAATAATACATTTTATAGGACCCTTCCGTCCAATACAATATGACACCTTTGTCAATAATACATTTTATAGGACCTTTCCGTCCAGTAAAATGTGACACCTTTGTCATTACATTATAAGGGACCCTTCCGTCCAATACAATATGACACCTTTGTCAAAATTACATTTTATAGGACCCTTCCGTCCATTACAATATGACACCTTTGTCAATAATACATTTTATACTAAAAAAAAAGAATATACACATTATGACACATATTAATGGTATTAATTAAATTAAAAGACCATTCAGCCTTTAAATGGCAGTAAAATTATAAGACTTTTTAGTCCTATAGGCTTATTTATTATTAGTCTATGTTTACTTTTATGGCAATAGAAATACTTGTTTATTAATCAGACTCGTTGGATAAATCATTGTCACTATCATGTGGCCTATTAAAATTCAGCCACGGTTTTAGTTTATCGACCGCGACTATCGTGGAATAACCCTTACCCCCCTTTTTTGTGAGAGGTGTATCTTCGACATGATATCGGTCGTGGTCCAATACTTTTGTAATTCTGTATGGACCTTGAAATTTAGGAATTAATTTTCTACTGTGTCCTGTAGAAGGCACCTGGCGCTCAATATGTACTAAATCCCCTTCCTGATATTTTACTGGGGCACAACGTTTTTTATCAAAGTGAGATTTATCTTTCTCCTGACTGGTGGCTATATGCTTACTCATTTTGTCACGGATTTCTATTATATTTTGTTCGTTAGTCTTAGTAATATCACCCTCCAGTTCGGAAATTATTTTATTTTCACTACTTCCCGTTAATCGTTTGCCAAATAATGCTTCTGCAGGGGTTCGGTTAATACCCTTGTTTAACGTATTATTTATTCCCCATTGTATATCAGGCAGGTGGTCGTCCCATTTATTTTCAGCTACACCAATAGTTTTTGCTGTTAATGAATCTACAATCGTCTTATTGTACCTTTCTACCTGCCCATTCGCTCTGGGGGTAGCAACAGCATTAAGTATGTGCTTGATTCCCTTTTCTATAACGAATGCTTTAAAATTGTCACTTGTAAATGAGGATCCCCTATCAGAAATTATTCTTTTAGGAACCCCAAAGATGCCAAAATACTCCTTAAGTACTTTAATGGACGTACTAGTTTTAGTATTTCTTACTGCTTTCAAATAAATATATTTCGTAAACGCATCTATTAAAACCAAAATATACATATTGCCTCTACTACTTCGCACAAAGGGACCTGTATGATCAATGTGTATTGTGTCAAAAGGAGCTGCTACTTTTGGTATTGGGTTAAGATAACCAGGTTTTTTCCCACCGGATGATTTTGCATATGCGCATTCCAGGCATGAATCTACGTATTTTTTTATGAAACGTCGCATTTTATTAAACCAGTAATTGGATTTAATTTTATCTAAAGTTTTGTCAAAACCAAAATGACCTATATCATCATGATTTTGCTTTACAATTTGCCAACGCACTCCTTTTGGCACAACCCATCGATCCCCATCAGCAGTCATTCGAAACAATTTGTCATTTTTCAGTTTGAAATTAGACTTTATATCGACTAAGTCATCAAATTTTGGATCTTTAAGAATGCCTATTATTCTTTGTATATCATCATCGGCATTTTGCACAGTAGTCAACCATGTAGACTCTGATACTGCAAAAACTCCGGTTTCCGAACTGGGTACCGGATTCCTACTGAGCGCATCAACGTGGGACATGGACGAGCCTGGTTTATAATCAATTGAAAAGTTGTACTCTTGCATCTGTTCCCACCATCGCGCGACACGGGGAAGCATATCTTTTTTTTGGAACGTTGCTTTTAACGAGTTGCAGTCTGTGATTATTTTAAATGATAAACCAACTAGGTAGACACGAAATTTTTGAAGAGCAGATACAACCGCCAATGTTTCTAAGTCATACGATGAGTAATTCTGTTCTTCGGGGGTCGTTTGTCTACTGAAATAAGCAATTGGTTTGAGAACTAAATTTTCATCTCTTTGTAAAAGAATTCCAGCTATGCCTATTTTGCAAGCATCGGTGTGTAATTCTGTTAAAGCTTTAGGATTGTATAAGGCCAAAGTAGGCTTTTGAGATAATTCTTTTTGCAAAACTTTAAATGCTGTGTCTTGGTCTGGTCCCCATTGCCATGGAACATTCTTTTTTAACAAATGGGTGAGTGGCTTTGCCAAAATAGAAAACTTGGGAACAAATCTCCTAAAGAAGCTAGCCAGTCCTAGAAACTGACGGACGTTATGCTGGTTTTGTGGTACAGGGAAACGTTCAACAGCTTCAATTTTTTTTGAACCTGGTCGAATACCCTTTTCTGAGACTTCAAATCCTAGGTAGTCTACTGCGCTTTTAAAGAAAAAACACTTAGATGGCTTAAGAGAAAGTCCAGCTTTTTTAAATAAATCTAGTACGGACTGCAACCTTTCCATACCTTCAGAAAAAGTTTTACTGGGTATGATTACATCGTCTAAATATGCCAACGCTTCCCCATGTCGAGCATTCCCTAATATCCGATTCATTAACCGCTGAAATGTTGCTGGCGCATTAGCAAGCCCAAATGGCATGCGATTAAACTCGTAATGCCCATCAGGCGTAACAAATGCAGTTTTATGTTTATCATTCTCAGCAATAGGTACCTGATAATATCCGGATGCCAGATCTAACGTGGTAAACAACTTATTCCCTGATAAAATATCCAACTGATCGTCAATAAGAGGCATTGGATAATTTTCTTTAATAGTCTTTTTGTTGAGCGCTCTATAGTCAATACAAAGTCGGAATTCACCGGTTTTCTTCCTAACCAGGACTATGGGGCTCGCATAAGCTGAAGTAGAGGGGCGTATGATATTAGCATCTAACAACTCCTTGATCATTCCTCTAACTACTTGTTTTTCTGGAATTGCCAGTCTATAAGGCCTATAAACTACCGGTTGATCATCACATAAGTCTATTTTCATGTCACCGACCGACGTACTACCTAATTCTGTTAAATCCAGAGCAAAACATTCTCGGTAATCATTTAGTAACGACAATAGTTTTTCTTTATCTTCAGCAAATAGATCATCAGCAATATTTAGTTAGGCTTCTGTTAAGGTTGAAGGCACGCAAGCTGTACAGTTTGTAACATTTAAAACGTGACATGCTTCCTCTTCGCGGGCTATTAGGCCTCGTGCTATGAAAAAGTCAATGTCAAAGCTTAATCTCAAAGAGGGAGCACAAGTAATAACTATAAGTCCGAGGCCATTCCGAACATAATACATACCAGACAGAACCGAGTATTTGACGTGTTCTTTATATCGTACACTACCTTCGACGAATACTTCCCCATCAAAACTAGGGTCATTACTATAAACCTCGACAATAGTTAGTCCTGACACTTCCGTCTTGTTTTTACAAAATAATTTTATTTTATGGTTATAGCTTTCAAGAATGCCCAGGCTTGATATATCTAAACAATCGCTTGTTTTCTTAATTATTATGTGCGACTGTTCTGTAAACGTTTGACCAATCATAAGAGGAAAAGGCATGACGTTATCTGGGACTATGAGCAGGTCCACATTGGCTGCAGCACTGTCTATGATAATATGAACGTTAAATTTACCGATGACATTGACTATTGAATTACCGAAACCCCTCAGGATCGGCAACTCCTTGGTGTCAAACTGATTACTGATTTTTCGAAACTCAGAATCTTTAATCATGGAGCATTCGCTACCTAGATCAATGAAGGCCTGTATACAGACCCCATTGACAACAGCTTGTTTGAAATATTTTTGATTAGGCTTTAATAAAACAGAAGTATCGGATAATAAGTCTACTTTGTTACTGGCAACTCTTAAAACGGTTTTATCTGGGGCTGGAATTTTAGAGTAGCATTGTTCGGTTTCATGGCCGATTATATTGCATTTACCGCATTTCTTAATTGGACGCTGACACTGAGCAATGAAATGTCCTTCTTGTTTACAATTTAAACAACGGGTTTGCTTGCTATTACCAGAAGTTCGAGACTGCGTGTCATTGTTTTTATTCAAAGGAACTTTAACGTTTTTACGGTCATTTAGCGGTTTTATATTTCTCACGTTACGCAAATACGATAATAATTTATCTGGGTCTGAAAACTTAACAGCTTCGGCGCCCAACCTCACAGATCGGTCGTCAATACCGTGCAAAACGCATTCTACAGCGCGAGTGCCTTCTATACCACATCGATTTATTAGACCAATTTTTTCATAGAAGTATTCCTCTAACGAATCATTAAATCGGGCCCTTTTAGCCAACATGTCACTGAGCATTTGCCCGTAATTTTCCTCCGGAGGGAATGCAGACAGAAGCTTCTGTTGCCATTCGTTCCAGGAGTAAAGGACAGACGATAGACCTTCGTACCACCTTTTGGCAACGCCCTTTTAACTTGGGTAACGCAAAGTGTACAATTTGTTTTTCGGTCAAATTGTAAATGAGAGCACATTCGTTTACTTTATGTAACCACATGGTCATCGTCTGTTCTTTCCTCCCTGGATCGAATTCTGGTATAGTGTTTTGCATGGATCCAAGTTTATCCAACGAATCAGTTTGGTTTACGTTTTTTATCATTTGAAAAATCTGAGCAATATCGTCAATTTTATAAGAATGTGCAGCTGACTCACCCGGATTCCGGATCTGTTCTTCACCAAGATAGCGGAGTGGCTGATGAGCTCCTGAAAGCCGATTCTGTGTACCAGAAGGCCATTGGTCACGTCGGCTGCGGGACTGCCCATCACGAAGACTGCGTGACCTCCCGGCACCTTGGCTGCACATCGAACGCCTATCATAGTGGCTAGGCGGCGACTGCCCGTCGCGTCGACTGCGCGGCGACTGCCCGTCGCGTCGACTGCGCGGCGACTGCCCGTCGCGTCGACTGCGCGGCGACTGCCCGTCGCGTCGACTGCGCGGCGACTGCCCGTCGCGTCGACTGCGCGGCGACTGCCCGTCGCGTCGACTGCGCGGCGACTGCCCGTCGCGTCGACTGCGCGGCGACTGCCCGTCGCGTCGACTGCGCGGCGACTGCCCGTCGCGTCGACTGCGCGGCGACTGCCCGTCGCGTCGACTGCGCGGCGACTGCCCGTCGCGTCGACTGCGCGGCGACAGCCCGTCGCGTCGACTGCGCGGCGACAGCCCGTCGCGCCGACTGCGCGGCGACAGCCCGTCGCGCCGACTGCGCGGCGACAGCCCGTCGCGCCGACTGCGCGGCGACAGCCCGTCGCGCCGACTGCGCGGCGACAGCCCGTCGCGCCGACTGCGCGGCGACAGCCCGTCGCGCCGACTGCGCGGCGACAGCCCGTCGCGCCGACTGCGCGGCGACTGCCCGTCGCGCCGACTGCGCGGCGACTGCCCGTCGCGTCGACTGCGCGGCGTTTGCCCATCACGCCGACTGCGTGGTGTCTGCTCATCACGCCGACTGCGTGGTGTCCGCCCATCACGCTGGCTGCGTGGTGTCTGCGACTGTCTTTTGTGCCAACTGCGTGGCGAGCGCCCATTGCGTCGACTGCGTGGCGATTGCCCGTCACTTTGGCGGGTAGGCAATCGCTCATTGCGTTGGCTGCGAGCTAACCAATCATCGCATTGGCTGTGAGGCGATAGACCATCGCGTCGGCTGCGGGGTTGTACGTCACGACTGTTCAACTGCTTTATGCGTTCCCTGCATGTCCTCATTGTCAATATAGGACTTGGAGTGCGAGTTAAGGGGCTGCGCGATCGATGAGCATCAGATCGGCCCACAGAGTGCCGTGAGGGTATTTGCCCCGCAGCAGTACCAGTAAATTCTTCCATTTTTATCTGGAATTTAGGAAATAACGAAAGCAAAGTACGCAGGTTTAGCCGTTACACAAATTAAAAAAAAAAAAACAAAATATATAGATATTTATTTATTTATTTAAATAAATGTCAAATTCGAATCCCGCTTCTGATATGTCAGATTGCCATAACCTTTTGTGGGAATCGTACCTTATTACTTAAACTGTGTGGAATTTAAAGTTTATAAGGTCATATAAGTGTAGGTATGAAATAAATATACTTAACTTGACTTTAAACGGTTATATTTTATTATGTTATGAAACAAAGACATTCAAAATCATAAAAACAATCATTGTCACTTATAATGATAATAAATTATAGTACTTACATTTTCAGTTTGGACTCAGAGGTGCGCACTGTACAATCGCTCGAACTCAACTCCCTAGTTTGCTTGTGCAACAACCGTTTTTATACGCCTACTCAGTGGCGGGGGTTATGAGTCACACAACACGTGCGTTTGCAGTTGCAGACGCACGTTTCGTTTTACGGTGAGCACAAGCATACTAGGTTTATACATTTATTCCTTTTAGTATTTTATATTTAACTATACATCCATATTGTCTACCCTATTATTAAATTATACATTCTGACAGGTATTATATAAAATGAATAAGAAGGATGTATATGCTGTGTTTTCTTTTTTCATTCATATTTGTCAAATTTGTACACTAGTCCTCTATTGACAGCGGTTTAAATCGGCAATTTTGAGCATTTTTGAGGGTACATATAAAAATAATGTACCATCAAAAAGGAAAACATAGGGACATACATGTGGTTAATATTTATTATTCTGTAAAAAATATTGCTTTATGGTCATTAACCACAAAGGCGACTAACAAAACAGGCGAGAGCGTTTCTATGGGGAAACGACCACCCGCATTTCCTCATTTGTTTTTCCACTGAATTAGTTTTATCTGCATAATAAAACTCGCGAAGGCAATTCTGAAAAATTAACAAATACATAACATAATATCACGCCTTGTTCCTCCGAGGGGTTAGGCAGAGATAAAGTATCCATCTTACAGTCACATTTCGCCAGTTATATTTGAGCCAAATGTCATCAACCGCACAATTTCCAACTCCGGGTGGCTACTGAGAAATTCTTGATGAAGAAACCCAATATAACTTTACCTGAACTTAGAATCGAACCCAGGACCTCATGTTCAGCAGTAGCAATTTTAACCACTAGACCAACGACGCAGATTAGCAAACAACATAACTCATAATCAAAAGTAAACTTATGATATCAGCAGGTTAGTTAACAATACCAAAGAGCACACCTTAATCCAACTATTATTATACAAGGTGTATTTGAAATAGTGTTGGGCCTGAAAAGAGGTCATTCTGTTCATCATTACGACCGACTTTTACTATAGGACCAAACCCGAAATCGCGAAAAAAAATCAGCTGTTCCGTACATTTGCCAGGCCTGTTGGTCTAGTGGTTAGTGACCCTGACTGCTATGCCGGAGGTCGTGGGTTCGATTCCCACCCAGGACAAATGTTTGTGTAATGAGCACGATCATTTGTTCTGTGTCTGGGTGTAATTTATCTATAATATTTATGTATTTAGAAATATATAAGTATGTTTATCAGTTTTCTAGTACCCATAACACAAGCTCTGCTTAGCTTGGGACTAGATGGCGTTGTGTGATAGTTGTGGAATATTATTATTATTATTATATTATTATTTAAGTTCACATATCTCGTCAAAATTTAGGGAACAGCTGATTTTTTTTCGCGATTTCAGAGTTGATCTCAAAGTAAAAGTTGTTCATAATTATGAGTACAATGGCCTCTTTTCAGGTCCAACACCATTTACATTACACCTTGTATAATAATAGTTGAATTAAGGTGTGCTTTGATTTTAATTTTTCGCGATTCGCGAATTCTGTATCGGCCATTTTCGCGTTTCGCGATATTACGTCGCGTCTAATTAAAACGACGATATCTCAAAAGTTACGATAGCTAGCTCTCTACAAGTTATGTCACTGGAATCGTTATTAAATTAGCTAATATTAAACGATTTAATGTAATGTATATTCATTCTAATTAGATTCTAATTGGAATCTAATAGAGCGACGTTTTTGTCATGTCCTAAAATCAAAAATTCGACATGTGAGATCTACCAACCAGCACTGGGCCCGCATGGTGGATGACGGCCTACGAGTATGTGTGTTTCTGATGTCGATAATTATGTAGGTAGGTACTTAGGTAATGCTTGCTTTATGTATAATGGGCTTGAAAAGAAGAATAGAGAGCTTATGTGGACTCACTGCGGCTAGAGGAAATTAAAAACATCTCCGATAACAGTGTTAGCCGAGGTAAGCACAGGTGCCGCTTTTCCCGTCTCGATTTTTTTTATAATCTCACTAATACCCAAATTTTCAGAAAAGACTAGCTTAGTACATACGTCAGCACATCAAGATACTACAATCTGTCAAATTTCTTTAATACATTTTCAAGTTTATCGCCTAAGTATAAGGTTCAAGGTTGATTGCAAAAATTTGACAGTTTCGGGTAACTTGATGTGCTGACGTCTGTACCATCGAAACATTTAAAACGATGTCCTACATAACCTTATGTAATTCCCGGCAGAGCTGTCTAGTAAATTGTAAATTCTACATAAAAAAGAGCTGGGTTTGGTTCATACGTTATTCAAGGACTATTTACACTAAGTTGAAAACCGATCTTCTTTCACAATATTTGAAACGGAGTCTGTACAAGTCAATCTAGTAATACGGCTTACGTTACGTAAGCTTGGTATAATACTATTTGTATAGAAATGTATAGGCTTTTTCTTGGAATTGCGAAGAGACGGTGATGCGTAGGTTTCGTACAATTGAAAGTTAGATAGGCTTATTGCTAGCTTGAGCTGTCAAATCAATAGTGGAGATTGTCTATTACACTTTTTTTGGGTTCCGTACCTCAAAAGGAAAAACGGAACCCTTAAAGATTACTTCGTTGCCAGTCTGTTAAGACCTTTTTTCTCAGGAACGCGTGGAGTTATCAAGATGAAATTAATATTAAACACTCAGGAACGCAATCCCTTGAAGCAGTGAAAGAATAAAATTTCCAAGTCAAGACAATTAAAAGATACGGGCGTTTATGTTCCGTTTATGCCGCATATTTTGACAATCGCAAAGGAATCAAAACTTATAGGGAAATAATCAAAAAATTATCATGAAATAATCATGAAATTTGGCAAGAAGCAATGTCATGTAGCACACAAGTTAAAGAAAAAATCCGAAAACCATAAATTTGTAGTACATAGCTACAAATTTGTACAGAACCCTTGGTGCGCGAGTCCGGCTTGCACTTGACCGGTGTTTTTAAGTGTAAACTTCTTTTGGCGCGGTGAGCGATTTTTGGTAGAGGAAAGTCTTATGGGTTCGCATCATCGATATGTTAATGTTAACAATACACATATAGGTAGCTATGGATAGTTTTAAGTTTTTCACTTCTGACCGCAGTCCCCGTGACTGCCTATATTTTTACTAGTAATGGGCGTTGAATCAACAAACTAGTTGAATCAGCCGTTGTACAGTCAACAGCAAAAGTAGATGATGAAAATCAGAAATTCAATACTAATTAATGAACGGAGTTCGCGTCAGAACTGTGTGGCGACGAATAGTAAATGTTTGGTATAATTTACAATCACATAACGACACTTCGACGCCACACAGTTCTGACGCGAACTCCGTTCACTAGTATTGAATTTCTGATTTTCATCATCTACTTTTGCTGTTGACTGTACTCCTGTTAACGTATTAACTTTAACTGTTTATGAATCAACTAGTTGAAATCGTCAACGACGTATAGCTCGTTTAATAATCAACTAAACTAAATTCGAGAACACAAACGTAACGAACTGAGCAAATTAAAAAAAAAACTTATGATGAAAATAACATCATAGTTTGCGAGTGACGGTCAATAATACTTATATACATTGATTGGTAGATGTAGACTCGTTGAATGTCGCAGCATTGAATAAAAACCGTTCAATGAATGAACGGTTTACGTTACAAGTTGACAATAGTTGCATATTAACTCGTTGACGTATAAGTCGTATCTGTACCCATTTTACTGTACATAAATAAATCTGTACCTGAGAAGCATTACATATATAAACATTGCCAGACTTTCCCAGTGTAAGAGGGTACTATGAACGAGAAGTCCTTTAGAATACCTTTTACTAATAAGTAATGCCTTTCTAAAGAAGCCTATCGACATAGTACAGGAGAAACTAACCAGCTCTCCTTACTGGTTTCCTGAGTATACACGGACACTTACCTGAGAAGCATATAACTGTAAGCACCTAAATCCAAACTTTCAGGAGACGGTTTTTTCTCAAATATAACTGACAATCTTGACTTTAAGGGGCTTCTGAAATAAAATGTGCCAACATTTTGGAGAAAATGTTCTATTAGCTAATAACTACACTATTAGACTTTAAATATACAGTATGTCCCTGGAAATATGGATCAAATTAAATAGGAGCGTGGGCAAAGTCATTTCCAAACTTTTTGATCCTGAGAATGTTGGTGATTTTTTTACGGTTCAAAAGTTATGACCAACTTTTGTTATTTTCAATCACTTTGCATAGTGCTCAAAGAACAAAATCATTTAAATAAAACTAGCGAGAACTGTCAATTTAAGTTTTTTAGACAGCTTTTTTTTTAATGATTTTTTTTTTCTTTGAGCACTATGTGAAACGATTGAAAAAAAATGGTCACACCTTTTGAACCGTAAAATAATTCTCAATCATCAATCATTCTCAGGATCAAAAAGTTTGGAAATGACCTTGCCCACGCCCCCATTCGATTTGATCCATACTTCCAGGGACACCCTGTATATTTAAAGTTTAATAGTGTAGTTATTAGCTAATAGAACATTTTCTCCAAAATGTTGGCACATTTTATTTCAGAAGCCCCTTAAAGTCAAGATTGAATGAACGAACGCAGAACGCAGTATGATGAATGTAAAAAAAATACAGAAAATAAGACACACAAAAATAAGAACTAAGACAAAAACGATAGATGCTCTAATCCACGCTTTAAAATTAAAATTTAAATGGGCTGGTCACGTGGCGCGTCTCAAAGACCACAGATGGACCAAAACGGTTTCAACATGGAAAGGCCCACAGGGCAATCGCTACAAAGGAAGACCTTACGCGCGTTGGGATGACGACATCAAGAAAATAGCTGGACAACAATGGCCACTTATAGCTAAAGACAGGGAAAAATGGCAATCTTTGGAAGAGGCCTTCACCTTGAGGGGGGTTCCTGTTACCCAAAATATGTAAAGTATATTTATTTAGGTACTTAAACCTTATTTTTAACTAATAGGAAATAAAGGGCTTTTTTATTTTTATTTATTACTTTATTTAGATTTTTTGTTTTTGTTTTTATTGCCCCGTTATCATGTTATGTGGAAGAGCGGAGTCACCTAACACAAGCATATCCTTACTTAAAAGGTGATCTCCAACTCATGTGCGTAAAGCATTTTAAGTAATTGCAATAAACATTTTTTTATTTTTTATAAGTACAGACGCCAGCACATCAAGCTATTACAATCTGTCAAATTTCTTTAATAGATTTTAAGCTTTATTGCTAAATATTATAGTTTCGTAGTAGAAAATTTTATAGTTTCGGGTAGCTTGAAGTGCTGGCGTCTGTAGGGTAACCTGGTCTAGCAGTACGCATCCGATAAGAGTACGCAACACCAGAAGCCGTGAAGTTGTTTACGTTGCGCGGCTAACTTCAGTCGCATTTTGATGTCAACTGTGAGAAGAAGTGCTATGCGATAAAAAAATTAAATCCGGAAGGAAACACAGAAATTACGTAACTTTAAAGGTTTTTGCCCAAAATCTTAATATTTTTACCATTTTGAAAGTATTTTTGAGACAAGAATGCAATTATTTTGTAATAACGAAGTAAACTGAGGAGTTCTCAAAGATGATGCCTAACACATGCAGCGAGCGTAATTCCGTTCAACGCCAAGAGATGGTGTTGAACCTTAAGTGCGTACTCCTAGACTAGGTTACCCTACATAAACTTACATATCTCCCACCTGCTACGATTATTTCATACTCCTATAACTTCGTTTACTTTCATACATCTGGTCATACACGGACGTCGGTTGCGAGTACTGCGCGCCTGCATAGCATAATCAGCCTATAATGTTCCCACAGCTGGGAGGCAAGCCTCCTCACTGCGAAAGGGAGTGGGCCGTAATCCACCACGCAAGCGCAGTGCGGGTTGGTAGATGTCACATGTCTTAGATTTTTTCAGGTCCCAGGACATGTCAGTTTCCTCACGATGTTTTTCACCGTTTTTAGAGCAGTGGTGATGAAATAATTTACACGAAGTAAGGCGCCTGTCTAGGTTCGAACCTACGACCTACAACTCGTAAGTCGCGCCCATTACCACTGGGCCACCACTGCTCTACGAAAAGACCTTTTTTTATTGCTGAACGGGCCCGCTCTTGACCTCGATCACGTCTGATGGAAAGCGACGGATGAGGTCTATGATGGAACGAGCCCGCCCAGAAGATGCCTAAGGTACTGGAACTCCCACGCATCGACGAAACACAGCAGGCTGTTTGACGCCGGACTCCAGTGGACCTTTCTGAAAAACCTCTACAGTAAGGTAATGTTTTAGTTCAATTACAAGTGGGCGAGTCTATTGCCATAAATTGGCACAACTCCTGACTCCGAGCTGCTACTGAGAAATTCCTGATGGAAAATTCCAATAACATGTATTATGTATTGTTTGTTTAACTACATAATTGCTAGAATAGAAACAGTTTTCAAACTTCATTTCCCACTTATGCTCATTTTATTTTGAAGGATCAAACTACTCTAAGCTATAGAACGTTTTCGTTTTGCACTGCAATTACATTAAATTATTTGAGTCCCATTTTCATGAATTAAAAGTTAGTAAAACAACTGGAATAAACCGGACTATCTCGTTGACTCGGACTTTCTCGCGTTGAAGCGTTTTCATTTCACATTTTTTAGCTTTATCAAAATTACTTTATGAAATTGCTGAGACCGTTCCTCGATTAAGAGTTTAAGGAAGTTAATGTTTCTATAAAATGTTTTTTTAAATTATTGAAATGTGCGATTAAAATGACTTTTAGAAATCTTGTTACTAAATTTAGTTTGCAGCAAAGATTTAAATCGATAGATTTGCTCTCACGCGAAAAAGTGTCCATATTGAGAATAGTGAACTCACACATTCTGAAATAACATTTCCATGACAATAAAGTCAAGTCACTGCATCATTGTATGTCAATGAAACAGAAACGCGACTATCTTTTGACGCGGTTGAATGTAACAATTTGAATCTTTGGTTTGCAGTACCTATAGCTTATACAGGGTGCAATTGAAGTCATGGGCATTATTTTAACCTAAGGCACTACTCATGATACTAATTGCATTAGGGCTACTATTACGCAAATCAAAAATATTATTAATGCAAGTATGGAAAACCTTAAAATGTAGTAAGTCATAGAAAGTATCAAACACTTTGCGCTTCTCGATAGCAAATGCGTAGGTACATTACGCCGTACGCGTCATTGGGCGTGAATTCTTTGACCCCGCCCGACTCACGTGACATTCGTAAGTTGCCAAAGAATTGATTCATAATAAATTCCAACTTTCCCCTCGTACTTTGCCGGCTTAGGACGGTCAAAACTACGTCAACTAACATACATTAAAAAAAAACATTTACGTACCTAGCTTGTGGATTGTTTTGAAAAAACCTTATTTGTCGGTAAAGTGACAGAGGGTAAACGGGTGCTCTTCCACGAGCTTGTGCATGTGCCAGCACGTGAAATCCAACAGGTTCTTAGTGGTTCTGGTGGAAAGAGACCCCGTGAAGGAATAGGGTCGTTTGGGTTGCGGCGATGGAACATTTCACGAGTTCATACAAAATTTCTTGTGCGATCGTAAATTACAACCATTTGTGGGTATTGTTGGTTGGTGTACCTAGCCTGCACATTACGCGGTCGAGGCATCGTGTACACAAACACACACACAACACACAAATACTACACTAACACTTAATACACTGCAATCCAAGCACCGTATGACGCGAGCGGCGAGTACGGCGATTACATCACGGGATCAATAAATCAATTACGCGTCAATGCACCTGCGCAGTCGTTATGACACTGGTTCCGGGTTCATGTTGCGGCGGGAAGCAGACCCCGCGCGGGGGTGATATTCGTATTTTTGCGAGTGAGGGAGTGGGACGGAGAGAGTTCAGGGAATCCCGCCGGACGGCATGTCTTTTAGCCCATTGTTATTATTACTTGTAAGGAAAAACCCGCGCGCGCGCAGGTGATGTTTGTTTACATTTCGCTTTGCGCTGTACTGCGCTTTAAGATTTTGATACGTCAACATTTATTGGCGTTAACGAAGTATTTTGTTTTAATTACTTTAAGTGTTTATTTGCAATAATAAGCCTTGTGCAATTTGACTTACTAGATTTTTAAGGTTTTCCTTAATTGCATTAATAATATTTTTGATTTGCGTATTAATAGCCCTAATGCAATCAGTATCGTGAGTAGTGCCTTAGGTTAAAATAATGCCCATGTCTTCAATTCCACCCTGTATAATTGGCTTGCCTATTGTTTTATATCCAACCTCCATGTAAGTGGACTTTTGTAGATTATAGAAGTAAAGTAACAGTATTTTAATAGGTAAGTTACAAGGCAATATCCTCTTTAGGTCTACCTAAAAATCTAAATCGCTTTTTGAAAGACAGGGTATGTTTTCTAATTTTGGTTTCTGATCTTGTTTGCTATATCGCTGCATGTAGGCTATAAAAGCTTTCATCTGTAAAACACAGCATTACAAAAAAATATAGGTTACGCACCAATTTTTTTTTTTATAAAACGATCCTTTATACCTTTGACTGGTTCAAAATCTAATCGCAGTCTCATCTCAGCGACAATTAATGTCAAACAATTGTCAAAAATTTAGGGAACTTAGAGGTACATTTGACAGATTGAGACTGACATCAGACTGTGAACGGTCTTAAAAGTACGAGAATTGCCCTTCAGGACTTTGGTAGATCCCAAAAATAAAAACTTCTGGAATGATAAATAACACGAGATTTCAATCAAATTCCTGTTAGGATAGGATTATGTTATGAACACTAGGTATGAAACTAGTCTTATACAAAACAATGAAATATTTCAAATGTTAGAAGCATTAACCTCTGTGCACAATTTGAAACGAAACTTCTATCTATCTACAGACATTTTCCCGGAAAATAGAATTTTAAGCAAACTTTGCATAAACATAAGCAACACAAAACGTCACCCAGCTTTTAATATCGCTACTACAGATACAAAAGCAATGTTTATTTAATCGTATTGTTCGTAACAGCCCTTTGTTTGGAGAGGAAACTACCAGCTACCTCCAAACGGTGAAATCTAATTTTAGTGAATGGAGCAATCGAAATGGTTGGCCACTCGAGAACATTGGAGTTGTGGCATTGTTATGATTTCATACGCGTTCGGCGTTTGAACACCTATTACTGGATCACTTTAAGTCGGAAATAATTATTTCTCCACTTACCACGTTTTCATTATTAAAGGATTATCTTCGTGCAGGCTTTGGGGTTTTATTGGAATAAATATTTACTACACCACTACACCTTATTTAACTTGGCTTGAGACAAAATATAAACAATCCATACTGTATCTTTATGTGGTGAAATACGAAACTAGGTAATGAAAAATTCGAAACACACACACACACAACTTCTTTTTGTTACACAAAAAGATCACACTTTGAAAAATGATTAATTTAATGCTGAGTTATCAATAAAAGGTTTAAACTTGGTTTTTTTTTTACTTATTAGTCGATTCGCACGAATTTACTCACTCAAAACGTGCAAATGGACACTTTTAAGTAATATTATTTTTTTTATAATCGATTCGCACGAAGCTAATTGACTTGTCGGTGAGTAGACTACTACAGAAATGTAGTCTCTTTGATCTCATCATTAGGTACAAGCAGAATAGAATAAAATAATATCACTGTTTGTCTTTCGACCTCATTAAAGTTGCCGTCTGAAGGACACAATAGTCGCCATTCCCGGTCTACTGGAGCCAATAAATAGGATCTATTGGAGATAAAATATCTATTAATGAGAAATGGCTTGAGTGTAGGTACCTAAATCGGTTGGGAACATTGAACTGTCCATTTTTTTTTTTTTTTTTTTGTGGATGGGAAATCATCCAATGACCCCTCCCGCTCTGGGTGGAGCAGAAGGGAGTGTCAGACTCTTACTGACTAAAACCCACCCGTGTTTCTTCCTTAGCCCTTTGTGTTCCGGGGTAGCGGTAACCCTTTCGGACAATCCCGCTGCCCCGGCAGGCATCGGCTCTTACGGGCCCCTTCCCTGTTGCTGACATCTCTTTGAGGAGCGCGTGAAACACGTACGCGCCGTCCGTCACGGGCCTGGTCCTGATCGGACGGAGAGTTACCCATTACTCTCCACCCGCAGGCCACCCATTACTGTCCATTAAGACAAAGCTGTATGCAAAGAATTTACGACAAAGGTACCCACAGTGATGATTGTCTTTGTTGAATTGACTTATTGGAAAGCCATTTCATCAAAGAAAATTTTTAGTCAAGACGTAAATAGGTATTTGGAATTGCTCATAAAGCGTAAGCGGCGTTGCGTCGAGTGTTAGCAGATAATAATAACCCCTTGCTTTGGCTAACATTTTATACCTTAATTATTATGGTTTTGCAATCGACAAGTTCTCATTTCTATAAAATATTAAAAATTATGTAGTTTCTTTAGAGGTTTCAGTGCTATAAATGGATCATAAATAAATAATCTCAGCGGGGACCAGCATTCGGCGCGGGAGATATTATGCTTAGATATAGGTGCACTCTCTCTTCCCTCACTCTCATTGTCCAGTTGGACGGCAATCCAACACGATCGGAAAGAGATCAGCAGTGCTATTCTGTAAAAATCTCACCGTGAAAACTAAGGTGAAGTGAGCTGTCATTCCACCAATCAATCAAGGCAATCATGGCAATCAAGGCAATCATGTTAGGGATTGCCTCCATTGATAGTTCACTTCACGCTCACTTCACCTAGGTATGTTATCACGGTGAGATTTTTACAGAATCGATAGACTGGTGCAGGACTGAAACCAAAGAGAACCTAGAACGAAAGGACGAGGACGAGCTTAATAATGTGCGATGATGAGCATGGTTAGTAATGTTATTAAGCAAGTTTTTGCAAGCCAACCATACAATACCATATATTTCTGTAAAGCATAGCTTTTATCTCTTTGTACATAAGTACATAATAATATCGTCTTTGTCCTTCGTCCATAAATAGAAACTCGGGCCATCCCTCAGGGAAAGGTATACCTCCTATAAAACTATAGGATTAGTTACAGCTTGCGGCTTCGTTTGTTTGTTTCAATCGAATTTGGCGAAACTATAGTGTATAAATAAAACTTTTTTTACTGCCCAATACAGCGGCGTAATATAGATATTAACTGGTAACCAAAAACTTTTTATCGAGAATAGATTGGTATGGAAATAGTAGTTTATTAGAAATTGTTTCAGTCATCATTCCATTCGCTTGGAACACTTTTATACGGTGGCGTTTCCATTTTCTTCTTTTAAGGACTGATTTTACAAAAGTCAGATATCTTTTAATCCTGGAATAAAATTGACGTCTGACAGTTCTGGTATGGAAAAATTATTAAAAATTAAAAAAATATTCTCAGGTTAAGACTTATTCTAGGTATAAAAGTATGGTGGAATGCGCCCTAAACTTCAACCTCTTTTCAATTGCAATATATGTGTACTACGTTACTTTGGCTTAATTGTGTAAACTGTTGCCTATTAGTTTTAAGCAAATTCACAAGTTTGACAATATGTATGCTGAATAACAGAGGGGTAATTCTCGTAATTTTAAGAACGTTCACAGTCTGATCTCAGTCTCAATCTGTCAAAAATACTTCAAATTTCCCTACATTTTGACAAGTTTTTGACATTTGTTTGTCGCCGAGATGAGACTGCGACTAGATTTTGAACGTTTTAAATTACGAGAATTGGCCTTCTGTTCAATACCGTTGATTTCACTCTCTGGGTTATTTCGAGACGTTGTATCATACTTCGTAACATCACCTCCCGCTATGAATGCCAACACCTGCAGTACCAATTTAAAATGGCACCATGAGCTATCATCGTGCAAAACATCGACTATAAATAAGCATTACATTACAAAGAGCCGTCATGTCCAATACTAGAATATAATCACTTTGACAAATCAGAGGTAGCATGAGAACGAGGAATATGGTAACATATTCTTTTACTATACGAATGACATTCCATTAGGGTGGACACTTTGGTAATAATGTGATGAACATAGCCCGTAATTAGAAACTACAGTAATTGAGATATTAGGCCGATAATTGGTAATAGACTGAAGCGATATCGTGAATCTTTTCGGTACAGGCGAAAACGTCAGAGTATCCCACAAAATTCAAATGATGTTTCGTTTTTTTTTTTTAAATCAACCAAACAAATGTATCATACAAATGTTGATAGAAATATGATTCACGGCCTTAAATATTTATTCATAGAATTATAATCATAAAATCCACAACGCGGGCCCAGTGATGGTTGGTAGATTTGGTAGATTGTGACAATAAAAAAATAAAATTAAAAAAAATTGGTTCTAGGATATGTCGGTTTCCTCACGATGTTTTCCTTTGCCAGTTTTAAGAACAGTGGTGATGAAATAATTTACACAAAGTAAAGCGCCTGTCTGGGTTCAAACCTACGACCTACAAGTCGTAAATCGCGGCCGTTACCACTGGACCACCACTGCACTCTAACTCTCTGACTGGCTGGTATACAATAAATAGTGTTCTATATACCTGATTATCGTTCATATAAATAATAATTATCATATTTACCTCTGGGTTGTTGGCGACGTTACAGGGTGCATACATGTTTCTTAAGTTTTGCTTTAAATATGTTTATACTATCACACTTCTTTAAATCCTCCGATAAATCATTTAACAATAATTGTGCTCTCTCAACCAATATTGTTTTTTATTGTCGTAACTAACTCAAGTCAATCAAACATATATATACAACTATAAAAAGAAACAATAACATATATAACACATGAAGTAAAAATAAGTTTCAAGTAATGACTCACATGCAGTCATTAGTTGAAACTTGTTTTTACTTATGTGTTCTTGTGTTTGAATATACGGAATTCGTGGTAATTTAGATAATACAAACTCCAAAATTCATTTAAGGCTAGTAGGTGAAATGTTTGACCAGCTATAGTTACACAAACTTGTTCGAATATATTTGTGTTTCACAAAAACGGTAGCTACTTTTATTTTATTCATAAACTCTTCATCCCAAAAGAAGGACAAAAGCATTAAGCCTTTCAACTTTACACACAAATAGTTAAGATTAGGTAGCGTAGCACCCGCAAACCGGATGGTTTCCTCGTAACGGGCCCCGAGAAATAGTTTCAGAATTCGGCATTTCGGCCCATGTTTTGAATTGAATGCGACCTTCTTCGGCCATGATTCGCACCCGACCGTTTTTCCCTTCGAGAGTGGTCACCCCTAATGTTAGTGACCAAACCTTCTTGTTCTGACTAATTGTATTAGGTCTGTGGTTGTTGGGTTTCGGCTTTTAGCGTGTCGTCGACGAGCGGAGTCGTAAAAAGGAGGAATTGGTTCCCTTTTATTTATTGGGTGTAGTTTCTTTCGTATAGGGAGCTATTAACATGCTCTGTCCGCCATTTGCAACACCAGCTGCCGAAAATAAAAATAAGTTATACATAGCAAGCAAACTCAAACTATGCTTTATGCCATCGGAATATTGAGGGTTTTTTACTCATGTATTCTTTATTTTTTATTAGTTTACAATGCAAAACCAGCATTAAAATACGTCTACGTGTATTTCAAACTTATTTTTATTATTACTGCAAAATTTTTAATAACTTCAAAGATGAAGCCAACTTCCAAGTCAAGCTTTCATTCATATGTCATACGCAATGTGCAAGTTAAATTGGGTTATGAAGTACTTCAGTAAAAGTATTAAAAGGTTGTTTGCTCTTAAAATCGTTCTTTTAAATTAAGTTCTAATCGGAAATTGAATGATAATCTACTGTGGTAAAAAAAAAAAATTATTTAATTTGTCCCTGTTTTTTGTGTGGCTTTTTTGTTTACTGTACAAGTAGGCACCTAATTTTTAACCTTATTTAATTTTGATGAAATCTAAAACCATATTTCATTGGCAGATTTTATCCATGTGTAACCGCGTAACCCTAATGAAATTATACAGTTATTTTATCTACTCTCGTATCGTATTGTAAAGCTCTATTAAGCAAAACAATATCTGGAAACTTAAACTTTCAAAAAACTTTAAGGGGGGTGGAGGGGGGATTAGGGGATCAGACCGGAATACTAAATTTTTGGGTATAAAAGGTTCGACACCTGAATGATATCCTTTATTATTATTTATAATTTGAATTACCCATTAATTTATCAGCACCAATATACCAATGATCAAATTGATTGAGCGTAATGACAACGTCCATAAGTCTTGTCCAATCTCGGGTCTACATTAGGCTCGTTCCCGCGTAGAAGAAAATTATCGCCGGCATGCTACGCGGACAATTCGTAAAAAAATTAAAATAACAAGCAACTTCAAAACTTGCGCATATGAAAGCTTTACGACACTACAAGGGGAATCATGAATCGGTCAAGCAGAATCTAGCTGATATTTTCCACGCTTGATCCTGCTTAGAGCAAGCGTGGAAGATACAGCTAGCAGACAACACGACAACATGTATGTGGCCTTATAGGTAAGGGTTTTTGGTTTTAGTGGCGGACGTCTAGATCGAATTATTTTTCAAGCAGTGCACAGTGCTCTCAAGTGTGGAGGTATGCTTATCGTAATTCTCGCACAGACCGATTTACGTGTAATCCTGTATCATGACTGGCGTCATCGTGCATTTTTTAAAATACAATAGTCTATTTATAGTCTTTAATGCCAATAAACACCAAAAAGCTTTAAAGATAAAACATTCAACAGATGAACTTATAGTCAAACAAAACACAAATTAAATCATCTTCCATTGCAACATAACGCTCTGTTTAAAACTGCACTTCCCTTAACAGCACTTAATTAGCTACAAAAAGCGCTCATAACAGGCTAAATAAAAGATTCACTACACATTGTAATGAACCAGCACAACTACAATCCGTGCATTTGTTAATTACTAAGAACTTACCTCGCTTGCTACTCAGCCTTAATGTGTAGTTTAAGTTCAAGTAGAAAGTTTCTTTGCCTTGTAAATTGGTAAGGGTAAGTTTACATTGGGACTTGTTCTTGCTTCAGAAAATGGCAATTTGTCGTTGTATTTTGTTTTTTTTTTTTGTTTAGGACTTTGGGATTTGCGTTACCGTTAACCCTTTGACCACCACGGTCGGGTATAGCCGACAAATGAAAACGTGCCCAACACGCCACCGTCGGCTAATGCCGACAAGAAAACACCATGTTTTAAGTATAAACACAGAAAACTGAATTTAATTTATTTATTTTGTACTTAAAACATGGTGTTTTCTTGTCGGCACTAGCCGACGGTGACGTGTTGGGCACGTTTTCATTTGTCGGCTATACCCGACCGTGGCGGTCAAAGGGTTAGTATAATATTATATTTACATAATGGCACGCACATATTATTTGGCATTATTATTTTTTTGGTTAATGAGACTGATTACTAAAAAAAAAAACATTTTCAAAATTAAATTCTCTATTTTTAGCAAAAATTAAAATATTTTTTTTGTTTTTAACTTCGGAGCACATCAAAAAATACCGGTGATTGAAACAGCTGAAGCTTACTTAATGGCCCAATTACCTGTCGCTTGGACACGTTAACCTCTCGCTAACTTGCTCATAACTTCACTTCGGACATATACGGTTAGTCGGAATTACTTTGTTAACAACAACCCGGGTAACCGCCACTTTAGCGGCCTTAACTTTTAGCCTTATTCCGAACTTGTCTTGCTCATGCCTATTAAGTGCACATACGCCTGTTTGCACATAACTTTTGTGCAGGAAAACGGTGTTAATGTTTTAGGGAGATGGAAAAGCGGTGTAGGTGTAAACTTACAGTAATTTTCCTCAATAAAAGTTTTATTATGAAAACAGTGATGGCTTAACAGCACGCTTTTTTCAATTTTTATGTACTTTCTGGGTTTATCTTGGACATTACTGAAATCGGTGAAAAAAAACATCGTAACGAATCAATTAATTGCGTAACTCACTCCTTGCGTAACTTTTTTCAAAATCCGAGGGTTTTAAAGAAAACTTGGGGTCTGCCAGCGAGCAATGGAACGAAGTATTCTTGGAGTCAAACTCACGGACCGCATTCGGAACAGTATACTTCGTTCCAAAACACAAATCGCAGACGTGGGCAACACAGCCGCCAAACTAAAGTGGAATTGTGCAGGCCACATCTGCCGCATGTCGCAACAGAATTGGGCAAAAGTAGCCACTGACTGTGTTCCGAATAACAGGAATCGGCGACGCGGTAGGCCCAGAAAGAGATGGCGTGACGAATTGGACGCCTATCTAAAGGATTGGCCAGATATAGCAAGAGACACGAGAATATAGAAAGACGGAAGGGAGGCCTTTGCCCTGCAGTGGGACATAACAGGCTCATAATAAAAAAAAAACTAATCCATTGCTTTATAGGTTTGAAAAAATATTTTGCTCAGCAACATAAATAATGCAGTGAACGTGGCTGTACTGTAGAACTGGGATGAAAGCCAATGTCATCGATTGCCATTTTACGTGTGTTACTCAATTACCACGCTTTTTTTTCTTTTTTTTTGGGGATGGGAAATCATCAAATGACCCCTCGCGCTCTGGGTGGAGCAGAAGGGAGTGTCAGACTCTTACTGACTAAAACCCACCCGTGTTCCTTCCTTAGCCCTTTGTGTTCCGGGGTAATTACCACGCTGGACTTATAGTCAATGTAAATCTGAAATCTCCAATCAATGCTTGCGCCATCTATGTATGAGAAGGTGCCTTTGTACTGCGGTGGGACCGTAATTAACGTCAGAGAGGGCTGAAGAATGAACGTTGTGTCTCCGAAATTGTGTTTGTGCTGTAAAAGAGTTACTATCTCCATTTTATAAATTTTCGTGTCTAAACTATGAATAGAATCGATTGTGGTGAAACTTGGGAGAGATACCTATAGGTACTTACCTGCACACTATGTCACTTTTCATTACTTCTAAACTTTATACGAAACTTATATTAAAATATGAAAGTTTTTAAGCAATATTTGGATAGTGTAAAAAAATATAGTAGGTAAATCTACCGTTTGGAGGGTTTCTCTGTACGTAAAGCAAAAACCAAAAATCAAGCTGATTACTATCAATCCGAATAAGGTTTCGTCGATCTACCTTTTTAACCGACTTCAAAAAGAATGAGGTTATCAATTCGGTTGTATTTTTTTATATTTGTTACCTCAGTAGGTACTTACGCCGTCATTTATAGACCGATTTGGAAAATTATTTTTTATTTACTTCCAGATTGGTCCCATTTTTGTCAAAAAACAGTTCTGATGATGGGATCCTGGAGAAATCGAAGGAACTCTTCAAATATTACAGGCACACCTATAGCGATTTGGGTATTATTTGCTCTCGGAAAGCACCATTTGGTGAAGTGGAACTGTTGATGAAGACCGCAGATGGCCAACTCAATAATAAGTATTTACGGGTTGCGATTCGATTACTTTAATATGGTTGTCAAGCAATTTATGCTCGTCACAATGCGAATGGTGAAATGGAGCTGATAGTGGAGTACCAAGAGAACTCCTCAACAATTAATGTCCCTGCATCGGGAAAAGCAATATTTTGCTAAAAGCGATGAGCAAGTTGACATTACGCTATTGTAACTTAGATACATTATAAACACACCCACTACAAAGCGAGAAATAATTTGTATTAGCAAAAAAACACCGACTTACAAAAAAAAAAAAACACTACAAAGTGAAAAATAACTTTAACTTCGGAAGTCGGTGGTAATAAACTAAAATACAGATCCAAAGATACCGACCTCTGAAATTAAAGTTGTTTTTCACTTTGTAGTGTTTTTTTTGTAAGCCGTTTTTTTTTTTGTTAAAAAGTTTTTATATTCCAGAAAACATAAATGAGTGTCGCATGGAGTGTCTCTAAAAATACGACTCATGAATAAATTCAAACCTAATATCCTTTTTTAATAACAAACTCGTTATTTTTATGCTAATTTAAGACGGAGAGTGTAATTTGTAGGAGTCAAATTTAAAAGTCGAGGTTACTGTGATATGTATAGTGTTTTCTTAATTAGATAACGTTGGCAACCCGCCCTTATTTCGCATGGGTGCAATGACTACATGTCAAATCATCGAGATTTATGTTAAATATGAACGCACTGGGCCCGCGTGGTGAATTACGGCCCATTCCTTATCACAGATAGGAGGCCTGTCCAAAAGTGGGTACGTTATAGGCTGATTATGTATACATAAACCTAATACATAAACCAAGTATTTTCTAGTATTGTGAAGACCCCATCATCATCATCGATTGTGTAGCTTAGAAGATCTATGCGGTTAAACAGACACAAAAGGTGACTTTGTTTTACAATAGGTATAGGTTGGATGGAGGTGGCTCTATAAAACGAAGCCTGAAAGGATTTGGAAGCCTTTGCTCACTTATGGGACAATGTAGGCTACCAGTAATAGTAAAAATCTAGATATAGACGACTTCAATAGCCAATTCCAGAAAGATTGCTTGTAGAACGTATCACGGGGGTTTTATAATAATAGTAATAATAATAAACATTTAATTCAGACCAGGTCCATATTTTGTTAGTAACAATGTAAGTACTTAAATCTAATGTTAGTATTGGCAACAAAATTAAACAACGACATGAAGCCGCACCCACCTTTGCAGCATAGGGGACTCCCACCGATCAGTAAAAACACCCAGTATAGTGTTGGTACTGCCACGAATGCGAGCGAGTAGGGAGGCCCATCTTTTCCTGATGATAGCAGCAAAGCCATCCATACGCGCCTCAGCGAACATCCCTGGCGCACTACAACGCCATGGCAGCCCCAACAGTACCCTGAGTGTATTAATAAATTGGACACGCAGGTTGGTAGGTTGGTTTATAATTTTATATCTATCTGGTCTGTGTATTGTGGTAAATAAGGGACTTTTTGTGTGTTTGATGTACAGATTTTATTCAGTTGCAGGAAGTAGCCAAAGCATTGCCTTATCTTACGTAATGTTTCTAGTCATTAATTATAACAACGATTACAGAAGCTGGTTACGGTAAAGAAACGGATGGCAAACTTTTTGTTGGAAACATGAATTTAATATTAAAAAAAAGACAATTTTCGTCTAAAATACCACTCAACGTTTAAATTGCCCAAGAGATAAATAAATGACTTTTTCAAGTCCCTTTTAAACCCCTCCATTCAAGGAAAACCAAATATAGTTCCACAGAAATAGATTATGAAATAAACAACAAAGCAAAATAAAGACATAAATGTTTATCATCAAAACATAGTACCGCGTTAAGATCAAGGCGCAAATAACTTTCATGTCGGATTTCATTTCGTATGCAAACAAAATTAACAGTTCAAAAGGCTCTCATTTACCAGTGGGTCACCGCTAACCCTCGGCTCATTTTTTATGTAGATTACGTCGAAGAAAAGTTTTACAATATCAGTCTGTGACGGGAGAAACCTGCATCTCTAGGGAGCTTCCTTGTATTAAATTCGGCTGTATTCTTCTGTCTTACATTCAAATACTTTACAAGATGCTTGAGCGGCGTGAAATCCTTTGGAGAGGACGTTAAGCCGTGTTCGCACTGCTGAACGCGGACGTTGCGAACTTGAATACTTATAGGTCGCGAATTTTTGGATTGTAATGTGTGGATGTAAATTAACATATACATTAGGTGTGGAGCTTGTGGCTAAGTAATAACTTCCACACGGGTCGGTCGATCAGGTTACTACGTACGCTTACCGCGGTAGGTCCGTGGATGGGTGACCATCTTTACATACCGAGACCCCTCCGTGCCTCGAAAAGCACGTTAAGCCGTTGGTCCCAGCTGTTGGATCTTTGACAGTCGTTACAGGTTTTCAGAAGACCAAAAGTCTGACAATCAGTCTTACCAAGGGGTATATCGTATGACCCCGTAACGGAGTTGTGGAGGTCAGATAAGCAGTCGTTCTATGTAAAATGCTCGTATTCAGCTGGAAGCCAACCCCAGCATAGTCGGGAAAAGGCTACAATTCCTAGCCTCTTCCCGACTATGCTGGGGTTGGCTTCCATTCTAACTGGATCCAGCATGCAACTTGAACATGGTAAGCAATATAATTAGTTTTATAAATTGCGTGCGCCTAATATTCGTGATGATTACATACAAAGAATGCCGTTATACTACAACTATGCTGGAGATACTCCTTATAAATAACGAGTAGCATAAAAAAGCAGCTCTCAACACTTTTTAAACTTGTTACATACGTATCAACATCACATTTAAAAGTGCGTACACAGCTTTACGACGATATTTCGAACATTTCAAATTGTTTGTTTTCCTGAAGCACTAAGTATTTACATAATGTGTAGGAGTGGGTTACCAATTTACGCCTTTATTGAAGAGAGGAGATAAGTGCTGGGATAATTTGTTTTACTAAATGTATTTGTAACGGGCTTGCTCCACTAAATTAGATTTGGAGATATTTCATGCAAACATCATGATATGTTTGTATTCATTTGTGGTTGTGAGTTAATTTAGCCATGGCTTGAACATACATAATTATGTCGACTGTCCTTATGTACACTATCGAAATTGAAAATTAAGGTTTTTTTATTGCTGTAATAATTTTTTTTATGTACTTAATTTTCAAATTAAGGTTTTTTTAAACAAACCTTAATTTTCAATTTCGATAGTGTACATAGGGACAGTCGATGTATCTCTAAACTTGAAAAATACTGTCTAGATCGCAGCACTAATGAATTACATTTTTTTAAACGTTACAAAATAATGCAGTAACTTTTAAGTCGTAAACTAACCTCGTTACTTATTCATGAAGAACAAAACTTAATTCAAAGAGTAATTTATTTTTTGAACAATAAAAAATGAGTTTGCCGTATCGGAACACAAACCCGGCCAAAATGGAACACGTCCAAAAAGTCTTGAAGTCTCAGCTTACAGAAACTGTACTAGTACTAACGTGAATGTTCCTCATGTATCACTTTATATGCTTTGTAATGAGCATAATTTAAATTACATACCATAATACAGCTAATTTTAAGCCAAGTCTCAGTTTCAAGTAAAATATACGGTTGGCCATTAGCCGTGAGCGGACAGTATGCATCGCATCGTACCAGGATTTTGCATTTCCATCTTATTGTTGCTCTGGCCTCGTTTGGATGCAAATATTTTATAGTTCAAGCCCGAGCGAGCCGTCCCGCATTTTAGTTTCTTTCGCTTCCTGTAATTTGCTTTCGCGATGTTTTTTCTCCTTTTCATCTCGCTTATTCCAATTTAAAATGGAACGTGCATAAAAACCTCGGATATTATTCGACGCATTTTGCGAATACTGGACTATGGCATTTATAGTGGTTGAAGCAAAACTCATATTCGTACAACTCGAACACCCGCGATGCTATTCTTGCGAAGCATGCCAGCGAATAACCACGCAACTGTCATTTTAATTATTCATTTGTAATTCTCAGTTAGGAAATGTAGTAGCGTTAAAATGCTCATGCTTAAAAATGGATGCGGTCTGTTAGTGGGACATGCATTATGTACAGTGAGGTAGAAAACGCAATATTCAGTGACCTATTTATTTTTTTCGGTTGCCATTATTTGTGTTCCCGCAAAGCTGACATTATGTTTGCATACGGTTATAATTACAAACAATTTACGGGTTTTACAAATGGCCTTAAAAATCTCGTTTGATAGTTAAAGCTCCACGAGTTCAACAAACGTTTAATATTAGCGTGTTAATCTAGGAATGAAAAATAGAACAGCTTATCATCCGGCACAAGTGAGAGTCTGGTGCAAGTAGGTCAGTAGGTGACTGTGTGGCGATAGATTAACAAACTGCCTCCTCTCGGGGCCCACTGAAGTCTTTAAGCTCAACATTTGCTGACAAACTAACTAGTAGTGAATTCGCTTGGAGTTCTGCTTATCTTAAAACAATCTTGCAGAGAAAAAGTAGAGCATGATAATGTGGGAATTAAAAAGAAACTTGAAGGGCGAAGTTCGCATAAAATATAAAACCTTATCATATTTTCGGACCTTACCCAGATAATTATGATAAATTTAAGAAGAAGAAAAGAAGCTTGCTTTTTATGCGTACAGTCTCGAACACTAATATGTCAACACTTGGCAACTTTCAATTGCGATTTTTTCGTGAAATAACAAATGCAACATTGTAATACGACACTTTACATAAACCTATGGGTTCGAAAATACTATGTTCGTAATAACATAACATTTCGTTCAATAATAAAGGAGAAAATTGCCTTTGAATAAAGCCAAGTGTATACATACTTTTGCTCGTGACTGTACATGTACAAATTGTTATCAAGAGATTATGTTCATACAATGAAAATACCCACAGATTTTTTTTTTTCTTTGTGGCTTCGTGGCACTATAACCTCAATTAGCACAGTATAATATTATTATAAAAAGTGCCAGCAATTAGTGTTAAAGTAGTCACTTGAAGTACGCACTCGTTCCGACACGGAAAACAAGGGTGAACTGTAAATAAAAACATAACACGTTTATTATCATTTAGCCTAGTCTTTTTCATAAGTTTTGTGTTTTTTTCCGGTCTTATTATTTTACAAAAATATTTTACGTTTGATATAATCATGTTTGATATAATCAAATCATTACGGATGTCAGAATAATATTAATATACATAATTTATACTTTTTAGTGGACAAATACTCGCCGATAATGATTTACTTAATGTAGGTGTTGGTTAGGCAGGAGTGATTCATTACATCCGGTGACTGAATGTAGATACATAATACTTAAGTAATTTTATATGAACTTAGTAATTAGGTATAATTGCAACACTTTATTTAGTTTTTAGGGTTCCGTATCTCGAAAGAAAACGGAACCCTTATAAGATCACTCCTCTGCCTGTCCGTCTGTCACGACTCTTTTTCTCAGGAACGCGTGAAGTTATCAAGTTGAAATTAATATCAAATACTCAGGGCTGCAATCCCTTGAAGCAGTGAAAACATCAAACTTCAAAGTTTGAAATCAAAAGATACGAGCGTTTATGTTCCGTTTATACCGCATATTTTGACACCCGCAAGGGAATCAAAGCTTATAGGGTACTTACTTTCCGTTAACCTAGAATTATCAAATTTGGCAAGAAGCAATTTTATATAGCACAAGTAAAGGAAAAACCGTAAATTTGTAGTTGGGTACATGCCTACAAATTTGTACGGAACCCTCGGTGCGCGAGTCCGATTCGCACTTTACCGGTTTTGTACCTAACTAACCTGTGGATTACTGTTGTGTCAACATTTTTTTCTTTTTTTTTGTGCTGTCATATTATCATAATTAGTCGAAATATTACGAAATATAAATATTATTTTGTTATTTTTATCCTCATTTCTTTATTGTATATTATATAAATAAAGAAAGCAATCAATACTAATGATAATTAGGATCTAATTTACTTGAAACAAGCGGAAGCAAATCAAAATAAGCAACATAAAACATAATTTCTTAAATTCTATTATGTGACCTTAAACAGTGTCCTAAATTCACGATTGTACACGTTAAATTTAAGGAAAATAATGTCAAGGATTTCATCGTAATATGTGTTTGTATATAGAAAGAAATCTCACAAAAACCCAAACCCAGAAAAATCAATAGGCTGTAGGTACGGTAGGCCTTATCCTACAAGGTTGTGGTCAGCTTCCAGTCTAACCGGAAGCAACTGAATACCGGTAAATTATGCCAGATCTGCCGCCTGCATGCGCTAACCCTATCGCAGAACCCAATAGCTTAAATTAACCCCAGGGCCAATCGCCCGTCTAGCGAAGCAAAAATTAATTTAAATGCCTACCCCATAATGATTGTTCCATTTCTTTTGCGGCGTGACTGTTGAATGTCACGGAAAAGCTCGTGGTCGGGCCCGAAACAAATTAGGGGTTTTCCTCTTATTTCGATATTTTGAGCGGTAGGCATGCCGACTGAAATTTGCGAAAAATTCACTGTATTCGTAATCCATTTAAATAATATTTTGCGGGTGAGTAGGCAAGTGCTTTTAAAACAATTGGAAACTGTTTGAGCATTTCACATTTAGTGGTTTGTCCGTAAATGCATTCAATTTTAACATTATGGGTTTGCAAAATTTTAGGTATTAACTAGGTTTGCACTGCATTCGAAGTAATACTAGTTGAAAATGTATAAATTCCATTGATCTGTGTCAAACAACTGATCATTTCATAAATGCCCAGAATTTTTCTAGCTGGCAGGATCTGGGAATGTCGAAATTAGCTATATCCTATTAATCCTACTAATATTATAAACGCGAAAGTTTGTGAGGATGGATGGATGGATGTTTGTTACTCTTTCACGCTAAAACTACTAAACGGATTTTGATGGAACTTTACAGTAATATAGCCTATATATCAGAATAACACATAGGATACTTTTTATCCCGATATTTCCACGGGATCAAAACTTACGTGGGTGAAATCGCGGGGCGTAGCTAGTTACAAATATAAAAGAAAAAATTGCCATTTAACTAAAGCAAACATTTTTTTCACAACAACTTTGAGATAATTTAAGCTTTGTAATCGCAAAGTTGGAGCTCTATTCCAATGACTTAAAAAACTTTTTAGCCTACTAAACGAATGTCAGGGGAACTTAACTACCACTCATAACTCATAGAAATATTGTTCAGCTTCCATTTTTGTTCCAAAACTTTGAACGACACGCGTGTCGGAGTACCTCCGTACTAAAATAAACTTTCTTTGTAAAAGCTGTCAAAAGTTAAAAACACCTGTCGGGGGTGACATTAGCATCACATTACATTCGCATAAATGTTACGTGTTAACTCGTTTGTTCCCTTTATGACGTGCACATTTACCCGCGCACCTAAATTAGGCCAAATTTCTGTCTCCCTTGCGACAAATACGACCCTTTTATTTCGCCCCTCTAACAAGAAGTAGATAAAAATCTATCGTGTGGGCTCGTTGACAAGCCGCCAGACTGGATGAGCGCCAGAGCATACTACGATGCAATTTTTTTTACACCCAACAAATTTCCTACGCGAAGTATACTTCGTTTTAATTTACCCATTTTGGCACGTCCCGACGGAACTGCGGATCATTTGTATTAGGAATACGGATAATATGATCCGAGAGGCGACGACTAAATTACTCGACGCCCCTCGAGAGTTAGTCGTTTGCGTTATTATGAGCCTCCACGAAAGCCTTTAGTTCCCTCTGTAAACATAAAGCTACTGGTGTATTTCGGAAAAATAATTACACAGTATGAATACATTATCTTTATCGTGGATTCGTGTTGTATTATTTTGTGCGATACACATTTTGACTTTAATTTTTATTTGCAACTGCTGTTCGATTATGACGTATCTGTTTTATCTCTTCTCGCATAAAGAGTCGCCCCGATACGTATACAATACATACAAGGTGATTGATTCCATTTTTTTGGGCAGGATCATACAAATTCTTAAACTGAGGAAAAAAGCGTTTTAATACAATTTTGATATTTTGCATATAAAAGACTTCAAGTTAAACGGTTTTGTGATAGCCTTTAATCAATTTCTTAGACATGGTAATTTAAAATTCTTCGAAATATTATTTGTAACTTGATGTCCTTGGTTTAATATTTTGCTGAAGGGACTTCACGTCAAGTAAATATGTCAATAAATAAAAGAGTACTTATTTAAATAAATGTTTTCGAACTTTTTACACACTGGGGATCTACCTAAGTTTACCTTATGTTTATGTGACCTTGCCTAGATATAACATAGTCTGACAAATATATTTTTTTCATCCATTTCTTTGAGCCTAATTTTTTTCCCATTATAAAAAATAACACAGCTGTTTATTCAAGAACATTCAGGTCTATGTTAAGGGGAGTACTACGAAATCCGTACAAGGTTCCGTACACAGGGGACCGTTTCCTTATCCGAGCGGCCGACAAACTGTAGCGAGATGTACACTTAATTTGATTCCGTAATGTATAGGCCGTTTAGAAGATTTCTTGGCGGGGTAACGTTGTGTTGTTTCCAGATTAAAACAATTGATGTTGAGAGGTTTTTAAGGATAAGAAATGTATGCTGCTGTTATGTGAGTAAGCGATTTTTAGGACGCACAACTATAGGGACATAATTTTATATCTAAAATGTAGGTAATTTACCAACATTTTACTAAAAAAAGTAGGAATTCATAAAATCCGAGAATGGGGAAATGAAAAAAAAAATTTTTGTCAAAAATGTTGTTGTTGTTGTTGTAAAAAATGTTTGTAAAAAAATATTTGTCTATAAATTTTCCATCGTCACATAACTTTTATTCAAGGAATAAAATTGAGATTTGGCAGTTTTTGTATGAAATAACTGTCAAAATTTCAAAATTATTCCTCGAAAAAAGTTATCAGAAGATTGAAAAATCAGTCCTTAAATAAATTATCTATTAGGTACTTCATTGAATTTTATTTAATTACAAGTAGCTTTATTAATATTATATACCAGCTTTTATACGCGGCTCCGAGGGGCCCGTGGCTAAATAATAACAGCCACACAGGTCGATCGATCAGGTTAAGCTACGCTTGCCGCGGTTGGTCTGTGGATGGGTGACCATCTTTACATACCGAGACCACTCCGTGACTCGGAGAGCATGTTAAGCCGTTGGTCCCAGCTGTCATTCGTGGATCTTTGACAGTCGTTACTGGTAGTCAGAAGCCCGAAAGTGTGACAACCAGTCTTACCAAGGGGTATCGTATTACCCAGTAACTGGGTTGTGGAAGTCAGATAGGCAGTCGCTCCATAAAAAACATTGGTATTCAGCTACATCCGGTTAGACTGGAAGCCGACCCCAACATAGTTGGAAAAAGGCTAGGCAGATGATTTTATACGTGGCTCCACCCGCTTGTAGGTCGAAAATTATCCCAAGAGAACGTACTATCGGGATAAATACCTAAGTCCTATTATACCACCTTACCGCAGCCTTGTGTTGATTTAACATTTCCTGCTATTAATAGTTCCAATAAACAATGTAAAAAAATTGTAATAAATGACATAGTATTATTTTGCGATGAGATTGGAAAGGACTTAGGCCACTTGTTGACAGACGAATATCCAGGACACTCCATAATAAATTATTGTATGCCTGGTTGTTCCTTATTTGATATTATGAAAAAAGTTATTAAATGTAACTTTAGCCAAGAAACTACATTATTAATTTTTATGGGTAATAGGGGAAATGTGAAGAAAGAGGAATTGCTCCAATATTATAGAACTTTGTGTAATCTTAGTTTAAGAAAAATAGTGTTGTTTACATTCCCATATAGTAACAGTTTGCCACAGGAAGAAAATAACTTAAGATTTGAACTTAATTTATCATTGTACAATATGACATATAATAATAATTTATTCCATATAGTTGATACTAACAATTATGTTGGTAATAATTTGTTTTTGACAAAAGATAGATACAATATTGATAAGTACTATCTTTCTACCTTTCACAAAAAACAGTTAGCAGTGTCTCTGTCATATTTTTTTTCCACTTCAGCCAAGAATTTGGCTAAACAACTTGCTTCTTTTGAGCAATGCAACAATATCTTGAACTGTTCTGCCAATAATTTGGCAATTAATGACATTGATTTTCATTTAAATTAGAAATTAAGACAATAGAGGCAACCTCTTGCAAAAATGTAAGGAAGGCAAATAATAGATCAAACAAAAGTGTAAAAGAAGTAAATAGTATCAACCTGGTGCATCAAAATATTCAAGGGTTTTTGAACAAAGATTTAGAAGTGGAATTATTCCTGAATTATAACAATATAGATATTCTTTGCATAACAGAACATTGGCTCAAAAGCCACCAATTCATGTTCAATTTTAGCAATCACCAGATTGGTAGTTCGTTCAGCAGAGTAAATGCTATACACGGTGGTTCATTAATTTTAGTAAATAACCAGCTTAAATTTAAAGACCGAAAGGATATTGTGAACCTCTCTGTTGAGCGGACAATTGAAATAGCTTGTATAGAATTGGAGCAGTTCATTATATTAAGTGTGTACAGACCTCCTTCAGGATTGTATGATTGTTTTGAGAAGGTTATGGATGAAGTTTTGCATAAAATTTGTAATTCGAACAAGTCTATCATCACTTGTGGTGATTTTAATATTAATTTGTTAGATAACTCTGGGTTAAGTTCAAAAATTATAAGTTTGTTTCAGTTATACAATCTTGATAACCAATTTTTGGAGCCCACTAGAATAACTCCCACTAGTGCCACATGCTTAGATAACATCTATACAGATGTTATACCATCCCACAAAGAAATTATTAATTTAATAGACTCGGATCACTGCGGACAATTGATCACTATTCAAAATTTAAACAAAAAGGCTACTAAAAAAGATATCACTGTAAACCCAAAAACTACTAAACGCTTGGAAACATTTAAGACTAAACTTCTTAGTAATCTACCACTTTTGTCATCTAATGTTGTCCCTAATCAACAATATAATGATTTTTTTAATATGTATTGTACGCAATTTGATAACACTTTCACTCCAAAGACATTCTCGGTTAATAGTAATGCTTCTTTCAGTGACTGGGCCACCATTGGTATTCATAAAAGTAGAAAACGACTTTATGAGTTGTATGATGAACGGATTTGTATAAATACTACGGAATTTAATTTATATGTTAAAAATTACTCAAAATTATTTAAAAAAGTTTGTTGTATGGCCAAGTCACGTTACTTGAGTTCAAAAATTAAAAATAGTAGTAATGTAATTAAAATGACATGGAATGTCATTAATAGCGAAACGGGAAGGTCATGCAACCGAGGTAGTGAGTACAGCCTTGCTATTGATGACAATATAATTAAATCAGATTCTCAAGTCGCCGCGGCCTTTGAAAATTTCTTTGCTGAGATTCCCGTATCGACGACTAAATCCCTCAACTCATCACCCTCCGCTGCAGTCTTTACTTAAAGAAAACGTTCCAGTTTGTGATTCTGATTTTTCTTTTCAATATGTCACTTGTAATGATATAATTAAAACCTTTCACACGTTAAATGTTAAAAAGACCCCGGATCTATGGGGTAATTCTGTGGACGTTGCGAAGACGATTATAAACATTGTTGCACCTACTCTAGCTGTTATTTTTAATAATTGTATTGACTGTGGTGAGTTTCCTGATCTTATGAAATACAGTAAAATAATACCTTTGTTTAAATCGGGTAGTACATCAGACCCTACTAATTATAGACCAATTTCAGTGCTACCTACCTTTAGCAAAATTTTTGAAAAACTTATTTTAGATCAAATGCATAGATTTTTTAATAAAAATAAATTACTGCATAACAAACAGTTCGGTTTCACAAGGGGTCGTTCGACTACTGATGCCGGTGTTGAACTTTTAGAACATGTTTATAATGCATGGGAGGATAAATGCGATGCTTTGGGCATCTTTTGCGACTTGTCCAAGGCATTCGATTGCGTTTTTCATGAAACATTAATCAGGAAACTGCACCACTACGGAGTCCGGAATGCCGCTTTAGATCTTCTTACTTCATACTTAGGTAATAGGATTCAGAGAGTTGATGTTAACGTGAAAAGATCACCCGGATCAATTGTAACAATGGGGGTCCCCCAGGGGTCAATTCTTGGTCCTTTTTTGTTTCTTATTTATATTAACGACTTGCCTTACCTCATAAAGGATAATCATGATATAGTGTTGTTTGCAGATGACACTTCACTTTTATTTAAACTCAAACGTCAGCAGCTGGTTACTGACAATATAAATAGCGCCCTCGATAAAGTAGTTAACTGGTTTAATGTTAATAACCTACTTCTTAACGAGAAAAAAACTAAATGTATTAAGTTTACCATACCTCACGTTAGACAAGTAAAAACTAGTGTGCTTATAAAGGATGAAGTGTTGAATCCCGAAGATACCACCGTGTTCTTGGGCATAACTTTAGATGCCAAGCTTCAATGGGGCCCCCATATAGATAAATTATCAAAAAAGCTTAGCTCCGCAGCATACGCCGTTAGAAAAATTCGTGACTTAACTGATTTAGAGACAGCCCGTTTAGTATACTTTAGTTATTTTCATAGTGTGATGTCGTACGGTATTCTGTTGTGGGGAAATGCCGCCGATATTCAGATAATATTTGTCTTACAAAAAAGGGCAGTTCGTTCAATTTATAAATTAAGTCCCAGACACTCCCTCAGAGACAAATTTAAAGAGATTAATATAATGACTGTGCCTTCTCAGTATATTTATGAAAATCTTTTGTACGCACATAACAATATTAATCTGTTTAAAAAATACAGTGATATCCATAATATAAATACTAGGAACAAACACAAATTCGTTGTTCCTACAACCAGGCTTAAGAAAATAAGTGGCTCGTTTAGATGCCAATGTATACGTTTTTATAATAAACTTCCTAGCCACATTCAAGATCTAAGCCTTAATAAATTCAAATCTTCTATAAAGCGGAAACTATGCCAGAAAGCCTTTTATTCTGTTAAAGACTATATTGAGGATAAACATGCTTGGGATTGAGCTGCTCCAATAAATTTACACAGTGAATCTTGTTTGGTTTTTTTTTTGCTTATTATTTATTTTATTTTCTCTATAGACGTGAATATTTACTTTGTAAAGCATAATATTATTTTAATTGTCGTGAAAGTGAGGACTATGTGGGTCTTTTCTATCTTTTTTTTTTTTTTTGTTTTCCTTCTTAGTTAGTTTTATTAATGTTCTGGCAGTTTGAGTAATTTACGCGGCCTACCTAAATGTCCATTCTTTGGTATTGTTTGTCGAATCGTTGAGCTCCTCAAGTTCTGAGTTGAGCTGCACATTTTTTTGACAAATGGGAGCACTGACTGGACAGGTCCGCTCAATCTGTGTGGTTCTTTCCTCAAAAGACCATTTCAGACACCAATCTACATGGTCCTCAAAATGATCTGAGCAAGACTATTTCTGGATTTTTATATACACATTGACATTGATAAATTTTACATATACAGTGACATGAATATTTACTTTGTAAAGTATTATATTATTTTTAATGACTGTGAATGTGAAGACTATGTGGGTTAATTTTAGTTTGCCTTTGTTTTTTTCTCAGATAGTTTTAGTCATGGTCTGGCAGTTTGAGTAATTTATGCGACCTACCCAAATGTCCTTTCTTTGGTATTGTTCGTCGAATCGTTGAGCTCCCTAAGTTTGAGTTGAGCTGCATGATTACTGACAAATGCGTGCACTGACTGGACGGGTCCACTCAATCTGTGTGGTTCTTTCCTCAAAAGACCATTTCAGACACCAATCTACATGGTCTCCACATAATCTGACCAAGATTATGTCTGGACTTTAAAAGAGACTGTGACCTCTGAGTTTGTTTCGGCCTTTCTTCTCAGAGTAGTCAGATAGGAAACGCCGACATCATCTCGTTTTAAAAAAATATGATTGACGTGTAAAAGTGTTTGTACAAACCTACTTACAGAAATAAAATCATTTATCATTTATCATTTATCATTTACTCGTGTGCCAAACATCCAAATCCGTTCAGCCGTTAAGGCGTGAAAAAGTAACAAACAGACAGCTACTTTTGCTTTTCTGCGTCTGAAAACCAGCGGCGCTGGGGCTGTCTCGTATAGGGTCTTAGCATTATGCTGAGCGATGGCCGTTTTGTGTGATGTGACGCATGTTTTCCCCGACTTGTTATTTTTTTTTTTGTTAGATTTTTTTTTATGCGTCATGTTTGCCGCAAATAAACGTATTTTCTTTCTTTCTTTCTTTTACAATATTAATATTAGTATGGATTACGTATTTTGCCTTCGAAAGCCATCGTCAGATATAATACAGTATTCCGTTGAATTATTATAATTACACTAAGTAATTTGACCATTATCAACACGCAATAATCTAATATTAAACTAATATTAGTTAGTGCTTTTAGGAACGAATTATTTCTAATGTTTCGTTTTGTAACGTCAGGTTATTAATGTTCCATGTTAATAAACTTTGGCGAATTATGTAATATCGTAATGTATGAATTCTCCATATAAGGATTATGGATTATGGCGGGCCCGTGGCTAAATAATAACAGCCGCACTGGTCGATCGATTAGGCTAAGCTACGCTTGCCGCAGTTGGTCTGTGGATGGGTGACCATCTTTACATACCGAGACCCCTCCGTGTCTCGAAAAGCATGTTAAGCCGTTGGTCCCGGCTGTCATTCGTGGATCTTTGACAGTTGTTACGGATTGTCAGAAGCCCAAAAGTCTGATAACCAGTCTTACCAAGGGGTATATAAGTAATTATATTTACAATAAAATAAATAAAGAACTAAAAATTATAACACTAAACACACACACGGTAAAAACTAGAGTAACAGAGTGGCTACTAGAGAGGGATTATGCCTACACGGAGTCTCTACTAACATACATCACCGAATCTCTCACGCATTCCGATTTTGATACATACACACACATTTAATCATGCGCGCATACATCCATACCTTATCACACATGCACACACTCACACTACACACACATATACACACACCCTCACTCACATATACACACGTCAAAACAGAATCACTTAAATTATTGCAGCGGTAGAACGACACTGTCCATTAATTGTAATAGTAATAGTGGATAAAAATTTTGTGGCCGAACACTGTTTCTCAAAATACAGGTTATCACCTAGTTTGAGAGGCAGGGTTTTAAACATTTTGTTACAGATTTTACAACAAAACCTAACATAAATTTATATAACTAGCTACCCATTGATTCTGTAACTATCTGTATATTTTTTTTATGAATAAACAAATTATTATTATTATCTCCTTTATTTCATTATATACATATAAATTATATTTTTAAATATTAAGATATAAAAAATATAAAAACATTTAAAAATATAAAAAATAGTAGCCCACCGGTATCGGGAACAGGGTCCAAGCTACCGGCGGTCAGGGCTCCAGAGAGAGGAACCTCCTAACAATGCGGGCCGTGTCCAGAAGTACCGCCCTCTGAATCAAGCCCTTGATCCAGCTGCCCAACGAGAGCCTCCTTAGGTGTTGGTCGAGGCTCTTGGCTATTAGCCCATTGGCTGTCACGACTATCGGCACAATGATCGCTGAATCCACATCCCACATGTCGACAACCTCGTGAGCCAAGTCAAGATACTTGATTTGTTTATCTTTCTCGGTTTTCACGAGGTTCTCATCATGCGGAACGGCTATGTCAACAATCATTGCGCGCCGCTCTGATCGATCCACCACCACTATATCAGGCTTATTGGCAACAATAGTCCTGTCAGTGATGATGGATCGATCCCAGTACAATGTGATATTACCATTTTCGAGAACTGGGTCGGGCACATACCTATAGTACGGCACTTCCGATTCCACAAGGTTGTATTTCAAAGCAAGTTGCTGATGGATTATCCTGGCTACAAGGTTGTGTCTATGCAAGTATTCTCCGTTAGCTAGACGAGAACACCCGGAGATGATATGCCTGATTGATTCACCCGGCCGGTGGCATGCCCGACAAATGTCAACCGTGCCGTCTTTCACAATAAATCTCCGGTAATTGTTCGTCATCATCCGGTAAATCTTCGTCCATAATTGCACAGACAAAACCTTCGGTTTCTCCAAAAAGGTCACCGAAACGCAGCCAGGCTACGGACGCTAGTAAATCTACATCAGGGCCATGTAGGGCCCGGAAAAAGCGTCCGTGAAGCTCCTTACTCTGCCATACCTCCATGCGATCATTAATGTCAAGCACTACTGGTTTGCGCCAGTTCTCTTTACCTAAGGAGAGTGGAGTGAGGTCCTTGTCCACCAAGACTACATCTCGATGCATCCCCACGTCGGTTTCTAGGAAATATTCCCTGAGACTGCATATCTCGCGATTGTGGAGAGTCTTAGCGTTTAAAAAGCCTCGACCTCCACATTTTCGCGGGATATACAGCCTCATTACCGATGACCGTGGGTGATGCATTCGATTTGCAGTCAGCAATGTACGGACCTTCCTATCCAGGGCGTCGAGTTCGGTCTGAGTCCATTTGAGTATGCCGAAAGAGTACATCAAAACCGGCATGACCCAACCGTTGAAGGCGCGCACCTTGTTTCCGCCTGAAAGAAGACTATTAAATACTTTTTTCAGACGGCCAAAGAAGCGCTCCTTCAACGATTGCTTCATGTCAGTAACATTGATGCCCAACGCTTCCGACATACCCAAATACTTATAGGTTTCGGATGTGGAGAGGGCTCTAAGATTTGTGGAATCCGAGAGTTGGGTTCCCACGGATTCCACAATCTCCCCTCGCTTTACATGCATGACCGCACATTTGTCCACACCAAATTCCATCCTGATGGCGCTACTGAAAGTTTCAGTAATTTTCAGTAGCTCCATCAGTTGCAAATTGTTGGGGGCAAAGAGTTTTAGGTCATCCATGTAAAGGAGGTGAGATATAACCTGACCACCTCTCCTCAGCCGATAGCCTAGACCTGAATCCTCCAGTAGTGTGCTTAGAGGATTCAAGGCTAAGCAGAACCAAAGCGGACTCAAACTGTCGCCCTGGAATATGCCTCGCTCGATCCTTATCGGTTCGCTATTCCTCTGGATATTTCGACATCCTGGATAGCGAAGGACTGTCCTCCAATGCCCCATACATGACATCAGGAAGGTGCGCAGAGTTGTATCTACTTTATACAACTCCAGCACCCTCATGAGCCATGTATGTGGCACCGAGTCATAGGCCTTCTTATAATCTATCCAGCATGTCGATAAATCCTTTTGGGAACGACGAACCTGTTGGCTAATGGTCATATCAATGAGGAGTAGCTCCTTAGTACCCCGGGACCCGTTCTTACATCCATTTTGAGAGACAGACATGATGGAGTTGGTGTCTATATGTTTGTTAATTTTAGCTCTCAAAATGGATGTAAGAACTTTATAAACCGTCGGTAGACAAGTGATCGGTCTATAATTTTTGGGATCCGCAGTACTACCTGATTTATGGAGCAGGTGGGTTATTCCTGTCGTTAGGAACTGGGGCAGCGATCCCGACTCTAAGGCTAACTGGAATTGGGATGCCAAGCGAGCGTGCGACCCTTGGAACCATTTTATCCAAAAGTTGTGCAACCCGTCCGGCCCTGGAGATTTCCAGTTAGGCAACGGACGGACTGCACGAGCTACATCTTGGGGGCAGATGGTAATAGCCCCCATTTCTGGTATTGAATCGCACGCTCGCTCAATCCTCTCAGTCCAGTCACCTTCGGTGTGACCAACAGGCACCGACCACATATTTCGCCAGAACGAACACATGGCGTCATCATCCGGCAGGCGCGTGTCAGTCACACCTTGGTCCGGTCGCTCCCAAGCCCTATAAACCCACCTTTCATCACTCTGGAATGTGCGATTCTGAGTGTACCGCTCCACTCTCCGCCTGTACCGACGAATACGGTTTGCCCATGCACAGATCTTCTGCTTCAGGAAGTCGATACGCTCTGTGACGCGGGACAAATAATCTCGAGAACTGATATCAGTCCCCGAGAATGCCCGCCTCACAAAGCGCATCACTCTAGGGCGAGTATTGCCCTCCCTGAAGCTGATCAGCTTGCCGATGAGTGCTCTAGCTTCACCGATACGACACTCAATCCTGCACTGCCAAGCTGGTACAGCTGGTTTTGGTCATGGAGCTCTGTCATTGTTAGGAAATTTGACATGAGCCACACGACATGCCGCTACAGCTGCACAGTACAAAATTGAATGGGTATCGGCGAGGTCTTTGCTGTTGTTAAAATAATTTGACAGCAGCAAGTCTAGAGCACACACCAGCGCCTTGTTTTTCTTATGCATGGGCAAACGAGGTAAACGTGGTCTAAGTTCAGGCGAAATAGAGCGGTACTCACGGAAAGCATCCTCCAAAGCGCTCCTCAATCTTGCATTGTACTGAGAATTCACGGATATAGCCTCGTCATCATCCACTACATCAACTTGGTCGGGTCGCGGTGTAACACTGACTAAATTTTGCAGTTGCACCGCGACCAATGACGAAGCAGGCGTAACATGGCTATTCCGTGATTCAAGGCGTAGTCGATCAAGTACAACGTCATCCAGCATATGGTTACGCTGGATGACCCGCACCTGATCCGACAGTCGTTGCGCCGACACGTTGACAGCCGGCTCAAGCACCTGAAACAGAGAGAGCATCCGACCACGGTACGCAGTCAAGTTATTTCCCCCCTCTGTAGCCCCAAAGTATGCGCGCATGACATTTTCATTGACAGCTTGTGTCCATTTCATGCGCTGCACACTTCCACCGGGAGCGGGGACCCTATCAGAGGCCGGTGGGCCTCGGAGTCCTAAGCTGGCCGGTGGTCGGCCTCTTCCACGCCGACATACTGGTGGTGGTGTCGTCGGCGGCGAAAAGTATTCGTCGCTCGAGCTCGACGCAACTGCAGCGGCCGGTGTCACTGGATTCACGTCTGGAGCAGGTTTCAGCAACTGCGAGGCGGAGCTGAGCGACGAACCCGAAGATGTTGGGTGTGTGGTTCCAAGTAATTGTCGTGCCCGACTTCGTGTCAGCATCTCTGTTCCATCTGAGTAGGTATTTGATATTCTTGCATCCTATTTTAGTATGATGCTAATATTGGTCTTCAAAAAAAAAGGGGTAGAACACATATCAAAAAATTATTTTGTAATTATTTATGTTGAAAAATATTAAAAAATAAGGGAGTAAAATTTTTGTCACCGTCAACTTGACAGTCGGGCCACAGACTATTATTATTATTATTATTATCGTATTACCCAGTCAGGTCAGATAGGCAGTTGCTCCATGTAAAATACTGATATTCAACTCAATCCGGTTAGACTGGAAGGTGACCCCAAAATAGTTGGGAGAAGGTTAGGCAGAAGATAATGATATATGAATTCTCAATATAAAAAAATACATGTTAAAATAGTAGACATGTGCTCAAACATATAGCGTTGCTTATTAATTAAATGGAGGATTGACACAAAAGTAGACAATGATCTGAGTTAGGACTAGGAATGTTGCGGATGCAGATTTTTCGACATCCGCGGATACGAATGCAGATGTAAATTTTTTGAAGGCTTACATCTGCGGATGCTGTTGCGAATGCGGATCTTAAGATTTTTTTTACGAGAAACAAATGATAAACAATAACAAACAGTTGGATCTTGACGCCGAATTCTTCACTCCAATTGGTCAATCAGCATGTGCCCTCGGTAGGCATCCCTCGCCGGCCCTATTATACCCTATTCCCTTCTGCATCCGCATTGATGATTGCGGATGCAGATGCAGATTTCCAAATCGATGCGGAAGCTCCACAATTGCGGATGTGGATGCGAATATTTGCAACATAGGGACGTCGCAAATATTCGCATCCACATAGGACATAGGACATAGGACATTTTTATCCCCGTAATGCGTCCCCTAGGATAAGTTCCGACCTCTACGCGAGCGGTTAGGTACGTATTATAAATCTAAAGTTATTCTAACTATTTTCGAGATAATTACGGTCAAAAGACCTACTGTTTAAAAAACCTAAAGATCGTTTCACAGACTTTTGTAATAACATATGAATGCAATACATAAAGCAGAATTCACCTACGGTTTATTCAGCTACAATTAATAAACCTAAGGTTGATTGAACTAACGGACGATTAACCTACTGTTGGTTTTTGAACAATAACCTAGGTTTTTGACCTGATTTTGTCTGTTTTTGTGCTTTATAACCAGAAGAAGATATTCGACGTCAGTGGCACCCCAAGGTTCGGTTTGGTTAGGTTCCTTTAAACCCTGCAGACAGAAATAGGAGCCCCGCGCAGCGTGGCTCCGTCCGTCGTCCTGACGTCGACCGTCTTCTTCAAAGTCAAAGTCAAAGTCAAATCATTTATTTCAAATAGGCACTTAAAAGGCACTTTTGAACGTCAAAATTAAAAATTAAAAAATAGAATTGATTCTAGTCGCCCATTCCAAAATGTAGTTTTCGTGTGGAGAAGAATGGGCAAAAAACTGCACCGTTACTCTTTTAAAATGTTTTACAAGTTTTTGTATACATTCATTATATAATTATATGTGAAGACGATGCACCTAAAATAAAATTTAATCTACCAAAAATGGTAAAAGAATTAAAAATACAACAGACTGGTAAATCAATTATGTGATAGATACATGGTGCTCACATATTTACAAAGATTGTAAAATTTTACTAGTATTTTAAAAAGTGTGTGAGTTACATTTGTCACAGAATGTAAAAAACAATGTATTTAAAAAAAAAAAATGTGTATGTATAAATTAAATTAGCAACCAGTTTGATGTTGTCTAGACTCTAGATTGTCCTATGGAGCAGGACCAGCATGTTTCCAAACATTGTTATCTTGGATATAATCCTCCAATTTGTAATATCCTTGTTTACAAAGTGTACTTTTAATATGAGTTGTAAATTTTCTTTCATTTAATTGTAAAATATCAAAAGGTATTTTGTTGTAGCATTTAACACAGTACCCCATAAAAGATGTTTGCACTTTAGATAATCTGAAAAAAGGTTGATCTAATTTATCTTTATTTCTAGTATTAAAATTATGTCTATCACTTATTTTATTAAAAAGATGTTGATTTTTTCTTACATACATAATATTTTCATAAATGTATTGGCAAGGTACCGTCATAATATTAACCTTTTTAAATAGTTCCCTAAGAGATTCACGGCGACGTTGATTGTAAATGGCTCTGACAGCGCTCTTCTGAAATATAATAAAAACGAGCGCGCAGTATTAACCCTTTAACCGCCCGACTTTATATCAGTTGTCGTGCCCCCAGCGCCCGGTACAGTGATTCGATTTTTGTTTTGTTTTTCGAATAACTTGATAGAATACAGCGTAATTAATAAAAAAAAAAACAGAGTAAAAACGAGCTGTGGTATTTAGTCGTAAATATACGACACTGGCGAAATGGACACGAAAATATTTGTCGGATTAATCCGACGTAGGCGGTTAAAAGGTTAATAAACTGTACGCGAACCGTCCATTAAGTATTTCCTATATAGTTGAAATATCCTATATCTTAAAAAAATCATTAGTGTAACTAATTTTAGTTCAATCAAAATTAAGTAAGTAAAAGAGTTGTTCAGTCGACCAATGTGTTATGAACATATGTGAATAAACCGTAGTTATATCGAAAATAGAATAACTTTAGATATAATACGTAACCAGGCGAGCGAAGTCGCGTGCAAAAGTTATTATTATATACTTATCCCCTGAACTCCCACAGTCACACCAATGTCACGGATGACAATGAAAACGTCGGGTGATCATAAATAACGCAGGGTGAAACTAACGTTCGAAGGGATTACGGACTACGAGTACTTAGTAATTACAGTTGGATTAACTAAGCTGCAATTGATTTCAGAGGCTTCCAGTCGACAATCAGTGTGTTTCGACTATTTGATTTGATCGTGATGCTTTGTCATTCTGGTGTAGACGAGTAATGATATTTATAGAATGTTCTTGTTGTTTTTTTAAAGTTACAATTCTATAGTTCTATTTTTGACCTGTTTCAGATGCCGAAAGAGAATGAAGGAGCTATTGGTTAATGAAAGATCTTCTAAAAGGAGATCTACCACTTCAGGCTAGTTAAATTAGATAGATTGAGATGTATTAATATTATCATCACCATTATTATGTCACCAGAGCTTTTATTATTTATATAGTACTAGCTTCTGGAGGTCAGGAATTATTCCACGGGAAAGTACTATCGGGATTAAAGTATCCTAGGTGACAATCCAGGTTATAAACCATCTGTGTACCGAATTTCATCAAAATCGACACACAAACTTTCACATTTGTAATATTGGTAGGATTAAACAAGGTTTGAACATTTTCCAATTTCACCAGTTTTTGCAAATACGAGTGAATTCAAATCTCAACAAAAATCAAGTAATTCACACGAGTTCCTGTGCAAACATTTTGTTAGTGCGAACAAAACTGGAGTAAAGACCCACTTCGTTTACTCGGACATAATATCCTTCATGAAGGAACAATGGGATCGCAAACTCTATACCAAGCGATGCCGATAATTCTATCTTTTTAAAAAACATTTTTCTTCGGGCTTATTCTGCGAACTTAAGCTAATTATGCTGCAGTCATGATCTTAAAAGGCTAAGTTTGCTTTTTATACGTTCTATTTTTCAGGACACAGGTTGTGAAATATTCAAATAATCTAGCGATGTTTTACTAGAGTAGGCTTCTTCTCAGAGTTGGCGTGGAAAAGTCTAAGTTACTGTCTTAAACGAGTTGAATTAGGTATAGAATAGATAATGTAGGCCAGTCTTATTAAAATTGGTAACTGTTGCCTAAAGTGTTTCTTGTAATTCCAACTTCAACAACTAAAAATAAATCTATGTGTACTAATAGATAAAATTGAAGTGTCTGTAATGTCAAAATAAAAGCTTTTTACTAAATGAATACGAAATTATATATGGTACTTATAAAAAAAAACAGTTTAATTTTTTTTGTCTCTCTGTTTGTTCCAAGTAATCTCTGAAACCTATACACACGCTGTCTACATATCTCTATTTATTGTCCTATCGCAGGTACGTTGGGAGAGATATCTTATGAAAAAAGCATCACCTTCGTACCTTTTTTTCTGTTCTGTTTTTTTCAAACAAACAGACATCAAACAAACATAAAAAAATCGATAGCTGATATCAATACTAACGGAAAATTAGGACTAAATCCCGTAAAGCGTCACATTTCCGAAATATTAACGATGAAAGTTGATTACGTGACATCCATATTCTTTTGAACTTGCGTATATCTTGTTGCTTAGATGTTTGAATTAATCACTCTGAAAGTTTAAAGTAATCAAACATCTATGCAACAAGATGTCCACACGAGCATAGCTAGGCGGAAAGCGAAGCTAGAAGCAAAAGCGAAGGTGGAAGCTAGTACATAATAAGTAGATTAGTACATTGAAACTTTGAAGAGTAGGTAAAAACTTCAGTTATGAAAATTATAATATTTATAAAATAGCCGAGAAATCACACCAGAACTATTTTTGTTATGTTAAAGCTTTAAAATCTTACACCAAGGTAACTCTCATTGCCCGTCTTGACTCAAGATTGAATCTGTAGGCCAAATTGAATGTTTTTTCCTTCATCTACTATCAAAAGAAAGACCGAAACCGTTTAACTCGTAAAACGACTAAATCTTCTTAAGAATTTTCATTATTAATTTACGTCTAGAACAGTTTTATTTTCAAAAGAGAAACGTTCAAGAGAAAGGGATGTCAAGCTGCCTCTTTGTAGAATCAGAATTTTCGCTGTTGCCTATAAACAAAATTAATATTATAAAGAAACTGTTCCTAATTAACTTAATCGTTTCTTTTAGCGCTAATAAGATTGGAAGCTAGATGGCTTGAAATTTAAAACTTGATGGAACAATTTTTTTTCGTCTCAACCACGGCAAACCCAAAATTTTCACATTAAGTTTATTTACAAAATAAACACTAACATAAAAGCTGACGCACATCATCGTCATTTCAGCCGAAAGACGTCCACTGTTGGACATAGGCCTCCCCCAAGCACCGCCACTTCGACCGGTTCTGTGCTTCCCGCATCCAGCAGATTGCTGCGGCTTTTACAAAGTCATCAGTCTACCTTGTGGGAGGCCTTCCAACGTTCTGCGTGCAATGGGACGCAACATCACATACACTTTCGTATATTTTGTATGCACCATCACACACTATCTACTTAAGTGGCAGCACAGATAGCCGATGGTGCCGAAAGGTTCTGGAATGGCGACCGCGTACCGAAAGACGTAGCGTTGGAATTTAGAAGTCCTCTTAAAACGTAGACCGACGACCTTGTGAATGCCGCAGGAACGCGATGGATACGAGAAGTACAGAACCGGTCGAAGTGGAGGTGCTTGGGGGAAGCCTATGTTCAACAGTGGACCAGTTTCGGCTGATGATCAGACGCACTGCGCTTTTTTGTGTTGAAATACGATGCGGCTGTCATCTTCTTCTTCGCATCGATGATCCCATTTGTAGATCCTAATGGGGAATTTACACTAGATCGAATTTCGCCGGTTGCTCGCTTACCAAATCGCCTCATAAGCCGAAACGCCACCCCATTTATACAGGTCGATAAAAATCGCAGGCGACTAGTTAATTTTGCATAAAATGTCGACCTTCATGCGGCGGGCGATCGCCAGTGACTGAACATTTTGACGGTCGAATTTAGTTATCCGCCGTATGCGACGTTTGGTAATTACGATTTTAGTCACCTGCAGCCTAAACGATTTCTCCGTGCGGCGAAAATCATGCAGCTATTGTCTAGAGCCTACCTACCCGTGTAGAACCCGCATAAATAAGCTTCGACCAGAATTCGGCCACTTAGACAGCGTTAGCCTTGGTCTCGCAAAGGCCTTCCATAGTGCAGATGTTATTGCACAGACAGCACGACAAGAGGGGAGGTATCGTTTGTGATGCGGTTCCTCAGACTATAGCTTAGCGGAGTTGGACGGCTGTGCGGTTGTCTTTAACAGGTAATGTGCGCTTGTCTTTAACAGCTAAAACTTTGAATGATTTCAAGTTTATTTCAAGGAATCTTACGTCCGCCATATTAATGTTTCTGTGACGTCATACTTTAGATTCAAGTAAAGAGCTTATGCTGTTAGAAAGATAAGACAGTTAACAGATGTAGAAACCGCGCGTTTGGTCTATTTTAGTTACTTCCACAGTATTATGTCATATGGCATTTTACTGTGGGGTCGGGCTGCTGATATTGAATCCATTTTTATTTTGCAAAAGAGAGCTGTCAGAGCCATTTACAATCTACGTCGCCGTGAATCTCTTAAGGAACTATTTAAAAAGGTTAATATTATGACGGTACCTTGCCAATACATTTATGAAAATATTATGTATGTAAGAAAAAATCAACATCTTTTTAATAAAATAAGTGATAGACATAATTTTAATACTAGAAATAAAGATAAATTAGATCAACCTTTTTTCAGATTATCTAAAGTGCAAACATCTTTTATGGGGTACTGTGTTAAATGCTACAACAAAATACCTTTTGATATTTTACAATTAAATGAAAGAAAATTTACAACTCATATTAAAAGTACACTTTGTAAACAAGGATATTACAAATTGGAGGATTATATCCAAGATAACAATGTTTGGAAACATGCTGGTCCTGCTCCTTAGGACAATCTAGAGTCTAGACAACATCAAACTGGTTGCTAATTTAATTTATACATACACATTTTTTTTTTTTTTTAAATACATTGTTTTTTACATTCTGTGACAAATGTAACTCACACACTTTTTAAAATACTAGTAAAATTTTACAATCTTTGTAAATATGTGAGCACCATGTATCTATCACATAATTGATTTACCAGTCTGTTGTATTTTTAATTCTTTTACCATTTTTGGTAGATTAAATTTTATTTTAGGTGCATCGTCTTCACATATAATTATATAATGAATGTATACAAAAACTTGTAAAACATTTTAAAAGAGTAACGGTGGAGTTTCTTGCCCATTCTTCTCCACACGAAAACTACATTTTGGAATGGGCGACTAGAATCAATTCTATTTTTTAATTTTTAAGTTTTACGTTCAAAAGTGCCTTTTAAGTGCCTATTTGAAATAAATGATTTGACTTTGACTTTGACTTTGAGCATCTATGAGTACCATTCCAATTTGGTAGATTCAGACTTTTCATATAATTTTTTCTTAGTCATCAGGATTGAGCTCATTGCTTTTATTTCAGTACAAATATGAAATACGTATCGTCTTGTCGTGCATAGAGCAAGTTAAATCGAATTACAGATGAGCTATAAACTACAATATCAATGTCTAATCCTTTCGGGGATACTACGTGATAATTGGACGGTGTGGATTAACGTCGCAGGGGACATGTTCGTTGCAATTGCATGGCATATGATATACCTAGAATCCTTTCAAATCGTACATTTAGTTGGAAATTATAACTACCATAGCGTGAGTAAAAGTACGTATTGTTATTTTTGGATTCATAATGTATTCATTTATTACATACTTGCATAAAATCACTCCTTTTTCCATTCACCCAGATAAGTTAAGATTACATTAGACGAAGTCGCAGGCAACAACAGTATCCATACTTCCATACTAATATTATAAATGCGACAGTAATTTAGTTTGCTTGCCTGTTTCTTCTTTCTTTCTTTCTATTTCACAGTACTAACTCTGATTGTAAGTGCTCTAACGATGCGATGTTGCGGGAAAGCTCATTCTGTACGCCATAGCAATGAGATTTCAAGTTTGTATTAGAAACATTGAATTAGAAAGGTTTGAAAATTTAGGTTTCGATTGTCAATTAAAAATATCTCCAAGGTGATTTAAAATTAAAATATTGGGTTTAGATATTCAAATAAAGAGGGACCCGTGGCTAAATAATAACAGCCGCACAGGTCGATTAGGTTAAGCTACGCTTGCTGCGGTTGGTCTGTGGATGGGATGACCATCTTTAGGTACATACCGAGACCCTTCCGTGCCTCGGAAAGCACATTAAGCCGTTGGTCCCGGCTGTCATTCGTGGATCTTTGACAGTCGTTATACCAAGGCGTATCGTATTACCCAGTAACTGGGTTTTGGAGATCAGATAGGCAGTCGCTCCATGTAAAACACTGGTATTTAGCTGCATCCGGTTAGACTGGAAGCCGACCCCAACATAGTTGGGAAAAGGCTAGGCAGATGATAAATCAAATCAAAGCAGTAATTTGTAAGTGACACTACCAGGCACCCACAGGTACGCTTTCTGGTCCATTTGTTTACATTTTTATCAGATACTTTTGAAAGAAAAGAAAAAAAAAATTATAATAACCTGCCCAGGAGTATGAAGAACAATTGTACCAAGTTTCGTTGAAATCCGTCGAGTGGTTTTTGTTTCTCGAACATACAGACAGACAAAAATTTTACTGATTGCATTTTTGGCGTCAGTAACGATCACTAATCACCCGCTGATAGTTATTTTGGAAATATATTTCATGTACAGAATTTACCTCTCTACAGATTTATTATAAGTATAGATATAGATGTACACACAGTAAAATACATAAGAATATGACATTTATTATAATTTGAGTAAAACGGTATTGCTTATTTCTTATGAAATTTCTTCCAGCAGACCTGCGAAAGAAGAAGTAAAATGGAATATATTCTGTATGTATTAATGGCATAAAGCCCATGGCATTAAGTCCGCCTCTGTACATTTATGGTCTTGAAGTATTAAATAAAATTATAAATAAATAATAATACAGCTATATGGGTATGTGCATGTGTGTGTGTGAGGGAGTGTGTGAGTGAGGGTGGATAGAAGTGTGTGGATGGATGTGAGGGTGTGTTTATATGTGTTTTAGAGGTTTAAAACTAAAATATTAAACATACCTACACATATAATGCAAAAAAATTAACATAAGTATACTTATATAAATACATAATGCTAAAATATTTATGTATAAACATATATAAATACTCACAGGTAGAGGAAAGGTAATGCTCTTTTAATCGACATTTAATAAAGAAATAGTTTTTATATCACGAATACTAGGCGGAAGTGAGTTCCACAATCTTACAGCATGGACAGAGAAGGAATAAGAATAGTAACTTGTTTTATGAGGATGAGATTTAAGGAGGGATCTTAGGTGTGATCTACACGGTGCGTCGCTAGAGCGAGCGTAAGAAAAACGCTCACGCAGCAGGTAGGAAGTATAAGATGGGTTATGTAAGATGTTGAAGATGTGGCGTAAAATCCGAGTATTCCTGCGAAGGCAGATTGGGAGCCACGTGAGTTCTTTCGTGTGTAGTGAGTGGTGAGAAACATGGTCATACTTTCGAAGACCGACAACAAAGCGAATGCACAGGTTTTACAAGTGCTCAAGCTTGTTTAATAGATCCTCAGTAGCATCCAGGTAGCAGGCATCGGCATAATCTATAATCGGCTGAATAAGTGTTTGCGCCAAAGAAATTTTAGTCTTCAAGGGCAGAAGACTTTGAAGGCATTTCAGCGAATGAAAGGAGAAATGGACCTTTCGTCTGACCTCATTGACCTGAGCCCGCCACGAAATATTAGAAAGCTAATATTTTTCATTGGATATTTCGTACAGATGCCCCAGCACATAAAATTACTACAATCTGTCAAATTTATTTCATAGATTGTCAACTTTATCGCTTAAGCATAAAGTTCAAAGTTGATTGGGATAATTTGACAGTTGGTATCTTTATGTGCTGGCCATCTGTACATAAATTCATGAACTCTAAAATCCGGGAGGGGCTGTTTTACGAATACTTATACATGAAATGGTTTTAAAATTGCAAACCAATTCACATAGCTAGGAACAAGTTGGAACGTTTGTTAACAGGTCAGTTAACAGTCCCAAGAGTTATTAACTTGTTTTAGCACTTCAACGTTCTGTTTACTCTTTCTGGGTTACGTTACCTACTGTAAAGTGGTATTAACTATTGGTTGGCTAAAATGGTATTAAAGTGTATCGTCTCACTCACTTCACACGAGACAGTACTTCCATACCTAAAACATTCGTTCCACCCGCTGAAGAACTCCCACCTGGAAATGAGTTGCTTTGGGTAACCTGGCAGTCTTAAACAAGACTCCGGACCCAGGTTGGCCGAAGCAGCAGGAAGACCTGTTCAGGTGGAGATTCATAGACGACTCCGCCTAAGAGTGTAAATGTGGTGCTGTTCCACAAACTTCTTCTTCTTAGCGTGTCGATAGCAATCTAAATGGACTCGGCCCAGAATTCGGTTACTTGTTTGGCGCCATCACCAGCATCCACCAGTTTCTGTAACGTGCAGCTGAATCATGGGATACTTAATATCGTGTCGTGCGTATCCTGTCAGCTGCACTTTAGAGGAAATGATGGACGCTGGTGATGGCGCCAAACAAGTAGCCGAATCCTGGGCCGAGTCCAATTAAATTGCCATCGACACGCTAAGAACAATAACTGTTGGCAGTTACGTCAGCTACAATTATTGTTTGAGTGTGGACTGTCGACATACAAAATCTTAGGGTAACTTACCAGGAAGAGGTACAACCTGCTACTGCTGCTGGTGGTGCTGCCTGAGGGCTGCTGGAGTCGCATCGCAACGTCAACTTTAAGGCGTTTGTGGTGCGCATACCAACATGCTACCGACACCTGGTGATGGAAGAAAGCTTTTGGCCGCAGGATGTGGCTTTCGCGGACAAGTGCCACCGGAACGCACAAAGACATAGTGCAACTAAGTGATTACTAACATAGCTATTAAGTTTTATTTACTAACAAAGTTGTTACTGTATTATTATGTATACTTAGGTTAAGGTATGTATCTATGGGTCTTTGTTACCTGATAATAAATGGTTTATTATTATTATTATTGTTATTAAACACGTACACAAGAGTCAAGGTGGCTCTAGAAAAGGATGCCTGGATTTGGGGGAGGCCTTTTCTCAGCAGTGGGATAGTGTAGGGCTGTAAGCTAACCTAAAAAAAACTCACCAACACCCAGCCACAATTTGTTAGTTGAATAAAGTATGCATTTAATCGTACCTCTAATCATACTTTCATTGTTGAACATTCTAATAACATAGCATAATGATTGAACCTCTTTTTGAGAACCGCTTTCGGGTCCTGAAAATACCAGGCAGCTATGTAACTGCGACCGGCTTGGATGTAGCGCGTTTGGTCACATAGTTCCAACCTAACCTAACCCATTAAGTCGGGCTAGCCTAGCTTAGTTACTGCGGCTAACTGTGTGAAAAGGAAAAAAAAAAAATAAAAAAAGAAATATAAAAAAGAGGATCAATTTTTAAAAATATTGTCATCATTAGAAGTGCAAAAAGTTTTAGAGGTTCATTAATTTAATAAAAAAGTGTCTATCATTAGAAAGTTAATAAGTTTTTAGAGGTTCCATTAAATATTTCTTATTGAAGAATGTCATCTTGCTAAATTAAAAATGATGAGAGCTTCTACATAATGTGTGAAAAAAGCTTAATAGATGGCTTATGACTCTGGACTGTGACACATACGAAAATCTACTTTCTCTCCGAAAATAGTCACCGAATTCCGCCTATGTTTATCTCAACCACAAGCACACACCCTACTACGGCATTCATTTACCGACTTCACAAAAAGGAGGAGGTACTATGTTCGGATGTTTCTTTTTTAGTTTTGAGGTAGTCCCATTGTCACCAAGTTAGAATCTGATGATGGGATCTTAGAGAAATTGAGGGCAACCCTCAAATTTTATAGGCTCACTTATTGTTTTTCGCTTATTTTATGAAGTATCTTGTGTATTTGCGTATGGTTGTCACCATCTCAGGTAGCTGAGCTGATGATGGAAGGTACAACTCCTTAACAGTAAGAAGTTACTCGAACAGACAAGGACAGTTTTAGTAAATTGTTTTGATGTTTGATAGGGCATTTGCCACATTTGGTCTCATGATCATCAAGTTATGACCTGATGCTGCAGTCAGGATAGTCTGCAGAGTACCTAACTCCTCGACAACTAACAGCAGATATATCGTGTTTAGGCTCATTGAAAAGGGCTCGATGTGTGGATAAACGTACTGTTGATGAGAAACACCGAAGTACATAGAGACTTGATGCTGAAGCCAGGAGCATCAGAAAAAGTACAAACCTTGATATTACAGCACCGTAGTCGTGTTTGGGCTCATTTTAAACAGGACAAAATTTTAAGTTCAATGCAATGTTGACATAAGTATGGCCTGATGCAGCCAGGATTATCAGCGGGATCCTAGAAATCGAAGGAACTCTTCAAATATTATAGGCACACCTATAGCGATTCGGGTATTATTTATAGTAACTCGTGCATTTGCTTTCGGAAAGCAAAATTTAGTGAAGTAAAACTGATGATGAAAACCACAGATGGCCACCGGGACTACTAAATAATAAGTATTTCACAGGTTGCGATTCGATTACTTTAATGGTTGCCAAGCAATTTATGCTCGTCATAATTCGAATGGTGAAATGGAGCTGATGGTGGAGTACCAGAAGAACTCCTCAATAATTAACGTCCCTGTATCGGGAAAAGTAATATTTTGTAAAAGGCGATGAGCTTGATGCATTATAAACAGTCCCACTAAAAAGCGAGACATAAAAACTTTTTAACAAAAAAAAAAACCTTATTATGAAATTAAAGTTATTTTTCACTTTGTAGTATTTTTTATGGAAGTCGGTTTTTTTTTTTTGTTCAAAAGTTTTTATTTAAGATGCACCAACTTCTTCATCACTCATACTCACACACTTACACACCCACACACTCAACACGAACACTCCTTCCTAAAATAAAATGGAAATTATTGGCCCCGATTCTGTTGTTCACAAACTAAACTAAATTTAAGTTCAGTGCATCTTTTTCTTTCTATTTCTTTAAGAAAAGGACAGAAGATAAATATTAGTTTAGTCCTGTCAAATTAGTCAGCGCCTGACGTAAATTGACGTATTTTAGTAGCCAATTTTTTAATCACGTCTAAACTTGTCTATGGATTATCTAATTTGACGGGACTAAATTAATATTTATCTTCTGTCCTTTTCATATTGAAATAGAAAGAAAAAGATGCACTGAACATAAATTTAGTTTATTTTGTGAACAACAGAATCGGGGCCATTGTCTAGTTTTAGTTTACGGGAGAACATAATTATGTACTTGGCGCGGAGACCTGAGGGGCAATTCTCGTAATTTTAAGAACGTTCACAGTCTGATGTCATGTCTCAATCTGTCAAAAATACTTCTAATTTTCCATTTTGACAAGTTTTTGACATTTCTTTGTCGCCGAGATGAAACTGCGACTTGATTTTGAAAGTTTTCAATTACGAGAATTGGCCTTTTGGTGGCTCGAAATACAGGCTTCGGCTGAACTTAGGTACCTACATACCAGTCTCCCACAATATTTTTCTTTAAGCCCATGATTGGACAATATTGTTTTTTGTTATTATTTTTATTGTGATGAGTAAAATAAATTAATCTATACAGGGTTATTTGTAAAACACCAGCAACCTCTTAAGAGGTCATTGTACTCATCATTATGAACAACTTTTACTATGGGACCAAACCTGAAATCGCGAAATAAAAATCAGCTGTTCCCTACATTTATCTTCGTCTATCTCGTCAAAATGTAGGGAACAGCTGATTTTTTTTTTCGCGATTTCAAGTTTGGTCTCTCATAGTAAAAGTTGTTCATAATGATGAGTACAATGACCTCTTAAGAGGTTGCTGGTGTTTTACAAATAACCCTGTATAAATTATGAGACCTGTATTCCTAATAGTGGATTAAAAGAAAAACACCAATAATACAATTTGTATCATAACTTTATTTACGTATCCCAGTTAAAATTTACATTAAATACAATAATAAAAATTATAAAAACTTAAAAAAAAAAAAACAACAATTTCGTGTCACTGTACATTTATATTTAAAAAGATGATGACGTGCAAAGAATTGACGTTACCTTAAGTGAAAACACAGCCATAGATTAACGCCTATTTATTAAATCTATTAATTTTACTTTTTTATTTAAAACTAATTAACTCACAAAGAAGCTTGAAAAGTGATTTTTTAAGGCAAAATAAATTGTGAACAAATTGTGGAAAGATTTCAATAAACGAGGCTGATTGTAAGAACCGGTCACCATCATTTTTTTTTTTTTTTTTTGTAATGATGTTCCTTATCGCACGACATACCCTTCACAGTTGAAGAATCAAAAATGTTAAATTTTTCGGACTAGCTCTCATTCGCCAAGTGTGCAGAAGCGAAAGGAACTTCGTTCTAAGGCCCCTAGCACACGGCGAATTTTAAACGCGCAGACGACGCGCGTTTTTAGCGATACAGACGCGATACGCACGCGAGTCAGACGCAGCCTGTAGACTTTCTGTAGGATAAAAGCGCGCCGTTGACGCACGTTTCCAAAACGCGCGTCGTCTGCGCGTTTAAAATACGCCGTGGGCTAAGGGCTTAACCGGGTGTGTCGCGACACCTCTCGACTGTTTTTTTAGGTAATGTTGTGTTGTGTTGTGTGTTGTACACGGTGTTTTTCCATCAAAGGGCTTCAAACTTTTAAAACGTCTCATTTTTGCGAGAGGGATCAAAAATAATTCCTGATATACACCCTGAAGTATAGCTTTATGACTCAGGCAGAACTCGATCTTCATTTGGTTAAAATGTTCTGTACCTACAATATTACAAGTCCAACTATGGCCCCGATTCTGTTGTTCACAAACTAAACTAAATTTAAGTTCAGTGCATCTTTTTCTTTCTATTTCATTATGAAATGGATATTAGTTTAGTCCTGTCAAATTAGTCAACGCCTGATGTAAATTGACGTATTGTTAGTAGCCAATTTTTCAATCACGTCTAAACTTGTCTATGGATTATCTAATTTGACAGGACTAAACTAATATTTATCTTCTGTCCTTTTCTTAATGAAATAGAAAGAAAAAGATGCACTGAACTTAAATTTAATTTAGTTCTTGAACAACAGAATCGGGGCCTATGACTGTTTATTTTTAAATGGAACTGCAACTGTGTTGAGAGAGCAGCGGTGGCTCAGTACCGGGCGCGACTTACGAGTTGTAGGTCGTAGGTTTGAACCCAGACAGGCGCTTTACTTTGTGTCAATTATTTCATCACTACTGCTCTCAAAACGGTGAAGGAAAACATCGTGAGGAAACCGGCATGTCCTAGAACTAAAAATTCGAAGACATGTGACATCTACCAACCCGCACTGGGCCCGCGTGCCCACTCCCTCTCGATGAGAGGAGACCTGTATCCCAGCAGTGGGAACAATATAGGCTGACTATGATTATGACAATTGTGTTCCTGGAAAGGATGGAGGAGTTTCTTGGAATAGAACTTCATCTGTGTCATACTGAGCCCTTGGTCAACGTAACTTATGTAGCTTTCTCTTTGTCGTGTTAAATTAATATCTATTTTTGAAAAACAACATTTGTTTTACAACTTACGTTAATTTTATATTTAAGTATCTATAAACAAATTCACTTTATACATTTTTGATGATTTTATTAACGTTTCAGAAACGTACAAAAAATAATTATTCTTCCGCGATACATCATGAATGAGGTCTATGGGTACAATATTATTTACTTTTTATTTCTTTTTAGATTTTTTCTACAGTGTTCTTATTCTAGCCAACTTTAGCGACTTCTCCCTTTATGATTGTTAACTTTTGAAAGCTCGCTGTTATTTTTTTTTTTCGGAAATCATATATATATGTAGGTACCTACTAACTTTTTTTAGATTCGATGGCATTTAAGTAATCTTTTTTAAACTTTGATTCGAACACAAAAATTAATAATCAGTTTGATTTGATTTTCTCTCCTAAAATAAAGGCAAACTTTTTATTCACTTTATGAAGGTTTCAACAGATCTGTAACCTCCATGAAATGAATAGAGATCAGTCTCTTACGAAAAAAGGAATCAATTTCTGGAGTTCTCTTTTCTTTTTTTGTTACATTTTTTTCTGATTTTTCTGTCGACAGATATTTCATATTCATCGAATAAAACTGACGTCTGACAGTATTGTATGAAAGAACTGTCAAAAATTCAGAATTATTCCGAGGATAAAATTATCTGGCGTTGGAAAATTCAGCCCTAAAGGTACTAGTGGAGCTTACTGCTGAGCTTATGTAAGTACGAACAAAACCTGTTTTCTTGTGTTTTGTATACATAGTTACATTTTTTGTATGTTAATACAGGCCGTTCCCGATATTATCTACACTTAAAACTAATATCACGAAACAATATTTCACACCGAATCTCATAAGCTCGACAACCTTGATATTTTATTATAAGTCAGTAATATAATTGTTGCTATTAACACGCCTGTATTGATTACTTTTGCACCTGAAACAATACAAAAGCTATAATTAGTAAAATAACTAACGTATATAACATGTGTAGCACCCTAATTGCGTATCACACTATCAATTTCAATCTGAATCATTTTGAAGGATTTTGCTTGATATAATGAAAGTGGTTGCTAATTTAATTTATATTTTTTAAATTTTTTATGACATTGTTTTTTACCTTCTGTGCCTAATGTAACTCACACACTTGTTAAAATTCTAGGATAATTATTACCTTTTACAATATTCGTAAATATGTGAGCACCATGTATCTATCACATAATTGATTTACCTGTCATTGCTTTATTTTTATTTTTTATTCTTTTTAACTTTTGTGGGTGACAATTTTTTATTTTAGGTGCATCATCTTCACATACAATTATATTATAAATGTATAAAAAACCTTTTAAAACATTTTAAAAGAGTAACGGTGGAGTTTCTTTTCCATACGAACATTACCTTTTGAAAGGGGCGACTTCTATGTTATTGTAGTTTTTGACATTAAAAAGTGCCTTTTATGTGCCTATTTGAAATAAATGATTTGACTTTGACTTTGCTAATCCTTTGCATGTTCGAAAAATTTATCTGCTCAACAACGTAAATAACGCAATGATTATTAATGAGCTGTGAAAATTAAACCCATTGCTACTGATAGTGTGTTACGCAATTACCCCGCCGGAATTAATGCACATTGCACACCATAATCAATGATAATACAAACACAATTTTTACTATTATGATTAAAAAATTGTTTATTTATTAGGTAATTTACGAGTATACTGATTTTGGGGGAAAATTGTGGTCATATTACAAAGCTACAAACGCGCATAGGGGCACACGTATAAAGATCCAGCGTAGTAAGTATTTCGTCAATATTCGTTTGTTTTGACTAAACAGCGGAAGTATGACCGTAATTTAGTAATTCACATAGTTTTATTAATTATTTAAAATAACAAAAATCGATTTAGTAAACGATTCTGAACAAAATACTTTCATAATGTGCATTAATTCAGTTACCCATTGTTTAACTCACAGATATAGATACACTTAGAAGAGACAAAAGAAGACGCAAGAGCGATTTCGCGTGCCTAAAATCGCGCCAGCTTACGTACAAACATCGTAAGCCGCCACTTTTGCGCTCAGTCCTGAGTATTGTTGGTTGGGTGAGCGTGAGTGAGAAAGAGTGCTTGTGACGTCATAGTAGGTATTCAAAAAAAAAATGGCACGCTTGGTTTTCATACAGATCGTGATACTTGCGTCATCTAGATCTATCTATATCTGTGGTTTAACTAGAAACCACACATCAAATATTTAACATACACGACACTTGCAAAGTTAATTCTCAGCTTGAAATAATTTCCTACTTAATTGAATTATTTTCGCGTTAATGTCAAATGACATAAATAAAATCATATCGTTAATGTCCTTATCGCTTTAATCCCTTGCGATTAAAACATACATGATCGCATGTTACCTATGTAGCAATGTATAATTGGCATAAATCCGATAAATATTTTAGCATTTTAAAATCAATTTATTGTACGAAAGGAGAAAATTATTTTAAAAAGCGGCCAAGTGCGAGTCGGACTAACACACGTTCCGTACCACCGTACAATAACAACAATTTAACACCACATATTAATTTATTATTTGTTATTATAGTGACCATAGTAATACACACTCCGTGAAAATTTCAAGTGTTTATCTATTACTTTTCAAAAGATACCTGCCCTATGACAGACAGCCGGACATCGGAGACTTAGTTATAGGATCCAGTTGGCACCCTTCTTGCCAGAAGGGTGCCAACTCCAGAAAATTACTACATAATGTTACCAAAAAGTTGTAATAACCTAGTTTGAAAGTATTAATAAGTTAATTTTTACTACAAAATAATAAATTTCATAGAATTGCAAAAACTTTTTGCAATCATCGTTTACTTTTGGTGTTGACTGTACATAATTCAAACAGTCTTATTTAAAGCCACAAACTTTTGATTAAAAAATGTACATAAAAGTCTAGATTCTTATTAAGTCGTAAATTTTTAGAATATCTGATTTAAGCGTAACTTTCAGTTCATATGAACTTTTTAGAAATTCCTAGCAATGTGAGCTTACCGAGGTTCCTGTAAACTCTGCCAAATAAACTTTCTCACTACCTATACACAAATAATTAAAGTACCTACAGCTATGTTTTGCAACAAGAACTGGCCCTTAGCAGCCTTCCACAGAGAGAAGTGGAAAGAGAGTATAGAGGCATTTGCCCTACAGTGGAACATCACAGGCTTTTAATAAAATTTAATAATAATAAAATAAGTTGTATTAAACGAGCGAACACATGTGACCTTCCTGGGCTTATTAAGCTACTAACTACTAAAAACTGCACGTTAACAAACGTTGTTTATGAAAGTAAGTTGGTGTGTTTTCCTAGAGAACGTTTTTGAGACTGTAAAGTCAAACCTTGATGCCCAAGGATTTAAATCGCTAGATTTGCCCTCACCTTACCTGTTACGCGAAAAAGTGTTCATACTGTGAAGAGTGAATCAATTCCCTTCGTCACTGTGTGTCAGGGGTGTCAAAAGACAGAGACGCAAGTATCGTTTTGACGCGGTAGGGCGTATCTAGCGATTTAAATCTTTGCCGCTGTCATCATTTACATGACAGCCGTCACTGCGGCCGTTATGTGCGGTCACCGCTTTATAAGAAATCGTAGCTTATCGCAACTACCAATCTTGCTTTTTCGCCAATTTTTTGCCGGGTATTAGCTAATCTATTTCCGGCTTTTTCTCCCCAATTTCTCACTCCAACAGTTCTTAAATCTTGGTCTACGCTTTCCAATCATCTGAGCTCGGGTTACATTGGAGAAATATACTCGACTAGGCTAGGCATCACCGCGGCTGTAAAGCCTCAGTTTAGCAAGTATTGTTTTAACTTACCACTATTATTAGACACATATTTAGAGAGCTGCGTGCGCGAGTGTATAGTAATGATAGTGTTCACGTCCCTCACTACAGGAGGCTCCACTAGCAGTATAGACTCGCATCGCACGCGCATCGAACCGCTTGCGGTGGGGGGCACGCGCACGCGTAGAACGCGCCACGAGCGACGCAGCCCGCCCGGCTGGTTGCCTATCACCTCAGTCTTCTGCCAGGCCTCGGGCTGTAAAGAAGTTCGTGGTTAATTACAGGAGACTTTAGATGGTCTATGATGGTGGTATCGGAATGTTAGATGTTAATCATATAATTCATGGCAAACCCTGTAATGAAGTTGGTCGTTGCTCTAAGAAAACTTGAGATTGTAATCACTAAGTTTCATGGCAATCACAACGAGGAACAGTACTCAGAACAATAACTAGATGAAATCATACTAGATGGTAACAATCGTTGGAAAATATTAAAATACCGTTCATAGGTGTTTTGTAAACAAAAAAACTTGCAAGAAAATAAATGTAGCTTATGTAAAATTCTGATATAGATCATCATGGATTCTAACCATCACAAAAGTCCAGAACTTGGAAGCAATAATTATTAATTATTTAGGAACACACTACATAATTACACGAGATAATTAGCTTCTAAGTCGATGGGACTTCTAATGGTTCATCTTATAGCAGTGAACAGCAACATTATTAAACTAATGAAATAACACCCTACACTGCAATCTATTCAGTTACCATACGCCCAGATTATAATTTAATGGAAGCGATGGGTGAACAAAATTTAATTTAGTTGTGGTGAAATTTCAGTTTTATGATAGTGTTTGTTTAAGGCCTAAGTTCACCAAAATCCAAACCACCGGTTGGTATTTAAACAGTTGGATTATATCAAATTTCCCAAGGAAATTTTAAATTAAATATTTAATCAGTTGATTTAAATTTTGGTGAACACAAGGCTAAAGCAATTTACAAAATAATGTTGTTTAAAAGTAATTACATATTTTAGGTGCAGCATTATGACAACGATATGAAGATTTGTGTCACTGAAAAAGTCATGAGTACGGGGCAGGCAGGCAGGGCAGGGTGCATTTGTATAGGGTTAAGGGATTGATAACTGATAGCACAACGAACTCGTATTTTCGATGATTTTTATGAAAAACAATTAAACATTTCCTTTGTAGTGTTTATACGAGCTAAAACTTACAGCGGTTCCTAACTGCGCCCTAATTGAGTAACACATTTTCAATCACAGTTTGGATCATTCTGAAGGATATTTCATAATAATAATAATAAAAATATTTATAACTTAAAGAGGTATTTGTAGTAAATACATAATTAAAGTTAATTATGTAAGTGTAGAACTTATACTAACAAATATTTGTAGGGGTGAACTACTGTTCTCCTAGCTAGGTAGCTGAGCAACCTGTATTAAAGGTGCCACTTTTCGATATTTTTTCTATTCAAATTTCGGGAGAATGTTACTCCACTGTTTGACATTGTGCATCCAAAATTAATCATGATACCTATCGTTTTGGCTTATTATTAATCGTGTCTGTACTGTACGGAAACAGAATAGTAAAATAATAAGCCATTAAAAAGTTATGAGCCAACAAAGATTCGTTTTTCTTGTTATTTTTAACGTAACTTTGGGTGTAAAAATGTAGTAAAATCTTTAAAACCAAGTCCGTACCGACAAAGTTCAGTTATCGAAGACATCAATAAACTTTATTTGTAATTGCTTTATGCAGTGATTTTTTCACAAAACTCGATTTTCCGAAGCACTTTTCGAATTTTTTTACGCGCCTATCAGTTCGGAACGGTGTTTCTGTGCGTGAGAACTAGACGTTCTTCGTGTAGACTAGCGTCTAACTGATCATCACTGATACTAGCGCTGTCGGACACGAAGCCAGACGAGACAGCGTGCTTTTGGCCATGACCAACAGTGAGTTCGAGCTCGCGACTGGTTTACTCTTAAGGAGAAAAACAACCTGCAACATATTGCTAATCCATTGCTTCATATGTTCGAAAAATTTGTCTGCTCAACAATGTAAATAACACAATGAATGTTGTTGTACTGTTAAATTGTAAGCTATTGCTAATGATAGTGCGTTACGCAATCACTCCGCTGGAGAAAAGTGGCTCGTGATAGAATACAATGGAAATTGCTAGGAGGCCTTTCTGTCTTAGAATAAAAAAATCGAAGACATGTGACACCTACCAGCCCGCGTGGTGGATTACGAACCACTCCCTCCTACAGAGAAGAAGCCTGTGTCCCAGCAGTGGGAACATTACAGGCTGATTATGCTCTCAACCTTAAAGTAGTATCTAGAAGCTAGACCTCTTTTTGCAGCAAAAGAGCTCTTTGTATACGAGCTCTTTCGGGAAGTACACTGGGATGGCCTTCTTGATTTCTACCCAAAAAGCATAATTCGCGTCACAACACGAACTTCAAGTCGTTCGTGGTGCGTATTCCGACACATCATCTCGAGAAGTTCCTCAAGGAAGAGTTCTGGCCGAAGGGTGTTGTGTACCGCCGGTTTCGTGGCCGGCTACATGACACCAGTCAGCGAAACACGACGCAGACACTTCGTGTGTGTTAGTTAGTTTTTAGTATAATGGTTTATGTATTTATAGTATTTTTACGTTATATTAATATTGTATTGTATGTGTTTGTATGGGCCTTGATGCCTGAAATAAATAGATAATAATAATTACCGTTGCCCACTTCGGTTTAATATTATACAGTAGAAAATTCCAAAACCGAAACTAGAAGGAATCCCTACTATTTAGTTGAACAAAGGAAACGTACTCCGGTGAGGAATCCAAAAGGTTAATGATTAAATTCTATTCTGTCTAATTTCCTGTGACTGCTGATAGAAACTACCTCTTATTAAGCTGGGAATGGATTTCGGGCGCAATACGAATGTATCTGATCCAAATAACTATCGCGGGAAATGCCTTTCAGTCGTTCCCAATATCAGAGAATAATTCATCATCACGAAAAGTAAAAAAAATGTAGATCGTAATTGTTTGTTAATTTGCGTGAAAAAAAAATCCAAATCATTTATGCCACATGTAAACACAGCAGACATGAGTATTCTACTTGAAGTACATAAATAAACTGAGGAAATTAAACTTATATCAGTTTAATTTCCTCAGTTTATTTCATCTCATCAAAAAAAGTTTAATCATTTCGATTTCCTGGCTTCCTAAATACCGTATATAAACACGACTAGCTGTGCCCGTGACTTCTTTCGCATGCGTGTCAGAAAACAAATTGGATTACATGGCTTTTTTCTTCGCGCTACTTTAATTATATTTCAGAATTATAAGCTTAAGTTACTCCTTATAACATTAGCTAGTCAGCTAGCTAGTTAGCAAGTGGTTCTAGTACCTCCTCCCGTAGAAATTTTTCGTCGGTTATAAAAAAAATTCTGATGTAATACTTACGCGGCCAAAATGTATGGAACACCAAATTATTTTTTATAATCAACGAAAAATGTCAACTCTAGGGGTTCTAGTTTTAGAATCATGCACTAAATCCATGGTACAGCGGTTGCGCTTTGATGTCCTGCAACCCTGAATATTTTTTAAATCCATTTTCTATTATCCATTTATATATCACAACATATGATAAAGCCCTAAAAAGGGTATAAATGGAAATCCTAAAAACGACTGCGGAAAACATTGATTTTGTTAGGCCCCGTCGCCTTTGTTATTGAGATGAATGGGAAAGCATTTATCAAAAATGTGTTATATGTGAATGATTTACTTTGAATATTTATGATATTTATTTATGAAATATACGTACTAGCCCGCAGCTTTGTCCGTGTGGAGGTTGAACATTATCCCACGGGAACGTACTACGTAACAGGATAAAAGTATCCTATGCTTTAACCCAGACCTACCTTACTAATAGTATATAGAATAGAATACTCTTTATTATGTACACCATATAAATTACAGACATAAATATAGAAGTTTTACAAAGGGTGACACAATGGGCGGTCTTATCGCTAAGAGCGATCTTTTATAGACAACCTTTGGATGGTTTAAAAAGGGGAAGTAGAGATAAATACTGATAGGTAGTCTGTGGTGTACCGTTTACATAACACAATCTAGACACGCGGCAGCGTGTCAAGCCAAGTTGCCAAAGGAATTGGCTAGCAATTGGCTAGTCAGCGCCGAGTGTAATAATACACGAACCCCTTGGTGCCACTTTTGACCCTTCTATAACTCAAAATCTCTTTAACATAAACACATAAAACTACGTGTGTTTAATTATATGTAGGTATAAGGACATCTAGAAGCCCAAATTTCATGAAGCTAGCTCAAACGGTTATAAAGATATGAAAGTCAAAAATTCGTAAAGGACCATGCCCATCTGTGCCCCAGAAATGCCCAGATAAAGTAAATTACAAGATTGTACTAATAAATGAAAACTAGAATTACGTTGTTAATTTTGAAACCAAACAAGCACTGGATAAAAAAAACGAAAAAAAAAAACTTGTTTACATTGCAGAACTTAGGTTAAATAATGTTTCATTCATTCATGCACTAAAAGTGCAGTTTATTACGGTCTGGAATCACGTCCTTTGGCCGATTTATTCATTCGTTGTGACAGTGTTGTTGCTTGTTACCGATGATAACGAATACCTACTATTATAGTGTTGCGGTTTTATTTGCGTATTATTGATACGATCGGCTAGATAAAACTTCACAAAAAGTAGCCGCATGTAGATTTTATTGCAATGTGCTTTTATAATCTCTCTTTCCATATTATTATTTACTCGAGTACCTACAGTTTTGCATCTAACCAAATTGTTTTCACATTTATATTGATGGAGATACTATGGAGACACTAGATAATTCCAAATAACTGAAATGTTTACAGACATTTATTAAGTTTAAAAAAGAACACTGATCTGGCCTAGCTTATGTGATGATTATGAAGTTCCTAGTGGAAAACTAATAGCAATGCTGTCTGTAAACGATAAAATGTATAAACAATACCAGTAGGCAGTTATCATGTTTAACGTCCAATAACTTTTCAATCAGTGCTTTATATGACATTAAATCTAGATATCATAAAAATACTGTTAATAAGTTATCGTATGACATAGAGCTGCAATTTGGGCATTGCATGGCATTACTGACTTTTACCTCCATACTAATATGGGTATGGTCCTTTTAGCACTGACTGACTGACATATAGTACCTAAATCTAACCTACTTCCAGATGACCTAGAAGGATGAAATTTGGAATCCAGCTCGGTAATTGTTTGTAAGCGTAGGAAAAAATCTAAAAATAAAAAAAAGTTAAAAAATAGAGGGTCCCCATACAATTTTTTTTTATTGTAGCGTTGGAACCGTTACAAGCAGATATTTGAAACTATCCCAATATATGTATTATTATATTCTTTACAAAAAGTAATGATATCCCACCAAAAACATAAATGTAAAAAAGGAGAGCCAAGTTCAATACAAAAATTATGCTTGGCTGTGGGCTTCGCCGCAAAAAGAATGGAGATCTAAATGAGTGCCAAGTTATATGCAAAATCCAAATATGTATTTATAGGAACAAAATAACATTATGAACAAGTATTAAACTCTATTTCTTTGCTTTATTGGATACCTATAATAATTGCTGTTATTTAAAAATGTGAGATCTTAAAGTAAGTTAGATTTGACTTGGCCAGTTTTCATTACATCAGTAATTTTATAAAGTTATTCAACATATATTTATATATTTTAATTCTGATAAAAACTTTTTATACCATCATAAAGTAGAGATTTCAACAAACAAAAAGCTCATCGACTTTTTTTAAAAAAGCAGATATTTTGACGTGAGAATTTTCGATTGAAAATTAGGGTGCTTTTTCGGTATTAAGTCAAAATTAGGTAAAGAAATAAATATTTTAAATCAAAAAAATTACAGTGTGTTTAGGACACAAAAAGGTAAGTTTTCACCAAACGTGAAAAAAAAGTTTTTTTTGTAAAAGATAAAAATAAAAAACCAAAAACTTGATTATTAGAATTTTTCACATAAATTTTGAGGTTATGTGAAAAAAGTGTAAATATAAAAGTCTACAACTTTTATATTTACACTTTTTTTTTATTACCTACAACTTTGCCATTTAACTTTTTTCCATAGGACTTGTAATTTTGTCGGAAATTGAGATAAACCGTTTTTTACCCTTAAAAACGCCCCCCCATCCACTTCCCGACCTCAGATCGCCCGTAATTTATTTTTCCTTTTATTTTTGTTATATTCTCTTCCTTTTCCAGTGGGTTTCATCCTACTATTTTTTTTTTTTTGGTTTCAAAAATTATCGACCTTTTTTTTGAGGATGGGAAATCATCAAATGACCCCTCCCGCTCTGGGTGGAGCAGAAGGGAGTGTCAGACTCTTACTGACTAAAACCCACCCGTGTTCCTTCGGACAATCCCGCTGCCCAAATTATCGACACTGGTCTGTTAGATTGGTTTCATCTCTAAAAGATCTGCTATCTATATATTATATATACTAGTTGACCAAAAAAATAAATAGTAGCCGATTCTCAGACCTACCCGATATGCACTCAAAATTTCATACAAATCGGTCCAGCCATTTCGGAGGAATGTGGTAACACTGTGACATGAGAATTTTATATATTATATATATAATTCAAAGTCCTGATTGACTGATATATCAACGCACAGCCTAAAGCGCCGGTCTTCGAGACATGATATTTGGAGAGTGTGTTCTTTGTGATGCGTAGGTATCCACTAAGAAAGGGTTTCTCGAAATTCCAGCCCTAAGAGGGTGAATAGCGAAATTTCGCGCGGACGAAGTCGCGGGCAGAAGCTGGTCTCTATATATATCGATCGTTGCAGGCCATTTGGGTTCTCGAAAGTGGGTAACAGAAAATTACCAATCTAACCACTCTTTCTCTCAATATATCTAGCACGCGTACCATGACCACCATAGAAAAGGGTTTTGTTGACGGAAGAATAAACAAAATGGCAGATTTTAGACACATTTCTACTTATAGATTTCTGAAATACTCTGTGATTTTTAACCGACTTCTAAAAAGAAGGAGGTTCTCTATTCGGATGTTTAAAACGAAAATGCGGAAGCAACGGAAAGTAATTTTTCACTTTGAAGTGTTTTTTTTTTGGAAGTCGGTTGTTTTTAGGGTTCCGTAATCAATAAGGAACCCTTATAGTTTCGCCATGTCCGTCTGTCTGTCTGTCTGTCCTACGGCACCTCCCTACATGTAAAGTGGGAATTATATTTTTTTTTTCATCCTTTCCATAGTGTGGGATATACTTAGATAGGTCTTTCAAAAATATTAGGGGTTTGGGAAGATCACTTTTTGATTAAGTAAACCGTTCGTGACTTATCAAGCTTTAAAGTACCAACTTTCGTTAGAGTCAAGTGTCCCCCCCCCCTCTACCAACTAAACGGTTGTAGTTAAAAATTCAAATGCAGTAGTAGGCAGGCAGTAGTACCTATATATAACGAAGTTTATACGAAAACTATGACACATAAGTGGGCTTTACAAGTTTACGAGTAATAGTCGACCAATTGTATATGACTCGAAAATTGTCGGATCAGTTGAGAATTTGTATAGGAAGTCAAATTAGGTAGGTAGTCATATTTGACTTTTAGATAAAGCATGGTACGAAACTATCAGTCAGCAAATACGACCCGCACTTGGCTGTTATAAAAACTACGGAACCCTACACTGCGCATGGCACGACACGCACTTGACCGGTTTTTTTTTTTTGACGCGACAACGTCTTATAATTGGATGAAGCTGGCTGCACGCACGAAAAAACATGACGTCATGCGGCGTTACCTCGCTCTGAGGCGTTCCATTTAAGACTTGCAGTGCTTGCACTTCAAGCCTCGCTCGCTCGTTCGCTCGTCACAATCTAAAAAAATCGACAAAGAGGCACAGTCGAAAAAAAACAGAAAGAAAAAAATAATAAAGAATTAAATAAAAGATTTTTTTTATTTTTAATTTTTTTTTTTTTTTTGTATTTTCTTATGACGTTGTCACGTTCAACTATCGTCAGTAATCCGACTTTACAGACAACCGATTTTTTTTGTAAAAAAGTTTTGTCTATTCTATCTGTCATTTTTCTGACAGATGGATCTTGTTTCCGTAGGATAAGCACTCTAAACAAACAGAAGCTTTACCAACCATGACTAGCTAAACAGTTACCAAAACATGATTTATTCTCGTGCGAGTCTTGTACAAAGTGGAAACAAAAGATTCTCAAAAAGAAAAATGAAAATAAACTTAAACCTTTTGGACGTCGGAACATCACAAGAAAATGCCCCTATTTACCTACCCAGTACGGTATTCGCAATATTATCTATCAAAGAGAAAAACTGCACAGGAAAATAACGATAACTAATATAATAGTTTACTATTTTTTACTCGGAATAATGAACCAGGTTTTCAAGTTAATTGATTCATAGCTTTTTAATTAGAACCCGAGAACGACGCTGCGGTGAGTTTACGTTTAATTTAGTTCATATTTTATGGAAATTTGTATGAAAATAACATTAAAAAATCACCTTTTCAATTTGAAAATAAGGAGTCTTATGAACATAATAACATCCTATGACTATACTACTCGTATCATTACTATTTCTACTAATATGGGTCGTATAAGAGTTAACAGAAATAACTTAACTATCTACAGGCTGCACCAGAAAGGTGTGGTCAAAGGAGATGTCAATTTTTTATATGGACGTTGGTTTTTTATTCCGAGAAAAATCTAATCAGAATCAATCTACACCCAAATAAAAACTACAAACATATGGAACTTGGTACCACCGTAATAATATTTTTAGACCCCTACATTTAGGAAAAAAATTATAAATTATGTAATGATACTACATTATATTTTACTAGCTTTTGCCCGCGATTTCGTCCGCGTGGGTTTCGTACTTGCCTCAAATAAATTTAACAACCTCTCCACCTCCCCTTGAAAGGTAGTTATTTCGAAAATTAATGCCAACCGTCATTCAGCCGTCCCATACATTTGGGTCGAATAGGAATGAAGTTTTGTATGGGACAGTTGATCAAATTTTCACGATTACGATTTGATCTCATGGAGAAAGTTGTTCAGTTTGATGACCTAGGTGTCCTGTATAAATAAATTATAAATTAACGACCATGTTGTTTTTCTAAAGTGCGCAAAATATTTTGATTCGGTTTTCAGTACTATTTAGAGGAAATTCCGGAAGGCTTGTGTGTATATAATATAATATTAAACTTACATGTAACATACATGTAATAAAGAAATCTCCATATTTCATCAAGTCGTGAAAATCATACGAAAGCAGGGGCGAGTCACTAGTAAGCAATAAGAGGCTCGGGAAAAGCAAAATCAGTCAAAATCGTAATCAATCGAAACCTTTCGAGTCACAGAAAAAATTGGGCAACCGAAAAATACAAAATTCGGATTTCATTTTTCCTCGACAACGCACAAAAAGAATCGAACAACCAGCGTCCATATATTTCCTGAAATCTAATTATAAACATTTTAAGGTTTTACTGTTGGGAATAAAGGAAGAGCATTTCGGCGAAATATACTGGCCGTTTTAAAAGGCCATTAGCGAAGATTTAAAGAGTACCTCGGCTGCTTAGAGTCGCTTAACAATGAGCCAACGTAATGGCAAACAATGCAGGTCCACTTCATACAAAGGAGGTCTGTAAAGTGGGAAGTCATAATAATATGCAAGGATAAACCACCTGCATTATTATATTATTAACAGACGTATTTGGAGTTGGCTTAAGAGGAAATAATCCAGTGAAATAAATTGTTTTGTTAATATTTTAGCTTGTGATTTTAGGATTACGCTTAAGTCAGTTCATCTTTTATATTAAAGACAAATTAAATTACCTAGTTCTTATGGCTCTATTACTAAAAGTACCGAGAACCTACTCAAACGCTTACTTTATATATCACACTAATTTATAAAGGTGAACGTTTCTGAGTGTATTTGTATATTTGTTACTTCTTCACGCACAAACGGCTGGACCAATTTTGATAAAATTTGGTATGGAGGTAGTTGACACCCTGGTTTAACACATAAGAAACTTTTTATCCCGATATTTCCACGAGATCGAAACTTATGCGGGTGAAACCGCGGGGCGCAGCTAGTATTATCATAAATCATGAATAAAAATAAATTACTCATTGTCACGTAAACCACCTCTGTTCCCTTCTATTAATATCTTTCCTATTGATTCCCTTATCTTTGTGGCACTTTTGACCTTTATCAGGTTTTCTATCTACATGAGACCGTACTATGCTCTACTAGCTATTAAAATCAATGAGAGTTAAAATTAGATTACATTGAACTAAAAACCCGATCCCTGTAAAACAAGGATAAAGTAATATTTATTTAAATTCAATCTTTAGTTATGACTAATCAAATAAAATAACATGAAAACTAAAATTTTCCATCTTTCAAATATTATTAGTCAATCAGAAGAAATAATAACTAAAGGAACCTATAATATGAAAGTATGTAATCATAAAAAGTAGTCTGCGTTCTATTTTTTCTTATGAAATCTATAAATATTACGAGTACCTAATCTTCTTTCAGCTTACGTAAACCAAAAATAGGGAGGACTATTTACAATTCAAGAGAGTTCTGCAAAGAGAAATTGGAAATATGTAGGTCGTTCGCTAAATTAAATTCGAGCATTTTACAAATGTTAATAATAGTGGAAAAGTCGTGGTTTAATCATGAAGACATTTTCAGAAACGAGTCGTCGTATTTTGGTCGAACAGGTTATTAATAAAATCTGAATCTGCTTAGCCGCTAAAATAACGAAGATTACTTATTTAGGCCCAAGTAAGCTCGTGCACTTTTGTAACTGGACGATTTTTTGCCGCGCTTGTTTTTCAACTCCCAGTATTAAGCTGAACATTTAGAATAATAATAAATAGAACGCATTCAAGAGCTTCAGAAACATTTTGGTTCTTCAGCTCTTAGCGCTTAGCAGTACATTGTAAATCCAGTGCACGAAAAAAAAATTGCCGCGATAAAATATCACCTTGATCTGACACTTTTCCTATCAATGCTATCTCAAAATAACTAGGTATTCCCATCTCAAGAAAAAAGTTTTTTTTAAGTCAATAAGCTACCTATACAAAGTTGACAGTACATCTTATTATTCTGAACCTCCTTTTGACAAGCATAATCCTCTCAAATTGGATTCCTGTGTGACATGACAGCGAACATACCTATTCTCTTCGGACTATACAGAACACACAGCGTATTGTCTGTGTAACAATAGAAATACTGTGACAATGTATGAATTATTATGTTCTACAGAAAGACGTCGAAGAGTATTTGAACATATGAAACATTGTAGACCGGTACCTAATGCCTAAGTATACAAAGTATTAAGTTTATCGAGAAAGTAAGTCAATTTGCGGTAATAAATATCGCAAACAAAAAGCACAAAAAATAACACAGACAGATTATGAATTAGATCAAGACGAGAGAGTAAAATTAAAACAAATTATTAAAATAATAAACAAAGTCACCCAAAAATAAAGAGTAAACCACAGATTGCTAAAACCCATTAATAAGAATACCCGACAATGTATTTTGTAAGTGTGAAAAGCAAGTATTTCTAATGGAAACATCTTAACAACCCAAGCAAATGAATTTGTCTGTAAGTTCCGAAACTGATAATGGCCATCGAAACACCATTGGCTCAAACCCGATTTGGGGCTTAGTTCGACGAAACTATTAATGAATCTAAAATTGCATTGCGATTGCGATCGCCCCTTATGAATGGATTTCTAGCCGTAAACCCAATCACGATCAAATTAAGCAAATTGATGGCAAAAGCTGTTGTGTACGAACCTTTTGTAACTCCTCGTCGATGTACCAATTAATATCCGACGATGGCAGAGAGAAATCGGACGTGCAGTTCAGGAACACTTGCTCCCCGGGCTTCAACACTTTCGGCGCCCCGATTATCACGGGATCCGCCTGTGGCATAGCTGAACACAAAATAGATTTGAATACATCACACAACTCAACATCTAGGTGTCAAAACTTCGTTACAAACTTACACTAACCAAATACGGTGATAGCCCAGGGGATCGACTATCACAAAGTCCTTTGCAATCGCAGACGGGCATGCTCAACTTAATTAAAAGCCTTAAATTCGAATTGTCGAGTTACGCTATTGTTAGGCTGAGGCCATATTGATGTCAGCGGCTGGCGGTTTGTGCTGTTCAGATAATTGCATCGATAAAACTTGTGGTTTTAGAGGCGAGCGTGGTACGGCTATTAACGAAAGCTCGAGCTAGACGCTGTTAATGTCATCGATGTGCCCTCAGCCTGAAACAACTTATTTAACGTTGGCATAGTGTGCATTAAAACGCTAAGACTTAAATTTTCTTTATATTTTTTTAGATCACTTTGAAATAAGTTCACATATATTTGGATTTTGTTTGTGTTCTAGTGATAATGTATGATACATTGCAAGGCTAATCAGATCCCTTTCCCTTTGTGCGAATGAAGTAGGTATGTGTAAGTGGGTGGGAGCTTGGAGACAGTCAAGTAAGCTACTTAGCGACAATGTACTAGTAAAGTGTGTACTTGTAAATAAAATAAATTTTCTGACAAAAGGACTTAATAGTATCAAGTGTGTCTAGTGAGTACTTTAGATTTTATATTGTAGTGTGTAGCTGGATGTTTTTTGAATTGTTTTAAAGAAATAATAATGTTTCAGTTATGTTTTTTTTACATTTAGAAGCTCAATAAGTTTGACTCTGTAATGAACACTAATTAATTCACTTCACTGTTGGTCACAAAATATGATTCTTTCTGAAAGGCTCTGATTTACTCATTTTAGCATAATGACCTAACTTGGCTAGCCTATTTATAGCAGCGAAATATAAAAATTATGAGAACAGAAAGTAGATGAGAAATTGGAAAACATTTTCAGAGGGTTTAAAGGAAAGGTCACGGTGAAGTTTCAAATGAAAGCTTGCTGAGGCATTTATCTGAAAAATAACATTATGCTCGTTTTTTTTTAGTTAGGTAAGTGCTCTTTTGGAGATGGTGTTTTCGGCAAGAGACCTCCGATATTAACCTACATGGTCTTTATATAATCTGACCATTACAATGTAGGTAAATGTATGGACTTTAAAATATTGTACTTTGACCTCCGTGTTTGTTTCGGTGATTCTTCTCACAGTAGTCGGCTAGGAAACACCGACCTCATTCAGTTTAAAAAAATTACGTGTAAATTTTGATCCAATTTATTTTTAACAATTTTGCTTGTGTTTTGTTCAACAATTTATAAATTATCATTCTACAAAACGAAACGTTTGAATGAAGTTTCAAAACTGAATCCCGATTTGTATTTTCTTGTTTCATAATCAACCCTAAAACAAAATGATGTCTGTGCATGATAGTTTACCTGTAGGGTAGTTAAAGTAATTTTCATTTCTATTATAGGTACACTAAAATTAGCAGAGGATGTGCAAATCAGCGTTCCTGAGGCAAATTCTGTATTGGTTTACTGAATTTCAAAGGTAGCTCAAGGTAGCTAAAGGTAGGTAGTAAATTAATAGGTACGATATGAAAGGTCATATCGTACCTATTAATTTGAATAATCTAATAATAGTTCATCTCCATATCTACTCATATTCATTTATTTGCGTTCCACAAGATAAAACAAGATGTTAACAAAATATGGTTATAAAATTATCGCGCTGTTAAATCTCATAGAGATGAGAAGGGAATGCGGTACAAATACTTAATTAAATTTAAATAGTACTCGATCACCATTTTTTACCCTTACGATCTTCCTTTAACTAGGAATGAAATTCAGGTTTTACTTTATTGTCAGGATAACAAATGTAACCGACATAGCTCGAAGAATTGCCAAACTTAGGGTCCATTCCACCAAACTTTTATATCTAGAATAAGTCTTACCCTAAGAATAAATTTTGAAATTTTTAACAGTTTTTCCATATTAGAATTGTCAGACGTCAATTTTATTCTACGTTTAAAAGATATCTGACTTTGGTAAAATCAGCCCTTAGTAAGCAGGGGACATTGCTCCCAGAATAGAAGACTGATGGGGCCGAAAGGTTCTGAAGTGGCGACTGCCTACGGGAAGACGTAGCGCTGGAACGTTTCACAAAATACAGGCATTACGATATACCTTTAATGTTACTGATCACAAATAACTACACGGTATCAGAATTGATACTGGTTAATCTTTCGTACTAGTAGATAATAAAGTAATGAGGCTATTCCGTGATCGTCTCGTTCATTTTATCCTAATACCTCTTGGATGTTTTCATATCAAAATATTTTAGGAGAGATATTTTGGTAATGGGAATGTTTTTGTTCAATGTGGCAAATAGCTAATAGGCTGACATACACTTACTTTGTATGAGTAAGTTTATTGTTGGAGTTTGTTACGAGCTTATTCAAAAAACTAAAAATGCAATTTGATTTTCCCTAAAAAATCAGGTTCTTAGCTTCTTTAGGGCCGATTTTACCAAAGTCAGATTTCTTTTATACGTGGAATAAAATTGATGTCTAACAGTTTCAGTATGGAAATACTGTCAAAAATTCAAAATTTATTCTCAGGATAGGACTTATTCTAGGTATAAAAGTTTGGTGGAATGCGCCCTTAACCATTTTGTTCTTACTCATAATTTTGTTTTTCCGTCTTGAAGTCCCTACACAAAAACTCACACTGCATAAAACACCATTTACTATTTCAGTTTCTCTCGACCAAACTCAACTAGCACAGTACAGTTTGGTTGCAAGAATCAGATCACAGAAAAAACTGCGGTAAAGAAAAACAAACGTACAGTTACTTTCAGACTGGAGACTTGTTTTTGGTTTCCCTTCAACATCATCGATGTTTCGTTTTAAAAAACAACAAGCCAGCGTAAATAAATCGTTCATCATCATTAGCGTAGGGCCGTATAATATTTTTATTTGACAGTTAAATGGATGGAACTTGAGTTATTTGGGTGTTAAAATGTATTTTACTTTTACAGTTCTCTCAACACGAAACAACGGAAAACTCTATACAGACGCCAGCACATCAAGCTACCCGAAACTGTCAAATTTTCCCAATCAACTTTGAACCTTATGCTTTAGCGATAATGTTGAAAATCTATTAAACAAATTTGACAGATCGTAGTGCTGGCGTCTGTACATAAATATTTTACCGATACCCATATTTTTACAGTTGAAATAATATGTTTTTTTAAACAATAATCAATCAATAACAGTCTTAATTTTCTTTCAGTAATCTATGGAATGTTGTTTAATAAGAAAATACTAAACTATTAATTCACACTTTACAGTTCAGTTTTAAAATAGAAATCAACCTTTTCACTTTTGAAAAGGGTAATTTCTGTTCTAAAGCACCTTTACCAATTCTCCATTCTCCTTGAATTTTTACTTAAGACAACTTTTGCGAAGAAACAACTCGTGCTACTTTCAAAAAAAGTTCAAATTACATTCTTAGGCAGACAATGCACCAAGCAGTCAGATGACGTCACTCGTCCGTAATCAACATAGCGTACTCTAGGCACGTTTGATTGACTATCGCAGTCTGTAGCCATAGTATCGGCTTACAGAGCTTTCTGTGTAACCTGGATACCTAATGCGTTGTTTGCCTAGAGGAGGTCGTACAACATGATTCTGCCTGTTCTGACGGGCTGCACAAGGAATACTGATTGTATTACCACTGAAAGCCTAAGTCTTTGTTCAGTAACACTGCTGTCAAATCCGTAAATAAAAAAACATGAAAACGACAACCATGATATAAAAAAAAAATTGCAGCTGCTCTCTTTGATTTTTATTTAGACCTCACTATCGAAGACGAAAAATTTCGCCAATCAAAGGATTTGACAACAGGTTCCATTGAATAAGCAGATTTTGAGAAACTAGGCTTTAGAGGGAGGAAAGGGTAGTTTATTTATCTATAGAATAACGCCTTTCCATAGATTTTACATTTATAAGTCAAAAACCTTAAGAAACTGGCTGGGGCAGACTGGATGCAGAAGGCGGAGGACAGTGTTGTCATGTTGTGGCGCAGCCTAGGAGGCCTATTGAGGCTTACGTCCAGCAGTGGATTGTGATAGGCCGAGTTGATTGAAGTCAAAAAAACTAAATTCTAGAAATAATGACTGACTAAACTACAATGGTTTTCCCCTAAAGCTTCCTAAAGTATGATTCATAATTAACGATGGGCGTGAGGCACTTCGAAAATTGACAAAAATGTAGAAAGAGGACATTCGAATATTGCGTCTGCGACCATCGAATAATCCATGCGCATCCATTACCGGAATACATTCTCGCTCACTTAACTGGTTTCTCTTGGTCAATTATTATGGCTTATATTTCCATGTACCAAAAACAACTGATCGACTCTGGCCATGCAAAAATGAACCTTGATTACCATACGTACAGATGTAAATTTTCTTCACACATTTTCTACAGGTGTAAATCATTCAAAACAAATCTAATCTCACCAACAACAGTCATATGTTTCGTCTTCCTCGCTATCTGGAACCTCGGCCCTTCGGTCGACACCTCACAGGTGTAGGCAGCTCTCGTTGAGATGGGGGGAGGCATGACCCTGACCACGCAGTAGTCTGGCTGGCATTCACCGCCTTGCACCATCACGTCTGATATGTTGAAGAGACGGATTGAAGGCTGTGGACAAGGGAATAATGTCATTAATTTGTTTGAATGGTGATATTTTGCATCATCGCGTCTAAGAAGAAAATGTAGGCATGTGGGTGTTTACAGGCGCTTCGATTTCTTCAGAAACCAAGCAAGTATCTAGGTATGCAGGTAATATGACTTTGTACCGGCGCGCGATGCTACTAGATGCTGATGTCATTTAATGAGACCATCGTAACATGGTGAATTCCTGTTTAACTAAATTAAATACTGTGTTATTACTTCAAAACAAAAGTATTGACAAGTTTATGAATTTTCTTTTAATCATAATAACAAAACAGTGCACAATATGCTTTATTAAATACACTACCTCAAATTTTTTGCCAAAACTTTCACTATCATTCTACCATAGCATAGTTAACACGTTACTATCCCAAAAAACATTACCTAAAATTCGCCTATTTTGACTATTCAAAAGCTTTATCCATGTACAGCATGTTTCTATTCCTATTTTCTATTGGATCGGCATCCATTTTCCCCGAAAACAGATTGTATCGATAACTGGCACATCTGGTGATAACAACGCATTTCATATTGAATGTAGCACGTTCGTTTTCCTAGTGAATGTACAATGTTACAGCGAATACCTACTTGTAATAGGGTAATGGTGTTGATTTTAAGTGAGAGTTATAAGTGCAATTTCAGTGGGCTTATGGCTAAGTAATAACAGCCGCACGGATCAATCGATCAGGTTAAGCTACGGTTGCCTCGGTTGGTCCGTGGATGGGTGATCATATTTTACATATCAAGGCTATTCAAGTGCTAAGCACGTTAAGCCATTAGTCCCGGCTGTCACTCGTGGATCTTTGGCAGTCGTTACGGTTTGTGAGAAGCCCAGTCAGACAACCAGCAGGGTAATTGCGTAACACACTATTAGTAGCAATGGGTTTCATTTTGACAGATCAACAACGTTCATTGCGTTTTTTACATGTTGAGCAGACACATTTTTCGAACATATGAAGCAAGGGATTAGCAATATGTTTCAAAATGATTCAAATTGAGATCGATAGTGTGTTTCGCAATTAGGGTGCAGGTCTTACCAAGGGGTTTCGTGTTATCCAGTAACTGAGTTGTGGAGGCAGCTGAGATGAGAATGCTAAGAGGGATGTGTGGTGTCACACGAATGGATAGAATAAGAAATGAGTACATAAGAGGAAGTTTGAAAGTGGCACCGGTAACTGAAAGGTTGCGTGGAAATCGGTTGTCATGGTATGGGCATGTGTTACGGAGAAATGAGGAAAATGTCGTGAGGACAGTTTTGAGTATGGATGTCGATGGCTATAAGAGTAGGGGAAGAACAAGGAAACGATGGATGGACTGTGTGAATGATGATATGTTTAGAAAAGGGGTGACGACCAATAGAGAAGAAGAAAAATACATGTTGCGCGGACCCCAAATAAATTGGGATAAAGGCAGGAGAATGATGATGGGTTGTGGAGGCCAGATAGGCAGTCACTCCATGTAACATACTTGCACCCAGCTGCATCCCGTGGGACTGGAATCCAACCCCCACATAGTCAGGAAAAGGTTAGGCAGATTGATTTTGACCTTAATAAAACCTTTAATGCTGTTTCTAAAATATTTTTGAAAATATTTTTCTATTTATTATAACTTACAGTTTGTCAATGTCTCGGTCGACCTAGAAGTACCTTACTAAATCAGTTGTTTGTGTAAATTCCCATGAAAATAAAAAATATTATATTTTTATTTTTCAAAATTGACAACCCTTTTAGCAACGAGGCCCCTGGATACAGTCGATCTTGTAAACCTAGCGGCAAAACTACAAAGCACAAAGCAAATATCACTGAAATCGTAGGAACCAGGCATACGTAGGTAACCATTTTAGGTAACTACGTAGATAACTCACACTAACATCGTATATATTGACTGTATTCTGTAACTAGTTTAAGTCGCCAACTTTAGACATGTTTATGATCGGTAATGAACTTCGATAGATTGAGTTCGTTGATTTAAAACTGGCTAGTCTATTACTATGTATTGTATAAGACTCGTGTAAGAAATCATTGCCTATGAACTGAACGACTCAAACAAACATGATTAACAGAGGGACTCAAGATATTTATTGCATTTCACAATGTGTACACACAAAGTGCTAAGATAGACTTGGGAATTCTTTCACTTCGCTACATGAAGGACATTTAATGTAATTATTTGGAGTAACAAGACGACGAGGCGTGACGGCCGATTATTGGGAGTTTATTTATTTACACGTTGATTGCCGAAGCGCATAACTTAAATGGTAGTACTGTACTTAAGTATAAATTGGGTCATTATATTTACCGTCATAATATAAATTTTCAGCAATAAAATTAGAAGAGAAGAAATACCTTCCAAAGTTACTGTTTACTTTTCAAGGGACATGCGCGAGTTTAAGATTGCCGTGGGAAATCAAAATACGTTTAGTATCTTCTGGGGATAAATAAACGACTGGTATGGAATAATAAAACGTATTTTACGGCACAGTAAACAGCTTTTATATTTTTTTTTTCGGATAAACTGTGGAAGTAAAGTGTTTAACTTTGTATAAGTTCATATACTTACGCCAAAAAGAAATATCTCTTTGTTTTTGTTTCTTTTTTATTGATATGATATCCGATTTTAATTTAATGCTGTTTCCTGATCAGTTTGCTACATGCTCGATGCAAATTCTGCCTTTTTTACAGCCGAAATTGAGTTACTATACTTCTTGTTTTGTCGGCACAATAAAACCCCAGCTTCCGATAATGTTATCTTACTATTCTTCGACGATCTATCCGTTATCCATTTTCATGAAGACTACGTGAATAATAATAAAGTTTTCTCATTGTTCTGCTGATGTCATGCCAGGATTTTGTAATATCTTGGAGCTTATTGCCCGTTCTTCTCCAAGAGATCTACGTTTCGAAATGGGCAACTAGCTTCAACTTTCTGACAAACTGACAGACTTGTTAATTTTGACAATTCAAAAGCGCCTGTAAATGGTTTTATTGTAATAAATGCTTTGAGTTTCAGTTTTATTCTATTCTATTCTAAGTGGCAAAAATACGTTTTATTGAAGCTAACTCAAAAATTACCGAAGCAAATTTAATAAAATTTATATGTGACTACCACTTTTAATGGATAGGGTATGTGCGCTCCATTAAAAAAAGAATTTTTGAAATCGATTCACATTTGCTGGAGACATCGCGTAACAAACATAAAAAAACCAACATACAGTCGAATTGAGTACCTCCTCCTTTTTAAGTAGGTTAAAAAAAATCCAAAGCTTGCAGGCAACTTGCTGGAATTAGCAATTACAGCGTTTCATTAAGCTTAGTCATTATTAGGTAATTTTACATGAAATTAAAAATTAAATTCCTAGGCTATTTGTAATCGCCATTAAACAAGTAATTACAAAACCAGTTGTTAGTTGGAAAGGAAACAACAAAGGAAAATGATGTAGGTATTTACATTTCAAAATCTATACTACTCGTAATATTTTATAGAGGAAAGATTTGTATGTATGTTTGTAACGAATTGGCTCAAAAAGTACTGGACCTATTTTAAAAATTCTTTCACTATTTGAATGCTACATTATCACTGATTAATATAGGCTTTTTAAATGCAAAAAATAATAAAATGTTTAAAAAATAAATGTCCACCCGTGCGAAGCCGGGACAGGCCGCTAGTAAGTTATAAAGTTACTTATACCTACAGCATCGTATCGTGATCATATCCAAGTTTATATAATTATTCATGCTTATTACGAAATTCTTTGATGATTAATTTCTATAGGATATTTCAAAGTTATAATAACTATAATAATGTCATTGATACTCTTTTATACACTGGACTGTACGCGGACTAAGACAATAAAAACAAAATTACAATTTAAATAATGAATACACAACGAGCACATAAATTGAAAATCGTTAACAAAACTTCAGCCACCATTTTATACAAACAAAAACATTTGCAAAAAGTAAACGAGCGACCATCCCGCAAAAACGGAACGTAACTTTAGAACAAAACTATGTCCTTTGCAAAACGAGAAAGAAATAAAAAACAAACGCACCTGCTGTGTGGGATTATATCTGAATATCTCGTTAGTGTCGCGGTACCACTTGACAGAATGAAGCTTCTGTTCATCCATCTTGAAGTGGCAGCTGAGCTCGGCAGCCCGCCGGGGGTCGGCGTACAGCGGCACCTTTAGCTGCGATATGTCGTGTGCTGATGCTATTGCTGTGGAAGAAAGAGAAGGGAGATTAACATGTCTGACTTCATACAATCGACTCTCGATAGTTCGGCTGACTTCGGCTGTCGCAGAAACCGTCGTTGTGGCTTTGTCACAGCAGTATGCTGCACGATAGCCGATTTACGCGAATGTGACGCGTAAATGGATGGTTTCGTAAATTTTACAATAAGTATTTGCTTGTTAAGTGCGTCACTTCCTACACAAGTATAATTTTTTTTCTCTGGGTTTTTTTTTTGTTTTTATTTTTTTAATCGTTAGTGTCTTACTGTTGAGCAAAGACCTCGATACTCTCTTTCCACCTCTCTCCCTGTCCAGAGCTGTAAAGGACCAATCCTTATTAACATATTAGTTATCCCCAAAATGATTAAATGAATTATGTGCTACTGCAGCTCGAAGTAAAGGAACTCGACATAAAGGGAACCATTCATTGCCTCTTTATATATAGAGGAGAAACAAACTGAATCACTGCCGACATTGTTCAGGTAGGTTGATAGTCTTGGGTAAATGAAATTTTACCTTTGCCCTACCAGGCTATCGATATTAACGGCTACGACAGGTCCGAAATTCAAACGTTGAACCAAATGCCTCCACGTTTTCTAGTACGTGATAAAAAATCAAAAACCGTCAAATATTCGGATAGCGTTGCAAACGAAACAAAAACGATTTTCAGTACTTTCGCACTGAGTAATAGAGTTAGTTATAAAACATTAAAAAAAAAAACAGTAGTTATGTAGGTTTTGGTTATCCAAGATAAATATTTATTTATTTATTTAATACATCAAGCACATAAGTGTACAGAGGCGGACTTAATGCCATAGGCATTTTCTACTAAATATTGCAACTGTATTATTATAAAACTTTTAATTATAACTCATACATAGTTTATGAAAGCCGTAACGTAACTAGATGGAATCTTTAACATCTATTTTGATAGAAGTACCAGGTACTCTTTGACTGGCTCACACTGCTCTCTTATACCTATTAACACAGTAATTTGAAAATATTATTGTAAAAGCAAAATATTTTTAAAACCTTGTTGTTTCTTACCGGCTCTTTTGCATTGGAAATGACCTGTTGGAATTGCGCACCTAGCTTTCGACATTAATTCATAGATGCCCATGTTGGTTGATGCGAAACAAAATATTTATTTTAATTTGAATCGTCTTCGGGGACATAGCTTTTCCATAGATCTCGTCCCGTAAATTAAGTGACATCCATAGTATAAGCATAATCAGCTTATAATGTTCTCACTGCTGGGACGCAGGCCTCTCTGAAAGAGAGAGAGGGCCATAATCCACCACGCGAGCCCAATGCGGGTTGGCAGATATCACAAGTCTTCGAATTTTTGGTTCTTGGACATGCCTCAGAATGTTTTCCTTCATCGTTTTGAGAGCAGTAGTGATGAAATTATTAACACAAAGTAAAGCACCTGACTGGGTTCGAACCTCAAATATAGATAGACCTAGATAACGCAAGTATCACGATCTGTATAAAAACCAAGCGTGCCAATTTTTTATCTACCTACTATGGCGTCACAAGTGCTCTTTCTCACTCACGCTCACCCAGCCAGCAGTACACAGGAGTGAGCGCGAAAGTGGCGGTTTACTATATTTTTGGCACGCGAAGTAGTTGCTATTGCGTTATCTAGGTGTATCTATATCTGTGGTTCGAACCCACGATCTACAACTCGTAAGTCGAGGCTATTACCACTGGGCTGGGCTCGTCTGACATCCGTGCGGTCAGAAAATTCATAAACAATGCTTTTGTTCAAGTCGCGATTTTGGAGATCACAGATAAGTATATCTCCACACTATGTCTCACTTTAGTCCTGTCAAATCAATCAGCGCTGACGTACCTAAATTTACGTAATTTTAGTGGGCTAGTTTTTAATCACGTCTAAACTTGTATGGAGTAGTATCAGGCGCTGATCATTTTGACAAGACTAAACTAAAATTTATCTTCTGTCCTTTTCTTAATGAAATAGAAAGAAAAAGATGCACTAAACTTAAATTTAGTTCAGTTTGTGAACAAGAGAATCGGCACCATTGCCTAAATATTTCTTCTCCAAAACAACACTCCAAACGTCAAAGCGAAGAAAGAGCACAACATTTATTTAGACTACTGACATAACAAAACCGTTCCTAACCTTTGGTGTAGAAAATTAGCATAAAATTAAATATGTAACCCATATTTTAAATGATTTTAACGTGCTGTAACACATGGGAATTATCTACGCAACGTTTAATGATAAATGAGAGAACATGGTATTTGTTTTTACAAGTTACAGATGGGTAGCTCCGAGTGTATTTTTGTTTGGTCTTAATTTTTTTAAGAATATCAACCTAAGGACCTAGTTAAAGTGACATTACATCAGCGATAACGATGATGGAAAAGTAAAAACTACTGACATAACACTTGCCGAAAATATTATGTCTATCTTGTTGAAAGACGTTGTAGAAAAAACGAAACACTTTGTAAGCGATTGCCATTCGTTTAGCCCTCTAGACTTACCCGCCCTTGCTTCGCACGGGTGCAATCTACAAATATGGTGGCATATCAAAACACAAAGGCTCCTTCAAACAGGCGCGACACGCGACGCGGTTTGCGAGCGTGCTTTTACTTTCTGTTATATCTGTATAAATTAAATTCAATTATTAATGTGAAATACACAAAAACCTTCCGGAACAAATACTCTAAATGAATTTAAAATCCAAATCGAAATCTGTTGTGTATAATTTATAAAAATTAAGGCGTCACATAGGTAGTAGGTTTTATTTGATAATATTCATAGACATTGATCGCCAATGCAGTGGGATAATAATAAGCTTACACTATGTATTACAACCTGTCCTAAAATTCAACGATAAGCGCACCAGAGGATGGACCTGATCATGATTACTCGAGAAAAAATAATTTTAAAAAAATCCCAATTTGTTTGATAATTACAAAGTGGACTGAAAGTAAAAAAATTAAGGAAAAAATAATTTTGATTGATTTTTGTGTAAAAACTACAGGGATTTTTAAGGGTTGTGGTGGATAGCAGTGCTAGTTAGGTTGCCGATACATAAAAAAAAACATAAAAATATATGAAAAAATAGGGTCATGGTAGTTAAAAATATCTTAAGGGTTGTCAATTTTTAAAGGGTTTCAATGTATAATACCTATTTGTAATTAACAAAAAAAATGTCTTTTTTTTTCACGAATAATCATGAGCAGAGCCAACACAGTCGTTATCGTATCCGCAACCCTTATTGGTAGAGAATGCCGAAGGCATTAAGTCCATCTTTTAATAAATAAATTGTATTGAATTTAATATTGTACAACGGAGTGAAATAATTTTTTATTTTACAAATTACGCTTAGATACTACGAGTACAACAACTTTAATTAAAATTTTAATGATTCCTGTTCGAACTTATTCTGCACAAAACAAAAGAAAACAGACAATTTTTTTTAATACAATAATTAAAACGATTTGGAATTTGTATTCGTGTAAATGTTCATAAACGTGTCCTTTCATATTACTGTTTTAATAATATTAATATTAAAATAATACGCTAAAAAACAAATGAGCTCTGCCTGTGAAAGCAAATGAAAATGAAGACTGGAATTAAATAATGTAAAGTCAGCCGATACGAGCGCGACAATTAATTTACTCACACGGATAATTCGTAGACATGGCTACGATTAAATGCTACGGCGGCGTAGGTGTTGCTACGGCTGACGGCGTAGATGCGCTACAGCGTTAATATGGTGGAAAACATTAATGACTATGAAAGTTATTGCTATTTTTTAAGAATAATAATTGGTAACGCCATCTCGTGAGATTTTTAATAACAAATTGACATCACCCCTGGATAGTTCTTCATTTGACGTAATTGTCAGAACAGGCGATCATATCTCTTTCTCCCTCCCGCAAGGCACGCCTACCCCTAATTGGCCAAGGCGTGGGAGTTCCGTTACGACGGTCGTGCCGCGTAGCCGTGCCACAGCGCTGCGCGAACGCCGCTCCGCATGCTCGAGTACGCCGCATCGCATGCTTTATCCGCTTCAACCGCTTCCGCAAGAAAAACTGTGATTGAACTAAAAACAACCGCCCGCGGGTGTGATTGAGTGATTGGTGCATGAGAGACTCCTGTGATCAGCTTCGAAGCAGTACCGCCAGCCGCCATTTTCGACGCTAACACGTGTCGCGAGGGAAGATATTGTAAAGTAAGGCGTGCTCTCCTTGTATTCCTCTCAATTGATCGCCCGTTCATCACCTAATTTCTGTCTAGGCGAACACCGCCAACCTTTCTAATACAGTCCACTTAAAAATAAAACATTTTTTCGAATCGCCTAGATAATTTGGTAATTTCCATACCATTTTCTGGTCCTTTGAGCCGGATTCATCGCTTACCCCGCATTCTTATAACGCGTAGGTATCTTCTAGAAGTACCTACGTAGGTGGTTAAAGCACCTAGCTATACCCCTACACTATTATATAGATATACCCATTACGTGGTCATTCCCGCACCCAGTAGGTAATATACTCAAAGTAGCTACCTACATACATAATTAATAAAATAAAAACTATCATAGTTGTCTTGTAAATTCCATATTTCAAGCATCTTTTAGTAATACCGCCAATTTTATGAAAGTTCTCGCCAAGCTAGGAAAAAACTACCGCATAACTACTACCGATCTTACATTTAGTTATCTTATTTCACCTAAGAAATATAATAGGCACTTTAGATAATTATAGTTTGGATAGGTCATAAATACTTGTACCAACATAAACATGTCGAAAGAACGGGAACTGTCAATTTTGGAAGCTAAACGCAATGTTTTATTTGAGCGTATTCAAGGTATATACGAGCGTTCAAAAACTGCCCATACTTCCGAAACTAAAACGGAATCGTTTCTTAGTTATTGTATGACTGTAGATAATATTCGAACAGACTTTCATCATTTGTTGGACACTTATAACGCAAAGTTACTCTCTATTGAACCCGAATCGAAGCCGAATTACCAGGCGTACATTTCGTTCGAGGATCTTTTTTGCATCATCAAACGCATACAATCGCAGCTAGAGGGTAAAAGTAACACAACCGCACAGGCGTCGCCAGTCCGAGCGCCCCGTCTACCCCCAATTGAACTTATGTCGTTTGATGGCGATATACGGAACTGGCCATTGTTCTATGCTAGCTTTAAGTCAACGGTGCACGACAATGGCTCTCTGACAGATGCAGACAGGTTGTACTATTTAATAGGTAAACTGTCACCGAAAGCGCATTCCGTATTTGCAGGTGTAACTCCCAGTGCTGAGAATTATCAGGTCATATTCCAGTCACTCCTTGATAGGTATCAAGATACCCGTGTCCTAGCGTCTACCTACTTTGACCAGGCTTTGAATCTTAAATTGTCCGGTCCCGCCTCTGTTTCGAATTTCCAGCTGTTCATGGATAACTTTATCACCGCCGTTAACGCCCTTAAAAACTTAAAATTAACGGATCTTTCCGACTTTATATTATTACAACTCGCTTTAAAAAAGTTCGACCTAGAAACGGTACGTGCCTTCGAGATGACTGAACGTAATAATAAAATACCTACACTAGATAGCTTTATTTCCTTCATCAACGATCAGTGCCGAATATATCATAATACGCAGCCTAGTGCATCTAGCTCGTCAAATGATAACAATGGTAAACAGAAGACAAATAAATCGCGAAATAGCAAGAGTAATCCCGTCCCTAACCCGCAATCTTACGTAGCATGTTCAGAGTCTAACAATAATAATTCGAATAAGTGTCTGTGCAATAATATTGAGCACGACCATTATTTTAAATGTCCCGCTTTTAATAATTTAGACCCGACTGCGCGTTTTAAATGTGTGAAAGAAAACAAAGCTTGCGTTAATTGTTTAAGCTTAAAACATAAAACAAATAATTGTTCTAGTAATTCTAAATGTCGATTATGTAAGCAGAAACATCACACATTGCTGCACTTTGATAAAAAATCACCGGTATCGGATGAGTCACCTACTACGTTACCGCGGCCGGCTCCGAACGACAGTACTACAGCCGCCCCGCACGCCTCCCAGTCAGAGGTATCGCTGTGTACGACGTCCATTGCGTATGCGCGCGGTCGGCGGCGCTCGGGCACTTATGTTCAGCGCAATATAAAGCAGCAATGTGTAGCGTCCACAACGGTCTTGTTGGCAACAGCACAAGTTATTGATTACGATGTTAATAACAGACCACATACAATTCGTTGTTTACTCGATAGTGCGTCACAAAGTAATTTTATTACTTCTGATTGCTTCAAACGCCTAGGACTGTGGAATAACTTTAAGAATACGAAATTAATAATTAAAGGGATCGGTGGGTCAGAAAAATCTTGCAAGGGTTCCGTGGACGTTAAAATACATTCACGTTTTAATAACGACGTTAATTTTGACATTTCCTCACTTATCGTAGAACGTATTACGGACACTTTGCCAAACGCGCAAGTGGACGTATCTCAACTCACACATCTCGAGATGTTACCGCTGGCAGACTCTGACTTTGCGCAGCCGGGAAACATCGATGCCCTGATAGGAGCCTCCATATTACCACATATATTTTTACATAAAGTGGTACGTAGTAAACAACATAATATACCTCCCGCTATTGAGACGGTATTGGGGTATGTGATTATTGGGGCAGCTCTTCAAGCGAGGCCAGTTTGATCTTGTCAAATGGACAAGCAACTGTAAAGAGGTTCTCACGCACCTACCTGATTCTCACAAGGCTTCTCCAGACATTGAGTTTGAGAGGTCTGTACCGCATAAGATTCTCGGTTTACGCTGGGATAAATCCTGTGATAGTTTTCGATTTGACGTCGCACCACCTGATGATAAGTGCACCAAGCGCACTATGCTGTCCACAGTGGCTCGACTATGGGACATACTGGGTTTTGTGGCTCCCACAATTTTGTACGCCAAGCTCTTGATCAAAGAGCTTTGGCTATCAAAGTGTGAGTGGGATGACGCACCTCCCGACCATATTGTCGTCGCTTGGAAGCAATTTTGTATTGAGCTTTCAGCGCTCAATCAAATTGTTATACCACGCCATCTTGGGTTGGTCGACGGATGCACTGTCAATCTAATAGGATTTGCTGACGCCAGCGAACGCGCTTATGGCGGAGTCGTATATTTGCAAGTCCGCATTGGTACTAACTACTCGGTGCAGTTAGTTTGTGCCAAGTCCAAAGTCTCGCCTGTCAAGACTATTTCGGTTGCGAGATTGGAGTTGTGCGCGGCCCTTCTGCTGTCTCAGTTGCTCTGCAAGGTTCAAGGCACAGTTTCGCCCCATTACCCCATCAATAAAATATACGCATTTTCTGACTCCAAGGTAGCGCTCGCTTGGATTTCTTCCTCTCCGCACCGCTGGCAGACTTTTGTCGCCAATCGCGTTACTAAAATATTAGAGCTGGTTCCCGCTACTTGTTTCCATCACGTCGCGGGTATTGAGAATCCTGCTGATTGCCTTTCTCGTGGGGTTACTCCATCCAAACTTCTGCAACATACTTTGTGGTATCGTGGGCCTTCTTGGATTACCCATGATCCATCTGAGTGGCCCATACAACCTTGTGACCACAGTGCAGAAGCCGAGGATGCACCCGAACAAAAGTCTGTTTCTCATCCCGTGGTCGTTGAGGTCGCGGAATCTCCGATCTATGCACTCGCGCTGCGCATGTCGTCGTGGTCTAAGTTACTACGCGCCATCGTATATGTCTATAGGTTTCTTAGGCAACTTCCTATTGGGGCTTCTGTTTCAAGCTCTGACCTTGAATTTGCAGAGTATAAATTGTTGCGAGCTGTCCAGGCTGTTTATTTTAGTAACGATATTAAAAAATTAATAAATAATGTACCTTGTTCTCCCGCGCTTCTTAAGCTCAAGCCATTTCTCGATGAGCATGGCATCATACGCGTTGGCGGTCGTTTGTCTAATTCGGACGAGCCTTACAACTATAAGCATCCTTGCGTCTTACCGCGTCACGACCATGTCATTGACCTTCTTGTTGATTTCTATCACAGGAAGCACCTCCATGCCGGTCCAGAGTTGCTTATGTCCTTACTCAGGCATAAATATTGGGTTTTAGCCGCACGGCGAATAATTCGCCACAGAATATATAAATGTAACGTCTGTTTTAAATTCCGTCCTCGCCCGGTCTTTCCTCTGATGGCTGATCTACCGAGCCATCGCGTCAAGCAGATAGATAAAGCTTTCACACATACCGGCTGTGATTACGCAGGACCGCTGCAGTACACACCAGTGCGTGGTCGTGGCGTTAAAAGCCGTAAAGCTTGGCTATGCATTTTCACATGTTTGACGACGCGCGCTACGCATATTGAAGTTGCGACGGATCTAAGCACAGTGTCATTTCTGGCAGCCCTAAAGCGATTTCTTTCGCAACGCGGCCCTATACAATGTTTGTACACGGACAACGGCACTTGTTTCGTAGGTGCAAATTCTTATTTACGCGATCTCTATAAATTTCTCAACAGAGAATATCGTACCCGTCTTCAGGAAGAACTTTCCATGAATCACATAGATTGGAAGTTTATTCCGCCCGCTTCTCCACATTTCGGCGGATGTTGGGAAAGCATGGTCAAGGTAATTAAAACGCATCTCTTCAAGGTCATAGGCCAACAGATCCTCTCCTACGAAGAGCTTTTAACTGTGCTCGCTCAAGTCGAGGCACTGGTCAACTCGCGTCCGCTCACAGCACTGAGTAGTGACCCTGCAGAATCATCCGCGTTAACCCCTGCGCATTTCTTAAACACAGCGCCATTGTCGTCACTTCCCGCTCCTGAAGCAGACTCTTCTAGCTTGCTTCAGAGACATACTCTGCTTGATAAGCTCGTGCAGTCGTTCTGGCAGCGCTGGCGTTCTGAATACCTTCACCAGCTTCAGATAAGGTCCAAGTGGAATAGTCCTGCATCGCCTATACAGGAGGGTATGTTAGTCATTGTCATGAATGATAATTCTCCGCCGCTTTCATGGCCTTTAGCCATCATAGATAAATTGCACACATCTAAAGACGGTACAACCCGCGTTGTTACTGTAAAAACCGCGAAGGGTAGCTACATACGCCCTGTTGTGCGTCTCTGTCCGCTACCGACTCAGTGAGATCTAGCCTGAAGTTGGATCTCTCTCTTAGTTTTAGGTATTTAGTTAATAGCTTTGTTATAAGTGTTCCGTTAATTTAGATTAATTTAATATCATAACGCTGTTTTAGCATATGGATAGGTTATGCGGTGGTATACCTAACATGGCTTATTTTATTTTGTTTCCTTTTAAAGGCAACCCTTTAAAGCCGGGGGGAAATGGTAACGCCATCTCTTGAGATTTTTAATAACAAATTGACATCACCCCTGGATAGTTCTTCATTTGACGTAATTGTCAGAACAGGCGATCATATCTCTTTCTCCCTCCCGCAAGGCACGCCTACCCCTAATTGGCCAAGGCGTGGGAGTTCCGTTACGACGGTCGTGCCGCGTAGCCGTGCCACAGCGCTGCGCGAACGCCGCTCCGCATGCTCGAGTACGCCGCATCGCATGCTTTATCCGCTTCAACCGCTTCCGCAAGAAAAACTGTGATTGAACTAAAAACAACCGCCCGCGGGTGTGATTGAGTGATTGGTGCATGAGAGACTCCTGTGATCAGCTTCGAAGCAGTACCGCCAGCCGCCATTTTCGACGCTAACACGTGTCGCGAGGGAAGATATTGTAAGGTAAGGCGTGCTCTCCTTGTATTCCTCTCAATTGATCGCCCGTTCATCACCTAATGTCTGTCTAGGCGAACACCGCCAACCTTTCTAATACAGTCCACTTAAAAATAAAACATTTTTTCGAATCGCCTAGATAATTTGGTAATTTCCATACCAATAATAATACCTATTTTATTAAAAACGTGGTATAAAAAAATACAAAATAACAAGAGCATACATGTTTTTACTTAACAGTTATAAGCGTTCAATTTTTACAAGCATTATTAACATTTATTGTCAAAGAAGTCTTTGACACTATAAAAACTATGACTACACAACCATTCATGCAATTTATTTTTGAATAATCTCATATTTATGGTTTTGAGATTATTTGGTATCTTATTATATTATATACGTACAGTGAGAATCACGATGTGGGTACCCGCCTTGAAAGCACCTACGTTTGAACCCGTGATGGCCGCATCTATCCGTTTTGTATTTTATTGTAATATTTTATCAAACAGTTTATACGTAAACAACAATGCACAAAAAAATACATGCAATATTTCAATAACGATTGTAACAGTTTAGTTGATCTGAAGGTTGAGGATGTGAAATATGAATCCGCTGATTCAAGTTCCATTCTGGCAGTAGGTATGATATAATTAGGTTTTTGTTGTCATCAAATTATATTTTTCTCTAAGTCAGAATTATTTATGCAACTTTTTCTTTTATATATTGTTATAACCAATAGGTTTATATTAAAATAAAAGAAATATAATTTATTTTAGTAAAATTTATTATAAATTGAAAACTTAACTATATACCTAACTAATAGTATAGATAAGTAACTGTAACTTCAAAAAGTTTGTATCGATTCACAGCAAAATAATCAATTTAAAACAACTACTTATAATGGTTGACAATTTGCGTTTCAAACTAGTAGAATAATAAAGAACTACAATCTTTGTTCTCAAGAAATTATCTATCATTTTAATTTTTGTTAACACAAACACGTATCGTATGCAAAAGGTGAATCAAAAGTAGACTCATTAGACGGTAACTTCATTAGAGATTAGTAAAATGTATGCATAACTACCCTCAATTAACAAACTATGCAGTATGCATTCTCTGCGAGCTCATCTAAATCGATTAGACAGAGACAGAATTATAACGCTAAGTAGATTGTTAATTCATTGTATGACTAACTACCTGACTAGCTCAGTTTGTAAGAGCTCGCGGTAATCAATGGATAATCAATGATTCGATGGTTCGAATCTCGTCCGGCAAATGAATACTTTTTGTGTTATTCTTAAGGATGTACCTATACGTTTGAATTGCAAAGTTGTAGCAAAGCTAATTTTAATACAACTGGGGTAACTAATTGATGCAGCCCACTGTACACACAAAAGATATACAACTTTTATTATATTTAACAAGTCTCGGAAAGACATCCAGTACGAGCCTGTGGGGGGTCTCGTCGTTTATGAGGATATAAATCATCTGCATTACTAAATAATTCCTTATGCTTCCTCACACACATACTTGTTTCATATAAAATGTAAAGAGACGGTAGTGGCAATAAGCCAAGCTTTTTAAATATCGGCCTACAGGATTCGTCAGGTCGAAGTCCTTTTATTGCTCTGAAGCATATTTTTTGCAATAAATGCTCTATTTTGCTCTGTGTTATTATCCCACATTATCAAGCCACAGCGGAGCTACGATTCAACGTATGCACGTGCAACGTGCGGACGTAATTGTTTTTGCTCGGTATAATAGCCCGTAGTCATTCAGTATTTAATAATAATAATAATAAATTGTTTATTGGACCAAACATTTTTGTACAATCAAACACTTACAAACAACTTTTATGCAACAAGAGAAAAATACATATCATGATAGTAACAATTATAGTACGTAGTATTTGTATTGAATTCTGGTACCCAAGGAAAGATTAAACTTGTGTTATGGGTACCAGGATCCTCACGCTACTTATACACAGCAGAAGTTACATCAGAAGGCCAGAAGTTATACAAGTGAATAATTTGAAAAAAGCCCTTTTGTGTGAATGAGGAGTCGTAATTTTGTGACATTGTGCGTTGGTTGGTGCGCTAAGAAAAATACAAGTGTATAGTTTAGTATTGCATGTTTTGTTGTCGCTAGAAAAGATTTTTGTTACAGAAAATTCACTATCATGGAGCAATTAAAATAGTATCTCGTTTGTTTTAGTCATAATGTATTAATGTATTATTGATATTTCCCGTACTTTTTTTTATCTGTAACTTCAAGACATGTTCAAAGATAATTTATAGATTTTTCTCGGTAGCTGATTTTGAACTATTACATACCGAACTATACTATTTTCAATCCATTCCAAACATTAAAAAAGAAATGCCATAAATTGTTTACAAAATGTTCGCTATACAAACATGGTAAACCCAGGGGCAAATGTTTGAGAGGCCGTCCGTCCTTGTAAACATAACACCCGTGTAATTTGTGTGAAAGCCGACGCTAGAAAGTTGAAGCTATTTTAAAAATGTTATTTCAGCCTTTCAACAGTCCTGGGAAAAGTTATGTCTAGCTATTTCTAATATCTCAACGGACTTGCAAAGAATAATATCTAGCTTTTTGTAATGTCCTCTAATTTGATTTTCATGTCAAGTAAAAGAAGATAGACGATAATATTATGCCTATGTATTGCTAACAAAATACTGTGAATAGTTTTTGCTACGCTGTATTTTGTTATACAACAGAAGGCAATTTAAAAAATATATGAAATGTAGTTTATTCTGCTCAAATAAAACACACAATACAACGTATTATAACTAAACAAAAACTGTAATATTAAACTCGAAACTCCAGTATTCGAAAGAAAAAAATATAGGATTTTTTTTTATATAAAATTGTTTGATTGTCTATAGTCTGCTTAAGACAATAAACTGGTCTATGACACCACTTTTTATTTATTTAATCGTTTATGTACACACATTTAAACAGACAAGAAGTAAGGAACAGAAAAATATTATAATTAAAACACATTTCACTTATTAAAATATAACATACAATATGAGAATATACTTACACACATAAATGCTTCTGAAATATATAACAATAAGGGCAGATATTTCAATAGTCAGATAACTTATATCTGAAGAAGAAATATGACAGTTTGGCATAATTTTTATACATAACTAGCTGACCCCGCAAACGTCGTTTTGCAAAAAAAAAATAGATAGTAGCCGATTCTCAGACCTACCCGATATGCACACAAAATTTCATACAAATCGGTCCAGCCGTTTCGGAGGAGTTTAACCACAAACACCGCGACACGAGAATTTTATATATTAGATTAGTGAAACTGCAATATTTATTCCGATAGATAAAAAAATTATCTGACTATTGAAAAATCAGGCCTAAATTATACATAATTATAATGTAATTTAAATAATGAATAGAATATTATTATTATACCTATATTATTTATGAAAAAATAGAAAGATAGTGTTATTTCACTCTTCTTTATACAAGTTTAGTATCCTATAATTGACTCTCATTTATCAAAGTAAGCTGACTAGAAGCACCGCGGGAGGATGGAAGCCGGGTGCATGCAATTTATCCTAAACTTAGTGGTTAGTCTAGCACTAAGTTTTCCTAATGGACATCGTAGATTTATGATGTCTAAGGATTTATTAGTCACATTGCCTAAAGTCAATATGTTGAAAGATTATTACGAATGTGATCTCGAAGATCTTTTAAATATTAAAAATTGTCTCTGGTGTAACCTATTTTAGAGAATTCCCTTGACAGAAAACCATTTACATATTTCCCGTAATTGAGCTAAAGGAACTAGGGTCCAAACGTCTACTAATTTACAATTATTGTAATGGTCTCGCTGTTATGAGTTTTTGACAGGTTTTGTATGGATTTGTCAAAAATACACAATGCCCCTTTTTTTTGGATGGGGAATCATCAAATGACCAGGGTGGAGCAGAAGAGAGTGTCAGACTCTTACTGACTAAAACCCACCCGTGTTCCTTCCTTAGCCCTTTATGTTCCGGGGCAGCGGTAACCCTTTCGGACAATCCTGCTGCCCCGGCAGGCCCCCTCCCTTTTTTTTTTTTTTTTTGTGGATGGGAAATCATCCAATGACCCCTCCCGCTCTGGGTGGAGCAGAAGGGAGTGTCAGACTCTTACTGACTAAAACCCACCCGTGTTCCTTCCTTAGCCCTTTGTGTTCCGGGGTAGCGGTAACCCTTTCGGACAATCCCGCTGCTTTCGGACAATCCCGCCCCTGTTGCTGACATCTCTTTGAGGCGTGCGTGGAACACGTACGCGCCGTGCGGCACGGGCCTGGTCCTGATCGGACGGTGAGTTACCCATTACTCTCCATCCGCAGGCCCACGCCTACGGTGGCCGGGAGTCGTCACGCGACACAATGCCCCTGGATGAAGAAAATCTCCAACGACACATTGCCTTACTGAATTAATTAACCCACAAAATGCATATTACCTCAATATACCCATATATCCAAACTTCACACAAGTAAGTACGTCTGCTCTGACTTAGTTGCCTTAAGAGGCTAAACTTGAACGGTACTTACGGTGGTGTATTGAAGCAGTTTACTCCAAGAGCGTGTACTTGCGAGTGCAAGTAGATTACCGCTTGTGGTTATCGCAGACTCGGTGATATACATATTGTGTGAACACCGCTTTAGAAACACATTTTGCTTATGGAGGCTATAAACATTAGAGGCTTGCTACTAATATGGAATAGCCCCATTGGTGTATGAAAGCTGCGTTTCCAGTGGATAGTATGATACACAAAGCTCGTTCTATTGAAAATGTGTAAACTAGATTTTTGGTTTAATGTTGAAAAAGAAAGAAGGGCTTGTGGCTAAGCAAAAACAAGCCACATGGGTCGATCGATCAGGTTAAGCTACGCTTGCTGCGGTTGGTCCGTGAATGGGTGACCAACTATATATACCAAGATCCCTCCGTGTCTCGGAAAGCACGTTAAGCCGTTGGTCCCGGCTGTCATTCGTGGATCTTTGATAGTCGATACGGGTCGTCTGAAGCCTAAAAGTCTGAAAATCAGTCATACCAAGGGTTTTAGTATTACCCAGTAACTGGGTTGTGGAGGTCAGATAGGCAGCCGCTCCATGTAAAATACAGGTACTCAGCTGCATCCGGTTAGACTTGAAGCCGACCCCAACATAGTTGGGAAAATGCTAGGCAGATGATGATGAGTTGAAAAAGAAAATAAAAGTTTGTTACTGTCCAGCTTAAAAACTTGTAGGCTTAAAAGCCAGTAGCTAAGCGAGGTAACAGCGCGAAACCTGCTACAGTTTTATAGGAGGCTTCGGAGTCTCCAACTATCTGGTGGGCTTACTGATGGGCCTAAATTTTTAATATAAACCAAATATAAAGAGGCAAAATTTGTGCCGTTTGTATGTAGGGGGTACTCTTTGGAATTACTGATCCGATTCCAAAAATTTCTTCACTAATGAGAAGTCAAGTGTCATAAGTTACATTTTATGATAAAACAAGAAATTCACTCACGCACGAAGTTGTCGGAAAAAAACTAGCGTATTATAGGAAGCTAGCAAGTGCTCATCTATTTGGTGGAACTACCTAATAGGCCTAAATAATTTATGTTACTTAATAAAATAGACTACTTATACTACTCTTACGACATACTTCAAATTATAAGATCGCTTAAAAATACTGCAAGTGTTGGATACGATGGAATCTCTACTAGAATCCTAAAGTATATTGCTTATCATATCTGTGACCACCTAAGCCATATCATTAACATGTGTATAACCACTGGATCATACCCGGAAAGTCTAAAAACTACAATCGTTAAACCAATCTTCAAAAAAGACAACAAGCAAAGTATGAGCTGTTACAGACCTATTGCACTTATTCCTATAGTTTCGAAAGTCTTTGAAAAATACATTTATAATCAAATTTATAACTATTTAGAAAAATTCAACATTCTTACAGAAGACCAGAAAGGTTTCCGCAAGAATAAAACAATAAACCTGGCTATTTTTGATTTTTTAAATAACGTCATGGGTAATGTGGATAAAAGAACGCCGGTATGTTCCATTTACTGTGATATGACCCAGGCTTTCGATTATGTTAATCATGACATTCTCCTGCGTAAACTGGAAGCTTATGGCATTAGAGGCAATGTACTAAATCTCGTAGAATCTTATCTAAAAAATCGTAAACAATATACACAAATTTCTAAAATAAACAGTAATACCAAAAAAGAAGAAACATATGCATCAAAAACACGTATAGTTAAATATGGAGTCCCGCAAGGGAGCGTATTGGGTCCTTTGTTATTCATAATCTATATCAATGATTTGCCATTAGTAACTAATTATCCAGTATCACTTTTTGCCGATGACAGCACGGTCACTATTAATTCTATAAATAAAGATATGTATGAACATGAAATTAATAATACAATCAATTCAATAATTAACTGGTTAGATAACAATAATTTAAAAATCAATCTCGAAAAAACAAAAATTATGTTCTTCAGTCAACGGTTAGAAGCACCAAATATTAATGTTCAACACAAATTAAATGTTATAAAAAATGTAGAAACATCAAAATTTTTAGGTGTAACCATTGACAAACGTCTGAACTGGAAAGCACACACAGAAGAATTAAATAAAAAAGTATGTTCTTCTGCCTATGCCCTCTATAAGCTAAAACCTATTATAAGTACCAATGCGCTTATAACTGCCTACCATGGTATTGTCGGCTCCATATTGAGGTTTGGAGTTATATTTTGGGGAAACTCTACCAATAAAGAAATCATATTTAAGTCACAAAAAAGGTGTATTAGAGCTATGTTTGGTTTGAAAATAACAGACAGTTGCAAACAATATTTTATAAAATATAACATTTTAAGTCTGCCTTCCTTATTTATTTACGAAACAGCAAATTTTATACGAACCAATCCTAACCTATTTAAGAAACTGTCGGACGTCTCTATTCGTAATCGACGGGATAATAATAAACTATGCGTACCAAGATCAACCACGGCATTGATGCATAAAAGTATTTTTTGTTTAGCACCAATCATTTATAATAAAATCCCAAAAACTATTAGACAAATGCCTACTGCTTTGTTTAAGATACATTTTAAAAAATTTCTCATAGCCAAATGCTATTATACCATATCGGAATTTTTAAATGACCACAATTAATTATAAATATAGATTCCTATAATTACGATATTTCCACATGTAACTCTTAAATCTGTAAAAACAATACTCCACTTTTTTTCAATTGGCATTAGGATGAAGTTATTAAATTTCATAATTTGCTTTGTGTAGATTCAAATTTCTTATGGTTAATTCTAAGCCAAAATATGTTATTTTGTACGCCATAAATGGCAAAACATGCAGATCTACCTATTATTTTAAGACCTTGCACATATTATTTGATGTATACTCATGTTTTACAATAAATATTATTCTATTCTATTCTATTCTATTCTATTCTATTCTACGCTACACTTGGTAGGCCTGCATACTTTACTTAAAGAAAAAATAATTACATTACCGCACAATAATTACATACCATTAAAATTTCATACCTAAAATAAATCGATCGATCATAATACGAAAGATATTACACAACATTATGTTCATGTATTATGTATAGTGTCCTTTTACATTTTATACGGTAAAAAATCCTATAAATTTTATCAACATCGGCTGTAAATTGAATTGGACTACGCTTGCACATGGATGGATGAAGAAGCCGAAAAAACGTAATTCTATAAAGTCAGCATGTGGAGATTGCGTCCATTGCCCTTTGCTTTTTTCTGCTAACGTAGTAAAAAGCTTGACCTGTGTTAGGTTTACGATACAGCTTTATGTGAAGGAACACTATTTGGTTGGCAGAGACCGCACATTTTTGGTCCTTTCTAATCAAATATGGTGATTGGTGAATGGTGAAAATGGGAAAGTGTCATGTCAAAAAAGAACAAAATTGAGCATGAAAAAAAAATTATAATATCATTACACGACAGCCATGTAGTCGTGACATTAGGGGACAACGGGTACAGTTGTTTCACGGGTTGGTTGTCTCAGCGGCCATAACATTTTACAGAAAAATATTTATTCATGTTTAAACTAGATTAGAAACACTGTCCATTGATATATGAATGTCATTGTTAAACTAAGAAAATGGGCTTTAAAATTTCAAACTTGGTATCCATTACTGTTTTCTTAAATAAATAACTGAAACCTTTAAGTCAGGTATATTAATTAAATGTATACATCGAGAGCCAGTGACAACTTGCAACGGTTAGACACCATGACAGGGGTCGTAGGGAAAAAGGGTCATTCAGATTTCTCCGAATGATTCAACCACAAACGGAGTGTGGTCACATTCGTCACTTCAATTATAAAAGTTTAAGCCTTAGAGCTGTGGTGACCTATTGGTAACAGCCGAGACTTACGAGTTGTAGGTCCTAGGTTTGAACTCAGACAGGGGTTTTACTTTATGTAAATTATATAATCACTACTGCTCTCAAAAACGGTGAAAGAAAACATGAGGATCAACGTGAGGAATCCGTCATGTCCTAGAACCAAAAATTCGAAGACATGTGACATCTACCAACCCGCACTGGGCCCGCGTGGTGGATTGCGGCCCACTCCCTCTCACGTAAAGGAGGCTTGTGTCCCAGCAGGCCAGTCCAGGCCAGGTCTAGTAGTCCTGTGTGCAGCAGATTATGCATTATGCAAGCCGAGTTGCTTCCGACTTAGTCGTGAAATGAACGAATTACCTACGTGGAATGACGTAGTCGGAAATGAATTAAATCACAAAACATCACGCCTAGTTTCCTCGAAGGATTGGACAGAGGTGCACCCATGTATGCCCACATTTGGCCAGATGTTTAAGTCCCATGTAACAGGGGGCAAGCCTATTGCCATTCCCTGGGCACAATTTTTTTTTTGTTTTCGTGGGGAAACCTTCAAAACCGTCTCCCGGGGACGGAGGTCGGGGAGTATGGGATTTTTACCTCACTAAAACCACCCCGGTGATCACCATCAGCACATAGGGATGGACCCGGTTCCTCTTAAAATACCAATGGAGCCTTTCCCTGTGCAACGCCAGGGGCACATCCCTGGGGTCACTTGGTGGGCGGACAGAGTCCCCACTTTGTGCGCCTGCGACCCCAAGAGTCCACGTACCTTGATTGGTAAGCGGGTTTCAGCGACCTAACGCCTCCTTCTCCGAGCAGGATCAGCCCTCTTCCAATCCCGCTCTGCGGCCTCCTTCTTGACCATCACGATCTCACAGGAGGCTACTTCCGCCCAAAACACTTTGCTCGACCTAGCAATCAAACCGAGGACCTCATGCTTATTAATTGCCCTGATCGTATAAAGACGTTTGATTTTCCTCAATACTTACCACATGGCCAGGAAAATAAATGTAGGCCATAATGTAACCTTTCTAACGCTTCGATTACGACGTAAGGTTAAAGATATTCTGTTGATGAAGCCTCCCGCGTTAAGCATGACGACCTTGCTTAATGTAGCGTATGTTATTAAGTAAAGCGCTTTACATCGATTTATGTAAGCGATTTTTATGTGTACGTGACGTAAAGTACCAAAAATGAGATCGATGTTCTCGCAAAAATTACGTTGAACAGCATTTAAAATAAATTCTCTTGCGAAACGCTTATTAAATTGTCGGATCGAATATTGAGTTGTCTTTGAACTTTAAGTAAATAGTAAAATTTATTTTTCAAAGAAAATGTTTAAGGTCAAAATGTTAATAATATGAATTCCATTAAGTTGGTGTTGACTGGTTAGTTAGTAGTTCTGCTGATAGAATTAATAAAAAAAGATACAAAGTTCAGACAAGACGGACATGTCTTTGACTGTCTACTCTATATTCTAAGTTAAACATTCTAAATAACATTTCTACTAGACATCAGATACTAAGTAATATCCGTCTCAATAATAGGTAGTAGTTTTAGTCAATATCCTTTTCAATTTCGTTTGGTACACAGAATTATATTGTTAGCCGTATCGCCATTCAATTTTCTAAGAACTCCAAGTTAGAAGTAGACCAATTTAATCAGTTACAGTTACAAACAAAAACATTATTACTTATTAACTTTCTCCTTATTATTATATTATTTCCATAAGAGTATTATAAATAGATATAAGTATAGATAGATAGAATACTTATTATTCTATATACCATATAAATTACAGATATACTGAAATTTTACATAGCGTGACACAATGGGCGGTCTTATCGCTGAAAGCGATCTTTTAAAGACAGCCTTTATACGTCTTATCGATAAAAGAGTTATAATAAGACTGCCTCATTAGTCTAGTGATTGCAAGTGCTACTGGTGAGCATGAGGTCCTGGGTTCGATTCCCAGGTAGGACAAAGTGTTATTGGGTTTTCCATTTGGATTTTTTTGGTACAGTCAGCAACAAAAGTAGATTACACTTCCGTTTTTTTAGTCTCAGTTATTGAACAAAATTTTAACACTTCAGTTCTTTTATCTCAGTTATTAAGCAAAATATTTGTTTAAAATTGCATTGTACTTTTGCTGCAATTTTGAAGAAATATTTTGCTCAATAACTGAGATTAAAAAAACTGAATTGTTAATCGACTTTTGTTGCTGACCGTACCAACCTGGAGTCAGAATTTGTGTGCGGTTGATGGCAATAGGCTCGCATCTATTACTTGGGACTTAATCGTAACTGGTGAAACCACCATTCTTTTTTATTATAAATCATTTTGAATGCCTTCCAAAGTTAAACTTAGTATCTACCAACAGTTACTTAGAATTTTCATGAGGAGCCAAAAAGTTTTCAACTCTAGTGACAATCTTACTTCCAGTATAGTGATTTCCTTTAAGTTTTACGAGTTTATTTCGTCTAAGATTAACTCTAAAAGGAAGTTTCTTGAAAGGATTTCACAGAAGATCCTGATATCATCCTGATATTAGAAGGCCAATTCTCGTAATTTAAAACGTTCGAAATATATACGCAGTCTCTTCTCGACGACAAACAAATGTCAAAATGTAGGGAATTAGAAGTATCTTTTGAACAAATTAAGACTGAGATCAGACAGTGAACGTTCTTACAATTACGAGAATTGCCCCTCAGACAAAAGATTTCTAAGAGATGGGTTTAGCCAATTATGATGCGAAAAACAGGAAAATTTCCTGTAAAATGTAAATTTTATTTATTAGCATAACGAACTGACAGAATACGGAACACCATGCTGTGCTCAAAAACGAGGATCCTAGACGTAGGTAAAAAGGATGCCAAGGTGCAATGTGAATGGGCGAGTCACCTTAGCCACATGCATAGTGACCGCTGGGCATTCTCCACACGTTGGGTGTCTGAGAATGAACGGCGCGGCGCCGCCGAGGTCGGCCCTAGACAAGGATGCCTGGAAGAATTTGGGGGAGGCATTTGCTCATGAGAGGAAGAATGTACGCTAAATTAAAAAAAAAATGTTCTTAAAACCTTTACTTAATTTACATTTTTATGCCAAATACATATATTATTATACAATATTATTTTTAGTAGCGAAACCTGAATATAGTTTGTTCAGAATTAGTAACAGAATCGATTCCAATAATTTTTACACCATGTTATATTTTGTCCCAAAAATAATTATTTAAAAAAGGTTATAAGTTGGACGAACCATAGACCTACAACTCGTAAGTCGAGACCAATTGATACCACTGAGCCACCACTGCCTGATTTTATTTTATGTTTATTGTATGTAATTTAAAATGTTTTGAAATTTTCAAACGAGTCGTAGTTAATATTTAGACTCGGAGTTTATGTTAGGTCCGGCAAAGTTAAATAAAATTATGCTAACACACGTTCCTGAAAATCTCAGTAGACGTAAATAACAACTAAAATGTAGTGTGAATGTACGTAGTCATAATATCGGATATGTAAAAAGTTAAAATGAACATTTAATAATTTCTTTCGCGATATGGTTTTATTGCAGCAAGCTGGATTTGACTATGTTAAAATAATAACATGTTTCAATGCATAAATCTTATAGTTAATAAATTATTTCAGTACCACTGCTCTCAAAAGTAGAACAAATTCGAAGACATGTGACATCTACCAACTTGCATTGGTCCCTATTGGGCGTAGGGGATTACGGCCCACTCCCTCTCACCGAGAGGAGGCCTGTGTCCCAGCAGTGGGAACATTATAGGCTGATAATGTTATACATATTAGACCTAGCAACGAATATTTGCTTGAGTAAGTAGGTATTATGTACAATGGATCCTATTCAAGATCAAAGCTTTGATTCTACTAAAATGTTATAACAATGTTTCAGTTAACCTTTCCTTCGTTGAAAAAACTCGACTCTCACGGATATTCATTTATCGTCTTTAAAGAGTTATTTACTATATTATTCTCATATAATTTATTCCCGAAACGGAAATTCCAGTCCATTTACTCTACTTTAGCACTTTCGTTCGACGAAGGGAAAGAAATGCTTTTAATAAAAGTAATTTCGGAACAAATTTACTCGATTTGCGTCGGATAAAGGTTGAATAACAATTATGGAGGAGGGTTCCAACTAAGTAATTTGCTTAAGTTGCTTTGCTGTGAGCTTCACGTCGTAGGTATTGACGCCCCGACTGACGCGTCGCTGGCATTCAAAATATCAAAAGTTTCTAGTGAACTCTCTCCTACTGAATATTCATTGTTTTAATTGTTTCATTAGTTGAACTAACGTTTTTATTAATCCACTGAGACAAAAATTAATAAAGCCATTTGTATTATTATTAATGCTGACGCCTCGTTTTGAATTTTTGTTGAAACATTGTCACTCCCCAAGGGTTTATTTGACAAATTTTATTTTCGCATTACCAAGATGAGATTGTCAAAACAATAAATCGATTTGCGGGTGATGAGGATTGAAAATGCTGAAAATTGTTATTAGAGCTGGCATGTTCTTTGAAAATATTTTCGACATCGTTTTTTTCTTTTCGATGTTTTGTAATTTTCCTATATTTTCAAAGGTTGTCTGGATATCATTATAACGGTATTGAGCGATCAATTACAAGGTCTAGACATTTCTTGTGACTATGTACATACTTAAGTGAATATTTCATTTGCATTATAACAGATTTATAATGTATGTTTAACAACAGAAAAGTCATATTAATTAAGTGCAGGCAAGGATTTTAAGATTTTTATTTAGATTTTCACTACTTGAAGGAAAATAACGTGAGGAATCCGGCATGTACCAGAACCAAAAATTCAAAGACACGTGATATTTATCAACCCGGACAGGGCCCACGTGGTAGGATGCATATCCGGTAGGCTCTTAAATCCTTCCCTATCCTACGGGCACGTCCTCCTTACCAATTACCGCGCCCCCCGGTCTATTCCTTGATATGCAATGGCCGCTGTAGCACCATGATCATGAGGCTACAGAAGCTAGTGCGAATCTTGGGGTTCATTCGATTAATCGAGTCTGGTTTAACCACGCTGGGATCGGTGCAATTCATTCATCATTCATTCAACCCGGACAGGGCCCACGTGGTAATTAGCAGCCCATTCCTTCCCCCTCTCACTCACTCAACTCCTGTGTCCCAGCAGTGGGATCAATATAGGCTCATAATATGCTATAATAAGGATTAATAAGGATTATAAGAATAACTCGACTGTTAACAACGACAATAAAGTTTTCATTAAATTGATTAATACTTTTATACGCTTTATAAGTTTTAAACGAATAATAATTTTACGAAAATAAATTTTACCAGTACTTAAGTAATTCAAGGAAAAACGTGATATTGAATCCTTTCAATAATTCAAAAATAACGTTATAAATAATATTACAATTTTTCTTTAATGCGATGTAAATTAACTGACTTAAGGAATGTACACACGGCTACACATCAAGCTATACAAAACCAGTTTACTCTGGTCTCGCATCGTACGGAAATCCTATATAATGTGAGATCAGCTTATACTGGAAATGTATAGCTTGATGTGTAGCCGTGTGTACCGTATAATTCTATAAATGATTTTTTTTTTATTTCTGTACGTAGGTTTTCAAACAAACATTTTTACACGTTAATTATATTTTAATTTAAATTAGATGAGGTAGGCGTTTCCTATCTGACTATTCTGAGAAGAAAGGCCGAAACAAATTCAGAGGCCACAGCCTCTTTTAAAGTCCAGACATAATCTCAGATCATGTGAAGGCCATGTAGATTGGTGTTTGAAATTGTCTTTTGAGGGAAGAACCGCACAAATTGAGCGGACCTGTCCAGTCAGTTCACGCATTTATCGAAAATCGTGCAGCGCAACCCAGAACTTGAGGAGCTCAACGGTTCGACGAACAATACCAAAGACAAGAAGACATTTGGGTAGGTCGTGTAAATTACTTAAACTATCAGATCATGATTAAAACTAACTAAGAAGAAAAAAAAGGAAAGCAGAAAAAGAAATGACCCACAGAGTCCTCACATTCACAATAATTAAAAAAATATATATACTATAATACTTTACAAAGTAAATATTCATGTCATAGTATATATAAAATTCGTCAATGTCAATAATATATAAAGAGTATATATAAATAATTAGCTAAAATTTCCTGTTTCCTAAAACTCAAACGCAGCGCTACCAATCGGGTCCAATTGGGAATCTAAATCATCCAGGGACCCACTCAAAGAAGTGCGCCAAATTAACATATAATTCAGCGTGTTATAAAAAAAAGTTAGAGCATGTCACTAAGGAAAGGGATGCACGTAAGTGCGCGTAGGCAAGCGATTTGGCAACGTCGCGCGTCATCGCGCGCCCTTTTTTCGTAGGAACGGTCGAAATTAGGAAAATACTAGTATGTTGTGAATTCTGCGATGAATAGATTGCTTATTGGACGCGGGCTAAAATTGATACTTTAATTTTCATAATTGATTTGATAATTTTGAAAAAAATATCTGTAACGACGATTTATTCATTCGGTCTTCATTTATTTTCGTTGCTTAACAATTTCGCGAACAGAACGTAATTGTACGTCATAATTTGAGATTTTGAAACAGCACAACGTATGATGACGTTCAAAAATAGAATAACGGCAGGAAGTTGATATCGTGAATTTTTGAAAAACTCTTTATCCTATTTTGGAAAACTCAAAACTTTACTGTCATGTAAACTTTGTTTTTAACCGTTTTAAAAATGTGCTGTTGATAATGTGCGGCGACACAAGACACACACACGCACACCATGTATAGACGTCCCTCGCGCTTCTCGCGTCCCTATACTCAGCGCGGTAGTGTCACGGTAGCGAGGTACGCGCGTTCCATCAGCGCGGGAGTGGCGAATCGTAATATTTGCAGACAAATAAACATAAAAAAAACATAAACGTAAGTGTTTAGATTATGCGATTATCTCATTATTATTAGGTTGTAAACTAATTCAATTATAACTGTATTGTGTGAAAATTGTATGTCATGAGTTATTTTGTTTGTTTTAGGTGTATAAGCGCAAGAGAAATCTGATGAGAATTTTTGAGGATTTCGATGACTCAACCGAGGCGGACCCATTCCAGGATCTGCTGGGGAGTTTGTTGCGTCACTTTTTATTCCCAGCTAAAGCACTAGAAAATCGTGAAGGGTGGGCGTTTTGGGGGACTATTATTACTTTGAATATGTATACCTATATCTGTGTATCTATATATATCTGTGTATCTATATAAGTGTATTGTATACATAATAGTTGTCCCATTGTCCTAAAGACTGTCCCATTTTATGTCCAGGAAAATCACTGTCCATTCCAAGGTTGCCTGGAAGAGATCGCAGAAAGCGATAAGGCCGCCCATTGTATATTTTTCAGTGTTTGATGTATTTTTTTATGTTATCTATTTTTTTGGTGTACAATAAAGGATATATAAATAAATAATTCGTGTCTACTTGAAGGCAATAACTTAGTTTGCACTATCAGCACTACAAGAATTTAGATTTGAGAAATGAAAATTTATAATGATTTTATAGTAGTTACTTTACCTCCTATTTCTATTTGGCGCAAGTTTTCAATTTCGTTCTGTATGTAAAGATTATGCAGGTATTATGCAAAGGTCGGTTACAGGTTTTTTGTGTAATATTTAGGTGAATATATGATTAATGGATAAATGCTTTATCATTTCCAATTATAATTGCATGGAATAACGCCTTTGAGTGACGTAATACAAAGGTGCGATCAAGTTTCCTAGAGAAATTATTGTCCTGTTTGCGTGTGAACACCCGTATAGCCGTTTCCTATGGGACTTTGCTGATAAACTAATTTCGCGACAACTAGTACCAACCTACATGTAATACATTAGTACCAATACAGTACACTCTGGTATTAACCTAATTAGTTTTTATATTAGCCTTTATTAATTAGCATTGTTTTGCAGTTAATTAATATGTATTGGGGTCTCATGTGTGCGAAGTTGTAATTGGGTTTAATGGAAGTGTAGGTGTGTGGTTGTAAGTTGCTATTCATAATTCTATTTTTTTTTTTTTGTAATAACCTAATTTTTGTCTCTCATTTTGTAGCTTTCTGTAATGATTATTATACACATATTTATAATATACATATACAGGGTTATTTGAAAAACACCAGCAACCTCTTAAAAGGTCATTATACTCATCATTATTAACAACTTTTACTATGGGACCAAACCTGAAATCGCGAAAAATAAATCAGCTGTTCCCTACATTTTGAGGAGATTGACGAAGATAAATGTAGGGAACAGCTGATTTTTATTTCGCGATTTCAGGTTTGGTCCCATAGTAAAAGTTGTTCATAATGATGAGTACAATGACCTCTTAAGAGTGTTTTACAAATAACTCTGTATATATAGCACGTGCTGTTAAAAGTCAAACATTTATGACGGGGATCGGAACTGTTTCTCCTAAACACAGGTTATTTTGTAACCTATCTAGGAGAGCAGTACTGCACCCACTAACTAGATTATGAAACTTTATGCTTGTGCTTTATATTATACTAGCGGCGCGCCCCAGCTTCGAAAGGGTGCATTTTTTTTTTATTTTATTATTTATGTACACACAGTATAAATACATAACATGACATAATTATGTTTTTTTTTTCAATTTCAGAACTTTTCTTTCATACAAACCTTGTCCTGGCAATACGGAACACAACAAAAAAAGAATTAATCCAATTTGGTGCAGTCATTCGTTAGTTATGCGCTTACAGACATTTCGGCGACTTTGTTTTAAACTATGTAAGGACTAGCTGCCCTGGCGAACTTCGTACCACCTCAGAATCAATCTATGAGAAAATGAATTAACTTCATAATTTTTTTCATGAATTTTTCTCTTGCTTTAATAGTTATCTGGCTTTTCGGGATGGAGACGAATTCAAAAAATTAAAGATCATAATAATTGGTCCAGCCGTTTTTGAGTATAATATGGTGTAACTAACCCGACTTCGTTTTATCTATATAGATTACTTTGCCATGTCATGATAGTCCTAGTTGAACAATAAATCTTTATTATTTTTTTTTTAAAGGTGATGCATACAAAGTGGTGATGGCTTTCCGATTAAATAGTACAGCGGTTATTACAAGTTGTTATCAGTCTGTTAAAATAAACAATTTTACTAAAAACAAGCTTCTGCTCGGTTTACATCCGTGAAATTTCTTAGACCCACCCCGTCGCATCGCATTATCTGCCCGAGCTATCACTTCGTTTTCGCTTATTTTTCTCTCTGAATTTTGCACGACTAATAATGCGAAGCATTAGATAGTGCTTTACGATCAAATTTTTTTTTTGCCTCCAGATTACCAAATATTCACAAATTAAGTTTAATATAGTTAAATACACAAACGAAAAAAAGGGTCCCTCGGTTAGAATGGTAATTGTTATTAATTATTTTAATTGTGTATGTTTCAAATACGTTATGCAGAAGACGTGGTTTCAATTAATGTGATAATCTAATCGCCTTACTTTATAGCGGGTGTAAAAAGACGCTTAGCGAAATCGAGAGTTACTTGTTCTTCTTGTCATTGTGATGATCATTTTTCACTGGACCATACCTGAGAAGTTTCTGGTTACGAAGTTATTGAAGGTCAAAGTTCCAATTTGTTTTTACCTTTTTTCATGAAAACTAGCTTTAAATGTTTTAAATTAACTTGAAATTCCCCCTAGAACTCCAGTACATGCACCCATAAGCACAATGTTTTGCGTTAGCGATTTTTGCACCGAAATATAAAAGACCAATCCTATTTTTGTACAGACGCCAGCATATCAAGCTACTACAATCTGTCAAATTTCTTTAATCGATTTTCAACTTTATCACTAAAACATAAGGTTCAAAGTTGATTGGGAAAATTTGACAGTTTCGGGTAACATGATGTGCTGGCGTCTGTACATTGTACTACTTAGTTTGATGGATATAATGTGTAGATGACGACTTTGTGATGGTTCTATTTAGTCCCCGTATGTATCACCTTTTTTAAAAACACGGTGGAGTTGGGATCACGCTCGTGTAACTGATACAGTCATACTAATCAAGTATTCTGTCCAATGCACAGGATCTATACTCCAAGCACGAACACCAAACACAATATTATAGTCACCGTTGTCGCGTCGCTATCAAGTGTTATAGTGCGATTTAAAAGCTTTTGAAGCTTTTGAACAAATGTATGGGTATGGCTAGCACTTTCTGGCTAGTAAAAAACACGAATGATCCATGGACACCCACATTTCGCCAATTTTGTTTAGGTCCAATGAAATAGGGAAAAGCCAATTGATTCTGAGAAATTGATGATTATTAGTTTTTAGTAGAAAACTAACCGTCGAGATCTTTTACACTGAAATATTAAGTTGCTACGTGTGAGTAAAAATCATTACATTTCTGTATTCTTAAAAAATACGTAGTCAATTAACAAAATGACTCAATAGAAATAACGAAAAAATAAGCTCCACGGCCAGTACCTACACCTTCCTACATCCCACAAAACAATTGTTAATAAATAAAATTGGTGGATAAAAAATTCGAATCAGCTTCCAAACTAATTTTACTTTTTCCTCGATAAAAATTAAAACGGAGCGACCTAGCAGAAACGAACGATGTAAATCGTTAAAAATTCTCGCATGTCATATTCCACGAATCCAATGCCAAATATTTAGGCAGTACGTGGAAAAATTAATAGCCATATTCAAATGGTATTTCGTTTGATGCTGGTTACATTTTTTTTGCAACTGAGTAGTTTTACACATTGCTACTTTCAAATGGCACATCAGACACTCAGGTATAATTTTCGCATTTTAGGCGGATCACCCACTGCAACGTTTCACGCGACAGAGCGCGGGAAACGGAGCCATATTCGCGCGTTTTTATTGAATTTATAAGTAAAAAATCACGCGCGATGGCGCCTTATCTGAGGTAATTGCGTAACACAGCAACAGTAGCAATGGCTTCCATTTTTACAGTTCAACAACATTCATTGCGTTATTTACGTTGTTGAGCAGACAAATTTTTCGAACATACGAAGCAATGGATTAGCAATATCCTTCAAAATTATTCAGATTGTAGTTGAAAATGTGTTACGCAAGGTGCAGGATTTCCTCACTATTAGGAGGTTGTCTTCACTTTCCTTAGCATAAGCTCGAGAGAAAACCGTGATTAAGGTAATGGTCAAATCACCAATACGTTGCGATCAAAACTTATTTTTAAACTTGTTAGCAAACCTTTGAAGACCTTTTCTTTGGACTAAAATACGATTTAGAGCTGATTTTTCCATCGCCAACTTTTATTCAAGGAATGAAATTGACGTTTGACAGTTTTTGTACGAAATAACTGTCAAAATTTCAAATTTATTCCTGGAATAAAGTTATCTGGCGATGGAAAAATCAGCTCTTAGAGTCACTGACACTGGCATTGAGCTCTCTGCACTGTGATACTTACATACACACAGGCATATAGACTTTGTGGGTAGAGTACCTACATATTGGTCCCATCTTTATATTTATGTAATAAAGATATAGCCTTCTTATAATTATTTTCTCATGACGTGTCTAGTCTAGTGTCTATGAATTAATTAAAGGAAAATGAAGGAAGTATTAATATAAATCTTAACAAAATATTTAGGTTTGCGAACCAGCAGCCATCATTCAATCAATTACTTACTGCAGTAATTACTGTAAATTACAATTAATTATTTACCACCAGTTGTAGTGCCAGGAATAAATTAAATATACATAATTATCGACACCTATGCAAACCAATATCATGTTAATTTACATAAACCAATTAATTGTTTGTTTGTTACATTTCACAGTAATACAATTTATTTGTTTGTAGAGAAATTTTAACTATCGATAAATGATTTTATTTCTGTAAGTAGGTTTGTACAAACACTTTTACACTTCAATCATATTTTTGAAACTAGATGAGGTCGGCGTTTCCTATCTGGCAGCTCTAAGAAGAAAGTCCGAAACATATTCACAAGTCACAGCCTCTTTTAAAGTCCAGACATAATCTTGGTCAAATTATAATTATGAAGACCATGTCGATTGGTGTCTGCAATAGTCTTTTGAGGAAAGAACCACACAGATTGAGTGGCCCTGTTCAATCAGTGCACGCATCTGTCAGTAATCGTACAGCTCAACTCAGAACTTAAGTACCTGAACGATTCAACGAACAATACCTAAGAAAAGACATTTGGCTAGGCCGCATAATCGACTAAACTGTGAGTTACTGATGTCTTTTAATAGTAGTAACAGTATATCAAATTTGCCTAAGACCCTTGTCTACGTATAACTACAGACTTTTAATGGACCGATTACCTATCTAAGATCCAAAATAGTATAGTAGGAAAAAATCCAAAACCTTTTCAGCCATACTACTTGAATCGTGAGTAAGTACTCAAACAATAGTAAAAATTGTTGTATAAACTATTTATTTACTCTTCTAGTAGCACCATTTAAATAATTATGATTATGATTAAGTGGTGATAATAATAGCAATAGGTAATCGCAATAAGTATTGGTACGGGGTCTTTATGTTAGTAATTAAGTTCTAATACATAGTTAGACATTTGACATGCTATATAATATTTATGTCCAATGGCATGCTTTAAATTCTAATTTATATTATTCATTCATTTTACAATACATTCCACCACCACCATTCATTTATTTCTTACTAGCTTTTGCCAGCGACTTCGTCCGCGTGGAATAATTACTTCCGGAAATTGAGACACTAACTCTCATAGAGTTTAACCGATGTGCTCTTTCCTCTGCCGATTCTTGAGAACGCGTATTTCTCATTCAACGCCTTTTTCAAGACAATAGCGGGCGGACGCCGGCGTCCGCTTGGGTCTTGAATAACTAAAAATATATAACTACGTCTAATATATAAAATAATATATAATAAAACCTACTTCACTTAAAACTAAATACCTATAACTACTATAATTAATAATACCTATACCTATAATTAATAAAAGTACCTACGCTTTTACCTACTTAATATTAAAAAAACCTGAACATAAATTAACCAAAACTTACCTACTACTAACTAACTACTACTAACCTATTACTACTTCACCTAAAAAGAAATGCTGTTTTCCCAACATTTCCCTTCACTGCTCTGCTCCTATTAATCGTAGCGTGATGAAAAGTATACTATAACCTGCCCAGGAGTATGAAGAACAATTGTACCAAGTTTCGTTGAAATCCGTCGAGTGGTTTTTGTTTCTATAACGAACATACAGACAGACAGACAGACAGACAGACAAAAATTTTACTGATTGCATTTTTGGCGTCAGTATCGATCACTAATCACCCGCTGATAGTTATTTTGGAAATATATTTCATGTACAGAATTGACCTCTCTACAGATTTATTATAAGTATAGATAAAGTGGAAATTATTAGTTCACTCTTTAAAAGTTCTTTGGCATTTTGTCTATACTAATTTATTATATAGTAATAGCATATTACTATATTAAGAAGAGGTAAAATTTGTTTGTTTGTCAATTTGTATGTAGAGAGGTGATTCTCTGGAACTACTAGTCAGATTTGTTATAGATAACAGTTCTTTTTGTACAGATAAGTCCTTGGTGCCCTAGGCAAAACTTTTCTATCTGGATCTGTAACTTTTCAAGACTCTCTAACTTAAAGATTTTTACTGTCACGACCCCGGTTATTTTCATTCCTTCATATACTTAAATCAAATATGTAAGGACTGTTTTTCATTTTATTTTAACATAATCAATTACTGATTTTATGAAGAGTATTATGATATACTTCAAGTTAATATTAACTTAAAATCCCAATATAATACACTGTCAAGTGAGCGAAGCCGCGGGCACAGCTAGTCACCACTAAACTAGGTTCTGACCTGTTCCCTTGAAACTACCTAGAATCCAAATATCCAAAAGCTTAAGCGGTTCCGTGTAGAAGATGTGTTCGCCTGAAAGTCTAGAATATACTGTTGCTCTAAGTAACCCATTCTAACTTTTAGACATTTTAGAAGGATCTATTGAATTTATTTGAATAATAATAACGTAATAGTAACTGTCACATAATATTACTTAACTAGGGGAGGAGAGGCTCGTGGCTAAGTAAACAGCCGCACGGTTCGATCGATCAGCGGGGCAATTGCGTAATACATTATCAATGGGAATCGGTTTCATTTTGACAGTTCAACAACATTCATTGCGTTATTTACGTGTTGCGGAAACAAATTTTTCGAACTTATGAAGCAATGGATTAGCAATTTGCTTCAAAATGATTCAGATTCCGATTAATAGTGTGTTACGCAATTAGGGTGCAGGTTAAGCTTCGCTTGGTCTCGGCTGTAATTCTTGGATCTTTGACGTCGTCTGACAATCAGTCTTACAAAGGAGTATCGTGCTACCCAGTAACTGGGTTGTGGAGGTCAGATAGGCTGTCGCTCCATATAAAACACTGGTATTCAGCTTCATCCGGTTAGACTGGAAGCCGACCCCAACATAGTTTGGAAAAGGCTAGGCAGATAGACATAATATTATGAATAGTTACCCACCTACTTGTAAAATAATACCCTAAGCCAACAATACACAATAACAACACGCCTTGTTTCCCTGAAGGGTTAGGCAGAAGTGTACTTGTAGCGCATACACATTTTGTCAGTTATGTTTCAAGTCCACGTAATAGAGAGCGAATGTATTGCCATCAATCAGAAATAAATCCAGACACTGGAATGTTACCCCACCCCTCTACCTTAAGCTAAGTACTGCGCTATTACGTAAAACAATATGGTGAAACAAGTTCCTGGGAGCCTACCACCACTATTATAGCAGTATTATCTTAATCTTACTTCAGTGTGGGAAAGAGATGGAACAATACAGGACATGCAGCTCCATCTCTTTCCCACACTGAAGTAAGATTAAAATAATACTGCTATAAGAGGTGGTGGTAGGTCCCCTATTCTTTGAACAAAAGCTTGTCAATAAATATTTTCACTATTGAACGAACTCATAATGGTGAGGAAAACTACGCACCGTATCAATAACCGTCCGTAAATCATTACAAATCGGCCATAAGATAACACTGACAGCAACTATCGATATAATCGTTCTCTACAAGATGTCATTACTGTATCGATAGCCCATTCCACGCAGCCCTTACCCTGGAAGGGGTAGTGCAGCCAGTGACCCACTTCTTTATACCACTTACGTCCGATAAGATAAGCACTAAGCAGGCTAATGCACTTCTACTGCTTCCCTTTCTAGTGATGCCAATGCCGTATGATGCTATTAGAAATCTGGTTTGTGCTAATCTTGTTAAAGAAACACGTGTTTTCTTTTAAAGACATTATTTGGATGACGTGTGCTAAGCTTGGTATGACATAATTTACTGTGTTGCTGCTATTTGTTTTGTATTATTTAATTTGGTGTTAGTTATGTAGATATAAGAGTCAGAAAAGTTTTTCTTTTTGTTATGACAAAATGAACAGTATCTCCGTGTTAACACCAAGTTATAAAACTTGTATTCTACATGTGTATACTGTTTTCGTTTATCGTTTACACCTAAGATAAGATAATTTATTTGTCCAAAACATGAGTATACCCACAAGGCATACAAGATGTTACATTTAATTAAATCAGTAGTGTTTTGCCTCAACAGCGGCTTATAAATGTAAATAGATAAACATCAAATAAAACAAGTTTTAAAGAGTTGTAGTTAAACAATACTTGAAGGAACCTTGTCCAAAAAGGTGAACAAATGTCTCAAAGATCATTAATACATGTACGATACATGTATAATTATGAGATAATACCTAATATTATGCCGTATATGTAAAGACATCTATGTTTTTGATAAGTAGTATTTTAGAAGACTTGTTGAAAACAAGTATGACATGTCAATACAAGTAGATATCACAACTGTATATATGTTACGGCTAAAGGTGGGTGTGAACATAAACTTAAGATTAGCCAGCCAAACTTAGGTTAGGTTAGTAGGTTAGGTTAGGTTAGACTTAAGTTTAGCCGGCTAATCTTAAGTTTATGTTCACACCCACCTTTAGCCGTAACATATATAAACGCGGGGTAAAATATCAAAGTATCTACCAGTATGATTCCTGCTTCAATAACAAAATGATATCAAACTACCACGAATCACCCGAAAAGCGAAGACAAAAGAGATAGTAATATACGAGTAATGAATGGATGGAAAACATGGTCATTATCATTACTTACAAAATACCTCTTTATTAACGACATGTTGTTTTTCACTTAGGTAGATGAATCGTTGTGAGTTATTACCAAGCAATATAATATGGAGTCTGCTGCCATCATAAAATATAAGCAATGAGTAACTGTTCCATGAGCATAAAAAACAATGATTGTTACTTTCCGTAAACCAAGCACAAAATATACTAGGACTAGAGGCTCTTCTTGCGCATAAAATTATTAGTTTTGTGATAGTTATACATGGCTGTAAAATGCAAAACACAAAAATATTTTATGTAAAACTACATAAAATTGTGTTTTACAAAACAATATGAATCGCAGTGCAAAATAAAAACGAAAAATCGGATCACCGTCACTCCGCAACCAGATTCCATGCCAAACGGTATCGTTTCATGAAAAAAAATAACGGCAACATCTAGTGTTATCGACAGGGGACATATAGGAGTATTGTCGCCAGTCCTGGCTTTCAGCCAGCGTCTATCTGTCACATCATTACGTTCATATTGTACTTGTGTGTCTCCCTTCGGCGAACCAAGTCAAGAGACACAAACACTTGATGATATGTATTTTGTTCTATTAACTTTTTTCCATGTAATCCAAAGGAACGTAAAATATATTTTTGGAAAAATAAACCAAGATACTCTATATACCTAATACATTTTAGCTCGAGAAATAAATAATGCAGCATCTACGACTAAGAGTGCTTTCAAACGTCTCGATTTCACAGCGGGTCCGTGAGGCTGCTCGAATCGATTTAAGGCGGGACGTCCGCGTCCGTTGGGTCCATATATCGAGATGCTACGTCCAATGATCCGTTTCACAATTAATCGCGTAGGTTGGGTGTGAAATTGAGACGTCTGTAGGCACCTTTAGATGTCGAGCTACCTTTTAGTTCCAATTACTAGTTTCTTTTCATGCATGCTCTGGAAAGGAAATCCAGTAAAGCTAGCTATATGATTTTGTTGATATAGAGAAGATGGATTTTTCGTTGTTTAACCTAGATGAAAATGACGATGCCACCTTGCATTTCAACAATGAACTTCTATTATAAAACTCTCTGAAAAATCCTGATCGAATAAAAATGGTAACCAAAAAAACAGAGTAGGTACAGCGAAAATATCTCGTATTGTGTTTATGATCCGAGCGAAGAGAGGCACCTCCTGTTTTTCAGTCAATTTTTCTATAGAAAACAGATAATCGCGTTGCCCACTTCAATACTACTCTGTGGTTACCCGTTCACTTTGCTTTCGTCATCACTTTGATAGATAACAAGCCCAAAGTTTAAAACTTAATATTTCGTAAGCGATTCCCTGAATCGAAAATAGTTATGGTGTAATATTATTGAACAGCCTCTCCAATGATACGCCACACTATGAAATAAACGAGAAAAAAATCCCCGCTTTACGAAAACTCTTTAGAGAAGGTGCACTAAACTTTTTTTGCCACTTTGTTGGTGTGATTAATATGTAGGTAAATCCATGGTAAATGACAGACATTTCTAGTACTAATAATCTATGAGCTAAGCCGCGGCCACACAGATGGACTGACATGGCGAAACTATAAGGGTTCCTTGTTGACTACGAAACCCAAAATTTAACACTTCGGACCCGCTCTTTCAGCGATATCAGAATTTATTTACAATCCAATATACATACACAAAACGATTAATTACATTTAGCTACACAGAACCTGTTCGAACGTAAACAAAACGAATTACATAACAACTACCTATCTACTACACACTTATCGTTCCATTAGCAAGAATTGCCAATTCCTGCATTCATGTGTGACCGGACTCGTCAAAGGTAGCAAAAGTTGTATTTTACACGGTCCCAAGTAATTACTGTTACGTAATGGATGGAAAGGTTGGGAACCTTCCAGTAATAGATCGACGTATCCAAAGTACTGGGCTAAAGAATGCCGCGGTTTCATTGGCTACCGATTAACGCGTAAGCTACACTTTACAGGATTAATAGTTTAATTAATCTTCTATACGTTGAATAGGTAAGGTTGAGGAGTTTTAAGGGCTATTGCTGGGCCTATATCGTTTGTAGGAGCGATAGCCTGACCTTAATGCTAGGGATAATGTATGGGTGTATGGGGAAATACGACGATGTTGACTTGGAACGACCGGTTTAATACAGTATCGTTATTTGTGAATTCTATCGAACACTTAAGATTGACCTGAAGGCTAATTCTCGTAATTTAAAACGTTCAAAATCTAGTAGCAGTCTCATCTCGGCGACAAACAAATGTCAAAAACTTGTCAAAATTTAGAGAAATATTAGAAGTATTTTTTGGCAGATTGAGACTGAGATCAGACTGTGAACGTTTTAAAATTACGAAAATTGCCCCTCTGATACTGTTAACTAAAGGATCTGAAATTTATTCATCATAATCATCACTTGAGCTGAAAGTCCACTGCTGGACAAAGGTCTCCACCAAGCACCTCCGCTTCAACCCGTTCTGTGCTTCCATCATCCATCGCAGGATTCATGCGGCCTTAACAAGGTCATCGAATGTTTATTACTTCACTCAAATCCAATAGGCTCTTAAGGATTTATGAAACGATACATTTTAAGAAAACAACAGAGAAGATATCCACTATTGGACAATCAATGACATAGTTGCTTATGGTTCATCTGCCTACTCCGTAAGAGGAACAGGATAAAGCTATACCCGAGCGTAACTGAAGCTTTTATTTCCTAATAATTCTGACAATGGTCACACAGTAACGGCTGTCCGAATGTAGAGCGTTTATTGACACCTATATAACGCGAAACTATTTCCAACCGCTCCCGCCACAATCTGCACGCTCCTAGCGGAAACGCCTCTCGTTCTCGCTCGGCCAATGAGGGCGAGTCGAACTTTCTAGAACATTGTAGAAAACATTCGACACGCACTTTTTTTGACATTAGCCGTGTGACGTCCGTCAGCTGGGATGCGCACAAAAAAAGTGTAAAATATTACGAAACTTTATCCTCACCCCGAACCCTATTGTTTTTGTATATATTATTGTGTATTAGTTAAATACCTTAATGTCAAATACTGATGAAAATTACAGATTTTCATGACGACCGTTTTCTACACTAATATTATAAAGAGGAAAGATTTGTTTGTTTGTAATGGATAGGCTCCGAAACTACTGGACCGATTTAAGAAATTCTTTTTGTGTTAGATAGTCCATTTATCGGGAAATGCTATAGGCTATATAACATCACGTTACGACCAATAGGAGCGTCGCAGCAATGACAAATGTTGCAAAAACGGGAAAAATTACTAACGCGGGTGAAACCGTGGGGCGCTGCTAGTAAATAATATGACAGAACCGCTTTCTTAGGAAACCGTAGCGTTGCCCCAATTGCTGCCTAAAACTGAGAGCAACTACAAAACAATAGAACTAAAAACTATGTCAACTTGTTAGTTGGATTGGCTTTTGTTTCAAAAATATAAAACTGGTTTACTATTGTTTCTCTGCCCGATAGTGTCCTATTTTTATTTATCTTTATTTTCCCGAAAATAGAATAGAAACACTTATGAAATTACTTGAATGTCTGGCTGTCGACTGTCGCCATGTTTTTTTCTTCTTATATCACACTCGGTATGACAAGGACATTGGACTGTATTATTAGATAATGTTGCTACGTATTCTGGATGTCCAAGAAAATTACCGGATACTTGTCGAGGACAAACATTCACCGGTTAAGTAGGATACATAAGAGCTAAAACCAAATAAAAGAATATAATATCTTTTATTTGGTTTTAGCTCTTATGTAATGGGAATAAAACACAAAGCTCTAATTTAACAGAAATGGGAGCAGAAACAAAACAGCGGATATACAAGTCATCCTTGACACAAATAAAAATAATTTTAATGTTTACTTAAATTAATTACATTGGGCTCCTACTTGAGTTGTCTCGAGTTTACGTTGAATCGTGTTCAAGACAAAAGTGGACCTTTATTGAAACCACATGTTAACCTTGATGTGAGCATAGATTGGAGCATTTACTTGTAACATAACAGTGAGCATTCGCCGTTTTATAATTGTATCGAACCGCACTTCGAACACGACGCTCGATGTTTTGTTACAACCTAATTTTAAAAACAACAAGCGTATTCGAGTAACATTTTATCAAGCAAAGGCACGAGTGATCAAGAACGCACAATCATCAACAACGAACGCAAGCTAGAATGAAATGTTGTGTCGTAAGCATTACCCCAAACGCTGCATTGCAGGAACGTTACATCAGATAGAAATGATTTTGGAAACTGAGCTGTACTGTACTGTATCGATCGTAACAACGTTACATTACGTGAAAATGCTCTAGTGACCCTAAAAGCATACAATCAAATATGAGCATGACCAAAGCTCGGCCGAAATACGAACCGGGTTAGGAAAAGCGTAAACTTACTCGTCCTTAGGTACCTATATTTAAGTAGCGTTATGCATACGTGCCTCATCCGTGGCCTGACTCAGCTCGGACCGGCACATGATTCATATTTTATTAATAGACTGTTCCAAAAATGTTCCGTTGAACTGCATACAGAGAAGCATTGAAAAATATAACCAAGGTCTCAACTCCCTTTTATTTTTAAGCGTTATAATACTAATAATAAACATTTATATATATCGGACAAAATACATCCCTATAAGTAAGTGGTGTTTGACAAAAGGTTCACTCAATTTTATGGTTTTGGGATTAGAACATCAAAGTTTTCATAGATTACCTGGTAAAAAAATTATTACACCCTTTTCACTACACAATTTATAATAATTATCTTTATAATCTCTCCTTATCAGAGTACAGTTCACCGCATAACCTCGTGTGTGATCACCAGAGCAGAGTAAACGTAACTAAGATAAGTGGTTTTTGACAAAATTGTTCAGTCAGTTTTATGGGTATGAAAAATAATGGGATTATAAAACTGAAGCTTTCATAGATTACGTAATAAAAAAATAAATTACACACACTTTACTACGCAATTTATAATTATAAACTTAATCACTCTTCATCACAGTATAGTTCACCGCAAAACCTCATGTGTGTGATCACCAGAGCGTTGAACCAGAATGGTGATTACGTCACTAGAAGCGTCCCAAGCCGATAAGTTTAGTCAGACCTTTGCGCAGATAGCCCATTAATATTAATAGGTTTTTACTACGCTAGGTTCGTACCCTAATTATTATCTTTTGTTCCTGTTAACTTTAGCGTGGTACGAAGCGTAATTTGTTTGTAATTTTCATAAATATAGGTAATTATGTATTGGCGAAAATTACCTATCGGAATTTTGGATTTCTGGTTTGAGTGAAAAGCGATGTATTGACAAAACTTTCCGTTTACGTTATTATTAAACTGAAACTTTCAGCTTAATCTGACTTTCAATAGGCATAACTTTTGATAAGATTTTAACACAACTCAAAAGTTACGGACACTGAAAATCACGAATCCCTACTTCTCGTAGTGATAGATAGATAAAATTACTCTTTATTATGAACACCATAAAAATTGCAGATATAAATGTAGAAATTTTACTAGGGAGAAAGGGTGAGGGTGCCTATTATTTCAATTCTAAGTCAATATAGAACATGAACAACACAATATTGTTCAATGCATTTCAGTTCCGACCTCTTCAAACCATTTCTACATAAACCACATTGTTTGAAGACGCATAATTATCGACTTTACATTGCCGCCTCCATACGAAATGGAAATTCAACGCTATCAATCTACAATTTAGTGAAACATATCTCGGTATTTGGCAAAGCTTTCTTTTAGTTTGAAATACGAGTATCGATAGCAGCTTTCAAAAAAACGGACTTTTTTTAACAAAAGAAGACACAATCAATTTGTTTTTTTTTTTCAAGAATTTAGCATTGGAATTATTTTGTATGTAATGTTGGTAGCTGAATTTAAGTACTCAATTATTTCTGTCTTTTCCTTTAACCTAAAAAACGGAAGCCACTTGAACTCAAAAAATAAACGTATTATATATCATTATCTTTTTTCACTCTAGTCGGTCTCTTGCTAATAAGGATCGAGGTCGCCGCGTTTTAATTTCGACTTTTTTCCTTGTCCATAGCTTATTATCAAGTTAACTGCTTAGTTTTGATTCAAAAAGGGCTTCCGATGAAATAATAAGAAAACAAATTCTGTAACCATAAAATATTTTAGAAAAATAAGAAACCTAGTGAAGTATTTTCAATTACGAAGAGAAATGTATTAAAACAAAGACAAAAGAGAAAAATCCTATAATTTTTCACGTAGCTGAAATCAAGAGGCAACCTCAAAATAAGATTCATTGTCCCGTATATTAATGTAACAAGTATGGTCACTTGTTTTCTCCCATCGTTCTCATCGTGTATATTCGTGACACGTTCCGGATCATGTTATTGTATCCAACCAAACACATCTTCCATATACTAAAATATCTGACGAGAAAACTATCTATTTTGCAAGCTACGGCGATATGGAGGAGATTTATTGGATTATGGCACAGGATATGGGAAATCCTCAACGCAAATATCATTATTTGAAAAGAAGCAGCACTTGTGAATAAAATGGCGCCCGTAGGGACTTATTAAGATTGATGAATAAAAAAATCTTTATTCTCAATTAGGAAATGTGTATGAAGGATTCTATACATAATAATAGGCACGTAGTCACGTTTTGACATCTAGTAGACTGATCTGTAAAGTAAAATTACAGTAATAATATACTACTAAAAAAAATAAAGAAACGATGGATGGACAGTGGAAAGATGATGTGGGTAGAAAGGGGTTGACTGACTACTGAGATGGCGACTAAAGAGAAGAATGGATGAAGATATGCTGCGCCGACCCCGAATAAATTTGGATAAGAGCAAGATAATGGCGTTGATAAAGATACTACTGATAAACAGAAAGATTCGACTCGTTCTCTCGAAATAACCACTGCATTATACCCAGATGGTTCCTATCATTTCTAACACTGACTACGAAGCACGTATCTGCTGCAAAAACGTATTGTACGTGCGGTTTTCAGGGCACAAATGAAACTCGCCAAAGCGCGAATATCGATATCGGAAACTCTCCTATGTTAACAGAAACCTCGCATAACATGTCCAATATATAACGCTGTTAAATTCCAAATAACGGAACAGCAGCATAAAATTTAATAGTATATTGAATACCGTCAACTCGATCTCCTGAATTCTAATACACATATTTTCTAAATCGAGAGGAATAAATGGAGGGCTTTGCTCTAGCATTTTCATAAAATGTAAAATAATTTACGAATTGTACCGAATGGTTAATAAAATAAAATGGAATTATAGCTTAACATAAAATTCTATAAAATGCTCATCAGTAATTTCGTAAGCAATCAGTTTTAATATTACTAGTATTTAATTACTTTTAATGACTAATGCTTAAAGATGGACGGCGCCGCCGAGGTCAGCCCAGAAATCGGTGGCGAGATGACCTGGACTTGTACCGCGAAGGCTGGTTCGAGGTGGCGCGGGAAAAGAGACTTGGGAGAGACTTTAGCCCACAAGTGGGACAGTATAGGCTAAACAAAAAAAAAAAACTATTTTTAATTACTATTAATTTTGGACCACAATCTGTACGAATAATTCTGAATTAGTGTGTTTTGCCGGACAGACTTTTTGGCATACGCCATGATGATTTCAGCGTTGTTTAAATTCAAAGGAACTTAATTCTTCTATTAAATAAGGCCCATCGTCCACGGCGCTACTCATATGTAACGTATTACAAACTCAACGCAGCCAATCACAAAGTAGTTTATAACGCGTTCGTAAGTCTCGTTAGTTCGTGTACGGACCACCTTTGAAATAGGTATTAGTGCTGTGACATTCTGGCTACATAATGGCGATTTGAATTTGTAACTAGTTATGTACTTTTGAGTAGCGTTGCCTAAGTGCTATGGAATACTTCCATAATTAGGTACAAAAATAGTATTTATACAGTTTTAATAGGTCTATATGCGTATGGTTATATTAAAAAAATATTTATTCCTCAATTTTCATGATTGCACCACTGTTTGTCTCTGCATCACCCAAAGGTTGACCGGTAGAAAATGCCTATGGCATTAAGTCCGCCTTTGTAAAGTGTGCTTAAATATTAAATAGTCTAGTAAACTTTGTATGTTTAAAATTATGGTTTTGATTTATTTTTGTATTTTTCTAAACTAAATTTTATTTCGATCTAGGACACCAAAGTGGACCACTGATCATTTGTTTTGTCCAGCTCGTCCCGCCATCTTCTACGGGGTCTGCCGCGACGCCTTATAGCTGTGTCGGGGCTCCACGTGGTGGTTATTTTGGCCCACAGCTTATTTGGCATACGGCAGACGAGGCCAGCCCAGTCCCACAGATCGAAAGAGCTGGAAGTCACGGGGAGAGACGGTGAGTGGGACGATGCAGGCTTACAGTAACATTTTATTTCTTTATTTTATTATTTTTAATCCCCTAGTAGGATTTATAAACATATAGATGGCCTAACCTTTTTGGGTGATTTTAATGTAATTATGTTAGTTTGCTTCTTTTTAACCGACTTCAAAAAGAAGGAGGTTCTCAATTCGACTGTATGCTGTTTTTTTTTTTGTAAGTTTCTTACGCGACTTTTCCGGCAATTGTAAATAGATCTCAAAAAATATTTTTTTAATGGATAGGGTATGCCTCAGGAGCGGTTCCATATAAATTTTATAAACTTTGTTTGGGTAGTTTTTGAGTTGGCTTCAATAATACGTTCCTGTGACTGATATTTACATAGCAAGTAAACGTTTTTATTTACTGTTTGTATTTTCCGTGCATGACCCAAACATAATATTTTACTTTCTTTCTTTCGCTTGATCAAGATACCCAAGACACTCTTACATAACCAACGTCTTATCAGCACTTCCAACACTGATTTTATTCCTAATAGGTACCTATGATATTACCTATAACCGGCCTCTCTCGTATGCAAGTAAAGCATCAACTGGTCATTATAACCCGCTAGGCTGCCAAATAGTTTCCATAAAAAATGTTCTTGGTGAACAGCCAATATAATGTGCATGTTTCGCCTTAATTTTCATGTCAGCATGACAGTTATAAAGATATGAAGTGGGGACAAGTTATAATTTGTTAGCAGTCTTTTTGGAACTCCTGGTTGAGAATTTACCATGTATAAAATAGTTTCTACGAGCAGCGTTAGATACTAAAATGTTAGGTACATTTTAGTATCTACCGCTACTCCAACGTACTCAGGCCAGTTCCACTACAACCTGGCTGAACTGGGAGTAATTACGTAAATTCACAAATACAGATTAGACCTAGATAACGCAAGTATCACGATCTGTATGAAAACCAAGCGTGCCATTTTTGACTACCTACCTACTATGACGTCACAGAAACGAAAAAAAAGGAAAATTTTCTTGACTTTTCTTTTGTCTACTGTTTAGTGACGGGAAAATCAAATCGAATCAAAGATGCCGCCGCATGTGGCACCCATCTCGCTCCACAAACGGGACCAAGCGCCAGCGCTCACGCTCACCCAGCCAGCAGTACTTAGCAATGCTATTCTGTAAAAATCTCACCGTGAAAACTAAGCTGAAGTTAGCTGTCATTCCACTTGATGTTAGGGATTGCCCCTATTGACAGCTTACTTCACGCTCACTTCACCTAAGTTATCACGGTGAGATTTTTACGGAATCGATCGGCAGGACTGAGTGCGAAAGTGGCGGCTTACAATTTTTGTACGTAAGCTAGGCACGCGAAGCAGTTGCTCTTGCGTTATGTAGGTGTATCTATTATCTGTGCATAACTTATTCACTTGCAATGGCTTGAGGAGCTCGTGGCTAAGTAATAACAGACGCACAGGTCGATATCAGGTTAAGCTACGCTTGCCGCGATCGGTCCATGGCTGGGTGACCATCTTTACTTATCGTGACACCTCCGTGCCTCGGAAAGTACGTTAAGCCGTTGGTCTCGCCTGGCATTCTTGGATTTTTAACAGTCATTAGGGGTCGTCAGAAACCCGAAAGTCTGACCACCAGTCTCATCAAAGGGTACATATCGTGTTACCCAGTAACTGGGTTGTGGAGGACAGATAGGCAGTCGCTCCATGTAAAATACTGGTATTCAGCTGTTTCCGGTTAGACTGGAAGCCGACCCCAACATAGTTGGGAAAAGGCTAGGCAGATTGAATAGCAATGTCAATCATTTTGACAATTCAGCAACATTAATTGCGTTATTCACGTAATATGAAGCAATAGATTAGCAAGTTTCTTCAAAATCCTTCGGACTGTGATTGAAAGTGTATTGAATAATTGGGGTGCTGGCTGGCATGAGCTATTCCCTGATTTTCTGTGCCATTACGAAAGCATAAGCAACCATAGCGTCGTCGTGGGCAAAGAATTTGCCACAGCCTTTTTCATATGTGTCTTAGAAGGCGAATAAAAGAATTCATCAAGGAGATATATATCAGCGGATTTCTGTTTTGCTCTTAGCAGAATTCAGTCAACGTGAATTATTTGGAAGAAATAAAATGAAATGATAAATGATTCCGAAAGTCTTCCTCAGAATTATTAATTGAATTGGTTTATAAAAAGCTTAATGTTTTCTCAATAGCAAAAATTAACAAGTATTTCCTGTGAACATAATTCTGAGTACCTATTTTCGGTGTAGGTATAAACACAAGCGAGGAAACGGGATATGTAAGGAACTAATAAATTTAATTTTAGGCCCGAAGTTTCATTCCTCTTTCGACCCGTGGGACTAACCGTAGTTTTAGGACTAGCTACATCTCAGAAACATTTGTCTTCTCAATTTTATCGATAACAATTTGTTATTTCAGTATTTATGTTTTATCGTTCTGCTATGTTTAATTTACTTTGGAAGTTCTAAGTGAGGATATAAATGTTTTTTTTTTTTACAATATACAGGGTTATTGGAAAAACATTAACAAGCTCTTAAGAGGTCATTGTACTCATCATTATGAACAAAACAATCAGCGGTTCCCTACATTTATGTTCGTATAACTCGTCAAAATGTAGGGCACAGCTGGTTTTTTTTCGCGATTTCAGGTTTGGTCCCATAGTAAAAGTTGTTCATAATGATGAGTACAATGACCTCTTAAGAGGTTGTTAATGTTTTTCCAATAACCCTGTATAGGTATAATATATAGATTTTTTGTTTTAAGTCCTTTCATGTGAATACATCTTCATGTCATTATGTATGGCTATGTGACGAAACCTTTTGACAACAATATAATGTACGACAATAGCAAAAATGTCCGTCTTCCGTTGACGTCGAGAGTTACTGTTGAGAGAAACATTATATGGGATACAATACAGGCAATCAATGCGCAACCCATTATCATGAATTCACTACATGATGCTGAGGGAGAACATTCTTAAAATTACGAGAATTGCCCTTCTGATCTTAGTCTCAATCAATCGAAAAATCAATTTGAAAAAAATCTAAAATTTATCTGTCGAAAATACCTCTAATTTCCCTACATTTTTGACAAGTTTTTTATTTACACTGATTGTCGCCGAGATGAGATTGCGACTAGATTTTGAACGTTTTCAATTACAGGAATTTTCCTCATGAATATTTGAAATATTTCGTAGCTTATTAAAAAAAAAACTACCCGTTATTCCATAGATTTTGACCGCGTAGGTGTAGGTGATTTTTTTATAACCTACGAAAAAAATCTAAAATCATGAGCTGAATTAATGGTGACAGTTTGCGCGTCGATCTATGCCACCCTGTACTGAGTTATTTTGTCTCTTTTATATTAAGTTGTGTTTATGTTACAATCCTATGACGATCTTAGATATTTCAGAGATTATTCTCATAAAAAAATGTTACCCTTCATCATAATCAGCCTATAATGTTCCCATAGCTGGGACAAAGGCCTCCTTTCGGTGAGAGGGGGAGAGCCGTAATCCACCACGCGGACCCAGTGTGGGTGAATATCACGTATCTTCTCATTTTAGGTTTTAGGACATGCCAGTTTCCTCACAGTTTTGAAAGCAGTAGTGATGGAATAATTTACACAACGTAAAGTGCCTACTTGGGTTCGAACACCCGACCTACAGCTCAATAAATCGCGGCCGTTACCACTGGATTACCACCTTATCCTTGTCCAAAAAAATCTAAAGACATCTATACTTAAAGGATATTATTTTGTTTAATGACCTCCATTTTAATTTTAAGAACAAGTTGTATTTATAAAGGGTGTAGCGGTATCTACAACGCCACATGCGAACAACGCGTCATACTGAAGTCACGCAAAATCCTGCATCTCGCAAGCAGAGCTTACCGCGCAACTAGCATATATACAACGGTCCGACATGAATCATCGGGCAATTGTCCGCCAGATACAACACCCGTCTGGTCGGAGGATACTCCTTTTTCTATGGAGGTTGAGTGAACTTTACACCCTGTTCCTCACACCCCTTTAAGGGTATAAAGAGCCTTTGTATGAATACACAGAAATAACTCTGCCACATCGACATTCAAAAAAATACTATGGCTTTACTTACCAACACCACCCATTTATCTGAAGAAAACAAATTGTTTCTCATTCGAGCTCAGCTTATCCTGTCTTGAAGGCTGCACGAATACCATAATAACGATACTTTTCTAGCAAAAGTAAGTATGTATACATAAGATTATTGTGTCGCAAACACGATCCATCATTGTTGGTTTTGTCCACAAAGCAGTACAGTCAAACAAGTTGTTTGGTGTATTGGAGGCAAAAACATTATTCTTGCTCTGCCAATGTTCGTTTTTACGCACCTGGCCCACCGGAGAATAACCAGAAGTGAGTGCGCGATTAATCGCTGGTATGCGTATGAACCCAGCGTGAGCCTCAGCGAGTATTCTACTCGCCAAGTGACTGTCGCTAAGGGATTACTCTTTTTGATAGCTCTTGTCGCTGTGATAAAAGAGTACCTATCACCGCCTTCGGTGTGAACAGCCAGCGATCAACTATAAATATGTGTGTCTTTTACTTACACGGGACCTATAATCGTTCCTTAAGTGAAAAAATCGTTGATATAGCTAGCCTTATTGTATGAATAATAACTTTTTGAAGTTTTAAGCTCATGACACACTTAGAGTATATGATGTCAAAGAATTGGATACTCAGCACACTCACAACATTGAACACATTTGTATTTTGACACAAAGAGTTGCAAGTTAGTTGCCTGTATACCAAATAGCTTTTTCGACGGTACTCTATTGCCATTCCAGTCTTTGTTGTGATGACGTAACGATCCAGAGCTAAGTACGTGCCAACCATGTACGGGACAAAACAAAAGAACGAGGCTGCGAGGTTTTCGATGGGCCTGTCTATTTTTTATTTTGACTTTAACATTGGATATTATTTGTAATAACTTACGTGTCTTATTTATGTTCTTAAAATTACATATCTATCTCAAAACGGTGAAGGAATACATGGTGTGGAAACCGGCATGTCCTAGAACCAAAAATTCACAACAAATAAAAATTAAAATCCACCAACGCACTGAGCCCGCGTGATGGATTATGGCCTACTCTGAGAATGAGGCCTGTACCTATGTAGAAAACCAAAAAAGGTAGGCGTATTATTTTCCTTTTATACCGACAGGTTTCTGAAGAGTAATGAAAACAATAGTAAACAAAAACGGCTCTTTGTGAGACTATTATATTCAATATTTTCCCGTTCATTTAACACATTATTTTCTTCGATCATAAATATTGTTCTATTATTTTAGTCTTCGTTTGTAGATGCTTGTTTAATTATTTTCTTAGTGTTATGTTTACAGTGGACCTATTAATTGACTAATGCTTAAATTTGTTGCAAAAATTTGTCGATTCGCACGAACTCACTCGCCCGAAATGGGCCAATCCTCACTTTTAATTAATATTATTGTTTTCAACAACTCGCACGACATGGCACATTTGAATTTTATGCAATGAAGTTAAGAAAAAAATATATTATTTAAAAGTGACGGTTCGCCCGCTTCGAGTGAATAAATGTGTGGGAATCAACTAATAAGCCAAAAATCCGTATCCTATATTAAGTCCAGCGTAGAATGTATTCAAATTGGGATAGGATGATCGTATTATCGTTTTCCTATAACTACGCAACAGAACACTGTCATAACACAAAATATATTATAATATTATATATAAAATATTTTATGTAATCATCTGTCCCTGCCCGCTGAGTCGTAATTGTTTTTCTATAGGTACTTCATTTGTACAGCGTTCTCTTATTCGGCTTTATGTAACCCCGTTGAGAATAAAAAATATTGTGCCGGAAAAATCTGTTCATTCATAATGTGCTCTGGCATATTGTTAAATGATTCGTGTACATCCTGATTCTTGTTTTAATGTTTTGGTCGGATTTGTAAGCAGAATGAGTATAAGGTAAAGTTTTTACAGTAAGCCACCTCACTGTAAAAACATATATTTATATCTTTATACAATATATAGGTATATATATTTTTTTAAACAAATGATAATATACATATAAAAAACGAAAACATTAGAAGACGAAGAGTGTGCGACGAAGGTCATGCTTTTAATTACTTTTGAGTATTTTATACTTAAACTTAGTCGTAGGTTAGCACCCAGACATACGTTTTATAGTATAAGTATAATCAGCCTATAATGTTCCCACACACACAGGCCTCCTCTCAGTGAGAAGAAGTGGGCCGTAATCTACCACGCAGGCCAGTGCGGGTAGGTAAATATCACAATGTCTTCGAATTTTTCCAACCCAGATAGGCTCTTTATTTTGTGTAAATTATTTTTAATCACCACCGCTCTCAAAACAGTGAAGGTAAAAATCGTAAGAACTAAAAATTCAAAGACATGTGACATCTACCTGCCCGCACTGGGCCCGCGTGGTGGAATATGCCCCACTCCCTCTCACTGAAAGATGACCTGTCTCAGTGGTGGGAAAATTATAGGGCGAATAAATACTGAAACTTAATATGTAAATTTCGCACACGACCTAGCCCCGTGATCAAATCAAAGTCCCTTGAAATACGAGCTACGGGTTTGAATTTCGTAAAAAAAAACGGAAATACTCACGGTACTAAAACTTTGTACAATTATATCCCTCAGAGCAATGTAAAAAGGGGATAAATGTATAAAAAAAATCCCAGTTTGGAAAGAATAACTCCCTCAGTCATAAAGGCAAGTTGCTAGGTGGTATATTTAACAGTGAAAGATGAAAATTTCACGAGGTAACATCAGTTCACGAGTTTGTGCAAAAGTAGGAAGGAAAATATTACTATTGGAGTGTTAATTATGTACCTAAATCAGATGATAATAATTTCAATGTAATTTGGCTCACAGGTAGATCATAACCTGACAAAGGATATTTTATTACCAGTATTACAATTCCGTAGGATGATTGCCGACCTCCACGCCGGCAAAGACGCAGGCAAAGGCTATTAGTACATATGCCTTTAAAAAAAATTTTTATGACAGTGGTATAAAATGTTACATAAACTAAAAGCAAAACCAGCGGGGTAATTGCGTAACACACATAAAATGGCAATTGATCATTTTGACAGTTCAACCACGTTCATTGCGTTATTTACGTTGTTGAGTTGAAGAAGTTTTCAAACCTATAAAACAATGGACGTCAGAATAAAAGACATTGCGATTGATTGCCATTTTATGTGAGTTACGCAATAACCTCGCCGTTCTTGAGCATGGTCGTTGGAAAAGGGATAATGTGTTCTACGAGACTCCAACGGCCACCAACTTTATGTTAGCATTTGAGGCTATCTAATTTGGCTCCTAGCAAGGATTTATCTTCAATGAGCTGCTTGGCACGATGCTCCATCCAGGCTAATGCGTCAAGCTGCTATTTGGCTGAACCATTCTGGTAGTGGCTGTATTATACCTCACATAATTGGACTATTACTTATTTCATATAATTTCTGAACAAACCACTTAGATATTGAGCAACAGAGTTTTCAAGGAATTCGTTTTAACCATCTATGGTTTTTACGTGTTTCCCGTGGTTTAACTTAAAAGTTGGGCAAAATACTTTTCAAAACAATGAAAGTCGTGTTAGAAAAGTTTTCCAAACAACCCCCAATATAGGGCGGAAAGGGTTATTTGAAGTTTGTAGGTATGGGAAACTCAACGGGTAAGTTTTTTAGGATCCAAGGCAACGAAAAACGGGAATAATAAATAATATAGGTACACGGTCTAGAACTTTAGAAGGTAATTAAAGTGGCTTTTTGTAAAATACTAGTTAATATTTAATTAGGTTAATGTAAAATGAAAAACTACGTAACATAAAGTACGTACGTATATTACGTAGTTTTTACTTTTTACATTTTTTTTTCTTTTTAAAGTGTTATTACACTTTAGTCGACCCAGGAATCGTACCCAGATTTCCAGATGGCTTTTTCCACCTGGAATTTCTTGTCCTTTAATTTCTTCTTCTTTCTTTTCTATGTGGGTAGGTCAGTATCTGATCATTATAATAATAATTAGGTTGTGGGTCCTTAATATAAAACAGTCTTGGTCAACCCGTCTTTGATTTACAACATGGTGACAGCGATGCTGAGTAATTAATTGAAATTAACATCCAATAATCCCGATTTATGTTCAAAAATACAGTAAAAGTGATAGTAGGTAACTATCGTAAACAATTGAAATCTGTTTACAAAACTAAATAAATAATCCTACCTACCTACGGAATGTATATTATATACCTGAAGGCCTGAAGGCCAATTCTCGTAAATTAAAACGTTCAAAATCTAGTCGCAATATCATCTCGGCGACAATCAAATGTCAAAAACTTGTGAAAATGTAGGGAAATTTGAGGTATTTTTGACAGATTGAGACCGAGACCACTGTGAATGTTCATAAAAAATACGAGAATTGCCCCCTCTGGTGTAATGTCAGGTTATTAGTTACTTTAACTTACCTACCTAATATTCAACTGAATTGAGTATTACTGTGTGTAGTAATTATCTATGTCAGTAGCAGCCTGGAGTCGTAGTTGTTGCTAATAGGCTCGCCCCCTATTACGTGGGATTTAGACATAACTGCCGAAATGTGGGTGTATTTTGGATATCCCATTATTTATGCCTGACTTCCACGAAGGGTGAGGACTTAGGTACCTAACCCTTCGGGTAATTCAGGCGTGATATTATGTTAATTGTTAAAAAACAGAAAATACCTATCGAGTAATATTTACTCAATAACGGAAATTCAAATTTGATCCCCAATTTCCTCCAAAATAAATCTTCGGAGAACACGAAATTCGAATATTTTTTTCGCTCAGTCGCTCGTAAAATAACAATTGTAAACATTTCAAAAGGGTAACTTGAACGTCGTACCGGTACTTTATACCTATTTACGGATTTCCACCGAGCGTGTTTCAAAGAATAAACGGTCATTACAGTCGGTCGTTGCACACGAAAATTCTTTCGTGTCTATTCAGTCGTATTCCGAAGCAGTTTGAATAGTGCACCAGTGAAAATAATCGCCATAGTAAAGCACAATCGTTGGCTGGAAAGGTGCCAAGGCGCAGCGTGCGCGATGGTACGTACGCTTCCTATGTGTTTCGCTCCAATAGAATTAACAATTTCCCATGCAATCGCCGGGTAGCGGCCACCCGCTGTCAATGAGTATCCGGTTTTATATAAAAAGATACCATTTTTATATTTACGAAATCTTCCTATTCACTTTCGAAAATCGCATATAATGAAATGCCTGTTTCACTAAACGGTCGCCTGTGACGTACCAATACTTTGATTGTAAACATCGAATAAAGACGGAACATCACTTTAATATTATTGTAACCACCAATACCTACATTCTGAGTAAATAAATGAATATTCTATTCTATCAAACAGGCACAGTACGTACAGGCAGGCTATAATTATATTTTTCAAGTTTTTCCTGTTCCATTTAAAATGGAATATTGAAAGTAACTATGTAATTCAATGATAAAAGCAATAAATTGTATATCTTAATTAATTCTTGCTAGAAGATAAGGGTTCTATATAAATTATAATTGGATTTCCCTGAATTCGACGCTTCAGTCGTGTGTCAGTAACTTTAAATTTATTATATTTTCATTGTAGTCGCATTCACAAGCATGTTGCCGCGTCCGCGTAGACAAAGAATAAAGTTCCGTATAAAATAACATCTGGCCGCGAGCCAGCCATCCCGGTTGTCAAGAAACGACAAACTTCGTTTAATTTCGTCGCCAATTGACAAATTTTAAACGAAAATTAATTTAAGACGCTAACGAACTTGTCACGGATGTTGTTTCAAGTTCCAGGCTTTGACGGGATTAAAATACCACGCCTTTGTAATTACGTCCACAATAACCCTCTTACATCTAATCCGTCCGGAAACCTCAAAGACTTTGAAGCCGTGATGAATTAGGTACGCCCAATTTTACTGATACCGACTGTTTTCTTTTTGTGGTCTTGTGGTTGTTGTTATTCACTTGGCTGGGTATGTTTTGTCCGCACAATTTGATACGTCGGAGCACCCACGATACATATACATATTGTAAGTATGCCGCGGTAGTTTTCCGATGGCTTTACGCTGCTCCAAATATCGTTCGGAGAGCTGCTTCGCGTTAAGGCCAAACCTTTTTATGCTTCTCAGAGTTACGTTTGCTTTGCTCTTTGAAAATTCAACTTTTGGAGAAGGTTTTTAAATATGTTCTACTGCAGCTTAGTTATGTTTATTTTATGATGGTCTTTGATATTTCGTTAAAAGTATGTAACCTAACCTTACCTACAGTAATTACCAAACAAAAATGGTATTTTTTAGAGCATTGGTTAGTATTCATTAATAAGCAGGAAGCTATTCTATCGTTATAATATATACATGTAAAAAAATATTTTGATCTGACCAACACAGTCAAACACGTGTTATTCATGACCTTCCGCCGCTAACATATTATATTTTTATCACTACCTCTAAGTCACACACGAGGAAAAAGTAGGACATATACACATAATTTAATAAACGTCAAAACAGAAGCCTGCGCGCAGTAAAGTTACGTATTACGACTCACACATAGGTACACACAACATATTTGCCAAAGTTGTACGAATCAGCCCTTAAATAATTAACTTAATTGTAACTTGTAGGTAACTCCCTATTACAACTGGTAATAGTTTAGTGTTGAAATATTAACACGAGTTACGTAGGTATAATAGGTTTCGAGGCGTTTCGTTCCGTGATGTTTCACGAACTTTAATAATAAATAATATTTAATACCAGCTTTTTTTATCGCACATCAAAGCAAACACATCTTCTCATCTCTTCTCATACAGAGAAGGTACACACGGCTACACATTATGCTATATATTTCCAGTTGTAGCTCAAAATCAAAATATTTTATTTCATATAAGCCTACATGCTATAAAGCTTGATGTGTAGCCGTGCGTACCACGCTTACTCAAGAATGGTTGGCGATTTTAAACTTATATTAACTATAAGTTCAGGTTTCCTCGTGATGTTTTTTTTCATCGATGTTAGAAAGATAAACTAAATAACTTTTACTTCAGAATAAATTGTTCACCACAGCTATCCGTTTGTGAAGGGTGATGAATGGGTTTTATTACCTAATTCACAAATGTATATCTACTATTTTTCAACTCGTATTCATTTGAAAGACTGTTGAGCGACAATCGCGCAATATTGTTGCCAGCTACATTTGACGTTGTAGGATGTTCTTTTGTTTATCGTGAATACGATAGCATGGATACTTCCCGTTTCATCACTTTCCGATTCACCACCCTAACCAAATATCTAAACAAAAGTGGCTATGCTTCCAGCAACATTGCTACATTCTACATTGCTACATTCTTTCAATGTGTGTTATGCAAATAAAAAAATTATTATTATTATTATTATATTATTCTATTTTGCCAGCAACACTGCAACATTCCATATCGCCATCACCTTGTATCCCACAACACAAATTTTGCTGAAGCCTTGTTGTACAACTTTAATCATTCTGATCATTGCTAAAAATGGTGATTAGAACACTCCTAAAATAAATCATATTGATGTTGCGCGATGTTCTTTTGTTCATCGTGAATACGGAAAATAGCAGCGATACTGTTCCATTCCATGTTGCCAGCTAGGTACATATTTCCCTCAAAACTAAAGCATTGTGTATAAAATATGTCCCACCTCTTATCCTGCGCTTTGTGCCCCAAAAACTGCAGCCATACGTCTGCGCTGCCACCGACGATACCGAAGTGGCAAAGTTTTGGGCCAACAAAATCTAAATCACAGTCGTGCCACCGACATAACGAAGGAGAATTACGCAGCTCATAGACAACATAATCAGCGTATAATGTTCCCACTGCTGGGACTGAGGCTTCTTCTCAGGAAGAGTGAGTGGGCCGGAATCCACCAAGCTCGCCCAGTGCGGATTGGCATACGTCACATGTCTTCGAATTTTTGGTTCTAGGACATACCGGCACCCTAATTGCGTAACACACTATCAATCAGAATCTGAATAATTTTGAAGCAAATTGCTAATCCATGGCTTCATGAGTTCGAAAAATTTGTTTGCGCAACACGTAAATAACGCAATGAATGTTGTTGAACTGTCAAAAGGAAACCGATTCCCATTGATAATGTATTACGCAATTGCCCCGCGGTTTCCTCACGATGTTTCCTTCACCGTTTTGAGAGAAGTGGTGATGAAATAATTTACACAGAGTGAAACGCCTGACTGTATTTTAATCTACGACGTACAACTAGTAATTCGCGGCTGTTACCACTGGTCCAGCCTCCGGCAGCTAAATGATTTTGACAATTACTGAAGATGAAAATTTGACACTACTAAAATAAACTAAATATAAATTTAATCTTATACCAGTGACGTTCGGACTCAAACACAAAACATCATAAAAACACGCTCTTCCCCCACACGTAACTCGTTTTTGTATTAATTTTCTCATGTTTGATATTATTATCTACTGCCTCCCAACATGTTATAAATAGTGATTACGTGTGTATCGTGTTGATATTTTGGTTATAACATAAGATCACGCCTTTTCTCTCCAAAGGGATGATATTTCGCCAGTTATGTTTATGCCCCATCTAATAAGGGCGAGCGCACTACTATCACCCAATATCACTATTCCTCATCATCATCTGCCGAGCCTTTTCCCAACTATGTTGGAGTCGGCTTTTAGTCTAACCGGATGCAGTTGAGTACTTACCAGTGAATCGACTGCTTATATGACCTCTGACTAAGACCAGTCTTAGTCAGAGGTCATATGAGCAGTCGGTCAGACTTTCGAGCTTCTGACAACCCGTAACGACTGTCAAAGATCCACAAGTGACAGCCGGGACCAACGGCTGTGCTTTCCGAGGCACGGAGGGGTCTTGGCATGTAAAGGTCACCCATCCACGGAACAACCGCGGCAAGAGTAGCTTTACCTGATCTATCGACCGGTGCGGCCGTTTTGCCTAATTTTAATTATATTGTTTTTGTTTTTGGCAACAAATACCGAAGACACTTTGCAAATATGTATATTGTAGCTCTGTTGATAAATAATAGCGTATGGTAGAATAGAAGTAGGTACCTAATAATATACAGTCGCAAACCATCCATTTTTGAGTTTTTTTTTTCCCTATAACAACATATTATAATAAGATAATCCAAAACATTATTTTTTATGTATTCACATTATTCATGTATAGGTATGTATAATGTTACACATGTTTACAAATAAATATATCTTTATCTTCAAAAAACTTAAAATGACCTGTGTCCATTATCTTGTTGCAATCAATCAAACTTGTAGGTCCCTTATATCCAAGAGCAATGGTGTCGGCTCGCTACCAGGTATAGTTACTCCAAATCGTGCTTGATTGAACTGTCTACTATCAATCAACTAGCTCGCCATAGATAATAATCGTAGATTCAATTACATACGAATGCCAAAATAAAAATTATTTGTATTTACAAATTAAATTACATTGTTTTCACCCCTAATAACCAAAGAGCGATTACATTGACAATTCTGACCTTAAAAACGTGATAAGTTATTCATAAAAGAGGGTCAACTTCATTGAGGGAACAAGGGAAGTGACATATGGTAACCGTCTGAACATGGGATCACACCCTTGTTTAAAAACCAGCAAAAATTAACCAGGGGTTCGTACTCTCGGCGGGTGCAAAAGTGATAATAATAATAATAAGTTATAATAATAATAACCCTGTTCCCGATGCCGATGGGCTACTATTTTTTATATTTTTAAATGTTTTTATATTTTTTATATTCTAATATTTAAAAATATAATTTATATGTATTTAGTTAAATAAAGGAAATAATAAGTTTATTTATTTTCTCTCACAATGGCTATGTAGAACTTAATAGTTTTGAACTATACAGGGTTATTGGAAAAACACTAAAAACCTCTTAAGAGGTCATTGTACTCATCATTATGAACAACTTTTACTATGGGATCCAACCTGAAATCGCGAAAAAAAAAATCAGCTTTTCCCTACATTTTGACGAGTTATGCGAACATAAATGTAGGGAACAGCTGATTTTTTTTTCGCGATTTCAGGTTTGGTCCCATAGTAAAAGTTGTTCATAATGATGAGTACAATGACCTCATATGAGGTACAGATATTATATAATAATAGTGATAATATAGGTACTTAGGAGTGTTGTAGTTAGTCCATAGTTATCGCCATAGTCATTTATTGGCAAGAGATTCTTCCAAGTTGCCTGTGTCAAAGAGTAATAATTATAAATCAACCATAAAATGCGTAGAACGCCTTCAATCACCATCCGAAAGACTTTGAAGGAAATTGCTAATAAAAAATTCGTCTGCTCAACAACGTACCTAAATAACGGAGTCTCGCAATTAATGTTGTTGAAATGTCGAAATGAAAGACGTTATCATTTTTAGTGCGATATGCAATTACCCCGCTGGTTTATTTTTAGTGCGATATGCAATTACCCCGCTGGTTTATTTTCATAAATTATGTTGATTTGACATTTGACATTTTGTATTTTATACAGGGTGTCTCAGAACGATCCAACTTTTTCGAAGGATAATAAGAAAAAAATGTTAATTGTAATTATTTATTTATTGATACCAAAATGTATACAAAGAACGAAATTTTACTTTCTGAATATTACATTAGATAAATGACGACCGTTTTTATGGCGACACTCTTTAAACCTTTTGCGGACATTCCCGAAGATTTTTTGTAGAAGTTGCTGAGGAATCAGTCTGATCTTCTCTTCAATATTTCTTCTTAAATCTACCAAACTTTGTGGATTATTTTCGTAGACAAAACTTTTAAGATAAACCCACAAGAAAAAATCAAGTGGGGTTAAATCAGGGCTCCGTGGTGGCCACTCAATGTTACCCCTTTGAGAAATCACTTTTTCGGGAAACAACTCTTGCAGTGCTGCTCGCGAGTTGTTAGTTGTATGCGCAGTGGCTCCATCTTGTTAGAACCACGATTGACAATTATAGTGTTCACTTTCTCTAAGTTTCGGATCAAAAAAATTGCGTCATCATCTCAACATAGCGCGCCGAATCCACCGTCTCCGGAATTCGCAACCAACTCGATGTTTCCAGGGGTTCTTGCTGTTCTTGGACGAGCATGATGAATATCGCCTAGTGTGTTTCCAGTAACGTTGAATGCCTGGATTCACGCGAGGATAGTGGCATTACTAGGAATTTCTCCAATATTGCGCAATCCATAGTGAAGTCGAAATAACCGATGAATTCGAATGAGCGATCGATCGTTCTCGAAATATGCGCGCACGCAAAACGAGCGTTGCTCTCATGTGTCAACTAAAAATATAAGGAGAGATCTTTCAAACACTACCTCTTCCTCACCTTCACCCCGCTTTGTTTGCGTCTCGTTCACTCTCAAAATAGTTGGACCGTTCTGAGACACCCTGTACATTGTTATAAACTTATAATATTAGTTTATTCAGCTGGTTACATACAGGGTGTGGCGAAAATAATGGATAACCCTGAAACTGTCGACTGGCCAGATTATCATCTATCATTTACCTCACTTAAAAATGTAAATTATTTGTACCTACATTTTTTTAGCTGCTTCTCATATAATACCTTAATTTTTTAATAAATATACCTACGTTATGATATCGAGAAGATCCCTTTCCTCTCCCGATCGCTTTCACGCGTTTTAATCACTTTAAGCTTGGTTAAACAATTCAACAAACAAACAAACGTTTTAAAACAAAACTCAAAAACACCCAATCACTCCAAACTTTAAGCACAGAAACAATTTAAATTAATTGGAAACAAATCCTTCATTAACATGAAAAATCTTATTTGATAATATTGACAGTCGAAGTATTCACATTTGAGTTCAGAGACAGAGTTGATCATCATTTATAATGGTGTACATAATAAAGAGTATTCTATTCCATTCTATTCTATTCATTGCACATCCACCTACCCAATCGCGAAAGCCATAGCAAAATAATAAAATAAGGTTTTTAAAAAAATGTGTTAGTCAAACCGGCAGTTACCTACACAAAGAAACAGTAGAACAGAATCGATGCTAACGTCGTCGTTCTTAAAAGTGAGATGTAAAAACGAGCTCCGTTTTTTTAAAACTCACTTTTAAAAATTGACCGAAAAATGAAGCTTCATTCTGAAAGCAGAGGTCACAGTCTTCATAAAACTACAGCTTTCCTTATTACACGCTCTGTAACATTCTTCATTGCATATTTTCAAGCTGAACTAGAAAATGTCGAGAGAAAAACAGTCTACGAGTCTTAAGACTTACGCAGTAATGCAAAAGAATATTAATTCTGAAAGTGTTTTATACTAAAAAAATCCTACTGAAGGTATTTTATACAACAGTGTTGACTTCAATACTATTTTTAGCACAAAAGACTACGTATATAACTTATACTAGTCAATAAAGTTAATGAAAATATTCATACCACAGTTTGGTACGGTCACCAAAGGAGATAAGTAACCAGGGTCGTCGGATGCGCGGGCCTGCGGGCGGAGAGTAGTGAGTAACTCTCCGTCCGATCAGGACCAGGCCCGTGCCGAACGGCGCGTACGTGTTCCACGCGCGCCTCAAAGAGAGCTTTAGGGAAGGACCCAAGCCTGCCGGGGCAGCGGGATTGTCCGAAAGGGTTACCGCTACCCCGGAACATAAAGGGCTAAGGAAGGAACACGGGTGGGTTTTAGTAAGTAAGAGTCTGACGCTCCCTTCTGCTCCACCCAGAGCGGATAAAATAAAAAAAAGAAAAAGGGTCGTCGGATATAGTTGAAGTTTAGTAAGAAACTGATGTATGTTGTCGAACAAAATTTGATATAGATAATGAATAGAAAACAAACAGTCCATTTATCAAATTTTTCATTCGAAAACATCCATCGGTTTCTTACTAAACTTCATCTGTATCCGATGGCCTGGTAACTTATCCCTTTCGGTGACTGTACCTATAGCTGTTCGTTATTCCATCCTACAATTAAAATAAACGCCAAGGAAAAGAAACGACAAATAAATGTAACTAGCATTCAGTTATTATTACAATTAGCATTAAATCGTGAACTTTGTACGCTATTACTTTGATATCGACTGTTGATGACATTTGCGGGTCATTAATCTGCATATGACCCGTAAATGTCACTCATAATCTTGACGTTTTCTGATGGACGGGTAAACAAAACAAATTGTTTTCGCTTTGTAATGGCCTTTTTAATGTAGATCAGCAATTTTTATACACTTTGCTCAAAGTGTAAAAAAATTGCTGATGTACAACGTAAACAAATAAATAACTTTAATTTGCAAAAATAAATGAGTTGTTCATTTATTTTTGCAAATTAAAGTTATTTAAAAAATGCACACCAATTTGATAGCTAAAAAGAAAACAAAAACACATTTTACAAAAAAATCTATTACAAAAAGTTCATAAACGAGGTACGTCGGTTATACACTTGATCTAAAATCCTTCATTTCAATATTACCAGACTAATACAATGAACAAAAAGACAAACTTTAAATCAAACACAAAAGCTTACAAACAAACAAATTGCCAGGAAGCAGAACAACAATGCAATAGAAACATATTGTATCGCTTTGAGTTGAATAAAATCTGACGTCTCCACTATTGTGCTCCATTAACCTAATTGTAGAAGAAATTGCTCTGGGAGTTTTACTAGCACTGAAAGGTTGAAAATACGTATCTAAATCTTAAAGCAATAAACCACTCTATGTTTTTATAATAGATAGATTAATAAAGAAAGGCGTCTATTCACGTTCGCCGTGCCTATATGAATTTTGGGAGCGGGATGTCAATTCAAATTTTAACGTTCGAAGACTGCTTTTTCTTAGCCTATTACGAACAAATGAGTTTCATTTGTATACAAAAATAAATCAACACAAAACCATAAAAGTTAAAAATGTTTTTGACTACTTATAAAGCCAAAACTGTTATAAATAGCAAACAGATGTACGGAGAATAAAAATAAGTATTATAACTTAAATAATATTATACATATAATTTGATAAAAGATGAAAGCTACCTACAGAAGAGTTTTTTTCTAAGCCCATAGGGTCAACGGTCAATCTAAGTAACGGTATTAAATTGCTTCATCTATTTCCGAACACCCAATAGGAAGCCCTCTGGTCTGGGGATAATGATTATATACAACTTTGCTTTGATATATAATCTCATAATTTTATCCTCAGACGATGACAAAGTGGATTCTTGTCATCCTATAGTTAATTATCAACTGACTTGTGCTTCTTAGTTTTTGACTATGATAAATAAGCATTATGACTTAATTATTTAATGTTACATGGAATATTCTTACAGAATTTGTTTACTGTAATGTAGTATTTTTGAAATAAGTAATAGTACATACTTATCTATTTTTTCGTTTGCCAGAGAGCTATGGAACGGAGTATTCTAGGTATTAAATTTGTTGAACGGGTTAAGAATTCAACAATCCGTTCCATCACTAAAATAAAGGGGCAATTCTCGTAATTTTTAAGAACGTTCACAGTCTGATCTCAATCTCTGTCTGTCAAAAATACCTCAAATTTCCCTACATTATGACAAGTTTTTGACATTTTTTTTGTCGCCGAGATGAGACTGCGACTATATTTAGAACGTTTTAAATTTCGAGAATTGGCCTTCAGATGTCACTCGGAAAGCTGCCACGCTTAAGTGGAATTGGTCTGTTCACAGCTGCCGTATGTCAGACGATCGATGGGCCAAACTTACGACAGTGGGTCCCGCTTAATGGCAAACGACATCACGGCAGGCCCAGACAAAGATGGCGGGGTTTTTTTTTTTATGGATGGGAAATCATCAAATAACTTCTCCCGCTCAGGGTGGAGCAGAAGGGAGTGGCAGACTCTTACTGAACCCACCCGTGTTCCTTCCTTAGCCCTTTATGTTCCGGGGCAGCGGTAACCCTTTCGGACAATCCCGCTCCCCAGAGATGGCGGGATGACCTGGACTCCTTTCTCATAGATTGGTCTTTGGCAGCTCTGGACAGAGAGAGGTGGAAAGAGCGTAGGGAGGCCTTTTCCCAGCAGTGGGACATTAACGGCTAATAAAAAAAAAATATCTAATTAAGATTTTACTTTTGTTTTAGAATTATAAGTATGGCTAGCTTCCGCCCGCAGCTTCGCCCGCATCTTATGTCCTTAAAAAGCGTATGGGCACACCCCGGACACTCCGTACAACGCGCGCAAAATAATTACCTACTACTACTACATAGCCAAATGACGTTGGTACACGTGCAAATGTGTGCGTAAACTCTAGTAGGGTTGGTTGTCGTGCGGAGCGTAAAAAAAATGGCGGGAACGACGACGACGCGACTAGAAAGGACTAGTTTGATTGTTTATCTAATCAGTCGGGTTCGTAATGAAATAAAAATAATATTATAATAGTTAAGTAATAAATGTAAAACTTTTTAACAATAACTTTAATTTCGGAAGTCGGTGTCTTTGGATCTGTATTTTAATTTATTGCCACCGACTTACGAAATTAAAGTTATTTTTCAATTTGTACTTAGTGTTTTTTTGGAAGTCGGTTTTTTTTTTTGCTAAAAAGTTTTTATTTTTCGCTTTTTAGTGGGTCTGATTATAAAGTATATAAGTTACAATAGCCTAATATCAACTTGCTCATCGCCTTGTACAAAATATTGCTTTTCCCGATGCAGGGACGTTAATTGTTGAGGAGTTCTCTTGGTACTCCATCATCAGCATTTCACCATTCGCATTGTGACGAGCATAAATTGTGCTTAGCAAACATAATAAAGTAATCGAATCGCAACCTGTGAAATACTTATTATTGAGTAGTCCCGGTGGCCATCTGTGGTCTTCATCATCAGTTCCACTTCACTAAATGTTGCTATCCCAGAGCAAATACCCATGCAAATAAGGTACTTAGCTAAATATTGCTTACACTAAAATATTTTCGTTTAAATGATCTACTTAACTATAAATAATCGGTTATTATATCGCATGGTATTAAAATGCGATATCTTATAAACATTTATGTAAATACAAATTTGGAAAAGCATCACAATATCGAACCATAGTGATTAAAACTCAGATAAAACTTTTAAATCGCAAAATTGTGTGTTCGTGTCAGCAGTACAGTGCTGCGGTTCTTTGTGAGCGCCCGAGCTAATGAACCGCCGATAATGTCGCGGATGTGCGGGGTAAGGTGCGGTATCTGATGTCAGCGCGGGGTAGGGAGTGGCCATTCTGTACGAAGTACTATTAGGTATTCTGTGGTATGGGGACCAGAGTTTCAAGTATTCCCATACCAAATTTCATCAAAATCGGTCCAGCTGTTTCATAGATCACCCGAACAGAGACAGACAGAATTTTTACATAATTACCGTATATACTTTCAGCATTTAGTAAAAAGCTGTAATTTTGACATTACAAGTAGACACTTCATTTTATTTATTTGTGTATATATAATCTAACAGAGAAAATGTTAATTGGATTGTAAAGGATTATAATTATAATAATGATCAATCACCGTAACATCAATATTATTTCTATAGCATAGGCATTATAGTTTAATAAAATGAAGAATAAAAAAAGTGTTTATTGCAATTACATAAAATGCTTTTCAAGATACTTATTCGTAAAGTGGCTCTTAATAAACCGCTTTTAGGTCCATAATGCAAAATATTAAAAACTTTTTACTTCTCATCAAAGAGAATAGTCCAAAAGCAATCCGCGGGGCATATTTCACTTTTTTTAAATAGTCTGAATTGTCTTTGGTCCCAAAATTAACTAAAGTTTATTTACCTTAAGGTGAATGCGCAGTGGTAGACCGCGAAATTGAAATTTTCTTACATTTTTTTGCAATTTTCAGATCAGTATCAGATTGTATCTTGATCAAAATGTGATTCGCGACTATAACATGTACGTATTTACATAATTATAATAATTAGAATCATTAATAAATCTTTATAAGTTAGATTTATTCAATAAGAACAAATCTCTTATGGAAAAGTTCTTGGGACAAATTTAACTTAAAGAGATATAAATTAATGATTCTAATGACAGTAATTCTGTAAATACATATCTATTATAGTCGCGAATTATATTTTGATCAAGATACAACCTGATACCGACCTGAAAATTTCTATAGGATGTTTAGCGGTTTTGGCTGTTGTTAGTGCCTTTATAATTTGTCCTCTATGGCCTTTATTTACACTTGCGCGCGCATCGCTAGCGCGGCGCGCAGAAAAACAAAACCAGCGCGCCGTTTTCCATACAATTTAATATTAATAATACAAGTGTTTTTTTTCCTCGCGTTTCATACGACGTTTTTCAACACACTTGTGTTGAAAAACGTCGTATGAAACGCGTGTGCAATGTACTATTACACACATGAGTTGGAGATCACCTTTTAATCAAGGTTATTAGATGCTTGTGTTGACTGTTGTGGACTGTTGTGGTGACTCCGCTCTTCCACTTAACAAGATTTCGGGGGTATGCAATTCGAAAACAGAAAATCAAAACAAAATGAAACAAAAAAAAATAAAGTAAAAAGAAAATACAAAAATAAGCGCACTTGTGTGATGTATGCGAGTAAATTTTTCAGTGTGAGGGTGTGTGTGTGTGTAGAATAGTGAGTGTGCATTGTATCTATGAGCTTAAGCTGAGTTTTTTATTTGAGTTGTTTTTTTGATTTATTCCGGTCTGATCCCCGAACCCCCTCCACCTCCCCTACCCCTTTCTTTATAAGTTTTTAGGTATCAGTTTAGGTTCAGGTTTGCCCTGCGACAATGTCTGGGGATAGGAAGAAGCCAGGCACACCTTCCGCCACTAACAATTTCGCTGCCGCGGTCCTATTAATTAAAGGAAAGATTATGGAAGCGATGATACCAAAGTCTCAATGTCGTCGTAGGTTTTATTCTTAAGCCAAGCAGCTTAATTTACATTCACGGAGTTTCAGAGGATAGATGTGTAACTCTTTATTCAGAAGGTTGTATAAGTGAGAAGATTTCCTTTCATACTGCCTCTGAGCAAAAAGAGATCCGACTGGAACAGTTGGAGCGACTAAGTAGCTTTTCCTGCTACTGATACTCAGCTTTGTGGGATCATAAGGAAGGGATTTGTGCTTTCTCAGGATAAGATGGTGTAGGTAAAGTTTCTTTACAGACAGGAGGTCAGAGGTAAAGGCTTTGAGTTGGGAATCTATAGGGTGTAAAGAGAGCTTAAGCAGAAAATGCTGCACCCTCTCAAGTTCCAAAAATTTAATTTTTATTGTACCACCCCCGCATAGCAAATAGTATATAAAAATCGATTGGGCCAATGATACGTAGATTTTCTGCAGCAGAAGGCTGATATATCAGGGGTACCCAATAGTAACACCTAGAGCATTCCGACATATCAAACCATACATATCCACTATAACGCTATAGAAAGTCTTTCTATACCGAATTATCTGTAAGAATAAATAATTTAAACGTCCCATACTACACGACGGCATATCACACTATATGTACATGTCCACTAAGTGCAATAGATACTGTCGCTTTATACCAATATTATGGACGTGTAAATTCTTTTTTTCATGACTCTACTAAAAGTACTAAAATAAAACGTACAGAGAAACCAAAACATTCATATGGACTACGAAGTTATAATGGTAACTCCACCACAATCACGAATACGTTTCCTCCATTCTCAACTTTTAATTTCAATATTCCTTTTGACCCGACCGCTGATTCCAAACTCCCACCGAAAACGAGGAATTCAAAGCCGAAATCTGTTCAGTACCCTTTACTGTACACATACTAACGAGACCAACCTCTAACCTTTCATGTTCCCTTAGTGTGGACTATTCCGTTGGTTGATTTACGTCAAAACGGGGTGTATTTTAGAAATATTTTATAATAGTAAATATGGGTAGTATTGACGGCGGGTTAGCAGCCGGGCATCGAGACCCCTACTAAAACTTGGGTCGTTTATTGTGGGTATAATCATAAATCTCACGCCACGTTATTGGCAATGGGCTAGGGGTTAGGTGGGTGGATAATTATGATAACTTAGGGGTAGTTTATAGTGGCGGCCAGAAAAATGTGTAGCCAACATTATCATGGGTTTTTGTGTCACATTTTTGTATTTTAGTAAAGCATTTATCATACTTTATTTTATTTTCATTGTTTAGATTAGGTTTAATATTTTGTGAAATTATATGGATTTTGTGACCATTTTCGTAATTTCAATATTAAAAAGTTACAACTTACAATAAAAGTAATTTAGTAAATATTCACTTGTCTACTCACCACACAACGCAATGAACGCCAAAAACTTCATTTTTACGTAATCAGAATATCTCATAATTACATAATTTAGAGGTCTAAATTCACAGTAAAATAAAACAAAACTCAGTCACATCATACTATATAAATTCACACTGTTTAGCGTATCTTTAAATACAACAAACACACTGTAGCACTTTTTCCATTTTCCGAGATTTTTCTCGTAAAAATTTTAGACACAATTTTTATAGATGTTCGTATTTTTCGAGTTAGTTTTGTAAGTTTACATTCAGCTTACACCACCGTTCGCGCGCGTATCCCATATTTGAATGGCGCGGGGAACTCGGGCGTGCTCTCGGTTCGAAGGCTGTCCGCCTAATGTCCTTGGATTTCCCGCTAGGGCAGCGTCATGCGCACTGTGCACTCCCCTTTAAGGGCCCTTAAGTGGATTAAGTTTTAAAACTTTGACAATTGATAAAATGAGATCCAGTTTGTTTTGATGAAATCGTTAAGTGAAAAGTTGTAAGTTGTAACGCCAGGTCTTTATTTGATAAATTAATGCTTAGGTACCTACCGGAAGACTGTTAAGGCTGTTTGCCCGGAATATTTTATAAGTAGGTTGTTAACTCGTTATTGGAGATAGCTTGGCTTTTAAAATTTCACGAAGTAATAAGTCATTTTAGAATTTTAATGAGCTTATAACAGACGGGCTTAACCTGCAACTTTGACCACGTTTAGTTGCTTTTTGCTAATATTTTCATTTTTTTTTTAAACTATGTCTCAAATTTACTTCGTTACGATTATTTATAATAACTTCTATTTGTCGCTTTGTTGACCCTGCATAGCCAGGATTGTATGTTATCCTTCAATTAAACTGCGATCGCCAATCTGTCAGTATTCCCTCGCGATCGTTTATAATCGGCTCATGAGGTCCATTTGCAGCAGTAAACGTTAACGAACTAAAATAATACGATGATGATAAACAAGTTATTGAAATCATAAACAATAAATACTGCTCCGAATTTTCAATACAAAAATAACGGCGGCAGTTTCCGTGAAAAGTTTAAACTCTATCGAATGTAATAAATTCCTCAGCTGTGTTTCACCTTGTATACCATCCCATCGCGTAAATACGCAAGACCTCACACACTCCAATTAGAGTATTGAGTTACCAAAACTATTTTTTTAAAGCTTGCTATTTTTAAAAAGAAAATCGTGTTGACGCTAGCATTATTTTATGCATTTAAAAATGAGTATTGAAATAAGATTTAATTTTATTTGGCTCATTCGGCGGTTAGTATGAAAAAATACCTACCTATATTAAAAGCTACTGAAATTGATTCAGCAGTCAATTATGAATAAACTACTTTCAGGACTTGCCTTTATTCTGTTACACCTTGTATATCGTTCATATGGTGAAAGACTGTGTAAATCGTTAGGCTAGCAAGTTGAGCCCTGATGGAACCCAAAACCCTTTGTCTTTTTGTTGTTAAAGCCACTCTGGGATAAAATGCTACTGTCAGTGTAGATAAAGTTGACATAATGGAAAAGCTTACATTAAGTAAGAACAAACTTTAAGCTATTATTTAGTGTACATATATTGTCATTATTAAATTTTGTAATGCGTGTTCTTCTTCGGGTGAATAAATTATTATTATTACCGTCCCATAACGGGACAGTGTAGGTCCTAATATTACAGATAGATTTCATGATCGTCTGGCAATTTGAATACTTCATGCGGCCCACACAAATGTCCTTACTTTGGTGTCGTTCTTCGAATCGTTGAGCTCCCTAAGTTCTGAGTTAAGCTACACGATAATTGACACATATTTACACTGGGACAGGTCCACATAAACCTGTGTGGTGCTTTCCTCAAGAGACCACATCAGACACTAACCTACATGGTCCTCTTATGACCTGACCATTACATAAGAGAATTTAATATCGTCTAGCTTTGATAAAATTGACGTGTAAAAGTGGTACCTATTTTAACAAAATTTACAAAAAAAAAATTACACCACTTAACAAAACCGGCATTTCTATAGGTAGTGTAGTGTCAATGTAAATTTTCAAGTAGAATAAACCATATCACCGTAGATAGCTATGATAAGTTCAAAATATTTTATTTAATTTTTTATTTTTATTGCTGAATAGGCCCGCTCGTGACCTCGATCACACCTGATGAAAAGCGATGAATGAGGTCTATGATGGAACGAGAGTGCCCAGAAGATGCCTACGCCACTGGAACTCCCACGCATCGACGAAACACAGCAGGCTGCTTGACGCCAGACTCTGGTGGGAAGGTGGTCGCAAACCAGGCGGGCGAAACAACAATTTATCAATACTCGCGAAATTTAAGTACATAAGATTTTTTTAAATTTAGCCTACACTGTCCCACTGCTAAGCAAAAGCCCCCCACAAATCCTGCTAGGCATCCTTTTCTAGAGCCACCTTGATCCAACACTTGCGGTACGCGTCTTGGTCGCCTCGCCACCTCTTCCTGGGCCGGCCTTGGCGGCTCCGTCCATCCTCAGGAACTCACCGTATGGAGACTGTTACCCAGCGGTCACTGTGCATGCGGCTGACGTGAACCGCCCAATCCTTTTCTTATAATATATAAATAATATATATATATAAATTACGTGTCATGTTGTTTGTCCGCATTGGACTCCTAAACTACTGAACCGATTTTCATAAAATTTTGCACACTGTGTGCAGTTTCATCCAACTTGAAAGATTGGATAGTTTATATCACAATTTATAATCGCAATATTATTTTATTGCGAATATTGCTAGGACAACGTTTGTATGAAAGAAACATTTTGAAAGTTAAAAAAAAAAAATGCACCCGTACGAAGCTGGAGCGGGCCGCTAGTAAATTATATAAAAAGAGATCACAATATTTTTAAAAAAATGTAATTTTCTTCATACTTAAATTACCTCCAACGTCTGGTCGTGTCACTTTTTCATACCATTATCTGATAGAAATTTGACTGTCAAACCCTTATCACTTGGATTTTTCCATAGAAATTATTATTATGATGTTATTACATCCCTGTTGGGTTTATGGAAACATAGGGTTTGTAAAGAACTCAAATATTTGGGCCTGACTGACTGACTGCTTAAATTATATGTTAATATGCATACATTTCTGTCAAGGAAAAGGAAGATTATACAGGGTGGCATGGGACATCGACGCGCAACCTGAATGGCAATTCCCATAATTAAAAACGTTCAAAATCTAGTCGCGATCTCATCTTAGCGACAATCAATGGCAAAAACTTGTCAAAATAATGATAAGGGAAAGTAGAGGTATTTTTGACAGATTAAGACTGAAATCAAACTGTGAACATTCTTGAAAGTACGAGAATAGGCTTGTCAACTGAAAAAATCTAGTTAGCCCGTCAGTTAGATTATCAAAAAATAATTTACCCGTATTTTTTCTTTTGTTACGTAAACCAAAATTGACGAAGATACGACGCTTTTAAAATTCTCAATACATCACACCTTGGTATAATTTTTAGTGAGTTCTGACGTCACGAGCCCCCACTCCCGAGTTTTGATGCGTTTTATCTTTGTCAATATTCATTGATTTACAAAAACAAAAAATACGTGTCCATTATTTTTTATTACTCTACCTGAAGGACTAAGTAGATTTTCATTTTATTGATGGTGGAAACTAGTCTATTGCCCTTCTGTTACCATGGATACAGAACCTACATGATTCTGAACGTGTACAAAGTCGTCAGTTATTTACATATTGAAGGACACTGAACGAAACACAATACAAGTTTTATAGGCGCGTCGAGAGTCCCGCAAAAAAAATTGCTGTTCTATACATTTAGAACGCGTAGGCACGGTATAATAATTATCTATACAGTGTTGTGACTCGGCCCTGTTCTAGAGATAATTATTTATAGCCGCGCGGTACGTAAACACGCGATAGCGATAGGGCTACCCGCCTATAGTATTTTAATTTCATCAACCTACTTAAGTTTTGTGATTTTATAGATAAACTAGCTGACCCCACAAACCTCGTTTTGCAAAAAAAAAAAATAGATAGTAGCCGATTCTCAGACCTACCCGATATGCACACAATACAAATCGGTCCAGCCGTTTCGGAGGAGTATAGCAACTAACACTGTGACACGAGAATTTTATATATTAGACGAGAATTTTATATATTAGTTATTATATTTTTTCATTTAAAAAAAATAAATTCGTTGTGAATGAAATACGATAGTTCAATAAAAAAAACATGTGTTTTTGATTAATAGATTCAGTAAATAAACTTATTGACGAATTCAGATTTTTTTTTTCTCAGCTTGCTGGATCAACTTGTCTTACGTGCATATTCTAGGCCCTTTTAGGGCCGATTTTTCCATCGCAAGATAACTTTTATTCGAGAAATAAAATTGACGTTTGACAGTTTTTGTGTGAAACAACTGTCAAAATTACTAAATTATTCCTCGAATAAAGTTCACAGATGATTGAAAAATCAGCTCTTAGTGTAGCAAACTTAAGATTACAAGAAAATAAGTCATAGATAAACAAAAAAAAAAGATTTATGACATCGAAAACAGTTCTTTAACAACATGATTCTAATACTTGAATCAATCGTGTGTAAAAATACCAATATATGCGAGTGGCAAGCTATCAAACTACAATATTTCCCTTGCAACGCCTAAAGTAAACAGTTCGAAAAAAGATAAAAAAATTGTGCGAAAACTTGGAACAAACATTCGACATGAGAAAAAAGTAATTTATTCGTCCTACGTCATATTTTTCGCCTCGCGGCCCTCGTAAAGTTTGCGTACATTACGCGTTGGCGTAATAGTGGTATTTCTTACGTGACAAAACATTGGTTGATTTAAATTTTGTATATATATTTTATGTTACGTGTCTATTTGGTTGTTTCTGAAACAAATGATGTTTGGGAAATATGGTTCGAAGTACAGATAACTTGGAATTTACATCACCACAAATCAAAGATAGGTCTATAAGCCATAGAAATGAAACATTCATAGAATCATTTCTTTTTCATGAAATTTCTTTATTGACGAATCCACAAAGTATTAGGCTACATGTTTTATAGGTAACACAAGACAAAAAAGCGGTTAATGTTATCCTGCAATATCCCACAGCTGGGCAAAGGCCCCAAGACTTCCAGCACTTTCGATCCAGGACTAAAGTAGACCATTAGTCGTTTGTTTTCTCCAGCTCGCCCCACCATCTCCTACGGTGTCTGTCGCGATGTCTTCTGGCTGTATCGGGGCTCCACGCAGTGAATTTTGGCCCACAGCTTATTGCGCATATGGCAGACGTGGCCAGACTAGTTCTACTTCAGCTTAGCGAATTTTTGAGCAACGTCAGTAATCTGTGTTTTGGAGCGCAGTGTGTTGTTGCGAATATGGTATACAATAAAATACATGAAAGTAATTAATTTAAAGCAAAATAAATAAAAAATACACTCTAAATCAAATCACCTGTGCATTCATTCTTTCATAGCAGGTATGAAAACAATGATTTTTTTGATCCATTTCATATTTGACACAACAGAGATTGAAAACAAAATACGGGGTTGTTGTTACAGTAAATAGCAGCCAAACAACTGTATCGAATGCCAGTAATCCCATTCTATCGATTGCATTCCGGTTTTATCCGGTATTTGCTGTAGGTCAGCGGGCACAGGCCGGCCGCTGTTCGTCGATTGTCAATCACTAGAAAATGTGGATAGTTCTTCATTGGAGCGCTGTCAGGAAAACGGTCGGTTAACCCCTTAGTGATTGGCTAATCTTTTCACCACAGCTTCAGCTATTCGTCGATCGTGCTGACATGAAAGACACAAAAGGCTTAACTATTTAGGATGAATTTACCAATAAAACGAAACGTGATCAGGACATCTAAACCCTCGTTCAAGAGCTGTCAGTGTTATCATTTTTCTGGAATGTAGACACTAACAGCTCTTGAAAGTGGTTTACATTAATTGTGTTGTTCTGTTTTATTAGCGAAATTATTCCTTAGTTATAAAACCAAGTTATTTTAGGTCCCGTAACAAGCATATACTTATAACCATTTATTTTGTTTATTACTCAAGGTTACAGCTCGATAATCATTTCCTTTGATGGACAAAAATTCGATGTAAACCAAATGTATCTGAGTAACTTGATATTTCTTCAGACTTAGGTATAAATATTTCTTAGAACTTTGGCATTATAGAATTATGAATAAATCATCAGCATACCGAAACACAGACATCTATAAAACAATAACTAAACCTCCTGAAAACTGACTTCAAATCACAAAAAGTTGCTTTAAACTCCACGTGAAGGGGTTGGATTTAGCCGTACCGGATACGGCGCTCGCAGAGAACGGTCCGGTTATATGAGTACACTTTATACGAATGTTAGTGCCTGTAAAACGTCAAGTACCCTAGTCTCTAAATGAAGGCTATACATGCAGTATTACACCTGTCCGACTTCTTTTTACGCCTCGTAAAGTCATGTGCATGAGCAGATTGGATACGAATTGTCAGTGGATATGGACTTTTAAAAATTAAGTTTATTGAGTTGCAGGCAGGATGCCGAAACAGCAGTGCTATTCTGTAAAAATCTCACGGTGATAACTTAGGTGAAGTGAGCGTAAAGTGAGCTGTCGTTCCACCTGATGTTAGGGATCGCCCCCTATTGATAGCTCACTTCACGCTCAGTTCACCTAAGTTATCACGGTGAGATTTTTACAGAATAGCACTGCTGTTTCGGCATCCTGCCTGCAACTCAATAAACTTAATTTTTAAAAGTCCATATCCACTGACAATTCGTATCCAATCTGCTCATGCACATCGTTTACAGAATCGATCGGCAGTTTCTGTGATAATGTGCACGCTCAGTTATATAAATTCAAACTCAAACCATTTATTTCAACTAAACCATTTACAGGCACTTTTTGACTGTCAAAAAGTCGGTCAGTTAGAAAGTTGAAGTTAGTTGCCCATTCCAAAACGTAGATCTCTATGGAGAAGAACGGGGAAGAAACTCCAAGGACACTCTTTTAAATCAAGATATTACATATCCTGGGTACATTATTCTTGTTGCTTCTAGGTATGTATATGTGAGAATGATATAAAAAAATGCTCAAACAAATTAAAATATAAGATTAAAAATAAGCTGTAAAAGAGATGACCAGTCTCAACCGACGGCGCCCGTTCACGGACATGACGCTTGGATCAGCAATATCCAGCTCAACGATTTTGTAGGGATTATTATTCATAAATTTAAGTATTTTAAAAAGCGTTGCAGCAAATTACTCTCTTATCTTATCAAATTGTTCTGTGAGTTATAAAATTCCTCGCATCTCCATAGATTTACCGTGCATGTTATTTTGTGGCATCCCAGTGGACTTTGCGATTTTACTCCATCGATGACACCCTTTGAACCCCAGGGATGGCGATTGTTTGGTACCAGAAGACCAATTCTCGTAATTTAAAACGTTCAAAATCTAGTCGCAGTCTCATCTCGGCGACAAACAAATGTCAAAAACTTGTCAAAATGTAGAGAAATTTTAGTTATTTTTTACAAATTGAGACTGAGATCAGACTGTGACCGTTCTTATAACTTACGAGAATTGCCCCTTAGAAATGTTGCCAAAATATCTTGTGTTTCCAGAATGACGACCGATTACTTACCAATGTGTTTGTCTTTGCTCTAGTCCACTCGTCATTTATAACACCCACGACAAGACAGGCGCTGGCCGACCAAAACTTAACTGAAGTCTAACTCTAAAATCGCTTTCATATTCCGTCTAAAAGCCGCATCTTATTGCCTTCCTGCAAATCAAACTGAATAGTCTCGATGCCGTCAAAAGATATAGCGTTAGCATTGGGGCGTACATAAAATATTATAGAGGCACTTACTGATGCGCTATAAAAGGGAAATGCTCACCCATAATCTTTTAAAATTAAGTTTTATGAGAAAACAGTTACTCAAACTATTAAGTGTACGTCATACTTGGCGTTATTTCACTATCTTATACACTTTCTTGCCATCAGTACCTACTTCTAACGTTTAAAAAATGTATTTGAATGAAGATAAAGTAACTTGTTTTTCTATAGCCAGTGTTAGTATAAAAAAAAAATCGACCTTACATATCAAAAAAAGCAAGTTCACTGCTGGGACACGGGCGTCCTCTTTGTGAGAGGGAGCGGGCCGTAATCCACCAGGCGGGCCCAATGCGGGTTGGTGGATGTCACATGTCTACGAATTTTTGGTTCTAGAACATTATGATTTTCTCACGTTGTCTTCCTTCACCGTTTTAAGAGCAGTGGAATAATTTACTTAAAGTAAAGCGCCTGTCAGGGTTCGAACCTGCGACCTAAAGTCGCGGCGGTCACCACGGAGCCACCACTGCTCCCATGACGCTTACAGGACGTTAATACAAAGCCAATCCAAGATTTGTCGATGGTGATACGATTCAGATGAGAAAACGACTGTACCTACTATAATATTTTGTTAGATATCCGGGCTAGGAGGGGTGGTGCTCAAGCGTATCATATAGACTCCGCAAATTAATTATATTATCAAGTGGTTTCCGAAAGGTTGGGGCTGAAGAGCTTGTACTGTCATAATTATATCGTATACAAGGATGCGTGAAGCAGTTCGAAGAAGCTTTCGGCATTTATTGGGTTCGATTCAAGTTCTGATGGATATTTCTCAACTTTGGAAATCGAATTATATTATGGACAGTCAGTACCTTCCATATGTTGGAAATAATAATTTACTTCTACGAAAATATATTTCAGAATTCCTAAAATTGCACATTTTTACAGAACAACATCACGCCTTGTTTCCTCGAACGGTTGGGCAGAGGTATTACCTATAGTAAACCCGCATTCACCCACATTTTCGCAGAGGGTAATTATTATGTCCTAAAGCTAAATTGTTTTCTTTCCTATCATATATATTTCATCAAAATACATAATTGAGAAGTCTGCGGAACCTTCTACATTGATATTTGATCCTCACAGTACGTGAGAATGGAAAGAATCCATGTTTGCACTCCGAGCCCAAAAACAAAAATGTCAGCTAAAAGAATATAATATAACGCTTTGCAAATCCCAGATCTACCAAATTCCTTTTGGAAACACTATTCGAAGAGCGCTCTTCACTGTTTTGAAATGGAGAGCAAAAAAAAGTCATTGGTGTATATATTCGAGCGGGTAAAGCCCAAAATCGTGGGTTAAGCCGTACCTAACTAGACGTATCGAAATCGGGCATCCCTTTACACTGTGTTGTTTTATTACTCCCCACTGTGCGTACACATACGAGCAAATTATTCGACACCCTTCTGTTGGAAAAACTCTTATATGATAACTGTGAGTTGAGGCTGTTTTAGTGCTTTTCAACGGGGAGATGACGTCATAAATTTCTATATATTTGATCCTTACGCTTTTGTGTTTCTGTGACTTTCATTGCAGTAAATATGCTGACAAAACCCTTAACACGTACCTACTCTAACTTTGTTTTGAATAAAATCTAAATATACAGAAAATAATATAGGGATACTCATAGGAATAGATGCCTATAAATGTGAAATGATTAAATATTTATATTATTAAATATTAATATTAGTTTTAATTTGCAAATAATGAAAATTGTTTTTAGAAAGTTTATCTCGTACATATGTTTATTAAATTATGGATATTATTTATTAATTTCGTGATAAAACTATACCTCTATTTTAACAATTTCTTGCGTCCTTCAATTTCAAAGTAAAATTTATATCACATGAACTCCGACTCCTTCAAAAACCAACGTTTACATACAGTATTCAGTAAGAATCTGAAGCACGAACATTAGATATTTCGCCTGAACTGAACAAAACACTAGCAAACGTAACGACGTTTGTACGTTGTTCAAGCCATCTATTTCGACATAGATTCATCCCAAGAGAAATTCTGTAGAGGCAGAATAACGCTCAGTGTAAGCTTTCAATCCGGCACTCACTTGAATAGGATCAAGCATTACTCCTTGCTATACGCTTTTTACAGTTCTGTGATCAATATAGAACCACTAGGTCAGTCATCTTTATCTATGTATATTGTATAGTGTAAAACAAACTAGCTTTTCGTGTCTGTCTTTGTGCTTAGATCTTCTATTCTAGGCACATCAAGCTACTAAGATCTGTCAAATTTCTTTCATAGAATTTAAACTTTATCGCTAAAGCATAAGTTTCAATTTTGATTGAGAAAAATTTACAGTTTCGGGTGGCTTGATGAGCTGGCGTCTGTACGTAATGGATTTGGATGCAGTTTTCACCATTATTCAGAGGATTTATATTTGACTTCATTCAGTACATGATTCTGAACCCCCCATCATTGTAATTTTTCGTAGGTTATATAAAAAAAAAGCGGTCAAAGCGAGACAGACTCGCGCACCGAGGGTTCCCTACATGGTTTTCGGATTTTCTCCTTTACTTGTGCTACATGAAATTGCCAAATTTCATGATTCTAGGTCAACGGAAAGTACCCTAAAAATTTTGATTTCCTTGAGAGTGTCGAAATATACGTTTTTTGCGTCATAAACTGCCGTATCTTTTTTTACGTTATCATAGAAGTTTGATTTTTCACAGCGTCAAGGGATTGTAAACTTGAGTATATGGCTTTAATTTCAACTAGATACCTTCACGCGTTCCCAAGATAAAGGGTCTTGATAGACAGACGGACAACTAAGTGATCCTATAAGAGTTCCCTTTAATCCTTTTGAGGTACGGAACCCCAAAAAAACAAATCTTAAATTCATTCATTCAATGACAAGACAACGTACAACCTAACGCGCTGGGTCTAGACTTAGAACTTTAAGCACAAGATTATATAACGAAGGAGAGCACTAAGAAAGGATTTTTGGAAAATTCACCCCCTAAAGGGGATTATAGGACACGAAAGTTTGTAACTATGGAAACTCGTCAGGGGCGATGGAAAATCCCATCGAGCGCTCGGCTTGTGTAGCACAGATTCTCGATGTTATGTTGACATGCCGCCATTACACCCGTGCCAAGCAGACGCGGGTCACTAGTTCGCTTATATAATTCAATTTCTGTGAATAATTTGGTTAGCGTAACCTTTCATCCAATAATAATACAATTTTGGGTTTAAATAAAGGTAATACGAACGTACGCGATTCAATTGAAGACATTATTTTCATCCTACAGTTAAAAGGTAAATACAGAGATGAAAATGGCTTATCGTCGCTTTTATTTAAGACTAGCAGTCACCCACATAAGTCTCGATCCCGTAGGAATATTGGAATAAAAAATAGCGTTTATGTAAATCCAGGGTGTCAGCTACCTCTATACATAATTTTATCAAAATTGGTCTGGCCGTTTGAGCGTGAAGAAATAAAAAACTTACAAACACACACAATCACAAACTTTCGCCTTTATAATATTAGAAAAAAATGCGTTTATTGTCATTACAGCAAAAAAACACCTTAAAACTGTAAAAAAACGAAAACAAAGAATAGAATGCCAAACGGCTTGAGCTCAGCATAATTTCAAATGACAACACCACCTGACGCTGATTTTCAGCTGCAACACACGACCATACGCTGGAATAACATTCACATAGGGAAGTACCTATGTGTTCGTTATAATAAATTAAGAGAATTAATTAAATGTGATAATAAAGAATTGGTAACTTCTGCTGTTCTTTGTAAAGTCAGGGAAGTTTATCAAATCGACTACCATCTAAAATTGTATGTATATTTAAATCACAACTGTAATTTTTTGACAGTTGTATGAAACAAGTTGACGTAAAGTCTCAATTTGATACACAATTAATTTCCCAGACTGTTCGAAACATATTTTTTGGTACAAGGTTTCCATTCCTGTCATGCGGAATACTGACGCATCCCTCACTGATCGACGTTTTCAAATTTTTGCTTTGTAATCTACACGTCGCTTTACGCTCAGAATTCACGCTGTTTATTTACTAGAACAGCAGAATTCTAAATGTCCACAAGAGGCGTGACAATTTTCAGTTTGTGAACAATCTCTTCTTGATTTTTTTTTCGTGAAAGATGATGCTACCAAACTATAATAAATTTATACCCTGAATGTGATGTGTTCGCTGATGAATGGAAGAAAATAATGCGTGCTTGTCTGGTGTTTTGTGAGACACGATATGCGAGGATGTCCACTGTTACATGTTAGTTTATGGTGCTTTTAATTTATTTAACCATTTACTCAAATAATTATTAATAATTTTATCCACGAATTGTATATCTTTGAATTTGAATTTAATTTTTGTATTGTATTTTATTTGAATGCTTATTTAATTCTAATTTTATAATTCTATGTTAATTAATGTAATTAGACCTGTGCCGTTTTAATTAACTATACGAGGGTGACACTGAAAGTTCTTAGAAAATCAAAAACTGGAGAAACTGGCAAGTTATTAGTTTTATTATATATACATCGCGGCATCCGATGTAACCAATGAGAAAAGCACTTTGCCCACTCGTCCTTAGGGGTCTCTTCGACGGCATTTTGAAACGCAGCCACTGTCTCCTCGGCGTCCATAAAACGTTTTCCTCGAAGTTTTTCTTTTATTTTCGGGAATAAATAAAAATCGCAAGGTGCGAGGTCGGGGCTATAGGGCGGGTGACCCAGTAATTCCACGTCTGACGTCGCCAAGTAGTCGATTGTTTGCTTGGCGGCGTGCGACGAGGCGTTGTCGTGGTGAAGGAGGATCCTACTGCGAGGTCGTTTCTCCCGAACTTTTTCCAAGACAAGTGGCAAACAATTGTTAGTGTACCACTCTGCAGTACTGTTTCTTGATCCTCTAAAACAATTGATGCGTAATGACCTGTCCTTCCGAAGAACGAGGCCACCATCTTTTTTCCCACGCTTCGACCTCTCTTCACTTTAGTTGGCAACTCTTCGGAAGGAAAAACCCAGACAGCAGACTGTCTCTTAGTTTCAGGATCATAACAATAAATCCAGCTTTCGTCACCCGTAAGTATGTCGAACACAGCATTTGAGTCACCTCCGTTAAATCTTTGAACCATTTCACGACACCAATCAACACGACGGAGCTTTTGGGCCTCTGTGAAATTATGAGGTATCCACCGGGCACAAAGTTTCCTGACCGTTAAATGTAAAAAAAGGAATAACTTTTGAAACATTGACAGTTATTTCATACAAAAAACTGTCAAACGTCAATTTTATTTCTCGAATAAATGTTATTTGGCGATGGAAAAATCAGCCCTTAAATGATAAATGATAAATGATAAATGATAAATGATTTTATTTCTGTAAGTAGGTTTGTACAAACACTTTTACATGTCAATCATATTTTTTAAAACGAGATGAGGTCGGCGTTTCCTAACTGACTACTCTGAGAAGAAAGGCCGAAACAAACTCAGAGGTCACAGTCTCTTTTAAAGTCCAGACATAATCTTGGTCAGATCATGTGGAGACCATGTAGATTAGTGTCTGAAATGGTCTTTTGAGGAAAGAACCACACCGATTGAGTGGACCTGTCCAGTCAGTGCACGCATTTGTCAGTAATCATGCAGCTCAACTCAAACTTAAGGAGCTCAACGATTCGACGAACAATACCAAAGAAAGGACATTTGGGTGGGTCGCATAAATTACTCAAACTGCCAGACCATGACTAAAACTATCTGAGAAAATAAAAAAAAAAGAAGAAAAGGCAAAAAAAAAAAAATAACCCACATAGTCTTCACATTCACAGTCATTAAAATAATATAATACTTTACAAAGTAAATATTCATGTCACTGTATATGTAAAATTTATCAATGTCAATGTGTATATAAAAATCCAGAAATAGTTTTGGTCAGATCATTTTGAGGACCATGTAGATTGGTGTCTGAAATGGTCTTTTGAGGAAAGAACCACACAAATTTGAGTGGACCTGTCCAGTCAGTGCACGCATTTGTCAGTAATCATGCTGCTCAACTCAAACTTAGGGAGCTCAACGATTCGACGAACAATACCAAAGAAAGGACATTTGGGTAGGCCGCATAAATTACTCAAACCGCCAGACCATGATTAAAACGGAAACAATGACCCACATAGTCCTCACATTCACAATAAATAAAATAATATAATACTTTACACAGTAAATAGTAAATGTTCATGTCATTGTTTATGTAAATAGATATTAAGAAAAAAAAAAAAAAAAAAGTAAAATCGCAAAATAAAATAAAACAACATTCGCAGTCTAAACTTATTGGAGCAGCTCAATCCCAAGCCTTTTTGTCCTCAATAAAGTCATTTACAGTATAATAGGCTTTTTGGCATAGTTTACGCTTTATAAAAGATTTGAATTTATTTAGGCTTAGTTCTTGAATGTGACTAGGAAGTTTATTATAAAAACGTATACATTGGCATCTAAACGAGCCACCTATTTTTTTGAGCCTTGATGAAGGAACAACAAATTTGTGTTTGTTCCTAGTATTTATGTTATGGATATCACTGTATTTTTTAAATAGATTAATATTTTTATGTGCATACAAAAGATTATCATAAATGTACTGAGAAGGCACAGTCATTATATTAATCTCTTTAAATTTGTCTCTGAGGGAGTGTCTGGGACTTAATTTATAAATGGAACGAATTGCCCTTTTTTGTAAAATAAAAATTGTCTGAATATCGGCGGCATTTCCCCACAACAGAATACCGTACGACATCACACTATGAAAATAACTAAAGTAAACCAAACGGGCTGTCTCTAAATCAGTTAAATCACGAATTTTCCTAACGGCGTATGCTGCAGAGCTAAGCTTTTTTGACATTTTATCTATATGGGGGCCCCATTGAAGCTTGGCATCCAATGTTATGCCTAAGAATACTGTGATATCTTTGGGTTTTAACTCTTCATCCTTTATGAGAACACTAGTTTCGACTTGTCTAACATGGGGTATCGTAAACTTAATACATTTGGTTTTTTTTTCGTTAAGTAGTAGGTTATTAACATTAAACCAGTCAACTACTTTTGCGAGGGCGCTATTTACATTGTCAGTAACCAGCTGCTGACGTTTAAGTTTAAATACAAGTGAAGTGTCATCTGCAAACAACACTATATCATGATTATCCTTTATGAGGTAAGGCAAGTCATTAATATAAATAATAAATAAAAATGGGCCAAGAATTGAGCCCTGGGGGACCCCCATTCTTACTACAGATCCGGGTGATCTTTTTCCGTTAACATCAACCCTCTGAATCCTATCACTTAAGTAAGAAGTAAGAAGATCCAGGGAGGCGTTACGGATTCCGTAGTGGTGCAGTTTCCTGATTAATGTTTCATGATGAACACAATCGAATGCCTTGGACAAATCGCAAAAGATGCCCAACGCATCGCATTTGTCCTCCCAGGCATTATAAATATGTCCTAAAAGTTCAACTCCGGCATCGGTAGTCGAACGACCCCTTGTGAAACCGAACTGTTTGTTATGCAGTAATTTATTTTTATTAAAAAATCTTTGCATTTGGTTTAAAATAAGTTTTTCAAAAATTTTACTAAAGGTAGGTAGTACTGAAATGGGTCTATAGTTAGTAGGGTCTGATGTACTACCCGATTTAAACAATGGTATTATTTTACTGTTTTTCATAAGATCAGGAAACTCACCACGGTCGATACAATTATTAAATATAACAGCTAAAGTAGGTGCTACAATGTTTATAATTGACTTAACAACATCCACAGAATTACCCCAAAGATCTGCGGTCTTTAGGTTTTAATTATAGTATTAGTTCTGTAAAGTAGCAAAGTTCGTAACTTATCAAAAAAAAAATTTGCTGTTTCATATAAAAGTGCAATTCCATGGTAACAGGTTTCGCGTCGATGACCCTACAATCCTACAGGGTCTAGGTACCTATAATGTGGCAGTTTTAAACTGATGTTACTCGTCGTATTTTATTTCACGGTTTTGCGTTAAAGATTTCACCAACCAGACGTTGACCTGTACTGGGTTTTACAGCATCCCGACACTTAAAAATTTAATATCACTTTTATGCGATTTTAACGTCGCTAAGTCCCTTAATGCTTTGGCCCTAGCTTCTATACCTAGAAAACCGTTTTTAATGTCTTTTTGCTCACCACTATTGCGGCATGCGGTTACATAGTGATAGTGGAATTGGTGGATGGTTATACATAAGTACCTACTTAATAGTAAAAACTTGCATATCGGACGATAAGCGGTGGTGGAAAAACCACAAAATGAATTTAATATTTTACTGCAAACTAATTATTTTGTTTTTGGCTGGTTTTTGCCTTTTCATTCTCGTTAATGGTTTCGCCTCCATATTTTGTGTTACTAGTAGGTAATACATATAATATAATACATAGTTGTCGAGTTCACACTAAGCTAATTATCCAGTTGGTTTGAATTGAGCAAAGAAATTAAAGTTATTAGACCAAACAAATCGTTAAGTAAAGTTAGGGAAACTTATTGTTAACAGCGGTGTGGAGGAATATTTCGATACCATATTTTAGTTTGTTAATAGTTTTAGTCAGGTTATTATATTTTTATCGTTATGCAAATTGACTACCACTTAAATTGTCCATATATTCAAATCACAACTGTCATTCTTTGGCAGCTGTACGAAATGGCTATAACACGGTAAATTGATGTAGTGTGTTAATTTATTTATTTCTTATTTATTGATATGACATTTCAACGACTTAGTAACTAGAATATACACGAACAAAAATCACATACCTACAGTTTTAGGTATTGTGAGTATGTCACTTACAGAAGTGTAAGTAAGTAAGTGTATGTACGGCACCAGCTGATAATTTAATGATTAAAGGACGTGTAAGATACCATTCGTTGAATTACATACGTATCTTTATTATTTGCCCTGGCTTATAACTAAGCCGAATAGCCGAATAGCGGCAACCCGCGACCAATTCTGCTACCGCCCAGGCCGACAAACCAGGGACGGTTCATAATTTTACGGGTGATAAAATCGGTCAGATTGTGAACCCTGTCGGTAAGTTTGATAATTATGTAGATAGATTATAAATTTATAAACCAACAAAAATTAATACGTTATATGGGTAGTTCTACGATAAGAGGTTTTAAGTTCATAGAGAATACGGCCGCGGAGAAAAGTTGCTGTTTTTTCATTCAACACTTATATTACGATTTTTGTCCTATTTATGTATCTTTTCACGTAAGGGCAGGTCACTTTATGCATATTTTATTACTTTTTACAAGGCCAGGGTAAATACATTGGGCAGGGTAGAGACAATAAGATCGGGGTAGATACTTATTTAGCCAGGGAGAGAATTTGTGACAGTAAAAGTAACAAAATTAGTAAAATCAACTTTAATTAAACATTGTACTTAACATATAATCAGACTATCATTTTTACCAATCATATTAAACATTAACAGACTATTATTATTTCAGCCTGCTCTGAAATTTAAAACAAAAATGTCTTTAGTGTCATTACAATACAACAAATAATAAAATATTTTTTTATTAATACTAATTATACAACCTGTAACGTTAAATGCGCAAAACCTCATACACCCCAATTAGAGCATTAAGTTAAAAGCATAATACAATGACCAAAACTATTTTTAAAGCTATTTTTATTAAGAAAATCGTGTTGATCCTAGCGTTAGTATATGCATTCAAAATTGAGTCTTATTGGCTTAAAATAAGACTTAAGACTTCTTTGGCTCAATCGGCGGATAGTATGGCAAAATACATACCTAATTTTTGAAAAAAAAAACGTATATTAAAAATGACTGAAACCGATTCAGTAGTCAATTATAAACAAACTATTTTCAGGTTTTGCGCATTTAACGTTACACGTTGTATAGACTAGCGTCTTTTAAAAGTAATACAAATAATCAGACTTGCGATAATCAGGATAATTTTCATATTACCTGTATCTATGCTACATTTCACTAAATGAACATGTTTTAATCATAAAATAAAATTAAAAATATAAATTAAAGTCACTCTCTTGCCTCTATTGCTCTCTAGGAGTCATTTGGTCGACAGTTTTTATAATTCCTTTCTCTTTCTTTTTTAAATATTTTGCCTTTTCTTTTTGCTTTTGCGATTCATATTTTTCGGGATCATTTTTCATCTTTTCATATCGTAGTCTCGCTGCTTCACGTTTCTTCTGTAATCTTTCTTCACGTGTTAACTTTTTCCGCGGTTCCTTGATCTGTAACAATATTAGACAATAATGTAATAACAATATGAACTGAGAACCTCCTTTATTTTTCAGTTTTAAGAATTTACCAACACTATTTAAATCTGTTTGTTGATAAAAATATGCTATAACTAAGTTTGTTTGCACTAACATTATCTCCCCTGGTCAACAAGTCTCTCCCCTGACAGTTATCTTGCCAGGGGAAATATGGCAGGGAAGAGACGTTTTCATGATAAATTTTATTGTTTTAATTGACATAAGAAATGTTTCTGTAAATTATGTATCACACTTTAACTATTACATTATTATTAAATTAGACCAGTAAATGCAAATAAATTAAATGAATAATATAACTTTTATGACTTACCAGTGGAGAGACACAATGACCTCGCGAAACCACCACTTTGAACCAACGCGTCGCAACAACTAACAAATGTCGGCGCCCTTAAGGGCTCACGTGTTTGCATTGCTAATTTCACGTTGATAGATGACCTGGAGCGCTATTTGGAATATGGCCATTTTAAAATTTGTGTTTGTAGTAGCCGAATGAAATTTGCCAGGGTAGATATCCAAAAACATTGGGACAAAAGTTAAGTTTGAAAAATATTGCAAATAAATAAATTTTGTTCTATTTTTCCTTAACAATACATAAATATATTTATTGAAATTTGTGTTTAACTTACTTTAGTTTAATAACTGATACAAAGAAGGTATGTATCGTTTGCAAATTAAACTGAAACCGACAGGGGGACAGGCCAGGGTAGAGACTTTTTTAGACTTTACAAGGAATTTCAGAAAAATATACTTTAATTAGGCATTTAATCGTGACGTTATTTAATAAAGTGCATTTAGGTGATGTGTTTCATTGCAAAAAATAACAACTTATAGAATAAAATTTATATTTTAAACTGATTGCCGCACAAGTTACCTCTTATCGTAGAACTACCCATATTGTAAGCAATGTGGTACAGTTTTCAATCTCGCGAGATAAATTATAAACTAACGATGTTCATAATCATACAGTGACATATACATATATTAGGTCGGGGCAAAAGTATTTTCGTATTTTTCATACAAATATATATTTTTTTCTTTTAGGTTTAATTTTTTATTTATTTATAATATGTATGTGCCGTTTTGATCGATGACTTGGTGCCATCTTGTGGGCAATACCATGATCCCATTGCTGTAGAAGTTTTGAGATTTTTTATCAAAAAAATCTGACAGGTAGTTTTCACAGTGTTCTTTTGAGGTTAACTTTATGCTTCCTAAAGAGTTCTGAAGTGACCGAAACAGGTGAAAATCTGATGGAGCAAGATCAGGACTATACGGAGGATGCATCAACACATCCCAGCCAAGCTCTCTCAATTCTTGCTGAGTGGCTATAGATGAGTGCGGTCTGGCGTTGTCGTGATGAAACACCACGCCCTTCCTATTCACCAGCTCCGGCCGGTTTTTCTCAATAGCTTCTTTTAACCTCATCAGTTGTTGACAGTAGAGGCCAGAATCGATAGTTTTACCCGGCGGCAAAAGCTCATAGTGGAAGATTCCTTTCCAATCCCACCAAACACACAGCATCACTTTGTTCCGAGTCAGGCCGGGCTTTGCTATGCTTGGCTTGTCCATGCTTCGACCACGATCTTTTTCGGACATTCTTATCGTAAGTGATCCATTTTTCATCACCCGTAATCAACCGTTTAAGAAATGGGTCGGAATTATTACGCTTCAACAAAGAATCGCAAATGGAAACACGTTGCATTAAGTTTCTCTCAGTGAGATCATGTGGTACCCAAATATCATGTTTTTTCTTGTACCCAGACTTTTGTAAATGCCGTAAAACTGTTTTGTGATCAACATCCAGTTCTTCAGCAATATCATAACTACTAATATGTCGATCTTGCTCCACTTTTTCAAAAATAGCACTAATTTTATCCGTGACAGGGCGTCCAGAGCGAGCTTCATCCTTCACACTAAAATTTCCTGACTTGAAACGCTTGAACCACATTTGTGCTACTCGTATTGATACCGCATTAGGTCCGTAAACCGCACAAATTTTATTCGCGGCGTTCATCGCATTTTTACCTTTTTTGTAATAAAATTTTAAAATATACCGAATTTCTTCGTCACATACGTTCATGTTGCTGGCTTGAAAAACAATTGAGAAATGGCGGGAACTAGTTTTTTTTTATTTATTGCATCTTTAGAATGTCAACATTTAATAGTATTAAAACCAGCCAGTTACATTCAGTACTGCCAAAGAGGTTTGATTACTAACAAATGATTCAAAATACGAAAATATTTTTGCCCCGACCTATTATGTTATAACTTAATGTTAACAAAATAATAGCCTTCGGACCGATTCCGGTCACAGTGGCCAATCTCAACGAAGTTTAGCCAGGTACGCAGCAAATATTATAGTGCACAAGTGTGTGCGTAAACACAGATGCACTCTCTGTTCCTTTACTCTCATAGTCAGATGGGACGGCAATCCGACACGATAGTGGAGAGATCAGGCACAGGACCAACGGCTTAACGTAGTTTCTGAAGCACCCCCGGTATCAAACCGCCAACTTCGAAACCCTGGACAAAGAAAATCCTAATGGAAAACCCAATATCATTTTGTCCCACCCGGGAGTCGAACCCAGGGTCCAACGGGGCAGTCATGATGATAAAAGGAAAATTAGCAGCAACGTTGGCCCAACATACAATTAGAACATTAGTCTTTCCACTAACACATAAAGTAACAAATTGCAAGAAAAACACAGAACAATATAATCTTTGTTTACGCGGCGTCGTTTCTCTAAAAAGTACGCAGAACGGCACCCGTGTTCAGTCGCATACTTCTTTAAATCCACGGACTGAGAAAATAGGGGCAGACATATCGTACGTTACTTCCTTGTTTCCATTTCAGACAACTCAAAGTGAAACGTGCTGTTATGCTTTATACTACGCTGTAGTGGAACAATTTAAAGTTTCAAGCATATATTTTTATGATTGTTGGGATGCGTGGAGTTTAATTTAGAACTAAAGCATTTTTGATGTAATTTATGATTCTTTTTCTCTTTTTTATATACATATTATTATTAATATAATTATTAATATTATTTTAGGAGTTTATTTATAAAAGTTGCTTAAAGTTAACTAATGATTAGCGACTATTTAACCATACATTTCTGACGTTTAAATCTTAAGCTACGTTTTTATCAATAAAGGAGTAAGCCTGTTAGCTTATATATTACTAGCGGCCTGTCCCGGCTTCGCACGGGTGGACATTTATTTTTTAAATATTAAGCCTATATTAATCAGTGATAGTGTAGCATTCAAATGGTGAAAGAATTTTAAAATCGGTCCAGTACTTTTTGAGCCAATTCGTCACAAACATACATACAAATCTTGTGACGTTGTTGTAACATAACATTGTTATTTACGTTTTTGTTTGTAAAGAATATAAAGTCTTGAAATAACACTTGTGAAATAAGCTTATAAATAATTCTAATAAAAAAATCATAAGTCGAACTAAAGCAAGCTGAATGCATGAATAGTCAGTACATGTAACAGAATTCGTAACTCTAATACTGCGTTTAACAAAAAAAAAAAATCGTTTTGTTTCTGTCAATAGTTTCAAGATGATAATGATTTGTGGTGCTAGCAAGCCAAAGCCAGCTAATATATAAAATTCTCGTGTCACAGTGTTAGTTACCATACTCCTACGAAATGGCTGGACCGATTTGTATGAAATTTTGTGTGCATATCGGGTGGGTCTGAGAATCGGCTACTATCTATTTTTTATTTTTGCAAAACGACGTTTGCGGGGTCAGCTAGTAATTATATAACAATAAAATTTTCCGTAATTTTTAAAATCTTAGCAACTCTGATGTTATTATGATTACTCCTGATCAAGTCTCTAATAAGTGAATAAATATTCAATGGAATATTTTCGTTGAAACATTGCTTAAACTAAAAATATAAATAAATAAATAACACCACTGGTCCGTGGCAAAGTAAATGCGTGATTGTATCTCAAAACAACAAGGTTCCCATAAAACTGTAGAGAGAACAAATTCACACAAATCTGTTCTTCCGAAAGTTTAAGGTTTAAAATAAAACGAATTATTTTTTTATTATCTATAGAAATATTGATTAGGTTCCCGGACTACATCGGCGTATTTACCAAGCGATACCTCTTGGCCCGCAAATTTCTTATTATTCGTTTCGACTACGGTTTTAACAAACCTATAATAATGGGATATTTTATCAGTTTTTTTGGTGAAATTAGCTTTTCCTCATTTTTTTATCCAGTCTTTATACAAATCATCAACTTCGTTTAGATCATAAAGATTCATGTCTTCTAGAAATTTATGTTTTTGTTCTCTTTGTATCGCTTCTTTGTTTCCATGCTCCATGTTGTCATCTGCAGTTTGGAATAGATTATGTTTTAATTAGATATGGTTTATTTTAGATGTTTGTCTTTAGAGAATATATAAAAACCATGATTGAGTAATAGAGCAATTTATAGTAGCAAAACAAAAATAAACCGATGACGTGCGAATCGAACTCACGTTTTGTTCTCAAATTATTAAGCACCAATTCACCACAGTTGAACAGACGCTCCAAACAAGATAATAATAGCGATATAAACTAAAATAAAAGATCTACTTACATGGTTTGATTTGCATTCCAAAATGTTCATTTATTTCTTCAGGATTCAGATCAGCGAATCGGTTCAGCTGGTAAGCAATGACTTGGCCTGGATGTTCCTTATTTAACTTATTTACTTCAGCCAAATTGCTAACAAAATTATTAAACCCCTGTTGTTCACTTTCCTGATCGGTATATACTCTGTTATAGTTTTCTTTGAACCGTTGGAATAATCCCATCCCGTTGAATAATGCCGGCAACGGTGTACTATTTTTTACTTGGCTTCCTACAAAATTAAATAACAGAATTACATTAATAAACGCTGGGATCATAAAAAATACTCGTCTCATTTTAAAAGTATATTTTTGCTGTATGTATTTAAAAACTATCTTCATGTAACTACATCAGGCAAGATAAGCAATACTAATAAAATTTTCGACCAATTTCACACTTAATCGACTTGGTCTCACAGATATACATTTGATCTAACAAACTTTGATTGAAAGTATCAAAGTCGACTCACAAAAGAAACGTTAATCACAAAAACAAATATTATCATCTCAAATATATGCTATCTAATTCAGCATGAAACAGACGAATTGAAATTCTCCACGGTTATAAGTAGCAAACAGTCGTCTTCATTAAATCTCTTGTTATCTGACATTGTATCGATACAAAAGGAGAGATTCCGAGAGTTCTCAACAGAATGAGGAAAATTTACATTACAAACAAAAAGAGAAAAGGAACATCCCAGACGTGAAATTACAACCGTTGGGATCGTATCATGGTTCAGTAAAGCTGGCGCAAAATAATATGGCCTTAGAGGGGCTATTGAGCATTTGGAACGAGGCTTTATTTATCACTGACTTCACAGATCCACCACCGACCTTCTTGGAAAGACAATATCATTGTAAACTATAAATAACGAACAGATTTCTCGGTAACAAGAGATTTTCGTGTGTACTAAACCTAGATATTACTATAGTAAGCAGTGTCTGGACCGTATTACCAAATATTTGAATACCGAGTAACTTGTGCTTGGATAAAACTATGACACTAATGAAATAAACAAAAAGTCTAGGTTGGAAAGTATTTAGATTGATGCCTGAATTAATAACGAATTACATCAATCCATCTTTCTAGTACGATTGGCTGTACTGGGCCAGCTGCTGTAGTTGCAGAAAACCTCAAACGGCAAAAATATTCCAACCTAATTGGAAGTTATATGTTCGAACCGTTTGCGGTTGAAATACTAGGGCCATGGGGTCCGAGTGCCCACTTGGTTTTTCGAGATGTCGCCAAGCGGCTGGTCGACTCTTCGCGTGGGGCTGGACTCTTTCTTGGCCAAAGAATTAGCATTACCATATAACGTGGCAATGCTGCCAGCCTTTTGGGCACTGTTCCTGTTGACAGCTACGCGGACGAATTTTTTGATTCCCTGTGATTCTTTTTTCATATACATGTACATATTATTATCTCAAGTTTGGTATCGTATATTATGTAAATATGTTAAATAATAAATATTACTAAAGTTGAAGTTTGAGTCAATATAAGTAAATGTCAATAGTCAATTCAATTTATAATTGTTTCAGTGTAGGGTAACTCTAACTATGTATAATAATGTGTAGTGTCTGATTTTGAATGACAGGTATTGTTCAGTACGCTTGTCTACTATACAATGGCCATTTTAGATCAATAACGATAGGTTTTCTCTCCATGTTTTCCTTCGCCGTAAGTTACTGTCAAAGTTGACTGAGTAAGCTCATTGGCAAAAGAGAAAGTCACTTTAGTACAGGAAGTACCTACACAGGGTGGCTGGAACATGGAAGGACAACCGGTTATAATGGATTCAGTGCATAATTTTATTCTGAAGCCAAAAAATTACAACACATTATTATTATTGGCTAAGATCAAGAATCATCATCTCAATAATACATGCCAGTTGCCACTAGCATGTCCATTCGTGGCACAAGGCATAAATTTAAACTAATAGCCAAGTTTTTCGGCTTCGATGATGGAGCAGCCCTGCCTAGACAAGACTGATGGATGCGGGCAACGAACTGAGAAAACGTCGATTACAATAAATCGCGATAGATAAATAAACTTGCTTTATTCGTTAATTAATCAATAATTTGACAGTACTGTTGTTTTATTTTATTCTGTATTGTAATAAATTGTTTAATAAATTATAACACAAACAACAGAAATTTTAAGCACGTTATTTTAAAAAAAATGTTCCTTATTTTTGGACTGCGTAGTTATTGCACTTTTCTATGCAAAAGCTTGTTTTTCCATAACACACGAAAATTTGCAACCCAGGAGGTTTAGAATCATAAATACTGATTTTGCAATGCGGTGAACAAATGTACGTACAGACAAGTAGCAAGAACAGTCTCTCGATTGATATAGGTAATGTACGTAGGTATATGACATATCTACAGCTTTATTCTGAACCTCTCACTAAAATTGAACTGTAAGTAAGTACATTTCAAGCTTCTACTCACTCAATCCAAAGTTACAAAAGCTGATCCATAACAAGATCAAAGATCAAACTTCTGGATTCCAAACAGAGTATATATTACAAAATTGTGCATAAGTACATCAAAGCCGGTATAATCGAATTTATGCATACATAATATTCATAAGGAAGACCTATGCTATCAATAGTGAGGGCACGAATTTAATTTGGGGCCTCTGATCTAATATAATATTCAGGGGTCGAACTTTAAATGCGTTAGGCCCAGCGGTAATCTCGTCGTGTCCTTGCGATTAAAATTTTCCCATCGTTAGGACCATGTTGTAGTGGATGGAGTTTGATCATTTATGCTGCGAGTAAAAGCTATAAAAATACGTGTATTTTTAGTTTTTGACGTTGTAGAATGTTGCTTCTAAATTCTAAAACTAAGCTACAGCCAAATTCTATTTTAATTAGACAAAACTAAAAGAAAGATTATAAATACTTTACTTACTGTTTTATTTTTGATTTTCTGCAATATTTTGTGAATGAATACTTATTTTTAATGTAATGTAATCGATATCGGTTCAATGATTATTTATCTGTAGGGTGAAATTTAAATTAGCTAGCTAAACTCTGCAGACGTGATGGGTATCGATATCTAAACACGATAAAATGAAAATAAAAGATATTTGATGTTTTTTCTTAGCGGTCAATGACCGCTGGTAGTGTTGTTACTTGAAGTACTTATGAGTTAAGAAAATTTGTTTTCTTTAGTCAGATCATGCCTGTCAAGTTTACACAAAAAAAAACTGTAGGCCAATTCTAGTAATTTAAAACGTTCAAAAACTAGTCGCAGTCTCATCTCAGCGACAAACAAATGTCAAAAACTTGTCAAAATGTAGGGTAATTAGAGGTATTTTTGACAGATTGAGACTGAGAGCAGACTATGAAAGTTCTAAAAATGACAAGGATTGCTCCTCTGATTTTTTAAACTGATATTTCAAGTAAATACATTCAAAAAATCATCACATTCATTAATTTCTTATCTATATAAATAAAAAGACAAGTCCTGACTGACTGACTGATTGACTGACTCTTCAACGCCCAGCCCAAACCCCTGGACCTAGAAAGCTGAAATTTTGCACAGAGGTTCCTTTTATAATGTAGACGACGAATAAGGAAGGAATTTTCGAAATTCAACCCCTAAGGGAGTTAAATGGGGGATTAAAGTTTGTATGGAAAAACTTATTCCTTGAGTTAATAAACTTGAAACTTGGCACGAATACTTACCTAAGTAAATTATGAAAATTGGTCTTTTTTGTTTTTCTAAACTACCTTCTAAAGGGGGATGGGGGGGTGTCAAAATTTGTATGGAAGAATTTTAATGCACGGTCCGATTAACTCAAAACTCAGTATTCATACTAAATACCAAAAATAAAGAATTACGTGTATCAGGGTTTTTCGAAAATCTACCCCTAACGGGGAGAAAAGGGATAGTTAATTTTACAGGGCAAATTTTACTGCCTGGCTTAATTAACTCAAAAATTGGTATAAATAATCTGTGAGTCAAGTAATGAACACATTCCAAACGATTTTTCAAAATTCCACCCCTGTGGGGGTGAAAAGTAGGGATACAGCTTATATGAAAAATCTTATTCCTTGGGTTAATAAACTTGAAACTTGGCACGAATACTTATCTAAGTAAATTATAAAGTTTGGCATTTGTTGTTTTTCTAAACTACCCCCTAACAGGGTTTTGGGGGGTTTCAAAATTTGTGTGGAAGGATTTTAACTCGCGGTCCGATTAACTCAAAACTCAGTATTTATACTTAATACCAAAAATAAAGAATCACGTGTATCAGGGTTTTTCGAAAATCCACCCCTAACGGGGAATAGAATAGAATAGAATAGAATAGAATTCATTTATTTGTTAGAATATTGTACAAGGTTGTTATGTGTAATAATTATGATCATAATATTCTGCCGTTTCCGGCGTACAAATAAGGTTTACAAAATAACATGGGTCATCATTACATTAAAATTAGATAAGAATTAAAAATAAATTAAATACATTGAACAACATTAATTAATTTAGTCAAAGAGATACATATGTTTTGTAGGCAATAATGTCAAATATTCAGGTAAATTTTTCTTTCATAAAATCTTCAGTCGAGTAGTAACATTTGGTTAAAAGAAAGTTAAATAATTTAAATTTGAATCTTCTGAGGCTGAGAGTTTTAAAGACATCAGGTAATTTATTATAAACAGTAATGGACATGCAGTACACATTATTATCAAACAATTTTATTCTACGCCTGGGAACATTAAGCATATGCACCTTGCGACTAGGTCTAGATACAACATCATTAAATAATTCAAATTCACGTCTATTTTGGTGGACAAAGATACAAATTTCAAAAATGTATATTGCTGGAAGAGGCAGTATTTTAAGTTTTTTAAATAGTGGAACACAGCTGTCCAGTGGGTGTGCTCCACAAATTGAGCGTACACATTTTTTCTGAGCTCGAAACACTCTTAATAATTCAGCCGAATTACCCCATATTATGGAGAAAATTAGGGAGAAAAGGGGTAGTTCATTTTACAGGGCAAATTTTACTGCCTGGCTTAATTAACTCGAAAATTGGTATAAATAATCTGTGAGTCAAGTAATGAACAAATTCCAAACTATTTTTCAAAATTCCACCCCTGTGGGGGTGAAAAGTGGGGATACAGCTTCTATGAAAAATCTTAATTTGATTAATATACTTGAAACTTGGCATGAATATTTATCTAAGTAAATTATGAATTTTGGGCATTTTTTGCTTTTCTAAACTACCCCCTAAAGGGCGATTAGGGGGTGTCAACATTTTTATGGAAGAATTTTAACGTGCGGTCTCCGATTAAGTCGAAACTCAGTATTTATACTTAAAACCAAAAGTAAAGAATAACATGTATCAGGGTTTTGCGAAAATCTACCTCTGACGGGGTGAAAAGGAGTAGTTAATTTTCCATTTTACTGCGTGGCTTGATTAACTCGAAAATTGTTGGACATAATCTTTGAGTCAAGTTATGAACACATCCTAAACATTTTTCAAAATTCCTCCTGTGTGGGGTGAAAAGTGGGGAAAAACTTTATACGAAAAATCTTATTCATTTGGTTAATAAACTTGAAACTTGGAAGGAATATTTGCCTAAGTAAGTAATAAGAAATGGGTATTTTGAAAGTAGACCCCTGACGGGTAAAAAAGTGGTAATTCGATTTTTAAGGCCACTATTCTAGAGCGTTGTTTGATTTACTCCAAAAAAATGGTATGAATAAATTTAAGCTTAAAACTTGGCACAAATACTTATCTAAGTAAATTATAGTTTGTCATTTTATGTTTTTCTGCTCTAAACGGAGATTGAGGGTGTCAGTTTGTATGGAAGAATTTTATCGCGCGGTCCAATAATATAAACTCGGAACTCAGTATGTATACTTAAGACCAAAATAAATAAAAAAGTGTGACTGGGTTTTTCGAAAATCTAACCATAACAGGGTGAACGGGGGTAGTCCATATCACAGAGGAGTATTTTATTGCGTGGCTTGATTCAATGGGAAATTGGTATAAATAATCTTTGAGTCGAGATATGGAAACGTCCCAAACATGTTTTCAATATTTCGCACCTATGGGGATAAAATCTGTGAAGGTGAAAAGGTGGTCTTATTCCTTTGGTTAAGAAACTTGAAACTTTTCAATATTTGCCTCAGTAAATAATAAAGATTGTCACTTTTAGGGGTTTACTACTTACTTACTAAAAATAAAAAAGTATGAGTTTTAGGGTTTTACTTATTCGACTCCTACCGGGGTGCAAAAGGGTAATAAAGTTTAAGGAGTAGAAACTCCAACTTCCATTAACACGAAAATGGGTATAAATAATCTTTATATCATAAAAATGGAAACGTACCAAATGCAAAAACAAGCCCTGTCGTGATGAAAAGGGAGGATAGTTTATGTGAAACATCTTAGGTAGTTTAAGTAAAATATTGGCCCGAATACTTATTTCTTTAAATAAAGTAAGTATAAAGATCGTAATCAATAATTTTCGAAATACCTTTCAGGGTGAGGTGGAGAGGGTGTTAAATTTATTTGAGGAAAGTACGAAACCCACGCGGACGAAGTCGCGGGCAAAAGCTAGTTGTATCATATTTAGATATCGATACCCATCACGTCTGCGCAGTTTCTCTAGCTAATTTAATTTGATCCTTTAAAATAATAATTATATTTTATAAACACAACGTTGGTGACCATCTTTGATTGTCAAAATAACCTAATGTTTACAGAGGTCTGTATTGCGGTGAAAAAGAGTGCTTTTAGCCAAATCTAATCTGCATTCGCGATTTTTTTTGCCATAATTGTAAACAAATATAAGTTTATAAAAAAATAACTTTAATTCCTACTCAATAAAGCTCAATAGTGGTTGTCAATCTGAAATCAACTTTCAATAAAATAAAGTTGATATTTGTTTAACTTGAAATAACATCAATTTGAAATTGTATAGACTTTACATCTGGTTTGTATAGACTTTACATATTATCCTCAAAATCATAAAATCTGACCAAGATTATGTCTGGACTTTAAAAGCGACTTTGACCCTTGGGTTTGTTTCGCCATTTCTTCTCAAGGGTAATCAGACAGGAAATGTCGACTCCGTCTATCTTATTTTTTTATAATATGACGTGTAAAAGTGATTCCGGTGTCCTATTTACAGAATAAACAATTTCATTTAATTTCAAATACTATTTTAACTATCCTGAAACAATCAACGTAATGTATGTCAAGATTAACAAGAAAACGAATTTAGTTTATCACAATAACAATAAAAGCTAAATTACAACAGATAAGTGTCAATAAAACTAACGAAACTTGTCCAACAACATGACAATGGAGGCGATGTCACAACTAATAGTAAACTAATCAGATAACAAAACTTGTAGTCGCCTGTCGCAAACCAAACTTTGTATCAATATTTTCGCTCAACGTAATGTCCACGCCCGTATTGACTCCCATTTTTTCATCTGAACGAACTTGTATACGACTCATTTTATATGTTTACGTCCCTTTTCAAATACCATCAAACTCAAACCACGGATGATTTATTGTTGAAATATCGGTGCACGGTATCCGCCGCAAAACGATTGGATGCCTAAAAATGTATTGCCAAATAATAGCACCACATAAATCTCTGTATTTTATAACGCAAATGAGAAACCGCTATCGAACCAGCTCGTAAAGGGATCGCCCAACGAGTGACGTCATCATAATTATTGAGCTTTGCAGAACTGGGCCTATAATTGCGAATGTCCAACCGTAATCAAAATCCCTTTGGTAATCAAAAAAATTTGATCTCTGCAAATTAACGCGAAGATGAAAACGATTCGAATAACGATTGGACAGGTTTGGTTGTTTTTACCTGTCGTTAATGCGGCTTGTTTACGTTTAGGCGTAGGTTACATCGCTTGATCACTATCACCTATCTTATGAGGCTATTATTCTTTTAGAAGCCGTTCAACGTACTACATAATACGTGACTTTTTTCACAGATGAGAAGACAGTAGCTCACGGGTAACACTCTATCGGCGAAAATTGATTTTCCAGAGGAAATATTGTAAATTTTCTAGCTGCGCCAAGATGAAGGCGGTGTCAGCGAAACGTCAGGATGTACTTTGTAACTCGGTCATAAATACTTCCACTGTCGATTTAAGCTTCATATCGGTAGCTTGAATGAGTGTTACAGTAGTGAACAAAGTGTAGGTAGGACACAAACTCTTTTTCTCCTATGATGATTAGAAAACAGTTTTAAAGATTTTTACTCCTTATAACGAGCACAAATACCTGAGGGACAATTCTCGTAATTTTAAGAACGTTCACAGTCTGTGGGGCAATTCTTGTAATTTTAAGAACGTTCACAGTCTGATCTCAAAAATCAAAAATCCCTTTAATTTCCCTACATTTTGACAAGTTTCTGACATTTATTGGTCGCTGAGATGAGATTGCGACTAGATTTTGAACATTTTAAATTACGAGAATTGGCCTACTGATCTCAATCCCAATCTGTCAAAAATACCTCTAACTTACCTACATTTTGACAAGTTTTTGACATTTGTTTGTCGCCGAGATGAGACTGCGACTAGATTTTGAACGTTTTAAATTACGAAAATTGGCCTTCTGGTTTTCTTCATTATTTCTCAAGATTGTGATGAGATATTGAATTAGTACTCAGCATTTCAAAAGTGTCCAAAATAATGAAGTCCATCTTTTTTGTAGAACTTATCGATATTTTGGCAATCACAGCTTTATTGGATATTTCACAAGCGTCAGCAATTTATACAGTATTCTTGACTTTTTTTTCCACGTTTTTTCCTCGACTATGGGAGAATTATGATTACAGGTAAAAATGAATTGGATTGCTTTGGATAGAATTCAGTTAATACCATATAATTTAATTGATGTCTTTGAGAATCTTGGTGGCCTAAAGGTTTACAGACGGCATCTTCTTTGCGGATTCATTACACGTAGCAATGTGGCTCTCTCGATATTTATCATAATATAGCTCCCAAGTAAGACACCGTTGATTTACGATGGAAGAAAAATCGTGTGGAAATCTAGGTTCTTTTATATTGCAAACATGCTGTGAGAAACCTAATCTTAATTATATCATATATCAAGGTTTTGGTAAATCTTGTAAAGGTTTGAAAAAAAACATGATTTTATCAGGATTTATTGATCTCCGAAATAAATTTATTGGATCTCAGAAATCAACTACAAAAACATCATCCCTAAATACAAATTTCACAGATTATTATATAGGCTAGAGGCTTCTTGAAATATTATAGTTAACAGTTCAATTACAATATCGTTTCTCTACAAATTAATTACGAGAGATGAGTGTTGACTCTGCTGTAATATAAACACAAAGGAATTTCTCCGACATTATTATTACGTAATAAACATCTATTATAGTTGCTTTAAATTAAGTTATTACTGGATTTATTAAGACGAAAGTTTAAAGAGATGTAGAGATAGATTCTATCTCTACATCTCTCATTCTCAATAAGGCTTGCCTTATCCGTTATAGTATAGTATGCCTTAGTTGCCACGTAGCTACAAGCGAAAATAGGAACATTATATCCCTAAAAATATGCGATAAAATTCGCTTTAGGTACACTTACATCCAGAAAATGGTATCTTGTAAAAGCTTATAGAGTGACAAAGATTTTGTAACTAGTGTCACCATGCAGATAGATCCTTTATACCATTGACTAAGTTGGTATGCGGCTTTCTATGACAATTTTATTAAGCTAGCTCTTATTACTTGTCTACGTAACTTTCAAAAACTTCTGCGTCATTCTACTTAAACTCTATATTGAGAGACAGACCTGAACATAAATTAGGACACAGTCCGACGCTGTAGATAGCAGCACTTTGACCGCTCGACGTCCACTCGGTTCGTAATAAAAACGACTGATGTACACAGTTTACCAACAAACATGTTGATGCTTCTTGTTTAATCACCTTTCAAACTTGTACCCCAAGCTAACCCTGGAACACTTAACCCAACCAGCCGCAACATAGTACTGGGGACTAAGCAACTTAAGTGCTCTGTTTCTTGAATTTAAAGCTGAATTTAGAGTTCGTCAAGTTAGTGTTGGACTTAAGACCGGACTTGTTACTTAGTTAATGTATCAGATGCGGTACAGGTAAATTGTGTTTTGTAACAAATAAAATGGTGATGGGTCGTTTTGCTTATCTTAACATTTTTCCAGACTTCACTGCCTCATGTTCCCATTTTATCATCTCTGTGATATTTCGCGATTCTATTTTGCTCCTATATCCGTCCAATAGTGACATACGATGACAGTAGCGCTACATAAATGTTCGAGTGTTCAATTCATAATTGAGGGCTATACATCAAAACAAGCATGATGAAACGATATCCAATACAAAATATTTTAACAGACCGTCCCAAATTTCAAATTTATGTGTGCCTAGTGGCCATAATTTATTCCAAACAATGGCGATCTCAAAATAATATCTAGCGGCTATAAAAACATCACACAATAGCCTGCGGACGGGTGTGGACTAAGTCCCAAACAAAGTTGCACGTATTAAATAAAGCGTTGATGTATAACCAGCGTGATTAACCCTCGAATTTCGGTGCGGAATTGCGGCAGTTACAGACGTCGCCAGAACTTTTCTTTAGGTGATAAACGTTCTCGCAAATTGCCCACATTTATTCGATGCTCCAGGAAACCGCTGCTAATGTGGTCCGAGAGAAATTCCTCTTTGTGAACCATCATACCTCTTTATACACCATGTCGAGTTGTCGACGTATTCATTCATACAACATTGAACTTTACTGCACACTCGTTGCAAATGAATTGAGTCGAAATTGCGCTTTAAAATCGTTTTATGGTTCGACGCGAGATTATCGGAAAATGTTTCCGCGGAATTAATTTAATTTCAATTATAATTATCGCGTGAACGATATGCTGTCGTTGTGGTGTGCGCAGTGTTATGGCGTGTTAATTGATTGTTTTGAGTGCTTTGTTCGACTGCCACAGAGATCTGTAATATCAATTCAACCAATTATAAAATATATTTGTACTTCCCATATTTCTGGTTATTTAGCTAACTTTTATGATACCATTGCATATTATTCTGTATGAGCAGTATCTATCTATAAATAGGTATTTGAATCGAAAAACTGTTGACTATGGAACTCAAAATGTCAAGTGGTATCTTCCTGATGCTTTATTTTGCGTGAAGCAAAGGTTTAAAAAAAAAGAAAGGCAAAGAAAATAAAAGAAATCACGTAGGACTTCACCACAAATAAAACATTTCTGGACGATCGATTCACACGTGAAAAACCGGAATAAACTCGAAAGCTAACAGCCTGGTCGTGTACACTCGCAACGTTTATACTTACATACAACATTCTCTGATGGACGTTGATTAACTGCGGTAAACCGCTTTCATACCGCCATGACTGTGAGCAAATACAGACCGCTATATATACAGTGTTAAATTCCAAATAACTGACTCGACGCGGTATCAACATTGACTAAGTAAAGAAGTTTTTATTTTCTTTACTTAATCTATTAAAAATATTATTGCAGAACACAAGTTAGGTTTTAGGCTAGGTCGAAAGGTTTTTTTAAAAAGAAACAATAAGCGTGTTCCGCTTGAAAAGCCGTTTAAGACTAAATCTATTAAATCAAAGTATTCAAAGCTACGTTTATAAAACAAAGGTTATTATAATTATCTTAATGCTTCTTGATATCGCAGTACCAGGAAATTACTCGTAACGTAATCTCATTACCTACTTACAATGAAGGCTATTGTCTACTAGCCTTGTTACACCTATAAAACTCGCGGTGTGTATTTATTTCGTAATTTAATAATAACGGGTGTAAAAATACCTTAGATGAAGCTGAGAGGCACTTTTTCCACGGTAATATTATATACAGTATTCCAACTTCATACAAACGGACGAAGCGCGAGCTGTGCCTACGCGCCTCGATCTCGGCCTGCGCTCGTCACGCAGACAGTCGCGACTGTGCCGCAGCTCGCAGTGACGAACGGAGGGTGTGTTGTTTTTTTAACAATAACCGCGCGGTTTTTCACTAAAAATAAGTTCAAGTACATATTTAATATGACGAGTAGGATATATTGTGCCGTTTTTGGTTGCACGAATTTGTCAATAACGAACCCAGAGATAACTTTTTAGATTACCTGGAAACTGAAAGGCAAGACTATAAAATAATTTTACTTACTAGTAGGTAGGTACATAATGTGTGTCTTTTTAATGGATAAGTATTTCCTTTTATCTCCCGCAAAAAAGATGTCTGGATTAATAAATAAAGTGAATAGAGTAGAGGAAAGTGATTGACACGCGTGAAATAGGTAGTTATAGGCGGTTTATGAATCATGATACGTTAGGTACTTACGCTTGTGTTAAAACCTCGGGGCATGTGTGTTTTGTTTTGTTAGTTTGTATAATTCAAAGTAAAGACGTGCTATTTTATTATTAATAATAGTTGTTTATGTTTCTATGGGTATGAATAATAATAGAAAAAAAAAATTTTACCGTCTGTCTATCACTAGATAGTTGACATTTTCTCAGAATATGTATTTCTACTGCTGCTATAACAACATATACCACTAAAAACCGTTTTTTTTCTCGGTATTAATAACAACAACAACAGCTAGACTCATGAAATATTCACAGAATATTTAGATGTTTACAATCACAAAACTTACAATCACAAAAAAGTACGTACCGCGCGGCTGTAGGCATTTATTTTTATGATACGGCCGAGTTACAATACTGTATATAATATTACCGTGCTTTTTCTCACAGTTATTATGATATTTCTTTGTATTGAAAAATATCTGGGAACCTTCTACGCTGTCTTCGCTGTTAAAGATAATCTTTTCTTGGCAATATAAAAATACCTGGGTTTAGATCTCAACAAATAAGGGTTCCTAAAAATCTGAGATTAGTTAAACCATTGGTATAATAAGATTAGGTAACAAAGCTGTTTGAACAGTTTACGTAGGTAATTACAGTTTTGGTTATGTACAAAAATAGCGTTGATAGCGATGCGGATGATTTTTTGATGCTCTATTATTCTTTCCCCTCCCTTTTTTATTGTACATATTATTATTATTATTTTAAAGCTTTTCGCATAATATCTCGGGATCATAGGGTCGGACCTTTGGAAGGCGTCCGAGGGGCTGAAGCCAACTCGCAGAGGCTCGTTAAGCACTTTTAATAAAATGAGGCACCTATTATTATTATTATTATTATTTGTTTTTAAAATTTATTTTCTCAGGTTCCAGGAACCTGGTATTTATTAAAATCTCACGGGTGTAAACCAAGGTGAGATTTTAAGTAAGAGTAGATTAGTTTTTTTTTTTTTTTATTATTATTAAATTATTTTAGAAAAGGAGGGTTATGATTTTGATAGGTAGGTATGTATGTATGTAAATTTGTATGTTCATCTGTTCCCTCATAACTTCTAAACTTCTTGTCATAAGTTGACAAAGAAGATCGTTAGAAGCCATGGGTAGCATGCGACCACGGGAAGGAACTTTCTTGTTTCATCCCTTTCAGTAGTCGGTTTTTTGTTTTTATATATTTTTTTTTCATACTTTTTAGAGCGTGATTTTTCAGTAGTTGGGTTTTGTTTTTTTTATTCAACAGACAATTTTTATTCGTGGAATGAAATTGACGTCTGAGAGTTTTGTTATGGAAGTACTGTTAAAAATTCAAAATTATTCCTCGGATAAAATTATCTGGCGTTGTAAAAATCAGCACTAAGAGCCTTTTTTTTTTGTGGATGGGAAATCATCAAATGACCCCTTCCTCTCTGGGTGGAGCAGAAGGGAGTGTCAGACTCTTACTGACTAAAACCCACCCGTGTTCCTTCCTTAGCCCTTTGTGTTCCGGGGTAGCGGTAACCCTTTCGGACAATCCCGCTGCCCCGGAGCACTAAGAGACTGCCAGATAATAAAAAGCTAACCGTCTTAACGGTTACCTTTAATTTTATGTTAAAGTACATTGGATAAGACTATAAAAAGTGATACCCACGAAGAACTAAGATTTAATCCTTTATGAGAAATTCCGCCATTTATGTTTAATATTTCCAATCTGGAAACCAAAACACTAATCTATACAAAGTTGATACGACAGAAAGGCTTTCCTTTAAACTGCTTATACTAGGTACCATTTTCAAGCTCTGTACCAAATATCATTTAAATTGAAACAATAGTTTAGTCGCAAATGATTTTTTAAGTTTTTGGCCCGTTTGAACATGATGTATTTTTCCTAACAGCTGATTATGTCTATAGGCATAGGTCATGCACCTTAAAACGATAAATCTACGATACGTTGTTGCCGCTCTTACGCAAGTCATAAGCAAATACGTCCTACAACAGAAAGTGACAATCCGATTAGCAAAACATCACGCGCGTAAAAGAAATAGAAATAGGTCAGTGTGTTGCTATTGCATCTTTGGTCCTTGCGAGGGGGGCCTCTAAAAACTAAAAAACTTGGTTTTTCAGTGCGCCAACGCTATCCTTCCGGGACGTATGTACGTTACGTAACACGGAAGTCCTGTGCCGCTATTGTTTTGTCGAACTCGTGCGCTGACAATTGTGATTTTGTTTTGTTATTGTGAATAGGACACTTCTTTCTTTTTTTTTATTGTGACAAGACACGTAACTTGCTATTATAATTATTTAGTGTTAGTGTTTTTTTTTGTGATTTACTGTTTTTTATTGTGATAGGACACGTAATTAAACTTTGGTTGTGTGTGTGTATACCTAATTAAAGTGTTCAACAATGCCTCGTCTAACTTACACGGCGTCAGAATACACTGACATGATTTTAATTTACGGTGAATGCCGTGGAAACGCAGCATTAGCTCTGCGAACATACAGAGAAAGGTATGGTGACAGCCGCAATTACCCTAGGAACGCCCGCACCATACAGTTGGCAGTACAAAGATTACGGGACAATAAACGTGTAGTGCCGCAACAGGAGGGAGTGCCACAGAGCCGCCCGGCAGTTTAGATGTTGCCATAGAACCATCCACAAGGTTCTAAAACGTAACAAACGCAAACCTTATAAATATCGGAAGGTGCAAGCTTTGTTATCGAGAGACTTACCGATCAGGAACAGTTACTGCCAATGGCTATTAAATAAAACATCCGAAGACCGCCATTTCTTAACAAATGTAATATGGACCGATGAGTGTACTTTTACTCGGAACGGCATCTGGAATCGGCAAAACCTCCGGTACTGGAGTTTGGGAAATCCACACGTGTTTCGAGAATCTGAACACCAGTACAGATTTTCTCTCAATGTGTGGGCTGGTATCCATAAAAATAATATTATCGGCCCTGTTTTTATTGACGGCACCCTTACAGCGGTGAAATTTTTAGATTTATTAAGTGGTCCTGTGGCCGAGTACACTGACCAACTACCTTTAGCCGTTCATCGCAAGTTGTGGTACCAGCTGGACGGTGCGCCTCCACATTCTGTGATGGCTTCCAGGGAGCGGCTCACAGAAATGTTTGAGCAGCAATGGATCGGTCGATTCGGACCTGTTCGGTGGCCACCACGATCTCCGGACCTCACTCCCATGGATTTCTTTTTGTGGGGGTACATTAAGGGTGAAGTGTATGCCTCCGAGGTAAATACAATTGTTGAACTAAAAAACAGGATTATTTTAGCATTTCATAAATTAAAGTGCTTAGCGACGGACAGTGATTTAATTACAAAACTAAATAACAATATTTTCCGTCGGTATAATTTGTGCATTAATGTGAATGGAGGACACATAGAGAATTTAAAAATTTAGTGTTTTTGTTGTCGGCGTACTTCAAAACTATCTAACATAACAGCCAGCGCGAGCGGAGGCCTAAGCCGCCGCCCGCGCCACCGCCGGCCGCCCGCTTCGACACGAAATAACACATGCCGCGCCCCGGCGCGCGTGCGACGTTGCCACTTTGTAAGGTCAGTCGCCAGGTCCAAGTTTCTATGAAATTTGGGTTTTTCCTTTACTTACAAAGGGTGGTTGCGTTTTACTCTGATTTGTAAGCTATTTAGTTTGTTTGAAAAAAAAAAATTCTCATTTTTGGCGCTTTTTATTTTTATACCTTATCGAATTAATACTAAACACGTATAGTATACGTAGTGTAATTTAATGCCCCTCGGTCGTATCAACTCTGTATATATAAAAGGAGAAACTGACTGACTGACATATCAACGCACAGCCGAAACTACTGGTACTAGGAACGTGAAATTTTCCACACGGCTTCCTTTTATTATGTAGGGGAGCACTAAGATGGGGTTTTTGGAAATTCGACATTTAAGGGGGTGAAAAGGGGGGATTTTGTTTGTATGAAAAATCTTATTGCTTGAGTTAATACTCGTAAACTTGAAATTTGGCACGAATACACGCAGACGAAGTCGCGGGCGAAGCGCTAGTACGAACATATAAATCTTAAGTCGCAATAAGCGATCGCAATCTCACATGCTATAAAATGAGCGCAGCAATCAACTATCGAATATTCCTCAAGTAACGGTACCATCGCGCGTGTCGGTGCGCTGTAGAAATTTGCAATTTTTCCTCACGTAAAATCTATTCCGGTGAAAAATGCATCGGGGGCTGCTTTTGTCTTCCCACGGAAAAAGTCACGTTCTATAGACAGTGATGGTTACCGAACGGCTATCGAGTAGCTGGTGCACGTAGATGTTAGGAAACTGGAACGTTTAAGCATAAAATTTGAATACTTAACTCCACCTATTACCTATTTGCGTGTGGCATAAAACCCGTGTGCTCAGATACGGTTAAAAGTTAAAGCTGTACATATATTTAAGGCCGATGAGTAATTTTGCTTTATAGTTGAAGTAGTAACATGACGTGTGCAGTTTTTTGTAGCTTTTTTTGACGAAAAAGTCAGCAATCCAGCATGAAAAACATAAAAAGAACTGTGATAAATAAATGTCCGGTAGTTTTTTCAAGCCGAGTCCACACAATGTCTCTGATGTTTAAATTGCGTGCATGTGCGACTGTACGCTGTAACGAGTTGTATACAAATGGAGATCGCAATCATCGAACACAATATTCAATGATCGTCAAAGGTATGTAAATGTGCGAAAATCCTTGGAATACCATGAATTAGATCTCGGGTTTTCTTGATGGGAAGTACATGCGAACGCTATTACTCATCGTGCAACGTAACTCTATTCGGAAGTGCGTACGCGGCCTTACATCTGAACTCACTGAAGCATGAAATATCTCATGACACACACGAAAATGCACAGGCAATTGTTTTTGCAATGATTGTATGAGTTTAATTTTTTTTAAAACAAATATTGGCGCGTGGCTTTCATGCTTTTTGACAATCCCTTTGACCGTTAAAATAAAACAATTGAACGAAATAATAATTTTACACTTTTATTTTAACAGAGTGACTTGAAAATGTTTGTCGGTCTTTGGAAGGACAGCTTTAGGTCCGCTAAATCTGTGGCCTGACCATCCACAAAGGCATTCCGTAGACAACCCATCCCACGCGGATTATGTTTCTCCATTTCAAATAGAACAAAAGAATGCTTTAGAAGTTTTTGATGCCACGCTTTTCGAATATTTCCAATATTTCATTATATTCGAGCATTTATTAATGTGAATATGATATTTTTATTAAATTCTTGCGCTTCCATTCCGAAACATTACCGATATGATTCTACAGAAATTTGAAATTGAAAGACTGCGTAAATGACAACAGATTTTTTTTTATTCGACTGCTTTTCCGGTATAGTGGATTGCGTTCAAGAATTCGATTTTAAAACTGGATTAATTTAAATCCATTCTACGGTAGATCGTCCACCGTATTTAAATAATTACGGATTATCAGTTTTTAGGAGCAAAACAAACATAATGTGCTATTAACGTAAACAATTACTTGAAGGCTCATAATCGCTCACTTTACGAGGAACAGGATATTGAGCTGCCCAACTTTTGCGTCAACAAAGCAGTTTGATGTAGTTCAGCGCAGTTAGACAAGGAGAGGCTCCAATATTTATGACAACTTCCCCGCTTGAATACAAACATAAAGTTCAAAACTAGCTTAATAACCCTTTGGGAGAACTCTCATCTAGCCGGAAATCCGAACAATTTGGTAGGAATTGAACAGTTCTGTTTCAGTCCCGATTCGCCAGTCAATTATTTGGCACCTTCAAGCCTGACTCAGCGTGCAGTGTTTAGGAAATAATTTACTTCGCACCAGAATAATTTTTCTCTGTTTTTTTTTTTTTATATAATTTATTACCACTACCAAACAATATTTTTTCCGTATGAGCGTTTACCATAACCATTTCTTTCTTGTTCTGGCCGGCGCGGTCCTGACTGCAACTCATTTCGCCTGAAATAAATACATTCTCATCACAATTGAATAATATTTAGGTACCTACAATGTTAAACCTAAAAAAACTTTTTTACAAAAAAACTACCGACTTCCAAGAAACTCTACAAAGTGAAAAATTTTAATTTCGGAAGTCGGTGTCAATAAAAGAAAATGCGGAACCAACGACACCGACTTCCGAAATTAAAGTTATTTTTCACTTTGTACTGTTTTTTGGAAGTCGGTACCTAGTTTTTTTTGTAAAAAAAGTTTTTTATTTTTCACTTTTTAGTGGGCCAGTTTGTAACTTATCTAAGTTACAATAGCCTAATGTCAACTGCTCATCACCTTTTACAAAATATTGCTTTTCCCGATGCAGGGACGTTAATTGTTGAGGAGTTCTCCTTGTAAGAACCAGGAGAACTGGAGCTGATTGAGAAGTCACTATCAGCTCCACTTCACGAAACGCATTATGCTTAGCAACCACATTAAATTACCTAATCGAATCGCAAAACGTGAAATATTAATATTTAGTTTCGATGGCCATCTGTGGTCTTCATCATCAGTTCCACTTCACCAAATGGTGCTTTCTGAGAGCAAATGCACGAGCTATAAAAAATACCCAAATCGCTATAGGTGTACCTACATTTGAGGGTTTCCCTCGATTTCCATGGAATTCCCTCATTAGATTCCAATTTGGTGACAATGAGACCACCTCGGGAGCATACCCTTTCAAACAAAAAAAGAATTTTGAAAATCCGTCGGCAACTGGCGGAGTATTCGATGAACAAACATACAAAAAAAAACATACAATCATCCGAACATAGTCTCCTCCTTTTTGTGAAGTCGGTAAAAAATCTAGGTAGCTGATAAATAGACGACTGATTTAGGGTTGATTTTTCCATCGCCATATAACTTTTATTCGAGGAATAATATTGACGTTTGACAGTTTTTGTAAGGAATAACTGTCAAAAATTCAAAATTATTAATCGTCCGATAGCTTTATTTATTTAATTATTTTAACATTTATGTACACATATATAAACAGACAAGAAAAAAACAGAACAGAAAAATAGGCACAAAGGTGATGCTTATTTCATAAGAAATCTCTTCCAGCATACCTGCGATAGGACAATAAATAAAGAGATGTAGACAGCGTATGAAAGAATAAAGAAGTAAAAAAAATACATAAAATCATAAACAACTTTATTCGAGGAATAGTTTTAAAATTTTAACAGTGTTAGTCGTGAATTCGAAGCCAGGCAGGCGCTTTACTTTGTGTAAATAATTTCATCACCACTGCTCTCAAAACGGTGAAGGAAACCGGCATGTCCTTGAACCACAAATTCAAAGACATGTGACGTTTAAAAACCCGCACTGGGCCTGCGTGGTAGATTAAAGGCAATTTACCAGCTAGGTGCCAAAGCTACTCTAAGAGATTTTTTTAAGATATTGGTATTCTCACGGCTGCATCACAATTCTTCTTTGCCAAAATCTTATATATTAGGCAAAATGTATACTCAAAACAGTAATATTCACAATGTTAACTCTAGAAATAAGGACAGACTACATGCTCTGTTTCACCAGTTTCATGTTCATAACTCATTTGTTGGGCTTCGTATTACCTTTTATAACAACCTAGCCTCTTCTTTGCTAGATTCGCCTTTTAATGCGTTTAAAGCTTAAATAAAATACAACCTTTGTTCAAAGGCATACCTACTATTTCCATCAATGACTACTTAAACGTTAAGAGTAGTTGGTCGCCCTGATTCACTCAAGACAATGTTTATGTTCTTTCTCCAGAATAAGCTTACTGACAGGTTATATGAGTTCATATAATTGTTTTTTTTATTTGACTGTATAAGCCGATTCAGTTTATTTTAATTTATTATTGACATAATCTGGGTTGTGGAGGTCTAATAGGCAGTCGCTCTATGTAAAATACTGGTATTCAGCTGCGTCCGGTTAGACTGGAAGCCGACCCCAATATAGCCGACCCCCATAGTTGGGGAAAAAGGCTAGGCAGATGATGATGATTGACATAATCTGCTCATTTCAATATTTTCTAATGAGTTGATTGCAATACGTGGTTAGCTAGCGACCTCGACGATTGATCATATCATTCTTGCCTGAGCAACCGGCAGCAAGTTCGTCAGACTCCCTTAGATGTCACTGCTTGCGGTAGCGTCAGGAGTCCGGTTGCCTCCTTCCTTCAAGAATGGCTAATCTTTGCGTTATGCTCGTAAACGGGTCCTGCTTGTGGTGACTTGTCGTTGCTGTTTTCAAACTCAAACTCAAAGCATTTATTTCAAATAAACCAATTATAGGCACTTTTGAATTGTCAAGGGTCGGTCAGTCAGAAAGATGAAACTAGTTGCCCATTCCAAAGCATAGGTACCTGTGGAGAAGAACGGGCAAGAAACTCCACGGACACTCTTTTAAATCATAAAATTGTTACAAAAATCTTGGTTACATCATTCATGTTGAAATTTTACATGTGAGAACGATGCAGAAAGACGTGCACGTTAAAGGCGTCCGTACTAAAAAGAACAGTTCATAAATGAAAATAAATTAAAATAAGCCGTGCACGTTAAAGGCGTCCGTACTAAAAAGGACAGTTCATAAAAGATAATTTTATTGTTGTTATTAGTAATAATTTGTTTATTTATTGTATTTCGATGGGCCTAGTTTATCATACTTTGTGTCTTCAAGTGACAGCTATGTGTGAACAGAACCCAGCATTGCATAAGTAAATATGTAAGCTGTCAGGCCCTTTGGACCTAAAGGCTTTTATTTAGGTAGTACGCTTTTGTTTACATTTTTAATTTAGATTTATTACTTTTTTGCTTAAGTACGTATAGTTTTTATTGTATTTTTTTGTATATTGGCGTTGGTAGCTGACATATGGCAAATAATTTAATTTAATGTTGTGTCTTGTAATGTTAATTACTTAGCATACCTAGTATTGTATACAATCAAGTATTTTCTAACAGAACAGATAGCTGTGCTGCTGGGGAGTTTGTTGCGCCACTTCTCGCATGCGAAAGCACTAGGAAATGGTGAAGGGGGGCCGTCTTTTGTAATTTTGACGTTCGAAAAGTGCTGATTCTCAGCCTAGCTTGAATAAATGACTTTTGATTTTGAAAGCCCACCATATCTCGTAGAAAGGAGGCCTGCGTTCCAGTAGTATGTGAATCAAATATTTTAAGTGTAGGTTTCTGAAGACAACATCATCTGCCTAGCCATTTCCCAACTATGTTGGAGTCAGCGTCCAGTCTAACCGGATGCAGCTGAATACCAGTATTTTCAGCCTCTCCAGGTTTCTGAAGACAACATAAACAAAAAATAGTACTTACTCATGTTCGCGGTCCATTCGCAGTATAGTTTTCAATTCAGGATCTATGTGCTTATGATTTTGTCTCAAATACGCTCTTCTCTCACTGTCAGAATAATCAGCATACTGATTCGGTAAAACCTTTTGCCGTGTGTCTGGTTGAGAATTTATACTATTTATGTATCTCAAAGTCTGTACAAAATTGAGATATCGCTGATTGTAATCGTACTCACTTTTAAATTTTCTGTGATATCTTTTTGTGAAGTCTTTATAAAGCTCGGGTGCATCTTTTAGTTGGAACACAAAGCTTCTGTCCGATTCTGAACTGATAGGTACCGCAGGATATAACAAAAATATAGTCATAACTAAATACTTCTCCATTGCTCATAGTAAATAATCTTCAGAAGAAAAATGCCGATATGTTATGATAAAGTGATTGCTGCAACGAGATAGTGTCACCAATCTTCGGATAGATTACAGCTTAGGCGTGAAATTTCAATAAAAACACAATCTCCAATCCTTATCTGCAAATGTCATCATGAAGAGATGGGGCAATCGTAAAAACTACAGCTGAATGTGGGGAGTTTCTTTTGGGATGTCATAATTACCATGATAACACGCCTACGGTTCCGTAGGTCGACCCTTTCCTTGTCACAAACCCGCTGGTCGGCTGCGAGCGACCTGCACACGCCCACAAAACCCCGGGATTACTTGGCATTTTAATATATCTATCGAGTTTCAAGACGACTATGTAGATAAGAGCTTAGTTTATCACACTGTGAATATTTGTCTGCGCAAATGGCACGCCTTTTTGTTTTCATCAAAACGCTGAGTTGTTTGCAATTAAAAAAGGTACAAAATAATAGTATGTTTTTTTTACCATTTTCTACAAACGTATACAAAAATAAACATGTAAGTACCTACCTATAACTAAAACTCGTAGACGGTCAGGAACATCGCCCCCGTTCGCTATAACATATCCCTACAAAAGGGCGAATTCAATGTTATGGGCGCAATTTATTCTACACCAAGATTCGATCCCAATGACACTCAGGCATTCGCATTTGTTAAAGTCAATGAAATATCTCAAAGGCAATAGAAACGTACCCATCCGTTTGTTCCGTCGTTGGTGGCTCACAGCGAGGGATATTCGGCAAATAAATGGATATAAATGTATCGTCGTAAAGAGAGTGAAGTTACTCGACTGTGACCGGAATACGCCTTCGAAAATAATGTAATATGAAATTCAAACCGCGCGATTTATAACATTGATATATATTTTGGGTTTTCAATAAAAATGAAAACGATTGCAGATGTGTAAAAATCCAAACATCTTTGGACTACTAGGTATCAAAGGTTCAGTATAAATAGGTACTATGTCTGTCTTCGCAATACAAGGCGGCAATGACATCGACGCACAACCTGTTACTATGAATTCCGTACATAATTGCAAACCCTGCGTTGAAATAATTCAGCGATACTTAAAAAAAAACTGCTCTGCCATGCATGGTCACAGTACATACACGGTCACAGTGTAAGTACTGCACTTTTCTATGAAACTGTGGTTTTTTTTTATAATCGACGAAAAATTTGGGGTCTAGAAGAGCTGAATTCATGGTTTCAGTTTGCGCGTCGATCTCCCTGCCAACCTGTATAAACTCATTATCTCACCTTACATAAATCTTCCTAATCTCAAATACATAAACGCTTCTTCTACATGCTATCACTCCAATGTTCAAAGAATCGTCTCAATAACGATCCCGCAGCAAAATACCTTCGAACAAAGTCCCAATCAAATTCGCATATCGCGGAAAATGCGGAGCCAAATACCTTTTGAAAGACATTACGTTTTACGGGACGCTGAAACAGCTCTGTAAGTGCAGTTTTGGCGGGACAGTGTGACTAGTGACCAGTTAATGGTCTGTGAGTACCTCCCTTTTCTTGTACCTGGGAGGACACCTACCTTTCTGTGTTCGGTTCGACTCCTCGTTACGTTGCCTCACGTCTTCTCTTTTAACAGAGCGCTAGGAACTGTTGACTTTACTAAATATACGGAGACTTTGCTTCTACGTGTTTAAATGTATGTAAGTTGAATGTTAAGGTGGAAGATTGTTTGAATTCTAATGAAGGAGCTGCGTTTCGCTTCGCTTGAAATGTTTGCGTTAGTTTCGAAATAACTTTAGGTACTGTGAAGTGATTTTGCGTCGGCATTTTATTCATCATAAAATGTTTTAATAACTTACTTTGAGAATGCACCCTCTATGCTATTTGGTGAATCGAGCATCCACAAAAGCAAAAAAACTGGAACTGAGTGGTTTTTCCCAATACTAAGCTTAGAAACAGCATATTTCGTCTAACCTTATAGTTTCCAATAACCCACTCAAGAACACCTTAATAAACTAAAAATCAGATAGCAATAGACAACTTAGCGGAGGTCGAAGCTTATCACCGTCTTGTATAAAACATTATTTTTATGGGTCCTTGCAAAATGGAAGTTGAATTACGAATTCTGACTGCGGCGAAGGAACATTTACAAGATCTTTAGATGGAACTTCGCTCGTTATCAAAAGAGTATCCCGGGAGCCGACTTATATGTCTTACCTAAGGTTCAAGGGGATCGGTCTTGGCCGAGATTAAAATCAGAGGCCGAGACGGTAGCCGATACCATTATTCTCGGGAAAACTCGAGTTAGAAAGGTTTAATTAAGTCGTAATAAAATGTTTGAAAAGGTTCTATATCCAGAAAATTCTGATAAGCTAACATTATTTTCGTGAGGAAACCGGCATGTCCTAGAACCAAAAAAATACGTAGACATCCAACATCTACCAACCCGCACTGTCTGGTGGATTACGGCCACAAACTCAAAGCATTTAATTCAATTAAACCATTTACAGGCACTTTTGAATTGTCAAGAAGTCGCTCAGTCAGAAAATATGAAGCTAGTTGCCCATTCCAAAGCATAGTAGGTCCTGGTACCTGGTCTATGGTTCGACACGAGCAAGAAACTCCATGGACAATCTTTTAAATTATATTTCTACAAGAATATTAGTTACATCAATAACATTACATTAATGTTGAATTTATAATTATATGTGAGAACGATGTAAAAAAAGACGTACACGTTAAAAGCGTCCAGTTTACAGAAAATAGTAACAACAACAATCCAAAAATAAAATATTTAAAAATAAGCCGAGGCAGCTAAGTGATGACCAGCCCCAAATGACGGCGCCTGTTCACAAATATGGCGCATGGATCACATCCATTCAGCTCAACCATTTTAAAAGGAGCTAAATGATCCAACATACACGCCACCGTCAGCGAGACATTTGAGTGAGCATGACATACTATCAGCCGCCAGGCCACATTCAAGTAAATGAAAGACATATTACCCGGTAAATTCTAGTTCTAGTACTCACATAGAACTCACATCTGTGCTATGCAATTATACAAAAAAAGGAAATTGAGTTTATACAATGCAAATATAATCTTACAATATTCAGCAGCTCCAACAGTATTTTCAAGTGGTAATTTATAAGTTGTGGTTGTGGAGTAGGACCAGTTTTGAGCCAAGCATTTCAACGATGTATTCCCCTAACTTATATCTGCCTGCATAGTGTGCGTTTTATAAAAGACATTTTGTCTCATTCAGTTGAAGAATGTTGGGAGTTATTTTATTACCTATAACATTTTAAACAGTACCCCATGAAAGATGAGTCTGCTTTAGCCAGTCCGAAACCTGGTTGAATATAGTCTGTACTATACTTACATATTTCTTTCACCTCTTTTACTAAAAACATGTAAATATTTCCAAACATACATGATATTGTCGTAGATATATTGACAAGGCACCGTCATGAATTCATGATGTTAATTTCCTTTAAAGTTCCCTTAGAAAATCGCGCCTTTTTTTTTTTTTTCTTGTGGATGGGAAATCATCCAATGACTCCTCCCGCTCTGGGTGGAGCAGAAGGGAGTGTCAGACTCTTACTGACTAAAATCCACCCGTGTTCCTTCCTTAGCCCTTTGTGTTCCGGGGTAGCGGTAACCCTTTCGGACAATCCCGCTGCCCCGGCAGGCTTCGGCCCTTGCGGGCCCCTTCCTTATGCTGACATCTCTTTGAGGCGCGCTGGAACACGTACGCGCCGTCCGGCACGGGCCTGGTCCTGGTCGGACGGAGAGTTACCCATTACGAAGATTATATAAAACAAACTAGTCTCGCGGTATCTCCATCAGTAAATTGACGGATTTTTCTGACACCATAATTATGCTATTATACAATGTGGAGATTAAAATACAACAATAAATGAAAACACTAACAATACCATTGGTATTGTTAGTGTTTTCATTTATTGTTATAAATTTATTGTTATAAATGAAAACACTAACAATACCATTGGTATTGTTAGTGTTTTCATTTATTGTTGTTGTTGCATAGGAGAATTTAGGAACCATCAAATAAATCCTAACGTTGAAATTATGATTTTTCCTAACATATTGAATAGCATAAAAGTGTAAACAAAAAAGTGCACATTTTAAATATTGCGGCAACAGTGCAGTGTTATTGACCCAACAAGCATATGACCGAAATCTGAAAAATGGTATAGATCCATGTGCCATGCAAAAATGTAACATTTGTAGTAAGTAATAACTTCCGCGTGCATGACTCTTATGTCTCAAGAATAAGATATAATATGCATTAGTTCGCATCGGGAAATAAAATTTAAGAACAAATTTGGCGAAGGTTATTGAACTAGTGAGCTGGCAACATATTGTGTTTAACTGCAGATGTCTTTAACCTGTCGACGCTGGTTTGTTAACAGATACATCATGAAGAAAATTTTGAAAATGAAAAATAATGTCCAGTGACTAACCTATTGTATATGTTGCAGTCAAAACTCTTAACCAGTCAAAAGTACTATTGACTAGCAAAATCAGTCAAAAGTACTTTTAGCCGTATGCTTTAGTCAATAATACTTTTGACTAAAATAACAGTTAAAAGTACTTTTGCCCAATGGAGCTGGTTAAAAGTACTTTTGACTAAGTGATTTCGTCAAAAGTGGTTTTGACTGGTCGTATCAGTCAAAACTCTTAAAATGCGCGATGCACGAACGCAATAGGTGACGTAGGATGCGAGAGCGAACGAAGGGCACCCCGAGGTTAGGTCTGGTTAGGTTACTTTAAACCCTTTATACAGAAATAGGAGACCCGCGAAGCGGGTCTCCGTCGACATAGGATGCAAGAGCGAGCGAATGAGAATACAAATACCTTTACCTTGCATCGAAGTCAAGTAGTGTCGCAGTGAAAATCTTTCGCGGTAACGTGCATCGAAGTGAAGTAGTATCGCAGTGAAGATCTATCGCGGTAATGTGCATCGAAGTGTAGTGGCTTCACAGATATGGTCTTTCGCAGTAACGTGCATCGCAATTTTGTAGCGTCGTATTAGCATTTATCGATATTTTGTGCGTCGAAATTCCGTATTCTACTCTTGTAAAGTTATTAACAGTTTGACTGATGCTTTATTGCAGTTAAAACTACTTTTGACGAAAAGCGTCAGTCAAAAGTACTTTTAACCGCAAATTTGCAAAAGTACTAATAACGCAAATTTGTCAAAAGTACTAATAACCAATAATTTTCAGTCAAAACCACTTTTGACCAACCTGTTCAGTCAAAAGTACTTTTGACTGATTTTGCTAGTCAATAGTAGGTACTTTTGACTGGTTAAAAGTTTTGACTGCAACATATATATTTGATTGAATTTTTGAATGCAGACTGGGAACGTCATTAGGTGTACGAAGTTTAATTTATTGTTGTATTGTCATCTCCACATTGTATGTCGTATCAGACGATTGACGTTTACAACAAAACAAGGCACGCCACCTAGCTGCAACTATCAAGACTAGAGTTGGCGCGCTTTGACACAGTCGGGGCGTTCCCTCTCAGTTACAAGGTGGAAGAGAACGCATCAAGTGGCGCATTCCTTACCCTGGTGATTGAGCAGTGAAGACGCAGCTTCGGAATTGTCCTATTTTTTTTCGAAACCATCATTATCATACCAGCCTGTTATTGTCTAATAGTAATTGAGTTGTGTACCTACAGTGTGTGATTCGCTAGTGTGATTCAAATTATAATCTGACTTGCAGCACCTCGCGGTTTTACCCGCATAAATGTCTATACCATAAGAATATCGGGATATAAACTATTCTATGTCCTTTCCCGGGACTCAAACTATCTCTATACCAAATTTCATTTAAATCGGTCCAGCGGTTTAAGCGTGAAGAGGTAACAGATAGACACACTTTCACATTTATAATATTAGTATGGATTTGAACTGAAAACGGTTTTTCTATTGAACCAGCACTATCCATAGTACGCCCACATCATTTAAAATATGACTGTTGATAACTAGAGACGCATACCTTCTCCGTCATATAATATATGCTTTCATTATTTTCAGGATTCAAGTAAGAATCAATAATGAAGATTATTCGCTTGTTTTGGTCAGAAAAATGCCTGTTCTCCCTTTTAGAAAGATCATTGCAATCAGTACATTTTGCTCGCTTTCGCTACTTCAGGATATTATCTCCAAAAAAGATAAGGCTCGTCGAAATATTTCGTCGTAATATTAAAAAAAGTTACACACATCAGAAAGTTAGAAACACTTTGAAGGGCTTCGAAAAACCAAATAATAGTATGGATAAAAACAAAACAATCCAAACTGAAACCACAAATTCTAAACTCAAAACAAGCCAAGACCGAATCTTCCCGTTTCGTAATCTATCCTTATACAGCTCGGAGTCCGAACAAAGATCGCCGAATATTAGAGAGTACCTTACCTTTCGAAAATCAATAGACGGGAAGACGCAATCTATCGTTTTGTCGATGACCGCTATCTTCCAGTCGAGGACATGAAAGATGCGGGGTGAAACTGCCTCGGAACTTTGTATTGGATTCTTACCTATCTTTTGATTCGTATTATATTGGGAATGTTTCTTGTTATTAGGGAATTGTGAGGTGAATAAGTCTTTTGGGTGACAGATACTATTTAAGCGTTATTATTTTATGTGAAAATATACGCTGTTTTTGTTTTTGCATTTTCTTAACTAAGCTGAGGTCGGCTTCGTCTACTGAAAGTGCTTTCTAATAGGTTTTATGAGGGAAGACAGTCGTCCTGGGAAGCATAAAGCATGATAAACAACAAAGTCGCAAGAATATAAAACTGGAAGCGTAGGATCGGCTACGACGGCGTAGCAGACCGTAGCTGACTTGCTTATGACAACAGCGTGGCCGCTACACCGTGGCATCAGCGCAATACATTGTGTATTGCAGTGTTGCTCCGGCTTACTACCTTATGTGTTTACTGTAATGTAGTTCCTGTTGGTAATCTTTAGATAATTTTTTTTTTTTTTTTTAATCGTAACCATTAATAACCATTAATTTGAACAAGCTTCGTGTAAAAGATAAATATGAATGGCTACGCTCTCTAGCAATAACAAATATTACCAACAATACAAACATAAATGTAGCAAGGTACGTTGTGTTGTAGAAACTACTAAGAATTCAGAAATGAACATTATATTCCAGGCGAGCAACCTTGTACATCATCGAAACATAGTATTTGGGGTTGTAGTTTCTAAGGTTTACCAAGAAATTGAAGGTATGGAAACTTCTGTGTACTACATATCTTAGCTTTTGCTATGTTAATTTGGAGGGGTGTGTAATATATGGCATAATATCACATACCACATGATATAATTTTCATATGCTATAAAAACGTATATTTTCATGTGATCGAATGTTTTACTTCATATAACCTTCTTTTGCTCTAATAACATTTAGTATAACGTTCATCACATATAATTTACAATTTGTATAATGCACTTTTTTTATAACGTTTAGTTGACCTAATTTTCATATTCACTCATTTTCAGCCAAAATTCTGTCATCATCATCATCAGCCGAAAGACGTCCACTGCTGAACAAAGGCCTTTCCCTTAGACCACCACGCCGAACGACAATCCGCCACTTGCATCCATCGGTTGCCCGCGACTCTCACGATGTCGTCGGTCCACCGAGCGGGAGGCCTGCCTACGCTGCGTCTTCCGGTTTGTGGTCGCCACTCAAGAACTTTTCTTTTTCAAAATTCTGTAATAGTAAGTAAATATCAGGAAACATCATACTGTTATAACCTCATCTAACCCAAATGATTTGCCAACAATAGAGGGGATCTGGCGCTCGGCGGCCGTTGCCGCGGGCTCGCGGCATGCTCGCTTCACTCGCTCGCCTTCGTGCGTTAATGGTCACTGTTCTAACCTAACCTAAACTAACGAAAATGGCGGGCATTTAAATTCTAATCAGTTTTAGCAAAAATATACAAAACAAAGTAGACGTTTCTAAATTTTATTAAACGTTACTTATAGATTTTGAATATTATATTAATAATTAATTTACTTATATCATTTTATCGTTAAATTAAAGAAAAGTATATTAAATGAAATTAGTCATATGATCATTAGAACTTTTGTTATTATATCAAACGTGATACATCCAATTTGGAGCCAGATACAGCGGTAATAAGGAATTATACGTAACAAAAATATCAACTGGTATCTCTTCATTGAAATGTTTCTTGTTTGTACTGGAGAGTTTATTAAGCAAAGGAATTAATTCAAGTTATTTTGAATCTAATTAAAATGGTCTCTGACAAAGCCAGAGTTGAATACATGGAAGTATTTAGTTCTTGGAAGCGGTCGGACAAAGATTTGTTATTGAACGAAGTTGTGGTTTAACAACTAAGTGATACTAACATAGTCATTAAGTTTTATTTACTAACAAAGTTGTTACTATATTATTATGTATACTTAGGTTAAGGTATGTATCTATGGGTCTTTGTTACCTGAAAATAAATGGTTTATTATTATTATTATTATATCCGGCTTTTCCAGTTCTTATGTACTGGCGGTGAAAGAAAACATCTTGATTATTGGGCACCTTGTATGGAAACTATACCCACGCTGTACAGAACTAAACTATGTTGGAATAGACAAATTAATGTCTCTAGTTTACGATAGTATGGGTGGCATTAGTGTGGGTACTGTCCGTTAACTAAACATTTTTGTATTGGGACATATAAAAAAAAAACTTTTTTTAACACACTCAACTCGGCAAATTTCTGACCACAGATATAGATAGACCTAGATAATGCAAGTATCACGATCTGTATGAAAACCAAGTGTGCCATTTTTTTTTACTACCTACTATGACGTCACAAGCGCTCTTTTTCACTCACGCTCACCCAGCCAGCAATACACAGGACTGGGCGCGAAATTGGCGGCTTACGAATTTAGAACGTAATTTGGTGCGATTTTTGGCACGCGAAGTAGTTGCTCTTGCGTTCTCTAGGTGTATATATATCAGTGCTTCTGACACAGTTTGCTCGTCCGTGCGTTACGGCCGCTGTATATCCCTTACCAAAGTTACCTGATTTGCGTTACAGCCGGTATAAACATCGATTTTTTATTGACCTGTTAATTTTTACTCCCATAGCTAAACAAAAAAAAAAGTACATGAAATTAAAACTGGGGTATAACTTAACAAGTTTAATCTAGTTTGGTTTTTGTACGCAAGTTTTCACAAGCCGGGTCAGATTACGCCTTTGAACTGATTGGTCTAAAATCAATGAAGAGCTTTCGCGGTGACCAATGTCTGTGCTTTTCATCTAGGTAAGTATACAATATATATACAGAGTTGATACGACCGAGGGGCATTAAATTACACTACGTATACTATACGTGTTTAGTATTAATTCGATAAGGTATAAAAATAAAAAGCGCCAAAAATGAGATTTTTTTTTTTTCAAACAAACTAAATAGCTTACAAATCAGAGTAAAACGCAACCACCCTTTGTAAGTAAAGGAAAAACCCAAATTTCATAGAAACTTGGACCTGGCGACTGACCTTACAAAGTGGCAACGTCGCACGCGCGCCGGGGCGCGGCATGTGTTATTTCGTGTCGAAGCGGGCGGCCGGCGGTGGCGCGGGCGGCGGCTTAGGCCTCCGCTCGCGCTGGCTGTTATGTTAGATAGTTTTGAAGTACGCCGACAACAAAAACACTAAATTTTTAAATTCTCTATGTGTCCTCCATTCACATTAATGCACAAATTATACCGACGGAAAATATTGTTATTTAGTTTTGTAATTAAATCACTGTCCGTCGCTAAGCACTTTAATTTATGAAATGCTAAAATAATCCTGTTTTTTAGTTCAACAATTGTATTTACCTCGGAGGCATACACTTCAGCCTTAATGTACCCCCACAAAAAGAAATCCATGGGAGTGAGGTCCGGAGATCGTGGTGGCCACCGAACAGGTCCGAATCGACCGATCCATTGCTGCTCAAACATTTCTGTGAGCCGCTCCCTGGAAGCCATCACAGAATGTGGAGGCGCACCGTCCAGCTGGTACCACAACTTGCGATGAACGGCTAAAGGTAGTTGGTCAGTGTACTCGGCCACAGGACCACTTAATAAATCTAAAAATTTCACCGCTGTAAGGGTGCCGTCAATAAAAACAGGGCCGATAATATTATTATTATGGATACCAGCCCACACATTGAGAGAAAATCTGTACTGGTGTTCAGATTCTCGAAACACGTGTGGATTTCCCAAACTCCAGTACCGGAGGTTTTGCCGATTCCAGATGCCGTTCCGAGTAAAAGTACACTCATCGGTCCATATTACATTTGTTAAGAAATGGCGGTCTTCGGATGTTTTATTTAATAGCCATTGGCAGTAACTGTTCCTGATCGGTAAGTCTCTCGATAACAAAGCTTGCACCTTCCGATATTTATAAGGTTTGCGTTTGTTACGTTTTAGAACCTTGTGGATGGTTCTATGGCAACATCTAAACTGCCGGGCGGCTCTGTGGAGACTCGTTGTCGGGTTGCGGGAAAAATGATCTAATATTCGTTCGTCCCATGCAGCGGGTATTTGCCGCGGTGGCACTCTCTCCTGTTGCGGCACTACACGTTTATTGTCCCGTAATCTTTGTACTGCCAACTGTATGGTGCGGGCGTTCCTAGGGCAATTGCGGCTGTCACCATACCTTTCTCTGTATGTTCGCAGAGCTAATGCTGCGTTTCCACGGCATTCACCGTAAATTAAAATCATGTCAGTGTATTCTGACGCCGTGTAAGTTAGACGAGGCATTGTTGAACACTTTAATTAGGTATACACACACACAACCAAAGTTTAATTACGTGTCCTATCACAATAAAAAACAGTAAATCACAAAAAAAAACACTAACACTAAATAATTATAATAGCAAGTTACGTGTCTTGTCACAATAAAAAAAAAGAAAGAAGTGTCCTATTCACAATAACAAAACAAAATCACAATTGTCAGCGCACGAGTTCGACAAAACAATAGCGGCACAGGACTTCCGTGTTACGTAACGTACATACGTCCCGGAAGGATAGCGTTGGCGCACTGAAAAACCAAGTTTTTTAGTTTTTAGAGGCCCCCCTCGCAAGGACCAAAGATGCAATAGCAACACACTGACCTATTTCTATTTCTTTTACGCGCGTGATGTTTTGCTAATCGGATTGTCACTTTCTGTTGTAGGACGTATTTGCTTATGACTTGCGTAAGAGCGGCAACAACGTATCGTAGATTTATCGTTTTAAGGTGCATGACCTATGCCTATAGACATAATCAGCTGTTAGGAAAAATACATCATGTTCAAACGGGCCAAAAACTTAAAAAATCATTTGCGACTAAACTATTGTTTCAATTTAAATGATATTTGGTACAGAGCTTGAAAATGGTACCTAGTATAAGCAGTTTAAAGGAAAGCCTTTCTGTCGTATCAACTTTGTATATACCTATAAAAATGTAAGTGTCTGTTTGTAAAGTAAAAATAACAGCTTTTTACTAAATGCATATATTCATATAGTAGTAATAGTACCTAGTACCTATATAAGGTACTTATATAAAAAAAAAATCTTTTTAAAATTTTTGTTTGTCCGTCTGTCTATTTCGGCTAATCTCCGAAACGGCTGGACCCATTTTCACTGGCAGGTAGCTGATGTTGTAAGGAGTAACTTAGGCTACTTTTATTTTAAAGAAAGAATTAGTGTTCCATACAAAAAAAAACATGAATTTACGATATACACGCGGGCGAAGCCGCGGGCAAAAATCAGTGTATTATTATTATTTTTTAATTGTCCTCTAGGTACCTAATGAAATAAAGAAAAAAGCCAAAACAAAGTTAAACAAAAAGCCACAAAAATTCACTTAAAAACTAAACAAAAGAATATACAGCCATTTAAAAATGCAACATCCAAAACTATTTCGGTACATTTTTATTCACTTGTACCTTATTTCGCTTTCCTTTGTAGACAATGCGCTTTACAACCAGGCAATCTACGTAAATAATGACGTCTTTTCTTAAGTCCGCTACAACCTCTGGAACTATCTCTAAAAGCAACGTCGTATCTCGTTAGGTTTGCTGGCAGTGCATAGTTTTCTTCCAAACTAGGTGTGAAAGGTCCATGCTTTTCTTTAGTCAGTTTAAAAGTTTTTATTATTTCCTACGTATATCGGCTTTAATTTTTAATTATTTTGGCCTTTAGAATAATGTTCGCAAAAATTAATGCTGTTGCTTTTATGTCTACCTTCACGATTCAGCTATAAATAGACACATAGGTAAGCTCTAATGTCAAAATTAATTTGACAAAATTGTATGATAATATTTTTTTTTGCTTTTAAAGCTAAATGATTTATTTCCTTCTAAGTATATAGTATAGCAATTTTTATGAATTTTCTTAAATACTAGCTTCTGCTCACGACTTCTCTAGCTACGTCCGCGTGAAATGTCTTGTACCCAGTCCGTCGCATCGCATCGCCCGCCCGCGTTATTACTTAGTTTTCGCTTAGCGTTTTTTCTGACTTTTTTTTATTTTTGCTCGACGCCTAAGGGTCATAGCGTGATGTTAAATAGCATATAGCCTTCCTCGAGAATTGGGATATCAAATATATTTTCAATTCCTACTGGTAGTGTCTGAGATTAGCGTGTTCTAATAAACAATTAAACAAAAAAAAAACAAACAAACTCTTCAGCTTATTATTAGTATAGATAGATTAGGTATTCGAAATATACAAAATATAGATTAGCTAATCTTCATCTAGAGTTTGCTGCCTAACACCCTGAAGTTACAGTAGTTAAACATAATCCATACTAATACAATAAATGCGAAAGTGTGTCTGTCTGTTACAGCTATTCACGCTTAAACCGCTGAACCGATTTATGTAGATGAAATTTGATATAGAGGTAGTTTGAGTCCCGGGAAAGGACATAGGATAGTTTTTAACCCTATATTCCTACGGGATCGACACTTATACGGGTGAAACCGCGGGGCGCTGCTAGTGACTACATTTATTTTTCTCACAATATCTTTCTCACTCTCTTTAAGTATATTCGGAAATAAAAATATTCAAGTATATTCGGAAAAACGATTCATGAATGAACCAAATGACTGCTTAATTTTGCAGTGGCTCGAGCTATAAATAGACTTTCATACAAAGCCTCGGTCAGACCAAAATCGGATCGTGAGCGAAATATGTCGTCGACAGGAGCAGCCGGATTGTGTACAAGGGATATTATGTAACACGACGGCGCGGCGCAAAGTTTTTTGGTGTGTTGAAGGCTTTAATCATATGGCAGTGTAGGTGAATCATCAATCAACGTGTGTCTACCCTCTGCACAGGTTGTTCTTAAATGTCACTCTCTTCGTCAGTCAACCTGTTATAAACTTTTATAATATCGTCTAAGCCCGTCGTCAGTGTGGGATGCCCATTGATTGGGGTGTGCCTACGATTTCCGAACTTATATTTGTTAATGTCAAAGTCAAATCATTTATTTGAATTAGGCACATTAAAATAATTTTTGAATGTCAAAATTTAAAAGAAAAAAGAAGTCTATATAAATCGATTCTAGTTGTCTCTTGCAAAAAGTTGTTTCATGTACGGTTATATAGTACCTAACGATTGTATTTTCTGTGTTAAATTGCAGTAGGGAGAGTAGTACCTACTCTTAACACCATTCCGTATGACAATAAACTTGATACATAATATTATAACCCAATTGATTGATATTTCATGAATTAATCAGTCAATAGGGTTAAATGAACTTACGACAATTGTATTCAAGGATTATATTTCTATAAATAGATATTTGTTACGGTTGAGAATCATATTTTGGTTAAATTTACATTTTTTGCAATTTGCAGGCTAGGTTGAATACCTAGCCTGCAAATTGTAAAAAATGTAAATTTTAATTTTGCGGGTTACCTTAGCGCATCCCCCCTAAGTAACTCCGGCGCACTGGGAACAGTCAGCTCCATTACCAACCTTGCTGGTAGGCTTATCCTTTTTGAGCTACTGTCGCAAAATCTTTTGTGACAAAAACCTAATGCATCGTCTTTATTTCCACACAATCAAAATAACGTAGTCATTTCCTCAATCAACATAATTTTATTCCAGAGGTACACACACTTGAATTTTAATAGATGTGTAATGTACACAGTTAACGGAGCTTATCTTTATTCGCGCCCATTTTTATGTCCGCATCTTAGAAATAATATTATAAAGCACCACAACGACATTACACACGTTCTTGGGTTACCAGCATTTCTTATTTACATAAAGGAAATCCTTGTACGTTAAAAATGGCGGAAGAAATTGAGAGAATGTTTTTGCGGCGGTGGTAAGTGCATCATAAATATGTCTATATTCTATAAGAATAGAATGTATTGTCAGTCTGTGTTCTTTGGAATCATCTGGGGAAGGGGTGCGATCCGTTTTACATAAAAATATAACGAGTCGGCAAGCGTTTGCGGAGTTTTGTATTGAAGGAGCTATCAAAAGATATGTTAGCCATTACTGTGCGAAATTCAGTGCAGAAGTTTTTGAGAAAATACTCAATCAGTATGATGATAAGAATTTAGTTATTTAATAAATACATAAATAATTTATTCCATAAGTCTAATAGGTACAATAGGGAGAGAAAATTGGTTAACAATGCATTGCTTAAATAACTTATATCCTTATATTAATAGGTTAGCTACATACTCGCTATATGGAAAAAATTATCACACTATTGATTTAGTAATGAGTCGTTTGTATAAACTGAACATTCATATTATAAAAAAAAATACCTCACAAAATAGAACATCAAAATAAGAACCAAAAACACAAAGAAACTCTAGTTCAAAACGTTCTATGAAAATAAATGCCTACGTTCTTACATTACCGCACTGTCGACTCATTAACTTCCAAGTGAGAGCATTCGCCTTTGATAACTTTGCTTTTTACGAGTCCACAGCAGCGATAATGCTAATGCTAATGCAAACTTTAGTCGCAACCCAGTAATGGATAGCATATTAACGAGGATTTAGAAACTTGGATTCGGATTCTTGGTGTTGATTAAAAACGTGGAATGGGCAGTTGATAATGTTGGTGCTGCGAAAAGTGCAGTGGACTGTGTAATTTATTTGGTTATTATACTTTATTTTACGTAAGACTCGTTTCACGTAATAATTCACTGAGTTTTCAGAATGATTTCTGGGCTGTTCTCGTGAGTAAGTACGTACCTATACCAGGGACTCGCTATTTGTCATTTCGTATTAGAATAATACTCTTCTTCGCACGGTTTTTCACGACTTGACAAACATCTAAGTTTCTTTATTAACATCATCATCATTATTTTAGCCGAAGTACGGCCACTGCTAGATATAGGCCCCTTAAAACTATCTTCTTTATTATTTATAATAATAATAATCATATAAGACAAAAACAAAACACACAACCATAAATAAAATAAAATAAAAACACATACAATTAGAAAGACCATTTAAAGATATTATTATTACATACTTCGATTGCCCAGTATGTGAATCATACAGCAATGGTTCAGGTACTGGCAATCGAACCTCTGCGCGAATGCCCTCGGTAGGTTTAATATAAATGTATAATTATAGACATAAAACTTCCGGAATAAATTCTCTAGAAAAGTGGCTCTTAACCTTTTTAGACATGAGGGACCATTTGTCAAAATTTCTGTCTGTATCACGGACCGCCTAGTTGCTTTATTGGTTTCGAGGTAATATACAATATCTAATCTGTCGTGTCTGGCGGGCAACTGCCCGATGATTCATGTCGGGCCGTTGTGTATATGCTAGGTGCGCGATAAACTCTGCTTGTGAGATGCAGGATCTTTCCGTGACGTCAGAATGACGCATTGTTCGCATGTGGCATTGTAAATACCGCTACATTATTATGTTAACGATATAGGTATCGTCAACATAGTAATTCTGTTCAGTTCAGTCACGAGATACAATTGGAGCACAAGATACAGTTGGAGTAAGGGTTTAATAAGCTCCTGTTATGAAAACCTCAATATAAAGTTTATTTCTTAGAAATGCCTGCTTATTAGAATAAATTGTTAGTTCCCAGAAGCTATACCAATTTTTTGATTGTTTAAACATACACACATCAAAAGTGTCTAGGGATCAAGCATTTTTATGCGGATTTCTTGAGATTGAGATGTGGCTTTGTAATAAATTTATGATTTTATAAATTTATATGGATCCTTTTTGGTGCATTTCATAATTTGAATCAGGAACTGTGAATCAAATTCGAGTAAAAGATGAAAATCAGCTGTCAATATTTTCCCTATAAAAACATACAACGCATTGAAGACATTATTAGTGCTACTGTTTCCCTACTACTGATTAAAACCAACGTTATTATGGAGCGGCGACGTCATTTAAGCAGGGAAGAAATGCTCAGAGCCGTGGGAATGATAGAAGCTGGTTCCCGGCAACGTACTGTGGCTTTAGCTCTGAATACAAGTCAGAGTGTTATCAGTCGACTTTGGACACGTTACCGAAGCACTGGTACCGTGGCTGAGCGCCATGGAGGACGGTATCGCTGCACCACACGGAGACAAGACCGATACATTCAAATCTTAACTCGAAGAGCTTCAACAATAACCGCCATGATGTTAGCCGTGAGGCTTCATCACTCTTCAGGGAACTTAATTAGCGACCAAACAGTCAGAAACCGCTTGCATGAAGTGAACCTTCATTCCCGAAGACCGCTACGGGTACCACCTATAGCAATGCACAATCGTAGGATTCGATATCAATGGGCTCTTGAACACAGAAATTGGGCAGAAGAACAATGGCGTTTCGTGTGCTTTTCTGATGAGTCTCGTTTTGGTATGAGACCGGATACAAGACGTATACGACACTGGAGAACCCCTGGACGCCAACAGCGATTAAAATCCTGCCAGGAAGTCCATCCTTATAGTGGTGGAACCATCATGGTATGGGCGGGTATTTGGATCGGCGGAAGAACTGAGTTGATTTGGATCAGAGGCAACCTCAACGCTCAAATTTATGCTGAGACGATTGTATCAGACGTCATCGTTCCTCTACAAGTGCAAATCGGTCCCTTATTTCAGTTAATGCATGATAATGCACGACCGCACACCGCAAGAGTTGTAAGACAGACTCTCGCCGCAGCTAACATCAATGTCCTGCCCTGGCCTGCTCAGTCGCCAGACTTGAACCCGATTGAGCATGCATGGGATATGCTACAGAGAAGAGCTCTGCCGAATATGGAGGGTATCCAGTCGCAAGAAGACCTTTTTTTGTTGTTGCAACGAACATGGGCGGCCATTCCACAGCGTGATTTGGATGAACTCATTTTGAGTATGCCAAACCGATGTTCTTGTGTTGTTAGTGTTCGCGGTAGAAACACGGATTATTAATTGTTTAAGTTACCCAATAAAATTTTAGAGAAAACTGTTATTTCAGTCTTTTTTTCGAACTTTTGTGTTAGTGGTTCAAATGTCAAAAATCCCTTTATTAGGAAAATGGCAAATTTCTTTATTAATGCAAAGGTGACTTGGTTTATCGTTACTGTGACAAACGAAAACACTTTATTTGATGAATCCTTAAAGAAAATTTTAATTAATATCAATCAGGAGAAAAGTTATTGCAAAAATATATGTTGATCCCTAGACACTTTTGATGTGTGTAATTAATATAAAAAAATTGGTTGGTTGTTTACTGTTCAAGAAGCCAATTATAATTGACTTCTTGAACAGTAAACATTGTTCATCGAATTAAATTAAAGACGGTTAGAGACATTGTAGTTTCATTGTTAACGAAACATTATAGTAATTCACGAGTATGAACCCATTTAGAATTGAACAAATAATTAAATTGAATTCAATCAAGCAGTGGTGACCCGCTGAGCCGGTGAAGGAAAACATCGTGAGAAAACCGATGTGTCATAGAACCAACAATTCGAAGACATGTGACATCTACCAACAGGCACTGGGCCCGCGTGGTGGATTGCAGCATACTCCACTCTCACAGAGAGGAGGCCTGTGCTCATTATGCTAATCGTACTTTGACGCGTCCCTATTTTACTGTTGAGTAAACAAAATACAAGAACAAATCAGCACAATGAATGTATGAATGGTAATTTTTATTCGCACGTATGTATTTTCGTACAAAACACGACAAAAAGAAACCATAGAGTTTATTCACAAACAAGGCACACAAAGACATGTTAACTTTGTTATAAACTTATAGTGTGACAAAAAATAATGTGGATGGATGTTGAAAGCGAGGGTCGGCCCGATAAGGGGCAACGTTAGAAGCTGATGAATTCTCGTCGAGGATTAGCCCTTACAATATGAGCACAATTTCACAAGTGCCAAGGGTCTAAGGTTGACAAATGCCGTCGTGAAAGTCACGCAATTTATTCGCGGTATCCTATCTCGTATATACACCGTAAGTATATTTTCTAATAAAAATGGTAATATGTAGCATTTTTAACGATGTTATTTTTCTCCTCGTGTTACCAACGGTGGTACCTCCGTCATACCGCTGAATAAACATTTTAAAATAGGTAAGATTGCTTGAGCCACGTACGTTTGCTACTTCTTCATTTGGTTCTTCCTTCCTTAAATAATACTTCCTTAAATTCTGTGAAGACAACATGATAAACGGACCGTGGTGGAGTTTTCTCATATATTCTTTAAAAGTATTTTTGGCTAGAGCAACATAATTTGTTTGGTACACGAGGGAGTTTCCACAGTAGTATTACTTAGTTACTGGCTAGAATACCAGGTTCTGTTACATATTAAATTGTTCACGGATGCTTTCTCGTTTATTATGATGATGTTATGTTATGAGCATGTGAGCTTCACATATTATTAGACATGTAGATATTGTAAAACACAACTGGCCTCATTTGTCTTGTGGTCGAAAGCGCTACTGGTGACCGTGAGGTCCTGGGTTTGATTCCCGGGTTTGGCAAAGTGTTATTGGTTTTTTCCAACTGGAATTTCTCAGTAGCAGCCCGGAGATTTGTGCCCAGTTGATGGCTTGAGGCTCGCCCATTGTTACATGAGACTTAATCATAACTGGAGAAATGTACTGTACTATAGATACAGACGCCAGCCCGTCAAGCTACTACAATCTGTCAAATTTCTTTAAAAAGATTTTCAATTTTGTTGCTAAAGCTTTAGGTTCAAAGTTGATTGGAAAATTTTGGCAGTTTTAGCTTGATATGCTTGGCGTCTGTATATATCTGCTTAACCCTTCGGGTAATACAGGCGTGATTTTATGTTATGTTGTAAAATGTACCATCGAGGAAACTTACATCTGCCCAATTCGAAAACAAAATCCCGTGCACACTGCAAGCGCTGCAAGCAAGAATAGCCCTTACGGTGTATAGATGTAAGTTTCCTCGATAATACGTCGGTAAGTTACCTACTAATAATTTACAACATCTATATGTATGTTTTATTATGTACCTACGTATACATCAGTTGGGTGGATATAGCGGAATTCACTTTAGAAAAACCTTGACTAGAAAAGCTAGAACAAAAAAGACACAGTAAGGAAGAAGACTACTAAGTATAATAATAAAACCCCACAAAACATAATTATGGAGCTAATAGAAGAATTTTAAGTGGCAGAATAAACTTGCTGAGGACAGGATTAAATTTCATTATTATCCTAGAAAAACTTTAAGACTCCCGCAGGAAATCAGTAGGTATAAAGGACAATGCCAGATCCTGCCCCAGCAATTTACAGAAAATGTAAATGAATGAAAATAATTGTAATGAATATAGGACCCTATCATAATAAATTGTTTATTTTTAGGCCGTGCGGATTAAAAATCAATGTTAAATGGAATTCAACCCCTTAAATTCCTTTTTGCTATTTCCGAAACAAACATTTCAGAAACCGCAAGTTCTACAGGTAGCAAAGGCAAATGTTTAGTTATCTAAAAGCAATAAGATGCTGCATAATACATGGTTGTAAATGAATAATTGTATTGAATGGGCCAAGGTTCTCTAAAGTTTCTGGTATTGCCCCCGATTCTATTCTTCACAAATTAAATTAAATTTAAGTTCAGTGCATTTTTTTCTTTCTATTTCAATATGAAAAGGACAAAAGATAAATATTAGTTTAGTCCTGTCAAATTGATAATCCATACACAAGTTTAGACGTGATTAAAAAATTGGCTACTAAAAATACTTACGTCAATTTACGTCAGGCGCTAACTAATTTGACAGGACTAAACTAATATTTATCTTCTATCCTTTTCTTAATGAAATGGAAAGAAAAAGATGCACTGAACTTAAATTTTGTTTAGTTTGTGAACAACAGAATCGGGACCATTGTCATTCGTAGAGATCTAATTTCTTTTAAAAACTCTTGACACCTATGCTTGCTAATAATCTTCAGACTTATTGGAAGGTCAACCATAAACATTTTTAGGTAAAACTAAATAATAAATTGCCTTACTCAAAACTGAAGAAGATAACTTCTTATGATATAATAGGGACAGGGAAAATAGTGAAGTAAAATAACGGTATTATGTTATCACGTTACAAAGTTAAACAAAGTCTACTTTCTGCTCTAACAATAGTGGTAATTGGTTTCCCTAAGGGTTGGAGAGGTCAAAGGTGGGATGGTTCGCGGGAAATCAAAGACCTGCCATAATATAATATCGTTGATGGAATAGGAGTAAAACTTTACTTACACTCACATTACACAATCACATACAGGGTCAAAATAAATTAACTAGAGAAACTTCGTAGACGTGATGGATATCGATGGCTAAACATGTTAAACAATAAAGATATTCATTTAAAGAATTTAATTTTTGCGATCAACGATAACTGGTATTGTAGTTACTTGAAATACCACTAGATATATAAACATCACTTTGTTTTTTTTTTGTGAACTTCACAGACGTGAACGGTGAACACGACAAAACAAAAATAAATTTATTTTCTCAACAAGTAACTACACTACCAGCGGTCGTTGACCCCAAACCAAAAATCATTAATCTTTTTTTTATTGTGCTTAGTTATCAATACCCATAACGTCTGCGGAGTTTCATTAGCTAATTTATTGTGAACCTGTATGAACTTCGTAATAATTCAAAAGTATTTCTCAGTAGTTAGCCCGGAATCAAGATTTGGGCACGGTTTATGGCAATAGGCTCGCCTCTGTGACATCGGATTTAAATATAACTAGCTAAATATAGGTGTACTATACTGCCGTATTAAACTCAAAAGTGGTAAAAAAAAATCGTATAATTTATTTTTATGGCATCGGATAGGTTAAAGAAATACATATCCAATGATCTAAGCCAAAAAGCGGTATCTTAATAATAAAAAACCTTAAAAACGTTTCCCTATCTCAACTTGACCTCAAAGCACTAACAAAATTTCCTTAGATATAAGATAGATACTACTTTTGCGTTTAGCACGGCAGTATAGGTGCACCTCTGTCTAACCCATTATGGGAACCCTGGGTACCCTTTTTGAGGGTATATTATGTTGTGTCAAACCTTTAAAAACAGGCCACGAAAAGATGTAACAAAAACGAAACGAGAGTGAATTACCTTCTATCTCCCCAAAAACAAAATGATCGAAGAAACATCTGGGCTATGAATATGTACCATCGAGGAAACTTACATCTGCCCAATTTAAAAACAAAATCCCGTGTACACGATGACCACATCTCTTAGCAAGGGTTACTATAGCGGCCAAGCGTTGTAAGCAAGAATAGCCCTTACGGTGTGTAAGTTTCGAAACTTACATCTGTCCAATTTGAAAACAAAATCCCGTGCACACGATGACCACATCTGTTAGCAAGCGTTACTATAGCGGCCGAGCGCTGCAAGCAAGAATAGCGCTTACGGTGTACAGATGTAAGTTTCCTCGACGTTACATTTGTATCCCAGATAATGCTAGCGGTATTCATAGGAAAATTGTGGAGCCGGTACAGAGAGTACAAAAAAAGAAAATACTCGTAACAGGGTTGATGAAACAGGGTGTGTTTTTACACCCCCGAGACTGGCTGCCTGTTGATCTAATTTGTCGATGTCCGTAAACTTAGGGCGAAGCCTGACCAAAGGTTGAATTTATTAAGGAATTTCTGACACGAAAATTTATTACGTTATGGTTTTGAGGAATGATAAAATTACGAAATGTTATTATTTTGGAGTGAAGTTTTTCTTATCTTGTTCGTTATAGTACCAACTGAAGCAATACCATTTTAATATTATGGTTTTCGTAAAAAGTGGCTACCAAAAATGGCAATACAAAATGAATCTATTTCTTGTGTGCCTTAGGCAGTCAGCCCCAGTACTTTGCTGCCTGGCTCCTTTGTCAATTACATCGAAAGAAAGAAAGAAAATACATTTATTTAGGACAGACTAAAAGGCACAAATATATTAACTCCCTTATGTACCTTATTTGAAATTTGGGAACCTTTTATTGCATAATAGAAGTTCAGTTTCAAATACCACGGATACTGAATACTGTCATGTCCAACTACTTTAATTAAGTTACATTTTGCATATATCTGTAACTAAGTACCTACATACATTCAAGCCCACATCTTGGCGGCATTGAACAGCTTACACGTATATGTAGGTCTTGCGATCCGTACGGTTTTGGTTAGTCTTATCAGTGCAGTGATATTACGCTCCGTAATCACTTCTACAACCACCTATAGGGACATAGAAGTAGTCAGGCAACTGGAACCACGGTCCTAGTGGCCTATTGTTCATAGTGCCGGTTCTAATACCAATTTACAGCTTAGGCAGAATCTGAGTTCCGGGATTTCTTCTCAGAGTTACCCAGAAGAAAATGTATACACGACGATTAAGTTTAAAAAAAAAACTGACATGTAAAAATTATTTAAATATTCTAGTTACAGAGTTACAAAATTTTTAATTTTATTTTATTTCCGGTAACGGAATTTACCTACAAAACGTTTATCTATAAATCGATCTGAGTAAAAAATGCATGAATTTTTTTGGAATTTCTGTAGGAATAATATATCGTTCCAAGCAGAAATGTGCGAATACCTATAATATTCCTTTAATTGTGTATTTCGAAGTAAAGGATCAACGATAGGTAGGTACCTACATAATGTAATACGTAGGTATTACATATGTAAGTATAAACGGTATTTTGCTGGCTGCAAATACCGTTTATACGGAAACACGTATTTACTATCAAGTATTTTTACTATCAAGTATTTTAACTTTTATATCCGTTTTATTTTAAATTTGTAATAATATTATTAAAATTCCGGCAACGTAACTTCTAGTCAAGCATTGGCAATCAAACTTTAAGTCTACGTTTTCCTTAATAAAATAGTTCTATACCAGGAAAAAAATGGCCGCAGTAATTTAACGAGAATCCTGACCAGCCTGTATTTGATCGACGTACAGATAAATAGACCTTTAAGCCATCACTTTTCCCCCGCACGCAAAACCTCGAAAAAAGCTGACGTAATTAAAACAAGGCAATCTGAACGTGGAGACGACATATTAATTAACGGCGCTACGTAATAATCAATTAAGTGCCTCTTTAGCACAATTAAAATTAGCTCAGTAATTGGCAACAGTAGGTAATTACCTTTTCACATTGTTCTCACAAATGTTACCGTTGGCGATTGTTTAAAATGCTTTTTGCGATAAAACGATCTCTCGTTGGTCGTAATACCTAATTGGGGTTGGTAGGTACTTTTCTATATGGAATTAGATTCAAAAGCCATGATAAATAATAAATTTGTTTTTTTTTTTAAAGAAACGGTGCCCCACACTAGTAATTTTTCCTGTATTGTGGATGCGTTTACAAACATTTAAACTCACATACACAAACAGCCAGACCCGGAACAACTAGGTGCCTGTAGGTCATACAAATATTTGGTCCGTGCGGGAATCGAACCCGCGACACGCAGCGCAGCAGTCGTGCGCCAACCGTGCCGCAAAAAAAAAACCGCCGCATAAATGATTAAAATTTTAAAATGTTATTTATTTAAATACAAATAAAAAACCTTAATTAGAATATACAAGCAAACACTAATATATAATTATATTAAGCACAAGTTTATAATAAAAAAATAAAAAGAAAAGAGAGGAACTCGTTGTTCATTGGGCATCAAAAAATTTGTCCCATTGACATCGACGCGGACGAATTTTTTGATGCTCAATGAGCTCCTCATTTTTCCTTATAGGTTGAAAAATGATTATACATTAGCGTTCCGTTTTCGTAATTGTTATTTTTTAAGGTGATTGGCTTGACTTAGGCCTTTTCTCGACATTGTACTCGTACTCAATGGAAAGCAGAAAGTCAATTGCGCTTAGAAGCAAACCCGATAATAAATAAGCCAATAAAATACAGAAATGTTAAATCGTTTCGGAACAAACAATAAAAACGTGTTAAACTGAAAGAGAAACGGAAAAATCGCGTTGCATAACTCTTTCGATACATGCTGTTAAACTTAATTGAGTGAATCGGACTATAGTGTTCACTGTATTAACAAGAATGAAAAAAGTTTTTACAAATTGAAACATCAATGGAGCAATAAAGAGAAACCCGAGGACAACGAACCATCGATTAAACTAGAACTTCTATTGAAAAAATATAAGAAATATTTAAAAGCAGTTGTTAAAAATTCATGCAAAGAAACCTTCTGGAAAGAACTAAAGACAAAGGGGTGGAATAAAGCGTTTTCTGCCAAACATCAGCAAAACAATGAGATGAAATAAATGTTAGGATCCAGTATGAGATGAAGCGAAATGATGGAACGACTGCCATTTACGTCGCTCGTATGAAAAATATTTCTACTGATCTTGTTTACATTGACACAGTAATCCGTACCGGGTGTAGGACGACCGTTTTTACGCTTTGCCGAGCAGATGTGGCACAGGGCTGCCTCAAAATTACGGCGCCAATTTATAATATTACGACCTTACTGACGACGTGTGGCTCACTAAGTTCCGGAGTTTACAAATACGAGCAACATGCGAAATTATGTGTTATGTGTTTAACACTTTTTTGTAAAGGTCTGGCTGGTTAGTAATGTTTTTGGATTCGGAGTTATGTTTTTGGGCATGGCTGTGACTTATCGGTCTTTTTTGTACTTTTCTGTTATAATTTGTATTATGTAAGCCTAAGACCGCCTATTAAAATTTGTGACACCAACATTATGTAATTTTCTATACGTATTTAAGTATACATATTTGTTATTTTATGGTGTTTATTATAAGAGAATTATATTCTATTCTTGGTATTTCCGAATACTCGATTACCTAGTTGACAACTGATTTAAAACCAACCATATTCGCTCTCCGGCGTAAGCATTATATCGACCGAATGGGTTCTAGCCGGTATAGTCTTAATAATGTTATGTTTCAAAATCTGATTTCCCTAAGCGTTAGGCTATGCTCGGAAAATGGATTCCGTAGATCCGGAGAGTAGAAGTGCTTCTCTTATTTGAATGTCCGATTCTTAGAGTCAATAGTTGATACTGGATCCATAACCTAGTATGATTTCATGGAAAATATAAAATGTTATACTTTGGGATATTGGAACGAAGTTCCTTATCGCGCGTTGTGAAAAGGGGCTAGACGGAAAAAAATCTTACGAAAAGTTGTCACGACACTTTTTGCTATAGTAAGCTATTGTAAGCTGTGCGGCGTCGCATGTTTCTCTGTCTGTCTCTCTCTATCTTATAGAAAGCAAGCCAGATATTTTCATTTCTATTTCGCATTGAATATAATTATTATATAATTATTTTATACAAGATTCAATACATTACATTATTTATTATTATAACTTAAAAAAAATAAAATTTTATTACAATTTCTTCACTAATTAATCGAAAGGAACTTCGTTCTATCCGGGTGTCCCTTGACACCTCTCAAGTTTTTTTTTTTTTTTCTAATTTTGACCAACTTTATTCTATTGTAAAATGTTTGACGAAAATCAACAACTAAAAGAGTTTTTCACATTTGAATGGTAGATAGCTTCATTGTTAAAACTCCTTAGAATAATTATGTTGTATTCTAACCATGCTATTAGTATTACTTTTTAAGTAGCCTGACACTGTTTAAGTATTTACAAGAACTCGTTTACTAGCGAACAGGCTTATTTTGCTTTCGGCAGAATCTGTCCCTCGTTATAAGTTAAATTTTATTAACAAAGTGTAAGTAGATACAAATATTCCTTAACCATCACATAGTAACAGCCCTGCTTTTATTCGCAAAAACGAGACGGGGGAATCAAAATCCTCTTATCGGCCAGAAGCATAAAGCTTAAAATTGAAATTTAATAACTATACGTGGCGCAATCCTGACATTTTTGAAGCTCGATCCATACTCGAAGCATCGGTGCAATTATGGGAAATCAATTGGTTTATCCTTCATTTCGATTATTTTAATTGAAGGTAATGCATTCATATCATTTGCATAATCTGTTTTTTTTTTTGTATTTTTACGTCTTGCTTATTGGATCAAATACGTGTTGCCATAGGGCTTGCGCTATCTTGCGATTAATGTATATCAAGTAAACCGGAGTCTGGCGTCAAGCAGCCTGCTGTGTTTCGTCGATGCTTGGGAGTTCCAGTGCCTTAGGCATTTTCTGGGCGGCATCATAGAACTCATCCATAGCTTTCCATCAGACATGATCGAGGTCAAGAGCCCCATTCAGCAATAAATAAAATAAAATATAAAAGATTTTCAGGATTTTTGGAAAAAGTGTCTTTAACAATAGCTTTGTTCATTCTTGTTGCTTTACGTCTTTCCTGCACAAATTATTCAAGTTTCTGGTAGCACCTGGAAATAGCCGAACATGTTCGTTTTACGTCAATAGTTTGAAACGGAAATGTTCCCGGCACTAGCGTTTGAACTACCAGCATTGTTCGCGTCATACGCTTCGCTCTGTCAATCAGCCATTCTGCGGTACCCTGAATAATATATAGGTAGAAACATCACAAGGCAGACTTCTATTTTTAATGACACAAGTATCTGCTTCGTTTTATGAAGAATTCAGATAGCCTTAAAGTACAGTTACGAAATCGGTAACCCAAAACATGTTCCGTCCATATTTCCAAGAGAACCATATGATTTGAAATATTGCCTATTTTAAAAGCATATTGGAGAACGTATGGTTTTATTAAAGACTAGTTTTTGGCTGCTGTTTTACTTGCAAGTTTCTATCGATTTTAACAATGTTATATAAAATGTGTATCCTATCGTAATGAGCCATGTTATGTACTTTATGTTGTTAATGTTCTGAGTTATTTAAATTAGTGTCTGTATAAACGCCACATACAATTATAACATTGTTATTTAAGTTTGAATGCTATTGTAATTATTTTCTGTAGAGCGATCGAGTATTTTTGAATTTTTAAATGAATACCAAAAAATATGCTGAATTGTTTTATTTCGTCTGAAATAAAGGTAAACTGTTAAAGTCCTTTATAGTGGCAGTCTATGACTCAGTTCATCCTAAACCATTTTTTTATCATTTTGCCACTAAAACTGCAACTTCTTTTAAAGAATATCGACTCTTTTAATCAAAAACTCGACACTGCCAAAAGTCTTCAAAACCATTCATTGCCTTTAGGAAACGCCAACAGGGAACACAAAGTTCAAATTCAAAGCTGAAGCCAAATATTTACAGACACTCAGCTACATTGAATAAGGGTTACCAATAAACTAGAAAAAGTTTATTTAGAACGCAAACGGTTTGGTCGGAGCATCTTTGTTGGTTGTTTTGTAAATGCTTGCAACAAAATCGTACTTATACGTCTCTAGGAACAATTTATGGTAAATTTCTGTCGGTGTTTGGTCTCGGGAACAATTAGATTGTTGCTCCGGTAGCTTTTGCTTGAGTACCTAAAAATGTTATACATCGGTGCTATTCTGTGAAAATCTCACCGTGAATACTTAGGTGAAGTGAGCGTGGAGTGAGCTGTCAATAGTGTCAATTCCTAGAAAAACAAACTCACTTCACCTAAGTTTTCACGGTGAGATTTTTACAGAATCGACCGGCTGTTTAGAATACGTCTACTTTATATTGGAAATGTCACACGGCTTTTCTGATTATATTTTTGGTCCTCACTATATTGTCAGTAACAAACATATATAATTAGATTTATTCCTCTGCCTGTTCTGTCTAGTGGCCGCAAGCGTTGCTACTGAGCGTGAGGTCCTGGGTTTGGTTTCCAGGTCGGGCAGTGTTATTGGATTTTTCTACGAAGAATTTATCAGTAGCTGCTGGCTGCTGGCGACTGGATCTGTGTCTGGATCTGTGTCCGATTGATGGCAATGGACTCGCCCCATATTACATGGGACTTAAACAGGACTGGCAAAATGTGGGTGTACTGTAGTGTACACTCACCTCTGCCTCACTAGCCACAGTAAGGTGGATAATGAAATCAGGATAGTTGAGGTTGATGTGAAATTATGTGCAGTCAGAGACTAAGATAACGAGATGATGAACATTTCTGTGCAATTTGTAGACTTATATTTAATTTTCATACGGATGAGCTTGCAAATTTTAAACATTTTGTCATATAATAGACTCCCCCGACCGATTTCGGTCACGCAGGTAGGCAGGTACGCAGGAGATATTATAGTGCACAAGTGTGTGCGCAGACACAGGTGCACTCCCTCTTCCCTCACTCCCATAGTCCGATGGGACGGCAATCCGACACGACCGGAGAGAGATCAGGCGTAGGACCAACGGCTTTACGCCATCACGCATCACGCATTTTTTTTTTGTCATATATCGCTACAACCGCTAGATGAATAATGTTTTTTCACGATGTGCTACAACGAATAAACACAAGTAAAGAAAAAATTATAATTTTGTTAGAAAAGTTAGTACTAAGAGCTCGTTCCAAAAAGTTAATAACATTGTAAAAAAATCTTCTAAAAATAATCAACATTTAATAAACATGTTTTTCATTTTAAAATATACGAGTTCAGAAATAAAAACATTTTTTTGATATATTAAAACCTTTTCATATTAGGAAAGAAACGTTTGTTATCTTTTACAGTCATTTATAGTCATGTCAACGTCAGTTAGATGTAAACATCATATAAATTAGTGCATTATTTTAGTTTGATTAATATGAAACAGCATACTAACATGTTATCATTTGTATTTCTTGCATATTCTGGGAGTAAACACCGGACGCGGCCGGGAGCGTGTGATGTCACACCTCGCAGCTTCAAGGAGCCTGAGGGAGTGATCCGACACATCGTCGTCTTCATTATTTGGATTTTATTATGCTGGGATAGCATGTTGTAATATTATGACCATATTACAACAGTTCAAGGTCGCTCAGCGCGCTATGGAACAGGCTATGCTTGGAGTTTCTTTGATGGATAAAATCAGGAATGAAGTTATTCGGAAATTAACCGGAGAAACCGACATAGCTTGCAGAGTCAGAAAAGTGAAGTGGCAGTGGGTTAGCCAAATTTGTCGAAGGACGGATGGCCGTTGGAGCAGATGAGAGCTAGAATGAAGACTGTTTATCGGCAAGCGTAGTTTGGGACGCCCCAAAGCTAGATGGACCGAAGACCTGAAGAAGGCTGGGACGAACTGGATGTGAAAGGTGGACAACAGAGTGTTGTGGCACAGCCTGGGTGAGGCCTATGTCTAGCAGTAGACTGCGATAGGCTGAGTGCTGCCATCTCACGGATGCCTTTGAACTTTTTGAACCCCATTCTTCATTATTGATCATAATTGATTTAAGTGTCGATCTCACTAGATAAACTGTCACATTCATCAAAAGACATCAGAGAATATTTCACCAAAACAAAACAGGGCGTTATGTAAACGTATACCTATTTATTCAGTATTAAAGCTTACTAAGCACCTAATTTTCTTGAACAAACATTTCGTCACACAAATTTCGGGATACTCAAACGCGCTGCATACAGTAATAAATTCCCCAAAGCTTAGGTACTACGCCATCCCATACCCACTTATTTTATTAATCAAAGTCACCCGGAATTTATGTCCGGTTTTATTCCGAACTACTCTTCGTCTCCCGGGACCAACCAGCTTTTTAATCCTGCTTGAGAGGTATTGTCTTTTTAGATAATGTCCAACTTTTTAAACACTAAAGTTCAAATAAAACTTCGTAGTCCTGTGGGCCTAGGACGAATGCGCGGAGTAACTTAACGTAAATCCCAACGTTTTTAAAATTGAAAATACTCGTTTGGCACGTCAGTATTATCAGCCTATAGTATTCCCAAAGCTGGGATACAGGTCTCCTCTCGGTGAAAGGTTGGCAGATGTCACTAGTCTTCGAATTTTTGGTAGTAGGTCATGCCACATGGACGGTTTCCTCAAGATGTTTTCCTTTACCGTTATAAGAGTAGTGGTGAATAAATAATGTACATAAAGTAAACCGTTACATTCTAAAACTCGTAAGTCGCGGCCGGTACCACTGGACCACCACTGCTTTCGTAATTAATATTTACATAGTTTTAAGAATTTTCATATACTAATACTAACAGAATAGAATAGAATACAAAGAATATTCTATTATGTACACCATATAAATTACATACATAAATATATAAATTTTACAAAGGGTGACACAATGGGCGGTCTTATCGCTAAATCTATCTTTTATAGACAACCTTTGGATGGATTAAAAAGGGGGAGGAGAGACAAATACTGTAGGAACTGGTGGTCTGTACTGTCTAATTTTGCTTATTACAAAAAATTTAACCAAAATGCTATAGGCTGATTGTATCTTCGATTTAAAAATCGTCCAAATTCAGGTTGCGTTTACGTATCGCGTTCGTGGTAGGACCTCTGTTTAGTAGGTATTGGGGAATTGGATTTTCTTTCAGTACCTATTGCACTTTGCATCGTATTTTACTGATAAGTAGGTATTGAAAATAGCCCAAAACTGCGGATTCTGCTATGGTTGGTGTGTGTGTTTAAACCGACCCTATCCTGACCTTGACCGTGTAGTTCTGCACATGATTCTGACTATAGAAATTTTTCGTCGGTTATCAAAAGAAACTAAAAAGTGAGTCACTTTTTTATGAAACAGCAGATTTATTTTTAAAAAATATGCTGTAGCCATGGTAATTGTGCGTCGATATATGGCACCCCATGTATACAATGTGTAACTGAATAATGCACATTATGAAAGAAGTTTGTTCAGAATCGTTTTCTGAATCGATTTCCATCATTATTAATATAGGTAATTTTTAATTCCAAAAATAATTTAAACTAATCTGCATTCGCGATTTATTTGTCCAAAATGTAAACAAATGTGAGTTTAAGGAAAAATAACGTTAAATCCTACACAATAAAGTTCAGTTAACGCTACAACTTCGAACATTTTTATATCTTGTTCAATAGTGCTGGTAATTAAGTTGTTATTTGTTTAACTTGAAATAGTATTAAATGTCAAGATTTCATTAAATAGTCAATCAATATTATTGCTTAGTCTTAGATCATGATGACTTTGATGATTAAAATTCTGTAAATACATACTCGTATTTGCTAAGGTTGCGAATCCTGTTCTAATCAACGTGCAACTTAATACTGACCAGCAAATTGCAAAAAACGTAAGAAAATTTGAATTTCGCGGGCTACCCTGGCGCTTTCGCCTTAATCGGAAAAATTCAGTGTTTGTAGGTATTATGATTGTGTGATTGTGTTGGTATTCTAATTGGGATATTCGGTGGTGTGCGTTAATTCTGGGACAGTTGTTTATACAACGTGTAACGTTAAATGAATAGATTTCAGTAATTTTTAATATAGGTTTTTTTTTTTTTCAAAAATTATGTAGGTATTTTGCCATGCTATCCGCCGATTGAGCCGAACAAAATTAAGTCTTATCTTAAGGTAATAAGACTCAATTTTGAATACATAAACTAATGCTAGGATCAACACGATTTTCTTAATAAAAAGCTAGTAGTATATTATATATCATATTCTAGTTAGCTTTAAAAAAAGTTGTTTTGGTCATTGTATTATGCTTTTAACTCAATGCTCTAATTGGGGTGTGTGAGGTTTTGCGCATTTAACGTTACACGTTGTATATAAGTCCACATTACCTAACGGCATTTTCCTTAACCTCACCTCAGTAAATATATACCTAGGTCAAGGTACACCTTAATAAAACTTCAAAGCGCTGGCCATCTAGTATTTCAAGATACGCGGGTACCTTACCTTATTTATCCCTGGACCAAATATCAGACAAGGGTATGTACTTAATAATTATCAGATTTCGGTCTTCAGCGGTTTGGCCTAGGCGTTGATTAATGAACCATAATTTAGTTAAGAAAAAGTATCTATAACATCAAGACATATTGGCCAAGTAACTTATTGAAAAGAAATATTTTAAACACCTTTTTAGTGCTTCAGTCGGCACTATTTACTAATAAGGTACAATTTACATATGTATTAAGTTAAAATGTAATTATTTTTTTTACGTCTTTTGATATTTTTCGTGACTCGAGTCCCGGACCTTTGGAAATCATACGAGAGGCTGAAGCCAACTCGCAGAGGCCCGCTAGACGTTTTTAATGAAATGCTGTACCAACCGACGATTTTCCCTGTTCGCACTATGCTAGTGCGTCCAAAGACAAACCATAGTTGGTGTAGGCATGCGGCCCGCCGGGCCTTTGTTATTGGCCCACCTGAAGTTACTAATTAATTGTAAACAATTTTAAATTCGAAATTTAAAATTGTCCCATCAGAGGACGGGTGTTTCGGAACGGAAATGTGAGCCGAGCACTATAGCGTAACGAATTTTAAAGTAACTACAACGTTAACTTGGAATAACGTTTTAATTAAGACCTAAATAATGCTTGCTTACGGCCCTCGACACCATGACTGGAACGTGTTTGTGGCCCTTATAAAAAAAACTTTGAGTATGGCTGGTGTAGAACTATTGCAGGATATAGAAACACAGATATTGGATTATGGATTTGGATGGCTAAAGTGAATTGGTTATTTACGACTATGGAAAGTCTATAGCCCCTGCCCGACCAACGTTTTATATAAATTACACAGATAAAATGGGAGGGGTGACTTACACACTGAATAATGGGCCCCCGAAAACGGTCGCCATCACATAGTGTCGTAGCGACAAAGGGGCAACATGTCCTGAGGTGCTTATGAGGAGCGGAGAGGTATTCCACGGCTATCAGGACAATCTTGGAAGTACGGTCAAGATCCAAACAGCATCTTACTGGAATACTTCCTTCCTCCGAGCACGAACGCTCTTGCGAATCTCCACTCAAGCCGGCCAATAAAGGCAAGAAAGAGGTGGGAGCTCTGTTCCTCGTTGTGGTTTACTCCAGCCGGCCAATAAACTGCCCAACAGCTCGCCACATGCTACCCTGCAGGTTTCTGTATTTCTCTTGGTCTGGCTATTCACCCTAGACTTGTTCCGGCAAAGTAAACTCTTCCGGCACAGGCCCAGAGTTCGGAACACGCAAACCCCACCACGACGTCAACGTAGAGATACGGGTGATGGAGATTATTTAATGTTTAGTGTCATTATTTTAAAATGTTTTTTTATTAAAACTAGTTAGTAACTTTTGTGTTTCTGATTACATACTTAAGAAGTTGCACATGATTTGGGATGACGACAATAATCTATATCTATACATATTAAAATTAAGGTCGCTTTTCTTCTCTGTCTGTATGACCGCGTTGTTCTTCTAAACCATGCCACAGATAATGATGTGGTTTTCGCTAAAATATACAGTATTAATTCCAAAAGCTTTATCTGATAATACATTAAGAGGAAATGCGGGTGGTCGTTTCTTCATAGAAACGCTCACGCCTGTTTTCTTTCTGGTTATTGACCATAAAGAAATATTTTTACAGAATAATAAATATTAACTACTTGTAGTGTATGTCCGTATATTTTCCTTTTTGATGACATATTATTTTTAAGCACCAAAAAATGCTCAAAATTGCCGATTTAAACCGCTGCCAACAAAGGCCTAGTGTACAAGAAATAATTTTAGTTTTGAGGCCACATTATAATTTAACATTCTAGTTTCAAATGTTTGATTATAATGTTTATGTATTGACTAAAATCTATCTGCCTATGACTTGTCATAAAAAAATAATGAGATACTTAATCCCTTACGGTTACCTGATTATTTTGTTTATTTAAAATAACAGCTGAAGTGGAATAAATGTCAACTAACTTCTAGAGGGCACTGGATGTATGACAATGAAATCTCGATGTTTTGTCATGTTGTAAAAAACCGTACGAAGCAGGGGCGGGTCACTTGTTTATTATGTGTTATTTATCCCTCTGTCGTAATGAAAACGGTTAAGTAAAAATATCAATCAAATTCCTTATCTACTAATCACTTCCATTGAATTATGAAATCACCTCCGCCTTTCTGACGCGTCGCTGATTAGGATAATGAAGGGGCGGAGGCACGTCATCGTAAGTGATTAGCAAAATATTTTCTAACCTAAATCAAATAAATGGTCTTCTTTTGAGTTGTTATCACTCTAGGCAGCTCGGGATAAGTAGCACGCTTAACAATCCATGTCAAACTAATATAAAATCCATAGTTGCTCTGATTTTAAGCAAATCACCAGCAACCTAAGTGCGTAACACACTATCAATCACAATCTGATTCATTTTGAAGGATATTGTTAATCCATTGCATTTTATGTTCGAAAAAATTGTCTGCTCAACAACGTAAATATTGCAATGAAAATGAAAGTCATTCCTACTGTTAGTGTGTTACGCAACTACCCCGCAGGTATATTTTCGCAATAGGCTGCAGTTGAAAACTAGCGTCAGGCATTAGTTGTCTGACATTTATGCTGAACTGGGCCTATTTGGCGCAGCCGAGAGGCACACAATGGCCCCGATTCTGTTGTTCACAAACTAAACTAAATTTAAGTTCAGTGCATCTTTTTCTTTCTATTTTATTATGAAAAGGACAGAAGATAAATATTAGTTTAGTCCTGTCAAATTAGTCAGCGCCTAACGTAAATTGTCGTATTGTTAGTACCCAATTTTTTAATCTCGTCTAACTTGTCTATGCCGCTCCAATAAATTTACACAGTGAATCTTGTTTGGTTTTTTTTTGCTTATTATTTATTTTATTTTCTCTCTTTATAGACGTGAATATTTACTTTGTAAAGTATAATATTATTTTAATTGTCGTGAAAGTGAGGACTATGTGGGTCTTTTCTATCTTTTTTTTTATGTTCTCCTTCTTAGTTAGTTTTATTCATGATCTGGCAGTTTGAGTAATTTACGCGGCCTACCTAAATGTCCATTCTTTGGTATTGTTTGTCGAATCGTTGAGCTCCTCAAGTTCTGAGTTGAGCTGCACATTTTTTTGACAAATGGGAGCACTGACTGGACAGGTCCGCTCAATCTGTGTGGTTCTTTCCTCAAAAGACCATTTCAGACACCAATCTACATGGTCCTCAAAATGATCTGACCAAGACTATTTCTGGATTTTTATATACACACTGACATTGATAAATTTTACATAAACAGTGACATGAATATTTACTTTGTAAAGTATTATATTATTTTTAATGACTGTGAATGTGAAGACTATGTGGGTTAATTTTAGTTTGCCTTTGTTTTTTTCTCAGATAGTTTTAGTCATGGTCTGGCAGTTTGAGTAATTTATGCGACCTACCCAAATGTCCTTTCTTTGGTATTGTTCGTCGAATCGTTGAGCTCCCTAAGTTTGAGTTGAGCTGCATGATTACTGACAAATGCGTGCACTGACTGGACGGGTCCACTCAATCTGTGTGGTTCTTTCCTCAAAAGACCATTTCAGACACCAATCTACATGGTCTCCACATGATCTCACCAAGATTATGTCTGGACTTTAAAAGAGACTGTGACCTCTGAGTTTGTTTCGGCCTTTCTTCTCAGAGTAGTCAGATAGGAAACGCCGACCTCATCTCGTTTTAAAAAAAATATGATTGACGTGTAAAAGTGTTTGTACAAACCTACTTACAGAAATAAAATCATTTATCATTTATCATTTATCATTTATGGATTATCTAATTTGACAGGACTAAACTAATATTTTATCTTCTGTACTTTTCGTAATGAAATAGAAAGAAAAAGATGCACTGAACTTAAATTTAGTTTAGTTTGTGAACAAGAGAATCGGGGCCAATATCTACGATTTTAAGTTTTTTTTTTTGTTTTTGTATGAATATTGTGTGCCATATTAATCTGGGTCAAACAAACTTATTTTCTTTCTTTCTTTCAATCGCCGAAGTCAGAAAATAGATTGGTGATAATTTTTTTTACGATAAACGATATAACGATTACGAGTATGGTATGGTAATAGGTTAATACTGGGCTAACTCGCAAGAAACTGGTTTTGGTACATCTACAATAAGAAGTAAAATACTGCCTCATTGGTTTAGTGGTCGCAAGCGCTACTGCTAATCCTGGGTTCGAGTCCCAGGTAGAGCAAACTTTTATCGAGTTTTTCCATAATTTCTTTTTCCATTAATAATTTCTCAGTATCATTCCGGATTTATGCTCGAATGATGGCAATAGGCTAGCCCCCTATAAAATGGGGAAATGTGGGTGTACTATAGGCCACCTGTGCCTAACCCTTCAGGGAGAACAGGCGTAATGTTAAGTAATATTATGAAGTAAAATAAAATACGAACTTACAATTTCAGAAAAATATTATGGTTCATTAAAGACAAATACCTGCCAACCCCATAGCTTTAAATATACATACTCACATCGGCTGTCCCGTTTCAAAACCTAGTAAGGGACATTTTTTTCAAAAATTGTTTTATTGCATAATCTAGCTAACTTAGTCTAGGTTAGCAAGATTATGCAATAAAACGATTTTTTTTTTTTAAATGTCCCTTACTAGGTTTTGAAATGGGAGAGCCGATATAACATGAAAAACATGTTTCGTAAATTTTAACAAACCGCATAACCCGAAGTTCACAACTAGCGTCGAATATTATATGGATGGTATTTTTAAAAATGTAAGTCTGTTTTGTGTTACTGTGATTGCTTTACTTCGTTCGGTTGTTACTGAAAAACTAAACTTTCCAACTTCGTTATTGTTGTGTGAGAAATTGTGTACTTGTAGGTACTAGCTCTCGGTTTCCCGAAGCATGTTTTTTGCTTATTCATAAATATATTTTCATAGAAGGAAAATATTTTTAGGGTTCCGTACCTCAAAAGGAAAAACGGAGCTCTTATAGATTCATTTTGTTGTTCGTCCGTCCGTCTATCTGTCAAAACCCTTAATCTCGGGAACGCGTGGAGGTATCTAGTTGAAATTAAAACATATCGTCGACCGTAGGTTCAATTGAGGTAAGGGACATTGGGTATCTTGTCCCTTACCTCAATTGAACCTACGGTCGACGATATATTCAGGTCTACGGTCCCTTAAAGCTGTGAAAAAACAAACTTCTTTGTTAACGTAAAAAAAGGTACGGCCCTTTATGCCACAAAAATCGTATATTTCGACACTCTCAAGGGAATAAAAATGTATAGGGTACTTCCCGTTGACTTAGAATCATGAAACTTGGCAAGAAGCAAGGTACCTTTTTGTGCGAAAAGTTTAAATAAATAAATAAATAAGAAGCAAGGTCATGTAGCACAAGTAAAGGAAAAAATCCGAAAACCGTAAATTTGTAGTTACATACCTACTTTGTACGGAACCCTCGGTGCGCAAGTCTGACTCGCCTTGACCAGTTCTTTAATTAAAACTGAGCAATGTCCAATTATTTCCCACAACAAGGTACAACATTTTTACATACGTTTTTCATTAGTTTCAGTTAGTTGTTGGTAATGTACGGATAGTTTTTATCTTTAAAAAATCAAAAGTTATTTATTCAAATTAGGCTGAGAATCAGCATTTTTCGAATGTCAAAATTTCCAAACACTGTTCCCCAAAACGCCCGCCCTTCACCACTTCCCAGTGCTTTCACTGGGAAGAAGAAGTGGCGCACCCGTTCACGAGCATAACTCAAAGATCAGCCATTACCCCCTCGCCATATTTTAGGGAAGAAGGCAACCCGACCCCCGACGCTACCGCAAGCAGTGACATTTAAGGAAGCATGACGAACTTCCTGCCGGCTGCTCAGGCAAGAATAATATGATCAATCGTCGAGGTCGCTAGCAAACCACATATTGCAATCAACTCATTAAAAACATTAAAATGAGAAGATTATGTCAGTAATAAATTTAAATTAAACTGAATTGACTTTATACAGTCAAATAAAATAAACAATTATATAACCTAAGTTAATTTTGGAGAAAGAACATAAAAATTGTCTTGAGTTAATCAGGGCGACCAATTATCGTTGCTGGAATAGTATGCCTTTGAACAAAGGTTGGATTTTACTTGAGCTTTATACACATTAAAAGGCAAATCTACCAAAGAAGAGGGTAGCTTGTTATAAAAGGTTATACCAAGCCCAACAAATGAGTAATGAACCTTATGTAGCCGGTGAAAGGGAGCATGTAGTTCGTCCTTATTTCTAGTGTTAGTTTTTGTTTTATATATTGCAACGTGTTTTTCTAAACTGTTTTATTGTTTTTATTATTTTATAAAATACTACCTACAAAACTGAAGTATATTATTTTTAAATAATAAAAAAGGTGTTTTCTTATTTATTTATTTAATATATTTTTACAGTTTATAATATACAGATAAACAGCCAAGAAGAAAGGAACAGAGAAAGAAGTAGGTACAGCTCAAACTTCTTGTAACAATTCTAAACAAATTCTTTGTAGGCAGATAGGAGCACATCCTCTTTTAACATATTTATAGCTAAACTCAAGCAGTACGTCACTAACACAGATATAGATACACCTATATAATGCAAGAGCAACTACTTCGCGTGCCAAAAATCGCAACAACTTACGTTCAAAAATCGTAAGCCGCCACTTTCACGCTCAGTCCTGCAGTACGATTCTGTAACCATCTCACCGTGAAAACTTAGGTGAAGTGAGCGTGGAGTGAGCTGTCAGTGTCATCCTGGTGCTAGGGATTGATACTCACTCCACGCTCACTTCACCTAACTTTTCACGGTGAGATTTTTACAGAATCGATTGGCTGCTTAGATTAAATACCTCTAGATGTAGCCACCTCGTGGCCGCACATGAGACAGCACTATAAAACTTCAATGTTGCTATTACGGAAACTTTTCCCTAAATATAACCAAAAACGTGAGGGTGTTTCGTTGTAACAACTACTAACAAATTAATGTACTAATATGAATCGCATAATGTCATGTACATAAATAGTATCAACCTGGTGCATCAAAATATTCAAGGGTTTTTGAACAAAGATTTAGAAGTGGAATTATTCCTGAATTATAACAATATAGATATTCTTTGCATAACAGAACATTGGCTCAAAAGCCACCAATTCATGTTCAATTTTAGCAATCACCAGATTGGTAGTTCGTTCAGCAGAGTAAATGCTATACACGGTGGTTCATTAATTTTAGTAAATAACCAGCTTAAATTTAAAGACCGAAAGGATATTGTGAACCTCTCTGTTGAGCGGACAATTGAAATAGCTTGTATAGAATTGGAGCAGTTCATTATATTAAGTGTGTACAGACCTCCTTCAGGATTGTATGATTGTTTTGAAAAGGTTATGGATGAAGTTTTGCATAAAATTTGTAATTCGAACAAGTCTATCATCACTTGTGGGGATTTTAATATTAATTTGTTAGATAACTCTGGGTTAAGTTCAAAAATTATAAGTTTGTTTCAGTCATACAATCTTGATAACCAATTTTTGGAGCCCACTAGAATAACTCCCACTAGTGCCACATGCTTAGATAACATCTATACAGATGTTATACCATCCCTAACGTGACCATTTATTTTTTTTGTCAGAGCGGGACATCTGCAAAACTAAGTAATAAAAAAAAGCTTTTTACATTTTTTTTATTATAGAATCATTCAAAATAATCAAAGCAAATCAATAGTGGCATGAATTCTAGTTTTTATATTTATCGGCTGAACAAATTTGTTTTAAAATATCGGGTCTTGTTTTTAGGTAAGTGTGGAACTCAGTACATGACTTATTTATATTTATCTTCGTAATCAATATCGCTTTCATTACTGCGACACTCAACTGTGTTTTATCACTTGTCCATATTTTGTTCATTTGAGAAAAAACTCTTTCCACAGGCGCGTTACTTCCAGGCAGACACATAACGTACTCAATAAGCATGGAAAAGTTTGTTACATCAAGATTATTGGCACGAAAGTGCTGGAATAATTCGACCCAACGATTTGCAGTACAGACATTCTCGACATTCCAGCCAGAGATTTTTTCATCTGTCGCGAAGTTTAAAACAAGTGAAAACTCGTCGAAGACTTTTGTATCTTGGCTGCTGCTAATAAATCCTTGCGTGATTAGTAAATCCAGCACTTTCTGTACCTCCTCCCACGTAGGCACTTTTGTTAAATTTGCCCATTCAAACACTTCCAGTTCTTTGTTAAATTGACACCACTGCTCTAAGTATTCCCTGCTTGTTTTATAAAACTCAACCGCCGCAGTTCTTACATTTTGCTGGTCAACTGCTGCTTCTTCTTGTAATTTTCCCAACAGGTTACGAACTACGTGGGGAAGGAAAATCGTATTTTCTTTTAGTGCCAGGTTATCTCGGAGACGATTAATTTCTTTGGCAGACTCTATAGCTGACACATTTTGGCCTTCGATTTTCAAAACAACTTCATGAATGGAAGCTGCTTGTGCGTGCAAGAAATATAACCACATTTCTGAGCTGGGGTTTTCGAAAAACTCCTTTAAAATATTTGGGCATTTGTCGATACTCAAAAAATAGTTTTTCAAAGGCTGAAACATTTTTATAACTCTTTCGAGTGCGGGCATTAACGCAAGCCACCTAGTTTTACTGTAGCCCAGCAGTTTGTGATACTCTGTCTCGGTAGAATTACAAAACTCTTTCAAAGCTTCTACTCGAACGCTGTAGATGTAAAAAAATGAGTAAATTTTCACTATTATGCATTCAAAGTCAACAGGAAGACAATCGGCGGCAGTTTTGATCGCGTTGTGGACTATGTGGGCTCCACATCCAATTCCAAGAAGCTGTCTGCCGACTGATTTGTTCAACTTTGAGTAAACGTTATTACTTCCTTTCCTATTCTTTCCCCCGAAGTTGCAGTTCGTATTATCTCCACAAAACGCAACAATTTTTTTATTCAAGTCATTCAAAGACAATACTTCCTTCAAATATTCAACAATAATATCTGATGTTTCGCCTGGCTGCTCCCGAAACTCTAGAACCTTGACTTTCACGCCTTCGTATGGAATAAAATAGCGAATCAAAACTGGGAATAATTTGATTGAGCCATGATTTGAAGCATCCGTTAATAAAGTTATGCAGTTGGCTTTGCGTAAATGCTCTTTTAAATCTTCAGTTGCCATAGTTGCCAGCACATTGACCACAATAGCTTGAGACTTTGTACGTGCACATCTAAATTTTTGCTCAAAACATGCTTGAATTAAAGGGGAAGAACAGTCATTTGAGCGGAAACTGTGATTATGTTGCACGGTGTGAAACGCCCACGTACCCTCAGCTGCAGCTATATCCAAATCCTTGGAAGTCGGCGAATCAGTTTTCTTAAAAAAAATAAGCATTGACGAGCTTGAAGCAGCGGCTTGATCGGCAAGCCTGTGTTTTTCTGATTTTAAATGTTTTTCTATATCACTGGCACCACCATGTCCAACACTAAAATCAGTATGACACTTTTCACACGTGACGTCTGCACTATCATCTTTTCTTTTTTTTATAAATGGATACTTCTGTTGCAAACTAATATTAAAAGAACATTTGCGTTTAGGCATTATTGTTTTGTAACAATTCACTACTTGAAATAAAACAAAACACTATCATGCAGTCGTTGTTAGCGTCCGTATTACGTATTCGTATTACTAATACGAGTAAGCGCGGGAGTCGGGAGCGGAAGGAAAGGGTTTATCTATCCTGCTCGCACTCGATAGCGCGGCACTGCTTGGCGCGTAACGCGCCGCCTTGCCGCGCGCGGCGACCCGTGCGCGCATTTTGAGCGAGAAAAAATACATTTTTATTTATCGTTTGGTCTAATTGCAAAAGCGGGACAATTTCGATTTCGCGGGGGACACCGGGACAGACTGCCGGAAAGCGGGACAGTCCCGCCCAAAGCGGGACGTATGGTCACGTTAACCATCCCACAAAGAAATTATTAATTTAATAGACTCTGACCACTGCGGACAATTGATCACTATTCCAAATTTAAACAAAAAGGCTACTAAAAAAGATATCACTGTAAACCCAAAAACTACTAAACGCTTGGAAACATTTAAGACTAAACTTCTTAGTAATCTACCACTTTTGTCATCTAATGTTGTCCCTAATCAACAATATAATGATTTTTTTAATATGTATTGTACGCAATTTGATAACACTTTCACTCCAAAGACATTCTCGGTTAATAGTAAAGCTTCTTTCAGTGACTGGGCCACCATTGGTATTCATAAAAGTAGGAAACGACTTTATGAGTTGTATGATGAACGGATTTGTATAAATACTGCTGAATTTAATTTATATGTTAAAAATTACTCAAAATTATTTAAAAAAGTTTGTTGTATGGCCAAGTCACGTTACTTGAGTTCAAAAATTAAAAATAGTAGTAATGTAATTAAAATGACATGGAATGTCATTAATAGCGAAACGGGAAGGTCATGCAACCGAGGTAGTGAGTACAGCCTTGCTATTGATGACAATATAATTAAATCAGATTCTCAAGTCGCCGCGGCCTTTGAAAATTTCTTTGCTGAGATTCCCGTATCGACGACTAAATCCCTCAACTCATCACCCTCCGCTGCAGAGTCTTTACTTAAAGAAAACGTTCCAGTTTGTGATTCTGATTTTTCTTTTCAATATGTCACTTGTAAAGATATAATTAAAACCTTTCACGCGTTAAATGTTAAAAAGACCCCGGATCTATGGGGTAATTCTGTGGACGTTGCGAAGACGATTATAAACATTGTTGCACCTACTCTAGCTGTTATTTTTAATAATTGTATTGACTGTGGTGAGTTTCCTGATCTTATGAAATACAGTAAAATAATACCTTTGTTTAAATCGGGTAGTACATCAGACCCTACTAATTATAGACCAATTTCAGTGCTACCTACCTTTAGCAAAATTTTTGAAAAACTTATTTTAGATCAAATGCAAAGATTTTTTAATAAACATAAATTACTACATAACAAACAGTTCGGTTTCACAAGGGGTCGTTCGACTACTGATGCCGGTGTTGAACTTTTAGAACATGTTTATAATGCATGGGAGGATAAATGCGATGCTTTGGGCATCTTTTGCGACTTGTCCAAGGCATTCGATTGCGTTTTTCATGAAACATTAATCAGGAAACTGCACCACTACGGAGTCCGGAATGCCGCTTTAGATCTTCTTACTTCATACTTAGGTAATAGGATTCAGAGAGTTGATGTTAACGGGAAAAGATCACCCGGATCAATTGTAACAATGGGGGTCCCCCAGGGGTCAATTCTTGGTCCTTTTTTGTTTCTTATTTATATTAACGACTTGCCTTACCTCATAAAGGATAATCATGATATAGTGTTGTTTGCAGATGACACTTCACTTTTATTTAAACTCAAACGTCAGCAGCTGGTTACTGACAATATAAATAGCGCCCTCGATAAAGTAGTTAACTGGTTTAATGTTAATAACCTACTTCTTAACGAAAAAAAAACTAAATGTATTAAGTTTACCATACCTCACGTTAGACAAGTAAAAACTAGTGTGCTTATAAAGGATGAAGTGTTGAATCCCGAAGATACCACCGTATTCTTGGGCATAACTTTAGATGCCAAGCTTCAATGGGGCCCCCATATAGATAAATTATCAAAAAAGCTTAGCTCCGCAGCATACGCCGTTAGAAAAATTCGTGACTTAACTGATTTAGAGACAGCCCGTTTAGTATACTTTAGTTATTTTCATAGTGTGATGTCGTACGGTATTCTGTTGTGGGGAAATGCCGCCGATATTCAGATAATATTTGTCTTACAAAAAAGGGCAGTTCGTTCAATTTATAAATTAAGTCCCAGACACTCCCTCAGAGACAAATTTAAAGAGATTAATATAATGACTGTGCCTTCTCAGTATATTTATGAAAATCTTTTGTACGCACATAAAAATATTAATCTGTTTAAAAAATACAGTGATATCCATAATATAAATACTAGGAACAAACACAAATTCGTTGTTCCTACAACCAGGCTTAAGAAAATAAGTGGCTCGTTTAGATGCCAATGTATACGTTTTTATAATAAACTTCCTAGCCACATTCAAGATCTAAGCCTTAATAAATTCAAATCTTCTATAAAGCGGAAACTATGCCAGAAAGCCTTTTATTCTGTTAAAGACTATATTGAGGATAAACATGCTTGGGATTGAGCTGCTCCAATAAATTTACACAGTGAATCTTGTTTGGTTTTTTTTTTGCTTATTATTTATTTTATTTTCTCTCTTTATAGACGTGAATATTTACTTTGTAAAGTATAATATTATTTTAATTGTCGTCGTGAAAGTGAGGACTATGTGGGTCTTTTCTATCTTTTTTTTTATGTTTTCCTTCTTAGTTAGTTTTATTCATGATCTGGCAGTTTGAGTAATTTACGCGGCCTACCTAAATGTCCATTCTTTGGTATTGTTTGTCGAATCGTTGAGCTCCTCAAGTTCTGAGTTGAGCTGCACATTTTTTTGACAAATGGGAGCACTGACTGGACAGGTCCGCTCAATCTGTGTGGTTCTTTCCTCAAAAGACCATTTCAGACACCAATCTACATGGTCCTCAAAATGATCTGACCAAGACTATTTCTGGATTTTTATATACACATTGACATTGATAAATTTTACATATACAGTGACATGAATATTTACTTTGTAAAGTATTATGTTATTTTTAATGACTGTGAATGTGAAGACTATGTGGGTTAATTTTAGTTTGCCTTTGTTTTTTTCTCAGATAGTTTTAGTCATGGTCTGGCAGTTTGAGTAATTTATGCGACCTACCCAAATGTCCTTTCTTTGGTATTGTTCGTCGAATCGTTGAGCTCCCTAAGTTTGAGTTGAGCTGCATGATTACTGACAAATGCGTGCACTGACTGGACGGGTCCACTCAATCTGTGTGGTTCTTTCCTCAAAAGACCATTTCAGACACCAATCTACATGGTCTCCACATGATCTCACCAAGATTATGTCTGGACTTTAAAAGAGACTGTGACCTCTGAGTTTGTTTCGGCCTTTCTTCTCAGAGTAGTCAGATAGGAAACGCCGACCTCATCTCGTTTTAAAAAAATATGATTGACGTGTAAAAGTGTTTGTACAAACCTACTTACAGAAATAAAATCATTTATCATTTATCATTTGTCATTCTTATGAAGAGTGCAAAATTATTTGTATTATTTAACATATAAAAATTGCCAAAAGGATTCTAATGATATTAACAGTAATATTTTAGTAAAACAATCTTGGAACATGATACTTTCTTAAATACTTACGTAACTATTGTTACAAAGCAGAATTAAAAGTTTGATGGTTTGTTTGATTGAACAAACTAATAACAAAAACTCGAGAGGTCTGTTTTATGAAATATTTTTGCCTCGTTGTTTGCACATTGAATTGAAGATATAGGCTAAAACATATTTCAGTTTGAAGGAGATGAAATAGTTTAGGTAGGTAACTAATATACTCATATTTTTAATCAGCCAATCGTGCAAAACTAGGAAACGATCAGTTACATTTAATACCTAATAAAAATGCAGATGCAAATGATCTCAATTCTGCGCATCTCTGCCACAAGATGTATTCTACCCACCCGCTGAGTACCCACTACCTCATAAAATCAGGTCAGAGAGTTGATATTTGTGTATTGTCTTATTAAATATATTTATTTAATGAAAATAAAACCCACACAAAGTTAATAAAGTTTTATTGATCATTATTATTAGACTAGAATGCGCTACTCCGGATGAAGTGGATGGTGCTACACTTAGTGTTTCCATCTGGTCTGATGAAACAACAGGAGCCTGTAAAGAAATTTATAATATTATAAACTTATATCATTATTGTTTCTCTCTATGTGTTTTTTGACATGTTATTAAATTGATATCCTTAGGAAACCTAAAATCATATTTTACAAAGAAAGTAAAACTTATCAGAGGTAAGTATTGATAAAAAGTAACCTCAGAAACAGTGAAATTGTAGTTTTAAATATACTATCATTCAAATTAATCTGGTGAACAAACTATTTATTTTATTCAATTTGATTTATTTAAGTACTTGCAGTTTCTATTACAGAGTTATGGGAAAAATAGATGACAAGGTATGGGAACACAATGAATAACAAGTTATAGGTTATGTGGGAATAAAAATAAACGATATCACTAGAATTACGCCTAATTTTCATCGAAAGCCATGTCATTACATAAACACAAATGTATTTCTTCAAACAGTGCACAATAATTATTAACATATGCATACTTACGAGTGAAAAGTAACATTGTCGACTTCCTTACTTTCTGTGCGGCTTTTGCAGCCTAAAATACTGCACCCTCCCATTATATAGCATACAAAATGCACTAAACACTTAATTATTGGAGTCTATTTCTCATACATACTCTAAAACTATTACCTTAGTTGCCGAAATTATTCTAAAAACATAAAAACTGACTCGAATCGACCTCTCAGTGACAGTGACAGGCCTTTGTTTGGCTAACTTTTCAAAGTTCGCCAAGCAAAAACCGGCACGTCGTATGAGACAGAGCATGTTATGTTTTGTCTCAATTTTCTTACTTATTTCCTATAAATGTTTCTCACTTCCACACTTCCCTACAGTCTCATGGCTACATCTAGAGGTATATAAACTAAGATCGGCTGTATACTGCTGGCTGGGTGAGCGTGAGTGAGAAAGAGCGCTTGTGACGTCTTAGTAGGTAGTCAAAAAATGGCACGCTTGGTTTTCATACAGATTATGATACTTGCGCTATCTAGGTCTATCTATATCTGTGGTCACTAACAACACAAAACTATTAAGCTAACAACATAAGCTAGTCTTGCACACAAAATGCGAAATCGTACCTACATTTAAAAAAACATAACTATGAGGTACTGGGCTATACACTTACCTTAGTTATGTATTTATTCGCTAAGTGAACAATGTATGTTCTTTTAGAATAAACAAAGAATCTTTAAACCATGATGAGAAATGTTCACAAGAAAACACATAACTGAACCATTGAGAATTCGAGTCCCTTCAAGATAGTAAGTCTCCAAACTTATCAGTTTCACCACAACTCACAAACGTACACATGTATCGTGCGCCTTAATCCTCCTGGAAGTAAACAGAGCATGAGACGAGCACTCCAACCGACGGAGCTAAACTTTAACCAACGTGTACTTCTGCGTGTTAGTACAAGTTCGGCGTTTCATATTCTCACGCAACTTGTAATTTTCCAGTGTGTGAAATAATACGCCAGTTTCCTCAAGGTATTTTTTTCCATCAGCGTTTTGAGAGCAGTGTTGATGAAATATTTTATACAAACTAAAGCGCCTGCCTAGGGTCGAACCTGTGTCCTACAACTCGTAAGTCAGGGCCGTCAACGCTGGACCGCCACTGCTCCAACAACCACCAACATTTTCTCAACACCCACAAGAAATAAAGTAACATACCTACACATAAGAAGAAAATAAACGTCTTACTCTACTTACTTAAAACATTAGGATTAACATTACAAGAAAACATCTCTTTTTCTGCACCTTTAAACTTTATACAATGTGATATTTACATCGGTAATGCTTCGTAAACACATTACCCACATATCTCGCTGAAACAGCCGAGGACTCACGAGTGGTTCCGAGTCCCAAGGGAACCTAGTCACTTGAGTAGGTATACATCAGAGACCAAAACTTAGGTATCTGCTTCATTGCTGTGTGATGTTGAACACATGTTGACACCGACACATATGTAAGTCACTTATCTTTTTTTTTCGAAAATAAACGTATTTTCTTTCTTTCTTTTTTGATTTTATATACACGTGTTAAATAAAAAGAAAATATTTTTTTTTCTTTCAAGCCGACAATGTTTTAACCCATATAACCAGGACCATATAGCCGTGTTCTGAAATTAATATTAGCAATATTAAAAGAAAGAAAATACGTTTATTTGTTGTGAACATGACGCAAAAAGAACATAAATACAAAAAATAAAATAAATAAAAGGTATGGGGAAACATGCGTCAAAACCACGCAAAACGGCACAACGTTTAAAGATTCGGAGTTGCAAAAGTCCCGTGAATACCCCGTTGCAATATTGAAGTGAACTTACTTCTAAAACAAGCATATTTAATATGCAAGTTCGAGAATTTATACAAATCCTTTCTTTAATTTTTCTGTATCCTTTCCTTCTTTCTTAGTTTGCCCTGTGTTAGATCTAACAGGCCATATTGCAGAATTGCCTATTCGATAGAACCAATAACGCATTATTGATTCTATCGAATACACAGTTCTCAGTAGTACATAGCTTTGGATTGGCTCTTGGTACTTATTGGCAGTCGCCATTTCGTGGTAAAGAGGCGTGCATAGCATGTGTCTATGGAACTAGCATAAAGCTGTGGTCGGTGGTTTGAAGCTTAGTCTCTGGTGACTATTTACTTATGTAGTACCTATTCGAATACCAAAGGCTTTATGAAAGGGGAAACGACAACTCTATCGGGGTTTAAAGTGGACTTCCGAAAAGTGTAATGGACTGAAGTATTTAGAAGAGAGGTTGATTAATTACTCAATATTATGTAGGTCAGTAGCACAGTGATATTTTATAATGATGTTAATAGTAATAATGCCTAGTTCGCATTTTCTCAACTATACAATGTATTAAAGAAACAGTTTTCTTTCTTTATCTTCTAGTTTTTTTTTTTTTTACTTTTCGCTTTTGATTTGTAAAGGAATAAAGGTATGTTAAATACTTAGTGATGAGCAGTGGTGGTCTAGTGGGAACGGCTGCGACTTACGAGTAGTAGGTTTGAACCCTGACTGGGTTCTTAGTGTAAAATTATTTCATCACCACTTCTCTCAAAACGGTGAAGGAAAACATCGTGAGGAAACCGGCGTGTCCTAGAACCAAAACTTCGAAGACGTGTGACATCTACCAACCCGCACTGGGCCCGCGTGATGGATTACGGGCCACTCACGTAGAGGAGGACTGTATCCCAGCAGTGAGGACATTATAGGATGATTATGGTGATGAGACCCTTTTTTTTGTGGGTGGGAAATCATCAAGTGACCCCTCTCGCTCTGGGTGGAGCAGAAGGGAGTGTCAGACTCTTACTGACTAAAACCCACCCGTGTTCTTTCCTTAGCCCTTTATGTTCCGGGGTAGCGGTAACCCTTACGGACAATCGCGCTGCCCCGGCAGGCTTCGGCCCTTACGGGCCCCTTTCCTGTTGCTGACATCTCTTTGAGTCGCACGTGGAACACGTACGCGCCGTCCGGCACGGTCCTGGTCCTGATCGGACGGTGAGTTACCCATTACTCTCCATCCATAGGCCTGATGGTGATGATACCCTGTGATATTGACGAAGATACGTTACGTTAGAGTCCTTGGTTATTAGGAATCATCTAATCGTGCATTCTTGTCTGTCTTTCCCTCATCCTTAATAATGGACAATTTCCAATCCAACCCCGACCGACTGTAGTCTAAGAGAAACTTTCTTAGTTCCACTAAAAATCTTATTTAGAGTCCAACTTACCATTCTAATTTCAATTTTCCAAGCATGAAAACTTTAGTTGGAAAATAAAAAAGTTTGCAATTGCTAAATATGGAATATTTCGCTTCTAGGTACGATTTTCATTTTTAGAAGCCGCAGAGCTGTGCCGTCGTTCTGGTTTAAATCTGGCTTTAGTTTATAAAGACTTTCTACGATATTATTATATACATACTAGCTGACCCCGCAAACGTCGTTTTGCAAAAAAAAAAATAGGGGTATGAAAAATAGATAGTCGCCGATTCTCAGACCTACCCGATATGCACACAAAATTTCATACAAATCGGTCCAGCCGTTTCGGAGGAGTATGGTAACTAACACTGTGACACGAGAATTTTATATATTAGATATAGGGTGTGGCGTAAATAATGGCTAACCCTGAAACTGTCGACTGGCCAGATTATCATCTATCATTTACCCCACCTATATCGCCATATGCCCATGGATGACAAAATTATTGATATTTTATATAAAAATCGTACTTCTCATACATAATCAGCTGCCATTTCTACAATTGGCGAAATTTTCTCGTTTTGTTTTTTTTATGTTACTCCTGAATATTTGTGTTATCAGACCAGTGCACAGTGTCAAGTTTGTTTGTTATAATCTAAGATAACTTCGCAAAAAATACTTATTCTCAAATTTTAACATGTTTTCTAGGGAATTAAGGATTGTTGGGCCCCTGTATCGAATATGGGCATAATTATGATGATATAAGTGTGGTAAATGATAGATCTGGCCAGTCGACAGTTTCAGGGTTATCCATTATTTACGCCACAACCTGTATATGTTTTTAAATTTTAGCAATATGTATTTATGTAAGTAAATATATTATTTGCATTATACGCGTAGGTATAATTAATATTTTAGTTTTAAACTTCACATATTAATATTTTTTTCTCTTCTTGTTGTCGCACATTAAATTTCTTTTTCAATTTTCCTTTCGCAGGTCTGCTGGAAGAAATTTCTTAAGAAATAAGCAGTACCTTTGCACTAAATAAGTAACTAACAAATTATAATTATACCATATACCTACGTATTTCACCGTGTCATAAAAACTAAAATAAATAAACACCACGGGTTCCGTAATATTATCGCATATATGTTCACTGTTAAGAATACACAACCTAAATTCTCCCGTGTGTTCAGCATAATTTGCATACTGTAGGTACAATTTATACTATTGCAATTCCCAATTCAAGTAAATTAGACATTATTTCACGGAGAATATGCATCAGTTATTTTGCATAACAGGCCACTAGCCTATATCAAATGAAATGATGTTCGTTGATAAGCACATCACTTGAGAACTGCTGGACCGATTTGGTTGTTTTATGTTTTGTACAAATAAATAAAAAACCGGCCAAGAGCCAGGCAGACTCGCACACGAAGGGTTCTGTGCCACCGTACAATATTTAACACAATTATTTTTTTAAACACGTTTCATAGAGGGTCATGTTATTTTTAACTTTCTTTTATTTTTATTATTTGTTCTTATAGCGGCAATAGAAATACACTCTGTGAAAATTTCAACTATCATCCTGTTACGGTTCATGAGATACAGCCCGCTGACAGATGGACGGACGGTCAGCGAAGGCTTAGAAATAGGGTTTCTAAGCCTTCGCCGACCGTCCGTTGAAATGCTGATCGACTTAAAAACGGCTGTACCGATTAGGCTATTTTATATTTTAAAATGTTCGTAATAATCCGAATTAGGTTTTCATAAAAAGATAAATTGGAAAGTCTATCAACCGACCAGATATAGTGACTAATTGGATATTAATCAATTCTTTATTTTTTTTGACTGCGAACGTTATTTAGTTACATACCTATACGACGTTGAAATTGCCCTATCTTGTACAGCCAAGCATCCCTAAATTGCAGATTTTAAATCACAGATAACATACCTCACTTACTTATAACCAACCGCATGCGGGTACAAACAGCTGTCTCTATTATTTAAAGGAAATCGCTGAGCTATTTTGAGCAAGATATGTACCTTAATCTCTTTTGAAAACGCAGGGTACCATTGATATCTTTAATTTTAATACAATGCGGGATCTTTTGTGTACCTTTTTACCTGTCTGAGTTTTATCTTTCGGTGCGGGCAATTTCTTTTCCTCCTTAAATTTCCTTTTCCTTTTTTAGCTAATATTGTATTTTCTACAGCAGTTTCGATCACCCTCAGTTGTTTTTATTCGTCAATTATCTACTAGCTACCTATTTGTGAATGTAATCAGAAAACATGTATGCGGTCATGGTTGCATGGTCCAAAAGTATATTATATCAACAAATCTGAAATCCGCAGCTACCAAATTCAATAATCGGTGGAACAATTCTTAGTAAGTCATCATTATCATCTGCCTAGCCTTATCCCAACTATGTTGGGATCGGCTTCAAGACAAACCAGTTGCGACTGAATACCTGTATTTTACATGTAGCGAATACCTATCTGATCTCCACAACCCAGTTACTGGGTAACACGATACCCCTTGCTACAATTATTAGTAAGTACTTACTGAAAATGCGTTCGAATGCGAAAATCAAAAGAATTGCACTCCATTGCTCACGAACAACAATTTACGAACCCTTAAAAAGTCAAAAACTACTCGTAAATCATTATAGTGTAAATAAAAAGCGAACTCCAAACACAATACATCAGCATGTGGGCCACTCCAAATATTCCACCAACATTACGGTTTTCAAAATTCACTTTAACTGACTCATCCGAGATATTTTGCGATACAAAGTTTTGGGTGAGGGGCCTTTGAAAAAGCTATGGTATAACGCCTACTCCTAACTTCAGGTCACGCTATGAATTTCAAGTTAATTAACTTTTACTGGTTGAGAAAACTTACTTAATAATAATAAAATCGTTAGAAGAGTTTATCTGTACAAGAGGGAACTTATTGAGAGTTTCTTTTGCGTCTTGAGAAAATTACAAGACAGATTTTTCATGTTTTTTACCGGCGTAATTGAGAAAAAAATGTTGGATGTTTTTCTGAGAAGGTACTCATCTAGTACTTTAGATGACATAATGTATATAGAGTAACGTAATGTACGAGATAAGTAGGTACGTCCCCAGAAAAATCATCGTTTTCAGAGTTTATCAGACTTTGGTTCCTTACCTTCATGAATCCCTCCAGCTAAATGGACAGCACATACATGCACGATGGATGTCAATGGAGATTATCAGAAGAAATAGTCGGTTGTAGACAAAATTCAAAAGGCGGAGAACCGGGTGCTGTGTCGCAACTCTGAAGCAAACTGCAAAAGGCACTATAGAGGAAGGAAGAACAAGAAGAAAGAGAGAAGAGAAAAAATGTACGGAAGAGGTAAGGCATTATCGATTGCACAAATAGGGATCACACCTAAAAAATTACACACTTAAAAACAAATCACAAATTGCTAAGTACCTATACCAGCTGTTTTTTATGTCCCATTAAAGTGTGCCGTTTCATTCAGACAAAACCACTGGCTCAGTTAGTTAACCATAAAACGAGGCTTAGATACCTCAGCAGCGTGTTACGTTACCGAAGTCGTTAAAGGAAGTTTTATACTTATTCCGTTTCTATTTTTTTGCATTGTTCATTTTCATGAAATTTTAAAACGTATTTTTATTTTCCACTTGATATTTTGTTATCTGAAACGAATTAATAAATTCTAATGAATAAATGTATTCACCAGTCTGTTTATAATATTACGCTGTGTTTCTCCGAAAACTTGGGCAAAGGAGTAAGTACCTATAGTAAGAAAGAAAATACATTTATTTAGCACAGACTAAAAGGCATACAATATTATAATATACAGCAGGCAAAATCAATAAAAATTAAATAAAAATGTAAAGTGTGATACAAGAAAGTTGCAGGAAAGTGTGCCTCTCGGCTGCGCTAAAAAGGCTCGGCTCAGCAAAAATGCCAGACGCTGGTTTTCATCTGGACACCCACACTTCGCCAGTTATTTTTAGGCGAGCCTATGCTATTGCTATTTTGCTATTGGTCTGTTTATTTTGTCTTTATATTCTCTGTTATAAAGCCATCAATAATAACCCTGGCAAAGCCGGGATTCATAAGGTTCTAGTATGAAAAGTCGCCCAGGACTGGACATAGGCGTTCCCAATAAACATCAGTAACATTATGGTAGTTCAGTGCTAACGGTCGCGAATTACGAGCCCACACATGCGCTTCACTTTGTGTAAATTATTTCATCACCACTTTTTTTATTGCTAAATGGGCCTGCTCTTGAACTCGATCACGCCTGATGAAAAGCGATGGATGAGGTCTTTGATGAAACAAGCGTGCTCAGAAGATGCCTGTTCACTCTTGCTTAGAAGGCTGACGGATTAGATGTGGAAGCGAATACAGATGCCGGCAGAGAGTTCCACACTTTAGCTGTCCGCATAATAAACGTGGAGGAGAAGCGCTGAGTATGACTCGTCGGGATATCAACCAAGTGTAGATGATACTCTGCAGTACGTCTGGTTATCCGGTGGTAAAAAGGCGACGGTAGGATCAGGTCGTGGAGCTCTCAAAACGAAGGAAAACATCTTGAGGAAACCGGAATATCCTAGAACCAAAAATTCGAAGCCATGTGACATCTACCAACCCGCACTGGGCCCACGTGAAGGATTACGGCCCACTCTCTCTCACTGAGAGGAAGCCTGTGTCCTAGCAGTGGGAACATTATAGGCTGAGTATACATTATACAACAAACGGTTTTTGACTCATGCATATAAGAGCTTTTACCACATTCACCAGATGTAAAATTACTGCGAGACAGATCTTTGCAACACTCCCTTGCAATGTTTTGCTTTCAGCACTTGCTTTGGCAAAAAGCAACATCAAATACCACATAAGTCTCTTTTCTTTTTTCTTCTTTGTCGAAGCACTCTTGACAAAACGGTCGTGGTCATCACGTTGCAGTGAGATTTAGGACAGCCGTGATTTGCCTTCTATGTCAGCTGTGAGATGTGTGCATTTGTGTAATGGGCCTCCCACTGCCAAGTTAATCTGGTGACCGACCATCGCACCGGTGAAGTGCCGCGTGCTCTTTGTTCTTTCGACCTTTCCCTGCACTACAAGACATTCTACGGAATCGTTTTCCCGTCGTGACACATGCCCAAAGAATTGGAGTATCAAAGCCTGTACTGTAACTGATAGACGCTGCTTGATGTCAATTTCTTGGAGAAATTCTGTCCACGACACTCCAAGCATTTTCCTCCAGCATTTACTTTTTTCTTCTGAATTTCTCTAAGCTACTAGGTCTCAACAGAGTACGGGAACATGGGAAACACTAATGCCTGAATAAGCCATAAGCCCACATAAGCTTACTCAATCTTTATTTCATTACGACTGACTTTTCGTCTCGCTCAAATACACTCAGAAGTACTAAGATACGTAAGAAATACATCACCGACCCCTTACGCCTGTTTCAGTAAAATTAGGAAAATACAAGAAACGGTCACCGCTGCGGATTGACTAACCGACTTTCATCAATCAACCGATGCTTATGTACCACTCACATCAATCACATGTATATATGTATATACATACTATGTATTCGTCTATACATGTACACGAACGGATCGATCCAGAAAACTTTCTTTAAAAGGTGTTTCTCTCTCCTTTCGACGGAAAGCCTCTTAGTTGACATGACTTTGATAAATTATTTGCTTACCGAACGATTTGGAATTCTCGAAGTACGAAATGAGCGTCTCCGTTCAATCTTACGTATTCTACTCTATAATGTTACTTTGTTGAGGTTTCGAGGTATTTATTTGTGAGAATTGCGTTACTCTTTATTCACTAAATCAAAGCTCTTAAAAAAGAAATGAGTTGATAAAAGATGAGGTTCTCTCTAGGCAGTTGGATTAAGGAATTGATTCAGGTAAGTACTTCTTCACTCTCGAACAGTTACTTAGAAGGTTTCTCGAGGTCAGAACCCATAACCATTGGTAACATGTTTAAGAAGGTGCAAAAAGTGAAGTGAAAGAGAAATAATACAATCCTACCAGACGAATATAATTAATCAAAAATAAAAATTTATATAAACAGAATTACAACGACGAGAAAATTACTGGGTAAAATTTCATAAAAAAAGCTCGCGCGTGTTTTTAATTATAAAATTCCTTCAGTTGATAGTCCGACATAATTTCATTTTAATGAAATAACAACATCTTCTTCTCTTTTTAATGATTAAATCTATACTCAGTTGCGTAAACATTGTTTATGTTTCGAAATTTACATTACAGTACTGTTTTTTATGTAAGTACAATGTTTGAATTCATATCTTTATTTGTTTCATTGCTATATAATCTGTGTAGCAGGTAGTTAGTTATTTTTATGATATTCGTGTAGATAGGTACTTACAAGAATATCGTACAAAATAATTTTAATAATTCAAAATAATTTTTCAGATTCATTTACGGCCGAACTCATTTACCTATCTATCACCATTTTTGGCATACTAGAGGTAGAAAAACCTTTAAATCTCTGGTCTTAACATCCCAATATGATTATTGCAGATCGTTACTGATTTATGTAGATACATCAGTAACAATCTGTTTGATTATAAATGATACTGGCAGTTATTGATTATACTGGCTACCATCAGTAACGATGTCTTTAACTGAAAATAGTTTATTGGGTTCGGGCCTATGGTATCTCAATTATCTTGAATTAAAACTACCTACAAAATAATTATAATAAAACAGAAAATTTACTACCAAAAATATTAATATTATTTTATTTATCTAGTAGATGTATCGTTACATTACATGAAATTGTTGCTTAACACTCAAATTAAATGCTATCAGTTTAGTCTTAATTGCTCGCACTTAATTAGTATTAAGTACACGCATTTCATTAATAAGTAGATATATGTATTTGCCATTTTTAACTGCCTCGTTGGTTTAGTGATCGGAAGCGCTTCTGAACAACATCATACCTCTATTTCCCAAAGGGTTAGGCAAAGGTACACAGACGCCAGCACAACAAGCTACCCGAAACTGTAGAATTTTCCCAATCAACTTTGAGCCTAATGCTATAGCAATAAAGTAGAAAATTTATTAAAGAAATTTGACTATTGTAGTAGCTTGATGTGCTGGCATCTGTACATAGGTACAGCTCATTTCACCAGTTATGTTTAAGTACCATGTTGTATGCCCCCCCCCCCATGCCATCAAATCTCCAGTCTGTCGTACTCCCAAGGTGTTGAATGCCCTTCTGGCTGTCCACCCTGAATGTGATGTGTTTGCGGATGAATAGATTTAAATTATGCGTATAATTACCTGCGTAATTCGTACGTAATTATGGTGCTCTGTGAGAGAAAGTATGCAAGGGAATCCACTGTTCCATATTAGTTTTAAATTAAATTATATCATTGTCTACGTGATAACTGTATCTTTGCTAATTAATGTAATTGGTGTTGTACTGTTTAATTAACTATAAATAAATAATATAACCAGGCACAAATCCAGGTTCCGGGTTGCTACTGATACAATTCCAAATAGTAAACCCCAAGAACAATTTGCCCTATCTAGGAATTGAATCCCGGATCACAAGAACAACAGTAGCTCCAGCGACCACTACACCAACGACGCAAAGAACTTTTTCACTACTGTATTTTACGTTTTCAAAGTTTTTAACATATAGGTACTTGGCAGGGTAAACTATGAACTACACTTTTACAGTACCTATACCTACAGTGCTTCCTAGCGACAACTTACAGCCGCCATTTTGTGACATCTTTTCATTCACCATCCACGTCTTCCTGCTACGTCACCTGTGATATTTAAAAACCACGCTGCAGGCTATATAACACGAAACGACTCATTTACTTGTCTAGCATTATTATGTACTAATATTAATTTAATGTATGTTTCTACCCCACTGAGCAGCTAAACGACTGACATACAACAAACTCAGAGGTAATTAACAAATCGCATTTTCGTAGATGTCATGTAAAATTTTATTTGTGATGAGTACAAAATAGTGTTAACTGCTTTGGTAACCCTTGCTTTGGTCCTCAATCCAGAATTTAGAATTAAAATGAATAAATACTCTTGGTTCGAAAAAGATCAATAAATTGACTATGTGAGGCATGTAATTTGAATCCAACATTTCTGTATCTTCATGGACATGACAAGAGATATCGTGGCAAGTCCAAACGGAGATGACCATATGAGCTGGAATCTTTTGATACAGACTTTTTTTGTGGGGAAATCATCAAATGACCCCTCCCGCTCAGGGTGGAGCAGGAGGGAGTGTCAGACTCTTACTGATTAAAACGCACCCGTGTTCCTTCCTTAGCCCTTTATGTTCCGGGGCAGCGGTAACCCTTTCGGACAATCCCGCTGCCCCGGCAGGCTACGGCCCTTACGGGCCCCTTCCTTATTGCTGACATCTCTTTGAGGCGCGCGTGGAACACGTACGCGCCGTCCAGTACGGGCCTGGTCCTGATCGGACGGAGAGTTACCCATTACTCTCCGCCCGCAGGCCCGCGCCTACGGTGGCCGGGAGTCGTCACGCGGCTCCCGACGCCCGGAGCGTCTCCCGCGGCGGCTGGGACGTGAGGCTCTTTCCCTCTTTGATACAGACTGAGCCTTAGAGAAATAGAAAGTGAGCAGTGAGGCCTTATGTAAATAAATATATGAATATTAATACCGTGAGAAAACGTTTAGTACCTACATAATAATAAATCACGTATGTGTCAGTATCTATTAAAGGAGATTGGGTTGCCAGGCCACTGATCCCAGTTGCTACGATACAGGCCGGTAACATATACTACACAAAGTGAATGGAATGCGGAAGGCTATCAATCACAGGGAGATATTGACGACAGATGCGGGTATACAAATTTAAGTAGGTATACCTCTATACATCACGTACATAGATTCAGGTAAATAGAAGAGGTATGAATAGAATAGGAAGACGAATAATCCATCGTTGTGTTAATACTGAGAAATTCAATCTCGATGGTATGAAAAGCCATTTGTCTTCTGTGAATAAGCCTTAGAATTAATACATAGGAATTTGTAGGTATAGTGATTCAACACGTATTAAGCCCAAACCTTCAACTACCGGTTTAAGTACCTGAATGCTACCTACTGGATTTAGGCAGAAGACCAAATTGTACTCAATAATACAACAAAAACTATAATAATTTAGCTATTTATTTTCTGACCCCAATAACCGTATAAAATAAGAAACCGGACAAGCGTGTGTCGGCACCAAGTAAGAACTTAACTTTGTATAGTTGGACTTTTAATTTGCTGCAGTAAAATGACAGCTTATGTGTTACCACTTTTTTAACGAAATTTAAATAGTGATGTGACAAAATAATCGATTCATTCAAGTAACATCCAGTTCAAAATCGATCCATGTTAAAATTAGTTTACAACAAAAACATTGAGCAATACATAATTACTGTTTTGTCATCACATCAGTGATCGCATTGGATTTATAAAAAGCATGAATTCTAATCTCAAACATATCTTTTAAATATTCTTATTTTTGAGGTTTTTTGTGTTTTGCAAATAATCCTGTATAGTTAACGTTATTTTATTCCTAATGAATACTTTATTTTATTTTTAAAACTAGCGGCCCGTCCCGGGTGGAAAAAAAGCCTATATTAATCAGTGACAATGTGAGCATTCAAATGGTGAAAGAATTTTTAAAATCGGTCCAGTACTTTTTGAGCCAATTCGTTACAAACATACATACAAATCTTTCCTCTTTATAATATTAGTTTAGATTGATTTCTTAGATCGATATAGTAGGAGTTTTAGAGTAATAATTGAAAAAAGCGTTGATGTTTCACTGCGTTGATGCGTTCTAATCACATCACTACTAGAGATAGTGTGGCAACAGTAAGATGATGATGATATTCGCAAATATTTTTAGAGTACCGAAGAACCGTAGGCGTAGCGTATTTGATACTTGATACCGCTATTTTTTTTAGAGTACCGAAGTACCGTAGGCGTAGGCGTAGCGTATTTGATACTTGATACCTCCACCGCTAGGCCGAAGTTTGTCTTTCAAGCCACCATGGCCAAGCCCCAAGTACATAATTATGGTCTCCCGTATGTAAATTAAAGCATATTAAGTCGTTTAAAGCTCACATTGCTGGGACACAGGCCTCTTCTCTTCGAGAGGGAGTCAATTAAAACTACACAGTAATTTATATTTGACTTACCTATAGGAAGAAGTGTTTGAGTATGAGTGATGGAGATGTTGATAACTTGGTGCTTATTTAACGTATGCTGAATACCATTTTAGTGTGTGTTTGCTGTAAAAATACAAATAAACATACATTAAATGAATACCTGCATAGCAACAAAAGATTTCCCAATTTGAGTTATTTCTGATTGAACGCTGTTAGCTAACCAAGTTATTAAATAAGAGTTTAAATTTTTTCAGCGAAAAGAAAATGGTGCCATCTATTTTATCTTAAAAAGTTTGCGCAAAAAATATAGAACTTATTTTATCGTTACTCTTTTCGGAGGTGCTGAGAAGCTATAAAGATTTTAACATTTATTTCACAAGTTTATCAAACGGGCTGTAGGCTGAAAGTATCTCTGATAACCAACAAAATCTTAAGTAGAAATATAAGAAAATAGAAGCTATAGACCGAGCCTGTAAAAGAGACAACTGTAGGTACAAGAATTTCAATTACCGAATGTTCCAGAAAGTTCTGAGCGTAGAACATACGTACTCATTTAGTGTTGTCGTTAACTCTAATTTCTTTTTCGCTATTGACCGTAGTTTTTTTAAAGGGCCTGTAGGGTGGTCACTAAGCGCGCAGCTAAGTGCCGCTTTGTGAGCGTACCGCGTGTAAACCTCCCGGCAAAGACCGGCTTGCATTTAATTTTTCTCATTTTTATTTTCTCTAAAAGCTTTTACACAGGAACTGGGCGTTCAATTAAAACTCCTCTTTTTTCCCAAAGCGTCAATAGATGGAGCTGATTGCTCGATTCTTCTATTTTGAATTTCGCGTTTTTCCTTTGTTTTTAACACAAGTGGAATATTTTAAAACAATAAAAGTGAGTTCGATTTATAAAGGTTTTATTGTGCCGTACTATTTACAAAATGAGTGTAAAAGTAATACAATTTCTGCTAATGTTTTAAATTGCGAAAGAGGGCGTCTCGTAACGGACGCTCCTTTTTAGCGTGAAGAACTCATTAAACAGTTCGCCCTAAATAGTTAGGGAAATAAAATTACTGTTGCTACACCGGGAAAAAAAACAACAGAAACAACTTCCATCTTTGTCGAATTAATACTTTAACTTTTGTTCGTTGCTTTTTATTAGCTTATCATTAAGTTATTTTTTCGTGCTTGACTTCCGTACTTACTTACCAGTTTTTGTTTCTAGGTTTTTGTTAGCATTGTAGATGTGTACTCATATCCAACAGAAACTTTGCTTTCTTCCATAACATTTTCTTCACTGTTTAGGTACCAGTACAATATGTAGGCACTCACAACCGTCAGAAAGGTTGATAGAGAAACTGAAAGCCCACCAACTAGTAGTTTCGTAACTCAGCTTATAATGTTCTTACTTCTGGGGCACAAGCCTCCTCTCGAGAGTGGGCTATAATCCACTAAGCGGGCCTGGTGCGGGTTGGTTGACCTCACATGTCGTGAATCTAAGACATGCGGGTTTCATATATTTTTTTCGCCGTTTCGAGAGCAATGGTGATGCAATAATTTAATTTCATCACCAATTTTTTAGTGTTCCGTACAACTTTGTTGTCCGCCCGTCCGTCCGTCTGTCTGTCAAGACCCTTTATCTCGAGAACGCGTGGAGATATCGAGTTGAAATTAAAACCATATATTTAAGTCTGCGGTCCCTAAAAGCTGTGAAAAATCAAACTTCTAAGTTCACATAAAAAAAAAGATACGGCCGTTTATGGCGCAAAAAAAACGTATTTTTCGACACTTTCAAAGGAATCAAATTGTATAGGGCACTTCCCGTTGACTTAGAATCATGAAATTTGGCAAGAAGCAAGGTCATGTAGTACAAGTAAAGGAAAAAATCCGATAACCGTAAATTTGTAGTTACCTACATACCTACCTACTTTTGTACTACGACTACGACCTACTACTCGTAAATCGCGGCCATTATCACTGAGCCAGCACTGCTCCTACTTTCGTAGTACCTACCAACATATTTTTGACGCCTCATTGATTATGAAATTGTTTTTGTAATATACATACAGGGTTACCCCCCTATCAGCTCCTGACGGATATACGTCGAATTACAAGTAACGCTGTATAATGGGTGAGGAAAATTTGCCATAAATAATCAAACTCAAACCCGTGAAATTCGGAATGAGAGACAGAATAACTTCATTAATGAAGTGGGTTCTGCTGCCGATTCCCTTAAATTTTCCTTTATAACCTCTAATAACACTCATGGGAAGAATACCCTGTCGAAAATGTGAAAATTCAAATCGAATATCAAAGTTGAATACTCGTTTTTGACTTCACACACATTCGCTTAGCCATGTCCCCGTTGATACGCCTGCAATGACATTACACGTTTCATTTCTCTTTTTATTTTTGCAAATTAAATTTTTGTACCGCTTTTTTCAACGACTATGGGCCGGGTAAATATGCTTTTCAAATGTTGAGGTCACCCCAAATGCCATCTGTCTTTGTGGTTAAAAAAATCAGTAAGCTTACAATTATTTTATTTTATTTTTTTTTGTTGGAAGTGGTCACTTTACCTCACTTCATTAATTCTGTTTAGGTTGGGTTGCGTGTAGCTTTACTGATAGCACTAACAACAATGATTCATAATAATATCATGCCTGTTTTCTCCGAAGAGTTAGGCAGAAGTGTACTTATAGTAGGTACACCCACATTCCAACAGTTATATTGTCATGACCATGATACCATCATGCCAGACTCTGAGACTCTGGGCTGCTACTGACAAATTCCTCCATCTATCCCAATTACACTTTTATTTATCTAACTTACTACGAGCATAAGTAAGCACTTGTGGCTAAGTAATAACAGAAGTCGTCAGAAGCCCGAAAGTCTGACAACCAGCCTTATCAAGGAGTATCGTGTTACCCAGTAATTGGGTTGTGGAAATCAGATAGGCAGTAGCTCCATGTAAAATACTGGTACTCAGCTCCATCCGGATAGACTGGAAGCCGACCCCAACATGGTTGGGAAAAGGCTAGGCAGATGATGACAATCCTTACCCTAGTCCCTAACCTAATAATAACGCCACTGAGGCCAAAAAAGAATCAGATTTATTGTAGAAGAATCGATAAAATTGATTATCTTATCCTCTATGCATTTTGTAAACATAGCAAACTATGTTTATAGTGATCGACAAACGAAACCCCCACATTAGTGACGTTGGGTTTCAAATCAATAGAAATTCTATTCAACTGCCGCTTTCACTTATCATAAATATTCATTGCAATGACCTTTAGATGCCTTTTGGACGACACACTGAACTATAGGTAACTAATTATAAAACCGGAAGTGATACCCTGCATTGCTTACCTGGCGTTTGTAGATCTCAAATAAGTTGTGTGGCCAATGACGTTATTACGCTTATCGCGATGTAGTCATTGTTGATACGTTAGGTTAGATGGACACTGGTTTAATAAGCATTTGCGTCAACAATAAAGTTTTAATCATAGGGGTGATGAAATGAAATTTATTTGCAAGAATTTTAGTACGTTACAGATGGTCGGGTTTTTTTTAACAATTGGCTAAAACTAGCATTCAATTACATGTATAGTATATAATAGATTACATGTAATAAATAAAACAGATATAATAGATTACATGAAACTAATAAAATTAGTGCATAAATCATAGTTATTAAATTTAATTATCAAGTATTTGTCAAATTATAATAGTAGATAACTTTCTAAATGCTCCTTCACAGAATAGAATGATTTTTCTATAAGCCATTTAAATAACGCTGTTTCAATAATAATACTAATCGTTTATTTCAGGCATTTGCACCCATAAAATTAAAATTACAAAAAATTAAAAATTAAACTACAAACCCATCTTAAGCGACGTGGAGCTGCTTACAGCAGCTGACAGCGTCCTACGTGTATTGCTAGACCTGAACGCATAGGATCACTGAGATCACTGCTACGATTCTAACAAGACACGTCCCTAAACTCTTACAAGCATGTCTTACTCAATCCTAAAACAGAGTACTGCGAAGTCCAACTGCCATTGAGCGAGACACATACCAGTATTACTGGACGCGGACTATAATAATATAGGTTGCATTTACGATCGCTCCTGCTTTACACTGAAGTGGTTATTCCAATTCGTCACTTCTCACTTCCTTAATCTTCCCCATAGAGAGGATGCTTGCGATGTAATCGGCAGCCGTGGGACCGTCCTTGTCAGCAACGGAGCGTTTCTATCTGGGCATCCAAATTGCATGTCTCGTTAATATGTAGGTAATTTGTTAGAGGCCCGTGGGCCGGATGTGGTTTAACGAGACATGATTACTAGCGTTCCTTAGAACGAACTATCAACACAGTTTATGCGATCTTGGTGAAGCCTATCCCCTTCCCTGGAAGTGTGCGTACATCAAAAGTAATGTAAAACATCCTGCAGTTAGTCAGTCCATAGGGGAAAGGTAGCCATCACCTAACGTTTGGTTGGTTTGTGTTCGTAAATAAGAACAACAGACTACAAGGTAGCACTATAATTCAAATTGGCCCTAACGAGTTGCGAGTTCGGTTCAGCCTTCCATAAGCGATATGTCTACCCAAGTGTCTTGTCCTGGCTATGGTTGTCTATAGTCTGTTGGTAGTGTATTTGTGTATTCTGTTGGTAATTGTCACACACACCCCATAGAAAGCTTTCTCCGAGTCTCTAGAACCAAATGCATGTGTAGGATACCTCGATTATGTCAGAGAAGGAACAAGGAGTGATAACATATTCAACACTCACCCGATCGTTCACAACCACACTCACTGAGATTCACGCGCCTTACACGCTTCTTACATAAATAGTAGACTAATATAACCTAGTCTAAATCAACAGTTGTAATTCAACGTATTATTAACATTCTCGCTCTCACGATCTCTCAACAAACACACAGTTTCATTGCTATTGACTAAGTTCTAACTCTGCTAGCCTAGCCTACGTCAACCGTTCATTCTCGTCGTCTCAAACCAATTCCTAACTTAACTAGCCTGGACTAGGAAGTCCGTATCCTAAAGCGGGTCGAACCCGACTGCCTTTTCTGCTTGTCCTTCGTTATCATTCCCACATCCTGAAACCCCACACTCAGCCCCTTTCTCTTCGTTTCTTGGAACATCGACCTAAAACGCTTTTTGCTCATTTCATTATTGTTTCTCAATTGGCTGTACTTAAGCAATCCTGGCGACGGCGCCACATTTATGATAAACATATGTGGATGATGTGTTTGGGTCGATCTTAGAATTCTTACAAAATACTGCATCTTAAGTGACGTAGATTGCCCATAAATATAAATGGAATGGGTTTCCAAAAGGTTCACTATTGTTTTACAATTTTAAAGAAATAGGATATTTTGTTATTTATTAGGGTAACGTGTCAAACCGTCAACCCATTGAGACTTAATGTGTTTCTAAGGAGGCCACTATCGTGTGACAATTTTAAAATAAGAATTTAGAATATATAATTTGTTATTCAATAGGAGTAAATGACAGACAGTCACATCCTTAAGCTTCAGATTTACTGAAACGTAACTAAACTTTTTCCAAGAAATCCTCATAAGCCACTTATTAAGGAAGCCAACAATAATATTAATTTCTTTGTCGTCCTTCAGCCAAAAGAGTTCATACATTAACACACCTAATAAGGTAAAATATTTTAGACGAAATAAGCGCCAAAAGCCTCTCAGTGAGAGAGAGTGGGCCAAAATCCACCACGTGGGCCCAGTGCGGGTTGGTAGACGTCACATGTCTTCGAATTTTTGGTCCTAAGACTCGGTCCTAAGTCGGCTGATTTGACAAAATGTATGAAAACTGCGCCGATCAGCATTGACAACCAACTGGCATATCAGCGCCGTTTACCAGCTTTCTACGAAAATACAGTCTATCCTTCAACATCATAACAATGTGAACCTTTTAAGACCACATGAGGTTTTCTTTGACGATTCGTCGTTAATTAAATGGCCCTTAAGCCACAAATGCTTTTCCTTTCGTACATATAAGCCACTTGCAAATCCACGCTAGTAATATATTCCTCTCGGCTCCCGTTCTAAATGCCTTTGCTTTTTGAATGCATGTTAATAGGGTGACTTTTATATTAATATAAGACGTCTTGAATGAACAAGCTTGATATAAAGCGACGAGCGAATTTAATGCAGAACTTTTGAATAATAAAACTGAAGTTTCACTAGTTAATTAAAATATTAGAGATGTTAATTTAAATGTGCGCTCAATGCTAATGAACAACAACTTGCATGTCGGCGCCATCTTGTAACTTTGGCATCATCTAGAAATGTTCTTTTTGTGGAGATTGTAAGTTGTTGTGTTTTTTTTTTTTTTAGTTTTTATCGCTGGCTCTTCTGTTCTTTAGTGGGGAGCAGAGAACTTTATTATTGGCTTTGGCGTACAAAAGTAATAGGCGTATTGATTGTAATTGTCTATGGAAACTTCGTAGTTGGCACCATCATTGTCATTTCAGCCGAAATAAGTCCACTGTTGGACATAGGTCTCGTCCAAGCATCGCCACTTCGACCGGTTCAGTCCTTCTCGCATCTAGCGGATATTTGCGGTCTTCATAACGTTATCGGTCCACCTTGTGAGGCCTTCTAACGCTACCTCTTTCAGTACGCGGTCGCCACTCCAAACATTTCGGCCCCATCGGCCATCTGTTCTGCGACCACTGCCAATTAAGTTTGGCAATTCTTCGGACGTAGTTAGCATAGGAAATAACGATAATTAGCATTATCAACATAGACAAAACAAATAGCCGTTACATAAAGAACAATAGCTATCGTAACATTTTAACTAAACAAATTGCCTTTCTCCACGAATTTATTTTAAACACCAAAAGGTGTAATGTCCTCCAACTCGAACAATAACAATACAATTATTTTTTTTACAAGCAAACCATCCAGAAGGGATCTCGTGAAAAATAAAAGCGCTTCAGTTTTGTTTTGAGTGCTTTCTCCGCGATGGTTAAATGGCGAACCGTTTTAAAAGGAAGCAAATTTTCCCAAACTTGCTTGAATCTTATTGAAGCCAACGACTCGCTCTCGACAAAGTTAGCGTTTCGAAATCGAGTTAAGACCCATTAACTATTCGCGGTTTAATTTTCTTTGAGATGAGGTTTTAATTCCACTCTTACTTAAACTTGTTTCCTTATAATCTTTACAAGCGGCGTGTTTATTAAAGAATAAAGGTTGTTTATGATAGAAAAACAAAATAAAGTGCATACATACAAGCGGCTCGCGTCAACGGCAGAGACAACTGTAAGCCGTCGACAGACGTCGACGGCAGCAGTCAACACATGTCGACAACGTACCGCTTGTGTAACGAGCGACACGTTATCGACGGAGGGCGTCGACGGGTGTCGACGGCTCCAGTTTCCTCTATGCACACTTAATGCCATGTGTCTTTACGTGCAAGGAAAATTAAAACTTGATTTTAAAAAAAAATGTTTGCTGTTTTCTGAGTTTTCCCAGAAAAAAGGGTATTGTTTTAATAAATTGACATAACACGGTTTTCATTTAAATATTGTACTGGCAAGTCAGATAAGGCCGATCAGTTTTGGGCACCCAAAAAGTAATTATAAAAAAATACATAAATTCGAAATACTGGTGTGTTTTCATGTTTACAATTCTAATCTAAACTTTTCACACTTGTTTACGAAATAGGCATGAATAATCAAAAATGTTTGTGCCTATGAAAAACAGTGGTCATCATAAATATTTTTGTAACTATTCCATTGTACTTTTGAAATTTGAATTGAATAAAATATCGACTGACAAGCATTGAAATAATATTATTTCCGCGTTACATAAAAAATAGGACGAACATTTTAGTATCCGTAGAGTTTTTATGTTCTGTCATAACAACGTACAAATGCATCACAGTACATAAACCCATGTTGATGGTGGCAGCTGACGCTGAAAACTAAATTATTGCACTGCAAACATTCAATTTGACAAATAAATTCCGAGTATTCAAATTAGTATCACAGTCAGTCAAACGACTGTAGCTAGTGAAGCAGCTAGTTCCTCTAGCGCATAAAACTGAAATCATAAAACATTTAGAAGAATAAGAAAAATAGCTATTGAATTTTTCAAGATAGTATAATTTATTCTTTTAATACTATATGATGATGATTATGGGACTCCCTTTTCCGCAGTTAGACTCTCATTTGGTCTGTTGTGCGTGGGGATACTGGCTAAGAGAGCCAGCCTAGCTCCGCCTAAAAGCATAGAAGCTTCCTGGGAGCTTCACAGACTTCGCGGAGCGACCTCATTGTTCCGAGGATTTCTGCACGTTGAGAAGCCATAGCCTCGCATTCCGAGATGACGTGGGTGGCTGAGTCCTCGGCGTCAAGGCAGCCCCTGCAAAGAGGGCTGTCTGTGGCGCCTATGTTAAATAGATGTTTGTTAAGAGGGTTGTGGCCCGTAATTGTTCCTATTATTATTCTAAGGTTATTTCTACTCAGGCTAAGAAGTTTTCTGGATAGTCGCGGGTGTACCATTGGTAAAGCCAATTTTGACTGTCTACAGTCTGTTGCCCGTGACCACCTGTTGTTATGGAGTTCGGTCGAATTTTTTTAGATACTATCTACTATAAAGTCGTCTGGATTTGTGCCCGGTTGACAGTAATAGGCTCGCCCCCTATTACATGGTACTTGACTGCCCCGTTGGTCTCGTGGTCACAAGCGCGACTCCTAAGCGTGGGGCCTGGGTTCGATTCCCGGGTCGGGCAAGGAGTTATTGAGTTTTTCCATTAGGAATTTCTTAGTAACAGCCTTTTTTTTTTTTGAGGATGGAATCATCAAATGACCCCTCCCGCTCTCGGTAGAGCAGAAGGGAGTGTCAGACTCTTACTGACTAAAACCCACCCGTGCACCGTGTTCCTTCCTTAGCCCTTTGTGTTCCGGGGTAGCGGTACCGCTTTCGGACAATCCCGCTGCCCCGGCAGGCTTAGTAACAGCCTGGAGTTTGGAAGTTGGTGGTGTAATACCCCCGTGGCTCGGAAAGCACGTTAAGCCGTTGGTCTTGCGCCTGATCTCTCTCCGGTCGTGTCGGATTGCCGTCCCATCGGACTATGAGAGTGAGGGAAGAGGGAGTGCACCTGTGTCTGCGCGCACACTTGTGCACTATAATATCTCCTGCGTACTTGGCTAATCTCCGTTGAGATTGGCCACCGTCACCGAAATTGGTTGGAGAGGCTATTACATGGTACTTAAAAATATAACTAGTGAAATATAGTACTATAAGTACACCTCCTTACCCTTTGAGTACAACAGGCGTGATATTATGTACTATCAAGAAATTGCTTATCAATTTTAACAGGAGGACATTTGAATAGCTTTTCCCAGCTATGTTGGGGTCGGCTTCCAGTCTAACCGGATGCAGCTGAATACCAGTATTTTACATGGAGCGACTGCCTATCTGACCTCCACAACCCAGTTACTGGGTAATACGATACCTACCCCTTGATAAGACTGGTTGTCAGACATTCGGGCTTCGGACGACCCGTAACGAATGCCAAAGATCCACGAATGACAGCCGGGACCAACGGCATGGAGGGGTCTTGGTATATGAGGATGGTCACCCATCCACGGACCAACCGCAGCAAGCGTAGCTTAACCTGATCGATCGACCCGTGCGGCTGTTATTACTTAGCCACGAGCCCTCCAAATTAACTTAGATATAATAATAATCATCATAATTTTCCTGCCCTTATCCCAAATTATTGGGGTCGGCGTAACATAACCATAAAATAATAATAACCAAATATTTATTTACTATACAAAAAGCACAGCGTTTTTTTATTATACTGGGGATAATTTAATTTTAGTTCAGGCCGATCTGAAATATTATTAACTAGCAGCGCTCCGCGATTTCAGCCGAGTGTCCATCCCATGGGAATATCCGGATAAAAATTATCCTATGTGTTATTCTGATGTATAAGCTATATTACTGTGTTTCATTAAAATTTGTTCACTAGTTTTTGCGTGAAAGAGTAACAAACATCTTATTATTCTTAAGATTAAACAGAATGAAATAGTACTCTGTTTAATTAATTATATTTCAGATCGTCGTTCATAAAATTACGAGTAGAATCAAGACTCCGATAACAGGTAAGCTCGTTTGATGGCAGTGAAATTCAATATACCCATATTTTAAAGACAGTTAAAACTAACGAACTAAGATTAAAAACTGTAAATAAATAGTATGGCTTCATTTGTAATTTTAAAATGTTGGCCATATTTGGTTTATTTTTGTGGCCATACAAGGAAAACGTGGCTCAGCTGCTTTCTTCTCGCGGCATATCAAAAGTATGTAAATGTTAACCGTGAAGAAAATTCTTTGTAATATTAGATACATTGAGCTCTTTGACAATAATGCCACCTTGAGGTAGGTACTTGGCAACTCTTCAGAAGAGATTACTCTAAGAAAGTGGACTGTTATTTTTCGCTCTCTTACCTTCGCTCTGATATTAAAATCTATATATACTTATAATAAATCTGTAGAGAGGTCAATTCTGTACATGAAATATATTTCCAAAATAACTATCAGCGAGTGATTAGTGATCGATACTGACGCCAAAAATGCAATCAGTAAAATTTTTGTCTGTCTGTCTGTCGGTCTGTATGTTCGTTATAGAAACAAAAACCACTCGACGGATTTCAACGAAACTTGGTACAATTGTTCTTCATACTCCTGGGCAGGTTATAGTATACTTTTCATCACGCTACGATCAATAGGAGCAGAGCAGTGAAGGGAAATGTTGGGAAAACAGGTTTTGTTTTTAGGTGAAGTAGTAATAGCTTAGTAGTAGTTAGTTAGTAGTAGGTAAGTTTTGGTTAATTTATGTTCAGTTTTTTTTAATATTAAGTAGGTAAAAGCGTAGGTACTTTTATTAATTATAGGTATAGGTATTATTAATTATAGTAGTTATAGGTATTTAGTTTTAAGTGAAGTAGGTTTTATTATATATTATTTTATATATTAGACGTAGTTATATATTTTTAGTTATTCAAGACCCAAGCGGACGCCGGCGTCCGCCCGCTATTGTCTTGAAAAAGGCGTTGAATGAGAAATACGCGTTCTCAAGAATCGGCAGAGGAAAGAGCACATCGGTTAAACTCTATAAGAGTTAGTGCCTCAATTTCCAGAAGTCATTATTCCACGCGGACGAAGTCGCTGGAAAAAGCTAGTAGAAAATAAATCTGTTAACCTGAAACTTTGATAGTTTTAGGGCTAATTTTTCCATCACCAGATAACGTTTATTCGAGGAATAAAATTGACGTTTGACAGTTTTTGTATGAAATAACTGTCAAAATTTTTCAAAATAATTCCTCGAATAAAGTTATCAAATGATTGAAAAATTAGCCCTAAATCTATTATTATTTCATAAAGCGGTATAACAAAAATAGCGTTCCCATCGATAAAAACTGAGAACGCTATTTGAAAATGGAACGTCAAATCTGCCGAGTATGCGAGTATGAGCACAATGCGAAGTTTTTTTTTTTTTCAATTGAAAGGCGATCACTACAACAATTTATCATCGACAAAGTCGAAAAGCCAGCTCAATAAGCCTGTACTCAATCTATGTAAAAACGCCAGTTGATTTCAATAAAAATTCATCCGGCGTAAACAAGTTTGGCAACGAGCACGAAGTTCACGTACAGAATCATTTCAAACCGTTCGCGAAGCAAAACGGCATCAAATTTGTCGTGTACATAAATTGTGTGTAGTATTATAACAGGGTCAACTGCAAATTTATGCAGATTGGGTTCGTTTCATAGCTGTGCTGTGCGTATACGTTTGCCACTGGAGATAACGCTGGATTTATGTTTAAGACTTTATTACTTGGTGTGATGCGCTGTTTTCGCTGAGTTAAGCGCTTGTTAGTCTGATATGACGATGTATTCTGCGGTCTCACTAATTGTTTCGCTCCATTTTGCACTTTCCGAGTGACGTTGGACGCGGAATCATTTTCCGAGTCTCTGGCAATTAGTAAACTGTTCCTGTGGACAATGCTATTTGTATTTGGAAAATATAAATGTTTATTTTTGTTTGGCATCTCTTGTATTTCCGCATTTAATTAGTTAGTTAAATATTAAAATACAAATATATACACATAACCTGCATTAAACAGTCAATTCACATGACATTATATATTTTAATAAACTAGTGTTCTTAGATATTTATGTTTACTTATACATATCGATTTCGGTTTAAAGATATTTATTCTCATAAAGAACAGAAATAGTTCACTTAAAATATGAGATTACAAATAGATCATACACTTATATTACATCATGACTCCGTGAGTCGACAATATATAAAATAAGAGCGATAACAAAATATATATATAAGGTTCTAGAGAAATTAAGTACACATGGTTAATTACTAAATTTTAGATACATACATATAAACACAAAAATCGGCAATCCTTTTCCTTTTTTCAGTAAATTCCTTATTTTTTTTCATTCGCAAGCACTCTCGTTAGTTGTCAAAAAGGCCTTCGTGTATTCTGTCATATAAAGCATTAACATCGTTAGTACGCACTTAATACTTAATACATTCAAACACATTGCCAGATAAAAAAATAATTTCCATCCCGAATAACTCAACAGGCATGAAGGAGTTGTTTATTCAATATATTATCGTATGGGATAATAACTCTTGCTATGAATAACGTGAAATTGTGCGAAAAGGAAAGGAAAAAACGCGGTTTATAATAAAATGTTCTTTTGGCGCGTTTGTCGTGACGACATCCCTTTCCGTCAGTAAATTTTCTTGATGGAACAACGTTTATTTCTGTGAGGGGACTGAAGGAAGACAAACCGAGGCGCTGCGGGAGCGCTCATATTTTAATCATTTCATCATTATACCGGATACACACAGCCAGACGCGAACTCAAACGTAAGAAAATGTACGTTTAAATTTTAAAGTCTGTGGAAATGTTTTTGGTAAATAGTAATTATTTTGAGTAAAGAAGTGTGTTTGTTAGGTAAAAGGTTTTTCATTTTGCTTTTGTAAAAATAATTATGTGGCTTTCGACAAAAACTTAATAGGTATATTCTTCTCAACTTAAGAGACCCTCGTATGTAAATGCCGAATGGCAGACAAGCAACAAGGAGTGAGCCATACTTAGTCACATTTTATTGTCTAAACTACCCTTCTACAAAGTATAATAAAAATAATGATGATGACAAAAGTACTCTTTAGGACACGTATTTGCTTTATTTGTTCCAATCCATCATCCTCTAGCTAGATCCTCTGATCTAGAGGTTCTCAAACTTTTTTTGTCCAGCGCCCACTTAGAGAATATTTTTTTTTATAGTGTCCCTATTTTTTTTTTACTGACCATCTCTCGCGAATCTGAAACAGCTATTGCACGATTATATTTAAATGAGTAATATTATACAGTCGTAAAATAGGATATATAATTTTATCTTTACTGCCCCTCTGTGGCGCCCTCGAGGGGGCGTTATCGCCCACTTTGGGAACCTATGCTCTAGAATCTAGATCATAGTCTACTAGAGCATTTGAAGTTTCTTATGCTCATCTTCACCTATTTCAATATTCAGTTCTAATACAGCGTGGCAAGAACATCGACGCGCTACCTGTTACCACGGATTCTGTAGTAGGAGTGGGTTGTAACAGGTAAAATTGCATATATGTTCCGCCTGTTCTTGTTCCACGTAAATAACAGTACCAAAAACCTGTTACAGAATAACAGGCTATTACTTCATACTATGTGGCAAAAACTGTTGTGTATGCTCTGCACGTAGGTAGGTACTTCTTTTTCTAACTAATGTGTTAGACCTCTGCAAGAAAAGGAAAGATCGTGTGATGGAGGATGTAACAGGGTGTCACAGTGTAACAGTAACATTTTTTTATCTTATTCTAACTAAGGTAATTGCCATAAGCATGAATAGAGAAAAGCTTGTGACTGGATGGATTCTGTTATCTCGTCGTGGAACAGAAGCTGTTTTTTCAGTTTGTTTGTCACAGTTACACTCTATTATCTTGTGATACCTGTTTTATTTAGCTATTACTATATATACGCCTCACTCCTATTCTGTAGGTACAGACGCCAGCACATCAAACTACTACATTCTGTCAAATTTCTTTAATAGATTTTCAACTTTATCGCTAAAGTTATCAAAAAAAATTGCTGTTACATACATTTTGACTGCGTAGTTATTCCAATTTTCAATAAAACAGATTTTTTTTATAACCAGCCAATTCAGCACATGGTTCTGGGTCCCTAGCGTAGAAAATAGCAGATATAGGTAGGTAGGTAGTAGGTATATCTATTTACAAAGGTACAATTTGTATTATGATACTATAGGGAATGATACCGTGTCGTTTTCTGTATTGAAGATGAGACTGAAAATAATATGATCACTATGAGCTTTTTGCAAGAAATGAAAGAACACACATTGGAAATTGTATTAGGAACACATGTGTTCCTAATACAATTTGAAGAATGAGAAAAAAAACGATTGGAAGACGTGTCTTTCAATTGTTTTTTTAATAATTTACCTTGTTTACTGGGACATTTCCACCACGTTAACAGGATGTTTTAAATTAGTTAATATTACTAATTATAAATATCGGTGATTATTTATGCGATACAAATTGTATTAAATGATTAAATCCAACTAACCGTTTAACATTATGCATGAGTGACCACCAGGATTAAATAGTTCATTAATAACCATGATATATTCGTAATAAAATCATTAGCACCGGTGAATTTAATTTTAAACATTATGATTACACTATTTAGATTTAATTTTAAGGAAATGTGTGATATTTTATCAATTTCATAACCGATAAAACCTAGGAAAGTTTCCCTTTCCTATCTCGTATCTTCTATTCATTTAATAAGTTCATACCAATATTTGGTGTATCAAGGAAAACAAAGAAAATTTTAGTTTCTCATGCCGTGCACGTCCTGCGAGTCAACCAGAGGAAAATGGATTATTATGGTGCTCGGGACCCAAGGGTTTTGTCACTACTTGCACACAACTCCCATCTCTACTTATTAACAGTATTGCGAAAGGCCCTTTATACACGGCACGGTTTCCTTACGGTACGGCGTATAAACTGCGCCGTAGAAAAAACTTGTCCGTCAACAAGCTTCTATAGTGATCCATACAATACTGACCGGGCCTACACATGGCGAATGACCCGTAGCTTTTCACGGCCAGATAAACGTGTATGTACAACGGGCCTTATACCGCGCACGAAACTATTTTAGTATAGGTCTTTCGAAACAAAAACATATCTTTCTTAAAACAAAAGAAAAAAACAGAAGCAGTCCGCGCTAAGTCGATTCACATGTTTGGGGACACTTCCAAAAAACTCGTTACAAACCGAAATGGGGCGTGAAAATCACTTGGGAGCGAAACGACAGTACGAGTAGGCATTGCAACCAAAGCCTAGTTTCAGTGTAAAATAATACCGCGGGTGCACATTCATTAACCCTGTAACTGCGCCATGCATCCGCTCTCCATACCAGCGTCTATTAGGATAATGGAATAGTGGTGTAAAGCTCAAAGAATGGGTGTCTGGCGCGGAGCCAGTGTGTGTGGACTGAACAAATCGCCGCTTTGTCTATGATGCCATTCTACGTCAGCTGACGCGTGCTTCTAGACCTGTCGTCGACATAGCCCCGTCAAGACAAAAGACATGCCTCACAATGTACAGATAAAAGGATTAAGTCTTCATATGCGTGAAAGCAAATTGAAATTCATGTATTCTACTGAATTTCAATTTCATGATTGAAAACATAATACATTTTCACTAAATAAAGCAACCTTATCCTTATTAGATGTGCACGGTGTACATACTTTACATATTGTTGTTTATCCTTATCGTCATCTGAAATGTTTTTGCTACCCTATTACTTGATGTGTAGTATGAGAACCAGTTCTAGGTCTAATAAGCCGAGAAGATTAATATTGTAAATTTGATATTTCTGTCATAAATATCAGATTTAAAATACACACATCAAAAGTGTCTAGGGATCAACATATATTTTTGCAATAACTTTTCTCCTGATTGATATTAATTAAAATTTTCTTTAAGGATTCATCAAATAGAGTGTTTTCGTTTGTCACAGTAACGATAAACCAAGTCACCTTTGCATTAATAAAGAAATTTGCCATTTTCCTAATAAAGGGATTTTTGACATTTGAACCACTAACACAAAAGTTCGAAAAAAAGACTGAAATAACAGTTTTCTCTAAAATTTTATTGGGTAACTTAAACAATTAATAATCCGTGTTTCTACCGCGAACACTAACAACACAAGAACATCGGTTTGGCATACTCAAAATGAGTTCATCCAAATCACGCTGTGGAATGGCCGCCCATGTTCGTTGCAACAACAAAAAAAGGTCTTCTTGCGACTGGATACCCTCCATATTCGGCAGAGCTCTTCTCTGTAGCATATCCCATGCATGCTCAATCGGGTTCAAGTCTGGCGACTGAGCAGGCCAGGGCAGGACATTGATGTTAGCTGCGGCGAGAGTCTGTCTTACAACTCTTGCGGTGTGCGGTCGTGCATTATCATGCATTAACTGAAATAAGGGACCGATTTGCACTTGTAGAGGAACGATGACGTCTGATACAATCGTCTCAGCATAAATTTGAGCGTTGAGGTTGCCTCTGATCCAAATCAACTCAGTTCTTCCGCCGATCCAAATACCCGCCCATACCATGATGGTTCCACCACTATAAGGATGGACTTCCTGGCAGGATTTTAATCGCTGTTGGCGTCCAGGGGTTCTCCAGTGTCGTATACGTCTTGTATCCGGTCTCATACCAAAACGAGACTCATCAGAAAAGCACACGAAACGCCATTGTTCTTCTGCCCAATTTCTGTGTTCAAGAGCCCATTGATATCGAATCCTACGATTGTGCATTGCTATAGGTGGTACCCGTAGCGGTCTTCGGGAATGAAGGTTCACTTCATGCAAGCGGTTTCTGACTGTTTGGTCGCTAATTAAGTTCCCTGAAGAGTGATGAAGCCTCACGGCTAACATCATGGCGGTTATTGTTGGAGCTCTTTGAGTTAAGATTTGAATGTATCGGTCTTGTCTCCGTGTGGTGCAGCGATACCGTCCTCCATGGCGCTCAGCCACGGTACCAGTGCTTCGGTAACGTGTCCAAAGTCGACTGATAACACTCTGACTTGTATTCAGAGCTAAAGCCACAGTACGTTGCCGGGAACCAGCTTCTATCATTCCCACGGCTCTGAGCATTTCTTCCCTGCTTAAATGACGTCGCCGCTCCATAATAACGTTGGTTTTAATCAGTAGTAGGGAAACAGTAGCACTAATAATGTCTTCAATGCGTTGTATGTTTTTATAGGGAAAATATTGACAGCTGATTTTCATCTTTTACTCGAATTTGATTCACAGTTCCTGATTCAAATTATGAAATGCACCAAAAAGGATCCATATAAATTTATAAAATCATAAATTTATTACAAAGCCACATCTCAATCTCAAGAAATCCGCATAAAAATGCTTGATCCCTAGACACTTTTGATGTGTGTATTAACTTCCTAGCTCCATAAGGAATTTCAAATACAAAGCAATATATAATATTATAGTAGCTAGGTAACTAACCAGCAAATTTAAATTAGTAACCTCTGATTACATAGGTAATTTACTCGCTGTCAAATTGCTTCGTTAACCAGCGATATTTGTCCCATCAAATGAAACAGAAAATCAATTCAGTCTCGCAAAGTTGGTCAGTAAAAATTTATGGAGAACCGGAGTTACGATAATCAACAAGAAGATAAGTCTGAAACAAAAACGGAGAAGTAGATTCTTGTAGGCCGGCTGTGTAGGGTTGACATTCAATAGACTTGGTAAACATCTGACTCGAGCTTTCCTTTGAAACCCTTCAAAAACAAAAAGCCCTTGATGAATCTTTGATACCAATTTAAAGTTCGCAGAAGTAGGGTTAACTCTTGTCTGATGGATCCTGTGGGAGTATTTCCTGATAAAATATAAAAGAAGCAGAATTCATTTTAATTACGTAATCGATATTCTTGAAGACGTGGGTGGATGCTGTTTATAATGGCGTTCTAGCGATAATTAATTTGATCATTTAATAGGGCCTCAGTGAATTATGTATAACAATATTATCAAAAGATTTAACTAACTTCTATATAGATTTTTATTCACCGACAGTTTTTACAATACGTATAATAACTTTAACGTATTTTCAAATTTAAATATTAATAATCATATTATACAAAAACAGATTGGCCTTATTAGGTATACGTATTCGGTAAGAATAGACCTAAAATATTCCTCTACAATAAAAATTCATACGAAGACATTTTCTTTTAATATTCTACAATTTCAAAACGTTAAATGTTCATAATATTATTAATTAAAGTTATATAGTATTGTATAATTCTTAGAATATTACTTGTAAGTATTAAATTTTACTAATTAAGATCTAAGAATTCTCAACGTATTCTTCCGACCCAGACTTGTTAGCATCGCCATGAAACTATTGTAATTCGTGTTCTACATTTTCATTGAATTTCGTTACGAACTTACAACTAAATAATCAAACTTTTGTTTCCCTTTGAACTTTTGTAGCCGGTTTTTTTTTTTTTTTATTGAAATTTTTGTTTCAAGTACAACAATATAGAGAAACACAATACTTCATTTTGTAACCTTTTGAAAATAATGAATTGAATGTATAATTTATGTCTATCTTAATAATATTATTAAGATAGACATAAATTATACATTCGAAATAGATGCGAATCAATATTGATTCGCATCTATCGCTCCATTCTTGGTAAGCTTCATGGTTAATTAAAGAAGCGGCCAAGTGCGAGTCGGACGCGCACACGAAGGATTCCGTACCACAAGGCAAAAAACGCCGAAAAAAACACGTTTCTTGCATGGAGACCTCCTTTATTGACTTTATTTTATTTTTATTACTTATTTGTTGTGCAGTAGAAATATACACTCTGTGAAAAATTCAACTGTCTATCTTTTAATTTTCATGAGATACAGCCCGCTGACAGACTTGGTAATAGGGTCCCGACTCCCGATGGCACCCTTTGGGTACGAAACCCTAAAAAAGGTTCGTTTCCCCATTATGTATTTGTCACCATTGCTATTACTAAATCGTAAAATGAGAACAAGCGAATTGACCGCAGCTTCAGCAGCCTTGTTATTAGTGCCGAGCCACAATACCGCCTAATTCCAACAAATACAGAAATACCCAAAATCGTATCTATTCACTTGTATCGCGGTAGGGGTACTTATCAGGGTAGACAGGGGCAGCATCCGCCGGAGATGTCGGATTTCCCGAGATAACCCTACGTACCCCTAATACGCGTACTTACTACATTCTGCCCTCGGAAAAAATGTTCAGCCCGATTGTCTTAATGTGTTCCATCACGAAGGGGAAAAGGGTGCGAACGATAATAAAGAATACATGATTTTGGTTGTTCTGGTTTAATTAACATTGATTAATCAGTGGGGAGTTTTGTGGAAGCCAGATTATGAATACGAAACACAAAAATACTTCTTTTATCGCTTTTATTTCTTTTTCTTAGTTACTATTTGATCGGCAAAGATCGTCACTCACTGGACGCTTGAGGGCATCATTGTCAAGGTAGACCACGGCAAAAATCGTCACTCACTGGACGCTTGAGGGCATCGTCGTCGAGATAGACCACGGCAAAGGTGGTGTGAGGATCTGATAAGGATTGCAGTGCGAACATGGCCAGAGATCGCACAAGACAGGGAGCTTCAAAAGAAAAAGGGGAAGCCTTTGCGCAGCAGTGGGACGTCACATAGGCTAAAAAAATAAGTTTCAATTTGATTATTTTATGTTTGAAAAAGCTTCGAATTGGACTTTATTCATTCGATCAAATTGTAATAAAGAAAAACTTTTGCAAAGCGTAACAAAATGAGAATTAAAATCACAAATAATGTGCCTGACAAACAACAAACAAAGCTGTTCAAACTTTTGATAAAATAAAACGATACTCACATGACAAAGAGCCCTAGTGTGTAACCTGGTATGGAGTATCGTAAGTCTACTTGAAGCTCAGTTAACACAAACTATTGTGTGTTGCAAGAATCACAGAGTGCTTGTTCTCGTTTTCAATATCAGTGGAGCGCGGTTGGCTTTTCTTTTTCCCTTCCATTTTTACTTGTTTTCACAGAGGCCTAGCTGTCGCTCCGGGGAGGAAAAATGGGCGAGTCACAGGTCACGAGCGACCGAAGTGCGGATCGTTGTATGCCGTTAACTTGAATGATTTTTGTATGGTTTGTCAGTGATTTTTCACCTCTAGCCCGACTGTTATGCTTTATTTGCTCGCTTTTTCACCTTTAGCGTTTGTACGCCTCATTTTATACAGCCTAGAGCTTAGACAATGGATGGTTATGGCCGAGCTCATTGTTATCACAATTTGGACGATTTTTCGTCAGCTGTCCAAAATGTTGGCAATCAAAGGATGAACACGGCGTGCTGTCTCATAAATGGTAAAAGAGACCGTTTGATCATCGTACATTATGGAAGCCAAACTGGATTTGTAGACGGAGCACTTGTGATATTTAAATCCAAATGTAAAACAGGTGACTATCACGATTTTATGAATTTCGTGAATATCAGTAAATGGATAAATAAAAAACTCATGCCTAATATACCACCAAATTCTGTCATAGGAATGGATAACGCACCTTGTCATTCGGTTCGAGAAGAAAAAAAGCCGACTATGGCTTATAACAAACAAGCTATGCAAGATTGGCTACGACGGCATGACGTGCCTTTTGATCATAAACTTAGGATGACTTATATAAATTAATTAAAAGCTATTATTTCACACAAGATATTTACAAAATTGACGAGTTATTGAAAAAGGACGGACATGAAGTGTTGCGTTTGCCTCCATACCACTCTGACCTGAACCCAATTGAGTTTGGTCTGGGGTGATATTAAAGAACAGTTAGCACAAAAAAGTATTGACTCTAATTTGTTTTTTAAAAATATATAGTGGAGGGATTATTTGCTGGATATTCCGCAAGGAAGACTTTAATTACATGGTTAACACAATGCTCCCACATTGTGTTAACCATGTAATTAAAGTCGAGGACAACATGACAGAGTTCTAGATGATGTTGTTGATTTTGTTATTAACGTGCAGGACGATTCAGATGATTCTGATGATGGCTACTCCGAAAGTGAAGAATCAAGTTCCAGTGATATTATTATGAACATAAGTGAGTGTGACTGATTTATAATTTTGATAAATCATGCATATTATAGTAAATAGTACCTACACACCTAATACACATAGTTGTTTCACATAATTTTGTACAGTCATCTATTAATTTTCTAATAAAAAATCACCACCTGCGGGGCAATTGCGTAACACACAATCAATCGGAATCGGTTTCATTTGGACAGTTCAACAACATTCATTGCGTTATTTACGTGTTGAGCAGACAAATTTTTCAAACTTATGAAGCAATGGATTAGCAATTTGCTTCAAAATTATTCAGATTCTAATTGATAGTGTGTTACGCAATTAGGGTGCAGTTCACCGTTAACCACTGTGACGTCACAGATCTTAAGAACTGTCCAGTGCACATTTCGCCTCTTACGTATCACGTCACGCTAAGAGCGCCCACCGCCTGCACCTCTTCAGGTCCCCGTTCTCGTCCTACCCCCGCGCCCCCGCAAGCGAGGACTCAATTAAGCGGTTAGCCTATAGCTACTAATATTTGTGTTAACACTGATCTCGCTCCTAATGACAATTTAGACAGCGTCAAAGTGATTTGTAACAATTATAAACTTTGTTATAAGAGAATTAGATAAGCTATTTGAATTATATGACACTAATAAATGTTTCAAAATGTTGATACAATTACTTTGTTAAATGCCGCACTTAGTTGGACAGTTTAGACGTACTGCTTACACAATTATGCAGAAGTTGAAGTCGAGTCTACGAGGAGGCAGCTAAACTGCCAATCTAGTCCTTCCGGAGTGCCACACATCTCACAAAACATGGCGGAGTGGGGAAGCGACACTTAATTAACTTTAAAGCTAGGTAGAAACTTCTTCATGGGTTCCTCACGGAGAGAGGGGCGGGGAGCGAGGCTTTCCGACACATCGCGTTATTTGGAGGAGAGAGCCGACTAAGAGGTCAAATGCTGCGAACTTAGCCCCCTCAGTAAGTGTATTGCGAAGTTCGCTCTAACTCCCCAACTCTTATATGTCATGTTACCAAGTATAATATTTGTCTGCTCGTATTCAGACGCTGTAGTTTTTTCTCTTCTTTATTTGCAAAGTGAGGCTAATGTCGCGTGTGTTGCTCCAGATCTCGAAAACTTGGCTCCATATTGTTTATTCTTTATTATACACGTCACTTGTTTTAGTACGCAAATGTGTAGAGTTGTAACATTTGTCAAATAGAGTATTTCTGTAAATATGTATTGTTTGAATACTTGCAACAGATATTCTAAGTAGGCCGGGCTGAACCGTAATATTAACTATAGCAGGGATTAGTTTGTAACAAATTGGAGGACAGACCTTTCATGAAGGATATGTGTCGGGTTTATGAATGGTCACCCAATACTACTTTATGAGGTCCCCATAACTTTATTATGTAAACACGGCTAAGCTGAAAACAAACTCGTACCTAGTTATATTGTTGGAATTGGCAATAAATACTCAAATATAATTATTTAAGCCTATTGTTATAGTTTTGAAATAAATCGAATCATGAAACGGCATGCATTGTAATCGACAAATTTCGTTTAATCAAACTGATTGCATTCCGAAACCTATTCTGTGATCATGCAAAAAACAGTTTGACATGAAAATGATTTGAATGATAACGTTAAGTCTACATATTTGGGATTCTCCTTGAAAGCGCTCTATAGAGGACATATTCAATTAACCCCTGAATTAAAACCGCAGGCACTCAGCGACGCGCTGTTTCTGTGTATTAGCTTTATTAATTTGCTCGATATGTTGTGTGTATGAAATGTCATGTTTACTTAATTAGTTGCTATTACTTACGTAATTATTTGCTGTGGGTCTGTAGAGTTTTAAGTTAATTGAATGTATAGTTTTAAGTTATCGTTTTTGTCAAGACACAGTTAGTAAATGTATAATCTTTGTACAGTAGAACAGGATCTATATATTATATTTGGGTGGGCGAGCATGTTACATGGTCAGAAGGCCAATTCTCATAATTAAAAAACGTTCAAAATCTAGTCGCAATCTCATGTCAGCAACAATGAATGTCAAAAACTTGCCAAAAATGTAGGAAAATTAGAGATATTTTTCACAGATTAAGACTGAGATTAGAATGAGAACGTTCCTAAAAATACGGCAATTACTTCTCTGGGTGCAAGTTATACAAGAAAATTTACATACACACACGATAGGTGTGGTAAGGTGGCCCAGTGGTAACGGCAGACATGCACTTTACTTTGTATAATTTATATCATCACCGCTGCTTTCAAAACGGTGAAGGAAAACATCGTTAGGAAACCGGTATGTCCTAGAAACAAAAATTCGAAGACATGCGACATCCAACAACGGCGTGCGTGGCGAATTATGGCCCACTCCCTCTCACAGAGAGGTGCTGTGGAGAGGTGGTGTGTGTGGAGCAGTGGGAACATTATAGGCTAATTATGCACGAAAGGCAAGGCTTTTTAATATAAACAACATTAATAAGCATGCCTCGAAAATACCTCTGTATATACATTTAGGTATATTACAATACTTGAAGGAGGCAAAAGATCACGAAAGACTGTACAATCAAAAGCTTATTTGAGCACTGTAAACAGTTATATGAACATCAAATATGTATACAAATAATAAATATGTAAACAGGGACTGTAATAAATTTCGTTATATTACGTCAGCACACAAGTAAGATAATTAAATCCGTTTATGAGACGGTCGTAAAGTGTGCCAAACGCCGATTTTATTGGACCTCATAATTATATTCCGCTAATGCTCACTTCCACGCCTCCATTAAATAGATATATTTTATATTTATGCCTCACTTTATCCTTAATTTGATGAGAAATATATTTCTATGAGTCCAGATTAGGGAAAGTAAGTTTTTCAACCAATTTTGTATTTGATATCGGCGATTATTTCCGATGTTCTACCACTTGTTTGGTCACCACTGAGGGATAGCGAAACAAGTTTTAAAAATTATTCTCGTTGTCCACTGCTGGGGGACACTTCATGGCTTAAATAGGTGGAATCTGTTCCAAAACCGAATCGGGGCACCCCCGACTTTACGAACTTTTTTGACTGCTGCCCCTAGAGTGTATATAAAAAGCGGAGGCGCGAAGGGAGAGGTGCCGAAGCTGCGGAGGTGAGCATGGATGCCTACTCTTTGTTACGCAAGGGCGGAGGGGTTGCACTTCCCACAGCGCCAGAGATGATGCAGAAGCAACTTTAAAGTGTTTTGAGGTTAGGTTGCAATAATTTGTCCCCCAGTGGTGGACAACGAGAATAATTTTTAAAAGTTGTTTCGATGTCCCCCAGTGGTGGTGAAACAAGTGATCGGGAATAATCGGATATCGGCTAAAAGCCAGTTTCTTTAATTTAGCACAATAATATTCCCACTGCTAGGGCACAGTATCTGTGAGAGGGGGATAATCCACCACGCGTGACCACTACGGGTTGGTCGATGTCACATGTCTTCGAAACTTTTGGTTCTAGGACATGTTGCTTTCCTCACGATATTTTCTTTCACCGTTTTGAGTGAAATATATACAAAGTAAAGTGCCTGTCTGGATTCGAACTCGCTAATTACAACTCGTAAGTCGGGGCCGATACCACTGGGCCACCACTGCATCTGCTTTAATTTAATTCATTTAAATCTAAAAAAAAAACAAACAAACTTTAATAACTATAGTAAGGAATCATTCTGCAGATTATTATAGTAATCAGTTTATCAGATAAATTCCTAGTAGAGTTTTGAAGAACCAATGACAACAAGTACTTAGGCAGGTCGCGCGAATTGTCCCCAATATAGATACACACAAACGAACGATCTCATAGTATCACCTAAGTATCTCCATGGCTGAACAATGATCTAGAAGATACTTCAATATTGCCCTATTATACAGGTATCGTCACGGTTCATTAGTCAACTCTTGTGATATTCCTGGAAGTGATTTCATCTAACATAGGGTCGCAGGGTCGTCGACGCGCAAACTTTAACCATGAATACACACAGACACGTGATTCCAGACCCCTAGCGTAGAATTTTCTAGTTTGATAAATAACAAAAAATCAGCTGTTATAGAAAACTGCAATAACTACGTGATCAAAATGTATTGAAAATTTTTTTTTTTTAATAATCGTCATGCAGTCACGTTCAGAATCATGTACAGACGCCAGCACATCAAGCTACCCGAAACTGTCAAATTTTCCCAATCAACTTTGAACCTTATGCTTTAGCGATAAAGTTGAAAAACTATTCAAGAAATTTGACAGATTGTAGTAGCTTGATGTGCTGGCGTCTGTACTGTCCTACCGCCCGTTCCTTCCGTCCACCTGTCTGTCAGTGGCTGTATCTCATGAAGCGTAATAGCTAAGGTATGTTTTTTAATCTCGTAGACTAAATTGACAAGTGTAAATGTCAAAACTGACATAAATGCTATTGAAATCTATGTCAGTTTGCCATTTGTACTTGTCAATATAATTTACGAGATTAAAAAACAGACCTTAGACTGTTGAAATTTGCACAGAGTATATTGCCGCAATAGCACCAAATAATAATGATATTATATACATGAAAAATATTTTTTTTCGGCCTTGTGGTACTGAAACCTTCATGTGCAAGTCCGACTCGTACTTGGCTGCTTTGTTTTACTGCTGCTCCCAGCTATTACCAGCTCTGAGCGACTTAAATTACATAGTCGCTAACTTTGACCTTTCCACTTAGACTTTACTCTGTTATCACAGATGTGTTGAGTCTTTTATCGATTCAGAGTGACCTAAAAACACCACAGATGTATTTCCTGCACTATTATCAAATCATCGTCATCATCATATTCCTGCTCTTGTCCCATGTTACTTGGATTTATTCCGGTCTGATCCCCTGAACTCCCTCCACCCCCTCCCCCTGGATCCCCGCTAGTTCTTCTTCTGTTTTAAACTCGTGTCTTAACCACATTATCTAGGTTACTCTTTTTGATAGGTAAGTAGAGTCAAGAGAAATTAAACGTTTCATTGGGGTCGGCACAACACGATTTCTTCTCCCATTCTCCCCTGTCAACCGTCACACTTCTGACCCAGGTTAGCCGAAGCAAGGAAAACCAGTTCAGGTGGAGATTCATAGACGACTACGCCTTGGAGAGTAATGCGGTACTGTTCCATAAACGATAGGACATTTAATATCGTGCCCTGCGTGTCCTGTCAGCTGCACGTTACAGCAACTGATGGATGCTAGTGATGACGCCAAACACGTAGCCGAATTCTGGGCCGAGTCCATTCAAATTGACATCAACAAGCTAAGAAGAAGAAGATCAAACGATCTTAACAAATAAAAATTTCCAAAACATAATTCGATGTTTGAAATATTTCTAAAAGATTCTCCCCGATTTCTAAAAGCTTGGTTGGGGCTTTAGAAAAATGCGTGGGCTGCATTTTCTTCACATATTTAAGAAACCAACATATGTACAGATGGACGCTTAATTAACTAATATTTGGAACAGGGACAAGTCAAACTACATACAACGAATTTGTACTAATTAAGTTTCCCTTCGTTAGTCAGGCTTGATTGACAAATTGAGTAGGCATCCATTTCTATCGAAATTAACTTATTGAAGGACTCTGAACGAGACACAATAGAAGTTTTTTTGTTACTACGTCGAGGGGCGTTAAGTGTCCTGCAAGGCGTTAAGTTATTTATCCTCTCATGTGTCCTAGGAAATACCTAGGTTTTTCCAGGGTTACCAGATTGGGTACTTTTTTTCACAATTTTTGGATAAAAATTTGGCTCCTGGAGAATGTCGATATTGTGTTCCGAAAGTCGCGGCCGAAAGTGACCACTTCACGAAACTGCAAAATGTCCGCGCGAACGAAAGTTACACTTCGCAAAGCACAGAATATCCGAACGGACGAAAGTTACCACGACAAATTTTATTTTTTTAATTTTTTTGTGTTATTTTACAACTTTCTAATTTTTTTGTGTACAAAATGATCGCCAAAACAAGATAACGGACAAATTGACAGGTGTGCTTATCAGTGGCTACTTTATTGAATGTCATTAAAAACTGTTCCATAATGGTTACAATTGAATAATAGTACAAACTTTTTACCTTTGGGTAAAGTTTAGAAAAATTGTATCATTTTGGAGAAAAATTTAGGAAAAAATAAAGAATGACATCTGGCAACCCTGAGATGTCAATAACTGGTCACTTTCGTGCGCGGGGGCATCTCAGAGATTATTTTAGGTACACCAAATCAAACAACTCTAACATACTACAAACGCATACATCACACACACACGACACATATACATAAAACATACATACGACACATACACATGACACATACTGTCATACACTTACACCACACACCTATACCTAATTCACACTAGAGAAAAGCTATACATTTTTATTTATCTTTTATATTTAGTCTTTTCTTTCGTTTGTTTCTTTATTCTATAAGTTTGTTTTCTTTTGTACTCAATCGACAGCTACTTATATAATGTTACTCCATACTAGTTTTGAATAAATTGGGAAATGTATTAACAGAGAGAGAGCCCTGGCACCCATAACACTAGTTTAATCTTCGCTTGGGTGCCATTGGAATAATCAGTGATTTATGCAATTTTAAAAGAACATTGTCATAGAATTAACTTATTACCATAGGCAAATCTATACTAAAATTATAAAGCTGAAGAGTTTGTTTGTTTGTTTGTTTGTTTGTTTGTTTGAACGCGCTAATCTCAGGAACTACTGGTCCGATTTAAAAAACTCTTTCAGTGTTAGATAGCCCATTCATCGAGGAAGGCTATAGGCTATATATCATCACGCTAAAACCAATAGGAGCGGAGCACCAATGAAGAATGTTTCAAAATCGGGGGATTTTTTTCCTATTGAGAGCTTCCGCTGCGTGCGCTGCGTAAACGGTTAAAGTTTCGCAAAAATCATATATGACAGAATTTTTCCCCTTTAAAAGCTTTAAAAAAAAGTCCGCGACAGCATATGTCTATCTTTTAAGGTTAGCTCACAATAACCTCTTTTATGCTAACCAAATTTGTTCTAAAATAATGCATTATTTGCGAAGGTGTTTTTATAAACATGGTATTAATCCTTATCCAAATAAATACGTTATTCATCACATGTATTTAATTTTGAACAAAATTGCCTCTGACATCATTTGATTTCAATGTATATCTTAGGAGATATCATAGCTTTAAAATAATACTAATGATAAAGCTGAAGAGTTTGTTTGTTTGAAAGCTCTAAATCTCTGGAAGTATTGGTCGCATATATAAAAATATTTTTGCGTTTGATAGCCCAGTGCTTGAGGAAGGCTATATTCTATAAAAGTTGACGCTAGGACCCTTAGGAGTTGAGCAAAAAGAAAAAAAGTCTGAAGTTTTCGCCAAGCGAAAACGAAGTAATAGCGCAGGCCGGCGACACGTTGCGACGGGGTGGGTCGGGGAAACAAAAAAAATTTACGCGGACGAAGTCGCGGGCAGAAGCTAGTTGGAAATAAAGTTATTATTATTACTACAATATATACTTAATGGTTTTAATTATACTGTGCCTAAGCCAGGCGTAAGCTCTGGCCTGTATTTCAGGACGCCAGTTACATTTCAATCGGATTATGGACTCGTACACAAATGCGGTAACTGCGGTAAGTTATAAAAACAGAAAAAAGACAGATTATATTATTGGTTATGACTTATTCTAGGGTTAGTATATGTGTGCGTTCGTGTGTGTGTGTGTATGTATGCGTGTTTGTTGTATGTGTGAGAGGGTGTGTCTGTATAAACAAGAGTGTGTGGGCGTGTATGTAACAAAATATGATGGGATAGGTAAAGGGCTGAAAATTGTTTCTAGCTTCTTCTTTTCAAGAAGAGACAGCGGGTAGTCCTAGTAGCCATGTCGAAATAACGAGGTATATACTATTTACTGAACTTAAATATTTTATAAATAACAAACAGTAACTATAAAAATAAATACAAAAAATTATTTGATTCTCTTTGAAAATGCATCATGCTGTATAGATTTTATTAAATAAGTGATTAGCATCTTCATCGTTTTGTATATTATGATTGTTATTTATTTACTAACTACCTCACATTTTTTTAAAAACTAAGTATGTTATATTTGTATAGTAACTTAACTAAGTATTAAGTTAGTTTTAAAATTTGCTAGTGTGTCAACATCCGGACAAACCTATTGAGGTTTTTGTGATGTTTATGTTTGTATTTTGTTTTGTTTCATAATTAATAAACAATAAAAAAAAAATTCGCTAATTCAAACACTCCATAAATAAACCTTCGTTTTCCTAATGTAGTAAATACTAATTGTAAAAACTTGAGTTCTGTATTGAGGCTGCACGCGTTACGATCCCGTGGGAATATCGAGATAAAAAGTGAAAGCGTAACAAACAAACCAAATATTTTCTCTTTATAATATTAATTAGATATTATTATCACATAAAATTAGTTTAGATATCGCTATAGCTCCAAATCAATTTTTTAGCCTGTTTTAATAACTCGAATAAAATTGAGAGCCATTACCTTATAGTAACGATGTATCTCCTTTTTTGAAGTCCATGCAAAGTTTGTATGTAAGAGATCGCCGTGTGCGATAAGAGGAAAACTAGGTACTTAGGTACACTAGATTTAAATAATATGTTTGTACTTTTTGTTTTATGTGGTTTATAATACTTAATGCGTAATCCTACTTCCTACTATCCTACTAATATTATAAATGCGAAAGTTTGTGAGGATGGATGGATGGATGTTTGTTACTCTTTCACGCAAAAACTACTGAACGGATTTTGATGAAACTTTACAGTAATATAGTTTATACATCAGAATAACACAGGGTACTTTTTATCCCGATATTCCCACGGGATCAAAACTTACGCGGGTGAAACCGCGGGGCGCAGCTAGTCAGCCTATATTGTTTCCACTGTTGGGACACAGGCCTCCTCTGTATGAGAGGGAGTGGGCCATAATACACCACGCGGGCCCAGCGCGGGTTGGAGGATGTCACACTTGTCTTCCAATTTTTGGTTCTAGAACACGCCGGTTTCGTCACAATATTTTCCTTCACCGTTTTGAGAGCAGTGATGATGAAAATAATTACACAAAGTAAAGTGCGAGCCTGTACGAACTCGTAAGTCGGGGTCTATACCACTGGACTACCAATGCTCACCGGGCTACCTGTGCTATCACTGCTCAAAATATTTATTTTTTTAATTATTTTTTTTTTTAATAATGAGTATTAATGACTTTAATAAATAAATTAATTCTTATTTTTTTTATTTATTTTTAGTTAACTTGACGCAACGATCTTCTATTCCACATTGTACAAAGTGATGGGACACCATTTGTATAAAACCAAAGAGGAGCTCAATGCAATGCGTTTTTCCTTTGTTTTTATTTTGTTCGCAAAATAGAAGTCCCGAAAAGGGTTCGACCCGATCTATTTAATGTATAACGAACCTTTTCTTAAGACTGTGCCGACCCTACAGTGGCGCCCTCATCGTTTGTTTGGTTATTTCATACAATTTAGAATGAAAATGCAGAAAACAAGCACGTTAAGTTGTGCTTCACAAGATTATACGTTAATATTATTAGAAGCGGTAGTTTTATATTGTTTAGTTTTATCATAATCCTTAAAACGGAATATAGTGGCCACTTTTATCCGTTTTAAGGATTATAATGAAACTAAACAATATAAAACTACCTTTTATAATAATATTAACGTATAATCTTGTGGAGCACAACTTAATGTGCTTATTTTCTGCATTTTCATTCTAAATTGTATGAAATAACCAAACAAACGATGAGGGCGCCACTGTAGGGTCGGCACAGTCTTAAGCGAAAGAAGGGAAACATGAAAGGGAAGGATTTCCGCACGCTCAATTTTATTTTAAAATGCACTTAGAGTAAACACACTGATGTGCTTGTGGTCGGAGGTATAGGAGCGGAATGGAATTGTCGCTGTTTTGAACTTGTGCGTAAGGAAAATAGTTTGTTAGAAATTTATAAAGTCATGATCCTTTCCCTGACCCGAATGCTTTAAGAAGTTTGCGGGTTCAAAACCTGCGAGTACCATTGTGGCATTTGACATTCATTTTACTTCTCGACTCAAAACTATTCTAAGAATACCACGGGGTTAATTGCTTACTACGAGTACACTATCAAATTGCAATGCCTTTCATTTTGACAAATCAGCAACATTCATTGCGTTATTATTTCAAACATATGAGGTGATGGATTTGGAATTTCCTTCAAAATCCTTCGGATTGAAAAAAAAGTGTGTTACGCAATTCGGGTGCTTAACTAAAGCTCGGAATAATTCCTGTAACTTGCACAAAATTATGGTATTCACCTTATTGCATTATGGTATTCACCAATCAAAAGCTGTTATGGCACTTGGCATGCAAGCTTATTCTTTTGTGCAAATTACAGGCATTATTCCGGGCATTGGGCTGAATAGATTGAGTAAACATGATGACCAATGCTCTCCCCTTTTTCTTCGGCTTCTTCTATAAGAAAAACCACCATTTAATCGGTGCAGCAATTCATTCACGGTTGTTACGGTAAGGAGCGGTAAGGAGCAAATTTTTAGGTAAACGACAATAGCGCAGAGCGGCAACAAATAAGATTCAAATGACCACCAAAATAAAAGTAATTTTGTTTTAATTAAATTATTTAAAAAATAAATGGTTTAATGGAATAACTTTTTAGTAATTTCTTTAGTTGATTGATTTTCCTTTATTGTCATTACATATCGACACCTCCATGCAATAACATCGTAAGTCACTTTTTGTGATTTTACAGGAGAGCGATTTTAAAGTTTGAAAAATTATAGCAAACTCAAAACACCCCGTACAATTTTTGAAACTGGCTCTATTTAATATAGTTTAGGCGGACTATAAATTGGTATGGTTAAGTTGTAAAAGAAAAATTGTTTTCATGGGTTTTCATGACTTACGTGAAAAACAAAACAGTGAAATGACATATAAGTTACGAGGACAAACATTGTATGTCTGAGTTACAATGTAGTTTTTTTGTACTTTAATTTATTTTTGTGGTCAGATAATTGTAACTCCAAGGTGTTAAGTTACATATTTTTAGAAACGAAAGGGAATAGAATTACAATGATAGTACAGAAAAAATGCATTTTTTTTACATAACAATGCCGTTGTAACTCAAGTTTTGGAAAAAAGTGAGTTACGATGTTATTGCATGGAGGTGTCGATATAATGTGATAGTTACCGTTAAAAATTATGAGAATTATGCGACAAAAATATTTTTTGAGCTCTGTTTTACGATTGTTTCATCATTAAACTATTTTATTTTTATAGAATATTTTTAATAAGTCTTTTCTTTCAACATTTTCAATAGGTACACAAATTTTTTTTGTGGCTTGTAATAGGTATGTACAAATACGCCCAACTGTGCGACAAAAATTGAGCGTTTTACGGTGTCCTACGCTCAGGCAGCGCCTTAAAAAACTGAAACTTTGTTGCTAAGAACATACGAAAAAACCTAATTTACAAATCAATGTGAACTTGCCAAGCCAATTAAAACACAGCCTCTATGTCGGTAATAGAAAATCCGTTCATAATCCAACGAGAACGTAATGACTTCTAATCTAGCGTGATAGAATCTTCTAGAACTAAGAGCTAAAAGCTCTAATAAAGATTTAGGTGGCAATAAACTGGACCGCGTTGGACCCACTCCAGGCATCAATTCTATTTGCACATGTAAAGATTGCTAGGATCCCCAATCGGAGTTTCGCGACCGGGAATAGTGCAATTTTGCCGGTGAATTTCAATGTTTTTCGGGATTAGTGTTCTGTGATTCTCGGCATACGGTGCCAGGTTCTAAGTTACCTACTGTCAATAGTATCTATCCTTTTCGTATAAAATCTTCCAACTCATTCTCAAAAGAGATTATCAGAAAAAAAACGTAGCGTTTACGTTTAACAGATTGTCTAAAATTTTTGTTCCAGTAGCTATCATTACATTACCATTATTACAGTATTATCTTGTACAACCACAGTTCATCTAGTTAAAATAAAAAGTAGAAATCTCTTCATCCACAGTTCCACACAGTCATTCATTAATTAAAACAAAGCTAATGCAAGCAGTGCCATCTGTTGTGTGAGCAGTGAACTAAAAGATGTCACACATCGTGTGAGAAACGTTGACGCTAAAGCTACTGGAAATGCCAAGCATTATCATCATTAATCAGTGTTAGAAAACAATTTGAGAACACTGGAATGTCGCAGTAGAAAAAGTTTTTTTGTTTGTAAATATAATTATGTACGGTTAGTTGCTCTAAAGGCGATTAACACTTCTCAAATATTTTGCTCAATAACTGAGATTTAAAAAAACTGAAGTGTTGATATTTTGCGCAATAACTGAGATTAAAAAAACTGAAGTGTTAATCGAATTTTGTTGCTGACTGTACCTACCTAAAGGCAATACGTGGTCTTTATCAGAAGAGTTCTTATTGTCTCTTATGCGTAGGTATGCGGGCGAGGAGATTTAAGTAAATGAAAGTCAATAATATTATATCTCTTATAAATACTCACAAGTCTCTAATGATCATATAAGGGAATGAACAATAATGTAAACACGTTCCACCGAGTAGGTCAGGTGCGAGTGCAAATCAATCAACTCACTATATTGCAAGGGTAGTCTCAATGATCATCACTATCACAGGCGCCATAAATTAATGCCGGCTTCGATCGTTCTAAAACTAAGTCTTGCAAGTTTGGTGTCATTAAACCTGTAGCGGTATCTAAAACGCCACATGCGAACTACGCGTCATACTGACGTCACGCAAAATCCTACATTGCGCAATCAGAGTTTACCGAGCAACTATCTTAAATACAACGACCCGACATGAATCATCGAGCACTTGCCCGTCAGACACTACACCCGTGACCCATCTGGTCGGAGGATGCTCCCTTTTCTATAGAGGATGAGTGAACTTTACACCCTGTTCCTCATACCTCTATAAATAAGCCTGTAGACGCCCCGCAATCTTTATTTTTTTTTTGTTTGTAAATATTTTTATTTTCTTCCACCGTCAAAACAAAATACATGCCTACTTTCTCATACATGCCTCCTTTCTCTGATCAATCTGCGTTTAATGGTCTATCATAGTACCTACGTGATAATAGCAAAATCGTGGTGTCTCTCCCACTAAAACCATTAGTGAACAATTAGGTTGAAGTGCTTAGTTAGGAACACGCGTAATCTGTTAGAAAGTCAAAAGTTAGAGATGACATAATCACCAACCACGCTTGGCGTTGGAAAATACTGTTAATTACAAAAAGATAGATGTTGCTATACTTTTTGTTTAGGTATTTAGCATAATCAGCCTATAATGTTTAACTGTTGGGACATAGGCCTCCTCTTTTTGATAGGGAGTGCGCTGTAATCTACTACTTGGTTCGAACCAACGACCTGCAACTCGTAAGTTAGGGCCATTACCGCTGGGCCACGACTGCTCATGTACTTATATTCTACAAAAACATATTTGAATAAAAATTTGCTCCTCCTGCCCACCCCCCCTGCTCGTCCCTGTCCTTAAACATAAACATTTTACATGTATTTTTATCTCACACTAGCGGCCCGTCCCGGCTTCACACGGGTAGAAAAAAAAGCCTATATTATTCAGTGATAATGTAGCATTGAAATGGTGAAAGAATTTTTTAAATCGGTCTAGTACTTTTTGAGCCAATTCGTTACAAACATACTTACATACAAATCTTTCCTCTTTATAATATTAGTATAGATTCAGATGGCTGAAAAAAATCTAGCCTATTTTATAAACCAAGAAATCCATTTAACGTTTTACAACTCCTAAAACTTACTGGAACAAACAGCTGACGCTTTCATCATCTCTGTTCCACTAATAAATATAAATGAACTTAATTTAACCGTATCTAAATAAAAACGAGGTGCTAGAGCGCTCTTTTAGCTTTAATAAAGTATGCAACGCGTAGGCTCTGTCATTTTGAATAATAATATCTGCGCAAATGAGATTTTGTGGAGCGTTATTATGAAAATAAAGCTTTATTTGCTTAATGGTTATAACTAATAACTATTAATAATAATGAACTACCTCGTTGGTTCAGTGTTCGCAAGCACTACTACCGAGCATGAGGTCCTGCGTTAGATTCTCTGTTGCGTTGAAGGCAATACGCTCGCCCCTATTACAATTACATGAGATTTAAACATGCTGGCGAAATGGATACTATAAGTGCAGCTCTCTTTAACTCTCTCTATGCCCTCTTCGGAGAATAAAGGCCTGATGATGCGTTCTGTATATATCAAAATATTAGTTCAGGGTGGGTGTTCAGCCAATTCCAAGGTAACAACTTACGATTATTTTTATTACAAACAAAAATTACTAGATATTTTCCCATTATAAGGCTAGGCAATTTTGTAAGAAAAAATAACATTCGTCAAATCTCTACCTTTTTGGTGGTTTAAAACGCGATTTAGACACTTTTCGTCGTGTTTTTCATCAAATGTTTGCATACTTTATTAGGTGTAGAATCACTATAAGAGTCGACAAAGGTTGTTTTTAATCCTAAAAAATTACCACAATACGTCTCTTTATATAACCCTACAGAAAAAGTCAGGACCTGTCGAATCTGATTAATTTTGGGATTAATTAATGTGGACATTGAATGTAGTAACAGCAGCACTTATCATGTAGCTTTTTCAAGGAAGAATGGTGCAATTACTCCACTTAACCAGTTAGAAAAAATAATAATTTAGGGGGTTCTAAGTCTGTCCACAAAGGTTGTTTTTCTCCGCAATAGTAAATACTTTGTTTATTTACAAATCCTTTGTGATCAAAGTGGAATTGTCACCCGTACTGTTGAAATAAATTGGGCCGTTTTTCGATCCGTTTAGGAATACTTTGGAATAAAATTACTGGACTTAATATGCGGTAGTGATGGTCTTACAAATGGTGCATAAGGAATTAGCCGCATTTTAAATAAATAGTGGTTAACAAAATGAAAATTGTGGCCAGAAAAAGCTGTTGTATACATTCGAGTTGGCCACCCTACAGTAGCAACATGCTTTTAAAATATAAACTATCTAGTTTTTATTGCACCGATTTTGCTTTATTCGCAATAGAATTTTATCATCACTGCAGATATTATGGTTAAGAATACCAGCAGATATGAAGTTTAGTTTATGATTCACTTTAGTGCCAAGTTTCATCGAAATTGCTGCAGCCGTTTGTGCATGACTGAGTAACAAACTGGCAAATAAACTTTTAGATTTAGGTATGCTGCAAAAAATATTCTCTCCAGTTTCCAATACCAGTGTTCTTTTTTAAAAACTTTCATTGGAACGAACGGTTCTTTTTTCTTTTCTGATTACTTACTAATTGCTTACTTAGCTAGGAACTAACACAAACTGTTATTACTTACTGAGTTTAGTAGTTATTAGATAAAAGCTTCTCAATAATTTATTTTTATTATGTTTGGTTCATGTTTCAGTAGAACATTAGGGGATTATGCTGAATATTTAGTTGAAAACGCCCGCGCGTGCAGGTAATGCACATAACGCTTAAGCAAACGACCCACTGTTTTAAAGGTTTATTCCATTTTAATCTCACTTCATATCTGCATAAAATTTGTCTACACGAGGGTATAGTACTTAGTATATAACTGTTTCTATTTATTTTATGACTTATTAGAACGTTTATGACATTTTGTAACTATAGGTACATTGAATGTGATATTAACTACTATTACAAAGTAACTGATAGGTAATTTCTGCTGTTTCTTAGGTATATAACTAATTAGTCACTCTTATGACTTAAGACATTTTATTACTGACTCTGAGTAGGTATGAAACTAGGAACCTTTGGCGTAACAGGTAATATTTAATTTTTGTTATGAAGATATTCAGCAGTTGTAATGTAATGTAATGTTGATAACTCTTTGCAATAATTGGCAAAACTTCACAAACATTATGTAGTAAATGGTATTTTACATCATAAGAGAATTATAAAAGTACCAATCAATAACATCCATGCACTCTTCTTTGCGAATTAAATACCCACCTAAACACTTTTTATTCACCTTCTACATAAATAACAAAATCTAGCATATTATCTACATAACTTGAGAAGAGACAAGGCAAAAGACAATATACCTTATTTATACCCCCATAACACTTGCGGTCCGCGACAGCTTAATTCAGTAGCATCACATTATCGTTAGCATAATCAGTGAGGCGGCTACACCTTTCAGCTACACCAAAACATTCAAATGAGAATTTAAAATGTGCCGTAATGGGTTTCTTTTCATTGGGCACAACGGGCACCAACTTCAAACTGAAACGTTCGAAGGAAATAACCATTAAAGTTTCAGATGAAGAAATGTGAAGTTTTCTTAACGTTGTTATTGAGTTGTACGAGAAGTTTTGGGAACACTGTTATTCTGATATGGGTTGAATGAGATACCCCTCCTTTTTCCACCCTCTGCTTGGGGTACATCGTTAGTAAGCGCATACGATACAATGTTCCTTATGTATCTGCTTTTGCAAATTTTGGTTTTATATTGCGGATAATAGTGCTTCACTGCCATCTGATGCCAGTAAGCCCAGCTTCGCAGACGATTTTTTCTGCGGCGATTTTTTTTTTGGGCACTAGATTTTCAACGATATGCCGAGAGTTCAAAATCCAGCATTGTGTATTTTTTTATGCGCTCTGTTAGATTCTAAATGCTGGGCTCAACACGGGAAAGTTTAAAATCCAGTGCATGAAAAAATCCCGCCGCGATATTTTTACGTCCGTGCGACTTGAGTTAAGTTGGTAATGTTTATCTAGGTAGTTACAGTCCACTTCGCTTTTGTAGTCCACCTACTAGTCATCTGGAATCCTCCTAAAATTGAAGATGATTCTCAGTAAGTAGGCGTTTATTTAGTCAGTTGATGATCGCGGGGTCATTGTTACACTGAAGCTAGTCTCGGGTAAGTTGTTAAGATCTTTTTCAAAGGTCAATCGTCTCAATAATCGCTGGTTATTGACACAAAAATACGCATATATTTGCAAAAAATACATTTCATTTTTCGATAACTATTAAATTACCGATATTTGCAAACCTCCAAAAACATAAACAACTCAAGAGATATTTAAACATTAAAAAAATAAATTCAAATTACCGCGTTACACCAAAGTAAAAGTTTGGAGCGAAGACGAAACCAAGAGTAATGTTCGTTTTAAGGTGTAATGGCGTACAGCGCTTCGCTCTATGCCGTAATGAGGCCCATTTGGCCATAAATGAAAACAAGTGGCTTAACCGAGACACCGCATAACGACGGCATTACTCGACGGATGGGCTCGAACGTAGATGTCGCGCGACAACAATATTATATTGTGTATAATTTGGTTTTAGGTCTAAAATACAATAAACATAGAACAAATTAATAACATTAAAGGCTATTTTTATTTAAATATTAGTCCAGATAAATTAATCTCTAGTGAAGGTTTGTGCATATGACCACATGATAGAAGTCTTCTTCTTTACGTGTCGATGGTACTCTTCCTTGTTGTTGTTTTTTTTTTAATTTTTTTGTGAGCCCAATAGGTGGCCACGTTGATTACAAAATCAGTAGCATTCTTCAGGTCATCCGAGATGCAGGTGAACGGGCACTTAGGAAATTCCAGCAAGTGGGGCATGGTCTGGTCAGAAGCACTGCATTCGATATACAGGGTTATTTGTAAAACACCAGCAACCTCTTAAGAGGTCATTGTACTCATCATTATGAACAACTTTTACTATGGGACCAAACCTGAAATCGCGAAAAAAAAATCGGCTGTTCCCTACATTTATGTTCGTGTAACTCGTCAAAATGTAGGGAACAGCTGATTTTTTTTTCGGGATTTCAGGTTTGGTCCCATAGTAAAAGTTATTCATAATGATGAGTGCAATGACCTCTTAAGAGGTTGCTGGTGTTTTACAAATAACCCTATATAAGTGTATAGTAATCTATGATAGAAGTGAAAACTTACGACGGGAGCCAAGTAGGTATACGCGATTCAGCGTCCGAATGGAGCTCAGTGTACCCGATTTAGCGTCCCCGAACGGAGCGTGACGGTTCAGTTTCGTTTACTGTTCAGAAAGAGCGCAAAGTGCAGTTAAAGATTTTGGAATGCATGAAGAAGCGTCCTCGTGTAGCGCAGTTTGTTCCGCCAGTTACTCAACTGAACCTAGCGCTCGGCGCTTCCTGGACAGTCACACCCAACACCTTATGTGACTGGCCAATTCTTCCCTTGCGGTGGTAGGGCGAACGCCCGCTTGGTTTGCGACCACCCTCCCACAGGAGTCAAGCAGCCTGGTGTGTTTCGTCGATGCGTCGGAGTTACAGTGCCTTAGGCATCTTCTGAGCATGCTGGTTCTATCATAGACCTCATCCATCGCTTTCCATCAGGCGTGATCGAGGTCAAGAGCGGGCCCATTCAGCAATAAAAAATAAATAAATAAATAACTTTTTTTTCACTTCAAAATGACATGTAATTGATTTTGTTTTTATATGATCATAGATATTGGTGAAATTAAGTATAGGTACCTTCTAAATTATTCGTATGCCCTAGTATCGCGAACAACTGCGACGCATTTCTTTTCTCCTTGTATCTCGTTTAGTCCATCCAAATTATTGTTTCCCTTAGTTGCGAATATAATATGAGAAAAAACGACTGCATTCACTTGGTCTCTGTTCAAAAAAAGCGTCCAAGTGCGAGTCCGAGTCGCACACGAGGGCTTCCGTACCACAAGCCAAAAAACATGTTTCATGTTTAACATGTTTCACCTCACACATCAGCTCCAGTTGAAAACCAGCGTCAGGCACTAGTTGTCTGGCTTTATGCTGAACTGGGCCTTTTTGGCGCAGCCGTGAGGCACACTCTCCTGCTAATTTCCTACATCGGACTTTACATTATCTATTTGTTTTGTTTTTATCTGATGTATGTACCTAGCTGTTTTATTGTGTGTCTTTTAGTCTGTGCTAAATAAATGTATTTTCTTTCTTGTATGTCGACCCCCTTTCATTTTTTAATTTATTTATTTTTTATTGTAACTCGATGAAAATTTCAATTGTGTACCCATTATATGTTGATTCATGAGATACAGCCCGCTGACAGACAGATGGGCGGATGGAGGACGGGTGGACAGACGGACGGACAGCGGAGGCTTCTGCGAGGCTTCTTAATAGGGTCCGTAACACTGAAAATGACGTGACGTAAGGGATGCGTCTAGTTAGATCATGCGTTTACAAGCCTCAAATGCATTTAACAAGTAAAGCGTCAGTGTATAACACCAATATTCCACTAAAGAGTATGTAGACATACTTATTATCTTACTGCAATCGCTCGCTGATGACAGTATTAAACTTCATGAGATAGGGTGTGGAGTATATCGCCCCTTTTTGGGCACAATTCCAAACCAGGGCTATAGCTGAAATAGATGTGAAATTAATTTTCCTTGCAGACTAACTGAGTTTTACTTATCATGTTCTTACACGAAGAAATTCTGATATATGAAAAGCTCTCAAAACTAAGCAGATTTACGTTGATAATAAACGTAATTTTATTTATTAATACACTGTTTATGAAACAAGACTTGCAATAATAATTAGCGAGATTTATAAAGTGTCGCAGGTGGCTGGAACACGGAATAACGACCTTTTAATTCACACAGGGGAGACAGGAATAATTCCTCCTATATAGGGTAAAGTTCATTTATTTGTGTTTCGCACCAACTTAGTATTGCGTAAGTTTGTTCTGTAGGGTAGCTGTTGTAATTGCTGGCTGCACGCCAAACTCATTGACTTCCCAGATATTATTATATTCTTCAATTTACGTTTTTAATCTCTTGTGTTGTTTTGTTGCTGTATTGAGTTAGTTTTTTCAAAATGTTGTTTAGCTATAATACAGATTAGGCAGTGTTGCGTAATACCGTTTCAGCCATGAATAGGTAGGTAATATGATAGATCTAATTATGTAAAATCACACTGACCTATTTAGCAAAACTTTACATAAAACATAGCAACGATATCGCGACACATTATGCACTATTAAAACATGATATTTATGACAACCAGCAATGGCCGATAAAATTTATACAATAGAGCTATTTGAAATTCTAATTAACTCGTAGCCAATAACTAGTGTAGGTACAGCAATATAGGAATACTGACATGATATACTCTCACATTATCTGGTCAATTTAATACAAATTGTCAACCGCCATAAATTAGGGCGTATCTAGTCGCGCCATCGAAGCAAACATACTGATATAAAGGCCAGGAGTCGATATCATTACACATAAATTTCACTTATCTCCACATTCGGCACAATTTGGTCGGATGCCTCCGTTACCGGGCTTACAATGGCCTTCTCATACCTACCTCACATTTAACTGGGACTCGCATTTCACTCAATAGTTCTCAATCTAAATCAAGTCTAAATCGTGTGCAATCTTTAGAGCAGTTCACTTTATTGCATGCCGTAAACGCTTGGATTTATTGGGTTTGTAATAGGTATTCTTGATAGATTACGATATTCGGCGTACGAGTTCAAAGCAACATACAGTATCTAATATGCCTACGTATTACCAGGAAATATTTTCATTAGCTTTTGATGTCACAGGGTAAAAAATATGTCAAGCAATAACATAAAATTGCTGTCTCTACGTCAACACATCAGGACTACTTCGTTGTATATGTAAGGACTACTTGTCTTGGAATTAAGAAAGTGTTGTGACGTCGAATTTAGAATTGTTACAAGGAGATAAGATTTCATATTTAAAAGCATAGGTACTCGTCTGACGATGATTTTGAAATGCAAAATACACACATCAAAAGTGTCTAGGGATCAAGCATTTTTATGCGGATTTCTTGAGATTGAGATGTGGCTTTGTAATAAATTTATGATTTTATAAATTTATATGGATCCTTTTTGGTGCATTTCATCATTTGAATCAGGAACTGTGAATCAAATTCGAGTAAAAGATGAAAATCAGCTGTCAATATTTTCCCTATAAAAACATACAACGCATTGAAGACATTATTAGTGCTACTGTTTCCCTACTACTGATTAAAACCAACGTTATTATGGAGCGGCGACGTCATTTAAGCAGGGAAGAAATGCTCAGAGCCGTGGGAATGATAGAAGCTGGTTCCCGGCAACGTACTGTGGCTTTAGCTCTGAATACAAGTCAGAGTGTTATCAGTCGACTTTGGACACGTTACCGAAGCACTGGTACCGTGGCTGAGCGCCATGGAGGACAGTATCGCTGCACCACACGGAGACAAGACCGATACATTCAAATCTTAACTCGAAGAGCTCCAACAATAACCGCCATGATGTTAGCCGTGAGGCTTCATCACTCTTCAGGGAACTTAATTAGCGACCAAACAGTCAGAAACCGCTTGCATGAAGTGAACCTTCATTCCCGAAGACCGCTACGGGTACCACCTATAGCAATGCACAATCGTAGGATTCGATATCAATGGGCTCTTGAACACAGAAATTGGGCAGAAGAACAATGGCGTTTCGTGTGCTTTTCTGATGAGTCTCGTTTTGGTATGAGACCGGATACAAGACGTATACGACACTGGAGAACCCCTGGACGCCAACAGCGATTAAAATCCTGCCAGGAAGTCCATCCTTATAGTGGTGGAACCATCATGGTATGGGCGGGTATTTGGATCGGCGGAAGAACTGAGTTGATTTGGATCAGAGGCAACCTCAACGCTCAAATTTATGCTGAGACGATTGTATCAGACGTCATCGTTCCTCTACAAGTGCAAATCGGTCCCTTATTTCAGTTAATGCATGATAATGCACGACCGCACACCGCAAGAGTTGTAAGACAGACTCTCGCCGCAGCTAACATCAATGTCCTGCCCTGGCCTGCTCAGTCGCCAGACTTGAACCCGATTGAGCATGCATGGGATATGCTACAGAGAAGAGCTCTGCCGAATATGGAGGGTATCCAGTCGCAAGAAGACCTTTTTTTGTTGTTGCAACGAACATGGGCGGCCATTCCACAGCGTGATTTGGATGAACTCATTTTGAGTATGCCAAACCGATGTTCTTGTGTTGTTAGTGTTCGCGGTAGAAACACGGATTATTAATTGTTTAAGTTACCCAATAAAATTTTAGAGAAAACTGTTATTTCAGTCTTTTTTTCGAACTTTTGTGTTAGTGGTTCAAATGTCAAAAATCCCTTTATTAGGAAAATGGCAAATTTCTTTATTAATGCAAAGGTGACTTGGTTTATCGTTACTGTGACAAACGAAAACACTTTATTTGATGAATCCTTAAAGAAAATTTTAATTAATATCAATCAGGAGAAAAGTTATTGCAAAAATATATGTTGATCCCTAGACACTTTTGATGTGTGTACATTATTTTCTCTAAATTATTTGGCAGGTTAGGTAGCATAATCAGCCTATAATGTTCCCACTGCTGGGACACAGACCTCCTCTCGGTGAGAGGGAGTGGGCCGTAATCCACCATGCGGGCCCAGTGCGAGTTGGTACTATGTCACATGTTTCTGATTTTTTTTTGTTCTAAGACATGCTAGTTTCCTCACGACTTTTTCCTTCACCGTTTTTGAGCGCAGTGGTGATGAAATAATTTACACAAAGCGCCTGTCTGGGTTCGGACCTACAACCTCTAACTCGTATGTCGCAGCCGATACTACTGGGCCAGCACTGCTCCTCATATGGCAGGTGCTTAGATACAAATTGGTAGTGTAATACTTACATACCTTCTATGGAACCAAGAATAGAGACGAAATTTCGGGTAATTTGAGGAGAATAAAACGGAATGGTAACACTTACGAGAGCGAATCAATCTGGCAGTTTAGTGTCCCTTCATGTGACTCGTAAAAGTGAGAACACGTGCCTGATTAAAAATACTGATAACGGTCTATAGCGTGGCTACTCTGGTATGATACTGAGTTAAACAATTTACTTATTCCTTGAAAAATCTGTCCTCAAAGACAAAAGTGATGAAGAAATTTAGAGAATCACCAAAAGGCCTAAAGGAGAATGACCAAAAGTCGTACCAAAAAGTCTCATGCATCAAGATCAAAATATTATAGTAATTATTTTCATAATTTTGACTTTGATGCAGCATGGTAAGGATTTCATACATCCATGAGCATTGTCCTTTCTTTATAGGAATGCAGGGGCGAATCGGGACGAAACTTTGAAAGGGATTTTAATATTGAAATAATATAGTTTGTTGCCAAAAAGGACTCAATGTGTTCACTCTATTATAATTAACGATGAATTGTAACGTGAACACAATTTTCTCCCACATTTAGTATAATTAATTTTTTTTTAAACATTTGATTTACATAATAGTTAAAATTCAGTGAATGTATTGTGATTATAACATAATATTTTTATTGGGGTGTTTGGTGGTGGTTGTTAATTACGGGACATGTTGTTTTTGTAACTATTTAGAAAATTATACATTTACTAAATGACTAGCACTTCGCCCGCGACTTCGTCTGCGTGTATTCGTGCCAAATTTCAAGTTTATTAACTCAAGCAATAAGATTTTTCATACAAACAAAATTCCCCTTTTTCACCCCCTTAAAGGTCGAATTTCCAAAAACCCCTTCTTAGTGCTCCGCTACATAATAAAAGGAAGCCGTATGCAAAATTTCACGTTCCTAGTCCTTGCAGTTTCGGCTGTGCGTTGATATGTCAGTCATTCAGTCAGTCAGTTTCTCCTTTTATATAGGTATATATACATTGCTGTTTCAGTTCAACAAAAGATTTTGAAGTTATTCTTAGTCCACATTTTAAAAAAATCCCCTGTAAATCCCAGTCAAGTCTAGTTCATTGTGTATACTTTCTTATACATACATTATATATATTATTTCAGCACGCGTAAGTACTCTAAATAATTAAGATATATGTAGGTAAGTATAAACAAAGTAACTTATACCACAAAGTTTCCTCGCACAGAACATAACATCAAATAAACAGAGTAAAATATTTCAACTTTAAATCTATCCGTACAACAGAATCATTTTTTATACAACTTTTTAAAATGTAACATCGCACAAGTTTCTGAACTGAAACTTTAACGTAGTTTAATAATTTTGAAACGACACTGAACGGGACTCAACACGGTTTCGAATTTCATTAAAATCCTCCACAAAGTCCACGGATCAGTTTGCTAACAAAAACTCAGCTGAGTTATAGAAATACCGTGATTTTGAACAGCTCTAAAAACTTCAATTTGAATGCATTTCCATTAGGCAAGTGGGAGCCAGGCGTGAATTAATTGCTCGTAAGTTTGTATGAAACTATAATTACTTTTACATTTTCATTAAAAGCTTGTTAGTAGTCCAGTTTAAAGTGAATTGTGTTTCCATGGAAGGAAATATTTGGTTCAAAAGATTATCTCGTTATTCTCTTAAGTGAGATCGTGGATTCTCATCTTGATTAAGGTCTAAAACACATCCACGAAGGCACGAAACACGCAAGGACAGCGGCGCGCAAACTATAACTATGAATTCAGCACATGATTTTGAACCTTTACAGTGAAATTTGAGAAAATTTACGCTGTAAAAAAAACTGCTATTTCATAAAAAAGTGAAATACCTACGCGGTTAAAGTGTATGAAAGAACTATTTTTTTTTTAATAACCGACGAAAAATTTAAGGAAGAAAAGAAAAAAAAATTTGGAAAATCCAAAAGTGCACGCCTCATAATCTCATTTTTCAATATAAAATTGATTATTTGTAAAGGTATATAATAATATAAGTATGTAGATACACTCATTCTCATGTGCCAAAGCTCTTGTACTGTCTCAAGATCTTTCAAGGTGTCACTACTGTTGAATTGGATGGTAATTTAAATTGAAAATTTAAACATTAATCAATGGAGTTAAGGAGATCCAAGTGCCCAATTGCCTAGTCCCTATTGTGTTTTATGTGTATGACTAGCGGCCCGTCCCGGTTTTGCACGGGTGGAAAAAAAAAATGCCTGTATTAATCAGTGATAATGTAGCATTAAAATGGTGAAAGAATTTTAAAATCGGTCCAGTACTTTTTGAGCCAATTCGTTACAAACATACATACAAATCTTTCCTCTTTATAATATTATATTAAACCTTTGAAGTACGGTCGATATTTTTTTTGTTTATTTAAAAAAACAAACAATTAAACCACATCGAATCAGACCGTGAAAAGTGAAAGGTTTCTATTCCTAATTATACTGAAGCGTAAGAGAAAAAAAAGACTTGATTAGTAAAGTATTTTGGTCGTTATCGTGTTAACAAAAAAAGAATCCGCACACACGGACGTCCAAGACAGAACTTTTTAAACAGTTTTTAAACTAGTTTAAATAACAAAAATTGCATCAAAAATATCATGAGTGTTAGAAATAGGATTTTTTCCTGATATGTGTGTATATATTATTTTACAAGTGCAATATATATGATAAATAGAGACATTTTAAGTTTGAAAAATCAGTTGTTTAGCGTGAAGTGACAGTAGTACCCACCTCAACGCTTCGCTTAAGAGGCGTGCAAAAATAAGTTTATTTGACCCAGGTTATTTTTATTTTAGGTTATTATTTGACCCAGGTAAGTATTTCAATGCAGTAGGGTCCAGAATCATGTGCTGAATCCGTTTTTACAGTTTGCGCGTCGATTTTCAAGCCAACTGTATATGCCGTAGGTATATGGGACTTAAACATAACTGGACGAAATGTGGGTATACGATAGATTTAAATACTGAGCTACCCGAAACTGTTAATTTTTCCTAATCAACTTTGAACGTTATACTTTAGCGATAAAGTTGAAAATCAATTAAAGAAATTTAACAGATTGTAGTAGCTTGATGTGCTGACGTCTGTACAGCCCTGCCCAACCCTTCAGTGAAATAAGGCGTGATGTTAAGTGTGTTGTAAAATTGTCTATATGTTGCAGCTAACTGGTTTAATTAGCCGTTTAGTTATTCGCCTAGTCTTTTAACTAAACGGCGGCTGTTCAACTAACGGCCTGAATGAATTCTGTTATAGTTTAGGTTGAAACTATAACCAATCACGCGCGAGCCGAATTGGTTGCAGTAACTAAGCCACGGCACCCCGACCAAGTGGGTTAGGTTAGGTTAGCCGCCCTGGGACCTGGAGGCGAAAGTACTCGCGTCATTGTATCGGTGGCGCGAGGAAGCGAGGGCGCGGGGCGAGCAACCGATGCAGCAACATATAGAGCTGCGTCGGTCTCAGCTCCGCGAGGTCCTGGTGGCGGAATGGCGGGACAGGCTTTCACGCCCTACCGCCGGCCTCGTCACCATCGAGGCGGTCCGGCCGGTGCTCGAGCAATGGCTCGGGAGGAGGCACGGCTCCCTGTCGTTTCGGGTGACGCAGGTGCTCTCGGGGCATGGTTGCTTCGGGAAGTACCTGTGTCGCATAAACAGGGAGCCGGACGCCCGGTGTCACCACTGCGTCGACTGCCGGGAGGACACGGCGTGGCATACGCTGGCAGAGCGTGCCGCTTGGGTGGAGCCACGCCGTGCCCTCATCTCAGAAGTAGGCAGTGACCTGTCGCTGCCGGCCGTGGTCGAGTCGATGGTCGGCAGCGAGGAGTCCTGGGACGCGGTGGTTTCCTTCTGCGAAACAGTCGTCTCGCAGAAGGAGGCTGCGGAAAGGGAGAGGGAGATCTCGTCCACTCACCCGGCCCGCAGCAGGCGCACCGGGCGTCGGCGGAGGGCGGATAACGCCCTCTTCCAGCCCCCCTAAATGGGTCCAGGGGCGACGGACTCGGGGACGTCCGTCGCCCCCCACACATCAGGACCCGAGGTGGCGGCGCGTAGTGTTCCACGCGCGCCCCTCTTAGACGTCGCGGGGGGAGTCAAACACCTCACTCCCCCCCCCTGACCCGAGGAGGCCCGCAGTGGCGGGCCGGCACCAGTCGGGGGTTGCGGAAGGATCGTACGTTCCCGCGACCCCCGGCGTAGGTGTGAGATGGAACACCGGGGTGGTTTTTAGTCAGTAAGAGTCTGACAGACCCCGCCGCCCGCCCCAGGGCGGCGGACATCCATGAGGATTTTCCACCCCGGAACAAAAAAAAAAAAAAAAAGGTTAGAGCTGTGAGTTATCGTGGCATACGCTAGCAGAGTGTGCCGATTGGGAGGAGCCAACCCGGAAACAAAAACAAAAAGGTTAGAACTGTGATCAACCGCGTGCGAACCGAGAGAGCTAAGCAAGGCGAGCACTACTTCCAAAGGCCAGGCGGTTAACTATACGGCTAATTTAATCAGTTGACTGTTGATTTATACAGGATGAATTTTTGTAAATAGTTCAAAATGATGACCATTGTTTTCAATACATAAGCTGGATTCAACGTCTCAAGGATTGTACTACATTCAGCATTACAATATTATTGTTTCCATTTAGAATATTTTCCAAAGATCGTTTCAAGTCATCAATTTTATACATGTTTTTGTAGATTTCCTTTTTCACGTACCCCCAGAGTAAATAATTATTAAGAAAGAAATTCCAGTATTTATATTCCTTAAGTTTGCTGTATGTTCATATTTCCCAAAAATTTATCCTTATTAGGGACACTATCGAAAGGTGTTATAATTAGAGATGCACCGAAATTCGTTTCACATTCGGTATTACCGAAGTTCGGCAGCTTTTACCGAACTTCATCTCCGGCCGAATTTCGGTTAGATCTGCCGAATTACGGCCGAAATTCGGCAGCTTAAATTAATTTAAATAAGAAATAGAATAGTGAAATGAAATTTATTTTAAAATGAAATCTAGATCAAATGATGATTTCTAAGTAAATAGATAACGTGGATGTTCGTTTTTGTTTTTATTTCCGTAGAAAAGAAAGAACATCACGCATCAAAAATATGCTTTATTAAAATTATCAATTGTAATATTATTATCTATCAGCAAGGTAACATAACATTTTAGGTGACCGCGGGTGGCGAGCGGGACACGCGCGTGAGTGAAATTACAAGTGACGACGACAAACGAACACGATCTGACCAGCCTATCGGTTCTGTAAAAATCTCACCGTGATAACATAGGTGAAGTGAGCGTGAAGTGAACTATCAATGGAGGCAATCCCTAACATCAGGTGGAATGACAGCTCACTTCACCTTAGTTTTCACGGTGAGATTTTTACAGAATAGCACTGGTGTTCATTGAGCAAAAAGCACGCGAAATGTAACCGAAGTTCGTACATATTTAAACCGAACATTCGGCCGAATTCGACATTCGGCAGGACCTACATTCGGTGCAACACTAGTAATAATACTGTGTGTTTTTTTATCAAAATCAACAGTTTCGATTCCTGGCTAGAAATATTGATTTTTCAAAAATCCAATGATGCAGTTTTAGTTTTCATCAAAATCGAGCCCGAGACTCCTTTGAGTACTTTTCGCTATTCCTTATAGTTTCGAATTTGGCCATTCACGCCCACTTGAAAAATTCACCTGTATATTACGTGTAAACCTAAAAAAAATTGCCCTTAAAATACCTTTCACGAATTTGTTAGAAGTCTAGAATTCCAATTATCTAGCTATGTTCTAGTACATTCATCAAAGCTACCACGATGTAGGTACGTTGTATGAATCGTAACAACTAAAAACCTTGTACTAATGACTAACTCTTAGTCTAAGACGTTTGTTATGTAAAGAAGCAACGAGGAAAATGTCCTTTATATTCACACATAAATAAAGACGTTATACTTAATGAAGAACTCATTGAATTATGTTTAAGTTTAAGTACTGGCAGTACCTACACCAAATAGGACAAAGATTTATTATGATTTGTATCTTGGAAAGAACTGTTATCTGGAAAATCCTAATGATGTGTGCATTTAACATTTTCTATTTACTTATATTTATATATACTTTAAGACATGTTCAGGCACGTGACTAGACATGACCTAGTCAGGGATATTGAGTATTCACCAAATTTTGTCTTTGGTGAACAATCATCCGTCCGTCCGCAATCAAATCACCAATCAATTTGTCGTGTTATATAACCATTTCATACAACTGTCGAAGAATGACAATTGTGATTTGAATGTACGGGCAATTTAAGTTGGTAATCAATTTGATAAACAATTAACTCTGACTTTACTTAAGAACAAAAAGAACAACGTTAGTTCTTAAAAACTAAAAATCACGAGCGTAAATTACGATAGGGTTAAAAATAAAAAGATTGCTCATAAATTTAAAGGATTTACGTAAAAAAAATCCACAACCCGTCAAATGCTACTTAACTCCAAAGCGGGTGACAAAAACCCGAAACCTCAAACTCGTTTAATTTTAATTAAAATTCTCACTGCAAAATGGGACGCATTTACACAGAACCTTTGTGTTCCAACCCAACAGAAAGTATCTATCGTTATTGTTATTTTTTAATTTCTCTAGCGGAGTTAACGGCTTTTATAAAAGGGAAAATATAAATATGTTACAATGAACAATAAACCTTACTTTTTTCAAAAAGGATTCTTTAAGATTAAGCGTTGCTTGGAATGAGTTGGTTTTGTTCCGCCCAAAATATTTTCATGTGATTTTATAATTCTGAAAGTACCTATAAGGAGGTGTTTCATGTATTTTTTACAAAAGTTAGATCTTTGGTAAACAGTCGAAGGCGAAAATGAAAAGGAAATAGTGAACATGTGAAGCCAAAAAAGACAGTCTGTTTCAGGTTCGTAAGATGCGGTAAAAAACAAATTTTTAGGTAAATGGCAATAAGCTCATCGCAGCAACAAAGAAAGTATTATCATTATACTGATACTATTTTATTTTTATGAAATAGTTTTTAATAAGTCTTTTCTTTAAACATTTGACAATAGACTCCATTTTGTTGGCTTGTCTGTAGTTTTTGTCGCCTAAGTGTGCGAAAAAAACTGTGCATTTTACGGCGTCCTCCGTTAGGGCAGCTGCTTAAAGTCCCGTGCAAATTGCAAGTTATATGAATCAAGTTCAAAAAGTAATTACTTTGGCCATAAAGTGTCTGCTTGAAGACAAATGCAATTCAGATGCTGTTTGTTGACGGAACGTTTGTTGACGGAATCGATATGTATGTACTGCCGAAGTGGCCTTCGGCAGTGCATACATATCGAATCCGTCACATTTATTACTTAAGTAAACAGAGGCTGACGTTAGTCTTTTGTTTTATTACCTATGGGAGTATGTGTGTTTTTTTCTACTAAACTGCTACTCTGCCGATGGGGTCGAAAGGTTCTGGAATGGCGACCGCATACCGAAAGACGTAGCGTTGGAAAGCGTCCCACAAGGTAGACCCAAAATCTTGTGAAGGCCGCAGAAATCCATCGGATGCGGGAAGTACAGAACCGGTCGAAGTGGAGGTGTTTGGGGAGGCCTATGTCCAGCAGTGGACGTCTTTCTGCTGAAATGATAATGATGAATGAAAACTGCCATTCTGTTATATTTTTTATGACGCAAAATTACCGGCAGTGCAATCCGCATTGAATAAGAAATTAAAAGCTACAAGCCTGATAATCAAGCGCTGAACATATCGTAGCCAGTTAATTAACTTCTGATGGGTAGTTCAGCGCTCCCAATTTGTCTTTTTAGTCTGCACTCAACTGTAGGTACATACGGAACTCGTTAATAAAGTCGAAGTAATTATTATCTTACTTAAATATTCGATTATCTGGACAATTACAAAAACTGTTTGGTTTATAAACTATATTGGTTACACAAATGTGTAAAATTGGATTTATTAGAGTGTAGCTAATTCATTACTAAACATGCTTCAAAAAATCACAACAGCATTTCAACACAAAAAAGCGCTAAGAGCGGCCAATCTATAATATGCGATGGTTCATACATAAATATATGAAAAGAAATTGTTGTGCGTCACATTGCTCGCAGAGCAGATGGCCGATGGGGCCGAAAGGTTCTGGAGTGGCAACTGCTTACCGGCAGTGGTAGCGTCGGAAGGGCTCCCATAAGGTAAATGATAAATGATTTGTAAGTAGATTTGTACATACACTTTTACACGTCAATCATATTTTTTAAAAACGAGATGAGTTCGGCGTTTCCTATCTGACTACTCTGAGAAGAAAGGCCAAAACAAATTCAGAGGTCACACTCTCTTTTAAAGTCCAGATATAATCTTGGTCAGATCATGTGGAGACCATGTAGATTGGTGTCTGAAATGGTCTTTTGAGGAAAGAACCACACAGATTGAGTGGACCTGTCTAGTCAGTGCACGCATTTGTCAGTAATCATGCAGCTCAACTCAAACTTAAGGAGCTCAACGATTCAACGAACAATACCAAAGATCATTTGGGTATGTCGCATAAATTACTCAAACTGCCAGACCATGACTAAAACTATCTGAGAAAAACAAACAAAGGCAAACAAAAATTAACCCACATAGTCTTCACATTCACAGTCATTAAAATAATATAATACTTTAAAAAGTAAATATGTAAAGTATTATATTGTTTTTGGACTGATGACTTTGTGAAGGCCGCAGGAACCCGCTGGATGCGAATAGCACAGAGCCGATCGAAGTGGCGATGCTTAGGAGAGGCCTACGTCCAGCAGTGGACTGAGACTGTAGCTTTTGACTGAAATGATGATGCTTCACAACTAAGTAAACAGCAATTTAATACATAATATCAATCTGCCTAGCCTTTTCCCAACTATATTGGGGTCACTTCCAGTCTAACCAGATGCAACTGAATACCAGTATTTTACATGGAGCGGCTACCTTCCTCACCTCCACAACCCACATACTGGATAATACGATACCTCTTAGTAAGACTGGTTGGCAGACTTTTGGGCTTCTGACTACCCGTAACGACTGCCAAAGATCTACGAATGACATCCAGGACCAATGGCTTATCGTGCTCTCCGAGGCACGGAGGGGTCTTGCTATGTAATGGACGGCCACCCATCCACATACCAACCTCGGCAAGCATAGCTTAACCTTCGAACGACCCGTGCAGCTGTTATTATTTAGCCACGAGCCCCAAATACACATACCTACATACTATATTAAAGCCAATACGAACTAAATAAATAACGTTTGTACTTAAGGGGATTACACGACCTAAACGCAAAAAATGCAAGTTTTAGAAGCAATAAAAATATGTGATGAACTAGCAAACAAAATCAGAAAATATATGACATTGTTCAGGATATATGTTAGGTAGGTAGATAGTGTGTTATTTATTTATATTATATTATTTATTTATATTTATTTATCTTACCATTTATGTACACACATATATAAATAAACATGAAAAAAACAGAACAGAAAAATAGGTACAAAGGTGATGCTTATTTCATAAGAAATCTCTTCCAGCATACCTGCGATAGGACAATAAATAGAGAGATGTAGACAGAAAAAATACATAAAATCATAAACAATTCACATTCATTATTCTACAAGCAACATATCTACTAAAGCACTAGTGTTTTAATTGTTTAGTCCAAATAATATATTTTTTGTAAATAAATAATTGCTTCATATTTTGCAATAAATTACCAGCGTTGTGTCATCGCGCTTCTCTTTCTTTTCTATGCAGTTCGACAGTGACCGCGCTTTAGGTCATGTAGTCCCCTTAAATGATTGGGCCAAATATATCATTTTATAGACAATAATACAGCTAGTTTGCTATTATAAAAACGTTATTACTGACATAAACGCGAATACAATATCTACTAGTGTCGTCCAATTTTTATGACATGTTGTAAAGAAATAGCAATAATATAACATATAACCCGCCACTTGTCATCGCCATAGCGTCGTTGGTTTTTCTACGATGTAATAACAATTCTGAATGTTTCATTTCTATGAGATATGACATGTAATTTACATATCATATGTGAAAGTTTTTATGTTTGGATGTTTGATACTCAACCACGCAATAACGGCTGAACAAATATTAGATGAAAGTCACACTGATTGTTTATAACCTACAAGGTAATTGCGGAACATTATCGGTCGCAATGGCTTTCATTTTGACAGTTCAACAGCATTCATAGCATTATTTACGTTGATGAGCAGACAACTTTTTCAAACATATGAAGCAACGGATTAGCAATATCCTTCAAAATGATTCAGATTATGATTGCTAGTGTGGTGTGGGATTAACATTTAAGATACTTTTAATCCCGGTAGTACGTGCCTGTGGCGTTATTTCCGACCTCCACGCGGGCGAAACCGCGGGCAAAAGTTAGAAATATTCATAATAATAATACCTAATAATCATTTTTATTTCGAGCAACAAGACTCATAGTGTTACTAACAATATAGTTACAAACTATGTTAGTACAAGGACAAAAACAAACCAAAAACAGATTTTGAAATCACTGCTGCAAGGTGACAGGCGCAGCCGAAACCTTGCAGCAGTGGTTCACAATGGCACAATCAAGCCCTCCTGCTATCATAGAAAGGATGCTGTTGGCGCTGCCCCGCACCTTACGGACCAAGGATGCGCACCGCTTCTGCATCACCGTGTAGAAGCAGTCTACGTGAGCTCCAGCGAACATCCCCGAAGCGCTGCAGTATATCGGGGCAACCCCAACAACACCCTGTAGGCAATATATGTATATACAAACATTACCTACTGTTATTATATAAAGTTTGATATGATTATATATAACATCGCTTATATGTACCTAGATATAATTATTTTGATTCTGTACTTAAATAAAAAGATAAGGATGTGGAGACTCATCAATTTGTAAAAAGGTAAATTACCCTTAAAAAGATTTGCATGCCCTATGTCAATCAACGCCATTCATATTTTATTCACGAGTCAGAAGTGGCAGAATCAGTCGTCTCAGACATGTGCCTTTGAGATCAATCAGACGGTTTTATGTGTCCCCAAGAAAATGCTCCCTGAAGTAAGGTTTACCTTATTTTAAGGGGCATTTTCTTGAGGACACATCAATTGAGGTTTGACTTAATTATGTATTAAAATTGCGAAGCAATTGATCGTTATTTTCAGCATCTTTTGGAGTATCTACCAGTAACACCACCATGTAGGTACTTTACCTGTACATATACTTAATACCATATTTTAAACAACACAAAACCACCACATTTACGCAGTATTATTCTAATCTAATTTAAACCCAATTAGCGTTCTAGTTTATACTTCAATCTGGGAAACAGATGAAGCTGGCCTCCAGCAATCGCAAAGGGTAGGATCAATTGCACCTACCTCGGCAGCCAAAGCCTCTACAAACACACATTTAATCTTAGTTTACGCACTCTAACGTCCGGACACTATTACTTCGCCGCCCATAGAAGTGTATAGGCGGCGAAGTAATAGTGTCACCGCATACTTTCATTAACCTTGTTGACCATGACCTGACGGCTTATCCCGTCACTAGTCGGGTGACGTCGATGCGGCGCCACCATGATTAGTCCGTGACGGCTGTAAGCCCTGAACAAATTAACAGAGTTTATTTTGTACAAAGAGATCTTAAATGTAACGAGCTACGTCTAGGTTCTTTGTGTGGGTAAGTTTATGGTTTGTGTTTGTCTACGGCTTCAGTAAAGTAGAGAAGCTAAAGTTACATTAATTTACATACCTAGGTATGCAAATTAATTGTAGGTAATAGTCAAAATAAGTGATATTTGTATAATTTACCTTATATTAGGCATGCAAACATTAATAATAAATGAGTGAATTAATATAAAATGAGTTACACTAATTATAGAAAATGTTATTAACCGACTTAAAAAAGAAGGAGGTTCTCAATTCGACTGTATGTTTTTATCTGTTTGTTACGAGCTATGTACAGCAATTGTAAATCGATTTCAAAAATATTTTTTTAATGGATAGAGTATGCCTCCAGGGGTGGTGCCATATAAATTTTATTAACTTTACTTGGGTAGTTTTGAGTTAGCTTCAATAATAAGTATTTTTGCGAATAATTCCACTTTGCCCCACCGGCTACCCCATTGGTGGGGCAAAGAAGAATTGCCTAAAATTTTGCAGTGGAATCTGCCCCACTACTTCAATTTAGTGGGGCAGGTTCCACTACTTTAAAATCTTATTGGATTCTGCCCCACTAGGGTGACACCTGAGAATAAAAGTATGTACAAACATTATATTTTGATGATCTTATAATGACTTCCTGACAATGATGTCTACATAGCAAGTAGTGTTATACGAATTTGTGTGTGGTAAGTACAACATAAAAGTGAAAAATAAACACTTTATTACAAAAAAAAAAATAACCGACTTCCAATAACTTTAATTTCTGAAGTCGGTGGCAAACAACGAAAATGAACCCAACGACATCGACTTCCGAAATTAAAGTTATTTTTCATTTTTAACCGACTTCAAAAAGGAGGAGGTTATCAATTCGGTTGTATTTTTTTTTTTATGTTTGTTACCTCAGTACGCCGTCATTTATGAACCGATTTGGATTTTTTTTTTATTTGAAAGGATATGCTTCCAGATTGGTCCCATTTTTGTCAAAATCCAGTTCTGATGATGGGATCCCTGAGGAATTGAGGGAACTCCTCAAATATTATAGGCATACATATAGCAATTTTGGTATTTTCATCAACATGTCAAGCATTTGCATTCAAAAAGTATAATTTGGTGAAGTGGAACTGATGAAGGAGACCACAGATAGCCACAGGAACTCTTCAATGATAATAAGTATTTCACGGGTGGCGATAACATATCTCGATTAAGATAGTTAAGCGACTATGACGAAACAAATTTAAATAAATGGTTCTGACGAAAATGGTACCATCAAACCGATCTGATGATGAAGCTGGAAGGTAGGTACTTACCGGAACTTCGTAATAAAACCATGTATTCTAGCCGTGTTTGGGCTTATTGGAATTGTCATGAGATGCACTCTGACTATAAAAAGTAAAAAATAAAAACTTTTTAACAAAAAAAAAACCGACTTCAAAAAAAAAACACTACAAAGTGTAGAATAACTTTAATTTTAATTTTGGAAGTCGGTGGCAAAAACGTAAATACAAAACCAAAGACACCGACTTCCGAAATTAAAATTAAAGTTAATTTACACTTTGTAGTGTTTTTTTTTTTGAAGTCGGTTTTTTTTTTGTTAAAAAGTTTTGTAGTGTCTTTTTTGGAAGTCGGTTGTATTTTTTTAAGAAATCTTTGTCGGTCTTACAGGATTTTTACATCTGAAAACACGAAGTTGAGTCTGTACAGTAGCAAAATTATAATAACTAATAATATCGGTAAAAAGTATTTTCTTGTCAAACCATAAAAAAAATGGTAATCAATAAACACAAAGCACTCAACATTTTATCAAAATATAATCACACAGAAAGGTCCTTTTGAAATAAGAAAAAACTGTATTGAACGGCAAAACAGAGAAGGAAAAGTTAACAATACAAGCAAGGGTATAAATCATTCACTTAGCAAGGATTACAGGCCGGTTCAGCGACGTCCCATTTTATCTTTAATTTTCATACAAACGCGTAATCTTGTAAAGAGATTTCTGGCAGCAATACATTTTGCTAAATAATGCCTACTTATACGTAATGGGCTTATGACAAGGCTATTGTAAGTAGATATCTTGCATCAGGGCTACCTACTCGTTCTACTTGATTTATGAATGCTTGTAAGGTAGGCTGCAAACGACAGACTTTTTGTCGGAAGTCTCGACATTAGACGTTCTATACACTTGTTTAAAGTCGGCATAATTTGGCAGGATTCCGCGCAGCCAGGTAGCAAAATATACATTGGATTTTAATGATAATCATTTATTTGTCAGAATATGGTACCTATGGTATTATGGTCTTAAGATTAGTAATGGTCACATGCTACCAAGTGTGGTGTGCGAATATTAGGAACAGACACCAGCACATCAAGCTACCCGAAACAGTCAAATATTCCCAATCAACTTTGAACCTAATGCTTTAGCGATAAAGATGAAAATCTATTAAAGAAATTTGACAGATTGTATTAGCTTGATGGGCTGGCGTCTGTACATACGTTTATTAAAGGCCAGAAATTATTAGGTTAAGATTAACATAAAACATGAAATAAATGATTTATCTATCTATCTATCTGAATAACATTAATGATTACATCATTACGAAGTAAAATTAAATTTGAGGTATGTTGGTTAAACATAGTATCATAAACATACAATTTATTTAGGATGTCAAAGTATCGTTTTTAATATCAGAGTCAATATCAAAGAGTCAGATGTCAAAATATAAAAGATTACAATTAGGATGTCAAAGTATCATTAAAATAGCCTTAAGCCCAGAGCATAATTTTGCCCGACTGTGCCGAATCTATGCCAACCTGAAGCAGCCATTAGCATCTTACGATATCGTTGACGATACCGTTTAAATCAAAATCAAAAGTCATTTATTCAAACTAGGCTGAGAATCAGCACTTTTCGAACGTCAAAATTACAAAAGACTGTCCCCCCAAAACGCCCGCCCTTCACCACTTTCTAGTGCTTTCGCTGGGGAGAAGAAGTGGCGCAACAAACTCCCCAGCAGCACAGATGTCTGTTGTTGTTTGTTTAGGATCCGCTATCGTCAGCTGTAGAGGCTCTTTTCTTGCACCCCAACAACAACGATATTAATGCATTACTCACTGTGATATCGTGAAGTTGTCATGTCGTTTTATATTAATTTAACAACATGATTCTTCTATGATATGTAAACTTTTTTCTGCTGCTGTAACATTGGTTGGACGATGGTTAACGTTTACTGACTTCAGAAAAAGTCGCACGTATGTGTGCGTGCACCTCATTTTAAATTATGAAGGAAAATCGCAACAAAGACTATGTAAAACAGTGTTTTGAATAGGATGTTTTATTTTCCAGAATTTACTGAACGAAGCCTGCAGTTTTCCTTTTAGCAAATTATAAAATATGAATGGTGCATGCTGAAGAATTATTCGGGAAATACTAATTGATATTCATGTTTCTTCCAATGCTTTTATGTCTGTTTTTGATAATAGGAAACAGGAAGAGGATAAATCGTTAATATTTGTAAAAACAAATTTATCAGATAGTGCCTGATCTGTGTTTTCAACATGTAGGTAAACAAAGGTACCTATATAAGAAAATAATAACGAAGTCAAAACTGTATATTGAATATTAAAAAAAAAAGATATTGCTACAAATTGTGGTAACGAGTCTAATGTTTTGTAAGTTATTGATTTTTTGTCCGTTTGTGTATGTATGTTCCAGATTGGCGAAGAAACGTCAGAACGGATTTAGATGAGGCATACAGACAGTTTATAATCTGGATTAACGCATAGGATACTCAATCCCTGTAGTACGTTTCCATGGGATATTTTCTGACATCCAAGCGGGCGAAGCTGCGGGCAAAAGCTAGTAATTTTATTAAATTAAATTATTTTGATCTCTATTTTAACCTCAAAATAATACCTAAAAGTTAAAATTTTCATGATTGCACCTACCACTGTTTGTCTCTGCATGACTCAAAAATTGACTGGTAGAAAATGCCTATGGCATTAAATCCGCCTCTGTATATTTATTCGCTTGAAGTTTTAAATAAATAAAAGCGACCCTTCAATAAATAATGACCTTTAAAGATAAATGATGTAAAATGAGTAATAAAATAAGCTTATAACGGTCGAATGACGAACAAAAACCGTTGAGTTAATCATTCCTTTGCTCACTGATACAGACTTATTAATTACTCAGATTTAGGAAAGCTCTTTAAATAAAAATTGGATTTATTTCATCAAACAGTCTATATAATCGTTTTTGGCATCAAATACGCGGTCGCGGTTGTAATATACGTAATATACATTCTACAAATATAATTATGTATTATAATGTATATGAAAGTTTGTTACTCACACACACGGCTGAACGGATTTGGATGTAACTGAGCACACATGTAGATATTTTAATTTCTGCAGTTTTTTTTTATAACGGACGTTTTTAACGTGCACGTATTTCTACATCGTTCTCACATGTATAGTTTTAACATTATCAAATTTATCGCAAGTTGGACAATAGGTAAGGTACACTCATATTATTGTCATTATAAATACATAAACACAATATACTTATTCTTTTTTTCTAATGCTGGACGCAACAGAACATAATATAGTCGAAATCAATTGTCACACTTGGGATGATTTTACTTCCTACATACCGGTACCCGAAGATTGTTTGTACTTTCTGCATGTAAACATACGATCTATTAAGAAAAACTTTGCTCAAATTGAGTATATAGTGTTAAATAGTAAACATACAATTCACATTCTGTTATTAACCGAAGTAAACATTAAAAATGACTTGATACAAATGTTTGAACTACCTGACTATAACTTATATTCAGAACTAAGAACAAATAGAAGAGGTGGGGGCGTACTGTTGTACATCCATAAGTCGGCATCTTTTATGAAATATAGTAACTTGTGTACACATGAGTTTGAATGTGTGGCTGGCGAGTTAAGTATAAATAGTCTTAAATTCGGATTATGTGCTGTGTATAGACCGCCCGACACATCCAAACTGCGATTTATAAAAGAATTGTCATCCATATTAACGAAATATCCTATAAAACAGGATTATATAATAATGGGAGATATGAATATAGATCTAAAAGTATGTAACCCCGTGGTAAAACAATATTTGAATTCGCTGTGCACCTTGGGATTTGTAAACGGCATTAATTGCTATACGCGCATCGAAAAATACGGTGATAGAATATCGAAGTCATGTATAGATCACGTGTTTATTCGCAATGCTAGTGCGTATAACATTTATACATCTGTTGTAAATACCTCACCGGCTGACCACTGCATAACCGGTTGTGCGATAATGAGCGCGCTAAACAAGAATGACTCACACTCTTCTAGTCAATTAATAACTAAGATAGATAATCGCCGAGTGCACAGTGAACTGAATAACATCGACTGGAGTATACCCCTTCAATACGGGTGCCCAAATAAAATAGTTAAGTACATACATACTAGCTTTAATAATGTATACGATAAAAGTAAATTAACAATTAGTAAAAGCAGTTTCAGTAAACGTAATACATGTCCCTGGGCCAATGAAAAACTTAAAAAAATGTGTATGAAGCGGGATTTATTATATAATATTTGGCTTAAAGATGAAAATAACCCACAGAAAAGATTGTTATACAATAGATATAGAAATAAAACAAACAAATACACAAATTATATTAGAAATAAACAAATAATGATGGAAGTTTCTCATAATTTCAAAAATAGCAAAAAGATTTGGAGCATTGTGAATAGTTTAACCGGCAAAATTATGCAATGTATTGAACACGTTTTACTTATAACTTTTCGAACGAATCCATCAACTTTGGCTAACGCCTTCATGACTGAATTTAATTCTAATATCAAAAACTTAAGCAACTCTTGCGATGTGCCTCTTTTAGACAAACTTAAGTACGAGATTATTCCTGACAGGTCGATAAGAGTGAAACCTGCACGAGAAGATATGATTGAACGAATCATCAAAAAAATTAACGATAGGAAAAGCCCGGGTTACGACGGGATACGTGCTAAAGATGTCAAGTATACTTCAGCTAAACTAATCCCAGTTATTACACATTTAATCAATTGCTGCTTGCAAACAGGTACGTATCCCGACCTTTTAAAAATAGGGGTGATACGTCCAATACACAAAAAAGGCTCACGCGATGATTTCAATAATTATCGACCTATCACTATATTGTCTTGTATAAATAAAATCGTAGAACGTTACATTAGTAATGAGATAAATAACTTCTTGCAAACACACGGAATAATTAACAGTAAACAATATGGATTTCAGAAAAATAAGAGTACTACACAATTATTGCGAGAATTTACCGATGAAGTCAATAGACAGTTAAATGATAAAAAACATGTCTTGACACTTTTTATAGATTTTAGCAAAGCATTTGATGTGCTCCGTTATGATACACTTTTTAACAAATTGTCGCAAAATGGAATACAGGGGCCGCTATTAGAACTAGTAAAAGACTATCACACAAACAGATACAACATGGTTAAAATACAAAATGAGTATAGTATAAAGCTTCCATCTACGCAAGGAACTGCCCAGGGTTCAATTATAGGTCCGACAGAATACTTACTTTATGTTAATGATATGAGTAATGCTATAAATTCCGGCTCTGTATACCAATTCGCAGACGACACGTGTATAGTAGTCGCTAATAAAAATATACAGGACGCTGAGGAAACCCTACAACGTAACTTCGACGAAATGTGTAAATGGGCTCATGACGTAGGATTAGTAATTAACGCAACAAAAACAAAAATTGTTCACATACATTCATCACACAATAAATGCTCTACTATGCCCACAGTTATAGCACACGAACACACTTGCCTACATAGCTCGCCAAAGACTTGCAAATGCCCGATATTAGAAGTAAAACACATGTATATCGGTCTTATGGTTGACAGCCGATTCTGTTGGGGGCCGCACAAAGATTACGTATGCAACAAGCTGAGGTCTATTCTAGGCAAGCTTAGCGTACTGAAATATAAACTGCCTTAGAAAACGCTTAGAATGCTATATATGGCCCTAGCAGACTCGGTTATCAATTACGGACTCAGCAGCTATGGTAGAACTTATCATACATACCTGACCGATATTTATAATTTACAACTAAGAATATTAAAAGTAATAACGCCAAAACATATAAACAAGAAATTCAAAAACATTGACGACGACCTCTTTAAATATTGTAATGTTATGAATGTGTTCAATAAAGTTGTATTTTGTACTCTAGCGGAAGTCAATAGACCTGAGTTGCTAACCGAAAAAACAAGACCTGACTTTCTGAGAACGATACCACCTAAAAATAAATACATCTTACCAAAATTCAACAATGTATACGGGATGAGGGTTGCAGAATATTTAGTACCTTTTTATCTTAATAAACTTCCAGAAGACTTGCAAACGTTATACAAAAAGAGTTCGAAAAGTTATAAGTATAAATCAAAGCGTTTCCTCACAAAATCTTCTCATAATGTACCTATGTATTATTGCACCTAACAATTATTAGCATTGTTTAAAAAAAAAAAAATCATGTGAACGGCTCGCCAACACGCAGATAAACCCTGAGAGGTTTTCGTTGTGTGGCTAAAATAGAATGTCAATTAGATTTAGTATTTTAGAAATAAATTTAAAAAAATAAATAAATAAATAATAATGTAACCAAAATTTTGTAACAATACTTTTGATTTAAAAGAGTGTCCCTGGAGTTTCTTGCCCGTTCTTCTCCATAGGCACCCAATATACGTAATATACATTCTACATATATAATTATGTATTATAATTTATATGAAAGTTTGTTACTCACACACACGGCTGAACGGATTTGGATGTAACTGAGCACACATGTAGATATTTTAATTTCTGCAGTTTTTTTTTTATAACGGACGTTTTTAACGTGCACGTATTTCTACATCGTTCTCACATGTATAGTTTTAACATTAATAATGTAACCAAAATTTTGTAACAATACTTTTGATTTAAAAGAGTGTCCCTGGAGTTTCTTGCCCGTTCTTCTCCATAGGCACCCACTACGCTTTGGAATGGGCTACTAGCTTTATATTTCTGACTGACCGACTCCTTGACACAAAAGTGCCTTTAATTGGTTTATTTGAAATAAATGCTTTGACTTTGAGCCAGATAATTATATGGACACTTGGAACTTTCCAGCAAGTGGGTCATGTTTGACCGTGTGCTGGAGAGTGGTCATCGTGAAAAGCCGATCAAAGTCTCCAACATCAAAATGTTTTACTTAGTCCTATTTGTTTAATAAGCTTCATCTTAAATGTTAAGAGAAATCTTCAATCATTCCGATCAATACACCGTTTGTACTAATTATCAACCACTTGCAACATCATGATCTACCTTGCCTTTTCCCAACTATATTGGGGTCGTCTTCTCCTAACAGGATGCAGCTGAATACCAGTATTTTTCATGGACCGACTGCCTATCTGACCTCCACAACCAGTTACTGGGGAATATACGATATTTATTTATTTATATATATTTTATTGTACACCACAAAAATACATAACATAAAAAATTACATCAAACACCACAAAATATACAATGGGCGGCCTACCCCTTCGACAATACTCCTTGGTAAGACTGGTTGTCAGACTTCCGAACTTCTGACGACCCGTAACGCCTGTCAAAGATCCACAAATGGCAGCCGGGACCAACGGCTTTGCATGCTTGCCGAGGCATGGGTCTTGATATTTACAGATGGTCCTATAACCTATCCACAGACCAACCGCGGCAAGCGTAGCTTAACCTAATCGATCGACGCGTGCGGCTGTTATTACTTAACCACATTTGCAACATACTTATATCTAATAGTGTTATAACCTAAATGTAATAAATAGAGATGTTCCAAGCGTACTTAGCAACTCAATTTGGAAAAGGGAAAATAATGAATGTCCCCGTTCGTAAAACCGATGAGGCTCTTCAGGAGCCTAACAATATATTATGTGATGATTAATGACGCGACCAGTGGACGGATAACGTCCAAGTATAGACGCGAAATCGATTTGTTTAATTAAAAATAATGACACTCGGGATCTCGTTGTAGGATTTTTTAATGGTCAATCTTTTATCTTTGTTTGATAAAGCCTTTAGTTATTACTGTGATTGATAGAGCTTAAGTAGATTTATATTGTATACAGGAAAAAAAATAGCCAGTGTGCAAACTGTAACTATGAATTCACCATTATCATGATTCTACATCCTTTTTTTTTGGTGGATGGGAAATCATCAAATGACCCCCGCACTGGGTGGAGCAGAAGGGAGTATCAGACTCTTACTGACTGAAACCCACCCGTGTTCCTTCCTTAGCCCTTTATGTTCCGGGGTAGCGGTTACCCTTTCGGACAATCCCGCTGCCCATGACGATCCATTCACCCTCTTAGGGGTGGAATTCTACACCCCTAGCGTATAAATATTTCGTTAGTTATCAAAAAGAAATTATCTGTTTCATAAAAAAGTGCATTACGTTCTAGAATCATATGCTCAGTTCACGGTTACAGTTTGCGCACCGATTATTTCTATTTCCTATTTTTACCAACCTACGCTAATCAAATGCTGAAAATATTGAAAATTCTGCGATCCCTTTCGACTCTCGTTCCGTTGCAGTGTCTGAATCAGTAACAGAAAACCATGCACAAGCACAAAATCCACATGGGATTATTCGAACTTTTAATTCCGTTTACCAAGCTGGTAGCCCGCTGAAATTATGTTATTTCAAGCCCTCATTACTAGCTACTTTATGCAGCGGGTATTTTTAATACAGAACGGCCACGTAGAAGGAAGCTATTAGGCAAAAATCTTTGTAATAAGATGACGCTTTTACATTTTTATACATTTTGCCTGTTTTTGCATCATTTCACGGCGTCCGGCAGCTCATTTTTACGCAGAGGTTTTAACACTGTTTTTGATAACGCCTTTTATTTATTCTCCGGGAAGAAAGGGCTATTAAGTTTGTTGTGGCAATGTTGGATCTGTCTGGACTTAATAGTGTTTAAGTGGTTTCGGAACACAAAGAGTTGATGCGGTTTATTTTCTGCTTCGATGGTGGCTTGAAAAAACTATCTAAGAATAGTCTGAATTGTCGTTGGTTGCAGTGGATTTTATTGCTTTGCTGCTATGTGATTTATGTATAGCGTTGGCTCAGGCAATTTCTGCAATTCATGTTTCGATTGTATTGTCTTCTGAGGCAAACTAAAGTTGGAACTCTCGTCCGCTTAGAAGCTTCAAAATACGGTTCGGCAGGGATATACCAATTACCAGCACATCAAGCTACTACAATCTGTCAAATTTCTTTAATAGATTTTCAACTTTATCGCTAAAGCATAAGGTTCAAGGTTTATTGGGAAAATTTTACAGTTTCGGGTAGCTGTTCAAGCTATTATATTTATTAGTATATAAATTTATTGTATTTATCATCACATTCTTAAATAGTAACTAAAAATAACGTGCTCAACGTTAAATCATCCAACAAATTGTCAATAACATGTCACTGACTTCCATGAAAACCCATAACTCAACCGCCTCTTCCATAAGCCAGTTCCTTTCATCAAAAAACATCAGATAACAAGCGCTCGGTACAAACTTCCAATACTTTAACCACTTCTTAACTACCATGTTTATGACGTATACAAATTCGAAAATCAGGCGCAGATCAAACAGCAAACCGCGATTTTCCGCCCATTGATTCCTTATTATATGTAATTTCCGTTAAGCGTGTTTATGAATTCCTTGCTGTGTCAAGTGATTAACTTAGGGGAACATGAATAAGTATGTATATGGACATTTCGAAGTTTCTAAGTACATAAATTATCGGGAACAACTCTCCCCCGAATTTATGGTCTCACTCTCCAATAGTACCGTGTTTAGATAGTCATAATTCAATAATACGGCTCGGTATGGTGACAATTGACAACGGAAAATATTGTTCACGCGAATATTGGACAAAATGGATTTGTAAATAGACGTTGTAAGCTATCGTTGTGGGAGTGTTTTGATACTTTTGTTCTGTTATTGCGTCGACGTTCTTTGTTTGCGTTTGTTGAAAGGAAAGCTTTATGTGTTTGATTTGAAATCAAAAGATATTGTATGGTTAAATTTCATTTAAAACAAAAATAAATACTTTTTTATACATACATAATAGTTTAATTGGTCGTATGAAGTTGTGAATCATACCTACATGAGTTGTTTTCAATACACGTAGGTATACTGCGTTGAGCAAGAGTTGCACACTAAACTTTTACACCCTTACTAATAAGCGTATTATATCAGATGAATAGTTACACACCGATTTCTCTCTTTCAGTCGTCAGTAATTTGACTTTCGAAAGAAGAAGACAAAGCGTTGTGTAACTATAGAAACGCTATAGAACGTTTATTAGTAAGAGAGTTAGTGCATACAATAGGCATAGCTTGCAAGTCGAGAACGCATGCTATTGCCAAAGAATAATGCCAAATTCCCTTTTAAAATCGAAATCTGCCGATCGATTCTGTAAAAATCTCACCGTGATAAGTTAGGTGAAGTGAGCGTGAAGTGAACTATCAATAGAGGCAATCCCTAACATCAGGTGGAATGACAGCTTAGTTTTCACGGTGAGATTTTTACAGAATAGCACTGCTGTCTCGTTGATCGAGTGGTGACAAGCGCTGTTGCTGGACAACTCCAAAATAATTAAAACAAAAAAGATAGTTTAACACTAAAACCAAACTATGACAAAAATCCCAACCAAAAAGGTATTAAAGAAGATAATGGCCCCGATTCTGTTGTTCACAAACTAAACTAAATTTAAGTTCAGTGCATCTTTTTCTTTCTATTTCATTATGAAAAGGACTGAAGATAAATATTAGTTTAGTTCTGTCAAATTAGATAATCCATAGACAAGTTTAGACGTGATTAAAAAAATGGCTACTAAAAATACGTCAATTTACGTCAGGCACTGACTAATTTGACAGGACTATACTAATATTTATCTTCTGTCCTTCTCTTAATGAAATAGAAAGAAAAGGATGCACTGAACTTAAATTGAATTTAGTTTGTGAACAACAGAATCAGGGCCCGTAACGAATTATCTGACTGCCTCGATGATCTAGTGGTCGCAAGTACTACAGTTAAGCATGAGAGTCTGGGTTCAATTCCCAGGTCGGGCAAAGTGTTATTGGGTTTTTCCCCCCGGATTTTTTTCTCAGTAGCAGCCCGGAATTTGGATTTGTGCCCGGTTTTTGGCTATATAGGCTCGCCCCAACATGGCACTAAAATATAACGGGCGAAAGGGTAACCCTTCGGGTCATTTCAGGCGTTCTGTAAAATCCAATTCTCCTGTTCAACGTTTAAAACGTTGCATTTGGAAACAGAAGATTCACTAAAAGGAGATCTACTAAACACCAAAATCAAACAAAGTTTAACTGTACAAAACTTCACAACAGCTCTATCCCGTTTTTTGCCAGCTTTTGTAATTGTAACAAATGAGAAAACAAATACACAATCACAAAGAACATAATAGAAATGTATCCTGAATTCCTCCCGTGGGACTCTAAAGAAAACTAATAAATCTCCGTTGTACCTCCGTCCTTCTGATTTACACTCGTTGCTTCAGCCCATTGAAAATGGTTGTAAATAATAAACGAAATGTATAGCATCCTTCTAGCTGCTTATAAAATCAATTATGATAATTTATTGGCTTCGACTTCCATTGGGAAATAAATGATGCAAATTGTTTCATGAAGTTCTTATGCTGATTGAAAAGGGGAGAAATCTCTACGGTTTTCAGGCTCTATAGTCTAATTAATAACTTCAACATCTTCAGTACACAATTGCAATTACAGTATTACTTTACTAAGCCTGGATGCAGAAACTCCTTCAGGCCTGCAAAATTATGCACATGCAGAACATTTAACGACCAAAAACCCCAAGAACAAAAAACTCGAAGACGTGTGACATCCACCAACCCGCACTGAGCCCGTGTGGTAGATTGTGGCCCACTCCCTCTCACAGAGAGGAGGCCTGTGTCCCAGCAGTGAGAACATAATAGGCTGATTATACAGAACTTTACACCGATTATTTATTTATTTATTAAAACTTAAAACACAAGTTAAAAAAAATGTACAAAGGCGGACTCAATGCTTGACGCATTTTCTACTAGTCAACCTTAGGGTGATGCAGAGACAAGACATGGCAGGTGCAACATGCGCGATATATAGCTAAGAAATGACTATAAAATATAAGAATAAATACTAATACATGGATCTATCTATTAGTATTTATTCTTGTATATTTTACACATACCTACATATTATACATACCTACATAGGTAAATATAAACAAAATGAACTGTCAGGAGAAAAATGATCGGAAGAGGTGAAAACGAATCCAGCAAATCAGCGTTGGGATATTACGGCCAACTTCTGACGGATTTATGTTCACGTGCCTTCACTTTAAAAGATAACCGACTGGTTGCCGCCCTGATGTTCAGAGGTTCGATTACTAGGTAGTATGTAAAACCAACATGCAATCTAAACCGATATAATAGGAGAAACAACACGTGTTTCGCCTCACCACGTGGCATCGTCAGAGTAGCATGCAGCCTATTTGGCTAATAATATCAGCTCTTAGAAACTCTCATTAGTCTCACTTCTGTTTTAATTTAATAAGCTATGTTTCCAAATATTTTTCTTTCTTTGTTAATGAATTATAAATATCTAGCTGCGAAGCTTCATCTTTTTTCTTTATAAAACAAAAGAGCAAAATCATTAAAAACTAAAACCACAGCTCAAGTTGAATAAACCAGCATTTTATTTGAAAACCAACCTTTTGTTAATGTTCTGCAATAGCTTCAGCAAATAACTAATTAAATTAAAACTCTGCAAAACTATAAAAAGTTATTTTATATCCAACCCTATTATTCAAGTTAAATGAAGTCGTGGAAAACTTTTATTTATAAACTAATAAACGTACTGACTTGAAAAATACTCATAGAAGAACATATAATACTCATCTAAGCTGTAATTGGATAAACGTAAAACTCTCGCTTAGAATGGGTACGTGCTCGTAAGTACCTATAAGTGTACGTACTTCAAGTTTTAAAAGAGGATGACAGTACCTAATAAAACTAAGTGAAAAAGTCTTTTCTGAAAAATACTACAACCATACCTATTTATTACAGCAGCCAGCCCGCTCTGATTTTAAAGGTAGATCGAGTCTCGATGTAGCGATCAGAAGAGCGGTTTGGCAGATAAGATTTTCGATAATATCGCTAAGCTGGGTAACGCATCAGTAATCAACGTTGACCCCTAACTTCGGCTGGCCTAATCGAAAATGAATACAAAAATGCAAGCATAAGTACAGAGATTTCGAAAAATCGTTGAATTGCGGATAACCTTACGGACAGCGCAGCCTACACCGCTGGGATGTTTGAAAATTGAATCCCCTAAAGGTGTTAAATGGGGATTGACAGTTCGTATGGAAGTTCGCCATTTTCGCTGATGAGAAATCCCATCGGGCACACGATTCGTTTTGCAATAAACATCTAACTCACCAATTTCTTGATGGATTTGATAAGCGTGATCAATTCTGATCATTTTCATCGATATTGTTGATCAAAAAAAACAAAAAAGTGTCGAAAATAAAAATAAATACATTAATAACAATCAGTTAGAAAACGTTCAATTTAGTATTCACCTTCGGACGTTTCTCTTAATGTCATTGTTATCTGCGTTTACATAAGACAATTAAATCGTAAATTCTATTGTTAAGATAAGCCCAACTCGTAACGTCTCTGTAACATCAAAATTATTACCTATTGTTTGCTTTAGCGTTGATTTTACGTGAAAATACGGACAATAATAATAGTCTGCTATTGTTATGCTATTACAGTTTTGTTCAGTTGAAGAGCTCTGACCTACAAACTTTGCTATACAGGGTGGAATCGAAGTCATGGGCATTATTTTAACCTAAGGCACTACTCACGATACTGATTGCATTAGGGCTATTAATACGCAAATCAAAAATATTATTAATGCAAGTAAGGAAAACCTTAAAAATGTAGTAAGTCAAATTGCACAAGGCTTATTATTGCAAATAAACACTTAAAGTAATTAAAACAAAATACTTCGTTAACGCCAATAATTGTTGAAATATCAAAATCTTAAAGCGCAGTACAGCGCAAAGCGAAATGTAAACAAACATCACCTGCGCGCGCGCGGGTTTTTCCTTACAAGTAATAATAACAATGGGCTACAAGACATTCCGTCCGGCGGGATTCCCTGAACTCTCTCCGTCCCACTCCCTCACTCGCAAAAATACGAATATCACCCCCGCGCGGGGTATGCTTCCCGCCGCAACACGAAGTCACGAACCCGGAACCAGTGTCATAACGACTGCGCAGGTGCATTGACGCGTAATTGATTTATTGATCCCGTGACGTAATCGCCGTACTCGCCGCTCGCGGCATACGGTGCTTGGATTGCAGTGTATTAAGTGTTAGTGTAGTAGTTGTGTGTTGTGTGTGTGTTTGTGTACACGATGCCTCGACCGCGTAATGTGCAGGCTAGGTACACCAACCAACAATACCCACAAATGGTTGTAATTTACGATCGCGCAAGAAATTTAGTATGAACTCGTGAAATGTTCCATCGGCGCTACCCGAACGACCCTATTCCTTCACGGGGTCTCATTCCACCAGAACCACTCAGAACCTGTTGGATTTTTCGTCTTTTCACGTGCCAGCACATGCACAAGCTCGTGGAAGAGCACCCGTTTACCCTCTGTCACTTTACCGACAAATAAGGTTTTTTCAAAACAATCCACAAGCTAGGTACGTAAATGTTTTTTTTTTATGTATGTTAGTTGACGTAGTTTTGACCGTCCTAAGCCGGCAAAGTACGAAGGGAAAATTGGAATTTATTATGAATCAATTCATTGGCAACTTACGAATGTCACGTGAGTCGGGCGGGGTCAAAGAATTCACGCCCAATGACGCGCGTACGGCGTAGTGTACCTACGCATTTGCTATCGAGAAGCGCAACTAATTTGATACTTTGTATGACTTACTACATTTTAAGGTTTTCCATACTTGCATTAATAATATTTTTGATTTGCGTAATAGTAGCCCTAATGCAATTAGTATCATAAGTAGTACCTTAGGTTAAAATAATGCCCATGATATCAAATGCACCCTGTATATTATTATACTCCTATTGTTATATAGTAAGAAAATCATTGATTTGATTTTGATTTTAGGCACATTAAAAAAACCTAATACGTGTGTTTTACGAGTTAAAATTACATAAAGATTCTGCTCAATTTCGATAAATTCGTTATATTTAGTTATTATATATGTCACGGCTAATGGCCGATGTGCGGCTACACCTAGTTTTAGCCGACCGAAGTGTGGCTACACCTAGTTTTAGCCGGGTACAACTAGGTGCAGCCGGCCACTTCGGGTGACATTGGTTGCATGATTGCGGTCAGTCGACAGGCGACGTAGGCTGCAAGAGCGATCGAAGGGCACCCCGAGGTTAGGTTTGGTTAGATTACTTTAAATCCTTTACACAGAAATAGCTCCATCGACGTAGGATGTACCTAGTTGTGCCCGGCTAAAACTAGATGTAGTCGCACTTCGGCAATTAACCGTAACATATATATTTGCAACAACATCACAACATCAAATACAACACAATTTTCTCACGAGCTCCGCATATTATGTAGGTACTATATTCATTGCTCACACATATCCTCCTATAATAAAATTACGCCGGCCACTACCGACCACTATGATTCTATCCAGGCTCGGAATTGAGACGATTTATTCACGTAACCATTCCTAAAGGACCCAACTACCTGGCGTGTAGAAATAAAGTGCCGTACCCACAATCATGCTCCTAAGTGCGTAGATTAAACGCTGAAGCTCTGACATTATACCACCATACCTCCCATCTCTGTTCCTTATTATTCTTTTATTACACAAACGCTGGTAACATTATGAGGGTTTAAGAAAATGTACGTGTAATGTCACGTTATGAAACAAATGAAAGTTACTATCGTCGCAGAACCTTTGTGCAGACCTGTATAATTCAATTATTTGTCAATTAGATGAGGATCTCTGGATTATTACTGAAGCTACGTGAATGAGGAATTATGGAACTCAAAGTTTTACTGGGTCACAAAAATAATTTTTTAGTTTTCTAGAACTTGAAATAAAATATAAACTTGAAAGCTAGCTTGCTTTTAAAAGGCAACTTCAAAACCAGACGGAAAAATATTACCATGTAGAGTGGCGAACAAATGCGTCACAATATTCGATAGCACCTCATTTCTCAAAATCGGTTCAATAACATACACTATTCATATTCCCTTTTTTTCTGCTGGAAATAAAAACAAGCAGCCTCATCTCCGATGTCCACAGTTGACTCAAATAAAGCCGCAGACAGAGAAGTAAACTTTCATAACGTTGAAATATACATGCTATAAAGAAAAATAGCAATAAATAAACAATTTTCCACATCATAAATCGTGTATAACAACAAGAAAACTGCAAATTTATGCAGATTTCATAGCGAAGCCGCGTGTCGCGCGCGTTTGGAGAGTCCGATGCCCCGCGATAAGACAGGACTCCTACGTATTTATGTAAATATGACTACATTATGTATATTAAACCGAGATTTTTCTGTTACATTCGCGTATGAATGCATAAAGTGCGGCGTGGTGTATCTCTGCTTCTTGTTTACATTATCCACAAACAAATTATTTTTAAAATTGTTACGCCATGCTTGCAAAGCGGTGAGATAATTAAAGTTTTTGCATGTTTAACCAGACGGTAGTTTCGTTGGCTTGCAAATTAGTTTGTAGATAATTAAGGAAGTGTCCCTTGCCGTTTTTAAATCAAGCATTTAGTGGCCCAGACTACGGTGACACAAACGGTTGATACAGATCAGCAAAAGCAATAAAAACAGGGCCAATTTATTGTTCCTGTCGCATTTAGTGTTCCTAGGGTGGCAAGTTGTCATATTTATTTGCTAATATTATAAGAATTGGGTCTCAATAAGACTTAATAGGTGTACCTATTTTTGATTGTGTACAATCTATCTTATTTATTGGGCACAGTTCCAATTCCAAATTCCTAATTGTGACATCAATTCTATAATCTCATGTAAAGCTTTCATATTAAAAGCGTAGACGAACGAAATTCCTAAAAAACAAGCTCCAGTCAGCAATAAACAAGGTAGCGTTATTAAATGAATAATTATAAATCCAAGGATGTTTCTCCTCTATTCACGACTTTTTCTTCTAAGCCATGAAATTTAAATTTATAATCGAATCAATTAAAGCTTTGTGTTGCCAAAATACTTAGAAGACAATCCCTTAGGAGTTGCGAGAAAGTGTTTTAATTAACCTCCTCCCGATTCTGCCCTAAATTAATATTCTTGTTTATATTTACTTACGTACCTACGCTACGCGGCTACTCTTCAATCCTTTATTTTGGGAAAATATCACACGGGTTAAACAATTCTAAATTCAGCCGTGGCTGCATGAGTCTTGCCAGTTACCAAAAAGTTAAAATACGCCGAAAATTGGCTAATCTCGAGAGTAATCTTGAAAGAAACCAAGGTTTTCTTTGCCTTCCATTTCAGATACTGAAAAAGTAATACACATAATATCTGAAACTACAGCTGATAATAACATTTTCAACCACCCACGCTAAAACAAATACCTAGAATTGAGAAAACAAAGATACCAAAATAATGGAAAGAATCGGGGAGTGAAAAAATAACTGTAGTCATAACATGCCATATAAAGTATGATCTAAGCTTCTCCTAACCACATAATTCCTCAGTAAAGGAAGCGATTACGTACGTTCATATTTTTTCTGAATAAAAGTTGTGAATACAACAACCATACTTACCTCGATGGAGTTTTCATGTTTATCTGAAAATGGCAAAAAAGAAACCAGATTATTCCAACGGATTTTTAAAGTGAACCTGATATATTGGTCGCGGCACTCCCGACTTGCAAAAGTACCAACTGTCACTATTCATTGGAGTTACTTTTTAACAAACAAAGACCTGTTTTTTTTCAGTAGGTGACAATTTACTAGAGATTTTTTTAAATGACATCACGCGAGCCTAAGCCGCGTCAATATGTGTTTTAATCTGTACAGCGCAGGATCAACAATGTTTTCCATGCGCTGCCAAAATGTCACGTTTACGGTGTCAGCAGTTAGTATGAATAACATTATCAGCACCCTAATCGCGTTATCTAGTTTTCGTTATCTAGACAAAATCAAACTGGTTGCTAATTTAATTTATACATACTTACACATTTTTTTTAAATACATTGTTTTTTACATTCTGTGACAAATGTAACTCACACACTAATACTAGTAAAATTTTACAATCTTTGTAAATATGTGAGCACCATGTATTTATCACATAATTGATTTACCAGTCTATTATATTTTTAATTCTTTTTACCATTTGTGGTAGACTAAATTTTATTTTAGGTGCATCGTCTTCACATATAATTATATAATGAATGTATACAAAAACTTATAAAACATTTTAAAAGAGTAACGATGGAGTTTCTTGCCCATTCTTCTCCACACGAAAACTACATTTTGGAAGGGGCGACTAGAATCAATTCTATTTTTTTATTTTAATTTTTGATGTTCAAAAGTGCCTTTTAAGTGCCTATTTGAAACAATCTAATCTCTATCAATAAAATTACAATCTGAATTATTTTGAAGGATATTACTAATCCATTGCTTTATCTGATTTATCGTTTGTCTGATTAATAATGTAAATAACGCAATGAATCTTATTAAACTGTCAAAACGAAAGCCATTGCCACTGATAGTGTGTAACGCAATTACCCCGCTGGTCCTCAATAAATTATATCAATATCAAATGATTAGATGTTTAGATACTGTATAGGTAGATGATTTTTACATGATGACGATGAAGAGCAGTATTTTTTTTTTTCTTTTTGTACATATATTATTTCGTCTTAACTCCTACCTACTTACTGGCATGGAAAAACGGGTACTGCTGAGACAGAATTTGAAGGTTACAATATCTAACGAGCTCCCCAATTCTTCTAAGCAAACCAACCCCTGGCAATATGCCTGGGAATGCAAGAAAGAAGGAGATACGTACACTTTTCAATATAAATCTTATCTAATAAATCTAGTAAATGCACGTCGGTACGAGTACTTCAAACAGCGCGGTCCCCACTGGCAAGGATCCAGCCTTTCGTAGGTGTTGGCGTGACGGAACCCACGAAAATATGTAAGAGAAGTTTTACTCCGATGTAATGAGCTTTAAGGTAGAGATATAAACTAATTGTAGGTAAACACGTTGCTAAGTGCTCAGTAAAAAAAGGAAAACCAATTATGGACGATTTATGCAACAACTAATGCACGTAACTAACGGTTTCCAATGAGGGTGACATGTTCATGAGTGACAATGAGATCAAACCCTCAGTAATAAATAAAGATAAACAAAAAAAAAGTTCTGTCATCAACATGCCACAGAAAGGAAAACTTTCTGAAAAAAATATTGCTACAAGATCTGGCATTTAAAAGAAGAACGAAGAAATTTGTAAAATTTTATTAGACCTACAAGCACGTGCCTGTTGGAATAAAAACATAAAAATATAGTTAAAACCGTTAAAACATAAAATAACATAAGCGTGGTAATCCATTCGTGATTGCAGCCCGAGACGAAACACTGTTTATACACCTTTTACATCGTTTTTCTTTTGTTATTCTGAGATCTCAATAAAGGCTCGCGCATAAATTCGGCCGCATCGCAACGCCTTACAAAAATCCTCCTGCAGTAAGTATCACTTACAGTAAGTACATTTTGTATGCACACTAGCTTTAACTAACTTTCCGACTAACTGACTAACATTTTGACAGTTCAAAAGTGCCTGTAAATGGTTTAATTAAAGAAATGCTTTGAGTTAGAACTACAGCCGGGCCACAGCGGAACGTACTGGTGGATCGCCAGGCGTATTTTTGCGGCTAATGCTTTGCGTTGCGATGGCCTGCCTATGTGTGCGATGGTCCATACAAAATGTTCAAATTCGAAATTTGTATCTGTCTGAAACAATTACCTACTGCGTTGCGGTGCGGCGCGCCGCGGCTCCGAATGTGCTTTGGCGTATTTCTGCAATGCGAGGCGGTATAATGTGCGCTTGCGTTAAATGTACCTTCTACATCTTTTTACAATATGTGAGAACTGTTCAAATACTACCCGCCTTCTATTTGTAAGGTCTGACACTGATCCGAATTATGATTGAATTCAAACCTATTTGAATGCCTCCTTTGTCGGTACAAACCCGTCATCATTATGTGTATCTAGAGAGTTTTAGGAAATAAAATTTATATTCGAATTTACTCTCGTACTTAGAATTTAGTTGGGTAAGTATATGAAATAATTGTTTGGTTAATAAAACTTAATAATATCATCAGTTAATTAAACTATAAACTACATATATTCGCGGTATAATTATTTCGTGCGGAGTTTGATGCACAGGGTATTTATGTAAGTAGATGATTTTAAATCAATCATGTTTCTGTATTATTTTCTTTTTGTACTTTTATTAGTTCTTCCAATGTATGTTGAAGATGTTCTGTTGAACAACATCTATACATATTATTATAATAAAATAGCAACTTGTGACCCGTATGTAGTTGTACCTGGATGTATGTTCCAGATTGGCGCAAAAACGACTGAACGAATTTGGATGAAATTTGACACACAGATAGTTTATATCCTGAATTAACACCTATGGAGATTTTTAATACTTTCCCGTGGGATGTTTTCCGAAATACAAGCGGGCAAAGCAGCGGGCAAAAGCTACTATATTATACCTACACTCTGACGTGCATGATACCTATGGCACCAAATCCATAGTCTGTATCTGTGTATATATCTGGTAATTTGCTTTCCTAAAAAGATTCTCACATCATTAATTTCTTGAAACATTGTAACCATATTGATTCTCCCACCGATCCAGGAAAAGATAAACACAGATGTATCAATTACTTTACAAAGCTGCGGAAGCAGTGAGCGTCAGGTCGAAACAGATTGTTTCGATGTACTACGATGGACCGGCAACCTGTTACAGTTCGTACAATATTTAGATCTTTTAGCCGCTCGTGTTATTTGCATGGCGCTTCCAGCGTTGGTTTTGTTGAGATCGGTGCAAAATGCTGGGAATGTTTGAGTGAAACAGAGGCATACTGATCGTGTTGTAATCATACATCTTTGTTCTAAATATGAGCGTCATACATCCTATAATAGTTGCACAATGAAATCTAAGGACCTAAGGAAGGTGTCTTAGTGAGATATAAGCCTAAGTCACAATAGATTTCTCTAATAAAATTCAGCTTAGGAAGGAAAAATTCTGTAACACATTTTTTTTTTTCCTATAGAAATCCTATTCTTCCTAAGAATAGGATAGGCCAGTGGCGCTGATTCCCTTTTTCACAAACGAACCTAAATTTAAGTTCAGTGCATCTTTTTCTTTCTATTTCATTAAGAAATGGAACGAAGATAAATATTAGTTTAGTCCTGTCAAATTAAGATACTCCATAGACAAGTTTAGACGTGATTAAAAAATTGGCTACTAAAAATACGTCAATTTACGTCAGACGCTGGCTAATTTGACAGGACTAAACAGATTGGCCCCGATTCTGTTGTTCACAAACTAAATTAAATTTAAGTTCAGTGCATCTTTTTTTTTCTATTTCATTAAGAAAAGGACCGAAGATAAATATTACATTAGTCCTGTCAACTTAAGATAATCCATAGACATGTTTAGAAGTGATTAAAAAATTGGCTACTAAAAATACGTCAATTTACGTCATACGCTGACTAATTTGACAGGACTAAACTAATATTTATCTTCTGTCTTTTTCTTAATGACATAGAAAGAAAAAGATGCACTGAACTTAAAAGTTTAGTTTGTGATCAAGGGAATCGGCGCCAGGCTATCCACTGTGCGGACCCAGTGCGGATAGATCAATGTCTTAGAATTTTTGGTACTAGGACATGCCGGTTTCCTCACGATGTTTTCTTTCGCCGTTTTGAGAGCTATAGTGATGAAATAAATTACACAAAGTAATGCGCCTGTCTGGGTTCGAACTTACGACTTACAAAGCGTAAGCCGGTGCCGCAACCGCTGTTCCAGTTCTGCTCAACGTAGCAATCTAAATCTCAGAAACGATATATAAGTTTGCATAAATCCTCTACCTATCTTCCATTACACTATACATAGTTCTCCATTTAACAATTACATAAATCCTGCACAAAAGCCAAGGTAATATAAATGCGTGTGACAAATTGAAAATATGTGACGGAAGAACAATATGTAATTCACTTTTAATGCTCCCAAAGCCATTCCCGATGCGGAGTTCGTTCACTCACTGACATCTGCATTGCAGCTCTTGAAATAACCTTTAATTATTATATGTAATCACAAAAGTAGGCACGAGGCTAAAAAACCGGTGCAGCAGTGTTTGAATTAAAATACTAGTAAGTTGTCTTTGGTGATATAGATTGATATTCGTTATTACATCGATCGCATCGAACCCACACTGGGCCCGCGTGTTAGATTAGGCCCACTCCCTCTCTGTAACAGGGAGTGGCCCCAGCAGAAGGAAAGTTATGATTATTTATTTATGATAATAAATATAAACGTGACCTTATCAAAAAATCATATTCTAAAATACTACGTTGAAGACAAGGAAGTTTGTTAATAATTCCTTCTGCACATGTAGCTTCCGTAGTATCTCATTAAAGGCATAATTACGTAAATGTATATGAACTGCTCCCAAATTAGGTTTTTTTACGTCTTTGATATAATCTTCTCATTATTTGACATGACATATGTACCTACAATTCTAATTTCAATTCTATAATAGTGAATTTTGTGAACAGAATATTAATTCAGAGTTGTTACATTTTTAATATGGCCATCATGTCATTTGATTAAAATAAGTTTTATTTTTATTATTTTATTTATTTTTTATGTAGATTATTTTATAGTTTGTGAATGTGAGAACGTTGTAGGCCTTGTAGACTGAAGATTTGTAGACCATTTTCTATTTTGTTAGTACTTCTTGACCTACACTCTCCTTCCGTACCTGTTAACACTGCAATTTGAAAACATTGTAGGTAAAAGCCAATTATTTTTAAAAGAGTAACCGTGGATTTTCTTACCGGCTCTTCCCTATACTTAGAAAACAACCTATTGGAACCGTATACCTAGCTTACCTGACGTTTCATAAAGAAAGAAAGAAAGAAAGAAAATATATTTATTTAGCACAGACTAAAAGACACACAATACACCAGATACAAAAACAAATAGAAAGTGTAGTCCGATGTAGGAAATTAGCAGGAAAGTGTGCCTCGCGGCTGCACCGAAAAGGCCCGATTAGAACTATGTGAAGTAAAAGATTTGATTTTATGATTAAGTAAATCGATCAAACTCGTAAATATCGATATTTATTATTGATGGCTACACCTAGGGCTCTTATACATTCGGGAATTCTGAAAGTGGATGGAATTATGAGACAGACGCTTTACTTTTTGTAAATTATTTCATCACCACTGCTCTTAAAACGGTGAAACCGGCATGTCCTAGAATCAAAAATTCGAAGACATGTGACGTCTACCAAACCGAACTGGTCCCGCGTGGTGGATTACGTACCGCTCCCTCTCACCGAGAGAAGGCCTGTGTCCCAGCAGTGGAGACCACACAAACACACCCTCATACATACACACACACCCTCACACACACATACACACACACAGGGACACAGGGTCAAATTAAATTAGCTAGCAAAACTCCGCGGACGTGATGGGTATCGATATTTAAACATGTTAGTTAATTTAATTTGACCTTGTATTGTACTCCTAAACCACACAATGCAATGATAAAATCAATGTCTCCCTCCATCAATATAACACAATCATAGGTACCAGCTACTATATACAATTGATGACCAATTAATGATACACCAATTATGGCTAGTTGACGGTTAATTAATTGCACAATATCTACTATGCAATTTACATTAAATGTTTGATTATGGTAATTGTATTGCTGATATATTGGTTTAAAATAAAATATATTTTGTTTACAAACCTACGTGCAAGCGAAGTATTGATAAATTCCCTTTTAACTACTCTTGTGTCACCACAAACTATACAAAAAGTGTTAATTTTTGCCTTTTAGCTATGCATTTAGGGGACTGACTACTTTTTAGGGTACTGCCTATGTTACTATGCAGAAGAACAGAGATATATCCCCCAGGAAATCAGGATGGCAACTAACCGATTATCCTTTAAAGTTGAGGTTCGCGAGCACATTCGCAAGACGCTGGCAGTATCATCACAACGATAATATTTTCTCATTGTTTGTCTTATTTCTTTTTAGTAAGTATTTCATGTATTTGTGTATATTTATTTGTGCTTATATTTATATGTAATTAGGTATATAATATATTCATAGTTTTAATAATTATGTTTATGCGTATCTTTATATTTAAAATAATGATTCCTCAATTTTCATGATTGCACCTACCACTGTTTGTCTCTGCATCACCCAAAGGTTGACTGGTAGAAAATGCCTATGGCATTAAGTCCGCCTCTGTACATTTATGTGCTTGATTAAATAAATACAAAGCTAGAAAGGAAATAAATATCATATTAAACCAATTTAATTACAAACATCTGTACGCCCTCTGGCATTTTCTGGAGTAATACTTTATTATTTTTATATACCACCAGCTGACCCGACAGATGTTCTCCTGTCCAATTTTCTATAATTCATACAAAAATCTAATACAAAAAAGAACGTTCTGTTTTTACCGAATTTGATTTTTTTCGAAAAACTTTTTCAACTTGGTTTTTTTTCCTTAAAACCCTATAAAAATAGTCAAATCACTCCAGCTGTTCTCAAGTGATGCACTTACCAACGAACAGGATTTAATTTTTATTTATAAAAAATAATTTATAATCTTATCATTGTACTTAAGTTGAACAAATGAATAAATGAGTTGTGACTAACGGCCAGTTTCTTCACTTTTACTTGACCTTTACTGATATTACGGCAAATGTTTTTCTTCATTCAAGTAACAGCTAAAATAGAGAAGAAACAAATTTAACCGTTACTTTGACTTTTGTGTCGTAACTTTGGCTGTTACTATTGATGAAGAAACTGGCCGTGAGACATGCTGTACTGAAAATGGCCTTCCATATAGACCAAAGTAAAAAGGTCATAAATGTCACAACGTTTGATTGGAGATAATGCCCATCCTCTTAACACATGAGCCATTAAAGATGAATAATCAAAAAAACCATCACTTGTTCCATTAAAGTTTTACAGTTTCTTATAAAACTACGATAAAATACGATAACTTTAAAACGAAGTACTTATTTCAATTAGGCATTTCAACTTTTCATATTATATCGAGAAAAACCTAAGTAAGTAAGTACTTCTAACTTTTTACGATGAGATATCTGGTTGAAGCGTTTCGGATCCATCTTTTTTACAGAGAGAGGGGTTCTTTACCTCTGCGGCAAAACGAGGTTTTAAAACTCCATGCGCGTAGTGTACCTATGTACCTAGATCAATACCTACTTTATAAACTCCAGCATTCGTCTTTCTGTATGAATTTTAAAATTCTACGTGAACTTATTCTGAAAACAGTAACATTTGAATTCAAGAGTTTTACAGACGGTATGGGTGCGTGAATAGAACTATTGAAATGAAGGTGCCAAGAACACACGTAGATTTTGCAGTTTACGCTCGCTTTTGTATGGATTTGAATAAGATAGATGAATTAGTAGATTTTGATAAGTAAATTGCAAAAATAAATCGTTTGTATGGAATTAAATAAAATTTAAATATGATTTTCTTGCGAACACAGATTAAAAAATATGGAAAATGGAAACGAAAATGATTTCCATACTCTTTTGCAAGCGGTATACCACACAATTTGAATCAACCTCTACATTGAAATCAATTAGCTTTGACTGGCTGTGACTATTAAAATATACCCTTTAACATTTCTTTTGCACCGGTGGCTTACCTATAGTAGCAAAATGGCTAAAAACACAAAGCTGTAGACCACCGAGAACGTTCCTAACAAAAAGTAATATCATCACAGTAACATGAGAACGAGATAACAAAATTAATATAAAAATGAAAAACAGATTTATAACATTAATTGATTATTCATGTTTTATCTAACTAATCAGTCATACGTTTGAAGTAGATGAAGCGGTAATACTTATCCCACATTTCAGTACAGTTCAATTATTATACGATATGCTTTGATTTAAACAAACTCACTCAAAATCCAATTTAAATTTATGTTTATTGAAGCAAATACCGCTTCGTAATTAAGAATGTTTAGCTCGTAAAGCCCGAATTTATCTAGGCACGATGTTTGGCCCCACTTTTTTGAAAAAGAGATTTTTAATTTAGTTCGGGCGGAATAATCTGAATTTTATCCTTTGAGGGATCTGAGTTTTATCATTTAAATTGGCGTCGCGCAGAGGCGAGGCTGTGCCAAAGGCAGTTGGCGTCAGCCACCAAGTACTTGCAGAAACTTCGATTAACGAGTTCCGAAGATTTAGTGGCAGCGTAATCGTGGAAAAATTACGCTTTTCGAAATTATTCACATAATGTTTGCAATGTCGGTTCGTCATTAGGTAACGTTGTAGCACTGCGATTTAATAACAAACTATAGCTGTTAAGTGCAGTGACAATGAAACCTCAAATTAGAAGAGTTTTTTTAAGTTAATTCGAATGTGTCAACTAACCCGGTCAATATCACGATTATATTGAATAAAAATTAATTGGGATAAGGGGAAATGATGATTGAGTAAAACTAAACGCGGTTCTAGAGAATCCTCAATTAAGTTTGAAACTTATTTGTTCAGTTACAGTCGTGGAGATTCTCGAGGGTTACACGAGGCTACAATATTACATCTGGCGACGAACTGCTATCTGCGGCTTGATCTTTGAATTAGCTCCAGCGACTCACTAATTATCATAAAGTTTTAACAGCGACGAACTTTTGGCAACACTATCAGCTTCTCAGCAGAATTTCTTGAAATGTTTGAATATTTAGTAAAGGTTTTTTTTGGCTCAGATAATCCTCATTAAAATCCTTAATTAAAGTAGACAGTAGTGATTTTGGATAAGATATTAGTTACGACTAAAGAAAATGTTTGAGACTACCGCAGTCGGTTTTATTAACGTTGGAAAATGTTTTAAAACAAGTTGAGTAAAGAATTCACTTTGCAGACTTAGCAGATTTCTGTAATCAAGTATAGTATGTTAATCTCACGAAGCGACGCGCGCTTTACTTGTGGTTAACAAGTATACAAACACGCTGTAAACATGTGAGTAAGGGCAGTAGTAACTCTCGGTACCGTCCGAGACTCGGGTGAAATCAGAAATGTGTATGTTTGTGTTATGTGCTGACGCTCTCGGCATTTTCTGTGCGTCTTCACGCACACATTCACAGCGTGTTTGTGCACTTGGCTAACACAAGTAAAGCGCGCGTCACTTCGTGAGATAAAAAAACTGTCCCTACGTAAAACTATGTTTACACAAATGACTATCTTTTACTGTTTAAGCAGTCGTCAACGGGGGTTATCGCTGCTGTCTTGTATGGCTCGTTGTGGAATGACAAAATACCGGCCAAATGCGAGTCGGACTCGCACAGCGGGATCAGTATCACAAGGCAAAATACGCCCAAAAAAACACGTTTCTTGTAAACATTAAAGAGAGACCCCCTTTAATGTTTAACTTTATTTTATGTTTTTTGCTATAGCTGTAATAGAAATACACACTCTTTGAAACCTGACAACAGACAGACGGACAGCGGAGGCAATAGGGTCTCGTTAGCACCTTTTGGGTACGGAGCCCTAAAAATCAATAATAAACATAGGTACTGTATTTATTATTCATTTCCAATAATTCCTCAACGATAACCCCGGTTAATGACCACTAAAACTTAACATAACAGGAAAACCGCGTTACAAAAACAAATATTTACCCATTTATATAAAATAATATTTACCTACAATAAAGTAAAATAAAAATGTATGGGCGTAAACGAAGTAGGTAAAAGGATCATAGCATATTAAGTACTTATAATTTATTTGTTCAAAAAGATGGAACAATTTAATTAAAGTCTATTCAAAGTTATGTTTCAAATTAATGTTATTTCAAGTTAAACAATTATCAACTTTATTTTAATGGTGATTAAGTTGATTTCAGAGTGAATAGCAGTATTGAAATAGTTATAAAAATGTTTGAAGCTGTAGCGTAAACTGAACTTTATTGTGTGGATTTAAAGTTATTTTTCCATAAACTCATATTTGTTTAAATATTTGGCAAATAAATCGCCAATGCAGGTGGTTTCTATGGTGATACATTGTATGACACTTGTTTCTATGAACAGATTTTTAAAATCTGTTATTGAACTATTTAAATATAAAATATCTGTTTTTCAGACATCAAAATCAAAATATTTTATTTCACATAAACCTACATGGGCACTTATGAAACGTCAGAAGCTAGGTGCACGGTTCAAATTGGTCGTTCCCTGTGGAAAAGAGCCGGCAAGAAAGTCCAAGGTTATACTCTTATAGAAATAAATTGTTTTTTATAATGTTTTCAAATTACAGTGTAAACAAGTATGTGAGGACAGTGAAGGCCGGTCAACAAGTACGAGGTACTAAACCAAATAGAAAATGGTCTACAAATCTACAGTCTACATACAAGGCCTAAAAAAGTTCTCACATTCACAAAATATTAAAAATCTACCTACTCATAATATATAAGACTAGCTTCTGCCCGCGTATTCGTTCGCGTAAAATTTCACCCTCTTCCCATTTACCTTGGCTCTTAGCGGTAGAATTTCGAGAAACCCTTTCTTAGTGGATGGATACCTACTCTTCACAAAGAACACACCCTCCAAATTTCATGTCTCTAAAGCCAGCGGTTTTGGCTGTGCGTTGATATATCAGTCAGTCAGGACTTTGAATGTTATATAGATAGGTAGGTACATAATTATAAAGATAATCCCAGTTGGCCTTTGACAATCATTCAAAAGTCCAAACTCAAGGTTTTCTAACGTCCAACAGATGATATTCGCAACACCACTCTGCGCTCCAAAACACGATTACTGACGTTGCTCAAAAAGCCGCTAAGCTCAAGTGGGACTGGGCTGGACACGTGTGCCGTATGCCCAATGAGCTGTGGGCCAAAATACCACCACATCGAGTCCTGACAGAGGTAGAAGGCGTCGCGGCAGACCCCGTAGAAGATGGCGGAACGAGCTGGACAAAACAAACGACCAGTGCTCCATTAGCCCTGGATCGAAAGAGGTGGAAGTCTTGAGGAGAGGCCTTTTCCCAGCAGTGGGATGATGCAGGCTAACAGTAACCGTAATATAAGATAAATAAAATAATAAACACCTATATGTACCTATATGCCAAAGGACATAAGCGCTCTTTCCCTATTGTAGGCGACATTTAACAAATAACTTTCAATAGTAAACGTTCTGCAGTTTCTGCCAACCCTTATGGGAAGAAGGCGTGAGTTTATGTATGTATATAACGAAATTGTCAGCAGTGCTATTTTTTTAGATACAGGCCTCGCCTAGTTCAGAAGATAGAATCAATACCCAAAGTAAACCTCTATTTACCAACACAAATGCTGCGGGATTTTTATTGTATATATGCATACGACATTAATAAATTTACCTAGTATTAAATATGTAATATGTAAAAAATATGTAAAAACTTACAATATGTAATCCTTGATGCTATGCTGGTGAGAAATAAACTATTTTCTATTTTTTTTTTTTCTATTTCGATATAATCTGCATTCGCGATTTGACAAATATGAGTTAAGGAAAATAACTTTAAATCCACACAATAAAGTTCAGTTTACGCTACAACTTCAAGCATTTTTATGACTTTTTCAATAGTGCTAGTCACTCTGAAATCAACTTAATAACCGTTAAAATAAAGCTGATATTTGTTTAACTTGCATTAATATTAATTTGAAACATATTTCAAATTAATATTACTGCAAGTTAAAAAAATATTACGTAGGTACTACTCGTACATACTAACTTTACCAAGTCGAGAGTACTTGAGTTTTCTTTATACATCAAAGTAAAATATTTGCAACGCTTTAATAATATAATTAAATAAACGTAGACATCTCTCATTACACTAAGAAGTTCAAAGTTCTTAAAGAAAAAAAATGATGTCACTGCACTTTATAAATATGAAAGGTACCGTCAGCTTCGAAAGTTAGTATTCAGTAATAATTGTACAAAGTTTTTTTTTTTTTTTAATTTATTTAAAGGGCTTTGTCGCTTAGCGACCACATAAAAGAAAACTTGGTAACTAATAACAGTACCTACTTATAGGTAGGTAGTAGAGAAAATGCAAGAACACGTACACGCTGTGAGAAAAAGTAACTGTTGTAATTCCAAAATCTCAAAATAAAAAATGCCAAATGTCTTCACTTTTTACCGACTTCACAAAAAGGAGGAGGTACTATGTTCGGATGATTGTATGTTTTTTTTTTTTTTGTATGTTTGTTAATCGAATACTCCGCCAATTGTTGACGGATATTCAAAATTCTTTTTTTGTTTGAAAGGGTATGCTCCCGAGGTGGTCCCATTGTCACCAAATCGGAATCTGATGAGGGGATCTCATGGAAATCGAGGGGAACCCTCAAATTTTGTAGGCATACTTATAGCGATTTGAGCATTTTTTATAGTAACTCGTGCATTTGCTCTCAGAAAGGACCATTCGGTGAAGTGGAACTGATGATGAAGACCACAGATGGCCATCGGAACTACTCAATAATAAATATTTCACGGTTTGCGATTCGATTAGGTACTTTAATGTGGTTGCTAAGCACAATGCGTATCGTGAAGTGGAGCTGATAGTGACTTCTCAATCAGCTCCAGTTCTCCTGGTTCTTACAAGGAGAACTCCTCAACAATTAACGGCCCTGCATCGGGAAAAGCAATATTTTGTAAAAGGTCATGAGCACTTGACATAAGGCTATTGTAACTTAGATAAGTTACAAACTGGCCCACTAAAAAGTGAAAAATAAAAAACTTTTTTACAAAAAAATACCGACTTCCAAAAAACACTACAAAGTGAAAAATAACTTTAACTTGGGAAGTCGGTGTCAATAAAAGAAAATGCGGAACCAACGACACCGACTTCCGAAATTAAAGTTATTTTTCACTTTGTAGTGTTTTTTGGAAGTCGGTAGTTTTTTTTTGTAAAAAAGTTTTTTGATGCTCACTGTACTCACATAAATATTACTAAAGGAATGTTTGAAATTAAATTATTTTGTCACTAATGTAGTTTTAGTATTCAGAAAAATGGAAATTAATTCTGTGAAATATAAAACCTACGCTTTTAGGGTTCCGTAGCGAAATGTCAAAAACGAAACCCTTTTAATTTCGTCAAGTCCGTCTGTCAGCATGTCAGTCTGTCTGTCTAGATATCGAAGAAAATAGAAAGAATATGTACCTATCTCGGTACAATGGTGTAGTGAAGCTACAAAACACAATCAATCAATCATCTGCATTATTTTCTTTTATTTTTCGTCCCTATACCTATATGGCACTCCCCATATCTTATAGAGACGAAAAATAAAAAAGTATGCAGATATGCCAATATCGGATCCCATAATTAAAACGATTATGACGATTCCTTTGCTATATGAGTTCATTGTTTTTGAGATATGGGACATTTTCTGTAACGACCGCAGAAATAATTTAGTTTTAAACTTGGCATTTGGATGCGTAAATAGGTATACTGCGGAACCCTTCTCTGTGTGTAGTGCAACATCCACTTGACCGGTTTTTAAACTGATTTCTTTTTTGACTGACTTAGACTAGTACTCATGAAAATTATTAAAACGAAAGAAATATAGGTCGTATTTAAATAAACTACTTAATGTTAATAACAGAACTTAGTATGACCTCGGTAATATTATATATACCTAGGTATATGTATGAATCATGCTGTAACGCGTGTGTCGCTGAACAGTTGTGGCATTGTTTAAATATTCCGGGTATTTAGTTCATCGTGCCAGTTGTACGAGTGCATATTTATTTAACCGGTATTCATATAGTTATTTATTTGCGCAATGTATTGTTGTCATCCGTGCTTATCGGTGTTAAACAAAAGGATTATTCATACACTGAGTAACTATCTTTATCCGAGATTTTCATAATTTAAAAAAAAAATGTCACACACAACAGCAACAGTAACAGTTTATTGACATTTTATTTACTATTATTTTTGAGTAATTATGGAAAGAAAATTGTTGTTAATATTGTTGTTATTCGTGTTTTTCATGATGAAATATGCCTACTGCAGAGTAAAAAGTAAAGGCCACTTAAACCACAGAAAAATATTTTGTGTTTGTTTAATGCCGAGCTGGCATTAGGTTGAACTAACGAATTTGTGTGAACACTAATAAGGTTGAAAATAAAACCACAATTGTGTTCTGAACTAAGCTGGCTGCTCTCTGCTTTTTGCTGTTTTTTTATTATTTTTTAAAATTGCAAGACCCTAACTAAATCGTGGTAACGAAACCATAGCGAGATCTAACTCGACGCCAACGCCATCTATCGAGCTTGACCTCAAACCTTTGAACTTTGGTAATCACTATGTATTCTTCATGAACATAGCGTCGAGTTAGATCTCAAACCTTTGAACTTTAATAATCAAATATGGATTCTTCATGAACAGTGTTTCACGTAAACATGGGCACTTAATATTATGAAACGTCAGCAGCTGGGTGCACGGTTCCATTGGTCGTTTCCCATGAAGAAGAGCCGGCAAGAAACTTCACGGTTGAGTTTTAGAATGTTTAATGCGCCCCAGGCCACGGTTTCACCCGCATAAGTGTCGAGCCCGTGGGACTATCAGGATAAAAAGTATTTTATGTGTTAATCCTGGTTACTACTAAACTATCTGTGTGCCAAATTTTATCCAAATCTGTTATTTTAGTTTTAGTAGTTTGTGCGTGAAAAAGTAACAAACATACAAACACACTCACAAACGTTTACCTTTATAATGATGATGTGATGTTCAAATTACAGTGGGAGGACAGTGTAGGCCTGTCAACGAGTACCAAGTGTTCATTACCTTTCGGTTCAATGGAAGTTCGTTTTTTTTTTTGCAATTTGCAGCTTAGTGTTATGTTGTATATTGATTAAAATATCACTTGCGAGCGTAACAAATTTGACTTTACAGAATAATTATCATCATTATAATCATCAATACAGACCTCTAAGTTTATTCAATCCTATTGAGTAACTATTTCATGAAATATCAACCAATAGCATTGGACCTGCAAATTGCAAAAAACGTAAGAAACGTTGAATTTTGCGGGCTACCTAGCGCATCCACTTTAAGATGAATCGTAATGCGATTAGTATTGGCACTCGCTAGCTTTTAACTCCAAAGCCTGGGTGTTTAAGTTGTCCCCAAAGAGTTTTGGGGACTTGCTTCTAAAACACCCAGGCTTCTAAATTAACATATTATGATTTACAAATTACATCACTGATAACACGGTCTAAGGAAGCTTAAAATCTGACTTGTAAATATATTTTGAAGTAACGACGCGTTACGAACTCTATAAGTTATAATGAAGCCGTAACAAAGAGAACAAACGGCATGTTTGATAAATTTTGTAACTTAACTCCCACTCTTTGTTTATTAATATTATCGGCAGATAAGGTGCTCATAGCGACTAAGCCCACCTGACTTAAAATTACTTAAAAAGCTTTAATTATCTTCGAATTAGAAGGTATCTTTAAGAGGCTGCTAGGAAATAAGTAGGAAAACCACGTACCTACCAAAGTACAGTTACGGGATAAATTCAAAAGTGATTTTCTCGTGAAATAATGATGACAGCTTGGAGAAAAGACCTATTTCATAACAGTTTAGTTTCTAAAATACTATGTTCGTAACACCATAACATTTTTATCAATAGGTACTTTATGAGAAAATCGCTTTTGAATGTTGCGTAAGAGTATTTGGCCTCCCCCACATTAGGCGCGCGCGTTCCTCGAGCGTGCGCGCCGCTCTCGCGCCGCTTGCACTTTTCACACACGCCGCAGGGCAGCAAAACGCAACGCTCACGCAGCGCGCTCGCGACGCGCGCGCTGCGCCCGCGCTCCTCACACGCCCGAGGATCGCGCACGCCTAATGTGGGGTCAGCCTTTATGTCACGAGCATAGTAAATACGTATTGTTTATGTGTAGACTTTGAGCCAAATCTGCAAGTACGCCACAAACGTATGCTCTGACAGTAATAACACTTTGATTGATACTATTTGTATGGTCTGTAGCTATTTAAAAAAAAAACTTAAAACACGAGTAAGTTTTAGATTTGACCGAGAAAAAGACGAGCAAGATGAAGTAACGAGCTAAGAAGTTTATTTTTTATTTATATTTTAGTTAAAAGAACTTAAGCACATTTTCAAGTTTCATTGCGGTCTGCCCCCCTGCATAAATTTGAGGAAACTTTCATTAATTTCCAAAACCATCGAGCAAATCCTTGTACCTGCAAAGCAAGAGCCTCTTCTCACAGACACACATCTCATCATCATCATCTCATCTCATCTTCTCTTCTATACAGAGAACGCATTACCATTGATCACCACTCTTGCTCAAGGCGGGTTGGCGATTTCAGACTTACAAGTCCAGCGGTGATTTCAGACTTACAGTCCAATTTCTCACAATTTTTTCCTTCACCGATGTCAATGATTTCAAGTTCAAGATAAACTTAGAAATTACAAATTAATCTTAAAAACAAACATCGGTACTTTCGCGGATTTTTACAGCCTCGTGTATGAGAGGCTAAAAAATAAAAGAATGAGTGATAAGCTTATTATAAATACCCAATCGTTTATCTAAGAAGAAGACAATTCTTGCTGTCCCAAAAGTAACAAACTACTTATAAAAAGCACACAAGAAGGTATGTACGATATAGTATCAATGTTCGTGAATGAGCTACCCCCAAACCTGATCTTGCATGTTAAATCTAAGGACCAACTAAAAAAAGTTCTACAAAAACATGATCTGCCAGTATGTCGATAGATTATGTTTGTCACAAACCTGACGTTGGCGAAAATGCCTATATGTTAAATGTGAGATTTTTGATCTCGACTGTATATTTATTATAGTTTACTGTTATTGACACTAGAACATTAATTTTCAAAATTTGTAATCTTATGCAGTTTGGCAGACATTGTTACTACAAATTTTGAATAAATAAATACTAAAATAATAATAAAAAACTAAAAATTCTGCGAGCATCTGCCCAAAAACTTCATAAATTTTCTAAGAAAATAAGAGTAGTACACAGTTTTCACACTTGGCGTGCAGTGAAGCGTGGCGGCTGTCGGCTCATTATTATTTCTTCAGCAAACGCCCAAGTTCGAGGGCCGCGGCATCTCTGAAGTTAATTAAACGGCGTCTTCATTATAGCCAGACTGCACGTCTTCAAGTCTCGACAAGCGTTGCCAACCTGAGAACTGTGACGTACTTACTTGTGTCACAGACTTGCTTGTATGTGGTAGTTTTCTAATTTCGTGGAACTCTATGAGTTTTGTTGAAGTACGATATTTGCCAATTACTGAATTTGCTTTATTTAGTTTTATAAGGTTTCAGTTTAATTTTCAGAAAACATGCTAGAGTAGCTAATTACTCAGAAGCAAATTGATGACAAAAGAGATTTTTTAAGGACTTTTATTAACACAGGTAGGTACGTTGTTCCAATGCAATTTACAAACGATATTTTTCTATTTGTATAGGCCATCGTATATAAATTATGAACATCGTTAGTCTAGAAACGGTTTAAAATTACGGTTTGACATTGCTATAATACATAAACTATCAAAAATTAATACGTTATAATATATTTATCCATGTGTAATTTAGTACGTTGTAAGCAGTATGGTACAGTTCACAATTTAACGACAGTTTACAATCTCACGAGATAGATTATAAACTAACAATCTCACGAGATAGATTATAAACTGAATTCAGAATTCTGTGTTCAGAATCATACGGCGACATATACAAATCGTTATATATTTGTTACATCGGCTATATATCGCCTTTACAAATATAAACACGTTTTTATTATTTAATTTTTCGTTGACATGATTTAAATAATTTATTTAAGATGGCACTTGTCGATATTTTTTCCATACAAGTTTCGGGAGAATATTACTCCACTGTTTGACATTGTGCATCCAAAAGTAAAAATGATATCGTTTTAACATATTATTAATTGTGTCTGTACGCAAACAGAATAGTAAAATAAAAAGCCATTAAAAAGTTATGAGCCAACAAAGATTTGTTTTTCTTGCTATTTTTAACGTAACTTGGGGTGTAATTATGTAAAAAAAGAACTGTAAACTCTTCAAAACCAAGTCCGTACCGACAAAGCTATGTTATTGGAGAGAACAATAAACTTTATTTGTAATTGATTTATGCAGTGGTTTTTTCCTATAACTCGATTTTCGTAAGCACTTTTCGAATTTTTTTACGCGGCTTTTAGTTCGGAACAGTGTTTCTGTGCCTCACTAATACTGCTCATCACTAATACTAGCGCTGTCGGACACAAAGCCAGGAGAGACAGCGTGCTTTTTGGCCAAGACCACCAGTGAGTTCGAGCTCGCGACTAGGTTACTCTTAAGAGCATTGTTTAGCGAGTAGGTATGTGTAAGTCTTAGTATGAATTCACATAATTGTTTTAATCTTTGAGTTAAAAGATGTACCTACACTTTATTATAATTTAATTATTTAAATATATATGTAATTATTCTGTACGTCTGTATATCACTGAAAATCTTCTAAGCGACAGGAACGACTTCAATTTTTTTTTGTGTGTTTGAGTGGTTTCCTGGATGGTTTAGATTCACAATTGAACCCGGTAGGTGGCGCTGTTCGGGCACGAAAACGTCTGTCAAGTCTGCTAGTACATTATATAATAATAACATAAGCCTAAAGAAAGTTATTGTACTTACCGGCGCGTCTACAATTTTAACGACGCCAAACATACAGAATAACACATATAGAACAATCCGCCCTTGACGACCCACTGACTCAGAAATGATTTTAGAACGGTTTTGACAGCTGTCAAATTGACGTAACCCCGAGTACTGAGGCGGCCCCCCGCCAAAGAAAAGATCGCGGATATGGTTCGAAGCCGGCATTGATTTATGGTGCCAATGCAATGAGTTGATTGATTTGCGCTCGCGTCTCCCTCGGTGGAACGTCTTTATCTATCTATACTAATAATAAAGCTAAAGAGTTTGTTTGTTTGAACGCGCTATTCTCTGGAACTACCAGTCGGATTTGAAAAATCTTTTGATACTGAGTAGCCTTTTTCAAGAAATGGGCTATCAAATTTTGATGCCACTACTAGGCTACTTAGTATCACGCTAGGAGTCTTAGGAACCGAGCATAAAGAATAAAAGTAAGAAAGAATGCAAAGCAAAACAAAGTAATAGCGCGGGCAAGCGATGTGATGCTACGGGGTGGATCGGGGGAACAAAAAATTTCACGCGGACGAAGTCGCGAGCAGAAGCTAGTTGAGAATATTATAGACTTTCATTTACTTACAGCTCTTCGCCCTGATAAAGACGACGTTGCCTTTAACTAAAAGTTGTTAAGTATTGATTACGAAATCCAAACCTTCCACGCGCCATATTGTATTACCTCCTTTCATGTACCTATGTGTATTAAAACATTTTTCCTTATACACCTAATACATAATCAGCCTATATTGTTCCCACTACTGGGACACAGGCCTCCTGGTGAGAGGGAGTGGGCCGTAATCCACCACGCGGGTCCAGTGCGGGTTGGTAGATGCCACATGTTTTAGATTTTTTGGTTCTAGAACATGCCGGTTTCCTCACGATGTTTTCCTTCACCGTTTTGAGAGCAATTGTGATGAAATTGTTTAGACAAAGTAAAACGCCTGCCTGTGTTCGAACTTACGACCTCCAACTCGTAGGTTGCGACCGTTAACACTGGGCCAACACTGCTCTGCAATTTTTTCCTTGATCATTTGTATTTAAATCGCGAGCACATCTACATACACATACCTATATTCCATGTACTACATTTGACTGTAACACAAAAGCTACTCAGTAAATTGGATTGGAACGCACTTGAACACGGTAACCCTGCGGGTGTATGTACTTCTCTACTGACTTGGAGATCGCTGCGCTACCCTCGTTAGGAGAACACGTCCCCGCTGGCTACCCGTGACAATGATGCGTGAAGCTTAGTAACAGGAGCCCAGAATTTACAGTCAGGGTAATTTAACAGAACATAACAACACGCCAGAGTTCCCTGAAGGCACAGTGTACCTACAGTACTCCTATATTTCCCCATTTATGTTACAATCAATCAACTCAGCCTATCACAGTCCACTGCTGGACATAGCCCACTCCCATGATGCGCTACTACACCCTGTCCTCCGCCTTCCGCATCCATGTCCCAGCCATCTTTTTGAGGTCGTCGGTCCATCTATCTGGGGGGCGTCCCACACAATTCTTGGCGATACGCGGTCTCCACTCAATTTATATTTAAATCCCATGTAATAGGGAGCAAGCCTATTGTTATCCACCGAGCACAAATCCAGATTCCGGGTTGCTATTGAGAAATTCCAGACGGAAAATTCCAATAACACTTTGCCCGACCCGAGACTCGAACCCAGGACCTCATGCTCAGCGGTAGCGCTTGCGACGACTAGACCCTCATTGGTCTAGTCCAAATTTATTTTGCCATCGCTCAATCTGCCGCGGTATAACCATTTCATACAGCTGTTGTTAATGAATCACAGTTATGATTTGAATATACAGACAGTTTTAATTGGTAGTTAATCTTCTTAAGTTGAATGCTTCAGGTAGCCCGCGAAATTCAAATATTCTTACGTTTTTTGCAATCTGCAAGTAAGTATTAGGCTGTATGTTGATTTGCGGCCGTAACAAGTATGCGTTTACAGAATTATAACCATTAATGTCACCAATACAAATCTGTAAGACCAGATAATCCTAACTACGACAATTCCATGATGTTAGGATTACCTGGTCATACAGAGTTGTATTGGTGAGTTTAATGATTAAAATTCTGTAAATGTGTTACAGCCGAAAATCAAATTTTGATCACCATATAACCTAATACTGCTTGCAAATTGCATAAAACGTAAGAAAATTTGGATTTCGCGGGCTACCTAGCGCATCCACCTTAAGAATTAATTTCCCTGATATTACGTCGTATTTTGGGACTCTGGGGCCAAAGGCCCAGTTAAAGATAGATAGAAGATGTCACCCGCAGCATCTTTAGCTGCGCCTGCTGCCGCAAAGGAAAAACTGATGCTTGTCATTGTTAAAAAAAGACTGTATCTAACTGGAGTTTAAAAGAGAAAATGTTATTAAATGATGTTGCCTAAAACATCGTCCCTAGCAGACAAATGGTAAAACCAAGGAACGTGCCACGCTTTTGTTTACGGTTTCGAGATCACAGAGTTAAGAATACTTCATTCTGTTTACCTACATTTAAAAGGCTTACTCTCAATTTTTTATTTACATTTCGTAAATCTCCTGAGAACATCAAATTACAATGTTATTTTACTCAGCAGTTTATATCTAAATTAATTACACAGAGGGAAGCTAATTTGTATGAGCACCGAACCATACAGTAATGTTTTTTAATAATACCTAGCTGAGTATTTCCAGGTTTTCAACGTTTCTGTTCTACAATAGAGATAGTAACAAAGAAAAGACGTTGTATTCGGGGCAAAGTCACGTGACAAGCCGTCATTACGCCGAGACGCACTGCCAAATCCCATTTCCCAAATGTATTGTGAAACAAAACTCGAAAAATAAAATTTTCGATACTACAACACTAGGTAAATCAAGCCTAAATGTAAATTGACATATTATATAGATGCTTGTTTTAGGTGCCTATTATCTAATCATAAAGTTTACGTACATATACCGAATGGCTGTATCAGCGAACGGTACTCGCGCTGCTGAATAAATTTAAAAAATTACGTATATTTTTTTGTTCGTTTTATGTTTGCCATCGACACGCTAAAAAGAATAAGCTGTATGAAATTTTGAAAAAGATATATATTTTCAAACCTGATTAGGTATTTCCGAAATTGTGAAGCTGAAGAGTTTTTCATATCGCTTGAGATCAAGACCTTACTCCGAGTGAGTCAATCTAATCATTTTCTTTGTCACAGTTCAACGATCAAATGATTAAATAGGATCAAGCCTCCATCAATAACCGCGTCAGACAAAAACCATTACTGGCTTACCAAAGAGTTAATAGAGTGCTCACATCACGAGAATTTTCCATAACGCATTTCGAACGATCGCCGGGCGCTCTCGTAACCGCCACGTCATCTTTCCGTGCGGAGGCTTTTCAAAATAAGATAAACCTCCGGGAACTCTGCCCGTTTCCGAAGAGCATTTTACGAGGGTCCGACAAATCCCCGGAATGGTTCAGCGTGGTGCTCAAACTTGCCAATTCCTGTCCCCCAACCCGCGTTTCAATTTACCCCGCGTACAGTTGTCGGCTGAAATAAAACGAAGCATTTTGTTTTTCAAGAATCAACTAGGTCCTTGGTTGTTATTTTTATGGCTTACATTGTATACTCGACGGGAACATTACTTTTTGGTATAGGTAATATAAGAAATAAATCGAAAGTTTTAATGTTTCTTCCCTTCCCCCAGGTAGGTATTTACTATTGAGACTTTATGTTAGACGTCCACTATATTATGCACCTCAACTTGTATGCCTCTATAGGTCACTTGCTAATGAAAAAATACACTTACGACATTAAGAAAAAATTAACGTGAAAAACTTGTAACAATTAATTAGGACAACTATTTAAAAAGTTCGTACACATCGTTTGAAATCGGTAAAGAAGTCCTCAAGATTAGAAGCCGTGCTCGTTATCAATGTACTTTCTATACAGAAGCCTACTACTCTTCGATCAAACTACCTAGCCTTTTCCCAACTATGTTATGGTTCGCTTCCTGTCTAACCGGATGCGGCTGAATACCAGTATTTTACATGGTGAGACTGCCTATCCGACCTTCACAACCCAGTTACTGACTCCCCGTAACGACTGTCAAAGATCTACGAATAACAGTCGGGAAAGCACGTTAACCCGTTGGGGGTTAACGTGCTTTCCGACGCACGAAAGAGTCTCGGTATGTTATGAATGGTCACCCACACACATCCATGGACCAACCTTAGTAATTGACCCGTACGGCTGTTATTATTTAGCCACGAGCCTACTACACTTGCTGATTTTAAATTAAAGTAAGAATCAATATACAAAGACTAATTACAATAATAATTTATTACTTTAAAACAACATATAGGTACCTACAGCAAAAACGAGTTATCAACCACATGCAGTAACCTTACTCATACACAGATAATATTATGAAACATGTAATACTAATAACTAATGATTCATGGTCTAATAAATCATATGCATATTTCATTTTAATTAAAAAAATAATAAACCATATGCATATTTCATATTATTATTCATTTAAGTGAAGGAAAAGATCGTGATGAAACCGGCATGTCCTAGAACCAAAAATTCGGAAACGTGACATCTACCAATCCGCGCTGGGCCTGTAGGAACATCATGCTGTACCTATTCATGTTATTGAAGCTAGTAGTCGTTCAAAGCGAAGAGTTTTTTTTATAACTACATAGGTACAATATGTATAATATAAAGGAGCAACCTAGTTTGTAAGAAATAAGATAGTATACAAGTTTATTATGAGAATGAAGACGAGTTTGTGAGCAGTATTCCCGCGGGCCTCTGCAGGCTTGTAACTACAAATTGGCAATAGATACCTAGATGCGTATCCATGAAGAGGTATAAGAAACGCTGACAAACGTTTATTAACCGACTTCAAAAAGGAGGAGGTTATCAATTCGGTTGTATTTTTTTTTTTTGAAGTGAAAACTTCTTTAGCGGCGCTGCGTATTTTTTTTGGAATGGGTAAAAATCTCTAAACTCGCGTCAGGACACGTGACCTGATCGAGAATTCGTAAGACGGATGGAGAGAGGGCAGGCGGCGCAAGGCGCTTGCGCGAATGTTCGATAATTGTCATGTTTGTGTACGATAGCGCAATGAATAAATATTGTATCCTACCACATAAATAATAATACTTTTATACTGATAACGAAAGCAATTCGTACAAAATTATTCTCTAACCATTCCAAAATATCAAAAATGCAGAACATTAATATTTAAGTTTTCACTTCTGCCGGCACTCCCGGAGTGCAACCCGTCGATTTTTTTTTATGTTTGTCACCTCAGTACGCCGTCATTTATGAACCGATTTGGATTTTTTTTTTTATTTGAAAGGATATGCTTCCAGATTGGTCCCATTTTTGTCAAAATCCAGTTCTGATGATGGGATCCATGAGGAATTGAGGGAACTCCTCAAATATTATAGGCATACATATAGCAATTTTGGTATTTTCATCAACATGTCAAGCATTTGCATTCAAAAAGTATAATTTGGTGAAGTGGAACTGATGAAGGAGACCACAGATAGCCACAGGAACTCTTCAATGATAATAAGTATTTCACGGGTGGCAATAAGATATCTCGATTAAGATAGTTAAGCGACTATGACGAAGCAAATTTAAATAAATGGTTCTGACGAAAATGGTACCATCAAACCGATCTGATGATGAAGCTGGAAGGTAGGTACCGGAACTTCGTAATAAAACCATGTATTCTAGCCGTGTTTGGGCTTATTGGAATTGTCATGAGATGCACTCTGACTATAAAAAGTAAAAAATAAAAACTTTTTAACAAAAAAAAACAACCGACTTCAAAAAAAAAAGCACTACAAAGTGTAAAATAACTTTAATTTTAAGTTTGGAAGTCGGTGGCAAAAACGTAAATACAAAACCAAAGACACCGACTTCCGAAATAAAAATTAAAGTTATTTTACACTTTGTAGTGCTTTTTTTTTTAAGTCGGTTGTTTTTTTTTTGTTAAAAAGTTTTTTTTGTGACTTGATTTTAACACTTATAATGTAATTTACTTCATAAGTATTTAATATTATATGTATTTAAAAAGCTGAAGAGTGTGTTTTTATTATTTTTGATTGTTTGAACGCGCTAACCTCTGGAAGAACTAATCGGGTTTGAAAAAAATATTTTTACAATTCTTTTAGCCCAATTTTTGAGAAAGGTTAGAACTCTTAGGAGCCGTGCAAAAAGAAACAAAGTTAGAAAGTACTAAGCTAAGTGAAAACAAAGTAATTGCGCGGACAGGCGATGCGATGCAACGGGGTGGATCGGGGGAAGAACAAATTTCACTCGAACGAAGTCGCGGGCAGAAGCTATCCTTAGACAATAACTAGCTTTGGCTGTTTCACGAAATAGTGCTACAATTTATTTTTATTACTTACTATCTGCCACCCGCGGCTCCGCCCGCGTGAATATCGAAAATTATCCCAAGCAAGCTCTAGATGATGCTATAGTACTTACACGAAGTCAATTTTTTATGAAAAAGAATATTTCGTTTTTTTATGAATAAAAAAACGAAAAATTTTCACCAGCCTATGTTACCCGGGGTAATACAAGGCTTCTAACGATACCACATAGATTAATATCGGTTAAGCCGTTCAGAAGTTATGGTGGAATAATGAAACTCACAAACATAAGTACATGAACCCTGAAAACATAACACTCCTTTTTTTGGGCAGTCGTGTAATAAAAACATAACTCTTCTTTTTTTGGACAGTCGTGTAAAAACTACAAACATATCATAAAGGGAACTTTTATAAAAATGTTGTTTCTGTTATTTTAGTATATTGTGGTAACGACTTTCACGCGAACGAAGTTGCGGGCTTGACGCTAGTCGTTTGATATAATGCTTAGACTGAAATTGTTAACACATATGTCAAATTAATTGATCTGATTTGATTGAGCGTAAGGGCCCATTCACACATACCACAACCACACCACATCGCAACGACAAAATGTGGTCAAGCTGTGGTTACGTGTGAATAGTGTCGCTGCGGCTTCTTGCGGTTGCGTTATGGTACACAAAATGTGTGTTAACGTCGTGTTTGCGATGTGGCCGGCCGCTAGTTTGCGGTGTCGCTGGTGATTGCGTTGTGGTTGCGACGTGGCTGCGATGTGGTCGGTATCACACACGCGGTCGTTAATGAAGGCAAAATGTGGCCCGTGTGAAACTATTAATTTTCATACAAATTAGCGCCCGCCCATATGTTGTGGTTGTGGTGTGGTTATGGTAAATGAGAAACAAGCCTAAATAAAATAACATGGGCAACGGTGTACGCACGGCTACACTTCAAGCTATACATAACCAGTATAAGCTGACTTCTGATTGTACGAAAAACCTATACAGTGCGAGGTCAGCTAAAACTGGAAATGTATAGCTTGATGTGTAGCCGTGTGTACAGCAGAAAATCAATTATCCGAATCATCCTAAATTGGCATAATAATATTAAATTCATTCCATAAAGCTCACACTTATTGTGTGTGGTCATAAACGTCAGCATATATAATAATTATTATTTTTAAGTCATACTGAACCTAAGTATATAAGCAACAACAAAATGTTGCCATGCTAACAAAGAAGCAAGTTTCCTATCGAGTTCAAGATGCGTTCTGTCAGTGTAGTGTTGATACTTACAGTGGCTGCAATGGCGAGCGCGGCCCCTGCCTCACACAAACCACATTACGACGTGAGCAAAGCGAAAGCCTTGTTCGAGGACTTCATAAAGAAGTACGACAGGAAATACAAGGATGACGCGGACAAAGACGCACATTACCATGCCTTTGTCGAGACTTTGGAACTGATCAATGACGCAAATGCCGATAACGCTACTGCTACTTACGACATCAACGAAAGCACTGATTTCACCAGAGAAGATATTCTTGATGTCATAGAGATGTGAGTAAAATTTTTAAAATTCACGTTAATATATTGAAATAGTCTGACACAATAGCCAATTTTATCGATGACGGTAATTTTATTATTCTTTAGTATGCACCGTATCACAGACGGTGGTAAAGTGGCATACGTGTGTACCTGATATACAAGCCTGAGGTCTAGGCCTTCCGGCCGAGAATATCGACGACGTGGATTTGGTGAGATCTTTCCATTATATATTTCAGGGACCTCCGATAGAGGCTTGGAGGCTGTATAAAACTGCGTTTTGCGTTGTTAATTTGGACTTTTGACGCCACGCGTGAATTTAACATCATTGTAAGCTATAAATAGGCTTTAAGGAAATGTCTTCATATTATATTTAGGAGCGAAGGACAAAATAATACACTCTATTATTTTAACCTGAAATACGGTATCGCTCTAGAATTAGTACTTCACGCTTTTCTTAATTTAACATTGTACTAAATTATCAAAACAGCCTTGAACAAGCTACCTATTTCCTAGCTTGTAAAATTTGTAAACCGCGCGCAAAATTGGACCGAAAGGGTAAAAAAAAAAGGTTAAGTAACAAAAAATAGCGAAGCTCATAAATTTCAAGCGTTAAGCTCCCCTGTCAGCTATAGTGGTTCACAAACCCAAAGCTACACAACACATGTGTGCAGAGCAGGTCTTGTAATACCATAAAAACAAAAAGTTTTTTCTTTTAAAATGGGCACAATTGTGCGTATGACAAAAGACGGAAACTGCCTATTCAGGGCCATAGCACATCAAATAAATAATGTAATGGGTTTAACTTTCGACCACGTGTCTGTCCGTCAGGATCTTGCTTCATATGTTTTAGAGCATCGAGATGACGAAAGAATTCGCTTAGCCCTTCTAAATAATGTACAAGAAATTCTTCCTAACAGCATTCTCTCCCAGGAACAAAGAATAACAAAATACATAACACAGCAGTTTAACAAGACGTTCTGGGGAGGAGAGGATATCTTAATCGCCGCAGCCGAGTTCTATCTTGTAAATTTGCACGTGCACACGGATACAAGACACAACCTAGTGTATTCACCTACCGGCGAACCAGTACCCGGCAACATACACATCCTCTACAAGGACCAGCACTACGATAGCTGGGTCATGACCGACGACAAACACTATAACAGCAACCCGATAGATATAATGAAAAAATCGAACAATGTCACAACAACACTATATAATAAGCCTTTAATTAACCAGTACAACACACGTGAAGAGAAAGGTCAACTCACGAAATCCCAGTCTCAAACGAACAGCCCTCAATTAGCTAGCTCATTAACACAATATGAACAACAAGCACCAATGTGTACACCGTTATCAGAAGTAGTCGCAGATGTCACTGGGTTCACAATACTTAGAAACCAACCGTCTACCTCAATAAAGTACACTTGCCTAGACTTGCGTATTGCAACTTGGAACGTCCGCGGGGCCTCAAAACCGACCAAAAAAGATAAAATTGACGCTGAACTTTCAATTAGGGGCATTCATGTAGCCTGCTTACAAGAAACAGGTATGAACTCAGGAGCATACAACTCTACACACTACGAATGGCACCTATATGGAACCTCAGGTAAAACACATCGGGGACTTGCAATTCTAATCAGAAAAGATGCTCAAATTGAATTAGTTAACAGAAAAAAGGATACAGACGCGATGTCAGCTACTCTTCAAGTTAACAGGGAAAATGATCAGCCTGCTCATCTGTATATAATCAATTCTCACATAAACTGTTGTACATCTATAGCAAACAGATCCTTCACAGGCTTATTAAACTTGATCAGACAAAAACCAAGGAAATGTACTTTAATAATTCTTGGCGACTTTAACGCTCATATTGGTTGACATGATACACAAAGTTTCCAACGCAAAGGGCTGATCCAACAAAACCTACACCATGACTTATCTAACTACAACGGGGAAATGTTAATGGATATAGCCAACAGGGAAAAACTGCAAATAGAAACGACAAAAGCGAGATCATCGTGCAGGGTAACGTGGTCAAAGGGCATTCAGAAATCCCAACTGGATCACATTATAACGCCACATGCATCAGAAAAACTTTTTGATTTTATTAAAGGCGAATGGGCCGCTAGGGGCACATCCGACCATAAAATAATCTGGGGTCTAATAAGAACAAATCGAATTTCAAACAAGAAAGAAAGCACCAAACACATTATTACACAAAGACAACAGCAAGCCGCGAAGGAAACAACAATTGCGGCCAAGGATTTTAACTATAAACAATGCTATTATGCCGCTCTCAATAGTAAATTCACAAAAACAAAATACCAAGATTGCATAACAAAAAAACTAAAAGATAAAGGGATCAACTCAACGGACAAACTCATCGAAATACCCTGGAATACCATAACGGAAGTATTAAAATCGGCTGCTCAGGAAACTCTTATTTTTCAGCCAGTTCTCTCCAGAGATCATCGACTAGCTCTTGCTAACCTACAAAAGGCTAAATTCCTACAAAGCAGGCAACCAGATAATCCAAATAGGCACAACCGAGTAAAAGAATGTCAGGCAACACTTCAAAAGGTTAAATATCAGGAAGAGCAAAAAGCATGCAGGGCCTGCCTCAATGGATTGGGGAAAAAACACCCTGCAAAACGCATGCAGATGCTATACTTTTTTTACAGCAGGAACAAACTTCAAACAAAACGTCGAAAAAGATCTACTTATATACCAATGACCAAATGGGAGCAAATTTTAAAAAAATCCGAGGGCCATCTTATACCAACAATTAATATAAAAAAGCCGATAACCGAAGTACAGGGTGAGGGACCCATTACGGACGACGTAATGGCAATCATTAATAAAATGCGGAACGGGACAGCCCCCGGAACGGACCAAGTGGTAATCGAATTATACAAAGCAATGCCCCAAATATTACAAGAAGCCGTCACCAAACACATGAACAAAGCCTGGACACTGAACGAAGCACCTGACACATGGTTGGAGACCGTACAGGTACCAATTCCAAAAAACAATAGCCCTAAAAATGAGAATGAATATCGCCGCATATCGGTTTGCAATACGGGTTACAGAATTTACGCCTCCTACGTATTAAAAAAACTAGATGAGATAATAACGGAATTAGGCAACTACCAAGCGGCCTTTTTAAACAATAGATCAACAGACGACCATATATTCACGCTTAAAAGGGTCCTAGACGAAGAATGGCGTGCAGGTAAAAGAATTTATGTACTCGCCCTCGACATTGAAAAGGCATTTGACAACGTCGACCTCAATGCACTAAGAGATATCTTATTACAACGAACCAACAAATCGCTAACCAACAGGATAATCAAGGTATGCATGAATGAACGAACATGCATCAAATGGTGTGGCCAGCAAAGCAGTTGGATTATTAAAGGAAAGGGAGTCAAACAAGGTTGCCCTCTGTCCCCTCGCCTGTTTACACTGGTCATCGACGAAGTCCTTAGAACCCTCGACGAAGAAACACAATTAATAAAACTTGACCAGGATCGCGAAATCTCACTCCCTCTAGTATTATCATTTGCGGATGACCTTATCTTTATTACAGATGACCTAGAAGGATTAGAAGGTATCATATACCATATTAAACCCCTACTAAACAGTGTAGGCCTCCAAATAAACGAAACAAAAACAAAAATACTAATTAGGGACCCCAAAGCTACACAGATAACGACCCACGTGACCCTTAATGGAATAAGTATACCAACATGTGAAGAAGTTAAATACCTAGGTACATACATAACATCTACATTAAGTAGAAAAAGCACTATAAAAAAACGTTGCGAACAGGCCATGAAAAACGCCAAATCGTTACTACCATTCATAAATAATTCAAATATGGACTGGAAATTAGCCAGACTCATGTATCGAATGGTGATCGTACCGTGCATGATACACGGTTTGAAAGTTTCGGCACTTACTAAAGCTAACAGATCAAGACTCAGAAAATATGAGCGAGTTATCATGAGGGACTTGATTAACCACTCTAGAAATAAACCAAGACAAAAGAAAATGCATGAAATATTAGACGGAAAAACAGTAACCAAACGCATCAAGAACCATAGGATGTGTTACCTCGCACATGTCTACAGGCGTCGCAAACCACACCTGCTACATGCAGCAATGCAATACAAAGCCAAATCCAAGAAGGTCGGCCGACCTATTTACACATGGAACGACAATTTAAATCAGGACATGAAGTACTTCGACAAGGGAATCAATTTCTGGATGGATACAGCGGAAGACAAAAGTAAGATCAAGATCGCTGCTAGTGAGATTTACAATAAACCGGAAACGGATAGTAGCGAAACTTCCGAAGATGACATCGATAACAGCAACATCTAACACAATACAACAGAACAATGACATACAAAAGAACCGAGAAAGCAGTAACACTCCGCCAAAAGACTCGCCGATGAAGCTCGACCTGAAACAGCCTGGCGGCAAGGTCGTTAGAAGATGCCCATCCATAGATAATAATTACCCATCTCTCCACTAGTCCAATGCTTGCTCTAGGATGCATATCCGGTAGGCTCTTAAATCCTTCCCTATCCTACGGGCACGTCCTCCTTACCAATTACCGCGCCCCCCGGTCTATTCCTTGATATGCAATGGCCGCTGTAGCACCATGATCATGAGGCTACAGAAGCTAGTGCGAATCTTGGGGTTCATTCGATTAATCGAGTCTGGTTTAACCACGCTGGGATCGGTGCAATTCATTCATTCATTCATTCATTCATTCATTCATTCATTCATTCATTCATTCATTCTTTAGTATGCACCGTATCACAGGAACTTGAGAGTTGTTATTTTCCAGTGCATCTATAGGTGGGTACATACAACAAAACAGTAACGACATCAAAACTGCACATTTGAAAGAGCCTCACAGTTGGCTTTTAACGTGGATTAATACGTACAAAACTAACCTAACTATTTACTTATATATATACAATGTACTTTAATTACTCGACTTTAGGTAATCGATATGTTATATATCTGTGGAGGCTTGTTATTAGCAACTTGATAATATGTTGTTGTTACCTACTATTTGTAATTAGTCTGTAAGCCTTCTTAAAACTAATAAATAAATAAGACGCTTTCAATCCCGGTAGTCCGTTTCCGTTGGTTATTTTCTGACATCCGCGCGGGTGAAGCAGCGGGCAAAAGCTAGTCTACAAAAAAAGACGGCAATAATCATAATCATTCATAATCAGCCTGTTTTTTTGTGGATGGGAAATCATCAAATGACCTCTCCCGCTCTGGGTGGAGCAGAAGGGAGTGTCAGACTCTTACTGACTAAAACCCACCCGTGTTCCTTCCTTAGCCCTTTGTGTTCCGGGGTAGCGGTAACCCTTTCGGACAATCCCGCTGCCCAATCAGCCTATATAGTCTTGTCTCTTTTTCGGTCCCGATCATTACGAAATTCCGTCCTACTTCCACGTGTCATCTAATAGTATGACATTGTGCCGTTTTGAAGATCGAATATTGGATAGGTAGCTCATCTACCTCTTTTTACTTAGGACATCCTTGATTCTAATCTATACTAATATTATTAATAAATTATAAAGCTGAAGAGTTTGTTTGTTTGTTTGTTTGTTTGAACGCGCTAATCTCAGGAACTACTGGTCCGATTTGAAAAAGTCTTTCAGTGTTAGATAGCCCATTCATCTAGAAAGGCTATAGGCTATATATCATCACGCTAAAACCAATAGGAGCGGAGCGCCAATGAAGAATGTTTCAAAATCGGGGGATTTTTTTCCTATTGAGAGCTTCCGCTGCGTGCGCTGCGTAAACGGTTAAAGTTTCGAAAAAATCATATATGACAGAATTGTTCCCCTTTAAAAGCTTTAAAAAAAAGTCCGCGACATCATATGTCTATCTTTTAAGGTTAGCTCACTATAACCTCTTTTATGCTAACCAAATTTGTTCTAAAATAATGCATTATTTGCGAAGGTGTTTTTTATAAACATGGTATTAATCCTTATCCAAATACCTAAATACGTTATTTATCACATGTATTTAATTTTGAACAAAATTGCCTGTGACATCATTTGATTTCAATGTATATCTTAGGAGATATCATAGTTTTAAAATAATACTAATAATAAAGCTGAAGAGTTTGTTTGTTTGAAACACGGTTTGAAAGCTGTAAATCTCTGGAAGTATTGGTCGCATATATAAAAATATTTTTGCGTTTGATAGCCCAGTTCTTGAGGAAAGCTATATTCTATTAAACTTGACGCTAGGACCCTTAAGAGTTGAGCAAAAAGAAAAAAAGTCTGAAGTTTTCGCCAAGCGAAAACGAAGTAATAGCGCAGGCCGGCGACACGTTGCGACGGGGTGGGTCGGGGAAACAAAAAAAATTTACGCGGACGAAGTCGCGAGCAGAAGCTAGTGCCAAATATAGCTATTAGAATTTTTGTACGTTTGTCTGGATATATGTTCAGGATTGGCGCAAAAGCGGCTGAACAGATTTGGAAGAGCCACACAGTTGGCTTTTAAAGTGTATTAATACATAAGATACTTTCAATCCCGGTAATCCGTTTCCGTCGGATATTTTCTGACATCCGCGCGTTTGAAGCAGCGGGCAAAAGCTAGTCTAAGTACAAAAACAAAGACGGTAATGATCACAATCATTCATAATCAGCCTATAATGTTCCCACTGCTGGGACACAGGCCTCCTCTCTGTGAGAGGGAGTGGGCCATACTCCACCACGCGGACCCAGTACGGGTTGGTGGATGTCACAAGTCTTCGAATTTTTGGTTATAGGAGATGACATTTCCTTACGATGTTTTCCTTCACCGTTTTTGAGAGCAGTGGTTATGAAATAGGTAATTTACACAAAATAAAGCGCCTGCCTGGGTTCGAACTCACGACCGTAAGTCACGGCCGTATCCACTGAGCCGCCACTGCGATTACAATCATTATTATCAGGAAACCATTCGTTTAGCAACTTGTATTATGTTTTGTTGACAAATTACAAGTCCGGAACCATGAAGTATAAAGTTAAAAGTGGAGACAACACTCTGAACACCTAAGTGAAACCGACTGTGGGCTATCGCTCTCTTTCTGAATACATATATAAGACAAAGAAAACATATATCACTGTCTCGTTCTTAAGTACGTATTTAGAAAGAGAGCGTCAGCCCACAGTCGGTTTCACTTAGGTATTTAGAGTGTTGCCTCCAGTTTTATCTACAAGCTTCTTGCCCCAGAACTAATCTCGATGTTCACATCAAGCTACCCCAAACTGCCAAATTTTTCCAATCAACCTTGAACTTAATGGGAATAGTGATAAAGTTGAAAATCTATTAAATAAATTTGGCAGACAAAATGTTGATTTGTCAAACGATTGCTTGATATGTTGAACAAAGAGCTCAACTCCTATATTTTAATCGAACGGCGGCCTTGGTATCTGGTATTTTAATCCAATAAAGAATTTTGATTCAAATTATTCAAAAACCATTGTAAAATTGTTTGAATTTTGAAATGTAGGTTTAAGTTTAATAAGGTTTCTTTTCTGGAATTGTAACTATTGAGTGAAAATAGGTAGGTATTATTTTAATAACTTGGGAATGTTTATACCTGCAGCAAAATTTATCACATAAGCACCTAAGATTTGTAGCTTTATGTTTCAATTACAATAATAGTAATATGTTAAAAAAAACGCTTTCTTTCTTTTCAGTGTCGCAAAACAACTTCTTTCGCTGGATGTGTGGGAAAGGCAACTTGAGAAGCAACGCGTATAAAGATTTATTTTTTTGTACTCCTTTAAATTGGTATTAAATGTGAAGATATAAACTTGTTTTTTTTTAATAATAATGTTGGTTAGCGCACCACTTGAGCACGGCTGGACCTTCTACAGCCTGGACCAATTTTGCAATTTTTTTGTTATAAAATGTTCGTAATAATCCGCACTAGGTTTAAATGGAAAGATGTTTGAATATGTTTCCATAATTTTATAATTCGGGAAGAATTGAACATCCTTATATATATGGGATTTTTGTGATGAATTATTGAAAATTGGACAGGATATCATCTGCAGGGTCAGCTAGTAAGTAATTATAATTTAATGAGAGGTATTATTAAAAGCTGACAACAGTTTAGCAAAATCAGAAGTCATTATCATTTTAATATTCACGTATTCCTTGTTCAAAATATCTACTAATTCTAGAATCTTCTTTGCATTTTTTTTTTTTTTGAGGGTGGGATATTATCAAACAACTTCTTCCGCTCTGGGCGGAGCGGGAGGGCGTGTCAGACTTTTTTTTTAGGTTTAAGAACAACTTTATTTCTCATAAGAATTTCATACATAATTCACTTACCGAGAAACAATATCTAAAACTGTGATTAATAATTAGAGCGCACAGATGTGGATAAACAGACTATGTCCCAGTCCTACAAAGCGCACGCGAAACGAAACGTAAACAACAAAATATCCGCATGCCCGAAAGTTACCACGAACGTTTTAAATCACTGTAATTTTGTTTTTAGAGCTACAACTTTCGTTTTATTTTTATTCGATAGTAAAATTAACGTAGTTTAATACGCAAAACATTCTGAGGCTAAAACGGGTCTACGAAATGTGAAATATATAGGATGAAAATGAAAGAGGAATAACGTTGTCGTGCGGTCGACGGGCGGTCCGGTGATATTATTTTTATCGTATTTCAACGCGCCCGTACTACATCAAACATTTGTATGCGATTTACGAAATCTGATAGCCGTACATGTCAGTGGTTAATATAAATTTACTCGATCGTAAGTTAACCAAGCACAAACATGTATGTAATTATGTAATTGATTTATGTGGCATGACATAGTCTGATATTAAGAAATTTGTTATTATAAGACTATTTTATTTTGCTTTTTTTTAGTTTATTGTTCTATTTATATATTTTGGGTACATATATGGTTTATAAAACATTTTGATTATTGGATTTTATTTGTTTTTGTTAAGTAATTACTAGTGTATATTTTTATTTTAGAGGTATGTAATTAATCTATTATATACATATTTTTCACTTATTTGTATGTATTCATTGTGTGAGTTTTTAGTAGCTTTTTGAACCGGGCATAACTTTGTTCTTCTTTTATTGCTGATGGTAATTTATTATAAATTGTAACACCCTCAAACTCCAAATGTCTTCTTCCATATTAGTTAGTTCTAGGAGGGCGGGTCACTAAGTAACTAGCGCGTCTTAAGTTAATCTTTCGTGTCTGTTGTTTAGTTATAATCTTATGTTGGAATGGATTTCCTTATTTAATATTTTACGTATTGACTAAATTGGTGTTACTGACTAAACCCACCCGTGTTCCTTCAGTTGCTTGTGCCAGGGCGTGACTAGGGGCGTGAAGGCGCCAAAATTACCTCGCATCACTCGCATTACTGCTTCGCAAAAGGAAGTGACGGCATCCCATGCACTGTCATTGTTAGGACGCGGCAGTGCTCTGTCCAAGTTGGACAGACCTCCACCCTGTGCTCCACCGTCTCCTCCGGACGATCCACGCAGTAGTGAAACCCGGGCGTTTCCTCCCGCCTTATCCGGAACAGGAACCTCCTGAATCAGCCGTGTCCAGTAAGGACCTGCGTCAGGCGAAAGGTGAGGACGCCGCGACGCCTCTCCAGCCCCTCCTCAAAGAGGGGACTTATCGCCGCAATTGTGGCGTGCTCAGCACTGGGTTGCGACAGTCGCACTCTCCATGTCACCATGACTTCCCGCCGGAGCTCTGTCCGCTGTGCCGCGATTTCTCACAGCAGCGGAGTTACGCCCCGGCGTTTTGCCTCCTCGCGATCTCCACTGCATCACACCACACAACAATTAACTCACCACACAAATATGGGCTAAGATGTAGGTAACCACAATTATTTAAGACAGATACATGGGTCACGAGGTCAACAACCCAACAAAAAGTTATACCTACGTATGTTACAATAATTTGGTACGGACACCTGTTTTACTTGGCATTTCTCATCATAAACCCCACCCTGGGCTGTGCCCTGGGTTTCTTTAAGAGCGCCTCTAGTTTTAATTTGGGCCTAATTGTAAACGGACGGCTTAGACAGGCAGACAGTAAGTTGGTATCAAAACCAGAGAGTGATGCTACAACAGAATTGTCAGTGGCAGCCCCCCAACAGCAAACTTATTGTAGCTACATATAATAAAATTCTCTGTGATATTGATTGCTATCGATTGATTGATTTTTAAAGGTCTTTATTTTATTAACAGAAAGGTGAACACAAGCTAACAAAAAGATCTGAACTTAGCATAATACAAGAAATTAAAATAATATGACATAAGACATAATGAAGCTCCTCCCGGGCTGTGACAGGACACCCTGTCGTCCGCCTCCGTCATCCGTCCATCTAGCTGGGGGGTGTCCTACACTACGCTTGCCGATACGCAGTCTCCACTCCAGGCCTCGTCTGCTCCACCCGCCATAAATCCGATAAACATGGCTAGCCTACTGTAAGTCAAAATCAACAATAATGGATTTGACAGCTGAGGATTTGGTATTCGTACAGACGCCAGTACATCAAGCTACCCAAAACTGACAAATTTTCTCAATCAACCTCAGTCAGCATGCCTCAGCGATAAAGTATAAAATCTATTAAAGTTTGACAGATTGTAGTAGCTTGATATGCTGGCGTCTGTACGATAAATGTCACGGATATCACAATTAAGAATTTGGCAATTTAAACCTTTGCCAATGCACAAACAGCCTGCAGCAGGTCCACTTTCGTTTCCCCTTTTTGGTAGGTATATTTCTGATCTCAGTACTGGTGCTCTTCTTACTCTTTTTTAAACTTTCAATGTTTTCTTCCAATTGTCGTATGTAAGACAGCTCTTCCTTTCAGTCTTTCTGTACCTTTTCGAGCTTTAATTTCATTACATCGTACTGTTCCGATGTCTCGCAAAAATCATTATTTTGCTTAATAATGCCGTTTATGGAATCTTGCAGTGAATGGAGTTATGAGTCAGAGTTAGAGTCAGAACTTTATGCCAGATGTTGTACATAAATTAAAGAGATCGTCTATAGTCTACCTTTCGACGGCCTTATGCATCCTGTTGTACTCCCTCCTGCATGAGATAATTCTCCTCAAACTCTCCATGTTTACCTACGTTTGTACCTGCAGGAGACATTACTACTATCGATTCTTTCAGCCATGACTAGCACATTCAGCTCTGACGCAACACGTTGAGGTGATGAATTTGGAGTTCGCAACATTTTATTTTACATGTTAGAAGTTATCAATCAATACACCGGGGCGGCAGTAAGCCACAGATGTTACACGCAAGTAATGTCTGATACGGTCGTACTCAGCCAGGCAGACAAAAAAGCAAGTAACCGTAGCCGTAGACGAGTAGATGTCAACAAGTACGTAAACGCAGCCAGCTTCTTGCGTACCCCTTGTATTCTTGTGGTTCCGTCCTCGCCGGCTTTAGGCTGATGATGATGATGATGATAATTAATTAATAGCTGTAATGTCAGGTGTCATGCTGCACAGTTGTATTCTTTAATTTAGCAACGTTATCTATTTCGTTGCATTTTTAAAAAGGTTTAGAGAACCTGTCGTTTCGGGTTCTTTACTTTTGTAACACAAAATACACAAAACCCATTACAAAATTACAAAATATACAAAACACACACAGACATTACAAAATATTATTTATAAATCTAACTAAAAAATTGTGCTCAAGCAATTACATCTACGAAAAATAGTTTAGGAATAAATTATAAAGTTTAACACACTATTAATAAAAGAGGAAACTATCGTAAACATCTAAAATTAATTTAATTTGTGGGCAAGGTATATTATACTATATTTTTAAACAAGAAAGTGCCATCGGAGTATAGGTCGGCTCGCCGCCTCTTCCTGGGACGGCTTCGGCGGCGCTGTCCATCCTCAGGCACCCACATTGTGACCCACGTGCTGATGTGACCCACCAAATACCATTTTAAGAAGAAGTAAAAATAAAGCCACCAAAACTAAATAACGCTCGCCGGCTGCTGGTGCGGCACCGCTCGCTTTCCTCGCTTGGCTTGCGCGGTTGGTCATAGCTAAAACCATTTTTTTGTTTCCGGGGTGGAAAATTCTCATGGATATCCTCCGTCCTGGGGCGGATGGAGGGGTCTGTAAGACTCATACTGACTAAAAACCACTCCGGGGTTCCATCTCACACCTACGCTGAGGATCGCGGGAACGTACGATCCTTCCGCAACCCCCGAATGGTCCGGCCCGCCGCTACGGGCCTCCTCGGGTCAGGGGAGGGAGTGAGGTGTTTGACTCCCCCCGTGACGTCTAAGAGGGGCGCACGTGGAACACTACGCGCCGCCACCTCGGGTCCTGATGTGTGGGTGGCGGCTGACGTCTCCGAGTTCGTCGCCCCTGGACCCATTTACGGGGGCTGGAAGAGGGCGTTGTCCGCCCTCCATCGACGCCGGGTGAGTGGACGAGATCTCCCTCTCCCTTTCCGCATCCTCCTTCTGCGAGACGACTGTTTCGCAGGAGGAAACCACCGTCCCAGGACTCTTCGCTGTCGACCATCGAGTCGACTACGGCCGGCAGTGACAGGTGTTACAGTTCCAACCTTACCTAACCGTTTGGTAGGGGTACCCTAGCTTAGTTACTACCAACAACTGACAAAAAACCAAAAATTAAAAAGACTCAAGAGGCTCAATTATTTAAAAAAAAACATGAAATAATAGAAGTGCATGCTTTTGGAGGTTCATTAATTTTAAAAAGGGTCCATCATCAGCAGGTCAATAAGTTTTTAGAGAATAAGTTTACATCAATCTTACTTCCTCACAAATCTTTTTTCTACAAGTGAATTTAGGCATCCTTTCCTTGGATTAATTAAATTACTACCTGACGGCATACAATACAGACATATTTCATAACGCTACAGTAATTTTTTGACGTGATAACGTCTTATAAATCGATGAACACCGGCTGCACGCACGAAAAAGTGTCATGTTCCGCCTAAGCCTGAGCGTGCAAACGAGAGCGCGGAACAAGCGACAGAGAGGCACGATCGGCCCAAACGTTGGCTTGTGACACATTTATTCATCAATGTTTCTTTGTGACATTATCACGTAAAACTATCGTGCGTAAACCGATTTTACAGACAACTAGTTTTTTTTGGGCGGCGCACAAGTTTCATTATCCATTCATCATCATCCATTGTCCTTTTAAAACCATTTTATTTACTGAACAGGGCTACAAGCATAAATACCTAAATTTCACCAAAGCCAATTTTAACGAAGTTATTTTATAATATATCTAACTAAGCCGTCAAACTTCGTACCGCCTCAGTTGTTTTTTTCGTGATTTTTTTCTTGTTTAATAGTTATTCTGCATCATCATCATTTTCTGTTCGAGCGAGATAGGTACGTACTCGATATGCGAGTTTTTTTTTTCGAAAACTTTTTTTTAATCAAGTGTTTAACAATGGTGGTGTGGATGAACGGAACTTTTTTTTCCTGATCGTCAACAGTGAGGAGGACAAAAGTGTTACTGATCGGGAAAATTCACCAACGGACAGCATTTTTTTTTTTCATTTCATTTTATTTATTACTCTTTCTTTGGATATGCAAATAAACAAATGCAAGTTTAAATCTTTACAATTAATTACAAGAAAACAAAAAAAAATAGATGTATACATTTTTATACGCGTTACTTATCAAGTTACTCCAACAGCAGTTGTTAGTTTCCAGCGAATTTAGTTCTCCGGAACTGAAAAGAAAGAAAGCGTCTTTTAACATTGTTACTATTATTGTAATTGAAACACAAAACTACAAATCACATGATTGTGCTTATTATAGTATAAGTTGCTAAATGCAGACAAACGGAATAAAATTCTAAAAACTTTTTCTTCAGCATCAGAATCAAAGAAAAAAGTAAAAAGTAGTAGTTCTATATTTATTTTAAGTAGTAGTTTTTTTTTAAGTAGTAGTAGTAGTTCTATATTTATTTTTCTGTGTATTAATGAGTCCTTGTTACTTGATAAATAAATGAATTATTATTATTATTAAAAAGAGATAGATGGGTTACCTACTCAACATTCGATTTTCAAAAACGGCACAATGTCATACTATTATTTAAGACACTTGGAAGTAGGAAGGCATGTTATATCGGGAGTGAAAAAGAAACAAGGTGATACTTTACTAGGCTAATTAGCCAAGTTCTGACGTGCAACTAGCGGAGCGTTTATAACTTAACAACCTCTTTTTACTTACAATATCATTGATCAGAATCGTTCCCAGACTTCCTAGCAATATTTTTTTGTTTAAAATATTCATTATACAGTTTTGACGTCGTTACTATTTTATTATATGTATGTAGGTATAGATGCACTGGCAAATAACAACTCTTAAGTTCCTGTGATACGGTGCATAATAAAGAATCGCAAAATTACCGTCATCGATAACATTGACTACTGTGTCAGAGTATGTCAATATTTTTTTCTTTCAACTATGTAGGTACGTAGTAATGTTATCATTAATCACTACAAAACCGATTACAAAGTATGTATTTTTTGCTTAGAAACAAAACAGTGCAGAAATGCTATATGAAATCTCATGGTTGCACAGTTTTTCATTAATGGACTGTTTTTTTTATTTTTATTTAGATATAAATTTACCACAGAAGTTTAAGTATAGTAGATCTAAATGATACTGGCTGTAAGTAAAAATCGGCTGAATAAAACCGACTTGGTGAAAAAAAAAACAAATGGCGCGCATTTTGTACCATTTTAAAACTTTGATACTTCATATTTAGCAAGAAAAGTTTTAAAAATTGGAAATAGACAACGATAGCGATAGCGATATGAATTCAACTCGAGAAAGTATAAAAAGAGCTGCAAATGAAATTGTTAATAACCTTTTGCCGCAAAAGTCGCGGGATAATTTGTTTTCATTAACTTGTTTTTATTTTAAGTAGGTATGTTTTATCACGGTAGGTAGATTAGTAGTGTGAAAGAAAAGTAGATTTACGCACCTTGCTAAAGTGAGTAGTTGATGCAATCGTGCGCGCTCGATGCAACAATCTACTAATATATGAATTTCCAAAATTTTACGCACTTTTCAATCCAAACATGTTCTTCCTCTCTTCTTCGGTGTAATCAGCGAATTTGTTAATGTCGAAAGTAGCAGCAGCGCTCTCGGCATTCGACTTATTGATCCGTTCCAAAGTCTCAACAAAGGCATGGTAATGTGCGTCTTTATCCGCGTCATCCTTGTATTTCCTGTCGTACTTCTTTATGAAGTCCTCGAACAAGGCTTTCGCATTGCTCACGTCGTAATGTGGTTTGTCTGAAGCAGGGCCTGCGCTCGCCATTGCGGCTACTACAAATATTAACACTACACTGACGGAACGCATCTTTAACGCGTTAAGAAACTTGTTTGTTAGCAGAGCAGCTATTTGTTGTCGCTTATATAGGTCCAGTATGACGTATGGATAATTAATTGTATATATTATGCTGACGTTTACGACCACACAAGTATGAGCATTATGGAATGAATATATTATTATTATGCCAATTTATAGTACGGGTAGAATGATTCAGATAATTGAATTTTCCGCTGTACATTGTTGCCCGTGTTATTTTATTAACGCTCAATCAAATCAAATTTATTTATTTGCCTTATCTAAGTGTTGACAATTTCAGTCCAAACATTATTTATTTATTTATTTATTTAATACTTCAAGCACATACATGTACAGAGGCGGACTTAATGCCACAGGCATTTTCTACCAGTCAACCTTTGGGTGATGCAGAGACAAACAGTAGTAGGTGCAATCATTACAGGAATAAATATTTTAAATATAAAGATACGCAGAACCCTATGTAAACTATAAATATAATATATACCTAATTACATATATATATAAGCACAAATACATATACATAAATAAATGAATATATTAAAAAAAATAAGACAAACAATGAGAAAATATTAGCGTTGTGATGATACTGCCAGCTTCTTGCGAAAGTGCTCGCGAACCTTAACTTTAAAGGATAATCGGTTGGTCGACTAGCGATAGCCCGCGACTTCGTTCACGTGGATGTCAATACCACGATATACTAAAATAACAGACACATTTTTATAAAAATTGTAGTTTCATATACAGAGATTCAGGGCTGGTGACGCGAGAGTAAGTGACCTACAGTTGTGCGTTTGAGACGCATCGTGTACTGAGGTCGGCACCCGCAGCCTTCAGGGTTCAAGCCGTCTCGGGCAGAAGTTAGAAAGAAATACTCAAATCGAAAGTTTTCATGTTTCTTGGCCTTAAAACACTTATTAGTTTATTTTCACCCATGTAGGTACGTGCGCTTTTTTAGACTTTATACACTGCATGTCGAGCGTCGCGGAACACGGACTAGAATTATTTCACTAATGTGTTTTGTCCTCACTAGTTTAAAGTTCTAAATAGTGTACACACGACAACATTTCATTCATATGAAGCTATATATTTCCAATTTTAACTGACCTCGCATTGTATGGCTTTTCGTACAATGAGAAGTCAGCTTATACTGGAAATTGGCTTGATGACCCGTCGTGCGCACCTCATAACTAACTATGATACGTATTTGACAACTATAACAATAGTAACTGCTTCCGTTGTTCGTCCAAAACTTCATGTCCGTAAGGATTGAGGAGCTACATCAGATTTTTAAAATCTGATCTCTCCATTATTTAGCAGCAATGTAGCTGATTTTGCAGCACGAATTCTAAATTTAGCAGCAAAATATATCACTAGTTTTATTTAATGCAAAAGTGGCTCCTCAATCTAAACGTCTGAATTGAGGTCTGAATATTTTTGAAAATTTTGTATCATATAGTAGCAATTGTGCATATTACCGTCTAAAAATGTAGCTTCTGTAGCGCTAAAATGAAAGAAAATACAATACTTTTAGTATGGCTCCTCAATCTACACTCAAGAGGTGAATTTCTATTGGATGTGAGCGATCAATTAATATATTCGACATAATGATCATTTAGCAGGTGTTGTGTTTGTTTTTGCAGTATAGGAATAATACAGAGGAGTAAAACAGAGTAAATTTTTTAGATGAACGCATTTTTTTTGTCTCCTCAATCCTGACGTTCTAATTATATATGTTTGACTGTAGCCACCTGAAATTTCAACGGAATCTAAAGCCAGATATACTAACATTTAGCAGAAATGTCTGCTAAATATATCTGCACAATTCAGCAATGTAGGTATATATTTTGGATTCTGAAAAAACAATACTTAACTATTTTCTTGTAAATTCAGTGTGAAGGGTGACCACATTCTGAGGGGGTACCTACAAATTAATATTTCACTTACCTACCCACAGCAATATTTATTTAGTAACAAAACATTCATCAGCGGTGATGTATTCTCGTTTGTACATGAATATGTTCATGTACGAAAACGAAATAAATAATTAACATGGATTTCTTATATTATAAAGTTAATCATCATGTTTGTGTCATCATAATTGAATTGTGGGGATATTAATATGTGCAATATCGTGCAGTGACTGATAATTAATTGCAGTTTGATATCCTGTTTTCAATGTAAGTACATTTGTGCCGACTATTGTTATTTTATTACATTTATTTATTTAATAAGCAGTAGGTATGTTCGGGCTCGAAGTTTACAAATTAAAATACATGGTCCGGTCGATTCTTAAAATAGACAAAATTTAAGCACTTTAATGTTCTAAAATATTTGTTAATATTTAGTTATGAAAAAATTCAACAACCAGTCAGCGACCTGCAACCTTCGGCGTGTCGTGCCATGCTATAAAAATTACTAAAAGTCATTTTTTTCAACGAAATATTGTTGTTTCAGAACCATTATGCCAAAAGGCGGCCAATCGATAGTAGATCTTGAGGATCAACAAAAAGTATTTTCTAAATATGAGATACTAGAAAATCCTAACATTAAAAGTACTGACCCTATTTTCTTAACTATTTCCAAAGAACTAGATTTTAAAATGACCCCGATAGCCTTGTATACATCATTGAAAGGTAGGTAAGTAAAATATTAATTTGTAGGTACCCCCCAAAATGTGGTCACCCTACACAGTGAATTTACAAGAAAATATTTAAGTTTTTTTTTTTCAGAAAAACGGAGAAATGAGATTATTCGAACCGAACGTGATGTCCCAGTGACTAGATCATTTGCCCACCACGATCGAACTCGGCGGTTCAGTATGTTATGATACGACAATAAAAGGCAGGGGAACAGCGCGGCGTGCGGCGGCTGTGTCTGTGTGAACAAGATCAAACGTGTTTATTATTGTCACAATTTAGGGTCGAGTTCCAGCGGTACGCCGAACTACTCGAAACTTCGGCAACTAGGATGATGGCGCTCGGGTAACAGACGTGCAGTGGACACACCATAGTAAATGTACGTAGCGCTACAGTAGCGTATGAGCGAACGAGAATGGCTTCTCGTTCTCGGTAAAGTGACTGCTGCGGTGGACAAACGCACTTAGATACCTACAGAATAACGAGTTATCAACCACATGCAGTAGGCACCTAACCTTACTCACACACAGATATGCAACATGCAATAACATTATTCATGGTCAATAGAACCACATGCTTGCTATTTCGTATCCTTATTATTCATGCCCTACAATTTTTCTTCGATACTGTTCTAGAAGTTTTTTTTTGGTTTTTTTTTTTTTGTTAGCCTATACTGTCTTACTGCTGAGCAATCCCCAAATCCTTATAGACATCCTTTTCCAGAGCCACCTCGATCTAACCCTTGCGGTACGCGTCTAGGTCGTCTCGCCGACTCTACCTTTTTTTATCGTGGAGAAATGCTCATGCATTCTGCACCTACTACCACGGGGAGATAGTACAGTTATGTGGGACTCTAACCCACTAAAAGTCCACGGTGTCCTCCTGTGCCGCTTGCACGGGCACGTGTTAGCATAGCACTCATCCGTGAATCCGCCGCGGCTGTCCGTCACCGGACCCTCCTCTGGAGAGTACTCCCCATCACCGGCGCACCAGAACACATAGCACGCCGTGACCACCCCAGGGACCAAACTAACACATGGGCGCCAGACGACCCCGTGTCTGGGCACCCTTGGTCCCCCTGTGACGGGTCAGCCATGCTATTCTCTAAGGATACAGCCTTGCGGGCAGCGCTGTCGCGGTGGGTTTGACAGTTGCGACAGCGCTGTCCGCAAGGCTGTATCCTTAGAGAATAGCTCCCCAGGTCATTGGCCCCACCGCCTGCCAATTTCCGGCCGCAGAGGATAGGGAACAAAAGAATATCATTTTTGCGCGACATCGCGACACAAAGGCACTGCTCGCGATTCGCGTCGCGTGACGCGCCTGTTTGAAGGAGCCTTAGGTCGATTAAAAATGATAATTTTTTGTTCGACATGCGAAGTTGCTTCAAATATGTCCAAACATAGTTTTGCCCCTATTGTGAGTCTTCTTACCTATTCATATCATTGGAGCTTGGAGTCGCTTAAACCGAAGTATTTTTTTATAACTTCATGTAATGTGCAAACTGTAAAGCAACTTATTTTGTAAGATATAAGTAGGATAGAATAGGTACTAGTTTTTATGAGAATGAAGACGAGTTCGCGAGCAGTATTCCCGCGGGCCTCTGCAAGCTCGTAACTACAAATTGGAAATAGATAGATGCGTATCCAAGAAGGGGTGTAAAGAACGCTGACTTCATTTTAACACTTACCTATCATGTTATTTTGTTCATAAGCTATCATTACGAGGTACCATTCTTCTCTTTGACTCTGTCATAGAATGTTCACCACTGACTCACACATGACTGCCCCGTTGGTCTCGTGGTTGCATGCGACTGCTGAACGTGGGTTCTGGGTTCGATTCCTAGGTCGGTCAAAGTATTATTGGATTTTCCCATTAGGAATTTCTTAGTAACAGCCCAGAGTTTAGAAGTTGGCGGTTTGATACCCCTGTACCTCGGAAAGCACGTTAAGTCGTTGATTTAGCGCCTGATCTCTCTCCAGTTTTATCAAATTGTCGTTCCATTGGACTAGTACTGTAATGGAAGAGAGTGCACTTGTGTGTGCGGACACACTTGTGCAAATATCTCCCGCGCCAAACACTAGTCTCCGCTGAGAATGGCCGCCATGGCCGAAATTCAGTCTGAAGGACTATTACTATCAGAATGTTGCCAGTGTTTGCCAAATTGGGAGATGGCATCGAACCCTGCTCATTGGCGCTTTCTGCACGCAGCACGAAACATCTGACTGTTGCCTTAGGTTAGCTAATAGGTAATACGGGCGGGTGTCTGCGAATACACAATAGGTACTACAAGTTTGGGCAGGCCTGTTGGTCTAGTGGTTAGTGACCCTGACTGCTATGCCGGAGGTCGTGGGTTCGATTCCCACCCAGGACAAATGTTTGTGTAAAGAGCATGATCATTTGTTCTGTGTCTGGGTGTAATTTATCTATAATATTTATATATTTAGAAATATATAAGTATGTTTATCAGTTGTCTAGTACCCATAACACAAGCTCTGCTTAGCTTGGGACTAGATGGCGTTGTGTGATAGTTGTGGAATATTATTATTATTATTATTATTATTATTAAGTCTATCGCTTAGGATAATCAGAAGATAATTGACTATTTGCCCATAGATTCATGAAATAATCGTTTATATCCCTGATGACCGGTTTCTCTAAGGTACCTAACTAATTAACTAACGATTAAGATAACTATGACGTGATGTAGCTAGTGGACTGCGATGGCTTATGATCTAGGGAGCTATTCTCTAAGGATACAGCCTTGCGGACAGCGCTGTCGCAACTGTCAAACCCACCGCGACAGCGCTGCCCGCAAGGCTGTATCCTTAGAGAATAGCATGGCTATACATAATACATACATACAAATAAATAAAATTGAATTGTCAGTTAGGAATGTCAAAATAACAGCTTTTTACTAAATGCATATGAAAGTATATACTGCCAACATTTTTTTTTTCTGTCTGTTTGTTTCTTCCGGCTAATCTCGAAAACGGCTAGACTGATGTTGACGGGACTTTCAATTTCAGATAGCTGGTGTTATGAGAAGTAACTTAGGCTACTTTTATTATAGAAAAAGAATTCGGGTCCCGCGCAAGAAAAATTAAACCCATGAAATCCAATTTGTTTTCCGACATACCTACACGCGACCGCAGTTGCGGGCACAGATAGTTGAAAAATAAAATGAAGTATGTCGTTAGAAATATGAAAGCATTTAGCTCGTTCGTCTTCAGTAAAATTGTTATCTTCAGCCTAAAAAATCTTATGAGATTTAGTTTTGGTTTCTTCAGCGTACGTCAAAATAACACCTATTATGTACGCGAGCGAAGTCGTGGTCATAACTTGTTCCAAAACAAAAACATCTGACATTATTTCCTAAGTACTTCTTATATTCTTTACAGATATGTTACCTTGTTGTCCTGCTTATTCTCAAAATATACAATTTTTTCCCTAAGATTTTTATTTTATGACCGCCTCTAGAATAACCCTCCTGTCTTCACGACATTATTCTAGACGAGTTAATTTTGCTTTGCGAGTATAAAACTTTTTTAACACTATAATAGAATAGCTGAGGGTATGCTGAGGTTACTTTCATACCGCGGAGTAATTGCGTAACACATAGGCCAATTCTGCTAATTTAAAACGTTCAAAATTTAGTCGCAGTCTCATCTCGGCGACAAACAAATGTCAAAAACTTGTCAAAATGTAGGGAAATTTGACATATTTTTGACAGATTGAGACTGAGATCAGACTGTGAACGTTCTTAGAAAATACGAGAATTGCCCCTACTATCAGTAGCAATGGTTTTCATTTTGACAGTTCAACAACATTCATTGCGTTATTTACTTTGTTGAGCGGAGTTCGAACATTATGAAGCAATGGACTAGCAATAACCTTCAAAATGGTTCAGATCATAGATTTATTAAGCTGTTTTTTTTTATTTCTATGGTTCAGAGTGTGATTGAAAGTGTTACGCAATTATAGGAGGTGCGTGCTGAAGACAGAGCTTCCGAGAAGAGGGTGGAGGATGATCATGAGGAATACCTGTGACAAGTAAAACAGCGGAGCAATTGCGTACCTACCTAACACATTATCAATGGGAATCGGTTTTATTTTGACAGTTCAACAACATTCATTGCGTTATTTATGTGTTGAGCAAACAAACTTTTAGAACTTATGAAGCAATGGATCTCATGTAGAGCCAAGCTTCTAACTCTATACGCCCTAACTCTACAAGGCCTAACTTCGCAAACTACACCTTAGTCAAAATTTATGGCTTGGCCATTTCGCTACATTCACATGAGCGTAAGGTGAAAAACTCTCATACTGTTATACAATGGTTCTTATAGTAACGAAACGGCCAAGCCATATATTTTGACTAAGGTGTAGTTTGCGAAGTTAAGCCTTGTAGAGTTAGGGCGTGTAGAGTTAGATGCTTGGCTCTACATGAGATCTGATTACTTTTTGACAGTGCGAGCTACATGGTCTCGTCTTGGCAACATTTAACATGAAATATTTTTGTGGGATTGTTATATTATTATAATCGTCGTATTTTATAATTTATCAATTAGTAAGCTTCAGGAGTCAGGACATTGCGCAAACTGGTCAAAATAAGGTTTATGCTGGGGCTTTTTCTTAGTTTTTTTATATAACGCCATCTGTGAGCGAATACAGGTACTAATTGGTGATTTCAGCCTTTGTGAAGCTAATGAAACGTTTAATATTTTGTTAGTCTGAGATCACATTCTTCAGTTTTTTTGGATATTTCTATTTGTATAACAAAAATGTAAAGCACCTATTGTGTATCTATTAAATACTTACTAAGTGGTACTAAAACATTTTTAGTACTTACCTACATCCCGTTAAAAATGACAAAGCGGAAGCTACGATTGAGTACTGTTTTTTTTTGAGAATTATGTTACGCAAGTAATACTGAATTAATAAATCCATAGTAATTTAGATCTAACTTTTTAAATGTTAATGTAAAACCTCAAATCGTGAATATTATCGATACCAGAATTACCAGAGGGCAGAAACTGGACATGGTCTTTGGCTGGTCATTGAAAAGTAACCCTATATATGAGTCTTCATACTGTGCACATATCGAAATGAGGCAAACTAAGCTTAATTTTAAAGACAGAAATAAATATTTTTTTAAACTTAAAAAAAATAAAAGGGCCTCTACCTGCTAAAGTATTGTACAGACGCCAGCAGGTCAATCTACCCCAATCTGTCAAAATTCTTTGATAGATTTTCAACTTTAGCACAAAGGAATAAAGTTCATATTCAATTGGGAAAATCTGACAGATTGGGGTAGCTTGATGTGCTGGCCACCGTACGCAAGGCCTTTTTTTAACAGTTTATAGGAAAAGTTGAGATTGAGTAACATGGTATTTTTACTTTTAGAAAGCTGATACGATGGAGAATAATATAAAGTAATAAAAAAAGGGTAGGTAATCGGGGTTTTTATTGAGAAATTTTACAAATATTGTAAAACTTGATAAAAAATTATCTGATTTTTGTTAAAAAAAAAACACCTTAATTCTCAATTGAGGGCGATTTTTTTCTTTAGTTTTTATTTTATGAGGACGCCCTGTTATTTCCAGTCGTTACTGAGTGTTTCATCGTGATAGATCGTTTAGTTTAAAGTTATACTGATTTGTTTACACAGGGGTCACAATATTTTTTCCTTCAATAAAATTAAGCTTAGTTTCCCTCATTTCGATATGTGCACATTATGAAGATTCGCACTGTATAGATTTACATATTTATTTTTTAAAAATTGGGTAGGCATATAAACAAATGCAACTATAAATGCTTACATTTAATACGAATTTAAAAGAGTACAGAAACAATAGATACTTATCACGTTGAGTGACCGCGGTGACAATCAATGACTTAATATTTATTTTATTCGAAATTATACATTTTTACACGCCACACTTCTAGCGAATTTAGTTCTGCGGTTCTGAAAAGAAAGAAAGGATTTTTTAAATGATTACCATTATTGTAATTGAAACATAAAACTACAAATCACGGTGTGGTCATTATTGATAAATATTGTTGTAGGTATCAAAATAACCAAATTATTAAAATAATACCTATTTTCACTCAATAATTACAATTCCAGAAAATAACCCTTATTATACCCTGATTTTTAAAATCCACACCATTTTACAATGCCTTTAGAATAATAATTTAAATCAATATTCCATATCGGCTTAAAAGACCAGATTCCAAGGCCGCCGCGCGATTAAAATGTAAGAGTTGACCTCTTCTTTGTACAAAATGTCAAGCCAAAGCCATCGAACATCGAGGTTATTTTGTAGTTCGGGCATAAATTGTTAGTTTAAAAACCCTAACGAGTTGCAAAACTAATGGTTTCCTGGTGATAATGTAATCTATTCCGTCTTTGTTATTGTAGACGTACAGACAAATAACAACTCTAAGTTCTTGTGATACGGTGCTTATGGAAAAATCATAAAAATGACGTCATTAACAATATTACATTGTGTCAGAGTATGTCAATATTTATGTCGAAACTGTGTTTATGAAATTCCAAAATGTGACTTACTTCTCAATCCAAACATGTTCTTCCTCTCATCTTCGGTGTAATCAGCGAATTTGTTGATGCCGAAAGTAGCACTAGTGCTCTCGGCATTCAGCTTATTGATCTTTTCCAAACTCGCGACAAAGGCATGGTAGTGTGAGTCTTTATCCACGTCATCCTTGTAATTCCTGTTGTGCTCCTTTATGAAGTCCTCGAACAAGGCTTTCGCATTGCTCACGTCGTAATATGGTTTGTCTGAAGTAGGTGCCGCACTCGCCATTGCGATCACTACAAGTATCAACACTATACTGACGGAACGCATCTCTAACGCACGCAATAGGGAACTTGTTTCTTTGTTAGCACAGCTGCTACTTGTTGACACTTGATTATAATGTCGCTATATAAAGGGTCAGTATGACATAATAATAATTATTACTATCTTTGCTGCCGTTACGACCACAACTAGTGTGAGCAGTACGGTATGAATATATTATGCCTTGCCTATAATAATAATAATAATAATAATCATAATATAATAATATTCCAATAATAATAATATAATAATATTCCACAACTATCACACAACGCCATCTAGTCCCAAGCTAAGCAGAGCTTGTGTTATGGGTACTAGACAACTGATAAACATACTTATATATTTCTAAATACATAAATATTATAGATAAATTACACCCAGACACAGAACAAATGATTGTGCTCATTACACAAACATTTGTCCTGGGTGGGAATCGAACCCACGACCTCCGGCATAGCAGTCAGGGTCACTAACCACTAGACCAACAGGCCTGACAAATATTATATATTTATAGTATGGGTGGGATGGTATAATTCGGACGATTGTGTCTTCCGCCGAGCGGTGTTGCCCGTGTTATAAATTTTATTTGCTCTAAGCGTTAAATAAAAGAATAACAACTTGAAATATACTCATTTTAAAAAGTGAATAATGTTAATACGAATTAAGTAACTTATTTTTATAAATGTAATAAATCAATATTAATAAAATAAATAAAAAAATAATTTAAAACATTAAATAATAAAATAAATGAATAAAAAAAAATATTTAAAATTAATTAATACAAATAATTAACAAAAAAAAATAATAATTACAACATGTTTTTTATTTTAATTAATATTCTTTTTTTTTTTATTTCCTTTTAAATATTAATTTTTGCTATTACAAACTTACATTTGCAGTTAGAGAATCGACTGTGATGTAGAACAATGTATTGAAGACATTTACTTCAACGGCAAAGTTAAGTTTGTCCTTCAATACGGAATTGGAAATTCGGGCACCAGCTGAATCGATTCTGTATATGTATAATTATCTCACCGTGATAACTTAGGTGAAGTGAGAATGAAGTGAACTATATCAATAGGGGCAATCCCTAACATCAGAAAGCCAATTCTCGTAATTTAAAACGTTCAAAATCTAGTCGCAGTCTCATTTCGGCGACAGACAAATGTCAAAAACTTGTCAAAATGTAGGGAAATTACAAGTATTTTTTGACAGATTGAGACTGAGATCAGACTGTGAACGTTCTTAAAATTACGAGAATTGCCCCTCATGTGGAATGACAGCTCACTTCACCTTAGTTTTCACGGTGAGATTTTTACAGAATAGCACTGAAGGACACCGCTTTGAGACGAAACCCTCAGAGCGTTTTCACATTATCCGATCCGATATCGGTGCCGGAAGACGACAGCTGACATCCGATAGCCGACACCATATGCTATTTTCACATATTTCCGACAAAATCGTTCCGATACGGCCATTTGCTCGATAGCTTAGTGCAGGCAGGTCATCATGGCAGACTATAATAGAAAACTTTATTTGCTGTATCTATTATATTTGAGACGCAAAAAAAGATCTGTCCACAGACAAAACTTAATATCCCTCTTCAAGGTATTCACATACTTCTCGCCAATTATTGTCTCGGAGTATTTTATTTTTATATTCCTCGTGAGTTTTATCCCACAAGCATGGTTTAGATTCTACCAGTTCAATTAATGTAATTATATCGTATTTAACGACGCCATGATGACAACCAAACTAGTAAACAAGCTCAAAATGGCCGCCGCGCATCGGGCTCTACGCACACAAGAGACAATTTAGATACACGTATAGCACACATACAAACATTATAGCCCGACGGCTAACGGGCGTCCGATGGTGCCGCCAGCATATCGGTGCCGGCTCCGATATCCGATATCTGGCCGGACAATATGAAAGACAGGTACATATTTCATACATTTTACTTACCCCGATGTCGGATCGGCGTCCGACACCGATATCGGATCGGATAATGTGAAAACGCTCTCAGGCCGCGAGCCCTACACGCACATGTCCGTTTTTTTTTTATTTTAAATAGGTTAATTTAATTATATTTAGAACGAGCGACTTCGTCCACGTAGAAGTTGGAAAACAGAACAAATACCTGCTCCCTTTATCGCTGTAAGCTGTGGAAAACAACTGAATCTACGCTATACTTTTTACACACACTTCAGTGCGGCTGACTTTGGCAATTTTGATCCTTATTAGTTACTAGAATTGACGCACTTACAGGTGTCTGGAACGTATTCTATCGACTGTATACCAATTCCACCAAATCAAATTTCACAAAACTACTATTACTGGAGCTGGAGTTCATCTGATCATGGAGATGGAACACAGTCGAGAGAGCTCCTCGTCAGTTACATCGTGTTTGGGCTTATTTCATTAATTTTGATGAGAACTTTTGACCTAGCTCGGGTATGACTGCCATCGAAGGTCTGATGTTGGAGACTATCACGGGAAGTTCCAGATAATATTAGCTGTGAGTTAATACTCAAAAAATTCAAGTTTAGAAATTAACAAATGTAATAGATTCCCACGGATTCCATAATCTCCCCTCACTTTACAATTCCATGCATCATCACATTAGACGGTAGGTCAATCACAGCTTGATCACAGCAGTAACTGTGGCAAAACCGATCGTAAAATGGACCCCATTAGACGCTATGTCTAAAGAAAGTGAATAAAGTGGGTAAATCAAGAAAGGCAAATATCCTACTTATCCTACTAATCCTACTAATATTATAAATGCGAACGTTTGTGAGGATGGATGGATGGATGTTTGTTACTCTTTCACACAAAAACTACTGAACGGATTTTGATGAAACTGTACAGTAATATAGCTTATACATCAGAATAACACATAGGATACTTTTTATCCCGATATTCCCACGGGAACGAAACTTACGCGGGTGAAACCGCGGGGCGCAGCTAGTAAAAAATAAATACATTCAGTCTACATTTATTTAACAACACAAAAACAATACTATAAATTTTATTCGAAATGTTACATTTCTATCCCTTATCACCATATTACACTCCCAGCAAAATAATGTTACATATCTGAAAAAAAGGAAAGCATAGAGAAGTTACTATTTGACACAATATTTTTCATAATCGTTAACAATTTTTTGAGTCCATTTTTTTGATTAGAACTGCCTTTAAATATAACACATTAACACACATAACATCACGCCTGTTTCCCTGAAGGTTTTGACAGAGGTGTACTTATATTACACTCACAACTTGCCAGTTATGTTTTAAGTCCCATATAATACGGGTTTGCCTATTGCCGTCAACCAGTAGCGCTTGCGACCACTATGCCAACGAAGCAATGAGACGATTTTTATATGAACTTCTAAAAAAATGTCACTCACTGTTATATCCCAATCCAAACATGCTTTTCTCCTCTTCTTCGGTGTAATCAGCGAATTTATTGATACCGAAACTAGCAGTAGGGCTCTCGAAATTCAGCCTGTTGATCTTTGCCAAAGTAACGACGAAGGCTTGAAAATGTACATATTTGTCTGTGATATCCTTGTAATGTCTGTTGTAGTCTCTTATGAACTGCTCGAACAAGGCTGGGGCATCTTTCAAGTCATAATACACTTTTCCGTTAGGATATGCTGTCGCTATTGCGACCACGACCACTACAAGTATCAATACTACACTGACGGAACGCATCTTGGATAGGAACTCTTTTTCTTGACTAGCACAGCTGCTATTCGGTGACACTTATTAAAATTTCGCTTATATAGGCTTTTCTGGTCTTCTCGCTTATTATGACCATCAAGACTATAACTAAATAATTATCTAAGGTGACGTTTATGACCACAACAAATCTGAGCTATGAGGTGTGATGGTATTATTATAATAATAACATTTAAAGGCGTGAAGAAACTTACGGCGTGCGTTGCCCGTTTAAATTAAGCATAATAATGGATGCAGCTACTATCAGCATAATAATCGCTTAGCCTACACCCCATATATTGACATCCTCAGGAGCCAAGCAAGACAATATGTTGTTCTTTGCTTTTTCGGCTTTCACAAGGTTCACGTCATGAGTCCATCATAATCATCATCATTTTATCTCATAAATGTTCACTGCTGGACATAGGCCTCCCCCAAGCGAGGCGGCAAGCCTCCTTGCCGGACTGCCGCCGTGGGAACTGGAGGCGATAGTCCTCGCGCGCCTGTACGAGTGGCGCGCGGAGGCACTACGCCGGGGGGAAACTCCGCTTCCGCGGCAAATCGCGGCGGAGCGGACCGACCTCCGGCGCGATCTCATGGCGGCATGGAAAGAGCGACTGTCGCAACCCAGCGCAGGGCACGCCGCGATAGCGGCGGTAAGACCCCTCTTTGAGGAGTGGCTAGAGAGGCGCCACGGCGCCCTCACCTACCGCCTGACGCAGGTCCTCACCGGACACGGGTGTTTCGGGAGGTTCCTGCACATCATCGGGCGGGAGGAAACGCCCGGGTGTCACCACTGCGAGGGTCGCCCGGAGGACACGGTGGAGCATACGGTGGCGGTATGCCCCAATTGGGCGGAGCACCGCCGTGTTCTCGCAGAGGCAATCGGCAGCGGCGGCGACCTCTCGCGCCCGGCCCTGGTTCAAGCCATGGTCCGGGGCGAGAGGGAGTGGGAGGCAGTCACCTCCTCTGCGAAGCAGTCATGCTAGCGAAGGAGGTGGCGGGACGGCTGAGGGAGAGGGCCTCACGTCCCAGCCGCCGCGGAAGACGCCCCGGGCGTCGGGAGCCGCGAGACGACTCCCGGCCACCGTAGGCGCGGGCCTGCGGGCGGAGAGTAATGGGTAACTCTCCGTCCGATCAGGACCAGGCTCGTGCCGGACGGCGCGTACGTGTTCCACGCGCGCCTCAAAGAGATGTCAGCATTAGGAAGGGGCCCGAAAGGGCCGAAGCCTGCCGGGGCAGCGGGATTGTCCGAAAGGGTTACCGCTACCCCGGAACACAAAGGGCTAAGGAAGGAACACGGGTGGGTTTTAGTCAGTAAGAGTCTGACACTCCCTTCTGCTCCACCCAGAGCGGGAGGGGTCATTGGATGATTTCCCATCCACAAAAAAAAAAAAAAAAAAAAGCACCGCCATTTCCGACGGGTTCTATGCTTCTCGTATCCAGCCGATTCCTACAGCCTTCACCAGGTCATCGGTCAGCGTCATGAGTTACATCAACAATAATTATTATTGTGCCATGCTCTTTCACCAATTCGAGGCTTATTGGCAATACTTTCAGTATCCCTATTATAATTCATTATTATATTTTGCAACTTCTTGAAACTATTATTCGAATAACTGTTGTTAAGTCACTGAATAATTTCATGTGTTTTATTCGTGTTATGGAAACACTTAGGTATTTTAATTTTCGATTAGATGCTGTTTCCGGCCCCGTAATTATCTTGATATTCGAAACTGAAATTAAATGAAATCCATAAACAAAAAAAAAACGTAAAAAATCTGCAAATTATCTTGCTGTAAGGTAAATTAGTCATCTCTTAGCTGCCACGACATATTACACCTTCTTGTCTACGATCGCTGTTTCACCATGCCCAGTGCCATCTGGGATATTTATGGCCACGCCTTATTTTAATTTGTAAATCGTTTTTATCTTTTCTAAAACGGACGGTTTTAACGTGATCGTATTTCTACATCGTTACACATGTACAATAATTTCAACACGAATGATGTAACCAATATTTTGTAACAGTTTTATGATTTAAAATAGTGATCGCGGTGTTTCTTGCCCGTTCTTGGGCAACTATCTTCTTATTTATTTTATTATTTATGTACACACAGTAAAATACTTAGGAATAATTATAATTTGAGTACAAAGGTACATGTTTCTGACTGACCGACCCCTTGACAATTCAAAAGTGCCTGTAATTAGTATAGTTGAAATACTTTGAGTTCGAATTTGACTGATCTCACACAAAGAAGTAACGATGTCCAGCCGATCGATTCTGTAAGCGTGTGAGCGTGAAGTGAACTATCAATAGTGGCAGTTCCTAACATCAGCTCACTTCACCTAAGTGTTCACGGTGAGATTTTTACAGAATAACACTGCAGGAGACTTCCACACTGCGCGTTGATGATTTCAGAATTTTAATATGGTCTTCGTCTTTCCTTGACGATTTTCTCACCACCGTAAGTGTTTTAATTTTTTTAGCAATAGGATGTTACAAATGGTTGAAATTAGATCCACTACTACCTACTATCATTAAAACAATCTCGAATGGAATCAAAGGCAAGCCGCTTCACACAATCTGCACTATACAGGGTTTTTTGAAAAACACCAGCAACCTCTTAAGAGGTCATTGTGCTCATCATTATGAACAACTTTTACTATGGGACCAATCCTGAAATCGGGAAAAAAAAATCAGCTGTTCCGTACATTTTGACTAGTTATACGAACATAAATGTAGGAAACAGCTGATTTTTTTTTACCTCTTAGGAGGTTGCTGATGTTTTACAAATAACCCTGTATATAAATACACCTAACTCAAAACAAACACAATTCTGAACCTACTAGTACCTCATCTGCCATCTGCCTAGCCTTATTCTAACTATGTTGGAGTCGGTTTCCAGTCTAATCGGATGCAGCTGAATACCAGTATTTTACATGGACTGACTGCGTATCTGACCTCCACAACCCAGTTGCTGGGTAACACCATACTCCTTGGTACTGGTTGTCACAGACACACACATTATAATAGGTCGGGGCAAAAATATTTTCGTATTTTGAATCTATTGTTAGTAATCAAACCTCTTTGGCAGTACTGAATTTAACTGGCTGGTTTTAATACTATTAAATGTTGACATTCTAAAGATGCAATACATAAAAAAAAAACTAGTTCCCGCCATTTCTCAATTGTTTTTCAAGCAAGCAACATGAACGTATGTGACGAAGAAATTCGGTACATTTTAAAATTTTATTACAAAAAAGGTATAAATGCGACGAACGCCGCGAATAAAATTTGTGCAGTTTACGGACCTAATGCGGTATCAATACGAGTAGCACAAATGTGGTTCAAGCGTTTCTAGTCAGGAAATTTTAGTGTGAAGGATGAAGCTCGTTCTGGACGCCCTGTCACGGATAAAATCAGTGCCATTTTTGAAAAAGTGGAGCAAGATCGACATATTAGTAATTATGATATTGCTGAAGAACTGGATGTTGATCACAAAACAGTTTTACGGCATTTAAAAAAGTCTGGGTACAAGAAAAACTTGATATTTGGGTACCACATGATCTCACTGAGAGAAACTTAATGCAACGTGTTTCTATTTGCGATTCTTTGTTGAAACGTAATAATTCCGACCCATTTCTTAAACGGTTGATTACGGGTGATGAAAAATGGATCACTTACGATAAGAATGTCCGAAAAAGATCGTGGTCGAAGCATGGACAAGCCCCATAGACCGTGGCAAAACCCGGCCTGACTCGGAACAAAGTGATGCTGTGTGTTTGGTGGGATTGGAAAGAAATCGTCCACTATGAGCTTTTGCCGCCGGGTAAAACTATCGATTCTGACCTCTACTGTCAACAACTGATGAGGATAAAAGAAGCTATTGAGAAAAATCGGCCGGAGCTGGTGAATAGGAAGGGCGTGGTGTTTCATCACGACAACGCCAGACCGCACTCATCTATAGCCTCTCAGCAAAATTGGGAGAGCTTGGCTGGGATGTGTTGATGCATCCTCCGTATAGCCCTGATCTTGCTCCATCAGATTTCCAACTGTTTCGGTCACTTCAGAACTCTTTAGGAAGCATAAAGTTAACCTCAAAAGAACACTGTGAAAACTACCTGTCAGATTTTTTTGATAAAAAATCTCAAAACTTCTACAGCAATGGGATCATGGCATTGCCCACAAGATGGCAACAAGTCATCGATCAAAACGGCACATACATATTATAAATAAATAAAAAATTAAACCTAAAACAATTTTTTTTTTTTGTATGAAAAATACGAAAATACTTTTGCCCCGACCTAATATTATTATTATTCTTTTGATTAAGGAATTACTATGCTTTTATTGGCTTCTTAAATTTTTTCACAATAAAAAAATATGAAAACGTATTGCATTTTTTTTTCTACGCCACAGATTCTTATTATTTTAATGATACTGACTGTATCACAATAGCAAGTGACAAACAGGCTAACAGTGCGAAAAATCAAGGTCAATACGTAGCAATACCTAAGCTTGAGATTGGAAACAGTGTCTTTGAAGCACAGAGTACCCAACTGTCCATGTATATCTAATTCTACAATGCTACGCGTCGCTGCTACGCGCTACGCTGTGCTACTCTGCGCTACGCCGCGCTACAGCAATTGTAACGTCGAACGACAGACTCTTCCCCTCGATAGTTCATAGAAGTAGACGATTCCTAGATCTTCATCAAATACTGCGTCTTAAGACGTAACACAACAACAGCAACAGCTTTAACAATGAAAGGATGAACCGCCTCTAATAGCCATGTGTGGTAGGTATCGTTGGATAGCTTTTGAGCTGAATTTATGTTAATATCAGCAATACCCAAAATCAGGTTTTTTTTTTATATTTCATAATTTACTGTCCTTTTGGAGCATCATTTAAAATGAGTTGACTTCATACGCTACCCAGTTACCGATCATGGATTATGATCCTTGCCCTTCCCTCCTTCTTACGATAAATCTTGGGTTTTTATCGGTAAGCGGTGACGTCACCGATTGGCATTGCCATGACATTTTATCAAATCCTTTGTTGATGTTATGATATAATGGATTCAAAAGAATATTAAATGGCAAAATGTGAATCGTTTGTGGCGACTGTTTAGATATTTTCACTATGGACTCCAATTACAGTTAGCCCGAATGTCTCTTGGATTTTGTTATCCATTTCGTTTGGAAAGTAGAAGAGCTACGTTTTTAAGGTTTTCCGAGGTATCACACTGAGAAACAAGTTATCTATTTAGGAACACGCTTTTTGATTTTGTTTTTTATTTTTATTTTGACTAAGTAAATAAAGCTGGCAAGATCTTTCTGCATAAAACAGCGGTGTATATCCAACAGAAGTCTTAAGAGAAAATGCACTGGAGGATTTACCTGATAGCAGCATTATGGAGATGCTTGGTTTTTAGGTGGTCGCATCCAGTCACGACATGTAATAGCTAGAAAGTACTATTGTTACTTATTAATTTATAATGATAACAATAGTACATACACGCTTAACCGGACAATGCACCGTAGGCGCACCTACCTGTACTTATGTAATATCATGGTATAGATAGCCTTATTTCTTAAAAATGTCAAGTAGATGAGATAAACGAAAAATGTTTCATTTAAATAGATTTGAACGTTATTGTATGTACACGGCTACACATCAAGCTATAAATTTCTAGTTTTCAGCTTATACTAGTTATACAGCTGGATTTGTAGCCGCGCGGACGTATGGCTCGTGGCTAATAGCTGGATCCACACCAGAGGATCCAGTGCGCTCCGATCGCGCGCGGCACCTCCAAATCGACCGCGCATTATTCTTGCCGCGCCCGATCGGAGCGTACTGGATCGTCTGGTGTAGATCCAGCTAATGAATTACAGCCGCACGAGTAGATTGAAGGTTTATCGGTCCGTGGATGGGTGTCGTCCATTCATTACATACCAAGATAAGTACGGTAACCCGGTGATCCCGGCTGTCGTAGATCTTTGACAGTCGTTACGGGTATTCTGTAGCACTAAAGTCTGACAACTGACAACCAGTCTTACTAGGTGGTGTGGGTGTCACCCAGTAGCTATCTGGGTAGTGAAAGTCAGATAGTCGCTCCATGTGAAACACTGGTACTCAGCTGCATCCGGTCTTACTGGAAACCAACTTTAACATAGTTGGGAAAAGGCTAGGTAATTAATTACTTGTACACTTAAGTACCGCTTTTTAGTTGAAGGGTTAACAAATTCTTCTCCATGAATTTAGAGGTTATGTATAGTCGTCTATTTACGACTCGTATAGACCTTACAAAAAAAGGAAAGGACTTTATGTATCGTGCCGTTGATTGTAAGAGTATCCATGTACCCAATATTGTATTTACAGGTAGGTATACAGAGAGTAAATAAACACAACTACTATTATATACAGAGTTCTTTACTGTTTTCTTAAAAGCTAGCTTCTACAAACAAATCGCCTTAAACTATTCACTTTTATGAAAATTCATAATGTAATTGCTACATCTAAATTGTAAATTCAATCACAGTTTGCATTCAATATTTTTACTACTAAATACGATAAAATAATCAAAAGAATATACTTATTTGCTATTTTCGGGAACATCTTCAGTTTTCACAAGTAAACATTAGACAATTATAAATAGTCCTTATAAATATCACAATCAGATATTGTCAGAGAGTTTTAACAAATCGATATTAACACAAATTGCTCTCGAAAAAGCTAGAAATAAAATCATCAAAACCGGTGAGCGCTTACAAGGAGACTGCTTATAGTAGGCGATCGCTGCAGTTTTTTTTTTGTACATCATACTTAGATCGACGAGCATTTAAAGATGAACAATGAACGAAATTCCTAAATTAATTCAAGGTATTCAAATTCTCAGAGAATAACAAACTGTACCTAGTTTAAAAGTCTATTACTTATATTTAGTAGTTTTTGTAGCCTGATTTAGTCGATGCGATTTAATTACCTGTGGCATGCCATATGTTTAAGCAAAAATAAAAGTTGCACCGTCTAAACACTGTTTAGACAATGCAAGTAATTTGTTGCTTCAATTTTATTGCATGAAACAAATCTGCATCATGTAAATGAGGCTTAAGATTTCTGAGCACAACTTAACAATATTCACCAACAAGAATGCAGCGAATCATACACATCAGAACATCTTTTACCCATTGTAAAAGATGTTCTGATGCGTATGATTCGCTACGTGGTGTGTTTATGGTGGATGAAATAATTATCACCGCTTTTTTATTTTACTCCCGTATAGACACAAAACGCTTTATCATGAGTTCATGCCATGACCGCATTGAATGCCATTATTTTTTCTAATTTTGATCGCATATTACAATTTACAGTATTAAAAATTCCTTAGTATTAAATAGTAAAAACTAAAAAGCCGTATCATTACTAGTAGTCTGCGCTTCCTCCGTACCTGCAACAATAATGGCAAATTGTAAATTGAATGTCGCACTATATTGTGGAACGCAATCGAAATAATTTGTCCGCCAAACGAATTATTGTGATTGCATATTAAACCACCGATTGGCGTGATTCCAATAATGCTTAATAAACCATACTGTACTATCAATACGTCACGTCCAACTGCCAAGTGCCAAGTAATGAGGAGTGTTTATTGGGCTTTATAAAGTTTCGTGTTATGGCATGAGAATGTCAGATTTTTTGGGATATTTAAGAAATAATTTAAAAAGCTAACAGACTTAAAATAAGAATAATATGTACAAGTATACAAAAAGGAGGGGAAATAATCAAATGGCATAAAAAAATTCGTCCGCATCGCTGTCAACAGGAAACGTGCCCAAAAGGTTGGCAGCATTGCCACGTTGTATGGCAATGCTGATTCTTTGGCAAAAAAATAGGCCAGCCCTCTGGTCTCGTGAAGAATCGACCAATCGCTTGGCGATATCTCGAAATACTAAGTGGGCAGTCGGGCCCCATGGCCCTAGTGTTTCAACCCCAAACAGCTCAAACATGTAAGTTCCAAAGAGATTGGAGTATTTGCGCCGTTTGAGGTTTATGATGATGAAAGTTTTAAAATTTCACTGCGTGAGCATGAGGTCTTAGTAAGAGCCAGGTGTCTGGATTTATACCCGGTTTGATGGCAAGAGGCTTGAACCCTATGACATGGGACTTTTAAACATAACTTAATAAAGCATGATGTTATGTTATGTTTGTAAGAAACGATCCATGCAAATAGAATATTTCAATTCTTTTAATTACATTAATAGCAAAAATGAAAGAATATCACATAAGATGATCTTGGCCCAAGACAATGCATAATTGATTTTACACACCATGATAGCATCAGGTACCAGTCCTCCAATGAAAGTAAAAAAAATACGAATTACAGGAACTAGAGGGCCATAATCTTTCGATATTATATATATAAGCGGCTCACGGAAGTGACCCTAAACTTTTCGTCACCTTATGTAACATTGATGCAATAAGTTATCTCACTAACTGTTACGACGTCAATGGTCCCAGTGACAACTCTGATAGAATCTACCTACCTATGTAAAATCGGAGAAATTGACTACCAACTTAAACTGCCCGTATATTCAAATCACAACAGTCATACTTTGTAAGTTGTATGAAATGGCTACAACACGGCCAATTAACGTAGTGTGTCAATTTAAACAATAAATTTCCTTGAACGTATTTCCATTCCGAGAAAACCATTACATAAATTTTAAATCGATTAAGTTAACAAGCACAATTATTGGTACATTCCTGCAATATACTTAGTTAACATTTCACACAGTCTTAATCAAAGCAATTCCATAACATAACGCTTTCATTTTATGTTCCACACATTAATATTTCGAAACGCTGCGTTTCATTTGTTAGATGAAACTCATGCATTACTGATTAATAGTGGAAGTTCTATTGATATGCTAAACTGTTTTAGTATTTTAAACGGTTCATTGGATAAAACATCGGGGATTTATAATCAATCATTACGTTGTGTTTCTATAAAATATAGGGTGACTGGTAATTAGTGACCGATACCTAAACAAGTGATTGTACTCATGATAACAAGCAACTTTTACTATGGGACCAAACCTGAATTCGCGAAAAAAAAATGTGCTGTTCAGTACCTACATTCTGACCAGTTACGCGAACATAAATAACTGAACAGCAGATTTTTTTTTTCACAATTTCAGGTTTGGTCCCATAGTAAAAGTTGTTTGTTATCATGAGTACAAGCACGTGTTTAAGTATCGGTCACTAATTATCAGTCACCGTATATAGGTAAGTAATAATATAAGCACCTGATGCTAAGCATCAGCAGTAAGTATGGGCACTATTTGACAGCTCACTTCACAAGTTTTCACGGTGTGATTTTACAGAAAAATCATAATCAAAAGTCATTTATTCAAACTAGGCTGAGAATCAGCACTTTTCGAACGTCAAAATTACAAAAGACTGTCCCCTGAAACGCCCGCCCTTTACCAATTCCTAGTGCTTTTGCTGGGGAGAAGAAGTGGCGCAACAAACTCTCCAGCAGCACAGCTGTCTGTTCTGCTAAAAAATACTTGATTGTATACAATACTAGGTATGTAAAGTTTTTAACATTACAGGACACAGAACATTAAATTCAATTATTAACCATATATCAGCTAGCCACGCCAATTTACCAAGAAGTACAATAAAAACTATACGTACTCAAGCTAAAAAATTATTAATCAAAATCATTTGCCATATGTCAGCTAACCACGCCAATATACCAAGAAATACAATAAAAACTATACGTACTCAAGCAAAATAATTTATAAATCAAAATTAAAAATGTAAACAAAAACTTACTACCTAAATAAAAACCTCCAGGTATAAAGGGCGTGACAGCTTACATATTTATGCAATGCTGGGTTCTGTTCACATAGCTGTCACTTGAAATCACAAATGATAAACTAGGACCATCGAAGTAAAATAAATAAACAAGTTATTACTAATAACAACACAGTAAAAACGATGGTCAGCAAGACTACCAGTCACCACAAAGATCAGTCATTACTCCCCTTATTTGAGGGTAGGAGCCATATTTGAGGGTAGGAGGCAATGACGAACTTGCTGCCGGTAGCTCAGGCAAGAATATTATGATCAATTTTAGAGGTCGCTAGCTAACCAAATATTGCGTACAACTCATTAGAAAACATTGAAATGAGTAGATAATGTCAATAATAAATTAAAATAAAATTAAACTGATAATAAATTGATCGACTGCTTACTGTAATTACCTGGACAATAAAATATTTTCTATTTCTATTTAGGTGTGTTCAAAAGATAGTTTCTTACATTTAAAGATGATTATCCAAAAGCTCAAAGGGCCTTATCACACTGGCGATTTGCAAGCGAATCCAAAGCGAAGCGTGCGCAGCAAGCTCACCGCGAGTTCGCAATAAATTAGATGGTTGGATCACTGCTTGGTAACAAGTGTTACTAAGTGTACTATTTTGAATGTTAATGTAATTAATGATGTTTCTTGGTCTGACCATTTTCCTCTGGAAATTATGTGTAATTTTAATGTATTAGTGCCAAAGTATAGTAACAAAAGAGTAGCGCCAAATAAAGTAATTTGGGGAACTAGAAATTCAGAACAAGTACGTCACTACTCTGATCTTTGTCATGATGCCCTCCGGGATATTGATTTTCCTAGCCAGTTCATGAAATGTAGTGATAAGTTATGTAATAGTAAACAGCACAGATTATTGATTAACGGAATGTACAGTCAAATTGTGTATGTCTTACAGACGGCTGCTATTTCGAGCCATAATGCATTTGTTAAAAATAAGAACAGAGTTATAGCGGGGTGGAATAAACATGTGAAAGAGGTTTATGCTCGGGCGCGGCTTGGGTTTCAAAACTGGGTCTTACATGGAAAACCTGCTTCGGGGGATGTTTATCAGGAAATGAAAATGGCGAGACATAGATTTAAAACTAAGTTGAAGTGGTGTCAGAACAATGAAACACAGATAAAAATGGATATCATTGCCACCCTTCACGAGGAAAAGAAATTCAGTTCTTTTTGGAAGCAAACCAATTCCTTGAATCCTCGGCCGAGCCTGCCATCGAGCGTTGATGGTTTATCACATAACAATGATATAGCCAACATGTTCATGAGCCACTTTAAAGTCGCTCCGCATATAACAAATGCATCTATGCAAGGCATTCGAACCCCGTGTGAAGGTGATCCTCACGTAAGGTTCAGCGTGAAAGATGTAAAAGACGCATTGAAAAGTATGAAGCGTGGCAGGTCACCGGGGCACGATGGTTTGAGTGTTGAGCATTTAAGGTCTGCTGGTGTACATTTACCTAGGCTACTCGTCATGTTATTTAATTTTTGTGTGGGTCACTCTTATCTGCCTGACGGTCTCGTAAAAACTGTCACAGTTCCTATAGTTAAAAATAAGACAGGTAATTCATCCGACAAAAACAATTACAGGCCTATTTCACTGGGTACAGTCATTGGCAAGGTGCTGGACAGCCTGCTTGAGAGACAGTTGAAGATGCATATCAAATTGAACGACGCGCAGTTTGGTTTTAGAACCGGTTTGTCGACGGAAAGTGCAATCCTGTGTCTCAAGCAGACTGTTCAGTACTACACGGACAGGAAGACACCTGTATATGGTTGCTTTCTGGACTTGTCAAAGGCGTTTGACTTGGTGAATTATAACATTCTGTGGCAAAAAATGTCGGATGAAACAGACCTTCCACCTGAGGTTATACATCTATTTAAATATTGGTATGAAAGTCAGAGAAACTGTGTTAAATGGTCAAATGAACTATCAGTACAGTATGGGCTAGATTGTGGAGTGAGGCAGGGGGGGTTGACCTCACCCAGTCTTTTTAATTTGTACATAGACTGGCTGGTTGGTGAGCTGAGTAGCACCATGGTTGGTTGTTCTGTGGATGGAAAGATGATTAACAACATTAGCTATGCTGATGACATGGTGCTGCTCAGCCCATCAATCAGTGGACTAAGGAGGCTGGTGGCCATATGTGAGAGGTATGCGGAGGCTCATGGCTTGAGGTATAATGCCACTAAAAGTGAGGTGCTGGTATTTAAAGTTGTTAATAATACACCCACGAATATACCACCGGTAACGTTGCAAGGAACACCATTAAAAGTAGTCTCTCAATTTAAATATCTCGGTCATGTGGTCACGGATTCTCTCACGGATGACCAGGATATAGATAGGGAACGCAGAGCGTTGGCAGTCCGATGCAATATGCTTGCCCGCAGGTTTGCACGGTGCACTGACGAGGTAAAACTGACGCTCTTCAGAGCCTTCTGCCAGTCGTTTTACTCGTGCAGCTTGTGGGTTAGGTATACGCAGAAGGCTTACAGCGCTCTGCGCGTGCAGTATAATAATGCGCTCAGGATGCTGTTGGGGCTGCCTCGGTTTTGCAGTGCATCGGGCATGTTCGCGGAAGCGCGAATAGATGATTTTCATGCCATCATACGCAAACGGTGTGCGTCGATGTTGCGGCGATTCAGGGGTGGCCCGAACAGTATTTTAGCTACACTGGCGGACAAGGTTGACGGACCTTTTATGAGACTCTGGGCTGGCAGACATGTGCGTGCTCATGTTCATGTAGCCAATTAGTGTATGTTGTTGTTTGTATTTTGTTATTTACTAACATAGGATAAGTTCATACTAACAATTTATGGATCATAAGGTCTGAAATAAAAATCTGAATTTGAATTTGAATAAGCGCGCGGCGAACACGGCGCGAAGACGCCGTGAGCGCGCAGCGAGCTCGTCATTTTGTATACTCTGGCGTCGACGGCGCTATTCGCGGCGAGCTCGCTGCGCACTTGCCTCGCTTTGGACTAGCTTGCAAATTGCCAGTGTGATAAGCCCCAAAAGTTACTAAGTAAGTTCTTAAAGGTACCGCTGTTCTGTTGGAAATGGGAAAACGCTGTAAAGTTAAAACATTAAAGTTACCTAAGTATTTAAATCACATTATAAGATTAATAATGATGTAACATTGAAATATCAACGTCACTTAATCAGTCATACAGACTTATTTCAGCAAAATTATGTAGGTACCTACTTATTACGTTGCCTCTGTATGAGAAGAAGTATTTTTCTGCTGCTTAGATAGTCATAACAAGTTCTAACTAGTATCTTAGTGAAAATACTTGAAACGTTAAGTAACTACACACATCAAAAGTGTCTAGGGATCAAGCATTTTTATGCGGATTTCTTGAGATTGAGATGTGGCTTTGTAATAAATTTATGATTTTATAAATTTATATGGATCCTTTTTGGTGCATTTCATAATTTGAATCAGGAACTGTGAATCAAATTCGAGTAAAAGATGAAAATCAGCTGTCAATATTTTCCCTATAAAAACATACAACGCATTGAAGACATTATTAGTGCTACTGTTTCCCTACTACTGATTAAAACCAACGTTATTATGGAGCGGCGACGTCATTTAAGCAGGGAAGAAATGCTCAGAGCCGTGGGAATGATAGAAGCTGGTTCCCGGCAACGTACTGTGGCTTTAGCTCTGAATACAAGTCAGAGTGTTATCAGTCGACTTTGGACACGTTACCGAAGCACTGGTACCGTGGCTGAGCGCCATGGAGGACGGTATGGCTGCACCACACGGAGACAAGACCGATACATTCAAATCTTAACTCGAAGAGCTCCAACAATAACCGCCATGATGTTAGCCGTGAGGCTTCATCACTCTTCAGGGAACTTAATTAGCGACCAAACAGTCAGAAACCGCTTGCATGAAGTGAACCTTCATTCCCGAAGACCGCTACGGGTACCACCTATAGCAATGCACAATCGTAGGATTCGATATCAATGGGCTCTTGAACACAGAAATTGGGCAGAAGAACAATGGCGTTTCGTGTGCTTTTCTGATGAGTCTCGTTTTGGTATGAGACCGGATACAAGACGTATACGACACTGGAGAACCCCTGGACGCCAACAGCGATTAAAATCCTGCCAGGAAGTCCATCCTTATAGTGGTGGAACCATCATGGTATGGGCGGGTATTTGGATCGGCGGAAGAACTGAGTTGATTTGGATCAGAGGCAACCTCAACGCTCAAATTTATGCTGAGACGATTGTATCAGACGTCATCGTTCCTCTACAAGTGCAAATCGGTCCCTTATTTCAGTTAATGCATGATAATGCACGACCGCACACCGCAAGAGTTGTAAGACAGACTCTCGCCGCAGCTAACATCAATGTCCTGCCCTGGCCTGCTCAGTCGCCAGACTTGAACCCGATTGAGCATGCATGGGATATGCTACAGAGAAGAGCTCTGCCGAATATGGAGGGTATCCAGTCGCAAGAAGACCTTTTTTTGTTGTTGCAACGAACATGGGCGGCCATTCCACAGCGTGATTTGGATGAACTCATTTTGAGTATGCCAAACCGATGTTCTTGTGTTGTTAGTGTTCGCGGTAGAAACACGGATTATTAATTGTTTAAGTTACCCAATAAAATTTTAGAGAAAACTGTTATTTCAGTCTTTTTTTCGAACTTTTGTGTTAGTGGTTCAAATGTCAAAAATCCCTTTATTAGGAAAATGGCAAATTTCTTTATTAATGCAAAGGTGACTTGGTTTATCGTTACTGTGACAAACGAAAACACTTTATTTGATGAATCCTTAAAGAAAATTTTAATTAATATCAATCAGGAGAAAAGTTATTGCAAAAATATATGTTGATCCCTAGACACTTTTGATGTGTGTAGTTTACGTCCTAACAATTCTTACTAGTGTGATGATTTTTATAACTAGTATTACTTACCTGTGAGGAAGGATTTCAGCTGGGTGCTGTCACAGAAGATGGGCTCAGTCATGACGCCGCTGAGTTGATCTTTGACCGGCTGCCGCGTGTTACACCATATTACACGACCCGTCCGAGACCAGTCCAGAGCTAACATTTTCATACTCTGGAACAAAACATATAATGAAGAATGAAAATAAAATCTATTACTTGTTACTAAAGACAACTAAAGCTACATCTCTGCCTAACCCTTCCAGAAATACAGCCTATAGACAGGGTGTAAAAGATCCATCATGAAGTCACTCTGCGTCTCCTGTTACGACTTTTATTTTTGGTGTAAAAATTCGCTGCTTGAACAATGTAACACAAGCAAAACATTGTGCTTATGAGTGCATGTAACGGTGAGAGACTCGTGGGAGTATTTAAAGTTAGGTTATAATTAAAACTTGTTTTCGTAAAAAAAACATTAAAAAACGTTGGAATTTTGACTTTATCTCCCTAGCCTAAAGGTTCCCAGGTACGGCCCAGTTAAAAAAATGGTGTGTATTATATGGCGTATTTTTACACCCGTTATTATATTAGTCATCATGGTAAAAACATGGAGACGCATAGCCATAACCAGGGCCGCTCCAACATCCACTGCTGAAGGTATTACAATTATGTTTGGCAATGAATATGAAACTGTCGATTTCTAAAAAGCTTTAGAATATTAAAGGCTGATTATTCAATCATCTGATAACTTTATTCAAGAAATAATTTCGAAATTTTGACAGTTATTTCATACAAAAACTGTCAAACGTCAATTTTATTCCTCGAATAAAAGTAATCTGGCGATGGAAAAATCTGCTCTAAATCGATTCAATTATTCTAAAGCTTTGTTTACTAAATACTCGTAAAAAAATATGATGTGAACATTAATTTAACGAAATTGCGACTTTGTTTTCAGCTCTGTAAACAAATAAAGCTCACAAGCAAACTTTGTTTCCCACTCGGGAGAGCGACTGTAGCACCTACCTACTAATAAGTTTTATAAATAGTGAGTATACCCAGATCCCGTCATTCACTATAACATCGTGATCATCAGCGGCGGCCTTAGGGGGTGGCGAACAGGGCAATCGCCCGGGGCCTCGCTCTTGCAGGGGCCTCGCGCAACAACCCAAGCAAATTTTAAAAAATATAGATTTTTTTTATTTAAAACTTTTGATTTTGATCCTTAATTATTTAATAATAGAAAAAAAATAACTGAAGTTTACCCCACTATCGAAATAGTCCTGAGAATTATTGCCACCACACCTGTTACAGTTGCATCTGCTGAAAGGAGTTTTTCGAGGCTTAAAATTAATTATTAAAAATAGGTATTTGAGGAATTTGATAACACAATCGGCTTTCAGGCTATTCTTTCAATCGAAAATGACGTAGCTCATTCGTTAGATTATTGTGCTTTAATTAAAGATTTTAGTTTTAGGAAAAGCCGTAAACATCTATTTTAAAATTTTTCATCTCTGTAAGTATTTGTTAATCTTTCAATGTAAAATATTTTAAAACTCAAATTTTATTTATTTGTATAAAATATTTAGCATTTCCCGTCAAACATGACAAATACCTAAACCAAACAATTAGACCTACTTTCGAATCACATACTTTTCACGAAGGACAAAGAGCCTCGCAAATACCTGCTGCCCGGGGCCTCGCTATGGGTAAGGCCGCCGCTGGTGATCATTCATCATTCCAACACACCTCATATTGAGAAGTGACCTACATTCAACGGTGGCTTTATAAAGAACGTTTAAAATTCATATTATTTAGCTTTCCTTCGCAAATTCATATAAGCACTACTCGTAAAAGGTACTCTTTTAACACACAGGATGTTTCGTATAGAAAAAAAGAAAAATAAAATATTGCTCAGCATTTTTCACCTTTTAATGCCTCCTCTGTTAGTTTTAGAATCAGAATCGATATTATATTATATATATATAATGACAAATGCATGACAATGGCCCCGATTCAGTTATTCACAAACTAAACTAAATTTAAGTTCAGCGCATCTTTTTCTTTCTATTTCATTAAGAAAAGGACAGAAGATAAATATTAGTTTAATCCTATCAAATTAGTCAGCGCCTGACGAAAATTGACGTATTTTTAGTAGCCAATTTTTTAATCACGTCTAAGCTGGTCTATGGATTATCTAATTTGACAGGACTAAACTAATATTTATCTTCTGTCCTTTTATTAATGAAATAGAGAGAAAAAGATGCACTGAACTTAAATTTAATTTAGTTTGTGATCAACAGAATCGGGGCCAATGACGGGCAGTGACAATTATTATGAACGATAAAGAAGGTGCTACCTTTACATATTTTAAAGACTGGACATAAATTTTTGTTTAAAAATGAAAATGATACATTAATAAATTATTAAATATCATGTTCATAACAGTGCAGTGCAGTTATTATTCAATACGCTTTAAATACAGTTTTGATATTCTATATTCTAAAAATACTCGTGAAATCATAAATATCAATTCTTACAATAAGCATGTCCCAATTACCATCTTATTTCCAAAACTGGCAACATAAAGACTTCCCCGAAGACTTGAATCAAAAATTATCTTCTAAATTGAAATATTTTCTACAAAGATTTGCCAAGTAACGAATGCTGTGGTGTGATTTCAAATAATAACAGTTATTTTTTAAATATTACTAGCAGACCCCGCAAACGTCGTTTTGCAAAAAAAAAAATAGACTAGCCGATTTTCAGACCTACCCGATATGCACACAAAATTTCATACAAATCGGTCCAGCCGTTTCGGAGGAGTACGGTAACTAACACTGTGACACGAGAATTTTATATATTAGATTAACTTTCTGTCCGTACTAGACCACAAAAAATCCATGTCTTTTATGTATCTCTTTTACTGACACGGGACCAACAATATTTTGTATGTTTCTTGAGCAAGAAAATCATTGATAGCTAGTCGCTTCCTCGTCAGCAGTGGAACAGATATACATTTATATACATTTGTATACTCTTTAGTAAGCACTTTGCTAGGATTCAGGATTTTAACTACTTATATACCTAAGCCCTTTAATTACAGTACGACACCGATATTATACTTCTAAAACTAAAAGGTAAAATATTCTTAGCAACCTTATAATAATAAACAGTAAGTAACGCTCCTCGTTTCGAGCAGTTTCCGATACTTTTAATCGATCCGGCGCACATCAGCGGAACAAGCATAATGACCCTATAAAACACCACCGACCAACAAGAAACATCCATAAAAGTTGTTACAACTTTGTACATAAAATTATGAAATTAAATTATGCACATACACAACGGATACAACACCGCGCAACGTACTTTTGGATAACCTCGACTTCAGCCAGAGGTAAAATTGAATGAAAACAACCACTTTTGAAGCGTTTGCGTGAACAACGGGTTTAATAGCTAAAAGATAAATAATTACATACGAATAGTTAACAATTAATATTAATTATATTCGTTGCAAGTTGCGCGCCTATTGCACGTTTTAACTCGCACTGCGGTCAACACATCAACATTGCATGTGATTTGACGTTGTGGTTTGCGGTCAGTGGAATATTAAATTGATGCTAATTTTTTATACCCTGGTTTAGTTAGATAGGTCTCTTGTGATGATATTCATAAGTGGGTACATATTGATAATGTTGGTGGTGGTATAAAAATGAACTATTATAAATACGGCAGTCATTACTGGAGCTTATTGTTTGATTCAAGTGTCACATAACTTAACATGGCGCAGCCAGTGAAAAAGTTCAATAGAATCTAGTTAGCAATGAGTTAAATAAAGTAACGACAAAAAAGACGGACAAGCCAAGCCACCAAACGCTAAACAAGCCAAACTCACAAGTCTTGGACAGTTTTCGCTAGTCTAACACATATTGTTCTATTGATTCATTATGCAGCTCATCTCATTTATAGAACTTGTACCGTCCCACCGTAAAGATTTTCTTAGTTTTTGCAATTTGCAGGCCAATATCAGGTTGTTTGTTGATTTAAAACATAATTGGCAACCGTAACAAATATGACTTTACAGAATTATAATCATGAAAATATTCATCAGTGCAATCCTATAACGATTACAAGATCGCTTCTTTTCGAGATAATAAGGTCGCTTCGTTACACGATTCCTTTTCGCGATTAGAAGATAGTTTGTTTTCGCGATTACATGGTCGCTTCATTTGGCGATTACATGGTCGCTTCTTTTCACGATTAGAAGGTCGATTCTTTTCCCGATTACAAGGTTGCTTCGGAGGATTCGGGTTGTACTGATATTTTAATGAAAATTTGAATTTCGCGAGTTACCTTAGCGCATCCCCCTTCAAATTTTCATATAACTTTTTACACGCTCCGTCTAAGGTTGCACCCTTGTAGCCTTGTTGTTATTTTTTTATGACCAAATGCTCTAGAGACACGTCCCATACCTACATATAAAAGGCACATCAATGATTTATCCTCTTCTTAGCGTGTCGATAACCAATGTGTATTGAGTAATTATACTAATAAGTCATTATATCGATAATTGTATCATTCATTCCAATCTTGAAATATGCCTTGTTCGTGTAGATTAGGTATTTTTATTGTATTTTATTTTATTTAAGCTTGTAGGTACTTTTTATCGCCCCGCAGCCAAAAGGTGCCAACGTTACTCTACTAAGCCTTCGCTGTCCGTCTGTCTGTCAATCAGCGGACTGTGTCTCATGAAATTCAATAGGTAGACAGTTGAAATTTTCAATGTGTGTTTCTATTCCCGCTATGACAACAAATAATAAAAATACAATAAAGTTTAAAATTAAGGGGACATACAAGAAACGTTTTTTTCCTTGTTGAACCCTTCGTGTGTGAGTCCATCTCGGACTTGACCGGTTTTTATTAAATAAGTAAAAGATCAGGTTGGTTTCACATGATGCGAACATAATCTACCTAACTTTTGAAGCATAATTTTACTTTCCTAACAAGTAAATAGTTTATAGGCAAAGGTGACTTCAAGTTTCTCAGAATACTACTTTGTGGATCAACTTTATAACATCAAAAAGTCCATATTACCTGCCTACGTAAGTACGTGATACCGACCCTTTTTATTCCCTATATTTTCTTTCACAAAGGGTAGATAATTCCAATTTAGATACCCGAAAAACATTTTGTGTTTTCCTAGGACTGATGTTCGTATTTCCTATTGATTTTTTGATAAGTTGCTATTCTCTTTTTTTAGGAAAGTTCATTCTTTGTACCTTCGGAGTTAATATTACCAATTTGGCAGGATACAATTTTCTTTCAAAATCGGTGTCTTGTTTATCAAAAAACATTTTAATTTTTGTGACGCGGCATGTGGTTGATATTAACATTATAATTGCATGCATTATGCTTACCGAGGGCAGCGATGGCCCGATGGTAACGGCTGCGGCTTACGAGTTGTAGGTCGTATAGGTTCAAACCCAAACAGGGGCTTTACTTTGTGTAAATAATTTCATCACCACTGCTCTCAAAACGGTGAAGAAAAATATCGTGAGGAAACCGAAATGTCCCAGAACCAAAAAAATTGTAAGACATGAGACATCTACCAACCCGCACTGGGGTCGCGTGCATGGTGGATTACGACCCACTCCGTCTAACTGGGAGGAGGCCTGTGTCCCAGCAGTGGGAATATTACATAGCCTGTACATTGTCTATGCTTTCCCAAAACTTGTTTAATTTAACTCGTTAAAAAAAATTACAATATTGATTTCGCAAAGGATTCGTCTGAAGTCTGTCCCGGAAAGGATAATTTCCTGATAACACTCCCAAAAATAGAATATGGAGCATCCGCTTGACCATACACGATAAACATGTAATATCGTCAGCGAGCCTAGCAGGGTCAACATATCCTTTCCAAAACAATTTTTATATGCCGTCGATCGGATGGATCTCTTAAACAACATTTACCCTAAAGACTGTGGATAAGTATTTCATAGTTTTACACGTGCCTTTATTTATATTATTTTCATTTCCTTAATTTTGCGCACGTCTTCATACACGTGGATTTTGGTATCCCCAGAGAATCTACTACTTACATTAGTTCTAAATACTTTGTATTAAGGCGAAAACATCAGGGTAAGCCCGCGAACTTCAAATTTTCTTACGTTTTTTGCAATTTGTAGGTCAGTATTAGGTTGTATGTTGATCTAAATATGATTCGCGACCGCAACAAATATTTATTTATAGAATTATAATCATTAAAAGAATAGAATACTCTTTATTATGTAAAACATATAAATTACAGACATAAATATAGAAATTTTACAAAGGGTGACACAATGGGCGGTCTTATCGCTAAGAGCGATCTTTTAAAGACAACCTTTAGATCGATTAAAAAGGGGAAGGAGAGACAAATACTGTAGGTAGTCTGTGGTGTACCATTTACATAATAAAATAAAAAATATATATCATTATGTATACATCATTATCATGTACCTGTAAATTGCAAGAAAAACGTAAGAGAATTTGAATTTCGCGGGCTACCTTAGCGCATCCCCTTAAGTAATCCTTTTCGGGATGATTCCAGTTATAAACATCAAAACTGTTCCATTTATGTTCCAATCGTTCGAATCGTAAGTTATGGTCTTAAGTTCTTACAAAAATCCCGTAGAGAAATGGTCGTTCAGTTTTTCCCGAATTTGAACATTTTCCAGGAAACTTTAATTTTTTCCCATAAAAACCTAATTCGGACTATTACAAACAAAAAATAGCCAAACCGGTTCAGCCGTTCTTAAGTAATGCGCCTAACAACGAACAGCATTTCATTTTTAACCCCCGACGGAATAAGAGTGGTGTCCCGTGTTATGTGTTCAAGATCTCTAATATATAAAATTCTCGTGTCAATGTCAGCTAGTTTTATATAGAAAAAGAAGATAGAAGATTATTAGTTTTCCGTTTTCACCAGGTGTGCAAGTCACATCAGTGCTCTGTACAAGTGCTACCATAATAGTTTTTCGGTATGAGACCTTACATCTTTATCGAAGGACTTAGGTATGTATTCAACCCTAACTTTTTAGCTAAATCGATTCTATACTCTGACCTTAGAACTGTTCAAAACATAGACACAAAGACCCACTTTCACAATTAAAAGGGCGTTCACTGTCAAAGTGTCCATACCATAATATCTTACCAAAATTAGATTTTTTAAATAATCAAGCCAATCACTTTAGACAAAGAACGCTAAAGTGAATTACACTTAATGAAATGTAATTCTTAATTCATTCGACAAGCAACAGCTACAGGCCAGTATATTAATTAAAAGTAAACACGAATTAATATGAACAATCATAAGAATTTGCTTTTGCGCCCTCATTACGCGACACGGGAATTGTTTGTTCCTAAATATGTTAATGTCTTTTTAAGACAAATTAACTGTTACAAAAAAAAACTTCTTTTGCTTGTCAAATCTATGGGAGAGATAGTTTTAACAAAAAATCAGGCAATATTCTTTGTTCTCATGTTGAGTAGACATTTGACTCGAGCTGATACAAAACTTACTTCTTTAATCTGTACCTTCTTATTGTATTGAGAACCTCTTCTCATTACGTGTAGGTGCTTTCTTTGGAAACCTCTTCCCATTACGTGTAGGTGCTATCTTTGGAAACCTCTTCCCATTACGCGTAGGTGCTATCTTTGGAAACCTCTTCCAATTACGTGTAGCTGCTATCTTTGGAAACCTCTTCCCATTACGTCTAGGTGCTATCTTTGGAAACTTCTTCCCATTACGTGTAGGTGCTATCTTTGAAAACCTCTTCCCATTACGTGTAGGTGCTATCTTTGGAAACCTCTTCACATTTATGTGTATGTAGGCACTATCTTTGGGGATGTTTAAATGATATCTATACTAATAATAAAGCTGAAGAGTTTGTTTGAACGCGCTGATCTCTGAAACAACCCGTCGGATTTGAAAAAATATTTTTACATTCGATAGCCCAATTCTTGGGGAAGGTTATTTAACATTACGCTACGACCCTTAGGAGCCGAGCAAAAATAAATAAATTCAGAAAGAACGTTAAGCGAAAACGAAGAAAAGGCGCGGGCGGGCGATGGGATGCGACGCGATTGCTCGGGGGCCGAAATTTCACGCGGATGAAGTCACGGGAAGATACTAGTCATGCATAAAACAAATCACAATGATGAAAATTGATTTTGTTACATTAAACAGGTAAGCATAGTAGAAAAAAAATCGAATGTTACATATATAGATGACCATTAGCAGTAAAACATGAGCTAGGCATTTGTCCGTAATGAGTGGTTAAATGACGCCTAGCCTAGCCAGTGACCCGACACTGAACATTATGCGATCGTTACTACTAACATGTTTTGCATAACACAGGCTAAAAGGGTACATTTGTGGCTTTTATGGACTAATGATTTAATTTATTTAAATGAATGTCATCATACTTAACATTGTAAGAGCGACAATCCTAATTGGGCCTAATTAAAAGCATTAAAATAGGACGTCTTCAATGGGAAGGACATGTCGCTAGAATATACGAGTCCAGAGCACCCAAACGTTTACTTGGTAGTCAAGATGGCCGAAGAAGTTGAGGGCGACCCAAGCTCAGATGGTTCGATGGCGTAGACAAAGATTTAAGAACTGTTGGAGTACGAAACTGGAGAGAAAAAGCCGGTAATAGGTTACGTTGGAGAAATATATACTTGACCAGGCTAAGGCCCACCCGCGGCTGCAAAAGCTTACATAATGATGATGCTTAACATTCAGTAACAATATTCGCGAGTGAATAGCACGATTTGAAAGATCAAAAGGTTGCCTGACGTTGGCTGTTTCTATAAACGCGAAATAACTATTTATAAACTAGCTGCGCCCCGCGGTTTCACCCGCGTAAGTTTTGATCCCGTGGAAATATCGGGATAAAAAGTATCCTGTGTGTTATTCTGATGTATAAACTATATTACTGTAAAGTTTCATCAAAATCCGTTCAGTAGTTTTTGCGTGAAAGAGTAACAAACATCCATCCTCACAAACTTTCGCATTTATAATATTAGTAGGATGGTACGTAGGTTCACGCCATCAGAAATCAATTTCCTCCACTCTACCCTATTATGGAGTATACTACTAAATATATCGAGAAATCGATTATAATATTATATTAATAATGAAAATCTTGATTTACCACATATCATGTGGAACGTGGATTCAGTAACCATTGTGTTGTGTCGATAGATGTATCGTTGTAATGTTATAGTCAAGAACTTTGATGAGTGTTTAGGAGGAACTATTTTAGGTTCTTGTCTGAAAGCTTTGGTGCAGAAACAGATATGTCTCTCCCAAAAATAAGTATCTCATGAAAACGTAAACAAAAGGATCAGAAAACATACCTGCGGATGTCAATTTGTAGTGTAACTCACAAATTAAATCAAATCAATCAATTCATGACATGAGCCCCGAAAATCTAATTTTCAATCACCTTAAAACTGTTTTTCATTTGAAAATCGAATTCAATTTTTAACCGACTTCAAAAAGGAGGAGGTTATCAATTCGGTTGTATTTTTTTTTTTTTTTATGTTTGTTACCTCAGTACGCCGTCATTTATGAACCGATTTGGATTTTTTTTTTTTATTTGAAAGGATATGCTTTCAGATTGGTCCCATTTTTGTCAAAATCCAGTTCTGATGATGGGATCCATGAGGAATTGAGGGAACTCCTCAAATATTATAGGCATACATATAGCAATTTTGGTATTTTCATCAACATGTCAAGCATTTGCATTCAAAAAGTATAATTTGGTGAAGTGGAACTGATGAAGGAGACCACAGATAGCCACAGGAACTCTTCAATGATAATAAGTATTTCACGGGTGGCGATAAGATATCTCGATTAAGATAGTTAAGCGACTATGACGAAGCAAATTTAAATAAATGCTTCTGACGAAAATGGTACCATCAAACCGATCTGATGATGAAGCTGGAAGGTAGGTACCGGAACTTCGTAATAAAACCATGTATTCTAGCCGTGTTTGGGCTTATTGGAATTGTCATGAGATGCACTCTGACTATAAAAAGTAAAAAATAAAAACTTTTTAACAAAAAAAAAACAACCGACTTCAAAAAAAAAACTACAAAGTGTAAAATAACTTTAATTTTAATTTTGGAAGTCGGTGGCAAAAACGTAAATACAAAAACTTTTTAACAAAAAAAAACAACCGACTTCAAAAAAAAACACTACAAAGTGTAAAATAACTTTAATTTTAATTTCGGAAGTCGGTGTCTTTGGTTTTGTATTTACGTTTTTGCCACCGACTTCCAAAATTAAAATTAAAGTATTTTACACTTTGTAGTGTTTTTTTTTTTGAAGTCGGTTGTTTTTTTTTTGTTAAAAAGTTTTTTATTTTTTACTTTTTATAGTCAGAGTGCATCTCATGACAATTCCAATAAGCCCAAACACGGCTAGAATACATGGTTTTATTACGAAGTTCCGGTACCTATCTTCCGGCTTCATCATCAGATCGGTTTGATGGTACCATTTTCGTCAGAAGCATTTATTTAAATTTGCTTCGTCATAGTCGCTTAACTATCTTAATCGAGATATCTTATCGCCACCCGTGAAATACTTATTATCATTGAAGAGTTCCTGTGGCTATCTGTGGTCTCCTTCATCAGTTCCACTTCACCAAATTATACTTTTTGAATGCAAATGCTTGACGTGTTGATAAAAATACCAAAATTGCTATATGTATGCCTATAATATTTGAGGAGTTCCCTCAATTCCTCATGGATCCCATCATCAGAACTGGATTTTGACAAGAATGGGACCAATCTGGAAGCATATCCTTTCAAATAAAAAAAAAATGCCAAATCGGTTCATAAATGACGGCGTACTGAGGTAACAAACATAAAAAAAAAATTAAAAAAAATACAACCGAATTGATAACCTCCTCCTTTTTGAAGTCGGTTAAAAACAAAGACACCGACTTCCAAAATTAAAATTAAAGTTATTTTTTGTATTTACGTTTTTGCCACCGACTTCCAAAATTAAAATTAAAGTTATTTTACACTTTGTAGTGTTTTTTTTTTGAAGTCGGTTGTTTTTTTTTGTTAAAAAGTTTTTATAACCTAAAATCATCGTCGACGATTTTTCAATTACAATTTGACTCAAACAAACATTTTTGGAAAAAGTGGTGAGATATAAAGTTGAAGCTTTCTAAATACCTACAGATAAATCATGTTACTAATTCCCTTCACTGTTATACGCATATCACTATATGCGTAAGATTTTAACATAAACAGCTATTGTTTACTGTTTCATCCAATACTTTTGAAACAAACTATAGGTACTTCTCATGGGGATGAAGTTTCTCTATAAAAACAATGTCCCGAATTTTTTTGTTCACAAACTAAATTAAATTTAAGTTCAGTGCATTTTTTTCTTTCTATTTCATCATGAAAAGGACAGAAGATAAATATTAGTTTAGTCCTGTCAAATTAGATAATCCATAGACAAGTTTAGAAGTGATTAAAAATTGGCTACTAAAAATACGTCAATTTGCGTCAGTCGCTGACTAATTTGACAGGACTAAACTAATATTTATCTTCTGTCCTTTTCATAATGAAATAGAAAGAAAAAGATGCACTGAACTTAAATTTAGTTTAGTTTGTAAACAACAGAATCGGGGCTATTATCTGTAACTTTTGTTAAGTTTAAAACATTCGTTCTAGTGCTGGCTAATAAAACCTAAAAGTATTTTAAGCATACAAACAGTATTATTTTTAAGTTTGAAATAAAATGTAAACGACGTACCTGTAGAAAAGTGTAGTCCAATCTGTACAACGAGTCACAGTAGACCACAAGTAAGTTCGCAGACTTAACGCCACTTGATTCGACGTCAGTTTTTCGCCTGTCACTATGAGGAGCAGACGTGGCCGCTCCGTTCGTACTGGACACGTTCCATTGACCACTTTTAGGGATTTCACCCTCTGGGACATTGCTTATCGTATGTATTGTAGTGACTGGGGTGTCAGTTCGTTGGGCTTTTTGTTGTAGCATGAAGAGTTTGTTCCGAACGCGCTCGGCTCCCGCGAAGTGAAGACCACCTACGGGATGTATTGCGTAGTGTGGCGGGAGGCTGCCGCTCTGTTGAAATTAAATATTTAGGTAGTGTTAATTAAAACTTTGGGTGTTGTGTTAAAGCAGATACTCATAAAAGCTTTGTGATGTCCGTCACATCGCGAAAATCGGTGACATGACCCGAAGAGTCTCTCAAGGAAACGACCGAAGTTTTGCGTTGCGACGTCTCACCGCTTTTATGTGTCGGCACTAAAGCTACGGTTTCTTAGAAGAACGGTGGCCGCCACATATCGTCTGTAATTTACCGGCGAATGACAAATGATCTGTGAAAGTAAGTTGGTGTATTTTCCTAGAGAGCGTGTTTTTAACCGACTTCAAAACGCAGGAGGTTCTCAATTCAATTTTTTTATGTATGTGTGTTACGCGATATCTCCGGTAATTGTGAATCGATTTAAAATAAATAATGGATTGGGTATGCTTCAGGGGTGGTCCCATATAAATATTACTAACTTTGCTTGGGTAGTTTTTGAGTTAGCTTCAATAACACGTATTTTTGCCACTTAGTTTAAATTGATAATGTTACAATGACTTCATGTACTTAACTGATATTTACATAGCAAGTCGTGTTATATGAATTTGTGTGGGGTAAGTACTACGTAAAAGTGAAAAATAAAAACTATTTTACAAAAAAAAACAATCGACTTCCAAAAAAGACACTACAAAATGAAAAATAACTTTAATTTCGGAAGTCGCGGGCAAACAACAAAAATGTGAACCCTACGACACCGACTTCCGAAATTAAAGTTATTTTTCATTTTGTAGTGTCTTTTTTGGAAGTCGGTTGTTTTACTTTTTTTTTTGTAAAAATGTTTTTATTTTTAATACCGTAAAGTCAAACCCCGCTGCCATAATTTTCATGACAGCAGTGACTGCTGCCGTTATGGGGCGGCACAGCTCCTCTATACGACATCATAGCTTAAGAGAAAATACGAGATAGATGGATATAATAACATCATACTGATCGATTTAAATAAAACCTTCTACCAAGCATCAACATTATGCGAGGCTTTAACAACTTTCACAAAACAACTTATTTTAAAAGGGTGGTGGGTAAATAATAGTGCCTGTGAATTCTGTAAAAGCAATCTGTAGCCTAAAGGTGCTACGAACTGTAATAATGTTGAAGTTGTGAACACTTTCGATTTGGTGAAAAATATAGGAAAATCCTGTTTGCAATTTCGATCGAAATCAAAAAGCAAGCTTTATTAGACAAATGAGTCATAATCTACCTAGCCTTTTCCCAACTATGTTGGGGTTAGCTTCCATTCTAACCGGATGCAGCTGAATACCAGTAGTTTACATGGAAAGACTGCCTATATGACCTCCACAACCTAGTTACTGGGTAATACGATACTCCTTGGTAAGACTGGTTGTCAGACTTTCGGGCTTCTGACTACCCGTAACGACTGTCAAAGATTCACAAATGACAGCCGGGACCAACGGCCTATCGTGCTTTCCGAGGCACGGAGGGGTCACGGAATATAATGATGGTCACCCGTCTACAGACCAACCGCGGCAAGCGTAGCTTAACCTGATCGATCGACCTGGGGCCCAAGTCCAACACCCATTGTCATTTTGCTAAAAGTTCGTAATCTGCTAACTTCATAATGGTCGATCATTGGTTGGTCAATGGTCTGAAAAAAACTACTACTAAATTTCATGCCAGATTTCATTTAATATATTTTTACATAAAATTACGTATTAGTGTTTGCAATCTGAAGTAGTAAGAACATTACATTTATTCATTTGTCATTATGTACGAGATTACCATTTTATGCCATTTCTTTCAATGTAGTGGTTGGCCATTGGAAAGTAATAATGACGCCATTATATTAGTAGATTACCAAACTTGTCCAAAACAACAATTATGAAATCAATGATAGACCATTCTGACACTATTGTAATAGCAGACTTGAGGCCCTGTGCGGCTGTTATTATTTAGCCACGGGCCCCTCTCACTATTATTATTTGACAAATTAGTATATTATGTAAAACTGTTTTCCTATAACTACAGTAAAACGGACAAAGTATTTTCACCAAAGCGCACGCATTAAAACACATTCCCGTAAATACACAACATAGTTACACACGTAACTAAATTACCTGCTTTAAAATTCTATATAGTAGCTTAAAATTTACACACCTAATATAGGAAGCTGAGAGGAAACTTTCAGTATGCATGCTTGACTCACATTTGATAGAGTTTTATTCAAACTTACTGCAAAGTTGCACGTTATGTACGGAGATGCCTTTTCACACCAAAACTAAGTTCAAACGCTTTAGTTTTATTCAGGGTGATTTAGTAGCGCAACTCTTTGGGGAAGAAAAGAGAAGCTTTTGCTGAAGAATAATGATAATTAGCTTCATATACGAATTTGAGTGGCTGAATAATAATGGTGGATTTGAGTGAGGAGCTTGTAATTTAGTAATTAATGCAGCGAATTTGTCACTTGCTGACGATTTTGAATATGAGTTTGTGGTTTGACGCAAATTAGTAGCATCTCGATACGCAGCAAAATGTGCCACACTGTCCCACTTAAAGTAAGGTTTCGGACCGCATATAACGGCCGCGGTGACAGCTGTCATGAAATCGTTGACAGCAGTACAGAATTAAAGTTTCGTTTTGACACCTCTGACACAGAATGACGCATTGACTTGATTTGATTGTCAGGGAAACGCTTTAGAATAATGTATCAGTCACAAAGTACTGTGAGGCCAAATCTAGCGATTGAAATCTTTGGGCAGCGGGATGTAACTTTGCGGTGTTAAAAACGCTCTCTAGAAAACACACCCACTTACTTTCATAAATAACGTTTCAATGACGTCATTCACCGGTAAATTGCGGACGCTATGTGGCGGTCAGCGCTCTTCTAGGAAACCGTAGCTTTATATCATTATGTAGGTACTTACGTCTTCAGTGTCCCTACATACTTAAACTCCTGGCATAGATGCTGACTTTATTCACCAGCTAGGTATCTACAAAGCCTAAACAAAATTACCTACTTATTCATTGATTTTGCACTTATCAAAGAGGCATTCCATTGTGATAGGATCTAGTAGTTGGCCCCCTAATGTATAAAATATTGTTGAACCTCAATTCTTTACATGAAACAACTATCATTGTCCTCTAAAACGATTAATTGGTTACGTAACGAGACTCTAAAGAAATCTGAGAGCAGGTCTACCTACTCCTAACCTTAAATGTGTAACATTTTCAATAACAATCTAATTCATTTTGAAGGATACTGCTAAACCATTGTTTCATATGTTCAAAAAATTTGTCTGCACAGTGACGTAAATAACGCAATTAATGTTATTGAACTGTCAAAATGAATAGACATTCTGTTACTAACAGGAACATTATTATTTTACTTACATCAACATACTGCACGTCTAGCGGAGGCCGCGAATGGTAGTACAGCAGTAGCAGCGCATCGATGCCCACGCCGCAGCACAGACCAATCTCGACGCCCAGGAACAGACAGCACAGGAATGTGCCCAGTAAAGGGATGAGGTCCATTCCTGCGAGCATAGTATTGTAATGTCAGGTTAATAAGAAGATAGGTTTTACACAATGTGGGTTTTAATTATTAATAAGCTAGGGACCTGTATGTTACATCACGCATGATTTTTTTGTTTGTTACATCCTTTATAGAATACTAGCTGACCCCGCAAACGTCGTTTTGCAAAAAAAAAAAAAAAATAGGGGTATGAAAAATAGATGTTGGCCGATTCTCAGATCTACCCGATATGCACACAAAATTTCATACAAATCGGTCCAGCCGTTTCGGAGGAGTTTAACCACAAACACCGCGACACGAGAATTTTATATATTAGATTATTGTTTATCTTTCTTTTTTTTTCTTTTAATTTCTTTTTCTTTGAGTTAGCCCTGCTACAGTTTAAGTTTGCTAACAGCTTGTTTTTATTACTTATATAATATAGTAATCTGTGGAAAATGGTGTGGGTAGTATATTTGTTAAAATGAATTTTAAGACAACACTGTTTATGCTTAATATACTACTGTTTGTTTTCCCAAGTGTAATCCTACTATCCTACTTCCTACTAATATTAAAAATGCGAAAGTTTGTGAGGATGGATGGATGTTTGTTACTCTTTCACGCAAAAACTACTAAACGGATTTAAATGACGTTTGGCACACATATAGTTTATTTATTTATTTATTTAAACTTTTCGCACAAAAAGGTACAAAGGCGGACTTAATGCCTTAGGCATTCTCTACCAGTCAACCAAGGGTGGTGAAGAGATTAGATGGCAGGTGCTTAAGTTGAGAGGAAAAATGAAGAAAAAAAAAAACCTGTTAAAACTAGATACACAAATACAACCAGGTTAACACATAGGATACTTTTTATCCCGATATAACCGGTTTATAACCAGGATTAACACATAGGATACTTTTTATCCCGATATTCCCACGGGATCGAAACTTACGCGGGTGAAACCGCGGGGCGCAGCTAGTAAATAAATAAAGACGACGTTGGGCCTTGAATGGCCGCCACAAGCGCATACCTAATCAGCCTACAAGTTCCGACTGCTGGGATACAGTCCTCCTCTCTGTGAGAGGGACGGGCGCGCCTTTGATGATTGGCTGATGTTTTCACCACGACATAGCATGAGTTATTTTTACCTGACTACGGCGGAGCACAAAGGGGGGTTATGATTTTGACTGGTATGTATGTATGTAACATACATACGTATGTTCATCTGTTTCCTCTTAACTTCTAAAGTGCTTATCATAATTTGACAATTGAGGTATTTTTGGGAGCGTCGTGATCGTCCACTGGTTATAGACTATTTGACTCCACATGAAATATGGCGCCCTCTAGAGGTCATAAAGTCATAAAAAACGTAGCCGCGGTCGTATGCCACCTACCCTAACGAAAAAATACAAAGTGGCATGACCACGGCTATCCTTTGAACACCACTATAAATATCTATTAATTAAATACATTAAAACCCACATACAAGCATAATACAAGCATAATACATGTAAGCTACCTATTTAATAGACGATAAATATTGAATAGTTTTTATATAACAATCACAGATGAGAATATTTTCTTGTTTCATACTTTTTAGAGCATGGTTTTCAGTAATCGGGTTCAAGTTTTTTTACTCGTACAATACGAGAAAAAATAAACATAAATAGAAAAGTAGCCTACAACGAAAGGTTACTGTTTATTCATAAAGACGATCAAAAGGTACCCATTATTTTTAATGTCTTCCCAAAAATTTTCAAAATTAATAATGAATATAGACTACAAAATAATTTTATTAAATAGTAAAAGTTGTTCCAAGAAAAGCCTAGCTGAAATTTATTGTACTATCCATTTGCTTATGTTGTGATCATTGTAAACGATACTACTTTAATCTTTCTTTGTGTCACAAAAGGTTTTATAGAAAAGCTGTGCAAGAAAAAGAAATATTTCTATAGCTAAAGATTTACTACAAAACTATTAGGCTATGGACGTGAATTCAGCGGGCGCGGAGCGGCGGCGGCGGCGGCGCGGGGTGCGGTGCGTTTCAATGCATAGATTTATATGGAACTGTCCTCGAAGAAAGCGCGCGGGAAGCGGCGTGCGAGCGATGCGCATCGGTCTAGCGGTGCCCGTGCGTCTGCATTGACGTATTGTTGTGCATTTTATTTTTTGCTTTTTAACGACGTTTCAAAATGTTGTATCAAAAAGATGTTGTCGTCGCTGTTTAGATAATTCTTTCGCGAACAAAAACACTAATTTCTCATAGCACAACAAAACGCCGCCCTAGCGCCACGCGATCTGCCCGCTGGCTTCGAGACCGAGGCTTTATACTTGGTTACTCTTTTTCTGCTACAAAAGGTTGCATTTCAATATACAGGGTGGCAGGCTCATCAACGACAAAACTGTAACCATGAATTCATATAATTCTCTAAAAATAAATCTGCTGTTTCATAGAAAAGTGCAATACCTACCCAGTCAAAATGTATGGAAAAAACATTTTTTTTTTTAATAACCGGCGATTTATGTTCAACACATAGATCGTATCAAAATCATGTACTGAATCTATGGTAACGAGTTACATTGACAATTATCAATGTTTTCGTTTCCATTTTTAATGTTTCTAATGCATAGGAACATTTAAAATCTAGCAAATCTATGCAAGGTTTGACCCAGCCTTTATAAATAAGACTACCTACTCTGAATAAAGCATTACGTTTATAACCCTGATAAGTAAGAATACCGAGAGAAATGAGATCCAGCCCTCCAGCACAAAACTAAAATAATAATGATGATGTTGCTGGAAAACGGATATAGAACCAAAAAGCTTACACAAAATAACAACCCATCCTTTGCAACACAAAGTAATAAACGTTATGCAAAAATATCATTAACAACATACATGAGCTTAATCATTTGAGCCCATATTTTAATTAAAACAGCTTAAGCCTGTAGGCGTGACAACGAATTTACGCAGAGGTACTCCTGTATTAAAAAAACTTCTTTATGTATCGCTGACGGGAACTTAATGATCGTAATTCCATCAGTTCTTAATTTTGTCAGCTTCCCATGTTAAATACGTGTGGCGTGAGCGGTAAACCCAGGTAGGCGCGGGCGCGATTTTCCCGCGGCGTTTTTTATCGCGCACTGGATTTTCAACGCACTGCTTAGCGCCGGAATTTAAAACTTTAAAAGTGTTTTTTTGACGAGCTGGGATGCGCTCTGTTGGATTCTCAATGCTCGGCTCTACACGTCCGGGCTGTCATTCGTGGATCTTTGACAGTCGTTACGGATAGTCAGAAGCCCGAATATCTGACAACCAGTGTTACTAAGGGGTATCGTATTACCCAGCAACTGGGTTGTGGAGGTCAGATGGGTAGTTGCTCCATGTAAAATACTGGTATGCAGCTGGAGCCGGTTAGACTAGAAGCCGACCCTAACATAGTTGGAAACCAACCCGCACTGGGCCGGCGTGGTGGATTACGGCCCACTCCCTTTCACAGAGAGGCCTGTATCCCAGCAGTGGGAACATTATAGGCCGATTATAGTAGGAAAAAGACTAGGCAGTTTGATATTTCATATTTATATTAATTAAGCGAAACATCAGAGACGCACTAATCAGTCTTTAAAACTTCCAATCTTATGACCCACCATCATAGATACTTAGCCAAGTTTACCAAGTCCGTAATGTTTATCTAACACTTCCAAAATGAAGGTCAAGAGACACGAAATAACACGACGACAATGAAACTTGGCAACACTTGAACTTTGTCTATCACCAAGTGGAATAACATTATAATCTTTAGTGGGATTACAAGGGGTCTCCTCCCAAGTACCTGACTGAATACGAAAATAGAATTTAATGGAATACTATAGTAGGTAAATATTTGATTTTCCTCTCATTCAAATTATTCCAAACGTTTCTTAAGTGTTACACGTTGCTGAGAAATCGTTAAAGGCGTTGCTGAGAAATTGTCTTTTCACGGCCGCAGATTTTTTTTTTACGTTTGACGAGACATTTTAAAACGCAAACCAGGTTTTTTTTTTCAAATATCGCAGCATCATGCCGATATCGGAGCCAATTTTTGGCCTCATACAGGTCTTTCGGTCGTCCTTTTTTTGTTGTTTTCACTATTTTGTTAGTTTTAATCTTTATTAGATATTATAATTATATTTGATAAACTTATGTGTTAATGATCTTTTTAGGGTTCCGTAGTCAACAAGGAACCCTTATAGTTTCGCCATGTCCGTCTATCTGCCTGTCTGTCTATCTGTCCGCGGTTTAGCTCAAAAACTATTGGTACTAGAAAATTGTAAATTGGCATGAGTATACACGTTAATGACGCCGTAAAAGTGACAAAATAAAATTTTGAATAAAAGAATTATTTAGGGTACCTCCCCTACATGTAAAGTGGGGATGATAATTTTTTTTTTCGTCCTTCCCTTAGTGTGGGATATCGTTTGATAGGTCTTTCAAAAATATTAGGGGTTTGGCAAGACCGTTTTTTGATTAAGTAAACCGTTCGTGACTTATCAAGCTTTAAAGTACCAATTTTCGTTAGAGTCGAGTTTCCCCCCCCCCTCTACCAAATTTCAAATGTCACGGCAGTAGTACCTATATATAACGAAGTTTAAAGGAAAACTATCACACTTAAGTGGGCTTTACAAGTTTACGAGCAATAGTCGACCAATTGTATTTGACTCGAAAATTTAGTTTTTTTTTATTTTGCTATATAGTATCAAATACAAAGCTTCCCCAGGTATAGTAAACTACTTCCTCAATTTTATTTTTTTGTGCCGAGTGAGTAGTGTAGCTCTCTGTTAAATTCAAAAGACCGCCTATGATAAGTCTTATCCAAATCTCAAAAAAAAAAATTAAAACTTTCCGTGCATAATTGTCGGATCAGGTGAGGATTTGTACAGGAAGTCAAATTAGGTAGGTAGTCATGTTTGGCTTTTAGTTAGAGCATGGTACGAAACTATCAGTCAGCGAATACGACCCGCATTTGGCTGTTATAAAAACTACGGAACCCTACACTGCGCGTGGCCCATCACGCACTTGACCGGTTCTTTTATAATTATTTTTTTATTATTTCATGATTTTGCTAGATTGAATGTTATTTTTATGTGCGTGTACCAAATTAAAAAAATATTTATTTCAAAGCCAAAGGGAATAAAGGCAAGGATTTCAAATATCATTGTGTTGCTTAGGTACAGTCGACCTCGTTAATGCTCTACGCTTTTGACAACAATTCCACCCTAATTATAACCTCGCTAAGGTTGAAACTACATTACTGTCACGTAGACAAATAGGTTGACCTTGTAGTTTTATGACTTGCAAGAGACATTCAAGTACCTCAGGGTGGTAAAGCAATTACGAGGTCGACTATACAAAGGAGCAGTGGTAGCCCAGTGGTAACAGCCCCGACTTACGAGTTGTAAGTCGAACCCAAACAGGCGCTTTACTTTGTAAAGCGTGTAAAGCTGTGTAAATAATTTCATCACCACTGCTCTCAAAACGGTGAAGGAAAACATTGTGAGGAAACCTGCAAGTTTCCTCAAAACAAAAGATTGGAAGGCATGTGATATCTACCAAACCACACTGTGCCCACATGGTGGATTACAGCCCGCTCCCTCTCGAAAAAAGGAGGCCTGTGTCACAGAACATTAGAGGCTGATTATCCTATACACAAATTATTACACAAACCTATGTTAGCGAAGAGGCGTAAAGATGACGTCAGTCAATTTAAAAAAGAAAAATATATAACAGCATTAATTTATACTCACTGTTAGTTTTCCAGAGTCTCTTGATGATGCTGTAATCGACCATTTGTAGGACAGCGCATACAATGACCGATGCGAGGGCGGCGCGCGGGATGAAGTAGAAATATGGCGTCAGTAATACTAGAGTCAGTATTACTATTATACCTGTATAGTGAAATAAATAAGTTAATTAAATACATAGGTACTTGAGCAGGTTTATCCATAAAGTTGGGACAAACAGCTCATTTTTTCCGAATCAAAAAGATGATAACAAAAATGTTAGAAATATAATACAAAAATAATAGAGATCTGAAAGCCTTAAAACTTTATCTACCAGCGACTGGTCTAACCCTTCAAAAATAGTCCAACCCTTCAAAAACAATCAATTAAAAAAAAACAGGGTTGATTGACAGTATATTAAGTAAACTCGTAAAATTTTCATAAATCCCGTGAAAGCAATGACATATTTTCAGCAGTCTCGCGAGCCAAAAATTCGACGTGAGTTATTACATCTTTTAACCATAAGGATAACTTCTGCACGAGTTATCTGGAAGTACAGACACGTGCATTACCTAGAATCTCGTATTACTAAACTTTCGGGGAAACTGGATCGAACAGTCACGCATCAAAGGAATTTCAATCTTGCTCAAAGTGAACTGTATTGAATAACTCATTCATTCGTACATTAATTTATTTTCGGGAAAGCGTTCCGCGTACAGCTTTTGTTTTGGTCTCTATCACTGGAAACAGACAATTATTATGTCGAGGAACATATCAGTGGTAACGAAGGTACCTAAGCCCGGTCCTATTAAACCAGACCACAAATGGTTGTAACAATTAATATCAATAATTCACGGCTACTAAATACAAGCGTCCCTGTTTCAACACACCTGTATAGTCCGCCAATTAATACAGGATCTATTGAGAGATTAACACGAACGTTAATTGCAGAACTATTATTACGATTACAATCATGAGATGCGACACTGAATGAGAAATAACATCTCGGTTTGGTTTCTATATACAAATAGTTCGCAAATTGCTCCTGTAAGACGAAAAGGCCATTGATGATAATTGTTTCGAACATGTAATTTGTCTGCAACTTAATGTTACTGAAATAATGCATTATAGGTATACAATCAGAACAAACAAATGGACATGCATAAAATGCCGAATAAGAACATAATAATGCAAAAATATATAAATAAGAAAAGCCTAAAAAGATAATAATATGAGTACAATAGAATGGTGATAGAAATCAAACAGTCACGACATAAACCAAACCAAAAGCTTCAAATCGAAATCATAAGTATCGGCATAAATCACCAAAAAGGTGAGTGCATTCAACACAATGGAGCCACAAATCCACCTGACAGACATATAAAGGGAGCCTCCTGATATTTCAGACGTATATTTGAAATTGTAAAACCACGGAAACTTGGCTGTGACAGTAAACTACGATGCAAACTTTTAGATTTATGAAGTACCCACTACATAACTCCACGTTGTTGTCGCACATGGTAAAAATGATTTATGTCCCTGGATTTACATTTGTCTTACTTCAAACACCCCATTTCTGTTAAAACTAATCCTAAGATTAAAAGCCGGGATTTCGCAAACATGAGAGTATGAGACAAGCCACAAGTCACGCGGAGTTGTTTTAGATTCGACGAAGACTCGAAGGATTTCTCTGAAGCGATTTTAGAACCATAGTTAACGATAATATGCATAATTTATTGGATCTCTCTTAATTATTCAACCGATTAGAGATATATTTACATTTGTAAGTAACTTTGCTCTTTATGTAAATAAGTGAATTCATGACGCTACAATGTTTTGTTGTTAATTTCATTTTGCGTTCTGCAAACGATAATTTTTTGTTGGGTAGGCAGGTATAATAATAAAGCAGGACATGATAATAATTTTGTATTAAAATTTAACACAGCCTTCTTGTCGACAGGAGTAGATAAACCTACCAAAAAAAATCAGGCCAGAAGCACTAATAGACATTTTTGGATAAAACTGAACTGATTTAAACTAGGATGTTTTCTTAACTCACACAACTACCAAAAAATACATACATATTTAGCCAAGTCGAGATCACTCCGATTCCCCAAATAATCCAAGCCGCAATGTTAATGTCGGACTAACAAAACTCTATTGAGATTCAATTGGGGCAAGTAAATATTCATTGGGAACACCCTGAATAATGTAAAGTCGAAACAGAGCAAGTTTGCAGGTTGACATAATGCGACACATGATCTTTGACCTCGGCTAGGCGGGGACGCTCCGACCCTGGATTTAGGATATCACTATGTTGCAGGGGCTCGTGGGTAAATAATAACAACTGCACGGGTCGATCCTTCTATCGACCCGTGCAGCTGTTATTCCTTCGTTAAGCTACGATTGCCGCAATTATTCCGAGAATGGGTTAGATACGAGATCCCTCCACGCGTTGGAACCATGCGTTGGAAAGCACTTTAAGCCATTGGTCCCAGCTGTCATTCGTAGATCTTAGACAGTTGTTATGGGTAGTCAGAAGTCCAAAAGTACCCTGTATCTGAGTTGCGGAAGTCAGATAGGCAGTCGCTCCATGTAAAACACTGGAATTCAGCTGCAACCGTTAAGTAAGACTGGAACTCGACCGTAACATAGTTGGGAAAAGGCTAGGCAGACAGACTATGTGGCAGACGTGGCAGTTATCTATTTAAAAACAAAGAAAGAAAAGTCTTATTTCAGGAAACTCTTGAAAAAGCGAACATACGAAATAAGTTCACGAGTTCTGATGTTCGTTACATTTATAATTCAATCTAAAAGGGTCAACATTGAACCTCCTCTATTTTCAATAGCCAAGATTGGTTTTTAGTTAGCATATCTAGTGTGTACCGAAAACATATTTTATATTGGTAAAGCAGCAATGTAAATGAATCCATATTAGTTACAGCTACGTTCAAAGAGTTGGCAAACTGAAAATTATGGCAAAGCGTTTAAAAACTAAATGGGCGATACTACCACTTGTGTAGGTACTAAAATACAGCTTTTTACGTTTGAACCATGACAGTGTTTTATCACGTTCAGCTAACGTGCAAAACTTTTTAACGCTCAGTAAACGTTGCTTTACACGAGTCCATATTCAGAGCAACGTGTTTAGTTCTATCGTCCAAGTTTTATACTAACTTATTAATCCAACAAGGACGAATTTAGAATGAACTGATTAACCAGTCATAATCAGCCTAAAATGTTCCCACTGCTTAGGACACAGGCCTCCACTCAGTGAGAGGGAGTGGGCCATAATCCACCACGCGGGCCTAGTGCGGGTTGGTAGATGTCACATGTTTTCGATTTTTTGGTTCTAAGACATGCCGGTTTCCTCACGATGTTTTCTTTCACCGTTTTGAGAGCAGTGATGATGAAATTATTTACACAAAGTAAAGCTCCTGACTGGGTTGGAACCTTCGACGTACAACTCGTAAGTCGAGGCCACCACTGCTCACTGATGAACCAGCACCCTAATTGTGTAACACACTATTAATCGGAATCGGAATCATTTTGAAGCAAACTGCTATTAATGGAATAGCAGTTTGCTTCAAAATGATTCCGACCGCTTCATAGGTTCGAAAAAGTTGTCTGCTCAACCCGTAAATAACGCAATGAATGTTATTGAACTGTCAAAATGAAACCGATTCCAATTGATAATGTGTTACGCAATTTCCCCGCAGGAGACATTTGAAACAGAGACACTAAAAATGAGTACCTACCTACAAGTGGAAAAATCTCCAAAAGAAAGATTCGATAGGTAATTTTTTTGTTTTATTTTTTTATGTACAATTAATAAATATATTCTACAACCATCATCAACATCATTAAATTACAATTAAATAGTACTTATTCGATTACAATCATAATACCATTGGATTGATACTATAATCGAAACAAAACACTGTCGTTATTACATACGCTAAACAATGTTGAAAAATTATTCGCGATGGAAAATTGAGATGTAATATAAAATGGAAACGGTAAACCAAGTGTTATCTTAGCTCTGAAGCGACGACGATAGCAAGAATAACTGAAAAATTGCCGCTAAAATCTCATCTTTATGAAATATAAAGATCCACTGATTATTATTATATTAGTCCATTTTAACATAGCTTTTTGACCAACCAGTCAACTTGCCAAGCAACTTTTTAAAATGAAAGTTAGTAACCCAAAATTATAATAACAACACTACATTTTGAAGGTTTAATTAAAAAGATTTCTAGCAAAGTTATAAAACCGCCTTATTGATCTAGAATGAACTACTTTCGTAACCCAATTCCTGCGGTCATAGTTTCGTTAGTTAGGTCGAACAGGGTAATTAAGATTTTCTGATAGAAAATGTTCAATTATAACTCGACGGAACTGCTCGATAAAGGCAGACTCGCTTCTATCATATTATCAGGACCTAATGCAATCACTAACGAACGCGGACATTCGCGCGCACGATGCATGAAATTACAATTCTACCTAGAATTTATAAAGTTCGTTCCCACTCCAACTTTACTGTAAAATCAGAGGGAAATTAAGTAGGTACTTACAAAGAGAATTTTATCTGATGTTTTCAGAAAATCAAAGTTGACTATTGCACTTAAAAATGTGTCGCAAGTAGGTAGTCAAGAGGTCACCAGACGCGGAAAGGAGCCGTCACGATGATAAGAGCCGAAGTCGCCAACAAAACATAACAAAGTTAACTGCTAATAAATTGTCACAAAATAAATTGAAACAAAGAAAGTCGTAAATAGACAGAGATCGAGGAAACAAGATTGATGTCGAGTTTATTACTTGTTTATTTCTTTCACTCGAAACACATATCGAACAACAAAAAACTTACGTCACTTTGCATTCTTTCTTTTTGGAAGCAAGAGATCGATCTGCAGATGTCAGTATTTAATGCTAGTGATTTTCAGCGGGTCATAAATTGCGGTCTTAAATAAAACGTGCCTATCGCGGACTTTACTATCTCCTTCGATTGACATTAAGTACTCCATAATAGTTTAGAAATCAAGCCGAGATCTATAAACGTTACGTATCTCGTTCTTATACTTTCTCTTAAACATGTTCCCGACTGTACTTCACTTATGGATTAGCAGTTGTGTGACAGTGACAGGAATAACGTTAAATCTACGGTTTAATAAAAGAGCGTTTCAGTCATATTTAAAACGGACGTCATGAAAATCTGTCATTTTCACCAGGATTTGACATTCAACTGTCAAAATCGATCTGTATTTGGACATTACGGCCGCATGTTGCGGTCACCGCTCTTCTAAGAAACCGTAGCTGTAGCCAAAGTGTATGCCAAGTAAAGTTTATAAAGATTGACCTTTTAGCACACCCGTTAATTCACCAAAAATATTTTCACAACATGTGAATAAAGTTGTAGGCTTTAGATCTCTATTACAATGGGAATAAATCATAGCAAGTACTGAAACCCAATAAATCAGACATATAAACCAGCTTAATTAATACATGAATCCCCAATAATCCTAACAGAATCTACAACAGATCTATGTAATAAATGTACTTACTACATTACATTGAATACATTTATCGTTTCAATAAGCTACGCTACGTTATCTTTTACAAAATTCTATTTGAGTAATATGCTATTGTAGGTAACAAATACCACATTACGCCAATTTCTACGATCTAAGTACGTACCCGTGTAGATTCCAGAACCAGGCGTCCTGACTCCAGAGGCATCGCTTACAGCGCTTCTTGAAAACGATCCGTTCACTGGTATGGACTGGAAGAAAGCGCTGACTATGTTGCACACGCCCAAAGCTACAATCTCTTGTGTCGCGTCCACAGTTTTCCCTTTAGCTGAAATATGATCGAGTTATCAACTTTGCTAAAACATCTGAACTTGCTTTAATGGCGCAAACGCTGTGTCACTGTTTATTATTGTTATTAATTGTTCGAGATCAACGTACGCAGTTGTGAAGGGATACATACAAATAGTTAAACATAAATTAAGGTATGTGAATATTTTTAAAGCGTACAATCTCGTACAATGCGCATTCATAAAAATTGAAGAAGCATGATAAATTGGTTCAGCTAGTGTTGTTAAAATATTTCACAAAAGCATTTTCCATTCATATCTCACATATTCAACAATAAAAATATTATTAATGAATTGTTTGCCAACGAATAGAATAAATTAAAATAAAGTTTGTGTAAGCTATCTCAGACAAGTCGCAATGTTACAATATCAGGGTTCACCTAAGGAGTCGTGCTCATAAGCCGACAAAGCTAATCCAATAACACCTCCGCACGTATAATTTTCAACGTGCAAGCATAAATTCAGTAATTGTTATCATAAACAAGTCAAGTTTGTAATTTAAGGTAGCAATTTGTTTATAAACTCGATTAGCTCATCCAATTTTGAGCACTAGCTCTAGAATAAGTTCACTAAAGTTGATCTAAAATATTCTCCCACTTATGTAAATGGTTGTTAACTTGCCATCGGCTTGACTGTACCAAACTATTACTATCATTAAACTAATTTCAACATTTTAAAGTTATAAAACTATCAAAATTTATTAAATTGGTGTTGATAGTACTTTAAAGTTTAAAACCGTACCTGAAAGCTGTTTCTACTTTCTAGAAAGCAACATTTAATTTTCGTTCTAGAACCTTTTAGAAATAAACAAACGTAGGCAGGTCCTAAATAATGAAGATGTTTTTATCAAAGCAATGACTACGAAATGCACTGCGGCAGAGTACATGTAAAGGTGTGTCCAGACATTACGAAGCGTGTGTTCCGAATGGTATGCCACGCATATAACGGCTGCATCTAGGCATTTAAAATATTTTTTTTAAAAATTGCGGTGCATGCCTCGCTCTGTCTGGATGCACCTTAAGACCTTTAGATATGGGCTGCTAATTGATTATGATAACTTATACATTACAAGGTGGCAGGGGGGCATCGACGCGCAACCAATTACCATGGATTCAGATTCTGGACGCTCTAGATTGATTTTTTAAAGAAAATGTAACATCTTTTTCCTTCAAAAGTGCAATACCTACGCGTTCAAAATCTATGGAACAGATTGTGCGTCGATGTCCCCCTATCACACTTTATAATTTAAAAAAAATTAAATACATTTTTAAAACGAATAGAAATGGATAAAATAAAACAGAATTTTAAATCACTATCACGCCAAGTGTCCAGCTTTTAACTCTGCAGACAAACAAAATAAATAACACAAACGAGGAACACGCATTCCTAGAATTCTATAATCACGTTAAAAATCTGCAAATATTGACTTGAATCATAATGAAATGTTGGTAAAACTGTCACCTCGGTCTCCGTCGGTACATACATGCAGTAAAAACGAAACGTCGCTGGGTAAATAAGCTCGCATACATTTTTGCTTGGCAGTTGAAATTGCATGGATTTTTGAATAAATTTCACATTGGCTTTTAACTGACGTGAATCGACGGACATCCCTTTTGTTAAAACCGTATAGCAAAGCAAACGCATCATGTTTATGTTTACTGTAAGGATTTACACGCTTCATGGCTTGACTGTATTGTCAAATTACTGAAATGTATTTGCTTGGAGTAAATACTATTGAATTGGGTCGAGAAATTTAAATATTTTAAAAGAAAACTTAAGAGTAGCATTCAAAAACAAACTGAGTCAGAAATGCATAAATTTGTAGGGGCGGTTCTTTTAATTTTAAGAACGTTCATAGTCTGATCTCAATCTGTCAAAAATATCTCTAATTTCCCTACTTTTTTTAAATTTATTGTTGCTGAGATGAGATTGCGACTACATTTTCAACGTTTTTAATTACGCGAATTGACCTAATGTTTTCATTATTGTGTGAATGATAAATAAGAAAACATCATGAAATTAGATTGATAAAAATCTTTCTGAAACCTTAGCCAGGACTTTTGTCACTAAATTAATTAGACATCTGTAGTTACGAAGACGTGAAATAAAAGTCAATATTTAGCGGTTTATTGGTGTGGGAAATTGGAATGTCCAGATGACAATGAAAGCGCAACGAATCGAATAAACGTACTCGGATTCAGAACACAAATAACACTAGAACAACGCAAAACGAGAACATTGCTATTTAATTATAACCTTAGAGGCTCAACGGGAAACGAAAATGCATTATTGCTTCCGCTCTGGCTATTTTTTATCTGCCTGAGAAAAACATTCACACTTTTCGCAAAACTAGGTTCTATGTTTGTAAAAACTGATACTGCGTTCTTGGGTGCTTAATACAGTTTACATATAATATCCTAAAAAATACATAAGTATTTTAAGTAAAATTATTTCTATTTTCAATAAATTTAAATTCGACTTACCAAAAGCCTTAGCAATAGCAACGTTGGATAGTATAGCTACAAAAGGAACGACAGCCAATCCTGAGCCGAGATGCGATAACATATCGCCAGCCGTATATGTAGTGTTGTCTAATGTCGTGTGAAATGCAGGCGGACGGACTTGAGGCAACCCTGCCGTTATGTTACCTAGAAATTATAGAAAAGTAATTGCAGTTAGAAACATAACACATATCATCACACCTGTAATGCCCGAAGGGTTAGTTGGAGGTGTTCATTGGTACATTTCGCTACCTATGTTTAAGTGTAATAGGAGATGACCCTATTGCTATCAACCGGGCACAAATCCAGATTCCGGGATGCTACTGAGAAATTCCTGATAGAAAAACCCAATAAGTTTGCCCGACCTGGGAATCGCACTTAAGAACTCATGGTCAGCAATAGCGCTTGCGACTAAGCCTTGTGTTCACCAACATTTAAATCAACTGATTAAATATTTAATATATTTAAAAGGAGACGGGCGAATCTGGGCCTGACGTTACACAAATGAAACATTTATCAATAATTTTTTTCAGTTTTTTTTGTAGTTAATCATGAAATATTAAGCAGTTTTATCATGGCATAAGAAATTAAATATTTATTGAAAAAAATACTGACTTCCCTTATTTTCACTTTTAAACAATGTTGCCAGATGAAATAGGTAAGTTAATCGATATTTAAAAATACAAATAGAAAAAAAAAAAACAATAAAAAGTGATTCAGTGTTTTCTTTTTTAGTTAAGTTTTTTTTTTTTTTAATATTGGTGGTTTCCCAGTGACACAACAACGTTTCTAAAAAAATCGTAAGAATAAATAATTGTAAATCGATTTCACAATAGATCATCATTCGTTTTGATATTCAGGCAACACATTGGAATTCATGTCAATCATGTCAATGTCACGTCAAACACAAACGTCAACTAAACAATAATTTGCTTTGTTCGGTTGGCTCACAGGAGACTCAGGAGCTTGCGGTGGTAGTGGATATTTTATTTTCTGTCGTGTTTTCGTGTGCTGTAGTAGTTATTAATCGATTAGTATTCTTTTGCGACTTTGGCTACGTATAAAGGATTCTGAAGGGTATTACTTAGACGAACGACCCACGCCTTTCTTACAACGGACTAAATTATGTTGCCTGCTCGACTTACCTCAGCAGGCTCAGCCTCATGTACTGGATTTCAAAGAAAAATACAATGAGTGATCAAAATAGTCATTTTAACAACTGCGGCATAGCTACTTGGTGGCGTAATCCTTCTATAGGATTACATCAAATAGAAGACGAGGCATTCTTTCAGTTATACAGCAATGCAATAGATACCTACTGCCTGCACAGTTCATATACGATATTTCAATAGTAAATAACGAAGTGAATAAACCATATTCTAGTCTACAATAAAGTCTGATTATTATTTTATCAAATAATAATGTGAGAGCTCGGTGTAAGAATAACTTATGTTGTTTCTGTATAAAACCAATAACACCCCATATTTTTTTTCTACCATGGAGAAATCGTAAACTTTTTAGTTTTTTTAAAATGGTATTAGTATCTAAATAAAATAATGCAGTAATCGTTACTGTAACGTCAGGCCCAACTTCCTATGAACTTTCGCCCGTCTCCTTTCCTTAGGAAATTTGACATAAGCTGACTGTTTAAACAACTAAAGGGCTTATTCCACTTGACTAAATTCAGACGTCTAAATGATTCAGTAACTAAATTCAGTCAAGTGAAATAGCATTTAGGAAGTTAGAATCCTAATTAGCATCCTAAATCGGAAGAAGTGAGGCTTCTGACTGACTAAATCATTTAGCATCCTAATTAGGAAGCCATTTAGGAAGATGGAATAGCGTTTAGACGCGTTAGTCGCATCGCACCGCACCCGCCACGGCGAGAGGACGTGCAATCATTACAATTTTTTTATTTGTCAATACGTGTGTTTGATTTATCTACTTACTTTTATATAATGTTTCAAAAATGTATAAATAGCCCAACATGTTTCGGGGATAATTCGTGACAGCATAGTTTGAGATATTAAGTAAAGAATTGTATTTCAAATCTTGATATGAGTTTCCTATATATATTTCCTATATATCTTGATATAAGTTTAGAAAGATTGGTCATAACCAATCTTTCTTTTGCACTTATACTGTCTCGTAAAATAGTATCTTGTTTTTTAATATACGGTGTTACAAGATTTAATAATATTATGTTAAACGATCTGGAATCCATTCGTAGGCAATTTCTAAAGTCTGCTGGTTCCAAGAAACACATAATGTTCATGTTTGATAACTTTTCGCGTAGCAGGAGATATTCTTTCACCCGTTTTTCGTTTTCCTTTTTCTAACATTTATTGAACCAACGGCCAGGCCTATGAGAAGACCGCGCCATCACGAAAACGTCTGACCGATTAGCCGCGCGCTCGCAACTGAGTTAGTAACTAAATAAGTCAAGTGTAATCAGAAGCTTCTAATTAGCCATCTTTTTAGGATCCTAATTTAGACGTCTGAATTTAGTCAAGTGGAATAAGCCCATAAGGAGGCAGTAACCATAATTATTGTAGTTTAATCATAGAGCACAAGTAAAAGGCATGGATTAATAAAATTAAATTAAAAAAAAATGTAATTAAATAATTAAATTAATTTAAAAAAAAGTGAAAATCTAGAGTTACATTTAGGATGAACAGCTACCTGTTTATGATCTTAATTATCAATCAATAACGAATTGCCAAGTATGGTATCTACATGATCTCCATTATCTACACTCCATTGTAAGCACAATTTTTTTTTTAAATCGGTGTAGCCGTCTTCGGGTAATCGGGGAACATATATAAAAAAAAAAAAGATTCCGACGAATTGATAACCTCCTCCTTTTTATGAAGTCGGTTAAATACTGTTCAAGCTATGACAACAAAAAACTACTACTCTGTCAACTATCGACAGTTTTCTGATCAACTTGACAGCACTATCTTTACAATTTATTCGTAAGAACCACCCTTCGCATGTGTACCGATAAAATTGTAAGGTAAGGTAAGGTAAGGTAAAACGGGCTGGTGTCCGCAACTCCACGTCAATGCGCGTATTTTACGTTTTTTTGATAAAATTGTATTACCTTAGAGTATATAAATATACTCTAAGTGTATTACACAAAGACGTCATACTCGTTTATCACACTTCCGGGAAAATCCATTAGTACCTTTAACGTTTCCTTAATAACACTTAGTCGCTGGTTGACACAGTAACAAAGATGACAAAATAACTCAAACCGTTCTTAATATGACTACCTATTCCTGCAATACTTTTGCAATTCAAGGGCGTTCGGTTTATCTCAAGTACAAAAATAAATAAAAATATAAAAATGCCCTGTATCTGGACGTCAATTAAATGTAAAACTAGACCTGACGACAATCGCTGCGTTTATTTTGCTGTTGAAAGGCCAAGGTCGCGAAGGCAGTGGCCGAACGAATACGCCAACTATAAAACAAACTAAGAAGAAAAAATAAAATTGAATTAACGTTTATTTCTAGCAATACTGAACTACCTGAATGTACAGTTAGCTGCAGTTAACTAATACCTATTCATAGGAATATAACCCAAAGTTTACACCCAAATCTTCATAGCAGGTCTTAAAATCTCTGTGCAACACTGGATACTTTTTTTTGCAAAAAATAATCACATAGCACAGTCAAAGTTCACTACCACGACGAAATTCATCTTGTCCAGCCTACACGTATCGTGTCGTGATTTGGATTAGTGCTTCGTGATGACAACGGAATGATTCAAATGAGATTATATTGTGCGTTCTCTGTGTCATAATACTAGTCAGTTCTTGGAAAACGGAACTTACCAGTGAGAAGGAAAGGGTCGTATTTATCTTCATGCAAGAAGTACGCTATCACCGACGCCAGACACACGACTACGGCATTTCGAGCCACGCCGGAGAGCCACAGCACTTTCTTCATTATTTTCGCTTTACGACAACCCTTCTCGTCCGCTGCCTTATCCTTTATTTTGATGTCTTTTAAAGCCTGAAATTAGAAGGAAACTTATAAATATTGTACCTATAGACCACATAAACTGCTCAAATGTCTTCCTAACAACAATACCTACATCCACCGTACCACAGCTATCATTTAGTAGGTACCACATTTACTACGCATTTGCGTGACCTCTAAAGTCAACAGAAACAAGATCTTTTCCTAACTGAAAACTCTGGAAAGTACTTTGAAGTTATCAATTTAATTTTGAACACAATGAAACCTAAACCACAACGGGACATTAAGTTTGAAAACTTTGACTTGTAGAACAAAAAGATTCCAAACATCTGACACAAAACTCGGCTTTATCTCTTTCTATATTGTCCCTAATATTAAAACAAAATTATTATTATATAACCTCGCTATTCCTTAGAGAAATTCATTTCATATTTAAAATCGTCGTTCCAACTTCAGGTTTCTTCTGCACTTACAAGTTTTAAGAAACGGAATATATTTACATAATTATTACAGTAGTAAAGATGTTTTTGAATTGATTATGGATGATAAAATTAATGGTAATGAAATTGTCTAGCGTCGAGTTCAACTCTAGAAATTCATAGGTAATTGATTATACATAAGTTTGTAACGACCTTGGTTTTACAGGATTATACATCATCATCATCTGCCTAACCTTTTCCCAACTATGTTGGGGATGGCTTCCAGTCTAACCGGATGCAGCTGAATACCAGTATTTTACATGGAGCGACTGCCTATCTGACCTCCACAACCCAGTTACTGGGTAACACGATACCCCTTGCTAAAACTGGTTGTCAGACTTTCGGGCTTCTGACTAGCCGTAACAACTGTCAAAGATCCACGAATGACAGCCGGCACCAACGGCTTAACGTGCTTTCCGAGGCACGGAGGGGTCGGTATGTAAAGATGTTCACCCATCCACAGACACAACGCGGCAAGCGTAGCTTAACCTGATCGATCGACCTGTGCGGCTGTTATTATTTAGCCACGGGCCCCTCATTTTTATAGGATCACTAGCTGCGCCCCGCGGTTTCACCCGCGTAAGTTTTGATCCCGTGGGAATATCGGGATAAAAAGTATCCTATGTGTTATTCTGATGTATAAGCTATATTACTGTAAAGTTTCATCAAAATCCGTTCAGTAGTTTTCGCGTGAAAGAGTAACAAACATCCATACATCCATACATACAAACTTTCGCATTTATAATATTAGTAGGATACATGATTGATAATATAATTCGGATAGTATTATGTAGTAAATATAACATAATATTATTCCCAAATTCAATATAATCGCGTGATGTAGGCATATAATTTAAGTAAGATATCGATTATCTCTATTGTAAGAGAGGCTTAATATTGAAGCTCTATTTTATATCCCAAACTGTGTTACAAGATTACCTACTATGGAGTAATCTCTAGCAGCTGTGAAAATTAGTTCCAAAGTAAACTTTAGGTACATCGGTCGGAGTATGTCTAAAGTGAATTATATATTAATCTCAGTCGATAGAAGATTTCGGCTGTGTACGTAAGTTACAACCAAGCTTGAATGTTTACATTTGAGTTTAATTTAATTTAATTCGTATTCGAACAGCTACGAATAATTGATTGATTTGATTGATGAATTCCCTTAAATGAGCAACAGTGAATTATGATAAAACTTGTGTAGTCGTATCATAGATTTAGATAATAGTTCCTACTAGGTAAGTTAGTGCAAAATTAGAAGGGATTTCGCTTTCCATCAGGCATGATTGAGGTCAAGAGCGGACCCATTCAGCAATAAAAAAATAAATTTAAAAAAATAATCAGCCGTCGGTTCATCTTCCGGAGAAGTTTCTCTTCATCCCAAAATAATAAAATAAAAGTCTGCCTTCTTCGTGATTAACTATGATAAAACTTTATCGGTTTTATTTGCACGAGTGAATCTGCCAGGCTATCTACTACGATGACTTCAGACAATTCTCTCAGAATTATAGCGGCTAGAAAAAACAAAGTTTTCTTTTTCTATTGCGAATAGATGCAAAAAAGCTTAAATAAAAGAAGGATCCTTGCAGATCACTTCGGCGCAGTGATCTGCAAGGATCCTTCTTATGTATTTATAGCAATACTTTTACGAGTAAGTTCAGATATTTGGAAAATGGTAAGATATTTTCTTTTACTTTTTTATTACATATCGAGAGTATCGAGACCCCTCCGTGCTTCGGAAAGCACATTAAGCGGTTGGTCTCGGCTGTCATTCTTGGATCTTCGACAGTCGTTACGGGTTGTCAGATGCTCGAAAGTCTGACAACCAGTCTTACCAAGGGGTATCGTGCTACCCAGTAACTGGGTTGTGGAAGTGAGATAGGCAATTGCTGTAAATTACTGGTATTCAGCTGCATCCAGTTAGACTGGAAGCCGACCTCAACATGGTTGGGAAGGCCAGGTAGATTAATTGATTTTTCTTTACTTTGACTGAAATTACCTGTTAAACTAAACCTTATTCAAGGTGCAAAATGCTGAAAATATCCTTAGAGTTTCAAATTTTTAGATTGTTCAATAACAAACATTTGTGACCCCCAAGATACAGGCTTGGCGGTCGGAATTGACACATTGTGAGTAAAGGATAGTACATAGTGATTATTGCTTTACTGAAAAACAAATTTAACCAAAATCAATTAAAATAAAGCACTTAAAATATACATTGAGAGATGAGATCAAACAAAGAAAAAAAATCAAAGAGAGAAATAGATATTTTTTTATAGTTTTGTAGTATTTCTTATATCACACATACCAAAGCCATACAATAATTCTAGCCGCCCATTTTAATTTACACAGTCCTTCCAGCATTCAATTAGATAACCGTACTATTGTCATTTTATCTTGTCGTATAAATATATATCGCAACATCGTCTGGCCTTGACAAGTTATAGGGAAAGCGAGTAACTATCGATAGTATCCAAATACAGTACTATTATTTTTCGTAACTTTTTCCGTATCTTTCGTAACTAAATTTAATTCACTGAGAGGGTTAAGAGAAATGGAAACAGTAACTTATTAAAGCAAAAAGAAGGTGCATCTTGACATCAACGCAGGGAGACTTTTGGTAAGAAAAAACTTTTTTACAACAAAAAAAACAACCGACTTCGAGTGTTTTTTTGGAAGTCGGTTGTTTTTTTTTTGTAAAAAGTTTTTTTATTTTTCACTTTTTAGTGGGCCAGTTTGTAACTTATCTAAGTTGTAATAAATAACCTAATGTCAACTGCTCATCACCTTTTACAAAATATTGCTTTTCCCGATGCAGGGGCGTTAATTGTTGAGGAGTTCTCCTTGTAAGAACCAGGAGAACTGGAGCTCCACTTCACGATACGCACATAGCAACCACATTAAAGTACCTAATCGAATCGCAAACCGTGAAATATTTATTATTGAGTAGTTCCGATGGCCATCTGTGGTCTTTATCGTCAGTTCCACTTCACCGAATGGTGCTTTCTGAGAGCAAATGCACGAGTTACTATAAAAAATACCCAAATCGCTATAGGTGTGCCTACAAAATTTGAGGGTTTCCCTCGATTTCCGTGGGATCCCCTCATCAGATTCCGATTTGGTAACAATGGGACCACCTCGAGAGCATACCCTTTCAAACAAAAAAGAGTTTTGAAAATCGGTCCATTATTGACGGAGAAATCAGTGAGCATACATAAAAAAAAAACATACATAAAGTCGAACATATAAACCTCCTCCTTTTTGGAAGTCGGTTAAAAAAAGATAAGTCAAAAAGAACATGTTGTTCTTGAAAAGTTTGTCCATCTATCTAACTTGTTACTGTCATTATACTGTCTACTGCCCTTATGATAATTGATGGAATATTCTGATCTTGCACAGATCTCCCGAGCACCCTAATTTGTAACACGCTTACAATCACAATCTGATTCATTTTGAAGGGTACCTACTGCTAATCCATTGCTTCATATGTTCGAAAAATTTTGTCTGCTAAAGTAAATAATGCAAAGAATGTTTTTAACTGTCGAAATGACGTAGGTACGTATTACCTAGTGTGTTACGCATTTACCCCGTTTCGGTACTCATTGTGTATCTTCGGAAATATGAACGCGCGATGATCAGAAGGCCAATTCCTGTAATTAAAAACGTTCAAAACCTAGACGCAATCTCATCACAGCGACAATCAATGTAAAAACTTGTCAAAATGTAGAGAAATTAGAGGAATTTTTGACAAATTGAGACTGAGATCAGCCTGTGCACGTTCTTAAAATTACGAGAATTGCCCCCCAGATCTAATATAGAGCTTTTACAATCATGAAAGTACTTGCGTATTTTGTATTACCATAGTTAATAAGCAATTCCAACATAAAATTCAAAACTTTTGAGTGACAGATGAGGACGTACGACTTACGACCATAGTAGGTATATCCCGACTAAAGCCCGTGTTACAGAACGTCACTCAATACTCAAGCATTACTTAAAACTAGATTCAAGCCATTTGATTGGTTGAAACTAGTTTTAAGTAATGTTTGAGTATTGAGTGATGTTCTATAATACGGGACATAGAGACAACTTCATTCAAATGGGCAACTTCATAGGTTCACTGCTACAACGCGCGGCAGTACAAAACTTAGAAGATTGTCCTCTACGGGGAGTTTCTCTGTGGCGTGACGGTCGTGCTAATTCTGAACACGAAAATTACCGAAGCGCATACCTTTTCTGGTTTAACTGTAGAAGCAGTGCTAATCTAGTCTATCTGTGGACATCTGACTGGTATAGAACAAGAATAGAGGCATCGTCAACACGTTAACGTGCAGTTTTGTTCATTGTGAGTATGTCAAACAAGTTGTGTTGTTAATTCTTATGCAAATACTCGGCAGATGTTCCTACTATTATCAAGATATTATTATTGCTAGAACTTTGTATCGGCATAAAGGAGTAAAAAATAGCCACACATAAGTAAAGAAAGGTATTATTAGCTATTGTGTTAGTAACAGCTTTCAATACTACGATAAATAAATAAAAATTACCTAATAAATATAAAAATATTGTCTCAAGTAAGTAAGGGTAAGTGCTACGTGCGATAGTTCCTAGCATCTGGCAAAGAAATTTTCATATTACTTATGTAATTTCTTCCCATGCCTCATTCACATTGATTTTAATTGGGAGTTTAAGATAATAATCTTCCTTAAATTAAAGACGATTAAGATTCCGTAGCAATATCGAACAGATCAAATAACCGGTAACAAAGGATGCTATCCCAATTCTGTTTCTAGTAAACCGTGTATGTGCCGAGACGACAATCAGACTCGGTATTTACTTTGTAACGGAGTTTGCCAAGTTGCGGCTCCGTCGTCGGTCGCTCCTCGCTCACCGCGACGGAACGTGTCGTATTGAATTATCGACTAAATTAACAAATAAACAGTCCAACTTGTCGTAAGTGAGTGTGCTCACGTAATGCCTCATAATATATATGACATATGTTCCGAACTAAGTATGTAAACGGTAATTAGAAGGTATTTAGGACTTAGTTGGCAATTTATAATTTTTGAATTATAGGCTTTAATTATCAGGTTTAAGGATTAAACCTGTCCATTAACTAGTGACCGCAGCAACATAAGATTTCGATTATTTACACTTTAATTTGTTTGTAGTATCAATTATCTATTTTTGCTGTCGAAAAAAAAATGGTGCGGTTTCTTTATTTTTTTATGTCTTTATTTATTATTATTAAATACGAAACAATATAAATTTTCCGCGTTGTTTACTACTTATTGTTTAAATTTTGCAGGTTTTATAGCAGAAATAAGCGTAAAAATAAAATATCCACTGGTTTGCCGTATTAATTGTGTTGTAGTGCATACACATAAATATGGGGTTTGCTACATATTAAAACACACCGTTTTTTATGCATAACAGAAAGTGCGAAATTCAAATTTTCTTACGTTTTTTGCAATTTGCAGGTCAGTTTCAGGTTGTATATTAATCAAAATTTGATTCGCAACTATAACAGGTACGTATTTACAAAATTATAATCATTAGAAAAATTAATGCATCTTCCTAAGTTAGATTTGTACCACAAGAAGAAATCTCTTATGGAAAAGTGCTTATGGTACAAATCTAACGTAGAAAAATGTATTAATGTTTCTAATGATTATAATTCACCTTACACCTTGTTATAGTGTATCCTGGCAAATAATTTATACATTTTATTGATTTTTGAGTGGATGCAAGATTTTCCTATACTGATGTACCTATATAAAATGTTTATTTTCGATATTTTCATTTGAAGCGATTACATTCGATCCATCATATAGTACGATAGAATGTAATTTAATACGCATAACAATTTTTTTGTCAAAACTGATACATGTACGGTATTATAATATCACAAATAAGATAATTCAATAAGATACATAAGGCACTTTATAAATTTATTTTACTACGCATTTTAACATTAACTTTTACGTAATCTGGAATACTTAGATACGTTCTAAGGCAGCTGTCAAAAACGGTTAACCTACTGGACAGGGTATAAGAGCTAAATTATGGCTTATTAAAGGTTCACCTTTTTTAGAAAGTTCAAAATTAGCCTTGCTAAAGATTAAAAAAAAAAGTCTTGCTATAGATACGATTATCTTCTTTGTTTAACTAACGCAGAAAAAGAAAGATCCCTAAAAAGTTCTGTATTCAATCAATGGATCTAGAATACAGAAACTTTTTCTAACTGACACGACAGAGCCTTGTAAACACGTTGTCGGGTAACACAAGAGGGTATATTTAGTTAGGCGACCGTCTACAAACGTTATCTTTTGCGTTACAACTGTTACAAGTAATAAAATATTTGTTTTCTGCCCAAAAAAGAATTGTTTCAGCAATTTATTGTTATTTTATTGTAATGGCATGTCGTGTTGAACAGTTTGTTTATCTTCCAGTTGAAATTTGATTTTAATCTTATAATGTGTGTCTCTGACAACCAGTCTTACCAAGGAGTATGGTGTTACCCAGTAACTGGGTTGTTGAGGCCAGATAGGCAGTCGGTCCATGTAAAATACTGGTATTCAGCTGCATCCGGTCAGACTGGAAGCCGACCACAACATATTTGGGAAAAGGCATAGATATAAGATATATTTCTATAGAAAAAGGCAGACGGACTATGTTGCAGTAATCTTTTGTAAGAAAGAATAGTCTCATTTCAGGAAACTCTCGGAAAAGCGAACGAACAAGAAGAGTTCACGGGTTCTATAAGATTTCGAACACTTATGTATAATTCAATCTAAAGGGTTCAACATTGAACCTCCTCTATTTTCATTACCATTAGCCAAGTTTGGTTTTTAGTTAGCATATCTAGTGTGTACCGAAAAATTTGTATTTAAACGTTAGACTGGAGAAGCCGACCCCAACATAGTTGGGAAGAGGCTAGGCAATGAATGTGTGTGTGTTGTTGAAGCATATGTCCTTTATTTTGATCAAAATAAGGTCATATTGTTTAAAAATGAAACACTTGTTAAGTGATTCTATTAATAATTTATTTCTCATCACAAATGCTGTTGTGGACAGAAAGTAAAAAATTGGTTTAACGTTAGCGTTTGTCAACTGCTGTGATTGGTTGACTAAATTATCAACAGCCAGTGAAATCACTTGACATGATTTTAACTTTGACAGGTTCTTTAATTTTCGTTCGAGAGACCGGGTGTTATGTCCGTCTTCACTTTAAATTTGACAGGTTCTTTAATTTTCGTTCGAGAGACCGGGTGTTATGTCCGTCTTCACTTTAAATTTGACAGGTTCTTTAATTTTCGTTCGAGAGACCGGGTGTTATGTCCGTCTTCACTTTAAATTTGACAGGTTCTTTAATTTTCGTTCGAGAGACCGGGTGTTATGTCCGTCTTCACTTTAAATTTGACAGGTTCTTTAATTTTCGTTCGAGAGACCGGGTGTTATGTCCGTCTTCACTTTAAATTTGACAGGTTCTTTAATTTTCGTTCGAGAGACCGGGTGTTATGTCCGTCTTCACTTTAAACTAAGCGACATCCTAATAAAAACACAAATAAAAGCGCGCTGTTGTATTTAGTGGTTTTAAATAAACAGTATATACCTTCATTCCCGTGAGCACGACGCAGCACCCTAAGCTGAGCATGCTGTCTGTCAAGCGCGTTTTCTTCACATGCTCGAAGAAGTTCGCCCAAGTGGACACAAACGTGTCTGCGCTGTACCGCAGACCGAGCAACCCTTTGACTTGTGACGACGCTATCGTTAACGCTGCCGCAGATGTGAACCCTGATACTACTGGTAGAGATATAAATTCCACCAGGAAACCTAGAATCAAAGGATACATTTTTAATTTATTAGTTAACATTTTCTACAATCTTATAGTTTATATCTTATAGCAATCATCAAGCTAATGATAGCAAGTGATATTATTCGTTATCCACACCTAACGTAGTGCTCCTTCATACCGTTGCCATCTGACATCATGCTTAGCTGAAGCCCATCTGGCATACCTAAGTGTTTTTTTAATACTTTTAAGGTGGCTTATTTGTATGTAAGTATGCCTTTCTTTAAATAATAAATGTCTTTCTTTCTCCAACTAAGTGTAAGATGGTAAAAACTTTAGCTGTGATTAAAAAAAACAAATCGCGTACAAACAATTCCCAACTTTAAAGTTTTTACCGTCTTACACGGCGTCTAATTTCAACCTTGTATCATTCAAGAATTCTAAATAAAGAAAAACCTTTATCATGGACATTCAACTCTATTAACACAAGTCATACTGCATTTCAGCAACAGTTAACATTGAGTAGGTAATAAAGACATAAACAACACAAGAGCTCTTACCAAGTTGTGCTATACCGGCCACAAGTTGAACGATACCAGCTATGAAACACAAAAGTATGGCGAAGTCGGGGTTGGTACCATTTGTGTATGTAAATGTGAGGAGAGATATTAACGCCGACGGCCCGAGGTTCACCTGTGGAGTGGTACCCATAATGGCGTACAGGAATGGGCCCATGAAAGACGAGTACAGGCCATACTGAAAAATAAAAGATAAATTAATATAAATCTAAAGAAAAATATCGTGAGGAAACCTACATATAAGTCTGAAATCGCCAACCCTTCTTGAGCAAGCGTAATGATTAATGCCCGTGCCTCCTCTGTATGGGATGAGGCTATAATAGGCTAGTATTTTTTTAAATATAATCAATTACCTATCATTAATCTATGACAAGCGTTTCTGCTAAAATAACAGTGGTTGCTCTAATTACATCTAGAAGTGGTGAATTTAACCTCAATTCATATTATGTAATTGAATCTATTTTTATAATTATAATTAGTTTTAGAGGACCATTCGGTGTAAAGCAGTTGACAGATGGTAAAAATGATGCTAAGGACGCTGCAGTTAAACATTTAAATACAGACAAGCAAACTTAATGAACCCAGAATCACATTTAAAAATTGCATCAAATAGAATAATCTATCAAAAACTGGTTCAATGGTGATCAAGATTCTGAGCATAATCACAAAATCTTCATATTCATTTATTTGCGTTCCACAAGGTAAAAAAAGATGTTAACTAAAGGCTTACAGCTAAAAGCCGTTGACCCTGTCAGGGCACAGCAAATATTATTTTTTTGATAAACAGCTATTACTTAAATTTAAAAATCTAAATCTTGATTTATGCATATTTAAATATAAATCGCCTATAGTGATAAGATTGTTATAAAACAATCTTATCACTGTCGGCTTTTTACAAAAACAAATTAACAAATGTCCTTTCAGTTATTGTTGTTTCATTGTGCATTTCATTAAGCAAAGAAGACATGTTTGACCAAATATTTTAAATGACAATTGGATTGTGATGCGATAATAGTCTCATGACTCATGAGTATGACATTTAAGGTTACAGTGCCTTCAAGTAGGTACCTACCCTAGCAAAAGACACATAAGTTACATAGTGACGCGTATGACGCTATGTGTCTTCAGGAAAAAAAATCTCATTGTTTGATAAAAAACTACATCAATACGTACAGACGCCAGCACATCAAGCTACTACAAACAGTCAAATTTCTTTAATAGATTTTCAACTTTATCGCTAAAGTAGATTGGGAAAATTTGACATTTTCGGGTAGCTTGATGTGCTGGCGTCTGTACCTACGCGTAGCGGAGCTACTGTGTTCGTCACAGTAAATAAAAAATGAGCGACGCAGCTTTCATCTCAGACAATTCATTGAGAGTGATGAGCATACCTACGCCAATCATTATGAGTTATGAAAAAACCTTTGTTAACGTCAAATCTACTGTTTCAAAGAGACAGGTTGGCCACACGTGTAACTAACAGTAGGTAGTCTGTCACAAACGAATTTATTTCCTGATAAATAATAATAATAAACCATTTATTTTCAGGTTACAAAGACCCATAGATAAATACCTTAACCTAAGTATACATAATAATACCGCAAATGCTCAAGGTAAGCTACTAGGCCATAATTAATACACTTTATGTTATGCAATTTAAATATTATTACTTATCGTTAATCTGAAGGAATACTTTAAATTATAATTTAACGGTGCAAGTGTTTCTCAAAAAAAAACCTCCTACCCTTTTGGATCTGATTATTTTATTATGCTCCACCTTCTACCCTGCCCTTTATATCCCAAAACTAGACTGCTAGACTAGACTACGCTGCCACCGTCGACGCCGCGGAAGTGGCGAAGTTTTGGGCCAACAAGATCTGAAAAACTCGTGCCAGCGGTACAGAGAAGAAGACTATACGTATTTACAGCATTTTCTATATATCTAACAATAAGTACTGAAGTACAATAATATACCTACACGTTTCTGTGAACCATAAATTACGAGATACCTACTTATTTCGCGTCGAGTGGTAATTAATCTCTGAAACGCACCTACAGAAGATTACTTCAGGGAATTGAGTAGGTAGGCCGAAGTATCCGTTTCCCACAGGCGTACCTAATAACATAACTTTTACATTAGCTGCGATAACACATACACGTTTCATGTTGCCTACTTTTTAAACAAATAACAAGGTATATAAAAAAACCGTTCAAGTGCGAGTCCAGACTCGCGCACCAAGGGTTCCGTACAAATTTACTTGATCTTTCTTAATTGAAATTTAGTTTGAACTTTCGATCTACAAATCGTACCTAAGTCGTGGTCGTTACCATGACTGGGCTACTGCTCTTCCCAGCCAACTCGTTCTTATTGAAACATGACTTAAACCTAGACATAAACTCGCTCTCTATGAAACCACAGCTTGGAATTTAAATATTAAGACTATGCCGACCGCACACCTCATCGGTTGTTTGGTGATTTCATCAATACAAAACAAAATTTCCAAATTTCGGATAACAATGGCCACTATATTCCGTTTTAAGGATTATAATAAAACTAAACAATATAAAAGTACTGTTTCTAATAATATTAACGTATAATCTTGTGAAGCACAACTTAACGTGCTTATTTTCTGCATTTTAATTCTAAATTGTATGAAATAACCAAACAAACGGTGAGGGCGCCACTGTGCGGTCGGCATAGTCTTAATATCCACTCGCAGCCCGCGCCCCTTGCATGTATAATTTTAAGATTAAGATTCACGTTGACACCACCTGCATAACAAATTCAAACTATAATCTTGAAATTAACCACCGCATTCGATATTTTTTGTTAAAATACCTAGGGTCAATGGTAATTATTATCAAATTATGCATGACGTCAAACTAGAAACAGGAGAATTCTTTTAAATTCATTTTTATGTTGTTGGAGGCCTCGGAACAGTAAAATATATAATTGTCGAAATGCAAAATGACAAAAGCACCTTGAAAAAAAAAGAATAATTCTACGTAAGATGAGATGCCCCAATAGGTCCTGATTGCTGTTATTACTAAATTCATTATAAAGTAGATTAAAACACCTTGAAAATTTTAGAGTATTTATAGCCAACTTAAATTAACCTTTTTTTTTTATTTCGCATTTTAAAACAATCTTATTAATTTAAAGAGCTAAAAACGGCCATCCCCTTCAAAAACAAATGTGTAAGTATATCCTGGCTATTAGCACATTGAGTGGCGATCCCGGTCTGTTACCAGTGCTACCATTAGTACCCTTAGTATGCTGCCCACCCACATACATAAATTCATCGATAGCGAACCGTAACCGATTGCTGAAGCTAGCAGTAAGTACTAACCCTTGCGAGAGGGGGCTACCAAGGCCGAAGGCGTCTACAAACGTGAAGAGAAGTGGACAGTTTAATGTTAAGGTCTCTAAGTGAAGGCAAGCTAATACAATTCCTTATTGTTTTAATATTAAGCGCATTTATTAACTATATCTATACATATTATGAATTAAAGTCGCTTTTCGTATCTGTCTGTGCGACAACGGATTTTGACGTGATTAATTTAGAAAATTGATTTCGAAAAGTTTATGTGACTAACACATAATCAACTCCCGCGAAGCTGGAAGTATATGGAGATTATGGAGCGATACATTTTTCAATTTATCATGTTTTAAAAGACAAAAAAAAAACGGAGGAGGTTCTCAAGTCGACGCGTATATTTTTTTTTATGTATGACCACGCATAACTTTTTACAGAATAGTCCGATTTTGATAATTATTTTTTTATTAGAAGTTGGTCCCATATACATTTGGAAAAAAAATCCTACCCTAAGGGCGGGAAAATAGGGGTGATTTATTGTTCACTCACAGATTTTAGTGCTGAGTTGTGTATTACAATTAATAAAGCAGGATTATATAACAGTTAATAGCTAAACTAAGGTAGGTAGCTATTTTAAAAGTAATAAAAATAAGCATATAGTAATTAGTAGATTATAGCCACAAAAAATTATAAAATAAAAACGTATTAACAAAAAAATTAAACCGCCGAAAAAACTGAAAAGCAAAAAATAATACCTAAGCCTTTTTTATTTAACCGCCGCGTATCACGCTTGACGTAGGTAATTAATGAATTTGCTTGTACTACATTACTTTAAGAACTTAGTTATTAAGATTAAATAAAAAAGGCTTATTATTTATTGCTTTTCAGTTTTTTCGGCGGCTTAATTTTTTTTGTTAAAAAGTTTTTCTATCACTGCTCGATAACTTTTACTCGATAACCTTTGTTAAACAGTTTATTGAAGTAGCCTCTATTGAGTGCCTTTGTATATTCATTTACCGAAATGACAATAAGTTGGCCAATAGCTGCATTATAAAACAGCGGATGCTATTATCAATGTATGAAGGGCCGCCATAGTGCGCAGTATGCGTTAGCGTAGTGAATGCTTTCTTGTGTAATGTTTGAATAAGTTATTGTAAGAGTTGACCAGCTGTAATCAATGTCGCGTGAACTCAGAAAAATATTCGCGATCAAACTGCGGTCTAATCAAATCGATATTACCTTCGTAATGTAACTATAGGTTAGTAATTGCTATTTATTAATAATGACGATCAATTATTACATGATTCGTATGCAAGTAAGAATCCAAGTGTAAACGCAAAATACGCGCATTGACGTGGGAGTTGCGTACACCAGCCCGTATTACCTATTAACTAAGAATCCAAGTTTCAAAGTCATGTCTACCAATCAATATATCGCAACGATCGTGTTACATTCCATCTCATTTTTGTTCGTAAATACACACATCAAAAGTGTCTAGGGATCAACATATATTTTTGCAATAACTTTTCTCCTGATTGATATTAATTAAAATTTTCTTTAAGGATTCATCAAATAAAGTGTTTTCGTTTGTCACAGTAACGATAAACCAAGTCACCTTTGCATTAATAAAGAAATTTGCCATTTTCCTAATAAAGGGATTTTTGACATTTGAACCACTAACACAAAAGTTCGAAAAAAAGACTGAAATAACAGTTTTCTCTAAAATTTTATTGGGTAACTTAAACAATTAATAATCCGTGTTTCTACCGCGAACACTAACAACACAAGAACATCGGTTTGGCATACTCAAAATGAGTTCATCCAAATCACGCTGTGGAATGGCCGCCCATGTTCGTTGCAACAACAAAAAAAGGTCTTCTTGCGACTGGATACCCTCCATATTCGGCAGAGCTCTTCTCTGTAGCATATCCCATGCATGCTCAATCGGGTTCAAGCCTGGCGACTGAGCAGGCCAGGGCAGGACATTGATGTTAGCTGCGGCGAGAGTCTGTCTTACAACTCTTGCGGTGTGCGGTCGTGCATTATCATGCATTAACTGAAATAAGGGACCGATTTGCACTTGTAGAGGAACGATGACGTCTGATACAATCGTCTCAGCATAAATTTGAGCGTTGAGGTTGCCTCTGATCCAAATCAACTCAGTTCTTCCGCCGATCCAAATACCCGCCCATACCATGATGGTTCCACCACTATAAGGATGGACTTCCTGGCAGGATTTTAATCGCTGTTGGCGTCCAGGGGTTCTCCAGTGTCGTATACGTCTTGTATCCGGTCTCATACCAAAACGAGACTCATCAGAAAAGCACACGAAACGCCATTGTTCTTCTGCCCAATTTCTGTGTTCAAGAGCCCATTGATATCGAATCCTACGATTGTGCATTGCTATAGGTGGTACCCGTAGCGGTCTTCGGGAATGAAGGTTCACTTCATGCAAGCGGTTTCTGACTGTTTGGTCGCTAATTAAGTTCCCTGAAGAGTGATGAAGCCTCACGGCTAACATCATGGCGGTTATTGTTGGAGCTCTTCGAGTTAAGATTTGAATGTATCGGTCTTGTCTCCGTGTGGTGCAGCGATACCGTCCTCCATGGCGCTCAGCCACGGTACCAGTGCTTCGGTAACGTGTCCAAAGTCGACTGATAACACTCTGACTTGTATTCAGAGCTAAAGCCACAGTACGTTGCCGGGAACCAGCTTCTATCATTCCCACGGCTCTGAGCATTTCTTCCCTGCTTAAATGACGTCGCCGCTCCATAATAACGTTGGTTTTAATCAGTAGTAGGGAAACAGTAGCACTAATAATGTCTTCAATGCGTTGTATGTTTTTATAGGGAAAATATTGACAGCTGATTTTCATCTTTTACTCGAATTTGATTCACAGTTCCTGATTCAAATTATGAAATGCACCAAAAAGGATCCATATAAATTTATAAAATCATAAATTTATTACAAAGCCACATCTCAATCTCAAGAAATCCGCATAAAAATGCTTGATCCCTAGACACTTTTGATGTGTGTATATTGGTACTAATATATATTCGTATATACTTTACGCGTCACAAACTCACAAATGTTCATTGCAAACATAGAACAGTATGAACAAAATTTTCGCGATTTTTTCTTACAAACCATGACAATGAAAAAGGCCGGATCATTACTTCCGGATAGGTCATTAATAATATTAAGGCTAAAGGAAATGTCTTAGGGAAAAATTCACATCAACTCATTTTCCCCAAGAAATTAACGTAAAATGTTTCAAATTAAACATCGTATTCCTGTAGTACAACTGAATTTGCATTGCACATTTACTACCTCGTTCGCATGATATACTACACTCCCCTATCCTATACATAGACATAGGGACGTTTATCAAACGTATAAACACAGTTCCCTCCATAAATCCGACCATCACCTTGGACCATCGCCTTTGACGTACTACGTGTCCATCCATGTAGAACGACTGATGCCACCGCTAATCAAGCGTGAATTTTGTCAACTGTACTAGCTAGATACAGTACCTGAGGTTCAAGTCCGGCAAGTGAGGCGTACGCAATCGACTGCGGTACCAATGTAAGGGCGATCGTGATACCGGCTATTAAGTCCCCTACTCCAGTTGCTGCGTCGTAAGTCCTCGACCATCCCAGTATAGGGAAGAGACCGACAATTAATCTCTTCGGATTCGGTAACTTCAGCATTCTCATTCTCGAACTGCAACAAAGATAACATCTTACTGCACGAAAACGTAATTATAGTATTTTATTTAATAATTATATTTCATAACCATAGTTCACCATACATTTCTCCGAGTAGGTATGTTTGACATTTTGTCAAAACAGAGTTCAAAGATATTTTATCTATAAAGTTTCTACGAAAGAGTAGGTATTCAATTTATGGTCATTTTAATATTTTGGGCTGGTCAAAAGATATCGTATAAACTTACATGCATCGTCTAGGTCTAAAACGCCTACTCATATTTATGAGTAAATCACAAAACTTTTCACAGAGTTCAAACGTTCTGCTCTATCGACTTACTAAGTACAATCAGTTTCAATTACTGACAAAGGCAAGGAAAGTAAGAATATTAATTAAACACAATCGGATCAGATCTAGATCTGATAGCATGATGTTCTGATATTACGTTTATAATGGACTATCCTACTTAAACAATCTCAGGTTATTTTTCACAGACTTTTATCAAATGATTGTGTGAATGTGTATTCACACAATCATTTGATAAAAGATCAACTTTTAGATCTCTATTGGATCAACTTTAATCTTCGAAAAGTGTTAGGAAGCGAACGAACGATTATTCATAACGTAAATTAATAACAGTCGTAGCACTATTATGGTATTGGTTGAGTACTGGGAACTGAGTATACCTACACAAGGACTATTGTACATAGGTGCATACAATCTATTTGATATTCTAGGCCATCGAAATGTAAATTTAAGAAAATGAATAGATAATAAAAAACTCAAAAAAGGACGCAAATTAGTAACTAATTACAACCCCAAAAGAGACGTATCTAGGTAAAATTGATTGATCTCGTTGTTCAAGACATCGACTTGAGACGCTGCCAATTATATGCTTGATGATTTGTTTGCGAGTTGCAAACTTCTACTTAGCTTGAACTTAACAAGAATGTGAATAGAAGGAATCAAGGAATCTTTAGCCATGGAACTAAAAATAAAAGATTATTAAAAGTGGCCACAACACACGATATAATTTGTGTATTCGATCTTTATTACATGCAGATAATGAATAAATCAAGTACCTAATCTAGAAAACTGTAACAGTTACATTAATGTTAGTGACAATTATATTATGATTGGCCTAGTGATTACGATTTATATGAAAAAAACAGAGATGTTCGCTTATACTTATTACTTTTATACTTATTAATATAGTTGCTTACTATAACTTCGGGGTATTTACCCACACAATACGTAGTTAAACAAAAAACTCATTATGACTTCACATTTACATCAAGTAAAAAAAAACAATTAAATTAATTCTTAACTTTAAAATACTTCATTCAAAACAGTATATTGCTCATAGAAAGAAAACAAAATACCTTGTGATATATTACAATTAAATGAAAGAAAAGTTAAAATTAAAAGTACACTTTGTAAACAAGGATATTACAAATTAAAGGATTATACTCGTATCCAAGATAACAAGCATGATGTCAGACGTACCAACTTCTTGGTATACATACTAGTTTTTAGTGTCACGTACCATGTACCAAGGCTACTCAGTCCTTGTACGCAAAAATACCAAGATTCCCCATTGACCGACAAAAATACACTGACAATATAGAATAATCGACAAATTTCAGAGATTCATGTAAAAAATATTCCAATCAATTGTACGTCCTTATAAACGATTAATATTCTTCAATTGATGAAAGAATCGACTATTTTCAAATAAAAATGATCAATTATTTAATATTTTTTCTGAACATGAAATTGAATCTAACACGGACAGAAAATCGCAAGTCAGTTGTCTGCTTTTACCACTGTCGCCACTGAACGGTTGGTAAGAAGTAGAAAATAGAGTCTGCATTTTTTTCGGCATCCAAATTTGTTTACGTCTGAGTTATTTTCTATTATTTGCTCATGCTCAAGCGAACCGTCGTTTTCCATAAAAGATCTTCGTTATAAATCATTTATTTACTTTTTTCAATATACACACATCAAAAGTGTCTAGGGATCAAGCATTTTTATGCGGATTTCTTGAGATTGAGATGTGGCTTTGTAATAAATTTATGATTTTATAAATTTATATGGATCCTTTTTGGTGCATTTCATAATTTGAATCAGGAACTGTGAATCAAATTCGAGTAAAAGATGAAAATCAGCTGTCAATATTTTCCCTATAAAAACATACAACGCATTGAAGACATTATTAGTGCTACTGTTTCCCTACTACTGATTAAAACCAACGTTATTATGGAGCGGCGACGTCATTTAAGCAGGGAAGAAATGCTCAGAGCCGTGGGAATGATAGAAGCTGGTTCCCGGCAACGTACTGTGGCTTTAGCTCTGAATACAAGTCAGAGTGTTATCAGTCGACTTTGGACACGTTACCGAAGCACTGGTACCGTGGCTGAGCGCCATGGAGGACGGTATCGCTGCACCACACGGAGACAAGACCGATACATTCAAATCTTAACTCGAAGAGCTCCAACAATAACCGCCATGATGTTAGCCGTGAGGCTTCATCACTCTTCAGGGAACTTAATTAGCGACCAAACAGTCAGAAACCGCTTGCATGAAGTGAACCTTCATTCCCGAAGACCGCTACGGGTACCACCTATAGCAATGCACAATCGTAGGATTCGATATCAATGGGCTCTTGAACACAGAAATTGGGCAGAAGAACAATGGCGTTTCGTGTGCTTTTCTGATGAGTCTCGTTTTGGTATGAGACCGGATACAAGACGTATACGACACTGGAGAACCCCTGGACGCCAACAGCGATTAAAATCCTGCCAGGAAGTCCATCCTTATAGTGGTGGAACCATCATGGTATGGGCGGGTATTTGGATCGGCGGAAGAACTGAGTTGATTTGGATCAGAGGCAACCTCAACGCTCAAATTTATGCTGAGACGATTGTATCAGACGTCATCGTTCCTCTACAAGTGCAAATCGGTCCCTTATTTCAGTTAATGCATGATAATGCACGACCGCACACCGCAAGAGTTGTAAGACAGACTCTCGCCGCAGCTAACATCAATGTCCTGCCCTGGCCTGCTCAGTCGCCAGACTTGAACCCGATTGAGCATGCATGGGATATGCTACAGAGAAGAGCTCTGCCGAATATGGAGGGTATCCAGTCGCAAGAAGACCTTTTTTTGTTGTTGCAACGAACATGGGCGGCCATTCCACAGCGTGATTTGGATGAACTCATTTTGAGTATGCCAAACCGATGTTCTTGTGTTGTTAGTGTTCGCGGTAGAAACACGGATTATTAATTGTTTAAGTTACCCAATAAAATTTTAGAGAAAACTGTTATTTCAGTCTTTTTTTCGAACTTTTGTGTTAGTGGTTCAAATGTCAAAAATCCCTTTATTAGGAAAATGGCAAATTTCTTTATTAATGCAAAGGTGACTTGGTTTATCGTTACTGTGACAAACGAAAACACTTTATTTGATGAATCCTTAAAGAAAATTTTAATTAATATCAATCAGGAGAAAAGTTATTGCAAAAATATATGTTGATCCCTAGACACTTTTGATGTGTGTATTTTACATATTATATCCGAAATGCAATCTAATATAAAAAAAAGTGATATTTCTTCCGTGTTTTCGATAATTACTGCCCTCTATTAACGGTCTACGAAATTGAAATGTAAATTTTTTTAGTGGGATGCGATTTCGATTTCCCACACAGCGCCCAGAATTGGCAGCGCCAGAGCGGAGCACAGGCGTACTAGTTTCCCGTCTCGAATACCAGCTTTCAGCCAGCTCGGCACAAGGATTTCTAGGTGGCCATCTAACATCCCTTCATAACAATGCTTGGAAACATGCTGGTCCTGCTCCATAGGACAATCTAGAGTCTAGACAAAATCAAACTGGTTGCTAATTTAATTCATACATACACATTTTTTTTTATATATTGTTTTTTACATTCTGTGACAAATGTAACTCACACACTTTTTAAAATACTAGAAAAATTTTAGAATCTTTGTAAATATGTGAGCACCATGTATCTATCATATAATTGATTTATCAGTCTTTGTTATATTTTTAATTCTTTTTGCCATTTGTGGCAGACTAAATTTTATTTTAGGTGCATCGTCTTCACATATAATGAATGTTTACAAAAACTTAAACATTTTAAAAGAGTAACGGTGGAGTTTCTTGCCCATTCTTCTCCACACGAAAACTACCTTTTGGAAGGGGCGACTAGAATCAATTCTATTTTTTTATTTTAATATTTGACGTTCAAAAGTGCCTTTTAAGTGCCTATTTGAAATAAATTATTTGACTTTGACTTTGACTTTGAAAATGAGTTTTTTTTTTCTGTTGTGATAATAGTGTATCCATCTCAACATTTAATAAATGGTCAAAACGAGTACATCATACAGCATTTTAATACAAATAAATGTTATATAAAATTTTCCTGTAACCACTTGTACGCACTACGCTGCTACGCTTAGTGCGTAGTGCGTAGGTTCGTAGCGGCGGCGTAGTGCGTAGGTTCGTAAAGCGCCTGCAATTCGAGATAACTAGCGCTTAACTTATTTTCACTTATAGAATACAGTTTCATTAAATATGCAATGAATTCTTCCACGCTAAAGTAGCCCAGCAGAGATGATTGTAATGATTAAAATTATGTAGACACATACTTGTTACGGTCGAGAATCATATTTTGATAAACCTACAACCTAATACTGACCAGCAAATTGCAAAAAAAAACGTAAGAAAATTTGAACTTCGCGGGCTACCCAGGCTCAAAAATTCTTTTTGATATATACTAATGGTCGTATGTACCTATTTGAGGGATACTTACATTTTTATTGTAAGTAGATAGGTGCGTAAGTACACTATTCAATAAAAAAATACTATGAGGGCCTGAACTTAGTTTTCTTTAACTACAATTAAAGTAAGTCTCAGTTGATCAAAAACATTTAAACATCACAAATATTAAAATGATAAAAATGTCAAAAAAAAGTTTACCTTACAAGAAGATACCACCTACAACAACAAGAAGAAGAAGTTTACCTACAACAACAGATTGTTCTGTAATTATTAAGCATCTGTTATCTCTTGTTCAAGATTGTAACATTAATAAGTATTTGAAAACAATAATCACTCTGAACTTTGACTCTGACCTATGCCAACAAATTTAAACTTCCGCTTATTTTCATATTTATGTTTTATGAGAGAAGCGACAAGGACAAGGTGAAACGGAATTGCATAATCTTATGTACTCACCTTTTTAAATGTATTTTAAATTCAATATCAACAATATTTCATGAATATTATTATAATATCACAGAACTCCACTAAAACCTGCACTCCATTTTCCAAATAAATGTTCCAAAAAAATGATTAAATTCCTAATTCGAATTTCACACTACAGATAATAAATAAATCTACATGGAAACCTTAAGGAAACAAAGTTTTCCCGCCTTTTTATCGGCAACCGCGCATGCGTCGCGAACTTTTTAACCAGCGCATTCGACAACGACGTTATACAAACTGCCTGATGGCAGACTGACAACAATCTCGCAATGAGTTAATTTCCCAGTTACGGTTTGTGATTCCACTTAACGTAGTCACAAAATTAAGGCGACATAAAAAGATTGATCACCAAATGAAGTGCTGAAATAACGTGCTAATTATAATTAATACTTTACGTGAACTTATTCATTCAATACACCATTTAGAAATACATATCGTAGATAGATGCTATATTTATCAATATTGCTGTTTGTTTTCAGTTGTGGAAATCCCTTGTGGACACACTCGATCGTCAATCAATAACAGCCGATCGATTCTGTAAAAATCTCACCGTGATAACTTAGGTGAAGTGAGCTATCAATAGGGGCGATCCCTAACATCAGGCGGAATGACAGCTCAATTCACCTTAGTTTTCACGGTGAGATTTTTACAGAATAGCACTGCTGTAAACACGTCTATTTATGGATACTGTAATATCACTGACGAACTATATTGACAGTCACTATTCATTCATGAGATAATTTATTTGCTGCTTATTAACTTCAGGGGTAGGTAAGTCACGTCTCTGAATTTTCAACACAATTTAAATAAAACCCTCTAAGCACCTGCCATTCTAATCTCTTCACCACCCTTGATTGACTGGTAGAGAATGCCTAAGGCATTAAGTCCGCCTTTGTATCTTTTTGTGAACGAGAGCGTAAATTAAATAAATAAAACCTAAGTATATCAAACTTTGAAAGATTCGCTAGCATAGACTCCCTATAGTTTATCCTACTTTAGATCTATGAGTAATCCTACCTCATACTTAGGTCTATGTTTCCTTATATTAGGTATGTACAGTCAACAGCAAAAGTAGATGATGAAAATCAGAAATTCAATACTAATGAACGGAGTTCGCGTCAGAACTGTGTGGTGTCGAAGTGTCGTTATGTGATTGTAAATTATACCAAACATTTACTATTTCGACGCGACACAGTTCTGACGCGAACTCCGTTCATTAATTAGTATTGAATTTCTGATTTTCATCATCTACTTTTGCTGTTGACTGTACTTACTTAAAATATTGCTTGCACATACTTACACGGTTGGGAAAAGGCTAGGCAGATAATGGTACTTACATAGTATGTTAAGTTTTCTGTTTATCCATCTTAGAATATTCTTCTAATTTATTGTCTCGTTATAGACCCTAAAGATATGTTTGAGATACTTTTTACGGTTCCGTACCTCAAAAGGAAAAATGGAACCCTTGTAAGATCACTTTGTTGTCCGTCTGTCTGTCCATCGGTCGAGACCCTTTTTCGCGGGACCACGTGAAGTTATCAAGTTGAAATTAATATCAAATACTCAGGGCTGCAATCCCTTAAAGCAGTGAAAAAAATCAAACTTCTAAGTCAACGCAATCAAAAGATACGGGCGTATGTGTTCCGGAATCAAAATCTATAGGGTTACTTCCCGTTGACCTAGAATCATGAAATTTGGTAAGAAGCAATTTCATGTAGAGAAAAAAAATCCGAAAACCGTAAATTTTTAGTTACATTACAAAAAAAACCCGTGATAAACTATTTACATACCCACAAATTTATACGGCTCGTACTTTACCGGTTTTTTTTCTGTGTTTACCAACTTTATTTGTTAAGAATCAATAATATTCTATCCTTTTTGTCTGTCGAGAGAATCAGTCGCCAGTTACAATTATTATTGTAGCATCCATAGCCAATTTTCGCAAATATGCTTCCCTACCAGTAGGTACTAACGTTTCAATTGGGTACCGATATAAGATTCTGTACCTACAATTATAAGGAAGTAATAATCAATTTATTTCAAAGTCAATTAGGTGTTTATTACGGTAGAGGTTCTATTCAGTAAGGCACTATCAATCGAGCTGTGATTGTGTTGCAATGCATTTGTTTCGCGGTCAAATAACGAAACCTTTTGTACTGTAAATTAGATTTCTACGAAGTTTTTCTTTCGTTAAAGCTGATCTATTTTTGAATGGTATTATTTTATTCTGGCCAAAATAATCACTATGTGGAGCCCTGAGACAGGTAAATGGCGTCGCGGCAGACCCAGTAGAACATGGCGGGACGAGCTGGACAAAACATGTTAAGTGGTCCACGTTATGATGTCATAGGGCCTTTACCCAGCAGTGGTATGATACAGGCTAACAGTAACAATATTATTTTTAACCGACTTCAAAAAGGAGGAGGCGGAATTCGACTGTTTTTTTTTTATGTATGACTAGCGGCTCGCCCCAGCTTCGCACGGGTGCAATAGTTTTTCGAATTTCCGAAATTTTATTCATATTCATATTTTTCTTTCATACAAACCTTGTCCTGGCAATACCGAACACAACGAAAAAAGAATTATCCAATTTGGAGCAGTCATTCGGAAGTTATGCGCGTACAGACATTTCGGCGACTTTGTTTTATACTATCTAAGGACACTATTCAGTAATATGTGGTAAGGATAAGGATACGCGATATTTCCGGAATTTGTGGATCGATTTCGAAAATTCTTTTTTTAACGGATGGGTTTGCTCCGATAGTTTTTAAATTAGCTTCAACTAAAATTTAAAAAGAAAAAAATTAAAAATTAAAAAAAATTAATTAAAATTTATTTAAAATTTAATTTTTTTTTTAATTTATTTATTAATTATAATTTAAAATTTTAGAAGAAAGAAAGAAATTCTTTCTTTCCGTCTTTGTTTATTTCTTACACTCCCAACTTTTGTTATTTTTACTTACCCTCAGCTGTTTTGTTACAGGCTGCCTGTAGGATCCTTGAAAGTTACAGTTCCACGAAAAAGTTCGATTCTCAGAGCACAAAGTCCGGAAACCAGTCACGAAAAGTTAGCCGGCTATACCTACGTAGGTTGCTATAAGAAGTGTCTCCCTCGTTGAATTTCAAAGAGTGTTAGTTCAGTGCTATAGAGCTCTTTGGACTATCTTCAAGGTATCTCATTTTAGACTGACCACTATCGATATGTTTTTCTACTGGTCAAGTTGCACATTTCAATTTGAATTTCGTAGTCTACCTCTATCCTAATCGTGACACTATCGCATCCCTGGTGAATTTATATAATTTAATAATGTTTAAAAAAAATGAAAGCATTCTTGATATATGTACTTAATTATTAATCGCAGTCCATTGCTGGACATATTCCTCTCTTAGGCTGCGCTACAACACCCTGTCTTCCGCCTTGCAGGTCCAGTCCGCCCATCTTTTTAAGGTCGTCGGTCAAGCAAGAGTCTAAAATTAAATGTTTGTCGTCCCATCGGACTATGAGACTGAGGGAAGAGGGAGTTTACCTGTGACTGCGCACACACTTGTGCACTATAGGTAATATCTCCTGCGTACCTGGCTAATCTCCGCTGAGATTGGTCACCGTGACCGAGATCGGTCGGAGAGGCTATTATTATTATTATATTAATTCGTATTACTAGATTTGCAAATTATGCGATGGTTTTAATTGTAATATTATAAGTTATTTTTTTTAATCTCTGAAGCAATGAAGTTTGTCTGCGTTGACCCGTAACACAATTATTTCTTTAAAGTCATCGGGCACTAATCACCTCTGACAGAGCATTACATAAGTAGGTATTCATATTTCTCGGGATTTATCAAGGCCGCTTCATTAGGTAGGTAGAGGTACATCCAGTATATAAGTTAGGTTCTATATGTATTTTAATATGCAACTGATACGTGGGTGTTAATTATTTTGATGTAGCCGCCAGAATAGCTATTTTCAGTCACGTTGAGAACCATTTGGACAAATACTCGTACTTTATAGTACCTACCTACTTAGATTTAACACTAGGATTTAAAAAACGTAGGTACCTATAGTGCGGACTCGAAGGTTAAATTTATCTGTTGACGATGTTGTCTGTTGTATCTATTGACGAGTTGACATGTATTTTGGGGCCTTGTGGAACTGAAACAAAACTGTCGCTTAGAATTTCTAAGTTGATAGACAAATACTTACGCACTTGGTTGAAGATGTAGTTTCGTATTTACCAGATTTTCCTGTTATCATCATAAATATTCCCCAATTAACAACATACCACTTGGCTATTAGGTAGCTGTCAATAAAATAATTACGGCATGTATGATAACTTGATAAGCTCTTGATAAGCTTGATCTTTCATGTTTTGAAGTGATGCATAAAGTATCTAATCTGCGTTCGCGATTAACTTGCCAATAATGTAAACAAATCGCACCTTCAGAATAGTAGTGACCTAACTCAAAAATCTAAGAAATCATAGAGGGTCACTAAAAAGTACGCACTTTTAAGTGAAGCGAAGAAGCGACGTTTTTATGGTGGAATAAAGACTTTATTCCACCATAAAAACGTCGCTTCTTTAATATTTAAGTGCGTACCTTTTAGTGGCCCTCTATGATCGTAACTCGATTTCTTAGATTTTTGAGTTAGGTCACTACTATTCTGAAGGTGCGAAATACGAGTGTATGAAAAAGTAACTTTTACTCCTCCACAATAAAGTTCAGTTTACGCTACAACTTCAAACATTTTAATAACTTTTTCAATGGTGCTATTCAGTCTGAAATTAACTTAATGCCATTAAAATAAAGTTGAGATTTGTTTAACTTGAAATAACATAAATTGGAAACATACATTTGAATAGACCTCGATAGAATTATTTGAACAAATGGGAAGTTACCTAAAACGATTCTAAGGCGAGCTGTAGAATTATGAAACTTTCAATTATATGCAGGTAGTAAAAATACGGACTAAAATAATTGGTTGTCAAGAGATCCTATCGCACGACTTTTACTGTTTATTTATTACGTACTAGCTTTTGCCAGCGACTTCGTCCGCGTGGAATAATGACTTCCGGAAATTGAGGCAGTAACTCTCATAGAGTTTAACCGATGTGCTCTTTCTTCTGCCGATTCTTGAGAACGCGTATTTCTCATTCAACGCGTTTTTCAAGACAATAGCAGGCGGACGCCGGCGTCCGCTTGGGGCTTGAATAACTAAAAATATATAACTAATATATAAAATAATATATAATAAAACCTACTTCACTTAAAACTAAATACCTATAACTACTATAATTAATAATACCTATACCTATAATTAATAAAAGTACCTACGCTTTTACCTACTTAATATTAAAAAAAACTGAACATAAATTAACCAAAACTTACCTACTACTAACTAACTACTACTAACCTATTACTACTTCACCTAAAAAGAAATCCTGTTTTCCCAACATTTCCCTTCACTGCTCTGCTCCTATTGATCGTAGCGTGATGAAAAGTATACTATAACCTGCCCAGGAGTATGAAGAACAATTGTACCAAGTTTCGTTGAAATCCGTCAAGTGGTTTTTGTTTCTATAACGAACATACAGACAGACAGACAGACAGACAGACAAAAATTTTACTGATTGCATTTTTGGCGTCAGTAACGATCACTAATCACCCGCTGATAGTTATTTTGGAAATATATTTCATGTACAGAATTGACCTCTCTACAGATTTGTTATAAGTATAGATATTTGCATACCTACTACATTATTTTATGTAAAAAAATTGTCTAGAAGGAACGTTTGTTGCTATCTGTACCTACTTACAACTTTTATTATCAACTAGCTATTGCCCGCGACTCTTTCTGCGATCCAGGATAAAAAGTAGCCTTCGTCCTTTTCCAGGTCATGGTCTACCCATGTGCCAAATTTCATTCCATTTAGCCATTTTAGCGTGAAAGCGTCACAAATAAACAAACTCACTTTACCATTTATAATATTATTAGCTGACCCGGCGAACTTCGTACCACCTCAGAATCAATAAGGACGAAAGTATAAAAAAATGAATTATCATCATTTTTTTTCGTGAATTTTTCCCGTGTTTTTCTGTTATTCGGGGCGGAGACAAATCCAAAAAACAAAAAATCAAAAAAATCGGTTCAAGCGTTTCTGAGTTACAAATGGTGTAGGTAACTAACCCGACTTTGTTTCATTTATAAAGATTTGGTTGTTTTTTTTTTTTAAATATGGTCATGAGAGTCTACTCCTAAACTCCACAGAACCCTTCCGCCCTGTCGTGTGGACTTTATGAGCTTCACGAAAAGGCTGTTACGGGTATTAGGGTAGAGTACTGTAAGATTTAATTGAGGTTTGTATAGGCGGGCCGTTGTTTTATTGACCTTTTATCTCAGGCAGGTCTATTATTATTTTTAACAGTAGAAATTAAAGAAATGATGAGATTTTTTTAATCTCTTTTCTAGGACCTATATGGGTACTATTTGTTCGATAAAGGTTTTTACGTGGGCTATATTATAATAGGTACCTGTACGATACCTAATTTTCCAACGTATGTTATTAGTAGGTACCTATAGTTAATTAAAATCTAAATCCTGTAGAGTTAGCAAATAGCTATTAATAATAGTAAACACTTCGTTCGGCAAAAAGTTCGGGGAAAAACGTGACGTAGTTATGTTATGTAAGTTACTATAAATAGAAATAACAATCTCTAACATACTTTTGGAATTTCGATCCTAGAGCCTGCGAGATTGTTTTAAATATATCATAGGAACCTAATTCCTAGGTGAGTACCCGGTTGATGGCAATAGGCTCGCCCCCAAAATGTGGGTGTAATACCTACATAATTATGTAACTGACATCTATGCACTGTAAGGGCTAATCTTGCTTGCAGCGCTCGGCTGCTATAAGTAGTAACGCTTGCTAACAGATGTGGTCATCGTGTGCACGGGATTTTGTTTTCAAATTGGGCAGATGTAAGTTTCCTCGATGGTACCAAGCTACCACCTCTGTCTAAACGGGGAAACTAGGCTTAAATTAGAAAACTTATCTTCAAGCGAATGATCAGGTTTTCATTCATATATCTAAATGAGTATCTATAGAAATAACGCTTTGTTTTTGGTTCAAGCATTCAAAGCTTCTTTCGTTATCCTTATAAACTTTGAACCTACGAAAGTACGTGGTTTTTCCTTATAAACCTTTGACCTTATAGGTACCCATAGGTCTTCCAGATACGCTGATTCTGAACTACCTAAAACAATGCTTTGCCTCAGTTTGCCTAGACGTCAAACTTAGGACCTCAAGGCAACTGTGTAAACTAAGACAAATGTTTTTTAATTTCTGCAAACTGCTAAAGATAGTAAGTAGGTAGGTAGATGTCTCGGCCCAAATCTACCTACTTTGGTTTAGTTACTGCACCTATCAAATCAAAACCCACTACCACTGTGTCTGAATGTGTATCCACAAAATCCCACGTAATTTCAGCCCCAAAAAGATGTTATACATCTACAAGAATTCATTTGATTGTCTACAATCTGTGTTCCTTAACATTCTATGCTTTTGTACAGCTAAAGCAAGTTCTTCTCCTTTTATGCCTCTCTAAGGGATAAGTAACGAAAAAGAGCAAATCAACTCGATCCTCGAACAATCCGAACTAAGTCTGCTACCGGGCAAATCGCATACCTAACGCATGAAGGAAGATTTTAAAAGTAGCGGGCAAAGGTATTGCTGAAGCCTTATTTCTTTGAAGCTGGTAAACTGATTGCTGAATGCTGACTGCATCAAAACGATTCAATACGAGGCTCACGAATACGTAGATACTTTTTAGAGTTCCGTACCTCAAAAGGAAAAAGCGGAACTCTATAAATAGGATCACCTCGTTGTCCCTCTGTTTTGTCTGTCAAGACCCTTTTAAAATAATACGGCCCTTTTTGCGACATATTTTGTTACTAGCAAAACCTATAGAAAAACCTATACGACCTTATTATACAGGGTGTCCCTGGAAGTATGGATCAAATCGAATAGGGGCGTGGGCAAGGTCATTTCCATACTTTTTGATCCTGAGAATGATTGATGATTGAGAATTATTTTACGGTTCAAAAGTTGTGACCAATTTTCTTCAATCGTTTCGCACAGTGGTCAAAGAAAAAAAAATCATTAAAAAAAACTATCAGGGCTGTCTAAAAAACTTAAATTGACAGTTCCTGGTAGTTTTTTTTTATGATTTTGTTCTTTGAGCACTATGCAAAGTGACTGAAAATAACAAAAGTTGGTCATAACTTTTGAACCGTAAAAAAATTCACCAACATTCTCAGGATTAAAAAGTTTGGAAATGAATTTGCCCTCGCCCATATTTGATTTGATCCATACTTCCAGGGACACCCTGTATAACAAGGTTTATCTTTAGACCCAGGTTTAAGCCATCGAGCCATTTTTAAATTTCGAACTTTATTCCGACAAAGTTAAAGTCCATATTTCAAAAACTGACGTGAAATCTTAGACTAAGTTATCAATTTTGCAATAAAAACGTTACGGTTGTCGGAATAAAGTTCAAAATACATTAACTGGCTGCAAAATTTAGTCCTGGTCTAAAGTTAGAACTTAATTTGTAATAAGACGTATAGAGACCTGTTTACCTGTTGACCTAGAATCAAGAAATTTGGCAGCACAAGTAAAGGAAAAGTCCTAAAATCGTTATTAATTAGTTTTATCACTTAAAAAAGTTTTTTTTTATTCGATTCAAACTAACATAATTACGGGAGAAAAAAATTTGAACTACATAGTTAAATTTGTTCTTGCGGTAAGTTCATGCCAACTACGAAACCCATAGGTAAATTGTGTGTAGTCTGGCGTGGCCCGACACTCATTTAGCTACTAAGTTTATGTAGCCATGGAGTTAATTTGAAACTTCTGAGACATATATGGTCTCCTCATATACCTACCAATCACAAAAAATAATAATAATATAGCTTAAGGAGTTGTAGGTACCTAAAGCACGAGTAGCATAAAATATTGTTCGCTAACGAAAAGTGTGTCCTAATTTGCTCCAAATGGATATCCAACCTTAGCATTTTCGAGACAATTGAGACTCTGGTATGTAGCTGCTGGTGTGTGCTGCTCTGGTGTGTGCTGGTCTGGTGTGTTGTGCTGGTGTGTGTGGTGTGTGGTCTGATATGTTGGTGTCTGATATGTACCTTTTAATTCTGGACAGGATCTTTTGTATATGTTTCTGTCTTCGGGAAAGCTTTGATGCTCCTAGCGCCTAATATAAGCATCAACATTTTTTCCCCATCTACCTATTTCTGAGTGAGCAAAGCATATTATGAGGAAATGTGGTCGGATAGACTTTTGAAAAAGCCTAAAAGTCATAATTTGAGGTTTGGCTCTCGTCTATTTCCTCCTCCAATATTAGACAAATTTAAAAGATATTTCAACGGAATAAGAAGGATATAATTATACTGTGTCCCTATGTTTTTCTTTTTTCATTAAAAGTTGTCAAATTTGTACACTAGGCCTCTGTTGACAGCGGTTTATATCAGCATTTTTTGAGGGCTCTAGTGCTTATACAAATGATTTATCATCGAAAAGGAAAACATAGGGAAATACAAGTACTTAGTTAATATTTTTACTCTGTAAAAAATCATTGCTTTATGATCATTAACCAGAAGGAAAACAGGCGAAAGCGTTTCTATGGAGAACTACCCGCATTTCCTCTTAAGTTCCTGCTCTAACTTACCCAAGTAGGTAACAGTTTTATTTAGTTAAAGTTGACTGTTATGCCAAAAGTGATGAGTCGATGACTCGGCAAATTTAGATTTTCCACTTGATAAAATCATGCAATACTGTTTTTTGTTTGTAGATAAACATAATAACTAAGTATATGAAGAGCATGAAGGTAGGTAGGAAGGTATTTCCCCAGCCATTGCTTTACCTACAACAAACACGTCGATTAAAAAACTACACACTTTTTTGCTTATCTTGTTTTTACAATTCATTACAGCAGAATCTGAATAGCTACCTATATTCTACACAATCATTGAAGGTAGATCATACTTAACTTAGCGTTAAAAGTAGCTGATACTTTTGGAATATTGGTCATAGAACCTCTCATATCTACCTAATTCCTGGGTCAGTAGCAGCCCGGAGACTATATTTATGCCCGGTTTATGGCAATGAGCTCGCCCCATATTAAGTTGATTTCAGAGTGACTAGCACTAAAAAAATTTGAAGTTGTAGCTTAAACTGAACTTTATTGTGTAGGATTTAAATTCATTTTTCCATAAACTCATATTCGTTTAAATTTTTGGCAAATAAATCGCGAATGCAGATTAGATAAGTTTTCTACAAGATAATGAGCAAGTTTTCATTCATAAATTACTTCTCAAACTCTGGATAGTGTTAACCTACTTTAGTTGCTGCCTGTACCACCTGCACTTTGATTTAATTAAAGCTCCTGCATCGATCCCGGGTCAGGTAGCTAACAGCTGCATACAAGTGACTTGGCTAAAATACGAGACAATTGTAGGTATGCAGGTACCTACAACTTATTAAACATAATAGGCGGATATAAGCACACGCGGCTGTATTCAAGCTCAGCTGAACTGGCTAAGTAAGGCGCCGTCTCCACGAGCAAGAGAGCGACGCATCCGCGCTCCTGTCGTCGGGTAATTTCCACGAACGAGCGGTTATTCCGTCAGCGTATCGTCGCGACTCGTAACGGAATCGCCACGTTTCTGTGACGACTCGTAACGGAATCACCGCGTTTCCGCGACGAGGCGTGGTGCAATAGTTTTGTTGAAAGAGTTCAGTTAGTTACAGACGAGCTAGAGCGAAATAATTAGTGTCATAATACTGCGTTTGGTAGTGCGCTCGCCGCGCTCTCGCTGCGGAAACGCCACGTTCTGCGGCGAGCGCGCGGCGGGCGTGCCGCCACTAGCGACAGGCGCGCGGCGATACGATGACGTTTCGCTCGCACTCAGCCACTCGTCACATCGCTGTGTGTAAACACGTTCTAAGAAAAACGTGGAAATAGAAATACGTGGCACGACGATAATATCGCCGTAATTCTCTCGCTCGTGGAGATGGCGCCTTAGGCGTGAATTATACACAGACGGCGTAAGGTAAAGGCGCGGCGGGGCGCAAGCTTGACGCCGCTTCAAAACGTTTTCATACAAAATGTACGAAGGTGACGTGTTGTGAATTACACTCAAGCGGCGCGGCGCGGTTGCCGCGTCGCTAACAGTCGCGCAAGGAGTACGTCGCTTGTTATACAGCATGAGCATTATTTGAGGAACTTCTGAAGACCGTGTTTTACTTTCGTCAATATAATATGGAAACATTCTTGTGACATTTTATACACTGTAGGAAAACGATCAGGATATTCATGTCATTTTTCCATTATTTCATAATATCTTTGCTCTTCTCACAGGGTCCACCCAATATCTTCTGTGCCTCTGCATATTAATGAGTTGCAGCAAAGCAAGCGTATCTTCGTCTTCTGAAGAGGAAGACGTGCTATCGTAACAAAGTCAGCCTGTAAACGTCTCTTCGCCTTTTCTATACTTACCTATAATTTTAATCGCGTCCGTGCCTTATCCGTTCCACGCCTGCGCTGCGCCTGCATGTGCCGCGCATTTACCTTACGCCGTCTCTGTATAATTCACGCCTTAGGTAGGGCGCACTGAACCTGAGGTTCCGCTACTTAGCTCTTGAAGATAAGGTTTCCACTATGTAAAGTGAAAAAATCGTTTAAAGTAATTTTTTTTATTATTTTTCTATTTATTTAGCAATAATAGTTCTCCTGATGCGTGTTTAGGCAAAAACTCATGGAGAGCTGATTTGAGAACTCTAATTTGCAGATTCTGTTGAATGTAATCTTTCAAAATATTTTTTTCATATCACAAATATCATATAGTTACTTTTATACTTAATAATAGAATACATTTTTGTTATATGCCATAAAAACAAAGAAAAAATTACTGAACCTAATTCAATTTTCTACTGGAAACAAGTCTGAATATCTCCGAACTTCTACATCATTTTACCATAATAGTCTTCAATAATTGCTTAAACAATATCAATTAAAAAAAACAAATATTGATAATTTGATTTTTTTTTAATAAAATAAGAGTACTCTAAATATCAGTGCGCCGGCGATGCGCGGTCGCCCTGTCTAGAGGCCTTAATTTATTGAGGCATCCACAGGCAATCCCGCCTATCGATTCTGTAAAAATCTCACCGTGATAACATAGGTGAAGTGAGCGTGAAGTGAACTATCAATGGAGGCAATCCCTAACATCAGATGGAATGACATCTCACTTCACCTTAGTTTTCACGGTGAGATTTTTACAGAATAGAACTGCTGGTTATGAAGACGACAACATCATAGGTTTAACTGTGAGATACCTACCATTTACACCCAAAAAAATAAAGTTGTACCAATATGTAAGAGGGCTCTTAACTGGATTGGCACGTATGGTCCTCGAACATTCAGGATTGTAATAAAATTATGCTCTTACAGGTTGCAATTTTTACACCAGCAGTTCCAAGCTGACATAATGAAATTCAAACACATCAACCTACTCACCCTTAAAGGGCAAACAAGCATCATGATTTCCATCCCTCCGTAGGAATATAACGAACCAATATTTGCGTCACGCAACCCACAAATAGTTTTTATCGAATACCTGCAAAAAAAGGGTCCACATTCACCTGACCGGACCCCGATCAGTATACGAGATATATAAATTCTCTACAAATGGATTTTAACCTCTGTGATTCTATCCGGCTCAATCTAAAATGCGTTTCTCTTATTTGCAGTTTTTCTTATTTCCTCGGCACTGAAGCAAGAGCTGAATCAGAGAGGCCAGACCGCATCGCCGTTCAGAATCCGCAATGAGGTGAACAATGGATCATCCGGATATTGCCTGTCAACCGAGCTACCTACACGCGCAGCGCTAAACGATACTAGGTCGACCGGACCGAGGTAAAATGTTTCCATAAAACATGAAGCTAATACAAAGAGTTGTTTGATGTGTACCTATCTACTCTCCCTTCTTATTTCCCTTTTAAAATAATAGGTCAGCCTTTCATATATTTTTAATATAATCACTCAAGAGCAGGAGGTAGGTAAAGAGAAGAGTTCTTTGCTTTTCGTATTGGTGGTGGATTACAATACTTGGCCCAACTGTGTGCACATGGCTACATTATTACAACCCTTTCATATTAAATGATTAATGTTTCTTAAATATTTATACCTCGGCAAATACACACATCAAAAGTGTCTAGGGATCAAGCATTTTTATGCGGATTTCTTGAGATTGAGATGTGGCTTTGTAATAAATTTATGATTTTATAAATTTATATGGATCCTTTTTGGTGCATTTCATAATTTGAATCAGGAACTGTGAATCAAATTCGAGTAAAAGATGAAAATCAGCTGTCAATATTTTCCCTATAAAAACATACAACGCATTGAAGACATTATTAGTGCTACTGTTTCCCTACTACTGATTAAAACCAACGTTATTATGGAGCGGCGACGTCATTTAAGCAGGGAAGAAATGCTCAGAGCCGTGGGAATGATAGAAGCTGGTTCCCGGCAACGTACTGTGGCTTTAGCTCTGAATACAAGTCAGAGTGTTATCAGTCGACTTTGGACACGTTACCGAAGCACTGGTACCGTGGCTGAGCGCCATGGAGGACGGTATCGCTGCACCACACGGAGACAAGACCGATACATTCAAATCTTAACTCGAAGAGCTCCAACAATAACCGCCATGATGTTAGGCGTGAGGCTTCATCACTCTTCAGGGAACTTAATTAGCGACCAAACAGTCAGAAACCGCTTGCATGAAGTGAACCTTCATTCCCGAAGACCGCTACGGGTACCACCTATAGCAATGCACAATCGTAGGATTCGATATCAATGGGCTCTTGAACACAGAAATTGGGCAGAAGAACAATGGCGTTTCGTGTGCTTTTCTGATGAGTCTCGTTTTGGTATGAGACCGGATACAAGACGTATACGACACTGGAGAACCCCTGGACGCCAACAGCGATTAAAATCCTGCCAGGAAGTCCATCCTTATAGTGGTGGAACCATCATGGTATGGGCGGGTATTTGGATCGGCGGAAGAACTGAGTTGATTTGGATCAGAGGCAACCTCAACGCTCAAATTTATGCTGAGACGATTGTATCAGACGTCATCGTTCCTCTACAAGTGCAAATCGGTCCCTTATTTCAGTTAATGCATGATAATGCACGACCGCACACCGCAAGAGTTGTAAGACAGACTCTCGCCGCAGCTAACATCAATGTCCTGCCCTGGCCTGCTCAGTCGCCAGACTTGAACCCGATTGAGCATGCATGGGATATGCTACAGAGAAGAGCTCTGCCGAATATGGAGGGTATCCAGTCGCAAGAAGACCTTTTTTTGTTGTTGCAACGAACATGGGCGGCCATTCCACAGCGTGATTTGGATGAACTCATTTTGAGTATGCCAAACCGATGTTCTTGTGTTGTTAGTGTTCGCGGTAGAAACACGGATTATTAATTGTATAAGTTACCCAATAAAATTTTAGAGAAAACTGTTATTTCAGTCTTTTTTTCGAACTTTTGTGTTAGTGGTTCAAATGTCAAAAATCCCTTTATTAGGAAAATGGCAAATTTCTTTATTAATGCAAAGGTGACTTGGTTTATCGTTACTGTGACAAACGAAAACACTTTATTTGATGAATCCTTAAAGAAAATTTTAATTAATATCAATCAGGAGAAAAGTTATTGCAAAAATATATGTTGATCCCTAGACACTTTTGATGTGTGTATGTTGCTTCTGTCAAAGCCAAAAAGAGTGCGATGGGCAGAAAATATTTTATTTATGTATCGGTATCGAGATGTTATAAAGGTTGACAAAAATAAATGATCCACAAAGCGTTGAGGACAATCGTAGAGGGAAGGGTCACCCAAAACGCGTGAAGAATTCACAATGAACGAGCTCGAATATTTATCATCCGTTCAGCTATCAGCGATTAGATCGCTTCGCACAAATACGTGCCTACTCTATAAATGTATAGCGAAATTATTTTGCTGCTTGGGTTCAAGGCCACGCGGGGCTGATATTATTACTAGCTATCTCGTAATAACTACCTACTTATCTCAAGATGATCGAAAGCAAGTATCGACACAACACCTTCATAATCTATCTGCTCATCATTGCTGAGTGTAATAGGATATTAATGCAGGATATTTTATGATAAAACATGAAATTTCACACGGACAAAGTCGCGGGCAGAAGCAAGTGTAAGATATAGTGGGTAGGTAGGTAATTTACCTTGTGGAGGTTTCATGTGAATAGGTACCCTTTGTTTTGTTTTTACAAATAATTTAACTGCTCTATTTTAATATTGTTCACCTAGTAGGTAGGTACGCACGGCTACACATCAATCTTCCCCTCAAACAACATCCATCATCAGATATCCTCACATCACATCACACCAGACACACCCAAACTCAAATCGCGCACACATTTATTAAATGCCACACGACCTAATGGTTTTGTCAGCACATCTGCTGGGTTATCTTCCGTACACACATAGTCCAGACGTACAACATTCTTGACAATGCAATCTCTGACATAGTGCGCTCTTATGTCTATATGTTTTGTCCTTCTATGCGCTACAGAATTGTACGCAAGTTTAATAGCACTCTGATTATCTACGAAAATGCAAATAGATACAAGATATTCACCTCTTATAAATGCATTCAGCTGTCGCAAATGAACTGCCTCCTTGGTTGCCTCCGAAAGTGCAATATACTCGGCTTCCGTTGACGACAGTGCCACACACGCTTGTTTCCGGCATTCCCAGTTAATCAAAGAATTTCCGCATCTAAAAATAAATCCTGAATAAGATTTCCTATCTTTGACGTTCCCTCCCCAGTCAGCATCTACGAATCCCGTGATGTCCTGCACCGGCGACTTGAGAAATATCAAACATAGATCCTTTGTACCCTTAAGGTATCTCAAGATATGTTTAGCAGCTTTCCAATGATGTTCTTCACAACATGAGTTATACTGTGCCAAAAAAAATTGACCGCAGCCGCAATATCCGGGCGTGTGTTACAAGCCAAATAGTTCATCGACCCTATGAGCGCTTGATAACTACGAGAGTCTTGGCAGGATAGCTTACCTCCTTCCCCTTCCGCCAAGACTTTATAGAAATTCATTTCCATCGGAGTTTTCACTGGTTTGCAGTCAGACATACCATATTCATCCAAGATCTTCGAAATAAGTCTCTCTTGTTTCAAATATATTCCAGTATCCGTCTTATGCAAAGACATACCTAAAACTTGTCTCGCTTCCCCTAAATCCTTAATCTTGAAATGTTTACAAAGATTGTCTAATAAAACTTCTTTCTGCTGTTTGTCTTTGTAAAATAATAAGAAATCGTCAACGTATAAAGCGATATAAAAATTATTATTTTTGTAAAGACAGCTATCAAAGTCACAGCGTTTGAAGTTCAAAGACAATAACACTTCATTTACTTTATCATTCCAAGACCGTGAAGCTTGTTTGAGGCCGTATATCGCTTTTTCTAGTAAGCAAACTTTTTCCTTCGAGTTTTCGTCTATGCAACCCTCCGGTTGTCGCATATAAACTCTTTCATGCAAATCACCATTCAGAAAGGCGGTGTTCACATCGAAGTGACTGATGAACAAATCCTTTTCAACAGCTAACGATAGCAGCAATCTAATTGTCGATCTTCTCACGACCGGTGAATAAGTTTCGAAGTAGTCGACCCCGTAGGATTGAGTGAAACCCTTCGCCACAAGTCGAGCTTTATAGGTCTTGTTACCATCTGCATCAAACTTGTACTTGAAGATCCACTTGTTTCCCACGACTTTAGCTCCACGTTGCTTATCGACTAGCTTCCAGACTTTGTTCTCGTACATCGAATCCATCTCTTTCATCATGGCTTCCTTCCAGTTATCCTTATCGACCCGACTTAAGGCTTCCTTAACTGTCAAAGGCTCCTGCTCTTCTGTGTAGCATGCAAGTCCATGATGATTTCCTTCTCGGATTCTACTACGTAGAGGATAACAACATTCACCTTCGTTTGACTGTCCTCTATTAATACTTTCTTCAATATTTTCCACCACGACATTTTCTTCTCTGCTATCACCCGTTTCTCCCAAATCCACTTCCGCGTCTTCATATACTTCAGCCTCACCTGAGGAACTCGGCCCTTGAGAAGCTTCTGCACTACCAGGTGATGAACCTGACTGGCCTTCTTCATTTGCAAGTTCCCAGATTGCTTCAGCACCTTTGTCACCGCTGCCTACGAGCTGACTAGGATCCTCTGAAACCGCTGCTGTAGAGTCCTCCAAGAAAACTACATCTCTTGCTATAACGCGAGGATTACTGGGATTTATGAAACGATATCCCTTGGTTTCTTCACAGTAACCAACAAAAAAATGTTCTACCGCTTTAGGGCTCCATTTCTTCCGAGTTTCCTTGGGCACGTGCACAAACACTTTAGTTCCAAAAACTCTGAAATGATCGAGCGACTGAGTCTTCCCTGTCCACAATTCCTCAGGAATCTTACCATTATTGCCACTGTGAGGCAGCCTGTTTTTCGTATAAACAGCCGTATTACATGCCTCTGCGCACAGTTTCGCACTCAGACCTTTTTCAGCCAACATAGCACGAGCCATCTCCACAATAGTGCGGTTTGCTCGCTCCACTACGCCGTTCTGCTCTGGAGTGTAGGGAACGGTCAACTGATGTTTTATACCCTTTTGGCGTAGAAAACCATCAAACTTCCTGTTTACAAATTCTGTTCCACTGTCCGTGCGTATGCACTTTACCTTCAGCCCGGTTTCAACCTCTACACTAGCTATAAAAATTTTAAAATGATCTAAAACCTGATCTTTTGATTTAAGGAAAAATACAAAGGATTTTCTTGTAAAATCATCTAAAATAATAGCATATACCGAGATCCATCGTACGAGGGTTCAGACATTGGACCACAGATATCTGTGTGAATCAGTTGTAGTCTCTCAACTGCCCTCTCAGCCTCACCAACTGGAAAAGGTAAACGATGTGCCTTACCCTTAATACAGGCGACACAAGGCTCCATTACACTCTTTCCAAATTCCATAATCGGAAGCTTACGTAAATCTCGTTCATTTACGTGTCCAAGCCGCCGGTGCCATAACATCAAAGGATTACCTGCCTTCACTGACGCCAACGCAGTCCCATCTACAACCGCCTGACAACCTTCAAGCTTGTAGATCCCTGAGACTTCACTTGCGATAGCCAGAAGCTTTCCCTTGAAATGGCCTGGAACCAAATGGTGAATTAACTTGCAACCAACTCTGTCAAAACTTACCTTCCATCCTTTCTCTACTAATTTAGACACTGATAACAGATTAACACGCAAACCAGGTACATACATGACATCCCTCACAGCAAGTATTCGGCCTTTCAAACTCACCATGATATCACCTTTACCTTTGCATTCAATCTTATCATTGTTCGCACATGTCACATCACTCATACCAATATTCATAACCAAATCTTTAAACCAATGTTTCTGGAAAGACATATGTGAAGATGCCCCGCTGTCTATGTACCACTCCGTCGGATTGAAGGAGTCCCCGGTGTTGAATAAAGACAGGCTCATGATCGCAACGTCACTTAGTTTTGAGATCAAACCCGCTTTCCTTCCTTCAGGACAGTCCGGCTTCTTATGTCCTCTTTTTCCACATTTAAAGCATTTAACTTTGGTAATATTCAAATCTTTGTTCCCATTCCGCTTCATATTCTTACTCACAGCCAATGCCGCGTCCGCTGAAGACGATGTACTACAACCTTGACGTGAATCCTCCTGTAGTAACTTCTGCCGTACGTTATCTGAAGTCAACTTCATCCCAGAGTGTTCCAGTGACATTCGCATAGGCCTGTACTCTTCAGGTAGTCCTCTCAGTAACACGACAGCTACAAGATCATCGTCAAATCCGGTGGCAATATCCTTCAACTTTTGAGAAAGAGACATAACTGCAGCAACATATTCGTGCATCGACGAGTGTCTCTCTAGCTTTTCATCCATCAATGCGTTGATGAGAGTGATCCTGCGATTTACGCCTTTGTCCTCAAATGCTTTCGCTAAGCTATCCCAAGCATCTTTGGCATGCTTTGAATCTTGTACATACGCATAAAGTGTAGGTTCCACAAGAAGACAAATCAAAGCTAGTGCATCCTGGTCCTTCTCAATGGCGGTGGAGTCTTCGGAATCCGGGTACTTTGATGTATATGTGAAAAACTTTTCTCGTATGAGAATCATTTTCATGGCGAATTTCCACGTAGAGTAGTCATCTAGACCGCAGAGGTTCTTGATAGAGAATTTAGTAACTGGGCCCATAACCTTTTGATGTAATAAACTAGATAACTAGGATATGGAAGTAAAAACGTTGTTTGCACAGAGAAGATTTATAGAATCAAGTATTTTTCCAATGAAATGACACAAGTCATTATAAAAATACATACATGTTCGAATATCAATTTGAAAACATGTTGTCAACTAAAAAGTTTCAACAATCAAGCTATACATTACCAGTTTTAGCTGACTTCTGATTGTACGAAAAACCTATACAATGCGAGGTCAGCTAAAACTGGTAATGTATAGCTTGATGTGTAGCCGTGTGTACCTAATGATAGAAAAATGTTGTATTTACCTATAATTTTGTTTTGTTACATTTAGTTCCTACTTTATTTTCTGTTGCTTCCCGTTATTTTTGTAGTGTATACGAAACGATGGTAAATCTAAATAAAAAAAAATACCTACCCATCACTGACCTCTTGTATAATACATATACAGGTCAGTGCTAACTATGTAATTTTACTTTTTAAATCTTTATTTATTAACGAGGGTTTGATTACCTATGTACTTAGTCTATGAAAAGATGATGACGTCAAAATCAGCATGTGTAAAATAAGTCATTATCATCTAGAATAACAATTATTTTTCTTTGTTGTAAAACCAGACAAACAGAAACATATACCTACAACATAGGCAAGAATGTTTTAAATAAAACGTGATCTCCCTTCACGCGGAACCAATAAGGTATGATTAATTCCTGATATTTACATTTATTGAAACAATGGATAGGTATCAAAATAACAGTAAAGTTAATATCAAAGAGATTTTAGACACTATATTTAATATCTTTTCGTAGCTTAAATCTAGATTTTACTGGATTATTTTACCACTGGCCGATAATCTAATATATAAAATTCTCGTGTCGCGGTGTTTGTGGTTAAACTCCTCCGAAACGGCTGGACCGATTTGTATGAAATTTTGTGTGCATATCGGGTAGGTCTGAGAATCGGCTACTATCTATTTTTTTTTTGCAAAACGACTATTGCGGGGTCGGCTAGTCTAATATATATTTTTTTTTTTTGCAAAACGACCTTTGCGGGTTCAGCTAGTATTTTCTAATAAAGTCATGATCTTAGAATAATGATAATCCCAATCATAACGACCTAGGAAACAAAACAAGGTCGCATGCAGTGGCCGCGAAATAAAAAGTAATTCACTTTATTACACGCGAAGAAAAAGTCATCGACAGATATTCAATCGAGCGAGAATGTACTACAATAGGCAATGAACAATACTCTTTATATGTCGCACCTGCCAACTGATTTACCTATCTGCCGTTGGGAAACTCATTACTCAACTCGGAAGTAGGTGTTTAAGCAAGAAACATGACTGTGTTTATTTATGTATTTGCGCTAAAGATGGCTTAGGGTCTGTCCACACCACTTTTTTTACGTGTCGTTGACGCGCGTTTTTAGCGATACAGACGCGATACGCACGCGAGTCAGACGCAGCCTGTAGACCAGTGGCGGACTAACAGGGGGGCGAAAGGGGCGGCCCGCCCAAGACCTCCGATCTTGGGGGGCCCCCAAATGCCACCGCGTTCCCCTGATGAAATCCTAAACAAGACTTTAAAAATGTGCTTAGTTCTTACATAATTTCATCAAGATCAAAGTACTACAGCCATCTAGACTTTTTACGCAATACTAATTGAGAAAGTTGTTCGAAACTTAAACTAATTAAAAATTATCTTCGATCTACTATGGGTCAAGAGCGACTGGTTAATCTAGCCGTACTTTCAATAGAAAGAAAAATTTCCAAAGAAATAGATTTCACAGAAGTTATTGAGGAGTTCAGCAAATTGAAGGCACGAAAACACACATAACACTCTACAAAAAATAAAAAAAACTATTTTTGAATTTTTTTTTTTTTTCGTATTTTATTTTCCTTACCCATATCCATTCCATATTGTAGGTATGTATGTTTATTTAGCCGAAATAATTTAATTCGAATTTAAATTTCACTTGCCAGATTTTAACGAGATAAACATAAAAAACTAATTTTTTTTAAAGCTGTGGGGCCTCATTCAGCTTTGTCGCCCCGGGCCTCTGGCGAGCTTAGTCCGCCACTGCTGTAGACTTTCTGTAGGATAAATCGCGCCGTCGACGCACGTTTCTAAAACGCGCGTCAACGGTGCGTTTCAAAAACGTGGTGTGCACAGGCCCTTAATATTAAAATGTGTAGTTGCTGTAATAGCGTTTCAGTATCTATGGTTTAGTCCGATAATATTCATAAATAACTTCATGAGTTTATATGTATGTTTTCATGTAGATTTATTTGAGTGCGGGTTGGTAGATGTCACATGTCGTGGGCCCGCGTGGTGGATTACGGCCCACTCCTCACCGAGGGAGGCCTATGTCCCAGCAGTGGGAACATTATGGGCTGATTATGCTTAGGTACGCATATTTGATTACTAGCTATGCTCGCGACTTCGTTCACGTGCATGTCGGTTAACAAATTGGATTTCATGGGTATTATTTTTATTGCGGCAAACACTAATTCTTTGTCTATGTAAATAAAGGTAGCGTAAGTTAGGTACTACTTATAACATCAGCTACCTGCCAGCGAAACTCCCATCAAAATCGGTCCAGCCGTTACGGAGATTAGCCGGAACAGACAGACGACATATAAAATTTTAAAAAAAAGTTATAAGTAGGTACCGTATATACTTTCATATACATTTAGCAAAAAGCTGTTATTTTGACATTGCAAACAGACGGAAGATTGAAGATGATACACATATTGATAGTATTGATGTTTAGATTTGCCAGTATGAAAATCTTAATATAATATTAAATTACGTGTCACGATGTTTGTCCGCAATGGACTCCCTAAACTACTGAACCGATTTTAATAAAATTTTGCACACTGTGTGCAGTTTCATCCAACTTGAAAGATAGGATAGTTTATATCTCATTTTATAATAGCAATATTATTTTATTGCGAATATTGCCAGGACAAGGTTTGTATGAAAGAAAATTTCGGAAGTTTAAAAAAAAAGGCACCCTTGCGAAGCTGGGGCAGGCCGCTAGTAATAGGTACATATTGTATTTTTTTTTTCAGATATTTTTTCTAGATGTTCTCGATTGTTTACGTGATGTTACTGATACAACAATTAGTTTCCATAATTTATGTAGTCTAACAATGCTTATTTTCTCTGTGCTAATTCTTTCAAGTTATATTTACTAGTATTATTGCGACGTTCGTCACAATAGATTTCTTAGCAATCTCAATAGTCTAGGTTCATATTTATGATAATTTAATTATAACAAAAATAGAACAGAAGTACCTAAGGTGCTGGTTTATTTTTAACAGGCTTCAAAAAAGGAGGAGGTTCTATATTTATTGTTTTTTTTATGTATGTTCATCGATATTTTCATTAGGTAATTGTGGACCGATTTTGAACTTTATTTTGGTAAAGGAAGCTCGCGCTGTGATCCCATAGGAATTATATTAAGTTTACTTTCGTACTTTTTAAGTTAACTTGAATGATACGTATTTAATCCAATTTTGGTATGTTGATTCTATTACAAAACCGGAGACACCTACCTGCGAAATTATATTTTTCACTTTATAGCGTTTTTTATTTTGGAAGTCATAGTTTTTTTAAGACTCACTGTACCTAAAAAGGAAATAAATAAAATTTATTTCCTTTTTAGGTACAGTGACATCGCTCCTTCATTTGTCTTCAGAGATGATGCGGTGTCGGTACAAAGATAAACAACACCACAGTATCAGGAGGAATGCGAAGGTAAGAATAAATCATACAAAATACATCAGAAAGTAAAAATTTACTAACAATATTTAAGGGGGCGCTGTAACTAACATTTGGCTTAAGTAAACTTTAGGTACTCTTACAAAGTATGAAAAGCTTATAACTTTAATAATCACAGGTAATTGAGGCAATTATTGGTATACTTGTTGCAAATCACGAGCGCGCGCCATGTACTTTAAAGTCATTGACACAAGGTTTAAATTGCAATGGTTGATGCGCGCTCGTGATATGCATCAACTAGAAGTTGTACTTCAGTAATAATCTTTACAAGAATGGCCCCCATCCGATGTACATTTGGCAGAGATTGTGAATGCTGGTCGCCTCTACTATGAGATGTTCCACTTGACCTTCAGGAGACAAGGATAGTGATAACTGTTTGTTCTTTGTTCTCACCTTGGAAAATAAAGAAAATACATTAAAAATCTGTCCGTGTCCCTCTCGTACCAACACCTATTCAAAAGAAACAATGCGGTAATTTCGAATTGTGTGACAGATAAATAATATTATTATATAAGTGAAAACAATAGTTGCACGTCACAGGTACATTAAACACGGTCTTTGATTTCGACCACGTACTCGAAATATTGGGGCTATTCGTCAATATTGTATGGTTTGTTTTAAACGAAAATTTATACAGGTTCATATAGACAGATGTCAGTTTGTTTGAACCTTCACGAGCTTCAATCAATCAATCAACTCAGCCAATTGCAGTCCACTGCTGGGTATAAGCCTCTCACAGGCTGCGCCACAACACCTGTTCTCCAGCCACCTTCTTTGGGTCGTCCGTCCATCTAGCTGGGAGGCGTCCCACACTACGCTTGCCGATACGCGGTCTTCACTCCAGGACTCGTCTGCTCCACCGGCCATCGGTCCTTCGACAAACTTGGCCAGCCCATTGCCACTTCAGTTACTTACTGTGCAAGCTATGTAGGTAACTCTGGTTCTTTTCCGGATAATTTCATTCCTGATTTTATCCTTCAAAGAGACTCCGAGCATAGCGCTGAGCTACCTTGAATTTGTGGACCAGCCCGACCGTCAGTGTCCACGTATCGGCACCATATATCATGACGGGCAGGACGCACTGGTTGAAGACATTACTCTTCAAACACTTCGGGAAAGGCGACGAGAAGACTTGAAGGAGTTTTTCAAATGCTGCCCAACCCAACTTGATCCTTCTGTCGACTTTTTTTTTTCAATGTTGTTTTCTACCGAGCTGGATTACTTGCCCTGGGTAAACGTAATCCTTCAGAACTTCGAGAAGCGACCCTTCGATGTGGATTGGACTCGGCAAGACGTGCGAATTGTACATGACTTTCGTCTTGTCCAAATTCATCTGCAGCATTTGGTTCCAGCGTCTTTGCCATTATAATGTTGTCATCGGCAAATCGAAGACGTGAAATGTACTCGCCGTCCACGTTGATACCCTGTCCAGTCCAGTTCAGCGTCTTGAAGACGACCTCCAACGCATTTGTAAATAATTTAAGAGATATTACATCCCCCTGTCTCACCCCCCTGAGCAGTTGGATGGGACTGGTTTTCTGGTCCTGGACCTGGACAGTCATCGTGGCAGCGTCTTACAAACATTTCAACACTTCGATGTAGCGCCAGTCAATTCGACATCGTTGCAAGGCCAAAACTGCATATATCGATGACGTCGAAGGCTTTCCCGTTGTCCAGAAACACACAGTGGCTGATTGTACTCCTCGGACTTTTGTAAAATTTTCCGAACAGTATGGATGTGGCCTACGGTGCTGAAGCCTTTGCGAAAACCGGCTTGTTCTGGCGGCTGGAACTCGTCAAGTCTCTTGACGAGCTTGATGACGTGGCCCAGAAGTGAGTTGGGTCTATAGTTCTTCAGAAAGGATTTGTCACTTTTTTTGAAGAACAGAACCACCGCATCTCCGCTCCATACCGCGGGCGTTGTAGCCTCTTGGATGACGGAGTTAAAAAGACTCGCTAGCTCTCTCAGGACTGGAGCCCCGCCAATTTTAAGGAGCTCGTCGTTATTCCGTCATCCCCAGTCGCCTTGTTGTCTTTAGCTGCTCGAGGGCCGCTCTAATCTCGCACTGGTCGATATCCGGGATGTCCTTCGTGTAGTGGCTCGTTAATTCGGCTCGATTGTCATCTGCACTATGTCCCGCTGGCTTCACCGTCCGCGTTGACTTCCTTGAGCATCTCGGACTTCGAAGTCACGTTTCTGCTATCCGCAGTTCTTAGTTTCGTCAGATGGGACCTCCCTATTTGCTGAGCGAACACTTTCAACCCTCGGCTCTGCTCAATCGCGACCTCAATGTCGCAGGTATTGGAGAACCGAAGGTCGCGTCGCGTCAGCTTCTTAATTTTTAGGTTTAAGGCCCACTTATCTGACGAAGACGGCTGCGTAGATGGCAACTCTCGTCTTTCCCTCTTAAGTCCGAGACCGAGGAAAGTTTGGAAACTTTACTTTTTCGTTACGCCGGGACATGTCGCATAGTGCTTTGACCACCTTATCAGCTTTCTCGTCGATAGTGCCTGTGATTTCCAACAGGGAAATCAATTTTAAAGTTCCAGTTGGAACTTTTCGGGTCCTACAATTACGAGCTTACCTAACCATTATTTATATTACATACAGATTTCAATAAATACATACTCTCTTTGAACTCAACCATCTCAGCATGATATCGTCTACAGGGGAACACATACGAGAGTATATAAAAAAACAATTAAGTATAAATATCGGGTTTTTGACCCTATTTAATATAACTGACAATGCGACATAATATTTGATAAAAACTATCAAAATTGACTCATTTTCACGAAAAATGCTGTTAAATAAAGCAGAAAATGAATGAAAGAAATTTCTAAATTTGACAGATTGTCGCCTGTCACTTGTTTTATTAAATAGAACCAGGTTTTCAGATATTGGGCCTAAAGCCCTTAATTTTTTTTAAAAACCTTACCATCCCATTAAGTCGTTGCTTGATATGCAGTAAATGCTGTAACGCCTGTTCATTGGTCCGCTCGCCGCAGTCGACGGGTCGAACGCGTCCCCACGACACCAAGGGATCGTACACAAACGGCTCGATAACAGACATCAGCGCTGCGGTTTGAGCCCGGAGGGCTCGCATCACTGCCTCGCAACTTTTCCTAAAGGATTTATGGAAATTTAATACCATTTTTTTTTTTCGAGTTATCAGAATTCACTGGCCTTCAATAAGAACTGTGGGGTTTGCGTAACACACTTACGATGGCAATACAATTCAACAACATTTATTGCGTTATTTACGTTGCCGAGCTACGACTTTTTTAAACATTAAAGTAGTGCATTAGGAGTTTCCTTAAAAATCCATCGGATTATGAAAGAAAGTGTGTTACGCAATTGGGGGTGATGGTTCTTAGAAGCTTTGAATAGAGAGAAGTGGAAAGACAGTAGGGAGACCTTTGCCCTATAGCAGGACACCACTGGCTTTTAAAAAGAAGTTATAAAAAAAATATTTATCTCTATGGTTTCAGGACACTTACGTTATTTGTGGATGCTGAGAAGAAAAAAAAGAAATGAAAACCAACCATGGACAGCTCAGCAAACTAACTAAAGTTCATAATATACAACGTATAACGTTAAATGCACAAAACTTGAAAATAGTTTGTTCATAATTTTATTGACTACTGAATCGATTTCAAAAACTTTTAAAATAGGTTTTTTTTTTCAATGTATTTTGCCAGACGGTACTATCCGCAGATTGAGCAAAGAAAATTAAGTCTTATTCTATGGCAATAAGACTCAATTTTGAATGCATAAAGTAATGCTAGGATCAACACGATTTTCTTATTAGAATAGTTAGCGTCATTTTATTATGCTTTTAACTCAATGCTCCAATTGGGGTGTATGAGGTTTCGCGCTTTTAACTAGAGATGCACCGAAATTCGTTTCACATTCGGTATTACCGAAGTTCGGCAGCTTTCACCGAACTTCGTCTCCGGTCGAATTTCGGTTAGATCTGCCGAATGTCGGCCGAAATTTGGTAGCTTAAATTAATTTAAATAAGAAATGGAAAAGGGAAAAAAAATATTTTAAAATTAAATCTAAGTCAAATGATGATTTGTAAGTAAATAGGTAACGTGGATGTTCTTTTTTTGTTTTTATTTCCGTAGAAAAGAAACAACATCACGTATGAAAATATCCTTTATTAAAATTATCAATTGTAATATCTATCAGCAAGGTGACATAACATTCTGGGTGACCGCGGGTGGCGAGCGGGACGCGCGCGAGTGAAATTACAAGCGACGACGAGGAACGAACACGATCTGACCTATCGATTCTGTAAAAATCTCACCGTTATAACATAGGTGAAGTGAACTATCAATGGAGGCAATCCCTAACATCAAGTGGAATGACAGCTCACTGCACCTTAGTTTTCACGGTGAGATTTTTATAGAATAGCACTGCGGTTCATTGAGCAAAAGCGCGCGAAATATAACCGAAGTTCGGCCGAACTTCCGCTTCGGTACATTTTTAAACCGAACGTTCGACCAAATTCGACATTCGGCAGGACCCACATTCGGTGTAACACTACTTTTAACGTTTCACGTTGTATATATGCTTTTGGGCTATTTAGGTATGACTTATCTATTTTATAAAAACTTACAAACAACGCATTGCGTAGAAACATGAATTGCACAAGAGTTTCTTATACGAGTATAAAAAAAGTGAGCACTAAGGAAGGATTCTGAAAATGCTTGCCCTAAAGGGATTAGGGGATTAAATGTTTGTATGGAAGTTCGTAATTTTTTACGGTGGTACATACAAGCGGACACAGTCTTGTCTGGTATAAAAAAGTTAAACAATCGTGCAATCCCATTTTCTGTACAGTAATGGCAGGACCATTACTGTACAGAAAGACCTCTTATGTAAAAAGGAATTTCCTATAATATTAAAACTATATTAAAAACCTATTTGACTTCCGTATTAACGCAGCTAATATACATAGTTATGTGCGCAACCTCGTGAGAGCGACATAATTATATGACTATTGTATTTTTTATTATGTCGGCAATTTTTAGAAGCAATGACTGTGACAACAAATCAAATCTCTTATCTATGTGTTATTCTGATGTATAAACTATATTACTGTAAAGTTTCATCAAAATCCGTTCAGTAGTTTTTGCGTGAAAGAGTAACAAACATCCATCCATCCATCCTCACAAACTTTCACATTTATAATATTATATAGTAGGATATTAGCTGACCCCGCAAAGGTCGTTTTGCAAAAAAAAAAAACAGATAGTAGCCGATTCTCAGACCTACCCGATATGCACACAAAATTTCATACAAATCGGTCCAGCCATTTCGGAGGAGTATGGTAACTAACACTGTGACACGAGAATTTTATATATTAGAAGATTTATTTTTATCTGCTTTTACTTCTTGATTTTACGAACACAAATCACAAATGTATTAGTAGGTAATCATTTTCTTGTAAAATATGACACGTTTTCATAAACAAGTTTTAGAAAACAATGGGTTATCACGTGCTGGAAATAGGTAATTCAGTTTTGATTATTTTCTAACGGAATAATATTGCTCGTGTTATTTAATATTGGGTTTTTTTTATACCACAACACAGTTAATATTAAACCTAGGTAAATTCAAATTAAGTAAACAGCTCTTGTATGCGGCGAAACCATGCGAGTCCTTCCGTCGTGACTTCGGAAAATAAGAATGAAGTAAAAACATGACCGTAAACTTGAAAAAGTTACGCGTAGAAACAATTATTGGTTTATGTATTATTAAACTGGATTGGTATATTAAAAGATATTAATCACTTTCGATAAACATCACAAAATCTACAGCAAAAATACTTCGTTATCTAGATTTTTATCAATAAAAAGATGCAATTACTTGATAATTTATAGTTGTCACCTTTTTGTCGCTACGATTCTACATTAAATGATAATGATAAATGATTTATTTTACTGTAAGTAGGTTGTTTGTACAAACACTTTTAAACGTCAGTCATATTTTTTTTAAACTAGATGAGGTCGGCGTTTCCTATCTAGCTATTCTGAGAAGAAAACCTAAACAAACTCAGAGGTGACAGTCTCTTTTTAGAGTCCAGACATAATCTTGGTCAGGGCCTGTGAAGACCATGTAGATTGGTGTCTGAAATAGTCTTTTGAGGAAAGAACCACACAGATTGAGTAGACCTGTCCAGTCAGTGCACGCTTTTGTCAAAAATTGTGCAGCTCAATTCACAACTAAAGGAGCTCAACGATTCGACGAACAATACCAAAGAAAGGAATTTGGGTAGGCCGCGTAAATCACTGGAACTGCCAGATCATGATTAAAAACTAACTAAGAAGAAAAACAGAAAAAAGAAATTACCAACATAGTCCTCACATTCACAATATTATATATTTTTTAAATACTTTACAAAGTAAAACTGCATTGTACTGTTACCAAGGACTCTAACATCTTATTGTATTATTATACAATTTAAAAAATTATGTATCTCTTTAGCTAGTCAAAAATAACAGAAAAAGTTGCCACTGAGGTTACATCATTAAGTTTTTTGTTGTATCGTAGTAAGTAACAAAAAAGCTAGAAGGTAAAAACTACAAAGAAGTTTGTTTGAAAATCGGATTTTCAAGTCATGAGTATACTTGCTGTTGGTTGCGCGTCACGCAATGAGTATTCTTTTAGATTTTTAACAGTCATTAGTGATGCGTTAACTACCTTTCGGGTTTTAATATTATCTTTTTATTCTAAAGGCGAAGCGCCATGGATGTCCGCGAAATTCAAACTTTCTTACGGTTATTCCAATACTCTGGTCAGTATAACTGTATAAGGTTGTATGTTGATCAAAATATGATTCTCGACCGTATGAATTTACAGAGTTATAATCATTAGTAAAACTCTAAGTTAAAATCAAATTTTAAGTTGGCTATTGAATGACTATTTCATGAAATCATGACATTCGAGGCCAATTGGGTATGTAAAGTTTTTTTCAGGTATTTTTTTTATATTTTTAATTTATAGATTTAGTTATTTTATGCAACTAATTTCAAAATTTTGGTTTTCTAAGCAGCCATTAATTTTAAATAAATTTTCTAAATTTTGCTTCAAAAGTAGGCTGAAGAGTACAATATCGATGCCACGTATAACACAGTAATAAAAATTCTAAATTTGACGTTTTTTGCTTGACATCAGAAACTTCAAGCATGACACTAGACCGTTTAAGAGGTGGGAATGATCGACATAATCGATACAGTTATTAATTTTGTATAGGGATAAGTGGAAGGAGGGAAGGGAGGCCTTTGCCCTGCAGTGGGACAGAAATGACTGATAATTAATAATTAAATTAAATAATAGGTATTATTAATATGTCACTATCAAAATCAAACCAATAACAAGTAGCTACAGTACCTAGTTATATTTGCAAGTTTGCAACACCATTTGTGGTTACAAAATAGTTCGAATGATTTTATACTTAATATATAATTATTTATTTGAATGCATTTTATTTAAGCTATCATTATAATGATTGACTAACGATAATTCAGAATTCGGGATTTAGATTTTATGTGTGAATAGATTTTCAATGTTTGATTTGAATCGATTTAAAAGGCCGAAATTTTCGCACGACTGCATTACATACCTATATTATTATGGTCATCCCTATAGTTGACATTATATGACTTTAACTTTTTATCATATGATGAGAGGAGGCACCGAAAGTATTCTCAATCTGCTTACTTGTGACGTCATTTGGAGGTCAAATGAAAGTCAAGTGGTATTAAGTGTTTATGTTAAAATAAACTTCATCTTATAATTTTAAGCACTAAAAATAGAAAAATTAAGTTAAGAAACCTTAAATCTCCAAATGGTTTGGGAATCAGCGTAGGATTTTTTTTCTTTACATACCGAATTCTAACTTAGAGAGTTGAATTGGTGATTCTACCTTAGCTCATCCCCTTTTAACCGTCCGACTTTATATCAGTTGTCGTGCCCCCAGCGCCCGGCACGGATTTTTTTTTTTTTTGTTTTTCGAATAACTTGATAGAATACAGCGTAATTAATAAAAAAAAAACAGAGTAAACGATCTGTGGTATTTGGTCGTAAATATACGACCCTGGCGAAATGGGCACGAAAATATTTGTCGGATTAATCCGACTTAGGCGGTTAAGTACACGATCTACAGAGTTGGACTTAATGCCATAGGCTTCTTATCCCTTTTACGACTCACCCTATACAATACACCCCAATCGACACCTTTAAGTGGAAAATGGATTTTATCACTCTTTTTGCGGTAAATACTACGTGCACTTTTTTAGTGATAACTTTATACTTACTAACTTTATCACAACCAGTATCCGGAGAAGCCAAGGCGTGTGTTCGAGCATGCTCGCTCATATTTTCACTCAAAGAAAATGCTCGAGCATTTGCTACGCTGGCTGCGCTGATCCTAATGGCTGTAAGTTATACTTCTTACCTAAACATCCCCTCATGTCTGAGCGGTCCCATAGCTGCTTCCATATTGTGTGTGAGACGGAAGGGCACCCGCTCCGGCCATTCGAACGCCTCTCCTTTGTTGAACAAACAGTTGAAGTCTACGTGTACCGTGTCGCCATTCGTTGAGTCGAAGGATATGTTCTCGCCATGACGGTCGCCTAGACCTAATGAAACATCAAAGGTTTAAAACTAAAAATAAACAGTTTCTGGTCATGAGAAAACCAAAAACTAGTCTAAAAAATTTACTTGTAGTATTTTTGTTGCGATCTGAAATGCGTTTAGGACTAATTAGGAATAGTCCTGTGAAATTTACAAAAAACTTACCTAAAATATATCCAACCATCGACATAACAGCAGTGGTTCTGATGTAAGCAGATCTTGCCTGATACCTGCAGAATTAATATACACTGTTGAAAACCCAGAATGTGGCTAACATAATTTCTTTTAAAATAGGCTTGCCTTTTGGTTTGTCATTGTGCTTATGCTATCACCTGCAGCACACATTTCTTTATGATCTAGGAGCGCTAACATGTGATATTAATTATTGTTTGTAAACGCATTACGACACTCTACTACTACTAAAAAACCTAATATACGTGTCCATATTTACCATCCATAAGGATCGGAGAACACTCTTCGGAACCACTCCTGGAAAACAGGCGGATGACGCGGCAGTAACTGTTGTTCATAAATACGCCTTTTCTTTTCCACCGGGTCTTTGTTCGCGCACATCATCTCTTTCAATTCGCGATTGCTAGTGTGAATACCTATGATGTAAATAGAAAATATCAAGTAATGCTAATATAGCAACATCGTTACATCTACTTGGTTCTCTTAGCTATTAATATTATTATTAGCAACTAGCAGGAAAATAATAGGTAGCACAGCGAATCACAAAACCTGTCACATGCATAACAAACATGGTCGAAATGATATTCTACACTTGGACTTTTAATGGTATTCAGTAATTTAAAAGTTCAAACCAAAATAATGTTACCATGCTTCAACTAATACTGTTAGGCGCCATCTCCACGGGCGAGAAAATCGCGGCGATAATCATGCGGTGCCTTCAACTAATCGTCGCGATGATATCGCTGTGTGGAGATTGATTCATAGAGTTTCTATTGACTTTGATGGCACAACGATAATATCGCCGCGATTCTCTCGCTCGTGAAGACGGCCCCTTAGGCTAGTGAACGACTTCACGAAAAGAATTAACATTAAAATATTTGAAATTGAATAAATCTCAAAAAAAATGTGTTTGTTGTTATATTAGTTTAAATTCATGGACTTTTTAAAGGCGTAAAGTCGGTCATCAGTCATTGTTTAAGCTATGTTAAAAACGAATATAACGTGTTCTAAAGTTTCAAGTTATTCAATTAAATGAAAACTATGTTATAAGCACAGTGTAAGGTTCATTAAACTTCGCTAAGTACTTTTTTTTACCTCACTAAGTACCTTTTTTGACAGAAACTGGTATCACAACTGTCAATTCATTTCTTACCTTTCTGCTTATAAATGTGCATCAGTATCGGCCTCAGTCCAACTAGATTGGGCACCCATTCTATGAGCCCACACTCCTCATTCAAAGGCAGCACACTATAAGTACGTATGTACAGTCGCCTGCGTCGAGTCTCGGGCGCGTCCTGTAGAAATCGATTCACGACTCCGTTGAACTCCATCAGACGGTAGTCCTTGCGAAGATCATCGCGGGGCTTCAGCATTATTATGTAGGATTTGCCGTCGGAACCTAATGAGAATAGTATACAACGTGGAACGTTAAATGCGCAAAACCTCATACACCCCAATTAGAGTATTGAGTTAAAAGCATAATACAATGACCAAAACTATTTCATTTTAAAGCTAACCATTATTATTAAGAAAATCGTGTTGATCCTAGCATTAATTTGTGCATTTAAAATTGAGTCTTATTGCCTTAAAATAAGACTTAATTTTCTTTTGCTCATTCGGCGGAGAGTATGGTAAAATACGTAATTTTTGAAAAAAAAACCTATATAAGTTACTGAAATCGATTCAGTAGTCAATTATGAACAAACTATTTTCAGGTTTTGCGCATTTAACGTTACACGTTGTAAATTAATTGGCATATTAGTATGATTAGTTGATTACCGTCACTTCTCAGGTTCTTCTTTGAGAAAACTATGAAAGCCACCGTTTCAGAATTAGGTCTGGTAAAAGGCAATCAAAGACCCATCATGGAATGAGAATGAATTGGTTATGTAAAGTCGGCCTCGTAATTGCCTTACTATCCAAAGGTTAAATGTCACTTACAAGTTATAAAACGTTAAGATCTATTATTTGTTTAAACATTGTTACAATAAAATTAGCTAGCTTCAAGTTGTCACTTTTTAGTGAAGTTTCAATTTGCTGGGAATTTTGTCGAAAGTGTATAACAGTTGAAATCAGCACGTTTAAAACACACAGTAAGATTCAGGAAACACTCGTTTATTGGTGAAAAAACATTACCTTTCAAAGTAACCTTTCTAGGTTTCTGCAACGAAGGCAGTATACTAATGTTCTCTTCAATACCAGCGATATACACCGGTGGTTCAGTGGGTATGTTGAAGTCTATGCGCTCTTGCCGGGCCGCCTTGGATGGTAGCACTATCTTACAGAACTCTTGGAATGGCATCATTACGTGGCTGAAGTTATCGGCGGCCAGAAGCCGGGGTAACGATCTGACTAGAGTTGATACTGTTGTGGTCTGTGAAGATAAACGGTTATTATGACGTCATTAAATGAAAATTGAATCGTTTTTCATCAAAATAGGTTCACCTTTATCTTCATTAGCCTCATATTTAGCCGCCCATTGTATATTTTGTAGTGTTTGATGTATCTTTTTCATGTTATGTATTTTTGTGGTGTACAATAAAGTATTTATTACGGCTAATGGCCGAAATGCGGCTACACTTAGTTTTAACCAAACCTAACCTCGAAATGCCCTTCGCTCGCTTTTGCATCCTACGTCGCCTCCCGAAGTACATACGAAGCGCATGTGGCCGGCTGCACCTAGTTGTACCTGGCTAAAACTAAGTGTAGCCGCAGTTGTACCCGGCTATAACTAGGTGTAGCCGCACTTCGGCTATTAGCCTTGACATAAATAAATAAATTTGATTAGTGTCTGTTAGTTTTGCCGCGGTTGGTCTGTGGATGGGTGACCATCTTTACATACCGAGACCCCTTCATGCCTCGCAAAGCACGTTATGTCGTTGGTCCTGGCTGTCATTCGTGGATCTTTGACAGTTGTTACGGGTAGTCAGAAGCCCGAAAGTCTGACAACCAGTCTTACCAAGGGGTATCGTATTACCCAGTAACTGGGTTGTGGAGGTCAGATAGGCAGTCGCTCTATGTAAAATATTCAGCTGCATCCGGTTAGCCTGGAAGTCGACCCCAACATAGTTGGGAAAAGGCTAGGCAGATGATGAGTTTCTGAAAAAGCCAGCTCAAAAGCAAGAAAGATGATGGGGGCGTGCGACCACTATTTTGGTAGCTGAAAATAGCCCTAATGCATTATAGACACAATTATTGTAGTACACTCTTGTAGTGTATAAGTATGTGTAGCTATTTTATTAGGATTAAGTCACCTCCTTCTGCGAAGCAGTCATGCTAGCGAAGGAGGTGGCGGGACGGCTGAGGGAGAGGGCCTCACGTCCCAGCCGCCGCGGGAGACGCCCCGGGCGTCGGGAGCCGCGAGACGACTCCCGGCCACCGTAGGCGCGGGCCTGCGGGCGGAGAGTAATGGGTAACTCTCCGTCCGATCAGGACCAGGCCCGTGCCGGACGGCGCGTACGTGTTCCACGCGCGCCTCAAAGAGATGTCAGCATAAGGAAGGGGCCCGAAAGGGCCGAAGCCTGCCGGGGCAGCGGGATTGTCCGAAAGGGTTACCGCTACCCCGGAACACAAAGGGCTAAGGAAGGAACACGGGTGGGTTTTAGTCAGTAAGAGTCTGACACTCCCTTCTGCTCCACCCAGAGCGGGAGGGGTCATTGGATGATTTCCCATCTACAAAAAAAAAAAAAAAGGAGCAGTCGTAATAGAACACTCGTAGCGTACAGACGTATTTTGATTGTCTCCCCGCAACCCACACACTTCACCCTTATTGCATTCAGTGTTAATTCGTCCAATTAGCCCGACCTAGATGCAACACATATTTTGTAAGAAATCATTTCATCTTTATGTTCTAATCTTAGAACAAAACAAACCCATATTACGCTAGTTTAAAAAAGGCGTCAACATACGTGTATTTACACACTGTGTATAAATAAGGTATTTTAATATTTGCGGTTTCATTTGACACCATCATAGTAATTCAAACTGTATGGACATTCCGACAACTTGGTTTCGTCATCGATCAACATGTGGAGGTACATAATCAACAATACGATTAAACTGAGAAATACCTAAGGGGCCGTCTCCACGAGCGAGAGAATCGCGGCGATATTTTCGTCGTGCCATCAAAGTCAATAGAAACTCTAATCTCCACACGGCGATATCATCGCGACGATAATTTGATGGCACGGCGAGACTATCGCCGCGATTCTCTCCCCCGTGAAGATGGCGCCTTAGGGTAATAACATGCCGAAGATACCTCACTGTCGATATCCTCTCTATGTAATACAAATGTATACTAATTAGACACGTACTCACATGCCAGGCATCGAGTTAAACTAAACCCCAATACCCCAAATATCGCAGTAAAGTATCATTCGGCATGTACGTGCGTGTCTATTAGCATGCATTTGTTTTACGTGGAGGTGACATCGAGGTAGCGAGCTAATCCGCGATGGCGAGGTATCGCAGTGAGGCATTTTCGGCATGATATTACCCTTAGTCTACATGTACTCAGTCCATCATATCTACTTCATCCCTCCATCCAACCTTATCCATCTTATCAGTACACCTAAATTATAAGCAAATAAATTATTTCTACAGTTTTTTTAATACGCAGCCCAATGAACACTCTGCAGATGGCAGTCTTTCAGCACATTAATCCTCGCATAGTTTTGAGCTTAAATATCGAAAATGGATCGAGGTGGCAACCAATAAGAATACTGTATCTGTGGCATATCTTGTATTTTATGGTGAATGGATAAAAAATATTTTGACAATACCCGTATATGCTATCCTAACAATCTAACAAAGATAGATTACATATACTTTATCATGTTTGCCGCCTTGTGGCGATCGAATCGACTGTATCACAAAAAAACAAACAAAGCATGCCTGCGGACTATTGAAATAATAATACTAAAGACATTCTGAAAACGTTGTATCACTTAAAATTTTAATCGGCTGTTGGTTTCCGCAACGTTGGTCTGTTAACAGTCTTACCGGATGGGAGTCCTGAAAACCAGTATACAGGGAGTTACGACTGTCTATTTGACCTCTATAATCCAGTTAATCGGTACCACAATACCCACTGGTAAGACTGGACAACCAGATATGGATACATTATCTACATTATCTTATTATTTTTTAATTCTATAGTGTATAAAACCGTTTAAAATTGCATAAGTACATAAAATTATAAAAAATATCTTATTCAGCATATTCCAACTTACCGTAGAGCTTCCTGCTATCGGCTTATTGCACAGCTCGATCAACTTCTCAGCGAGTTGAGTAAAGTCACTGATGAGCTTCAAAATGCGCGGTTCCTTAAGCCTAGGGTCTGCGAACACGTCGGCACAGCGCTTGATACGTTGTGCATAGCTCGACTTGATGACGCTCATCATCATCCATAGAGTGTGTTGGGGGTACGCCAGTATAAGTTTTACTATTATGGCTTTTAGTTGGAGATATACCTGGAAGATAAAGGTTACATACATACATATATACATCTATATATCATCATCATCATCATCATCATCTGCCTAGCCTTTTCCCAACTATTTTGGGGTCGGTTCCCAGTCTAACTGGATGCAGCTGAATACCAGTATTTTACATGGAGTGACTGCCTATCAGACCTCCACAACCCAGTTACTGGGTAATACGATACGATATATGCATCTATACATAAAATTAAAATCGCTGTTCGTATCTGTACGACTTTGGTGCGGTTTTCACCAGAATTTAGATAATTTATTCCCGAAGCTTTATGTAATACTAGCTGAACCGGCGAACTTCGTGCCGCCTAAGAATTTTCTCATGTTTTAATAGTTATTCTGCTATTCAGAACGGGGACAAATCCAACAAATCAAAGATCATAAAAATCGGTCCAGCCGTTCTTGAGAATGGTGTAACTAACCTTACTTTGTTTTATTTATTTATACAGGGTGGCAGGGACATCGACGCACAAACGTCGTGAAAAGGTTACACCTGATGCCCTATATAAAATTACGAAAGTCAGTCATCTCGGAAATGACCGGTTAAAAAAATTGACATTTTTGAGCGCGCAATGTATTGCAAACAACGCGATCAAAACGCTCCGCGGATGGCGCGCGCGCGCGCTACCTACACAGTACACACACACGTTTGTGGCGCGGCCGCCCGCCGCCGCCGCGCCGCCCGCCGCCGCTGCCGGACGAACGTGATTGTACCTACGAAATATCGCCTAACGACAACATTGATAGGTACCTACCACATTAAAACATTGTTTAATTACAATTAGTCTTGATAACCGATGGTAGTTACTTCTTAAGTACACGTTTTGGAAATAAAACTAACGCTAAAAGCTTATTCCCATAAAATAGCGATACCGATGAGGATTTTTATCAAAAAAGATTAGAACTTAGCGATCCAGTAATGTTCAATTAATGAACTTACCTTAACTAAGACGACCCAGACCCACTGACCGTCGGACAGGAAGGGTTACGTTTAGGGGAGCACCGTCGTGTGGGAACCATGTCTCGCGGAACTGGAGCACAGGCACCTCCTCGATTATTTCCTCGAGGAAGGCATTTTGAACGTCTCTCACAAACACACACATACACTCACACACACAGAGAAAATTACTTTTGATTTTATTAAGACGCTGAAAACCAATATTGAGCTCCGATGTTTAGGTATTTTTAGCCACGCCCACTATTTCTCCGATATCCTAGCGCCATTCTTAAAAGGATGTGATACAGCGAACTACCAAGTATGAAACAAAGTGACGCGGTCAATAATAATTACCAATGAACCAATAGAGGGCGCTCTTATATATTTATTGTTCTGTATGAAGTGCTAAAATCAAATTAGACAAGGCGATTAAAAAAACAAATGAATATTTTTACCGCTTTTTTAAAATTATTTTAAGTATTTACACTGATTTTTTTTAACTATTTACACTGAATTAGACGCTGACAAGAACCAAATAGGCTTGTCTCAAACAATTTTTTAGCCAAATCTATACAGTTTGTGACGGCGAAAAAAATATATGTTAATCTTAAACATATTTCTGAGAACCCTGTTGTATTCAAAACAGGTTTTTGAAAAGTTTTCTCGATACAATAAAATGGTAAACTAACCTCTTAAAATGATCTTTTAACAAAAATATCTCCATTAATTATCAACGTACATTGGTAAAATTTATAACAATAACGTATCATATTTAAATACAGAACTTGGTTGTTTTTTATTTTTGACTACTCAACCTATTTTTAAGTAATTAATTATTTTTTGGTTTGTATAAAGTTACGAGCGTCGCGTCATCGCGCTTCTCTTTCTTATGTATGCAATCCGACAGTGATCGCATAGACACGTGGCTAGACGGACGTATGTCGCTTTGCCCCGCTATCCGTTCATTTAATATTTTGTTTTTTGAGAACTTATTTTATTTTGTTCTTTTAGCTACAATAAATTGTAAAAATATTAGCATTAGCACGTAGACATTTGTATAGGTGATTTTATAAGTTGTACAGGTACATATAGTTCTAAGTTGTGTAAATATTTTCTGTGTAAAATGGGAAACAAACAAAAATGCCGGAGGCCAGCAAAAAGCGCTTCTATAATAATAAACAAAAACATCTCATGGAAGTAGTAAAGTAATTTTTGTAATGTAATATCACAGTATTGTAACTCGGCCGTATCTTGGACATAAATGCCTACAGCCGCGCGGTACGTAAACATGCGATAGGGCTGCCCGCCTCCAGCATTTGAATTACATTTGCCTACTTTGTGTTTCCATTTAGTTTTGTGATTGTAATATACTTTATTTTATATAAAAAATAAAAATAAGTACTTTGTGAATTGAATAGGAAGTGTTCAACAAAAATGCATGTTGTTTTTTGATTGGTAGATTTAATTAAAAAACCATGTTTATGTTTGAATAACAAATCGGTCTTATAAATTTGCGACCGAAAAATATATGCGCCTTGACTGAGACGTACGAAACGCTTTATTATCAAATTTTAAAGTATAAAAAATCCGCATTCTAATATAAAGCTTAATTAAAAATTGTTTTGGGAAACATGGACAAGGTGGGGAACTCCAATCTTTACAAACTTCAACACCTACCTACTCAACTACAATGCAAGAAACAGCTGACGAGTAATTTTAATAACTTTTTATCTCAGCTTATTAACGTCTCTATAAATTAGGTACCTACAACTCGCAACAACTCAAAACTCAAAAAATTCTTTGGTCACCAATGCCAAGCTGAACAGCTGGCTACGAATGTTTTAAAATCACAACCCTCTCAAACATCTAAATATTCTGTGAATATCTCATGAGTCTAGCTGTTGTTGTCGTTATTAATACCGAGAAAAAAAACGGTTTTTTGTGGTATAATTGTTGTTATAGCAGCAGCAGAAATAATTAATCTGAGAAAATTTCAACTATTTAGTGACAGACAGACGGTCAAATTTATTTTTTTCTAGTATTATTCATACACACAGTACAATAAACAACTATTATTAATAATAAAATACCACGTCTTTACTTTGAATTATACAAACTAACAAAACAAAACACACATGCCCCGAGGTTTCTAACACAAGCGTAAGTACCTACCGTATCATGATTCATGAACCGCCTATAACTACCTATTTCACTCTTGTCAATCACTTTCCTTTACTCTATTCGCTTTACACCAGACATCGTTTTTTTCGGGAGATAAAAGGAAATACTTATCCATTAAAAAGACACATTATGTACCTACCTACTAGTAAGTAAAATTATTTTATAGTCTTACCTTTCAAAGTTTCAAGGTAATCTAAAAAAAGTTATCCCTGGACGAATTCATGCAACCAAAAACAGCACAATATATCCTACTCGTCATATTAAATATGTACTTGAACTTATTTTTAGTGAAAAAATCGCGCGGTTATTGTTAAAAAAACAACACACCGACTGTTCGTCACTGCGGCACAGTCGCGACTGTCTGCCTGCCAAGCGAATGCCGAGATCGAGGCGCGTAGGCATAGCTCGCGCATCGTCCGTTTGTATGAAGATAGAATACTGCATATAATTATACCGTGGTAATATTGACAAAATAGGTACGAGAACAAAAATTAAATTTTTGTACAACCCATAGCGCAAATTCGACTGTAATGACATCGCTAGGTTGGTCTAGTGGTATTAGCTTAGGTTCTAGAGAGCGAGTTCCGAGTTCGTAGCCAGGAGAATTTTAGCAAATTTGAAATGGTTTCTTTTTTTTATTTATTTGTAATTTTGAGGAAATTTTCATTTTTTTATATTTATTTTTATATAAAAAAAATATATATATACTTACATATAAATATTTTAATATAATAATTTTTACAGATTATAGTAGCTTGATGTGCTGGCGTCTGTACATACTTATACAGGTTGAAATTGAAAACATGTGACTAAACGAAATGGGAGATTGTACTACTCAACATTATGAACAACTTTAGTAAAGGGACGAAAACTGCAGTCGCGAATAAAAAAATCAGGTGTTCCTTACATTTTGACGAGTTATGCAAACATAAATGTAATGTAATAGATTTAGAACCTTATCACTAAAGCATACGGTTCAAAGTTGATTGGGAAAATTTGACACTGTCGGGTAGCTTGATGTGCTGGTATCTGTACTTATTACAAACTTACTGGTAAAAAACAATTTCCGAAGCTTCACCTACTTCTGAACTGTTCACCAAACGTCTCTTTTTACTGAATAAATATATTTTTTTTTTAAATATAAAAATAAAACAATGAATTTCCTAAAATTACAAAATAAAAAATGGATCCTATTCAAATTCTGTAAGACTTGGCTTGGTTACGAACTCTAAACTAGTTCGCCAGAACCTATGCTAATACCACTAGACCAACCATGCGTTAACGTTGTTGATGAATTTGCGCTATGGGTTGTACAAAATAGCCTTTAAAGTACCTATTTAATTATAATTTCATTTTTGTTCGTGTACTTGTTTTTTCAATATTACATTATAAAAAATTACTTATTTTACTACTTCCATGAGATATTTTTGTTTATTAGCTTAAAAGCGCTTTTTTTGCTGGCCTCGGCATTTTTGTTTGCTTCCCATTTTGCACAGAAAATATTTACACAACTTAGACCTATAATTATGTGCAACTTATAAAATATCCTATAAAAATATGTTTACGTGCCAATATTTTTACAATGTATTGTAGTTATAAAAACATAATAAAATAAGTTGTCAAACAACAAAATATTAAACGAACGGATAGCGGGACTGTGGGGCTGCGGGGCAAAGCGACATACGTCCGTCTAGCAGCGCGTCTATGCGATCACTGTCGAACTGCATACATAAGAAAGAGAAGCGCGAAGACGCGACGCTCCTAACTTTATACATATCATAAAATAATTAATTACTTTTATATAAGTTGAGTATTCAAAAATAAAAAAACAACCAAGTTCTGTATTTAAATATGATACGTTATTGTTATAAATTTTACCAACGTACGTTGATGAGTAATACAGATATTTTTGTTAGAAGATCATTTTAAGAGGTTAGTTTACTATTTTTTTGTATCGAGAAAACTTTTCAAAAACGTGTTTTGAATACAACAAGGTTCTCAGAAATATGTTCAAGATTAACATATATTTTTTTCGCCGTTACAAACTGTACAGATTTGGCTAAAAAATTGTTTGAGACAAGCCTATTTCGGTCTTGTCAGCGTCTTAAGATCACAAATTCGCGTCAAATAGCACACCCTTTTGCGATCAACGAAATCTAGGAACTGGCAAAAATCCGATAAAATCGGCGAAATTCAAAAGAAATGTACTTTGCTGATCTTTCTTTCAATTTGCCGCACTTGCTTTCTACAGTTAGTACTATTATTTAATTTGTGCCTACACTCTACAGTGCCTACACCGAACACAGACCAACAAAATGATAGTGTACAAACACATTTAGTTGTACCTAGCTACCTATTCACGAAATTAATTGCGAATATTAATGTATTTTTTTTTTACGAAACAGTAAATTACATTGTTGAATTGCATTCGAAACTAAAATTAATGTTGATAATAAAAAAATATCGAAAAATTACGTGACTATCAAGACACTTCTACACGTTTTTTTTTTAATTTTCTTTACTTAAATCGATGAAGCTTTAGAAAAATAATTATCCCCCATAATTAATCTAAAATAAAAGTAGTAATTGGTCATTCATTTCTTGAGACGCGTCTGTTAGATTCATTGGGATATGTCGCCTTATCGCATAGCTTCTTAGAACGAGACCGCTCGCCGCCGCCGTCCTTTTGTCGGCATTTTAAAGCGAATAACGTAGGTACTAAGCCAGTGTTGACCTCACAAATGAACTTTAGCAAAACAGCTGATCAGGTAGCCCTTTCGAGTTTTATTTACATTGCTGTTTTAAGTGAAACAAGTGAATTTACTATTTTTTAATTAAAAATCTCATTGGGTTGGATAGAAATAATGATTTTATACAGCTTACATTAAAAAAAACTGCAGAAAAAAACGTAAAAATTAAGAAAAAGCCGACGAAAAATTTCAACGCAGAGGGGTCCAGAATCATGTACTGAATCCATGGTAAGCGGTTTCGCGTCGATGTCCCTGCCACCCTGTATAGATTAAACTTGAAGAAATTTTTATGTTTTGTCAAGTCTTATAAATCGTGCCCAGCAGGGGCGTGTCGATAGTATATTTTCTGAATAATTCATTATCATCATCATAGATTCCGAATATTGTGATTTCTGTAGGTGAAAGCTAAAGGACCTTAAGTCCATTTTTTGTCATTTTTGTACTTTCAATGATTCTTATTCAGTATACCCGTATTGATTAAATGGTAAAAGACATTAATGTCTTTAAGGTCCTTTAGCTTTCACCTACAGATTTTTATGTTTATACGACAGTTATACACTCACACATGGTAACTCTCGACTGCCTGTCACGAAGTCTATTTGTTTTCTACGAATTTTCTTATTTGCGGGATATGTAATACTAGTAGCACCCCACGGTTTCACCCGCGTTAGTTTCGATCCCGTAGGAATTTCGGGATAAAAAGTATCCTATGTGTTAATCCTGGTTATAAACTATCTGTGTGCCAAATTTCATCCAAATCCGTTCAGTCGTTTGTGCGTGACTGAGTAACGAACATCCAAACATCTTCACAAACTTTCAAATTTAAAATATTAGTAGGATTTCCATAAGTAAAATATAAAGTAAATAACGTTTCTGAATCGTCGCGTCCTCAGACACCGTTTACACATTGAAGGCCAGCACAGACGATGGACAATTTGTACGCGGATAATTTGTCCACGGCGATAAACGTATGGAAATCTATTCAATAACGCAAACGAAGAACAAGTAGACTACTGGGATTTCCATACATTTTATCGTTGCGGAAAATTTATCCATCGTCAAATTTTCCATCGTCTGCGCAGGCCTTAATTAGCAATTTTCGTCACAAATTAACACATCTTCACTTCAAGATAATTTTCACGACAATACTGTTAGGCTAAAATCATTCATTTATTGACATGTAAAAGTGTTTGTACAAACCTACTTACAGAAATAAAATCATTTATCATTTATCATTTATTCAGCGTTGCGATAATGGTATTACCTCTTTCACTGGATGGCAGATTCTCGATACGATCTGCGAGAATGCTGTGAGATAAAGGTACAGTGGTAATCTCTCCGAGTATGTCTTGATGATCTCTGTCATTTGTGCTAGCACTGAGTGGGCGCTTGTGTCTGTAGATGTTACTTCGACGTCCAACCTGAAAAATAAGTCGCAAACAAAATAGGAACATGTACACAATGATACGGTAAAATTACCAGGCCTGTCGTTGGAAGTGACGAAGATGAAAGGTTCTGTCGCCGAAATGACTATAGTTGAAAGACTCTGCGGGGGAAATGGAAATAAATGAATGATCCAGTCGACGAACAGTCCAATGGCAAATTGGTCTTAGGAGAAAGGTTGCGGAATCACCATTATAATGTAGAACATGCATCTAACTTGTCAGGTTAAGGAATTGTAAGGTTGAATATCACTTGCACGTAACGACAAGGTCTATTTGTCTATGTGACAGTTTCAACCTTAGTGAAGTTTAAATTTTCTGGGAATTATTGTCAATAGTGGTAAAGCAATTACGAGATCTACGATACGAGAAACTAATGTTAGTAATGACTTGATATACATCCACTGAATGAAATTGGGCTGAACATGTCAGAAGCAACTGCAGGTGGAGAGACAGAGAAACATCGCGGTTTGAGAGAATTGGAGAGTGGCCATTGTCCAGATATGAGACAGGGAAACTAAATCATTTAAGTTAACGACTAAACAACATACCATATAGATAGCATCCGCGGCATGCTCTGGTACAGATACTTGTGTCCATACTGCAGCGCCTTGCCGTAGCTGTTCAGTGCGTACAGACGTCGCGACCACATAGTGCTCGTACTGGTGCCTTCACCACAGCTCACTTTCTCGTAATACGCTCCGAGGCAAACCTAGGTAAAGGTAATTGAGTTCAACTTGAGTTGTTTAAGAGGTTCAACTTAGGTTATTTAAAAGGTTCTTCCATTAAGTCATGTGGTGTGTGTGGTGGGTTCTATGTTCTATTTTATGGGTTTGTTTTCCGCACTTAGTCCTTCAAATGGACCATTGTGCGTGGGCCATGGCGGCCTTCGGTGTGTGTGGGGTTCTGCCCAGCAATGGGATGCTGAAAGTTGACAATGACCCTTCGGTTTCTCAAAACCTGTTACTTTTCGTTAATATCCACAGCCCGACTGTACCCACTATTTAGTAATTAGATCTCCAACAGAGGCTACACAATTACACGCAAGTGGGGAAACATGAATAGGAGCTTGTTGCGGCCCCGCCGCCACCAGGTGGCGAGCGGCTGGACTGACTGCCGCCGTTCCTGCGCAACCATGCCGCGAACCCAGCCGCGCCCTCGACTCCACGTCGCGCCGCCAGGGGTGTCAGTCGCGGGCCTGCGGGCGGAGAGTAATGGGTAACTCTCCGTCCGATCAGGACCAGGCTCGTGCCGGACGGCGCGTACGTGTTCCACGCGCGTCTCAAAGAGATGTCAGCATTAAGGAAGGGGCCCGTAAGGGCCGAAGCCTGCCAGGGCAGCGGGATTGTCCGAAAGGGTTACCGCTACCCCGGAACACAAAGGGCTAAGGAAGGAACACGGGTGGGTTTATTTTAGTCAGTAAGAGTCTGACACTCCCTTCTGCTCCACCCAGAGCGGGAGGGGTCATTTGATGATTTCCCATCCTCAAAAAAAAAAGGGGGGGGGGGTGTCAGTCGTCGTCTTGTATACTTAATACAATACAACAGATTTATACCAGTACCTACTCATTATTTCGAAATCTATAAAACCCAGTACACAGCGGCAACAGCCGAAACAGAGCTGTCGACGGGCAATAGCCTCTCCTATGACAGTCTTAGGGTTAACATTTTTATACGTCAAACAGCTGTAGTTCGTTAACTTCGGAATCAATCAGGACTGAACTTAGAAATGTTCAACTTACCAAACTCTTCTCCCACTGTTTGAAGACTTCTACAGACTCCTTGTAATATCCAATATTGACGTCCACATCGACATTTGTGGTTTCATCGTTATACTTGGCTATTAGTAATTTTGCTTTGGCACATATTTTTCTGCAAACAGTATTTAAAAAACGATATTTTCCCTAAACGGTGTTTAGTATAGTCAACATCGTAATTGCTTTACCACTTTTGTCATAAACTCCCAGTTACATTTCAAAAATAGGGCCTTGACTTTTTATGAGCTAAAGTGACATTCAAAATCAGATTGGTAAAGCAATTACGAGGTCGACAATACTTTGCTACCATTAAAGACAAACCATTGTAAATATCAGCATTGCTGCTTTATAAGCTATTATTTTATGATGCTTTTTGCAAAGAAGCAAATCAGAACTGAATTCTTAAAGCTTGTAACTTGATCACAATTACTACTTTACAAACCTCTGATCATTATTGAGTTGGTCCAGCATAGGGTACGTATCATCCAAGCCTCGTCGTAGCGTAGTAAACGCATGTTCGTGCTGACCGCGCGCCCAATACATTTTGGACTTCTCTATGAACAACTCCTCTGGTTGATATTCTTCCGCATTGAGAACGTACATGTAGGACTGAAAGAAGAAAGAAGTATTTATGCTAAAGGTGTATGTAGCTGTTTCATATTATGTACAGATCAAAGAGTGTCTTGCTGTCCTAAGATCAAATAACTGCTGTTCATTACCCATTGGAGCGTCAGGAACTCAAGACAGATTAGTGGTCAAACAGGATGCGGTCCCACGACCTACAAGTTTTCCTTCCAAAGGAGCATAATTTTCTAATTCTACCATGGAGTCACTTTACTTCGCACATTTTTGTGTTCCTTCGAAAAGTAACGCGAATATTTGTACAAATACATATATGCCAAGTGGTTTATTCCCAGTCGTCCCCACCCCGTCGTCCCCACTGGGCACGAGTGGGAAAAAAAGTTTCGTTCCTCCCCAGTGATGACGATTGGAACTTTTTATTTCCCACTCGTTCCGCTATAGACAGACAGTCAAAATACAATAATGGGGATTTGAAGAAGAGATTTCACGGATTGTCACAAAATGTGCCCAGTGGGGACGATGGGGTGGGGACGACCGGGAATAAACCGAATATTTGTATTCATAAATAGCAAATATTTCTTACCTGTTGGAATATTCCAGCTTTTCTGGCATGCTTTGCGCTTTGCAACCAGAGGTCTCCGATGCATGCTTTCAATCGACTCGCTGTCAACGGATGTGTTGGCTCTAGAAGTTGCTAAAACCATACATTTAAAATTAGGATACTCATAGATTGTTTATGTATTATTTTTTCAGATCGATAACACTATGTGTTGCAGAGGAATGATGGATATGTCGTTAAACAAGTAATTAGTATGAAAGTTAAATGATTATGTTTAAAAAAGAGATGATAACATAAGATGCTAGGCAGACTCCAAATATTTTTTCTATTTTTTTATTAAAACGTTTTAAAACCAGTAACAAAGATTAAAGACACAGTTCATATTTATTTTACAATCTAAATATATATAAAATGCGTAAGTGAAGACAGGGTTTTCTCTATGACCACCAACTCCAATTAACTTCCCGTTGGGGTGGTAAATAAGGGAGTTTGGTCGCGGTGGGTGAAAGTGGGTGGCGAAAATGTGAAAAAATATATATCTGTCCTCTTCTAACTCATATGAACTTCTGGAAATTTTCAGAACAAATTTCTGAAATGATCTAAAAACTACAAAATGTATGCAAATGTAAAAATCGATCTAGAAAGTTCTAGAAGGTTCTAAACATTTCTGGAAAATCGAAAAAAAATTGCTCCCGTGCGAAGCTGGGGCGGGACGCTAGTTATGTTTTATAATTATATTGGCAGGACAATGATCAATGACGTCACTAGCTACATATGTCTGACATTCCTTATAATATTAACCTGCGACTGTTGCAGCAGTATTCTCCTAAGTCGTAGCAGCGGCTCTATAGTCCTAACGTCAGACTGTACGACGGACAGTCGCCGTCTCCACTCGTCCAGTAACTGGTTTACCATCTCTGTGCTTTGCCGATCGCCGTCTCGAAATTCTTTTAGTCTAAAGAAAAAATATCATTTTGAATATGTTTGGTGAATTTTTTGGACGCACTATTTATATTTAAACTAAGTTGCACGCTTGATAAAACATAATTCAATCAGAAACGGAGGATCTAAGAATGGAAATCGAGTCCTGAGAATCAATAAATTTAATCTTATCTACTCTAACAAAGTTAAATCACTAAGATTTAACTTTTTATCTCACATGCATGAATCAAATTGGCCCCATGAAGCCTATTTTATTACGCATGAAATACTTAAGAGAATATTTTACATTTGCAGCACCTCCTCAGCATGACTAGTTTCCGTAATAATATGAAGTCCAAGCACACTTTGGTAGCCGCTCCTCAAAGCGTTCTCTCCTTTGCTTTCAGCGTCCATTTGAGCAAGCAGTCTACTTGTGGTATCTTTACAGGATATGCGGAAAGCGTCGTGATCTTGTTGGCGATAGGCGAGCAAGGTTCGACCCATAAGGAGACCCCAGTTTTCGTTTGAAGGTGGCTACAGATAATACAAATCATTTATTATAAAGAACATAAAGTAAGCAAGTTAGTACTTTTGGCAAAAACTTTAAAAAAGGTAGGTATTTAACAAAAAAAAAATCTTTTTTTTCATTCTTTATTTTTTTTTTTCGATTGTGCCTCTTTGTCGCTCGTTCCACGCTCTCGCTTGCACTTCAAGCCTAAAATGGAACGCCTCAGAGCGAGGTAACGTCGCATGACGTCATGTTTTTTTGTGCGAGCCAACTTCATCGAATTATAAGACGTTGTCACGTCAAAATAATAATAAGATCATTTGGCTGGACAAGATGTTTATACTGACTTTTAGTCTTCTGCAGGACAATATCTTACTTTGCCTTCTTCCACTAATCCTTATTTCTTACAGTCTGCCAACCGCCAATTTTTTAAACAGTAGTGTGTTCCGCCATCTCCTTTTGGACATGTCTCGCGATCACACAATTATAAACACTGGTCCCAAAAATTAGCACTTGATTTTTAGGACCACTGTGTAATATGTTTTGTAGCAAGTTATTGTTACCAAATAAATCTCGATCTTTTATAAAAATATGTTTGATGGTATTTACTTACAACGGGTTTCTTACAAAGCTCTTCCAAATCATCGAACCGTCCCAGACGCCATAAAGGTTCAGCTGACAACTCCATCATACCGTCTTCGTCTTCATGTTCGCTCAGTAACCGGTACGCGGTGAATGGCTGGTCCAGACCTAGGTAGCAGTCGATCATGCCCTGGAAGTTTATATTGAAAGTATTTTTGTTTAGGGTTTGGGACTTTTATAAGGACACCACATAATTATCAACATCATACACACATATTCGAAAATGAGTGATGCTTGTTTAACAAGCCATTCTGTTATAGGGCAAACAATTTTTATTTGTATGTTACTGAGTGGAAATATTACAGGCTATCCGAGGGGCAAATCTCGTAATGTTAAGACCGTTCACAGTCTGATCTCAATGTCAATCTAAATAAAAATACCTCTAATTTCCCTACATTTTGCCAAAAATACCTCTAATTTCCCTACATTTTGTCAAGTTTTTGACATTTATTTGTCGCCGAGATGAGACTGCGGCTAGATTCGTTAAATTACGAGAATTGGCCTTCTTACGGTAATTAATTACCGACTATAGGTATCTACACTGCTGCGCAATGGTCTTGGCGACCATTGCAGCAGTGTTGCTTTATTAGAGACAAAGCTGAACTGTCTCCTTTGCCTGTAATTGCACCAGGCAGCACTTCAAACGTAACAAACCTTTCGAATCGGATAACAACATCATTTTTTTAAATCAGTATCACCATGATTTTTTTTAAATCGGTTTGATGATTTATAATCTAAATTACATAAACTCACCTGCAAACTGTGTCGATCTAACTGGCCTTCCTGTGCCAAGCGTTCGTAGCAAAGTGCAGCATCTTGCAACCGTCCAGTCACTACTTGAGCCAAGATCAACTCTTTTAGTGAAGGCTCCGACCTCTTCATTGACAGTATTCCTAAAAAAGTTGTTTTACAGCATATTACAATAACATAAGAGTCGCATAACGCACATGCGTGAGTTGCAAAGTGGTAGTGTAGGTATAAGAATGAAAAAGCTTGTACCGCGCCAAATTCAGCACTTTGGAGTAGCAAGAATTCTTACTCCGTCTGCCTGTTAGTTAGTTTTGATACTCGAGAACCACAAAGCCCATGGACGAGATTTTTAATAAAACTTTATAGATAGGTACGAGTGGAGCCGTAGTGGCATAGGTATTTTAAAATCAAAAATACATATTTCTCACCAGCCACAGAATCCGGTTCATCCAACAAGGCGTATATCTCGGCTAAGAACGGCAGTTGTACTTGCATTTTGTCCTTTCTCTCATCCATGTACAACTCTATGTACTGGAGCGCCCGTTCTAACTCGCCGCAAACGAAGTTCCCGCGAGCTATCGTTAGCTTGTCGAATTTGTCCAAGAATGATGATATTGCTCTACAAAGTGGAATATAATAATAATATTATGAATAAAATAATAGGTGTAGTAACATTTCAAAGTTGCAGCATACACTGTTCAACAAAATAACACAAAAATTAAAAATGTAAATTGCACTATAGACCACCAACAATGATTCTGTATTGTTGATACTAGTCGGAATTTTCGTACTTACTTGTAATTGTCATTTTCCGTTGGACGCTGCTTTGAGTGACACCACTCCAGAAGCCATCTGTTCAAGAAGTCCAGTAAGGTATAAATTGTTTTACTACATTTGCTCTGAAAGTTAAGAACAGACATAGTGTTTACGTCAGTCTCAATGGTTAGGTCATCCTAAATTAAACCAAGGCTACTTGACTATAAGGTTCAAATTAGTAGGCCTTACTTAACCAGAGTAATTAATTGCCTTACCTGGTTGCCTTCCTCAGTTTGAACTGAGTTGATGCTAGGAGTCATTCGAATGTGTCGCAGCATTTTGTATCTACTTCTTTCTATTGTTACTGCATTTTCCATTTCGAAGTTCTCTAGACCTGAATTTAATAAACAACAATTAAATATTTCATTATTGAGAAAAGCAACTAAAAGCCCGTGTTATTCTCAATTCAATTCTCAATTCTTTATTGCATTCCATAATGTTGGCAAAACACTTGGTAGGCTTGAAATTGTTGAAACAATTATGGACACTGTCGGGCACAGCATAGTAGGAAAGAGGAGGAAGAGCTTACCTATTTGTGTTTATATTACTTATATGTATTCTGGTAATTGTATTTTTATTGTATTACTACTTTTTCTTATTTGGATTGGAGTATTTTAATATTTTATTATTTTGTTTTGGTTAGGAATACAACCATCCGTTCCATCACAAAGATAACTGATATCACTTGGAAAGCTGCCACGCTAAAATGGAACTGGGCTGGACACATCTGCCACATGTCAGAAGAACAATGCGCCAAACTTACGACCCAATGGGTCCCTCTTAATAGTCAGCGACATCGTGGCAGGCCCAGACGGAGATGGCGGGATGGGCTGGACTCCTTCCACAAGAACTGGTCCTTAGCAGCTTTGAACAGAGAGAAGTGGAAAGAGAGAGTAGGGAGGCTTTTGCCCTACAGTGGGACATCACAGGCTAAAAATAATAATATTTTATTTTGATATTGATTGACTATGAGTTCAGATCATACCTATGACAGCCAACATTTCGTCTAGTATGTACTGTGAATTATTCTTGGACTTGACAGCATGCAACAACACGTAGGGTAAGAAGAGAAACAGAGTTCTGACGTCACGCCGCATACTTGGGTGCACTGTGCGGAGAAGTTCCCGAATGCTTTCTGATTCGATAAGTGGAATCAGTTGGCCTGCCCAGCTGTAAAATAATGAGGAAAAAACATTATAATATTTTAGTTAAATGTACAAATGAAGCTCCAACATAGTTGCGAAAAGGCTAGGCAGATTGATTTGATTGAAATGGGATAAAAATGAATAAATAAAAGAACATACTTGTGTGCCCATTCTAAAAACGTAGTAGCGTAAGTGGACCCATATAAAGGATGTGCTTTCTTCGGCTGAGAGGGATACGCCAAGGTGTATCTAGAAATAAAAAATATAATTTAACACAAAGTGCATTTTTAAGATAAATTAATTAGTCATCTGACAAGAAGACGGCCTGATATCAAGAAGAGAATACAGTTGCTGAACGTACCTGGAACTTAGCAAAGGATGCATGATCTGATGCATGTGTTCTGGAAAACTCTCCCATACATCTTTCTTGCTTCCAGTTGGTGATATGTCGTAAATTTTCAATATCTCTTGAATCGTTAAAGCATAACAATCCATATTCTGAAACAGATAATATTTTGTTGGTTATTGACGATGTTGATGCTGTGCAGTAAACAGTAAGTCGTAAGTCGTAGTAGTAAGTTAAATCTCATATAAGTGAACTGTATCATGTTCTTATGAGAAATAAATATTTTTTAAACCCAAGTCGATTCTAAATTATGGAGCGAGGGACACTCGCAGTTTGTTCGAAAGATTAGAACTAGTGTAACTTATATTGCTTACGAGCTAAGTGTGGGCCGTTTGATCAAACGAGGCTTTGATTGGAGATCGTAAATCGACAAACGCAACGTTGGACGCCCCCTAACTAGACGAACGAACCTAAAAAGGTAATTAGTAAACGGAAAACTGAGAGTTGTGACGTAATTTGAGAGAAGCTTGTCTTGTAGTGTAATGCGTTTATAATAGCGACCATCGGAATCGCTTAAAGACTCATTTCACAGATATATTATACCACCTACCATAGTATCCTTCTCATACTGGAACGCCCGAGACAGTTCAACTAATGCAGTAGCAGCGAAGCAGTCATCTCCTATAGAGAATGCGAACGGAGATCTATCGGGCTGTACGTACTGACGGGGTAAGTGGCCCGCTTCGATGGCGCCCAGCTGACCGAGGCATGCCCCGCTTGAGAGACTTACTTTCGAGTCTGGGTCTTTGCAACCTGAGTTGAAAATTAAATATGAACATTCGTGTTTATATGTAGGTATGTATTAGTATATATTCTTGTATATTTATGTTTTCGACAACATCCTTCATGTTGCAACTGTCATGTTTTGTCTCTGCATCACCCTAAAGATGTCTGGTAGAAGATTCCTCAAGCATTAAGTCCACCTTTGTATACACAGTTACATATCAAGCTATACATTTTCAGTTTTAGCTGACCTCATATTATATAGGTTACATATAGTTTGATCAGGTACTAAATAATTAAAAGATGAACTCGGAAAAGGCAACTGGGGTAGTTATTTGCAGAAGGCAGCTTTGCAGGCAGGGGTGGCACGTTGGACTTCAATCCAAACTAGAAATATTAGCCATATTTTGAGGTTTAACATAGGGAATGGTACCATAACTTAAGAAACCAAAATACTCACCTAACAGCAAAGAATCTATGAGCTCAACTATAACTGGGTCTATATTTTTCCCTCCAAATATCGCCTTATGTATCTCAGTTCTATCACTTTTTAATAACTTGTCCAAGTGGGAAAATGCATACGCCTTTATGCTGGGTATATCATGATTCAGATGCTGTAAGTACCACTTAATCTTGTCTAAAAACCCATCAGGCTGGGTCCTTTTAACATGCCTCTTTATAACAACCTTTATTTTATCCGATATCTTTGTATCTTCTAAGAAGAAAAGGTCTGATATATGAGAGCTTAATAAATTTTCATTGTTGAAAACAAGATATTGAAATATTTTGTTTATTTCTTGAGGCGCGTAGTCCAATTGTTGCAGCAGTGATACGGCCAAATTGGACATGAGAGGTCCTAAAGATATCGTATCGATGTTATGGATGAACGCGCCCCATGCCTCCGCCAATATCTTTGGAAATTCTTTCGCCAATTGGAGAGCAGACCTCAAAGTAGCTAAGACCTTAAACCTCAGAGGCGTCAAATATTTGACTCCCATCAATTGCATTATATCAGGAAAGCTTTTCAATGCTTTTCGTTTCACCGACAGTGCCACTTTGGCGTTAACCAATTTGTGATCAAAATAAGCCAGGACACCTAAAAACTTCGGATTCAAGAAGTCCGCTATTTGTGATGTGCTCATACTCATACTTCCAGTAGGAGTCGAGACATCAGGATCGTGACAAGCCAAATATCGGCAAGCATTCAACACTTTTTCCGAATTACAACAATACTGTAGCAGAAATTCTGTCAATATCACTCGAAAATGTCTCTTTATCAAATTCAATACAGAGGTCTTTGTCAGCTTTCCAATAATATCAAGGCATTTCTTCTCAACTTCCTTGGATTCGTTCAAATAAACGTGAACGTAAATATGAGGGAATCTTTCGATCAAGAAGTCTGAAACTGAGCACTGTACAAGGGATGCAATTTCTTCAATCATTGAAGGAACTTCTTTTATAGTTACAGAGTATGGCATCAAGTATGGTAAGAAGTGATGCACATCCTTTGAAATGAAATCTCTGTATCCAAAGAAGCCAAATGCCCTGACAACTTTCAGAAGTGATATAGCAAAGTCCTTTCCACTGTACAAGCTGCATTCAACAAAAAGTTTGCAGTAATCCTTTTTATATCGATGGTAGACTTGATTAGGCGTATATCCGTGCAGCTCACAAACATCTCTAAGACTAACTACAGCTTTCGGCCCAAGAGAGCACTGTGGATGCATTATAAAATAAACGAAAAGCTTTGTCACTGGCAAAATCACTTTTCCATTGGAACATAATCCAAAGTCCTTTATGAGATTCAATGTGTTGGTCTGTTGTGTGTTGTCATTGTTCTCTAAACTGGCCCTTGTGGACTGGACTAGTACGTTCACACATAAATTAAAAGCTGAATCCTTATGAGAATTCCATTCAGAATCATCTTCAACCTGAAACAAAGTTTATTTGAAAAAAAAAAAACAGGTCAAGTGCGAGTCGGACTCGCACACCGAGGGGGTGTAGTTACATCCCTACAAAATTGTAGGGATGTAACTACAAATTTACGGTTTTCGGATTTTTTCCTTTAGTTGTGCTACATGACATGGCTTCTTGCCAAATTTCCTGATTCTAGGTCAACGGGGAGTACCCTGTAGGTTTCGATTCCCTTGCAAGTGTCAAAATATGCGGCGTAAATGGAACATAAACGCCCGTATCTATTGATTGCGTTGACTTAGAAGTTTGATTTTTTCACTGCTTCAACGGATTGCAGCCCTGAGTATTTGATATTAATTTCTACTTGATAACTTCACGTGTTCCTAATAAAAAGGGTCTTGATAGATGGACAACGAAATGATCTTATAAGGGTTCCGTTTTTCCTTTTGAGGTACAGAACCCAAAAATACAAGTTTACAAGAATTGTTATGTTTACTTCAATGTTGCATTAAATACTCACCGAATTATCATCAATGAACGATTTGAAAGACTTGACAACATGTTGACTGTTATCTTCATTCAAAAGATCTGTAGGAACTCCATAATTAAGCACATAATAGTGATGACAGAGTCTAGCAAACAAGTCCCAGTAGCCACTGTTATCCAAATCTGCATACTGTTTCCAGTTCAAGAACTTTGCAAATAAACTCTTCAGGCTTGTAATAGTAGAATGTTGACTAGGAGTGTAGGTGTTCCTCTCAGAATATATCTCAACTTTATTTTGATTGATGGTAGTCAAAAACTCTTCAGAGTATTGATTTGTGTCTAATTTATGACATTTAGAACATATTAGTAAAACATCTACAGCATTGTTTGCAAATATGGACTGTCCTAAACAGTCTTTTGGTACGCTAATGACGATTTCATAGGTTCCTAGTGACATACAGGCAATCGCTGGTAAGACTGAAGCAACTTCTTTTTGGATATCACAGTCTTTTGTCAGAAATGCTGGCATAAGCAAGTCCCCAATAAGTTTGCTTGCAGAGAATATTTTGTTCAACATCAAGAGTGGACACAGTGGTATAATCTGGAAAAAATATAAATAAAATTTATTATTTGCTCGTTTCTATGTAGAACATTAATTTGTGCTGAAATCATGCTTCTAAGGGTAACTACATGCCAAAGATGCCTCATTGCGATACTTCACGGTCGCGATTTAGGTCGCTTCGTCGATGTCATCTCCATGTAAAACAAATGCATGTTAATAGACACGCACGCACAGGCCGAAGGATACCTACCTCACTACGATATATCGCGGCCCGCGAGGTAAACCCCCAAGCAGCCCGCGATTCGCGGGCTGCTTGGGGGTTTACCTCGATGCCTGGCATGTACGTGCGTCTATTAGCATCATAGATATAGATACACCTAGATAACACAAGAGCAACTACTTCGCGTGCAAAAATCGTAAGCCGCCACTTTCGCACTCAGTCCTTTGTACTGCTGGCTGGGTGAGCGTGAGTAAGAGCGCTTGTGACGTCATAGTAGGTAGTCGAAAAATGGCACGCTAGGTTTTTATTCAGATCGATACTTGCGTTATTTTGGTCTATCTATATCTGAGATTAGCATGTATTCGTTTTACATGAAGGTGACATCGAGGTAACGAGCTAAACCGCGACCGCCAGGAATCACCGTGAAGAATCTTCGACCCTTATTGAGACTTACTTCTCTATAGATATTGGCAGTTTTATTTTTGAGGAAACTATTACTCAAATTAGAAATGATTCTGTCCCATGAATCACTTGGTTTTACTTTTAGAACAAGTTTAATGAGCATCATATACTTCAAGATAATTGATTTAATGTTATCACTGTACCCCAAACTATGTTCAGAAAACTGTGGTGAACTTTGAAGACATAATAGTTGAAGAATTCTGTCACTATCATCTCTTGATGGAGTTTGGTAGAGGATTACTGTACTCAGCATTATGTCCATGAATAATTTAGTGCAGTTACTGTCTCCTAGAATAATGCTCTTATTATATCCAATAAGCTTCAGTAGTGATCCCCAAATTATATGGATGTCTTCTTTTAACAACATTTCTATTTTGCTCTTGTCTTGCAGTGTTTCACATTGTATAGCAACTTGTTGTAATATACCCAAGCAAGACAGAGATCTCTTCAGATGGTAACTTATTAAAAATATATCTATTTTATTGTCTTCACAGCTCTTTATTGACTTTATTACATTCAGTACTTGCTTGAAATACCAACTTCCTTTCAAATCAATGAGGCTATTTCTTTGCAACTCCGATCTTATATGTGCCAGTATATTTTTGCAGTAGCTCTCTTTCAACACATCTATTTCACTTGCATCCATATTCGAGACATCTGTTAGATCTCTTGGAAAATCAAAGTTTTTGCTCAAAGACAAACATTCCAATTTTAAATCATTATTAAATATTTTATTGCTCTTTGTCTTTAGAATAACAGTACAAATATTCAAAAGAATTTCTTTGTTTTCTTTTTCGGGACTTTCTTTATTAATTTTCATGAAAGTGCACATCAGTCTATTAAAACCATCCAAGTACATTGCATCAATTTCACCTTTTTCATGGTATACATTTAATGACTTCAACATGGCTTCTATAGAATAAAGTAATTCAAGATAAACAGATGGGAAACATTGGCGGAAAGTACATATGCCTATTTGTTCATAATTACTTATCAAAGTAATGAAAAACTTAAGTGAGGTAAATTTTAAATCTACACTGTAATGTTCGAGCATGTATAGAATTTCATTAAACAACTTACAATATTCAGTTTTGTGTTTATTAATATAAATAGAATTTGCTGGTAGACTCTCTGCAAGAAGCTGCATTGTTAAATCTATCAACTTTTTGCATGTTTGCATATCTTTAACATTAACATGTATAGGTTCTAAATTAAGTTGCACATTAGGAATTTCAATTTGTTCAGATTTAAAGTTTTCTAGTAACAGTCCTCTTGACTGGTCATTTGGATTCTCTTTGTAATACTGGACTAACTTTTTTAGTACAGAAACATATTCAGAATGTAAACTGTTATAAAAAGATGCAGCATTCATACACAGTATGTTTAAAATTTTCAGTTGAGCATCCTTGCTTGTTGCATGTATCCTGAAAAATAAAGTTAACTTAGGTACATCATAAATTGGCAACTGCTAAAAGTATATGTGTCTGCTAAAAGTATATGTGTCTGCTAAAAGTATATGTGTCTGCTAAAAGTATATGTGTCTGCTAAAAGTATATGTGTCTGCTAAAAGGCTGCTGGCCGTCCCTTAGTTTCCTAAACAAGTAAAAATTCCCCAATGTATTGTTAATGAAATGATAAGAATGTATAAACTTTATGCATGCTCTTAGTACATTTCAAGTTTATCTCATATAAATGCTGAGAAAACTATAAGAACCACCATCTACTTGTTTTTGGTGATTGAAACTGAATCCATTTTCGTAAAGTCAAATGTGTGAGCCATTGTTAAAAGTTCTATTAAATATTAGAATTACCTGCTCAACTCCTCCACAGACCACACATAAAATAATCTGCCAACAAGCCATGTATTGAATGCATGATAATACGAGTCTGGATACTTGGAGGAACCAGCCCGGGGGACTAACACTTCTGAGAAGTCTCTGTAACCAAACCACAGCACAATTTATCAAGACTGTAATTAAAAGACTTTTGCTTTTAGCATACTGATTAAAGAATATAAAGATATAAGTTAAAATTATGCGTGAAAATTACTTCTAGAGCCATACCCTGATAACTTCAGAATAGAAGTTAGTAGTCTATCCAAACCATCAGCTGCATGCTCCAAGTTGTTAAACAGCACCATAGTCGGCGCATTAAACATTTGCCACACGGTAAATGGTCCATCTTGGTTATCATCCTCCATTTCGCTTAATATTTAACATAACACCCAGTTAAACACAAAGTTAATCATATAAAAAAAAATCGAATCAACTAAATCTACCGGCAAGTTTTAGATTGACACAGGGTTGCCAGATGTGGTTTTTTATTTTTCCCCAAATTTAAAATATTTTTTCTCCAAAATGATACAATTTTTCTGTTTTACCCAAAAGCAAACATTTTGTAGTATTAAGCAATTGTAACCATTAGGGAACAGTTTTTAATGACAAAAATAAAGTAGACTAACCTAACTGAACACAACATCGACATAATTAGAAAAGGGCATTGCACGCTCTTTGATTGAAACTAAATGGACATCAGTAATGTAGTAAGTAGATTTTATTAAATTAACCATCAAGCAAATTATTTCCAGTAATCTATAAAAATCGTTTGGACTTTAAGCTTCTACTTACTAAAATAGCGTATCATGATGCACATCGTTTTTTTTTTGGTGTCTATAGAGGTTTTGGAGGAAGGTGTTCTACCTGTCTCCTTTACACGTATTGGAGGTGAAGTTGTGATCGAAGAGCGGAAATGAAACCCCAACTTGCACTTAATATAGTGTAATTGCCACACACGTATTTTAGTTTACAGTTAGGTACCTGATGTAGTACATATAACTATTTAAGACTAACAGGGACAAAATAAACTAATGACATAAAATCTAGTCCGTGTCCCGTGACGGTTGGCAAGCAAGAGAGGGGACGCTACTTAAGAAATCTATCTGTAGCGCCCCGGATCGTAGCTTCGTGTTGCCACTTAACAAGGGTGCGTTTCTGACTGACTTATAATTACTTATCTAAAACAATACAGGCGACGCCACGTATTCTAAGGTGCATTCACAAATGCACAATACGTAACGCCACACCACCCCCCCACGGAGAAGGATGAACCGATTTAACAGAAATCGGAGAAATCCTTGAATTTGACACGTCTGCCAGACCGAGTGGTATAAGGCAGTTTTGTAGTGGTTGTTGGATTGGTGTCTGCGTTTAAAGATGGATCTGGCTGTTTTGGTTTTGATGTTTTTGTCGGAGGTTCAAAGACTGTAGGTTTGGCGTGTTCCATGTAAGCCGGCTTGACGCGATCAATGCTTACAGCGACGTTTTTACCCTTGATGACCAAAGTCATTGTTTTGCCATCGCTGGCGCGATTAATGACTTGGTATGTACCTGTATATGGTGGCTGTAAGGGGCGTCTGACCGTATCGTCACGAAGAAAAACGTGAGTTGCTGACGAGAGATCTTTGAAGATGAAAGATGATGGTTGAGTGTGACGAGATGCAGGGATTGGTCGTATAGTCGACATTTTACGTCGAAGTTGTACAGACGCCAGCAGGTCAACCTACCCCAATCTGTCAAATTTCTTTGATACATTTTCAACTTTAGCACAAAGGAATAAGGTTCATATTCAATTGGGAAAATCTGACAGATTGGGGTAGCTTGATGTGCTGGCCTCTGTACAACAAAGTCTGTAGGATCGTTCGTAGTATCAGTTTCGGAAACTGGAACAAGCATTTCACCGGGCAACCGAAGTGTTTCTCCGTACAGCAATTCAGCAGCTGTAGCTTTCAGGTCTTCTTTGAAAGCAGATCGCATGCCAAGAAGGACAAAAGGCAGTGCACGTACCCAAGAATCTTGGTGGCACATCAAAGCTGCCTTGAGTTGGCGATGAACACGCTCAATCATGCCATTGGCGCAGGGATGGTATGCCGTTGTTCTAATTCGCTTTGTGGCGAAATGTGTCGTCATTCGGTGAAACAGATCAGACTCGAACTGAGTGCCTTGGTCTGTAGTAATGACTGAAGGTACACCGAAACGGGCAACCCATTCTCGTGTAAAAGTTTCTACTACCTCCTCTGCAGTGATAGTACGCATTGGCCAGACCTCGGGCCATCTCGTGATTCTATCAATCGCTGTCAAACAATATCGGTAGTCGCTGCAAATCGGCAGGGGGCCGATGATGTCAATATGGACATGTTTGAAGCGACCAGATGGTTGTTGAAAATTTCCTATAGGGGAAAAATTATGACGCGATACTTTTGCGCGTTGGCACGCCTCGCAAGTTCGGGCCCACTCTTTGCAGTCCCTGTTGACAGAGGGCCAAACGTAGCGTTCGGTCACTAAGCGGGTGCTAGCTCGTGCACCGGGATGACTAAGATTGTGGACCTTGTTAAAAGCTTCTCTTCGAAAGGAAGGGGTAAGATAGGGACGAGGTTTGCCCGTGGACACGTCACAGGTGACAGAGATCTTAGTTCCTCGTATATTGACATCGGTCAATTGCAGGCTTGACCCTTGAGTACGCAGGAAAGATAGCTCTGAGTCTGACTTCTGTGATTCCGCGAGGGCTTCGTAGTCCTGGTCAAATGCGATAGCGTCGACACGTGACATAGCGTCGGCGACAACGTTATCCTCTCCCTTGATATATTTTATATCAGTCGTAAACTGACTGATAAAAGACAGTTGGTTCAACTGAGCAGGGGGGAGTTTTTCACGGCGCTGTACAAAAGCGTAGAGAAGCGGCTTATGGTCCGTGAAAATGGTTACGTGTTGGACCTCAAGAATGTGGCGGAAATGTTGTACACTTTCGTAAACCGCCAGTAACTCACGATAATAAGCCGGCCACTGCGTTTGCTGATCTGTCAGTTTCTTGCTAAAGAAGGCAAGAGGGACCCACTTGCCGTTAACAAGTTGTTGAAGACAGGACCCAATATGGACGTTGGATGCGTCGGTAAACAGTCCGAGAGGCGCGCCATTGAGCGGATATTGCAGAAGAGTGGCATTAGCTAGACTCTGTTTACAAGCTTTAAATTGTTCTAAAAGTAAAGGTGACCATATAAATGGTTTGGCACCCTTGCCTTTGGTTTCAACCACCGATTTTATAAGTGGAGCCTGGAACAGTGCAGCGCGGGGCACGAATCGGCGATAATAATTTAACATGCCGAGAAAACGACGCACACCTTGGACTGTCTTAGGAGGGGGAAAGTCTAGGATATTTTGGACGCGATCTTGAGGAGGACGTGTTCCCTCGGGACTAATATGGTAGCCTAAAAATGTCACTTCTCGTGCACCAAGGACGCACTTGGAGGGGTTAATTACTACTCCATAGTCTTGCAGGCGTCCGAAGAGAATACGCAGATGTTCGCAGTGAAGAGCCTCATCAGCTGAATAGACGAGAATGTCATCTACGTACGGGAAACAGAAATCGAGGCCCCGTGTGACCTCGTCGATAAACCGTTGGAATGTTTGACCAGCGTTGCGGAGACCAAAGGTCATGAAAGGAAATTCGAAGAGGCCAAACGGAGTAATGATAGCTGTCTTCGGGACGTCCTCTTCAGATACCGGAATTTGATGATATGCTTTCACAAGGTCGATAGTGCTAAAAATTTTAGAGCCAGTAAGGTTGTGGGCAAAATCGTTGATGTGCCGGACGGGGTATCTATCCGGTACAGTTCGGGCGTTTAGTGCACGGTAATCGCCACAGGGACGCCAAGTTTGGTCCTTTTTCAAGGCCATGTGTAATGGAGACGACCAGGCGCTCTTGGAAGGTCGTGCTGTGCCAGAATGAACCATGTCCTCGAACTCCTTTTTGGCAGATGACAATTTTTGGAGTGCTAGACGGCGAGGACGGCAAGAAATTGGCGGCCCATCGGTTGTTTTAATGAAATGCACCGTGTCATGTTTGACTATTCTAGGTAAGCCAGGAGGACGAGTGATTTGTGGGAACTCTGCGAGCACTTGTGCAGAAGCAGAATTCGCCGGGGCGATGGCCTTGACACTCGGTTGGTCTGATGTAGCGGTGGAGCCAACGGTTGATAGGCTCGTAATGCCGTCAATCAAACGCTTGGTACGGCAGTCTGGCAACAAATGGTAGTATGCCAGAAAATCCGCACCAATGATGGCGCTGTTGACGTCCGCAACGATAAAATTCCAGACGAATTGACGACGGAGTTGGAAGTTGAGTGTCAAGGTTACCGTGCCGTATGTTTTGATTCTGCTACCATTAGCGGCGCAGAGTTCATAGTCTGAGGAGTTCCTTCGATCTGTAAGCCAGCGATGAGGATAGCAGCATAAGTCCGATCCGGTGTCAATCAAAAATTGACGTTTGGTTTCGTGATCAGTTATGAAAAGACGGCGGCTAAGAGGTTGTGAGCTGTCGCAATCAGTTGCCGCCACTACTGACTGCTTGTTGGGTTTTCCGACTTCCAGATACACGGAGAAATGCACTTTTTAGCCTTGGGGCCGTACTTTTTATGGTACCAGCAGTATTTAGCAGCTACACCATCATAGGTCCTACGTGTACTCGTGCTGCGTGACCTGGAGTTGTTACGAGAACGGGATTGCTCAGATGTTAATGCTTCTATTTTTCGACTCAGCTCCTCAATTCGTTCTACAATTTGGACAGGCGAAGGTGTGGCTGCTGTTGCGTATATGTTTGCAGGACCTGCCTGAGCTTCAACAATTTTGTCGGCAATGTCCGCTATCCTGTCGAGGCCGAGATCAGCCTGGGCCACAAGGATGCCCTGCACATGCTGAGGCAAGCGGCGAAGCCATAACTGACGCAAGATGTTGTCGTCACTCCGTGTATTACCTGCGAGTGACCGTAGGTGACGAAGAAATACTGACGGTTTTCTGTCTCCGAGTTCTTCGTCGCTGAGCAGTCGTTTAACTCGCTGCTCTTCAGAAATTGAAAACCGATTTAATAGTGTTTCTTTCAATTTCTGGTACTTGTTTTCAGCAGGTGGGTTAGTGATAATATCTTCAATTTCACCCGCTGTTTTGTGGTCGATTTGGCTAAGGATATGACTAAATTTTGTGGCATCTGCTGAAATACCACCTAGAAGAAATTGTGCTTCAGCTTGAGCAAACCATATCGCTATCCTATCAGTCCACAAGGGTGGCAGCTTGACAGAAACTGCCGCAGCATTGGCAAAATGAGATTTAGGTTGTTCTTGCAGAGCGCGTAAAGCTACGGTTTCAGCTTCAAGCGCTGCTAAACGAGCCTGAAGTTCGTCAGCCATGTCAGTCACCTTTTTTGTGAAATAAGTTGGTTAAGTGTGACAGAAGTTGCGCGATTGTACGAAATAAGGCATGAACCAACTAATACGCAATAACACCAAACCAAAATGTGCAGCGGTTACAGTATGCCTTAACCGTGGGTGGACAGCGGTAACAATAACATTTAAAAACAAAAATCACATACAAATCTTAACGTAAGCATATAAAACACAAACAAAAACGAGTTAAAAACAGAATTGAATGTGTAAAAAAAAAAAGGGTAGGTACTTGTATTCAAAAATCAATGTATAAAATATCTACTGAATAGGCAATCACAAAGAAATGTTGTATTTTCATAAATTTAAAAATCTTAAAAAAAAAATCGTTCTAAAAATAGAATAGAATAATATAATAGTAAAAATACATATAGGTTTAACAAAAGTGTAAACGCTTAGACTAACACGGGAAATGTTCAAGGTATAAATATGAGCAGTACTTGCGTGAACTGGAACGTTGATGACAGTTGACAGCTGACAGTTGACACTTGTCAGTAGTGACAGCTATCGTTCGAGTGTCAAATCTTGTCGTTGGATAGTGACAGAGGGCGTGCAACGCGCCCGACTCGAATTGGTTCGGGTTGGGTTACGGGTACCTGAGTCGACCACTTGAATTTGAAATATCTAAAAATAGAATCACTCACAAAAAAAAAAACTTTGCTTTGATTTGATCACTGAATTTGCAGCACTTTTGAACTTAAAAACGATTTTTGGAACACTAAGCACTGGTAAACTCCTGAATATCGGGAACTGGGCGATGACTAAGGTGGGCCGAAGTCTCGCGGTCCGCAGGTTCCGTTGAGTTGTCGGCAGCAGAGTGTCCAGGGCGTGGTCGGTTTCCTCTTCTTTGTTTGTGTCCGGCTCAGACGCGGTACAGGTTCGACTCGTAGCTCGCTGAGTGTTCACCTCAGGTTGACGCAATCGTAGATCACGTCGGGGTCACCACTTTGGAGACATAGTGGAAGGTGTTCTACCTGTCTCCTTTACACGTATTGGAGGTGAAGTTGTGATCGAAGAGCGGAAATGAAACCCCAACTTGCACTTAATATAGTGTAATTGCCACACACGTATTTTAGTTTACAGTTAGGTACCTGATGTAGTACATATAACTATTTAAGACTAATAGGGACAAAATAAACTAATGACATAAAATCTAGTCCGTGTCCCGTGACGGTTGGCAAGCAAGAGAGGGGACGCTACTTAAGGAATCTATCTGTAGCGCCCCGGATCGTAGCTTCGTGTTGCCACTTAACAAGGGTGCGTTTCTGACTGACTTATAATTACTTATCTAAAACAATACAGGCGACGCCACGTATTCTAAGGTGCATTCACAAATGCACAATACGTAACGCCACAAGGTATACACACGATGACATATTGTCAAGTTATAAATTTCCAGTTTTAGCTGAGCTCAGATTGTATAGGCTTTTCGTACAATAAGAAGTTATCTCATACTGGAAAAATATATAATATAGCTTGGTAAAATATGTCGACGTGTGTACTCTCATCGATTATTAGCGAATAATTACTATCACCAATGTCTTTCTGTACGTATAAAAATACCCAAAATTCTCCATGATTTTTTTCCTCTCTCCAAATATTTCAATTCTCCGAAAGGATGTGTTTTTTTTTCGGCCAAACTTGTTCCGAGGTACAAATTACAAGTAAAATTCCTTGCAATAAATTGTGTTATCAGCAGTATTTAAAATCCTCCAATATTTGATAGATTAAGAAATAAAATAATATAAAAAATCACTACCTCAAATAGTAACTGCGTTCAACGAAACGTTCTTAACGGCAGTGACAGCTGTCAAACCATTTCATTTGTCAAAATATTAAATGTCCTGTCTTCAGCGAAATTCTGCGAATACATTTCACCGTCGATCTAGGGAGCCATTAATATATAAAAGTGGAATGGAAACCATCTCGTTTCCTTCAACCTACGATTAAGTATATCTACTTATTTATATTCAAGGGCTGTGTTCATCAACATTCCAACTGCCGTTTAGATATTAAACATTTAGTTTATTTCAAACTTCATAGTGAAAAAACTGTGAAAAGTCCGTCTAATCAGAGTCCAGAGTATAATAGCAAAGTTGTCGAAATCCAACGAAAGTACGATCGCAGCCAAATCACAGTGTCAAGTCTAAATGGATTAGCCAGGTCGTGAAGATGGAAGAAATCAATTGAAAGTCCAGGGAAGAATAGCCAACTCAACAAATAAGAAATCACACACGAAATAGCACTCCAAGCAAGAGACGGGAAACCAACGAACATAGGCAATGAACAGAAACGGAATGTTGACAAAATAATATAAAAATAGATAATTATCGGCCTTGGAGCACAGTCTTTTGGCCTTTCAGAAAGCTAACCAAACGCATACAATAATCTGAAAAAATAAATGCATTTTTTTCATTATTATTCGCCGTTGTTGTTTCACAAAAATAATGTCATATGAAGGCAAAAACTTTTTGAAAACAAAAATAAGATAATAATCAGAATATTTTTAGGATAATTTCTTTTTGTTACATTTATAAAATGAAGTAACGAAAGGCATGATCGGAATAATGTATCATGAGTTTGCCAAATTATTAAATGGGTTGCAAGTTATTAACATCTTTGAAAGACAATTTCCTGTGGTACAAATGTGTAAATAAATCCAATATATATTTTTTCAGAATCTACGATTTTTTTTCCTGTATTTCAGTAATTTTGTTCATAAGGTACATTGTTTGGCCACAGTTGTATGAAAAAAGAAATACCTCCTTTCTCCAGGAGCCAAATTTTTATCCAAAATTGCGAAAATATACCCAATCTGGTAACCCTGGATTGACAGTTGACACACCTGTCGACACTTCGACAGGTCAGTCATTGGTTGAATTCAATTCACGTTTCCCGCCATTTTATTGGTGCGTTCAACAAAATATAAAAAATAAAGGAAGATATTCTCGTTTAGTCTTTTGATCAGCATCATTAATAATAATATCAGTTGATTCTGAAAGAATGTACAGAGGCCAGCACATCAAGCTACCCCAATCTGTCAGATTTTCCCAATTGAATATGAACCTTATTCCTTTGCACTAAAGTTGAAAATCTATCAAAGAAATTTGACAGATTGGGGTAGGTTGACCTGCGTCTGTACAGACGCCAGCACATCAAGCTACCACAATCTATCTTTCTATAATATAAAGTTTCAACTTTATCGTTAAAGCATAAGGTTCAAAGTTGACTGGGCAAGTTTGACAGTTTCGAGTAGCTTGATGTGCTGGCGCCTGGCGTCTGTATGCCAGCAGGTCAACCTACCCCAATCTGTCAAAATTCTTTGATAGATTTTCAACTTTAGTACAAAGGAATAAAGTTCATATTCAATTGGGAAAATCTGACAGATTGGGGTAGCTTGATGTGCTGTCCACCGTACTATACATACTATAATTAAGTTTATACCATTCGTTACGCATTACCTCTTAGAATTGTAAGGACAAGGCGAAAGGCGTTTCATAAATTCTTGCCCGTACCATAGAATAATGTCCGTACTATGAGGTAAAAACCTATCACCAACCAATAGGCGAAATTAAAGCTATGCTACGATACAGATGTTGTGTATGAGATTTCTATGATCGGCAATTTAAGGACCCTGTCCACTCAAAACAATATCATCAAAAATATGACACTATCATTTGATCCGTAGAGTAATCAAGGAAAACAGCTTCAAGCTGTTAACTTGCTGCTGGTCCTGACAGCTTGAGAAGTTTAAGATACTGCCGTGCAGTATTTCATGAGCTCCTATTTAGAGCGTGTAGCGGTATCTACAACGACGCCACATGCGAACAACGCGTCATACTGACGTCACAAAATCCTGCATCTCGCAAGCAGAGTTTACCTCGCAACTAGCATAGATACAACGGCCCGACATGAATCATTGGGCAGTTGCCCGCCAGACATAACACCCATCTGGTCGGAGGATCCTCCCTTTTCTATAGAGTATGAGTGAACTTTACACCCTGTTCCTCATGCCTCTAAAAGCGCTTTATTTATTCCCTATTTAATGTGACTGATGTAACGCACAGAATGTTCCCGACTGAACTTGGGATGAACAGGCGTCCTTCCAGTATTAAACGCAGGCCACACTGCGAAGAGTTCGTAAGTTGCCTTTCCACCAGAGAATATGATGTTACTTATATTGGTTCACAAATTAACATCACTCGCTATGCATCTTCGTACATCTCGTGGCGGAAAGGCAGCCTAAGGATTGATTTAGCGTGACACGGGCTGGGGCAAGAGGTGACGAGTACGTACAAATTAGATTTATGCTTTACCTAGCCCACATAATTATGTATTTCAGGTAGTTGGTTTAGTAGAGCTTTTTTTTTTTTTTTGGGGTTGGGAAATCATCAAATGACTCCTCCCGCTCTGGGTGGAGCAGAAGGGAGTGTCAGACTCTTACTGACTAAAACCCACCCGTGTTCCTTCCTTAGCCCTTTGCGTTCCGGGGTAGCGGTAACCCTTTCGGACAATCCCGCTGCCCCGGCAGGCTTCGGTCCTTACGGGCCCCTTCCTTATTGCTGACATCTCTTTGAGGCGCGCGTGGAACACGTACGCGCCGTCCGGCACGGGCCTGGTCCTGATCGGACGGAGAGTTACCCATTACTCTCCGCCCACAGGCCCGCGCCTAAGGTGGCCGGGAGTCGTCACGTGGCTCCCGACGCCCGGAGCGTCTCCCGCGGCGGCTGGGACGTGAGGCTCTCTCCCTCAGCCGTCCCACCACCTCCTTTGCTAGCATGACTGTTTAGCAGAAGGAGGTGACTGCCTCCCACTCCCTCTCCCCCCGGACCATGGCTTGAACCAGGGCCGGGCGCGAGAGGTCGCCGCCGCTGCCGATCGCCTCTACGAGAACACGGCGGTGCTCCGCCCAAGTGGGCCACCGTATGCTCCACCGTGTCCTCTGGGCGATCCTCGCAGTGGTGACACCCGGGCGTTTCCTCCCGCCCGATGGTGTGCAGGAACCTCCAGAGCTGGCTTTAGCTTTGTAGTTTGCTGTGTCTCAAAGTATGAAAACATGCTGGCTGCATCATGCCCGCTGTGTGGCTCGCGCTTAACCGATGCTCTAGGTAACCCGCGAAATTCTAATTTTCCTATGCCTTTAGCAATTTCCAGGTCAGTGTCTATTGTATGTCGGAAAAAAAAATATTCGCGAGAGTGACAAGTATGTATTTATAGAATATCTAAGAGGGTTGAGGGTTGAATATAATCCAGAGTATAATTTATAAAGATTGATATTTCATGAAATGGTCATTCAATGGGATTTATTGGAATATTCCCAATAGTCCCCTCTAGCCCTGTCCTCCGGGTGACAGCTGGGAATTGTCTTCCCAGTTGTCACCGGGGTGACAATATTTGTGCCGACTATTCCCTTTGAAAACTTTCCCAGCTGTCACTCCGGTGGACAGGGCTAGAGGGAACTATTGGGAATATTCCGATTTATGGCCTGTATTTCCATTAAAATTCTATCTTCGCGTACAAATTGTCCATCTTCTGTCATTCGGTCACCGTCGCGGTCTCTCAGTGGTCTCACTCTCATGCTAGCCCGATGTTGATTGATAAGGTTTGCTAAATAAATACAAAGTATATTTTCTTGCTTTTATTGTTATGTCGTATTATACATCATATAACTTAAAATATTATAACAAAACAATTACCACATCAATATTTAAACATAAAATATTAGAATTTCTCATTTATATTAATATCTAAATAAACTACGATTTACGAACGACGAATAGTTTATACATATTTGCATTTACATAGATTACAAGGCTTTTCTAACTAAAAGGATCAACTACAGCAAATGATTTAATGGGATAGATTATACTTTAATTCGTATGATTGTGTCATATTTGCTGCCAAATTTTGATCTGGAACTATCTTAATGGTATTATAAATAATTGTTAACTATTTTGTGATAATTAAAAAGCTTGAGAGCTGCTTTACTTATAAAAGTTACAACAATATTATTTATTTTTCAAAAAGCAAAAATGCTGGGAACCTCTCCTTCAAAACCCTTGATAATAGAAACAGACTATAAATTTTACACATCATCTCACGTTTACAACGTTTATAAGTAAAGGCATTCAATAATATTTTCTCTAACATCTCAAATTTATCTATACATGACAATATTTTGGTTTTAAAACTCACAACATAGCACACTATCTAAGTGCATAATAATTATTGCATATAGTTTAATATTACGTAATATTAAAACAAGTATTATTATTTCCAGTCATTCATTTGCAGAGATCTCTCAATGTTTTAATCGTCATTTTCAATCGAAACTTATTAGTTCCGCAGTATTATTGTTTTGTTCAGGCTTGCCGGGGGTTTGCGCCTGTTGGTTGTTGGTACCGGGTGGCAACTGTCCTTGCGGCACATTCTGCTGCTGCATTTTCTGTTGTCCTGGTATGTTTTGTTGCCCGTGTTGCACTTGCTGTATTTGCTGTTGCATTTGTTGTTGAGGCATTCCCATTTGCTGAGGCACCTGTCCTTGCATTGAAGGGCCCTGTTGCATCTGCTGGACAGGTGCCATTTGCATCTGATGACCCATCTGCATCTGACTTTGATTCACAGGCTGTTGTAATTGACCTTGAATCATTTGTTGGCCTTGGAGACTAGAGGACATCTGTCCTTGATTCATTTGCTGTGGACCAGTAGATAATTGACCAAGCGGCAAAGGGCCTTGTGGTATTTGACCTTGTGGTGTTTGACCTTGGTTAATCATTTGACTTTGATGTTGAATTTGTGGCCCTTGCATCATCATTTGTTGGCCTGGTTGCTGCATTCCCTGGCCAGACATAGGCATTTGTTGATTAAGTGGCATCTGCTGCTGATGATGTTGTTGCGGTGGCATCTGTTGGGCTTGGGTATGGGGAACCTGGCCCTGGGGCGGTACATTTTGGCCTGCTTGTGGTATATTATTGTTCATCTGTATGCCTTGAGGCTGTCCGGGCATAGTTTGTCCTTGCATCATTTGCTGTCCCTGCATGGGCATTCCTTGTCCAGGCATTTGCATTTGTGACTGCATTTGCATATTTGGAGCTTGAGATCCTGGTTGTTGAGTATTGACTTGGTTAGGAATAGTCATATTCTGATATCCAGAAACTGGAACTTGCTGAGTAGTATTGGGTTGGTTGCCTTGCATAAGAGGCATTCTCATGTTCTGCATTTGTAGTCCAAGCATTGGATTGGTATTCATTAATTGTTGACTCATATTTTGCTGCCCTATATTTTGTTGGCCGACAGACATTTGAGGCATCATAGCATTAGGTTGCTGCTGAGGCTGGTTTGGCAAATTCTGCTTTGGTAACTGTGGATTTTGTCCATTCTGTTGTGGAATGTTTGGTCCTGGCATGCCATTGGCAATAGTCTGTGGCGCAATTTGATGCATGCCACCTTGTACTGGCATGCGCATCTGATGCATTTGCTGTAGCATCATTTGTTGCTGAAGTGGTGTTAATTGTTGAGCTAGATTGGGTCGTAAATTGGACTGGTTCATGGACGGCTGGGCGCTGACGGGAGTCTGGTTGATAGCACCGCCAGGCGGCGACAACGCAGGGAACGTGTTTGTCAGCTGTGGCATAGACTGAATAGTTCCCATCGGGTTCATGTTCATCGGCATATTAGCTGTGGTCATTTGGGCTTGGCCTGGCACAGGCACCGGAACATTGCTATCGGTAGTGGCTTGTGCTTGCGCCTGCGCTGCCTGGGCGGCCATCATCTGCTGATGAAACTGTGAGTTTGCGTAAATAGGCTGGTTCGAAAAACCGCCCTGGTACTGTTGCATGGAAACACCGGGCATGGACACACCAGGCATATAAAAGTTGTTGGCATTCATCAAATATTGATGCTTCTGTTGTTCTTGTCTCATCTGCATTTCTCTTTCTTGTTCCTGAAAAAATGTTTCAATAAAAAAAAAAAAAACTAAAAATTACAAACAAAATTTGATAAATATGATTAGTGTTGTGTAGGTACCTGAACTCTTTGTAAAGCCAGCTGTCTCTGGTACTGTAGGTACTCGTGTTTCTTCTTCCTCATGGCCTGTAGCTTGGCGGCCATTTGCATCTGCCTCTGTCGCTCGGCCGCCTCGGCCGCGGCCGCCAGGCGCGCCGCGTGCTCGGCGCGTAACGTATCGAGAGCCGCACGACTGTCGCGGATTTGAGTTACTTTGTCCTGGAAAAAGTTATTTTTCCTTAGGTTTTACATAATCTTCTAAGACTGTCCCTTGTTACATGGGAACATAACTGGCGAAATGTAGGTGTACTATAGGCGTCTGCCTAATGTTATGTTGTGTTGTTTTACAAAACATCATGTTTGTATACTCTGAAGAGAAGGCAGGTATAATAGTAACACAAGTCGCCAGGTATGTTTTAGTCCCAAGTAGGTAATGCTAGTCTACAGCATGAATCCAGACTGTGCTGTTTAGTGAGCATTTTATTATGGGAAATCCCAGGGATGTAGGTTTTATTTAGTTTCTATTCGACATTGTTCTAAAAAGGTTGGTTAGCTTACCTGCAAACTCTCTAAATAGACTCGCTTGTCATCTTGTTGCTGAATGTAGCGTAGCAGACGTGAATGCATGGCCGTGATGTTCATGAAAAGGGTCTGAACAGATGTATCATTGGCGATGGAACGTCCTCTGAAAAAAACAAGAAGTTATTACTGATCATACATCTCCAACAAAGTATTTTTAATGTTCTGTAAATGTTTTAAATCATTACTGTCATACCGTGAAGAGTTGCTCTTCATTCTGTTAACAAATATTTCAACTTGAGATTTCAGTGACTCCACGAATTCGTCAATTTCTTTATCCTCGGCGTCGTCATCTTGAGCCTTTGTAGTTGAAGGCTTCGGGAATTCCTGCAAACATTATTCCTAGAATTAACAAAGTTTATTCATATACACAAGGAAGGAGGTAGGATTTTTTTTATCTATTACGTCACGTCAAACAAGGACCACATGTTGTATTGCGGTCGAGGCGTAAAAACATGATCGTATAGCAATAAATTAAAAAGAATAGATTGAATTCACTATACTATACACGCATATTCGAAATCTATACTTATAATAAATCTGTAGAGAGGTCAATTCTGTACATGAAATATATTTCCAAAATAACTATCAGCGGGTGATTAGTGATCGTTACTGACGCCAAAAATGCAATCAGTAAAATTTTTGTGTCTGTCTGTCTGTATGTTCGTTATAGAAACAAAAACCACTCGACAGATTTCAACGAAACTTGGTACAATTGTTCTTCATACTCCTGGGCAGGTTATAGTATACTTTTCATCACGCTACGATCAATAGGACCAGAGCAGTGAAGGGAAATGTTGGGAAAACAGGATTTCTTTTTAGGTGAAGTAGTAATAGGTTAGTAGTAGTTAGTTAGTAGTAGGTAAGTTTTGGTTAATTTATGTTCAGTTTTTTTTAATATTAAGTAGGTAAAAGCGTAGGTACTTTTATTAATTATAGGTATAGGTATTATTAATTATAGTAGTTATAGGTATTTAGTTTTAAGTTAAGTAGGTTTTATTATATATTATTTTATATATTAGACGTAGTTATATATTTTTAGTTATTGAAGCCCCAAGCGGACGCTGGCGTCCGCCCGCTATTGTCTTGAAAAACGCGTTGAATGAGAAATACGCGTTCTCAAGAATCGGCAGAAGAAAGAGCACATCGGTTAAACTCTATGAGAGTTAGTGCCTCAATTTCCGGAAGTCATTATTCCACGCGGACGAAGTCGCTGGCAAAAGCTAGTTGCTAATAATATATTAAAACGAGGATAAACTAAAATAAGTGCGTAACGTAGTCAACCGGAACACCCTCAACATTGCCGAATAAAAATGAGTATATTAAAATCATCATAGAATGTGGCGTTCTTGGGTTTCTGCCTAGTTGGTTGTAACTACAGGCATAAGATACAGGTACTGCAGATTTCCACTAGTGACGAATAATACGCACTTTCAAGTGGGTCCCTACTTATTTCCCACCCAATATACCAGTGGACAACGCATGCCCAAAACCGCTGGGTCATGAAGCAGGAAATTTTGCACAAGACTTCCTTATAAAACGATTGTGAGAACTATTTATTTATTTATTTATTGAAACCACAATTATAACATCTTTACAGAATAATCCAAGGCGATGTTACAAGTCACCATATTCTTTACAAAAATAAAATAAAATCACCTGCCATGTATGCAAAATTGCAACAACGTTATAACGCTGTTGCAACCACGCCCACATGGCTTGAATCAATCATTGAAAAAGGTCTGTTATTATAATATCAGACCCTTCTCAATGATTAATTGAACCTTTTTAATGAATTTCAGCAGGTTTTGCCCAAATATATCCTCCGATACTGTACTAATGTTGATAATACGTGCGGCTCGTGACATAGGGGCAAACTTAAGTAGGTTTGTTCTAGCCGCTGGCACGTCTAACAGAGCGGGGCGGCGGCGCGCACCTACGCACCCGTCCGGCGCGCGCAGCCGCAGCGCTGCTAGCACCTCCGGGTGGTGCAGCAACCCCAACAGTACGCTCGCCACGTACTTGACCAGTGCGACGTCCCTTCTTACTGCCAGCCTGGTGTACCCGACCATGCCCAGGACGAACAGACTCGGGTACATCAGGGGATAAAAGGGATAAACCCCGTACTGCTTACGGTAAAGAAATCTAGCAAATTTATTTTGAATTTTTTCCAACATGAGGCTGTATTTCCCTTCATGCGGATTCCAAATCATTGCACTTGTTTCTAGGTGGCTCCTCACAAGTGCATTGTATAAAACTTTAACAGCTGCAATATCGGTAAAATCCTTACAGTCTCAAGATGAAACCAAGATTTCTGAAAGCCCTGCCGCACATCTCAACTATGTGTTTGCGGAACGTCAGCTCAGATACCATCTGTACGCCCAGGTCTCGTGCAAGTGACACGCGCGGTATAACTTCGCTGTCCATCTCGTGCTGATGCTGTAATGGAGCACGCGCGCGGCCATAGCTCATTACACAACACTTTTTAATATTAAAGTGCAGTTTGTTGGATTTACTCCATTGGACTACGTTATCAATGTCAGCCTGAAGCCGATTACAGTCTGCGGTGTCCTTAACCTTTAGGAATAACTTTAAGTCATCTGCAAACAGTAGACACTTCGCCTCTTTCACTACTGTAGGCAGATCATTAATTATTAAAATGAATTCCAAAGGTCCAATATTACTCTCTTGATTTACCCCGGAGAACGTGTAATAAGGTCTGGATTCATGCCCCCCAAACTCGACGTACTGTCGGCGCTCGCAAAGGTAACTAGCAAAGAACTTAAGCAAGTGCGGTGTGAATCCCATAGCAGACAGTTTGCACAAAAGTACATCGTTATCCACGGTGTCAAAAGCTTTCTGGAAGTCAAAATACGCCACATCCACCTGCCCTCCGGCATCAATGACGGGCGACAGATAGTTAACAAATGACAACAAGTTACCCCCCGTACTGCGACCCGGTCGAAAGCCATGTTGAGCGTCTGACAGTTGTGAGCTCACTTGAGTATAAATACTTTTATGCAACACAGATTCAAATACCTTCGCGAACGCCGATAGCACCGCCACCGGTCGCTATCCACTTACGTCGGTGCCTGTTCCCCCTTTAGGGACTGGGATAACTCGCGTAATTTTCCACTCATCCGGGTAGTGACCCTCCCGCAAACATAGGCTGAAAACATGCAACAAGGGCTCCTCAAAAACCATACGACAATCTTTGACAATGTAAGGTGGTATGCCGTCCGGACCTACTGAGCGTTTGGGTTTGGGACGCAGGAGCGCCGCGCGCAGGTCTTGCGCGTTGAGGCGGTCAACATGCACGCGCGCCGCGCCCGCCGCTCCGCCACCTGCGCACTCCGCGGCTACCGGGTCCAACGTCGGTCGCTTCTCATTGTACACCGAGTGAAAATACGAGGCGAAACATTCCGCACACTCCTCCTCCTTCAGCAATAAGCCGTCTTTTGTGACTTTGGGTTTATTGCGCCTAGATTGTTTCCTCCTAATAAAGTCCCAGAACGATTTCGGATCCCCTCGTAGGTTCTTCTGAAGTCTATTCTGGTAGACTTCATAGGTTGAAGCTATCTTTAATTTGACACGGGCTCGAAGACGAGACAACATTTCATAATCACTCTGGGAGCCAGTTGATTTATATAATTTGTGATAACTTTTATCAAATCAGATGTGTACCATTCTGGATAACTAAACCTAGACCCATGCTTATTTCCTTTAACATTTTTCTTAGGGACGCTCTGGTCAAGGATCTCATTCACAATTTTATAAAAGTAATTTAAAGCCACCTCGGAGTTCTGAATATTAAACAAAAACTCCCAATTTATTAAACTAAAAGAATTATATAAACCTAGAAAGTCAGCTTTATTGAAATTCCACCTGTGTCTATTAAGTGACGAAACACTTTCATTTTGAGAAAGCCTCCGGCTACCCTCTGGTTCCCGATGAGGAAGCCTGGCGCTAATGACTAGTGGCGGATGCTGTGTATCAATATTAACTAAAGGTTCCTCAGAGAGTTGCACCCCTAAGTCACTTAACTCAAACGTCGACAATACTAAATCTAAGGCACGATTATTAATATTAAGAACATTATTTACCTGCCGAAATCCACCGTAGACAATAAAATATTCCAAATAACTTTGAATTTCCACCGTCGTAGACGGCATATTAAAATCACCAATCACTAAAACTTTGTCATGTTTAACACAAACATTCTCTAATATATGAAATAAATGCATATACTCCGTAGCATCACTTTTTGGCGGAATGTAAACAACACAACACAAGAATAGAAAATTATCTTTTCTGTGTACCGTCGCGCACACAATCTCAAATAAGGCCTTGTCCACATTTTCAACAGAAACGCGATTTAAGCCAAAACGCGGAGAAGCCGCCAAAAATACTCCTCCTTGTTTTCGCCCGTCTACTCGATCACATCGTATTATGTTGAATTCAGTTGGAATTAGTTCTCCATCATAAATCCCTTTATTGAGACCTGACTCTGTAATAGCAAATATATCATACGTCGATGCCAATAGATTATTATGGAACGTATTTGTTTTCGTTCGTAATCCTCGAACATTCTGATAGTACACTTGAAGGTACTTATTGCTGGCTTTGATCGCCTTTTGCTGGTTTGCGGGAGTTTCGAAACCACACCCATTGGCTAAATTGCACATTTAATGGCCAACTATCCACGTTATTCAGCTTATCAAAAAGGGATTCCGGAACTCCGACCATAAATGACGGGTAGTCTCTTGCACTTTTCGGAACTGTTTTTTCCACTTTAATATCTGCACATCCACAGATTCCCGCCACATGATCACCTATCGCCTTCTCAGTTGTGTCTGGATGTAGCGACCACACATGCAAAAACTTCTTCCTCTGAATTGCTTGAAGCGTAGCAATTTGAGTGTTTCCTCCTTTTTGTATGGTATTAACGACTTTTTTCGCCCGTTTTTTATTATCAGCTACTACTTTCCATTCTTCGGAAACAGCGTTATCCTCCAATACTGTGTCAGCAGATTCCGATATACTCTCGCTGGTTTTCTGCAGTATGGGCGCAGCCTTATTCTTGGCTCGTTCGGCCGCTCGGCGCGCACGTTCCGTCACCTTTTCGTGCGGTTCCTTAGCAACACTTCCAACGTTCATCTTACTCGCATGCTGAGCAGAAGGTATCCCGACTGGTTTTTCCATCTCGCTTTTTGAAGTATCCATTGAAATAACGTGAACCTCGATCTTCTCAATTTTAGAGGACAAATCTGCAAGTACCCTCGTTTGTTCCGTGATTGTGACAAAATAATTTCCGATCGTACGCTGCTGATCTTCAATTTTATTGCTTTGTGACTCGATCACTGCAGTTTGAGTCGCAACTTTTGCTGTCAACGCTGCCACTTTCTTCATCAGATCGTTGAAAGCCGATTCGACATTAAATTTTGACATTTTAATTGTTAATGGAATGGATTTTCGTACCATAATATATATGTACCTAAGGAATGATTATTAAAAATTAATCCCCTATATGGGTTAAACATGTAGTTGAAGTTAGAAACATTGAAGTTGATACACTCATCGCACAGACGACTTCATTCACTCTTCCTTCTTCGTTCAGTCTATCTCACTGTGGAATGCGCTCCCCGAGGAAATCAGGATGGCAACCAACCGATTATCCTTTAAAGTTAAGGTTCGCAAGCACTTTCGCAAGAAGCTGGCAGTATCATCACAACGCTAATATTTTCTCATTGTTTGTCTTATTTCTTTTTAATATATTCATTTATTTATGTATATTTATATTTATTTGTGTTTATATTTATATGTAATTAGGTATGTATTATATTTATAGTTTAAATAGGGTTCTGCGTATCTTTATATTTAAAATATTTATTCCTGTAATGATTGCACCTACTACTGTTTGTCTCTGCATCACCCAAAGGTTGACCGGTAGAAAATGCCTATGGCATTAAGTCCGCCTCTGTACATGTATGTGCTTGAAGTATTAAATAAATAAATAAATATTTATACTTACTTTTATTTAAAGTAAAAGTAAGTTGTACTTATAGTTTTTTGAAAACTCATCCCTCTAAGGCTCCTGAGAATATTTCCGATGCGAAATCCGATCGGGCAATCCATCGTGCACACGTTTTATAGCGTCATAAATACCTCAGTGGTGTCGGACGCGTGTGAGGCAGGCGCGGGCGCGGTGGGCGCCACGGTGTTGTCGCGAGATATCCGCTGCTCCCAGTAGTTGCGGTCGAGGTACCGCGACAGCTCCGAGTTGGCTTGCGTGCTGTGTTCCGGGGACGCACTCACGGACGAAGGCGTTGGAGACACTGGAATATATTTAATATTAATGTTTTATGTGCCAATCTTCCTCTATCAAACTACAAGATTGATCCAGATCCAGGGTCTGGATTGCTACTGAGAAATTCCTGATTGATGGAAAAACCCAATTCTCAGTAGAAGTCCGGAGTTTAGATTTGTGCCCGATTGATAGCAATAGGCTTGCCCCCTATTGTATGGGACACTAAATCTCCTCTGTCTAACCCATTGAGGATTACAGGCGTGTGTTATGTTACAAAGTTAGGATATATCTCTTTGCGTGCAAAGAGAGTTAGATATGTTTTAGAATGATCAAAGTCAGTGTATGTTCAAGAAAGAAGAGATAATAGTAGCGTTAAAATTGTTTATGAAATTATTCATTGAAATATTTTATTTACAGAAGTATCTACAATATAAAGCTTTAAACTAGGGATATATATAATAATTGAATTCTACCCGAAATAGGAAAAATATTGTTTACAAAAAAAAAAAACAACCAACTTCCATTAAAGACAGAGATATTAATAAGACAGTTTACAAACAATCTATGTTATGTATGATTGCTATATATTATCACTTACTAAGTTACTAGTTAATATTGCAGTGTGAATGACACAGATTTGGGTTGCGAACACCCATACTAATTTCGAACGGATTTCGACGAAAGGAGACTGGGAGATTTTATATGGGAAGTCGTGAATACTTTTTCTCGGTACCTACTATGTTTCCGGGACAAAAGCTTTAAATGGTCACAGCATATACTCACATGTAGGATGGTGCGGTACAGGATCAGGCGCGATATGATGACGCGACTTGCGTTCCTTTTCTTTCTGTTCGGCCTCGGACTGGCTGAGAGCAAGCGCCAACTGCAGTTCTTCTTCCTCTTGTAATTCTTCTGCAGTCTTGCCTCCAGTGCGTTTCGCCTGTAGATGGGTTAATTTAGTAGAGTTTAACTAAAACAAATCTTTACTATCGCGGGTAGAACCTGAATGAGGCTGACACAGGAGCGTGTGAATTAGCACATAAAAAATAAGAACTTTTTTACAAAAAACAAAAAACACTACACAGTGAATAATAACTTTAATTTCGGAAGTCGGTGTCGTTGGTTAAAAAAACACTACAAAGTGAAAAATAAAAACATTTTAACCGACTTCTAAAAAAAGAGGAGGTTCAAAGTCAAAGTCAAATCATTTATTTCAAATAGGCACTTAAAAGGCACTTTTGAACGTCAAAATTTAAAATTAAAAAATAGGATTGATTCTAGTCACCCATTCCAAAATGTTTTCGTGTGGAGAAGAATGGGCAATGGGTTCTCAATTCACACAAATGCATTAACACTACTTTCTATGTAAATAGGTATCAGTGACAGGAAGTTATTCAAACATCGTCAATATAAGCTATAAGTGGAAAAAAATCGTATTATTGAAGCTAACTCAAACAAAAACTACCCAAGCAATGTTAATCAAATTTATATGGGACCACCTACGAATAAGTAATAAGTCAGGAAGTCTAATTCAGAACAAATTCCACAGAAAAAGTGGCCCTACTTCAAACCAAAACGACGTATGATTCAAAATACGAATCACTTCCGAGGTTACATGAAGACATGCTTGGTGATTGGTTTAAATTCAGAACGAAAGCCGGGATTGGTTCCCGCGCGTGCTGTAATGTCTGCTATGACAGTTGAGTCAAGTGACGTGGACGATGTTATGCAATAAGTGCACCGGACCAAGTCAATAGTAAAAGAATATTATTGTACAATATTTTTTATAATATATTTTTGTTTTTTTTGGGTTACTTTTTACAATCCAATGAACTCTATGTCCTGCGAAATATGATTAATTTATTAAGTTTTTGTCTAGAAGACATTAAAAGAGAATCTTTCAAACTGGTAGGTACAGCAGTTTTGTGTAACATGGTATATCCTTTTAGTGATTTATAAAAATATTTTTCGTAAAAATGAACGGAACATACTCTGCTGGCTTTCACAGGCATCCTGTCGTACTCTTGTCTTTCTAGCTTAACTGAAGCTATCCGCTTATTTTGCCGAATTGGATCGGCAGGGAAACTAAAAGAAAGCAAAATAGAATAATGTTATAATAATAACTAAATTTTATGGATTTACTTTTCAATATTTCATCAATAAAAAAATAAAAAATAAATTGGTAAAAAATTTACTGACTTCATTTTGCATAGTATTGACCACCTCGGTTTGATAACGTATTTGAAAATCTTTGAATATAATTATAATTTTGCTACTATTTACCAGTGAAAAGTGATCCCTGGACATTTTAATCTTGTATGGCTCCTGCACCACTCCACAATACATGCTGGCATGATGATTCACAGCTGTAGTTCACCATGATAAAAACGAAAACGTACCCGAAGTGCTCGCTTGCAAGAAAAATGTCCGACTGATGACGCGCTGGGTACAATTTTTAAGCCCCGCCTACTTGGGCCTAATATTTGTTGGGTCATTTTTTTATCGCAGTTACATTTCCTGACTTATTACTTATTCGTAGGGGACCACCCCTGAGGCATACCCTATCCATTAAAAATGTAATTTTGCAAATCCATCAATTTATGACGGAGTAAAATGCCCGAACATACCTACATAAAAAAAACATCCGAATTGAGAACCTCCTCCTTTTTTGAAGTCGGTTAAAAAAGGAAGACTTATGCTCAGCAGTGGGTGAAGTCGGGCTGTGGATCATGATGATGAATACAGATGTAAAGATCATAATATCGTTAGAAAAAGTCTTAAATGCGTTGGTTATGTTCCCCTTGTTGTAATCTTCAAGTACTTTAGGCATTTACATAAATATGAGATATGAGGACAAATATGATTACCTACCTACAGCTACGCTTATAGCAACGATTTGAATCAATTAGCCAATACCTACTAAAGATTTGCTATAAAAACCGATTGTGTGCATATATATATACTAGCTTCTGCCCGCGACTTCGTCCGCGTAAATTTTTTTTGTTTCCCCGATCCACCCCGTCGCAACGTGTCGCCGGCCTGCGCTATTAATTCATTTTCACTTGGCGAAAACTTCAGACTTTTTTTCTTTTTGCTCAACTCCTAAGGGTCCTAGCGTCAAATTTAATAGAATATAGCCTTCCTCAAGAACTGGACTATCAAACGCAAAAATATTTTTATATATGCGACCAATACTTCCAGAGATTTAGAGCTTTCAAACCGTGTTTCAAACAAACAAACTCTTCAGCTTTATTATTAGTATTATTTTAAAACTATGATATCTCCTAAGATATACATTGAAATCAAATGATGTCAGAGGCAATTTTGTTCAAAATTAAATACATGTGATGAATAACGTATTTATTTGGATAAGGATTAATACCATGTTTATAAAAACACCTTCGCAAATAATGCATTATTTTAGAACAAAATTGGTCAGCATAAAAGAGGTTATAGTGAGCTAACCTTAAAAGATAGACATATGCTGTCGCGGACTTTTTTTTTAAACTTTTAAAGGGGAATAATTCTGTCATATATGATTTTTGCGAAACTTTAACCGTTTACGCAGCGCACGCAGCGGAAACTCTCTCATAGGAAAAAAATCACCCGATTTTGAAACATTCTTCATTGGTGCTCCGCTCCTATTGGTTTTAGCGTGATGATATATAGCCTATAGCCTTCCTCGATGAATGGGCTATCTAACACTGAAAGAGTTTTTCAATTCGGACCAGTAGTTCCTGAGATTAGCGCGTTCAAACAAACAAACAAACAAACAAACTCTTCAGCTTTATAATATTAGTATAGATTTTAAACGCGATGTTATAATCGTGGACGTCCACGTTACAGCATGACGATAACGCAGGGAAATAAAATGTACAGATGCCAGTACATCAAGCTACCACCAATCTGTAAAATTTCTTTGATAGATTTTCAACTTTACTTCAAAGGATTATGGGATTTCAATTGGGAAAATTTGACAGATTGGGGTAGCTTGATGTGCTGGCGTCTGTACTTACTTATGGAAATATAAGACGATTTTTTTCCGTCCACGATAACGTTGTAACGTGCACGTATTTCCATGCATTTCATGGACACCCACGATTTTATATCGTCACGTTAGAAATTATAAAAGCGCACTATCGGTTTTTGTAGCAAATATTTAGTATTGGTTAAGGCTGCAGTCTTGCAAAATTCACTCGCGACGAATTATTTGCGCAACTTTGTAATTTTTTTCTAAGCAAAATAATGAAATAACATGAAATATTATTATTGCACATGAATAACCATAATATAAGTAATAGCTAGATATTTTTTTTAAGTTCATCTAGGTGGATTATGTTAGGTAAATCAAGTGTTAAACACAGCTCTTTCGCGCCCAACATCATTTCGAGTTCTGTTTGAGCTCTTCGTTTATGGCAATGAAGAATTAATTTAAAAATCTGTTCAGCGCATAATTAGCTCAACATCCTTGTCTTCAAAATGCGCTGATTAGTTTTTTCGAATTGTCCTTCATTTTCTTAATCCAGAGGTCGCAATTTCATCAAAATTCTCTGTTTTTATCTAATAATAAACGGGTTTTTTCAGAATAACTAAGCATCGTATTTAAGTAATAATTAGATTATTTTAATGCCAAGGGTTCAATAAGCAAATACTAAAAAAAAATAGCACCTAAATCACCTTATCCAAAGAATAATTATAATTTCAAAGGACCTACAAAATAAGAGTTTATAAACAAGAATTGAAAGAGAAATTCCTTAGTGGCCGCTGCACGGTCGCAGCGTTCAGACGTGTGGTCCACGACGAATTTTAACTGTTCCCTCTCGCTCTAACTTTGCTCCTGCTCTAACATAGGTTACGCACTGTTGTCTATCAAAAGTTGCTCTACTTTATTATTTTTTGTATATAATTTTTGAGTGTTTTGTAAATATTTGTAATACAGTAATAGTTTTGTAAATATTTGATTTCAATATGGATCGTAAATTTAAAAAAAAATATGCCTGTATGAAAAAAAAAATTGGGCTCAAACGTAGAAGTAATGAAGAGAAATAGATTTCAAAGGTAAGTAAAACTGCTTACAGTATTCATGTTTAGGGCCTAACTACAAGGTCAAATTAAATTAGCTAGCGAGACTCCACAGACGTGATGAGTATCGATACGATGAAACAGATTTTATCGGTACGTTCCCACTAGTTCTACTGAACAGTTCTACGGTAGAAATAATGGGAATTTTTTTTCCGCTTCGTTGTCACTAGTACCATTAACAGTTCCATGATGGAGCTACTGATTGTTTTTTTTTTATCACTAGTTCCATTTTAAAAGAATCTGAAAATAATGGAACTAATGTTGAATTTGTTATCAGTAGTTCCACATTATTACGTCATGGATATCGATTTCGTGGTTTTCTAGGGTGATAAGGCCGATAGTGAGGTCAAAATTAAAATCCAAGATGGCGGACGAGAAAATGTTCATATTTTTCGTCATGGATATCGTTTTCGTGGTTTTCTAGGATGCTAAGGTCGATAGTAAGGTCAAAATTAAAATCCAAGATGGCGGACGCGAAAATGTTCATATTTTTCGTCATGGATATCGTTTTCGTGGTTTTCTAGGGTGCTAAGGCCGATAGTAAGGTCAAAATTAAAATCCAAGATGGCGGACGCGAAAATGTTCATATTTTTCGTCATGGATATCGCTTTCGTAGTTTTCTAGGGTGCTAAGGCCGATGGTGAGGTCAAAATTAAAATCCAAGATGGCGGACGCGAAAATGTTCATATTTTTCGTCATGGATATAGTTTTCGTGTTTTTCTAGGGTAATAAGGCCGATAGTGAGGTCAAAATTAAAATCCAAGATGGCGGACGTGAAAATGTTCAAGTTTTTTATCATGGATGTCGTTTCCGAGGGTTTCTAGGGTGCTAAGGCCGATAGTGAGGTCAAAATTAAAATCCAAAATGGCGGATGCGAAAACTTTCTAATTTTTCGTCATGGATTTCGTTTCCATGGTTTTCTAGGGTGCTGAGGCCGATAGTTAGGTCAAAATTAAAATCCAAGATGGCGGACGCGAAAATGTTCATATTTTTCGTCATGGATATCGCTTTCGTGGTTTTCTAGGGTGCTAAGGCCGATGGTGAGGTCAAAATTAAAATCCAAATTGGCGGACGCGAAAATGTTCATATTTTTCGTCATGGATATCGTTTTCGTGATTTTCTAGGGTAATAAGGCCGATAGTGAGGTCAAAATTAAAATCCAAGATGGCGGACGCGAAAATGTTCAAGTTTTTTATCATGGATGTCGTTTCCGAGGGTTTCTAGGGTGCTAAGGCCGATAGTAAGGTCAAAATTAAAATCCAAAATGGCGGATGCGAAAACTTTCTAATTTTTTGTCATGGATGTCGTTTCCGAGGTTTTCTAGGATGCTAAGGCCGATAGTGAGGTCAAAATTAACTAGTGAACCCAAGTGCCTGTGGCAGGACCAGCATTTAGCCAAACATTTTTATCTACGATATAATCATCCAACTTATAATATCCTTGTCTACATAGTGTGCGTCTAATGCATTTTTAAAATTCCTTCTCAATTAGTTGAAGAATATCGAGTGGTATTTTATTATAACATTTTACACAATAACCCATAAAAGAAGTTTTCCTATTTCTAGTGTTAAAATTATGCCTGTCACTTATCTTACTAAAAAGATGTAGATTTTTCGAACTAATAATGTTCAAGTGACATGGAACCGTCATGATGTTAATATTTTTAGACAGTTACCTTAGAGATTCGCATCTGCTGAGGTTGTAGATGGCTCTGACAGCCCTCTTTTGCAGAATGAAGATATAATCAATATCTGCAGCCCGTCTCCACAACAAAATACCGTATGACATGATGCAATGAAAGTAACTAAAATAGACCAGTCTCGCGGTATACACGTCTGTTAATTGATGGATTTTCCAAACAGCGTAAGCGGTTGAACTTAGCCGCCCTGCAAGTGATGATAAGTGAGAACCCCACTGCAGCTTTGAGGCAAGCGTGATCCCTAAGAAAACCGTATTTTCGACGAATTCAAGTATCTCCTTATTCAATACAACGTGACATTCACTACTTCTAACATTCACTAAAGCTAATCTAATGCATTTAGTTTTTTTTATTTATTTAATACCAAATTATTTATAGTAAACCAATTATGGACCATAAGCATAGCGTTATTTACGTCGTCAAGCTCCTATGCACGTCTAGTTACTTTAAAAATCAGTGATGTATCATCAGCAAATAACACCTTTTGTGGGCGGTTTTTCAGTAAATGACGTAAATCATTTATATATACTAAAAATAGGAACGGCCCCAATATTGAGCCCTGCGGTACACCCATTTTGACATCCATCACGAAAAACTAGAAACTTTTCGCGTCCGCCATCTTGGATTTTCATTTTGACCTCACTATCGGCTTTAGCACCCTGGAAAACCAAGGAAACGACATCCATGACGAAAAATATGAACATTTTCGCGTCCGCCATCTTGGATTTTAATTTCGACCTTACTATCGGCCTTAGCACCCTAGAAAACCACGAAAACGATATCTATGACGAAAAATATGAACATTTTCTCGTCCGCCATCTTGGATTTTAATTTTGACCTCACGCGGCCTTATCACCCTAGAAAACCACGAAAACGATATCCATGACGTAATAATGTGGAACTACTGATAACAAATTCAACATTAGTTCCATTATTTTCAGATTCTTCTAAAATGGAACTAGTGATAAAAAAAACAATCAGTAGTTCCATCATGGAACTGTTAATGGTACTGGTGACAACGAAGCTCGTATCTCAATATTAGGTTTAAAAGACACTTAGATATTACTGGAAACATTACAACACTATTAATTAAAGACACATAAATGGTAAAATAAATAATACTTAGTAGAGCAACTTTCCGACCGTGTCAAAATTACGCTAGGTAGGATGAATGCGGGGGACTGTGGGGAGCCCGGGTGCAGACGCTCGGCGCGTGGACTCGCCGCACCCGATTCTTATATTATGCACTAGAAGACTAGGCCCTTAAGTAATTGATTCAAATCCTTGCAAAATGCCCTGCCCAATAAGTAGGTACATGTGACTAGCAAAATTTGAACAATTTGGTTCCCTTTATGACTCCGCCTATTCCTACGAAGTACCTATAGTTACAGGCGTGATTTTATGTTCAGATCCTCTTGATACAATGCATCATCATTCAGTGAAAAAAAGACGTCCACTAATGGACAATAGCCTCCCAAAAAAATTATTGAATCAAATCATGCATCTCTGACTATAACTTGAGAAGGTTCTTGTAAGGAAAAGAGAAAGAAATAGATAAGTAAAAAAGTTTATTAGCATTAGGTACTTTAAGAGCAAATAAATAACCTTACAACTAATAAAAACAGAAAACAATGATTATAATGCCAAAAAGGCCTCAGCTCAGTATAATGTCAGATGACAACACAAGGTGTACCTACAGATTATGTTAAAAAATATAATGTCGAATGTGCGTGTATGTGACTCAGAGACGTTTAAATTGAACTCAATTGATGTTATCTTTGAAGTAATCATTATCACTACATTGAGGTTAGACCAAGTCAAATAAAAGAATATTTAGAGTTAAAGATATTGTTTATTATACAGAAAATCTAGAAAAATATCTAAGTATTGAAATACGATATAAACCCTAATGAAAATTTAAAAATATATTATGTCATATTAATAAAAATTACAATTATGAAATAGTTTAAGTAATATAACTTCAAAACATGATAGCCGTCAGTTTAAAGAATATCTAAACAGAGAGTTAAAAGTATTCCTTGAAGTTTTAAATTCAATATTGGGATAGACAGTATAGTGTTAATGTTGTTTGAGGCGTCGAACAAACTGAGGTGTTTGTGGCACAGTGAGGGGGGCGACAGATCTTTCTGGTACAAATGGTACAGTTCCTGCTTTAGGGACTGGTTTAGCATGATGTATCAACTTTGCTCTCAACTGAGCCTTCGCTCGTTCATCAGCCTCTTCAAGTTCTTTCTCCTTCAACAGTCTCAGTCTTTCTTGTTCCTCTTCCTTTTCCTTCAATTGTTTATCAAACCTCTCTCTTTCAGCTGCACGCTTTTCTGTTGTGAGCGCAAATGGAGCAGCTTTAATTTGATGCACTGACTGAAGCACAGGTTTAAATGGTTCTTTGTAAAGTACCACTGGTGGTTTAGCTTCAAATTTAAAATTCTCTTTGTTTTCTAATGATGTGGTTGAGGAGCCCCCTTTAATAGCAGTGCAGTGCATGCGTTTCTTAACTGCTCCAGGGACAGGTTGTGCTTTGAACAAACTAGCCTGTTTGCGCTCCTCTTCAATTTGGTGCTTGATTCTTTCTTCTCTACGACGCTTCAGTTCTTCATCCCTTTTTTCAAACGAAAATGGCTCAGGTTTAAGTGGACCCATTCTAAGATGATGTTCTTTAGGTTTGTTTTCCGATTTCATTAAAAGCAGGTTATCATTTCTTAGTTGATCAGCAGAGTTTGTTCTTTTGTAGCGGAATTTAGGGCTAATGGGTTTGGTAACATGTACTGGAGGTTTGACAGGTATGTGAGGCTTCTCAAGTATGTGTTTAGGGGCTGGCCGAGCCTTAAATTGATGATTGCCATCGGAACATTGTGCTGTTTTCTTTTGAATTTCTGTTAGCTTGAAAGGCTCTGGAATGGTTATGGGCTTCTTTGGCACTTCAGGCAGGTTTTTAGTGCCTTCTAATACAGACTTTGGAATAGGATTTGCTTTAATTTTGTGTTTCCTGATTTCTTCTAGCTCCATTTCTTCTCTCTCTTGCTGAGATAAAATATGTGAGGGTCTCAAGCGTGTCTTAGATCGCAGCATAGGTGATTGAGGCACAGTGAGACCTGATGGTCCATTAGGTCTTTGAGAACGGAATATCTCAGGTCGCTTCGTATGAAAACGACCAGGAGTGTCCCTTTGGAAATGGTAAATAGATTCGGCCATTGACACAAATCTAGTTCTTGACAACTCTTGAGGAGCACCGGATGGCTTGCGATGTCTGTGGTATACATCTTCTTTGACGTGGAAGTCGAGCTTCACTAGATCCTCTCGGAGTGCAGTGATGTCGTTCATAGACATAGATTTTCTCATATTACCAAAATCATGTTCAAATGAATAATCCAGGTTATTGTGATCGCCGAAATCCTCTTCAATAGGGGTAACGGGCTCGTCCTTGATATGCAATTTGCCGTTTGGAGTGAAATAAATTTCACCACGAAAGTTCGTCACATTTTTAGCCATTTCTTCCACAAAATTGTGATCTACGCAAAACAAAACAACTTATTGTTCGCTCGTTTTCAAACTATTCGTTATTTTCAAATGAGCGAGAACAAACTTTCAAACATGACGTTTAGTATTGCCATAAGCCATTTCAATTTACCCCTAATCAGTCTAAAAACTAATAGGAGTCGTGTGAAATACCTAACATTATATTCTTAGATTTTTCAAGCATATAAATTATAACAATTAATTTTAAATGTTAGTTTATTACCAAGAAGCCAAAACCAAAGCTCAATGATATGACGGGAAAATTATTAGAAAGTCATTGACGTAAGTATTCCAAAAAATAGATTTACAAAATCTAGGCTCACAACATGAATAGGTATATATTTTTTTTATTTACTTTATAGTATAATTTATTATATCATTAATATGCTTAAAATACACAATTTTACACACAACTATTTACACTAGGTAGACACAAAATCAAATGAATAACTATTCACATAAATTGTATTCTGTGAAGAAAAGGAAGGATTCAATGAATTTTATTATTGTTGAATATTATGGACGTATTGCACTAATCGTAACCACAATTACCCATTTGCCGATTTTATTTTTTAGGTGTGGTAACTGTTCCGACCGTTCGGAAACTAAACGACAAACCCGGTAAAAATACAAATCCTAATAACCGTATTCAAAACTGCAATTATAGAAAAACAGCAATAAAACCAACTATCCCACATAAATGACTGAGAAGGGATATACAGTTAACTATGTTTTATTCGCACAAGTAATTATTGCAGCGCATACTCTAACATTTCCAAACGAAACCGCTAATGTCAATCTGGAATAAAAAGTAGCGTGATCGTGATTGTGTTTTTGCGTGAATCAACAATAGATTACTTAATTTGTAATTTGTTTTCTGGATTATCGATTTGAAACGTAGTTTATCTTCATTTAAACAAGATATATCTTAAAAATGGCGCAAGCTTCACTACCAAATCCTAACACGTTGTTGCCTCTTGAACTTGTGGACAAGTGTATAGGCTCTCGGATCCATATCATCATGAAAAACGACAAAGAAATGGTCGGAACCTTACAAGGTTTCGATGACTTCGTAAACATGCTTCTGGATGACGTCACAGAGTATGAATCAACGCCAGAGGGAAGAAAAATAACCAAACTAGACCAAATTCTTTTGAATGGTAACAATATTGCAATGTTGGTGCCTGGTGGTGAAATGCCCGGTGATTCTTACGACGGATAGTGATACTATTCCATTTTAGTTTATGAATAAAGTATTTATAAGAGCAAAATGTTTCTTTTTGTAATCAATACTCATTTACCCAAAAATTGTGCAACCTAAATGTTGTTGTCACGCATTTCATTATTTTGTGTGCATTTTAAAGTAGGAATGATGATACTAATAGATTAACAACATATAAAAACCAAAGGCTATGTTTGCATATGCAGGCAGAAGAATATTCTGGTGTTGTATTCAAATTCACAATCTTCTATAAGTAATAACACATTAACACTTATCATAAGCTTTGTGCTATGATATGAAAAGTAATAAAACTAACCTGTGGCTGTGTAGTAGGTCCATAGTCGCTGGCAGTGTCTACAATCTCCAGTTTTGTAGATGACGGTGGGGGCCGGCTCACTTTGTCAAAGCAAGCATCGCACACACGCACCTGTTAACAAACTACTGTTTAAATATCCTGACAGAAGTATAGGGCTGGTCTACACTTGCAATGGAACACAGCTGGATTGGTGTTTTGAATGGACTCATAACAAAGGCAAGTCGGCTGTGCAATTTCAAAACCTAGTAAGGGAATTTTTTTTTAAAATCATTTTATCGCATAATCTTGCTAACTTAGTCTAGTTAAGCAAGATTATGCAATAAAACGATTTTTGTAAAAAGTGTCCCTTACTAGGTTTTGAAATGGGACAGCCGAAGTAATTGTGCAGTAAAATGTTGACAAACCAAAAATTCATTATCTGCCTAGCCTTTTCCTGACTATGTATGTTGGGGTCGCCTTCCAGTCTTTTATTATCACCTATGCATAAGGAGGCTCTGAGCTTATAAATACACCCCTCTGGGTGTATTGCATAAGTTCTAGGTTAAGTACACAATAATTCATTTTTTTCCTCTTTCTTACCTCCTTTTCAATTCCAAACTTGGGCAAGGTAGATTGCTTGGCACTACACTGCTGACAAAAAACTTGACCACAAGCACGACAGTGATGTCGACGCACCATCAACGAAAACGCCACCCGACATCTGTTGCAACAAAAGAAATAGCTATGTATACCTACCTTATAGCTAGTGGAATGGCCTGTTTCAAGGTTCAAAGCCTTGAATCTGTTTTATAGGAAAATTAAGGTAAGCAGCAGTAACATAAGGAAAATTAACCAACTCAATTGTTACTTTACTAGACAATAAGCATTTGTAGTTTCAAATGTATTTTTTTTTTTTACAAGAATTCTGTGGTCATTAATAGTCAGTGTTATGAAGTTTGGTTGTACATAATGTAATACATACCTGTGGCAAACTTCTCCGTCTGCCCACTCCGGGGCGGTATCAGCAGAGAACATAGCGTCAGACTCCTTGAGGGGAGGGAACTTGTAACACTCAGCCTTCAAAATGTTCACAGTGTCCTATTCACAAAAAACATTTTCATGAAACACAATAAAAAACTTCACTATGACTAAGCAGAATCACACTAGAAACAATTATTATGACAGAAATAACTCACAACTGACTATCATAACATTACCACTGTACTTGGTTTATACAATATTTTACCATTTTCCTATATTTATAACGTTTATCACAGAGGCTTCGAAAAGAAACGATAGCTAGCACAAAAGAGTTGCTACCTAACTGTTTATGTTGTTTCGCGAGATTATGATTCATACTGCGTCTGACTGATAACATGTGACGCGGCATTCGCAGGTATACCTATACTATAATATCTAGGTATGTACACAACAGATACCTGTCTACAGTTAAACGGCATGTGCACCCGTTTGGAAACAGGTTGAAAGAGCGGCTGTTTTGAATGAGTAATGTAATTGATTAAAAATAACTTTTTTCAAGATAAACATTGCATTGTTTTATTTAAACTTATGCATGAATTTATGTACACTACACAATAAGGATAGTACATAGTATACAGAACAGTATAGTAGGTATATTAGAAGGGCAATCTTGGCAATACATAAAATATAGATAAAATCACTCCACAGGACATTGACATGTGACCCGTACTGTAAACAGAACAATTATTTGAATGTACAGCCGAGTGCAGACCAGCTGATTAGATTGAATTAAATGAGCGCTTACGTGCATGGGCGTCAGTTCTTCTCATGTACATTATGTTTATTGAAGAACAGATAGGTAGTTTACACTTTACAGTACAAATGTGGCAACGACATGAAAGCCCGACATAATTTAATTATAGGTGTGGCTAGATCAATATTGCAAAGAACTTACGTTGTTCAACCTTGGAATGGGACACAAAAACGTTCACTGAACTGTGACAATTTACATCTACTGAAAATTCTTATTTTATTCAGCTATCACAGCTAGCAGTTTCTTATTTGATTTTCGGCATGTTTAGGAAATGATTGAGTTGAGAATAATTTGTACTGATAGAATTTTTGTCACATGAAGTTGAGTAGAAGTTGCCCTGGTCAGTTTTATAAGTAGGAATGCTGTGTTAAAATAATGCTAGTAAGTACTGTATATTTATAAAAAAAAATAAGTCCAGATGCAGGCAGGGATAAGTTGAGAATTTTATTATATCATGGTAAGTAAAAAATAAACCAGAATTATATTGTTCCACTGTGCTGCAAAGGCCCGTTTATAAACACGAGTAATAAATAATTGGTTTGGCCTATTAAGAGATGTTTACCTTTACCATAGGTCAGTCAGTGGTGTGCTAGATTGATAATAAGGCAAAAAACGCCAAAAAAACACATTTCTTGTATGGAGAACCCTTATTTTCAACTTTATTGTATTTTTATTATTTTTTGTTATAACGGCAATAGAAATATACACTATGACAATTTTAACTGTCTACCTATTGCGGTTCGTGAGATTCAGTCCGCTGACAGACGGACGGACAGCAGAGGCTTAGTAATAGAGCACCCTTTGGGTACGGGACCCTAATAACCTCCTCCTTTTTGGAAGTCGGTTAAAAAGTACCTATATATGAAAAGGTCATACTGGTAGATGTATTATTTTGTAAGTAATCCTTCAGGCTACCACGGCGGTGAATAAACAGGGTTCTTTTTTTATTAAATTAACTAGTGAAACTTCACAAAAGCAGACTGATTATTTTAAGTAACGTGCGGCACAGGGGCGTTGACTCCGTCATCAATTGTTTACTTTAATAATGTTGTAATGATTTGACGAAGTTGGTTTTCTTTCATGTTAAAATCAATACGCCCCGTGTTACTTTTTCGGTTCTGGCGGAAACCTTATGATTGTACGAGCGAGCGATTTCGATAGCGAACTCGAAACTTTTTTCGCCTCTCGGTCTCGGATAAGTTTTTTTTTGATTATTCAAACAGAAAAAAGGGATACTTTGTAGACTTATGCAGAAGAATTCAAGACAAAAACACCTTGCTTCAGATGCGTTCCGTTTGCCTTTGAACATTCATACATAAATAGAAAAAAAATAAAATTGCTGACTTATGCAGAAATGCTGCAGCTCATGCAGCACCTGGGTTTTGGAATCTAGCCTTAACCTTTTCTAATGCCAAGAAAACAAAATTGAATAAATATCTAGTTTATTTTTGGAGCAGCAGCGCCCCCCATTAGTCACTCGACGCCTCCCGAGGGGGACGTGCCCCACCTGTTGGGAACCCATGAAGTAGAGAGACGCTCATCAAGTCTGAAGTTTCGCCAAAAAGACCCTGTTTACCTTTCTGCTATTTAGTAATAACTGTAAGATTATTCTCGTATTACCTGAACTGATCTGTATTTGGGTGAGTTTCGGAAAGCAAAGGCCCAAGCTTGTATCAATTCGAGGATCTTGCTGCGAAGGTTGTCATGCTGTGTGGTCTTCACCAGATCACGGAGCATTTCACAGAATGCTTTAGATGTCACTTCATCATGGACTCCAGAACCTGGTAAAATAATATATATAATTTAATGTTTGAAACCACTCCTGTGAATCATTGAATGAGGTAGTATGTAAATGTAAACAGAGGATTGGCAATATTGGTATCAGATTCCATGTTATAGGAGTTGAGTTGAGCATATCATTTCCTACTTATGCAACTAAATGGTCCACAAAATATAATTAGGCTTTTTCTTTTTATAACACTAAACACGGCGAAGACGGGGTGACGATTTGGTAACGTTTGCAGGGCCAACATAGCCAGGGATCGCGCAAGACAGGTAGGTTTGGAAGAAAAAAGGGGAGGCCTTTCAGTGGGTCAGAATATAGACTTACAAAAGAAAACACTTTCAATTAACAGTAATAAGAAAAGAAGTGGTTGTGTGTCTTTACAATCGGTGTTTATTTTTCGCGCGTATGGGCGCCAGAAAGCCGTGTGCACAGGCCCTAAGGCCTCCATGGGCCACAACATAAATATTTTAAAGCAGTTTCAGTTAGACCAATTAGCAAATTGGGTCATATTGTAGTGTGAATGAAGATATATAATTATCTTGTTTTAATAAGTGGAAATTCACTGCTTCTTCACTGAACTTCCTATTAGACAAGAATCTTATTAGACCCTCTATACGTGCTCAATCCTTTTTTTACCCAGTTTTTGTAGTAAAATTATCAACCCAAAAATATAGTTTTTGCCCATCATAATCCCTAAGTTCATGAAACAGGGAGGGAGGCAGCCCCCTTGTTTGTCTTTTCATTCATTAGTGGGAATTCCATATCATTGTACTCATATTCATGCATAATTAGTTATCATAGTTTAGTTTAGTTTACAGATAGTGCAATCCACGAAGACGCACCCCCCTCTTTTTCCTAATGCTTACAGCACAAGTGTGCAACATTATGTTAGTGTGTTAGTTTTGTTGATACACATTTATTATTATTAGTGGGTAATTAGTGTATTGAAAAAACTAAAACACTAGTGGAATTAACTAGCAATAAACACTAACGATTCGGAAAAAGAGTGGGGTGCGTCTTCGTGGATTGCTTTATCTGTATCATTAGTTATAATTAGTTCAGAGTTAAAAACTCTGAAGATAATGATCCCATTTTCATTAGTTATCTTAATTACACATTCAGTTCATTTTTTGGACTTATTTAAATTATGTAAATAAGTCCAAAAAATGAACTGACCAACTTTGGTTATTATAAAAATAATTTTTGTAGTTAACAATGACAATACTTATTAATTTATGCACAAAGTTCCAGCATTGTTTAATTATTATTTTACATACTTACAGATAAAAATGACTGTAGTAAATAAATGAGCTTGCTTACCACAATTTTTGACAATACTCTCAAGGGTGAGCAAAGCAAACATAGCCTGGTGCGGATTTGATGAGTACAGTTTCTTTTTGACTGCTGTCACTGCATATTTTGGTCTGTAACAAGCATTTATAACATTACTGTTTTCCCGAAGAAATGTGGACATTCTATAGGTACACCTCTGTGCTGTACCTGTACCTATAGAATGCCCACATTTCACCAGATATGTTGAAGTCCCATACATTAGGGGGCCGAGTCTACTGCCATTAACAGGGCACAATTAAGTAATAAGCATTTATATTTGGACATTCAAAATCATTGTATCTACTTTATGGTTAAAGTAGCAACAGGACTATCGCTATACTGTGATGTATCACTTCAGCTGAGTCACATAAGGCGCTATCTGTATACAGTGTGTACCTTAATGTGAATCAGTATGACTACTTTCATTGTGAGACCTATTCTTATACAATCTCATAATAATAGGCTCTTCATAGTTCAACAATTTTCATTCCGCTATCATGATTTGTGACATAGGATACTGATGGACAGTTGGACACACATGATAAAATATTACCACTTTATTGATTTAATTGAATTTCAGTGTTTGATAACTTAAGAAGTATCTTAATTTTTTTCATACAGTAAATGTAATTTATAATGAGCAAAATAAGCAATGCACTATTTTTTTTTTTATTATTTGCTGATTTGTGACTATATCTGTAACTTGCATAAAAAATGGTGTTAATGACTGATTAGTAATCATAAAAACATCATCATCTGCCTTGCCTTTTCCCAACGATGTTGGGGTCGGCTTCCAGTCTAACCCGATGCAGCTGAATACCAGTGTTTTACATGGAGCAACTGCCTATATTATGCAAAATCACATAGCGGACCAGAATACTATTCAGTTCTGATTAAGTAAAGAAAATATTGTAATGAAATGTTAAAAAAATTTAAATAAGTACCTATAGCTTTCTAAATTAAATTTAGGGGTCATTCATGATAGAAGACTTAAAAAGGTAAACAATGTTTTGACCTTTTCTGAATATTTATGATATTAGTCAGAAAATTACTTACGAACAATCATTCTGTCTAATCAAATCACATATTTGTAGGATAGTCGGCCAATCGGGATCCAGGCGAAGATTACTTGTGGCTTTATCTAGAACAAATTATTTCACCATTATAAAATCAGTACCTAAAGGTATTGATAATGGGACGTGTATTGTTGATTTCTGTAAGAGCTTGTGACTCGTATCCGCAAAGTATACGATTATTATTAGTGTAGATTATTTCAGAAGAAAAATAAAGAAAGCTAAATGCTAATCAGAGAAAATTGCCCAGTAAAATTGTGACAACGAAGTTGTAATTATTGTTGTGGTCGTACGCGATGATGCGTAATAAAGCAAATTACATTATTGTTACTCACCAAGCAACTTATCAAAATTATTAGCTCGAAACATCTTTTCATATGAAACGCAATAATAAACTTTTGTTTTAGAAAATCAACAGTGATTGATTCGATGGACAGAAAAATGACAGCACAATTTTGTCATTTTTTTTTATCTGTATGTTGGCAATAATGAACGTCATTCGGTAATGGGGCTGCTATAGAAAAATAATGACTAATATTGAATACTGGCAATGTTAGTTATTTTAGGATGTGAATGTGATTATAAAATACTTTGTTTTGTAAGTGTGATTTGTACTACATACCTTAAGCACTTTTTCCTAGGAGATTTCTTCTTGTGGTACAAATCTAACTTAGAAAGATGTATGAATGACTAGCTGCGCCCCGCGGGTTCACCCGCGTAAGTTTTGATCCCGTGGGAATATCGGGATAAAAAGTATCCTATGTGTTATTCTGATGTATAAACTATATTACTGTAAAGTTTCATCAAAATCCGTTCAGTACTTTTTGCGTGAAAGAGTAACAAACATCCATCCATCCATCCTCACAAACTTTCGCATTTATAATATTACTAGCTGCGCCCCGCGGTTTCACCCGCGTAAGTTTTGATCCCGTGGGAATATCGGGATAAAAAGTATCCTATGTGTTATTCTGATGTATAAGCTATATTACTGTAAAGTTTCATCAAAATCCGTTCAGTAGTTTTCGCGTGAAAGAGTAACAAACATCCATACATCCATACATACAAACTTTCGCATTTATAATATAGCTGCGCCCCGCGGTTTCACCCGCGTAAGTTTTGATCCCGTGGGAATATCGGGATAAAAAGTATTCTATGTGTTATTCTGATGTATAAGCTATATTACTGTAAAGTTTCATCAAAATCCGTTCAGTAGTTTTCGCGTGAAAGAGTAACAAACATCCATACATCCATACATACAAACTTTCGCATTTATAATATTAGTAGGATTAGTAGGATAGTACGATTCTAATAACTTTAATTCTGTAAATAAGTACCTGTTATAGTTGCGAATCATATTTTTATCAAGATACAACGTGACACTGATCTGCAAATTGCAAAAAAACGTAGGAAAATTTTCAATTTCTCGATCTACCACTGCGCAATCACCTTAACGTGAATGCTTCAGGTAGCCCGTGAAATTCGAATTTTCTTACGTTTTTTGCAATTTGCAATTATGTATTAGGTTGAATGTTGATCAAAATTTGATTCGCGCCCGTAACAAGTATGTGTTTACATAATTATAATAAGACTCTATAGGACCATGTAATCCTAACTACGACAATTCCATGATGTTAGGATTACCTTGTCATATACATAGAGTTATATTGATGACTTTAATGGTTATAACTCTGTAAATACATCTTTGTTACAGCCGCGAATCAAATTTGGATCAGCTTATAACTTAGTACTGACTTGCAAATTGCAAAATAACGTAAGAAAATTTGGGTTTCGCGGGCTACCTTGAGCATCTTATGGTGATTGCGCAGTGGTAGACCGCGAAATTCAAATTTTCTTACGTTTTTGCAATTTGCAGGTCAATGTCAGGTTGTATCTTGATCAAAATATGATTCGCGACTATAACAGGTACTTATTTACAGAATTGTAGTCATTAGAATCATTAATACATCTTCCTAAGTTAAATTTGAAATCTCATAAGGAAAAGTGCTGGTACAAATCTCACTTAGAAACATGTAGGTATTAACCGCTCAAGCGCTGCCCGTAACGATATGGTTACGCGCAGCCTCATGCTGTCAAGCACCGCCGTGACCGATCGGTTACGCGGCTTCACAAAAAAGGGTCCATCCGAGTTTCTATTGATGCTATTCACTTAAAATAAACTGTTTTGGGTTCTTAAATAAACAGACCATTATATTTTATATAAACAATACTTGTAATAAGAGAGTTGTATTTATAAACAAATGATGTTTTCATGGAGAATTGGTTTGTAAGTGTTTGTTCCCGTGTTAGGTCGATTTATGATAAAACGGCTTTATGAATTTAAACGAAACTATGCAAGTTATATTATGATTAAACAATTTATCTAACAACAGTGTTTTTTTTTAGATTCCCACCTAACATTTTCATAATATTCAAACTCAAAGTTCATAGTACGCCGAGCCGTATGTAGCCGTTACACCACACGACTTTGTAAATACTCAATTATAGTTATATTGAGTTGTTTCTAATAAAACAAATGCTATTAGGCTACTACTTATACCTTTATTAACTGATAACTACCGTTGTATTGTAAAAATGTACCACTTAATTGTAAAATTATAAGATTTTGTTGAAGTGTTTACGTAAAAATTTTTGAAAAATTTTTTCACCAAAAATGATTTTTGTGATGTTTTTTCGTGCAATTTTTATCTACAAAGACGTATAATATGTTATTTAATCCACTTACCATCGATTTTACACAAAAACACTAACAAAACACTCACTAAACAATAACAAAACACTTAAAATGAATCACGCACTCGCGGCCATTAGAGAATCGTAAACACTGATTTTAACTTTTTTTTTCAATTGTGCCAACCTATATTTTTCGTCCGGAAATGTTTAGTCGATTAGTTTATCTACAGGACCATAGAGTAAAACAGTCGCACAGGATATTAGACCTTAAACAGCAATACAAATAGATGTTAAAGCCGCGCGAAACGGCCGTATCACATTGGCAACGGGCGGTGCCTGACGGTTGAGACCCGCGCGTATCACATGTGATACGTCGGGGCTTGACCGGTGTTTCTATTTACACGAACGTTTGTGAAGTTCCACCAGGTAATAATAAACTATATTATAGTTTAAACTATTTTATGAAGTTCTGTATTATGTACCTATTGTAGAAAAGATTTTTTTCTCCAGAACGGTAACCTCAGTTTGCTACGAAACTTGAACGGCGTTGTTAGTTATTCCATTTTCGTTTACTTCATAACTAGATAGATGGCGTTGTTAGTTCAGACTGCGCTATGGTTTCGTTCACAATAATTTTGATATAAATATTTCTCTAGAGCTAAAATTGTGAACTGCGTACCATCCAGTACGTTAACTGCGATTAATATTTTTGAACTTTGTGCATTTCCAAAAGTGTACAATATACCTAACTGTTACTTACTAGTTTTTGCCCGCGGCTTTGCCCGCGTGGAAAGCGGCAATTATCCCATGAGAACAACCGGTACCCTAGTTGCGTAACACACTATCAATGACAATCTGAATCACTTTGAAAGATATTGCTACTCCATTATAATCTGGGGCCACGGGAGTGCCCCCGCCAAGACGAGCCAAGCGAAGCGCACGGGCACTACCTACCTTTTCTCGAAGCACTTCGTCGTATTTTTTAACCTTCTTAACTTGGGTTTGGATTTTATCAGATAAACAAAATTTTCGGGATATGATGTCAGTGGTTCACTTATTAAACCTACTTATAAAGTTTCAATTGTATAAGCTCTTATACTTTAGATTTTATTGATATCTAAAATATCCCCGATTTCGTCACTGACTCACTGACTTTACTGATGATCATCAAAACACTTAGGGTATTTCCTGAAGTCCTAGAAAGCTGAAATTTGGTATGTAAGCTAGTAATAGTACACAAACAACAAAAAAATCTTAAAACTTGAAACTTTTACCCCCCAACCCCTTAAAAAATGTATATAGGGGTATATACATTTTCAGACCTCTAGCATCAAAATTTACGGAAGTCTCATACAAACTTTCACCCCCTAGTCCTTGTTATAAATAACAAGATATGTATTTCAGGATTTTTAGTAAATCATCCCCTACCCTTTAAATTAAGGAATGACTTGTTTTGGTTTTCCCATACAAACTTAATTTCATGCTTGAGATCTGAAAATTATACAAGTAGGTACATTCTTCTTACAAATTAAAACATAATTCAAAAAAAAAACAAAGTAAGAAGAGTTGTAATAATTTTTAATGACGGTCTTAGACACGAACTAGCACCTGTAAAATCTAAATTTGAAATTATCAATAGAGCATTCGTTCACCGAGAACAGTTCCCAATATGTGTCGCGTATGCTATCACCATATTTATAAGTCAAGGGCTAAGTTTGAATAATGCTCTCATTGATATCGGGCAGGCTTATGTAGCTCTCTCTAGAGTGACTAGTGTGCAAGGTGTTCAACTTATAAATATAGACTTCAGTAGTATTAAGGCACAACAGACCGCGATAGTTAAATATAATCGCCTAAGAGCCAAGTATCGCCGTGATCTATCGCTTATTGTAAACAGTAAGCCAACAAAGAATAAAGGCAAAGATATAGAATGGGCTATGAAAAAGGCACATCTGATATACAGACGCCAGCAGGTCAACATACCCCAATCTGTCAAATTTCTTTGATAGATTTACAACTTTAGTACAAAGGAATAAGGTTCATATTCAATTGGGAAAATCTGACAGATTGGGGTAGCTTGATGTGCTGGCCTCTGTACAAGAAATACACCCCAAAAAAAGAAAGAAAAAATTAACAACAGAAAAAATACTCGTATAAATATCATAAGCAACTTACAAAAAGAAATGAAATCCCACAAAAACATTTCATGTTAAATGTTGCCAAGACGAGACCATGTAGCTCGCACTGTCAAAAAGTAATCAGTAGGCCAATTCTGCTAATTTAAAACGTTCAAAATCTAGTCGCAGTCTCATCTCGGCGACAAACAAATGTCAAAAACTTGTCAAAATGTAGGGAAATTTGAAGTATTTTTGACAGATTGAAACTGAGATCCGACTGTGAACGTTCTTAAAAATTACGAGAATTGCCCCTCAGATCTCATGTAGAGCCAAGCTTCTAACTCTACACGCCCTAACTCTACAAGGCCTAACTTCGCAAACTACATCTTAGTCAAAATATATGGCTTGGCCATTTCGCTACATTCATATGAGCGTAAGGTGAAAAACTCATACAATGGTTCTTGTAGTAACGAAACGGCCAAGCCATATATTTTGAATAAGGTATAGTTTGCGAAGTTAGGCCTTGTGGAGTTAGGGCGTTATTATATATATATTATTTATTTCTTTTAATTTTTACTTTGACAGTCGTAAGTAGACGAATTCCATTCCTTTAGTTAATATTCTAATAATTTTATTATTAACAGACGCCAGCACACAGTGTGGTATTTTGCCTTAGTTGCGGACATGCTCGTTTTATGTGTTTTTAGGAAAGCTTAAAATCAAACAAAACTCTTAATAAAACTCCGCCGGCTCTATCTACTGTAGTTTAAGAGAAATAAATAAAATCGAGAAAAATCCTTAAAAATCATAAAAACACCATGTCTCGTTTTTTCATTTGATTTTTACACGAAATGTTTTAAGGTGTTATAGAAATTCACTACCAAAACCATTTTTTTCTTGAAAACTTTAAAAATCTTGCTCACACAAGTGGGAATTAATTTTTTCTATGATTTTGAAAAATATGTTTTTCTGGCTATTCTTTTCACGGTCGCGTTTTTTTTCAGGCTGCATGTTGACCACTATAATAACCATCACCACAAAAAAAAAATCTGTTGCAACAATCCCAGGATTTCGGAAATATTGAATTTTAAAATTTCCGGTTGCATTAGAGTCATCCGATCCATATATATCCTCATTAACACTTAGTACCTACACGTCATAAACATAAAAAAACCTTTGCTATTATCGAAATCAGTGCTTCAACTCCTATGCGTCACAACAGATAATGTTCACTATAGTCATTTAGAATCCGAAGAAAATAATATTACACTGACGACTGACGAAATCATAATTCAATCCGATAGCGAGGATATATCATAAATAAGCGTTTACAACATTGGCTAGCATAATTGTATTCGATTGAACTAATCAATTTAAAAATTTACTACTTTGTGACAATCCTATTTCCATAGAAATTTAATAAAAACTTAGAAACGCAATATTTCCGAGATCTCGCTAGATACATATTTAGAATTTTCTCCAGTTGAAGGTACTTTACATAAGTATATTATGAAAACAAAAAAAAAACGCGACCCGTAAATAGCTAATTTAATATTTTTTTTTCATTTATTGATAAAATATTTTTTATTCTCGTTCCTGTTACGTTAGAGACTTGAAAATTTTTCAATTTTTACATTTCAAACCAACAATTAAGTGGTAGTTTATAAGTTACTGAAATTTGCTTTATTCAAGAAATATAGACTAAAAACTTTTTTCAAGAAGGTCGGTGACCTTTCACTAAAATATTTGTATCTCGTAAATGAAGTGAAATTTCAATACGGGGTTTTTTTTAGAATGATTTATTAAGGTTTAATCTACAAAGAAAAAAAATAAAACTGGCATGTCCGCAACTAAGGCAAAATAATACACTGTGCAGCACATCAAGCTACCCGAAACTGTAAAATGTTCTCAATTAATTTTGAACCTAATACTTTAGCGATAAAGTTGAAAATCTAATACATTCACACACGCTGACACACAAGTAATCTTTGGGTTCCGTTTTTTCATTCGGACGGACGGAACCCTAAAAAGAGAAATCGGTAGGTTAGTACCTATGTAGGTAGTGAAATGACACGATATTTTTCTAGTTAGGTAGGTAGGTACTGATAATAGAATATGAGAATATATGAATCACCTTGGAACATATTAGTTTTATATGTTTTGTATCATGCACTTTTGAAATCTTATCACAGGTTGACACACCTTATGCAACAAATTCTTAGCTTAGTAGGTACGTAGTATTACTAGTACCTACTAAGAACTGAGAGTTTACTTATTTTCCAACACTAGGTACACACGGCTACACATCAAGCTATACAAAACCAGTTTACGCTGGTCTCCCATCGTACGGAAATCCTATACAATGTGAGATCAGCTTATACTGGAAATGTATAGCTTGATGTGTAGCCGTGTGTACTACAGTTTTTTTTGTTTGTAAACAGATTTACCGTTTTATTTGTTTTGAAGTTTAAATGGGTTTATTTGGCCGTGTACTTAAATGTAGAGAGTGTTTGTGCTATCTGTTTAAGAGTGAGTGAGCAAAAATATCGAAGACAGTGATGGAATAGGTACTGAATACGTGAAAAAATACCTACAGGAACAACATGAACACGACAAAAATCTGCTTTTGAAATTCGACGCACTATTGCGGACGAGTAGAGCTCAGCTAACAGTGGTGACAGCATTGGAACGTCCCATGATGACGGCAATGAAGACATTGTATCACGATTTAGTGGAACTTAGACAAATAATCGTCCTTATAAATCCACATTTACAAAAGACAAGCTAACAAAAAGGAAAAACTTCTCAGGAAACATTAATTTTTAATGTTCTCAAATTATTTTTATAAAATATATATAGTCGTTCAGCCGAACACAGTGGTGTATTAACAGAATATGTTTCGTCGAACTTGGAATAATCAATCACAAAACCATGTTTATCTTTCCGATACTCCACCATATCTATAAAACGATGACCCCATAAAATTTCTTGGGTGGTGTAACTTGACTTCACTTGGACGGGCTGTCCAGTTGATTCTATAGTGCCTTCAAATACTACTAGAATTTCCATATCAGCCTTCAATATGTCAGAAGCAGACATTGAGAAAAAAGGACTGTTCTCATCTATTGTGTGCACAGCAGAAACTGGGAACATAAATGAGATGTTCTCACTTGAATCCATGGAAAGATCTAGTTTTATTTGGTCATCCATCACATCGATGGGGCTGTGCCTGATCAAATAAGCTTGAACGTTGCCCGCAATGATCCTCGATTTCCTGATATTCCCGATTCTAAATATCAAGCATAAATTACGATCTCTTTGGTCGATGATGGCATTCTTTGAAAATAAGAGCGTCTGAGCTCGATTCTTCGGCCTCGTTAATTTGGCGAAAACAATACCAACGAAGAAGGATTGTGTTATAGTTCCGATGATGCTCTCAATGCACATTGTGAACATAGCTGAAGGACACTCGAGGGTGATCGTTCTAGTTCCGTAACCGATGGTCGTGTAGATTTCAATGCTGAAGAGGAATAAAGATGTGAAACTGTAGATTTCTTTCACACATGGAACCCAGTCGGAAGGTTCTGCAACATGTGGCATGTGTTCCGATTCGAAGTCACCGTGCAGCTCTAAGATAACCCACCATATTCCTGTAAACGCTAGCCAAATGATGATGTATGTTAAGATGCAGTATAAGAGGGTCCATCTCCACTGAGCGTCAATGAAGCCTTGGATGATGTCGGGGAACACATGGTATTTGGATTCTTTCCACTTCTCCAAATTAAATTGGCCAGATTTAAATACGACGCGACCAACTTTTCTTCTTCCCGATTTTCGGTTTTGACTGTTCCTGTAACGGAACCATAGAAACCGTGTTATTTTTAACATAAGTAGGTATCAGTATTAAACCCTAAGTAGATATTAATAATTAATACAGTGTTTTGCTTACCTGCAAAGTCGACGCTTATTTAAACTGGCTCCTGTTCCGTTTTCAACTTGTTCTAACTTACACGGGCATTCATTTATTAGTTTCTCTTTTTCGGGAAAAACCATTTTCTATAACTTTATTTTTATGTAAAAAACCGTAAAATAAATTTATCTCATTATTATGATGTAATTACTCTCTCGACTGCGCAGTAACTGATATATAAATCCTTCCGCATAAATACCTTTGTGTATATTTGTATAAAAGATAAAACATTAGAGATGTTCTCAAGATCGCATGTAAAACTTTACCAGACTCACGCCTTTTTCCCATGTGGGTAAGTAGAAACTACATACTTAACTGCAAGTGCGTCCGCTGCTACGGTAATTAGAATTACATATTCTTTCATTTAGTAGCTACTATTATTATCTATGTAATGATTGCGGTGTCCACATTTCACATGGGAGAAGAAATTTACAAGTATTACCCAAAGTCCCTAACCTCTGACTACAAGTTTTTGTTTTTACATACAGCTACCTACGGCCTACCTCATTAATGATATAATGATATGGGTGAAATTGCCAACATAACCTGGCCCAGCACAGAGTTATGAGTATGATCTGGCTCAGTGTTTCCCAAACACTCAAAGAGTAAAGTAACTACATACTTACAATGTTCTGCCATGGCCCGGTAATTTTCATACTGCCCCTTCGTGTCCCACTCAATATTATAATTTTAAGCCCCCTCCCTCCCCCCGCTGGTTACATTAATTAAAATAATACACATTTATTGTCATTAGAAGTATATAGGGTGGATTTTTGATCAGTAAGGGCAGCTACCTTAACCGTTGTAGCTACAGGAAATTGGTGCTAGGAGACTTTCCTTAACTTTTTGTGAAATATTGATTTGTATTCACAGATTTTGAAAAAAATGTATGTTGTCAATCAATCTTGTTTCTTATATGGATCAAAAACCTCTACCAAGCTTCTATATCAACAATATCAATAATCAAGTTTCTATATTTATTTTTAAGGTAAACTAGTGTTGAAACCCAGCTTCAAATTTATAGGTTGAGACAAAAGGCATTACAAATTTTATTGCTTGATTAGGAAGCTAATTTTGCGTATTCTTCACGATAAGATAAACAAAAATCTATCAGTGATCTTGTCTTGAATCTATGTTTTTATCACTGATAGATTTTACTGTCATGATGTGTGAAATTGTACTGTCATGTAACACCGTAGATACGCCGTAGGGTGTATCTACGGTGTTACATGACAGTACAATTTAACGAGTTGATGCGTCGATCGATAATATTATTTTAAAACCAGGCGGGAATGCTGCGATCCGTTATTTTATTTTGATGGCCCGGTACCGGGTCGCGTCCCACCAAATGGGAAACGCTGATCTAGCTTGCTACACATTAGTACTCTGTGGTATGGTATGATCTAGTAAGTTACATGTAAACGTTGATCAAGTAAATCTGCCGATTGATTCTGTAAAAATCTCACCGTGAAAACTTAGGTGAAGTGAGTTATCAATAGGCCCCTATTGATAACTCACTTCACCTAAGTTTTCACGGTGAGATTTTTACAGAATAGCAGTTCGTGTTTTAGTTCTATGTTCTAACTATCCATTACTAGATGTCGCCAATCCTTTTAGCGACATCTAGTAGCCGGTAGTTAAAATAGGTTCTTCGTGAAGCTTTGTACAGAGGCCAGCACATCAAGCTACCCCAATCTGTAAAAATTTCCCAATTTAATATAAACCTTATTTCTTTGTAGTAAAGTTGAAAATCTATCAAAGAAATCTGACAGATTGGGGTAGCTTGATGTGCTGGCCTCTGTACTGGTGGACAGAATGGTATACGTACGAGTATTCTGTCCAGGATTGGGTTGTCATTTCAGGGGTTTTGGATGCACCACCCCTGAAATGACAACCCATCGCACTGTACTCGCACCTTACTAGCGGGGCAATTGCGTAAAACACTATCATAACAGTAGGAATGGCTTTCATTTTTACAGTTGAACAACATTCATTGAATTATTTATGGTGTTGAGCAGATATATGTTTCAAGCAATGGAATAGCAATAGCTTTTAAAATTATCCAGGTTGTGTAGTGTGTTACGTAATAGGGTGTTGATCTAAATTAAGAGCTGAGTAATAAGATAAGATTAGACTGCTCATCAGGCCAGCCAATGTAAACTGAGAAATTAATTGTCTTTTGGCTTATTGCTAGCAAGTTTTTCATTTTCAACATTGACTTAATGTTGATGAAATGATGATTTTGATGATTCTTATTTTCCAGTAACCATATTTACCTACTGAAAATTTACTGATACTCAGTCACCAAGCTAACAAAAGAAACTTTGTTTGAGCAGCAATTTTCTTCAGGGCTAATTATTATCTAATCATCACTTAACTTTAACTTAGGCATAATATGGCGGTATCTAAATCATGTGGCTTATTACTTATTCATCTGCCTAGCCTTTCCCAACTATGTTGGGGTCAGCTGCCAGTCGAACCAGATGCAGCTGAATACCAGTATTTTACACGGAGCGACTGCCATCTGACTTTCTCAAACCAGTTACTGGTTAACACTCATTGATAAGACATGGTTGTCAGATTTCTTCTGGGCATCTGACCACACGTAACGACTGTCAAAGATCTATGAATGACAGCCGAGGCCAACAGGCACCTACTCATAAAAAGAGTTTAAGGTTTAAAAGTTAATAAACCATAATAATGCGAGTTATTTATTTAATTTTATTAATTCCTCGTGCAGCAAATATAAGGTGACTTTCGTAAATAACATCTATCGAAGTCGCCAGTTAATAACCGAATGTTTTAATTAAATTATTTTGTGTTTTCCCACAAAACACAACTGCTGATGCGTCCAGCCGTATCAGGGGACATCGATATCGATGCAAACCCTTTCAAGCCTAATGTTGAAGCTTGAATCACTTCGAGGATCTTGAGGAAAGATTTAGGAGTTTATTCTTAATGCAAGAAAATGTTCTTTCGATAAAAATTAAAGTTTTATTATAGAGTATCCCGGGTTTGGGTGGTGAGGCTGTGTCTAGCAACAGGTCAAAAAAGTGACAGGCCCCATCAATTACCTAGTGTTCTAGATCATATTCAGAAACCAGGAAATTTGAGCCCGAAAATGTAATAAGTACTACTGTATTACATTTTTTTCTCACTCTACTGAGTGGGCAAATAAATGATTTGGTTGATTGATTGATTGGGGTACCCAAAAAATTGTTTGATTGCAAGTTGCAACAACCCTCAATATCGTAGACATTTTGTAATTCATGGCACTTCCATGGCACCATCCTGGTCGTTTTGTCACGGTCGGCAGGATGCAATATTCAGCCCGGATGAAGTGTTGTCAGTGTGGGAATTATTTATATTATTGTACATTTTTATGTTTTGGTGGTATACACTTTGGGACAAATCTCTTTCATGGACTAGAAGAGACGAACTTTATGGAAAAGGCTATAAGTACATTCGCCAGCATCAAGCTATCCGAAACTGTCAAATTTTCCTGTTCCACTTTGAACCTTATGCTTTAGCGATAAAGTTGGAAATCTATTAAAGAAATTTGACAGATTGTAGTAGCTTGGGTCATGTCAAGAGAATTGGCAGCAGTGTTTTCATTGTTAGCTTATCAACTTTGATTGCTTTGTCCACCAAGTCTAGTGATTACACTGGACATCATAAAGAATTACAGTTAGTATTTACAAGCTTGTACGATGGGCAATCAATGGGTAAGTATATGATTTTACATTTTGGCAACTTTTCAACATTAGACCAACTTAATAAAATCTCACTTTCACCCCTCATATCTCACTCAAACAGGAAATATCTTCACCAGAAACGATGAAAGGTATATTACGTATTTTAAATTCCCTAAACCCACATCTGACAACACTATGGAGGCGGAAAGAGCAGTGGCCATGACAGAGGAAAGAGCAACGCGACACGCGGGGAACGTAATTCGATAATCGGCGTGCTCTTGAACGCCGAGCTGTCATCCATTTGTCATGTTGACTGACTCCGAGCTGCTGAGTGCTGAGGATGTTACACGTATTACGAAGAGTGATCAGCGATATGTTGATTGTTTAGTTCGCACCTGCGAGCGTAGAAGCAAGGGGGATGTGACAAGAAAATAGAAATGTACATTGCAATTGAACAGCAAATATTTGTATGGGTTTATAAAATCATAGGAATTCACTTTATCCACCAATAGCCATTGTTGATGCCTACACACACAAATGGAATGGGGCTTTACATAATTATGCCTACTTCACTTAACTGCAAATTTCTACTCACCTATACTTATTATTTTCGCTGTTTATCCTTTTTTTTTTCTTTAATTTTTATTCTTGGATTTGCTTTTTTTTTGTAACGTAAAGAAAATCTATTTTACTTGTTTATTACCGATATGTTTTTAAAATAAATGTTTAAAAAAGGTAAAGGAATAATATATGATAATGGTATGGTGGTATGATGTTATATGGTATTGGTATTCAAGATACAGGCTTGCTTAGTTTGGGGCCTCCTGTAATCTTTGTGGCAATAAAGTTTTTATTAATTGAATAATTATTTCGAAATGGAAAGCTACCTACCTACTTAACTAAGTAGGTATACAAATTTGTTTAATACGGTTCCTTGAGTGCCTACCCAATGACGTTCTTAACACCGGTACCTACTTAAAAAAAGAAGCAGACAGAGTTCCTTGCTTTATGCGTACGAAAATAGGCTAGTTTCCAGCATCAATTTATTTAGTCCGTCGGATAGACTATTGGAAAATAATGACCGCGTATTTTTTGTTTTTGTAAATCAATGAATATTGACAAAGATAAAACGCATCAAAACTCGGGAGTGGGGGCTCGTGACGTCAGAACGCAATAAAAATTATACCAAGGTGTGACGTATTGAGAATTTTAAAAGCGTCATATCTTCGTCAATTTCGGTTTACGTAACAAAAGAAAAAATACGGGTCAAATATTTTTTAATTATCTAACTGACGGACTAATTCGATTTTTTCAGTTGACAAGCCTATTAGAAACTAAGTAGAGTAAGAGTCAAGTTCTGCCTCAAACTCTCATCATGATAACTTAGATCAGTCATACTCCCCTTTTTTTTATAGGGGCCACAAACACGTTTCAGTCATGGTGTCGAGGGCCGCAACCCGCAAGCAAAAATTATTTAGGTCTTAATTAAAACGTAATTCCAAGTTAACGATGTAGTTACTTTAAAATCGTTACGTTAAAATCGCTGACTGCGCTCTGCTCACATTCCCGTTCTGAAACACCCGTTTTCTGATGGGCGCGAAACTTAACATTTTAAATTTCGCGCCCATCAGAGAACGGGTGCTTACAATAAAATAGTAACTTCAGGTGGGCCAATAACAAAGGTTGAGTATAACGGACTTAGATACTAGGAATTGACACTAATGACAGCTCACTTCACTTAAGTTATCACGGTGAGGTTTTTTACAGCCGGTCGATTCTGTAAAAATCTCACCGTGATAAGTTAGGTCAAGTGAGCGTGAAGTGAGCTATCAATAGGGGTAATCCCTAACATCAGGCGGAGTGACAGCTCACTTCACCTAAGTTTTCACGGTGAGATTTTTACAGAATAGCACTGCAGAATAGATCGGATATAATCATATTTCTAGGTAGGTAAATAAATTGTTTTGTCTATTCTATAACTTCTTATAAATATAAGGAACAATTTATAAAGGCCAATAAGTCTTTAATTGCTATGCTAGCATAATCATTAAGCTATATTTTATTGCTCTAAAGCAATAAAGTATTATCTTCTAAGTTCTAACAAAGGTTTGATCAATGCATTGTTACGTCTAACGCATTGTTTTGAACATATCAATACGGCATAAACAGGTGTTATCAAAATGATAATATGAATCTAGTTAATAGATTTCTACTCGTATATAGCCAACTACTAGCTAGTACCCATTGTTAAAGGCTCGCTAAGAATGAATGCCCTTAGATTATACTTGTAAGAAATATGAAATAGGCTAAAAGCTGTAGATAGGTATCACAGTACCTATTTGTAATGTGTATTGTCAACATGTAATATAAGTTATATTATTTATTAGCGACCCGCCCCTGATTCGCACGCTTGACAAAACATTGTTTGATTAAAATATGACAATTAAACTGTCCTACCCATAAACCTTATGTGAATAAAATAAGTTCTAAGTGATGATGAAAACAGCATACTTTTAATTATAATATGTAAGTCGTGCAGTATAAAAGATCTAAGCAGTCACACAGACAAGAAAAGCGCCTGTTTTATACCATTTATAGATGACAGATAGAAAGATTCTCTTTTATAAAAGTTAAAAGGATCTAGGTAGTAGGTATCCAGAAAAACTTAAGTACAAGCTTTTCAACCTTCAAGCCTAGTCTAACTTCAACTTAAATGTGACATAAATATATGCAAATGCAGCTTAGCCAACGCATAGTCTCGCCTTCCTAGACAATGGCCCCGATTCTGTTGTTCACAAACTAAATTAAATTTAAGTTCAGTGCATCTTTTTCTTTCTATTTAATTAGGAAAAGGACAGAAGATAAATATTAGTTTTGTCCTGTCAAATTAGTCAGCGCCTGACGTAAATTGACGTATTTTTAGTAGCCAATTTTTTAATCACGTCTAAACTTTTCTATGGATTATTTAATTGGACGGGACTACACTAATATTTATCTTCTGTCCTTTTCTTAATGAAATAGAAAGAAAAAGATGCACTGGATTTAAATTTAGTTTGTAAACAACAGAATCGTGGCCATTATCTATTGCAGTCGTAACGTGTGTTGCGTCTTGATAGCCAAACAAAGGCGCATCTACTCGCCTTGGTCGCCAATAACACAATCTCTTTGTTCGGCAATCTTCAGTATTTCTGCTCTCAAGTATAGGTACCGACCAGCCAGTCAGTAGGGCATGACAAAGACTACCTACTCGTACAATCAAGGAAGCTTTAGTTCAATCAATCAATCAACTCAGCCTATCGCAGTCCACTGCTGGACATAGGCCTCTCCCAGGCTGCGCCACAACACCCTGTCCTCCGCCTTCCTCATCCAGTCCGTTCCAGCCACTTTCTTTAGGTCGTCCGTCCATCTAGCTGGGGGACGTCCTACACTACGCTTGCCGATACGCGGTCTCCACTCAAGGACTCGTCTGCTCCACCGGCCATCGGTCCTTCGACAAACATGGCCAGCCCACTGCCACTTCAGTTTGCTCACTCTGCAAGCTATGTCGATAACTCTGGTTCTTTTCCGGACAATTTCATTCCTGATTTTATCCTTCAAAGAAACTCCGAGCATAGCTCGCTCCATAGCGCGCTGGGCGACCTTGAATTTGTGGACTAGCCCGACCGTCAGTGTCCACGTTTCGGCACCATATGTCATGACGGGCAGGACGCACTGGTTGAAGACTTTAGTCTTCAAACACTGCGGGATAGGCGACGAGAAGACTTGACGAAGTTTTCCAAATGCTGCCCAACCCAAACGGATCCTTCTGTCGGCTTCTTTCTCAAAGTTGTGTCTACCGAGCTGGATTACTTGCCCTAGGTAGACATAATCCTTCACAACTTCGAGAAGCGACCCTTCGATGTGAATTGGACTCGGCAAGACGTGCGAATTGTACATGACTTTCGTCTTGTCCAAATTCATGCCGAGGCCAACCCGCCTAGAGGCTCCATTTAGGCTGTGCAGCATTTGGTCTAGCTGTTCCAGCGTCTCTGCCATTATGACGATGTCATCGGCAAATCGAAGATGTGAAATGTACTCGCCGTTCACATTGATACCCTGTCCAGTCCAGTCCAGCGTCTTGAAGACGTCCTCCAACGCATTTGTGAACAACTTAGGGGATATTACATCCCCCTGTCTCACACCCCTAAGCAGTCGGATGGGTCTGGTTTTCTGATCCTGGATCTGGACAGTCATCGTGGCAGCGTCATACAAACATTTCAACACTTCGATGTAGCGCCAGTCAATTCGACATCGTTGCAGAGAGGCCAGAACTGCCCATATTTCGATAGAGTCGAAGGCTTTCTCGTAGTCCACAAATGCCATACACAGCGGCTGATTGTACTCCTCGGTCTTCTGTACAATTTGCCGAACAGTATGGATGTGGTCTACGGTGCTGAAGCCTTTTCGAAAACCGGCTTGTTCTGGCGGCTGGAATTCGTCAAGTCTCCTGGCGAGACGGTTCGTGACGACCCTCGAGAACAGCTTGTATACGTGGCTCAGAAGTGAGATGGGTCTATAGTTCTTCAGCAAAGATTTGTCACCTTTTTTGAAGAACAGAACCACCGCACCTCTGCACCACGCCTCGGGCGTCGTACCCTCTTGGATGACGGAGTTAAAGAGACTCGCTAGCTCTCTCAGGACTGGAGCCCCGCCCGCTTTGAGGAGCTCTGTCGTTATTCCGTCATCCCCAGGTGCCTTGTTGTTCTTTAGCTGCTCGAGGGCCGCCCTAATCTCGCACTGGTCGATATCCGGGATGTCCTCCGTGTAGTGGCGCGTTAATTCGGCTCGATGGTCATCTGCACTATGTTTCGCTGGCATCACCGTCTGCGTAGAGTATAGGTGCCCGTAAAAATCCTCGACTTCCTCGAGTATCTCGGACTTCGAAGTCACGGTTCTGCCATCTGCAGTTCTTAGTTTCGTCAGATGGGGCCTCCCTAAATGCTGGGCGAACACTTTCGACCCTCGGTTCTGCTCAATCGCGACCTTGATGTCGCGGGTGTTGGAGCACCGGAGGTCGCGTCGCGTCAGCTTCCTAATTTTTAGGTTTAAGGCCCTCTTATCTGACGAAGACGGCTGCATAGATGCCAATTCTCGTCTTTCCCTCATAAGTCCGAGAGTCTCCGAGGAAAGTTTGGACACCTTACTTTTTCGTTGCGATGGGAAAACTCTGCGGGACACGTCGCGTAGTGCTTTGACCACCTCGTCAGCTTTCTCGTCAATAGTGCCTGTGGTTTCCAAAAGGGCGAATCGATTTTGAAGTTCCAGTTGGAACTTTTCGGATCCTAGGGCAGTTTGGAGCTGTGTAGGTCGGAGTGTAGGCCTCATCATACGGAGTCTCTCAGCACGAAAATTGATATTTAGAGTGCCTCGGACAAGCCTGTGATCGCTTCCGGTATTAAACCTACTAATCACGGAGACATCTCTAAATATATGCTTCCTATCCGTCATGATGAAGTCTATCTCGTTCCTTGTCACGTTATCGGGGCTTTGCCAGGTCCACTTCCTTTGGGGTTTCTTTTTGAAAAACGAATTCATTAAGAAGAGCCCCTGCGACTCCAAAAAGTTGACCAGCATTTGCCCCCTGTGATTTCTACGCCCCAAACCGAACAGTCCGACTTTCGATTCGCCGGGTTCTTGTACTCCCACTTTGGCATTGAAGTCCCCCATAACAACGTTGTAGCTTTAGTTAAAGTACTGCAATTGACCGTTACCGCCGCCGCCGTTTACTTACTTGCCCTTGTTTTTATCATTTAAAGTGGTAACCATCGTATAGAAGGTTATTCGTATAGGAATTTTTCATCCTTATCCTTACATAGTATAAAACAAAGTCGCCGAAATGTCTGTACGCGCAAAACTTCCGAATGACTGCACCAAATTGGATAATTCTTTTTTGTTGTGTTCGGTAATAGCTAGGATAAGGTTTGTATGAAAGAAAATATCGGAAATTCGAAAAAAAAATTGCACATATGCGAAGCTGGGGTGGATAATTGGTATAAAAAAAATATCCGCTGTTTCATAGTAAAGTGCAATATCTAGGCGATCAAAGGCAAAATGATTGGCACATCAAATATTTTTTTAAAATAACCGATGATTTATTTGAACGCAGGAGGAGTTCAGAAAGTACTGAATCCATGGTAACAGGTTCCGCGTCGATGTTCCTGCCCCCTGTATATGGTGAAACAAAAAAATTGCATAATTTTAAAATGCAGTGGTTTTAATGCACAAGCATGAGCATAATCAGCCTGTAACGTTCCCATTGATGGGACACAGGTTTACTTATCAATATTTCGAGACATTATGAAAATCTCATTCTACGTGACTCCCCAAGGGTTTAAAACATTACTTACAAAAATTGACAACCTAAAAAGTCCCCGTACAATGAAACAACAAAACAAGTGAATTTCGTAATTAAAACCTAAATGGACATCATTACAAATTATCGCCATTATTCACCTGCTACTTACAAACTGCATCATCCATCTTTGATTTTACCTACCATTACAAAAAAAAACATAACCACTTTATTAAGACCTTACGAAAGTTCAGTAAGTAGCAACAGATTATGGGAAAGTGGTAGGCCATGTTGTATTGGTTTTTGTATGAATGATTGCCAGACAGACAGACGACAAATGAGACGTGTCGGTGTCGAAGAATGTCGGATAACAATAGGAAATAGGTGCGACTTGCACAATTTTCGGGGGCGTGTATCAGTTTCGAGTGGCTGTATTGCAACAAGTAAGCAGGTTGCTTATCTAGAACTACTGGTCCAACGAGCTAAGGATGTGTTAGTAGTCCACAGTAAGAACTTTGCAGTTTCTTGCAAGCGTCGTTGTAATATACGCCCCCAACGATGAAATAAACCTTGAGAATAAAGAGAATTAAAGCCATCAGAATTACCGCATGCATTTTATAAACCACCATGTTACTAATAAGCGGAAAATGATAAGTTTGAGTTGCGGGTAGTTTACGGCTTGACTGCAAAGTCGGCGAATGGCGCAATTAAATTTTTATAAGACTGTTGTTTGTATCTTCTTTAAACGAAGCTCAGCTTGGAAACACACCACATACTTCTAATACGAGCATTTAAGACCCTTAAGAGATTTCAATTGACCCAACCCTTACGCCTTATCTTTCTAAACAAAACATTTTAACGTTATAAACCTCAAACATGGGTGAGCCCCACGCCAATACCATAAAAGGAAACTAGATAAAACAAAACTGGACATGCAAAATCTTATCTGCATACTCTAAAAGCAAACGCAGTCAATTGTTTCCGAACGCGTGGACAGTTAAATAATCGCGGTTCACAATTGGAATAGGTACCGACGAGGTATACATGCTGCTGGCAGACCAGTTCACGCTCTCCCGGCGTACGATGCGCACACGCATAGCGTACAAGTGACAACCCTAACGTAACCCCGCCCCGAAAATATAGATGTTGCCAGCGTATGTGATAGTAGTGAAAGTTGCAAGTGTAATGAAAAGCTCTGAAGATGTTCGAGTTTAATAAACGCGGTAAGTTTCGGAGACTCGAATTTTTTTGATGAAACTTAATTCGGGACAACGTTCCTAGACAAAAAAGGAATAATATTGGGGCAATAGTGTGTTCTGGAATAGTAACCCATGAAGGATCTTTAATATTACCAGCGAGTGGATGTCTGAATCACCATTTTCACGGTTCGGGATGTTGGTTAGAGGTTAGTTTCAGATCAAACAAAAGATAAACAAAGTTGATACAATTAATACTATCTATAATCAATCTAAATTAGTATTCTACTAATGTATTAAACATACCGTCGTCGTTATAAAATTGCAATTTCTAACCTACCTTAGTAAAATTAAATTATTTGTCAGGAACGAAATAAAAAAGGTTTTAACGCCATCCGTCACACAACATTTGTATACAAAGACGATACATTCGATCAAATGTTGCGCATTTTCAAGGTGGTTTTCGCATAATATTTTTTATTAAAAGCCCAGAATATCAGGTTTTGCTGTGATTGCTACGCGAGTCTCATTTGAATTTCAAATAATATAACAACGTAACTTAATTGAGTAGGTAGTTCTATCCTATCCAACAGCTGATGTCTGACGGACGATCACGTCTTTCCTCATTGTTTAGAACAGCTGAGGTTCTTTGAAACTTCTTGGAGAATGGAGTCTTCGATTCTCGGTTGAATAATCCAACATCCTTTAGAGATACAGAAGTAAAGTTATCTCTTTACATATGAAATTAAATTGTTTATTATGTAAATAGGATAAAGGAATCACTTTTACACGTCATATTATTTAAAAAAATAAGCTAGAAGAGTTCGGCGATTCCTTTCTGACTCTCTCTTTTTAAAGTCCAAACATAATCTTGGTCAGATCATGTGAATCCATAATTGCATACCTATTAATTCTTCAAAGTATTTAAGTTCATGAGGTAATCAATGAGAATCTTAGTCAAGATCAAAGTGGAGGACATTAGCATATTCAAACAAACAGTGAACTTGCGACTTGGCACCATTTTAATGACATTTACCTACGTTATATTTTAGTTTATTCTGCGAAAATATTTAATTTGCAAGCAACCTTCATCAGGATCAGGGTCTAGTTTAGTGTGTCTACCAAGTTTGCATTTACGAGTAGCATCTGTAGGAATTCGACTTCCTTGAATTTTAATTTGGTGGAATCAGGCTTTTGTCAAAAATAAACAATGAAAGTGGGTTTATTCAATTCATTTTAACCTGTCAAACCTGCATTCTAATTCACACACACCCAATTAATACACTTCCAATCACAATCTGAATAATTTTAAAGGATATTGGTAATCTATTGCTTCATTTGTTCCAAAAAATTGTCTGCTCAAAAACGTAAATGACTCAATGAATTTTGTTTAACTGTCAAAATCAAAGCCATTGCTACGGTTACTGTGTTATGCCACCGGCAGTAATATCGCGATCAGTTAGACTCTACACCCTAATTGCGTAACACACTATTACTCTCAATTTGAATCATTTCGAAGCATATTGCTAATCCATTGCTCCATATGTTCGAAAAGTGTGTCTGCTCAACAACGTGACTAACGTAATGAATGTTGTTGAACTGTCAAAATGAAACCCATTGCTACTGATAGTGTGTTACGCAATTACCCTGCTGGTCTCATTACCAGAATGGTGATATTTCTTGAAGATTTATAAGTAAGTATGCGGCTCTCATTTTAAAGAAATCAAAGATGAAGTGCATAACGCATCTTTAATCCTCCCTTTTATGTAAAATTACAACATCTAGGTAGAATATTACTTATTATTGCTTGAGTTTCCATTCAGACCACGTAAGTCGAAGAGGACCACTAAAAAGTAAGTCATTGCCCCCGATTCTGTTGTTCACAAACTAAATTAAATTTAAGTTCGGTGCATCTTTTTCTTTCTATTTCACTATGAAAAGGACAGAAGATAAATATTAGTTTAGTCCTGTCAAATTAGATAATCCATAGACAAGTTAGACGTGATTAAAAAATTGGCTACTAAAAATACGTCAATTTACGTCAGGCGCTGACTAATTTGACAAGACTAAACTAATATTTTATCTTCTGTCCTTTTCATAATGAAATAGAAAGAAAAAGATGCACTGACCTTAAATTTAGTTTAGTTTGTGAACATCAGAATCAGTGCCAATATCTTGCGAGCTTCCACCCGCGACTTCATCCACGTGTTTCTTGTTTAGTAGCCTCCCATTAGTTTTGGGAATCCTATCAGATTACCCCGTCCAAACAAACTCACAATTGTTACCTTTTTGATAATAAAATAATATATTTATTTAAAAAAGTGTGACACATGCAGTCTGTTACAATAAATATAATTTTACAATCGGATAAATCGTAAAGAGAGTACCTAACAATTATCAGAATTGAATATCGCGTCCTAGCTAGGTTACATGGTAACCTGTATAATACTTGAAGGAGTACAAACATTTACATATAAATCTTTATAATAATTTAGATATAGGATTGACATTGAATCTTCTTTCAACTTAGCTAAAACTGGTTACCTTCTTAACAACAGCTGCTTAGCTCAGCATATAAAAGCTAACTTGTAAATAATACAGTGACATTAACAAAGCGTATGATTAGCTCAAGTAAGTGGAGCATGTAGGTGAGATGTCAGGCACGCGCCGCACGTTAATGTTGAATCACGTGGTTTTAGCGGCCGTCTTTAAATTACATCACATCACACAGAGTTTCACAAAGTGTGACAAGGGGGGTGGGACGAGTCATAAGTTCGGCCCCTTATTTATTCGTCTTAATATCGTCTCGTCTCGAAAAACTTTAAAATATTACCAAGTCTATCAATACTAAATGGTTCAATTTAAAATTGCAAAATATGTCACACCAAGGAAGGGGACCACACAAATATGACCACCTGTGTGTGACGAGGATGGGGGGGTCCAAATATCATGAAATTAGTTTGATGTAGTTTATGGACGGCCCCTTATTTATTCGTGGGCTCAGCTGGTGCGGTAGAACTAGGAGATCGGGCAAAACTTGTTGCTATTTATTGTTGTGTCGTCGTTAATAGTTTGTCGTCCGTAAAGATATACAAAATGTTGGCTAACTAATCAACCACTACTATATTTCGCGTAGTCCCTGCATTTGGGGCATTTGTATTTTTTAAAGCGGCCTTTTCTTGCCTTAGTCCATAAAGTAGGCACTCAGGAGATGGGATAGATCTATAATTTATTAAAACTGTTACATAAGTAATAAATGAAGATAATTTGTAAACGTTATAGTGGCAGTTGTCATCCTCAATTCTTCAATCCTTATCAGCTACTGTTGTGATTCTGTTACTATTTCCTTAATGTTTTAATCTTCTCTGAGGGATAGAATTCCGAATGAGGTGATCCAGCAGAAAACCAAAGCTGTCGATATATGTAGCTTACAGAATAAGCAAGCTGAAGTGCCAATGGGCCGGCCACATTAGCCGCAGAACCGATGACCGTTGGGGTAGATGTGTTCTTGAGTGGAGACCGAATCGGCAAACGTAAGGTAGTACGCTCTCAGGCTAGGTGGAGCGATGATATTCGTAGGGTGGCTGGTGGAGAGAGTTGCCGAGAATCAAGCTAAATGCAGTGCAATCGATGAGGTCTATGTCCAGCAGTAGACTGCTGTAGGCTGATGATGATAATTTCATTAATATCAGAGAGTTCCCGTTCCGGGCTTGAAATTCTTCAATTCCAATTGTAATGGCTTTCTATGCCATTCATAAGAAAACCTATTCATAAACTATTTATGATGTTTGGGAGAAGGGCTACTTAATCAAATCAGGGATTGGCTAACGCATGCTATCTGTATGTCAATTACTTTAATAGACTCCTGTCCCAATATAGACTTCCTGTCTGCAAATCGGTCACTTTGTTACTAGCCGTTTTACTGAAGTACCTAATATGACAGTATCCTAAAATGACGTTTCTACGAGTATGTGTAGGTTGTTTTTCTATCGGTATGTTGCTTTTAGTCATCTAGATTCTATACCCTTATTGCGTAAAACACGTTAACAATCACAATTTGAATAATTTTAGAGGATATTGCTAATCCATTGCTTCATTATGTTCGAAAAATTTGTCTGCTCAGCACCGTAAATAAAGTAATGAATGTTGTTGAACTGTCAAAATGAAAGCCATTGCTACTGTTAGTGAGTTACTTACGCAATTACCCCGCTGATTAGAGATAAAATATTGAAATTTTCTTTGTAAATATTGTTAATATGTGACCATCTTTTGCCCGCGGCTTCGCTCGTGTGGCGGTTGAAATTATACCACGGGAACGTACTACTGGGATAAAAACAATATGTCCTTTATACATACCAGCGGGGTAATTGCGTAAGGCGGCCCGTACGCAGTCAATCTCGATCGCGATCCGCGATCAAAATCAATGATCTCGATCCAGATTGATAATGTACGAATTAGATTGACGGATTGATGCATCTGATTTCAAAATATCTAGATATTTTCGCGATCCGCGATCATTGATTTTGATCGCGATCGAGATTGACTGTGTACGGGCCGCCTAACACACTATTAGTAGCAATGGGTTTCATTTTGACAGATCAACAACGTTCATTGCGTTTTTTACATTGTTGAGCAGACACATTTTTCGAACATATGAAGCAATGGATTAGCAATATGTTTCAAAATGATTCAGATTGAGATCGATAGTGTATTTCGCAATTAGGGTGCGGGTGATGGTTTACCGTTGTGCCAAATTTCATCGGTATCCGATGTAATAGACAGAGTAACTTTCGCATTTGTAATATTAGTATGGACAGTATGGATCAGATTATTCCTTTATCAATATTCATCTTTGCATTCTTTATTAACAAGATTGTCGAACGAGGAAAACCTATTGGACAATACAAATATCAATACAAATAATTACAGGCCGCGACAAGTTTCCGCTGACTTGAGCAAACAGTATAAAATTTTAAACTGTTATTTTATCCTCAACTAGCTGACCCGGCGAACTTCGTACCGCCTCAGAATCAATAGATGAAATCAGTTAATCCGTTCTCGAGATATCATCAAAAAAGTCGTACCATTTATAGTTCGTGCAATCCACGAAGACGCGCCCCACTCTTTTTCCTAATGCTTACAACACAAGTGTGCAACATTCTGCTAGTGTTTTAGTTTTGTTGATACACACTAATTATTATTAGTGTGTAATTAGTGTGTATCGAAAAAACTAAAACACTAGTTCGGAAGAAGAGTGGGGCGCGTCTTCGTGGATTGCTCTAAACATCTATAAAATGTATGAGAAAATGTCAAATCTAAATTTTTTCCCGGTTTTAATAGTTGATCTGCTATTCAGGACGGAGACAAATCCAACAAATCAAACATCATAAAAATTCGTTCAGCCGTTCTTAAGTTATGAACGGCTAACCCAACTTTGCTTTATATATAAATAACTATGTAAAGATATAAAATTATGACATAACCTCGAAATTCTATAGAATTTTAAACATAATAGATACAGTGAGAGGACATGCACCTGCGCCATTACTTCACCTGCTGCTCAAGTACAAATTACAAATCGTTTTAAGGTTAATTCTGTACTCCGAGACTTAAACAGCCCACTTTAAAGTTGACAAGTCTTTAATAAATGAAGAATTAATAATTTTACTGTCATTTTATTATGCAAGCGCATCCTTTTATGAGTGTTTGAACCTACCTAAGGCCGTAAACACACAGCGTATTTTAAACGGGCAAACAACGCGCGTTTTCGGCGCCGTAGATGCTGATTGTTGTTGGGTTCGAATCCCGTTTGAAGCTCGTATACGCGAGTCATCTGCTCGTCATCTGCGCGTTTAAAATACGCTGTGTGCTTACGGCCTAAAGGTACTACCTACTGGCGGATTGTTAATTTTCTGAGAACTGAGTTCTTGATATAATTGATTGAAGCGGCTTTATTTTATGTGTGAACGCGTTACTGGTCTTAGGGATGCTGCTAGCCACCAAAGTATATGGGGTTGCCATTTTCTCATTCCCAGTTTGAGTGCATTGGGTTGCAATCCCTCTTGGCCTCAACACCTAGAAAACCAATCCCATAAAACTCCAGCCGGTAATAGCGCCAACCCACCAAACTCGTATATCTATAAAACAAACGTAAATCACAACCCTTGATTCACGTTTACCGGAATTAAGCTCCAGGGAATGATGAGGGCTTTGCAGATCACTTGCTTCATAGCTACCGAAAACTTATTAACTTTAACGTGACGTGACATGATAACGTTTTCCTATACTAGGTATTAATTTGTGGTAAATACACACATCAAAAGTGTCTAGGGATCAACATATATTTTTGCAATAACTTTTCTCCTGATTGATATTAATTAAAATTTTCTTTAAGGATTCATCAAATAAAGTGTTTTCGTTTGTCACAGTAACGATAAACCAAGTCACCTTTGCATTAATAAAGAAATTTGCCATTTTCCTAATAAAGGGATTTTTGACATTTGAACCACTAACACAAAAGTTCGAAAAAAAGACTGAAATAACAGTTTTCTCTAAAATTTTATTGGGTAACTTAAACAATTAATAATCCGTGTTTCTACCGCGAACACTAACAACACAAGAACATCGGTTTGGCATACTCAAAATGAGTTCATCCAAATCACGCTGTGGAATGGCCGCCCATGTTCGTTGCAACAACAAAAAAAGGTCTTCTTGCGACTGGATACCCTCCATAATCGACAGAGCTCTTCTCTGTAGCATATCCCATGCATGCTCAATCGGGTTCAAGTCTGGCGACTGAGCAGGCCAGGGCAGGACATTGATGTTAGCTGCGGCGAGAGTCTGTCTTACAACTCTTGCGGTGTGCGGTCGTGCATTATCATGCATTAACTGAAATAAGGGACCGATTTGCACTTGTAGAGGAACGATGACGTCTGATACAATCGTCTCAGCATAAATTTGAGCGTTGAGGTTGCCTCTGATCCAAATCAACTCAGTTCTTCCGCCGATCCAAATACCCGCCCATACCATGATGGTTCCACCACTATAAGGATGGACTTCCTGGCAGGATTTTAATCGCTGTTGGCGTCCAGGGGTTCTCCAGTGTCGTATACGTCTTGTATCCGGTCTCATACCAAAACGAGACTCATCAGAAAAGCACACGAAACGCCATTGTTCTTCTGCCCAATTTCTGTGTTCAAGAGCCCATTGATATCGAATCCTACGATTGTGCATTGCTATAGGTGGTACCCGTAGCGGTCTTCGGGAATGAAGGTTCACTTCATGCAAGCGGTTTCTGACTGTTTGGTCGCTAATTAAGTTCCCTGAAGAGTGATGAAGCCTCACGGCTAACATCATGGCGGTTATTGTTGGAGCTCTTCGAGTTAAGATTTGAATGTATCGGTCTTGTCTCCGTGTGGTGCAGCGATACCGTCCTCCATGGCGCTCAGCCACGGTACCAGTGCTTCGGTAACGTGTCCAAAGTCGACTGATAACACTCTGACTTGTATTCAGAGCTAAAGCCACAGTACGTTGCCGGGAACCAGCTTCTATCATTCCCACGGCTCTAAGCATTTCTTCCCTGCTTAAATGACGTCGCCGCTCCATAATAACGTTGGTTTTAATCAGTAGTAGGGAAACAGTAGCACTAATAATGTCTTCAATGCGTTGTATGTTTTTATAGGGAAAATATTGACAGCTGATTTTCATCTTTTACTCGAATTTGATTCACAGTTCCTGATTCAAATTATGAAATGCACCAAAAAGGATCCATATAAATTTATAAAATCATAAATTTATTACAAAGCCACATCTCAATCTCAAGAAATCCGCATAAAAATGCTTGATCCCTAGACACTTTTGATGTGTGTATGTCTAAGTATACTAATATTATAAAGAGGTATTTGTTTGTAAGTTTGTATGTAGGGGGTAATCTCTGAAACTACCAGTCGATTTTGAAAAAATCTTTTTGCATTTGATAGTGCATTTCTTGACGGAGGCTATAGGCCATTTAACATCACGCTATGACCCGTAGGGACCGAGTAAAAAGAAAATAAAATCAGAAAGAACGCTAACCGAAAACGAAGAGATGAGGGCCAGGTGATGCGATGTGGGTCGGGGGAACAAGAAATTTCACGCAGGCGAAGTTGCAGACAGAAGCTAGTAAGTGATATTTTGGTATCCAGGAACCAATGGTAAAAACAATACATGTAGCTGACCCAATTAACTACAAAACAAAATACATATATATTCCATATATCATAACTATAACGCTTTCTCTTGTCATAGCTGTCATAATTTCCTGTTATTAAATAAAAGATCAGCTGAACAAGCATAATGGTTGGCACATAGATAATGTTCATTATTAGAGCATAATGAGATGCAATTCAACCATTTATCGTCCGTGGCGTGTGAAGGATCCCTCTAGTTCAACCCATTTTGCTATTACAAACTATTATAGTTAAGTGATACTTATGAATCATTATGTTGGGATCCTCGTGATGTTGGTTGAGTTAGTTTAAACGATGACTGGTTTTTTGAAGTCTGTCACACGGGACATATTTAAGTAAACGGAAATCTAAGCCAACATTCCCAAACTAGTTCTGGATTTTGTATCAGGGGCCTTATTCTCTATGACACAGTGAATGAAACTGCGCGAAATGAAAGCAAAATGGTGGGAATAGCTAAGGAATTAACGTGGTTTCGAAGAAAGGAATCGTTAAGTGGTTATAGTGAATTAAGGCCCAGGTATGACACAAGAATCCAAACAAGAGGGATGCTTTGCTAGGTTCATTTGTAATGTTACTATCGAGATAGTAAATGGGAGAACCATTATCTATCGCCATTCCATATATGTACCTGTTAGGCCTCTAAACTCAAACTCAAACTCAAAGCATTTATTTCAATTAAACCGTTTCCAGGCACTTTTGAATTGTCAAAATTAACTAGTCGGTCAGTTAGTCAGAAAGTTGAAGCTCATTCCAAAACGTAGATCTCTTGGAGAAGAACGGGCAAGAAACTCCAAGAACACTCTTTTATATTAAGATATTACAAAAATCTGAGTACAGTATTCTTGTTGCTTCTATATGTGAGAACAATGTTATGAAGAAACAATTCAAAATAGGTAACTATAAGATTAAAAAGAAGCCCTGGCAGCTAAGAAATGACCAGTCTCAACTGACAGCGCCCGTTCACGAACATGACGCATGGACGCATGACGCTCTGTATTTGGGAGCAGTGGTGGCCCAGTGGTAACGGCCGCGACTTACGAGTTGTAGTCGTGAGTTTGATCCCAGGCAGGCACTTTGCTTTGTGTATGTAATCACCACTCGTATGACTATTGTCAGAGAAATTAAATATTACTGTAACTCCGTTTAATGTTAATTTTCTTTTCTCACCCTTATTATGTATTTTTGTGTTGCATGCTATTTTAATTGAAACTGTTATTTTAAAATTGTTTTGTTGTGTAATCTACTTACTAATTCTACACTACTCAAAAATCGTTCTGATGTTTTCGTTTTTGAATCTTGTATTCCAGCACGAACTTAATACACCTCCTATACCTTCTGCTAATCATATTCATCAGGAAAAAGAATCCGGGAATTTGTATTACTACTACAAACGGGTATACGTTCTCAATTATGTCACTCTGAGTGATAACTGCCACACCAATATTGCATATCTGTTAAGTAACTTTAATATCTGTTCCCGTACGGTTGGTCATGTGTTATTACATACCTTTTCAAATGGTTGATTTGGCTAAGGAAATAGATAATTTATCGGTGTCAGAGTGTCGGTCTTGTCGTGTCGAGGATTGCAAGCATCTTATAATGCACCCCGCTGAATGTCTCACTATCATAAATCAAAATATACGGAGTATTTCGCGCAATTTTGATAGTTTCATTGTAATGCTGGATAGGCTTAGTATTGAGTGTGATATAATTGTTTTGACGGAGTGCTGGTTATCATGCTGTCCTACTGTGCCAAGGTTAGACGGCTATTGCTCATATACATCGAAAAACTTGTGTAATCAAAATGACGGAGTATCGGTGTACGTTAAAACTACTCTTAGTGTTGTGGTTGATGAACCGCCTTGTGTAGATTGTAATTGTCTCATCATAAAGATTGGTACTGAAATGGCAATTTTGGCTATCTATAGATCTCCATCACATAAAAACATAGATAATTTCCTCCACTCACTCTTATATAATTATCTTAACTGAGCTGTCCAGTTTCAAAAATGTTACCATTATAGGAGATATTAACATAAACATCTGCCCCGGTCAAGATTCTCGATTCCAAATAGACTACCTTAATTTGTGCTCTTATCATGGCCTTTTACCAGCACATACGCTGCCTACAAGACATGGCAAGGCATGTCTTGATCACGTGATATTAAAAACGAAGTTTCCAGGCCTTACCTTAGTCTTGCAATCTACAATAACGGATCACGAAGCCGTTCTACTAGGTCTTTATTCCAAACCAAAAAGGACGTTTGCTCATATCAGCGTTAATAAGATAAATACGGAGGGACTAAAAAATGAACTAGACAGTATTAACTGGGAACCGATTTATGTCTCAAACGATGCAAATTTTGCCATAGAATATTTCATTAATTCCATCCAACGTGCTATAATTTGTAACTCTGTCTTTAAAACATTATCAAGACGAAATAAAATCATCAAACCGTGGATAACGCCAGGACTATTACGATGTATGCGACATAGGGACGCTCTCCACAAAACAGTGAAACTGTCACCTGAAAATGATGCTCTAAAATTAACGTATAGTAGATATAGAAATTTTTGTAATAATTTATTGAAAAAAGTCAAAATAAGCTATAATAAAAAAATGTTAGAGCAGGCGGGTAAAAATAATAAAAAAATATGGGACGCAATAAAAAATATCACAAACTCATCAAAGGTAAAAAATTTAGAACTAATAGACACTCCTTGTCCAACACAATCGATTGAAAGTGTGAACGAGTTCTTTGTCACGGTAGGCAAAAATTTAGCCAGCAAGACAAATACCTGCCAAAATCCTCGACACCCTGTTGCTTTTATTCCTAAATCTACTGGCTCATTAAACTCTTTTGTATTACTCGATACAGACGAATCAGAAGTGGAGCGCCTAATTTTGGATCTGAAAAATGTCTGTAGTACTGGATGGGACTCTATATCAAACCACCTCCTTAAAGAGAACAGAAACGTGCTTATCCCTGCTCTGACCCATATTTTTATTATGTGTTTGAGCGGGGGAACATTTCCCACTGTTTTGAAGAAGTCGGTAGTTCATCCGATCCATAAATCTGGCGATAGAGATCGTGTCACCAACTACAGGCCCATTTCTATTCTCCCAGCGGTCTCTAAGCTCTTGGAACGCATCATCAACAGTAGGCTGGTCAATTATTTGGAATATAATAAGCTTCTCTCAAACAATCAGTGTGGTTTCAGAACTGGCAAGTCAACTTGTGACGCTGTCCACGAGCTTGTAGATTACGTGGTTAGAAATATTGATTCCGGTAAAAAAACTGTTGGAGTGTTTTTGGACCTGGCAAAGGCCTTTGACACGGTCTCTGTGCCACTGCTTCTCAGTAAATTGGAAAGGTTGGGTGTAAGAGGTAAACAACTAAAATTGTTTGAAGATTACCTCTCGGGTCGCTGTCAATGTGTTAAAATTGATAAACTTGTTAGCAGTGACTTACCTGTCACTTTTGGTGTGCCACAGGGCAGTATTTTGGGACCCAGTCTCTTTCTTGTGTACTTAAATGAACTCTGTGGACTTACTTCTGTAGGTGGAAAGTTAATCTCATATGCGGATGACACTGTTCTTCTTTTCTCGGCTGATACATGGGAGCGGGTCTATGAGGAAGCTCAACGTGGTTTTGATACTGTGTGCCACTGGTTGAGAAGTAACATGCTGACACTAAACGCTGATAAAACTCAGTACATAACGTTTTCAATGCGTAACTCTAACATACCTCCTACATTACTCTCTTTAATTGCACACAACTGCTGCAACAGTGGAATCTGCCAATGTCCGGCTTTGGTGAAAACCAAGTTCATAAAACTCTCTTTTAAACACCATATAGAAATAGTCACTGCTAGACTAAGAAAACTTATATACGTTTTTAAAAATCTGAGACATGCTGCAGACCCTAAACTAATAAAGCAGGTATACCTGGCACTTGGTCAATCAGTTCTGTCATACTGTATTTCTGTCTGGGGTGGTGCCCCGAAAACCGTACTAAAGCCACTTGAAGTAGCCCAAAGAGCTAGTCTCAAAGTAAGCACTTTCCGTCCGTATTTGTTCCCAACTTATCAGCTGTACCAAGCATGTGAGGTTCTCTTTGTCCGACAATTGTTCATACTGCACACTGTTCTGATGCAGCATACGAGAGTGAGCTTCGAAAAACCAGCTATACCATCCAGGCGACGAAAACCTATGCTCGGTACCAACAGATCCATGTTTAAACACCCATTCGTTAATAGGTATTTCTGCTTCTTGGGTCCGTACCTTTATAGCAGGATTAATAAAATTGTCGACATACTTGCCTTAAATAGCAGAAGTTGTAAGAATAAAGTGTTTGAGTATATTCATAAACTGACCTATGATGAAACTGAAAACCTCTTAATTGTATCACACTAAGTTTCACATACCCACCCTCCTACACATACTCACTCATCTACATTCGACAGAAAAGGAGGCCCCTCCCCACTCCAATTTATTTCATTTTACTTTAATTTGTATTTATACGTTTTTGCTAATAGTTGATCCAAAAATAACGAAATATCTATATATGTACAGAATTATAGCAAATTTGAACTGTAAGCTTTTAAAATGTATATTGTAGGGAAGAGCGCTGTTGTCTGAAATACAGATATTTATTTATTTAGTTCAGACACAGATGTCTTGTCGAATTTATGTTAGTAGTTATAAGCTCATTTATATTATGTCTTTATTTATGATGTACTATTTTACTGGAATTTGAAATAAATATTATTTATTATTATTTCCTTTATTTAACGAAATACATATAAATTATATTTTTAAATATTAGAATATAAAAAATATATAAAAAAAAAATAAAAAATAAATAGTAACCCACCGGTATCGGGAACAGGGTCCAAGCTACCGGCGGTCAGGGCTCCAAAGAGAGGAACCTCCTAACAATGCGAGCCGTGTCCAGAAGTACTGCTTTCTGAATCAAGCCCTTGATCCAGCCGCTCAACGAGAGCCTCCTCAGATGTTGGTCGAGGCTCTTGGCTATTAATCCATTGGCTGTCACGACTATCGGCACAATGATCGCTGAGTCCACATCCCACATGTCGACAACCTCGCGAGCCAAGTCAAGATACTTGATTTGTTTATCTTTCTCGGCTTTCACGAGGTTCTCATCATGCGGGATGGTTATGTCAACAATCATTGCGCGCCGCTCTGATCGATCCACCACCACCATATCAGGCTTATTGGCAACAATAGTCCTGTCAGTGATGATGGATCGATCCCAATATAATGTGATATTACCATTTTCGAGAACTGGGTCGGGCACATACCTGTAGTACGGCACCTCCGATTCCACAAGGCTGTATTTCAGAGCAAGTTGCTGATGGATTATCCTGGCTACAAGGTTATGTCTATGCAAGTACTCTCCGTTAGCCAGACGAGAACACCCGGAGATAATATGCCTGATTGTTTCTCCCGGCCGGTGGCATGCCCGACAGATGTCAACCGTGCCGTCTTTCACAATAAATCTCCGGTAATTATTCGTCATCATAACTTCGTCCATAATTGCACAGACAAAACCTTCGGTTTCTCCAAAGAGGTCACCGAAACGTAGCCAGGCTACGGACGCTAGTAGGTCTACATCAGGTCCATGTAGCGCCCGGAAAAAGCGTCCGTGAAGCTCCTTACTCTGCCATACCTTATTATTATTATTATTAGTGCTTTCAAAACGGTGAAGGAAAACATTGTGAGGAAACCGGTATCCGGTATGTCCTAGGACCAAAATAATCTAAGATATGTGACATCCACTAACCCACACTGGGCCCGCGTGGTGGATTATGACCCACTCCCTCTCACAGAAAGGAGGCTTGTGTCCCAGCATGAGCAGTGGGAACATTATAGGCCTCTTGTTCACTGCTCATATATTTTATCATCTGCGCCACTCACATTATTATCCAGAGATCTAGTGTGGTCGATCAGCCCAATCGACCAGCGGATTAATGTGCCTCTTATGTTATTTAGATCAGTGCTGGGTGCATAAGCATGCTCAAAAAATATCCCATATTGTATACTACACGGTCATCAGTCAGTAGACTGATGACCTTTTTAGATGGATATGACGCATGTTTGAATATTTTGTTTTATTTTTTGTCACGTATTTGTGTGCGTCTTTCCTGTGGTTAAAAAAATACTTTTAGTGATTTGGTTATCCGCTTAACTACTTTTATTTAACTGAAAAAGAAGGTGGTTGTAAGCAGGCATCGGCAAAGCAGGGACCAAGCTCTTAAATCTTTGAAGGATTAAATACAGGATGGTCAAAAAGTCGTGGATCAAACGAAATAGGGAGCTAAAGGAGGTCATTTCCAACGCTTTTAAAGTGAGAAATAATTTTTGGAAACGCATCAAAATTATTTGAAAAAAGTAATTGCTCTTGAAAGGTACCCAGAGCCGCAATAGAACTTTTGTACTGCTGATACATTATCTAGTAATATACAACACCGTTTGTTTTATTGTTTTATGTTACATTTTTTTAAAATTAGTTTAATTGTAAAAGAACTCGGTATACAAAACTATTCATAACATTTAGGGCAATTGAATTATGGCCATGCTGTAGAAAGATTTTTTGTTGGAAATGACCTCCTTTATCTCCCTATTTTGTTTGATCCACGACTTTTTGACCACCCTGTTTATTATAATGACAGTACCATTTATTACCTAGATCTTATCAAAATTCTATCTAGTCAGACATTGCTGCAGTCAACTGACATCGCCATTATAAGGGACCTCACAATAATTTTATGACGTGATTAACCTCAACATGGTTATATTTTCACATGGTCCTTACTTAGGTAATAACCTGGCCATACTTGTGCATTTGCCTAGAGACCTAGACATTACAGTTATACCTATATGAAGACGGAAAATACTTGTAAGTTTTGTGCTGGAAAAATGTAATAGGTAAGTAGGTAGGTACCAGATTCAAGAGTAAATGAATAGTTTCATATTTAAGAGTAGAATAGACTTTTTGGGATGATAGAAAAAAAAAACGTATTTATGTACGTATTAACCGCAGGAAAGTTACACACAAATACCAAAAAAAGACAAACGATTTAAACATTCATCGTTTCGGCTCGCTACGTATCTCCGCTTGGGCGCACCTTGTGTTGCTCTGCATCGGTGTCACTGTGGTGAAGCTGTCGACAGTCTCGGGCATCATGGCTTATCCTACTGCAGGACGTTATTATTCGTCGAACCCTTGTCACCGAAGGTACAAGAACCAAACGGTTTGGTACGTGGGCGATGGGAAGAGACCAGACGGTATGACGTTGTTGCCTTGGAAGGTGGGTAGGCTTCTGGTGTGGAACGCAACCTGTGTCGATACCTACCCTTATGCCATCTCATGTTCCTAGCACGGCGGGCTGTGCTGGCGCCCCTGCTGCGGCTGCTGAGATCCTTATTATAATATTTTATAAGTAGGTACTCCTAGAGATAGAGGAACATTAAAGTATTACCAAATGCCAGCTGAGACGCTTCAGATTTTTTCATTCCAGCATTTCGATCCCAAAAACTTCTTAATTCTAATAATTTTTCATCTAGCAACATAGTAAACAGAACCAATTAGAACTCATACACCGTTCCACAAGGGCCTAAGTACCGAACACATGAAACAAGGCAGGGTACTTTATTAATTACCGAACAGACACCGGCAATTGAGACCGACCTTCACCAATGGACAGGTATACGTTTTGCAGAATGTTTGTAAACGGATTGGCCGCTTTTGATTGGCCGTTTTATGTCTCACTGCGAGATGTCAGTTCTTGGCGTTCGAACTTTAAACTTTAAATATCTTGTAATGAATCATAACTTTTGTGACGGGCAGGTATGAGGAAACACTGGACGGTGCGCGAACTGAACCAGTAAATGTCATATTGTTAATATGTGCTTTGTCTTTTAAAATTACACTGTGTAAAACCTTCACTAAAGTTCGTATAAAAACTTTTTAAAAAAAGAAACAAATAACTTTTTGTTAGAAAATCGAATTGTAAAAAGTACCTACCTAGAGTATTCTCCTCGGGAACAAAGGTGTCTTCTTCGTGGGCGAGTACGAACCCCTCGTTGCACCCAGGATTCTTGTTTCTCTAGAACCTTTCATTACTTTCTGGATTCAAACCTCGCTCGTGAAATAAAAAACTGCTTTATTCCCATAGTGAATAATCTACTATTGAATTAATGATGTAACAAGCAGGTGAGCTTTCCTGGAATGTGCTAAGTGGACCTTCCGTAACAGCCATAACCAAAATGATGTATGAGAGACAATTATTGCTATGAACAACTCTTGAGGTAAATGGTACACATTACATGCCAGCGACCTAAATAGAAAAAAGATTCCAAATTCACCTTTAAGTTCCCACTTCCAACAGCTTCGCGTGAACTAATAAAAGAAACATCATTATTATCAATTCCTCCTTCCTTCTTTACAAGGAACATGATAAGCGCGGAATTTTATTCTATGAGGTTTTCCGCAATAAGTGCAAGTCCTGTGGGAGGGAACATCCGACACTACTAACTACTCAGCAACACTTACTGTGTAAACTGCAAGGTATAAAGATCGACCACATCCTGATGGATACAAGGACGAAACGTGGCTATTTGTGCAAACAGGGAAAAAATATTGTTATGCAAATTGATACCCTACGTCAATTTGCCGTTATAGAGTCGTTTCATACAACTGTCAAAGAATGACGGTTGTGATTTAATTTACTAGGGACAATAAAGTTGGTAGTCAATTTGCTTTACAATTCATTTCCCTGACTTTACCTTAATGAAAACATTCCGTTCCTAATGACAATTTTCTGGAAAATGAGTTTTGAAATGTGTTGTTATTAGGTTACCTAAGTGTAGGGCTATCAGGATGATCAAGACTTTCTTTTGAAAAAGTCCTCGTCAAAAATATGATAGTCAAATCATAGAAGTGCAGCAAAGATTCTACTATTTTATTTGGTTACATAAAAAGCAATAATAAGTAGGTTCTTTAATCGAAATTCCGATATCTTGGAAGTACTGTTAAGTTCTGCTACTCGATAATAGATGGCAGTAGTATCGGCATTTTCAATCATCTTCATTTACCAATTCGCGCCAAATTGAAATTTTCTTTTTTTATCCTTCTACTTAATGTCGTTATGCAATTCGGCTAGACTCGGCTGCACAGCGCCATACATGTTACATCATAGTATTCGTAGTATTAAACAAGTAATTAGGAACGCAGATGCTGGGCTAATTGAATTTGACATGACACTTGTGAACTCTTGAGTTTTAGACACCGATCTATACGAGAATTTAGTTTGTTTTAGTGGATTAGTATATTATGACGTTGATATGGAAATAGGTATGGTTGACTTAGGATTTTCGTGGGGTTACCAGACATAAAATCAAAAACAAATTCTGCATACTCTAATTTTTAAAAAAGGCCTAATCAATGATATCTTATGTAAAAAGAGGTAGATATATGTATGTAATACACACCCTGTAGTGGCACGTGCTAATAAACCAAGATTTCGTCGTCTTGTCTCTTTTTCACTCCTGATAATTACGACATGCCGTCCTACTTCCACATGTCATCTTGATCTAATAGTACGACATGTGCAGTTTTTAAATTTTGAATGTTGGGTTAGTAACCTAACTACCTCTTTTTACCAACTGCCAACCCAATAATCCTTACTACAACAAGAATATGATAATTATTTACTTAAATCAATGTATGTTTTCCAGGTACTTCCATAAATGTCGAAGAAACAACAACACATTAAAACGAAACCCACGATGACGTTAGAGGACGCGTTAACTAAAATGCCTGCCATTAGAAAATACGTGAGGACACTTTTGTGACAATTGTTAACCTTAAAACAATGACGGAAGCGGCTTCGTCTTATGAAATGCAATCTCGGAACGAAGAACAAAATGATGGGAAAATTAAGCCAGGGCTGTCTGCTGGCAAAATATTCTATAAACCTGGGGTCATTGAGGAGGAAACGGATGAAACAAGTGCTTTCGACAGCTCTGTGGTTGACACCCCTATGCTTGGAATAGGGTTGGGTGGTAGTGGGTTACTGAGGCCGCCACAGTTATACCCATCGAGCAGTCTTCACAGGATACCCACGTATGCCAGCTCGATTGGACAGAGTACTGTGTACCGACAGGATACTTGCAGGTAATATAATACTGAAAATACTGCGTAAATCAACGTTTCGCTATACATATAATAGATCCTTACATAGCATAAACCGCATTTGCTAGCTGGAAATGATAGTACCAAGTATAGAAAACTTTATTTTCCGAAGGAAAACTGCAAAGAATTTTCTAGAACATTTTTTCACTATGTAACAATCAGGAATACTTAGTCTTAGATAACTTTCACTTGCCCACCAGTGATAAAACATTGTTTTTTTTTTTTTCATAGATAATATTTTGCAATAAGCCTTTTCATTACGCTGTGCAGACAAGGAAGATAATGTTACATTAGGTTTACGTTCAGATCTTTCAATCTTGTAACCAACCCCTGTTCCTAAGGATGCTCATAGAAATGGAAAACAATTGGCCCAAGGATTTTTGGAGTTATTGAAAGGAATTGCTTGATCATCCTCGTCAACATGTGTCCTTTAATGACAACTTTATAACGAAAGCGATAAGTGTCGATATAGCCTTACACATGAAGTTCTTTAGGTCAACGGAGACTTTACAAACGATCATTAATCACTTTATATTGTCATTAATGGCAATTATTATGGCCGTTAACTCAGCTGTTTGTACAACAATTTGTTTTCTGTGAATCAATCCTTGAGTCGCCGATATCTAATCTTAGAGATAATAAACCTGTCTTATCGAAATAGTTTTGTGGAATGAGTTATTCGCGTCTGTATTTGGGACTCCTTTGTGTCGTACTGAAATAATTTATTCCAATATTTTTTCATGTAATTTTTGTGTTTTAAAACATGGTGTCAGTGCGGTAAAGTTTAAGTGTAAAATGCGCCGACGTCGTAAACAGTGTTTTTAGACAATTCCAGTGTTGAATTAAGTGTTACAATTTAGTACTTAGAATATTTTAAAGGTATGTTCCTGGTAAATTTAAGTACGGAATTTCGTAGATAATAGTGTAGGCCTAACAGTTTAACGTTACATCTGTGAAAAAGGTCCCGGGGGCATGAAAGATAACTTGTACCTATCCAAAGTAGGCATCGTCATCCTACTTTCTACTAATATTATAAATGCGAAAGTTTGTGAGGATGGATGGATGGATGTTTGTTACTCTTTCACGCAAAAACTACTAAACGGATTTGGATGAAACTTTACAGTAGTATAGCTTATACATCAGAATAACACATAGGATACTTTTTATCCCGATATTCCACGGGATCGACACTTATGCGGGTGAAACTGCGGGGCGCTGCTAGTTTTTTTTATAAATTAACGTTGGTTTATACGGAATATTAAGATATTATAGAATATTTGTATTCTAAAGCTATATAACTTAGGTACTTATTAAGTTTGCATAATAAGATATGGGTGAAAAAGACTTTCCATGTATTAATTATATCGAGACAAGTTTAACAAGTTTTTATTTTTTATCCAACATATTTAACTGGTTTTGGGTTCGATTTTAAGATACTTACTGTTAACGCAATATCTGTTGCATTTGATAAATGGTAAGCACGCCCTACGCCGTCACCATTTATTTTTTTTATGGATGGGAAATCATCAAATGATCCCTCCCGCTCTGGGTGAAGCAGAAGGGAGTGTCAGACTCTTACTGACTAAAACCCACCCCCAGGTCCTTCCTTAGCCCTTTATGTTTCGGGGTAGCGGTAACCCTTTCGGACAATCCCGCCGCGCCCGGCAGGCTACGGCCCTACGCCCTTGCCCTTCCTTATTGCTGGCATCTCTACGCCGTCACCCTGCATGCGACTTAGGTAAATCTGAGTGACTCAAAACAAATGAAAATCATTAGTAATCATTTGAAGACAAACATATCTATCTCATTATGAGTCGCAGGACTGTAAAAATAAGTATAAGCTGAGGTTGTACTGACCTATTTGTCACCATTATCTCTTTCTTTTATCAGTTCGGAGTTAATACCTTTAGTCTTTGCTAATTGCCACATGTTTCCGGACAATGAAGAGTAAAATTGTCACTTTTGTTCATCATTCAAAAATGGTCACCACTTCATTGTTTAATTATGTAGATACCTATGTTAAACTGCACGCATAAAACCATGAATGTATTAAGGGTTAGGCAGACGTGAAAATTTCAGCCACATTTTGTCAGTTTTATGTAAGTTCCATCTAATATATAAAATTATCGTGTCACAATGTTAGTTACCATACTCCTTCAAAACAGCTGGACCGATTTTTATGAAATTTTGTGTGCAGATCGGGTAGGTCTGAGAATCGGCCAACATCTAAGTATTTTTTTTTTTTTTTGCAAAACGACGTTTGAGGGGTCAGCTAGTATAGTATACGGGGATTACTACCTGCTCACGCCTTTACCATATTATACCGGGTAGCTACAAATCCGACTCTGAGCTGGCAGAGAAAGGAGATGTTTCATTTTCGGCCATAAATTGCACGGTAGTGAAAAAATAGGAAATATTTCCACGAATAGTGGAAAAATATTCTTTTCTGAATATTCCCCTGCTTACTTCGGCACAAAAAATAATAGGTTTTCAAACTATTGCCATAATCTATTGAATATGGCGTCGCGTCGTCTTTCGTCCAGAAATCATGTTACATTATAACATAATAATATCACGTAGATGTTATTTATTCAGTTATAAAAGGCATGTATTTATTTACTATTATGGTAAGATATATAATAGGTCGGGGCAAAAATATTTTCGTATTTTGAATCTATTGTTAGTAATCAAACCTCTTTGGCAGTACTGAATGTAACTGGCTGGTTTTAATACTATTAAATGTTGACATTCTAAAGATGCAATAAATTAAAAAAAAAACTCGTTCCCGCCATTTCTCAATTGTTTTTCAAGCAAGCAACATGAACGTATGTGACGAAGAAATTCGGTACATTTTAAAATTTTATTACAAAAAAGGTAAAAATGCGACGAACGCCGCGAATAAAATTTGTGCGGTTTACGGACCTAATGCGGTATCAATACGAGTAGCATAAATGTGGTTCAAGCGTTTCAAATCAGGAAATTTTAGTGTGAAGGATGAAGTTCGCTCTGGACGCCCTGTCACGGATAAAATCAGTGCCATTTTTGAAAAAGTGGAGCAAGATCGACATATTAGTAGTTATGATATTGCTAAAGAACTGGATGTTGATCACAAAACAGTTTTACGGCATTTACAAAAGTCTGTGTACAAGAAAAAACTTGATATTTGGGTACCACATGATCTCACTGAGAGAAACTTAATGCAACGTGTTTCCATTTGCGATTCTTTGTTAAAACGTAATAATTTCGACCCATTTCTTAAACGGTTGATTACGGGTAATGAAAATTGGATCACTTACGATAATAATGTCCGAAAAAGATCGTGGTCGAAGCATGGACAAGCCCGACAGACCGTGGCAAAGCCCGGCCTGACCCGGAACAAAGTGATGCTGTGTGTTTGGTGGGATTGGAAAGGAATCGTCCACTATGAGCTTTACCGCCGGGTAAAACTATCGATTCTGACCTCTACTGTCAACAACTGATGAGGTTAAAAGAAGCTATTGAGAAAAACCGGCCGGAGCTGGTGAATAGGAAGGGCGTGGTGTTTCATCACGACAACGCCAGACCGCACTCATCTATAGCCACTCAGCAAAAATTGAGAGAGCTTGGCTGGGATGTGTTGATGCATCCTCCGTATAGCCCAGATCTTGCTCCATCAGATTTTACCTGTTTCGGTCACTTCAGAACTCTTTAGGGAGCATAAAGTTAACCTCAAAAGAACACTGTGAAAACTACCTGTCAGATTTTTTTGTTAAAAAATCTCAAAACTTCTACAGCAATGGGATCATGGCATTGCCTACAAGATGGCAACAAGTCATCGATTAAAACGGCACATACATTGGTATAAATAAATAAAAAATTAAACTTAAAAGAATTTTTTTTTTTGTATGAAAAATACGAAAATACTTTTGCTCCGACCTAATATCTTAAACAACTTTTTTGACTCATTACAAGAAAGTGTGACGATTCAATTCATCGTTAAAAATATATTCTACTTTTGTGGATTGTAGATTTGTAGGTAGTTTTGGACGAAAAATTCTAGATTTTTATTGTTGACAATGATAATCAGTCGTATATTAAAGTGTACTCTGTGCATCAGTCAGTCTGTCAGTCTCGTTCGTTTCGTCTTCGTGGCTTTCGGTGTTATTTTGCGTTTCATTTCTTTCTTTTAACTTCTTACGACTTTGGCTTTTTATAACGGAAAACAACAATCACAGTTTTGACGAATACTAGGTTATGTAAACGTCATCTCTCCAACATGTCATGACTGGCTGTCGATGGTCATAACAAACGTCAAACATTTTCAGTTTTTATTTAGTGCCTAAAGAATATTAATTAAGTATTATATAAAAAAAAATAATCTTTATTGTATTCAGGGGTTCGTTTTCTAAAGTGTACATGTTATGGCCGGAGTCCTATACAAAAATGAAACGTCTCCTTTCTATTCGAAGAGCCATACGACGAGCAACACGGGCCACCAGCGGACCGAAGTCCGCCGTCGGTGGCCCGTGTAGCTCTATGCGAAAAGCTCAACAACACTTCGCCCCAACTGCACTTGCACTGCACGCGTTTCTGTGACAAATAAACCTATTTTTCTTTCTTTATTTCTTTCTTTCACTCTAATTGCGTAACAAACTATCAATCGCAATCTGAATAATTTTGAAGAATTTAGTTAATCCATTACTTTATGTGTTCAAAAAAATGTCTACTCAAATACGTAAATAACGCAAAGAATGTTGTTGAACTGTCAAAATGAAGCCATTGCTGCTGATAGGCCGGATTTGAACCCATAAACTCATACATGAGAGGCGATCGAGGCCATCACGACACTCCTACTAAATGTCAGTGACTAATGTAGCAATTATTCAAGACAAAAGATCCAGAACGTTTTTACAATAATTATCTAGTACCTAATCCATCGCCGAATAATAAGATAATGTCAATTTATTATGAGTTTGACAAATTAGTTGACATTGTAGCTATTGATTTTGCCGCGTAATTTCACAAATCACCAGTAATCTTAATACTTATCTGCCGGATAGTTTTTCCTAGAATACCTACTATCATTCTGTATCTTATTTACTACCTAGGTACTAAAGCCAAAGTCAAATCATTTATTTCAAATAGGCACACCAAAAAAATTTAATTGATTCTAGTCGCCCCTTCCAAAACGTAATTTCGTTTTAGTTATGGAGAAGGATGGGCAAGAAACTCCACCGTTATGTTGTACAATATTTTGTATACATTAAATAATTATATGTGAACTCTATGCACCTAGAATAAAATTACTATAAATAATAATAATGGATAAAATAATTAAAAATGACGTAATGTTAGATAATAAATGATGCTCACATATTTACAAATATTGTAAAAGTAGAAGATTTTCTTAAAATTTTAACAAGGAATAATTTAGTGTGTTGAGTTTAAAGTAATCACAGAATGTAAAATCAATATCGTTTAAATTAGCAACTAGTTTCATTTTGTCTAGATTCTAGATTGTCCAATGGAGCAGGATCAGTTACTTACTTATTTTTACATAAGCATAATCAGCCTATAACGTTCCCACTGCTGGGACTGGGACACAAGCCTCGTCTCTGTGAGTGGGACTGGGCCATAATCCACAACAAGAGCCCGATGCGAGTTGGTGGATCTCACGTTCCTTCGTATTTTTTTGGTTTTAGGACATGCCGGTTTACTCACGATAGCTTCCTTCACCATTTTGAGACCACCGTTATGATGAAATTAATTGCACATAGTAAAGAGCCTGGTTGGGTTCGAACCCAAACTAGTAGATGGATGTATATAATGATATCGATTCGTTTTCCGATCTGACAAATGACGAATCTACATTAGAATTGCCCCGATGTCTATGGATATAATTCTAGTACAGGGAAAATGAAGTACCAGTAGGTAATATTGTCTATCTATTGATATCTAATCGACTGCTTATAAATTCAACAGCTACTTCATCATCAATAAAGTGCAATAAACTATTATCATACATAATTAGTAAGATATAAATAGAAAAAACCTATTGAAACAAGCAAGAAACTCAACTCAAACAAATTGTGTAAAAATATAACCCTTCTTTGCAGTCCGGAAAAACACATTAGTAGGTAAGTACTTACCTACTTATTTTATGACTGCAAGTAAAATATTATTGCTTATTTGTACGTAATACTGACGATATTTTCTACTTAATAAAAATAGGATTAGATAAATTAATAAAGCGAATTTATTTTTTATCAAACGTCTTACTTTATTGGCTTTATCGGCGTTACTCACTCATATTTTCACATAATAAATTGTCATTTCGTAGATATAATTCATAATTATAATTTTTGGTTTTACTCAAATAAAAAGCCGAAGAATACCTTTTTTAAAATAACCATGCAGATTCATAGTAGCTATTTGGAATTCTTTTTCATAGCTGACAAGTGTCATAAAATAAAAGATATTTTAGACTATCTCTGACATTTGGAAAATAATAAATTAATTACTAATGAAACAGAAAAGGTTTTACCTACTAAATTAAGCACAGGCCGGTTTGGCTAAAAACATATCAGAAAGCCATATTTGCCTGAAGAAAAATTTTATAAGAAATAAAACTTAATGGCATTTCAAAAACATTTTGTTAAAATTCACCCAGTGCTACAGTGTAATTTTAATAGTATCCAGTAAAGAGGTTTTAATATTATTAATTTAATAAAATCATTAGTTCCCTTCATAGCTATTCGAAACAAAAAATAATCGATGTTTGCAAAAACAGTAAAATAAATCGATTTCAAATTATTTTCTGTGCTTTCGGTCACTTTCGACGCGTCCAAGGTTTTCAAATAAAGGCGTAGACAACGAGAAGCCTACGGTTTATAGGTTAATCTTCTAAAATCCAGCGAAATCTGCAAACACTGATACGTGTCAAGATAATCATGATTAATGACGTCTGGAAACCTTTCCACTGCTGAACTAGTAGATAGTATTCTAGTTATTTATAGATGTTACTTACTTATAAAGGTTGAAGAGGGAAGAATTATACTTATTGACTGTTCAACTTCTTATCAAGTCTAGTTCTGTTTGTTTTGCGAAAGGATGTTGCACCTATGATTAGCGGTTTTATCTACCTTTAGTTATGTTTATGTACAATATGATTTTATTTATAAGTATTCCAATCTACAATTTAACACCTAATTATATTTCGTTGCCAAATAGAATTTTAGAGATGGTTGGCTAATGATATTTTATGACTTACTGATATAAATAGCTGACAAACAGGCAAAACTTGTAGAAATAACTTTGTTTAGGATAATCCGAAGTTAGTACTAAGAGGTTTTTTGTATTTACTTAATTACCCAGTATACAATGTCTAACCGCACATTAGCGCTGAAATGCCTACGTAAAAAAAAGATAACTATAGTATATTTGCGGCAAGCATGTGACGCATAGAAAGAACACAAACACAAAAAGAACAAGTTGGTGGCAAATATGCGTCCATCGCTCAACATAATGCATCGACCCTATGCGAGACAGAGTCCCAGCGGTGGCTGTAAATTCTAACATCCAGAGGTCGACTAATCTATGGCAGTTGATCTCATTTGCGTCATCAAGAAAGTATGAAAGATAGACCGTAAACAATGTCATGGAGACATAACGCCAACTTGTTATGCACATGCGCGGTCAGACGCTTAGTAGGTGATGATATCAGAGGACATTATACTGACAGAAAACAAAGATTGACCCACTTCTAAGGTTCATCGTCCACGACGCTACACAAGAGTAACCAGAAGGCCAATTTTCGTACTAAAAACGTTCAAAATGTAGACGCAATATCATATCAGTGACAATCAATGTCAAAAACATGTCAAAAATGTAGGGAAATTAGAGGTATTTTGACAGATTCAGACTGAGATTAGAATGCGAACGTCCCTAAAAATACGGGAATTGCCCCTCAGTTACAAAATGAGTCATCATCTGCCTAACCTTTCCCAACTATGTTGGGGTCGGCTTCCAGTCTAACCGGATGCAGCTGAATACCAGTATTTTACATGGAGCGACTGCCTATCTGACCTCCACAACCCAGTTACTGGGTAATACGATACCCTTCAGTTACAAAATGAGTAAAAAACTGAAATCAACAATAAGTAGCCAGAATATCACAGCAGTAGTAAATATTTCAATGGCGGTTCGTACACGACGCGATCTGTTACGTCATATGCGGCATGCATACATAATCAACCTATATTGTTCCCACTGCTGGGACACAGGCGTCCTCTCAGTGAGAGATAGGCCGTAATAAACCATGCGGACCCAGTACAGGTTGGTAGATATCACATATCTTCAAATTTTTGGTTCTAAGACATGTCGGTTTCCTCACAATGTTTTCCACAACCGTTTTGAGGGCAGTGGTGATGAAATAATTCAAAGTAACACAAAGTAAAGCTCTTGACTGGATTCGACGGACCGCCATTAAAATACCCACTAGTGCTATGACTTTCTGGCTCATTGGTGATTTGATTTTGTAACACTTGTGGGTAGTGTCGTGGACAGGTCTAGGACTGCGCGTAGACCGAGTCAAAACTGTCTATTATACAGGCTATCGCTCTATGAAAACAATAATGGCACGCCACTTGCAACATTACAGTCTTACAGACAAAGTGATCCTACACTGAATAAAACTTGTTTTGAGTCAAAACTGTTCTATCCGTGGTAGACAAAACTGTTTTGTTACCAGTCAGCGTACTGTCTTATGAACGATTCCTATAATTTACGGACCGTTACGGGTTAAAATTAAGACTCTTGTAATTTTATCAATAATGTAGTCATAGATTTGCTTATGAGAGTAAATCCTCCCAAATGGAAGTAGCTAGGTATAATTGGCTTACGAATCTATTTGTATGCCCAGTTTAGCAACAATAAATGCTACCAAAAAGGATTACTTTTTATTTATAGGAATCGAGCATTAATACTTAGAATTACGTTATGCTAGTTGAAAAATTCTATTGCCACTAAAAGAAAGAGGGTATAAAAAATATAAAATGTGACCTATTTACTGTATGTCTTCTAGTGGAAGTAAACTTAAATATAAGCCTCTTCATGTTTGTTATTATTGTGGAGTCGAGTTGAGAGCCATGTTCCATGACCGAAACATGGTGGAACCGTTTCAGAATCACAGTAAAAAATATAGGTTACTACGAGTAGCTGTGCCCGCTACTTCGTTTGCGCTGATGTCGGGTATCAATAATGTGTCGCGTAGAGAAGGTGTAGGTACCACTCCACCATTGAAAAGGATGAATCTTTTTTCTCTTTTTAAGTTTTAATTTTTTATGCGGAACCCTAATTCTTGTTCCCAAATCAAATAAAAAATATTAAATATCTGCCAGTGGAAGTGCAATCAAAATCGGTTCAGCCGTTTCGGAGATTAGTTGGAACAAATTCAAATTCAAATTCAAATTCAAATTGTTTATTTCTTCCACAAGATTACAACAATTAGTTTGTGATTGGAGCCTTCCTTTAAGCAAACAATGCCTGTATTAGAAGACTCCGCTCTTCCATAACAAAAGTAATAAAATACTAATAACATAATTATTTAACATAGGTAAGTAGAGAAGATTGGCATAAGACTAAGCATAGTTTGTGTGTGTGAGTGAATATGTGTGAATTTGAGCGTGCATGTGTGCGAGTATGTGTGTGTGTTGTGTGTTTGTGTGCCTGTGTGAGAGTATAGGTTATATCGTGGGTTTCAAGAGCTCTTCCGTTTCGTTATAAGTAAGTGGTTTGATCCATTTCAGTATATTTTTTTTGCATTCATAATATTGATTTTTATATATACATATTTCTTTATTTATTCTATTATATAACCGTGCAGATCGTGTATTAAATTGCATGGAGGCAACTAAAGTTTTTGTTTGGGGGACTTCTGCAACAGCATGTTTTCTTCGCTTTGCTAGTTTAGATGCATCGTAAGGTAGGGTCTTGTGTTTCTTTAGTGTAGTTTGAACTATGTATAGTTTTCTTACTGAGAGTAAATCGCTTAATTTATAAAGACTATCTGTTGGATATCTCATTTTCTTAAAATACATAGTTTTTATGAGGGCACGTTGTGCACGCTCTACTTCTAAAAATTTAGTTTTTGCTGACCCTCCCCAGTTAGGAATACAGTATACCAATACAGACTGAGCCAAAGCGACGTATATCTCATTAAGGAGATTTCTAGAAGTGTTATTACGACTAATTATATTTTTTGGCACAATATGTCTTAGTGAACTAAATAACCAACACAGTTTTCTAACCCTGTTAGCAACCTTTTCGATATGAGGATACCAAGATAGTCTCTCATCTACTACTACCCCTAAATATTTGATTTGTTTTACTTTATTTATTTTTGGGCAATTACAATTTTTATTCTTGAAGTCCTCACAATCGTGTATTTTAATTTTAAAAACATCCGTCGGTTCAGTTCTTGCACTAATACTGAAACACATGAAATTAGTTTTACCTGTATTCAAGGTAAGTAATTTTTTTTTCAACCATTTGGCTATCGTAGCCATGCCTATTTCAGCTGTGTACTCAACATCTTCTCAAGAGATACCAGAAAAGACGATAGCCGTATCATCGGCATAAGAGAAAATTTTGGCGTTTTTGATTTTTAAGTTGCAGAGATCGTTGATATATATTAAAAACAATGTCGGATCCAATACGCTTCCTTGCGGTACGCCGTAAGTTACATCCGCGTAGTCACTGGTATACTTTCCAATCCTAACGCTCTGCCTCCTATCACAAAGATAGTTTTTTAAAAGAGATAGCGGAGTTCCTCTTATTCCGTATTTTTCTAATTTACTCACCAGGGTTGGAACAGAGACGGTGTCAAACGCTTTTTTTAGGTCTAAGAAGACAGTAACACATTTGTTGCCACTATCCATAGTATCAGCTACTAGCGATGTTAGAGCGGTTACTGCATCCTCGGTTGATACACCTTGTCTGAACCCAAATTGTGTAGGCGACAGTAAGTCGTATTTACTTAGGTAGTTAATGAGCCTGTTATTTATTAGTTTTTCAACAATTTTGGAAATTGCTGGTAGTACTGATATTGGTCTATAGTTGTTGACATCGTCTCTGTTCCCTCCCTTGTGAACAGGTGTAATAATAGATCTTTTTAGTTCTTCCGGAAAGACGCCTTTATTAAAGCACAGGTTGGTCAGATGAGATATGATTGGAACAGCTACCATTTTTATATATTTAAGAAATTTTGTAGTTACTCTATCCCAGCCGGGGGCACTATCAGTTTTTAAGCTCATTAGAATTCTATCTACTTCATCACAGTCAGTATCAAAGATTACAAAAGAATGAGATACGGAAGATTGATTTCCAATTAGGTGTTGGGGGTCAGAGTCTAAGTCAGGTTGAATTTGTTGAGCTAGTTGCTTACCAATGTTAACGAAAAAATTGTTGACATGATTAACTGACACGGTAGGGGATGGCATTACGTTTAATAATTCCGTATTTTCAGTCTTAATTTTATAAGAATAAGTAACATTTTTAATATTTTTCCAAAGCAATTTATTGTTTTTCACAGAGTTGGCTAGTAATTCCTTTTGATATTTCCTTTTCAATTTTTTAATGAGGTTATTGCAATAATTTCTATACCTATTATATGTAATCTTTAAAATTTCATTGCTAGGATCCCTTTTGAGCGTTTTTTGCATTTTATTACGATTGTTTAAACATTTTAATATACCTTGAGTTATCCACAGCTTAATTATTCGTTTTTTGTTAGGAATAGTTACAGTGATAGTATTATTATTTATAGAGTTAGTTAGTTTTTGTATGAAAATATTAATAAGTTCAATCGGATCATTGCAAAAGAGTAGTTCCGCTATTTTATTTTCCTGTAAATATTTCAGCGCCCCTTCAAGATTCAGACTAGTTTTAGTTTTTGGGGCGACTTGTTTAATTTTTATTTTAGATAGAGACATGAATGTTGTATAGTGGTCAGTAATTGTAGTGTGTAGTACACCAACAAAAGCTGATATCTTGTTGTTATTAATCTTGAGCATAAAATGATCCAAGCAGTTTATTCCTCGCGTGGGAAGTATATGGCCAGGTAGTATGCCATAGGTTGATAGCATAGTGAGATAATTAACTCTATTTTTACGCTCATAAGATTGTTCTGTATCTTTGGGTTTGATGTTAATATTTATATCACCCGCTATAATAATACTTTTCTGCGTACCTAGAGCATTGAGTTCTGTACTAAGTGATTCTGTAAAACTGTCACTATTTGTATGCGATGGAGAACGGTACATACACAGAATAATATTATTAAGAATGTCTAGTTTTAGGCAGGATGCCTGGACTAAGTTTACTTCCTTAACTTTAGGCATAAGAGAGTTTTTTATGTAGACAACTACCCCGTCATTTTGATTTAAGTGCCGTGTGGAACAAATGGACAAAAATTTTAAAAATTGTTTTTTTGTTATAAGTGTCGTATATACTTTCATATGCATACAGTAAAAATCTATTATTTTGACATTTCAAACAGACATTTTAATTTTATTTATTTCTATAGATGTACAGATGCAACAAATTCAATTTGTGTATATGTAAATAAATGAGGAAGGTAACTACTTCAGCAAAAACTAGATTTAATAGGCTATTATGGTATACCTGCATATTTTTTTATGGAAAACCATTGATCAAGCAATGGCTCTAAATAATAATATTGATTACGTTAATTAAATAACCACGGTATTATACGAATAAAAACTTTCAAAGCTTGTAGGCTCAAAAACAAAACGACACTACTCCCCGAACATTACGACACAAATGACACCCAGAAGTTGGACCCACTACAGTAAATCATATAAAACACAACTGTTACAATTACAATACTATTTAATGTGGGTAATCTTATAATTAACACTGTTGAACAAACTAGGAAATTAACATGAAACAAAACAGCAATTAACATTAAGGATTAGTTAATTCGTTGATCTTTGTTCAAACTTGTGTCGTTGCTGTGGGTGTGGTCTGATACTCGCTGAGAATAATATTGACAAATTCCTATTGTGAGATCCGTCTAGCTAGGGGGAACGGAGGCCTATGGAATTATCCTATTGACTAAAACCTCCTGCAGCCATGACTCGGGATTTCAGGGCATTCACAAGTCACAACCCTCCCGAAATTAAAAACGGTATACGTATTTAATCGAACCTCACCCAATTCCCATTTGTTATCCGCTTTCATGAGGTGAAAAACCTTTTCATGTTATTATTCATAATAAGTATTTTATTTAATTTATTATAGCACCTACCACTGTTTGTCTCTGCATCAACCGAAGGTTGACTGGTAGAGAATGCCTATGGTATTAATTCTGCCTCTGTACATTTATGTGCTTGAAGTATTAAATAAATCTAATATATAAAATTCTTGTGTCGCGGTGTTTGTGATTAAACTCCTCCGAAACGGCTTTCCCGATTCTCATGAAATTTTGTGTGCATATCGGGTAGGTCTGAGAATCGCCCAACATCTATTTTTCATAACCCTTTTTTTTTGCAAAACGACGTTTGCGGGGTACGCTAGTAAATATATGATAATTTAGAGAATGGCCGGTTTACCGGTCTACCATAAATCAATTAAGCAGTTTTCATCAAGAAGCTTTTATTTATAACTGTTTTCTAGTTTGAGACGATTTTACTGTCCATTTCTACCCATTACACAGAAAAATTATAGATTAAAACTACGTTGGAAAGTCTAAAGTAACGACTCATAAAGATATTAGATCAAATCCGAACAATACAAGCCAAATTAAATACGTCACATTAAAACATTGAAATTGTGTCTTAAATAACAAGATTTACGAGTTTACACTAACAGATTACTGTAATAACTGTAAAGTGTAAGTAAATAGAGAGAGAGAGAGAGATGAATCAGGTAAATAAATAATAAACTACGCAATTATATGACTGACTTAGCTGTTTAATTCTGGGATATTTATAGGCCCCCGTCACCTAATGTGTTAGGAGCAAACAAGCAAATAAACTTGATGAAATTACGAATTAGATGGGCAGGATTGAACTCGCAGTAGCAAAGCATACGCACTACACAAATAGGCTAATTACATGACTACCCAAAAAAGGAGTGTTGTTACGTTTTCAGGGTTCATGTATGTTTGTGAGTTTCTTTATTCCACCATAACTTCCAAACGGCTTAACCGATATCAATGTATGTGGTATCGTTAGAAGCGTTACGTTATCCCGAGTAACATATGCTGGTGAAAAATTTTAAAAATATAATGGGGGAGCCATGGTTCATGAAAAAAAACAGAATATTTTTTTATCATAAAAAAATTACTACATTTACTATAATCGTCTAGAGCTTGCTTCGTAGGTACATAACAAAAATAAGTATATTCCCTTGGGATCATTTTCAATATTCACACGGGCGGAAGATAGTAAATAATAAAAATAAATTATCGCTAAAAGGTATGAAATAAAAAATAAATAATAAAAAAACACGCATACTAACTGTTCCAAGAAACCTTCCCCAGACTGCAATGAATAGATTGGTTTTCAGTTTTCCTCTTTTGGGCACAATGGTGGTTTAATTACACAGTAAATATTATAATAATCTATTTAGTACTTACTTGTGGGGCATTCAGCACTAAAATCATTTACCTTGTTTTAAATTTTTTAATTCACTTATTATTTTTTTTTTATTTTTAAAGTAGGTATTTGTTTTGCTTTACATTTGTAGGTGTAGTTAATATTTTAGTTTAAGACGTCTCAAATCGTATTATTCTCTTTTTGTTTACACTTGTTTACATTTCTTTTTCATTTCTCCTCTCGCAGGTCTGCTGGAAGAAATTTCTTAAGAAATAAGCAGTATCTTTGTACTTATTTTACTGTGTACATGAATAAATAGGTGTGATGGGAAATACAAATGGCAAGGTAGTTAACTAGCCAAGAAAAAACGAGTATGAGAAACAATAGTTAGGGAAACGTACGTGTAATATCTACACACCTACACACATGATGTTAAATATTTCTATAATTAAAAACTAGCGACCCGCCCCTACTTCACACGGTTTTCTCTTTCGAGATTTCTTTATTATAATTATGTAAGGTATTCAGCTGCATCCGGTTAGACTGGAAGCCGACCCAACATACATAGTTGGAAAAAGGCTAGGTAGATTGATTGAATAATAACTTATTATACACATAAACCTTCCGGAATAAGTCCGCAAAATCCGTTGCGTAAGTGTTTTAAATCTATACTAATATTATAAAGAGGAAAGATTTATATGTAAGTATGTTTGTAACGAATTGACTCAAAAAGTACTGGACCGATTTTAAAAATTCTTACACCATTTGAATGCTACATTATCACTGATTAATATAGGCTTTTTGAATTGCAAGAAAAATTGTTTAAAAAATAAATATCCTCCCGTGCGAAGCCGGGACGGGCCGCTAGTGATAAATAAATGATAAATGATTTCATTTCTGTAAGTAGGTTTGTACAAACACTTTTACACGTCAATCTTATTTTTTTTTAAACTAGATGAGGTCAGCGTTTCCTATCTGACTACTCTGAGAAGAAAGGCCGAAACAAACTCAGAGGTCACAGTCTCTTTTAAAGTCCAGACATAATCTTAGTCAGATCATGTGGAGACCATGTAGATTGGTGTCTGAAATGGTCTTTTGAGGAAAGAACCACACAGATTGAGTGGACCCGTGAAGTCAGTGCACGCATTTGTCAGTAATCATGCAACTCAACTCAAACTTAACTTTTAGAAGAACAACACGATCACACAGATAGATACGAAGTATAATATGTATGATATTTTATTTAAATACAAAAGCTCAAAAGTGCATTGACATTTCAGATCCTTTTTATTACTCATTCATGGACAATCAAAGTAAAGTTTTATTGCAGGCAGAGGTCGGTACATAGGGTACTTTTTATCCCGGAAACAATTGACGTGGGCGTAGAGTCCCGGTCGTGTTGTGAACAAGTGATACTTATATCATTATATACAAGTGCATAGGTGAGTGCCTCGTGCGACCAATCACAGCCATCGTTTAGATGTGTGTGTGCATGTAGGGCTACCCATTGCTCAGCTAGATATTGTCGGAAAGACAAGAAGCCCACATCTTTTGTCGGGTTTTTTTTTTCTCAGGTAGGTACTGCAAGAACTTAGCGTTCTTGCGATACCGGAATCAATAAAAGGCGACTTTGACCTGTATCTACCTATGTATGTATGTTCATCTGTTCCCTCATAACTTCTACACTACTTGTTATAATTTGACAAATGAGGTATCGTTGGAAGCGTATAGGTCGTCCGCTGGTTATAGGCTATGTGACGTCACATTAAATTGAAAAAAAGAAATCATGCCGTTTTGGGTATCAAATGAAAGGGCTTAATTAGCAAATTTAAAAAAATATATACATTGTCAGCTGTTGCTCACGGCTTTGCTTGCATACACCCGATAATTAGGAATAATTTAAAAAAAAATAAGTTTAAAAACTAGAACCCGACTACTGAAAAGGATGAAACAAGAAAGTACCATCCCGTGGTCGCATGCCGCTGTACTAAAATAATTATAATCAAATTCAAAAATCAAGAAAAAATACGGGGCAAATATTTTTTGATAATCTAACTGACGGACTAATTAGATTTTTAATTTATTGATGGTGGTAACTAGCCTATACCGCGAGTTATCATCAAATAATGTAACGTCCCTAACACCTAACCTCTAGATGCATGACACGCGCTAACTTATTCAAGTGCATGATTGTCCATAACCGTGTTGAAGTGCCAACTAACTGCACGGGTGTTTGTCAGTCGACTTGATAGTACGCGACGCTTCCAGGCTATTTATCTCGATGTGATCTGGAAGTAAGAAACACCTAATAAGAGCTTCGAAAACTGCTTTATAATCTGCCTTGATTTTAAGTATTGTGTTCAATGTTCGATATCATCATAGTCAGAATTCTTTAAAATAAAATAGCCTTTTATTTCTTGCTGTTTAAATTAAAATATAAATACTGCATGCAATCATAATTAACATTTAAATTCATAATATAAAATTGTTTTCATTTTTCTTTACAATGCCTATGTAAAAAATCAAAATATTTTATTTCAAAGCTTTGACATTGAATTATATCTAAAAATATGATTATTATCAACAAAAAATAACAAAATTAAATCCTAAATAATATAATAATTATCTATTATGCTTATGTTATATTATCACAATAAAAAGTTTTAATGATTATTTTACTATTATTAAAGATAAAGATTATTTAATTGATTGATACATTTAATTTGTATAAATATTTAAACGATTACATCAAAGTTTTAATAGCAAGAACCTCTCTTATTCGAAGGTCCTCCAGATCAGAAAAAATCTGAATTCCGTCACCATTTCAAAATCAAAAGTCATTTATTCAAATTAATCTGAGATTGTTGAGAATCAGCACTTTTTGAGCATCAAAGTTACAGGAGATGGTCTCCCAGACAGAACGCACTTCCTAGTGCTTATTCTGGAAAGAGGGACTGGCGATGGCGCGACCATAACATATCAAGTTTTTTCTTGGAGTTATTCTTTGTTATTTCATGAAATTCACCACTTTGATCATTCTACTGAGTTTAAAAATCACAACGTTAAATTAAACCATCCACATCCAAGATTCGCCATACTGTCACGCTTCAATGACGTAAAATCCAAAATTAACAGTGATAATTAAATTATGGAGGACTGGCGTTAAGCTAGCAACGACACGACAAAGCTTACGGAAAAATAACTAAATGTCACCTACACTACAAGGTGTTTATTTTTTTATCACGATTAATTTGTCGCGTTATTTACAACTCAATAATGTGTCGTGTAGAAATATGTTTACATGCAGGCGGAGTGTGAATTAATTCTCACTTAAAATCCTACATACCTAATAGTGTTGTGCGGATTTGAATTCAAAATATATGATTCTGTATTAATTTATGTATTTAGATCTTGTGACATAATGTGGGCTGGGTCTTCACGTAAGGGCTGGGTTGGTTGGAAAATATGGAGAAGTATTTACCTACTACATTCTTTAATAATCAATGGCCAAATCGAATTATAAGCTTTCTACGTAGGAACCCGGTAATTTTTACTGAAAGGGTGTCCAATTTTCACAAAGCTCTTACAGACTTCAGATAGAAATATGTGTAGTAACCAAAGTGCCTGTAATCAACTATCAATTATAACAATCATGCAGCACATTGGTAACTCTTAAACTACGTTTTTTTTTTATTTAATTTCATAGAAACTGAAAATCAAAAGTCATCTCCACTTTTAACAAGCTTTTTATCAGTAGTTTACAGTTCCATGGCCTTGAATCGGAAAATGATCGAGAACAACGAATTAGTGTTGGGAAAAGATACTCATTAGCATCTAACAATTCACGCGCTGTCAAATTAGTTAATGAAAAGGCTGGGGTGAGCGCCATCTTATTTTCAAATACAGGACGCTCCAAAATCAAACATTTCCGTTGTTCTTTTAGATTATTTTATCGACTTTCAACATACCGCGCCGGTATCACGCTTTTGTTTTTCCGGAAATTAAACAGTTCCTTTTATTATGTGTAAATTGTTCTTGGTTGAAATGATGTAAAAATAATATTGACCTATTACAATATTTGGGCATAGTCAGACGATTAAAACTACCCGTATTTTTGTAACCAATTAGTTTGAAGTGGAGCCCCTACGGCGTAGGCGTTCGTAGCACTACAGACCCCGTAGCACTCACGGGTGCTACGGAGTTTATCTTTAGGGGTAGTTACGTACGGTTTTTATTGGTTTATTGGCGTGTGCTAGCTAACTTAGGGCAAATAATTTAATTTAATGTTTTGTGTTTCGTAATCTATATTACTTAGTATTGTATAGAACAAAGTTTTTCTAACTGACAGCTGTGCTGCTAGGGAGTTTATTGCGCCACTTCTTGACTGGTGAAGGGCGGGCGTTTTGGGGGATTGTCTTATTTAATTTTGACGCTCAAAAAGTGCTGATTCTCAGCTTAATTTGAATAAATGACTTTTGATTTTGATTCTTGTAAAGTTATAATAGAATTATATAGAGAGTGCCTGTAAAACTCAAGGCTTAGGCAAGTAATGAGGTTACGATTGGCGCGGATTAAATTAATATTTTATTTGCTAATATTTTACATTTAAGTATATTTATTTCATCATATACTTATTTCTGTAACTGCCCGTGACATCACAGCGGGCCCTATAGAATATCAGCACTGTGACATATATTTTTTTAAATGTCGCAGCATCCTGCTGTTATAGGAGCTTCGTATAGGACTTTCTGCTTCAAGTTTCTTTTTGTTACTTTAAAAAATATATAATTTGGTTTTTATTTTAGACAGTGTGAAATTTGCGATCTTCCTGTAGGAGTCACAATTAATACTTTTTCTTTCTTTAATGATGACTACAATATTTGGCTTAGCTTTCATAAACAAGGATAAAGTCGCTTACTGTTATGAATCTGAGGTGTGTTTACTTACACGTAATTTTTATTTCAATGTAATAAATTATCGAAAGATATGTTTATTGGGATAAGATTATATTGTTTCGTGAAAATAGATACTGGATATCATATAATCAGAATTCTTATTTGAATTTCGATCGCAATATGAGGAAATAATACACTCCAGAGCAATGAATTAGGGTCACATAAAGATACCTGAAAATCTCGGAAACTAAGAATACTAGCTTAATGAAATAAATTGTGTTTAATAGATATTCAAATGTTCCTATGAAAGTAATAAAATGTATGTGTCATTTTGTATTATATTCATAAAAAAAATACATAAACAAAAAAAAATAATAACCAATCTCGTCTTATAACAAAAATAGAACAGCATTTTTTTTTACCACTAAAATTTTCTGGATTTTTAGTACTTTTTATTACCCCCACCTGCTGTCATCACTGCGGTTATGCGGTTTGGCATAGATTGAGGTTGAGGTCCAAGCCGCGTGCTGGCCACTCCATACAGTTAATGTTCACCTCTTGAAGGTAGTCATTCATAATTTCACCAGTATGAGGCCGGGCATTGTCCTACTAATATTATAAACTAGCTTTTTCCAGCGACTTCGTCCGCGTGGAATAATGACTTCCGGAAATTGAGGCACTAACTCTCATAGAGTTTAACCGATGTGCTCTTTCTTCTGCCGATTCTTGAGAACGCGTATTTCTCATTCAACGCGTTTTTCAAGACAATAGCGGGCGGACGCTGGCGTCCGCTTGGGGCCTGAATAACTAAAAATATATAACTACGTCTAATATATAAAATAATATATAATAAAACCTACTTCACTTAAAACTAAATACCTATAACTACTATAATTAATAATACCTATACCTATAATTAATAAAAGTACCTACGCTTTTACCTACTTAATATTAAAAAAAACTGAACATAAATTAACCAAAACTTACCTACTACTAACTAACTACTACTAACCTATTACTACTTCACCTAAAAAGAAATCCTGTTTTCCCAACATTTCCCTTCACTGCTCTGCTCCTATTGATCGTAGCGTGATGAAAAGTATACTATAACCTGCCCAGGAGTATGAAGAACAATTGTATCAAATTTCGTTGAAATCCGTCGAGTGGTTTTTGTTTCTATAACGAACATACAGACAGACAGACAGACAGACAGACAAAAATTTTACTGATTGCATTTTTGGCGTCAGTATCGATCACTAATCACCCGCTGATAGTTATTTTGGAAATATATTTCATGTACAGAATTGACCTCTCTACAGATTTATTATAAGTATAGATGCGAAAGTTTGTGAGGATGGATGGATGTTTGTTACTCTTTCACGCAAAAACTAATGAACGGATTTGGATGACGTTTGGCACACATATAGTTTATAACCAGGATTAACACATAGGATACTTACTACTTATCCCGATATTCCCATGGGATCGAAACTTACGCGGGTGAAACCGCGGGGCGCAGCATGCATAAAGATAGCATCCTCTCCCAAATTGACCATAAATGGACCAAGGTATTCGTTTAGGATCTCTTCCACGTATCTTTCACTAGTTATAGTGCCGTTTTCTATAACCACCAACTCTGTGCGATTCTCTGCAGAAATTTCGGCCCTTACAAGTACGGATGCATCGCCATAGGCCACTTTCTCTTCGACACATGTTTGTTTGAATCGCTCCCCTGGTCTTCTATACACTCTTGTTCATCCGTCGTTCTTCTAGAGCATAAATCTTGATTCATCTGAGAACATAAGTCTTGATCAATCTTCAATACTCCAATTTAAGTGGTTCCGGATATGTGTTGATTTCGAAATACGATGCCCACGCTCCAATTTAGAGCCGTTTGCAAATCTTAAAGGTTTTACATTTGCTTCAGCAAGTCATAGCTTTACAGTCCATGCACTTGGGTTACTTCCTCCGAGGCGTCGGAACTGTTATGTAAGTGCAGTTCCTATGAGAAAGCGGTTTCGAAGCATTTTGTTGACCAAGTATCGATCTTCTTGTGTTGGTCTTCGTAGGTTAGAGCCGGTTTCGTCGTAACGTCGGAGAACTCGTTGTACAGTTGACAGCGACACACCAACTGTCCTTTCTGTATCACGGTGACTCCGGCATTGTGAGAATTCTGTTGCATTCTTTGGGTGTAAGGGAAATTATAACAGCTTCAATAATGAGTATTGAACATCAGATACGCTGTTTACATACCTTTTTATATGACAGAACAGAAACAAAGCAAAAACAGATCCAGAAAAGTTGTAGTTTAATTTAAAAAAACCCCATTTATTTATTTTGCAATTTTTGATAGCATAACTTTACATTATCTAAGAAGTTTTATTACTTTCATTTAAAGAAAATTTGATTGTCTATTAAGCAAAATTTATTTCATTATGCTAGCATTCTTAGTTTCCGAGATTTTCATGTATCTTTACGTGACCCTTTTTCATTGCTCTCGAGTGTATAAAGTTTAGCAAATACACAAACATGAACATGTTTCATGATTTGATGTTTTATATGTGCAGTAGAAGTATCTGTAATATTGTGACTAGAGCTCATCGTCTATACATACTCGTATAGTAAATAAATTGAAGTCACTTTTCGTATCTTTCTGTCTGACCACGTTGTTTTGCTACACTATACGCAATGGATTTTGACATGGCTTCCAAAAATTTTTACAAAATGTAATCTGGAAGGTTTATGTTAAATTCATTAATATTTAACTTCTTAAATATAATTAATAAATCTTCATGTTTTGTCAAGTCATTAAAAAACCGTGCGAAACGGGGGCAGGCCGCTAGTGAAACTATTTTTTTTGAAAAGCATTATCAGCTTATTACGTGACTACCGAGATGGCGACTAATAGAGAAGTATGAAAAAAAGGACATGTTACGCCGACTCCAAATAAATTAAGATAAGGACAGATTGTTGGATGACACTTGTATTAAAAAAAACCAGGGGGGGTAGCAGGGGGGTAATTCTCGTAATTTTAAAAACGTTCACAGTCTGATCTCAGTCTCAATCTGTCAAAAATACCTCTGATTTCCCTACATTTTGACAAGTTTTTGACATTTGTTTGTCGCCGAGATGAGATTGCGACTAGATTTTAAACGGTTAAAATTACGAGAATTGACCTTCTGAACTTTTGTATAGCCTAGATATACGATTACGCTGACTCTAGAGGATTACGCATTCAATTCATTTATATAAATAACCTACCACTTACCCATACAGTATTGAAGAGATACTTTAATAAATAAAAAAACGCTGAAAGCGATCTCCCATCGTTCTTAGATGAAATACAGAGGAGAGTTTGAGTTGATAAATCAATCAATTAGTTCTGCGCTAAAGCTATATTACTTTCTTAAAAAGTGTTTCATTTAGAAGGTTTAGCGCTTTATTTTTAGGCGTGAAACGAGAAATTTTAGCTCAAGGAGCGACAGAGTCACTGATTCTTTAATCGGGTGGAGTGTAGGATTTTCCAGATTCAACTTTTATCACAATTTAGCTGCGAAAATACTTGAAGTGTCAGAAAGTGGAGACAATCTAAATCCTTTGACCGATATCTAAACTAGGTCACAGTTTTATACTCCTGATAAAATTAAACACATTGACGACTAGTAACTGTCAGCTAGGAGAATTAGAAACTTGTCTTGTCACCACGAGTTTCAGAAGCAGTGGGGAACAAGACTATGGGAATCGGTTTTCATGCAGTGCATTTTTAGAAAAGTCTCGAAATAAGGCAATTTAATAATTGTTAACTGATACATATAGGACTTGTTATTGTGCCTTTAGTTTACTTATGCACAATAACCAATCGAAAATATTGAAATAAAATATTAAATGGTGTGGTGACCATGCAAACGAGTGACGAACAAACGGACATAAATAATTATTATTAACAGTAAATATTAGCTTGTAGCCTGCGCATCTCTAATGACGCTAATAACCAATGTCAGTGGTTTGCGCTCTGTTTGGACTTCATTATTTTATGTCACAATCTCGTAATCTTACCTATATCATAAACTGTCACACTGTATAAAAGGAAATACATTGGTAGTGATGTTCTAGATATCAGAGTTACTGAAGCTGAAATAGTCAAAACAGCGCGACCACTCTCAAATTCATTATTTTGATATATTTGAGTTGTAGCTTTGCCACTCAGACAAGTAGCAATTTCTTGAATCAAGATATCACCCTGTAGGTCTGATAACGTCAACGCAGGCACTAACTAAAATTTGTTTTCCGTAGCGAGCTGATAATTTCCGATATAGAATCTCGCGATACAATTATACAACGTTTAGCGCGTCGTTTGTGCGGGCGGGCACGAGAGAGCAGTCGTGACCGAGACATTATCGCGCGCGATGCTTCAGGAGGCTGCCCACTGAGGGATGGTGGCGCACACGGTCCGCTGCCAGTGAGTCGAGCGCACGCCAGCCGCCCAGCCATGCACGTCGACCCGGAGTCCCCCGCCTGCCGCGAGGAGTCGCAGCTACTGCCCGACGAGTGGCTCAAAGTGAAGCATGTGCCCGGCAACGGCAACCTCTCGCCCGGCGTCTACTACCCCACTACAGGCAGCAAGAGGTTCGTCGACGCCAGCCACCCCGTGCCGTCTCCGACAGATACCATCCCGTACTGTGTCGCTTTTGTCCGTTTATATGCGTCCAAATGTCTTGTTTAATGTCGTGATTATTAGAAACGTTTATGTTAATTAGAAAGCCTATTCTCTATGTTAGTGGCAGCATATTACCGATATTAACATTGATGAAGGTCGTAGCCGTCGCATCGCGACGATGCAAGCGTGAACTAGGCATTCACACTTCCAGAACTGTAGCGGGTAGATAGATGGCTAGACTCATTCAAGTGTAACGTAAATAAATATATTAATGTGATCGTGTTTGGTTTTAGGAGCCGATCTCACAGATATGGTGCATCAAGGAGGACAAGGCGACGAGCGATTCTCAAAAATGGAGAGTGCAACATTCTCAAGTCAAAGATCTCGCAGCGGCGGCTGAGATTCCTTCAGGATATGTTCACGACCCTCGTGGACGCACAATGGAGATGGACACTGCTGGTTTTTACACTCTCCTTCATCTTATCCTGGCTGGGATTCGCATTGATCTGGTGGCTGATATCATTCACACACGGAGACTTAGAGTTGGACCATCTGCCGCCCATGCAAGAAGCATCTAACTGGAAGCCGTGCGTGTTCAACATTTATGACTTCACCTCGTGCTTCCTGTTCAGTATTGAGACACAGCACACGATCGGTTACGGTTCGCGTACGACGACAGAGGAATGCCCTGAAGCGATATTTATTATGTGTTTACAAAGTATTGTGGGTGTGATGATTCAAGCCTTCATGGTAGGCATAGTGTTCGCTAAGATGACGCGCCCCAAACACAGAACGCAGACGCTTCTGTTCTCCAAGTACACCGTCGTGTGCCAGAGAGACGGCGAGCTGAGCTTGATGTTCAGAGTGGGCGACTTGAGGAAGTCGCATATTATAGGAGCCAGTGTGCGGGCTCAGCTGATACGATCTAGAACGACTAAGGAAGGTGAAGTACTGTCTCATTACCAGACGGAACTGGAGTTAAACGCAGATGGCTGTGACAGTAACTTGTTCTTCATTTGGCCGATAACGATGGTGCATAAAATAAATGCCGACAGTCCTTTCTACGGAGTGTCCGCAGCCGATGTGTTGCAAGAAAGGTTCGAGATTGTGGTTATTTTGGAGGGAACAATAGAATCTACAGGTCAGACGACTCAGGCTCGTTCCAGTTATACGACTAGTGAAATAATGTGGGGACATAGGTTTGTCCCGTTGGTGACGTACAACCGTGAGCGTCAGGGGTACGAGGTGGACTACTCCAAGTTTGAAGAGACCGTGCAGGTGGACACGCCACTGTGCTCCGCCAAGGAGCTGGACGAGTTCTACGGCAGTCAGGGAGATCGTAGATCGATCGGTGAGTTCCTTTTCCGGCTTAAATCTGGTGTTAGATTTGGTGGTGGTCGCTGGGTATATGTGCCCCATGTTAACTAATAGCGCTTATTTGTGTTTCTTACCATGACAGGAAAATCTAGAGACAATGCATATTCATTCATGTTTTAGAGTAGAGGAATTTATACCTTTTAAATATGGTATAAGTATTTACAATATTTCTCATGAACATATGTTTTTACAAGTGAACCTGCTTTCTATAATAATATAACCTGATATTCCTATAATACTTGTGTTAAACTATGTTCCTGTATCATCTCTATTATCGATCCTTGTAATCACCGTTCTTTGTTTGGCAACAAACAATTCGACCCACATAATGTATATAGTTTATATTTAAACAATAATTGCAATAAATCAAGCAGAAGGTACTTATATAAGATAAACAAATGGTATATATTATATTTCTATATCTACATGCAAGTTTCTTGCACTTATATTTCCGTTCCGTGTGATACAATAATTATGAGATATGATATATTTGCAATATTATTATTTATCTGGGGTCAACAGACAGCTCTCGTCTTCTCGAGATAATGTCTAGTTTATTGTTAAAAGGGTTTCTTTGCATGCTACATAGTTTTTTAAACCCATTTACTGATATGTCTGTTTACTGTTTTTTAATATTTCATATCTTCAATTTCCTCCTCATTAATAACAAACTTATAAACAAGATAGGAAAATGAAAACACTAAGAATTTAATTGGTAAATTTTTATATCTTAGATATATTTTCGTAGATATCTTTATATTCCAAGAGAACGTAACAATACGAAACATATTCGCTCAGATTATGCATCAAGGCACTTCAGATGTATACTTCGTGTACAAGTTAATTAATTTAAATGATAATGATTTATTTATTTGGGATCTCCTACAAAGGTTTACACATAAAAAATATAAATCTATAATCATAAAAAAGGTTATTTTAAGTGTGCTCCTTCAATTACAGGAGACCACAGCATGCAAATTTATCCAGGTGTAAACACGATACAAAATAGAAAAAATAATTGATTAAATTTGAAGAAGCAAAATTTACATGGCAAGATTGAGCATTCATATTACATTCTAATATATATGATTCTAATAAAGTTAATATTTATGCCTCGTTAGTTCTCGTGATCTCTTATGAAGCGTGTCACATATCTAGACACAATAGAGATATATTCAAACACTATGCGCATAACACGTAGGTGCCTAGGTAGCTAACATCTCGTATGTATGTAATAAGACTTACTGACATTTGTATATACATAAGTTTACTTCAGGTGTGAATAAGTATGTGACTTTATTTATTGAGTCATGTGACAGATCTGATAAATACATGTATATTTCAGCTTCATCTGATTTATGTGCATGGGTATTTTATGCGTCAGTGTAGGACTGTAGGCGGTTGAAAACTTGTAGTAACTTTAATTCTATGTATATTAATTTATGTTGTCTGTTGTTAAAACCGACATAATTATTGATGAATATACCTATTGCAGTAAACCCTTCTTGACAGATTTTCAAAAACTTAAAGTTAAGAATAGTAAAAAGAATGCCTGAAGAATTTGAAAAAGCAGAGTATTTTAATACTTTATGACAAGTTAACGTCTGCGTAACCTACACACAGGTGGTTATTTTAATTAGCAACAGCAAATAAGATCACAAGTTACTAGTTAGCACGTGTGAACATTTATTCTGAGTATCATTTACTTAAATTACTTGCTTCGTACGTGTTTTAACTCAATTGTGTGCTCACACATAACGCTAATAAACTTTTAAATAGGTGCTATAACCCCACCATTTGCATTTTGACGTCATTATTCGTCATTTAATAGGAATACCTTTGTCAATAAGCGCTCAATAGGAAGCTTTATGAATCACGTTCAAATACTGAGTGTGTTCATTAGGTTGGAAAATAGTAGGTATATATTTCGAAGCCTTCAGTTTAACTAAGTTTAAGAATTGCAGTTTAGAATGTTGTTTACAAATCTTGACCGGGCAATTTTGAGAACCAACGTAATCATACATGATGAGGTATTTAGATCACACGAACATCAATTGCTAGATTGATAATAGGAATATATATCGTTTTGTCTTTAAAGACTATAGTCTTTATAGACCTATATACTTATACTTTATAGTCTCAACGATATTATCCTCTTGGTCGGAAGCAGGGACATAAACAATTCATCGCCCTTAAGGCATTGTCACCTCTGTCATCTTAACTATTATCAGTACGAAGGTCTTCGGGTCTCCTTCGATTTTCCTACTCCCATCATCGGCCGTTACCCGTCGGAACATTATTATCAAATCTCAGCAGGATGTACCATTTTGCCAATTTGTTGCCCCTTTTTGATACAGGATACATTTGTTTTGTCGATTATTTAAGACGATCGGTAACGGTCGCCTGTCATTTGGAACAATTTGAATCATGGCGAGATGGCCGCTATCGTTATTTTAATGGTTCCATTTTCAATTTTAAATCTTTTTAACGATTTTATTAGTCAGTTGTTTGCAGTGTTACAGTGCATTTACATTTTCGTGAAGTAGATGCGTCTTTGAACAAGTTATTATTTATCTTTTGTGTCATCGACTCTAAAGCTGCGGTCTTATTTGACATCACCTCTGTATTCATTGCTGACATTATATATGTAAATAATAGATAATCAGGATAATGCTTCTTAATTCCTGCGGTTAGGTAAAACCGTTATTCAAAAAAGTACCTCAGAAAACCATCATACTTTACTAATAGAATATGTCACTGCACTCTAATATTTATATCTCTCTTCTAATAAGACATTATTGTCTTCTTTAATTTTATTTTTAATTTACTCCTATTGTGACTAACAAAAATGTATGTAACAGAAGATCTAAAGATAATTTCCACCTTTACTAATTTAGTGTGAAATTGTTACAATGATGATGTGCAAAGATTGATACGATTACACTGTACATGTCTCTGTTTGCATGTCTTATCAACAAAAACATTCATGCCTGACCTTAAAAGGAATCTTACCTTGTCTGGTGTATTTTCGTTCAATTTTTAACTAGGTTAAGTGTGAAATATTTTAGGAAAATATTGGTTTATTTATTAACATAATGGCTAATAAAATACCTTGAATCACAAGATGAACACTTATATCTACTAAATCAATCTATCCTAGAACATATAAATAAGCATATCGTCGACCGTAGGTTCAATTGAGGTAAGGGACATTGGGTATCTTGTCCCTTACCTCAATTGAACCTACGGTCGACGATATAATTCCTAAATAAAACTAATATTCAATACCGAGACAGAACCAAAACTGCCACAGAATATATTCAAAAAAGACTGAGTAAAAGAAACTGTCTAATCTAAATTCATCTCTCTGCTCAAAACGAAAAAAGACTGAGCTCTATGTATTTTATACATAGGTACCTAACTAATATTACTTTTACATAAATGTCTGCACTAGTATGTCCTATAGCACACTAGCGTACGTTTTTATGTATGTGTATGTAACTGTGCCTGTGTTTGTGATGTCGCACAGAGAGCGGGGACCGCCACCTGATGCTGAAGATGCCTGAACGCGAGCCACACGAGCCAAAAGCCGAGCAGACCGACGGCGACTTTACCGTCACCCTATGATTAAGCTAAATATTACTATTATTTAAAACAGCTAAATATAAAGGAAAAATCAAGAAATCCTGTTGAGATATGTAATAGTCCCCGAAGATACGATGACGTTGGCGTGTTACGTTTGAATTTCGAAGCGCGAAATATCTTACTACGCGACGTAGCCTATTATGTATAAGTCACCGTCGAAGTCTACATATATAGAAACGATATTTTTGTGTTCGGAAATATTTTATGTCTAAAAATAGATTATAATTAAGTAATATTAGGATTGTGAATATGCCTGAAAGCAGGCGTAGTTTGGTCTAAAAAGGACTCGATTATAACTAAGTGTTACCATGTTATGATCTGAATTAGTCCCTCAAGAAAATGATGTTGGGTATTATAATGTAAGAGATTGTTATGTTTTATATAATAAGTATGATCTAGAATCATGAAAACAAAGATCTGGTAAATGATTAATGCTGTTAAGTAGTCGTTTATAATGTTTTACAAATAACCCAGTGCCACTAGTCAGCTATAAAAATAAACAAAATTTATAACGGAGTCCTCACAGGTTGTGCTTTCGTCTTTTATTAAAACATTCCAGTTGTAAAAAGTGAAATTTTATTATTAAATTAGTTGTAAGTTTAAACTGTAATTCACTGCTTCAAGATGTACCTACAATGTGATAGTTAGGGCCCAATTACACGAATGTTTTAAGGCTATCTTCTGGAACGCATCTTTCTGTGCTGGCTGTCAAAAGAACATTGTGTAAAGGGGATCTTACAGTAGATACCTAGATGTGTAAAGAAAGATATTGATATTGTAAATCGTTGTTCAGTATATATCTAAGTAGTAGACTACGTATGTTTTGTCACGTTCTGTGTTGTTTTATGTAAATAATTAATGAATAATTATTTATGTGACGTTGATTTGTGTTTGATTTATGATACCTTAGAAATTCCAGCGCTCTGTGCAAACTGTCTTGTTTAAACGCTATGTGAAGAGTGATGGCACATGACTTGCCTTGACTTGGGAGTACCTCATACCTCCCGGTTGAATTAAGAAATCCTGTTCACCCCAATAATTTAATAAACTCACCGTAATTGATGGTACATAATCTTAAGCTTTATGGTGCATAGCTACATAAAGCTTCTTTATTTCTTAAAATAGTTAATGAATCAATCAGCTCAGCTTATCGACGGTCAGTAACTGATATAAATGATAGGTATGATAGCTCCCAAGTTGGGTTACTCTTGTGTAAGTGTTGTCAGGATGGGTTTCAGTAGTCAGTAGTGTTACTGACAACCCGAACAGTCTTCTCCTACAAAAAAGGCATATCCATGGCTGTTATTGCGTAGGTACTGTTCAGAAATCAAGCCACATGTGGGAATATTTTGTTACGACGCGTTACTTGCCAGTTCTCCAACACTTCTATGAATAAAATAATCAACTTTTCATCAAAATGATAGACCATAAATTAATATACCTAATCATCCAGTTTTCTTTTCACGCCATTGTGATTATGCATAGAGTGATAGAAGATTAGTTCTTGAAGGTTCACTGTGTTTGTCGAGTGTCGTTTTAATAAAGATTATCGTCCGCTTATCTGTACGCTTGTGTGTTGAAATTATGTTGTGATGTCAGCGAACGGTAACGTCGAACTTGACTGTGATCCAGGTAAAGTCTGTCCTTGTAATTTACACAGAAAACTCTTATACATAATTGCACGAAATAAGTAATTATATTATTGACAGCACGTTTAGTTTAAGCATCTTCTACTGATAAGAGCCAGATCGAAATTTTCCCAAATTTTCTTGTTTCGTTAGACGTGTTTTGTGATCGGTTGTAGGTACCTACCTATTGAAAATAGTAGCGTGATGATAAAGTCAATCTTGCTAGTAATTTATTTGATGAGTGGTGCCTTTAGCATAAGCATAATCAGCCTATAATATTCCCACTACTGGGACTCAGGCCTCGTCTCAGTGAGTGGGAGTGGGCCGTAATCCACCATTTACAGACGCCAGCAAATCAAGCTACTATAATCTCTCAAATTTATTTAATAGATTTTCAACTTTATCGCTAAGGCATAAGGTTCAAAGTTTATTGGGAAAATTGGACAGTTTCGCGTAATTTGATGTGCTGGCGTCTTTACGTACCTAATGCATAAGGAAGCATTTGCACAGAAAATCATTAGTATGAAAAAAGATAGCAACATCAACACAACACTGATACAGCAGTGTAAAATGCTATTATTTCATTGACACATTGAAAACAAACGAAGTCAGAACACTTGAATCACATGTACTCTAATTGGTAATTAAAGGCTCAAATGTAACAATCATGAATAGGCTGGTACGTAGATCCTATTATAACAGACACTCAAACATAACTATACGTCATATGTTTATATTATTTATACCTACCTATATATTTTTATGTATCTATATAAAAATATCATATCAACGAGTTGCGCACCAAACTTTCAGTGAGCTCATATCATTTCTTGAATCATAATAATTTTCGTGAATCAAGTATCTACAAGGAATCTACAAATACTTATACGACCCTTCAGTCTGTTATTCGATACTAAAATACCTACGTTGGCTTATGTATTTCAAAATGATAATAAAGATGTAATAGAACTTATAAATAAAATTGCTTGGATTATTATTTTATTTTTACTAATACTTTTTAATCTCACAACTTTACTCTTTCACAATCCAACGATCTTTGGTGTTGGCTTTTAGTGTCGTAGGAGGTACCTACATAACTACGAAAAAGCAGACCCAGATAATCCGTCTTCCAATTGACTCTTACAACTTATATCTTTTGACTCAAAGACTTTGGACTATTCGATAAAATTCTGGGAACACCTTCAATTCCTGCTTATATTTCTTTTTGTATTGTGCTTAGTATGTGGTTAATTAAATGTATCTCTTAAAGGAAAAGTTGTCTTTTATACATCTTGACACATTTTACGCTCGACAAAATATTGTTCATTTGGATGAACAGGGTATTAACTCAAAATTTACGATTTTTTACTTAAAAATATAATCCTACTAAAAACATGCTATCTTAATAATGAACGTGCATGACAAAAAAAACGTTGAAGTTTAAAAAATATATAGGTAAAACGAGGTGAGGTTATTGTTTATAGAAATGGAAATATATTGATACGAAAACTTCAAATCGCTTTTTGAGTTAATACCCTGTTCATCTGGACCAACGATATATATACCTGTTACTATATACCTGTTACTATGGCATTTACAACTACTGGTATGAGCCCTTCATATTTCACTACTAAACATCAAATAGTCACGTCTCGATAGTATCACAAATTCTGGGTTTCTACAAGCTCTACCGGCGTCCTGTCATCTACCTTCTTCATTTTCTTCTTCTCTCAATGCATGAAAACTTTTTCATTTAATCATACCTAATGATTTTACCTATTTTTTTTACGAATTTTTATTCTCTATTTCAGGTTACATGGGAACCAGTTCACCATTAACTGGTGAAGTAACTCTTCGGGAATCTATCAATTCTACCATATTGCCGTCAATAGGCCCAACTTCGCCTCTCGTCAATATAGCAGACCGGCTAGTAGCTGATGCTATACGAAGAGCCAGTCTCACAAGAAGACCATCTGCTATTAAATACCCTCCTAACTACTTCAGCAGTCCTACAGAAGAGTCTTCTTCGTCAAGCGAAGATGAAACAACAAAGAGACGTGGCAAGAAAATTAAAGAAAGAGTGTGAAATGTAACTGTGTTGTGTATTATGCGTAATTTCATATTTATGCGAAATCGTCCCAGTGTTTAATCGATCGATTTCAGCTTATTTTTAATGAGATCAGAATGTTCGATATTTTACATCATGTTTGTGCAAAATTTTGCAAATGTGTGTCAGTATTATTGTCGACAACAATGTCAGTGAATATAGAGCTTTTATAATATTATAATAATAGGAAAGTGCCGCCAAATTAAATCCAAGTAGGTATCCTATGTATCTAATATGTAAGTTTAAATGTGATTCCTATTGTGGAAATATTTAATTTAATGTTCAAGGATTTATCTGAAATATTTTTTCATATGTGCTCTTTTTAATGTAATTATTATGCTATTTAGATAGTACCTAGTCAAGATTAATTACTAAATAAGATATGACAGTGCCAATAAATGAAAAAGTAAATTGAATACAGCGCCATCTATTGTAGAATAGCGATGTATAATACTTTGTAAACATTTCAGGGTTATCTATGCATTACTGGTATCACGCCAATAGTGCATGATTCCAATCTTTAGAAATATGTCGATGCGGAAAATATTTTAATAAGTATGCCAATGTTAATTATAGGGAATAAATAACAAGATGTAGAGAGGGGGAAATAAAACTCGTGTATCGTATAAACTAGCAACTATATTTGTTTGATCTGATATATTCTATCAGGAAAAGACAAACCTTTGGGCTAATTTATTAAAAAAGGCAGCAGCGCCCGCGCCACTCCAGGCCCCTGAATTTCATAATAACTCAATGAACTTTACAATAATACTATGATTCGTGTATAACACTTTAATAATAGAGTTTATTATTATCGTTTTATAATAATTAAATATTATAATCAGTACATATTGCAAGCATTAGTAGTACTAACACTTATAATTTAAATTAGCTATTCTAGTTACACAAGGAAAATGTGTCGATAACAAAGTGAACTGCGCAGGGCAGTGAACAGCTAAGTTCTAAGTACTTTTGTCCGAATAATTTAAGTATCCAAATATATCACATATTTGTTGTACACATAACAGTACTTTGTACAATATTTTAATGTAGAAAAAGCGTTAGATAGTAAGCTACTTGTACATTCACAACTCGTTACGTAGGTAGCTGGATACAATTAAATACTTAAGAATATTATTTTGCACTATTCAATAGTTTTTGGATTTAATCCGAAAGCTCAAGCTAGAATTTATTTAATAATATTCTCTTTGGAATTTAGTCATACATTGGTACACTGGACAATGATTTTAGCGTGAACAGGGGCCGTTTAAGTATCAAAATTTTGAATTAAATTCGTCATTGGAAATATAAATATTTCTTAAAAATAACTCTATATCCATCTCTAGTTTGACTGTCGACAGAACAAGTAAAACTCCTACGTTTTCGAAACTTACACACAAACTGCGGAGACACGACTAACTAAAGATTTTAAAGCTTTATGTCATTTAACGTTTGGTCTCCGCCCTACGTCCGCTAAAATTATCTAAATAAATACTTGGTCTAAATACAACCCTATCTGGTACATCGATATTTGATGAAGTATAAGATGGTAAAGGAGAAAATTGTTGTCTGTTACAAAAATATATATCTGTCTAATTTTAAGGTCTTGGCACACACGCTTGAGAAGGCTTAGTTATTAGTTTTAGCACTAAGTACTTACTTAATGTAAAAATCTTAGTGTACGAATAAGTACCTCAAAAGCAATAAAACTTTAAATATTTGACACTGCTATTATTGCCCATCAACAAATTCTTGGGTAACCTTATATTTATTAAGTAATTTTGAACACTGGTAATACGAAGACGACAATTGTTAATCACAGTCTTTTTACGAAATACTTTAAAATTGCATTGGCGCTCTTCTTCTTCTTCGAGTAATGCCATGTGCAGGTAAGACCCGAACTACTAATTCCTCAAGGATCACTTAAAAGTTCCCTGCATTATTTTGGCAAACGTTACTAAATAGTAAAAAATTCTTCTCCGTTAACTTCAGACCATTTTCTACCATGAATCTCCTAATCTTCATCAATAAGTTGTTGTATACTCTCGATGCTCTCGGTATGGGGCGAGAAGGTGACGTGCGGATTCCTCAGGCGCGGCGGCGCGAGTGCGGGCGGGAGGCGTCAGGCGGCCCGTCAGGCGGGCTCGGGCGCCGGTGACGTCACCAGGATGGGGATCACTGGCGGCTTGACTATGTGCGCCTCGCTTGGGGATCTGGAGGTATAAGGAATGGGGTTAAAGACGCTGAAGAGAACATTGAAATTATTGAAACAAAACATTGAATTAATCTTTGCCTTAAGTGGATTGCAGGTCAAGAGCTAAGCTAAGTTAGCCTATCTTAGCTCGCATAGCTGATGTAGTTTTTCATACTTGTGTACAGACCGCAAACTATGAGCAGAAGTATAAATAATTACCTCAGCTATGCGAGCTAAGCTAGACTAACTTAGCTTAGCTGTTGGTCTGCATCCTGGTTTAGGGTCATTGCTAAATATGGGCACAGATGTTTTGTTTCGAACGCTCTGTGTGTAGTAACTACTACACACAGAGCGTTCGAAACTTTTTGAATCAGAATTAAAGCAGTTGCAACGTGGCATATTGAAACAGTTGTAACACGGCAAACGAAGTACAGATCACTAAGAAAAGACTTTGCTACCATAAGTAAGTTGGTGTCACTTAAACTAAAACCTAGAGAACCTGAAAAGCAGTGCTATTCTGTAAATATCTCACCGTGTAAACTAAGGTGAAGTGAGCTGTCATTCCACCTGGTGTTAGCGATTACCCCTATTGATAGCTCACTTCACGCTCACTTCACCTAAATTGTCACCGTGAGATTTTTACAGAATCAATCGGCAGGATACTTACTTTTTTATTTTATTATGCTCATGATGACCGTTGCCCGCATGGCCGATGCCATTCGGGGTCAGTCCATGCACTTTCTTCATACTAGCGTGACTATGGCTTCTATGCATCTGTTCCTTCACTTCTGGGGGATGCTTGTACTCCGTCGGATTGTGATTTCTATTTTGCTGTTGCTCTAGGCCATTTTCAACAGCCAAGTGTGTTTGGCTTGGATTTCTAGCTTTCTCATTGATGTGGTGAACGAAGTTGTTTTGGGCCATTAACCTATTCTCCCTGGCTCTTGCTTCGGGTATCTTGATTTCGATGTGTTCATCTAAGGATATGGAATCGACGGAACTGAGGTCTAGAGTGTCAGCGGAGAACGTCTTCGGGATGGTGCCTAGCATACGATCTGAAAAAAAAAAATACAATTTAGCTTATAACTCATTTACGAAAGAAAAAAATCCTTTAGAGATACAATGATATTAATGGCTTTTAAAAATAAACAGGTTAAATATAAGCTTCATTCATGGAATTTTCATTGAAAACTGCATGACAATGAACTTCCATAGACATTTATTTGATAATATTGATCCATACCTAATTTTTGTGAGGTCGAAACTGAAGCTCTTAATTCATCTAATTGCTTCGAAGAACACAGAGGAGTGTCCACTTCATACGTGTTGTTGAACCTGGTGTAATCAACCTGAAAATAAATATATAAAGAATAGTTTTAATAATGATTTTAAAATTAAATAATCTAAAAAATAAACAAATAAAATAATTAAAAAAATAAAAATAAATAAATAAAATAATAAATAAATAAAAAATAAATAAATAAATAAAATATTAAACAAATTAAATAATCTAAACAACAAATTGCGATAGTTGTATTGCAAACATAGCTGGTGTTTTGCCGTGCACGAAGTATGTAAGTTTACTTTGCTCTCGTGTTGGGCAGGATTTTAAATAATACTAGCTGACCGAGCAAACGTCGTTTTGCAAAAAAAAAAATAGATAGCAGCCGATTCTCAGACCTACTGAATATGCATACAAAATTTCATAAAAATCGGTCAAGCCGTTTCGGAGGAGTATGGTAACTAACTCTGTGACACGAGAATTTTATATATTAGAATATATTTTCAATACCATTAAAAAAAACAAAAATAACGGAATAAGGAAAAACCACGATAAATTGACATTAGGCACGAGTAGGCTGTAGCATTATATGTTTCCTAACTGTACTTAAGTAATTAAGTATGCCTAAAAATAATAATTCTAGTAGGTAAATAATTAGTTTTCCCAAAGCCAGTGCGTATTAACAAAAGAAATGTTAATGTTTACAAACAAACAGCTCTTGTTCTTTTTTGACCTTGGTTTTATGAAATGGACTTAACTGTTTTTTTTATATTAATGTCTGGATTTGTGTTCCATTCCTTAAATCTACGTTTTCCTGTAGATATTTTTGATACAGCAGCGTAGTAATTGCGTAAGAAACTAACAGTAGCAATTGCTTACATTTTGACAGTTTAACAACATTTATTGCGTTATTTACGTTGTTGAGTAGACCCATTTTTCCCAGGTATGAAGCAATGGATTAGCAATATCCTTCAAAATGATTCAGATTTAGATTGATAGTGTATTACGGAATTATGTTGCTGGTCACAATAATGTAGATTATGCACATACATTGGTGTTTTTGCAGTGATAGCATGACTCTTGCGGAATCTTGCTCAGTCACCTACTATTCAGTCTAGCATTTTAAAATTAATTGTAACGAATGAAGCCCAGAATATTACCAAACACGCAAAACTTTTCAAAAACCATGACAATGAATGATGACAGATTAGTTGAATATTTCACTTTTGCACTCTCTCACTCTTCTAATCTATCAACGGTCATTGGATTGATTGATAATAATAATAAACTTTTTTACATAAACTTAGGTAGTTATTATTTTTCATCATCAAAGCTGATAGACTAAAAATAAAAAATATGTACAAATGATTTCTGTTTACTTTAATTCTAGGAGTTTGTTAGGATGTTAGCACTAACAAATACCTATTGGAATATTGAAAATAAGGTCACAAGAATATCAGAATATCGTTTCCAGATATTGTTGTACTTATGTCGATTTACTTTCAAGGTTGGAAGTAAATAATCGGATAATTGTTTAATTTTACCATTTACATATTTGTGTTTAGGTCATGGTGAATTCAGCACCCTAATTGCGTAATACACTATCAATCGGAATCTGAATCATTTTGAAGCAAATTGCTAATCCATTGCTGCATAAGTTCGAAAAATTTGTTTGCTCAACACGTAAATAACGCGATGAATGTTGTTGAACTGTCAAAATGAAACCGATTCCCATTGATAATTTGTTCCGCAATTGCCCCGCGGGTCAGTATTTTTCCGGTTTTTGTTTTACACAGGCCTCCCTAAGACTGATTTGATTTACACGGCTCGATTCAATTGCCTGTGACATACCTTAAGTAGAGGCAACAGTGACAGTTGCACCGTCTAAACAGTGTTTAGACAATGCAAGGAATATCTTGATTCAATTTTGTTGTATGCCACAGGCAAGAAACATAATTATATTGTGTAATTATGGAGTTTTAAATAAAAGTGTTACTCAAAGTTATAGGTAACAAGGTTAAAATAATGCAAGTAAGAAACAGATATCTACAATATACCTATGTTTTGCTGTGATATTGTGTTTTATACTGCATAATATGTTATAGCGTTTATTTATTATTTTAAAATAATAATAACGTATTAAAGAGGAGTTCTGGCGTTGTACTTTATTGCATGACGCGCATAGTACGATTTACAAATGTTGTTCCAGGTAGTAAATTGATTAAATAATCTACGCAATAATTGATGCAATAATTACATGTTACTGTAATTAGATGCGGATGCATTTATACAATAAAATGTATAATTAATAACTACTATTTCAAACATGTAAGTAGTTAATCAGTAATCCAATACGCGGCGCCATTTTCTATGCAATCAATTTATAAGCGTTCAGCCGTAATTTTCCTTGTTAGTAAATATTTTCTTAATCTAGCTAAACGTGTCAGTACTGTTAGTACTGGAAAAGTAAATAAGCATTAGATACTTGAACTAAACGCCACCGTTTTTGCTTGATATTGAACATGGACAAATACACACCCTTGATTTTGTTTGTACGTGTAGCTATCGAAACTCCGCAGACGTGATGGATATCGATATAGGGACTAATCACACTTATTCAGCTCTGTTCAGCGTTTGTCCATAGAAAACAACGATTTTGTATGGAGTCCGTTCAGCTTTCCGCGGCTGAACGGATGCGTACGCATCTCATACAAAATCGTTGTTTTCTATGGACAAACGCTGAACAGAGCTGAATAAGTGTGATTAGTCCCATTCCCGTCGCGTTTGCGGGGTGTTACGCTAGCTAATTTAATTTGGTCATGGGCCGAATAAATTAAACTGATTTTATCAGAGTCATCAGTACAGTTTACCGTTGTAATTCTCAATTTTAGATAATCTTAAAAGACACTTATTTCTTTGCATAATTTAAATTTTGAATATCAATCTCAGAACAAACGACTTTGTGATGGTGATCCAGATAAAATCGAACCAAATTCTAATATCATTCCCATTTTTCATAATAGAACAAAGAAAAATAAAGGTAATAAAAGAAAAACAATGGAAACACACCTCATATTCACCAGTGTCCTTCCTGAACGTGACCATGGTCTCGAACCGATGGCCCCACAGGATCTCAGATGGCAAGAAACTGCTGCGAGCCTGGGTGGTCATACCCGTCGACTCTATTACACCCTCTGAAATTATACAAATAAAAAAAGATCAGATAACGTAGACTACAAAATAGCAGCCTATCACGAGATCGTTACAAGTTTACAACCATGGAGGAGTAGAAATGTAACTAAAGAAAAGGTAAGAAACTAAAAATAAAATTGTCTCGTAGCTCTACAAAGAAAAATGTGGTAAAAATCATTAGGTATCACCACATACGGAGAAAGCTTATGATAATATTGTCAATTCGACTGCCGTACGTAATTCTTCAAACTCTTCTCATTGAAGACTAAGAAGAATTCAGACAAAACACAGAAGCTTTTGTCAATGTAATGAGTCATTACAGATTTCTGTGAGCTCGGGTCTTCGAGACTCAAAGAAATTAATTGATGTGTATTTAGCATATTGGGATTTCTAACAGCTCCCAAAACCACACGTGATCTGAAGGCCATTTATATTGGTAATATGATTTGGCAGTGATATTAATGATAACAATATATTTATGGTGGTCACGTGGCAGTTATCACGCAATTAACGAACTATATTGTAAAAACAGCTATATGCAGTTTATTTATACAATTAAATAAGACCAAACGGGGAAATGCAGCTTTTTATAGATTGTGAATTGGATATTTGGGTTTTTAGTTTATTCATTACGTGTCTGTTTCTGTGTAAACTAACTAACACGTTGAAATCGGATCTATTTCTTAACGGAGGCATGACTCACAGTCCTTATAAGCCTGTCTACGGATTGTGTCACTAATAGGGCATTCAGTTTAACATTAGCATATAAAGTTTTTATCTATGCTAAGTTGATTCCTATGTTCTCTTCAGAACATTCATACAATGTCCCTTATAAAGTAGATAACAATATTGATTTTACTACAGAGAATTCCAGAATGGAATCAATAATAACATAAATATTCTGCTGCATGTATTCTGTTGTACGAACTAATGAACCTATATTTCTTCACATTAGTGTCTAAAAATATACCTTACAATTATTATAATATATGGAATCATATATTAGTATCATGTGTAAGGTTCAGGGCAATCTACCAAAACTTCTGTCAAGGAAGTGCCAAGAGCATGTGGTCATTGCGTGTAGATACATTCTATGATGAAACAGTGTTTAATATTCTCTGATGATGTCTGATGTTTAATAGAAACTATTGCAGCTAGACACTACATAAAAAAAACTGTCAAAATCGTCGTGTCGTGGTGATAGAACTATTTTTACATTGTAATTGTTTCTGAACAATTTTAAAATGTTTGTTGTTGAAAATATCTGATCTTACACAGTAGTTTTATTATTGTTTGTGTTGTTAGGACATTGTTTATTACAGCTTTGTTCGGATAGATTCTTTCTAAAATTAGCTGTTGTTGACGGGTATAAGACACATTGCAATATTTTCCTATAGGATATTGGCTTGCTCCACCGTTCGAGAGCACTATATCATACACTTGACAATCAACAGATATCTCACAGTCTACGTACGTGAACTCTATTAGAAGTTAGATAGTACATAAGATTTGCAATAGTTTTCGTTGCTCTTACAGAAGTTTATCGTATTTGATATCTGTATCATTCTATGAAGCAGGATAAATTAAGATAGCCTACACGTGTGGCGATAGGGCTGTCTAAAACTTCGACAGCGCTTCAATAACGACAAAAGGGAAGGAGATAAAGAAGAATGGTATAAGCATAGGATAATGCTACCACTTTCTTCCAATAAGTTTTCGTTCTAAGGCGTCTTCACTTCGCGGAAGGTCAAGGAAGAACTTAACTTTTTGGAATGCTTATTCAGTCATGGTTGGCAAGAAATAGTAGTACAAGATTATGAATACTTAAGAACTCTGACTAAACTCACCCAACATCACAACGATCTCAAATCTCTCCCTCAGCATGTCAGACGCGGACAGGTTGTACAGAGGCGACTTCTCGTTGATCTTGTGCACGATAGTCATCGGCCATATAAACATCAGTCTATCTTCCTCTCCATCCGCGCCAACCTTCAACTCTTGCTGGTAGAATGGCAGGACTTCACCCTCTCTAGTAATCTATGTTTTGGAAATTAAAAATTTATTACATTTTTATTCTTTAAAGCTTTTTGGGCATCACGGAAGCACGAAGTTTCAGGTCAGGTACAATTTTCTGTGGTTTGTGTTTCTCGGTATTTTGAATTTACTTAATGATGTAATAGAATAATTGTATCCACTTATAATTGATGTCTCGTGCTTTCGTTATGCATATAACTCATTAAGTAATAATCGTAACTAATCGCTCATAAAGTTGTGTTGCAAAAACGATGGCCTCTTTGTCTAGTGATGTTATAATTTTTAATGGGGTTACGTGATTTTTGCAATATAACCATAAAACTGATTTTTTTTTAGCAATATTGTATATAAAAGCAGCAAAACATAGCAGATTCTATATATCGCATTATTAATTGTCGTAAGATCGTCTGACTCAATCATTATTATTTTCATTTCAGATTTTAATCATTTGCATTTCAACTATTAAAATCTCAAATGACAATAGTAATTCGAGCTAATCTACAAAAAAGCATCATCATTTTTTGGTTTGTCAAACTTAGTATAATTATGAATTATGATAAGTTAATTATTATGTTCACTCACTAAGTTTGTCTTCAATTTCCAGCAGAGTGGGCATGGAAATGAAAATATTTCTTTGCTGACATTTTACATGCTTGATATTAGTAAATTATTTTTAAGACTTTACGTAAATATTTTACCAATTTTAACACTGAATAAAACATTTATTTATTTTATTTATTCTCATTATTTTTATATTCTGGGAGAAAGTTACAAAGAACTCAATCTTTTTTAATATAAGCCTGCCTGTTAAGCCTTTATTATAAGCTGCCTGAATTGACTATTCCACGTTATGGTATTAGGAGTCAGTGTATCAAAATGCTTTGATTTGTTCCAGCAGATACACATTTCTCTTAATAAGCTAAATATTATTATGTAAGTAGGTACCTTTATACTCTCCCTCCCCAGAGGTCGAGTGCCTTTTGAAGGTTTCCCCCGAAAACAAAAAAAAGGTACCTTTATACTAATAATCATGTGTATACTAAAGAGAGTTGTTTTCCGTAAACCATGGTAAACTTAAAATTCGTATCAATATTTTGAAATAATTGGCAATTATTTTCAATTGACGTAATTCAAATTAATAATCAATTGTTTTGGCGAGTTAAAATATGAATTCGATTTAAAAACATTTTAATCGAATAGGTACCTACATATTTAGCAGTTTGCAGGAACAGTAATATAAATATAAAAATACATGCTAATGGGAAGATCCAATAATCTAGTATCGATAAATATTTGTTCAATGTCAATGCGAGCAGCTACTCATCAATGTATAAATACATAATTTAAATAGAAACCAAAGTTATGCAATGAGCAAGTAAATCATACAAATAGCAGTAAAAGGTGTAATAAAGCAAAATTAAAATTAAATCATGCTGTATCGTCCATAGATGGGTCATATAAGATAGCAAACGAATGCAAAATAAACGCGCAAATAACTTAGTTGTTGCAACACTTAATGCATTTTACAAATAGCGTATTGGAAGTATTAAGTGTTACCTTTTTCCTTATAAGCTGGGCGCGCACGTGCGCCTCCAGTATGTGCGACTTGCGGATATCTCCAACACGGAATAGAAGGCAATATTCCCCGTCCCTCAGACATATAACCGCGTTTCGCGAGAACAGGAGTGTGGTGTTACGCTTTTTTGAACGCGCCAGCTTCGCGAATATAAGACCCACCTATGGACAAGAGAGAAAAGTTCTGAAATTCGGATTCCAAAACTTGGGGAATCGAAGTCTGAAGAGCACATTATGGACTTGTATATCTAGAGTGTTTGTATTCAGAGTTCGACGCCCCGCAAGTTAGAGAGAGGAGTCAGTGTGAACTCGTGTTAGACGTAACTAGGCGTGCTGACTGAAGTCCCCAATCACTAACCAGTCTCCGTTTTTGGTGAAATAATATACCTTGCGGCGGATTATTTGAGCTCTTATATGCGCCTCAACAATATGGGATTTCCTCATGTCTCCGACACGGAACATCAGACACAGTTGACCATCACGCAAGCAAATAACAGCGTTTCTGGAGTAGAGTAGGGTCTGGGCTCGCTTTTTAGGTCTAGACATCTTTGCGAACACGATTCCCACCTAAAATTAGAACAGCATTGATGCAATGTGCGGCGTGTGATAAACCACATGTTCAAGACTGTGTTTTGGTCGCCTCCATTGACACATACATATTCGTGAGCTGTGGATTGGTCTTAATTATGATGCTACAGTTATTGGCCACCTAATGATAAAATCATTTTTTAATTTAAGAGAACATCTGGCTGGATCGTATAATACGTTACGTTAATACATTTGGCTTGATTCCAAGTTTATTTTAATATTAAATTATCATATTAGCTTTAGAGCCGGGTGGTTTTTTTTTTTTGAGTTGATGAGCTCAAAACATTTTCATTAACACTGTATAAAATACTAATTAGATTATTATTTGTATTTAAATAAGATATTTGTAAATAGGTCGTTATTTTTGTAGCAGTCTAGTTCAATGTTACTAGGATTTATTGCCAGTAAACGGTATTTGTTTTGACAGTAAGTATGTAGTCTCTCAGCATTCATCGTGGCACGTGTTTGTTTTTCTAATTAAAGGAATGAAATATGGCAGAGAAAATAAACATTTAAAGTGGAAATCTTACCATGAAGGCCTGGATGAAGACGCCCACAATACTCTGCAAGCACATGACGAAGATAGCCTCGGGGCATTCCTCGTTGGTGGTTCTGGAGCCATAGCCGATGGTGTGTTGAGTTTCCACGGAGAACAGGAAGCATCCGGTGAAGGTATTAACGTTGTTGAGACAGGGAATGAATGTAACGTTTTCATTTGGTGGAGGAGGGGTGAGGTCTCCATGAGTGAAGATGATGAGCCACCAGATTAGAGCGAACAACAGCCAGGAGAGGATGAAGGAGAGCGCGAACACCAGCAGCGTCCAGCGCCACTGCGCGTCCACGAGGGTGGTGAAGATGTCCTGAAGGTATCGGCGCCTGCGCTTGGCCACGTTCCATTGGACGACGTTGCAGTCACCGTGTTTGAAGATGACACGTTTTCGGACGCGTCTTGCTGCGTAACGGGCTTGACGGTATCTGAAAATAAAGAAAAGAACTTTATTTAACTTTGTCACGTGATCAATACTGAAAACTATTCAACCCTAACACTTCAGTGTAGTATGATTGATAGGAATTTTATCTCCTAATAAAAAACATCTAATCAACAATTAATAAAAAACCTAATGCTATTATATTGTATTCCTTATTCATAATGGTGATTGCAAATGAATGATGTGTCAATATTTGACAACACACAGATGAGTTATGGTTGATTTGATTGCGGTTTTTTACGATAATGACATTAATCTCTGTCGAGTGGAAATCATTGTTTGAATATTTTGGATGGTGAATTGTGGCGTTGATCTCGTCATTTAGGTACCTGAAATTTTGGCAATAAAATTGAATGTTCTATAAATATTTTTATTTTAAATAATCTTCTTTGTGTGTTTTTTCTCTTAATTGATTGTCCTCTATTCCATATTATTATGAGATATAAAGATAATTAGTTTTTTTATTGAACTCCATGTATAAAGTACAGTCAACAGCAAAAGTAGCTGATGAAAATCAGAAATTCAATACTAATGAACGGAGTTCGCGTCAGAACTGTGTGGCGTTGAAGTGTCGTTAGGCATGTGATTATAAATTATACTACACATTTACTACTTCGACGCCACACAGTTCTGACGCGAATTCCGTTCATTAATTAGTATTGAATTTCAGATTTTCATCATCTACTTTTGCTGTTGACTGTACCTACATTGTTTAGATTACCTATGTCATATGTGCAATATTAACTATGCAAATTATGTATGTGATCGATGTTATAATTGTTCATGTGAACTGACATGATGTAGGTAATAACAAGTTATGGTATTTCCAGTAATACGTAGATGAAAGAAATAATATTAATGTAAATATACCTGGAAGTGTGGAGAATAATATATACTTATTATGAAGTTATAATTGCTAACATTTTATTATCATGTCATATTTGTTTTGAAGTTTTAATCCATGTTATTCTGCTTATAAGGAGGTTTATTGTTCCTTACGAGGTGCCAACATCTCTTGTTCTTTATCTCCAGTTCATTTTATTATAAGTATTTGCTATCAACACGGTTCACTATTTTATGAAGTAACTTAAATGAATCTATACTAATAATAATGCTGAAGAGTTGTTTTGTTATTTTGGTTGTTTATTTGAACGCGCTATTCTCTAGAACTACCAGACCAGTCGAATTTGAAAAAATATTTTTGCATTTGATAGTTTAATTCTTGAAGAAGGTTATAGGCTAACATCACGCTAGGACTCTTAGGAACCGCGGGGCAATTGCGTAACACATTATCAATCGGAATCGGTTTCATTTAGACAGTTCAACAACATTCATTGCGTTATTTACGTGTTGAGTAGACAAATTTTTCGAACGTATGAAGCAATGGATTAGCAATTTGCTTCAAAATGATTCAGATTCCGATTGATAGTGTATTACGCAATTAGGGTGCCGATCAAATAGAAAAAAGTTGGAAAGAACGCTTAACGAAAACGAAGTAATAGCGCGGCCAGGTTATGCGTTGCGATGAGGTGAGAAATTCCACGCGGATAAAGCTAGTCATGTATAAAGTTTATATTACAAATCAAACACTATCCAAAAATAATAACCACGATTCACAAATGTTTTGATAATAGCACATTCAAGCACTCTGATTCAAATTAAATCATCACCTGATTGACAGTCTGCGCATTTTAATAAAATTGAAATTCATTAAACAAATGAAAATTATTCACCACTGGTGTATGACGGGTAGGTTAAAATGAACGTAAATGAATCAATCCATGTCACTTAGGATGCAGAGTGCCACCAAGTACATTAATATACTCCATTTGATAGTGTCACCATAAACCCGCCACTTATTTCCATAGATATCATTGAGATAATGAATACGGGCAATTTTATGGGGCTCACTGGCCTACGCACAACTCGGGATAGATTTTTATCACTTGTCCTGACCGTCACAATACCACTATAAAGTAAGCACTTCCATTAATCTTTTAAAAGCTTTTCGTGTAAAAACAAGCTTTTATCTTTGCAAGTACTGAAATTCATTTGTTTTATATGTGTTTTGGATTATGTAAAAAGCAAAACAGAAGCTTGTGTAATATATTTTATAATAATATAAATAAAAATCAATTTTATAATAATATATAATTATAGGTGCTGTAAAAATTTCACAAATCATTTTCCACGGTGCCTACGTGAAAAATTCCAAAAACAAAGGGGTTCCTAATTATACGATGATGACAGTTTTTTTGCCATTGTAAATTATATTCACATTAGGTAGGTATTTTGCTTGGCAAGAAATACATTATTGTAAATCAATTCAGAATCATACCAGCTTTGGCTTCCACTGTTTCGTCATTAAGACCATTATCCACTGTTTTTGTTATACCTGAATTGGTCTTAACGACTTCATAATCATAAAAACACATAGATAATAATAACAAACTCGTAGGTACTCACGATTTTATAATTTACTCACGTGTAAGATTAATTATACATATTCATACAATACAAAGAATAAGTGCTTCTCTGGGAACCATAGATGCTTGCTATACATCACATCTGTGATACTTAGTGCACGATGTGCATATATCGGGTAATTGGAAGATACGATTCTGATTATCTATTTGATGATAATAGTTCTAATGATACGCTGGGAAATAATCAGCGGGGTAATTGCGTAACACACTATTAGTAGCAATGGGTTTCATTTTGAAAGATCAACAACGTTCATTGCGTTTTTTACATTGTTGAGCAGACACATTTTTCCAACATATGAAGCAATGGATTAGCAATATGCTTCAAAATGATTTAAATTGAGATAGATAATGTGTTTCGTAACTAGGGTGCTGTTCAACGAAGAGAAACACGTGGATAATAAATGAGTTTAGTATATATGGGGAAACTGCTGTTACAAGTAATGACAAACGAGTCTTTGGTACAAAATTTCATAATAATGCAATAACTCAAACAAACATAGGATAAAACAATCCAGGAGATAATTCTAGAATTGGAAATGTAAGGTTTGATAGGAAAATATAACTCCAAAGTAATCGTTTTAATTCCAAATCAAATTCCAAGCAGGTTATAAGAATACCTAAGTGAATAAAGGCGATTAATAAAAACATTAGATGGCAGTAACTTAGGCTTTCTGTCTACGAGTATGAGATGAGACACAACTTGGTAGCTTCATAAATAAATCCACCAAAAGTTAAAACATATTTTATCATGATAACTCATGAAACGTGGAATTATAATATCTATGCGTCAAAGTCGGACGGTTTTACGAATACTTGATATAATGTCAATTTGCTTCCTCATTTCTGTCTCTTAAATTATTTTTGCATGGTGACTATTACATATTTTAATATAATCATTAATTCTGTTTTATACAATTCTTTATATGTGTTATTAATTAAATACTTTAATTAAAAGTTTGCATAAAATTTTAATGAGGAAACCATTATCAGAGCTAGGTACAGTTACTAGTACTATTATTGGTAATGACCAAGTTAGGTATACGACCGAAAACAGGTTCAAATTAAATTAGCTAGCAAAACTCCGCAGACGTGATGGGTATTGAATTATTGATATTTAAACAGGATACACAAAAAACACAATAAGTGCGGTTAATGATGACCGCACTTAGTGTATGTTGGTGCTTTGTAAAGTTTGTAACATATCATAAGATAATGATTGTGGACATTGGTTCATGAGTGTGTTTGCTATCTTTGAACGCAAAGCAAATTATGACACAGTCACATTTACATAAGTTATTAAAAACCACCTTGAAAATTACATCGTCATCTGGGTGCGTCCCCACTACCGCAAATGCTGCAGACAGAGCGTAAAATAATTTCTTTCAACACCATTGTGATTTTAGGGACACAGTGCAAAAATTTCGAAATTAACGCCATCTTCACCTGACTGACCAGCGTGTGGCTATACCTTTTATGTGTATTGTATTTGTATTATTCTGCTTAGCAGGCATTTCAATCAATAAACCTTTTACAATGGATCCGACCAATAAAAATAAAACTAGTTTCCACGAAAACAAGGCACGTAAAGAGATCAGGGATCTAGAACGAGATCTTTATACGTTCTTATTAGCAATCATAAGAAATAATAACATTCAAATGTTAATACGAAATTAACATCAGATGGGCGTTAACTATATCGATATCGTTGAACTAAGAGTTAACATTAGTAATCCTATAATGTTGATCCAAGTTGTGACACATATAATGCGTAAGTGAACACCATTAAAGGCTGTTTATTATATAATAATTACCGTCTAGTTGATTAATGATGCGGCTAAATGTAGGTACCGGTGACGGTGGTCTTACCGATCAACTACTTATTTAAACGCCTTTAATTATTTAATAGCCATGGCAAATTCTTGATTTTCACAATCGATTAACAATTTACAAGAAGTCTATTATGGTAAACCGCAGGACACGAAAATCGTGTGGCTTAGATGATATTAAATGCAACATTAACAAGAAATAACATATTTTTATGTTTATGGCGTGGGTTGATTTTAGACATTTATATGAACTAGGTTTCATTTTGAATGTGGGTGCCAATGTAGATATTTGTGTGTGAATGGCAAGCTAACAATGACACAACCGAATACACACTTAGATCATCTGTTAAAAATATACTCCAAGAAACGATAATTTTGTTCATTGGCTTTATTTCTAGAAGGTCTGTGTCTATGTCAATGTTTTCCAATCCTCGCGTAGTGCGCCATTTTTTTTATAATATTTTAAAACGTTAACCCTTTAAATTAAAGAGTGTTGGCCGTCGCGTGAGTTTATGGAGTCGTGTGAACGCCCACTTTGCGAACGGATGACATCAAGCGATATGAAGGTCGCCTGGATTGGATTATCCAGACGAGAAAATATGTTTCTTCGGAGAACATTTAACTCTCAGTTACTTAATTAAATTATCGTGCGACAACTGATTTAACAAAAGGATCAGTGAATGGATATTTTTAATTACGTGTAAGTATATATATTTTTTCTGTACACTGATTTAAGTCTTGTTAACTGCGGTGCCAACTCCTGTTTTTTCTTTTCTGAATACGAGACACTAATTAATTCATGACAAAATGGCACTCATCTTAAATTTTTTTTAATTGTCTGCGACTGTTACATTGTTCAAGCCAAATACCTATTGAAATTATAATAGACAATATTACTTAAAGTAAATGATATATTATATTATTATACATAAATATCACTCAAGAACTTGGATCAATGCTTGCATTTTTTCAATGAGTTAAAAGTATTGTGTTTATATTTATTTTACCATATATGTACACACATATATAAACAGACAAGAAGAAAACAAAACAGAAAAATAGGTATAAAGGTGATGCTTATTTCATAATAAATATCTGAGTTCATTGTTTGATACACAATCAGCGTCATCTGTAAAACATTATCCGTCGCCAAGGGATTCCAAGAAACTTTCGGGAGCAATGAATTAGCGAATCACTTGTTGCCAAATATTTGAACACCTTTCTAAGAGCATAGAGGCCGCTTCCCTTTCTTTGCATAACCACTACGACGCAGAATTATATCGTTAACTAAAACCAGGGACTTGAAACGTTATTAAAATAACGTTTTGCGTAGTTCCAGTACTGATAATTTGTACCGTTCCACCAGGAACGTAACAAAATGAATTCCTTGACTATAACGATACTGACAAACGGAACGAAATCCTAAACTGTTCAGTAACAATATTATCAATATATCGTTATTAGTATAACGATATAATCACTTTATTCATTTCGATACTCAACGTTGCCACTTATGCCAGCTTTATGACATAAAAGATGACGAAAAAGTATGAATAATAACGTTACAAATGAATCTGTAGCATTTCACCTATAACGTTATTACAAGCGCATAAACTTGTTGATACTGATACCTATATAGCGTTACTTATAATATTTTTCTACGAAAGTGAAATTCTATAACGTTATGTTTTGTAACGTTATTGATATTTTTATGTTTTAGTCTCGTTACAAATTTTATACGATAACATTAGTGGTAACGGAACGAAATTCATTGCGTTTTCAAGTCCCTGACTAAAACACACTTACTTTTGCAATTCTTCCCTCCATGCTGATTCCGAAGAGTTTATCGGCTTTCCAGTCAATAGCATTGACACTTGACTTACACATCTCTTTAACCCTGACATTCTAAACAATATAGAATTCACTTTTTGATTTATTTAATGAATATTAAACAAACTCTTCAACCTTCAAAAATAACTCTCGAACACTCCTTGTAAACTCACTTGTATAACTATCGTTATCGAATTCAAATGCGGGACCAGCGCACTTAGACTGTTATATTAACCTTAGATTATTATCACACAGACGAATACTTTCTTTGGAACTGTTAACCTTCACTTATTTCACTGAGTTATACAATTTTCTCCGCTCTATCTTTCAGCAAAACGTTGATGAGGGATTCACTAAACACTTCTTTGATATCAAACAACAAAACCACGATTTTCCGCAACATCGTCAACGACGTCATTTCGGAACAATAACAAATAAAGGAAAAATGGAAATGGCGACGTAAGAAAACTGCGTGCTTATTAGTACGTGGAAGGAACTTTTCACTCGCACCGAATCACCGATTGCGATGAGAATTGGTTCAATACTGAAACGCACTGATGTTTAATGAAACAGCGGAGAAGATGTTCACAAACAAACACTATTAGCGTCCCGTGCCAACATTGCCAGTGGCGCCGTGGCGCGTCGCGACGTCGCCTTGCCTATTTTTTGAACAAAAAATCTGCTCAGTTCCATCTGCACGCGTAATTCATTGATCACGTTTTCTGTAGAGTGCTTATTAAGATTTACGAATGATCTTCAGATAAATATTTAGACTCCGCGTTTCCAGTGAACGGAATTAAAGTCTGCTCTTGAGGATTTATTTACTATGAACTTGGACATTGATTGAAGACTTTTTTGACTTCGAAGGCAATATTTGTTGATCGTCAAACATAGTACGATTTAATGATTTATGAGTAATCATAGTTTGGGGAACGTAAATTTTTTGTTTGTGCTGTTACTGCCTAACGAATGTTTATTATTTTCTCGTGCTTATTTTCATTACGGTAATGTGTTAATGAGAATGTTTATAAAGCCGTCCACTGCTAATATCATTAAATACGCAAAGTTTATGCGCTTGGTCTACATTTACAAGCAGTTAATGCGTTTAGTGTTAGAAAATAGTCGTTAACAAACTCGTGTTGTAGGTAGGTAAATCTATTTAAATCGTCCAGTAGATATATCCTAAAAAGAAGTTTAGGACATTGTCAGGTCTTAGATTGTATGTGTTCTGTTTACCCCAAAATTGCTACTTACGTCCATATTACGGTGAACATAAACGAAGCTCGAAGGCGTCAATTAGAACGTAAAATTAGCACCCATGGCCACCACACACACCATAGAAAGGGATCACTGACGCGGGATGATGACGTCATTCATACTGAGATGTGGTCTGCAAATAGATTGCCTACTGAGCGTTAAGAAGCGACGATTAGCAGCATGCATATGTGTAGTTATTACCTCATTAACATCGGCAATTTTCATGCAGTTATTATGAAGATGGCAGGACTCTCAGGACTTCCTTATTGGGACGGTTGGACACTTTTTTTCATTCCTAATGATCTATCATACTTACAGATAGTTTATGAAAAGTATGGCGATAAAAGTGTTACCTATGGGAATATTTGGCTTATGACGAGCTTGATAGCTTTATGACTTCTTGAAAATGCGAGACAAACCCACTGACTAAGGCAATTCACCTTGAAAACTCGAGTGAAGTTTCGTCGTCGTCATCGAGGGATTGTCTACAAATCCCATTAATGAACCCATTTTGTACCGAATGTACTTTCTGGCAGATGTCAACTATGTACACGTGATACGTCACATTTGTCGTCATAATGGTCCTCACGATGCATGGATCTAAATCCGTAGATTACAATACCGTCTGGAACGGCCAGACAAAATACAACGGAACATTTTGAATTTTAATATTTTTGTATGAGTAACATCTGTTGTAACATCTGCATATTTTCGGTGGGATATTAGATTAAGTAATTCTGTTTCCTGCAGAGAATAAGCGTAAATTATTCTTCCTGTGGGGTCTTTATCTACAGTGTTTATTTAATAAGGATGAATATTTTGTTCTGGGTTATTCATAATGATGATATGGTTAGAAAGGGGTTATGTAACTATTGAAATAACGGAGAGGAGACATGCTGCGCCGGACCCAAAAATTGGGACACGGGCAATAATGATGTAGTTGAACAGAGTCATTCTTCACTTCAAACTTGGTAATAGCGGCATATTTTACGACTAATCTTGGTAGCGGAGTTTTAGAACACCCATTTTTAGCAGTGGAGACTAATTGTTGTCAAATTATTAATACTCTTATTAAAAAATGTAATGTAATTAACTAATTGATATTAGAGACGTGCCTATCCTTAAGCACGTGAGAAAAACACGTGCCGCAGTTGGTATGAAGTACCACGTCCAACGCAATCGAGACAAGTCATTGAATTAGCAATTTTGTCAAAGTTCTGATACAGAAATTGAACTACATCTGTGACACATGTCTTAACGCGACAACAGTCACTTTGTTCATAAAAACATTTATCTGCTGGTGGGTTAATACATTGTTTTGTAGACAAGTCCCTTCGATAACAGGACAAACGATTAAAACGTGACCTGTAGTTAGCCTTCATGATTTAATATTGACATTAATCGTAACACATTATCCTTAGGTATTTTAATGACGCCATTCGACATACTGATTTATTGTGACCTTCCAGGATACAAAAGAAAAGACCCTATCGCACTTTTGTTCTGCTTCTTTGTTGTTTTATGTGTGTGTAAAGTGTTTTGATGGTTAAAATAGTACGTCGTTTCGTTATCAAACTGGGCATGTAGTTCCATTAATCTTTCAAGGATGGGTCGTAATTCGTAAGTAAAAGACTGATTGTTATTAATAAGAGACACGAAGATGCTGCCGCGTCGTTCCCTGACAACAGAAATATGACGAAGAAATCGATGAGATGATAGAGAAAAATATAGAATTTGCTTCACTAGGTATATTCGAATGAATATGTATCCATTGTTTACAAAGAAAGTTTGTCCCGCATTTTGGCAATAAAACATTTTACTTACTTTATCGGTGAACTTGAGAACTTTTTAATATCGTCACTGGATCATAAAACAAATGTTTATTTATGTTCATCGTTTAAGGCCAACATATCACCTTCTGTTGGGTTAGTTATTAACAATCAGGGCGGATAATGGTTACTAATTATAGGTGTCGTTTTAAAACAATTAGGTGTGTTATGGGAAAAAGTGAGCGGTTACTGTGCTCTATCTGTATTCGAATATCTCTGAATCTATATTCTAGTACTTGAATAAATCTGTAAATGCATGCAAAAATTGTACTTATCCTACGAAAAGTCGTAGCTCTATCTACTTTATAATATAAATATCACTATGTTCTATGTTGATATTAGGTATTTATTAGTTGGCAAGCATACCGAAGGGAGCAAATATATCAAAATATTTATTAATAAAAGACTCGAAAAAGTATTAGATTACAGATTCGTAGATAATACTTCGGATTTATTTAAATTGGCATAATTAATAGACTGTTACCATCTACAACAATTTCAACAATTCTACATACCGTCGACCGTAGGTTCAATTGAACCTACGGTCGACGATATTTACAATGTTACATTACAAACGCTCCTGCTATGTTTAGAAACTATTCACATGGGCGGAAGTGAGTAAACTGTATAACCCTTCAGATAGCAATTGGCCTACAATACCATAGGTACTGACAAATGCCAAAGGACCCATCACTCATCGTGTAGTTAGTGTTAAATTAGTGCATCTTCCATGAAACGAGGCCGAGAATAACCATCGGCCATCTTACCGACGCCATTTGTCTTCTATTTATTTTTGTGAGTCGATGAATAATTACTAGTTGTTTCAAGAAGCAAGCCAAGACAGCCAGATAGCTATCATATTGGCAAGATATCTAAGTGAGCGTTATTTAGATTATTGCGAAATATTCCCCATTAAATGAACATATTTATGATTATCCTGGTGCTGTTCCGTTTTGCGGTGGCCACGACATAAATTGCATGTTACATTATACAGCATAACTAACGGCTGTGGAGAATTTAAATGGATTTGAGACAAGCGGAACTGGCAGTTAAGAATTACATATTATAATCGATGGTTGAATCGTGTGTAAAGGAGTATTCGACCTTAGTGCGGTTTCGAAGTTCGTTACCCGAAGCAGACGATCACCTCATGCGCATTTATATGTATAGGTAGATTATAAACAGGTGTCATTCTGTTTTAGAGTAGGTAAGTATACATGTAGCTGCAGTGACACTGAAAGTACTGAAACTGAATGGCCTTAGCGTCCGTCACTTCACGCGTTATTTTTACTGATGCCAAATGTTGAAGGATAGCGTGCGAATGTTTATATTCATTTGTCTTTAGTGAATTGTAAAGCAACGTGAAACGAAACATACTGGTCGATTTAAAGGTATGTATGTGTCGATAACAGAGGTGTGGTTTTCTTTAAAAAATCAATCTAAAGTTCAATATACCCAATCGTAGCAGAGGTCGATAACATTTTAAATAACCTACCTGAATTTTGTTCAAATAAAGATAAAGCTTGCTTTTTATTTTTACATTGAATGTACAGTAAAGTGGGTAAATAATACGTGGGTGTTTACTGTTTACTTGACTAGTGAAGTACATGAACTTATAAAGGTAAGGTAGACTAAGGTAGACTGGTAGAAAATGCCCAAGGCATTAAGTCCGCCTTTGTACAGTTTTTACTTGTGCATAAAGTTTTAATAAATAAATAAATAAACTTATGCCTCCCTGACATTTGCAAACGCAAACAAAGTTGACTAAGGAGTTGTTTACGACAACAAATTAATTATTCCGCGTACTGGAACGTATTTAACTAGAATGGCGCTGTCGTGTCGCATCAGCGAATTAGAACAGCCACTTGGATTCGCTTATTATAACGACGTCATCCAAAACTGTGCCAAAATCAGCATGACCAAAGTTCAGAACATTTTCCCCGATAATACCGTTGAAGTCATTAGGTACGTTTTATAACCAGTTTCACGGTTTATTTCTTACGTAGAGCAACGCGTTTGTTTGGGCAAATACGCAGTGCCTGATGACGTCACCGTATAGTACAACGAACACCCACATAAAAATTGTGTCGACATTTAAAAATGTTAAACAGCCTGTTGTAATAGCGTGTATTACTTTTGACGTAGATGGGTAGTTACGCATCGCAACGTATCCATTGAGATAAAATAGAGAATAGTTATTTCAGTTTCTTTGAAGTGATCTTCAAATACATTAATCAATTCGTATTATCTTTATTGCAACTAGATTAGAGAAATAGTGTCTGAGAATATGAATCAGATTCAGAAAATCAATGGTAGATACAAGGTACTATGATCTAATCTTTAATGTAACTCGACCCCAAAGATATTTCCTTGCAAATCGAAATGTATGTAGAAACACGAGACTTCGAATAGACGCTGTCACTAAACGTGCAAGTTTTGTCAGCTGTTAAATAAATCAGGAGTTTTATTTTTACTGCACGTTGTATTTTCCGCTTTCTATTTCAAGCTATAGGCCGACCGCTTAACTGAGACGTTGCCTGACGTAGCTACGCGGTGCGGGAGAGGCGATAGTTGTCCTGAGCTCTCGCATCACGTCACCACACACCTCCCGCACCGAGTTGATACCTCAGGCAACGTTTCAGTTAAGCGGCCGGCCTATAGTTGGCCAAGGCAAAATATAAAAAAAAAATCTTCTTTCAGACTTTCCTGATTCATTAGACCTAGGAAAAGTCCAGTAGCTGCGCAATTTAATGTATTTCTACCAGTAATGTTAGCCTCTATCTGACATTAGCGACTATTTGAACTTTGTTCTCAATGAAATAGAGTCGAGAACCGTTGCCAAGTCAGCCCGTCTGGTGACACGTCAGTTGGAATTAGCTGTTCCAAACTCACTATCGTTTTACGTTGGCCAAACTAAGAGATTGTGAAGATTCTGCTACTCCCTGATAGATGGCAGTGTTACCAAAATCTTTAACCAACGTGACCGATTTTTTTCTGGAACAACGATAACTCCCGCGCACGTTTTTTCCTCATTGTCAGTAAAGTAATCTATGCAATGTCAATATAATACACGTTGAGTATCACCCATGTCCACGTGGTAAAGTATTATGTTCAAAGTTCACAAATCTTGTTTTAGCAGGGATTGGTTGCTAGGCCATCACGGACATCGCGCACATGTGCCTAATACAATAACTCATTCCCCGGGTTGACTCATAGAATATGTACCAGATGATTACTAGATGATAAACGACATATATATTCCCGATTACTTCAGAAATATGTGAGCTATGATAATGAGCCAAAGTGAACAATGATACTGCATCATTATTTTAAAGTTCGTGCAATATGATTCTCATACAATGCTATGATGACAGCTGAATGATCGTTGAGTAGGAAACATTAATTTCCGACAATGGCATACCTAACTAGGTGTATTTTTTGCAAGCCATATGATCGTATTTCTGTGTATTTAGAACACAAACAGAGTAAGTAAAAAGTTTGTTAATCAATCTCTTGATTAACAAACTTTGAAAGAAAGACTAAACTAAACACCGACGAATTTCGATGTTTTATTATTTCTTTGCTTCGTCTTCATTAACCTTGCTGATTGACGCATAGTGGGTTGCTATCAAATATTACAGGAACAATGCCAGTTTTTTTTTTTTCCCAAGACGCTCTTTTTACTACTCCCACCGTGAACCTTTTCCAGGTAAGTCTAAATTTAGAAATGGAGTCAAAATTCATTGAATCTCAAAAAGGTCAACCTCTCGAGTCTCGTTATAACCGCGTTATGACTCATTCTTATTCTGATAACTATAATATAAATCCGAAGAGTCCTAAAAAACTAAAGGTAGCCTGTAATTTAAGTGGTATTCTATCTAAGATTAATTAATAACGAACTTTTGTTTTTGTACGGTGCGAAGCTCAATTCACGTGTTTTAATTTTAAGTAATGGACAATGGGCTTTATTAAAAGGAAATATTTGCAATTTGTTATGTTTTTGTTACTTTTCTTCTTATTTTATTTTGACCATGTGCTATTTATTCTGTGATGATTTTCTTTAAAGATGTCTAGATATATTTACATAATTATATAGAAACTTGAACTTAACCAAGGAGGAATATCATAATAAGCAAAATCAGCCTATAATGTTCCCACTGCTAGGACACAGGCCTCCTCTCTGTGAGAGGGAGTGGGCCATAAACTACCATGCGAGCCCAGTGCGAGTTGGTGTATGTCACAGTCTTCGATTTTTTTTTTGTTCTAGGATTTGTTGGTTTCCTCACGTAGTTTTTCTTCACCGTTTTGAGAGCAGTGGTAATTGAATACATAAAGTGCTTTTCTGGGTTCGAAAGGTTGTGGAATATCAAGTAGTTTAATTATTTTTTAACAAATTGTCAATGGTGTGAAACTGAAATGACAGTAACTTTGTCAACTTCATTGCGGTAAGTATCAGTTACTGTTCATGCTTATTTATCTACTTGCTATAGGTAGCTAAGTCCCAGCTACCACGGAACGAATTTACCGGCGTGACGCACCGGTTACACAATATAATTATTGCTAACAGTTATTCCAGTATAAACACGTCACCTCCCTCTTTTTTATTATCCTTTATATATTTTTTATATGAATATAATTAAGTAACTGTTATGAAATGGCTCCTGCGTGACAGCCTTCTCTGCTTGTAAATTCATTGTTTGCCTTCATTGATCTTTAACATGAGTGACTACTGAATCTATTGTAATAATTATATAAGTCCAAAAGTCTAAAATCAATATTTCTGGAATCCGGATTTTGTGTAAGTAGTTATTACTTTTAAACTTTTGAAACTTAAAAGGCAACCCCTAAAATTTTCGCCTTGACTATTGAAAAGAGCAATTTCCAATAGTATAGTACATAGGCCCTCATATCCATGCATAGGACTATCAATTATGTATTATGTTATGACCTAGCATTTACTAAGTTTATAGGTAAAAAAAAAGAATCCATGTATGCACCTATGTTTATCGAGATAGGCGCCACCGCCATAAAAGAAGTTATTTGTTCTTACTATATTAATAAAGTCAGCACTACCGTAACTGGATCCCCTGATCATGACTACGTTAACTTACTTACTTACCCAAGATTTCTATTAATCAAAGGCGCCATCATTGTTATTTTCCTAGAAGGTAATGATTCATCGATCAATACTAACATAAACTAACAATCATGTAGGTACTCCACTGATCTACGACTACACCGCACGATATGTAGAAAAAATCGTGAGTATAATGTACAATATTTTAAGACTTTATTTTTAAACTACTTCTATTTTTGTAATATCAATTCCTAGAACTTTTCCTTCTATGTTCGTGTATAATATCAGTAAGGCCTCGTACCGCCGGGCGGTTTTTTATCGCGCAATGGATTTTCAACGCACTTCTTAGCGCTGAGAGTTGGAAATCCAACAATGTATTTTCTTGACGCGCTGAGATGGATTCTGTTGGATTCTCAATGCTTGACTCAATACCGAGAGTTGAAAATTCAGTACGCGATAAAAAAATCGTCGCCACAAAAAATCACCCGTAGGTACGACGGCTAACAACGACGCGACTAATTAGTCAAAAATTAGTTAGTAGATAAAGGCTGATTCATTAGAATGAATAATAACAAATGAAAATGACGATTGACAAAAATACGGTTATTTCAACAAAATTGTCACCAATACTGTGCGAAGTCATTTGGGCAAATTCATAATTTTCTAGTCAGTAGTGGTGGTTAATGATGTTTATTTACAGAAAATCCTCTTCGTTATTAGGATAACAAACAGTGATGACTGATAAGTGGTGTAAATTAGTTGTTGATTTAATCGACAAAACACTGTTATGCATAAGGCTTCAGATAATCCAACCAACTAATATACGAAATACGTATACAATTCACATTCTAGGATAATCATTCAGAAAAAATACACCTAGGTACTTACGGCTAAATTAAAGCAACTTACGTTTAAACCAAAGTCCCAAACAATTGCGTAACACACTATGAATCTCAATAAGAATCATTTTAAAGGATATTACTAATCCACTGTGTAATAAGATAAACCTTTAGAATAACGGTTAATCAACAAAATAAACGATAATAAGCAACTAGATAAAATATGACAAGTTATGACTTAAGTAACATTACAATATATTCATATATTCGAAAAATTTGTCTGCTCAACAACGTAAATAACGCAATGAATATTGTTATAAACTGTCAAAATGAAAGTCATACACTGATAGTGTGCTACGCAATTACCCCGTAGTTCTACATTTGTATTTTTCTTATTCTTTGTTTTGCATCCAAAAATTTTATGACAGACTAATTAAACAGTCATTACTTTTAAGATGTTCTGAAACTAAGAGAGAGTGCTTGTTGAAAAACATTTTAATATAATTATGTCTTAAGTTCTTAGCCCACTCGTCCTCTGGAAATAACTACCGAATATCAGAATATATAAACTAAATCAAGACCGTAGCTACCTGGAGGCTGGAGCAACAATTTAAAATATTATAGATGAAAAAGAACTCGTTGGCCATGTCTATAATAAAGGCAATATTAAAGAAAATAATAAACGAAAAGCAGATACTCATAGCTACAAAAAACACAAAAGAAATATCTTTGAAGCTGTAGAAAGCAGTGGAAACGGTATTTAATAAAAAACTAATTGAACAAGAGATAAATGAATGATCGTAATATTTTACTGCTTGTGAAAGTAGCGTTGATGATGTACTCGAACGTGATCATACATAATGTGCACACCCAGCTACTTCAATCTATCAAATTTCTTTAATAAATTTTCAACTTCATCGCTAAACCATAAGGTTTAAAGTTGATTGGGATAATTTGTCAATTTGGGGTAGCTTGATGTGCTGGCGTCTGTACACATGGCTACACATCAAGATATACATTTCCAGTTTTTGGTTGACCTTGCACTGTATAGTTTTTTCGGACAGTCAGAAGTCAGTTTATACTGGTTATATAATAGCTTGATGTGTAGCTATGCGTACAAATAATATATTGAGAAAGCGGTCCATGATGAATACAAATTGAGGACATAAATAATATAAAACATAACAATGAAAGTATTTCCGTTGTAACCTATCAAATCAAAATAAAAAAAAATAGGTGGTATTATTTATCTAAGTATCTCATCTTCTGTCTATCTATGTATCTAGCCTATATTGTCCCACTGCAGAGCAAAAGCCTTCCTCTCCCATAACCACACAATTCTGTCTTTAGCTAGTGCCAGACAGTTCTTTCGGTTAGTCTTTTCGGTAGTTCTTTAGGAGTATAATAATTTTGCAAACTAAAACCTAAATACCACGAAACCTAGATAGCATGAAATCTAATTCAAATTCGACAGTTAGTCAATCCAGCCGTTACCAGCATACATATTGGGTTATTAACCTCTTTTAGTAGGTACTTGAATAACAATTTCTGACACGCGGCCTACTTATAAGCTGTGGTTTACATTTAAGAAATTCCTTTAAAGTACCATAATATTTTTAGAAATGAAAGGAAAAACCAAGAGTTGTATCGGATTTCTTATCATCTTGCGCTAGTTGTAAAAGTAATGAGGGAAACGGGTTACCGGGCTCTTAACCTGTACTATTGCTATCTTTAGACTCGATTTCAACTCTTAAAATACTTTATCTAAATATTCATACTCTACCCATACTGCGAGCAGCGCCTACGCAAGTATCGCTAAGATCATTTGGGATTCCGGTCCCATTTCACAAAAGAAGGGCACATTGTGTTGCAAGTATAATATATATTACCTATTATATTCTTGAAAATCTTCAATTATTCATCGGGAAACTTAATTTTTCAACCTCACTTGAGAATAGTATATTTCATTACAAGTACGGAAATGTTGTCATTGCAAAGAGTTCCGACAAATGTCTACCCGAGCCGAGGTGCAGCCGAAGGCGAGGGTTGACAGTCGGAACAAGTTGCAATGACGGTTTCGCACGTGTACTGAACGACTATTTTTAATACAGTTGCGAAAAAATGAAGCAATTTAATAAAATAAGGTGGTGTTCATTCAAAAAACTAGGGTCGAAATTACTCATTTTGTGCAACAAACAACTAAAACTTGCAAAGAAAATTTCTGAAAAATGGCGCCAACCGTAGAATAAAAGCAGAGATTTTTTTTTTCTTCACCCATTCTGGTAGGCAAAGGGAACTGAAAAAAATGCCCCATACAGCCAAGTCTTCGGTAGAATTTTTTTATTGATATGAAATGAAACCTAACCTAACTTATTCAATCAAATCATTAAATCTGATATTGAAACAAATTAGTAGCTTCTTTTTAGAAATATACGTATTTGCATGAATCATAAAAACTTATATGAATTTTTTTAGTAAAAACTTCATGGTTGGTTTTTCTTTAGACATTATTTTGACAGTTGGGAAAGAGAACGCACGAGTTCGGGAAAGGTAAAAAAAAAGCACGAGTATGTAATAGCCCACATCCCGAACGCTATACGTCCCTGCAATACGCCACTTTTTGAGCAACTGTATTAAAAAAAATATTTGCCAGAAATACTAGCATCCTAGTTCCATATCATATCTATGTGTTGCTCGTGTATATAGGTTCTCTTTAACAGATCTGCTTTATTAGTCACTATTAGGTATCCATTGAAATCATTCTCTGTATTTATTATATTCAGTTCTGTTTTATAACGAATCATTAACATATTGAATCAATTGTGTTGACGTCATTCTAGTACCTATCACGAGTGTTTGTTTTTAATCATTCCACGCAAGTTAGGTTCCAATGGATTTTACGTCATAGCGATCGTGTTGGGTTATTGGGCTAAAGTCTAAAGGAATTCATAGAACTACCTTCGCAAAAGTACTTCAAGTTTATAATCTTTAGGTGCTTTAAGCAAATTTGTATCTAATCCTGCCGGAGTATTCTGTTCAAATCTCATCGTGAAAACTTATGTGAAGTCAGCTTGACGTGAACTGTCATTCCACTTGATGCTAGTGATCAACATTATCGATAGCTCAATAAGTCTTGATGGTGACATTTTAACAGAATAGATAGGCTGTTGTTATAGTTTGTAGGCTGCAAACTTAAGTGGCAGTGGGCAAGGCACATTGCTCGCAGAACAGATGGCCGATAGAGCCTAAAGATTCTGGAGTGGCGATCGTGTACCGGGAGACGTAGCATTGGAAGGCCCAAGGTGCCGTAACCCGTTGGATGCGAGAAGCACAGAACCGGTCGAAGTGGAGGTGCTTGGGGTAGGCCTATGTCCAGCAGTGGACGTCTTTCGGCTGAAATGATGATGTGATGAGATAGGTTATAAGTACTGTAATGAAGTGAGTTTGGTTAGAGCTAATGCTAACGCACGTTTCCAGTAACTTTCATCGACTTTGTATTTAGTGTGATTTTTCCGCAGATATTTTTTCAAGCTGATTTTCTAATGTTACACAATTTGTTTCGTGGAAGTCATGAATTTTAAAATAAATGGTTTGCACATTAAGAGCCTATACTACCTCCGCTAAAATTCACTCTTTATCTCGCTCGCACGATACTGCTCGCGGACTGAGTGAGAGCGAGACAGAGTGAGGTGCTAGGCGGCAGGCAGCGCCAATAATTTAGGTATTTGCTTTTTACGGTGAAAATAATGATAATTAAAAAAAAAATAACATAAGACCTGCTTTATAGTTAGTTCGGTTAGTATACAAAGTTTTATGATCTAATTTGAAGTATTTTTGAACACCAGCGGTTTATTGTTCGGTTTGGAGGTAACTTTAGAATTTTTTTCTATCGAGAAAATTTTATGAAATCGTGTTTTCGTCTAACATAAGACCTAATATTAATTCTCAACTTTACCATATATTTATTTCAAAATTAATGCTGCAGTATTTTCGACGTAACGGAGGATCATGCTAAGCCATTTGAGGTAGTACAGGCCCTTAATGTTTGCACAAAGAGGGAAAATAGTCCCAATCCAACACCATTATTCCGTTAGAACTGTTGAAAAATGTATACAAACAGGTAAAACAATTACTTCCTTGTACAGATAATTAATATAGGTATTTTACTATGTACACAAATATTAATTATTAACATAACCATTTCAAAGAAACTCTTGTTATATTGATAGACGCGTTGTTGATGTCAGACCATGAGGAAAAGATACCGGTAAGTGAACTGAAGCTCAAGTGTCCTGCAAATAAAGGAGGCTTGATTTGAAGATCGATCGTTTCTAAATACTAATCTAATGAGGAAAACTGTTAGGTTTTTTGCGAAGGGTTCTGTCCAGCATGAGTTCTGTCCTCACTGATTTTCTCTACCTGTTATTTGCAGGTTGGAATTGCGCAAGAAATACGTCTACGACTACGATGTCCCAAGCTTGGTGATTATTATGTACCGCTTTCATTGAGTTGCTATTCGAAATATTCTTCAAACGTTTTTTATAGTGTGACTCTTTTCCCGGAAAACAAGTGCTTCTATTTACTTTTTATGCGACGGTCATTTGAAAATGACTTTGAGGAAAAACAAATAGTTTTGGCAGTACTGTTGTTGCTGTATGCCTTTTATTTTTTAATTAAGTACCTAGGTACTATCGTTTTCTTTAGTTATTATTACTACCTAACCTACCTACTATAACTATTATTTTGATATAGGTACGTAAAAATAGTAGTGTAATATTAGTAACACCCAGAAAATATTATACGGGATTATTCCTTCCTGCTTATTCTAGTCGTAATCTCTATTATAATAATCAATCTAGTTAGATACTTATTGTTATTATATTTGGGTAACTAATGACTGTGTGTGTAACATTTAAATTCAAGTTGGTATTGAATTGATAAAATGGTTTTCATTCATAGATTTCTTAACGCAATAACTAAATTTTTCTTAATTTGTCTACTACTGTATGTTACATTACAACTTACCTACTTTATCTATTAAATATACACATGCCATTATTACATGGCGGAATGTGTCTTCGCACTGAAATTTTAAGTAACGTCTTTTGTACCTACCAAAATGTATGCAAATAAACGATTTTGATTTGATTTAATGTTACATTGACGACATTTTCAACTAGCTTCTTGATTCTAAATCCTTCATACAAAACATTGTTGCATTATTTCTTCTAACTAGCTAGGTGTTATCTTAAACACCTAAGAAAAACAAAGCAAGGAGTCCTAAAAGTGAACTGTTTCAAGTAAAGCATAATAAGACACGTAATTCACATTATTCTATTTAACTTAGGTACCTACTGTGTACCCATTCAGTTACAAAGTATTTCATTTAATACTAAAGTTTCCCAGATATATTGCTTATGGAGTCTACGTGTATTTGTATACAACAAAGTTACTAAGAGGTTCTTGTAACCTTGTTTGCACAAGTGACACCTCATGGTACGTCAGTGTTTTGTAATTAGGTACCGCGTCATCAGCTGTTTTTAGTGCGTTTCCCAGGATATTTCGACATTTAACCCAAGAAAAACAGTGTGAGTGAAAGTATTGCTAAGTTCAGCAGTGCGAAATCCGGTCAGCTGTTTCGGTGTTTATGTAAGCTTATTTTCTTAAAAATAGACGCTATAAAATTTCAATTCGTTTTTTCGCCCTACTTCGTTTGACGGCTTCAGTATAAAGTTGTTGAAAGTCAACATCCTTCGTGTTCTATTTCTAATGTTCCATTCGAACCACGAGTTAAACAGAGTAAATAGTTCTCGCTATAAAACGTGCTTGGAAATCCGTATCCAGGTCGGGTCTGCCAGTGATAAGGCATGCCAGGAAGTGAGCCGAATGTTGGAGTGCAAATATTGGCACCAACAGAGTCGTACCAATGGGCGTGTTGGCCACACGCAGAAGTGCGAACACTTCGATTGAAGTGAATGGCCTCGCGACGTTCTCGGTACAACCGTGCCGTGAATCCAAGTTTTTTTTTGCTATTTTTTTATCAAAATATTCTGGATCTAAGCTTTTTATGTAAATGCTATAATTCTGAAGTGTGCCAATAAAATGCGAACAGGCACACGCTGCTACAGTTTATGTGGTTCAGAGCTGTAAATCATATTCAACGAGGGTTATACTGCCATTTCCTACACGAAATTACTTTATTTAAATAGGCCATGCGTAGTTCATAACTTTGAACGTGAATTACATGTTTCTAAGACCAACTAATTTCAAAAATAGGTATTTATAATGGGCTCAATGTCAGAAAACTCATGCTTTTAGTTTAGGGGCATTGACCTACTGTTCGTGACCCAGCTAACAATTGATAAACGCAGTTACGTATTTTGTCTGATAATGTAACTGTATCAGCTCTGCATTTTTATCTTTTAGCACCTTTTCAATGTGGGTCATCCACACATACGTATACTTACATAGCACATAAAAGTAGGTACCCTAAAAATAAATTAATGAAACTAGGTACTGAATAAAGCTCGCAGCTTTATCTTTATCTAAATTATAAATGATCCCTCTCTAAAAGGCGATTCCAATAAAAATGTGATCGAACGTCGAAGTACCTACTTATATTCGTTTTTTGAGTGACTAGGGGCAGTGGCCTAAAAGTCAAATAAATGTTGGCAAAAAACGAACAAAGCACCGTTTTTAACTGTTAGCTACATCAAATCCATTATAGTTATTTGCGTTCTAAAGTTTTTGTTACTACGGAAAAGTATTATTCTAGAGACAAGATGCCGATAGAAAATCGTATCATCAAAAGAGATTCTCACTACGGGAAGGAATTTATCATACTCGTACAGCCAGCCAGCCAGTGGGACAAGCCAATACGGGTACGGTCTGAAGATAATGATGACTTCGATGAGATATAGCGCGATGTTTGAACATTTAGATAACCATTGCTATATATTGGTTTACATTAAAGTTATAAATGAATCAACTATTTCAATTAATTACATCATATTTGATTACCTGACTGATATAAACAAGTGAGCATCACGAGCGAACACTAAAAATGTGTGGACGCATTTTTCCATCACAAAATCTCATAAAGGGATTTCATTCTTGTTAGAGCTCTACGCATAATTCATCAACACGGAGTGGGTGGTCGAAGACCAATAAAAATCATATCAAATAACTTCACTTCGTGGTCATAAATCTTCGGTATCTACCTATTTCCAAAATGGACCTCACGTAATTCGTATATAGTTAATATGTAAATACATTTGTACGCCTGCCTCCGACGGTGACGAGCCTAAATCAACTGAAAAGTAATTTGTATTCACAACTCGCAACAAGGGGATAAAAATAAGAGGACACGGATCGCGCTAAACGGATAACCCTGAATCGACTTCCAACCAATCGTTCAGTCTATTCATTCATTGTGTTCTGCCAGGAGCATTGTTTTAGGCTGGCTGTCTACACGGGCGCCTTGTTTCCTGCAATTCGTATTTAAATAAGGACGTCCGCTTCCTTCGCAATTTTGCATATGAGAAAGTTATCGGTAAAGATCTTTTTATTAGGAACTGATGAACATTTATAAACGGAAGAACCATTCTTGACTTTTATGACGTTTCATTAACGACTTGCAAATAAATAACTATCGAATTACACAGTGTTTTATAGCCTCATAATATTGATCACATGTGATGTAGATTTATTGAAAGCTTGTTGATAAATTGACAGGCTCTTACGAGCAAAGAATAAAGTGCCTAGTTCGTATTTGACAAAAAAACTGCTTCACTGACTTTAAATAACATCCGCCATTAAACAAAATGTTTAATTACGGAAGACCTTTAGCTGCTGCACTAATTAGACGCTGACATTGTCTCAGATAATCAATTTTCCTTAAAATAGCACAGACAGCGATAGACAATAGGTCAAGTTGCATCTCTAGGATTAATCAGTGCGAAACCTCACGTATTTCAGACCATGAAGGTTGTAATTATGTGGAAAGGTTCTACTTGATGGTAATTATGGCTATCATGAGGTAAGGGGGAGGCAGAGGAAGCCTTGTGGTCATGAGGCGCCGTTTGTTCTTGACCTGCGATGTCTTCTAATGAAAATTCCTCCATGGAGTCCGACGGTACGTGACAATAAATTATTATAAACTACAGACTCAAGGTCACTTGGTAAGGGGCATTCGTGAATCGTATAAGAATGACAATTTTATACTGAACGGGACTACGATGATAACATAATTACTATTTTATTATGTAGCGGATGGAGAGGTCTCGAAAGTTATGCTGTTTACATAGATGTATATGTATCCACTTGATTTGCCTTCTATTAAATTTTAATGTGTGCTGTTATTGAAAAAACCTTAACATTGCATAGATGAAAAACATTTTGCGTCATCTCAAACATTGTGGATTCAGCATTGGGTCACATTATGTATTTCCCCTTTTATTAAGAGTCAGCCGTATCAAATAGTGTGAACCTATTGGTTTTGCGATATTTCTTTGCAAACGTCGTGCATTAAGTCTACTTGCAAGTACATAAATCAAGATCTAGACCCTTTCCTTTCACAAAACAATTAATCGATGGAACCTTGGATTGAAATCCGCTTTAGCACAAATATTGATCTGCAATAAAATGTTCAATATGAAACTACAACTCACCTAAGAAGAAGGTTCAGAGAGCTGTCATTCCTGGTCGTGGGTACGTCCTTGACACTCGAAGGTTCGCTCCGAACTCCTCGCAATGAGTTCCTCAGCTGCCTCGGGATAGAGCTGAGAAGGCCGCTGCTATTTCTTCGCTGATTAAGGCTCTTGGATCGTTTCAACTTGTTTCCCTCCAGATCCTTCTCGGCTTGAGGGTGCGCAGACACCTCCTCACCGCTTCGACAGATGGTTGTACATGATGCATTAGTCTTTATTATCGTAGGAACAGCATTGTTCACCTCTCCCAACAGTTTCTCCCACGGCGACGCGGTAAGGTCCTCCTCCGAGATCGTCTCGAAACTCCTGGGGCCGACCGACGACGAGGTCTTGTCAGACATATTGAGCACTAAATAGGTAAGGGGAAGGCAACGGAACGGTAGCACAACAGACACCTACAGGGCACTTCGTCACTTTGGGTTTTTAGTTTCTTGACAGCACTTCACTCTTATCATAATATCCATTTGTAAATCATAATGTTTGGGGTAGAAATGTTGACACTAGAACAAAAGAAAAAGATATTGTTAATGCGATGGAATTACATACTTACAGATTTAAAAATTATTGCTCATATGCTAAGAAATGAAACACATGTAGAATGTAAATGTGAAACAATGCAGGTTGCTTCATTCAAAAGTGAGAAACTAAAAATACTTTCATAAATCTCTGTCTTTCAACTTTTACTTTTACTGCAATCCGTATATATGGAATTATATGCAATAAACAGAACGTATGACGGACATTAAAACGCTTTCGAGTAACTGACTGCAACTGATTTGCAGAAATGCCACTAAAACAACAGAAGATGCCTTTCTAAATAATGTTCTTTAGCAATATTGTGTTATTGTTTGAAGAGAAAGGTGATGTTCCTCGTTAGCCAGAGAAATGTAAACAAGCGGGGCTAGTTTTAATTAAAAGGTACACAGACTTTTAGGTAGACTAACGTCGACAGCATTTGAAGCTGAAATGCTTATTTGCTTTTAGAAATTTTCACTTAACTTGTTGTAATTCGTGTTCGAGAGTATTTTTTTCGCGTGCAAGTTTTTTTCTACTTTAGAAAATTATAAGTGTAAGAGACGACGAGAAAGTTGGCACATAATTATTGTATGGCTATCTGCCTCTATTTCGCAATCAAGTGTACTATAAAAGTACGCAGCAATTTGATTTCGCGTGCCGAGGCTCAGTCCAATCAAATGATTTCTATAGGATGATTGCAAATTCATTATAATAGACGTAAATTATAGATAATGTGTTCCGGATTGTTCCTATTTGGACTCTGTCGTGTGTTGTGTACTGAATGAGACAAACAATATTGTTAGGAGTACAGACTTTTTGTCGCCAGAGAACTTGAATATTTTTTGCTGTAATGTTGACATTTAAAAGTTAATCACATACGAAGAAATACTGAATGGTAAATATGGACTGACTAAAGTAAATCTGCAGTTCTAGCAAAAATCACAACGGCTACACGGTTTGAGGCCTTACTTATGTTAGGTAAACATTATCGTCATGATTTTCTCCAGTAACAAGCTCAAAGTTATGTGGGCTGTGATGTGAAGTTAAGTATAATTTAATTGCTCTTATTGCTTGTGATTTTCGCGAAAGTGAAACATGTCCCTAATGCGTAGTAGAGAAAGTGGAACACGAGTTATTATTCTGCCGCTCGTACTTTTGTGTAGATCATCTTTAGTATTATACAACGTGTAACGTTAAATGCGCAAAACCTGAAAATAGTTTGTTCATAATTGACTACTGAATCGATTTCAGTAACTTTTATCACAGGTTTTTTATTAAAAAATTATGTATTTTGCCATACTATCCACCGATTGAGCCAAAGAAAACTAAGTCTTATTTTAAGTCAATAAGACTCAATTTTGAATGCGTAAAGTAATACTAGAATCAACAGGATTTTCTTAGTAATAATACTTAGCTTTAAAAAAAAATAGTTTTGTTCATTGTATTATGCTTTTAACTCAATGCTCTAATTGGTGTGTGTGAGGTTACACGTTGTATAGAGTAAAGACTGAAGCAATGTGGATTAAATACAGTTTGCAGATGTTGTTCTCTATATAAGAAATTAATAATTTTGTTTTTGAATTGTTTTAATATTTATAATATTGTAATATCTGCATAACAAAACAAAGGAATATAATATTATTATTAACAGTAAATTATTGTTTGATTAAGTACCTAGTAAGCAGGTATGCCAGCTATTGCACAAAAGAGAAGAAACAATTTAATCATCTCAGAAACTCCTTGCATTAAAGGTAATAAGATGGTCAGTAAATGTGAGTAATAGGATGACGACGGTCTCTTTTTAAATAAAGAAAAATAATAGTTATTTCGAGCTATACGTGGAACCAATTCATTTTGTATGCAGAATTACATTAACATGAATTATTTCAAGACACAATATGGCGGATACCGGCCAGCAATTAATGTGAATTTATGTATAACGGATTTTTTTTATATTGGCAACTATAGTAGTTGTGCAACTCGAGGTATTATGTTTAGACGTTATGTAACGTCTAGGACAATAATTTATGGGGTATTTAAAATAAACAGGGAAGATATGACACGTGCGACAAAAATTTATAGAGCAGAACGGTAGGTGGTTAAAACACTTAAAACCAATGAAATATGTTCGTCTCGCGTATCACAGGATGATAATTCAATTTAGAGTAACCCTACACTGGTGGGCTGCGACTCGTTCCACCCGACGACATAGCGGCTGATCGTATTTTAAACCGAAGCGACTGCCAAGTGTCCCGCGGTGCACGAATGTGGGTCAATGCTCCAGACACATGCTGAATCATGGACTGATATCGCTGGCCTGATATCACTGACGTATCTGACATATAATGTCCAAATTTGGCAGTAATACAAGCCAGCTCTTTGATCTTCCAAAGATTTCACCGAACCTGCCTGATTAATGCTCTTCCGGACTAAAGCTTTTTTTTAATGAAATGTGTTTCACGTGAAATTTTAAAGCACTTTTCGGAACAAAGTCACTAACACATCAAGCATTAAACGAAATTTACGTGAAATAACCTCTGGTGCCAAAATTCGATTGCAAAGTGAGTTACGACGAAGATTCCAGTTTTGATGTTTCGCAATAAACTATTCAAATATGACCACAGTTTACATACTCAACTGTGGTAAACATAACAACAAACCAGAAATGAAAAAAAAAAACCAGAAAAGGGGAAAAAAATTATAAAGGGTGCTCAACCTGCCCTGTCTGCGGTCCGTCGCTCTTTGCCAAGAGCCAGCCAAGTTGATGAGGAGGATTTCACGAAAGTAGAACGGAAGAACAAGAAGCCCTGTTATCGTAACCTGTGATCACCGCATTGAGTGGACCCAAAATGCTGCTGCGCCCTGCTGTGCCTACGATGCAGATGTACCTTTCGCGTCTGCATCACTTCATGATAACTGAGGAAGTCGTGCAGTATTTGAAGGTGAAGACCTACTGGAGTCTGAAGGTCGAAAGGTTGGAATCGCGCCACAACAACAACTCGTGGTATGAGTTCCAACCCAACATCTACAGACCTGCCTGAAAGAGGACTTTGGCTGAAAGGTGTCGTTTCCGAGGATGGTTACCCGACACCACACTGCGAAACATGAAGCCGACAACGTTACGTGTAAGTATAGTCAAAGTTTTAAGGTTTTTAATATGTATAAGATTATTTTGTGTATTTTATCTATGGGCCGTAGTTGCCTGATAATTAAATTATTACTTATTATTATTATAACTTATCACCACGCATGTATTCCCTGAAGGATTAGGCAATACTGTAAGTAAGTAGGTAAGTTATGTTTAAGTCTCGTGTAATAGGAGCCAGGCTATTGCCATTAATCGGGCACACATCCAGGTTTCGGACTGCTACTGAGACATTCCAAATGGAAAACCCAATAACACTTTGCTCGATCTGGAATTCGAACCCAGAACCTCATGCTAAATTTTAGCGCTTGCGACTTACTACAATACCAACGATGCAGTCACCTGTGTGAAAATAGTAACTTAATAGCTACATAACTAATCGGTGCAAAAACTTGACATTTAAACCTTTATCATGACAAGAGTGATAAATGGCGCCGGTGGGAACTTGAAACAATGCGTACATATTTTATCTTGACTATTATTTATTATCAGATCCTGCCCTACTCGACCGGTTCGAAGTAACCTCACATAATTTAGGGCAAGAATTTAAGCCTTCGTGTTGCTTCTATAAAATACATGTTCAATTACCTACATACTACCCTTTATGGGTAAATGCTAAAAACTTGTTCAATTGAAACAAAATTGAAACATGGGTTAATAAGGGCCTGCTTTTACTAGCAATTAATCATTAATTTAATTTTGCCTAAAATATTATTTATTTATATGTGTTAAATAAAATATCTTGCGTAGGCATTCTTTGGATCATGACTTCGTAGAATTTGTGAGCGGCACGAATAAAACAAAAATTGAAATTACAAAGCTCAAATTGAATTTGTTGCATTCCGATTAAGTAACTAATTCCTTGGTTAATTACGTTCCTATGTAGGTGAGTACCTAACAATGATTGAATAAACTCTTAAGTTCCGTTTATGGTAAAATGTTCAAGAAACAGAATTTTTAATGGTAACGTGAATAAATTGCTATGTCATTAGAGCAATAATTTTAGCAATTTTAGTTACCCACATTATTGCACTAAAGCTTATCAGTCATGTACTAGAATCCAGACTCATTCAACGTCACATCGTTAGAAACAATTGTCATAAGTACCACGAGTTTTTCATTAATTTAAGTAATTGAATTTCATTAGGAAAGACTTTGTAACGAACGTGAATAAATTAGCCATATATTTAATGGTTCATCAACTCTTCATCCCATCTTCACCCATATTATTGTAAATGATAATGATAAATGATTTTATTTCTGTAAGTACCTAATTATACAAGAACTTTTATAAGTACATCAAAATTGACTGTACTAAAGTTCCTATCAGTCATGGACTAGAATCCAGGCCCATAAAACATAACCGAACTATAAAACATAATGGTATACTATGCTGTATAATAACGAAGCTTACGCCGAAGCTAAAAGGAAGTAAAGAAAAAGTTATGAATCAGTCAATCCTTTTATTAGTATTGCTAATGTTTAACTATTCTATACACTGACGAGCTATATTTTCTATTAAGCATTATAATATGGACGTCACGTGCAGCTATTAATGTTCTCCGAACGCATTCTGCAAGCTGATGGTATGAAAATTGGAAGTAAGTCTACAAATAGTCTACCTGGGTAGACTAGCTAATAAGGGTAATAAGGGTAGCTAATAAGGTAAGTGTTGTTCTACGTCTGGCTTAAGTAAATGTACTCAATGATATATTTGTTGATGACAACGTCTAGTCATTGACAATTAAATATTTCATACCAATTAATCAAAAGCGTAGTTGTTTTATACTCTGTTTTGTCATGTAATGTTTTTTTAGATAATGCATTACATTTTGAATTAATTAAGTAACCGAATGAACTAACGGTTTTATTTCAAGACTGAGCCCGAGCTCAACCCTTCTAGTTAGTAAGTTTTTGTATTTAGAATTTTATATCGACGAACTGTATAACGATCAAAGTTAGGTTCTTATTTCAAAAACTTAATCTATGGTTTACAACATGTTTAAAAAAAATATTAGACATTTTGTAATAAGACCAAAAAGGTTAGGCAAGGAACTCCAAGGCACTACACACATCACGAGTTAGTTAATAAGTCTTTGTTCACCTCTGGTCAGGTAATGATGAGGATGAGGCATGCCTAAGGATGCAATTAAGGCTGTTATTACTGTACTATTTACATAGCTATCTGCATAAAGATCCAGATTACTCAGTACAATAGTATTATGAACACGAGGCGAGCTAATCAGCACTATGGTCACGCATCGTTATAAACAACTGTCATAAATATCATGAGTTTTTCAAATTCATTAATATAATTAATTTTCATTAGGAAAGACAATTAGCAAAACCAAACAGAGGTGTTATTGTTTTGTTTTTACTGTCCACAATCCATGAGACGAATTTCGAAGAAATAATTATGTCATTAACTTCCATTGGCCTTCATAGCAGGAAACAATAGAAAAACTGTTCTAAAGACGTCCTCACTATGCATGAATCAAATGAACCGAATCAAAGATTTTCTTAAAAGTTGAATAACTAAGGAAGTGTATTCTGAGGAGCAATTCCCATAATTTTAAGAACGTTCAGTCTGAATGCCAATTCTCGTAATTAAAAAGGTCTGTGTCAGAAAATTGTCAAAATGTAGGGAAATTAGAGGTATTTTTGACAGATTGAGACTGAGATCAGACTTTGAACGAAGATCGTTCAAAGTCTGATCTCAAATGTCAAAAATACGTCTAATTTCCCTACATTTTTGACAAGTTTTTGACATTGATTGTCGCTGAGAATTTGAATATTTTTTAAATAGGAGAATTGACCTTCAGATCTAATGTCAAAGCAAAAAGAGAGTCGAGTCATTGAAGTAAAAGCACTGGCTACTGTGATGGTAATAGACAAAAATACTCATGAAGCTCTTAACAAAATTAAAAAGTCTTCCATGTATAAAAAATGTCCGGTGCTATGTTACAATCTGTCATCAGCGACATAATATTTAATCATAGTTTAAATTCTGTCTGTCCAAATCAGCCACTCTCAAAGTTAGCATCGTCCAATTTGTCCAGTCAAGTGCTTTTAACGAGATGTTTTGTGATGCTGGCGACAAGTTCAGTCACATGTTTATTTAGATCACTTTCACATATTTATTAGTAGGTACGAAACAAATTAGCGACTGTCACTCACCAAATGACTACGTGGGTAACCTAAATTACCTACCAAGCCGGTACTCTCGGGTGGGTCACCTTACCAAAAAACCTCGCCATTCGTGTAAATAATGGATTCCATTTCATACATTTGTGTGAAGTTCTGAATACGGTCAAACCAACATCGAAATCAAAGGAGCGTTAAACAGAATGTGTAACGAATAACGGTGGTCACAACGTGACGCTATTTCAGTATTTTCGGTGTTTCGATCAAAAACAAATACCTAAACCGATTTTTATTCGCGAATAAAACTTGTAAGGCAACATTTGACACAAAAATGAAACCACTATTTATAACTTTCAGTTGACTGTAAAATATCTTTGTTATCCGTCGTAACGTGAAAGCTGCTTTGAAGAACACAATAGCACTTGAAAAAAATAAACTGTGCATTCTGACCAAACTGAATTCGCATAAAAAGCTATTTAACTGGAAAGGAAATGCACCAAACTATCAAACGAACACCTCTCATATTAGTGTAGAGTCTGTAAATATTTTATGACTCATAAAATAGTTTTATGTGCTGATAAAATATCATTATATAGACAGTCGATATTTACGACGAAGAATTAAAAATCACAGCAATAACCTGTTCGTCGCCAGTTATTTTTACTTTAATGCTATTACTTCAGTAAACTGACGAGTACTCACGACGAAGGAGAGTTTTCGAGAAAGTTGACTGATCGTTAACAAGAAAAATAATAATATTTATGTATGTCCTGCGTTAATATCATGTTAGACAGTAATTTGCTCTGGCACAGAATTTAATGATATACAACATAAAACACGTCCAATGACGCTTGTCATCTATATAGCAATTACCATAATATAAGATCATTCAACTATTATTTTAGTAAAAGAGAAATGTTGGCAGAAAAGCCGGAAGTTATACTTGGAAATTGTCGTATTTCGTTTGCGACCTTAATCAAAGGAAAATTTCGCTAATTTCTGCCACTTCTTGGAACATGATGTCTGGCCATCGCAGTATTCAGTCCATGAACACGGAAGCCAACGAACTTTATTATATTATTAGTGCAATTTCAGTCTCTCCTCTCTGTTCTCATCGTTCTCAAGAATAAGGTTATTTCCGCAGATTCGTGAATTCGTTCCACGAACACATTATATACGGACCGTTGGCCTGTGATAAAGTGGCAAAGATTCATTCATAATTAATTATGATTCACTAATCACTAATTCAATTAGAGAATTTAAAACGGTTATTTGTGTATGAAACCACATGATACATTGGAATCAAATACAAGAGCAGACCTATATTAGTTACTACTTTGAAAGAGCCCACACATTACTTATGACTAAATAAACTGAGACTTAAACACTTTATAACTAGTTAGTTATAAAGTGTTTAAAAATGAACCCGTAAAACTTTAAAAGGTGCTTTAGACCATTGAACTGAACAACTTTCGCTATGGCACCAACTCTGAAATGACGAAAATAAAATCACCTGTTTCATACATTTTGATCGAATGGTTCCCTTTATGTCGAGTCCCTTTACGTCGAGTCTGAGAGTAGGTATTGAAGTTTTGTACAGCTGTTTTTTTTTCGTGATTTCAGAGTTAGTCCCATAGTGAAAGTTGTTAAGTTAGATGGTCTAAAGCACCTCTTAAAGTTTGTCGGGTTAATTTATTAACACCTTATATATAAAATGTATGAAATTGAATCTTTTAATTTATCCGATTTGGATAAATTATACGTAAACATTCGTAACGGGAATTCAAATCGATATTGTAAATGATAATGACGGCAGCGATTCTATTCTTCCAGCAGTTCCAGCCATGGGAAACATTACTGACCGTTTTAATCCAGACTTGCGAAGATTACAAACTACAACCTACTGGCAATGCTTCAATTGTTGCTAGGGTGTCACTTCGAATCATAATAGTAGGTATTTCCTACAAGTATTCGGATTACTTGCATCATTTTTCACGTATCATCTGACTGCCAACAGCTCTCAGATAAGGGATGGGGAACCTTTAGTATGTATTTATGGGCTCTCTGCTTGTGAAGTTAAAATTGAAAATCGATTGTAGTGTGGTAAATCATATTCTTATAAAATTATACATACTTTCTAGCGATTATCTAAGTTTTAACCGTTTTGTTTATTACATATCTACTTTTGAGTGCATGAAAAACGGAGTAACACCGTAAAACTTAGACCATTTTCGGTCTGGTGACTCTATTTAAAACATTTAAATATCAACACGTCTAGTCAGTTCGTAAACAAAGTGAAATTCGAAATGTTTGAAAGTAACAAAATTATTGCTTGTAATAAATATTGAAAAGGTGAAACTGAAAAGGAGTTGAGGTTGCGTGTGGGAATTGGGAGTGGGTCTATACAAGATTAAATGGACACGGAGAAATCGAATTTACAGAGCATTAAAACAAACAAAATTAACAATGTTGATTGAAAAACCAGCAAATTCCTCTATAGTAATAATTTATTATCTCAATCATCCGGTTAGCCTGTATGTGCTGTTATCAATAACATTTAGAGCAGTCATCACGTAAAAACACGTTAATCTCTGACGCATATAAACACACAAAATGAACCCAAAGATATTGGTTATCAGAGTAAATTTGAACGTGATAGATTCCTCCGAACTTTGTAGTATAACTGTGTATGAATGGTCGAATAAAATAGACGTAAGGTCAAATGTTCGAGTGCTTGTGAATTGCCAAGAATATCTAGTTAATTGTACATACCAACAATAGCAATAGACATTAATTGAAACGCCCGTTGTGATTGAACGATGGTATCTATTCCATGGCAGAGAAACAGCCAAGCGCAGCGAGAATTGAGCTAAAAAGAGCATATATATAGTAGATATCTACTACATACGCTATTTTCACGTTACATATCCATGTTATGCTAATGAATGCTGCTAGAGAAATCACAATTTAATTAATACTGTGCCGTTATATTCAAGTATGAAATGGAGACGGTTGATAAAAGTCTGTGCTTTGAGAATAACCTGCGACAGGTGGTTTAGAAGGAATTTCACTGACACTTACAGAAATTGATATAGCTCTGCGTAGTCACACATCGATGGACTGAAGCGAAATTTCTAGTTTACCACTTGTAACATATTTTGTAATCTCTAAATAATGATTAATTATGTGGAAACGGGTATTTCAAACCGCAAGTGTTTTATTTAACTACTACATTTATGGAGGAAAAAGTTAAATATGAGTGCCCTTCGCTAAAGCAGCCAATGGCAGAGGAAAATTTTTACTTATCAATGTTGATAGGTAGTTTAATAACACTAGTATGAACACAGTTATGTTTAGTTTTGTTATTAAATTGTTATGATCCAAAACGAATATTGACTTTTGACACTGCACGTGGTTGAGAGCTATTTTGGTCAGACATATCTTTTTGCACTAATTTTTGCTCTTTACATTACCTGAAGTGTGGGTAATTTAACACAAATAAGGCTCAAGCAGAATATTCTCTTCCTGCTGGTAAAACAGCGCCTTTATCTGCGATAGAAGGGGGATGCGAAATAGTTGGATGCATGCTGAATGACCTGCCGGAGAACCGTTATTGTTACATTATTATAACTGTGATGATTGAAATATGTAGTGAAAAAGATAACTGCGAAATTTTCAAATTGATTAGGATTTCAACTGACTCCCACACATTGGCTCAGTTTAAAACTAGCTTAGGTTTTATAAAAGACGTACCAATTGTAATGCTCTCATATGTAGGTATAGTTATCTCGTCTTCAATAATGATTAAAACATCATTATCTTTCGACATGGTTCTTTGAATTTTAGCCTTTTGCACAGTCTTTAGCCGAATATACTAGACAGGTTTTTTCCAGACTTGTTTGTTTTTATTTAAGGATGACGTCAGATGATCGATGGGCTCTTTCGGCGTCACACTTCATCAAATATACTAATTATATAATATAAACTTTAGGTACGGTTATAAATATGTACAACTGTTTTACAAGTACCGTATTTTAGGTGCAGATAAATAAATTCATGGTAAACGATATAGAAATCCGGGGGAGCGTGATTGTCCGAAAGGGTTACCGCTGCCTCGGAACATAAAGGGCTAAGGAAGGAACACGGGTGGGTTTTAGTCAGTAAGAGTCTGACACTCCCTCCTGCTCCATCCTGAGCGGCAGGGGTCATTTCATGATTTCCCATCCACAAAAAAAAAACGCATAGAAATGTCTTTAAATTCTTATATCTATGGTAAGCGATGATGGCGGTTCTTTAATAGTATCGTAAGCACCATTTATATTTTGTATGTCCCATTCCTACTGGTCTCGTAACGAGGAATTTAATTATATTTAGCATGGAAACAAGTGCGGTGGTTTGTGGCAAATGTTTCCTTAAGTCATACTAAAGCTGTAGGTACCTTCCAACCTTGCAGTTATCTGCATATAATCATACAGTTTATGAAGTAGGGATTTGTAAAAAATAATATATTTTCATAAGTAGGTATAGTTTCTATCACTGGAATGTTTTAACCATTTTCATTCTTGAGTTTTTTAAACATTTTCGTTTTTGGGTTTTTAACATTTTCATTATTAAACTTTTTGTCATGGGTTTTAGACATTTTCATTCTTTTTTTTTTTTTCGTTTCGATTCAAACTTTTCTTTATTTCTATATGACAGACAATTTTCACATTACAAAACAAGACGTTTTAATAGGTAGGTAGGTACTTGACTAGCAACATAGCTAACATCTCGTGTGCTAATTAAACGGCTATAGTTTTAATAACCCTAGCAAGACGTACCATATCCATATGTGCCACGTGTGAGCCAACCAGTCTGAAATTAATCATCGCCTAGGTATTAATTGCTAGTTTAAACAACCTTGAATGACCATGATGTTCATTGATGCGATTTCATACCTGCAGCACCTAACATACCTTTTTTTAAATTACAAGAGAACTAAGCTGAGGTAAAAAGCTACTCATCCTTTGAACATTAGTTAGGTAATTTGTGAATTTTGATTCGAACAGCTATACCTACGTGCGTAGTTTGTACAGACGCCAGCACATCAAGCTACTACAATCTGTCAAATTTATTTAATAGATTTTCAACTTTATCGCTAAAGCATAAGGTTCAAAGTTGATTGGGAAAATTTGACAGTTTTGGGTAGCTTGATGTGCTGGCGTCTGTATCTAATTTTTTTTATAAATTTAAAAGTATATTCCCAGCATATTACAGCGACTACCGATGAGTGTCGAAATAATGATAATCATGGCTATTATTATAGCGTCCTACTCCAAGCGAACCGTGGGCGGCACAGTTTCAAATAAAGTTAATTTGCGGTTCAGGGGCATCGGCTACCGCCATTGCTTTTATATTTAAATTACTGTGTTATGTCAACGTAAAACACTGACATTATGTCACAAGTGATTAGCTGGCCATTACCGTACGGAACGAGATACCGAAGTATGCAAAGCGTGATTCGAATTATTACGAGTTACGACACAGTGAGACTTGTTGGAATGCTAAATTTTTAAAAGAATTTTAACCTTATTGCTAGGGGACTAGTGGTTGGAATTACGTAACTAAACGCTTATCCTTTTTTTTAATCCTGGCGGCAGAGTCATCATTTTGTAATCGTAGCTAATTGTGGGACAATTTAAAGTATTGAAACTTTACCCACTTGTCCGTCAAACTTATGTTGATTCATTGGTTCATAGCTTCAGCATCACATGACACTATTGTCTACTGATTTATAGACAAGTTTGGACATGGCTGAATAAATTTTAATGGAATTATTCTGAATGTCATGTTACTAATGTGGCAATTGAACTCGGTGCCGAATGTTGAGTTCGACAATCGAAACTAAATAACAATACGTCATTAAGTACCTACAACCAACTCATTTCTGAAAAATATGTTTGAGGGATTTCTCCATCGCCAGATAATAACTTTTATTCGAGGAATGAAATTGACGTTTGACAGAGTTTGTATGAAAGTAACTGTCAAAATTATTCCTCGAATAAAATTATCAGATGACTGTTAAAACAGCCCTAAGACAAATCATTTCTGTAATGCAATATGTAGATATAGCTATCACTGCTCTATGTAGTATCCAGTTTGGTTTAAGTATATGTGGAACAACCAACGCATATCACAAATTTTCAGTTCTGTAGTCTTAAAAAAATTACCTATGAGTTCCTTTTCTCTTATTAGCTAAGTCAAGGTATTAGTTCTACAAAGAATCACCTACTGAATATTGTTTGCTTGTTAGACAATCTAAAATAACGAAAAAACTCGTTGATTTGCTGAAGGCAGACTTCAGTATATCAACGAGTTTTTTTATTTGATTGAGTTCCACTTGATCTAATGTGTTTGCAGTTTCGGACTGTTTACAGAAACTAAGTATTTTATTTGGCATTGCACTTTTGAGTGTGCTTTTTCAAATATGCTTGAAAAACATAGTAGAAGAACAAAGTCTAGTCCAAATGTTACGAGTATTACCTAAACTATGTTTATCTAATAATTATTTTACTAACATAGTGCGGATTTTAAGAAAATGAAGATTTAGGTATAATTTGCAGTCATTTAAGTCTGTTTTGGATTAATATCTCATGAATTGTGAGCATTATAGTAATTAAAACGGAAAATTTAATTGAGTAAAGTATCCAGTAAGTACCTATAGGTAGATGAAGTTCTACATGTACTTACAAGGTAAAAGGTAGGTAACAGGTAATACGGGCTGGTGTCCGCAACTCCACGACAATGCGCGTATTTTGCGTACGGTGCTTACATGTAGTACCTACATTATTGTAGCATAATGCATAGCATAATCAGCCTATAATGTTTCCACTGCTGGGACTCAGGCCTCTCTTCGAGTGGGAGTGGGCTATAATCTACCACGCAGGCCCAGTGCGATCGAATACTGTTAGTGATCCAAATTATCCGCTACATGAACTTAAATTCCACGCCTATCATTTCCTGATTCGGCAATATTGGCGCATTTCGATGCAAGATACAACAATTGCAACAACAACGCTGCAAAGGTCTTTCGAACATGCGAGGGGACTACCAAGTACTTATCTGATATCCAAAACCTCTGATACCATTTCCATCTTTAGCGTACAGAAAATAATGTCGATTTTCCCATAGAATATATTTAAGGCCATAAAAATAAACGGCCCATTGTATATAGCGAATGGGTACACGGTACATAAATGAATACAACGGTCGACTCTGCGGATTTCGATATAATGATTCGATGATTCATAATATAAAAAACCGGTATCTTATATACCTTTTTTCTGAGTGATTCTCGTCTTCATAAATGTCTTTTCCGTCGTCAGGTTAATTTATTTTTTACATAAAATCGTGATGCAATATATTCTACAGTTGTTAGTTTATAAGTAAATGCCATGACGTTATAGATGGGTCATTTACTTCGCGCAGTGATTTGTAAAATCTCCTACTTTTTTTATATCGTGTGTCGTTTTTTATTTGAATATTTAGGTATCTACCTACGTAAATTCTATCAAAATGTATTTGATCAGGCTCCCTCAGATAATTTTAAAATTTTGCTATTTGCCGTTTTGCAAAAGAGATTCCTTAATTGAAGATTTCTTTCTACCGTCAGAAAAACATCATCAAACATGGGCCCTTCCATAATCCATACTGTACTGTTCTAGTCTTTATCACTATACTCGTACATACTTCTTTTTCTACAATATGTGTTAAGTACAGCAGATACTAAACACAACTGAATTAACGCGAACGCGTTAGCTAATTGCGTGAGCCGCTATTAATCACTAAAGCAACAGCTGTTCTACATTTTCTTTCATTTAATTTTTCTCCTTACACTAAATCACCAAAGAGTAACTTTATAGTTTTCATATTTCAGTTATTTTAATTAAAATATTAACGGGCTCTTTTTATCAGTTACAATATGAAATCAAAATAGGTCAAGAGATAAGACTTTATGCTATCTTCCATAACAATCTAGAAACTATACCAAAACACGTCTGAGCACTCAGTCAGTAGGTACCTAGGTTTATCAAAGGTTTATCATACATGTTAGGAGTCAACAGGATGCTACGATTATATATATATACCCATGCACTAAGCAACTGCAATGCAAGAAGCTTAGAATCCAGTTCACACACTTTAACTTAGTGATTTCAAAATACCTAAACTTTAAAACCTACTAAAAATGTTACCAAAGCAAGAAAATAAATAGGCTATGGTTGCAGTTGCAGGTACTTAATTAAAATTCTAAAAATATTTTGTTAAAAATAGTTCTAACGAAAACGAGTTCGGTAGGGAACGCAAAGCTGTGCATAGGTAGGTTGCAAACAAAGACATTATATTATTTACTTAAGTTGCAAACGTGAATCATAACAAAACAGACCAGCTGTTTCAGGAAAATTAAATTTTCTGTCTCGTTAAAATCTATGAATAATCTTCATTAGTCATAGTGTAGGAAGTATAAAATTATAAGAAAACGAAAACTACGTTACATAGATACAGACGCCACGACATAAAGCTACTCAAATTTCTTTAATAGATTTCAACTTTATCACTAAAGTATAAGGTTCAAAGTTGATTGGGAAAATTTTACAGTTTCGGGTAGCTTGATGTGCTGGCGTCTGTACCATACACGTATTAAAACGTTCACTTTTGTAAAGAATGAATATTTTTTTATTCTAAAAGCCGTCATAAATTCATAATAGACTGAAGAGATTCACTGCCTACTGAAAATATAAAATATTGTTTTCTTTTCGCAATGCAATGTCGATACCCATACTTATAGTTTATCAGTAAGCGCTCCAATAACGTTCAATGCCATCATTTTCATTGAATAAATGTTTATCAAACCCATAAATACGAAACAATTTTGAGGTTATAATTAACGTTTCATTTCACTTGTATAAATATTAAGCACTTGAATACTGCCAAGACCTCGTCATTCTCATGATGTGTACTTTAGAATGGTGAAGGTTTTTGAATCAAACTTGAAGTTTTCGTGAAAATTTGCTCTGCTTTATAACGACTACAAAGGGTAATCTTGAGGAGGAACCATGTCAATTAACACATTGAGGTATCCTATATAGTGCTGTGTCGTCTATAATGTAATATTCATACATTTCTATGATTAGGTAGCTTGTTTGTTTTTGACAAGCAAGAACAGAATGAACAGTTTTGTACAGAGGCCAGCACATCAAGCTACCCCAATCTATCAGATTTTCCCGTTGAATATGAACCTTATTCCTTTGTGCTAAAGTTGAAAATCTATCAAAGAAATTTGACAGATTGGGGTAGATTGACCTGCTGGCGTCTGTACATACAACACAAATGTTTCAGAGACCTCGTCACAAGCCTTGAACAATTGACAATTACACATTTACACACATAATAAAAATAAATTATAAAACGTTTAAACACTCACCTTCATATATGGACCTATCATAAAGAATTTTTTGGTTTATTGTTTCGCGAAAAACGTTTCACGAAACCGGAAATGTCAAATTAAAAAAGTTTTGATCCGCTAGAGTTTTTAATTAAAACTAAAAGTTTCACAGCAAAATAATATCACAGGGTTTTTGTACACGATAACACAGACACTATAAGCATGTGGTTCGTCAAGTCACAGTTTACACGTGATCCAGGTAATAATTAAAGCAAAAATTAGAAATCTATTTCTTTTTAGGCATTATTTCAAAAGCTACCAACAGCTGATGAGGAACTTTGAATTCAGAACGTGCGCTTTTCAATTTGCGGCGGGAAAACTGTTCGCTTGCGCGCGGCGCGAATGTCTACCGTGTGTTGTCTGAGCGGTGACTGGCTGAATGCCGCTAAACCCACTACACTTGTATATTCGCGGACGTTAAAAAATAAATACGACGAGGTGCGATGATGGAAGACTCGTGGCCCGTTTCATAGGAATTATCTAACTGGCGTTTCCAATACACGCTTCGGGCAAATTCAAATGGCGCCAAACGATTCCTTTCACGCTTTTCGATTCTTAAAAGCGGGGCAAAAAATTCTGCTCGAGTCCGTCCACCGCACCCAGCGGTTAGGTTGGAATTTAGATTAGTGTGTATACTTAGGAATTCTAACAAGCCGTAGCGCCAGTGTTTAGAAATCAGAGCATTATTTTCTCAGAGCATTATTTACAAACCTAGTTACATTAGAAAATCTACAATAACTTCATTACTATGGATAAGGATCTAGCCTGAGGCCCCACTTCTGTTTGATTTACTAAAAAACAGTAACTTCAAGAATCTGCTTCTGGTTTCGAATCCAGACATTAATATATAGATTTAGGACATATCAAAGAGGAATTTATGTTTGCCAGCGTTTAATATTTTCATCTCTACAGACGCTATTGGTAGTTACCCAAACAGTATGAGTAGTTACGAAAATTAAAGAATACCTAACGAAAAGATGATACTTCCACCACACTCATAATTCCCAAAAGATTTTAACACTGATAAAGGTTCGTGAGTTAAGAACGAAAGCGCCAAGCATACATACAAATGCACGTTTTAGTGAGAATTTCGATCGAATTCGAACCAATAGCCATCAGTACTCCTTCGGTAAAATTATGTGAGAACGAGAACAGTTCTGCGAAACTTAACTTACTTAGTATTAAGTATTCGATTACCACTACCTACTTAGTACAACCTTGTGGTAGATAATTACTTCTCGCGATAAACAATAAAATGGCTAATTTTAGCTGACATTCATTATTTTACTGCCTTCAGAATAAGTCTTATCCCACTGACAACGATGCAGACGAATTTTTTATTTGTATACTTGTATGTAATATATATATTTATTTTAGTGTTATTATTAAGTATCTAAGCAAGCTTAAGTATCTAAAAAAGCCTTATTATTAAAATATATAATTGTAATAATAAGGCTTTTTGTAAGTAATGTTATCGCTGTGAATAAATACTAAACTTATAATTAAATAGGTTGATTACATTTGAACCCAGTATCCTGCATTCCTGCATTTTGCATCCTTGCAAGGTCGCCATGTGAGGTTCGGCGATCGGGAGAGTAAAGAAAACACATGCGATCAAGTTGAAGATGCAATCAATACTACTTTATCATAAAATCAAACATACAGCTATATCTCGACACAGCTATATTCTCAAGCTCAACTCTCTCCATATTATTTCCATTTTGTTTTATGTTGACAGATAAGGTTATCCTTATAAAACAAAATGGATTTTGCACATTCTGAAATTCAAAAGCTTTCTTCCAAAGCATAGTAACAATTATAAGAAATATCACAAATACAATTGCTTGATTCTTTTTACTTCTTAGACGTTCAGACGCTTTGAACTACCAAAAAAAATTAAGAAAACTGAACAATGCACAGGTGTGTTTAATTTCTGCAGATGACCTATCCTTTGTTCGAAATTCTCCATCAGTTATGAGTTCATGTAAACAAAAAATATCTCATAGTAATTGGTGCACAAACAAAAAATTATATTTTTATTAAATAAAACCTGTGCAGGACAGCCGCTCCAATAGTTTTAAGCACGTGTTATGTTTATGTTTGGAAAATAAATAAGCAATAATAAAAATATGCTAATAACGATTTTTAGAAAGTAGATGATGGCAGATGTTAGGGACTTGGGTCACGTACTTAATTATTGCCGAGCGTTGTAGTAAAATTCATTGATTTTAACCGACTTCAAAAAAGGAGGAGGTTCTCAATTTGGTGGAATATATTTATTTAAATGTTTGTTACCTCTGAACTCCGTTATTTATAAGCCGATTTGAAAAATTCTTTTGTATTTGAAATCATATACTTTCAGATTAGTCTCAAAGAAATTTATTCAATATCGATTTATTAGTTTGGTTTTTAAACGAAAATTACTGGTAAAAATTCAAGTAAACAAGATTGCGTCGTTTGCTTTCTTAAGACTTTTCAATGGTGGCTTAGTGGAATTTCCTTGGGTTGCATTGGAAACCGTCATCTGGAAACCAGCGTTGATGTGCTCTACGATGCGGTGGACCTGTTGGATGCACGAGTGTTTAGTTCGGAAATTCAAACTGCTCGTTAGGGATAAGGCTCTTTGCTTCAGCATAGTCCTTGAGACACTTATAAATAAGTCTCTCATAGATTTTGCTAAGAACAGAAAGCAAACTGATGGGGCGGTAACTGGTGAGTGGCTCAGACTTGGGCTTGCTTGGCTTGAGGATACCGATCAGCGCGGTGAGACGATGGGCATGTTGTTCTTCGCCATAGCGAAAACATTCGACAAATTCTAGCGCAATGGCTTATATAAGCTCTACCTATTAGGGGTGCCAGACCGTTTCGTTCTCATCTTACGAGACTTTTTGTCAGATCGCACTTTCCGCTACTGCATAGAGGGAACACTCTTCTGCCCTCATCCCATCCATGCCGGAGTCCCCCAGGGATCCGTGTTACCTCCCCTTATGTTCACCCTGTTCACCAGCGACATTCCCAATAGTGAAAAGTGCTCAGTTGGCTCTATTCGCCGACGACACTCCCATTTACTATACGGGTCACTGTCAGGACTCTATCGCTCGCACTCTCCAAACCTCGAAAAAGGCGCTTGGTTCCGGAAATGGAGAACCGATAAGAGTCAGGTTCTCTTCTCGAAACCGCGTCGACTCGCCCCTAGTCCGATTATTATGTATTTCAAACCGATCCCTTGGGGGATGCAAGCTAAATATTTAGGTGTTATCCTCGACCACCATCTTGGCATGTATGTACTTAAATGCAATTAAGAAACATCCAATAAAGGGTCGGGCCCAGCATCTTTAACACAAGTTGTCTTGGCAACTTAGCAAGGGTGCTGGTGTCGCCACACTATTGTATAATTTACTTTAAACTGTTATGTACTGCCATGTCTTTAATTTTAAAATGTAAAACTTGATGCAAATAAATTATTATTTTATTATTATTATCTTACTTTCACTGAGTACATAAAGGCTCGTTCACGCGCCTCTTTCGCTCTCAGTAGGCTCCACTTCATAGTGACCGCCCGCAGCAAATTGTCACTCAAGTGCAAATTGCGTCTCTACACCGCGGTTATCCATTCTATCATAACCTATGCTTGCGTCGCCTTCGCACACGCTAAGCCTCACTATGTGCATAGAATGCAGACCCTCCAGAACCATTTCCTCAGTATGTCCACAATGAAGGTCTACACTTAGATCTCAGAATGCCCACCGTCCAGCAGTTCATGAAACGCCTTTCCAAGCGTTTCTTTGATATATTGCTATAAAGCACCCCAATCCCCTGATTGGGCGGCGACTGCCCCATACACTCCCTCCCGTATAAGTAGGATTCGCCGACTGAGGCGTACCCTTACCATCCTTGACGACACCACGACCCTCCTGCAGGAGAGTAAGTAAGGCCACCAGAACTCTCAGAAAGTACAAGTCCCTACAACCACCGAGGCCCGTCGCGACTCCCCATACCATATCCACTTCGAACCTAGCCCGAGCCAGCCCGCACCGCTGAGCCAGTAGTTTTAAATTGCTCCCTAAATAATTCCGATCCAGCCTGTCCCTTGCTGCCCTAAGCCGAGATCCGTACCCCACAGGGTGCCCTTAGCGAGTACACACTTAGTTTTTAAGTTTTTTAATCCCTGGCTTTATTTAGGCATCCACAAGCAAGCCCAGTTAAGAGCCTATACTACCTCAGCTAGAATTCACTCATTATCTCGCTCGCACGATACTGCTCGCGGACTGAGTGAGAGCGAGACAGAGTGCGGTGCTAGGCGGCAGCCAGCGCCAATAGTTTAGGTATTTGCTTTTTACGGTGAAAATAATGGTAACTAAAAAAAAATAAAAACATAAGACCTGCTTTATAGTTAGTTCAGTTAGTATACAAAGTTTCATGATCTAATTTGAAGTATTTTTTGAATACCAGCGGTTTATTGTTCGGTTTGGAGGTAACTTTGGATTTTTTTTCTATGGAGAAAATGTTATGGAATCGTGTTTTCGTCTAACATAAGACCTAACATTAATCCTCAACTTTACCATATATTTATTTCAAAATTAATGCTGCAGCATTTTCGACATAACGAAGGATCATGCTAAGCTATTTGAGGTAGTATAGGCCCTTAAGCAGACGACAACCTCACAGGTTGAACTGCGAAATGCCATTACCAAAAAAAAAACAAATATAGTTAGTTCCTATTCAGATCTGGTACATGTACTCTGTCTGGTACGAGTAGAAAACAGTAGGCTGAGTAGACTTCAGTACCTACTTGCTAACTTTGACAGTGGAATATAGTATTTTCATTTAAATACTTCCACCGTGGTCCACCATCCACCTTCACAATGAATAATGTCCTGTCGTATTTCCAGCCTCCAATCCAGCGCACTGACCCATCACACAAAAAACCAATTCCATAACGACTCTACCGGAGATTCCGATAGCGTCCGCAAATATTCGGGTTGTCCCGAAATCACAAGATAACCCTTTGATATTAATTTAAACCTGCTTATTTTTATTGGTGGCCAAAACAGAATAGTCAAAAAGTTTTTTTTCTGTGGGAATGGGTATCAAAGAATCCAAGAGGTACCAGTTGAGACTGCCACTACCGGTCAAGTTGATCATGCAGTCATTAGAAGTCTCAGAATTTCAGCAGTCTTTAGTCGTTGCAAGAACATTATACCTATTACATAAAATTAAAACTGCACCACTACTGTTTCTTGGAAACAAATGACTTTTCTATTGTTCTCAATATTATGGCACCTCGTAAATCTTACGTAGTTCTGAAATTTACCGCATTATGTAAACCAACAGTAATTTCTGTGCACAATGAAATCATTTTTAATAGAAGTTAGGAAGGATGTCTTCTGGGGAAGTATTACCACCATAGTTACTAATTCCTGCCGCCAAGCAGCGTTGCTGTGTTTCAGTTTGAAGGGTATGGGTTTGTATTGACAGTCATTATGAGACAATTCAGAGATGAAGAGACCAGTAGGAGAATTATGGTACCCGACATAGCCCGAAGAATTGCCAAACTTAAGTGGCAGTGGGCAGGGCACATTGCTCGCAGAACAGATGGCCGATGGGGCCGAAAGTTTTGGAGTGGCGACCGCGTACCGGAAGATGTAGAGTTGAAAGGCCTCCCACAAGGTGGAGCGATGACCTTGTGAAGGCCGCGGGAATCCGCTGGATGCAGGAAGCACATAACCGGTCGAAGTAGCGGTGTTTGAAGGAGGGCTATGTCCAGCAGTGGATGTCTTTCGGGCTTTCGGCCGAATGAATGAATGAATTGAATGATGAATGAGATAATTCAGCTTTGTCTCTACCTACATTAGTCAAGCTCCCTGCGATCCTTCTGAAATTGCAGATGTCCGTTGTTTGTTGTGACCACGTAGACATACCATCAATTGGGTCATCTGCTTGATTACCAGTGCACCCAATAGCTTATTAAAGAATACTTAACAGTGAAGTTACAAACCGAAGACATACTTTATCAAACATTAAATTGATTCCACCTACATAATTACACTATTGTACATGCTCATAGCTGTCTTTATTTATCTCTTAAATATAGGACGTTGATGGCGTGTTTTTATTATGACCTAAGATTATTAAAATGGTTGGGTTTATCATTATAATTGAGTTTAACATTATTCAATTATTTAACCTTTATATCAGAATCACGCTATTCTGGGAGTAAACTACATGGTCTCGTGTATTTTTGCTGTTCTATACAATACATAAATATATGTATGCATAAGTACCTATCTAATTTTTTGAATGATTGACTACTACATAATTATAACAATCGTAATTCATAGATGTTTGGCAGTCGTTACGTGTAATTAGATACCCAAAATGTCAGACAACCAGTTACCAAGGGGTATCGTGTTTCCCAGTAACCGGCTAGCCGGGAATTGTTCTATTCGCTGCATCTGGGTAAACTAGAAGCCGGCTTCAACGTAGTTGGGAAAAGACTAAGCAGATCTATTGATTAACATAATCGATAACAATGCAAGGAGGGATTTATCACTTTTTGAGATGTTGTACACACGGCTACACATCAAGCTATACTTTTCCAGTTTTAGCTGACCTCGCACTGTATAGGTTTTTCGTACAATCAGAAGTCAACTTATACTGCTTATGTATAGCTTGATGTGTAGCCGTGCGTACATGAATTCTATTAAATATTTCGCATTAAGTTAGAAACCCACCGATTAATGTTATGGTTATGTGTGTTTTCGTTGACTATAAATGCCTATCATTCACCGTTGAAGCGTAGGAGTATTATGTAATTAATAAAATACAAAAGTTTATAATTTTTTCCGCGTAAATCAAAAAAGTTTTAAAGTGAAAAAAAAAACTGTAGCTACAAAAACAAACAACGTGCGAAGAACTGCGTGTTTTTGCTGACGCTACCATTGATTGCTGGACGAGGACAAATAATCACAGCTCCGTATGTTCGGTAAACCTTTGTTTGTTCCAAAGTTCAAACAAACCTCAAACTCAGCGCTTCGCTTAATACTAACAATTTTAATTACCAAGTGTATCTCCATAAATATAACTTTATTTTTAGAATCTTTACCATAACAAATCCCTTCCGAAAATAGGTGCATATTGTTTGTTTGAGATCAATAATAAAACCGAGTTATTTGGAAAATGGCAACAGAACAAAACAATGTTAACGGAGAAATCAAACATTTTGAAGAAAATTAATATTTTTGGGGATCATAAAGAAATATTTAGACAGTCGGTTTTTAAGGAACTCAGATTTTCTTTGTAAACTTTTGAAGCTTAGGAATGATTTTTGTGGGGATTTTTTTATTCCTAAAGAAGTATAAAAAACCACCATAGACATAATGGTCTATACAATGTAAGTATCATAGTACGTACTGTGGAGACTATAGCCTATTGGTGGTTACATGCAACCTCCGCGAGTCAGTTAAAAGTTATTAGCATGAAATATGAGACAAATATGAAGTTAGTTTAAAATTACAGAAATAGGCATCAGATTTCAGCTGACAAGCCAAAGGAAAAATATCTAAAATACCTACATAAAAAATATTTTTAGGAATAATTATTGAACCGTGGATAAACCATGGTTTAATTGATCCCTCCTGGTACCTTAAAGTTCGTAGAGAGATTCATCGTTCACAGTATCTACTTACCTACAACCTACAGTTATATTTATTTTTTTGTTTTAATCCCTTTCACAAAAATAACTTGTTAAAGGGACTCAAAAACGCTTTATGCTGCTTTACAACCACTAGCTACAACTTACTTTGCATGTCACTCCTAAGTATCAGGAATCAGGAATTTCATACAGGTACGGTCGTCAGAACTGTTAAATACCAATACTTTAGGTACTAACTTATAGCATAGGAACCTAAGCTGCGTTCTTGATTTAGTTGTCAAAAATGTAAACAAATACGAGATTATGGAAAAATAACTTTAATTCCTACACAATAAAATTCAGTTTACGCTATAACTTCAAACATTTTTGTAACTTTCTCAGTATTGTGGCTTGTCACTCTGAAATCAAACTTAATTACCATTTTAATAAAGTTGGTATTTGTTTAACTTTAAATAACATACACTTGAATAGACCTTAGGAATACTTCTTAGCTATAATATAAGAGTGAGTATTAATCATGCGAGGGAAATTAATAATTCAGTCAAATAATTATTATGAGTAAATACCGAATTATAATTATTTCAAGGTGCAACCGCCACTACGATTTACGAAATGCCAACTATTCCAGTTTTCGTGTTTATCGAAAGATCTAGGGCACGAGGTATTTGTAAAGTTATTGAAACAATGTAGAAACAACTCTGGAATATTAAACATACAGGTATTGTTTTACTTCGTCGTTTTCTAGAAAAACTCATTTTTATTTTTAACCTGTACACTGAAATTCAGGGCGGAAACTAGGTTGGCAACATTATATATAGATACCTACCTAGGTTTTATTTATACAACGTGTAACGTTAAATGCGCAAAACCTGAAAATAGTTTGTTCATAATTGAGTACTGAATCGATTTCAGTAATTTTTAATATAGGTCTTTTTTTTAATTATGTATTTTGCAATACTATCCGCCGAATGAGCCAAAGAAAATGAAATTATTAAACTAATGCTAGAATCAACACGATGATCTTAATAAAAATAGTTAGCTTTAAAAAAAATAGTTTTGGTCATTTTATTATGCTTTTAAGTCAATGCATTGGGGTGTATGAGGTTGGCGCATTTAACGTTACACGTTGTATACCTAATGAAACCTACACAACTTTAAATAAACTTTTTTTTTGAAGAGAATAACTGTGCTGTGACAGCACAAAAAGATGATAAGATCTATACATCGACACCAGTTCATTGAAATGAAATGAAATTGTTTATTCTGTAAATAGGAAATCGGAATGAATCGGATGGAGTCGACATTTCCTATCTGACTACCCCTGAAAAGAAACAAACTCAAGGATCAAAGTCTCTTTTAAAGTCCAGACATAATCTTGGTCAGATCATGTGAAGACAATGTAGATTAGTACCAGCAATGGACTTTTGAGGAAAGATTTGAGTGGACCAATCTAGTCAGTGCAAGCATTTGTCAGTAATCGTGTAGCTCAATTCAGAACTTCAGGAGCTCATTTGAATTTCTACAATTTGTTTTCCATAATACCACAATCCATTAATCAATGAGAAGCTACAGTTACACCCGATGTATAATATGTTTTGTGGCTACACATTGTGGAACAAAGATTTTAGACAAACAAATTCTTGTCGATGTACCTATAGGTACCTACATCTTTTTGAAACTGACTGAACTTATGCCTAAGTTTTTTTAACTACAAACGTTAATAACACGGAATGTCGTTCAACCCAATAATTATATTTACTTTCAATAAAACTGATTGCGATGAAAATATAATTTTATACCCACACAAGCACCTGAGCGCGCCCCCTCTAAAAATAAACAAACAGGATGACCAGTTAATCCTGACACATCATGGCGGCGCTGAATGCTATGGCAGGTCAACACTGTGTTAAATTCAGTATAGATGAATTTAGTTTCATATGCCACCACGTGTCAAGATAAACTGGACATGTTTCACTAAATGACCTCCAGAGTCTTAAATCTGCGCAATTTCAAACAAAACCATTAAAAGTGATGAAGTTATTTTTATCATCAGCCCATTGTTTTGATTCGAATTATTATTGTTCTGTATGTGGTCATAAAAACATCTTAACATTCTATTTCCTTGTGGAATTTTCTGTACGGAAGGTTAAAGCCACCATGTTGTTTTATTTTAAATAATAATCATTTTAATTGCTTTATCTCCCATAATATTATCATAAGTACCTAAGTATGTAATGTGATCTAAGTATTAATAATCGATCAACTGCAGCAATATCTTTTCTGTTTCTGCCTTTTGGCTCATCTTGACATTTCAAAAAGTTGTTGGTGTAAGTATGGCTACTTTCGGCATTCTTTGTACAGAGGCCAGCAAATCAAGCTACCCCAATCTGTCAAACCCAATTGAATATGAACCTTATTCGTTTGTATCAAAGTATAAAATCTATCAAAGAAATTTGAAAGATTGGGGTAGGTTGATGTGCTTTCCTCTGTACCTACTCAATTCTCTATTTCTGTAACTATACACACGGCTGCTAATCAAATTTCTCGGCGTACCTGGAAGCGCCTAGCCTAAGAACTGTAGTCTACACAAAGTTTTAACAATTTCTTCAAAGTGGGAAGATGTAACTCCACCCTGGTACATTGAAAGTACCTCGACTGAATGGTGGTAGAGAATGGAACTGTGGCTATGTCGCAAACTATGCTCCACCTCCTAAACTGCCCTCTGTGTCCAAGAACGTGCAGTCAAAGCAAATAGAATAAAACCATAGTCATTGAGTCAAAGTGGGCTCTTCGCTTCTACTGACGACGGTGGGGAAGTGGCGAAGTTTTGGGGCCAACAAGATCTGAAAAACAGTCGTGCCAGCGAAGAAGAAGAACAATTTCATCTGTTTGATCTTTCAGGAGTGTTTTTTTCCTTTGATGCGCTTTACATTATGTAAATTATTTCATCACCACTGCTCTCAAAGCGGTGAAGAAAAACATCGTGAAGAAACCGGCATGTCCTAGAACCAAAAATTCGAAGACATGTGACATCTACCAACCCGCACTGGGCCGCTGGGCCCGCGTGGTAGATTACGACTCACACCCTCTCACAGAGAGGAGGCCTGTGTCCCAGCAGTGGGTACATTATAGGCTGATTATGATAGTGCATAAATCTCAATGTTTTTCGGTATTTCGCCATTGCACCGGTGCGGAACATGGGCGCCGGCTAGTAAGTAAACTCATAAAAAACAGCATGGTCCTTGGATGCGTGTAATGTACAGATACCAGCACATCAAGCTACTACATTCTGACAAATTTCTTTAATAGATTTTCAACTTAATACCTAAAACATAAGGTTCAAAGTTGATTGGGAAAATTTTACAGTTTCGGGTAACTTGATGTGCTGGCGTCTGTACTCGAAACATAATTCGCCTACTGGATTATTACTGCAATCACGCATGACAGGACAGCCATATGACAGCAATTATTTATACTTTTGATTCAGTCAACTCGTTTTACATTAAAGGGGTGCTATACACTTGTTCGGGTAGTGTGTATACAGCCAGCGGTAAAAAAATATTAACAGCAGCTTTACCACGGCTTGAAGGATAAATTAATTTATTTAGATGCATGAGATAGTTTAGCTTTGTACCTATACTTATATGATTTATTACGCGCGATGATTCTGGGTATTGCAGATATACATGATATATGCGGCAGAAGAAAAAAAATCATGCAAATATTTTATAAGGTGATTTTTCTGGTATATACGGTGACTGGTAATTAGTGACCGATACTTAAACACGAGCTTGTACTCATGATAACAAACAACTTTTACTATGGGACCAAACCTGAAATCGCGAAAAAAATCAGCTGTTCCCTACATTTATATTCGTCTATCTCGTCAAAATGTAGGGAACAGCTAATTCTTTTTTCGCGAATTCAGGTTTGGTCCCATAGTGAAAGTTGTTTGTTATCATGAGTACAATCACGTGTTTAGGTATCGGTCACTAATTACCAGTCACCCTATATTTACTTCGTGGTAAAATCTGAAGTAAAAAACCGGCGGAATTCAAATCTTTAAAAAAGGTACTTTCCCGTACCGGGAATCGAACCCGAGCCTCCTGGGTGAAAGCCAGGTATCCTAGCCACTAGACCATACGGGATGTGAGGGTCACTTTGAAATACTGATTTATAACCAAATTATGATAAATAATTTAAAAGACATAATTAATTTATTTTTATTTTCATTTTTTTATATTGTATTTCAGTAATGGTACTGTTATTTAAATATTTCTAAGGGTTGATTTTTCAATCATGTGATAACTTTAAGCGAGGAATAATTTTCAAATTTTGACAGATATTTTAAACAAAAATTGTCAAAAGTCAATTATAATCCTCGAATAAAAGTTATGCGGCGATATATAATACAATATTTAAATAACTACCATCTGTTGGCGATATTAAATATTAACCGACCAGGCAACCGACGTGCTTGGTTAATAGTAACACTACTGCCCACTAGAGGGCACTACTAATAGCTCAATACTTTGCCGATAGGTAGCAGCACCACGAGTTAAAAAAAGACGGATCAAATCTACATCATTAGGTACCTACTAATATTTTTCATAGAAACGTTTGCAAGAAAAAAAAAACAAGTCAAAAGTAACAAATAACGTCTAAAATCATAATAATTTGACATTTTTAGATTACGCTTGCTCTACCAGCAGCCAAATAAGTATTATGTATGTATGATCCCACTAGTTTTGTTCTATTCTAAATTGTATTTATTAGTTTTCTGATCATGCAAGAGGCAAAACCCCAGCTAGTAAAATATCCAAGGACGACCCAGTCAGAAACCATCAAAAAAATTACTGCTTCTGGAATCAATATCTTTTCTGACTAATCCATATGTGGTACTAATATTATAAATGCGAAAATAACTCTTTCTGTCTGTCTGTTTTTTACGGCTAAACAGCTGAATGGATTTGTTTTTGGCACACAGATAGACCAGGACCTGGATTTCCTGACACAGGATATTTTTTTAATATTTCCATGGTATAATTTCCGACATCCACGCGGGCGAAGGCGCGGGCCAAAGGCAGTTTAGATATATTTTTCTCCATATAAATATTTTACAATGATCTATACTTAGCTATTCATTAGTCAACTCCTGCGCCGCGTATACGGAAGAACCTTAGTCACAGAGATGTCAGAAGCTCTTTGAATTTAGAATACCGCACATTTGTCATCGGCTTAGTCATTATTGATGACTGCTATTCAGCATTCTGTGAAGGTATAACCTAGATGTAAAGTTACAATGTTAACTGCTATGTGATGTAAAACTTGACTTCTACATCACCGCATTCCCGTCTTTATACATAGATGCTTACTTCTTATTTTCTGGTCTGTTATGAACATCTATGTAAGATGCGGGTGCCCGAGGGTTTCTCTCCTAATCAGCCTCCATGCAAGCTCTGCAAAGAGGACTGTCCGTTTTCCATTTTGTGTGAACAACCCTATCTTTTCAAGCTTGCGATTGCTAACCCTATTCAAACACCTGGGACGGTCTAATATATAAAATCATAATCATGGCATAATCTTCTAATATATAAAATTCTCGTGTCACAGTGTTAGACCATACTCCTCCGAAACGGCTGGACCGATTTGTATGAAATTTTGTGTGCATATAGGGTAGGTCTGAGAATCGGCTACTATCTATTTTTTTTTTTTTGTAAAACGACGTTTGCGGGGTCAGCTAGTATGTTATAAAATTTTAATTTCGAGGACTGCCCTGACGCTTTCTTCACCTTAAAATATTTCTACAATTATCCATGCATCTCAATATTTCTGTTGCGTTGCAATATTCCTCATGTTTTTGCTGAACTTTGCATTCAAAGTTGCGTAACAGTTACCTACCTACATAGTTTTTTTTTTTCTTTGTGGATGGGAAATCATCAAATTACTCCTCACGCTCTGGGTGGAGCAGAAGGGAGTGTTAGACTCTTACTGACTAAAACCCACCCGTGTTCCTTCCTTAACCCTTTATGTTCCAGGGCAGCGGTAACCCTTTCGGACAATCCATCCCGCTGCTACTTACATAGATGCGTCTCTAATCATGATTCATACTTACATTAGCATGACTCATATAAGCTTAGGCTTCGATCACAGTTAGCATACATAATCCCACACAAATTATCATACAATACTTTTAAGAATAGATATCTGATAAAGTTAACAGAATAATCAACGGTAATGTATGGTTGTCATGGTATGGGCATGTGATTCGGAGGAATGAGGAAAATGTCGTGAGGAAAGTTTTGAGTATGAATGTCGATGGCTGTATGAGTAGGGGAAGAACAAAGAAACGATGGATGGACTGTGTGAATGATGATGTGGTTAGAAAGGGGGCAACTACCGAGATGACGACTAAATACTATTATTATTTAACATGGAGCGACTGCCTATCTGACCTCCACAACCCAGTTACTGGTTAATACGATACCCCTTGGTAAGACTGGTTGTCAGACTATCGGGCTTCTGACTACCCGCAACAACTGTCAAGGACCCACGAATGACAGCCGGGACCAACGGCTTAACGTGCTTTCCGAGGCGCGGAGGGGTCTTGGTATGTAAAGCTGATCACCCATCCACAGAACAACCGCGACAAGCGTAGCTTAACCTGATCGATCGACCTGTGCGGCTGTTATTATTTAACCACGGGCCCATAATAGAGGTGTAAGTATGGAGGAAAAAGACATGTTGCGCAAAATAAATTGAGATTAGAATGATGAAGATGATGATGATGAATCAACGGTACCTAAGCTTAATATGGTTGTTACATACTTAGGTATCTGTTCGTATTGTGTTCCTAACAAGTTTCACCAAATATTGGTCCCGATTCTGTTGTCCACAAACTAAGCTAAATTTAAGTTCAGTGCATGTTTTTCTTTCTATTTCATTAAGAAAAGGACAGAAAATAAATATTAGTTTAGTCCTGTCAAATTAGTCAGCGCCTGACGTAAATTGACGTATTTTTAGCCAATTTTTTAATCACGTCTAAACTTGTCTATGGATTATCTAATTTGATAGGACTAAACTAATATTTATCTTCTGTCCTTTTCATAATGAAATAGAAAGAAAAAGATGCACTGAAATTAAATCTAATTTAGTTAGTGAACAACAGAATCGGGGCCATTATTAGGGTTTTTAAGCCCTAGCTTAGATATCCATTCATTCATCGATGTCGCTAAGTATATCTTCCGTCTATGCCATCACCACCGGTTTGATTTCACCAACGAAGATAAATAAATATGTGTGATATGTGGGTGAAGAGAATACAGTCGCCCTCAATAACTTTCTTACAAATCGTCCTAACGCAACATGGCTTCTTAGCTTCTAATCCCTTCCTTGATCCTAACTTCCTTCAGTTCACTCTTCTTGATCCTAACTTCCTTCAGTTCACTCTCCTTGATCCTAACTTCCTTCAGTTCACTCTCCTTGATCCTAACTTCCTTCAGTTCACTCTCCTTGATCCTAACTTCCTTCAGTTCACTCTCCTTGATCCTAACTTCCTTCAGTTCACTCTCCTTGATCCTAACTTCCTTCAGTTCACTCTCCTTGATCCTAACTTCCTTCAGTTCACTCTCCTTGATCCTAACTTCCTTCAGTTCACTCTCCTTGATCCTAACTTCCTTCAGTTTACTCTCCTTGATCCTAACTTCCTTCAGTTCACTCTCCTTGATCCTAACTTCCTTCAGTTCACTCTCCTTGATCCTAACTTCCTTCAGTTCACTCTCCTTGATCCTAATTTCCTTCAGTTCACTCTCCTTGATCCTAACTTCCTTCAGTCCACTCTCCTTGATCCTAACTTCCTTCCGTTCACTCTCGTTCTCTCTTCCAAACACACGACAGATTTTCTGTCTTACTTGTGATGCGCTCCGATTCCCACAAATATAAGACCAAGTTTACCTAGTGAGGATCCAATATACTTCCACAATGGTAAATTGTATAATCTAGTCCGAAGTCTAAAGGGCTTATATTTTATTATTATTTCCTCATTGAACACAATAGTCATAAATAGGTACTAACCTAGACTATGACTACTGCAAAATATAGTATTAAAATACTGGATATATGATAATTTGTAACGAGTTGACTCAAATGACTCAACCCCAGCGTGTGAAAAGGTTTATTTATTGCAATATAATGTGAATATTGATTGTTACAATGACTCAGGAAGCGCCCTCATTCCTGTTTGACTCATTTTATAAGCTTGTCATATCACGAAATGGTTCCGTCAAAGTCAATCCATTTTTGAAAACAGAATTATGTACCTTCCACCAAAAAGACCTTACCTAATGATTCAACTAAGTTGAAAAGATCGCGTGTTTCCTTGAAAAACTTTTAGTTGATTGATCACAAATAAAATATATAAATAATTTCAAAATAACAAAAAGCACATTTTCGTTATAATTTCAGTAGACTTCAACCGATGGATAAAAGAGATGTAATAATATTTATTATATTGTAGCCTGACAACAACATGAAATTGAATGTGTCGCAGGATAATCGAAAAACAATAGGTCCTGAAAACAAAAGAAAATATGTGTAGGGATAGCATGAGAATATTCTAAATGTTATACAGGGTGGCAGAGAGGCGCAAACTGTAACTATGAATTCAGCTAAAGAAATTATTATCTGTGAATAAAATTCTGCACATGATTTTAGACCTAGCGTAGAAAATTTTCGTCGGTTATCAAAAAAAAAACCGCTTTTCATAAAGAAGTGTAATGAAAATAAATAAATGAAAATATATAGAATAGTATTTTTTTTTTAACTGCCGTAAAATTTCAACGCATTGTCACCGATTGCGCATCAATGTTCCTGCCACCACAAATAATTATGTACCCTCTTATAGCATATACATACACAGGTTCATAGGTTAAGTTACATAGGTAAGTATACAAGACATCCAAAGTTACATTACTCTTTTTTTTAGACAGCCAGACAGATGGATCGACAGACGGTGATAAGGGTACCTTGTCAAACTACAGACAGAACCCCAAAAACAATTCGGTTAACGCCCAAGAGATTCAAATTAGAGCGTTCGATACTGGTTCAAAAATGTCTCCCCTACCAGCCAGTATGAATTGTATTGAATGAAATACAATTAAAAAGTAATAATAGCTGCACAGTCTGGAGCACGCATTGTCCCGAATAAGGGGAGACACGTAATCTACGGGACACGAATTGTGCGTGTCCGTTACGTTACAATGTTCGACCCGGAAACTTGTTACTAACGAGTGCGACCCTTTCCTGTTGATGTTTAGATTAATTTCGAAATATTACTAAAGATATCTATCTAAATTATTATGATTTATTATCTTATCTATTATAAAGAGGTGAAATTGATTATATGTCTAGAAGTACTGATCCGATTACCAACATTATTTCACTGACACTGCTACGCTATTGCCGAGTGTTATGGGATATGTTGTATGTTAAAACGAAGTCGCGGGCTGAACCTATAATTTATAATTTGACCATAGCCCATTGCGTAACACACTATCAATCCCAATCTGAATCATTTTGAAGGATATTCCTAATCCATTGCTTCATATGTTCGAAAACTTTGATCAACAACGTGCTCGTAAATAACGCAAGGAATGTAAATTGTTGAACTGTCAAAATTAAATCCACCCCGAAACAACTTATGCTACACGATTTACAATGGTAACTAAACAATTACATTGAAATACCAAAAACATAAGACAGTCCCCTCAAACGCCAGCTCTTCACCACTTCCTAATGCTTTAGCTGGGTGGGAAGTAGTCGCGCAACAAATTCTCAGACAAGAAGAACTTAATTCTACACAATATTAAACATAGTAATTAACATTACAAAACAAAGAAACACAAACCATAAATTATTTGCCCTATGACAGCTAGTACACTATACTCAAGCTGACAACAACAAGTTCTGAAGGGTAATTACCCTTCAGAAGTTGTTACCTAAGTAAAAGCTTCCAGGCATAGCTTTCCATTCCAAATTGAGCAATGCCTGTTACGCTGCCGCCCAAAACTTGTGTCCGTAGCACGGTCTACAATTCTCTAATAGGTAACCAATATCAAACACCAATCTCACAACACCAATCTATGTATGTCACTGCAGGGTTCTAGCAGAATATCAGTGTCAGGTACATTTTTACCTGACACATGCTGAGCTGGACTACCATTAGGTGCAACCTTGAGATGCACACCACACTTTGTATATTCGCTATTTTGATTTAAAGTATGTATGTCATAGTGTAACTTAATTTCTTTATGTGTTTTAATTTTAATTTCTTGTATGTTGGCATTTGTTTTTATATATTCATGTAATTTGTTATCATTTAATTGTGCTTTTGTGTGTTGTGTTATATCCTTATTTTGTGTGCATTAAATAAATGGTTTTTTACCTATCTATCTAAACACAATAAATTTTAAGCAAATAATCACATTGAAATACAGAGACAAGCTCGATCAAATAGCTATTCAGCTTCACTAAGTAATAAGGTCAGCCCCTTGTAAATCCCTTGCGGTTTGAATAGTAACTCTATTAACTATTCGCCTCTATTTGAATGACAGGTTCATAAGTCAATCGAAGTTCTCGTTGCTTACCTTTTGATCACAAAATTTGAGGTATTTTCTGGTTGGGAGATTAAATAACCGGAATCAGCTTAGGTTAGGTGTGGTCATGAGAATAACCCTTATCCACCATAGAGATACGATATTCGCATCCTTAGATAATAAAAAGTAGTGAATATGCAGCTACAACATAGCTGCGAAATGTATGGATTTTTTATGACAAATCAAAGTATTGTAGCTATATTCCAAACCGGCAGTACAAACCTACCTTTTTTCGTACAGATTGTACATAAACACTGCTAAATTATACCAAATTTTCAAAATTATAGCTATCATACATAGTATATTCAAGTGTAATACATCATATATTCAAGTGTCTATTCAATTCAGACGTTTGCATTGAAGAGCCACCTTAGACGTTCTGTAACTTTTAAGGGTTAAACTACCAATTCCAGGAAATAGGCCTACAAAATCGCCTAATTAACTACTAAATATAGTGTCATATCCGCATTTAAATATGACACATGGCTCCTCAATCCATACCGATATGCTTTATTATGATCGTAAAAAGCAAATGTGATTACAAAATCAACGGCTAATTAGGTCTAATTTTAACTACTGAAATCCCAAAATAGTTATTTTGAATGACAAAGAAAAGGACATGTTTCTGTTCGCTAGTGAAAATGATTATAAAGGAAATACTGTTTTGATAACAAAATAGGTACTTAATTAATTTAATAAGTACTGACTGAGTACGTACTCTCTTATCTTAACACTTTTTCGCATTCAGGCAGTATTGAAGTGTTAATTTACATACGAAGTGTTATCAAAAATCGACTTGATATACCAACTTATTACCTACTGCAGTGGTTAGGTAATCAGCACGACATGTTTTTAATCTTATTGTTTTTATTTTTTAATAATAATGTCGTCGCTTCGCCCTACTCCTTTATCAAGTCAACATACCGTATCTAAGTAAATTTATTAGAATTTCAATGTTCGCAACATTGAATCTTAATACAGTCTACCTTATTTACATTGTCAATTTCACTTTGTATTAGCAAACCAATCAATTAAGTTATTATTAGAGTCAAACGCAAGGCCGAGCTTCGATAATCAACATGATCGTTCAGTTATATACTATTATTTCCGTTACAGAATCGATTTCATATTTTACAAGTGTAACGAACTCTACTTACAGCCACTGGTACCTATGTACACTTCCGACTGAATCGATTATCTGAACCGTTAACAACACATCTAACAGACGACGGACCCTCCGTCTAGCCGGGGGCGAGATTTGTGACCTTGGTGCACCCCTTCCGAGCCACATGTACATTTATATCGCGACGACGCCGCTGCAAGCTATCAAAAATAAATCGTGTGTTTATGTTTACCTCCACCGTCTTAATAAACCTTGCTTGAAGATAAGTCGCTTAGGGTCTGATTTGTATGTTAGGGTGACGTCCGCGGTGTGGTCACGCGCGATGCTCAGCTCTGCACAGAAGTTTCGGCGGCAGAGTGGGTCCGCCTTCAGTCTCTCCGGCCGCGTCGCTCGCGCCACACGTCCCACCGCGCACCTACCGACGATGTTAGCGTTGCTGCTCTTCGCCGCCGTCGCCGCCGCGGCCGCGCAAAACGACACCCACCCGCGACCACCCGCGCCAAGACGCGAACAGTTTCGAGTCATATACGAATGGAACGCTATAGATTTCGAATGGAAATCCCCGGAAGACCGCGAGGCCTCCCTCAATACAAGCCGATACATCCCCCAAAACGTTCTAATCTCTGGCATAAACTTCTACCAAGACGATTTGTTCCTGACGATGCCGAGAATGCTGGACGGAGTGCCGGCCACACTAGCGACCATCCCCGTGACGCCGACGGACACAGCCCCCAAGCTGCGCCCGTTTCCTAGCTGGAGCCAGAACGCTGTTGGAGATTGCAACGCTTTGCAATTTGTTCAAAACATAGAAATTGATAAAAATGGTATTATGTGGATCCTGGACAACGGCCGTGTCGGCACTCTGACACAGAACCCGGACCCTAAGTGCCCTCCCTCGCTCGTGCTCATCGACCTCAAGAGCGGCAAAAATGAAATGGAACGCATTCCGTTCCCATCGGACTCAGTGAATCCTAACACTACTTATTTGAATGATATTGTGGTGGACAATCGGGATGGTGATTACGCGTACATAACGGACAATAGTGCTGTTGACCCAGGCATTATAGTTTTCCGCCGCCGTGATAAAAAATCGTGGAAAATTCGAGACACTCAATCAATGTCTTCAGTCGCCGAGGCCACATTTTTCCGCATCAATGGCACCACGGTCAACCTTCCTGTTAACATTGATGGCATCGCCCTCGGACCCCAGTACCGAAACGAAGAAGGCAAAGTGGACAGAAAAGTATACTACTGCCCGTTATCCAGTTATCACCTGTACGCCTTAAACGCATCAGTGCTGCAAAACGAATCGCTGTCTCAGGAAGGTAATGGGGCGCTGCGTCCCTACGTCGTCGACCTCGGGAACAAAGCCTCACAGACAGACGGCATGAAGATGGATTCAACTGGGGTTCTTTTCTACGGTTTGATCGGAAATTCGACAATTGCGGAATGGAACACCACCGTCGACTTCCGCGTTGGTCAACGGACCATCGCTCGCGATCCCAACTACATTCAGTGGGTAGATCGATTCACATTTGATAACAAGGGGAACGTGTTTGTGGTCATAAACAGGCTGTACAACTTCGTGAAAAATCAGGTGTCCCTGAGTGAAGTTAACTACAGGATTTTGAAGTCGCATACTGGTTCGAAGAGTTACGTGTTCAGCGAGGACCTGGTGGAGCCGACGGTGGCGCCGCAGAGCGCGGCGGCGGCACCCGCGCTCGCTTGCTCGTTGGCGCTGCTGGCGCTGGCGCACCTGCTCGCCTAGTCCTCACGACGGTTGGGTTGCGGTCCGCAGTCGACCGTGACCTCCAATACTAGTGCTTGTCATTTTGCGACGCTCGGACTGATGCGTAACATTACCAAAAATATTTAAAGTTACCTTGACCTCGTGGTCCAACCAGTGATATGCGCATGTAAAAATGCTTTGTATAATAATAATATTCTAGAATAGTATATACATAGGTATAGAATACCATAGAATGATCAACAGTGACCTTTCTAGGAGGGGTCGTGCCGAAGACGAGTCATGTCGGTTCGAAACGAAAGGTCGGGGACGAGTTGCCAAACACCGTAGCTCGGCTCAACAATAAACATTCCAACTATTTCTATAAGGTGCATCTAGCACAATATTTATTTATAACTTTGTAATACATAGGAGTATAAACACAAGACCAGTAATTGTGCTAACGACTAATATCTCAATATCTCTGAGAGTGGCACTTGTAGTATTCGGTAGATCTAGTTAAAATCTTTTTAAGGTAATATGTATAATATACATTATTGTAACTAATCTGTACGAATGTTTTTTGCGTGGACGCGGCTGTGTGTGACTATGAATAAACGTGTTTATCATATTATGTTGTTTATACTTTTTATTTGCATGCGAATACTGATCGTGCTTATAGCGTTAAACTGCTAACTTGATGTCACTGAGGAATCTTGTTACTGTCGGCAAGGCCGCCTTGAAACAAGCAGCTCAACCTTACGAATATATTTAAAATGAGTATAAAAATAAATTACACTGCAAGTGTAATTTATTGCATATTAAATCAATTAAGGTGAATGACATTCTTGCATTTAAGTAGTCAGGTAATCAGCTAATCAATTTAATCCGCTTGTTGCTAAATATTCGCGATTTGCTACAGATCGCCGTTAGCTTTCGAACAAGTGCTATAGATGCCTAAAACTGTTACAGAGAATAATTTCCAAACACTGCAGAAAATAATACAAAATGAACAACAATCATGCAATGTCTCTACATTGCGAGGTTATTTATACAATTACGTAGTTGAATAAAGTAAAAAATTGTGTTGTAACTATCGCACTGCAGTTACAGACATACATTTTTCAATTTACTATTTATGCCCCTGCGCAAAAAAATATATCTGGTTTCTTAAACTCTTTGAATGAACTCCTTATAAAATACTCCTATATTAAAAATATTGTGTTGGTTGGTGACATTAATATAGATATTTCAGTAAATAATTCCGACTCTCGATCTCATAGTTACCTTAATTTAATGGCGTCTCACGGCTTGCTACCAGCCTACAACTTTCCTACACATGGACGTACCTGCCTTGATCATGTTATCCTTAAAACCAAAAGGAACGCGCATTGTTTCGTAATGCATTCCTCAGTGACTGACCATGACAGTACCTCCCTTTTTCTGAATTTGTCAAATCGACCTTTGTACCCGAAGAACTTCATAAAAGTAACTGACTATAGTGGTTTAGATAATGCTATGAAGGCATTGGACTATTCCCCATTGTATTCCATGAGCGACGCTAATTTAGCAGCTACTTATCTTATAGATAATTTAACAAATGTAATTTCCCTTCATACTAAGGTTGTCCCTGTCAGTAACCGTCGCCGTATTATTAAGCCTTGGATCACTCCAGGACTTTTGAGATGCTCTATAAATAGAGACAACCTCCATAAAAAGTTGAAAAAGTATCCGAATGATGAGTCATTACGAATCACGTACAAACGATACCGCAACTTTTGTAATGATTTATTGAAGAAAATTAGACAAGAATACGAGAAAGAGGAGATTCGTAGTGCGAAGCATAATAGCAAAAAGCTTTGGAAGGTCATTAGGAAAATTACAGACACGGACAAACCTAAGCCACCCGCTCAGGAGCTCATACAAGTGGAAAACCCCCTAAAGTCTATCAATGAGGTAAACTACTTCTTTTCCAATATTGGAAAATCCCTCGCTGAGAAGATATTAAATCAACACGTCCCTATCCCTACCAGTCTTTCAGTCGCTCATCCACACTCATTGTTTTTTCTTCCCACAGATGAAAAGGAGATTGACTCCCTCATCGTTAACCTTAAAAATACCTGTTCTGAAAGTGTTGACCCCATTTCTGCTCGGTTCCTTAAGCATTACAAGAACTACCTCGTTCCCCCGCTTACCCAGTTATTTAATTTAGCACTTTCCACAGGCACATTTCCGTTACCTTTAAAAAAATCACTTGTACTTCCAATCTACAAAGCTGGGGACAGAGGCTGTGTCAACAATTACCGACCGATCTCCATTTTACCCACTCTTTCCAAATTACTAGAACGCCTTATGAACAGCAGACTGACTGAATACCTAGAACGCAATAACCTTATATCACAGGGGCAATTTGGGTTCAGGGCTGGGAAATCTTGTGCTGACGCTGTTCATGAGCTGACAGATCTTCTTGTTAACAGTCTTGATAGCAAAAAGAAGGCACTTGTCATATTCCTTGATCTGGCCAAGGCGTTTGACACAGTCTCTGTACCCAACCTATTGAACAAGCTGGAAAACATGGGGATCAGGGGCCTACCATTAAAACTTTTTAGGGACTACTTATCTGATCGGTTCCAAAGGGTTAGAATAGGTAAATATGTCAGTGATGATCTACCTGTCACTTTTGGTGTACCTCAGGGAAGTGTGATCGGGCCCTCCCTCTTCCTTGCCTATATTAATGATCTCTGTAACCTCCAGCTACCCCATGGTAAAATCATTTCTTTTGCCGACGATACAGCACTGGTTTTCACAGCAGACTCATGGGCGGGTGTCTACCATTACGCACAAAAAGGTTTTGATACGGTTCTGGCTTGGTTAAAAAATAACGTCCTTACCCTTAACGTCGACAAAACCAAGTATATAGCATTCTCCCTCACAAACAATCATAATGAATTGCTATCCCATTTTGAGATTAAAGCACACTCTTGCACGGACACAAATTCTCACTCCTGCTCCTGTCCCATTCTCCAAAAGTCTACCTCGATTAAGTATCTTGGAATTATAATAGATAACAATTTAAGCTTCCAACCACAAATAGACAGCCTCACGACGAGAATTCGCAAGTTAATCTTTCTTTTCAAAAATCTCCGTCACGTAGCGGACGTGGAGGTTATCAGGTGGGTATACTATGCAATGTGTCAGTCTCTTCTAACATATTGCATAACTTCATGGGGTGGTGCTCCAAAATCTAACATTTTAAAATTGGAAAGAGCCCAAAGGGTGGTGCTGAAGGTGGCCTGTTTTCTGCCATACTTATATCCTACAGTAGATCTTTACAAACACTTCAAAGTCTTGTCAGTGAGGCAACTTTTTGTTTTATATACTGTTCTCAAGAAGCATTCATCCTTAACATTTGATCGCTCCTCTACCTCAGGAAAACGCCGAAAATACGCTGTCTGCAGTACGGCTAAAGGTCTAAGGACAAGTTTTTCTCAAAGGTTTTATACCTTCCTGGGTTCCCACTTATATAATAAGATAAATCGTATTACAACGATTTATCACCTAACAACAAAGGCTTGTAAAATTGCTCTAGTTGAATGGCTCCTTAATTTGGATTATAAGGCAACTGAGGATTTACTTACTCATCCAAAATAGTCCAACCCCCTTCTTTCCCTACACATATTATATCACCTTTTAAAAATGAGTTCTCTTTATTGTTTTAAATCTGTGTGTTTATCATTGATTTTATATTATACCCTTTATTCCTTCACATTTACTAAATAACGAATTATGCTTACTGACCGTGCGGTGGGACCCTGGTGATCTGCTATACAGGAATTCCTAGTGCAGACACCAGTCTCTCACAAACTAATTTCTAAGCTTGTCTAAATTTATATGATACCATTGTTTGTGAAGAGAAAATAAATTATTTGAATTTGAATTTGAATTTGAATTTGATTTAAATCTGAAAACTCGAGGTAAAACGCAGTAATTACAAGGTAACCTATTCGTGAATCTAACTAAAACCTCGTATCGCTGGAATCTTAATCAACTCAATCATAGGCGAGAGCACGAAATAATGTCGTAAATGTTCAGTTTCTGAGGTCTTCAGATAAACTTACTATAGCTTTAGCTTTTGATTCGCCAAAGTTCTTCCTTAACATCAAGATATCGAATATATTATTATGTAGTAGGTACTCCCGAATAGTAGGTACTTTACTTAAATATATCGTAACCGGATAGGAAACACCGATCTAGTCTTAAAACACATATTATTTTTGACATGTAAACTGTCTTTTGAACCATTTACAGAAATAAATATAATTTAAGAAACGAAACAAAATTAAAACAAATATAAAAAAACTGGGCGTAAACTACCTGCTTAAAACGTAACAACTTTGCAAGTCACAATAGACTATAAAACCATACAGTAAAGGGACACATTGTTAAGGTCGATCCTCAAGGCATTTACTTTGCTTACAAAGCTCGCAGCATATTAGAACACCTGCTGAAGACTCCTCTAATTTATCGCCTGAACGTGTTATGTTTACAAAATAAAGTTTTGTATCATGTCTTGTAAACATTGTTTACCGAATACTTACTTATATGTTTGGTATACTTTCGTACCAATATTTATCATACATTGTAATAGATGTCAAAAGTTTCAGCTTCTTTTTCGCCTCAAGCTCGCTTGAAAAGTGCAATAAGGTAGGTAGGCACTTATATAGGCAGGGAAGTTATCTTGAATTTAACACATAGGTACAAATTAATAAAAGTCTACAACAGTAGACTCTTATTTGTCAACAGACAAAAATCTTTACCAGTCAATAACTTCCTATATACAAGACATTTTCACAGAAGACTAGGATACTTAGAGAATTTTTCTGGAGAAACTTCATGTTTCTGGTACATCCTTGAATCAACCTTCGAAAACTATATCTCAATGGCCTCTAACAATAAAACACACGGCCATATTCTTCCATCTCCACAACACAACATACTTATTCATATATTATACTAATACATACGATATTTACATAAACATCATGAGCAATAAGTATGATCAATAAATACCTGAGGTGTGACTTCGCAAACCGGGCTCCAAGATCAATGGAAAAATTCACTGTTCGCCGCATACGATGGCCATAAAATATGACCATTATTGGAAAATGTATGTACTTACCTTTATAATGATAGACATACCTAAGTATCTAAGTCCATTGCAGATGAGCGTTACAAACCATTAATTAGCTAAGCACTTGAAGTCACTTCTTCCATATCGTCATGTAATGGAATAATGTGGTAAATAAGTTATGCATTTTATACTATAGTGATTTCCAACTTGTTAAGTTGTAAAAAAACTCGTTACAAAAGTTCAACATTTGGTGGGGTACAAATGGAAAATCGCTCAAATTCATAGTTTATCAAGAGCTTATATTTTATTTATTACTTTTTTTTTTGACATTGATGTCTGAACTAGATCTTTGGCCTCAAAGTCGCGAATTAAATTACCAATAATAACTATTCTAAACAAAAGATAGTCACAATAATTAAGTCGTCATTGATAACGTTATACAGCTATAATGCGACCTCTACTGCACAAAGGTCAACTTATGCTGCCTAAGTTTTCCTTTTTGGTAATTCAAAATTGCATTGGCTCGCATATTAAGCACGCGTTTTATTTTCCATATTCATTATGGCCATATCATAAAACTACGCATTTAAGCATCATTTATGCGATGTGTTTTTCCTAGTTCCACATTATGCACTAAGAAAACATAAAGATTTACTAAAGATTCATGACGAGTTCTAAATAGCTCCTTTGTCTTTGATAAATGACGTTCTTATTTTTTTTATATTTATGGCAATGTTCATTTCCGAGTTTTTAATTCAATTGTGGAATGTGAAAGAACACTGCGTCAAACTTTGTGACAAGTTTGAACACTTTCTAAAGGCAGTTTAATATGCAAATAATAATAAAAGGTATGAAGTGTTGTTCTGTCCGTGCATGTGGGCTGTCAGCGTGTTATTGAACGATGACTACCGATAATTACCGTCAGCCTTGCACTGAGATCGACGTGACGCGGTGTCAACTGTTTAAACTAGTTTCGATTCGATCCGGAACCGAGACTGGGCGATTTTCACCAAACATTTTTTGTACACTTTGCTTAGAGGATTAATATAGAAAGTACTCGTCTGCTATCAATGAAAGTTCGTTAGATAATTCGAAGAAATGTTTCTAGATCGATTTAATAATTAACTCTTTCTTTTAATTATTAACCAACTACAAATGGAGGGGTTAATGATTTCACCAAACTCGATTACATGTCCACATGCGTTGAATAAGCTATCTATGGCATGAGCGAATGAATTGTCGACGTTAATTCGAAATCGATAGTTTAGTCGTTTGTTTCCGCGTAAGGAACGACAAGTTAAACTATAGTTTTAGAACAAACCTATTTACTTGAAATTAATATCGTTGGTTATAAAATATTCCAAAAACTGTTTCCACTTCTCGATCATGTCTACATAAACTATTGCACGACTCATAATGAGTAGAGAGCGCTTTACGATCGATTTTTTTTGCCTCTTTTCTGCAACTATTTCTATTGTTATACTCCTGATAGTACACAGAACCTACTTAATTTATATACCATTGTATAGATAATGGAGTTAATGGAGATTATTTCTGTAGTTTTCAAAAATTGATTTAATGCAGTAGAAATGAAAAAAAAACCATCAAAATATTTCTAAAAAAATCCCGTCAATCAAGTGTGAAACCTAAAAACATTGTAGCTTGCGAAAAAATCAATTAATTGAGTCAATTTTTTTTAATGGATTCGTTTTGTCCATCCCTATTGAAAATGGCCCTTTTATTCGATGATATACTCTATTAGATGAGACCAACGTTGCCAGTACCGCCAACAACGACCAGGAAAATATTACTACATCTCAACCGACAGATGTCACTACTGGTACAGTACAACAGCTAACCAAGCAAAGTAAAAACGAATTACATTTCAACTGTAGTAATGAAGATAAGGTTGAATCGTTAAAAGTTGCCAATAAGCAGAATGTATACATCTTTGGAGATCAACAAGCCCACGGTCTCAATAAAACCTTGACGAAGACCAGGGCCAATAAATGGAATGATAATTACAACATAAGATCTTTTATCAAGCCAGCGGCTACGAGTTCACAAATACTTAATAGTTGCAACGACGACTTCATAAAAGTATTAACCCCAGACGATATTATAATTTTAGTTTTAGGTTCTAATGACATAAGCCCTTATTCATTTATGACTGAAATCTGTAATGTATTATATAAATTACGCAACCAAACTGTATTTATCACCAATGTGCAATACAATCCGTACTTAAACGAAGATACACTCAATTATAATCTAGAATTGATAATTCAAAACTATAAGAACTGTAAATACGTAAAAATACACAAGTCTACAAACAAACTCAATAATGGTAGTCATACGAAAAGTTACCAACGGCAATACTTAGAATATTTGTGTTTTGGGTTGAATACGAGAATTGATTACAAAAAATACCAAACAGAATTCCTCAATCAGTATAAACAAGCTATAATAAAACCAGCGAACACACATACACAACACCCTAAATGCGACACACAACCAATATCCCTAAAAACAACACAAACAAAAATTACAACCTATTTTGAAAGAATAACAAACATAGGTAATAAATGTTTTCGTCCGTCAAAATAAAACTTCAATTACATTAATTCACCAAAATATTGCCGGAGTTCTAAATAAGCAAGATTTAATAGAAGTAGCATTAACAGACTTAAAACTGGAATTGGGGTCTATTGATATTATTTGTCTTACGGAAACCTTTCTTAAAAGTGGTTCTGAATCAAATCTTAGAATTGACAACTACAAAATGGCATCATTCTTCTCTCGACCGAACCAACGCCGGGGTGGTTCATGCATCTTAATAAGAAATAACTTACAATACAAAGAAATCAACCCTATCCCCCCCATTCCCCTTCAATTCGAATATTGTGCCATTGAAATTCTTAAACATAATCTAATAATAGTATGCATCTACAGAACACCTACACATGATGCTACGACATTTCTGAATAGTCTGGAACTACTTACAAATAAACTGTGTAAAAAGGTTAAGAAAAAAGTTATGATATGCGGTGACTGGAATATAGATATCCTAAAAACAAATAAAATGTCCAATGATCTAAATGCTATACTTAATAATAACAACCTGAAAAATTATATTAAACTACCGACGAGGAAAACATCTTGTTTGGATTTAATTGTAAGCAACATACATGACGCTAAGTCTGCACTGCACTGCTTAGCACTCTCAGACCACGAAACAGCACAATCACTGACAGCTAACTTAGAAACGGATACTAAAGTTAAGGACATTCACAGTTTCTGGTTTAAAACTGTAAGGGACATCAGTGATGAAAACATCATTAAATTTAAGGACTGCCTATCAAGCTTATCTTTCTCTGAGGTATACGAATGCAACTCAACAAATGACGCCTTCAATTGCTTACACGACTCAATTATTCTTTTTTACAACTTATGCTTTCCCATTATTAAAGTTAAAAATAGTAACAAACAAGTAAAAAATCGATACCTAACAAAAAATATTAAGCGATGTTGTGTTAAAAAACGAACCCTATACCTAAAATACAGCCTTTGTAAAGATAACAAAAAACACAACAAAAAAAAATATGACGACTATACTCGAATATTAAAAAGATGTATACAAAATGAACAACAAATAAATAGTCTACAGTATATCAATAAAGCAAAAAATACGAGTAAAGCAGCATGGAATCTAATTAAAGCAGACGTTAATAATAATACAAATTATTCTGACATTGAAACGATTCAAATCAATAGTGAAATTTATGACAACCCTAAACAAATTTGTGACCTATTTAATAATTACTACATATCTCTGACTAATACGACTGACATACCACAAAGAAATAATCACAATACCAATTTTGCAATTCCTCAAAATCCCAAAAGCATTTTTCTAACACCAATTGATGAAACAGACGTGTACAAAATAATGCACAGTTTAAAAAATACGAACTCGACTGGTTATGACGAAATAAATACCAAAGTGTTAAAAATATGTGCAGCAAGTTTAGCCTCGCCGCTATGTTACATTATAAATTTGTCTCTAAGTGAAGGAGTTTTCCCAAACCGACTAAAAATGTCTATTGTCAAACCTTTATACAAGAAAGGCTTAAAATCAGACATGAGCAATTATCGACCAATCACGTTAATCCCCATATTATCAAAAATATTCGAGAAGGTTATGTGTAATAAAATAGAGAACTTTTTGACATCGTGTGACATCCTTAAAAAAGAACAGTTTGGATTTAGAAAGGGGAGATCCACTGCTTCAGCTTGTTTCTCTTTAATTAAACAAATAACCGAAAGTCTAAACCAAAAATCTAAAATAGGTTGTGTCTTTCTAGATATGACAAAAGCTTTTGACTTTGTCTGCCATAAAACATTACTCTCTAAACTTTCTCACTATGGAATCCGTGGGAAAGCCAACGATTGGGTCAAAAGCTTTCTTACCGACAGACAGCAATGCGTAGAAATAACCAGAACGTGTAAAAATGAACAAAAGCAATTCAGATCAAAATACAGACAAAACAACTTCGGAACACCTCAAGGAGGAATTTTATCCCCTGTTTTCTTTCTAGTATACATCAACGACCTACCAGAGGCTATCAATGAAGAGTGCGTACTATTTGCCGACGACACAACCTTGATTATTAAAAGTAATAATAACAAAGACTTAGAAAAACGAATTGTTAATGCATTAGACAAGGCAATCAAATGGCTAGAAACAAATAATTTAAAAATAAACATGACAAAAACAAACATAATACAATTTCAAGCATCCAACACAAACACGGATAGTCTAGACATTAAATATAACAATTCCGTCTTAAACACTGTTAATAAATGTGTATTTTTAGGTATAACCGTAGATAAAAATTGCAGCTGGAAATCACACATAGATAAAATACTCACGAAAATAGACCGCTTTGTGTATGTCCTGAAGAGAATAAGACAAACGGTTAACTTAAATACTGCAATGGTTGCTTACCATGCTTATGTAGCATCTTTACTGAGATACGGGCTTGTTATTTGGGGCAACTCAGTAGATGTTGGAAGAGTTTTTAAAGGACAAAAAAAATGTATCCGGGCAATGTGTGGAGCTCACTTTTTGGATAGTTGTAAACCGCTATTCCAAAACCTTACAATACTGTCTTTACCATGTCTTTATATATTTGAAACATGCATGTTTGTAAAAAAAAATTATAATTTATTTGAAAAAAGTAATTACAAAATAAATAGTAGAGTACGGCACAAAGATAAATTGAAATTACCCCAAATTAAATTAATGTTACACAAAAGAAATATTTACTGCATGGCAATTATTATATATAATCATTTGCCAAATAGTATTCAAGATTTGCCATCATCGTTGTTCAAAAGGGTGTTATTTAGACTGTTATTGGAGAAAAATTATTACAGTACTAAAGAATATTTAGATGATAAGTCGCTTGTAACATAATACATAAAAATAAGCTATAATCTACCATATCAAACAATGACATAATTATTCAATATTAATGACATGACTAATTATTAATTCAATATATTTTTTAATCGTTATTACATATTTTATTAAATGATAATTACTAATAATTAATAGGTATAATTACTAATAATTAATAGGATAATTACTAATAATTACTAATAATTACTAATAATTAATATAAGGCTTAATTCAATAAATATTTGTACGCCATAGTATGGCAGGATATGCTGGAACCAAAATTATAATATCTATTGTACCATATTCTGACAAATAAACATTTTTGATTTTGATTTGATTTGATTTGATTTGATTCAAAGTAGTTTAATTATAGGTAATTAATAAAAAACTAAATAATATAATATCTACATATATCTATGAATTTTTTTAGGTCTTCGAATGATAGAGCAGCCAATGTTTAAATCCACAACCATGTCCTATTAGGTACCTACATAAAAGGTTTTTCTATGTTTGATACCAATAGTTATTATCAGCAATCTTGATATTTAATAGGCAAATAGGCACTGGCCGGCATTTGTATAGCTACCAAGATTTCCTTCGAAAGCAAGAATTACAATAATTAGAAAACAATCTGACAAAGTAGGTACCTACCTACACTACCTTCCATTATCATGCTAATGTATAGCAATAATAGTGTGTATTAAGTTTACTCATAGATAAATAATTATCCCTACGCAAATATCTAAAAATGTATCGGTATTGGTACAGTCACGAGCACTAATATGTCTACACTTGGCAACTTTCAATCGCGATTTTTTCTTGAAATAACGAATACAATGTTGAAATACGACACTTTACACAAACCTATGGGTTCAATAATACTTTATTCGTAATAACATACAATTTAGTTAAAAAATAAAGGAGTAAATCGCCTTTGGATAAGGCCAAGTGTACACATACTCCTGATCGTGACTGTACCTAGACCACCTCCCATACAAATTCGCCCAGTATCCTTTTAGTAAGTAATAGCCTAATTATCATCGAATCAACGAGTTAATTGAATAGTAGCTACATAATTATTGTGTTGACGAGGTAATGAGGCACAATGCCATTTATAATTTGTGGTCACATAACATATACCTACCTAATTCAACAAGTCCTCTATAACCATATTAGCTCGGAGATGCGCTGTACATTGTAATTGAAACGCTTTTAACATTTAATGTGATCATTTACGTGCCGTTCTACATAATGCCCGTTTTATATGCTAATGTACAAATAGAGTTTTTAAGAGTTAAAGGAGAGACATCGGCAAGCACCTGGTTTGGGCTGAAAAATATAAAACAACTTGTGATTTTTCAATAAGGGATGTGGAGATTAAGCTGCTCTATTTAAGGGGATGCGCTAAGATGCTCGCGAAATTAAAATTTTCTTACGTTTTTTAGAAATTTGCAGGTCAGTGTCAGGTTATAGATATGTTGAATAAAATATGATTCACGACCGTAACAAACACTACTGACGTCACAGTTATAATCATTAGAATCAGCAATACCACTCCTTAGAATTGGCCTCAAATGTCATGATTTCATGAAATAATCGTTCAATAGGATATTTTTTATTGATGGTTTTTATGATAATCATAAAAATTCTATAAATAAATATTTGCAACGGCTGCGAATCATATTAAGTTAGATCAACATACAACCTGATACTGACCTAAAATTACAAAAAACCTAAGAAAAATTTAATTTTGCGGTCTACTTTCCAAATTATCACTTCTTTTTTCAATAAAACAGTAGGTACCCGTCAGTGACAAGAGGAACAGGGTTCACGCGGTCCCCACAGATGACAGACAGCATACATAATTCCATGATCCCCACAGACAGTATTTCATGATTGGATGACAAAAAGATTAAAACTGGTACAACTGGTCAACGAATTAAGTTTCCTATGAGGAATTTAACAATTAATCACTATCATCTGCAATCATTTGTTTTATATTTAAATATTGCATGACCATCTCCGCTTCCTAGGAGGAAAAACAATATAAACATAATTTTAATGCAAGAACAGTGCCTACCAACCTACTAAGGCTCTGCAAGTATATGGTAGGTTAGAACTTCTGCCCTGAATGCACTTCCTGGTCGGCTAGGCCACGGCTGCATAAAACAGAAGAGTCAAGGTGTTTTCCTGTTGTTTACTCAAAACTTCTTCCTAGAACTTTTAATAAGAATAATAAATTTACTTCCTATATTTTAAAAAAATGCTTTTTTTTAATTATACATCCTCGACTAAGGGTTATCTGCATAGCATTTCGTAAAAAAAGTAAATATTAAAATTAAATTTTAGTTTATCAACATAACTCGGCTAGATGAATTATTAATATTAATTATTAATAAATTATTCCTCAAAAAAAGATAACAAATGATTGAAAAATCAGCCCTTAGTCAAATAAAATTATCAAACAAAATATAATTGACAAGGAGAACAGAGGGGTAATTCTCGTAATTTTAAGAACGTTCACAGTCTGATCTCAGTCTCAATCTGTCAAAAATACCTCTAATTTCTCTACATTTTTGACAAGTTTTTGATATTGATTGTCGTTGAGATGAGATTGCGACTAGATTCTGAACATTTTAAATTACGGGAGTTGGCTTTCTGGTTAAGTATACTTAGATGTAGTCACGTCACATAGAATGTGAGCAATGAGCATCTTACTTTTGTTTTTGTTGTTAATCTTGCTTTGCGGAATGACTAAGTAACTAACTTGAAGAATATAAAAAATTTGCTTTCATGGAATCGTATTTAATAAAGGTGTACCTGGGTGTTATTATTTGTCATAGATATAAAAAGCAAAGGTGACGCCATAGAGGAATTAGATATTCAATCCTATAGCTTCTGTAGCGATCTGATCGGTTCCGTGTAGTGTTCTATTTAAATATTAAGTATATTAATTATTATCATTATAGATTCAGAAAAAATAAGCTGCATATTATTGTAAACAACCCGGCAACCTACAAAGCAACAATTAACAACATCCTAATTCCGTAACAAACTAATAATCACAATCTGAATCATTTTGAAGGATATTTATTGCTAATCCATTGCTTCAAATATTCGAAAAATAAAAAATAAATCGAATTTCGAATTCGATTTTTTAAATTTTTTCTTTTTTTAATATAAATAAATTCGTCTGCTCAACAACGTACCTATATAATGCAATGAATGTTGTAAAACTGTCGAAATGAGGGCCATTCCTACTATTAGTGTGTAACGCAATTACCCCGCAGGCATCTTCTGGGTATGCTCGTTTCATCTTAGACCTCAACCATCGGTTTCCACCAGGGGAGATAGGGGAAAGAGGGGCCCAATCATTACAAAAAAAAAATCCAACACAAAAAATGCAATTCTTTCTATAATCATTTCAACCCGGAATCATCCACTGCTGGAAATAGGCCTCCTTTTTGTTCTGCCATACTTCCCGGTTCCACGTCCTTCATCCAGCTGTTTCCTGCTACTTTGACGATAAAGTCGACCCAACACGCTTTTGAACGGCCCTAGTTTCTTTGGCATAGATAACTATGGCCACCATTCGGCCAATGCTTTAACTACATCGGCTATCTCCGCGTCAGCTAAATTCTTTCTATGCGTCTACTAAATTCAAATAAGCCGGGAGACACCAACTATTCCAATTCAAAGGATGAAACTCTATGTAGGTATTTGTGCCTACGTGCAGGAATGTGATCGAATAAATAGGCCCAACATTTTGCACGGCTGAAAAATATGGCTGTAGGTTTACACAAAACGCAACTCCTTAGGTACTCTGGTCTGATATTATCAGTCTGCGATCATAAATTCATCTTAATCTTCAACCAGTATTTTTGGGGCCATTAAATCTGTCTGTGAACACCAGCACCCCAATTACTTATGTAACACAATTTTTATCACAATACGACCGATTTTGAAGGAAATTCGTAATCCATTGTTACATATGTTTGGAAAATTCGTATGCTCCACAACGTAAACAACGCAATGAATATTGTTGAATTAACAAAATTAATAGCATTGGGTGTTATGAGTGTGTTACCTAAATAGGATATTTACGAGCGTGTGATGATATGATATTTGCTATAAGGATGATCTTTCATAAATAATAATATAATATCGGTAATACAATACAAACAGCGATTAGGTATATTTATGATTATGGATTGGTTTTTTCAACAACATAATCGCAAATTGTTGATAGATTAATTTCTTACTTTGTTTGCTTCAAATTGTCCACCACCACTAAAACGTAATGATGTAGGTGGACTGTGAGTAATTAGTATGGCTATGGAGCATGCGATTATGCGCATTGCATACCTACGTATATTTGCACTACGGGGCTAGGTTTCGTCAGCAGACGCAATAACTGCATAGCCTCATAAACAATCAGCCTGGTCAATATGCATTGCTGATGACAGCCTTCTATAAAACTGCATTATTTTTGCAAAACTCCATCATCTTGAGGTTTCGATAGTTGTTTCGAGTAGTAGGACTCCCTGATAATACCTAGATATCGGATAAAAAAAATTACTGCACCATCCTATTTCTACCCAAAAACAAAAATAGTAATAATAAAATATTAATCTATACATATAATAAATCTGTAGAAAAGTCATTTTTGTACATTGAAGAAATTGAAACAAAAAATAGCCAGCGTGTGAAAAGATAAGTAACAGAACCCATTTCCATCATTTTTGAAATTTTTGTCTGTTTGTCTGTTTGTCTGTTTGTCTGTTTGTTTGTGCGCACATCACGTAAAATCTACGAATTCAATGCTGACAATGTTTATATACAAAAATTATACGCAACTTGAGGTTTAACTTAATTTTTGTTTCATCGAAATCGGTTCACTCTATCAAAAGATATGATTAATTTAGTGAGTTCAAGAAGTAAAATATTACGTTACGCAATTAAGTATAGTACTTGCAACGACATCTTAAGACTAAAAATAGAACTAATGTTGATAGTTGAAATCTAAATCCGATAGATGGCGTTGTGCAAATGACGTCATTTTCTGAATCGCGGTGTTAAGATTTTCCGCGCGAGGATGACGTCCACCGTGTTTACTAGGCTAATTGGGTTTCGTTAGGTGTCTTAAAAGTTCTTGCGTGTGTCGTAAAAGTTCTTTGGTTGCTTGGTTTATCGATTTTCTAAATTGGTCGAAAAAAAAGTATTTGCTTATCTTATTGGTTTCGTTTGGTCAACTTTGGTCATTGGTTTGAAGTACGAAGTAAAGATTGTATTTGATTTACTTCGTAGTTTGAATCCAATAGTGCCAATCGTTATACAGTAAGTTAGTGTTGCCAATTCGTTGAGTCACGACCACGAACAGACGATACGTTGTCACACTAGACTGTTCGACGCACCGTTCTTTTAAGTTTGTAGGCTATTCAGTCATAAGTGTTGTTAGTTTTGTTTATTGCTTTAATTTTCCTTGAAAATGCCTCAAAGAAAAAAAACTAACCTTTCGCTGCGTAGCCGAAATGCGAAAAGGATGAGACTTTGTAGGTCTCAGGAATCGGAAGAAGATCGTGAAGCACGGTTATCTGCTAACCGAGAGCACATCGCTCTTTCACGTGAATCGGAAACGTTCACCGAAAGGGAGTCACGTTTAAGTTCACAAAGAACACGGACCGCGACTTTGCGGTCTCAAGAGAGTATCCAGGAACGCGAAGACCGGCTGTCTGCTGATCGGGAGCGCCACTCTCTCTCACGTGAGTCAGAGACATTCACAGAAAGGGAGTCGCGCTTAAGTTCGCAAAGAACTCGGACCGCGACTTTGCGTTCTCAAGAGAATATCCAGGAACGCGAAGTTCGGCTGTCTGCTGATCGGGAGCGCCAGTCTCTCTCACGCGAGTCAGAGACTTTCACAGAAAGGGAGTCGCGCTTAAGTTCGCAAAGAACTCGGACCGCGACTTTGCGTTCTCAAGAGAGTATCGAGGAACGCCAAGCACGTCTGTCATCTGACCGAGAGCGACACGCTCTCTCGCGCGAGTCTGAATCTCTCTCCCAAAGAGAAGAACGATTACAAATAGCTAGACATAACTATGTAGGTGTACAAAGAAACAATGAAAGTTATCTTGCATCTGAAAGGGAAAGAATAGATGAACTAAGACGAGCAGAAACAGCAGAACAACGTCAATCTCGCCTAGAAATAGAACGAGCTCGATACCATATGAATAGAGAAACAAATAGCGGAGCTGATGAGTCCATGGAAAATGACGATGCAAATATTTTATTACCTTGGGACAATAGGGAAAAATCAGGGTTCACATATTCGTCTAGAATTAATTATGCTGGCTTTACTTTCGTGGGTGACATGAGAGAAATTTGTAATTTTTGTCATGCTTTGAAATGGAGGAAAGAGACAGATGGAATGTGCTGCTCAAATGGAAAAATTGTTCTTCCAAATTTCCAAGATCCACCACACTTACTTAAAAGTCTCCTGAATGGCGATCATCCCCAGTCGAACCGTTTTTTGGATAATATTCGTTTATATAACAGTGCTTTCCAAATGACTTCCTTTGGGGCAAAACAAATAACGGAAGGACCGTTCATGCCAACCTTCAAAGTACAAGGTCAAGTTTATCACCTTATTGGATCTTTGCTGCCAGAAAATGAACCCAAATTTCTCCAAATTTATTTTGTATCCGATTACACGCAACAGCTCAATGTTAGAAATCACAATTTTCCCCAGCTCAATGCTGAGCTTTTGGGTCAACTTCAAGAATTGCTGCATCACGTTAACCAGTACGTTCGTGAATTCAAAGCTGCATTGGAGTCAATTCCACAAGGCAGCAATGATTTCAAAATTGTTATAAGTGCCGATAGACGTCCTGTGGGTGAACACCGTGGAAGACACAATGCACCCGTCGCAGATGAAGTTGCAGTTGTTTTAGTCGACCAGGAGTGTGAGAGACGTGATATCGTGTTGCGTACACGCGACGATCGCCTTCAACGCATTTTGGAAACCCACCGAGCTTACGACGCCCTGCAATATCCACTAATTTATTGTCATGGTGAAGATGGGTACAATTTTGGGCTGTACCAAGTGAACCCTACTACGAGAGTCACTAATTATCAAAAAAAAATATCTGCTCAACAATACTATTCCTACCTTTTACAAATAAGGCAAAACAGTTTCGTATATTTGCAACGATTTCGTGGTTTGTTCAGCCAATTTATTGTGGACATGTACGCAAAAATAGAAACTGAACGTTTAGTGTATATTCGCACTAACCAGCGACGGTTACGCGCTGAAGAATACGTGCACTTGCGGGACGCCATGCAATCAGATAATAACGTCGAAAACTTGGGTCGATTGGTTATTTTGCCATCCAGTTTCACAGGCGGTCCGCGGTATATGCACGAACGAACGCAAGATGCTTTTTGTTACGTCCGTAAATACGGCCGGCCGGACCTTTTTATAACATTTACAACAAATCCAAAGTGGACGGAGATTTGCCAGGCACTTCTCACAGGACAGGCGTCATACGACAGACATGACATTATTGCTAGGATTTTTCATTTAAAACTCAAAGTCTTGATTAATCTACTTACAAAGGAGAAAGTTTTCGGTTCAACTCTTTGTTTTATGTATAGCGTCGAGTGGCAAAAGCGTGGTTTACCCCACGCGCACATTCTTCTGTGGCTGGAAGAAAAAATTCGTCCCGATGCTATAGACAGTGTCATAAGTGCAGAATTTCCGGACTATAATGCAGATCCGATTTTGCATGACATAGTAAAAACACATATGGTTCACGGGCCATGTGGCCTCTTAAACAGGGAATCACCGTGCATGAAAGATGGTCAATGCTCAAAAAAATACCCCAGAGCACTGAAAGAACTAACTATGGCTGGGGAAAATGGGTATCCGCAATACCGGCGAAGATCACCGTCACAAGGTGGTTTCACAGCTACTGTCAGATTCCGTGGACAAGAAATAATTCTAAATAATAGTTGGGTGGTACCGTATTCTCCAGTTTTGTCAAACGCTTTTCAAGCACACATTAATGTTGAAATTTGTAATAGCGTCGAATCTATAAAATATATATGTAAATATGTTAATAAAGGTAGTGATCAAGCCATGATAGCACTAAGAAATAACAACCAATTTGATGAAGTGACAAGGTATCAATCTGGCCGATACATAAGCTCTTCGGAGGCAGTTTGGCGCATTTTGAGTTTCCCTATTCATGAAAGGTATCCGCCAGTCATCCATCTTGACGTGCACCTGGAAGGCGGGCAGCGAGTTTACTTTCAGCCAGAAAATGTGGCAGAAAGAATGAACAACCCAAGACAAACCACCTTGCTCGCATTCTTTCGCCTTTGCGAAAGAGACAATTTCGCTAAGTCTCTGTTGTACAATGAAGTGCCACATTATTATACTTATAACAAGCAGCAAGGTGTTTTTAATCGCAGGAGACGTGGAACTGCTGTAGAAGGCGAGTCCGGCATTTTTAAAGAACACGTGATTGGAAGAGTATACACGGTGCACCCAAATAATGCAGAGTGTTATTATTTACGCCTTCTTCTTCACACAGTGCGAGGACCTACTTCTTTTGCTGAGCTCCGCAAAGTGGACGATATAGAATATCCCACATTTCAAGCTGCTTGCCGCGCACGGCATTTATTAGATGGCGATCAGCATTGGGATGATGCTTTAGCCGAAGCATGCGTCAGTGATAGTCCACATCGTTTGCGCCATTTATTTGCCATTTTGTTGACATTTTGTGGCCTATCGGACGCTGGGCAGTTGTGGCAAAAATATAAAGACGCGTTTGCCGAAGATTTTTTGAGACAGCAAAATATAAATAGTGAAACTTCTGACCAAGTGCGTGAAAGCTGCCATAATAGGGCTTTGCTGGCTATACAAGATATAGTTACAAGTATAGGAGGGAACCCCCTCAGTCAATACGGCTTGCCGACACCGACAGTTGGTGGGGAACGAATTAATAGGGAGTATACATCTGAAATAAATTACAACCCCGAAGAGTTAGCAGAAATATTGCGAAATGGCTGTTCAAATTTGACGTCAGAACAACGTCAAATCTTTGATAGAGTATGCTGTAGTGTAGAACATTCATTAGGAGAAATGCTGTTTTTAGATGCACCTGGTGGAACAGGTAAAACTTTCCTCACTAAAGTTATCTTGGCTCAAATAAGGAGCCAAAACAAAATTGCCCTTGCCGTCGCTTCCTCAGGAATAGCTGCCACTTTATTACCAGGAGGAAAAACTGCACATACAACATTTAAAATACCAATCGACTTGGACCGCACAGAAAACCCTGTTTGCAACGTGTCTCGCAATAGTGATAAAGCAAGGGTTTTACGCGATTGCGCCCTTATCGTTTGGGACGAGTGTACGATGGCAAATCGTAAAGCTGTGGAAGCTGTAGATAGAACGTTGCGAGATATAAGACAAAATGACCGACCGATGGGAGGCTTAACGGTGCTATTCTGTGGAGACTTCAGGCAGACACTCCCTATAATACCCAGAGGAACGAGGGCCGATGAAATAGGTGCCTGTTTAAAGAGCTCTATTTTATGGCGTAGTGTCATATTAACTAATTTGAGCTTTATTATGCGAGCATATTTGGGAGGTGACGCAAACGCGCAGGTTTTCTCAAATTTACTACTTCAAATTGGTAACGGCACATACCCGACTCAAAAAGGAGGTAAAGTAACTTTAGTCGAAAGCCTGTGTTCTTCTGTTGCCTCACAGCAGGAACTCATTTCCTCTGTATACGGAGATCCATCAGAGATCTCGAACCATGACGCTGCTTGGCTATGCCAACGAGCTATTTTGGCACCTCGCAACGACCAAGCAGCAGCAATAAATTCTCAAATATTGGTACATGTTTCTGGAGAAAGTAGGGAATATTTATCTATTAACACGGTTTTAGAAGAAGGAGATGCCACCCACTATCCAGTAGAGTTTTTAGACTCTCTAAATACACCAGGTCTTCCAGCACACAAAATTTATTTAAAAGTCGGAGTACCAATCATTCTACTCAGAAATTTAAGCCCACCAAAACTATGCAATGGAACTCGGTTGAGAGTAACAAATCTCCAACGAAATGTCATCGAAGCCGAAATCTTAACAGGTTGCGGCTCCGGTGATGTTGTTTTCATTCCCAGGATACCCATTATCCCCAATAATTTTCCGTTTACTTTCAAACGTGTGCAATTTCCTGTAAGCCTCTGTTACGCTATGACTATTAATAAAGCCCAAGGCCAGACGTTATCCGTTGCGGGTGTAGACCTTACTTTTGATTGTTTTTCACACGGCCAACTCTATGTTTCTCTATCACGTGTTAGCAACCCAAACAACCTTTTTGTATATGCTCCGGGTAATTCCACCGCTAACATAGTATATAGAGAAGCATTAACGTAATCAACTATACCAAAGTCAGGACTCTTATCTAAATCATCAAAAAGGTGATATACTCTTATCTAAACGACGTTGTTTTGTTCTCGACAACCACGCGAACGAAGTCGCGGGCACAGCTAGTAGTAAATATATAAATATAATATTATGGTATTAAGAATATGCATCTTAGTTGAATTAGTTTATAGAATTTGATCGCCTTCAAACTAAAACGAGAGAATACTGAAGGCCAATTCCCGTAATTGAAAACGTTCAAAATCTAGTCGCAATCTCATCTCGGCGATAATCGATGTCAAAAATGTAGGGAAATTAGAGGTATTTTTGCCAGATTTTGTCTAAGATCAGACTGTGAATGTTCTTAAAATTACGAGAATTGCCCCTCTGGTAGACGACTTATGTTCTGAGGGTGCTATTTTCAAACTAGGGATCACTTATCCGGCTTATCGTAAGTTTTGAAGACTACTAAACGGAATGCTTGCTTCAGGTATGTGCTCGTTCGTTAAACTTTATAAATAACATTAACCTTTTTACAAGATGATGACGTCAACAATACAATTATATCGATGATATTATTAAGATCTTGCGGATGTGTCATCTTTGTTCGTATGTATGTACCTGTGAGAGGGCTATTGAGTGTATTGCAAGAGTATAATTTCCCTGCATTTATATTAGCTTTCATAGACTTATGAATTAGTATCAATTGTTCATAAAGGAACTGAACTTCAACTGCACCCGCAGCAGAGGTTAGTATTTTATTCACTTTATTGTACACTATATTAAACAAAATGGACAAACATATTAATGAGCGAGACTGATCATCAAAATGCACTTCTCTCCTTAAACATCATTAAATTTCTCTTCAAATCTTTGCTCCTGTTTCATGTTTATTATTATATATAAGTATTTGTAAGTTTCGATCCCGTGGGAATATCGGGATAAAAAGTATCCTATGTGTTATTCTGATGTATAAGCTATATTACTGTACAGTTTCATCAAAATCCGTTCAGTAGTTTTTGCGTGAAAGAGTAACAAACATCCATCCATCTATCCTCACAAACTTTCGCATTTATAATATTAGTAGGATTAGTAGGATTTATTTAGATTAGTACAATATACTATATGTACCTATGTATTTATTGTATTATGTAAATGTTATACCACAGACTACCTACAGTATTTGTCTCTCCTTCCCCTTTTTAATCCACCCATTTAATATTAAAATACTTATAGAAATTTATATGGTGTACATAATAAAGAGTATTCTACTCTATTCTATGAATTAAAAAAAAGAATTGAAACCCAAATTCCAGACGAGCCCGGAATATAGAAAGTTAATTTGCACCGACATGAAACGCGAAGGAATTATTTAGAAACAAGATTCAGCAATAATCTTGTTTTTCTGACTATTTTTTTTTTTTGTAACCTTGCATCATCAAAGGTCTGTACCTAATAATTATTTTTCTAATTTCAATAACAAAATATAATCTTCTTTTACCTGTAAAACAGCTGTACTGGCCCAGACAAAGTTATCTTAGTAATTAATTAAATGTAAACTTTTTAGTTGTTTACCTTTTTTTGTTTGTTTAAATGCAAATATAACTGGCCATGCGTGGTTAAAATAATGATTTATAGCATTGATCTAGTATAACCTATCAATGATGTAAAGCCATATAATTTTATTTTTAATCATGTTACTTTTTTTAAGATGGCTTTCATATTGTTTATCATCTAAACCAGCCAGTGCTTTTCTTTATTTGTCGTAATATTAAAATAAAAACTTCTTACTTATGTGGATATAACTTAGGATTGTTTATCTGTACTAAATTGAAAATCCGAATGAAACTTAATTTCATTCTACAATTGTCTGTAGGTCAAAGATTGATTGATATATTACTTGGTTGGCAATAAGGGCTGCCCTCCGTAATTCGAATAATAAATAAATCAACGATCAAGCCTCTTTAAATCGTTTTCTCTTAATCACAAACATTTGTCTCTAACATCTTGAAACACCAGTGGATAGACACGATTACGAGTCGTTTTTCTTTTGGACTAAAACAAGTTTTCTTACTCGAGTATACACGTAAACAATACTTACGAACGGACACATAATAACCGGCAGTTGATTGCACAAGTTTGTTTAACCTATCTATCAAGTACCTAACTCCAATGCATTATTAATTTTTCGTCTATAACAACTTGGATGTTCTACGGGCAATTAATTAATAAGTAATGGCTGGTATTGCTAGTTCCGCAAATTAAAGTACTACAGGAATACGTAGTATATGTTAATAATTATTATTGATGGTAAACGGATAAGTATAGGCTGTACTTATTTTGCAAATCGAAACTTGATTTAGTTTGAATTCGTACGGTTCCTAATTATGTAGCCTGTGTTGTGAGTTGTATTGTTTCTTTTCATGTCTACGTCTTCATACCTTTTTGTATTCTGATTTCCGTTTGTATCATTTTAACAAAGACTTAAAATATGTTTGTTAACCAAAAGTCATGCTGGCGTATTTATTTAGGGTCGGCACTAAGTACATGTCTTTTTCTTCCATGTTTCTTTATAAGTCGTCATATCGACAGTCACCCCCCAAATACCCTTTCTAGCATATTTCACACAGTCTATCCATTGTTTCTTTGGTCTTCCTCTACTCGTATAGCCTTCCACATTCATACTCAAAACATTATTTGAAAGAAACAAACAGATGTCATACCTTAATCCATAAGTAACAACCAAAACTATTCACAAACTGAAATATATCGTCGTTTGTTAATTACGTACGTTATTTCAATTCTGAATAATCATCAGTGTAAATAGTTTCATCCTAAGAAATAAATGATTAAGATATTGTGCGGGAAAAAGAGTCTATAAGTTGACATCAAGCAATACCATTGAAACTTACCGTAATAAGGTTCAATTTATAACCAAATAACCTTATCAAACTATCGCTTAGTCAAGAAACAGGAGCTTTACTAGCGTGCTTTTTACCCATCAATGTACCGAATTAAGATATTGTCGCGTCACTGATAAGACCAACCCAATTAGTAACACTACTGTAGTGTTCTAATACTCTGGCGGACACAATTAAATGACAGTAATGTCTTAAGATAGGCGCACAACAAGAAAAAACGAAACAGCCAGAAATGAGTAAAAGTTTTTGTGGGAGAAATAGAATAGTAGGTGAATATTTAGACCTTTGGTGGTACGTAATAAAACGTAAAAGAGTCTTGAGTAGGTACATATTATATAGAGATTGTTTACGACGTGCCACGTATGTCTATAAAATTATGTTAGCTGTCAAATATTTACTAAAATATGAGCATTTTTCTGTTATAAATAGTCTTCTATTTTATCTTATAGATATAAAAACAAAATGCAGTACCTGCACTTAGATAACAGCATTCGTTCCATCTCAAAAACCCATGTTGTTTTTTTTTTTTGAGGAAAACTGGTTTCGATCTCGTAATACGAAATCGGTCGTGATGTTTCATAAATAAAAAGCTAAGAATGCGTCGGTTTCATAATCACTATTGATTTATTTGTTGTTTATCAAACAATATTTCCTCTTACTTGAAGTCATCAACATCATCATCAGCATTTATTGGGGTCGGCTTCCAGTCTAATCGGATGCAGCTGAATACCAGTATTTTACATGGAGCGCATACCTGTCCCCCACAACCCAGTTACTGGGTAACACGACACCAAGGGGTGTCGTGGTAAGACTGAATGTCAGACTTTTGGAGCTTCTGACTACCAGTAAAAACTGTAAAAGATCTACGAAATGACAGCCAGGACTAACGTGCTTTTCGAGGTATGGAGGAGTCTTAAATGTTATGGATGGTCACCCATCCTCGAATTGACCGCGGCAAGCGTAGCTTAACCTTCGATCGACCCGTGCGTCTGTTATCATTTAGCCACGAGCACTTTCTCGAAGTATAGTTTACTTAAATAATATATTATTAACTTTTTCGTTCAATGAAGTTAACCAATTAGAAAAAAGTGAGTTGCACTTGAATTTGCACAACGCGGATTCAATTAAATTCGTCGATCAATAAAAAGTGAATAGAGTTTTTATACAAAACAAAACATTTCCTAAACAAATAATATCTTCTAAGTATTTTGTTTTACTTCTTGCTGGCTTTAAACATTAGGTAAAAGAGGTAGACTTGCTTAGAATTTTCGGTATTTTCTGTATGTTATTTGGAAATTCTATGTGACTAAGTCAAGAAATCTTATTGTTGACCATTTCTCAACAATTGATTCCAATTGTCAATTTTGACTAGGTGCCAACTTAAACTGTCCGTATATTCAAATCACAACGGTAATTCTTCGACAGTTGTATGAAATGGCTATATAAACACGGCAAATTAACGTTGGGTGTCAACCTAATGAATTTACAAGTACTGATGTATAGAACGTCGTTTATAAGGTACCTTTTTTTTTTTTTATTCTAGTTTTTATTAGAGGCTTTTATCCACAGTGGCATGTCAGCCTCATCATAACTTAAACTATTCTAAACTACCTCCATAAATATATATTATTAATTAATGATGTCGAAACAAATCAGCAAGTAGGTTTGCTATCTCAGGTGAGGGCTGCGCTAAAACTTTAACATAAGGACCAGTGTCATATACAGCTAAAACGCAGAAGCTAAACTAAAACAAACATCGTTTAAACGGATTTATGTGGCGTGTCAATTAGAAGGCTTTAGCTAAGCGATTGTCCAAGCATTTGATCGCACCATTAGTCAGGTGACGTCCCCTTAAGCGTGAAGGTCGAATAGATTTAAGGTACAGACTTCACTGTTTCAAGTTTATATAAACGGTTGAAAAGACTGCGTTTTATTGTTTGGCATAACATTATTAAATTGTACATTCAATTACGATAAAACTACGTTGTTACATCTGTAGATACTTAGTTAGTTAATTAATATATTATTATGAGTTAAGTATTAAAGTAAGAACAAAAAGCTAATAATTGAGAGAGAGGAGAAGAGAGAGAGAGAGAGAGGCTAAGCATTGCTATTCAACGTGGTAATGCCGCCAGTCTCTTGGGTACTTTACCAGTCGACAGCGATGCGGATGAATTTTTCGACGCTATATTTTAGTTTTTTTTTTGTTTTATTAAGTTAGGATTTAATTTTGTTATTTTTTTTGTTGATAATATAAATTAGCTTTTTGTTCATACAATACTAATTAATTGTTGTTAATACTCATCTGTAGATAACTAAAAAATGTAAATTACGGTCTAAAATAGGTTGCCGTCGTGACCTACGAATTTGTACAAAGGTGGTTTGTTAAAAATCGCTCTTAGCGATAAGACTGCCCGGCATTATAGGTACTCGTAGGTAGTTAGTAGGTAGGTACCTCAATTGTTTTGTCTACATTTGCGCAGTTAAAATGTTTACCATACTAAAGGTGATACTCACGGCTACACATAAAGCTATACATTTCCAATTTTAGCTGACCTCGCATTGTATTACAGGTTTTTCGAAAAATCAGAAGTCAGCTTATACTGGTTATGTATAGCTTGATGTGTAGCCGTGCGTACCTACTATTAGTTATTCTGTGCTAAAGGTTGAGATTCTCTTTAAAAACAAGTTTCGATACTACATTGCAAACGCATTTTCCATATCTACGTAAGTTCGAACTTCGAACTTGAGTCTTAATTTAAATCTTTAAATCAAAATCCCCGATGACGATCTTCGTTTGTTTTTGTTAACGAAATCAATGAGCGAACCAACGAATAGCTCATGAATTATGTAAGATTTCCTCAAACGCGAACGTGCAAACCATGTTTAATGTTTACTAATATTAAACTGGAACTGTTATTGATGTTTTATAGTAAAGTGAGATTATTTGAATGGCTTCTTTGTATGGGACTGAGATTTTAACGGCTTGCTTTGGCTAAGGAACAGAAGTAGATTTTTGGGATTGCATGGCTTAATATTGTACTTAGAACGAGAAACTGTTCTTAAAATCTGCTAAGTATTTTGTACGTGTTAAGTCTGATGACGTACTAGCCTTTTGTATTCTTCTTCTACTTTTCGAGTCGATTTCACTCAAGCCTTTTTTGTCCGACCAGGGAGAGCCAATCTTAACTCTACTATTAATATTAGAATTATGTTAACATAATTAGGAAAAACAAAAATGTTATCAGCCTAAAGTAATTTAGGAATCAATTTAGGAATGAAGAAAAGAAAACACAGAACGTAGGGATTGTCCGAAAGGGTTACCGCTACCCCGGAACACAAAGGGCTAAGGAAGGAACACGGGTGGGCTTTCGTCAGTAAGAGTCTGATACTCCCTTCTGCTCCAAAAAAACCCACCTGTACAGCTGCTCTAGCTGTTGGTTTCGTTTAAATCCTTGAACGTGCAGGTAATTGTGCATGATAGGCAGGAAAAGGAGTGATGTTTAATAATTTAGGTGTGTGTTCATATTCAATAACGTTTCCAAGTCGACCACTCTAAATAGACTTCGAATCCAAGTCGGCCGGAACAAAGACAATCTCCACAGATGGGTGTTCACGGACGGTTCAGCAGTGCTATTCTGTAAAACTCTCACCGTGAAAACTAAGGTGAAGTGAACTGTCATTCCACCTGATGCTAGGGATTACCCCTATTGATAACTCACTTCACGTTCACTTCACCTAACTTATCACGGTGAGATTTTTACAGAATCGATCGGCTGATCTCAAGTGTTGCTCCCCACAGAAAATGACCTACCTTCCATATTGTGTCACCTGTGATGATCTTATAACGGCGTCAGTGAGCGAAGTTCGCGCAGCTGAATTTTGGGCCAAATTTTTTTTAAACTTTTTGCCATCGATTCGATAAGAAACGAAAAGTTATTCTTCTTCCTACGCTAGGAAGAACATAACGTTTCCAAAATAGTACAGAATCACATCTTTCTCTTAAGTTCTCCCTATAAATAGGTACCTATCTATGTAGCCGTGATAGCAGGAAAGTTAACTATGACATTTGAGTTTGAAATGATATTGTGGAAATAGTAAAGTGCTAGCAATAAACCAAGACTTAAAAGAAAACGGCCAACCTGTCGCCGTGGAAAGACAATTAATATTTAACTAAGTACATACCACCTATTACCGACTGCTTTTAAAACTTTATAATCAAACCTAAGCTTTATGAAATTAGTCAGTTAAACTTCCTGGCACACAAATTGGGTTCTAAATCAATCGACGATCCTCAAAATTTAACAAAAACAGAAACACAAACTTTCACTACCAATATACTTAGGTACCATTAAACAACATAAATAATAGCTACATTATAATATGTCACGATTTATTTTTAGAAATATAAAGTTCAAAGACCTCAGCTACTTACATAAATTGTATGTAATAGGCTAATTCCGATCAATGTCTATAGTAAAATTAATTATTAATACGATGTGATAGAAGTTAATTACCACTGATCCGACATTATGTCAATCTATTAAGTATGATTTATTAGACAAGATAGTTTCTCTCAGTTTTTATTACCAAGTTCTTTCCGACATTTTACACCCTTAGCCTCATTTGAAATTAAACTTTATGAAAAGAAGCCAAACAGTACAATTTAAATAAAATAGAATCATCAACTAACATAACATCACACCTGCAATCCCCGAAGGGTTAGACAGAGGTTTGCCACCCATATTTCGCCAGGTTTATTTAAGTCCCTAGGGGCAAGCCTATTGTCATCAATCGGGTACAAACTTGAGGGTCCATACTCGTGTTTTTAATCGGTCAAGCCCGGCTAATGAGACACAATTGATTTTCCATTTTATCGTACCACATTTGGTACGCGGCAAGTCATACATCTCAGTCTCTCCTCCCCCTTTTTAATACATCCAAAGGTTGTCTTTAAAAGATCGCTCTTAGCAATAAGACCGCCCATTGTGTCACCCTTTGTAAAATTTCTATATTTATGTCTGTAATATATATGGTGTACATAATAAAGAGTATTCTATTCTATTCTCAATCTGTCAAAAATACAATCAATTTTCCCTCATTTTTTACATTAATTGTCGCTGAGATTGCCACTCCATTTTTGAACGTTTTTTAATACGAGAATTCGTCTTCTGGAAATCAACTGATGTTTTCAAAATTGTAATCCGGGTGCAGTCAACGAAATTAAAACAATATAGGTATTTGTAGAAGAACTTGCTAGGTACACTATTTATCACCACTACAACTTATGTATTATAATGATAGCTATAAAAATAGTAATAAAAATTCAAGCGCATAAAATCCACTCATCTCAGGCTATTGACGTCACAAACTCAGGTCAGCTGACAATAGGACAATACCTACGATGTCGACGACGCTTATAAAAAGTTCTTTGTTAAAAAATCTTGTGTGTATGCTTTAATTTTATAAGACATACTGCATATACTAAGCCACACAGCATGCAAAACATTTTACTTTTTTTTAAATGAGACTTAAATGTGTTCGTAATTTTATAGAGTGATATCATGTAATTGGGAGAAAACACTGGCTTAAGTAACACAGGTACTATACTCGTACCTAGCGCAGGAGTCAGGGCCTCACTACTTTGTTAAAAATTATTTATTCTAAAAATTATCTATTTATTTGGGTTAACGTTATTTCCGACCTGGAGCACTACGGAGTTCTAGAACGGTGGCCGCCACATAGCGTCTACCACTTAGCCGTGAACGACGGCACTGAAATGTTATTTAAAAAAGTACGATGATGTGTTATCTAGAGAGCGTTTTTTGACGCCATAAAGTCAACCCTGCTGCCATAATTTTCATGAGAGCCTTCTAGGAAACCGTAGCTTTATTCGTGATGTGTACTTTCGCTTTAAATTGGGTATGTTTTATGTTATTCTTCTGCGCATCGTCTATTGAGTCTGATGACAGATACAGGTACACCTAGATAACGCATCGATTTTCCCATCACTAAATAGCGCTTGTGACATCATAGTAGGTAGTCAAAAAAATGGCACGCTTGGTTTTCATACAGATCGTGATACTTGCGTATCTAGGTCTATCTCTATCTATGAGTGTGATGCTGATGAATGTCTAACAAATGATCCATTACGTCTTTATAACCAAAAGGACACATCATAAAATATTTACAGAAATCTCCAGAAGAAATAGATACTTACTCTGCGCAGAAACCTAAGTGTCTCCAATGTTAATTATATGACTTCAAGCATTTATGTCGGTATAAATAAGCATAATAATCATGGTATAATATGTGTAGGTAATTACAAGATGTCTAGAACTCTTAGTACCTACATGTTAGTAAGCAGTTACATATTATTAACATCCTGTTTGTAGCGGCTACGGCGTAGCAAGCGGGAAAATAATGGGTAGGTACCACGTTTTTCTACATAAACATGCTCTTTTCAGTATAAGGAAAAGAAAAGAAGAATTTTCTTTGTCTTTCAAATGATATAAAAGAAAACTTCGTTTTTTTCTGTGTCTATTTTTAGTAGCTGACCTGACAGACTTTGTCCTGTCAGGTCAGCCAAATTAAGTTCATACAAAAATACCATAGAAAAAATGACGTTCAGTTTTTCCCGAATTTGAAAATTTTCCGGGAAACGTTTTAAATTTTTCGGACTATTAAAATATTTTGCACACAAAAAATAGCGAAATCCAATCGGTCCAGTCGTTGTCAAGTGATGCGCTTGCCACGAATAGCATTTCATTTTTATTTATAAAAGATAGATAAGTACCCTACCTACTTCTTTAAAAGTGAATCAAAAATTTACATTACGATACGTGTGACTTATTCGTAAATAGGGCATTATTGCACGGCGTGAAATAAATGGTGTGTTGATATACTACTTAACTTAAGTCACACGTAAGTACGTACTTATACTATTTTATAGCTCATGTGACCTTAACCCGCACTTAAATCTTAAATTACGCTTTTCTGTGTAAAAATGGACTACTTACTTAAGTTACAGAAAAGCGGGACTTAAATGCGGGTTTTGATCAGACAGTGCTATAAAAGAAACTTGAATTAGCCTCTGGAAGAATAAAACATACGGTGACGAGGAGCTAAAAAATAAAAATGACATGCCCACGAATACAAAATATTTAAACAATTAGACCATTCGTGTATTTTGTTTAATAATGTTTATAGTCGTTGTAAAGATCTCTGAAGCATTGTATTGACTCTGCTGAGCTAAGCATTGTTTATCGTACAAACAATGAGCGAGTCATTTTACTTTCATTGTTCTATTTAGACTGTACTCGTCATGCTATGTATATTAAGGGATTATCTATTGTGAGAATCATTCTTCAGTTGTTCGTGTGAATAAGGCGGTGTTCGAAGAGAGTTGATAACGAAATTGAATTTGTACTTGATATTTGTTAGGGAAAGGACAGGGCCAGTAACACGATACCCTTTGGCCTACCAAGGGGTATCGTGATACTCTTTGATCCTAATCAAACGGTATCACGTTACCCACTAAGGATGTAGAGGTTAGATAGGTAGTCGTTCCGTTAAAAAAAAACTGGTATTTATTTGCTTCCTATTAAACTAGAAGCCGACCCCATCAAAGTTGCGCTATGCAGATGACATATTTGAAAGAGAAACGCTAAGCTTTGAGCTATACAGTGAAAACTAGCACTCGGCGACACCTAAATGTCGCTATTAGATCTACAACTTTTGGCGCTGAGTCGAGCGTTGAAAATCCAACAGGGCCCTTTAATTTAGGCATTCATTTGGATGTCGCCTAGCGTTAGTAAAACGGGAATCAATTTTGCTATAAAGTTTGTCGTTATAGAATCAGCGGAACTGCCAGCGTAATTCAGGTAGTGGTAAAAAAACTTGCATTGCTTTTTTACGAAACAAGATGTTTCTAATTTCCTTGAAGTAAACCAGCCAATGACTGAAGTTGCTAGGATGAAGAAATTTTCCATTTCGAAGGAGCACCTTTGGCGGAAACGCTTGTAAAGTTTTTTAAAGTAAACTGTTTGGGCTAAAGGGGACACCAAATGAAAGGCCGTTCTAAGTGTGACAATAATATGTTTATTATTTTTATATTTATATATTGGAAGGCGTGTTTTACTAATATTTACCAGGTGCTTACGTACTTTAGCTTTTAAGGAGGTCAGGCTAATTGCTGGACGCCACACAATAATAAACGCCATGTAATTGTACCCGTAAAATTGACAATCTCCGACTTGCTTAGTCAGAGACGTTCTTAATTAGTTTTAACTTTTTTTGCGCGAACATTTCGTCTCGGCTAAGAGGGTCATTGTATATTCAAGAGCCTTCATCCGTCATTACTCATCAGTATAAATTAATTAACTTTATTGTTAGAAAACATCTTGTTATTCTAGGTAATTAAAGTTCTATTAGGTAGGCATAAGTTTGATAAACATACAAAACAAAAATACAATATGGTTAGTATGTAATAATAGGTATTAACATAAATAATGGTTATTTTTCAAAAAATAATAATCCTTTGTTATAACCACAAAAATAGAATAATATCCTATCTTTTTATTCATTTGCATTTAGGTTATTGCAACATAATTGTATGTAGTAAAGCAACATTTATAACATAGTTTTAAGTCGTTTAATTTAGTATTAGTGTTAAACAAGTAATTGATTGAAGTGTTGATGATTTTTTGTTATTAAATGAAGTACGTATATTGTAACGAAATATACGTTCTTAAACGTAAATTAAATGACTTTCGTTACAATAATTATTCTTATGATTCTAGCAAGAGCACTCGACTAGACCTATGTCTGCCTAGTAGGTCCTTGGGAACAATACCTTCGCCTAGGTACGAAATCTTATCAATAGCTAATCCTATTAATATTATAAATGCGAAAGTTTGTATGTATGGATGTATGGATGTTTGTTACTCTTTCACGCGAAAACTACTGAACGGATTTTGATGAAACTTTACAGTAATATAGCTTATACATCAGAATAACACATAGGATACTTTTTATCCCGATATTCCCACGGGATCAAAACTTACGCGGGTGAAACCGCGGGGCGCAGCTAGTTTATAATAATTGAAAAAAAAAAGTATGGCAGCTATGGCGGGTTTATGGTGGCTATTGAAATAATTATAGCTATTTATACAGGGTTATTTTAAAACGCGATGATTATCGATATCAAAACACGATAAAATTAAAAATTTAAAAAAAAAAATTAAGTTTACCGACCTCTCATAGGCCCGTATTACAGAACGTCACTCAATACTCAAGCATTACTTAAAACTAGATTCCAGCCATTTGATTGGTTGAAACTAGTTTTAAGTAATGCTTGAGTATTGAGTGACGTTCTGTAATACGGAACTTAGTGTTGTTACTCAAAGTACAGTATTCCCAAATTAATAATGGGCATGCAGATCTTCGCTAATTGTCGTATTCCCGGAAACACAAAACACATAATTCTACTAAATTATGCATGAAGAAAATGCACTCTTCCGACGCTCGGGGAATACGACCGTTGCCGAACAGTGACGAAGATTTCCATGCATATTATCACTTTGGGAGACCTGTATGACTTGATAAAAACTGTTTTCTTATGTTTCATCGTGTTTAGTTATCGATGCCCATCACATCTGTGAAGTTAACACAAAAAAGAACAGATTTTTTAAACTGATATTTTAAGTGACTATACCTAATAACTGCTTTCGCATCGCATCCTTGATCAGCTTCAGCTTCGCATAAAATATATATAATACTATCCACGATCTGTTACCAAAGGATTCTCGGTTAATTTGGTCACATTGCCCGCAGGGAACCAGATAATCTAGAAAAGTTGGTGGTGATGGGCAAGGTAGATGGGAAAAGACTTCGCGGACAGTCACCTAACCGCTGGTCAGACCAAGTAACCGCCCTCACTGGACTCTCTGTTACGACCGCCCTGAGAGAAGCTGAGAACCGTACGAAGTGGAAGAATACGTGCATAAAGCCACGAAGGCCTTTCGGGGACACGACCTTCAGTAATGAAGTACGTGACCAAGAAGATGATAACTGCGGCCGATAGCCCCACAAAAAATCATCAAATTAATTTATTTTTAGTTTTCGCATACTTATTTAGATATCAATACCTACCGATCGCGTCTGCGGTGTTTAGCTAGCCAATATAAAATAGCCCTGTGTAGTAGTTTGATTCAATACTCAACAGGTGGGCCATAGCGCATTGTTCCACATCAAGCGATCCTCATTACCTTCACGCGACGCCATGATAATAATTTTTATAAAAACTTGTTCGAATCGATACTATTGTTATTTCAATGTCATATAATTGTTATATTTTTTGTACCTAACGATAAATATAATTAATGCCCATACCATCTGACTAGCAACCTCGATGTTATTTGAAATGAGGACAAAATTACACGCTTCAACTGTTTTTAACTTATCTAATAATGTTGTAACAAGAATAATTATGTTTTAAATATTTTATTATTAAGTACTTAATCTTTTTCTTCAATTTAGCCAGCATCTTGCATAAAGTATGCATCATTTGTCCAGCATTACTAGTTCATAATGGGGTGCATGAAAGGCGCCTCCCCGAGCGACGTATCTACTGAGCCACTAGCCGCGGGTTGATCGGCTAAGGGTCAGGACACATTGATCGACGGCCATACAACCTAAAAGGCGGCGTTGTTTCTATTAAGGGAAAACGAGTCCTGGGAGTGGAGACCGCGTATCGGCAAGCGCAATGTGTGACACCAGCTAGATGCACTGACGCAGTTCCGGATTAGCCCATAAGCAAATTATGCAATTGCTTAGACCATCACGTCTCGGAGGACACCATAAACAGCACCAAAATATATTTACTAGCACATAAAAGGCAAGGCGGTTTGAGCTTGACATGCCTATGCCCAGCAGTGGAATGCTGATTGGCTGAGTTGACTATAATAATAATATCATTTATTTCAGGTACCACATAACTCATATCAGAAAACATCTTTAAAATAAAAACCAAACTACAACTATACCAAATGAAATGTTTCCACAAAAAACCCATTTACTTGTATTCATGAAAAACACATGTGCCGACGGGGTTTTGAATCATCATGCTCAAACCATTTATTTATATGTATAAATAAGTATCTTTCATAGTTACATATAAAAATAAAATAATAAAACAATTACAATGTTATCGAATTAAACAATACAGACATAACATAACGAAAAAGAATGAAAGATGATTGCTGAATCGTTACATAAAACTGCAATCTAAGTATAAAAAATAATATTATTTTTTCTGTATATTAAGACATTTATCTTAACAGCATACTATTATAGTGCTATTGTACTGTTAAGTGAAAATAAATAAGTATTCGTAATGGTTGAGTTATCAGTGACGTCACACAACATGGCGTCTTTCTCATGTAAACAAACACGAAAGTGAAACGTTGATATGTTACGCCGATCGCGTTACACTTCACTTGTTATTAGTGGAATCTCCGAACGGGTGAAAATGGTAACTGTAGGCAACAAAAAATTGACAGTGATGAATAAAGTCAGTCAGTGACGATTAGAAAGAACAATTATTAAAACTTACTTCATGTAAACGACCTCGGCTTGGTGTCGCAGAAATCGGCTTCGAGACATTCTTTGATTTAATGAAGACATTACAAATCATTAGGAAGCTATAATATAGTTTCTTATGACTTATATTATCATCATGCTCATCGATGCTATTCATAAGTGACACTTTACTCAAGTTGGCAATCAAATCCACTGATCGTCTCGGACTCTCAAACCGAACATAAAACTAGACATGCGCTATAAGACTGAACATTCCTGAACAGTGTACCCGTCGCCAAAGTATTTATTTTAATATTATATTTCATAATATAACAACTGGTACAGCTAATTACAAATGAAAAATTCTACTATGTAACAATAATCGAAATGAAATCCTTTAACAAACTGTGTCTGCAATTGACCTTTTATTATCTGTTTTGTATTTTAAAAAGTCAAAGTTATACGTACTTGAAATGTTTTAAGGCGAACCTAAACACTTTCCTTCGGAATTACATAAAATCTCCGATACGATAATAATGCTGTTGCTAAATGTATGGTCATTGAACCACAGTCAACTACTTTGAAACTGTTATTGTGTTACCAAACTTAATATCAGTAATGTGGTACGTTTATATGGAACTTTCACCTTTTTGTTTTAGACCTTTTTTTACCAATTTTATGGTGTTTGCATAAAGGGCCACTGTCGGCAATTGTTCGATGTAGTTTGTCGTGACTTTTATTTTCGCAAAATCTATTTATGTCAGAAAAAATTACTGTTATAAATAAAAATAAAATTTCATACGAACTGAAAAAAGTCTCGTACCGTTTATTTTACCATAAAGTGAAAATAGCATGTTATCCTGTTGTAGCCGTTCGTAGCACGCGTGCTACGAACAGGCAAATGTCGTAGCTCGTAGCAAGCGTGCTACATCCGTAAATGTCGTAACTTACGATATTTTTCAGGATAGTCTAAAATAAATTAGAGTAACGCTGGTAAATAAAAAAAAAAAAATTCTTATCGTCGTAACTTCCTTTTTAAAATTCTACTTCAACATGAACCTACAACAGACATTTACAGACCTGTCATGAAAAACAGTTATTTTGAGTAAAACAACGTTGGCAGAAGACAGAATTTAATCCACAAAAGTATGAAAACCTGAACTAAACTCTCCACCATTTTAACATTTTCTGCCCATTGACTCCAAATGCTGTTAATATTTAATAAGACAGAGTAAGGGAACGAGTCTGTATTGACGACAAGAAGCCACGCGCAAACACTCTAAATAAACCATTAGGACTAACCACACTTATTCAGCTCTGTTCAGCTTTTGTCCATAGAAAACAACGATTTTGTATGAGATGCGTATGCATCCGTTCAGCTGCGGAAAGCTGAACGGACTCCATAAAAAATCTTTGTTTTCTATGGACTAAAGCTGAACAGAGCTGAATAAGTGTGGTTAGTCCCTTAAAAGTATTAAAGTATCCAATTTGTGGCAAGCGTCCGTGTGTAAACATAGAAATGTAATAAAGAAGGTAAGTAAAGACTCGGTAAGTAAATGAAATATATGAAGGCACTCGGTATGTGTGGGATTAGTCAGACATGTTATTACTGGTTGTTAATTATTTTCACTGTTACACGTGGAATGGCATCAAATATGTAGTATTTTGTTTCATTTTTTCTAATTATATTTAGACTACTGATTATTAATATTACTTTAAAAATGTCTTTGACATATCTCAGGCCCTCTTTTATTAATTGATACGATAATTAAAATGTCCACGCTCGATTATTTTGTAACCTTTTACTCTCTCAGGTGAAGAAAGAGGTTTTGAATTATGTTTTGTTGTAGGTACTACATAGATCATAAAACTGGTACTTACCTATTATTAAGAAGTCGGGTAGAAGCCTTTTTAATACCATACTGGCTCATTGCAAGTTGGTGATTTCAGTCACGTCATCTGCTGAGCCTTTTCCCAACTATGTTGTTGGGGTCGGCTTCCAGTCTAACCGAATGCAGCTGAGTACCAGTAATTTAAAAAAATTAATTAAATTACATGAAGCGACTGCCTATCTGACCTCCACAACTCAGTTAATGGGTAATACGATACCCTTCCTTGATGAGACTAGTTATCAGACTGTTGGGCTTCTGACGACCCGTAACGACTGTCAAAGTCGGGAGTTCGGGACCAACGGCTTAGCGAGATTCCAAGGCACGATAAGAGATTCCTGACCTGCAACCCTGGTTCGAGAAGCGGATCCCTTAATCTACGGGCGGACATCACTATATTCTAAAAAAATCCTCATAGATAAACAGAATGTAAGAAAAGTTTAACTAGTTTTAAATTAAGGTGCCTTCCATCAGTTCCATTTCACGGAGTTCGCAATGAGCATATAATAACACACATTATATCATAGGTGGGTAAAAATAAAGTGTTTCGAGGTAAACGGCGTGGTATTGCGTGACCGTCTTCGCCGCGATAAACGAGTAAACACGTTATAATTCACCCGCTGCGGCTCTGCTAGTGCCTATCTTGTATGGTCAACAAAGACATTTTCTGTAGGTCTTATTATTTTTGCAAGTGCTCTGGTAATATCTGCCGTACCGTGTATCTTTTTCTCAGTGTGTTGATAGCAATCTAAATGGACCCGGCCCAGAACTCGGCCACTTGTTTGGCGCCATCACCAGCATCCATCAGTTCCTGTAACGTGCAGCTGACAGGATACGCAGGACACGATAACAAGTGTCCCATCATTTGTGGTATAGCACCACATTTACACTCCAAGGCAGAATCGTCTATGAATCTCCACCCGAACAGGTTATCCTTGCTTTGACCAACCTGGGTCCGGAGTCTGTTTAAATACTTCCAGGTTAGCCAAGGTAACTCATGTCCAGATTGGAGGTCTTCAGCGGCTGGAACGAATGATTTGGATAAGGAAGCACCGGCTCACCACAGCTTCAGTCTTTCTTGTGTTCGTTTGCCAGTGAGCGGTACGACACACTTTAAAAAACTGTTTCAACTTTTCAGCCTTTGTGGCATAAGGATGTTGCCGTGCTAAGGGTGTCGTGTGTCGAAGACCATTTTGGCTCTTTCGCTGGAACCTGCCACCGCTCTGCGAACCACTAGTGGCGCTATTCCTGCCAGTGGCTGTATTTGTACCGGGGTTGGGTTTAGGCAACTAGTGACATGACGTTTCATTCAAAACAGTATACACTAGTTTTGTATAGGCAGAAGGACTCAACACGTGTATAGTCAGTATAGTTTGCAGCTAGACTGCTTTTTATGACACAATTAATCTATTTTGGAGTTCTCAGAGTACCTGTATTATACTAGGTATATAATAATACTTATACTATACTAGGTACTCTGTTCAGATCAGATCTTGGTATTTTATCTTATTGAATAGTTCATTTCATTGTTGTCAATTATTATCCATTATAGTAGGTACCTAAAGGAAAATTAACTGAAATATTTTCCAACATTAAAGATTTTAAAATAGATTCAATGAATGCCATTGTTTCTATTATTTTCTGATTAAAATCATTGCGTGCAGACCATGCTAATGATAAGGACTAAAAACTGTAATCTGCTCTAAGGAAACTCATGTAAAAAGTAACTAATTAAGTATCCGATCATTTTACAGAAGAGATTGTTATAATGTGAAGTTCCCACGATAAAAGTGAAAACTTACGACTTGAGTCGAGTATACGCGATTCACCACCGAGTACATACGCGAATCAGCGCCGAGTTTTCAATTCAAAAACATTGTTTTTGCAGACTGTACAAGTAGGGATTCCACTTTTACTTTACTTTTATAGCGCATGACAAACAAAGATCTTTATATTGAAACAAGCAGGTAGGTATGGCTGTATACAACCACATAATACGTCCACATTCATACTAAAACTGTTTCTATTTAGAAATATCAAGGTAAAGCTAATTATAAATGATTAATTTTTATTATCGTTGCTAACTAAACATTCTGCAGTGCTAACTATGGCTAACTCACATGCATGGTATAATAATGTAGTGTTTTCTATATCAGCTTCTCAATTTCATGGACACCTGTTACAATTTGGTAATTATTGTCCACTACACGCAAAGCTTACCTATACCTACTACGTTTTCATTGAAAAGCAGTGGTGGCCCAGTGGGAACGGACCCGTCTTAAGAGTTGTAGGCCCTGGGTTCAAAACCCGGGCCGCTTTACTTTGTATAAAAAATTTCATCACCACTACTCTCAAAACGGTGAAGGAAAACATCGTTGAGGAAACCGGCGTGTCTTAGAACCAAAAATTCGAAGACATGTGACATCTACTAACCCGCACTGGCACACTTGGTAGATTACAGCCCACTAGCTGTCACAGAGAGGAGGCCTGTGTCCTAGCATCCCAGCAGTGGGAACATTACAGGCTGATTACGCTTACGTTTTCATAAGATAAATCACATGCATAAACCTAAGTATCTATTCTTTTTTGTTGATAATTTCTACAGTTACCACATCTTAGTCACAGCTCAATAAATTCAAGCTGCATGAAAAAAGTAACTACTTTGCCCAACAACCGTTTTCTAAAATGCAACAATCATCACGAAAATTACCTGTTAGATTGTCAAACTACTTAATTGTCAAGTGATTTAACTGGTGGATGTGATTTCAGTTAGCCAATCACATCTGAAGGCCAATTCTCGTCTTTAAAGATGTTCAAATTCAAGTTGCGATTTCATCTCAGACACAATTAATGACAAAAACTTATCAAAAATGATGAGAAATGTCAAAAATGTCTTTCTAAAAAATACGGAAACTGCCCCTCAATTGAAAATTATTAGCTTGGCACTCTGTCAACAAATGTATTTATTGGTCTTGTAAAAACCTAGTATAAGCCATAAAACATTTTCTCTTTATTTTAATGAAGTTTAATTAACTCTACAATTAATGTTTGAAGCAGGTGCTGAATCAAAGGTTTTTCTGAAAAATGTTCTCAGTGATCAATATCATACAAATAATTACACAGCGATTCCAAGGAAAAGCACAAAGGGGCTCTATTTCTTCGCAATTTCTTTTTATTACACCCAGTTTTACTTAACTATTTTAGTGGTCACTAAATTGTATAGTAGCACGCTTGGTCACCGCACGCTATAACTTCGCCACAATATGAGGGAAAATCAATAATAGTTCAGTTCTTGAAAACATTCTTAGTTGTTACACAAATAATACAGTGTGTACTGGAACTGTTTGCTCCACATAAACATGTCGCGAAGTCGGTAAAAAACAACTTTGTTTCTACAAAACACATTTATGACATGTATGTTTTCTATTAATGTGTACCTACGTATATGTATTTGAGGGTGTGTGTAGTGTGTCTGCTTGTGTATGTTGTTGTGTTGTTTTGTGTTTTTTATGTAAATATTTTTACATTTTCTACCTTCTTAACGATAGGTAACTAGACGCGTGTTAATTGTTAAGTGTAAGATGGTTTGGAAAATACAGGTAAAGTATTCCTACAGTTTATCTGCCTGTGTAATTATTGGGATGATGCATTCATTATTTGAGATATCTTTGTGAGTCACTGTGTTAGAGAAGATTTACAGTGTGAAATTTCTCAGCCATGAATCATTGTCAACATACCTTTTCTCAGGAGACAGATCCCAGAGTAAACACAAATGCTACAATTAGTACCTATATAAATAAATAACATAATATCAGCCTATATAAATCATCATCATCTACCTAGCCTTTTCCCAACTATGTTGGGGTCGGCTTCCAGTCTAACCGGATGCAACTAAATACCAGTATTTTACATGGAGCGACTGCCTATCTGACCTCCACAACCCAGTTACTGTGTAATACGATACCCCTTGGTAAGACTGGTTGTCAGACTTTCGGGCTTCTGACTACCCGTAGGTAACGACTGTCAAAGATCCACAAATGACAGCCGGGACCAACGGCTTAACGTGCTTTCCGATGCACGGAGGGGTCTCGGTATGTAAAGATGGTCACTCATCCACAGACCAACCGCGGCAAGCATAGCTTAACTTGATCGATCAACCTGTGTGGCTGTTATTATTTAGCCACGGGCCCCTTTACCACGCCTATATAAATAAATAACATAATACCCGAAGAGTTAGGCAGAGGTTTACATATAGTACCTACCCCCACATTTCGCCAATTATATTTTTAGTCCCACGTAACAGGGGGCGAGCCTATTGCCATTAACCGGACACTTATTCAGATTCCGCGCTGCTACTGAAAAATTACTAATGGAAAAACCCCAATAACACTTTGCCCGAAATAGGAATCGAACCATAACCAACGTAGCGCTTGCGATCACTAGACCGTTTGCGACCGACTCCCGCACCAACGAGGCAGTTTATTTTTCTCATAATATTTATGTATGCGTTGAAGCAGTAGCCGAAACTCAACGAATGAGAAAAAAAAATGTTAATGGCAACCATTTAAAATTTTAAATGTTTCTAACTATGTCGTAATCATCACATTGTTTGATATTATTATTATTAAGTATTATGTAACGACGTTAGATAGAGGAAGTGTAATTAACTTTTACGTGTGCATATTACTGTTACTCAATTGTAATTACTGGCCGAGTAACACTTTTGCAGTTGTGTATTTCAGAAACAAAGGAAATAAACTGTCCTAGGTACTGTTTTTATTTTAATAAATTTTCTTTAGCTCTAGGTAAGGGCTGATTTTTCAATCGACAGATATTTTTTAATAGTGGAATAAAATTGACGTCTAACAAATTTTGTATGAAAGAACTTTCAAAAATTCAAACGTTATTCCTCGGATAAAATTATCTGTAGAATAAGTCTGGTCTTGAGAATAAATTTAAAATTTTTGAAAAATTTTCCATACTAGAAATGTCAGACGTCAATTTTATTCTAGGATAAAAAATATCAGAGGGGCAATTCTCGTAATTTTAAGAACGTTGACAGTCTGATCTGTCTCAATCTGTCAAAAATACTTACCTCTAATTTCCCTACATTTTTGACATTGATTGTCGCCGAGATGAGGTTGCGACTAGATTTTAAACATTTTTAATTACAGGAATTGGCCTTCTGACTTTGGTAAAACCAGCTCTTAATTTACAATCGAAAAAGACTTTTTTTGTCGACTTTCAACATTTATTTAAGCCCAGGCTGGCAGGCAGCACAATAGCATAACACTACAGTCTTTGAGAACACACATGTGCATAAATCACTCACTGATTTTCTATAGACAGCTAGGTAGGTACACGTCTACCTACCTAATAAAAGTGTAAATTAAGTTTGTATACTACTCGAAGTATGCATACTGTAATAATGAAGGGGTAAGTGGACTAAGGTGTTAACTAACAAAAAATTCAAATAGAGATTTAGAAAATAATTTTCTAACGCTCATATCTCAATTTGAATTTTTTGTTAGTTAACACCTGTGTCCACTTACCCCTTCAATTAAAATTAGATGTTTTGAGCCCAACAGATGATTTATCGTCACTTAAAACCTATGTTCATGCAAGAAAATCGATTTTTTCAGTTTTTTCAGATAACACCTTTGTCCACTTACCCCTTCAATTATCTCTCATTACCTAGGTACCTACAAGATAATACAAAACTTGGAAAACCCATAGTTTTCTTTATACATTATGATGATTTAAGATTATATTGTACATATTGTTACATTAGCAAGTGGTGACAGATCGTGTCTTCACAATACGAAGTCGTCATTCAGTCGTGTCTGAGCACTAAACTGTCTGCTAGCCACTTAACATTGGGAGTCGGCAACCGTGAAACGTGAAACCTCGGAATCGAAACCATGACAACCGTTTATTACACTAATATAACTGAAGAAAAAATGTGACCTCATCGCTTGCGAAAACATTGATGGATACTATTGATTGTGTACAGTCAACCAAACAGTTTAGTGTGCAAGAAACATAGACATCTTTGCAGTTATATTCATTGTCAACGCAAATATGACAGTAGGTATAATTTTCGGTAGGAAAACGTTTAAGCCTACTGCTATAAACAGTTTTAACACATTTTTTTTCGTAGGCATTGTGCTACACACACATACTTACATAATCAGACTATACTGTTCCCACTGCTGGGACACAAGCCGCCTCTCTGTGAGAGGGAGTGGGCCATAAATCACCACGGGTTCCAAGTGCGGATTGATGAATGTCGCATGTCTTCGATTTTTTTGGTTTTAGGTCACGCTGGTTTCCTCATGATTTTTCTTTCATCGTTTTGAACACACGCGCTACACATAACTAAGACAAAATGAATAAAATAGGCTTTTTAAACATTGGGTATTGGACCCAATCAGACAACCCTTTTCAAAGACTAACCTCTGAGTAGACATAAAACTTAAAAAACGTTGGAGTTAGAGCCACGACAGTGGACACTTAGTCATTATTGCTTTTGTTGATTGTACAAATAAATTATTTTTGTTGAGGCTATTCCTTTCTGAATACAAACTGTTTAGTTACGTGATAAACACGAGCCAATGAACAGATTACCTAAAGTCCCCGTCACGAGAAAAAGCTATAAATTTTGTAAACACATATTCAGGGGTTCGCAACCTTTGGATCGAATAAAAAAACAGTTATGGAATGATTTTTATTTGTATATAGGGATATAATTATGTTAACACACACATATAATTACTGTCTTCAGACGATTCCGAGTATTCTGCAGCATTGACTGTGTCAGCGTGAACTTACTTCAAAATGGCGGCGCAAATGTTTACGTTCCATGAGTCAGACGCGTTCCAGTACCACAAAACATTACACGACAGCACTTTATATCGCTAAAATATAACCCGACCAAGTGAAATTTCTCGATAGTTTCGTATAACACGTATGTTACTTTGAGTTGATTGAATTTGGGATTATTTGTTTAATGAAGGAATGAATTAGCTGATTGAATTTGGGATTATTTGTGTTGATTCATTTGTCGCTACGTAACTTAATACAAGTTCTATATTAACAAAATTTATAGCTTCTCGTGACGGGGACTATAAGTGTAAGCAATAAAGAACAAATTGAATGTGTTTCATAGTATCATTCGGCCAAAAGGAAAGGTCTGACAACCAGTCTTATCAAGGGGTATCGTATTACCCAGTAACTGGGTTGTGGAGGTCAGATAGGTAGTCGCTCCATGTAAAATATTGCTATTCAGCTGCTTGCGGTTAGATTGGAAGCACAAGAAAGTTGGGAAAAAGCTAGGCAGATGATGATCAGTCGGTCAAAAGGATAGAGAAATTTGAAAGCCTTGATACTAACCCCTTACTAATAATAGTATTATAGCGGATGAATAGTTACACACCGATTTCTCTCTTTCAGTCTTCAGTAATTTGACGTTTGAAAGAAGAAAGAAGACAAAACGTTTATTAGTGAGGGGGTTGAACCAAAATAATAAAACAACATAAGTTTAAAAAAATATTGGGTCCCATTAATGCATGTTGACATCACGGCAGGCCACGGCGAAAATGGCGGGACGAGTTTGACTCCTACCGAATGGCTGATCATACATAATCAGCCTATAATGTTCCCACTGCTGGGACACAGGCCTCCTCTCTATGAGAGGGAGTGGGCCGTAATCCACCACGCGGGCCCAGTGAGGGTTGGTAGATGTCACATGTCTTCGAATTTTTGGTTCTAGGACATGTCGGTTTCCTCACGATGTTTTCCTTCACCGTTTTAAGAGCAATGGTGATGAAATAATATATACACAAAGTAAAGCGCCTGACGGGGTTCGAACCTACGACCTGCAACTCGTAAGTCGCGGCCGTTACTACTCCAAGGACAAATCGGAACTAGCAAAAGACAGAATTGTATAGAAAAGAGAGAGGGGCTTTTGCCCAGCAGTGGATTAGATTAGATTTTAAAAAATTAAAACTTTTCCAGAAAAGGCATAAAATAACCAATCTCAGGAAACTCATAAAAAATATTTCCTACTGCAAAGAACACATTTTATCTCGTGTCGCTTTTCTTCACAAGCAAAAGCAATGTCGTTTCTTTTGAGACCCTAAAACCGATGATCATTTTTGGAATTGGAATTCCATACAATCTAGCATGGAAACTAGCATATTTACCTACATAAAATATGTCTACCTATATTTTATATTTTTACTCTTCAATTTATGTAAATAATGTCACCACCACTGCTTTCAAAACGGTGAATGAAACATCGTGAGGGAAGCATTTCCTAGAACCGAAAATTCGAAGATGTATGAAATCTACCAATCCGCACTGGGCTCGCGTGGTAGATTACACCAACTCCCTCTCGAAAAGAGGAGGCCTGTGTCCCATTTCCCAGCAGTGGGATCATTATAGACTGCTAATACTTATAAAGTGAAAATCTTCTAAAAGTTAAAAACAATTTACATAAAATGTTATTGTCCTATCGCAGGTATGCTGGAAGAGATTTCTTAAGAAATAAGCATCACCTTTGTACCTATTTTTCTGTTCTGGTTTTTCTTTACTGTTTATATATGTGTGTACATAAATCCTACTTCCTACTAATATCCTACTAATATTATAAACGCGAAAGTTTGTGAGGATGGATGGATGGATGTTTGTTACTCTTTCACGCAAAAACTACAAAACGGATTTTGATAAAACTATACAGTAATATAGCTTAGACATCAGAATAACACATAGGATACTTTTTATCCCGATATTCCCACGGGATCGAAACTTACGCGGGTGAAACCGCGGGGCGCAGCTAGTGGTAAATAAATAAATGTTTAAGTATGTAATCTTCTCTGTTAGACATCTCCCTAATTACATTCACATGGCGTCACATTCGCGGATGATATTAACCATGGATGTGAGTCATTCGTTTGTAAAATATGATATGGATCATTTATAAACACAGTTGTTCACATACCAATCCAGACGTATCGAAGTGTAGCCGATATCTACGTCAGGCTATGGGATGTTTTCATTTAATCAGTCTACGAATTCTAGATTTCATTTCAGCCCTATAAACGGTTTATTTTCTAAATATTTACTCCCAATTTCATAGGAAAAACTGCAGTAACCCCCACAATTGGCAAACAGCTGACTTCTTTGAAGAACCTACCTGAACTGGAGTCAAGATTAGTTAGTATATGACTAAAGTAGATAGTCGCACACGTTGCTTGTTTGATTAAATACTTAAGTCAAACTTTCAGAAGTACTTACAATTCCTAAAGATGGTGGATGATATTAAAATAATATAGTGTTCTATAACCTGTTGCACTGTAAGCGACTTAATCAATGCTCTACATACCTAAATATCATCATTGTTATCGAGAGTAATCGACAAGGTATGTACACCTACATGCAACGGCGTGCACTTGATAATGACGTAGTAACTCACCGGCATGCTAACCTTAGTCAAGGTTATCCACACATTACTGTTTTTACATGCTTTTCGTTAGGTCAGCAGAGAAGTCACACTATCACTATCCAAAAAGCTGACACTATAGGTAAACCATCTCCATGGATAATTATGATATCACGGGTAAGGGAACGTGGATATATTCCTTCAAAGGGACCCAATGGACCAATGGCAAGTGCCATTGTAAAATTATCGAAACAGTCTTAATTGGAGATCAAAGAGACACCAATCTTCTTCTCTACTCTCACTCTCAGTTAGTACCTACCTAATTTTCTAAGTAAGGTATCTACTTACAAAATTAGGTACGTACGTATAGGTAAAACTGGTTAGAAAATTGGCATTTTTATCGAGATTCGTCCTTGAATATGCACTCTTAAAAGTTTCTATTATGAAACAAGATAACAAAACGATCGAAGTGCCGTTTATTCAGAAAAACGTTAAGCGAACCACAAGAACTGTGTTGAAACATATTATAATATAATTTCAGCTGCAATCGTGTTTATCACGTGCTCGTAACTAGAATAATCATAAAGATAGCATAATAGGTTAATTTATTTTAGTGCGATTGTACGAGTAGGTACCTACTTTTTTAATAATTCATGATCATGTACAAAATTATAGATAGTGCAATCCACGAAGACGCGCCCCACTCTTTTTCCTAATACTTATAGCACAAGTCTGCAACATTCATCTAATGTTTTAGTTTTATTAATACACACTAATTATTATTAGTGAGTAATTAGTGTGTATTGAAAAAACTAAAACACTAGTGGAATTTACTAGCGATGACCACTAACGATTCGGAAGAAGAGTGGGGCGCGTCTTCATGGATTGCACTACCTATATACTGAATTTGACATCATCTGACGAGTGATTACGATTCATGTTATCATGTTAATTATGATCTAAAGGGCAATTCTCGTAATTTTTAAGAACGTTTACAGTCTGATCTCAGTCTCAATCTGTGAAAAATACGTCAAATTTCCCTATGTTTTGACAAATTTTTGACATTAGTTTGTCACCGAGATGAGACTGCGACTAGATTTTGAACGTTTTAAATTACAAGAATTGACCTACTGATCCCTTGTATAGCCAGGTATTTGCGAAAGAATGTACAGAGGCAAGCACATCAAGCTACCCCAATCTGTCAGATTTTCCCAATTGAATATGAACCTTATTCCTTTGTGCTAAAGTTGAAAATCTACCAAATAAATTTGACAGATTGGGGTAGGTTGACCTGCTGGCGTCTGTACCTTTAGCCTACCCTTCTATTTTTAGTCTATCGCGATCCTCGTACTTGACAAACATAGGAAACACTCGGCTCTGCACCCTTCTCATCCAGTTTGTCCCATCTATTTGGGGGGAGTCCCGAGGTACGCTAGCTGATTCGTGGTCTCCGCCCATGGACTCGCCCGCTCCAAAGGCTTGACTTCGCCTGACGAGTGATGACGATTCTTGATACCTATCATGATAATTATTATCAGACCACTTGGATAGCCAGTTATTTGTGAAAGAAGGTATTTTTAACCTACTCATCTTTATTTAGCCTATCGTAATCCTCCGCTACTTGACAAACTTACGCAAGGCAACACCCGGCTCTGCACCTTCCTCATCCAGTCGGTCCCTTGGTCCATCTATCTGGGGGGCGCGGCGTCTCAAGCTACGCTTGCTGATTCATAGTCTCCGCGACTTCGCCCGTGGACTCGTCTGCTGCAAAGACTATCGGACATTCAACAGACATTTCTGGCCTTCTGTCATCATTCTTCTATTTATAGTTATTGTTTCATAACCTATGATTACCCTAGGTACTGTTGCGTGTTTGAAATGCGGACAGACAGTTCGTATTCAAGTAATTATAATGAACAAAATAATAGTACCTATTCTAATCAAACTAAACAATAAAGTTGAAGCTGCTTTATCCAAACAAACGTGTATTGCTATTATTGAGTCGCTATTGACATACATTGCATTGTGAGTGGGGTAACAATGCTATTTTCCATCTGCGAACCGAATTAATTTTACGCTACAATTCAATCAAACACATACTGGCTGTATTAAATGGTTAATAGAGCTTCATTTGTGTATTCCAGAATTATGTAGGTACAACTTGTAACTATAGTTACAAACGTAATTAGTAAAGGCTTTCCACCAAGTTTTAAAATTCTCTGGATTTAATTTAGTACGTCAGCATGAACGTAGGCAGCTCTCGCCTACAAATAATCCCATCCCACACTTCCCAAGGGTGTAATAAAAACAACTGAGGGTTTATATTACCTCCCTAAATTCACTAGATTTAATGTAGCATCCTGCTGTGCGCTAGTATTAACAGTATGTTACAATTTACAATCTGTGGAGTGTCATAATATGGTGTTGAGACCCATTAAATAAATAAATAATTATAGCGATTTAAGAATATCATTGGGTTATCAGGGATCAAAAGTCTTACAAATGTATGCTTCTGTATGTCTTAGTTAAAAACAACCGGTTAAATGTCAAGTGTGTCCAATTCACAATTAGTTTTTCCAACCATTGCAAAATGTGTGAAGAAAATCCCGCGTGTGAATATAAGCTTCCAAATATTTTTAATAACTTCTGAGAACAAGGGATTTGTTATTGAACACGTATTTGTTGCAACACAGTATCAAATTAAAATAGCTATAGCGAAACTCTGCAGACGTGATGAGTGCTGGGTATAAAAAAATAAAATGATTTAATGTTTATTTGGGGGTCAACGACCACTGTTAGTTTTGTTACTTGAAGTACGAGCTGAGAAACGCTGTTTTCTTTTGTTTTATCATATTTAGTTATCGAAACCAATCACGTCTGTGTTTACACAAAAAAATCTGATTTTTTAAACTGATATTTTAAGTGATTACATTAACGGCAGTCGATGAACCCACAAAAACCATCAATTTTTATTTTGTTTTTTCATGTTTAGATATAGATACCCAGCACGTCCGCGGAGTTTCGCTAGCTAATTTAATTTAACCCTGTATAGGTACAAATAAACTACATTAATTAGTCATAGAAAATACATTCAACTCGATTCTATGAACAACAACAAAGTCTGATCTAAAATGATGAGTGATGAACGATACTAAACAAATAGGTACGTTAACACTTTACTAATCACTTAATAACATTACATCAGGATTATGAATAAATATTAAATTATGATTGTTGATTATTTATCCTGCACTCTGCCTTGGATTTTCTTATCTTTTCAAAACAATAACAGCACAGCAACAAGATAGTTATAATAAAATTAGCAGCGCCCCGCAGTTTCACCCGCATATAAATGTCGATCTAGTGGGAATATCGGGATAAAAAGTATCCTATGTGTTATTCTAATGTATAAGCTATATTACTGTAAAGTTTCATCAAAATGCGTTCAGCAGTTTTTGCGTAAAGGAGTACAAACATCCATCCATAAATCCTCACAAACTTTCGCGTTTGTAATAATATTAGTGCTTAGGACTAATCGCTAAGAATCTCTCAACATCATTATGTAAGATCACACAAACCGTGCCATCTGTTCTTGCCCCATCGGCATGTCTCACGGAAACCTTACAAAACATGCGTACCCTAGTGATGAATGGCTAAACCGGTTCATGAGACATGTCAGCAGAGCGCTAACAGCTTACCATTTATACACCTCGTGAAGATATTTGCTATCTTGGCAGACCTTGACACACTGGCATCGTCATGATAGTTAGGGAGGCGAGGTAGCTAAATGGCGTAATTCAACGGCGCCGTCGAGACCTATCAAAATCGAAAGATAAAATGATTTCGAAAAGAAAAGCTCGTATGGTAAAAACCATTTTAGCGGTGGGTTTGGCGTGTACGGTTTTTCAAAAATGTTAAAAAAAACAGTTACTTGGGCATTCTCGAGCGCGTCAGATATTCATACTACGTTTGCCCCAAGTGCCTCTGATAGCAACGGTATACTAATCTGCCGGTTTGCGTGGTGGGGGTAGGCATATAAAGTAGTCAAAAATGCAAAAAAAAAAAAATTACTCGAGCGCGTCAGATTTTCGGAAGGGGTGTTAAGTAGGCCCCAAGGAAGCTCCCTTTAAAAAAACTGACGATTTCGGCGTGACGATAAGTTGCGATGAATTTTTGAAAATGCAAAAAAAAAAGTTTTTTTGAAATACTCGAGCGCGTCAGATTTTCATAGGGGAGGTTTATCTCGGTATCCTGAAAGCATATTTCCTTAATCTGACAAAAATGTTGGTGGGTTCTCTTAATCTGATCGAAAAAGGTTTTTTGGTTTCTTTTTTTTCCTTTCTTTCTCCTTGATAAAACGGGGAATTTAAGAATGACAATAAAGCGATAGATACAACCAACGTAAATGTAGATGAAATGTAGTACGAATTGTATTATTTATTGTATAAAAAAAAAATGAAATGAAATACAAATTGTATTATAATTGTATTGTTATGTATGACCTTTACATTTTTGCTCAATACAATTCATCAAAGTTTCCAGCACATTCGAGAAATATACCGTCGGGTCTTTTCTCTCTCTTCAATCGTCGTTATACTGAGGGCACATAGGTCTACGGTAGGGGACCATAAACATATATATATATATATATATTAGGGTGTACCGAAAATTCCCTTCTACCGCTTCTTTCCCCACCATCAATGTTGCGAAATATAGGAAAAATACTGGTAGGACGGCATATTTCCGCGAAGCGCTCAGTCTGTATTACATGTTTATGGCAAATTCCTCTTTTTTGCTTCAATTCTTCACTTCGTTTTGCTTACGGTACGTCCAAAAAACAATTTGAGGATCAACAGGCTATTGAATAATATATATGAAACTGTACATGTTAATAATACCTTTGTCCACGAAAATTGTCGAGAAGCTTTAGAAAAAAAAAAATTGTGAGATATAATAAAAGTCACATAATTTAATTATCGTTATTTCATATCAATTTTTTTTAACACCCTCAGTTTTCGAGATATACTCAAAAAACCGGGAGTTTGAGTTTTTATGATGCTTCAAGTCAAAAAGTTTTAACTTTGGACAAAAATGTAAAGAGACCTTTTTTGTGTAAAATAAAATTACCTTTTTGTTTATTTAAACTTTTTTTTGTAAGATGAATCGTTCGCTACTTATATGCCGCAACGCGTTTTTCGGAAGACGAAATGGCTCCTCCACACTTCTGGTCATGCGGAAACCGGCAGATTTTGTATTTTTAGTGAGTTTTAGATTATATTCTTCAAAATAAAAAAATAAAAAATCTCGCTCGAGAATGCCGGATTAACGTTTTTTTTTTACAAGTTCGCGACCCTATAACTCGGCGGCGTCAAGGACTTATCGTCAGATTAGTTAAATTTAGTCTTAAAACACTAAAATCAACCCCCAATATCTTAATCTGACGCGCTCGAGTATTTCAGACTATCGATTTTTTTTTACTAATCTGATCGTCTATCCTAGGCGCGCGTCACTACATATAGAGCTAAATACTTAACAAGGTTGTTCTATTAGGTCTAAGGTATCTCTCATATCTCAAACTGCCACGCTCGAGTATTACCGAAAATTCCCCTATTCGCCTCCCTAACTATGATAAAAGTTCCGATGTGGAGCGGGGATTACGTTAGAATGGTATTTATTAGGTATACATTTCATTTCCATATTGGTTTAGGTGAATGTTAGATTTAAAAATTGCAACAGCAAAACGTTGCCTATCTACGGATCGTAGCATGTCGTAGAAGTAGCATCAGTTCCTCGTCTGTGGCCACGTAGAGCTCCGAGGAACCGACAATTTCCATAGGGGATTATGGAGTAATTAGAGTAATATTGTAAGTACATTATCTTTATTTGGTAACTACCCACAAACACACAGATATAAGTATTTTCATCAATTTTAGAGCAGGATTAAGAATCATCTTGCTTAAGGTATAATCGATGGAAATTACTAAAATGAGCAAATTTAAAACGTTCCAAACAATAAATAAACAGTACAGTAGTTAACTAAGTATGGCATTAGCTTCCACGATATCTTCAATGCCACAGTAAACTTTATATCCATTATTCATTTGGAGATACTAAGTAAGTGTATATGTAGGTATATTGTATATATACGTATACTGATACAAAGCTATATTTTCTAAAAAATTACAGAACAGGGCCACTGACTCATTAACTAATACCAACAATAATTATTACAATACAATTCTTCCTTAAAAATAAATGCATAAATAATATAATTATTTTGATAGCGCCTATTAATAAAATTAGTACTTTGACTCACAACCATATAAGTTCTGAATAACAATTAGAACGGAAACAACAAAGTGATAATTTTATTACTTTTAATTAACACATTAAAATTAACTGTACTTACATTATCAAAAGGTAGGTAGAGTAATGTACTCACCACAGTTAGATACGTTACATTTTAAGTTGCACTGCATAAGTAGGTATATATGGGCGGCATGTTCGTTTCAACATAATATTGGAAAACAAACAGTTACACAAACATCGAAATAAACAGGTAGTGAGCAAAGAAAGACACACACACACAAATCAAAATGTGAATATGTGTGTGTTGTCGATGTGAATGTGTTCTCAAATGTGTACCCAACCTAAGAAACCGGCATGTCCTAGAACTAAAGATTCGAAGACATATGAATGTGATATCTACCAGCCCGCGTGGTTTTATATAGTCCACTCCCTCTCGAAAAGAAAAGGCCTGTTTCAGCGGGAACATTATAATATGATGATTATGCTTATGTACCCACCTACATTACACTAATATATTCGATTTCTTATTATTCTTCATTACTAGCTCTGAGCTCACAAAGATCAGTGATGCATTGATCCATAGTTGACGCTGATAGCGTTAATAGCTCTATTGTTCTGAAATAAGTCGTAAACCGTCGACTCTTACGCATCCATTCGGCTAAGATTGAGCATAAATAATCGTGAATTATGATTACTACTATGTAATAAAATTGACGATATTAAATCTACAATCTGCGGTAAAAATACGCCCCCTATAAAAAGTAAATAGGTATAATACTCTATTTTATTTAAATCATGTATAGTCAGCATGATACAATAAAACTATTATTTAAATAAATGCAACATTTATTTACCTTCAGGGCAGGTAGGAGTTGACTCCTGTGGTCTGTAAAGACCTTATAGGTTCGATTCCCAATTCGATCAAAGGTTGAAACTACGAAACCTTCTCAATTCAATTTAAGTGCTACCTTGTAAAGTTATTTATTTAGACTTCATGTACTTACAGACAGAAGTAGTAACAATAGACATAGCAGAGTAGTATATATAGGCGAACAATTCCAGGCATTTTCTACCAGACGAAGAACGTAAATTCAAAACAATTCGTTTTATATAAGTAAAGTTTCTGTATAATTTCTGTTGTGTTTATTCATGAACGTTATAGTGAGCAAAGAAAGTGAGGCGGAAAATTGCCATGATCAGCAGAGAAAGCTTGAAGGCACAAGTGTTGACAATTCACCGTGCAATCGATGTTTTTTGTCGTTTTTGTTTTGTTGTAAATTACATGTTAGTAACAACAGCTACAAATGTACCGTGTTTTGAACAGTCAGGAAAATTGAATACACGGTAAATTTTAGATCGGCTGTCAATTTGCTTAACAATGAATTTCCTTGGCTTCACATAAATAAAGATTTGACGATGTAAAGTCCCTTATATTAGAACTAAGTTAGTTTATAAGGGACTTTACTAACACAATAGATACCTACATTATAACCGCAATAAGTTCAAAAGCCGGTAGAGTCCCACAAGGCAATGGGTCACCTTAGGTACTCCACTTTCAATGATATTTATAATTGCTACTACGGACCTGTCAGCAGTGTTGTTGATTTGTTGTGGCTAACCACAACCATTATTCTGTGCCACAACTGCTAACGATAAAGGCTTAGCGCAGATCGGGGCGGGCTTCGCCGCAACGCAACTCGTTGCAAAAATCCTCCTTCATAACTTTCGTGCGTTTTCTATGAATCAACGCTCACTATACCTAGGCGGGCCACACCCCGCACCGCACTTGTTCGTATGAAAATGCGTTATGGCTGCAACGTGCGCTTGGCTTTATCTAACAGACAACGCACATAAACTAAACTGCTGGATTTAGACGCATGAATGAAATTTAGCACAAGAGTTCCATAAAATATTATAACGAAAGTGAGCATTATAGAAGCATTTTTGAAAATGTATCCCTAAGGGGGTTAAAAAAGGGATGAAAATTTGTATGAAATTTTTTCTATAATGTTGTTGTTTTTACTTATAAGTAATATTACTTACCTAAGTCCAGAGGATTAGGTACCTTGCCGATTAAGTGCGGAGTAGACGGGGAAGCCGAAGATACGAACGATAAGGTATTGATGCATCCTCGCCATCGGTAAACTCAAACTCAAAGCATTTATTTCAATGAAAACCATTTACAGGCACTTTTGAATTCTCAAGGAGTCGGTCAGTCAGAAATATGAAGCTCTCGCCCATTCCAAAGCGTAGTAGGTATCTATGGATAAGAAGAGGTACCTACCTACGGGTTGCAAGCCCGCCTTGACTGCAATGACAAACTTTCCACACTTGCATCAAAATGTACTATTTTAATTAGGTATGTCTCCTAAGGTGTAAGGTAATAACAGTAGGAGCTTAGATACCTACTCAGATACACGGCTACACTTTTTCTTTTTAAGTAGACACCTAGGTATTGAAATAAACTTCCTAATAATCTATGAACGAACAGAGACGTCAATGGGAAACCCTAGTTTGCCTTATTAATTTATGAATGATTTATGACTTATGTGCATGATCTTATGAATTAACTAGAACTATACCTATAGGTAGAAGAAAAGTGGGAGCTAATAAAGCGAGGAAAGGTACGTAGTTTGATATCAATAGGCATACCTAATCATAATCACTTATAGTCAATGGAAAAAGCGTTATTTATATACCTAGGCTCCTAGTAGGAAAATAATACCTAGGATACGATATGAGAAAATTAAATAGGTATTTTAACCGTTTATTTTCCCGATGATTTAAGTACGTATACGTATACGTATAGGTAAGTAGCAGTTGGTAGTGGGTGATACCTACCTAATGCTTCTCAAAAATCAACTCAGCTTATCTCAGTCCACTACTGGACATAGGCCTCTCCCAGGCTGCGCCACAATACCCAGACCTCCACTCGTACTTGGCCGGCGTGGTGGACCACAGAACAGAATTTTTTTTTCTGTTCTGTGTGGTGGACTATGACCCACCTGATATTAAATTTACTGTAAGAGAGACTCAATGGTCTCACAGTTAAGCTGCGTAAGCAGTTTTGTGGAGCAATGTACCTAGCGTTAAGAAATTTTTAGTGAATAAATCATTAATCATCATCATCATCACAGAGAGGAGGCTTGTTTTACAGCAGTGGGAACATTATAGACTGATTGCGATGTTTTTGTACTGATGATGGCAATTGGCATAGTATATTTCATTACAAGTGCGGAAAGGTTGTCATTGCAAAGAGTTCCGACAAATGTCTACCCGAGCCGAGGTGCAGCCGAAGGCGAGGGTTGACAGTCGGAACAAGTTGCAATGACGGTTTCGCACGTGTACTGAACGACTATTTTTAATACAGTTGCGAAAAAATGAAGCAATTTAATAAAATTAGGTGGTGTTAATTAAAAAAAAACTAGGGTCGACATTACTCATTTTGTGCAACAAACAACTAAAACTCGCAAAGAAAATTTCTGAAAAATGGCGCCAACCGCAGAATATAAGCAGAGATTTTTTTTTCTTCACCCATTCTAGTAGGCAAAGGGAACTATGCCCATACAGCCAAGTCTTCAGTAGAATTTTTTTATTGATATGAAATGAAAATGAAATTTAATGAGATGAAATGAAATGAAACCTAATGTAACCTAATGTAACTTATTCAATCAAATCATTAAATCTGATATTGAAACAAATTAGTAGCTTCTTTTTAGAAATATACGTATTTGCATGAATCATAAAAACTTCTATGAATTTTTTTAGTAAAAACTTCATGGTTGGTTTTTCTTTTTAATAGACATTATTTTGACAGTTGGGAAAGAGAACGCACGAGTTCGGGAAAGGTAAAAAAAAAGCACGAGTATGTAATAGCCCACAACCCGAACGCTATACGTCCCTGCAATACGCCACTTTTTGAGCAACTGTATTAAAAAAGCATTTACTTACTCTCTTCTTTCTCTGTCTAACTCTAGTCTTGATGGCCACAATCAGCGTGCGTTACTTATGATTTGTAGAACTTGTTGTCGCTTTTAGCAAACACCTTTATTAATTAACTCACTCATCCAATTGCGTAACTTCAACAGCATACATAGGACCAAAATTTATTGACAATCGATCAGTATACCTACGAACGACCGCACCTGCAAATTTAGTACCTAAATCACGATTATAATCGTCCTCATTAATGTATGAGCGCCAATATCAATCGTCAGACGTGACTAGCCTAAATGTACCTACTCACCAATGTTAGTTCAGCGACAAACAAAGTACAAAGCAATTGTTACGCGAGTGCATTGAGTTATATAACTAGAGAAGCAAACCTCAATAAAATGTGTCAAAAAAGTGTAGCCACTTTATAAACGCGACGACGTAGCTTTGAAACCACTAAACATTTAAAAGTAAACATATATCTGTCTCACTTACACGCGTCGTAAGAATACTACCGTCGCTTAGATTAGACAAAGACCACAATATAAACATGCAATGACGGGATGGGGTTGCCTACCCATGCGAAATTTTACCCAACATTTTAAGCCATAAAAAGCGTTTTAGGTTAAGTTAGATTATTTTTAAAATATTTGAATTATGTATTTCATAATGGATGTATAATAGAAGTTTATAAATAATGAAAATAACTAAGACATTTTCTTTTTGAATATTTTTTCTTTATTATTAATGAAATTGAATGATTTAGTAGGTAGCCAGTCAGTCTCTTTTCTCAGCAATCGGATTATTTCCACCCATTTTTCACAGCGTGCTGCATCTTTAGGCACCCTGCTACGTTGGTATTATTAAAAAATATTTAAAATCACTTATTCCATAAATTAAAAACTCCCACTAATGTGGGAAACTAAAACTAAGTTTTTAGTGGTAACACTGAACCCAATTTACAAAATTCTACATTTTATTGCGTTTTTACGTTGATATAAATACAGAGACAATTAATTTACGTGTGGAAAGTAATTCCGGTTAATTTATTATGTTTTTGTGATCTTGAATCGCACTCTTTCGCGATATTTTTTGTCGCATGTCACTCTGTTGATTTCGGTTGGCGTCACACAGAGCACTGAACTGACGTTAGCTACGCTGATGGCTGTAGCCATCAGCCTAGTGGCAACGCCTTGGTGCGGTAATTGCTAATCTAGTGTAACATATATATCAATGCGCGAGTGAATGAAATCGCACAATTGACTCAGACCTCGTTTGGAATTTTGGAGCTGTTGATACGGTACATAAAATATTATATACCCATTTAAAGGCTTTGAAATTTAAGGGTACCAATTTTGTCAATTTCATCGAGTCAGGGTTTATCTTATCCGTATGATCTTTAGCTAACCATTTCATGTATCAGTCTTAAGCAATGTCAAAGGTTTTTGTATCAATAAAGATTTTTATTTTATTTTTATTGTTCGTTTATGATTTTATATAATTCGACCCCAGCATATTTTATTAAATACTGATGGCTAAATCAGCGCATTCCATTATTTTTAAGGCGATACCAAGCATATCATAGACATTACCCAAAGCTGCTTTGCTGCTCAGCAATTCAGAAGTATTGTGACCAACGAAACAGATTCCTCAAACTTATGTCAACGGGCATTGGGGCATATTGTTCATATATTGTTCATTGCCATATTCAATTTAATGTGACGTCACATAGCCTATAACTAGCGGACGATCACGACGCTTCCAACAATACCTCATTTATCAAATTATGATAAGGAGTTTAGAAGTTATGAGGGAACAGATGAACATACATACATTTCAAAATCATAATCCTCCTTTTTGCTTCGCCGTAGACGGGTAAAAATTGACAGCTCCTTTATGTCGTAGCAGCAAAGTAGAATTTCGTACTGCGACACTGATATGTGGTTGACTGTACCTTGATTATTATGCTAAAATTATAAAAATAAGAAATAACTATTGCCTGATAAAACTGCTGTGTAAATAGGCAAGAAGTTGGCTATCAATTAAAATAATGTTAATTGAACTAACAATCGAACAAGTCTATAGACAGGTTCCCATAACATATTCCATAGCCTTCACTTTGAATTACGAAAGCACAGCATTAATCATCCGCGCCTAGCATTTACCTAATCTCGAATCAATCTTTGAGAACGTACAAGTACCTTCCTACGCAATTAAAAGAGGGGACTAACACGCAATGTATGCAAATCACCCAATTATACAATTTCGTAATATTTATCATTGATACGATTGCATGTGTAAAATATAGTACGATAGGTCTTGATAGCGTTAGTGTGTGCATAATATCATAATTTCAGAATTACTTTGCGCAACACACGTTTCACCAGCGGAAAAGGAAGGCGGACGCGTCACGGTCGGTCGAATTAAACAAGTGTTCAGGAAAGTACATGTAACTAGTTCTTTGGGTATTGCAATTTGCGTGGAACAACGATAAGCATTTATTGTAATCGTGTACAGCTTTGACGACTCGTCACTATCGTGTGTCGGGAGCTGCAATTAACGTATACTTAATGTCTTTGTAGTAAACTCGTTTTTACTATGATGTTTCCTTGTCCGCCATAAAGGTAATCAATCAAGACAGATACAATCACGATGGCTGAGCAAACAATCGTGTCTTCACCACCCATCTAACCACTTACTATAAAACATGATGAAGTTATTTGTATAGTAGATTTTTACCAAAATAAAAACCAAGTAGTAAATAAACATATTTTATGTATATCCATTTTCTTACAAAATTATTTACAACACCATTATTATGCACATAATCCGCTGTCATAAAAAACATTACATTGATAAATTAACGTTTCTAAAGCGAATTTACAGCGCACTATAAGTAGGTACTACACTAATACTACTTTAGTAAGCTTAACTAGTTGCAGATCAATTCTAGGCACCATTCCATAAACAATAATTACAAAACAGAATATTTACCTCCCCTAATATCATTATTACATAATTGCGTTCTATGATGACATTTGAATAATTAATAATAAAAATTATTTCTCCAAAACCAATAATTTTTACATAAATAGTAAATATTTGAAGTATAAAACAGCCATACATTTTAGTAGTGTTGCTTGTTAAAAAATAAATAATAATAACGCCTGTTCAATATTGCTTAATTAAAGCTTTTGTAACATTCATCTATACCGATTACACAAAGCGTTGTACTGCTAGATTGTTTAACCTTTTAACCGCCTACGTCGGATTAATCCGACAAATATTTTCGTGTCCATTTCGCCAGGGTCGTATATTTACGAGCAAATACCACAGTTCATTTACTCTGCTTTTTTATTAATTACGCTGTATTCTATCAGGTTATTAAATTCGAAAAACAAAAAAAATGGATTCACTGTGCCGGGCACTGGGGGCACGACAACCGATATAAAGTCGGGCGGTTATAGGGTTAAATATAAATAGAGTATGGCCATTTTACCGTTTAAAATTAATATGACAAAATATACTAACGTACATTCATATATAGATGTAAGAGATCTCTTTGAATATAATCCTCACAAGATCTTTTAAAATCTATTGACTTTGTAACATAAATAAATCGATATATAGATAAATTGAAATTAATAGGATTTAAAATATTGAAATCGAATATTATTTAAAATAGTTTACAGAGCATAAAGATTTTAATGATTAGAAAAACATTAGAATATAAAATGCAAATGAAAACTAAGACATTTCCTCACATTCTTTTGAGATTTTAGATTTATGAGAAAAGGAATGTAAACTAAAATTTTGTTGCCCAATTTAAAATAAATTTACTAATGGCAACATAACATCCAACTTCTGAAATACTATGTATTTCTAATGACATGTTGATGATATTAGGCCACGTAAAAGGCCTTTTTTAATGAGTTAGTTACAGAATTTTTATATCTATGTTTATGGGCGGAAATGATGATGAGTTTTGTCGATGACAAGCATAACCTGTATTTCATTTATTGACTAAAACATAAATAAAATCGATTCGCTTTGTAGATCCACGCCGAGATGTATTTCTCGCTTCTCAATAATTATTTTTTTCAGAAATTGGTTGTTATGCCTCCCTTATCTGCTTTCATCAAGCCATATTTACATTCTCATTTGAAGTAATACCGATGGCCATCATACACTAAAGTTAGGCTAATTAAACTATTTATACATGTATTACTTTACATTTTCTTCACATATGTTACATTTTAATATTATCAAAGTAATACTTTTTATGTAATACAATTCCGCCATGGTTTTATTAGGCTAAAGATCAGCTATTAAATTTTCCAATCTCATTGTCTAATAAAAATAAACTTATTGTCTGTTTGAGAAGCGACGCTGACAAAATATCCTGCCTAAGTTTAAAACATTGCCAAAAACCAATAAATATCCTACTATTATTTTGGCAGTACTCGCTCATAATAACAATCGTAACTAATCTCACAACAGGAACTCAAATGTTTTTTTATCAAGTAGCAGTTCAAGACATTCATTTCATTTTAGTCACGTCCTTATTAATTTCATTGCATTTTGCATCAGTGTGCGAATTTATTTACGTATTGTGCGGACGTGTAATACGGACTTCTCCATAAAAATATATTTTTTAAGACTACAGCGGTAATTTAAAGTTAAATTAATACGCACGCGACTACAAGTTCCATTTTTCGAATAGGCGATGTTTAAAAAGCACAATTTTCAGTCTTTCCTTCGTTTATTTACATGGACCAACAGCCATGAAATGATGCGTAATTATTGTGTTTCGATATGTACAACACAATACATTCCTTGCGTCGGTATCATGGCTAAATATCACATATTCATTGGAGTTATGACTAATGGCTATTGTAAAGTCATTAGGTGACTTTTGACGGACGTTACCTCGGGGTTAAGCTCACTTAAGATTTTGACACAAAATAACAAGATAAATAAAACTTATTTCGCCACATTACATATCACTCGTTTTACATATTTCGTTCTATAACTCTTTAGGTACACTGTAATTATAAAATTCTACTATATTTTCTACAATAAATTATGATTAATGTCAATATTAAGAGTTACAGAAATACGACTTCGTTAATAACAGGCTACACCCCTAAAACAAACATTACTTATGTTTACTTGAATTATTGGGCAGAAGTTGTATAAACCACATTTTAAAATTAAGGCTTGTTTACTGAGGTGGCTTGATGTCGTTTAAATTGCACTTATTTATTGTTGATAGTTACTTGAGTAATCTGTGTTTTTTCATAATTGTTTTGAGAACACTGTTCTTCAGAGAGATCTTGGATCAGTCTGGCACATCACATTACCAATTGACAAACAAATATATTGTTAGGTTCAAGAGGTATGTACACTCGGTAGTTGCACTGGCACATGACTCGCGGTCGTGAGTCGTGTGTGATGTGGTGGACTAGTGTGCGGAGTGCACGTTGTGTTGCGCCTTCTTCTTGCGCTGCGCTAACATGTCGTAGAACGGATTGTGACTGATTGAGCGGCGGAGGCACTCGATCCATTCGTCCCGCTCCTCCACTGTAGCTGCCGACATTCTGAAAAGAAAGACACAATAACGTTAAAATACGTATTTCATGAGTTGTCTATGGTTTACTGTACTAGCAACAATGAAATGCAACTTATTACATCTACTCCGAAAATTACCAGGCTCCTCATTCGTAACGTAAACTTTCGAGTTGTTCCAGACACTGTGATGTCCAACTAATAAGGACCAACATCACGTTCTTATCGCACATTCTTCACATCCATTGGCCTAAATACCGGTCGGCTGCTTGGTTTGTAGCTAAACTAAAATAAAACTTCGTTACGCCTTAGTGTCATTAACCCGGCTCGCCTTACATTTCGATGTTGGTCATTATTTCCTGTTTTCGGGAGGAGCCGAATTGCATAGACTGTCTTTCAGTGACGAGTTAAAAGCTCTGGCTTGTAATTTTACCAGGACTCAAAACAAAATGTCTCATTACACATCAATTTCCAAGTTTCTTCAAACTTTATTCCAACCCAAACCTTCTGCCCAGTTATTGTATTCTGAACTTTATTCCGAGCATCGTAGGGCATAATGCAAAAACTGACTTAAGGGCCGAGATATTATCAATATTGGTTTTAAGTTGTGAATTTTGCCTTACCAACTGGCCCGAAGGTTTAAACTTAATATATAGTTGATCTCGTTTTGTAATAAGATGGACACCCTTTATAATTAAAATAAATGAACGAAAAGCTATAGGTGGAGGACGAAAATTTCCTGATCAACTGTTTTAGATAGCATCATTGTTTTTAATATGAATGTGAATAAATGAATATTATTTACCTGTAAACAGTGTGTTTTCCTTCAACGACTTTCCCCTCGGAGTCAGTCTTGCACGCCTTTATGAGATCCGCGCCACCGCTCGCGTATAACTCCAAACAATGAGGTCGTTGTCTATCGCTCGCTGGCCTCACCTGGAAACAAACACATTGGATATTGTAGTTGGTCTGTGACAAAAGATCACAAAATCACCTATTCTATGAAAAGATTAATCCAGTTTTTGATGCCTGTATCCTTAAAATAGCGGTGTAAGTACAGTACTTTAAAAGTTCTCCATTGTCTTCAAAACATGTATTTTTTTTATATTGGCACCTTGTAGGTATTTTCTTAATATTCATGTAATTTGTTTTTATTTAATCGTGCTTTTATATGTTGTGTTTTCTCTTAAGCGTGCACCAAATAAACGATCTAGCTATAAAAAAATTACGTCCAAGATTTTTTTACATCGTTAGTTACAAGTTAAGCTAATAAAAGCGTGTTAAAATTAACCCATCACCATTCAGGACCATCTCTAATAATATGGAGGTCAATGTTATACGGAATTGCCTGCATGCAGGCCTTTTCAACGAAGGTTCCACTTTAATTCAGCCATTTGCATTAAATGTCTGACCTCCCCAGCATACAAGCACTGGTATTTGGTATACAGGGTTATTTGAAAAGCACCAGCAACCTCTCAAGAGGTCATTGTACTCATCATTATGAACAACTTTTACTATGGGACCAAACCTGAAATCGCGAAATAAAAATCAGCTGTTCCCTATATTTATCTTCGTCTAACTCGTCAAAATGTAGGGAACAGCTGATTTTTTTTCGCGATTTCAGGTTTGGTCCCATAGTAAAAGTTGTTCATAATGATGAGTACAATGACCTCTTAAGAGGTTGCTGGTGTTTTTCAAATAACCCTGTATAATGGGTTTGAATAACCATTGCCTCACTGCATGAATTGGCTATTCTCTTTCTTCGCCTGCATATGTAAATAAGACTAAAAGACAGCCATAATAAACGTCCGTGACGAAATATTGCCCATATCAACAACGATTGGAATATATTGGTGATCAGAGTACTTCCAATCTCCATTCAACATTGTTATCGACTTGTCTTATACAAGTATTGCAGGCTCTTGACATACTTACCGCTACTCGCTGAAAGGCTTTTCAGTTTAATGTTAAAATCTCAGGGCAAGAGATTTGATTGCTTGTTGTTATGTACTTATAACACGTCAGAATTTCGGTGAATCTTGCATACATAATTAACCTATAATGTTCGTACTGCTGGGACACAGGCCTCCTCTCTTCGAGAGGCAGTGGGCTGTAATCCACCACGCAGGCCCAGTGCGGGTTGGTAGACGTCACACGTCTTAAAATTTTTGGTTCTAGGGTATGCCGGTTTCCTCACGTTTTCCTTTACCGTAAAATTCGCATGCAATTGTCAAATTCTTGGCATTGTTATAATTTCTATGAAAAAACAGTCGTTGGCGATATTATCATGGGGACTATACTACTTTGCTAAATGTTCCCTTGTTCCCCTGGGGAACTGGGGTTGCAGCTAACATAAGATTTAACTATGAGATGTCCTGCTCATTAGAAACTTGATTCGGCATGCAGAAGCCACTTTTTATTAAACGCATTGAAAGAGATGAGGTTGCCCTTCTTCGCCGTTAATAAACATCCTATCATAGATTGTTTAAAACAGGGATTCCCAAAGGGGTCGATATCGGTTTCCTAGGGGTCGACATAAACGAAAACTGATTTTGGGGGTCGACGGGGTTGATCTTAAAAGTAGGTAATTTGGCCCTGGGGGTCAGAGGTAACAGTTCATTTTGGAAAAGGGATCACTTGTCCAAAATAGTTTGGGAATCCTTGGTTTAAAACATATTTAAACATAATTTTTTCTTACGTTTTCTACTATAGTTAACAATTAATTTGAGAAGTAGATCGGGTATCGTAAAGCATCCATTAGAACTCGTTTATCATGTTCAACTTGACAAAGAAACATCTACTTATTACAAGTTGAGATCATTCTTACTTCTACCAGTTATTTAATATTATGCCCGTCGTCTTATCTCGCATCAAAAGTTGACTAAGCATGTATGACGGCTTCAGTAAATAATTACGTACTTTGTCCTCATCAATGCTGAGCCGGACAATAGTTTTTTTTTTTTTTTTTCATTTAATCCTTAGACCTAAAGTATTATTTAAATTTAAGATATCTCTTAACACTTTGTTTTCTCAATTGCAATCCATAGTAATATTATAAATGAGAAAGTAACTACGTCTGCCTGTCACGCCTTAACGCATCTAAGGTAAGGTTAGGCTTAGGACATACTTTTATCCCGAGAGTACGTTCCCGTGGGCGTGGCTCCACGCGGGCGAAGAAAAATACAGACAATATATCTGCGCTATAAACCTTTTCGTATACTTACAGAAATATTCTCTAATGGAATGATGCCCCTGGGTTCTTTGTCCGTCGTGTATTCGAAGTAGTACAGGCAGTTGTCGTTGAGTATAAACCACCGTCTCTTCCACGACTTGTATCTGTAAGTTACAAAAAAACTAGTGTAAGTGAACAGGAAGATGTTTCAAAAAACTAAAGAAAATTGGTTTAGTTCTGAATAGATCCACTCTATTGAGCACCGAAACTATTTGGTTTTTTCTATAGATTCTTATGTATTGTTACTATTCTTACATTGAAGCGATTTTGTTCGAGTTCATTTTAGTGGAGTTTTTGAGTAGGTATAAAACTAATACTGAACTTAGGCGCCATCTCCACGGGCGAGAAAATCGCGGCGATAGTCATGCGGTGCCAGCAAATTATCGTTGCGATGTTATCGTCGCGTGGAGATTGATTCATAGTTTCTATTGCCTTTGATGGCACGACGATAATATCGCCGCGATTATCTCGCTCGTGGAGACGGCCCCTTATGTATGAAGATTGAAAACATCGCAGATCGTGTTCATGGTATCGAAGTTTATATGTATGAAATCATACCTTTGTGATGTCATCGCATAATAATAACATATGGATGCCAAAAACAAGGAAAAATAACACGAATTGAGCCGAAACCTTTGAATAAAATGCCTTTTGTGCCATCATTTATCATGAAGTCTTCGTTTAAGGCAGAACTCGATACTAAAGAATTCACGAGACACTTTGCTTTGCCTTCAGACGATACAGCATCGTAGCAGATCATTATTTCTGATCAACTCACATGGAAGGAACCATGCTCATTACCTACTTGTCCATTTAAATAATCTCCTGATTATTCATTATATTATTGGCGTGAGCCTCACGCCCATGTGACTTCATGTTACTCGCGTGTTTTTAATGATGGATAATAATGAGCACGTGGTAATTTATAAAACTTATTACCATACCATCTCACGTTTTAACGAGCTACAAATCCATAGCAACACGATAACAAAATACTACACATAAATTTTAATCCAAATAAATTTAATCACAAAAGGTGAATTATTCGTTAGTTGTTCCCCAGTTAAAAATGTCAATGACCAGTAGCCACTTAGAGATGATATTCGCAATTATATTTCTTCTGTAGATTTCGCAACGTTACATAATAAAATGAAAACTTAGCCACTTGAAATCATCAATCTCAATTACATTTGTTAGGAAAAAGAAAGTGTAACGTGAGATCGCACAAATCTTCGCGCTGGTTTTTTCCGTTTCCATGCGAACAAAGCTCCAAAAGTTTTGAACGCGTGAGTTAAAACAGGACAGTTGATGTCAAATCCACGTCTGAAGTGACTGTGCAGGTTAAAGATCGCAGTCATGCCAAATCTGACAGGTTGCTGACTCGGGGGTTAAAAACATTTTTGTTTGAATGATTTTTTTTTTACATAGTCATTTATGATTTGAAAAGAGGGAAGTAAAATAAGATTGTTTACCTTCCTCCCTGTTTCCACAGCCATCCCTCTTTGTCTGGGTTGAAGAAGGTATGCATGAGATCGTTGCCGTCGTCCTCCGGTATTTTGAATGGCTCTGTTTTTATCGACTCGTACAGTGACTGGAAAAACAAATAAAAAGAACTCAATACAATAAATTACCAAGTTAACACAAACATCCCTTACGATGTGTGAACCAAAATAAGTTTGTCTATTTAGGAGTTAATAGACACAAAAATAAACAAATTAAACTCCCATTTAAAGGCGCACATTTAAATTCTTTTACCGTTCGTTGATAGACACAAAACCACTAGTTTAAACAGAAACTCACATTCAACTGTGACATTAAGATACTGATATTTATCACGCAGTTACTTCACAGATAGCGCCGCTAACGATTTCAGATTGTTTACAATGTTATTTACGTCAAACTCGGGTTATTACCATACAGATTGTGGTATCGTGATTGTTTGAAAACTAATTATTATTATAATTATTTATAGACACGAGCAAAACAACACACCCGTGACCTGTGTTAGTAAAAAAAATATAAGGAAACATAGTTGTGATGTGAATTTTATTCGTTTCAAATACAATGTTTGGACGGCGGAACGTATTACTGCAGGATGTCAATGCGGTTTCGAGTGATGTCGACTTAGTGTTGGCATCGATACAAGTCAAAATGTTTGTCTATTGCATTATTTACTAATTACTTATCGATATTGCTATACGCAACGGAAAGGAAACTAAAAACTTTGCAACTGGCGCGTGATTTCGATTAAGCAATTGTTTTTATGACATTGCAATCAGGAAATGGCATTTCCCAGTGGTTTTTAGCGAAACGCATTGTTAGTATGGATACCTATATGAATAAGTAGATACTAACTAACTATACGAATCATAAATTCGTATTAAAATAATCCGCGATTACACATTGTGTAGCATTGAAACGGAGTTAGAAACTCATTTACGAGAATCACTTCCATTTATTATTTATGTATGTAGAGTATACCGCTTATGAATTTAAATTAAATGAGTTCTAAATAAATAAATATTATACGCAGCTACTAAGAACTGCCATGAGGATATAGCTATAATCTCTATGAATAATATGTTAATTTGATTTTTTTCATATTAATGACTATTGTGTATAATTTTGTCACAAACAATGGTTTCCACAGCTGCAATTTTAACCGTATTAACAGTACCCGTAACCCGAGTAACCATATTATTACTTCGGACAGTATATTAAAATGGATACATTTACAGTTGTGCTATACAAAAGAAAAAAAATCGACTTCAAAAAGAAATTAACTCAAAATTATGAAATAACTTTAATTTCGGAAGTCGGTGTCTTGGGATCTGTATTTTAGTTTTAGTTTTTTGCCACCGACTTCCAGAATTAAAGTCATTTCATCATTCTGAGTTAATTTAAATTATTTTTATATTTCGTAATTTTTAGTTTTAAGTAAGTAAAAACTGGAATACCTATTTGTTTGTAATAAATAGATAATAATTTTGTTGTAAATATTGCACTAGAATTTGGCCGAGGTTTTGAGATGTTTTCCCTTTGACACACCTGAAAGTATTAGTCCATATCTTGAAAACCACTTAGCCGATTTTGATTAAACTTGCACTGTTCCCTAAGTTGAAGTAAACTTAAGCCAATAAAAAATGGTCACAATTCGATTAATAGTTGCGGAGAAATGCGTGGACAAACATACATACATCTATAAAATTTTGTATATTTGTTTGGAAGCCCTAATAGATTGTCATATGTGAATATATTGCAGTTCCAATAATATTACATACATCGTGTCGAATTATAAACCTCCTTTATTGAAATAGGTAGTATAAGTAGGTCTACCTATGGCGCTAACCTCGCATGCTGGTCAACTATATTAAGCACGCAGAGGCGACCTAAATGTTGCCTATACCTAACACGAAGCGCTAATTGTACTACAATGACGTCAGTAATAGTAACGTAGGCGGAGAAGCTACACTCCGTCTAGGACGGAAAGGATTAAATTCCATCCCATACAAGACCGGAACGAGATGAATCTATTTGTAGAATGATAAGCATCTTTAGTATAGCAACACTTTATTTGTTATCAAACTTTTTCAGCACTGTCCGTTTTGTTGTAGTTATTGTTACACGACTCCCAGTATTCACATTCAATCCAAACACATTAGTAAACACCAGATGACAATCTGTTGTGTAAACTACCAGTTACAAAGGTGAGAGAAAGAGGTAAGGTTTAATAAACATGGCATGGTACTCACCAAAAGTAACTCCTGAGGTAGATCGCCTCCATTGTTGATCCCCCGGTTCATCGCCACAAACTGTTCCGGCAAAGGCTTGTCTTTGACGCTGGGGTTGTGAAGTGACGTGTTCAACATTATTATCGCAAAACTTAGAACGTAACACGTGTCCGCATTGGTGAATATGTCCGGGTTTAGTTGGCAATATCTCTGAGCGAAACACTCCATCATACGATCGATCTTCTGCGCCTCGCCCGGTAGACGGAAACTCCACAAGAATTGTCTGTAATAGATAACACAAACTATTAAGTATCGGTGCATTACTCCACGAGCGAAACTACATAACTCTTCATAATATAGCTCTATACGAGGCCTCGTTTTTAAACTTTGTATAAAAAATAGGGACACATTCGTCACTTTTCTGCAAGCCAGAAGACACTAGAGTGTGAATGACCTTAGTGCAAAATGGTGTGTCTGCCAAGTGAAACGTTTCCGAATGCCAAGTGAAGACGGGTCTGCAGATGCCTAAATGGTTCATTTGTTTTATTCGACAAAAAGTAACTAACCCGTTTACAGCGTGTTTAAATGTATTCAAATAAGATAGACGGAAAGCAAGCATAGAACCAGAAAGTAGGTACTTAATCCACTTCTAGTTAAGTATACATAACTTATTTAAATATTGATGGCATAGTGACTTGAGGAGCCCTTGATATTTTTCCCAGGTATTTTTTTTTTTCATTCATCGCTTTGAAGTTAAATCAAGGAAAAATCATTCCGATTGTATACGAGAGAGTATTTAAAATTATCAAAAAAAAAATGTTTCGACCATTTATTTGTTTGAAATGTAAAAATACATTTTGATTAAACACATCTGTTTTACCAGATAATAACATGATTGTAATCTTTTTGTTTGCCTACAAATTAGGAGGAAACAAACACCACAAATTAATTACTGTAAATATTAAAAACAGATTAGATTACAACTTCCTGTTTCAGATTTAAGTAGCCATTGTTAAGTTTCAGTTTTACATTTACGTATAAGAAGTATGTTACCTATAACTTGGATCTACTTTTATTGCAGTTTACTTTAGGTAACTCGGTTTCGTCGAACCAATGGCATTTTATTTATGCATTAGATAAAACTTGAAACGTAAATTATTCCCGTTTGCAAAATAATATTCGTCTGAAATGGAATCGAGCTATTTGTTCCAATTTTCAAGCAAAGGCTTCGCTTGCCAGCTAGGTAACTAACGGGCGAAAACCTCGTTTCTATTTCACTAAAGCCCGCTGTATTAAAATTATTTTCTGATCAAAGACGACTCTCGTGTGTTACCGGCTACCTTAAGTCTACTTTAGCTATTATGTTGAGACTTTCTTTAACTCACCTGAGTGCCTGAACTAGTATTAGGTCCGTAAAGTCGTGTAATTCAACGAATGCTTTGAGCACCGCCTCATTGAATTCTGAACGTTCGCCGAGGTAGTCGCCTATCGCCGTCTTACTTAGACCTTCGCCTTTGTGAAGAAATTGCGCTACATCTTCGGGCGTCCTCTGCAGTAGACCGTTCTCGTACAGGTATTCGATACCTAAGAAGAAATTGATACATGTTACGACAATTAGCATAGTGAACAAAGTAATTTATTAGTAAAATTATAATGAAACTTTATTCGCCTCCCAGGCATTTGTCACTTGGGCAGCGGGATTGTCCGAAAGGGTTACCGCTGCCCCGGAACATAAAGGGCTAAGGAAGGAACACGGGTGGGTTTTAGTCAGTAAGAGTCTGACACTCCCTTCTGTTCCACCCTGAGCGGGAGGAGTCATTTCATGATTTCCCATCCACAAAAAAAAAGGCATTGACACTTGGCACAGGTGTGCGAAGAGAAAATTAAAGCACATACTTTTACAAACTTCAAATTCACATCATGTGTGCGACTGTGACAAAGAAAAGCCTAAAACTACTACGCAATTCACAAGAGCATCTTTATTTTCCAACAAGGCTTTCTACCTAAACCTACCGATAAATATATAATGTAAATCGCTATTAATTGGGCGTGTATCTGACAGATAAATTACAAAAACGTAGGTACCTAAAACTAGTTTTTAAACGATATCAAACGTAGGTTCAAGTTTTACCTTCCTCAATTTATATTCGCGTCATTCATACCGAAACAACCTTGTTTGGTGGAATATAAATTACTTATTAATTTGAATACAGGTATAAATATCCCATCTTGAAGGTGAAGCCTATTGAAAGCATAGAATGATGAGTGGTTCACGGCGGCGATATGCCAACTGTCGTGAAAGCGAGCAGTGACCGTGCCTGCACCCATTTAGAGCTGCAATCGTAGGAGCAATGGAATGCAACTTCATTCAAACAATGCCCGCTATACAAACGCTAAATGCCGACCTTTCAATACAAAGCTAAGCATTTGTACCAGCAAGTTTGAATGAACTAAGATGGATACTAAAAAATTGCAAATAAATATAAGCTACTAGAGGGAAACGTAGCTTAGGAGTAATATTGAAACATTATTCCTACATAGAGTCGGTAGAGAGCAAAAAAAGTATTAGGATGCACATTAGGATCTCCCTAATAATACTTAATTTATGAATGTGCTGTCAAACGTTTGTAAGGATCAAAAATGGGTTTGTGTTAGTTAGTATAGAAAGACTGGGGTTTACAAGTGACGGCTACACCTGTATGAGTGAAGCTCTCGGCTTTATGCGATAGCTAGACCACTGTATAGTCACACACTCAGGATTAAGTTCCGTTATTGATGTTTTCGTAAGAAATTGCGTATTGTGGTCTGAACATTAATTACCCAATGATATTGGAATATAAATTTGATGTTATCATCTAAGATTCTAGAGGGGCGCAATTCTCTCAATTGGAACGTTCACAGTCTGATCTCAGTCTCAATCTGTCAAAAATACCTCGTAATTTCCCTACATTTTTGACATATGTTTATCGCCGAGATGAGCCTGCCGCTAGATTTGGAACGTTTAAAATTATGAGAATTGGCCTTCTAAGAATGTTCACAGTAAAATTGTATGGGGAGAAAGAACCAAGGAGTAAGAGCTTATAAGTATTTTTTAACATTAGTATGAAACCAGATCACCAATGTTCGGTAGGCAGGTGTGCTGTCGGAGGCATATCAAATGAAATGAAATGAAATAATTTATTTGCTATGAATGTAGGTACAAAAGTATGGTGTTAAGTAAGAGAAGGTAAAATAGTTTGCATGCCTCACGGTAGAATGTACTAGATGTACATTCTACCGTGAGGCATGCAAACTATTTTTATAGTAGAATTAATTATGAAATAATCTTAAAAAATCAAATATTTAACGAGTATCAATAGTCAATTAGAGTGCGGAGTGAGACAGGGGGGTTGACCTCCCCTACCCTCATCAATTTGTATATGAATGCCCCGATTGAGGCGCTTAGCAATCATCATGACGGTTGTCATATTGATGGTGTATGTCAATTATTTAAGTAACGCGGACGACATGGTGCTGCTGAGCGCGTCTGTCGGCAGTATTAGGACCAGTGGCGAAGGTACCATACAATTCGATTCCCGCCGGCTTCCCTTCGAAAATTCAGAACACAACCACTCTATAGTCAATTCATCATTAAAATTAATGAAACGGTTTATTGTCATTTTTTTCTTGCTCCGGCTTACCTCTGTCATAAACTCACCCTTCGCCACTGATTAGCACACAATTAGCCACATGTGAACGCTACGCAACAGAACATGGAAAACATGGAAAATCAGTACATTGTTTTTGAGGCGGCAAGCACCAACTTGATGTGCCTCGCATACGGTTGAGCGGTGAGAGGAACACCTCTTGAGCGAGTGGAACAATATAAATACCTAGGTCATCTGAAGGCCAATTCTCGAAATTTAAAACGTTCAAAACCTAGTCGCAGTCTCATCTCGGCGATAAACAAATGTCAAAAACTAGTCAAAATGTATGGAAATAAGAAGTATTTTTTGACAGATTGAGACAGATCAGGCTGTGAACGTTCTTAAAATTACGAGAATCGCCCCTCTGGTCATCACTGACCTAACGACAATGCTGATATGTGATAGGTACATGAGTCGTCGCTCGAAATAAAGATTTTTGATTTGGTTTGCTTAATATTTCGTTCACAAGTTACTATCACCAATAAAGCCAAACCAATGCGCTATACAATTTAGATGCTTGCGTCACGATGGTTCTGCGTACAAAATCCTAATTGTCTGCGTCTTAATGACGTCATTCGCCCCCGCACTAAGTCAGGAGCTTCAATGGGGGGGTAATAAGCGTGGGTTGTGAATTTCAGGCTCCACTTGTGAATAAATGCCAAAAGTTACATACAAAATCAAGGTATTTTATGGCTAACCAAGGAAACCCTATCTATATCAAAGATTTATCAACCAGTGTGATGTTATGTTATTACGAAGATTTTTCTCCATCGAAAAATGTTACTGTACGGACGGTTTAACAGACGATAAATATCAGCAATTTATCTTCCGTATCGCGTATGTAGAGTGTGCACATTGGTTGTTTTATAAATCCTGGTGTCGACTGGGGCTTCCATCTTACGGCATGCAAATTGCAGATAGCAGCATGACGGATCGTTGGTGCTAAGAGAGCGAGAACCGGAGCAACCGTGTGACGCTCGCAATAATAACAAGCTTGTTAGCGATAGCGCACTGGCGTCTGCGAAAATACGAAACCCGATCGATATTTTGATTCAGCAACCTTTGAATGTAATTGGAAATAGCTGAGATGTCGCTTTTGTGTGGGAATCTATTACGACAATTCAAGGATCACAAAATACATAAAGAAGATTATATAAATTTAAAATACATTTTCCAAATGAAGACCAAAATTAAAGGAAAGTTATATCAATTACGTAAGGCCTTCTTCACGACTGGCTGATTTTTTCAAGCTTTATTAGTTGGACTAGTAATTACATTTCCAACGAATGACTTTATCGGTTGAATTTTACATAATTCATCAAGTGTTTCAGATTTCAGTCGCCGAACTTGTTATGGAAACTGCAATGACACGAATAGTCGAATTGACACGGCTTATACGTAACCAAGTAAACGAGCGATTATACTGATAAACAACATGATTAATGATAATTGATGCAAGATAGTCTCCTGTAGTCCTCCAGTAGTCTAAAGTCCATTTTCTTTGTATGCCAACGAAACGACCCAAACAGGAATAGTATAAGCGAAAAAGAAACGCTGGACAGTCTAGTCGAGGAGAACAATGAAAGCACGTTGAATTATTTCCCGAGGGAAAGAAGCCATTGGAGTCACGTATTTTACGTAATTTGAATTATGAATGCATATATGCGATGAATAGGGCTAGAGTTATGCAATTACTGGGGACAATCATGTCTGATGCCTCGTCCATAACAGTTGTTGCTTCACAGTCAAATAAATATTTAATAGCGTCAGGTATTTTCAGTCCATGTTTATTGATTGCCTTTGTTGCTTTCTTTTTGCTATTGTATTTTTAATGAAGCAATTTAGATTTCTTATGATTCCAATCATGCAAAATCATGGCCATGCACAAAATGTTTATATCTACAAACGGTACAATTTAGGTCAAGAGTCAGCCCCGAACTACCAATACCAACGGATTCCTGATGCGCAGGTATTCTACCAGATCTAACCAGATCACAGTTTACATAAGAATTTAGTCATCTCTAAAGTCATCAACATATTTAATTAGTTTACAATCTGATTGACAATTTAATGCAATACTTTATTGAATCATATTGATCCTACAATATCAGTGTCGTTACAGTTTCAAGCATGTTACTTAACTGTGCAACACTGACTAATATTTCAACGAATTCTACTAACGGTCAGTTACGGATTCTTGGAATTGGAAGCAAATATTGAGAAATATCACTTAGTAAATCCATCGAGCTGTAATTAATGCTGAGTTATTTTCCATGCAGAGAGATATTGCAGATTCTGCGTTTGGTCATCATTGGATAGTTATTTTGTTATTTACTTATATCTCTTGATGATCTTTAGTTCCAATTTGCCTGGTTTTATTGCTGTTACTTCTCCATCTAATCACGTAGGTTGTGTGGGAGCACTATTATAAAGCTATTTAGTTTTTCTATAAATAGTGACCATATTTATGATACTGAAAGAGCGATTACTCTTTACCGTAATATCACCGCCATAATCCAGCATGGCTAATCCTGATGAGAAGCCAGCTTACCGCGCAGAAATAATGTTACCGCGTAAAGCCAGTGGCGTGCCTAGGGGTCAAAATTAGGGCAAGCCCACAAAATTTCAACATATAAAAAAACTGAGGAATTGGCTGATTTTCTTGTTGTTAATGGTTGTTAGTAGTACTAACATCATTATTATAATATTAGTAAGAAGACGTTTAAAATACGAAGAGTAGGTACATAATTATTTCAAGCATCAGTACGTAATTGCCATAAGCGCCATCTCTATCAATGAATGCGCATAGCCACAGCGCATAATTCATAATTCGCACCAGATGACCTTACGCAATAATAAAGGAATTCAATTTTTAAAGTCGATTGAAAATGTTAACATGAGGTAATACCCTATAACATATAAACATAATCATGATGAGAACGTCTTCGACACTTACGAGCATGAAATCTAATAGGATTGTTTATTTTTCAGTCGTTTACCAAAACTACGAATGCCACACAAACTACATTATTGCCTAAACAAATTTTGGCTTTTCATGACACCAGCTATATAATCTATGTTTTGTTAAAACAATCGTGTGAGTAGGTACCTTTTTTGATTTATTCCGGAATCTGTCTTCTTGACTGACAAAAATACTTGTTTTTATTTCCGAGAAGTACCCTACAGTAATTTAGGATTGGTTACGGTGAAGTAAAGAGTTACATAATTAAATAAAACTCAATGTATTTACATACCTTTTCGATGATAGTTTCCGATTTCACACGATAAAAGAACACTATATTCATTAACCATTTTCAAAATCATAGGGAATGACATCGACACAATCAATAATTTTAAATTTAAATTATAAAACTACCTAATTCTCAAAATATTCAAAACTTCAAAACAATAACAAATGCGGCATCGCGCCATGCGATGGCCATGCGTGCATTCCTTTCGCAACTCACTTTACGCGGGTCAACGCGGCGGCTATGCATTTGCGCGAACTTCATGCCTCTCAAAAGCCGGGCTTTTATTTTCATAGAAATTGTGCAAAAGTACTTACCAATAAATACATCAACAAATGTAAACGTTTCTATAGCAATTTGTAGGCGAAAACTGCGAGACAGAGAAAGGAAAGGCAAGCCAGATAAGAAGCCATATTAGTGTGTGAGCGAGATGGCGCTTTTGAACGCATTGTATAGCGTTTAGAGGCGAAATTGGCGCGTTTGGCAGCAAATCGCATAAGTACTTATAGTCTATGAATGATTGCAACCTACTCGTACCTAGCTCAGTGCGCGCGGCAGATAAAGTTCGGATTTCGAAATTTTATCATTCTTATGAATGTTTGAGTTCAAGTTCATTGAGTGGTCCTTTTTTAATATATTTTTTATTTTATAGATTGAAACGTACTTAAACGTTCGTTGTTGTGAATTATGATTTTATTAGGGAAAGCCGGGCTTTTTGGCTTCTATGAAGGTACCGCCACTGCGTAAAGCCGGTCACAAAATGCTATGAATTATAAATAAACTGCACGTGTTTTGGATAATTTTAATTTTACTTAAACAAAATAGATATGTATTTGATTACGACACATTTCATTGATTGTTACAGCTGTATTTTTGATTGATACAGCTGTTCGTGCCCAGAGTCGCCCCGGCGGACTTTCCAAAAAAAAATCTGTCATACAAATCTTGTCCTGACAATTACAAACACACCGAAAAAAAAATCGGTCGAACCTTTCTCAAATGATGATCTTTCATACATGCGGCAGTTGATTTTTATTTATATGTATACTACCCCTGCCCGCGACTTCGTCTGTGTGTAATTTCTTGTTTCCCCGTCCCACCCCGTCGCATCGCATCGTCTGCCCGCGCTATTACTTCGTTTTCGCTTAGCGTTCTTTCTGATTTTTTTTCTTTTTGCTCGGCTCCTAAGGGTCGTAGCGTGATGTTAAATAGCCTATAACCTTCCTCAAATATTAGGCCAGGAAATGCAAACATTTTTTTTTAACCAGACTGGTAGTTCTAGAGATTAGCGCGTTCAAACAAACTCTTCAACTTTATTATTACTACAGATACATAGATTTACTAACATAACATAACATAATCAGCCTATAATGTTCCCACTGCTGGGACACAGGCCTCCTCTCTGTGAGAGGGGGATAGATTTACTAACTGTAATTTAAATCCAGGTAGTGAAGATTTTCACCAAGAAACTCAATAACTTGTAAACAGCTGCACTTATTTATCCCAGTCTGATCGCAATATCATTCCATAACAGCAACATATGTAAAATTCGATAAGGTTTGTTTGACCCCTTTCCCCCCTACAGTATATTCATTATTTGGAAAAAAGGATAATGGTTGTTGTCGTATATAGTAGTGTCCCTATTCACAAGATGACGTCATTAGGAAGTTGTGCAACCAGGTGCTGTATACGACTACATCCCATTACGCCTGCTCTTGAGAATAGGAGTACTCGAGAGTCTGCCGAGCTTGGAGCATGCATTCAGAAGACCTCGTGCCTTACATCTAACCTCTCGCGAAGCTAGTTGTTACTGTCAACATGACCTAATTAGTACTGGAACACTGGCTGAAGTATTTTACAAGAGAGACACGAAAAAAGATTTTCGCATTAACTAATAAATACGAAGACTTGGCTAGAGACCTCGCATTATTCAAAAAATGCTGAGTGAGTTAAACGCCAAGCCAGATATTCTTGCAAAAACTCTTCATTTCCCTCTAATGCGGGCAGATGATTTATTACCATATCGAAAGCGTTCTTGATCGCGGTAATTTGTACCGTTACTTGCAGAAAACTAACCTATATCAAGTCCACCTACCAGTTAATTACAGGATGGCGACTACTGTTACCGATTACATCTAATGTTGTAGCATATCTAAGTGATAGAGTTTACTAGACATGATCACGAGAACGCAATGAGTCGTAACATGAACTTACATTAAATAGAAAGATCTGAACTCTTCTGTCACATACTCTTCGAAATCTTTCAGTGACATAATGGAAGATTTTCTCATTGATAAACACGAAGGAAATTGGAAAGCAACTATGAAAGAGATACGCGAATTTTAAAAATGTTCTTGTTTGGATATCGATTAGCTGAGCAAACATTCACCCTGCCAAGATTAAAGCGGATCAAGGTCTTAACGCCATTTTGGTATGAGGTATTAAAAATATATCTGGATAAGATTCTTTGAAGAATATACTTTTAGAATATGAGGTTTATTAGTTCTGATTGAAATGTAGTGAAAGATATCGAAGTGACGCAGCTATTTAAACTAGAACGTGCTACAATGGGTTTTCAAGGACTATGTGCGCACGATATGTATGTAACTAGCAACTAATGAAAACCTTCTGTAAAATAAAATATTGCAAACATATACAACTTTTTAGCTATTAGGACTTTACTAATTAACTGTCATCACAAAAAAATCAGAAGAGGGTTCAGAGAGAAAGGTTCCTAACATTGATATTTTTATATACACACATCAAAAGTGTCTAGGGATCAAGCATTTTTATGCGGATTTCTTGAGATTGAGATGTGGCTTTGTAATAAATTTATGATTTTATAAATTTATATGGATCCTTTTTGGTGCATTTCATAATTTGAATCAGGAACTGTGAATCAAATTCGAGTAAAAGATGAAAATCAGCTGTCAATATTTTCCCTATAAAAACATACAACGCATTGAAGACATTATTAGTGCTACTGTTTCCCTACTACTGATTAAAACCAACGTTATTATGGAGCGGCGACGTCATTTAAGCAGGGAAGAAATGCTCAGAGCCGTGGGAATGATAGAAGCTGGTTCCCGGCAACGTACTGTGGCTTTAGCTCTGAATACAAGTCAGAGTGTTATCAGTCGACTTTGGACACGTTACCGAAGCACTGGTACCGTGGCTGAGCGCCATGGAGGACGGTATCGCTGCACCACACGGAGACAAGACCGATACATTCAAATCTTAACTCGAAGAGCTCCAACAATAACCGCCATGATGTTAGCCGTGAGGCTTCATCACTCTTCAGGGAACTTAATTAGCGACCAAACAGTCAGAAACCGCTTGCATGAAGTGAACCTTCATTCCCGAAGACCGCTACGGGTACCACCTATAGCAATGCACAATCGTAGGATTCGATATCAATGGGCTCTTGAACACAGAAATTGGGCAGAAGAACAATGGCGTTTCGTGTGCTTTTCTGATGAGTCTCGTTTTGGTATGAGACCGGATACAAGACGTATACGACACTGGAGAACCCCTGGACGCCAACAGCGATTAAAATCCTGCCAGGAAGTCCATCCTTATAGTGGTGGAACCATCATGGTATGGGCGGGTATTTGGATCGGCGGAAGAACTGAGTTGATTTGGATCAGAGGCAACCTCAACGCTCAAATTTATGCTGAGACGATTGTATCAGACGTCATCGTTCCTCTACAAGTGCAAATCGGTCCCTTATTTCAGTTAATGCATGATAATGCACGACCGCACACCGCAAGAGTTGTAAGACAGACTCTCGCCGCAGCTAACATCAATGTCCTGCCCTGGCCTGCTCAGTCGCCAGACTTGAACCCGATTGAGCATGCATGGGATATGCTACAGAGAAGAGCTCTGCCGAATATGGAGGGTATCCAGTCGCAAGAAGACCTTTTTTTGTTGTTGCAACGAACATGGGCGGCCATTCCACAGCGTGATTTAGATGAACTCATTTTGAGTATGCCAAACCGATGTTCTTGTGTTGTTAGTGTTCGCGGTAGAAACACGGATTATTAATTGTTTAAGTTACCCAATAAAATTTTAGAGAAAACTGTTATTTCAGTCTTTTTTTCGAACTTTTGTGTTAGTGGTTCAAATGTCAAAAATCCCTTTATTAGGAAAATGGCAAATTTCTTTATTAATGCAAAGGTGACTTGGTTTATCGTTACTGTGACAAACGAAAACACTTTATTTGATGAATCCTTAAAGAAAATTTTAATTAATATCAATCAGGAGAAAAGTTATTGCAAAAATATATGTTGATCCCTAGACACTTTTGATATGTGTATCAATGGTTCCTAATAAAATCAATAAAAATGCTATTGTTATATTATGAACCACAGGACATTTGTCGAACATACAATAGTGATCTATAAAACTCAGGAGTTGTCCGTTGGACAGGTGTAAGAGTGCAGGAATAGAACAATTTGCAGAATATGTCGTTCGACCGGCGGCCGTGGGAACGCCGCACCTGCCGCATCGAATAGCATTGTACCAAGAATTCTACTCCTTTTACCGCCATTATTTTAATGATAAGATCCACATTAAAAGTCCCTTAATTCCTTTATGTTTTAATTGCAGCATTATTATTTTCAAATCACTAATTCAACGCGGTAACTAATCCCATAACATGAAACAAAGCAAAATTATCTGCATTGGAGATTTTTGAACCTTGATGGTAAGCCAAAAATATAATGTACATTGTCTACCATATAAAAAATGCTAGCCAACACATACAATAAAATTGTCTGGACCGTTAATCGTTTTGAGTTAACGAAGTCTAGAACTAAAATATATCCGAGTCTTTTACTGTTCTCTCATTAACATTTAAAACTTATTTTTCTATAGTGTATCTGTGTCCTTTACCAGACCTCATGAAACTACTTATGAGTATGTATAGATAAGCACAGAAATATATTCAGCAAAAAAAAAGTTAAAATGTTTTTAATAAAACCGCGGCGCCACAGGAATTTGTCGTCAGATTGTAAAAATTTTTCAGCGAGCCAGTTATTTCATTCCACGAGCTTTTAAATTCGTATATATCCACACACTGTATAAGTATAGGAGCTAAATGAGAAAACACGTCCCAACCCAATGTGACCGATTTATAATAAAGGCCAGAATCGTTGTTCATATAAAAAACCTACTTCGATACTTTCTCTATTCCAGTAATTGAAACGAACGGCTATGCTGCTAGTTTTTGTGAGACACACGGAGCAGGTATTACGGGCTACGGCCCTTAATCAAACGGGTTTGTCAGACTCTCTAGAACGTATGTATGTACGTTTTGTTTTTTGCTCACCTTTCTTGGGGTCCATGTTGAATTTCTTCCTCCCTATACTCATCTGCTTGGCTTTACTGTTTTGCTTACACTCCTCCTGCCCATCCAGAGCCTCCAGCTCCGCGACCACTTCACCGAGCTCATCTTTGAGTTGCTGTAACAAAGAAAATGAAGGTTCATTGAATTATGGACTGATTTCATAAATCATTTTATTTTTTTCTTATCTCTTATTTCTCAGGTTAGGTTTAAGTATAGTTACGGATGAAATAGTTCTTCAGATCTTGGTTTATTTTCGAGAATATAATACACAATCAATGTATTAAAATAAAAAAAAATTCAAGATCCTTCCAATTAAATTAAATACATAATGGACGCATTCGCATTTTTTTGAAATTCGTGTTGAGGTCAGGCGACAGGTCAGACTGAGGCTTTCAATTCCATCGGCACACCTATTGCAGATCATTGTATTAAATAAACACTGGTGTCAGTGGCGGGCGTGAGTGGCGACCGGCGGCCACAAGGCGAACCGCAAGACGCAGCGCATTCTACGTTGCAGCCGCAAGCGCAGCGTGGTGTTAGATTCAGAATACGAGCCCGCTCGTATCGTAAATACGAGGCCTTCTGACGTTATTTGCATATCACACGCGGCATTATCATTACTCCTTTTATTTTACTGTACAATATCGATTCGAGAGTCACGGTATTTCCTTGAAATCTTTTTTTATCCAGTCAAGTGCTACATTTGCTTGGTCTCTCAAAGTCTCGACTACTTTTTTGAGGACACAATATTTCATAACTTTTAAGACATCATGTACTGTTACTGTTTAAACTGATAAAAACTAATCAAAACCATTGCTATCCTTTACAAACACTACGCAAGGCTATTGAGGAGTCGAATCTGTTAGATATTATAACTCATAACATGCATCATAGATATTTTCCATATTTACCCATTCACAGATTTACCGATTTCAATACACTAATCGAAACAGTAACTAATTTTGAGAGTTATTTACAAAATGAAGGGTAAAGGATAGAAGTGGCTTTGATTTTTACCCTAATATGTAGTATGTGTAATTGTGTATGCCCTAAATACAAGTAAGAGATACTCAGAAATCAACGATCTATATTAATCATAGAAACGTCATCTCCAAGAATCTGACAATATGAAAGTTCCGGATTTCACGAGTGCTTGTATGTTTTCGTAGGGATTGCACGCATAGATTTCGTCTGATAAATGGATGTATAATTTGTGGAAAAGGCAAAGCACTTTAAGTAATATCATGCCATACTAAGTCTTCTCTAGCCAGCAGTGCTATTCTGTAAAAATGTCACCGTGAAAACTAAGGTGAAGTGAGGTGTCATTCCACCTGATGTTAGGGATTGCCTCCATTGATAGTTCACTTTACGCTCACTTCACCTATGTTATCACGGTGAGATTATTACAGAATCGATAGGCTGTTCAGAATGTAACACGAATGATGTCGTGCAGCTCACTATGAGGATTAATTACAGGACGCAAAGGAATAATAACCAGCTACTTATTACCTCCACTGGCCAGAACAAACGCAAGCCCAGTTGAAAATCACAAAGACAAACGAACAGGGAACAATGACCGAAAGTAGGTAAGTAGTTAGTTTCGTTGGTTCTTCGCGTTTGCATGGTTATTTTGCTGTACAACCCTGTACCTTTCGGGGAACTGCTTTGTTGTCGTGAGCATGCAATTTAGATGTATAGTGGTTGATATTTTGTTTTCATTGACCTTGAATTATGCCGTCTGCATGCACTTTCCGTTCTATGTATAGAATTTTCACGTGAATCGATAATATTTCATTGTTTGATTAAGTATTGTCGAACATTAGCAATAATCTAAACAGTCAATTTCAAGGGCTTACGCGTCTACGATTGTAAGTAACCTAAAGTTTGCATCCGTAGTATTATTACGGTTTCTGTTATGATCCCGACCTATTGTTTGAACTGTGACTGTATTTTTCAGGCAATTATCAACAGCTAGGCTGCCGCATAGAGCAGCATTCCTAAACCTGTAAAACTCTCACATTGATAAGAGTTCTTTAAAAGTTTCAGGGGATACGGAAATTACATTTTCTTAATCTCAAGAGCTAAGTTCGCCAGTTTTTGTGAGGTGACTAATCGGATATCCCGATACTAAAAGTAACAACAGAAGCTGAGGCTACGCCTGCCTATTGATGAGTATCAATAGGCAGGCTGCAGTCTCCAAGAGGACCAGTCAATAAGCCGTAATAGAAACTCAAACAAGCACACAATGGCCGCTCATCGCCACGGTCTGGCAACGCTAACATTATTTGCGGTCCGCTACTTATTCCCCCAGGAGACATGATACCGACCTTCCTTGTCTAGACGATGAAATAAGCTCATAGGGAGCTACAATTCGAGCTAACTTTACTAAAGTATGGTTTAGTCAATGTGCTCGCGAATCACTTTGGACACCATTAATCTACTAATGGTTTACAGGCTAATCTAATCTGCACATCGAATATTATAATTATTATGAAATTACCTGATAGTTGGCTGTAGTGTTTGATGCGCCACCATAATTACTCCGAGAGCTCTTGACTACCAAAATAGTGATGTGGTGCTGCCAGAATTATAATTTTAATAGCTTAAAATGTGTGAGCTAATGAGTACCTAATCAGTCAAGCAAAACAAAAGCTTATGTATGTTAAAATATACATGACTAGGAGGTCAAAGTTCGGACAACAGAACAGAGCGTATAGCGTATTGAACCTCGGACAATGGAGGAATGGATGAATTAAGTAAACAATAACCTGCTGACGACGTTTATAGAATTGCAATTTACATTAGCTTTACAAGTCGACGAGAATACCTAACAAAACAACCAGAATAAATTAGTATTCTAGCCGTTAACAAAGGTCACCTGCCCTTAACAAGGTTTATTTTCAGGCAAGCTTATTTAAATGTCCTGTCCTTAGTTGGTATATTTACAACAGAATGTAGAGCTTCTACGGTGCAAATAATGAGATTGACAATAATTTGATTCTTATTTATAGTGTTTCCAAGTGTAGGCCCGCACTCTAGCTTAATGCCGTCTAGACGGGTTTTTGCCCTGCAAATGTAGCAGGTGACTGAATTCTTACAAGTAGGAAAAAGCCGGATGCACTAAAGCCGCATTTTGTATGAAAGGCTTTAAGAGTTAGAGTGAACTCCTATAACGGCTATTATCGAACGTTTACGATGAAGGTGAATATTTTTTGGGAGTAAACTTATGATTTGATAATAAAACATTAGTTAAACACAATCATTCAATTCGAAAATAACGGATCTTCCCTCTGCTTGATGGGTTACTGACATCAAAATTCTGTCTGTTATATGGATAAATCACAAACAAGTGACGACCTAACTAAACAATGACACCACACGCATCGTGTCGTGATTCATCCCAATTTATGCGACACAATAATAATTGAAAATTGGAGATTCTGAGTAGGTACGTATGTACTTACGTAGGTACTGCTGCTGCCCAAAGGAAGTCACACATACTGATAGCCTGATGTGTTATTAAATAATTATTTTGCATTGGTGGTAGATTCCGTGTGATGAATCAAGTATGCACCCGGCAACAGCTAGATATTGATAATTAAATGATTCATTATTCAAAAAAGCAAACGTTTGTGTATTTATGATAAATCAGCGTCAGGCAATAGTTGTCTGGCATTTTTGCTGGTAATTTCTTACATCGGACTTTACATTTTTTTATTTGATTTTTATTTATTGTATACTGTGTGTCTTTTAGTCTGTGCTAAAAAAATGTATTTTATTCATTCTTTATGAAACTCAGCATATTTAAGAGAAAACAACCGCTTGTACTACTAATCAATCTTGCAATTCTACCTCTTATTCACTTTCGCCAAGATATTTACAAATGAACCTTTCACCGATATCATATCATCAAAAGTGAATGCTTTGAATTCGCTACGGGTTACATTGGCACATCAACACCTGTTCATTTCATATTGCCAATTTTATTTAAATAGTTAATTTAACATTCATATTACGCTTCGTACCTATATGTAGGTATGCGTTTGTACTATAGTGGATGGATTCCTGTTCTAGACGGTGACGTTTTCAGATAATCGTACAAATTGAAAAGACGAGTATCCCCAGCGTTGCCAGCAAATACTAATCCCACCAAAAACATAAATGTAAAAAAGGAGAGCCAAGTTCAATACAAACATTATGCTTGGCTGTGGGCTTCGCCGCAAAAAGAATGGAGATTTAAATGAGTGCCAAGTTCTATGCAAAATCCAAATATGTATTTATAGGAACAAAATAACATTATGAACAAGTATTAAACTCTATTTCTTTGCTTTATTGGATACCTATAACAATTGCTGTTATTTAAAAATGTGAGATCTTAAAGTAGGTTAGATTTGACTTGGCCAGTTATTATCAGAATTAAAAAATATATACAGGGTTATTTGTAAAACACCAGCAACCTCAGTCAGTGCTAAAATTTACGACTTTTTGACCTTCATATCTTTACAACCGTTTGAGCTAGCTTCATGAAATTTGGGCTTCTAGATGTCCTTATGGATATAATTAAACACACGTAGTTTTATGTGTTTACGTTAAAGAGGTTTTGAATTATAAAAGGGTCAAAAGTGGCACCAAGTGGTTCGTGTAATATTACACTCGGCGCTGGCTAGCCGGTTTCTTTGCTTGAGCTTGGCTTGACACGCTGCCGCGTGTCTAGATTACGGACAGGACAGGCATTCCATCAAAGGCATTATCTCGACCAGACGTATTGAACGGATATCGGTCTAATTCAATAGGAATCGTTTGTTACAGGGTTTCTATGAGAAGATGCTCTAAATTGTATGCCTAAGTCCACATGACATCGTGATCACGAAGATTTGTTACTGCGTCGGCTCATTTGGATGCGATGTGAGCTGAGCCGTAATGGATGGCGATTAAGTCTCGCGCCGTATAAATAGATGGGGACACAAATACTCTGGTGTTGCAGCACTTGTGAAGAAAATAGCGACAACACGTGGTCTGACTTTAAATACGCTCGTCATAAAATGACGCTTTATGAAGGCATATCCTTATGTGTGCATACGTTTCATTGTAATGAATATGATTCAAAACTAAAATGATTCACTATTGTTTTGACAGCAATTAAAATTTAACTATTGGTACATTCGATGTGCCTGTTAAAAAATGTGGGTAAAAGTTGTGGTTTTGGTGTCTTGAACAGAAGCTGTTCTTGGCGGTTAATAAATAATGTTATTTAACGGCCTATCTATACTCTCTACCGCTTTTGTATGATAATTATTACTTAACATGTTAGGTGTGATTTAAATATCTATACATACTTAACTATAATAAATCTGTAGACGAGGCGTTTCTGTACATTGATCATATTTGCAAAAAAAAAAAAAAACAACAGATACGATTCATCAATTTTTGGAATTTTTGTCTGTTTGTGTGCGAGTCATTTTACATGAACACCAATATGTTTAATTTTTGTACTCAAATATAGTGTAGAAGTCGGAGTAATAATTATTTTTTGTTTGATCGCAATCGCTTCACTCTATCAAAAGATGTAAGTAATCAATTTTAAGTATTTTAGAACAACTTTTTATTACGAAATGTGGAAACACGCATCTATTGGCACGCATTAACGAAAACATAATTATTGTAATATAAATAACATTATTAAGTGAATAATCACGTCATAAAGACTTACCTTTATGACGAAATAACACAGACTCTTTATGTCTGTGTTATTTAAAGAAAAAGTAATGTTAATGATTATAATGTTATGAAAATCGCTTTCGATGTTCGATTAATGTAAGATAATAATAATTGATGTGGTGTTCTGAGTGATAAAGAATGCAATGTTAGACAATTATTGATTAAAGAAAGTTGGTTAATGCAGAGCGAGTTTCAAGTTAACCAGTTTGTTCGATAGATGGCATTGAGCAAATGTCGTATATTCTGGATTACTGGAGCGAAGTTCTTTTACGGAGCATGCGGTAGGAGCACAGAATAACAAATAGTACTAACGTAGTAGAAGTAAAATGAGAGATATCGTCACGAAACGAAAAAAACGTTATGCCCCCTCCATGCGACGATTCATTTATGTAATAGAAAGAGAGTTTTTCGAGGGTATCATTTTTAAGGCATGTAAATTCAGGCTTTTTCATTTTTAATTATTCTCAAAAATCAAAATGACTCTTCGTCGCATTGACATTATGAGAACCCTGAAGACGCAGTGACTGCAGTCCAAAGGGCTGTGGTAGAGAACCCCAGGTAACGCTTCCCACCAGGCAAGATCGGAAAATTCTTCCTTTTCAATGAAGGATTTAAGTACACCTTTCCTGAGCGACACATTATTGTTTTCCGACATCCACGCGAAGTCGCGGGCACAGCTAGTTTATAATCATTTGAACATTCTATTTCATGTTCAAAGGTTACATAAGCTGATTTAGTCACAGTTACATGAAGAGATAAATATAACAATTTTGGTAATAACAGTCCGAGTGAGCCATATCCGTTATTATAAACAATTGAACTCTACGAAAGTGTGACCCCGGTCCGCGATATTATATAACATTTATTTAGTCACAGATTAACTTTCTATGATTTTTAAATATCTAATATTGTAACAATCTAAAGATTCCATAAGAGGCGTATCGAATGGTTGCCTTATAAAATGCGATTTCATTAACCATTATTTAGTTAGATTGTTCAAATGAAACAAATTTTTCTGAAGTGGTCTTGAATAACGAATATTTAGTTCGTCAATATGAAGCTACTTAAGTAGCATGATTGAAACACAATGTAACAACTGCGATCAATGGAAGTCGGTGAAAAGGGCTCATATCGATCGGGGTCCCGACTTTTATAAATCAAACCTTTATGTGCTCTATTGAATCTATTGATATTTGACCCAAAGATTGAGTAATAAATAAGTCAATACAATTCTCAATCAGGGGAATATTTTAAGCTTGGTTGTTACGCGTTGTTCATTAATATGACGTGAGTTCCCCGATGTGACTAATTACTCAATGTTTAAAATACATCTCGACAAATGAGAAGCACATATGGGATTAGTTCCTCATGTTACGAACTATTTATAGTTAATTATCAGTAAAACAAATCAATGAACTTTACGAAACATTTTTATGAAATTAAACACCGCTCCTAAAGCAGCAATTTTAAATAAATCACGCAAGAGGTAAAAGCGTAGAATATATGTAGGTATACATTTCATTAGGTTACTATTGTCAATTAAATAATCAAGTACGTGAGAAAATCGGGAGCATTACTATACCAAAGATATATATATATATTTTCTTACGTTTTTTGCAATTTGCAGGTCTGTGTCAGGTTGTATCTTGATCAAAATATGATTCGCGACTATAACGGGTACTTATTCACAGAATAATAGTCATTAGAATCATTAATACATCTTCCTAAGTTAGATTTGTACCACAAGAAGAAATCTCTTAGGGAAAAGTGTTTATGGTACAAATCTCACTTATAAAGATGTATGAATGTTTCTAATGATTATAATTCTGTAAATACGTAACTGTTATAGTCGCGAATCAAATTTTGATCAAGATACAACCTGACACTGACCTGCAAATTGCAAAAAACGTAAGAAAATTTGAATTTCGCAGTCTACCACTTCGCATTCACCTTAACTAATATTTACAACATAAAATAGTGTCAGGATTAAGGAAAAACAAGTATAGGTACAACTAGAACTACGTATTACTCACATAAAATCACTACTTCGCAAACGATTCCAATTGTATTATTTGTGCAATCATCTTGATGAAATCTATTGAGAGTGTACTATAAATCTAAATCAAGTAACCATGCAGCGAGCAATCATGTAATTCAAACTGCAAAGGTCTATTTGCAATTTCATCAATTGCTTATATATAGGCGTTGTTATTTAATTAGGGACTTTTGTATTATTGTGATTATTCTCAACTATATGTCAGAGGTAAGTACAGTTCGGATCCTTCACGTGACATTGGTGGCATGTAACGAAAGCGAGCACGCGAATCCTTAGAGGCTTTCCCCTATTAATTCACTTTCCCGACGCTGTTTGACTCCAATTTCGTAGAGAGATCGATTCGGTGTTGCTATCTTTTGATTGTCAATATTCTAGACACGTATTTCTTCTTAGTCTAGAAGTCTTGTTTACGATGTTATAAACATAATATAGGAAAGGTTTACGAATACAAGCTTAAAAGATATGCAAATCTTATTTCAGAGAAGTGATTAATTAGACATTTGCGCCAAAGTTAACGTTGAAATCATATGGCATTTGAAAAAGAAAGGCTTCCTACAAAATGTTGGTAATTAGCCACACAAGTGTTGTTTAAAAGGTAAAGTTCACCATAACTCCATAAGCCGTATTAGGTTGACTGTGGGTTTGGTTACGCAGGCGGTCGGTGCCACGTGACTCACGTGAACAAACAACAGTACCCTCGACAAGTGAACCGCTGGGGCGGATGCATATTTACAAACTTTGCTTCCGCGTCCTGACTAAAATATTATCTTTTAAGGGTAACTACAAAAATAAAACTAAGTAAGGTGCGGTCGGAACGCCACATTATTGGCTACAAAATGTAGTTAAAAGGTTCTAAAATATTGAAAGCTTTTTAAGAGACATTTTATAAATAAACTGAGTCCATTGACTCAGAAAATAAACAAAAATATCTTGAAGATGGGCGAAAATACATACAGAAGATACAATAATTCTGAGAAGTCTTTGACAGACAAACTGTTAGTCAGAAGATACGTTTACACAGACTGTCTACAAATGTACTATGTAAAGAAACTAAATAGGTTCAGGTCGGAGAGAAGTAAGCCACACGACGTTTTAAATATAAAGCTGTCAGTTTTAAATGTAGAGTTAATGTTTCTAACAATAGCTTTCAGGTCAATACTTAGCCCTTAACGACACGGTCCATCGGCTAATGGCGTGGGTAATGTATGCCGAGCTATAAATATATAGCCCATATTATTAAGGCGCAGGCGTTTTCACATAATTTATTAGCTATACAACGTTAGCAACGATGAATAAAATTTTGATAATAGGTACTATAACGAGAATAGATTGGAGATATCAGAACACAATTTATAGAAGTGATTGAAAATGATTAGGATTTACTATTACCAGAGGTTTGCTAATGGGATTTTAATTTATCAATCATAATTTAGCAATATTAAGTTTTACTACGCCACATTAGATTGGACCGGTTAGAACTGCACGCGGCCGAGGTGAATCGCCTCGGAACGTAATGTGAACAGTTCCTGGCAGTGTTCCCAACCGCAGCAACAAATTATACGATTGTCATTGCACGCAGACGTACTGCTACAACGACCTTCACACCCGTCCAACTGGAGAACTAGAGTTCTGTTAATATCAGACCGATGCTAAATTAATTCAATTCACGCTCAGGGTTACATCTACGAAGACATTGGGTAAACAAATAATTAGCCAAGACCATTCGCAGCAAAATAGTTTCATCAACAAATCAAGTAAGTAATGAACATTAGGTCAAGGAATATTAAAAAGTTCAATTGGAAGCAGGATCGTTGCATAACTGTAGCCCTTGGATATGATTGTGAAAATAATTTAAAAGCAGTACAATTCTGCCATATTGAAGAATTAATTTATTTCGATTTTCTATAATTGCTAACCTTCAAAAGCACTCGTAATTGAAGAGACCAAGCTCTACGAATTTGAATATAGATTTTTAAATCTCGAAGGCTTTGCCGCGAGCTTTAAAGTGGAATTTCTGGGCACTTGAACTCTCGATTACATCCCTAGCAGTCGTTTTTATTAAGCACTTCTGAAGCTTCATCATCGATGGAAAATTATTGTTTCACTTTATGTTTGCATTCCAAAAGCAACCGGGAAGGCTTCCAATTAGGTGCACTTTCGGTTACTTTTAGTGGCTGGCCCAGTGATATTTACCATCCAGCATTGTCTGCCAGCACAACTATTATTGGAGTTGCCATTTTTGAATGAACTGTGATCTTTCGCAGGAAGACAGCATTCCTTGACCCGCAATAAGATTAGGTATACAAGATTCTTGTGACGCTGCATGCATTGAATATGATTTCAACATAATATCCAAAATATATCGTCTAACATTTCCAATATTCAGATATCGTATACCGTCACCAAGTGTCCTTACTTATAAAGATTTAATAATAGGAGTTAAAGTATGAAATTGCCGATTTTTTATCTTAGCTATTGTGAAGATCGATATCTTTCATTCTATTTAGAGTTATAAATTCAAATTAATTTTGTAATTATAGCATGACATGTTGTTTTTCAAAATCAGTTGTTCATTTGTATTCCCGCCGTTCGTTTTTATTTTTATATCGCAGTTTCACGCAGCACAGAGAGCACGACGTGTATGGACATGGTACCGCATGTGAACACACGATCCGTTTTTGGTTTGATCGCTTCCGTTCTGGAAATTTAGATCTCAACAATAAGCCTCGTGGCCGACTGGAACAACGATGAATTGAAAGCTATAGTGCACGCAGATTCATCTCAAATCATGTTGGAACTTGTAGCAGCCTTCAACGTAAGTGGTAAATCGATACTGATTTATTTTCTTCAGATTGGAAAGATAAAAAGCTCAGAAAGTGGGTAGGTACCGTATGAGCTCGCTGAACAAAAACAACAAAATCGCGTCGAAGCACCGCACAACCGGCCGTCTCAAAACTAGGTACAGGAGTTACGACTGGAAACTCTCCGTCACCCAGCATTCTCACAAGACCTTGGTCCAACTTATCCTTATATTTATTCGAAATTTGAATAACTTTTTACAGGGGAAAAATTTCAAATCCAACAAGGCGGTGAAAAATGCCTCTAGCTAGAGTTCATCGATTCCCGTCGCCAGGATTTTTATAGCAGAGCCATGAAAAAACTTCCACCACCTATAGCAAAAGTACAACTTCACAAATAACCAATACTCGAAGTATTGGTCATTTGTGAAGTTGTACTTTTACTTTTTAACGAAACACAAAATTTATTTAAAAAAATATATTTCATTTTTTCTATTTAAAACGGCAATTTCATACTTTAACCCCTAATATCAATGCATTTATAAATTACATTCCTGCATATTTCATTTTTTTTTAAACTGGGCCAAGAACAGTATTGAAACATGCTAAATGCAGCCGCAACGGCGAAAGGAGGATGAACTTACAACTTCTCTATAATACTTTCAAGGATACGATGGCTAACAATGGGCGATATTATAATGTAATCTATGGAAACATTTAATTGCTAGTTTCCACATAAGTTACTGAACCTCAACAATGTATCGCGAAATTAGTACATTATGTTTCTATACATTATTTTATTAAGTATCGATGTTAAACAACCCGGTAGACTAGAACTGGCGTTGTGAAAGTAATTAATTACTGCCAACTTATCATTGACACGAAATCTAAGTGCGATTTCTATAGTTTTTCGTGTCCAACGGTTTAATTTATTATTGGTTAGTGCAGAATTGACTTGTAAAAACGATAACACTTTAATTTGAGATTCCTATTATCACTGAGTTAGCCGGTATTTTATAACCAGTTTTAAATACTTTATTATGATATTATTCATACAGACAGTGCATTTGCACGAACCGCTCCAGTTAACGCAGACTTTGCTCATTTTTTCACGTATATTGTGCAATCGTGTAACACAATGTATGTTAAATGTTAATTACCTACATGTCTTCAATTTTCTTATACTTTAATCTCGTCCCAGGTCACTTCATCCATGAATTTAGTGATATTTTCAAATCGATAACTATTAACCAAAGAAACTACTTGTCCTTACAAAACTTTAATACTTGATACAACACAACGTAAATATAAAGTCTATTCAAATTTAAAATTTATGTTTCAAATTGATGTTAATTCAAGCTAAAAAAAATATCAACTTTATTTTAATAGTAATTAAGTTGATTTCAAAAACTAGCACTATTGAAAAACTTATAAAATGTTTGAGTTGTAGCGTAAACTGAACTTTATTATGTAGGAAGTTATTTTTCCATAAACTCATATTTGTTTACATTTTTGGCAAATAAGTCCCGAATGCAGATTAATCACAATAACGTTATGATTAACGTTGTTGTAATATGATTATTATGTAATAATATTCATACTACATAGGCTAATATCATTACTATACAGGACTTTTGTACTCCCTTGAAATAATGGCGCAACTTAATCAAAAACTTGGCTGGAAGAGGACCATACGATTTTACGCGAGATTCTGTCCGTAAGTAATAACTTTTGCAATCTCTTCCGCCACGTAGAAACTTTGTTTACAGACAAACTTGGATCTTTCTTGTGATTTAATTAAATCACGAATAGTTCCTTAAAATTGTCCTTATTTCGGTACCCTTTACCTCTCTGGCTTACCTACTCGTTTCGTGAACATCGTGGTGCATTTAAAAAAATCCCTTTCAGTTTTCTTGAAACAGTAGGTACTCCGATCGAGACGTATATAATAAAACGCGATACATAGTTTGCTACATTGACTGGGTTATAAATATAACGATCACAAAAGATATCTACGTTTTTATTTCAAATCCTTCAGTGATGTAATCAGCTAACGTTCACTTGCCATCTATGGAAATATGGCTATCTTAGGAAATCACTAAGTAGATGTTTCATCTACATCTTTATTATTTGCTAGAATATAATTCCTGTTTATTTAGCGCCTGATGTGGTAATGATTTAAGAACGTTCTACTAACGTTAAATGACATCAGTTGAATGCGGCTCGGCTACGTGGCAGGCGACCTTCAGGTGTGGCCGGTGAAGTGAATAACAACATGTCACAGACTTTGTATAAGTGATTGTTACATTAGTTTTATGCAATGAGATGGTATGCCTTTGATGTTCGTGTAGTTACTAGATAGGTATAGGTGCGGATACCATGACAGTTAAATCGATTAGCATGGAGACACCGCCAAGTTATTGCTCGGTTTTCATGATTAGAATTGGTTGTGATAAGAATTTGTTCCGAAACAAAATCTACAACAAATACATATTTAATGTACTTATTGCTTAAAATATTAGGTCAAAGATGACTGACTATACTTAGTTGGGAAATTTAATTTTTCATGTTTAGAACCAAGATAACCAATTCTTCGGGAACTGTGACATGTACGCTATTCATGATAAAATAGTTAATTAGTTTAAGGAAATATTAAAGCATGAGACGAGCAATTCTGACCTTTAACCCAATAAACAGGTCATTAACGCAGATTTTTTGTTAATTGATGCTTATGTAATGAAAAACTTGACTGCAGTTAGGAACCAAAGACTATTAATAATGTGTCACTCGAAGTAGGTAAGGGTAAAGTGAAAAGGATTGAACCGGATTAAAAAAAAACTCGAACCACAGCCGCATTTAATAATAATAAACCCATAAGGCAGGAGTCTTTAATAAAGATTTCATATACGGTTTCTACACTTAGTTGTTATAACCCAGCGAGCGTGTTTCCTGCGAGTTAAAATAAGTACTTACATGTAAAAATAATAAAATGATTCACCGGTTTCCACGCGCAAACGAAAGGGTACTTGGCCTTTGCTTTTTCCTTCTGAACTTTTAATAACCCTTCTGGGTTCACTAGTTATCATGATTGTGGAAATACGATCACTCTATCAAACTTATTTTACCTAAAAATTTTGGTTCTAACTTTACAGGTTTTTGTATGCCTGTGAGCATGTCCAGCGTGTGTTAATTAAGTATACTGCGCAAAATAAACCCTTTATTTATTATTTTGCGCCCACATTTTGCTGCTAATTATCTTCTAAAACACAAGAAGTGAACAAACTTCGCACAAGTTCTGTTAGAAGTTCTCATTTTAGAAAATATTAGATTGTGTTGTTGTGTTGTCTACGCAAGTGACTCAGCCGGCAGTACTGAGCAACTGTAGAACTTTATTACACTTAATTTGCTTGCGATTGGCATTCATTCTTTCCAAGAAAGGTGGCGGGTATCATGGACGAACGCCGGCTGATTATGGATATAGTAAAAAAAAAGGATTTTTGATCTTGCCAACCACAACTATGTATCTAAAAACATGTATAGTATTATAATTTATTCTATTTGTAACCTTGTGAATAGTTCTTTGTACAATAGCAAGATTCAATACACGTCTATCGAGGCTGCACATTATTACCTAGTTGCAGTATGCATTTTGCAGTGATTTGATCGGTGAGTCGATGACGTATCGACCTACACGACCTCCAGTCGCCACCACCGCATTCTTGACCCACACACTCACTCGCAGTCGCACAGATATTGAGCGTCACACGTGGAAAGTAACGTTACCTCGGCAAAATTCCGTCAATTTCTCAAGTCCAATGAGTTTAAAGACCGTCCGAAACTTAAGATTCTTTCTTACCCCATCACCTTGAAGCGTGATGTAAAAGAATGCTTACCTGAAAAAGAACAAAAAATTCGTTAATATTGGAGTGGTGACGCAAAAAACATTGGTGGGATTTACCAACACCGATTAGCCATAAAAACCCGCTATCATATCAAACGGATGTTTTAGAGTTACGGGAACCCGTTATTTAGATAACATTGAGTAGCAAAGTTTTGTATTTCCTACTGTTTTTATCAGCGTATTGCGTTCATGTTATAAATAGTCATTCGAAATTTTGGAATGTAACAAAAACCTGCTGCAAGTGATAACAATACGAAAAACATGCGATGTGCAACACATTGGGGTGCTCAGGCCCGGGTTACAAAGAGACGAAGTTGCACAATGGGTTCATATTTCCGGCCTGGCGGTCACAGAGCGAGTGCCACTGCCGAGTAACTTCCAAAGATTTTCGTTTCGCACAGACTCCAACAATCCCTGCATAAATTAGGGCCGATTGTAAATCTGGCAAACTGCCAAAAAGGGAAGAACGCAGTGAAATTAGTGATTTAAGTACTTGGCCAGCGAAACCGCTTGATGTCCGTTTTTAAATATAATAAATACTTTGTCCAGTTCAGCTATAGCATTTTGCAATTGGTTTATCATTATGGCGACTTGCAGATGCACATGCAAGCAATTTAATTTGATCCTCCAAAGTATTATTTTTAAAAAATAATGTATTAATTAACTGAATACTATCAATACACCAGAAGCATATTATTTAACATATTATGTGAGTTAAATATAACTGGACATGAATCAACTGTTATAATCATAGTTATAATGATTAATGTGTGGGTAAAACGCGTTGCTTGGAATTCTCAACAACTTGAATGCTAACACAAATAAAAGAAGACACAAATTAATTTCAATTAAACGAACATGCGCGACTTCCTACAAATAAAACGAATGCTATGTCCGTCGCCATTATACTTCGATAACGAACGAGGGTCAAACAGGAGTATGAGCAAAAAATATTCGCAAAGGGATCTAATGAGACAGTTAGTATGGGAGCGGTGGTCCGTGGAACATGTAAGCCCGACCGACGGCCAACGCCCCTACAAAATTTATCGCCGCCGCCGTTGACATCGATCTACGATGGGATTTGAAACGCTAATCAAAAATACCCCTCAAAATTCCGACAACAATGACGCCAGCTCACGAATATCAATTATTTTATAGAGACGCATAGAATTTTAAAGCGCTATGTAAGAAGTTTAAATTATACACTTATTTCTTATTTTTTTATGTCCCACGGACGGAGGTTAGCAGTAAATGATACATAATTTACATACATACAGTTTCCCTTTTGACCTGTACAGCGATTAAAGTAGTCATTTTGAGTTCACATTCACATGGTATCTAAATCTTTATAAAACAGCCGTCTGAATTTAATTGAATAGATATAATTAATTTGTTAAGTAACGAAGACATACACTGACTGAAACACGTCTGAAACTTAAATGGAATTTCTAATCTTACAATAGTTTACGCAACTGGCCGTTAAGCAGGATTTCACATCCTTTACGATTAACGAGTGATTTATGTAAACACGATTTCTTTTATTTATACTGCATCAGTAATTAACTATTCATTTGATGGATGAATAAATAACATTCTAACTTTTTCTTCTAACTGCTGTCGAAAATGATCATCGTTATTGCATGACAATTTAAAATTGAATTTGTTCAAGCTTATGTAACTGGAAACCATTAATTAATGTAATCATTGTCTGTGAAGCTAGCTGTTCTAGTTTCACGATGCTTTGGGTTTCAACTTTTCAAGTTTCAACACAGTTCATTATAAGAATACAATTGAGCGTTCACACCAACCTCACTCACAGACAATTTACATTAATCTGATGACAGCATGCACTTGCAAACTTTGGTTGTATTGTACGTCTCTCAGTTCAATAATCTCATAACATCAGACACACATCATAATCTTAGTCTAAATTTTATTTTTAAAAACGCTCGTCGGCAATAAGGAATGAGGAAAACAATTTGGAATACCTATCATGGAGGTTCATCTTCATTAAATTTTATGCACTGCATTCCGGAAATAAAACAGACAATACAGCAGTATTTAAAAACAAAAATACGAAGATGAGAAGAGGGTGAACAGACAAGTCTGTTTAGTTCCTTCGGTCGTTCCTTTTCTTTCAAGAGAGAGATAAATATGATAATGAAGCCATATGGCGGGGCACATGTTGAACAACTATAACCATCCTCATTTTTACGCTGGCCGTGACCGTGAGTGTTAAATCTCTCGTCCTGCTTTGATTTTATGGGTTTATCTTTATAGTTTACTACTATAGTTTATACCTTAGCTTAATTTTATGTGAACACGTTAAAATCCAAAGAAGAAAGAGATACAGGTTGAAATTAGTAACATTGAAATCCAGTAAAAACATTTTCATGTAAAATGTTGTCAAGACGAGACCACATGCGGCTCGCAATGTCAAAAAGTTATCAGATCTCATGTAGAGCCAAGTTTCTAACTCTACACGCCCTAACTCTACAAGCCCTAACTTCACAAACTCTACATCTTGGTCAAAATATGAGGCTGGGCCGTTTCGTTACTACAAGAATTATTGTATAACAGAAAAGTAATGAACAGTGAATAAATTTTTCACCTTACGCCCATGTGATGGTAGCGGGAGGAAGTACACTAAGAGTATTGATGATCATCAGTCAGTCAGTGACGAAATCGGGGTTTTTTAGATATCAATAAAATCTAAAGTATAAGCTATAAAATTAAAACTTTATATCCACTATTGACATCATGTGTCACCATGTGTTTGATGTATCTTTACTTGTTGTATTTTTGTGGTGTACAATAAAGTATATAATATACAGCGTGTATCGTTTGGGCTATAGCTATCTTGATGCATTAAATATAACAGCTGGTATACAGTCACTATACATAGTTTCAACTCAAAATAAAATACTCTAAGAATTGATACCAAATTTTCGGTTTCATTGGTTTCTTAAATTCAAATCATAACAAACGTGTCACCGCACTACGTAGGTCAATAACTTTTTAAGTTACTTGCCAATATCACGATAAATCTCTTCCGTAACTCTGCGCGCCTAGTACCGTAGCCTACTGCAGCGCAGGCGGTGTTTGTCGGCGCCAACTGACGGAATATTCCGCTGCCGCCGCGCGCGCGCGCAATAAGCCATACGTACTTTACCGTGATGTAAAAATTAATGTGTAATTCTAATTATTGATTTACAGTTTACTCGTTAATATTAAGCTAGAAATTGCACGTAAAAACTGGAATAACAAAACTTACGTATACAATCGTAACAAAGTTTAGGAAGGTACCTAGGTTAACTAGTTTCATCCCTTATTATTACTTTATATCGAGTAAACAGTAAAATCTTAAAGCTTTGCTTAATTTAGTAAATTGACTTACATTTTTAAAGATGGGGTTCGATGTGGTGACCTTGGTATTGTATGCACAAGGCCGCTCACTTGTTCATGGACACACATTACGTAGCATGTCTGATGTTATAGTCCTGAAAGCGGCCTCAATCCGCACTTTAATTTGTATCACACTGCACTGCGTACACTACACACGCACTATGGGTGCTGACCGTCGTTGCTCAGCACTCGCCATAGGTACCTGATTACCTATGGTTAGAGGCACCAAGCCGATGTACCATCCGAGATCAAACTAAAACATGCCGACGAAGGCATCTATCGACGCTCAGCATCTGGTCTACTCTCAATAAAACGGCGCCGGTACAGTTCTCGGGCAACTCGCAAATTACTGATGCGCATAATTATCATAGGGATAAAAACGAGTGTACTAGACGCAGGACAGATGTCGACTGACGGCGACGAGCAAAGCAATAACAAAAATGAAGCTCCTATTCCCTGCTATCCTGGTACGTAAATATTATTTCGTTAAATTTGATACCTATAGGGTAGCTGTCCCTATTAGTGTCCACTACTGTTAAAAATATTATTCAAGATTATTTTACATACTAATAATAATTTCAAGTAAACTCCGTTAAACTTTTAAGTAAATCTAACACAACCGAGCAAACTAATTACGAATTCAAAATTGAAAAATCATTCATTTTTTTTTTTTTGGGTGGGAAAATCATCAATGACTCAGCTGCCGCCCTGGGTGGGGCGGAAGGCTGAAGGAAGTGTTAGACTCTTACTGACTAAATACCACCCTGTTCCTTCAGTTGCCCTTGCATTCCGGGTTATCTCGTTAGAATATTCCCGCAATCCCGGAAATTCCCAAAACTCCGGAAAATCATTCATTTCAATCCATTAAAGATCATAATATGGGTTCGCGTTATCTCGTTATAAGTCTGAAATAAAAATTGTATTTACCAGGAGTAATTGAAACTACACGGACTGCAATTGGTTCACGTACCCTAAAACCCAGGTTTACACACACATCGATGTTACATTGTGTGTGTAACGACGTAATCAGGGTTCTGTGAGCAAACGATATTCAATTCGGAAATAACAATTCCTGTTACTCATGCGCTTCTAGTACTTTTATTAATTTCTTTCGACAGTTAGATGCAATTTTGCGACATTTTCTTATTTGAATTATAATAACAAAGACTAAACGTGCTCAAACTAATAAAACCTATGTACCACTCAAACAGCACCGACAGACCGTGAACTCCGATAATTCTTTCGGTTAGTTCTACACACAAAAATTATGAGTGCGTGGTATTATTTTGTAATAAAAAGAAACGATTAACTTGTTGCTAATAATTTACGTCTTATTTAGTAAAAAAATAACCTTATTTTAAAAATTATGAACGGAACCCACTGTGATTTTATTTGTACTAGGAGAAGAATAAGTTGCGAAGAGGTGAATTGAAATGATGTTTTGGGTTCAGTTGGACAAAAAAATGGTTTCTAAATCCTTTTCCTATTCTAAGTACTAATGGCAAATAATAATGTTTATTTAAGCAATTAATTGCCGGTAGGATGCACGTAAGGATTCGATTTTTATGATCAATTCAATGGTTGTACAAGCTGTCGATTTTTCGAAAAAATCGTTTTAATGCGATCTTCAAGCAAATCGATTCAATAGTAACGTGAATCGAATCTCTTGGATCGTATGTGTAAATAAAGGCTCTTAATAGTTCAAGTTCATATTTGCCCAAAGCATTGTGCTGACAATCATAAACAGCGAATAGGTAGGTTTATCTATTTCAAACAAGATCAATTACATAAGTATGCCGACACTTTTTAACTTGTCCGAAGATTGAAACATATTAGTCATCCATCTGAATTAAAGTCATTGAATTACGCTGGAAAGGTTATCAAATATTATTGACGTACCTACCTGACTGGCAACTGTAAATATGTAACAAAACAGAGGTGTGTTAAATGTTGTTTAAAATTTTTTAATTACGATTTTTGAATGAATTTTTAGAAGATCGATGTAAGAAGAGCACGGGATTCGATCTGTGAATCGAATGAAAAATCGAATTAAAGCAAAAAATCGTTCATCTTTATGGCCACCAAAATAAAAGGTTAGAAATAATGTTAGGAAATTTACAGGAATATTGTTTTTGAATTAGGTATTTACTGTATTGTAGGTATGATGGAAAGGTGGGTAGCGGGTGGAAGATTACTACGAGGTAGATAATAATTATCTACAAAGTAATCTTCTACAAAAGGACAACCACGTAAAAAACCAACAAGTGTGTAAATGATACGTGACAATTCAAGCAGGTATCTAAATATTTCGTTAACTTTTGATACCTAGACCAATTAATTGTATTGTAGGTAGCTAGTTCACAAACATAATCAAAGTTTTGGAAAAGTCAGTAATAATATTTTGTGAATAAAAAATAAACATGCGGAACCGTTTATTCAGAAATACCAGGAGTAGGAGGTTTATCTTTACTTACAAATAGTTCGTTGACACCGATCAGCTGTTTTAGTGCTAGTGATGTGTTTATTTCAATTTGAAAAGTTCGGTTTCTGGTATCAATGTATTAAAAAATCTCATAACTTCCGAACATGTAGCGATAGGATTAAAAAACCCTTCCTATATCGTTTGATATCATCCAAAGAAGGCGTGCCCTTTGTATGTATATAGCTTTTCCGTTACAGATTGTATATATATATATATATATATATCATATCCCGAAAATTTTGTTTATCTGGTACAATCCAAACCCAAGTTACGAGAGTTCAAAAAAATGACGAAGCGCTTCGAGAAAAGGTAGGTAGTACCCTTGCGCTTCGCTTAGCTCGTCTTGGCGGGGGCACTCCCTTGCCCCGAGATCAAACATGGTAAATTAAGAGTTCAGTATTATTATTATGTAGATAGACTTAACAATTTAATCTAAGAGATCTGTTGAAAACATTCATGGCGCAAAAATTCCCAGCACATCCGCATAAATAAACTCCCACGCATTCTCAGCAAAACTGGTAAAAGCCAGAAGCGCCATCAATTACACAAACAATATGGGTTAAATTTGAAGTGTAGTATTTCAAGAGCAAGGAAAAGACAAGGTCAAAGTACAAAATAGAACATTGACATGAAACATGTGGTGGTACACACGACACAGCTTAGCGTAACTGTTACAATGCAGACATTCCTCTATATATTTACGACTACCATCTTTTGACAAAACTACACTCAGCGGCACGGAATGTGGCCCAAACTTAAACAAACCGATAACAGGCAATTTTGACATCGCGTATGAGAATTTCGAGTGGCAGTTTGTCAGGACCAATGTTTTTGTTAATTTAAGAGGATAAGCACAAAAAAAAGTCCAGTTGTTTAATTTCTATGACACTTAAGGTTAGTTCATTACTGGAACGCAGAAGACACGGGTGAGTTAAAACTCAATATTCAAATGGTTGTGCATTTAATCTTTATTGTTTTATTTTTAAATTAATCTGTAGTAATTTATGTTTTCAGAATTGGAACACAATGCCTCTAACTTCAGCTCAAGTTGCTCAAGCTGTGTTGCTTCGGAGTCAGGGGCGAACGCAGCGAGAGGTTGCTGAAACTTTAAATGTACCGCGTACAACTCTCAGGTACGCCTTAACAAGGTACGACCAGACCGGCCTTTACACAAGGAGACGAGGAAGTGGCGGTATTAGGTGTACATCAACGCGAGATGACCGATTTATCGCTCTCGCAATTTTGAGAAATCGGTTCCTTACTGCGGTCGAAATACGGCAGCGGCTACAAACGGCAAGAGGGGTCAACGTAAGTGAGCGGACAATAAGAAGGAGAATGGAGGAACGGAATCTGCATGCTCGAAGACCAGCTCGAGGTCCAGAACTGCTCCGGCACCATCGTGTAGCTCGACTTCGGTTCGCTCACGAACACGCAAATTGGACTCACGAGCAGTGGAGTAAAGTTCTGTGGACTGACGAATGCAGAGTGGCCTTAAGAGCTCCAGATGGCCGCGAACGGGTGTGGAGAAGGCATGGGGAGAGGTTTTTACCAATAACTACCAGGCAAACCGTCAGTTTCCATGGTGGATCAGTTATGGTTTGGGGAGGGATCTGTTCAGACGCACGCACAGAGTTGACGATAGTTGCAGGTCGTCTAACGGCAGTGCGATACATTGAAGAGATCCTTCAAGAACATGTTTTACCATTCATGGGATTCATCGGTAGCGAAGATTTCATCTTAATGCAAGATAATGCCCGACCTCACACAGCACGTTGCGTGGATGATTACCTGTCGGAGGTGAGAATAACCAAATTGGAGTGGCCGGCACGAAGCCCAGACATGAATCCCATAGAACATGTCTGGGACATGCTTAAAAGACGCATCTGATCCAGTCCCAACCCTCCAGAGACTATCAGTCAGTTGAAAACCGCTCTGGTGGCCGCCTGGGACGAAATACCCCATGTGGACATTAAAAACATAATCCACAGCATGCCTGATCGCATGCAGGCGGTCATCAGGGCCAGAGGTGGAAATACCCGCTATTAATTTTAAGCACCATAGCTTTATTTTGTAAATTTTATTGTAAAACATTTATTTTAAACTTAGAGCTTAATGTCTTTTTTGTAATTTTGGAAATTTTTAATAAAATTAACTCACTTTTTTGTTAAATAATCATTCGCATGTAAAATTCGAATAAACAATTAAGTTTTACAACAAAAAAAAAACCCTGTTTCGCGTTTCATTTTGATAATAAACCACATAGCGCGCTTGGGCCACATTCCGTGCCGCTGAGTGTATTTATAATTGCGTAATTTGAAATAATAGGAAAACATTTTTGCGCAATCGTGTAGGTAATCATGAAAGAAAATTGAACATGAAACTCGTGACAGATAAATAATATGTATGCATAGAGAAAAATTGGCTACACAAAAATGTCCAGACTTCGTGTTTGTTATGAGTTACGACAAATGAAGGACGGTCAAGGACTTGGCACTTAAGAATTTTCAGAAAAATTGAAGCTAGCAAAAAGGCGAAGATATAAAAAATGGTCCCTAAACAAAAACATATCTGACAGGCGATATTTTTTGTAATAAGGACAATTACGTGTTTAGCGGGCCTTTAACGCCACATTATAGCTCCCCATGGGAACATTACAAGTGTTTCTCGCCCCTAAAAAGACGAGTGGCTTGCTTTCGTTTTGCATCAGTGACAGCTTACGAAATAATAATATCAAATGTTAGTCTGTAACTACTTTGTTAGGTTATACGGAACGTAAATCAAACCACAAGCTCCAGTAATGACTGCCATATTTAATAGTTCAATTCTATACTATATGTAGATACATTATATACATTGATAATTTTGGTGTTGATCAACATTATCAATGTACCCACTTATGAATATCATCATCACACACTAAACCGCTGAAAGACAGAAACCCTAACAGACGCTTGATTGTTTCGTAGAATTATCAATGTTGACTTTTGTAAAAACTAAGTAACTATTATAATCATCAATCTCATAAAGAGGTCAATAGTCAATCAGTAATAATTACACATTACTGTATTTGATTGGGTACTAACAAGTAGTCGAATACTTAAGATATCAATCTTGAACAGTTTCGAGCTCTGCCAACAAAATGCAACGTTGCGATGTTAATGTTATGAATATGATATTTTTATTATTATTATCAGCCATTTGTGTCCCTCTGTAGGGCAAAGGCCTCCCTTCCCTCCTTCCACTTATCCCTATTCAGTGCTGTTATGCGCCAATCCTTGTGGAAAGAGTCGAGTTCGTCCCGTCATCTCATTCTGGTCCTGCCGCGTTGCCGTTTACTGCTGTTTGGGACCCATTGTGTGGTTACTTTAGCCCATAGCTCCTCCGACATGCGACAGATGTGACCAGATCATTTCCATTTTATTTTGACAGCCGTGTGATATACATCGGCAATTTGAGTTTTAGAACGCAGTATCGAATTCCATAAACGATCAGTAAGTTTAACTCCAAGGATACTGCGCTCCATTGCTCGGTGACATACCCCGAATGCGGACTTTTGACGATTGTTTAGTGACCATGTCTGCGCTCCATAGGTGAGGGTAGGAAGAATGCACATGTCCATTTGTTTCCTCTTCAGTGAGAGAGGGAGAGTTCCTTTCATTATTTGCTTCATCGACCAATAGCTCTTCCAGGCGTTCTCGGTGCGTCGAGCGACTTCTCTATCGTGTCTTGCCTGGAAAGAGACTATTTGGCCGAGGTATATGTACTCATGGACATATTAAATCCTCACACCCCCAATTCCTATGTTACTCTTGAAGTATATAGAACTGCGCAGCTTCTTAAAACCTGCTTATTGTCTATTTGGCTTCTAATGTTCCGATAAAAGTAATATTAGAGACGTTTACAAAAAAATAAAAGTCAATTACTCTTAAACGGCGGAGGCACTGGTGGTTTGTGACATGAAATTAATTTGCCGATACTACCACAGCACACCCCAGCCGCCTGATACGACATAAAAACGCATTAGGAACATGACGTCTGGTATACTCGTCTCGTATATAAAATGTTAATAAAGGTAAATCAAGCCGTTTTATGCCCAATTTAATCCTATAAACGGACTAAAGTATTACAGATTTACGATGGAATTAACCACTGCAGCGCAGTGTTTGTATAACAAACAACTGATTTGTGGTTACTCTATTTCTAAGATAGATTTTATGGCAAGCCTATGAACGAGTGTCTGGTTCTTTCAATCGTTCTTAAAATGGTTGTGTATAGAAAGTATTCTCGAGAACGTTACTTGTTGGAAAAAGTTGATGCGACTTTTGTGGAGCACAAAACAGCGCATAACACACGTGAAATGTGAAAAAGAATTTAGATTTTTTTCCATATGCTCAAAATAAATAAATAATTTATCAAACACTTTAATAGCTTAGCCTAATTAGTCGCCGATGAAACCAGACCAAATATTTTGTTTGTCCGTAAAGAAAAATAAATCTACCTTTTCAAAGATAGATCAAATAGAAGCCTTTGAAATATGGTTTACTTTAAAATTAATCAAACACACAATCACAATGTTAATAATTTTATTTCACACGTGACTTTAATATTACCCATACTAGTTTAGATAAATGTTTATATTAGTCATTAATCTATAAATTAAACAACCATGGGGGTATAGACGCTTTTCGCGGTAATCTAATAAAATGTATGTCGACGCCAGAAATACATTTTAAGTTATTACATACCACCCCTTCAATTAATATCAATATGAAACTGGATTTAGAAGAAACATTAATCCGAATGTGTTACATACACGTTACATAAGTGTTCCCAAAGTTAGCACAAACATGTTTACGTAATTCTTCGTCGTTACGTTAGTGGGATGACCGTATTTATTGGTGTTTCCCGAAACAAGATGGTAGCACTTAAGAGCCCTCTTACATTTTGGTAACGAGCGCGGATTTTTTTTTTTTGTCTATAAATGGCATCTCGCAGTTCAACCTATGCGGTTGTCGTCAGCTTAACCGGGATTGCCTGTGGATGCCTCAATAAATTAAGGCCCCCCAGCCAGCGCATCGCCGGCGCAGTGAAATTTATAGTACTATTATTTTATTTATTAAAAAATCAAAGTATCAATATTGTTTTTTTTAGTTGATATTTTTTAAGCAATTATTGGAGACTATTTTGGTATAAATACTACGTGAAAATGATGTAAGAAGTACGAAGATATTCAAACTTGTTTTCAGTAGAAAATTGAATTAGGTCCAGTCGTTTTTTATTATTTGTAAGGCATATAACAAAAATGTATTGTATTTAATAATAGAATACATTTTTGTTATATGTCTTACAACCTTCTCGTTCTTACCTTCTCTCTCTTCTCTGAGAAAAATTGTTTTGATGGATGATAATTTCAACAGAATCTGCAAATTAGAGCTCTCAAATCAGCTCTCCATGAGTTTTTGCCTAAACATGCATCAGGAGAACGATTATTGCTAAATTAATAGATCAATAATAAAAAATCGCTTTCTTATTTTTGTAGAAAAGCGACTATCCTTCCCAATTAATTGCTATTTATACCAACCAACGAATAGTATTCAATTCCAACGAGGAAATCATGCATCTACGCGCATTTTTGTAATAGGCCTCTTAAGGACATCAATCATTAGGCATTAGCTTCCTAGACCAGTTCCTTCAATGTTTACTGTAATGGTTACAAGAGAAAACACTTTAACACTAAGTTTATTTTAAAGTTACAATGGCGAACATGGAGAAAACGACCTCAATATGACGAGTCAGTTAGCAAAAGGTCTAAATAAAAGAGTGTTCATTATCCTCAACACGTGTTGGCCAAATGTCTGTCATGGATTTGCTAAATTAAACATGCATTCTGTGATTCTGACCGTTACTTCTCGGCTCATCAATCTAATCTCACTTTTACTTTTTCAGGAACTGCAACGATTCCTACTCTGGTTACAACAAAGGTCATCGATGTTTGTAGTTATTTTAGAAATCTTTTTTTGCTATTGTTTCTGGAAATAGTATTGTTAAAAATAAACATTACTACAAAAAACAGCACACACAAATATTATTGTACAGCGTGCGTCAAAACTAGAGATAATTACTGTTCAAAAATAAAACGAATTTGTAGTTCTGTTATAGTATGTAGAGAGAGGCCAGCACATCAAACTACCCCAATCTATCAAATTTTCCCAATTGAATATAAACCTTATTTCTTTGGAGTAAAGTTGAAAATCTATCAAAGAAATCTGACAGATTGGGGTCCTCCAGATTGGGGTCGGATTGGGATTGGCCTCTGTACGTTGTTTAGTTACGTATCTTACTAGCTACGTATTTAAATAACGTCATAATTTCGTTATCAGAGATCGTATCGTTATTAAAACTATGATAATTGCCATGTTTTTTCGGCAACAGCAGTGTGTGTTAAATAAATTGTGCTATTTGATTAGCTTAATAAAGTAAATTGGACTAAAGTGGATTAAATTAAGATAATGAAGCAGATTTCTGGAACATTTGCATACCAACTATGCAAAACATACTCTACTATACAACGAGTAACGTTAAATGCGCAAAACCTCATACACCCCAATTAGAGCATTGACTTAAAAGCATAATACAATGACCAAAACTATTTTTTTTAAAGCTAACTAATTTTATTAAGAAAATAGTGTTGATCCTAGCATTAGTTTATGCATTCAAAATTGAGTCTTCTTGTCTTAAAATAAGACTTAATTTTCTTTGGCCGATTGACGGCGGATAGTATGGCAAAATACATCATTTTTGAAAAAAAAACACCTATTAAAAATTACTGAAATTGATTCAGTAGTCCATTATGAACAATCTATTTTCTGGTTTTGCGCATTTTAAGTTACACGTTGTATACAGAACAAGGTAAATGTATCTTTTTAGCTACAGGTAAAATAAATTCATTATGAATCATTCGAAAAACCACAGCAACGGCAAAATATTTGAATACTTGATTAATTTCTAATCTGGCTGGGATCGCTTAGCTGTAGAACAAATATTTGACGTCAAAACTATAAATCTAATATTAAGTACAGAAGAAATGAAGACTGAAGTTTGTTTTCGATTCAAAACAAGACCGACCAAGTTGTTGCCAACAAACTGGCTGGCGGATGCTACAAAGTTTTTGCACTCCTTTTCATGAAGCGTCAACAAAGGATAAAAAATATTCCAAATATAAAAACATATCAAATATCTTACTTTTGAAATCATCGAAGGAGGATCACTGTCCCCTTGCTTGATGATTAGCAATGCAAGTAAAACTAGTCTGGCGAGTGAGTGACCGCGTGCGCGCAGTTCGCGGGCCCTGTCCCCCCGCTACCCCCGGCAAGGTCAAGGTACCCCTCTCCGTCCCACCTTGTAACCGATTTCTGGAACACTATCCCATTCAAAGGATGTCGGTCAATATTTAGCTCACGTTTACTCTAGATGGAAGGTGTTTCATTAACTAATTAAGGTCAATAGCACCAAATCTAATTGTAAACAATGATGGCGAGAAAATATTTTCTCTTTTTATTTAGAGATAACCAATGATTTTGGCACCTACTTTGTAATTACGAATTTACGATAATCACGTTGATTAGCGATTATGACGTAAATTATTAATGAATGACGCGTAACACAGTAGGTAGGTACTAGTTTTATTAAATATTCAATGTATTCATTATTAAATACTAGCTGCGCCCCGCGGTTTCACCAGCATAAAAAAAAATGGCTTGGTCCCGGCAGTTTTCTCCCGTTACTTGAGTTTTGTGGGAAGTCGGTTGTTCTTTTTTTTTTTGTAAAAAAGTTTTTATTATAACATTTTACACAGTAATCCATAAAAAATCAATGACATTCATTCATTCATTCATTCATTGGGTATTAGTGTGATGTGATTTTAACCAGTGAGACTCATTGTCATCTGCCTATTAACTACTAATGAGGTTGTGTTAATAGACGAGAATATGACTCAATGATTATTTAAATAGAGCAAGGAATTGGATCGCGAGAAAATTGACAAACTTGTGTGAATGTGTGAGGCATGTCGGCGATGTCACGCAAGGTACCTAATAAACATCATTATCGCTTCATGACGCAAGGACTGAAAAGGTCATCTTAATTCCACGCAAACACGCCAATCGTACTTACTAGGAAGTACCTACTACAAATTGGTAAAACGTTGTTTGCATAACATTTCGAGAAGTTCGAGAATTGCGTTTGTCGTGAAGGCGAGGTTATTCGAATCTTTATGTTTTTGAAGCTATTTATTTAATTTTTTTTAAATATTGCGCAAAATAAAAATCATTTTAACAAAATTGAATATACGGTCAAGCTCTGACTACTGACGGAAACGTAATTACCAATAGTTAGCTCGATAAAAAAAAATCCCAAAGATGACACTAAATCGATATTTTGAACGTATTTTTTAGTAAAAAAATATATTAAGAAACCATCTAAGTAATATATCAAAAGATAGGTTTTAATATTTTCTAGCGCTGGGTAAGGAAGATTTTTAGATAAGTGGTTATTTATTTTTGTAAGAACAAAAAATAGACGATATTGAGCAGTTCAAGCGCTCACGCCTGCCGGCCAGTGCCTGCGAGAGAGAGATGCCCCGATACATATTATGCGGGGAATGAGGAAACGTTATCATATCTACACACAAGAGGACAAGAGGGCCTTAACAAAGTAGCAAAACTATGTTTTGAATCGCTAGGAATTTTGCCGTCGAAATTCGAAGGAAACTGCGGAGACAAAGCTTTACATTGCACGGGACACATTTGATTTCGCTGAGATTTCCTTTGTCAACATATTCACATGAATAAATGTATCTTCTATTGCCCTGGTTACAATATTCACGTTTCTATCAGTCTGCCTGGAAGTGACTAATATTAATGAATGTCCTGACCGAATTTAAGAGTCTACGGTCAGCCCGACAGTAATGGATGACAGGGACGAAATCTTTTTACCGCAGTGGTAACCTAAGACTTGTCAAACGACTCTGTCAATAGTTATAAATAGAAGGGCGATATTTTCAATACACAGAAATTGACTAAAAAAATTGGTTGTCTGTAAAGTCGGTTTATGGAAGATAGCTTTACGTGATAACGTCTTATAGAAATATTGATGAATAAATGTGTCACAAGTCAACGCTTGGGCTGATCGTGCCTCTATTGCTTGCACGCTCAGGCTTAGGCGGAACGTGACACTTTTTCGTGCGTGCAGCCGGTGTTCATCGATTTATAAGACGTTATCACTTAAAATAGTACTTAGTTTAAAAAAAAATCGACTTCAAAAAGAAATTAACTCAAAATTATGAAATAACTTCAATTTCGGAAGTCGGTGTCTTGGGATCTGTATTTTAGTTTTAGTTTTTTTTTCTATCGACTTCCTCCCTTCCTTCCTTGTGGCTTCCTCTCTCCTACTCTTTTGCTGTGCCCTGCAGAGTCCATAATGATCCAAATTATATAGCTACCACCTAATTACACATTATGGTAAAGCAATAAAGATATTGAGTATTTTCATATGTGAATATATTGCAGTTCCAATAATATTACATACATACGTGTCGAATTGATAACCTCCTTTTTTTTAAGTCGGTAAAAAACAGAATAAAATTGGAACCCCTTTTCCAATTTTATTCTGTTTTTTACCGTCAGGGATTTTACCTCCATTTTAAGGCTTATTTTCGCATTTTTCCTGAATGTGGATATCCTGGCTATCCTCAGGGAAAAACCGGACAGTTACGTTAAATATTTAATCAATACCTACCTTCGAAAAGCTTTACATTTAGAAAGGAATCGTCATGTCTGTAGGCGAGAAACCAGTATAAACACTCATAGAAGGATCAAACACTACAGATACCTAGAGACCGGCCCATCCATCTGGTTAAATTTTTCTTGGAATACTCGTACAAAAACTTTAAAGAAGTTCACTAGAAGTTAAAAAAAAGCAAAGTTGATATTCTAAACGAGCTCGATGCAGTGCAGACTGTATGGTATAAAAGAAATATTGTGTGTCATGCATGGCCGGATCTATACAAAGTTTTTATTCGAGCGAGTCACGGCAGGTGAATACGTCACTATACGTAATATAATTTGTTCCAAATAGAAATACCGTGTGAAACAAAATGTAACAATCGACAACAGAACCAGCGAAAATGCAATATCTAAATCTGACGTAATTTTATATTATAGAAGCACCTGACTTCATATGGTGCGAAGGTAAAAGTTATACTTAATGATCGCATTCTCCGGGTCTGCAATTTACGAGTACTCTTAAAACACAGCAAATCAGCATTGTAATATATTGGAAGAGAATTGTTAGAGATTACTGTGCAATTTCAAGAGGAATCTAAAAATATTTCGATAGAGCATAAAACATTATAAACCAATAAAATGTATCATACAGCAATATAATACTAAAACCACTACGACAACATGAAATCATAAAGCAGCTTGCTCCGATGGAAGAATTTGCTCTACTTTCTACAACACAGACGAACCAGGTCTTCAGCTCTAGATACATTTGTATTCAAGAGGTCCCATATTCAACTGATGATTTATACTGTGAGTCAAGCTAAGTGGCCGTTGAGGAAATACCATCATGCAAAACTCGAGGCAGTGGAGCAGCAAAACAAAACCGTTGATTGAACAAAAGACACATTTGCATTAAGTGACGACGCGAATGAATGTCAATAATGGCCGATCATGATGTAAATATCGATAAATTCGCTGAATATTAGTAGTTTAGACACATAATGTATACGGAATGTAGAAACACTCGAACTCGAACATGGGATAGGAAAATATGAAAATTGCCAAAATAAATATGAAAAAAAAAAATATAAAAGGCAAAATCCATCTCACATTTTAGTGCTGTGCTAGGCTTGAATAAAGCTGCACCCCAATTGCGTACGCACTTTCAATCACAATGGGAAGGATTTTGAAGGCAATTGCTAATCGATTGGTTCCAATGTTTGAAAAATTCGTGGCAAAATAAAAGGCATAGGCATTGTGTGTTATGCAACGGGTTCGAAGCTAACGCAGAAAGCTACAAAATTTAAATCTCTTTAGATTTAAATTTTGTAGCTTCCTGCAATCAAAAAAAAAATCCAACGGGAATAGCAGTTGAAGCATCGCTGTTATAACTTATAAGGGAATCCTGGTATTTAATCAATTCTAAACTTGACCCAAGTTAAAATGTATTTAAATAACATTTGGAACAAGAGAAAATTGCCAGATAACTTTTTCACTTTAGACCACAAAGGGAAGTTAAAAGCTAAATTAGACAGGCGTGGAGCGGTCAGGTCGTAAAACGTAGTAGAAACAAGGGGTATTCGATACAGGCGCTCGCCATATGTCCATTGTTCTCAGGCTACACATGCGAACTAGTAGGTCGTACAAACATTGTTAGGCAAACATACTAGAATCATTTGCTTAGTGATGTCACATTGATAAACGTTCCACAGGAGCGACGGTTATTTGATAATAGATTTTCAAATACAGATAACAGATTTTGTGTGCCTACAGACGTTTGCAGACCACCGTGTGCTTTGCTTGTAGTTCTTTAACAACGGAGCATGATTAAATCGGTCACGTGAAAATTAAGTAACAAAAAAACTTGATTGTAATTAAAATTAAGGATTGTGCGGCTGCCAAAAAAGTTTTTCATTTCATAAAATTAAAAGGGATAATATTAAGCTTAGTGTTACCTTACAATTGCTTTTAAAAAAATAATTGCTTAATGCTTGAAAATTTTATCTGGAGAATGTGATTGCGATTGTTGCAATACGCAAATAACCCCAAATGCGATGTCATATTGATCACCATTGCATCCTTCGTATGTTTCAAGTGTTGTTTCTCTATAACATTATAATGTCATGCGGTCATGTGTACAAGATTCGTTTTCAGTGAAATTATTTCCGTAATGCTTTTTTTTGGTATACCTAAATTCCCACAAAAATAGACTAATTTTCTTTCATTCAAATAACTTTTATTTATTTTAATAAATTAATAATTATCGAGATAATATTTTTTATTTTAAAAATTCAAAAAAAAAGCGATAAGAGTGTTTAAACAATAAAATGAATACAAAAAGAACGTGTTCAGTGTGACTATTTACTGTGTCCATATAAATCTAACTCCCTGGTAAACACGCAATTCAAACAATAGCTATGCTCTACTTTAAACATTCTGAGCCTGTTTCTATGTAAGTAAAAGAGAAAATGTAGCACTTTTATAAAGTAACAATTTATAAAGAAATTTATGAGTCTAGAAACATATGTGCGGGTCTTTATAATCAAAAGAACTAAGTATTGCAGACCTTATCTGCATTGAATTATTAATCCACATTATGTTAATTACCCGAAACAATGCAAAGATATAATTACTGTTCCGTCTATTTTTATCAAAAAAACAATGGAGACTGTGCGGTTTGTTCGTTGTAATGTGCAGAAATTACGGGAACTGAGAGGGTCTAGCTAGATAAAGTGACATTCTATAAGCGATAGCGAATATACATAGTATGCTGGAAAAGACAAACATTTATAGAACTGACTTTAGCTACCGAAAGCTTATTTCAATTCTGTTAAAAAAAAAAAAAACAAACAGTTGTAGAAATACGAAACGCCTTAAAAGCAATTTCAACTTGCATATGGCCTTCGGTACCCTAAATACGTTACACACTCGTAATCACAATCGTTATAATTTTGACACAAATTTCCTTTGCTTCAATCATTTGTGTGAAAATTCTGTCCATCGACAAATAGTCCAATACATTGTTTATCATTCAACTGTCCAAATGAAAGCGATTGTGATTTTACATTACAATGTTACGCTATAATGGTGTTGTACTGGGTTTGGCAGTGTCACTACTTGTAGAACCTAATAAATAAATATTATTCATTTGTATTCTGTAGAATGCAATAAAAACGATTATGGATAGAAGACGATAGCTCAATCAAATCATACATTCATATTAACGACTAGCTTCTGCCCGCGACTTCGTACGCGAATCCTGTTGCTTATGCCAGCGACAACGGGGTCGTCAAAATCGAAGATCTGAAACGTCTGATGTCGAATTCTAAGAGCCCGGGGACGGGAAAACGACGGGATGCGCGAGACGATTCGAGACGTTCCAGATCTTTCATTTTTGTAAGTCAACAGGAAATGCCCATCAGACTAAACAACTTTTGCTAAGACCTCATTCCTATATGTGTTATGGTGTAGCTGGGCTCTTGGTGTTCCACAACAGGTGTTCCAGATCTTCGATTTTTATAAGTCAACACAGAGTGCTCATCAGATTGAACAATTTTTGCTAAAACGTCATTCCTATATATGTTATAGTGTAGCTGGGCTCTTGCAGTTCCACATCAGGTGTTCCAGATCTTCAAATTTATTCTCTCAGCAGAAAATGCTCATCACGTACAACAGTTTTTGCTATGGTACCATTTGTGTATCTCTTATACTTTAGCTGGTCTGTTGCGGTTCTGCATCAGGTGTTCCGTTTTCCAAAATAAATTATAGCCTATATGTTGCCCAGACTTAATACCTATACAACAAAAAAAGAATCATTCAAATCCTTCCAGTAGTTCCGAAGATTAGCGTGCACAAACACACAGACAAACAGACAAACAGACAAAAAAAAAATTAATTACAATTTTGGGTTCGGCATCGATATAATAACAACCCCTGCTACTTTTTTTATATATATTTCCATTGTACAGACACCACTTTTCTACAATTTTATTATATGTATAGATATAGATGTATAGAAGATGTATCTGTACTGAACGTCGCGTCACGTCTTTCGACTATGAGGGCAACGCTAAGAACATTCCCTATTACTGGTTATTCGTATTCAATCTGAGTATTACGTAGGTACACATTAAGTTCAAAATGAATTATGAATCATATTATTGTTTTGTTTGGGGAAACGTATTCTCTGTACACATAATAGTCATTCATAGATAAGTAGCCATGAATCATGCGGAATTTGACTAAATACTTTCATGCCGCTTGCCCTGCTTTGTATGGTTATCGTTATCGAACGATACCACTCGTGAAACCACATGTGCTATCGAAAAACTAAAAACCACTTTGTTGTTTTGCGCATAAAATAATACAATTTAAGAAACTACATCGCAAATAAAACATTTGCAAGTTTGTGTAAAACCCTTATTATTACAAAGTAAACAAAGTATTTAATACTAATACTATATTAGGTGATATTTCACCATAATGGAAGAATTATTATTGTTTAGTCATCATTTCACACGCAGACGCAAAGAGCGTGATCGATTCAGCGCATTTGGATACCAGCCAAATGTGGTCTCCAGTGCATTGTGTCATCAAATGATGCCTTTTAACGTAAATACGATCGAAGACAAGATACAGACCAGTCTAGTGACGGTTGTAAGATCCCAGGCGGAGCGGGTCTTGCCCCGTGGCTGCGAGCCATCCTTCCGCCTGCCCAGCGAACCGTAACCTGAGGGCACGGTAGTTTCCTCACGTTTACGTCGCCCGCCACCGCGCCTTAGAGATGAGAACCAATTGGAGACAGATCCTCGGCGCTCCGGTTCGGCCGCTGCCGGCCCGGCCTTGATGAACATTACTTCACAAGTGCCAATGCACCACGCACATTACACTCTCACACACCGCGGGTCTTGACCACACGAACACCAATATTAGGAAGCTAGCAGGCACAGGATACCTATTAAGCCCACAACACATTTTAAAATAAATTGCGGAGTTTTAAATAAGCAAATAAAGTGGAAAAGTGGATGACTGCGCGTCGCCGGACGTATGTATTGGTACCAACATTCAAGTACTTGCCAAAAAAAGAAGTGAAGCTACACAACAAAGGAGTATGTTTGCGAAGTGCACAGTAAGCGGCAACGATGACACACCTGATCATAGTCGTCGTCGTAGGTGCGGGTTGCGCGGGCGCATCGCACCAGCAGTGGCCACCACAGCGCGCCGCACAGCAGGCGAACATGAAAACACATCGCGCGCCATACACCTCTCTCTAAGGAACGCACTAAACTGAAGATAGTCGCGGGCGCCACCGATCTTTGGCACCGTGACAACTACATATACCTACATACATAGATATGACTTCGCTTTATCTTTCTGCACGTCTGTGACAAGGCCGACGTCACAAACAATTTATATTTCTAAAGCAAAAACAGATTTCATAATAATAAGGTCATTAGGTACGCCTTTCAAAGTTGAAGTCTAATTACCCACAAGTTTTAATGGAAATTTTAAATTTGGATACATCGCAATAATCTAGATTCCCAAAGTCCTCCTAAAAAGTCAAAGGTTTCCTAGGGGTCGACATAAACGAAAACTGATTTTGGGGGTCGACGGGGTTGATCTTAAAAGTAGGTAATTTGGCCATGGGGGTCTGAGGTAACAGTTCATTTTGGAAAAGGGGTCACTTGTACAAAATAGTTTGGGAATCCCTGATCTAGGTACTGTACCTAACTTGCATATTTCAAAACAGCAATTTAATAAAGTCACGTTTGCCCATAGCAGAGTGAAAAATATTTTTATGTATATCCACAAGCCAAAGGATGGCGAATATCATAGCAATATTGTGGACACAGACGGCACTGTTATCGAGGCCTGCAGCCACGCTGCGGAAGCGGTAAAGGAAATATGATAAATCCATCGCGAACATTGTCCAGTTCGAATAAATAAATATCGCGCCTCGCCTCAAAACAAGCTTTCATTCTTATATATGCTTAATGTTTTGAGATCGAGAAACAAGTTTTTGAAAGCCAATCTGTATCAATGTGGAATTTGTACAGTATAATAATGATTAAGCATTGCCACGGATTATACAGAATAATTAACAGAAGGGTCTTGCTTGTCTGAATGACCTAAAGCTAAATTCCATATACATTAGACTGTAACATATAAAAGAATTCAACATAACAGTGCATCGCAATGACGCGAAGTGGAATAATCTATGACCTGCGTTCTATATCAAAACAAATAGACACTACCTTACTGTGCTAAAGATACAAGCTGAAAATATATGTCAGATGATGTTGAAATGACCGTCGTCGCTCACAAAATTGTTCAAATCAAAATGGAGTGAGGATAGGTCTAATATGACGCACATTTTCCTCTTGTACCAACATCATTACAATTTTAACACCGAGCAAGTCCATAAAGTATATAGCAAATATCTTGTTCATACATCGATAATTTGATATACATGATCTTATAGCATTATTTATTTATTTTGTGGAGATAAATATTAATGAAGGTTAACCAGCTTAAGGAATTTAACAGTAAACAACGACGGTGACGCTATGGCAAATATTTAACATATTTCAAAGACTTAATGCTTCGTGTTTTGCTATTGATACAGCCATAGCTAGAATAGCGTATAAAAAGACGGTCCTAAAAACACAATGGCATAAATCATGGGTTATAATAACAAAACTCCCGGTGTCCGACGACGTAGTCATAGCAATTTCCACTTATCCGCCTTATCACTATCAAACTTACGGGTGATATCAGTATTCAAACTTGAAATTATGAATAAAAACGCACAGAATAAAGTTACAATTCACCAATTTTATAAACAGAACTAGTATTTATACCACAACAGAACCAGGCAAAGTGATAGTAAGAATATATAAATAATAAACCGACGGAGGGCGACACGTCACGCCCGCGTCGCGGCCCGCTTCGCACTGCCTTTTGCCTTAGCCTTACTACCAGGCTGTGTGTAGTAAGCCCAACCCAAGCAAGCATTGACGGCTTACGTCAGACCAGTCCACATGCCGTATTGAATGAAATGGCTAGGGAATGGATGGGGTGCTCTGACATGTGCGCAAAAAAGACCGAAAATATTTTACGCTACTAACAGTACTGACATAATGTTTCCTATAACAATAAATTGTTCCTTTTGTATTATTTTTTATGCGTAGTGTAATATTTTCAGATTTGACCGCATTGCAGAGTCAAAACCAAAACACAAAAGTCAAAACTATATTAGTTTATACATATAATACTAGCTTCTGCCCGCGACTTCGTCCGCGTGAAATTTCACCCTCCCCCACTCACCCTCTTAGGGGTGGAATTTCGAAAAACCCTTTCTTAGTAGATTCCTACTCTTCACAAAGAACACACCCTCCAAATTTCATGTCTCTAGGACCAGCGGTTTAGGCTGTGCGTTGATATATCAGTCAGTCAGGACTTTGAATTTTATATAAGTACTAGCGACCCGCCCCGGCTTCACACGGGTGCAATGTAATTTAATAAATTTAATGAGATAATTTTTAAATTTAATTTAATGTTTTTTTTTAACTTGCCGCCGATACCGCAGCAACCGCTATGTCCCTGCATTTTAAATCTGTAATATCTTCGAAAATATTAATTTAAATAACATGCTGTAAAGGGCCTTATTGATCTATATTAAATGCACAATGTATTTAAGGTACTTAATTGGATAAGGATTAATGCTGTATTGCTTAAAATCGCTTCGTAAATAAGCCATCACTTCTCGTAAAAAGTAAAGGAAAAAAAAATGGTTATTGTGGGTTATCCCTAAGAAATAGACATATACCATCGCGGACTTTTTTGTAGAACTTTTTAAGGTGTACAATACTGTAGTACATTATTTTGATGTATCTCATAGGGTTCAGCCAGCGTTTGCAATGTAAGCGCAAAAAAAAAGGGTTTACTTACGACATCACATTATAAACCTCTAAAATTATCAGCGTTTCTCTACTATATTATACATGTATTATACATATAAACCTTCCTCTTTAATCACTTTATCTATTAAAAAAAACCGCATCAAAATCCGTTGCGTAGTTTTAAAGATTTAAGCATACATAGGGATATAGGGACAGAAAGCGGCTTTGTTTTATGTTATTATGCAGTGATATATGTACATATAGATAGGTACTCACTTACTGATAATTTAATATACACACATCAAAAGTGTCTAGGGATCAAGCATTTTTATGCGGATTTCTTGAGATTGAGATGTGGCTTTGTAATAAATTTATGATTTTATAAATTTATATGGATCCTTTTTGGTGCATTTCATAATTTGAATCAGGAACTGTGAATCAAATTCGAGTAAAAGATGAAAATCAGCTGTCAATATTTTCCCTTTAAAAACATACAACGCATTGAAGACATTATTAGTGCTACTGTTTCCCTACTACTGATTAAAACCAACGTTATTATGGAGCGGCGACGTCATTTAAGCAGGGAAGAAATGCTCAGAGCCGTGGGAATGATAGAAGCTGGTTCCCGGCAACGTACTGTGGCTTTAGCTCTGAATACAAGTCAGAGTGTTATCAGTCGACTTTGGACACGTTACCGAAGCACTGGTACCGTGGCTGAGCGCCATGGAGGACGGTATCGCTGCACCACACGGAGACAAGACCGATACATTCAAATCTTAACTCGAAGAGCTCCAACAATAACCGCCATGATGTTAGCCGTGAGGCTTCATCACTCTTCAGGGAACTTAATTAGCGACCAAACAGTCAGAAACCGCTTGCATGAAGTGAACCTTCATTCCCGAAGACCGCTACGGGTACCACCTATAGCAATGCACAATCGTAGGATTCGATATCAATGGGCTCTTGAACACAGAAATTGGGCAGAAGAACAATGGCGTTTCGTGTGCTTTTCTGATGAGTCTCGTTTTGGTATGAGACCGGATACAAGACGTATACGACACTGGAGAACCCCTGGACGCCAACAGCGATTAAAATCCTGCCAGGAAGTCCATCCTTATAGTGGTGGAACCATCATGGTATGGGCGGGTATTTGGATCGGCGGAAGAACTGAGTTGATTTGGATCAGAGGCAACCTCAACGCTCAAATTTATGCTGAGACGATTGTATCAGACGTCATCGTTCCTCTACAAGTGCAAATCGGTCCCTTATTTCAGTTAATGCATGATAATGCACGACCGCACACCGCAAGAGTTGTAAGACAGACTCTCGCCGCAGCTAACATCAATGTCCTGCCCTGGCCTGCTCAGTCGCCAGACTTGAACCCGATTGAGCATGCATGGGATATGGTACAGAGAAGAGCTCTGCCGAATATGGAGGGTATCCAGTCGCAAGAAGACCTTTTTTTGTTGTTGCAACGAACATGGGCGGCCATTCCACAGCGTGATTTGGATGAACTCATTTTGAGTATGCCAAACCGATGTTCTTGTGTTGTTAGTGTTCGCGGTAGAAACACGGATTATTAATTGTTTAAGTTACCCAATAAAATTTTAGAGAAAACTGTTATTTCAGTCTTTTTTTCGAACTTTTGTGTTAGTGGTTCAAATGTCAAAAATCCCTTTATTAGGAAAATGGCAAATTTCTTTATTAATGCAAAGGTGACTTGGTTTATCGTTACTGTGACAAACGAAAACACTTTATTTGATGAATCCTTAAAGAAAATTTTAATTAATATCAATCACGAGAAAAGTTATTGCAAAAATATATGTTGATCCCTAGACACTTTTGATGTGTGTACATGCATGTATCTACCTACTAATACTATTGAACAAAACATACATGAAATGACTACTTATTCTAATTATTTTATAAACTGCTTGCTGAGGCGGGATTCAATCCCGACAATCGATTGTCCCGCTATATAAGTATAGAAACTTTTGATTAACCCTTTAGCCGCCTGATTTTATATAAGTGGTCGTGCCCCCAACGCCCGGCACAGTGATTCGAATTTTTTTGGTTTTTCGAATAACCTGATAGAATAAAGCGTAATTAATAAAAAAACACAGTAAACAAGCTGTGGCATTTGGTCGTAAATATACGATCCTGGCGAAATGAGCACGAAAATATTTGTCGGATTAATCCGACGTAGGCGGTTAAAGAGTTAACTAATCGCGAGCTCGAACTCACTAGTGGTCATGGTCATAAAGCACGTTGTCTCGCCTGGCTTCGTGTCCGACAGCGCTAGTATCAGTGATGAGCAGTTAGACGCTGGTCTACATGAACAACGTCTAGTTCTCACGCACAGAAACACCGTTTCGAACTGATAGGTCCGTAAAAAAAACTCGAAAAGTGCTTCGGAAAATCGAGTTTTATGAAAAACCACTGCATAAATCAATTATAAATAAAGTTTATTGATCTCTTCGATAACTGAGCTTTGTCGGTACGGACTTGGTTTTGAAGATTTTAGAGCTCTTTTATTACTTATTTTCACCGAAAGTTACGTTAGAAATAGCAAGAAAAACGAATCTTTGTTGGCTCACAACTTTTTCATGGCTTTTTATTTTACTATTCTGTTTCCGTACAGACACAATTAATAATAAGTCAAAACGATATCATGTTTAACGTTGGATACACAATGTCAAACAGTGGAGTAATATTCTCCCGAAATTTGTATAGAAAAAATATCGACAAGCGGCACCTTAACTCTAAACGCAATCGTAATTTTAATCGCTTTCGTTCTATCAATTTTACTTTAACGAATTTATAATTAATTAACTAAGTTTGTATTTCCGCACATTATTTGAGAAAAGTCCAATACAGGCCATGATAATAATTTCCTCACTTTATTGCTAGGTAACTTTTTAAAATTTAACCATTCATTGTTGTGTTGAAATGTGAAAAATATTAATATAGTGGGATATATTAATATTTTTCAGGTTTCAACACAACAATGTATGGTTGAATTTTTTTACATTTTCTTGCTTGAACAAAATTTACCAAAAATAAACAAAGTACTTTCAGCTTTTACTTTATTGCAACATCTACAAGCCATGTTTACTTTAACCCAGTTCTGTATCAAGTTGACAAGTTTATCCCTCAAAAAATGGTTGCACTAACATTCATAACGATATACAGTTTGAGGGCACTGGGCAAGAATGTAAGCACCCACATAATAAATTTGCTCATAAGTATTCAGTATTCATAAAAACATGTTCCATAGTTAAATCTCCTATCATCTAATTTACAGTTTAAAGCAAGAAGGATGATTACATTCCACTCCACATCAGATAAGATCTGATAATAGTTACACTGATTTGAATGTGTTATTAATTTCCTGATGCATTTCTAATCTAAATTTATAAAAGCCTGATATTGCACACACAGTTGTTAAAATCTTGGTCAGAGGGTTGTCTTAAGGGCAGCTATAATGTTTTAACACCATTTTAACACACACTTTTAATGAGAAGACAACAGATAACAGTATCAAAATTAAATGAGCTTGAAGAAGACACTAAGGCCCGTATTACAGAATGTCACTCAATACTCAAGCATTACTTAAAACTAGATTCAAGCCATTTGATTAGTTGAAACTAGTTTTAAGTAATGCTTGAGTATTGAGTGACGTTCTGTAATACGGGACTAAGAACTGTCTTCGGTAAATACTTTTATTTCAGGACACTGAGTCATAACATATCAACATTGTCTAAGATAAACCAAATATTGTGGCAATCTTTTACTAAGTACAGAATGTATTAGTCATATACTTATCTTTCAACATTATGAATTACACTCTGATATGGTTAAATGTAATGTCCAAGTATTGCTTATTCATAGTTGAGTTGTTAAAATCATCAGATTGCCAGGGAGTGAAGACAAGTAATTCGATTTTTCACTCACCTGAATTTCCAAAAGCAATTCTGTTTTTCGACGCCTTATATCTATCAAAGTCTTTTGCTGCTCAGGTGTCAACTCTGAAAACAACGGTACAGTAACCATATATATCCAGCAGTAATAAAAACCTACCCATTGAGGTCATGTTATAATTGGAAAACAACTTGTTCTACGTCTACAATAGAAATGGATCCTAATTACCGGTATGAGTGAATGGATCACCATGATTACTCGCAGCATTGTTTCCTCCAAGGGACAAGTTTTCAAATTCACTTATCATGTCTCAAAATATTTATAAAACAGTAAACAAAAGTTTACATCGTTGTGAACTGAGTAGCCGCCATATTTATTTACTACAACACTACAGCGCATAGAGTAAAGTAATATATGCTACAGCGCCACAGCGATTGTATTACATAAACCTACGCCACGCCAATCTTTCAAACTGACAGAATAACTCTAATATTGACAATTAATATTCTTGTCCATCTGTTTTTCACTTAGACTATACATCATAATATGGACCCGAAATGTTTGACTATACAAAAACACAGTTATACAAATATGAGGCTTATCGACGCCAACATCATAAAAATATTGCCATCCCTTTTTAACTTTCTTAGTTTTGCATATGTGAAAAAGGATAACAGTGTTTTTGACAGTCACTATCATGACAACGCGCCATTCCTAGCGTCACTTAAATACCTATTTGCGGCCGGTCGCCATTTTATCCTCTCACTGTTTGGTACCAAAGTTGGGTACGTCAACTGTCAAATGCTCTTGAGCTGTGGATATAATTTGTGAATTTTGGAGTAATTTGCTGTGTTATTGTGTTTGAACTCGGTTCTATAGTGGAAGTCGTCAGTAGCAAGATGCCCAATTGCATTGCGTGGCATCAAAAGAAGCAGAAATCACCCGAAAACAACCAGCACCAGTATGTGTACTTAATTTCAGCTGAAATATCATTAGATTTAGAGGATAAACAAAAGATTCTGCATTCGTTGAAGAGTTTCAACAGCAAAGCATTCATATTTTCCCTTTTCTCTTTATTTTCAAGTTGTATTCATGAAATCATTTTCTTTGCTATTGTGGGGATAGAGTAGTGCATTTGACATTATTATATTTATCGATAATGCTATTATATGGTTCTTTATTGGTTGGAAACAATCGGTGTTGAAAATTTAGAGATGTCAACAAAAACAATTCATATTTGTTCTCTTCACTTTGAAGAATCTAGTTTCAACCGGACACTGAATAAAGTAATTGAGACAGAGTAGGAGATATCTCTCGCTTGTCTTCAATATCAATTAAAGCTTACTTATATTTTATTTGTTTCAGATTTATTAAGAGAATTAAAGGACAAATGTCAAAAACAGCCCAAGAAGATAAAGACTTAACGAGAAATTTTAATACAGACGAAAATATTATGGAAAGAAATCTCCTGAAAGAATATAACATCGAAATTATCTGATCAAAATTGTATAGTTCAGAAATAAATGAGTGATTTGTTTGTTGTTGTTTTTTCCTGTTTGAATATAATTATATACTTCATTATAATTTATTGTTGACTTTTAATTAAAGCCCACTATCATCTGCATGTTAGAAAACGTAGGTGTTGGAAACTTAACACCTAAATTTCAAAAATATTAATTATGTTAGTTCCGTCATTATATCCCGTGAAATTCAAATTTTCACACATTTTTTTCCAAATTGTAGTTCTATTACAATTTTTTTATTATTATTCAAATTATTATCAATTATCATCAGCGGTCCATTGACGGTAACACGTCTTACGGCTTAGCTGTGAAAGATGGACGAACCTACAAATAACTTAAATAAAAGACTTAGGTTAGAAAACTTGAGGTATTTTTACCCGTAGATATTGTACTGTGAGTCCGTGACACAAAGAAAACATTCCCACAATCTTTTATCGATGTTATTTTATAGAAATATCGATTAGGGGCTGCTCTATTAGCCGCCATTTTATCCTCTCAGTAAAGTGTAGGTATACACGTTTTTCTTGTAGGTATGCCGGGTCTATGTGATTGGTACGTCAGTGGTTTTTCATCCTCGAATGTCTTTGGTTTAGACTACGCAGAAGACGACAGAAAACAATGGTATCATTGGCAGACGAACTTATTTTGGCCCACCGAGTTTTAGGTTTTGGCTTTATTAGAGTTATAGAACGTAAAAAAAGATTCTATTTGCAGGTCAATGCGCTACCTCTTGATAAGGCTGGTTGCTGGACCAACGATTGTGTGATTTACGAGACATTATGAGGTCACATTTACAACAGAACACGTTATATTTATGAAATCGTTACACTCTGCGTCATAACTTGAAGAATTTGTAAAATATTCCTATGCCATACCACTGTTACTGCCCCATAAAACATTTTTATCATTATTAAAACTTAGCAACCTCTTAAACGACTTTGAATTTAGTGCTAGGTATATACGCAGTGCAGCAACTTACTGTTGTCAAAATCTTAGTAAAACTCTCACTTCCATACTTTTGACACCTGTGTTTGTAAAAATCGAAAACCTCCTTCCTCAAATACCTTTTTCTATTTACGATTGTTACATTTAATTAACCAGTGCCGATCTTGAAATAAATACGAGTAAATAAAGATTTCCGTTTTTCTTCCGTCCATCGCATGCCTGTAGCGCCGCATCTGCGATACTAGGCGATACTTATTTCGTGAGAGAGACTCACATTACAGCCTTATTTATAAAAACCTAATCTAATATTCAAGAGCGGACTACCTGATCCTTGACGGAATGTGAAAGATCCCCTGCGTAATCCCCCTTAACGTGACAAATATACAGTGCTACAAGGATCTTTTGGCACTTGAATGAAATTGACGTTTGCTTTTATTCATAGCGGAGTTGTATAGCTTCCATTGTTTCGTAATTATACTATGTTTTTAATTAGTGGTAGATATCCGGTCATCGGACACACATCGTTACTGCGGATGTTGACACTTCTTTTTCTATCCTGCCTCGCTTACTACTTCCATGCTTCGATGTCGTAAGAAAGTTTTTCAGATGCCGAGAATATCTTCTTTTTTGTAATTTCTTTAAATGGACTTGCATTGAGCTAAGAACAGACTTAAAACTGCGATTTACCATTGTCAACGCGCTGCTTCATTTCATTGGTTAAAGTTGACACATTATCGTTTTGTCATTTATTTTAGCCAATAAATACACATACACGGAACAGTGAGCTCAACAACTGTTACAAATGGGTTCTGTGCTTTAATCACAATAGTCAGCTGCGCTTGAAGCTGAGCTGCGTTGTTGCGTATTTTACGAAAACGAAGAACACGCCCCCATCCATTGCTGTATTTCAATCTGTTTAATTACTACAAAATATTTGTAGAACTATCAATCTGGAGACATCTTTCATAAACATAGTTCCTTTTTAATTACTATCACAAAAATTGTGTTTGTGTTTGAGTACAATAGAATGCTTAGAATTTAATTTTGTGGCGTCTGAAGTAGACATAATTTGCCTAGCCGGTGTATTTCACAAGCCAAATAATGAATGACAATGGTTGTATACACTTGAATAATTTTAAGGCTGCAAAGGGTACAAACCCTTATAAAATCGTGCATGCATTTTTTGTGTCATGCACTTCATATGAAGCAAGAAGATACAAGGTAAGTTTTCACGTAACATAGCTACAGCGAAGTACTTTGTGCGTTTATGACCTTTTACGCGACGCAAATAGTTGTACATTGATTTTTATCACGTCGCTTGGCGTTACATAAAGATTACGGTAGTATTTTCTTTCGTTAAAACGGCAAAACATGGATTTATCTCTCTGGCCGATTTCAATTGGTGATCAGCTGATTAGTGATCTTTGACCTCATAACAGCTGTTTGGTAGCATTGCATTGTAGTCGTCGCGTGATTCAATCACAGCAATGATTGGTACATGTTTGCAGTCAATCAATATCAATCAAATACTTAGACATTATTAAAATGCTGCACATTAATAATGTGATTGTGTTTATGAACACAAAGGATATCTTATTGAGAACTTCTTGTAATCATCTATTGATAAATGATAAATGATAAATGATTTTTATTTCTGTAAGTAGGTTTGTACAAACACTTTTACATGTCAATCATATTTTTTAAAACGAGATGAGGTCGGCGTTTCCTAACTGACTACTCTATTTATAATGATCATAAGTCTCCTTACTGTATAAATAACTAAATATAAAGAAACTGGTTTACTATCACTAACTGGACAGTCCAACAGCCTTGTTCATTATTATACTGCTGTAGAAAATATAAGATAACTGTGCTTATTACACTTTATATTTAATAGTTGGCTCTTTTTAAATACATGTAATTGGTTTTATCTGCCTGACTGTGCAAACCCAGAAGAAGTGTCATTTATAACTTTAAAATTATAAATCATGTTGTTTATGGATTCAAGAGTAAAGGGAGATTACATCAGGTATGATCTCAATGGTATTTGAGTGCATTGTTCTTAATTATCACTGTATTTTACTTATTGATTCTTAAAAACATAATTAGTTGCTTCCTTTTTGGAATCTACCAAATGATATCTATGTATTTTTTATTTAAAATAAAAAAGTAAGTTATATAAATAAAGTTATAAATACATTTTAATAGAAATCCCACCTTCAATCTCAAACAGGTTTATTTACCAATCTTAGTGATCATTGACTTTAAGTTAACCTCTGTATATTGACCTCCATCAAATGTTGGAGTGTTTGAAATATCAATAAATTAAGTTCTTAAAACACTGTATTTTAGGTGAAAACACCCACAACAATGCCTACATATATTTCAGGCAACATCATGCCTGTGCTTCACCTGTGGCCTGCCCAGCCCTCGCATGCACTCGTGTCTGCATTGCATCTATTTTGCATGCTATGCGGGCCACATTCAAGACCATTCAAAGACCAAAAAGCACTTCCTGTATGTGGACCTTAGTTATGGAAACATCTATTGCGCTCAGTGCCAAGATTACATATATGATCGAGAACTTACTGAGATTGGTGTGACTCACAGACTCAAGGAAGCTAAGTATGTACTCTTATCATTGTATTATTGTTTATAGGGATTATTATATTAGGGAAGATGTTATGTATTATATTTACAACTCAATATTTTTATGTTATTGAGACATGAGACAAAGGCCCTGATTCTGTTGTTCACAAACTAAATTAAATTTAAGTTCAGTGCATCTTTTTCTTTCTATTTAATTAAGAAAAGGACAGAAGATAAATATTAGTTCAGTCCTGTCAAATTAGTCAGCGTCTGACGTATTTTTAGTAGCCAATTTTTTAATCACGTCTAAACTTGTCTATGGATTATCTAATTTGACAGGACTAAACTAAAATTTATCTTCTGTCCTTTTCTTAATGAAATAAAAAGAAAAAGATGCACTGAACTTAAATTTAGTTTAGTTTGTGAACAACAGAATCGGGGCCAAAGTTTCAGATAAAAATTTAAAACATTAAAATTTGATAGCCCATACAATTGGTGAAATTATTATATAACCCTTTTTGAAAATACTTGACTTATTGCATTTGCTACTCTTCTACCAGATCGCTTGGCATCAGCGTGCCATTCATGCCATGGCTGCCGAATAGCAATGAAGCTATGGCGCTGCGGCGCCTGCGCAAGAGACGTCTTATCAGCCCTCACACTACCATCGGACTGCGAGGACTGCAGAACTTGGGCTCTACCTGCTTCATGAACTGTATTGTACAGGTCAATACAACTACTTTACTCATTGATATATAAAAAAACTTTACCATACTAATTATCTTTAAACTGTTATGTAATAAAATGACCCCCGAAAGTGGCGATACCAGTCACGCCTGCTACCTCCTAGCTAACTGGCTGGAATATCAGATAACAAAGAAGATACGACTCGGCGCCGAATTGGTAACAGCAGCGTTAGGGCGATTTGCAAGCGAGTCCAAAGCGAGGCGAGTGCGCAGCGAGCTCGCCGCGAATAGTGCCGTCGACGCCGTTTTGTACGGCGGCGCTATTCGCGGCAAGCTCGCTGCGCGCACGCAGCGTCTTCGCAGCCAGTTCGCCGCATGCTCGCTGCTGCTTTGGACTCGCTTGCAAATCGCCAGTGTGATAAGGCCCTAAGGGGTGCTACACACATTTCCAGTTCAGCATAATTCGGGACAGAATCAAAATCAAATATGGCCCGGATGTGCGGAAATATATCAACCCGAACAAGTTTGTTGTATGGCGCTTAACAGCTAAATCACACTAGTTATTTGAGAAAATATGAAGTATTTTTAAGTCTGCACAATTTTGGTACCTATGTTTTCAGAAGAATTAGTTTTTTTACACCCATTTATATTCAGCATCAACAAATTTTGAAACACGCACGTCATGGGATATTGAGCGATACAATCGCCACTTGCTCCTCACAAGGTATTAAGATTTCCTCTTCTAGAAACTTGGTCCGAAACAACGCATTATCAATTTATATTGCACATTGTAGAGTACTTAGTACCTACACATACGGAGCAAAATGCATGTCGTTTTTTCCTTATTGAGTTTTTTTATTGATCTTCGTTGAATGATCATCTGATGGGCTCTGTAAAATCTTTATGAAGCTTTAACGTCTTGTTTGACATGTTCAATTAGCAGTATATGGCTATAAAGGCACTGAAGCGTGAATCGCCGATTGACTTGTTTGTTTCTAAATAACGTGGTAATCACACTCGGACCTAAGAAAGGCGTAAGGACTAGCCGGAGCCGCAGGACGGTCTTTGGAGTCAAATTAAGAACAGCCACCGATCAATCAGACCGTGAGGTTTTGCGTTGTAATTACTTAAATAAAACAATGCCTCTATTAACTTTATTACAATTATACAGGAAAATGTAATATTTTGTGGGTTTGCCGCCTATAAATAAATTGTCAACACCCAACTGAAATTATACGCAATAATCTCCATATACTCCTATAACTCTCTTCTTGTTCTTGGTCGTGTACTTCATTACTGAAGGTAGTGTCCCTGAAAGGCCTTCATGTCTTGTACGATGTTCTTCCACTTCGTTCGGTTATCAGCTTCTCTCAGGGCGGTCGTAACAGATAAATAAAGCTTTATTGACACAAAACAAAACACAGAGACTCCTATACCTAAATAACAAAAAAATCTGTAATATTTTCTACTGAACATTTGTTAACAGGTAAATATTTAGCGAAGTGCCTGTGAAACTTGTGAAAAATAACTCTCTTGTGTGGCTTGTCTCTACAAAACCGCAAGGCCATCTGACACTGTGTCCTACTTCTAGTACAATTTTATATCGTACCTAACGATATAATAAAAGAGTTTTTTTTTTATCGTATTCTCGAGACGGTGCTCTTCTGAGCGATCTAGAAAAACACAAAAAGCCTAAAAAGCAGAATAGCCGGTATGGGACTTAACAAAAAAAAAAATTGATTTTTCAGACATTGATTCACACTCCACTACTGCGCGACTATTTCCTGGGAGAGAAGCACAAATGCAAAGCACAAGGATCAGGAAAATGCCTCGTTTGTGAGGTTTCCAAACTCTTTCAGGTAAGTTTGGGTGAAATAAATTCATAATACACGTGTGGGTTTCGTGGAAATTAGTTTACGTAACGCTATTTTGAAGCCACCCCTTTCTGAGAACTTTCCGCGTTCAATACAGCTGCGTATCCAAGTGGTGCATTTATATAGCCACACCCACGGAGAAATCAATAACACGCTTTACTTTAAATCACATTTTTTTTTCATTCTTGTCAGAAAGTTCATTTTTGTTTTTTTTTTTTTTCTCTAGGAGTTCTACTCTGGTGCAAAGACACCTCTAACACTGCATCGCCTCTTGCATCTGATATGGACGCATGCACGTCATCTAGCGGGCTATGAACAGCAAGATGCTCATGAATTTTTCATCGCAACCCTTGACGTGCTGCATAGGTAGGTGTTTAACATAACAAGCTGTAATTTTATGATACTTTCATGTTCCTCCTTTTTTCAGTGATGAATTTATTATACGATCTTTTGGATTTCTAGACACTGCATGAACGGTGTGGACGAAAATGGTGAGAAAAAAGAAAACGGTCGCTGCAATTGCATCATCGACCAAATATTTACTGGCGGTCTTCAGAGTGACGTAGTGTGTACTTCATGCCACGGCGTGTCCACCACCATCGACCCGTTCTGGGACATAAGCCTCGACGTGGCTGGGCCGGGCTCGCTCGCAGCCTGTCTCGAGCGCTTCACACGGGCTGAGCACCTTGGATCCGCCGCTAAGATCAAGTGTTCAAACTGCCGAGCTTATCGCGAGTCCACTAAACAGCTGACTCTGGAAACGTTGCCCATTGTGGCCAGTTTCCACCTGAAGCGTTTCGAACACTCTTCGCAGATCGATAGGAAGATCAACGCCTTCGTGTCGTTCCCTGCTGAGATAGACATGACTCCATTCATGTCGTCGCACCGCCGGGCGGTGGACGTCGGTGCCGACAACAATAACGCTCCCGAGGGCGTGTGCGAAGACAACCGCTACTCGCTGTTCGCCGTGGTGAATCACGTGGGCTCACTGGACGCGGGCCATTACACCGCTTACGTGCGCCAGATGAAGGGCAGCTGGTTCAAGTGTGATGACCACATGATCACTCGCGCTTCGCTGCGTGAGGTTTTGGATAGCGAAGGGTAGGTTAACAAATAATATAACATCATTTTAAGATGATAATAATTGCAATGGAATGTTAAAAAAAAACTTCACATTTTTTTTAACAACGAAATTTAGATAGGAATTGTTTGCGAGCAGTGAAAGAATGATTTATCTCACGTGCTACATAAAACTTTTTACGTGACGTGTCCACTTGTCCAGCACTTTTCCTTAACGCTATTTTTATAATCATTCAGTTTTATTTCCTAGTTGTAAGTAAAACCTTTTTCTTTTTCAGGTATTTGCTCTTCTATCACAAGACTGTTCTGGAGTATGACTGCGACGCTTCTTAAAGCGATTCATGTAAATGTTTTTACAAATTATTCAGTCATTAAATTGTATCAGATGCGAATGCATCATGTCTCTTAGATTTTCCTATACACAAGGGAACAAAATTAGACTTTTTTTTTGTTGCATGGAATTTCATGGCTGTTGTTTACTAATTCGATGTCGCTGATTTCAAATCTGCAATGTCTGTCCTCAATTTTTCTCTAACAGCTCTAGTTTTTGAGATACAGCTATTGGCCATATTTTAGTAATAGTTACACTTAACTTCCTTAATACCGAGGTGTCTTTTTTATTACTATGTCCATATCGAGAAATATCTGTAGAAACGATTCCTAATATTTCTGTAACGTCGATTCCTCTAAACTTTGCCTGAAATGTTTAAACTTTAATTTTCAGCGATATGACAAAAAATAGTATGTTTACCATGAGAACAAAGTAGTACATATTTACCTGGGTGTTAGCCATTCTCGCCTACGGCTCAGGGGTCAATTTTACACCCGGTAAAAATGTACTACTTTGCTCCCTTGGTGAATAATGTACAGAGGCCAGCACATCAAGCTACCCCAATCTGTCAGATTTTCTCAATTGAATATGAACCTTATTCCTTTGTGCTAAAGCTGAAACTCTATCAAAGAAATTTGACAGATTGGGGTAGGTTGACCTGCTGGCGTCTGTACCATTTTTCTTGAAAATCACGTTTTCGTTATATCTCAAAAATTAAAGCTGATACAAAAAATTAGACTTCAGATCTAAAATCAGCACCCCGAAAATGTATGATATTAGTCATAATATTTCATGCAACAAAAATGCTGTTCCCTTGTGTTATGTATACAAAAAGGGTAAGGTTTTGTTTTAAAACAAAATAAAATATAAGTCATCTCCCCTCGTGATATTAGTGTAGATGTTTGAAAGATGTCTCAATGACCATCATGTTCGATGTTTTCTTCGGAATCATTCACGAATTTGTTAGTTTTAAGCTTAAAAGTAATATAAACATAAAACACTGTCAATAGTAATGTACGCAAAATTGTTGAAAACATAATTACCTATCACTATACTTAAAACTTTGGAAGACTTCTCGACTTTAATGTTAATGTGTGCTTTATTGAGCTACAAACAGACTATTTATTATTCCCTTCACTAGGCAAGTTTGACTTTAGTTTTGGACTCTTCATATTGAAAGTTAACTTTTACCTACAAGTTTATTTGACCCTTTAATATTATGTGTTATTGATTGTATTAGGTGTTAGTATTTATCAAGTATGTTCTCTGTCACAATACAAAGGAGAAATCATTTAGACGCTTATCCATTTAAAATAACCTATTATTCTTTAGAAATACTATTATCAATTGTATAAAAAAGAAAATACATATATTACTATGACTATGAATTATAACTACAAACGCTGTTTGCGTATCATTCCTAGTAAAAGATTATTTTGTGTTTGTGTGTGTATGAAATCATTTAAAATAATATTATTCGGATAGTGGAAGGAACAAACATTTCAATCTACCTCGCTGTTTATCTCTTATTTGCATTTCACTTGAGCCTGTTAAGAAATGTTTGGAAATATAAATTTTTATGTGTTTATGTTGCTTGTATTGTAAGACTAAAGGCCTATTCAGATTGAAGCTCGGTAGCGAAATTGGTCCGCCTTCTGGTTAGTCACTTTGAACCAGTAGCCCTATTGAGCGCGATAGGTATATCGCGTACCGATTTGGTATCGCTACGGAACGCGATAGCGATATGGCTTACATCTGAATGGACTTTAGTTATACATGATCGTAACCTATTCGAGATATGAACTTATGAAGGCAGTAATAATACCACCGAACCATCGCCCCCCACGGGCAATATAAACATAAAGCTTTGAAGAAGTGTTGTAACCCTATTTTATAGCACGTAAAATTACATTGAATGTTATTAAACTTATTATTTATCAAACTTTATGTTAACAATTTTGAACACATGTAGCAACATTTGTGTGCAGTGTTTTTTATTTTTCGCTCATGTGTATTCGTAGGTGGATTTAAAGTAGTTGGTAACCTATGACTGGACTGACATTAGCTTAATGTGATATTTAAATATTTATGACTTGTATTAAATGTAGTTAGTTGTATGGATTTACATTTCTGAAAGTAGGTATAGTTTTGTTTGTTTTAATCTAATGCTTGGGAGTACTAGTAAATGACGGAAAACCTCCATAATGTGTCTCAATATTGTAGTCACACTAACTAAATACAAACAAAAGTTATTTCTCTAACATAGATTTTTCCGTATAATGTCGCATATGACCATATTTTTATTATACAATGAAGGGTTCTAATTAAGATAAGTATTAAATTAAACCTAAGTTTTTTCATCATTTGCTAGTATCACGAAACAGTTTTATTTGCATTTAAATATTAATTTAGGATTTGGATCCGAGCCTAAACAAGTATCTGAAATATTAGTCCATAATTATTATGGTAATGTGATAGACACAATGTCACTATTATATGATTTTTTACTTGTATTGAATATGTATTTCATACCAGTCGATCAAAGATATACCTAGGTCTAGGTGTCATTTATAACCGCTAAATATTGGCAAAATACAGGTACTTATGCTTAAATCAAAATTATGAAACTTGTTTATACAATTAATATGATGGAAGTGTGATTGCGGGATTTCTGAACATAGCAATTATATTTTGTTTTTCGTCTTAAATATCTAATTATTTAAAATAAATAATTTAATTATTGCAAATTGATATGTGTTTTCATAGTCAATGTAACTGTAATCAAACTAAATATATGAACAAATAAATCAATCGATCTTGATGTAATTTAATCAGTTTCTAAACACTTGTTTGAAGTCCCACACCTATCGAACTCCTATATTTAATTAATTGGTGTCTAATGCATAGAGCAAAAATGCTCCTAATGTATATTCAAGTAATTATCTTTACTGTAACATCTATATGGCGTGGTACTCATAATGTATGAAGTACCTATCTCTATTATCTGTAAAATAAATATAAAATAAATGCAAAAAGTTATATATTTGCTTTTCTAGATTATTTGTCCGTTTCCCATCAGATTTTCAGGACTGAAATAATAAAACTCTCATCTTTTTTTAGATTATAAATTATAATGTTCGTTCGTATTTTACAGAACTTTACTGTGTATGATAATCATATGGAATTTTTGATACCAGCCGGCGCGTCGACCTCCAGACTCCAGTAAATGTAGGAACTGTAATGACTCCAGTTACAGCCTGCTGCAAACTTTATGGCGGCTCGGAACATGAGGCGAGCTCAGTAACAAAACCAAGTGTCAGCGGGGTTGAGTGATGCGGTATTGCACAGCGATTAGCGCACTTCAGAGCCGCCATAAAGTTTTACGCTTACTATACAGAAGGATGAAATTATTCCTGTAGCAATACCTATACCTTATCGATTGTGCTGTGTGCTATGGTGGCCACGCATCTCTGTAATCAATAAAACTGGGATATTTCTTACATGTAAACCGCACGTCCATCGTAACAATTTGACTTTGACATCGCTTTTATATCGTACCAGTAAGGTCCGTTTTCGTAGTTCAAGTATTACGTACGATTAACCGCAAATTATAGACTTCTAACAATGTGGGGTCCACTTCATCAATATAATTCGTAAGAACCAATAACATAACAATATGATTTGTTAAAATAAAATTTCATAACAGCATTTATTACATAAAAAATATCACAAATTCAACAAAAAATTTTGCTTCTAGCGACGACAATACATTTTTTCCCAATAAATGAGTATAACAACGAATACATCACCGATCTTAAACTAGCAAGCATAAGTCACTAAGTAACTACACAAATAATATAAACGATACTTTATGATGATATTATGAAAGCTCCTAGCATCTATTCGAGCTACAAATGATTTCGCTACCTATAAAAATTGTATCAACATTCAGACAAAATTACACTATCACATAAATCAGACTAAACATTTCCAATCCCTTATTCGAGATATCTTTCCTTTTTAAATATTCAAATTACTTTTGCAAAAAAACCCAAATATTTTTTTTTAAATCCTATAAATATAGTCGCTACATCAAACTACAATGTGATAAAATGTGATGAGTCTTATTAATGGAGAGATTACTATAATGACTAAAACTATTGTCATGAGACTAAAAATGTTAGTTTGACAACTAATAACTATGATGGTGTCACTGACGATAACTGATACATGATGACTAGGTTAATATGCTTTCGATTGTAATGTTACAGTGCGGCCAACGAGAGATTATGGGTTCTTGACACTGTCAGTTTCATACAGACGAATACGAGTTTTGCAAATGTGATCTTTATTGGCTGTGCCCCGCGGTTTCACCCGCGTTAATTTGAGGAAAAAACCTACTACAATATAAATACTTTATGAGTATTACTTAACCTCCTTACTAATAAACGTATTAAGTATATCAGATGAATAGTTACACACCGATTTCTCCCTTTCAGTCGTCAGGTCGTCAGTAATTTCACTTTCGAATGAAGAAGACAAAGCGTTGTGTAACTATACAGACGCTATACATTTATTAGTAAGGGGGTAAGATTATTACATATATATACCCTCATGACCGGCCGCCTCGCGGAGTTATTTTAAAACTAAGATATCTCCTAAGATATTCATTGAAATCAAATGATCTCAAGGGGTTTTTGTTCAAAATTAAATACTTGTGATGAAGAACGGATTTATTTGGATAAGGATTAATATCATGTTTATAAACCTTCGCAAATAATGCATTATTTTAGAACTTTCATTACCATAAAAAAGGTTATAGTGAGTCAGCCTTAAAAGATAAACATAGGTATGCTGTCGCGGATTTTTATTTAGTATTTTTAAAGGGGAACAATTCCGTGATACATGATTTTTGCGTAACTTTAACCGTTTACGCAGCGTACGCAACGAAAACTCTCAAAAGGAATAATTTTTCCCGTTTTTGCAACATTTTTCATTGATGCTCCGCTCCTATTGGTCGTAGCGTGATGTTATATAGCCTATAGCTTTCTTCGATAAATGGACTATCCAATACAAAAATATTTTTTCTTTCTTTCTGACGAGTGTCCAGAACGCATTGTCTCGAGGAGCGGACTGTATGACTCGGTAAGTAGCAGAGTAACACTAAAACCATTTCGCTGCAATTAACACCTTAGATTTTATAAAATGTCCATTGTTATTGTTTTTATAACATCCCCATTCAATATTAGCTTCCTTTGCTGGCTTCTTTGGTGCCTACACAAAATCTTTTGACAACTTTTACATTACATGAATTATATTTTTGAATATGTGGTGATTAAATAGTTGATGAGTAATATAGTGAATGGGTATATTATACAGAACAATATAATTTTCCATGTAGTTCATTTGTTCTTCATAGACGGCGCCGCGGGCGCCTCATCAAGTAGATTTTCTAGCTGCTTGACGTCAGTGACGGGCAGCGAGCAGGCGTAGCGACGGCACACGTATGCTGTGGGCACGTCGCCCACAGACCTGATGCGGCTCAGCACTGGAAACAATACACAATCAATCATTCTCTTGCCGTTATCCCAATTTATTTGGGTCGGCACATGTCTTTTCTTCCATACTTCTATATTAGCCGTCATCTCGCTAGTCACCCCCTTAACCTTTTGAACGCCAGACTATAAACGTATCGCCGTACCCCTGACGCCAGGCCACTTTTTCTGTCAAATGACCTTCATAAAAAATAGGGATTCCAAAACTTATATCGATAAACAACTGAGTTTTTATTTTCGTCTTTAATTTTCTAATAAACCGTACTCACGACACTGAAATGTTATTTAACCTGCCACTATATTCCAATATAGTAATCTTTACACAGCATTTAACAGAGACTATCAATGAAAAAGCAGATATTAGAAAACTAAAAAAAATATATTAATTACAATATGGTTACAACACTATTCAACATGACTTGTCTTGGTATTGTGACAATGGCGTTGCTTGCCAGTCAATTTTATGACATTCTCGCATCTGAATTAGGGACGTAGCAGTGTACACGTTGGTTATCGATTCTAATAAGTATTCTTATCTAATATAATACTTATCTATATCCAAAATACGCAAGGATTTTAATGTAGTAATACCGTCACCGTTGTGTCATAGATTTAAGGGACTGATAATATTGGTTTGCGCTAGGGATGCGCAAGAGATGAGTTTAACAAGTGTCGATATTAGACATTGGTGCCAATTCTCTTGTACACCGAAAGTAAGGAATTTTAGTGATAGTTTAGCTATCACTAAAATTCCTTACTTTTGGCTATGAGAATCTTTATCTCTAAATTTAAAAATAATTTTGACACAACCACATCGAATTTGACAATCGCGACTCCACGTGGTAAGTAGGTACTTTTTTTTTTGTTTGACTTCGCACGGTTTGTGTATTCAGCCAAAAAGTAGGTACTTATTTGCCGTAATCATCTGCTTAGCCTTTTCCAAACTATGTTGGGGTCGGCTTCCAGTCTAACCGGATGCAGCTGAATACCAGTGTTTTACATGGAGCGACTACTTATCTGACATCCACAACCCAGTTCTGGGTAATACGATACCCCTTGGTAAGACTGGTTGTCAGACTTTCGGGCTTCTGACTACCCGTAACGACTGTCAAAGATCCACGAATGACAGCCGGGACCAACGGCTTAACGTGCTTTCCGAGGCACGGAGGGGTCTCGGTATGTAAAGATGGTCACCCATCCACAGACCAACCGCGGCAAGTGTAGCTTAACCTGATTGATCGACCTGTGCGGCTGTTATTATTTAGCCACGGACCCCTCCCCGTGTTTTTTTTTTGAGCCGTAGGTGCGCAGTGGGGCAACCTCGAGCTCTTTTTTATGGAATTTTTCACTTTTGTATGGAAAATATGAAAAATTATTACCAACGTGTTGAGTTTTAGGGGTTTACAGGTTCTTTATAGGGGGTCGAAATTTTCATTATTTTTGCGATAGGACACACCGTTTTCGAGATATATAAAAGAAAAGAAAATAAAAAAACAGTACCCAGTGTTTTTGCATCTGAAGTCGAGGTGTTGATGTGAATTTTAATTCATGCCACACCTTTTTAGTCGCGATTAAAAATACTCAGATTTAGTTAGAAAATCTAAATTTTAGATGATAAACGTCAAATTCAGAATAGCAAAATTACTATTTTCACTTAGACTAATATCTCAGTGCAATCTTAGTGCTGTCAAACTAAAATTTAGTTAAGTTGTGTCACTATAGTTAATTTCAGAATGGGAAATCGTCGTTTGATAGGAATAAACAAAATTTTGGTGATTTTTAGTCTAGTTTAGACGCATTTGTGACAAGAGAATCGGCACCATTTGCATATTTTTTTTTTGATTGTGTAGCTAGAGGCATGGTTGTCTAAGGCAAAGTTGTTTTAAAAATACGTTTTTTTTCTCCTGATACCAACTTATACACAAATAATATACTCTGGACTAAAATTTCATATTCATCTTTCAAGTTTTTATTGATTTTACAATCATACGTCACAACACTAGCTGTCACATATAGCAGACTACGGCGTGTGAGACACTCCTTATATACGCGTTTAACATCTACTTTTAAAACAACAAATTTCTCGATATTGGTGGTTTATTTATATTAGTTTCATGCAATACAATATAGACGGAAGCTTAAACTTTTAAATTATATAAATAAACACACAAAAGTAATGATTAAATTGTTTATTTCATAATATGTTGGGACGTGTATTTTGTCATATATTTATGATGTTGGCGTTCAGGGTAAGATTTCGTTTGTCACATATATGTGACAATGGCGTTCAAAAGGTTAAAACTACATCTCTTTCACACAGTCCATCCATCGTGTCTATGGTCTTTTCCTACTCTCATAGCTCTCATTCCTACCTTATACTTCCGCATCACATGCACATATCATGACCATAAGCAATATGTAAAACAACACTCAATTAGACCGTAAAATCATTTTACAAGTAGTATAGTGTTGTAACGTCATGGGATGTTGCTCCGATGACATCATCTGCTTAGAAACTGTACAAGAAGATGTCATCGGCGGCGGGGGCAATAGTGAACTAATAAGCAATGAGCTTCAATTTCGAACCACCTTGGAAATTTCAAGATAGTCAAAATAAAATGGCGTCACGTCTATTATGCTTTGTGTCTCGCAACGCAGGAGTTTTTACTTCATATACAAGGTGTAAAAACTAAAAAGACCCATCACATAGCCTTAATTACGCATTCTGTACGTACATTGAGCACAAGCTGGTAAACAATTTTTATTTTTGGTTTGAAAAATCGCTGTTTATGGCAGTGCGCAATGTATCGCACGCAAAACATTGTGCTTATGGGTGCATGCAACAATATAGGAGTTAGAGTATTTAAAGTTATGTTATAACATTTAAAACTTGTTTTCGTAAAACAAAGACTTGACCAAAATTTGCCCTTCAATATCTTCGTAACCACAAGATTCATTAAGCGTCTTTGGACCCGTTATAAAACTAAGATGTTAATAAGCAAGCCGCAAGTTACTCATGAGATAGACTCACGTATGTCGGACATACCGGCGGGCGACTCGGCGGCGGGGTCGGCGACGGCCAGCACGCGGCCCGGCAGCAGGCGCGAGCGCACCACGCGCACCAGCTCCAGCGTGCGCGGGTCCGAGCAGCCGCCCGCTATCAGCACCTGGGGTACGAGGGTACACTATTTGAACAACATGACACTACCGATACAGAGCAACATAACGAACGATGCCTCGTTTGTCAAAATTCGCCAAGCAGTTAAGAAGTTCTGAGGAAATAGATGAACATCTTACATCCTACTAATATTATAAATGTGAAAGTTTGTGAAGATGTTTGGATGTTTGTTACTCAATCACGCGTAAACCGTTGAACGGATTTGGATGAATTTTGGCACAAAGATAGTTTATAACCAGGATTAACACACAGGATACTTTTTATACCGATATTCCCACGAGATCGAAACTAACGCGGATGAAACCACGGGGCGTTGCTAGTACTTACATATTTACATAAATATAAGCTATCAAAATCCTTTGGCTTTGCTACAGTCGGCTTATTAATACTTATTTTTAAGATGTTGCTAAAAAGACGTACGAATCGGTGGAAAAACAGATATTACACGCTTTTAAAATGATTTTCTATCCTTGTTGGTTTAAACCAGGGATGGGCAACCTTTGAAAAGTTGCGGGCCAAACCTTAGAGCACTAATGAAGTGACGGGCCACACGTACAGATGCCAACAGATCAAGCTACCCGAAACTGTAAAATTTTCCAAATTAACCTTGAACCTAATGCTAATAGCAATAAAGTTGAAAATCTATTAAGGAAATTTGACAGATTGTAGTAGCTTGATGTGCTGGCGTCTGTACATAAGAGGTAGATAATAGACGAAAGAGTTGCGATTAAATTGTGGCTTACAACATTTAGTTATTCATTGCTTTCAGATACCACGATCTTATATAAAAAGACGCTCAAAACAAACAGTCGATAACATCTATGTTGACAGTGGCCCCGATTCTGTTGTTCACAAATTAAATTAAATTTAAGTTCTGTGCATCTTTTTCTTTCTATTTCATTATGAAAGGGACAGAAGATAAATATTAGTTTAGTCCTGTCAAATTAGATAATGCATAGACAAGTTTAGACATGATTAAAAAATTGGCTACTAAAAATACGTCAATTTACGTCAGCCGCCGACTAATTTGACAGGACTAAACTAATATTTATCTTCTGTCCTTTTATTTATTATTTATATTTATTTATATATACTTTATTGTACACCAGAAAATACAAAATAAAAAGAAATAGAAAGAAAAAGATGCACTGAACCTTAAATTTAGTTTAGTTTGTGAACAACAGAATCGGGGCCACTATCACATTTTTGTGTTAGGTTTGAATCCATCTGGAAGAATGCTAGTCTTTCTTTCTTGTTGGCGTGAACTTAGAGCTAATATCCTTTTTTTACGCGCGATTTGAAAATATTTCGCGGGCCGGATCAAAAGCCGAATCGGGCCACATTCGGCCCGCGGGCCGGGCGTTGCCCATATATGGTTTAAACGATCAGCGTACACAATGGTGCGAAGTTATTATAACGCCAGATCGCAGTAGCGCTGTATTTGTCTAGCATAAACTTTAAAACGTACAACACCGCACAAAAGTATTTAGATATTTAAACAATTTCTTTTTCCATAGATTTTTGTTTTTTTATTTTGAGAAATCAAATTTTAAAAACCTGACAAGTGATAAATATGAAAATTTTGCACAAAATGTCAAACAAACCTGAGTAGGAGAATCATTATAGAACATGAGCGCAGACATCATCTCAGGGAGCGAAGTGGGGGCATCGTTGAGTCTCTTAGAAAAGGCTTTCAGCAGTTTCATGGCCATCTCTCTCTCTTGGTCGCCGCCCTCGGGCGCTGCGCCTTTGTCTGCGTATGCCGCGAGGCGCTGTAAGTTGTGGCAGGCGACGCTGTTGCCTGATGGTTCGGCGCCATCTTGGTCTGAAATAAAAATTTACCATAACATGTTAGTGTACAATTTCTGAACTACGGCAGTTCTGAAAGATTTTTTTTTATGGAATGAAAGATACAAAGCCGAAATGTAGAACGTTGTTTTTTAGGTAACTTTTGGTTGAATTCTTGTGTAGCAAGTTTAGAATGATGAAGCAGTCTAAACCAAAACCGCTGGGTCTAGAAACATTGCACATGAGTGAGCACTAAGTGTAAGGCTTTTCTCAATTCATCGCCTAAAGGGTGAAAATAAGACATGAAAGTTTGTACGGAAGGTCATATTTTCATACATGGCTTATTAATTAATTGCGTCTTATTTATGGACCTGTCAATAACAAGCCGGACACTCACAAATATGTTTTCCGTAATAAAACCTTACCTTCTTTAAGTCGAAGAACCACACTGGTATCATCCATGGAACAGGTATAATAACCACCGTTGACTGGGTCCCAGAACAGTTCATTTTGTTTCTGCTGCAGGTCGCGCGCCCACTTCAGCCAGCGGTAGTCCAGAGAGGCCTCATACAAATCTAGCAAGCCTTTGATCAAGAACGCATAGTCGTCTAGAAAGCCCTTAATCGGTTCGGCACTGTGGACAGTTAATAAATACTGATCAATAAGAATTTTATGCTGCAAAAGAGTATTATAATATTAAAAGATGTCAACATACGTTTGGGCGATGGATCCATCTTCAGCTCTATAGCAAGAATGTAATAATATCTTGGCTGAATCATCATACAAATGTTTTTGTATGAAATCTGCTGTTTTGATCGCGTCCTCAACGAAGTTCTTCTCTCCCAGCCCTTGGCCAGCTTGTGCCAAGCCAGCTATCATCAACCCATTCCAAGAGCAAAGCATTTTGGTGTCCAAATGCGGACGAGGCCGCTTCTGGCGCACATCATACAAAATCTGAACACTTTCGGATATGACTTGATTGAATTGCTCCATGGACAGTTCGTATTTTTGAGCGGTGTCCTGTTTACTACCATAAATAATCAATACGTTTTGATTGGTAAGTTCTCCGTGAGGGTCACTTTCGGGAGTAATATTTCCATCCTCTTCAACACTGAAGTAGTCGCAGAAAACGTCCAAATACGACACGGAATTAATATTCTTACCTTTCAGTAGAGATTTTAGTTCCTTATATTCCCAAGTGCAAAACGCTCCTTCTTTCTTATGAGCAGCTCCAAACTCTGGGTAAGAGTCGGCATCTTCAGCACTGTAAAATCCGCCAGATTCGTGTCTCAGATCTCTGTTCACATATTTTATGATATCTCGAACAACTTCGGCGTAAAACTCATCTTTTGTCGCGAGGAAAGCGTCCGTATAAGCAACGGTCAACTGTGCCTGATCATAAAGCATCTTTTCGAAATGAGGCACATGCCAGTCATTGTCGACTGAGTATCGTGCAAAACCGCTAGATATATGATCATGGATACCACCCTTAGCGATTTTGGTCAAAGTGTACAGACACATATCTAAGCATTTTTTACCTTCCACATTATTTTTATCGCGAGCGTAATAATGGAAAAGAAAATTAAAAATCGAAGCTTGTGGAAATTTCGGTGCTGCTCCAAATCCACCAAATTCTGGTTCATAATTAGTCACATATCTGCGAATACATTTTTCCCAGGTTGCTTCTCCAGGAATAGAATTAGAACTGTCTGGGTCTACTAAGGATATTTTTTGCAATGCTTCCATGATATTCAGACTTGCTTCCAAGAACTGTTCATGATTAGCTTTCCATTTATTGGCTAGCGAAAGTAGAATTGTTTTGAACCCTGGCCTTCCCCAACGGTCTTCAGGGGGGAAGTATGTTCCGCCAGTGACAGGCCGCAAGTCTGGCGTAAGAAAGACAGACATTGGCCATCCGCCTCCGCCACTCGTCGCTAGTATGAATAACATGTAAACACGATCAATATCAGGTCTTTCTTCACGGTCTACTTTGATGTTGATGTAGTGTTCATTCATTATTTTTGCTACATCCTCACTTTCAAATGATTCTTTCTCCATAACATGGCACCAATGGCATGTCGAATATCCTACTGATAGGAATATAAGTTTGTTTTCCTTCTTAGCCTTGTCAATGGCTTCTTGACACCATGGGTACCATTGCACTGGGTTGTGAGCGTGTTGAAGTAAATAAGGAGATTTCTCAGAGATTAAACGATTAGTATGCTTTGGTTGTTCTGTGGATGGAGTATCAGCATTTGGAGTTGCCATTATAATCTTATTGTCACTAAAACTCCTTGTGAGTTGCGGGACTATTTTATTACTTGGCCCAAATGTTGATAATCTGCAAGAATGATAGGAGAATAAATATTAATATTTTTTGTATACTACTTTTGCTAAAGATTTGAAGCACTATTACTTTGTCAGTCTGTGCCTCTTTTTGAATTGCAAATGCTTAGTACACTTATACATTTCTGATAGGTATTGTGGTTTTTGTTCATAGAAATTATGTTTTTGTCTAGGTTAGGATGTTTGAGAGTGGTTCCTAGGCCACTGCTAGATTTAAAATAATCATTCTTACATCCTACAAAAACATGCATAGAAACATTTTTGCTGAAATTTTAAGAATTATTTTTTAATTTAAGTAATTAGATTATCTCACAACCTCACGGTGATAACTGATATCCAAATGCTGCAGTCAGTTTTATGATAATATTATGACAATTGATAGGAATTCAAGGAAGTTGCTTATCATTTATTTTAACAACAAACTTGGTTTTGCTGATTAATTCATGGTTTATTTACCTTGAACGAAAAAATAACAGCTAATTTTGGTAACTACTGTGAAGCAGTCTCTTTAACAAAGGTATCCCAGTATTTTGTAACAAAAATTTACTTACTGTCTTAGCACAGTCCAAAATACAGTACTGTCATGCTTACAGACATAATTATAAAGAAATCAAAGTAATTTATGCATCATTCACCAATTACATAAGATCAAAGAGAATGTAAACTAGATTTATAATTGTAAACAGACACCTACTTAATCCATGCGCACCATTGTATAATCCAAGTAGCTATTTGCAAAGAAGTTCACAATTAATATGTATGACAAGCGACAATGGTTCCCTTCTCTCTAAATCGTCGTAAACATGACATGTAAACAAAAATAAGGTCATGTAGGTATTATATTTTCGGATGAAATGTAAAGGATTCAGCCGGGCAGAGCACTAGCTACAATAGAAAAGTAATAACGTTATTATAAATTAAACTTCTAAAACATAGTATACCTTCTTGGCAAGCTCAAATCCCTGGGACTGCACACCGGGTTAGCAACGAGCGGTTCCTTCGTAGTATTTTGATTCAGATTTTTCAGTCTACTGTCACCCGTCGAGAGACGCCGCAACAACAGAGCAGCACGCCCAGTAGGCATAATAATGTAACGTATCACGAAAAATCGTTTTTTAAACACGGAATTTCGCTTTATTTTTGTTTTTCTTACATAATTTTCACTGAGATGCGATATCCACGACGAAACCAAATATTTTGACGTTTAGGGTACGTAGAGTTGCCAACGCAAAAAATAAACGTTATAATAAAGTTTATGCAAAGCTAAAGTTGTTAGAAAACCATTTGATGAATGCAAATTAACAACAATTTACTAAAAACATAAAATGGTGAATAATCATACTCACTAATCCATCTAAAAACGCCTTCCATGATAATCAAACGATTGCACTAGTGTTACTTGCTCTTTAAAAACTTGCAGGCGCACGCGCATATCCTTCATCCGAATGCTCTAAGTTCATCCGCGTCCGATTTCAATCAAACTATCATTAGGTTTATAAACGGTTAATCAGAATAACTAAAGAATCGAATAATTAACAAAAGTCCTGTTTCTATTCTAAACTCATAGTTAATCATTATATTTTTCACTCACTGCGCTAATACCTACTGAATTTCTCTTCTTTTTTCTTTTTAATACGATAATAGAAAACAAGCTAAGTACTAGGAGGAAATTGCCCGCAAGCACACAAGGTCTGGAACTTGCATGAATGCATGTAATAATAAACTAACAAAAGATAAACAATTTCTTAGCCCAAGGCTCTGTCTGTCTTATTAGTACATACTAGCGGTCCGTCCCGGCTTCGCACGGGTGGAAAAAAAAGAAAAAAAAAATAGCCTATAATAATCAGTGATAATGTAGCATTCACATGGTGAAAGGATTTTTAAAATTGGTCCAGTACCTTTTGAACCAATTCGTTACAAACATACATACAAACCTTTCCTCTTTATAATATTAGTATAGATAGATATATTATCAAATGCTGAACTTAACTTATGGATAGCTGGAAGGAAGGCAGTATCTTAACTCTATAAATGAAACACTCTTGCTGCTTAGGTTTCAAACAAACTCGCTCATACTTGCGGTACAACGCAGCATTTGAAAGGGCCGAACCATACATATTTCATGGCAAGCACCCTCTTGTGATTCTAAGCAGCACGCATGCGCTGAAATCTGGACGCCATTCTCACTTTCACTGGCATACGAAGTGTTTTGACATAAAACTAAATGTCCACCGCGTTTGGAAGTCTAATGTGTTCTTGACACGAAACATAGTGTTATTATAGTGATATTTTGGAAATGGAGCCACGTGTACAGTACCCCTTATTATGGTGGTGTGAACGATTAGGAAAGTTATAGGTAAGTGACCGATTTTGGTTATGTTGATTAGGGGAAAACAAACGTTCTCTGGTTTTTTGTAAGTATCTATTTGATTAAAAGTGTTGGCACATAACGCTTGCAATTGTTAGAATGAGATAAAACGTTGAATGGCTGCACATACACACGTGGGAAATGTGGGTAACGAAAATTAATTTAAATAAAATCATTACGTGTCTGTGGGTAAACATAACTACGTACCTACAAGGCAAGGTTGTTAACATTTAAATGTTCGTTAATACTTTTTAATTTGATTAATAAATAAAATTCTATACTGACCATTTATATAATGATGACAAGAAATTCTTAACAAAACACGTGTTCGGTAAATAAGCCCTGTGTGAAGCGGGGTATGAAATTGCGGCCCGTTGTCATGGCAACGTCAAGAGGGTTGAAGCCCTCTGGCCCGCAGCGTTCCGCTCACGTTTCCCTCCCTCAGCTGATTGGCTATCTCGGTGCTCAGAAAATTTGATTTTGTGTCGTAAATTGCACCAGACTTATTGGGTTTGCGCTTTGAGGACCGTGTTCATTTTTATGTCGCTACGTAAACAAGCTAAACTGTAAAGCTAACTTTTAGTTTCCGTTAATAAAAATATCGAGATTTTTTAGGTAGTTTATAATAGTAAAAAAAAACCCAAATCATATCATGCGAAAACACAGCAATCATTGATACTATTTCGTAAATCTGACAGCTTCCATGTTCGTGGAATATTGTTTATTGGTTGAAGGTACAAACTCTACCTGACTCTACATCTCCGATATTATCAATACACCGAGGTATTACTCGGCACCCATGGTGACCCTAAAATCTTATCAGACTTATTAGGGAGCTACGAGTACATCTCTTGTTGGTCTAGTGGTTGCAAGTGCTACTTACTTATGGTATTCAGGGACGCAGCCTTTTCATGGCTTAATGATGCGGGAAAATTGGTCGTAGCACTTTTTGATAAATAGTAATTGATAGAATAGTACAATATATACGGTAAGAAGAGCAAGCGAAGCTAGCTCAAAAAATTTAAAAACCCCCTTTGAATAAGTTGTTTTGTTTTGTAGTTTCAAACAGAAATAGGAGTTACATTGTTGGCTTTTGCAGGGTAGCCTAAGCAACTATAGAATTAATTTACACACGATACATTTCCAGTTTTAGCTGACCTCGCATTGTATAGGTTTTTCGTACCATCAGAAGTCAGCTTATACTGGTTATTATAGCTTGATGTGTAGCCGTGCGTACATAGATGCTAAAGCGAGCGAAGTGAGCTCGAGATTTTTGAAAACTTTCGGATAGGTTACATTTTCTTTTGATCATTCCAAAAGAACTAGGAATTAGTTGCTTTGTTGGCTTTAGAAAAAAAGCTCAAGAATCAAGAGAAGTAGAATGCAAGAGCGAGGGAAGCGAGCTTGAAAATTTTAGCACCCCACCTTGAATAGGTTCTGGTTTCTTTTTACCATTATACTTACTGAAAGATAACTTTGTCGAGTTATGAAGAAAAGCTTGAACTCGTTTTACAGCAGTTTAGGTTTTGGAATCTGGCCTTACATTTAGCCTAGATACGTACGTGCCTAAATTCTCGAGTTTTCTTCGCTCGCTCTTGCATCCTCGATTCTCTATTTTTATAATCACCTCCGTGACCGCCCACCCCCTCGGGACCGCACCTGAAGACCGGGACCTCTAGTTTTTCTGAGTTCGCAGACTCTTCCAGTCTATCAGTTCTGCCAGTTACCACTGCGCCAGATTCGGAATGCTATTAAATTACGTTTTGAACTAGAACCTTTTTTCATTCATATAGCGTACCTACCTATTATAACTGAGAGATTCTGCGACCTGCTGTTCCAGTCCAGTCTAGTACCTCTTATGGTTTCTCTTCGTGTGACAGGCAGGAAGCAGTTATCAACTAAATTAATTAAGTAGTTTTTAATAACACCACCAGCAAAATAAGAGGGAAGTTGGGTTTTATTACTTAAAGGATAAAAAATGAAATCGTTAAATATCATAAAAGCTTTTCGAAATCAGAAATCTCAAGGCTAAAACATAACGATAGGCTATTGTTTTTAAAGAGGTCAAGTACGATTTGTTTAGATGAATAAAAGTTAGGGCGAGGGTCGACATAAAATGCCTGCCTACTTCAATTTCATATTTACCTAGATTAACAACCTTGGTAGGCTGTGTGTACCTAAATCATACCAATAATAATGATTTTATTATCAAGAATCTTATGTAGGTATTCCTTTGTTTCAGGTGCATCGATCAAGGCGAAAGATATCAAACAATGTGCCTTATAATCTTCCAAGCATAGAATCTAGTTACTTGTTGTTATTCACTTATTTCCTTCCATAAAATTCTGAAGTCCAAAATTAAAAGCGTCCAGCACATAAAGTTTCGGTCCCAATATCTGTCCAAAGAATTTTTTTTCTATTATACAATTTGTAGGTTGACTGACGAAGCAGTTTACTATACAGTTTAGTATGGTATCGAGGTAGTTATTGTAATAGAGGGCAAGTGCAGTAGTGTGGATGGTGTTGCAAGCAGTATGTCTGTATGGGTGGGCAGTGGCGCAGGCGGCGACGTACGCGCGCCGCCCGCCGCCACTATCCTCTCGACCAACACCTCCATGGAGTCCGGGATCGAGGCCGGGGTGCTGCCCACCGTCACGGGATCGCTTGCCTCAGCCCGGGACTCCCTCGGTTCCATATCCCGGGCAGCAGAACCCCTCTACGACACAGATCACACGGACCTCGGCTCGGAGTTGGACGAGGCGGAAATACGGCGGGAGTTGATGCATGATGTAAGTTTAAGAAGTCAGTAAAGTTTAAAACAATAGCAGTTTACGTCATCGGATGAATATTTGTTTAATTAAGTTACAGTTAGATTTAAGGTTAATGCACGTTTAATACATGTGTGGGACCTCATTGTTTTGAATGAAACTAATGGTATTGATATAATGTTTAATTATCAGAGGTTAACATTCATTAGCGTTCAAAACAGCCTTATATCTATTCCAATTATGTTTTCATTACTCTCGTCATTTCTTAATTAACGTCTTATGTTTTTTTGCAGAAATGGCGCCTCTTATTTGATAGAGTGAGTATCAAATAGCTTTTTGTGTTCTTTAGAGCTTTTTTTTTGCTTTTGATGCCTAATTTAATAGCAGTATTTTCAAAACAAGGAAGTAAACACCTGAAACAAGCCCATGGCATTGACGAGATAAGTTGGGGTTGAACCGTAATATTTTATTCAGTTGACAGCGTGACAAGACAAGGTTGATGCCACGTGCGATATCTTTCCAATTTATTTTGCTACCTGTTGTTAAACAAAAATATTATTTCGTTATCTTCGAATTCATTTATTCTACTCAAAGAGGTGCTGACGATGTATTAACTAATAAAAGGTATCACTAACTTAAAGAAATATTACCATTTTAATCTATGGGTTAATGGACAATTTTACCTACATGGATAGAAGGTACATCCACCAAGAAAGTATTTAGGAAATTCTACCCCGAAAGTAAAAAAGTTTGTAAATCCGTTATCTTTTTAGTAAAATCGATGAAAATTGTTTAGTTATACTTTTGGTCAAAAAAATATGAAACACGTGTTTCAGGATTTGTTATTTTTTAACCTTATGAGGGTCGTTTTAAATGCGGGAGGAATGTATTGAAAAGCCCGAAATATATAAGGACAAACTCGCTGGTAAAAACAAAAAATAGTGCAGTTCACCAAGACCATAAAGTTAGTATATATTGAAAACTTAATTGATTTTTCTTATTTATGAACGGTAGAGCTTCTAAAAAACTGGTACTATTAACTCTATGAATATGAAATGACAATAATTATTTCAAAAGCTCGTAAAAGTGGCGACTCTGTCACATAAAGGTTGGAGTTAAAGCCCGCATATTTCATAAAAAAAACTGTCGCTTAGGATACGGAAACCAATTTCAAAGAATACTCTTTGTTTTTGACTGATTAAAATGTACAGAAGCGGGATATAAAATGTTTTATAAGTGGATAAAGGAGGCGGTGGCGCGCGGATCAAACGTTGAGTCGTCACGTAAGACACATTGAGATAGTGCGATACTTGAGATAGGGGCGCTTCTTATTTTTTGTGCCACTGTTTTGGGAAACACATGAAAATATAACTGAAGGCACATGTGTGAAGTGCGACTGACGTGTTATGACGTTCCGGGTGCCACTGTGAAATCATAATCAAGGGCTCCGGTACGTGACCGTATCGGGACGGGATTAAATTAATGAGCGCATCCACTGCTTTCACGAAGTCACACCTCTACCTCTACCTGTTCCTTTCATCTTTAGGTATATTTCCTTGTTATTGTTATTCTTATTATATGAGCAGTGTTGGCTCAGTGGTAAAGGCCCCGACTTACGAGTTGGAGGTTGTGGGTTCGAAGCTCGAACCCAGGCTGCATGCGCTTTACTTTGTGTAAATAATTTCATCACCACTGCTCTCAAAACGGTGAAGGAAAACATTGTTAGAAAACCGGCATGTCCTAGAACCAAAATGCGAAGACATGTGACATCTACCAACGCTGGGCCCGCGTGACAGATTACAGCCCATTCCCTCTCAAAGAAAGGATCCGAGGCCTGTGTCTCAGCAGTGGGAACATTATAGACTGATTATGCTCTTATTATTCTTATTGCTCTTATTATCTTATTATTTCTGTAGATAATTAAAACGAAACGTAAATAATATAGTCCCTAGACAAGAAAAGTTACTAAAACCTCCCTTGTTATGATCCTTCCTGAATCAGCTTTTGCCTCAATAAAAGTTTACATTAATAATGGATTCTTTAATGCTAGATTTATTTATTTTGTTGCAGTTCGATCCAGAGGGTTTTGGTGAGATCCCATGGCCAGATTTTTTACAAACTCTTCAAAATCCAGATTTTATAGCACAGGTTCCGCCCCACAAGCGCGAGGTAAGTTTCTTAACCATCAGACTTAATACTTGTTTAAAGAGTCTTATTATAAACTTGTACCTAAGTTGTAGTCCATATTCTTCCTGAAGCTTCGGAAATATCTTCTAATAAAAATCTCCTTTAAGAAGTCTTTCTAAGCGTAGTTTTACAGCCGGGGCAGCGGGATTGTCCGAAAGGGTTACCGCTACTCCGGAACACAAAGAGCTAAGGAAGGAAAACGGGTGGGTTTTAGTCAGTAAGAGTCTGACACTCCCTTCTGCTCCACCCAGAGCGGGATTTGATGATTTCTCATCCTCAAAAAAAAAAAAGCGTAGTTTTACAGGGACGTTTCCTGGCTAATATTTTGAAACTGGCTGCTTTTCATTCCAGATTCTTCTGGACAAAGCACAGAGTGCAACGAGCAACGCTATTACATTTCAAGAGTTCGTCAATGTGGTGAGTGTTTTTTTTCCTCTAGAATAAATACTTCTGTTTTTAATTCAAATAGCTTGTGATCCTGCAGTGATCTACTCATGCACAGAACCTTTGATCCCAATTAAGCCAATAAAATCATTCGTTTTTATACAAGTGTGTAATAAATAAAGGGATATATGCGTCAGTCGGGCACGGCGTCCTTTACCTCCGTAGTGGGTTAGGTTATGTCCCACAACGCACTCGCCGCCGCCTCCCCACAATACAAGACAACTAAATTAAGATGCAACGCCGATTACGCTTAGCTCGCGCCCGTCCCAAACCTACACGAGTCACTAAAAGCAAATTCGACACCAAAGAAGTTCCACCGTACAAAGGTAAAAGGAAACTTAACGTAAACCAAAATGTTATGAGACACGAAACCCTCATACCGAATGGACCCACATCCTTATCGAGTCCTTACTGTCGCGTCTCGAAAGTCGATAAGGTCCGGCACGATTTATTAGGTGGACATTTATTTTTGTATGGTTAAATATATTATCTTAAATGCGTATTAACACTGAGCACCGTCGTTTATTATTTTATTTAGTTTGATTAGATCTTAGCGCTTTTGGGAGGTTGAAGATAAATAATTGTTTAAATTAATATATTGTTAAACGGTTGTTAGGTACAAGAGTATAATGAGTAGGTACCTACCTATATATTTTAAAATTACTTATACACAGTTTTCTTTTAGTCAATTTATTGCCTATTTTTTGTTGACATCTTCTAGATAGGTCCTATAAGATCAACCATTCCTCGTTTCGTTCTAGAAATCTAGAATAATTACAAGTTCTTCCTTCCATCTCTAAATATAGGTTTAGTAGTACTTTTAAATCATCGTGCTCGAATTACGAGCGCATCTTCGAGATAAGCATTAATTAAACGGAACGCCCGACAATTATGTTTATGAGCTGTTTAAAATAATTAGGTAGATAATCTGATTAACCCTCATTTATCAAATTAATACTCGAATATGCCAAAAGCGAGTATTACCTCAATTAATTTAATCGGCAGAGGTAGGCGATATTTTTAACAATATTTGCATAAAGGAATCTTAAGAAGCACTTTAATTCGCCCTAATGTCGATCGTAAATTATATTCCCAGACCTCTTTTATTAAGTTATTTAAAAGGGGTACAGACGGAATAAAAGGTTGTTGGAATTGTAAGATTTAGGGAACGATTTAAATAAAATAATCTCAGTAAAAAAACAGGTGTGACAACCTTACAACTTAGTAGTCAAAAATGTTTGAACAATAGGTAGGTAGGTAATAAAGATGGGTTCATCTAAGCTATAGATTGCCAAATAGGAATAGGATAAGGATAATAAGGAAGGGATAAGCCTTCCTTATTATCCCTTTATTTCCGCAAAATATTTGTTTATCTGTATTCAAACGGGTTGCCGTAAATTCAGCAGGAAAAAAATCCTTTAACCTTAACTTTTCAACTACCAGCGAGGTAGTTGCGTAACAGACCATCAGTAGCAATGGGTTTCAATTTGACAGTTCAACAACATTCATTGAGTATTATTTAACGTTGTTGAGCTGGCACATTTTTCGAGCATAAGAAGCAATAGCAATGTCCTTCATAATTGTTCAGATTGGGATTCACAGTGTGTTACGAAATTCGGGTGTAGGTTTTTCGGGCTTAGAACTTTCCAAACACATATGTACACTTGTACAGACGCCAGCACATTAAGCTACCCGAAACTGTCAAATTTTCCCAATCAATCTTCAACCTAATGCTTCTGCGATAAGGTTTAAAATCTATTATTTCCCAAATAAAATAAAATTAAAGAAATTTGACAGATTATAGTAGCTTGATGAACTGGCGTCTGTACAATAGAGCTGAACTGATGTGAGTGTAGAGTACCTAACGTTTTCCGTAGCCGTAGTGTAGCAGGTAACCTAAGCACTACCAATATAAGAACTAACGATTACCTTTTTTTTCTTAAAATTGCAAAGCTCAGTCTTTTACAGACGGTCCATAAGCGCTATAAAGCAAAGCCTTTTCTTCTTACGCATTATTGGATTTCGTTTTTGTTTCTCTATTATTCTTTTAATGATCTTCTGAAATATACCAATTGTGTTGTTATATTTCAATGTGTTTACTTACTATAAATTATCTATAATAATTTGGCCTCTCGCTCATTCCATTATTGATATTGTTATGACAGTTTATGCCTAGCAGAGCGAGAAAACATACGATAGAGCCATAGCTGGCACAGTTGGCGCTGCCGCTTTTTATGTCCATTTCATCGAAAAATGTTTTACTTACAATTGTGTGGAGGATCGTAAATCAAAATTAAATTCGACGTATAAACAGACAACGAGGGACAGTGTAGGGTCGTGGGCGTGCATGATGTGGCATTCTTATGCTAATCCGAGCGAACCACATTCGAACGGGGTGGGCCAAATTGTTATTTATATTGTCACCTCGCGCTTTTTTGTTCGAACCTACCAAAACTCCCGGCCTAAATTACTGGCTGACTTCATTGCGGCCAGATATTGTGTGCTCAGTGATATATTGTGTATATCATACAAAACAACATACCTATTGCATTAATTTTCAAATAATGTATAAATAAATTAATGGAAAACTTGAAACGATAAAACATCTCATAAAGAAAAAGATTTTAAAAAAGCTCTCTCTTCACTAGCCTTCTATTAAAGAAGGCTAGTGAAGAGAGCATATCTACTTAAAATCCATTTCAGGTATTCTCTAGGAACTATTCCTTCCGGCTGGGGGCTCATTTCTCACCAGTCTTCAAGTATGTCATCAACTCCTCTGGTGGCCGGATGTCTAGCAGATGAAAGGAAGTTATTCTGGGATTAAAAACTCTGAATGGACGGACGGTCCAAATAACTTGCATTCATAACACAAAAGCGAAATATTTCAGCCATTTCCAACTTTTTTCTGTCTATTATAACATGAAATGTCTTTCTGTATGTCGCGTATAAGTTTTTGCTTGACACAGAAGACGAACAACGGTCCAATTTTAATATTTTTTGTATTGTATCTATCGGCTTTATTTAGGTCTGGGTTAAAGTTTAAATACCTACTTAGTTATAAAGGCGTGAAGAAAAGTATTATAAACTTACTTCTAAAAGATAGGCATAAACGGTTTAATCATATAAAAAATAATTATGAAGAATAAAGCAACTAAGTACAATTATTTAACTCAGACTAAAAGACACACAACATATTCAGATTCAGTTCAATATCCATCTCCATCTAACATTATTCTTTAGTCGAAGACACCAATATAGAAGTCTAACGATAAGTATACAGGACATCGAGGCATAATATGTTACCATGGATTCAGTACATGATTGATTCGTCGAAAAAAATTCATGTTTCCTACAAAAGTGGAATACCTACGCGCGCTCCTTTATGGAATAGCAAATTTTTATTATTTAGGGGTGTAGAATTATGTAGGTACAGTCAACAGCAAAAGTAGATGATGAAAATCAGAAATTCAATACTATATAATGAACGGAGTTCGCGTCAGAACTGTGTGGCGATGAAGTAGTAAATGTTTGGTATAATTTACAATCACATAACGACACTTCGACGCCACACAGTTCTGACGCGAACTCCGTTCTATAGTATTGAATTTCTGATTTTCATCATCTACTTTTGCTGTTGACTGTACTCACAGATATAGGTACACCTAGATAACGCAAGAGCATCTACTTCGCGTGCCCAGCTTACGTACAAAAATCGTAAGCCGCCACTTTCGCGCTCAGTCCTGAGTACTGCTGGCTGCTTGAGCGTGAGCTCTGTCTGGCGCTAGGCCCCGGGGGTGGGGCAAGACGGGTGCCACACGCGGCGGTTTCTTTGAATCGATTTGATTTTCCCATCACTAAATAGTGCTTGTGACGTCATAGTAAGTAGTCAGAAAATGGCATGCTTGCTTGCTTACAGATCGTGATACTTTCGTTATCTTAGGTCTATCTATATTTGTATAGGTACTGAATCCTTGGTAACAAGTTGTGCGTTGATGTCCCCCCATGCCAGCCTGTATTCAGCAAAACAGTTGCTTTTGCATTATTATCTGTTAGAATTCCTGAAGGTATTTCTAGGCAAAACCCATTTGATATATATATAACCAAGTAGAACATTAAAAGAAAATGCCGAGCCACGATACAAACGAGGCACAAATGCACAATAGATCGATTGGAACATTTTTAAAAGCTGGTTACTCCTTTGTTATGAAAATGTTTTCACGTAGGCGAACGCGAATGATTGATGTAACAGTGGTGATTGGAACAGAAGCTTTTAGGGAAATCGTACGGCAGCAATTTCCTGACAGGAAATTAATTCGCTCCATTATGTTGATTTTTTAACACCAAAAACTATTAAACATTAATCGCTAACACAAACTCTACTTTCCTTAAAATCTTTATCATTATAATATTATCGATGTTGTGATAAGTAAGTTCATTTCCATCGCGCAGTCCTAGAATAGCAGCATTTAAGAATTACCTGTCTTGACTCTTGCGTCACAAAAAAAACTTTTGTGAGTCGCCGCTGACCCTTAATCAATTTATGAGGCGCTAACTGGAACATGGAAAATGTATTAAAGCTCACTGTGGGAACAAGCCATACGGCAAACATAGTTCCGACACACTCATAACATTTCATTCTAACTTTTAAGATTCTTTTGTCACCCCTTACCGTGAAATTATAAGTGTGTGACAAAAGTTTGAAAGAAAGCTACCTAAGCTAGATATAGCTTAGATATAGCTTTGTTAGTTCTTAGATAAAACGTCTATACCTTAAACAATACATTGCCGAAAAAATACTACCAACACCAAATCAGAACTTCATGGTGCGTTTCAAATCCACATTGGGAACAAAAACAATTACTTAATAAAACACACCTCAATCAAAATTAATTGCTTTACGCATTAATCTCTTTATCTTCCCTTACCTACAAAACAACATGTCCGTTCTCCAAGGTAATGGAAGCAATCATTCCAGATAAGATCCCTCTAATGTGAGAAAAGGTAGACGTTCCGTTCGGATCGTTAATTTAATTTGAAATAATAAAAGTTATATCCATCATTTATCACTTTCGACAAATTTATTTTTAAATGCCCACTTTGATGTCCTTCTTATCTGTGACTGGCCAGTGGGGTGGGAGCAAAAAGACAAAAAGGTCTGTTATAAATAGGCGTAGGCGTGCCGCTGTCGGCGAGGCGTCAAGCCGTCATTAATCCGAGGAGGCGCAGTGCGACCTGCTGGTCAGCTCGGTAAGGCACCGCGCGTCAACTGACCCTCGCCCAGACACCCACTGCACACATCCTCACTTCATCATATTGACGAAGGGGCAAATAACAAAACCCATGCATCACCTGCAAAAATATTTGCTCATCTTTTCTCAGTCATTAAGTATAAATAAGATAAAAAATAAATTAAATTAGATGTGTCAAAGAAAAAACTTGTGAGTACCTAATTCGTTAGCGGGTCCTGTCACGGGCACATTCCATCGTCGAGTAAGTTTTCGTGTTCGGTCTGACTGTCCGTCCGTAACTCACACGGTATCGGTGCCATCTAAATTGAGATTTTATTGACGATTACTGTTCTAGCGACGATATCGTTGCGATCTTGGCGCCCGCGCCCGCCGGACCGCGCCGCCTGCCGGCCGCCACACTTTGATCCCACCCTTGATGTAATGCTTTTCGAACCCTTCATTTATAATGTGGATGTGTGACTTTATACTGTTCACTCTTAAATTTAAGTAAACATACAGAAATGAAGGTGAGAGCAAGGTGATGTCATTGCTCATTTTGCAGCTAATAAACATTTGATCGGAAAAAGCTTTTTTGAGAATATAAACAGTATCAACAAGAAAGCAAACATCCATTCAACGCTGGCATTTTTATTGCTCCTTGGTAATTAATGTCTTACTTACTGAAATGAAAATTCTTTCTCGTTCCAATCGCAGTTGAGCTGACCATTGAGAAACATTTAACGACTATTCTTTGACATCGATCAGGACATTAATTTCTATATAACCTATTGTTTCGCATGCGCAAAATGAAAGGTATTCTAGTGATTCCGACTCGTCCATTCAAGTAATCAGGTTTGTTTTGATTTTGTCTACCAAATGTGAAATGCATTGATTTTACTTATCCATCTCATCACTAACTTGTCTTGTGGTTTCTTCTTCGAGTTGATTATACATAAGACCATAGGTACAGTTTAATTGTTTTGCCATTGAATTCCCAGTCATCAACCTGATTACAGTAGAGGAGTAGCTCTAAATAAACGTTTCTTCTAAAAGTGTACAAAACTTCCATCCCTCTGAGGGCTAATGTCCCCGGGAGGGACAAATGATGATGGCGCACGGAGGTCACCGTAGTGAATCGCCGTGGGGGTTGATGGATCGTGTAATCGTTACAGTATTTTTTTGAAGACCACACCGAAGCAAATTTACAGTAATTTCACGCGCGGCAAGTTCACACGCACCTGTGCCCTGTCGATAGGTTTGTTTACGTAGATAACTAATAAAAGGGATGAATTAAACATCTAAATTTAACGCTTCGATCCGATGAAATAGAATCATTTCAAAACATTTTCAAATCAAGATATTTATTGGCAGGAGGCATCCTTTGTGACGGCCTACAAATTATTTAACAATAGCTTCGATAAGGTTACATAACACACAGGTGATGATATCATAAGACCATAAAGCTATGCTATTTAGAATATAAAATATTGTTTATGTACGCATGCGGTCATAGCCGGAAAAGCCAAAATGATTAATGTACAGTAGATAAATATTATGTTCCATGTATATGTGTTCACTTTTCAGCCCAAAGGTTCAGCGTCTGGTATCTACCTCGATGCTGAAAAATGACATTTTCCAGCTTTTCATGGATCGACCTCATTAAAATCTAAAAGTATACAGGGTGGCACATCGACGAGCAAACTGTAACCATGAATTCAGCCTGACATGCATTCAGCAACGTGATTCTAGGACCCCCTAGAGTAGAAAGTTTTCGTCGGATTTCCAACGCCTATGTGTTGGAATATTTCGTTCATAGGTAAGTTAAGGTAAGGTAAAACGGGCTGGTGTCCGCAACTCCACGTCAATGCGCGTATTTTGCGTACGGGTGGGAAAATCGTTTATTCGATCCACCCCAGCTCCTCGAGGAAGGCCTGCAACGCCTTGATGTTACTGACCGTCTCACGTAGGGTACCTGGGTTACCGAAGTACTTTGCCCTATATGTGGCGACCATCGGGCAGTTTAGTAGCACATGTGCCGCTGTCTCATCGTCCTCCATGCAGGCCCTGCACCGCGGACTGTCTGTTACTCCAATGACAAAGAGGTGTTTATTAAATGACCCGTGGCCAGTTAAAGCTGCAGTAACTATACGCAGCTTCTGTTTAGTTAGACGGAGAACCTGTTTTAAGATGCGGCCATCCAATGTGGGAAGTGCTTCCCTAGCCTGCCTGCAATCACCTTGGTCCGTCCATAGTTTCCCATGTTGGTCTCTGGTGCGTTTCCTTACCAGAGTGCGTAAATACCCGAAGGGGAGTGGCACGATGGGCTCAGGTCCCACTGGTGCCATGCTCGACCCTCTACTGGCAAGTTCGTCGGCTGCATCGTTGCCTAGCGTACCGCTGTGTTGAAACGTAATAATTCCGACCCATTTCTTAAACGGTTGATTACAGATGATGAAAAATGGATCACTTACGATAAGAATGTACGAAAAAGATCGTGGTCGAAGCATGGACAAGCCCCACAGACCGTGGCAAAGCCCGGCTTGACTCGGAACAAAGTGATACTGTGTGTTTGGTGGGATTGGAAAGGAATCGTCCACTATGAGCTTTTGCCGCCGGGTAAAACTATCGATTCTGACTTCTACTGTCAACAACTGATGAGGTTAAAAGAAGCTATTGAGAAAATTCGGCCGGAGCTGGTGAATAGGAAGGGCGTGGTGTTTCATCACGACAACGCCAGACCGCACTCATCTATAGCCACTCAGCAAAAATTGAGAGAGTTTGGCTGGGATGTGTTGATGCATCCTCCGTATAGCCCTGATCTTGCTCCATCAGATTTCCACCTGTTTCGGTCACTTCAGAACTCTTTAGGAAGCATAAAGTTAACCTCAAAAGAACACCGTGAAAACTACCTGTCAGATTTTTTTGATAAAAATCTCATAACTTCTACAGCAATGGGATCATGGCATTGCCCACAAGATGGCAACAAGTCATCGATCAAAACGGCACATACATATTATAAATAAATAAAAAATTAAACCTAAAAGAAAAATATTTTTTTGTATGAAAAATACGAAAATACTTTTGCCCCGACCTAATATGTTCCCGGATTACTCGAAGACAGCTAGACCGATTTGAAAAAATATTTTCTTGTTTGAAAGGGTAATACTTTCCAGGTGGTCCCATTGTCATCAGGTTTAGGATCTGATAATGGGATCCTGACGAAATCGAAGGAACTCTTCAAATATTATAGGCACACCTATAGCGATTTGGGTATTTTTATAGTTACTCGTGCATTTGCTCTCGGAAAGCATCGTTTGGTGAAGTGGAACTGATGATGAAGACCATAGATGGCCACTGGAACTACTCAATAATAAGTATTTCACGGGTTGCGATTCGATTACTTTAATATGGTTTCCAAGCAATTTATGCTCGTCACAATGCAAATGGTTAAATGGAGCTGATGGTGAAATACCAGAGGCGCAGTTCTCGTAATTTAAAGAACGTTCAGAGTCTGATCTCAATCTGTCAAAAATATGTCTAATTTCCCCACATTTTGACAAGTTTTTGACATTTGTTTGTCGCCGAGATGAGACTGCGACTAGATTTTGAACGTTTTAAATTACTAGAATTGGCCTTCAGGAGAACTCAACAATAAAATTAACGTCCCTGCATCGGGAAAAGCAATATTTTGTTAAAGGCGATGAGCAAGTTGACATTAGGCTATTGTAACTTAGATAAATTATAAATAGACCCACTAAAAAGCGAGAAATAAAAATTTTTAATAAAAAAAACCGACTTCCAAAAGAAACACTACAAAGTGAAAAATAGCTTTAATTTCGGAAGTCGATGGCATAAAATTCAAATACAGATCCAGAGACACCAACTTCCGAAATTAAAGTTATTTTTCACTTTGTAGTGTTTTTTGGAAGTCGGTTTGTTTTTTTTTTTATTTATTAGATTATAACGTTTTTTGGTTTCAATACTATTATTACGGTCGTTTATAAAAAGAAGCGTTTCCATTCCACTTCGAAATTCTTAGCTCAACCTTCAAGCGACGCTTCCTTACAAAAATAGGGGTACCTACAATAACGGTTGACCAAATAATTTTCTTATTTCTTTCTGTATACCGGAAACTTCCATTTCATGTTTCTATTCAAGTTTTTCGCCTCATTTTTTACCTCCATCATTTTAATTTGTGTGTTTTTTCATCGATAATCTCGAATTGTGTCCATTATAATATAAAGTGGTTCTCTTTCACCTTTTGACCTCATATTAGGTTTATTGATCATGTTTCCTACTGTTATTCAGTTCAGGCTAATGCCTATTAAATTTGGTAACCTGAAAATAAACGTAAATATTTAGCACCGTCATTGGTCTTCCATCGTAAATACCAATCAAACTGTTCATATGTAAAGTCATGGAATGAGAGAGGATTGAGTGTATGTTCGACTTAACCTGCATTGCAAAGCAACGGTAGGTAAAGCCTACGTACACGTACATCTATCATCCATATATGTCAATCTAAATGAAGAAGTCATTAAAACACGGATATGTTCATCAGATCACAAATAGATAAATGTAAGTTGACAATGACATTCATATTCGCGTCGGTGAATGAACTGTTGCGAATATGTGGAGGTGTCGATCGTAAAGATTCCAAAACGGGCCCCTTCATGATGATGGCATGGCACGGTGACATCAGCACGGTAACAACAGACACTGCTCCAAATAGGAGCCAGCCATCCTGCATCACCGCGAACAACTGACATTTAAAATAAGAAATTGTAATCGAAAAAGGATAATAAAACAATTGGACAGCAGTTACCCGAGAACAAGGCGCGTTGTCCATGGAATGCCGCTCTCTATATTTAGCGAGCTCGTTTGCGTTGTGTCGAAATGAATAATATTATATGAGAGAACAGAAGTTGAGCGGCGCGTATAAATTAGCAGATAATCGACCGACATCACCTGTCGATGCCCACGCGCACGCGACTCGGCGCGATCGCGACGCGCGCGCTACGATACTTGATTTACTGCGCTATCTCCGCTATGATACCACGCCACGTGTCTACTATCTAACATCCACGCTCCACTAAATAAACTTCCTGATTATCTGCGTAACGAAGTTTTCAAGGACCGCTCGTTTAGGTGCCACTTTCTAATCAGTATTTACAAACCTGTATCCTGTACGTTGTCGGCGCTGCAGGCGCACTCAATGTTGTCCATGAAATGGTTCACGCGCCCGATGAAGAGATAAGGCGAGGGCGATGCCAGACGCCTCCCGGACTAAATATTTACAGTGCGACTGTGAGGAAACATAAATACTGGCCATCCGACGGAATATGTTAGTGCTGTTAATTGGATTCGTCATGTGGCCCCGAGCGATTGTATGCAGACAGTCACCGATCATCGCTGTGGACAATCACGGGCCGGCCCGTATTGTTCGCGACATCAGCTGTAAACAAACCAAAATAAATAAGAGTTAATAATGGATTTCAAGATGTACACAAACACGTATAAATGCAAGAACGGAACAAATGAAAATATTGTTTGATAAAAAGAAAATAGGAAAGCATCATTACACAAGAACGCATGCATTAACTTATGAGTGGGAACGCACATGAGCGCGAATTATCATTCAAAGCTATGCACACACAAATATAGGGTAAACGCCCCTAATGCTAGCGTTACCATGTGTTTGACGTCCAGATAATAACACAGGTGGCGGCTTTAGTACTAATTAACTGCCGTTCTCATGGAGCTGCGATTAAAAGGAGCAGCGGAATCGAACCTCGACCTACAAGAAATGTCCGATGAGATGTTGTTACTGCATTAGGAACGTGTACGAAGAAAGGTAGTTATTTGTCACGTTTTTTTTTTTTTTTCAAATAAATCTTTAAGAAGCAAGGAGGTAGTTCTATCTAAGTAAATATGCGATAAAAATAGAGTGCAGATGCAAACACCATGTGAAGCGCAAACAACTTCGCTTACATAAAAATTTATTTCGTCGTTATTAAATACAAAAGTGGCAATTTATTTTTAATTTATCAAAGTTTTAGATTATTGTTTTGAAATATGTGTATTTAAATGGTGTAATTTCACGGTGGGTGAGCGAGTGCAATTAGTCACTGCGGCGACGTGAGAGTAGAGAGAGCTGATAAGGATCACATGAGGCGAGAGCCACCACTCCGTCACACTTCTTGACTCTACCTCAATTCTCACGAGATTTTTCAAGTCGGATTAACAGCAAAACTGAATTAAATGTGCTTTATTATTGTACTCTTAGTTCTCACAGTAAAAATATTGTCCAGTTTACCGTTAGCCGATTGTTTATCACTAAACTAAACGTATCTAATTAATTTAAGATTAATTAGAATAACTGACGATGCATTATTCCCAATTCCAATTAGAGATATTTTTTAAATTACTTGGGAGAGGTCTACTTGTACCCAAATGTGCTGATTTATTAAGGCTCCAATTAAATAATATGCAAGTGTGAACTGGGCAAAAACTGAACAGCTTACAGGAATTAAGTTTTGTGCTGTTCACCTACCAATCTTGTGGTTTTGGTAAGCTGTTCACAGTTTTTCACTTAAAATTTAAATTCTAAATTAACTAGGTACTAATGATGTAGTGTTTATTTGTCTAGGCGAAGTGAACAGTCACATTTTGGCAGACTGGCAGTAGTGCGCCGTGCGTGTTTAACTAGAACATTAGCGACGCGGGTCAGCTCCGCCCGCGCGGCTTTCTCACGCCCACGGACCAAACCAACTTGCCTTTCTTCTTTATTGCTCACTATTAGCCTTTGTTCTAAGACTAAAATATTGTAGATCTTTTTTAATAAAATTGCATTAAGTATAATTTGAATATTAACTTTAGTAGTAAACTTTCAAATGACTGTTTTAGCCAGGTAGAAATCCATCTACAGATGATGATTCAATTATTTTAAACATACATATTTATATAGCCGTGTATAACACAATAAAATCCCACCAACAAAGGCGTAGGTAATTCTTTATAAAATATTTTTTATTTCACACCTAAACGGAACTAAGCTGAGTGCGTGCGATCCTTGCCACACAAGTCGTTTCTTTCCCGTGTTACCGAGAAAATGACAGAAATAAGCCACACGGCAGCGTAGGCGGCACTACGGACACTATAACCAATTGTTACAATCCGCTAATGTGCTGTTTACCTTACATTAGCAGCTAAAGGAATAGACTCCTTTGTGACACATTTGTAAAAGAATATTATAATAGTATTTTAGAAAAGACTCCTTGTTAAGTACCGCGCCAGGTCCGTTGGCACTCTAATCCTTTAATACCTGAAGGATTATAACGATTATTTTACTTTAGAGGAAGATATTCCGGAATTTAATTTTGTATAAATGTGTGTGGCTTACGTTTATTGTTGTTTTTTTATACATCTTGCAGAAATAACTTCAACAAAATACAAACACCCGATTTGTTTACATTACAACTGACATTCGGTTTGTAGGCTGATAAAACGAATTCTCCCATATTAGGCGTCTGATTGGCGTCTCTATTACATCTTTTGCAATCCAATCCAAATGTATTGACGTTAATTACACACATATCTGTAGTTGATAACGTGACATCACGTCTCGTGGTCGTCTCGTCTGCGCGTGGGCAGACAATAGGTTATGTGGACGTGGGCGGGCGCGGCCAAAACGCGATCCTACGCGGTCGCGCCACTCCGCACCGCCCTGACCCCGCCGACCCATTAAATACTTTACGTACTTCATATTTTTGTTGATTAATTAGAATCAGATAAGTAGGTATAGCAGCGAAAAATCAACATTAGAAATATAGCCTTTACACTACACCACCCCAAGTTGAAATTACTGCTACAGACTTTTGGACCCATGATTGATTGTCTTTCATTTATTGTATTTATATGAGCCATAAAGGCAATACATGAATACAACCGACTCCCTTGCTACACAATTTGTCAATGTCTTACTAAGTACCTATGCTTTTCTTCGCCTGCATCTTGTCATGCTATTTGTTTCGACAAACCATTAAGTATGGAATAAAAAAGAAAATGTAAAACGTCAAGTATTTTATGAGAACATAATTTTTCCAGTAATATAAACATATAGGAGCGGTAATTCTAAATGTGTCATGTTATTATCAAATCACAGTGTGGTATGCGCACACGCAGTTGGAAGCGGTGGCCGCCCCCCGGGGGTCCGGAGCTTTGTCGGCGCCCCCACGGCTCTACGCTCCCACTTACGTGAAAAATTACACCAAACTCACTAACTAATAATACCATTTCAAACCATACACCGTCCACATAAAGCGCACTTTTCTGTTCAGTTACTTAGGATTGTTTCGAATCAGACACCTTAAATGCGGTTGTTTTGTCACATACACCAAAAGCACCACATAGCTCACAAATAAAACACAGTTTTCATCTCTATTGTTAAAGTAATACTGATGAAATTAGCTTGGGGGACTGTTTTAACAGGCATACATTTGGCAGGTTGTACGCGGGCTCGGCAAAGTGGTACATCTTAATAAAATCTGGTCGAACGTCCTGTGGCGTCCTCGGTGGCCCATACATGATATATCATAATGGATATAAGTAAATATAGAACTACCACTCGTTATGGACACTCATTTATTGATGTTTCTCTTTTTATGTCCTTATACATCAGAAATTATTAATCATGAAATCATTTATTGTTAGAATGCATTTATAACGAGATTAATTTATGCATGCATTATAAATAACTCATAAATACCAGTTGCCGATAACATTTACCTTGCAGGTTTGGATTTTCATGCGGAAATACACAAGGATATCCGGTAGCTAAAAGCCTGCTCTACGACGGCGTAGTGCGAATACCATGAGTCCACGACTAAACTTTGTACCTTTATGCGTTCTAAATTGAGTTCACAAACCTTAGGTACTCGGTTTCTTGGGAAAAATGTCTACAGGATCGACGTGTAATAAATTCGTGTATCAAGCTAATCGGTGTGTCGACACAATTCCGATAAAGTCGTCAACGTTACGAAATCGATTCGTCACCGGTCAATCGATGTGATCTACCGGCGCGTCGTGACGGCAGGTGGAGACCGATGTAACGCTTCAGAACGGTAGCGATCAACAATTCTATCGATTATTTACAAATAATCCGATACCGAATTATCGAACGCTATCCGTAGTTCGGTCACGTCTTCCGACAAAAAATCGATTGTAAAAGTCGTGCGGAAAGGTGTGATCGATTACGTACACAGATACATAACACAACTCAAAATTTTCCTATTAATAGATTTTAATATTCCCCGTACGGATTGAAGATAAAAGAGGTTAAACAACTTATTCATGGTGCATCAGCATGCAATGCAAAACCTCTCGCCGTGCTGATAAATCACAAAATCAGAGGCAGGTAGCACCTCTAGGGAGGAGCCAAAGCGCTTATCGATATAGTTGTTAGAGTGAGCTTGTTCGATAAAATATTAGCTAGAATGGAATCTAAAGAAGCTTTTGAATGTTGCTGGGCAAAATAAAAGCTTTAAATTACTGACACTTCAAAGCTTTTTTGTTGGCATGATGATACTTAATAACAATCAATTAAGTACAAATTATATTAAATTTGATCAACTTTTGAACTTTATAAGGATTAAGTACACACATCTGATAGTATAAAAGCTTTGTAGATAGATGCTTAGTTGGTATTGGGAGTTCATTTTATAAATAGTAGCAAAACTATATCGATAAACAGTCGTGCCGCCACCTCCGCTAAGCTCCATTTATAATTTATAATAAGTTAATTTTTGACAAGGCCCGTAAACCGATTATTACTAACAAGGTGGTCCATGCCGACGTTTGCGTCTCTTTCTTTCTCACGTTTCGAATAAATTGTCTCCTTTTGTAAAACGTGATGATGCACAGTAAACATACAGCAAGATCTCAGAGATTGCCACCTTCCACCCATTTCTATAATAAAGGTGTCTCTGAGCCCTCACATTTATTTATTATTCTTTACGTTTTGATCCGCCGCGCTTTAACAATGTTTTGTACAAAACAATTGTGTATCTTTCAAAAGGTTCTTATAAGACGGAATGTTGACAATTCTAAACATGTTTACGGTCATTTTGGCAAAATTTATGACCGTCGCTTGATAATTGTACCAATACTTGACAGAAGTTTTATATAGAATGGCCATATATCCTGCTTTCAAAATTGTCTGTGTTCAACTGATTATAAGAGCCATTTGTCTAATTTTCATATCAAATGCACTTAGCTTTCACTCGGAGTTAATATCAAGTTCGGTATGTTGCGTTGATTGCCATTTATATATTGAGCGGAGTATCACCGGTGCTATTCTTGTCTTGTCCCGGGATAGCGGTTCTCGGAATGCAGCGGAAGTCCCGGGCGGATCCCGCGAGCCGCCTCCTTATTAATGGCCTGTTTAGACGAGCTCCTTTGTTACTCGCTCACGTCCTGCCACTTCAATACACTACGTACTAATGGCTGCACCAAAACATGTACAGTATCACATACCGGGTTTGTTTCACCTAACTGAACTACGTTTCTTCTTCAAAAAGAAAGCTACAACGTCCAATGTAAAGCCGTCGTCGGCTTCGTAAAGAACAATAGATCGAAGGTGCACTTTGGCATATTTGTTCTCAGTTTCGACTAGCTTAAATTGACGTATCCTGTTGTCAGATTTCCTGGCGTTAATCCTGTAGATCGGGTGTTTAAATTAGTTACGAGCGGTTTGACTCTTTCTTTTGATGTTTGATTGGGCATCTTCGGAAGGGATATTTTTAAGACTGTTTGTAATGTATCGTTGCTAAGGTGTGTTGTTTAGTGTATAGTTACAAATGAGGGATAGCCGGTGCTGTGTTCTAAAAAAATGATTATGGCATGAATCATAGCGTGCCGCGGCGTGAGTCAAATCCGCGTGTTGTGCGGCGACATTCGCAAGGTCGTGTTATTGCCCCTCGCGCCGCGCTGCCTACATCCTGTCTCGTATCATTAGGAAACACACCTATTAGTTCACCATAACTCATGTAAAACATAATAGGTAATTTTATACCTAACTAAAGTTGCCAAATATGTATGCCTCATAAACTTTATGCTTTTTTTTTTTTTTGTGGATGGGATATCATATCAACTTTATGCTTAAGTTTAACAAATTGTTACTACGTATAAGGAACAAGCCTTTTAGGCCTTTATCTTCACAGGCATCAGACATTATCCACAGAAAAACTAAATCAAACCGATCCCATAAAAACATCCTCAATACCTTTTGCAATAACCATAAAATTTTATACGATGTCATTAGAAGCACTAAGCCAAACTAGGTGCTACGTTGTACAATACGCGGCGCCCGCGCAGCTCCGTGGTCGGCGCGGCGCCGGCAATCACAGACGCGATCAATGACTGCCCATTCACGTCATCCCACGTGCTTCTATGTTGGGGGCCAGTTAAATAGCTGAATCAATTATCAATAATAATATTTTTAGAGACAATTACAATGCTTACGAGTGGCCCTACTTACTTTCTAGTCGCTGCGATCAGTGCGCAATCAGAGTTGATTGTATGTTTTGGTAGATTTGCTTTATTTATTGTCTTGCTGCTGAACTGGTAATCGTGTATATTATTAAATAATAAGCTTTCTTATTTAGCTTAAATTTTCTTCTTGTAATAGAGCAATAAAAGAAAAGTTTATATGAATTCTAAACCACATTAATATCTAAATTGACTTCATTTCCGAACAGCGAAGTTTTCCTCATTTAGCAATAAGGGTCTAGACGTCAGATGTGAAATGCGCCATATCATGATCATGATGGATGATCGAATGTTCGCGAATGAATGCATACCTAATCATACACTCTAACTAATAGATGAGGGTTGTGGAAACGCTTAGTGTAATATGGAAAACGCTATCAGCCAGCAGTTTTCCGGTTTTTCCATTATAATAAAATATTGGGAGCTTATAAGCAGTTTTGTAGTTTAACTGTCTCTACATTAACGTTAATAAGTAACTCCACATCAAACTTATAGAACCAAAACGCACTTTTGTGCCACACAAGGAAGTAAACTAACTTCCTCACAATATTTAAACATAACATGGTTCAGGAACAAACAAAACAAATAATAAATTTAATTTATTTTCGATGCGTCGCTTACCGCAACGGACTAGAGTAGATGATTGCTCAATTACCAGGACCTCCTTAGTCGAAACACTAACAGCAATCTCGGATTGACTACACTTTCGACTTTACGACATTAAAAATAAACGCTTTTTTGTTTCGCTCCATTAGTAATCTTGGTCGGCTTTACACAAAAGGTGACTTGGAGTCCGCGCCTTGTCATTAGAGCACAATCAAACATTATGTTTAGGAATCGCCGACAGCTTAACCTGAGTTTTTCATCCATTTCATAATTTGTTATTTGGGATTATAGGGAGCGTGCCGCAAAAGACAAAGTAAACATTACCACCGTTACGTTTCGTCGTCGGAGAGACGAGCAGCGAGCGGCGAGCGGCGAGCGGCCTATCAACAAACAATGTGGAGTGATAATTGAACGTCATCAACGTTTTTGTGTTTTATATTGTGCGGTACATGGTGCGTAATGTGAATATGATTTAGTGCGATGATGACAAGAGGTGCCGCGGTATCATCCATGTGCAATATTTTGAGGTAGAGCGCGGTAGAACCTGCTAACGAAACCTTTAACAACTGGGCGGGCGACTTGTTCTTGCAAGTCGTTGTAATGACTGCCAGCAATCTACAATTATGAGCCATTTCTCACATTAACGTAAATAACATAATCCAAAGCAATTTAGATTTTAATCCATCTATGAAAACATTTATGCAAATTCATTTATTTTCATTCATGCTATAACAATGGGTAGATGAGAATTCAATTTACAGTTAACTTTGTGTTACTGACTCATATATGTGTTAAGTTATTTTTTTAATCCTAATTATTTTCCCAAATCCTAATTTACAATTTGATTGATTTAATAAGTAAAATATTTTTGTTACTAGGGAAGCACTAGGGTAGCCCGCAAAATTCAAATGTCCTATCGATTAATATTTCAATGAAATAGTCATTTAACAAAATTATATGATTTCAATGATTTTATAATTGTTGAAATACTCGTACATACTTGTTACGGTCATGAATCATATTTTGTTCAACAGACAACTTGACCTGCAAATTGCAAAAAACGTAAGAAAATTTAATATTCGTGGGCTATTCTGGTGCTTTAAATTTATCCGGCAATAATGTGTAGTGGAAAAAGTAGGTTTTCAAATCACAATATCCCTATAGTCACGTGCAATTCCAAATTCAAACAAACAAAAATTCCACAAAACTATAATACCAAGGATGTCTCAATGCCGCCACGCTTGATCAGCACTGGCCAGATAGAAATAATCGCACTTTACCCACATTAGTAACAGCAGAATCTGCATAACGATTGCGTAGCATGCGTGTTTCAGTGCTGCGCGGTTTTACGGTACACTACGGTAAATGATAATGGGCCTCATTAGTTCCGCCACATGCCGAGCGAGTGGTCGACTTCTTCCACGCAGCGGTCATGCTTGGTGACACCCCACCACTTCTGTTTGTTTCCAGTTTTTAATCTTGTTAAATTTGCACTGGTTTATGTTCCGTTTTGTAGGAACTGTAAAAATTATGTAGATTTTACGGTTCCTACAAAGATGCTATTAGGCCCATTGTACACGGTTTCTTTACGGTACGGCGTGATAAACGTGCCGTAGACAAATCGTGTGAGCTTGTATATGCGCTACGGCGACGGCGCCGTGTCTGTCAAGCTTCCATAGTGATCCATACAACATTTACGACCATGCCTACATACGGCTAACCGTAGATTTTCACGGCAAGAAAACCGTCTGTGTACAAAAGGCCTTAGGGTGAGATGCCATTTACATTCTGCGTGCAATTTCATGATTAATTTGCATTCAGTGTATACAAACTAGCTATTCGTCTAATCTTGCACTCATTATTTTCTAATTTAACCATTTTAAGCATCAGCGTCAATCTATTCAAGTTTCCTAGGACATCGGACATGTCTCTACTATTCTATTATTTTTTCATCATGCAATAAAACAATTTTTCAAGATTTAACAACAAGTTAAGTATTACTTATATGATTAACGACTACGTTGAAGACAAGGTAGTTTGGCAATAATTCCTTCTGCACATGTGGCTTCCCTGGCACCTCATTAACGGCATAACTACTTAAATGTCTATTAACTGTCTCAAATTACGATGTTTATTTTTTACATATACTTCTTTGACAAAATCTTTTTATTATTTGACATTAGGTATACAGACAATTCTAATTTTTAAACCCTTATTTGTGGTTGTAATGGTAATCATATCACTTGCTTTTAATAAGTTTTTTTTTATCCTTTTGATAGATAGATTCTTATTTTGTAAATGTGAGGACTTTGTAGGCCTAGTAGACTTTAGATCTGTAGACCATTTTTTATTTTATAAAGTACCTAGTAGGTACTTGTTGACAAGCCTACGCTGTCCCATACCTACTGTAATTTGAAAACATTGTAAAAGCCAATTATTTTTAAAAGAGTAACCGCGGAGTTTCTTACCGGTTCTTCTCCATAGGAAACGACCAATTGGAACCGTGCACCTAGCTTCTGACGTTTCAGAAGTGCCCATGAAGGTGTATGTGAAATAAAATATTTTGATTTTGACTTACATAATCATTCTACTAAATAATATATGGATTTTACTTTTAACACCAATAATTATAAGTTAACAATACAATCTGACGATAACCTGGGAATAATTCGTAATGATGAACAAAATACGAACGGTAAAGTAAACTTCAATTGTTAAAAATCTTTTACGGTCAAGTAAATTTCATGCAGCTAACCCTTTCGAATCGTTGGCAATGGATCACGAAAATACACAATTATATTCATTGCCATTTTTAAATGGCAAGATTGCTATAGATACCTAGTGATGTGTGTAACGTGAAAGGACTTAAGGAACAGAAACACAATACGATACTGAAGAATGCACCCAAGAACACTCCGCATTTTATTATTTCGATTTTATTATTATCTTTTATTTGATGCAAGCAATAAAAAGTGCCCTGCGCTTCTACACAGACTGTAAACAGCGTAAATAATGTCGACATCATGTAAAGTGGAGCTCGTTGTGTGTAACCCAATTGGTCGAGTGACGCAGCTGATGCGTTCTGACAGTTATTGCTTCCCAAATTGCGAATTTGTAAATATTAGTAAATCACAAGAATGGCGAAACACAAAGACGGACCCGGATCTAGGCCCTCTTACCTGCGGCTTCCGAAATCCGCGAACAAAAAACGCAAAATTGATTCAGTGGGACTGCACAAAAAGCTTTACATTCTGTCCCCTGTATTTAGTGATGCCGATCCGACTCGACAAATAAGGTTATATCGCTTGGAAAAAATATGGATTATTGGTTTGAGAGCGTCCTATTGCTACCAGTTGGAGGAATAAACATTATTTGTATAGGTTCGGTAACAATGCAGAAACTGGATCAATACGGTGGATGCTTTTTAATTGACTATCGACCTGATTATCTTTGTTCGTGGAATGTGGGTCAGTGTTAGATGGGATCTAGTAAGCAGGCGGGTATTAGAGGCAGGATGCAGGTAATGAGAGTACCTACTGAGTAGCGGCGATACTGTGCTCTCAATTGAGATGACGAATCCTATGCAGTAACACTTGGAATGATATCACAATACTTACATTATGAAACTCGTAATATGTTCTTCGTAAACGTTTATCGACCAGAGCTCAAATTGATTTACAGGCAATCACTAGTAAACACCAGGAATTTCTGACACCTTCGGACTACCCGGGAGTATCGACTATTGTGATTTTCCTGAAGATATCTTCCTCATAGATCCTTTTCTGTATGACATCATACAAGCCTTGCTTAATAATTATCATCAACAAATTACTCGCACGACGTTCACAGGTGTAAAAACAGATCCTGCATGCATTATACTACAACTGGTTTTGAATATTCCGAAATAACACCAAAAATTGCAAAGAATGCCATCCAGTTAAATAAGTGAACTCAAAGTTAGTGAGTATACAGGAAGCGAATCATGATGCTCATCAATGTTAATACTTGCACAGTTAAGACAAAAAGAAACCGTCGGCGCGTGCGCGTGCGACAATGAGGAAATGCTTCGGATGTCCCGGCTGATGACATGCGATATATACCGCATTTGGTACTTATAGTTACTGAACGGGGATTAAACCAATATGAGCACATTGTTAAGAAATGCTTTCGTACTTTTGAACCAACTGCTGTATAAATTGTGCAGAGATTTTGTTATTGACTATAGTTTAAAATAAAAACAACAGTTTGTTTCTTTTTGCGATGGAAAATCTATACCTAACCTAACCATAATAAAGGCAGTTTAATAAAAAAAACTCCAAAAAGACTCGGATGTCTTTATCATAAGTTTCTGTCGATGAGTAAATACTTAGAATAGTTACAAATTCTTTGCCCAAAAGTCCTGGAATGCAAGATTTATTTAAAGCTCAGATGAAAACGATGCACACACGATCACATTTCTATATTGGTATCTTAAAACTTTTTAACAAAAAAAACAACCGACTTCAAAAAAAAAACACTACGAAGTGTAAAATAACTTTAATTTTAATTTTGGAAGTCGGTGTCTTTGTTTTTCTATTTACGTTTTTGCCACCGACTTCCAAAATTAAAATTAAAGTTTTGTAGTGTAAGCTTTGTAGTGTTTTTTTTTTTGAAGTCGGTTGTTTTTTTTGTTAAAAAGTTTTTATTTTTTACTTTTTATAGTCAGAGTGCATCTCATGACAATTCCAATAAGCCCAAACACGGCTAGAATACATGGTTTTATTACGAAGTTCCGGTACCTACCTTCCAGCTTCATCATCAGATCGGTTTGATGGTACCATTTTCGTCAGAACCATTTATTTAAATTTGCTTCGTCATAGTCGTTTAACTATCTTAATCGAGATATCTTATCGCCACCCGTGAAATACTTATTATCATTGAAGAGTTCCTGTGGCTATCTGTGGTCTCCTTCATCAGTTCCACTTCACCAAATTATACTTTTTGAATGCAAATGCTTGACATGTTGATGAAAATACCAAAATTGCTATATGTATGCCTATAATATTTGAGGAGTTCCCTCAATTCCTCATGGATCCCATCATCAGAACTGGATTTTGACAAAAATGGGACCAATCTGGAAGCATATCCTTTCAAATAAAAAAAAAATTCCAAATCGGTTCATAAATGACGGCGTACTGAGGTAACAAACATTAAAAAAAAAAATACAACCGAATAGATAACCTCCTCCTTTTTGAAGTCGGTTAAAAATGCAAATGACTGTAGACATACATCTTATGTAAAATTAGTGATGTGCAAAAGTATAATCAAATCCTACAATTTAAGAGAAAATGCAAACGCCGTTACTGTGCTAAGTATAACTCTACATTTTGCAGACAGAAATATTTGTACTCTGCAGAAGACTTGAATACCAGAACAAATTCTGTGAAGTTGTCTCCACAGTATTTTAGTACATAGTTAAATTGTATCTGGCATAATAAACTGAGCTGAATTACAATGACACGAACATTTCCTAGACAAACTAAAGTTTTGTTAAACCTAGTAGCAGGAATAATCAGTTAACTGCAAATATTTTTTAAATAAAATTACCTACGGGTCATCTTCAAAAGAAGATGATTGCACACAATCTTTCAAAATTAGCGATCACTAATTTGCCAAAGTAGCCTTTGCTCAGGTGCGAAATCGATACCTCCGATCATCACATGATTCGATCCCGGCTATCAAATTATATCGAGTAATTGTGGTGTTTATGTCGGCAGCGTCGCATCGGCGCCACAAAACATTCACATAATAAAACATAGAGATGTCAATATTATTTACCAACTTTTATGACTATCCGATTTTGTATGGGAACGTTAATGTTAGATCGTTCTTCGTAATACCTTTATTGGTGTCCGGCCTTGATGGTTGACGTCAGTGAGAAAGTGGCGTTATGGAGAATTGTGTTCGGTGACGTATACCGTGAAGTAGGTAATTACCGGTCAGCTTGTGTATTATAAATTTTAAAATACATACCACGAATTTCTCTGACGACAGTTTATTTCAATGTCACAGGTAGAAGAATGCAGATCGAGCAAAAATACCCAATCAAAAATACCTAAGTGTCCAGTCCAGAACATCATAGATACACGTCAGGCAATTGTAAAAAGGAAACTGTATTAACATCTGACCTTCTACCTCATCTGTGGCATTATTGAAAGCAGCCGAGATCGGGCGCCGTGTGTTTATTGGATAATGAGGCAATCTCGCGGCGTCCCGCCTCGATCAATTGAATGATTGGCCGCAGTAGTCATAGCTACGACGTCGTCAGACACGTGTTGCTTGCCGCCATCTACTATCATATAAACTCATTTCGCATAAGGAAAATGAAATGCCGCGCATTTTCCAAGAAAAGAGGATAACTTGAATTTGTAATCGTTTAGTTTACGGCAAGTTTAAACATTCTCTTGTTGGGTGTCGTGGATTTTGTCTTCGTGATATTAAAATATCACGAAATATCTTCGTTATATTTTGTTTTTGTTTGTTTCGGAAAAACATTACCTAATCCATAATATTTAGTTAGAGCGAGAAACATTCGAGATTTATTTCAGTCCCTTAGTAACGCTTTCGATGACCTTAGGTACAGCAAGTAATTACGGTAATCAATCACTGATAAAAGTAGGCAATCACGGTCTACATACATTGATTTATAATACGTAAACACAAACTAATTACATTAATATATGTTTTCTATTATTATCACGTAGAAAAATTCTTGGAACATCATCATTCCGGTCGATGTCTCGCAAGAATTTTACAATTCAATGTAGCTGTACCAATTAACTTACTTATGTAGAATATTTATTGGTAAACAGTTAGCTTGTTAATTAGGGAAACCTAGCGAATCCGCTGTGCCGCAAAAAACGAATACAATTTGCTGGGGCATACCGCAAATTCAGATGGTAACCGTAAAACAGCAAACTGACGAGTTTCCCATCAAATTACGTCGGTAACGAGTGGGGCCGCTTTTCCGCGTTTATTAAACAAGTGCAGTGATTTTCAGAGTCAGCCACGGTGACGGGCCCACGTGAACTAGCCCAATTAGCACGGTTGTTAATGAATGGATTAGCGAGTGCGGATTAAATGCCGCGCGCTCGTTATTGCTGAGAATCACCGCGGGGGTCGCATTATGTAGAAAGGTACTGTAAACTCAAGTGAATTGCGATTAGGTATTATGGATCCAAATGAACTATAGTGATTGTTGATGATGACTTACCTATTATGTACAAGTATACATCTTACGAGTTCCGAACTCATATTTTGAAAACAAACCTTTGTCAAACACCAACATGAAAACCCGATGTACCAATCTGTGCATTGCATCGAACATATTAGTTTTCTTTTAATTAAATAAACATACCTAAGTAACTGTTCATTCCAATTAAATAATTCACGACTGCAATCCGAAATGAATAATAGTGACAGATTCTTAGACCATCACTAGCAGGCGCCATTCTATATTTAGAGGTCAATATCATCGGCAGCTCTCTACAATGCAGGTTATTGTCTTGTCCAATGTTTTGTTTACTCCGTCGACTGGGTAATTCTGAATCGACACAACTGTAACGGACTGCACAGTTGATCGATCTGAACTAGATCCACGGCACCTATGTCCGATCGTGCGTAACTAACAATTAGGGCAAATGCAATCAAACATTCACATCGTTCTGAAATAACAGAGGAATGTGTTGTAGTTTTTGTTTTTTGGACTGTGATTAGGCTGTGAATTCGCCGAACAAACTTGCCTGATTTTCGATCTTCGGTCAAGAATTTTAAAACAAGGAAGGTACTTAATCTAGATGTTGACTTAATCTGAAAAACAATTAGAAAATTTGTTTATTATGATACTTCTTTTACGATCCACCATCAAAGTCTCCCATCATTAATAAAATTGGGCGATCATCTCAAAAGTTACGTCAGTTCTCATAGAGATCAAACACAAAATATTGACCCTGCCCGGCTTTCGGCTCTCCAACTTTTCCCATAAACTTTGTAAAGCAGTCGTCGACACGTCGCCGTTGCCCGTATTTGTTGGGAGCGGCAAACTGCCAGCGCAAACAACTAGTGGTCAAATCCCTTAAGTAGGCAGCGGGTCAATATTTTTGTTAATAATTTAGTGTGCGGTGATTCCCACGGGCCGTGGTAACGTAAGAGAGGGCTCGCTTACAGATCACACCCTCTCCAACTAGGATGATGTTTGAACAGTGTTCGGTGACCTGTACGACATCATCTACTCAATTTCATTGGACTCATATTTAAATATTAAGCCCTTCTTATCACTTTCTCTAATATCCATCACCGTATCATGTTCATATTATCAAATGTGTGATTCGTTTCATTATTTGAAATAAACGCTGGTATCAATCTCTCAAGCAATTTAAATTTGCCTAAATAATTATTAAAAAACACTGCAGAAGACTGTTCAGTAACATTTTCATCTCATCGGAGTATTCATTAAATGGAAGCAAGAAGTTGGTCAATGAACAAATTAACAATACGCGGCTCAAACAAAAGATAATTAAGATGTGATGCAATAAAACCGTTTGCTTATGTGTTTGGAACAAAGGGGAGCCTAAAAAACTGCAAATCGGAAAAGCAACGACCAACTTTCATAGAATCGCAATAAGATAAAGTGTCTATTACCTAGGCATGCTTGTAAGAACTTTTGTGACAATCACCGTCCGTCTCTTCACATGCTACTTAAAAAGTTTAAGATCAGTAAAAAGTTGAGACAGCTCTGGATAATTAGGTAGGTAGGTATTCCCAGGGCTTAGTCATTCCAAATTTACATGATTCACTTTAAGTTCAAAATGATAGATGTTGATGGAAGTTTTGTAAATTTTAGGAATCATTATATAGCAATTGTTTGAGTGACTCAATAGTTACTGTGAAGGTACAACTACGTTGAAAGAAAAAAAATGCGATCAGTCGTCCACAGATTAGTTCCCAAATTACAATAGTTCTTTGTAGCGTTGACGTTGTGGGTAAATTTCGACTACCTTGACATTTTCATAATGCTCTTACATAGATGTTAAGGTTTTTAACATTTTAAAGGCGAAAGGTAAATTAAAATATCCATAAAATATCACAATTAATCGATTTACAATGGTCGCATGTTTCGGTAAGAACCTTCGCGTTCTGAAGCTTTGCGTACGGTTAATGAAAAGGTAAAAATAGTTCAGTAGAAATGGGAGGTTGGTGTGAAGTAGCAAAGTACCGAGCACGTGATGCAAATTGCAAATACCACACTCTCCGCACCTTTCCGACTAACTACAGTCGATTTTCCCACACTTCGTTATGCAACGAGCATACCTCAGCCCATTAGATCATTTTATTTTATAATCAAACGTGAGTAATTGGCTATATTATTCTGCTCCACACGCGTCAATGTAAATAATCCAACTTGTTAGATTTCAGCGTCAAAGTTACTTTTAATGGAATAAGTAATGAGACCAAAAGATACTGCTTTTGCTTGTTAAGTGGACAGATACATAAACCACGCTGTTATTTAACTTAAGGAAAACGCATAGGTATTTTTAATCCAATGTGACAATATGGAAAGTGTCAAAACACGGAAAACTCAAAGTTAATATTGGCGACCAAACATATTTTTCTAGCTTCAGTATAAATGGTAATGGATGAGATGGACCGCGTGCCTGAAGTTTTTGAAAGGATAAATAATTTGAGGAAGACTACTAGTCGTCCTCAAATGCCATCAGTATCAGGGGGCCTATCACCACTCTTATAGCAGTATTATTTTAATCTTACTTCAGTGTGGGAAAGAGATGGAGCTGCATGTCCTGTATTGCTTCATCTCTCCTTGGGCACATCAATTTCAAGATTATTTTCGATACATTTTTGTTACGTTAAACTATACAGGGTGGCGCAATAAAACTGTAGATTCGGCACATGATTGTGAAATCATAAAAAAACTGCTGTTTCATACATTTGCATTTGCACTTTTCTATAAAACACCAGATTTTTTTTTGATAACCGACGAAAAATTTATCTTAAGGCTTGGGTCTAAAATCATGTGCTGAATTCATAATTACAGTTTGCTCGTCGATGTCCCTACCTACTTGTACATGTATTTAATCATTTTCAGACAGCTTCATAAAGTTTAACATAATGTATTCAGGTCAAGGTATTAGGTACTGCAGCGGGATTGTCCGAAAGGGTTACCGCTGCGCCGGAACATAAAGGGCTAAGGAAGGAACACGGGTGGGTTTTAGTCAGTAAGAGTCTGACACTCCCTTCTGTTCCACCCTGAGCGGGAGGGGCATTTGATGATTTCCCATCCACAAAAAAAAAGGTAGTATGTACTACTCCTTACTAACAAAAAGAAAAATATGGATTCAATTTAGAATTAAGATTTCGCATGATTATGCTTGCGTGTCGAAATTGCTAACTAAAAATTGTTAATCGTGTTAAGTGCAACGCTGTACATTGATGTAAGATTTCCAGCACAATTTGATGCAAGGCTACTATTGTGTGAATAGCGAGTGCGAAATGCGGAGCACTAATATGAGAACAGCAAACACTTGCAGGCTTCCCACAAGCCGTTCTTATTGAAAAAATAATTACCACTTAGTGGACAGACAGTTCGGTGTAATTCTACAGCCTAGCTAATGCTTTGAACAAATACGTTAACGTTTTTCACAAATTGTTTGGCGCCTGTTTTGACTGTACAGAAGTTAACATTGACATTTATTTTTTAAATGTCACAGCATCATCATGCTGAGATAGGAGTCTATTGGCCTGATATATGACTTGATTTTTAATTATTTTTTTTGTTACTTTTTAGGGTTCCGTACCTCAAAAGAAAAAACGAAACCATTATAAGATAACTTTGTTGTCCGTCTATCAAGAGTGTGTGGAGTTATCAAGTTGAAATTAATATCAAATACTCAGGGCTGCAATTCCTTAAAGCAGTGAAAAAATCAAACTTCTAAGTCTGCGCAATCAAAAGATATGGGCGTTCATGTTCCGTTTATGCCGCATATTTTAAGGGAATCAAAACCTATAGGGTACTTCCCGTTGACCTAGAAATATGAAATTTGGCAAGAAGCAATGTCCTGTAGCATAAGTAAAGCAAAAAATCCGAAAACCGTAAATTTGTAGTTACATACCTACAAATTTGTACGGAACCCTCGATGCGCGAGTCCGACTCGCACTTGAGCGGTTTTTTTATATAATTGGGTATTTTATTTTTGACTGCATTTAGATTAATTTGTGATCTTCCTGTTCGACTCGCAGTAAATAACGCAAACGCGTTCCGGGTGATGCTGGGGTTGCCGCGCTTCTGTAGCGCGTCGGGGATGTTCGCGGACGCACGCGTTCCGGATTTCAGCTCGCTGCTGCGTCTGCGAATTGCATCACTGATGCGTCGGGTGCGCGGCAGCCCCAACAGCCTCGTGGCTACTGTGGCCGGCAGGGTGGATGGCCGAATAGTATGTCACTGGGTGGCGGCACACAGACCGTCATTCAGATATGTGATGTAATTAGTTTTCTTTTTAATTTTATTTAATGTGTTTTGTTTAGTTTATTTAATGTGCCTTTCGTATGTTTATGGATCTATGGTCTGAAAATAAAGATTTTTATTATTATTATTATTAAATACTTTTTCTATCTTTCTTTCTATGAACAAACTAACAAAAGCACATCACCAGCCCGTAGACAGCCGCTGCTGAACATAGGTTCATAAGTTCATACAATGAACGGACATGGGAAAATTTAATGAAAGCCTACAACAATGCGATAATTTCCGTAGATGACATATATTATGTACACAAGGTTGACATTACGGATGCACTCTCTGAACGGTCGCCGGGTCTTGACAAAGGGCGCGACGCACCAAAACAATAACAATGTCGACAGTGGCGCGTGCGCTGACTCGCTGAGTGCGCAAGTGTTACAAATTGTTTCACACTACCGAAGTGCCGATAACAACAGAGATAACTATATACTTACCTCTTGATTTTATTAATGTTTATAACCGCTGTAATATTATTGTAATCAGTATGGGTAAGAGAAGTTCTACTGCAGCTTGGGTGACGTTAGTACTTAGTAAGTACTGAACTTTTAAAATAGATAACTTGAATTTTAGAGCAGTGTAGGCCCAATGGTAACAGCCCCGACTTACGAGTTGTAGGCCGTGGGTTCGACCCCAGAAGGCGCTTTACTTTGTGTAAATAATTTGATCATCACTGCTCTCAGAACTGTTAAGGAAATCATCGTGAGGAAACTGGCATGTCCTAGAATCAAAAATATATACTTATATAAAAATTCGAAACATGTGACATCTACCACTGTCTACCCTTACTTAGCCCGCGTGGTAGATTACAGCCCACTCCCTCTCATAGAGAAGAGGCCCGTGTTCCAGCAGTTTGATCATCATAGGCTGATTAGGTATGTATGATAAGTAAAATTAATTTTATAGCAGTTCGCCTGATCGAATCAAATGAATTTGAAATTTAGCCCACGACAGCAGAGTGAAGACCTGTAAAAATATTTACAGGTTCCACTCTTCTTTCTGGGCTACTCCTACTAATCCTACTACATCCTACTATCCTACTAATATTATAAATGCGAAAGTTTGTGAGGATGGATGTTTGTTACTCTTTCACGCAAAAACTACTGAACGGATTTTGATGAAACTTTACAATAATATAGCTTATACATTAGAATAACACATAGGATACTTTTTATCCCGATATTCCCACGGGTTCGAAACTTACGCGGGTGAAACCGCGGGGCGCAGCTAGTAATATTATAAATGCGAAAGTTTGTGAGGATGGATGGATGGATGTTTGTTACTCTTTCACGCAAAAACTACTGAACGGATTTTGATGAAACTTTACAGTAATATAGTTTATACATCAGAATAACACATAGGACACTTTTTATCCCGATATTTCCACGGGATCAAAACTTACGCGGGTGAAACCGCGGGGCGCAGCTAGTAGAATAATAATTATAGGCATTATCCATTTGTTCCATATTAATTGAGACAATATTTGATCTGGAAGATCCCTTGAGATAAGATTTTATCTGGAAAGTCCCTTGAGAAAAGATTTGATCTGGAAGGTTAAGGAATATTGGATACAGGTTTTCTTCAGTTTTGTGTAATGGATGGGTAGCTGACAACTGAAAAAGTGAAAACTTATTGTCGATTGATGCTTATGATCAAAATTGGTAATTTCGAAGAGTAATGGCCGCTCCCACAGTTTGGCACGTTCACACGCTTGAAAATTACATTAAATTTGTAGAAAGAATAGATAGGCAGGTACCACCTACGTCAAAACGCAACATGCATTCTAATTAATTAGAAACATCATCGGAATTTCCTTTGAAAAGTGATTCACTATCGTAGGTCAAGTTCCGTCATAATTCGATTTTTAGAGAGAATGAATGAATGAATCACGACTTGGTCGGTGAGCGGGCGAATGGAAACGCGCTGCATACCGGAAGGCAAGGCGGACGGACATGAATGACGTCGCCGATGCGCCGCAAGTAGGAGCACAGTGCCGCAATGCACCTGTGCCATAGAATAGGCTGCAGACACGCTACGACCGTTATGTAAAAGGATTAGAAAATGCAACTATTTGTGTCGATCGTAACCGTATCAACTAGAGTCATTCAATATTCTTTGTATGAAACTCCCTACTGCAACGCACACTAATCGGAATCGTAACGTAATCACCTCGCCTCGGGACAAGCTCATGGACCGCGGTGCGGTGCATGGTCAACTTGCAGTTCCTGCGTTTACGGCTCGTCGTCCCCGCGCTAACGTTTTTCCGTACCCGAACTTAAATCTCTTAGTCCACCCTTGCCCCTCTCACTCAAGCAGCGGTCGGCGAGCCGTAAGCGCGGCGTCGCCTAGCCGTAGCCGAATCGACGTATCGGAGCTGCTTACAGGTTGACGCCTGTTCGACGGCGAGGCGAAAGGCGATACGGTGACGATCCCTTTCCGAGTTGATATGTGTGCTATAAGCTTTAGTCGAAAAGTTGAATCGTAGACCTCTGTGGAGATAGGACGTTGATTTCAGTTTTCCTATTTGTGAAACACACGGGCAAAAATTTGCTGATTTGGATGAAAATTAATTCTATCATCATTTTTTATTTTTGTATTTTTAACAACAAACTTAAAGTAAGTAAGTTACAGCTACAATATAAAAAAGAACCTCCTACGACGCACAAATTAAACTCAATTAAATATTCACAAGTTGACACAACGTTAGAACAATGAATTTTCATTTCCGCAATAAATAGACGTGTCTATAAATCTCAAGGTTTGCTCTATGGCATCAATATCGTTGGTCGAATTGAAAAGGCAACCGGTCGTCTTGTACGTGAGGTAACTACGAGATGCGCGGGTAGCTGCAGAATGAATTCATTCATTCATTACTACAGCAAGTACAATGACATCGGATATTAATGATTTTTTGTGGACTTTATTAGCTAAGTGCTGGTAATTACGATCAAGGTAACAAGTGGGTGATGTAGTATAACTGTTTTGAGAACAGTTACGAGTACTTAGACACCTTCGATGACTTATTGTCCTCGAAGGTGTCCAGCTTTTGTTTGTCTGCTTCAATTGACAATTTTATTGTTAGCCTTTAAATATTTTCTTGAAAGTATTAAGAGAACCTTAGTAAGTCACATTACTTCGGAAACCAAGGTACACTCCGTGAGATCGTTAGTGACACAAAGGCGTTACTGACTTTCCTTGAGGAGCTGGGGTGAATCAATTGATCGATTTTCCCAACCGCACGTACGCAAAATACGCTCTTGGAGTTGCGGACACCAGCCCGTTATACCATACTTGAAGGTAGTATCTTAATCCAGACCTGCATTTTTTTCCCCCAGGTATCCCTTATTTTATTAAAAAAAAGTTTTCATTTATCTTTTCAACGCCTGTTTACATTTCACAAGCTCATATAATAGAACAATAAGCGCAGTAAACGAGACGTAACGGGTGTCCCGGTGTTTGGTGTTTACAATGGATACAGAACGTGAGAATTTTGCTTTAAACCAACATTATCCCGGACTTCGGAGGTGTCCTACGTGCCGGTACAAAGAAGGCACACGACAGACCAAATTTTACATTTTATTGAGTAGGCGGCCTTACACAAAAGGTGTCATAAACAATGAATATCTATTGGCTGGTGTAAGACATTAAGCCGTAGAACGTACACACAGTCACGTAATTATTTTTGGTGAAATAAAGCAATTGTTAGTTCGGTGCAACCCGTGGGAAAGGCTTTTTTGGGATTTGACTTCCCAGTGATATTTCCTGTTTAAAGAAAAGAATGTGAACCTTTGAAACTAGCACTCTTTTTGAAAGACTTTAAGGAAATTGAACGATATTGCTAAAACAAACAATGAAAACAGATCCAGGACTACTCATTGAGTACTTAAACATTGCTTACAAGCATTCAATTACAGTTTTTATAAACTTTTTTTTATGAACAACAGTCTGATATAATAATTATTGTTATTACTTTATTAGTCATACAAACAAGATAATATTATCAAAATATGTATTGCTAAAGAAGCTGTAATTTCGCGCAAAGAATAACATAGAGCGCAGCATTCTGCGCTCTATGTGTATTGTGTGTATTGTCTATTTCCCGGGCCTATTTTTCGGCGGTTTTGTGTGTTTTGTCTATGGCCCCGATTCTGTTGTTCAAAAACTAAACTAAATTTAAGTTCAGTGCATCTTTTTCTTCCTATTTCATTATGAAAAGGACAGAAGATAAATATTAGTTTAGTCCTGTCAAATTAGATAATCCATAGACAACTTTAGACGGGATTAAAAAATTGGCTACTAAAAATACGTCAATTCACGTCAGGCGCGACTAATTTGACAGGACTATACTAATATTTATCTTCTGTCCTTTTCATAATGAAATAAAAAGAAAAAGATGCACTGAACTTAAATTTAGTTTAGTTTGTGAACAACAGAATCAGGGCCAATGTGTTATTTTCCAATCACTACAGTTGCAATGCAGTAGGCTCTTCGACGGTTGGTACCAGTACGACACAGCTTAAAGGTGCTATCGATATGGGTACCTAATCTATCGACTAAAACTAGTAGATTTTTGATTATTGAACTCACAAGTAATATAAAGCTCTCGGCTTCAGTCATAATTCCTATAAAACGTAAGTCGCACTCTTAAGAGTAAACTAGTTGCGAGCTCGAACTCATTGGTGGTCATGGCCAAAAAGCACGCTGTCTCGCCAGGCTTCGTGTCCGACAGTGCTAGTTTCAGCTAACTGAAACTAGCACTGTCGGACGCACTACTACGGAACTAGCACTATAGCGTTGTTCATGTAGACTAGGGTCTAAACTCTAGTCTACATGAACAACGTCTAGTTCTCACACACAGAAACACCGTTCCGAACTGATAGGCGCGTAAAAAAATTCGAAAAGTGCTTCGGAAAATCGAGTTTTATGAAAAAATCACTGCATAAATCAATTACAAATAAAGTTTATTGATCTCTTTGATAACTGAGCTTTGTCGGTACGGACTTGGTTTTGAAGATTTTAAGTTCTTTTATTACTCATTTACACCCAAAGTTACGTTAAAAATAGCAAGAAAAACAAATCTTTGTTAGCTCATAACTTTTTAATGGCTTTTTATTTTACTATTCTGTTTCCGTACAGACACAATTAATAATAAGTCAAACGATATCATGTTTAACTTTGGATGCACAAAGTCAAACAGTGGAGTAATATTCTCCCGAAATTTGTATAGAAAAAATATCGAAAAGTGGCACCTTAAGTTACCGCGGCATGGTTGTCGAATTTAGTCGATGGAACTTCGAAGTCGTGTCGTACTCTACTCGGTACTTACTGTATGATCGATGGTGGGCCGACATCCGGCGGACACACGCGAACTTCCGCCCCTCTATTGTCCTCCACCCTCGTTATAAAATACATTTACCTCGTAATGAGCCCTCTAAGTGCGTCCCGTGCACTATGCGCTTCCCAGCATAGCAATGAGCTGCGTCATGCGCCATACGTGCTATTATCATTATTTATTTTTAATTATAATTTGACATTCTGTTCACCGTTATACAATTTTTTCTGTCTGTGAGGTGAATAACAATCACACATGTACAGGTGTCCCTGGAAGTATGGATCAAATCAAATAGGGGCGTGGGCAAAGTCATTTCCAAACTTTTTGATCCTGAGAATGTTGGTGAATTTTTTACGGTTCAAAAGTTATGACCAACTTTTGTTATTTTCAATCACCACAAAGAACAAAATCATTAAAAAAAAAAAACTACCAGGAACTGTCAATTTAAGTTTTTTAGACAGCCCTGATAGTTTTATTAAATGATTTTTTTTTTCTTAGAGCACTATGCGAAACGATTGAAAAAAATTGGTCACAACTTTTGAACCGTAAAATAATTCTCAATCATCAATCATTCTCAGGATCAAAAAGTTTGGAAATGACCTTGCCCACGCCCCTATTCGATTTGATCCATACTTCCAGGGACACCCTGTATAGGTGTAGATGTGCAATGTGCATGCACTGCGTATAGGATAATCGGTACCTGTAGTGGTTAGGTATCTATCTTCAAGGACAGCCAGCTTAACAGTGTTATGAAAAGTTTAAATACATAAACCACAGTTTAACAAACATTTTAATTTTAACTAGCGGCCCGCTCCAGCTTCGCACGGGAGTAATTTTTTTTTTCAAATTTCCAGAATTTTTTAGAAACCTCTAGAACTTCCTAGAACGATTGCTACAGTTGCATACATTTTAGAGTTTTCTAGATAATTCCAGAAATTAGTTCTGAAAATTTCCAGAAGTTCATATGAGTTAGAAAAAGACAGAATATATTTTTTCACTGTTTCGCTACCCACAACCACCCACTTCCAACCACCGTGACCAAACTCCCTTACTTCTCTCCTTACTCTCACTTACCAGGAGACCAAGGGGTATTTATCACCCCAACGGTTGATTGCAGCTGGTGGTCATAGAGAAAACCCTGTCTTCACGTACTAACATTAGCATTTTATATAATAGGTCGGGGCAAAAATATTTTCGTATTTTGAATCTATTGTTAGTAATCAAACCTCTTTGGCAGTACTGAATGTAACTGGCTGGTTTTAATACTATTAAATTTTGACATTATAAAGATGCAATAAATAAAAAAAATACTAGTTCCCGCCATTTCTCAATTGTTTTTCAAGCAAGCAACATGAACATATGTGACGAAGAAATTCGGTATATTTTAAAATTTTATTACAAAAAAGGTAAAAATGCGACGAACGCCGCGAATAAAATTTGTGCGGTTTACGGACCTAATGCGGTATCAATACGAGTAGCACAAATGTGGTTCAAGCGTTTCAAGTCAGGAAATTTTAGTGTGAAGGATGAAGCTCGCTCTGGACGCCCTTTCACGGATAAAATCAGTGCCATTTTTGAAAAAGTGGAGCAAGATCGACATATTAGTAGTTATGATATTGCTGAAGAACTGGATATTGATCACAAAATAGTTTTACGGCATTTACAAAAGTCTGGGTACAAGAAAAAACTTGATATTTGGGTACCACTGATCTCACTGAGAGAAACTTAATGCAACGTGTTTCCATTTGCGATTCTTTGTTAAAATGTAATAATTCCGACCCATTTCTTAAACGGTTGATTACGGGTGATGAAAAATGGATCACTTACGATAAGCATGTCCGAAAAAGATCGTGGTCGAAACATGGACAAGCCCCACAGACCGTGGCAAAGCCCGGCCTGACTCGGAACAAAGTGATGCTGTGTGTTTGGTGGGATTGGAAAGAAATCGTCCACTATGAGCTTTTGCCGCCGGGTAAAACTATCGATTCTGACCTCTACTGTCAACAACTGATGAGGTTAAAAGAAGCTATTGAGAAAAACCGGCCAGAGCTGGTGAATAGGAGGGCGTGGTGTTTCATCACGACAACGCCAGATCGCACTCATCTGTAGCCACTCAGCAAAAATTGAGAGAGCTTGGCTGGGATGTGTTGACGCATTCTCCGTATAGCCCTGATCTTGCTCCATCAGATTTTCACCTGTTTCGGTCACTTCAGAACTCTTTAGGAAGCATAAAGTTAACCTCAAAAGAACACTGTGAAAACGACCTGTCAGATTTTTTTGATAAAATATCTCAAAACTTCTACAGCAATGGGATCATGGCATTGCCCACAAGATGACAACAAGTCATCGATCAAAACGGCACATACATATTATATATAAATAAAAAATTGAACCTAAAAGATTTTTTTTTTTTGTATGAAAAATACGAAAATACTTTTGCCCCGACCTAATATATACATATTTAGATTAGATGCCATTTTAAGCTTAGTACCCAGTATACCAATTTAATGTCTCTTCAACATGAAAAGGGAAGTCCGATACATGCTAATTGGTCTTTAACAAATGCTTAAACGGCCGTAAAAAAGTCTTTAATCGTTTGCGTAAGCGATCAAGCAGAATGGTAGCTGTCCTCAAACATTATGCGAGTCTGTTTGTCAATTTATCTATCGGAAATGTGTTTGCTGTAATTTTATGTAGAGCATTAGTTGAAACGGTCTTTTAAAGTAATTACATGTTCACTGTAATTGATAATTTTATGTAGAGCATTAGTTGAAACGGTCTTTTAAAGTAATTACATGTTCACTGTAATTGATAATGTATGTCGTTACATGATTATTATAATTTGTTTGCTATTGTACACAATTCCAATTAGTAGGTAGGTAATCCTGATAGTCGGTTGAGTTGTCATTACTAACAAATGGTACCCTGAAAGGAGTTCTGAAAGATTTAAAGTTGCTTTTCTTCAGAATACTTCTGTTTTCTTACGCATTTTCCTACCTAGAAAATAGAGATATACCTAAACGGGTTATGAACAGACATCGAACAAAGATGGCTAAGAAATAATCAATTTCTTATATGTTTTCGGGTTAGTCTATCCATAACAACAAAAACAACGTAAACCATGTGATATTTGCATGGCACTGAAAAAAAGAGAACTTTTTGGACTAGTTTATACAAGTCACCCTTCAGGCCAGACGGCTCAGGGGTGGTGCCGCGTCGGTATATGGCGGCAGGTGCGCGTACGCACGTGCGCCGCAGCTTTCACGCCGCCACACCTAGGATTAACTCAGATGATTTCTTTTACCAACAAATACAAAGAATTTGGATTGCAAGGACAGTTCAAGACATGGATTCGAAAAATTATAATAATTCCAATATTCCGAAAAATAACTAATGACGTCTGCCAGTACAAATTGTTCTTGAACACATGTAATGTTCTGAGTAGTTAAATAGAAGAAAAGGGAAACCATTTTTTTTCATATAGAACTGCAATTTCACTAAATTAAAACAATATTTATGAATGGCCCGTGTAATAAAATAAGCTCGACTGTGTTAAATATTTTGTACATTTTGTTTCTGAAAAAGGGTACGTTAATGCGCCGAGTTAACAGATTTCATGCCCTTATTAGTTTCAAGACGCAGGAATGCAGTTTTTACCTTTCCGTCGCTGGCGCATACCTAATCAATTTATAGTCAGGTAACTATAAAATAGAGCATTCCTTTAAAGTGAACTAATGAAGAAAATTAAAAGAAAGAAAGACGAAAATAAAACTGCCCACTTGACCACTAAAAATAAAGTGCTCAGTACTGGACAGAAGACAAGACTGATTACAATAATTGAAAAACAAATAGCATAAAAGTAAAAAAAAACAAAAACATTACTGCGGTTTACAACACATTTTCGAGTCCACCTGTTCAGAGCATTCCATACATTATACTATTTAACGCTTCGATAAAAATGTTGAAAATAATATATAATAGTAGTAGTCCGGCCATTAGGTACTGGGATGATGAGGCACCTACACAATTCAAATTAACGCGCGTGCCCACTCTAAATATCGTTGTTGAACTTAAGTTTAGTTCACATGGAAACGCTTGTATTGCTAAGAATAATTTTACTATAGGTAATAACTAGCTTTCGTGTATTGTATATGTATTTGAATTTGATAAATCTATTATTAGAATCATATTGGAGTCCATCAATATGCCAAAACATAGGTACCTACCTTTTAAAAGTCCGAAAAGGCCGAATAGATCAGCGGAGAAAAAAATCATCAAGTCTACCAGCTTGGCTGGTCGCTAGACTCTGAGATATTTTTTTTAATCGAGAATGGTGGCGATTCCCTTGTTCACAAACTAAACTAAATTTAAGTTTAGGGCATATTTTTTTTCGATTTCATTAAGAAAACAGAAGGATAGAAGATAAATTTTTGTTTAGTCTTGTGCGCCGGACACTACTCCATACAAGTTTAGACGTAATTAAAAACTTTCCAACTAAAATTACGTCAATTTACGTCAGGCGCTGATTAATTTGACAGGATTAAACAAAAATTTATCTTCTGTCCTTTACTCAATGAAATAAAAAGAAAAAGATGCACTAGTTTAGTTTATGAACAACAGAATCGACACCACTGGCTATTTTTCATTGACTGAAAATCAGTCCTAACTTCAAACAACGCTGCAAAAAGTATTGGTACTTGGGAATATTAGAACCTCTATGATTAAAGCTCTACAAATGTAAACAAGTCTTAAAGTCACGGTGGAGGCACAACTAGTTCGCTACCAGACAATGGCGGCAAGTCACCGTGGCCCGCGCACCGGGGAGCAAGTAGCTTGTTGCCACAATGTCACTCGACACTGCTGCTCAAACCTGTCCACCATACAACTGCCTGGATGAGCCAGTACCTTGTCTTGAAGTATTCATTACCGTTTGTACCGAACATTTTATAAATAAATTGATGTTTGGGTGTTTCACCTACCTTCTTCGTTTAATATTATAAGTAATCTGTCTTACAACTCTATCATTAGGTGGTAAATCCTCATCCAGCTCTGTATGGACATACTATACAAGACGTTTCTCTACTTTATTCATCAGAAGTACATTATGTTTGACTTATTTCAACTTCATTATGTGCACTACACACATTCGTTGTTGTTACCTATACCACATCAACGACAATGAAAAACATTGGATTACCACTCCCCTAATTGTGGTGAATGAGTACACACAAGCCATATGGCAACAGCAATGGCACGTCAATCCATGTCCACCCATAAGGACACTTAACTTAAAGAACGCGCAAGTACAATCGGCCGGAAACGGAAGGCGCGCGTTTCGCGATCTCTCGGCGAAATTCGGGCGGCAGCTGCGCGTGCGCCGCCGCCATACCAGCTGCTATCTAATAGGTCATTTCCGCTTTGTTTACCGTAGTGTGCAGACGTCCAGTTCAATGAGGCTAGAATAATTACTCTTTATAATGAGATTGGATTCTATGCTTATTGTGGCTACGAGTTATAAACTTAGAAATAAAGGGTCGAGAGCTTTCAAAGCCATGCCTAGACTTGCTCTAGACGGCGTGGAATTTTATAGAAGAAAAGACGTTTGCCTAACGACAGACTTTTTGTACTCGCATTACTTATACAACTACGCCCTCCTAATGTGGCTCATACTGAATTCATTTGCATGCTGTTTTTACGTACTGTTTCAGTTATATTTAGGTTATGAATTTATGAAATAAAAAATGCAAGGCGTCGTCCTTATTTTTAGGCTGTAGGGGAGATGCCGAGAGCTTCCGTCAATTTATCACCTGGATTAGAAAAAAATTATCTCAGGGGACAGTTGATTGCATAAGGGAGTAGAAAGACAAGTGAAAAAAATTATTTTTAACATCGGGACACATGCATAAGCAAGACGTGTTGCGTGCTTAAAAATAAATATTGATAAAAAATGTTCATGATCGTTGCATTAATAATTTGTACTTGATTGTTTTATGTCTAAACGGAAGCATATACAGATGTCCCTTCGAAATGCTTTTTTATTTTCTAAAATAGAAGTATAAAACGCGTGAACTTTTTGGTCGATGACAAATATCTCTTGTAGCTGTCGGGCATCATTAAGCCCGCGTGTTCGCGACAAAAGGAAATTTAATAAAGCCAAACGATTTATGAACTCTCCTGCCGACTGCAGGAAGTATCACTAACGCAAGCTAGACATTAAGTGGTTTCCTCCGTGTAGAGTTTGCGGCGATTTTTAATTGACACTTAACCTGATTTCAGCTCTTTGTCCATAAGCACAAAAGTTTTCATTACATATTACTACTAAGTACTTATACATGTTATAAAAGAAGAACAGATGAAAAAAGAGAAAGAAGAGATGGTTTTAACTGGTTTCCTATAATATTAAAAACTTTCTTGACAGAACCGATTCGTAAGCAAAGGGAAGCCACAAGTAGCCCCATCGAAGAGTATTTTTTTGCTGAATCACTTGAAGTTAACCCCTCGGCTGTGAAGTGCATATGTCAGTAAAAAGTAATTCGATTACCCTCAGAGCGCCTTTCCATCTGTCGGGCCCCTCAGTCGCGGGGGCCGCAAAAAGCCACGCGCCCAAATACCTTCTTCCGTCAACCTGCTTCCGCTGCTCAAACATTGCAATCGTTGTTAATTGTTGATATCAGCTTTCTAAATGCATCTGCTCGAGAGTCTTTGCATTATTTTTCGGAAATATTAAGGCCTCTACACACGTTAATCCTGGCATATTATAACGATTGCATCCCTTATGAAAATTGTTACTATCGCCCCAAATGTGATCATTTTTTTAACAAAACACTAAACAGTTTTGAATGCGTCTTTTATCTCAGAAATACCTGTGTACAACAGACAGACATCGAGGCGATCCCTAAGTAAACCTACCTTTCTTCTTCAAAAAAGCCGCATAAAAAACATACTTTATTTACGGATGTAACATATCGATAACATTGTTTTTGAGTGAGAACATCCGAAAAAGCGAGTAATGTGTACATCTGGCAGGCAAGCGTTGAAATATCGTATCGTCAAGATACGCCGCGTGCTACCCGTAAGAAAAACGGTCCGTAGGTAGAAGGAACGGGCCGTAGCTAACTGTACCGATATGTTGATGTTATTTTTATCTAAACACGCCCATCGTAACTCTTAAGTATGTTTATATCGTAGTAAACACGAATGAAACTGAGGTTTATTAACTTTTTATTGCATCATATTTTGGTTATTGTTTATTTTTACGGATCCTTGAGTAAATTATGACATGTCATTATAAGTAGGGCAAATAATATCTTCCTCATAAGAATACTTACTTAGTAACATGACTATACGTGAAATGGATTTGTAAATAATTCATTGTGAATTTCACAATAAGTACCTACAGATTAGTATATTTATTGCATAAATAAATATTATATAATAATTTCGCTCTCAAAGTACAACAAAAACTATGTACAGTACAATTTAATAAGGTATTTGATGGTTGTACGGCAGCACGTAATTGATGGTCTTCCTACTCCCAAACTAAGGCAAGCTTGTATTTTGGTAGTTAGAAATATCTATCACACAGTAACGACTGACCCGTATCCTTTTGTTACAGGTATGTACGCATCTCCAATTCCAGCGGCAAGTATTAACACATTAATTACAAGAATCCCCGTGTAATCTTATTACAGCAGCGTTTGTAACAAAGTTGTGTAAAACGAGATTACTCTCTTTTACGGCCGTGATCTATTGTGCTCCTTTGTAATCCTATTGTCCCAACACGCGTTAGCGCCTGGCAAAACCACCTTATCTCGTACTTATCTTGTTCACGGTAGTAAGAATAACAGATTAAGTAATCTATTCACTTACTTCGTTATCAGCTGTTGCATCGACTGTGTCCCTTAATTTGTAAGGGATGGTATCAATTTGCGATAGAAAAACATTATTGAGTTTATATGTAGAAGCGCCTTTATCTGAAACGTAATGGTTTTTAATACGGGGAGCTATCTCTCTGTTTATCCCTTGGGTGTTGTGAAGTGGCCTTTTAAGGTTAATGAGCTCTAAAGGTTTTATTGAATGGGCAGCCTAATCTTGTATAGTGATAATGTAACAGCGATAGCTCCTCATCGAAAAGAGGCCTACGATGATGGTCGTTTGTTGTCGAGGAACCACCAGGGAGTTTCTGACGTTGGTTCTTGCAGTTGTTTTGAACAAATTAAAAATTTTATTTGATTTGAGCAGTACGTAATAATACAATATCATCGTTTTTATATTAAGATAAGATAAAATAATATTTCTTTTCTCACCACAATATTACAAAATACATATTACATGGTATCAGAGTCAGACAACAATATTGTGGGAGACTGGTGCCTAAACTAAGCTCTAAGCCTGTATTTCAGGATACCAGAGGGGCAATTCTCGTAATTTTAAAAACGTTCATAGTCTGATCTCAGTCTCAATCTGTCAAAAATACCTCTAATTTCCCTACATTTTGACAAGTTTTTGACATTTGTTTGTCGCCGAAATGAGACTGCGACTAGATTATGAACGTTTTAAATTACGAGAATTGGCCTTTCCGCCCTTTTACAAAATAATACATTTTATTTTGTTATGTACTTGGACACTGACAACCTAAAAGATAAAAAATCAACATTATAAAAAGTTTGGTGGCTCGAACGAAAATTTTAAACTTTACATAATTATAACTTTTGTTAATTAGGTTATTTGTGTGTGTGTGTATGTGTGGAGTGGTGTTGGTCCGTGCGAGCGATGTGTGTATATGTGTTAGGCGCTTTTTTGGGTGTGCGTGACTGAGTGATAGTGTTATATTAAACTAGCTGACCCCGCAAACTTCGTTTTGCAAAAAAAAAAATAGTATCCGATTCTCAGAGCTACCCGATATGCACACAAAATTTCATACAAATCGGTCCAGCCGTTTCGGAGGAGTATGGTAACTAACACTGTGACACGAGAATTGTATATATTAGATAGATTATCTATTACGTGACTTAAGTCACGTAATAAAGTTACCTTTAATTGGTAACTTTAGGACTTGCGATGATGATGTAAGTAGGTTTTTATTTTATAAGGTTATTGCTATATTACACCATAGAGGTAAGTAAGTTTTCATATTATATCGTAAATCTAAAGACAAAACCACACCATAAAGATTATCAAACAGGAGCTACATAATTTAATAGGTACTTAATGTTCCGAAAGCTGCTGCAAAAGCTTTTCATAAAGTACCTTAAATTCTTGGCGACGATGTGTACGAATATTATAAAACCAAAATGTGTTCTGTATAACTCATATTATTCATATTCAACGGTGGCGGCTGACAAAGCCAATCCATCAGTATTTGGGCCAAATCTCTAACATCTGTTGGGCAAGGTGGCTTTACTTGTAAAGTTACCATTCAATTATATTTAACACACGTGTGCCCGAATATCAACTAAACGCCACCATTTTTTTTATGTTTACGCCCAAAATAAGCTTTATGCTATAGTAGATTATTTATTAGGACTTGTTTTCACATTATTCAAAGTTATCAAAGAAGAAATATCGGGATGAAGAAATAACGATAATCAAGAAAGCTCGTTTTTAGTAAACCCTTGAAATTGTTTTAAAGTTGCCAATCTCTGTATTTTATGTTTGATGATTTTTGAGCTCTTCGGTGTATTTACGTAACCGTATTACTTCGAAAACTGTTGCATTTCCTTGATCAATTAAATTAAAAAAATATCTTATCTCACAAGTAACCTCTTAAGTTCACGTAGCACCCACCATGTAAGGGTGTGCCATCAATCGGGGGCATTAGCCGGCTGCTAATGTATTTTTTCTGAGACATGTGCACTACACTGCTAATTTACCAATAGGAAAGGTGTTCGGGCACCCACGGCGTGCACAGATTTAACATGTGTTTATTTATTTATTTATTTATTTAAACTTTTCGCACAAAAAGGTACAAAGGCGGACTTAATGCCTTAGGCATTCTCTACCAGTCAACCAAGGGTGGTGAAGAGATTAGATGGCAGGTGCTTAAGTTGAGAGGAAAAATGAAGAAAAAAAAAAACCTGTTAAAACTAGATACACAAATACATAAATAGGTTATATACACATACATACTATACTAAATATATAAATATGTACTAATGATATATATATATAAATATATATATATACAAATTCAAGGGAGAGAGATGTTGAGATGACACTACTCTACTTGTGTTGAAAATAACTTTGCAATTTCCGCTTAAATGCATACCGACTGGTGGCCGTCCTGATATCAAGAGGAAGCGCATTCCAAAGAAGAATGGACTGGATATGAAAGGAAGAATGAACAAAGTCAGAAGTATGAGAAGGACAGAGTAGGAGAAGATTGTTAGAAGAACGCAAATTCTTAGCGTGAGAAGAACATAGATATTGGAAATGAGGCACGAGATAAGAAGGAGGAGTGGGAGAGTTGAGAAGGGAGAAAAGCGTCGTTAAAGCGCGCAAACTTCTTCTTTGGCGAATGGGCATCCATTTGAGCTCTGATCTATAGCTCGACACATGGTCATATTTTCTGAGGCTGAATATGAACCGGATACCATTGTTGAGCAATCTATCGAGCTTATCCAGTAAAACCGCATTCAAGTCAAAGTAGCACACGTCACCATAGTCGATTATAGGGAAAATCAAAGTCTGCACAAGCATGGTTTTCGTCTTAGCGGGCAGAAAGTTTCTCAGACGATACAGGGATCGCAGAGTACCGTTGACCCTTTGACTAACACTAGAGACCTGGCGTTGCCAGCTAAGTGTAGAGTCAAGATGCAAACCGAGATCTTTCACAGTAGGGGTAATGGGTATGACGGTACCATTGAAAATAAGAGGAGGAAGAGAGCTAAGCGTCACCCTACCCATCATGCGTGAGCTTCCAATTACAATGGCCTGACACTTCGAGGGGTTCACTGACACCCCGAAACTATCAGACCACTTTTTGATAGCATCTAAGTCTCGGTTTACATCTGCTATAGCGTCCGACAAACCCTCTACCCGCTCAGCCGTATACAGTTGAAGATCATCAGCATACAGATGATACGAACATCGAAGACAGTGAGTTATAAAATTAATGAAGATGGAGAATAACAATGGAGAAAGAATACCGCCTTGTGGAACACCAGCATCCAGGTCACGCCAACTCGACGAACTCTCATCAACGCGAACCGACTGCTGACGTCCCCGAAGATAAGAAGAGAACCACTCCAGAGCCTCAGACGAAACCATAAGGTGAGAGATGTGTTGATGTTCGACCAAGCATTTGTAACCAACCTTTGCAAATTAATTAATGTAAACCTTTGTAGTAATTTTTGAAGAGCCAATACAGTTGTGTTTTTTGTTATTTGGATTCGAAAAATTAAGGGGCGCTCCTTATTTTTTACTTAAATTTTCTTGCGAGGTAAAAAAAAACAAAGGGAAATCTAAAATTGCGACGATTTAAAAAAAAAACAAAGTTACATACTAATTCCCAAAAAAAAAAATCATATTACTCAATTGATCGAAACCTCCATAATGAATCCTTCCAGAGCGTTTTACCCCGTCGAAATCCATTTACATGATCGTGTATTCGATTCAAAATCATTTTCGATCGCGCGGCGTCTACGATGCGTCTTCGCTGCTGCTACGGAGCCTACGCTACCGCTATGCGGGCCCTACGCTACTGCTACACTGCGCTACGCCGACGCTACGGCTACGTGGCCTCTACGACGCTGATACGCCGCGCCCTCACTACGTGGACGCCAATACTACAACGCCTCTACGCTATGCTGCTACGCTGCGTCTGCCGTACGACAACGCCTACGGTGGAAAAACGTCCAGTGTAAACCCCCTCTACATTCTGATAGCAAAGGTTATACCTTTATCACAATATCTGATAACTTTTATACTTACAGCAAACAATTTCTTAGGTACCAGTAGAAGAAATAATCTAATAATTTTATTACTAGCTTTTAACGTGCCCCATGGCGTCGATATCGTAAAGTTCACTAAGTCGCACTACACTTATGGTGAAACCCCATGACGCAGCGGTCATAAATACTCACTACCCCGAGAATGGGGTTCCGGACTAAATAACGTAGTACCTGCCGGAAGGGGAATTCGCAAGGTTTATGAAAAACAATTCGCGAATTGAATTGGTCTACAGGGGCGGAAAATTTAGCGCCTTACATTGACAGTATGTGGCAATTATTTTTATTACTGACATTAGAGTAAATACTTGGGACGAACTCCCATTACTTCGATTGTGGCATTACCCTGCCTTTCGTAAAATAAATGTGGCATATTAGCTTTTTATCGTCCTTTTGTGAGTCGACTAATTCGGTTACGCTATGGGAAATGAACTGTATCGCTTTATGGACAAAAGATAATAATATAATTAATATTTCTGCAGCGTAATGCATTGTCATACTTATATCCATTAATATATAATGATAGCAAGTTCCGAAGTTCTATATTTACTGATGGTAGATCTAAGATTTTCAAAGCATTGATAATGAACTACATATTTTGCGACGTCCTATTCTCGTACTCAATAACTCAAAAATAATAATAATAAATACTTGAAACCTACAAACCTCCGATACGCAACGCTACAGTCGTAGAGCCTCCACCATTGAACTGTCTAATTATCATATTTGAGTAGATAATCTTCAAAATGCTCTCGTCATTCCGTTAATAAAGACACAATTCTACTGAACATGTATTTAATTCGTAAAGCGGAAATGTTATTCTGGTTCGAATAATTGCTGCGTTGCTTCAGGTGATTACATGGTACACGTAATCGAGCCAAAATCGCCCCAAATTTTATAGTTAGGGAGGCGAATAGGGGAATTTTCGGTAATACTCGAGCGTGGCAGTTTGAGATATGAGAGATACCTTAGACCTAATAGAACAACCTTGTAAAGTATTTAGCTCTATATGTAGTGACGCGCGCCTAGGATAGACGATCAGATTAGTAAAAAAAAATCGATAGTCTGAAATACTCGAGCGCGTCAGATTAAGATATTGGGGGTTGATTTTAGTGTTTTAAGACTAAATTTAACTAATCTGACCATAAGTCCTTGACGCCGGCGAGTTATAGGGTCGCGAACTTGTAAAAAAAAAACGTTAATCCGGCATTCTCGAGCGCGATTTTTTTATTTTTTATTTTGAAGAATATAATCTAAAACTCACTAAAAATACAAAATCTGCCGGTTTCCGCATGACCAGAAGTGTGGAGGAGACATTTCGTCTTCCGAAAAACGCGTTGCGGCATATAAGTCGCGAACGATTCATCTTACAAAAAAAAAGTTTAAATAAACAAAAAAGGTAATTTTATTTTACACAAAAAAGGTCTCTTTACATTTTTGTCCAAAGTTAAAACTTTTTGACTTGAAGCATCATAAAAACTCAAACTCCCGGTTTTTTGAGTATATCTCGAAAACTGACGGTGTTAAAAAAAAATTGATATGAAATAACGATAATTAAATTATGTTACTTTTATTATATCTCACAATTTTTTTTTTTCTAAAGCTTCTCGACAATTTTCGTGGACTCGGAAAAAGCTACGCGTATCTGTATACAGAAGTATTATTAACATGTACAGTTTCATATATATTATTGACAGATTATGACAGGCCTGTTGGTCTAGTGGTTAGTGACCCTGACTGCTATGCCGGAGGTCGTGGGTTCGATTCCCACCCAGGACAAATGTTTGTGTAAAGAGCATGATCATTTGTTCTGTGTCTGGGTGTAATTTATCTATAATATTTATATATTTAGAAATATATAAGTATGTTTATCAGTTGTCTAGTACCCATAACACAAGCTCTGCTTAGCTTGGGACTAGATGGCGTTGTGTGATAGTTGTGGAATATTATTATTATTATTATTCAATAGCCTGTTGATCCTCAACTTGTTTTTTGGACGTACCGTAAGCAAAACGAAGTGAAGAATTGAAGCAAAAAAGAGGAATTTGCCATAAACATGTAATACAGACTGAGCGCTTCGCGGAAATATGCCGTCCTACCAGTATTTTTCCTTTATTTCGCAACATTGATGGTGGGGAAAGAAGCGGTAGAAGGGAATTTTCGGTACACCCTAATATATATATATATGTTTATGGTCCCCTACCGTAGACCTATGTGCCCTCAGTATAACGACGATTGAAGAGAGAGAAAAGACCCGACGGTATATTTCTCGAATGTGCTGGAAACTTTGATGAGTTGTATTGAGCAAAAATGTAAAGTCATACATAACAATACAATTATAATACAATTTGTATTTCATTTCATTTTTTTTTATACAGTAAATAATACAATTCGTACTACATTTCATCTTTACGTTGGTTGTATCTATCGCTTTATTGTCATTCTTAAATTCCCCGTTTTATCAAGGAGAAAGAAAGGAAAAAAAAGAAACCAAAAAACCTTTTTCGATCAGATTAAGAGAACCCACCAACATTTTTGTCAGATTAAGGAAATATGCTTTCAGGATACCGAGATAAACCTCCCCTATGAAAATCTGACGCGCTCGAGTATTTCAAAAAAACTCTTTTTTTTTTGCATTTTCAAAAATTCATCGCAACTTATCGTCACGCCGAAATCGTCAGTTTTTTTAAAGGGAGCTTCCTTGGGGCCTACTTAACACCCCTTCCGAAAATCTGACGCGCTCGAGTAAATTTTTTTTTTTTGCATTTTTGACTACTTTATATGCCTACCCCCACCACGCAAACCGGCAGATTAGTATACCGTTGTTATCAGAGGCACTTGGGGCAAACGTAGTATGAATGTCTGACGCGCTCGAGAATGCCCAAGTAACTGTTTTTTTTTACATTTTTGAAAAACCGTACACGCCAAACCCACCGCTAAAATGGTTTTTACCATACGAGCTTTTCTTTTCGAAATCATTTTATCTTTCGATTTTGATAGGTCTCGACGGCGCCGTTGAATTACGCCATTTAGCTACCTCGCCTCCCTAACTATTAGTAGCACAATAGTTCGGACACAATCGTACAATGTAATGGCATCTAATTGATCGTGTCGTGTCGCATTCACAACAGACATTTTGCTTTGAGTACGTAATAGGGAGTTTGAACCCTTATTTTTCAGCCCACTTTTGGAGTCTCTATTGAATTATATTTGGGTTGAATCACCCAATTTTGGTGGAGGAAAATTTTGTCCTAGAACTAAAAAATCGAAGACATCATATCTACCAAGCTGCACTGGGCTCGCGTTGCGAATTACGGCCCATACCCTCTCACCGAGAGAAGGCGTGTGTGCCAGTAGTGGAGAAATTATAGGCTGATTATGACCCAATTTTATTTAGTTGGTCTGAAAGTAGGTTACAACTTTTTTACAATCCTATTTTCGGAAGTTCAAGAAGGAGAAAAAGTTATGTCGTTAAGTAATAGTGATGTTCCCTCTTCTAGGTGTCCGGGTCAAGTTTCGGAACTTGTATCATTATTCACTTGCAAAAAATAAGTCGGTAGCTTTGGGACAAAAAACAGAACGGCGCCACCGAGCCTGACATGTTTCACCAACATAGATCATTCGCGCGTCCTAGATAGAAAGTAGATAAAGTATATTTATGAGATAATATTGCCTATCACTCTGCTCTAACAAAACATTACTACGCACGTTTGACACAACCTATTTTCGTGATGTTTTCTCCCAGCTTGCAAGTTTTCGAAGCGATCCATTTCCCTGAAATATAGTCATGCTTTTGTTCTTAACCCTTATTTGCTGTCTAGCTTAAGCGGCTCGATTACTTCCCTACTATGTTTTATGCATGAGATGAGAATAAATGGTAAATATATTCAGGCCGTGGTCAGAAGCCAAGTTTTTGTTTATTAACAAAAATAAAGGCTAGCTGTAGCAATCAAACATGAATTACTCAGACGGAGTGGCGCCAGCGCCGCGCTAGATAGAACGCTAGGCATCATCACTATGTAAATGTTATCTTGTTATGATATTTTTTATCGCATGTTTGTGGTGCGATGATCGTTGATATAAATTCGACGATGACAACCTCGTGGTGGTCTTATTGTAGTTAGTTCGTGTAAAATAAAACGAATAATTGATTTTTTAAGAATTTTCTACTCCCTCTTGATCTTCTCAACTTACCTGAATGTCAGAATTAAGGCCAATTAAAATGTGCTAATTATGCCAAAAATATAATAAATAAAAATAGGAACTTTAAGTTCTCAAATTTAGATCTATAATTTTTCCAATAAAAAACAGTTGACAAATTTTCTACAATGTTAAATTTTCTTCACGGAAAAACATAGCGCCCATATTATTAACCTAAGACCTTAGAAGTGTATGTAATGTTTCACAAATAAATATTCTGATTCTGATTCAAATCCGGAACTGAGTAAAAGAAAAACTAACTCAAGAACAACGTGGTTCCGTGTAAGTTTGAAGTACCGACTACCCACATGAAGCCCATCAAAGGCGGAAGACGTTAGTCGCGACGACGGCGGCGGCTACCCCATAGCTTTTTACCCTCCCGAATTTATTGCAATCCGATACAAGCGTACATGTCTAGCGAGGGGGAGAATCGTGTACTTTACAACCACTTTTTCTGCTGATACTATGTCGATCCCTGATTTTTCTTCCTTCAGTCAATTCTCGTTAAATGGGCTATGATATCGTATTTTTGCTTTATTTACAGTTATCGTTCGTGACTAAGGAGAATTATTACTTTTAATCAATAGGGGTTGTGTTTTATAGGTTGCTGCTGAGAGCAGATTACTGACCTCATTCCATAAAAAGTTTGTGAAAAAAATTAGGTACTTATTTACAAAGATGTTTTGGCCATATTAGGTACTATTTGCCTAAATTAGGTACTAAATCTAAAATAAATACATAACATAAAGTAATTTAGACATATGTCAAATATTTTTACATTTCTAAAATATCATAATTTCGTTGTTACTTGAGAAAAATCTAACCTAAAAAAATGTTTTAACAAAATAAACTGTTTAAAAGTAACAGAAAGTCACACGAACTTAATGGTAATTTCCATAATTAATGGCGTCATGACCTGAAATAAGGTCTTGCATGTTAAAACGACTCGTTATTACACGTCGTATTTTCCATCGACGAAATATAATGTACAGGGGAAAATGAGAAAAACGCGTGTCGGGGCGGTCAATGCCTCCAGCCGGCCGCCCCGCCTGTGCCTACCCAATGTGCTGATAAAACATAACTTATAATAAGCTTGTAGGTTTTATTTTATTGAAAATAATGAGGTTAATTAAACCACGAACAGTCGCCTGGTTTTTTATTGTATATCTGATAGGAAACCCTTAATGCTATAACAGTATAAATCGTTATTTTACTATTTTAAAACTAAATCAATGTGGTATAAAGCAATGTCAAGCAATTTTCAACTTTCATGTCCTTCAGTGGGTAAATGTTTGAAGTAATGTGTTCATTAATATAATAATTGCGGATTATCAAGTTACTGCAACCTAGGTTTTCATACATTTTTATCACTTTTACATTTTCACATTCCTATAATAATAATAGCATTTAAAATAATATAGTGTAATTTAAGTAATTTAGAAATAATCTCAATGGGTTCAGTTGTTACGACAACTTAATTGCTATGGTGGTCACATAAATATTGCGGATAAGCGATAGAAGGGAAGTCGACTTAATTAGCTATGCGGGCTTCTTGTATTACCACATAAACATAAAACACGTAATGATTCTAAACGAAACAAATGAATGTCAAACTTATTTAAATTACCAAGCAATCTGTTCGAAGAGTAGATAAGTATTAGCTTTGTCATCGTGGTAGGTCTAGAGTCTAGAAGATAAAATTGATGTTCATGTGTTCAATTGTTTAAGTTAGGTTCAATAAGGTGTTCTCGGGATAGGCACATCTAAGTTGCTTTTCGTGTCAATCACGTTGTTTTTCTAAACTACGCAACGGATTATGATGCGGTTTACAACATCATCATCAACATGTATCCCGGAAGGTGTATGTGTACTTACAATACATTATTATTTAACTTAGCTATAATAAAGATAATTGTGTAATAAATGTCAAGATATAAAAAAATATATATGTTTTGTCAAGTCTTAAAAACCGTGTGAAGCGGGGGTGTACCGCCTGTAAATGATATAGGTAATCTATATATATAAAAAGAGAAGTCCTGACTGACTGACTGACTGACTGACTGACTGACTGACTGACTGACTGACTGACTCATCAACGCCCAGCCTAAACCCTTGGACCTAGAAAGCTGAAATTTTGCACAGAGGTTTTCTTTATAATGTAGACGAGGAATAAGGAAGGAATTTTCGAAATTCAACCCCTAAGGGACTTAAATAGGGGATGAAAGTTTGTATGAAAACTCTTATTCCTTGGGTTAATAAACTTGAAACTTGGCACGAATACTTATCTAAGTAAATTATGAAAATTGGTCTTTTTTGTTTTTCTAAACTACCTTCTAAAGGGGGATGGGGGGGTGTCAAAATTTGTATGGAAGAATTTTAATGCACGGTCCGATTAACTCAAAACTCAGTATTTATACTTAATACCAAAAATAAAGAATTACGTGTATCAGGGTTTTTCGAAAATCTATCCCTAACGGGGAGAAAAGGGGTAGTTAATTTTACAGGGCAAATTTTACTGCCGGGCTTAATTAACTCAAAAATTGGTATAAATAATCTGTGAGTCAAGTAATGAACACATTACAAACGATTTTTCAAAATTCCACCCCTGTGGGGGTGAAAAGTGGGGATACAGCTTATATGAAAAATCTTATTCCATGGGTTAATAAACTTGAAACTTGGCACGAATACTTATCTAAGTAAATAATAAAGTTTGGCATTTGTTGTTTTTCTAAACTGCCCCCTAACAGGGGATTGGGGGGTGTCAAAATAAGTGTGGAAGAATTTTAACGCGCGGTCCGATTAACTCAAAACTCAGTATTTATACTAAATACCAAAAATAAAGAATGACGTGTATCAGGGTTTTTCAAATATCTACCCCTAACGGGGAGAAAAGGGGTAGTTAATTTTACAGGGCAAATTTTACTGCCTGGCTTAATTAACTCGAAAATTGGTATAAATAATCTGTGAGTTAAGTAATGAACACATTTTAAACGATTTTTCAAAATTCCACCCCTGTGGGGGTGAAAAGTGGGGATACAGCTTATATGAAAAATCTTATTCATTTGGTTAATATTCTTGAAACTTGGCATGAATACTTATCTAAGTAAATTATGAATTTTGGTATTTTTTGCTTTTCTAAACTACCCCCTAAAGGGCGATTAGGGGGTGTCAACATTTGTATCGAAGAATTTTAACGTGCGGTCTCCGATTAAGTCGAAACTCAGTATTTATACTTAAGACCAAAAGTAAAGAATAAAATGTATCAGGGTTTTGCGAAAATCTACCTCTGACGGGGTGAAAAGGAGTAGTTAATTTTCCATTTTACTGCGTGGCTTGATTAACTCGAAAATTGTTGAACATAATCTTTGAGTCAAGTTATGAACACATCCCAAACATTTTTCAAAATTCCTCCTGTGTGGGGTGAAAAGTGGGGAAAAACTTTATACGAAAAATCTTATTCATTTGGTTAATAAACTTGAAACTTGGAAGGAATATTTGCCTAAGTAAGTAGAGATCGTCTAATCTGAAATGACGCGCCCCACTACTTAATTAGTTTATTTAGATGTGTGAGTGCTTGGTACTTTTGAGATCGAAAGCAACACAATCTAACCGGCCACTGAACGACCAATTACAATTGCATGTTTATGTGTATTGCGTCCATATTTGTTTGCTTGTGTGCGTAAATGCGGAAGTGGGGCGCGTCATTTCAGCTTAGACGATCTCTAATAAGAAATAGGTCTTTCGAAAGTAGACCCCTGACGGGTAAAAAAGTGGTAATTCGATTTTTAAGGCCGGTATTATAGTGCGTAGCTTGATTTACTCCAAAAAAATGGTATGAATAAATTTAAGCTTCAAACTTGGCACAAATACTTATCTAAGTAAATTAGAGTTTGTCATTTTATGTTTTTCTGCTCTAAAGGGATATTGAGGGTATCAGTTTGTATAGAAGAATTTTATCGCGCGGTCCAATAATATTATAAACTCGGAACTCAGTATGACTATGTATACTTAAGACCAAAATAAATAAAAAAGTGTGACTGGGTTTTTCGAAAATCTAACCCTAACGGGGTGAACGGGGGTAGTCCATATCACAGAGGAGTATTTTATTGCGTGGCTTGATTCAATGGGAAATTGGTATAAATAATCTTTGAGTAAAAAATATGGAAACGTGTTTTCAATATTTCGGTATGGGGATAAAAACTGTGAAGGTGAAAAGGTGGTCTTATTCCTTTGGTTAAGAAACTTGAAACTTTTCAACATTTTCCTCAGTAAATAATAAAGATTGTCACTTTTAGGGGTTTACTACTTACTTACTTAAAATAAAAAAGTATGAGTTTTAGGGTTTTACTTATTCGACTCCTACCGGGGTGGAAAAGGGTAATAAAGTTTAAGGAGTAGAAACTTCAACTTCCATTAACACGAAAATGGGTATAAATAATCTTTATATCATAAAAATGGAAACGTACCAAATGCAAAAACAAGCCCTGTCGTAATGAAAAGGAAGGATAGTTTATTTGAAATATCTTAGGTAGTTTAACTAAAATATTGGCCCGAACACTTATTTCTTTAAATAAAGTAAGTATAAAGATCGTAATCAATAATTTTCGAAATAAAAGGTATTTCGAAAGGGGGGGTGGAGAGGGTGTTAAATTTATTTGAGGAAAGTACGAAACCCACGCGGACGAAGTCGCGGGCAAAAGCTAGTGGACTATAAATAATTTTTATGAAGTTTCCTACTAAATTTTAGTATTAGGTAGATATATCTATAAGTAAACCGGAAATTAGCGGGAGATAATGAAACAGACCATTAGTTTTCACGACTTTTCCCGGCCGTTTCATAACTTTTCCCGTCGTTTTCGCGGCCTGTTTGCAACGTCCATTTTGCTCAAAGGAAGTGGTCGTATGCTTACTAATGACTGCATAATGAAAATATAATGAACACCCTTTCTTCGTCGTTCGTGGCGAGTTTCTTGTAGCAGCTTTATGTGGAACAAATGTCCTTTTCACTCTGCAACCCTTGGGAAAGTTTACTTTTAGTTCATGTACAGCGTACGTCCGGTCACCTACTTTTTGTAGGAACTCATTTGCATGTCTCTAGTCCTGAAAAGACTATGTCATAGTCTTTGCCTGTATAATTTTAGTTTCAATTGACACACCCTCTACTTAAAACTGCTGATTTCCAAACATAGGAAATAAGCCTTCATGACTTTTCATCATTAAATAAGAAAGGAAAAGTTTAAATCGTCTAATATTACCTACTAATAAATTGCTCACTTACATAAAAGAGACGGAAAACGTGTTTACAGCATTTTGTAAACTCTTTGGTAACGAAAACGTAAACTTTCTTCGATTATGCGCTATTATTGTCAATTCGTTCTTATCTGACAGAGAAAGCTTCCGATAAAAGAAAACGTGGGAGTCTGCTACAGAAAGTTTTATATAAAACGTCAACATTACAATACTGCGATACAATTATATGCCCCGTTTCTAGTGCCATATTGTTTTTTGACGTAATTAGTTCAGCACAATTGAACATGGATTGAAAGAAACGAATATCGCCACATCGTTCATATAATTTCTATTTTTGTTTCTTTTACTTTGATTTCATATTACACACCTTATAAGAATGAAAATTAATAATACTCTACTTTTGTCCGATTGTTCACGGCCGACTTTTTACCAGTCTTCGGCATTTCGGGTACCGTTGACATTTAACAATGTCGTAAATCCGGTACATTCATAATTATTTATGTAAAGCAAAAAACATCAGTATGTCCAATGTGTTGCGCGCTCTGAATGCGTATGGGTATATGTCCACCTGCGCCTGCGCGGACCGGACGGACGCGTGCGACCACTAACGTCACAAAACCAACCACATCTTTGCGACTTATCGATGAATTATTCACGATGCCATCTCGTTATTTTATCAATTATGTCAGCGCGATAAACACTCGGAGTTAAGTCGTGAAAACGTTGGTCACATCGTTAGTTTATCTTCAGCTAGTTTCCGCATTTAACAGATAAATCATAGTTTTTTCTTTTATAGCATCAGATTATCTGGTACGAAATGGACGTGTAGAGCTTTTTTTTAAATGAAATAACCATAACCGGTTTTGAAAAAAATTGTTTCATAATTCAGTATTCATAAAAACGCGCAGGATTCCTGTCATAAAGGAAGCATGCCAACACGAGCATGTTGTATAAACGGCCACATTAATAAGTGGGATGCGACAAGAAGCGGTCCACACCACCTCGCCTCCGGTGTCCTCTCGATGCTGCCCAGTTTTTATCGGCACATACCTGCAGAGTTCGCGAGCGCCTCATGCGTATGAAGGATGAACACCCACACAACATACTTTAAAAAAAATAGAACAGTGTCATTGAGTTTGATTTCCACAGAGTGTGAAAACTAATGGGAAAATTCGAAAAAGCAACTAAATATTTGAGTGGCTCTTTCTGACTTGGAAATCGATGGAGTTTGTTAGTCATGTTTGCATAAGTATTTAGTACTTATACTTAGTATTTAGTAGTATCTATTACCCAGTAACTGGGTTGTGGCGGTCAGATCGGCAGTCGCTCCATGTAAAATACTGGTATTCAGCTGCATCCGGTTAAACTGGAAGCTGACCGCAACATAGTTGGGAAAAGGCTAGGCAGATGATGACTTAGTATTTAGCCTGTGCGTCACTGTGGAGTTTAGTAGATAACAAGTAGTGCGAAATAGTATTGTATCTGACGGGACCTACCAATGGTTCTTCATGCAAGATCGCCAAACTGTCAAATGTTTTGTATCCAGAATTCCGACCCGAAATTCGTAGTCTTTAACTGTTACTTTTAGCTAGAATCACCAATGTTTTAAATTTCGAATAATTCTGTCTGTAAGTTTAACTAGGGAGTGTGTTGGTAATTACATAGTTCTACAACTCCACATACTACGGCTGTTCGTGTAGTTAGCAGCCGTTACGCTTTCTAAACATTATTTTGTTACTGCTACGCTTTATTGTTATAATTTTAATGATCATAATGAAATTACTAGGCTTTTTAATTACGTAATGCATGTGGACTTGCACAGTTAACGTTTATTAGAACTCTTAATCGTATTCAACTACTTGTGAGCATCAAAGTACTTAGTCCCACAACTTTTACCGTTTAAGTAAGTACCAGAATTACCTATCTTTGGGTAAAAACGAAAATTACCGCCAACGCATTGCCTTAGAGAGATTTTGGCGAAAAAAGAAAGCTTGTTTGCAAACTTTGCCTTTGGTTTGCTACCTGAATTAATATTTTATTATGCCTAAAGAACACAAATCCACAAACTCGACTTTCTATTCTTTGTTTGGAAAGGAAGACTAACTTTTATGTTTTTAAAAGTCTACAGAACCTTTTCATGAAAGCACAAAAGAAAACGTGAACGCTTGCAACAATTATAACTTTTATGTACCAAGGAAGTGTTTCTCCAGATCGGACAAGCGTTGAAACGAAACATAGTGTCAAACGGATCCGTGGGAGCATTTTAGTGAGTGCGTGTGAAATCAGCGCGACAATAGGCCGAGTACACACATGATGCACTGAGAAGCTCTGATTTAGAGGAGACATTACGTCGAACAATGCGTGATCGGTGTGGCGCAATCTTACGATAATTACATGCCATTGCGTAGGACGCCTGGGAACTGCGACCTCCAGTCGATGCTCGGCCGAACTAAACGCAACCTTCCTTGTACTTGAACTTAAAATACTTACCATTCATTTATTTATACTTAGCACCAATTCACTAATATACATCATTAAACAAAGACATGTAATATATCGCATACAACTTTTTAATACTTGTCTACGTGGGTTTCAAATCGCCTTTTATTATGGTAAGTTGCCATTCGAGAAAAATAATGACTGCCCAAAATCAGTTTTAGGTTAATGTTACATGAAATCCATAAATCTTTTTATAGAGTCATATGTAAGGAATTAGGAGTTGATACCAAAACTGTAAGCACCAGTATTGAGGTTTGTAAAAAGCTTTTCGCATTACCAGTTTAAAAAAAAAACATTTTTAAATTGTTCGTAGCACCAATGAAATATACAGACGCTGTGTAGACATATAAAGAATCGAAAAAATGTTAAAAAAATATTTGAACGTTCAGTTCTTCACAATAGATTTCTCAAGACTAATAAAAGTTGCAGTCATTTTCGCAATGATACAAATGAGACTATCTGAGACTATTGTAGCACCCACGAGACTTACCTTGTATATCTAAGTGTTTCTGCTTTCCTGATACATATCTCTAAGGCTCGATCCATCATAGCTGTCTGGAAGCTAGTCATTGTGACGTAACATCGAATGAAACCTCCTTATCGTTTGGTTGAGAACGTTTCTCAATCAAGATGCAGCATGCGGCACTCGGCAGGCATGCTCGGCACTTCCTGAAATAAAATCATTCCGTGCGGTAGCCTTGCGGAGCTTTCCATTTTAAATGGGACGAGAGTTTTATTAAAGAGCATACGGTGTAATTAATTTATGTTGACACAACACGATTGATATTATGAAACGAAATATATTTTCAGAGAAAATGTGGCAAACTTTTACGGTTATTCGATTCGATAGATATTAAAAGTAAAGATAGGTAATTTATTCAATCATTATAGAGTTACATTTTTTCATGGGTAATTCGTAGCAATGATAACACCCACTGAGTGTTCATCATCTGAACCGGTCCAAGCCCCAATGTGTCAAGTACCTGCCGCCTATGGCTCGGACTAGCCTAATAGCGTTTTGCTATACGTGTTATGTCATCAATCAAGGTGCAATGGCCACTGGCCAGTGGTCCCGCCTTGTGCTAATTTGACAAGCTTGTGCCGCATCGTGGCGTGACACACGCCAACTTTCAACTGCCCGCAATGCTACAGTAAAATGGATTACGTATGAAAATGAATCCGCCTCGAAATGTCTGAGACACGAACTGTCGATAAAACCGTACCGTCGCGACATCGTGTCCTATGATAAAGCTATTTAAAGTTATATATTTCAACAATAAAAGGTCGCTACGTAAAGATAGAGCTTTGAAGTCATTCATTTTAATGTTTCAGCTAAAACATAATGTTTTATTTTGGTTGATTAATGCAGATGTGCAATGGAAACATTCGCTGTGTAACTTTACACGCAACAACCTGTGCTCACATTCACAAACAAGACTAGTACGCCATGCCACGCCACGCCATATAAACCAGACTTATAAATTAAATTTAATTTCAGTATCAATTATATCCCCCGTTAGCTAGGACTGGAGAGAGCTAGACAAAATTAATGGCGAGTAGGTACATCACTCACCTTCGGTTTACCGACTATAATAGTAATCATGGCTGATACTATGGAGGACCTCTGTACAATCCTCGATGACCACAGCGGAGCTTTCAGAAGTTCGGGTCTTAAAAAGAACATTGACAAAACAAATGTCATGTCAAATGTTACACCCACTCTCATGAAGATTGGAAAAGGCTTTCATAAAAACAACAAGGCCAATGCCATCCTAATCTCGTACGAAAAGTTGCTACTTGCATTTTTTTTTTATGAAACCCTAGTAGGTAAAAGAAAACTTAGAGTGTATGCAAATGTAATTTGCCCCACAATTTACTGATGGACAAAATTGTGAACAATTTTTGCCCCATAAAGTGGTGACCACTTGATGGGACAAAGTGGAATGGCCCTAAAAAAATAAGTCGTATTTTTATTGCCTTTAATTCAATTACTGTAATCAAACGCGATCAGCGAGTCGTTTATAATTATTCGCGCGTGGCCTACAATGGCGCGAGGCGCAATAAAATCAACCCAAACAAACAATCGAATGAATAACAAACAACATCTCACATTTAAACGCGATAACAATGTTTTACTGAACGTATCGAATGTTTATGGTAAAGACAACATTAGGCGGAAAGACTCTGAAATAAAACTTGAGAAGCTTTTTATTCACACGATGCGCGAATTCTGACTTTAATTTAAATCCTTTCGTTATGAATGATGTAACACATTTACTTCACGCGTCTAACATCACAGGGTTTTATTATAAAACACGGATCAAGTTAAACCGGCAGCTTGTTTCCACCTCAAGTCTATCATTACTCGTGGACGTCCTAATGTACCCAAGTGCGAGATTGGTTAAGCGTCGCGACGGCGACGACGCCTGCAAAGAGAACATCGCGACAATATCGTCGGGCGACGCGGATGTCGACAGATTTAGACGCACCCAACCCGTCGTAAAGGATTTGCGAAAAGGGTTACCATGTATGTACCTTTAGCGTGTTAAAAACACCGAAATAGCAACAAACCCAAAAAACCTGGGGCTTTTTTAAAATGGCTTCGAATAGAAAGAAGTAAGGTAAAATTAGAAAGAAGTAAGGTAAAAAAACATTACTGCAGCGGCCAACAAAAGAGGCATTGATGGACGTGTAAATATCATATCACATACGTAAGTCCATCAATGCCTAGTTGTGGCCAAGGCTTGTATAGTACTTTTCTCAAATAATGCGCGGAAATTAAAATTAAGTAGTGCATATGCAGACCTTTTTATTTGAAAATACAATTACTTTTCAAAATCAATGACGAACAACGAACAACAATATTTTTTTCCGCGTTATAGTGTTCATTTGTTTTTTTTTTTTTAATAAACAGCCTTCTATTTGCAAGCTAGTTCGAAATTTAAATAAAACCATAGATAAGTTACCGAGGTAGGTAACTTATCTATGGTTTTTTTTTTTTTTTTTTTTTGTCTTGGTTGCCATACTTCGGACTAAAAGCTCGTTCCATGTTTAAATTACAGGACAGATATGAATTTACTATGTAATTGGCCCCTAAACCAAGACAGTTATGGATTTTCATACAACTTTTGCCGCCCGCTGCTCGCATGTATTTGGCCAGTACAGCAATTTCGATTTAGCTCGAAGAAGGTTGTCAAAATAATGCTCAAATTTCCAAGCTTGTTGAGAAAAGTGTTTTTTTTAGATATTCAGCCAACTACCATAGCGTCAAATGTCTGATCCAAAAAAAAAAAACGATATCCGACGATCTTTTTCTTATCTTTTGGAAAGAAAGTTCCTCCAATATTTGACAAAATTATTTCCACAGCTTGGACGTACAGTTGCTCTAAAATCCCAGAATAATTCTCAATGAATGTCGTCAAAGCCATTTAAATCGAATCGAAGCGTTCAGTAGCAGAATGTCTAACATATCAGAAACAATAAACGGTATCCCTAGTAGCGTCTACGCAAGTGCGAGCGTGCCCCTCGTGTTGCGAATTGTTTGAACTAATTCTGGCCTTAACGTCTACGTAATAGGTGTATAAATTTTCACCTTAAGGGGTAACTGGCGGATGTGTTCGGGAACATACCAGGCTACCTTCCCTATTTCACTGAGTAATGTATTTATACTGCCCTAGATTCAATTTAAATAAACTTCTATTAGCTTGTGGGTGTGTTCCACTTGTTCTAAAAGATTAGTACTTATGCGTCATGCTCATGAGCTTTCCGGTCGTCGTAAGAGTAGATAGATATCTCTTACTGCTGTAATATCTCTTCGAACAAAGTTGCTAACGGTTTCATCGATGACTTTTCTTATTTGCAATTCTGCATCAGATGCATAAATGACAAATAAACCAATATAAAACCAGTACTTACTAAGCAGCTGAAACATTAGGCCTTGGAGAGGCGCGTGCGCTAGCGGGCCGGCCTCCTGACCTATTCCGCGGCCTCGCAGATGCCTCCAAGCAGGTGCTAACTAAATAATTACAGAATTATTTGTATCAGCCATTCCTTGTCAGTAGTAAACCGAACTGTTTCTACTCTGGAATGCGGTGTCCAGCGCTTACTATCACTTAAATTAGCTGTAAGCTTGGAATAAGTAATGTCACTTGAGAATGTACTTTAACGGAATATTCAGAAGCGTTACAGGGACTATTTCGAATCTTTGTCTTCTTGAAAAAACGGTAAAACCCATGTGTGTTCATTATTTATTGGAGTGAGTGAAAATGATCTAAGTTAGGAAAGGAACTCAAACACAACGTAAGTTCACTCTTTCTACTGAATCATTCTTGATAAAATTCCTTTGTCTTTGTTGCAACATAAGTAGACAGCAAGGCGATGATTGTTGAAAAACTTTTGATGTTCTTATCATTATCTATATTGGAACTAGTTACAAAAAGATATCGAAACACAACAGTGACACTTGTCGATATACAAACTCAAACAGTGAGTGACGCGCGACTTCACTTGAAAATTTCAATAGATAAGTCGCGTGTCTGGCCGAAGAAGGCTAGAGTCTAAAATATACTTAGCTTAACTTTCCAAACTTACAGATGCATATGCTGAAACTTATAAACACCTTTATAATAAACCCCATAAGGTTAACTATAGTTTCTACAGACTGTTACTTGTAACATGGTAAGGTAGTGTCGGCTGTGGCTCAAACAAGAGGTGTTTGCAAGAGATAGCAGCTATCGCCTGGGAACGTCAAACAGGCGGGCCTGTCCCGCGTGCCACTGCCTCCCGACACTTGCACAACAGACTCACTGTAGGTACTAAGGAAATACCTGCTGATGCGATTTCGTAGTGGGTTCATGCGAATTACGAATATGTACAATTTTAGGAGCGAGTTCTACATCGATTTCGAAAGAAAAATGTTTTGTTTTCCTGATCTATAGGCTTCCAATCTTTAACTTAACTATGACCCATTACACGTTAATGTCAAATTGTTGGCAGCTATTCAGATCAGAGCCTTGTTAGTTATAAGTACATTATGTTATTCTGTGAGGGACTGACTTTGCTGTATTCAAAAGCATCAATGTAGCCAAACTCAGCGCGACTGTTGCAAATTGCTATTTACGAATCCAAAAGGACATTTTAACTTGATTTTCTTGGGAAAACTCATTAAATTCCCTAAGGACTGCTTATTCTAAATATATCTGTGTCAGCCAAATAAACTGAGCGCTACATTCATTCAGAGATAAATTGGATTTACTAGGACATACGTGAAAATCACTGCACCAGAAATCTACCATGCGAATCTCTACATGCGATTATATCTTTGTTCTATCCAAAAGGGAACACTGTCGGCGTTTATGTGTTGCATAAATAGCTCGAAATTTACGAGCCGGAACGAACAGTAGTACTTGTGTTTGCTACGGCCGGAGAACTTTACATACTCAATTTTTATGTCCTGTCTCTATTTATAATAATATAGATGGAAAGGGAGGGAGCATATTTTGAGTGACGATTTAATGTGTCCGAAGCACCGGTTGTGGAATTATTAATTTGACGAGTGTCGGAACTACGGCACTCGGTATGCAAGGAGCGACGTCCGCTGGTGCGTCCGTCGCGCGTCGGCGCCAACTATCTGTGACGTACAACTTTACTATGCCGACCATTTCTATATTTGCGATCTTCATTCATGACGGGCAGGTTCTTTGATTATACATGGTGAATTAATGGCTGGACTGGTGATGCATTACGACCTTTCACACGATAAAGTGTGGGAAAGGCCTTTGAAAAAACAATTGAATCTACTTGATACACAACTCATTGCGAGTTGCATAATTATGCTGACTAGGCCAGATTTTATGACTTTAGCAATTGGATAGTGAAACATTATTAAAGCAAATAACCAAACCCTCCGGCAACAGTGACAGTAATTACACCGCACTTTAATTGCAGCGATATGAAAACGCAGAAGGCCAATTCTCGTAATGTAAAACGTTCAAAATCTAGTCGCGATCTCCTCTCAGCGACAATCAATGTCAAAAACTTGTCAAAAATGTAGGGAAATTAGAGGTATGTTTGACAGATTGAGACTGAGATCATACTGTGAACGTTCTTAAAATTACGAGATTTGCCCCACAGATCCAGCGTCTACATTCTGACACACGGCTTACTGTCCAGTACGCAGGTACAAGCCCGCTTATAAACTAAAGTGTTTGTTGATTGAAGAAGAATCCGAGTAGATAATCAGGAGTGATCAGTCGGCGGGCGGAGGTTCGAGCGAGGAATGTAACAATCGAGCACAGGTGCAAGGGCACACCTGCCGCGGATCGTACCTCCGCCGCGCGCCTGGCCTGCGCTGGCCCCGGTGACAATTCGCGACTAAACTAGATATTGATACATGATAAAGTGGACGGGAAACGATGCTATCAACGTAATTATATGTAAACTTACATTATTGAACTTAATTGATGTTCAAGCTGATGGAAAGACGAATTTGTTAATTAATTTCTCATTCAGTTTTTTACGGACTTGTTGTGGACAATTTTGTCAATTTATATTCACGTTTTGGGTAAAATAAGGCACATTTTTTCCAGACTTACGAAATATGAAAGCTAAGTATTCAATGATGACATCAGGCTACCACGCCCACGGAGTCATCCTTACACATCGTAATAACTAATAAAATATTTGTATATCAAAAGACTCATACATTTGAATAAAAAATAAATAAAACTGACAGAAGTTAAAATATAGGTACTAAATTTTGTAATAGTATAATGAAAAGATAATCGTTCAATCTAAATCGACTAAAATAGTTCCATCGAATAGAAATTATGGTATGACATCATAATTATTTTGATGGATACAAAAAATATGACTTGACTAGGTACTTTAATTCTTCCCTCGCCTCTCATGCACGAGGTTTTGAGTTCAAATTCGGGCAAGTACCAATTTGACTTTTTCAATTCATACTCGTATGTACTTTCTCCGACTTATTACAAAAAGAATTCTAACTTTAGCCCTATCCTAAACCTTCGAGCCAGTTATTGTATTTTAAACTTTATTCTGGCAAACTTAAAGTTCTTAATGCAAAATTAACGACTTAGACTCGGGTTTAACATCAGTTTTTGTAATTTGAACTATAAGTTCTCTGCGATAAATTAAAAATTTGTAAACTTAAACTACAATTATCTGTATTTTTGGGTAATAAAGTATTTATTTATTTATATGATTTTGTCGAATTATAGTTTGAAATTTAAAAATGGCTCTATGGTTTAAACTGGCTCTAGGGTCTAAAGATAAAACTTGTTTTGTAATATCTAAGGCTAAAGGCCGCTAAAGTTTAACTTGGACATTACTGACATCTGAGAGGGAAAAATATTATGAGGACACCTGCACAATGCACATACTCGTATTATTTAAAAATGTCACCGTGAAGACTTAAATGAAGTGATCTATCAATAGCGTGTCAATCCCTATTCCCTAGCATCAAGTAGAATGACAGCTCATTTGAAGCTCACCAAACAGAAAACCAACCAACCAGCTCAGCCAATCAACCAGTTAACCAAATAACCAGCCAACCAACTAGTTCAGCCAACCAACCAGCTCTGCCAACCATCCAGCTCAGCCAACCAACCAGCTCAGCCGACCAACCATCTCAGCAAACCAACCAGCTCAGCCAACTAACCAGCTTAGCCAACCAACCAGGGGCCCAAGTCTGCTATTTTTATAAATTCGTCATTCCAACACGATCCCATTGTTATTTTGCTAAAAGTTCGTAATCTGCTAAATTCATAATGGTCGATCGTTGGTCGGTCAATGGTCTGAGAAAAACTATGCTAGATATCATTTAATATATATTTTTATATATTACGTGTTAGTGTTTGCAATCTGAAGTAGATAATAAGAAGTTCGTAAATAGCAATAAACATTACATTTATCATTATGTACGAGATTACCATTTTATGCCATTTATTTCAAGGGAGTGTCAGTGGTTGACCATTGGAAAGTCATAATGACGCCATTATATTAGTAGATTACTAAAACTTGTCAAAATCAACAATTATGAAATCAATGATAGACCATTCTGACACTATTGTAATAGCAGATTTGAGGCCCAGCTCAGCCAACCAACCATCTCACACACCCAACCAGCCAACCAGCTCAGCCAACCAACCAGCTCAGCCAACCAACCAGCTCAGCCAACCAACCAGCTCAGCCAACCCGTCTTGAGGAAGCGTGGTGATTAAAGCTCGTGGCTTTTGTCCAGCAGTGGGACAATAATAGGCTGGTATTATTATTATTATATACCTCGAGTACAGCATAGAAGCAAGACTGAAGACTGTCTCTTCTATTTCATCCCTAGAGGACAAAGGTTACTAGCAGCTACAAACACAGCAATATACGTTAACCCGAGTTATTTTACTTATACAGGCTTGTATAATGTGTCACCAACAGGAGCCCCGTTATTCCGGGAGAGGAGACAATCCCATTCATACGCGGTTCGCGAAGGGACACCCGTCCTCCGTCCTGCCGTCAGTAATACAGGCAGACGCTATAAATAAACTTCATTTTATTCCTCTTGCTCGTATTCGCAGACAAAAGATATTATAAATAGATTTCGAGGATTTAATTGAGTATGTACCTAATGTTTATCTTACAAGAGAATCAATAATAAAGATCTATCTACATATGTATTTCATTAAAATGTCACCGACAGAATTATTCAATCAATATATTGAAAAAAAAAACTCTTTCTTTAAATAATATTATAGAGTAGGTACTGTCATAGTGTAGCTTGCCTCATTCTTATAGCTTCCTTAAAATCTTTATGAAAGATAGTTTTAATTCGAATTCTAAACAAAATTATAAACACAAAAAATAAAATTAATTAAAGGTAGGGGAAACATTTGTCACATCCACGTAAAACGGCTATTGGTTCAAAAGTTGTATCTCAACAAATAATGGTTAATCTAAGATACTCAAAATTTAATTACACATTTTGAAGACCTTTGAACATCAAATGAGACGTGACGTACTAAGTTTTTGTTCTTAGCAAGCTTTCCAAATTCTAAGCAGAAAGGTCATTGGCACGCACAAATAAAACACCAATCATATATAAACAATACAAAGATTGCGTTAAAGATTACGGATATGATGGCCCGTTACGGCGGGGGCGAGCGAACTCGGCCGACCCATATAGGACGTCGAGTGTTGACCGAGAGTTGCGGTCATCTAGGCTAGGCTAGACAATCCTATTGCGATTTGTCTATATCATTTGATTTCGCGTCTCTAATTGGTTTTGGGGCAGTCTAATCGAGTAATTAATGTTTGTGTCTTTGTGTAACGTGGGATTTCTAATGGTCAGATTAAGCAGCTTTCTGGCTATAGTCAACGAACACTGATGGAACTAATTGCTGTTCGTCTCATGTTCGACTATAGTTATGCATTTGGCTATGTGTTTCGTAAAATCGTTAATAAAAGTTTTTATTGGAGAAAAGTGTTAAACTCATTTCATTTTCAATTACCGCAATTTAATAAACGAACAATATAATTTTAATTCTAACAAATTGGAATTAACTATGCATGAGATTAAAAAAGATAAACACTGAAATAAAAAATAGTTTCATGCTCAATTGGTTTATTCATGGCACACTTTTTTGTAAGCGGTTGTTTAATTAGCAAAGTCAGGTACACTGTTATTTTCTAAGATTTATAGGAAATCTAACATTTTATGCTCAGGTTTAACGTTGTTTGCTTCGAGAGCGAATAATTAACGTGTTTACTGATCCCGATAAAAGGCTCCCGCAGACGGGCGCGACGCAACGGTCCGACGCGATTCTGGTCGAACATAGAAATTGTTAGTCTCGTCGCGCTATAGCGTCGCGCCTGTATGCGGGATCCTTTTATCGGGATCAGTAAGATATTTCAATAAGGGCTGATTTTTCCATCGCCAGATAACTTTTATTCGAGGAATAAAATTGACGTTTAAAAGTTTTTGTATGAAATAACTGTCAAAATTTCAAAATTATTCCTAGAATAAAGTTATCAGATGATTGAAAAATCAGCCCATAGCCAGAAGCTGGTGTTAGTAGCCTATGGAATTAGATAAGTACTTAGTGTAGGTACACACGGCTACACATCAAGCTGTATATTTCTAGTTTTAGCTGACCTCGTATAGGTTTTTCATACAATCAGAGGTCATATTATACTGGTTATTTATAGCTTGATGTGTAGCCGTGCGTACCCAGGTAGGTACAGTTTCGATTGCAGAGAAAACAATGTTTTTCTTTCGACAAAAATTAAATTAACATTTATGAAACGCTGCTAATGTTTACCCACAGTACCTATTGAACGAATATTTTATTTTATAATATGAAGCTGATATCTTGTAGGCAATAAACTTGCAGCTGACACCTTTATCCTTGTTTAAGAGTTATAAATACGGTCTGGTATTTTAATATTTCTGATTTGAGATGCGAAAGGATTGAAATTGAAAAAAAAACTTTTTTACAAAAAAAACTACCGACTTCCAAAAAACACTACTAAGTAAAAATAACTTTAATTTCGGAAGTCGGTGTCGTTGGTTCCCCATTTTCTTTTATTGACACCACTTCCGAAATTAAAATTATTTTTCACTTTGTAGTGTTTTTTGGAAGTCGGTAGTTTATTTTGTAAAAAATTTTTTATTTTTCACTTTTTAGTGGGCCAGTTGTAACTTATCTAAGTTACAATAGCCTAATGACAACTGCTCAGCACCTTTTACAAAATATTGCTTTTCCCGATGCAGGGACGTTAATTGTTGAGGAGTTCTCCTTGTAAGAACCAGTAGAACTGGAGCTGATTGAGAAGTCACTATCAGCTCCACTTCACGATACGCATCGTGCTTAGCAACCACATTAAAGTACCTAATCGAATCGCAAACCGTGAAATATTTACTATTGAGTAGTTCCGATGGCCATCTGTGGTCTTCATCTTCAGTTCCACTTCACCGAATGGTGATCTCTGAGAGCAAATGCACGAGTTACTATAAAAAATACCCAAATCGCTATAGGTGTGCCTACAAAATTTGAGGGTTTTCCTCGATTTCCATGGGATTCCCTCATCAGATTCCGATTTGGTGACAATGGGACCACCTCGGAAGCATACCCTTTCAAACAAAAAAAGAATTTTGAAAATTCGTTGACAATTGGCAGAGTATTCGGTGAACAAACATACAAAAAAAAACATACAATCATCCGAACATAGTACCTCCTCCTTTTTGTGAAGTCGGTAAAAAGTGGAGAGTCGGAAGTTAGAATACAATTGTGTTGAGCTCCAAATAGGCTATATACGAGACAATCATTAATTTGGTTAAAGAATAGGATATAAAACAATTAGAGATTAGTCTAGGTGGCAAGCGGGGAGACAGAAGATGAAAAAAAAAATGTAAAAACGTAAATCAATTCTAGGAATTATTATGGATGTTATATAACAATCTGATGGTTTAATTTACTCATTCCAGAAAGCTTGTGAGAGCTCTCACAGTACATATGGAAAACTAACAGAATGTTAGCCAGTTCAGTGGTACCTAGTACCTACTAATTAGGTGGTACCTACAGTTGCTATATCTTTGAATACCGCATGTTCATGTATCAATCAATAGATTTTACTTGGAATTCTTCGTACCCTTGGGCACAAAACTCGCAACCCTGTCTAACTCAACCTTTCAAATATTGATAAACACTATAACGTAGGTGGTGTTATGTTTTTTTTTATATTCGCAAGTATATCTCCCGGTTTCTGGAACGAAAACTATCGACGCGTTAAAATGATGCAATTGGCTGTTGATAATTATTTCAACCAATCACAGCAGTTTACGGGCGCTTGACTATTTGTTAGGTAATTTTTGTGTTAATTTTCGTCCAGAAACTGGGCGTACATCATTCAAAGGCTGTCTATCTGTGGCCAGAGGTCTATACTGCTGTCTCTTTCGGTTCCCATTCCAATCACAACAATTATTACAACTATCTAAGAATCTTCGCGACACATTTTTAAGCCTGCTTAAAACTATTACCCTCCACGGCCTCCACCACTGCCTATAGACAATTAAGGTCTGTTACATTCTCCGTAGTGACATGAAACCGTCGCGCGCGTCGCTTGTCGGCGTTCCTACCAGCTCGGGTATAATCGCCCGGCATTGTGCTTCCGAGTCGGAAACCGCAAGCATTCTCACGAACAGGTTAAGGCGCGTCTACACGAACCACGCTATTACTTCCACCTGTGGTTTGTTGCTACACTTTGCAGCCAATGGCTTGTGCTTAAGCGTAATATGCATACCTTATGATGCTGAAATGTTTATGAAATGCTGCCGCTTTTGGTATCTAAGTTGAAGTTTTTAAATGTCGTGATACTCGTAGATTGATTATGTGAGTAAGTAAATGACAAAGATTGAGACTGACCCCCTTACTAATAAACTTTGAATAGCGTCAGTATAGTTACACGACGCTTTGTCTTCTTCTTCCGAAAGTCAAATTATTGTTTGATTGAGTGCACCTACTTGATGTCAAAGATTGCAAGCTAGATTCTAGTGCAATATCTCTATTTTCGATCAATTGCAATTTAACTCGTATTATTGTGCTTGCCTTTGAACCTCCTCTTCGCATCATCATTATAACAAAAGCTTTTATGGATTCATAACAATAACCTGTCGCTATCTGAACAAATCTTTGATCGTAAATTCGTAACTCATCCCATAGCGCCGGCGCCGGCGCCGACAGTGTGAGAATTGGACTCATTGACACGTCAGCCGTGACCGTCTCGTCACCCGCGGAACAGTGCGCAAAAAACCTGTCACGGGAATCACCAAATCGATTCTCATCGATACCAATGACAATTCTTGTCGATCAATACTTCCCTTTTAATCGATTTCGGATCATATCGATTCGATGTTAAATTAGATATGCAATGTAATGTAAGTACAAAAAGTATTGAATGCGTAATATCCGGCGATAAAGTTGAAGATGAGGCTGGTGAGTAGTCGCAAGTGGAGATAATGGGCTCGGACGGGCGCGGCCGTGGCGCCTGCGTCGGCGGCGCGGCTTCGCCTTCTTCGTTTCGGTAGTGTTTTAACAGCAGTTAAGTTAGGGTTAAGGTGATTAAAACCGCCCGAGCGCGTGCCCCCGGGCCACTCGCCGCCCGCACATATATCACATTCCAATATAAATTAGTTTTGGACGGACGCTGGTTTATGTGCCGAAATAAGCTCTCCGGGTAACCCAGATAATTAGCCGGTGCTTAACGTAACAGCTCTCGACATAAAAATATTAATAAATTAATAGAAACAGGTGCTTAACATGATTAGGCAATAGTTGTGTGTTGACTTGGCACCTCATGTACAAAGTACGCAATATGTGATTGTTGGGGTTGAGATCAGAAAAAATCTTTGAGATTCCTTTGTAAACAAGCAACAATAATGCATTGTGATATTGCATTACAATAGGACACTAAACGACTGTCATTTTGCGGTTTAATTCTTACTTGTCTACTATAACTGTTGATAGTACCTATGAGCATGAGTGACTATTAGTGACATAGTAGTGACAACACCACATGCATTGCATGCCTACCTAAATATCTATAACCTACCACCGATTCCGTTCTACGACGGCAGAAATTTCATTAACGTAACGATGTTTTTACGCATTCATTAGATCTGCTTCAGAAATGGACATGGTGATTTGATATAAATTCCATTTTCCCTTTGATCTGAAATGTTAAAAAAATATATAATGAGCATTCTTTAACACAGCAAACAAAAGTAGGTCTTTGCAAGTGTCGAGTAAAAATAAGCCGGTAATAATCGCACGCGGGTATCATTCATTTAGTCGCGTTTACGATTCGTAATTGTGGAGTGCATTCAAGTGGCCGCGGCTTGCGGTCGACGGGCGGCGCGGGCGCTTGTCTGACGCGCGCCGCACGCGATGCCCTAGTGTTTTAGTCCGCAAAGGTGCACTGCTGAAACTGAGCGCAATTTCTGAGTTTCGCCCGCGGCCGTCGCAAAATTACAACACACGCCGCCAGCGTAATTGCGAGCGGCCAAGTCTGCCCGACGGACGCGTGTGGGAACACCGACCGATTTATTAAGATTTAATCGCGCCCAATTAAAATACGCACCACATTATTACCGAATACAAAAAGCTTATGCAAATTCTCCGAGCGGCGTTCGGCGGCGCCACGCAACCCGCCCGCTACGAGCCCTCGCTACGAACGTAGCGCGTAGACGATGGAAAACGTAACATTTACGAAGTTGTGTTTGGTATGTTTTAAGCTCGCAGCTTTACATTTCTGATGAATCAAGACCAAAATGAATATATTTTCTTTCATGATTAAATAATTATACCAAAAAAGTTTAACTCTTGGAGTACAAACATGTTAGGTATATATTTAATACCGAGATCATAAAAATTAAAGAGAGTGTAAAATACGTCCAGAGAATGTGGCGCAGGTACTTACATTTAGTACATATAAGGGTTTTAAAAATTTAAGTAGGAGAGGCAGATCGCGACGATAACGTCTTCCCACGACACAGCGCGGGACCTCCCTGGCGCGCATACATTACCACACCACGCATTGTCGTCGATGCGCCCGCGCCTCACGCCGGCCACACGCATGCGCCAGCTTGAACCATTCACTCGATATATTCACCTGCACTCTCACTAACAATCAACCCAATTTGCCTTTTTTATTTCGCATACAACCTCTTGTATCGCACAACGTTAAAAGCTTTCCCAAATCAAACATCAAGTTGCAATTTTTCAACCGTAAAAGTCTGAACACTTTTTGCAAACAACCCTACAGCACCTACAGGTAACATTTTTAGACACGGTTTAGCTCATTTAATTCTACAGCCGCCTCTTGTCATCTGGTGGTGCGTACGCCAGTTGACCAAAGACTCATACATGCTTGTAAAAATTCCTGTAAAGCAGATCATCCAGTAACGCCAGTGACCCAGTGAGAGCATCCCGATCCCTGCTTCAGAATCGGCATTAGCATGTTAATGAAGGGGCGTGGTCGAGCGCGCGCGGCGGTTCCACACAAATCACGTCGTGTGTCTCCCACGCGACCCGCTCGGTGTGCCCCGGCCCTCGCGACCGTGATATATGCTCTTTTTAATAACCAATTACATTGTCCACTAAACCTTTTTATTTCAACTGTTATGTTTCTATTGAATTGTTCAGACGTTTTGTGGCACAAAAGAAAATTAGTAGGTATCTCATTTTCGTTGATGACTGTCTGTACCTATATGACGAACGTCCTGATTTGATGTAGTGGACAAAAATAGCAATAGATATTCCTTTTAAGTAGGTTAATCTCCTTTATACCCACACAGTCATACTACAATGACAATCCTCCGCATGACAAAATCAACAATCATAAATTCCAAAAAACTAGAACACCTACTCTAAATTACATTCCAAAGGCTGTGTTGATACATTAGAATGAAGAGCAGATCTGTAGGTAGCAAGAATTAACATAGTAACGAAGGGGCGGGCCGGCCGGTAACTCACGCCCGGCACAAAATAAATAATTTGACTCGAGGAATGTGGCCCGATAATGGTCCGAGGATACCTCCGCCGTGATGTTTGATCTTACTGTACGTACATACACACAGGCGTACGTACAGGCCCTTATGTTTAAAGCTATATGATTGAAGTGGATAAGTTCCATATTCGCAAATGTACAGTGGCAAGGTAAATATAAATAAAAACTTAAAAGTCAGCAAAATCTGTCTTAACTGCAAATTTTACGTAGAAAAACCTAGTTTGCTTAACGACTCGAAAAACTTGAGGAAAAATATACTACCTAATCAATTTTGGTTCCTCACCCACTAGAATTTTTTAGACAAGCGCCAAAATAAGTATAGACAGTTGCTTATAGACTTCTAAATCCACATAGAGATAGAACGAGTTATGGGAGTGAAACAAATTAAAACCTACACAGAATCAGTCACCTCTATTATCTAAAGTTTTTTCCGACCGACCTTAATCCTTATAAAGATTAAAGTCAAGATCCTCGGACGTCCTCTGAACCTCTAACATTTTTATATTATCCTCTAATTTACACGTGCCGGCCAATTAAGTATCGCAATAAAAAGCATTATATCGGAATTTGCTTAACATTTATAACAAGAATTTTAAGTGGGTCAGAAATAATACGTAAGCTTGATTTTAATCGGGTTTGTTTGACTTTGAAGGAGCTTACGATGCATTTATCACTTTTATGATACACAATCCAGTGTTTTAGCGTAAGTAATTAAACATTAATGAGCGTTCTTCAAATGCTCTGCAAATTGAAATGATTTATAAACCACTATCTTAGCATGACTGCGGGGAAAGTAATAAAGAGTGTAATCAGATATAGTTAGTCTAGAAAACAGCCAAAGATTTACGACTGTATATTTAATTGTACGTAATCCGAAAACTTGAAATCTAAAGTAACTCCACATTGAAGGGATCGAATGAAATAAAAGGCAGATATGTTTGTGTGTTGTATTTATTGGAACGTCTCGGTACCGCCGTACCATTCGGGGTCGTGCGTGCAGTGGGTGGCATCGACATTTGTCACCGGTCACCAGAATCTACAGTATCACTGAGCGTACTCTGAGATTTCAGAGCTCACGAAAATAGGATTGTTATAATAATATAATCATGCTTGTGAAAGAAAAAATAAGCTAGTTGTTGCCAGACCGCGACATTGTGCCAATTCTTAGGTTTCCGCCGATCTTCATGACCGATTTTATGAGACGGCTAACGGGGCGACGCTTAAGATAGGAGATATTAAAAGAAAATTGGCTGCTAAGTAAAACATCCAACTTATAATTACGTAAAAAAATCAATAGAATCCTATTTTACTGCCCGTAGGTACCTACCCACTTAATTTCATGAAAACTGAAACAGCAGGATCGATTTCATTGTTGTAGTAAATGATTAATTCTGTATACAGGGTTGCTTTTTAATGACCAGCCAAATTTAAGGATGTGGTACAGACCATCAAACTAAACAACTTTCTCCATGGGACCAACATCGTAATCGCGAATAAAAATTCAGCCGTCCCATACATTTAGGTCGAGTAGGTATTGAAGTTTTCTATGGGACAATTGATAAATTTTTCGCGATTACGATGTTGGTCCCATGGAGAAAGTAGTTTAGTTTGATCGTCTGTACCACATCCTTAAATTTGGCTGGTCATTGAAAAGTAACCCTGTATTTATTTGCTGTTGGTCCAAAATGCAACAATTTAGTAGTAACATACAAACACACACCATAATAGAGTATGAAAATGTCGATAGAAACAAGAAACAAACAATCACATCCAAGTTTTCGTAGATTTACGGCGCAAGGTAGAACTCGCGGTGGCCACTATCGCGGCAAGCATCGAGCACTATGCAAATGCAGTTTTTGCCAGCTACCAATTGAAGAGCACAGTCGAAGGTGCATCTCCCAGTGCTGGGTGGCCGTATGTTCACTATGGGGACTCAAGGGAATAATATGAAATTGCCAAGTAACTGTTTGCAGAATGTCTCATTGTGACTGCCAAGCCACGGGAAATATTCGCGTTTATTTTGCTTACAAACTGTCTCTAGCCGGTAAATCAGAAACATTCACAGGTCAACGAAAAGTTATAAATTCTTTTTGTTAAATTAATTATTCGGCGCTATAAGTAATTGTTTAGCATACTTGCAGTCCAGCTTAGAAGGCCGCTTGAGCAGCTTGACCAATCAATTGTAACCATTATTATCAGGTAATGTTTACGGGAATCTCCGCTAATCGTTTTATGCCATAAGTGAATTGGACCATAAAATTATTATGATAGCCATCTGGCTATCATAATAATTTTATCAGAGGAAAAAATTAGCAATTTAGCCTTTAAAAAGGTATAGGCTAAAATGCTAGGATTTTTTCCTCTGTGGTCTGTGATAGACTACATTTTTGATTGAATATAAACAGCCACTAGTGATTTATAGTCGTATACATCAAATACTTACATTTAAGTTCATTTTCCTTTTACTAGCGCTGCTGAACATCATAACATATAATGTGCTTTATTGTGCATGAAGTTACTACCATCTGACCTTTACCTTTGTAATCCATTTTTATATTCCTACAAGTCCTACCTACTGATTCTTTACTACCAGACTTTCGGACTTCTGATAGCCCGTAACGACTGCAGTGTCCGTATTCTCCTGCCGATACTTAATTGTAATTTATAAGTGCCTTGTTACGAATGCGATACAATGAATTATACAGAATGTCACCTCCCCGCCCGTACACAATCGTTGTACTAATAAATGTCACTAATTGTATAGAGGCAGAACAGACAACTCCACCGAACAACAACTAGTTTACATATTATAATATTCAAAATTGCTCTCAACGACTGAGTCATCCTTCGTCGGGATTTATATTCAATTTTGTTTAAGATCTCGTTCTGTTGTGGCGACATACGACACATTATTGTTTAGATAATTAAAATATTATAGGATTTAAAAAAACAACATATTTCAGAGGTTTTTTTTTGGCTCCGAGATAGCATTCAACAGTTGCATAGAAGGTATATTTTCGTTAGGTTTGTAATAAGCAAACAGAACTTGCATGTCCACAAAGCATTTGGAGGAAAATTTACTTCAAAAGTTAATCTTAATAATTCTTTGTCCAATATTCGGGTTATGGCTTGGTGGGATCAGTGTGATCGTTTGGTCCTTGGTTTTGAGTTGAATGAAGAAAATCATTTATCAAATTCAGCACAAATAAATAATAAAAAGGGTTGCGGCTTTTACCGTAGCAGCACTGCACCTTAAATACAATATTTTTTGCGTGCCGCGGCTCGGTGCGACACGACAATAAATTAGATGCGTTGAAATGTTTGTGTTGTGGCTCCGCGGCCGCTGTCGACGACACCGCACGCGCATACATTAGCGCACAATACCGCGGGGGGTGCCCATTGTGTCCTCACACTTATACGACCCAAGACCCCGGCACCCCGCCACCCCCGCCCGCCGCAGCACGCCCCTAATGAAGGATTCAACACCAGACCTGCAATTACAAGATAAAAATCTATTTTTATACCCCAAATAAATACTTCGTAGCTTCGCAGTCTAGAGTACTTTCAGTTACAGCTTTTGACCACGCATCACGATCGTCTGTTGGCCAACAGCCTTGCTATTTGCACGGTCCAGGTGACTGGAACATTTTGAACACAGTGATCACCATCTCCACCATGGCACGCTAGTAATAGTATTCGCAAAACTGATAGAGACTAGGAAATAAGCATAAAATCAACAAAGCGATTCATTGTACCCCTACATCATATGCGATCACATACTGTAGGGGTTTTAGAGTTGCACACACTAATTTCGGGTCTCCGCGGGTTCCGTGCCGACTAATGACCAGATAATTGTACGGCAGGTGCGCAAGCGCCGAGGGCTGCACGCCAAGCGCACACGCCAAGCGCCAAACGCCTCCCGAAGCCTTTTCAACTTTTTCGACTATCCGACGATAAAATTGTAAGAATAACAGTCCGCTTTAAAATGGATCTTAATCAAACAGATTTGAATAAATTAATGCTTTGCTTCCGTTCGGAGCGTCATGCATTCTTATTTCTTAATTTATGGCTCTTGTCACGTTATTAAGCATATAATTAGTTGTTATAAACATAAATCAATGTTACACGAAATTGATTTTTGTTGAAGTGTGTCACAGTTTCATATTACCCTGTTTCATATGACCCCATATGGTCCTGATGAAGTTTTACTCGGTGACGAATTATGTACTCTAGATTTTGGTCAATACAATGGTGTTCTTAATAAGTATGGTAAAATTTTAGATTTGGTACTTTCAAACCAATTAGTTAATGTGTTTGAATGTTCAAGTCCGCTGGTTCCCATCGACGCCTACCATCCAGCACTATTAATTATTATGGATTTCGTTGAGGCTCCTCTATTAGAGGGCGCGTCACGGACGCAATATCTGTTCGACAAGGGTGACTATGAATCTATCAACAAAGACATCTCCATGACTGATTGGGAATCCGAGTTTGCGACACGATCAATTGATGAATCATTAAACTTTTTTAATCAAGTTATTCTCAATTTACACACAAAATACATTCCACAAAAATTACATCGTAGCAAAACATATCCAACTTGGTACAATTCGGTATTAATTAAAACTATTAAAGAAAAATACAAATATTTAAAGAAATTTAAAACATACGGCAATATAGCTGATGAGTTAACTTTTAAGCTTCTTCGTGAAAGGGTAAAGGTATTAGAATCGCAATGTTATAAAAACTACTTGAATTTAACCGAGAAATCTATTAAAGAAAATCCTAAGTATTTTTGGACCTTCGTTAAAAAACGACACAACTCAAATGCAGTTCCGAGCACTTTTAACTATAATAGCGAAGTGTTGCGTACCGGAGAAACAATATGCGAAGCGTTTTCTAAATACTTTCATTCTACATTTCTAGATACTAGCCCTAGTCACGGAATTTCTTCTTCCCCTCTTTTTACTGAATCTTCCAACCTGTCTGATATATGTAGCATTGCAGTGAACGTTGAGGAAATTTCTAACTTGCTTCGCAAATTAGATACTTCTAAAGCGGCTGGCCCCGATAATATTTCTTCCAAATTTCTTGTACGTTGTTCGACTTCGATTGCCCAACCTATCTCGATTCTCTTCAGGAAATCTTTGGATACTTGTACTGTACCTGAACTTTGGAAATCGGCTTTCATAACGCCTATTCACAAAAAAGGAGTCAAAACCGAAATTGTAAACTATAGGCCGATATCCAAGCTCTGTATTGTGGCAAAAATCTTTGAAAGGATCATCTATAACCAGGTGTATAGTGCTCTTAAAAATTCGTTTAGTTCCTTTCAACATGGTTTCTTGAAAGGAAGGTCCACCGTCACCAACTTAATTTTGTTCAATGATTTTATTACCGACGCCATGGATAATGGTAAGCAGGTTGATGTCGTTTATACTGATTATAGTAAAGCTTTTGATCGGATAGACCATGAGATCTTATTATCAAAGTTATATGGTATGGGAATACGAGGTGATTTACTTAGATGGTTTTCTTCTTACCTGGAGAACAGGTCCCAAGCAGTAGTATTAAGCAATTACATGTCTGGTTGGGTGCCTGTCCCCAGCGGAGTTCCCCAGGGCTCACTGCTCGGTCCATTACTTTTCATTATCTATACAAACGACATCAACTCTTGCCTCATTTCGTCCAGACTGTTGTGTTTTGCTGACGACATGAAAATCTATGCCACAATATCATCACATGTGGACGTGATCGCACTTCAGGATGATTTATGTCGTCTGGAGGCTTACTGTCGTCGGAGTAAGCTTGATCTTAACCCTGCTAAATGTACCGTTCTAACATATTCTCGAAAGCGCTCAATTATACCTTCATCGTATATCTTAGGTGATCAAGTACTACCTAGAACGAATTGCATCCGTGATCTGGGGATATATCACGATTCTAAGCTTACTTTTGAATTTCATGTTGATGCCATAATCGCTAAAGCATCTAAAGCACTAGGCTTCATAATGCGGCTGTCCAAGTGCTTCAATCAAGCCAAAACTTTAAAAATACTTTACTGTACTTTCGTTAGAAGTCACCTAGAATACGCGTCTGAAATCTGGAATCCGTGTTATCAAAAGTACATTGATCGGATAGAGAGCATCCAGAAGAGATTTATCAAGTATTTGTGTTATCATCAGAAAGTGCCCTACCGGTCTGAAGATTACCTCAACCTCTGTAAGAAGTATCATATACTACCCCTAATTAATCGGCGAGCAATCTCTGACTGTATTTCATTATTTAAAATTTTCAATAATTCTATTAATAACCCCGATATTCTATCAAAATTTTATTTTAACGTTCCCGGAAGGTCGAAGCGATGGAATGCACCATTGCGTGTTCCATTTACCTCAACGAATTACAGAAAAAATTCATTTATAGTGCGTGCAAGTAGTAACTTTAATGATATGTGTAAGCAGCATGATTTTGATCCTTTCATAACAGGTGTGTCCTCGGCCAGAAAGTGCATGAGCCTTAGCTTTTTTAATTAAGTGTTTGTATGTTCAGGTTTTTTTCTTGTATTGAATATGAAATGTGAATCTAGTCTAAGCTTGAATGTTATACTGTATTTTTTCTTTCTTTTTTTGGTAACTGTGTTGTGTTGTTCACACTCTCTCTTTTCAATATGTTTTTAGAAGTGATGACTTTTAATTGGCTGTCAGTCTCACATACTATTTTTCATTCTATTTGTTTTTAGCTGTAAGTCATCCATAGTTAATAAATAAATAAATAAATAAATAAATAAATTACTCAAAGAAACTTCATATTTTTTCGAGCATAGTTTATACAATAAGTACTTGTTCGGTATAATTTTTTTTTAACACGGTATGAACAACATGTTCACGGTTTTTTTTAACATGGTATGATCTTCGTAAAGATCATTAGTTTTTTAGGCAATAAACACAACAGCTGTGCCTCTTGGCGAAATCGTCGAACCTAATTTTTTAATACTTTTTTTCTGTTTTTTTGTTCCTATGTAGCATTTATCTAAAACCTGTACAAACAGTGCATTTAAATAAATAAATATCATGAAAGTTCCAGACATATATCCAATTGTGATGTTTTGATAGGCGCTATTCAATAAATTATTAAATTATCTTGTTTTGGCAATTTTCTTGTTTTCCTTGGAGAACGCAACAGCAATCAGCAAATAACTTTTGTTGACAAAGAAGTTGAACTAACTCTATTCAAAGATTGTGATGTCAATAGAATTTTCCTGTGGGGAATTCACGAGAAAAAAAATCCATTTTCTTCATTGGATAATCACAAACTGATTATCCAATAAAGAAATGAAGATAATACCTATTATAGTGAATTATCTCAATACATAAATGCTATATTTATATTACATAGCAATAACTGTATCAGCTTAAGCTTAGCAACGGCTGTTACGGCGAAAGAATTTTTTTTTTCTGGACCACCTGGTACGCCACCCGCGCCAGAGCCAAGCACAAAAACTCAACGAAAAAACGTCATAATATTTGAATATTATTACAAAAAACAATTAAGGGTGCCGCACGTCACCTGTCGCGGGCACGAGATACGCATTTGCATAGAGAAACCAATTTCTAAGGCTACGACTTTGAGGTCGTGACTAGCGATTTATTTGTAAAAAAAAAAAATCGATGCTTCACCAAAGTTTTGGCTCGCCACAATTTAAAGGTAGGTGAAGCATATTGAATTTTATTAAAGTAGGTGTTCCGGTGTACGTAACTGCCTTATTTCATAAGTAAAATGATTATGGCTACGCGCAGCTACGGGCGGCTACGCGTTGCTACGCGCGTCTTCGCGGCGTAGGCGACACGTAGCGACTACGTTACAAACATTCTTGGCTAAGTCAATTTGTATTATATTATAACCTAATAAAAAATATTATTTTTTGTATATTTTTACACTATTTTGCATGCCATTTTAAGATCACAAAAATATATTTTCTTTTAATATCTAATTTACAAGTAGGTACAAGTCCGCTAATTAAAAGTGCCGTGCTTTCCTATAATTTAGTTACATGCAAGATCTATAATTATGGCAAAGATTATGTGTGAATACTGTGTTTGTAATAGTTGGTAAGTCTTTATATAAATATGTATATGAATAAATAAATCTTGATTATTTAAAAAATCGTCTTAAGGACTTGACTATAAAGTCTAATGTTGAATTGTCTACAGTTTAATTTTACAAAACTATAAATTTATGCATTTGAAAATATTTTTTAAACACCGCTATTTTTTTAAAAGTTTAACATGCTCTCAGCCTAAAACCAATTTTACGACACATTTTTAAACAATATTCTTTATAAAAGACCTTTTGTTGTACTCGAGGCACACTTTGCGATACTATCTAACGTTTATCTAACAAAATAAAAAGCTCCTTTGTTACATCACTTTCCATTTTATTTATACACAAATAATTGTTTATGCCGTTTTAGAAAGAAACACATGCCTATTGAAAACTGACGCTGACTCTTAATGCACATTAAAAGAACAATTTAAAAAAAACAATGCCTTATGAAACGTAGTACTTAAAATTCTTGAGATACTTAGGTATGTACCTAACAACCATAATACAAATTAGTTTAATAAAGTGGTATTATGGCCCGGACATATTTATTAATTAATTAATTAATAATACAAGTAATTAATTAATGATTTCTTAATTTTACAAAATACGCGCATTGACGTGGAGTTGCGGACACCAGCCCGTATTACCTATTATTTACCTTACCACTGCTCCCAAAACGATGAAGGAAAACCGGCAAAACCTAGAACCAAAAATTCGAAAACATTTGACATCTATCAATCTGCACTGGGCCAGCGTGGTGGATTTCGACTCACTCCCTCTCAAAGAGAGGAAACCTGTGTCCCAACAGTGGGAATATTATAGGCTGAATATGATGAAACTTAAGTATTAACATACCTGTACGTAAACAAATTATCATGAAGGTGAAAAATGTGAAGAATGAGTCAGATTTGCTATAGTTAAGGATTGTTATGAAGATAAAACAATACATAAACATCAAACAAATACATTCCCTGATCACACTAAACTGCATGACACACACACCTCGATGTCTTTTGGGATTCATCTAAACGAGAAAAAACAAAAACAAATTCCGAATCTCTTTCGGTAACAATCGTGTTTATGAATAGTGAGACACATGTCATTGTCTATTGAAAGCATCCAATCATCGGGTCGTCAGTGGTTGAGTAGTACTGGTAATGTAAACGGTCGCGTCTACTCTATTGTGACCGGGAACAATTCCGTGTTATGGATGCCCCGCTGGTGACTAAACTCGCAGAACTAGATTAATCTATGCTGCTTAGAAGTTTAGGATTAGGTACATCTACATTCACCATGGGCCAAAATTTCATACAAAATTTCAATACCTACTCAACCCAAACATTTGGGATGGCTGATTTTTAACTTTGACGTTCAAAAGTGCCTTTTAAGCGCCTATTTGAAATAAATTATTTGACTTTGACTTTTATTTTTTTACAATTAAGTTTGATGGTCTGCACCACCACCACATCCATAAATATGAGCACACATGTCTGATACACGCTGTATATGTATACCTAATTTTATAACTTAGTTGCTTTTCGTGTCTGTGTGTGACCGCGTTGTTTTTGATGCGGTTTTCACCATCATCTAGTGAATATATATTCAGGAAAAAATAATAATGAAAATAACTAATTAATCATTTTTTTTTTTCAAGGTTATGTGTAGTATAGGTATAATACGATAATATTAAACTTATATATAATAAAGAAATCTCGATGTTTTTCATGTTTATAAAAACCGTGCGAGGGGCGCAGGGGCGGGCCGCTAGAGTATTTGATAAACTGTTATTAGTCCCTACATATAGGTACGGTTACTATGTTACCAACATTCTGAAACAGTAGTCATTCAAGCTTCTTGCATTTAATTTTTTTTAGTTTCTCAAATTATAATAACGCTTATTGGGCGGTTAAAAATCCTCGTGTCTAAACAGTGCACTTTATAGACATTGTCCAGTGTGTAACCTGCCCTCTGTTGCATAACTTTCATAAAAAATAGTTTTCTTAAGCTGCACTGTAACAGCCGCGCGCGCCGCACATTCCGCGGTTTGCCGCTGAAAATTATGGTCTTTACTTCAAAACGTCTTATAAGCCACTAACAGATTTAATCTAAAATGTGCGCTAAAATTAGCACGGTAAAGCCTTAAATTGATTGTTCAGTATTTGAATGGAAGTGATATTAAGCGATATTTACGGATAAGCAGGTGCGGCGGCGGCTTTGAAATCTCTTATGACCGCTGATCTGCGCATTGATACAAATTGCCTCGTTATACATACTTGCCCATCGGCTACCGACTATCGACACTCCAAAGCGTAAAAATTGATCGCTTCTGCACTTCTTTACCCCATTTGGTAAAGATAGTGTCATACTATACTGTCTGCCAGGGTCTACTTAGGTGAATGAGTAGGCACAACAAATTGTCATGGATGTCTATCCACTGTAACTCCACACAATTTATTTATGCTTGCAATTCATAATTCAGATTTTTATGTTAAGACACTTTGATGTTTTCAGCTCTGCTTTCAAAATTCCCTTGTAAGTGTAACGCATTCTACTAAATTATAAGATGTCACACTTTAGATAGACATATTTATGCGGGACTTGAGCTTCAAAGTAAGTAAAAATAACCAGAAGACAATTCAAATCCAAAATCTCAAACTGTCCAATGATTCACATAAATGTTTTGTATTTCTATCCATCTTTACGAACACAGTTTAGGAGTATAAGAATGTTTCCAAAATTCGAACACCGACGGTAGTTTCGTAGGCTTGGGTTTTATAAAATTTGCTTGTATTTTGCAAGTAATTTTTAACGGCTGCCATTTTGAAACCCAAGCTTTAATAAAATAACATACTTACAGAAAATAGAAATAATATATTAAGTCCAGCTCTGAAATACGACAAACGTTTGTTATTTTAAAGTTGACACTGCGTTGCTCGGAGCGACCGCACGCAAACTTCGATACACTGCCCCATAATGATTTTTAAACCAGTGACGACCTACCCTAAGGGGACAGCACACTAAATGGAGTTATATTTATCTTCTTGCTTATAATTTAAGTTACCGCTAAAGGATAGTCTTCTCCGGAAAAAAATCTTAGTTATCAATTACTTCATCGTTAAATTTTATATGTGCTTAAACTTTAAAAGGTACGGTAGAGCCGAAACAACGGTAGGCACATTCAAAAATCCGGCTAAATGCTCATTTCCTTTGATTGTAGCGTTGCATGCAGTTCTAGTTTATTTTTTACCATAAAGAACTAATTTAACTACCCAAATGAAGGTAATGTGGAATTATGAAAATTGCAAAAAATCAGCGTGCATTGTGCGCTCGGTAGCGCGCCGCCCGGGGCGCTCGTGCCATTCGCGTTCCAATTTCGAATGCAAATTTTGTTTTTGGAAAACAGAACGATGGCGTTATGACCACTCATATTCATATCGTGGCAGGGTTCTGACCGGTTGCGTGTCGAGAACATTGCACTTTGATGGTAGCCCTCTCCCAGGCATGTTGTTCCTACTTCCCTTCTAGCAGCAACTACAGAAAAATGCATAAATTCCGACGGCTAAATTAGGATCAAGCAGGGTATGCAATGCTAAATGCAACTAAGACCTTCTTGGTCAAACATAGCTTCAGAAACAAATAGTTATTTTATAAATTATAGGTAAGAGATGAGATAATTAAATCAACACCGCAAGCGGAGGATTAAAATTAGGGATAAAGCGCCTACAGAGACTACGCTTAAAATACATAAATGTTGATTTGCCCCAGATTCGCGGAATTAAATAATTCGATCAATTACAGTAATAAAGCAAAGCATGAAGCCGAAACGCCCACATTTTTCAAGTGTCCGCATTGTAAGTAAAGTAGGCTAATGCCATCAGGCTAACGCCTGTAGAAGTCCTAAATGGAAATATATACTGCCGCTATAAAATATACGAGCACAACTAGGCCAGGTCACGCACATACTCAACCCCTATTAACTATTTAACTCACGAATCATTTGTATTAAGAAAATTTTCGCATTTGAATAATATTAAGTCATAGGAACTCTCGTGTAATACATAACTAACCTATAGCAAAAATAAAACACAATTTCCTTGAAATAAACAAAATCTAAACTAGTTACAGCACGAATAGCAATGAAAAAAAACTATAGCTGATATATGGAACACATGCGAGTCACCTAACGTGAGTCAAAACCCAGCTGTTCAAGAACACAACACACATTTTTCAGCGATGTTTACAAGGTCGGTCACTCACACGCGCATATACTATAATCATAGACAACATGCACTTTTGACTCACGACGATGCGCGCTGGACGTGTGTAACACCGTGTACCTACCTACATAATATTAATGAATCACCTACGTAAGTGAATCACGGCATTGGCGCCGCCGAAACATATTATCTCTATGTCAGTCCCCCTACTACCGCGGAAAACGGAATTAGTCAATTGTTACATTGATGATATAAAAGCAGATTATGATTCAATGAGTCGAAACAGTGATTTCGTAAACTGTTCTGATTTCGGTTCTAGGAAATGAAACGAAATTACGGTGAAGAACAGAGTAACGGGCCCTAGATACAGAATCGGTGAATCAGAACCAAAAATACAATTAACTGAATCACTGTAAGTACCTACAGACCTACTGCAGGTTATGTGCTAAAATACAATTTGGCAGACTTTGTTAAAGATGATTGTATTTTTGAGACTAATCTTGAAAGATAAAATTATACTGATATGCATGTCGTGTACATTGCGAATAGATCTGACTGAATAGTTAACAGTCGTAATTATCCAGAAACATTGAAGTCGATGCATTCTCTTGATAGAGAACCACCAGGCCTCCTTAAATTCCATGGAATGGATAATAAAGGCTCGGCGATCGATGGTGAATAGATAATTAGGGAGGTAGTTTGTTTATTGTTGTGAGTTCTTCCCTTCCTGTCAAAAATCATTATTCTTTCCAATTTTATTTTAAAACAGCTCCAACGTTCAAGCCATGCATTGCATGAGTACCTACCTATATTATGTTCTGGGATGACTTTAATAATTGACTGCGCCAGATTGAATGAACGAAATTACGGATCGTTTACTTTCAAGTCCTTGTAATTGGTAACCGCTTCAACATCCACATTACGTGCGCAGACGCAGTATATCGATCATGGATCGCTGTGGAAGGCCCAATTTGTTTGTGCTACTAAATCATGGAACAAACGCGCCGCTCGATCTAAATCGATTTGTCCAAATTATGAGACGGCGGTAATATGAACGATGCTGGCTATCCCCCTGATATCCTCTTTAAATATTGGCCGTTTGTAAAACACCTGCGCTTTCGCTAACCGCATCCAGACGGACTCAAGTTAAACAACTCAAACACAGATGTTCAACATCGTCCTAGTTAGGTATAACATTATCAAGGAATATGTTATTGCACCTGAATTTGTAAATATTAAGAAAGGCAGGCATTAGAAAACGTCGCATATTGGAAAAAATCGTTGCACAATAATAAGAAATAGTCATCTTACAGAAAGTTGCCTCGTATTTTTAATATATTTGCAATAAACTTAAACAAAATTTTCGTCGTGTACATTACTAAACAAACCACAAAACAAACATACAGAAAAGGAACATTTCAAATATGAAACGAAAATCTGTTGCATCACTTACATCACACGTTGAAATTTATTTTTCTTCTGGCATGCAAGTGTGAAAATTCAAAATTGGAATTAGAAGTTTTGACATGTTTATTTTTTAATCTGCCAATTACACAATGGTTTTTTTACCATGGCTTGGGATAGGGACTGGTTTCAATATACGAGGTACGAGGTATAAAACATCGTAGGTAGCAGCCGGGATGACTGGCTGTTTTGAGTGGAATTAACAAAATTTTGATAACACAACAGCCGCGGTCATGGCTGGCTCACCATATGCCAGGGTCGTTAAGTAATACTTATGACGAGGAATTTACTTGAAAACTTTATAACTTGGGGTGACCCATAATGCTTACTTGATGTAACTACGTTTTATGATACTCGGTACCTATTTACACCAACACTTTGTTTTTTACCAATTGATATAATAGATACCATCCATTTTTTTCGTTAGGTTTTGATTAACAAATAAACTGACTAACTTTTTATTTATTAGACCAGTAGATCATTTCCTCGTTTAATAAAACCTTCGCTTGCGATTAGGACATACAATTATTTAGAGCTTATATATTTACCGTTCTAGTACTTATTTAATACAAATTAAGTAGTATGCCCTGTTTCAAAATTCATAATTAGGCTGAGTAAAAAGATATCAACACTCATTAGATCCTTGTTTACAAAAAATCTAGGTAAGTACCTACACCATACAAACACAGATCAGTTTATAATTAAGTAAATAAAATATGATCTATTAATAGCTTATTAGTAAGCAAAAGAATGTTCAAAGGTGCCGCTCAACGCCAAATGGTCCACTATAATAATGACCCTCGATTTGTTGCGGGGCGGCATGTTGCGAATAAATATTGGGCAAATTAGTAGATCCCTCTGCCGATGACGTAGTGACGACTGACGTCCACCTGTCATTGTTGTCGTATCGACAACAGTCCATGTGTTGACGTATCGAGACCGTAAAGTTTCAGTCGAACCCAATGAGCGTGAAATGTCATTAGGTCGGGACTTCGAGAGAACCATCTGCTTAGTTTTTTTTCTTAGATTAGGGTGCCGATATGTTTAGGCCTTTACTTCAGTTGTGACGAGTTGCGATTTTTTTCCTAGTTAAGTATATAGTTTATTTTTTAATTATTTTAGTCACATGACCAAAGACTATTAATATAAATTTAAGTAAAAAAACTACTTAAATTTATATTAATAGTCTTTGGTAGGTACTTTTTACTAGCCTACTCTGTCCCGCTCCTGGGCAAAGGCCTCCCTCCACTCCTTCCATCTTCCGCGAGCCCGCGCGTCCTCCTTCCAGTTTTGACTTTGACGGAACGTATCCAGCTCGTCCCGCCATCTACTACGTGGTCTTCTGCGACCCCGCCTCACTGTCTCAGGGCACCAATTATGTGGTATTTGGGCCCACAGCCTGTCCGGCATGCGGCAGACATGTCCTGCCCGATCCCGTTTAAGTTAGGCAGCCTTTTGAGCCACGTCAGCAATTTTTATTTTGGAGCGCAGTAGTGTGTGACCTAATCCAAATTTTTATACTTAGGTACCAATTTTCATTCAAACTCTAGGTTATTTATTAAATAATTAATTTGTCTACCTAGCAATTTTTAAGTTAAGTAACTAATTATTTAATATGCAGTTTTTTTTTAATCTATGTTTGTTTATGTATTGTAGCAAACTTAGAGAACGCCTGAGACTTAAAAAAAGAATAGAACTAACTTAACGTTTTGTGTAGAAATATTTTTCATAGCAATACAATAAGCAATGTAAAAGGTAAAAAATAATATCACTAACCTGTAAATAATAATATCACTACATAGTATAAAACAAAGTCGCTTTCTCTGTCCCTATGTATGCTTAGATCTTGAAAACTACGCAACGGATTTTGATGCGGTTTTTTTTAATAGATAGAGTGATTCAAGAGGCAGGTTTATATATATAACATATGCATGCATGTATAGTAGAGAAACATTGATAATTTTAGAGGTTTCTAATGTGATGTCGTAAATAAACACATTTTTTTGCGCTTACTTTTCAAACGCTGGCTGAACCCAACGAGATAGGTCAGAATAATGTACTACAGTATTGTACACCTTAAAAAGGTCTACAAAAAGTCCGCGATGGTATATGTCTATCTCTTAGGGATAACCCACAATAATCATTTTTTATCCTTTACTTTTTACGAGAAATAATGGCTTATTTACGAAGCGATTTTAAGCAATAGGTACAGCATTAATCCTTATCCAATTAAGTACCTTAAATACATTGTGCATTTAATATAGATAAATATGGCCCTTTACAGCATGTAATATATAATTAAATAATTTTAGAAATATTAACATTCAAGGTGATCACGTGACATCCATATTTTTATGAACTTACGTACATCTTGTTGCAAGTTGCATAGATGTTTTGTTATTAAGTAAGTAAGTATATTTTCTGTTTGCATTGATGTCAGCTATCGATTTATACAGGGTTATTGGAAAAACATTAACAACCTCTTATGAGGTCATTGGTGCCGATTCCCTTGTTCACAATCTAAACTAAATTTAAGTTCAGTGCATCTTTTTCTTTCTATTTCATTAAGAAAGGGACAGAAGATAAATATTAGTTAAGTTCTGTCAAATTAGTCAGCGCCTGACGTAAATTGACGTATTTTTAGTAGCCAATTTTTTAATCACGTCTAAACTTATCTATGGATTAGGTAATTTGACAGGACTAAATTAATATTTCTTCTGTCCTTTTCTTAGTGAATTAGAAAGAAAAAGATGCACTGAACTTAAATTTAGTTTCGTTTGTGAACAACAGAATCCGGGCCATTGTACTCATCATTATGAACAACTTTTACTATGGGACCAAACCTGAAATCGCGAAAAAAAATCAGCTGTTCCCTACATTTTGATGAGTTATACGAACATAAATGTAGGGAACAGCAGATTTTATTTTGCGATTTCAGGTTTGGTCCCATAGTAAAAGAAGTTGTTCATAATGATGAGTACAATGACCTCTTAAGAGGTTGTTAATGTTTTTCCAATAACCCTGTATAGGTTTCAGACGTGGCTGCCATTTTGAAAAAAAAAACAAAATGCCGGACAGGTAGTTATCCCACGGACCTTCAAAGCCTTTTCTAAGGTATTCTTTAGGCATATGTAGGTATCACGTGATCACATAAATCCTAAAGGGTTTTATTTTAGGTAAGTAGGTTAGGTACCTACCTAAATTGTTTCTGAATTTACTAGACTAGTAAGTAACCCCTTCCAGTGCAGTAACGTCCGTCTTGGCTTCCATTGATTGTGTTGATTATTAATTTTAATTTAATTTTTTTGACGCTGTCTGTACATTGTACATATCCATCGGACGAGTTGGGAATGAGACGAAATAAAGCATGAAAGGAGTTAAGAAGCTGACCAGATGCACAAGGTGACGTATTAGTGAATGTGACCTATTAGGGATAGCGAACAAATAGCCAATGTGACGAATGGTCATCGTACTTATCCTAACTTATGTTTAATCAGGTATTTTTATTTAGAGGTGGAGTTACAGAGGTTTGGTTTACAGTACCTAAAGCATATTAGTAGGTACCTACTTATAATTAGTGTGGACATCTAGCCTCTAGGTCCTACTTATCCTACCAATTATGAACAGAAAGAACCTACCAATTACCTAGGATTTTACTTAGAATAAAATTATTTGAGTTAAAACTTAAAAGCTAAACCGGATGGAAAGACGGAAAAATTAAATACGTGAACAGTAAAAAAAAATCTCTATTCCGCTCGGAAATGGAACCACCCCATTAGAAATACAACAATGCAGTATATACCTAGACACCACTCAGCCCAAAGCAAAACCGCAAAAAAAAAACAGGCGTGCATACGACAACCGGACGAAAACGAAACGCAACCACGGAACGAAACGTCAGTCTGTAGGGAGCGTTGTTGAGAGTAGTTCGTGTCGCTCTGCACTCTCAACACAGCTGATTCCGCACGCGTCTTCATGAACGTATACGAAAACTTAACAAATTATACAATTATCTACCTCACGCATACAAACTGTGACTTTTAGTGTCGTGAACGCATTTTTTATATTGTCAAAAAAATAAATAATAGTTTTGAAGTGGGAATACACATTTCAGGAAAATGAGGGGTAAGTCCTATAGAATTGTTATTATTATCAAATATAAATGTACTTTCACATTAATTAACATTTAAATTAATAAATATAAAATACTTCTTACAAAATGGATTAGTTAACCGGCAAAAAATTGCATTTACAGTATAGGTTATGTTTACATTAGTCGATAACGTAAAACAGATTAAGAATTTAACTAAATAAACGATGTTTATTGAAAATTGTCATCTCTCAATATTGCAAGCTACATTTATGAGTAAGTATACTTATCCACTCTCATTTCGTTCAATTATTTTGTTAATTTTTAGTAGGAACCTTGTTTGCTAGGACAACATACAGCAACTAACAAGTCTTGATCTTTCTAACTTTTAAAATGTTTGTTTTAATAACTTGAAAATTAAATAACTTGAGTTTATTTTAAGTGCTGTAAATATGGATAACTATATCAAAAATATTAAATGTTTAAAATTGCTTCTTCGTTTAAACTTGAAATAGGCTATAAGTCATGTGTAAGCTTAGTAGTAATGTGTCATACATTACAAAATATGCTGTAATCTACCTGCAGCTTGCTATAAATATGTTTAATTTACGAGTACCTAAACTAGTAGCAAAAGAAAATGAAAAGCATTAATATTGATACTGGGTTCTATAAATTAAATATAATATGTAGAATGTAGATAAACCGCCATTATTTGATATTATATAAATAAATTTGGCAGTAGATACCGTAGGTAGTAGTCTACCTACTCACAGTGGGCGCGACGTGATCTATAAAACAGTTTCGATTAACAACAAAGTTTTTAATTAGGACTACCTATATCACTTGTTTATAAAACATAAATGACATACTTACTCAGCTATCTCAATGCAACGTTATAAAAATTAAACAGTTCTAATGCATTTTGAACCTTAAAAATGATGTGGATTTTCCTCAGTTCATAAAATGTATAAGTTGGACTTCGAGTAAGTACTTAGGATTGACATGGACGTATGATACCTATTTAGGTACTAGTTACCATTTAATATAAGAAAAATTAGCCTATTTCAGAATCGTGATCAGAAATTACATTTCTCCGTTACAATTCATTCGAAATGATCAGTGTCGCACGATTTCCGGATAAATAGAAAAGCTACAAAAGAAATTGAATTGATATCCGTGAATGTTAGAAAATTGTTATTCAAAAGTTATAAAGTATTAATTTTAAAATCATATTAATCTTTACAGTTAACATGAGGCGAAAATTTTACGTTAAAAGTTATTTTAATTTCTAAACTTTATTGAATTCATTGATATAGAAGAAAAAAATACAATTTAACATCATAATAAAAAAACGTAATTCTAAAAGAAGAAATTCTCAATTCGTTTTTAATTTGATAGGTACCTTCTAAGTTATCAAGACATAATTTAAAATATTTTAAGTAGGTAGGTAGTTATAACAATGAACAGTGATCAAAATAATTCACAAACAAAAAAAATATACAAATTGACTACCTAAAGGTTACTTTCAACGTTATATTGTTTCACTATAGTAAATGTTTTTGCTTTGATCACTATCATGTGTAAGGAAAGGAGTCGCCAACAACTCAATGTACAGAGGCCAGCACATCAAGCTATCCCAATCTGTCAAATTTATTTGATAGATTTTCATATTCAATTCGTAAAATTTGACAGATTGGAGTAGCTTGATGTGCTGGCCTCTGTACTTAAATAAAATTCTATATCACACGAGACCGCCAGACAGCAGGGTCTATGCAATAAAATTAGAAGCAAGAAATCAATAGGATACTGAAAAAATCAAAGAGCGTATTTGTAGAGTAATAAGTTAACCAACATAAATATAATAGCTAGTTTTATTTTATTAGTAGTATTTGGCGAAATAAACGCTAAGTAGGTTAGAATACTCCTACTAAGTAACTTATTTTCATCCTGATAACTTTAATGCATGAACTTCTTAAACGTTGAAACACGTTGTTATACATTTGTACATCATAGACTCTTCTGAGTCATTATCAGATTGATTTCATCATTTTAATTTACATAGTAGAATTACCAGATTTGCATTATGTGATAGATTATAATGATTACGTAATTTTCTCTACGGTGTGTATCTTTGAAACCTAATCGCTTGTTTTTTGTTGGGATTTGGAGCATTTCAGGTTCAGGTGACATATTGTAACTACATATTCTCATTATCATTGCACACCGAAGTTCAAAGAAAAAAAAAATGTAGTTTAATAATAGTCAATAAGTACCAAAGAGTGGTTTAGCAGTGACGTGTATGAACATGTTACGACCAGGATAAGTGAGTGCGTCGCACCGTGTGTTCAAGGGCGTAAACCGATACAAAACATTAAAACACATAAGTATTGTTATTATCCTACAGTACTTCTTAAACAGTATAAATTATAAGTAGGTATTTACATATTAAATGTTGATAGCGTTAATGAGATGTTATAAATCGATCAATTTATTCAAACCACACGAAAAGTTTGAAGTACTGTGGCCGCCGCCGGAAGTTCCGACAGGAAATCGCGGGTAAGCGCTCCGGGCTGGGCATGGTGCCAGTCACCGCTAGAACCAATTTACGTTACCCCGTAGGTATATCACATACTCGTACCAATAATATCTAAGTACACGTGTGGGTCAGGTAAATAATCAGAACAAGTTACATAAAAGCTTTCCTTCTTTTAATTAATCTTTTTTACAGTCTTTCTTTGGAGTCGAATTCCGCAATGTGAATTTATTACCCTTCCCACTTGCAAAACGAATAGCGTACTTTCACGGCTTCGTAATAATGGAAAGAGACTACAAGAGATTAGAACATAATGGTGCGGAGGTGGGTGCGTGGGAACGCTCCCAGAGTTCACGTGCCCGGCACATCGCTCTACCATACCAAATCTTACATGAATATGCTAGATTTAGATAAAAATCCCCCCATCTAATAGCGCGGATTCAATTAAAGAAGGCATTATTTGCAACGAAAGTACAATGAGGGAACTATCGGTATGCCAAGATCTTTATCTTCTCGAGAATTTTATTTTGAATGGTAGGTATGAGTATACTTTTATATTAAGAATCTTATACTTATATTTAAATTTCACTGTCTATTCAGTGCCTACATTACTCTTGAAAGGCAATTTTTATTAATGGTTCACTTATTTTAAATTTGAATGTGAGGTATGGGAATGTAATTTGTTTTTATAACTTCTTTTGGTACAGTACAGGTATGAGGTAAGATACTTACATACCATCTTACGCAAACCTTACTAAGTGCACCAGACATGAGTACTTATTTAATGAAAAATATTATATTAAATAATTAAATTAATTCCCATTGCTTAAAATTTTGTTAAAACGTATCCAGACCTGCATGAAAACTCAGATGCCTTCAATTGCAACATAAGGATAGAATCGTTTGTGATTTTTTGAGTCGTGACACAAATTATAAATATTTATAAAGCATATTATGAATAATACGTGTGAATGAACTACATAAGAAAATCAATTATACTTCCATTCATAAAGCCATAATAATTCTATGCAGCGTAGGTGTCCATAAGTCACCGTCTAATAAATCTGCAAGTCCAGCCGTTAGCTGCTTATGAATAAGCTTAAATAAGTTCAGGCTTGTTGAACTTAGCAATCATAACATTTTACAGTTTTTTCCAAAACAAACATGAAAAAATACTATACCTAATACCGAAATAATATCTAATGAACAAGAAAGTAACATTTCTCCAAACTCATATGTGAGAACATACGAAATAATTTTTGTTTCCATGACAATATTAATATAATTAGTCATGTATATGGTAATGTGGGTTATTGAAATGACTGTTGTGTCGCGTAGGCTCGTGCGCTCGTTTGACTGGCAACGGCAATAGGTGCCTAGTTAGTGGTTCCGGATACGGATCGGACGTGTCGGATGTCGGCGTGAGTCACGCGGCGCCCACGCCGCCGCGCCGCTCCGCCATCGCCAGTGCGCCCACTGGCGCCCAGGTTGCACCGCCAAACTACAATAGTACTGTGTAATAGTTTAAAAAGTACAGTAAACGATAGTTATAATTACATTAGAGGATCAAGATTATTTGGTCCGACATTAATTATTATTTGTCAAACTAATGACTGACATAACGTAGCCTTGTATGTTATCTGTTTTTTCAGTTCTGTGTATGTTATAATGATTTTATAAATAAATTCAATTAATATCGTATCATTAATGTATTTTTCTCATCTTAAAAAAAACAATTTTTAAGTTACCAAAACCAATAGTACCTATTGAGTTTTGCCAACTGAACGAAAGACGATCTTTACTGGCCTGGCCGCATTTAATCATCTAAGTAGGTAGGTAGGTAGATTTCTTACGCTTCACGTTCTTCGCAAGAGCTAAGAGTTGGCTTACCTACTCAAAATAACACATTTTATGGATACTATTAAATCGGCATGACGAGTTTAAAACCGTAACGCTATCATGACAATGACTGCGGACTATCTTACAAGCAGTCTTCTAAATTAACGCGGTCGCTGTTGCCGAGACAGATTTAGCTGTGTCTGCGACGCGTCTAGGCTATTTGTATTTGGGTTTTGGCATTGGACATTTCGCAGTCTCGTGGGAAACTGAGTTGAACGACTGCGGAGACAATGCGGCTGTCTGGTATCGCGACCAGTCGTTCACCGGACCACCGCCCACCCGTGCGGCATGGCGGCAGCGCCGAGCGTCGATTGCCGCGGCTGCACCTAAAGTTCCGCATTACATCTTCAGCCATCTTCTATTAAAACACCAAACTTGATTTATTCACATCGCTTTACATTCAAAGCACGTATATAGGAAGCTTAACGTGGGAAGGTGGAAGGTATGCAACGAGAGGATAGATAGACCGAATTCCTGTAGCTTTCACTAGTATTCAATAGGCATAATGTAACATTATAACCCGGTATAGCTCTATAGGTAGAACTGAGTGTATGCTACCAAATAGTTTTAACTCCCCCTACTGGTGGCGGTTGTGCTGGTATTACTTATTAAGTATTCTGTGGTGCTGGGGACTGATACGAAAGTACCTACTCAGCTAATAGGTACATCTCTGATAAAAAAATAAACTACGCTATGTTATAGGTACTTATACCTAAGTAAGATGTAGGAAATGTAAGTAACATGCAAATACCTGCACATTGCAAGCAATCAAAAACAAAGTAGATAGCTGATCCATGCCATCCAAGGAATTAGGAAATAACGTGAGAGAACGCGTATACCTAGGCCATCAACTAAAAATCACAACCATACCATCCGTCCATTCCCTTAGGGGCTGTGCAAACGTAGACACTTTTTGTTGCCGACACGGCACACCATCAGAGGCAATCGTAGTATTTACGTATTCGTTGGTAGCTTGTATCCGACACAAGAGACAAAAGTGTCAACGTTTGCGCAGCGCCTTAGTGCTGAAAGCAGTGACCAGAAATATCTTGAAACTCCTGGCGCTGCGCAAACGGGGACACTTTTGTGTCTTGTGTCGGATACAAGCTACCAATGAATATTTGATTTCTATATATCCAGTATGAAATGAGCCATTCCCTGCGCGTTTAAACTTCGGTTTCCTGTGATGGTGTGCCGTGTCGGTAACAAAAAGCGTCTACGTTTGCGCAGCCCCTAAGCTGCCTTTGTGTTCGCGTAGTAAACGTGGTAACTAGGCTCAAACACTACCTACAAAAAACATAGATGTACTCATGTACCGTCAAAACGAAAAAGAAGAAAGAAGCTGCCTTGTTCTATAAAGATTTCTTCTATTTCTCGCTTAGCAGTCGCAACTTACTGCTAATACAGAAATCTTTCACTTGGAACTTACACTTAGTTAAGTTACTTCAAACATTGAAATGTAAAAGCACGTGTGTCAAGGACGGGTGTTTGGGCGGGTTAGCAGCGGGGTCGATAAGCGCTGGCCGCATGCCAGCCGCCAGAGCCGCGACACATAAATACACCCTCGCCACTCTAAAGTGGAAGTTCCCACCGTTTATTTTATTGAACGTCACATTTATAATTTCCTCCATTTGACATTTCCTTAGTCTTAAAGTTTTGCCGGCGTAATAAGATGAAATACGGTCGGAGAGAAATTTGAAAAAGTAAAAATTCATAATTCGAAGTTTGGCTCTCGCCTATTTCCTCCTCCAATATTGGACCAATTTAAAAGATATTCCATAAACTGAATAAGAAGGATGCATACTGTGTCCCTATGCTTTTCTTTTTTCATTAACTGTTGTCAAATTTGTACACTAAGCTTCTGTTGACAGCGGTTTAAAAATCCGCTTTTTTTGAGGGGTCTAGTGCTTATAAAAATAATGTATAATCATCAAAAAGGAAAACATAGGGGCATACAAGTAGTTAATATTGGGTCTGGTGCATAATAACGATAGTCACTACATCGACGGTCGCTGTATCGAAAACGTTCCATCGACGGGTTAATGAATCGACAGTACCTCAAATCGATGGTACGTTACATCGACAGTACACCAAATCGAGAGTACGCTATATCGACAGTACACTTAATCGACGGTACGCTACATCGACAGTACAAAGACCACCCGCATTTTCTCTTAATGATCATAGAATAGTTGTAAACTTATAATGTTGTTATCAGCAATGTGCATACCTCGGAGATAATAGGGATAAGCAGGAGTGATGTCCTAGAACTTACGAATCAATCGACTAAATGAATGTTGTTGAACTGTCAAAATGTAAGCCATTGCTATTGTTAGTGTGTTACGCAATTACCCCGCTATTCTCCCTTATAAGTATGTATCTATGCGACAGTCGCGTAGGGAATTTAGTTATTTGGTCTTTTATCAGGTAGATATACCTAATACTGGATTGCGTATTAAAGCAATGAAACGAATGTAAACATATCTCTTAGGCCCGTATTACAGAACGTCACTCAATACTCAAGCATTACTTAAAACTAGATTCAAGCCATTTGTGCGGGGTGCGAGGTTGTAGGTAATATTAAATCACTGATTGGATTTAAAGAGTTTATTAAATGTTCTTCAAGTTAATGGCAAATATCTTAAAGTAAAATGTTATGTTAAATTCTATGTTAAATGTTATGTTAAATGTTATGAATGCACCCGGTCCGTTTGATGTCTGGTAATGCACTGATGTTAGAGTATAATAAAATTGTCACTAAGATCTTGTATCTTAGTGACAATTTTATTATACTCTAACAATATACTCTAATTATACTCTACAATGATTGTTGCAATCTGCTGCGTTAGCGGGTGTTTGGTTGCTTAGACCGAACACCATTTGATTGGTTGAAACTAGTTTTAAGTAACCCTTGAGTTTTGAATGACGTTCTGCAATACGGAACCAAGTCCCATAATACAGAACGTCACTCAAAACTCAAGAGTTTCTTAAAACTATATTCAACCAATAAAAGGGCTTGAATCTAGTTTTAAGTAATGCTTGAGTATTGAGCGATGTTCTGTAATACGGGACTTACAGCGTCACTTCACTTAGAAACACTCCGCCACATTATTGGTACAACACTTTAATTAATTAGAAGCATTAATAAAATCTGCATAGCATGTCTTGGCTGGTGCAACATTATTTATTCCCACCAACTTATTTCAGCGAGACATACCTATAAAAAGACTTCCAAATATATTGCATATTGCTCCACTTCCACACACAGTATATCTGGAGTAGTGTACATTTGGCCTTAACAAAATTACCACGTCAGGGAATTAACTGACTGTGACTGTACCTACAAGGGAAACACACGTTATGGTTTATTGTCTTTCCGGGAACGGATTAAATTTTACACGAGGGTTAAATTAAACTAAAACAATAGATAGATAGACGAAATGTCGAGCAAGACTTACCAGACGGTATCTTCGTATACGCGCAACTAATTGAAGCAAGTTGCACACAATCACAGATTGATCCAATGTTTTATAGCAGATATTTATATAACATTAACTTGCACCTGACGCATACCTTACCCATTATAAAAAGAATTTTGGGAATCCAATAAAGACTTAGATGACGGAGTTATGCCCGAACATACTTACATTACACCATTACATCAAATTGAGAACCTCCTCGTATTTTGAAGTCGGTTAAATACACCACTTACTCTCACAAATATTTTAATGAAGTGTATCTTTGTTCCAGATGAGCGGCAAGCGCACACGCAGCTATAGATGCGCAGTACACCAACGCGACCGTGAGGTCAGCTCCGAGAACGACTTCCATCTACTCCTCGAGGATCCCACGTTATTCGCCAGGTAAACATACCAGCCATTAGCGCTCCAATGTATTTATGTAATACCAATTACCTCACAATGATAGAACAGGAAAATACTCCCGTGTAATTTTCCAAACACAACAAACTCCATTCATTGCATAAAGCATAGAGACATATTTACTACCCTCTATTAACCGTTTCGAAACAATTTTCAAATAAATCGAGTATGCCGTGACTCGTCTGTCATCTTCCAGAAAACATAAATCCTTTATCGATGTAGAACTTGTAAATTTCCAGTAAAATGTAACTTTATGTTATCTAAATCAAAATTTACGTTAAACTAAATTATGTAGTGTAATATTTTCTTTATTTCCACTGAAATTATAGTCGGTTTATCGATTGCCGTCGCTAAAAATATTTTTATGTTCACTTGTCGTGTCACGTTGACATGTGGTGTGTTTTCATACAATAAACCGTTAATAAATTGCTTCTAAATAGATCTAAAATATAGTGAAAGCGAATTGATTGATTGCTTCCAATGCGGTTCTGAAATAGGAATGTAAAGTTTATTTCATCATTGAAAAATACAGGTAAACTGTTCAATATCATAACAATATGAATTACTATCGTCTTTGTCTTGAAATGCTTTGGTAACCTCTGAAAAGGAAAGCTGTACGATACCCAGACTGTTTAACTTTTCTATTGAACATGGATATGCAGAGTGAGCAAACTGAAGTGGCCACTGCCACTTCAGTTTTGTCATGCTGGCCATGTTTGTCGAAGAACCGATGGCCGGTGGTGCAGAGGCCATGAGTGGAAACCGCGTATCGGCAAGCGTAGTGTAGGACGTCCCCCAGCTAGATGGACGGACGACCTAAAGAAAGTGGCTGGAATGGACTGGATGAGGAAGGCGGAGGACAGGGTGTTGTGGCGCAGCCTGAGAGGCCTATGTCCAGCAGTGGACTGCGATAGGCTTGATTGATTGATGTAGGTATATAATCGGTATAGAAACATAATATCAGAAATAAGGTACAGACGCCAGCACATCAAGCTACCCGAAGCTGTCAAATTTTCCCAATCAACATTGAACCCTACGCTTTAGCAATAAAGTTGAAAATCTATTTAAAAAATTTGACAGATTGTAAGTAGCTTGATGTGCTGGCGTCTTTACATCAATGTTCTTGCTCGAAACCTACATCAATCACTTCCTTGTAAGCTAAATAGGTTGAGTTGACACATTTATATGTAGAGAACCTTCTCTATCACATCCAAGTCATCAAGTGTATGTATTTCCTTTATAACGTAGTGTATTTCTTCCAGGATGGTGCACCTAGTAGCTATGGAGATGCTCCCGGAGGAGCGGGATCGCAAGTACTACCAGGAGAGGTATACTTGCTGTCCGCCGCCCTTCTTCATCATCTGTGTCACGCTACTAGAGGTAAATACTCATGTTCTGCTCAAATCATATTATGTAGAGCTGCTTGCCGAATAAGTTCATCATTTGTATCCGTAACGGGTATTACGATAGTGAAAAATATCGATTTTATGCAACCGTTAGCTATGGACATAAATCTCTCGTATAACCGCGGTACCTACCGGAGGCGTACAAGTCATCACTTTCTACGTGCCTAGTGCCGCTTCAATCCCCGCTCCAGTTACTTCGGTTAATTAAAAATTATAATAGCGGATTTCACATTCGTGCAAACAAGCGGTTTACGTGAATCATAACAATCGGTCGGCGGTGCTCACACTGCTCTCCGCTCGTCACACGTTGATTCACCGCAGCCCGCAAGGCGCAGGCGCACGCTCGCAAGCGTTCCTCCGCTATAGCACGCAGCTTTCGCGCTAGCGGTTTTCCCCTTTATGAATAACGGTATAAAACGTCACTATTTACGCAAATTACAATTACACTTAATTATTTATTTATCCTTATTTTGGTTTGTCGGTAAATAATAAAATTAATACTATATTACCCAGCACCTACAGAAAATTAAATCAATTTAAAATAAATAGTCGTTATCATATTTAGAATCGAACTTGCGGTATTCTTGCAGGTATTTTCAATTTTACAGCTCCCATAATTCACAGTTGACTTTGACAGTGTTTTTTTGGTCCAACTCCAAGTACTAAACATTATTCATCAAAATTAGTTGTAAGACGCCAGTACATCGAGCTACCCTAAACTGTTAAATTTTTCCAATAAATTTTGAACTTTATGCTTTAGCGATAAAGTTGAAAATCTATTAAATAAATTTGACATATTCTAGTAGCTTAATGTGCTTGGCGTCTGTACATTATTTAGTGAGCCATTCAGTATATTTCGAAAACAACTGTCTGAACGCTATAATAAAAATCATTCTTCGTGTTGGGTATTAAATACCTAAGTACATCTTTAAATGACAGTACACGAAGCATTTGGAGACTATAACGGCCTCATAAAATAAATAAAACTCTATAGATTCTCTAGCAGAGACGTCAAATCACTGAGTGTAACGAATTAAACGTAGCAGAAGAACAACGCGATTCTTTAACTGAAAGCCTAAGGTAATCTACTACGCGGCCAAGATCCGGTTGGTGGATGTCACAATATCTTCGAGTTGTCATAATTATCATTTATTCAAATTAGGCTGAGACTCAGCACTTTTTGAACGTGGAAATTACACAGGACAGTCCCCAATAACGCCCACTCTTCACTACTTCCTAGTGCTATAGCTGGAAAGTGGCGCAAAAACTCCCCAGCAACAAAGCTGTGTGTTAAGTTAGTGTTGGTTCTAGTAGGACATGCCGATATCCTCGAGATATTTTCCATGAAAACTCTTTTCACACTCACGTTCTTTACCATCTTGTCGTTTATTCTCAGCTGGGCGTGTTCGCATGGTACGCGTGGGGTTCGGGCGGCGTAGCGGCGGCGGCCGGGCCGGTCCCGGTAGATTCACCGCTCGTGTACCGTTCCGACCGGCGACGCGAACTGTGGCGGTTCCTCACCTACAGCGTCGTGCACGCCGGGTGGCTGCACCTTGTTTTCAATCTACTAGTCCAACTCGCGGTAAGTAAGAGTAGGTACTTCACTTTGACATTCATAGAAGTGCTTCCTGCTTGAAAATTTTAGTTCGGAGTCCACAAGACCTGGTTTATCTGTTGTATGGAGTTATAAGCAGAGGCGTAACTTGGGTAGAGCAAGTAGGGCTCGAGCCCCGGGCGCCTATCGAAGGGGGGCGCAAAATCGCCAGTTATTCAATTTAAAAAACAAAATACACTACAATAAACCTTTCATACTCTTATTTACTTCGTGATCCTGATCAGTCACAAATTCTGCTTATAATATTGCAGTATCCATCGGAACTTGTGAGCGATATTTTAGTAAGTTGAAATTAATACTTTCATATTTGAGGGCTACAATGTGTCAAGAAAGGTTTCTAAATGCTTTGCTCAGTTGAGAGCGAAAAGAGACGGATAAAATTAATTTCGAAAACAACTATGATGCGTGCCCTAGGCGCCATTTTCTATTGTACGTCCCTGGTTATAAGAGAAATCTGATCATGTACAATTGACTTATTTATTGCTAGACGTTTGCATGAACATAGTAGAAATCTTCTAATAGTCGAGTAGTACGAGTAGTACGAAAATACCCCCACCTTGAGCTTATCATTAACGATTGTCGCGACGCGACTGTAGCCAAAACTCGTAAACATCTATAACACAGCAATAAATTCTAAATTGTTATTTTTTCTAATTCCAGGTGGGTCTACCGCTAGAGATGGTGCATGGTGCGGTCCGATGCGCGGCGGTGTATCTGGCCGGCGTGTTGGGCGGGTCCTTAGCGGCGTCGGTTTTAGACCCGGATGTCTGCCTGGCCGGCGCCTCGGGTGGTGTGTACGCGCTCTTAGCCGCTCACCTCGCCAACGCTCTGCTGAACTTCCATACCATGCGCTATGGAGCCGTGCGACTGGTCGCCGCGCTTGCGGTCGCGTCCTGTGATGTAGGCTTTGCTGTACACGCTAGGTATACAAAGGTAAATATCGTCATAGTTTATATAACTTATTAGTACTAGGGGTTTTCCTACTATAATTTGTGCGTGTTAGCATGGCAATAGTGTTCACTGCCCAGCTGCCCCCTTATTAAATCGTTTTATGAATCAGAAAATATTTATTTACTAAACTTATCTATGGATTATCTAATTTGACAGGACTAAACTAATATTTATCTTCTGTCCTTTTCATAATGAAATAGAAAGAAAAAGATGCACTGAACTTAAATTTAATTTAGTTTGTGAACAACAGAATCGGGGCCATTCTCTTTTTTTTAATTTATCAATTTATAATCTGTAAATGCATAGGTTCAGTCATCATCATTATCATCAATGACTACTACCACTATTCTAAGATGCACCAACTGTACCATCTATGCCTATCTAGCCTCAGCCAAAAATAGTTAAAGGTATTGAAGTCAAAACTGTCGTTGGGTTTGTAATTTTTACATTGCTCAAAATATGAACGTATGTTTGAATGTATCCAGGAAGCGCCGCCAGTGTCGTACGCCGCGCACGTGGCGGGCGCGCTGGCCGGGCTGACCATCGGCCTGCTGGTGCTGAAGCACGCGCAGCAGCGCCTGTGGGAGCGCCTGCTGTGGTGGGCGGCGCTGGGCGCGTACGCCGCCTGCACGCTGTTCGCGGTGCTGTACAACGTGTTCAGCGCGCCCGTGGACGAGCTGCACTACATGCCGCCCGACCCTCCCCCCGACGCCGGCTTCTGACGTCACACGCGGCCTCGCACCACCCACAGACCTTAGGCTTTCGACACACGACCGTCATGCTGTACGTCCGTTTTTTTACTGTCGACGTCAAAGCCTACGTTCGAGGACAGTGCGCACCACTCACAACACGCCTAGTCAATTTACCTTAGTGTGATTTGCTATAAGTAGTATTATAATGCGAGGAGGTCCCGATACCTGAATGTCAGTATATACGTTTCGTATTGTGCCTGTCGAGTCATTTATAATGTTCATTGAGATTATTTTGTCCATTTTCGTAGTTTCGTTTTTTTTTTACAATGACCTCCTCGTGATACTTAATTGTTAAGTAGTCTTAATTATATCGAATAGGTGAACTATTTTTGTACCTACTATCAGCGTCCGTAGTGTATAGATTAAAGGCGTTACCGCGACACAACAGTTTAATGTTCCCGTGTGGACTGACCGACTTTACTAAATGAAGTGTCACATAATTTATTCCCAATAAAAATAATCGCTTTTTTTATAACCGCACTACATTTAGTAAAGGGCTCAGCGCAGTTATGCCAGCACACCAAAGATTAGGATAAACGGCATCCATGCTCGAGTAGTGGAAGTTTCCTTACTCTCTCCTAGTTTCAAATTTGATTGAATATGATTACAATATATAGATTTTTAATTAAATTGCTCACTGTTAAACAAATACTATAAGTATACCTCAGTAACTGATTCTAACGTGAATAATTATTGTTATTTAAGTATTTGTGTAAATTGCTCAATTGCAATGATTATTTTAATCAGAAATGATTATATGCTCAAAAGTGAGTTTTTTTTATTTTATTGGATCAATTATTTGCTGATATATTATTATAACAAATTAATGATATTGTTTATTGTGATTTTGTCCATTTCCATTCGCCACTCGCATTCATCCTGCTCCCTAAGTATGATCCAACGATTAATAAGTCAACTTGTCTTGCTACTCACTAGTAGGTAAATAGTTTTATTATTAATAATGTGCCTGATTCCTATTATTGTAAATTTGATCGTATACTTTAATTCTAATCAAATGTCAGGAAACGACTGAGTTTTGTATTAATTATTGCAGAATATTTTCTCGTTTAATTTATTTTAAAATTATTTTAAGTGTGAATCGGAATAATTATGATTATGTGATTATATAAATGAAAATAAGAGTGAATATAATTGAGAATTATTAAAAACTTGTTTCGTTTTATTTTCCAGACATAGCCTTGCTTTTAAATAACAATAAAACAACAAATTATATATTTTTTTTAACTTTTTATACCTTTCAGCAAATTGTAACATGTTGTAAACATAACAAATGATTTGAACCATAAATTGTGAACATTATTAACTACATTACAAACTAACCATGCTTTGGTACCTAGTTCTTCAATATAAAAGTATGAATGGCGCATTTACACGCAAGTCTGAGTAGGTATAAGCCTATACATATACTGATTGAAATGGTTAAAAAATTAACAGCTGCTTATTTCCATATACAAATGGAACAAAAAGTTATTGGTAATAACAATATTTAAGTAAAAATTAATTCGTCTTGGGTCCACACTAAGCAACTAGCATTATTCCCTATTTATTATAATTTCGGAGAACTGCCAATTTAAAATTCCCGGAAAATTATTAAGTAACTAAGTGGTCCTTAATCACAACTCACGAATTGAAGTGTTCCTCAACAAGCCGTATTATTATCACAAAACGTCAAGGCAAGGAGCATTAATAAAAAGAATATAAACTGAAAGAGTATTTTTTCCAAGTAATACGAGTAGGAACTTACTAAAAAAATAATAATCTTATAGTTGACATGACATGGCTTTATAACCCCGAATAAGTACCCTGCTCTAGGAGTAAATTTCGTGTCCTTATATAATAATATTAATTAAGAATAGTGTATTTGTATTCATACTCATATACTGCATATAATGCAAGATGTTTGCGGAAACATGTCCCAGAGGATATCTAGCCGCGGGCCTGACCTACCCCTAACATTATTTAAAAGTACGTTCTAAACAAACCGACCGTTGCTCGTACCCATAGAGGCGTCTCCCTGTTCTGTAGTTCACCACTACACTCCGTTGCAAACTTGTGCAGCTGCTGCGACTCTTCATGTAATTTGTGCTAGAAAAAAGAAGCAATAAATTTATAAGTTTTCCCTGAATATGTTTAGAGACTACTAAAAAATAATCCTTTTACTATTTCACCGAAAAAATGTGTCTAAACTACACCCGCTTGGATAAATGCAAGCAATTTATATAAAAAAAAAGTCAGTTTATAAAATAACACGCGATAATGTCACTGAGGAATCTCTTGCTCGGAGCTCCTCAGTGCGAGAATAGTAAAACTGTTAGAAATAATAAATGTAACTCTTACCTGCAGTTCAGGTGAAACAGTGAAAATAGCAGCCTGCGCTTCTAGATCTCGTCTAACGGATCGTTCGCCTAAGTTCGCCGAACCTACTATTGTGGCCCAGGGCACTCCACAACCAGGTGGATAGTACCTACGAATCAAATTGTTTACACATTAGAATCATCTATACTTATTAGATTTTTGTTTTTACGGTTCCGTACCCAAAGGGTAAAACAGGACCCTATTACTAAGACTCGACTGTCCGTCCGTCTGTCACCAGGCTGTATCTCATGAACCGTGATAGTTTGACCGTTGAAATTTTCACAGATGATGTATTTCTGTTGCCGCTATAACAACAAATACTAAAAAACAGAATAAAATAAATATTTAAGGGGGCTCCTATACAACAAACATGATTTTTTTTGCCGTTTTTATAACGGTATGGAACCCTCCGTGCGCGAGTCCGACTCGCACTTGGCCGGTTTTTTTACGTTATCCTATTTTGTCCCACTGGGCAATGGTCGCCTCCGAACTTTTCCAGTTGTTTTTGTTTTGTGCCTTCTCTGGTTAGTAATGAGTCCAACTCATCACACCATCATTCTTAGGTCTGCCACTATGTGACGATCCTGCAATAGATTGAGCTTTGCATAGTAATAAATTAAAAATAATCTTTACCATAGTCCCTTGGCATGGAAAGTCCACCCTGGGCGCTCATACTCCAACATTTGCACTCTGTTCATTTGTCCATAGTCTATAACTCTTTGCCAGAACCTGCAATAATATCTTCATTAATGAACATTCTCTGATTAAGAAGATTTTAAAGACATTTATCCAAATTGGACTAAAAATTGCAGGTTTTTTATAGTGTCTTAAAGCCTTCCCCACCTTCAAGTATTATGCTGAGGAGAAGTGGCACCACAACAGACAAGAATAGGAAAATTAGCACAAAAAAATTGTGTTTATTCACTCACTTTCTTGCAATTAATGAGTAGGCATATGGAATCCCACCAGCAGGACCTGGGGCACCCAAAAATCCATTTGCCTAAAAAATATAAAAGATAGTAAAGTTTCTAAAAACTTATCAATCACTTATTTACATTTGAAAAAAAAGGGAGTTCAGCGTTTTAATTCATTGCTGGACAAATGCCTCTGCCAAGTTGAGCCATAAAACAGTTATACTTAGATTTTCCATAAACTTAATCAATGTGGTCAACTATTTTTATGTAATAATTCTTTAAAAAAGAGTATACTCACATTTGGGTGTGCCATCAGTAAGCTAATATTTGCCTTGCAGTCATTTAATAAAGTCTTAGCATACTCATCAGTAAGGTTGAAGTATCCAGTAGCCAGTTGAATGCGAGAACCTTCTGGAACTGAGGCTAAAACTTTCTTGGTGACCTGTTCATCTTGAGTGATGCCATACTCTCCCATTTGAATGAGAGGGAATATCCATGTGTCTTTAGTTGTTGCTGTAATTACACATTGGATTTAATGTAATGGACTAGTGGCATAATGTGCTATATTTAGAACAAACAGTGAGTTAAAATGATACTGATAGTTTTGTAAAATTAATTACAATTATCTGCAATTATAAAAATTAATTAATTATAATCTAGCTGCAAGGGTTGCCAAATTTTTTTATATCATCATTAAATATTGTTTTTACAGCATTATTTTTTAATTTTTACAGGGAATGTGTAAAAATATACTTTTAAGCCTTTGTTAGCAGGTATTTTTTTTAAGTCCCTAACTATTATTAAACTCCAAAAATAAATTATGGTTACAAAATTTTTTTATTTCACTTGCATTCAGAGATTAATATTGGCCCTATTGTGCTCACCTCAACATTTTGTATTAGTTGCTGAAAGTATGCGCTCAGTAAAAGCTGAAGCTCCTGGTATAGAAAGAAGAATTTATGCTACTACTAGCTTTTGCCCGCGACTTCGTCCGTGTGAAAATTTCATCCTCTGCACCATTCACACTCTTAGGGGTGGAATTTCGAAAAACCCTTTCTTAGTGGATATCTACTCTTCAAAAAGAACACATACTCCAAATTTCATGTCTCTAGGACCAGTGTGATTTAGGCTGTGCATTGATATATCAGTCAGTCAGAACTTTGAATTTTATATATTTTGAAAATATAAAAGTCGGAATCACTGAGCAACACATTTTTGGTTAGAAAGAGAAATATTCAGAATGTTTTGCGCTTATTTTAATAGAATAATGTTATTTAATTTTTATCGAAAATATAGTAATTTGCCTACTATATTTTTATTTTAGAAAGATAGTATTTAGGACATAGTACATTTGGCAACCCCAAGCCACAATTACATGCCATATAGTTACATATTTGAATAGCTCAGGAACAATATAACATAACCAAAAATGTATACATTTTAAAAATAAAATATAACATACCATCAGAATCCTTTAAAGAGGTCAGTTTGGACATCTGTTGCTCTTGCCATCTCACCATAAAATCATTGACCTTCTTCCTCATATCTTGGATGAACAACTCTTTTGATGCATACTTTCTTTCCTCTATTCCATTCTTTGAACAATGCTTACTGAAGTTACTTACTTCATCTAAAAAGCAAATGTTAAGGATTGGTTGGTATCTCTACAAAGCACACTCTCAAAATAATTTACCAATTCAGTAAATTAGTACATTACAATATGTGTGACTTAAGTAAGTCTATTATTGTACGGCATAAAATTACGCTGTGCATTAATAGACTTACATAAGTCACAAGTAACATATAATATTTTATAACTTGTGTGACCTAAACCTGCACTTAAGTCACACTTTTCTGTGTAAAAAATGGACAACTTAAGTCACAGAAAAGCGTTACTTAAGTGCTGGTTTAGTTCACACTGTGCTACAAAATAAAATAAATAAACTCCACATTAATAAAGCAGTGTAAACATTAATGTCTCAAAAAAAAAACAGATACTAATAACTTACAGTCATCATACCTATGAGTTCACTATAAAAATTTGCCAGGTCTGCATCCACAATCTCAATATAGCGATCCTGCCTTTGTTGGAAATAGTCATTGGAATAATTGGCACCACTCAGCAACACCGAGTCATCTGCTATGTACAGCTTCATATGCTGTAGTCCTATGAGCTCGTTATAACGAGATGGCAGGGCTTTTGACCAAGAACCATGTAGTCTGGGTGTCTGATACAAACTGACTGAACACTGGCTAGGGACATTGTTTATAAAGTCTCGTAAGTGTGTCACTGAGTTTATCTGACCCCGCGTACCGCGCTGGTAATCTAAAAGAACTTTGAAATTCAAACATTTCTTGTCTTCCAAGTTCCTTTTTGTAATATCTAAAAGCTTTTTTTCCATAGATCCAGTTCCTAAGTATAGGCTCGCGACAGATATTCTCCTGTTAGCGTTCTGAAATCTCTCGCAGAGAGTATCGTAAAACTTTTTAGGATCATTGATAACATTGACTTTACAGGCATTCACAGGAAAGCATGGTGCGACACTGTATAACCAGTTGAAACAATTAAACTCTAACGGCTTGAACCTTATTGGCATATTACCGTTAAACAACATGTTTAGTTTTACTTTTTGTTTAGTATTAAATTTGTCTCACGTATTATTTAATGATCAAAAGAAAATTAAAATGAAATCAACTGTCCCGTTGTGATTGGTACGTCAGTGCCCGACTGCCCGTTCACATTTTCACAAAAACATTAGAACACTACCTGTCAGTGTCAATGTCATTTATTTCATTTGACTTGTCTTTTTGTGCGTTCCGAGTTAGGATATAATCGATTTGAGCGTGACGATTCATGGGACATCGTTATCGCTAATTCGGTACGGGTTTGTACAGACGCCAGCAGGTCAACCTACCCCAATCTGTCAAATTTCTTTGATAGATTTTCAACTTTAGCACAAAGGAATAAGGTTCATATTCAATTGGAAAAATCTGACAGATTGGGGTAGTTTGATGTGCTGCCCTCTGTACGAGTATAAGCACGCTCACATCGATTACAGCGCAACTCTGAACGCGCTCTAAATCTGAACGCTATGATGCGAGTGCTGTGAGCGATTCAGCGATTATATCTAAAAGGTTACATGCTCTGTGATTATAGGTAATTCGTAATGCGGCCTTTGTCACTTGGTTTGTCACAGCCCTTTAAAAAAAGGACTGTGAATATTTGAAAACTAATTAGATACTTAACAGACAGCAGTTCATTTTATATGGTAAAAAATTGTTTATTGTGGTATAATATAATAATGTTATTTTGATATTTACAAAATACCCTCCACCATTCTCTTTACAATAAATTCTTCTTTCAGTCTTTATATGTAAATGGACAGACACCAGCACATCAAGCTACCCGAAACTGTAAAATTTTCCCAATCAACTTTAAGCCTTATGCTATGGCGATAAAGTTGAAAATCTATTAAAGTTTGACAGATTGTAGTGGCTTGATTGATGTGCTAGCGTCAGTACCTAATCGTAACAACAACTGCAACTGTCTCATTTTAACAGTTCTTTGGCTGATATTCCTCTTGAAGAATTTCGCCAGGCTCGATGCCGTAAAATATTTGGCCGTCTTTGACGTACGCCCAGGACATTCTTTTTGAGCTGAAGTGAACGCCAACGTCACCATCTTTTGATAAGGTTATCGCTCCCGCAGTATTCTTCAGCCGAGAAGTCATTCCTATACAAAAATACGGATTAGAGCCGGACTCTCGTATTCCGTAGTTCCATATCACAAAAAAGATCGCCAAAACATTAATTATCATGGGAAGTCCGCACATGTTCTAATATTTTCTTAAGGACAGATCTCGTTTCCAATAACGTGTAGGTATTGCTACTTGATATAGGCAAGACTAAAGAGAAGGGAAAGATTAGCCAACCTACCTTTTACTGCAATGGTTGTAGCCGTGTTTGCATCTGTGCCACACTCCATAAGCTTTATAATACTGTGAGCCAAACAATACTTTAGTATAGACTCCCCATGACCTGCAATTGGATACAAATTAAGTAAGTAGGTAATTATTAAATGTTCTTCTGAAATTCATTTATTTGGTATAACATAACATAATAATAAAAATATTTGATAACTGACGTTCATTCATACCTGTAGTGGAAACACCACCAATTAGATCGTCGGCGTAAGTTCCGCTACCAATTTGTGGCGTATCCCCGATTCTGCCTACAGCTTTTCCACTCATGCCACCCGTACTGGTGGCGGCCGCTACGTGACCTTGACAATCTATGGCTACAGCACCAACTGTTCCCACTCCACCCTTGAAATTAATTTGGGTAACGTTAATAGGCATTTATGAATATTTACGAGTGTATTTATTACAATAATTTAACTAATAAGCTTACCTCATCTTTAGGCCCTATTTCTGTTCTCCCAAAATCTTCATGTTTCAAGAAGTTTTCCAAGGCTTCCTTTGCATTTTCACTTATCAATGATTCTGGCGGAATTAGTTTAAACCCCTGCAAATATAAAAAGAATCAGTATCGAAGTTACGTTAGTCATTCAGATAGGTATAGACGCCAGCACATCAAGCTACTACAATCTGTCTTTCTTTAATATATTTTCAACTTTATCGCTAAAGTATAAGGTTCAAAGTTGATTGGGAAAATTTTACAGTTTCAGGTAGTCAACCGTACCTAATGCTCAAAAACTTATTTACCTTTTCTAAAGCAAACATTTTAGCGCCCTCCCCTCCCAAAAGAGAATGTGGTGAGTCCGTAAGAACTTTGTGAGCAATGCTGATAGGGTGAAGAAACTCCTTGACCAGTGTCACTCCACCCACATTCAGGTCCTGCCCACGCATGATGCTTGCTTCCATTTCGACTTCACCTCGCAGAGTTAAAACTGATCCATAACCTGAATGCGGTAAGAAAATCATTGAAATGGCTGGATGCGTAGGTAGCTTGAGTTCAAATTCAAAGAAAACAGAAAATAGAAGTTTGTCACTAGGCAGTGATTTGAAAATTGTACCTTTTTATGTTATTGACACGAAAAGAAGAAGGTGCTTGGCAGTGAGCTGAGCACGAGCTAGATGTACATACCTACATCCGCTAATCCGCTAAATAATTGATAAATAATAGTATTACAATCATTAAAACGTTAGAAACAAAAAATACCAGCATTAAAGTTTTCATCTTTCTCCATAGACACAACAGCAGCTTCCACCGCATCCAAGGCACTGCCCCCATTCTTCAGGACCTCATATCCTGCTGACACTGATGTCTTCATGCCGTCCAACTTGCCTTTCACCCGGCTTTGGGGAATATCCCCAGCTCCTCCATGCACGATTATAATCGGGTTCATTTTCGGAACTCGAAATTTTTCCGACTTCTCTCCAATGCAACTTGCACTGAATGTGTGTGCTTGATAAACTCTAAATACATAGTTGTTCAGTTTAGTAACGGGACATTATCAATTTGACGTTCGTTATCATTATTTACTTTAGATGCTACTTCCATCGTAAGTACACGTACCATATCCTTGTATGTTTTTACAAGTTAGCAGTTAGGTATGTTGGTATGTATGACAATAATTATTGAAGATACTGAAGAGGGTAATAAAATTTTATTTGATAATTTTACGAGTTCGCAAAACGTGTAACGTTAAATGCGCGAAACCTGAAAATAGTTTGTTCATAATTGACTACTGAATCGATTTCAGTAACTTTTAATATAGTTTTTTTTTTTCAAAAATTATGTATTTTGCCATACTATCCGCCGATTGAGCCAAAGAAAATTAAGTCTTATTATAATGACCTATGACTCAATTTTGAATGCATAAAGTAGGTAATGCTAGGATCAACATGATTTTCTTAATAATAGTTAGCATAAAAAAATTAGTTTTAGCCATTGTATTATGCTTTTAACTCAATACTATATTGGGGCTTTATGAGGTTTTGGGTTAATTTGTGTTAGGTACACATTGTTATGTAATATGTTGCTGTGTGGTTGTTATCAACAACTGGTCTATGCCTTTGTCTTATTGATAGTTTACGTTATTTACCCTTCCCGCTGTTGACCACTACGCGATGTTAGCGATAGGTGAAATTACATCTTCCCTTCTCTTCTATCTCTGACTTTAGGGGTCCAATATTTTTAAAAACGTCTCCGAAAAATAATAAAATAAAAGAAAACGTAAGTATCCGATTTATATTGATGCTGTTCTGTATAGCCAGCAACAGAAATTCCTAGGTTTTGCACTTCGATCAACAATACCATTGATCGAAGGTTTTGCACTACTTTTCCAAAGTTTCAGAAGAAGTAATGAGTTAAAACTTTGGTAAAAGTGATCTGTACTTTATGGACTAAATTAGATTCTACGTTAGTGAATCATCAAAATTCCAAATGATCAGTGCCTTTTGGAGTTTTATCTTGAGCGCTACATTACTTCAATAAATACATCTAAAATATTTACCTACATTCAAATTAATAGTTTGAAAATGCCGCTTTTTTGTACCTAATCATTTGTCTCTGGGAATAAGCTGGGAATGACGATAAAAATATACTTGTTTTGTTCACAGATTTTATGCCTGTTTGGCCGGATAGCCATTTGCTTTCTTAAAGCAGCTTATAGTATTCAATTCATGATTAAAATGTAAAAAAAGTACAAAATTACGATATAAAAGCACAAGAAATACACAAACCTTGTTGTTGTTGAGTTGTTGACCCTAAAAAAATGTACTCTGTGGACCTTAAAGACCAACGACTAAAGACTAACAGACAAGTTTGATTTATGACAAATGAAACAACAAAATAACAAAAGGAAAGGATCAAAGGAATGAAATGAATGAATTTGATTCATCAGAAGCAAAGATCGAAACCTTTCGGAATGTTTATCAGTAAGTTTATCGAGAATACTCATAAGAAATGCACTACACACATCAAAAGTGTCTAGGGATCAAGCATTTTTATGCGGATTTCTTGAGATTGAGATGTGGCTTTGTAATAAATTTATGATTTTATAAATTTATATGGATCCTTTTTGGTGCATTTCATAATTTGAATCAGGAACTGTGAATCAAATTCGAGTAAAAGATGAAAATCAGCTGTCAATATTTTCCCTATAAAAACATACAACGCATTGAAGACATTATTATTGCTACTGTTTCCCTACTACTGATTAAAACCAACGTTATTATGGAGCGGCGACGTCATTTAAGCAGGGAAGAAATGCTCAGAGCCGTGGGAATGATAGAAGCTGGTTCCCGGCAACGTACTGTGGCTTTAGCTCTGAATACAAGTCAGAGTGTTATCAGTCGACTTTGGACACGTTACCGAAGCACTGGTACCGTGGCTGAGCGCCATGGAGGACGGTATCGCTGCACCACACGGAGACAAGACCGATACATTCAAATCTTAACTCGAAGAGCTCCAACAATAACCGCCATGATGTTAGCCGTGAGGCTTCATCACTCTTCAGGGAACTTAATTAGCGACCAAACAGTCAGAAACCGCTTGCATGAAGTGAACCTTCATTCCCGAAGACCGCTACGGGTACCACCTATAGCAATGCACAATCGTAGGATTCGATATCAATGGGCTCTTGAACACAGAAATTGGGCAGAAGAACAATGGCGTTTCGTGTGCTTTTCTGATGAGTCTCGTTTTGGTATGAGACCGGATACAAGACGTATACGACACTGGAGAACCCCTGGACGCCAACAGCGATTAAAATCCTGCCAGGAAGTCCATCCTTATAGTGGTGGAACCATCATGGTATGGGCGGGTATTTGGATCGGCGGAAGAACTGAGTTGATTTGGATCAGAGGCAACCTCAACGCTCAAATTTATGCTGAGACGATTGTATCAGACGTCATCGTTCCTCTACAAGTGCAAATCGGTCCCTTATTTCAGTTAATGCATGATAATGCACGACCGCACACCGCAAGAGTTGTAAGACAGACTCTCGCCGCAGCTAACATCAATGTCCTGCCCTGGCCTGCTCAGTCGCCAGACTTGAACCCGATTGAGCATGCATGGGATATGCTACAGAGAAGAGCTCTGCCGAATATGGAGGGTATCCAGTCGCAAGAAGACCTTTTTTTGTTGTTGCAACGAACATGGGCGGCCATTCCACAGCGTGATTTGGATGAACTCATTTTGAGTATGCCAAACCGATGTTCTTGTGTTGTTAGTGTTCGCGGTAGAAACACGGATTATTAATTGTTTAAGTTACCCAATAAAATTTTAGAGAAAACTGTTATTTCAGTCTTTTTTTCGAACTTTTGTGTTAGTGGTTCAAATGTCAAAAATCCCTTTATTAGGAAAATGGCAAATTTCTTTATTAATGCAAAGGTGACTTGGTTTATCGTTACTGTGACAAACGAAAACACTTTATTTGATGAATCCTTAAAGAAAATTTTAATTAATATCAATCAGGAGAAAAGTTATTGCAAAAATATATGTTGATCCCTAGACACTTTTGATGTGTGTACTTGAAAGCTCCACTTGGCTGAAAAGACATAGTTCCCTGCTAGATTTTTATTTACGTTCGTGAAAAAAACAAAATCATTTCATTCATTCAATTCAACGAAGTAAAAATGGTGGTTGAAAGTTTACGTGAAAATCGTATGAAATCATTATAGAATTTATTTAATCCAGATGATTATTCAAAAGTATTAAAAAATGTCCACTCCCGTGTCCAATCGTAAATACGGTGCCCAAAAAATACGTTTAACTAGTGAGTGCCCTGTTATCCAACCATTTCCGCTACTTGTGTGAATATTTTGCTTCGAGTATGTCTATCATTCTTTTTAATTAACTTGCCTATTTATTTTGTTTTTAGTTCTATGTGCAAGGAATTTGGTCAGGAGGGACCTTTTTCGTAAGTACTATTTCAGTTTGTATGAATAAAATGATTAATTCAAAATTGAGCAGTGTATCTTCAAGGTGAGATTCATACGACCTGCGTTGAATTTATGCGAAAACAATAAGTCTGATGGAACTGCGTCGTATTCTCAGCCTATTCCACCTTTGTTTGGATTCATAAATACGCTGCCATAAAACATTAATGATTATTACTAAATTATTTTAGGTTTACCAGACCCTTTTGCAAAAATCTCTGTAGATGGCAGTGGACAGGTGTATTCTACTAATACTGTGAAAGCAACCCTCGATCCCAAGTGGAATACACACTACGATCTGTACCTAACCAAAGGAGACGGCATTACAATTAGGTAAGTTTTATAGTTACTATACATAAATTTATATGTGTTGATGAGTCCTCAAGCAATTAAGAGCTTCATGTTGTCCTTAATTAGGTATGAAATGTTTTAGTATTTAGTTTCTTGCTCAGAATTGAATGACATAGTTATACTCCTTGATTAAGTATTATATTGGTTGGCGGAGTTGTTTATTTCAATTAAATAATAATATGCAAAATGTATCACAAAGTTGTAACAATAAAGTCTTATGACTAGATTATATTTGATTAAAACTGTTATTCTTAGTGTCTCAACTATCTGTGCAATGTTCAAATAATATCTGTGTAGTAAGTTGACCTATATACTGTTTCATTGCTTATCTTAAATGATTCTTATCAATGATATTTGACATTGCACATCAGAGCACACTAAAGAGAAAGTACTACTGAGAATGCTGCAGTGAATCTCAATTTACACGAATGCAGGAACTGATGACAAGCATAATTATTATTTTCATGCTAAAATTGTACTTTCACCACTTCAGCATCATTAATGTACAATTGAGGAAGTAAGCTGACCATAAGATAGTAAACAGTTATTGTGCCTGACTAATTGACTATAATAATACTATAATAATTAATTCAAGATGGTAAAAATGTGCTGCTTTAGAATTAAACTTTGCCAAAGAAAATGTGTTGCATCACAAACAGAAATAAAGAACCTACTTACTACATGTTTAAATTGAAGAAAATAAAGAAAAGGTTGATTGAATTGTTTTGATATTTTTGTACATAAATAAAAATCCTTGGTTTTCTTATTTGCGATACCTACATTTGAATGTTTTAAAACCTTTTATGGAACTGCTTGTATGTTTATTTATTTGGTTGTATATCTAATAAGGATTAGAACTCACTCCAACAAAGTTGGGTATACAGGGTGTCCCGTAATTAATTGATAATGTCTTAAGGGGTCATTGTACTTATCATTATGAACAACTAATACTATGGGACCAAATCTGAAATTGCGAAAAAAGAATCAGCTGTTCCATACATTTATTTTTGCACAACTCATCAAAATGTAGAAAACAGCTGATTCTTTTTTCGCGATTTCAGGTTTGGTCCCATAGTATTAGTTGTTCATAATGATAAGTACAATAACCTCTTAAGAGGACATCCATTAATTACGTTACACCCTGTATACTTAATGATTGGTCTATGTTGTTCATCACACAGAGCAAAAGGATTTCATTTCATCATACATGCCCACACCATAAACATCTCATATGTAGTATGTAGAAAATACACAGGAAAAAACACAACAAAAAAGTTAAACAATTTCCTTTGAATCACTTACTAAGAGATGTGATTGTCTTTTGAAAGTCATATTAAAATAGGGTAAAAATATATTATTAATAAAGGACTATAAGGCCTTTATTGATGTAATGGGAAAAAAATGAATTAAGAGCTGTGAAGAATAAGATGTAAGCATCTGTTGGCTATAGTTTTATTTTGCAGTATAATAGTAAATGATTTGATTTACAGTGTATGGAATCAACGCAAAGTCCACAAAAGACAAAATTCAGGATTCCTGGGATGTATTCGAATTCAGCCGTCGACTGTACACAAATTGAAGGACACGGGTTGTAAGTTCAAAAGTTCTATTTTTGTTCATTGTGTCAGGTCACTTTGGTGTTCATAAAACTAATGAATGTGCGATCTTGAGTATCATATTCCATCCAAATATGGCCCAGAGTTTGTAGTTCAATAGTCTGTCTCATATTCAGTTTGAAATGTTTATCAAGCCTTGGTTATTCATTTAAATAACAATAGAAACCAAATATTTTCATCCTCAATGTAAGCAGAAGTGATAAAAACTTTTTATTGCAAAGTAAATTAGTTTTGTCCACTTCAGGTAACTTCCAGCTTCCTGTAACAGTGAAAGAGATTGTTTAAAGAATCAAATCGCGGAATTCAATGTTACCTCTCTATTCCTTTTCAATGACCTTTAACTTGCAAGTTTTTAAATGAAGAAGATTTTATTGTCATACGTTTTGGACTCTTTAAAGTGTATTAACATTTTATCGTCGCATATTCTGCCCTCATAACAGCAAATGCAGTACTTGCAAAATGGCGGTTTCGAGAAAAACGCGTTTAAGTGTTTTTTTTTTTAATCTCTACTTTAACTGATATAAAACTCATATGTTTTGTTACGAAAAAGGTACGTAAAAATACAAAGTCTCCCCATGCTTGAAGTCTCCCCATGTAATTTTTGACAAAAACGGAAAATAGTAAAAATGTCGATTACTGCATTTGCTGTTACGAGGGCAGTATTATAGTACCATAAAATGTTCATAAAGAGAATGTTTTATTTTTTTGACGATTACGCTAAAAATGATGATGTTTCAAACAGACCAATGCCTGGAATTATGCGAGGAGGGTTCAGGCGAGACCTTCGGCGTTCGGGGACAAGTAATCGTGTCACTGGTGTCCCGAGACGCGGCGCGCGGGGAGCCAGCGACCGCGGCCGGTGAAGGCTCACCATTGGCAGTAGTGGGCCCAGCCGGAGATGTGCGCACGCCCCGTGACCCACGTGACCCGCCGCCCGTACAAAATGGCACGAGGAATCCACTGCCACAACACTGGGAGGAGCGGTTCACATCTAGCGGAAGGTCAATATCGTTTTATATTACGTTTTGGTGGTGTTCAGCTACATCCGGTTGAACTGGCAGCCGCCTCCTATATAGTTGGGAAAGTCAAAGCAGATGATAGTTATGTTTTTGTGACTGGTGATGGCTTGTTTCTTGATGTTATTGTGATGTGTAAAGCTATTATGGGACTCATTACCACACTTGAAGGGGTAGTTTACAGCTAGTGGCAGGCTAACACGTTTTTTTTTATTCACATTTAGTTTGGTACCTCACCTAGACCTAGCATGTGATGTGAAAGCGCTTGTCTAGATTGAATACATGCAACATTCTTACAAAATGTTCTCAGGTTTACAAGTTAATCATCCATATAATAACATGTTCCCATATCAATAGAGACCAGATAGATTTAAGATTTTTATTTAATACTTAATATAAATCTTAAATTCATTTCTGTCTCCTAAGATATAGGACTACCTAGTTTAGGAGGCAGGGTTACATAATCTGAGTAGATTTATGTAGATATACCATGTTATTTTGTACATCTGCTCTTGTCTATCATGAATGTTGTGTGTATTATAATAAAGATTATTATTATTCATTCATATGTACATACACTGACAGACAAAGCACAACCTAAACCGCTGGGTCCAGAATCTATGGAAGAATTTCTGAAAATCCATTCCCTGAATACAGAGTGTATTAGATATTTAAATAGGGCATGAAGTTTGTATGGAGGTTCTTCATTCGATCCCATAGAGAATCCCATTGGACGCACTTATCTAGGAAATTAAACTCAAGAAACACAAAATTCACCATTGTAGAGCTTACTACGTCAACCACGCGTCCCGCCGCACCCAGTGGGAGCGGCCGACGTGCCCGGGCTCGCCCGCGTCGCCGGCGGGCTCGTCCCCGCCCTCGTCGCCCACGCCGGCCGCGACCCCCTCCACCCCCGCCTCCCCGTCGTCGCCATCGTCGCCATCGTCACCTTCGTCACCAGTATCACCATCCTCCGACACAGACGTCAATCATGCCACTTCCATATCTTTGAGGTTCGTATTCATTTTATATTCTCTTTACACGGTTGAAGAAAGCGTCAGGGGGTAGCCCGCGAAATTAATTTTTATTGTGTTTTTGCAATTAGTACTGATGATAAGAGGATTTAGTATTAGTGAGCCAGTCTTACCAAGGGTATCTTAGGTATCACCCAATATGACTGTATAACTGGGTTGTGGAGGTCAGATAGGCAGTCGCTCCATGTAAAATACTGGTATTCAGCTGCATCCGGTTAGACTGGAAGCCGACCCCAACATACACACATCAAAAGTGTCTAGGGATCAAGCATTTTTATGCGGATTTCTTGAGATTGAGATGTGGCTTTGTAATAAATTTATGATTTTATAAATTTATATGGATCCTTTTTGGTGCATTTCATAATTTGAATCAGGAACTGTGAATCAAATTCGAGTAAAAGATGAAAATCAGCTGTCAATATTTTCCCTATAAAAACATACAACGCATTGAAGACATTATTAGTGCTACTGTTTCCCTACTACTGATTAAAACCAACGTTATTATGGAGCGGCGACGTCATTAAAGCAGGGAAGAAATGCTCAGAGCCGTGGGAATGATAGAAGCTGGTTCCCGGCAACGTACTGTGGCTTTAGCTCTGAATACAAGTCAGAGTGTTATCAGTCGACTTTGGACACGTTACCGAAGCACTGGTACCGTGGCTGAGCGCCATGGAGGACGGTATCGCTGCACCACACGGAGACAAGACCGATACATTCAAATCTTAACTCGAAGAGCTCCAACAATAACCGCCATGATGTTAGCCGTGAGGCTTCATCACTCTTCAGGGAACTTAATTAGCGACCAAACAGTCAGAAACCGCTTGCATGAAGTGAACCTTCATTCCCGAAGACCGCTACGGGTACCACCTATAGCAATGCACAATCGTAGGATTCGATATCAATGGGCTCTTGAACACAGAAATTGGGCAGAAGAACAATGGCGTTTCGTGTGCTTTTCTGATGAGTCTCGTTTTGGTATGAGACCGGATACAAGACGTATACGACACTGGAGAACCCCTGGACGCCAACAGCGATTAAAATCCTGCCAGGAAGTCCATCCTTATAGTGGTGGAACCATCATGGTATGGGCGGGTATTTGGATCGGCGGAAGAACTGAGTTGATTTGGATCAGAGGCAACCTCAACGCTCAAATTTATGCTGAGACGATTGTATCAGACGTCATCGTTCCTCTACAAGTGCAAATCGGTCCCTTATTTCAGTTAATGCATGATAATGCACGACCGCACACCGCAAGAGTTGTAAGACAGACTCTCGCCGCAGCTAACATCAATGTCCTGCCCTGGCCTGCTCAGTCGCCAGACTTGAACCCGATTGAGCATGCATGGGATATGCTACAGAGAAGAGCTCTGCCGAATATGGAGGGTATCCAGTCGCAAGAAGACCTTTTTTTGTTGTTGCAACGAACATGGGCGGCCATTCCACAGCGTGATTTGGATGAACTCATTTTGAGTATGCCAAACCGATGTTCTTGTGTTGTTAGTGTTCGCGGTAGAAACACGGATTATTAATTGTTTAAGTTACCCAATAAAATTTTAGAGAAAACTGTTATTTCAGTCTTTTTTTCGAACTTTTGTGTTAGTGGTTCAAATGTCAAAAATCCCTTTATTAGGAAAACGGCAAATTTCTTTATTAATGCAAAGGTGACTTGGTTTATCGTTACTGTGACAAACGAAAACACTTTATTTGATGAATCCTTAAAGAAAATTTTAATTAATATCAATCAGGAGAAAAGTTATTGCAAAAATATATGTTGATCCCTAGACACTTTTGATGTGTGTAGTTGGGAAAAGGCTAGGTAGATGATAATGATGATTACAATTATTATAATTCTGTAAATACATATGTTACGGCCGCGAATCATGTTTTAATTGACATACAACTTATACAACCTAATACTGACCTGGAAATTGCAAAAAAAACAAACAAAATAATAATTTTGCGGGCTATGCTTAGCCTTATGTCTTGTACCTAGATGTTTGTGTTTATAAACTGTTTAATTATGGTGGAAGTTAACGAAAATGATCGTTCATCGTTGTAAGAGACAAGTAGTCGAAGCTTAGTCACGCAAATATGACAGGCATTCGGTAAAAGGATAGTGGACATAATACCATTAATAAAGATCTGAAATTGTCATTGGACAGTTCTTTTCGTGACTAAATTGATTCAATGTCAGTGGGTCTCCAATGATTGTTTAAAGAAGTTGATTTAAAAAATTAGAGCTCAAACAAGAACCTACTTAGTTGACACAACAATATAATTTGAGTACGATCCAAGGCCAGTCCTATTGTTATTTTCACTGATTCATGGTAAACAGAGTTTGTGTTCGCTCACTGATCACGTGGACGAGAAAGATTGAAGTTAACGTTGTTTCCAGCAACATTTGGGACTGGTTTACTCAGACTGTTTCTGAACGCCAATTCCCGTATTTAAAAACGTTAAAAATCTAGTCGCAATCAATTCTCGGCGACAATCAATGTCAAAAATGTAGGGAAATTAGAGGTAAGTATTTTTAACAGATTGAGACTGAGATCAGACTGTGAACGAATCTTAAAATTACCTACGAGAATTGCCCCTCTGGTATTTTCCTCAAAAGGCGAGTCCAGATGCTACCCTGCAATTGGTTCCACGATATTTTTGATATTCAATGTCTGGATTTTAAAAGAGACTTTGTCCCATGAGTTTGTGTCGCCATTTCATCTAAGGGGTTCAGGGAGGATCTAAGGGGGTCAGATAGGAAATGTCGACTCCATCCAGCTTATTTTTTGTTATGACGTGTTAAAATGACTCCGATAATATCCTGTTTATAGAAACAATTTAATTTCATTTGAAGTTTCAAGTGCTTGACTGTTTGTTTGTTGTAGACCAGAGCCGCAGCCGCAGACGGCGGTTCGGTCGCGCATCCCGACGGTGGCAACTCCGCCCGCAGGCTCGGCCGCCGGTAACCCACCCGCGGCAACCACACCCACGCCTATTGCTGCTACTGACCTACCGCCTGGCTACGGTAAAAAAATATCTTACGAATATTGTAAAATCTTGTCTGCAAAGGGCTTTGGTGGAAGTCAACTATAGATTTATATATGTAGGTCTCATGCGTGACCAACTATTTAAAAAAAATAGTCCTCTTGGTTATACCTATAGTACACCCACATTTCGCCAGTTCTATTGAAGTCCCATATGTAATAAGAGGGGGGAGTTCATACATTATTATTCTACCTGAAGCTACGATGTATTTTGTCTTGTAAATGATTTACCGCAGTGCACCGCTACATTAAGACGCATTCTAATGTAATTACTAAACTAGAGTATAGTAAACCCATATTATTATTTTAGTATCATGTTTTGATAATTGTGCCTTCTAGCACATTCAAATACAATACAAACAAACCAAGTTAATTATTGTGAGTTTGTGAGATTACTTGACTATGTTATAGCATCAAAACACCTATTATGTAATATATTTCCTTGTTAGCTATTCTTTATAGGCGTAAAGTGTGAAAAGCTGACCATTTTATTTAACATCCCTATGAGACACTTTTTCGCTAAACATAGATTACGAGATGACGATTGCTGGCTTAAACTTTTAAAACAAAAGAGGTTGTTTCTGTTCATTTTGTTAGTATTATTCTAAAACTGGAAAGAACCTTAGCCCCACAATGGGACAGAATAGCTTATTATAAAAAAATACCTGTGTGAACAGATTACGTTGACTTTTCTATGTCAAAAGCCTGTGCATTGTCGCATGCTACACATGATTTCATGAAGGACGTATTATGTAGCAAAGTATTCATTATAATATTAATTTGTATTCACTACATACCACAACCACCTAACAATGTTATAGTATAACGACACTTTGTTATCGCCTCATTAGTCTAGTTGTCGCAAGTACGGCTGCCAAGTACGAGGCCTTGAGTTTAGTTCCCAGGTCAGTACAATTGGAATCCTTTTTCATTGAATAATTAGTGAATAGATTCTCGGGAGGCCAGGAGGTATTGCACCCAGTAGAAGGCGATTGAAACATGGGTGCGAACTTTTGTCAACAACAAATTATAGAAATATAACAATATCTTTGATGAGTATTGAGATTTTTAAATTTGCTTACATTTAGCTCTTTTCTAAAGGACCTACTTTTAGAAACTGTGGGAAAAAAATGCATGTTTTCACTGCATGTAAGCTACTACTAGTAGCTATCATCATGATAAACCTGACATTTTACAAATATTCTCTATGGAGATATGGATGGAGAGAACGGAAAAGAGAATAAGCGAGTAATCATTTATATACCAAAAAATTTGCACAGTATGTCGGCCTTTGGCTTTAGTAGGACAATACGGGCTTATAAAAAAAAAAAACTTTTATTCAAGTTGAATTATACATTCCAGAGATGCGCACCACAGCTCAAGGTCAGGTATACTTCTACAACTCCGCCACGGGCGCTTCGACGTGGCACGACCCGCGCGTGCCGCAGCACCTGCGTCACTGTGCCGCCGCCGCCGGGCCTCTACCGCCCGGTTGGGAGATGAGACATGCGCCCTCAGGTCGACCATACTTCGTGGACCATAATAATAGAACCACGCAGTTCACTGACCCCCGGCTGGCGCTGTCGGCGAGACTTGTGAGTTTCTTATGTTACCCCCACCTCCTTGTGGCAAAGTAAAAGCTCCAAGCGTTTATACCGTCCTGTGGACGACTATACTTCTTGGGCACTGTAATAGGTCATTGACTCTAGTCTAATCGGCAGAACTGTATTCCTTTGTTTAAAATCTTCCTCACTCATATCCTATTCAATTCAATCTGTTAGTAAGGCCTTATAATAATTATTTATTTATTTATTCATTAAGGGGCATTGAGTCCTTTGTTCAGGTGTGGACGTCTTCCGGCTGATTTATTTTTATTCAGACAAAAATCCATAATTGTTATTATACAACAGGTGTTGATATAGAGACAACACATAAATGCACTTTATTAAATGGTAAGCACTGATAGGTAACATAAGATTTAACACCCGAATATTCAGTGTCAATGCATATCGGAAGGGAAGACTGTTACTGCAATCAAACTGCTTTAAAACCCGCCATCAGACATGATCTAAACCCAACAAACTAACTTCCAGCCCCAACCTGAACCGGTAGTACCGGCGACTCAGCCCGCAGTAGCAGCGCCTACGCCGGTCGCAGAGCCGCTCGACTCGGACGCACTGCCCAAATACAAGCGAGATTTGGCGGCCAAGGCAAGAGTGCTGAGGGCTGAACTGCAAGCACTGCAGCCTCAGACTGGACATTGTAGGATAGAGGTGGGTTTCTAAGATATAAAAGTTAAAAAATGGTTTTTTCAGTGAAATAAAACGCACATTTTAAATTTATACACAGTAATAAGCAGAAAAGAAAAAAAAAAGTTTAAAGTTATAAAATACTGGCCCCGATTCTGTTGTTCACAAACTAATCTAAATTTAAGTTCAGTGCATCTTTTACTTTCTATTTCATTATGAAAAGGACAGAAGATAAATATTAGTTTAGTCCTGTGAAATTAGTCCGCGCTTGACGTAAATTGACGTATTTTTAGTAGCCAAGTTTTTAATCGCGTCTAAACTTGTCTATGGATATCTTAATTTGACAGGACTGAACTAATATTTATCTTCTGTCCTTTTCTTAATGAAATAGAACGAAAAAGATGCACTGAACTTAAATTTAGTTTAGTTTGTGAACAACAGAATTGGGGCCACTGTGAAGTTTCCAATTTTCTCACTGCAGAATGATGTTATACTCAAACAAGCTGATCTCGGGCAGGTGCTTGTCATATTGTGACTTTTTATTTAAGCACACCGATGTTATTAGTAACCTCCGCCTATCATATGGACATCTGCATTATTTACCAGGTGCATCGCAAGACAGAGACGGTGTCTCGTGTGCCTATAATTACACCAACACCCAAACCTCTCAAAACATGGTTTAATTCTTTTACGTTACGTTCTTAATACCCATAACTTTTGTTTCACTTACTCATTCGCTGTCACCCAATGATAACAAGTCAAACTTTGCAGGTATCCCGTAACGAAATATTAGAGGAATCGTACCGACTCGTAATGAAGTTACGAGGCAAGGAGCTGCGAAAACGTTTGCTGGTGAAGTTCCGCGGCGAGGAGGGGTTGGACTATGGCGGCGTGGCGCGCGAGTGGCTCCATCTGTTGGGAAGGGAACTTTTCAACCCGCACTACGGACTGTTCCAGTATGCGAACGCAGGCGACGACCGATACGCGCTGCAGATTAATGCTGATTCTGGAGTAAGGATTGCCTAATTACAAATCATCATTTATTTTGAACTTACTAACTTTTGTCCACGGCTTTATTTTGTCTAACGGGAACGTTTTGGTCTACCTGTCCTGCTAATTTTATCGAAATCCATTCAGCAGTTAAGGTGTGAAAAAGAGGAGGAGAAGACATACAGTTACATTCACATTAATTTAGAGATGTCTAAACTGCTTATAAAGTAATAACCATTACACATCTTCCAGTCTTACCACCAAAATAATTACCTAGTATCTGTCAAAATCATTAAAAATAAAAATAATTTCAGTAATCAGATCATGAATGTAATTTTTTATGATAAAAAAATATAAATATAAAAATATAATAAATACGCGCTTGGACGTGGAGTTGCGGACACCAGCCCGTTTTACCTATGTATTTTTTTTTTTTCATAACAATTTCTTTGCGCAGGTGAACCCAGAACATCTTTCGTACTTCCACTTCGCGGGCCGCATTCTCGGCGTTGCCTTGTTCCACGGTCATCAGCTCGACGCAGCTTTCACCGCGCCATTCTACAAACAATTGCTCGGCAGACCGATCACACTCCGCGATATTCGTGACGTGGATCCTGAACTACATCGCTCGTTGTCCTGGATGCTGTTAGTATAACGGAAATCAAAGAAAATGCCTATATTTCGAATTAGATTTACAAATTACTGATTTTATGCTAAAATTTATTTTATTTAACACTGGCCCCGATTCTGTTGTTCACAAACTAAATTAAATTTAAGTTCAGTGCATCCATTTCCTTCTATTTAATTATGAAAAGGACAGAAGATAAATATTAGTTTAGTCCTGTCAAATTAGATAATCCATAGACAAGTTTAGACATGATTAAAAAATTGGATACTAAAAATACGTCAATTTACTTCAGGCGCTGACTAATTTGACAGGACTAAACTAATATTTATCTTCTGTTCGTTTCTTAATGAAATAGAAAGAAAAAGATGCACTGAATTTAAATTTAGTTTAGTTTGTGAACAACAGAATCGGGGCCACTGACAATCAGCATTAGTGTAGCTAGAGATCAGTGATAGAATTTTAGTAATCGAATCAGTTCTTCAAAATGTTAACTTTTAACAAAATACGACAAAAAAAAAAGATTTACCTCATTACGATATTGTTATCGTAAATATGTATACTAATCCATTTTTAATGCTTCCAGGGAAAACAGCATTGCTGGCGTGATAGACACTACATTCTCAGTAGAATGCTCGTCATTCGGCGCAGTCCGTAGCATGGAGCTGCGACCGGGCGGCACCAACGAGGCCGTGACGGACGCCAACAAGCGCGACTACGTGCGGCTGTACGTGGCGCATCGCTTCACGCGCGGCGCTGAGCGGCAGTGGCTGGCGCTGCAGCGCGGCCTGGCCGACATCATCCCGCCGCAGCTGCTGCGCCCGCTCAGCCCGCGCGACCTGCAGCCGCTGCTGGCCGGCCGCGCCGACCTCGACCCCGCCGACTGGCGCCGCCACACACGCCTCAAGCACGTCACGCCAGACGCGCCCATCGTCGGCTGGTTCTGGGAGATAGTCGAACACTTCGACGCGGAAATGCGAGCTAGGTTGTTACAATTCGTCACCGGATCCCGGCGCGTTCCTCTAGCAGGCTTCCGCGCCCTGCAGGGCTCGACGGGCGCGGCGGCTCCGCGGCTCTTCACGCTGCACCTAGTAGCGGACGCATCTCCCGACTCGCTCCCGAAAGCCCACACTTGTTTCAATCGTCTCGACTTACCTCCTTACCCGAATAAGGAGAAACTCCACGATAAACTCAAACAGGCGGTGCTCGAAACGGCCGGCTTTGCCGTCGAATGATACAGATATTATTAATACGTGGGTCTTGCTTACTGTATGACATAAAACAAGGATATTTAAGAATTTAATTCAAAATGTGTTCATTTAAAATATGTCGCCTTTCAGAATATTATGTATTTCGGACGATTGTGATTGTACGGTGTAAATATTGCTGCAAATTGTGAGTACTAAAGAAACTAGTCTGGATTGTATTGAAATAAAGACAGTTATGATGAGACTGAGGAATTTCTAGATGAGATGTCATGACAAAATTGTTTTGCCCAGGAACTACATTGAAGACAATTGAATTCTTCAAACGAAATCATTATGATTTGAAACCAGGCCATGGATAGAATTTATTTATTTCAAAGCACTAACATACTTAGTTAAGGCCTTCTTCTTTGTCTTCTGCTGCTAAAAGTTTGTATTTACCTAGAAATCAACTAAGTAATACCAGAACGAGTGGACCGAAAGAGGTATTAGTTGCCCATAAAAGGAATTTATGCACATTTAATCGCTTTATGGCTAGCTATAATAACGCTCAAATCTATGTTGTCTATTTACTTTTTAGTCTTAACTCCATCAGAACGAATGATCTATTTTATTTACAACAATATTTCCAGTGAAGCAAACATTGGGCTTCCGTATTTTTTAAAGTTAAGTGATTTAAATAAAGCAATAGCAATCTTACAACATTAGTTTTCGTATCTAAGTCGAATTATAAATATAAAGGCATAATAACATAAGTTCTATTTTGCATGTACAAAATAGTTATTAATGAATTAGGTATTTGAAATATTTTTGTAGAATATATTTGTAGGTATATAATTTTAATAAATCAGTACAAATGAAAAAGTATGCTGACATTATACAGATGTACTTTAGCATTGTAATTCCTTTGATTTTCGAAATTATGTGAAGGCGAATGCTCATGCTTTGGTGCCTTATTATTTTATTATCTAAACATAAGTATTGTAGTTTCAATGTCAAAACGTAACTGAATAATTTTATTATTTATGACTGAATATTTCGTTTTATTCGACTTCAACATTTAACTTCCAATTTATATGAAATGTGTATGATAATAATCATGTATTTTAAGGATAATAACTTGAAAACGACATTATTTTAAACAAGCTTAATCTATGTTTTGGCAAACATTTACTTTTGTTTATAATTTCGATCAAATATGATATTCCGAGTGGGAGTCACGTCTCTTCTATTGAAGTTTTTTGCTGAAAATAGACACAATTCCATAATGATAATATTTTTAAATATTGAGCATGCAGTTACTAATTTGGATAACTGACGTGACTGTTACTTGATATGCCTAGAATTATATTATTATAGTGTTTGTAAGAAGGATCAGTGCCTTTACCTGTTAAAATAAATGACTCTTATTATAAAGCAGCGACTGTCTAGTGATATACAACTATTTATTAGTGATAATGATTATTTAAAATTATAACTATTACATTATTTTTGCAAAATATTCCGATTTTCATTTCTTGTAGCTATAAAGAATATTCGTACACGCCTGCTCCATAATTGCGTAACACACTTTCAATAACAATCTGAATCATTGCTTCTAACTTCTAAGGTCAAAAAATTTGTCAGCTCAACAACGTAAATACGCAATGGATCTTGTTGAACTGTCAAAATGAAAGCCATTGCTACTGTTAGTGTGTTACGCGATTACCCCAGTGACTGCGTTAAACAAATAACAACAATGGCCCCGATTCTATAAAATTTCAGCGTGGTTAAAAAAAATAAAGTAAGACATTTATGAGGATCACCCCGAATGGCCCCGATTCTGTTGTTCACAAACTAAATTAAATTTAAGTCTTTTTCTTTCTAATTCATTAAGAAAAGGACAGAAGATAAATATTAGTCTAGTCCGCTCAAATTAGTTAGCGCCTGACGTAAATTGACGTATTTTTAGTAGCCAATTTTTTAATCACGTCTAAACTTGTCTATGGATTATCTAATTTGACAGGACTAAACTAATATTTATCTTCTGTCATTTTCTTAGTGAAATAGAAAAAGATGCACTGAACTTAAATTTAGTTTAGTTTGTGAACAACAGAATCGGGGCCAATATTATGTTTTACTACAATATATTCTTCTATATAATAACTACTCACAAAGATTACACATGTGGCGTATATATTCAAATATCACTTTTGTACCCCGCAGTGGCAAGCAGAGAGTGTGTAGTACACATTTCGTACTAATTATTATATAAATCCCATAAAATCCACTAACCGGCCGCTTATCCAGACTCTAACCCCGATTCTGTTGTTAACAAACTAAATTAAATTTAAGTTCAGTGCATCTTTTTCTTTCTATTTCAATATGAAAAGGACAGAAGATAAATATTAGTTTAGTCCTCATAGTCCTGTCAAATTAGATACTCCATAGACAAGTTTAGACGTGATAATTTGCTACTAAAAATACGTCAGGCGCTCACTAATTTGACTGGACTAAACTAATATTTATCTTCTGTCCTTTTCATAGTGAAATAGAAAGAAAAAGATGCACTGAATTTAAATTTAGTTTAGTTTGTGAACAACAGAATCGGGGCCATTTGCATTGGCCACTGAGCTCGATCTTGCCCACATTCATTCATCCATTGTAGCTAGGCACTACATCCATCGCTTCGTTATACGGTAAAACGTTACATTTCGGAAGATATAAAGTAAGTTAAGGTAAATCGTGATAAAATTACATTTTATAAGTCGTTGTAAGTTATTTACTTATGAAGAAATGTTAATATCTAAGGACTTCTAACAAAAAACTTTCCTATTTTGGGCAAGGCATGAAAATGTATAAAAAATAAAATAAGGAAAGAAACCACAAGTCCACAACAAACATCTTGGAACTCTGCTGTCCGCATTTTCATTTTCGCCGCCGAAGGTCAGAGTGAACGAATGATTGAATTAAATTAAGGTGGTAACAGAATATAAATATTTCTATGATGTTGGCAGATAGATGCGAATAAAACTTTATAAATCCTAGTTCTAACTGCTTATTTTTTTCTCTCATTATCTCAAAATAATTTACATCATGGTATTAGAGAAAGCAGTGTCTACATAATTAATTATGAACGGTCAATGCGATAGGAAGCATGTGTCGACCTCGGAATTGGAGTGACATTATTATCGACTTTTGACTGCGAGCCCCATATATAATCTATGGCGAGCCCCGCGCGGCCCGTTGAACTAACAACACTAATCCACTGTCCACCACAGCACATAAATAAATCGTTGCTCACGCATACACTACGCTACTGTAGTCTGTTGTGTTTACTTGCTTGCTGTAATCCTGTGAAGTGCTTATAAAGTTATTCTAATAACGAAGTCTTTGTTTGGGTTGTGACTCGTTTTCTTTCAAAATGCCTACGAGTGCGGTGTATCAGCCTACCACAGTGACTTATGAACAACAACCCACGGATCAGCGTTGGAACTGTCCCATAAGCTACTTCTCTCGGCGTATGGCTTCTAGCTGGAACCGGGCAGTATGCATGCGTGTTGGATTATGTTTGGCGGGCAGCACTTTATTTATTATCGGTGAGAAAAAACATTTGCGCTATTATAATTATGACTAAATGTTTTGGTGCAGGCTCGTTGATGAAACGCAATCTGAATCATTAGATTGCATAAAACTGCAACACCTGAAGCGTGTTTCGTTTGTAACTTAAGTCTGAGACAGTGTTTTGTTTTCATTAGCAAACGTGCCTGCATGCATGGCCACATACTTGATTAGACTTATTGTTGTAGTGTTTTAATTTCCAAGAACTTTTCTATGAGAATTGCGAACAATCCGATGCTGAGAACGAAATTAAATGTTTCATTTCATGTTTTCTAGGATAAAAATTTAACTTACTAAAATAACAGGCCAGAATTAGGTACTTTTAAAATCTTTTGACAAAAGAGTTTCTTTATTTTTATAAAATTAAAAACAAAAATATTTTCAGGTCTAAATAACTTTTGCCTTTTTGTCCAAAGTTCATTTATTTTCATTTTCATATTTTTATTGATGAGCTGATATACATCAATAGTACCTATAAAAAAACCATTTGGTTCATTAAAACAATCCACATCACTTTAAAATTCTTTTCAGGAAGAACAAAAATGTATTTTGATGTTAATCTGTTTTTTTTTTATCTGATAAAATTCTAGTGTATTGATCCTTAACTCTTTCTGCCATGGTTATCATGGATTGGAAAGTTTTTATCATGTTCCTGTATTAATAATGTTCCTGTTTGTTTGTTTTATTAGGACGGGAACCCCTTGGCAAGTAGGCCAACCTTAGGAACAAATATCATTATCTACATATCAATATAACCCAACATTCTTGACTAATCCTAACTTAGCTACCAGACGATGAATTCTCAAGTTGAATTTAAAAAATGCAGCTGATAATAAATTGATTGATTGAACATTGATTGTTGTAACTGTGACTAACTTAATCTTTTTCATCACCATCAATAAAGATTGATCACACAAAGTGTTGCAACCTATGCCATATGCAATAATTAATATAGTGGCTCAATCTCTGTTTGTATCTTCTTACTTAATGTTCAGTTTTTCTGTGTAATCTTAAACCTTCCAATTTTGTCAAGGATGTGACTCATGTCCTTTGCATTATTGATACCTAGCAGTTCCATGTATAAAATCAATCTTCTATAACATGAAATTCATTAAATTTTACATTTAGTTGTGCTCAGAAGGAATTTAGATATTTAATAGCTAGACTAGAATCAAAATACATTAACACGTTTTTGATGTAGTCAAGCAAGGCTAGTTAGTTACCTTGCTTGACCACATCAAAAACGCGTCCCAAGAATCAGTCATTTTTTTTGTACCAATTCTTTGGAATAATTCTTTGTACTGAATTATTAAAAAGACCTTAGCTAGGCATGAATCAATCTGGGACATGCATAGCATAAGGTATTCTGGTGTTGCAATCATTATTTGCTACCATTAATTCAGCCAGACCTTTGGCCATACCACTTACCTAATTATATGTTTTATGTCATTCATAGCATAAAACATATCGTCGACCGTAGGTTCAATTGAGGTAAGGGACATTGAATATCTTGTCCCTTACCTCAATTGAACCTACGGTCGACGATATAATAGTGTTGGGTAAATAGCCAGATACTTTGAGTTATTATCGATTATAATACGTAAGTGTCCATTAATAGCCTTGCAATGGATGAATGTTTTGTTAAAAAAATAAATGCTTTTTTTTGTTTTATTGTAAAATCTGTGGGTGTGAACATAAATTGGGTGCGTGTATGCAGTGTGATTCAATGTATTGTTATTTATTTTCCCTTTTTGTACTTATGTGAAAAAGTGTTAATAATAAAATAAATACACATTTTTCGCGAAATTCAGTTTTGTTAATTTAGAGGTCCAATACTATAAAAACCATAATTACTATTGACGCATCGTATTGTGATTTAACTATCTACCTAATTAATTACTTGATTTAACAAAGCGAGCTAAATATGTAGGTGTATGTATATCTACAAATAAATTTTAACCAATACATAAAAATGTAAGGTACAATGAGTAAGTTACTGGGTTGGGCTGGGTAACTGGGTTGTGGAGGTCAGATAGGCGGTCGCTCCATGTAAATCACTGGTATTCAGCTGCATCCGGTTAGACTGGAAGCCGACCCCAACATAGTTTGGAAAAGGCTTATCAGATGATGATGATGAGGGCAAATAAGTACCTACTTTTTGGCTGAATGCACAAACCGTGCAAAGCCATATAAAAAAAAGTACCTACTTACCGCGTGGAGTCGCGATTGTCAAATTCGATTTGGTTGTGTCAAAATTATTTTTAAATTTAGAGATATGTTAATGCAGAATAGCTCTAAGATTCTCATAGCCAAAAGTAAGGAATTTTTTAGTGATAGTTTAGTTAGTTTAGTTCGGTGTACAAGAGAATTGGTATTAGTACTCTATGATTGGCACCATTAGCTCTTTTCTGTGAATACGACGTAGGTAAATTATAAACAATGGAAAATACCCGACATCCCCGCACCCTCGCCGATTACAAAGCAAAAGATAACTTTTGGAAGAATCGCTTTATTTGGTCTCAAGTCAAAGAAACAGACGCCCTTAGCTGGTAGAAGGGTATTTGCAGTTCTACTAAGCTTCATAAAATTGCAGTTGCTATTTTATCAGCTCCTTACACGTCAGCAGCAAAGAAAGAAAGAAAGGAAAGGAAAGGAAAAAAAAAGAAAGGACCTTTAGTACTCAAGCTGATGTATTTTTTTGTTTTGAGCAACAAACAAAAAAAAAACAACTAAAAGCGAAAATAAAAAAATCCCAAAAAAAAAAACCAAATAAATGACAGATTAAGAATTAAAAAAAAAAAACTAAGTACTTACATAAAAAATCTAATTATCAAAAATCAATGTAAATAGCTGATTGAAATTTTTTAAATGGGCCAGATTAGATTTAAATTGCACATTTATTTACTACAAAGAATATGATGAAAATGAAGTCTAATCTGACAGTCCTAAGCCTAAAAACTATGAAGGGAAATTTTCAATCACTAAGATAACATTAACAGCAGGGTTATCATCCATAATTGCTATTAATGGCTACTAACTGCTTTTAATCGATTATTAGCCAAATGATATTAACCGGATTATTATCATTACCCAACACTATTCATAGCACCTTATTATGTAAAACAGCAATATTGTCGTCACCTACAACTTCAAGTGGAAATCATCCTCTATTATAAAAATAGGTTCCTTCCTTTCCATGCTATGAATAATTACGAATTTACAACGATCGTTTCTTGGATCGCCCGCGCCTCTACCCAACAGCGCCGATACCACCGGTAAGTACATCATAATTCTCTGAAATGAACGATGACCTTCTCATTCTCGCTAAGACTTGTAGTAAATTATTACTGTTCATAATCAAATCTACTTCCGCTAGTACCTACCTACCTGCTTAGTTATTTATTCGAGAGTCGTAACTATTTCTTATGTACTCACGTACACAATTATTATGTATTGTCACGACCACTATTACTACAACAGCTTTTATTTCCTCCCTACTATTATGATGAGTGACGGACAATTTCCGTATAATATAACAGTACTTCATAAAAGGCGCAAAGAAGCCATAGGTGGACTGTATAAGCAGAAAAGACTATTCATATGATTAGTATTCTTTGGTCGCTCCTTAATCTCTTTTGGTATGGCACGGACCGCCATGTGTTCCTCTAGCACTACGTTTACGTTTGGTTTGGTCGACCAAGTCCGGTGTGTGTAAAACGGGCAACAGCATCCACCTGTAGCCTGATTACGTCATTTCTGCCAAAACTGGTTTACTCAAGAACCGCGGTAACCAGGCGGCAGTCGCCCCACGTTATAGCTCGGCAAATAATTATGAGTTCCTTCATCTTGTGCTTGGGCTTGATATTGACACTTTTTTTAAACGGTTTTATTTAGCTTGTCCTGTTTGTTATTTATTTATTGGGTCAAATTTAGTACTTGAAATTTTACCCCTTTCTGTTGGCAGATTGATTTGATATTTAGTACACAACTTTAGTTTTGATGACAATACAATTTAATCAGTATCATTGTAAATCCAAGATGGCCGCCGCTACAAAATGGCAGATTACTTACCTACATACTTAAATATTTTTTCACAACCCCCTCAATATGGGTATCAAATGAAAGGGCTTGACTAAGTAGTAGAATACTGTACCTACCCTATGAAAAGTTTCAAATCTAAGATGGCGGCTGGCACAAAATGCCTGATTTCATATTATTTGTTTCAATATATGGGTAATGGGTATCAAATGAAAGTGCTTTACAGGTAGAACACAATGCATGGCGGATTATAGAGTTTAAATAAAAACTAAAAACTTGAAAATAAAATACTTAAATAGGTACCTAGTAATTTTTTTTTTTAAGTTAAGTAAATGATTTTAATGAAAATAATGAAGTAGATAATGTACTAAAAGCTAAAACATTTATTTAGTAGGTCCCAGTTGCCATTTATCACACCACTTTCCTCATCAATCTAGGGCATTAATCAGACAAAAAAATAAAATCGTGGGGCGAAATTTCAAAAATTATTTGGGGAATTTCACGCGCCCCACGATTTTATTTTTTTGTCTGATCAATGCCCTAGATTGATGAGGAAAGTGATGTGATGACTGGTACCTAGCACCTACCGAATTATTTTTACCTTTTAGTACATTATCTACATCATTATTTTCATAAAAATATTCTTTTACTTATGTTATTGAAATACTTTGTAATTCATATTTATGTCGGAAAATAGTTCCTGGAAGATCTTGGGGAAGGCCTATGCCCAGAAGTGGGACAGTATGCGCTAGAGAAATAAAAAACATTGCAAACTCCCAAAGCATGGTCTATTCTAAACTTTTTGTCATATTATCAGAATGGAATTTATTGGGGGCAGTCGAGAACTTAATACCTACTCCCAGGCATTCCCAGAACTTGTCCTGATAAACAGGCCTCGACCAGGACAAGTCCAGATGTACTGGCAAGGGAAACCTGTTACTCAACCAAGTTAACAGTGGCTCTACACAGAAATAATAATTTTTTTGCGGTTCAGTCTTAGGGTGCTTACATAAAGAAACCAGGTTTCCAGCGGAGGCGAGTCTGTGCGGGTCGGTACCGATCGGTGCGGGTGAAATACTCCCACATTAACTTAAATATGCTCTCACACATAAAGAAACAGGTAAAACATGTAACTGTTTCCTTCTGAAAATCAAACCTGCGCAGACCTGTACCGGGAGTCGGGACCGAAAACCCGGGTTTGAAGCGGGTTTTCGGCAAGCTTCATCGTTGTCATTATTCATTTACACATTATCATAATATAATCAGATTAATATATGTTAGTAGTACCTAATGATAAAATAACTTGTAAGCGCTCTATTTTTATTGCTTACATTTAAATTGGGCTTTACCTACATATTTAATTAAAATGACAATAATATCTGTAATAATTAATGAATGATCTAGGTAATTAGGTAGCTACTAACTAGCAAGTACTGAAGATGCTTAAAAACCAGGCTTCTTAGAGCTGTTAGTATGATTGAATGTCGTGTGAGGAAGGGTTTTTATAATTCTGGTGACGCGATGGCGCACGCACGGTAGCACGAGTAGCATCGATAAGCTGACTAGCTGAGTCGATTGCGTATCGTACACAATGAGCGGTGGTAGTCGTAAAAGGTATCGGGTGTCCGGTGTGCGCGGCGCTTGCGCCGCCGGTCGTCGGTGGCGGTGACTCATCCGGTGGCTGCGTGCGCCATGATCTGATCACGACAAACCATAGAAAGCGAAAATGTAGACAGCACTTTGAATTATTTATTTTTTCTGCTCTTTCCGATCAATGGCATTGAATGTGTTTGATTGCATTTTTTATGACTACGTTGTCGAGGTGATTCGTGAGCATGACTTCGTAGAGGCATAGGTTTGGTTGTTAGAAGATTAATATTAAAAGAATTGTAGCTCTGTGCTAGGGCTCGAATATTAAAATCTAGAATAGCACTTTTACAATTTTTACTATCCGATTCTATGACATAAATCCATACATAAAATAGGGCATGTAATGGGCATGGGCACACTAGGGCCATGGGGCCCGAGTGCCCACTTAGTATTTCGTGACATCGCGAAGCGGTTGGTCGACTCTTCACGTGACCAGAGGGCTGGCCTATTTTTTGGCCAAAGAATCAGCATTGCCATACAACGTGGCCGGTGGCAATGCTGCCAGCCTTTTGGGCACGTTTCCTGTTGACAGCGATGCGGACGAATTTTTTGATGCCCTTTGATTATTTCCCCTTCTTTTTATATACTTGTAGATATTATTATTAAATGATAAATGATTTTATTTCTGTAAGTAGGTTTGTACAAACACTTTTACACGTCAATCATATTTTTTTAAAACGAGATGAGGTCGGTGTTTCCTATCTGACTACTCTGAGAAGAAAGGCCGAAACAAACTCAGAGGTCACAGTCTCTTTTAAAGTCCAGACATAATCTTGGTCAGATCATGTGGAGACCATGTAGATTGGTGTCTGAAATGGTCTTTTGAGGAAAGAACCACACAGATTGAGTGGACCCGTCCAGTCAGTGCACGCATTTGTCAGTAATCATGCAGCTCAACTCAAACTTAGGGAGCTCAACGATTCGACGAACAATACCAAAGAAAGGACATTTGGGTAGGTCGCATAAATTACTCAAACTGCCAGACCATGACTAAAACTATCTGAGAAAAAAACAAAGGCAAACTAAAATTAACCCACATAGTCTTCACATTCACAGTCATTAAAAAGAATATAATACTTTACAAAGTAAATATTCATGTCATGTATATGTAAAATTTATCAATGTCAATGTGTATATAAAAATCCAGAAATAGTCTTGGTCAGATCATTTTGAGGACCATGTAGATTGGTGTCTGAAATGGTATTATTTTAAGTCTGTTATACTTACAATTGTATTTGAAGAAATACATAAAATACTCCCTATTTTTATTTACGAGAACGTCCTTCATTCAAAAAATTCTGCAAGTTACTATTAAGGCGTGTACAGATTACAGGTCTAGTAGAATCAAAGGCTGTGTTGTTTAATGGAACAGGCATTGCGAACGAAGGTCGACAAACGCCACCGAGGCTCGACTGCCATGACGTTTCCGTAATAGGTGCTTTATTCACTTCCACTTTAGTCCTTGGACACGCCACACACATGCCATGTATGGCAAAGAGACCGTTGCTGAGTATCACTTTATATAAAAATCGAAATCCGTATCAAAATCTATCGTAGTTATTTGACTTGAATCAACTGATCATCGGGGACTACTATAAAAAAGTGCTACACTCACGCTTTGCTACATAAGAACTATCAAAATTCCTTTCCACCAATATTGTGGGGCGTATGAAAGTTGAGATTGCGTAAATTAATTTAACAAAAAAGGTTTTATAGTGAGTAGTGACGAATCGAGAAAGGTTCAGCCAACGAGTGCAACACAGCGTTCGTAACTTAAACGAAGGAAAGTCATTACTTTCCTAGTTTCCTCGCCCGTGGGCGAAACACGAGCCCTCCGCTGTCGTAATATTATGTCGACATTGAAGATCTTCTAACAATAAACTTTTTAATAGCCACGTTTTAAGCTTCAATACTGCTTCAAACTTCCTTAGAAATTACAGTAGAGAAGAGCCCTCTCGAAACCATTTCGCATGCGTACGAGGCATGCCTTTTAAGTTTTGTCGTTTGAAGAAAAAAACAACTAGAACCTTATAGTACTTTTTATTATTTTTCAAAGTATTCACCACTTTTCCATTCGCTCTAACCAGTTATTATAACATTTACTAGCGACCCGCCCCGGCTTCGCACGGGTGCAATGCTGATACTAAATACACTACATATTATAAACCTTCCTCTTCAATCACTCTATCTATAAAAAAAAACCGCATCAAAATCCGTTGCGAAGTTTTAAAGATTTAAGCATTCAAAGGGACAGAGAAAGCGACTTTGTTTTATACTATGTAGTGATTCCACTCTAAATTGGGGGTGTTCAAAATGTGTGCTTGAAAGCGTCGACTGCTTCTTCACCGGACTGGAACCTTTGACCACGAAGAATTTTCTTAATTTTAGGAAATGTAAAGAAATCGTTAGGGCTTAGGTCAGGACTGTATGGAGGATGGTCAAGAATTTCTACTTTTTCCTGCTTCAAATACTCAATCGTTTGACGAGCGCTGTGTGAGCTTGCGTTGTCGTGGTGCAGGATAACAGAACAGATAAAGTGCATCGCTTTGAGATTTTTGAAGTCCGGCGATGACTTGTGGTAAACAAACTGTGGTATACCACTGCGTTAACCGTTCTACGATCTTCAAGTGCAATAGTCGCAACATGGCCGGTTTTTTTGCAACGAACGTGGCCACCCTTTGAAGTGCGTCGAGAACGAACAGCTTTAGTCGGCTTTGGCTCGTCTTGAAAGACCTGGGTCTTTCAAGACGAGCCAAAGCCGACTAAGCCGAACCGAGGAGACAATCGAGAGAGACAATCCAGATTGTCTCTCTCGATTGTCTCCTCGGTTGAACCTTTGCAGAGTTTTCTTACACCATCTCGGGCCGCCTTGTGACCGTCGGCAGATGACAGATCCGCATTTTCGTACGTAACCTGACAGATTCCAATCGACGCTGTGACTAAACAATAGCATTAATCCTAATACTTTCAACTATTTTGAGATTCAAAATTTAAACACATTCGAATATAGAACAGTTCTAAATTTAAAATTGCCGGGAAATATGGAAACGACAGAACTTAAAAGGCATGCCTCATATTATATTGAATGAACCATTGGCGACAAAAACTGGATTGTGTCAGTGGACTCAGTGGGGGTACACAATGCAAATGGAATATGAAATTGTTTCTAAGTAGCTATAGATTACAACGCGGGTGTTTATTGTTCTAGTTCCATAGCGGGTGAAAGCCGCCGAGTTTTAATGAATCACTAATGTGTTAGCTGCCCACTGCCTTAACCTACTCCTTCCGCTGCTATGGCCCATTTTCGCAACACTCCGGGCGTAGTAGAACGTTGATTGAAACCGGTTGTCTGCTGAACGCTTCGATTCGTGTCGGACTATTTCCTATTGAATAAGTGCTTAGTTACGTCATGGCTAAGTTTCATGTTTTTGCATCTTCAAATTCTTAAGATAGCATACTATATTCTGTCATAAGAGTCCATTTACTACCGTCCACCTGTTTAGTTCCGTAAATGGCCGGCCCACACTGTAACAAATCTCGTTACCTAGAATAAATTCTAAATCTTAAACAGACAATACTGGTCACTACAACATTAACTTAATTATTGGAAATTTTATATAATGTACTTTGAATTTAAATGCATAATGTAATGCATTTAAATTCGAACTACATTATATAAAATTTTCTGTCCTGGGAAACAATCGCTAATTTTATTTTAATTTTATGATACTTACCGTCTCGTGTTTTTAAAATGTCATCAAGCACCTGTAGTCAAGTTAGTTCAAGGTCCTTCGTTGCTTTGTGCATCATAACATCGTCTTCTTGGCTTTATACCAATTTATTAGAAGACGCCGCGCCGCCGCCGACGTAACCTGCAATGTGTTTTCTGCCATACGTTTCTTTCCCTAGGCGTCGCAGTAGATAAATATGTATTCGCCCCCTTTCTAGCCATTTCATCCTTCGATATTATTTTGCCATTCTTCTTTCTTTGATATTAAGTATCATATTAAAAGGTATTCAACTCACTAAAGTAATGTCTTCATTAAAATGTGTGAAAGCAGCCAACTAGTTATACAAGCTCGTGTTTGTAAACTTTCAATTAGTTACTCAGATCTGCATTCAGAGATTACTAATGCAGTGAACTGTTGACTCACTCCTTTACGAATACATTATCACTTTATCATAAGTGGTGTTTAACGATATTTATGAACACGAGTAACTTACGGGAACACTAAAAGTTGGTCCCGTACTATAATGTTAATTCACTCTTACAGATTGGGGTAGCTTGATGCGCTGGCCTCTGTACAAGGTAAAGTTTTGAAGTAAAAGCAAATGTCGTTGACCCATAAGTGTGCCGAAGTATAAACAAAGAAATCCTTCGAGACGCTAAATAAATACCGAGGCAGTATTTCTCGCGCTAGAATTTTTGCATTGCCTAGAAAGGAGCAAAATAATCTACATTGGTGTACCGCTGTGAAGCGATGTCGATGTACCCGATTAACTTAATGATCCTATAATCATAATTACAGGAACTGCATTATTAACAAAGGAAATGAAACCTAATTAGTTTGGTCCATTTCACATAAGGATAAATGACCTGTTGCCGGTCATTCGTTTTCGCTATTGTTTTTTTTTACCGTTCTGGGCTGGGTTACTTCGCTAGGGTTAGTGCAAAAGGGGTTGGTGTTTCCATACGCTTCATACTTCATCCGTAAATCAAGTCACCTTTTACGTAAGTAGCGATACTGCGAAGGAACAGTGTCGTCTGAACCGGCGGAGATCGATTTTCGTTCAATAGGAAACTTAATTGATTCTGCTAATTATTTACCTTGACTTGTCACAATCTAATCATCCTTCTTTAAGGTGTTTGGTAGCTGGATAAAAGCCTTAAGGGTGTGATAATTGACACCATTTAGAGCATTTTGAGCCATACATGTCTTAGATGAAGTATGTTTTTTTTATTTTTTACCCAGTTAAAGTTGGTATGTTTATTTTTGACTAAAAGTTTGCAGTAAAAATTTAAAAGCGTACGTAAAACGTAGTTTTTCCACTTATTTTATATTGATGATGATGATGTTAGAATTACTTCCTGTCACTGATATTTACATAGCAAGTAGTGTTATACGAATTTGTGTGGGGTAAGTACAATATTTAAAGTGAAAAATAAAAACTTATTACAAAAAAAACAAAAAAGACACTACAAAGTGAACAATAACTTTAATTTCGGAAATCGGTGGCATATAACGAAAATGCCAACCCAACGACGTCCGAAATTAAAGTTATTTTTCACTTTGTAGTACTTTTTTTGGAAATCGGTTGTTTCTTTTTTATATTGTAAAGTTAGGATAACATTTCAAGTAACATTCTATAATAATGATTAATGTTAAACAGGGTGGCAGCTCAGCGTAGGCTGGCTGGATTTAGTTTGGAAAATTGAAAATGTACCAAAGAGCAGACCTTTGAGTGTAGTGAAGATTTTCATTTAAATACCAAAACGGTCAAGTTTTCAACTAGCTTCTCGTCAGGTCTATGATTAACTCGACACAAGTAAATGGTCCACGTCCGGCAAACATCAAGTTGTCAAGGTGATTCGGTTCTTTATGCGATGCTTTAATATCATTATACTTTTAACATAGCTGAAATATACTAAATTTGCTGGCCTTATGTTTAAAACATTATCGTTTGAGTGGCGTAACTAAGCCACCTGTTTTTATAGTATAGGAGTGTACAATCTTTTATGGCCTCGTGGGCACCTCCTCACATAGCAAGAAGTAAGATAGTATATTATATTATATTAATTTTTGTTTTACCTTTTTTATCACCTCAAAATTTTGCAAATAAGTATGTTTTTGCATTCATTCATAAATATGAATTTACGAGAAAGCAACAGAATTTCGAATTCCCTTCTAGTCCAGAAGTCTTGAATTTCTTTTACTACCCATTTCAGATGTACCTATTAAATATATGCAAACTCGCAATTTTGTGCTAGATTGTGCATTATTGCAAAGCTTGGTATTATACCTACTGTGGGTGTCATGTTTCTCGTTTTGCGCAAGTCCCAGGTGTGGTTGCTTGCAGCCACGAGATGCGGTCGTATCATTCGTACGTTGATATTCCTATGTCAGTTTCGTCTATCGATTCGTATACATGCGTTGTATATTTATGTTTTGTACCTATACTCGTATGAGTTGAGGCTGCAGTGTAAATGGTCCCATTTAAATTTCTTAAAGAGCTGATGATGAGTTTCGGAGACATACAACGGAACTCTTCAATAAATGCCAGCAAATCAACCGCGATTGCTGCTATCGCTTAGTACATGCATTGTTACGCAATCACACGACTGTAATCACGCCTGTACCCTCTAAAGAGGTACGCAGATGTGTTCATTATACCACGGTACACCCTAATTTCTGTCAGTTGTTATTGGGGTACCTCTAATTTTGCAAGTAAATTCGGGCATAACTTTTTGTTTATGAATTAATTTAATAATAACTGACTTCAAAAAAAGGAGGAGGTTCTCAATTTGGTTTAAGTATATATTTTTTTTATGTAAATATGTTCGGGCATAACTTCTTCTTAAATACACCGATTTGCAAAATTCTCTGATTTTTAATGGATAAGCCACAAGGATGGTCCCATAGTTTATGAACTTTGCTTGGGTAGTTTTTAGTCCTAACTTAAATAATACGATATTTTTCCACCAAGTTTATATTGATGAGTCACTGATATTCACATAGCAAGTAGTGTTAATGAATGTTTGTGGGGTAGGTAGGTACAACTAAAAAGTGAAAAATAAAAACATTTCCAAAAAAAAAAAACAACCGACTTCCAAAAAAACACTACAAAGTGAAAAATAACTTTAATTTCGGAAGTCGGTTACCAAAAAACGAAAATGCAGAACCAATGACACCGGCATATACTAGAACCAAAAATTCGATGACATTCGACATCAGACCAACCCACACTGAGGCCGCGTTGTGGATTACGGCCCACTCCCTCTCACCGAGAGGAGGCCTGTGGGCTGTGTCCCAGCAGTGGGAACATTATAGGCTGATTATGCTGGTACCCACTTAATCATAAAATAAAATCCTGTTTTACTCCGGCAGCAGTTTACGTGTATCTTGGCAATGCGCAACGAATGTTTGAAACTTTTGTTTTTCCATAAAGTTTGCAATCTCAACCTCTAGTCACGCGACTTTTTTGACTAATAAAATTACGAGGCTCTTTTTATATTATGTATGTACCATACCAAAGGTACAAATAAAATTAAAGCGTACCCACATGTACGACAAAATCAACGAGATGTATTTAATTAATAGCACTTGTAAGTTTAAATTAATAATACATCTAGAATTCAATATTATCACTATAAAAATAATGCTTTGCACTATAACTGTGTTGAAAACCAACTCCAAAACTAGTTCGTTTCTGAACGCACATTAAAATGTCCACGAAGAGGATGGCGGGGACTGAGTTCGCTCGCTCACTAGACCCCGCCCCGTGGGGAAGATCACGTGGCGGGTCTAAGTTGGTTTACAAGCAATAATAATAAGACGTAGTCGACGGAGCCCCGCTTCGCAGGGCCCCTATTTCTGTCTGAACCTAACCTAAGTCGGGGTGCCCCAATCTCGAGATCCCTTATAAAAACCATTATTTTTGATTTATTCCGGTCTGACCCCTGAGCCCCCTCGACCCCCCCTTCTTGGATACCCCGGTAGATCTTCTGTTTTAGAAACTGACCTTTATGTGTAGGTTTTATAAAGTCAGTTTTCCAAAAAGACATTTGTTTACACTTTTGGAAATAAAATTGCAAACGCAGTCTTATGTTTTTTCCGACCTATATCTAAATACAGAAGCGATAGTTCATTCAATTAATTTTAAAGCTATGCATATTTATAGTGGAAACCATTATTTTCATAGGTAGTTCATTCAATTACTTAATTTTAAAGCTAAACACTTAAAAGTGTGAAACATTATTTTTAAAGTGCGTTTATATATTCCTCAAAGTCAACATCAATTTTAAAATTAATGAGCTTCTATTGATTTAACATGCCAGCAGCGTTGTTTAATATGGTTCAAATATGTAGTATATTTCGTGTTAATAAACTAAATGCTTGCGAGAGTGACAGCAGCTTGGGAATCATATACTCACTCTACAAATAAAACTGCGATTTTGTTTGTGGTTTGTCTGCAGCTAATTATAAATCACCTACCTTTTCTATTGAGCATGAAATATTGCTGCAGGTTGATATAAATCTAAGATTTAACTTTGGTTATTCTGGCAGCAGTACCCCGCGGTTTCACCCGCTTATGTCTCGTTCCCTTGGGAATATTAGGATTTAAAAAAAAGTATTTTAAGTGTTACTCTGATGTATAACCTCTCTTTTTGTAAAGTTTAATCATAATCCGTTCGATAGTTTTTGCGTCAAAGAGTAACAAACATCATCCATCCATACCTACAAATTTTCGATGGTCATGTGGATGTGGCTCAGACTCCAGAATAGGATATATTTTCACGAATTTTTAATTTTTAATTTTTTTTTTTACCATAATGATAATTCCTCTTAATATATCTATCTCATTAAAACATCATAATATTTTGTTATCAGGTACGGTGCTGATTATCGTGGGAGGCGTGAAATTCTCCAATGCAGCTGAACCGGACCCCCATAGTTTCGAAAATGGCGTCGGCGAACTGGTTGCAGGCAGCGTCTTAATATGCTTAGGAATGGTAGCCGGCTGTAAGTATACTACTATGATCCTTTATTTAGTACCGTCTTATTCTAAATAGCCAGCCACGGTAAGTTTTCGAGTAGAGAAATCTTAACCGGTTGGATGCCGTAATTACAGAAACAATTAAAAAGCATTGTGTCTCGCGTAGATCTACGTTCCCGGCATACGAAGGGGTAATCATTAGTTGATAAAAATAATGGGGCTTATTTTTACCAACTTACTATAATAAAGGGCTAAGCTCGAAACTTGATTATTCAACAGGTTTGGAATAAGGATGCATGCACCTGTTTGTGATTTTAAAAGACTGCTGATATCAAAATAACGGCCATGACGAAAATCTTAAAATTTTCTATTTCTGACCTACTTACTTATATTATCAATTGCCTTTCAAACTTGAGCAGTATTCTAGGTAAAAAATTCCATTAAATAACGACCTCTTAGTCATTACAAATGCATTTCAAAGAATTTCTTTTGTGTCGAGTTAATTTACCTTGGTCATTTCATTACGTATCAGTGTTTCCATAGTTCTTTGGCATGACTTCACCCAGTCTTTTCAATTCCTATGCCTATAAAAGAACTTATCAAGAAATTTTATATAACTATATTATTGGTGGATTAGCCCTCGATAAAAATTGCTGGGGAATCCTGTCTGAAATGGAATGGACAACCAACAAATAGGAATTCCGAAAAACTGTATTAGGAAACAGTCTTTCGGAATTCCTTTTTGTTCAGCTTCGTAGAATTTGTTCTACTAGTGAACAGTACATATTTTCTTTCTAGTCACATAATCTAACAACTGGCCAAGCCTCTACTGACCTTTACGTAAGAATAGATAAGGTGCATTTAAAGATGGCCCACACGATTATATCGACTTTATGGTTAAGCAACCTTTTGAGGGATATATTTATTTTATATCCAAGCATTTTCATGGTTCATCTTCCTAAACTGAAGAGGGCCAGTATTTCTGATCCTTAGAATTTCCTGTTTTCACAATCATTACTTACTTGAATTATGCAAACAACCATTTTTTCATAGAGAAAATTGTGAATAGCACCGCTAGAAGAAACCTCGCACTTCTCCATTTTGCAAAAAAACTATAAACAGTAATTTGATGAAACCACAGATCAATGAAGATAATAATATTATTGAACATTGGTGTGTCTTGTTAAGTCACTATTTTCCCATCAATTAAAGAAACTAACACAAATCCAAACAACTATTTGAACGTAACTGGCAACGATTCTGAAGTTCACGTGTATCTACTGTGACAAGATTTAAATCACTTATGTTGTAGTTGTAATTTGAGATTCTGCATTTTGGATGTAGGTAACCTTTGCATAGAAAATTTGTAACTGACGACACAAGGTGCTTTATAATTAGTTAATATACATACTTGAATAATGAATTAGTTTTAAAACTCGTTTTATTTGGTTAGACTCGAGGCTGATGTCATAGTACAAAACGGTTGATGCAAAGCGCAATCCCCGAATCTTATACATTATTCACAGAGATAAACTGCGCTGCAACAATAAGCGGATTTCAGCATACATAATAAATGCTCAAGTTTCCACTGATGCTCTGAACATAATAGCTTTTGTATAGCTAATATTAGATACATTCCGCATCATGTGACAATTATGGGCGTAGGTGAATACTCAAGGTAACTGGCTGTGTAGCGGCATCATGATTTCGATTCAATAACTTTGTATTCGAACTAAATATACGTTTACGAGCTACCTTCACACAACACATCACTTTTAGGATTGACGGCTTTTACAGCGATTTTGGACACAATAGGCTTGTCAACTAAAAAAAATCTACACACATCAAAAGTGTCTAGGGATCAACATATATTTTTGCAATAACTTTTCTCCTGATTGATATTAATTAAAATTTTCTTTAAGGATTCATCAAATAAAGTGTTTTCGTTTGTCACAGTAACGATAAACCAAGTCACCTTTGCATTAATAAAGAAATTTGCCATTTTCCTAATAAAGGGATTTTTGACATTTGAACCACTAACACAAAAGTTCGAAAAAAAGACTGAAATAACAGTTTTCTCTAAAATTTTATTGGGTAACTTAAACGATTAATAATCCGTGTTTCTACCGCGAACACTAACAACACAAGAACATCGGTTTGGCATACTCAAAATGAGTTCATCCAAATCACGCTGTGGAATGGCCGCCCATGTTCGTTGCAACAACAAAAAAAGGTCTTCTTGCGACTGGATACCCTCCATATTCGGCAGAGCTCTTCTCTGTAGCATATCCCATGCATGCTCAATCGGGTTCAAGTCTGGCGACTGAGCAGGCCAGGGCAGGACATTGATGTTAGCTGCGGCGAGAGTCTGTCTTACAACTCTTGCGGTGTGCGGTCGTGCATTATCATGCATTAACTGAAATAAGGGACCGATTTGCACTTGTAGAGGAACGATGACGTCTGATACAATCGTCTCAGCATAAATTTGAGCGTTGAGGTTGCCTCTGATCCAAATCAACTCAGTTCTTCCGCCGATCCAAATACCCGCCCATACCATGATGGTTCCACCACTATAAGGATGGACTTCCTGGCAGGATTTTAATCGCTGTTGGCGTCCAGGGGTTCTCCAGTGTCGTATACGTCTTGTATCCGGTCTCATACCAAAACGAGACTCATCAGAAAAGCACACGAAACGCCATTGTTCTTCTGCCCAATTTCTGTGTTCAAGAGCCCATTGATATCGAATCCTACGATTGTGCATTGCTATAGGTGGTACCCGTAGCGGTCTTCGGGAATGAAGGTTCACTTCATGCAAGCGGTTTCTGACTGTTTGGTCGCTAATTAAGTTCCCTGAAGAGTGATGAAGCCTCACGGCTAACATCATGGCGGTTATTGTTGGAGCTCTTCGAGTTAAGATTTGAATGTATCGGTCTTGTCTCCGTGTGGTGCAGCGATACCGTCCTCCATGGCGCTCAGCCACGGTACCAGTGCTTCGGTAACGTGTCCAAAGTCGACTGATAACACTCTGACTTGTATTCAGAGCTAAAGCCACAGTACGTTGCCGGGAACCAGCTTCTATCATTCCCACGGCTCTGAGCATTTCTTCCCTGCTTAAATGACGTCGCCGCTCCATAATAACGTTGGTTTTAATCAGTAGTAGGGAAACAGTAGCACTAATAATGTCTTCAATGCGTTGTATGTTTTTATAGGGAAAATATTGACAGCTGATTTTCATCTTTTACTCGAATTTGATTCACAGTTCCTGATTCAAATTATGAAATGCACCAAAAAGGATCCATATAAATTTATAAAATCATAAATTTATTACAAAGCCACATCTCAATCTCAAGAAATCCGCATAAAAATGCTTGATCCCTAGACACTTTTGATGTGTGTAATTAGTCCGTCAGTTAGATTATCAAAAAATATTTGACCCGTATTTTTTCTTTTGTGAAACCAAAATTGACGAAGATACGACGCTTATAAAATTCTCGATACGTTACACCTTGGTATATTTTTTAGTGCGTTCTGACGTCACGAGCTCCCGAGTTTTGATGCGTTTTATCTTTGTCAATATTCATTGATTTACAAAAACAAAAAATACGTGTCCATTATTTTCCAATACTCTAACTGACGGACTGAATAGATTTTCAATTTATTGATGGTGGAATCTAGCCTATCAGTAAAATTACGTTTTTTTTTTCTTCAGTATTAGGTATTTCGTCGTATTCATCGAGATGGGGCAACGGCAAGGAAGCCCCAGCGAGTGGAGCTGCGGCCCTCACAGCTCTGAACCCTTCGACGGATCCCCTGGTGGCTGCGCAATACGCGCCAGTGCGCGACGCCCCGCCCGCGCCTGACGACGAGATGCGCAATCTCATGGACAACAAGGACTGGTGAGGAATATTGCAACTTTTATTATTTCACATTTGCGATTCACACGGTCACAGTTGCATTATAATTAGGATTGGTGATTAGAGTAATACTTGCTGCTACACCAGCAGTGAATTTAAGCTGTCTGTTGGATGGTTCTCGCAGCAATATCAGCCGTCATCTCTCTGCCGAACTTTAATTGGGGAACCTGCAGCGTGTTAATGTTAATGAGGATATATGTGTCTACGTCGACGTAGATATATCTCACTCAGGGTTTTTTTTTTAGTACACACCTTGTATCTAATGCTGAAACCAAAATCCTCTTGTCTAAATATCGTTCGAATGAATGGTGGCGTTACATTGGATGTTTTGGCAACACATCTTCACATTCTATTAATTAGTAGAGGATAGCTCCGCGGCGCTAAACTCTGTGCTGATCACCTCGTTTCACGTGACTCTCATCTAAAACTTATTTTTAGTTTTAATGGTGCTTGTTACCTACTTCACTCGTGGATGCATGAGTGCCAATCTAAATAAAACTTGGGTCAGCATGATATAAATCATCGCTTTAATTGACAGATGAGAACGAAATAATTTTAAATTAACAATAGATTTTGCAACTCTTAAAAACTACTTCCATATAAAGGAGAATCGACACTGACCATTGAGTCATCCCTTTACGGTAGTTAGCTGACTCGTTAGGGTCGTGATGCTAATGCAACAATAATGGGTACACAGTACACACGGCTACACATCAAGCTATACAGTACCAGTTTTAGCTGACCTCTCATTGCATACGTTTTTCGTACAATCAGAAGTCAGCTTAAACTGGTTATATATAGCTTGATGTGTTACGTACGACGGTTTTCTTTTATCAGTGTAACTGTGTGTTGCGTAGTAAGTATCTAAAATGCAATTATGTATTTCGAAATTGTGACTCTATCTCGGTTAGTCATTTATTGTTTTAAATCCCGGCTTTTGAATGAAAACGACCAACAATGTTTAGGTTTAGTTAAATTTTAATAGTATCGCAGAATTTCCGAACCAGTAACCTGATTTGCCTTGCTCCCGACAGCAAACAGCTGTAGGAAGAATAGTGGTCGTCTATTTGATTTAAACTGACAAAATTTTCGGGTTTTGGACTTGTGAACAGAGTTTAGAGGACTCATACGATAACATTGATTGATGTTCGATACGGTACGGAAGCGTATCGAGTAGTTGTAAATAGCTATGCAAAGGTGTTTCAGAAAAACTCTAGGTAATCTCTATTCTGCCATTGCACTGGTCTGCTGCCAGTGTAAGTTTTATTCCATAAAGATACTAATTTGCAGCCGAACATAATAAGATGTTTACTAAAATTATATGAGCACCTCGCGTGTCTATTGTTACCGATCCGCGTTGTCTTGCGTCGCGGTGCGCTGTTAAAGTTCACGCCATTGACTTCATTTGTTTACCTCACGACCCGTAGGGTCGTTCCGTAACGAGACTGTGATCACACCGACGTTATTTGTACTACAAACTATAACCGACTCGTGCGTGACCAAACGATTTCTTAAACTTGTACGCTTCACCGTTACTATACATAACAATATTTTGTTCTTTCAGCCTGAGCAGCGCGGAGGAAAGCGATAAGATGCTGGATGGCAGGCCGTCCGTCGCGTAAACACGATCATTTTATGTTATAACGAGATTATTCTTAAGAGCTTAGGCTAGTCCTAATGTCCCCCTATTGTGTAATGAACGGTGTTAGAGATATGTTACGAATACGTGGCTAAGCATAAGTAACATAGAATTTATTTTTATGATATTTCATCGCAATGTATAGGCTTTTAACCGTGAATACAGTAATGTATCTTCAACGCCGCTCCATCTCGTCAAGTCTCGTGCCCATAATCCATATTGTAAGGTTGCATTTTGGTACAAAGTAAAGAAGTACTTTACAATAAAACACTTTAGCGAATAATATTTGTTATTCGCAAATAATGTGTGCTTGTTTGTGTGATATGATATCTATCTGATTTATTTATGGTGCACTGTAATTAAAGTTTCAGTTTTTATTTTTAATATTTTAAAGTCATAATTATGCCTCCACGATTGTATTTGGTTTCTAAGTAATTGGCTATTTTGAATATCACCAAAAGGCAAAACCTTATCATCACTATAGTAACTTTTATTTGTAACGTCAATGTCATAACTCTGGATATTTAAGATAAATACGCATGTCAGAATTTGTAATATTACAAATACGACCGCAAACCCTGACCTTTGTCTGAGAAGAATAGGACTTAGGTCACGTAGGTACATTCAAGAAGTATAAAGATAAAAGTGGAGGCAACACTGAACACCTAAGTGAAACCGACTGTGGGCTGTCGCTCTCTTTCTGAATACATACATAAGACAAAGAAAACATATATCACTGTCTCGTTCTTACGTGCGTATTTAGAAAGAGAGCGTCAGCCCACAATCGGTTTCACTTAGGTATTTAGAGTGTTGCCTCCATTTTTATCTACAAGCTTCTTGGGTACATTACAAGCAAATGTTTCTAATAATTACATACAATGTATGTAAATGTGTATTTTTATTTATGAGATCACTAATAGTTAAGAGATGTTTACTAAGTATTCTTTAAAGTGTTCAGATTTAATATAATCTCACATTATAATCACATGCATTTAAATGTATAGTTACTACACGTCATTATATCGTCAAATGGCGATAAATTATATACACAAGTGTTTAACACTATTTTGCAAAATTGTATGAAGCTTTGATGAAGTATGCCCTTATTTTTTATGAATAACTAGCGGCCTGTCCCGGCTTCGCACGGGTCGACATTTATTTTTTTAAACATTTTATTTTTTTCTTGCAATTAAAAAAAGCCTATATTAATCAGTGATAATGTAGCATTCAAATGGTGAAATAATTTTTAAAATCGGTACAGTACTTTTTGAGCCAATTCGTTACAAACATACATACAAATCTTTCCTCTTTATAATATTAGTATAGATTAGTAAAAGACAAGAGGCCAAATTATTGTCCAGATTTATGAAAGTAAGTGTAGTGTGAATATGTATTTGTTACATTTTAAGATATGGAATATTACAGAGACATTAATTTTTAATTCCCAAGTATTAACGTTTTAAATGATTACCGAACAGAATCTAAAACAAATGTCCAAATTAATATTATATATTTCTGAATAATAATACTTAGTCCGATTTCTAGAACTTATAATTATTTCACTTGTAGTAATTTTTTTTACGACTTATCCAAGTATTTATATTATATAGCTCATCCAATCATTATTTGTGATTAAACGGTTCAACATTTCTAGCTTAGCTTTAATAAATTTTTCGATAACTGTTGATATGGTGTCTATTTATTATTATTTTCTATGAATTCATGATCTTTATTCTGCTTGAGAAATGAGCGTATCAAAGCTTGCAAAGTCTGGTTTTATCGCCTTATTGTACTTAAAATTTTCGGATACATATTAATGAACATAAAAATTCAAATTCGTTTTCAGTGTTTTAATTATTGTACATTTTATTCTGAGCGTTATTTTCTTAATTTATCACTAAGAGAGTATTCTTTTTGTGTGTTAATTATTATTATGTAGGTTCTAAGTAATGATTTGAGCGTGAAAATCTGTTCGCAGTATAATATTGTAGAAGTACTTAAGTGATATTTTTTAATCTGTAAATGTCTGAACATTTTAGATTGGCAGCTTTTGAATTGTGCTATTATTTACAGCGTTAAATTATGTTTATATGAGGTAAAAACCTTTTCCATGTTTGCATGCTAAAGTTTACTATTCATAACCCTGCGTCCTAACCGAAAGCAATCTTCGCGTGATCGTTTACCTAAAAAATAAAGTACATACGCGACTTGATTAATTGAGATTCAAATTCAAATCACTACAGATTTCTCACAAATTCCATGATCGGTCAAATACTTAAAAAACGATTAGAGATAAGAAGACTCAAACAATAATAATGCAGGTTTGTAATTTTGCTAGGTATATGTAAGTAGAAATACGTGTTAGGCGACGGCGGAGCTTGGCAGTAAAACGGGTTGCTTGCGCTGAGTATACTAGAGGCTACAAACGCCACAGGGAGGGAAGAACCTTCTATTTTAGGTACTTTCCTCTATGTAGTGCAAATTTTTCCTCCCCATATATTTATAGCTGTTGAAATAGATTCCGACACCACAAGATTAAAAAATTGCCACATAATTTATCGAATAAAATCGCTTAAATTATCGTCATCACACAAAGGGTATTATTATTTAGTCCATTTTATTTTATTTGACCGTCCTTAGATGTAAGTGTGTGAGCCATGTGGTAGTTATAAGATTGTCATAGAATGCATTGTCGGAGGGGTCGGAATGCATAGCATTTAAATAATGTGTTTAATTCTAAAATACAATATGATTTTAATTTATTTTGAGCTCTCTTTAAAAGGTAGATGTTTCAGATCTTTAACTTGCAATATTTTACATCACAGTTTTGTTGCTAAAAATATACAATTCGTGTAAAAAATAAAAGTATCTAATGATGTAAGTCTATGAAGGAATCTAGTATTAAGTACTTGTTAAGTTTTTTACTATCAGTTCCATGCTTATTTTGATACATACATAAATGTCTAAATTTGACTAAGGTAGTGCTGAATTTTGATAGTGAAAAACTCCCTCAATAATAATTTTGTTTTCAATTATTTACATGAATGTTTCAGAGATTCTCTACCTAGATATTTTAATAATTTGATGAATCTATTTTGTTACTTATTTTTTGCGTATCAGGAATTTAGATAATACTATTACATATCTATTTTTGTTTATATCGGTGTAAATACACACACACCCCGGCCTACTAAATCACACGATCACACCTCCATGCAGGCATAGGTTTATTAGCTTATAAAATCAAAATAGTGATGAATCAAAGATAAAGGTTTGATGCAGTTTTGAAGCCGACATACTGGCCATAATTTTCGTGTCATCATTGTTCCTAATTTGATTGCACAACCATTTGAAAAGTTATAGAACTTATTACAACAACAAAAAAAAAACAGGGTGACGCGATTTAAGAGGATGGGAGTGTATTATTTCTTGTACTCACCGAGTATTGGAAGGTTTTATTTATGAAATAATTTGATTGTACATGTTGCGCAAGCGTAAGTAACGATCATAATCACACATTTCAAAAGTTGAATTTTCTTTTTTACAGAAATATTCATAGAATTTTAGGTTTTATACCCTAGTTTCCTTGACATTGCTTGCGTAGCTATGTTAATTTGCATGTATTTTTCGTACATATTTTGTTTTTATTTTTTAATGATGTACTTACTTATCAATGTCAAATGTTTGGATGAATACTGAATAAAGATATACTTGATTTTTTTTTTGTTTTATTGAAATATGTATTATCTAGACTTGCTTTACTGTGTTACTTTACGTACACACTTCTCTACATCAAGTAGCATAGGAAGCAAAAGTTTGTATGGTAAAGAATAACAGGAAAGGGTGCTTACTCTTGGTTATGCCTGAACAAGGAGACTGCATTGCAAGTAGCTGTGCGGGCCCTATCAGAATACCAGCTCTACGACATATATTTTTAAATGACGCAGCATCATGCTGTGATAGGAGCCTTTTATTTGTTTATTTATTAAAACTTTATGCAAAAGTAAAAAAAAATAATGTAGGTACAAAGGCGGACTTAATGCCTGAGGCATTTTCTACTAGTCAACCTTAGGTTGATGCAAAGACAAAACATGGCAGGTGCAACATACGGGATAAATAGCTAGGAAATGACTATAAAATACAAGAATAGATACATACATACATATAAATAAAAAGAACTGTCAGGTGAAAATTATCGGTAGAGGAGAAAAAGAATCCAGCAAATCAGCGCTGGGATGTTACACGGCCAACTTCTGACGGATATGTTCACGTGCCTTCACTATAGCATAGATTACCGACTGGTTGCCGTCCTGATGTTCAGAGGGAGCGCATTCCAAAGAAAGACCGCCTGGACAAAGAAAGAAGAATGAATGAAGCCAGAACGGTGAGAAGGAGGACATCGTAGAAGGCAATTGTTGGTGGAACGAAGATTTTTAGCATGGGCAGAGCATAAATATTGAATTTGGGAAGTCAAAAGAGCAGTGGGATTGTCAAGAATAGAGAACAACGTAGTCAGAGCCCTCTCAACTCTCCGCTGGCGAATGGGTAACCATTTTAAAAACAGCCGGTGCTCGGATACATGCGTCATATTTACGAAGATTGAAAACGAAACGAATGCAGTTATTGAGGAGGTCTGCATTCAGGTAAATTTATAGTAACACACATAACCATAGTCAATTATGGGAAATATTAGGGTCAGTACAAGCATTGCCTTCATGTGTGAAGGGAGGTTTTTCAACCGATAAACCGACCGCAACGTACCGGTGATTTTATGAATTACAGTCGTGACCTGCTTTCGCCAGTCAAGTGTTGACATGCAGACCAAGATTCTTACCATCAGAGCTGAACGGGATGACTGAGTTGTCGAAGATTACAGATGGCACAGTTAAGCCACTCAGCTTCCTCATGCTGTAGGGGCTGCCTACTATGATGGCCTGACACTTGGCCTCCTAAAGGACTTTCCGTTTCATTTTGTGATCTTGTATGAGTCGCAATAAATACTTTACCTTCGGTTTCCCAAAGAGATCAGCAAAACGTATACAGAAAATAGACGCTCTGAAGTTTACTTCGGGCCTCTAATTAATTAAGGGGCCAGTGGGGTCATACAAACGTAATACCAAAATAATTTGTAAATCAAATATATAAGGTAGTTTGTATTTATTCCTATTGGATTACAGAATTTCTAGGTTCCCAAATATATATTTTGAACGGACACTGATTGACACGCACGCCGTACTACGCATGCTTCGTCGGCCCCTTAAGACAATAACAAGCAAAATAGTATATCAATTCACATTTTATTGTAAAAATAACAAGATCATGATATTATTTGTATATGCTTACGTAATCAAAATTATAATTACTTAAATACAAATTTTAATATGTATATGAACTTAAACCTAGTCAGTCTCTGTTATTTCGACGCCACCAAGGAACTCCGGTCACATCTTCTTCTGCACATATATTTACTGTGGGTCTGAAACAAAGAAATGTGTATGCTAGGTATATTTTATGACAGTATTTATTTAGGTATCGTTCGTATTAAAAAGGGGGGCAAACTTAGTGTTGCTATCACACACATCTACTTAATAAAACTCTTAAATTCATTCATGAATTCACTGACAGACAACGCACAGCCTAAAGTGCTGAGTCTGAAACTATGAAAGCATAAAAAAGTTTCATACACGGGCCCTTTTTACCGTCTGGATAAAAATAGAGTAGAAGCCTATGCAAAGAAAGTTATTATTTTTTTCACAAATTAAAAAAGGATTAATCGACAAATAATATAAATATTCAACTTAAAGGCACCCTTCTCTACGCGCGGAAATTATCATTTACTTCGTAGCGACTTTCAATCCTTTGATTGAAACCATCGGTCAGCTTCAATCAAGGAATGAATGTAAAAAAAAGATTTACTACTATTATTTGTCAAAAAAAAAGTTGCCATAGGTTTCTACTCCATTCACCTCATATACCTTTTTTTGTCCAGACAGTAAATAAAGTCAGCCGGTATACAAGGCGTAACAGAATAAACGCAAGTCCTGAAATTAGTTTGTTCATTATTGACTACTGAATCGATTTCAGTAACTTTTAATATAGGTTTTTTAATATGTATTTTTTCTTACTAACCGCCGATTGAGCCAAATAAAATTAAATCTTATTTCAAGGCAATAAGACTCAATTTTAAATGCATAAAGTTAAAAAAAAATAGTTTTAGTCATTGTATTATGCTTTTAACTCAATACTCTAATTGGGATGTATGAGGTCTTGCGTTAATTATGTTACACTTTGTATAACGACAGTGAGCACTAAGGGTTTTTGAAAATTCATCTCCTAAACGGGTGAAATAGAGGACGAAAGAAAGTCTGTATGGAAGTTCGTGATTTAAGCCGATGGGAAATCCTACCAGGCACACGGCTTGTCAGCGATAATTTCTTAGCAAAAAAGCTTGTGACTTGGACCAGCAATCAAAATTAGTAAATTATTATTAGGTAAAAACTGAATGAAGAAAAGTGATACAATGTTTATGATGGTTTATTTTGGTTATACCACAAACATAATATAATGCTCCTAGCAAATTACATAACGTCGGACTTCTAAGAATGATTCAATATTAGTTCAGAACTAATAATACCTCGTGCCGTTGTTTTTGGTTGAAAGAAAACAAAGCCAACACGTATTAACACTGTACACGTAAGTAAATAGTTATTTAAATAAGTAAATAATTTGTATGTAAGAATATGTAGACTAAAAATATTGCAATAATGTACGCAAAATACGCGCATTGACGTGGAGTTGCGGACACCAGCCCGTATTACCTATTACCTACCTAGGTAAACTATGTCATGGTTTAATGAAATGGAAGTTCTCGTACTATTGTATCTGTATTTGAACCTCAACTTAAGGACGACTCACGACTTTTTTTAGGACTGCAGAACTATATTTCTGAAAATGTATTATTCTTGCCCATAACATTGAGATAATACTTTGGTACATTACAAAGATTTCTATGAATAAGGATTGTTAACAGTTTTAGTTGATCATAAAAGAGATAATTTAATTATAAAAACAAGCGACTTCCAAAAAAAAAAAGAATAATAATTAGTTGGTGTCGCTGGGTTCGCATATTCGTTTGTCACCGACTTCCGAAATTAAAGCTATTTTTCACTTTATCTGTCTTGTTTGGAAGTCAGTTGTTTTTTTTTTTGTAAAAAAGTTTTTATTTTTCGCTTTTAAGTTGTACGCACGGCTACACATCAAGCTATACAAACAGATTAAGCTGACTTCTGATTGTACGAAAAATATATACAATGCGAGATCAGCTAAAACTGGAAATGTTATAGCTTGATGTGTAGCCGTGTGTACTTAGGTACCCCACACAAATTCGTATAACACTACTTGCTATGTAAATATCAGTGACAGGAAGTCATTATAATATCATCAAGATCAATGTAAACTAAGTGGCAAAAATACGTATTATTGAAGCTAACTCAAAAACTAACCTAGGCACAAACAAAAAAAAAAAACATACAGTCGAATTGAGAACCTCCTCCTTTTTGAAGTTGGTTAAAAATAAAATTGTGTTAATCTATGTTGTTAAATTACTGACCTATATATTTGACTATGAGGTAATGTGGACGTCAATAATGGGCAAGCTTGGGCAGACGGTTCCTGAAACAAAAAATAAACGTATTAAGTACACAACAATTTACCTGCTGTTTGTGTTATATTGCTGGTTTAGGTTGTGTCCTTTCTAACCGAAAGTCGAATACGCGATCGACGCAGTCGTTTTTATGAATTATGACGATCGCGCGAACGAACGTGACGATCGTGTCGCGCAACGATCGCTATCGGTTAGGACTAAAGAGTAATTAATACTGAAAGTAATTTTTGTTTACATCAAACATGCATAATTGAATAAATATAAAACAAGTAATTATTCTGGAGAAGTGCATCTTGCAACTTCTATTACCTGAATTGATTGCATTGGTATATGCATATTGGCACGCAGTTTTCTCTGTCTAATCTCGCGACGGACGCAGCATTGGACGCCAAGCAATACGCCGCACACGCAAGAAGATAAGCATCCTATATAATAAATTTAAATATGTATACATTTAAGTATTTTATAGTATTATGCTAGAAAGATGGACAAAAGTTACTGTATGTAAACATGAAATCTCTATGAGTCAAACAAAATTAGCTGTATGCAGTTGACATTATGATGGTGTTATTAAAAATGCCTCTTACTTTAGAAAAATGTACAGAGATTATTATTTATACTTTATAGTACACAAGAAAATTTATAATTTTGCTTTTTTTTAAGTAAAAAAAAAGCAAAATTAACACTACAAAACATATCGCACCCCCGGTGCGACACTGTCACTTATGCAAAAATATAGTTTTTCAGGAGAAGCATTTAAAACTTTGACACCTCACAAAACAATGACTTAAGAATATATAGGGTGACTGGTAATTAGTGACCGATACGTAAACACGTGATTGTACTCATGATAACAAACAACTTTTAGTATGGGACCAAACCTGAATTCGCGAAAAAAAATTTGCTGTTCAGTACCTACATTTTGACCAGTTAGGCGAACATATATGACTGAACAGCAGATTTTTTTTCACAATTTCAGGTTTGGTCCCATAGTAAACGTTGTTTGTTATCATGAGTACAAGCACGTGTTTAAGTATCGGTCACTAATTATCAGTCACCGTATATAGATGACATGAACAGCTTATACTACAACTTTTAACTTTACTTTTGGATAGAAATTAATCACTTTATATTGTAAAAAATATACTATAATTATTTAACTCATTTTTGCATTTTTTGCAAAAGTGACAGTGTCGCACCGAGGGTGCGATATAATGGGTGGTCTTTGTGTTTTCAGCATTCTCTTCCAGGCAACCTTTGAATAGACAGTGATTGCCTGGACATAAAAATAGGGTGGAGATTCAGCACAATTAGACATTGTGAAGAAGGTAAGAGCATACAAATTGCTTAAAGATATTCATAACTTATTCATACCTATATAAACTAATACACCAAGATCTCCATTACGATTTGTGCGCCTCAATACAATTCCAGCGATGCATAGTGATATTCCGGTCAATATGCCTACCACAAAAATAACCTGAAAGATAAGGCACAGTTACAAAATAAGTCATAAAAAGTACATAATTTTTATGCTGATTGCAAGACAATGGCCCCCGATTCTGTTGTTTACAAACTAAACTAAATTTAAGCTCAGTGCATCTTTTTCTTTCTGTTTCATTAAGAAAAAGACAGAAGATAAATATTAGTTTAGTCCTGTCAAATTAGTCGGCGCCTGACGTAAATTGACGTATTTATAGTAGCCAATTTTTTAATCACGTCTAAACTTGTCAATGGATTATCTAAATTGACAGGACTAAACTAATATTTATCTACTGTCCTTTTCTTAATGAAATAGAAAGAAAAAGATGCACTGAACTTAAGTTTACTTTAGTTTGTGAAGAGAATCGGGGCCAATCTGTGTACTTATTATTATATGAGGTACTTTTGCAGATTATTAATGAGCATTAAACTAACTCAAAATGAGTCAATGCTTTTAATGTAATATAGCATATTTCTCCAGTGTTGGGTGTTTACTTGTGTCTACAAGAACATTCTTTATGATAATAATTCTGCTAAGGGCTGCTGCAGTCAGTATTCCAAGTGATCAGACTGACAGACTACTGGGTTTTGATTATAGATTTTTGTAATAAGGACATCGCTGATAAACAAGATAACCTAATCACAATCATCATACCTGTAAAATATAATAGCAAACATATTCAAATCCTGGGCAATGCCCGCCACAGGCACCTATTATAGGTACTTCAGGGCTAATGGAGGGTACAGGTGGCACAGGAGAACGGCTCACAGACTGCGTATGAGACTCCACATCACATAATGGCAAAGAGAAGGCAGATGCACACTGTGGAAATGAGTATGCTTCTGTTGGTGGGCGATGTGTATGAATTTTCTCAACTTTCTTGTAATTACGCCAAGTTCCTCCACCATAGGGTGACTGATACACTGGTGATGGTGGCCCATAATCTCTCATAGTCCCATTGTAGTAATGAGGCATCTGAAATTTAAGGTGTCATTGTACAAACATATTTAAAAATAAATCGAAGTTATACAAAACCAGGCCTATTTGAATGTATTTGCAAGAAAGTGATTAAGTACTTAGTTGTTCTACAAATTTGTACATAAAAATTATCAGGCATGGACATACATGGTACGCATTGTCGGATGTAGAGCTGTCAGTTCCTGCAACTTGATAAACTGGAGTGTTAATATCTTCCGCCCACGGGTACTTCGCCCTTTGTTGCGCAGCCGATGCAAATTGCTGTTCACTCCTAGGCACAACTGTCGTTTGGTAAGGGTGAACTGTCCGGGGTGATAGTTGTTGCTTAAACATTCTTCTTTTCAACGTTACCTAAAAATATTTATATCTAATACACAAAATAAACATAAACACTAATGCAACGTGGGGTACAATGGAATATTTTCCTATTGTAGTTCAGATTCTAACTTACCTCATTATGTGATAAAAGATTATTCTTGTTTTATTTATAATAATTTTCGTTAACCCTTATCAGTATCTTAAAACATACTTAATACTTGTTAATTTAGTCAAGTTACATCCACCACAGTGTTTACTACTCATTGAATATAATCGCCGCCATGTTTTTGTGTTTAGAATCGAACGAACAGAATCGTATTTTCGATTTTGTTCGTTCGTTTCGATCGGCTTCGTTCATCATCGTTTTCTTTTTCCAAAATCCCCGAAATCTGAAGGACAATTCTCTTATTTAAGAACGTTCAAAATCTAGTCACAGTCTCATCTCGGCGACAAACAAATGTCAAAATGTAGGGAAAGACTAAGATCACGTTCTTAAAATTACGAGAATTGCCCCTCTAATACAGGTCTCGGGCGTTCTTAGTAATTGAGTTTATTTAATCCGGTCACCGAACTGGTGAGTCTTTTCGTCTCAGCAGTTCGTGGATGTAATACGACGGTACTACCGGACTCGGGACTATTGAGCCTGATAGTTCGGTATCGATATCGAACCTCTGCATAGCTATTCACAACTGTTCGATACGCTTCAGTACCGAATAGAACATTAATACCTAAATGTTATCAAAAGAGTCCTATAAAGGCTGTTCACAAATCTAAAACCCGAAAATGTTGTCAGCTTAAATCAAATAGACTATCACCATTCTTCCGACAGCTATTTACTGCCGGTGGCAAGACAAATTACTAATTGAAGTGTAAGTTTCGATTCGACAACCTGTCGTATGGTTGTGAATAGCTATGCGGCGCTATTATGGAAAGACTGAGAGGTCGACATGACATTCATTACTAAAAACGTTTACTATTACGTTTTTAATAATGTGTGGAAAGCTTCACAAACGTCAGTCATAATAATAATGAGCGGTCAATGAAGTTTTAATAGCAAAACAGATTACATGAAAAGGTTTACATACCTACCTACTTTTAGGTTGTTAGCTCTAAGGTCGACAATAAAGAGAACCGATAACAAAACAGATAGGTTAGTCTGAATGTGTTACTCTGTATTTTGTTATATGTCGGCCTTTCAGATTCAGATCTTTGATTCGCGACTATATCAGGTACGTATTTACACATTTCTCTTCTTGTGGTACAAATCTTATTTAGAAATATGTATTAATGTTTCTAATGATTATGATTCTGTAAATACGTACCTGTTATAGTCGCGAATAAAATTTTGATCAAGATACAACCTGACAATCACCTGCAAATTGCAAAAAAACGTAAGAAAATTTGAATTTCGCGGTCTACCACTTCGCATTCACCTTAAGCCGCGTTCCGAATTAGCTATAATCCACTGACATCTAGATCATATGGACTTGAAATGTTTGAATAGAGAAAAAATAGTTAATAGACGCCAAAATCATAAAAATATTGCCATCCCTTTTTAACTTTCTTAATTTTGCTTAGGTAAAAAAGGATAATAGTGTTTTTGACAGTGACTATAATGGCAACCCTTCATTCCTAGCATGATTAAAATACCTATTTTCGGCCGGTCGCCATTTTATCCTCTCAATGTTTGGTACCAAAGTTGGGTACGTCAACTGTCAAATGCTCTTGAGCTGTGGATATAATTTGTGAATTTTGGAGTAATTTGCTGTGTTATTGTGTTTGAACTCGGTTCTATAGTGGAAGTCGTCAGTAGGAAGATGCCCAATTGCAATATAATCGGATGTGGCATCATAGGAAGCAGAAATCACCCGAAAAACCAGCACCAGTATGTATACTTATTTCAGCTGAAATATCATTAGATTTAGATAATAAACAAAAGATTCTGCATTCGTTGAAGAATTTCAACAGCAAAGCATTCATATTTTCCCTTTTCTCTATATTTATCGATAATGCTATTTTATGGTTTTGTATGTTTTCCTTTCAAAGCTGCCTGCTAATAAAGGAAAAAAGAAAATTTGGCTGGAAACAATCGGTGTTGAAAATTTAGAGATGTCAACAAAAACAATTCATTTTTAATACAGACGAAAATATTATGGGAAGAAATCTTCTGAAAGAATATCACATCGAAATTATCTGATCAAAATTGTATAATTCAGAAATGAATGAGATTGCTTTAAAGCCCACTATCATTTGCATGTTAGAAAAGGTAGGTGTTGGAAACTTAACATCTAAATTTCAAAAATATTATATCCCGTGAAATTCAAAATTTTCATACATCTTTTCCAAATTGCAGTTCTGTGTAAGGTCGTTTGTTGCTCATAATGTGATACGTGACAATTTTTTTATTATTAATCAAATTATCATCAATTATCATCAGCGGCCCATTGACGGTAGCACCTCTTAAATGAAAGACCTAAGTTAGAAAACTTCGGGTATTGTTACCCGTAGATATTGTATCGTGAGTCCGTGTCACTAAGAAAACATTCTCACAATCTTTTATCGATGTTATTTTATAGAAATATCAATTAGGGTCTGCTCTATTAGCCGCCATTTTAACCTCTCAGTAAAGTGTAGGTATACACCTTAGGTATACACGTTTTTCTTGCAGGTATGCCAAGTCCATGTGATATAAACGGCAGTGCTATAATCGCACACAGCACTCACATCATCTCACATGCGTTCCGATATCTTTAACATTCCGAATAAGGGACTAACCACACTTATTCAGCTCCGTTCAGCTGTTTTCCATAGAAAACAACGATTTTGTTTGAAGTACAGACGCCAGCAGGTCAATCTACCCCAATCTGTCAAATTTCTTTGATAGATTTTCAACTTTAGCACAAAGGTATAAGGTTCATATTCAATTGGGAAAATCTGACAGATTGGGGTAGCTTGATGTGCTGGCCTCTGTACGTTCAGCTTCCCGCGGCTGAACGGATGCGTACGCATCTCATACAAAATCGTATTTTCTATGGACAAAAGCTGAAGAGAGCTGAATAAGTGTGATTAGTCCCTAAGGCGGATCACCCACTGCAACGTTTCACGCGACGGAGTGCGGGAAATGGAGCCAAATTTCCCGCGCGGAAGCGCGTTTTTATTTATTTATTGAATCGCCAACAGAGGCTACACAGTTACATGCATGTTAACATGAACAGGGTTATCATTCACTTATCATCTAGGTAGGTAACAACAAGTTTGACAAGGACGATTGAATTTGTATGTAAAAAATGACGCGCGCTGGCGCGTTATCTGCGTCCCGCTGCGTGAAGCGGTGCAGTGGGAGATCCGCCTAAGACAACTGAGGGCTGTCAACAATTCGAAATGCTCGTGAACGCGCTCACAGTGCTCACTTCAATGTCAAAGCGTTATTACAGTATTTCTTTTTGTTTAAGTTACGACTAGTAGCCGAAGTTCGGCTACACCTAGTTTTACCCGGGTACAACTAGGTGCATCCTACGTCGACGGAGCCCCACGTAGTGGGGCTCTTATTTCTGTGTCACGGGTTTAAAGTAACCTAAACATTTTTTTTTATCGTGGAGAAATGCTCATGCATTCTGCACTACCACGGGGAGATAGTGCGGTTATGTGGGATTCTAACCAACTAAAACTCCACGGTGTCCTCATCTGCCGCTTATGGTGGGAACACGGGCACGCGCTAGCACTCATCCGTGAACCTGCCGCGGCTGTCCGTCATCGGACCCTCCTCTGGGGAGTACTCCCCATCACTGGCGCACCAGAATACATAGTACCCCGTGACCACCCCAGGGACCACACCAGCACATGGGCGTCAAATGACCCCATGTCTGGGCACCCTTGGTCCCCTTGCAACGGGTCAGGTCATTGGCCCCGTCGCCTGCCAATTTTCGGCCGCAGAGGATAAAACGAGGATAACGTGAGCGGCCAACGTCATATCAACACTACTCCTCCCTTGCGGACCCACCGCGTCCGCCATCAGACAGTGGCGACCCCATCAAGGCCGCGGAAGGTAGGGAGAGCAGCGCACCACAATACCGGCACTCCTCTCCCGTCACGGCCTCCAACCTTCAACCGCGATGCCTCCCTTATGACATCGCGGCCCGCCTCAGTTGCGATATCGCCCAAGCGGCACCGCAACCTACTTGTTGGCCGCTACGTCATCGACTTACAGGTAAAAGCTCTGACGAGCGGCCCCTCCTCGGGTTCCTCTTCGCTTCACCGTGGGTGACCAAGCCACGGCTACTGAGCCCCCCGCCTCAACAATGCGGGAACCCACTGGGGGGGAAAGTTACCTAACCATTTTTTTTTTTAACGTGGAGAAATGCTCATGCATACTGCACTACCACGGGGAGATAGAGCAGTTATGTGTGACTCTAACCCACTAAAACTCCACGGTGCACGGTGTCCTCCTCCGCCGCTTATGGCGGGAACACGGGCACGCGTTAGCACTCATCCGTGAACCCGCCGCGGCTGTCCGTCATCGGACCCTCCTCCGGGGAGTACTCCCCTTCACCGGCGCACAAGAACACTTAGCACGCCGTGACCACCCCAGGGACCACACCAGCACATGGGCGCCAGACGACCCCGTGTCTGGGCACCCTTGGTCCCCTTGCGGCGGGTCAGGTCGTTGGCCCCCTCGCCTGCCAATTTTCGGCCGCAGAGGATAAGGAGAGTGGCCAACGTAATACCAACACTCCTCCTCCCCTGCGGCCCCACCGCGTCCGCCATCAGACGGTGGCGACCCCGTCAAGGCCGCGGAAGGTAGGGAGAGCGGCGCACCGCAATACCGGCACTCCTCTCCCGCCGCGGCCTCCAACCTTCAGTTGCAATTAGAGATGGGAATTTACCCGGTAAAAAATGGGTATAAATGGGTAAATACCCTTTTCTACCCATTTTTACCTTCCCATTTTTTAATTTATACCGGGTAAAAATTAAAATCAGTTTTAACTGAAACTAATTATTGTATTTTTTAGTAGATACGATTTATATTCAGTTTTTTTCAACGGAATTGTGTGAAGTCTTGTTCTTAAAACACTATAAAAGAAGGTATGTCAATTTTAATTCATAGTACAGACGCGCCAGTACATCAAGCTACTACAATGTGTCAAATTTCTGTAATAGATTTTCAATATCGCTAAAGTTGGTTCTTTAAATACTAATTATAATCAATTTTGGACATATAAGTCTAGAAGAACTTGGCCCACGTCTTTTTTATTTGATTTTGATTTTTTTACATCGGTATTCGGGATCGAACTAACAACCGTCAAGAAATACTATGTCAAAAGCTAAATATAATATGTTAAATGTGTTCTGCACTTATTATTAACTTCATTAAATTCACTGTTTTTTTATATATATAATTTCTTTTTGTTACATTTATAAAATGAAGTAACGAAACGTATCATCGGAAGAATGTATCATGAGATTGCCAAATTATTATCAAAATAGATAATTATCGGCCTTGGAGCACAGTCTTTTGGCCTTTCAGAAAGCTAACCAACTGCATACAATAATCTGAAAAAATAAATGCATTTTTTTCATTATTATTCGCGGTTGTTGTTTCACAAAAATAATGTCATATGAAGGCAAAAAACTTTTTGAATACAAAAATAAGATAATAATCAGTATATATTTAGGATAATTTCTTTTTGTTACATTTATAAAATGAAGTAACGAAACGTATCATCGGAAGAATGTATCATGAGATTGCCAAATTATTAAATGGGTTGCAAGTTATTAACACCTTCGAAAGACAATTTCACGTGGTACAAATGTGTAAATAAATCCAATATATGTATATTTTTTCAGAATCTACGATTTTTTTTCTTATATTTCAGTACTTTTGTTCATAAGGTACATTGTTTGGCCACAGTTGTATGAAAAAAGAAACACCTCCTTTGGAAACACTACAGTGTGGGTCCTGATAAATCAGTAATTTGCAAGTATTGTATAGTTATATAGAGACCTGTCTAGGATAACACCAATATATTTAGAGAAGTGCCAGTGCCCGATGGAAACCCTACCCCAAACGATGTTAAGTTTACGGCCCGCCTCTCTATTGCGGAGATGAAATATGCAAGACTGGGTTTTGCTCGGATTGGGCTTGAATGAGTTAGCGAAGTAATATGTGGCTAAGTTACCTAGAGCGTCTGACAAGTGGGCCTCAACCTCCTCAAAGGTGGTGGCGCAAGGCGACGTGAGAGCAAGGTTGTCTATATATAGAAAGCGGGACGTGTTAGGGTTAGACGGTTGGTCGTTGGTGTAGATATTAAAAAGAAGCGGTGCCTTGAGGTAGGCCGTTTTTCTGCGCTCTCCAACGACTTCTTTTCGAGAGAAAGTGGACCTGAAACCGACGATTGTGGAGAAGCTCTCGGAGCCTAGTGCAACCATTATTTCAATTACCATCACGATTGTGGAGATCAGATAGGCAGTCGCTCTAGGTAAAATACTGATATTCAGCTGCATCCAGTTAGACTGGAAGCCGGCCCCAACATATTTGGGAAAAGACTAGGCAGATGAGATGAATTCTAAACAGTTTATTTGAAAATATATGTTGATTAAAGATTTAAAAGATATTTAACTTCGTTTTATTTAAAATCAATATTTTATCTTCAATGCTGAAGGTCAATATTACATGGTAAATCGTAGTATTGATGACGAAGCCATTTAAATAATTTATAGATAGTAATCATTTTTTACCCGGTATTTATTATTAATACCGGGTAAAAAAGGGTATTTTTTTAATTTTTACCTTTTTTACCCTTTTTTACCTTTCCTTCCAATTTTTACCTTCCCAATTTTTACCCACCCGCCCATCTCTAGTTGCAATGTCGCCCAAGCGGCACCGCAACCTACTTGTTGGCCGCTACGTCGTCGGCTTACAGGCAAAAGCCCTGACGAGCGGCCCCTCCTCGGGTTCCTCTTCGCTTCACCGTGGGTGACCAAGCCACGGCTACTGAGCCCCCCCGCCTCGACAATGCGGGAACCCACCGGGGGGGAAAGTTACCTAATCAAACCTAACCTCGGGGTGCCCTTCGCTCGCTCTTGCATTCTACGTCGCCTATCGACCGACCGCAACCATGCAACCGATGTCACCTGAAGTATGTCACCCGGCAGCACCTAGTCGTACCCGGCTAAAACTAGTGTAGTCGCACTTCGGTTATTAGCCGTTAGTTGGCAACTGTAGCTAAAAGCACAATTTCGAAAATAGCACGTTAGATGATGCGACTCAAAAGAAAACAGCACAACCGTCATTTTTGATAGCGCTCACGGTGATATTATTTTATGGCATAGTCGGCGCGGATGCATATCATGACGTCACCTATGGCGATTCACGGGACATCATTATCGCGCTCACGCTAATTCGGTTCTTGGTATGGCGGCACTCTAATTCACAACCATACGACAAGCTATTGTATCGAAAATAACACATTTCAATAACCTTAATTTGCCTTGTCCTCGACAGCAAACAGCTGTCGGAAGAATAGTGGTCTTCTATTTGATTTTAAACTGACAATTTTTGCGGGTTTTGGACTTGTGAACAGCGTTTAGAAGACTCTTACGATTACTTTGATTGATGTTCGATACGGTACGGAAGCGTATCGAGTGGTTATGAATAGCTATGCGGCTCTCTGTCTACGGGATCTACGGGTTACACGCTCAAATCGATTACAGCGCAACTCGGAACGCACTCTTAGTTCTCTGATTTCTCATTCATTCAATTTCATTCCGTTTGGATTTTTGGAAACAAAAGTCGAAGTCAGTCATACACTACGCTATACAGAATGATTTGTTTGAAGTGAAAATAAATAATGCACAAAATGTAATAAACTTGAAGTTTATTGTTATCGAGAACAATGCCCAGAAAATATACAAAGGTAACGAGTAACGGCCAACTTGTATTTTGATATTTGTCTTGAACAAGAAGGGCAAACAATAGGAACATGTGATTTTTATACCCTTTTAGCATTTTAAATAATGGTTGTAAAGTTAAACGTGAACGGTGCGATGAGCGCCAATGACGCCGGCGAGAAGTCGGTTCCGGCCGCTAACTGTTATTGCAGAGATTACATTCGCGGTTGTTGCTCGCGAGAAAACTGTCGCTTCATTCATGTGATACCACCAAAATCGTGTCTAAAGGAACTGTTTCGATTTTGCCATGATTATCAAAACAAAGGCTGTTATAGACCAAACTGCAAATTCATACACAGCACAGTAGAAGACGAAGATAATTTCTATGCCACAGGCATGTTTCCACGTAATACGCGGAACACACCAGTATGCCAAGCCTATGCACTCAATGCCTGTTCTAATCAAGACTGTCAATATATTCACCCACCTGATGCAAGTGGTAATGAGATTGTTTCAGTACTTAATATGCCACCACCACCACCACATTACAATCGCCCACCACCACCACCAATTAGAGATGATGATTCCCCTCCAGAAGCTAAATTGAGAAGGTTTGCATTTGAAGCAAATGGTTTAGATAAACAGGTTCTACAAACATCAAATTTATGCTCAAATTGTGAAGTTTTGGATCATAAAATAAAACTACTTCATGATAATATAAGTGTATTACTGAAAAAAGTAGGTGACTTGACTGAAAAGAATGTTCAGTTAACTTCTATGAATGAATTTTTATTAGAACAGACAGCTGCAATGAGAACTGGCCAGCCCTGTGTGATAACTTCAAGACATGGCACCTCAGCACCTGTATCTATGGCAACTGTTAGTGTCACACCGGTAGTGAGCCTTGCCGGTGCTCTACCAGCATTAGTTCCTGCAACAGCCACACCAAATTTGGCTTTGGCTCCTGCTGCTTCTCGTGCTCAACTATTAACGCCTGCTCCACAAATATTAACAGTAAGCACAACTCAACAACTCATGGGTAACTCGGGTGCCCTCATAGTCACAAGTGCTGGTGCCCAACAATTGATGCAAGTGAGTGACTCAGGCACACTGATGGGTGGAGGACAAACTGTTGTAGCAGTCCCAGCACAGCTAACCTTAGCACAGCCTGCACAGCAGCTTATGAGCAATGCATCTCAAACAGCTGTCCAACAACTTGTCCAGCAATCAGCATTACAACCACAACTAGCATCTCAACATCAAGCAAACCAGTATGCAGCGCAGCAATCAGTTCAACATTTAGCTGCTCAGCAATCTGCCCAGCATCTTGCGCAACAATCAGCCCAACATTTAGCTGCTCAGCAGTCTGCCCAACATTTGGCAGCACAACAATCTGCACAGCACTTGGTAGCCCAACAGTCTGCACAGCATATAGCTGCTCAACAGTCAGCACAACATTTAGCTGCTCAGCAATCTGCACAGCACTTAGCCGTTCAGCAATCAGCACAACATTTGGCGCAGCAATCTGCACAACACTTGGCTGCACAACAATCAGCTCAACACTTGGCTGCACAGCAATCTGCACAGCACTTAGCAGCCCAACAGTCTGCCCAGCATTTGGCAGTTGCAGCCCAACAATCAGCGCAACAACTGGCCGCAGCTGCACAACAGTCTGCTCAACAGATGGTAGCGCAGCAGTCAGCTCAGCAACTGGCTGCCCAGCAATCAGCTCAGCAGCAGCTGGTCCCCTCGGCTCAACAGCTTGTACATCAAACATCCACTCAACAAATTACTATTTCCAGCACTAGTCAACCAATGGCATTAACTAACTCTCAGGCTCAGCCAATTACATTCCCAATGATATCTCAAAGTATACTACCACATTGAAAATACCCAATTAGATAAAACTGATTATCAATATCTAAATAGCTATTACTCATTATAAGGTGCAGCGCAGACGACAGACTATCCGTGACGCACTTTTTAGTCTGTGAAAATAGAACCTATGCAATTATATGCAGTAACGCACACGACGCGCAAAAAGTCCGGCGCACAAAAAATCCGTGTAATTCGGGCAGACCGCGCCGCGCCGCTCCGCACAAAAAGTCTGTGAAAAAAATGGAACGTTTGCTTCAACGCGCGCTAACGCAGACGGCGCACACTTTAGTCGGCAGTCTGCATTTGCTAGGGGTGGACGTAACGCACGCCATCTATTATCATGGCGCGATTTATTATCAAAATAATACTTCGCGATCTCTGCACGATTTCCATAGCGTCTACGTCCCTACAGCTCTGCCGACAGAATGATCGAAGATGTGCGTCGTGTGCGTTGAGTCTGTGAAAAATCCGCGATCGACTTTTTGCGCGCCATGCAGATTTTTTGTGTGCCGCAGACTCGATCGCACAAAATGTGTTTCGTCTGCGTTGCACCTAAGAGGTGTTTAGTTTTTAAGCATATAGCAATAATAATGTGCAAAGTGTGTATACAATATGGAAGATTTTTAAGATCCATCATAAACATGAACAAATGTATCTTTTGCTAATTCTTAATAATCGAGAAATGTATTTTTATGATAATGTAGTTGTAATTTTTGCTATGAGAACCTAATACATAATAGGTAGACTGCAAAGATCAGGGGCCATAATATGACGATGTAATGCCATCATGATTCCAATGTAAGAGTGAGACGGAGCTATATATGACTGATAGCACTATCTCTTTTCAGGACTGGAATCATGATGGCATTACTCCGTCATAGTACGGCCCCTGTGCTCTCCAAATAGTTGTGTGTGTGTTATCCCAGCCAGAAAATGTTGAATATCGTCATTTGAGCGTAATAGTTAATTAGTACATCAGCTTCTGTAATTGTTGCGTAGATATTAATTTTATTTTTCTGTGGTGTGTTTTCATGTATACGATATGTTACAATATTGTTTCATTATTTTCGATCATATTCAATTTGATTGATTTAACTGCAGGCAGAATTTTAGGCGTAAAATACTCAAAGGAGTCGTGGTGGCGACATAAAAAAAACTAAAATTAAATCATTAGTTATTCTAATACCAAATTCTGATGATTCTCCAAAAATCGAACGATGCAATTTTAAAGTTTATCGAAATACGCTTCGTGACATCTTTCTAGTATTTTTTAGCTATTTCTAATAGTGTCGGCGGGTTTGGCCAACCACGCCCACTTGAAAATTCTACTTTGTACTGTGTGAATACATTTATTGTTGGTAAAATAATTATAATCAACTGCTTGGCTATTCTGGGCTGTACGAAATAAGGTACCTATATAATTTATTTTTATTATTAAAATAAAAGTTTGAAATATTTTAAATTTTATTTTCCGAACAATAAGTACAAGTATTTATTTAATGAATACACAAACTTTTTGCACATGTGTGCTTTAATCGTCATTGAGTACTCGGGACTTCCTGAAGTGGCATTCATTTTTCTTATATTTCAGAATTTTGCCGGCAACACCAAGTACGAAATCCCCGGTCGTGTCAAAAGCTATTGCTGTTATATTTTCAGGAGCATTTTCGACTAATTTTAGATTTCCCGTATCATTTTCATGGAAATACATCAAGTCGTCACTAGCTATAAATATGTTACCATTGTGGACAGCGATTTGCGCCATGCCATCGTATGTGACGTTACCAATACAAATCGGCGATGAAAGGGAAGATTTTAATACGAATAATTTTTCATCCTTTATGTAATAGAAGTTGTTTTTGTCATCAATGGTCAATTAACGGCGAATGTTTCAGCCTGCCCGATTGAATTTAACTTTAGGCATATTAACCCCGTAACAGTAATAAAAGCTTTTAAGCAAATAAAGATCAAATTGACCGAAGATCTTTGGGGAATGTCCATTAAAGTCTGTACCTCCATAATTGAGACTATTGCGCCTTATTTAGCCTTAGTATTTAATTCGTGTGTGGATCAAGGAGTCTTCCCCGATTTAATGAAATACAGTAAGGTAATACCACTTTACAAATCTGGGGACAGTAAAGACACTAACAATTATAGACCCGTATCCGTGTTACCGGTGTTCAGCAAGGTGTTTGAAAAGATAATGCTTAATCAAATGCTCAATCATTTTAACACTAATAAAATCCTTCACGATCAACAGTATGGTTTCACCAAAGGACGTTGTACGACCGACGCCGGTGTAACCTTATTAAAACACATTTTTAACACATGGGAAGAGTCGCAAGACGCCATAGGAATTTTTTGTGACCTCTCCAAGGCATTTGATTGCGTCGATCAGGAAACCTTGCTTTTGAAACTTGAACATTACGGACTTGGAAAACTTGCGCTTAGTTTAGTTAGTTCTTATTTAAATGATAGACAACAGCAAGTTCAAATAAATGGTGTCAATTCACTTGGTTTAACAGTAAAAATGGGTGTGCCACAAGGCTCGATATTGGGTCCTTTCCTCTTTTTAGTATATATTAATGATCTACTCCATTTATTAAAAAATCAACCACAAATGGTGTTATTTGCTGATGACACTTCCTTAATTTTTAAGGTAAATAGACGTGCTACAAATTTTGACGACGTAAATAACGCCCTACTGCAGGTCCAAAATTGGTTCACTGCTAATAATTTAGTATTAAATGGGAAAAAAACTAAGTGCATAAGATTTTCTTTACCAAATGTCAAGGGTAGTGATTGTGAGATAATATTGAATCAGGAGAAACTTGAATTCGTCGAAAAAACAGTTTTCCTGGGGATCACGCTCGACTCAAGGCTACAATGGGGTCCTCATTTAACATCTCTTGCAGGACGGCTCAGTTCGGCAGCTTATGCTGTCAGAAAAATCCGTCAATTTACTGATGTAGGTACCGCGAGACTAGTCTATTTTAGTTACTTTCATAGTATCATGTCTTACGGTATTTTACTTTGGGGACGGGCTGCAGACATCGATTCTATTTTTATTCTGCAGAAAAGAGCCATCAGAGCCATATATAATCTCCGCAAGCGCGATTCTCTAAGGGAACTGTTTAAGGATATTAACATCATGACGGTGCCTTGTCAATATATCTACGAAAACATCATGTATGTAAGGAAAAATTTACATCTTTTTAGCAAAAGAGGTGAAAGACATAATTATAGTACTAGAAATAGGGACCTATTAGTTCAACCAGGTTTCAGACTAGCAAAAGTAGACTCATCTTTTATGGGGTACTGTTTAAAATGTTATAATAAAATACCTCCCCCCATTCTTCAACTGAATGAGACAAAATTCAAGTCATGTATAAAACGCACACTATGTAGGCAGGCATATTATAAGTTAGGAGATTACATCGCTGATAAAAATGCCTGGCTCAATGCTGGTCCTGCTCCACAACCACAACTAATTGATTAACACCTGAAAATACTGTTGGAGCTGCTGAAGATTGTAAGACTATCTTTGCATTGTATAAACTCAATTTCCTTTGTATTGTATAACTGCATAGCACAGATGTGAGTTCTATGTACTATTGAGCTACCATTTACCGGGTAATATGTTTTTCATTGACTAGAATGTGCCCTGGCGGCTGATAGTATGTCATGCTCGCTCAAGTGTCTCGCTGACGGTGGCGTGTGTGTTGGATCATTCGGTTCCCTACAAAATGGTTGAGCTGGATGGTGCTGATCCATACGTCATGTTCGTGAACGGGCGCCGTCAGTTGGGGCTGGTCATCTTTTAGCTGCCACGGCTTATTTTTAATTATTTTATTTTTGGATTGTTATTTTGTTACTATTTGCTGTACTCTGGACACTTTTAACGCGTACTTGATTTTTATTTATTTTTTACATCGTTCTCACATATTATAAATTCAACATATGATGTAACTAATAATTTTGTAAAAATATTATTTAAAAAGAGTGTCCATGGAGTTTCTTGCCCGTTCTTCTCCATAGGTACCTACTACGCTTTGGAATGGGCAACTAGCTTCATTTTTTCCTGACTGACCGACTTCTTGACAATTCAAAAGTGCCTGTAAATGGTTTAATTGAAATAAATGCTTTGAGTTTGAGTTTGAATTCGTTCAATGCTTCAAGACTATCGAAGCGAATTTTCTTCATTTCCCCATCTAGCAAATAAAGCTCTTCGACACCGTCATTGCTCTCTGTAACATATTTATTGCTGTCCTTATCTACAAATATCATGTCCAGCTTAAAATTACTGCTGGACACAGGGGTGGCATCGTGACTCTCGTAATTGTACTTAAAGATACCCTTTCCAGTGCCGAAGTAAACTTTCTTCTCATTTTTATCGACGGCAATCGAGTAACTGATGTCTTCTGGTAAACCTATGACAAATAAAATACTTAAAGCATTACTTCGGTCACGTGCAAGCTACACCCATTTAGTATGATAAAGGGATAAACGCGACATTATTTTATGTATTTGTTCCCAATGTTCTCTTTTGTGGACGAAACAATAGTCTTACGATCATGATCGTCATCTATTCTCATTCCGGTATCTTTGCTAAGCGTTAGTTATTTTATTTTATTTTACCATTTATGTACACACATACAGGGTTATTTGTAAAACACCAGCAACCTCTTAAGAGGTCATTGTACTCATCATTATGAACAACTTTTACTATGGGCCAAACATGAAATCGCGAAAAAAAAATCAGCTGTTCCCTACATTTTGACGAGTTACACAAATAAAAATGTAGTGAACAGCTGATTTTTTTTCGCGACTTCAGGTTTGGTCCCATAGTAAAAGTTGTTCATAATGATGAGTACAATGACCTCTTAAGAGGTTGCTGGTGTTTTACAAATAACCCTGTATAAACAGACAATAATAAAACAGAACAGAAAAATAGGTACAAAGGTGATGCCTATTCCATAAGAAATCTCTTCCAGCATATCTGCGATAGGACAATAAATAGAGAGATATAGACAGCGTGTGAAAGAATAAGGGGACAAAAAAAAAAATACATAAAATCATAATCAATTCACTTAACAAAACTAAACAAATATTATGAGAATATACTTACATACATACAAATAAACATACATAGGTACTTCTAAAATAAATATCACTACAATCTTAATAATTATAACATAATCAAAATAATAAATACATACATACACAACTATGAAAGTGGAAAGATAGTATTCTTTTACTCTACTTTTAAAAACTGCAACAGTTTGACAGTCCCTAATTTCGGTGAATTCCACAACAGCACCGCGTGCACTGTGAAGGAGTAGGAATGGAAGTCGGTGGAGTGAGGAGGGGATTTGAGAAGGTTTTTAAGATGCGACCTGCAAGGCGCATCTGAAGGACGAGCGTAGGAAAAACGCTCCCGCAGATAGGATGGTGTTTTAGGATCGTGAAGGAGATTGAATAGCAGACACAATAACCGAGAGTTCCTGCGAAGTCGAATGGGAAGCCACTTGAGTACCTTGCGAAAGTTGGAGACGTGATCATACTTTTTAAGGTTAAAAACAAAACGAATACATACATTTTGCAAACGCTCAAGTTTGTTTAAAAGCTCCTCGGTGGCATCCAAATAACAGGCATCGGCGCGGCGTAATCGATAATGGGCTGAATGAGGGTTTGAGCAAGAGAGATATTCGTTTTCAAGGGCAAGAAGCCCTGGAGACCCTTCAACGAATGGAAAGTGTAGTGCACTTTGCGACTGACTTGAGCAACATGAGCAGTCCACGACAAGTAGGAGTCAATGGTCACCCCCAAGTTTTTAACCGTAGGTATGTGCGTATTCAATCTGAACTCCACACAGCTAGAGTGGAGACAGCGACGCAACATCAAGCCTATTCCGCATATACCTGCCGCCAATAATTATGGCCTGGGATTTCCTAGGGTTGATTTGCAGTCCAAAAGACCGCGACCAATCGCTAATCAAATCCAGCACCCTAATTGCGTAACACACTATCAGTCGGAATTTGAATCATTTTGAAGCAATTGCTAATCCATTGCTGCATAAGTTCGAAAAATTCGTCTGCTCAACACGTAACAACGCAATTAATGTTGTTGAACTTTCAAAATGAAACCGATTCCGATTGATAATGTGTTACGCAATTGCCCCGCAAGTCAATGTGCATTTGGATTGAGTGATCTTTTTTATTTCGTGACAAAATCTGACTGTACATTTAATCAAAAATAGTCAAAACTCATAGCCCAAAGTAAAAAAATTGTCACTCTCAAGGATCTTCAGTTATTGCCCAAAATGTGGATCACTCAAATCAGACATTTTGCAAAAGCGGCTATGAGCTAAATCTCAACAAAAACTTACTCTACTGACTAAATTTATACCTCAAAAATTTGTTAACAAATTGTCACAATATTTTTTAAAACCATCAAGGCATTTAAAGCTACTTCCAGGTATCTATGCCAGTATCATTGGATCACTCAGTACAGACACCATATTGTCTGAGAGATCGTTGTAATAAGGTTTAGGTTGACTTTTACTATACTTACATCTTTTTTTAAATCCTAAAATGTACCTATGTTCCGAATATATTTGTACAATGAATATCATAACACAAATACCTTCTGTTAAAAAGTTATGAGTAATTCAATGTTTTTACATTTGCTGAACTGAGTGATCCTTATGAATACTTATAGGTAACTACCTGTTTTGTATTGATTTACACAACTTACGATTAATTTTTGTACAACTTTTTGACTAAAGTTTTACATTATTAAAAAAAAATATTTACATATACGGCTTAGTTTACGAGATATTAGATTTTTATTTTTTTAAAGACATTGCGTGTTGTAGGGTACATATGATTTTAACTTTTAATGTATATATTTAAATTTTTTATATTTCATTGTTATTTGCTGCGTCGCACGTTTCATTTAGTTTTGTACGACATTTAGTGCACATAAGTGAGCTTACGTGATAGTATCAGATGTTTTCCTGTTTTATGCAAGAACAATGTAAGTACCGAACGTTAGGGTCCGACATCTCAAAATTTGCCAAATATGTAAACAACAATAGCCGCTCGAAATTGCAATTTATTCGTGCGACGCAGCAAGTAATAAAATATGAAAAATTTAAATATATAGGTACATTAAAAGTTAAAATCATATGTACCCTACAACACTCAATTTCTTAAAAAAAATTAAAAATCTAATATCTCGTAAACTAAGCCGTATATGTAAATAATTTTTATGTAAAACTTTAGTCATAAACTTGTACAAAAATTAATCGTAAGTTTTGTAAATCATGTGCATTTGGATTGAGTGATCTTTTTTTATTTCGTGACAAAATCTGATTGTACATTTAGTCAAAAATAGTCAAAACTCATAGCCCAAAGTAAAAAATTTGTCACTCTCAAGGGTCTTCAGTTATTGCCCAAAATGTGGATCACTCAAATCAGACATTTTGCAAACACGGCTATGAGCTAAATCTCAACAAAAACTTACTCTACTGACTAAGTTTATACCTCAAAAATTTGTTAACAAATTGTCACAATATTCTTTAAAACCATCAAGCCATTTGAAGCTAGTTCCAGGTATTTAAGCCAGTATCATTGGATCACTCAGTACAGACACCATTTTGTCTGAGAGATCGTTGTAATAAGGTTTAGGTTGACTTTTTCTATACATCTTTTTTTAATCCTAAAATATATGTTCCGAATATATTTGTACAATAAATATCATAACATAAATACCTTTTGTTAAAAAGTTATGAGTAATTCAATGTTTTCAAATTTGCTGAACTGAGTGATCCTTATGAATACTTATAGGTAACTACCTGTTTCGTATTGATTTACACAACTTACGATTAATTTTTGTACAACTTTATGACTAAAGTTTTACATAAAAATTATTTACATAGACGGCTTAGTTTACGAGATATTAGATTTTTAATTTTTTAAAGAAATCACGTCTTGTAGGGTACATATGATTTTAACTTTTAATGTATATATTTAAATGTTTCATATTTTATTGTTATTTGCTTAGTCGTGCGTTTCATTTAGTTGTGTACGACATTTAGTGCACATAAGTGAGCTTACGTGATAGTGACAGTATCAGTGGTTTTCCTGTTTTATGCAAGAACAATGTAAGTACCGAACTTATTTATTTATTTATTTAATAGTTCAAGCACATAAATGTACAGAGGCGGACTTAATGCCATAGGCATTTTCTACCAGTCAACCTTTGGGTGATGCAGAGACAAACAGTGGTAGGTGCAATCATGAAAATTGAGGAATAAATATTTTAAATATAAAGATACGCATAAACCTATTAAAACTATGAATATAATATATACCTAGTTACATATATATATATATAAGCACACATAAATATATATAAATACATGAATATACTTACTAAAAATAAATTAGACAAACAATGAGAAAATATTACCGTTGTGATGATACTGCCAGCTTCTTGCGAATGTGCTCACGAACTTTAACTTTGAAGTATAATCGGTTGGTTGCCATCCTGATTTCTTGGGGGAGCGCATTCCACAGAGAGATAGACTGAACGAAGAAGGAAGAGTGTATGAAGTTTGTGCGGTGAGTGGGAAATTGGAGAAGACATTACATAACATAGAGATATTATTTAGGGTCCGACGTCTCAAAATTTGCCAAAGATGTAAACAACAATAGCCGCTCGAAATTGTAATTTATTCGTGCGACGCACGCACAAAATATGAAACATTTAAATATATACATTAAAAGTTAAAATCATATGTACCCTACAACATTCAATTTCTTTAAAAAATTAAAAATCTAATATCTCGTAAACTAAGCCGTCTATGTAAATAATTTTTATGTAAAACTTTAGTCATAAAGTTGTACAAAAATTAATCGTAAGTTGTGTAAATCAATACGAAACAGGTAGTTACCTATAAGTATTCATAAGGATCACTCAGTTCAGCAAATTTAAGAACATTGAATTACTCATAACTTTTTAACAAAAGGTATTTGTGTTATGATATTTATTGTACAAATATATTCGGAACATACATTTTAGGATTAAAAAAAAAGATGTATAGAAAAAGTCAACCTAAACCTTATCACAACGATCTCTCAGACAAAATGGTGTCTGTACTGAGTGATCCAATGATACTGTCATAGATACCTGGAAGTAGCTTTAAATGGCTTGATGGTTTTAAAAAATATTGTGACAATTTGTTAACAAATTTTTGAGGTATAAATTTAGTCAGTAGAGTAAGTTTTTGTTGAGATTTAGCTCATAGCCGTGTTTGCAAAATGTCTGATTTGAGTGATCCACATTTTGGGCAATAACTGAAGACCCTTGAGAGTGACAAATTTTTTACTTTGGGCTATGAGTTTTGACTATTTTTGACTAAATGTACAATCAGATTTTGTCACGAAATAAAAAAAGATCACTCAATCCAAATGCACATCGCAAGTCACTGTTCATGGCAGAAACAGCAGCTTCCGCATCTTCCCTTAAAAAAATATTGTAAAGCTGCAGGTCGTCGGCATAGAGATGGAAGTAAGAAGAGATGACTCTGGTGACAGAGTTAATAAAAATAGAAAAGAGAAGAGGAGAGAGAACGCCGCCCTTAGGCACATCTGCGGTATGAGAGCACCAATCAGAAGACGACTCGTCGAGACGGAACCGCTGCGAGCGGCCTTTATGATAGGAGGTAAACCAACCAATAGAGGAAGAGGAGTTTAGAGATTTAAGGATCCCTAGAAGGATGTCGAAATCGACAGAGTTAAAGGCACAACGTTAATTACAGGTGGATAATTTAAAAAGATAGCCAGAGGCCCCGATTCTGTTGTTCACAAACTAAACTAAATATAAGTTCAGTGCATCTTTTTCTTTCTATTTCAATATGAAAAGGACAGAAGACAGGACTAGACTAATATTTATCTTCTGTCCTTTTCTGAATGAATTAGAAAGAAAAAGATGCACTGAACTTAAATTTAATTTAGTTTGTGAACAACAGAATATTGGTTTTAGATGATCCTCTTAATGTCTTATTTTATTTATTTTTTTTAACCACGCTGAATTTTTTTAAATATACATATATATATTGTAATTCCAATGATCTCCACCACTTATTTTTGATTTTTGATTTGGAATTGTAAACCTTTGCATGCCCATGTGAAGTTAAAATATGGAGAACTTTATTATAAAAACACCTATGTACAGACGCCAGCACATCAAGCTACCCGAAACTTAAATTTTCCTATTCAACATTGAAGCTTATGCTTAGCAATAAAGTTGAAAATCTATTAAAAACATTTGACAGATTGTAATAGCTTGATGTGCTGGCATCTGTACTATACCCATGTTTGCAAAGAAATAAATGATTTGATTTAGACTAGCTGAAAAAAATATTCTTACCTGGTATTTTCTGAGGAACTGCAGTTTTGAATATTATAACGTTAGCGTTAAAATAGTATCCATTGTCGTTTCGTCCAGATGCCACGTAGAATAGGTTCCCATAAACGTCGTAATGGGCATCAGTGGGGTTCGCATCGCCGACATGATACGTATCCGTCACATTGTAGTGGTTATTGTTGATGTTTAATTCTGATTGACACCCATCTCTAGGCAGGTCAAACGCGACACACAGTAGAAAACATGACAGAAATGCTAATACAACGTTAAAATTACTCATTTTATAAAAAAGGGGCACGAAATATTGTAGCTGAAGTCCGTTTCTTCTCGTTGCTGTTCCGTATCTAACAAAAAAAAACAATCCCTAATCTGCTTTATTATATTGTTTACCTCATGATACCAACAGTAATTCTAGATAGAAAAGGCACAAATAAATGATCATTATTAATATAATAAAGTGTTATGTATTTCATAAAAAGAAGATACATAAATTGTTAACAGTGTTATCATCTTAAATGGGTACTTACTTACATTCTGCAATCTTATGTATTTTCTAATAATAACTCGTCTTTTACTTAAAGTAAATAATATTCATAAATTATTATAAATTCGTAGGTATAAAAAAAATAAAATCTATTCGACTGTAAAATAATACTTTAAAGTACTGATAGGGTATTTACTTATACAAGGTTTAACAGAATAAACGCAAGTCCTGAAAGTACTCGTCTTTTACTTAAAGTAAATAATATTCATAAATTAGTAATAAAAAAAAATAAAATCTATTCGACTGTAAAATAATACTTTAAAGTACTGATAGGGTATTTACTTATACAAGGTGTAACAGAATAAACGCAAGTCCTGAAAGTAGTTTGTTCAGTATTGACTACTGAATCGATTTCAGTAACTTTTAATATAGGTATTTTTTCATACTAACCGCCGATTAAGCCAAATAAAATTAAACCTTATTTCAAAGCAATAAGACTCATTTTTAAATGCATAATGTCAATACGATTATCTTAATAAAAATAGCAAGCTTTAATAAATATATGTTTTGGTCATTGTATTATGCTTTTAACTCACTACTCTAATTGGGGTGTATGAGGTCTTGCGTTAATTATGTTACACGGTACACCTTGTATAAATTTAATTTATCACACCAAGGACAAGTTAAGGCTTCATTCATACGTTGAGGATGAGTTACTACGATTTAATTTTGTAATCACATGACAGTTTCATATGCGTATGTTTTTACCGTATAGAGTGGTGTGTTGACGTGTGATCCCAACTCTTTCCTGTTAAAAAAATCGTACTGATCATCACTGTGTGAACGGGGCCTGTTAGTAAGCAAAATGTGTTCATTTAGAAATCTTCACCAAATTAAGTTGTGTCGTAAATTAATCAAATAATCAATCTTTTTTTCCATACTGCACAAGTAGTTCATTAAAAGCCTCCAAATATTTTTTACTATATAGCAACATAAGCTTTGGCCTCTGATGAACGGTAGTCTGATATAAACTATGGACCCTAAAATGAAATTTTAAAGCCATAATTATTCCAGTGAGATGGGGGCAGTGGTGGCGCAGTGGTGACGGCCGCGACTTACGAAGTGTAGGTTCTAACCCAGACAAGCTCTTTTTTTTTGTGTAAATCATCACCACTGCTCTCAAAACGGTGAAGAAAAATATCGTGAGGAAACCGGAATGTCCTAGAACCAAATATTCGAAGACATGTGACGTCTACCAACCCGCACTGGGCCCGCGTGGTGGCTTACGGCCCGCTCCCTTTCACTAAGACTTGTGTCCCAGCAGGTGGAAACATTATAGGCTGATTATGAACATGAGATGGAGCTATACCTAGAGGACGTGTGCTTGGCTACATATAAGTACTGTTTCCAATCGACACAACAAAGAGTAGTGTTCCATTTCCAATATTAACTACAGCATAGCTATTCACAACGGGCAGCGGGAGGATTGTCCGAAAGGGTTACCGCTACCCCGGAACACAAAGGGCTAAGGAAGGAACACGGGTGTGTTTTAGTCAGTAAGAGTCTGACACTCCCTTCTGCTCCACCCAGAGTGGGAGGGGTCATTTGATGATTTCCCATCCACAAAAAAAAAAAGCTATTCACAACCATTCGATACGATTCCGTGCTAAATCCAACATCAATCAATGCTATCGAAGGAGTACTCTAAATCTAAAACCCGAAAATTTTGACAGCTTAAATCAAATAGACGACCCGCTTCGTTTCGACAGCTATTTGCAAGACAAATCCGGCAACCTAAAATGTGTTATTTCCCACACGGCTGCCAATCGAATGGTTGTGAATAGCTATGCGGGTGGCGTTAGTTTCTCTCACCCTCTTTTTAAATACTGTTTACCTTACTAAGGGCTGATTTTTCCATCGCCAGATAACTTTTAATCGAGGAATAAAATTGACGTTTGACAGTTTTTGTATAAAAAAAACTGTCAAAATTTCAAAATGATTCCTCGAATAAAGTTATCAGACAGAAAAATCTGCCCTAAATGGAAATACCAAGACCTGTAACATATTACAGCATGCAACTTGCAAGCAGAGTGGTGATTTTTTTAGTATCAATATTACTGATAACTTTACCGAGTCTCGAAATGAAGATTAGACTGTGAATGTTCTTAAAATTACGAGAATTGCCCCTCTAGTCTTACCTATAAATTATTCAGTCAAATTACATACACGAAGTGATGCCATTATAAAAATTATAAGTTGCCAGAGTCGATATTATTGGGGTTTTGTTGTGACTATATGCTGGACATCTAATGTAAGAACTATGTAAGAAGGTACCTACATATTAATAATTGTTTTCACAGTTATTCATGTGGTCATTAATGTTGTTCTCATTATTCAGTCCTATGTCTTGACATTGTAAGTACGAAGGCAGACGACCTTGTCTTTCACCTTTAATCTTGTGAATTTTCCATCTGTGACCTTGTAATATTTTCCTGAAACAGAAGGCAACATCCGATAATGAATGAAGATATAAATAATATACACACAACATCACGCCTTGTTCCCCATAGGGTTAGGCAGACTGGGCAGAGGTGTACTCACATCAAACTATACATTTCCAGTTTAAGCTTAATATTATTATTAAGCTAGTGTGTCTAACCAAGACACACTAGCAGCTAATGACCTAAGCTGACCACGCATTGTAAAAATAACAATCAATAGTACAATCACAAGTCAGCATATCGTCGACCGTAGGTTCAATTGAGGTAAGGGACAAGATACCCAATGTCCCTTACCTCAATTGAACCTACGGTCGACGATATACACACGTCATGTATAACTTGCGTAACCGTGCGTACCTATAGTATACCCACACTTCACCAGTTATAAGTCCCAAGTAATAGGAGGCGAGTTTATTGGCATCAACCGGGCACAAACCCAGATAGAAAAACTCAAACACACTGCGAAACCTGGGAATCGAACCCAGGACTTTAATATAATAATTATTTCCATTTTGGCTTACAAGAAATACTTACTTAGTATTAAACTTCTTATGGCAGATATCACATTCCACAGTGCCTTGTCTTAAATGTATATCTTTGACATGCCTTTTCATGTCATGTTGGTATGAGAAAGCCTTGTCACAATAAGTACACTGAAAATATAAAAAAAAACCATGATTTGTCTATTTTAAAGAAATAAGGACGTCTACTGATAAGAATTTTGACTCAACAGTATAAAAGTTGCATTAAAAATGTTAGAATGTATTGAGGCTGCACACAGCCATTCATTTATCAATCGCCTATAATACTGCGAGCACTTGACGTAAGCTCAATATTTTTGATCTGCTGCTGACTTTTTAGTTTCGTAAAACAATATGAATTCTATAACTATGAACATACAGTTTCAAATTGACTAGCACAAAACAGGTTTTAGGTTCTACTGTTTACATTGAACATCTATGTCCAACTTTATTTATTGAGGACCTCCAAAAAAAGACACATAAAAAATATGTAGTTTACTAAATACTAAAAACACACTTTTATCACGCACAAAAATGTATAAAATAATATAGGTGCAGCGCAGACGGCACACTTTTTGTGCGATCGATTCTGCGGCGCACAAAAAGTCTGCATGGCGCGCAAAAAGTCGATCGCGGATTTTTCACAGACTCAACGCACACGACGCACATCTTCGATCATTCTGTCGGCAGAGCTGTAGGGACGTAGACGCTATGGAAATCGTGCAGAGATCGCGAAGTATTATTTTGATAATAAATCGCGCCATGATAATAGATCGCGTGCGTTACGTCCACGCGCCGTCTGCGTTAGCGCGCGTTGAAGCAAACGTTCCATTTTTTTCACACACTTTTTGTGCGGAGCGGCGCGGCGCGGCGCGGCGCGGTCTGCCCGAATTACACGGATTTTTTGTGCGCCGGACTTTTTGCGCGTCGTGTGCGTTACTGCATATAATTGCATAGGTTCTATTTTCACAGACTAAAAAGTGCGTCACGGATAGTCTGTCGTCTGCGCTGCACCTAAATTGAATTATAAACCGTGGAACGCACTTATAATTAATCCGAAAAGCGCTCCAAGGTTTTAGAATTAGTAAATTTTTACTGTTTTTTAGATTTTATACTACATTTTTTTTTAACTTTTGCGTCTTGTATATTCTTCATTAAGTTAATAAGTATGAAGTCAACGAAGTTATGACAATTAGGGGCTACTAGCAAACTCAAGGGGTTTTTAAGTAACCCCTAAAGAGTTCTACTATCCATCTCCTGGCTCCATCGACACCAAGTGCAATATATTGGACTCGTCAAAACGAATCATATGACCCCAAACTCTAGGGGTTTACTAGTAGTCCCTAAAGAGTTCCACTATCTACCTCCTAACTCCATCATCAGACCCTCGACACTAAATGCAAAATGTTGGACTCATCAAAACAAATCATATGAGCCCAAACTCGAACGGTTTACTATTAGCCACTGAAGAGTTCCACTATCCAACTCCTGGATCCATCATCAGATAAGCTCAAAGATACCAAATTATAGTTTTGTCTTATGACCTACATATACATACGAACTTTCATTTCGATAAGACAATAGAAGTAGGTTAAAATTGACTTCTAAACTTTTGTTACATTGTTAGAAAGGGTGACAAACAGAGGGGCAATTCTCGTAATTTTAAGAACGTTCACAGTCTGATCTCAGTCTCAATCTGTCAAAAATACCTCTAATTTCCCTACATGTTGACAAGTTTTTGACATTTTTTTGTCGCTGAGATGAGACTGCGACTAGATTTTGAACGTTTTAAATTACGAGAATTGGCCTTCAGATATCAATAATTACTGCCGCATCAGTCTGGTTTTGCACCTGTACGAAGCCTTTTAAAGTAATCAAAGAACGAATATCAGGATCACACGACAAACAACAGCCTCCCGAACAGGCCGGATTTCGCCACGGCCTCTCTTCTACTGACCTTCTTTACTCCATCAACCAGATTATCGAGAAACACTCAGAATTTCAGCTCCCACTTTATATCACCTTTCTAAAGCTTTCGATAGTATCCCCCATAGCTCAATTTTTAACGCCCTCCAGACTGCAGAATCATGACATAGACACCACTTACATTAACCTCACAAAAGTCCTCCAGATCGCATTTCGGCCACAGCGGCCAATTTCAACGGAGACTAGCCTTCGGCGCGGGAGATTTTATAGTGCAAAAGTGTGCGCGCAGACACAGGTGCATTCCCTTTTCCCTCACTCTCATAGTCCGATGGGACGGCAATCCGACACGACCGAAGAGATCAGGCGCAAGACCAACGGCATACCCTACACTCTGAGGCACGGAGTATCACACCGCCAACTTCCAAACTCCGGGCTGTTACTAAGAAATTCCTAATGGAAAAACTCAATAACACTTTGCCCGACCCGGGAATTAAACCCAGGATCCCAAGCTCAGCAGTCGCACTTGTGACTACGAGACCAACGGGGCAGTTATCGCATTAATCTTTTACAAAGTATATATAGGAACAGCACTGTACCGATTAACCTCAGTTCCATGGCGACCCGCTGTCTCCGAAAGTATTCACGGTTGTGCTGGAGGGAGTCTTCCGAAAGCCGGCAGCAGCGGGCTGGACGGAAAACGGTATTATGGTCGGCCATAAGAGATTATCCAATGTCCGTTTCGCCGACGATGTTGTCTTCTTTTCGTCTTCAGCCTCCGAGTTAACTCAGATGCTAGACGATCTTAGCAAGGCAAATCTAGGGGGCCGGACTTCAGATGACTATGTCAAAGACCAAGTTGATGACGAACAGCGCGCATCGTAGGATCACTGTGGCGGGTGGGGAGGTTGAATACGTTGATGAGTATCTCTATCTTGGTCAAATAGTCTCTTTCCAGGTAAGACAAAACAAATAAATTCCAAGACGCACCGAAATTGCCTGGAAGAGCTATTGGGCCATGAAAGTCTAATGAAGGGTGATCTTCCTTTGTCCCTTAAGAGAAGACTTATTGATGTGTACATACTTCCCATCCTCACAAATGGTGGTCAAACGCTGCATCTTCTATAATAAAATGATAATTAAAAAAATACGGTTTGGAAAGACAGAGAAAATTGGTCAATACCTTAAATGGTCTTGTAGTGCTATGCACATGTCGCATGTGCTTAGCAAGATTACTGGATGTAGTTGTTGCCTTAGGACATTGTGTGCATTTAAATGGTTTATCAACCAGGTGAGATCTCTTGTGCACTTTCAGAAGATCCATTGTTCGACCTTGGTACGGACAAACGTCGCATTTGAAAGGAAACACATTCTCGTGGATGGCCCTGTAAGGAAATAGTACACTGTTCAACGAGGGGAGAAAGTGACCGATTATGAAGACATTTTTTTAAAGTGAAGTTTATATTAAAATTATTACAGTTATTAAAACTAAATGTAATACTTTTGCCAGGGAGATTAATATTTGTTTGAATGGTCAGCAAGAGTATGTGGCCAGTATCATTTTGAACTTGGTGATAAAAACGTTTTGTCTTTTGGTATTATACCATATTTAATTAGGTTAGCTACTTAATTGCCCTAAATTAAAACAAAAAAAAAAAAACACAGCACGTTAGCAATAGATGTTCATACACTTTTCGACCCACAAATTTGTACAACAGTAATAACGTATTTCTGCCCCATTAAAAAAAAGAAGTAATAATGTAGTTAATAAAAAGGTTATATTGATAGAAATAAAAATAATACGGATAATTTTCATCAGCATTGGAAAGAAGAAGAAGATCAAGAAGAAAAAGAAGAAAGAAGAAGTGGATCGTGAAATATAGAGGGAGGCTGTTGCTCAGCTGATGTACAGCAAATGCAAATCAAAAATAATAAAGAACGAATTCGCTTATGGTCCGACGACCGATTGCAAATAGAAAGAAGGAAAAGGAAAAAAAAATAATAAAGAAACACACACACACACACTGTTTGTCTCTGCATCACCCAAAGGTTGACTGGTAGAAAATGCCTATGGCATTAAGTCCGCCTCTGTACATTTATGTGCTTGAAGTATTAAATAAATAAATCGTAATAACAGCTCATACCCTAATACTTTTAGAACATTGTGCTGCAAATGCGGCCCGGATTTGAAGGAAAATGCATGACTGAGTTTTGGATTTCCTAACGGTACTCAGGACTCGCAGCCAAAATGTTACTGTTACTGTTAGCCTGCATCATCCCACTGCTGGACAAAGGCCTCTCCCCATGACTTCCAGCTCTTTCGATCTAGGGCTAAAGTGCACCACTAGTCATTTGTTTTGTCCAGCTCGTCCCGCCATCTTCTACGGGGTCTGCTGCGACGCCTTCTACCTGTTAGGGCTCCACATGGTGGTTAGTTTGGTCCACAGCTTATTGGGCATACGTCAGACGTAGCCAGCCCAGTCCCACTACAGCTTAGCGGCTTTTTGAGCAACGTCAGTAATCTGTGTTATGGAGTGCAGTGGAAATTTGAATCCTATTTCCTAGGAGATAAGTTCCATATTCAATTGCATTACGTAAAATGTGAATCCCGCTTGATCGTGGCTTGCCTATTGGTTTTTAATGTTTAGTGAGAATGTAAACATAACATAACATCACGCCTGTTTATTTGAAGAGAGACAGAGGTGTACCTATTAGTACATCCAAATTACGGCAGTTATGTATTAACTGGCGTAATTTAACCAGGCGAAAATTCAGGCTTTAAGTTTTAGACTTTATGCTACTGAGAAATTCCCGATGGAAAAACCCAGTAAAAAAAAATGTTTTTCTGTTTAAAGGAACATCAATAAATTAGTAATTACCTACCTATGGACAAGAAGACTAGCATTGGAATATGCAGTCTTTCCACAGATGTCACAAAGGAACTTCCTCTTAGTTACTTCACCTGGTGGTTTTGGCGCGTCTGATGATTGGGCATTGCATTTAATAACATGCCTGCTGTAGGTGGCCTGCAAAAAATATTATGTGATGGTTAACTTTTTTTAAAACTTATTCCTCATTTTGTTTTAAGTTGTGGGGCATCAATCCAGTTTCATTAAACACTAGCTTCTACCCGCGAATTCATCTACTTGAAATTTCTTGTTTCCCCGACCCGCCCCGTCGCATCGTGTTGCATCGCCTGCCCGCACTATTACTTCGTTTTTACTTAGCATTCTTTCTGATTTTTTTTCGTTTTGCTCGGCTCCTAAGGGTCTTAGCGTGATGTTAATATTTTATCTTAGAAGCCTTTTTCAACAATTGAGAAATCAAATGCAAAAAAAAATCAACTGTTTGTGCCAGAAATTTGCGCATTCAAAAACAAATAAATTCTTCAGATTTATTATTATAATAGATAGATATATAAATTATAAATCAAGGTTTTTTTTTATGGCAGCTATTAGTTAAGAAAATGTATCAAGTCATAGGTACATACATACATAGTAGTTACTAACATATTTGTACATAGTTTTTTAAATTAATTGATGATATAATTGAGACTTACCATAACATGAAATTCTTCACCACAATTTGAGCACCCCCAAAGAGAGAGAAGTTCAGAGTTATCCATAGTAAATTCTGGTGAAGGAATGTTGTAAGAGTCTTCACTATCTGCTTTGGCATCATCAGCATCATGACCCTCTTCACAATTATGACAGTCTTGAGTATATTCTATGCAAGAAAAAACATGTTATATTAAATGTTAAAGAACTGTTTTATTTTTATTTAGTTGTAGTAGTTTTTCATGAACAATGAAAACAATGAACTTTATTCAGAAACATTGCATATTTATCAGACATTTTAGGGGTTTATTTATAAAAGATGATTAAAGATAAGTGGTGTTTAAACATCAAAAATGTTTGGTTAAACAGTCGCTAATCAAGTAATCAATACTTAACCTTAAGTAATGTCACAGAATACCTAATAGTACTTCGTACAGAATGGCCACTCCCTACCCCGCGCTGACATCAGATACCGCACCTCACCCCGCACACCCGCGACATTATCGGCGGTTCATTAGCAAGGGGCGCTCACAAAGAACCGCAGCATCGTACTGCTGACACGAACACACAATTTTGCGATTTAAAAGTTTTATCTGAGTTTTAATCACGATGGTTCGCTATTGTGATGCTTTTCCGAACTTGTATTTACATAAATGTTTGTAAGATATCGCATTTTAATACCATGCGATATAATAACCGATTATTTATAGTTAAGTAGGTCATTTAAACGAAAATATTTTAGTGTAAGCAATATTTAGCTAAGTACCTTATTTGCATGGGTATTTGCTCTGGGATAGCAACATTTAGTGAAGTGGAACCGATGATGAAGACCACAGATGGCCACCGGGACTACTCAATAATAAGTATTTCATAGGTTGCGATTCGATTACTTTAATATGTTTGCTAAGCACAATTATGCTCGTCACAATGCGAATGGTGAAATGGAGCTGATGATGGAGTACCAAGAGAACTCCTCAACAATTAACGTCCCTGCATCGGGAAAAGCAATATTTTGTACAAGGCGATGAGCAAGTTGACATTAGGCTATTGTAACTTAGATACTTTATAAACAGACCCACTAAAAAGCGAGAAATAAAAACTTTTTAGCAAAAAAAAAACCGACTTCCAAAAAAACACTAAGTACAAAGTGAAAAATAACTTTAATTTCGTAAGTCGGTGGCAATAAACTAAAATACAGATCCAAAGACACCGACTTCCGAAATTAAAGTTATTGTTAAAAAGTTTTACATTTATTACTTAACTATTATAATATTATTTTTATTTCATTACGAACCCGACTAATTAGATAAACAATCAAACTAGTCCTTTCTAGTCGCGTCGTCGTCGTTCCCGCCATTTTTTTTACGCTCCCGCACGACAACCAACCCTACTGGAGTTTACGCACACATTTGCACGTGTACCAACGTCATTTGGCTATGTAGTAGTAGTAGGTAATTATTTTGCGCGCGTTGTACGGAGTGTCCGGGGTGTGGTAATGTTTATGAATAATGGGGTATATGTCAAAAGTATGGTTAAGCAGACATTAATCATAACTTAACTTTAAGCAATGTTTATAAATAACAGGGTATGCAACTTTTGGAACATTAGTTTGGCCAAGCCATCTTTTATTTCTGTTTTCTTTTATCTACTTGTACTGTGCACCATTAGCAAAAGGTCTCCTCCATTATTTTCCCCATTTCCCTATGTGTATTGCAGTGCCCTAATTAGGGCTGTGAGAATGGTGGCATAAAGGATCACATTATAAGAATTAGTATTGAACATTGAAAGCTTAAAAAAATCAGATATCTTTAAAAGCTGGAAATATAGGCACTTGAGCCAACAATGAAAAAAAATTTTTTTTGTCCAGTAGAATCATTCTGAATCTGTTGTAACAGTCCTTGTGTAATAAAATGTTGTCATACAGTAATGCCTGATTCCATACCTTTCTTAATAGATATTTCGATCAGTAGCTTATTAGTCCTCTGACACATTTCTCTGAACATTATACATCCATTTAAAAGATCCAGGCAACTTTGACACATATGTTTTGATAAATTGTCTGCATTATTTAACTGAAAACAGATAACATGTTTATTAGTCATTTTACAAGAGAAATTCATGCTGATGTAATTAAGTACTTTCTTTAGCCATTACTGCATGTTTATATTCTTTTAAACATCAGTAACCACAAGGGGTTGGTAGATAATACCTGTTTAAAAAACTTACAGTTATGCCTGAAAAGTTCTTTATCTCTTCTGGGATGTTGGGTTGTACAAAATTGTTGAATATTGGTATGTCTCCTGGTTCGTTGTTGCATATTCTACACATGCATAGGCTTGCTATTTTCTTAATTTTAGGACTGGAAATGAAACAAAACCCAAGTATTAAATAATGAATGCAATGATATTATAAATGTAATTTACACTTATAATAATATTGAATGAATGCTAAGAACTAAGGCAGAGGACACTATTGAATAAAGATGTTCCTTTCAATAATGTTATCCCAGATTGTAAAGTTTTAGGTGGAATAAAAACAAGCAGTTATTTTAAAGTGTAGGTACGTACTTTTTCTTGATCTTGCTCTTCTTCTTCTTTTTACTCTTTTGGAGAGCATTAGCAAACAACATGGATTTTAGTAATAAAAGGGAAGTCATATTGAAATGTTTTTAGCAAGTTTATAGCTCTATGCACTTTTAACTAAACAATATTCAATCAAGAGAAAGAGATACGTTAAATAAAAATTATTTATGATTTCATGGATGTTATGTTTATTTATATATCACAGAATGGCAAAATTCATACTAATGTCCTTACACTCATAATAATTGTATATAGCCGTCCTGCTTTTATGCTAAAATATCTGACATTTTCTGAAGACAAACCTGAAATAGACTGCCTGCATGTCAATATGTCAATGTCATTTCTTGACAGTGACTTATCCAGAGACTAAAAATATTTTAAAGCCGGTGCTGCACGATTGGAATTTGCTGTTAGCTATAAATCTCTACGAAAGCAAAAATGTGTGGATGCATCGCAAGCGCTCAAATGGATCGGTGCAGTGGACTGGCAACCAGTATTTGTATTAAAGCTACCACAAGCTAAGCCAAACGCCCTATCCACACTTTTGAATTTATGATGATTTGTCGAGGACTGCCCCTCGAATGGGCATAACGGGAGCCTACTCCAGACTATACAACTCGACTTCTTGAGCAGTCAGTGGTGGCCCAGTGGCCTGTGTCCTAGCAGAGGGAACGTCATAGGCTGATTATGTGAAACTGTCCTACGTTGAGTGCAGTTGAAGATATAATGTAAAGGAGATGTTTCATTTTTGTATAGGACTCCGGCCATAACATGTACACTTTAGGAAACCTGGAAAACGAACCCCTGAATACAATAAATAATGTTTTTTTTCATAATAATTGATATTTTTTAGGCACTAAATAAAAACTGAAAAAGTTTGACGTTTGTTAAGACCATCGACAACCAGCCATGACACGTTGGACATATGACGTTTACATAACCTAGAATTTGTTAAAACTGTAATTGTTGTTTTCCGTTATAAAAAGCCAAAGTTGTAAGAAGAAAGAAAGAAATGAAATGCAAAATAACACCGAAAGCCACGAAGTCGAAACGAACGAGACCACAATGAGACAGACTGACTGATGTAATGTCATTGTCAAAAATACAACACCTAGAATTTTTCGTCCAGAAGTACAGACGCCAGCCAACCTACCCCAATCTGTCAAATTTCTTTGATAGATTTTCAACTTTAGCACAAAGGAATAAGGTTCATATTCAATTGGGAAAATCTGACAGATTGGGGTAGCATGATGTGCTGGACTCTGTACCTACAAATCTACAATCCACAAAAGTAGAATATATTTTTTAACGATGAATTGAATCGTCACACTTTCTTGTAATTAGTAAAAAAAGTTGCTAGATACTTATCTTACCATATTAGTAAAGAAATACATGCCTTTTATAACTAAATAAATAACGTCTACGTGATATTATTATGTTATAATGTAACATGATTTCTGGATGAAAGCAGTATGCAAGTAAGACGACGCCATGTACAGACGCCAGCAGGTCAATCTACGCCAATCTGTCAAATTTCTTTGATAGATTTTCAACTTTAGTACAAAGAAATAAGGTTCATATTCAATTGGGAAAATCTGACAGATTAGGGTAGCTTGATGTGCTGGCCTCTGTACAATAGATTATGGCAATAGTTTGAAAAACTGTTATTTTTTGTGCCGAAGTAATCAGGAGAATATTCAGAAAAGAATATTTTTCCACAATTCGTGGAATTATTTCCTATTTTTTCACTACCATACACTTTATGGCCGAAAATGTAACATCTCCTATAAATGTCAACGTGTCAATTCAAATAACAATCGGCTTGTCATTCAAATTGTAGGTGTGATGTGGAATAGGCTTAACGGCTTCTATGCGGAGCCGTGCGCAAACGGAAAACGGCTGCTGTAGCTGTTTAGGGTTCTACTCAATGTGCCGATGTATTACGGTTAACACCAACTATAGGGCGAAAGCTCCAGGGTAGCCTGCGAAATTCAAATTTTCTTATGGTTTTTGCAATTTGCTGGTCATTAATATGTTGTACGTTGATTATAATATGATTCACGACCGTAACAAATATGTGTTTACAGAATAGTCATCAATACAACTCTATAAGACCAAGTAATTCTATGGAATGACTATTTCATGAAATCTTGACATTTAGGATTATACATTTATACCTACTAACTTAACAAGTTGTATTACTCAATATAATGATTATAATTCTGTAAATTTATATATAAATTTGTCACAGTCGTGGAACATATTTTAGTCAAGTACACCCAGACACTGAGCTGCAAATTGCAAAAATTGTAAGAAAATTTTAATTTCGCGGGCTGCGGGCTTTTCGCTTAATCTAAATATATAAAAATCAAAATCCTCACTGATTGACTGATATATCAACTCACAGCCTAAACCGCTGGTCCTAGAGACATGAAATTTGGAGGGTGTGTTCTTCGTGAAGAGTATGTATCCAATAAGAAAGGGTTTTTTGAAATTACTCCCTTAAGAGGGTGAATATTGAATAAGGGGGAGGATGAAATTTCATGCGGACGAAATCGCGGGCAGGAGATAGTTCGTTCAATGAATGAGCGGGCCTACATGGAAGACATGCGAAGGCGGTATGGTCAAAAGACGAAAAGAAGCACAAGCAGCACATAAGCCTGCCTTTGGGCGATAAAAAAAAATGAATGAGCGGCCGAGCGGGCGCTTTTGGTTGTCACTTGTCAGCTCTCGCCCAAAGATTCTAAATTACTTGCTTGTCAGTGTCAAAGTATTAGGAGAAAATAATTATTGGTAAATAAAATGAAAAATGTGCAATTTAATTCAGTAATCGTGTCAAAATAAATGACTACACAATGGCAGTCTATTTAACAAAGAAGATGCTGTCGAAGATGAATAAATTAAAATATCCATGTAGCTCGCCTGCTGAAAATGAGGCAAGCATTCGTGATGATCCGTGGCCTAGCCTGATAGTGGAGAGCAAGTAAGTGTCTCTACTTTAATGATAAGTATTTAGACAGATTTAGAGATAAGGCCTTTAGTTCAATGTCCCACAGCATTGCAAAGGCTCTTCTTCCCTTCTTTCTGTTTGTATATCAACATACAGTGTACCTAACCTATTCTGTTTAAAATCTGATTTTATTGTTTTGATTACAGTAAAAAAATGCTGCATTTATCTAAAGAGATGATATGCAGGGTGTGTGCCAGGAGTGCTTGTAATCCTCTGAGTGATCAAATAGATAGCTATGATATTATGAGTGCCATTCGGAGTATTTCTAATATTACAGTGAGTTGCACAAAGTTTTGTTATTTTTACGGCTGTGCTGTTTCACTTATAAACAATACTGATAAGAGTTTAATGTGGTATATTTCTTAGCATTTGACATACAAGTAGCCTGTTATTCAATTTAAAATCAAATTGTTCTTTTAGAATTAGATAGTCTCAAAGAAAGTTAGAATCAAGTTTTGTAATTTAATAATGTCTGTAAACAATTTTATAGCACTTACTATTGTTTACAAAACTTTTACCTAAAGCCAATAAAATGTTTGCAAAAATGTTATACTTACAGATTCCTACAAGCTGACAAGTTTGCCACAACCTATCTATTATAAGCATCAGTAATGGCTAGTTATAATAATGTAACACCACATCACAACTTGATTGGCTTGATTGGAACTTGGCTGGGCAGAGGTCTGGACTTATACCCATTTGATACCAATAGGCTAACCACCTATTACATGGGTTTTAAACATGCACCTCTGCCTGCTAGTTATATTAACCCAGATTTTACTGAAACTATTTTTTCCAGGAAAGCCAGGAAAAGGTGGCCTTTTAAAAGGCCTGTTGTAATATTGAGATTGTATGCATTTCATACCTATGCATCTTTTAAAAGGCCCATCCCAGTATTTGGGTTAATAAAGTATTTTGATGTTTCACAGATAGAAGTTGATGATTCTCTCCCCAAATTCATCTGTACTGATTGTTTGGAAAATCTCAAAGTTGCAATAAATTTTAAAAGAACTTGCGAGGCCTCTGATAAGAAATTCAAGAAAATACTGAACCCAACAGGTAACCCTTGAACTTTACTATTCATAATTTTAGAGATTATAGTTGTTTTCCTTGTAAAGATTTAGGTCTTTCTCAGCACAGTAACATTCAATAATTATTAATCCAGTAAAGGAGTTTTAAACAATAATAGTATTTTCAAACAGTTAATACTTCATTTAAGTGATGTATCAAGCAAGGCCCTGTTGATTTTGGTTGCAACCTTTGTTTAACCAGTTTAAATGTCATAATTACAGAATCAATTAAAAAGCCATTGTGTCTCGCGTGATTCCACATAAAGGGTTAAAAATCTATTTTCAGATGACAATATTTACTAAAAAATACCTGTTTCTCTCCAGGCAATCCAATCACGCCATCATATCCCTATTCCAAGCATGACTTCCAACTGATACTGCATCAAATCAAACAAAGAAGGATGAAGAATGAAGAAAAGGCAGCTAAGGAACAAATGAGGAGAGAAAGACTGCAACAAAAGAAATCACCTAAAGTGAAACAGTTCAAATGTTCACCTTGTGATCTGACATTCCCAAATAAGGTTTGTATTATTATAATAATAGCTGTGCCTTGGCTCCACCATGTGGAATAAAATTATAAGCCACTAAATCTCTATCCAGAGAAGATTATATCTCAATCTCTTGCCCTTATTTATCCTAAATTATTTAGGTTTGGCGCAACTTTTAAATGTATTTTTCTTCCATACGTCTCTATTAGTCATCATCTCGGTAGTCGCCATTTTTCTAAGAATAAAAAATGTTTCATAAACAAATGTGGTTCTCAAGATATAAACCCAGTGAGGAGACATTTTTATGTAAAGATAATATTATTCTTCTCTATACTTTCACCCTAATATACCTACATATCTTAACCTTTTGAACGCCGTAGTATAAACGTATCGCCGTACCCCTGACGCCAGGCCACTTTTTCTGTCAAATGACCTTCATAAAAAATAGGGATTCCAAAACTTATATTGATATACAACTGAGTTTTTATTTTCGTCTTTAATTTTCTAATAAACCGTACTCACGACACTGACATTTTATTTAACCTGCCACTATATTTCAATATAGTAATCTTTACACAGCATTTAACAGAGACTATCAATGAAAAAGCAGATATTAGAAAACTAAAAAAATATATTTATTACAATATGATTACAACACTATTCAACATGACTTGTCTTGGTATTGTGACAATGGCGTTGCTTGCCAGTCAATTTTATGACATTCTCGCATCTGAATTAGGGATGTAGCAATGTACACGTTGGTTATCGATTCTAATAAGTATTGTAGCATGGCCTTAACATACGTTCGAACTTGCCCTTAAGCGCGGCAAACGGGAGCATGCACCCTCGCCTGCGCTCCCGCACTAACCTACGAGCAGTGGATAAACGAACTCGAGTCGGTGCACCACATTCGCGCCCCGCTCGCTAATGGTATTTGATTGTTTTTTCTTCTATTTTTCTGTCTGTGCCCTTAAAGTGTGTTTTACCTTATTATACCTTTTTTCTGATAAACGTGCGTTCCATTAATTTAAATAGACCGACACACGCCCTGAGAACACTTCCTACAAGTGATGCCCAACTCGTGGCCAAGTTTTCAGTGAAAATCGCGTATAACAGTGCAAAACAGTCTGCAACACTTCGGGCGAGTCCACTCTTCCCGCCAACTTTATGTCCATTTCAACCGCGCGGCCAAGTCATAAAATTTAATGCAACTTTGCCAGGAATTAGTGGTAATTTGTTACTATACACAACTCTTTTCCTGAATTTGTTGCAAAAAAAAACTAAGATACTATGACCAAAAATAGTTGGCCGCTAGAACCGCCACTTGCCGTAGTCATCGCCTGTGATTACACAGAAACTAAATAACGCATATAGACGAATGATGCATCAAAAGAAAGGTTTTAATTTGTTACATTTGTTGCAAAAATAAAAAAACGTCAAAACGCAAATAAACAAAAAGTTATGCAATATTTAGTTTCCAGGTTACGGGTAGGTAGGTATCTCAACATTCGTATCAAATTAATAGAGGCTAAAAGTATTGACAATTAGTTGCTGATTTGTTGCAGCGAATAAACAAGAAAAATACTAGTAAATAGGTTTCATAATTTATTACAAGTCGATTTTAGTTGGCCGCTCGGACGGCAATATGCCTAAAATACAATGGCGTTTATTTCGTTATTATAAATAGGTTCAAACTTAGTTAAAGTACTAATCGACAGATAACGTAACCTAGTTTGGATAAATGTGGCAGATATTACTGCAGTGTTCATATTTTAGAAGATATTTACAAAAAAAACAGTAGTAGGAAACTGTAAGAGAGTAGAGTGACCATGATTACATAAGTACGAAGGCATGTTTTTAAAATATAATAGGTAGAAAGGTATCTTATTTACATATAAAGTACCTATATTAGTTTAAAATAGCTACCTCTATTTACATCTATATTAATCAATACAATTTTTGTATCTTTTGTTTGCTTATTATAATTATGTAGGTGTTACTAGCTTCTGCCCGCGACTTCGACCGCGTGAATATTTTTTGCTCCCCCGACCCACCCCGTCGCATCGCATCGCCTGCCTGCGCTAATACTTCGTTTATGTTTAGCGAAAATTTCTGACTTTTTTTTCTTTTTGCTCAAGTCCTAAGGGTCCTAAAGTGATGTTTTATAGCCGATAGCCTTGCTCGAGAATTGGGCTATCCAATGCAAAAAGATGTATACTTAGGTATAAGAGAGTAGAGCTTTCAAACAAAAAACCTAGCTATTATTAATATTATTTTAAAACTATGTTATCTCCCAAGATATTCATTAAAATCAAATGATGTCAAGGGCAATTTTGTTCAAAATGAAATACTTGTGATGAATAACGTATTTATTTGGATAAGGATTAATAACAAAAAATAATAATAATACCATGTATATAAAAAAAACACCTTCGCAATAATAATACATTATTTTAGAACAAAATTGATTACCTTATACCAGGCACAAAAATAGGCCAATATAAATGTAATTTTTTAAATAAAAATACATATTCTTATTATGACGTCAATTCTTTTAAAATTTAAATAAGTACCTGTAAAAAAATATGTTTAGGTACTGTGTCTTATATTATAGTATTTACGTACTACAGACATTTTACTTCATTATACTTACACTTTACATCTATTGATATTTATTCATCATACTCTTTCATCAGGTTTGCATCGTATTTTGCGAATTGGCATAAAACGATTCATTTCCTCTTATAATTTAATAAATATTTCTATAGTTTTTAATGTTAAGACACTTACGTCAGGCTGTCAAGCTGCCATTACTTTTTCTGTTAATTTTCTCTCATAGAGTTTCTTACTGGCTTAGTCTATGAAGGTCACTTTTGATTTATATAATTTAAATTATTTTTATCTATATGTTAGCTCAAATATTGTATTTTATAGATAATTGTGATTGTTTATTGAATAACTGTATCCTACTTACAATTATAAAAATAATTGACACGCTCTCAGTATTCATCGAAGAGGTTTTAAACGAATATTTTTGGCCGCTTCGAGCTCGTGACAGTTGCATATTTTTATGAACGAAAACTTCAATGTTGGAAAGAACTTAAAAAAAAAGATAAGAAAAAAAAAAACGTGGGTCACATATATAAAAGGATTTTTGTCACATTCAGTTGGTTCGACTCTGGATTCTCTGAAAGAATCATCTCCGCGACAGTCCACGTCCAGTTGTTGAAGGAAAAGTACGACGGAAGTCATGCCTTGACTGAAGTTGACCAAGGAACTTCCTTGAGTTCATATTTAGACAGTGTCTACGCTGATGTCAAGAGGATCATCTTCTCCTCACTTATAATATCATTGTTCTCCGCTATCTATCTCGACTGTGACCTTTGGCTTCGCATTTTAAAACTGGAAAACGGATCCATCTAACAAACCTCTGTCCTTTATTAGGCCAGTAGATCTGTTACAATATTCGTGTCAGTTAATTTATAAATGTTATGTATTTACCTTGTTGACTTTTATTACTTGATTTTTTCCCTTTGTGTTGATTTTGAATAAAGAAATTTCAACCTATTTGTGACTTTGATTTTTATAAAGTATGCTATAGAATGCCTTAAAGTGTATTTTATAATAAGCACTCGTCCTAAAAAAATAAGATGTGACTATCGAACATTCCAATAATCACGATTCAGTCTCACTTCATTGTGAAAATTCATGGTCACCCTACTCTAATACAGTTTCATACTACTATATTTAGTGAATATCTCCTAAAATATGAGTTTCACCGTAATTTTCGCCACATTTAACCAAACTAGGTTACGTTACCGGTCGATTAGTACTTTAATTACGCTTGAACCAATTTTTAATAACGAAATAAACGCCATTGTATTTTAGGCATATTGCCGTCCGAGCGGCCAACTAAAATCGACTTGTAACAAATTATGGAATCTATTTTCTAGTATTTTTCTTGTTTATTCGCTGCAACAAATCAGCAACTAATTGTCAATACATATAAGCCTCTATTAATTTGATACGTATGGTGAGATACCTACCTACCCGTAACCCGGAAACTAAATATTGCATAACTTTTTGTTTATTTGAGTTTTGACGTTTTTTATTTTTGCAACAATTACAACAAATTAAGACCTTTCTTTTGATGACTACGGCAAGTGGCGGTTCTAGCGACCAACTATTTTTGGTCATAGTATCTTAGTTTTTTTTGCAACAAATTCAGGAAAAGAGTTGTGTATAGTAACAAATTACCACTAATTCCTGGCAAAGTTGCATCAAATTTTATGACTTGGCCGCGCGGTTGAAATGGACATAAATTTGGCGGGAAGAGTGGACTCGCCCGAAGTGTTGCAGACTGTTTTGCACTGTTTGTCACTGTTATACGCGATTTTCACTGAAAACTTGGCCACGAGTTGGGCGTCACTTGTAGGAAGTGTTCTCAGGGTGTGTGTCGGTCTATTTAAATTAATGGAACGCACGTTTATCAGAAAAAAGGTATAATAAGGTAAAACACACTTTAAGGGCACAGACAGAAAAATAGAAGAAAAAACAATCAAATACCATTAGCGAGCGGGGCGCGAACGTGGTGCACCGACTCGAGTTCGTTTATCCACTGCTCGTAGGTTAGTGCGGGAGCGCAGGCGAGGGTGCATGCTCCCGTTTGCCGCGCTTAAGGGCAAGTTCGAACGTATGTTAAGGCCATGCGGCAATTCGGGCAGACCGCGCCGCGCCGCGCCGCGCCGCTCCGCACAAAAAGTCTGTGAAAAAAATGGAACGTTTGCTTTAACGCGCGCTAACGCAGACGGCGCACACTTTAGTCGGCAATCTGCATTTGCTAGGGGTGGACGTAACGCACGCGATCTATTATCATGGCGCGATTTATTATCAAAATAATACTTCGCGATCTCTGCACGATTTCCATAGCGTCTACGTCCCTACAGCTCTGCCGACAGAATGATCGAAGATGTGCGTCGTGTGCGTTGAGTCTGTGAAAAATCCGCGACCGACTTTTTGCGCGCCATGCAGACTTTTTGTGCGCCGCAGACTCGATCGCACAAAAAGTGTGCCGTCTGCGCTGCATCTTACACGGATTTTTTGTGCGCCAGACTTTTTGCGCGTCGTGTGCGTTACTGCATATAATTGTATAGGTTCTATTTTCACAGACTAAAAAGTGCGTCACGGATAGTCTGTCGTCTGCGCTGCACCTAAGGCAATAGAAGTGCTATCTACTGTTTCTCAATACCGGGACGCGTGTCGCCAGTTCGCTGCTACCAACACATAGACAAACAATAAATACACAATTACGCCTACACATGTCACTAGTATTGATGCAACGAAAATTAAACTTTGAGCTATGGCGTTAGGCAACATTTTATAAAAACGCAAAATCTCAGGAGGCGTGGCCAATCGGACCAATAAGGCGCACTTTTACTTACGAATAGTGCAGCGCAACGCTCGTATCGATAACTTTCCGTTGAGCTTCGTTGATCGCCCAGGAGTCTCGCTCGCAACAATAGTTAACTAATTAATTGAAAGTATTTCATTAACCGACGCGCTTTTAGACGTTTTATTAATGAAAAGAGGGAAAAGAATAACACATTAAGGGTAAGTATAAAAGTTTTTATTTAGGTAATAAAAATAAAATTAAGTAACAGATGCATAGGTACTAATAGAAACAAAGAGATTTAAGATACAATAGAGAGGCTATGCGAAGAAATGTCATAGAAAAAATGTGATCCCATGTCTCAGTGACGCCATCTAGCATAATATAGCAAAATTAGATCGGCAATTGGAGATTTCCACGCACATTATCACTTTGGGAGACAAGTTGTGTCACCTCAGTCAATTTCAGAATGGGAAACGGAAATCGTCGTTTGACAGGAATAAACTAAATTTAGGTGATTTTTAGTCTAGTTTAGACGCATTTGTGACTAGAGAATCGGCGCCATTTGCATATTTTATTTTTGATTGTGTAGCTAGAAGCATGGTTTTATAAGGCTGAGTTGTTTTAAAAATACGTTTTATTTCTCCTGATACCAACTTATACACAAATAATATACTCTGGACTAAAATTTCATATTCATCTTTTAAGTTTTTATTGATTTTACAATCATACGTCACAACACTAGCTGTCACGTATAGCAGCAAAGAGTAAACTAATTTAGAGGGAAAAGAGAGCCCTCTTACGTGATAAAATCACTAACGTACCATTGACATGGACCCGGCATACCTACAAGAAAAACGTGCATACCTACACTTTACTGAGAGGATAAAATGGCGGCTAATAGAGCAGCCCCTAATCGATATTTCTATAAAATAACATCGATAAAAGATTGTGAGAATGTTTTCTTAGTGTCACGGACTCACGGTACAATATCTACGGGTAAAAATACCCCAAGTTTTCTAACTTAGGTCTTTCATTTAAGTTATTTGTAGGTTCGTCCATCTTTCACAGCTAAGCCGTAAGAGGTGTTACCGTCAATGGAACGCTGATGATAATTGATAATAATTTGAATAATAATAAAAAAATTTTAACAGAACTGCAATTTGGAAAAAATGTATGAAAATTTGAATTTCACGGGATATAATGACGGAACTAACATAATTAATATTTTTGAAATTTAGATGTTAAGTTTCCAACACCTACCTTTTCTAACATACCTACAGATGATAGTGGGATTTAATTAAAAGTCAACAATAAATTATAATTAAGTATATAATTATATACAAACAGGAAAAAACAACAACAAACAAATCACTCTCATTTATTTCTGAACTATACAATTTTGATCAGATAATTTCGATGTGATATTCTTTCAGAAGATTTCTTTCCATAATATTTTCGTCTGTATTAAAAATTTCTCGTTATGTGTCTTTATCTTCTTGGGCTGTTTTTGACATTTGTCCTTTAATTCTCTTAATAAATCTGAAACAAATAAAATATAAGTAAGCTTTAATAGATATTGAAGACAAACGAGAGATATCTCCCACTCTGACTCAATTACTTTATTCAGTGTCCGGTTGAAACTAGATTCTTCAAAGTGAAGAGAACAAATATGAATTGTTTTTGTTGACATCTCTAAATTTTCAACACCGATTGTTTCCAACCAATAAAGAACCATATAATAGCATTATCGATAAATATAATAATGTCAAATGCACTACTCTATCCCTACAATAACAAAGAAAATGAGTTCATGAATACAACTTGAAAATAAAGAGAAAAGGGAAAATATGAATGCTTTGATGATATTTCAGCTGAAATTAAGTACACATACTGGTGCTGGTTGTTTTCCGGTGATTTCTGCTTCTTTTGATACATACATAGCTATAGCTATTCATGCATGTTATCATGTTCTAATTTAAATTTAAAGTTTCGTCCTATTTCTAATAGGACGAAACAAAATAGTCCCAATGGAATGAAAATAGTAAAAGGTAGAAAGAAAACAAAGAATTATTATTTACAAAAAGCGAAATGGTTGTACTTTTCTGTGCGTTAAAGAACGCACAGAAAAGTACAACAATTTCGGAGTAAGGTCCCAATAGTAAGGGGAGGAACACAAGGCTCAACTCGACGCACTTATGGTAATTACAACGAAATACAACAATACGGATCGGGAACTACAAAATGCGCTTCCGCACAATGCAGCAAACCGCCTTATTGTGCTTGTTTATTTTCAGTTCAAGAATTGTCACTTTGTAGAATCTGGCACCAGATCTTTTTATATGAAGTTGATATTTGTGCTTGAACAAATTGTATTTCATTTGAGTCTATTCCAATTTGTAAGAGGAGTTAATATTTTTCTCATATTTATCTCCAATTAATATAACATTAATAATCTTATTTTGAATAAATAAATTCGATGATGATATAGCGTCATCTGTTGATAATTTAACGTACCTGGTAGACAGTAAATAATACTTGGGCTAACATCTAGATGGGCACTCTTTCTTTACTTCGCTGTCAAAATGTATGTAGAGTCCCCCCCCTGTATAGCAGACTATGGCGTGTGAGACACTCCTTTTAAACGCGTTTAACATCTACTTTTAAAGCAACAAATTTCTCGATATTGGTAGTTTATTATTAGTTTCATGTAATACAATATAGACGGAAGCTTAAACTTTTAAATTATATAAATAAAAACACACAAAAGTAATGATTAAATTGTTTATTTCATAATATGGTGCGACGTGTATTTTGTCATATATTTGTGACGTTGGCGTTCAGGGTAAGATTTCGTTTGTCACATATATGTGACAATGGCGTTCAAAAGGTTAAATTAAGGTAGGCAGGTAGTTCACAATCAGTTTTATGTTCATTTTAATTAATGTTTATTTTTGCTTAGGAGAAGCTGATGGCTCACCGGCGTGAGCGCCAATGCATGCGTCGCGCGTGCGATATCTGTGGCCAACTAGTGCTGAGTATCGCACAGCACATGCGTCACATACACAAACAGAGTGTGCCCCATCAGTGCCCCACTTGTGGCAAAGAGTTCCCCATCATTGCTAGACTAAAAAATCATATGTAAGTATTCTATATTATGTAATGCTTATTCAAAATTAAATTGTAAAAAGGCGGATTTCATGCCTTGTACATTTTCTGCCAGTCTACCTTAGGGCTTACTTACCTTGTAAAAGTTGAAATAGCATTTTGAGTCATATTTTGTTGAATGCATCAAAATAGATGGTCGTCAGGGTCGTCATACAGTGGATGCCTAAAAACCGGTGACATCGCCGTGGCTGGCTTATAAGTTGCTGGTGCGATGGCTCTGAATCATGCAAGTTGCATGAACAGAGCCATTCTCCTACCCTTATCCTAATTTTTTACGGCTGGCGCTACATGTCTTTTGTCTTCCATACTTTTATATTAGGTACCTAGTCTACATCATCACATGACTCAGAGATCAAAAATGGTTGTGACCACCACTTTTCAAAAACTTGTTTTTATTGGCAACATTTTAACTTTGAGACTACATAGTTCATTATACCTTAAAACATTATTTAGCATTAAACAAGGCTCAGGTGCTAGTTATTAAAAAAAAAAAGGTTTTGTATCTTTGGTTTCATTTCTTTTGAACTGAATATCAAAATTGGCTATTTTAAACCAATAGGAATCCTATTGGTGTCAAATTATTGGAATGGGCAACTAGCTTCAACTTTCTGACTAACTGACCGACTAGTTAATTTTGACAATTCAAAAGTGCCTGGAAATGGTTTAATTGAAATAAATGCTTTGAGTTTGAGTTTGAGTTAGTAATGGTTTAGGCCACTCATACATTTTTTGTAATGAACTGGTTACGTTCAACAGTTATTTACGTTTTTGGCTGATTTCTCTTAGAGTATGCATGATTTACATGATTATTATGATATCATTGAAATGAGAAAGTATCAGTATGTGGTGGCCAAGTGTTGGGTTGGGCTTTTCTGGCCGACATGCTACATCCCTATGTACCAAAACTATCGGAGACCTTTGTCAGAGAATCAGTGTAGGTTGATCATACGACACTGTGTAAAAACTTCAGAAGCATTTTTTACATATCTTTAGAAATATTTTCCTTTTTGTCTGTCAACAGGCTTGTCCACACAAATACATTCAACTTCTTCTGCGACCTGTGCCCCTACAAGTGCAAACACAAGTATTACCTGGTAATGCACATGCGTACTCACACTGGCGAGAAACCTTATAAGTGTGCGCAGTGTCCCGCCACCTTCGTCAACCCATCCAATCTTAACAAACATAAGCTCACGCATCAGGCTAAGGCGTTCAAAGTAAGTGTTATATTGTTAGTTTCTTCCTATCGTAATGATCCAATAAATAAGGAGTCTGTTCGATATTAAAAAAAAAACGAAACATTCTCATGATTAAATCTGTTAGGATTAGATAGGCTACGTCTATACGACATCGGACTGCATGTTCTTTTCAGTATACTAGGATGACGACATGGCAACATACTGCGTATGATACGATTAAAATCGAATACTGTTCGAAACGTGCGATGAACTGCTGTGTAAACCTCGCATTAAACTGTAAAAAGTTGTGCAGTACAATGCAGTGTGAACGTTACATTTTGTGACACAGTATTAGTATTTTTAACAAATAAATTGTATGAATAATTTGCATGCTCGTGCAAGCAAAGTAGGTACTAGAGGTGTGCGCCGATCGGCATGGAGCACACCACTGGAAATTTTAGCCACGCCCCCCGCCGCCGCCGCCGACTTTTTTCTCGTCATCGGCGCCAATGTGTAATATTCTAATTTTAGATACAGTGCACATATACTAATAAACTAAACACTATAAATGTGGTTATTGGTTTATTCTTTTACGCAAAAATAATATTTTTACAGGAGCATTAAATAGCAGGCAGGTTAGGTATTATGACATTTGAATGCCATCATGATTCCGGCTTCAAGTCTGCTATTACAATAGTGTCAGAATGGTCTATCATTGATTTAATAATTGTTGATTTTGACAAGTTTGGTAATCTACTAATATAATGGCGTCATTATGAATTTCCAATGGTCAACCACTGACACTCCATTGAAAGAAATGGCATAAAATGGTAATCTCGTACATAACGACTAATGAATAAATGTAATGTTTATTGCTATTTACGAAATTCTTACTACTTCAGATTGCAAACACTAATACGTAATATGTAAAAATATATATTAAATAAAATCTAGCATGAAATTTAGTAGTAGTTTTTTTCAGACCATTGACCGACCGATGATCGACCATTATGAATTTAGCAGATTACGAACTTTTAGCAAAATGACAATGGGATCGTGTTGGAAAGACGAATTTATAAAAATAGCAGACTTGGCCCCCTGTGCTAGTGAGAGACGAAGCTATACATGACCGATAGCACCATCCGTTTTTCTGACTGGAATCATAATGTCATTAATACTCCATAGTACGGCCCCAGGACGCACTGGTAGAAGACCTTAGTCTTGAAACATTGACGTATGGGCGAAGGGAAGACCTAACGAAATTTTCTACGCTGCCCAGCCCAACTGTATCCTTCTGCCAGCTTCTATTTGGAAGTAGTGATCATGACTCCCAGATAGACATATTCCTTCACAACTTCGAGTAGCGAACCTTCGATCTGGATTGAACTCAGCAAGACGTGTAAGTTGTATGTGACTTAAGTCTTGTCATAATTCACGCCCAGACCAACCAGCCCAGGGGCTTCATTTCATTCGAAGGCAGTGCAGCATCTGGTGTAACTGTTCCAATGACTCTGCCATATGATGTCATCGGCAAAGCGAAGATGTGAGATGTACTCGCCGCGCACGTTGATGTCCAGTCGAGTCCAATACTAGTTAAAAATGAAATAATAGCCTCCCCGACCGATTACGGTCACGGTGGCTAATCTCAACAGAGATTAGCCGGGTACGCAGGAGATATTATAGTGCACAAGTGGGTGCGCAGACACAGGTGCACTCTCTGTTCCTTTACTCTCATAGCCGATGGGACGGCAATCCGACACGACCGGAGAGAGATCAGGCGCAGGACCAACGGCTTTACGTGCTTTCCGAGGCACGGGCAATACTAGTTATTAGAGCAGCGACTCGCCCCTGCTTCGCATGGTTTTTACGACAAGACAACAGACTGATGAACAATTTCGGGGATATTACATCTCCCTATCTCTCCCCTCCGAGCATTTGGATGGGGCGGGCTTTCTTATCCTGGAACTGGACGGTCATCGTGGCAGCATCATATGAACATTTCAACACTTCGATGTAGCGCCAGTTAATTGGAAATTGTTGCAAAGAGACCAGAAGGCCAATTCTTGTAATTTAAAACATTCAAAATCTAGTCGCAGTCTCATCTCGGCGACAAACAAATGTCAAAAACTTGTCAAAATGTAGGGAAATTAGAAGTATTGTTGACAGATTGAGAGTGAGATCAGACTGTGAACGTTCTTAAAATTACGAGAATTGCCCCTCAGAACTGCCCATATTTCGATGGAGTCCTTCTCGTAGTCTACAAATGCCATATACAGCGGCTGATTGTACTCTTAGGTCTTCTGTGCAATTTGCCGAACAGTATGGATGTCTACGGTACTGAAGCCTTTTCGAAACATGTTCTGGTCTCCTGTCACAGATCTTCTGGTGAGACGGTTCATGACGATTCTCGAGAACAGATGCAGGTACACGTGGCACTGTGAGATGGGTCTACACAGCATGAAATTAAAAACTTGCGCCAAATCGAAATACCTACGAGGTGCAGTAAGTTTTACATAATTATTATAAATTGTCACTCATCATCATCTGCCTAGCCTTTTCCCAACTATGTTGGGGCCGGCTTCCAGTCTAACCGGATGCAGCTAAATACCAGTTGTTTTACATGGAGCGACTGCCGATCTGACCTCCACAACCCAGTTAATGGGTAATACGATACCTCTTGGTAAGACTGGTTGTCAGACTTTCGGGCTTCTGAATACCCGTAACGACTGTCAAAGATCCATGAATGACTGCCGGGACCAACGGTTTAACGTGCTTTCCGAGGCACGGAGGGAAAATAAATCATCATTATAAATTGTCATTCCCAAATCTAAATTCTTGAAAAACTCATGTAATTATCGTCTTCAAACTAAGTTATTGACTCACAAGCTCTCTCAGGATTGGAGCCCCGTCCGCTCTAAAGAGCTCTGTGAATTCGGTTATCATCAGGTGGTGGTATTTTCACCATCCATAACGATGACACTGATGTCGCCACCACCGCCGACGAATTAGACGCTAGACGGCGCACACCATCGGGCGGGAGGAAACGCCCGGGTGTCACCACTGCGAGGATCGCCCAGAGAACACGGTGGAGCAGACGGTGGAGGTCTGCCCCACTTGGGCGGAGCACCGCCGTGTTCTCGCAGAGGCGATCGGCAGCGGCGGCGACCTCTCGCGCCTGGCCCTGGTTCAAGCCATGGTCCGGGGCGAGAGGGAGTGGGAGGCAGTCACCTCCTTCTGCGAAGCAGTCATGCTAGCGAAGGAGGTGGCGGGACGGCTGAGGGAGAGAGCCTCACGTCCCAGCCGCCGCGGGACACGCTCCGGGCGTCGGGAGCCGCGTGACGACTCACGGCCACCGTAGGCGCTGGCCTGCGGGCGGAGAGTAATGGGTAACCCTCTGTCCGATCAGGACCAGGCCCGTGCCGGACGGCGCGTACGTATTCCACGCGCGCCTCAAAGAGATGTCAGCAGCAAGGAAGGGGCCCGAAAGGGCCGAAGCCTGCCGGGCAGCGGGATTGTCCGAAAGGGTTACCGCTACCCCGGAACACAAAGGGCTAAGGAAGGAACACGGGTGGGTTTTAGTCAGTAAGAGTCTGACACTCCCTTCTGCTCCACCCAGAGCGGGAGGGGTCATTCATGATGATGATTTCCCATCCACAAAAAAAAAAAAAAAAAAGACGACGGCGCGCCGGTAAGGGAGGTTCCGGCGCACACCTCTAGTAGGTACCTTATTCCTAAAAAAATTGTAAAAAGTAAAACAGTATAAGTAGGAATGGTGCACTTGCGAATCATTCGGTTTATTTGTTCAGAAGCCGGCAGCACGTCACTTCAAATAATATTTAACAAATAATTTGTACTTAGTGTGTCTTGTGCGAGAAAGCGTTCCGCACGAACACGGCTCTGCGGGAGCACCACGAGGCCACTCACATGAACATCAAGCACACCTGTAACTACTGCGGACGTGACTTCTGTTATAAGTGAGTACCCACATGTACACTCAACAAGAAGAAGATTGTTAGGCACCTGCCTACAAATCTCTTTATCTTAGAGATTATTGTTAGCTAGGTACCTACCTAGCTAACAACAAACACTTTCAACCCTTGTTGGACGTGTGAATAATGAGCAAATGCGCACTAAAGCGACCTCGACCATGACTCAGCTTGAATTTAGTATTAAAAAACACTTAGCTATGGTGGTATCAGTGCGCTTCCATTAAAGGAAATTAGTGAAACACTCTTCGGTATTCAGAAGGTTTTTAACTTTGTATCTGTTTCCAACAATCATTATTTGAATAACATTATTGAATAGTAATGTAATCGACGAAAATTGAGGTTATAAATATAAAACTGAGCTCAATAATTGTTTAATGTAAAACATATTTTAATGAAGGTCATCTTAAATTCTAATTTCGGGCTTCATTTCATTTTGTAAGTTTGTAAGCAAAGCACTCAATTTGTAAGTGACATTACAAATTCGCATCCACAGATACATACTGTTAAAATTTTCATCAAATAGTTTTGGAACAGACCATATGAAATTGTTTATTCTGTAAATATAATATTGGAGTCACATTATACACGTCATATTATAAAAAAAAAGCTACATGAGGTCGGCGTTTCCTATCTGACTACTCTGAGAAGAAAGGCTTGCGCTATTTCGTTTCCAACTTTCTAATATAGAAAGTGACAGTATTCATGTGTACCTAATTAAGAATTAAAATCCCATAGGGAACATTTTGTAAATACGGTTATACTGAAGGAGTTCATGAGTAGATTGACGAAAAATGTATCATATTTTTGGAATAACTGAACATAACTAACACGAAATGACAGTACGTTTTACGTTTATGCATTAAACTTCGCTCAGAATAGTATTAATCCCACTTAGTCTAATGCATTTACTTTGCCAACCTTAAAATCACGTTGTTCTATCAGACCGCTCGGTTTTCTTGTCTAAATTGAAGACGTGCATTAGGAGTTACATCATATTATGTCGCTTTGTTCTTGTGCTTTAGTACTTAAAAGTAATTCGTTTTATTATTTTATAAAGTTTATGAAAAATTGAACTCTTGGTAATTCACCCTGTAAATCGCACAATAGAAACAGGGCGGGGCCATTCGTAAAATAATAAAATATACAGCCTAGTAGTCCCTAGCTAAGAAAGTTGGTGTAAAGGCTTATATTTCGAAACGCCGAACAGAAAATGTATTAAAAGAAGGCTATAATAATAATAATACTTTATTTCAGACCATGGTGTCCATTTTATTAGTAACAATGTTCTTATAGACTAGTGTTAGTAAACTTAAACCTACCCACAGCAAAATATATGTATAAACAGAACAGAACAAAACAACAATCACTACTGCGCCATTCCATGAGAAATGGCGCAGCAATTATTGATATAACTGCAGTCCAGCCGACTAGCGATTAATTTTATGGCCATGAATACGTGTTAATAAATTTGGTCTCGCCACGCAGACGCGTCGCGGCAGTGTCCGGCATGAACGATACAAATATTAGTAACTTAGTAAGTCAGCAGGATCAGTAGCATATCGCACTTACCGCTTATGAAGGTGTTGTTATCCATGGACACTGCTAATTAGTAGTTTAAAGCTTTAATCTAGTGGAAATTTATTCTATATTTGAAGAATAAATCCTGTCAAACCCCAAGGGACAAAATCTATTCTTACCTCACTTATTCAACAACTCAGCCTACTTGCCACTCATTATCGAACATTTAATAACCAAACCCCATCTCCAGGTCAGACCTGCGAAAACACGAAATACGGAACCATAACCGTATGAAACGCGACTACATCGGTGGCGAGCCTACGTATAAGCAAGTGGAGAGGCTTCAGAAAATGCAGGAGAATGAGGAGATGGACAAGTGGCGCGCGCAGGAGATGACTATCACGCAGGTGCCTGTGGCGCAGAACACGTACATCGACCAGCCGAAGGAGTTTATAACTAACCATGCACTGTACTTCCCTGATGTCGGCATGATACAGCAGCAGCAGATTGGTGAGTCAATGTTTCCCTGATTGCAAAACGTAGAATATGTGTTGACGAACTCTTCGATGTTTTTCGTTTATTTTTTGCGAAATTGCTGTTTAAATGAACCGTTTAGTTAGATGCGAAAAATCGGCGGCAAAATTACTACCTTCCCCACTCGAATTACATTTAATTCTTGCCAATAACGCCAGCTTGCATGAAAAAATATTCAGCCACCAACAAGATCACACGTATCCCAATAGACATTACTTGGAATTTTAGGTAATTTAAACCGCTATACATTTGGGTCTCACACAAAAGCTCAATGGACCGTACAGAAAAGCTCACCGACCCGCAGGTTTGGTGTCGCTTGTGGAATATCCTTTATGCATTAATAAAGTTCTGAGCGACTGACAAATATCGATTGCAATTTGTCGCGATACATTTCTATTAATTAATATTGTGGTCTAGCTTTTGTTAATGGATGAGAGGTCATTTTGACTATCTAGAAAATAAAATGATCTAGTCTCGTAGTTACTAAGTGACTTCGGACTTTATACACTGGGAAACGTTGTCTGAAGATTTAGGAACCTATCAAGCATAGCAAGATAGAATGAATCTTGTAACCAACTTTGTTTCATTCAGAACATATTACATACAAAACAGAACTCAGAACATACATATAGTGAAACTGAAAACATGTTAAGTAGTTACTATATAGTCACAAACTCACTTATAATAGCAGCAATATACGGCTCAACCAAATTCACTTTGATTGAAAGGCCCATGCCTACATTAAGAGTGATCATTGCATGCTTTTTAATCGACTTCCGAAAAGGAGGAGGTTATATGTTCGACTTTATGTATTTTTTTATGTTTACACGCTCAAACAAACATCACCTAATTTCAGCATAAAACTACTGAAATAGTTATCAGAGTTCAGTTGATTTACTTTTAATAGGAGTCGTGTACCTATTGGTGCAAATTAAATTTTAATCTCGTATTACAAAAGCGTGAATTTAATGTTATCTGGCCCAGACCACTCACTTATTTCATAAAGTGGTGCCGGCATTCCAGTGCTGTTCTTGATTGTTCAGCCACTTCATAATTGGAAAACTTGTTTCAACGAACACAAATTTTTGCGCCATGAAATGTGAAAATGTTTCAACCTTTTGTCTTTGTTTCAGTTCAACAACAGACTGTGGAGTTGACATTGTAAGTTAATGTATTGCACTGCATTGTTAAAATATTCGAGATTTTATACTAATTTATATTTGTTATTCTGATGTTAATTGTTCGTTTCAGACCCGAACTGTCATTGAAAAAAGACGAGGTGAAACTGTACGAAACCCAGCAAACAATCGGTTATTTTTAAGATCAAGTGCTTTTATAAATCGGAAAACAGACAAAATGTTATTTGATATTTACGCTAAAAACATCGAAGTGTCCTATCATTTATCTTAGAAATTATTTTAATCAAGTATAAAATAATGTTACAACTAACAATAATTATGTAGGTAATATAAAATACAGATACTTATAATTAGTAATTGAAAACATTTTTTATTTCTCTTTCCATTTTCAGAACTTACAATTTGCGAATTTTAGTTGTCTAAAGTCACTTAAGTGGGTTTGAAACTAAGCTTATCCGATGTATATTCGGCAATGCCTGCACTGAACGACAACTGTCGATTAAACCTTCACTAATCGCTGTCAGTAACTTTAGCGGCGATTAATTATCTCGGCCAAAATATTGCGTAGTCGTAGCTCGTAGCTGTTCCGCTACGCCTACTCTCTTTTGGCGTAGCTGCGTAGAACGTTTGCTACGCTATATTCAACTAATAAACATTATTAGCCTGTATATACTTACTAATATAATAAAATGAAAAAGCGAATTTTGTGAGTTTGTGTTAAGTGGAGGGTAAATCTCTGGAACCACAACTATTTGAAAATTCTTTCATCATTTGAAAGATACATTATTCCAGATGGAGATAGGCTATTATATTATGTAAATATATACAATTAGAAGTACTTAATACTACTGATGAAATACTATCTTGAATTCATGCAAGCCTAGAACTTTTTGTTAGGTTACTGCACAGAACTTGTGCACGACGTATCGTGAACACAATACCGTCTTCACAGGTAAATTGCAAGTGCCGTGCGAAGCCGAGGCGTGCTAGTACTTTATAAAGAAGAGTACGCAAGTAATAATTACCAGTCATATTTTACTCGCAAATATAATCCAGTGTTTTTGGTAAAACTGAAGGTGTAAGATAGACCCTAAAAATGGGTATAGGCGCGTGATTGAACCATTAAAAGCTATGTTTATGAGGTAACTTGGTTTAATAGAGCCACCACTCACCGGCCCTGTTTCACGGGCGGACTTTGAAAGTGGTTCAACATCCATTTACGTTATATTCACCGTCCATGTAATGACGGTTCCTCGAATATGACGTCATTACCAGCCGCAGCCAATGTCAATGGTATGCTCCAGTTACAAGTTAATGAATTCGTGACCGGAGTGCTAATTAATTTCATCCTGGCTGTTATAATATGAAGAAACCAGACAGAATATAATCTTAAAATCTGGCATATTAATCCAGTTTTAAAATTAAATATGAGATTATGGTATGGCATCATGAATTATTCAAATTCGCGGATGTAATTTAATGAAGCGATAAAGGGGCACATAGAGGCGCATGCAAGAAACAAGGATGAATTCAGGATAATACAAATCCATACACTACGAATGACATCTTTCTGGAACCGCAAGTAATGCACACCGCGGACTTGCATTTTTAATCAGAATAAATGCCCAAATTAAATTATTTAGCAGGAAAAAGGATACCGACGCGACGTCAGCTACACTTAAAGTTGGCATGGGAAATAAGAGCCTGCGCCTCTGTATATACTTAATCAGTTTTCACATAAACAGTTGTACATTTAAATCAAACAGTTCCTTCACAGGCGTACAACTTGATTAGACAAAAACCAAGGAAATGTACTCTAATAATTCTAGGTGACTTTAACCCAAAATCAGGATTTTGCTCGTTTTAGGTACATAAACACTGTAAAGTAAAAACAGCGTTCATTTGTTTTAAGCACAATAGCTGCGATAACACCGCGTAAATACTTTACACAAATGACGCATTTGCATTAAACACTAACCGCACAAATAACCGCACAAATACTCGTGTGAATAGCCTCGAAATTCGAAACCACCTACGACGTACCAAAATGTTAGTATAAAGTAGTGCATAGCTAGTCAACTACCGTTTCAGTTTGATAAGTAGATACTTCATGGTATCAATTACTTAGGTATTACCTATTTGTGTTTAGAGAGCAATCAATTTAAATCAGCCGCTAGATGGATCTACGACAATGTTACCTAAATTAGCTACTTTGTTCTTACTTCCTTCATAACTTTACTAGGTAGCTTCAGGACAGATTCGCTCAATCTCCTTTGACTACAAAGGAGATTGAGCGAATCTGTCCTGAAGCCAATTAGCGTTAAGACACATACCGGTATACCGGTATATCGGTATTTCTTAATATTACGATTTCTCTTGATTGTTAGTACGTAAGGAGTTACAGATCTCTAAATGTGAGTAAGTAATTAAATATTATTGAAGTTCTGGTATTTGGCCAATTACTTAACTTTCATTAAGTCTGTGTCTTGCAAACATTATCTTTTAAGCCTATAAATGGACATTTAAAAACATTGGCCTCCTAGATGCCGTTTTAGGAACAATGTTTTTAAGAGTCGGTCGGCCAGACAGAACGTTAAGCCCTCTGCATCATTCCCCAATAGCGTTAAGATATATGCCAATGGAAAATGCTTTCAAGGTGCACCTTTGCGCTGCTAACACGACTTTATGCCTATTGGGCATCAAGAATTCCTTAACTTTGGTGATCAAGTTGTCACCTATTAAGGTCATTAACTCCCAACTGACTAACAAATGACAAAAATCGTATTTGTAGCAAAGATTCTCCTTGAAAAGTTTTTTCTATTGGTACTTATATTAACTTATACAAAGTTGATACGACAGAAGGGCTTTCCTTTAAACTGCCTATACTAGGTATCATTATCAAGCTCTCTACCAAAAATCAATTAAATTGAAACAGTAGTTTAGTCGCAAATGATTTTTTAAGTTTTTGCACCGTTTGAACACGATGTATTTTTCCTAACAGCTGATTATGTCTATAGGCATAGGTCATGCACCTTAAAACGATAAATCTACGATACGTTGTTGCCGCTCTTACGCAAGTCATAAACCAATACGTACATAAGAGAGTGACAATCCTATTGGCAAAACATCACGTGCGTAAAAGAAATAGAAATAGGTCAGTGTGTTGCTATTGTATCTTAGATCCTTGCGACACAAAATATCGAGAGTACAGAAGTCTACGCCCGGCGGTCGCGCTATGGTTGTCAACTTTGGCTTATGCACAAAAAACTATCATGGTAGTGGCACTCGCATCTAGTTGTTTGATTTATTGATGAGAAACGAAAAAACCAATAATAACTAAAATATTTTAATTTTAATGTTATTGTTACATGTGCTACAAAGTTATGTTCGCTTTTACTTTACGGCGCGGGACCGGGGGCCGGGGCGCTTACCTACCTACCTGTGCAGGACGCCCACACACATAGCAGCATAATGTATATAGATTTATAAATCAGAATGTAAATAATAGCGTATAAGTTTACATCAGTTCAGTAGATACTTAATCTTAAGGTTTTTATGTATACGTTTAATTATAGTTGATAGTAGACACGATCACGTTCCACTCTCGACAAGTCAGAACTTGTCGGAACCTGTCTCAAACCTGTCTGGAAGCAAACTGCTCTGATTGGTGAATCGAGAGTGGGGCGCGAACAAAGGAAGCGGCGATTGGCATTTGTATTCTTAGAAAAATTACCCCCGCCACTACCTGCGCCCGTGTAAAATAGTATAAGAATAGAGCATTTTTAGCGATTTAGTACAGTCCTGATCCGAATTACACAGTGAACACTTGTGAATAAATAGTCTTCAAGCAACAAGGAGTTTTCATTTGAACCAAGTGGTCTCCTCCAACCCAGCGCACGAGTGTAGGCGGGAGCACAAGAGCTCTCACCCCGTTCATTGGTCCTTCGAAACGGATCTGAGGAAGATCACTATTGAGAAGACTCCAGCGAACTTCTTGAAGAATATTTAGAAGAACTTATAGTGAAACAATGCCAGTTACGAGGTCTACGGGAAAAAAAGGCGGCCAGGCATCGACTGCGACTACAGAACAGACGGAAACTGCTACGGAAACCACTACAGAGACTACGGCTGATACAAGTACTACTGAAGCTACGGGAACGACAGCTACCACAGCGACAGCTACGAAAGCGACTTCAGAAGCACCAGCCGCTACTGCGTCTACAGTTAAACATGTCACGCCTCAGCAAGACGTCACAACTGAAAACGAAGAGAGTGGTCGCCGCAGCAAACCTACGTCACAGAAGAGCAATAAAGCTTCAAAGGCGCGCCGCATAGCCAAGGCCAAGGCGGAGCTAGCACAACGATTAGCAGAGTTAGCCGCCGCACGCCTCGCCGAAATCGAAGCTGAATCTACGGATGAAGACGCATCCTCCGTTGCCTCGGAAACCGGAAACAATCAACGAGTGGCCACTTGGCTCCAATCAAGTCACTTACTCGCCATTGCCAACAGACCTTATCAACCCGAGGTGAAGTCGTCGATCGAACCCGCAGTTCCAGTGACCGCCGCCGGAGCCTGGAACATCCCGGCAACTATACCGGCGGGAGTCAGCACCATGCACCCGCAACTTGAAAACTCGAACACCGAACCTGAACCCTTGAACACCACGCTGCCAGTGAGCACCGCCGCCTCCTGGCAGCCGCACCTGAACCCGCCACCCGTAATCGCCGCCTGGCAACAGAACCACGCGCCCGAGCAGCCACAACTGAACCCGCCGCCAGTGATCACCGCCGCATCCTGGCAACAGAACTACGTGCCTGCACAGCCGCAACAAACGCCAGCACCGGCAAACCCCAGCGAACACTGGCCACAGAACTCTACGAACGTGGCACCGAACAACACATGTCAACCGATCTACACCACGGCACCACATCACGGCTACCCTCCGAAGCCCACCGCCTCGTCTTGGGTGCCGCCGTCTACACAATCAGCCCACATCGAGCAACAGCCTACAACACTAGCCGTCCATGAAGCAAGGACGGACATGAAAGAACTTGCTGCTGCAATCACGCAAGCTGTGCACGCCGCACAGTACCAGCAGCCAATGAAATACACTGAACTACCCTGCTTTAACGGAGCTCATCAAGATTGGCTCACGTTCCGCGCCGCCTACTGTGAGACAGCGCATCGATTAACAGCAGTGGAAAACATGTCAAGACTCAGAAGAAGCCTTCGAGGAACAGCAAAAGAAGCTGTACAAGGTCTATTAATCGCGAACGCAGACCCGAATGAAGTTATGAAGACACTCGAGCTACGCTTCGGACGACCAGACTCCATCGCAATGGCTGAGATAGAGCGACTACGAACCTTACCACGCCTCACAGAATCTCCACGTGAAGTTTGCACCTTCGCCACCAAAGTGGAAAACATTGTTGGAACTCTGCAAGCACTCAACTGCGGGCATTATCTCTTCAATCCAGAAGTCACAAAGGCTATTGTTGAAAAGCTCACACCAACCTTGAAAAGACAGTGGTACCAGTTTTCAGCAGCGCAAGCCAGAACAGAACCTGATCTTTTGAAGTTTACCCGATTCATCAAGATCGAAGCAGAGATATGCAGCCCGTATGCACTGCCTGAGAACATCGCTGCGACAACTCAAACTTCTCAGAATACGCAGCGACGTCAGCAGCGGGTACATGCCACACAAGAAGCAAGCAAACCAAAGTGTGGTTTATGTGAACATCATGGACACAGCATCATGGAATGCGACCAGTTCAAGAAAGCAACTACTGATGCAAGATGGGACATCGCAAAGAAATGTCGCCTGTGTTTTCGTTGCCTCAAATTTCGAACAAAGCAACACAGCTGTAAACCGAAGAAATGCGAGATAGACAACTGTGTGCATTTCCATCACAAGATGCTACACGCCACTAGTGCAGCAACCAAGAAGGAAGAAGAAACCGACTGCTCGAAAGAGGAACAAGAGAAGGTCCATTCAATGTGGACACCGAAGGTATCATTTCTCAAGATAATACCAGTGCACCTTTCTGGACCGGCGGGAGCTGTAGATACCTACGCACTCCTAGACGACGGCTCTACCATAACTCTGATCGACGAGAGCCTAGCCAAGCAAATAGGAGCAGAAGGATCCCATGAACCACTTCGAATAGCATCCTTTGACGGCGAGCCCACAGTTGACGTGTCATCTCGACGAGTGAACTTCTTAATCAAAGGGCTTCACACATCTGAACGCAAGCTACGCGCAAGAACGATCAAGCAGCTAGAGTTAGCTGCACAGAGGATCCCTGGAGAAGCAGTCAGGGACTGTGAACATCTTCGTGACATCGCCAAAGACATAGTAACAGAAGATGCAAGACCCAAACTCCTGATTGGGCAAGATAACTGGGATCTACTCATCGCAACGGAGATCAGAACAGGAAAGAAGAACCAACCAGTGGCCTCACTAACGCCACTAGGTTGGGTCCTACATGGCAGTCACACACGAGCACTCGGCCACAGAGTTAACTTCATCAGACATGCTAACACAGACAACGACCTACATGAACTGGTGAAGGAATACATCACAATGGACAACATGCAAGTCAATCCAAAGAAACCCATCAGCGATCCTGAAGAGAAGGCACTTCGCATTCTTCAGCAATATACAAATAGAACTCCGGAAGGAAGATATCAAACTGCTCTGTTGTGGCGAGATGAAAACATCAAGATGCCAGACAACTATGACAGCGCTCTGAACAGACTCATAAGCGTAGAAAAGAAGATAGACAAAGAACCTGAACTAAAGAAGAGGTACACTGAACAAATGGAAGCACTAGTATCAAAAGGATACGCCGAACCAGCTCCACCCACGACATCGAAGGATCGAACGTGGTATCTACCTCACTTTGCGGTTTTCAATCCCATGAAACCGGAGAAATTGAGGATTGTCTGCGATGCTGCAGCCAAGACTAAAGGAGTCTCCTTGAACGACCAAATAGTCACTGGCCCAGATCTATTACAATCGCTGCCAGGAGTGATAATGCGTTTCCGTCAGCACTCAATCGCCGTGACCGCAGACATCACCGAGATGTTCCTGCAAATAGAACTACGACCCGAAGACCGGGACGCTCTTCGTTACTTGTGGCGAGGAGACCGAAGAGACGACCAGCCGCCGGAACAATACCGCATGAAGTCACTGATCTTCGGGGCTTCTTGCTCCCCAGCGACAGCAATATATGTGAAAAACATGAATGCCGAGAGATTCCAGCATGAACACCCAGAAGCAGTCAAAGCTATCAAAAGAAAGCATTACATGGACGACTATTTGAATAGTTTTGACACGTTGGAAGAAGCCGTGAAAGTTTCACAAGCCGTGCGTGACATCCACAGGGAAGCGCATTTTGAACTCAAGAAATGGTCATCTAACTCTACCGCTCTTCTTGAAGCACTAGGGGAAGTTGCCAAGACCGAAGATTCGATTAAACTGGAAGACAGCATCAAGACAGAGCGAGTTCTCGGCCTAATATGGAAGCCGACAGAAGACTCGCTCGCCTTCAATTTGAATCTGGCGCGCATACCTCAGAACATCCTACAGAACGACACGCCTACTAAGAGAGAAGCTCTCAGAATAGTAATGTCCCTGTTTGACCCATTGGGACTTGTATCACCGGTCACCATCAGAGCCAAACAAATATTACAAGAAGTTTGGCGTCGTGGAACAGCATGGGATGAAGCCCTGGACAGTGACCTGGCCGCAAGCTGGAGGAAATGGCTCACCCATCTCAGGAAATTGGAACACATGTCCATTCCACGGACTTACCCAGGCTTCAGTGCTACAGAATCTCTACAGCTGCACGTATTCACAGACGCGAGCGAATCTGCATACGCAGCAACATTATACTGGCGAACAGTCACGAGGGATGGAAGGGTCAACGTCTGCTTAATCACAGCCAAAGCCAAGGTAGCCCCACTGAAGCTGATGTCGATTCCACGTTTAGAACTACAAGCGGCAGTACTTGGCGCACGTATGGCAACAGCAGTCAAGGAAGAACACGAACGAATGCCAGAGTCAACCACATTCTGGACCGACAGCAGAACTACACTGTCATGGATCAGAACCGGGTCCAGATCCTACAAACCATATGTCGCTCATCGCATCGCAGCAATCGAAGAACATAGCTCCACAAACGAATGGCGCTGGCTACCGACCAAACTAAATCCAGCAGACGACGCTACAAGAGATGTACCAGAAAACTACAGTCAAGATCATCGTTGGTTCAACGGTGCAGAATTCCTTCTCGGCCCACCGGAAACATGGCCAGCCGACGAGAAAAACCCTATCATAATCACAGGGGAAGAGAGAACCTGTAGCTTGACCATAAAAAACAAGAACGTACAAATCGGCGAAGCAATACCAGACGTCAATAGGTTCTCACGCTGGGAGAGATACTTGCGAGCTACCGCACGAATCCTGCAGTTCCTGCATCTCTGTCACCAATCAAGGCACAACATCAATTATAAAAGAACAAAAAGAAATAGCAGCGCAGACCCTGATTGGAGAAAGAACAAACGAACATTGCCAGTCAAAGCGAGAGAGAGGCGAGAAACCACGAACAGTTACCTTCCTCTCAACACTGAATTTCTACGTAAGGCCGAGAGTCTGATCCTGCGAGCTTCACAAGAACAATCTTTCCAGGAAGAAATAGAAGCTCTGAAGAACAAGAGAACGTTACCACGAAACAGTCGCCTGCACCGACTGAGCATAGAACTCACAGAGGGAGAGATTCGCCTGAAGAGCAGAATAACTGCCATGACAGACATTACAGAGAACTTGAAGAATCCGATGGTGCTTGACGGAGACCACCTTGCGACACGATTGTGGATTGAACATGTCCACCGCCAATTGCATCACGCGAACACCGAGACGACAGTCAACGAATGCCGTCAACAGCATTGGGTGCTCCGTCTACGACCGACAGTCAAGAATATTGTCAGCAGATGCTTGCGATGCCGTATAAAGGCAGCCTCTCCACCACAACCGATGACAGGAAACCTCCCTTCCTGTCGCCTAGCACACCATCAGCGACCATTCACTTTCGTCGGGTTGGACTACTTCGGGCCATTGACCATCACAGCAGGACGGAGTCATCAAAAGAGATACGTCGCCTTGTTCACCTGTCTCACGACGCGAGCGATTCATCTAGAACTTGTGGCATCGCTCAACACAGACTCGGCTATCATGGCGTTGCGCCGTATGATAGCACGCCGAGGATGTCCAGCACAGCTGTGGTCCGACAACGGAACCAACTTTCATGGCGCTGAGAAGGAACTACGGGCCGCCATCTTCACAGCTACAGCAGAAGAAGCCTCGAAAAGGATGATTGACTGGCGATTCATCCCACCTGGTGCCCCATTCATGGGAGGCGCCTGGGAACGCATGGTGAGATCTGTGAAGACAGCACTCGCCGCCACTCTGAACGAGCGCTTCCCGAGCGAGGAAGTGCTTCACACGCTGCTCACCGAAGCCGAACACACCGTGAACAGCCGGCCACTTACCCACGTGTCCGTGAACCACGAAGACCCTGAAGCCCTAACACCCAATCACTTCATTTTGGGTGGTCCCGGCCGCATCGCGGCACCAGGAGTATTCTACGACAGTGACCTACATCTACGAGCCAGTTGGCGCGCAGCTCAGAGACTCGCCGATATATTCTGGGCCAGATGGCTTAAAGAATACCTTCCAGAACTTCGGAACCGCAGGGAACCACACACCAAAGGCACGATTCCTAAGGTCGGCGATCTAGTACTCATCGTGGATGGCAACCTTCCACGAAACATGTGGATCAGAGGACGCATATGTGCCACATTCCCCGGCCCAGATGGAGTTGTGCGTACGGTGGATGTGAGCGCGAAAGGAGGAACCCTACGACGTCCAGTGAAGAAGATAATAGTACTACCGATCGAGAGCGGCGATCCTGCACCATCTACGACTGCGACGTCAGCAGCAAACGACGACGCACGGCGGGAGGAATGTGCAGGACGCCCACACACATAGCAGCATAATGTATATAGATTTATAAATCAGAATGTAAATAATAGCGTATAAGTTTACATCAGTTCAGTAGATACTTAATCTTAAGGTTTTTATGTATACGTTTAATTATAGTTGATAGTAGACACGATCACGTTCCACTCTCGACAAGTCAGAACTTGTCGGAACCTGTCTCAAACCTGTCTGGAAGCAAACTGCTCTGATTGGTGAATCGAGAGTGGGGCGCGAACAAAGGAAGCGGCGATTGGCATTTGTATTCTTAGAAAAATTACCCCCGCCACTACCTGCGCCCGTGTAAAATAGTATAAGAATAGAGCATTTTTAGCGATTTAGTACAGTCCTGATCCGAATTACACAGTGAACACTTGTGAATAAATAGTCTTCAAGCAACAAGGAGTTTTCATTTGAACCAAGTGGTCTCCTCCAACCCAGCGCACGAGTGTAGGCGGGAGCACAAGAGCTCTCACCCCGTTCACTACCTAACTACTGTGTTACGTTAATACAAACCATCGAAATACAAGCAAATACCTACTTACCTCTCTGAAACAACTGGTAGATTAAAAAACGACAATTCACCGTTTAATGTTGAATTTAAACAACCGTCCACTGAACAGTTATAATTTTTTTTTATTGCTCCATTTTTGCACTTCATAGACGCATGTCTCAAGCGGATGGCACTTGCGCTCGCACTAGTCCCAACCAGTCCGAGATATCGTGTCCGTGAGCGGTGTCTATGTGTGCGTTGCTCGAGCGCACTTTGTATGTAGATTGACTTCTGAACTCTCTGTATTTTGTGCTTGCGATCAGTAAGTGGGGCCTCCAAAAAACTTGTTTTTTCAGTGCGCCGACGCTACCCTTCCGGAACGTAGGTACGTACGGGGAAGCTCCTGCGCCCTTATTGTTTTGTCGAACTTGTGCGCTGACAATAATTGTGAATTTGTTTTGTTATTGTGATAGGACACTAAATAAGTTTAAGACAGTATTCCTTTTTTTTTATTGTGACAGGACACGTAACTTGGGATTATTATTATTTAGTGTTAGTGTTTTTTGTAATTGACCGTTTTTATTGTGATAGTTAAACTTTGGTTGTGTGTGTGTATAATTAAAGTGTTCAAAAATACCTCGTGTAACTGACACGGCGTCAGAATACACTGACATTAATCTACGGCGAATGCCCTGGAAACGCAACGTTAGCTCTACGAACTTACAGAGAAAGGTATGGTGATAGGCGCAATTGCCCTAGGAATGCCCGCACCATACAGTATAAAGATTACGATTCGTATAAAGTTCACGGGTCAATAAACGTATAGTGCTGTAACAGGAGGGAGTGCCACCGCGGCAAATGCCCGCTGCTTGGGACGAAAGAATTTTAGACAATTTTCCCGCAGCCCGACGAGTCTCCACAGAGCCGCCCAGGCAGTTTAGATGTTGCCATAGAACTATTCACAAGGTTCTAAAACGTAAAAAACGCAAACCTTCTAAATATCGGAAGGTGCAAACTTTGTTATCGAGAGACTTGCCGATCAGCAACAGTTACTGCCAATGGCTACTAAATAAAACATCCGAAGACCGTCTTTCTTAACTAATTTAATATGGACCCATGAGAGTACTTTTACTCGGACCGATCTGGAATCGGCAAAATCTCCGGTACTGCAGTTTGGAAAATCCACAGTGTGTTTCGAGTTACTGCCCGGGCGCGACGTTGGACGTTGCCACTTTGTATAGTCCAAGGTCAGTCACCAGGCCCAAATTTTTATAAAGTTTGGGTTTTTCCTTTATTTACAAAGGGTGGTTGCGTTTTTCTCTGATTTGTAAGCTATTTAGTTTGTTTGAAACAAAAAAATTCTCATTTATGGCGCTTTTTATTTTTATACCGTATAGAATTAATACTAAACACGTATAGTATACGTAGTGTAATTTAATTCCCCTCTGTCGTATCAACTCTGTAGTAGTTGGGCTTCAGGACAGAAACCCGTAGTACGGTGACCGTTCTCCTTTATATTATACCATAGGAATCAACTTCAATGTCGCAGTAGGTACAATTCTATACTAAGCTGAACTCTCGTTCAGTTTTCCTTTTAACTCCGCGAGTTTTTGTGCCATTACGTAAATGCGTTCCTAAATGCTATTTCTTTGTCAGTGATTTGAGTTCCATTGTGACCCCCGATGCGCTGTCGCTGGCAGTTTTTTTTGGAGAGTTTTGAAAACGATATCTTAAAATGAAATCTGATAATATCGCAGGCGAAACTTCTCTGGGGAGTACTTTTACGAATAATTCACGTCATTTAAGCGTACAGAGTCGAGAAATATCAGATACTTATAAATATATTCATACGAAAGTACTTTTATACTAAGTAGTTATTATCTTATTGGTCAACTATTATTTTGAAAATTCTTAAAAACAATATACAAGCTAACACACAAAATACACATAATTATATCTATTATTACAAGTAAGAATATATAGAAAGTATTAATACTAATATTTTTAAATCTTTATGTAATCAAACGACATGGATTTTTGGTGTCCTAGTACGGACAAAAATTTAATAATATTTAAAAAATAACTGATAATATTTGAAATCCCACCACAGCTTTCGTTACCTATTTGGCAAATCTTTGCTTATCAGCCCCGGATCTAGAATGTTTTCGAGGCGGGGCAAAAATGCAGTCTGCCGCCCCTCAACCTGCAAATCCTTTAGGTACCTACAGACGCCAGCACATCAAGCTATTACAAGCTGTAAGTATAAGGTTCAAAGTTGATTGGGAAAATTTGACAGTTTTGGGTAGCGTGTTGTGCTGTGTTGTCTATACATAAACTTTTCCTTAAAGCCTTTTGGACATTTTTTCAAATTTGGATAGAATAGAGCTTGAAATAAATCGCGAGATTAAAGCATATTAGAATTTCAATTTTACGCTTTGTCCCGAAAAACCGATGGTCTTGTCTTAAACTGATGTACAGACGCCAGCACATCAAGCTACTAAAATTGTCAATATTTCTTTAATAGATTTTCAACTTTACCACTAAATTCCTATTAAGGTTATAATAGTGTTGCCAGGCCACCTTTTCCTAATGCCTTATTAAAACTTAGTCAACAACTATTCGCGCACCTTTCATAATATAGTTATCATATCATTCAGTCATAGCACAGTTTACAGTAGCTTTGAACACGAACTTCAGCTTTAGTTTTATATGAACATAATTAAATATAAGTTGTTCACGTTTTAGTTTACTTGAGTGTTTGATTGATGTGAACAGGCTGGAGCTGGCAGCACATTAAACTCCATTACTCATACCATAGGGTAAAGTAATATATCGTCTCATACGAGTCTATGGAAACTCTTAACGGAGCATTTACTTGAGAAATTAATATTTTATAAACGATAAATAAATAGATCGCTCTTAGCGATAAGACCGCCCATTGTGTCACCTTTGTAATTTTTTTACATATGCATTTATATCTGTTATTCATATGGTGTAATAAAGAGTATTCTAGTCTATTCTATAAAAAGAAATATATTATGCCTGAATAGACACAATGTACAATTATTTACATAATGCCTTGGTTAGAGGCGATCTCAACATATTTGAAAACATATTAGACAAATAGCACCGATTCTGTTGTTCACAAACTAAATTTAAGTTCAGTGCATCTTTTACAGGACTAAACTTTATCTTCTGTCCTTTTCATAATGAAATAGAAAGAAAAAGATGCACTGAACTTAAATTTACTTTACTTTGTGAACAATAGAATCGGGGCCAATATCGTTATAATATTCTATCTTCTTTCTAAAGCTAACACTTTATTGGCGTTTCGCCAGAGTCCACTTTGCGGATATTTATGTTTGGCTTGGTTTCTACTTAAGTGACATGGGGTTATTAGTTTTACGGGGCGATTTATATGAGTAAGAAATACCCAATTGAATTCATTAACTTTCGTATCCTTTCTCTATTAATAGAGCCACACTTCCAAAGTTTCCAGCACAATTTTGGAAATTGTTACCATATTTTACTACAATAATATCAGTTTAACTCCGCCCGCCATCTAGAAGTAGGTACCTATATGAACTAAAGCGGCCTGCAACCACATCGTAGAATAACGACTCACGTAATGTGCTGTATGATACGAGTATGATGCTGTGAAAGAGGCGCGACTACTGGGCGAGACGAATTCTACGAAACACAAGGACATTCAACAAGATAATACTAAAATGTAATATCTTTATCCAACTAGATTTAAGTTAAATTAGGTTTAATTAGTAGGTACACTCACATTTCATTAGTAGGTTTTACTCACATTTGAGGATATAATGTAAATCTGCATTCTTCATGGGAGTTACCAAACTTCACGTATTTTTTTTCCAATTCTTGGATTGGTTTTATGTACTTGTACTAAAGTTATCCATATTAAGCTGCAGTAGGTACGCCTTTACTTTAAAGTCCGTACTCAGCTTGATTTAAACTATGCATTTTAAAGTAAATATTTAAACGGAAACCTCATGAAATTAACACTCAATGTACAAGAAAATGTTTACACATGCAACCAAAATAATTGACCGCACAGTAATGATTTTCGTTATAGATACGACGAGGGTTGCGTCCTCCGACCTTAGGGTGAACTTCATATTAATAACTTATCTTCACGCTCAATAGAAAATAGTTTATGATAAATGCAGTACTTGGAGCTTTTTTTTTTTTTTTTTTTTGTGGATGGGAAATCATCCAATGACCCCTCCCGCTCTGGGTGGAGCAGAAGGGAGTGTCAGACTCTTACTGACTAAAACCCACCCGTGTTCCTTCCTTAGCCCTTTGTGTTCCGGGGTAGCGGTAACCCTTTCGGACAATCCCGCTGCCCCGGCAGGCTTCGGCCCTTACGGGCCCCTTCCTTAATGGAGCTTCCTTACTTGGAGCTGGGAAAATACTTTTATACTTGCATAATATAGCTACTTGAAAATTGGAGTACCTACCTATAGCTACTTGAAAATTCACCTACTGATGGAAAAGGAAACATTAATTTCTTTGCCGATGTAAGTATAATGCTTTCACAACGTTCCATTGTTTTTTCTCAGGCCGAGACCTATAAATGTTACTTAGCACGTGCTTTGGCTCTTCTTTTGGATTTTTGACAGTCACAAAACTGTCAAACTATAGGTAAGTGCAAGGTGCGGGACCATGTCTAAGCCGCAAACAGCTCGTTTTACCTTGCGACAGACAGCTGCATGAAATGCAGTGTTCAGAAAAAATTAGGTAAGCTTAAAATATTTTTTTTTTTTTTAAATGCTCAGTGGCCAGTTCCCCAGTAACTCCTACAAGTTGGTGTCAGCAAGAAGCGTCGTAAACTATTCTGTTTGTGCTATATAAAGAGCTCTGAACCGGCGCGGGGCTCGACCCGACTTACTTTTACCTTTTACTTTAAAATTTAAATCAGTCTTTCAAGTCGAATTTTCTAAAGGACGCCGTGATTTATTATTTTACAATTCGACAGTTGAAGGATAATAATATAAATTCTGGTGATGTTGAAAAGAAACCTTTTGCAACTTTATTAACTAAAGCAAAGCAAAAGGCACATCACATTGAGCCAGGGGATGATCGTTGTTAACATATAAGTACTTATCTAAAAGGTAGAAATATCGCGGCCGATCGTTCAATTATAATTTTTGCTAAAGATAATTACGCTGTCGACCCTCGTCAATATTGTGAGATTCATTAATGAAGTTCATGCAGCAGGGCACGCAATACAGTCGTGTTAATAAATTGTCGGTTCGACTTCTAAAGTGAACAACAAATTGGCTCCGAGTTTCCGACGTCGACACACAAGACACACACAACACTTCACACAACCGCCATCTTGAAAAAGGGTCCACCCTGCCCAACCTTTTAAATGAATACAGGCGTGATGTTATGAAGAAATCTCATTTCAGTAACTATTTTGCCCAACTGTCCTTTCACGCAAGTGGATTCCCGCAAGTGTTTTTCGCGCAAGTAGGTTCGCGTATGAGTGTCCCAGATCCTTTTTCTAACTTATTCCTCGAATCGAGCACGGTTTCGTTCCATTTTCACATAAATTCTTTTACTTTTCTTACGTTCGCAGTTCACAGCTTTAATGGTTTGAATTTAAAAGTTTGTCCCAGCTATAACTTTGAAGATTTCTTTGAAGTTTTACAAGTCGTATGTTTGACGAAATGGAAAGGCGCGCTTTGTCTGAGTGAACAATACGAGTAAATGTATTAATCCCAAAAATAAATATTTAGGTTTATGAAATATGATTATTTAATGCATTTTGCACATAATTTAGAAACTGCACAAAGGCGGGCTTATTATTGCATGGCATGTTCATAAAAGCTTTCCCCATTTTATTACTCTCGAATCATTTGTACGGGCACCTGATTCTGTCTTTCTGATGAGATTCGTCTCACAAATGTCGACGATAAATCAAACACACAGAGCCCTACCCACTAATCGCGCCATACTTACAACTAACAAACAAAGCATAACTTGCGAAGAAGTTGAAAAAGTTAAGAAAAGAGCAAGAGGAGTTTACAGTATTAATGCCATCAGAAATGTTATTAACTCGAGCCAGCTAGGACTGAATAACTATCGGCACTCTGGAAGCTTTAAGGGTCTCTATCAATTTCGCGGTCTACAAACAGAAAATTCAAGTTTTTTCAGCGCAAATTTCTCAATAACCTTAAGTTAACTAGTTTTTTTTTTAATACACAGTTATTTATCAACTATTTACCTAGTAAGTGTACAATTTTAAATTATGATAACTACTTAATATAAATTAAAAAAAATAAAAATCTAACACATGTTTTTACGTAAGCACGAAACACCATGTTTTTCAATTACTTTCATAACTTGCTGGCAGCAAATAACAATCTAAAAAAAAATTATAAATACTGAGCATATTTTATATTAGTAAGTGTACAATTTTGTTTTTTAAAGTTTAATGATTTAGTACTTGTAAAAAAATGTTAATCACGCTGAAAAAACCCAATAAAATCATGTGCAAAACCCTTGTCTACGCGTAAGAATTTATTGAAAATAATAATAAGTGTTAAATATTTTAAAATTTAAGGTATTTATCTACCAAAATCAATGTTTATATTTTTATTTTGACTACTTATTTAATTGTAGTAAAATATCTAAATGATGCCTTATAAACTTAAATTCGATCGTTCGTTTACTAAAATTGAAATTCTTAGACTTACTAGATAAATAGGTGATAAATAACTGTGTATTTAAAAAAAGAATGTAGATGTGTGGTGGTTGTTGAGAAAATTGTGCTAAAAAAAACAGATTTTCTGTTTTCACCCCGCGAAATTGATAGGGACTCTTAAGGAAAATTATTTGAAAAATAAATGTTCGTTGAAATTCGTACTTTGTTCGTAGTCTTTCATCAACTCTCAAATTCGCTGTCCACCATTATCCTCTTTGTCGTAAATCTGTACACAGAAGTCCCCTACAGGTATCATTGACATGAACGAATAATAGAAAACAAACCTTACATAATTTACAATGACCAAAATACTTTCATTGGAATGGCACGGAACATTGATAGCACAGAGTACTTTTATATACATATTGATAGTTTGCTTGAGAAAAGAGCTTGAGGCCCATCTCACATAACAACCATTCCTAAACAAGCACATCATGAAAAACAATAGTCTATTAAATTATATTTGAAGCGAAACTTATTATATTCAACTTTATATCATAGAGTCTGGCAGTGGCGAAGGGTGAATTTATGACAGAGGTAGGCCGGAGCAAAAAAAGTCAATAAAACGTTTCATTATATTTCAATGATGAATTGATTACTTATAGAGTGGTTGTGTTCTGAATTTTCGAAAGGAAGCCGGCGGGAATCGAGTTGTATGGTACCTTCGCCACTGGAATCTAGTCGGTTTCGAGCCACAAGATCAAAAACATAAATCTATTTGGGGTTGCTTTTCCTCCGCCATTTTTTAAGCCGTCACGTCGTCGCCCAGCTGGGTTCCGATACGACCGAACTTTTCTTGCCTTATTTGCTTTTTTATACTATATAGATATACTATATTATTATTTATGAACAAAATTTTGTATTTGTAGCTCCAAACTATTCGTCGTATATAAAAGGTTCTGACTTAGAAAACCTAACGGCAGAACCTTTTATATTCTTCCAAACATCTGGTCCCCTCGTTTTCATAAGAACGGATAATTTAAGCATCAAATTGTAGGCTTTTATGTAAATCTGCCAGATATCAGACCGTTACTTGACATTGGTTATCGTTTGGGCTTTCTTGATACAAATATACTTGAGTATGAATACCAAGACGATGTAAGATTGAATTAAAATAACCTTCTATGAAGAGTGTTTCACATTCCTTTTCCAAAACATAAAATTAAACTCAAACTCAAAGCATTTATTTCAATTAAACCATTTACAGGCACTTTTGAATTGTCAAAATTAACTATTCGGTCAGTTAGTCAGGAAGTTGAAGCTAGTTGCCCATTCCAAAACATAGATCTCTTGGAGGAGAACGGGCAAGAAACTCCAAGGACACTCTTTTAAATCAAGATATTACAAAATCCTGAGTACATTGTTCTTGTTGCTTCTCTATATGTGAGAACAATGTTATGAAGAAACAATTCAAAATAGGTCATCATCATCATCATCTGCCTAGCCTTAATATTCATTAGCCCAGATCGCATTTGATTCAATGCCTCTCACTATAAAACAGCCCACAGATTGCTCATTCTGTAAAAAAAAACACCTCGAGGCGGAAACAAACCGAATGATGTATATAGAGTGGTCAAAAAGTCGTGGATCAAACGAAATAGGGAGATAAAAGAGGCCATTTCCAACAAAAAATCTTTCTACAGCATGGCCATAATTCAATTGCCCTAAAAGTTATGAATATTTTTGTATACAGAGTTCTTTTACAATTACGTAGAATAATTAAAAAAAAAATGTGATATAAAACAATAAAACAAACGGTGTCGTATTGTATCAGCACTACAAACGATCTATTGCGGTTCTGGGTACCAAATTTCAAGAGCAATTAATTTTTTTCTAAAAAAATTAAAGCGTTACCAAAATTATTTCTCACTTTAAAAGTGTTGGAAATGACCTCATTTATCTCCCTATTTCGTTTGATCCACGACTTTAAGACCACCCTGCATAGCTATTATTTTTTCACGCAACGATTGTAGCGGCGCGCCGCTACGCCGCGGCGCGCGGCGTACCAGCGTAGCCCACATTCTACATAGCTCGTAGCTAAAGGTTTATAATGGTGTAAGCGACTGCTCGCCATTTATGATTCTACAATTACACATTCAGAACAGCTGATCGCTGCCAAAACAATAGAACAACATTACCTTTGTTGACAATACGTCATTAAATATGAGCAGACGCTCAATGGTATGTGTTACATTGCTACTTGATATGTATGTATGCTGTCACATTGCTACTTGATATGTATGTAGGAAGTTCAAAAATATTTTTTCTTGGTTTTCACAAAAGATGAACACAAACAATACTTTTTAATACAAAGTAATGAATTATGATTGAGTGTCGTCTTGTTAATAATCGTTGTCGTTCCATATTATTAACACGAATCGAGGTATAACAGCCGAGCCGTCTGCCGAGTGGATACTCAATTGCGTGATCGTTTACATGAATTAAATGATGATCAAACCCGACGTGATTTATCGCGTGAGTATATAATTAAAAAAAAAAAACAGCGCGACGATTGCTTTTGGTTAGGATACGGCCTGACGCCGCCATTACACCTCAATAAAAAAGTACATGGTTTACTCAAATTAAAAGTTTCAAAAACTTTTAGTTTTACCTGAATAGATCCTCACCTGAACGTAAAACCGAGCTCGGACTTGGTTGTTTTATTTCATTTCTAGTGAAAAAATCACAAATATAGTTTTGTTAAAAACACCAACAGCGAGATTCTCCGAATATAGAAACGTAAAGCTTGCAGTTCGATATCAAAGAAAAAAACTTGAAAACGGTTCCATTTTCTACTGACACCTGAAATCTCGGTATTTGTTACATACCGGAGCAAATTGCGGTGGAGTTCTAGCCGAGCTCGCCGTGAATCTGTTTGCCCTCTTTACTTATGAAAATTTTATCAGACGATCCGTTGAGACACTCTACTGACCCCAGTAGAGATACTTGGATTAACTCTTTATAACCTGCTCAACTGAAGTCGTTTCGAGATAAAGTGTCATTTCTTAAAAATCAGAAGTCAATTAATTTTCGTGTTTTATTTGCGTTCTGCGCAGTTAACAGGCTATAATGATAGATAACCAAATTGTTAATCTCGAGATTACAATTTTATAGCGAAACATAAAGTTAACGAAATGTAAAAAGAAAGTGTTTTCAATAGTCTTTCTACAGCATAAAATGTTTAACGCCTTCATAAAATCAAAAACCGAATTGAAAAAAGGTCAACATTGTTTACATTCAGACAACATGGAATTTGTTGACGTCATAGTTCCGAAGGGAAGATATAGGTATTGGAATATTTTGCCGACGTGAACCGAAAAGTGCGGTCGTAGTAAAATGCAAATCGAAAATATCAAGTGGGGGATGTTATCGGCGTCGATAGCTCTTCAGGTAGACCGGGTCACGTTAAGTGTATTAAAGCTGTCAACATTTTCAACACTGATTTTTAATCGACTTCCAAAAGGAGGAGTTTATAATATGTTCGACTTTATGTATGTTTTTTTTTTATCCGATTTCTCCGTCAATTGTAGACCGATTTTAAAAATTCTTTTTTCGTTTGTCAGGGTATGCTCCCGAGGTGGTCCCATTGTCACCAAGTTGGAATCTGATGAGGGAATCCCATGGAAATCGAGGGAAACCTTCAAATTTTATAGGCTCACCTATAGCGATTTGGGTATTTTTTATAGTAACTCGTGCAATTGCTCTCGGAAAGCACCATTTGGTGAAGTGGAACTGATGATGAAGACCACAGATGGCCATCGGAACTACTCAATAATAAGTATTTCACGGGTTCACGGGTTCGGGCACAACTCTGTCATTTATAGACGGATTTGCAAAATTCTTTTTATGTTTGAAAGATGTGTATTCCGAAATGGTCCCATTTAAATTTTGTAAAGATCTGATGTTGAGTTTCGGAGACAGACAACGGTACTCTTCAATAAATACCAGCAAATCAACCGCGATTGCTGGCTGCTATCGCGTATGTTTGCATTGTTTACGCAATCACTCAATATAACATCGCGCCTGTACCCTCTAAAGTGGTACTCAGATGTGTTCAGTATGCCATGGTACACCCTCACAAAGAGTATGTAAACAATAGCGTTATACACCCTCATTTCTCTGTTGCAAGTAGTGTTATATGAATTTGTGTGGGGTAAGAACAACTAAAAAGTGAAAAACAAAAACTTTTTTACAAAAAAAAAAAAAACAACCGACTTCCTAAAATAAAAAAACACTACCAAGTGAAAAATAACTTTAAGTCGGTGTCAAAAAACGACAATGGGCAAACAGCGACACCGACTTCCGAAATTAAAGTTATTTTTCACTTTGTAGTGTTTTTTTTTTGAAGTCGGTTATTTTGTTTACAAGTAAACAGAATAGAATATTGAATTGTCCATAAAAATATTTTGTTCTGCAAATTGGAAATTGTACTTTTTTATGGACTGATATTTTATGATTCAGACAGGTTTTTTTATTCGAGTTTTAGTAGGTTAGGCTCTCTTTCCACTGTGCACCTGTGCTCTAAATCCAATAAAACTTATCATCTTCTTCAATTAATTATGCTGACAGAAATCATCATCATCATCATTTCAGTCGAAAGACGTCAACTGGGCATAGGCCCTTTCCTAAGCACCACCACTTCAACCGTTTCTTTGCTTCCCGCATCCAGTGGATCCTTGCGGCGAACACAATGTCAGCGGTCTACCTTGTGGTAGGCCTTCCAACGCTACGTCTTTCCGGTATACTGAAAAAAATTCTACTAATTTCTAGAACATATTCTTCCAATATTTACTGAACTAGTTTTCACTCGTTTTAAGTTGTTGGGTTTTCGCAGTGTTAATTTTGAAGGATAATTTCTTGATGTTTAACTTTTGGTCAAGTATCAAAATCAAATAACAATTAGTGTCACTGTCGATGCAAGCTCACGAAAGGGATATTAAACAAACTTAAAAGATTTAGAAAGAAAATATTAAACGAACTTAACAGATTTAGAACACAATATTCTCTTTGATATTTGTAGCCAGGATCAGGTAGGTACCTTATAAGTGTACCTGGGGGCCGATTCTACTAACAAAATTCTTCAAAAACGCAATGGAACCACAGCTGAATCACGGCTGATAAGCGTTTTCATATTCTACTAATGAATAACGATTCAACTGCGGTTACGTTTTAGTTTAAGCCAACGATCGATCGAAATAATTTCAAAATATATTCTGGTAACAAAATCGAACATGAGCGTGACGTGGTAACACAGGTTATCCGCTGTTACGTTCCCGCTACCATTCAGTTACGATTCAGCTTACGTTTAGTTTCCAGTTTGCTTATGAAATAGTAGAATGACTTTATAAGTAATTATCGAACGGCGAACGAAATCGAACTGTTACTATAACGCAATTGAACGTGTAACGTTGCAAATTAGTAGAATCGCCCCCCAGGACATTGTCTCGAATCGTTGTCCGTCGCTGGCGGAATTTTGTTTGCTCGCGGTCTGCCGCGCTGGCTCCATCGGGAATTCGGGACTGGAACAACTATGTATTAACTCAACGGGCTACTATTGTCTTTGGATTGTCGCATACCTTCTTTAGGTAACACAGTTTTAAAGTTTTTTTTTACAACGGAGAAATACCAAGCTTGTACGAATATTTAAACTGGTAGTCGGATAATTTAAAAAGCTCAACTCCTCAGATAAGTTTAGACAGGCATACATCAAAAGTAAAATATTTTTGGTTTGGTACATGATTTATTGTTTGGTAGTGTTCCAAATCGTAGAGCTTATAGATATGAATCGTTAAAATATTTACTGGTATTAATTCAGTAAGATGTATATAAAAACTAGAATATTATTCGTTTGAAATAACCGTAACGATGATCTAGGCAAACTTATCCAATGTAGGTAGCAAAAAGGTAACAAAAACTTGAGCTTGCGTTTCATTAATTGAATATTAAATTACTTAACATAGCGACCCGAACCAACATTGAAAACATTCCAGACCAGCCAGTTTGAAACTCAAGGAGCATGTATAAACTTGTGAAAGAGACAACATACGGTTCTCATTGGAAGCATTTGAAGCAGCAAAATATTATGTACTAGTTTCTGCCCGCGACTTCATCCGCGTGAATTTTTTAGTTCCCATCTCATCGCATCGCATCGCCTGCCTGCGCTATTACTTCGTTTTCGCTTAGCGAAAATTTCAGACTTTTTTCTTTTTGCTCAACTAACCCTAGCGTGATGTGTAATAATAGCCTACCTATATATTATAGCGTTCCTCAAGAATTGGGCTAAACTCTTCAGACACTATTCGTATTATTTTAAAACTATGATATCTCCTAAGCTATTAATTGAAATTTATTCTATTAATTAATGTTTCTCATAATAATATTGAATAGATAATAATGATAGTGAGTGCGATGAGGTCTAATAACAGTGAACATTAAGTTATTTTGCATAAATTAATTGCTTAAATGTAGCTTATCTGGGCAGTAAAAGTTTTACCAATACACAAATTAAAGTTTGATTTGTGCATCCCGCAATAAATAAAGAGGAAACCGCTGTCTGATAAATTATTGTTTCATCTTTGTGGTTTGGAACGCTGCCAATTGTTGAACTTGAATAATAAATCAATCTCCGACCGGTTTTACAGGTATTTGAGTTTCTGAACTTAACAATACTTAGTTGGTGGTAGCCATTGCGCTGGTAATGCCCGAAGATAATGCCCGAAGGGAGAAGCGATTAGCATCGCTGCTTGTGGAGTGGCCACCAATTAATTTGGTCCCATGCGATGAGTCGAGTTTTCAGCTTATATCTGGACATCATTTCGTAAACCAATTAAGCTTTTCTCATCCAGGTTTATAAGAATGGAATAAAAATTTAAAATTCAGAAATAGTGAATAACTTAAAATTATTTCAAAACTCGTGGAATTGGTGTGACAGCAGACGTCTAGGCCCTGGCTGAAGGCCAGCTAGTGCTAAATGAGGTTAACTACAAAATTTTAATGAATCAACCTCTTTGGCTGACTAATGAAAGCTAAGGCTTGGTATCCTACGACCTATTATTTATTCATAACATGTTGTTATCCCACGCGTCTATCGTGAGTCTGTGGCTCTTGAAGAGAGAGATGAAGAGGGTGAATACAACACAATATAAAGCATTTGGTTGCCTAGGGCTGTATCTAGTCGCAATACGTGAGGCTGTTAATGTGGTTTGCACTAAAGTTCAATGTTCACATATAGCGAAAAATTATAACTCACAGTGACTTAGTCAACTAAGTTTTTGAGTTTACCCATTGTTATGGATATGTCGCAGTAAGATGGTTAAAGCCGCGATATAGTTACCTATATACCTGAGGATGTAGCTATATACCGATATATGAAAGCAGTTCATAACTATCTTACTAGACTAATCTAGTGAAATAATTATTAGTTTGTAGTTTCTTTGGTTTGCACAACTGATGACTCATTCGGTCCAATCAAATATTTTTTTTTATTGAGCTTTAGTTTTGCTCACCTTGGAGTACATCGTGCAGGTAAACAGGCCTCAAGAACAATTAATCTAACTGACTGGAGTTCAGTCTGGCTAGATTAATCTGTCTCAGGTACAAAGCAGTTAACAGCTGCACCGCAACTTTAAATGGATTGAATATTCGTCTTTATTAACTTAATACAAAACTCTGAAGGTGTTTTATAAATGCTTGTTTTGACTTTTAGCGTAAAACGTGGAATACGTAGGTACGCACGGCTACACATCAAGCTATACATAAGCAGTATAAGCTGACTTCTGATTGTACGAAAAACCTATACAATGCGAGGTCAGCTAAAACTGGAAATGTATAGATTGATATGTAGCCGTGTGTACCTAAATTGATGTTTCAGCGGTCGATTTCACGCGTCGTTTCACGAAGTATGAAGGCTTGTAATATGCAGTGATTTTAGGTACGTGCTGATGGTAGTGTGCTCTGTAAATTTATTTATTTATTTATATATACTTTATTGTACACCACAAAAATACAACGAGTAAAGATACATCAAGCACTACAAAATATACAATGGGCGGCCTTATCGCTTCTGCGATCTCTTCCAGGCAACCTTAGGATCGACAGTGATTTTCCAGGACATAAAATGGGTAAATCCTGGAAATCATAATTTAATTCAATATATAATATGGAGATTTAGTATTAACAAAATACATATTGTTATTCATATTTTAACTGTGCGTTCTGAATTGGAAAGGTAAATCCTCTTAATGATACAAGATATGTAGGCAGTTTCAAAGAGTGCAGCTATTAAATTCGTACAATATCGCAATTTAATTCACATCCATTTTCCTTTTTACTAAAATTGGTTTCATCTCCTCCACGGTAATAACGATATTTATATGCAGAGCAGTGGAAGTTCCGTTATTTTCATTCTTTGATAACGTTGGTTGAGAAATGTATGGCTGTGTATAACAGTTTTTGTGCAATCGATACTTTGTGTTATCCTACAGACGTGTTGGTGTAGATGACGGTTAAGGGATCCACTTCTGAAGCACGAATTGCGGGTCTTTCCAACTTGATATATAGGTACTTTCAAAGTAATTTATTTGTAATAGTTGAGAACACTGGACGTTTTCGACTGAAGCTTTTAACCAGCAGTGGGGAAGTTACGGGCCGGTTAATTAGCTCTATGGGATCTTCTTCTTAGCGTGTTGAAGGCAAAAAAATTGTTTGGCCATAAAATTTTGCAACGCGAATACTGTCAGCTGACGCAGCCATTATGGATCTACGAAATGCTCTATAGTATAGTCACCAGTTCCAGTAGTACAAGGCCGTTTCGTTTTTTGTCTGACAAAGCTTACTTAGCTTCCTTCGCATATATCCACTTCGACTGTGAGAATATATGGCAGAATCATAATGTTCCGGGCAACATCGAATAATTTATTTCTTTTCTGTTTTGATTTCCCTATCCTCTCTACGGTGGAAGTAAATATAACGTGGGTTTTTAGTTCTTAGGGTTCCGTACCTCTAAAGGAAAAAAAAGAACCCTTATTACTAACTCAATGACCCATTGGGTAGTCTGAAACCCGAAAGTCTGACAACCAGTCTTACCAAGGGGTATCGTATTACCCAGTAACTGGGTTGTGGAGGTCACATAGGCAGTCGCTCCAAGTAAAACACTGGTATTCAGCTGCATCCGGTTAGACTGGAAGCCGACTCCAACATATTTGGGCAGATGATGATGATGATGACTCACTCTTGAACCCTTCCTTACTTAGTTTAGTTGTCTGTCCATCCATCCGTCTGTCTGTCAAGACCCTTTATCTCGGAAACGCGTGGAGTTATCGAGTTAAAATTAAAATCATATATTTAAGTCTGCAATCTCTTGAAGTTGTGAAAAAATCAAACTTCTAAGTTTATGCCGCAAAAAACGTATATATTTCGACACTCAAGGGAATCAAAATGTATAGGGAACTTTCCGTTGACTTAGAATCATGAAATTTGGCAAAAAGCAAGTGTTGGTGTAAAGTTCACTCATCCTCAATAGAAAAGGAAGGATCCTCCGACCAGACGGATGTTGTGTCTGGTGGGCAACTGCCCGATGATTCATGTCGGGCCGTTGTGTAATGCTAGTTGCGCGGTAAACTCTGCTTGTGAGATGTAGGATTTTGTTTGACGCGTAGTTCGCATGTGGTGTTTTTTTTTTAGATGCCGCTACATATGTTCGGAATCGCATAAATTCCGAGTACGTATAATAAATAGCATCTCGTCCTCACGACCGGTAACAATGGATCAGAAAGGTTTCGCCCTTTCAATTACGCACCCAGTGTGTATCCTTTTTCTCGTAATATTTCTTTGTTTTCGATAACAAGGTTATATCTGAAATATTCTGATGTTTTTGAAAATTTTCGTAGGTCAATGTTACGATACAAAAATAATATTTTATTCACAGAAATATTTTATGAGATAATATTTATTTAATATTCAGAGTCTGAAAGAATCACTTTATTGTTTCGCGATCGTTCAGCTCACCAAATATTTACTTCGTTTGTCGTATTTCATTGAGTTAGTACAAATATTTTTATTAATTTACAACGACAACACTACTAACAAAAATACTTAATAACAATTTAATAGAAGAAAAAGGGCTCATTGGGCATCAAAAAATTCGTCCGCATTGCTGTCAATGGGATAAGTGTTCAAAAGGCTGGCAGCATTGCCGCGTTGGATGGCAATGGTGATTCTTTGGGCTAAAAAAAACAACCAACTTCCAAAAAAACATTACAAAGTGAAAAATAACTTTAATTTCGGAAGTCGGTGTCGTTGGTTCTGCATTTTCTTTTATTGACACCGACTTCCGAAATTAACGTTATTTTTCACTTTTGTTTGGAAGTCGGTTGTTTTTTTTGTAAAAAGTTTTTTATTTTTCACTTTTTAATGGGCCAGTTTGTAACTTATCTAAGTTACAATAGACTAATCTCAACTGCTCATCACCTTTTACAAAACATTGTTGTTGTTGTTTGTTCCGTATTTTAAAATTAATTTTAATTAGTAATTATGTAAAATTAAGGTGTAGTTTTATGTTTAAGCGTTATATAATTGCATAAATACTCAGGATTATTGTTTTCCTGTAAATGGATAAAGTAATTTACAGTGTTTGTTACACACCGGTAACCTAAAACCAACAGCTGACGTTTGTACTGCGGATTAAAACGGGGAGTATTTGTTCACTTTTACTTTAAAATAGCACACAATTTCATTGTAACTCTGTTATACATCCTTGTGAAGTCTTAGCATAAAATAGTTCGCTAATTTAGTACCCTGCATTGGGTCTAAATCGCATTGTTTACATCGTAGAAAACGAAACTGCGAAGATTCTGTTAATGATAATCTAATTTATAATTTAATATACAACAATAAAAACGATCATGATCGTTATTTTTGCTTTGCCGTAACGAACTGTAATATCAAAAAATTATTTTAAAATCTAAGCAACCTACCCACATAAAGTAAAATCCTAAGGCAATAAAAAGTATCCAAATTTTACTACCTTTTTTATAGCTTTGAAAATAGCCCTTCAAACCAATTAAGTAGCCAACCTAATTTCTTCTCTGAACTACAATAACTTCTCCCATTTTTCCTTTCATTTCCAACTCTATTTCATTTGTCTGACCAACTTCTTGTCACCGTTTCTTAATTCTAATTTCAGTATCAAATCTTGAAACCATGCCTGTGATGACCCGTAAGGCTACTGCTCAGGAGATGGAATTCAAATTGAGAACGGCCCTCCAAAAACTTGAAGCAACAAAACTCCAATGTGACCAATTGCTACTGGAGAATGAGGAAAGCGAGGAGGAATTCAAGAAAATAGTTGACAAAAACTCAAGCCTTAAACGGGAGTTAGTAGACCTACATCAACAATATTTGAATGTTGTTGATGAACGCGATCAACTGAAGGTAGTCACGGATGGTTTCAATGACTGTAGTAATTTGTATGAGGAGGCCTTAAGTAAGGTTAGGGACTTAGAAGATGAATTAATTCATGCTAAAAGTCGTATCATCCAGTTAGAAAATGAAAAAGAATGTAATCGGGTTAAAGAAACAAACCACTTATATGATGAATTGTTAAACAGTAATTGTAACCCTCGTTCCATATTAACTATTGACCTCACTGAAGATTCCTTGCTGAAACAGAGTAGTTTAAAATGTAGTCATAACAAAATGAAAAAATATGCAAAAATGAATAGATTAATTAAAAAATGTAATCAATTTAGGAAACAATATAAACACTTTTCCAAAAATATTCCACTGAGGAGAGAACGTGTTGATCTAATGAAAAAATTAAACAATTATCAAATCAAATTAGAAGACAGCAAAAAAATCTATGAAATTGATACACAGCGCTTACAGTCTGACATACAGGTACTTGAGGGCAGACTTAGTTCCCTTTACGTTAAATATGTGGGTTCTCAGAACCAAATTAAAGAACATATTCTTGCTGCTAATGAGTTAGTTATGTGTCAGTGTACTTGTCAGAAGGTTTCAAACCCTGTTGCTGTCCAGCATGAGGCAACAGAGGACCCATCCCAGGCTGAGATTTTGTCTCAAGAGTGTAACCTTGACCAAGGTGTAGCTGATATAGTACAGGATCAATCTCAAGGGGTACAGCTTGAGATTGGTAGCTGTCCATCTTTCAGTAGCCATGATTGTTATGATTCAATTATGTTCTCAGATAGTATAGGACGAGGTTTAGGTAAATTAATTAGTAACAAAATGAGTTATTCTACTCAAAATTATTGTATGCCAGGGTCAAATTACAAACAAATAATGGCATCAGTAACAGGAAATGTATTTAATCCTAAAACCAACATTACTGTATTTATAGGTAACAGTTCTAAGGTCAAAAAATATGAAATCACTGACTGTGTAACTGAGTTGTTAAAGTTAAATTGTAATAAAATAATATTGTGTGCTTTCCCATATTTTGAAAAATTGACAAATAGACAAAATAATTATATTCATAAGCTTAATAAGCATATGAACTTTTTAGTTAGTCATTATAGTGACAAGCTTGTATTTTTTGACACCAACAGTTTTATAGAAACTTTGAAGTCGACTAGGGATACTGTGTATCTGCCTGTTAGTTTTAGACACTTAATAGCAAGGCTATTAGCTTTTTATATAAACTCAGACATAAGTATTATGTCGAAGTCTTGTATTATTAACACAGCAACAGTTAGTAATAATACTAATAATAAGGTGGTTAACCTGAATGAATGTAGCTCAAATGCTATAAACATTTATACCAATTGTACGAAGGAGGTTCCATTTCCCTCACGCACTATGAGCTCACTGCCTGGTGATGACTTTGAAGTCTTGGGGTTAACTCCGGATAATCTTTTAAACTAGTTTGTAAGACAACAGAAGGTACCAGTAATAATATTCTTATACCTAACAACAACAAGGTATCTTCTTGCTCTAAAATAAATAAACATCAAAAAGGAGATCAGCAGAATGCCCTGAAATTATTTCATCAAAATATTCAAGGCATTTCTTCCAAATTATTAGAAATTGAAATGTTTTTAGAAAAAACAAAGTTTGACATTGTTTGTTGTACTGAACATTGGTTAAAGGATTACCAAATGCTAATTAATTATGAGAATTATAGTGTGGGCAGTTGTTTTAACCGTAAATCTATGCTTCGTGGAGGTTCTTTAATCTTAATTAAAAATTGTTTATAATTCAAGCAACGAAATGACATAGTGGGTTTATCAATTGAACATTGCATTGAACTATCCTGTGTTGAGCTAGATAAGCATGTTGTAGTGTGCGTTTACAGACCCCCTAATTATCAGAACTTTTCTTTATTTGAGTCAATAATGGAAGATGTTCTAGCGAAACTTGCATCCAATAACAAAGCCACAATTATTTGTGGTGATTTTAATATTAATATTTTAGAAAATAATACAAATAGCAGTAGATTAGTAAGCCTTTTCAAATAATTTAATTTAAGTAATGTTTTTACAGAACCGACTAGAGTAACGCCAACTTCTGCTACTTGTATCGATAATGTCTTTTGCGATTGTGATTATTTAGATAAAGCCATCGTAAATTATCTGCCGTCTGATCATAGTGGACAAACGGTAACTTTTAAGTTTAAAACACCTTTGCAAAAAGTGCAAATACAATTTAGACCAATAACGACTAGTAAACTATATAGATTCAATAGTGCTCTAAATAATAAGTTGAATGATCTGGGCCTTAATATGGATGATGCAAATAAATTGTACGAGGTTTTCTTTTCAGTAGTGCACACTCAATTCAATAAAACTTTTGAAAGGAAAACAAAAAATATTTGCCTTATTTTTATATTTAGTGACTGGGCAACTAGAGGTATTAGGATAAGTAGGGAAAGACTGTTCGAGCTGTATGGCCTTAAGCCTTACATCAATACTGAAACTTTCAGCAAGTATGTTAGTACATATTCCAAAATCTTTAGAAATACCTGCAAAATAGCCAAAGCCATGTACATTAGTAACAAAATAAAATCAGCAGAAAATAAAATAAAAACAGTTTGGAAAATCATAAATAAAGAAACTAGTAGGAATAAAAAACGGAACACTGATTACTCATTGGAGACTTCACGTGGTGCCATAAGCTCTAACTTAGAAGTAGCTCAAGAATTTGTAAATTTCTTTACTAATATACCATTAAAAACGACGGAAGCTTTAAATTCCTCATCCGACGTATCAATTGATTTATTAAGAGCTAACGTTCCAAGCTGCCCGGTTGAATTTAAATTTAAACATATAAACCCCATGATAGTTATTAAAGCATTTCGACAAATCAAAATTAAATTGACCGAAGATCTATGGGGAATGTCTATTAAAGTTTGTACATCCATAATCGAGACTGTAGCACCATACTTAGCTTTAATATTTAATATGTGTGTAGATCAAGGAGTCTTCCCAGATTTAATGAAATACAGTAAGGTTATTCCACTTTTTAAATCTGGGGACAGTAAAGACACTAATAATTATAGACCAGTATCCGTGTTGCCGGTATTCAGCAAGGTATTCGAAAAGGTAATGCTCAATCAAATGCTTAATCATTTCAACAAAAACAAAATCTTACACGATCAGCAATATGGTTTCACCAAAGGACGTTGTACGACTGACGCCGGTGTCACCTTATTAACACACATATTTACAGCGTGGGAGGAGGCCCAAGATGCCATAGGAATCTTTTGTGACCTCTCTAAGGCATTTGACTGCGTTAACCATGACACCTTGCTCTTAAAACTTAAGCATTACGGATTAGGTAAACTTGCGCTCAGTTTAGTAAAATCGTATTTAAATGATAGACAACAAAAAGTGCAAATAAATGGTGTCAATTCACTTGGTCTAAAAGTTGAAATGGGTGTTCCACAAGGCTCGATATTAGGTCCTTTCCTCTTTTTAGTATACATTAATGATTTACCCCATTTATTAAAAAAACAACCACAAATGGTGTTATTTGCTGACGATACTTCATTAATTTTTAAGATAAGTAGACGTGCTCCAAATCTTGACGACGTAAATAACGCCCTACTGCAGGTGCATAATTGGTTCACTGCTAATAATTTAGTATTAAATGGGAAAAAAACTAAATGCATACGATTTTCTTTACCGAATGTTAAAAGTAGTGATTGTGACATAGTATTGAATAAAGAGAAACTAGAATTCGTCGATAAAACTGTTTTCCTGGGGATCACGCTCGACTCAAGGCTGCAATGGGGTCCTCATTTAACATCTCTTGCAGGACGGCTTAGTTCAGCAGCATATGCTGTAAGAAAAATCCGTCAATTTACTAATGTAGATACCGCGAGGCTAGTCTATTTCAGTTACTTTCATAGTATCATGTCTTACGGTATTTTATTATGGGGACGGGCTGCAGATATCGAGTCTATTTTTATTCTGCAGAAAAGAGCCATCAGAGCAATATATGGCCTCCGCAGGCGCGATTCTCTAAGGGAACTGTTTAAAGACATTAATATCATGACAGTACCTTGTCAATACATCTATGAAAACATCATGTACGTAAGGAAAAATTTAAATCTTTTCAGTAAAAGAGGTGAAAGACACACCTACGGGACTAGAAATAGGGACCAATTAGTTCAACCAGGTTTCAGATTGGCTAAAGTAGACTCATCCTTCATGGGGTACTGTTTAAAATGTTACAATAAAATACCCCCCCACATACTCCAACTCAATGAAACGAAATTCAAATCTTGCATAAAACGCACACTATGCAGCCAAGCATATTATAAGTTGGGGGATTACATCGCTGACAAAAATGCTTGGCTGAACGCTGGTCCTGCTCCACAAGGGCGCATAAACTAATTAATTAGCATTCGAAATTATAGTTGGAGCTGCTGAAGATTGAAAAACTATCTTTGCACTGTATAAATTCAATCTCTTAGTATTGTATAATTGCATAGCACACGTGTGAGCACTATGTACCTAAACTATAAAGCTACCATTTACTGGGTACGTCTTTAATTGACTTGAATGTGCCCTGGCAGCTGAGAGTATGTCATGCTCACTCAAATGTCTCGCTGATGGTGGCGTGTGTGTTGGATCATTGGGTTCCCTTCAAAATGGTTGAGCTGAATGGTGCTGATCCATACGTCATGTTCGTGAACGGGCGCCGTCAGTAGGGACTGGTCATCTCTTAGCCGCCACGGCTTATTTTAATTTATGAATTGTTCTTTTTAGTACGGATGCCTTTAACGTGCACGTCTTTCTGCATCGTTCTCACATGTATAATTTCAACATGAATGATGTAATCAAGATTTTTGTAACAATTTTATGATTTAAAAGAGTGTCCGTGGAGTTTCTTGCCCGTTCTTCTCCACAGGGATCTACGCTTTGGAATGGGCAACTAGCTTCATCTTTCTGACTGACCGACCCTTGACAATTCAAAAGTGCCTATAATTGGTTTATTTGAAATAAATGCTTTGAGTTTGAGTTTGAGTTGACTGATTCCCCGATGCAGGGACGTTAATTGTTTAGGAGTTCTCCTTGTAAAAACTAGAAGAACTGGATCTGATTAAGAAGTCACCATCAGCTCCACTTCACGATACGCATTGTGCTTAGCAACCACATTAAAGTACCTAATCGAATTGCAACCTGTGAAATATTTATTATTGAGTAGTTCCGATGGCCATCTGTGGTCTTCATCATCAGTTCCACTTCACCGGATGGTGCTTTCTGAGAGCAAATGAACGAGTTACAATGAAAAATACCCAAATCGCTATAGGTGTGCCTACAAAATTTGAGGGTTTCCCTCGATTTCCATGGGATTCCCTCATCAGATTCCGATTTGGTGACAATGGGACCACCTCGGGGGCATACCCTTTCAAATAAAAATAGAATTTTTGAAAATCCGTCGACAATTGGCGGAGTATTCGATGAACAAACATATAAAAAAAACACAAACATCCGAACATAGTACCTCCTCCTTTTCGTGAAGTCGGTAAAAAATAGGCCAGCCCTCTGGTCACGTAAAGAGTCAACCAACCGCTTGACGATGTCTCGAAATATTCGATGAGCACTCCGACCCCAAGGCCCTAGAGATAGAGAATCAGGAAAAGAAAATAATAGAATTTGAATTTATAATGGATATTAATGTTATTGAAATTGTTCAACTCTGATATATATTATCTGCTCGCTAATGCTCCGTAATCATACTCCGTCGCTGAACCGTACTCCATCCACAATGCAGCTGATACAACTGAATATATCTAACTTAAAACCTCTATTATTTTGCATAAAACTATACTGAATAGAATTGGGATTTTCAATTTCGTTTGCTTCAATTGTAATTAATTTTTATTGTCTTTTAAAAGTTTAGCTATAAGTGATTATATCGCTTTGTCTAATAGATCTAATAATAGAAAAGGACCTTTTTCTTTTCATTTTCATTTTTTTCACAAAGAAGATAATTGGAAATTTCCTTTTTGTGATTAAATAGGTACTTCAAAACTAGGGGAAATAAAACTTTTAGCAGATAAACACACAGTTTTAGAGTTTTTACAGAATGAAGAACAATACATTGTAGTTAAATGAGGGATATAACTAGGATTTTAATTTGTTATCGACGTATAACAGAGCCAAACATATCAGTTTTTGTAAGTACACAGACATCATTATTATTTGCCTATCCTTTTTCCAACTGTGTTAAAATGAATGTGTATATGTGTGATTAAGTGTGACATCATAATAAAAAAAACGACTCATCATTCAATAATTTAAATAATAGAAATCTATTTAGACATATGACACTAATACGAATCTGCATGTAATGCAAGCTTTATCCTGAAGCACACCCCGGACACTCCGTACAACGCGCGCAAAATAATTACCTACTACTACTACATAGCCAAATGACGTTGGTACACGTGCAAATGTGTGCGTAAACTCTAGTAGGGTTGGTTGTCGTGCGGAGCGTAAAAAAAATGGCGGGAACGACAACGACGCGACTAGAAAGGACTAGTTTGATTGTTTATCTAATTAGTCGGGTTCGTAATGAAATAAAAATAATATTATAATAGTTAAGTAATAAATGTAAAACTTTTTAACAATAACTTTAATTTCGGAAGTCGGTGTCTTTGGATCTGTATTTTAGTTTATTGCCACCGACTTACGAAATTAAAGTTATTTTTCACTTTGTACTTAGTGTTTTTTTGGAAGTCGGTTTTTTTTTGCTAAAAAGTTTTTATTTCTCGCTTTTTAGTGGGTCTGTTTATAAAGTATCTAAGTTACAATAGCCTAATGTCAACTTGCTCATCGCCTTGTACAGAGGCCAGCACATCAAGCTACCCCAATCTGTCACATTTTCCCAATTGAATATAAACCTTATTCCTTTGTAATAAAGTTGAAAATCTATCAAAGGAATCTGACAGATTGGGGTAGCTTGATGTGCTGGCCTCTGTACAAAATATGGCTTTTCCCGATGCAGGGACGTTAATTGTTGAGGAGTTCTCTTGGTACTCCATCATCAGCTCCATTTCACCATTCGCATTGTGACGAGCTTAAATATTGTGCTTAGCAAATATATTAAAGTAATCGAATCGCAACCTGTGAAATACTTATTATTGAGTAGTCCCGGTGGCCATCTGTGGTCTTCATCATCAGTTCCACTTCACTAAATGTTGCTATCCCAGAGCAAATACCCATGCAAATAAGGTACTTAGCTAAATATTGCTTACACTAAAATATTTTCGTTTAAATGACCTACTTAACTATAAATAATCGGTTATTATATCGCATGGTATTAAAATGCGATATCTTACAAACATTTATGTAAATACAAATTCGGAAAAGCATCACAATATCGAACCATCGTGATTAAAACTCATATAAAACTTTTAAATCGCAAAATTGTGTGTTCATGTCAGCAGTACCTACAGTGCTGCGGTTCTTTGTGAGCGCCCCTAGCTAATGAACCGCCGATAATGTCGCGGGTGTGCGGGGTGAGGTGCGGTTTCTGATGTCAGCGCGGGGTAGGGAGTGGCCATTCTGTACGAAGTACTATTAGGTATTCTGTGCCTGAAGCATGTCAACAAGCCACAGTAGCATCCGTAGCGAGCGGCGGAAGCTACGCCGCTACGAGTAGCCGCTACGCCGTAGCAACTAGCTACGTATATTTGAATAGGTGGATAGGAATTCACGCTTTTGAACTCGGTCTGAGGATTAGTTTATAAACACACTATCTACTGAAAATCAGGCTATTTGGCTAAAGGCAAATGGGAACGTGAAGGAAAACTTTTTATTTAAGACTCGTAATAATAACGTTAACGCAACTGCTGAATGTTCCTTATTAATGTTCCTTATCGGTTGGTTGAGAGTTTTAACTTTGGCACAGTTTCAGCTGTATATATTTAGCAAAATAAACTTATATTCGATTGGTAGCGCCATGGCTGGACGGCGACACCACGTTTATAAATAAATGAAAATAGTTAAATGTATAATTAAATCATGGTTTAGTTTTTAAGCAATACTTTGATTTGTAAATAATAAAAAGCAAGAGTTGAGATAAACAGTTTTTTTTTGTTTTATCGTGTTTAGATATACATACATATATCTATATATATAAAAAGAGAAGTCCTGACTGACTGACTGACTGACTGACTGACTGACTGACTGACTGACTGACTGACTGACTGACTCATCAACGCCCAGCCTAAACCCTTGGACCTAGAAAGCTGAAATTTTGCACAGAGGTTTTCTTTATAATGTAGACGAGGAATAAGGAAGGAATTTTCGAAATTCAACCCCTAAGGGAGTTAAATAGGGGATGAAAGTTTGTATGAAAACTCTTATTCCTTGGGTTAATAAACTTGAAACTTGGCACGAATACTTATCTAAGTAAATTATGAAAATTGGTCTTTTTTGTTTTTCTAAACTACCTTCTAAAGGGGGATGGGGGGGTGTCAAAATTTGTATGGAAGAATTTTAATGCACGGTCCGATTAACTCAAAACTCAGCATTTATACTTAATACCAAAAATAAAGAATTACGTCTATCAGGGTTTTTCGAAAATCTACCCCTAACGGGGAGAAAAGGGGTAGTTAATTTTACAGGGCAAATTTTACTGCCTGGCTTAATTAACTCAAAAAATGGTATAAATAATCTGTGAGTCAAGTAATGAACACATTCCAAACGATTTTTCAAAATTCCACCCCTGTGGGGGTGAAAAGTGGGGATACAGCTTATATGAAAAATCTTATTACTTGGGTTAATAAACTTGAAACTTGGCACGAATACTTATCTAAGTAAATTATAAAGTTTGGCATTTGTTGTTTTTCTAAACTACCCCCTAACAGGGGATTGGGGGGTGTCAAAATTTGTGTGGAAGAATTTTAACGCGCGGTCCGATTAACTCAAAACTCAGTATTTATGCTTAATACCAAAAATAAAGAATTACGTGTATCAGGGTTTTTCGAAAATCTACCCCTAACGGGGAGAAAAGGGGTAGTTAATTTTACAGAGCAAATTTTACTGCCTGGCTTAATTAACTCGAAAATTGGTATAAATAATCTGTGAGTCAAGTAATGAACACATTCCAAACGATTTTTCAAAATTCTACCCCTGTGGGGGTGAAAAGTGGGGATACAGCTTATATGAAAAATCTTATTCATTTGGTTAATGTACTTGAAACTTGGCATGAATACTTATCTAAGTAAATTATGAATTTTGGCATTTTTTGCTTTTCTAAACTACCCCCTAAAGGGCGATTAGGGGGTGTCAACATTTGTATGGAAGAATTTTAACGTGCGGTCTCCGATTAAGTCGAAACTCAGTATTTATACTTAAGACCAAAAGTAAAGAATAACATGTATCAGGGTTTTGCGAAAATCTACCTCTGACGGGGTGAAAAGGAGTAGTTAATTTTCCATTTTACTGCGTGGCTTGATTAACTCGAAAATTATTGGACATAATCTTTGAGTCAAGTTATGAACACATCCCAAACATTTTTAAAAATTCCTCCTGTGTGGGGTGAAAAGTGGGGAAAAACTTTGTACGAAAAATCTTATTCATTTGGTTAATAAACTTGAAACTTGGAAGGAATATTTGCCTAAGTAAGTAATAAGAAATGGGTCTTTCGAAAGTAGACTCCTGACGGGTAAAAAAGTGGTAATTCGATTTTTAAGGCCGGTATTATAGTGCGTAGCTTGATTTACTCCAAAAAAATGGTATGAATAAATTTAAGCTTCAAACTTGGCACAAATACTTATCTAAGTAAATTATAGTTTGTCATTTTATGTTTTTCTGCTCTTAAGGGAGATTGAGGGTATCAGTTTGTATGGAAGAATTTTATCGCGCGGTCCAATAATATAAACTCGGAACTCAGTATGTATACTTAAGACCAAAATAAATAAAAAAGTGTGACTGGGTTTTTCGAAAATCTAACCCTAACGGGGTGAACGGGGGTAGTCCATATCACAGAGGAGTATTTTATTGCGTGGCTTGATTCAATGGGAAATTGGTATAAATAATCTTTGAGTCAAGATATGGAAACGTCCCAAACATGTTTTCAATATTTCGCCCCTATGGGGATAAAAACTGTGAAGGTGAAAAGGCGGTCTTATTCCTTTGGTTAAGAAACTGGAAACTTTTCAACATTTGCCTCAGTAAATAATAAAGATTGTCACTTTTAGGGGTTTACTACTTACTTAAAATAAAAAAGTATGAGTTTTAGGGTTTTACTTATTCGACTCCTACCGGGGTGGAAAAGGGTAATAAAGTTTAAGGAGTAGAAACTTCAACTTCCATTAACACGAAAATGGGTATAAATAATCTTTATATCATAAAAATTGAAACGTACCAAATGCAAAAACAAGCCCTGTCGTGATGAAAAGGGAGTATAGTTTATTTGAAACATCTTAGGTAGTTTAACTAAAATATTGGCCCGAATACTTATTTCTTTAAATAAAGTAAGTATAAAGATCGTAATCAGTAATTTTTGAAATACCTTTCAGGGGGAGGTGGAGAGGGTGTTAAATTTATTTGAGGAAAGTACGAAACCCACGCGGACGAAGTCGCGGGCAAAAGCTAGTTATACATATAATATATTGTTATTTTATTATTATTGTATATTTATTTAATATTATATGTTTATTTATAACTAATTTGATCTGGATATGCTGTCAGATTACACACTAACTATTAGCTGTTATAACTTTATGACGAACCAATAATGACATCTTTGATCACAGACTGAAGTTGAATCTAAGAATGTGATTCATGAATAATGAATGGAAGCTATCAACTTATGTGTGCTTGTCGTTACCATTCATACAAATGTTAAACTGTTAAGCGTATTTACTCATATAAAGACCTGACATTGAAGTATTCAAATGTAAAATACAGACAAAACGAAAATCCAACTTCATCCTAATATATTATAAGACACAACTTCTCTCTGTGTCTGGCTGTTAGTGTTATATTCGAGAACCACTTCTATACATATTATAAACTAGCTGCGCCCCGCGGTTTCACCAGCATGAGTTTCGTTCCCGCAAATATAAGGATAAAAACAGCTACATGTTAATCGAGGGTGTCAGCTACCTCCATACAAAATTTTATCAAAATTGGTCCAGCCGTTTGAGCGCGAAGAAGAGACAAACATACACACACACACAAATTTTCGCCTTTATAATATTAGTGTGATTAAAATCTAATTTCTTGCCTAAGTTTTGTTCTTATTAACTACGCTGCCTGTTTTTGATCAGCTTTTTATCATCACTTTGAGAATTTATTCCGTAAAATTATTTTTTAAGGATAGTTTATTCAACCTGCATTTATAAAAACAAAATCTCGACATTTTGTCTAGTCGAAAAACCCATGCGAAGTAGGGGCTGGTCGCTAGTGTCCTATAAAGAAATAGCCAAAATTCCTACACGATTTAAACGCTCAGCTCGTGGAGCGATGAATTCCAGTGAGTGCTCAGAATCATCTCGGCTTTTAATTTCAGCATTACGATTGAAAGTAGAGCACTTTATTACAAGTAAGGTTGAGGAATATTTGAAGGACGAATTCTATCGGCACCCTCTTTCTATTAATCGCTTTTACAGTCATATTGAAGCACGCACAATCTTTATTTAATTTATTACGAAATACGAGTCTTCGGGACGCTTTTATCTTGTAATAGACAGACACTTTATTTTTTATTTGTGGTTTTTTTTAAGCGTATTTTTAAAGAAAACATAATGCGTAATATTTTTTCGGTAAAACATGACGCAAAAAAAAACACAAACAAAAAAGAACAAGGTGGAGGAACATCTGCGCTTTATTAGTGCATAAAGTAAAATATTTATAATTAGGAAACCAAATAATTATAAATATTTTACTATATATTTTAGAATTATGTATTTATTTAAGTATACTTATGTTATTTTTTGCATTAATTGTGTAAGTTTATTTAATATTTTAGTTTTAGACTTAACACATTCATATTTTTCTCTTCTTGTTATCACACACTATTGTCTACATTTCTTTTTTACTTCTCCTTTCGCAGGTCTGCTGGAAGAAATTTCTTAAGAAATAAGCAGTACCTTTGTACTCAAATTATACATAACTAATAATTATACATAACGTGTGTTATAGTATGTGCCAGCCCCCAAACTGCAAGAGTGCACTAACCTACATACCGCGCATAGAAACAGCCTTGCGCGCGAGCCCCGAACCGCTGACGCTGCATAGTGACGCACGCCATACAATGACCCCGTTTATCGGATGCATTTTTACCTTTTCTAAAATAAGTAATAAGATGGCATTCTGTATCTAACATCGATCGGAATAGGAATTCTATTTTTGTAATATTTTAAATATTGTAATTTTACTCTAATTAAAGTTAGTTTGAAACCATTTTGGTTTTTCTTGGGTCCTCCGACAGCGACGTACATATTTGGCGCAGCCGGTAGGATACTCGAGGCGTCTCGAGTTAAGCTAGATAGGGCTATTCTGATATCGAATATCGTCCAGCTAATTCGCTACCGCCGCCGTGAGCGATCGCGTTCGCCGAGTATCCTGAACAAGAACCTGACGTCCTGCGCGGAGGAGAAATCCAGACATCGATCCCAGAAGTACCGAGATGCAGCTTATGTAAGTACACTGACAATCTTTTCTGTGAGTTGCTTTCAATTCCTTCCCTTTTACCTAAATTAGTTAATTTTAGTTGCAATCATTTTTCACCCTAGGCAATCTACCGCTGAAGGGCCTACGCGCTCTAGACTAGCACGTAGGATAGATATAGACTTAAATAGAGATATCGGGGTAGGTTTAGAAACTACGGTTAATACTTTAGAGAATTCATTAAGTTTAGAGAGTCGTGAGCCGGTCATAATGTCGGATCCCGATACGATTTTTAAGACTTTACGTTTAGTACCAGATTTCGACGGTAATCCACACGTATTGCCAAGATTTATACATCTTTGTGATCAAATTGCTTCTGAGTATTCAGGAGCTAACCCGGATAATGCTTTGGCTAGGCTATGTCTAATTAATGGTATTTTAAATAAAATAACGGGGCCAGCTGCGCGTATTATAAATTCAAATGGCATATCTGAAGATTGGAATAGTATTAAATCGTGTCTCATAAATAACTTTTCTGATCAGAGAGACGAGACCGCGCTTTACAATGATTTAATGTTGGCAACACAGGGAAACAATTCACCTCAAGAGTTTTATGATCGATGCCTTAATCTATTCAGTACCATTATGACGTACGTTACCTTACACGAAGATGTTAGAACAACTATAGAGGCTAAACGTACTCTGTATCGGAAATTAACCATGCAGGCATTTGTTCGCGGTTTAAAAGAACCATTAGGGTCACGTGTACGTTGCATGCGTCCTGATAGTATCGAAAAGGCGTTAGAGTTTGTGCAGGAAGAATTGAACGTCCTTTATCTGCAAACCCGTCAGGAACCAATAACTGATAGAAAGTCAAATGTGATTACAACAAAAACTTTGCCGATGGCCGCATCAAACGATAACGCCAACCCTATGTCTAGAACGTTCAATTTCAATGCACGAGCCGGGCCCATTGCAAACTTTCAGCCACTGCAGACATGGAGACCGAATTTTCAAGTTAACCGGCCTATCCCGTTTGGGAACGCTTCCGGAATGCCGTCGCATTCGCAACAAATGTTCGCCCACCGATGTCACACACCCAGCAAATGTTCCGCGCAGCTCCACCCAACTACAATCGTTTCAACAATAATTTCCAAATACAACCGCGAAACATTCCCCAAAATTCTGGCCCTAAGCCTATGAGTGGTGTTAGCCATTATATTACTAAGGAAAGGCCGTCGTTTGGTCCATCAGCAACTCATGACTGGCGTAGCCATGGAAACCCACCTCCATCTAACTACTTTAAGACTAAAGAGATGAACATGAACGTGTGTTTAGATGACGGTGGACAGTACTACTATTATCCAGAATATTTTATTGAACCGGATTTTAATTGCTACCTAGAAAACCCAGAATATTACAACACAGAACCGACGTATTGCGCAGGCACTGATTTAAACTCCGAAAATTTTAGTTACCCGGTCGATGCAATTGGCGAATCTGAACCATCTACGCCTAAATCCAGTAATGAACAGGATTTTCAGAAGCGGAAAACATCAGACAAGTCAAAATAGAATTAAATCTACATACACAAAGACAGCTTCCATTCATTCAGATTTCACAACCACCATTAAGATTGCTGATTGATACGGGCGCAAATCAATCATTCATCAGCCCGGAAGCTGTACAAACACATTTCAACAGTTTCCCTTTAAATTTCGATCCCTTTGAGGTCACAAACGTACACTCTACAACAAGGAATAACTATTCCATAAATATTCCCACTTTTACTGAATTTCAAGAGCATGATGATATTAAATTATTCATTTACAAGTTTCATGAATACTTCGACGGGCTTATAGGATTAGACTTACTCGACAAATGGGAAGCCAAAATCGACCTTAAAGATAAATTGCTAATAACTCGTAATGCTACCAATACAATTAGAATGTACAACTCGCGTAACGTAAACCTATATGAGGACGTCATACCAGCTAACTCATCAAAAATACTACGGGTACCGATCAACTTACATGACGGCGATGCGTCAGTTTCTGAGCAGATTATAACGAATTGTATAATTAGAGATTGCCTAACTACAGTAAAAGATAACCGTGGATTTTTGGAAGTTATTAACCCAACCTCACATGACCTAATATTCTCAATGGATCGTGCTGTAAAAGCGGAGACCTATAATATTCGGTGCACGCGTACCGAACAATCTCACGACACTCAACATGCGAACATTAAACACACGTCAGCTAGAGCGAAAGACGTTATAGCCCGTTTGCGTACGGACCACCTCAATGACGAAGAACGTATTAACTTAGAAACTTTATGTGGAAAATACGCTGACATATTCTATATAGACGGAGAGGCTCTAACATTTACCAACAAAATAAAACACCGTATTCGAACCAGCGACGAAATCCCCATTCACACAAAAAGCTACCGATACCCGTACATACATCGAGATGAAGTCCGAGATCAGATAGGCAAAATGTTGGAGCAGGGTATTATAAGACCGTCGGAGTCTGCCTGGAGCTCGCCTATCTGGGTCGTCCCAAAGAAGGCAGACGCTTCAGGAAAAGCCAAGTGGCGTCTAGTAGTTGATTTTAGAAAATTAAACGAAAAAACCCACGACGACAAGTACCCCATACCGAACATTAACGACGTTTTAGATAAGCTCGGGAACTGCCAATACTTCACAACCCTTGACCTTGCAAGCGGATTTTACCAGGTTGAGATGGACCCCGCTGACATCCCCAAGACCGCATTTAATGTGGAGAATGGTCATTACGAGTTTTTACGAATGCCCATGGGGTTGAAAAATTCGCCATCAACATTCCAACGTGTTATGGACAATGTCCTCAAAGACCTTCAGAACACGGTCTGCCTGGTCTACTTGGACGATATCGTGGTGTTCAGTACCTCCCTGCAAGAACACATAATCAACCTTGAAAAGGTATTCAATAAATTAAGAGAGTCAAACTTTAAAATTCAATTAGACAAATCGGAGTTCCTCAAACTAGAAACATCTTATCTAGGTCACGTGATAACTAGAGAAGGCATCAAACCAAATCCGGACAAAATCGCCGCTATCCAAAACTACCCTATTTCAACTACCCCCAGAGAAATCAAACAATTCCTCGGTCTAGTAGGCTACTATAGGAAATTTATTCCGGACTTCGCGCGCGTAACAAAACCTCTAACACAATGTTTAAAAAAAGGAAGAAAGATAACAATTAATTCTGAGTACACCGCAAGTTTCGAAAAATGTAAAGCCCTAATAACTAATGATCCGATCCTACAGTACCCAGATTTCCACAAGGAATTCATTCTAACTACGGATGCTTCTAACGTCGCTTTAGGTGCTATTCTATCACAGGGAACGGTCGGCGCGGACAAACCTGTTTGTTACGCATCCCGTACTCTCAATGAGAGTGAAATAAACTACAGTACAATCGAAAAAGAGCTCCTTGCAATAGTTTGGGCTACAAAGTATTTTAGACCGTACTTGTTCGGAAGGAAATTCAAGATCATCACAGATCATAAGCCGCTCCAATGGGTTATGAATCTAAAGGAGCCCAACTCTAGACTAACCAGATGGAAGCTGAAACTATCCGAGTATGACTTTACTGTCATATACAAGAAGGGTTCGAGTAATACAAATGCGGACGCTCTCTCCCGTATCCAAATACATAACGAAGAAACATGTTCAATGGTGGTAAATGCTCCTGAACATACAGCTTCAATAGATAACTCGTCAACAGTATCAGCCCATACCAGTCAAGAAAACCCCATTCTTGAAATTCCGATTGTAGATCAGCCATTAAATAAGTTTCATAGACAAATTTGCATAACGGTAGTTGGTGATATAAAAAACCGCCCCACGACATCTAAACCCTTTGATACACATAGCAGAACGGTCGTCCAGGCATCTCAATCAAATTTAGAATCGGACATTATCAACATCATCAAAGAATACGTAAACCCTAAGGTTAAAACTGCGTTACTTATAAAACCCCCTCTGGCAATGTACAGTATCATACCTATCATTCAGGATAAATTTAAAAGTTCGTCAATGAACCTCGTTTTGGCTAAAAGAGAGGTTGAGAATGTTAAAGAATACTTAAAGCAACAGGAGATCATCAAGCATTATCACAACGGTAAAACAAATCACCGCGGAATAAACGAATGCTATCTAGCCCTCTCTGAGCGCTATTACTGGCCAAAAATGAAAGATGAGATAGCAAAGCTCGTCAATGATTGCATTATTTGCGGGCAAGCAAAGTATGACCGTCATCCCATAAAACAATGCTTTAATATAGTACCCCCGGCCACCAAACCATTTGATACCGTTCATATAGATCTGTTAACAATCCAGAATGAAAAATACCTAACAATCGTAGACGTATTTTCTAAATACGCACAAGCTTATTACATACGAGATGGTACAGCCGTTAGCGTCCAACAGGCGTTATTGAAATTCTGCACGCACCATGGTCTGCCATTGACCATCGTATCGGATAACGGTACGGAATTCACTAACCAATTATTTAACGAATTCATTAATCTGCATAAAATAATTCACCACAAAACTTTGCCACATGCCCCTAATGACAATGGGATTGTGGAACGTTTTCACTCATCCCTATTAGAACATTTACGTATTTTAAAACTAACTCATAAAGACGATGACGTAATCAACCTCGTTTCCTATGCGATTTTAGCATACAACAGCACAATACATAGTTTTACAAAATGCCGACCATTTGATATTATAACCGGACACTTCGACCCGCGAGACCCCTTTGATGTAGATCTAACTAAACATCTCTTACAGCAGTACATGCAAAACCATAAGGAAAAGATTAAATTAGTCTATCAAGTAATAAATGAGTCCTCCCTCGCAACCCGCACTAAAATTACGGAAAACCAGAACAAAACTCGCGAGCCCGAGATCGAGTATCAACCCCAACAACGAGTTTTTGTCAGCAACCCTTTAGCAAGCCGTCAAAAACTAGCTCCCAGATATACTCAAGATATAGTTTTAGCCGACCTACCTATACACATCTATACATCTAAAAAGCGAGGTCCCGTCGCTAAAAGTCGACTAAAAAGAGTACCTAAAAGCGCTCTATTGTTACAGGGTGCTACTGGTCCTGACTGCTCATTTGACAGCAGCCCAGGAAACACACCAGAAGATAATACTTGAAAGCCTGGACGATGGCCCAGGAATCCTACCCTTTCGGCTTGGTGCAACCAAACTTATAACCCATCATCATACCTTCCTGCAGTACTTTCAAATTAAGGACATCGATTTAAATATTAGAACGTTACAGGATCAGTTAGACAACTCTAGGCTAAAATTAGAGAATAACACACACATGCTGTATGAAGACCAATTAGACTATCTTTCGGAAAAACTGCAATGCGTCTCACGCCAACTAGAAACGTTAAAACCAGGTCGTGTAAAGCGAGGTCTCATAGACGGTCTCGGCTCTATAATAAAAAGCGTCACAGGAAATCTGGACTACTCAGACGCGGTCAGATACGATAATACTATCAAAATCCTTCAGGAAAATAATTACAAAACTAGTGAGGAACTAAATAACCACATCAGTTTCAGCAAGGAATGGATGGCCCAACAATCCGATATTATCGGTCAATTAGTAGCTAACCAAGTTAAAATGAATGATACACTAAAATTATTACTAGACAGAAACGCTTACGAAGATTGTAGCCTTATAAGATTTGCAAAATTCGGACAGTGTTTAACTATACTAGCTGAAAATCTAGATAAAGTACTAAACGAGTTAGTTAGAGTGGAGAACATGCTGGCATTCATTCACAGCTCAAGCGTACATCATTCCATGATTAGCACAGGAGTTCTACGGCATATGATTGATAGACTAGTTAAAATCTACGGTAGAGATAAGATAATAGATTTAGAACTTAGAGAATACTATGACATTATTAAACCGGGATATTATTATTCAGGCAGTCAGATAGTAATTATATTTAAATTTCCAATATTTGCTGCAGAAACATATGACCTCTATAAACTGTCAATAGCGCCCAATAAATTTAGGCAAGCCCTTATCCCACCTCATCCATTGATCGCAACAAGCAGGAAAGGTTATGTGTATATAGAGGCTGAATGCCCGAAGTATAACAACTGGTATCTCTGCGGAAAAATGACAAGTCACCAGCTGCACGAAACCCCAGACTGTATGCAGAAACTCATTATGGACCAGACCCTCGATGGAAGCTGCGAAATCGTAACCACATCATTATCAAGAATAGCTATGGAAGAGTTAGATGAGAAGCATTACGTCATATCGGTTCCCAATACAACGCGAATACATACCTTGTGTGGACGAGAGGAATACACACCACTGACTGGCACTTACTTGGTCACTATACCTGTAAATTGCTTCTTGTACACCCCAGAGTTTACCATCGCCAATCTCAATGATCATGTGGAAGGACAACCAATCAAAATTACGCAGCTACACTACAACACAGAAGGCCACCCGGAACCAGTACAAGTCAACCTCAACTCGATTGATCTTACTAAACTACACGATGCACAATACAAAGTAATGTCACAGCCTCCTTTACGGGTGCAACCTTTACCATCGGAATACTTATACCATACAACGATTCCGTTCTACATCGTATTATCCAGTACACTTGCACTCGGCACATTCATCGCTATAAAACACTGTAAGAAACCGAAGCCCGTAGCCGAGAAACAATCTACAGGAGACAAGATTTATGCAGAGCCTGGAGCATCTGAAATAACGAAGACACACTCAACAATATTTTCTCAGTTCAGACCTCAAAAATAATTGCTGATCTGACGGTGGAGGTGTTATAGTATGTGCCAGCCCCCAAACTGCAAGAGTGCACTAACCTACATACCGCGCATAGAAACAGCCTTGCGCGCGAGCCCCGAACCGCTGACGCTGCATAGTGACGCACGCCATACAATGACCCCGTTTATCGGATGCATTTTTACCTTTTCTAAAATAAGTAATAAGATGGCATTCTGTATCTAACATCGATCGGAATAGGAATTCTATTTTTGTAATATTTTAAATATTGTAATTTTACTCTAATTAAAGTTAGTTTGAAACCATTTTGGTTTTTCTTGGGTCCTCCGACAGCGACGTACATATTTCGTGTGTACATAAATAATAAAATAAAATAAATAAATAATTATAACATTTAAAATCACATTTTAGCAATTTATAGATCTGCAGATCATCCATGTACAAATATCTGACGTTATTCTAATATTATTCTCACAAGTTACAATGTATTGTTAGAAATATTTACAAGGAATAAAACTGAACATTATTTTATTATAACAGCATCTATTGAAGTATGATTTTAACGAGCCACTTGTATTATAGACTTACTAAAGATCATACATTGTGTTTAACTATTAAACTCCGCCATCGTCTTGAAATTTCTATTCCAAACTATGAAAGACTCTTTAGATTCCAGTTTAACATGAACATTAGCGTCTATTCATAAAAGGGTCGCCTACACGTAAAGCTGTTCCTTGCGACGGAGTTCATGAGCCAGTGAATGAATGACGTATCTGAAGCAAAGGCCTTTGTGAACATGACGCTCCTACTCCAATAGCTACTGATTGTCACCCGGGACTTTGACGTCTTTTCATTTTTCAATGAGCTTTACCCACGTAACTGAAATGAAAAGAAAATGTGCTGAATGTGTTGTCGTGTATTTCAGTCTAGGAAAAACAAAAAAAAAAGAATGATTCATTGCTGGTGCGAAATAATACTAAATTCTATTTAGCGAGAGATAGCAGCAGACCTTCCACATGTGTTCTGTATATGTATGTAATTTTTCGCCATCATTTTATTAACATGTTTATTGCATAAATTAATTAAAACATCAACACATTTCGCTGCTTATATTTAGAGCAATTAATTTTTAAGTTCATTCGTGTAATAACTGCGAGGAAATGAGTTCCAGGTCAGGTTTATAATTATTTGTTGCGGGAAGCAGCCGCGCCCTCGTTTCTGGCGAAATGCCAATTCCTGTCACGCGGCTCCACAGGTGATCAAAAAGAACAAAAAAAAAAAAAAACGAAAATCCTACGAAAACCACTTTTGTGTTTAATTTGTATAAACGCAAATCCGTGAAAGCAAATCGATGTGAGTAAATTTAAGCGTTTACCTAAAATAACAGTGAACGGAATATAACTTTGAGTAGATTTATCCTTACAACGAGAGCCAAGATTTTTTTGGGTAGTCTACTAGTTCTTAAGTTAAGGTATAATCCTGAAGCTGGCCTAACGCCAGTGAAGACTACGCCAATAAGTTCTGGCGCATTTTAACTTGTCTCACCTCAATATTGTTATCTTACTATCCGAAAAGATAAAATAAATCCGATCTAAAGATTAGAACTACTATATTAAACTCAAACTCAAACTCAAACTCAAAGCATTTATTTCAATTAAACCATTTACAGGCACTTTTGAATTGTCAAGAAGTCGGTCAGTCAGGAAAAAATGAAGCTAGTTGCCCATTCCAAAGCGTAGTAGGTACCTATGGAGAAGAACGGGCAAGAAACTCCATGGACACTCGTTTTAAATAATATTTTTACAAAATTATTAGTTACATCATATATTGAATTATAAATATGTGAGAACGATGTAAAAAATAAATAAAAATCAAGTACGCGTTAAAAGTGTCCAGAGTACAGCAATTAGTAACAAAATAACAATCCAAAAATAAAATAATTAAAAATAAGCCGTGGCAGCTAAAAGATGACCAGCCCCAACTGACGGCGCCCGTTCACGAACATGACGCATGGATCAGCACCATCCAGCTCAACCATTTTGTAGGGAACCGAATGATCCAACACACACGCCACCGTCAGCGAGACACTTGAGCGAGCATGACATACTATCAGCCGCCAGGGCACATTCTAGTCAATAAAAAACATTACCCGGTAAATGGTAGCTCAATAGTACATAGAACTCACATCTGTGCTATGCAGTTATACAATACAAAGGAAATTGAGTTTATACAATGCAAAGATAGTCTTACAATCTTCAGCAGCTCCAACAGTATTTTCAAGTGTTAATCAATTAGTTGTGGTTGTGGAGCAGGACCAGCATTGAGCCAGGCATTTTTATCAGCGATGTAATCTCCTAACTTATAATATGCCTGCCTACATAGTGTGCGTTTTATACATGACTTGAATTTTGTCTCATTCAGTTGAAGAATGTGGGGAGGTATTTTATTATAACATTTTAAACAGTACCCCATAAAAGATGAGTCTACTTTTGCTAGTCTGAAACCTGGTTGAACTAAAAGGTCCCTATTTCTAGTACTATAATTATGTCTTTCACCTCTTTTGCTAAAAAGATGTAAATTTTTCCTTACATACATGATGTTTTCGTAGATATATTGACAAGGCACCGTCATGATGTTAATATCCTTAAACAGTTCCCTTAGGGAATCGCGCTTGCGGAGATTATATATGGCTCTGATGGCTCTTTTCTGCAGAATAAAAATAGAATCGATGTCTGCAGCCCGTCCCCAAAGTAAAATACCGTAAGACATGATACTATGAAAGTAACTAAAATAGACTAGTCTCGCGGTACCTACATCAGTAAATTGACGGATTTTTCTGACAGCATAAGCTGCCGAACTGAGCCGTCCTGCAAGAGATGTTAAATGAGGATCCCATTGTAGCCTTGAGTCGAGCGTGATCCCTAGGAAAACTGTTTTTTCGACGAATTCAAGTTTCTCCTGATTCAATATTATCTCACAATCACTACTCTTGACATTTGGTAAAGAAAATCTTATGCACTTAGTTTTTTTCCCATTTAATACTAAATTATTAGCAGTGAACCAATTTTGGACCTGCAGTAGGGCGTTATTTACGTCGTCAAAATTTGTAGCACGTCTATTTACCTTAAAAATTAAGGAAGTGTCATCAGCAAATAACACCATTTGTGGTTGATTTTTTAATAAATGGAGTAGATCATTAATATACACTAAAAAGAGGAAAGGACCCAATATCGAGCCTTGTGGCACACCCATTTTTACTGTTAAACCAAGTGAATTGACACCATTTATTTGAACTTGCTGTTGTCTATCATTTAAATAAGAACTAACTAAAATGAGCGCAAGTTTTCCAAGTCCGTAATGTTCAAGTTTCAAAAGCAAGGTTTCGTGATCGACGCAATCAAATGCCTTGGAGAGGTCACAAAAAATTCCTATGGCGTCTTGCGACTCTTCCCATGTGTTAAAAATGTGTTTTAATAAGGTTACACCGGCGTCGGTCGTACAACGTCCTTTGGTGAAACCATACTGTTGATCGTGAAGGATTTTATTCGTGTTAAAATGATTGAGCATTTGATTAAGCATTATCTTTTCAAACACCTTGCTGAACACCGGTAACACGGATACGGGTCTATAATTGTTTGTGTCTTTACTGTCCCCAGATTTGTAAAGTGGTATTACCTTACTGTATTTCATTAAATCGGGGAAGACTCCTTGATCCACACACGAATTAAATACTAAGGCTAAATAAGGCGCAATAGTCTCAATTATGGAGGTACAGACTTTAATGGACATTCCCCAAAGATCTTCGGTCAATTTGATCTTTATTTGCTTAAAAGCTTTTATTACTGTTACGGGGTTAATATGCCTAAAGTTAAATTCAATCGGGCAGGCTGAAACATTCGCCGTTACTAAATTAAAAGCGAGCGAGGGCGAGGAATTTAAGGTTTCAGTTGTTTTGAGTGGGATACTAGTAAAGAAATTTACAAATTCTTGAGCAACTTCTTTGTAATCGCAAATGAGACCACGTGACGTCTGTAGGATGTAATCAGAATTATGCTTTTTGTTCCTGTTTGTTTCATTATTGATAATTTTCCAAACCGTCTTTATTTTATTGTCTGCTGATTTAACCTTATTGCTAATGTATAAGGCTTTAGCAGCCTTACAAGCGTTCTTAAATGTTCTAGAGTAAGTAGCAACATACTTATTAAAAGTTTCCGTGTTGATATAAGGCTTAAGGCCATACAGCTCGAAAAGTCTTTCCCTACTTTTCCTAAGTCCTTTAGTTGCCCAGTCACAAAATAAAAACTTAGGGCTGATACTTTTAGTTTTCTTTTTAAAATAATTATTGAATTCGGTTTGGACTACCGAAAATAATTCTTTATACAAAATATTAACATTGTCCATTGTAAGGTTCTTTTTACTTAATTTACAAACTAAAGTGCTATTGAATTTATTTAAATTAGCAGATGTTATTGGTCTGGATTGGATCTGCACTTTTTGAATTGGCATGTTGGACTCAAAAGTTACAGTTTGACCGCTGTGATCAGAAGGGAGATAATTAACAATTGCTTTATCTAAATAGTCGCAGCAACAAAAAACATTATTATCGATACACGTTGAAGTAGTCGTAGTTATTCGAGTTGGTTCTATAAACACATTTGACAAATTGAATGATTTAAACAAATTTAGAAATCTACTGGTATTTAAATTATTTTCTAAAATATTAATATTAAAATCACCACAGATAATTACTGACTTATTACCAGTTGCAAGTTTTGCCAAAACATCTTCCATTACTGACTCAAATATACAATAATTTTGATAATTTGGGGGTCTGTAAACGCACACTATAAAATGCTTATCTAGCTCAACACAAGACAGTTCAATGCTATGTTCAACCGATAGTTCAACTATGTCTTTACGAGGTTTGAATTTAATACAACTTTTCATTAGGATTAGTGAACCACCACGCAGCATTGATTTTCGATTAAAACAACTGGCCACACTATAATTGTCATAGTTAATTAGCATTTCAGAATCTTTTAACCAATGCTCTGTTAAACAAATAATGTCAAACATTGTTTTTTCTAAAAACAACTCAATCTCCAATTGCTTGGAAGAAAAACCTTGAATATTTTGATGAAATAATTTCAAGGATTTCTGCTTAGCCCCTTTTCTACAGTTCACTGTTTTAGTGCTAGAAAATACCTTTTTGTTATTAAGTGTAACTAAACTGCTAGTGGTACCTTCTGTTGTCTTACTAACTAGTTTAAAATATTTGAGCTAACCACCTTAACATTAGTACTATTACTAATTGTGGTGCTAATTATGGATGACTTCGACATACTAATTATGTCTGGGTTAATCTTAAGTGCTAATAGCCTAGCTATTTGACGTCTAAAACTAATGGGCAGATACACAGTATACAGTAAACTAATAACATAAATCTTTTTCCTGCTTAATATTCGTGATCTACCTACCTACTCGTTGAGAAAACAAAGAGAAAAAGATATTAATATAATATTAATATTCGATTGAATTCACTCTAACATATATTTTCATGATCCTTGCCTACACATGTTATTCAATAACTCTGATACGAGATACAGTGCATGATGTATTCCAGAATGTAAATGAAGGCAAAATAGTAAATCAATACCGATAATATAGCAAACATGTGTGATGTGGTAGGTAGTTACACATGTTGGACGAGGGAATTACGGAGTTGTAATCAAAACGGGAACAGTTTACAAACAATAAGATAAATTATTTTAATATCGAAGTCGAAAACTGGTTCTGAACTTATTAATGAATAGGTGACCCGACGAACTTCGTACTGCCAACGAAAATAGTCGAGATATTATCAAAAAAGCCGTTCCATTCAAAAGATATGAGAAAAGAAATTATCTTTTTGTTTTTTTTTCGTGATTTGTTTTTTCATGTTTTAATACTTATTCTGTTATTCGGGCACAGACAAATCCAACAAACCAAAGATCATAAAAATCGGTCCATCCGTTCTTGAGTTATAAATGGTGTAACTAACCCGACTTTATTTTATTTATATAGATTACCAGCTTCTGCCCACGACGTTGTCCGCGTGAAATTTCTTGCTCTCCCGACCCACCCCGTCGCATCGCATTACCTGGCCGCACTATTACTTCGTTTTCGCTTAGCGTCTTTCTGCCATTTTTTTTTAGCTCTGCTCTTAAGGGTTCTAGCGTGACGTTAAGTAGCCTATATATAGCCTTCCTCAAAAATTGGGCTATCAAAATCAAAAATATTTTTTACATTTGATAGCCCATTTTCTTTTTTCAAATTCGACTGTTGGTTTCAGAAATTAGCGCGTTCAAGCAAACAAACTATTCAGCTTAATTATTCGTATATTATACAGGTTGAAATTGAAATACATCGAAATGGGAGATTTTACTCATCATTATGAACAACTTTTCATAAGGGATCAAAGTTGCAATCGCAAAAAAAAATCAGCTGTACATTAAGGCGAGTTATGCGAACATAAATGTAGGGAAAAGCTGATTTTTTTTCGTGATGACAGGTTTGGTCTAATAATAACCTTTTAACCGCCCGACTTCATATCAGTCGTCTTGTCCCCAGCGCCCGGCACAGTGAATCGAAAAATAAATACCTGATAGAATACAGCGTAATTAAATAAAAGCAGATTAAACGAGCTGTGGTATTTGGTCGTAAATATATGACCCTGGTGAAATGGACACGAAAATATATGTCGGATTAATCCGGCGTAAGCGGTTAAAAGTTAATTAGGTTAGTGTCGATGGGTGCGACACGTGTCTCGTGTGAGACAAGGGTAGCGGTCTACCCCCACACAACTTGCCACTCACACACACTTTAACGAACACACAGTACAGAAAGTTACAGAAGCGCAGCTGCTAATGAAAATATACACGTGTAACGGTAAATGCGTAAAATATGAAAATAGTTTGTTCATAATTGACTACTCAATCGATTTCAATCACTTTTAATATAGGTTTTTTTTTTAAATTATATATTTTGCCATATTATCCGCCGATTGAGCCAAAGAAAATTAGGTCTTATCCTATGGCAATAAGATCAATTTTGAATGCATAAAGTAATGCTAGGATCAACACGATTTTCTTAATAGTTAGCTTTAAAAAAAATAGTTTTGGTCATTGTATAATGCTTTTAACTCAATGCTCTAATTGGGGTGTATGAGGTTTTGCGCATTTAACGTTACATCTTGTATATGCAATGCAACAGCTAAGCGAATCTGTTTCAACGTGTGTTACATTTTATTTTACAATGCATGAATTTGGACGTTTCAAGGCATGTTACCAACCTTTCATGTTAAGTTTCACATATGTGTACAACCATTCATCATCTGCCTAGCTTTTTCCCAACTATGTTAGATTAGGTTATAATACATATTTTACATGGAGCGACTGCTTGCGTGACTTCCACAACCCAGCCAGACCAGTCAGCTAGGTACTGGGTAATACGATACCCCAGATGACCCATAACGACTGTTAAAGATCCACGAATGACAGACCGGGCCAAAGGATTAACGTGCATTCCGAGGCACGGAGAGGTATGGTTTTGGTATGTAAAAATGGTAACCCATCAACGGACCAACTGCAACGGCGACAAGCGTAGCTTAACCTGATCGAACAATCCGAGCGGCTGTTATTACTTAGCCCCTCTTATATGTACCTACCAGTATAACGAGCAGAACCATACGCACACATAGTTTCACGACTACGTACAGTGAGTGCACACTCGCGATTGGCATAGGATTCGATCCCCAAATAGACGCGTATGTGTGCGTACGCCTGTTTTCTCTTTTTGTTGGAGCGGGCCTTCGGTACGTTTCTATATTATGACACGTAAGTAGGCAACCCTTTCTACAGAACACCATTACGGCCTGAATAAAAGGAACCCTTTTAGCGAGCGCTCCAGAAAGTTAGGGTTTCTTAGAACTCCGTTAAACCGTTACGAGCCATAAGAACATGAATAGATTATTGAAAACCGCTAATTATTTTGATGGAGAAATCGGCTGTGCAATTTCAAAACCTAGCAACTGACATTCTTAATAAAATCGGTGTCGATTTTTTTTTAAATGTCAGTTGTTAGGTTTTAAAATTGCGCAGCCGAAATGTTTTTGTGTTACAGGTGGAGATGGAGGATTATGTGGCTATAAATAAATGGTGTTACAGAACTTTTCTTCGTTTCTAAGAACTTATTAAGCAAAGGAAATACTTACTTATCCTATTTTTTTTTATTTCGTGTTCAAAATGTCTTAAGAAACTAGGGCCCTTTTATATCAGCATATTCTTTTCAAATGCATGTCAAGCCACTTGGATTTGCGACTTGTGCCGAGTGCAGATAAGATTTTTGAGACTTGATCACATCGTACTGTGTTTGAGCAGACAGGAAAAGGTTATGGTGTAAAATTCTCATATAAAATGTGACAACGGAGCAAATGTTTATTTACAGAGCCCCGTTATGTCAATCTGACTTTTTCATATAAATAGCCGTCTCGTCACACCTGAATATGTATTATGTAGTACTTAAAGTATTTTCCTACACGTAGCTACTCTGATTTCACGATCACGGAATAATTCCATTAGAACACTTTTATTCTAGCTGCGAGTACGAAAACATAAAACGGGAGCCGCTTCCGAGACATAAACGTTGAAATGGACAATGAAACAAACGACACTTTTATGTGTAGAGATTGGATATCACCGTCCGATCACTCGTTAGATAAAACACGAACATTTTCATTACTGGTTGGTCAGTATTGTTGAATTCATTGTCTCGTTAGTACAGGTCCTGCTGTTTGGAATATTCGAACAGCGGACGTAATCAAAGCACTTTTCGGTTATTGCTTTCATAATTCATATTGTGGCTCGTAGAATGGCGAAATGTTCATAAAGGCTTTGTCGGTTGATTGCGCAATGAAGTTGGTAACGGTTGGTGATTGAAAAGGCTTTTTAATTCTGAAATTATTTGAATAGGATTAAATAAATTGTATCCCCAGCAAAGCAATTTCGCTTGAAGTGTTTGACGTTAACGTACTAATTCTCATCGGAGGATGGTGGTTGTAACCGACATTTAATTACATCAAAATTAGTGTAAACGACAAAACAAAGTAATTATTGTGACTCCAGGATATTTACCGTTAGAATACAGTTTTAACAACAAGTTAAAACGCAGTTTTAACTAAAACTGTCAGGAAGTTTCCACTTGGCAAGGAATCAAAACTTTTCTCAAGAATAAAGTTTGCGGAAAGTACGTGATACTGGAACTACTTAAATAATTAATTTCAAAGTCTAGTGTTGAATTTCCCAAGGTAACTATTATACAAGTATACGTTTTTAGTTATAAGAAAGGGTATTTTTCTCGGGCTCGATCTATTTCTTGCGATGGCAAAACAACCAAAACAGTCTCCCCGTTCCGCTCCTTACGTTGTCAAGTTACTGTCGCAGCGACAAGGGTTAAGCAAAGCCTTTGTAACGCGACGCCGCCGGGATATAAAAGTCAAGCCATTGCCGAAATCCAACAGCCGCTGTTTTGTTTTTATAGAGATTGCATACTTTTAGCCTGAATTCTGATTTGTAACAAAAAGCTAGCTAGTTAGCAAAACAAAGGTTTATATTTTAAAGGTCAACTGATAACTACTGATGCTACTAATTTGCTGACTGTTATGCAAAATCTGCTAAACTGTGTGGTGGGTTGAACACAACAAACACAGATAATTTGGAATCTAAACTGACTGTACGGAATATTAATGTTGATTAAAAGCCGTATATATTTGAACAATCTGTTTATTACGAAAACGTTACGTAACGGTAGTTGACTTCATAATATTTTTTTTTATTAAGTCAATAATAGTCATCAGAACCATTCCGAAAATTGTGAGACAATTACTAAAAATACGAAGGAGATTTGTTTTTTGACGTCAAAAACTCGGAGTACCAGTTTGTTGTTGAGATGAAAATATCTCTTTAGCCAAAATATTCACACGTATCATAATACAACATTGACTATAGCGTTACAAACAAAGCAAATTGATTGATTTGTAATGTATTTTGTCCCAGGCTACATATCGCACGCTTAATAATAAACCGGAATATGTCAAAAATTAAGGATTCCCATTTTTTTTAATAAAACAACCTAACTCCGATTGAAGAATCTATAGGTACAATCCCACCATGCGAAACAAACCAAAATGGCCGATTGTTAGATCATCCCTCACTTTTCTACAAAAGCGCGCGACAATGCATTAAACTTTGACCGTGATTTCCCAAAAAAGTGAAGTTTTGTCTTATTCCGGTTTATTATTAAGCGTGCGATATGCTCCAACTCATTAGACGCCAGAAACATCATTTTCAATCGATAAAGCCACTATAAACATGCAAATTTTTCAATTTATAAAAATAAATTAACGAATGTTTTGCAACGCAGTGTACTTATACTGTATGATACTTTATTTTTCCTGATCCCCAGGTCTTGTCGGATTGCAGTCCCATCCAAATTCGTTTTAGTAACAAATGTTTCTATTAAAAAAGCACTATCAATTGATATATCACTTATGACAATTAGGTGCCAAGATCATTCTTAAACTTTGATGCCCAAGTAGTCACCTATTTGGGTCATTAACTCCGAATCGACTAACCATTAGCAAAAGTCGTGTTAGTAGCAAAGTTTTCCTTGAAAAGCTCTTTCCGTTGATGTATATTTTATGGCTATTGGGCCTCAAGAATTCCTTAACTTCGGTACCCACATTATCACCTATTTAGGTCATTAAATCCGAACTGTCTAACAATTGGTAAAAGTCGTGTTAGTAGCAAAGGTTCTCTTTGAAAAGCTCTTTCTATTTATTTATTTACTAGCTTCTGCCCGCGACTTCGTACGCGGATCCTGTTGATTATGCCAGCGACAACGGGGTCGTCAAAATCAAAGATCTGAAACGTCTGATGTCGAATTCTATGAGCCCGGGGACGGGAAAACAACGGGATGCGCGAGACGATTCGAGACGTTCCAGATCTTTCATTTTTGTAAGTCAACAGAAAATTCCCATCAGACTAAACAACTTTTGCTAAGACGTCATTCCTATATATGTTGTAGTGTCGCTGGGCTTTGGAGTTCCACAACAGGTGTTCCAGATCTTCAGATTTATTCTCACAGCAGAAAATGCTCTTCACGTGGAATAATTTTTGCTATGGCACCATTTTTATATATATATTTATAGATTCTAAGGCAGATTTAAAACTGTGTACGTAGGGATTTACTTCATGCAACATATTTTGAAGCAGTGAAATCAGACTATTTGTTCAAGTGCGGAAAGTTTTGGTTTCTAATATTTGCCTGGTCTTGATAATTGGAAACGAAATATATTTGGAGAAACTTGGGGTCATTTTCAGACAATAATGAACCAATAAGGTGGTAAACTTGGCCTTGCACTTTGAATGTTGGCATAAATGCGCCTCCTGAAATCTGTTTCGCACCAAAAGATGTCATTTGAAAGGCATTGTATACGGATGTTGTCCAAGAAATGTTTTGACTGTGGATGGTCACCAATTAGCAGTGATCTTAATATTTCTGGAGGATTTTGTAATATTTCAATATGTACTTTTCCACCTGAGCAACACATGCCGTTTGTTTCTTTTTGCCATTTAACAGCTTCACAAAAAGTACAATTTTGAACCATACCTCCGATGGCGGAATATGTGGCGTAGTCAATCATAGGAGTATACGTAAATGCACTCCGTTCCTTATCAACCCAAGGAAGGTCGCCACGCCCTATGCCTATATCTTGAGACACATCCGATTCTTCAGATGATATCGACATTCTGTTCAGAGAATGTCGAAGTCGATCAGAATTCAAACGTTCGTTGCGCTCTTCTTCTGTCTCTTCATGCCGTACTCCAGCAATTCTTTCTCTCTCACTTTCTAATTGATTATGAATATTTTGTTGTGTGCGTGTTCGGGACAATGTATGATAATCTCGATCACCAGTTACTCGCGCATCACGTTCATCACTCGTTTCAAAAGACCTATTAGTAGATGTGCGAATACGCTGAGAACGCAGGCGTGCTTCGCGATCCGAAGAGGTTTCCACGGAGCGAGTTGCAGCCTGATGTTTTCGAACAGCATCAAGTCTCTCCTGACGCTCTTCGGTAGATTCTTGGGATCTTATGATCCTCAATCTTTCAGCTCCTTTGGAACATTGGGAAAGATTTGACCTCTTTCTAGGCATGGTTATAGTTTTATTGTGAATATACCTGATCAATTAAAATCTAAGTGACTGCTCCCCTGCGTTACCGGGTAGGCTACCATGTCACGAAGATAAATGGCAAAGGAAATTAAACACTCAAATAACATAAGCCCGAAGGCATATTTATTGATAAAGTAAAAAAATAAATGGGAGTTTTGACCAGTAGAGTCAACTTTTCAATGATATACCATCGTCACCGAAAATCAGTCCTAAACTGTTACCGCCTTCACCGCGTGGAGGTACTCCCAGCTTATGTTATTTTATAATTATACGGTGAAATTAGTGATAGCTTTGATTTCCACATCAGATGTTTCTGATCTTCGATTTTTATAAGTCAACAGGAAATGCCATCAGACCGAACAGCTTTTGCTAAGAAGTCATTCCTATATGTGTTTTGGTGTAGCTGGGCTCTCGGAGTTCCACAACAGGTGTTCCAGATCTTCGATTTTTATAAGTCAACAGAGAGTGCTCATCAGATTGAACAACTTTTGCTAAAACGTCATTCCTATATATGTTATAGTGTAGCTGGGCTCTTGGAGTTCCACATCAGGTGTTCCAGATCTTCGATTTTTATAAGTCAACAGAGAGTTCTCATCAGATTGAACAACTTTTGCCAAAACGTCATTCCTATAAATGTGTTATGGTGTAGCTGGGCTCTTGGAGTTCCACAAAAGGTGTTCCAGATCTTCGATTTTTATAAGTCAACAGAGAGTTCTCATCAGACTGAACAACTTTTGCTAAACGTCATTCCTATATATGTTATGGTGTAGATGGGCTCTTGGAGTTCCACAACAGGTGTTCCAGATCTTCGATTTTTATAAGTCAACAGAGAGTTCTCATCAGATTGAACAACTTTTGCTAAAACGTCATTCCTATAAATGTGTTATGGTGTAGCTGGGCTCTTGGAGTTCCACAACAGATGTTCCAGATCTTCGATTTTTATAAGTCAACAGAGAGTTCTCATCAGATTGAACAACTTTTGCTAAAACGTCATTCCTATATGTGTTATGGTGTAGCTGGGCTCTTGGAGTTCCACAACAGGTGTTCCAGATCTTCGATTTTTATAAATCAACAGAGAGTGCTCATCAGATTGAACAACTTTTGCTAAATCGTCATTCCTATATATGTTATGGTGTAGCTGGGCTCTTGGAGTTCCACATCAGGTGTTCCAGATCTTCAAATTTATTCTCTCAGCAGAAAATGCTCATCACGTGGAACAATTTTTGCTATGGTACCATTATTGTATCTCTTATACTTTAGCTGGTCTGTTGCGGTTCTGCATCAGGTGTTCCATTTTCCAAAATAAATTATAGCCTATATGTTGCCCAGACTTAATACCTATACAACAAAAAAAAAATCATTCAAATCCGTCCAGTAGTTCCGAAGATTAGCGTGTACAAACAAACAGACAAACAGACAAACAGACAAACAGACAAATTTTTTTTTTTGGATTCGTGCTCTATTACTGTTTCTAAACCCCCCTCAAGTATTTTTTTTTTAATATATTCAATGTACAGACACAGTTTTTTTACTGTTTTATTATATGTATAGATATAGATTGCAGGCATCAAGGCCTATATAAACACATATAATATAATATTAATATAACTTAAAAATACTATAAATATATACACCATTATAATTACACTAAAGAAACTAACACACACGAAGTGTCTGCGCCGTGTTTCGCTGACTGATGTCATGTAGCCAGCCACGAAACTGGCTATATACAATACCCTTCGGCCAGAACTCTTCCTTGAGAAACTTCTCGAGATGATGACTTCTCCATTGATGTAGGTACATCTTATGGCTATTAGGCTTCATGGCAAAAACCAATAGTTCAGTGCCCATTCTTCTTTATAGCGCAATCGTTTTCTGGGTGCGGACCTGAAGTCACACCAGTATTTCTACACCATGTACCATTTGTCATTATCAACTAGTCTGGTGAAATAAAAGTTGGTTTCAATGAAAAAACGATTGTCACCACAAGGTGGACTGCTGACCTTGTGAAAGCCGTGAGAATCCAATGGATGCGAGACGCACAGGACCGGTTGAAGTGAACATAAATGCGATGCAAATCTAAAGTAATTGGAGCAAAGGTTCCGGAGAGTGGGTATGACAACAACGCACGGTTCAATGAGAAGAAATCTCATCAGTAGATACAAACTGTTTTTAAAAAAATCAGATTCACGTGTGAATAGGAACGATTCATACAGTTGTAAAATTATTTTCTTTTAAGCTGCCTTTAAGTTACAGCAGAAATATCAAACTGTTTGATTAGTTAAGTTGTTTGATTTGTAAGTTCTCGCAAAAGTTACAAACTCAATTATAATACTAAAATCTAACTAAATAATCCCCGGCCTAAAATTGACACGATCTTATGGCTCTACTATAGCGAAATTTTTTTTTTAGCAGAATTTAGCGAACTTTCGACCTATTCGAAATAAAGTAATACAATCCAGCCAGGTGTGAAATCAGATATTAAAGGTTTCACTGAGCATGAACTGATAAAGAGAACAAATAACATTGTACATAGGAAACTGTTACTCTATACTTTTGGGAGCGTTGGGCTATTCGAAAATTCTAAGAAAGACTTTGCTCATTTAACTTTTATTTGTTTCTTGTTTATTTTGACGTTTTGTCTAATATCAATGCTTTTAAACAAAGGTTTCATGAAAGTGATACCGTTTAGTATTGCCATTTATTTTTAAGGGTGTAATGGCACCTCGTAAAAAAATAATCACTACGGCATATTTGTCTGCTCGTTTATTACAACTGGTAAAGCTCGGTTTGGCAAAAGATATCACAATTTATGTACAGACATCATGTAGATTTGTATACGAACACGTCGCATCCAGTCTATTTTCATCACTAATTACCCTATGTTTTTTTTATTGCTGAATGGGCCCGCTCTTGTCCTCGATCACGCCTGATGGAAAGCGATGGATGACTGATGAGGTTTATGATGGAACGAGCGTGCCCAGAAGATGCCTAAGGCACTGGAACTCTCCGGTGGGAGGGTGGACGCAAACCAGGCGGGCGTTAGCCCTATCACCGCAGGGGAAGAGTTGACCAGTCAAATAAGGTGTTGGGTGTGACTGTCCAGGATTTGCAGAGCGCTCGGCTCAGTTGAGTAACTGGCGGAACAAACTGCGCTATACGAGGAGACTTTTTCATGCATCCCAATAAACGATATTTATGTAGTGATAATTTGATAGTTAGAACAAATTGTACTCGTAGCTAGGTATATACAACGAATACAATAAGCTTTTGCTACATCGCTTTATTAAATTCTATTAATGTCAGGCTAGAACATTGAAATTAGTAGCTATTCTTAATAACTTTTGTGTTATAGGTACTCTATTGTGAATTCTAAATTGATCTTTAGCGTTTTATTTTAATTAATACAAATTAGGCTTTATGTCCTTCTACAAAGAATTCATAGTTTATTGAATTCTAACTTGAGCGTATAAGCCTAATCGTAACTTTATTTGAAAATTAATTACATACATAACATCACGCCGGTGATCCCCAAAGTGTTAGGTGTTTCTATAGGGTGTATCTATATATATGTGGGTGACCATTTTACAATTTATGTTTAAGGGGCCGGGGCCGCCTTCAAGCGGCTCTTGCCCAACCTGAGGGGGCCAAACGCCTCCTGCCGGAGGCTTTACGCGGGGGTCGTGCGGTCCATGGCCCTGTACGGGGCCCCGGTGTGGGCGCGTTCACTGCGGCGGCGAGCCGCCCACTATTTGAACGCGCCCCAGAAGGTGGTAGCCGTAAGGCTGATCCGGGGATACCGCACGATCTCGGGCGAGGCGGCAAGCCTCCTTGCCGGACTGCCGCCGTGGGATCTGGAGGCGATAGTCCTCGCGCGCCTGTACGAGTGGCGCGCGGAGGCACTACGCCGGGGGGAAACTCCGCTTCCGCGGCAAATCGCGGCGGAGCGGACCGACCTCCGGCGCGATCTCATGGCGGCATGGAAAGAGCGACTGTCGCAACCCAGCGCAGGGCACGCCGCGATAGCGGCGGTAAGACCCCTCTTTGAGGAGTGGCTAGAGAGGCGCCACGGCGCCCTCACCTACCGCCTGACGCAGGTCCTCACCGGACACGGGTGTTTCGGGAGGTACCTGCACATTATCGGGCGGGAGGATACGCCCGGGTGTCACCACTGCGAGGGTCGCCCGGAGGACACGGTGGAGCATACGGTGGCGGTATGCCCCAATTGGGCGGAGCACCGCCGTGTCCTCGCAGAGGCGATCGGCAGCGGCGGCGACCTCTCGCGCCCGGCCCTGGTTCAAGCCATGGTCCGGGGCGAGAGGGAGTGGGAGGCAGTCACCTCCTTCTGCGAAGCAGTCATGCTAGCGAAGGAGGTGGCGGGACGGCTGAGGGAGAGGGCCTCACGTCCCAGCCGCCGCGGGAGACGCCCCGGGCGTCGGGAGCCGCGAGACGACTCCCGGCCACCGTAGGCGCGGGCCTGCGGGCGGAGAGTAATGGGTAACTCTCCGTCCGATCAGGACCAGGCCCGTGCCGGACGGCGCGTACGTGTTCCACGCGCGCCTCAAAGAGATGTCAGCAGCAAGGAAGGGGCCCGAAAGGGCCGAAGCCTGCCGGGGCAGCGGGATTGTCCGAAAGGGTTACCGCTACCCCGGAACACAAAGGGCTAAGGAAGGAACACGGGTGGGTTTTAGTCAGTAAGAGTCTGACACTCCCTTCTGCTCCACCCAGAGCGGGAGGGGTCATTGGATGATTTCCCATCCACAAAAAAAAAAAAAAAAAAAAAAAAAGGGGCCGGCGAAGCATGCGTAGTTCATACAAATGTAATACCCAAATAAAATGATAATCAAACATATTGTTAAGGTAGTGTGTATTTATTCCGATTGGATTACAGAATTTCTCGGTTCCCAAATATATATTTTGAATGGACACTGATTTAAAGACGAGTTATGAGAAAAATAAGTTTTCTATAGAAATTTGAAATTCCTCATTATCTTAGCAAAGCAAAGACCCGCCCGTATAGTACAGTTGACCGCACGTGACCTTACTGTATCTACTTACATACCGAGGACGAATACAAGGCCCTTTGTACACAGTACGGTTTCTTTTTAGTACGGCGTATAAACCGATTTAATAGTGATTGTGCTGCTAACGCATGTTTACACCTGAGCATGTTGACCTCTTACCATCGTATTATCTTCCTTTTCCATATTCCTCGTCATTTTGTTTCTAGTACCAACACCTGTTTTTCAGCCGCACTTGTATGTAAGGTCAACCCCGATCCTCCCACACTTCTCTTGACTCATAGGCTCGTAATACAAGCCAAATAATATTTTGAATGTCAAGCTCTAAAATTATACGTTAGATTTTCGAATGAAAGAGTCTTTCCTATTCTGCCAAACCTTTTGTCCCCTCGTTTATATGAAACGGATAATTTTAGCATCTAATTCTAGCCTCTTTGTAGTACTAGGTGGTTAGTTGTTATTGGCTATCCTTTGAGAGCATTATCCATATTACATTCAAACATATATAGGTACATTCTTGGATTTAGTAAAACATCGCTTTTGTAGCATTTATATTTTAGGAACAATTTTTGTGCTTTTATCTTAGAACTTTTTAGCTTTTATCTTTTATCGGAGATCCTAAGGATTAAACTACATTTAAAATTACATTTCTTAAAAAAATAGAAACGATGTAATGAATATTTTTCTAACAAGATTCTACCTATAAATAAGACTGCAACGACCAAAGTAAAGATAAACGCTATAATTACGAACGAATAACCATTACTTTAATTACAACAGACCTTATAAATAGGCTGCAAAGCCTTGGAATGAAGGACACACTTCAACATAATCACTTAGACGAAGTAAAAAGTTAATTTAGCGAAACCTTAGGAGCAAAGATAACAACGGAGTAAAATGAATTGAAATTGATTTTAAGAACGACATTTGAAATTAAAAATATTAATCGGGTAGTTGGAAGCGATCCAGCGTCCAACTTTGTGTGGTCCACATCTCCTGATTGCGAAACGATGAGAGACAGAGAAATGTGCTCGGAAAGCAAAGTTGTGAAACGTAGATATTAGTCAACGTTCAAAAACAAACTTTTGTTTTTGAATTGCGACAGAAATGAGAGTGTAGGAGCTTGCGCGGAATTTGTGCAACCTGCAGCACGTTTTAATAATAAACCTTTTCATTTATGCATGGCCATGTTTCTGTTATTATTCAAGTGTCCCGTCATATTCAGCCACTGTCGACAAAAGCTCCCGTTGCATTGTGCATTTTTTCCAAAATGACTTTCTTCTATTTAGTGAATGTAAATAAATTCGTTCTGAATTATCATTCCTTTAACATATTATTGTAAATAGAGTGCTCAACATTAAAAGCCCGCATAAAACAAGATTATCAATCAGCCTAATGTATACCCACAAACCATGTAGCTAATTTATGTCCATTAGCCCAAACCACAGTTTATTTAAACCCTTACACGATGAAGTAGCCCACCACCATTCATATGGCACACTCATTCAATGAGAAACCGCATTCGGTTTGTATCCATCTAAAGGTGTGTAAAAGAATAATGGCTACGGATGTATATCATTATATACACCCGTAGCCATTATTCTTAATCGCGCTTTATTCGGAACGTAGCGGCGTAGCAGCGTAGCCACGTAGCCTATATTCACGGTCGTGCTCGTAGCTCAAGGACGGGTGCACTGTGATGTGGAAGCAATCGTCACTTGTAGGGCGACGACCTCTCGCATCCCTAACGTGAAAATTGCAACAGCTGATCGCTGCCTAAGCAATAAAAAATACTGTGATCGTGGAAAATATATGTCGCATTAAATATGAGTTAATGTGAGACTAGATGCTGAGTTTAAAAACTGATAATATAATACCTACTTAATTTTTTATACCTAATGTTTTAATATTAGTTGAAAGGAAAGAGCTGTCGTTCCGTTTCCAATATTTACATTACAATACAGACGAGGTAACAGTCAAGTGGTGAGGGAGAATAGACAATATGAATAATGAAGCAGTACCGATTACGTAAAATGGGTCAAATGTGAGTGTTGCACTTTTATTAATGACTCCACACAAGTATTGACCATGAAACAAAGGTGTCTCACGCTTTTACTAGGTATATTCTTCTTGCTTTATCAAGGGACAACCAAGGAGTCTTACCAAGGGGTGTCGTATTACTGAGTAACTAAGTTGTGAAGGTCAGACTCTCTTTGTAAAATTCTGGTATTCAGCCGCGTCCGCGTAGAATTGCCCGAAGCTGCAGTTATCGATAAAATATTGCGTTTCATATTCGGGGTAGTACACAAAAGGCGCAGACTGCTCATACTTCAGTAACAGAGCAACCAATATCCAGCAATTAATAGTAACACCACGCACGAGTTTTGAACACACATCCAACCAACTGTTTGTTTTTATTTTTAGAACCGGACGAATATACAATAAATGAACATACAATCATAGGTACATATTTTTTTCGCAGGCAATTCTCTGAAGCAGAATATGGGGATAAGCGGCAATATGGGATTTACACATGAATGCACAGATCCATTGAGGCATATATTCCGCGTCCTCACTACTGCGGATACCTGAAAATCTGTTAAATAACAGTATGCGGTGGAGTTCTAGCCGAGCTCGCAGTAAATCTGTTTGCCCTCTTCACCTCGTGAAAATTTTATCAGACGATCCGATCAAGACACTGAAAATGACCTCAGCGACGAAGAAACTTGGATTACCAACTCCTTATTTCCTGTCTAACTGATTACCGTCTGTGGTGAACACTTTTAAATTACTGAAAACTACAATCAAAAGACGATTACATTCCTTGCTCTATATACCGCTTTATACGGATTAACTGTTCCCGATATTAAAAGTTATTGTAACACTTACAATAATTGTTAATCTCGGGATGAACATATTAGCTAGAAATTAAACGTAACATAAAAATATAACCTCCTCCTTCTTGGAAGTCGGTTAAAAAGAAACTGAAAGAAAAACGAAAGTATCTCTTAAAAAGTTATTATGTTAATACTTCTTCGTCGCGATAAAAAATGCTGTAATAAAGGAATATCAGACGTTGTTTACGTTGGGACTATAATGACGCTATTTGTCGTTATAGGGTTCAATAAAAAGAGGAGTTAGGACCGAAATGAAGATATATTGGAATATTTTGCCAACGTGAGCATTCAAACGGTCATAGTTACGCAAATTGAAAATATCAGCGGATGGAGCGCCAGGAAGCGATATCGATAGGTCTTCAGGGCGACCGGGTCACGCTGAGTGACAATATTTACAATAATATCGATTTTATCAACCTGTTTCCTTGTATAAATGTATCTACCTAACATTACAGAAACGTATTTGTTCTGGCCAGTATAAATTATAAGACTCAAACATACACTACACTTCTCGCCAAAACACCATTGACCCGTGCAATTCGGGTTATTAACGATCTTCACGTGAGGATAGATGTATTTACATGCCATTTGAGCGAACTCGCAAAAATACTGATGTTCTTTTTATGTTATAATGTATATTAGAGCAGGCTATGTTGTTGTTTTTATTTTGTTTTATTTTATTTAGGGAACCTAATGTTACAAGCTGACCCCGCAAACGTCGTTTTGCACCTACTGAATATGCATTTAAAATTTCATAAAAATCGGTCAAGCCGTTTCGGAGGAGTATGGTAACTAACACTGTGACAAGAGAATTTTATATATTAAAAGATAGTACAGTTTTAAATTGTAACTACTTAAGTTAATTTTAAGACCTCGCTATCGCATTATACACCTGTAATGGTAAGGGAGATTTTGAAAAATAAAAAAAACTTCTGCTACCACCATTATGTACTTACTTTTCTGTAATTTGTATGGTGTACAATGTTCTACCTATCTAACTTAAATATGTGAAAGAAAGTTACGTGTCACACAAACACTTTTTCTTTTGTCTATACTTATTTGGTTCCAAATTCGCTCACGTGGCTCTGTTACAATTTAAAAACAAAAAAAAAATCGATAGCTATACAATAACGGCTTCTAAACTTTTATCTAAATGCTCAAATAGGTTTCTGTTGTTTATGCTAAGAATACTCATTTTATCATTAGGTAGGTATTGGTGGTAAGTTTACCTCAAATCGTTCCGGCGTGGTGACTGAAACGGAATTCTGTTTGACCGCAGTTTGCATTATCGGTTCCAGTTGGAATGGACTTAAATGTAGCGTGTTACTTGTAACACGTTACCACATTAACTACCGCCAATCATAAACTAATGGTTTTACGCTATTCTGATGTTAGAATTTAACAACAAAATATGATTAAGTAACAGAAAACCCAATTTCATCAATAGTATTGTAAAAGTCTGATTATTTAAATGATCAGATTGAATTTCAGATTCGAATAAATTAAAACTTCTACCAAAGGCTTAAGATTTTGGTAGAAGTTTTAATTTATTCAAATCTTACAAAACCTCAAGACTGAAAAATATATTTTATAAGGAATATTGAAGAACCCAAATGATAATGTTATTTTGTCTGAATAATTATTGCCTGGCTGTGCTCCAAATAGTAAAGCTTATAAGATTAAATTAATCGATGAAAGAATTACAGGCATTACAGGAGTAAGGCGAGAAAACAGCAGAGTTAATAATCTTTCAAATATCTAATAAATTTCAATAATAAAGTAAACTTCACATAGCGGAGCAAAGCAATATTACTCTCACGTTATATTGTGTCCACAACGAACCCTCCGCCCCAGCACAATATATCAGAATTTATATTATGAATGCATATTATAAGAATGCATATTATATTGATATTTATATACTTTTTATATTGTTGTTAGTTTCATCCAGGACTTGGCTTTGTGGCCAAGTGGTAACAGGTGTAGGTTAGAACCCAGACAGGCGCTTTATTTTCTATAAATTATTTCATTCGGTGAAGGAAATCATCGTAAGGAAACCGGCATGTCCTAGAGCCAAAAAAATCGAAGACATGTGACATCTACCAACCCGTACTAGGGCCCGCGTGATGAATCTGACCCACTCCCTCTCATCGAGAGGAGGCCGGTGTGTATATACATTACAGGATGATTATGGATTAAGACGCAAGCTTTGGTATACTGTTGGAATACCAACACTAAATGTTACTAAAATAATATGAACATCACTAGCGTGCGCTCTCCTCGTTCACTTTTCTCCGGGGTCGGGCCGTGACAGATAGACAACGTGTGTGATTATTGGTGAGAATATCCACATATTTTATTTTGAACTGAGAACTAGTTGTTTTCTTACCTACAAGACATCCACTATCACAAAACCCCACAATACTTCAACAATTATTCATTCTAAGCCTGCCGCAATCCCAGGCGCCTTTTCCGTAGTTGTTGACGAGGGTGAGTCTGACAATATTCCGTACACAGCTTTCCGTTACCTAGGGACTGTAGGCAACTACTAACTACAATTTCAGTTCCATTAACACAATATTACTGGTCAGATTCCATTTGTATGAGAGTGTTCACTCTTTTAAAGAATAATTGTTTAACCAATTTAGTTTTTTCTTCAAGCTCCTGCGGCCGTGGCACCTACACCTGCCGCGAAAGGTTTGAAATTATTATGAACAGCATTTTAGTCAAAGTTAAAGCTCACCATTATTTCCGTGCCGCACATTATTTAATTTCCATAAGCTGAAAGATGGTTAAATTCTATTTTAATGCTTTAAATACTTTTTTATTGTTACTAAGTTTTGAAACAGAGTATAATGGAAACAGGAAAATACAGATTTTGATATTACGAGTACTATGCCTAAACGTTTTGTTTATTTAGACAAAAACATATTGTTCAGGTAAATAGGCTTGTTTCCCAAGATCATTTATCTACCTAACTGAATTTGGATCTGGCTAGATTAATTTAGATTTACCTAGATGCGAAGCAATTAACCCACTATGTTCTCGGTTCACTTGACAGTGATTTGAATATCCGTCTTAATTAACTTAATATAAAGGATTAAAGGCGGGTGTTCATTTAGTCAATGTTGGCTTTGACTTTTAGCGTGAAACACAAAATACGTAAATTGATGTTTCTTATATGCAGAAACATCAATTTCTCACCAAAGCCTCGGAGTTCCATTTTGTCGATTTCATGCGTCGTTTCTTGAAGTTTGATGACTGGTTATTGCTATTTTTTAAGCCATAGGTATGTTAGCGGTAGTATGTTCAGTGAAGCCTGATCAAAATGGTTAGGACTATAACCTGGAGATAATTTTGTATGTAATATAGATGGTTGCCTACATAACAGTGGGTTTGTATCTTGACGCCACCGATCCTGATTTGAACTATAGGTATATGTATCGGAGCATCATCGCCGTCGTTGTTGGAGTTAAACATATTTATTGATTTGCACCAACACAAATACACAGAAATAGGAAATGTTTTAAAAGAGTACAAAGAAAATACCTCACTTCAATTCAGGGTGTTTATTCTACGAGCGGTGAACCAAGAATGTCCTTCCATTTGCATTACAACAGTTTTTTTACACAAAAATACCGCCAAAACTTGACGCCAAACAGAATTTATATAAAACAAGCGGGTATGTCAAACTAATGTGTCAAGATAAATCCTTAACACCCAACATAAAAACAATATAAAGTTACCGGAAACTACAATACTTAAAATATATAAAAAGGAACAAAAAAAAATAGAAACTTTATACAAATTCAATCAGAAACCACAATATTTCAATCAATCAAAATAAAAACTAACAGACCTGACTGGAAATGCAAGTATTAATTAAAATAAATAACATGGAAGTCAAATCAAGTACTAAATAAAACAAGCTTAAATGGTTTAGCACCCATATACAGGGTGTAATTTAAACGCTGTAGTGATCCTGAAGGAGTAAATATAACAGCTGGTATAGAGTCACTATACATAGTTTCAACTCAAAATAAAATACTCTAAGAATTGATACCAAATTTTCGGTTTCATTGGTTTCTTAAATTCAAATCATAACAAACGTGTCACCGCACTACGTAGGTCAATAACTTTTTAAGTTACTTGCTAATATCACGATAAATCTCTTCCGTAACTCTGCGCGCCTAGTACCGTAGCCTACTGCGCAGGCGCGAGGCGGTGTTCTTTGTCGGCGCCAACTGATGGAATATTCCGCCGCCGCCGCGCGCGCGCGCAATAAGCCATACCTACTTTACCGTGATGTAAAAATTAATGTGTAATTCTAATTATTGATTTACAGTTTACTCGTTATTAAGCTAGAAATTGCACGTAAAAACTGGAATAACAAAACTTACGTAAACAATCGAAACAAAGTTTAGGTAGGTACCTAGGTTAACTAGTTTCATCCCTTATTATTACTTTATACCGAGTAAACAGTAAAATCTTAAAGCTTTGCTTAATTTAGTAAATTGACTTACATTTTTAAAGATGGGGTTCGATGTGGTGACCTTGGTATTGTATGCACAAGGCCGCTCACTTGTTCATGGACACACATTACGTAGCATGTCTGGTGTTATTGTCCTGAAAGCGGCCTCAATCCGCACTTTAATTTGTATCACACTGCACTGCGTACACTACACACGCACATAGGTGCTGACCGTCGTTGCGCAGCGCTCGCCATAGGTACCTGATTACCTATGGTTAGAGGCACCAAGCCGATGTACCATCCGAGATCAAACTAAAACATGCTGACGAAGGCATCTATCGACGCTCAGCATCTGGTCTACCCTCAATAAAACGGTGACGGTACAGTTCTCGGGCAGCTCGCAAATTACTGATGCGCATAATTATCATAGGGATAAAAACGAATGTACTAGACGCAGGACAGACGTCGACTGACGGCGACGAGCAAAGCAATAACAATAATGCCCAAAATGAAACTCCTATTCCCTGCTATCCTGGTACCTAAATATTATTTCGTTAAATTTGATACCTATAGGGTAGCTGTCCCTATTAGTGTCCACTACTGTTAAAAATATTATTCAAGATTTCAAGATTATTTTACATACTAATAATAATTTCAACTAAACTCCGTTAAACTTTTAAGTAAATCTAACACAACCGAGCAAACTAATTACGAATTCAAAATTGAAAAATCATTCATTTTTTTTGGGTGGGAAAATCATCAATGACTCAGCTGCCGCCCTGGGTGGGGCGGAAAGCTGAAGGTTGACGTTAGTCAGTAAGAGTCTAACGTTGAAGTGTTAGACTCTTACTGACTAAATACCACCCTGTTCCTTCAGTTGCCCTTGCATTCCGGGTTATCTCGTTAGAATATTCCCACAATCCCGGAAATTCCCAAAACTCAGGAAAATCATTCATTTCAATCCATTAAAGATCATAATATGGGTTCGCGTTATCTCGTTATAAGTCTGAAATAAAAATTGTATTTACCAGGAGTAATTGAAACTACACGGACTGCAATTGGTTCACGTACCTTAAAATCCTAAGTCATTAGGTTTACACACACATCGATGTTACATTGTGTGTGTAGCGACGTAATCAGGGTTCTGTGAGCAAACGATATTCAATTCGGAAATAACAATTCCTGTTACTCATGCGCTTCTAGTACTTTTATTAATTTCTTTCGACAGTCACATGCAATTTTGCGACATTTTTTTATTTGAATTATAATAACAAAGACTAAACGTGCTCAAACTAATAAAACCTATGTACCACTCAAACAGCACCGACAGACCGTGAACTCCGATAATTCTTTCGGTTAGTCCTACACACAAAAATTATGCGTGCGTGGTATTATTTTGTAATAAAAAAAAACGATTAACTTGTTGCTAATAGTTTACGTCTTATTTAGTAAAAAAATAACCTTATTTTAAAAATTATGAACGGAACCCACTGTGATTTTATTTGTACTAGGAGAAGAATAAGTTGCGAAGAGGTGAATTGAAATGATGTTTTGGGTTCAGTTGGACAAAAAAATGGTTTCTAAATCCTTTTTCTATTCTAAGTACTAATGGCAAATAATAATGTTTATTTAAGCAATTAATTCCCGGTAGGATGCACGTAAGGATTCGATTTTTATGATCAATTCAATGGTTGTACAAGCTGTCGATTTTTCGAAATCGTTTTAATGCGATCTTCAAGCAAATCGATTCAATAGTAACGTGAATCGAATCTCTTGGATCGTATGTGTAAATAAAGGCTCTTAATAGTTCAAGTTCATATTTGCCCAAAGCATTGTGCTGACAATCATAAACAGCGAATAGGTAGGTTTATCTATTTCAAACAAGATCAATTACATAAGTATGCCGACACTTTTTAACTTGTCCGAAGATTGAAACATATTAATCATCCATTTGAATTACGCCGGAAAGGTTATCAAATATTATTGACGTACCTACCTGACTGGCAACTGTAAATATGTCACAAAATAGAGGTGTGTTAAATGTTGTTTAAAATTTTTTAGTTACGATTTTTGAATGAAATTTTAGAAGATCGATGTAAGAAGAGCACGAGATTCGATCTGTGAATCGAATGAAAAATCGATTTAAAGCAAAAAATCGTTCATCTTTATGGCCACCAAAATAAAAGGTTAGAAATAATGTTAGGAAATTTACAGGAATATTGTTTTTGAATTAGGTATTTACTGTGTTGTAGGTATGATGGAAAGGTGGGTGGCGGGTGGAAGATTACTACGAGGTAGATAATAATTATCTACAAAGTAATCTTCTACAAAAGGACAACTACGTAAAAAACCAACAAGTGTGTAAATGATACGTGACAATTCAAGCAGGTATCTAAATATTTCGTTAACTTTTGATACCTAGACCAATTAATTGTATTGTAGGTAGCTAGTTCACAAACATAATCAAAGTTTAGGAAAAGTCAGTACTTAATAATATTTTGTGAATAAAAAATAAACATGCGGAACCGTTTATTCAGAAATACCAGGAGTAGGAGGTTTATCTTTACTTACAAATAGGTCGGTGACACCGATCAGCTGTTTTAGTGCTAGTGATGTGTTTATTTCAATTTGAAAAGTTCGGTTTCTGGTATTATAGCATCTACCTACTACAGACCTATGTATATACTTACACTTTACATACATTCACATTTATTCATCATGCTCTTTTATCAGGTTTACATTTTATTTTGCGAATCGGCCTAAAACGATTCATTTCCTTATATAATTTCCAAATTAAATATTTCTATAGTTTCATTGTTATGACATTTACGTCAGGCTGTCAAACTGCTATTACTTTTTTCTGTTAATTTTCTTCCGTAATTTCTTCCCTCTCTTCTTTCTACTGAGTGATATTGGTATCTTTTTTAATCATTTATGTATTTTTTTATCTCTAATTATATTGTTCAAATTTACTTCATACCCTTTTATTTTGTTAGGTTAGTAGATTTGTTACAGTTTGGCGCCCAATGTAAAATAGCTAGTTCTTTCAAATTTTTAATATCTAATTTTTCCTCCTCAGGCCCTCAGCACTCCTCTTGAAGACTCCTTTACTCAACACATCTTCATACTTCACTTATACTACACCCCCACACACATTCCTTTACCCACTGGTAATTGGCATCCATTCTTCGCTTGGAAGTGTTCTTAAAACCATTCGTGGTCACTTGCAAGTTGGGTTTGGCTTACTCTACGACGTACTATAGGAGAATATCCTGTAGTCGTTACCACTTACACATAACTCTCTACTTATACCTCACTACTCTGCACCCCACACACTTGCACACCACTACGTTTACCCACTGGTAATCGTACCCAGTCTTTGCTTGTAAGTGTTCTTAAAACCACTTCAAGTTGAGGACTGGTACACTCCACGACAACTACAGGACAATATCCTGTGGTAGTTTATACAATCTTAAACTTATAACACTTTAACAAATACTTCACTATTCTACATACACACAACACATGTATCATACGATTCACTCTCCCTAAATTAAACACTCTTGGGTCCTCTTAAACTCCCGAGTCCTCTTAAATACTCTCGAGTAGTCGAGTCTTAAACTCGTCTTTAGCACTCACTCCGAGTCGTCTTTAGCACTCTAATCATCTACCTCCCTTTAACACTATTTTATCCTCATTTAACATTAATTTTTAATTATGGATAGGACTATTTTCTTTGAACTTCTAAACAAAGCTGAGCTTGAGTATGAAATAAAAATTAGATTAGAGGAACCAAAAGATACAGTAGTACAACTTAAAAAACAAATTCTTCAACTCGCATCTCATACTCCCTCTGAAGATATTTTAGATTCAATATTGGAAGTTAAAACTGATTTGGACGAACTCATCACTTCACTAAATTATATTGAATCAAAACTACTATTGTTAGAACAGGGTAACCATAGATTCAACAAAAAAATTAAAACTTTTATTAATCATGTATTTCATCGACTAGAGAGGATTGATACTGATTTAGATCCCTCAGAGGTAAATCGTTTATCTCAAACTAAAGAGAGATTTTTCACCTTAGAATCAAAATTTAATTCTTTAACAACCGTTTCCAACGACGTCAACCCTCAGTCTATATTAGTCAATCGTTCCTCTTCTACTCCTAATAACCCCAATGAGACCATGTTTCATACTATACTCCCCGATATTCAGTCTCAACCTCTAAACTCTATTCCCTATAATTCCCTTAACGATTTAAAACGAATTAAATACGACGGAAACTCTTGTCCACGTTCGTTTATCCAGAAAATCCAAGAATTTAGTATTTCTAGGAATATTTCTTCAAATAACTTATTGGATCATGCTTTCGAATTACTTACCGACAACGCTTTACACTGGTACCGTTTTAAACGTGACTCTTTGTTATCATGGGACGAACTTTGTGAAGGTTTGATTACAGACTTTGGCGGTTTTGACTATGACCATAAATTATTAGAAGCAATTAATAGCCGAACTCAAGGCAAGGATGAAACTATAGTTATTTTTGTTTCCATACTTACTGGTATGTTTTCCAGACTTTCTGAAAAACTATCGGAAACTAAAAAACTTCAAATCATTATTCGTAACATCCGACCTTGTTACTCACCTTATATCGCGAATAATAACATTAATTCTATTCTTGCCCTTATTTCATGTTGTCAAAAATATGAAGAATTCCTAGACAAAGAGAAACGTTTCAGCGAACCTCAAGCTACAAATAATCCTTTAACTGTCGAATTTAACTATAAATCATCTAATTTAACTTTAAAGCCCTCAACCTCTAACGCGTTATCTCCTAGAACAAATTTTAATCGATCTAACAAACCTCGAGTTAATACTAAAGTTAATAATAATGCTTTTTGTGTACGCTGCCGCACTAATGGTCATACATTATCTAATTGTTCGCAACCTCGTACATTAATTTGTTTTAAATGTGGTTTAAAAGATGTTAAATCTACTGATTGCCCTATTTGTAATAAAATTAACAATCCAAAAAACTAATCAATGACTTGGGTAATAAAAATTTTAATCAATCAGACTGGCATGATTGGTTACAAACCATTAAAAATTTCTTTAATTGTTACAAAACAACTTCAATATACGATACTGAAAAAGATTTTAATCGTCCTTTTATTGATATTTCTATCAATGACAAAATATTTTCCGGCTTACTAGATAGCGGTAGTTCTATTACAATACTTGGTAATAACTCCCACCTAGAAATCTTAAAATTAGGCTTCACGTTATCCAAGTCATTTTCAATGACAATTACTACTGCCAGTAATCATAAAAGTAAATCCCTTGGCTCAATTGACATTCCGATTAAATACAATAATCAAACTCATCTAATCCAAGCCTTCGTGTTCCCAGATATATCTCCTTCAATTATCCTGGGAGTCGACTTTTGGAAAAAATTTAATCTTATTCCACATATACTTTCCTCGGCTTTTAAAGTAAATACTAAATGTTCAGTAGTTACTGAAACTACAAAACAAGTACTTCCTTATAATCATCTCACTTTAGAGCAAAAAACTATCGCTGATGACATGATTAATCGATTTAAAGCTATATCATTTGAAAGTAGAGGAATACTGGGACGCACTCATCTTATTAGTCACCATATTGATACTGGGGATACACCTCCTATTAAACAACGTTGTTACCGTCTTTCTCCTGAAAAACAAAAAGCTCTCATTATGGAAGTTGATAAAATGTTAGAATGGGGTGTTATTGAAAAATGCGAAAGTCCTTGGCTTTCTCCGGTTATCATTACACCTAAAAAGAATGGCGAATGGCGTTTCTGTGTAGATAGTCGTAAATTAAATTCAGTTACTCGTAGAGACGCGTACAGCCTTCCATTTGTTAATGAAATTTTAGATAATCTTAAAAACGCTAAATTTCTTTCTAGCATCGATATTGCTAAGGCATTTTGGGAGATTCCTCTGAAAGAAGCAGATAAAGATAAAACGGCTTTTTATGTTCCTGGTCGAGGCATGTATCGTTTTGTAATGATGCCTTTTGGTTTAACTAATGCTCCGGCTACTCAGCAAAGACTTATGGACATGCTTTTTACTCCTGAATTTGACAATAAAGTCTTTTGTTATCTTGATGATATAATAATCGTTTCTGAATCATTTGAAGAGCATATCTCTTATCTAGTTAAAGTTCTTGAGAAATTAACGTTTGCTAATTTGACTATTAATTTCGATAAAAGTCAATTCTTTAAAAATGAACTAAAATACTTAGGTTTCATTGTAGATGAAAACGGTTTACGCTCAGATCCGGCTAAAATTAAATCAATACTCGAATTTCCTATTCCCACTACTCGTAAAGAAGTGAGAAAATTTATTGGAACTTGTAGCTGGTTTCGTCGTTTCATTCCTAACTTCAGCACAATTGCAACTCCACTTAATAAATTAACTTCTTCCGGTAAAAACGCCCCGAAATTCATTTGGGATAATGATGCTACTCTAGCTTTTAATAAATTAAAAGAAGCTCTTACTACTACTCCTATACTAGCTTGTCCTAACTATGATCTTCCTTTCTCTGTACATTGTGATGCTTCTAACTTTGGCATCGGTGGTATGTTGACCCAAACTAAGGATGATAAAGAAGTAGTTATAGCCTATATGAGCAAATCTTTTAATAAAAATGAGCGCAATTACTCAACTACAGAAAGAGAAACTCTTGCGGTAATTACAGCTTTAGAACATTGGCGTTGTTATATCGATAATGGTAAACAGTTCACTGTTTATACGGATCACGCAGCACTTAAATGGTTTCTAAACTTATCCAATCCATCCGGTAGGCTCGCGCGGTGGGCTCTGAGGTTGTCATCTTTTAATTTTATTCTAAAACACAAAAGAGGTAAAGACAATTTAGTTCCTGATTTACTCTCTCGTAATTCTACATGTCCACTTGGTGTTAATCCTATCTCACTTAATTCTCAACCCGTATCTCCAGCATTGGAACAATATAACAAACTACTTTTGGAATGCCGTAACAATCCTGATCAATATCCCAATTATACTATTCGCGAAAATAAATTATTCCGCTATACTCTATCTCCTTACGCTTTATCTGAAGATTTCGCGTGGAAAGAAGTTCCTCATCCTAATCTCCGGGAAACCCTTATCAAAGATAACCATGGATTCCCAGATCAACCACATTTAGGAATTTTTAAAACTTATAAAAAATTATCACTTCTTTATTACTGGCCAGCTATGTTTAAGGATATCGCTAAAATAATTTCTAGCTGTGATAATTGCTTAACTTACAAACACGCAAATCACTCTCCCTTTGGCCTTATGGGTAAACCAAAAATTTGTTCCAGGCCTTTTCAAACAATTTCTTTGGATCTAATGGGTCCTCTACCTATGACTAGACGTAGAAATCAATTCATCTTAGTGGTTAACTGTTGTTTCACTAAATATTCCCTGATCTTTCCACTAAAACGAGCTACTAGCGCTAATGTCATCTCTAACTTAGAAAATTTTGTTTTTCTAGTTCATGGAGTACCTCAGACTATTATTATGGACAATGGATCGCAATTCCAATCCCATGAATTTAGAAACTTTCTGGGCAGATATAATATACCATACGTATCTTTCTCTCCTAACTACTGCCCTCAGGTTAATCCCACTGAAAGATACAATCGTACTATAATCACAGCTTTGTCATTTTTGGTTGGTGAAGACCATAGATCTTGGGACACCCATCTTCCTAAAGTCCAATACGCTATGAATAGTACAACTAATACTACTACTGGTTTCACTCCTAACTTTTTGCTCTTTGGACGTGAAACAGTTACTTCTGGCTCACTTTATACGCCAACTAATAATCTTGATGAAATCGTGTTTCTACCTAGGGACATCTATGCTACTAACATAGGTTTATTGTCTGCAACTTTTGATAAAGTTCAGATAGCCCTCCATATTGCTCATGCTCGTAACACTTCAAGTTACAACGAAAGTCGTTCCTTTAAAGAATATAACGTGGGAGATATAGTCTGGAGAAGAAACTATGTAAATAGTCAGGCTGGAACTTATTTCAGCGCAAAATTAGCGCCAAAATATGTTAAGTCCACTGTGTTGCAGAAATTATCCCCATTGGTTTATATACTAGAGGATCCTAATGGCAACCAAGCTAAATGGCATATAAAAGATTTTAAAATATAATGTATATAATTATGTAAATAATTCTCTTAAAACTAGATTTTTTTTTAATGGTTGGTAAACCATTCAGAAGATTATTTTAATTTCTCTTTTTATCTGTTCTTTTCAGATAATTTTATTTAGATATGTTGCCTAACCTTTATTATTTGACTGACTTATTTTTCTCTTTGATGACTAATTTGTCTTCATCAACTATTGTAGTTGATTGGATCAATTCCTTGTAGGAATTGTTTTACTTTTCAAAATTAAAAAAAAAATACTACCTCTAGTATAGAAACTTTTGGAATTGCCTTTTCGATTTAAAAATTATATCTAAACCTTTCTAAGAAAAAAAAAACTAGGATGTTTTCCTTAGTGATTTCCTCCTATAATAATAATTATAGGGTGGGCTCGACTCTTTTCAAAATTCCAAAAAATACTATCTCTAGTATAAAAACTTCTGCAATTACCTTTTCGATTTAAATTATATCTAAACCATTTAATAATTTGATAGGATTTTTCTGTTCTTCTTAATAAAAACTGATTTGTGGTAAAAACTCTCTCTTTAAACCAATAACTAGACTTTTTAGAAATATTTTTTCTGAAGATATTATCTTAAACTTACTGAATCATTTTAAACTTATCATTTCACTCATCAACATTAAAACACTCAGCTTTCCTTTAAAACCTATTTGGTAAAATCTTATTCCATCTTTCTCTTTTTGAGCGGTAGCAACTCACTAAATAAGCCCCTAATGCCTTGTTTTCGGAGCGGTAGCAACTCATTAAATAAGCCCCTAATGCAAATTTTTTTTAGACGTTCTTAAATCCTCTAATTCTTAAACTCAAGTTTCACTTGAGCTTTTCTTAAACTAGGACTCAAATTTGAGTTCTCTCAAACTTAAGTTTTTCTTAAACTTGGGTTATTCTTAAACTCAAAACTAACTTGAGTTTTCTCTGAACTGGAGGTTTTTCTTAAACCTTGAACCTTTCGAGCGGATAAGCAACTCGTTAAAAAAGCCCTAATGCTCTCTTTCTAATTGGGTTTTCAAACAGGTGCGGGTTACGACACCTAATTAAAAAAATAAGCCTTCGTAATTATAAATAAATATTTCCTTGTTGGAGTATGCGTCATTAAATGTGAACCATATCTCCTATGTGTGATTGAATGGGAGTGTTCGACGAAAGCATGGAAGCGGTTGTGTGTTAGATCAAGGACTTATTTTTAACCTTTACAAAATTTTTGTTCTAGACCAAAAATTTTCTCGGGGTCGATGGGGAAATATAGCATCTACCTACTACAGACCTATGTATATACTTACACTTTACATACATTCACATTTATTCATCATGCTCTTTTATCAGGTTTACATTTTATTTTGCGAATCGGCCTAAAACGATTCATTTCCTTATATAATTTCCAAATTAAATATTTCTATAGTTTCATTGTTATGACATTTACGTCAGGCTGTCAAACTGCTATTACTTTTTTCTGTTAATTTTCTTCCGTAATTTCTTACTGGCTTAGTCTATGAAGGTTACTTTTGATTTGTATAATTTTAAATTATTTTTATCTTTATGTTAGCTCAAATATTGTATTTTATAGATAATTGTGACTGTTTATTGTATAACTGTATCCTAATTTAAATTCATAAAAATAATTAACACTCTCTCAGTATTCTTAAACAAATATTTCTGGCCGCTTCAAGCTCATGACAGGAGCATATGTTATGAAGAAAACTTCAATTTTCGAAAGAACTAAAAGAAGTGAAGATGAAAAAACAAATGGCAGACTCATATAAAAGGACCTCTGACATATTATTTAGATGATTCTGCTCTGGTTTCACTCAAAGAAACATCTCCGCTACAGACCACGTCCAATTACTAAAGGAAAAGTACAACAGAAGTCAAGCCTTAACTAAACTTAACTAAACTACTATTTTGACTTCATATCTTGACGGAGTGACTACGCTGAATTCCAGAGGACCATCTTCTCTTCATCTATTCTCCACTATCTATCACTACTGTGACCTGTGGCTTCGCACTTGAAAAAAGAAAAACGGACTGCGACTACAAAAACCTCTCTTCTTTCTACTGAGTGATATTGGTATCTTTTTTAATCATTTATGTATTTTTTTATCTCTAATTATATTGTTCAAATTTACTTCATACCCTTTTATTTTGTTAGGTTAGTAGATTTGTTACAGTATCAATGTATTAAAAAATCTCATAACTTCCGAACATGTAGCGATAGGATTAAAAAACCCTTCCTATATCGTTTGATATCATCCAAAGAAGCCGGGCCTTCTCTATATATATACCCATTTCGTTACACGTTGTATATATATAACTATTCTATAGACCATAGGTAAACAAAAGTTACAGAAACCCTGCTAGGATGTCATCTTACTTCTAACATCCTAAGTAATATCCTAACATTCCACGGCCACTGCATCTAATAACGGAGCACACAACTGACGTATATCAACGTCCAGCTTCAATCTTGAAACCATGAAATTGAATACTTCGTAATATTGGTTAAAGTCACGAAATGAAATACCTCGACCATTATTACATCAACCGCACAGACAAATGAATATTATTATAAATGTTTATAAATACGTGTTTTAATTTCTATGTACAGTCAGCAAAGAAGATAAGTATGCAGGGTCGTCGAATATAGTTGAAGTTTACTATGAAACCGATTGATGTTTTCGAATGAAATTTAATTTGATAAATGAACTGTTTGTTTCCTATTAATTAAATTTAAATTTATTCGAAAACATCGATCGGTTTCTTAGTAAACTTAACTGTGTTCAACGACCCTGCATACAACACATCAAGCTACTACAATCTGTCAAATTTCTTTAATAGATTTTAAACTTTATCGCTAAAGCTTAAGGTTCAAAGTTGATTAGGATAATTTGACAGTTTCGGGTAGCTTGATGTGCTGGCGTCTGTACATTTAGTATAGACTAGATACCTACTTACTAACTTTTAAGTCATGTTAAGCAAACAATTTCATTATCATAGTAATTTAAGCCAACGGTTTGTTGATCGCAGTGAATTATTCTTAGATTAAAATTATGTCTTTTTTCGTCTATGTAAGCTGCCACTTGCCTCATAAGCTTTGGTTGATATAATAAAGAAATATAAAAAAGATTTCAGTTTGTACATGTTGAAAAAGGTTGTGAATTATATACACACATTCACATTCAGATTCTGCAAATAATTTTCATTTTTATTTAGAAGTTCAGCATTTTTTTTTAAAATTATGTTCAAATGTAAATAATTTGAACATAATTTCACAAAACAAAGCTTATTCGTTGGAATTGTAATGAGTTTGTCTTCGTTCATTATTCCTATATTTCCTTTCAGTTTATTCATTTGTCAATGGAAGTTAGTAAAAGTTTCACTTTAACTTAACTAAAGACTCTTTTGTGATGGCCGTACACAATTGTAATTTTATCAAAGCAGCTGACATGAAACTTTGCTCGCGTAAACTCATAGTTTTCATTAACTTTTAGTTCCATAAACCTCATAATTTTTCTTTCGTTAAATTTTTCGGGTTTTAATTGACTGATTTAAAATACAAATAAATACATCAGTTTCAATAAATTGTTACAGAAGATTAAAATAATTTTTGAAGTTATAAATATCCCGAAAGGTTTCCGTTCTGAACTCGGTCTTTTATTTCTCACGTAAATTATGTACGTCGTCCGTTACTTATGTATCGTACGTCACTTCCGCGACGGAAGCTACGCCGCCACGAGTAACTGTTACACTACTACAAGTAATCGCTACGCCGTAGCAACTAGCTACGTATATTTGTATAGGCGGATAGGTTATGTCCCCGCTTGTGAACCTGATTTGGAGTTTAACTTATCACGCGCTAGAAAGTAGGTTATTTAGTTAAAAGAAAATGTAGAATTTATGAAGGTCGTTTATTTGAGTATTTGGAAAGGTAATCTCGCCGCTTGTTAGCCCAATTTGGGGCTTAACATATAACGCGCTAGAAATTCGGTTATTTGGCTGAAGAAAAACTTAGATTATAAGAAGGTTAAGTTTAGTAACTAGGTATATGGAAGCTCTATAACAATGAAAGCGTAACTTCCAAAATTTTCGCAAAACTTGTTATCACACGTCACTACATAACTTTCTAGGCTAAAAGTGTAAACTTTCGCGGTGGGTTTTAATGTTTAGCGACGCAAAGTTTTATTAAATCAACATATTCTTAAACAACATTGAAAACTGTTAGATTAGCGATAAGGCGGCCCATTGTATATTTTGTAGTGTTTGATGTATCTTTACTTGTTGTATTTTTGTGGTGTACAATAAAGTATAAGTTTATAAATAAATTAATTAAGTTTATTTAAATCTTTTCTTATTTTAGTAACATTTTGAAGAACAAAATTGAGATAACATCCATAATACATATTTTGGTAAGAAAGATTTAATGGAGACATTTTAGAACCCTTTGCCGTGCTCTTCAGCGCGGCCGGCTGCTGAATTAGCGCCCATAACACAGGCAGCGACTTACGCGCCCACTATCTCAACTCTGGCTGCGACAAACGCGCCAATAAATCCCACTGCGGCTGCGACACACGCGCCAACACCCACTACGAGTTGCATGCCTCTCCCGAACCTCTGGCAACAGAGTATCGTGAGGAATAGCATCACCTACCCAGACAATGATAGACACGGACAGAAAGTGATGGGGAAGGACGACGAGCCTGGCGACCCTACCACTCTTCCGGCTGACGGAGTACGACTGCTGAAGAAGCGCGGAAAAGTCGCAAGCCGGAGGAGGAAAGTAGGCGACCGAAAGTGCAGCACCCGCGAAGGCACTAGCCAGCGCGAAGCGCGATCGGATGCCGAAAAGGTAGTACGCGACCAGCCCCGAGTCCGCGACGGGGAAACCAGGCGCGAAAAGGGGCCGGACGCGGAAAAAAGAGAACGGCCGCAAGTCCGCGAAGGGGAAACCCAGCGCGAAAAGCGGCCAAACGTGGGACCACGCGACCAGCTGCAAGTCCGCGAAGGGGAAACCCAGCGCGAAAAGCAGCCGGACGCGGAACCGCGCGTGCAGGGGCAAGTACGCGAAGGGGAAACCCAGCGCGAAAAGCCCTTGCACACGACAGAGTCTGCCGGGGGCGCCAGCCGACCCCATCACGCTCACACTGACACGGACGCATCCCACGACAAACCCCGACCCAAACATCACAGAGGAAGGCGAGGTGGATCCTTGCGCCCAGATGCCACCACCCGGCCAGGCACCTCCATGCCGCAACCTGGACCGAGCGGTACAGGACCGGCAAAGAGGGAGCGCCCCGACGACTCGGCTTCACCGAGTACGCTCCAGGGGGACGCCAAACGGGTAAGGGTCCACTCCGCCCAGGGGGAGCAGAGGACCTACGCGCGGGCCACAAAGGATATTCCTGCGAGGCTTGCAGTAGCAATCTGCTTCCCTCCCCCCTCCAGAGACCTGACAAAAGAGGAGGCCGAGCTGGTTAAAGCAGGCCTAGAAGAACTACTCATGGACTCGGACTCGACAGCACCACTCCCTGCCTTCCGCGGATACCCACGGGTAGCGGAGGGCACTGTACAGGTCTGGTGTGAGGACGACCACGCCCTGACCTGGTTAAACAGGAACGTACCCCAACTTAAACTCCCCGACACTGACCTCACACTGACGGTACTCCGTCAATCAGACTTGCCCACCCGTGTCAGAGCCTCACTCTTCGTCCCCCGCTATAGGGGTGACATAGGGAGGCTACACAGTATTCTGATTCGTCAGAATACGTGGTATAATATAGCCAGGTGGTCACTGTACAGGGCGACTACCGTCGGTGGCGACAACTATGGGACTTATTTGACCCTGGGTGTGCCACCGGAGGAAGTAGAAAAGATCGTGGGGCGGGAGCGTCGGATATCGTACCTATTGGGTTCGATATACGTGCGCTTCTGGCCCACGATCCAGCCCTCGGACAGCAAGATGGACCCGACAACGACACAGACAGTGACACAGACGGACGACAATGACATTGCCCAACTCGAAGAGGTCATGGCCCGCGCGGCGATGGCCGACGACGTAGCCAGCATACCACCCGCATCTCCCGGCTGGAACGAGCAGTTACTAGCATCGTCGCCGGGTGAACAACACGACGACCAGTACAGAGAGCAGGCGGCGGAGGTTTCGTCCGATGGATCCACCTCCGACTAACCGCCCCCCATCACCGTCACCACCACTTCACATTATCCAAACTAACCTCCAACATAGCCAAACTGCCACGGCTAGCTTACGCAGGGCACTGGAGGTTAATCCCAGAACGATTGCACTGATCCAAGAGCCGTGGATCAGAAACAACAGAATATGCGGCCTCGGTAACATCGGAGGTAAGCTAATCCTTAATACACACAGCTCAGACAAACCTAGATCCTGTGCCTACATACCCAAAGACATCCCTACCACGCTACTCACTCAATTCTGTTCCAGAGATCTGACAGCTGTCAGGCTCCACACCGAGGGTGAATTCCCAGATGTTGTACTAGCTTCGGTTTACATGCCGGGTGAGGAAACAGACTGCCCGCCGAAAGAAATGGCCGATCTGGTGCAGCACTGCGAGCGCACCAATTTGGACCTGATCATCTGCACCGACTCGAACGCCCACCACCCGCTCTGGGGCAGCGAGGCATCGAACTCCAGAGGAGAGGTACTATCCACCTATTTATTCTCAACTAACCTGAACATCGTTAACCGAGGCTCTGAGCCCACTTGGGTCACAGTCCGAGGACAAACGATCATAGACTTAACTCTTGCTACAGAAAACGCGACAAATCTTATCACAAATTGGCACGTATCAAACGAACCTTCTTGCTCAGACCATAGAAGGATCCGCTTCACACTAACTACTAATACAAGGAAACCCGAACCGCGACGTAATCCGAGGCGCACCGATGTGCCCGGGTACAAGCGCCTCCTAGCCGCGATGCTAGCTAGGCACCTAACACAAACAAACATAACAGAATCCGGACAACTTGAATACACTGTAACAAAGCTATCGGAATACCTAACCGAAGCATACCATGCATGCTGCAAGCTAAAGGCACCACGAACCAACAGTGAGAGAAATCCCTGGTGGAACGCCGAACTTGGTAAACTCAGAAACACACTACGAAAGCAATTCAACAGAGCCAAAAACACCCGACTCCCGGAAGACTGGGAGCTATACAAAGAGACTCAATACACATACAAAAAGCAAATCAGAACCGCCAGAAGGACAGCCTGGCGGAAATTCTGTGAATCCATCGAGACCAATAATGAAGCCGCAAGAGTAAGGAAAATCCTATCAACAGATCAGGACCGAACTCTTGGCGCGCTGAAAAAATCTGACAACACATACACACTAACGGACCATGAAACCAGCAAGGTACTACTCGAGACTCACTTCCCAGACTGCAAACTCCTAGAGGACAGGACCTGGGAAGTTGTGCCCGATTGGACCCCAACGGAGCGAGACTGGTCCAGTGCCCACAGTCTAGTAACAGAAGACCGAGTAAAGTGGGCTATCAACACTTTCCAGCCTTATAAGTCCGCAGGACTAGATGGCATTTTCCCAGCCCTGCTACAATGGGGGGTTGACCATATAACACCATGCCTGGTAGAAATCTATCGGGCCTGCATAGCACTCAGATATATACCCCTAGCCTGGCGCGAAGTGAAAGTTATCTTTATACCCAAACCGGGCAAAGCCGACTACACACAACCCAAGGCGTACAGACCCATAAGCCTCACATCCTTTCTACTAAAGACCCTAGAGAGGCTCTGTGATCGACACATCCGAGACGGGCCTCTACGGACAAAGCCACTCCACAAACAACAGCATGCGTACTCCACAGGCAAATCAACGGAATCCGCACTGCACAGCGTGGTATCCAAAATTGAATGTGCGGTGGATCACAAATGCTCAGCACTGGCCGTCTTCATTGACATTGAGGGTGCCTTTGATAAAACCACCTTCAAAAGCATTGGCACGGCCCTAGACAGACACAATATAGACCCACCCCTGAGCGGTTGGATCACCAACATGCTCAAACAGAGGGCGGTACAAGTAACCGTAAACGACACCACAAGGGCCACCGTGGCGAAGGGCTGCCCGCAAGGGGGTGTCCTTTCGCCGCTTCTATGGAACCTGGTCGTAGACAGTCTGATCAAAGAACTGAACGACAAAGGTTACTTTACCGTAGGCTACGCCGACGACATAACCATAATAATAAATGGCACCCACGAAAACACTCTGTGCAACCTAATGCGCCAGGCCCTGAAAATAATAGAGAATTGGTGTGGAAAACACCAACTATCAGTGAACCCCACGAAAACCGATTTAGTTCTCTTCACAAAAAAGAGGAAAATGGCAACACTAAAATTACCAAGTTTCTTTGGTACAACCCTAAGCCTATCAACTGAAACCAAATACCTGGGCATATTCCTGGATAAACAGCTGAATTGGGCGAAACATATCAACTACATTACTACGAAAGCCAGCATATCCCTGTGGCAATGCAAGCGTATGCTTGGTAAGAATTGGGGCATTAGCCCCAAGGTCACTCACTGGCTGTACACCACAGTCATCCGACCAATCATCACATACGGCTCACTAGTCTGGTGGCCCAGAACAGACCTGAGCACAGCCCAGAGAGATCTCGAAAAACTGCAGCGGTTCGCGTGTGTGGCAATCACTAGCTGCATGAGAACTACACCCACTGCTGCCCTACAGGCTATGCTTGGACTGCCGCCCCTACACCTCATAGTGCGGGAACAGGCGGCCCTGGCTGCCTTTAGGCTCCATATATCAGGTACCCTAAGCAGAGATTCTAGGGTCAAACACATACGTCTAAAAGAAGATGCGATCAAATGGCAGCCAATGATGGCATCACCCTGCGACAAGGCCCCGAAACAATACTGCTCTCAAAAGCATTACAACATAGTGCTTAAAGAGGAGCAGTGCGACTACTCAGGCCCGAAGGAACTGAGAATTTACACTGATGGTTCAAAGACCGACTGCGGAACTGGAGTCGGAGTCTTCTCACACGACCTCAACATAAAAATATCCAGACCGCTGGGTATGCTCAACACTGTCTACCAAGCGGAGTGTGTGGGCATAACACAAGCGGCTTATGCCATAGCAGCCAGGAGAGTTACGGATGCCCGTATTCGCATACTCTCTGACAGCGCCTCAGTCCTTCAATCCCTAGGGAAGGAATGCATCACATCGAAACTAATACTAGAATGTCACAATGCGCTTGAACAGGTAACTGTTTTGAACCGCAATATAGTGACGCTACAATGGATAAAAGGACACAGTGGGTCGCTAGGTAACGACGCAGCTGACGAACTGGCCAGAAGGGCATCCAGTGCGTCAGCTTGTGGACCGGAACCTGTCGTACCCATCCCCTTTAATCAACTACGCAGGTGGCTACAGGAGCACACCCACACACAAGCAGTAAGTTGGTGGACGTCGTCACCAGGCTGCAGGCAGTCCAAGGAAGCTATGCCATCACTAGATGGCAGGCTAACCAGGCGCTTATTGCGACTAGACAGGAAAGGCTTGCGCCTGGTGACGGGGACCATCACGGGACACTGCTCGCTAAATAAACACTTCCACACTATAGGAATAACGGACAGTCCCCTGTGCAGAGCATGCATGGAGGCTGATGAAACTGTTGCGCATGTGCTCTTTGAGTGCACAGGCGTCACCCAGATTAGATCAGAAACCCTCGGGACACCCAGATCGTACACAGATGTTCTCAACAAACCAGGAGACCTAATCAGCTTCTGGAGGGAGGTGGGCTGGTTGGAATAACCACCGACGGCCGCCATGGCCCACGCACAATGGTCTAACTGAGGGACTAGGTGCGGAAACCAAAACCCATAACATAGAACATAACATAGAACATAGAACCCTTAGCTGCGCAATCTTCGTCCGAATGTTATCGACGATTTCGATATTATAAAGAAGTTCCGAAGTCGATCGACATAATATATATACAGGGTTATTTGAAAAACACCAGCAACTTCTTAAGAGGTCATTGTACTCATCATTATGAACAACTTTTACTATGCGACCAAACCTGAAATCGCGAAAAAAATCTGCTGTTCCCTACATTTATCTTCGTCTATCTCGTCAAAATGTAGGGAACAGCTGATTTTTTTTTCGCGATTTCAGGTTTGGTCCCATAGTAAAAGTTGCTCATAAAGTTGCTCATAAAGTTGCTCATTGACCATGACCTCTTAAGAGGTTGCTGGTGTTTTACAAATAACTTTTTTGCTAACTGTCTGAGTTAACTAAATCTACGAATAAATCAATGAAACATTTCACCATAAGGAAAAGACAACCCAGACGCAGACGCAGACGCTATGAATCATAAACGTTGAACCGCCTATACTTTATAAAACACGATAAACATTTTAAAACTCGATAGTTGTACTCGAAAAGGTATGTGGATGGAACGAAATAGGTCGTAAAGAATATTGCGACAGAGATGAGAGCACATCACATGGTCGGGGAATCAAAAGTAAATCGAGAGCGATGGAAATCTAAAGTAGGTAAATGGTGCAAACAGTTCCGGTGAGTGAGCAAAATAATATCAGCCTTTAATTTTAGAATATTAATACAACAGTTTAATGAGAAAGGGCTCTACAAAACAAGATGTTTTCTAAGAATTCAGAAATTGGTTTTTTCCACGTTCTTTCTTGTAATTGGAACACAAGATTTTTTTTGACGAGTTGTACCTTTTTATTCATTTTTATTGTTTATTAATTATGTCAAAAGGCAGATTGCGAGTTGTTTATTTATGAATAAACAACCGCAAATCTAGTATATTTTACTTTTGTAAAATTGAGCAATTAAACTTTCTTATATAGCCTTCGCATAAAAACTCGTGTCGAACATTTTTCAACGACCTTTGAAATATAACTTTGATGAAGCAATTGTGTGTAAGGAATTGTTAGATATTACTTACATGTGAGATATTGTGCGAAATAGCTGTTAAAATCCGCCATGAATTACGTCTTGACATTTTTATTCGGAAGCATAAAGGGGTCTGCAGACGACGCTGTTGAATGAACATTAAGCTTCCATTCACAAAACGTTTGCTGCACGTAAAGCTGTTATTTGCTGAGTTCACAGGAGTGAAGGTATGTGAAACAAAGGCCTTTGTGAATATGACGCTCGTCGCTCGGGGCTTAGTGTTTTGATCTCTTAATTAATTTATGCTCAGTACGATGAAACTTTAACAAATATACATATATATTACACGCTTGGTCTTGGTACCTTTAATACAAGCCGAATGCCTACAGTCGGTGAGTATTTTATTACAAGCTATGATTACGCTCTGCTGAATACCGCGAATATGTCGCGCCATTGTGGACATCGTTGTTTAATAAATAATTCACATTCCTGAAGTTCTGTACTCGTATGTTACCCATTCTACTACCTAAATAAACATTAATGTAATAAAAACATACTCATTACTCTGCAAAATACCTTGTAGGTTATACACATTTATAATAATAATACTTCCAAGCCGTTTTCGGCTACGGCGACCGTTTCATTATCAACTTACTGGCGTCTATCATGTGCTCTCATGTGGCTAGAAAAACCACCTTTGTTTACAAATGTTCTTGCACAGAGTGGACACGTGAGAGCACCATTAATATAATTGTAATTTATTGCCACTGGTGGTCGGGCTTTTCGTTCGTCACGCTTAGAATCCAGTTTTGAAAACCGACGAGTCTCAAAGTCAAACACTTTCTGTTGTACTAGTGACCTCCACTCTCCGCGGTTAGACGCAAGCTCTTCCCACCGAGATGGATCTACGTCACAACCCTTCATGTGACGCTTAAGCACATCCTTAAATCTTAGGAATACACATTTATAACCATAACCTGGCTGTCGCCCCCGACTTCATCTGGGATCAAGGATGAAATATGTATATGTCTTATGTCCTATGTCTTCCAGGTCTCTGATAAATTTCATAACTATCCGTTCAGCCGTTTTAGGGTGAAAGCGTAACTAACAAACTCACTTTCGCCTTTATAATATTAGTTATGATAACTACGGCTGATAATATGATACGGCGGATAATGATGTAGAAACAAAAATATTGTACCAGTTTAATAGGCGTTAAATGTATAAAACCAATAAGTGTTTTCCGTTGTTCTTGATGATTATATAACGTTTAGTAAATAAAACAGTTTGCCAGTTTCATTATCATCCGTCTTTCTTACAGACTGTCTGATTTATCATCAAACAGATAAAAGTTCTCGAAAAATATATATTTTTTTCTGATACTCGACTAACTTTTCGTCTCGGAGTAGAATGATATATTATTGAGAGCCTTGTTATTTTCTTTCTATTTGTTTTTTATAACAAAAAGAGGGCTCAAATGACATTTGCTTCACTAACTGGACTTGATCGTTATGAAATGTGAGTATAATAAAATAAAGGTTACGAAATAAAATCTGTTTAAATAACCCAACTGATAAAAGTCAGTTTTTCGTCAACTCAGTTGATTGCACACAGTTTATCCGGTATGTAAATAAGCCAAATTATGTGTTAATTTTGATAAACCAAATTAAATGCAGATATATTTTTCGTACGCTCAGGTTGATAGCCAATTAGAGTTTAATACGCAAGTGTAAAATAGTTTCGTGCAAAATTATTTCCAGGTCAGGTTACTAGGTAATTGATTGTTGCGGGAGGCAGCCGCGCCTCGCGGGGAGCTCGCCTGCTGGCAGCCTGCTAGTAATGTGACGAGACTCCACAGGTGATCACAGTATTACAATACAAGGGTTTAGTTCTAAACAGAATACTGATTTCGGTTATACAGTGTATCAAAATCACTTTTATTATATGCAATTACTTGAAAGAAAGATTCATAAAGATTCAAATAAATTACTTGAAAGCCTGTCGTACATCTATTCTACGTCTACTTCAACTTGAGGTAAAAGAAATATAATCTTGAGAAGCACCATCCGATCAACGCGAGCCAAGTTTTATTTAGGGGTAGTTCATGAGCAACTGTTTGTTTGCGGAGTTGGCTTCTCGCCAACAAATTTGCACTGGATTCAACAAATTGCATGCTCCGTGCCGCCGACGCCGGCGCCGGTACAAAGTTGACTTAATATCACGTCCCTGTCGCGCTAACGACTTGCTACTTCAGACAACTTTTACATTTTATATCAAGTCAGTCAACGACGCTTGCTCTAACGCTTCTTATTTGACGTCTGTGACGTTTGTAACATACATATCTAGGTAGAGGTACTTATGTAGCTTTCAGTTGAAATTGTTTATTGAACTAACAAGTTACACATGTCAGCTTCTATTAAAATCTGTTCGGTTATATAGTATAAGCGCATAGCGATGGTTAATCTGGCCTCTGTTTGAATGAAGTCATCGTCTGCCTAGCCTTTTCCCAACTATGTTGGAGTCGGCTTCCAGTCTAACCAGATGCAGCTGAGTACCAGTATTTTACATGGAGCGACTGCCTATCTGACCTCCACAACCCAGTTACTGGGTAATACGAGATCTTGGCCCGAAAGTCTGACAACCAGTCTTAAATTAAAGACTGGTTGTCAGACTTTCGGGCTTCTGACGACCCGTAACGACTGTCAAAGATCCACGAAGGACAGCCGGGACCGCAACGGCTTAACGTGCTTTTCGAGACACGGAGGGGTCTTGGTATGTAAATATGGTCACCCATCCACGGACCAACCGCGACAAGGGTAGCTTAACCTGATCGATCGACCCATGCGGCTGAAATACAGGTACTTACTAATTGTCAGCATTATATATACATACATAAACGAGCTGAGCTGACCGAAATGTTTGTTTTATATTTAACAAATTAGAAAGCAAGTTTTACGGATATCGCTTTATACCTAAAAAAAGAATTGGTACTCACTTAATATAGATACTGTATGTGATTGTTGAACTTTAACATCTTTGACTGCAAGTATTCCACAATATAGCTATTTAAGAACAAATTCACTCTGTACGAAGTTGACTATTATCATTTTAAAACGTAGAATAAAATGTACAAAGATTAGTTAACTAACGCGGTGAAATGGATTCTGTTATCTACCAACATAATACTTTCTACTCTGAATTTAAATAATTTTCACGAAAAATTAAAACTTTTACTTTTGGGTTAAGTATGCAGACGATATAGATGTTATAGGGACCCAAAAAAACACGGTCTTTTAAAATGCTACTAATGAACAACATAGCGATACTTTTAATTTGATACCCCGTTTTATGCGAACGAGCCGAATATATTGACTGATTGGATGCTCTCATGGGATAATATCTCCTCGAAAAATAATGAACCTTAAACAGCCCCAGTTTGCATCAAAAATATTAGTTTACTCAATTTTTTACTTTAAATCCAACAGTGTAAAGTTTAATATCATGTAACGTCGGTCAGTTTAAAATTTCGATTACTTTTTAATCAATTACCGGATTGGTTTCGTATCTCAAAGTTTGTTTTTGTATATAGGAAACCTTTGATACAGAAAAACTCGACTACAGAAAAATATTTGAAAAGCGAATTCTGCTTATCTACATAGTAGATTGTTTGCCAAGGGAGCAAACAACTATTTTGATGGCGAGATTGTTTCTTTGAATCCAGCGCGGAGCGAGGGGTTCTATAAAGTAGAATCCTGAGCGCAGCGAGGGATTCAAAGTACGTCACTCGAGCTTAAAATATTGTTGTTCCCGAGGTGGACACTCACTTTTTATCACCCTCTATGTAAAAATAAGTAAGTGCAATTTATGAATAAGAATAGTACGTTTATTTATTTACATACAATTTTGAGTAAACAATTAAGAACGAATTTGCATAGCAGAATGAATTTTGACAGAAAAATTTTGATTTTGAATGCTTTTTGCGCGTTTTTTTTTATTTTTTCACAAACTTTTTTTTCAATTTGGCTCGCGCGCGTTTTTTCATACAGCCTGTTACTTTTCATACAATAATCGTGATTGATCTCTTTGGTGACTGGAACTTTTACTAACAATATCAATATATAATTGAAATCACTTTTAGTCTCTAGATATTAAAGAGCTATTTAGTTCTTGTTTACGAAGAATACACTAGCTCTTTTTGAATAGATGTGATACAAACATTTTTCCTACCCAAAGCAATTTGCAATATTTCATATAGGTAAGTAACTACCCTCTTACAAACGAAGGTGTATTTATTCAACCTATGTAAAATGCATTCCAGCTAAGAACAAGAACGTCAATGAGCTCGATCTGTCAACTGAAATTTGACATATACGGTTTGCAAAGAAAAATTGTTGTTAGCTGTTATAGTTTAATTTGTGGGTTATAAATGTCTTTTGCACAAAATGCTGGCGAATATTTTACCAATAGTGGTATTTCTCATACAATTAAAATAAGAAAGGACATGAAGGCGAATATTATTGCTTATTGCTTTCAAGATAAGATATACAAGCAATCGATTATTATGTTGTAAGTTTTAATGATCTCGAAGAAACAGAGACTCCATATTTCTTTTTATTTACATTCAAAGTAAAACTAGTTTATAGAATTTTCCAACAATGTTCTGTTTTCAAAGAAACCTACACAACAACAGCGACGCTTCATCCCGGAAGCTTAATCCGCCCGACGACAGAACGTACGGACAGTAAATGAACAGCGCAGATAAAATTCAATCCATTGGACTGTAAAGAACTTATAATTTGTCTGTCGATGGTGATTCTCTACTTAGCAACAGCAAAAAAGTTGCCAGTGCAGAGTTTTGTTATAAAAGGCAAATATTATTTATTTCCCTTTTACTAGTAAAGCTAACACGCTAACAGGGAAATAGAGTCGACTCTGCTTGGAACTCAAAAATATTCTTTTAAATTCGTAACATTTACGAATTATTACGTATAGATCCACTATTTAGATACAGAACTGAGAGAAACAAACAAAGATAAAATAAATACTGGAAGCGCGCTGCCAAGTAGTTTGAGCTAAGCAAACACTCAGAATGTTTGGTTTATCCGAGCTCTAACTCATGATATTTACATAGAAGCAGTTACTTTAGTTTGACTGAGAAACACAGATCACATATCACATAATACTTTTACCTAACCAACTAAGTTGGCTGACACCCGTTATAAGAAATCGATTCTCTTCGAACTAAGTTAACAAAGTGGAACAGATTGGTGGCCACATTACGAGGCCTACATGGTTTGACTTCATAATGAAGATGCCTTCAACATGAAGGAAAGCTTTTTATCCAGAGACTACGCGGTTCTGTGTAGGTACTTATGTAATATTCAAACGAAAACCTCTCGATCGTCTGTCCTTAAAGCTCCGTTTAGTTAGACATAAAAAATTTGTATTCAATCCAGCTCCCCTTTGACATTAAACCGACAAGCCCGTTTGTTCGCTCATCTTCGTACATAACTCACGTGCCGCACTCAAGTTACCTCATAGACGTGATGACGTCAAATCTGGCAGGCCAAATATTCCTTGTAACGGGCCCACTTACATAATACATGAACATAGCTCAACTATGTATTAGAACATTAATTAAGCTTCGTAATATGATGCATGGCGGTCGTAATGGCAGGCAATTAGTAAGTATATTATAGGTATAATTATAGGTATATTATACACGCATAGGGGTAATTTGTGAGTTTGCTTTAGGAAATAACTAATTAAATCAAGTACCAACGTAAAATTCACTGTAACTACGTATTCTTCTTACAGCAAAGTTGGGTATTTTCTATTCTAAACTAATATTACAAATATGACTAGTAGTTCTGTCTGTCTGTTACCTTTTTATGGCTGAAATTTAGCACATAGGTGCTGCAGATCATGACCTGGGTTAGGACATAGGATACGTCTTATCTCAATAGTACCTTTCCGCGTGGGCTAATTTGCGACCTCCAAGTAGGCGACGCCGTGGGCAAGACCTAATATTAAGTATATTGATTCAGCCCCTTGGGATAATTTCCGACCTCCAAGTGGGCGACGCCGTGGGAAAGACCTAATGTGATTACACTGTGAACCGAGTATAATATGCATATATAGGGTCAAATTAAATTCACTAGCGAAACTGCTGACGCGATCGGTATCGATATCTAAATACGATAAAATAAAAATAGATTTATTGTTTTTTTTTTTGGTATCAACGACCGCTGCTCTTGTTAAATGATTTTATTTCTGTAAGTAGGTTTGTACAAACACTTTTACACGTCAATAATATTTTTTAAAACGAGATGAGGTCGGCGTTTCCTATCTGACTACTCTGAGAAGAAAGGCCGAAACAAACTCAGAGGTCACAGTCTCTTTTATAGTCCAGACATAATCTTGGTCAGATCATGTGGAGACCATGTAGATTGGTGTCTGAAATGGTCTTTTGAGGAAAGAACCACACAGAATGGGTGGACCCGTCCAGTCAGTGCACGCATTTGTCAGTAATCATGCAGCTCAACGCAAACTTAGGGAGCTCAATGTTGTTACCTACATGAAGTATGAGTTGTGAAAATATAATGTTTCTTTTGTTTTATCGTGTTGAGATATCGATACCCATCACGTCAGTGAAGTTTACACAAAAACAGATATTTTAAACTGATGTTTCAAGTGATTAACCTTACCTGCGGTCGATGATACAAGCTTTTGTTATTTTTTGTTTTATCATGTTCAGATGTCAACATATGCACCCATCACATCTACGGAGTTTCTCTAGCTAATATAATTTGACTATTTATAATGCCCAATATCCAACTAAGGCAAGAGTTAGACGTGATATTACAAACTTCCTACGCAACTCCATTTTATTAACGAATTCAATTTCAATGTGCATACGTCATTATGCTATTTGCCGACTTTCTATGAATACGAATTATAATATGCATTACCGTCTAGAGTTGAAGTTGAGGTGCATTTGTGAAGCTAGGCATGTAGGCAGTGGCACAGTATTCAATTACGCATAGACTGAAAAGTCATTTCATGCATAGGAACCTAAGTTTAAATTAATTTTTTTGTAAACTATAATAATCACACTAATATTATAAGGCCAAAATTTGTGAGTGTGTTCGTACGTTTGTTACTTCTTCACGCTAAAACGGCTAAACGGATTTGGATGAAATTTGGCACGTGGATAGACCATGACCTGGTTTAGGACATAGAATATTTTTTATCACGATATTCGCAAGGTATCGAGACTTATGCCAGTGAAACAGCGGGGCGCAGCTAGTTACATGTGAAAACAAGCTATTCGTGCCAAAACAACTTACCCCCGATACTTTGAACCCCGATCACCGACGTTAATATTTATTATTATTTAAGTTTTAGCTGCAAGACGTCCACTGCTGTTCATTCCTCCCCTCCCCCAAGCATCGCCACAAGGTGGACCGATGATGATGATGCTGGATGCGAGAAGCACAAGACCGGTGGATGTGTAAATGACCACGTTAAAAAGGATTTATGAAGACAAATGGATTTGTTTTTGAAGAAAACAAATCCATTTGTCTATATAAATATAACAGACTAGCCTTTACCCGCGGCTTCGTTCCCGTGGTGTATTCCACAGGGTTTGCATCTTAAATATACGTGGCTCTCTGGGTTAAAACTACCTCTATGAAAAAACACGTCCATTAGTTGTTGCGTGAAAAAATTAAAAACAAACGCATTAAAAACACACTTTCGCATTTATATAATATTAGGTGAGGATTGGTTCTTTAACAAGGTATTTAGATGACCATAATGTAAGCCCGTTTTTAAATAGTTTCCCGGATAAACCTATAAAAAAACTTATTTTACACCACAGATGAGAAACAAATACAATTTTATTTTATTTATTCTTTGGATTTTTAAGAAATAAATATTTTCTAAGAATACCTCTTTCATGTCATGAATATTTTTAAATAATTGAGATATATCATTAAAAATCATTAAAGTGAAGTAAGCGATCCATTCATGACCGCCTTTTACTCGCTTCGCTTCTCGAGAACTGCTTCACAGATGTTGAACATTCTGGAACTAGTCTAAAGAGTAATTTGGTGCTCGACGAATGAGGCCTTCAATGAGACTGACACTATTTAGAAAAACGGTCAACAAGAAATTCGTTTGTCATCTGTAAGTTTTCCATTTTATTTACGTTCTATTTTTTTATGTTGGTATGTTAGTTGGATTTGGACTCAAAATAATTATTTTTTTACTATAGACTTTTTGTTCCCTTTTCTTATTGTGGAAACCATTAAATCAGTATGCAACGTTGCGGCGTCTTTAGGTTCTTATATTACATTAATACATTATATTTACCATTTTCAGCAGCACAGTTCATATGAAATGCAAATTGCCCTATCCGCACCAGAACGGCCCCTTGGGAAATATGGAACCCTTGGGAATAATTTAGAAGACTACTAGCAGCACCCTGCGGTTTTACCCGTGTAAGTTTCGATCCCGTGGGAATATCGGGATAAAAAGTATCCTATGTGTTAATCCAGGAAATTTTCTATCTATGTGCCAATTTTCATCCACATCTGTTTAACGGTTTACGCGTGATTGTGTAACAAACATCCAAACATCTTCACAAACTTTCACATTTATAATATTAGTAGGATTAGTTATGTCTTGTTTAATGAACTTAAGTGCTAACTAAGCAATAAGAAAAGCAATAATAAATGCTCTAGGAATTTAACCTTACTTCTTAATTTAAAAATTGCCATAAATATAAATAGCATTTTTTTTAAATAAGGCTTTTATTTTACGGTAGGTACGTTTATTTGAGATTTTGTTGTAGAAGAACGTTTGCCTATTTTTACGATGATTTTTTATAAGACACAGCTACACAATGTTCATATTCAACTAATAAAGAGAATAATGTCGCTCGTTCCATCATAGACCTCATCCATCGGAGGTTTCCGGCGACCGGGACCGCAATTAACTGGAACCGCGGTCCTAGTTGCCGGATCTATTTAATTTTAATATGGACCACCCAACAATTAAAAAAAAAAACTTTTTGATTCAAAAATACCATTTATTTTTTTCGTTTGACTATAGGTACTGTTTTTGGCTTGAATAATAGACATTTTTTATTCATTTATGGGTGGTCCCAGTCGCCGAAAGAAAAATATTAAAATTAAATAGATCCGGCAACTGGGACCGCGGTTCCAGTTAATTGCGGTCCCAGTCGCCGGAAACCTCATCCATCGCTTTTCATCAGGCGTGATAGAGGTCAAGAGCGGACCCATTCAGCAATAAAAAAAATGTATTATCTAAACACTGATAGAAGAAAATAAATATTCGTGTTATTTCGCGCTACTCGGGGACGAAGAACAAACAGAGAATGCCTGATGTTTATTCTCCCGCAGTTTGGCAAAGTGATGAAATAAGGAAAATGTTCCTTTATTCGCACTCATTCGTACGCACTGAGTGTCTTATCAAGTGCTGTCATCAGCGCTGTAATTTACCGACCAATTCACTCATAATTCGCTCAACGGAGCGTAGTAAGTGAAACAAATTCAAAGAAGTTGCTCAGAAAGCAAAGTATTTGTAAAAATGAAACGTACGTAATCGTTTTCAAAACGTTTAAAATATGAGTAACTAATAATATGTTTACATAATCAGCGTATAATGTTCCCACTGCTGGGACACAGGCCTCCTCTCCGTGAGAGGGAGTGGGCCGTAATCCACCACGCGGGCCCAGTGCGGGTTCGTAGATGTCACATGTCTTCGATTTTTTGGTTCTAGGATATGCCGATGTCCTCGCGATGTTTTTTTTCACCGTTTTAAGAGCAGTGGTGATGAAATAATTTACACAAAGTAAAGCGCTTGTCTGGGTTCGAACCGACGATCTACAACTCGTAAGTCGCGGCCGTTACCACTGGACCACCACTGCTCTATGTTTAACAGCGAGAAAATATTTTTTCAACACAACAAACATCGTTAATCTATTAGTTAGTATCCGTAAGCACTGTTGCCAAAGACAGTCATATTACGGCTCTAATATCCGATAGTTACCTAAGCCGGGCATTGTTGTTCGGAGACGAAACTTTAAGTAGCAATTTGATATTATAGGTATTTAGTGTCTGTTATTCTTATTAGTAGGATCGCCGTACTTCTCTCAACTAACATTTCTGGAAGTAAGAGAAATCGGCTAAATGACTTTATCATCATCATAATCAATTTTATAAAAGAAATTAAGTACCAACTAACAAAAACATCTACCTATGTAGATGAGGCTTTACATTAATTCCTGCAGAAATTGCCATCTGTCTAATTAGTCTTTCCATAAATGAATAAATTAAGTTCTGTTCGTTGGATAAAGCTAGCAAAATGAAACTGCATCTGTCGCAAATGGAAATATTTTTTCTTTGATGTCGAACCGCATGCAGATCAATCATGATCCAGTCGCTGTAGATATTTTTTAGGCTCTCTGCCAGCATCTATGTTCCCTTCCTCATTTAACCCGTCTGCCTGCAAAGGAAGAGGCACCTTCTGGGCACGCTCGTTCCATCATAGAGGTCAAGAGCAGGCTCATTCAGCAATAAAACAAATAAATAAAAAGTTTACGCTACTTACCTACCTTACTTGCAACTTGGCAATTTCAGTTACACAACTCAGCGTAGTAATATTTGTGTAGAATTTAGTTGTTTGGGTACTCTGTTTTGTAATTTTAATAGAAATACAAACATGGATTCAAATATGTCTTTGATTAATACCTAGACCACAACATGAACAAAAAATCTACTATGGTCTAAAATACATGTTTCCAATTGATTTTATTTCAGAGTGACTAGCTATTAAGAAAACGTTATAAAACTGTGTTGTAGCGCAAACTGAACTTTATTGTGTAGGTGTTGAACTTATTTTTTCAATAACTCATATTTGTTTACTTGTTTGGGTAATAAGTCGCGAACGCAGATTATGTATTTTGTCCCTCATCCTTCTTCAATTGTTTGCGTCGGATTTCGGCAAGGCTTTACTAGCTTCTGCCAAACTCAATTTGACTTCACGAGTTTGTTCGCTGTCTGTTTACCGTTGCTGAGTTTTTCGCTATTTCTCGCGAGGATAGAGAAGTTGCTCGTTATTAAATTACTTCATTCGACGCGCGTAATCAGTAGCTGAAGTTAAATTGTAATAATTAATTGGAGATCGTCTTTATGAACATAATCTATACTTATAATAAATCTGTAGAGAGGTCAATTCTGTACATGAAATATATTTCCAAAATAACTATCAGCGGGTGATTAGTGATCGATACTGACGCCAAAAATGCAATCAGTAAAATTTTTGTCTGTCTGTCTGTCTGTCTGTATGTTCGTTATAGAAACAAAAACCACTCGACGGATTTCAACGAAACTTGGTACAATTGTTCTTCGTACTCCTGGGCAGGTTATAGTATACTTTTTATCACGCTACGATCAATAGGAGCAGAGCAGTGAAGGGAAATGTTGGGAAAACAGGATTTCTTTTTAGGTGAAGTAGTAATAGGTTAGTAGTAGTTAGTTAGTAGTAGTAGTCATTATTCCACGCGGACGAAGTCGCTGGCAAAAGCTAGTACTGAATAAACTTACTTACATAACTTACTTACTCTGCTTTACCAGCGGGTGTAATATTGAGCTTACGACTATTATATTTTCCTACATACAGGGTGAAATTGAAAACATGCGACAAACCAAAATGGGACATTGTACTCATCATTATGAACAACTTTTACTATGGGACCAAACCTGAAATCGCGAAAAAAAAATCTGCTGTTCCCTACATTTTAACGAGCTATGCGGAACATAAATATAGGGAACAGCTGATTTTTTTTTCGCGATTTCAGTTTTGGTCCCATAGTAAAAGTTGTTCATAATGATGAGTGCAATGTCCCATTTTGGTTTGTCGCATGTTTTCAATTTCACCCTGTATAATATGTAGGTATATTAGGTTTGTGGCTAAGTAATGTCTACCGCACGTGTCGATCGCTCAGGTTAAGCTACGCTTGCCGCGGTTGGTCCGTGGAGGCGTGACCATCTTTACATACCAAGATCCCTCCGTGCCTCGGAAACCACGTTAAGCCGTTGATCACGCCTGTCATTCGTGGATCTTTGACAGTCATTACGGGTAGTCAGGAGCCCGAAAATCTGACAAGTCTTAAATCAACATAATATCAGTATTTTACATGGAGCGACTGCCTGTGTGACTCTACAACCCAGTTAGTACCTAACTGGGCTGACTTAAAATAATGGTATTCAGCTGCATCTGGTTCGACTGGAAGCTGACTCCAACATAGTTGGGAAAAGGCTTGGCAGATGATGACGATGTAAGTAGGTATATCACATAAAATAATCGTACAGAACATTATAGGTTTACAACGTAAAATATTCCAATTAATATTATTCTAAGTCTACATGATCGCACAACGGTTGGCTGCTATAGAGCAGACTTATTAATTAGGCCACGTCAATAGTTTTACCGTGAAATTGGAATATTTTGCAACGTAAAACGGCTACGGGTCAGTACAAGCTGGGAGCTTGTTTTGTAGTGCAGCTTAGATGCACATGAGCCTTGCTTACTCTCAAAATCCTACTAATATCCTACTAATATTATAAATGCGAAAGTTTGTGAGGATGGATGGATGGATGTTTGTTACTTTTTCACGCAAAAACTACTAAACGGATTTTGATGAAACTTTACAGTAATATAGCTTATACATCGGAATAACACATAGTATACTTTTTATCCCGATATTCCCACGGGATCAAAACTTACGCGGGTGAAACCGCGGGGCGCAGCTAGTAGGTACATATTTACCTTCCAAGTTTACAACCAAGAAGTCTTTAAGTACACAATCAGCCTATAATGTTCCCACTGCTGGGACACAGGCCCGTAATCCACCACGTGGGTCCATTGCGGGTTGGCAGTTGTCACATGTCTTCCATTTTTTTGGTTCTAGGACATGCCAGTTTCCTTACGATGTTTTCCTTCACAGTTTTGAGAGCAGTGGTGATGAAATCAAATACATAAAGTAAGGTGCGTGCCTGGGTTCAGACTCACGACCTTCTACTCGTAAGTCAGGACCGATATCACTGAGCCACCACTGCTCCACTGTACTCTTTAAGACTATGCCGACCGCACAGTGGCGCCCTCATCGTTTGTTTGGTTATTTAAACGGATAACAGTGGCCACTACCTATATTCCGTTTTAAGTATTATAATAAAACTAAACAATGTAAAACTACCGTTTCTAATAATATTAATATATAATCTTGTGAAGCACAACTTAACGTGTTTATTTTCTGCATTTCCATTCTCAATTGTATGAAATAACCAAACAAACGATGAGGGCGCCACTGTGCGGTCGGCATAGTCTTAAGTGACCAAGGCAATAAGCCATGAAATAATGTAAGTGGGTACCTATAGCCATGGCCAGGAAGGGCTCGTGAATAGAATCTAAGAATCCTACCTAAATATTTAGGATTTTTTCTAACCAAATCTCGTTAAAAATGTTTTAGAATTGTGTTCAGTTCATTTAGCGTAGTTTGAATATGAATATAAACCGTATATTGATCAGTTTTAGCAAGTTCTTGAGTCCTAAAATGTATTAAATGATAAACTAGAATCAATAGCGGTTATAATAATGTTGTTTTCGATTGTATCATCAACGGTTGTTTTAAATACATAAATGGGTACGCCTACTTTTGAAAAGTACCCCACATATAAAATTAGGCCTACCATATTTGTTTATAAAGAACGCCTACCTACTTTAATTAATTAATATTCTAAATAGTAGTTCAGATAACAAAAATTGGAATAATAAGAAATACCTGTATTAATCTATATTAGATAGACTAATACAGGTATTTCTTATTATTCCAATTTTTGTTATCTGAACATAGCCTAAAAACGTTTAAATAAATACATCTTTACAATTGAATACAGGCCACTTTTAAAGACTAAAGACAAGTCTACGCAATAACATGATTCATCTGTCATTTTTATAGCAACGTTTTATGATTTATCTACGGTTGACGTGTTTCCGAGGCACGGAGGGCTCTCGATATTTGATGGATGGTTACCCATCCACGAGCCGACCGCGGCAAGCGTAGCTTAACCTTCAAACGACCGTGCGGCTGTCATCATAGCCCCTAGTCCCCGTAGTCTCTTTTGATAGCACCCCATTAATACTCGTTTTTATTTGGTTAAGGTAGGTACATGTTTATTATAAAATCTGTTAAAACAATAATAGCTGACAGAAAATGTTTCCCTCCCGAAAATTTATGATCCGTGAAGCAGCAAGATCATTAGTAAAGCAAATATGCGGCCGCAGCGTCCACGAAGCTCCCGCAGTCATACAAGTGGGTGACTCTCTGCCGCATTGTGAGTTGTACGAAGATTATCCCACCAATATAATACAAATGCCAGATTTTGTGAGGGGAAAGAATGTTGTTCTATCGCCGTATCTGGTGCTTTTTCTCCTGGCTGCTCAAAAACTCACCTACCGGGGTACGTGAAGGCGGCTGACACCATGGAGAAAAACGGTGTTGATGAGATAATATGCGTTTTGGTCAATGACGCCTATGTCACGGGTGCTTGGGCGGACCAACAAAATACAAAAACAAAGATCCGCATGCTTGCAGACCCCACCGGTTGCTTTATCTACTCGTTAGGCCTCGGCATGAACCTTATGACACTCGGCGGGTTTCGGGCGATGCGCTTCTCCATGGTGGTTTTCAACAACCTGGTGAAGGAGATGCACGTTGAACCAGATGGCGTCGGACTATGTTGTTCCCTTGCAGACGCTCTCTGTTACAAGATGTATTTGAAAAGTAACAGCGAGACATCCTAATAAAAGATTTGTTTTTTTTTTTGCAAGCATTCAATCCTGTTTCGTCTCCGATAGTTTTTTACCCTTTACTAATCCCATGTGATAAGGATGTTCAGTATAATAGACACCGCCATAGTGGTCACATCTTGTCTTGTGTGCAACTGTGCATGTTTTTGGACTGTCTTACATATTATTTCCTAAAATGTGATCCAACACTTTGTTTTTAAATGGAGTTGACAATGTTTGTTAGATTTCGGTATGGAACGCTTTACAGACTGATTGCTATAAACATTTCAGACTTCTAGACTGGACACAGCCCATGACGTTATGTTTCTTTCTGGACTTATTTATTTGTTGATATCTATTTACCCTCACATTTCTTTGTTACGTATTTTTTAACATGTCATTCTTATTTAAATTTCATTCCCATTTTGAGACTAACTACGACAGTAAGTAAAGACGAGCATCAAATATGTTTACCAACCTCAACTTTGCAAAATTCAATAGCGAAGTTCTCGTGAATTTACGATTGAAACTTTCAAGTCCCATTTCATAATAACATCGATGGTTCCAAGATCATGTGTTTGTAACATACCTTATAATTTCTGTTGTGATGTGTGTTCAGGCTTTGAACCAACAGACAGCATAAAAACGAACGGTACGTAGGTTAGGTAGGTACCCTAGACTGATGTAGCGACGATCACAACAAGCAAGGTAGATGCGATGGAGCATCAAAGATTGTGACCTTAGAAGAACACTTTTTCAGCTGTGGATTCTTATGAAATGACATTGCAATTTTTACAAATAAGAAAGTATTGCGAAATTCATCAAAAACCATGTTAATACCAAATGCGCTATAATTTTTAATGAAAAGATATTTTAAAATAAAAGGAGTACGGTTTCGGTTCATAATTATTATCCTCTTTTAAACATGGCATTGAATGATTCCATACGATACCTCATCAATCATGCATAACGAGCTTGTAATACATAAATGATTAACATATTACTCGTACTACCTTCTCATGAAATACAAACCGAAACAATACGTAGACTGAGAGACTGCATGTTTCATGAAATATTGTTATTTATTTTGAAACTAGGCAGCTTTCCAGTTCCTACAGATTCCTACAAGTTGGTGTCAGGAAGTACTAAGAAGCATCGTAAACTAATTTGTTAATTCTATAAATACATACATAGCTCTGAACTGAAACAGACAGACCTCGACCCGACCGGTACTGATACCTTTTACTTTAAATTCAAATCATTCTCCTATCTTGAATCTTGAGTGTGATTTATTATTCTACTATTTGACAGTCGAAGGCAATTCCTTCGACGATCTAAGTCTGCAGTAGTTGAAATCTGTTGATAAATCGGTAACGCATTATTCACATGTTTATCATAAGCAGCGTAACTGTTGTTGTCTTTCCAAGGTTTGTTTTTGTTGGCAAATATTATTCGAACGACAAAATCGAGCTCGAATTGTGAAGAACATTTGTTTCGCAAAGTCGTTATGCGGATTACACACACAATCCTAGATGAAAACATTATAGTTATATCAAGAGTTAATCTACTTTTCTGCAGCAAAACACATTACTGAATCTATTTCTGAAGGTGGTACATAATGACCTTGTTTTTCAATGCGTAGGTAGGTATCGGTTCATTCAGTTTAGCACAATTTGCTTACATCAATAACGTTAGGTCTGCACTCTATGTTTCTTTCATTATTGCCAGATTTTCGCATTATCAGATAACCGCATTCATTGAATTCCCCTTACCATACACTTTCAAAGAGGAACAAACCAATTAATGCAGGCCTTTAAAGATATGTATAAGTAGGTACAGGTAATCAGGTAAGGTAGACTTCAACTATGATTCATTTCTTAAACATAATTACGCTGTCGACCCTCGTTGATATTGTGAGATTGATTAAGTGGAAATGCGGGTGGTCGTTTCTCCATAGAAACGCTCTGGACTGTTTTCTTTCTGGTTAATAACCATATAGCAATGATTTTTTACAGAATAATAAATATTAACTACTTGTATATCCCTATTTTTACCTTTTTGATGATCATTATTTACATAAGCACTAGAAAAAAAAACTCAAAATTGCCGATTTAAACCGCTGTCAACATAGGCCTAGTATACAAATTTGACAATTGTTAATGAAAAAAGAAAAGCATAGGGACTCAGTATATATCCTTGTATTCAGTTTATGAAATATATTTTAAATTGGTCCAATATTGGAGGAAGAAATAAGCGAGAGCCAAACCTCGAATGGCTCTTTTTACTTAGGCTTTTTCAAAAATCTCTCCGACCGCATTTCCTCTTATTGAAGTTCACGCCGCAGAGCAGTCGAAAAGTCGTGTTGATAAATCGACGGTTCACATCTAAAGTGAACAACAAATTGTTACTCCGAGTCTCCGACGTCAAAACAAGACTCCTTCGTACTCGTAAGTAATTGGCTCACAATTTATTTTCTTAGGGGCCGATTTTTCAATCGATAGATATTTTTTATTCGTGGAATAAAATTGACGTCTGACAGTTTTTGTATGGAATACTTGTCAAAAATCAAAAATTGTTGCTCGGATAAAATTATTTGGCGTTGGAAAAATCAGCCCTAACATGAATTTTGACTTACTAGCAGCGCCCCATGGTTTCACTAGGAATATAGGAATAAAAGTATCGTATGTGTTAATCCTGTTTATAAACTATCTATGTGCCAAATTTCATCCAAATCCGTTCAACGGTTTATGCGTTATTGAGTGCCAAACATTCAAACATCTTCACAAACTTTCACATTTATAATATTAGTACGATAAAAATGGAATATAATTTATAATAATAATAATAAATCATTTATTTCAGATTCATCCTACGATTACATCTATATTTATGATGTCAATTTGGTTTTCATAATATCATAATTGTCTAGATAAACGCTGCTTTTAGTCAGCATTAATATTCCGTACGGTTAGATTTAGATTTCAAATTATCTGTGTTTAACTCAATCCACCATACAGTTTAATAGATTTTGCATAACAGACACCAAATTAGTAATCATTAAACGAAACTATGGACGAAAATTATGTCTGAAATGAATAAATAATAATTATTATTATTATTCAAACTCGGCCTTTAAAGTATAACCCTTTGTTTTCCTATCCAGCTATTAATTCTTGTTACAAAACAGAATTCAGGTTAAAAGCTTGCAACCCCTATAAAACAAAACGGCGGCTGTTGGATTTAGACAGTGACTTGACTTTTATGTCTCGTTACAAAAGCTTTACCCAACCCTAATCGCTATAGCGTCTTTCCATTCTATACAAGATCAGAACGCAGCCATAGGAAACTCGCGTATACTTTGTATTGCTATTTTAAAATTTGCGATTATAATGTAACATACCTACACGACACGTACTGCTCGTGTATATGTAGTTTGTAACGTGTACGCGCGCGTCCTGGTTCTAAGCTATACTACATCACTTACGCCTGACAAGAGTTGAGATATAGTATAATAAAATAATATTTTGTTCTGGCTCCTCGCTCCGCAAGTCGCACTCGCGCTCGCTTCGCTCGCAATTGAATTGTCTCTCGTTTTCTGTCAGCCATTTCGCCGCTCACGCTATCCTGCGCTCGCTCCTTAGGTGTCAGCTAGATTCTTGATACCCTGGGTGACCCCTCGCTTATGCTTAGGGTTAATTTGCTTTACAGTCAGTATTTATGATATGATTGATGTAAAATAGTATATAAATGATGGAAATAAATTGATAGGTGATTATTTTTTTGATGTGCAATTTAAAATATCCCGTTTACTTTTACCGCAAAAAATTATAAGAAATTAGACTGATATGACTTAATCTTTTACGAAGGTTATAATATACGGAGTATATACCTACGGAGTATATAATATAATACAACAAATCAAAATTGGCGAGCATTCAGCTGCTCGCGTATAGATTGAAATCTGGGGAATCTATACATGATTAATGATTCATGTCGGGCCGTTGTATCTATGCTAGTTGCGTGGTAATCTCTACTTGTGAGATGCAGAATTTCGTGACGTCAGTATGACGCGGTGTTCGCATGTGGCGTTGTAGATACCGCTACAGAATAAGGTAGGGTAGGTTAGGTCACTACGAAGTATACCCGAGTATTTGAGTACTACTCTTGTGTAGAATGGAAGACCTTAGTAAAAAAGTGATTTCCAATCCATACGCGATTAGTTTCACACCCTTACGTTCTGACTTTGTATAGAATGGAAATTCCCGTCGCTGCGACAGTGACTTCACAACGTAAAAGCTCACGCAGTCACGCGCGACAGCGCGACGCAGCTCTTCTTCTTCTTCTTCTTAGCGTGTCGATAGCAATCTAAATGGACTCGGCCCAGAATTAATTAAATTATTTAATTTAATTGACGCAACTCTAGTAGAATCTATTTCATGGAAATTGTTCTACCAAAATCGCGTCGAACAGTCGCGTCGTGCCTGTCTGCGAGCCTTGAAACCTACGGAGCGGAACGGGGAGACAGCTTTGTTTGTCTAGCCATCGCAAGAAATAGATCGAGCCGGAGATGAAATACCCTTTCGTATAACTAGAATACGGCCTGTACTCGTAATACTGACTTACTTAAGTTTGTAATTGCAAAAAAAAATGTGATAAAACTACAAATTAACGATTTTCGGAATTTTTCCTTTACTTGTGCGTGAGACCCTGCTTCTTTGAAAATTCCATGATTCTAGGTCAACGGACAATGCCCTATAGGTTTTGATTTATGTGCAAGTATGAAAATATGTCGCATATGGCCGTAATTTTTTATTACGTTGACTTAGAAGCTTGATTTTTTTGAGAACTCCAAGGGATCGTAGACCTTATTTGATATTCCTCAGGAACGCGTGGAGATATCAACTTGATATCTCCACGCGTTCCTGAGGAAAAGGGTCTTGACAGACTGACAGACGGGCAGATGGAGGGACGGACGGGCAGCGAAATGATCAATAAGGGTTCAGTTTTTTTCTTTTGAGGTACGGAACCCTAAAAATAACATTATTTTGTCGTTTACACAAAATTTAACATTAATCTTTTTAAGATTACTACAGCAGAAATGCATTTCAGGAATACAATTTATCTATTCATTTCAATTCAAGGCATAAACAATCAAAATCCTATTCAGTCACCAACCGTTACTAACTTCATTGCACAATCAACCGACAAACCCATATATAAGAACATTTCGCCATTCTATGAGCCACACTATGAATTGTGAAAGCAATAACCGAACTATGTTTTGATTACGTCCGCTGTTCGAATGTTCCCAAACAGCAGGAAACGTACTAACGAGACAATAAATTCAACAATATGGACCAACCACTAATGAAAATGTTCGTGTTTTATCTAACGAGAGGTCGGACGGTGATATCCAATCTCTACACATAAAAGTGTTGTTTGTTTCATTGTCTATTTCAGGATTTATGTTTCTGAAGCGGCTCCCGTTTTATGTTTTCGTACTCGCAGCTAGTATAAAAGTGTTTTAATAGAATTGTTCCGTGATCGTGAAATCAGAGTAGCTAGTAATTTTACTATTCTGGCAAGTCTACTGTCTATCGCTTATCAGAAATGTAAAATTTATCAAAGTCTCTTAGGAAGAAGAAGAAGCCTTAAAAAGAAGTCTGACAATCAGTCTTACCAAGCGGTATCGTATTACCCAGTAACTGGGTTGTGGAGGTCAGATAGGTAGTCGCTTCATGTAAAATACTGGTACTCAGCTGCATCCGGTTAGACTGGAAGCCCACCCCAACATAGTTGGAAGAAGGCTAGGCAGATGGTGATGATGATCTAAGTAGTCTCGTAATGTAAGTTTGCATAACATAACATCAACCAAGCATTTCTTAACCCTTTGCGGGACACTTAAATCCCCTCGATGTAATAACAATAAAACTTCTATTGTGTCTCGTTCAGCGTCTTTCAATGTGTTAAATTGATTCAAACTCAAAAAAACTCAAACTCAAAGCATTTATTTCAAATAAACCAATTATAGGCACTTTTGAATTGTCAAGGGTCGGTCAGTCAGAAAAATGAAGCTAGTTGCCCATTCCAAAGCGTAGATACCTGTGGAGAAGAACGGGCAAGAAACTCCACGGACACTCTTTTAAATCATAAAATTGTTACAAAAATCTTGATTACATCAATCATGTTGAAATTATACATGTGAGAACGATGCAGAAAGACGTGCACGTTAAAGGCATCCGTAGTAAAAAGAACAATTCATAAATTAAAATAAGCCGTGGCGGCTAAGAGATGACCAGTCCCTACTGACGGCGCCCGTTCACGAACATGATGTATGGATCAGCACCATTCAGCTCAACCATTTTGAAGGGAACCCAATGATCCAACACACACGCCACCATCAGCGAGACATTTGAGTGAGCATGACATACTCTCAGCTGCCAGGACACATTCAAGTCAATGAAAGACGTACCCAGTAAATGGTAGCTTTATAGTTTAGGTATATAGTGCTCACACGTGTGCTATGCAATTATACAATACTAAGAGATTGAATTTATACAATGCAAAGATAGTTTTTTTAATTTTCAGCAGCTCCAACTATATTTTCGAATGCTAATTAATTAGTTTATGCGCCCTTGTGGAGCAGGACCAGCGTTCAGCCAAGCATTTTTGTCAGCCATGTAATCCCCCAACTTATAATATGCTTGGCTGCATAGTGAGCGTTTTATGCAAGATTTGAATTTCATTTCATTGAGTTGGAGTATGTGAGGGGGTATTTTATTGTAGGTAACATTTTAAACAGTACCCCATGAAGGATGAGTCTACTTTAGCCAATCTGAAACCTGGTTGAACTAATTGGTCCCTATTTCTAGTCCCATAGGTGTGTCTTTCACCTCTTTTACTGAAAAGATTTAAATTTTTCCTTACTTACATGATGTTTTCATAGATGTATTGACAAGGTAGTGTCATGATATTAATATCTTTAAACAGTTACCTTAGAGAATCGGGCCTGCGGAGGCCAGTTGGCTTACACACTACCGTGTTCTTAGTTGGGGCAGTGAAGTGGTAAAAGTTCTTCATTTATTTTTGTAACAGCGCAAGAGCGTAATACCTCACGTGTAGAAAGTAGTAAAACTATGGAAGGCAATAAAATGTTTATGGCAGCGACGAGACGGCTATTTATATGAAAAGGTCAGATTGACATAACGGGGCTCCGTAAATAAACATTTGCTCATTGTTACATTTTATATGAGAATTTTACATCAACACTTTTTCCTGTCTCCTCAAACACAGTAACGGCGTGATCAAGTCTCGAAAATCTTATCTGCACTCGGCACAAGTCGCAAATCTTAGTGGCTTCATATGCATTTGAAAAGAATATGCTCATATAAATGTGCCCTAGTTTCTGATGATATTTTGAACATGAAAAACAAAAACTTAATTTGAATAAGTACTTCTATTGCATTACAAGTTCTTAGAAACGAAGAAAAGTAGGTAGGTACTGTAACACTATATATTTATAGCCAAATAATCCTCCATCTCCACCTTTTACATAAAATTATTTCTCCAACAAAATAATTAGCGGTTTTTCAAAAAGATATTCATGTTCTTAATTCTTATGGCTCGTAACGGTTTAATTCAAACAAACCCTACTTTCTTGAGCGCTCGCTAAAAGGGTTCCATTTATTCAGGATTTCAGGCCTTAAGGGTGTTTTGTAGAAAAGGTTGCTACCTACTTGTCACACAAAATATATTTACAGAAGTCCGGCTCAAATTAAAAGATAAAACAAACTATACGCACACACATACGCGTACTTTTGGAGATCGAAACTTATGCCAGTCGCGAGTGTGCACTCACTATACTTAGTCGCGTAACTATGTGTACTTGAAACCTAACATGAAAGAAAATTAAATCTTATCTCAAGGTAATAAGACTCAATTTTAAATGCATAAAGTAATGCTAGTGTCAACCCGATTTACATGAAAGATAACATACCTTGAAACGAACATGCCGTCCAAATTCACGCAATGTAAAATGACGTTTAATACACGTTAAAACAAATTCGCCTAGTAGTTGAATTGCAAATATTTTCATTCCGGCAGAGAACCAAAGTTGTCGACATAGCTCACAGAATAAGCAAGCTGAAGTGGCAATGGGCCGGCCATATTAGCCGTAGAACCAATGACCGTTGGGGTAGACGTGTTCTTGAGTGGAGCCCGCGAATCGGTAAACGTAAGGTGGGGACGTCCTGAGGCTAGGTGGAGCGACGATCTTCGCAGGATGGCTAGTAGCAGCTGTGTGTGTGGTAACGCAATGGCGTACAATAGGAGAGGCCTACGTCCAGCAGCGGACTGCTATAGGCTGATGATGATGAAATATTTTCATTAGGAGCTGCGCTTCTGTACCTTTCTATTCTATGTACTCGTCAATGTGTTTTCTCTCTCCACGCAGTGAGTGTGCAAGTAGACCGCGGCCCTTATCTCATACGAGACACGTGTCGCACCCATCGACACTAACCGGATTAAGGGAAGTTAAATATTAAACAGTTAAGAAAGATTGGGAGCTGAGAAATATTAAAAAGGTGAGATGAAAATATAAAGGTCAAGTTATTTATATTTTGCAAATTGAACTATGTCTCTATTTTTAATGATTTGTTTAAGTAAACCTCTTCAACGCTTGTTTATCATTTATCACCTTCATATGCACACATGACGTAATCGTAATCATCATAATATCATTTTTCCGTTTCATGTTGTAGGTGATTTAAATTAATTTAATTTCGGAACTGTTGTGCAAATAATCTGGCAGCTTTTATAAAAATGTGTACCTATATAGGTACATTTTCAGCAATAACCTAAGCGATAACTTCATTTAAGCCTTCATTAACTACGTTCTCAAAAATTCTTTCATGTACTTAATATGGACGCTTCACATATTATACCCGCAAGAATCAATTATACGGGCCGATCCCGACCGTCGGACGTGCCTCGCCACGAGCCGGCATTCGATTAGACGTGACATCGCTCAACCCACTACATACCACACAGTTACGAAGCTTTAAAGAATTTCTTGCACTTAATGGACGGGACAAAGTAAAAGCTCTTTATTAAGTGTTACTGCCATCGAGTCTTATCTTGATGTCTTTTCTTGTTTTGATGTCTTTTATCGCTACTCAGCTACGGTTGATACATTCTGAAATACATCATGCGTTGTATCTCGAATCGGAGTTATTGAATAATATTTGTATAGGCAAGGATCATGAAAATACATGTTTGCGTGAATTCTACCGAATACTCAATTACCTTTGTATGTAATAGGTACTTCTTCTCTTTGTTTTCTCAACGAGTAGATAGCTAGATCATGAATATAGCAGGAAGAAGCATATTATTAGTATAATTACGTGTTCCATCTTTACAAAGGATTTTTCACGATTTCTGATATTAAGGAAATTACAATAATGGTGAGAACAATAAGGTGAGATAAATTTAAAATGCGCCAGCAGTTTTCAGACCTTAGTGGCATACATTTTATTGGCGTTAAAAATCCTGAAGTTGGCCGGTTGTTGGTTGGAAGTACCTTCACTTAAGAATTATTGGACTACCTTAAATAAAACTTGGCTCTTGTTGATCGGATAAAGCTACTAAAAATTATATGTAAGTATTTCGTTCACTATTATTTCAGGTAAACATTAAACAACACAATAACATTACACATCGATTTGCTTTTACGGATTTGCGTTTATACAATTTAAATACAAAAGTGGATTTGGTAGGATTTTGTTTAATAATACACGTTTTTAATGCAATACTGTGATCACCTGTGGAGCCGCGTGACAGTTATTGGCATTTCGCCAGAATCGAGGGTGCGGCTGCCACCCGCAACAAACAATTTATAGACCTAACCTGGAAGTAATTTCCTCGCCGTTATTAAATTCACATGAACCTATGAACTTAAAACGTACTTACCGTTATATATGGGCATGAGTTAATATGTCGCGACGTTTGATTTTTGATGCAACATTTATGCAATATTTATTTACAAATACAAATGTTACTGAGTAAAAATGATGGTTAAAAACTACATACATATACATAACACATGTATAAGGTCTGCTGCTACATTCCGCTAAAATAAATCATGATACACGGCAAACCTTTTTATTTTTTTTTTCAAGACGTTGAAAATCATAAAGTTTTCCATCTTAACGGCATCATGTATTTATAACATTGGTATTGGTCTTACAGTTATTGAAAACAACTTTGAATATGAAAACCAATATCGTATTTGGCACCTAAAAAAAATATGTCTTCTTACCAATGTGTATTTATTTTACAACAACAGCCAGAAGATCGATTTGCGACCAAAAGATAGACTAAAATACACGACATCGCATACAACACATTTTCCTTTCATTTCAATCACGTGAGTATACATAAAGGCTCATAATGAAATGAAAGGACGTCAAAGTCTCAAGTCACAATCAGTAGCTATTGGAGTAGGAGCGTTATGTTCACAAAGGCCTTTGCTTCAGATACGTCATTCATTCACTGGCTCATGAAGTCCGTCGAAAGGAACAGTTTCATGTGTAAAAGGTAAAAGGGTCACCCTTTTATGAATAAACGCTAAAACTGGAGTCTAAAAAGTCTTTCATAGTTTGGAATATAAATTTCAAGCCGATGGCAGTGTTTAATAGTTATTGTGTATAGTATAATCTTTTGTAAGTATATAATAAAAGTGGCTCGTTAAACTGATACTTAAATAAATGCTCTTAAGATAAAATAATGTTCAACAGGACTTTTAATGTCGGAGCCGTAAAACTTTGTAAATATTGCTAACAAATACATTGTTATTTGGTGAGATCAATATTACAATAACGTTAAATGTTTGTAAATGGATGATTTGCAGAACATCTTTAAATTGTTAAAATCAGATTTTAAATGTAACATTTGGTTTCTTATTATATTTTACTTTACGCACTAATGCTATTTGCTATAGCTATTTGCATCCGCTGCATCTTTGAAGAGACTGCGTAATTTTCTACCAACTGCCACCAAGATTGCACTTGCACAATCACTTCTTCTACCCATTCTAGATTATGCTGATGCCAGCTATGTTGACCTTACCCAAGACCAACTCGATAAACTTGAGCGGCTTCAAAATGTCTGTATAAGGTTCATATTCGGATTGCGCAAATATGACCATGTTTCCGAATTTCGTCTGAAGCTCAAGTGGTTACCAATTCGCCTTCGCCGGAATGCTCATATTCTTTCCCTATTGTATAGTGTGCTCTTTTCCCCTTCCACCCCTCTCTATCTTAAAAGCCGTTTTCAGTATCTTTGCAACACCCACACGAAGTTTTTGAGATCATCGGATAATTTAAAGCTTAAAATACCAATGCATTCCACAACATTTTTCGACAAATCCTTCTCTGTTCAGGCCGCTCGTTTATGGAATGCATTGCCAGTTCAAATAAAACGCGCGCAATCGTTAGCTCTGTGTTTAAGAGGCTGGTGAAGGAATATTACTTGTTGTTGTGATCTTGTTTTCGTAACGCAATAATCTGTAGTCGTCATTTATTTTCGTTGTTTGTATGTATATTTAGTATGTATTTATTTATGTATCTATTATACAGCTTGTATGTATATATATATTATATTATCTATGTATCTATTATAGTATATTATGTTGCACCATTGACCACACCATTTTTATATATCCACACAATCGCTGTCCATTCCAAGGTTGCCTGGAAGAGATCGCAGAAAGCAATAAGGCCACCCATTGTATGTTTTGTAGTAATAATTGTTTTTTTTTTGTTAAGTATTTTCTGGTGTACAATAAAGTATATATATAAAATAAATAAATAAATAATGAAACGCAGATTTTCCCACAACTTGTTTTTTTTTTGGTTGCGTTTTTTCTTTGTCTCAAATAAATGTATTTTCTTTCTTAGATATAAATAAAATAACAAATAAAGTGTCCGACCATTACAAGATAAAGGCGCCTCAACGACTCGCATTTCGTAATAAATTAAATAAAAATTGTGCGTGCTTCAATTTGACTGCAAAAGCAATTAAAGAAAAGCGGGTGCCTATAGAATTTGTCCTTCACATATTCCTCAAACCTTACCTGTAATAAAGTGCTCTTCTTTAAATCGTAATGCGGAAATTAAAAGCTGAAATGATTCGGAGCACTCACTGGAATTCGTTACTCCACTTGCTTATAGGCGTTAAATTGACAGATCATATTCGCAACACCACCCTGCGCTCCAAAACACAGATTACTGATGTTGCTCAAAAAATCGCTAAGCTGAAGTGGGACTGGGCTGGCTACATTTGCCGTATGCCCAATAAGCTGTGGGCCAAAATAACCACCACGTGGAGCCCTGCCGCGACGCCTTCTACTCGTGTAGAAGGCGTCGCGGCAGACCCCGTAGAAGATGGCGGGACTACCTGGACAAAACAAACGACATGGTGTTGTGGTCCACTTTAGCCCTGGATCGAAAAAGCTGGAAGTCATGGCAAGAGACCTTTGTCCAGCAGTGAAATGATTCAGTCTAACAGTAACATTGATCTGCTTGAGATGGCGCAGGTAATTGAAGCGACGCAGGTGCTTGATTCTCTTCGGGTGGTTGATCACAGATAGGTTCGCCATAAAGTTAAAATAGCTAATAGTTAGTGTGTAAATTGTAATCTTACAGCATATCCAGGGTCAGATCAAATTAGTTAGCAAAACGTGACAGCTATATTATATGTAAACACGAGAAAACAAAAAAATATCTCAACTTACTTCAAGTAACTACGTGACCAGCGTTCGCTGACCCCAAAAAATAGAACATTTAAAACTTTTTTTGTTTTATATTGTTTAGCTCTCACGCATGCGGAGTTTCGCTAGCTAATTTAATTTAACCTTGTATAAAACTTGATAAACACATTTAAATATTTTCATTTATTTATAAACGTAAAGTGTACGTAAAGTGTCGCCGCCAAACACAAACAAACAAACAGGCAGCTACCAATCGAATAAGTATAAGTTTATTTTGCTAAATATAGTTGAAACTTGGCCAAAGTTAAAACTCTCAACCAACCGATTCGAATCAGTAGTTGCTTTATCATTATTAAATGTCTTAAAAAAAAACTTGACGTTCCCGTTTGCCTTTAGCCAAATAGGCTAATTTCCAGCATATAATGTGTTTATAAACTAATCCTCAGACCGATTTCTAAGCACGAATTCCTATCCGCCTATTGAAATATTACGTAGCTAGTTGCTACGGCGTAGCGGCTACTCGTAGCGGCGTAGCTTCCGCCGCTTGCTACGGATGCTACTGTGGCTTGTTGACATGCTTCAGGATAAAGCATGCATTACATGCAGACTCGTATTAGTGACCTATTATTTAGATTAAAATTTCTGTTGTGGGTGGTTTTCTACGTGCATCCAGTGTATTTTGAATGGCGAGATATTTTTTATTGTGATGCTACACTCACACTCATTCACTCATTAGCTTCTTATAGAGACTAGGCAGATAATGATTATGTTGTTTGGTACACAACAATTCATACTTTTGTATTTGTTGTACCGTTATAATACGTCGACTCCAACTTAATAGTATTCTTTATTTACTTAAATAAAGAATACAATTAAATTAAATTGTAGTTACTCGTACAATTTATTATTATTCATTCTGTAAAAACTCTGAAACTACCCAGTAACAGTTTTATTCCCTTCGTTTTGAAGTACTACTAAAATCTTTAATAGATTTTTAACTTTATCGCTTAAGCATAAGGTTCAAAGTTGATTGCGAAAATTTCACAGTTTCGAGTAGCTTGATGTACTTGGCGACTGTGCATATCTAAAGACAAAAAAGAAACAAAAAATAACAATCTTCTTTGTTCTACATGAAAAGAAAGAGTTCACTGTCTGTTATTAGATCTATTAGACGAACCGATATAATCACATAAAATTGATATTATATTCAGTATTATGTTAAGCTTAAATATAATGTTCAGTTGTGCATTGTGAATGGAGTATGGTACAGGGACGGAGTATGATTACGGAGCATTAGCGAGTGGATACCATATTCCAGACGTGTTTAATAGAATACACAAAACAATTAGCATAGCCATAACCGTTAACGTCAATTATAAATTCAAATCATATTGTTTACTTTACCTGATTCCTGACAACTAAGTCAATGAAATACTACAAACGAAATAAATTAAATATTTGGTGAGCTGATCGATCGCGAAACAATAATGTGATTCTTTCAGAATGAATTAAAAATGATCTCGTTTATTATATACACTAGATATATTTTGGCCATAGTTTAATATTTTCTTCATAATATTAATAAGTAGGTAACTTTGTAATGATTGTAACTTCTATGTAATTTATATGTGAACTTATGAATAAACATTATTCTTTTCTATTCTAAGAAGGTCATTCCATTAATTTAATATCTCAAAATATTTTTATCGAATTTTAAATATCTATTTCAATGTCAATCTTGATCTTGATTTTGATAAACCATGATTGAATTCATTTTGCATGCCTTACGATAAAATCACTTGAAACGTATATTTAACTAGCAGTACTCCGCGGTTTAACCCGCATTACTTTGAGGAAAAACCTACTATACTACTAAAATATATTCCATTACTTTAAGATTATTACTTAGTACGCACGGCTACACATCACGCTCGCGGCGGCCGTGCTTATTTATTTTAAAACTATGATATCTCCTAAGATATTCATTGAAATCAAAAGATGTTATAGGCAATTTTGTTCAAAATTAAATAGTCATGATGAATAACGTATTTATTTGGATAAGGATTAGTATCATGTTTATAAAAACGCCTTCGCTAATAATACATTATTTTAGAACAAATTTGATTATCATAAAAAGGTTATAGTGAGTCAACCTTAAAAGATAGACATATGTTGTCCCAGAACTTTTAGAACTTGTAAGGGGGAACAATTCCGTTATACATTATTTTTGCGTAGCTTTAACCGTTTAAGCAGCGCACGCAACGAAACCTCTCAAAAGGGATAATTTTTCCCGTTTTTGTAACAGTTTTCATTGGTGCTACGCTCCTATTGGTTGTAGCGTAATATTATATAGCCTATGCGTTCCTCGATAAATGGACTATTCAACACAAAAAGAATTTTCCAAATCGGTTTAATAGTTTCGGAGCCTATTCATTTCAAACAAACAATCAAATCTTTCCTCTTTATAATATTAGTGTAGATGTAGAGAGTGTAGATAACACCATTGTAACAGTGTTTTCTGTACATAATTTGATTTAATTTAATCGTGAGGACGGAAAGTTATTTATTATACGAACTAGGAATTCATGTAAATAAAGGTAAGAGGGTAGTATCACAGGCCGCAGTCCACGAGTGAACCTAAAATTGGTCACCAGATTACCTATGGTAATGTTGATTACTTCATCTGGGAGTTCCGTAGGTTCAGCTCCGTTTCGGTTTTAAAAGTATTAGGTATTTGGTTTTCCTTCAGTATCTTTGGCTAATATCTCCCCATCTCAAATACTTTATCATTATAAAATGAAAAAAGCCACGTTATATTTACTTCCACCAGAGCGCGGATAGGGAAATCAAAACAGAAAATAAATAAATTGTTCGATGTTGCCTGGAACATTACTCAAAGGAAGAAAATTGGAATGGTGAAATGATTCTGAATCTCACAGTTGAAGTGGAAATATGCGGAGTAAAGACGTGGTCTTCAATTTCTGGTAGTGCTGCAGACCATTGACATTATTAAAGTAAGGACTGGCTAGCTGTGTCTACAGAGCACACTTATATCTAATTGTTGCGTCAGCAAACATCCGCATTGCAAAAAAATTTTGGTCAAACAATTTTATTGCCATTAATGAATGAAAACGAATGAATGAAAAAGCGTTTATTTTGTGGTGACAACTTATTACAATCAGTTTTAGTTCTGCCAAACTGCACAGCAGTTTGTTGGCAGATGTAGCTCCCAAACACGATTTTTATCTTGGCACTTTTCCATCAGTAACAAGTACAAGTAAGTAATAACAAGTTTATAAGTTACATACTATAGATAGTGTGTAACGGCAAATCCACATTTATCGCTAAACACCACCCATACCTAAACACACATAAGTATTTACAGCAGCACAAAGGCTGACTATTACGTAGGTAATGCTAATTAAATTATGAATTGCGTAATATCATTTCAATGCTTCACTCCGGCGAAGCCACAGACAAGTTTGCATAACAGATTCAATCTAAACATCTCCATTTATGAGGTTTTGACAAAAGGTGTTAAACAGAATCGTCCCCATTTTATTTTTGAAAGACATTTTTGTGGTACAACTACTTTCTAAATCGATCGGTATGTCATTAAAAATTGTTGAGACTAAATATTTTCTACATCTTTGTCCATAATAGTTAATATAAGTTGGTACTACAAATCTTCTAATGCATTTATTCCTTTGAGGTCTTACGTGTACCGTCTTGACTTTAAACTCCTCCTTGCAATAATGTTCTAAAGCTAATAATAACACAAACTTTTGATGGACTGGCAACATCTTACATTTTAAGAATAATTCTTACAACGTTTTTTTGTATTTTTATCAACCAATAGTTTCATAAATCTGATTTGGAAAAACTTTATTTTATCTAAATATGTTTTAAACGTATTACCATAGCATGCCAGTCCATAGAAAAGTAGTGAGTCCACCAACGCGTAATACGCTAAGGCTTGAGTTCATCAACATTCAAACCACCGGATAGGTATTTAAACAGTTGGTTTATGTCAAATTTCTTAAGGAAATTTTAAATATAGAACTGATTAAATATTTCATCAGTTGATTTAAATGTTGGTGAACACAAGGCTAAGAACACGATCCCATAGAGCTACTTAACCAGCTCGTAGCTTCCCCTCTGCTGGGTAAATGATTCTTCTTAAGAAAAGCTATGGAAAGTTACGGAAGGTACGTCCGACTCCAGAGTTCCCAACGATGTTTTAGTCCCTCCTTTCTCTGCGAAGAATAAACTTGAAAGTACCTACATATCAAGTTGGAAAGACCCCGCAACTCGTGCTTCAGAAGTTGATCCCTATCCCTTAACCCTTAGCTAGACGATCACATTTCTAGAACACCACAAAGTATCGATTGCACAAGAACTGTTTTGTACATTCATACAGTTCTCTACCAACGTTATCAAAGAATGAAAACAAGGGGACTTCCAATTCTCTGCATTTCAATATCATTATTACCGTGGAGGAGGTGCAACCAATTTTAATAAAATTGAACTTTTGATGTGACAGCACAATTTTAACAAAAAGAAAAATGGATAATGGACGTGAATTAAATTGTGAAATTGTGATATGAATTTTATAGCTCTGCTCATTAATACTACCAACATATCTCATATCATTTTACGTTTTAATGATCCAGAGGATTTTCCCATTCAAAACAAACAGAAGGAATATGAATAATAATTATGTATTTTTATTAAAACTAAATCGCCTCTTTATAAATTGAATTAAATTATGTTTAACTTAGAAAGGGTCTGATGAAAATTAGAGATTTTGTAAAATACATAAGTAGGTACTGATAGAAGTACCTAAACAAAAGAACGAATGTATGTAGGTACCTAAACACTGTTCATATAACTTACGTTCGTTCCTCTTGAACATTTGAATAATAGATTATATCAAAACGTTTCAGTAGTCAGTAAGCATTCTACGCAAAAATATAGAAATATTTTCATTACATTAGTATATCATTCTTGGTTTCAAAAAGTACTTATTTCATAACGTTCTCATTAACTTAATATTTTTAATAGAATACATTGCCTAGACCTGTGTGTTAGAATTTGTTCAAAGAACTCCCATGAGCTATCACTTTATAGGCTTACCTTACATTACTAATATTTTTATTAATTTTAGAGAAGACTAGTTAGAGTGAACAGGCATCTTTTGGGCACGCTCGTTCCATTATAGACTTCATTCATCGCTTTCCATCAGGCGTGATCGAGGTTAAGAGCAAGTCCAGTGAGCAATAAATAAAGAAAAAAAGTCGTATCGTCATGATTTCAACCTCTACTTGTACAAGTGGGACGATCCCCTATTGATTGGATAAAATAACTCAGGTATACCTACAGATTGTGGTCCTCAAACGATAAAGAACAAAGGCATATAAAGCGTCCGCGTCGCACAAAGCCCTGTCACCTGTCCCTCATAAATATGCTGAATCACAGTTACACGAATTCACAGTTATACGAAACTACAATTACAAGGCTTTACTGAGCACATTGCCGTCAGCACATACCTGATATCACTGCATATTACAAGACTTCATACTTCGTGAAATGACGCGTGAAATCGACAAATGGAACTCTTAAACTGACGCTGAAACAACAATTTACGTATTCCATGTTTTGCGCTAATAGTCAAAACAAGCATTTATTAAAATGACACCTTCAGCCCTTTGTATTAAGTTAATAAAGACGAATATTCAAATCCATTTAAAGTTTCGGTAAGCTGCTAACTGCTTTGTACCTGAGACAGATTAATCTAGCCAGACTGAACTCCAGTCAGTTAGATTAATTGTTCTTGAGTACTGGCCTGTTTACCTGCACGATGTACTTCAAGGTGAGCAAAATTGAAACTTAATTAATGCAATGATTAATTGGAACTTTTCCCTTAAACTTTCATGTTTACAAAGGAATGTTACAGCATGTAATTGATTTTTAAATTCAATTTAACTTTCTTTCGCCGTGTGGTTTTATTACAATAGATGAACTCAAATACTTACAAACTTATGAGTTAACTAATACTAATGAGTACCTAAGTATTTTCTCGCTATTCGTGGAATTCGGGAACTGGGTGAGGTAGCGAAAATTAAGCTTGAGTGCAAACCGCATTAACAGTACCACGTATTGAGGCTAGACACGGCCCCACGCAACTGAATACTATGCACAGAGAATTGTGTTGTATTTACACTCACCAAGAACCACAGACTCACGGTAGACGCGTGGCATAAAAGGTCGTAGAATACTAACCCTGTGCCTTGATTCGTTAAAAATTTGTAGTTAATCTCATTTAGCACAAGCTGGCTTTCAGCCAGGCCCCTAGAAGTCTGCTGTCACACCAGTTTCACGAGTTTTGAATAAATTTTAAGTTATTTCCGAATTTGAAATTTTCATTCCATTGTTCCAGCTTTTCTCATTTAGGTTTATGACCTAGATGAGAAAAACTTAATTGGTGTACGAAATGATGTCGAGGTATAAACTGAAACCTTGACACTCACAAAATTAGTCGCTGTCCACTCTACATTCAGCAGAGCCTATCGCTTCTCCCTTCAGACATTACCTGCGCAATGGCTACCATCAACTAAGTATTGTACTTAAGTAAATCGGTCGGAGATTGATTTATTATTCCAGTTTTTAACAACTGGCGGCGTTCCAAACCACAAAGATAAAACAATAATTATGAGACAGCAGTTTGGTCTTTATTTATAGCGGGATGCACAAATCAAACTTATTTGTGGATTGAGAAAAAAATATTTGATACCCAGATTTGCAACATTTAAGCAATTAATTTATGCAAAAAATATTTAATCTACACTATTAAAAGAGTTCATGAATCCTTAAAACGGAATATAGTGGCCACTGTTATCCGTTTTAAGGATTATAATAAAACTAAACAATATAAAACTACCGTTTCTAATAATATTGACGTATAATCTTGTGAAGCACAACTTAACGTGCTTATTTTCTGCATTTTCATTCTAAATTGTATGAAATAACCAAACAAACGATGAGGGCACCACTGCACGGTCGGCACAGTCTTAAGAACCGTATGTTGTTCTTTCATCACATGACGAATGTGAACTAAGTTTGTAAACGCTTCTCTTTCAGAAGTTTCATATACATTCCTTGAGTTTCAAATTGGCTGGTCTACTTGTTTGTGTTTGTATTATATAGCGGTCGCAGTCCATTCTGATATACTGTGCTGAGGCGTGGGTCTAACGTGGACATAAAAGGTGGAACATACGGCCTTAATAATAGCAAATTATATACAGTTATATATTTACAATACATGTATTTTCATTCGTACGTATACAGACTAACTCATCGTTTACTAAAGTAAAACAAGTAACCCAACGTAGCAGTCGCCGCTAGTGTTTTGATTTTACCAAAGATGAGAACTAAGTTTGGCAAAAAAAAAAAAACTTTTGAAGGAGCACAATTACCTATACAAAAAAATACCCTCATGTATAAAAAATTGCACTCATTCAATGCATTCAAAACTCAATTAGCATAAATTTAATCACAAATAACACCCTTCCCAAAAGCTGAATGCATTGGATGGGTATCATAATTGCTACCCATGACGTATGTGACGAACTTTATATAATTTACCTTAAGCATTGTTCTCATGACATGATTGACGTGTAAAAGTGTTTGTATAAACCTACTTACAGAAATAAAATCATTTATCATTCATTTATCATTTATCATGTAAGTGACATTGGTCCCGATTCTGTTGTTTACAAACTAAATTAAATTTAAGTTCAGTGCATCTTTTTCTTTCTATTTCGTAATGAAAAGGACAGAAGATAAATATTAGTTTAGTCCTGTCAAATTAGTCAGCGCCTGACGTAAATTGACGTATTTATAGTAGCCAATTTTTTAATCACGTCTAAACTTGTCTATGGATTATCTAATTTGACAGGACTAAACTAATATTTATCTTCTGTCCTTTTTCTATTGAAATAGAAAGAAAAAGATGCCCTGAACTTAAATTTAATTTAGTTTGTGAAAAACAGAATCGGGGCCATTGTGTCTTTTTTGAGAATAAATATCTTTAAACCTAAATTATCCATTCTCAAATTATCCGACTACCAGTGTAAATATTTGTGCAAGCTTCTTGTTATTTCTTCATTGTAAAATAACTTTAAAACTGTGTTAAAGAAGGTATGCGGCAATCCAAAGGCAATAGTAGCCCATTGAGCTAACTTAATACATATTTGTCGTTCGACCGCTGACCGCGAACAAATAGAATTCCGCCGGTGACGGACAACGCTTCGAGTCCATGTTCGGGTTCACATACAAGGTATAGCTTATATACCAGTGCCGTAATCTCACTCAGGGCGACGAACTGTCCTGTACTGTCCTGAATTATATCAAAGAGATTCGAAGATGTGTTCTGAATCTTTTATGTATGTATAATAATTTCTGATAATGCTTTTTCGCGAGCTTGCAATGACACAGTACTAAATATGTTATTTGATTACGATACTTAACTAAAAGTTAATTATAAAGAAATAACCCTACTAAAATAACACTTTGCAGAAACACAATAAAGTAAATCATCTCATTTTATTACATTCCGAGTGAAAAGTAGTTCAGTACATTATTGGAATAAGAAGTTCTAGGAGCTAGTAGGATTTATTTCTGTGAGCATAAGGAATTGAAGAAGATGAAAAGTTTTATGTAATTGGATGTAGATCATTTAATTGGCACAAATGCAATTAATGAAAGGAGAGCCCACAAAAATTCGAACAACTAAACATGGCAAAGCTTTCAATCTGTCTGAATCATAACATGCCAGTCAATCCAGAAAAAATGCTATTTGAAAATAGATAGCTGACCAAAATATTTTTATTATCATTTCAATATTCTATTCTGTTTACTCGTAAACTAAATCGGTATTTTGGAAATATTGATAACTTTAATACACTTAGCGTGAACTGGTCTACCTGAAGAGCTATCGACGCTGATAGCATGCCCCACTCAGTGATATTTTCGATTTGCATTTTACTATGACCACACCTTTCGGTTCACGTTGGCAAAATATTCCAATATATCTTCGTTGTGGTGTTTTTGCTACTGAACTATGACGTCAGCAACTTCCATGTTGTCTCAACGTAAACAATGTTGACCTTTTTGCAATGCGGTATTTAGATTTTACGAAGACGTTACATCTGTTATGCTGTATAGACTTTTCGAAACATTTTCTTTTTACGTTTCTTTAACTTTATGTTTTACTATAAAATTGTAATCTACATTAACAGATTTCGGTATTATAATATAAAAATCTGTTCACTGCGTAGAACGCGAGTAAACCAGTAAGTATAATCGACCTTGATTCAGAACTTTTGAGGAATGACAGTTAATATCGAAGCGTCTTCAGTTAAGCAGGTAATAAAGAGTTAGTAATCCAATTATCTCTACCGAGGTCAGTTGTAGAGTGTCTCAACGGATCTTCTGATAAAATTTTCATGAAGTGAATAGGGCAAAGAGATTCGAGGCGAGCTCGGTTAAAACTTCACCGCAATTTGCTCCGTTATGTAACAAATACTGAGATTTTTAGGAGCTAGTAGAATATGGAACCCTTTTCTATTTTATTTGATCACGAGCTGTAAACTTTTCGTTTCTATATTCGGAGAACTTTGCCGCGGGCATTTTATCAAAACTAGATTTGTGAATTTTTCACTAGTTATAAAATAAAACAAGTAAACCCGAGCTCGGTTTTACGTTTAGTCGAAAAAAAGCAAATGGAAATCGAAAGTTTCAAAAACGTTTGAGTTTTGCCTGAATAAGTGTCCTAACCAAAACATATCGTCGAGCTCTTTTATACGAAATATGACATACTCAGGCGATAAATCAAGTTGCGTTTGATCGTCATAATTCATGTGAACGATTATCTCATAGGTCTCAATTATGAAAAATTTCTAATGTTTCATATTATTATTTCTAAATAATAATGGGTCATGCTGATGTCTTAACTTTCTTTCTGCAACCAAAAATAAGGTGTCCAATATTAAAAAAAAAATGTTTCAATACAAACATTCACACTTGGCACGTTTTATGTAATTGTTACTGCTTCTTTATTCATGTCGTGTGATTATCCGATCGCTCTGTTCTACTTAACTGTTACCTCGTCTCCTCTGGTTCATGTAAATATAGGGAACGACAGCGATCAGCATCGTCCTGCTCCACTCAATAATAATTCATGTTTGATTATTCATGTTTGAACTCTTATTAAAAAAAATGAAATAACTATTTTACAGCGCAGGCTAGTATAAGTACTACCTACATCTTCATACATATCATGTTGCTATGTACTTACAGATACCATTTCCAGAATGAGCGTCTGGTATTCATATTTAATGCAAGACGTAGGTTTTGTCAACAACCGCAGTATTGTTTTATTGTTTTGGCAGCGAACAAGCTGTTCTAGATGTTGTAATGTTCAGGTATATGCCAGAGGTTGTATAATAATAAATGGCTAGCGGTTGCCTTCACCATTGTAAACCGACCATTCAACTACGAGCTACGTGGAATGTGGGCTACACTGCTACGCTGCTACGACGTCACGTTCGTAGCGTGAAAGAATAATAGCTATACGGGTATACATCATTTAGTTTATTTCTGCTTTGAAGCATTTTTGTTTCACAGAATGTGCGGCCAGTGGCATGTGAGCTGTTTTATCCTGAAATTTTGAACCGAATGCGATTTGTGCTAATGGATATTAATTACCTCAATGGGCTCTGGCTCACACGTTCTCTTAATAACTTAACGTTGCTATTGCACTGCCATTGTTAAATTATTTTTTACTTAACGAATATAAATTAAATGCGAAAAATATCTTGATGGTTATGCGTGCTGTTTAAAAAAATACTTAAATCCAATAAAATTCATGTACCTACTGAGTATTGCGAGAACACAAAGTACACGAACATGGCAATAAACAAAACATTCTGTCGTCTACATTGCCAGAACTATTTAAACGTAAAATGAAAAGGTTTATTAAACCGGGCTGCGGCTCGTACAAATCCATGTAAGTTTTTTAAAACTCTTATTCCAGTTACAATTCACAGACGTATGTTCGTGAACACAGCCTCATTCTATGTTGCCTAACTTCTCTTTCCGAGCGCATTTTTCTGTTTCTCATTATTTCGCAATATTTGAGTTTTGTAACAATTGTTGTACAAACTAATTAGTTTGAACGCTGGCTCGCTCCCAACTAGTTTTTAATTTTAAATGTCTTTCTTTATTTTTGTTAGGTTAGGTATAAAAAGAAAGTGGACGTAGAACTTTGTTAAAGTAATTGGGTGTACTTAATTTTTAACATCTGGCATAGCGGCCTGCTTTTAGGGGTCGATTTTATTAGAGATACTGGATTTGAAATAAGGCAACTGATTTATGTTTTGAATTGTATTTAGTGATAGCGCCTATGCTTAGATAGCGTTATGTTTTGGGAAAGGAATGCGAAATACCTGTTACAGAAGGTTATTTTAATTCGATGTTTTAACATCGTCTTGGTATTCTTACTGAATTATTTTTGTATCAAGAGGGCCCCAGGGATAACCAATAACAAGTAACGGTCTGATATTTGGCAGATTTACATGAAATCCTCCAAATTGATGCTTAAATTATCCGTTTTTATGTAAACGAGAGGACAAGATGTTTGGAAGGAATGGTGGCTGGAAGAATATATAAGGACCAGGAAAGTCGGGATCAGGTGCCCGTACAAAAGATTAGAGAATAAAATGGGGAGAGTTTTTTATGAACATATAAAGCCACCTTTGTTCAGTTTCTACGTTAGGTGCACAAAGCATTAAATAATCATATTTTATATACCTACCTAAATATATTTCTTTTTGGGCTGTGAATATATTTATTGTTCACTCGGATAAAGCGCGGCTTTCCACTTCGTCAAACATACGATGAAAAACTTCAAACAAATCCTCAAAGTTATAGCTGGGAAAAACTTTTAAATTCAAACCTTTAAAGCTGTGAACTTCGAACGATAGAAGACTAAAAGAATTTATCTGAACATGGAACGAATCCGTGCTCTCTTCGAGGAATAAGTGTTTTATTGCACCCTGTTAGAAAAATACTACTTTGCAGACTTCATATTTAAAAATCACGACGCATACGTCAATCCGCATCATTAGAAGTCACGTCCCAACACGAACATTTTCATTATTAGCAGCTCAACGTATTTTTCAATTTATTTTCTCATCAGAACACATTCCCTGATGTTCGGGAACATTCGAACAATGGCATGGATCAAAGCACACTTCGGTTAGCGCGTTCACAATTCAAAGTATGGCTCGTAGAATGGCGGAATGTTATTATTACTGATAGCTGTTTCGGTTGATTGTACAATACTGTATTCGTAAATAATACTCTGTGACTCGCGAAGCTTTTAGTTGGAACGAAAGGACTGTAGGTAGTAAAGAACGATGTATGTAGGTACATCCAAACGGAGATTTTAGATAAAAACCGGCCCAGTGCTTGTCGGACCACGCACAATGAAGGGTTCTGCGGAACCCTTCATTGTGAAAACAAAAAATGAAATTTACATTTTAATTGCTCTATATACGTCATGGTCAATTCTCCAACTGCAAATGTAAGTTTGTAATCACAAAAAAAAATACATATTATGTATGTGACAGAACTACAAATTAACGATTTTCAAGCCGCGAGACCTTGCTTCATGCCCGAAGGTTTAGTTTAGTAGGTTTTGATTATTTGCGAGTATCAAAATAAGTCTCATTAAATGTCCGTATTTTTTTAGTTGCGTTGATTTAGCTTGAAAGTGCTGTTGAAATCAGTAGTCTGAGTGAAATATATCGATTTTTTTAGAGCCCCAAGGGACCATATTACTTACTTATTTGATATTAATTTCAACTTGATACCTCCACGCGTTCCTGAGAAAAAGGGGCTTGACAGACTGACAGACGGAGTAGGGGACGGATAAGGGTTCCGTTTTTTCCTTTTGAGGTACGGAACCAAAAAAAAAAACAGTTCCTGCTTAATGTTGTCCGCTTCTAATTCCAGTTTAGCAAACCATTTTGATGCTTAAAGAAAACGGACAAAGAAAACGATGTATATCCCTTTCCACAACGACTACCCTACATTTTAGTTAGAGAGAATAACGTCAAGAGCAGTGAGTTCATTAGGTAAGAATGCAACCAAAAACTTTCTGAAGTAAGAAAGTTTGCTGAAAGTCCGCGGAGCATGAATCAACTAATTTATTTCAAGGTCTTAATTAGGAGCTCCCACGTTAGATATTAATAGGTACAGTCAAGAAAAATGCTATTGAAATTTAACAACATATTACTAAGAAGGTATTGCCATTAACAAACTTCAATGTATAATTGGTAGAAATGTGCAAATGTAGAAAACATGTTACCGGGTACAGGGATACTACTGGGAATACGTATTTCTACCTTATTGCAAGGCCGTGTTTCAGAGGTGTAAATATTTGTTAGGTACTTACCAGTTTAACAATGGGGTAAGTATTATATCTCGGGTTCGATCTATTTCTTGCGTTGGCAAAACAAACAAAACTGTCTCCCCGTTCCGCTCCGTAGGTGTCACGTTGTCAGGTCACTGCCGCAGTGACAAGGGTTTGTAATACAACGCCAGGATACACAAGTCGAGTCATTGCCGAAATTCAGCAGCCACTGTTTTGTTTTTTTTTTCTACCCGACTGCGCCAGAAGGAGGGTTATGTTTTTGAGTATATGTATGTATATTTCTTTGGCACGCTCTGTAGCCTAAACGGCTTGATCGATTTCAACTTGAGAGGTGCCGTTAGATTTGTCTTAATTGTGAGAGTGACACTGGATATATCAAAATTGAAAAAAATTATAATATCCGATTTTTGGCGCCATATTATGCCTTTTGTATTTTTTTTTCTCAAAACCTACCTAGTGGGGTATCAAAATAAAGGGTTTTAAAAGGTGATTACAAAAATATATGCAACTTTTATGGTTAGAAGTAATTTGAAGTGACACGAAAGGAGTAGACTGGTAAAAATCTCACGTAATGAAAAAGCACTATGCCCTATGCGTCTTTTTGTCCCTCTCTGTGTCAGTGTGAGGAATGGGGTAATGGTTTTCGAGGGTGCTGAAACCATAGTGAGGTCAAAACGAAAATCTAAGATGGCGGCTGCGAAAATGTTCAAATTATTCGTCATGTGTGTCGTTTTCATGGTTTTTGAGAGCGCTGAACCCGTTAATGAGGTCAAAATAAAAATTCAAGTTGGCGACAACTTATGAGAGCATCAAAAACTTATACTAGATGGCTCTTTATTAAAAACACGTATTAAATTCACACTTTCTCTCTCTTTGTCTATATACGAGTGTGTGTGCGTATTGCGAATATCGCGTAAGGAACTTCGTTTCTGACAGGGGGTCCCCCAACCGCACACGTTAATACTTTTTCTTTCAAAAAGTGTACTAAACTTTGGCAAGTCTACGTGTTTTACTTTTAAGCATCAGTCCAGTTTGCTTCTATCAAATGTACCTAGGTTTTATTAAGTATGTCTAAATTGCAATACGATTTAAAATTGTTTAGTTTGAAACTAAATAAGTTACATAACGTAACAGCCAACACATTTTTTATTTTAAGATCTCATTACACCTAAAGAAATATAATAGGTACGAAAAATCTCGTGTTACGATGTCGGAGACTCGGAGAAATAATTTGTTGTTCATTTTAGATGTCGAATCGACGATTTATCAACACGACGGTATTACCTGCTCTGTTGCGTGAATTTCATGAATGAATCTCACAATATTGACGAGGGTAGACAGCTTAATTATCTTTAGGGAATGGATTAGGTATAATTGAAGGTTTGCTTTGCCATATTGGTAGGTGTAGCAGTGATATATACACCTACCGTTTACCTATTAACATCGATTATCCTCGACTAAAGGTGACTAAAACATCACCATCATTTATACTATTATCCTTCAACTGTCGAATCGTAAAATAATAAATCACGACGTCTTTTAGAAGATTCGACTTGAAAATCTGATTTAAATAAAATAAAAGGTATCAAGTGAGTCGGGTCGAGCCCCGCGCCGGTTCAGAGCTATTTATAGCACAAACAGAATAGTTTATGACGCTTCTTCCTGACACCAACTTGTAGGAGTCTAGAGATCTAGCCACTGAGTAATAATCCATGCAGCTGTCTGTTGAAACTTGCAAGACGGAACAAGCCGATACATTTTGGTACTTTCATACACGGTATTTAGGACGGTATAAATGTTACTTAGTACGGGCTTTGGCTTAGACATGTTCTCGTCTCTACCTTGCACTTACAGTTTGACAGTTGTGCGACAGTGACAAGAATAGCACGTGCGTTTATAAATCTCGGCTTGAAAAAAAAATCCAAAGTGAACGCCTCATAATCTCATTTTTTAGAAGCAACATGTAAATTTAAAATCCCAATAAAAACAGTTTCACTGTAAAAATTGCGCCAAGTCTATGTTCATAAGACTCATTTTAATAACACCAAGTAATCGAAAATTAAAAGAAATTTTTTGAACGTACTTGGTGTAAGTGCTCATAGAATATTTTGCATTTTACTTAATCGAAAAAAATTGGAGTATTAAACAACAGACACCAAGTACGTTAAAAAAAATTGTTTATTGTTTGTTTATTTAATAACAATTAAACCACATCGAATCAGACCGTGAACAGTGAAAGGGTTCTATTCTTAATTTTACTGAAGCGTAAGAGAAAAAAAAAGACTTGATTAGTAAGTATTTCGGTCGTTATCGTGTTAACAAAAAAAGAATCCGCACATACAGACACACGGACGTCCAAGACAAAACTTTTTTAAACAGTGTTTTAACTAGTATAAATAACAAAAATGGTATAAAATATCATGAGTGTTAGAAATAGGGTTTTTTCTTGATATGTGTGTGTATATATGCTCAGCGTGGAAGATCAGGATTCGTATTACGCAATATAATAATAACTAGCACTTCGCCCGCGACTTCGTCTGCGTGTTTTCGTACCAAATTTCAAGTTTATTAACTCACAAGCAATAAGATTTTTCATACAAACAAAATCCCCCCTTTTCACCCCCTTAAAGGTCGAATTTCTAAAAACCCCTTCTTAGTGCTCCCCTACATAATAAAAGGAAGCCGTATGCAAAATTTCAAGTTCCTAGTCCTTGCAGTTTCGACTGTGCGTTGATATGTCAGTCAGTCAGTCAGTCAGTTTCTCCTTTTATATATTAGGTCGGGGCAAAAGTATTTTCGTATTTTTCATAAAAAAAAAAAAATCTTTTAGGTTTAATTTTTTATTTATTTATATTAAGTATGTGCCGTTTTGATCGATGACTTGTTGCCATCTTGTGGGCAATGCCATGATCCCATTGCTGTAGAAGTTTTGAGATTTTTTATCAAAAAAATCTGACAGGTAGTTTTCACAGTGTTCTTTTGAGATTAACTTTATGCTTTCTAAAGAGTTCTGAAGTGACCAAAACAGGTGGAAATCTGATGGAGCAAGATCAGGGCTATACGGAGGATGCATCAACACATCCCAACCAAGCTCTCTCAATTTTTGCTGAGTGGCTATAGATGAGTGCGGTCTGGCGTTGTCGTGATGAAACACCACGCCCTTCCTATTCACCAGCTCCGGCCGGTTTTTCTCAATAGCTTCTTTTAACCTCATCAGTTGTTGACAGTAAGAGGTCAGAATTGATAGTTTTACCCGGCGGCAAAAGCTCGTAGTGGATGATTCCTTTCCAATCCCACCTAACACACAGCATCACTTTGTTCCGAGTCAGGCCGGGCTTTGCCACAGTCTGTGGGGCTTGTCCATGCTTCGACCACGACCTTTTTCTGACATTCCTATCGTAAGTGATCCATTTTTCATCACCCGTAATCAACCGTTTAAGAAATGGGTCGGAATTATTACGTTTTAACAAAGAATCGCAAATGGAAACACGTTGCATTAAGTTTCTCTCAGTGAGATCATGTGGTACCCAAATATTAAGTTTTTTCTTGTACCCAGACTTTTGTAAATGCCTTAAACTGTTTTGTGATCAACATCCAGTTCTTCAGCAATATCATAACTACTAATATGTCGATCTTGCTCCACTTTTTCTAAAATGGCACTGATTTTATCTGTGACAGGGCGTCCAGAGCGAGCTTTATCCTTCACACTAAAATTTCCTGACTTGAAACGCTTGAACCACATTTATGCTACTCGTATTGATACCGCATTAGGTCCGTAAACCGCACAAATTTTATTCGCGGCGTTCGTCGCATTTTTACCTTTTTTGTAATAAAATTTTAAAATGTACCGAATTTCTTCGTCACATACGTTCATGTTGCTTGCTTGAAAAACAATTGAGAAATGGCGGGAACTAGTTTTTTTTAAAAATTATTGCATCTTTAGAATGTCAACATTTAATAGTATTAAAACCAGCCAGTTACATTCAGTACTGCGAAAGAGGTTTGATTACTAACAATAGATTCAAAATACGAAAATATTTTTGCCCCGACCTATTATATAGATAACGAGGGTATTGTGGCGTCACTCCCGACTTCAAATAAAACAGACGAATCAACTGCCACGCTAAGAGCCACTGAATATGTTTTTACTTAGCTTTATATCTCCTTACAAATGTTAGGGTTGAGAAAGAAAGATGGGTCAGTCTAATTTATTCCTTCCTAGCTCGACATAAGAAAGAGGTGAATATTTTGATATAACAGTAAATAGTAGTAGGTATTTATGTACTAAAATGTATCGTTCATCTTACTACAACAACAATTAACAACCAGTCATGACTCATGACAGACTAATTTATGACAAGCTTTGGTATCTAGTTTGTCAAATAACTTCACATGCTCTTGTAGTAATAGTTTAAACGAGGCTTCATAAAATATGTTGAGAACATATTTTATGAAGCCTCGTTTAAACTATTTAAACATAAAACTTATGTAAAATTTGATGCGGCTTAAACTGTGGTGAAAACCGTATTCGAACCCTATTCGAAATAAAATTGTTTTCTCAAATAGCCTGAAACTTTGTTTTTTAATAAAATCATAGTTTTCTACCGACTGGTAGGTTAATCAGTAGTCTGCAAAAGGCATAGTAAGTGCGTGCAGCGCTTTCAGTATCTACCCATATCGAAAAGACAATCGGGACTTTAGGATTCAGTTTAATGAATAACAGGGAAGTTAGCGGTCGTCTAGTAAACTTGAAATCAGACGTTTCTTGCAAACAAGTGACAAATTCATCTTTGGCTTCAGTTTTTACCCTCATAGAGAGGAGGCCTGTGTTCCAACAGTGGGAACATTTTAGGCTGATTATGTTCAGTTTTTACATGACCGTATACCAACGAATGTGTCCACCCACTGCTTCTAAATCCTGAAGTTTTAAGTTGCGCTTCCTCCATCTAAACCTAAAAACTCAACATTTAAAAGAAAAGAAACGTTTTCCAGCGTAATGAAATAGCGATCAAATGAATATTAATTTTCAAGTAAATTCGATGTGTAAAGTAGACTCAACAATGTAAGCAATCGCATCGCTAGGTTACTGAGACAAAGTAGAAGTAATACGATGAATAAAGTACTCACGTAGTGACAGTACGCTCCGGGCACTAGAGCAGCCCAATTCACATCAGGTGACGTGCAACGTACTCCGGTTTAAAAGTAACGGAGAGGAAGCCATAAAAATTTCCACTGTATACTATAATTTTCTTCAAATGTCTTTCGGATTTCGCTGAAACTAATGATAAACGTAAATTGTATGTTTATTTAAGTAAATGAATACAGGATTTGTAGTCAATGGCGCAACGGAATTTCGCAAAAAATTAACGGAATTCGAAATAGTTCACACTATCCAGAATTTAAGCTATTTTCCTGCTTTTGAGCATTTTGCACAAAGAGCATATAGGTATCTACCTGACAAGGAATGGTGATGACCTGTACCGTTTTACGTCAGCCAATATCCCAGCTCACTGCGGATTTGTGTCCGCTTGACGTGGTCTAATTACTAGTCGGCTATGTAGTGACGCCTCTCGGGACCGACTTGCAGCTAATAGCTGTGTAAAAGTAAACGTGTGTAACAAAGCGAAGGCAAAAAATAGAGGTTTTAATTCTTTTAAATTCGCTGAAAAAGCTCGTGATTTTACTGCACACACATTTTTATCCCTCCACACGTGCAATTTCAGTTATTTTTTAAAAAGACTTTATTTTGCATGTTCTTTCACGACAGGAGGTTTTAAAATTCTAGAAATGTTGACAAACTGCATAGTTTCCACTCGTAATCGTTCTGACTCTCAAGGGAATTCCATAAAACAGCTGTGAAATGTGACGTGTGACTCGTAATAGGTATTCTTGTGTCACTATTAACTATATAACCTACGAAATATACAAATAATATCCCTTGATAATTTTATTATGTTGTACCAATATAATATTAAATCCAGGAAGGTGGTACGGTTTGGTTAATTAAATACACCCCTACATACGCCAAAGCTACGGAACGCCGCTTGCTACGTAACAGTATTATTGTTATTGCTCAGCATGTTACGTTATATACCTAATTGTACTTACAACAATCACATCGGTAGCCAAGTCAATATTGCTTAGTATTAATTTAACGCTCCCAATACCAAACGCATAATGTAACTACATATCTACATATTATATATGAACACATTTAGATGTTCTCGAATTATTTATTGCTACGAAATAACTTTTGTTACTGATTACGAGCAACTTCTATATCCTCGTGAGAAACGGCGAAAAACCCAGCGACGATAAACAGGCGGTAAACAAACTCGCGAAGTCAAATTGAGTTTGGCAGAAGCTAGTAAAGCCTTGCTGATACCCGACACAAACAATTGAATGGAAATAAGGCTGGCGTCTCACTTGGCAATCTTGGCTGGCCTGCGCGGCAGTGAGTATACCTACTCCAATCTGTTTGTTGTTGAGTTTCTGCATCCAGTCCGACCGCAAAGTAAATTAATTAACTACCTCGAGTCGTTTTACTAGCTGAACGTTCAACATCTAATTTGATTCATTTACAGACAGACACTGATTGGATAGTAGGAAAGTTCTCTTCTGTTATTTATACAGGGTTATTTGTAAAACACCAGCAACCTCTTAAGAGGTCATTGTTCTCATCATTATGAACAACTTTTACTATGGGACCAAACCTGAAATCGCGAAAAAAAAATCAGCTGTTCCCTACATTTTGACGAGTTACACGAACATAAATGTAGGGAACAGCTGATTTCTTTTTCGCGATTTCAGGTTTGGTCGCATAGTAAAAGTTGTTCATAATGATGAGTACTATGACCTCTTAAGAGGTTGCTGGTGTTTTACAAATAACCCTTTATATTTTCTTTGCCTTTTGTTGACGCGCATTATGTGCACACATAAAATGAATTCACAATAAGCAAGGTTTAATAATGAAGCGATTGTTCCAACTTCTACAGAGGTGAAACATTTTGTTCCCGCTAAAACAAACATCCTGTATGCTGATGTCAGCAGTTTGTTTGCACAGCACGTATGAGTGCAAATAAGTGGAATGTTTTCCCCATTTCATCACTTCACCAAACGGCGAGACAATAAACAGTAGATTTTATTATGTTTTCTTTATTTCCCGAGGCGGTCGTGGAAATGTAGGTACTATGTATGTTATCTATGTAGCTTCGAGCATTTCGACCTATTTTGGACATAAGTCCTTCTTCAATCCTTGTTCATTCTAAAATAATGAAGAGAGAAAAATTATTCACACTTCTTTAAATTGCTTATTAGATACTACTTAAATTTGTAGAAACACCCACATTCACTTAGGTATTGCTGGTTATATTAAGAAAGACAAAGATAAGTATTCAAGTTTCATTAGGTAGGCATAAGCAAGTTTGTGGTTTACCATAAAAATAAATTTAGATAACTTCTAACACATAGTGAATGAAGGCACTAACATTAATTAGTGTAAACTTGCAAAGGCTTGAAGTTATATTCAATCCTTAAGTACGGAGTTACGAGCAAGTTAACTCTGACGTGACAAATACAAGGAGCCATAAATGCTCGTGTAACATAAATCTTCTGATCTCGAAAGCTTATCCTACTAACGCTAACAAAAATAACGGTTTTTTCACTGAAAAACTAAGTCGATGCGTAAGTGAATTCTTTTTTTTTTTTGCTAAATATTTATTCCAAGACTGATGCAGGTTGCAGACTTAGAGCTAAGCTAAATAAGTTAGTTTAGCTTAGCTCGCATAGCTGAGGTAAAACTTCTCTTGGTCTGCAACTCACATAAGCATAAAATAATTCCAGCAATTATTTTATGCTTATGCGAGTTGCAGACCGAGAGAAGTTTTTTGAAACGACTTTTATTTTTGGTGTGAATTTGCGGTAGTGCGCAATGTAAAAAACATCACATGCAAAACATTGTGCCTATGGGCAGCGGAACATTTTAAAGTTGGGTTAGACCATTAAGAACTTGTTTTCTTAAAAAAAAACAGTAAAAGTTGAAATTTTGACCTTCAATATTGATATTGAAGGTCAAAATTCCAACGTTTACTGACCAGAAGGTACCGAGGTATGGTCTAGTGCAAAAAATATATTACAATGACCAGGAGTAACTACAAGTGACTCTCGGCTTCGTTATGTGTCTTTTTACATTCGTTATTATAGTTTGAAACAATTTCCTTTGGTCCAATTGTCGTTATTGGAGATTTGAAAATGAAACATGGCGACTAAATATATTTTTCGACGAAATCGATAAAATGTGTCAGCATCGTTAATCAAACACCCAATTAATAAAGTTCTAGCCTAGTTTCAGAATGCTCAACATCTGTGAAGCAGTTCTCGAGAGTTGAAACGAGCAGAAAAGGCGGTCGCGATCGAAATGCTCAAGTGGTCACTCGGGGTTTCAACGATTCTTCAGTTTTGATGAAAATCATAGTCGGTAATCCAACGGATGACACACTATCATTACACCACCTATTTTGAGAAAAATCATTTTCTGAAAACAATAAAAAGCCATTAAAACTTCTCTCTTTAACAGCTCTCGATCAACCAGTTCAAAATCTTTTGTGAATGGATCCAAATCCTCATTAAAACTATAGTCAACTAATTTAATGTTACTACTAATCTTAGTTCTCGAAAACACGTCACATTTGGACGAGTGTTTAGTTAGTTTAGACTATTAGCCTAGGAAGCGCGCAATTTTGGTATTTATTACCATCTTTGTTTGTTGCTGTCGGTTGTGAATCTAAATGGTGTAATCGTATCATTCATTCGCTACGTCACTCCAGCGTGACGAATGAATGATACGATTAAAAAACACGTGATTATTGGCAGCGAGAGCTGAATTTTCCTCCAGCTTAGCTTCCACGTTTTTCACACTTTTTATCCTTCACCCGTTTAAAAATAACATCGATTGAAGTGTAGGTACATTGTATAACCTCCCTCTGTGAGACCGGTACGCGGTAGTAAGTTCGTTAACATATTGCAAAATGCTTTAGGCGAGCGAGTCCCAGAAAATTTAGATAACATAATTTGTTTTTTCTCGGATCGCGTAACGACTTTTTTCCAATTACCCCTGACACACAGGGGTAATTGAAAAACGGAAATCTTGTACAGTTCAACAAGGGTGATTGAGCGGTTTTATGTATTTGGTTTTAATGTTGCTATTTACATAGTCGACATGAATTTATGATAACATTTTCAATAAAATACTTAGTGTAATTTAATTTTACCTAATTAATATTTCCTTTTTTTTAAATTTTCCTTCCTATAATATTAGTAGTCATATAAGAGAGTTTGCTTGTGGTCTTTTTTTTATTTTTAGGATGGGAAGTCATCAAATGAAGGGATCATCCCGTTCTGGGTGGAGCAGAAGAGAGTGTCAGACTTTTACTGACTAAAACCCACCCGTGTTCCTTCCGTGCTTGTGGTCTGCCTTATTAAATACGGCATGCTATCTACCTTATTATATAATGATCTTCTGAAATCTAACACCAAACTTTCTAAAACATGCTTTAAACCCATTGACCTCTATTAAACAAGTACAGGTCAGTGTATAAACCACATTTTTAACTAAAATGTTGCTCCCAGATACTAAAAATACATAGTTTCCTAACTATAAGTATTAGGTAAGTCACAAAAGAGTTTTAAAAACATTTGAATGTAACACATAATACTCGAGCGAATGTTTTTCTTGAAAATGCCCAAAGAAAAAAAAATAATAAGCCAAAATTTATAAAGTACGATAATAAACTACCTTCTGAGTAAACAAAATCATCTTCGCTACGGTACCTACCTACTATCTACTATAAGAATATGAAAAACTTTTTCTTAATTAATTATTTATTTTTATTTACTTTTTGAAACTATTAGGAACTATTTGTTGCTTTATATTTCAATATCTATAGATATTCTAAACTTTGGTCTGAAATACAGCTTCCGAATTGTGCTCGATACGACTGTGATATGATGTACCAAACTGTGGGACGTTATATGAAAGATATTTCATGTCAGGCATTTATTATCCGCTTCTCAATTTAGTGGATAAACAAATTAATCGCATTGTTATATCCTGAAACAATAACTTTTATGAAGTTATATGTATAGACACAGGATATACATATTTTATCGTACCTCACAGTATCTATATCCTATTGGAATATATCGTGGCAATATTGTTCATGTATCAACAGAGAAACAGGCTGTTTCATGAACCGTGAAAAATAGTTAATAGTTGGTTAGTTACCTGTAGCTATTGGATATATCTACATCTACATGTGGAATATAGAATTATTAATACCAACCATTAGATTATTAACCCATAACTCTTTACATTAGGTTCCTATATCGTAGTAATCTCGTTAAGCTTTGCTGATTCCATAAGTAAGAAGTATCCGCAAGCGCATTACCATTCACATAAGACGACTACTTTTTATATGAAATCATAGAAATGTTCATGTTTAAAGGAGTAATTTCATTCCGAGTGCAGTTTTACCTTAATAAAGCTCCTAATATAAAATGTAAGAGATGAGAACATTTACACATACAATCCGCAATTTATCTGTAAGTTGAAATTTTATGACGAATAAGTTACCTACAAAAAAAAGTACTCCCATTTGGAACACACAGGGGCCATCCGAGACAGCACTCAAGGGGTAAATAACGGCGAAGATAGCGCCCAAATTTGGACGAAATCGGATCCCTACGGATTAACCCACAAACTTCCTATTTATAGAAGGAAAAAAGCCAAGCACTCTCTGCACATTAAGGGCCCTTTAGTACAAGATGGTGATGACTAAGCCTTAGGAAGAGTATAGACTAGATCATTTAACTTGTAACATAACATCGAGCGTTCGCCGTTTTAAAATTTAGTCGAGCCGCACTTCGAACACGACGCTCGATGTTTAGGTACAACCTGATTTAAAAAACCAACGAGCGTATTTCTGTAACATTTTATCGAGCAAAGGCACGACCGGTATTTTCCGGTCCGACATTATAACAATGAACGCGAGGTAGAAAGAAATGACGACTTAATGCTCACTCGCCGTGAGCATTATGTCGAAAGAAGCGTCAAACTTGCGCAGAAACGTTACATTACAGGGAAGTGCTTTTGGAAACTGAGCTTTTGACTGTATTGTACTTTTCAAAAGAACATTACATTACTTAGAAATGCTCGAGAAAATGCTCTTGTGTATACTCACCTTTGAAGTAAATGTCGCTAACAATGCCGCAAACTAATGCAATCAAGAAACGAGACCGTTACACGAAATTGACTTGCCTTGGGGAATTAAAGATTTATTTAGCATAAATCCACAGGTTGACAAAAAGTGGAGGAGACAACAGCTGTTTAGTGATAATCTGGGTTAAATTTTTAGCTGAAATAAATGAATACGAGCGAATTTCCTTTATCACCATGCTGATGATCGGGTTGGTGAGATTGCAGTATCTTATAAACAGCACATAAAACATCACATCAATTATTTTACGAAAAGAATAAGCACCTGAATGCCAAAATATATGCTGCATGCACAAATTTACCTCATTACAGAATAATTTTGCCAGAAACTGCGCACAAAAATCATCAATAAAATTAGTTTTCTCAAACATTAAAACCGACGATACGACTATGAATGCCGCTTGCACACAGCTAAGCTCATAGCAGCATAACTTTGAAACTCAATCCAAATCACGCCATGTGGCTTGGTTGCGGCTTGAGGCTTTAATACAGAAGTTACGGTCAGACTAATCCGAAGCGAACTAACATTCGTGTCGACCAAGACAGATTATCTATACTAATATTATAAAGCTGAAGAGTTTGTTTGTTTGTTTGTTTGTTTGAACGCGCTAATCTCAGGAACTACTGGTCCGATTTGAAAAACTCTTTCAGTGTTAGATAGCCCATTCATCGAGGAAGGCTATAGGCTATATATCATCACGCTAAAACCAATAGGAGCGGAGCACCAATGAAGAATGTTTCAAAATCGGGGGATTTTTTTCCTATTGAGAGCTTCCGCTGCGTGCGCTGCGTAAACGGTTAAAGTTTCGCAAAAATCATATATGACAGAATTGTTCCCCTTTAAAAGTTTAAAAAAAAAGTCCGCGACAGCATATGTCTATCTTTTAAGGTTAGCTCACTATAACCTCTTTTATGCTAACCAAATTTGTTCTAAAATAATGCATTATTTGCGAAGGTGTTTTTATAAACATGGTATTAATCCTTATCCAAATAAATACGTTATTCATCACATGTACTTAATTTTGAACAAAATTGCCTTTGACATCATTTGATTTCAATGTATATCTTAGGAGATATCATAGTTTTAAAATAATACTAATAATAAAGCTGAAGAGTTTGTTTGAAACACGGTTTGAAAGCTCTAAATCTCTGGAAGTATTGGTCGCATATATAAAAATATTTTTGCGTTTGATAGCCCAGTTCTTGAAGAAGGCTATATTCTATTAAACGTGATGCTAGGACCCTTAGGAGTTGAGCAAAAAGAAAAAAAGCCTGAAGTTTTCGCCAAGCGAAAACGAAGTAATAGCGCAGGCCGGCGACACGTTGCGACGGGGTGGGTCGGGGAAACAAAAAAAATTTACGCGGACGAAGTCGCGGACAGAAGCTAGTTATGTATATCCTAGTAAGTATCCGCCACTGACGTACCAATCACATGGACCTGGCATACCTACAAGAAAAACGTGCATACCTACACTTTACTGAGAGGATAAAATGGCGGCTAATAGAGCAGCCCCTAATCGATATTTCTTTAAAATAACATCGATAAAAGATTGTGAGAATGTTGTCTTAGTGTCACGGACTCACGGTACAATATCTACGGGTAAAAATACCCCAGGTTTTCTAACTTAGGTCTTTCATTTAAGTTTTAACTAAGGTCTTTCATTTAAGTAGGTTCGTCCTTCTTTCACAGTTAAGCCGTAAGAGGTGTTACCGTCAATGGGCCGTTGATGATAATTGATAATAATAAAAAAATTGTCGCGTAGGTATCACATTATGAGCAGCAAACGACCTTACACAGAACTGCAATTTGGAAAAAAATGTATGAAAATTTGAATTTCACGGGATATAACGGAACTAACATTTAAATTAATATTTTTGAAATTTAGATGTTAAGTTTCCAACACCTACCTTTTATAACATGCAAATGATAGTGGGCTTTAATTAAAAGTCAACAATAAATTATAATGAAGTATATAATTATATTCAAACAGGAAAAAACAACAAGAAACAAATCAATCTCATTAATTTCTGAAGTATACAATGTTGATCTGATAATTTCGATGTGTTATTCTTTCAGGAGATTTTTTCCCATAATATTTTCGTCTGTATTCAAAATTTCTTTATATTCTTGGGCTGTTTTTGACATATTCCTTTAATTATCTTAATAAATCTGAAATCAAATAAAATAAAAGTAAGCTTTAATAGATATTGAAGACAAGGGAGAGATATCTCCCACTCAGTCTCAAATACTTTATTCAGTGTCCGGTTGAAACATGATTCTTCAAAGTGAAGAGAACAAATATGAATTGTTTTTGTTGACATTTCTAAATTTTCAACACCGATTGTTTCCAACCAATAAAGAACCATAAAATAGCATTATCGATAAGTTTATAAATGTCAAATGCACTACTCTATCCCTTCAATAACAAAGAAAATGATTTCATGAAATAGAACTTGAAAATAAAGAGAAAAGGGAAAATGTGAATGCTTTGCTGTTGAAACTCTTCAACGAATGCATAATCTTTTGTTTATTATCTAAATCTAATGATATTTCAGCTGAAATTAAGTATACATACTGGTGCTGGTTGTTTTCGGGTGATTTCTGCTTCCTATGATGCCACATCCGATTATATTGCAATTGGGCATCTTGCTACGGACGACTTCCACTATAGAACCGAGTTCAAACACAATAACACAGCAAATTACTCCAAAATTCACAAATTATATCCACAGCTCAAGAGCATTTGACAGTTGACGTACCCAACTTTGGTACCAAACAGTGAGAGGATAAAATGGCGACCGGCCGCAAATAGGTATTTTAGTGACGCTAGGAATGAAGGGTTGTCATTATAGTCATTGTCAAAAACACTATTATCCTTTTTCACTTATGCAAAATTAAGAAAGTTAAAAAGGGATGGCAATATTTTTATGATTTCGGCGTCGATAAGCCTCATATTTGTATAACTGTTTTTTCTATAGTCAAACATTTCAAGTGCATATGATTTCTATAGTCTAAGGTATCCGCCGATAACTTCTTAGATGACCATTACCTATTGGTGACATTGATACTTCAACGTTACTACACGTTGAAGTATCAATGTCACCAATAGGTAATGGACGCCAAGTCGTAAATGTAACGTTATTGGCACATATCGCTGAGACTTCAGCAGTTACATGTTTTGTGGCCAAGTTAAGGTAAATTACATGATCATAACTAGGTACACATAACGTATAAAATCTGCCCCGAAAGAAATTCCGAATATTCAGGGCACTGATATGTTTAATTTATGACTGTGTCCTGAGATATACAGTTTCCTTATGTAATGCCAAGTTTTCTGAATATTTATGAAAAGTAGTGACACCTTAATATATAAATAATTATGCGTCACAGGCGCAGAAATTTTGCTTTAGTAAATATTTATAAACAGAAGAGAAACTCTAACGGTTTAATTAAAATTAATTCCAGCTTAAAGTTGACTTAGTAAAGCGGAGAGTTCAGGTAAATTATAGTAAAAACGTTTCGAAACGTCTGGCTATAAACACAAAATTAAGTAACCCTAATCCTAATCTCTCGGAGATTGCAACAAACTTTTACCAAATCGAATTGGTTCACATTTGAAACATTTCACGTAGGTATACAAAAACTCTTTACACGCAGAGCCGGCAGAACATAAATTAAATTAACACATTCATAAAAGGAAAAGTTCATAAAGGGCAAACAATGAAATACGCCTGCTAAAACATCACCGACAATCATAATAAATCTCAGCTAAATGTTCAGAAGAAACACAAGAATGAATTTATTGCGATGTTAAACATATGTGCGTTGTATATGAATGTACTATGTTCAGTGTCGCCGAACTCTGAGCTAATCCCTTGATGGTGTCACATGATGTTGTTATCGTGGTTCCCCAAATGCCTAAAATACGATGATACATTACAACTTACATGTTACATGTCAGCAAGCCAGTAGCGAGAAATGGAATACTAAAATGTATAGGTACAGCGTTTAAAGAAAAAAGAAGTCCCCTGTGAGTTCGAGTCTGACATCCATTTTTAAGGGAATGTATACCTGCATAAAATGTCACGTTTTTATAAGCCATTATTGGTTTACCGCTGTTACAAAAGAAATGGTCCATACAATAAGTAATGTGAGGAATTTCGCTTCGAGAAACTCGCTTTTGTATTTATTTAGAATGCTATAATGGTGTTGTACAACACAACACGAATAAAAAAGATGACTAAGTACTACTGCTACTCTACTCTACTCTACTGTTCTAGAGCTATCCAGGGTCAATAAGTGCAGAATTAAATAAACAAATAAAACAGCTACCTATGTTTGTCGAATGATGCAAGTACAAGCACAAAACGTTACACTCTCAAACTCTGAACTGAATGCAGGCCACGCATTCACTTAACAAAACTAAAATCATGGCGCGCCGTAACGAACCAATGTTAACGTATTTTATCAAACGCATTCCCCGTGTACTGCCGTACAACTTTGGTAAAATAAAAACACTCTAAGTCCCGTATTACAGAACGTCACTCAATAGGTACTCAAGCATTACTTAAAACTAGTTTCAACCAATCAAATGGCTTGAATCTAGTTTTAAGTAATGCTTGAGTGACGTTCTGTAATACGGGCCTAAATTAGATTTAGCCAGATTATCTCGTTAACTTAGCACCTACAACATTTTCATTTCAAATGTTACCTACTACAATATTTTGACCCGTTGTAAGTATTCCCGAGGATCGCTGGGGTAGAATTGGCAAACGTAGGTACGGGGTTTGTATTTCGGATTTACGATTTGTAATGTGTATTGAGGGTTCAATATGAACTTTTCGTGAAAATTTTACAAAGGAATAAAATGAAAAGTGCAAAAGAATGTTAGATATATGAATAAAAAGAAGAATATTATCAAGAAACATATAGTTAGGGAGGCGAATAGGGGAATTTTCGGTAATACTCGAGCGTGGCAGTTTGAGATATGAGAGATACCTTAGACCTAATAGAACAACCTTGTAAAGTATTTAGCTCTCTAAGTAGTGACGCGCGCCTAGGATAGACGATCAGATTAGTAAAAAAAAATCGATAGTCTGAAATACTCGAGCGCGTCAGATTAAGATATTGGGGGTTGATTTTAGTGTTTTAAGACTAAATTTAACTAATCTGACGATAAGTCCTTGCCGCCGCCGAGTTATAGGGTCGCGAACTTGTAAAAAAAAAACGTTAATCCGGCATTCTCGAGCGCGATTTTTTATTTTTTTATTTTGAAGAATATAATCTAAAACTCACTAAAAATACAAAATCTGCCGGTTTCCGCATGACCAGAAGTGTGGAGGAGCCATTTCGTCTTCCGAAAAACGCGTTGCGGCATATAAGTCGCGAACGATTCATCTTACAAAAAAAAAGTTTAAGTAAACAAAAAAGGTAATTTTATTTTACACAAAAAAGGTCTCTTTACATTTTTGTCCAAAGTTAAAACTTTTTGACTTGAAGCATCATAAAAACTCAAACTCCCGGTTTTTTGAGTGTATCTCGAAAACTGAGGGTGTTAAAAAAAATTGATATGAAATAACGATAATTAAATTATGTGACTTTTATTATATCTCACAATTTTTTTTTTCTAAAGCTTCTCGACAATTTTCGTGGACTCGGAAAAAGCTACGCGTGTATCTGTATACAAAAGTATTATTAACATGTACAGTTTCATATATATTATTCAACTAGCTTCTGCCCGCGACTTCGTACGCGGATCCTGTTGATTATGCCAGCGACAACGGGGTCGTCAAAATCGAAGATCTGAAACGTCTGATGTCGAATTCTAAGAGCCCGGGGACGGGAAAACAACGGGATGCGCGAGACGATTCGAGACGTTCCGGATCTCTCATTTTTGTAAGTCAACAGAAATTTCCCATCAGACTAAACAACTTTTGCTAAGACGTCATTCCTATATATGTTGTAGTGTCGCTGGGCTTTGGAGTTCCACAACAGGTGTTCCAGATCTTCAGATTTATTCTCACAGCAGAAAATGCTCTTCACGTGGAATAATTTTTGCTATGGCACCATTTTTATATATATATTTATAGATTCTAAGGCAGATTTAAAACTGTACGTAGGGATTTACTTCATGCAACATATTTTGAAGCAGTGAAATCAGACTATTTGTTCAAGTGCGGAAAGTTTTGGTTTCTAATATTTGCCTGATCTTGATAATTGGATACGAAATATATTTGGAGAAATTTGGGGTCATTTTCAGACAATAATGAACCAATAAGGTGGTAAACTTGGCCTTGCACTTTGAATGTTGGCATAAATAGGCCTCTTGAAATCTGTTTCGCACCAAAAGATGTCATTTGAAAGGCATTGTATACAGATGTTGTCCAAGAAATGTTTTGACTGTGGATGGTCACCAATTAGCAGTGATCTTAATATTTCTGGAGGATTTTGTAATATTTCAATATGTACTTTTCCACCTGAGCAACACATACCGTTTGTTTCTTTTTGCCATTTAACAGCTTCACAAAAAGTACAATTTTGAACCATACCTCCGATGGCGGAATACGTGGCGTAGTCAATCAAGTCATTCATAAGAGTATACGTAAATGCACTCCTTATCAACCCAAGGAAGGTTGCCACGTCGTCTATATCTCTGTCGGATCGGATGTGTCTCTGTCTTGAGACACATCCGATTCTTCAGATGATATCGACATTCTGTTCAGAGAATGTCGAAGTCGATCAGAATTCAAACGTTCGTTGCGCTCTTCTTCTGTCTCTTCATGCCGTACTCCAGCAATTCTTTCTCTCTCACTTTCTAACTGATTATGAATATTTTGTTGTGTGCGTGTTCGGGACAATGTATGATAATCTCGATCAGCAGTTACTCGCGCATCACGTTCATCACTCGTTTCAAAAGACCTGTTAGTAGATGTGCGAATACGCTGAGAACGCAGGCGTACTTCGCGATCCGAAGAGGTTTCCACGGAGCGAGTTGCAGCTTGATGTTTTCGAACAGCATCAAGTCTCTCCTGACGCTCTTCGGTAGATTCTTGGGATCTTATGATCCTCAATCTTTCAGCTCCTTTGGAACATTGGGAAAGATTTGACCTCTTTCTAGGCATGGTTATAGTTTTATTGTGAATATACCTGACCAATTAAAATCTAAGTGACTGCTCCCCTGCGTTACCGGGTAGGCTACCGTGTCACGAAGATAAATGGCAAAGGAAATTAAACACTCAAATAACATAAGCCCGAAGGCATATTTATTGATAAAGTATAAAAATAATTGGGAGTTTTGACCAGTAGAGTCAACTTTTCAATGATATACCATCGTCACCGAAAATCAGTCCTAAACTGTTACCGCCTTCACCGCGTGGAGGTACTCCCAGCTTATGTTATTTTATAATTATACAGTGAAATTAGTGATAGCTTTGATTTCCACATCAGATGTTTCTGATCTTCGATTTTTATAAGTCAACAGGAAATACCCATCAGATCGAACAACTTTTGCTAAGACGTCATTCCTATATGTGTTTTGGTGTAGCTGGGCTCTCGGAGTTCCACAACAGGTGTTCCAGATCTTCGATTTTTATAAGTCAACAGAGAGTGCTCATCAGATTGAACAACTTTTGCTAAAACGTCATTCCTATATATGTTATAGTGTAGCTGGGCTCTTTTGCCAAAACGTCATTCCTATAAATGTGTTATGGTGTAGCTGGGCTCTTGGAGTTCCACAACAGGTGTTCCAGATCTTCGATTTTTATAAGTCAACAGAGAGTTCTCATCAGATTGAACAACTTTTGTTAAAACGTCATTCCTATATGTGTTATGGTGTAGCTGGGCTCTTGGAGTTCCACAACAGGTGTTCCAGATCTTCGATTTTTATAAGTCAACAGAGAGTTCTCATCAGATTGAACAACTTTTGCTAAAACGTAATTCCTATAAATGTGTTATGGTATAGCTGGGCTCTTGGAGTTCCACAACAGGTGTTCCAGATCTTCGATTTTTATAAGTCAACAGAGAGTGCTCATCAGATTGAACAACTTGTGCTAAATCTTCATTCCTGTATATGTTATGGTGTAGCTGGGCTCTTGGAGTTCCACATCAGGTGTTCCAGATCTTCAAATTTATTCTCTCAGCAGAAAATTCTCATCACGTGGAACAATTTTTGCTATGGTACCATTATTGTATCTCTTATACTTTAGCTGGTCTGTTGCGGTTCTGCATCAGGTGTTCCATTTTCCAAAATAAATTATAGCCTATATGTTGCCCAGACTTAATACCTATACAACAAAAAAAAAATCATTCAAATCCGTCCAGTAGTTCCGAAGATTAGCGTGTACAAACAAACAGACAAACAGACAAACAGACAAACAGACAAACAGACAAATTTTTTTTTTTGGATTCGTGCTCTATTACTGTTTCTAAACCCCCCTCAAGTATTTTTTTTTTAATATATTCAATGTACAGACACAGTTTTTTTACTGTTTTATTATATGTATAGATAGATAGCCTGTTGATCCTCAAATTGTTTTTTGGACGTACCGTAAGCAAAACGAAGTGAAGAATTGAAGCAAAAAAGAGGAATTTGCCATAAACATGTAATACAGACTGAGCGCTTCGCGGAAATATGCCGTCCTACCAGTATTTTTCCTTTATTTCGCAACATTGATGGTGGGGAAAGAATGGTAGAAGGGAATTTTCGGTACACCCTATATATATATAGATATATATATATATATATATGTTTATGGTCCCCTACCGTAGACCTATGTGCCCTCAGTATAACGACGATTGAAGAGAGAGAAGAGACCCGACGGTATATTTCTCGAATGTGCTGGAAACTTTGATGAATTGTATTGAGCAAAAATGTAAAGGTCATACATAACAATACAATTATAATACAATTTGTATTTCATTTCATTTTTTTTGATACAATAAATAATACAATTCGTACTATATTTCATCTACATTTACGTTGGTTGTATCTATCGCTTTATTGTCATTCTTAAATTCCCCGTTTTATCAAGGAGAAAGAAAGGAAAAAAAGAAACCAAAAAACCTTTTTCGATCAGATTAAGAGAACCCACCAACATTTTTGTCAGATTAAGGAAATATGCTTTCAGGATACCGATATAAACCTCCCCTATGAAAATCTGACGCGCTCGAGTATTTCAAAAAAACTTTTTTTTTTTGCATTTTCAAAAATTCATCACAACTTATCGTCACGCCGAAATCGTCAGTTTTTTTAAAGGGAGCTTCCTTGGGGCCTACTTAACACCCCTTCCGAAAATCTGACGCGCTCGAGTAAATTTTTTTTTTTTGCATTTTTGACTACTTTATATGCCTACCCCCACAACGCAAACCGGCAGATTAGTATACCGTTGTTATCAGAGGCACTTGGGGCAAACGTAGTATGAATATCTGACGCGCTCGAGAATGCCCAAGTAACTGTTTTTTTTAACATTTTTGAAAAACCGTACACGCCAAGCCCACCGCTAAAATGGTTTTTACCATAAGAGCTTTTCTTTTCGAAATCATTTTATCTTTCGATTTTGATAGGTCTCGACGGCGCCGTTGAATTACGCCATTTAGCTACCTCGCCTCCCTAACTAATAGCAGAAGCTTTAATGGAGATAAATAAAAACAAAAGGATTGGGTATTATCGGAAGCCGCAAGCCAGCGAGCGACAAAGCCTTAAAATCCAATAAATCATTGAGCTATATAACTAGAGAAGCAAACCTCAATAAAATGTGTCAAAAAAGTGTACCCACTTTATAAACGTGACGACGTAGCTTTGAAACCACTAAACATTTAAAAGTAAACATATATCTGTCTCACTTACACACGTCATAAGAATAATACCGTCGCTTAGATTAGACAAAGACCGCAATATAAACATGCAATGACGAGATGGGGTTGCCTATCCATGCGAAATTTTACCCAACATTTTAAGCCATAAAAAGCGTTTTAGGTTAAGTTAAATTATTTTTTAAATATTTGAATTATGTATTTCTTATTGGATGTGTAATAGAAGTTTATAAATAATGAAAATAACTAAGACATTTTCTTTTTGAATACTTTCTTTATTATTAATGAAATTGAATGATTTAGTAGGTAGCCAGTCAGTCTCTTTTCTCAGCAGTCGGATTATTTCCACCCATTTTTCACGGCGTGCTGCCTCTTTAGGCACCCTGCTACGTTGTTATTATTAAAAAATATTTAAAATCACTTATTCCATAAATTAAAAACTCCCACTAATGTGGGAAACTAAAACTAAGTTTTTAGTGATAACACTGAACCTAATTTACAAAATTCTACATTTTATTGCGTTTTTACGTTGATATAAACACAGAGACAATCAATTTACGTGTGGAAAGTAATTCTGGTTAATTTATTATGTTTTTGTGATCTTGAATCACACTCTTTCGGGATATTTTTTATCGCATGTCGCTCGGTTGACTTCGCTTGGCGTCACTCAGAGCACTGAACTGACGTTAGCTATGCTGATGGCTGTGGCAACGCCTTGGTGCGGTAATTGCTAATCTAGTGTAACATATATATCAATGCAATAAATCAATTCTGGGAAATTTTCTTGCGAGGTTATAGGCAATTTAAAAGTTCTTGTTATTATAACCACGGATACTGATGTGGTTATTGGCGATCCTATTGGCTAAGTGACAAAGCCGATACCATAAATTTTATTACAGCTAAAATAGCCTGACATGTTTTTCTTCTGTTTCTTAAATAACATATGATATTGCGAAGAAACTTCCCATTTTGTTTGGAATAATTTAGAAAAACGCCTGACTTTTCGCTTCCATTGCCTAAAGCTTATTAAATGTAAATGTATTCAAAATCCCTGGAGCGTTAAGTATCTACCCGGCAGCAATAATTGTTAAAACGGAAGATATCTTGTTGTAAATGTAATTCAACAGCATTTTCCGCGTCGTTTACCTACTGAGAAGTTATTCCTATCTAAGAACAGCTAACGAGAGCAAATTACAAATATTTGCTGCAGTCTAGAACCTGATTAAGTTCATTTGCTCGCTCTATTTGTTGCACGTAAGTACGTAAAACAAAAGACCTCGCATACAAATTCGACGTGATTCAGTTCATTTGTATCTAAAACGCTAAGAACGGTGACAACACTGCTTAGTATTCTCATCACTAGTGGAGATGCAAAGGATCCCCGAGTCCGCATCACCTCAAGTGGCCGATAAAAAGCTTCAGACGATAAGGCCTGCATTTGCGACTCAGCTAAAGGACTAAACTGCTTTTATCCTTGAGCATACTTTGAAAGTAAAATTATTACGGGTTAAAACGATAGAAAATGAACGAATAAGTACCTAAGTAAGTAGGTACTTATGACCTATTAAAAACTACAGACTATCTTAGTTTCCCACCACGCTTTAAATGTTTGTTTGTTCTTTTAGCTTTACGATCTGTCGGTTTTAAGCTAAGTTTATGTACCTATGTAATGTTGTCAATCCGAGCAAATTGTTTTATTGATTTCAAGTTTTCAACACAAACTAGGAAGTCCTATAAATGAATGCATGTCGTAAGTACTTATAACTGCACACTAAATTATGCAGGAACACACAAGCTAACACAGCGAATAAAAATAATGCACCACGTCGACGCAATTTATAAAATTTTATGAATAAACATTAGTAATTAGCTGGAACAGCCAACACCCGCGCTTGTTACCTAATTAAGACTAAGTACCGACAAATAGAAAAACTAAAACACGGCGAAGTCCTTTATGTTCTGAACCCACACTGTGGGTCCTAACAAATCCTGTTTTACATACGAGTCCCAATTTACTTACGCTTGCGGATGCAATAACAGACCCACTTTATCACTTGAGTTCAGAGCTCCGGGAAAGGTCGTTTTGCCGACATATGTAGACCTCCATGTATCTTCCGCTTTAACGCCACTATACACACACTGTATACCTAAAAAGGAACATATTTTTTGGTACCTTCTCTTCTCGGGATGAACAAATCTCCGGCGGAACAAAATGGCGAATTAGAATATTACCGGTGACGGAACTTTTTATAGCTCTTTGCAAGAAGCTTCCCCGAATTGATTTATTGAGGCTTGAGACTTCATAAATGCGGCTTCTGACTGAAGGAAAATGGTTCATCTTTAGATTACTTTAGGTACATATAAAAGATCTTTAATGAAAATGGGCTTAGGATAACAGAAATGTAGGTGTTTTGAACCCAGACATACTTAATGAAAGGTAGCGTTCTAGTTCTTACAACACAAACCATTTATTTATAGCTGATACTTTTTTTGTCATTAAAATGACATGAACTTAACATTAGTAGTCGGTATAAAATCCCGTAATTAGGTTCGTCCTCAGTTGACTGAAGAGCCAATGTGTGACGTAATTGGTCACCTAATTGTTTGGCACGATATATCCGTCGGTCATTTCCTTTTTGTGTGTAGCTTTGTCCTTTTAAACCCGGATTACATGAGCTACCGATGTAGGGTATTATTGGCATGCACGGTCTACTGTTTATTTTTATTGTGTATAGAAATGAATGAAATAAATTGAATTTTCTGATTTCATCTTTACCTTAATATTTTTTACCTAAAGCAGTAATTTATTACAAGCTACATAACTGATTGCGACTTTTTCTATCCGTCTATATCTGATAAAAATGGCGAAAAAAAGTCTCGAGGTGCCTGTTTCGAGTAGATATCTCACTGATTAATATTATTTTGCGGAGCGCTGCAAGCAAGTTATCGGTGCCGTCTTATATCCCCGGGGCACCACACCGGGGTAATCCCATTATTAGGTACCTACGTTCTCTGCTGCTCTGCCTGCAAATAACCTATATGTTATCCCGATAAAAATAACTCTAGCTGCCCTAGATACCTAATCCAGTGTTCACACTCTATTTTTTATTCGCTCCACGTGTAATAAATACAGGGTTTTATTTTCATTAAGTGGCGAAGGTTTTTCCTAACCAGTGAATATGTGGCAGTTTGTTGACACAATTTGTAGCGTTGTGAGGGGTCAATGTTAAATAGTCGAATGATACTAAATATTTCACAATAGAAAAATAAACTAAAAAGAAAAAAATAATAATTACTGGCGAATTGTGGGTATACTTACACCCTGCCCTACCCTTTTAATCAATACAGGCGTGATGTTGTGAAGAAATCTCATTTCTGCAACTTTTTCACGCAACTGTCCTTTCGCGCAAGTGGACTCGCGCAAGTGACCTACGCGCAAGTGTCTCACGCGCTAAGGTCCAGTCGCGCAAAACTCCATTCGCGCAAAAGTTTAGTCGCGGAAATGTCTTTTTGCACAAGTGGGTTCGCGCAAGTGTCTTTCGCGTAGGTGTCCCAGTTCCCACGCATAGCATAGCATGCACAGCATACATAGCATAGCATAGCATCGGGGCGGAGGTTTTAAAATCATCCGACTACCAGTTAAAATATTTGTGCAAGCTCTTTGGTATGTCTCTTATGTAAAATAACTTTCAAACTGTGTTAGAGAACGTATAAGGCAATCCACTACCTATAGTTGTGGTAACTTAATACATAGTTGTCGTTCCAGTCCCGATGGAGCCGACGCGGCAGACCGCGAGCAAATAGAATTCCGCCGACGACGGACAACGTTTGTGCAGATACACATAACAGGTACTGTAGAGGCTATCTATGTAACCTAACCTTATAAAGTGCAGGCTGACTATAATTTTGCGCGGGTTCCATTCGAACATTCAAGCAAGCTTAGAACGGGGTGTCAATTAGGTATTTTTGTTTAGATAAGTCAGTGCTAGTTTACACGGGAATGGTGACGTTGTTCTATGAATATAAATTTAAAGAAATCCTATCGGTGTTTAATTACTTTCAGGTGCTCTTCTAGCTCCCTTACAGTACCTACTAACTACCTATAGCTTATATACCAGTGCCGTAATCTCACACAGGGCGACGAACTGTCCTGAATTATATCAAAGAGAAGATGTGACGTGTCTACAAAAAAATCTTATGTTTGTTTAATATTTTCCGAAAATGTACTCGTACGAGTATATTATTTGATTTAGATACTTGCCTAAAAGTTAATCGTCAAGAAATTATCTTTTTTTTTTCGTCGGGAAATCCTCATGGTTACCCTTTTTATAACTTCTCCCGCTCTGGGCGGAGGGGCCACGGTATGTCTTTCGAACAACCCGCGACCCTGGCAGGCTCATGGATGCCCTTGGTCTGGGAAGAACGGAGGGTTATGTCGGACTCCTACCGACTAAAACCCCACTGTTTCTTCTAGCCCCATGAGTCGGAGTCCCGGGAGATACTTATACATTCGCCGCACCTCCGACTGGTACAGCCCGTCAAGCCTAGCGGGCTCCATCACTAAATGCGGCTGATCTCATGACCGCACATCCTTCCATTAAGGCGCGCATACTGCGTGCCACCACTTTGAGCCTATCTGCTAGAAGGACGACACGGCCCCAATTTCACCACCCGCAGGGCCCTTCTTAAGGTGGCCGGAGATCGTTAAGGTGGAACTAGTCGCGAGCTCGAACTCACTGGTGGTATTCGCCAAAAAGCACGCTGTCTCACCAGGCTTTGTGTCCGACAGAGATAGTATCAGTGATGGCCAGTTAGACGTTAGTCTACACACACAACGTCTAGTTCTCACACACAGAAACACCGTTCCGAACTGAAAGGCACGTAAAAAAATTCAAGAAGTGTTTTGGAAAATCGAGTTTTATGAAAAAACCACTGCATAAATCCATTACAAATAAAGTTTATTAAACTCTTCTATAACATAGCTTTGTCATTAGCGACTTTGTTTTGACGATTTTACAGAACTTTTTTTTATTAATTATTTACACCCAAAGTTACGCTAAAAATAGCTAGAAAAACGAAACTTTGCTGGCTCAGAACTTTTCAATGGCTTTTTATTTTACTATTCTGTTTCCGTACAGACAAAATTAATAATAAGACAAAACGATATCATGTTTAACTTTGGATGCACAATGTCAAATAGTGGAGTAATACTCTCCCGAAATTTGTGTGGAAAAAATATCGACTAGTGGCACCTTAAGCGCCCTTCGACGCCCGGCTGCTCTTCTAGTGCGGGTGGAATAATGGTGTGCTCTCTCTCTCTCCGCCGTCTCCTATGTATGCATTACCTCCTCGCAAAAAGGGGCCACAGCATCCTACGCGTTTTCGCTTCCGACTACGGAAGAAAGACACGGCCAGAAGTGAGAGATCACCCGCACCAAGTGTCACGACGAGGGCACAGCGTCGTAAGGCTCAAGCGACCGCTCCCCCAGCGTATGTTGCGCCGTGTCCTCGCGGCAGTCCACACAGTGATGACAAGCGGACGACCGCTCTCGAACTATGCCAAGAAATTACGCTACAAAAATCCTTTATTCCCACTAGTACCACCGAACTGTACCACCGGTGGTACTAGCGGGTAACACTTTAAAACCTAATAAAGTAAATCATATCATTTTAATGCATTCCGAGTGAAAACTAATGCAGTACATACTAACTTGTTTGTTACTTTTTCACGCCTAAACCACTGAAGCGATCATCCTGAAATTTTGCGTACACGTTTTTAGGTGTACATAGATGGATATAGGGTACCTTCCATCTCGAAAAATGTGCTGTTCTTGAGGAAAACAACAATAACGGTATTATAATAATAGGTGGCGCCACGTGTCTTTCGAATCATGGTTGAATTATATAAGAAATTTTAGAGTTATCCGACTTGATTGTCAAATTCTAAATTAACGCAAACGAAGCCGCGGGAAAAGCTAGTATTAGAATAAGAAGAAGTTCTAGGAGCTAGTAGGATTTATTTCTGTGAGCATAAGAAATTGAAGATGCTAATTTTTATTGGATGTAGATCATTTAATTTGCAATCGAATAAAAAAAAACTTTGCAATGATAGCTGAACAGAAAAGTAAAATAATTAAAAATTTTAAAAACCCACCAACACAAAAAATAAACTCTAAGAACTAACAAATAATATTTTAAACCTATTATAATTACTATGGTCACATATACATGGCGCCCTCATCGTTTGTTTGGTTATTTCATGCAATTTACAAGTCGGATTTGAAAAAATCTCTGCGCTCCAAAACATGCACCCAAAGTGACTTCTGCGGTATTCACATCAAAAGTGTCTAGGGATCAACATATATTTTTGCAATAACTTTTCTCCTGATTGATATTAATTAAAATTTTCTTTAAGGATTCATCAAATAAAGTGTTTTCGTTTGTCACAGTAACGATAAACCAAGTCACCTTTGCATTAATAAAGAAATTTGCCATTTTCCTAATAAAGGGATTTTTGACATTTGAACCACTAACACAAAAGTTCGAAAAAAAGACTGAAATAACAGTTTTCTCTAAAATTTTATTGGGTAACTTAAACAATTAATAATCCGTGTTTCTACCGCGAACACTAACAACACAAGAACATCGGTTTGGCATACTCAAAATGAGTTCATCCAAATCACGCTGTGGAATGGCTGCCCATGTTCGTTGCAACAACAAAAAAAGGTCTTCTTGCGACTGGATACCCTCCATATTCGGCAGAGCTCTTCTCTGTAGCATATCCCATGCATGCTCAATCGGGTTCAAGTCTGGCGACTGAGCAGGCCAGGGCAGGACATTGATGTTAGCTGCGACGAGAGTCTGTCTTACAACTCTTGCGGTGTGCGGTCGTGCATTATCATGCATTAACTGAAATAAGGGACCGATTTGCACTTGTAGAGGAACGATGACGTCTGATACAATCGTCTCAGCATAAATTTGAGCGTTGAGGTTGCCTCTGATCCAAATCAACTCAGTTCTTCCGCCGATCCAAATACCCACCCATACCATGATGGTTCCACCACTATAAGGATGGACTTCCTGGCAGGATTTTAATCGCTGTTGGCGTCCAGGGGTTCTCCAGTGTCGTATACGTCTTGTATCCGGTCTCATACCAAAACGAGACTCATCAGAAAAGCACACGAAACGCCATTGTTCTTCTGCCCAATTTCTGTGTTCAAGAGCCCATTGATATCGAATCCTACGATTGTGCATTGCTATAGGTGGTACCCGTAGCGGTCTTCGGGAATGAAGGTTCACTTCATGCAAGCGGTTTCTGACTGTTTGGTCGCTAATTAAGTTCCCTGAAGAGTGATGAAGCCTCACGGCTAACATCATGGCGGTTATTGTTGGAGCTCTTTGAGTTAAGATTTGAATGTATCGGTCTTGTCTCCGTGTGGTGCAGCGATACCGTCCTCCATGGCGCTCAGCCACGGTACCAGTGCTTCGGTAACGTGTCCAAAGTCGACTGATAACACTCTGACTTGTATTCAGAGCTAAAGCCACAGTACGTTGCCGGGAACCAGCTTCTATCATTCCCACGGCTCTGAGCATTTCTTCCCTGCTTAAATGACGTCGCCGCTCCATAATAACGTTGGTTTTAATCAGTAGTAGGGAAACAGTAGCACTAATAATGTCTTCAATGCGTTGTATGTTTTTATAGGGAAAATATTGACAGCTGATTTTCATCTTTTACTCGAATTTGATTCACAGTTCCTGATTCAAATTATGAAATGCACCAAAAAGGATCCATATAAATTTATAAAATCATAAATTTATTACAAAGCCACATCTCAATCTCAAGAAATCCGCATAAAAATGCTTGATCCCTAGACACTTTTGATGTGTGTATTATGTAAGTTCAAATATTTTTATTTTCCAAGCGTCGTCGCGTCGGGGGACCGCTAAAGTTTATAAAGTATTTTTCCAACAACAGCTAATTAATTATTACGAATTACATTTAGGTACGAGCGATCTTAAGTGGGCAGACACGTGAGGGCAGACGACGTTGACGGTTGTGTCGATTTTGAGAATTTTTCGGAGTAAATTCTTTTGTTGCAATCTGCGACTACATCTGTTTTTCTCACTTAGCGGTCCCCCGACGCGACGACGCTTGGAAAATAAAAATATTTGAACTTACATAATATATGTCACGATAGTAATTATAATAAGTTTAAAATATTATTTGTTAGTTTTTGAGTTTATTTTTTGTGTCGGAAGGTTTTTTTTTAAATTTTACTTTTAGTTTGTCCTTTTTAAAGTAGGTATAAATATTAGTAAGGTATATAGAGTGATTAGTAAGTTGAGTTAGTAACTTAGGTACTAGGTATCATACTAGTTTTAATTTACTAGATTAAGTTTTAACTACCTACTCTAAGGTTAGGTTAAATATTAGGTAGGTATTTGTTATTAGTTGAAGCAATTTAGGTAGGTATTAGTTTCAGGTTAGATAGATATTATTTTTAATTTGCTAAATTAAGTTTCAACTACCTACTATTATTAGGTTATTTTTTATAATATTATAGCTGCATAAATAAATAATCCATAGCAATAAAATGGGTCTTGGGCGTAAAGCCAAAAATTCTCGAAACGAAGCCAAAAAGCGCAGATTGACGCAGCTGGAGGAGAACACCCCAGAAAGGGAAGAGTTCTTATTATTACAAGCAACTCGGAAAGCTGAATTACGCAGCCAAGAAAGCTCCCAAGAAGAAAGATGTGGCGTCCAAGGCTTCGCTGACATCAAAGCAACCTTCTGTGAGATGTGCGCGGAATGCGCAGTGCAGTGCTGAGTTTCGTTTGAATGAGAATCCAGAAAAACGATCATCTAGACTCGCCAGGTCATATTTAAAGTCATGGTTACTTTACCATATACTTTCAATATCATTGAAGTAACACGGTACCAAATTTTGAATCGATCTGACATAAGGAAGTTAGTCAGATCCCCTCGTCAACTAGAAAAGGGCTGATGATCTTCAAACGGTTGAACAGATTTTCATGAAACATGGCTAAGAACACTCGGGATAAAATTATCTATGACACAAAAAAAAAACTAAACGAAAATCGGTTCATCCTTTTGGGAGCTACGATACCACAGACAGATACACAGACAGACACGTTAAACTTATAACACCCGCTCTTTTTGAGTCGGAGGTTAATAATATTTTTGTGAACATTTCAATATTCTATTCTGTTGACTCGTACACAACATCGGTATGTTGAAAATATTGATAGCTGTCACTTAGCATGACCCGTCTACCTGAAGAGCTAATATCGACGCGTGTAACATGCCGAACTCAGCGATATTTTCGATTTGTATTGACTATGACCGCACCTTTCGGTTCACGTCACAAAATATTCCAATATATCTTCGCTGTGCTCCTTCTAGTACTGAACTATGACGCCGGCAAATTCCAGGTTGTCTCAACCATTTTGCAATTCGGTATTTTGATTTTATGGAGACGTTAGATCTTTTATGCTATAGGTATAGACTTTTCGAAACATTTTCTTTTTACGTTTGCTTAACTTTAAGTTAACAGTTAAAATAATAATATGAAAAAATAATAACATATAATATAAATAGTGGGTCATTTGATTAATAAAAACTTTAAGTTTCACTATAAAATTGTAATCTCACGATTAACAGATTTGGGCACTCTACATTATTATGTCTATAAAAACGCCAGTAAAATAAGAAAATGAATAGACTTCTGATTTTCAAGAAATGAAAGTTTATCTCAGAGCGGCTTCAGGTAAGCAGGTACTAGGGCGTAATCCAAGTATCGCTAACGGGGTCAGTCGTGGAGTGTCTCAACGGATCGTCAGATAAAAATTTCATGAAGTAAAAAGGGCAAACAGATTCGAGGCGAGCTTGTCTAGACTTCCACCGCAACTTGCTCCGATATGTAACAAATAGCGAGATTTTTAAGTGCCAGTAGAAAATAGAACCCTTTTCTATTTTCTTTGATTTCGAACTGCAAGTTTAAATTTCCATATTCGGAGAATTTTGCTGCGGGCATTTACTATGTTGTATTTTTTACTAATAACGAAGTAAAACAACTAAACCTGAGCTCGGTTTTACGTTTAGTCGATCAAAAAGCAAATAGTACTCAATCAAAAGTTTAAAAAACGTGTGAGTTTTACCTGAATAGGTGTGTATTCAGGTAAAATTTCATACATTTTTGAAACTTTTGATTGAGTATACCATTTGTTTTTTTTTTTTTTTGAGGTTATAGGAACCGACAGCGATCAGCATCGTCTGGCTCCACTCATTAATCATAATAATATATAATATCATGTTGCTATGTAGTTACATATTATATCATTTCCAGAATGAGCGTCTGGTACTCATATTTAATGCAAGATGTATCACAGTATTATTTTGGCAGCGATCAGCTGTTCTAGATGTTGTAATGTTCAGAAATATGCAAGAGGTTGTAGCCACCATTATAAACCGAATGTGAGCTACACTGCTACGCTGCTACGAGGCCACGTTCGTAGCGTGAAATAATAATAGCTATAGGTACGGGTATACATCATTCGGTTTATTTCTGCCTTGAGGCGTTTTTGTTTCACAGAATGTGCGGCCAGTGGGGTGTGAGCTGTTTTATCCTGAAACGGATTGAATCGGATGCGATTTGCGCTAATGGATAATTATTACCTCAATGGACTCTGGCTCACTCGTTCTCTTAATGACTTAATGTTGCTCTTAAGATTATTAAAGTATTTTTTACTTAACGTGACTTACTAAACGTGAAAAATATCTTGATGGATGCGTGCTGTTTGAAAGAACATTTAATGCCACTAAAATTTATGTACTACGTTATGCAAGAAAATATCATGTACCTACTGAGTAATGCGAGAACATAAAGTACACGAATATGGCAATAAATAAACAATTCTGTCGTCTACATTGCCAGAACTATTATATGAACGTAAAATGAAAAGGTTTGTTAAACCGGACTGCGGCTTGTACAAATTCCACGTAAGCTTTTTTTTAAACTCTGTTTCCTGTTGCAATTCACAAACTTTTGTTCGTGAACGCAGCCTCATATCTATGTTGCCCAACTTCACTTTTCGAGCACATTTTTCGTTCCTAATTGTTTCGCAATAGTTGCGTTTTGTAATAATTGTTGGACAAACTAATTAGTTTGAACGCTGGCTCGCTTTCAAATAGTTTTTAATTTATATGTCTTTCTTAGTTATTTTCTTAAATAAAATGAACGTATAATTTTATTAAACTAATTAAGTATTTAAGTTTTTCAACATTTGGCATCGCGGCCTGCTTTGTCGTTTTCATTTAAGATACTGGATTTGAAATAAAGCAATTGATTTATTTTTTTCAATAGACTTAGTGACAGCGCCTTTTGTCTAGCGTTTTGTTATGTTCTGACAAAGGCATGCGAAATACATTTTTCAGAAGGTTATTTTAATTCGATGTTTTAACATCGTCTTGGTATTCTTACTCAAGTATTTTTGTGTCAAGAGGGCCCCAGGGTCAACCAATAACAAATAACGGTCTGATATTTGGCAGATTTACATGAAAGCCTACAATTTAATACTTAAAGTATCCGTTCTTATGTAAACGAGGGGACAAGATGTTTGAAAGGAATTGAGGCTGGAAGAATATCAAGGGTTGTGCCGTTAGAAAACCCGACGAATAATTTGGAGCTATGTAGGGACATAGAAAATTATTTACATATAAGTCTTATATACAAAAGCAAATAAGGCAAGAAAAAATCGTTCGGATCATCCAGCTGGGACGACGACGTGACAGCTTAAAAACTGGCGGAGGATAGACAGACAGAATAGATGTTTGTTTTTTAATTTAGTGACTCGAAACAGACTCAATGAAAGAAGTTGAATATAAGTTTCGCCTAGGCTATTTATTTATTTTTTTCGAGGGGCCCGTTGGTAACAACAGCCGCACAGGTCGATCCATCAGGTTAAGCTACGCTTGCTGTGGTTGGTCTGTGGATGGGTGGCATCTTTACATACCGAGACCCTTCCGAGCTTCGGAAAGTACGTTAAGCGGTTAGTCCCAGCTGTCTTTCACGATAGCGAATCTTTGACGGTCGTTACGGGTAGTCAGAAACCCGAAAGTCTGTCAACCAGTCTTACCAAGGGGTATCGTATTACCCAGTAACTGGGTTGTGGAGGTCTGATAGGCAGTCGCTCCATGTAAAATACTGGTATTCGGCTGCATCCGGTTAGACTGGCAGCCGACCCCAACATAGTTGGGAAAAGGCTAGGCAGATGTTGATTTTTAATGTTTTTCATGCTGCTCTTGTATAAGAATGCGGGTGGTTGTCAAGTAACAATTAATGTTTTACGCTATATTATTTTGTTTTCATATTTTTTCTGTCAATCATATACCTATGGGGCGGTTTCTATGTAGATTCACGACCAAGAGAACAATTGAGGACAGTGATATTGTGAGTCGATGAAAGACTACAAGCAAAAGTACGAGATGAATTTCAATGAACATTTATTTAAGTATTTTTCAAACGATTTTCCTTAAACTACCCGAGTACCTATCTGTAATTATTCCGTCGTAGCTGGCACGACCGCACAAGTTAGCAAACAATACTGATGGCATTAACTTAGTGTAAAATTCTATTGCTCTTTCCTTAACTTTTTCAACTTTTTCGCAAGTTAAGCTTTGTTTGGCATTTGTATGGCGCGATTAGTTGCTAGAGCTCTGTGTGTTTGATTTATCGTCGACTTGTGTAAGACGAATCTCATCAGAAAGACTGGATCAGGTGTCCGTACAAATGATTCGATAGTAAAATGGGGAGAGTTTTTATGAACATACTTAAAATATTAAGTCCACCCGTGTTCACTTTATACGTTATGTGCACAAAGTATTTAATAATCATATTTCATACACCATGTTTCTTTTTGGGTTGTGAATAAATATTTATTGTTCATTTGGACAAAGCGCGCCTTTCCATTTCGTCAAAGATACGATGAAAAACTTCAAAGACATCTTCAAAGTTATAGCTGGGGAAAACTTTTAAATTCATAGCTATGAACTCTTTGAACTTCGAACGTTAGAAAAGTAAAAGAATTTATGTGAACATGTAACGAAATCGCGCTCAATTCAAGGAATAGGTAAGTGTTTTATTGCACCCTGTTAGAAAAATACTACTTTGCAGATTCAGTATTTCAAATTCAAGACGTCTATCAATCAGCTCAACTATGAAGTTCCCGGACTCTACTCTGTACGACAAGATACAAGTAGCTAAGTATGAAAATATAAAACTGGAATCCGATCTCAAAACATAAACGCTGAAATGTACAAGAAAATAAACGACGCTTTTATGATTGGAAGTCACGTCCGAACACGTACATTTTCATTATTAGCAGCTCACCGTATTGTTCTCGTTTGAACACATTTTTTGATGTTTGGGAACATTCGAACAACGGGATGAATCGAAAGCGCATGTCGGTTATTGCGTTCACAATTCAAAGTATAGCTCGTAGAATGGCGGAATGTTATTACTGATAGCTGTTTCGGTTGATTATGTAATACTGCGTTCGTAAATACCTAATACTCTGCGATATGCGAAGCTTTTAGTTGATAGGACGATAGGACATTCTATAATAATGAACGTTCTATGTAAGTACTGGGTGTAAAGAAGTGTTTAAATCTTACAAATACAGTTTCTGCTATTAAAGGTGTTAAGTACTTATTTCACTTAGGCAAACCATTCCAATACTTATATCCCAACGCACATTGAAAACGATTAGTAACCCTTTCAACAATGATTGCCCTACATTTTGGTTAGAGAGAATAACCTCAAGAGCAGTGAGTTCATTAGGCAAGAAAGCAATCAAAAACTTTCTGAAGTAAGAAAGTTTACTGAAAGTCCGCGGAGTATGAATCAAGTAATTTATTTGAAGGTCTTATTTAGGAGCTCCCACGGTAGGTCAAGGAATTTTCATACAATTGTACAAAGAATTACAGATGTGATATGGACAATTTATGTTGATAGTCAATTTGCTTAACAATTCATTTCTTCACTTTATTCTCCAGTTCAGACAATGAGTATTTGACAAAAATAAATTAATTTTCAATTAGAAATTAATCCAGAGCAGCAAGGCGAGCTTATCAATACGACGTAGTGGGATGGCTGTTCTTGGACAGAACTTTGAACTCTCTTGAAAATTGCGAACAGCATACTTTTGTCCTTGCACAAATTCGCTCAAACTACATAGAGATACTACGCAGTTTCACCATTAAACTGTTTAGTCTGTGTTGCTATTAAAATTGAACAACATATTACCAAGATGGTATTAATTATAATAATTAATAAACAAACTAATTAAAATGATTATTAATTACCTAATTTACAAACTTCAATTTATAATTGGTAGAAACGTTAAAAAGTATAAAACATATTACCGAATACCGGGACCCTATCGGGAATACGTACTTCTACCTTATTTCAAGGCCTTGTTTCAGAGGTCCCACTGTAAGTATTTATTAGGTACTTTCCAGTTTAACAATGGGTACGTATCTCGGGTTCGATCTATTTCTTCAGATGGCAAAACAAACAAAACTGTCTCCTCGTTCCGCTCCGTAGGTGTTACATTGTCAAGTCACTGTCGCAGTGACAAGGGTTGGGCAAGGCTTTTGTAACACGACGCCCGGATATAAAACTCAAGTCATTAACGAAATTCAGCAGCTGTTTTGTTTTTACAAACTTAAAGTTTTTAGATGGAATTAAATTTCTTTTTTTCTTGCAAAAAGGGTATTAGACTTTTTCGGTCTGCGCGATTTACTTTTAAACAATGGTCTAGCTTACTTCAAATGTATTTAGGCATTATTTATTATGTCTAAAATCAAATAGATAATTGATGCCATTTATCACCGTCTAGTTTTAAACTAAATAAGTTTCATAACGGGACAGCCAATTTATTTTCTATTTTAAGATCCCATTACAGAAAAGAAATCTAATACGAGAAATACCCAAAGAAAATTGTGAGTCAATTATATACAAATGAGGACGAAGGAGGCTCGTGTTTCGATGTCGGAGACTCGGAATACCAATTTGTTGTTCACTTTAGATGTCGAACCGTCGATTTATCAACACGATTGTATTACCTGCTCAGATTAATTATAATTAAATAAATTAATTAAAATTGAACGATCGGCTTACCTGATTGGGGTATTTTTATTTGTTAATATAGATAGGTACCTATATTAACAACGATTATCCCCTGGTTCAATGTTGTGTGCCTTTTGTTTTGCTTTGGTGAATAAAGTTGCAAAAGGCCTCTTATAACATTTCCATCATTTACACTATTAACCTTCAACTGTCGAATCGTAAAATAATAAATCACGACGTCCTTTACAAGATTCGAGTTGAAAGACTGATTTAAATTTTAAAGTAAAAGGTATCAAGTGAGTAGGGTCGAGCCCGGCGCCAGTTCAGAGGTATTTATAGGTAGCACAAACAGAATAGTTTATGACGCTTCTTCCTGACACCAACTTGTAGGAGGCAGTGGTTAACTGGCCACTGAGCAATATTTTTGCAGCTGTCTGTCGCAAGGCGGAATAAGCTGATACATATTAGTATTTTAACGTACACACGGTATTGAGGCTGAGATCTGTAAATGTTACTTAGTACGGGCTTTGGCTTATACATGTTCTCGTCTCTACCTTGCACTTACATTTTGACAATTGTGCGACAGTGACAAGAATAACACTTTGCCAAAGCACGTGCTAACTGAAACGTATACAGATCTCGGCTTGAGAAAAAAAATGGAACGTTGTGAAACTATTATGCATTAACAACAAGATTAATGTTTCCTTTTCCATCAGTAGATGGATTTTCAAGTAGCTGTACTCCAAAGATCATACATACGATACTGCAAGTAAAAATAAATTTACCGTCTTAAGTACTGCTTTTATCATAAATCATTTTCTATTGGGCGTGAAGATAAGCTCTTAATATGAATTCCTTCCCCATGTTTGGAGCACGCACCCCTCGTCGTGTCTGTTGCGAAAATCATTGCTGTGCGACCTGTTATTTTAGTCGCATGTGTATGAAAATTCTGATCTAATCTAAGTAGCCTGTGTTGTCCCACTGCAGGGAAAAGGCCTTCTTCTCCCTTTCCCACACAATCCTGTCTTTTGCTAGTGCCAGCCAGTCCTTTCGGTAAGAGTCAAACTCGTCAAGAAAACTCCAAAGTTTTTTTTTTTTTAAACTTCACAATGTATTTCGATTTCGTGAGGTTTCCGTTGAAAAATTTACTTAAGAATGCATAGTTGAAATCAGACTGAGTACAGACTTAAAAGTAAAGGCGTACTCCAGCAACAGTTAAATTTTCATGAATAACTTTTGTTCATGTAAAATTACTCCACGAATTGGAAAAGAAGACACGAGAAGTTTAACATTATCTTATAAAGAGTACCTATAGATTTACATTATATCCTCAAGTGTGAGTAAAACGACGCTTTTCCGAAAATCCGCTCAGCGTGGAAGTTCAGGATTCAAATTAATCAGTATAAACATAATAACGAGGGTTTTGTAAACTTCTACATATTTGCATATTGAAGCGGTTAATTTAATTCTCAAGTGTTATCTCTTAGTATGTTCATGTATTTCATAGAATTCGTCTCGTCCAGTCGTCACGCCTCTTTCGCAGCGTCATTAAGTGAACATTACATTAAGTGAATCATTATTCTGCGATGGGATCGCAGGCCGGTTCCTTTCATAAGCTTTTAAGACGGTGGGCGTCGTTAACGAGTATTTCTTTACTCATGTAAATTGCTTCGTAAAACTAATAACTCCAAATCATCGAAGCCAAATATAAATATCGGCAAAGTGGACTCAGGCAAAACAAAAATAGAGTGTTAGCTTTAGAAAGAGGATAATGGCCCCGATTCTGTTGTTCACAAACTAAACTAAATTTAAGTTCAGTGCATCTTTTTCTTTCTATTTCATTAAGAAAAAGACAGAAGATAAATATTAGTTTAGTCCTGTCAAATTAGTCAGTGGCGCCGATTCTGTTGTTCACAAACTAAACTAAATTCAAGTTCAGTGCATCTTTTTCTTTCTATTTCACTATGAAAAGTACAGAAGATAAATATTAGTTTAGTCCTGTCAAATTAGTCAGCGCCTGACGTAAATTGACGTATGTTTAGTAGCCAATTTTTAATCACGTCTACACTTGTCTATAGATTATCTAATTTGACAGGTCTAAACTAATATTTATTTCTTATTGAAATAGAAAGAAAAAGATGCACTGAACTTAAATTTGGTTTAGTTTGTGAACAACAGAATCGCGGCCAATGTCTATGAATATGTTTCCAAATACACACATCAAAAGTGTCTAGGGATCAACATATATTTTTGCAATAACTTTTCTCCTGATTGATATTAATTAAAATTTTCTTTAAGGATTCATCAAATAAAGTGTTTTCGTTTGTCACAGTAACGATAAACCAAGTCACCTTTGCATTAATAAAGAAATTTGCCATTTTCCTAATAAAGGGATTTTTGACATTTGAACCACTAACACAAAAGTTCGAAAAAAAGACTGAAATAACAGTTTTCTCTAAAATTTTATTGGGTAACTTAAACAATTAATAATCCGTGTTTCTACCGCGAACACTAACAACACAAGAACATCGGTTTGGCATACTCAAAATGAGTTCATCCAAATCACGCTGTGGAATGGCCGCCCATGTTCGTTGCAACAACAAAAAAAGGTCTTCTTGCGACTGGATACCCTCCATATTCGGCAGAGCTCTTCTCTGTAGCATATCCCATGCATGCTCAATCGGGTTCAAGTCTGGCGACTGAGCAGGCCAGGGCAGGACATTGATGTTAGCTGCGGCGAGAGTCTGTCTTATAACTCTTGCGGTGTGCGGTCGTGCATTATCATGCATTAACTGAAATAAGGGACCGATTTGCACTTGTAGAGGAACGATGACGTCTGATACAATCGTCTCAGCATAAATTTGAGCGTTGAGGTTGCCTCTGATCCAAATCAACTCAGTTCTTCCGCCGATCCAAATACCCGCCCATACCATGATGGTTCCACCACTATAAGGATGGACTTCCTGGCAGGATTTTAATCGCTGTTGGCGTCCAGGGGTTCTCCAGTGTCGTATACGTCTTGTATCCGGTCTCATACCAAAACGAGACTCATCAGAAAAGCACACGAAACGCCATTGTTCTTCTGCCCAATTTCTGTGTTCAAGAGCCCATTGATATCGAATCCTACGATTGTGCATTGCTATAGGTGGTACCCGTAACGGTCTTCGGGAATGAAGGTTCACTTCATGCAAGCGGTTTCTGACTGTTTGGTCGCTAATTAAGTTCCCTGAAGAGTGATGAAGCCTCACGGCTAACATCATGGCGGTTATTGTTGGAGCTCTTCGAGTTAAGATTTGAATTTATCGGTCTTGTCTCCGTGTGGTGCAGCGATACCGTCCTCCATGGCGCTCAGCCACGGTACCAGTGCTTCGGTAACGTGTCCAAAGTCGACTGATAACACTCTGACTTGTATTCAGAGCTAAAGCCACAGTACGTTGCCGGGAACCAGCTTCTATCATTCCCACGGCTCTGAGCATTTCTTCCCTGCTTAAATGACGTCGCCGCTCCATAATAACGTTGGTTTTAATCAGTAGTAGGGAAACAGTAGCACTAATAATGTCTTCAATGCGTTGTATGTTTTTATAGGGAAAATATTGACAGCTGATTTTCATCTTTTACTCGAATTTGATTCACAGTTCCTGATTCAAATTATGAAATGCACCAAAAAGTATCCATATAAATTTATAAAATCATAAATTTATTACAAAGCCACATCTCAATCCCAAGAAATCCGCATAAAAATGCTTGATCCCTAGACACTTTTGATGTGTGTATGTAGGGATGAACCCAGACATAATTTGTAAATCATTATTATGAATTATAATTCGATATAGGGCTGATTTTTCCAACGCCTGATAACTTTATCGGAGGAACAATTTTTAATTTTTGACATTTCTTCCATACAAAAACTTTCAGACGTCTACTTTATTCCATGAATAAAAATTATCTGTCAATTGAAAAATCAGCCCTAACTCATAAAAATCGTTACATTCTTTAGTAAAAGCAGTAAGTAAATAGAAACTATCAAAATTATTAATTTCTCAAAAAGCTCCGTTAAGTGAAGGTTCCCAGGATTCTTATGAGTGATGGAGTATAATGTGCTGCCAGCTCCAGTCGTGTTCACATTCACATCAATCCGCGGAGCGCTCATTATACAACATCTAACGTTAAATGCGCAAAACCTCATACACCCCAATTAGAGCATTGAGTTAAAAGCATAATACAATGACCAAAACTATTTTTATTTAAAGTTAACTATTTTTATTAAGAAAATCGTGTTGATCCTAGTATTCGTTTATGCAATCAAAATTGAGTCTTATTGCCTTAAAATAAGACTTAATTTTCTTTGGCTCAATGGGCGGATAGTATGGCAAAATACATAACTTTTGAAAAAAAAAAACCTATATTAAAAATTACTGAAATGGATTCAGTAGTCAATTATGAACAAACTATTTTCACGTTTTGCGCATTTAACGTTACACGTTGTATAAAAGGTGCGCGAATAGTTGGTGACTAAGTGCAACAATAGTGTTGCCAGGGCACCTTTTCCTAAAACTTTGAGTTTTAGGAAAAGGTGCCCTGGCAACACTATTGTGACGTTAAGAATTTAGGGTAATACTAATAAGTCGTGACAAAAACTCTCTCTCGCTTAGCATAAAGTTTGGTTGGTAACATTAATTACATGATACTTAAATATTGTTGTGTTTTTAACGACCGACTAAAAAGATTCGCAGATATTTTTTCGACTATGAAGGATTTCAGTCTTTGGGCTGAACATGGTAAAATGACATTTGTTTTCTGGATTTTTCAGTTTTACACGACTGTTTTCAAATGTGACTAAATATTTACCTACTTTGTGATAGAAAGACACAAAGTCTTCCATCTTTTAGCATAAAGCTATCATCTTCTAAAGTATACAGACTCATGTAATTCAAGGAAGTGTGACGAAATGTTTATATCCTTTTTACGAGGCGCCGCTCCCGACTTCAAATAAAACAGACGCATCATTTGCCACGCTAAGAGCCACTGAAAATGTATTTACTTAGCTTTATATCTCCTTACAAATGTCAGGGTTGAGTCAAAGATGGGCCAGTCTAATTTTATTTGTTCCTAACCCAATGTAGTAAACTTAGGAAAGAGGTGAATATGTTGATATAGCAGTAAGTAGTAGTAGGTACGTATGTACTACAATTTAATGTTGATCAACAACAATTAATAACCAGTCTTGACAGACTAAGTACCGTATTACAGAACATCACTCAATACTCAAGCATTACTTAAAACTAGTTTCAACCAATCAAATAGCTTGAATCTAGTTTTAAGTAATGCTTGAGTATTGAGTGACGTTCTGTAATACGGGCCTAACTTTAAACTTATGACAAGCTTTGGTATCTAGTTTGACAAATAACTTCCCATGCTTTAGTATCTCAACGTATTTTATGAAGCGTCGTATAAACTATTTAAACATAAAACTTTCACGAATTCATTTACTGCGGTCTAAACTCAGGTGAAAATCCTATTTAGATTTTCGAAAATAGACAGTACATGCGAATAGACAGACAGAAGTGGTCGGAAACTTTGTTTTATAATAAAACCATAGTTTCCTACCAACCGTACAGACAATCGGGACTTCAGGAGTCAGTTGATATTTATACCAGGAAGGTTAGTAGTTGTTTCGTAAAATATTGGTCTGACTTAGGTAATTGACAGTAAAGACGCACGTGTACATACCTGTATCTACACGAATCTGTCCACCCACTACTTCTAAATCCTGAAATAAATTTAAAAAAGTGCTAATGAGTTAATTTAAATAAGTTTAAATTAACAATTAAAAAAAAAATCAACAGTTTTTATTTTTTAAAATTTTATTTTAATAAGTTTACTCAGTGTAAGCTTGAAACTCACTATTAAAAGAAAACACACCTTTTGAAACATAATAAACTAGCGAGCAAATAAATATTAATTTTCAAGTAAACTCGATGTGTGAAGTGAACTCAACAAAGTAAGTGCAATCGCATCGTTAGGTTACTGAGACAAAGTAGCAGCAGTAATACGATGAGTAAAGTACTCACGTAGTGACAGTACGCTCGCGGGCGCTAGAGCAGCCCAATTCACATCAGCTGACGTGCAACGTGCAAGGAAGCCATAAAAATTGTCACTAGCTTCCGTAATTTTCTGCAAATGTCTTTCATATTTCTCTGACAATAATAATGTACTTGACAATAAATGTTATGTGTTAAACCAGACATAAATTTATACAGGATGAAATTTTAATCACGGTTTTCCTCTTAAGGGGTCATTGTACTCATCATTATGAACAACTTTTACTACGAGACCAAACCTGAAATCGTGAAAAAAAAAAACTATGTTCGCATAACTCGTTAAAATACAGGGAACAGCTGATTTTTTTTCGCGATTTCTTGTTTGTTCCCATAGATACAGGATTTGTAATCAATGGCGCAACGGAATTTCAGATTTCCAATAACATATGAAACAGTCCTGTCAGGCACGAATACTGCACACTATTCAGAATAGGCTTGTCGACTGAAAAAATCTAATTACTCCGTCAGTTAGATTATCAAAAAATATTTGACCCGTATTTTTTCTTTTGTTACGTAAACCAAAATTGACGAAGATACGACGCTTTTAAAATTCTCAACGTTACACCTTGGTATAATTTTTAGTGCGTTCTGACGTCACGAGCCCCTCCCAACAAACATTTAGCCGCTAAGGGTAACCTTTTTTTAGCTCTCATAGTATTATAAATGATATATAAGAGCTCCGATAGTGACATTAGATTCTACTGTGGTGTTAAGGATAAATAATTAAACCTTCAAGAGGAATAACAGTTAAAAAGAAAAAAAATATAACTTAAGGCGGTAGCATGGAGTTGGTAGGAAACATTGTATAGCTCTCTCTTATAACTTTATGAAGCGTTAAAAACTGAAAGCTATTGTAAAGTGTCTACTAACTCTTACTAACGGCTGATGTCTTTGAACACATTTAGTTAGATGCTTTGTAACACCTTAAGGCTTACCATAACAGCTTTAAGAAGCGTAAAACACTGTAAGTAATTGTAAGGTGTCTACTAACACTTATTAACAGCTGATGTCCATAAATAGAGTCACTGAAATACTTTGTACCACTTAACGAGTTCTATCGAGCCCTAAGAGTTAGCAAGAGAGCTATTAGTGTCATAAAAGTATTCATTATAAATCCTGTAGAGCTAGATGCTGCAAGAGTCAAAAACTACCTTTAAATAACTAATGATTATATAATGGGGTTACTGGGTCAATCTTAGTCAATACAATGGTTTTTATAAATACTTCTATATGGCGGCAAACAATATGTGCATAGATTATAACTCTTAATTATTACTTTACGTAGAGTTATAGAATTTTATATCACCTAAATAGCAAAAACTCATCGACCACCATGATCGTTGAATTTTGCTCATTGAACTGATTCAGGTTAATAAAAACGATGGTAGTTCTAAAATCCTCATTGATACCTATAACTTTCACTTTTAACTATCTAAAATAAATAATATAATTATAGAAGCTTCTAAAAGTTAGTTTAAAAAATACAAAAAAAGTTCAGTACCTATTATAGTAAAGACAACTGATAACATTCAAAACAAATAAAAAATACACACACACAGGCTTTTCCATTTTGCATAATTATTATAAATAATAGACATTAATTATTTGATTTATTCATTCAAATATGTTTTACGTAAAGGTTTTATTAAAACAATAACAGAACCCTGAAAATATTTAGTTTACATCTTCATATAGAACCATTATGCAAACTGAACCTACAAAGTTGTTATTTTTTCACTTTTAGAACCATATTGTAGAACTGCAAATGGCATAGAAGTGCTAACAATCACTCTTTAAGCACTACGTTAGGAATCACAGAGTTATCAGGATCCTTAAGTAATTTAGATATTGACGCCATTAAATAAATACTTAGTATAAAAATTTAAAAGGAAAAAACTTTTTCTAATCATTATTGCTCCACTTATTTACTATATTATTGTCAGTTTTCCATTAACATACCTATAGACAGTACCAGAAACTATTATTCACCATAATTGAAACAAAAAAATAACTCAGGCAGTAATTTTTTTCTATATAATATCATCAAAAGCAGTTTATTTTTGAGGCGTATCAAAATTGAGATGAAAACATATATACATTGTTACAGAAAACTTACCATAGCAGTGAGTTTTAATAATTATAACACCTAGTACCTAATCTAAAATACATTGACTTACCTGTTTTATTAAACATAAAGTCACTTCCAAATACTATAAACTAGGCTATATCATTAAATCTGTACTGCTAAATATTTTAACGCTATTGACGGTAACAAAAGCACAAAATATATGAAAAGAGGTGAAAAGGTTGGCGCTTTGGGTGATGATCATTGCTACTAAATACCTACAATATATTCTCAAGGTATATATTGTATCGAAGAAGCACTAATATGTTACTAAAAAAGTTATTAGAGTAGATTTCATAACTATATTACTACTTTAGCTTGCAGTTGTAACCTGAGTATAGCTTACAATACACTTGAAGTGGTAAGCACTGCTTCAATGGCACTATTGTAGCTCTTTATTGTCACTCATCTAACACTACTCTATAACTATTATGTCACTATAAGCTCTAAAATCGTGGGCCCAAATCAGGGTTATAAGACAGTTAAAACGCGCTATATCACCAAATTTTAGTGCCTGTATAGGACCTCAGGTTCGTAAAATTCTCTTAAACAGCTCACGTAGCACTTATTATTAACACCAAAATGTTAGTTGGGCTACTCCCGAGTTTTGATGCGTTTTATCTTTGTCAATATTCATTGATTTACAAAAACAAAAAATATGTGTCCATTATTTTCCAATACTCTAACTGACGAACTAAATAGATTTTCAAAATGCCTGTGGCATTAAGTCCGCCTCTGTACATTTATGTGCTTGAAGTATTAAATAAATAAATACGATAGTAAATAAATTTAATGATAGTGTCGACAAGCCTATTTAAGCTTTTGAGCATTTCGCACAAAGAGCATAATTATCTGCCTGACAAGGAATTAAGTTGACCTGTAGCGTTTCACGTCAGCCAATATCCCAGCTCACGGCAAATTTGTGCCCCTTTGACGTGGTCTAATTACTAGTCCGCTATGTAGTGACGCCTCTCGGGACCGACTTGCAGCTAATAGCTGTGTAAAGGTAAACTTGTGAAACAAAGCGAAGGTAGAAAAGAGGTTTTAATTATTTTATATTCGCTGAAAAAGCTCCTGATTTTACTCCACACACATTTTTATTCCGCTCTACACATGCAATTTCAGTTATTTTTAAAAAGACTTTAGAGTTGCATGTTCTTTCACGATATGAAGTTTGAACATTCTAGAAAATAATGTTGACAAACTGTTTGCATAGTTTTCATTCACGATCGTTCTGACTCTCAAGGGAATTCCATACAGCAGTTGTGAAATATAAAGTGATGGCATTAAATATTCTTGTTAATCTAAATGTATAAATAATATCCCTTGATCAAAAAAAAAATCCAGAAAGGTGGTACGGTTAATTATATAAATAAATACACCCCTACATAATATCATTAATACGCCAAAAGCTACAAAACGCCGCTTGTTACATAACATTATTATTATTATTAGTGCGCAGCATGTTACGCCATATATGCCACATCGGCAGCCTAGTGTTAATTAAAACGATCCGAAATCTAAACGCATAGATATATAAGTAGTGTAACTACATTAACATTATATATGAACCCATTTAGACGTTTTCCAATTGATTATTACTACGAAATAACTTTCGTTACTGATTACGCGCGTCGAATGAAGTAATTTAATAACAAGCAACTTCACTATCCTCGTGAGAAACGGCGAAAAACCCAGCGACGATAAACAGACGGCGAGCAATCTCGTGAAGTCAAATTGAGTTTGGCAGAAGCTAGTAAAGCCTTGCTGAAACCCGACACTAACAATTGAATGGTAATAAGGCTGGCGTCTCAGTTTGGCAATCTTGGCTGGCCTGTGCGGCAGTGAGTATACTCCAATCTGTTTGTTGTTGAGTTTCTGCATTCAGTCCGACCGCAAAGTAAATGAATTAACTACCTCGAGTCGTTTTACTTAGCTCAACGTTCAACATCTAATTTGATTAATTTACAGACATGCACTGATTGGATAGAAGGAAAGTTCTCTGAAGGCTTTAATGCCTTTTGATCTTTTCTGTTATTGATTTATTTTCTTTGTCTTTTGTCGACGTGCATTGCGTGCGCATACAGAATGTATTTACTCTATGCAAGGTTTAATAATGAAGCGATTGTTCCAACTTGTACAGAAGTCAAACATTTTGTACCCGCTAAAACAAACATCCTGTATGCTGATGTCAGCAGTTTGTTTGCACAGCGCGTATGAGTGCAAATAAGTGGAATATTTTCCCCATTTCATCACTTCACCAAGCTGCGAGAAAATAAACAGTAGATTTTATTATAAATATCTCTTAAACAAAACGCTAACGAATATTTTACTCAGAATTCAAATAAAAATGTCATAAAGATCAATGTGTGTTTATTATTTCCAAGAAATTATATTTTAACAATCAAGTATATTCTATTATGTTGTAAGTTGTAAGTTTGTTTAAACTGAGTCTCGTTTCTTGTTATTTAGATTCAAGAGTAAAACCAATTTACAAAGAATTTTGTTTCAATGTCCTGTTTTCATGAAAAACTACACAACAACTTGAGAAACTTTGTTTCGGATGCATAATTCGCCTGACGACGGAAGTTACGGACAGTAAATGAATAGCGCAGAAAAAAAACAATCCATTGGAACTGTGATCTTCCATTTAACTTCTAACTTTTCTGTCGACGGATATTCACTACTTTGCAACAGGAAAAAAGTGGCCAGTAAAGAGTTTGATAAAAAAAATGGAAAATATTTATTTCACGTTTACGAGGAAAGCAAACTTGCTAACAGGAAATCAATTCTGCTTGAAACTCAACAATTATTCTAATAAATTCGCACCATTTACGAATTATTACGGAGATTAACCATTTAGATACACAACTAAGAAAAACAAACATAGACAAGTTGTAATAAATACTGGAAGCGCGCTGCCAAATAGTCTGAGCTGAGCAAACATTCAGAATGTTTGGTTAGTCCGAACTGTAAGCTCATAACATTTATTTAAAATCAATCTTTGTTGACTTTAGTTTTAAATGAGAAATATACAGATCATATATCAGATAATACTTTTACCTAAGTTGGTCGAAACCCGTTATAAGAAATCAATTCTTTTCGAACTAAGTTAACAAAGTGGAACGGGTTGGTGGCCACAACATGAGACCTACATGTTTTGACTTTATAATGAAGATAACTTTAATATGAGCGTTTCAGCTTTTTATCCAGACCCAACGCGGTTCTATTTAGGTACTTATGTAATATTCAAACCAAAACCTCTCAATCGTCTGTCCTTCAAGCTCCGTTTATTTCCACGAGACCTTAAAAACTTGTATTAAATCCAGTTCCCCTTTGACATTAAACCGACGAGCCCGTTGCTAGTTCGCTCATCTTCGTACTACAGCATAACTCACGTGCTGCACACAAAGTTATCTCATAGACGCGATGACGTCACAACTAACAGCCAACTATTCCTTGTAACCGACCGACTTCCACAATACATGAACATAGCTACATTAAGTATTAGACCATTAATTAAGCTTCGTAATGTGATGTATGGTGGTGGTCATAATGACAAGTTATAACTTTGGAATAGTAGGTACATTATGATACACGCGTCGGGGTAATTCGTTAATTATAACTAATTAAAGCAAATACCAACCTAAAATTCACTGTAACTACGTATCTTCTTACAGCAAAATTGGTAATTAGGTATATTCTATTCTAAAGTAATATTAATAAATGTGACTAGTAATTCTGTCTGTTATCTTTTCACGCATAAGGCTGCGGACACGAAGTCGGCGGCGACGCGACGGCGGCATGGAACTGGCCTCAAAGGCAGCGGCGCAGTGCAGCGCGGGGAGTACAAGTACGAGCGGTGCGCACCAGTCTAGCGGTGCCCGCGCGTCTGCATTGACGTAGTATTGTGCATTTTTTTTTTTTGCTTTTTAACGACCGAAGTTTTAAAATATTGTATCAAAAAGATGTTGTTGTCGCTGTTTAGACATTTCGTTAGCGAAAAAAGACACAAATTTCTCATAATACAACTACTAGCAATCGCTAACTTCGTGTCCCTGGCCTTAAGGGCTGAAATTCGGCTCATAGGTGCTGCTGGTCATGACTTGGGTTAGAACATAGGACACATCTTATTTCAGTAGCACATTCCCGTGCGATAATTTCCGACCACCAAGCGGGCAATGCCACGTGCAGGAGGTAGTATTAAATATTGATTCAGCCTCAACTATTTACACTGAAAGCCGACCTTACCTATTATACGCATATATTAATATCCAACTAGGGCAAAAGTTAGACGTGATATTACATACCTACTTCCTACGCAACTAATGAACTAACCTCCATATTCAAACTCAAACTCAAACTCAAAGCATTTATTTCAAATAAACCAATTATAGGCACTTTTGAATTGTCAAGGGTCGGTCAGTCAGAAAGATGAAGCTAGTTGCCCATTCCAAAGTGTAGGTACCTGTGGAGAAGAACGGGCAAGAAACTCCACGGACACTCTTTTAAATAATAAAATTGTTACAAAAATCTTGGTTACATCATTCATGTTGAAATTATACATGTGAGAACGATGCAGAAAGACGTGCACGTTAAAGGCGTTCGTACTTAAAAGAACAGTTCATAAATGAAAATAAATTAAAATAAGCCGTGGCGGCTAAGAGATGACCAGTCCCTACTGACGGCGCCCGTTCACGAACATGACGTATGGATCAGCACCATTCAGCTCAACCATTTTGAAGGGAACCCAATGATCCAACACACACGCCACCATCAGCGAGACATTTGAGTGAGCATGACATATTCTCAGCCGCCAGGGCACATTCAAGTCAATGAAAGACGTACCCAGTAAATGGTAGCTTTATAGTTTAGGTACATAGTGCTCACACGTGTGCTATGCAATTATATAATACTAAGAGATTGAATTTATACAATGCAAAGATAGTTTTTTCAATCTTCAGCAGCTCCAACTATATTTCCGAATGCTAATTAATTAGTTTAAGCGCCCTTGTGGAGCAGGACCAGCGTTCAGCCAAGCATTTTTGTCAGCGATGTAAACCCCCAACTTATAATATGCCTGGCTGCATAGTGTGCGTTTTATGCAAGATTTGAATTTTGTTTCATTGAGTTGGAGTATGTGAGGGGGTATTTTATTGTAACATTTTAAACAGTACCCCATGAAGGATGAGTCTACTTTAGCCAATCTGAAACCTGGTTGAACTAATTGGTCCCTATTTCTAGTCCCATAGGTGTGTCTTTCACCTCTTTTACTGAAAAGATTTAAATTTTTCCTTACGTACATGATGTTTTCATAGATGTATTGACAAGGTACTGTCATGATATTAATATTTTTAAACAGTTCCCTTAGAGAATCGCGCCTGCGGAGGCCATATATTGCTCTGATGGCTCTTTTCTGCAGAATAAAAATAGACTCGATATCTGCAGCCCGTCCCCATAATAAAATACCGTAAGACATGATACTATGAAAGTAACTGAAATAGACTAGTCTCGCGGTATCTACATTAGTAAATTGACGGATTTTTCTTACAGCATATGCTGCTGAACTAAGCCGTCCTGCAAGAGATGTTAAATGAGGTCCCCATTGCAGCCTTGAGTCGAGCGTGATCCCCAGGAAAACAGTTTTATCGACGAATTCTAGTATCTCTTTATTCAATACTATGTCACAATCACTACTTTTAACATTCGGTAAAGCAAATCTTATGCATTTAGTTTTTTTTCCATTTAGTACTAAATTATTAGCAGTGAACCAATTATGCACCTGCAGTAGGGCGTTATTTACGTCGTCAAGATTTGGAGCACGTCTACTTATCTTAAAAATTAATGAAGTATCGTCAGCAAATAACACCATTTGTGGTTGGTTTTTGAATAAATGGGGTAAATCATTAATGTATACTAAAAAGAGGAAAGGACCTAATATCGAGCCTTGTGGAACACCCATTTCTACTTTTAGACCAAGTGAATTGACACCATTTATTTGCACTTTTTGCTGCCTATCATTTAAATATGATTTTACTAAACTGAGCGCAAGTTTACCTAATCCGTAATGCTCAAGTTTTAAGAGCAAGGTGTCGTGGTTAACGCAGTCAAATGCCTTAGAGAGGTCACAGAAGATTCCTACGGCATCTTGGGCCTCCTCCCACGCTGTAAATATGTGTGTTAATAAGGTGACACCGGCGTCAGTCGTACAACGTCCTTTGGTGAAACCGTATTGCTGATCGTGTAAGATTTTGTTTTTGTTGAAATGATTAAGCATTTGATTGAGCATTACCTTTTCGAATACCTTGCTGAATACCGGCAACACGGAAACTGGTCTATAATTATTAGAGTCTTTACTGTCCCCAGATTTAAAAAGTGGAATAACCTTACTGTATTTCATTAAATCTGGGAAGACTCCTTGATCTACACACATGTTAAATATTAAAGCTAAGTATGGTGCTACAGTCTCGATTATGGATGTACAAACTTTGATAGACATTCCCCATAGATCTTCGGTCAATTTAATTTTGATTTGTCGAAAAGCTTTAATAACTATCATGGGGTTTATATGTTTAAATTTAAATTCAACCGGGCAGCCTGGAACGTTAGCTCTTAATAAATCAATTGATACGTCGGATGAGGAATTTAAAGCTTCCGTCGTTTTTAATGGTATATTAGTAAAGAAATTTACAAATTCTTGAGCTACTTCTAAGTTAGAGCTTATGGCACCACGTGAAGTCTCCAATGTGTAATCAGTGTTCCGTTTTTTATTCCTACTAGTTTCGTTATTTATGATTTTCCAAACTGTTTTTATTTTATTTTCTGCTGATTTGATTTTGTTGCTAATGTACATGGCTTTGGCTATTTTGCAGGTATTTCTAAAAATTTTGGAATATGTAGTAACATACTTGCTGAAAGTTTCAGTATTGATGTAAGGCTTAAGGCCATACAGCTCGAACAGTCTTTCCCTACTTATCCTAATACCTCTAGTTGCCCAGTCACTAAATATAAAATTAGGGCAAATATTTTTTGTTTTCCTTTCAAAAGTTGTATTGAATTGAGTGTGCACTACTGAAAAGAAAACCTCGTACAATTTATTTGCATCATCCATATTAAGGGCCAGATCATTCAACTTATTATTTAGAGCACTATTGAATCTATTTAGTTTACCAGTCGTTATTGGTCTAAATTGTATTTGCACTTTTTGCAATGGTTTTTTAAACTCAAAAGTTACCGTTTGTCCACTATGATCTGACGGCAGATAATTTACGATGGCTTTATCTAAATAATCACAATCGCAAAAGACATTATCGATACAAGTAGCAGAAGTTGGCGTTACTCTAGTCGGTTCTGTAAAAACATTACTTAAATTGAATGATTTGAAAAGGCTTAGTAATCTACTGCTATTTGTATTATTTTCCAAAATATTAATATTAAAATCACCACAAATAATTGCGGCTTTGTTATTGGATGCAAGTTTCGCTAGGACATCTTCCATTATTGACTCAAATAAAGAAAAGTTCTGATAATTAGGGGGTCTGTAAACGCACACTACAACATGCTTATCTAGCTCAACACAGGATAGTTCAATGCAATGTTCAACTGATAAACCCACTATGTCATTTCGTTGCTTGGATTTTAAACAATTTTTAATCAAGATTAAAGAACCTCCACGAAGCATAGATTTACGGTTAAAACAACTGCCCACACTATAATTCTCATAATTAATTAGCATTTGGTAATCTTTTAACCAATGTTCAGTACAACAAACAATGTCAAACTTTGTTTTTTCTAAAAACATTTCAATTTCTAATAATTTGGAAGAAATGCCTTGAATATTTTGATGAAATAATTTCAGGGCATTCTGCTGATCTCCTTTTTGAGATTTATTTATTTTAGAGCAAGAAGATACCTTGTTGTTGTTAGGTATTAGAATATTATTACTGGTACCTTCTGTTGTCTTACAAACTAGTTTAAAAGATTATCCGGAGTTAACCCCAAGACGTCAAAGTCATCACCAGGCAGTGAGCTCATAGTGCGTGAGGGAAATGGAACCTCCTTCGTACAATTGGTATAAACGTTTATAGCATTTGAGCTACATTCATTCAGGCTAACTACCTTATTATTAGTATTATTACTAACTGTTGCTGTGTTAATAATACAAGACTTCGACATAATACTTATGTCTGAGTTTATATAAAAAGCTAATAGCCTTGCTATTAAGTGTCTAAAACTAATAGGCAGATACACAGTATCCCTAGTCGACTTCAAAGTTTCTATAAAACTGTTGGTGTCAAAAAATACAAGTTTGTCACTATAATGACTAACTAAAAAATGCATGTGCTTATTAAGCTTATGAATATAATTATTTTGTCTATTTGTCAACTTCTTAAAATATGGGAAAGCACACAATATTATTTTATTACAATTTAACTTTAACAACTCAGTTACACAGTCAGTGATTTCATATTTTTTGACCTTAGAACTGTTACCTACAAATACAGTAAGGTTGGTTTTAGGATTAAATACATTTCCTGTTACTGATGCCATTATTTGTTTGTAAGTTGACCCTGGCATACAATAATTTTGAGTAGAATAACTCAGTTTGTTACTAATTAATTTACCTAAACCTCTTCCTATACTATCTGAGAACATAATTGAATCATAACAATCATGACTACTGAAAGATGGACAGCTACCAATCTCAAGCTGTACCCCTTGAGATTGATCCTGTACTATATCAGATACATCTTGCTCAAGAATACACTCTTGAGACAAAATCTCAGCCTGGGATGGGTCCTCCGTTGCCTCATGCTGGACAGCAACAGGGTTTGAAACCTTCTGACAAGTACACTGACACATAACTAACTCATTAGCAGCAAGAATATGTTCTTTAATTTGGTTCTGAGAACCCACATATTTAATGTAAAGGGAACTAAGTCTGCCCTCAAGTACCTGTATGTCAGACTGTAAGCGCTGTGTATCAATTTCATAGATTTTTTTGCTGTCTTCTAATTTGATTTGATAATTGTTTAATTTATTCATTAGATCAACACGTTCTCTCCTCAGTGGAATATTTTTGGAAAAGTGTATTGTGTAAAGTGTATTAATAACGAGAGCAACGTGCATTCGTCATTATGTTGTTTGCCGATACTCTATGAATATGAATTATATTGCATGAACATCTAGAGTTGAAGATGAGGTGCATTTGTGAAGCTAGGCACGTCGGTTGTGGCACAGTATTGAATTACGCGTATACTGAAAACTTATCTCAAGCAGCTTAATTAATTTCTGTTATTCTCAAACTCGTAGGTTCGAACCCCGTCAGACGCTTTACTTTGTGTAAATTATTTCATAACCATTGCTCTTAAAACGGTGAAGGAAACATCGTGATGTAACCGGCATGTCCTAGAACCAAAAATTCGAAGAAATGTTGTGTTGAGTTGTGGTAGATTATGGCCCACTCCCTCTCATAGAGAGGAGGCCTGTGTCCCAGCAGTGGGAACATAATAGGCTGATTATGTATGTATGTTATTTTATGTATTCTCAAACTTAAAATCAAGCTGTTTTTTCCGGAACAACTTATCCGCGTTACTTTGAACCCCGGTCTCCCCTAATCTCAAGTACTACCTATGAGAATATCATCAACATCAGCCCCAAGACGTCCGCTGCTGGACCCAAGCTGCTACCACAAGCGTCGCCATTAGATGGAGCAATGACCTTTTGAAGGCCGCAGAAAACCGCTGGATGCGAGAGGCACAGGACCAGTTGATGTGAATATGCATAACATCACATGTTTGGGAAATTAACAGTAAATCGAGAGCGATTGAAAACTGAGAGAATTAGAGCAAACGTTTCGAAGAGTGCGTAAAATCGACAATGACGCACGGTCCAATGAGAAGGAATCTCTTCAGTAGCTACGGGGTGTTTTCTAAGAATTCAGATTCACTTATCAGTATGGATGATTCATACAGTTGTCAAATTATTTTCTAAGCTACCCTTAAGAGTTACACCTGTATCTACTATCAAACTGTTTGATTAGTTAACGTATTAGTTCTCGCAAAAGTTACAAACTCAATTATAATACTGTATTATAATTGAGTTTGTAACTTTTCGAGGGATTGGGGAACTAACTAAATAAATAATTCCCGATCTAAAATTAAACAGTCTTATGGCTCTCTATCTATACCAAGAAGTAAATATAGCCTGGAATACCTAGAATGTTCATTTTTATTACATGAATCCATGTTTACTATTCGATCTACCTATTGGAAATAAAATCCAGCCAGGTGTGAAATATCAAAGGTTCGACTGAGTGCGAACTGATATTATGTGAATATGACTAGATAAATAACACTGTACATAGGAAACTTTTTCTATATTTTTGGGAGCGTTGGGCTATTCGAAAACTTGTACACTCAATTATGGCCATCTTAAGAAGACTTTGATCATCCAAGTTTTATTTGTTTTATGTTTATTTTTTACAAAGTGTTTATGAAAGTTTATTTGGCATTTATTATCAAGGCTCAATGAGGCTCAATGAGGCTCTGTTACTAAGACTACGAAATTTGTCTGTCCGTTTATTACAACTGACATAGCTCGGTTTAGCAAAAAATATCACTAGGCAGGCAGTCGATCTATGTAAAATACTGGTATTCAGCTGCATTCGGTTAGACTGGAAGCCGACCCCAATATAGTTGGGAAAAGGCTAGGCAGATGATGATGATGATGATCACCAGTTATTTGAAACGTCACATCACGTCTATTTCGATCACTAATTACCGAATGGTATGATAATTTGATAGATCAAATTGCACTCGTAGCTAGGTGAGTACAACGAATCCAATAAGCTTTTGTTACATTATTATTTTATTATTCGTTATTTTATTAAATTATAAGTCGACTAGCAGCGCCCCGCGGTTTCACCAGCGTTAGTTTCGATCCTGAGGGAATATCGGAATAAAAAGTATGTATCCATCCTATGTGTTAATCCTGGTTATAATCTGTGTGCCAAATTTCATCCAAATCCGTTCAACGGTTTACGCGTTATTGAGTAACAAACATCCAAACATCTTCACAAACTTTCACTTTTATAATATTAGTAGGATTTCAAACACAAAAAAACATACCCTCGAATTGAGACCCTCCTCCTTTTTGAAGTGCATTAAAAATCAATTACATACATATATCACGACAGTAATCCGTGAAGTGTTACGTAGAGGTGTACCTACAGACACCCACATTTCGCCATTTCCATGTTATGACATCGCTGGCTATGGCAAGCGATTAACCGGACACAAATCTAGACGGCAAATCCTGCCGAGAAAAAAAAAAAAACAATCACAAAACCAAGCTTTAAAAAACAACAATCAAGTAAGGCATTTTCTGTTATAGAACTGACGTTCTACATCAGATTATACCCGGTCCCACCAAAGCTGATAAAATCCTTCTCTAAAGTACAGTCGACCGCACGTCCCGTACATACCAAGGACGATTATGAGGCCTGTTGTATACGGCACGGTTTCTCAATGGATACAGCGTATAAGCCGCGTCGCAGAAAAACGTGTCTGTCAACAAGCTTCCATAGTGATCCATACAACACTGACGACCGTGCCTACACCTGGCGAATAAACCGCAGTTTTCACGGCAAGAAAAACGTGTGTGTTCAAAGACCCCTACGCCGCGCTGTAACCACATCACTGGCCGCAGTCTGAATTGATTAAAATGTATATTGAATAGTGACTGTGCCGCCATAGGTAATAGATTTTTTCTTTTTATTTACACCTCTTACTATCGTATTATCTTCCTCTTCCATATTCCCATTCATTTTGCTTCTAGTACCAACAGATGTTTTTCAGCCGTACTTGTAGGTAAGGTCAACCTCGATTCTCCCACATTTCTTTTGATTTATAGGCTCGCAATACAAGCCAAATATTATTTTGGAATTCCAAATTTATACTTTAGATTTTCGAATGAAACAGCCTTCTCTATTCTGCCAAACTTTTTGTCCCCTCGTTTACATAAAGCGGATAATTTTAACACCAAACTGAAGGCTCTTCGAAGTACTAGGTGGTTAGTCGTTATTGACTTTCCCGTGAGACCCATTATATTACATTACTAACAAACAAAGGTACAATCACGGATTTAGTAAGACATCGCTTTTGTTAGCATGAGCTTTTATATTTTAAGAACAACTATAGTGCTTTTATCTTTTGGAGAACCATTGAAAAGATTAGACTATATTACTTTAAAAATTAGAACAAAAGTAACAAATATTTTTCTAACAAGATTCTACCAAGAAATAAGTCTACAAAAATTCTATAATTACTAACAAAAAACCATTACTTTCATTACAACAAACCTTACAAGTGGGCCGCAAGCCTTGGAATGAAGGAGACACTTCAACATAATTACTTAGAAGAGGTAAAAAGTTAATTTAGCAAAGCCTTAAGAGCAAAGATAACAACGGAGTAAAATTAACTGAGAATGGTTTTAAGAACATTTGAAATTAAAAACATTAATCAGGTAGTTGGAAGCGATCCAGCGTCCAACTTTGTGTGTTCCACATCTCCCGTTTACGAAACAATCAGGGACAGAAAATTGTGCTCAGATAACAAAAGTCTGCGACAGAAATGAGAGTGCAGGAGCTTCCGAGGAATTTGTAAAACGTGCAGATGTTTTTACAAATTTTATTAATTATATGCATGGCCATTTTTCTGTTATTGAGCTACATTTTTGCCTTAAATGCATGTGTTCCATGTCACATTCAGACACTGTCGACAAAAGACCCCATTAAACTGTGCATTTTGTTTCATACTTCGAATCAGTACGACTTCCAAGACATGTTGCGCCGACACTAAATAAATTGAATTAATGATTCAGTAAACGCAAACAAGTTAGTTTTCAATTATAATTTCATTAATATTTTATTGTAAACAGTGGTCAGCACAAAATTAAATACTCGCATAAAATCAATCAGCTCAATGTACCCACAAACCATTTAGCTTATTTATGTCCATTAGCCCAAACCACACTTCATTCAATCACTTACATTATGAAAAAGGTCATTCTGTGAGACAAAAACACCTCGAGATACAAACCGAATGACGTATATTCGTAGCTATTATTTTATTGTAGTATTGGCGCTTTATTAGAAACATAGCAGCGGGATTGTCCGAAAGGGTTACCGCTACCTCGGAACATGAAGGGCTAGGGCACGGGTGGGTTTTAGTCAGTAAGAGTCTGACACTCCCTTCCGCTCCACCCAGAGCGGGAGGGGTCATTTGATGATTTCCCATCCACAAAAAAAAAAGAAACATAGCGGCGTAGTAGCGTAGCCGCGTAGCTGCGTAGCCTAGATTCAGGGCCGTACTCGTAGCTCAAGGACGGGTAGACCGTGATGTGGAAGCAATCGTCACTTGTAGTGCGACGGCCTCTCGCAACCATAACGTGAACAACATAACGTGTGGAACAACTGATGGGGCAATTCACGTAATTTTAAGAACGTTCACAGTCTTATCTCGGTCTCAATCTGTCAAAAAACCCTCTAATTTTCTTACATTTTGACGCTGAGTGATTGTCGCTGAGATGAGATTGCGACTAGATTTTGAATATTTTTAATTACGGGAATTTGCCTTCTGATCGCTGCCAAAACAATAAAACAGTACTGCGGTTGTTGACAACGTCTTGCAATAAATATGAGTAGTTACGAGGTGCTCATTTCAAAAACTGTTGATGTTATTACCTGCATACTCAATTTATTATTCCACTGGTTTTAATATTAGATGCAAGTAAAGAGTAATAATTAGTCCAATACTTTTCAATATTCAGTAATGAATTATAAACGAGTAGAGCGGGACGACGCCGATCACTGTCGTTCCCTATATCTACATTAACTACACACGAGGTAACAGTTACGTGGGGAGGTAGAACAGAGCGATCTGATAATTTCACAACATGAATAATGAAGCAGTACCAATTACGCAAAATGGGTCAAGTGCGAGTGTTGCACTTTTATTAAGGACTCCACACAAGTTTTTATCATGCAAAAAAGGTGTCTCACGCTTTTATTCTTATTGCTTTACCAAGGATTAATCCAACAGATTAATGCCAATTATTGATTCTTATTGCTTTAACAGGAAGCAGTGTGCAAAGCGGTGTATATACTCAATTGAATTGCCTGAATCTACAGTTATCGATAAAATATTGTTTTTTTATATTTGTTATAGCACACAAAATGTGCAGACTGCTTGTACTTCACTAACAGAGCAACCAATATTTATCAGTAAAAGTAACAACACGTACGATTTGTGAACACACATTCGGGAATCGATGTAAAACCGAGCACCTGTTTGTTTTACTTTTAAAACCGAACGCAAATAAATGAACATACAGTCATTGGTTTTTTAGCAAAAAGCAAATTCTGTACTCGATTCTGTAATTATGCACTCGGATCCCTGAAATACTCGCATCTGTTAGATGATAGCATAGTGAAGCAAATTGCGGTGGAGTTCTAGGCAAGCTGTTTGCCCTCTTCACTTCATGAACATTTTTTCAGACGATCCGTTGATACACTCGACGACTGACCCTGTCAACGAATAATCACCAACTCTTTATTTCCAGTTTAACTGATAACTGTCTGAGATGAACTTGTAAACTCCTGAAAACTACAGTCAATAAACGATTACATTCCTTGCTAATCGTTTCACTTGCACCTGGTTCTATAAACGGCTTTACTTCACAAAAACATCTTGGGATGAACATCTTTGCTATAAACATAAATAGTGAAAAAAGGAAAGTATCTCATAAAAAATAATTATGTTAATACTTCTTCGTCGCAATAAAAAAATACTGTAATAAAGGAATGTCAGACGTTGTTTATGTTGCGACTACAAGGACATTTGTACAACTATTTGTCGCGAAGATATATTGGAATATTTTGTCGACGTGAGCATTCAATGGTCATAGTTATGGAAATTGAAAATATCAGCGGACGGAGCGCCATGCACGCGATATCGATAGGGGCAATAGGTATACATCGATTTTTATCAACCGGTTTTCTTGTTTAGGTAAATGTATCTACCTAACTTTAGAAAAACGTATTTGTTGCTGGACAGTATTTATTACTTACACTCGAAACGACACGTAATTAAAAGCAAGTTTCGTGCTGCACAAACTCTTTTCTTTTGTCGATACTTATGTATTTGCGTCGAAATCGTTGACTTGGCTCTGTTAAAAGGGGATATTTTATTCTTCTTCTTCTTAGCGTGTCGATGGCAAAAATAGAAAAATAGACATTGTTTTTTAAATTTGTTTGGCCCAAAATTCATTTTATTATGTCGATAGCTATACATACCAGCGTCTATACTTTTAAATATTCAACTAGTGCTATTTTGTTTATGCTAAAAATACTCATTTTTAGGGTTCCGTACCGCAAAAAAAAAAACAGAACCCTTATAGGATGACTTTGTTGTCCGTCCGTTCGTCCGTCTGTCTGTCAATACCCTTTATCTCGGGAACGCGTGGAGGTATCGAGTTGAAATTAAAACCATATATTCAGGTCTGCAGTCCCTTGAAGCTGTGAAAAAATCAAACTTAGGTAACTTAAAAAAAGATACGGCCGTTTATGCCGCAAAAAACGTTGATTGACCTAGAATCATGAAATTTGGCAAAAAGCAAGGTCAAATAGCACAAGTAAAGGAAAACGAAGTACGGAACCCTCGGTGCGCGAGTCCGACTCGCACTTGACCGGTATTTTGCTAAGGTATTGCTGGTAAGTTTACCCCAAATCGTTCCGGTTCGGTAGCCGACACGGAATTCTCTTTGACCGCGTTTTGCAGTCTAGATTCCAATTGGAATGGATCCAAATCCATATAACCTCATTAGGCTACCGTTATCTTAATCATAAACTGCTGGTTTGATCCTATTTTGAAGTAAAAATCTAACATTAAATCAAGCTTAAGCATTAATTAATAGAAAACAAGCTTAAGTAATAATTAATTGAAAACCCAATTTAATTATTAATTATTGTCTCAAGTCTGATCATTGAAGCCTACAACTTCTACTTAAAGTTAAACTTTATTAAAATCTTCAAGGCTTACAAAATCTCTAAATTGAAAAATATAATTTGTAAGAAACTAGCTTCTGCCGCTTGAAATCACACCGCGTCCCATCCCTCCGTCCGTCCGCGCTATTACTTTGTTTTCGTTTAGCGTTCTATCCGGGTTTTTCTTGATCGACTCCTAGGTGTTGTAGCGTGATGTTAAATAGCCTTAAACCATTCTCATGAATTGGGCTTTCCAAGAGTTTCAGAGATTATCGCGAACTTGCAAAAAAACAAACTCTTCAGCTTTATTATCAGTAGGTATTAGTATATATATCGAAGAACCCAAATAATAATGTTTTATAGCATGGCTGTGCTTCAAATCGTTAAGCTTACAAGATTCAATCCACAGATATAGATAGACCTAGATAACGCAAGTATCACGATCTGTATGAAAACCAAGCGTGCCATTTTTTGACTACCTACTATGACGTCACAAGCGCTCTTTCTCACTTACGCTCACCCAGCCAGCAATACACAGGACTGAGTGCGAAAGTGCCGTCGGCTTACGATTTTTGTACTTAAGTGGGTGCGATTTTTGGCACGCGAAGTAGTTGCTCTTGCGTTATCTAGGTGTATCTATAACTGTGATTCAGTCGATAAAAATAATAATACCCCATTTCATTAAAATTTCCTAAGGGGCCTCTGCGAGTTGGCTTCGGCCCCTCGTACGCCTTCCAAAGGACCGGGACCCCATGGTCCCGAGATATGTAAAGTCATAAAAATAAATAATAATAATATTCATTTTATTTCAGGCATTGTACAAATTTTTTATAAAAATTGTTATTATTAAGTTATTACAAATAAAAAAAATGTAATGTGTAATGTGTATGTGTGTTAAAATGCACTTACAGGTATTATCAATATGGTGAAAAACAGCTGAGTCTAAACAGCTTTGGGCTTAAATCAGAACATTAATTTGAATTTCAATAATTGAATAAACTTTACATAGTTATCTATACTATTGTGTCCACAACAAACCCTCGCCCCAGCACAATATATCACAATGGGCTGCGACCGTTATGTGCTAACTTATACAAGCAGACCAGCCAGTTTAGAACACAAGGAGAGTATGAAACTTATGAAAGGGAATCGTTTATATTCGCCTTCTCAAGTAACGTCATACCAGTATGTGGTTTTAAAGTAGCAAAGAAACACTCAGACGTGAGTTTGCTAACGAAAATCTTAGTGCTTCGTAGGTAATAATGTGTATGATTAACTCAAAGTAGTAAAGTAGTGAAAAGCAGAGAATACCTAGATAGGTATTCTCTGCTTTTAACTACGTACCTGAGGTAACCTGTAAGTACGTAATATCTAGTAATGGTATGTTAAATGATTTGTAAATCCCGCGATAAATAAAGAGTAACATAGTCTGGCATAATTGTTTTATTTTTGTGGTTCGGCACGCTGCCAGTTGTGGAATTTGAATCTTAATCCTTTTAACGTTTTACAGGTGATATAGTTCTTATATTTAAGTAAGTACTAAACTGTACCTTCTGTGGTAGATATGACTAATGGAAATTGGCATATCCATAGAAGACTTTACATTATGACGCCATGTCTAGCACTCACTCAACTAAAACAAAAATACCATATCAAAATATATGACACTTGCTTGAATGTTCGAATAGGACCCGCGCAAAATTATAGCCAGCCTGCACTATAAAAGGTGAGGCTACATAGATAGCCTCTACAAATACATACAAATTTTGTTTTAAAGTTTCTAGAATATGAAAGTAGACTTGATCTGGCAGAAGGCCAAGTCCTGGATGAAACTAACAAAAATATAAAATTATGACATTGTTGTAGCCGAACATGTGAACATGTTATTTTATTATTAAGATCTTGTTAAACACATATAAAGTGCAATAAAGAATTGAATTAAATATAATGAATCAACATTTCCGACAGATTAATGAAGACGCAAGCTTTGGTATACTTCAACAATTTATTTATTCTAAACCTGTCGCAATCCCACGCCCCTTTATACCTAGTTATAGTTTTTGACGTGGGTGAGTCCGACACAATATTCTGTACACAGCATTCCGTTACCTTGGGACTGTAGGTAACTACTCTCTACATTATCGGTTCCATTAACACAATATTACTGGTCAGATTGCATGTGTATGCGAGAACTCACTGTTTTAAATAATATTCGTTTATAGGCCTACCGCTAAACTGAGACGTTGCCAAAGGTAACAGCGCGTTGCAGGAGGGGTGTGGTGACGTGTTGCTAGAGCTCAGTGATTCGTCAACTTGTGACAACTATCACCCCTCCCGCACCACGCAGCTACCTCAGGCAACGTCTCAGTTAAGCGATCGGCCTTTAATCAATTATGTTATTCCACAATCTCCTGTGGCCTTGGCACTTCCACCTGCTGCGTATTATAGTCAAGTTAAAAATGTTTAAAGTTCACCATTGTTTCCATGCCACACATTATTTAATTTCCGCATGCTGAAATAAATTTTAATATTTAAAGCATTAAAATTTAATTTAAGTTTATATGTGTACTAGCAGCCCACCCCAGCTTCGCACGGGTGCATTTTTGTTTTTAATTTCCGAATTTTTCTTTCATACAATCCTTGTCCTGACAATATTCGCAATAAAATAATATTGCTATTATAAATTGAGATATAAACTATCCTATCTTTCAAGTTGGATGAAACTGCACAGTGTACAAAATTTTAATAAAATCGGTTCAGTAGTTTAGGAGTCCATTGCGGACAAACAACGTGGCAAGTAATTTATATATATTACGATTGTTGCTACGTTTTGACAGACAGAGTATAACGAAAACAGTTTTGTATAGTTAGACAAAACATATTGTTCAGGTAAATAGGCTAGTTTCCCGAGATAATTAATCTACCTTACTAAAATCAGGTCTGACTAGATTAATTCAGATTTAGATGCGAAGCAATTAACCCACTATGGTCTTGCTTGTAAACTTGAGAGTGATTTGAATATCCGTCTTAATTACTTAATATAAAGGATTAAAGGCGTTTGTTAATTCAATCAATATTGGCTTTGACTTTTAGCATGAAACACGAAATATGTAAATTCATGTTTCAGCATAACCCTCGGAGGTCCATTTTGTGGATTTCGTGCGCGTTTCACGATGAATGGAAGTTTATTATTTTAGGTATATCTTCAGTGAAGCTTGATCAAAGTTGTTAGGTACTTTAACTTGCAGGTGGTTTAGTAAGTAACAGACACTTTCCAACATGTGAAAAGAATCTTAAGGCTTTGTGTCGTGGCCTCGTGGGGTCACCTATCCTGATTTATACTACCCAGAGTGTGTATACAGCTAATCTATAGACTATCGATAAAGGTAAATTTTTTGTATTAAATTGTGAATGTTAAGCTACCTGATGCAGCGCAGCTAGGATGATCTCTCTAACATTGCAAGTAATATCCTACGTTTCGCGACCACTACATTTAATAACGGAGCACATAACTGACGTATATCAATAATACATCATAATGTTGGTTGAAGCCCGAACTGAAATACCTCGACCGTAATTCAACCAGAGCCATACAGAGTAATTAATGGTAGAAATGTTTACGTGTTTTAATTTCTAGGTATGAAGGTACCCAAAGCTCCCGGGAATAATGTATTTTCCATTAGTATAAATTTTCCACAATTTCACAGTAAAGTTATTTTAGTATTTTTTCATTTATTTGCACGGACTGATTGATCTCTTTAATTCCAATTTAAATCCGATAGCTTTTGGCAAAAATACTCTTGTTTGTGTTTAGATCCATTTATTTTAATTGCAGTAAGTCCGCGACATGTTGATATTGCTTTCATTATTTGAAATGTTTTCTGCTGATGTAGTAGCTCAACTGTGGCTAATGAGTCACAATTGAATTTCTATTGTTTTAAATTGAATTTTGATTTTTCAACAGTTGACAGATAAGTAAAGGTAAAAAAAGGTTTAAAGTCTTAAACAACTCTTTATCCAACAACAGAGCAAAAAAGATTTCTGTCTGTTTCATAAAAACTAAAGTCTGTGAATTAGCCTTCGGAAGTCCCAACTGTCTGTGCATCAATGAAAGTGTTCAGAGTGACTCAAAGCGTCAATACCACAGCGAGAGGCGACGGGGGACGGCAAGTTGAATCACTTTACAAGACGTTTCTGTTTTGTTGGGGAATATCAAGGAGACAAAGACAGTTGTCATTGTTTACTTATACTTGTAGATTCTTGGTCAGCAGACATAATGACGTCATGTATTTCGAAATAATATCACCATTACTGCGGTCAACAATACACTCTCAATCATTATTTGCCAAAATAAAACAGTTAATAAATACTTGTTCCTACATTCAGCACAATATTTATTTTCTTTCTATTGTGATAATGATATATAAATATCTGTGTATCTATTATAGTATCTATATTATGTTGCACCACTGACAACCCCATTTTTAAATATCCATGTAATCACTGTCCATTCCAAGGTTGCCTGGAAGAGATCGCAGAAAGCGATAAGGCCGCCCATTGTATGTTTTGTAGTAATAATTGTTTTTTTTTGTTATGTATTTTCTGGTGTACAATAAAGTATATATAAATAAATATAAAATTACATAATCTGGCTGACTTATTCATGGACGCAAAAATATATTGCCCGCCGGAACTCCTCATATTGTAATAACTCACCGTCTCTAGTCTAGCGTTACATATTACATAATAATAATTATTTATAAGTAGGCAATTAATTCATTATGTATTGTATATTTTGTATAGAGTACATATTTATTTAATGAACAGGCTTTTAAAGACATGTTAAGCTAACAATATTATCAGTTTAATAAGTTAAGCCAACTAGTTGTTGATCACATCGAGTTATTCTTAGTTCAATGTAATCTCTTTCGTCGTCTATGTACGTACATAAGCTGCTACTTGCCATACAAGCTTAAAATATACTGTAACAACAAAATTTGATTTAATTAATTTAATATAATGAACAAGATGTTGGAAAACTTTGTGAGTCGTCAACCAAATATGAAACTTATTCAGATTTTGTGAAGAATTTTCATTTTGACCAGTTCACATTTATATTTATTATAGCAAATAAACGTTTTATTTGATTTCGGTCACAAAACAAAGCTTCTTTATTGGAACTTGGATTTTAATCAGATTATCTTCGTCCATTATTATTACATTTTATTTGTGTAATTATTAATCAAGAGGTGAAAATGGAAAACTATATTTTAATAATAACCCTTTCAAGATATTAACGCATAGGTTTACACCTAACTACAGTAGTGACGATTTTTGTGTAAGAAGTAGGTACTAATTCCATCAAATAAGCTTTAAAAGAGACTCTATGTCTTTGCCTAATTCATTCCACTACACTTCATCGTGCGTATAAAGCTGATACATTTCCTCATTTCAATTCTATTTCTTTACGTAATGTTCGGAGGCGCACTGAACAATTTTTTTTTTGCACATTTTCGTTTTTCCGTCCTCGACTCGTTCATGGCGACCTCTACCGGCGGTTGTATGCATTTAGCATAAGCTGGAGCTTCCGACCGAAGCTACCCATTACCATTATCATAATGTGGACTATATATTCAGTTGGTGAGGTCTTTACTCGCGGTCGTAACGCCGGTGTTCACACACGGCAGGATGGGCAGTGATTACACTTCTCACTGACGATATTTACATCTTCCGCATCGCATAAATTCCTAGTAAGTATTTCAAATACCGGTAACAAGGAATCAGAAAACTTTCAAATACGGAATCTCTAAGTATTTGTGTATATCTTTGCTATCTATCACGTGCTTTTCCGGAAGATTTGCGGGTTTTTATACAAAAGGAACATTATGACCTCAGTTTAAATACACGATGATAGCTGGAGATAGTAGACTTGCGCTCGTAACGCGGGTGCACACATAGGCCAGTGCAGGATGGGCTGTGATTACACTTCCCTTATACCTTTCCCTTTTTTGCTATTTTCCTTATTTACCTACATCTTCCGCATCGCATGAATTCCTAAAAATATAAATACCCTCCCGTCATCACGGTCGGTAACAATGGATCAGAAAACGATTCGCCCTTTCAATTACAGAATCTGTATGTATATAAATATTGTGTATCCTTGCTACGTATAACGTGCTTATCCGGAGGGTTTGCGAAATTTCGGAAGTTCAATTAAGATACAAAAGGAACATTACGACCTCAGTTTAACTGCAGCCGTTATATTTTATATGATTAGGTAATTCAATGCGTAGAGCCTCTTTGATGTTAGTTAATAATGCAGATAATCTTTGAAAAATATTTTATATTCTTGATAAATCATTTTATTTCTCGTGGCTGACTATAAGAGAACGTTATTACTCATCTGTATTTATAGGCTCGCCCCCTAAATTACATAGGACTTAAACATGACTGGCTAATTGTGGGAGTGCTTTAGGCACACCTCTGCCCAACCCTTAGGGGAAACAAGGTTTGATGTTATAACTCTGGTAAGTTTCTGAATACGTACACAAAACAATTACGAACAACTTTTACTACAGGACCAACGCTGAAATCGTGAAAAAAAAATCAGTTGATCCATACATAATGTCGAGTATTTATTTCCTCTGCTTCGTGGTATTTTTTTTTTTTGTGGATGGGAAATCATCAAATGACCCCTCCCGCTCTGGGTGGAGCAGAAGGGAGTGTCAGACTCTTACTGACTAAAACCCACCCGTGTTCCTTCCTTAGCCCTTTGTGTTCCGGGGTAGCGGTAACCCTTTCGGACAATCCCGCTGCCCCGGCAGGCTTCGGCCCTTACAGGCCCCTTCCTTTATGCTGACATCTCTTTGAGGCGCACGTGGAACACGTACGCGCCGTCCTGATCGTACGGAGAGTTACCCATTACTCTCCGCCCGCAGGCCCGCGCCTACGGTGGCCGGGAGTCGTCTCGCGGCTCCCGACGCCCGGAGCGTCTCCCGCGGCGGCTGGGACGTGAGGCCCTCTCCCTCAGCCGTCCCGCTACCTCCTTCGCTAGCATGACTGACTTCGTGGGATTAGCTTTTATAAATATGGCACATTGTTAAGAGCACATAATTTAAATATATAATGAACGTTAACGTTTTAATCTTGTGGACTACTATTGTGTACTCTGTTAAACAACTCGTGAACATGCTCTCTGTTCGCTAATGCTCTGTAATCATACTCCGTCCCTGTACTGAGTTCTGAATATAAAGCAGACACAACTTAACAAATAGCTGAAAACCTTTAAAACCAACAAAGCTATTATTGTACAACAAGTACATTATTGTATTAATTTGCTAATTAATGGGTTAGAATTAGATCCTTTGACTTTCATTTTATTCATGGATCAATAGAATTGACTATAAGTTTTATATAAACAAGTAATTTGTTCATAATTGACTACTGAATCGATTTCACAAACTTTTAATACAGGTATATTTTTCAAAAAATTATCTATTTTTCCACACTAACTGCAGATTGAGCCAAATTAAATCTTATTTCAAGGCAATTAGACTCAATTTTAAATGCATAAAGAAATTCTAGTGTCAACACGATTTTCTTAATGAAAATAGCAAGCTCTAAAAAAATAAAGTTTTGGTCATTGTATTATGCTTTTAACTCAATACTCTAATTGTGGTGTATGAGGTCTTGCGTTAATTATGTTACAGCTTGTATTAATAAAGACTCTTCCGTGATGGTCCTATACAACTCAATTAAACCTTACTGTGAGTTAAAGCAGCTGACATGAAACTCTTCTCGCGTAAACTCAGTTTTCATAAACCTTTGGTTCTATGAAGCTCATAATTTTTGGCTTTCCCTTTCAAAATTCCTCAGGTTTCACCTGACTGATTTATACTACAAAGAAGATAAAGATATCAGGTTAAAATTGTTACAGAAGATTTAAATATAATTATTGAAAAATTGTAACTTCTCAGAAAGTTTTCCTTTCTAAGCCCGGTCTTTTATTTCTTACGTAAATTATTATTCACTGAATGCATGCAGACGCCACCATACATAAAAACTTGCTTGATAGATTCTCTTCCGTTTCTAATTCACGTGACGTACACGAGTCTGTACATAATGCATGTTTTATCACGATGCATGTCAACGCACCACACAGTCACTTCCGTGGCTAGCGGCGGAAGCTACGCCGCTACGAGTAACCGCTACGCCGTAGCAACTAGCTACGTATATTTAAGTAGGCGGAAAGGTTATTTTCTCGCTTGTGAACCCGATTTGGGGCTTAACTTATCACGCGCTAGAAATTAGGTTATTTGGCTGAAGGAAAACTTAGAAAATAAGACGGTTAACTTCACTAACTAGGTTTATGTAAGCTCTGTACTCGTAATAATGAAAGCGTAACCTTCAAAATGTTCGTAGCACTTGTTATCACACGTCACTACATAACTTTCTAGGCTGAGAGTGTAAACTTTCGTGGTGCGTTTTAATGTTTAGCGACGCAAAGTTTTACTAAATCAACATGTTCTTAAATAGCATTGAAAACTGTCAGATTAAGTTTATTTATTATTTTCACATTTAGGTTACTTTTTGAAGAACAAATATGACTTAAACCTTTCTTACATTAATGCATATTTTGGTAAGAGAGATTTAATGGAGACATTTTAGCACTGTGCTGAGCAATCTTCAGTTTTCATACGCTACATAATCGAATGTTATCGATGATTTCAATATTATAAAGAAGTTCCGAAGTTGATCGTCATCATTTATATCTTTGCTCACTGTATATACAGTGTAAGCTCTATATAACGACACTGAAGGGCTGTGCATTTTATGGCGTTATAGAGAGTTGTCGTTAAATGGAGAGAAGAAAAATCAGAATTATAAAACACAGTGATTTTCTTTTACTAGCCATGTTTACAGTTAGAATGTTTGTGAGCAACTAAGAATATGATAACGTATTAAATGATCCATGACTCCTACTTATTAGTTATGGTCAACAACAGTCTACACGCGCAAGCATTTCCAATTTGTAAACAAAAGAACGAATTTCTTAGAAAGTTTGGTATGGATGATGCCGACAGTCGAGTTAATTTACGGGTTAGGATAATAAAGCGACAAAAGAACGTACACAGCTGCGCAGTTTTCACTAATTTTGGCAACTTAAAAGGTACTTTTTATAATTTTATTACTTAATTGTTGTCGTTATTGAGAGTGGGTGTAATGCTATGTAGAGTGTATCATTGTATGGAAGGCAAGCTACACCAATCAAAGCCAAGTGATTTCGACGCTATAAGGAGTTTTTTGTTAAATCGAATGACGTTACATGGAGTTTACACTGTAATTTAAATCTACTAATAAATCAATGAAACTGTTCACCTTATGGTGAACAGTTTAAAAAAAAAAAGACTTATCGCTACCAATCATAAACGTTGAGCCGTCAATACTCCTATAAAAACACGATAAATATTTTAAAATCTGTCCTCGAAGAGGTATGTCGACGGAACGAAATGGGTCGTAACGAAAGTTATGACAGAGATGAGACCCCATCGCACGTTTGGGAAATTAACCGTAAATCGAGAGCGATAGGAATCTGAAGTAAATGGAGCAAACAGTTCCGGTGAGTGCGTAAATCACCTCAGCCTTTAATTTAGAAACATGTCAACGACGCGCGACGGCTTTAATGAGAAGATATCTCTTCAGCAGGTACAAGATGTTTTCTAAAAATTCAGTAATTGGTTTTTTTCCTATTTCTACGTTCTTTCTCGTAATTGGAGAACACACAATGTTTTTATTGAGACCGACACCTTTAATGTACCCTAACCACAGATAATATAATACTCAACCCTAACCCTTAAGGGGCCCGTGGCAAGTAATAACAGCCGCACAGGTCGAAGGGTCAGGTTAAGCTACGCTTGCAGCGGTTGTTCCGTGGATGGGTCCCGTCTGTTGGTCCCGGCTGTCATCAGTGGATCTTTGACAGTCGGTCGTCAATAGCCCGAAAGTCTGACAGACAACCAGTCTAACCAAGGGGTATCGTTTTAGCCAGTAAGTGGGTTGTGGAGGTCAGATAGGCAGTCGCTTAATGTTTTACTTGTTGTACCTTTTCTGTTTTTAATTATTCATGAACAAATGACGAAATCCTAGCAATATTTTTTTTAATCATTCAAAGCCGTGTATGAGTAAAAAAAAATAACAGCGATGTTAAAACGTGGATTATGAGAGTTCGTTATATAAGAATATACTTAGGACTTTTATGTAAGTGAGCAGTTAAACTTTTTATGGCTTCCACATAAAAACGCGTGTACAAAAATATGAAATAAAACTTTGATGAAACACTTGTGTATAAGGAAGTGTTACATGTGCAGTACAACATGAGATATTGTGTGAAATAGCCATTAAACTCGCCCATAAATTACGTCTTGTCATTTTTATTCGGAAGCACAAAGGGACGACGCTGTTGAATGAACATTAAGCCGCTATTCACGAAACGTTCGTTGCACGTAAAGCTGTTCTTTGCTCCGGAGTTCACAAGTGTGAGTGTATCTGAAGCAAAGCCTTTGTTAATATGACGCTCGTACTGTGATAGCTACAGATTATCGCTCGGGGCTTAGTGCTTTAAGTTTTAAATGAATTTAGGCTCAGTCAAACTAGGCTCAGTTTAACTTTAACATTTTTTTTTTCAGGCTTGGTCTTGGTTCCTTTAATACGAGCCGAATACTTACAGAGGTTGCGTATTTTATTTCATCATTTACTGAATGCCGCAAATATGTCGGGCCATTGTTGTCATCGTTTTTTTATAAATACTTCACGTTCCTGAAGTTTGGTGCTCTTACACATTCTACTACCTAAATAAACAAATGTAATATAGAGGTATGAGGAATAGGGTGTAAAGTTCACTCAACCTCCACAGAAAAGGGAGGATCCTCCGACCAGACGGGTGTTATGTCTGGCGGGCAACTGACCAATGATTCATGTCGGGCCGTTGTATCTATGCTAGTTGCGCGGTAAACTCTGCTTGCGAGATGCAGGATTTTTGTGACGTCATTATGACGCATTGTTCGCATGTGGCGCCGTTATAGATACCGCTACAGTAATTTCAAAATACACAGATACTCTGTAATTGTGTATTTTTTGTGTGTGAGTAGTGTAACGACACTGAGTAATCATAACCTAGCTGTCACCCACGGTTTCATCTGCGATCAAGGAGGTTTTCCTTGCGACGGCCAACCTGGGTCCCGAGTCTGTTCAAAGACTTCTAGGTTACTCAAGGTTAGGTGGGCAATCCAAAGTAGTGTTACGTTGTAGATATACAGGATAGGAAAAAAATCGTGAATCTAACGAAACAGGGCGACAGCTGGGGTTATTTGCAGTAAAAATTTCTCTGTGGCAGTGCCCTAACTTGATCTCCTTAAAAGTTATGACAATTTGAGTGTTTACAATAAGGTTCTAAAGATCCAAATCATTTTTCGTGAGATTTAAAAAATATTGAAAAAAGTGCCAATACTGATAAATCATGGTATTCACTATCATACGCACTTTTGTAGCGATGTTGCTTTTTTTTATTATATTTAAAAAAAAATATTTTACTGCAAATAACCCCCACCTATCGTTTTGTTTCGTTTGATCCGCGATTTTTTGCCCAGCCTGTATACATATTGCAATAGTTTAACACGCATTCAATGAACGAGAATGAGACACTTTGTCACGGAAGCATAATCCGCCCGACACGGAACGTACGAACTAAAATAAATAGTGCAGAAAATTAAATCCATTGGAACTGTAACGAACATAACTTTTCTGTCGACGGAGATTCTTTACTTAGCAACAGGAAAAAAGTTGCCAGTTAAAAGTTTGGCTATAAAAGATGAAAATTATTTATTTCGTGTTTTTGAGTAAAGCTAACCTTCTCACAGAGCAAATAGAGTCGATTCTTCTTGGAGCTCAACAATATTCTTATAAATTCGCAACATTTACGAATTATTTTGTAGATATCCATCATTTAGATACAGAACTGAGAGAAACAAACAAAGATAAGTTGTAATAAATACTGGAAGCGAGCTGCCAAATAGTCTGAGCTGAGCAAACATTCAAAATGTTTGGTTAATCCGAGCTGTAGCTATGATATTTATGCGTAGAAGCACTGTTTGGTGACTTTAGTTTTAAAGACTTTAGTTTGAGAAATACAGATCATTTATCACATAATATTTTTACCTAACCAGCTAAGTTAGTCGAGACCCGTTATAAGGAATCATTCTCCTCTAAGTTCACAAAGTGGAACCGGTTGGTGACCACATTTTGAGACTACATAATGAAGATGCCTTTAATATGAACGAAAAGTTTTCCTGGAATCATGTGATAATATGTGGTATGATATAGGTATGATATAATATGACATATTTCCATGAGACCTAAAAACAAGTTTTAAATCCAGTTCCCTTTGGCATTAAAGCGATGAGCCCGTTGTTAGTTCGCTCATCTTCGTACTACAGCATAACTCACGTGCTGCACTGCTGCACACAAAGTTATCTCATAGACGCGATGACGTCACAACTAACAGGCGAACTATTCCTTGTAACTGACCTCCTTACACAATACATGAACATATCTACATTATGTATTAGAACATTAATTAAGCTTCGTAATGTGATGTATGGGAGCGGTAATGGCAGGTTATAACTTGGGAATTGTAGGTAATTACAAGTACTAAATGTGCAAGCATTCGTGGATTTGCTTGAGGCAATAAATTATTAAAGCCTACTTACCTACGTATAATTAACTGTAACTACGTATCTTCTTATAAAAAAAGTTAGTAGTTAGATAAACATTCTAACCGGCGAACTTCGCACCGCCTCAGAATCAATCTTCATTATTATTATTTTTTCGGGAATTTTTCCCAACATGGGAGTAAAAATCCCATGTTTTAGTAGTTTTTCTGCTATTCGGGGCGGAGACAAATTCAACAAATCAAAGATCATAAATATCGGTCCACCCGTTCTTGAGTTATAAGTGGTCTATCTAACCGTACTTTGTTTTATTTATAGTACAGATATAGATTGATTCGGTCTCATCTGAGCACATTGAAAGCCGACCATATTATACGCATATAATTATAAGTATTAATTTCCAATATCCTAGGGCAATAACTAGGGCACGAGTTAGACGTAATATTACATACATCTTACACAACTACAATTTGATAACGAGTGCAATGTGCATACGTAATTATGCTGTTTGCTGACGCGCTATGAATACGGATTACATTATTACCGTCTAAAGTTGAAGATGGGATGCATTTGTGAAGCCAGGCACGTCGGCAGTGGCACAGTATTGAATCACGGAAAGACTGAAAACTCATTTAATGGATTAGTTTAACTCATTTCTGTTTTTATTCAATGTAAAACCAAGCGATTCAACTTACCCCCGGCACTTTGAACCCCGGTCTCCACTAATCTGAGGTATTACTTAGGTGAGTGAATATCATCACCATCATTTCAGCCAAAGGACGTTACTAATGGACAAAGACCGATGATCTTGTGAAAGCTGCGGGAACCCGCTGGATGCGAGACGCACTGTGTGTTACAGGACCAGTTTTTTTTCTTCTGATGTGGTTTTTGCATCATGCAAAAATAAGACAGTTTAGCTCTTACCCGCGGCCTTGCTCCCGTGGTGTATTCGACAGGATTGGGGCATCAAGACTTTTATGCAAAAAAAGCACGTAGGTGTGTTGCTGCGTGAAAGAATGGCAAAATACGCACCAATAAACACACTTTCACATTTATTATATTAAGTAGAGTATTGGTACTTTAATAAGGTATTTTATGTAATCTCAGTCTCAAGTAGTTTCCCGGCGAAACCAATAAAAAAACTTATTTCACGCCACAGAAGCAGCGAGCCAAAGTTTTACAAGAAAAAAGACAATTTTCTTTGATTTATACTCTGGAATTTTTTGTAAGAAATGTATTCCAAGAACAGCTCTATATCATTAGCAAAACGTTGGGAGTGAAGTGTCCGCCTTTTACTCGCTTCAACCCTCGAGAACTACTTCACAGATGTTGAACATTCTGGAACTGGGCTAAAGACTATCAATTAGGTGCTTAACTAATAAGGCCGACACTATTTATAAAAACGGTCATGAATATTGAAATTCTGTTGTCATCTGTGAGTTGTGGTCCATTTTATTTAAACAAGGTTGCGAGCGCCTTGTTTCCCCCGTAAATCCGGTCAGTACCCGCCTTTAGGTTACAACCTTTTCTTTCAAATAATGTCTGGTCTTTAATGTTTTTTAACAGAATTCGTATTTTTGACATGACAAGAAGACATATTTGACAGATAAAAATTTTTCTTTAGTTGCTGGACAATCTTTACACAATTTTTTTATTATTGATGGAAACCTTACCCTAATTTATTTAACCTAATTTATTTCCAAATTGTTGTATATTCTACAAACATGCACTGATCCCCGCAAGTGTGCGATTTCTGAAGTTTTGATGTTGAGCTTCGCATCATAAGTTGACTAACTACACTGACTTTACATTTTGTAGGTGTAGAAAGTTAAAATTTGGTTTTTCTTAAAAATTATACGTTTTTATCATGTTTTTATCCAATAAATAAAAAACACTTGTATTCAGTTTAGCAATCCACAAAGTCATCTCTGGGTTGAAATCGTCTCTGAACCTGTGGTACCTTGATGATGGCATTATTGGCGGTTCACCGGAGGAGGTTTGCCAGGACTTGGAGATTCTTGTTCCTCGACTTAAGGAGCTGGGTCTGGAGGTGAATACCTCCAAGTGTGAGTTTTTTGCGTGTGGCGTTGGAGCTCGTACACACTTCTCACGGTTTGGTTCTCATTTACCTGGCCTCAAGGAACTTTCTCCTCTTTCTTTCTCCCTTTTGGGATCTCCCATTTTTCTTGACGGAGTGCCAGAAGCCATTTCTTCCCGTAAACAGCTTCTCCTCAATGCTCGGGAACGTCTCAAGGATCTTTCCGCCCACGTTGCGATCTTGTTATTGCGCATGTGTTTTGCCTTACCCAAGGTTACGTATCTCCTGCGGACCGCACCTACCTGGCTTTGTCCTGAGGAGGTGCGTTCCTTTGACTGTGCTTAAAATCAACGGTTGAGTCGATCCTGAATGTGTCTTTTAATGATGCACAGTGGAGGCAGGCGGCTCTTCCTATTCGTTACGGGGGTCTTGGGGTGCGGTGCGTGCATGATGTGGGCCTGCCGGCTTTCCTGGCGTCGACACATGGGGTGGCTGACCTCGTCACTGTAATTCTGAATTCCAATGGTGACGGGGCACACATTCCATTTATGTTGGATGCCGGGTCAGCTTGGTCTGTCCTCAACAGGGGGGCAGCAAGCCCTGACGCGACACACGTTCAGCGCGCTTGGGACGACGTCACGTCTAAGCTGGTCCAGGAACAGATGTTGGTGGGTTCCTCGGGGGCTGATTTGGCCAGACTCAGGGCCGTATCGCAGCCGGAATCGGGGGCATGGTTGCACGCGCTTCCTTCGCCTCACCTGGGCACATTTCTTGATGATGACTCTTTGCGTGTGGCGGTGGCCCTCCGCCTGGGCTGCAAGGTGTGTGAACCCCACAGATGCACCTGCGGTTCCATGGTGGAGGCCGATGGTCATCACGCTTTGAGTTGTCGTCGTTGCTCGGGGAGGTTCCCGCGTCACCATGCACTCAACGATATTATTCGGAGAGCATTTGTGTCGGCAGACGTCCCCTGCGTGCTGGAGCCTCCGGGTCTGTGCAGGACTGACGGCAAGAGGCCGGACGGGCTGACCCTGGTGCCTTGGAGTAGCGGTAAGTGCCTGATATGGGACGCGACTTGCGTCAGCACTGTTGCCGCCAGCCACCTTGGTCGTACCGTCCTCTCTCCGTCAGCAGCAGCGGAAGCCGCCGCTGAGAGGAAGAGGGTGAAGTACGCGCCGTTGGCGGACCGATACCATTTTGTGCCCATTGCCGTGGAGACCATGGGTGGTTGGGGCATTGAGGCCAAGAGGCTCATTTGTGAGATAGGGCGCAGGCTCTGTAACAAAACGGGTGACTCCCGCTCCGGCTCGTTTTTGGTGCAAAGGTTAGCCATTGCTATCCAACGTGGCAATGCAGCAAGCGTTTTGGGCACCTTTGCGCCGGGAACAGTTAGGGGCGGGTTATTTGACTAATTGTTTTCATGTTGTTGTGTTTGTTTTGTTTGATTGTCCTTGTTTTTATTTGTTTAATTATGACTTAACTTATTTAATTGACTTAGATTTAATAAAATATGCAATAATAAATTTGTATTCGACAACATAATAAATAAAAAATAAATAAATAAAATTCATTTAATTCAGGCAAAACCCATATTACACACAGTAAAAATTTTAAAAATTAAAACAAATTTCTATGCCTACACATAAAATAAATTAATAAATACGAATAAAAAGGTCGCAGAATTAAAATTAAAATAAAATGTCAAAGCAATTCTAATAAACGAAGATTAAAAGATACCAATTTTCGATGTCACAGAATTCAAAATTAAGTCAATGGAAATTAAATTAAAAATTAATAAAAAACCATTAATTCAAAAAAAAAAAAAACAAACAATATAAAACAAGTCTCTATGCAATGCAGTGAACTAATTTTTATTTCACTACACTATGTAGATGAGGCTTTACATTAATTCCATTTCAGAAATTGCCTTGTCTTATTAATCTTTCTAAAAGGAATAAAAAATTAAGTGCTGGATAAAGCCAGCGAAATGTAACAGCAATCTGTCAGAAATTGAAAAATTATCCCATTAATGTCGAATCGCATGCAACCAGTTGCTGTAGGTATTTATACGACAACGTTCACGAACTGAAACTGAACTGAAATTGCCAAGTTGCAAGTATGTAGGTAGCTACATACTTGCAACTTGGCAATTTCAGTTTCACAACTGTGTGTTGCATAGTTGTGTATAATTTAGTTATCATACCTGGATCATAATATAAACGTGACAGTCTGTAACTTCGAAGTATGTGCGGAGGAGCTCCACGACCTGATCCTACCATCGTTCTTTTGACTACCAAACGTACTGCACGGTACCGTCCGCACTTGGTTGATATCCCGACTACAGCGCTTCTCTTTCTCATTTATTATGCGTACAGCCAAATTGTAAACTCTCTACCAGCGTTTGTGTTCCTTTTTACATTTAACTCTTTAACGTCTGCCTTCAAAGCAAGAGTGAACAGGCACCTTCTGGTCACGCTCGTTCCATCATAGAACTCAACCTTCGCTTTCAATCAGGCGTGATTGGGGTCAAGAGCGGGCCTATTCAACAATAAAAAAGGAAACCTACACACAGTAGAGCAAACAAGTTGTGCAAAAATATGTTCAAATACAGTCTTGCATTGCCCTGGTGAACTGTAGCTTATAAAGTCTGTAATTCGATACTCTTATTAAAGTTGCTTTGTGTGACGACTAATGTGACCGTCTACATCTAGTTCGTAAAAATAGAAATTATGTAGGTGCTCTCAAGTGTAGCAGAGATAAAGTGGGCAAATACTATGCAAATAAGCGTTTATTTCAATTACTATTTACTGTATTGTTCGGGTCATCTTTCACTATTACTATTAAATAAATCAAGTAAACTGAGTAGGTATTTACTTGTATTTGTGTATTTTAACCACAGATATAGATAGACCTAGATAACGCAAGTATCACGATCTGTATGAAAACCAAGCGTGCCATTTTTTGACTACCTACTATGACGTCACAAGCGCTCTTTTTCACTCACGCTCACCCAGCCAGCAGTACACAGGACTCAGCGCGAAAGTGGCAACTTACGATTTTTTAACGTAAGTTGGTGCAATTTTTGGCACGCGAAGTAGTTGCTCTTGCGTTATCTAGGTGTATCTGTGATTTTAACAGGCTAGCTATATGTAGTGGTAATAATCATCGCTAAATATAAATAAGCGTTGGGATTGAGATATGTATCAATGAATGTGATCGGGTGTTGGTTGTTGAACATTTTCATGAGTTTGTAAAAATATGAAACTATTGAGTTTGTATACAGGGTGTAATTATAATCACCGTTATCCTCTTAGGGGGTTATAGTACTCATCATTATGAACACTACTACTATGGGGCGGGGGAGTAGGGGGGTGGGGGTTCACTATGGGAGCAAACCTGAAATCGTGAAAAATAATCAGCTGTTTCCTACATTTATGTTCGCATAACTCGTCAAAATGTAGAGGACAGCAGATTTTTTTTTCGCGATTTCAGGTTTGGTCCCATAGTAAAAGTTGTTCATAATGATGAGTATAATGACCCCTTAAGATGATAACGGTGATTAAAATTAAACCCAGTACAAGAATATCCTAGCTGGTTAGTACGAGGAAGGATCCAATGCAATGTACAGTAAAACGTGTGTGATTTTAATTTTTTTAAAGTTAATCCGCGTCTTTTTTGGGAAACAAAATTGCACTTTGCACAACATTGTTTCAGGAACATGTTTTTGTGTTACAGGAATCATATTAATAAGGAAACAAAGATTCCAAGAACATTAATTTGATAACTCACAACTTTGTTTCACAATGAATACGGAATTTAAGCACGTGTAAGGTACCTAATACAACAAAATAATACAATTCACAAAATGTCTTTGTAGCTAAGTTAATGCTGAATAAGCTCGAAGTCAAGCACATTCAAAGATGCCGTGGCACTCGAGGAAAGATATCATTATTATGAATCGTTTCGGTTTTTAATGCTAGTCTGGTTGACAATTCTCTTTTATGACTAACTAGCTGACCCGGAGAACTTCGTACCACCTCAGAATAAATAACTACAAAATATATGAGAAGATGAATTATCTTTCATTATATTATTTTTTATGAATTTTTTCAATGTTTTAATAGTTATTATGCTATTCGGGGCGGGCACAAATCCAACAAATAACTATCTCATCATCATCATCTGCCTAGCCTTTTCCAAACTATGTTGGGGCAACAAATAACCGTCTATTGCCTATAATACACAGTGAGGCTTTGCAAAGCCCGGATATAGCAGCAATACATACATATTTCAGTATCCTGTGCACTGAGCAACCTACAGCCGCGTGATCCGACATTGACACCCGCGAAATCAGATTCTGCTTATATGAAGATAATTAACTTAGGTTGTCCAGCGCAGAGGGTCTGATTATAGTTACCAAATTAATTAGGAACTTACCTTAGATTGGGGTACACAGTGTCTTGAGCAAATATGTTTTCTCCCCTAGAGTAAATATTATGTTCCTTAGTCTTTAGGGGAGAAAGTAAGTAAGCGGATGTTCAAATGGCCGAGTGTTCTTAGAAAATTAGTGTTGTTCCATTATTTTAGTCTTGTACAATTTACCAATTGTGTAATATTTATCATAAGTCGACTATTTACCGTTAAGATTTTTTTTGGGTGGGAAATTATCAAATAACTTCTCCCTCGCTCTGGGCGGAGCGGGACATGTCAGACTTCTACTGACTAAAACCCACCCGTGTTCCTTCAGTTGCCTGTGCCAGGGGCCACGCCGTTAAGACCCCTCACAAAGCTACAAAGTGTGTCAACAAACTGCCACATATTCACTGGTTAGGAAAAACCTTCTCCGCTCAATGAAAATAAAACCATGTGTTTATTACACGTGGAGCGTATAAAAAATAGAGTGTGAACACTGGATTACGTATGTAAGCAGGCAGCTAGAGTTATTTTTATCAGGGGTAACAGATCGGCTATTTGCAGGCTGAGCAGCAGAGGGGATTACCCAGGTGTGGTGCCCCGGGGATATAAGACGGCACCGATAGGTTGCTTGCAGCGCTCCGCGGAGTAATATTAATCAGTGAGATATTTACTCGAAACAGGCACCTCGAGACTTTGGTTCGGCATTTTTTATCAGATATAGACGGATATGAAAAGTCACAATCAGCTATGTACCTATCTTCTAATAAATTACTGCTTTAGGTAAATAATAGCATAATATTCAAGGTAAAGATGAAATGAGAAAATTCAATTCATTTCTATTCACAATAAAAATGAACAGCAGTGCGATTCTGTAACCATCTCACCGTGAAGACTTAAGTGAAATGAGCGTGGAGTGAGCTGTCAGTGTCATCGTGATGCTAGGGATTGATACTCTTGACAGCTCACTCTAAGCTCACTTCACCTAACTTTTCACAGTGAGATTTTTACAGAATCGATCGGCAGTAGAGCGAGCGTGCTTGTCAATAATACCCTACATCGGCAGCTCAAGTAATCCGGGTTTAAAGGACAAAGCTACACACAAAAAAGAAATGACTGACGGCTACCGACTAATAATCTTAAGTTATGTTGTTAGTAGCCACTGAAATGAGGAAAAAAGTATTAGATAAAAAAAAATGATTGACGTGTAAAAGTTTGTACAAACCTACTTACAGAAATAAAATCATTTATCATTTAATGGATTGTGTTGGGCGAATTAGAACGGTGCCTTTCATTAGGTATGTCTGCGCTCAGTAACACCTAAATCTCTATTTTTCTAAGCCCATTTTCTATAAAGAACTTTTTATTTGTAACTTTGTTCTAAAGACAAACCGTTTCCTTTCAGTCAGAAGCCGCATTTATTAAGTCTTAAAGATCAATAAATCAATTCGGAGAAGCTTCTTACAAAGAGCTATATAAAGTCCCGCCCGACACTGGTAATATTCTAATTCGCCATTTTGTTCCGCCGGAGATTTGTTCATCCCGAGAAGAGAAGGTAAATATACCAAAAAAATATGTTATTTTTTATACAGTGTGTGTATAGCGGCGTTAAAGCGGAAGATACATGGAGGTCTACGTATGTCGGCAAAACGACCTTTCCCGGAGCTCTGAACTCAAATGATAAAGTGGGTCTGTTATTGCACTCGCAAACAGGATTTGTTAGGACCAACAATGTGGGTTCAGAATATAAAGGACTTCGCCTTGTTTTAGTTTCCCTATTTGTCGGTACTTAGCCTTACTTAGGTAACAAGCGCGGGTGCCGGGCTGTTCCAGCTAACTACTACCTAATGTTGAATCAAATTTTATAAATTGCGTCGATTATTTTTATTTGCTGATATAGCTTGTGTGTTTCTAGATAATTGAGTATGTAGTAAAGGTACCTACGACAGGCATCCATTTATAGCTTCCATTAGTAATTAGCAGGTAATTTGTGTTGAAAACTGGAAATCAATAAAATAATTTGCTCAGATTGACAACATACATACATAAACTTAAAACCGACAGATCGTAAAGCTAAAAGAACAAACAAATAGATAAAGCGTGCGTGGTGGTAAACCAAGATAGTCTGCAGTTTTTAATTGGATAAAGTACCTACTTACTCGTTCGATCTCTATCCTTTTAGCCCGTAATAATTTTACCTTCAAAGTATGCTCGAGGATAAAAGCAGTTTAGTCCTTTAGCTGAGTCGCAAATGCAGAACTTATAGTCTCAAGGTTTTTCTCGGCCACGAGGTAGTGCGGACTCGGGGAGCCTTTGCATCCCCACTCGTGATGACATCATCAAGCTGTGTTGTTGCGGTTCTTAGCGTCTTAGCTATAAATGAACTGAATCACGTCGAATTTGTATGCGAGGTCGTTTGTTTTACATACTTCATGTACAACGAATAGAGCCAGCAAAGGAACTTAATCAGGTTTCTAGACTGCAGCAAATATTTGTAATTTACTCTCGTTAGCTGTTCTTAGATAGGAATAACTTCTCATTGGCTAAACGACGCGGAAAATGCTGTTGAATCACATTTACGACAAGATATCTTCCGTTCTAACAATTATTGCTGCCGGGTAGATACTTAACGCTCCAGGGACTTTGAATAAATTAATTATACATTCAATAAGCTTTAGGCAATGGAACCGAAAATTCAGGCGTTTTTCTTAATTATTCCAAACAAAATGAAAAAGTTCTTCGCTGTATCATAACTTATTGTAAGGCCAAAGCATACACGCTACTTTTAGCATAGGCTATCTACGATTTTGCGACTGTATCGATACTGCGTCGCGTTTTGACGACTCTCTGCGTTCCATCGCAGTATTAAAATCGCGCGTTTTAGAGATTCTATCGATGTTCCATAGCGATTTCGCGACTTCTTGCGTTCGGACGCTGTATCGAAATCGCGCGTTTTAGCGATTGCTCCGATGCTAGATCGGGTCGGCTGTAGTGTTGCCAATCAACAGTCGACTATCGATAGTTTTACTTAGGGAAGGTACGTTCTTGTTTCATCCTTTTCAGTAGTCGGGTTTTAGTTTTTAAACTTAATTTTTTTCATACTTTTTAGAGCGTGAATTTTCAGTAGTCGGGTTTTATTTTTTTAACTTTATTTTTATTCAATTATTTTGGGGTCCTTTAGGTTCATAACGACAACTTCCCAAAACGTTCACCCACCCAAAACGTCCACTTCCCAAAATGATAATTCCCTAAATGTCTATTTCCTATTTCATCAACTTTCCCAAAACGACCACAAATCTACAATTCCCAAAAAGTCCACTTACCATAACATCAACTTTCAAAATGTCCACTTTCTAAATAGGTATTTTTTTATTTTTTTTATATATTCTAGTCGTTTCTGGCACTCGCCAGCCGCGGCACCGCTCGCTTCGCTCGCTCGGCTCGTGCGTAGGAGGTCACTGTTTTAACCTAACCTAAGTATTTTTTTTTTAATAATTAACCTACTCTAACTAGTTCCATAAGTAATAAATAAATTTGACCAAATATAAATGTGCGTACTAAATCATTCCAAACATTGCATTGGTATAAAAAAAAAGTTGCTAATTAAATTTTGTGAACTAGACGTTTTGGGAGTAGTAGTTTTGAGAAACGGACTATTTGGGAACTGGTCGTTTTGGGAAAGTGGACGAAATAGGTAATAGACATTTAGGGAATTACCATTTTGGGAAGTGGTCGTTTTGGGAGGGTGAACGTTTTGGGAAGTTGTCGTTATGAACCTATAGGTTTGGGGTTAATTTCGTGTTAAAGTATTTGCTTTTTTTTTTTCTTAATTCCTAATATCGGGTGTAAGCAAATCCGTGAGGAACAGGTGACAATATATATATATTTGAAATGTGCTAATTAAGTTCTTTCATATGATACCATCACAGCACGGTTAAAAAAAAAAGATTTTTAGGTCATGACTTTATGTCCGCTAGAGGGCACCATATACAATTTAATTTGACGTCACATAGCCTATAACCAGCGGACGATCAATACGCTTCCAACGATACCTCATTTGTCAAATTATAAACGGGTAATAAGAAAAACATGTCAGGCTAGTTTTGCTGTCATAAAATTTATGGTATCGGCTTTGTAACTCAGTCAATAGGATTGCCAATAGGATCGCCAATACCCACATCCATATCCGTAGCTATCTGAGAGCTATAATAACCACTTCCGGTGTCGGAACTTTTTATATTGCCTATAACCTCGCAAGAACTGATTTATTGGATTTTAAGCATGTTGTTGCTAGCTCGCGGCTTCCAATAATACCCAATCCTTTTGTTTTTATTTATCACCATTCAAGCTTCTGCTATGTTTCTTGATAATATTCTACTTCTTTTTTCATTGTTACGAACGATGAGTACATAGGTACCTACGTTGCATCATTTGTTTACCCGATATATCGGATCACTGTTTACCAAAATAGAAGAAAGCGTTGTTATTAACCTTTCGTAACACCTGCGAGCTAACCACAGCAGGTGCGCGAAAAATCGTCAAAATCTAATTTAGAGTATTTTTATTTTACCAAAGCTGTACACAAGTACGCGGGGAATGAGTTTATTAAATACGTCGGCCTTGGTTCGTTACGGCGCGGCATGAATTTAATTTTTGTCGATTGAATGCGTGGCCTGCATTCCGTTCAGAGTAGAGTGAAACGTTTTATGATTGTGCTTGCATCATTCGACAAACATAGGTAGCTGTTTTATTTGTTTAATTAATTCTTCACTCATTTACCTTGAATAAGGAAAAGTTTCGGTTATTGTTTTAGTATATTTATTAAGTAAAAATTCACGGTGAGGTTTATACAGATTAGATCGGCATCTGCCGATCTAATCTGTATAAACCTCACCGTGAATTAGCATCTGCCTAGCCTTTTCGCAAATATGTTGAGGTCGGCTTCCAGTCTAACCGAACCAGTGAAAATGCAGCTGAATACCAGTATTTTACATCAAGCGACTGCTTATCTGACCTCCACAACCCAGTTACTGGGTAATACAATACCCCTTGGTAAGACTGGTTGTTAGATTTTCGGGCTTCTCACGACCCGTAACGACTGTCAAAGATCCAAGAATGTCAGCCGGGACCAACAGCTTTCCGAGGCACGGAGGGGTCTTGGTATGTAAAGATGGTCAGCGATCCATGGACCAACCGCGACAAGCGTAGCTTAACCTGATTGATCGATCCGTGCGGCTGTTATTGCTTAGCTATAAGCCTCTCCAACTGTTTGTACCTAGTACCTATCTCAAGAAAATCCTGTCAGTTTATTATTTTGCTTTTTTCTTTGTTAAAGCTTCAGTTTAATTTGTCTTCAATATAAAACTATTCTATTTTATAAGTAGATAAGTAAATTGAATAAGAATAAAGGTTGTCTGAAAAACGGAATTTAAAATGAGGTGTAATGTATAAAGTGGTTCCTGTGTTGTACAACACCATAATAGTTTCCTAAATAAACACAAAAGCGAGTTTATCAAAGCGAAATTCCTCACATTATTTACTGTTATGGACCTTTTATTTTGTGACTGCGGTAAACCAACAATGGCATATAAAAACGTGACATTTTTATAGGTCAAAATTCCCATTGAGAGGAAACTCAATGGAAAAAATGGATGTCAGACTCGAACTCACAGGGGACTTATTTTTTTTCACACACTATACCTATACATTTTAGTGTTCCATTTCTCGCTACTAGCTTGCTGACATGTAACATGTAGGTTGCAATGCATCATCGTATTTTAGGCATTTGTTCTCACATAATTTGGGGAACCACGATAACAACATCATGTGACACCATTAAGGGATTAGCTCAGAGTTCGGCGACACTGTACATAGTACACTCATATACAACGCACATATGTTTAACATCGCAATTAATTCATTCTTGTGTTTCTTATGAACATTTAGGAGAGATTAATTATGATTGTTGTGTTGGTGATGTATTTAGCAGGCGTATTTAATTGTTTGCCCTTTATGGACTTTCCCTTTTATGGACGTGTTAATTTAATTTATGTTCTGCCGGCTCTGGGTGTAAAAAGAGATTTTTTATACGTGAAATGTTTTAAATGTGAACAAATTCAATTTGGTAAAAGTTTATTGCACTCGGAGATTAGGATTAGGGATACTTAATTGTGTTTATAGCCAGACGTTTCGAAACGTTTTTAGAATAATTTACCTAAACTCTCCGCTTTACTACTTAAGTTAACTTTAAGCTGGAATTTAAAAATATATCATATTTAATTAAAATATTACCGTTGTAGTTTCTCTTTTGTTATTTTCTACTAAAACAAAATATCTGCATTAGCGACGTCTGTGCTGCATGCATTACTCTTAAACTTGCCATTACGTAAGGAAACTGTATATCTCGGGACGGGGACACAGTCATAAACTAAACATAACAGTGCCATGAATATTCGCAATTTCTTTCGGGACATATTTTATACGTCATGACATGTATTACCTTCACTTAGCCATAAAACATATAACTGGTGAAGTCTCAGTGCTATATGCCAATAACACTATATTTGCGTCTTGACGAGCCCACGTTGAAGTATCGATGTTACCGATAGATAATGGTCATCTAAGAATTTATTGGCGGATACTTAGTAGGATATAAATAATAATGTCGGTCTTGGTAGACAAGAATGTTTGTTAGGTTCGTATTAGTCTGATCGTAACTTCGGTATTAAAGCCTCAAGCTTTACCAAGCCACATGGCGTGATTTGGATTGGGTTTGAAAAGTTATGATACTGTGAGCTATGTAGTTTTGTGCATGCAGCATATATTTAAGCAAACCAGGTAGTGTCTATTCTTTTCGTAAAATAACACACACCACTAAACAAGATAATGCAATCTCACCAACCCGATCATGGATTTATGCATGGTGATAGAGGAAAAAAGTCCCTCAAAGGCACTTTCTGTGTCCTCTTTAGTGTTGTTCAGTAACTTGCAGTGGTTCGCTAGTTTCATTTATTTCAGCTACAAAATAAACCCAAAATAACACGAAATAACTGTCTGTCCGTCTCCCCCAATTTTGTCAACCTGTAAATTTATTTAGCTTTTTAAGGAAGACAATTTAGTGTAACGTTCTGGTTCTTGATTGTTTTAGTTTGCGTCTCTATTAGTGAGATTTACTTTAAGATTTTGCCATCACCATCTTGTACTTAAGGGTCCTTTATGTGCAGAGGGTGCTTGGCTTTTTTCCTTCTATAAATAGGCAGTTTCTTGGTAAATCCGTACGGATACGAATTCGCCCAGATTTCGGCGCTATCTCCGCCGTTATTTACCCCTTGAGTGCTGTTTCGGATGGCCCCTGTGCGTTTCAAATGGGATTACTTTACTTTGTAGGTAACTTATTCGCCATAAAGTTCCAACTTACAGATAAATTGCAGATTGTATGTGTGTAAATGTTCTCATCTCTTACATTTTATATGAGGAGCTTTATTAAAGTAAAACTGCACACGGCATTAAATTACTCCTTTATACATGAACATTTCTATGAATTTTATATAAGAAGTAGTCGTCTTATGTAAATGGTAATGCGCTTGCGGATATTTCTTACTTATGGAGTCAGTAAAGCTTAACTATAACTCTTTAGGTTTCTAAATCGTAGTAAACCCTACTACGATTTAGGAACCTAAAGAGTTATAGTTTATTAAGTAATTGAATTTTATTATGATGATGAAATTATTAGCTTAACATGACTTTAAAAGCCTGTTCATTAAATAAATATGTACTCTTTATAAAATGTACGATACAACTGCATCCGGTTAGACTGGAAGCAGACCCCAACATATTTGGGAAAAGGCTATGCAGATGATGATGATAACATGTACGATACATAATTAATTAATTAGCAACCTATATGTATTTTTATGTAAAAATTTAGTATCATTCAGGCCGCTAGTTGAACAGCGCCTTTTAGTTAAATGGCTAGGCAGTTGACTGAATGGCTAATTAAGCTAGTTAGCTGCGACTTTTAGATGAACAATATTGACAGGTCAGATCCCAAAAGGATATCGATAATGTGAGGTATGATATACCTATTTGATATAGATATGTCTATGGTTTACTGTTTCTCAGTAAAAGTTATAGCCTCAGGGGATTACAACGCGTTCAATTTGTTTTTCCAATAACTCGAAAATCAGATAATAAGTGCCTGAGATGGAAATATATTTTCGGTAGCTGTATTTGACACCAAAGTTAAGAACAGATTGTGGAATATTATAGCAGCGAAGAGCTTCTAATAGTCTCAAAGAGTCATTAAAAAGAAATATTTAACGAAGAAAAAGTTTTTTCATGTTCTCAAAGTAGATAGGTAGGTACCATGCGGAGGTGATTATGTTTCCGCAAAAGGAAGTTTATTAACGTACCATGGAAAGAACAAAATTGACTGAAGTCATGGTACCTATTTATTTTGGAGTGATAGGAGTGTTTTTCCTGCCGCTTCGGCGTGCTTTTTGTTTACCTTTAATCTATACCAATTCCACGGAATTTGCTTTATATTAAATTTTGGCTTGTAATTTATTTATATTTTCTTTAGGTATACCTAAGATGGCATTTTCAAGATAAACATTTGCTCGAGTATTTACTTTGGTAATGTTTTTAAAACTCTTTTTCGTAATTCATATTTACTATTTAAAAGCAACATTTTAGTTTAAAAAGTTGTTTTAAGCATGTTTTAGACAGTTTGCTGTCATAAGCTCATAATGTGTGTAATAAGGCAGACTAACTACCTGGGACCTAATTCACTATGACCACTTAATGATTCCTCCATTCCGAAGCCACGTCAATTCCTTAGTTATTCACAACATATTCTTATATTTATTTGCATTCCATAATGTAGCTGAAGGCCAAATTTATTCTCGTAATTAAAAACGTTCAAAATCTAGTTGCAATATCATCTCAGCGACAGTTAATGTCAAAAACTTGTCAAAAATGTAGGGAAATTAGAAGTATTTTTGAAAGATTGAGACTGTGTGAACTTTCTTAAAATTGTAAGAATTTCCCCCTTTGCCCCTCTATAATTTAGGCACAGAATGCCCACTACACTACAAGATACAGGTACATAAACCTAGTTTAGAAGTCAGGGTTTTTCACTCTGGAACACTAACTTAAGCCCTTTTTATACCCAAACAATGTGTATGTTTTTATTGACAAATAAAGATTTATTATCATTATTATTATTTTATTACTTCTCAAAATGGGAACTGAGTCTTTAATGGACTAATATGATACAATGAACGAAACCGCGCGAAATGAACGCGAACTTGGTGTTTGAAAAGTCAAAATAAGTATATTTTGTCCGTATGTCCGTTTTGGTTTTAACAAGACAATATTTGCACGTGGTGAGATTACGCGGCGAATAAAAATTACCATACAGAATTGGGACCCACTAAACTCTCTTATATGTCTACTAAAACATAAATAAGTAGGTAATAACTACCTAACGAATTCCGCCAAAAATATTATTTTTGCCCTGTAGTGCACATTACATAATGTCTTTTCTATATGTAGGTATGTAACGTTTTGAAAAGAAAAAAATTACATATCTATTATTAGTTAAAATTTAATTACCTACTCTAATTATACTGAAAATGTTACCACAAATTCATGTCGACTATATGATTTGAATAGCAACGTTAAAACCAAATATATGAAACCACAATCAAAATACGAATTGAAAACCGCTCAATCAGCCCTGTTGAACTGGATAAAATTTCCGTTTTTCAATCAAATAAAGTCGTTACGCGATCCAAGAAAAAATAAATTATGTAATCTAAATTTTCAGGGACTTGCCCAAAGCAATTTGCAATATGTTAACGAACTTACTACCGCATACCGGTCTCACAAAGGGAGGTTATACAGTGTACCTATACTTCAATCGATTTTATTTTCAAACAGTAAGGATAAAAATGTGGTTACTAGGAGTTCCAGTGCCTTAGGTTACATTTAACCCTTTAACGTCTGCCTTCAAAGCAAGAGTGAACAGGCACCTTCTGGGCACGCTCGTTCCATCATAGACCTCATCCATCACTTTCCATCAGGCGTGATCGGGGTCAAGTGCGAGCGCATTCAGCAATAAAAGAAAACAAAATAAAATCACGTGTTTTACTAATCGTATCATTCATTCGTTACGTCGTCATTCGAGACTTGTCATTCCTTGTGTTGTCTTTTCGGATAATTGTGTACGGGTACATAATCCATAGCTATAATGAAAAATATACTAAGGGAGCATTTCCACCGAGATGCGCAGCGAGGGATATGTGCGATATCCCCAAATAGGATTACTTCATTTTCCTAGCCTCGCACAGCGAAGCTCTGGTGGAAAAGGGCTAAGCGAAGGCGAGATCTTGTACAAAACATTTTGCACTTCGGAAACTGAAAATGAGTTATAAATCGTCCATTCCATGCGGGTGATTGCTAACCCAAATAATATTTAATACAAACGGAAAACCGTTCACACATGAGTCGTAATTATCCCTTAAGGTGGAACTAGTCGCGAGCGCACAACGTCTAGTTCTTACGTACACAAACATTGTTCCGAACTGAAACGCGCGTAAAAAAATCGAAAAGTCCTTTGGAAAATCGAGTTTTATGAAAAAACCTCTGCATAAATCAATTAAAAATAAAATTTATTGAACACTTTGATAACTGAGCTTTGTCGGTACTGACTTTGTTTTGAAGATTTTACATTTCTTTTATTACTTATTTACACCCAAAGTTACGTTAAAATAGCAAGAAAAACGAATCTTTGTTGGCTCGTAACTTTTTAATGGTTTTTTATTTTATTATTCTGTTTCCGTACAAACAAAATTAATAATAAGACAAAACGACATCATGTTTAATTTTGGATGAAAAATGTCAAACAGTGCCGTAATACCCTCCCGACTCGACTAGTGCCACCTTAAGACTACTGAACATGCAACTTGCCTCCTATTTAATTTACCCATGTGAAGTGCCATAAATATGAAAACAACACTATCATTTTCACTAGCTTCATTAATTAAATATTCTTTGCACGAAACGTAATGAAAAGGTAAGTCAAGAGACGAGAGTCAAAGAGGATTTCTTTATTTTAATTATGTCTACATTCTCCGTGGGGAGCTGAAGACACGAAAGCAAATGTAGAAATGCAGGTAACATTTCAATTATATTTGTGACTTCACATATTATAAAATAATATTTTGAAACGTGCTAAGGCTTTGTTCTTGGGCATTATGCCCTCCGATGCAAAACTACCAAGAAAATGCTTAAAATAAAATCTTTAGAAGAAAACAGGTTATTATATTTGAATTTTCAGTCGACGAGTTTCGTATTTTCTTAGTAGTTAAACAGAAGGCAATAGGTAATATGTTTTGCGTAACTTGACTAGGAACTTAAATATTTTCCATTTGTACGTGTTACAGCGTTTTCTACAAGAATTCAACAAGATTCAGGAATTCAATCCAAAGATACCCCATTTAGATACAAAAGCGAGAGCAAAACTAACAAAGATAGTAATAAATACCAAAAGCGCGCGCTTCCTAATCTAAACTAACTAAATACTCGTCCAAATGTTACGTATTTCCGAGAACTAAGATTCGTAGTAACATTAAGTTTGTTGAATATCGTTTAAATGAAAATTTGGATCCATTCACAAAAGATTGAACTGGTTGATCGAGAGCTGATAAAGAGAGAAGTTTTAATAGCTTTTTATTGTTTAAAGGAAATGAGTTTTTTCACAACAGAGTATTATGATAGTGGTCATCAATTGGATTACCAACTGTAATGGAGAACTGTAGTCAGTAATCTCGTTTATCACTCAAATAAATAACAAAACACCCACAAGGAATAGGAATGTTCCGTAAAACTTGGCCTTTCTCATTGACTGTTACAAATAACAAACTAACGCCATTTACCCAGAAACTATTAGGTAAGTGTTTTTCTTTGCACAAGATGATATTATCAAGAGAATATCGCGCCATAATTCCATAATGGCCTCTTAGAACTTCAACAGAAAATGAAAATCAGGTACGGAAACTTCTGTGAAATCTTAAACTACATTATATAGTGGGTACCTGCTTTATATTGAAACTAGACCAAGTTTGTTCGCGGTACAGCATAACTCACATGCCGCACATCGCACACAAAGGTATCTCACAGGCACTGTGACGTCACATGCTGACTATTCTCTGTAACGGATCTACAATATGTGACTTTGTAGTTACAGTCAGCAAAGGAGATAAGTATGTAGGGTCGTCGAATATAGTTAAAGTTTAGTAAGAAACCGATTGATGTTTTCGAATAAAATTTAATTAATAGACATCAAATGGTTCATTTATCAAATTAAATTTCATTCGAAAACATAAATCGGTTTCTTATTAAACTTCAACTAAATTCGACGACCCTGCATACTTATCTCCTTTGCTGACTGTACATAACCGACATATCTATGTGTATGTAGGTAGTATTAGAACATTAATTAGCTTCTTAGTAAGATAAACTGAAGTTTCTTCACGTTACGTTTGATTGCGCGTTCAACTTGATACTAGAAATATCTTGTGAGAGGGATTAAATACCCACTACCTAGATACCTACATTGTTAAATCCTGATTTGAATAAAAAGTGAACAAAGTAAGTTAAGTTTTTGTACAAAGAGCAAGTTGAGTCGATCGTATCTAATACATCTATTGACTTGATACGGCAAAAAGTTTTAAGCCTTGGTCGAACAAACAATAAAATGCAAAACAAATCGTAATAGAAACTCCAAATTGCAAGTATTATAACTTTTTAACCTACTTTACCTTACCTTTCTTTTTTTTTTTTGAAAGTTTGTACACTGGGTAGGAAGTTTTTGCTTCCATTCGAAGAAGCTGTAAGAATAAATTGTTTCTACTTACAATTTATTTTCAGTCATTATATAAAATAAGAAAGTTCTGTTTGTAAGCTACTTACTAATTAGCCGTCTGTAAATAGGTAAGTTGTACAGAACTTGACTTAATCCTGGTACACAAGGTAGTTTTTACATCTATGCCATCATCATCATCAGGCTAGCTTTTTCCTAACAATGTTAGGGTCGCCTTCCAGTCTAATCGAATGCAGCTGAATACCAGTATATTACATAGAGCGACTGCCTATCTGACCTCCAGAATCCAGCTACTGCGTAATACGATATCCCTTGGTAAGACTGGTTGTCAGACTTTCGGGCTTATGACTACCTGTAACGACTGTCAAAGATCCACGTATGACAGCCGGGACCAACGGCGGGTTCTTGGTATGTAAAGATGGTCAACTACCCACAGACCAACGCAGCAAGCGTAGCTGCTGTTATTACTTAGGCACGGGGTTATATCTATGTATGTCATCTGCATACATTATAAAACAAATATTCGAGGGGATCGGACTCATGAACATATCGTAAAAATATAAGCTAAAAATATACTTTGATTTATTTTCCAAGTAGCATTTTTTTTTGTTAGCCTTATTGTGTCCCACTGCTGGACAAAGGTCTTCCCTTTCTTCTTCCAAACCTCTCTGGCTTGTGCGATCTCTGGCCATGTTGGCACTGCAAACGTAATTAGATCGTCACACCACCTTCGCCTTGGTCTACCCCAACGGCGATATACTCCCCTCAGGTTCTGCAAATGTAGCATATATCCGGAAAATATATATATTATTAACTTTTATTTTTTCTCAGTGATTTATTACAATGTTTTCCTTTAACATCATAAAATTCCTATTTTGAAAACAATCAGCAACATTAAACAAGATAGATTCGTAAAAGTAAAAAACATATCTACTTTTATTAATTTCCTGATCAGTTAATCAGCCCCCTGATTTTGCAAAATGTGTTCCTTTTGCATAAAATAATTTTAAACTGAAACACAAAATAAAATAATTTTAAACTACATTAAACTGCAGAATTGTTGAAAACCAGAATGACCACTTGAGCGTTCCGATCGCGACCGCCTTTCTGCTCGTTTCAACTCTCAAGAACTGCTTCATAGATGTTGAGCATTCTGAAACTAGGGTAGAACTTTATTAATTGGGTGTTCGACTAATGAGGCTGACACGCTTTTGCGATTTCGTCGAGAAATACATTTCGTCACCATGTCATTTGCAAATCTGCAACAATGATAATTAGACCAAAACAAATTGTTTCAAACTTGTGTAAAATATATTAATATTAGTGGCAAAGTTTCTAGATCGAACTCGGCATTTATTGTTCCGAGACCGGGTTCACACTGGTCTAACAAAGTTCATGGTCCCTTATAATTATATTTTGACGCTAAAACCGGTATCGGTACAACCTTGAAACATTCCTTTCAGAGCAATGTTTTCCCACCAACGGAACGGAAATGATACTATTTCCATGTCTCGTAAGCTGATAAACCACACGTTTACCATTTTAAGTAATTCAATTCATATGCAATGCAAATTCCTTTATCTGCAGTCCCACAACGACAAATTATCCCTCTCCCTTGGGAATTGTCACAGAATAATTTGAAGGCCGCTTTCTGCTACCCTGTAGAACTCATTCGTGGTGGTGGAACTATACAGGGTTATTAGAAAAACACTAACAACCTCTTAGAGACCAAACCTGAAATCACGAAAAAAAATCAGCTGTTCCCTACATTTTGACGAGGTATTCCACTCAGAACACTGATTTCAACCGCACTTGGACGAACCGCATCTGAGCATTTCCACTAACCGCACTGAAATAAAATTTTGTAACGTGCGGTTCGGTGGTACAATTTATCGTTATTGTTTTCAGTGTCCGAACGGCACTTGCATACGCGTTAAACGAACAAAAAATGTATGTAGGAAACAGCTGATTTTTTTTCGCGATTTCAGGTTTGGTCCCATAGTAAAAATTGTTCATAATGATGAGTACTATGACCTCTTAAGAGGTTGTTGGTGTTTTTCCAATAACCCTGTATAAATAACAAACTAACTTATTTTGTAAAATTCTAGTTACTCTTTAGTCAGAATTAAAATAATATGTACGTAAATAACAACTGATACATAATCTTCTTCTAATATATAAAATTCTCGTGTCACAGTGTTAGTTACCATACTCCTCCGAAACGGCTGGACCGATTTGTATGAAATTTTGTGTGCATATCGGGTAGGTCTGAGAATCGGCTACTATCTATTTTTTTTTCCAAAATGACGTTTTCGGGGTCAGCTAGTTAATTCATAAAAATTATAAAATTATATCCTAACTTAACTAAAACTATTCATAAACTAAAATATACCATCGAAAAATTCATCCGCATCGCTGTCGACTGGTAATGTACCCAAAAGACTGGCGGCATGATCACAAAAAAAAGAACTCACCTACGCATCGACGTAGTTTTTCAGTGAAAAAGCCTCTATTTTTCTTAGCGTTAGTAGAATAAGCTTTCGAGGTCAGAAGATTTATGGCACCTTTTATTTATGTCACGTCGGAATGAACTTGCTCGTAGCTCCGTACTTTCTTAAGGATTGGATACGACTTCAAGCCTATACAAGTTTAAACTAATTAATGTTAGTGGCTTCATTCACTGTTTTATCGTGTTAGAAGTTATCTAAATTTATTTTTATAATAAGTCGCAAACTTGCTTATTCGGCTCTTAGCATGAGGGCACTAAAGCTATATCAGCATTTAATTTGGTTTATGGAAATTAACACATATTTAAACTTGGGTTATAAAGCAGATTTTTTTATTTATTCCGGTCTGATCTCTGAACCCCGCTCCACCCCCCCTGGATACCCCGCTAGTTCTTCTTCTGTTTTAAACTCTGTCTTATCCACATTAACTAAATTACTCTTTTTCGTATCATTTATTATATTACACCTACATTTCGTAACGATTAAGATTCTAGTCTAGTCATTGAAGCTGGTGTCATTTAAAGCCTCTTTTGTAATAAAAGACAAATGGAGAGAAAATAACAAGGCTCTCAAAATATAATTTTACTTCGAGAGGAAAAGTTAGTTGAGCATCAGAAAAAAACATTTGTATTTCCAGATCTTCGTGTTGATAAGTCAGATAGTCTGTATAAATGATCGAACGAAGGGTGTTAATGAAACTTACATACAGTTTCATTAATGTGTTATACTATATCAAGAATAGCGGAAAGCACTTACAGGTTTTATGCTTTTGACAAATGTTAAACGGCTGAAATAATTATATAGCTACAACTAAGAACGTGACCGTGATAAAAATAGTATTCGAGGGTTTATTACGAAACAGAAAATACGAGCAGGTAGCCCAATATTTTGCCCACGACGCATCACCAAACATAACCAGTTCTCGCGTTTGCGTCGCACAGAGCGCACATTTCCCAAGATGATTATAAAGATGCGATTCCACCAGTGTGCTGAACTGTGCGGCACTGTAATGCACAGTGTAAGACACTTCAATAACAAATTGTGCGCATCACACTAGGCCAAAATGATGCAACATGGAGTCCAAATAGTGTTTATACTATGAAATAAAAAAGGCCATAAAAAACTCATGTTTTAATTTTTATTGATAAAATAGTCTTAACATTGCTATAGTGAAGTGTGACTTGATGTCGCACTATACCACTTACGCCAACGTGACGTAGCTTGAGTCCAGATAGTGTTTAAACTATTAAATAGACCAGATAAGGACGTAAGAAGCACTAATATTTTCAGTTTTCTTATTAAAATACTCATGACATTGTTACGGTGAAGTGTAACTTGATATCACAATATGCACTTACGCCAAAATGATGCAACTTGAGTGAAATAAATAGTATAGGACCATTAAAGGTAACTCATATCGTCGACCGTAGGTTCAATTGAGGTAAGGGACATTGGGTATCTTGTCCCTTACCTCAATTGAACCTACGGTCGACGATATTTTTAGTTTCCTAATTAAATACACGTCATAGATTAGGGCGCATAACTCGAGACGGATGTACTTTAGAGTTGAGCTATCATAGCAACTATTATTTGTATGGAAGTACTCTACACATCTAATAAGGTGGCGTTAGTGTGCCATAAAAAAGGACCATTTTTATGCATAGTCCTTTGTAGGTATGTAACCACAAATTTACGCTTTTTGGATTTTTTTTCTTTACTTGTGCTACATGACATTACTTCTTGCCAAATTTCATGATTCTAGGTCAACGGGAAATACCCTATAGGTTTTGATTGCCTTGCGAGTGTCAAAATATACGGCATAAACGGAACATAAACGCCCGTATCTTTTGATTGCGTTGAGTTAGAAGTTTGATTTTTTTCACTTTTCGCTTCAAGGGATTACCTGAGAATTTGATATTCATTTCAAGTTGTTAACTCCACGCGTTCCTGAGAAAAAGCATCTTGAGAGACGGACAACGAAGTGATTTTATAAGGGTTCCATTTTTCCTTTTGAGGTACGGAACCCCAAAAATGTTAAAGTTACATCGTACAGAGCCTACATTACAAAATTAAAGCACTAAGCCCCTAGCGACGATCTGTAGCTATTGCAGTACGAGCTTCATGTTCATAAAGGCCTCTGCTTCAGATACATTCACTCTCATGAACTTCGGAGTAAAGAACAGCTTTACGTACAACGAACGTTTCGTGAATAGAAGCTTAACTTTAGAACGCCGTCTGAAGACCCCTTTATGCTTCCGAATAAAAATGTCAAGACGTAATGGCAGAGTTTAATGGCTATTTCACACAATACCTCATGTTAGACCGCACATCTAACACTTCCTTATACACAAGTGTAACAAATAAAAACTTTTTTCCAAAAAAAAAAAACAACCGACTTCCAAAAAACACTACAAAGTGAAAAATAACTTTAATTTCGGAAGTCGGTGTCGTTGGTTCCGCATTTTCTTTTATTGACACCGACTTCCGAAATTAAAGTTATTTTTCACTTCGTAGGGTTTTTTTGGAAGTCAGTTGTTTTTTTTTTTTTTGAAGCAAATGCAGAAGTTACAAAAAAATACCCAAATCGCTATAGGTCGATTTCCATGAGATTCCCTCATGAGATTCCGATTTGGTGACAATGGGACCACCTCGGGAGCATACCCTTTCAAATAAAAAAATAATTTTGAAAATCAGTCCACAATTGGCGGAGTAACCGCGTAACAAACACAAAAAAAACATACCGTCGAATTGAGAACCTCCTCCTTTTTTGAAGTCGGTTAAAAAAGTACACAGTTATATTTCACGAATACGCGTTCTTATGTGGAGGCCATAAAAAAGTTTAACTGCTCCTCACTTTCATAAAAGTTATATATTCGGAAATAGCGAACTCTCGCAATCCACATTTTAACATCGTTTTTAGTGATTTTTACCGACTTCACAAAAAGGAGAAGGTACTATGTTCGGATGATTGTATGTTTTTTTTTTTGTATGTTTGTTCATCGAATACTCAACAACTTGTCGACGGATTTTCAAAATTATTTTTTTGTAAGAAAGGGTATGCTCCCGTGGTAGTCCCATTGTCACCAAATCGGAATCTGATGAGGGAATCTCATGAAAATCGAGCAAAACCCTCAAATTTTGTAGGCACACCTATAGCGATTTGGGTATTTTTTATAGTAACTCGTGCATTTGCTCTCAGAAAGCACTATTCGCTGAAGTGAAACTGATGATGAAGACCACAGATGGCCATCGGAACTACTCAATAATAAATATTTCACGGTTTGCGATTCGATTAGGTAATTTAATGTGGTTGCTAAGCACAATGCGTATCGTGAAGTGGAGCTGATGGTGACTTCTCAATCAGCTCCAGTTCTCCTGGTTCTTACAAGGAGAACTCCTCAACAATTAACGTCCCTGCATCGGGAAAAGCAATATTTTGTAAAAGGTGATGAGCAGTTGACATTAGGCTATTGTAACTTAGATAAGTTACAAACTGGCCCACTAAAAAGTGAAAAATAAAAAACTTTTTTACAAAAAAAACTACCGACTTCCTAAAAACACTACAAAGTGAAAAATAACTTTAATTTCGGAAGTCGGTGTCAATAAAAGAAAATGCGGAACCAACGACACCGACTTCCGAAATTAAAGTTATTTTTCACTTTGTAGTGTTTTTTGGAAGTCGGTAGTTTTTTTTCTAAAAATGTTTTTTATCATTGTAGTTTTAAATAAAATTACCTACTAATAACCGGCTTTAAGTGATAAAAATATTACAAGGATTTCGTCATTCGTTCGTGAATAATTAAAAACAGACTAGGTAGGTACAGACGCCAGCACATCAAGCTACCCGAAACTGTAAACTTTCCCCAATCAACTTTGAACCTTGTAGTTTAGCGATGAAGTTGAAAATCTATTAGATCAATTTGACAGATTGTAGTAGCTTGATGTGCGCCGCGTCTGTACCTACTTATTTACTTGAAAGAGAGAGCACAACAAGTATAACATAAGGGTCTCCTCAATAAAAACATTGTGTGTCCTCCAATTACGAGAAAGAACGTGGAAATAGGAGAAAATCCAATTACTGAATTCTTAGGAAACATCTTGTACCGCCTGAAGAGATCTCCTTTCATTGAGCTGTCGTTGTGATATTCCTAAATTGAAGGCTGAGGTGATTTGCTCACTCACCGGAACTGATAGCTACATTGATTTCAGATTTCCATCACTCTCGATTTAGATTTCCCAAACATGCGATGTGCTCTCATCTCTGTCATAATTTTCTTTACGACTCATTTTCGTTCCGACCACGTACCTTTTCGAGGACCAATTTTAATGTATTTATCGTGTTTTTATAGGAGTATTGACAGCTCAACGGGTATGATTGGTAGCTATAAGTATTTTCCTTATGGTGAAGAGTTACCGAAATCATCGATAACATTCGGGTATATAACCTATGAAAATTTAAGATATCGCAGCTGAGAGTGCAAAAATGTCTCCATTTTGTTAAAATATGCATTAAAGTAGGAAATTTTTAAGTCAATGTTCTTCAAAAAGTTATATAAATGTGAAAGAGTAAATAAACTTGATTTAATAAAACTTTGAGTCGCTAACCATTAAAACCACGGTTATCGACCGTGTGATAACAAGTACTGAGAACATTTTGAAAGTTACGCTAACCTTATTACAAAGCTTACATAAACCTAGTTAGTAAAGTAAACCCTCTTATTTTATAAGTTTTCCTTCAGCCAAATAACCTACTTTCTAGCGCGTGATAAGTTAAGCCCCAAATCGGGTTCACAAGCGGGGAAATAACCTTTCCGCCTACTAAAATATACGTAGCTAGTTGCTACGGCGTAGCGGTTACTCGTAGCGGCGTAGCTTCCGTCGGTAGGCACGGAAGTGACTGTGTGGTGCGTTAACATGCATCGTGATAAAACATGCATTATGTGTCATGTGAATTAGAAATGGAAGAAAATTCTATCAAGCAAGTATTTTTTCAACACACTTGCTCGTAAAGTGACTCTTAATGAACCGCTTTTAGGTTCATAATGCAATGTAACACGCGTGCGTTTTACTTTATGTTACCGCACTAGTGCGGTAACGCCACACATAACTATTTACTAGTCGGAGGTGTACGCTTTTTTTAATCTCACCAAAGAGACTTCATGCCAAAAGGAATCCGCAGGCCATATTTCACTTTTTTTTTAAAATAGGTAGTCTAAATAGTCCTTGGTCCTAAAATGATCTAATTTATCTTAAATTGTCCGTGGTCCCTCCCGGAACCAAACGGAAAAGACACTGACTGGCGTCCAATATTGCGGACACTCACTGAACTAATGTATATCTATTTCTCTATGCCCATAGTACTTTCTAATTCCATATTAACTAAACTACAATTTGACATACAACAACACTACGATCAGTATAAACATTATATTGTGTTTATTATATTTTATATAGGCTGTTTAGCGGTTTTGCCAGTGCCTCTATGTATACCTGCGCGCGCATCGCTAACGCGGCGGCGCGCGGATAATAAAACCAGCGCGCTATTTTCCATAAAGTTAATAACAATATAAGTCTGTTTTTTCCTCGCAAGTGTGTTGAAAAACGTCGTATAAAACGCGTGTGCATTGATCATAACACACATGTATCATAATGTAGTCTGCATGCATTCAGTGAATAACAATTTACGTAAGAAATAAAAGACCGAGTTTAGAACTGAAATCTTTCTAAGAAGCTATAAAATTTCAATAATTCTATTTAAATCTTTTGTAACAATTGAAACTGATATCTTTATCTTCTTTGAAGTTTATATCGGTTACGTGAAACCCGAGGAATTTCGAAAGCGACGAAAGACAAAAATGATGAGGTTTATGGAACAAAAAGTTTATGATAACCGAGTTTACGCGAGCTGAGTTCTTGTCGCCGCTTTGATAACATTTAAATTGTGTAGGACCATTACAGAAGAGTCTTTATTAATATAAATTAAGCTTTGTCTAACTTCTATTAACCCATATATAGTCTGAAAGTCAAAGAATCAAAATTTTTTGTAAGCAAAATTATTGCAATACTTAATTTATTCATAGCTTTGTTATAAAGGTTTTCAGCTATTTGTTAAGTTGTATCTGCTATGTATTCAGAGCTCAGTACAACAAAGGAGGATGATTGCAAAACATTAGCGAGCAAAGACCATACTCACCAGTTGTTTAACAGGGTGCACAATAATAAAATAATCTGTCTGTGCAAATTTATTTTAATAATTTGCTCTTAACTCTGTGCTCATTCATAAAATCTAAAGCCACGTAGCAGACAAAGGAAATAAATACAAATGAGTAGTAACGTTCTTTTAGCCAGTAGTCTGTTAGTCATGCTTATTAAGGTCGTTAACATTAAAAAAAAAAAAAATTGCGTCCCATTAGTAACAGTTGAGCTCTTATCTTTTCTGAGAAATAAAATGGCTTAACAAAAATTTAAAATATTTTTCTTAGATAATCTGCATTATAAATTAATAACATTAAACAAGCTCTACACATTGTCATACCTAAACATATAAAATATAACAGCCGCATTCAAACTGAGGTCGTAATCTTCCTTTTGTACCTTAATTTAACCTACGAAACTTCGCAAATCCTCTGGATAACCACATTATAGATAGCAAGGATATATACAAATCGTACAATTGAATGGGCGAACCCTTTTTTGATACATTGTTACCGCTCGTGACGACGGGCGGTTATTTTTAATACGCACTAGGAATTCATGTGATGCGGAAGACGTAAATAAAGTAAAAAAGGGAAGTGTAATCACAGCCCATCCTGCCATGTTTGTACACCAGCGTTACAAGCACGAGTGAAGAACTTAACAACAGAACATAACATAGTCACCACATTATGATAATGGTAATGAGTAGCTTCGGTCGGAAGCTCCAGCTTATGTTAAATGCATACAGTTGTATGCCGGTAGAGGTCGCCATGAACGAGTGCAGGATGGAATCGAAAATGTGAAAATAAATAAATTGTTCAGTGCGCCTCGGAACATTACGTAAAGAAATAGAATTGGAATGAGGAAATGTATCAGCTGTATACATACGATGAAGTGAAGTGGAAAGAATAATAATTAATAGGTCTCTCTTTTAAAGCTTATTTGATGGAATTAGTACTTCTTACACAAATATCGTCATTACTGTAGGTAGATGTAAATCTACGCTTTAATATCTTGAACGGGATTATTAAAATATAGTTTTCCATTTTCAGCTCTTGATTAATAATTAGACAAATGAAATATAATAATAATGGACGAAGATAATCTCATTAAAATCCCAGTTCCAATGAAGAAGCTTTCTTTTGTAAAATGATGTTCAAATCAAATCAAACGTGCATTTGCTTTATGTAATAAATGTATATTATATGAACTGATAAAAATGAAAATTATTCACAAAATCTGAATCTTGGTTGACGACGCACATCGTTTTCTAAAATTTACAAGATTAACATTGTTCCTTAAATGAATTAAATCAAATTATGTTGCTATAGTTTCCAGCTTTTAAGGCAAGTAGCAGCTTATATATGTCACAGCCAACTGGTTTAATTAGCCGTTTAGTTAACCACCTAGCCTTTTAACTAAACGGCGTCCGTTCAACTAATGGCCTGAATGATATTCAATTATAGTTTAGGTTGGAACTGTAACCAATCACGCGCGAGCCGAATTGGTCGCAGTAACTAAGCCAGGGCACCCCGACCAAGTGGGTTAGGTTAGGTTAGAATTGTGATCAACCGCGTGCGAGACGAGAGAGCGAAGCGAGACGAGCACTACTTCCAAAGGCCAGGCGATTAACTAAACGGCTAATTGAATCAGTTGGCTTCGACATATGACGCCGAAAGAGATTACTTTGAACTAAGAATAGCTCGCTGTTATCAACAGCTCGTTGGCTTAACTTATTAAGATGATGAAATTGTTAGCTTAACATGACTTTAAAAGCCGGTTCATTAAATAAATATTATGTACTCTGTACGAAATGTACGATACATAATTAATTAATTGCCTACCTAGTACCTATATATATTGTTATATAATAAGTAACGCTAGATTAGGGACGGTGATTTATTACAATATAGGGAGTTCCCGTGGTCAATACAAAATGTTAATGAAATAACCCAAAACCTCGGACACCCCAACCGATTTTTATATTAATAAATTGATATGACATATAATTATTTATTTTCAAAAATTATAGTAAAAGATATTTGTAAATGTTGTTGTCGCGCTACTTCTTACAGATTCGTAGCTCTATCGCCGCCGGCGCACTTCCCGGCCTTGGCGCCAGCTCTAGCACCCCCTCTCCTCACCCTTGCCCGCGCTGTTTGTTTTCATTGCGTTGGACAGTAGCGTACAGCGTCGTTAAAAAATATTAGACACGGCATGACAAATAATTATTTTTGGGAAAAAAATAACCCATATTAAAAATTATTGTATTCGATTTTGCTGCCGATTCTATACAAACTAGTTTCAGGTTTTGGGTTATTTCATTAACACATTGTATATTTCTACGCCCATGAACATGTCAGCCAGATAATGTAATTTTAAGTAACATTATCACAATAGAAAGAAAATAAGTCTTATGCTGAATCAAGTATTTATTTACTGTCTTATTTTGGCAAAGAATGATTGAGTAGTGGTGATATTTTATCGAAAAACATGACATTATTATGTCCGCTGACCAAGAATCTACAAGTACAAGTAAACAATGACAAATGTAATTTGAAGATGTTGACAATAGCCACATTGCATTGGCTGAGACAACTAGTACCCGATATAAGGCAAGCTTTGGCTGGTTCACAGACTTTAGTCTTTATGAAACAGACAAAAATCTTTTTTGTAAAGCATGAAATAGCTCTGTTGATGGATAAAGAAATTTTTACGACTTTAAACATTTACTATAATAGTAGCAGAAAACGTTTCAAATAATGAAATCAATATCAACAAGTCGAGCATTTACTACAATTAAAATAAATGATATTGTTGCCAAAAGCTGTAGCTGTATTTAATTTGGAATTACAGAGGTCAATCCTACCGTGCAAATAAATGAAAAATACTAAAATAACTTTATTGTGAAATTGTGAAAAATTTTTACTAATCTATACTAATATACTAATATAATATAATAATAATAATATAAAGAGGAAAGATTTGTATGTATGTTTGTAACGAATTGGCTCAAAAAGTACTGGACCGATATAAAAATTCTTTCACCTTTTGAATGCGACATTATCACTGATTAATATAGGCTTTTTTTTCTTTTTTTTCCCACCCGTGCGAAGCCGGGACGGGCCGCTAGTAGAAAATAAAACATTCGCGGGAGTTTTGTGCTGCCTAAAAATTAAAACACGTAAAAGCTTCACTGAACATACTGCCGCTAACATGTGCCTAAAATACTTCCTGAAACGATGCACGAAATCGACAAAATGGAATTCCGAGGCTTATTCAACATCAATTAACGTATTTCGTCTTTCACGCTAAAAGTCAAAGCCAACATTGATTGAACTAACACCCGCTTTTAATTCTTTTTATTAAGTTAACTAAGACGGATTTATTCAAATCACTCTCAAGTTTACAACCGCGAACATAGTGGGTTAATTGCTTCGCATCTAAATCTGAATTGATCTAGCGAGACTCAACTTCAGTTAGGTAGATAAACAGTCTTGAAACTAGCTTATTTATCTGAATAATATGTTTTCGTCTAACTAAAGAAAACTTTGAGGCAAAAAACTTTTTAATATCAAACTCTGTATTTTCCTGTTTTCGTTAGATATACTCGGTTTCAAAACAAAGCAAAGACACCAAAGTACTTAAAGCATTCTAATTCAACTTTCTTTCAGCGTGTGGAAATTAAATAATGCACGGCACGGAAACAACTGTGAGTTTTAAACTCATAAGTTTGACTAAAATACGGGTCATAATTTTTAAACATTTTTGCAGCAGGAACAGGTGCCACGGTCACAGGATATTGTAGGAAAACATAATTGTTTACACGAATATAATTTAAACGAATGAGTTCTCGCGATATTAAATTCAATTCTTTATTGCAAATCACATGTATCAACAAGACCTAATACTAATTTCAAGTTCACATGGAACCCTTTCGGGCACAACAATTTAACAGGTATAATAATTTAAAAAGTTTAAAACATAATCGGTCTTATTAATTTATTAAGTATACGATTTGCTAATTGTCATATAAATATCTGCCTTTAGATATAATAACTAAACCACCTGTACAAACATTAAAGGTTTCAAATTCCACAATTGGCGGCGTGCCAAACCACAAAAATAAAACAATTATGACAGGGTTTGTAATTCTTTTAATTTATTGCGGGATTCACATTTCAACCAGAATATTTAGGTGCGCATAGGTTATGTACGTAGTGAATAATACCTAGATACCTAACATGTACAACATGTGTAACATGTGTTATAGCGTACTAATAAAACATGTATGAATAAAGCGCCACTACTACCGTGAAAGAATAAATGGCTACGGGTATATATATCATTCGGTTTGTATCTCGAGGTGTTTTTGTCTCACAGAATGAGTTAAGTTGGGCTATTTCGTGTAAGGATTTGAATAAAATGTGGTTTGGGCTAATGGACATAAATAAGCTTAACGGTTTGTGGGTACATATTATGCGGGTATTTAATTTTGTGTTCAGCACTGTTTGCAATAAAATATTAATATAATAAAATAATTGAAAATCAATTTGTTTGCATTCACTGAATCTTTAATTTAATTTATTTAGTGTCCGTGCAACAAATCTTGGTAGTCGCATTGAATTGAAGTATAAAACAAAATGCACAGTTTAATGAGATAACACATGAATTTAAGACAAAAATGTAGCACATTAACAGAAAAATGGGCATGCATTTAATTGAAAAGATTTATTTAAACGTGCTGCAAGTTGTACAAATTCCACAGAAGCTCCCTGCACTCTCATTTCTGTTACAATTTGAAAATTTATGTTTTTGAATTCTACTACGTTTCCCATCTTTGCCTTCTGAGCACAATTTTCTGTCTCTTATTGATTCGCAATCAAGAGATGTGGAACACACGAAGTTGGACGCTGAAACTCTTCCAACTACCTGATTGATGTTTATAATTTCAAATGTTGTTCTTAAAATCAAACTCAATTAATTTTACTCCCGTGTTATCTTTGCTCTAAGTAATTATGTTGAAATATAATATTTATTCCAAAGCTTCGCAGCCTACTTGTAAGGTTTGTTGTAATTTAAGTAATTGTTCTTGGTTTGTAATTATAGTGGTTTCCATGAAAACAGGACACTGAAAGAAAATTATTTGTAAATTGGTTTTACTCTTTAATCTAAATAACAAGAAACGAGTCTCTCTTTGTTCGAGATCCTTAAAACTTACAACATAATATAATACAATTGATTGATAAAATATAATTTCTTGGAAATAATAACCAAACATTGGTCTTTATGACATTTTTATTTGAGTTTTATGAGTAAGGACCACTCAAAGTAAAATATTTGCTAGCATTTTGTGCAAGATACATTTATAACCCACCTTCGAAGATGTTGATTTGGCAATAGGTAATTAAGTGCTTATTGTTATCATGCATAAACATACTAAACGCCACAGATACACACAGACTTAATGCTATAGGCATTAAGTCCGGCTCTGTACATGTATGTACTTGAAGTATTAAATAAATAAATAAAGGCACGTTTCATGAGTCGCGGCGCGTACTTGTTTGATTAATAAAAATTATGTTAGGTACAATGTTCTTGTATCTGAGGGCGCTCAGTTTTTCTGCTTACACAAATCGTTATCGGTTTACAGATAAAATCCAATGGACTATACGAGTACAATGCATTTCAACGTTGAATGTGAATTATAGTGCGCCATGTTGTCATAACAGTGCTTCGTTTTCTCGTTTTGGAGCAAAGTGAGTAAGATATAACAAAAAAAAAAAAATAATAACAGATATTTACAAATTAAACAAAAATAGATAACAACAAATCTTTACAAGCCGTATATTTTAAGTTCCAGTTGACAGATAGAAGTCATTGACGTTCCTTTAAATAAATATACACCTTCGTTTGTAAGACGGTAATTACTTATATGAAATAGGTATTGCAAATTGCTTTGGGTCGGGAAAATATTTATGTAGATACTTAAGCGGAATTCGCTATTTAAATATTTTTCCGTCGTCGAGTTTTCTCTATCAAGGGGGAAACCCTTGATAGAGAAAACTCGACTACGGAAATAAATATAAACGAAAACAAACTTTGAGATACGAAGCCAACTACCGGTTATGAATTTAAAAGGTTATCGAAATTTTAAATTGAGTGACGTTAAACGACATTAAACTTTACCCTGCTGGATTCAAAATTATAAATAAACGAAAATCAAAATACTTTTTATGAGGCTATTTAATGTCACAAATTTTTCGCGACGATATTTTCCCATGAGAGAATCCAATCAGTGAACATATTCGGTTTGTTAGCATATGAGAGATATATTATTAAATTAAAAGTATCGATATTTTGTTCATTAGTAGCATTTTAACACACTGTGTTTCTTGTGTCCCTTCATAATATAACAGCTATATCGCATCCAATCCAATCCAAGTGTATAAAAATTTTAAAAGTTTTGCATTTTTCCTGGAAGTTATTTTAATTTCAGTGTAGAAATCATTATGCTGGCAGATAGCAGAATCTTTTTCACCGCGTAGTTAACTAATCTATTTCAATTTTACTCTACGTTTTTAAAAATGTTAATAGTCAGCTTTGTGTGCTTCATATAGAGTGGCTCTATTGTGGAATATTTACAGTCAAAAATGTTAAAGTTCAGCAATCACATAGATTATGTCAGTATTCTATTTTTGTAAGGTACCTATATTTCATTTATTCAGTGACCAGCAGGCCTATTCTCGTAATATAAAATGCAGGGAAATTAGAAGTATTTTTGACAGATTGAGATTGAGATCAGACTGTGAACGTTCTTAAAATTACGAGAATTGCTCCTCTGATAACCATCCTTATGCCTTATGCTGTCATTCACTATGAACGAACTGATAACAATAGAAGCTGACACGATGTTTGTAACTTGTGAGTTCGACAAACAACTCCAACTGAAAGCTACTTGAGTACCTCCACCTATATATTGTATGTTACAAACGCCACAGACGTGAAATAAGAAGTGTCACTTCACTCACTTGATATAAAATGTAAAAGTTGTCTCAAGTAGCAAGTCTTTAGCGCGACCGGCGCCGGCGTCGGCGGCACGGAGCATGCAATTTGTTGAATCCAGTGCAAGTTTGTTGGCGAGAAGCCAACTCTGCAAACAAACAGTTGCTTAAACTACCCTATATAAAACTTGACTCTCGTTGATTGGGTGGTGCTTCTCAAAATCACATTACGCTCACCTCAATTTCACAGGTGACGTAGATGTTACGACAGGCTGTCAAGTATTTGCGTGTATCCAATTTCCTTTAAAAAGTGATTCTGTTACACTGTATAACCGAAATCAGTATTCTAATAATAATAATAACGTTTATTTTCACAAAACTGACATAGATAAAAGAAAAGAAAAAACATATACATATCTGTGGAACTTAAATCAAGATAACTTAAATCTATGCGCAGACAATGTAAACCCTGCCTCTTACACTAGGGAAACCTGTATTATAAGAGACAGTGGATCGGCCATTTAGTTCAGGATTTAAGTGACAAGGGAGGCGTGACGAAATACATCAGGGGGCGAGGTCTACGGGTACTATTCCGCTTAACTTGTTACAATTTCACTTGTATTTGTTTAATATTACAACAATTACATTTGTAGCACCAAGGCCCAGGGTAACAGAAAGGTATAATTTCAAGTTATGTATGTGCGTGTGTGTTTGTGGGTGAGAGGGTGTGTAAGGGTGTGTGTGTGTGTGTGTGTGTGTGTGTGGTGTGTGTGTGTGTGGGGGGGGAGGGGTGTATAAGGGAGTGCATTTTTTTTGCTTATTATTATTTTACGCGATGTAGGTTAGTAAAGACTCAGTATTAGAGTAGTCCTGTTGTAGCAGCCAGTTAGTGACCTTAGATTTAAGTTGGTGACGGTTTAAATCTAGTATGTTGAGAGTTTTATGGATTTTTTTGTATATGTGTGAGCTTAAGACGTAGAACTGGTGTTTGGCGAAAGAGGTTTTGTGCTGAGCACCGAAGGGGAGGTTTGTACGTTTATTTGGGTCAGACTTGGGCAACGTAGCATGCTTTCTGAGAACTGATTGAAGGACATACAATTGCCGGACTGTGAGCACCTTGATGTCAGTATAAAGTAGGTTTGTCGGGTATCTATAAGGTTTTTTCATCATTACCTTCAAAACTGCTCTCTGCGCTCGTTCTGCCCTAAGGAACCTGGTTTTTCCGGCACCACCCCAAGCTGCGATACAATAACCGATTACTGACTGACACAGTGCGAAGTAGACCATCTTAATAGTGTCAAGATCCGCTGATTCCCTAAGGCGTTTGAAGACATGAACCAGCCGCAAAGTCCTTGTTGTGACAGTGTCAAGGTGAAAGTCCCATTTGAGCCCTTCATCAATTTGTACTCCCAAGTATTTGACATTGTTCGTTCTAGTGAGGGGCAAGCAGAGGCAAGGTGTTTCTCGATCAGAGCAGGTGTGCGGAGTTAGAAGAAAAGAGCTGGGTGGTTTGGAGTTATTTCTCAGTGCAAAAGGGATGAATGCAGTTTTGTCAAGGTTTAGCGTGAGCAAGTTAGACCTCAGCCATTTTATTACTTCCGACATCGCATGTTCAGCATTAGCTTTAACTGCTTCCCATGTAGGACCGTAAACAATAATTGCCGTGTCATCGGCATAAGTGAAAATCTTGCTATTTGGCAGTGAGATGCGACATAGATCATTTATGTAGATCTGAAACATGGTAGGGCCCAAGATGCTACCCTGAGGGACTCCGAAAGTTACTTTTTGCTCATCACTAAGCTGAGTGCCCACTTTAACTCTCTGTGTACGATTTTTAAGGTAATCCTTAAAGATATCAAGCGTCACTCCCCGAATACCATGACGTTCTAACTTGGAGGTTAGAATGGGAACAGAGACTGTGTCGAATGCCTTGGATAAGTCTAAGAAAATTCCCAGACATTTATTTTTCTGGTCTAGATTCTTGGCAACACATTGTGTCAGGTCTACAACGGCATCTTCGGTTGACACACCATGCCGAAAACCGTACTGATTAGCAGCAATGATGTTGTATTTGTCAAGAAAACGCGTCAGATGCTTATTCATTATCTTTTCAAAGATTTTGGATAGTGAAGATAGGACTGAAATGGGCCTATAGTTGTTGACGCAGTCTCTGCTCCCACTCTTGTGTATTGGATATACAATTGCTCCCTTGAGAGAATTAGGGAAAACCCCTTCCTGTACACAGCGATTGTATATATGAGTCAGGGGTCGAAGCAATGACTTGCGAGATATCTTTAAGACTTGAGATGGTATTCCATCCCAGCCCATTGCACAGTCACTACGTAGCTGCATAATAGTGGATTCAATCTCCGACTCGTCCACTTCCAACAGAGCAAGAGAATTTGTAGGGGTTTGTGAGGTACCGTTACCAGCTAGAGGGGGTTTGTCGATAAATGTTATGGTGGAGGGGTCAGGACATGGAGGTTGGATTTTAGCAGCCAGTTTTGCACCAATGCCACTAAAAAAGTCACACACTTTATTTAAGGAGCATTTCGGACAGTCTGATATTTTCAAAAGGTTAACAGGACTTGTGGAGAGTTTTTGCGTGCCAGTGATTTTTTTAATTGTACTCCATAAAGCCTTGGGATCGTTTTTAGATTTCTCAATTTCGCTTTTTTCATAGGCTCGTTTCAGTTTTCGAAGTAAGGCATTGCAGAAATTTTTGTATCTAGAATATGTGATTTTAAGAATTATGTTGTCAGGGGACTTCTTAGATTTTATATGCATCTTATCTCGGTTTTTAATACATTTAAGTAAGCCAGGCGTTATCCATGGTTTGATTATTTTTTGTCTTTTAGGGGTTTGTATAATATAAGAGTGCTTACTTATAACCGATTGGATAATTTCTATTAACTTATTCATAGATGAATTTGGGGCTTCTAATTTATAGACATCTGTGAAATCAATATTTTCTAGCTCAAGTCGGATAGCTTCGTAATCTAGCTTAAGTTTAGGCGTAGTGTAGTTTTCATTATAAGGTAGGTTAGGATTCGAGATAACTAATATGACTGGTTTATGATCTGTTATATGGGAATCTATTATTAAAGTAATAGTGGGTAGCTTTGTTTTGACAATGATATGATCTAAACAATTATTAATTCTTGTCGGTTATAAATGGGTAGGCAAAAGACCGTGGGATGCATTGAGGAGAAGGTATTCAAGACTACAATCGGTACAGTTACCCTGCCTTATGTCTATGTTCAGATCTCCCACAAGTGCTATGTTCGAGTATGTTGAGAGGTTTACATAGACATCATTTAGGCTGGCTAGAAAGTTATCAAAGTTGGATTTCGAGTTATAGGACGGTGAGCGATAAATCGCTACCACAGCTAATTTATCTTCAATCTGGCATATGAGACAATTTGCGTCCTTAAAGTTCGGTTCTCGTACAGTAAGTGGTAGACCTAGCTTTGTGTAGATTATTATTCCTTCATTTTGGTTAGAGTTTTTGTTAGTGGAGTAATATTGAAAACCTTCTAAAACAGGTGGTATTGTAACTTTACTTAACCAGCATTCAGTCAGTACGAGAATATCAAAGTTAATTTTTGTTCGATGTAATAGGACTCGAAGGTTGTCGAAATTTTTGTTTACACTACGAATATTTATATGTAAAATTTTTATGTTATTATCTAATTGATTAAAGTACGTGACGCTATCCTCCGGATTACAGAGATAAGAGTTTTCTAAGTTTAGATTATCTATTTCATTATTAATATTGTTTATAGTAGCCATTTGAATTCATAGTACAAAATTGAAGCGTGGCGCAGAATAATAATGGATGGTACATTGCGAGTTGAGTTTTGTTTGTGGATATGTGTAAATGTGGTCTATTGTAGTAGAATGTGTGAGTAAGTTTGTGGAGTATGTAAGGTACAAGTTTAAGTGTTTTAAGATTAAGTATAGACAGATAGCCTATATTCTGCAACATTAGTACAAGGCAATACGACAGCAATACTACAGAAAAGTAGGACGAGTATAGTCACTTCTTATTGTCTAAATCTAATAGACACTGTTCACCACTCACTAGGATTTGTTTATCGCCTTCTAATTTGCGTAGGAAGATAGATCCGCTCCGCGCATTCTGTTTAGAACTAAACTCTTGTATTGTAATACTGTGATCACCTGTGGAGTCTCGTCACATTACTGGCAGGCTGCCAGCAGGCGAGCCCCCCGCGGGGCGCGGCTGCCTCCCGCAACAATCAATTACCTAGTAACCTGACCTGGAAATAATTTTGCAGGAAACTATTAATTTTACACTTGCGTATTAAACCCTAGTTGGCTATTAACATGAGCGTACGAAAATTATATCAAAATTTAACTTGATTTACAAAAATTAACACATATTCGGGCTTATTTACATGCCGGATAAACTGTGTGCAATCAACTAAGTTGAGAGCAAACTTAATTTTGAGCTTTATTATGAGGGGCTCGAGGCTATATTCTAACTGCCGCACGGGTCGATCACACGTTAAGCTACGCTTGCCTCGGTCGGTAAGTGGATGGATAACCATACATAATTTATCAAGACCCCTTCGTGCCTTGGAAAACACATTAAGCCGTTGGTCCTGGCTGTCATTCGTGGATCTTTGACAGTCGTTACGGGTCGACAGAAGCCCGAAAATCTGACAACCAGTCTTAGCAAGGGGGTAGGGGGTATGGCCCAGTAACTGGGTTGTAGAGGTCAGATACGCAGTCGCTCCACGTAAAATATTGGTATTCAGCTGCATCCGGTTAGACTGGAAGCCAACCCCAACATAGTTGGGAAAAGGCTAGGCAGATGAAGACGACTGTTCAAGTTTAGTCAGTGAAGTCAATGTCATTTGAACCCACTTTTTGTAATATAAGTCAAATGAAACGAAAATAACAAGCCTCTCAAGATATCACTTTACTCCGAGACGAAAAGTTAGTCGAGTATCAGAAAATACATTTCTTATTCCAGAACATTAATCCGCGTATTGATAGGTCAGACAGTCTGTATAAAGCATCGAATGACGGGTGTTAATGAGACTGGCAAACAGTTCCATTAACGTGTTTTACATCAAGAACAACAGAAAGCACTTGCAGGTGTTATGCAAAATGAAACATTTGTTAGGTTTCATTTTGACCTCACTATCGGTGCCAGCACCCACGAAAACCACGAAAACGACACCCATGACGACAAATTTTAACATTTATGCAGCCGCAGGTAGGTGCAGTTTATCATTATGAACAACTATTACTATGGGACCAAACCTGAAATCGCGAAAAAAAACAATCAGCTGTTTCCTACATTTTAATGAGTTATGCGAACATAAATGTGTGCTGCTGATTTTTTTCACGATTGTTTGTTGCTGTGAATTGTTGCTGTGTGTTTCTTTTTTATCTTACCATTATTCTATGAATCCTCAAATCCTTCGGTTAAGCACGTTATACCTAGCGAGGATATACACAAATACATACCTACAGATTCCGTAATTGAATGGGCGAACCCTTTTCTGATCCATTGTTACCGCTCGTGAGGACGTGAGGTTATTTATAATACAAACTAGGAATTCATGCGATGCGGAAGATGTAAATAAAGTAAAAGGGAAGTGTAATCACAGCCCATCCTGCCATGTTTGCACACCGGCGTTACGAGCGTGAGTGAAGAGCTTAACAACAGAATATAAATAGTCACCACATTATGATAAAGGTAATGAGTAGCTTCGGTCGGAAGATCCAGCTTATGTTAAATGCATACAACTGCCGGTAGAGGTCGCTATGAACGAGTCGAGGATGAAGAAACGAAACAAATTAATTGTTCAGTGTGCCTAGGAACACTACACAAAGAAATAGAATTTGAATGAGGAAATGGATCAGCTTCATACCCTCAATGAAATGGAACGAATAAAAGCAAAGACCTCCTCTAAATTATTAGGATATTTGGTGAAATTGGTACGTAGGTACCTACTTCTCACATACTTAAATATATTTAATTCTGTGGGTAGATAAAAAACCACGCTTCAATAATATTGTTTCATCAATCGTGTTCATGTCTTGTGAATAATAATTATCATTTTAATAAAATATAGACACAATGGACGAATAGGGATTTTAATGGGTTTACCCATTAAAATCCCAGTTCCAATGAATAAGCTTTGTTTCGTGAAGTTATGTTCAAATGTAAATTTGAACTGCTAAATAAAAATGAAAATTATTCGCAGAATCTGAATATACATCTCATTTTGTTGACGACTCACAACGTTTTCCAATGTATATTAATTAAAGTAAATTTTATTGTTATATTATAATTAAAGCTTTAATGGCATGTAGCAGTTTACATAGTCGCTGCAATCAACAGCTCGTTGGCTTAACTTATTGAGATGATGAAATTGTTAGCTTAACATGACTTTAAAAGCCTTCTTCATTAAATAGATATATACGTATATGTACCCTATACAAAATGTACCATACATAATTAATGAATTACCTACCTATATATATCAGGTTAGACTGGAAGCCGACCCCAACATAGTTGGGAAAAGGCTAGGCAGATGATGATGATGATGATGATGTATTGTTATTTAATAAGGAACGCTTGACTAGAGACAGTGAGCTATTACAATTTAAGGAGTTCCCGCGGGCAATATAATATCTTTGCGTCCACGAATAAGTCAGCCAGATAATGTAATTTTATATAACATTATCACAATACAAAGAAAATAAATATTGTTCTGAATGTAGGAACAAGTATTTATTTACTGTTTTATTTTGGCAAAGAATGATTGAAACGGGAAAAATAGAGTGACTGAAATAGTTGACAGTAGTAATGGTGATATTATTTCGAAATACATGACGTTATTATGTCTGCTAACAAAGAATCTACAAGTACAAGTATACAATGACAACTGTCTTTGTCTCCTTGATATTACGACGCGACCATCTGACCCCTTGGTCACTGTGAGCACCTCCACTGCTCCCCCCGCAGAGCCCGTGCCTATAAAGGAAACGGACAGGGCTGATGATGACGGCTTCGTGACGGTGCTAAGAAGGAAGCGCCGACAGAGTAGCTGTAAGAACCGCTGCGGCAAGGCTCCTGCAGAGCCCGACCAAAAACTGCGTGCTGCAAAGCCGAATACTCCGGTGTATATTTCCCGCCTCCACTACACCACTGACGCGGAAGACATCGTGACGTACGTGCGCCAAAGGTTGAAGTACGCGCCGAGAGTGCAGCTGCTGGAGTCGCATCGCAACGTCAACTTTAAGGCGTTTGTGGTGCGCATACCAACATGCTACCTGCACCTGGTGATGGAAGAAAGCTTTTGGCCGCAGGATGTGGTATTTCGCCGCTTTCGCGGACAAGTGCCACCAGAACGCACAAAGACATAGTGCAACTAAGTGATACTAACATAGTTATTAAGTTTTATTTACTAACAAAGTTGTTACTATATTATTATGTATACTTAGGTTAAGGTATGTATCTATGGGTCTTTGTTACCTGAAAATAAATGGTTTATATATTATTATTATTATATTCCCCAACAAAACAGAACCGTCTTGTAAAATGATTCAACTTGCCGTCCCCCGTCGCCTCTCGCTGTGGTATCGATGCCTTGAGTCACTTTGAACACTTTCAATATATTTACAGATAGTTGGGACTTTCGAAAGGTAATTTGATTCTAGATATTGACAATAACCACATTGCATTAGCTAAGACGACTAGTATACCCGAAAATGAGGCAAGCTTTGACTGGTTCACAGACTTTTTGTGTTTATTAACTTATTTTACGACTAGCTTTTGCCCGCGACTTCGTCCGCGTGGGTTTCGTACTTTCCTTAAATAAATTTAACACCCTCTCCACCTTCCCTTGAAAGGTAGTTATTTCGAAAATTATTGATTAAGATCGTTATGCTTTATTTAAAGAAATAAGTATTCGGGCCAATATTTTAGTTAAACTACCTAAGATGTTTCAAATAAACTATCCTCCCTTTTCATCACGACAGGGCTTGTTTTTATTAAAAAAGCATTTGGTACGTTTCCATTTTTATTACATAAAGATTATCTAAACCCATTTTCGTGTTAATGGAAGTTGGAGTTTCTACTCTTTAAACTTTATTACCCTTTTCCACCGCGGTAGGAGTCGAATAAGTAAAACCCTAAAACTCATACTTTTTATTTTAAGTAAGTAAGTAGTAAAACCCTAAAAGTGACAATCTTTATTATTTACTGAGGCAAATGTTGAAAGTTTCAAGTTTCTTAACCAAAGGAATAAGACCGCCTTTTCACCTTCACAGTTTTCATCCCCATAGGGGCGTAATATTGAAAACACGTTTGGGACGTTTCCATATCTTGACTCAAAGATTATTTATACCAATTTCCCATTGAATCAAGTCACGCAATAAAACACTCCTCTGTGAAATGGACTACCCCCATTGACCCCGTTAGGGTTAGATTTTCAAAAAACTCAGTTACACTTTATTATTTATTTTGGTCTTAAGTATAACATACTGAGTTTCGAGTTTATATTATTGGACCGCGCGATAAAATTCTTCCATACAAACTGAAACCCTCAATCGCCCTTTAGAGCAGAAAAACATAAAATGACAAACTATAATTTACTTAGATAAGTATTTGCGCCAAGTTTTAAGCTTAAATTTATTCATACCATTTTTTTGGAGTAAATCAAGCTCCGCACTATAATACCGGCCTTAAAAATCGAATTACCACTTATAACCCGTCAGGGGTCTACTTTCGAAAGACACATGTCTTATTACTTACTTAGGCAAATATTTCTTCCAAGTTTCGAGTTTATTTACCAAATGAATAAGATTTTTCATATAAAGTTTTTCCCCACTTCTCACCCCCACACAGGAAGAATTTTGAAAAAACGTTTGATATGTGTTCATAACTTGACTCAAAGATTATGTCCAACAATTTTCGAGTTAATCAAGCCACGCAGTAAAATGGAAAATTAACTACCCCTTTTCACCCCGTCAGGGGTAGATTTTCGCAAAACCCTGATACATGTTATTCTTTACTTTTGGTCTAAAGTATAAATACTGAGTTTCGACTTAATCGGACCGTACGTTCAAATTCTTCCATATAAATGTTGACACCCCCTAATCACCCTTTAGGGGGTAGTTAAGAAAAGTAAAAATGCAAAACTTCATAATTTACTTTAGATAAGTATTCATGCCAAGTTTCAAGTTTATTAACCAAATGAATAAGATTTTTCATATAAGCTGTATCCCCACTTTTCACCCCTTTTTGGAATGTGTTTGTAATGTGTTCATTACTTGATTCACAGATTATTTATACCAATTTTCGAGTTAATTAAGCCAGGCAGTAAAATCCTGCCCTGTAAAATAAACTACCCCTTTTCTCCCCGTTAGGGTTAGATTTTCGGAAAACCCTTTTAGAGGGTAGTTAAGAAAAGTAAAAATGCAAAACTTCATAATTTACTTTAGATAAGTATTCATGCCAAAATTCAAGTTTATTAACCAAATGAATAAGATTTTTCATATAAGCTGTATCCCCACTTTTCACCCCTTTTTGGAATGTGTTTGGAATGTGTTCATTACTTGATTCACAGATTATTTATACCAATTTTCGAGTTAATTAAGCCAGGCAGTAAAATCCTGCCCTGTAAAATAAACTACCCCTTTTCTCCCCGTTAGGGTTAGATTTTCGGAAAACCCTGATACACGTTATTCTTTATTTTTAGTAATTAGTATAAATACTGAGTTTTGAGTTAATCGGACCGCGCGTTAAAATTCTTCCATACAAATTTTGACACCCCCCAATCCCCTGTTAGGGGGTAGTTTAGAAAAACAAAAAATGCTAATCTTCATAATTTACTTAGATAAGTACTCTTGCCAAGTTTGAAGTTTATTAACCCAAGGGATAAGATTTTTCATACAAACTTTCATCCCCTATTTAACTCCCTTAGGGGTTGAATTTCGAAAATTCCTTCCTCATTCCTCGTCTACATTATAAATGGAACCTCTGTGCAAAATTTCAGCTTTCTAGGTCCAAGGGTTTAGGCTGGGCGTTGATGAGTCAGTCAGTCAGTCAGTCAGTCAGTCAGTCAGTCAGGACTTCTCTTTTTATATATATAGACTAGCTTTTGCCCGCGACTTCGTCCGCGTGGGTTTCGTACTTTCCTCAAATAAATTTAACACCCTCTCCACCTCTCCCTGAAAGGTATTTCGAAAATTATTGATTATGATCTTTATACTTACTTTATTTAAAGAAATAAGTAATATTTTAGTTAAACTACCTAAGATGTTTCAAATAAACTATCCTCCCTTTTCATTACGACAAGGCTTGTTTTTGCATTTGGTACGTTTCCATTTTTATGATATAAAGATTATTGATAAGTACCTACCCATTTTCTTGTTAATGGAAGTTGGAGTTTCTACTCCTTAAACTTTATTACCCTTTTCTACCCCGGTAGGATTAGAATAAGTAAAACCCTAAAACTCATACTTTTTTATATTAAGTAAGTAAGTAGTAAACCCCTAAAAGTGACAATCTTTATTATTTACTGAGGCAAATGTTGAAAAGTTTCAAGTTTCTTAACCAAAGGAATAAGACCACATTTTCACCTTCACAGTTTTTATCCCCATAGGGGTGAAATATTGAAAATATGTATGGGACGTTTCCATATCTTGACTCAAAGATTATTTATACCAATTTCCCATTGAATCAAGCCACGCAATAAAATACTCCTCTGTGATATGGACTACCCCCGTTCACGCCGTTAGGGTTAGATTTTCGAAAAACCCAGTCACACTTTTTTATTTATTTTGGTCTTAAGTATACATACTGAGTTCCGAGTTTATATTATTGGACCGCGCGATAAAATTCTTCCATACAAACTGACACCCTCAATCTCCCTTTAGAGCAGAAAAACATAAAATGACAAACTATAATTTACTTAGATAAGTATTTGTGCCAAGTTTGAAGGTTAAATTTATTCATACCATTTTTTTGGAGTAAATCAAGCTACGCACTATAATACCGGCTTTAAAAATCGAATTACCACTTTTTTACCCGTCAGGGGTCTACTTTCGAAAGACCCATTTCTTATTACTTACTTAGGCAAATATTCCTGCCAAGTTTCAAGTTTATTAACCAAATGAATAAGATTTTTCGTATAAAGTTTTTCCCCACTTTTCACCCCACACAGGAGGAATTTTGAAAAATGTTTGGGATGTGTTCATAACTTGACTCAAAGATTATGTCCAACAATTTTCGAGTTAATCAAGCCACGCAGTAAAATGGCCCCACCCCGTCAGAGGTAGATTTTCGCAAAACCCTGATACATGTTATTCTTCACTTTTGGTCTTAAGTATAAATACTGAGTTTCGACTTAATCGGAGATCGCACGTTCTCGAACTCTTCCATACAAATGTTGACACCCCCTAATCGCCCTTTAGGGGGTAGTTTAGAAAAGCAAAAAATGCCAAAATTCATAATTTACTTAGATAATTATTCATGCCAAGTTTCAAGTATATTAACCAAATGAATAAGATTTTTTATATAAGCTGTATCGCCACTTTTCACCCCCACAGGGGTGGAATTTTGAAAAATCGTTTGGGATGTGTTCAATGCTTGACTCACAGATTATTTATACCAATTTTTGAGTTAATTAAGCCAGGCAGTAAAATTTGCCCTGTAAAATTAACTACCGCTTTTCTCCCCGTTGGGGGTAGATTTTCGAAAAACCCTGATACACGTAATTCTTTATTTTTGGTATTAAGTATAAATACTGAGTTTTGAGTTAATCGGACCGTGCATTAAAATTCTTCCATACAGATTTTGACACCCCTTCATCCCCCTGTAGAAGGTAGTTTAGAAAAACAAAAAAGACCAATTTTCATAATTTACTTAGGTAAGTATTCGGGCCAAGTTTCAAGTTTATTAACTCAAGGAATAAGATTTTCCATACAAACTTTCATCCCCCATTTAACTCCCTTAGGGGTTGAATTTCGAAAATTCCTTCCTTATTCCTCGTCTACATTATAAAAGGAACCTCTGTGCAAAATTTCAGCTTTCTAGGTCCAGGGGTTTGGGCTGGGCGTTGATGAGTCAGTCAATCAGTCAGTCAGTCAGTCAGTCAGTCAGTCAGGACTTGTCTTTTTATATATATAGATTTACTAATTTTCAGTTTTGTAGTTGATGGAAAGCGATGGATGAAGTGTATGATGGAATGAGCGTGCCCTGAAGACATCTAAGGGACTGGAACTCCCACACATCGACGAAACATAGCAGGCTGCTTGACGCCGGACTCCGATGGGAAGGTGGTCGGAAACCAGGCGGGCGTTAGGTGTGACTGTCCAGGATGCGCTGAGCGCTCGGCTTAGGTGGGTAACTGGCGGAACAAACTGCGCTACACGAGGAGGCTTCTTCATGCATCCCACTTGTAAAAACGATAAAAATTTAAATTCCACAATTGGCAGCGTGCCAAACCGCAAAAATAAAACAATTATGTCAGGCTTTGTTACTCTCTTTGCATAAGGCGGGTTTCACGAGGGAGAGGGCCTCACGTCCCAGCCGCCGCGGGAGACGCTCCGGGCGTCGGGAGCCGCGAGACGACTCCCGGCCACCGTAGGCGCGGGCCTGCGAGTGGAGAGTAATGGGTAACCCTCCGTCCGATCAGGACAGGTTCAGATCCGATCAGGATTATTGTTGTGTTTCCTTGTTGTTATTGTTTCGTTCTTGTAGTTTGTCATTGTTATTGTTTTCGTGAGGGCCCCGTGGCTAAATAATAACAGCCGCACAGGTCGGTCGATCAGGTTAAGCTACGCTTGCCGCGGTTGGTCTGTGGATGGGACCATCTTTACATACCGAGATCCCTCCGTGCCTCGAAAAGCACGTTAAGTCGTTGGTCCCGGCTATCATTTGTGAATCTTTGACAGTCGTTACGGGTAGTCAGAACCCGAAAGTATGTCAACCAGTCTTACCAAGGGGTATCGTATTACCCAGTAACTGGGTTGTGGAGGTCAGATAGGCAGTTGCTCCATGTAAAACACTGGTATTCAGCTGCATCCAGTTAGACTGGAAGTCGACCCCAACATAGTTGGGAAAAGGCTAGGCAGATGAAGATAGTTATTTAGGTACTTGATAACACGAATATAAAAAAAAAATCTCGAACAATTCCCTTTCATAAGTTTCATAATCTCCTTGTGTTCCAAACTGGCTGGTCTGCTTGTTTAAGTTAGCACATAACGGTCGCAGCCCATTGTGATATATTGTGCTGGGGCGAGGGTTTGTTGTGGACACAATTTATCATGAGAGCAATTTTGCTTCTCTCCTCTATATAAAGTTAATTCAATTAATGTGATACAAATTAACAGTCTGATTTATAAACTCCGCTGTTTCCTCGCCTTACTGATAATACCTGTAAATCTTTCATAGATTGAATCTTATTCGTATAAGCTTTAAAATTTGGAGCACAGCCAGGTTAAATCTTTAGACAAAATAACATTATTATGCGGGTTCTTCGATATTTCTTATAATACATATTTTTTAATCTTGAGATTTTGTAGGCCTCAAAGATTTGAATAAATTAAAACTTCGATCAAATGCTTAAATAACTTTTAGTGTTAATTATTAAATTAGGTTTTCTATTACTTATGCATAATTTTGTTGTTAAATTCTAACTTCAAAATAGAGTCAAACTAGTAATACAGCCTGCGAGTGCAGGCCGCGCGCAAGGTGGGTTCGATTCCCAACAGTAGCGGTAGCCCAATTGAGGTAGCTTTTTAATTAGATTTCAATTTATTCCAACTGGAATCGAGACTGCAACAGGCGGTCAAACAGAATTCCGTTTCAGTTACAGCGCAGGAACGATTTGAGATAAACATACCAGCAACACTTTACTAAAAAAACCGGTCAAGTGCGTGTCGGGCCACGCGCAGTGTAGGGTTCCGTAGTTTTTATAACAGCCAAGTGCGAGTCGTGTTCGCTGACTGATAGTTTCGTACCATGCTCTAACTAAAAGCCAAACATCCACCTATCTAATTTGACTTCCTATACAAATCCTCACCTGATCCGACAATTTTGCACGGAAAGTTTTTTTTTTTATATTTGTATAATACTAAACTTGTCATAGCCGGTCTTTTGAATTTAAATACAGGACACAGAGCTACACTACTCACTCGTCACAAAACAATAAAATTGAGGAAGTAGTTTGTCACATTTGAATTTCTAACTACAACCGTTTAGTTGATAGAGGGGGGGACACTTGACTCTAACGAAAATTGGTACTTTAAAGCTTGAGAAGTCACGAACAGTTTACTTAATCAAAAAACGGTCTTCCCAAACCCCTAATATTTTTGAAAGACCTATCCAACAATATCCCACACTATGGGAAGGACGAAAAAAAATTATAATCCCCACTTTACACGTACCCGAAATAATTGTTTTTTTTTCAAAAAATGTATTTTACCACTTTTTTGCCGTCGTTTTTTCGTCGTTTTTGTTGTAATTTGGCATGAGAAATGACGATGAGTAATAAGTGAGTAATAATACTCACTTATTACTCATCGTCATTTCTCATGCCAAATTACAACTTTCTAGTACCAATAGTTTTTGAGCTAAACCGCGGACAGACAGAGAGACAGACGGACATGGCGAAACTATAAGGGTTCCTTGTTGACTACGGAACCCTAAAAAAGAAGTATTCTTAGCCCACTAGTTGACCATTTAGATAAAAGTACAGACACTGGTAATGTATAGCTATCGACAAAATAAAATGTTCCAAAATCGTAACAGGGCCACGTGAGCGAATTTGGAACCAAATAAGTATCGATAAAAGTGTTTGTGTAGCACGAAACTTTATTTTATTTACGTATCGTTTCGAGTCTTATAAATACTGGCCAGCGACAAATACGTTTTTGTAATGTTAGGTAACAGCTTGATAAAAATCGATATACATTGCAAAAAAATATAGTCATTCAGCTTGACCCGGTCGCCCTTTTTTTTTTTTTGTGGATGGGAAATCATCAAATGACCCCTCCCGCTCTGGGTGGAGCAGAAGGGAGTGTCAGACTCTTACTGACTAAAACCCACCCGTGTTCCTTCCTTAGCCCTTTGTGTTCATGGGTAGCGGTAACCCTTTCGGACAATCCCGCTGCCCCGGCAGGCTTCGGCCCTTACGGGCCCGTTCCTTTATGCTGACATCTCTTTGAGGCGCGCGTGGAACACGTACGCGCCGTCCGGCACGGGCCTGGTCCTGATCGGACGGAGAGTTACCCATTACTCTCCGCCCGCAGGCCCGCGCCTACGGTGGCCGGGAGTCGTCGCGCGGCTCCCGACGCCCGGAGCGTCTCCCGCGGCGGCTGGGACGTGAGGCTCTCTCCCTCAGCCGTCCCGCCACCTCCTTCGCTAGCATGACTGCTTCGCAGAAGGAGGTACCCGGTCGCCCTGAAGACCTATCGATATCGCCTGCATGGCGCTCCATCCGCTGATATTTTCAATTTGCATAACTATGACCATTTGAATGCTCACGTCGACAAAATTCCAATATATCTTCGCTTCGGTCCTAACTCCTTTGTTATTGAACCCTATGCCGACTAATAGTTGTCGAATACGTCCTTGTAGTCCCAACGTAGTCATCGTCTGGCATTCCGCTATTACAGTATATTTTATTGCGACGAAGAAGTATTAACATATTACTTTATAAGAGACTAGCTTCTGCCCGCAACTTCGTCTGCGTGAAATTTCAACCTCTTAGGGGTATAATTTCGAAAAACCCTTTTTTTAATATACACCTACTCTTCACAAAGAACACACCCATCAAATTTCATGTCTCTAGGACCAGCGGTTTAGGCTGTGCGTCGATATATCAGTCAGTCAGGACTTTGAATTTTATATAGATTAGCACTTTGCCCGCAACTTCGTCCGCGTGTATTTCGTACTTTACTCTAAAATGTTTGGCATAAAGCGTAATCCGAGTCCCAAACATCGATATCCGTAGACTTACGAAGGTTTCCGATATCGAAAAGCGAGTATGGAACTCAAATGGAGTTGGGCAGGATACCTGGCAAGGTGCAGTGATGACAGGTGGGGTAAGGCAGTCACCGAGTGGCGTCCAAGGACTGGAAGACGAAATCTCGGTCATCCGGCAGCGAGATGGGCGGATGACACTGTTACCATCGCGGGTAGAACCTTGATGAGGCTGGCACAGGAGCGTGGTGAGATTTAAATGAGAAGCCTATGCTAAGCAGTGGATAAAGTCGAGCTGTGGGTGGCGATGATGATGACGTCTCCATTGTATGTATAACTTAAAGATTATTTATTACCCATTTTCGAGTTAATGAAAGCAAGCAGTAAAATCCACCTCTTAAATTTTATTACCCTTTTTCACCCCTCTATGAGTCGATTTTTGAAAAAAAAAAAAAAAAATTGTTTATTTGCGTAAATAAGGTACAGAAAGTTGACAACATAAATAAAATAGATCTCTTATTCTGCCTTTAATTTCGGCGTGCAAATATCATAGTCGTTTAAATTAAATTAATTATTATTGATTAAAACCATGCACTCATTTTACAGATTTCCCTTCCATTAAACTTCTATTATTTAATTAAAAAATGTTGATATAACTATGAAAACTAATAAAAATAATAATCATAAATGTCAATAATAATTACAAATGTCAACAATAGTCACAAATGTCAATACTAATCACAAATGTCAATGATAGTCACAAATGTCAATAATGATTAAAAATGTCAGTACTACCCACAAATATCAATAATAAACACAAATGTCAATAATAATCACAAATGTCCATAATAACCATGTCAATAATAAAACTACCAATAATAATCATGTCAATACTACCCATGTCAATTATAATAATCAATCCAAGACTTACAATTTGTAATCTAAGAACTCATGTACACTATAGAAACACTTTTCAATTAAAAACCTCTTCAAGCTACTTTTAAATCTAAAAAAAGGTAACGTTTTTATAGAATTTGGTATTTTATTATACAATTTTATACACATAATATAACTATTGTTACCTGTTAATGTGAGATTAGTCCTAGGTTTAAATAATTTATTAGTATACATAGATCGTGGGGCGTAGTAGCTTTTGGCCTGCTCAAAAAGGCTCTTGTGTTTAAAAACAAATATACAGGATTCTAATATATAAATACATGGCAGTGTTAATATTTTATGTTTTCTAAAAAATGGACGACATGAATCTATTTGCCTTAACCCAAATATAGCTCTCACACATTTTTTCTGCATTACAAATGCCCGATCAATCTCCACACAGCGACCCCACAGGATAACACCATACCTTAGAATGGAGGTTATGTAGCCATGGAAAGCCGTTATTGCGGCACTTCTAGATACCTCGCAGCTAATACGCCTCAAGGGGTATATAAAACTGTTTATTTTAGCGCAAATGTCATTAATATGATTTTTCCATGAACAAAATTTATCAAGAGTTATGCCAAGAAATTTAACTGAATCAGTTTCTGTCAGGGCAACCCCATGTAGGATATATTTAAATTCAGCGGTTTTGATCTGTAAGTATGAAATTGAATAAATTTTGTTTTATTAATATTAACTTTCAAATTGTTAGCTTCTAACCACTCTATAATTCTTTGGAGAACAATGTTAATTTCGTTTTCATACGAACTTTTATCATGTCCCTTAATTATAATGGTAGTATCATCGGCAAATAGTACACATTTATGATATATAACGTCTGGGAAGTCATTTATATAGAGCAAAAACATTGGCGGACTTAAAATACTGCCCTGTGGAACACCACATCTATTAAACATAAACAATGATTTGAATAATTCCATTGTTTTTGTTTGTTTATTATAATTTGTATCTTCTACAGACTGTGCTCTGTCAGACAAATACGATTTAACCCAGTTATGTGCTTTACCTCTGATTCCATATTTTGAAAGCTTTTCTAATAGTCGTTCATGAGAAACATAATCAAAAGCTTTACTCATGTCCATAAACAAAACTGTAACAGGTACTTTATTGTCAATGCAATCTGTAATTTCCTTTATTAATTGAAATGCTGCTAAAGATGTACTTCTATTTTTACGAAATCCATTTTGTTCGTCTTTAATAATCTTGTGCTTTTCAATGAAGTTTGATAATTTAATATAAAACACTTTTTCAAAATTTTTCGAAAATATAGGTATCAAAGTCACGGGCCTGTAATTGTCCATTTGAGCGCTATCTCCTTTTTTAAATATTGGTTTTACTACTGATTTCTTTAGTAAATCGGGAAATATTCCTTGTTCTAATGAGAGGTTAATAATATGTAGAAGTGGCTCTAGAATTATATTGATTGCCAGTTTTATGATGTCGGTGCGAACTTCATCATACCCACTAGCTTTGGAATCATTTAAAGATATCACTATTTTCTTAAGGTCACTACCATCTAGTGGGTTTGAAAAAGCATAAAACACATACTTTTTTTATTTTTTGTTTTAAATATTAGTACCGAGTTTCAAGTTAATCCGACAGCGGGTAAGTTTTTTTTCTTACCTATTAATTTTGTCACCCCCTAAATCCTCTGTGAGGGACTTTTTAAAACTAAAAGTGACAATCTTTACTATCAGTCAATATAAAAAAAAAATTACTGAAGCAAATATTTTTCATATTAACAGTATCCCGTCTTTTCACCCCTACAGGGGTGGGATTTTGAAAAATTGTTTGGGATATGTTCATAACTTGACTCAAAGATTATTTATTATACCTATTTTCAAGTTAATCAAGCCACGCAGTAAAATCCTCACATGTAAAATTAACTACCCCTATTCACCCCGTGACGGATAGATTTTCGAAAAACCTTGTTACGCGTTATTCGTTATTTTTGGTCATCAGTATAAATAGGTTCTGAGTTTCGAGTTAATCGGACCGAGCGTAAAATTCTTCCATACAAATTTTGACACCTCCCAATCCCCAACTACGGGGTAGTTTAGAAAACTAAAAAATTACAAACTTCATAATTTACTAAGATAAGCATTCGTGCCTAGTTTCAGGTTTATTAACTCAAGGAATAAGATTTTTCATACAAACAAAATACCCCTTTTCACCCCCTTAAAGGATGAATTTCCAAAAACCCCTTCTTAGTGCTCCCCTACACAATAAAAGGAAGCCGTGTGCAAAATTTCATATTCCTAGTTCCAGTAATTTCGGCTGTGCGTTGATATGTCAATCAGTCAGTTTCACCTTTTATAATCAGAATACTTTCGTTTTTCTTTTAGTTTTTTTTTTTTACGGACGATTTTTTTTTTTTGATGCCCAATGAGCTCCTGCCTTTTTCTTTTTCTTCCTTTTTTATTATATGTATACTTAACTTAACTTTGTAGCAAAATACGCGCATTAACGTGGAGGTGCGGACACCAGCCCGTATTACCTATATGTATACTTGTATAATATATGTAAGTAGTTGTAATAAATATTTTAAAAGGTTTGTTATGTTACGTTTAATTTATAACTAAGATGATCCTCCCAAGATTAATAGTTATTGTAAATTATAAGACCGTACAAAGCCGTTTATAGAACCAGGTGCAGGTGAAACGATTAGCAAGAAATATACTTAATCATCTTTTGATTGTAGTTTTCAGTAGTTTAAAACTTCACCTCAAACGATTATCAGTTAAACAGGTAATAAATAGTTGGTATCCGAGTAATTACGTCGCGCATTTCATCACTCGTAAGGGTCTCAACGAATCGTCTGATAAAATGTTCATAAAGTGAAGAGGGCAAACAGCTTGGCTAGGAATTCACCGCAATTTACTTCGATTATCTAACAGATATAAGATCTTTAGGTATCCGCAGCAGATGGGACGCGATTAATTTGTGTAAAACCCGCATAGCCACTTCAGAGGATCGGCTGCAGATAAAAAAGTACCTATGATTGTATGTTCATTTATTTTCGTCCGGTTCTAAAAGTAAAAAACAAACAGATGGTCGATTTTACATCGATTCTCGGATGTGTGTTAAAACTCGCACGTGTTGTTACTTTTAATTAACAGATATCGGTTGCTCTGTTAGTGAAGTTTAATAGTTTTTTTCATTTTGTGTACTATAACAATTACAAAACAAGTTTTTTTATCGACAGATGTAGTTTCAGGCAATTCAGGTCGGCTTCCAGTCTAACCGGATGCAGCTGAATACCAGTATTTTATTACATAATATAGAGACTGACCTTTAAAACCCATTTGCTGGATAATACGACACCCCTTGGTAAGATTGGTTATCCCTTGATAAATCAATAAGAATATACCTTTTTAACCGACTTCAAAAAAAGGAGGAAGTTCTCAATTCAGTTGAATAAATACATATTAAATGTATTTATTACCTGAGAACTCCGTTATTTATAAGCCGATTTGCAAAATTTTTTTTTAAATGGTATGTTTCTGGGGTGGTCCCATATAAATTTTATTAACTTTCTTTGGGTGGTTTTTAAGTTAGCTTCAATAATAAGTATTTTTGCCACTTATTGATGATGTTTTAATAACTTCCTGTCACTGGTATTTACATAACAAGTAGTATTATACAAATTCGTTTGGGGTAAGGACAACTTAAAAGTGAAAAATAAAACCTTTTTACAAAAAGAAAAACACCTACTTCCAAAAAAGGCACAACAAAGTAAAAATTACTTTAATTTCGGAAATCGGTGGCAAACAACGAAAAAACCGAACCTAATGACACCGACTTCCAAAATTAAAGTTATTTTTCACTTTGTAGTCTTTTTGGAAGTCGGTTTTTTTTTTTGTAAAAATGTTTTTTTCATATTGAATATTTGTGTGGAGTCATTAATAAAAGTGCAAAATTCACACTTGACCCACTTTACGTAATTGGTACTGCTTCATTATTCACGTTGTGTGATTATCTGATCGCTCTGTTCTACCACCCACTTAACTGTTACCTCGTCTGTAGTTCATATAGTGAACGATAGCTATCGGCGTCGTCCCGCTCCACTCATTTATATTTCATTACTGAATATTGAAAAGTATTGGACTAATTACTCTTTGCTTTCATCTAATATTAAAACCAATGGAATAACAAATTGAGTATGCAGGCAATTTCATCAACAGTTTTTGAAATGAGCGTCTCGTAACTACTCATATTTAATGCAAGGCATTGTCAACAACCGCAGTATTGTTTTAGTGTTTTGGCAGCGATCAGCTGTTCCACGTGTTGTGTTCACGTTATGGTTGCGAAAGGTCGTTGCACTACAAGTGACGATTGCTTCCACACCACGGTTCACCCGTTCTGGAGCTACGAGCACGGCTGTGAATGTAGGCTACGCGGCTACATGGCTACGCGGCTACGTGGCTACGCTGCTACGCCGCTACTTTACAAATAAAGCCCCAAAATTACCGTTAAAGAATAATGTCTACAGGATATACGAGTATCATTCGTTTTATATCTACTTCGAGGTGTTTTTGTCTCACAGAACGAACAAGCGGTGCGCTATTTCATCGTGTAAGGGCTTCATTAAAATTTGGTTTGGGGTAATGAACATAAATTAGCTAAATGGTTTGTGGGTACACGTTGAGCTGATTATCTTTGTTTTATGCGGGTATTTAATTTTGTATTGGGGACTCCGTTCACAATAAAATATTAATTAAATGATAATTGAAAACTAATTTGTTTACATTCAGTGAATCATTCAGCATTCTCCTGCCTATATCCCAATTCATTTTGGGTCAGCGCAAACAAGTCTTGGAAGTCGCATTGAATCGAAGGATGAAAAACAAATGCACAGTTCAATGGGGTTTTTTATCGACAGAGGCTGAATGTGACATGGAACACATAAATTTAAGGCAAAAATGTAGCTTAACAATAGAAAAATGGCCATGCATAAATGAAAAGGTTTATTAAAACGTTCACTCTCATTTCTGTCGCAATTTGAACGCTGAATAATTAATTTTTCGTTTTCCAACTTTGCTTTCTGGGCATACTTTTCTGTCTCTCATTGTTTGCGATCAGGAGATATGTAACACACAAAGTTGGACGCTGGATCGCTTCCAACTACCTGATTGATGTTTAATTTCAAATGTCGTTTTTAAAATCACTCTCAATTCATTTTTCTCCGTTGTTATCTTTGCTCCTTAGGCTTCGCTAAATAAACTTTTTACTTCGTCTAAGTAATTATGTTGAAGTGTCTCCTTCATTTCAAGGCTCGCGGCCCACTTGTAAGGTTTGTTGTAATTAAAGTCTTTGTTAGTAATTACAGCATTTTCGCAGACTTCTTTATTGGTATAATCTTGTTAGAAAAATATTTGTGATTATTTCTGTTCTAGTTTCTAAAGAAATCTAGTCTCTGCTATGGTTCTCCAAAAGATAAAAGCACACAGATTGTTCTTAAAATTGTTTCTAATACTTCGAAGAGCCTATAGTAAACGAGGGAACAAAAGGTTTGGCAGAATAGAAAAGGCTCTTTCATTCGTAATTCTAACGTATAATTACGGAGCTAGACATCCAAACTTATATTGTAATCAATTCACACTGCGATCTGTTAAGGCGCGGCGTAGGGAACACCCCTTATAATCGTTCTTAGTATGTTACTAGGTGCGGTTGACCACGTGCGATCACTGTACTATATGGGAGGGTCTTACCACTTACGGTGGGTTCGAAAATAGTCTGATGTGGTAGAATGTCAGTGCTGTCCATAAAATTGCCACATTTAATTGAATTCCAAGTAAAATTATGTTTAAACTTACGCTTTCAAGTTGGAGTTCAGAAAACTATGAACTCTTTGTATTACATAAAGCCAAATTTGTATGATTTAAAATAATACGTAAAAGTTCACTTTAGAATTCACAAAAGCGTTCAACACAAAAGGTATTATGAATAACGACTAATTTCAATGTTCTAACCTGACACTAATGGAATGTAATATAGCGATGTAACAAAAGCTTATTGTACGTATCTAGAGCTACGAGTGCAATTTGATCTATCAGATTATTCATACATACGATAATTAGTTATCAAAATAGAGAGAAAGGATCACGTCAAGTCTATTTATGTCGTCACATAAAGCACGTCAGATCACGTTTAAAACAACTGGTGATGCAGGTGATATCTTTTGCCAAACTGAGCTATGCCAGTTGTAATAAACGGACAGACATTTATCGTAACCATAGTAACAGCAGAATTTCGTTACCACCCTTACAAATAAATGCCAATACTGAACGGTATCACTTTCATGAAACATCTGTAGACTAATTCTCGTAATTTAAATCGTTCAAAATCTAGTCGCAGTCTCATCTCGGTGACAAACAAATGTCAAAAACTTGTCAAAATATAGGGAATTTGGAGATATTTCTGACAGATTGAGACTGAGATTAGACTGCGAACGTTTTTAAAATTACGAGAATTGCCCCTCTGTTATTACACAAAACGTTAAAGTAAACAAGTAACAGATAAAAGTGGAATGAGCAAGGTCTTTCGTAGAATTTTCGAATAGCCCAACGCTCCCAAAATTATAGAAAAACAGTTGCCTATGTACAATGTTATTTACCTAGTCATGTTCTCTTTATAGATCGCACTCAGTCGAACCTTTGATATCTGTTTTCACACCTGGCTGGATTTTATTTCGAATTGGTATGTCGAATAGTGAACATGTTTTCATGTTTAAAACATGGAAATTCTGGAAATAGAGCCGTAAGACTGTGTCTGTCAATTTTAGTTTGGGAATTATTTAGTTAGACTCAAGTTTTTAATTGAGCTTGAATCTTTTGTGAGATTTAGTAAATTACCTAATTAAACAGTTTGGTATTTCAGCTGTAAATTTTATAAGCAGCTTAGAAAATAGTTTTGTTTTTGATTATATAATCGTATGCATAGGTTTGTTAGTATCATCCTACAAATGTTTAATTTGTCAATATTGAAAACGTGAATTTGGAATCTTTACATATGGACATTATTTCAAAGCAGTTGGCCAGCTAGAACTGATCGAATTCAAATAAGGTTTATTTAGAATTTACAATGATAACTGAGAAGTCGATATGCTTAGAGCCTAACTATTTAAACTAAGTTGGTTTCTGCCACGATTTACAGATAAGAAAACGTAAGCAGTTGTTACGCACATATTTTTACTACAGTGGTGTAATGTCAAACCTCCACCCATCCATTCATTAATTTCCTGAAAGAACTTCAAAATATTCCTCGAGGAAAATGTAAATGCATGTTCGAAAACCACTTAATAGTGCACATAGCTCCTTTTAAAAACGTGTCAGGGTGCCGCTTAATGTTGAAGGTACAAGGGTGAAAACACTGGAAAATCTGGAAGCGTGCGTTGCACGGGCGGGGCGCCCGGGTCGCGTCGACAAGTACTCCAGTAGTGTCCCGGACGGCGCCCCGGCCACACCACTCCACCATCTCCGACCGACACCGCGATCTAACTTCGTCGTCAACAATCGTAGTACAATGGAAACAAACGGGATCGTTGCGTTTGATGGCGCTCGATCGACAATGTGAAGTGATCGGATTGTGTCGCAGCTGTTCCGTGTGCTTTTACGCGATTCTTTTCGCAAGTGTTTTTAACGTGTAGATGGATGGATTAGTAATTGATTTTAATGGTATGGGTTATTCTTTAATCGGTATTTTTAATAATAATTTAATTTTTTCTGTGACCTAACGTACAGTTGCTCTCGAGCGATAAACCCGGTTCATTCTTCAAAAACCTTAGCACCTACCTTGGAAACTATGAATGCTAGCTTTGATGAATAAAAATTGTAAGATAAGAAACCTATTTACAGATATGGAAGCTTAAAACACTAGTTGTAATATTCGTAGTTTCAGAGATATTAATATTTTTGCGACTGACCCGAATTCTATGCTTGCTAGGGTAGAAAAACTGCGTTGTAAATAACTGAAAATCGTTACAAAATGAGTGGACGTATTTCACAGGTTTTTCTGTATGAAACTACATAGAATAAAAAATACATAACTATGGGCTGATTTTTCTAATAATAAATTCATTTATTTCAGGTAAATAACACCCATTGCCACACGACATAAATTAATAGAAAACATAATAGAAAAATAATAGCAAATCAAATTAAATAAAACCCAAATTATAGCAAATCAATGCCAGATAATTTTATCCGAAGAATAATTTTGAATTTATGACAGTTCTTCCATACAAAAACTGTCAGACGTCAATTTTATTCGAGGAATAAAAAATATCTGTCGCTGGAAAAATCAGCCCTAACTCTGCCTAGCCATGTAATCATAAATCAGCAATCATTACTTATTCAAAAGCCACATAACGTCTAGCTAGGGCAACTCATCATAACTCTAAGACGAAATGCCCGATAAGCTTCCGACCGTGAAAAGGTTGTTATAATTAAGTTATTTCTTCTTACGACCAAGTCCCGGGAATTCTGAACGAAGCACATTTAAAATTCTATTGTAATTATACACTTTCATGAAAAGAAAAAACTTTCTCCTTTGTTGACTTAACCGTTACTTATTCAAGATTTTTTTATTTCTCGTTTTAATTTCATCTTCATTTTTATTCGTCTGCAAAAGATAAAATAAAATATAATTGGCGATTTAACTTGTGTACTTAACTACTGTGCAGGTACAAACCTACTCTCGGGATATCTTACGGCCGTAGATCTTTGATAGACTTACGAAAGGCTGCAAATCCATTTTGCAGAGAACCCTTAACCAGTGATAACTGTTGTTAAACAATATATAAATAATAATATATAAAAATAATAATATAATACATTGCCTTCTTATATAATTCTATTATTTTAGATCTTGTTCCAGTCTTCGACTACATCAAGCTACGTAAAATGAGAACCTTACACGTTGTGATTACAGTTAGTGCACAATATGTTAGTAATAAAGGGAGAAGTACGGTCACCAAAGGAGATAAGTAACCAGGGTCGTCGGTTTAGTTGAAATTTAATAAGAAATCGATGGATGTTTTCGATTAAAATTTAAATAATAGAAAATGAATAGTTCATTTATAAAATTACATTTCATTCGAAAATATCCATCGGTTTCTTACCAAACTTTAACTACATTGACGACCCTGGTTACTTATCCCTTTTGGTGACTGCATGTTAGCTATAGTCTGATTCAGACCAATAAATTCCTATGTATACCTAACTGCTGACTGATTATTTTAAACCTACCTAATAAAACATTGGTATAATAATACGCCACCTAGCTGTCTCATTTCCGAACATGTCGAATTATTCGTTTCCCTTTTCTCAAAAATAACATGAGAACAGAAAATAGGTTTTTATTACTAAAGGTGCCTTTAGAAGAAAGTAGGTAGGAACAAATAAAACGTTTGTTACTTTCTGTTGCTTCCACTTCGTTTCGAACCGTTATTAGCTTTTTGCAATTAAAACGGACGGTAAAGTTTTCTTAATGCACTTGCTTGTTTTTTAGTATACCTCACGTACATTCTTTTTCATTATGATTGCAACTGTCTGTCTTGGTCTTGAACCATATAAATGAGGATTTGTAAAGGAAGAAAATAAAAAAAACAATGCTGTTTGAAAAATGGAGATTTTGTGAGTCATTCGGTACTCATCCGTATGCCAATTTCCTATTTCGAGTCCCTCAGGCCAATATTTCGTATTTGCCCAAGGGAATTGACGTGGAAATATTTCTAACGACTCACCATATTGAAATGTATTTTTCTCTTATTGATTTTGCCCTATTCCTATGTCTGACTGACTGCTACTGCCGCAGCTAACTTTCACGTTTGTCATTATGCCTGTAAACATAACGTCATGTATACTAGTAAACAGCCGATCGATTCTGTAAAAATCTCACCGTGATAACTTCGATGAAGTGAGCATGAAGTGAGATATCAATAGGGACAATCCCTAACATAAGGTGGAATGACAGCTCACTTCACCTTAGTTTTCACGGTGAGATTTTTACAGAATAGCACTGCTGACCTTTAAGAGATTAGAAATTCGAAATGTCAAAATCTAAAGTTCTAGTTACGATGTTACCAACGCGAAACATTTTTGGACCAAAAAATCGTCCATGATTTTAATTTAATTTAATTTTAATTCAACCAGATCTAGGAACGTTATGTAGGTAGGTATATGTAAAACGTATGTGCATCAGACAAGAAAGTTAATAGTTCATGGGTTTAATAAAACATAAAAAAAACGTAGTTAATTCGGTTGTTATTGTTTGTTGTCTATTGTTGTTTAAGATGTGTATTTAATTACTAACAAATTGGATTCCATGATCTGGTTAAATAAATGATTATTATTATACATTACATAAGATAAGTGTGTAAGGAAAATAAAGCTATTTAGTTTTGTTTTTTTATTTTATTTATTAGGTTTTATTTGGGAATCTAAATCCAATTATGATATCGAGCTAGATGAATATGCCAATTATGTTTATGGCGTATACTGAGCAGGCTATTACATTTTAAGGTTACACGAGAAGAGAACAATAGAAAATTAAATGAGAGAACAATAACAGAGACACGGTATCTCTTAAGTGAAAAACAAAATCTGGCTGCTAATAAAAAGTGAAAAAATTAAATATTAAATGAAAATAAGGAATAATAAAATTAATAATAATAATTAAAGGAAATGTAAATATTACAGACCATTAACATAACTTTAATATATTATTAGTTAGTAATATATTATTGTTACATCATTAGCTACGTTCCGAATAAAATATATGAACCGTGAAGAACACATCAGGCTTGATGCGAGGGACTACCGTATTTTTTAAACTTAGAAGAGGAGGTTGCTAATGTCAGATGATACAATAACTCTCCCGGGGATCTGTGGGCCAGCTGCACCAAAAAGTCGCTAGATGTCTTGCGGGTCCAATATAATATTTTGAGAATGCTCTTGAGACTGCCCATTTCCGAAGTGCGTCGGAAATGTTTGCGCAGAATCGAACTGAAATCATGCGATCATTCGAAAAAAAGTCGCATCATTAGTAACTAGAACACGAGCCAGTTGCAACAGCATTCTGAAAACAGTGACAGAGAGCTTTTCTCCCATTTTGAGGCATTTTGTGTACATCCTGTCCACAAAATGCCTCAAAATGGGAGAAAAGCCAAGTGAGAAACTTGTTCCTTACTTGACTGTCTTCTGTGCAAAAGGCTTCAAACTTAAATTCCTAATAATAATTTTACTTACTAAAACTAGCTGTAAGATATTAGTAACATTATGGATCTTTGTTTTCTGAGTAAATAAATTTTCCTTTCCTTCCCTTTCGCTGTAGGCACCGACTGTTGTTCCCCTTAAAACTTATTGGATGAATGAGAAGCAGAAATTCTACAAAGCGACCGCCTGACAAAAACAATTATCCTTGATTGATAACACTTTTCCAGAATTTGGAACCCTCTTAACAAAATTGATAATTTTATTATATTATCTCAACTTGGACGAGTCTCGTGATTTTAAGATAATGTATTAGATAATGAATTGGATTTCCTAATGAGGGGCGATCCCTCTAATTAATTTGTCTTTTTTCTCTAAACGCTTGTAGGTACTTACCTTCTAGGAGTTAAGTAGGCTAGGTACGGACAGCCAACTAAACTCCATTACAAAAATAACTAAGAGTTATTATTCTTAAAATTTTACTTATGTACAGATTACAATTAAATATTTTGCACCTTAACTATCTAAAAGACTGAAATGATACTCGACTTTTGTTGCTCACTAAATTCAGGATATTAATCTAATAACTTAGGTTAATATTGTCTCAAAGATACCAAAACGAAATTGCTCAGACTGTTATTAAATTATTTGCATACTTTTAGCTTTAGCATAACACAAATACCAGTGAATCAAGATTTAGGTAGATAGGTTCCCGTGTTGCTAACTAGAGCAGATGTGACGCAAGGAAATTTATTGTTGTATTTTCACTCTTTCAGGAGGATCTATGAAACTTTACATAGCATACCTATGTATATAAAACAAAGTCAGGTTAGTTATACCATTTATAACTCCAGAACGGCTGGACCGATTTTTAAGATCTTTGATTTATTGGATCTGTCTCCGCCCCGAATAGCAGAATAACTAATAAAAAATGGAAACAATTCAATAAAAAAAAAAGATAATTCATTTTCTCATACACTCGTTCTCATTGAGGCGGTGTGTTCGCCGGGTCAGATAATTTCTCATAAAAGCAACTATCATCTCGTTTCTCTCAAGTTGTCTCGGAAATATGTCCTATAAACTGGTACTTTTAATAGTTTTATCATTTGACGTTAGAACAAGCAAAAAGAGATATATTGCGACGATTGTTACCAAATTGGTTATCTACATCTGTTTCTTTTTCTAATGCGAAGTTATTTCTGTTGTAGAGTCTCATAGGATATACCACGCGAATGAAGTCGCGAGCAAGAAAGTAGTAAACCTAAAAACCATCTTTTAAAACGAAATTCGCAATTCGTTGTAAATTTACCTAATGATATAAGTAGTTTGTAACCTTGACTGTCTCTCAAGATACAGGTTTCCTAGTTTGAGAGGCAGGGTTTTCCATATTGTGTACAGATTTCAGTTCTTCGATTTGTATTGCATTGTGTTACTACCAAAGCTCATTCAAAATGGTCTAACATGTTAAATCTGTATTTTTTATGAAATAAACTTATTATTTATTATTATTTATTTGTTATCGATATGATTCGTTATCGAAAAGTTCTGTATCCAAAGGTATTTTTATTGTACCTACCTATGAACGAATCTATGGTACAAACATCGCTACAGGTTATTGTAGGGCTGAGACAGTATGAAAACAGGATTTTCCTTCTGCTCAATACTATTAAAATATAGGCCACTAGTGACCCTTTTGGAGATAAGCACACAAATTATTTCTGAAAAAATATTGATATTTAGTTGGACCGACGCGACGTTGTTTGAGAAAAAGGCTGGAATAAAATCCTTTCGTGTTTAGTTATCTACCTAGTAAGATTTACAAATTGTTTTCACAGTAAAACCTTAAAAACACACCTTAAAATTACAGAATGTAAGTTTGACGTAGGTATCAACCTTTTTTTACCTTAAGCCGATATTTAGCTCGTTTAAATTATTTTGTTAAAAGAATAACATTTATTTAATCGAACACATGATATTCTGTACAACACCTTTTATATTTTCTTGGTGTCTTCAAAATAAATACAAGACCGTAAATGGAATAGGATGAACGTACTCACGGTCTGTACCCTGGGGAGTGTTCAACATCATAGAAATGTGCTCTTTCTAAACAAAGGAACAACTTAAGTTTCACTCTTTTTTTGTTTTATACCTATTCGTATCTAACCTAACCTTTACAATTTAACGTAAAACTCTTTGATCTTTGACTTGACTCTAAGTAGATTTTCTTCATATCGACGGTCCATATATATTCTACTAATTGGGCCCAGTAGGTAACCAAGATACAATTAATTATATTATGTTGGCAACACCAAGTGAAGCTACTTCGAGTGCTAGCAGTACAGTATTTGAAGGAAGGAACTTCCCTTTAGTATAAAAAACTTCCCGCCACTATTATTTTCTCATGCCGCGAATCGCGTTAGATTTTGTGGATTGATAATATTTTCGGAAATTTTAATGTTTTAAACCCCCTCTGTATAGAAATAGTTAATAATTGCGTGTAAAATTCTTTTAAGTATATATTATGTTTAAGTGGAAATAAAGGGCTGAGGTCAGAGAAAGTAAAATCAATGTAGTACTTGTTTATTCTTTTAAAAACTAGTAAAACAAAACACATCTTATTAAAAAATCACGTCTTCTTAACGTCATCACTCCGTCATTCAAAAGGCCAACTGTCATTTTCCTTTTTAAATACCTCCCACGTCATCCTAAGCATATGTCTTTGGCATACGTCATCTGTCTCACTTACACCTTAGCATTCAGCTCTTTCAAATAATCATGCATTCCATAACGTTCCATTCCTACATATATTACATTTCCAAGCTGTTAGTAAACCGACTTGGTTTTTAATTAATCCATATAGCACGTAGTTTAATTAATGTATTGTTCAGTACTTGTTAATGACACGATTGAGCAAACAGCTATCTACCTCTAACGCCTACATCTGATTCACCCTTGCGTGGTACAAACTGCACCAAATCCTATAGTACCATGTAACTACAAGGAAATTACGCACTGAAATTGTAAACTATTCTACTCAACGGATATCTAGGTTTTGCACAGATGGAAAACGTTTGTTTACTAATTTACCAGTAATTTATTTCCTTCTTCCCCTCCTCATTTTTATCACTTGTACACTGTATTTTCGTCTCATGAAATAGACGTCGAACCTCTACAGAGTTGTATAGGGCACATTAAAAAAATTCGGTACTGTTCGCTGTTGAAAAACTTCCCGATACGAAAACTTAGGTAATATATGTCTGCCGAAACTGGATAATCCGGAAATTGAACATCTTTGCACACAAAAAGTTTTGGTTCAATGTAGGGAACTAAGCGGAGAAGTGGTGACCCAGTTTTAAGTCGTAGGTTCGAACCCAGATAGGCGCTTTACTTTGTGTAAATTATCTCATCACCTGCTTTCAAAATGGTGAAGGAAATATCGTGAGAAAACCGGCATGTCCTACAACCAAATATTGGAAGACATGTGACATCTACCAATTCGCACTGGGCCCGCGTGGTGGATTACGGCCCAGTCCCTCCCACCAAGGGGAGGCCTATGTCCCAGCAGTGGGAACATTATAGGCTGATTATGTAGGGAAATAAAATAATGATATTATTTTCAATAAGACTGAACCATAAGCTTAAACTACACTTCGATATTAGCAAACTCAACAAACTCACTTCAGGGGGCAAAGACCACTACGGTTGGCCATTGTGAGTTCACATTTGGCGTGTTCATGAGATAGTCCAGAGGCTCATTTAATATTACTGACAATACTTGTCAAAAATATCAACATACTGCACTATCGACAGGTCCTGTTAAATAAAGTACCAAAATTAAGGAAAATTAGTTAAAATTGTCGGATTGTCTTCACTATCACCGGTCGTCTAGGATGTCTCACGATATCTTTTTTCACTCTAAGTGGTTTCTTAGTTAAGATAGTAGGTCTAGGTACACAAGATCCTATCAAGAGTACTTGCTTTAATTTGAAACCGCTACTAAGTGCTTACAAAGCGACCAAACTTAAGAACAATCTCGTAGTCGGTACATCATCTACATTTTCTACACATCACATACATACCTACACGGCTTCATTTGTGTACTTGGATTTGGTATTCAGTAATAGAATCATTCTTGTCCTGTTTCTTATCACAAGTGGCAAGTTACTATTGTCAAAGTATATGTAAATCCAATTAATTGACTCTATGTAAGATCACTCAAATTGTCAATCATAGCTATCTTCTCAAGGAAGATTTAATTTGAAACAAGATGATGATTTTAAAAAAATATACAAAATGTTGTTCATCACGGAAGTTTAAATTCAATTAAATTTTTCATTCAACCAAATTATTCTTGGAACTCTTCCCCGCTACGAAATAAGCTCTGTGATATTAATTACAGTTGAAATCAAGTCATGCTTTGATGTTCAGCTTAAAAATACGAGACTCGATGTTTTTAACTTAGTTTTTTACAATCCATTTCAGAATTCAATCGTAGAAAAGGTGGGAAGCAAACTTATGGTTTGTATAATAAAATTCGAAACTTTGTGTATTCTATTTTCGCAGAAATAGCCCATTACAAATAATTTTACGTCTGTATCTAAATATTGTTGACTTTATGTTGGAGTTTTAAGTGTTGGCCGATTGTTTAATTTATACTTGAAAGCATTTGCATCGTAACAATGAAGTATTGAATAAATAAGTAATATTTTAGAAGCTTCGATAAATTTTAACTCTGAAATTATACGATTGATTACGGTTTAAGGGTTGGTTAATAAACTTGTCCAGGAATTTTAATTTTAATTCGCCGCCAATTTCTCGCCCGTACCTATTACGCGCGCACGTTACGTGCAAAAGGAGCGTACCAACTTGTGAGCACTTGGAGACGAATTTTGCCGCTTCAATTCCCTTGATACGTGCACTCGCTCCGAAGTTCGCGCTTAAACTGGACGCAACATGGAGTCTCCAATATCTCGACCTGCGCGCAACACGCGCAACGGCGCGAGTGATCAAGAGTCTGGCGAAGTGCACGTGATTTACGCGCGTATTTTAAATTCGCACAATGCTTGTGGACGCTATGTATCAGTGACCAGTACCTCACCAACGCGCGTAACTATAAATTCGCGCAAAACGATTCGCAGCGAATTCGCCCTACCTGCACAAGGTCTTAGTCTACTTAAAATGAATCGCATAAAGGAAATCAGATAGGTAGACCATTTTGTAATAGTGAATAGAATAGGTGCCATTATTAACACTATCTAGCTAGTGAAATAACCGGGTGTGGGTTACTAGTGAGACATCTCGGCCCGACCATTAATTCACCGTCACGTACTTACATACCTACTGACTGAAGCTACCTTCACAAGAGTTCGGGTTACAGCTACAAACGTACAGGGACGCATTCGTCTTGTTACGAGAAATATGTGACGAATTTTATCATTTAAAATAGAGCTATTTAAGTAGTTTTTACAGAAAAGAGTTATTATTGCGGAAACAATGACCCATTTTATTTTCGAAATAGATAACTGTTTCAACAAATAGCTGCAGCACAGTGAACCGATGCGCGATGCTATCTTTTAAGATTTACTGGACCGCAATTTTAATCGAAGATAAACGTTCCAAGTTCGAGTTTTGGCAAATGCAATTTGATGTAGCTTCTCAAGATTTTTAAAGCTGCCAAGTCCATAACTTGTAAAAGAAGATACGCCCAAGTCAATTCGAGTTCATTTTTCAGACAAAGAGGACGACGATCCCTAACATAATCGGGTTTTTTTTATAAACGTTACTTGAAGTTAGCAATGAATGATAGCAATTGTTTATTCATTCATTTTGATCTTAAAAAGTCTCTTAACCTTAAAGAACGTTTCTGAATAAAGGGTTAAAAGTTTAAAACACAAAATAAATGTATTTACGTATGGGTTTTGGTAATACAGTTTAATCGACCAAACACAAAAGTGCAGCTTCGAACATGTAATAGTCTTAATTGACTTTTAATTTTCAGTTATGTATGGACTTTTCAACTAAATGGATTAGTCGCACCTCAATTCCGATAGTCGATTCTCTGGCAATTTGTAGAACAGTACTTACATTCTCGAAAGCGCTTGTTATTTTCAATGGAAAAAATCCTGCTTATCACGTTAAATCATGTCTGATTCTAATAGGGACCTGCAGGTAGGTACTTACTATATTGATATAACTTCAATTACTGAAGAAATTAGCGATGAAATTCTAATGTATTTCATGTTTTTTTTTTGCCCAAATATGGCAAAGCCATAACGAGGGTTATGATTTTAATTAAAAAAAAACATTCACTGCTTTTTGCTTCTTTCATGAGACTTGGGTATGTACGAAGACAATAGCGGCCACATCTATAGATCCAAAGAGCCTGATATTCGCTTCTTTTGCAACTACCACAGTTTTAGCCCTTTTCCTGTGAACGTTCACACCCGTATCATTTTCGTTTGCTCTGCCATTATTTTCTTTTCGTTACTTTTACTTTGTTCTATTCAACAATTCTTGCTCGATGTTGGAATCCCAAACTAAGTTAGGGAAATTAAACCTTTATAAAACATTAATCATGTAAAACTTTAGCAACAGAACGCTTAAATAAAACTTCCATATTGTTGCTAAATACTGTTGGCAAAGATTCAGCCGAAAACCGCAGTTTTTATTTATTTATTAATATTTGATATGCTTAACAGAAAGCACTTCTACTTGGCAACATTTTAGGTCCTTTTTTACATACTACTAAGTGATCCAAAAACTTCTACAAGTGAAATTAATTCAGACAACGGACATGACACTAATTCAAATTGACCAATAATTACCCAATTGTTACTGACAGCGGGATTGACACGCGTCGTCTTTATTATTATATGTACCAAGGGTTGTTTTCATTACGCTTTCTTGATAAGCGTTAAATTCTACATTTTCTTCACAAAATCTAAAATAATTACATAATATAACATCATTCCTGCATTCAACGGAGGGTTAGGCAAAGGGAAGTGGGTAAGGGTTTAGAAAGGGTTAGGTATAGTGAAACATAATTTACAGACGCCAGCACATCAAGCTGCCCGAAATTGTCAAATTTTCCCAATCAACTTTGAACTGCTTTAGTGCTTTAGTGATAAAATTGAAAATCTATTAAACAAATTTCACACATTGTAGTAGTTTGATGTGCTGGCGTCTGTACACTAACTGAATTATAGCTCGCTCCACTCGCACACAATCGGTAATTTATTCGTAACCATAATTTATTATGAGGTAAATAATGGAAGAATAAAATATTGGTTCTAGTAACACCTTATAATATCGACGTGAATCCTCTGAGATTCACTCGCTAAATTAAATATGTTCAGATAAAAAAGCCTTTTCCACAGTAGGTATACTGACAGCCATAAAAACAACTTCAAACACACACACACACATTACATACACATTACATACACATTACATACATACACATTTATGTTCGTGTAACTCGTCAAAATGTAGGGAACAGCTGATTTTTTTTCGCGATTTCAGGTTTGGTCCCATAGTAAAAGTTGTTCATAATGAAGAGTACAATGACCTCTTAAGAGGTTGCTGGTGTTTTACAAATAACCCTGTATACAAACTTGTGCGTGAAGATACGTATCTAATATAACCCTTTTGAAGAATATTTTTCCAACACCATTAATGTATATACCTATTTGCTGAGTGATTGGATGACACGATAATGTATTTTTCATGTTACGGATCTCAGCGATTCAAAGTCAGGCCCATATTGATGCTGTACTCTAAGATAAACTTTATATTGAATAGTTTCAGTTCGATGTTTTTTCCTGCAAAATGCCCCGTGAGTTGCGTGTGTGCTGCTGAATAAAGTTAAACTTTTTAAAGAAGTATTGAACGAAATGATACATTTTATTATTTTGCTCTAAAGTTGTGAAAGTCAATGTATGTGTTGTCCGACGTGATAGCAACAGCCAAAGCAGTTGATTTTCATTTCCAATTTAAATCATTATAATAATTTATTGGTTAGTTTTCTTCTTACAAAATGTGCCCATTAATTTAAATTTTTCTATCACAATATTATAAATCTTGTAACCGTATGATTGTGTACCGTGATTGTGAAACTGACGTCGATATCTATAATAATAATAATAATAATAATAATAATATTCCACAACTATCACACAACGCCATCTAGTCCCAAGCTAAGCAGAGCTTGTGTTATGGGTACTAGACAACTGATAAACATACTTATATATTTCTAAATATATAAATATTATAGATAAATTACACCCAGACACAGAACAAATGATCATGCTCTTTACACAAACATTTGTCCTGGGTGGGAATCGAACCCACGACCTCCGGCATAGCAGTCAGGGTCACTAACCACTAGACCAACAGGCCTGTCTATGCACACATATTGTTTATGACGCACACAATTTAACTTTTATTGAATTTGAAACGGTTTCAATAGGTGGCATTTGTAAATGAGTGTTACTATGGGCAGAAAAATAAACATTCTGTTAAACATCAAATGGTTTTCCTATGCACAATGTAATTCTAATAACTATTAGCTGAGTTCACCTGTTGTGTGTTGACCGGCCTAGTGCACTTATAACAACCACAATCAATGTTTATTTAAACGCTTGTCCAAATTATGAACAACGCCGCTCTCATCGCGGCAATACTATCCACGTGTCTCTTTTTAACTATTGGAACACAATTTTAATTGTAGAAAAACGCTGAATTAATGACGCCAACTGCAAATGAAAACCGAATCATTTGCATTTTGTTGTCAGGGGAAATCACGACATTACGTGGTTTGAATACTAACATAGCGTGTGCTTTGACAAAAAAATGCTTCATGGACATTAAAGCTGAAAAGAGTGCGACAGAGTGTAAAAAGCTTTTACTGTTTTTATTAGCGACAGACGTGCGGGATACGTACGACATTCACGTGAGAAACAAAAGTTTGAACCGACCCTTTTTGTTTTATTAGGGTTCGATGGCGGACAGGCGGCAACAAGTTCCACACGCCACCCACCCAGTGGCGTGCATTGGTTTTCAGAATAGGTAGGCAGGCACTAGGCCCGGTCTAGTCTAGGCATACGCGGTCACTAATCTGAAAAATAAAATAAAAGTATCTATTTTGAATGTTCATTGTTCAAATTATTTTCTTACCCACGTATGATAATTTAGTGAGTTTCTTAATTGAGGGGCACACACACTAAAATGTAATTGACAGGCATATGGTGATTTATCGAGGTAGGCACTGCTTATATGGCTATAGGCCAGGCACGTCACTGCACCCACCTAAGCTGTGTTGCTTTGTTTATGTATAGTTTGTCATATAAAAACTTTGGATCGGAAAATCGAACTTATACTTCATCGTCTGTTCAATTCACAGTACTCCCAGTGTTTAGAGTATTAGATCATACTCTAAGAAAGTGGAACGGACTTTTTTTAAATTAATTAGTAAATAAACATATGTATGGATGTGTTCTGCTGCCTTAAGCATCTTCTGGGCACGCTCGTTCCATTATAAATCTCATCCATCACTTTTCCATCAGACGTGATCGAAGCCAAGAGCAGGCCAAATCAGCAAGAAAAATACAGTACCTATTCCCCAATGGTACAATTATATTTGGAGCTGGTACTATATGTAGGTATTTCGTAAAATTCAATCTCCACACAGACGCTTACGTGATATCTTTCATATGACATGACGTAATAACCGACATAGTTACTCCGTTTAATATGACACCCCATAACTCAGGAGCTCGGAACATAATTGAGAAAGCCGAGAGATACACAAATAACAAATGAAGATGATGGACAAGGTAATAAGTATTTTTTAACAAATACGAACGAAATAAAACATTGTGTTACACAAATTCCATATGTTCAAAAAGGAAAATTGAATAGCACCCACTCAGGTAGAGATATCGACAATGTATTCAACACAATTGTATAGATATGAAGCGGTACACAGGAAGCAATCTGCCGATATTTCTGAGGTTGTTTGCGACTAAAGGAATCCGTATAAAGTTCATAGCACACATATCAATTCGGAAAGGGATCATTACCGTATCACCGCTGTTCGTGAGCTTGTCCCGAGGCGAGGCGATTACGTTACGATTCCGATTAGTGTGCGTTGCAGTAGGGATTTTCATACAAAGAATACTGAATAGCTAGAGTTGATACGGTGACGATCCCTTTCCGAGTTGAAACTCAACATCTGTCATCAACATCTGTCTCTCCAATTTGTATGTATATATATATATAGGTATTTATATATATATCATTAGTATATAATTATATATATATATATATATTATAATATGTATGTGTATATAACCTATTTATGTATTTGTGTACCTAGTTTTAACAGGTTTTTTTTTCTCATTGTTCCTCTCAACTGAAGCACCTGCCATCTAATCTCTTCACCACCCTTGGTTGACTGGTAGAGAATGCCTAAGGCATTAAGTCCGCCTTTGTACCTTTTTGTGCGAAAAGTTTAAATAAATAAATAAATAAATAAACTCCTTTGAAAGGGCCTTTAAGTTGTGACCGACTTTTTTTTTTATGTAAGTGTTCGTGTCTATTACACGAAAACTTTTGAGAGATGAGGCGTATACATGGAAAACACATGTACAGTCGAGTTCACTAGGTATCTATTGGTAGTGACAATGTTTCTATACAAACTTAGACATCAATAAAATGTTATTATATAAACTGTTCATAAGTAGGTATGTTTCGGTAGTGCAGTCAAAAATATCTGACTACTTATTATAAACATAAATATCTAAATACATAAATAACTAAATACTCTAGATTTCAATATATTTGGTGCAACCTGGGATTCGTAAATATCTATACAGCTTTGAATATTCAACTACATGGCCATTAAATTTATTTTTGCTTGCCGGAGCAGAAGTACGAGTTAATGCAATGTTGCCGTTGAAAGATATCATACAACTTCAAATTGAATTTGTTTCAAAGAAAAAGATTACAATAGGATATACTTCTGTACAGAGATTGTTCAAAGAATCAGTTCGAGACATGTCAAATTGTCAAGATATTTTTCATAGAAAAATTGTATATTTTGTGAACCTAACTTTGCGCTAAATAATATGAACAAGGAATTGCGCACAATTTTTAGAGTCTTTGCCTGTAGCAATATTGATAGATAGACAGTCACAGATTGTTTAAAATTTATTGTAAGGCAAAGCTGTTTAGAGTTTTATGAAATATACCATTGCCTAGCCTACCTATGTATTTTTGATTCATGAACATGCTCAGATATTAAAAAACTCGACTGTACCAACAACTTCTAGAAAATGTAAACTTAATATAACTTTTTTAATAACCCAGTGTCTCTTGATCAAGCCTAGAAAACTGGATTAAGTATCTTACTATCTTAATAAAATTCTTGCTTTTGAAGAATAATACATATTTCGTTTATATTACCTATTTCTTAGATAGTTCGTACCCTATTTGATGTCGCATATTGTAGGTTCATTGTTCATATTGATATAAAAACTTTTTTACAAAAAAAACCGACTTCCAAAGAAAACACTACAAAGTGAAAAATAACTAATTTTGGAAGTCGGTGTCGTTGGTTCCGCATTTTCGTTTTTTGACACCGACTTCCGAAATTAAAGTTATTTTTCACTTTGTAGTGTTTATTTTGGAAATCTGTTGTTTTTTTTTTTTTTGTAAAAAATGTTTTTATTTTTCACTTTTTAGTTCTACTTCTACCTACGCCACACAAATTCATAATAACACTTCTTGCTACAGAGAAATGAGGGTGTACCGTACCGTTTTATACTGAACACATCTACGTACCCCTTTAGAGGGTACAGGCGCGATGTTATTTTGCGAGATTGCGTATGCATCGATATGCGATAGCAGCAATCGCGGTTGATTTGCTGGCATTTATTGAAGAGTTCCATTGTCCGTCTCCGAAACTCGTCATCAGATCTTTACAAAATTTCGGAATACACGTCTTTCGAACAAAAAAAGAATAAAATCGGTAAATAACGGAGTTATGAACTTTAATTTAAAAAAAATATATATATAAACATCCGAATAGAGAACCTCCTTCTTTTTAGAAGTCGGTTAAAAACGTTGCCATTTGCCACTTTCATTATCAGCTTAAGCACGGACTTTTTCTTTATTATCTTGGCAGCAAAAACAATTGACTATCTATCAATCACAATGTGGTCACGCAAAATGGTTATCGTAACAGAATTACTTTTTTTATAAGTACCTAGCAGAGTATTTTCTAGTCTGTATATATTTTAAATGTTAAGTTTACTTCAAGTTATAATAGCTTTCTAGTAATCAACGCTTACTAACGGCGAGAGTCATCAGAAGATAATTAAGAATCAAACGAACTTACCTTGTGAAGTTTGATATCTAATTATACGAGTGTCTTGACCGAAGATGATTACAGTTTACATGCAGCAGCACGCGAGTTGATGCTGTCCTAATCACACTTTTAAAGCTATTTAAGTGCTTATATAATTTATTTTTAAATAAATAAATTTTAGAAAAAGATCGTGTATTGACTACTTTCCCCCACTGAAGTGCAACCCGCCATCGCCGTCGGAACCTTTGACTCATTTTTTAGAGCTAAGTAGTTTTTTTTTTTTTTTTTTTTGAGATTTTGGGACTATAAGGGAGGGAGGGAGTGTAATCATCTTCGGTCAAGACACTCGTATAATTAGATATCAAACTTCACAAGGTAAGTTCGTTTGATTCTTAATTATACTTCGTATCTCTCCCGAAGATGATTACAGTTTACATGCAGATGTTCAGAGCATCGAAAAAAAATAAATAAATAAACATTGAAGCGATCGAAAAACAATTAATTACTATTTATTAATTTTTAGTCACAGTAACATAACGTAGACTTATCTGTCTATATAACAATCATTATAACATACTACAATGAGAAATAATCATCTAAAGAGTGCATCTATAAATTCAGTTTCATTGGAGGTTGATAGATTCTTATTATAATATTTTTGGAATACATGAGATGATTCAGTCCAGCCTGCGGCCTTTCGGATAGCTTCCAGATTGACACCTGTTCGGCGAACAGCAGACGTGGACGCGTGCCTTGTGCTGTGCGCACCATACAGTTTTACATCTATGCCACTCTTTTCTAATATTTGTTTTACCCAGTGAGACAAGGTTTGAGAACCCACTTTTTTATGTGGTTTTTGATAACTTATAAATAAAGAATCTTCTTGACAACGTAAGCAAGCAGTTTTATCTATATAATGTTTGAGAGTTAAAGCTGGGCAAACCTTAGGGTTTTCTATAATATAAGGTAATATAATCAATGGTTGGTAAGCGCCGGGCCTTGAGGTTTTTATTATATCTTCAATTTTTATTAGAATTTTTTCGGAATCAAAAGTAATATTTTTTATTTTTATAAGACTTAAAGTCTGCATTCTCTGTGCAGACGCTAGTGCTAAAAGAGTTACAGTTTTTAACGATAAATCTTTTAAAGTAATTAAATCATTTGACAAATAATTTGTTAAGTAGTTTAACACTAGATTTGGGTTCCAGGTGGTGTGGTATTTTGGTGCGGGTGGTTTTATACGATAAACCCCTTTAAAGAACCTTTTAATACAATCGTTACAAGTCACTTCCTGACCTAACAGTATAGATAACGCTGAACGATAACTATTAAGTGTGCTGTAACTAGCACCTGAATTGAATTTGTAAGTTAGAAATTCTAATAATTGAGTAATATTGGAATCACAGTAATCTAATCCTTTACCATTACAATATAGCCACCATGATTTTAGTGAAGTATTATATTGGTTCAGAGTGTTTAGGGAGAAAGAGGACATCATTATATCGAGAGATTCGTTGGGTATTCCACGCCTTAGTAGCGACTGCCGGATAATTTCCCTGCCATCAGCGTGAGATCCGCGTGGAGAGGATGCTCCTCCCTGAAAGGGGAAAATAGTAAATTTCTGTCAGGCTTAAAGTACAGTACTTTTGAAATAAGTAATTTTAACCAGACTGGGTACCACGGTTGGGTTGGCCAATAGGGAACCACTACAATTCCTTCTGCTTGGTCATGTTTAATCTTATGTAGGACTTTTGAGATAAGACTAAAGGGAGGGAAAGCATAAAATTGTATATGTTTCCAGTTAAATGTGAATGCATCGATAATTTCGGAATTTGGATCTAATTTCCAAGAAGCATATCTGTAACATTTATGATTCTGACTATTTGCAAATAAATCGAATTGTGGAGTACCGAGTGACAGTGTTATTTTAGTAAATGCGTAATCTGCTAGTTCCCATTCCGTGTCTATATTATATGCCTGACGAGATTCAAAATCTGCTATTAAATTATCTTTGGATTGGATATAAGATGCAAAAACATGTATACTGCGATTTTCACACCATTGCCATATATCGCGCGCAATGTTATTTAAGTGTGTGAATTGAATACCTCCCATTTTGTTAATATAGGCAATTGCTGTAGTATTGTCTATTCTGAGTAAGATATTGCAATATTTAAGGTGTGATGCAAAGATTTTTAGACCATAAAAAGCTGCAAGTAATTCTAGAGTATTTATGTGTAGTGATAATTGGGAATGATTCCAATGTCCATGAGCGGTTTCATTATTGCAAACTACGCCCCAACCAGTGGCTGAAGCGTCGCTGAATATTACATGAGTATAATCATTTGTTTGAAAGGAACAAAATGAGGAGTCGATGTGTTCTTTCCACCAAATTAAATCATTTTTTACGCAATCTCGTAATATCATATGTTTATTATAATTGTTAGAATAATTTAGTGCCAGAAATTTTTCTCTTTCTAGAAGTTTTGTGTACCTATAACCAGCCGTATTTAACAGCGGGACATACTGAAGTTAACAGACCTGTAAATCTAGCAAGTTCTCTAATTGTGCATTTGTTTGTATGTAACAACTTGTTTGACATTAATTTTATGCGGTTTTTCTTTTCAATGGGTAATGTTAGGGACATATTCCTTGAATCAAATATAAAACCCAGAAAAAGGCATTTTTTACTTGGGTAAATTTTGCTTTTGACATCATTAATTAAAAAACCTAATTTTAATAATAATTCTTTTGTCGCTTTGACGTTAATAAGACAGCTTTCATAGGAATTACCGATGCATAAAAAATCGTCTATATAGTTAACCGATAAATGACCTAATGAACGTAAATAATGTAATGCAGGTTTGAGTAATTTAGTGAACACGTAGGGTGCAGTACAGAGACCAAACGGCAAAACTTTAAATTCGAATAATTGATCCTTGAACTTTTCTGAGTTCCAATTAAAACGAAGGTAAATCCTGTCACTTTTGGCAATTTGACCAAAAAATACGCGTCTTTTAAGTCTATGCTTGCCATATAACAATTTTGATCAATTAATTTTATAGCTGTACGATAGTCTTCCATTTTAAAATGGTCAACATGAATGAATTTATTTAAACTTTTTAAATTAAGGATGAAACGATGTTTTCCGTTAGTCTTAGGCACTGTAAATATGGGTGAGACGAATTGTTTGTCACAAAGGGTACATTGAGAAATAAAACCTGATTCTAATAGCTCATAAATGCAATTATCAATTATGGTAGTTTCTGTGACCGTGTATGACCTTTTAGGTATGCTTGTCTGGTGTGGTTCACAAAGGAATGGTATTTCATAACCTTTAATCCAAGACAGTATAGTTTTGTCATTAGTAATATGATGCCATTCGTAAATGTAATGTTGTAATCTGCCGGCTATAGGTACATTATTGTTGTCTACCTGTGACGAGACGATTAGCGGCGTCGGGCTGCGTAGTTGGCCGTCCGTGCGCGCGTGGCTGTCTGCGCGCGGCGATGGTCCCGTGGCTGCGGTGGTGGCTGGCGCCGAATCTGGTTGGGGTACACTCGCGACTCGGCGGCTGGTGCCCGCGGTGCCCCCCGTGCGTTTAAAGCACCGGTTTGACGATAAGTAGAAGTATTCGGCTGATTACGCTGTTGACTGAATTTCCCACTATTTGCGGTGAACTTCAATTCTGATGCAGACATTGTTATGGCCTTGGTGGATTTAAGATAATCAGACAAATTAGAACCGAATAAATAATCGTCTATTTTAGTGTTTTTTATTATTTCTCTTTTTTGTTTACTAATAGCATTAATGATAGTGAATCTTCTAGACAGAGATTCTCTGTAGTGCGTATCGCACATCAGCCGCCCTGCATCACTGAGTGTTTTTATAACCTCTTGTGGGATGTTTCCGGTTTGTGACAATACTATATTTAATGCTTTGCTGATTGCTGAGATGCAGCAGGACATTTGATTTTGTTTTGCTCACTGTATGAATCTCTTTTAATGTTGGAATCAGACAGTGCCGATTTTAACTCAGGATTTAGCATAGGTGCTTTCATGTATATACAATTTTCAGCAGGTAGATACTGTTTTTGGAGATCAACTTTTTCCTCTTTAGTAAGGCCATTAATTAAGATGTGTTTCCATCATGTTGCCAGATCCTTGTGTAAGTTATCTCCAAACGATTTGTTTAGTGTAGGGTCTGAACCTAATAATTGCAAAATATCCGGGTCTAGTTCATCAGGATTTTCATCAGCCGTTCCTTCACCTTCTAATGGCACCTCAGTAGTTAGGATCTCCTCTGTAAGGGAGTAAAATATAATAATTAGTCGTCAGTGGGTACTTTATCCACACACGATTTACGTCGGGATAATTAAGTTGGTGTCGTAATGTATGTACCTACATGTATAACGGTCATAATATCCACACACGATATACGTCGGGATATCACAATGAATTCATTCATTTTATGACACTTATAACAGGGAAGGCATCCACACACGATATACGTCGGGATATTAATGTTGACGTAGTAGGTCTGTAGTTAAGTACCTATGTACCTATGGTGACTGCCATAGTATCCACACACGATAAACGTCGGGATATTTCAATGAACTATATTCATTTTAAAATTAGTATTTAATTTATGTGCATTGCACAGTCTCAAGGCGGTAGGAGAGAAAAATTATGTGTAGGTAGTTGTCTATTCACTAACCTTGTGGTTCTGGATCACTGGTTAAATCGTGCGGTAGTGAGTGCGAAGGATATAAAGCTGGTTCACCTTCCGATGACGTTGAAGAGATTCTTCTTCGTTTTTTAACTAAATTTTTCACTTTTTTTAGTAGTTTCTCGACACTGTCATTATCGTTCTTATCAGATCGCTTTCTTTTTCCCATGGTGTAACGCAATAAATGTTATTTCCGGACGAGCAAAATTTACGTGTGAGTCGGATAACACTAAATCACGTAATGAGTCAAAGGTTCCGACGGCGATGGCGGGTTGCACTTCAGTGGGGGAAAGTAGTCAATACACGATCTTTTTCTAAAATTTATTTATTTAAAAATAAATTATATAAGCACTTAAATAGCTTTAAAAGTGTGATTAGGACAGCATCAACTCGCGTGCTGCTGCATGTAAACTGTAATCATCTTCGGGAGAGATACGAAGTATAATTTGATGTCTGCTCCCAACATACCCAAGGTGAGCTGCATTGTGTAAAATAGACAAATAAGCAATGGCATACACACCAACCAACTCAATGAGAGTTGAAGATTTATTTATAGTCTTACAAATTGATAGACCGATCAAAGAATCACCCTGAGATAAGTGACCTGCATTCGAAACAGACAATACCTACATTGCGCGATTTATAATTTCTAACGTGCGTGACGATATCGTCGTGGACGTCCACGTCTGTAGCGCACATTGGTTCAGCAGTATTTTTATCTGTCATATTACAAATGGCAATTGCATGGAAAGATGGAGATAGTCTGAAAAAAGTTGAATGTAGAAATATCAGTGCATAGGTCTGCAGTGCTTTTCGCAGCATCTAGTTCAATTCAATTTTCATCATTATTTACTTATATATCTAACGTGTAACGTCAAATGAACAAAACCAATTAGAGCATTGAGTTAAAAGCATAATACAATGATCAAAACAATTTTTTTTTTTAAAGCTAACTATTTTTATTAAGAAAATCGTGTTGATCCTAGCATTAGTTTATGCATTCAAAATTGAGTATTATTGCCTTAAGACTTAATTTTCTTTGGCTCGATCGGGGGATAGTATAGCAAAATACATAATTTAAAAAAAAAACCTTTATTAAAAACTAGCTTTTGCCAGCGACTTCGTCCGCGTGGAATAATGACTTCCGGAAATTGAGGCACTAACTCCCATAGAGTTTAACCGATGTGCTCTTTCTTCTGCCGATTCTTGAGAACGCGTATTTCTCATTCAACGCGTTTTTCAAGACAATAGCGGGCGGACGCCGGCGTCCGCTTGGGGCTTGAATAACTAAAAATATATAACTACGTCTAATATATAAAATAATATATAATAAAACCTACTTCACTTAAAACTAAATACCTATAACTACTATAATTAATAATACCTATACCTATAATTAATAAAAGTACCTACGCTTTTACCTACTTAATATTATAAAAAACTGAACATAAATTAACCAAAACTTACCTACTACTAACTAACTACTACTAACCTATTACTACTTCACCTAAAAAGAAATCCTGTTTTCCCAACATTTCCCTTCACTGCTCTGCTCCTATTGATCGTAGCGTGATGAAAAGTATACTATAACCTGCCCAGGAGTATGAAGAACAATTGTACCAAGTTTCGTTGAAATCCGTCGAGTGGTTTTTGTTTCTATAACGAACATACAGACAGACAGACAGACAGACAGACAGACAAAAATTTTACTGATTGCATTTTTGGCGTCAGTAACGATCACTAATCACCCGCTGATAGTTATTTTGGAAATATATTTCATGTACAGAATTGACCTCTCTACAGATTTATTATAAGTATAGATATAGATGACTGAAATCGATTTAGTAGTCAATTATGAACAAACGATTTTCAGGTTTTGCGCATTTAACGTTACACGTTGTATATCTCAAAAACAAAAACTTATGTGTATTATATTCGTATATCACTAATTGTTTAAAAAGATATATTTTGAATTGTGTGTTACAATGTAAATTAGTAATTTGGCAGCATCCAGTTCAATTTAACTGGAAAACGCTACTTCGCAGTAATACTAAGTAGTATGCGCCGCACCGCGTTGTGGGGCTTACGTGTAAATTATTTCGCTACATATACCTTTGGGACACCAAAGTTCTCAACACAAACTTTAGATACTGGCAAAACAATTTCGTTTCGCAGAAAAAGCTCTAGTTTTATAAAGGTAATTTACAACAAGCCGAAAGTTTTATGTACCAAAGGAAAAGGCAACGTGTTATCGTAGCATTTTGGTACAAAAACATACAATTTATTGTTTGCAACATTTTTATAGTTCAGTTAGCGTGAAGCGAAATGCTTACTCCGTCAATTTCCTTGATTGACGACATTAATCTTAGCAGCGGGTACCATGATAAATCTTAGACGGGCAAGCGTCACCAGTCACCACGCTTTTTGCAATTAGGACAGACCGTAAATTTTCTTAATGAACCGTTACTTGCATTGTTTGTTAGTATTCCTCACGTAGATTCTTTTTCATCATGATTGTAACTGGGGGGCCCGTGGCTAAATAATAACAGCCGCACAGGTCGATCGATGGTGTTAAGCTACGCTTGCCGCCGTTGGTCTATGGATGGGTGACCATCTTTACATACCGAGACCCCTCCGTGCCTCGGAAAGCACGTTAAGCCGTTGGTTCCGGCTGTCATTCGTGGATCTTTGACAGTTGTTACTGGTAGTCAGAAGCCCGAAAGTCTGACAACCAGTCTTACCAAGGGGTATCGTATTAACCAGTAACTGGGTTGTGGAGGTCAGGTAGGTAGTCGCTCCATGTAAAACACTGGTATTCAGCTGCATCCAGTTAGACTGGAAGCCGACCCCAATATAGTTGGGAAAAGGCTAGGAAGATGATGATGTAACAGTATTTTTCTTGAACCATATAAATTAAGATGTGTAATAGGGAAGAAAGTAAAACATGCTATTTTAAATACGGAGATGTTGTGAGTCACCTGATATTCATCTATATGGCAATCTCATATTTCAAGTTACAACATAGAAATATTTCTAATAATGTAACACATCTTATTTAAAAGAGAAGCATTTTTTCTCTTATTGATTTGGCCCTTTTCCTATGTCTACACGTATATACAATGTGTTAATGAAATAACCCAAAACCTGAAACTAGTTTGTTTAGAATCGGCAGCAAAATCGAATACAATAATTTTTAATATGGGTTATTTTTTTGGGGGTGCTAGAGCTGGCGCCAAGGCCGGGAAGCGCGCCGGCGGCGATAGAGCTACGAATCTGTAAGAAGTAGCGCGACAACAACATTTACAAATATCTTTTACTATAATTTTTGAAAATAAATAATTATATGTCATATCAATTTATTAATATAAAAATCGGTTGGGGTGTCCGAGGTTTTGGGTTATTTCATTAACACTTTGTATATAGGCATGTCTTACTTTGACTGTCAATCAAATTTTTACTGACACTAATATTTTATTGCGTAATCTATGACGAAGCATAAAACGTACTTAAAGGATTATCAGAGGGCAGAAGCCCTCTGATAATTCTGGTATCGATAATGTTCACGACTTAAGGTTTTACATTAAGATTTAAAAATTTTGATCTAAATTACTATGGATTTATTAATTCAGTATTACTTGCGTATCATAATTCTCAAAAAAACTGTAGGTACTCAATCGTAGCTTCCGCTTTGTCATTTTTAATGGAAAGTACTGAAAATGTTTTAGTAACACTTAGTAAGTATTTAATAGATAAACAATAAGTGATCACCCATTGTTCCACCAGACATGTCCTTTGAAACGCGACCTTCCGAAATCTAAGATAATTAATAATTAATTAAAATTTTTAAAGCGATACGATTTAAGATCAAAGAATCGAACATGATTACAGATAGGTACCTACTTTTAAATCAATCGACGAACGCTGTGTAAGCGAACGCTGTGTGTGTGTGTTAGGAAGAATGTTCCAATTAATTTAATTAAATAACTGTCTTGTTTGTTTTCCTCTCACTAAGAGGAGGCCTGTGTACCAGCAGTGAGAACATTTTAGACTGATTAGGCTTGTTTTTTACTGAGTAGACCATTACATTTTACGGATACACGAGAACAATAGAAAACAAAATGAGAGAACAATACCAGACACACGCACAATCTCTTATTTGAAAAAGAAAACCGGGCTGCTTGTTGAAAGAAACAAAAAATTTAAATAGGTATTACATACCAACTCAAGCCATCTTTCCATGGGGGTGAGCAGCAATTACAGAAAGCCTGCTGCAATCGATAAAGGAAATATACCTAAATATTACAGCACCCTAATTCCGTAACACCAATCAGTCAGAATCTGAATCATTTTGACGGATATTGCGAATCCATTGCTTCATATGTTAGAAAAATTTGTCTGCTTAACAACGTACCTAAATAACGCAATTAATTTTGTTGAGCTATCAAAATGAAAGCCATTCTTACTGTTGGTGTGTTATACCTACAATTACGCCGAAGAACATAAACATAACGTCGCGCCTGTATTCCCCAAAGAAATAGGCCTAAGTATACCTACATGTATGGAAATATTAATAAATTATTAGGTAGATATTGTTACATCATTAGGTACGTTACGAATAAAATAAAGCGAAAAAGAACCTACATGTATGAAGCGTGAAACACATCAAGCGTGATGCGAAGGGCTAACGTATTTTTAAACTTAGAAGGAGGGGTTTGTTAATGACAAACGCTTTTACACGTCAATCATATTTTTTTAAACTAGATGACGTCGGCGTTTCCTATCTGACTACTCTAAGAAAAAAGGCCGAAACAAACTCAGAAGTCACAGTCTCTTTTAAAGTTCACATATAATCTTGGTCAGTTTATGTGAAGACTACATGGTCTTCTAATTGGTGTCCGAAATAGTATTTTGAGGAAAGAACTATACAGATTGAGTGGACCAGTCTAGTCAGTGCACGCATTTGTCAATAATCAAGCAGCTCAACTCAAAACTTAAGGAGCTCAACTATTCGACGAACAATTCCAAAGAAAGTATATTTGGGTAGGCCGCATAAATTACTCAAACTGCCAGACCATGACTAAAACTAACTGAAAAAAAAATAATAAAGATCAAAGAAAATTAACTTATCACAAAAATATATAACAAAAAAAAATAGATTGAACACTACAAAATATAAAATGGGCGATCTTAACGCTTTATTCTTAGGATAAGACTTATTCTAGGTATAAAAGTTTGGTGAAATTCGCCCTTATTGCGGTATAAGGGTTGGTTAATGATTTTGAACCCATAAATGAATTGAATAACGGAAATCAAGTAGGTAAGCCCTTTTGTGGTAGTAAATAGGTGCCGTTATTAACACTATCTAGCTCATGAAATATCCGGGCCTGGGTACTTAATGAGACATCTGGCCCGACCATTAATTCACCGTCACGTACTTACGTACCTAGTGACTGAAGCGAGAAATATTTGATGAATTTTATCATTGAAAATAGAACTCTTTCCTTATATTAAAACCTAAGAAGTTTTTAATATATCGACGCTTGAAAGGTTAAATTGACTAAGCGACATAGGGCTAACATTACAGAAGAACAGTTAATCATATAAATTACTAGCTGACCCCGCAAACGTCGTTTTGCAAAAAAAAAAATAGATAGTAGCCGATTCTCAAACCTACTGAATATGCACACAAAATTTCATACAAATCGGTCCATCCGTTTCGGAGGAGTATGGTAACTAACACTGACACGAGAATTTTATATATTAGAAGAAGATGTTTCTGATCTATATACATATAATAAAACAGTAAAAAAACTGTGTCTGTACATTGAATATATTAAAAAAAAAATACTTGACCCCGGTTTAGAAACAGTAATAGAGCACGAATCCAAAAAAAAAAATGTGTCTGTTTGTCTGTTTGTCTGTTTGTCTGTTTGTTTGTACACGCTAATCTTCGGAACTACTGGACGGATTTGAATGATTTTTTTTTGTTGTATAGGATTTAAGTCTGAGCAACATATAGGCTATAATTTATTTTGGAAAATGGAACACCTGATGCAGAACCGCAACAGACCAGCTAAAGTATAAGAGATACAAAAATGGTACTATAGCAAAAATTGTTTCACGTGATGAGCATTTTCTGCTGAGAGAATAAATTTGAAGATCTGGAACACCTGATGTGGAACTCCAAGAGCCCAGCTACACCATAACATATATAGGAATGACGATTTAGCAAAAGTTGTTCAATCTGATGAGCACTCTCTGTTGACTTATAAAAATCGAAGATCTGGAACACCTGTTGTGGAACTCCAAGAGCCCAGCTACACCATAACACATTTAGGAATGACGTTTTAACAAAAGTTGTTCAATCTGATGAGAACTCTCTGTTGACTTATAAAAATCGAAGATCTGGAACACCTGTTGTGGAACTCCGAGAGCCCAGCTACACCAAAACACATATAGGAATGACGTCTTAGCAAAAGTTGTTCGATCTGATGGGCATTTCCTGTTGACTTATAAAAATCGAAGATCAGAAACATCTGATGTGGAAATCAAAGCTATCACTAATTTCACTGTATAATTATAAAATAACATAAGCTGGGAGTACCTCCACGCGGTGAAGGCGGTAACAGCTTAGGACTGATTTTCGGTGACGATGGTATATCATTGAAAAGTTGACTCTACTGGTCAAAACTCCAATTTATTTTTTTACTTTATCAATAAATATGCCTTCGGGCTTATGTTATTTGAGTGTTTAATTTCCTTTGCCATTTATCTTCGTGACACGGTAGCCTACCCGGTAACGCAGGGGAGCAGTCACTTAGATTTTAATTGATCAGGTATATTCACAATAAAACTATAACCATGCCAAGAAAGAGGTCAAATCTTTCCCAATGTTCCAAAGGAGCTGAAAGATTGAGGATCATAAGATCCCATGAATCTACCGAAGAGCGTCAGGAGAGACTTGATGCTGTTCGAAAACATCAGGCTGCAACTCGCTCCGTGGAAACCTCTTCGGATCGCGAAGCACGCCTGCGTTCTCAGCGTATTCGCACATCTACTAACAGGTCTTTTGAAACGAGTGATGAACGTGATGCGCGAGTAACCGGTGATCGAGATTATCATACACTGTCCCGAACACGCACACAACAAAATATTCAAAATCAGTTAGAAAGTGAGAGAGAAAGAATTGTTGGAGTACGGCATGAAGAGACAGAAGAAGAGCGCAACGAACGTTTGAATTCTGATCGACTTCGAAATTCTCTGAACAGAATGTCGATATCATCTGAAGAATCGGATGTGTCTCAAGACAGAGACACATCCGATCCGACAGAGATATAGCCGTAAGACGTGGCAACCTTCTTTGGGTTGATAAGGAACGGAGTGCATTTACGTATACTCTTATGAATGACTTGATTGACTACGCCACGTATTCCGCCATCGGAGGTATGGTTCAAAATTGTACTTTTTGTGAAGCTGTTAAATGGCAAAAAGAAACAAACGGTATGTGTTGCTCAGGTGGAAAAGTACATATTGAAATATTACAAAATCCTCCAGAAATATTAAGATCACTGCTAATTGGTAACCATCCACAGTCAAAACATTTCTTGGACAACATCCGTATACAATGCCTTTCAAATGACATCTTTTGGTGCGAAACAGATTTCAGGAGGCCCATTTATGCCAACATTCAAAGTGCAAGGCCAAGTTTACCACCTTATTGGTTAATTATTGTCTGAAAATGACCCCAAGTTTCTCCAAATATATTTCGTATCCAATTATCAAGATCAGGCAAATATTAGAAACCAAAACTTTCCGCACTTGAACAAATAGTCTGATTTCACTGCTTCAAAATATGTTGCATGAAGTAAATCCTTACGTACACAGTTTTAAATCTGCCTTAGAATCTATAAAAATATATATAAAAATGGTGCCATAGCAAAAATTATTCCACGTGAAGAGCATTTTCTGCTGTGAGAATAAATATGAAGATCTGGAACACCTTTTGTGGAACTCCAAAGCCCAGCGACACTACAACATATATAGGAATGACGTCTTAGCAAAAGTTGTTTAGTCTGATGGGAATTTTCTGTTGACTTACAAAAATGAAAGATCTGGAACGTCTCGAATCGTCTCGCGCATCCCGTTGTTTTCCCGTCCCCGGGCTCTTAGAATTCGACATCAGACGTTTCAGATCTTCGATTTTGACGACCCCGTTGTCGCTGGCATAATCAACAGGATCCGCGTACGAAGTCGCGGGCAGAAGCTAGTGATAAAATAAGATTTCTAAAACGTGATTTCAGACTTGGTCCCATAGTGAAAGTTGTTCAATTCGATGGTCTAAAGCACCCTCTTAAAGTTTTACAGGTTAATTTTATAACACTTTGTATATATTTTTTTTATTTATTGTTTTTCTTTTAGACAAAATGGAACAAATAATCAGGCATACATTAACTTCGATTTTAAAGGTGGCGATGGACGACCGAGCTTGGGCATCAGCTACTCTTCCCATTCATACGGGGGGCTTCGGTGTCCACAAAACTATATTAATTTACGTAGCGGCTTTCATATACTCGGTCACTAATAATTGAATCAGGAAAACCCTAGCCTCCACACTGATTAATTCTGTTATGCCGTGTTTCACCGAGGCTATGAATGCCTGGAGACTCGCTTGCCCAAATACTTACAGATCCACCCGAAAATCCATCTTCCCACAGACGATGGGATGAGCCGTTCTGCAGAGTAGTACAGAACATTTTACTTGACTCGTCTGCTACTACTGCGGAGCGTGCCCGCCTGCCGGCTGTGAGTAGGCGGGAGTCGGGTCTTTGGCCTCATGCACTACCTTCGTCGAACATAACATTTAGCAGAGCAGAAATTTCCTTATAAAGACCATGGTCTTTAAGGAAATTTCGAAACAGCTGTTTGACACTTCCCGTGACCCAATGGCTGACTTTTACCTTGGCCAGAGGCTAAGCATTGCCATACAACGTGGTAATGCTGCCAGTCTCTTGGGTACATTACCAGCCGACAGCGATGCGAATAGTTTTAGTTAAGTTAGGATTTAATTTTGTTATTTTTATTAATTGATTAGATTTTAGTTGTTATTTGCTTACTTATTATTTAAATTTACTAAAAGAAGCAGTTTTTCTTTGAATTAATTCATTTTAATTTAACTAAAACTTTCTTGAATATACGTTTAGTAGTTTTTTTACGGAAAATACTGATTATTGTGGATATAATGTCCCATTTTATTTTCGAAACAGAGATTTATTTCAGTAAATAGCCGCAGTACAGTGAACCGATGCGCGATGCTATCTTTTACGATTTACTAGACCGCAATTTTAATTGAAGATAAACGTTCCAAGTTAGAGTTTTGGCAAATGCAATTTGATATAGCTTCTCAAGACTCGTAAGGCTGCCAAGTCCATTACTTGTAAATGAAGATACGCCCAAGTAAATTCGAATTCATTGTTCAGATAAAGAGATTGATGGTCCTTAACTAGAGTAGCAACAAAGTAACATAGTTTGTAAGTGTGTATTATATATATATAACATCATATGAACCAATGTCTGAGGTATTTTTATATATATAATTATCATAATGGGATTTGTTTATAAACGTTGCTTGAAGTTAAATAATGATAGCGACTGTTGCAAAACGTCTCTTAACGAATAAAGGGGTAAAAGGTTAAAACACAATAAAATGTATTTACATTTCGGTTTAATTACAATAGCTTAATCGACCAAACACTAAAATGTAGCTTTGAACATGTAATACCCTTAAGGGTTTTTTAGTGTTTCAGTTAGGTATGGACTTTTCAACTAAATGGATTAGTCGCACCTGTGCCAATTAATCCGTCGCCAATTCCGATAGTCGATTCACTGGCAATTTGTAGAACAGTACATAATAAAGAGTATTCTATTCTATTCTATTCTATAAATATTAAAACGTAGGTACCTGCTTGTCATGTTAAATCACGTCTGGTTCTAATAGGGACTTTAAATAGAATTTCATGTTTATATTTTTACCCAACTATGGCAAAACCTAAGGAGGGTATGATTTTAATACAAAAAACATTACTGCTTTTTACTTCTTTCATGAGACGTAGCTATGTACGAAGACAACATCGGCCACATCGTTCGATCCGAAAAGCCTGATATTCGCTTCTTTTGCAACTATCACAGTTTCAGCATTTTATCCTGTGAACGTTCACTGACTGACACCCGTATCTCTGCAGATTTTGATTTGTTCTGCAATTATTTTCTTTTCGTTACTTTTACTTGGTTCTTAGTTTTATTCAAATATTCTTACTCGATTTTGGAATCCTAAACTACGTTAGGGAAATTAAACCTTTAGGTATTGATCAAACGAAGCTTAGCAAATAAACTACTTGGTTGATTCGTATAAACATTAATCTTGTTAAGCTTTAGCAAAAGACGGGTTAAACAAAACTTCCATATTGTTGCTAAATACTGTTGGCAAAGATTCAGCCAAAAGCCGCAGTTTTTTTTTAAACTAAACAGAAAGCACTTCTACTTGGCAACATTTTAGGTCCTATTTAACTTAGCACTGAGTAACCCAAAACTCTTAGAAGTGGAATTAATTAGGATATGCAACATGATACCAATTAAAATTGACCAAATAAGTAGTTGTTACATAGCGATAACGGGATTGATACGTCTTCTATATTATATACCAAGGGATGTTTTAATTATGGTTTGTTAGTAATCGTCATAACAAAGATATTTTTCACAAAATCTAAGCCTTCGAGGAAATTAAGCGTGTTGTTATGTAACCATATTCCCCGAAGGCTTAGGCACAGGGAAGAGATTTAGAAAAAGTTAGATAAAGTGAAACATACATTAACTGAATTACAGGACGTTCCACTCGCACACAATAGTTAATTTATTCGTAACCATAATTAAATTATAATAAAAACATTTTCTCACACATCAGGCATTAGTACTTATTCGATATCTCATACACACAAAAAAGTTGAGATAAATAATGGAAGAACAAAATATTAGTTCTAGTAACACCTTATAATATCGACGTGATTCCTCTGAGATTCACTCGCTAAGTTAATGTGTTTTCAGATACAAAATCCTTTTCCAGATAGGTATACCGAAAACCATAAAAACGACCTCACAGAACGCTACGTGGTTTAATCACACTGGGTGGCAAGTACCTATAAAAACTTGTGCGTGCATATACGTACCTAATTTGACCCTTTTGAAAAATATTCTTTCCAACACCATTAATGTACATATTTGTTGAGTTATTATGGATGACGCGATAATGTATTTTTCATGTTATGGATCTCAGCGGTTTTGGGTCAGGCGCATATTGATGCTGTGCTCTAGGATAAAGTTTAAAAGTATTGACATACTTTTATTATTTTTTTCCTGCAAAATGCCCCATGAGTCGCGTGTGTGCCGTTGAGTAAAGTTAAATTTCTTAAACGAGTATTAAACGAAATAATCAAGTTCTTTTTTTTTTGCTCCAATGTTATGAAAGTCAAAGTTATGTTTTGTCCGACGTGGTAGCAACAGTCATTGCAGTTGATTTTCATTTCCATTATAATAATTTGTTGATTGAAGATGAACATTCTGTCATACATCAAATTGTCTTCCTGTGCATAATGTTATTCCAATAACTATTAGAATCAGACGTCATCTGTTCTGTGCTGACCGGCCTAGTCCACTAATAAACCCACGTATATACCTACATGCGTTTATTATCACTAATAACACACAACAACCACAATCAATGTTTATCTAAACGTTTGTCCAAATTATGAACAACGGCGCTATCGTTGTGGCAACACTATCCGTGTGCAGCTTTTTAACTATTGGGAAACCATTTTAATTGGAGATAAACGCTTAATTAATGACGCTAACTGCAAATGAAAACCGAAACATTTGCATTTTGATGTCAGGGAAAATCACGGCATTACGTGGCTTGAATACTAACATATACACAGGTGCGTGCGCTTTGACACAAAAATGCTTCATGTGTAAAGCTGGAAAGAGTGCGACAGAGTGTAAAAAGCCTTTTATGTTTTATTAGCGAAGTTGTGCGGGACGCGCACGACATTCACGTGAGGCACAAATGATTGAACCGACCCTCTTTGTTGGTTCGACGGCGGACAGGCGACAACAAATTTCACATACCGCCCACGAAAGTTTTGCGTGTAGGTTTCTGTTCGTATCCGAACATAGATTTCAAGGTTTTTAGTTTTTATTACGCTGGCAACTGGGGAGGTTAAAGAAAAAGAAGAAAGAAAAAATAACGGTGAAATAAAACGTGCTTTGAAAAAGATTATATCGAAATAAAGTGATTAAAAAATTATTATAATTTCATTTATGTTCTCGCCACGAACATAAATTTGGTTCCGATACCGGGAATCGAACCTGAGCCTCCTGGGTGAGAGCCAAAACTTCTAATGCAAGAAGTGTGGTTTCATGATATAAGGTGGGATCAGCCTTTGCCCACACATATTAATAAAAAATGGGTTGAATTTGCCCAAGATTTGATAAATATGCCATGTATTGCTGTTCCTAGGAATGCAAAAGGTATTTTATGTGATAGCTTCGAACTAGTTGGATTTTCTGATGCATCTAGCGTTGCCTATGGTTGTTGTTTATATATAAGAGTAATAGGTCCTGATAAATGTGTAACTATTAATTTATTTTGTTCTAAGTCTCGCATTAATCCTAAAAACAAAACACTTACAATACCTCGACTTGAACTTGAAAGTGCATTATTGTTAGCTAAATTGGCAAACAAAGTTATTACTAAACTATCTCTAAAATATAATGTGCGTCCATTTTTGTATTCAGACTCTCAAATAGTACTTGCGTGGCTCAAAACAGAACCTGTAAAGTTAAACATGTATGTTGCTAATAGAGTTAAGAAAATAATTCAGTTAACTTCCTCATGTAAATGGTTTTATGTCAACACTGCAGATAACCCAGCAGACTGTCTGTCGCGAGGTGTAAGCCCTTCTTCCTTGAAGGATAATTTACTGTGGTGGCATGGACCCAAGTACATGGGGAATGCTGAATTTGTCCATGGCATTGTTGCACTACCAATGTCCATGGAAGAAATACCCGAAATAAGAGAAACAAATCCTGTATTAAAGGCAAGCAATGTATGTATTAAAGGCAATACGTTATTGATGATGTTAGAAAAATACTCAGATATAGAAAAAACTACTAGAATAATGGCATATGTGTTAAGATTTATAAATATTTGTAAGGCACTACACATTAAAGATGTGAAAAAATTCAGTCCAAACGAGCTAGATTCTGCACTGCAGACAATAATTAGATTAGATCAGGGTCAACATTTTAAAGGTGAGATTCAATGCTTAATAACTGTTAATAGCTTAAAATCCAGTTTGAGTAGTCTTAATCCTTTTCTTGATTCTTGCAAAGTATTAAGAGTAGGTGGCCGATTGCACAATACAGACTTACCTTTTGCAGAGAAGCATCCAATAATCTTAGCCAAAAAATCGAATGTTACTAAGGGGATCATATGGAGGCAACATATTACATTAAAACACGCAGGTCAAAGTTTAGTTCTTAGTAGTTTGAGTGAAAAATACTGGATTCTTAATGCTTCACGCGAAATAAAATCTGTATTATATAAATGCATTATTTGCTTTAAATTAAAGGCTAAGAATGCTACCCAATTAATGGGATCTTTACCTTTGGATAGGGTAAATATGACAAGGCCATTTCAGATAGTTGGCACCGATTATGGTGGCCCTTTTAGTGTCAAGCAAACTCGTATTCGCAATCCAGTAATAACAAAAGCCTATATTGTAATTTTCGTTTGTTTTGTAACTAAGGCCATACACATAGAACTAGCATCTGATATGTCAACAAAGACTTTCATGGGTTGCTTGAAAAGATTTATATCCAGAAGGAACAAGCCCACAAAAATTTATTGTGATAATGGGGCCTGTTATAAGGGGGCTGCTAATGTGTTAAAAGAATTGTATGATTTGCAAGCTTCCACAAGTCACCAAGACACTGTCATAGAATTCTGCAATTCAGAGAGAATATCCTTTAATTTCATACCAAGTTACTCCCCTGTGTTTGGTGGTTTGTGGGAAGCGGGTATTAAAAGTGTTAAGTATCATATGAAACGGGTAATAGGCAATTCAGTTTTAACTTATGAGGAATTGTATACTGTCATTGTTCAAATCGAAGGCATTCTTAACTCACGGCCATTGACGCCTCTGTCTAGAGACCCAGATGATATGTCTTATTTAACACCTGGGCATTTTTTAACGGGATCACCGTTGTCTTCTTATCCCGAATTAAATCTAAGTAAAGTGAATGTTGGAAGATTATCCTTTTGGAAACAGTGTCAACAAATGCAACAATTATTTTGGAGAAAATGGCATAAATATTATTTGGTACTTTTGCAAAATAGACCAAAATGGAAAAGTATACAACCAAACTTAAAACCAGGTGACATGGTAATTCTAAAGTACGATAACATAAAACCACTTGACTGGCCAGTAGGAAGAATTGTAAATGTAATGCCTGGTAAAGATGGATGTGTTCGTGCCTTAGAAGTTAAGACTGCAAGGGGATCTGTTATCCGAACTAGTGTTATGAAAGTATGTCCTTTTCCTATAGATGAAGATAATTGTTAATTAGTAATTAAGTTTAGAATACTTGTAATTTTTTGGGTTCAACTATTTTGTGCAGAAGGCCAGAGGCGCCCCCAGTATGTTCGTATCCGAACATAGATTTCAAGGTTTTTAGTTTTTATTACGCTGGCAACTGGGGAGGTTAAAGAAAAAGAAGAAAGAAAAAATAACGGTAAAATAAAACGTGCTTTGAAAAAGATTATATCGAAATAAAGTGATTAAAAAATTATTATAATTTCATTTATGTTCTCGCCACGAACAGTTTCTTTATCATGTGCAAACTTTTGATCAAAAATTGAACTTACCTATGCATCTTTAATAGTTCATTTTACAGTATTCCCAAAATACTTATAGTATTGAATCAGTCTCTAAGAAATTGGAACGGACTTGTATAAAGAACAAATCGACACTAAAGTTCTAAAATATTTATCAATTGAAAACGTAATTAAGATAAAAATTGCTTATGATCTAGTCTTAAAGGCTAGATTGTAATTAATTATTGAGGACCTGGTTCTTTAAAAAAGGCATATACAAAGGAATTACTGTATTTTCGAATATTACAATTGTTCATAATAAAAGACCCAGTGCTATTTCGTGAAATTCAGACTAAATTTTATTTTACAATGGAACACGTACAAATCATATATTTCCGTATTCCATGTGGCCTCCACACAGACGCTTACGTGACATCTTGCACGTGACATGATGTATTAACCGACATACGTACCTATGTTGGTCCCATAAGTCAAGAGCTCGGAAGATAATTGAGAAAGCCGAGAAATACACGAATTACAAATGACACTGGAGGACAAGGTAATCAGTTTCTTGTATCAATTACGAACGAAATGAGTCATACAATTTCCGTAGGTATGTTAAAAAAAAAACTGAATAGCACACACTCAGGTAGATATATTGACTATGTATTCAATACAATTGTATATGCAGCACACAATAAGCAATCGGCCGATATTTTTCGAGTCTGATTACGGTAAAGGAATCGGTATTAGGAAAATCCATAACTTCAGCGCACGAGGCAGACTTCGACAACGTCGGTGAATAACAAAGGTTTGAACAATGTTTGTGAGTTCCGAATCAAACGTTTTAAATATTTAATGATAAATAGTTTTATTGCATTGTCAAGAGCTCATAGTTGTTATGTGATATCTAGTAACCATATGTTATAGAAAGGTGACTTAAATATTATACCTGCTCGACTCAAGAGTCAAGCCTTAAATTAAATCGTGACCGTCTTTTTATTGAGTAAAGGAAGCAATTATACTAGTTAGGGAGGCGAATAGGGGAATTTTCGGTAATACTCGAGCGTGGCAGTTTGAGATATGAGAGATACCTTAGACCTAATAGAACAACCTTGTAAAGTATTTAGCTCTATATGTAGTGACGCGCGCCTAGGACAGACGATCAGATTAGTAAAAAAAAATCGATAGTCTGAAATACTCGAGCGCGTCAGATTAAGATATTGGGGGTTGATTTTAGTGTTTTAAGACTAAATTTAACTAATCTGACGATAAGTCCTTGCCACCGCCGAGTTATAGGGTCGCGAACTTGTAAAAAAAAAACGTTAATCCGGCATTCTCGAGCGCGATTTTTATTTTTTTATTTTGAAGAATATAATCTAAAACTCACTAAAAGTACAAAATCTGCCGGTTTCCGCATGACCAGAAGTGTGGAGGAGCCATTTCGTCTTCCGAAAAACGCGTTGCGGTATATAAGTCGCGAACGATTCATCTTACAAAAAAAAAGTTTAAGTAAACAAAAAAGGTAATTTTATTTTACACCAAAAAGGTCTCTTTACATTTTTGTCCAAAGTTAAAACTTTTTGACTTGAAGCATCATAAAAACTCAAACTCCCAGTTTTTTGAGTGTATCTCGAAAACTGAGGGTGTTAAAAAAAAATCAGAGGGGTCCAGAATCATGTATTGAATCCATGGTAAGCGGTTTCGCGTCGATGTCCCTGCCACCCTGTATATTATTCAATAGCCTGTTGATCCTGAAATTGTTTTTTGGACGTACCGTAAGCAAAACGAAGTGAAGAATTGAAGCAAAAAAGAGGAATTTGCCATAAACATGTAATACAGACTGAGCGCTTCGCGGAAATATGCCGTCCTACCAGTATTTTTCCTTTATTTCGCAACATTGATGGTGGGGAAAGAATCGGTAGAAGGGAATTTTCGGTACACCCTATATATATATATAGGTATATATATATATATATATGTTTATGGTCCCCTACCGTAGACCTATGTGCCCTCAGTATAAAGACGATTGAAGAGAGAGAAAAGACCCGACGGTATATTTCTCGAATGTGCTGGAAACTTTGATGAATTGTATTGAGCAAAAATGTAAAGGTCATACATAACAATACAATTATAATACAATTTGTATTTCATTTAATTTTTTTTTATACAATAAATAATACAATTCGTACTACATTTCATCTACATTTACGTTGGTTGTATCTGTCGCTTTATTGTCATTCTTAAATTCCCCGTTTTATCAAGGAGAAAGAAAGGAAAAAAAAGAAACCAAAAAACCTTTTTCGATCAGATTAAGAGAACCCACCAACATTTTTGTCAGATTAAGGAAATATGCTTTCAGGATACCGAGATAAACCTCCCCTATGAAAATCTGACGCGCTCGAGTATTTCAAAAAAACTTTTTTTTTTTGCATTTTCAAAAATTCATCACAACTTATCGTCACGCCGAAATCGTCAGTTTTTTTGAAGGGAGCTTCCTTGGGGCCTACTTAACACCCCTTCCAAAAATCTGACGCGCTCGAGTAAATTTTTTTTTTTTGCATTTTTGACTACTTTATATGCCTACCCCCACCACGCAAACCGGCAGATTAGTATACCGTTGTTATCAGAAGCACTTGGGGCAAACGTAGTATGAATATCTGACGCGCTCGAGAATGCCCAAGTAACTGTTTTTTTTTACATTTTTGAAAAACCGTACACGCCAAGCCCACCGCTAAAATGGTTTTTACCATAAGAGCTTTTCTTTTCGAAATCATTTTATCTTTCGATTTTGATAGGTCTCGACGGCGCCGTTGAATTACGCCATTTAGCTACCTCGCCTCCCTAACTATACGAAGCGTCGAGAAATGAAACGAATACATAGAAAATACATGTACGAACAACTCCTAGAAAATGTAAATCATCACTACATAGTATAAAACAAAGTCGCTTTCTCTGTCCCTATATCCCTATGTATGCTTAAATCTTTAATACTGTGCAACGGATTTTGATGCGGTTTTTTTAATAGATAAAGTGATTCAAGAGGAAGGTTTATATGTATAATACATGTATAATATAGTAGAGAAACACTGATAATTTTAGAGGTTTCTAATGTAATTCGTAAATAAACCCTTTTTTTGCGCTTACATTGCAAACGCTGGCTGAACCCTATGAGATACATCAAAATAATGTACTACAGTATTGTACACCTTAAAAAGGTCTACAAAAAAGTCCGCAATAGTATATGTCTATCTCTTAGGGATAACCCACAATAACCTTTTTTTTTTTCCTTTACTTTTTACGAAAAATGATGGCTTATTTACGAAGCGATTTTAAGCAATACAGCATTAATCCTTATCCAATTAAGTACTTTAAATACATTGTGCATTTAATATACATCAATATGGCCCTTTACAGCATGTTATTTAAATTAATATTTTCGAAGATATTACAGATTTAAAATGCAGGGACATAGCGGTTGCTGCAGTATCGGCGGCAGGGGCTGGCGGCAAGTTAAAAAAAAACATTAAATTAAAATGATTAATTATTTAATTAAATTTATTAAATTGCATTGCACCCGCGAAAGCCGGGGCGGGTCGCTAGTACTATAACAAGTTAAATAACCCAGAGTCTCTTGACCAAGCCAAGAATACTCGATTAAGTATCTTACTATCTTGATAAATTCTTGCTTTTTAAGAATAACACATACTTTAGCAAGAGAATAATTATCCTTTACTAGCAACGCCACGCGGTTTTACCCGCGTTAGTTTCGATCCCGTGGGAATATCGGGATAAAAAGTATCCTATGTGTTAATCCTGTGACGCGTGATTGAGTAACAAACATCTTCACAAACTTTCACATTTATAATGTTATTAGGATTATTATTTCTTATCCATTTGATTTCGTATATTGTAGTTCATTAGTAGTAGCGGTAGTCTATTTTGTTATAAAACGTCGCCATTTGCCACTTTCGTTCTTGGTTTTGGCACGGACTTTTTCTGGCAGCAAAAAGAATTGAGTATCGACTATTTATCAATCACCCTGTTGTCACGCAAAGTGGTTATCGTAATGACTTTTTTATAAGTAGTAGAGTATTTTCTAGTCTATATATATTTTAAATGTCGATTTCACTACAAGTTATACTTAATAACTTTCTAGTCGAAACAACACTTACCTACCAACTAACGGGGAGAGTCGCGTGAAGATAATTTTTGATCTATGCTCCCAACACACCAAAGGTCATTTATATTTAACTATATGAGCTGGATTGTGTGAAATAAACAAATACACACCAACCAACTTGTCTTATATAGTCGTACATATTCATAGACCGATCAAAGAGGTCACCCTGGAATAACCTGAGATGACCTCCGTCCAAAACGGACAATAACTACACAAATACATTGCGCGCTTTAATAATTTCTAACGTGATCGCGGACGTTGGTTCAGCAGCATTTTTTATCTGTCTTATGACAAATGGCAATTGCATGGAAATATGGAGATAGTCTGAAAAAGCTCAATGTAAAATGTATACTAATATTATAAAGAGGAAAGGTTTGTATGTATGTTTGTAACGAATTAGCTCAAAAAGTACTGGACCGATTTTAAAAATTCTTTCACCATTTGAATGCTACATTATCACTGATTAATATAGGTTTTTTAATTGCAAGAAAAAATAAAATGTTTAAAAAATAAATGTCCACCCGTGCGAAGCCGCGACAGGCCGCTAGTCAGTTAATAAGTCTGCAGTGCTTGTCGTTTCTTGTGAATTTCTGATATTTAGAGCATCTAGTTCCATTTAACTGAAACCAGCCTTAGGAAAATGCTACTTAGTCTGGTAAAATAATAAATAAATGACAATGTAAATAGTTTCGCTACTGCAGTTTCCTTTGGGAAAAACTTTAGGTGCTGGAAAAATAATTTTGTTTCTCAGAAAAAGCTCCGGTTTCATAAAATAGCTTTATGAACCAAGGGAAATAATATGGAGTTATCGTAGCATTTTGGTACAAAAACATTCAATTTCTTGTGTGCAAAATTTGTAGCTTAGCTCTGTTAGCGTGAAGCGAAATGCTTACACCCTCAATTTCCTTGATTGACGACATTAATCTTGGCAGCGGTTAATGCCATGATAAACATTAGTCGGGCACGCGTAAGCACTTTGGCGGTAATTGTGATTTACTGTTAGAGTACCTATATATTTTTGTAATAACTAGCTGACCCGGCGAACTTCGTACCACCTCGGAATAAATGTTGTGTTAACTTATTCATCAAAAAAGCCGTTCGATACAAAACGTATGAAAAATGAATTATCAATAAAAAAATCGTTAATTTTTCCCATGTTTTAATATTTATCCTGCTATTCGGGGCGGAGACGAATCCAACAAATCAAAGGTCATAAAAATCGGTCCCGCCGTTCTTGAGTTATAAATGGTGTAACTAAGCCGACATTTATATAGATTGTGTTCGCTTTTATCCCGCTAACAGAATAAAAATGTCAAAATGCACAATGAACTACGAAGAAAAAACAATGAGACAGGCAATATTTAAAATTTATTTCTTGAGGTAAAATATCGATGTTTATTTATAACTTTAATTTGAAAAGAAATGACACAGCGGTGTAAAATTGCGTAAAATACTACCAGTAGGAATGACTTTATTTTTGTCAGTTCAACAACATTTGCGTTGCTAAGGAGACAAATGTTTCATTATGAAACTATGGATTAGCAATATCCTTAAATTTTTTACAGATTGTGATTGATAGTGGAACCATGGATTAGGAGTGGGGAACTTCACAATACACGTGCCGTGTCCAATACTACGGCCCTCTCTATCAATCTCTTGACCTAGGCGTGCCAAAATCATTGAGATCAATATATTTAGGGCATTCAATAAGCTTACTACTATCCGATATCGATACTAATGAAAGTAGCACCTTACAGAGTTATGAGATAAAATTTAAAATCGCAGAAAAAATAGCTCGGTAACTATGCTTGCATAATCAGCCTATAATGTTCCCGCTGCTTGTCCAGAAACTTAACAAAATATAATAAAGTAGGTACAGACGCCAGCACATCAAGCTTCTACAATCTGTCAAATTTCTTTAATGGATTTTCAACTTTATTGTTAAAACATAAGGTTCAAAGCTGATTGAGATAATTTGATAGTTTCGGGTAGCTTAATGTGCTGGCGTCTGTACCTAAGATCCGCAAACCGCCATAATATATGATAATCGCTATTACCAGATTCTAAACCTGTTAGCTGAAACTATACCGAAGCGGTAGGTAGGGTTGCCCGATTATCAGTTTAAAAACTAGCGATAGTTAATGGAATAAGTATCTATGTATTTTAATTTAATAGCGACGGTGGTGTGAAAGTTATAAATTTATAATCCACTATCTATTCAAACTAAGCACTTCCCGAAAATATAAAACAGCTCCTCCTCAGTTGTCAAATAAACTTTTAAAGTTAGGCGTATTTTACAAAGCGTTTTCATGTTTGGCCCCCAAAAATTCTGTGCGACGGAATATGTTAAACTCAAAACAAGCTGTCAAAACCAAGTGTCTGGCAACCCTATGCGCGACTAAGTGACGACGAAGTGCTATTACGTGGTGCATTATTAAGTTCCACGATAGTTTCTTGTGATTTTCTCAGTTAGGTATGCTTTTAAAATGTGCCGTTAACTAAGTAATTTGAATTTTACAGGTGCTGCGCGGAGTTATAGAGGAGGGACAATACCTACATCAATGTAAATAAGGAGCTCGTTTTCTTTTTCGACTTCTTGGCGAGCAGACAAAATGGCGATCATGATCCGTAAGCCTATCTTCATTTTACTTAACTAGAATAATGTAATTATGCAAACTACGTCGAGAATACCCTAATACATTCGGTCCCGTCTTCCATATAATCCACATTAACGATCAGTTTCTTTATCAACAACTAAATTAATCAGTCAAAGACCGTACTTTCATAGTATCTACGGAAAATGTGTTTCTTCATTCAAGTAACAGCTAAAATAGCGAAGAAACAAATTTAACCGTTACTTTGACATTTGTGACGTTACTTTGACTGTTACTATTGATGAAGAAACTGGCCGTAAATAGTAATAGATAACATTACAATGGCCGTTTTGCCACTGAATGATAATAATAGTACATAAACATTAACTTAACGCCTGTAATCCCCGAAGGGTTAGGCAGAGGTGTATCTATCTATAGTACATTTCGCCATTTTTTTTTCCTTAGAGGTTCCTCAGAGGTGTTCCCATATAAATGTTATTAACCTTGCTTGTGTAGTTTTTGAGTTAGCGTCAATAATACGTATTTTTGCCACTTAGTTTATATTGATGATGTTATAATGACTTTCTGTCACTGATATTTACGTAACAAATACTGTTATATACGAATTTGTATGGGGTAAGTACAACTTAAAAGTGTAAAATATTTTTTTTTACATAATAACAATCAACTGACTTCCAAAAAAGACACTAACTATCTAAAAAATAAAAAATAACTTTAATTTCGGAAGTCAGTGGCAAACAACGAAAATGCGAACCCAAAGACACCGTGACTTCCGAAAGTTATTTTTTTAGTTTTTTCGATACGCACTAGTTGTTATCCACGAATAAGTAACTAGTGTGTATCGACAAAATTAAAACACTAGCGAACTTGTACTGTAAGCGATTAGGAAGAGTGGGGCGCGTCTTCGTGGATGGCACTATCTGTAATAGAGGGTGAAGGTATTGAACTAGACCGAGCACAAATCCAGACTCCAGGCGATTACTGAGAAATTCCTGATCGATAAATCCAATACCACCTTGCTCGACTTTGGAATCAAATTCTGGTCCTCATGCTCAGCAGTAGCGCATGTGACGACTAGACCAATGATAATGTTCTATATGAAAATGATGTTTGTGCAGGTCACGCGGTCCGCACCGGCGCCTTGGTGCTGGTGGTGGCGGGCAGCGCCACGGCCAGGGTCGCCGGCAAGATGGGTGGCTACTCCAACAAGAAAGGAGGCAAGTATTGTTGTCACATACTAACTTAGGTCCACTTGCAACACAAATATATTTAACGCTAAACGAATTTAAAACATCATTCTGGCTTTATCATCTCCAAATTTTTTGATTGAAGGAAATAGATAGATGGTTTAAATTCTTCAAGTACTAAATACATTAAGGCATTTTGTATACGGCACGGTTTCTTTATTACGGTGTATAAACCGCGCCGTAAAAAAAAGTGTCTGTCAATAAGCTTTCATACAACACTGACGACCGTGCCTACACACAGCGATTAAACCGCAATTTTTCACGGCAAGAAAAACGTGTGTCTACAAAGGGCCTTATTGATTTGTGGTGCTAGCGGGCCTGAGTCATTATACTGAAGGACTTCATTGTCTTTTATTTAGAACTAGCGACCCAGCTTCGCACGGGTGCAATTTTTTTTTTCGAATTTCTATAATGTTCTTTCATACGAACCTTGTCCTAAAAGTACCGAACACAATAAAAAAAAGAATTAGCCAATTTGGTGCAAGCATTCGGAAGTTATGCGCGTACAGACATTTCGGCGACTTTGCTTTTTACGTAGGTAAGGATATTGAACAGTTTTCCAACATTTATATATGGGCACAGTATAAACAAGTGGTTATTAACATTGTAGGTGGCATACCAACATAACGTCAGTACCTAAAACCTTTGGGGTTCACGTTATGTCCCTCGTAATAAATTATTGGTACCTACTTGTTGCCGACAAACTGTCACGCAGTTTGGCAGGTTTATGATGTGAGTAGAAGTGTTTGGTTCAAAATAAATTATTTATATTTTTTTTTTATTTATCACTTCATTTTTATTTTGAACAAACGCCCAAGCTTTCTCATTCATAATGGTTTTTATTTATTTTTGTTTTTTTCTACACTATATGTCATTGCAAAATTTTGTTTTCTTATTTTTTAATCCCATAGTGGTATTTATAGATGTCCGTAGGTGTGTCCGTGGTATCACAGTGGGCCCTATCAGAATACCAGCGCTGCGGTATTTATTTTTTAAATATCGTAGCATTATGCTGAGATAGGAGCCTTTTTAGCCACGCACTGGTCTTTTTTTTATTGTTTTAATGCAACTTTGTTAGTTTTAAAAATGCTCCTTTTTTATTACTATTTGTATTTCCTGTGTGTCCCCAAAATAACATATTTTTCTTTCTTTTTCTTACTTTCTATTCGTTCTTTCATCATCCAGTCTGATTTCAACTGTGATTGAATTTGTAGAATCAATTCATATTGTTATCACTGTGTCTGTGGTTCGACTCGCCGATTAATCAGAAGCGCGACTGGTGTATTGACGCAAACGTCTCCCCTCTATTGTCTTGACCATTATTATTATTATTATAGTAACGTAAAGTCCATAAAAGCGATAGAACAATGGCGGTTTTGCTGTTTATATTTAGGTATTAAGTATCTGCAAATGGGGTGAATAGATACAGGGGGAATGAGGACGACACTTTGAAATGCATTTTTGTTGAAATAATATAACTAGTTTGTTGCCAACATGAGCACTTAATTGTTAATTATAATACAGTTGAAACAACAGAGTCCTTTTTGGCAACAAACTATATTATTTCAATATTGAAATCCATTTTAAAGTTTCTTCCCTATTCACTCTGCATCCCTGTTCACCACGTTTCACGGTAGGTACATTACTCTTCAAAACACAAAATGTGTAATTTTCGTGTATAAACTTCATTGTTGTGACAGATTTACCGCCTTTCCAAATTAGGCTAATTAATTCTGGCAAAAGATGCGTCTGTAATAATTTGCTAGCACTAGCTAGCAAATTATGCACTAGCTAGCAAATTATTACAGACGCATTTTTTGCTTAAAATATATTCTTAGTGGTTTCCAAAGACATACCTAAAATAGGTCAAGCTAATGTCTAAATATAAGTGGAAAAATGGTCAACTAACTTTAGGAGAAACAGTACATAGTTCGGCGCCACAAAGAATATTCGAAAGTTCTGTATCATACACTAAATTGCTGATATACATCAAACTATTTCTGTTTCACAAAAATAAACCTTTGTGAATACATTCTGATATAATGTATGTAGGTACGCGAGTCAAGTATACGTGAATATTCGATTCGGATTTTTTTTTTCGTCTAAACGCGTATTACTCTGTGACGAAGGGTCGAGGAATACTAGAAATGCAAATGTTTCGTAATACTCGTGCAAATTGGACTTCTGTAAATAACGTGATTCGTGTGCTCTTGTTGTTTTTACTTTCCTATCTAAGTTGACTATTTTTAACCCCATCTCTATCTTTCTTTTTTTGCCAACGGCAGGTTAAGATAGTACAAGCATATGATAAACGTGTATTTTATTCATGTTGCATTTGTTACCACTCCTTTTGAGTCTCATGTAAAGACCGTCACCCTAATTGCGTCACATTTCAATCACCATCTGAATCATTTTGAAGATTATTACTAATCCATTGCTTCATATGTTTGAAAAAATAATCTGGTCAACAACTGAACTTGAATTGTCAAAACGAAAGCCATTGCTACTATTAGCGTGTTACGCAATTACCCCGCTTATGTCTGGGCCACTAGGTTTTGGTACACATAGGAATAACAATATAAATTTACCTTGAACAAAGAAAGCTCAAGTCATATTTGTTACGATAAGGCTGGGAAATATCGAAGAATGGAATTTATCATAGCAAGTCCAAACATCTACTTTTGCGCTTGGCTTCACAAAGGTACCAAGACAAGCCTCGACTTCAAGGAATGCAACGTTCCTTAAGTATTTAATTTATTAAATACAAATAGAATTGATATCTCCAGAAGAATTTTGTAATACAACGAAGAAACAGCAAACTTCATATTACACATAACATAACCAGCCTGTATTGACCATGTTTTTATGTTGTTGTTGTTATTACAGGATGATTATATAACTTCATATCATTCAGTAACTATAAACATACCTATCAAGTTAGTTAATTATCCGTACCAATGTGAAATCAATATGTTATTATCTAAGTCAATTTTTCTACCAAATCCTCGCTAATCTCTAATTAGGAATTATCAGACCTGGCGATATCGGTACCTAATAACATCATGTATTTACCCGCAGGACGATAAATACTGATTAACGTTGTTAGTAGATAATAATCCGCTAAGGCAAACTACTCGAGTTTCAATGTAGTACGCAACTCATCGATATCTATACTAATAATAAAGCTGAAGAGTTTGTTTGTTTAAATACGCTAATATCTGGAAATACCAGTTGGATTTGAAAAAATATTTTCGGGGGAAGAAGAAAATTCACGCGGACGATGTCGCGGGCAGAACCTAGTATGTTTTACAGGGCCAATTTTCTCAGATATCTCGCGATGTGTATTAGGTTGGGATGACCACAAACAAGATAGAGTGGTAGCGCCAACAGAACCAGCAAATAAAGTCTTACGAACAAACCGAATCTGCCGAATTTCGAATCTGTCCAATTCAGAATCTGTCCTATACCGAATAAAGGGCAAGTGTGTCTAACCAAATAATAATAGTAGACAAAAGCCCAGAAACTCTGACAGCAAGTCTTACGAAGGGGGGTGTCCTGTTACCCAGTAACTGGGTTGTGGAGGTCAGGTGGCCAATAATCCCGTAATTAAAAACGTTCAAAATCTAGTCGCAATCTCATCTCAGCGACTATCAATGTCAAAAATGTAGGGAAATTAGAGGTATTTTTGACGGATTGAGACTGAGATCAGACTGTGAACATTCTTATAATTACGAAAATTGCCTGTCTGATAGTCAGTAGCTCCATTTAAAATAGCTAGACTGGAAGCCGACCCCAACATAGTTGGCCTCAAAGAGATGTCAGCATTAAGGAAGGGGCCCGTAAGGGCCGAAGCCTGCCGGGGCAGCGGGATTGTCCGAAAGGGTTACCGCTACCCCGGAACACAAAGGGCTAAGGAAGGAACACGGGTGGGGGTTTTAGTCAGTAAGTGCTCCACCCAGAGCGGGAGGGGTCATTTGATGATTTCCCATAAAGGCTAGGCAGATTAATTGAATCTTTTCTTCCTATATGCGGTAGGCTGAACCATGTCGGGGGTGCGGCGAATATACAAATATCTCCCGGAACCCCGACTCATGGTACACACGGCTACACATCAAGCTATACATTTCCAGTATAAGCTGATCTCACATCGTATAGGATTTCCGTACGATGCGAGACCAGCGTAAACTGGTTTTGTATAGCTTGATGTGTAGCCGTGTGTACTAGAAGGAACAGTGGGGTTTTAGTCCGTGGGAGTCCGACTTAACCCTCCGTTCGTCCCAGATGGAATAGGTATCCGTGAAGATTTACCCACAGAAAAAAAAGGCTAAACCATGTCGAATCAAACGTGATTACGCGATATCGTTTGGAATGTTAGCCGTTTGTAAAACGTGTTCCGCTGACAATCAAAACGTTTTCCGCAGATGGTAAAGTTTTGGCTGACGGTGTATAAAACTTCGAGAGGAAATATTTTTTAATCGCTTTCATCAAGAGCCTGATTTTCAGTGTCAAATACTTGTACTTTACGTTTCTATAACATTATATATTATAAAACAAAGTCCGCCCGCCGCGTTTGTCTGTCTGTCCGAAAGCAATAAACTCAAAAATTACCGAACATATTTTCATACGGTTTTCACCAATAAACGGCGATTCATGAGGAAGGTTTATGTATATAATTTATTAAGGTTTTGTGCAAATTAGCTGAAATGTGACAATGATTGTTGAAGATGTCGGAAAAATCATGACGACTGGGAGCTTTACTGGCGTGCGCAACGTAAACGTAATAGAGTTATATAAAACAATGTACTTATTACAGAATTAATACATTGTTTACCTGGATTAACAAATACGGTACTTTACATTCCCGTGGGATATTTTCCGGCACAGACGCGGGCAAAAGCTAGTTCTACATAATCTACTTCAGTAAATCTATCTACTACAGTACTGATTCATACCGAAAATGTTGCAATTTATGTAATTTTATGTAGCGCATATTACATGTTATGAAAATAAATCCAATAGTAGTTAGAATCGGTAATTTATTAACTGAAATGGAGTCATTACATCGTAGAGCACATTTTGACACGGTTTATGAACATAAATAAATGCGATAATTTGCAAATACAGCCGGTATAATAGTGAGGGCCAGGTACTTATTTTGACACTTGCTATGTTTACGAACGCACTTATGACACTTTTTTTGTTTCTTGATTATGGAACAAATTAAAATATAAACAGAAAAATTACAAAAATCTCATTACGTTGGTCCGGAGGCTGATACACTTTTAAACAATCCTATTACTTACTAATGTAATAATCTTTATTTATTTATGGTTAACACATAGTTAATCAGAAGTCTGACACGTAACTTACAACACTGTAATTAAAACTTAGATTAGTCAGCTACACTTGAAATTAGCTGTGGACACATGTATTACTCCCACACAAGTTACACGAGTTAGGAAAACTTATTTATATCTAGCAAATGTGAAGCTCAAATTAATCACGTTAAGAACCATTAAAGCATAATGTGTTTGACTGATGCAAACGAAGTATTCATGGCGAATTAGCAATGGTTGGGTCAGAAATTCAGAAGTGTAGATTAGGCTACAAAGTACTGAAAATACCATTACTAGCTGAAGCCTCCTGTGCTAACAATAGAAGACTAGTCGGTGATTAGTGTCAAGCCTACAGACTGTCACTCTATGCAAACTAAGCCTATTAATAACGAAAACGATACGAGAGCCCAGCATCCTAATTGTGTAACACACTATCAATAACAATCTGAATAATTTTGAAGGATATTGTCATAGTTTTGACAATATTGTTGTTGTTGTTATGTTTGTTTGTGTGTTATTGTCAAGTGTTCGAAAAAATTGTTTTGCTCAACAACATAAGTAACGCAACGAAAGTTGTTGAACTGTCAAAATGAAAGCCATTGCTACAGTTAGTGTGTTAAGCAATTACCTCGCCGTTCAAATTAAGTTTAAAATATGGTAAATATCTGGCTGGTTATAATGTGAAAACGCCGTCATTAATCCTTACTTTAAGCAGCTTGTTTCCATAATTTTAATTGAAAAATATTTATTGCCCGCAGGAAAATCTACAAGCGGCATCAACGAGGAGATAATCTGGATTAGCATAAGTATGGCGATCGCTATCGCGGTTCTCATAGCCATCGCGCTGTGTTACATACTGAAGGAGAAATGTGTGAAACGCAAAGCGTACAGGGAGCAGTCATGACGATACCAGGAGGAGTTCGCGAAGCATGCGCTTGCGGACTCCCTCACAGACCTGAACTTTGATCTACCCGCCTACACGCTGTACCCGCAGTACTCGCCCGACGGTAAAGAATACTTCTACAACTTTCATCGCTTCTCTTACATAAGAAAAAGCTTCAAACTACCCCCCAAAGACTACCCAATAAAGACTAAAGAAGACATTTATATCAATGCGTGATACTGTGACTGTCGAGTGTACATGAAAGTGTTTACTGTGTATTTTTAATCTACTGTACCATATAGTTTAATGTGAATGTACATGCATGTTTAGAAAATATGTTAACATCGAATGATAGTGAATCACGACTCTTGTATGATAATATGGAATGTATTTAAGTTTGCGTTTAACTTATTTAATAAAACATAATATAACGGGTGTAAAAAGACACTTAACGAAGCCGAGAGTCACTTATACTCCCCGTTATTGTACTTTTTATTTGTACTGGACCATACCTGGGAATCTAGATATTGAAGGTCAAAATTCAAACTTTTACTGTTTTTTTTACGAAAACAAGCTTTAAATGCTTTACTTATAACACTTTAAATACCCCCACGACCAATGTACCGTTGCACGCACAATGTTCTGCGCACCACCGCAAACAGCAAATTTTCACACCAAAAAATAAAAGTAGTTTCCCAGCAATTATTCTTGCTCAATCTTACTTAGTTGGATGTACAGATTGCGTAGTTGACAGCTATGTAATGTGTCTTTTTACACCCTATTTTGTGGAAAATCATAAGCAAGCATTCAACGTAAAATACCTACGTATTATTATTATCAGCCGTTTGTACCCCACTGCAAGGCAAAGGCCTCCCTTCCCTCATTCCACTTATCCCTGTTACTGCTGTTTGATGCCAATCCTTATGAAAAAAGTCGAATTCGTCCCGCCATTTCCTTCTAGGCCTTCCGCATTGCCGTTTGCTCCTCTTTAAAATACCTACTTCATTTGAATAAAACATTTTACTGAAATAGACACTATTAAATAGTGCTAGAATAACACTCAGTGAAATATACTTTTTAACCCCTTTCCAGATTAACATAAATTTTTCGAGGTCTAAGTATGGCTTAACTATATGCCATGTTTATTAATAGGGGGCTAATTGTTTTAAACCCGAAGTAAGTTATACAGAATGAAATTGAGCCAACTCGAAATAGGAGGTGCAATTTCTGTAACATAATTATTATAAATGGCCATTCTCCAAATCGAAATTCTTGAAAAAAATCGTGTAATTATCGTCTTAGATAATGCAAACTAAGTTATTGCCTTCAAGTAGACATGAATTATCATCGTAACAGTATAAAAATATCAAAAAATAAATAAGAAAATTAAAGTAACAATTTTAGCGCGCGCTCGATAAGCAATCTATTCATCGCAAGAGTTCACAACATAAAGCAAGTTGACAACACGTTGAACTAACGGTTTTTACCTAATTTTGACCGTTCCTACGAAAAAAGAGAGCGTGACGTATGTGCACCGCTTTCCTTAATAACATGCTCAAAATTTACTTTATAACACGTTAAATCATATTTTAATTTGGCGTACCTATTCAATTTCATCCTGTATACCAAATCATATTTCAATAAAATGTCCCTGTCTGTTTGATCCATGTTTTATTACGAATAGTTAAACTACTTAGAATAATCAAGAAAACTTAAATATTTGAAGATTCGTCGACAAAGGGTAGTACCTACGGAAAATACATTGAACTGTGATAGAATACTGGCTCGAGGCACAAATTTAATCTGCACAGAATACTTTTATTTGAGTTATATCGTAGAGATATTAAGTAACTACTTTCGTTTATAAAACCGTGTTGTTTGGATCGTAGAAGCCGTAGCACGCTACGCCGTAGCCCGTAACTACAGAGCTACGATTTAAGCTAAGATGGGGGCTTATAATTTATTAACACATACAATGATTAACCACTGTAAATAACAAAACACTATTTCGAAGCGTTAGCTCTTGTGTAAATGAAACTATATATTGCTTAGTTGTCTTTTAATGTTTCAAGAAAGAACAGTGTTTCTGGTTCATCATTAGGTATCTTTTTTATCATCTAGATATACTGATACTGAAAAATGCATTAATAAATGTATAAGTAATAGTCGATAAAATTGGATGTTCTGATCAATACAGGAATTTTGTAACAAAAAATATTAAATTGTATTTGTACGTAATTAAATTAATATTAGATGGAACTAAATGTGCCACATTAAATAAAATAGAAATGTAAATGTATAAAATGATGTGATTTAATATGTAATGAAACGATGTAAAATATAATAAAGAATTTAAGCCACCACGCAAAGAAATATCAAAAATTAAGATTAATCTGAGTTTAGTTTGGTCACGACAAAAAACACCGATTGCGCTGTGTTCTCGGGATTACCTATATAGTAGATATAATAGTTCCTTTGTGGGCTAATTCATTTTAAAACTTGTAAAAACTTACCAGCGCAGCTATTCACAGCCACTCGATATGCTTCCGTGCCGTAACAAACGTCAATCAATGTTATCGTAGGAGTCCTCTGAAAGCTGTTCACAAGGTCAAAACCCGAAAATTTTGTCAGTTTAAATCAAATAGATAACCGTTATTCTTCCGACAGCTGTTTGCTGTCGAGGGCAAGGCAAATCTGGTTATCGAAATGTGTAATTTTCCATACGATAGCCTGTCGGATGGTTGCGAATAGCTATGCTGATGGACAATGGTATTGCTGCTAGCATTGTAAAACGGTCCTCTCTCTCTCTGTTTATCTCCAATATGGCGTGTATTTCAGTAATTCTATTTATCTAAAGGTTTTATAAATTTATTGTTTCAATATTTGATTGACGAAACGTAATGTCTGTCCCGATAATCCTCCTGTTTTTTTTAGAAAATTATAAATAAATGAGATGTGAATATCTGTGACCGTTTATTAATTTATTAGCTATGGGCTAACCGATAGAAGTTTGTGTATCAAGTATCTGCTACAATCATCGCGGTAGATAGAAAGAAAGAAGCAAGAAAATTCATTTAAGTATTTAGCATACACAAAAAGGCACACAACATATTATAATACTACATGAAGTAAAAAAAAGAAAAAATTAAAAGTGTAAAGTGCGTTATATCAGGATACTTTTGAGACGAGGCTTTTGTTTTCTTTCTGGATAGGTGTGATTGTTTTTAAGATCCATTATACTCGTTCAAACTGCCCCGTTGGTCTTGTGGTCGCAAGCGCGACTGCTGAACCGGGGTCCTGGGTTCGATTCCCGGGTCGGGCAAAGTGTTATTAAGTTTTTTCATTATGAATTTCTTAGTAACAGTCCGGATTTTGGAAGTTGGCGATGTGATACCCCCGTGCTTCGGAAAGCACGTTAAGCCGTTGGTCCTGCGCCTGATCTCTCTCCGGTCATGTCGGATTGCCGTCCCATCGGACTATGAGAGTGGGGGAAGAGGGAGTGCACCTGTGTCTGCGCGCACACTTGTGCACTATAATATCTCCTGCGTACCTGGCTAATCTCCGTTGAGATTGGCCACTGTGACCGAAATCGGTCGGGGAGGCTGTTATTATTATAATCATTCAGCAGAATCAACGTAGGGCGCATCAACAGGACGCTACTGCCCACAGACTCACGGAGCACTACAGACACACCTCGGCTGCCGCTCTATTCTTAACACTTCCCATACCAATCAAGCGTGTCACCGTATACTTACACTATAACACAAATGAGAGAAACGAATGGCTTTGAATGGCGAAAATGACAATAGTTGTGCGCTCAACGCATTTTCGGCGCCACGAATTTTTTTACTACTGCCGTCTTTAGATACTGCGTGCGCGATACTGACCTGGGGCCCAAGTCTGCTATTTTTATAAATTCGTCATTCTAACACGATCCCATTGTCATTTTGCTAAAAATTCGTAATCTGCCAATAAACATTACATTTATTAATTTGTCATAATGTACGAGATTACCATTTTATGCCATTTCTTTCAATGGAGTGTCAGTGGTTGACCACTGGAAAGTCATAATGACGCCATTATATTAGTAGATTACCAAACTTTTCAAAATCAACAATTATGAAATCAATGATAGACCATTCTGACACTATTGTAACAGCAGGCTTGAGGCCCTGAATTCTAGTTTAAGACTGTGCCGACCGCACAGTGGCGCCCTCATCGTTTGTTTGGTTATTTCATACAATTTAGAATGAAAATGCAGAAAATAAGCACGTTAGATTGTGCTTCACAAGATTATACGTTAATTTTATTAGAAACGGTAGTTTTACATTGTTTAGTTTTATTATAATCCTTAAAACGGAAAATAGCGGCCACTGTTATCCATCAGTCATAATTCAGAAGTAACACAGTATATTTAAAAAAATTGCCCTTATTTGAATCACATGGATATTCCCTATTCTAATTACACAATCATATCGGTAAAAAAATTGTATGTTTCACAAAGAATTGATTCGTATCTGTTACCGGTTACAACAAAGCTTACAATCTCGCAGGAAGCATAAATACTCTCTGAATGAGAGCCAGTTCATTGTTATCTTTCACAATACAGACTCCTGTTTGATAGGCGGACTATTCAACCTGGGAATTGTATTGTCATTGTCTCAACAAAACACCAGTGTCAACATGGGTGGAATAACACAGAAATATAACCTACAAAATTCCATTCATACATTTTTATTTAATACTTTAAGCACACAAATGTACAGAGGCGGACTTAATGCCATAGACATTTTCTATCAGTCAACCTTTGGGTGATGCAGAGTCAAACAAAGTGGTAGATGCAATAGAAACAATTGAGGAATTAATATTTATTTAAATGTGAAGATATACATTAACTAATAGAGATGTATCATGGAAGAAAACGACATGTTGCGCCGACCTCAAATAAATTAGGATAAGGGCAGGAGAATGATGACGATAAAGATATACATATACCTATTAAAACTATAAATATAATATATAACAAATTATGGGATCCATGTAAAACCATAGGCTTATACTAGTTTATTATCAATCAATTGTGGTACAGACGCACAGTCAACGACTGAGGTCGATTAACACTATTTTTAAACCTAATTGTTTTTAAGTGTTATTTTTTTTTTTAATAATTTTGAGCTACATATTTAACTAAAAATTTTAAAAAATATTTACTCTCTCTCTCTCTCCTAAGTTTAATATTTATTGAATGAAAATCTCTTAGCTGCTCTATTAGAAGCTAATGCTGAAATAGAAATAATCGAATAATTTTGTGTCAATTGAGATTTTTGATCGCGTGTAAAAGTTGCAGTGTTAATCAACTATAATCGGTGACCGTATCTATGATTAGATTGCTCGCTCATTGTCACTCGATATCTCATGGGAGATACTGCCCAGTGTATTATCAATGTTGATAGACAATTATTATGACTATGCAGTCAATCTAATGTTACCGATTACCGGTAACCGGTTACTTCGTTAAGACTATATATAACACGATAAAAAAATTCTAACAATAATAATTCTTCTATTTATTTTTTAACTATAAGTGCGATACTATGAAAGCCCTAAAAATATATGAAACTTCCGTTGAATGAGAAAGAAAATGTATTTTTCCTCAAAAAAAATTGTTGTCACCGTTCCCTTCTTATAACAACCTTTGTGAACGAAAATTATTTAAATTTTTGCGAAAATTTAAATCACAAACAAGAAGCAAATTCCGAGTTACCAAGGTTTCTCCTAGTTTGAAAGGTAATTTTTTGCACAAAAGGCAGTCGGCGGTACTTTCAAGGCCAATTCTCGTAATTTAAAATGTTCAAAATCTAATCGCAGTCTCATCTCAGCGACAAACAAATGTCTAAAAGTTATCAAAATGTGCGGAAATTAGACGTATTTTTGACAGATCAGACTGTAAACGTTCTTAAAATTACGAGAATTACCCCTCTGATAAGCATCATCATCATCTGCCTACCCTTTTCCCAACGATGTTGGGGTCGGCTTCCAGTCTTCCAGTCTTCTTATTTTCTGATAACCATACGCTTAAAAATGCAATTCTTCAAATTTACTAGGCACGTTATAGCTGCGAGCTTCGTTGAAGCGAAAGAAAGCAAAAAAGTAAACTGTGAAAAATTAATTTGAACAAAAAGGAAACTACACCTAGTTTCAAACTTTCTTGGCAGGTAGCTATACATCAACTTCATATAAAATGGAAGCCAGCTTCTGTTCTTTATGCCCTTAGATTCGGGAAGGACCTTAGGAAGGTCAAACTTTACTACCTACTTCGGCTAGGTGGTTGGACGTAAGCCCCTCATCGAACACCGTCAACTTAAATCCTAAACATACACACAAACAAACAACATACTACATTCCAAAGACTACCCTTATCAAATCGCGGACTTTGCCAAACCATTCCCAAGGTGAAACATGCGTATAAACGGTTAAAACAAATCGTAAACCGTTAACGCTGGCATGATTTAAAGAATCTACGACCTAATGAAGCAAATGATGTACAAAAGTAGGAACCTATAGATTTGTTCCATCTCATAACAGTAAACCCAAACCTGTATCATTCTTTGCGGACGTGACGCAGCTTTAATAATAGGATTTAAACGCTTACAGGAGCCGTCGAAGCTTCGAATGCCATAACCGCACCTGACCATCAAAATAAACGTTTACCTGCAGGTGCGTTTTGATAACTAACTGTTACAGTTTAATTTATTTTATTGTTGTGTTTAGGTGGGTTACAGCTATCAAATACAGAAGGAGTAGTGATGTAATTGACGACAAGCTAATTACAAGCCTTCACAGTTAGCAATAGAGTACTGTTGTACACATTTTTAAATTGACTAACTATTCATTAACCACAACACTATACCTAGTCCATTTTTTTAGGTAATTAAATAAAGGTAAACAAAAAAACCACGTGACTTAGTTAACCGACTACACGTAATACCACTCAATTTAATTGTCATGCTACATCACAGTTGTACTCTTCAATTTAGCAACGTTATTAACGAATTATAACGTTGCTAAATTGAAGAGTACAAGTACAACTGTTAGTTAGTACAAAAGTTCAAAAAAGAGATGTCTATCTTTTAAGGTTGACTCAGTATAATCTTTTTTATGATAATCAAATTTGTTCTAAAATAATGCATTATTTGCGAAGAAACAAAAATAAATAAAAAGAAAAATTAAATACTTATGATGAATAACGTAGTTATTATATATTAACATATTTATTTGGATAAGGATTATTATCATTTGGATAAATATCATCATGTTTATAAAACATAAATGATGATATTAATCCTTATCCAAATAACTACGTTATTCGTCATAATTATTTAATTTTGAACAAAATTGCTCTTGACATCTTTTGATTTTGATTTAAAGTAATGTACAGACGGCTCCAAATCAAGGTATACATATACAGTTTTAGCTGACCTCGCATTGTATAGGTTTTTCGTACAATCAGAAGTCAGCTTATACTGGTATATAGCTTGATGTGTAGCCGTGCGTACTAAGTAATCATCTTGTAGTAATATTTAGTACTTAGTATTTATAAGAAAACAAAACACTGGCTCAAATAAATCTATCTTACAAAGAAACTCATAATAAAAACTGTATGAAATGTGAGATTTTTCCCTCCGGGAGGCTCATATTCATATTGTACTCAAGTCGAACAGGAAGTCAATGTTAGCAAACACTAACTCACCTCGGAAGTGGGTCAGCTAGAGATACGGACGTAGTTCGTACCTAGGTAAACATGGAGCACAATATACCCTCATACCTGTGAATGCAAGCATGCAGGTCCAGGCTGAAGTCGAGTAGTGTAGCGTCTACGTAAATAAAGGACCGGCGAAGCTATTGTTTATTTTGTACTACGTTTTGTATGATCTACGTCAATTTTTCTCTTGAGAAGCTTGACGTATTGCTTGAAAGCTTATGATGGTGGGCACACGTTGAAATAAATTTGCCTTGTAGTTTCGTTACATTTCATGTTGCATTGCATATGTTTGGACGGCATTCGTTTCAATGTACAGAGGCCAGCACATAAAGCTACCCCGATCTGTCAAATTTCTTTGATAGATTTTCAACTTTACTACAAAGGAATAAGGTTCATATTCAATTGGGATTTGACAGATTGGGGTAGCTTGATGTGCTGGCCTCTGTACAAGTTGCCGTATAATTATGAACACTCATTAGTTCATAATCTATCTCGCGAGATTATAAACTATCGAAAAATTGTGAGCTGCAAGAAAAATTTTTTTTTAAATGCTGCCCCCACTCTAGGAATCTATCCTGTATTGTGAGTACGTTTACAAACATTCAAACTCACACACAAACAGCAAGACCAATTTAACGCATTATTTTTCGATAGTTTATAATCTGTCCCATAGCAAACCGACAATTTGTGAACTGCATTGCTATTTGTAAAGATCTCACCGTGAAAACTAAGGTGAGGTGAGCTGTCATTTCACCTGCCGATCGATTCTGTAAAAATCTCACAGTGATAACTTAGGTGAAGTGAGCTAATAATAGGGGCAATCCCTAACATCAAGTGGAATGACAGCTCACTTGACCTTAGTTTTCACGGTGAGATTTTTACAGAATAGCACTGCTGATGTTAGGGATTGCCCATTTGATAGCTCACTTCACCTAAGTTATCACGGTGAGATTTTTACGGAATCGATCGTATCAAACTTGCACGCGATACACCTTGTGCTAATATATCAAATAGCCCAAGTAACTGCGACCAACTTGCAAGTACCGCTCGCCGGTCGTTGCCAGCTGCTTGTATTGTGTTGCGTGTGTTTCATGTTACGTTTCACACTGTAACACTGTGTGTTTCCATTAATGCAGACGCATTATTATTATTATTATTATTATTATTATTTACGTCAGACACAGTGATCCATATTTATGTTAGTAGGTATACTTAAAAATTATGTTAGTAACCAAAGAATAAAATACATGTCACAATATTATTTTAGCTGACTTGAAAACTACATAAAATCAAACTGAAAATATAAATTCATAAGTTAAAAAACATATCTAAATCACATATATTAAACACTAGCGGCCTGTCCCGGCTTCGCACGGGTGGACATTTATTTTTTAAACATTTTTTTTTCTTGAAATTAAAAAGCCTATATTAATCAGTGATAATGTACCATTCAAATGGTGAAAGAATTTTTTAAATCGGTCCAGTACTTTTTGAGCCAATTCGTTACAAACATACATACAAATCTTTCCTCTTTATAATATTATATAATAAGAATAGATAAGAATGTTTGGAAATATGCTGGTCCTTCTTTTGCACTTGTCAAAATCACTTCAATTCATTTGACCACTGTTCACTCTTAACTCCGATTAACCTTCTCTCGACTGTAAATACGATTTAACTGACGAAAAGTCGCTGAGTTTCGGTTTACATACAAAGTTGATACGACAGATGGGCTTTCCTTTAAACTGCCTATACTAGGTATCATTATCAAGCTCTCTACCAAAAATCAATTAAATTGAAACAGTAGTTTAGTTGCAAATGATTTTTTAAGTTTTTGCACCGTTTGAACACGATGTATTTTTCCTAACAGCTGATTATGTCTATAGGCATAGGTCATGCACCTTAAAACGATAAATCTACGATACGTTGTTGCCGCTCTTAGGCAAGTCATAAACCAATACGTAGTACATAAGAGAGTGACAATCCTATTGGCGAAACATCACGTGCGTAAAAGAAATAGAAATAGGTCAGTGTGTTGCTATTGTATCTTAGATCCTTGCGACACAAAATACCGAAAGTACAGAAGTCCACGCTCGGCGGTCACGCTATGGTTGTAAACTTTGGCTTATGCACAAAAAACTATCGTGGTAGTGGCACTCGCATCTAGTTGTTTGATTTATTGATGAGAAACGAAAAAACCAATAATAACTAAAATATTTTAATTTTAATGTTATTGTTACATTACAAATTTGTCACAAAGTGCTACAAAGTCATGTTCGCTATTACTTTACGGCGCGGGACCGGGGGCCGGGGCGCTTACCTACCTACCTAACTACTGTGTTACGTTAATACAAACCATCGAAATACAAGCAAATACCTACTTACCTCTCTGAAACAACTGATAGATTAAAAAACGACAATTCACCGTTTAATGTTGAATTTAAACAACCGTCCACTGAACAGTTATAATTTTTTTTTTATTGCTCCATTTTTGCACTTCATAGACGCATGTCTCAAGCGGATGGCACTTGCGCTCGCACTAGTCCCAACCAGTCCGAGATATCGTGTCCGTGAGCGGTGTCTATGTGTGCGTTGCTCGAGCGCACTTTGTATGTAGATTGACTTCTGTACTCTCTGTATTTTGTGCTTGCGATCAGTAAGTGGGGCTTCCAAAAAACTTGTTTTTTCAGTGCGCCGACGCTACCCTTCCGGAACGTAGGTACGTACGCGGAAGCTCCTGCGCCCTTATTGTTTAGTCGAACTTGTGGGCTGACAATAATTGTGAATTTGTTTTGTTATTGTGATAGGACACTAAATAAGTTTAAGACAGTATTCCTTTTTTTTATTGTGACAGGACACGTAACTTGGGATTATTATTATTTAGTGTTAGTGTTTTTTTTTTTGTAATTGACTGTTTTTATTGTGATAGTTAAACTTTGGTTGTGTGTGTGTATAATTAAAGTGTTCAAAAATACCTCGTGTAACTGACACGGCGTCAGAATACACTGACATGATTTTATTCTACGGCGAATGCCGTGGAAACGCAACGTTAGCTCTACGAACTTACAGAGAAAGGTATGGTGATAGCCGCAATTGCCCTAGGAATGCCCGCACCATACAGTTGGCAGTACAAAGATTACGGGTCAATAAACGTATAGTGCTGTAACAGGAGGGAGTGCCACCGCGGTAAATGCCCACTGCTTGGGACGAAAGAATTTTAGACAATATTTCCCGCAGCCCGACGAGTCTCCACAGAGCCGCCCGGTAGTTTAGATGTTGCCATAGAACTATCCACAAGGTTCTAAAACGTAAAAAACGCAAACCTTCTAAATATCGGAAGGTGCAAACTTTTTTATCGAGAGACTTGCCGATCACCAACAGTTACTGCCAATACTAAATAAAACATCCGAAGACCGTCATTTCTTAACTAATTTAATATGGACCGATGAGAGTACTTTTACTCGGACCGATCTGAAATCGGCAAAATCTCCGGTACTGCAGTTTGGAAAATCCACAGTGTGTTTCGAGTTAGGGCCAGGCCACAACAGTGCGTTGCGGCGTCGCATCGTAAAAATCTACGACGCTGTATCTACGAATCTGTATTGCAGTGTGACGTTATTTTTGCGATGCGACGCCGCAACGCACTGTTGTGGCCTGGCCCTTACTGCCCGCGCGCGACGTTGAACGTTGCCACTTTGTATAGTTATCCAAGGTCAGTCACCAGGCCCAAGTTTTTATGAAGTTTGGGTTTCTCCTTTATTTACAAAGGGTGGTTGCGTTTTACTCTGATTTGTAAGCTATTTAGTTTGTTTGAAACAAAAAAATTCTCATTTATGGTGCTTTTTATTTTTATACCGTATCGAATTAATACTAAACACGTATAGTATACGTAGTGTAATTTAATGCCCCTCTGTCGTATCAACTCTGTATATACCATCGGATATCGAAATTTCTAGTACCAGAACACTCTAGAACATTCAGATGTAGATTACTTCGATCTGGATCTTCTAGACCGATTACAGGAGTTTTACACATTTTAGAAATTTCTAGATCATTCCAGAAATTTTTAGAACTTTTCAGAACATTCCAGATCGACTACAACAGTTGTACACAATTTAGAACTATCTAGATTATTCCAGAAAGTTTTAGAACATTCTAGATCATTCCAGAATTTTTTAGAACTTTCTAGAACATTCCAGATCGACTATAACAGTTGCACACAATTAAGTGTTTTTTATATCATTTCCGGAAGTTCTCATGAGTTAGAAGCGGGCAGATATATATTTTTCTACATTTTCACCACCCACAATCACCCACTTCCACCCACCGCGACCAAACTCCCTTACTCCCACCGGGAGACCAAGAGGTATTTACCAACCCAACGGGAAGTTGATTGGAGTTAGTGGAGATAGAGAAAAGCCTGTCTTTACGTACGCACATTAGCATTTTATATATATATAGATATAGATTTACATTTTTAAATTAATATCAATTAACATCAAGAAATTCATGACTAAAAATTACACATAGAAGAAAATAAATAAATAGACAATTACAAGAAATTATATATAAAACAACAATCACTTAATAAATGGTGACGAACTGGCATGCAGGTGCATCCACCTCTCCAACATCAACGAGTCCCACCGCTCGGTCAATACGCTCAGGATACTGTTAGTGCTGCATCGGAAGCGACTTAGCAGCGAGGCGCTCCTCTTCCTAATAATAGCAAAAAAGTCATCGGTTTGCGCCTGCGCAAACATCATAGAAGCACTGCAAAACCGCGGCAGCCCTAGAAGCACCCTGAACGCATTGTTGTACTGTACGCGCATGGCACTGTATACTCTCTGCACAAAGTTGACCCATAGTCTGCACGTATAAAAAGACTGACAATAGGCTTTAAATAAGGTCACCTTTACTTGTTCAGTACAGCGTGCAAACCTACGTGCCAACATGTTACAGCGAACTGACAGCGCCCTACGTTCCCGCTCGATGTCCTCATTGTCAGACAAGGTATCTATGACCCAGTGGCCCAGGTACTTAAAATGGTTAGCCCTATTCAGACTAGCACCACAAAGAGTGATCGGAGGAACAAAAGAGAAACATTTGGTACCAGCTTTGAAAATCATGTACTCACTCTTTTTAGGGTTGTACCTGAGCCCATGTGCCCCAGCATATCTCTCACAAATGCGCAGGAGCTTTCGCAACCCCCCAACCGATGGGCTCAGCAGCACCATATCATCTGCATAGCTGATGTTATTAATAGGCACTCCGCCTATTGAGCACCCCGCATTAGCACTGCTGAGCTCGCCGATCAGCTGGTTCATGTACAGGTTGAACAAACGGGGCGAGGTTATACCCCCCTGCCTCACACCGCAATCCAACCCGTACACGTCGGAATATACTCCCGCCCATTTCACACTGTTCCGCTAGTTACTGTACCAATACCTAAATATCGACACTATCTCACCCGGCACCTGTGTCTCACTATGCAGCTTGTGCCACAGCATGTTATAATTTACCAGGTCAAACGCTTTCGAGAGGTCTAGGTAACAGGCATACACAGGAGTATTTCTGGCTGTGTAGTACTGTACAGTCTGCTTCAGACAGAGGATAGCACTCTCAGTCGACAAACCAGGCTTGAAGCCAAACTGAGCGTCATGTATATGAAGATGCTTCTCCAGCTGTCTGTCAAGCAGCCTGTCCAGCACTTTGGCTATGACAGTGGCATTGTTTGGACACCTCTAGCAAAACTGAAAGCTCAAGCTTTCAGTCAGAATGGAAGGTTTTGAAGCTACTGGGAATTTCAATACCACTTCATGAATGGAATTAGGAGGGATCACAATAATTGTTATGCTAAACAGGTCAATTATTTTTATTATGTGATCACCGAAACTAATAGGGCTCACATTGTGCACATAAATGATGATAAATCACATAGACAGTCGTTGAATGGAAAAATAATGAAGCTATTTATGTATTAAGATTAAGATCATAAAAGAAGGATTGACATAGGTAATTAATAATTACTGAATGTTAGAAAGTACCTAAAGACACTCATATTTCGATCGTAATTATGAACTATCAAGGCTGAGGCCTTTTTTTTTATTTTATGCGCTTAAAATCCATAAAAAAGTGCATTTACGGTATTGGTATGAGAATATGAGAACAAATGCACCATTTCCTTCACCTGTCTACTAACGTTTCCCACAGTGGTAATTAACGGGAATATTTAAAACATAATAAAATTATTTGAAAATACATTAATCAAATTACTAAAACTTATTTTCTAAACACAACAACCCAGATGTGTTCTATGAAAATACCCATGCTAAATCTCGTAACTTCTACCTACCTGATAAATGACGCCCATGTTTCAAGAATATTATTTTTCACACCGATGCACCGTCGCGGCGCGATTCCTCCATTTGTTTTCCCTACGGACTTACTTACCCGATAATAAAAAATGCTTCTGAAATAATTTTATAGGAAAACTGCAAACTTCGCAAGATAAATTCCTGATGCTAAAAGAGAAAAAAGAAGGAAACCTCTTTGCGGGTTTTTATTGCCACTTACTTTTTAATCTAATTCAAAAAGGAGGAGGTTTTCAATTCGATTGAGTGTTCTTTTATTTTTTTTTTGAACCGGATGTTTTACCGTAAGAGCCCCAATTCCAGAAAAAGTTTTCATAGGTAGTTTACCTCTAAAACCGTCCCTCTTATGTGTATAATATAACAAAAAGACAGACCTACTCTTTTCCATAAACTTCTCGAGTTACGATGACTTAAAAGAAAGTAGAGCTGTAACAGTAAAAGTAAAATTACGTCACATGAAACCTTCATGAAACAAAATGCCCTGGTTACGGATAAAGCTATACGTATTTTGAGCAATGAATGAAGGTATATTTACATTAATGTTAGTAAAACTATCTTCACTCGCCTTCCATATTAACAGAAATGCTGATCCGAACGGAAATTAAGTCGTTTCAATTTCCGTTGGTAAAATATGTAAAGGTTTTTGTGAAAAAAGTTTGCATAGGTACCTAGATATAGGTATGAGTGAAATACCTACATATTTTTGTTACAAACAAGTGAGTACCTTGATACTTGTAGCCTGGTACTATGAAATGAATGGCCCTTCAGTATTCCAGAAATCCAGACAATCTTTTAAGCCTTCAGGAAGTGGTGGAGTGCTCTTCAATTCAATATCGAGTTCTCAGTAAAGAAGTTCCATTGAACATTAATAATTAATTATTATTGAAGCCCACTTATCTAGTCGACTGACAACTGCGAGGAACTAGACATTTCTACCACGGCTTCTACGGAAATCATAAATATAGAAACGGTGTTTAACGGAATCCCATCGGCTAAAATTACTGACTTTGATACAAACTTTCATCCTCTAACTAACCCTTTATGGGGTGAACTTTCAAAAATCCTTTTTTTTTGTGCTCACTTTCGCCATAAAAGGAAATGTAGCTCAAAATGTCATGCTGCTAGACCTAGAGCGGTTTAGGCTGTGTCTTGTCTGTCAGTGAATGAATGAATGAATGAATTAAAAACTTTATTAAGCAAATAGATATAAACAGTAAGTACATAACCTCACGCCTGTTTTCCCGAAAGGGATAGGTACACCCACGTTTCGCCCATTATACTTGAGTTCTACGTAAGGGTCTTGTGGCTAAGTAATAACAGCCGCACGATTCAATCGATCAGGTTAAGCTACGCTTGTCGCGGTTGGTCTGTGGATGGGTGACCATTTTTACATACCAAGACCCTTCCGCGCCTCGGAAAGCACGTTAAGCCTTTGGTCCCGACTGTCATTCATGGATCTTTGACAGTCGTTACGGGTCGTCAGAAGCCCGGAAGTCTGACAACCAGTCTTACCAAGGGGTATCGTATTACCCAATAACTGGGTTGTGGAGGTCAGATAGGCAGTCGTTCCACATAAAATACTGGTATCCAGCTGCATCCGGTCAGACTGGTAGCTGACCTCAACATATTTGGGAAAAGCTAGGCAGATTATGATATTTAAGTTCTACGCAAGTAATAGGGGGCGGAGTCTCAAGAATGTACAGTCAGCAAAGGAGATAAGTATGCAGGGTCATCAAATATATTTGAAGTTACTAAGAAACCAATTGATGTTTTGAAATGAAATTTAATTTGATAAATGAACTGTTTGTTTTCTATTAATTAAATTAAATTTTATTCGAAAACATCAATCGGTGTCTTAGTAAACTTCAACTATATTCAACGACCCTGCATACTTATCTTCTTTGCTGACTGTACCAGTACTAAAATCATGACATAATTATAAACAATATTACTAGCGAAAATTCTTAGTCGGTGGCTAAGATTATTTAGGTAATTAATATACACATTTTAAAAAGATTTAACGTCTCGAATGAGTAGAAATATAAACCGACTCTATTCCACTAAAAGGCTGTTAAAGCTTCTGACATAATACACAGAGTCCAGACCTTATCACCCGTATACCCTCACAATGAAAATGACCCCATTAGGTTTAACGATTTCTCACTACATTAGTGGTCCGTTTATATATTTTATGCTTAACCCACACTTAACCTAACCACTCGTGGAGCCTAATAAAGTAACAAATTTTTTCCATGCCATTATATCGTTCGGGGAACATATTAACCCTTTGACCGCCACGGTCGTGTATAGACGACAAATGAAAACGTGCCCAACACGCCAATGCCGACAAGAAAACACCATGCTTTAAGTATAAACACAGAAAACTGAATTTAGTTAATTTATTTTGTACTTAAAACATGATGTTTTCTTGTCAGCATTAGCCGACGGTGGCGTGTTGGGCACGTTTTCATTTGTCTGCTATACACGACCGTGGCGGTCAAACGGTTAAGCAAGTATTTTTTTTTAAGTTTGTCTATTAGCTATTTATAAAAATTACATTCAAGAAAAAAATTTACCGACTTCACAAAAAGGAGGAGGCACTATGTTCGGATGTTTGTATGTTTTTTTTTTTTTGTATGTTTGTTCATCGAATACTCCGCCAATTGTCGACGGATTTTCAAAATTATTTTTTATTTGAAAGGGTATGCTCCCGAGGTGGTCCCATTGTCACTAAATTGGAATCTGATGAGGGAATCCCATGGAAATCGAGGGAAACCCTCAATTTTTGTAGGCACACCTATAGCGATTTGGATATTTTTCATAGTGCATTTGCTCTCAGAAAGCACCATCCGGTGAAGTGGAACTGATGATGAAGACCACAGATGGCCATCGGAACTACTCAATAATAAATATTTCACGGGTTGCAATTTGATTAGGTACTTTAATGTGGTTGCTAAGCACAATGCGTATCGTGAAGTGGAGCTGATGGTGACTTCTCAATCAGATCCAGTTCACCTGGTTTTAACAAGGAGAACTCCGAAACAATTAACGTCCCTGCATCGGGAAAATCAATGTTTTGTAAAAGGTGATGAACAGTTGAGATTAGGCTATTGTAACTTAGATTAGTTACAAACTGGCCCACTAAAAAGTGAAAAATAACTTTAATTTCGGAAGTCGTTGTCAATAAAAGAAAATGCGGAACCAACTACACCGACTTCCGAAATTAAAGTTATTTTTCACTTTGTAGTGTTTTTTGGAAGTTGGTTGTTTTTTTTTGTAAAAAGTTTTTTTTATGCAAATTGACACCCTACGTCGATTTTCTGTACTATAGTTACAGCTATTTCATACATTGTCAAAGAACACATCAAAGAATGACAGTTGTGATTTGAATACACGGACAATTTATTTCTTTTTCAATTTGCTTATCCATTCATTTCCCTAAATTTACTATTATGATATTATGTTGACATACAATTAATATACTACAGTAACTATGGAAATAAACCAGTGTTTACCCAACCTTTTTTTTTATCTATTCCCATCCAATACCAAGGTATTGGATGGGAATAAACTAATACCAAATGGTATTAACTCTTGAGTTAATACCATTTGGTATTAGTTTATTTCCGAATTTATTTTCTATTCCCAACGAGTAGCTCATTTTTTTAAATAAAAAATCTATTACTAACGAATACCAAAACGTGACTTTTTATACACTCAGCTACACAAAGTTTTATTTTATTTTCTAACATTTACATATATGTTTTAGACTTTTAGCATTCAATTACGATAATATAGTTATCGTAATTGAATGCTAAAAGTCTAAAACTTTCCAAACTAACAAATAAGTAGTTCAAATGAATCATTTCTCTTTACTTGCGAAAAAGGGTCGATTTTTGTCTATTGTTTTATAATTCGAAGCAACCAATCAGAGTTGAGTGCTAAATAAATCTTGTTCTCAGACAGACAACTCAGTTCAGTACATTTCCCTGCCTGCGGTGCGGCTGGTAGTGCATACTCAGTGAAAGTGATATATTTTTATATAGTTTGTATATAATATTATAATTGTTGGACTTGGAATAGTAAAATAAAAGTATCTAATATCTCTAAATTTCTAAAAATGACAAAATAAATGTGATTTATATTCAAACCCTAATCTTGATTAAACATTACTTAAAATCACTCAAAGCATTTTAATTTTACTGAACCTGACTGTACCTAATTTCTTCAAACTTGTTTTGGTATTGGTTTTAAAATGTGGTACTCGTTGGGAATAGAAAATAAATTCGGAAATAAACTAATACCAAATGGTTATTAGCTCTTCGTATTGGATGGGTATACATCTTTTTTTTTGACGATCGGAAGTCGTCAAACGACCCCTCCCGCTCTGGGTGGAGCAGAAGTAACCCTTTCGGACAATCCCGCTGCTATGGAAATAAACAGTGTTTAACCAACCTGCGTGTGTTTAATTACAAAGACAAACCCTAAAAATAATGTCAAGTAAATCAATGGAACAAAGAGATTGGATTGAAGACTAATGCGTCAATATATTTGCTGCTAATGGAAAAAGAGCAGACAGAGACGTCTCGCTCGGTGCCATCATAGGGACAGTGATAAATTGCACACGTATCTTCGCAAGTAAATCGGGGCACGCAATCCGTCTTCGTCTTTTTCTACTTGATAAACAAAGATGTGGGACCTTGAGTTTTGGCTTATATATGCGGTCGTGAGGCACGCCGGCGCCAGATGTATCAATATCGTCTGTCTATGTATATTTGTAGATTGATGACTGACTACTAACGACTAACTCATCAAACGTAATTAGATTTAGCTAGCTTTCTTATTAAAATATTTAGCCAGTTTTCTTATCAAAGCTTTACCTAACATCCTTTAGAAAAACTTTTTTTTGATAAATATAGTTTTGACGCTGTTTTTTAACAAAGAGTGATCTTGTGGGTTGCCTGTCCATTAATGTTTGGTCGCCCATTTGCACCGAAAATTGCAAAACGCTCAGGACTCCAACTCCAAGATCCAGTCCAATGTTATATTTACTTCCTTGCGATTCTTCTGACAAAGATCATGAAATTCAAGAAGTATGAAGATAACATGTAATTAGTATGTACTGAAGATATTTACTGAAATAACAAATAATGTCAACACGAATATAAAACTTCGAATTCTGGGTTCTATGTTTATTTTATCTGTAATACAATACAGCGCATTTCGATGAACGATACAATATATCCACACTTCCTTATCGCAGTACGTATTGTATGCACAATTTATAATAGATATGTAAGTATAGGTCGTTTTAACGGTCTTTCACACCAAGAACATCGATTCAAATACACTTTTTTACTAATTGTAGCTACCAGAAACGGTATACGTATTTCTTTGTAACTGAAGACAATTTGGGGAACACAAAAATGTTTTTAGTTACAAAGAAATACGTTAGAAAATAAATAATCGACATGATTAAAATTCAGATACGGCACTTTATAAAAATCCACTATACAGTTTGCAGTCTCTTACGCAGAGCTACTGTATCATCGTAAGACACAGCCAGTCGTTATCACTATAAAATATCGCGATTGGCGTAGTTATTTTCTCCACTAGATACTCCGGGGGTATCTTAGAACCATACATTTCAAGATTTTTTGCTTCTCCATGATCAGACCTTCGTAATTTACCCGATATCACAGCCTGCGAATAATGTTCGCCTTGTTTGGTAGGTTATACGAAACGCTATCATTGCCGGCAGATCGTAGCGCCCGATCTCGTCCCAGGTGAAGTCCCAAAACTGAAACGTAGAGGGTATTAAGGTCTCATGTGTCCTCGAATGCTTGTTGCCCCGAGCGTTTCCCACCCACGCGTCATATCCTTCGTCAGCAAGTAAATAGGCGATTCCACTATCCGTACCCCCTGTCACAAAGTCGTCAGAGCAGCCTAGCAACCCATGCATTAAAAATACGACAGGCCCGTCACTTGCATAGCACACGTGTGAACATTATGTACCTAAACTATAAAGCTACCATTTACTGGGTACGTCATTCATTGACTTGAATGTGCCCTGGCGCCTGAGTGTAGGTATGTCATGCTCACTCAAATGTCTCGCTGGTGGTGGCGTGTGTGTTGGATCATTAGGTTCCCTTCAAAATAGTTGAGCTAAATGGTGCTGATCCATACGCCATGTTCGTGAACGAGAGCCGTCAGTAGAGACTGGTCATCTCTTAGCCGCCACGGCTTATTATATTTAATTTATTTTCATTTCTAATTGTTTTATTTTTGTTTATATCTTTTTTTTTAGTACGGACGCTTTTAACGTGCATGTTTTTCTACATCGTTCGCACATGTATAATTTCAACATGAATGATGTAGGGAACCAAGATTTTTATAACAATTTTATTACTTAAAAGAGTGCCCGTGGAGTTTCTTGCCTTCTTCTCCACAGGTACCTACGCTTTGGAATGGGCAACTAGCATCATCTTTCTGACTGACTGACCCTTTGACAATTCAAAAGTGCCTATAATTGGTTTATTTGAAATAAATGCTTTGAGTTTGAGTTTGACTTGGGATTCTTACCATGGTTACAATGTATCCATAATTGTATATTGATTGAGAAACATTTAAAAATACCTAAGTCTTCATTATTGAGACCAGCGTTATACTGTTGTAAATCACCTAGGATCCTCGTACTGTCAAACTGGTTAGAATCCTCAGTGAATTTGAGATAATTGCGAAATTCCCAAATGTTCAATAATTCACGATTATGTATTTCGTAGCTACGTGACCAGCATTTTAAGAATAGAACGCTTTTTGTAGCACATATAACTATTTTGATCATCTTGCTCACTACACTCACTACTTACTTCAATTTCATGACAAAATGGAATAAGAGTGTTAATAATCTGGACGCTATTATACAGGGTGTCCCTGGAAGTATGGATCAAATCAAATAGGGGCGTGGGCAAAAGTTATGACCAACTCGTAATGATTTTTTTCTTTGAGCATTATGCGAAACGATTGAAAAAAAAATGGTCACAACTTTTGAACCGTAAAATAATTCTCAATCATCAATCATTCTCAGGATCAAAAAGTTTGGAAATGACTTTGCCCACGCCCCTATTTGATTTGATCCATACTTCCAGGGATACCCTGTATAGCTCAATATCAACGGACTACACCAAAATGATAGCTCGCTAGGTGTAGTCTGTGGTTAAACGGCAAGTAAATCATTCGTGATAGTGTAATCAAAATGCTAATTTGGAATATTATGAACCAGATGAGGACATTAATGGAGACAAATGATAACTAGTATACTCGCAATAATTTACGACGATTGATTCCGAACGATACTGATTAAATTAAGCATAAATAAACATATTTGTTAACAACATACTTGTTTATAGATATTAGCTTTTACCGGCGATTTCGTCTGCGTGGCATTTCGGGCCGCGATCCAACGCATCGCATCGCATGGTCCGCCCACGCTGTTATTTACTTCGTTTTCGCTTATTGTGGAATTATTTAAGGTGGACCAGGTTGCCTTACAGTCGTTAATTATATACAACTGTTTAGGCAGCGCATGCAAATAATTCTGTTTTACGAAATATTTCTGTTAGACTGCTAGACAAAATTTGTAATAGCTGCGCTAATATCCATAATATAAATATAATTTATAGCCCGTAACACAGGAATAATATAGCAATGAAAAATTTTAGAATTGGATTATTAAATCCGGAGATTACCCCTACATACAAACTTACAAATAAGCAATTTACCTCTTCATATAATCCTAGTATAGAAGTATACATATAGATGAACACTTCGATTTGAATATTTATGTCTTTGTTAACTTTAAACGAGAATTAATGGTCAGAGTTCTTTAACCGAATTAAAAGAATTAGATTTTAACAATATTATAATCTGCCAATAAATATTTTTTTTAATTTATATTGATTTTATATTTAAATAATAGCTAGTGATAGCTAGTTACATAGTGTAGTACATTCAGCCTCAAAAACATCTTTTTCATTCACCATCCACCGACAATAATAATTATTACATACATCTATCAGGTACATTACATAGATACATATTTTTGAGGCTGACTGTACGTAGTCTAGTAAAAGTCTATAGTAGCCTTGCTGCTGCGTAAACAGTAGCATAAACTCACTGAACAATAAAAAGCAAATGGCGTAATATGTCGAAGTGTTGTTACGACTTGCCGCCGGCTTTTATTTTATAGGCGGTCTCCATAAATAGCCGGCTTTTATCTCCCATACAACATAAACCTGCTTCTTGCCCTGCACAATGCTCTCGTAAATGTAAATAAAACTTGCGAATATGACTCGCCCCTGCTTCGCACGGTTTTTACGACTTGTCAAAACATCGAGATGTCTTTATTACATGTAAGTTTAATATTATCAAGCTTTCCGAAATAAATTGTCTAAATGATGGTGAACACAGCATCAAAATCCGTTGCGTAGTTCAGAAGACAACGCAGTCATAAACGAACCGAAGCCTGCCGGGGCAGCGGGATTGTCCGAAAGGGTTACCCCTAACCCGGAACAAAATAAATAAACTAAATTCAGTTTTCTGTGTCGGCATCAGCCGACGGTGGCGTGTTGGGCACGTTTTCATTTGTCGGTTATACACGACCGTGGCGGTCAAAGGGTTAAGGAAGGAACACGGGTGAGTTTTAGTCAGTAAGAGTCTGACACTCCCTTCTGCTCCACCCAGAGCGGGAGGGGTCATTTGATGATTTCCCATCCATAAAAAAAGTCGTACACGAAAAGCGACTATAATCCTTACATTGTATAAAACTAAAGTCGCCGAAATGTCAGTTATACGCGCATAACTTCCGAATGACTGCACCAAATTGGATATTTTTTTTTGTTGTGTTCAGTATTGCCAGGACAAGGTTTATATGAAAGAAAATATCGGTAATCGCCGGGAGAGGCCGCCCTAGGAGGACATAATAATATAGTGATCTTATTGGTGATGTTCTTCAAAAAGTCAGCTGCGTGATACTCGCAACCGGCAAGCGTGTAGGACCAGATTTATGTGTAACGTAAACGAAGCAAAAGGAATATCTAATCTAATCTACGTTAATCCGTGGTTACCATACTCCTCCGAAACGGCTTGACCGATTTTTATGAAATTTTATACGCATATTCAGTAGGTCTGAGAATCGGCTACTATCTATTTTTTTTTTTTGCAAAACGACGCCCGCAAACGTCGTTTAGTCAGCTAGTCTAATATATAAAATTCTCGTGTCACAGTGTTAGTTACCATACTCCTCCGAAACGGCTTGACCGATTTTTATGAAATTTTATATGCAGATTCAGTAGGTCTGAGAATCGGCTACCGTCTATTTTTTTTTTTTTGCAAAACGACTCTTGCGGGGTCAGCTTGTAATATATAAGGATCCTAGATTCCTGGTAGAAATAGAAATTTAAAGAGATAGATGATGCTGAGGAGGTCTTTAGAAAATTACATGTTTTCGACCTATTCTGGTGTTTTAGATTACGCTGGCGAACTACGATGGCTGATTACGTCTAATTACAGAAATTTTGAAAACAATAATTACAGGATAAGTTGCTAAGTACTTTACAAAAATAAAACAGCGTCTTCATTGACAAAGAAATGTTTGCTAATGAAGACGCTGTTATTTTTATTTAGTTAGAAGAATTTATAACATGCTAAAATTACGAATTATCTTAAATTATACCGAAGACGTAGGTAGGTATTCGTTTGGTTTCTCGTTGGCACTACTGCTGAGCATGAGGTTCTGGGTTCAATTATCAGGTCGGGTAAAGTGTTATTAGGTTTTTCCAACAGGGATTCCTCAGTATCAGCTCGAAGTCTAGATCTATGCCCGATCGATGATAATAGGCTCGCCCCAAATTACATGGGACTCAAACCAAACATAACTGGCGAACTGTGTGTAATATAGGTACAGACGCCAGCACATCAAGCTACTACAATCTGTCATCGCTAAAGCATAAGGTTCAAAGTTGATTGGGAAAATTTGATAGGGTAGCTTAATCTGCTGGCGTCTGTACACCTTATACCCCTCCGTTTAAAACAGGCGTGAAGTTATGTTAGTAGGTATTTGATTCAATAAAATACGCAATGGTGTGTCTACATGTACAGGCGCCAGCAAATCAAGCTACTACAATCTATAAAATTGCTTTCAAATATTTTCAGTTTCATCGTATACTAGCGACCCGCCCCGGCTTCGCACGGGTGCAATGCCGTTTAGTAAATTTAATAATAATTTTAATTTAATGTTTTTTTTTAACTTGCCGCCAGCCCCTGCCGCCTATACCGCAGCAACCGCTATGTCCCTGCATTTTAAATGTGTAATATCTTCGAAAATATTAATTTAAATAACATGCTATAAAGGGCCATATTGATCTATATTAAATGCACAATGTATTTAAGGTACTTAATTGGATAACGATTAATGCTGTATTGCTTAAAATCGCTTCTTATATAAGCCATTATTTCTCGTAAAAATAAAGGAAAAAAAACGGTTATTGTGGGTTATCCCTAAGAGATAGACGTATACCATCGCGGACTTTTTTGTAGACCTTTTTAAGGTGTACAATACTGTAGTGCATTATTTTGATGTATCTCATAGGGTTCAGCCAGTGTTTGCAATGTAAGCGCAAAAAAAGGGTTTATTTACGACATCACATTAGAAATCTCTAAAATTATCAGTGTTTCTCTACTATATTATACATGTATTGTACATATAAACCTTCCTCTTGAATCACTTTATCTATTAAAAAAACCGTATCAAAATCCGTTGCGTAGTTTTAAAGATTTAAGCATACATAGGGATATAGGGACAGAGAAAGCGACTTTGTTTTATACTATGTAGTGATGTTCAAAGTTGATTGGGAAAAAAATAAATAAAATGAAAATTTGAGTTTCGGGTAGCTTGAAGTGCTGGCGTCTGTAAATAAGACGCTACAGGCGTTATATAAAAACTCTACTTAATGGACGCAAAAGTCGGTAAAAATCTATTTTTGTCTAGCTTTTCCATTTTCTTTGTTTTCAAACTCCATTAGCAACCGAAGTTTAAGCACTGTTAAACAATTTAGCAACTAACCATTCATCACTTGAAAAAGTTCTTATGAAACAGTTTGACAACTTTCATCTTTTTTCGAAGACCTCATACGAAGTTTGAGAAACTGATGTGGAATATTTTTCGAGACTCGAAGCTGTGGGTTCAATATTCTATATCGTCGGGTTACTTGGAAGAATTTTCTAGGAAATTGCGACATCTTGCAGTAAAAACGGGCGTCATATATCCGACCGTTTTCCTTTTTCTCTTTGTGTAGTACTTTTTCATTTGGTTCTGGTTGATTTGATATTCAGTGCAAAGTTAACTTGTACTCTGAAAGATATCTAAGTATTAAGTTTACGAAACTGTCGTTATACAAGGTATAACATAATTAACGCAAGACCTCATAAACCCCAATTAGAGTGTCGAGTTAAAAGCATAATACAATGACCAAAACTTATTTTTTTTAAGAAAATCTTGTTGACACTAGCATTTCTTTATGCATTTAAAATTGAGTCTTATTGCCTTTAAATAAGATTAAATTTTATTTGTCTCAATCAGCAGTTAGTATGAAAAAATACATAATTTTTGAAAAAATACCTGTATTAAAATTTCTAAAAAAAAAATCTAAATTTACTGAAATCGATTCAGAAATCAATTGGACAATTGTGAACAAACTACTTTCAGGACTAGCGTTTATTCTGTTACAAATTGTATATGAAAAAAAAATCTATTTTATACATTTTGACCGCGAAAGTATTGCATTTTTCTATGAAACAGCAGTTTTTTTTGTAACCTACAAATTATTTCTCATCATTAATCATGTGCTGAGTTCATGGTTACAGTTTGCGCGTCGTTGGCACCTTGTATAGTTTATTGTTTCATAATAAATCATGCACTGCCTCCAGCAGGCTTAGCATGAGCACCGTTTTGTCGACGGAAGAGTAGACAAAGATGACATTCCGTGTAGGCAAAGTAGAAACAGTCAACTGCACTTTTTACGAAATACATACCTACTCTTTTACATAATTCGACCCAGAATTCTGTTTTGTCATAGAATTTTATTCGTTTTTTTACCGATACTAAATCACGTATATAAAGACAACTACAACAATTGTTATCAGTGTCGAAGTACCGTGTTTTGGAACAAAAAATATTGTAGTTATATCATGATTTTGTAGATAACCGTATATACTTTGTGGCCGTTGTGTAAAAAGTTTAAAATCTCCTTACAGCTGTCAGTCGTCAGCGTCATTTTGAGAGTTGGGATAGAAAACTTTCTTCTGAAATAGTCTACTTAAAAAAAGACCTAGACAAAGATCGATAGAAACGAAAGACAAAATGACAGATTGTAGAAGGATTTCTACGGTGCGATGTCAAAAGTAGAGAAACGAAACGTCACTTTGTATAGAAAGAGCTGTGTCTATTCTACGTAGAAATAGAATGCGTCATGCTAAGCCTGCTGTAGATACAGGGCCGTCTTTACCCGGGGGTTCAAGGGGTGCACTACCATGCGTAATCAAACCTCGAAATTTAAATTAATAAAAAACTACTTACGATTAACTATGTCTCAAGATAGGTTGACTGGATATAGTATATCGAATTGAAAGTAGAAAATAGACGATACCTATCATAAAAAAGTTTGCCGATTTTAAAGCCAGAAAAATTAAATTTTGATGTTTGAAAATCCTAATACCCAACCTAACCTAATCCTAATCCTAACCCTAATTTTATTGTACTTAAAGTTTTTTGAAGTGAAACTTCTTTACGCACGCTTGACTTGGGGAGTAAGCTGGCGAACGCGTGACGTAAGCGTTACGAAAAGTGTGATCGGGCAAGGCGAACGGAAGTTAAGTGGGGGATATAAGCAAGAGACAGCAGTGCGCGCGCACATTTTCTTTCTCTCTTCCTCTCATAGCCAAATACGTTCCGTATATCTAAGCACACTGCAGGCTTATTGTCTGTATCACAGTGTAGGAGCAAGAGAGAGCAGTGCGCGCGCACATTTTCTTTCTCTCTTTCTCTTATAGCTAGTAAATGAAATATACATACAGATGGAGCGAAAGAAGTTTCACTTCAGTCGTGTGGTCATAAGCACACTCGTTTTTTTTTATTTGCACTTACATTGCAAACGCTGGCTGAACCCTATGAGATACATCAAAATAATGTACTACAGTATTGTACACCTTAAAAAGGTCTACAATCAAGTTTGCGATGGTATATGTCTATCTCTTGGGTATAACCCACAATAACCATTTTTTTTTCTTTACTTTTTACGAGAAATGATGGCTTATTTACGAAGCGATTTTAAGCAATACAGCATTAATCCTTATCCAATTAAGTACTAAATACATTGTGCATTTAATATAGATCAATATGGCCCTTTACAGCATGTTATTTAAGCAGCGGTTGCTGCGGTATCAGCGACAGGGGCTGGCGGCAAGTTAAAAAAAAACATTAAATTAAAATTATTAATTCATCATCATCTGCCTAGCCTTTTCCCAACTATGTTGGGGTCGGCTTCCAGTCTAACCGGATGCAGCTTTATTTAATTAAATTTATTAAATCGGGGTGGGTCGCTAGTAATATTATAAATACCTCAATACCGACCATAAATGTCCCGTTGACAGTTAAAAGTCGTTTCCCTGGAGAAAACACGGCTTGCACCAATAAAATATGGCTTCCTTCAACGGAAAATAAGTAGTTTAAGCCAAAATCAACAGTTTGTAGTAGGTACCCTGTACCTACCCATTCAAGTAATTAATGGCTTTTTACACAATGGCCCAAGATTGGCAGCTCGATCCGTTGACAAGGGAATAGGGATCTATCAACTGAGTCAGTAATCTATCATGGACGCTGAAGTATGTCCAACATCGGTCATTTTGTTTAGGTTGAGTTTACGAGATTTTAGTCATTTTTTTTCTCAGTAAAAATCGATGACAACTTTAAAAGGGATGTGATATGGAAGGCCGCTAAATTCAATTTCTTACGTTTTTCTCAAATTGCAGCGCGGTAAATGCGCTTAAAATTGCAATGCCTTTCATTTTGACAATTCATTTATTCAATAACATTCATTGCGTTATTTACGCTCTCGAACAAAATAATTTTATAAACATATGAAGCAATGGTCTAGGAATTTCCTTCAAAATTCTTCGAATTGTGATAGAAAGTATGTTATGAATTGTGGTGCTAGTCAGTGTCAGATTGTAAAGAAATTTTAATTTCGGACTAACCTGGCGTGAGACAATTATAAATAATATCTTAGAAGATGTTTGTTATCAACCACACATAAACAGCTGAACCGATTTGGATGCAGTATGGAACACAAGAGACCATGAGCATGACCATACCTACATGTTTAATTAACATTAATAATGATGTCCTGAAATAATGACGCAGTTGTTCAGGGATATTTAGCCGTTGACATTTATACAAGATTAAGTCTCAACAATGTTTTTAGTACCTTCCCACCTCGTTTGTAGTGCAGCCAGACAGACGTCAAATTAATACCTATAAAGACATGACATAGTTTATTATTTTTGCATTTTTGCACCCGGAAACAGAGTAAAGTCGTTTAGTCTTGACGTAATAATTTAAATTTTCCCATCACTGCTCTCAAAACGGTGAAGGAAAACATCTTGAGGAAACCAGCATGTCCTAGAGCCAAAAATTCGGATACATCTGACATCTACCAACCCGCACTGGGGCTGCGTGGTAGATTACAGCCCACTGCCTCTCACAGAGTGGAGGCTTGTGTCCCAGCAGTGGGAATATTATAGGTTTATTAACTATGCTTATGCTAATAATGCTAATAATTTTAATGAAGGTAAGAACTGTCACTCTGAACTTCAAAGTTTAAAATAGGCACCGACTACCGATGTCCTGTATTCATAAAGTTTGAAAGTACGAATTACGTGAGCTAGAAGCTACGCTATGCAGACGGTTCATAATCGCGATGTACGAAACTTCAAAAGGTGCTATGATGTACTAACATCTTCGTTCAGTATGACAGACGTAGGTAAGTAATTCAGTTTCCGGAACAGAATCTCCACCTTCCGACCTAGTTTTCAGTGAATCTACTTTGAAGTCAAAAGCGAATAAAGTTTCCGCCTAGATAGGTAAGTAAATCTGTTCCACCTTCGGCCGCATCTTCGCTTGCCTTCGAAAAATGAGACCAAACTAACCTCGTATTCATATGAAAACTTTGCATCGGGTTCGATTTCAAACATTTTCCACCTACTTACTTAAAGTTTCTTTAATCTGTTTACTGTACGTGGGTATTTTATTCTTCGTTTTATCCATTGTTTATCTTCCTAAGGGTGAGCAAGTAGATTCTACCCGTAACTATGTTTTTATTAGACACCAGAGTTGCCCAAGGCAGCCCAAGGCTCCACTTGCGTAAGGAAGTGTAATCAAGGATTTACAAACTTTTTTTAGTACTTGCTATTTGCTTACTTTTCATTCGGTCTATAGTAGGATATACTAACAGATTATACACATTTAGATCACAAGGTTTCAAACATTTACATAACATCACGCCTGTATTCTCGCAAGGATTAGGCAGAGGTGCAACTACAGAAAGTCTATTCAAACTTATGTTTCAAATTAATATTATTTCAAGATACACAAATATCAGCTTTATTTCAATGGTAAGTAATTACTATTATTTCAAGTTAAACAAATATCAGCTTTATTTCAATGGTAAGTAATTACGTCGATTTCAGAGTGACTAGCACTATTGAAAAAGTTATAAAAATGTTTGAAGTTGTAGCGTAAACAGAACCTAATTGTGTAGGATTTAAAGTTATTTTTCCATAAACTCATATTTGTTTAGGAACACCCACATTTCGCTAGATATTAAGTCTCATGTTATAGGGGGCGAGCCTATTGTCAACAAACGGGTACAAATCCTAACCCCGGGCTGCTAATTCTCCAATAACACCTTTGCCCGACTTGGGAATCGAACCCACGACCTCATACTCAGCAGTAGCGCTTGCGACCACTAGACCAACGACGTTACGACAAAACGTAATTAAATCGGATTAAATATCCGTTTCAGAGCTACGATGCCGAAAAACAAACAATCAACGCGTATCCAAATACCGGGACCCCTCTCGCAATAACCCATATTTAGGTGCTCATGAAGAAATTACCCATGTTTACCTCGATTATTTTATAATTAAGGAACCCCTAAAAGGGTTTCTCACGCTTGAGTCCTATAGAATAATTAATTGCTTTACACCACACCACCTTACCATTCAAAAAAAATTAAACTATTGTACCTTCCTGTTAATTTGTGGGTATACCTACAGTACGGACGTAAAATGGCTTTAAAACCGGGCTAAAGCCAAATTGAATAACACACCTGGCTCAGTCTGGCTAGGTTGTCTGAATAGCGCATTATTAGGCATATTATAATATATAATATTATATAATAATAGCGCATTATTATTTGTACCCAATAGCCATGTTCAATTTATCCAACAACAGTTCAACAGATTACCTGGACGTTTGATTGAACGAAAGCCGTAAACTATGCATAGGTACGCACGACAACATATCAAGCTATGCGTTTCAAGTAAATGCCTATACCACGATGTACCTATATTACGAGGTCAGCTAAAACTAAAGAAATGCTTGATATGTCGTCATGTGTACCAGAATCATTGAAAATAGTGCTGAGTTTTCCATACCTACCAGACTTGTCACAGTTGTTACATGTTTTTTTTAACAAACAAGAGTTCAGTTGTTGTGTGTTACCGAGCCTAAAGCATTTCAGTTATAAATTGTAAGGTTGGTCAAAATATTTTTCTCTTTCACGTCTTTGCTAACTCTTGCCCTTTCTTATGTATGTATCTATGTTTGTCTCATCAGCAGTCGCAACACGCCGCAAACATAGAAAATTACTCACTTCACTGTTTTTCCTTAAATTTAATTAGGCAGAAATATTTTCCCTTTGCAATTTTTCTCCTTCGCTTACAAAGGAACTCTCGTTTGGGAAATGTGACTAAATTGCACTTAACTTTTTTAAACACATGAACCGTTATAATGTGACACGGTATTTCATTAAAGTTAATACGGTAATGATGTATTTTAAGTACTTGTTGTGATTTGATATGCTCAGTTCCTGAGATGCCAAACCTTGATGTAAACACCTATTTATTTACGAGAGCCTATTGGCTCTCGTAAATAATACGTAGACTAAAGAGAACGAGTAAGTAATCGCCATCACCGTTATAGATTGTTGTAAAGTTTAATTAAACTCCTAGATTTGCTAGTATAATCTGTGATAGAGCTGAAGAACGATTCGAAACCAAAAAAAAAACGTTCAGAATCTAGTCATAATCTCATTTCAGCGAACATCAAAGTCTTAAAACTTGTCCATTTAGGTAAAACAGAGATTATTTTTAAAGATTGAGACAGATTAGAATGCGAACGTTTTTAAAAATAAGTACAAGAATCGCTCCATGGTACTTTTGAGGTATGTCATTGTGTCATTTAAAACAGACGAACAGTGGTGCCGATTCTGTTGTTCACAAAGTAAACTTAGATATGATAGGCGCTGATTAATTTTACAGGACTAAACTAAAATTTATCTGCAGAAAAAGATGCTCTGAACAAAAATTTTGTTTAGTTTATGAACAAGGGAATCGGCACCAGTGTCTCATGAAGTAGTGCCTCCGTAACTGAATTTACTATTGATAAATGAATGATTAATTATTAGCTATAGCTTTTTAAACAGCTAACACATTAGCTAGTACTTAATACTTAGGATATTTAGATCAAAGATACCTAAAATTGACGAGTGTGGAGTGTGCTAAGGTAGCTATCACACTGCACCGGACACCGCTCCTGTGTGCTATGCTACGGTTTCAAACTATGACTGTAGAATCATAAGTTGTATACAAAAACCGCAAGGTATAACACACCGCATAAAAACCGCAGCATCGTACCTACATACACCGGAGCGGTTTCCCGTCCAGTGTGTGTGAAAACCGCCTAAGGCCTCTGCCTCGAATCTTGCGGGCGGCGGGGCGGCGGTGGCGGCGGCGCGGGAGCGGCAGGATCTGCGTACATTTAAATGGACCGGTTCTCGAACACAGCGGCGCGGGAGCGGCGGGGGAGCGGGCAACGAGCGGTGCACTCCAGTCAAGCGGCGACCGCCCGCGCGTCTGCTAACTGCTTTGCTATTTATTTTTGTGACGTATGGAAATGTCCTCGGACGTGCAAGAGCAAATTGTTATACTTACCTTAGCGTCAAGTATAATTTTTCTGCTGGAAACATGTATATGCTGTATAGTTTTGGATTAATTTCAGACTCTAAATCGCCTTTGATAGCTTCAAGAATATAGTCAAAAGTTTCTACACTAATTCTGGTGTAGCCGTAGAATTTGTTGGGAAATTGCCTCTGTTCATTGTAATTTCTAAAAAACTCGCCTTTTATTTTCATTGCCCTATAGTAGGTATTATAAATCGAGCGTTGAAGATGTTGTCGCCGTTGGTCAGACATTTCATTCGCGAATAAAAACAAATATCTCGACGACACAACCACAAACACAACACTACGCCGCTATAGCGCCGCGCGATCTGCCCGCTGGTTTCGAGAACTGGTCTGCGTTGCCCGCGCCGCTCCCGCGCCGCCGCCGCCGCCGCCCCGCTGCCCGCAAAATTCGAGGCAGCGGCCTAAAGGTTGGCAAACTCTATTGATTTTCTAAATCATCATCGTATTTTACCACTTCAGCTTTTTACAGAAATCGTTATCATGAAAACACTTATTTGCAGTTTTTTAATTTTTATTAACTGTTTATACTGCACGTATTGCATTTCCAATGAATTAGTGTTACACGATTTAGCAATCGGTCCTGCAGCAATTCTAAAGGAATTTGCACCAATCATAGATATTTTGAGTGTTCAAAAACCAGCTTACAATGAAGATACTGATCTAAATGTAACTCAGTTGATAGATAAATATAGCTTATACCCTGTGCAAGAACATCATGTGATGACGGATGATGGTTACATTCTTAGGATGTTCAGGATCGAGAGCAATGGCCCTGCAGTTCTACTAATGCATGGGTTGCTAATGAGTGCTGATGATTGGGTGACCGCTGGATCAGACGGCAGTTTGGCATATCTGCTAGCAACAGCAGGCTACGATGTCTGGATCGCTCGAGGAAATAAACACTCTAGGCATCACGTGAGCATGTTTCCAGACACTCAAGAATTCTGGAATTTCAATTGGGATGAAATTGGTCGCTATGACTTACCAGCTATGATCGACTATGTGTTTAATACTACTAGTAAAGAAAAAATTACGTATATTGGACATTTACAAGGTACTACAGCTTTCTTTGTCATGTGCTCAGAGAAACCGTATTATAATGAGAAAATTACAACAAAAAAATGAAAAAAATAAAAATTAAATGTACAAATTATAAAGTAACAGTGTAGGTACTCATTGTTGAAAAGCCTAATAAATAAATAAATAAACAATGGTTGCACTAGCGCCCTTAGAGTCTAGACAGACGGACTGCATTTCAACTGCAATCCAACCGCAAATTGCAGTTCGGATGCAGTTTGAATGCAGTTGACACGGTTTGCAGTCGTGTCAACTGCATTCAAATTGCACTTGAACTGCAATTTGCGGTTGGATTGCAGTTGAAATACAGTCCGTCTGTCTGGAGCCTTAGCTTGGACGTCGCATATCAAGAGTCCATTACGTTTCAAATCTATGAAATCTTGCCAAAGCCTATCAAGCATTTTTATTCTGAAAATCCTCTGTGTGAAATAGGTAATGGTATAGTGTGCAGCACAATTTTATTCTGTTTTTGTGGATTCGACTATGAACAATTCAATAAGGAGAATTCACCGGTGATTTTTGGGCACATGGCCTCTGGCGCTTCCATCAATCAATTGACGCATTATTTACAAAACATGATGTCAATCATTTAGAAGATATGATTACGGTGAAGACAAGAATCTAAAAGTTTATGGAGCTCGTAAGCCTCCGAAATATGCGGTGGAGGATATCAAGGCTTCTGTTGCTCTCTTTTATAGTGCCAATGATTGGTTCTCTAATGTAGAAGACGTTAAAATGTTAAAAGACAAGCTACCGAACGTTATAGATTATTATCAAGTGCCATTCAAGAAGTTTAATCATATCGACTATCTATGGGCGAAGGATTCTAAGCATCTGGTGTATGTTAGAATTTTAGAATTGCTCAGATTCGAACCTAGAAACTTGAAAACATTCTAAATAAACATTTTTGTGTTTATTGGTGAAACACGTTTCTTTAGAATGTGTGTATTCAGAATGATGTCTAGTAATGCCACAAACTGATAATAGAAATTTAAGGGATAGTATTCTATGCTCCGAGGGTGAAGCACTCATGCCCGATTTCAAACGGTATTTTATTCAATGTTTTTTTATTTAGCAAAAAAAAAAATACATCAGATATTATATGGTAATAATTTTACAATTCAATACTGGAATACCTACTTTCATTCAACAATAAAAATAAGTAAAAAATAAGAATTACCTATTCTTATTTTTTACTTATTTTTTCTTATTAAAAATCTGTTACAAACTTCTACTTCAATTAAAGTAAATAATATTGTGTCCTTACCCTAAATACAGTTGGTTTTATTTTCAAGTTCTCAAATAAAGCTAACTACTTAATCTGCATTCGCGACTTAACAAATATGAGTTTATGGAAAAGTAACTTTAATTCCTATACAATAAAGTGCAGTTTACGCTACAACTTCAAACGTTTTTATAACTTTTTCAATAGTGTTAGTTTAGGTCAGTTGGTGGAAGAGCCTATCTCATTTCTTTCTTCATGACCCATCCCTTCGCAAAGTAAGTACTAGCATAAGGACGCAACGCAGCTATAGGTAGGTACCGATCGCCTGTGAGCCCTTTGACCATAGAAAAAGATGACTTCGAAGGTAAAGCAAGTTCCGTATGATAGCAATTGCCCCAGTGTCGAGGCATACCTGTTTAAGCGATGGTGGTCTCTGTGGTCTATATTTTGCATCATACAAGGCCACTAACCAACACAAGCAATCACACAAGCAGCAACAAGAAGTTTTGCCCATCCCAAAGATTCGTCCTCAAAGAATTGCTGCTAAAAGTACCAGAGAAATTCTTTGTTTGAATGATGACGATGATGCTACATGGTTGGATGAAAAAGATTTTGGCACATCGAATGTTCCTGATATTTACAACCCAAACAAGAACGAAGTGACAACTATGCCGGTTATAAATAATTTGAAGGAGTGGGTTCAAAGGCCATGGAATCAAGATGATTAAGTTTGTAACTTGCATTTTTAGAATTAATAATTTATTGTTTTGTTATTTTTTTTAATGTTTGATTTGATATTGATTATATAAAAAATAAGGGAATAATAAATAAAATATTTTTTGGGATGCATGAAGAAGCCTCCTCGTGCAGCGCAGTTTGTTCCGCCAGTTACTCAACTGAACCGAGCGCTCGGCGCATCCTGGACAGTCACACACAACACCTTATTAGACTGACCAATTCTTCCCTTGCACCGTACGTTAGCCCTACCACCGTAGGGCTAACGCCCACCTGGTTTGCGACCACCCTCCTCCCATCGGAGTCCGGCGTCAAGCAACCTGCTGTGTTTCGTCGATGCGTGGGAGTTTCAGTGCCTTAGGCATCTTCTGGGCACGCTCGTTCCATCATAGACCTTATCCTTCGTTATCCATCAGGCGTAATCGAGGTCAAGAGCGTGCCTATTCAACAATAAAAAATAAAAATTAAATGGAAATAAAACTAATTTCGGAACTACTGTTTTAATTTAATAATTTCTAATGTTTTTTTTCTTAAATAAGTGACATCACACTAGGGACCCCGGGTCTCACAAATATAACCAACTGTGACAAAGACGGGGGAGGGGTCCAAAAATCACGAAATTAGTGTGACATACTTACTTTATTAATGACCTCTAAACTGGTCGATTCGAGAAAATATGTAGGTAGGTAGGTACTTTAGTTAAAATTTAACCAATGGAAGAAAAAGCTTAACAAACTGTTCTCTACTCTGAACCTTGTCTTTCGACCCTCGAATAAACTCGGCTGCAATCAATAAAAACTATAATAGCTCCTAACTACACACAACGCCGGGCAACAAAACTCATTATGCACTTGAAAAGCGAACGGTTAACGAGTTTAGCTCCCATGATAGTAGTTGTCTGAAACGTTTCAGATATTCCACGACTTCACGAACCACAATAGGATGTCAGTCACGTAGGTACTGCTGTGACACTCAGCAGAACAGACAATACGAATTTAACGACATTCCCATTTACCAACAAATTCGAGTTATTTTTTTTTAACGCTTCACTCTCTCAACTCGTCAATTAGTAGTTAGTACCTACCTACCTGACACTTAAATTGGGTCATGAGGCGATGAGTTATGTAGGTATACTCAGAGACAAAAGTTGATTAACACTTCAGTTTTTTATTTATTTAATACTTCAAGCACATAAATGTACAGAGAGGGACTTAATTCCATATGCATTTTCTACCAGTCAACCTTTTTAATATTACTTATTGAGCTCATTATTTAAATACAATCGCATTATTTACAGACATCAAAGTAAGCAAAATAATTCTTAGCTTGGTATTTTTATAAAATGCTGATATACAGTGTATCGAATCATAGTCAGCATATAATGTTCCTGTAGACTGCCCCGTTGGTCTCGTGGTCGCAAGCGCAACTACTGAGCGTGGGGTCCTGGGTTCGCTTTCCGGGTCGGGCAAAGTGTTATTGAGTTTTTCCATTAGGAATTTCTTAGTAACAACCAGGAGTTTGGAAGTTGGTGGTGTGATACCCCCGTGCCTCGGAAAGCACGATAAGCCGTTGGTCCTGCGCCTGATCTCTCTCCGGTCGTCGGATTGCCGTCCCATCGGACTATGAGAGTGAGGGAAGAGGGAGTGCACCTGTGTCTGCACGCACACTTGTGCACTATAATATCTCCTGCGTACCTAGCTAATCTCCGTTGAGATTGGCCACCCTGACCGAAATCGGTCGGGGAGGCTATTATAATGTTCCCACTGCTGGCACACAAGCCTCCTCTCTATGAGAGTGTATGTGGGTCTGTAGGTGCAAAGCGTTCGCATAAAAAGAAGAAATGACGAAAAAATATTTTTTGTTCATCCCATTATCGAACCCGCAACGTGTGCTTGAGCCTCTAAACCACTACTATCTTCAGTAGGTATATCATTACGTAGGTAATCTAGATATAGATATTCAAATTAGTTAATTTACCTGACCTTTGTCAACAAACCCAACTCAATCACGATAAGTTATACTGTTATATGTTTAAAGGTCTGTTTTCAAACGTTTACGATTCAGTTATGATGGCCACTTTCCAAAACAGCCTTCAACTTGTAATTAATTGCCGTCAACCGTCAAGTTATGCAAATTAATTAATATAAACAATAATAGCGCTTTTGTGTGTGACAGCCACAGTATTATGTCACACAGAGCCACAGTATTGCATTTGTGCCAACGTTTGTATCGGCAAACTGTCCCGTTGTCTGTAGTGCTGACAGTTCCGCCCGCTGTCGATGTTTGATAAACTTTTCCTACGAAGTACAAGAACCAGTAGGTAGGGACAATAGCAGAGTAATAAAACAACAATACCGTATGTAGGTACCATATTCATAACACAAAGTAGTTAGGTACCTGATGCCTACCTGAATACAAGCGAATTAGACTAATGATAATGATTTGCCGATCATCTGTTGGGGTCAACGACCATAGGTCGTTTAGTTACTTGAAGTAGGTATAAGTTTAGGAAAAAGTAATTTCAGATTTTTTTTATTGTGTTGATATCGATACTTAGACTTAGGTATCCTTAATGTCTGTGGAGTTTCTCTAACTAATTTAATTTGACTTTGTATGAATGCAAAGAATCTGAGAATTTTAGACTAGGTCTATAATTTATTATAGTGACTAGGTATTAAAAACATGTAGGAACCTATTAGGTATTATACCGATTTATTCCGGTCTGATCCCCTGAACTCCCCTCCCCCTAGATCCCCCGCTAGATCTTCTGTTTTATGCTCGTGTCATATCCACATTATCTAGGTTACTCTTTTTGACAGGTAAGTACAGTCAAGAGAAATTAATTAAGCAACTAAGGCCCGTATTACAAGAAAGTCACTCAATACTCAAGCATTACTTAAAACTAGATTCAAGGCATTTGATTGGTTGAAACTACTTTTATGTAATGCTTGAGTATTGAGTGACGTTCTGTAATACGGTGCTAAGACCGGGCCGGACTTACATATGCTGAAATTCATAATAATCTATTCATAATTATGTGTAATCACACACTCACACTTCGACCACCCATCACCCATCTACTAAAAAAATCTAATGAATAAGAACCGACAGCAGCCCCCACTTGTATCGAACTAACAACCAATTTAATTCGGTAGATTCTCCTTTGTTTCGGAGACTTAGGATACCCAATTTCGGTGATTCAATAATAAATGTCCGAACCCAAGACGAAGAACCCCAGAAACACAAGCAGGTACAAGAAATATCGAAAAAATGCATTCTCAACGTTATATGTAATTTTCCCTGACTGCGCGAGTTCAAATCGCACTTGGCCGCATGACTTTTGGTAAAACAAAGGTTTTTAACACAGTTTTTAATATGGTTGGGTTCCTTCGGTAGGTACTGACTGGTTTTCTTTTTCATTATAGTATCACAATTATTATTGGTGATACTTTATTCACATTACTATCTAGCTAAGCTAGCCTATTAGATAAAGTGCTCTGTGTCTATTAGATAATTTATGATAATTATACATGACTTCTCCGCTAAGTACTGACTGATTGACACTAAATAAACTAATGATTTATAAATACAGACTTATAAAATGGGATCTTTTGTAAGCAATAGTCTTGAATAAATATTTACATAATTAACTCAAACATAAAACTAACTACATTCTTTTTGTTTTTAAATTTCAAAGTAAGCACAAACAGTTTAGCGTACGCAGATGCGCGAGCAAGTTCACTGGACGGAACCACAGGACGGAACTGTGAACGTTTCCATCTGAATATCTGTCAGTGTCAGTCGTAACGAAACGTCAAGTTATGACTGTAGAGTTCATATTGGGTTATCAATAGTGATAAAAGTTAACTCATGTTTGTGCTTGTAAAAACATTTTAATTAGTGTAATCGAAGGAATAGTTCGTTTTTCAATACAGTATTATGTCCAAGATACTAGTAAAAACGTGTTTTCATTCATTACCTATAAATTTTAGCAGAGTTTCATCATACTGTTTTGTGAATCCAGTGCAAGCATTATACGGAAAAATCTACCATAAGGTACTTTAATAGTTATCAATGTGTTTTGTTGTGTACTGCCAATCTATTGCACGTTTCATGAAAAAACTTGTTAAAAGTTGATAGGTTAAGTGTAGGTTGTGCCTAGGTTATTTTTATTATATTGCGTAAAATATTACATTCCGTAAGTACATATCTCTAAACTGTAGAATTTTTTTTATTAGATTACGTATATTAAGTAGTTAAATATGTTTCTAAAATGCACTTAGAAACGCGCGCGTTTGATACGTAGGTACTTCTGTGCAATATCTCTCATGGAAATACGTATGTACAACCAACTCTTGTTTTTGATTGCATTAACTAGTTATCAGTTTGAGGTCAGTGTTTCTTCTATATATTACAATATAACGTTTGATTATGTTCAGTGTGTATTCTTGTTTTGTAAGGATAGTGTCTATAAAAAGTTACCCAATATTTAATTAATAGCAATAGAATTCGAATTTTAAATTCATTAAACATAGAATATTAATTAAACTTTTTAATAATCAGTTTTATTTATAGGCTGTGATAATATTTCAGACTTCCTATTTAAATAGACAAGTACATAGCAGTCCTACCATGAGTAGCTCAATGCTGAATGGAAACCTATGGGACACAGACCCTGAGCTGTTCGCCATCATCAAACATGAGAAGGAACGTCAGAGATCTGGACTGGAGATGATTGCTTCTGAGAACTTCACTTCTTTGCCAGTATTACAGTGCCTGAGCACATGTCTGCACAATAAATATTCTGAGGGCATGCCAAACCAAAGGTAAAATTAAGGGAAAACACTTAACCATATCTCTCATGCAACAGCTTAATTTAAATAATTAACCTTTTAACCGCCCAACTTCATAAATCATTTGTCATGCCCCCAGCACCCGGCACAGTGATTTGATTTTTTTTTCAAATAGTCTGATAGAATACAGCATAATTAAAAAATAATAAAAAAACAGAGTAAACAAGCTGTGGTATTTGGTAGTAAATATACGACCCTCGCGAAATGGACACGAAAATATTTGTCGGATTAATTCAATGAAAGTGGTTAAAAGGTTAATTAATGTTTCCAAAGAAGTTTAAATATTTCATCCTAAAAAAATATGGATTTATTACAGGTATTATGGAGGCAATGAGTTTATTGATGAAGTTGAACTCCTGGCACAAAAGAGGTCTCTTGAGACTTACAGGGTGAGTGCGGAGGAATGGGGAGTCAATGTGCAACCATACTCAGGTACTAGTTGTTTTTTAATGATACTGAATTTATTTAGATTATAATCTCAACGCAAATTAAAATACAAACTGTAACATAAAAATAATTTAGTTGTCTATTTCCATTGTAGTTTTTTATTCTGATTTTAAGTTTGTAAAAAACCATTATTATAATTTTTACTGCACAAACAAGACATTTCCATCCAATTAAGTACCTATATAGTTTCCAGGCAGATAGGACATAGGTTCTTTAGATAAACAATAATGTTTCATGTATTTTAATTAAGTACTGATATCTTGAGTGGTGTTAAACAACAGGTTGCCTTATCAAACATTTTATGTTGGAGGACTTATTGAGTACCTACTTTATATTATTATGTTAACTTTGTATTTGTTGAATTACTGGAGTTTGTATTGGGTGAATATTCTCATATATAAATAATTCAGTTTTGTAGGGAAGTCAACCAACCCAACCACCAACCAACCAAACCAACCAACCAACTAAAACCATTTAGAGCCGTATTCACAAGTTCTCTTACAATATGTATCTTAAATCTCTTTGTATGCTACCTTCAGTGTGACATACAATGGTCCACTGGAAGAAATATGTGCAGAAACCAATCCCAATAATATGGATTCTATGTTATTGGGCTTGGTTTCTTTTTTTTAAACTGCCATACTCTAAAGGTAATCCATGTTCTCCGTCATAGAACCAGTCAGAGGCAGTTTGTAACTGCTAAAATACCATTATCTTTAGACATTTCCCTCTACCCCATTCAGTTCACCTGCACCACTCAGAATGCTTGTACTAAAATATTTACGTATAGTAATATTATTTTTCCAGGATCACCAGCTAACTTCGCCGTATACACGGGTGTAGTAGAACCTCATGGCAGGATCATGGGATTAGACCTGCCTGATGGTGGCCATCTTACCCACGGCTTCTTCACTGCCACCAAGAAGATTTCTGCCACATCTATCTTCTTTGAAAGCATGCCATACAAGGTATTGTTAATAATTTTTAATTTACTCTGTCTAATTTCTCGTTTCAAGGTGAATTTATTTCGTATTTTATCAAAGTCGCCGTTCAATTGTAGGTAATCAGTGCTGACGTAAATATTGAACAAATCGTAACATTTCTTAATTAGCCGTTTCTATAGTAGATTACGAATCATTACCTATGTATACTTTAAGATGCCAACTACCGCAATTACAAAACTTTTAAAAGACAAAGTTACGCATACGGTTTATAGCATAGTAATAATTACTAGCAAAACATTATTAATCCATACTAATATTATAAATTCTAAAGTAACTAACTGTATGTTACCTTTTTACGCCTAAACCACTGACGCATTTCCAAAAACGATTGCAAGGAGACAGCTGGCATCCTGGGGCCTTCCCCAGGACGCCATCTATCTCCTTGCAATTGTTATGTCCTTACATAGGCTACTTTGTGTCCCAGAAGCACTTTACCGTGAAATAATTTCCGACATCCACGCGGGTAAATCCGCGGGCAGAAGCTAGTACTCAATCAATTCAACGAATCGACACGCCGCGTATAATTGCGCAACAAGCCACAACAGTAATTTCAGTTTCTATGGAGTCATGCTATAAATAATCGAATCGTTTTTTGTTATTTTATTGTTGAACTGTTTGCGATAAACGAATGTAATAAGCAAGTTGTCGTCACACCCGCAATGTTGACGTAATCTGGACAAGCCGTTTCTCTCGATCATGACGAAGTCACTTTGACCCGTGAACTCAGAGCCAGTTCAATTGTTGTTTGCGTTCTGTAGATAAAAATAACGTAATGGTTTGACCCTTGGACACGAGAAAACAGATAAATGTGTACTCTAATCAAGGCAAAAAAAAATAAAAAATATTTTAAAAATACTTACGAGTTGTGGGTCGTAGGTTCGAACCCATACAGGCGCTTTACTTTGTGTACATTATTTCATCACCACTGCTCTCAAACCGGTGAAAAAAAAACATCGTGAGGAAACCGACATGTCCTAGAACCAAAAATTCAAAGACATTTAGGTACACGTACCAACACGCATCTGGACTCGCGTGTTAGATTATGGCACACTCCCTCTCACAAAGAGTAGGCCTGTGTCCGAGCACTCATCTGATCTACCTAACCTTTGTAAGATTTATCATTCAACTAAACCAAGAATTAGCTAAAATATCCAAAACAATTTCAGTAAGCTATTTTCAAAGATAGGTAGCAGTTTAAACAAAAATGCCCAGATATCTTTTTAGTCTTGTAATATTGGGTCCCTAAACATCCGGCACATCTCCATAATTTAATTAAATAATTATTTAAATTCAAGGGCCTGATATACTTCACAGAAATCTACACGCTATATCAATCAATTAGGTAACATGCCACAACAAACACGAGTTTAAGGTGAATGGGAAGTGGTAGACCGCGAAATTCAAATTTTCTTACGTTTTTGCAATTTGCAGGTCAGTGTCAGGTTGTATCGTGATCAAAATTTTATTCGCGACTATAACAGGTACGTATTTACAGAATTATAATCATAAGAAACATTCATACATCTTTATAAGTGAGATTTGTACCATAAACACTTTTCCCTAGGAGATTTCTTCTTATGGTACAAATCTAACTTATGAAGATGTATTAATGATTCTAATGACTATAATTCAATGAATAAGTACCTGTTATAGTCGCGAATCATATTTTGATCAAGATAGAACTTGACACTGACCTGCTAATTGCAAAAAACGTAAGAAATTTTGAATTTCGCGGTAATCACTGCGCAATCACCTTTAACCACAACAACAATAACAATTACAATAACAATTACAATTTACAATAATAAAGCTAGAGTTTGTTTGTTTGTTTGAACGCGCTAATCTCTGGAAGTCGGACTTTAAAAAAAATTCTCTCTAAGCTATTTAACATCACGCTAGGACCCTTAAGAGCCGAGCAAAAAGAAAAATAGAAAGAACGCTTTGCTAAAACGATTTAATAGCGCGGGCAGGCGATGCGATGTGACGGGGTGGGTCGGGGAGAAAGAAATTTTACGCGAATGAAGTCGCTAGAAGTAGAAGCGGGTAGAAGCTAGTGTTTAATTATAATTTTCGTTCTTAGGTGGACCCTAAAACAGGTCTGATCGACTACGACAAGTTGGCCGAGACGGCAAAGATCTTCAAGCCTCGTTTGATCATCGCTGGCATCAGCTGCTACTCCCGCTGTCTGGACTACAAGCGCTTCCGTCAGATCGCTGACGAGAATGGCGCGTACTTGATGGCTGATATGGCCCATGTTTCTGGACTTGTTGCTGCAGGTATGATATTCTAATTATGAGTATCTTTATTTACAACTTGGTAACGGACCATACCCTACATAATAATTGTCCTACTGCAAAGCTTCTTCTCCACAGAAGGAACAGGCAATAATAGCCATATCAATTAGTGCTGTCTAGGATTAATCTAGAAAATACATTACAAAACAAGTATTTTGCATTCCGTAAAATACAATATGTTAGATAGAACCATTATAATGTATGAAGACCTTATCTGCATACCTACACTGATATTTAGTCACATTGGTATTTTCCACGTTCAAACCCGCAACCTTGAGTACGACAAGCGAATCTCTAAATAGATAACCTCTAAGTACCCCGTAAGGGTTATATTTGAATAGAAATATATATCTATTTTTTTTATTTAGCTAACTCTGTACCAATGCTGAGCAAAGGCTTCACCCAAATCCTTCCAGGCATGAAACAAAATAAAAAAAAATAATTTTTCAGGTGTAATTCCCAGCCCATTTGAATACTGTGATATTGTGACGACAACCACCCACAAGACACTGCGTGGACCGCGCGCCGGAGTCATCTTCTTCCGCAAAGGAGTTCGGTCCGTGAAGGCCAATGGCCAGAAGGTCATGTACGACATCGAGAGCAAGATCAACCAGTCAGTGTTCCCTGGACTGCAGGGCGGCCCACATAACCACGCTATTGCAGCCATCGCCACCGCTATGAAGCAAGCGTCCACCCCTGAATTTGCTGAATATCAGAAGCAGGTAAGAAATGAAAAAGTTATGCATAAGTTATGATAGATTATGTCTATCATAACTTATGCCTCTTCAATCCCACGCCATTCACGTCGATCCTAGGCTACTTTCATCCAGCTGCTCCCAGCCCGTATGCGTCCTGCCATAATTTCCTCGTTTCGCTCATCATCTGCTTAGCCTTTATCCAAACTATGTTGTCTTTTTTCAATCTAACCAGATGCAGCTGAACACCAGTTTTTTACATGGAACGATCGCCTATCTGGCCTCAACAGGCCTAGTTACTGCGTAACACGATACCTCGTGATAACACTGGTTGTTAGACTTTCAGCCATACATATTTATCTGTTTCGACTATGATTGTCAATTTAATGAAAAACACCTTCCATTTGTGAGCTGCAATATTCACTCTTATTCTTTAACCCAGGTGGTGAAAAACGCCCAGCGTTTGTGCAAGGGTCTGATGTCCCGAGGTTACGACATCGCGACCGGCGGTACTGATGTGCACCTGATTCTGGTAGACATGCGCAGTGTCGGCCTGACAGGCGCCCCGGCTGAACGCATCTTGGAGCTCTGCAGTATTGCTTGCAACAAGAACACCGTGCCCGGAGACAAGAGTGCCCTCCATCCAAGTGGCATCAGGCTTGGTAAGCTACCTTTAAAAACTGCATCATGTTTTCTTTCGTATGAGCATTTAATCAACTCAACCATCCACCTTTTTCGGTTATCGGTCTAACTAGCTGGGGATGTCCCACGCTACACATTCGCAGTTTCCACTCGAGGACTCGTTTGCTCCAACGGCTATCGGTCCGTAGGCAGACACATAAGAACTCGATAAGGCCTAATTTAAATTTAAAAAAAAAGTATAAATTGAGTTGGAGTTGAAAAAACCCTCGTATCTGTAATTAATCATCATGTAACTTAGAACATGCCACTTCCAACATTTTTTATTGTTTCTCCAGGTACCCCCGCGCTAACCACAAGGGGCTTGAAAGAAACCGACATTGACAGGGTAGTGGATTATATTGACAAAGCTCTAAAACTTGCCCAAGAGATCACCAAGGTGTCCGGTCCAAAGGTTGCCGACTTCAACAAAACCATTGAAGGAAGTACAGACTTCCAGGCAAAAATCAAAAATCTCAAGGAAGAAATTGAAAACTACAGTAGGACATTCCCCCTTCCTGGTTTTGAAACCTACTGATTATTTAACTGCATTTGTATTGCAGTTTTGCATTTAATAAATCGCTTTTTTACTTTTTGTTTTGTTGAACAGAAGTGCCTTATTCGAATATTAGCATAAAATAGTATTTAAGAATATCCTACTACCTTTAAATAAATGTTAACGTAAAATTACTTGTTTTGTATCATTCACCTCTTCAACCTCGCTTGGCTCTCTGGCATAGTTATTAATTATCATACTATTAACAGTTTTCGTGACGGGATTTCATGGTCAAAATTGTAACTAAGTATGTGAAATAGAAAATGGCCAAGGCAGTCAGTTGCTATTTTTGCAATTATTTCATACTAGCTCCACCCGCGTGGTGGTTAGAAATAATCACACGAAAAAAGAATCACCTATGTCCTAAATAAGGCATATTATTATCCTGAAACCTTTCATCCAAATACATTCAGCCGTTAAGGCGAGAAAAGGTAACAGACAGATAATAAATGCAAATAATCTATAGTAGAGGTCCTTACTCAAAGGGTACCGAACGGGACCCAATTACTAAAGTTCCGCTGTCCTTCCAACCGATTGTTTTTCACTGCTTCGATGGATTTGAAAATTTTCCCCTGTAAAAAAAAAAAATATCCAAATTCCGAATAAAAATGGAAATTAGTCGGAACAAGGTCTGGTGAGTACGGTGACTAGACCAAGAGATACAGAAACCCGCAGGGCAGCTTATGCCGAGCTGTTGGGCAGTAGCGACCCCACGGACCCTACCTGCCGGGAGAAGTCTTGTCCCTCACCTCTGGCTTGCCTTCTTTTTTTTAAACTTTACCCCACACTAGTAATTTCTCCTGTATTATGGGTGCGTTTACAAACATTTAAACTGGCATACACAAACAGCCAGACCCGGAACAACTACTTGTAGGTCATACAAATATTCGTTCCGTGCGGGAATCGAACCCGCAACCACTGCGCTCACAGTGCCGCGGTGCCGCCTTTATTGACCGGCAGGATTTAAGGGCCTATACTACCTCAAATGGCTTAGCATGATCCTCCGTTATGTCGAAAATACTGCAGCATTAATTTTGAAATAAATATATGGTTAAGTTGAGGATTAATGTTAGGTCTTATGTTAGACGAAAACATGATTTCATAAAATTTTCTCGATAGAAAAAAAATCCTAAGTTACCTCCAAACCGAAAAACAAACCGCTGGTATTCAAAAAATACTTCAAATTAGATCGCCCTTTACAGCATGTTATTTAAATTAATATTTTCGAAGATATTAGGGACATAGCGGTTGCTGCGGTATCGGCGGCAGGGGCTGGCGGCAAGTTAAAAAAAAACATTAAATTAAAATTATTAATTATTTAATTAAATTGCATTGCACCCGTGCGAAGCCGGGGCGGGTCGCTAGTTGGATATAATTTAAAGTGACCTGTTATGTTAAGTAGGTACCATTAATCACATACAGTCAGATATGCATGGTGGTCTCAAATAAACATCATGCGAAGACGATGATGGCGCCTGCGGTAAAAATCAGGTAGGTAGGGTAAAAAAACTGGGTCTCTATCGGAAAGATCTTTTCGCTGAAAGACAATTCACGTTGGATGACATGAAAGAAAGTTACCAAGAAAGCCGAAAGACAATTCAGCTACATGACATAAAAGCAGAGTACCCATACAGCAGAGAGTCAACTCAGCTGGACGACATAAAAGCAGAATGAGCTAGTAGCAAAACGTCTGGAATTGCGAATAGTCCGTATGATCAGAATACCTTATTAGCTGGAAGTCAAATTATTTGGATGACAAAAACTCAGAATGAGCTAGTAGCGAAAATGTCTGGAAAAGAAAATTGTCTGAATCGTATGTCAACTAACCCTCTCTAACAGAATGACCTTTTCGCTGAAAGTTAATTCACGCTGTATGACATAAAGCAAGGTACCCAGATAGCCGAAAGAAAGACATTTATTTTTCGCCCATTGTACCGTTAACTATGGCATCTTTACCATGGGAATTCATATAGAGACCCGATGGGTTGACTGCCACTCTATTCATAGTCATCTAAGTGTAGATGAAATTATCAGAGTTAAATGAAAGTGTAATGTTTATTTTTCCCTAAAACATTTTATTTTTTAAACTAAATATGAACAAAAATACTCGTTATATTAAAAAAAAAAACAAAAACATATTTTTATGACAACAATAACAAAATAGTGATTTAAATAATAATTAAATTAATTAAATTAAATTAATTGTCATGGTCTTTATAAATTTTATTTGATTAGGAGTTAACTAAGCACAAACAAACAATAAATCCATATCAACAAACTCTGCATCTATGGGCATTTAGCGTTCATGTCTTAGTAACCCAGACGTTTTGCTACTAAGGCGTTTAGCGTTCATGTCTATTTAGTAACTATGGCATTTTAAAATCCAGACGTTTTCCTACTAAGGCGTTTAGCGTTCATGACTATTTCTTAATTAAGGCGTTTTTTTATTAACAAGCCGATTTGCTTCTAGAGTATTTTGAATTACGACATTTTAAGATCCAGACGTTTTGCTACTAAGACGTTTAGCGTTAATGTCTATTTAATAACCATGACGTTTAATTTTTAAGACGCTAAGGCGATATGGTCATTTTACTACGTGGATATTCTGATAGTGACCCAAAAAACTTACCAGTTTCAGCTTGTATTTGTACAACAAGCTGTAACTTTAAACAAAAGTTTACCTGATAATTATTTTGTAAAATGAATTATTTGGCAAATTTAAATTTCGCGGTCTACCAATGCGCATTCGCCTACCCTGGCGCTTTCGCCCTACATGGTGAATGCGCAGTGGTAGACCGCGAAATTAAAATTTTGTTACGTTTTTTTGCAATTTGCAGGCCAGTGTCAGGTTGTATCTTGATCAAAATACGATTCGCCACTATAATAAATATGTATTTACAGAATTACAGTCATTAATATCATTAAAATATCTCTAAGTTAGATTTGTACCATAAACAGTTTTCTATATGAGATTTGTTCACAAATCTAACTTAGAAAGATGTATTAATGATTCTAATGAATATAATTCTGTAAATACATATCTATTATAGTCGCGAATCGTATTTTGATCAAGATACAATCTGACACTGAAAATTTCAAAAAACAAGATTAGGCTACAACTAACAACTGCGCATTCACCATAAGTTAAAAAAATTACCATTGACTCTGCAACATTGCTGTGTCCAATCCTCTGTCTACGGTCCAATCCCACTTTTAATCATAGACTAGTGAGCTAAAGGTGCATTTAGACCATTTAGACCATTGATATATGTTACACTAGATTAGCAATTACCGCACCAAGGCGTTGCCACTAGGCTGATGGCCACAGCCATCAGAGTAGCTAACGTCAGTTCAGTGCTCTGTGTGACGCCAACCGAAGTCAACCGAGTGACATGCGACAAAAAATATCGCGAAAGAGTGCGATTCAAGATCACAAAAACATAATAAATTAACCGGAATTACTTTCCACAGGTAAATTAATTGTCTCTGTGTTTATATCAACGTAAAAACGCAATAAAATGTAGAATTTTGTAAATTAGGTTCAGTGTTACCACTAAAAACTTAGTTTTAGTTTCCCACATTAGTGGGAGTTTTTAATTTATGGTATAAGTGATTTTTAAATATTTTTTAATAATAACAACGTAGCAGGGTGCCTAAAGATGCAGCACGCCGTGAAAAATGGGTGGAAATAATCCGATTGCTGAGAAAAGAGACTGGCTGGCTACCTACTAAATCATTCAATTTCATTAATAATAAAGAAAAAATATTCAAAAAGAAAATGTCTTAATTATTTTCATTATTTATAAACTTCTATTACACATCTAATAAGAAATACATAATTCAAATATTTAAAAATAATTTAACTTAATCTATAACGCTTTTTATGGCTTAAAATGTTGGGTAAAATTTCGCATGGGTAGGCAACCCCATCCCGTCATTGCATGTTTATATTGCGGTCTTTGTCTAATCTAAGCGACGGTATTATTCTTACGACGTGTGTAAGTGAGACAGATATATGTTTACTTTTAAATGTTTAGTGGTTTCAAAGCTACGTCGTCGCGTTTATAAAGTGGCTACACTTTTTTGACACATTTTATTGAGGTTTGCTTCTCTAGCTAAATAGCTCAATGATTTAGACAGTGCTAGGAATGCGCCGCAACCCGCAAATGATTTTTTTTTACTATGTCAGATGCTTCAGTTTGAAGCATGCGACACACATGCGTGGTTTACCATTCAAAGCATATTATGCATTATGCCTCGCACTACCTGACTCTTAAATAATAGCTCTGTGTGCTCATTAATGTTATTATTGTGTTTATCTTGTTGTTTAGTCTAAATCAACAATTGAAATACGTAATCGATAAAAATGTGTGCGAGTGACCTATTATTAGATGATGATAGATGAGGAAACGCCAGATTAGCCCGCGAAATTAACATTTTCTTAATCGGCCAAAAAGAAAATAAAATCTTAGTTCAATAAAATATGATTCGCGAACGTAACAAATATGAATTTCCAGAATTATAATAATTAAAATCATCAAAACAACCTCTAACTTCAGTGCCGCGTTGACGACTGAGACGTGCGGACGTCTTATTTATTCTTTCGTGTCACTTATTTCTACAATTACCCTAATGTTACTTAATGATCTAGATAATGGATAGTTTTGGAAGATCTTTGAGTGCGGTATCTAGTATATCAGATGAAGGTGTTATAAATGAAGAGATGATGAAGAATATCAGGGAAGAACCAACTATTGAAGAAAGTAGAATGAATGAAGACAATGAAAGACAGAGAAATGTTGAGAAAAGGTTGCGAGAAGATAGCGAAGAAATTATCGAAGAAGATGATGGTTTTATCACCGTGAACAGAAAGGCGAAAAGAATATTACGCAGTAATTCGCTCGGTAACAATCGTAAGGATAATGTGGGTAGTTGTGAAAGCAATACCCTACAAACAGAATATTATGAGGTATGTCTTACATCTAAGACAGTACTTCCAAAAATGATTGGAATGGCCAAACTGTTAAAATCACAAAATATATGCGATATTCTAAAGATCAAATATAAAAGTCCTTATAAAATATTTATTATTCTAAAAAATATTGAAGATACAAATAAAATACTTAATTGTCAAAAGTTTAAAGAATTAGAATTTAGGTGTCAAAGAACAGACCAATTAAGTATAATCTATGGAATCGTCAGAAATATTGACCTTGAGATAGCGGAGGACGAACTTGCAAAATTATTTGAAAGTGAAGTAGATATTTGTGCGGTTAAAAGACTCAAAAGATTGACTGACGAAGGGCAGTGGATTAATAGTGAAGCTATTCGCATCGCCTTTAAAGGACCAACACTACCTTCATATATATTTGGATAAGGGTGTCGTTTTAAGATTGAATCATACCTGTTTCCTGTTACCCAATGTTCAGGATGTTGGAAATATGGCCACATGAGACGTTTTTGTCCTACCCAAAAAATTAAATGCCCTAAGTGTGGAAATGACCATGATAATTGCGAAACTAAGGAGTTCTCATGTATTAACTGCAAAGGCCCGCATATGGCATTACATAAAACTTGTCCAGTGTATCTCAAAGAGAGAATGATTAGGGACATAATGAGTAATAACAGCTGTTCTTATAAGATAGCACTAGACTTATATTTAAACCAATCTAAAAAAAATACAGAATTTACCCCTGTCAATATCGAAGGTAGCGAAATACCACCTCCCTCAAACTCTTTTGCATATGCTAAAAGTTACAGGGATACGCTCACATCCTCCCTACAGCCTAAACTAATTAATATGATAAATATCAGCATCGATTCAAGTGCTTCGAGCGAAGAAAACAGTGCAAGCGAAGAGGTACTTAACGAAAATAGCACAACATCCAAACAAAATAAGAAAAAAAAACAAAGGAAGAAGAAAAAAGAAAATGAACGAATAAAGCGATATACAAAAGAAAATGAACAGGAAGGGCAGAAAGAAAAAAATCATAAAGAGATAGTAGAAGAAAATCCCAATAAAAGCGAAACCATATCTAAATTGAGAAAATTTTATAACAAGATTAAAGAAATATGGTTGGCAGATTGTTCATCAGAACAGAAGGTGAAGAACGGTATAAAGTTAGTACTGGAAGTAATTATGGTGTATGTTGCTTCATATTTTAAGGATTGGGATATTGTAAGTAAAGTGTGCAGATTATTTGTAGATGGATAGTGTTCACATCACTACTAATATCAACATATACCAGTGGAACGCTCAAAGTCTGAAGCCTAAATTAATTGATTTAGAATTATTACTTAATCGAGAAAATATTCATGTAGCTATTCTAAGCGAAACGTGGTTGGATGAAGATAGCAATATAAATATAAGTGGGTATAATGTCTATAGAAGGGACTGATATGACTCGTACGGAGGAGTAGCGATTGTTTCACACAAATCTTTAAAAACTCTTATTGTTCCTATAAGTGTGACTAATTCAGGTATACAGGGTGGAATCGAAGTCATGGGCATTATTTTAACCTAAGGCACTACTCACGATACTGATTGCATTAGGGCTATTAATACGCAAATCAAAAATATTATTAATGCAAGTAAGGAAAACCTTAAAAATGTAGTAAGTCAAATTGCACAAGGCTTATTATTGCAAATAAACACTTAAAGTAATTAAAACAAAATACTTTGTTAACGCCAATAATTGTTGAAATATCAAAATCTTAAAGCGCAGTTACAGCGCAAAGCGAAATGTAAACAAACATCACCTGCGCGCGCGCGGGTTTTTCCTTACAAGTAATAATAACAATGGGCTACAAGACATTCCGTCCGGCGGGATTCCCTGAACTCTCTCCGTCCCACTCCCTCACTCGCAAAAATACGAATATCACCCCCGCGCGGGGTATGCTTCCCGCCGCAACACGAAGTCACGAACCCGGAACCAGTGTCATAACGACTGCGCAGGTGCATTGACGCGTAATTGATTTATTGATCCCGTGACGTAATCGCCGTACTCGCCGCTCGCGTCATACGGTGCTTGGATTGCAGTGTATTAAGTGTTAGTTTATTAGTTGTGTGTTGTGTGTGTGTTTGTGTACACGATGCCTCGACCGCGTAATGTGCAGGCTAGGTACACCAACCAACAATACCCACAAATGGTTGTAATTTACGATCGCACAAGAAATTTAGTATGAACTCGTGAAATGTTCCATCGGCGCTACCCGAACGACCCTATTCCTTCACGGGGTCTCATTCCACCAGAACCACTCAGAACCTGTTGGATTTTTCGTCTTTTCACGTGCCAGCACATGCACAAGCTCGTGGAAGAGCACCCGTTTACCCTCTGTCACTTTACCGACAAATAAGGTTTTTTCAAAACAATCCACAAGCTAGGTACGTAAATGTTTTTTTTTAATGTATGTTAGTTGACGTAGTTTTGACCGTCCTAAGCCGGCAAAGTATGAAGGGAAAATTGGAATTTATTATGAATCAATTCATTGGCAACTTACGAATGTCACGTGAGTCGGGCGGGGTCAAAGAATTCACGCCCAATGACGCGCGTACGGCGTAGTGTACCTACGCATTTGCTATCGAGAAGCGCAACTAATTTGATACTTTGTATGACTTACTACATTTTAAGGTTTTCCATACTTGCATTAATAATATTTTTGATTTGCGTAATAGTAGCCCTAATGCAATTAGTATCATAAGTAGTACCTTAGGTTAAAATAATGCCCATGATATCAAATGCACCCTGTAGAAATAATACACATTAGGATTCTTAATTGTAAATTAATTTTTAATATAATTTCGGTTTACTGTCCATCCTCTGTGAGAACCTCTCAATCAGACTGGGAACAAATTTTTTCAAAATTTCCAAAAAATACGATAATTGCGGGCGATTTTAATGGGCATCACGCCTGTTGGTCCAATAAAAATGATTCTAGGGGTAAGCAATTGTTTATTGAAAACAATTATATCTCATTAAATAATGGTGATCCTACGAGAATGAAGCTCGTGAATGGTTTTTTACAAAAAACCTCCCCTGATGTTTCATTTTGTACCACAGACATAGCTATTAATGGTTGTTGGAGTGTGAGTAGTGAAAGCCTGGGTAGTGACCATCTAATAATAAAAATTTGTTTTAAGTATCAGGACTCAAGAAATATTACCTTAAAGCGAAATTTTAAAAAAGCAGATTGGGCTAGCTACCGTCAAATTATTACCAGATATTTTTTAGACAATCCACCGCCATCACACGACGCTCAATGTATGTATGACTTTCTTACTACACAAATTAATAAAGCTGCAGATAAAACAATTCCTTTTATAAAAGTATGTAATAATCCAATGGGCAAGTTTATACCAAAAAAATACTGGAACCAACAACTCTCTAAAGTAGTAGCCGAGCGACGGTTAGCTCTAACAAATTTTAGAAAAAACCCTATCCCTCAAAATCTAGATTTACTTTATGTTAAAATTTATGAAAGTCAAAAGATCACAAGGCGAGCTAAGTCTAAGTCATGGTATAAATTCTGTGACAGTATTGATGAGACTACAACTTCAGCAGCCATGTGGAGGAGAATGCGCTGGATGAAGGGTTTTAGGCAGACGAGATCTTATTCATCGGACAGTAAAAAAGAGGAACTATTGAGTTCATTGGCTCCAGATTTTGTGATGACTCCAACCCCTGTTTTTGATAATAATGAATCACCTTTAAATTGTGAGTTTTCGAAACAAGAATTGGAATCTTGCTTTAAAGTTAAGGATACATCTCCCGGTATGGACAATTTTACTTATTCAATGATTTTTAATTTGCCTATTATTGCTAAAAAATATTTACTCGAATTATATAATGTAATTTTTAAAACATCAACGGTCCCCTCTCAATGGCGAGACATTTACATAGTACCGATTCCTAAAGCTAGCAGCGATAGCAAACTTCGTCCAATCGCATTGATATCTTGTCTGTGTAAAATATTTCACTCCATGATCCTAAAACGACTGGAATGGTTTATAGAATACAATAAAATATTATCGACTAGTACAACTGGCTTTAGAAAAAATCACTCATGTCATGATAGTCTGGCACGCCTAGTTACCACAATACAAATAGGTTTTACAAAAAATACTCCAACTTTGGGTGTTTTTTTGGATATAGAAGGAGCATATAATAACGTTCTAATTGACCGGGTTATATATATTTTAAACTATCTAAAAGTTGGGAAATATATTTGTTCTTATATTTGGGAATTTTTAAAGGAAAGACATCTCACTATAAAAGCTGACGAAAGCAACAGACAGTATGTAAGATGGACTGGTAAGGGAATTGCTCAGGGTGATCCTTTATCCCCCCTTCTCTTTAATATAATTACGGCCAATATTTGTCAAAATATCAATAATGTTTGTATCAGTCAATACGCTGACGATTTCGTGCTATATTGTAATTACAATAAATTACAAGATAGTGTTGATAATATGCAGCGAGCTTTGGATTTTTTTGTCTCCGCTATAGACATGTTGGGGTTGGATTTATCAAGCAATAAATCAAAATTATGTATATTTACTAGAGGACGTAGAAGGCTTTCAGTTGATATTAAAGTAAATAATAATGCTTTAGAAGCTGTCAACCACATTAAATATTTAGGAATGTGGCTGGACAAATGCTTAAAATGGGGTAAGCATATTAACGAGGTGTGTGAGAGCTCACAAAGAAAAATTCAGCTGCTCAAAGTTCTAGTAGGATCGTCATGGGGTATTCATCCTACATATATGCGTAGACTTTATATGGCTGTTATTAGGAGCAGAATTGATTACGGATGTTTTTTGTACGATAACTCTGCAATTAGTCACACTTATAAATTGGACAAGTTACAGAATTTAGCTTTAAGAATAATTGGCGGTTTTATTAAAACGACTCCGATACATGTCATGGAAAGTGAGTTGAGTATCCCTCCCCTACAAATAAGAAGACAATTTCTCTCTCTAAAGTTTTGTTTAAAGCTGCAATCCAGGACTAATGATGTTTCTACAAGTTTAGTTTCAGACCTGAGTAGTATGATTGAGAATAGGTACTGGAATAGGAAGAGGAAACCTCTACTAGTTACTTCACACAGCCTGGTGGTAGCTGAAAATATTTCGTCTTCGTATCCAATCTTAATGTTTACTTTGGAGACATGGATGTCTAAAATAGATTTAAAGGATATCATTAGATGTAATATAAGTAGCGTTACTGCTCCAAAATCACATTATGATATTTATTCTCTAAAGTATAATACCCTCAAAGAACTGCGGGAAATTTACACTGGCTGGCATGTCATATATACAGATGGGTCCAAAATATCAGATGGAGTGGGCGCAGCATATTGTGATTTAGCAAATAAGTATCACAGGACTTATAAAATGAATAATCATATTTCCATTATGACGGCTGAACTATTTGCCATTTCTGAGGCCTTGAAATATGTGTTAGAGCTAGATGCTAATAAAGTGGTAATATGTACCGATAGTAAGAGTGCTTTACAGCATATTTCTAAATGTATTCATAATGGTTCAAAGGGTTTAGCTATAGCATACACAATTTTGAAACAAATACATTTATTTAACCAAACAAATAAAAATATAGTTATCCAGTGGGTGCCGTCCCATGTTGGACTTTCGGGTAATGAGGAGGCTGACAGATTAGCCAAAGAAGCAATTTCTTCAGGCATACAAACAAGGGATGTATTACCAAGTTATTCGGAAATGTTAAGTAAATTTAGAAAAATAATCAACTTATATTGGAAAGAACATTTTAATGAAAGGTCTAAAACGAAAGGAATCTGGTACAAAAGTATTCAGAGTGAGCCTCCTCATATACCTTGGTTCTCCGGGTCGAAACTGAGTCGCTGGCAAATTGTTGCTGCGCATCGTTTGAGGTCAGGACATATTCCACTAAACAACTTTGCTTTTCTCATGCGGAAATCGGACTCTCCTAATTGTGAGGTTTGTGGTACAGTAGAGGATGTACACACGGCTACACATCAAGCTATACAAAACCAGTTTACGCTGGTCTCACATCGTACGGAAATCCTATACAATGTGAGATCAGCTTATACTGGAAATGTATAGCTTGATGTGTAGCCGTGTGTACAACATGTATTGGTGGAATGTGTCCGATATACATACAAAAGAAACGCACTTCTCAACTCTTTGAGATTGTCGAAAATGGATGTTGGAGTTTTCCATGGTATTTTAGCCAAGCCTACTTCTAAAGCAGCAAAAATATTATATACTTTTTTATTAGGTAATGAACTAGATTAAGTTAAGTTTTGTATAATCAAGATAAGTTTATTTAGTTTAGTTAGTAAGTTGTTATTTGTAAAAGCACGATGGGATTGACATCGTCGCATAAGCGTACAAAAGTCCCTTAAATAAAGAAGATTATAAAAAAAAAAAAAAAACCTCTAACTTCCTAAAATCCTATTGAATAAGTATATCATGAAATATCAATCCCTAACTATTATTATGTTCATTCCCAATAGGTTTGAGATAAGTAAAAACCGTAAAACCATAGATTAAAAAAAAATTCAATTACCTATCTATTCGTTGAATTTCGTTGGTCTGTGCATTCGTTCATATGAGTGAGTGAAGTCGTTAGTTTTCATTCATTCTTTTATTCGTGAAATTTGGGTTGTTTTTGTGTCGATATCGCAATTAAACGTATTGAGAGAGCAAATAATCAAAGGTGAAAATGAAATTATAACACCGTTTACACTGAAGATAGAAAGGAATAATTAAGTAAACTCATTCGAAAACCTCAACAAGCGGCGACCTTGTCCACAAGAACGTATGTTATTTTGGTTGGCAGATTGAAGAAAAAGTGAAATATTTCTTGTTTTGATAAACAGATTATTGCTTGTTGTTCGAATGGCCTTAAGTATTTTATGAAAGTTTATCTTCATGGATCACCGGAACGGCTAAATTCAGCGGTATTATGTATAAATTTGCGTGTGGAATAGACCACCTGGGGACCAGGCGAGTTACTCCGAGCTCACCATGACTATGTACCCATCGTCTGGAATGGTAGCGACACCACAACAAGGGACTAGTCAAGTCACACAAAATGGAAGTACTACATTACCTCGATCACATCATCAAAGAACAGGTAAAATAATTTAACTTGTAGATTAGAGCAAGTGTGAACTGTCACTTTCATAAATAGATAATTGTAAATATTACTGGTTCCAATTAATACTATTTTGAACCAAAGCTACCTTATAAGTGTGATATTATTTACATAAAAATATATAATTGTGAATTCATGTTTGTTTCATAAACATTTATCACAATGACAAATAGCTTCAATGACATGGACAGCCCAATAGGAAATTATAATACATTGGAATGGATTACAGGAGTAAGAGGGGCTTGTGGCGAAGTAATAACAGTCGCACGCTTGCCGCAGTTGGTCCGTGGATAGGTGACCATCTTCACATTCCAAGACCCCTCTATGCTTTGGAAAGCACGTTAAGCTGGTGGTTCCGCCTATCATTCGTGCATCTTTGACAGTCGTTACAGGTCGTTAGAACCCCAAAAATCTCACAACCAGTCTTACCAAGGGATATCATTATTATAATAAATCATAGTTGTGGAGGTCAGATAGGGAATCACTCCATGTAAAATACTGGTATTCAGGTGCATCCAGTTAGACTGGAAGCCGACCCCACCATAATTGGGAAAAGGCTAGACAGATGATGAGTTAACAAGTAAAACATAATTTTTATATATTTAATGTATGAGAAACATGATACTGTTTTATTTCAAGAATTTATTATTCACATTTTAGGACGACCCCCAGCAGCGCCTAAATCTTATGACTACTTATTAAAAGTGTTGCTGGTTGGTGACTCAGATGTTGGTAAACAGGAGATACTTCAAGACTTGGAGGATGGATCCGCTGACTCACCATTTTGCAGTGGCAGTGGTAAGCTAACATTATTATCTATTCAATATTTATAAGCATAGGCACTATTGTTTTGATGCTAATCTAGTTATGAAGTCACATGACATCATTGAATAACATTATTATGGCTCAGTGCCATAACTAACGCTTAAAAGTTTAAAAAATTATAATAAATAAAACCTGATAAATAAAACGTCACAATGTCTCATGATCAGGGAAAATATAGGTTCTTAAAACAATCCCAGCAAAGAGGATAATATAGTGGTTTTCCTTTTTGGCAAAAATAAATACTTCCTTATTCCTAATTCATAAATAAAAGTTATAAATATAACTAGCATGTGTTAGTCCGGACATGTTCTGTCAGTTATCCATTTGTATTTTATTCATTTATTGCTTTTTATTTAATTAGATTATATTCTATTTGCATATACTACTATTTAATGGATAGGAGTGGAAAATATTTGGACATGTCAGGTTATCCAAATATGATGCCTTGAAATTCCACCTATTTAATTCATTCACAAGCATTTTTGAATTTTCAAAATTAAATAGTTGGTCAGTTAGTCAGAAAGTTGAAGCTAGTGCCCAATCCAAAACACAAAATTGATAATTATTATAACTTATAAACAATTATTATCAATTAAATAAATATTATTTTAATTGCTGCATGCTTAATGCTTATCTAGTGAGTAACCTTTAGATATTAATTGGCTTAGCAACATAATAAAAAAAATGGTTATGGTTACTCTTTTTTTTAAGTAGTTTTTTTTTTTTGTATATTTTTGTGTTTAATTAGAGTAGGCTACGCAAAATATAATTTGTGACCTTTTTTTTACCATAGAGTCATGTTAATTCTTTATTATTGGTGTTCTTCTTTAAATAAATATAATAAATAATGCACTAATATTAAATAATACTTGAACATAGCAGGATAACCCAAATAGAATTGCATTAGACATTGTTTGCTATAATTATAAAGATTATATATTGTGTAAGGGACTACATAACAAAATGATGGATCTTTCTACTCCAAAACAGTTTCCTTATACTACATAGTGCTCCAAATAAATAAACAGAATGTTATTAATTTATTATGTTGTAACAGCTGACAACAATATTTTCTGTGAAAGGCAAGATAGTTTATGTGTGCCTAAAAATTAAAACAAACAATTCAATTCAAATTACCTGTTTATCTTTCCATACTATTTATAACATTGAATCATTCATAATACTGGGGGAATAGAATTAGAACATAATAAATCATTATCCTTCTGGGCTGGACCCATATCCTTAGTTATTTGATTGGCACTGTATGTTCTTTTATTCCATAGATCTCTATTATTGTATATCACCCATTTTAGTTTTCCTCCTTTCCTGCCTAGATCATCTTCCACAAAGTCTATAGTTTTCTTGGTCTACCTCTATTCTTATAGTCTTCCACATTCATACTCCAAAGTTTTTTCGTGACTCATTTCTTTGTAAATGTTCATACTCCCATAAAATAACACAATACTAATTTATAACACACGCATAGTTCCGTCAGACCACAGTATTAAGTTTTGTGTTCCTTCTGTAAACTTTTCATCAATATTATTTTAACTTCCAGCTTACAAGACGACAACAATCCTATTGGATGGCAAGAGAGTGAAGCTACAACTATGGGATACGTCGGGACAAGGCCGTTTCTGCACCATAATACGATCGTACTCCCGCGGGGCGCAGGGCATACTGCTCGTTTATGACATCACCAACAAATGGTCCTTTGACAGTATTGACAGGTGGCTTGAGGAAGTTGAAAAGGTGTGTATTAAGTTCTCTCTCTTCTTTATCGCTCTCTCTCTCTCTCTCTCTCTCTCACTCTCAATCTGCAGCTAACAATTTATTGCTTAAATGCCTAATGTCAGCTTCTATGTTAAACATTGTCACTCTCATGTAATTTTAAATCCCTTTTTCTAATTTATAGCCATAATTGAGTAAAAAGTCCTTATCGCAGAGAGTCCCAAATAGTCCCAAATGTTGTGGTTGGACATAGAAACTATGGAGTAAATATGGCTCACTAAATAATCACCATTGTTTCTCAGCATGCACCAGGTGTTCCGAAGGTCCTAGTCGGCAATCGTCTTCATCTCGCCTTTAAGAGGCAAGTGCAGGAACGCGATGCAGAAACCTATGCTGCCAAGAACCACATGGCGTTCTTCGAAGTCAGCCCCCTGTGTGACTTCAACATTAGAGAGAGCTTCTGCGAACTATCGCGAATGGCGCTGCATCGGAACGGCATGGAGAGACTATGGAGGAGCAATAAAGGTAATGGTTATTAAACTCTTTTTACAATAAACAATTCTAATGGTATTTATCAAACCTTGCAAACGGATCGACATTATAGTTTGTTGTTACTAGGATGTCATTTTTTATAGAACTACAACTCATGTGCCTGATGGGATTTCCCATCGGCAAAAATGTCGAACTTCCGTAGAAACTTTCATCCCCTATCCCTTTTAGGAGATGCATTTTCAAAAATCCTTTATTAGTGCTCAACATTCGATTTTATGGAACTCTTGTGTGGTGTAGGCAGTGCATTGTCTGTCAGTAATGAATAAATTAATTTTAGGATTTATACCAAGGTAGAATGTTTCTTTGTCTACAGTACTCAGCCTACAAGAGCTGTGTTGTCGTGCAATAGTGGCGCGCACGTCAGTGTACGGCTTGGAGCGGCTACCGCTGCCGACGGCGCTGAAGTCCCACCTCAAGTCGTACGCGATCTCCGCCGCGCCCAGTCGACACCGCGCGCGCGCACACAAACACTCCCACCACACGCGACTCAACTGCACCGGACGCAACTCATGCAACATCGCTTGAGAACGAGACACAACCAGCGACTGTAACATATGTCTATTTAAATGTGGCTGACCCTTCATCACTATTGGCATTAAAACAATGTTAAACCTCAAAAACTACGCGTAATTCCAACCCGGCAATAACATTTTAGCATAGTTATTATAACATTGTAGTCCCTAATCTTAAATAATTCTTGTAATGTAAAGATCGTATAATCCTCTTAATTATTATTTCTCGATATTTCAAAGTCACATCCTGCCAATGTTAATGACAAGTTCGTGTCAATACAGATGTTAGGAATCTGCGCCACATTTATGATAATCAGTTTCTGACTGCCAATGATAATTCGTTAAGAATATTATAGAGATGATTTAGAACATAGTTGTCCTATTATTGTCGCGAAGTATGACTACTTTTAATTGAAACTTCAAACAATATATTGTCCAAACACTGAGTAATCCTAACACAAAATACAGGCTGTAACTGACAACGGATTTGTGACTAGTTTATAGAGACTAGGTTAAGATATTGTTACTTAACAGAATATAATGTGAATATTGTGTTATTTAATTGTAATATGTGAATATTTTGACGCGGCATCTAGCCCTATGTTTGTCCATCGTGTAATACCTACATTAACTATGTATCGACTAACATTATTAGTGCCTAGTGATATAATAGGACTATTGTTATACTGTGGTGATATAATTAAATAAGAAAATAATAATACAACATGAGTGCCATCAACAAACATTCGGCACTTCATAATTCACAAATATCTTGAATGTACACTAACCTACTTGTTAGTCTTGTGTGGTCATCTACTATTTAAAGACATGCTATTATATCCATTTTAAGTGACATCGGTACAGTTTCTTAAAGTATGTTACGTAAGTACGGTTTTTCTATTTCATTGTATGTAATAAATATCAGTCTTGGATAATATAACTTTCGAATTGTACAAGTATCTTATTGTCCAGTATTTGTAAGGTATTATACTTCATAAGGTCTCATAATGTGTAAATATTTTGGCTATATTTGTATCAACTACGAGAGTTCACTGCATACCAAATGTCATTCTAAATTATAATGTCGTAAAATATTGGCTATTTTCAGATATACATATTATATTATTTACTGTAACTTATTGCTTAGGATGTTAGTCAAAGTAACTGCTACATTTCATTTACGATACCAATATTTTCAATATTAGATGGTTGTGTATGTTTTAGCTTGTAAAATAAATAGTTTACTTTGCATTTAATATTTCTGTTTCAGTCACGTCCCTACAACATGCCAACAACGAAAATACAGTGTTTCAATAAATACTTGTTTAGTCCAGTCCGTCCTTAGAAATAATTCAAACCTAATGGAAAATTCATGTCAGTGCTGTTAGCATTGCTTTATTCACTACAATTCGTTCGATATTTGTGAGTCTAATGTTTATTTTTGACAATACAACTGCATGCTAATCCACTAAGCTATGTAAAATTTGGTTATTTGTTAAGTTTTTTAAAGAAGCATGTATAAAATCATCAGTATCTATATTATCAATTTAATGTAACCTGAACTATCAAAAAACAAAATTACGTAGATTTAAATTTATATTAATGAAGTGACGTGATTATACTTTTGTACATACTTATTTGTTTCCATACCGAGTTACTTTATGATTTGTCTACTTGTGATAGCTATAGTGGATAATATAACAATCCAAATAAACTAATACCGACTAAAAGTTTGGTTTAGGTTGATTACAGTCATAATTTTATTATTGCTATTATTCATTACGTAAGTCTTGAAATAAAACTAATTTATAATAATCATTTTGTCTTCTTTACCATCCCAGTCTATCCTGTCCCTTGTTTGTATAACCTACGACAAATTCATGCGCATTACGCACAAGTTACAAAAAATAAATCAATAGAAAACAACATGCGCGTCGCGGTCGCTATGTAGTTTCTGACTTGTGACTTGGGCTTTGTCCAAACAATGTTTGTAATTCTGACTGGCAATGGTTTAGTGGTACAATAATACAAATGTTTGATAGAACTAAGCAATGTAATCTTTCACACAAGATGATGATTCGCCTAAACAATTTTTTGTACGTTTTCAATTTACGACAAGGCACAATTCTTATTGCCGTCCATCAAATCGTGAGTATGACAATGTTTCAATGCTTTGTAGAAAGACAGTGATCTAAAATTCATGGAGAATGTGAATATAAATTGTATGTTTATCGTATTTCGCAGGCACTATCATCTTTTATATTAATAATATTGCTAGTCGGTATATCCCATGTCGGGGAAATGCTGTCAATGTTGCACAACGACATGGAAGACGATGCCGACAGACGCGGGCTATACGAAGTGGCCTACGGAGATCACCTCAGCTATCATAACGGGGAAGTGATAAGCACTAACAATCAACGCAGATTCGCTAAAGCACAACATCTGGCATCAGGTTAATTCATTGTTTGTTACCTAATTAAACATTTTTTTGTTCATCATTAAGGCTTTCTTATACTACTGCCAAGGACTGGCATACCTACTAATTATTATGACATTTCAATCAGCTACTTCCCCGTAGGGAAGATGGTGATCGTGGAAAATAAATTGTTGGGTACCTACCTATTCTTTCATCAAAGTTACAAACTTATAACAGCTGGAAATATTTTTTCCTCGACCACATGCGTCTCCAGTATATGTACCCCAATTACTGAATATCACGTTCGATCTATAGATATAATCCAAAAGCGCATTTTTGTTGGTAGAGCAGTCTGTTAGTGTTAACTGAAGCTGCAGGGCCCATTAGTTAGACGAAGCTCGAACTTAAGAAAGCCCCGAGATTAATTCAGTTCATTTGTATTTTCAGTGACAGTAATATTTCTGTATACCAGCACGATGTTGACATCAATTTACTTGATGTGCTGTATCTCGCTACTGCACGGTGCTGTCAAGTACAAACGGGAGTATGTGCTGCCTTGGATTCTGGCCGCGTGCATTGGGGTAGTACTACTCATTGTGGCCATCGTGGTTGGCGATGGCTATCCATGTGTTGTCAACCTTTTTGGAGGACATAATCTTTACCGTAAGAACCTGTGATTTATTATGCAAGAACTCAATATTTCGGTTTTAAGTAGGTAGGGATCAGACAGAACAGTTCCTATTTACGTACAGTCAGCAACGAAAGTGTACACTTGGCTAACATACCCTCTGGGACATAGACTACCTACTTAGCTCTGAGATTTACTCTGCCCCTGCTGTCATCACAATATCTATAGCCTATATCCTGCCCAAGTGCCTACCGACATTAGAAATTATGTATCTATATGGACACCAATATCCTTCACTCCTGGCGGAAAATTAATAGGAAAGTAAGTATTATTGCTAACATTTTTATTTTGGTTCATTTCAGATTTCGGCTGTGCGCTATTCGTACTTACTTTCATCTACGCCATATGCGCTGTGAGCAGTTTTGCCTTGGAGACTGGCAGCGGCCGGTGTGCTCGCACCGTCCGCGCCACTAGCGACGAGAGGGGCGAGCGACTGTTGCTACTCGACCATGCTGCTCACTCTAGCCTGCTCTCTACCGCGCAACTCAACAAATTAAATAGTGGAACTCGATCGCAGTTCGTCTAGAAGCCTTCGTTTCATAATATCCATATGGCTGCTACATAACTTACCTAGCTAATAGTTACGCACCAAGCTAATCGAAAAATTAGATAACAAAACCGTCACATTGTTTTGTATACCTATCTTTTAATTTCATAATGGCTGTTTACATTCTACATGGTAGGCTAGTTTACAACATTTTACATTGAGTTTTTAAAGTGAAACTTTTATTACATCGTCTCAAAGTTTTTCGTCTGTGTGTTGCATGTCGCGTGACGGTCGGCCGCGGAGTAGGGATAAAGTGAAATTTTTAGTTAAATGTCTATAATATGAAAAAAAGTTTCACTTTTACCGTGGTTTCATAAAACCACACAATCCTTTTTTTGCGTTTTACTTGGTGTGGTTGGCTTATTTACTAGTCGAAATTTTGGATGTGATTATTTGATCTCTTTTGAATGTCATGTTGTGTTCGGATGAATATACTTATGAAACACCAGCTGTGTTACAACCTTAGAGCATTAAATGCTCTAAGGTTACAACAGCTAATATGAAAAAAAATAAAAGCTTGTTGGTGATGCTTACAGAGTTCAGTAAATAATGTGAAAATATTTTATTTAGAGAGGAAGCTGTATTATGATTATGAGTTTAGATATTTATGAGATCATATAAACATCATTTTGCGTCCGAAATTTTCGTAGACGCCACCACATCAAGCTACCCGAAACTGTCAAATTTTACCATTGAACCTTGAACCTTATACTGCAGCGACAAGGTTGAAAATCTATTATTATATTCTATAAGAAAGACAGACTAGTAGCTTGATGTGCTGGCGTCTGTACATTAAGTAGCAAGATGCTTAGAACTTATTGTTAAAATACTCTGTACTAAAATTATGTACTCATTGTGATATTATTTTATAAAAGTGGCATAATATTATTACATTCATACTTGTTGGTACAAAAAATAATCAGAGATTATAATTCAAAGGCGAATGATATGTTGAGTTTAATCAATTGACAATATATTAACCAATTTTAACATTGTTTCTGAAACCATTGAATTTTAATGAATAGTAGAAATCTAGCAGTTGTATCTTAAGCATTATTCAATTTAAATGCTTCAGAAAATACGCTATTATATAAAGAATAAACAAACCATTAATCTTTTAATAAAACTTTTATTTTTTTAATCCATAATAAACCACATAATATCAACATACAACAACAACATACTTTATAATGATCATTTAAGTCTTAATAATCATAAAACAATATTGCTATCTAAATGACAATAATTAATCTAAGTATATTGAGTTGATAAGATTTACACTTGACACTTAATAGTAACATTTTTACATGACAATCTGTGGAAGACTTTTCTTTACATCTACTACAACATGGCATTATTTCCTTACATATTAAAAGTATTTTCACTACTAATACATGACAGTAAAAACTAACAAATTCTTAAAGATTCAACATTATGTATGTACTTGATTATAATTTACTGCCTGCCACCAGCTGCCAAAGGTATTATGCAGTTCCTGAGTTTCTTTATAGAAGATGTAACACTACTTACTCCCCCCACCTTCCATTTCGTAATGGTCTTTGTATACCTTTGAAGCCTCTCGCTAGTATAAACTTTTCTGAGGACTCTGACCTGCTTGCTTGTGGCTTCAAGACCTTTATATGTTTGTAGAATTTTTCTAAATCCATCTCCAATATGGGCACTTCCTTTCCATCCCACACTTTGAACAACAGGCTACCATCAACCTTACTGACTAGAGCAGAAAATCTTATGGCCATGTAACAAAGGCCTATTATTCTGTCCTTGTCTAACTCTTTCACTCCAGTGGCACTGGGAGCCATGTCAGATAGGACTAAGTCCACTTTTGCCCCATCAAGCGCTGCTATTACTTTATCATGGGCATCAATAGTAGAGAAGTCCATGTTGCTCATAATTGATGCTCCCTGTTGAGAAAGAAACATTCTTACATAAATATTTAGTAATGAAGTTTTGTCATTGTATGTATAACAAAGTTATATTTAGCTTAAAGAAAATCTTAATGTTATTTTAGCTACCAAACTGCTGTAATGGGAATGCTTTTTTGTTAGCAATTTAATTGATGAAAAACAATCTGGCGCAGAGGAGAAATATCAATAAGTACCTCTATAGGAAATATCTGTAGTTTATCAATGGCAAGAACTTTCCCTCTGGGTTTAGTTGGGTCAGCACCATCAGCATTCGTTTTTTGAACTGCAACTTGTGTCCATGACCCTGGCGACGCACCCAGGTCAATAACTGTTAGTCCTGGAGTCAGAATGTTTGTTTTGTCGTTCATTTCTAATAGTTTGAAGGCACTGCGACATCTACAAATCAATAAAATCAATGAGTTGTATGACTGGAACTAAACATTATTTTAGTGGCGTGCAAAATAGTCACCTGTAATTATATATTTTTGCCTTTTCAACATAAGGATCAGCCTTTTGGCGACTCAACCATTGTTGCGAACTCTTAAATCTTTTGAGGCAGTTTACCAGAAAACACATCTTTGTATAGGTTAAGGGCTTCGGCGCAAATGAACGCAACAGCACCATTGTTTTAATTTATAATATAGGTTTCTAACCGCAAAGAGAGATAACCTATTTATAAACTTGTCATTTTACGTTAATTGTAGCAATGAATTGAAAACAAACATGACGAAGCGTCGAACTCGAACACGAAGAAAGGAAACACAAAACTGACATCAGATAATGTCAGTGTCACAATGAATTTTTTTGGCAAAGACAAAGATAGAATTTCAGGACGAACAAAACACAATTTCAAGAATTGATTTCCGAACGGATGTATTTAAGTGACGTTATTTCATGATCTTAGCCTCATGTTGAGAAAATAGTACAGTCAAGAAGCTTCTAATAGGTTTATTTATTGTCTCCAGTCAGCTAGAGGTTATAATCTACACCTTCTTTTGATGATAATCGCACGCACGCTACTCGGTAGAGCTTCTGCTGGCAACATTGTAACAAACATAGGGGCAATTCTCGTAATTTTTAAGAACGTTCACAGTCTGATCTCAGTCTCAATCTGTCAAAAATACTTCAAATTTCCCTACATTTTGACAAGTTTTTGACATTTGTTTGTCGCCCAGATGAGACTGCGACTAGATTTTGAACGTTTTAAATTAGCAGAATTGGCCTATATGTTCACAGGTTGATTTTCAACCGTGCGTCCCGAGTTGGGATGTATTCAATTTGAACGTGCTGCTCGTACCGAATTAGCGTGAGCGCGATAATGATGTCCCGAGAACGCTTTTCGGGACATCATTATCGCGCTCACGCTAATTCGGTACGTGTTTAAGCACATTCAAATCAATTACATCCCAACTCGGAACGCATGGAATATCACTGTGAGCGCTGTCAAAAATGACAGTGTGTGTTTTGTTTTGAGTAGAATCCTATCTTTAAAATAACGTGGCACTTTCGAAATTGTGTTTCTGGCTGACAATCGCCACTTATCCAAAGAAGAAGAAATGTGACGTTTAAACAACAAATAAATACTGTAATATCGTTATGACATTGAGTAAGCTTTGTGAGCGCGTTCACGAGCGTTCCAAATTGTTGACAGCCCTCAGCTGTCATAATAAGAGATCGGCTATTCCGATGCATATTCACCTAAAGTTGAGATGTTGGCTAACATGGAATGCGTTTTTGTATCGAAAAATCCCGCGGTTCCAGGATCGACAAATTTAGGTTTCCGACTATAGAATCAGATGTATATTTACTTACTTTCAAATGTGGGCTTATAAGGAATGCACTTTTGTATCGATCGTAAAAATCTCGCCATACCGGAAATTTGTGTTTTTTTCTGACTACAGAATCGGATGCATATCTACCTACCTAATATTGTAAAGTAGGTAGGTAGATACCAAACTGCAATAGCAAACAAAGTCAAGATAGGATAATGGACTAGATACAGACGCCAGCACATCAAGCTACCCGAAACTGTCAAAATTTCTCAATCAACTTTGAACCTTATGCTTTAGCGATAAAGTTGAAAATCTATTAAAGAAATTTGACAGTTTGTAGTTATTAAGGTTGCATAACATATTTACAATGTGCGACCTCTTCGATAAAAAAAACAAATGTTTCTGACATGTGTCGTGTGGTTTGAAAAATTGCTATTTAAAGTGTCTTTGTGTAAAACAACTAATCAGTTTTATTTTTAGTTAAATTGTAATAGCTGTAACAGGTTATGGGCCCAGATATCCAGAATGGAGTTGTCAAAGATTCAGATTGCTAAACTTGAGGGTACAAATTGGATACAATGGAAGTACCGGATGTCTGCATTGTTAAGAGGCATAGATGGGCTAATAGATATTGTAGAGGGCAAGATAAAGAGACCGGTTAAACCTGCATGTGGGGCTGGCGCTACAGCTGCAGCAGATTTGGCTCTTTATAATGACAATTTAATAAAATACAACAGGCTGGATAATACGGCTTTGTTACTTATAACAAACAATATTTCTGATGACTCATTAGATAAGGTTATAAGATTCTCAACGAGAGAAGTATGGGATGAACTACATAGACTATATGAAGGCGTGAGTGAAGATCGCTTATATGATTTATGTTTGCAGTTCTTCAGTTACAAAAAAGATACTGTTGATGATATTGCAACGCATATCTCGAAGCTGAAAAATGTCTGGTACAGGTTAAGGCAAGAATTAATGAAAGAAGAAGACTGTAAGGAACTTCCAGATATTTTATTAATTTGCAAGATCTTGGACACATTACCAGAAAATTATTTTTCGTTTAAATCGAGCTGGTTGCTGATGTCTAAAAAGGATCGGAGCATTGAGAATATAACAAGTCAGTTGTGTGCACATGAAAAGGCACTCTGCAACAACGGTAAAGACTGTGAGTCTAGTTGTGATGCCCTTGCTGTTAATACATGGAAGAAATGTATTAAAAAGGTTGATGATGAAACTCCAGGGACAAGTAAGAAGAAAATAAAGAAAGTAAGATGCTACAACTGCAAAGAAGTTGGTCACGTTAAGAAAGACTGCCATAAGAGGAATGTATCTCGTCAAGTTGTGGATGACAACAAAGGAGTTACCATGGTATTACTGTCTGTGAATTCAGCTGAATCTGATACTGATCGTGACAAATGGTATGTGGATAACGGTGCTACAAATCATGTTACGATGCGGTTAGATTTGTATCAAGATTTTAAATTGTTTGATGTTGATCACACTGTAACAACAGCTGATGGAAATGTGATTAAGGCTATTGGGCAAGGATCGCTAAGCATTGAAGCTGAGGTTAACAAGAAGGTTGTCAAGGGAACATTTAGGGATGTTTGGTATGTTCCCCAGATTAGCAGAAATTTATTTTCGGTGCTGTTGACACAAGATAAAAATCCAGGGAGTTTGTTTGAGTCGCGCGTCACTTCTTGTTCAATGAAGATTGATGGACAAATTGTTATTACTGGACAAAGAGAAAGGTACGGCGGTCTGTACAGGCTTAACTGTAGGATTGTACCACCATCTAAAGTAATTGTCAATTTGGTACAAAAAGTTGATATGCTGCAACTCTACCATGAACGGATGGCTCATCAGAATAAAAGGCATGTGAGAAGTCTAATCGAGAGGGAACTCGGTATTAAAACCAAGGAAACTGGAGAGTTATGCGAAGGCTGTATATTTGGAAAGTCCCACAGACAGAAGTTTGGTGTACGGGAAAAGGCCACTCAGCCTGGAGAACGCATACACACTGATGTGTGTGGTCCATTCCCTCTGTCCATATCCAAGTATCGCTACTTCGTATTGTTCAAAGATGAATTCACGCGTTACAGATTTGTGTACTTTCTTCGAGAGAAGTCGGAGGTACATGAAAAGCTGAAAGAGATGTTGGCATCTGCCAAAGTATCTGGTCATACTGTTAAAGAAGTATTGAGTGATAATGGCGGAGAGTTTCACAATCAGAAGATACTAAAAGTATTGATGGATAAAGGCATAAAGCAACGATTTGTTATGCCATACACGCCAGAACAAAACGGCTGTAGTGAAAGGGACAATCGCACGATTGTTGAGGCAGCGAGGTCTATGATGCATGCGCATGAGGAATTGCCTCAGATATTGTGGGCTGAGTTGGTGAATACTGCCGTTTATATCTTAAACAGGACAGGTCCAACAACAGTAGAAAACAAGTCTCCATTTGAGCTTTGGGTTGGTAAGAAGCCTCAAATTAAGCACTTGAGGATTATCGGATCACCTTGTTATGTGCATGTGCCAAAGCAAACCAGGAAGAAGCTGCACAAGAAAGCAGTGAAATGTATTTTAGTGGGATATGATAATGACGATGGGTATAGGCTCTGGAACAAACAGAATAATTCGCTGGTGAGATCAAGGGATGTCTCCTTCGATGAAAAGCCCTTGGGTGCAGAAGCTCCAGTGAAAGCTTCTACAGAAGCTGAATTTGAAATACCTTTAGAATTGCCACAGTTGCATGGTAATGAGAATAATGCATTGAATCCAGTGAGTCAACGACAAGTTACTCAGAATGCAGAAAATTCAAACAGTGATAGAACTATCAACAATAATGATAATGTCAATGAAGGTGTTGGTACTGAAATTGGGGACACTGAGTTCATTGGTAGAGAAGATGTTCTAGTTGAAAATTTGGATGATTTTGATGACGCTAGGAGTTATGTTTCTGGACAAAGTTTTGAGTTAGGGGGAGAGATAAGGGAAGTAAATGAAGATGAGACAGAAATTCATACCAGAGATGTAATGCCTGAACAGGAAATCATGGAACATGGTGGAAGGATTCTCAGAGATAGATCATTACTTCGTCCACCTATTAAACTCAAAGACTATGTTTTAAACATGGCTAGCTGTCTCCAAGAACCTAGTTGTTATAGAGAAGCTATTCAAAGCTCTGAACGGAATCTTTGGGAAAAAGCCTGCGAGATGAATTCTTTGAAGGAGAATAAGACTTGGGTCCTTGTGTCTCTTCCTAATAACAGGAAGGTTATACCATGCAAATGGGTATACAAAGTGAAATTGAATGCTGATGGTTCGGTAGACAAGTATAAAGCTAGACTTGTTGTAAAGGGGTTTAGTCAAAAGAAAGGGGTTGATTATGATCAAACTTTCAGTCCCGTGGCTAAAATGGCAACAGTCAGGAGTGTATTGGCTGTAGCAGCCAATGAGAACATGTTAATGATACAATTCGACGTTTCAACAGCTTTTCTTTATGGGTCACTTGATGAAGAAATTGTCATGAAACAGCCCGAAGGCTATGACGACGGCTCTGGTCGCATCTGTTTGTTAAAGAAAAGTCTTTATGGTTTAAAACAGGCACCAAGGTGTTGGAATAAGCGGATTTTGGACTATTTCAAAGAGATTGAATTCGAAGTTAGTGACTCAGATCCTTGTTTATTCATAAGGAAGACGCCGTCTGGAGGTAAACTGATAGTTGTTCTATATGTTGATGATGGTTTGGTGGCTGCAACGAGCCAGGACCTAATAAACGAGTTCATAGTACAGATGAAAACTAAGTTTAAAATAACGACGAAGGCAGCAACATATTTCCTTGGAATTGAAATAGAGAAGACTGATGATGGAATCAAAATATCTCAGGGATCTTACGCAAAGAGAGTGCTTAAAAGATTTTGCATGGAACATTGCAGACCGGTAATGACACCAGCTGTAAAAGAGGATCAATGTCAGGGTCAAGACTCATGCGATGTGAACAATTTTTTGAAAAACTACAGACAAGTGGTTGGTGCATTGGCATATTTAATGATTGGAACTAGGCCAGACATTGCATATGCAGTCAGCGTCGTTTCGAGGACCCTCGAAAATCCTAAAAAACCGGATTGTGTCAAACTGAAGAGAATACTACGGTATTTGCAGTATGCTCCTGAAAAATGGATACTCTACAAAAGAGATTTCAAAACAGGTATTCTTGAGAGCTACAGTGATGCAGATCATGGCGGTGACTTGAACACAGGACGTTCAACCACTGGTGTATTGTGCATGTATGCTGGAGGTGCCGTGTCATGGATAAGCCAACGCCAGACAAGCGTGGCTATATCTACAACTGAAGCAGAGTTCGTAGCTGCCAGTGAAGGCGCTCGGGAATCAATTTGGCTGTCCAGAGTCATTGGAGATATGACAAAACTGAAGGGTGTGCCTATCCTGAGAGTAGATAATGAAGCTGCGATCAAGCTAGCTGAAAATCCGGAGTACCACAAACGTACTAAGCATATCCGGATTAGACACTTCTTTGTCAGGGAGATGGTAACAAGTGGAGAGCTAAAAGTGAGCAAGATCACAACAGAAAATCAACTTGCAGATACTTTTACAAAAGCATTAGCAGGACCAAGGCTATTGAGGCTTTTGAAATTAATAGGTCTTCATTGAGAGAAGATATTAAGGTTGCATAACATGTTTACAATGTGCGACCTCTTCGATAAAAAAAAACAAATGTTTCTGACATGTGTCGTGTGGTTTGAAAAATTGCTATTTAAAGTGTCTTTGTGTAAAACAACTAATCAGTTTTATTTTTAGTTAAATTGTAATAGCTGTAACAGTAGTAGCTTGATGTGCTGATGTCTGTACATATATTTAAAATAATTTTATTTATGTAGGTACTACCTATTGAAACAAATTGTTAAAATAAAACATTCATTTTAAATAAATATTCAGCTAAATAATATTATGCAATCCTCTTGGATTGTGGATTGTTTTTTTTTTTTTAATAAATATTTATTTAGAAGTCGCATCTAAAGATCCGACTAGTTATGCATTCCCGGTGTTCCTAGTATCCCGGGATTTATTTACTTACAGAAAAAATATTTTAAGACGCCGCTTCCATAATTTCATAGCTAAAAATTCACTTTAGGTAAATATGCATCCGAATATCCGATCTCTAGTCGTAATCGTAATATCTAAATCGGAACATATGTGAGATGATGTGAGTGCTGTGACTGTGAGCGATTATGGCTAATTCGGAAAGCTGCCGTTGTAATGTCATGTCAAATGTCAATCATTGAATCTTTAGAAACGCGGGATTTTTGTTTATACTGATAAAGTTTATTTTGTATTCTAACTCTAAACTAATGGATATTTATAAATTTTAGCCTACCAGAGAAATATTACATTCATTTTAAAAAGTATAAAGATGATAAGCTAGTAATATGATTTGTTTATTTCGTACTAGGCATAACCTTAAACAGACTTTCTATATTATAAGATCATTAAGTCATTGTAACGTTGAAACTATGAAGTATTTAAACGTAGCCGAAAAGAATGACGCTGCCAAAAATATTGCACAGCATTTATCTCGAGGCACATCACGAAGAGTAAGTACTTACCTTCCATCCTTGTTGTTTGTTGTTTTCAGGATGATTGAGGTAGGTCATTATGAAAACTAAGAGGTTGAGGTGTTTTTTCCATTCTGAAATCGAAGACTTGGATCCATAGAACATTTATTTATTTATTTTACTGTATAAGTACACACATTTAGAAATTGACAAGAAAAAAACAGAACAAAAATAGGTGATGCTTTTCTTCCAACATACCCGCGATAGGACAATTTATAGAGAGATCTAGACAGCGTTTATCTGTGTCTAATAGTTTCAGACGCATAGAAACATAAGCTCAACTGGTTTGTTTCCTGTTCAATTTTTTTTTTTTATAAATATGCTTTTCAGCGTGAAGGACTATCACAATATAACAAAATATACGAATTTGAAGGTGAGATAATGGGACAAAAATGCCAGATGGTAATGACCTCAGTATCTGGACATCTATTAGCTCTTGAATTTGTTGGAGCATATAAAAACTGGCAGTCTTGCAACCCTGTAGCACTATTTGATGCACCTGTCTTCAAGTACTGCCCTGAGAATTATGAAAAAATTAAGGTAAGAAATCTAGTAGGTAGGTAATATGGGCTGGTGTCCGCAAATCCACGTTAATGCGCGTATTTTGCGTACGGTGGGAATCTTGTACTTATGTTTTATAAATTACTGATGATTCAATAAATAAAGCATTTTACGTCCATACAAAGCCAAAAGATCACTTTAGCTATCACAGGGAGTTCCCTAGCTCTCTAGCTCTATCCTGAAAAAAAATCAATTTGTAAATTTTTTACTACATCTACTTTAGCAAGAATTGTCCATTTTGTGATCCTCCAAGAACCATCCTTGTTTGTGGTTAGCAAAAATTATAATATTCTATCAGTATGCAGTGGTTGAAGTGGTGACGCTTGCGAGAGACCTATGTCAAACAGTGGATGTGCTTCGGCTGAAATGATGATGATAATCAGAATTATAATTTTATAAACCCACAAGTTAAATTAAAAAATGTTTTCCTTTATCTGGCTTTTACTACTTTGTAGAAAACTTTAGAAAGAGAAATAAGGGGTTGTGCTGGTTTGATCATCTGGACGGATTGTGACAGAGAAGGAGAGAACATTGGATTTGAAATTATTAATGTTTGCACTGCAGTGAAGAGCAACCTGAGAATATTTAGAGCCAAATTCTCAGAGATCACTGGAGTGTCTGTGTCCCGGGCTTTACAAAACTTAGAACAACCAAATAAGAATATCAGTGATGCTGTTGATGTTAGGCAGGAGTTGGATTTAAGGATAGGTAATAAATTGAATTTGCATCTACCATAGATTGCAGAATAAACTTTTGAAAGCTGATAAGAGACTGTTTCTAAACAACTTGTTAACTATTTCAGGTGCAGCATTCACAAGATTTCAGACACTACGCCTGCAAAAAGTTTTTCCTAGGAAGCTAGCAGAAAGTTTAGTTAGCTATGGTTCATGTCAGTTCCCAACACTAGGCTTTGTTGTTGAGAGGTATAGAGCTGTGGAAAATTTTGTATCAGAACCGTTTTGGAAGATAAGAGGTCAGTTTCCCAACTTTATGTATTTTTTTATGTTATATTATTTTAAAACAACTGAACTGTTCTAATGTATTGCATTTTTATTGGATTTCAGTAAATCATACAATGAACAATCTAAGTGTAGATTTCATATGGGAAAGAGTCAGGTTGTTTGACCAAAATGCCTGTCAGATTTTCCATGACATTTGTCTTGAGAACCCACAGGCTAAGGTTTGTGAAGTGAAGACCAAACCCAAGTCAAAGTGGAGACCATTGCCCCTAGATACAGTGGTAAGTACAAACTTAAACTTGAAATTAGAAATTGTGATCAGGATATAGTCCAGGCAGTAGCAGACCTTTGTTTATTGGAGTGTTGCATTCACAATCCCAGTAAATAATATTAAATCCAGTGTCCATATTTGCAAAATCTTAATTAACAGAACTGTTTTACTTCTCCAGGAACTTGAAAAACTAGCTTCAAGAAAGCTAAAAATCAATGCAAAAGAGACAATGCGATTGGCCGAAAAGTTATACACCCAAGGTTTCATCAGTTACCCACGTACTGAGACAAACGAGTTTCCTAAAGAGATGAACTTGGCCCAACTAGTGGGTCATCAGACTGGTGACCCCAACTGGGGGTCTTTTGCACAGAACATTCTCGATAGCGGGGGTCCAACGCCACGGCAAGGCAATAAGAGTGATAAAGCCCATCCACCTATACACCCAACGAAATACTCAAACAGTAATATTTGTTTTTTTTTTGTTAGTAGCTATTTAAATTCTGAAAATGTGTACTAAAATGCATTGCTATGTTTGCTTTACCTAAAGTAAAGGTAACACTGCGAAAACGAATACTTTCATTGCTTCTCTGACCCCATACAAAAACAATTTAGTAGGTAATTGAAAAGGCTTCCTTCACTACCTGTCAGAAAACAGTCCTGTAGACGCCAATTTGTAGTGCCACTATCAAATTGAGTACTTTGATTTGATTATTATTTGATCACTTAAACCCAAAATTCAAAATTTTAATCACCTTAAAGATGTTTTTTTTTGTGGGTTTGAAATTAAAATTAATTAATTTTGTAACCTCAATTTTAATTTCTGGAAAAAGTGGTCAGTGGTGGTGGTGGTGGTTAGTGGTGGTAAAGCCTTCTTGTCACAGTCATGACGTGCAGCCGACGACTATCTCTGCTCTGTACTCATGTATAAAGTTTTTTTTTTTTTGTTTTTATTATACACACATCAAAAGTGTCTAGGGATCAAGCATTTTTATGCGGATTTCTTGAGATTGAGATGTGGCTTTGTAATAAATTTATGATTTTATAAATTTATATGGATCCTTTTTGGTGCATTTCATAATTTGAATCAGGAACTGTGAATCAAATTCGAGTAAAAGATGAAAATCAGCTGTCAATATTTTCCCTATAAAAACATACAACGCATTGAAGACATTATTAGTGCTACTGTTTCCCTACTACTGATTAAAACCAACGTTATTATGGAGCGGCGACGTCATTTAAGCAGGGAAGAAATGCTCAGAGCCGTGGGAATGATAGAAGCTGGTTCCCGGCAACGTACTGTGGCTTTAGCTCTGAATACAAGTCAGAGTGTTATCAGTCGACTTTGGACACGTTACCGAAGCACTGGTACCGTGGCTGAGCGCCATGGAGGACGGTATCGCTGCACCACACGGAGACAAGACCGATACATTCAAATCTTAACTCGAAGAGCTCCAACAATAACCGCCATGATGTTAGCCGTGAGGCTTCATCACTCTTCAGGGAACTTAATTAGCGACCAAACAGTCAGAAACCGCTTGCATGAAGTGAACCTTCATTCCCGAAGACCGCTACGGGTACCACCTATAGCAATGCACAATCGTAGGATTCGATATCAATGGGCTCTTGAACACAGAAATTGGGCAGAAGAACAATGGCGTTTCGTGTGCTTTTCTGATGAGTCTCGTTTTGGTATGAGACCGGATACAAGACGTATACGACACTGGAGAACCTCTGGACGCCAACAGCGATTAAAATCCTGCCAGGAAGTCCATCCTTATAGTGGTGGAACCATCATGGTATGGGCGGGTATTTGGATCGGCGGAAGAACTGAGTTGATTTGGATCAGAGGCAACCTCAACGCTCAAATTTATGCTGAGACGATTGTATCAGACGTCATCGTTCCTCTACAAGTGCAAATCGGTCCCTTATTTCAGTTAATGCATGATAATGCACGACCGCACACCGCAAGAGTTGTAAGACAGACTCTCGCCGCAGCTAACATCAATGTCCTGCCCTGGCCTGCTCAGTCGCCAGACTTGAACCCGATTGAGCATGCATGGGATATGCTACAGAGAAGAGCTCTGCCGAATATGGAGGGTATCCAGTCGCAAGAAGACCTTTTTTTGTTGTTGCAACGAACATGGGCGGCCATTCCACAGCGTGATTTGGATGAACTCATTTTGAGTATGCCAAACCGATGTTCTTGTGTTGTTAGTGTTCGCGGTAGAAACACGGATTATTAATTGTTTAAGTTACCCAATAAAATTTTAGAGAAAACTGTTATTTCAGTCTTTTTTTCGAACTTTTGTGTTAGTGGTTCAAATGTCAAAAATCCCTTTATTAGGAAAATGGCAAATTTCTTTATTAATGCAAAGGTGACTTGGTTTATCGTTACTGTGACAAACGAAAACACTTTATTTGATGAATCCTTAAAGAAAATTTTAATTAATATCAATCAGGAGAAAAGTTATTGCAAAAATATATGTTGATCCCTAGACACTTTTGATGTGTGTATATGCTGTCATTAGAATTAATTATCTTTTTGTTTGCACGTGTTTCTGTGACAAATAAACCTATTTTTCTTTCTTTTCTTTCTTTATACATTTCAAACCTTTTAAATACAGATAAATGTGTTACTAATTTACTTTAATGAGTGATTGTGCAAGAATTTAGCCTGAATAGGGTTTGTTAACACTTTTATCAGATACTTTTGGAACAGGCTGACAAGACCCAAGGCATGTAAATAAATATCTTTCTATCTATACAGGTTTATCAGGCAACGAACAGAGACTATACGAATTCATAGTTCGGTCTTTTCTCGCGTGTTGTTCTAAGGACGCTCAGGGCCAAGAGACCACTGTCGCCATAGAAATAGCCAACGAAAAGTTCAATGCAAATGGCCTGATGATCACAGCGAGAAACTACTTAGACGTCTACCCTTATGACAAGTGGTCGTCAAAGGAAATTCATGTTTATGAGGTAAGAATTAAAGTTGAATTTTGCGTGGCACAAGTTTGACAAAAAGATGCGATTACTCAAAATTTTTTTTTTTTTTTTACTGTAGAATGGACAAACCTTTAATCCAACGAGCATAGATATGTTAGATGGCAACACGTCTCCTCCAAATCTATTAACAGAAGCTGACCTCATTGCACTTATGGAGAAGCATGGAATTGGTAAGATTGCTTCCCTAGAGCTTTACTGTAGTAGTTTTGTAATACCACTACTACAATTTAACTGCTTCGTTAGTCTCGTGGTCGCAAGCGCGACTGCTGGGCGTGGGGTCCTGGGTTTCCTGGGTTTGATTCCCGGGTCGGCAAAGTGTTATTGAGTTTTTCCATTAGGAATTTCTTAGTAACAGCTCGTAGTTTGGAAGTTGGCGATTTGATTCCCCCGTGCCTCGGAAAGCACGTTAAGCCGTTGGTCCTGCGCCTGATCTCTGCGATCGTGTCGGAATGCCGTCCCATCGGACTATGAGAGTGAGGGAAGAGGGAGTCACCTGTGTCGGCGCACACACTTGTGCACTATAATATCTCCCGCGTCGAAGGCAATCCATTGAGATTATCCACCATGGCCGAAATACAGTCTGATGGACTTTTTTTTTTTTCATTTTTTTTTACTACTTTCTACCTATAGGTACCACTCGTTTACCGTGATTTGACAAGAATTTTAGGCCATTGCTTGAACTAACTGATTTAAAGACGGACTTGGCAATCAGGTAGTATGACAATTTATGTCTTCCCAGGGACGGACGCAACCCACGCGGAACACATAGAAACTATAAAAAACAGATCGTACGTGGCTCTAGCAGACGCTATACACTTCGTGCCTGGTTTACTCGGTATGGGACTGGTGGAAGGGTATGATGCTATGGGCCTCACGATATCTAAGCCACATCTACGCGCGCAGCTCGAGGCAGACCTTAAGGCTATTAGCGAGGGTCGCAAGCAGCCTCAAGTAGTATTAGCTGAACAGGTAATGATAAAAAAGAAATGGTCTGAAATTGGGGGAGGTGTTATTATGTGTTTGTTTTGGTTTCTTTTAAATTGTATATTTTTCAAGTAAGTTTGTAGTTTTGCCAACGCCTGAAATAAGCGATTATTATTAATAAGAATTTAGTTAAAATTTGAAACCCTGATATCCCATGGCAAAATTTAAAAACAGATTTAATTCAGCTTTCAGAAACCGAGCGAGGTTTAGTGTCACATTGGAGGAACAGCTGTTTATAACCCTCTGTACTAAAACTGATACAAAAAATTACTAACTGTAATAAAATCTGGGTACATAGATCCATTTGACAGAAAACTCCAGGTAGTCACAAAAGGCCGTCCTATGTAGTCTTAAACTAAACTACCTAGGGGACTATTTGGCATACAATAAATCTTTGCACACGCTCGGTATTTTTTCCATACTATTTTGTCCATTCTTCTTTCTTACAAAATTAGAACTTAACGAAAATCGCTTTTAACATTTCTGATACCAAATTTAAGCATGTATTTTTTTAGGTAGCAAAATACAAGGAAGTTTATCAGACAGTGGCTTTGGAGGCGAATAAAATTGACACAGCGCTCGCTGAAAGGTTTAGTGAACAACCTAATGAATATATCCCTTCAGCTGAGGCACTACCAGTCAACATGCCTGCAGGTAACTGCACAATTTATTAGTAAAACTCAAGCTAATGTCAAATTGTACTTCGGTGAGTGTGCCCAAGAACTCCACGACCTCATTCCACCGGCCCCCTTCTACCTTCGGACATGTAGACGCACTGCAAGTTACCATCCCTGCCTAGTTGCCACTCCACCAATTCGCACTAAGCGTTTTCAAAGGTCCTTTATAATGCCCACAGCAAAAGAGTGGAACTCTACCCACGTCTGTGCTTCCGAGTGCATATAACCTGAATCTCTTTCAAAGTGAGACTAAACAGGCTTCTTTTGGGTAAGCTCACTCCATCGTCGACTTTGTCTCTGTCACCCCTGACCTAGACTAGAGTCAAACGCAAATGTCAAAGCCAGTCACGCAAATGGCCCATGAATCGAACGCAAGTTGACTGTCTTATTAATTGCTGGCTTGCTGCACTGCATCCTAATTCCGTAACACACTATCAATCCCAATCTTAATCATTTTCAAGAATATTGCTAATCCATTGCTTCATATGTTCGAAGAATTTGTCTACTCAACAACGTAAATAGGTAACGCCATCAGTGTTGTTGAACTGTCAACATAAAATCCATAGCTACTGATAGCACTGATACACCTACTACTACTTCTCGTGCCCAGCTTACGTACAAAAATCGTAAGCCGCCACTTTCGCGCTCAGTCCTGAGTACTGCTGGCTGGGTTAGCGTGAGCTCTGTCTGGCGCTAGGCCCCGGGGGTGGGGCAAGACTGATGCCGCACGTGGTGGCGTCTTTGAATCGATTTGATTTTCCCATCACTAAATAGTGCTTGTGACATCATAGTAGGTAGTCAAAAAATGGCAAGCTTGGTTTTCATACAAGTACGTTATATAGGTCTATCTATATCTGTGACTGATAGTGTGTTACGCAATTACCGCGCAGGTAATGAAACTATGTCATCATCATCATCTGCCTAGCCTTTTCCCAACTATGTTGGGGTCGGCTTCCAGTCTAACCGGATGCAGCTGAATACCAGTATTTTACATGGAGCGACTGCCTATCTAACCTCCACAACCCAGTGACTGGGTAATACGATATCCCTTGGTTAGACTGGTTGTCAGATTTTCGGGCTTCTGACTACCCGTAACGACTGTCAAAGATCCACGAATGACAGCCGGGACCAACGGCTTAACGTGCTTTCCGAGGCACGGAGGGTCTCGTTATGTAAAGATGGTCACCCATCCACAGACCAACTGCGGCAAGCGTAGCTAGAGCGTGCGTAGCGGATCGATCGACCTGTGCGGCTGTTTTTATTTAGCGATTTTTTTTTTAATGAAACTATGTATTACAAATTATAATCTTTATTTAAAATATTTCAAACTACATAATTATTACAATTATATTTAAGAAATTCTGTTTCAGCTCTAAAATGTCCAAAATGTGGTTCAGACATGGTTGTAAGACAGAAAAAGAACAACGCAGATGAATTATACATTAGCTGTCTTTCATTTCCTAACTGTAAGAACGCGGTGTGGTTACCGTCTTTAGTTAAAACAGTACAAGTTTTATCTGACTCTTGTCCTGTTGTAAGTATGTTTTTTGATTAGTCCATAGTAGTAATTAATTAAAAAAGAAACCATGAAATAATTCATAATTTATACCATGTTTAATCTTTACAGTGTGGGCCAAGCTACAAAATGCTGAAATTCGAATGGAAAAACAACCAACTTAGTCACATATACCCTGCCCCACACACCGGGTGCATCGGTGGCTGCGACACAACATTCTTAGAAATGCTTAGAATAAACCCTGCTAGCGTAAGACCAAGCTCCGACACTAGAACTCAAGTAACGAATAATACAAGACAACCAAATGTAAATACTAATAGGACACAGCCTGCGAATAATAGATCCAATAGTAACAGTCCTAACAACACAATTCCTGTTGCACCAGCTCGACAAACCCAAAGAAATACTGCCAATACAAACACAGCACCGCCAAGACAATTTGCACCTCCACAACCTGCGAGTAGACTTCAAAATACAATTAACAATCAGCCGAGGATGCCTGTTCCAGGGAGTAGTGACAATGACGATAATAATGTGCTCTGTGGATGTAATAAAGCTGCGATTCTTTTAACTGTGCGGAAACAAACTGCGAACCACGGTAAGTTGTTATACATTATTATGATTATGATCAAAATGGTAACAGAACACTTGGCTCGGCCTGTAGCGCAAGTGTACGCGCCAAAACTATATAAATAAATGTTACGGCTAAAGGTGGGTGTGAACATAAACTTAAGATTAGCCGGCTAAACTTACCTCTCGCGCCCGGCCCTGGTTCAAGCCATGGTCCGGGGCGAGAGGGAGTGGGAAGCAGTCACCTCCTTCTGTGAAGCAGTCATGCTAGCAAAGGAGGTGGCGGGACGGCTGAGGGAGAGGGCCTCACGTCCCAGCCGCCGCGGGAGACGCTCCGGGCGTCGGGAGCCGCGCGACGACTCCCGGCCACCGTAGGCGCGGGCCTGCGGGCGGAGAGTAATGGGTAACTCTCCGTCCGATCAGGACCAGCCGATCGATTCTGGAAAAATCTCACCGTGATTACTTCGGTGAAGTGAGCGTGAAGTGAGCTATCAATAGGGGCAATCCCTAACATCAGGTGGGATGACAGCTCACTTCACCTTAGTTTTTACGATGAGATTTTTACAGAATAGCACTGCAGGCCCGTGCCGAACGGCGCGTACGTGTTTCACGCGTGCCTCAAAGAGATGTCAGCTTAAGGAAGGGGCCCGTATGGGCCGAAGCCTGCCGGGGCAGCGGGATTGTCCGAAAGGGTTACCGCTACCCCGGAACACAAAGGGCTAAGGAAGGAACACGGGTGGGTTTTAGTCAGTAAGAGTCTGACACTCCCTTCTGCTCCACCCAGAGCGGGAGAGGTCATTTGATGACGTCCCATCCACAAAAAAAAAAGCCGGCTAAACTTAGGTTAGGTTAGACTTAAGTTTAGCCAGCTAATCTTAAGTTTATGTTCACACCCACCTTTAGCCGTAACAAATAAAAATGGTGTGATGTTAAGCGTATCACTTGAGAACGGTTCAAAAGATGTTTTTTTTTTAATGCTCCTCATTATGATCCGAATAAGGTTTTCTAGGGAAAGAAAAGTTGGAAAATTTAAATAAATTAAAGTGCTATTGTTATGGGATTTTTGTATGAGTTATTGAAATTTGGACAGGAGAACGTGTGTCTGGTCAGCTAGTATTAAATAGAAAGAACATGCATTTCAGGAAAGCAATTCTACAAATGTCAAGCTGGCAGAGAAAATGGCGGTTGCGACTTTTTCCTTTGGGCGCCCGAGAATGGTAGCAGCACAGTGCAAAACCCTTACGACACTCCGCCGACCAGTACTAATTCTTGGGACAGTAACCAACATCCCAGTAATACTTCCACTACTAGGGGTTGGGGGGTAGCGTCCAGTCACTCGCGCGACAGTAGCGACGCCAACGATGATGTCATGTGCGACTGCGGAATGCCGTGTAAAAAGTAAGTAAAAAATAAAATTTAAAAAATCGTAAAACTGGACTGCTATTAGAAAGTTGAAAACAAGCTCACTTTTCAAGCAGTCTGAATCAGACTGCTTGAAAAGTGAGCTTGTTTTGAACTAAAATAACTACCACAAACTACATCAGACTGTCTGATGCAGTTTATGGTAGTTATTTTAGTTCAATCTCAGATTTGATGGCACCAACTTCATCAGACTGCTTGAAAAGTGATCTTGTTTCATGGACAATTCGAGCATCAGAATATATTATCTTGTTGACTTCATTATAAGTACTATGGTCTAGATGTCCTAATTTGCGACTTTTGTTTTAGAATAACGGTGCAAAAGGAAGGTCCTAATAAAGGTCGTCCTTTCTACTGCTGCGTGAAGGACATGGGTTCAAGATGTAACTTCTTCCAATGGGCTGACAGCGGATCGACCACAGGTAATGACTGAATACATGACGTAACATCACGCATGTTTCGGGCCCAGGGGTAGATTGAGGCAGCGGGATAGTCCGAAAGGGTTACCGCTACCCCGGAACAAAGGGCTAAGGAAGGAACGCGGGTGGGTTTTAGTCAGTAAGAGTCTGGCACTCCCTTCTGCTCCACCCAGAGCGGGAGGAGTCATTTGATGATTTCCCATCCTCAAAAAAAAGGGGTAGACTGAGTGTCGGTACACCCACATTTCGCCAATTATTTTTACTTAGAAATAATTGACAGCAAAAATTTAAATAATAATAATTTTACTAACAGTTCTTTCCGAGTGAATTTATACAGGGTGTCCATAGAAGTATGGATCAAATAAAATAGGGGCGTGGGCAAGGTCATTTCGAAACTTTTTAACCCTGAGAATGTCGGTGAATTTTTTACAGTTCAAAAGTTATGACAAATTTTTGTTATCTAAAAAATTAAATTGATAGCCTTGATAGTTTTTTTAATGATTTTTTCTTTGAGAACTATGTGAAGTTATTGAAAAAAACAAAAATCGGTCATAACTTTTGAACCATAAAAAAAATCACCGACATTCTCAGGATTAAAAAGTTTGGAAATTACCTTGCCCACGGCCCTATTCGATTTGATCCATACTTCCAGGGACACCCTGTATATGCAGACTAGTGTCATCTGTGTGTTCATCATCAGCCAGAAGACGAACACACAGATGACACTAGTCTGCATATACAGTGTGTCCCTGGAAGTCATCTGTGTGTTATTAGGTCAGTATAAAAAGTTACCATGGGTAGGTTCAACATAAGCTGTTTCGAATATGAATTTCAATCTATTTCGCTTGAAACCACTTCAGATTGATTTTTGTTTTGTAGATTGGGGTAGCAGCAGTAGTAGCAGTAACCGCGGCAGGGGGCGCGGGAGAGGAGGTGGGGGCAGGGCGGGGCGCTGGGGCGCAGGCCGAGGATCAAGCGGGCCCAGACTATGCAGCTTGTGCCGACAGCCTGGACATACAAGGGGACGTTGCCCTGATAACTGAAGTCAGTACTGCTACACATAGTGCAATCCACGAAGACGCGCCCCACTCTTTTTTCCTAATGCTTACAGCAGAAGTGTGCAACATTCCGCTAGTGTTTTAGTTTTGTAAATACACAATAATTATTATTAGCGGGTAATTAGAGTGTATCGAAAGAACTAAAACACTAATGGAATTAACTAGCGATAAACACTAACGATTTGGAAGAAGAGTGGGACGCGTCTTCGTGGACTGCACTATCTATAATATCCACCGTTTCAGTGAATAGAATGTCGAAAGAATTGTACTGTCTGTTGTTGACGTTGTTGTGATTACAAATACGCCAGGTTTCGTCATTCTATCATTGGTTGCATTTAAATCAGTCATTTCGCAAGGGAGCTTGCCTGGTTTATCTCGAAATGAAAATATATTTGAGCCAAGGGTAGATATACAGGGTGGAATCGAAGTCATGGGCATTATTTTAACCTAAGGCACTACTCACGATACTGATTGCATTAGGGCTATTAATACGCAAATCAAAAATATTATTAATGCAAGTAAGGAAAACCTTAAAAATGTAGTAAGTCAAATTGCACAAGGCTTATTATTGCAAATAAACACTTAAAGTAATTAAAACAAAATACTTCGTTAACGCCAATAATTGTTGAAATATCAAAATCTTAAAGCGCAGTACAGCGCAAAGCGAAATGTAAACAAATATCACCTGCGCGCGCGCGGGTTTTTCCTTACAAGTAATAATAACAATGGGCTACAAGACATTCCGTCCGGCGGGATTCCCTGAACTCTCTCCGCCCCACTCCCTCACTCGCAAAAATACGAATATCACCCCCGCGCGGGGTATGCTTCCCGCCGCAACACGAAGTCACGAACCCGGAACCAGTGTCATAACGACTGCGCAGGTGCATTGACGCGTAATTGATTTATTGATCCCGTGACGTAATCGCCGTACTCGCCGCTCGCGGCATACGGTGCTTGGATTGCAGTGTATTAAGTGTTAGTGTAGTAGTTGTGTGTTGTGTGTGTGTTTGTGTACACGATGCCTCGACCGCGTAATGTGCAGGCTAGGTACACCAACCAACAATACCCACAAATGGTTGTAATTTACGATCGCGCAAGAAATTTAGTATGAACTCGTGAAATGTTCCATCGGCGCTACCCGAACGACCCTATTCCTTCACGGGGTCTCATTCCACCAGAACCACTCAGAACCTGTTGGATTTTTCGTCTTCTCACGTGCCAGCACATGCACAAGCTCGTGGAAGAGCACCCGTTTACCCTCTGTCACTTTACCGACAAATAAGGTTTTTTCAAAACAATCCACAAGCTAGGTACGTAAATGTTTTTTTTTAATGTATGTTAGTTGACGTAGTTTTGACCGTCCTAAGCCGGCAAAGTACGAAGGGAAAATTGGAATTTATTATGAATCAATTCATTGGCAACTTACGAATGTCACGTGAGTCGGGCGGGGTCAAAGAATTCACGCCCAATGACGCGCGTACGGCGTAGTGTACCTACGCATTTGCTATCGAGAAGCGCAACTAATTTGATACTTTGTATGACTTACTACATTTTAAGGTTTTCCATACTTGCATTAATAATATTTTTGATTTGCGTAATAGTAGCCCTAATGCAATTAGTATCATAAGTAGTACCTTAGGTTAAAATAATGCCCATGATATCAAATGCACCCTGTATAACCCAGTCATCTGTGATGTCTAACAAAGCGCTATTCTATATTCAATTTGTAAATAAGTCTGCAAGAACTGCTGATGTTGATCTTAAACATGTTTGTATATTGAGATTTTTTAAATATTTTGTAAGATGTTAAAAATTATTACTATGTAAGTAAAGATATTTTTAATACATTTGTTTTGTTTTTCTATTCTATGACAGTTAATTTAAATACTCTGTTCAAAAAATGTTGAGCAAGCAAGTTTTTGAATAGAGTGGCAGAGCGCCTACTCTAAATCTCGTAACATGAAGATGTGTGCCAACCACTGACCTCTATTAAACAAGTACTTGTATAATACAGGGCAGTGGTGCCAACCACACACATATAGATACACCTAGACTAGATAACGCAAGAGCAACTACTTCGCGTGCCAAAAATCGCACCAACTTACGTTTAAAAATCGGTAAGCCGCCACTTTCGCGCTGTCCTGTGTATTGCTGGCTGGGTGAGCGTGAGTGAGAAAGAGCGCTTGTGACGTCATAGTAGGTAGTAAAAAAAATGGCACGCTTGGTTTTCCTACAGATCATGATACTTGCGTTATCTAGGTCTATCTATATCTGTGGTGCAAACCCTACGGGGTTCGCAGATCTTATCAAGCAGATTCTGTAGCAAGTAGTCAGAAAATTTTAAATAGTAGTCTGAACTCAACATCACGCCTGTATTTCATGGAAGGTAGGCAATAGTGTAAATCTAAAATACAGTCGTGCAAGAGACACGAAAAGATGTGGTGTAATGGTGCTCCCACAAGATATAGTCAAACACTATTTTATTTAAAAACCATTAATTTTATTTACACAACAATAGAGGTTTTTGCCCAGCAGTGGGATATTTATCACTAATTTAAAAAAAACAACATTTATTCACATCTTAAAATCTATCATTTTTATGACCATTTCTTTTTACTGCCCTTCTGTTTCAAATTACCTAAACTCTGTGCTCTCTGCAATTCCTGTTGTTCAGCCTCCACTGTTTTATCAGTCATCATGTCCAATAATATTTCGAACTTCAATCTTAGCATATTGTTCTCTTCTTCAAGTCTTTCTAGCTCGTTTTTGAGGCGAATGTTCTCTTTGTGCGCGGCGCCAGCTTTTCCAGAAGCTGTGAAAATAAAAAACTACTTGAAGAAACTCAATGTTTGTTGCCTGATTTGAAAGCCTGACTATATTGAAATATAAATTAGAAGTTACATTAAAAGCCTTTTAAATATACAGAACATAGGAAAATATACCAAGTTGCATTTGCAGTTCTATCAGAACGAATCAAAAATCGCTACAAAACACCCAAGTTATATACTTAAAATGCTTTGTTTGTCATCATCATTAAGAAAACAATGAATGTGAAAACAATGGTAAAAACCCTTAATTACCTGGAATCCACTGTCCTTCTTCAAAAGATATTTCGAAGTCCCCCAACTTCAATTTCAACGGGGCCACGTCAAGAGACAGTTCCTTCGATGCATAATCACTGCCAAGCTCATTTTTCAGCACAGAAGTATCTTGTTTTCGTACCGGAATAGTTTTTGGTGAGAATTTATTACTAAACAGAGGCATATTATCACAACCACAATATCAAAATATGCCAACCTCTTTAAATTGTAGCTTGTGATGCCAACTATGGCATCCTGTCATAACAACAAACAGTTGCTTAGCAACACAATACACAAGCAAGACTTCGAGAAGGAGTGTTTCCATGTCAACCTATAATGCCTCGCTTTTATCTTGTAGCGGCATCTACACCGCCGTATGCGAACTACGCATCATACTGACGTCATGCTAAATCCTGCATCGAGTAAGCAGAGTTTACCGCGCAACTAACATCTAGACAACGACCCGACATCAAGCGTTGGGCAGTTTTACATTTTTTTACGCCCTGGCTGGAGGCCTTAATTTAGTGAGGCGTCCACAGGCAAACTCGATTAAGCAGATGACGACATTCCAGGTCGAACTGCGAGATGCCATTCCTAAAAAAAAAAACAATAGTTGGGCAGTTGCCCATCAGACACGACACCCGTCTGTTCGGTGGATCGTCCCTTTTCTATGGAGGATAGGATGAGTGATATAATTACTTACACCCTGCTTCCCTATAATCTACTCTGCCGCAGCAGTAGCCGTTGGTCCTACACAGTTGTGTCGGATTGCCATCCCAACGGACTATGAGAGTAAATGAACAGAGAGTGCACCTGTGTCTGCGAACACACTTGCGCACTGTAATTATCTCCTGCGTACCTGGCTAATCTCCGTTGAGATTAGCCACCGTAACCTAAATCGGTCGGGGAGGCTATTATAATCTACTCCACTGCCTCAGGAGGGTAATGTCCTTAGAATGTATGTTTTGTTTTATATACTTTTGAAGTATACATTCTGATAAACCATCGAATAACATTCAAATACGCCAGCAAAAGGCAATTTATTCCGTTATTTCTGTATTTTTATTTAGAATTTATTAGTAAAGGGGTTGGGGGCTTATTTTTGTTATTAGTTGTTACTAATATAAATATGTGAGCCCAGACTTGCGCAACAAAAAAAAAATATCTCTAAGATATAGATACTGCATAGAGCTAGTTAATCCAATGACCTACTGCTAGAGTGTAAGCACTTTAATTATTAGTTTGTTTTAACTGCATGTGTATCTAGTTGCTAGTTATATTCGCACACAATGAAAATTGTTTTTGAATAAATAAATTGAATTGAATAGTCTAGGTTTATGTTTGTGGTTATCAAAGAAATTTGTCTTTGGTGGTTATTCCCACAAAAAACATAAAAAAATATATATTACATTATAATTACGTCGATGCTCTTTCTCGTAGGCCATGAATGACCTTCAGAAACTATCTACTCTTTATAATAACCAAAAATCCTACACAAAGCGAAAGGGCAAGGCGCGGGAGGGGGGAGGTCGAGGTAGCACGGAAGAAAACGATTGAAATAAGTTGAAAGATTTATTTCTGTTTGTCAATTTTGATGAGTCTGGTCACGTATGGGCATTATCTTTATGATCAGCAGTGAAATACTTTACAATGACTCAAATATCCATAAAACAAGAAACGATAATGTAGATTATGATAATACACTTATTAGTTTAATCCTTACAAGAGTGGCATGACTTAAGTATTACTCTATGGCAAAAGCCATATTGACTGTACAGTTATTAACATCCAAAAACTCAATAAATTAATACTGTTCATTCGAGAAAATAATTAAAAAACATTACAAAAATACACAAACAAAGTTAACATAAATAATACACAGAACAATTGTATAATACTAATAAATAGTGGAATTGCTTAATAAATTATTCAAAATGTTATTGCTTGTTCTTATTACATGCAGTGTAAAAGCTGCATTATTATGTTTTCAGTCTAATTAACATCACAGCTGGAATGATTAGAATTATGGAGCCGATGGTGTATGTGATCATCGCGCCAGAACACCAGTATACTGGAACAAAACAAGTCATTATCATCATCCGCCTAGACTTTCCTAACTATGTTGGGGTCGGCTTCCAGCCTAACCGGATGCAGCTGAATACCAGTATTTTACATGGAGCGACTGCCTATCTAACCTCCACAACCCAGAACAAAACAAGTATTTGTTAATATTGAAGACCCAATGAGCGCTTTTACAATTTCTAACGTGATATTATAGTGGACGTCCATGTACAGAGGCCAGCACATCAAGCTACCCCAATCTGTCAAATTTCTTTGATAGATTTTCAACTTTACTACAAAGGAATAAGGTCCATATTCAATTGGGAAAATTTGACAGATTGGGGTACCTTGATGTGCTGGCCTCTGTACATAAAATGTACGGAAATACGTGCACGTTATAACGTTATCGTGGACGGAAATTTAAAAGCGTCTTCATAACATATTCCCATACATTTTCCTTCCTGTATTGGTTTACCTATGTTAACAAATAAATAAATATTATTATTATTCCCTGTGTTATCATGATGCCGTAACGATAATAATGTAACGTACAGAATTATAAAAGTGCATAATGGCCCAGTGATAAAGGCCCCGACTAAAGAATCGTAGGTCGTTTGTTGATGCATTTCCACAGAGGCGAAGACGAGCGGAGCAGTGACGTGCGCGAATCAACCAATCACAGACGAGACGCGTGAAACGGGATGTGGATTTCAACCTGTGTGATTGGTCGAGTTCTGCACATCTCCGCTCCGATTGTCTTCGCCTCAGTGGAAACGCACCCTAAGCCCTCGTACCTACGGGCGGCAAATTTTTATCGCGCACTGGATTTTCAACGCAATGCTTAGCACCGAGAAATGAAAATCCAACAGTGTACTTTTTGACACGCTGGGGTGCACACCAGTGGATTTTCAATCCTCAGGTCAACACCGAGAGATAAAAATCCAGTGCGCGATAAAAAATCGTCGCGTTAAGAAATCGCTTGTGCGAACCTCAGCTAAATCTATCATAGCATGAAAACTTTATGCATGATAAAAACAACAGAAATTACTTGTAGTAAACACGTACAGCGCGATGAGTATGGGCTATTGATAACTTAGGTACAATCATATCAAAGATAAGGATATTGGGAATGAAATAGCGAGGTCAAGTGCTTCCGCAGTATGCCTTACAGATACCTGGAATCTTGACTTACTTAAAAAATTATAATATGGAATCCAAGAAATATGTAGATATTTGAATATTTTGTGCCATACAATGTGTGAAACAGTCAAGTAGTTTTTGAATTTAGATTTCAGGGCTTAATCAAAGATCAAGTTGCACCATAAGTTACGCACTAAAAGAGAAAAAAGGTTAGTTACCTGAGGATGCAAGTAGCGGTCCTGCGGCTCTTGCGAGTGCTCCGAGCGAGCGAAGCGTGCCCAGCACTGCACCGCGCGCTTCGGTTGGCGCCTTGCCCGCCGCCATTGAAGTCATGCAAGACACCGCGAACGCCGTCGCTGTGACAAAGCAAAATAAATAAATTATTAGAGACAAAAAGTTCTAGACAAATGTTGGCGTTCGGAATAAGAACGACCGTTTTTATTAGTGTTTGGAGCCAATATTTTTTTTCAAGCACAATTTTCATAGTAATATTTAGCTAAATTTCGCCAGTTACGTTTAAGACCCATTGTAATAAGGGGAGGGGTGGGCCTGTTGCCATCAACCGCGCAAAAACCCGGGCTCCGGGCTGCTGACAATCGAACTCAGGACCTCATACTCAGCAGCGACCACTAAACCAACGAGGCAGTCAAAGACAATAAACATTTATCATTAATTTACGGTATGTTTTGGCGATAATTCGACACTACCTAGAAGACCGTAGAGAGTTATATCAAAACAAAGACTTGAGTTCTTAATTATAATACTTGACGCTTACATAGTGCAAATTGGGGGGCTTGTGGCTAAGTAATAACAGCTGTACGGGTCGATCGATCAGGATAAGCCACGCTTGCCGCGGTTGGTCCGTGAATGACTGACCATCTTCACATACCAAGACCCCTCCGAGCCTCGAAAAGCACGTGAAGCCGTTGGTCCTGGCTGTCATTCGTAGAGCTTTAACAGTCGTTACGGGTCGTCAGCAGCCCGAAAGTCTGACAACCAGTCTTACCAAGGGGTATCGTACTATCGTATTACCCAGTAACTGGGTTGTGGAGGTCAGATAGGTAGTCGCTTCATGTAAAATACTGGTATTCAGCTACATCCGGTTAGACTAGAAGCCGACCCTAACATAGTTGCGAAAAGGCTAGGTAAATGATGACTTACATAGTGCAAATAGCACGAGTCCCAGCCAGAGCCAGTATATAGGCGCAAATAAAGGCGGATTCGGTAGCGCAGCGAAGGCGACGCTCAGGAAAGAAGCCGGGGTTAATGCTAGGGCTCCGCGTGCAGCGATCTCTGCACCGCGGGCGCCAAGCCTACGCGCCGCGCCGCCTTGCAGCACCGCCATTATCAACCCTGGAAATTGGTTACATTGGAGAAACAATTTTATGTTATGATAACCTAGTCTATAGTGTACAGACATCAGCCTATTATGTTACCACTGCTGGGACACGGGCCTCCTTTCCGTGAGAGGGGCGTGGGCTTCAATCTACCACGCGAACCCAGGGCGGGTTGGTAATTGTCAAATGGCTCGAACTTTTAGTTCTAGTGGTCATTAGGCTACCACTGCTGCCTAGTGTAATGTATGAGATTATTAGATTAGATAAAATAGTGCGGCAAGATGAGGTACCTATCACAATAAAATCCGGAAGTTACTTCAAAGTTTTTTTTTTTCTTTTAGTCTATTTCTGATCGATCTTTCGAGTTTTACAAATCAAGTAAACATACCTAAATTGAAAACATTCTTCGCACTTATGCAGCACGAATTATTGACTTTAAACAATTACTAGTTACGACAGTTAAAACGTGTAGGTATTATTAAAAAAAAAGATAACTTACCCATAACTAAGAACATTTTGCCCTGTTGCATAGCTGTGTACTGGAAGGTGTGATGCGTTAAGAATGTAAGGGTGAACTCGAGACCCGAGTATGTAAATAAATATAGAAAATAGATCAGTCCCAGCTTCGACAGTACTTCATTCTGATGACGTGAAAGTTTTTTAACAGCAGTGAACCTTAGTAGATGCCAAGGGGAGACGAAATCCACGGATTTAGACAGAGTGAACGATAAAGGTGCTCTTTTATCCTGAAAAATATGTTGTGTTAAAGCAGAAGGAACTTATAATAATATAAAAAACAACCGAAACGTTAAGCAATGGTAATACTTACTTTAGCTAATGTCTCCGGTAGAAAGAATAATACTAGAAGTATATTGGCAAGAGAAAGGGACAGCGCATATAAGGCAGGTCGTTCGCCCCAAGCGCCAGATGATCGGTCACTGTTCAAAGCGAACCATGCTCCCGTGACTGGACCAACAATGAATCCGATAGAGAACGCCAAACCTACCAGTGCCTGAAAGTAATATAAACAGTTGACACCATTCTAAAAGTTTACAATAAGTACCTAATTAGGTTCATCTTGAGGGCTAATTAGCATTGCGGCCAGGGCTTGAAATTCCGGTATTTTTGGGAACTGGTACCACTAGCATTGGTGTGATACCGGTACCAGACGTAGTACAGGTACTATATTAATAATAATAATAAATAATAAATTGTTTATTACCACAAAGTTCAAGTACATTGCACTGTATACAATTAAAGATCTTAATTTAGCATTAGGTAGATAAGTACAATAGGTTCAACCCTGTCCCCTAAACTAGGCTAGGCCTGTATCTTAGGGGGCAGTACCCGGCTATAGAGTATGCTTATATGATTCTATTGTGGACTGTGTCAAGTGGGTGCATTTTGGATCTTGTGGTAAACTTTAAAAATGTGAGAGAGAGAAAGTCAATAGTGAATTGTATTGTGTTGGAGTAAATGTTTGATGATTATGTGAGGAAGTGGATGGGGTATTATGTGATAGTGTTGTGTGCAGTGAATGAAGTGAGTGTATGTTTGTAGTGTGTTAGGAATGTGCGAGTGATTAGCGCGTGTGCGAAAAATAGGTGGATCACACATAAAGAGGTGTTTATTAGGTGATGTAGGTTATTAGTAGCGGTATCAGACGTAGTACCTGTACTATCGGTATTTCTAATCAGTATCGGTACAGTACCGAATGATGGAGGCATAGATATACTTAGACGAACATTTAAGTAACTTCCAACTTTACGTTGATTAGCTGTCTACTGCTACCTTCCGCGTTTTGGGCTATGTTTTGAAAAATGGCTTTTTAACAATTATGTTGCCTACATTCAAGGCATTAACAAGATGTTAACACAGTGCATTACAAATAATAAATTCTTACCATTCCTCTAGCCCTGGTCTTCTCATTGGAAGCGTCGGTGACAACCGCCATACTCAGGCTCACATTGGCCTTGCTCAATCCGCCGATAAACCGGGCCAGAACAAAAACGCTGAATGTACTGGCGCAACTCCATAGCGCATGGGATATTGTTATTCCTACCTGAAAGAAAAAACAAAGCATTCGTTATGATAACAACATGGTGTTATGGTCGCATTTCCCGAGCGGGTAGGCAGAAGTGTATAAAACACGCCTCTTTCGGCAACTCTTGTTTGCTATTTGAGAATACTTCGGTACTAGGTAAGTATTGATAATAATAACGATAGATGATTGGTTGTGTAGCGTTATTTATTAAGGCGCAGACATATGACTTCTAATGATTTTAAATTCAACATCACGTCTAAACGACCAGACTAATTTCTTTGAAAAAAACATGTTATACTAGACAATCTTCTTCGTAATTTGATATGTGAATATTTGAAATTATATTTTTTTAATATAGTGTAATTAATTTGTGAAATAATGTCTAACGCGGACAAAAAAACGATAATCACGCAAACACTATCAGGTGTATTTTCATAAAACTTACAGCATCTAAAAGACAATTTAATTTCCTAAATTTTAGTATACGGTTTTTATTTGTTTTGTGTTTAATAAATCAACGTGGATTCTTTTTTCGAATAAACTTAGTGCGCGTTGAAGCGGGACTCTTGCGGGCGACGGGCGGCAGTGCATCGCTGACCACTGTCACGGGTAGACGCTAACGCTCGGAGCAATTAAAACATAGTTTTATTAGCTTTTGAGTTTCGTGCTGAAAATGGCTGGCAAAATATGTAAATGACTAAAAAAGAAACGCTTTATACTTGCAAAAAATAGATTATTGAGGCAAGTAACGTATTTTAATCGAAATAAAATTATCATTAATCTCTATCGAAAGTTTAAATTTGTGTTGAGATGCCAGCACATCAAGCTACTACAAGCTGTCTTTATTTAACAGATTTTCAAATTTTAATCACTGTTTTCCTCTTAAGTGATCATTTTAAACATCATTATGAACAACTTTTAATATTAGACCAAACCTGAAATCGTGAAAAGAAAAAAAACAGGAGGTCCCTATATTATATGTTCGCGTAGTTCGCTAAAATGTAGGAAACAGCTGATTTTTTTTCGTGGTTTCAGGTTTGGTGCCATAGTAAAAGTAGTTCGTAATGATGAGTACAATGGGGCTTAAGAGATTTTGTGTATGAATAGGTAAGGTCTATCCTTATATAAACCAACTTATTCAATACATATTATTATTAAAATAATATGATAACAATCTTAGTCAATTTTCAAAATACCTTATTTAAAAACACTACATTGAAATAAAAATGGATGATCAAAAAATTAGGTAGGATTATTCTCACCATCTGAAATGTGTGGTTACCCTACGAAATTACGGCCGCATTCCGAATTAGCTATAATCGCTCACAGCACTCACATCATCTCACATGCGTTCCGATTTAGATATTACGATTATGACAGCTGAGAGCTGTCAACAATTCGGCTCATAATGCTTACTCAATGTCAAAACGATAACTATGTATTTCTTTGTTGTTTAAACACCATATTTCTTCTTCTTCTTTGGTTAGGTGGCGACTGTCAGCCAGAAGCACAATTTCAAAAATGCCACGTTAATTTAAAGATAAGATACAACTCAAAACAAAACACACACTGACACAAACACACGCACACACTGTCGTTTTTGACTGCGCTCACGGTGATATTAATAAAAGGCATGGTCGGCGTTATCGCAAGATGGCGCATGTCATGACGTCATTTATGACGATTCACGGGACATCGTTATCGCGCTCACGCTAATTCGGCACGCTCATATCGATTACAGCGCAACTCGGAACGCGCCCTACGAGTGTGCAGTTGCGGGGTCGCGGGGAGTGACGCTAGCTCCTCCCACTCGCGCAAGGTCGCTGTCATTTGATATCGCCTTAATCAGGCTATTCGGAACCATCGATCTATCATCCAGTTTGTATTAGAAAACCATTTGCATTTTTTTTATACTTACGTAATTTCAAACAAGTTTTATTATAAAATGAACATAGATAAAAATATTTAATCTAATTTCCGCTATTGTAGTTACAGTGTCAGGGGCATAGTCAAATGGAAACATAAATAACAAAAAAACACAACCGACTTCAAAAAAAAAAACACTACAAAGTGTAAAATAACTTTAATTTTAATTTCGGAAGTCGGTGTCTTTGGTTTTGTATTTACGTTTTTGCCACCGACTTCCAAAATTAAAATTAAAGTTATTTTACACTTTGTAGTGTTTTTTTTTTGAAGTCGGTTGCTTTTTTTTGTTAAAAAGTTTTTATTTTTTACTTTTTATAGTCAGAGTGCATCTCATGACAATTCCAATAAGCCCAAACACGGCTAGAATACATGGTTTTATTACGAAGTTCCGGTACCTACCTTCCAGCTTCATCATCAGATCGGTTTGATGGTACCATTTTTGTCAGAACCATTTATTTAAATTTGCTTCGTCATAGTCGCTTAACTATCTTAATCGAGATATCTTATCGCCACCCGTGAAATACTTATTATCATTGAAGAGTTCCTGTGGCTATCTGTGGTCTCCTTCATCAGTTCCACTTCACCAAATTATACTTTTTGAATGCAAATGCTTGACATGTTGATGAAAATACCAAAATTTCTATTTGTATGCCTATAATATTTGAGGAGTTCCCTCAATTCCTCATGGATCCCATCATCAGAACTGGATTTTGACAAAAATGGGACCAATCTGGAAGCATATCCTTTCAAATTAAAAAAAAAATTCCAAATTGGTTCATAAATGACGGCGTACTGAGGTAACAAACATAAAAAAAAAAATACAACCGAATTGATAACCTCCTCCTTTTTGAAGTCGGTTAAAAACAGCAATAAGTCTACAAAATAACATACAATTAGGGCTATAATATCTAATGATTTAATCATTATGACATTATTAGTAATAAACCAGTAGGTACTTACGTAATAGTAAGTAAGAGTAAGTCAGTTGGAACTAATAAAACTCGATTTTTTATTCTTTTAGCTTACGTTCGCACAGACGTAAAAATATCGTGGCGGGATTTTATCGCGCACTGGGTTTTTCAACTATCGGTATTGAGCCAAGCATTAAGTCCCGTATTATAGAACGTCACTCAATACTCAAACATTACTTAAAACTAGATTCAAGCCATTTGATTGGTTGAAACAAGTTTTAAGTAATGCTTGAGTATTGAGTGACGTTCTGTAATACGGGCCTAAGTATTGGATTTTCAACTCTCGGCGCTAAGCAGTGCATTGAAAATCCAGTGCGCGAAAAAATCCCGCCGCGATGTATTTACGTGCGTACCTACATCTGCTTTTACTGTGTGCACTGTGGTCAATATAATATTATTATACCTACTTTCGGAAAATTCTATGAGTCTATAAGTTTTTCCAAATGATTTCTTAGCTACCTACCATAACAATAAGATGAGGTGGAAAATCCCATTTTTAGTCATGATATTACTAAGGATTGTAATTATAAATGATGAAAATTCATTTGCTACTCAAAGTGCTTTGTAATTCAATAATCATACTCATAATTTATTAATGTAATCATTGTAATAGACTATAATATGATGAACATATAATTGAGGATATTACATGTTGCATCTTTCCTATGAGGAAGTACATTTTCTATAGCCTTGGTAATATAATAACTCCCACACTTGAGCAAACACTAATGTTTGTACACATATAGAAAGTTTAGCTGCATGTATTTATAATGCAAATTAGTTGAATTATTACTGAAATGTTTTTTTATCAATTTGTGAAATTTTATGGTACAGTAAGCTGCATGTAAGTGGTAACAAACCTAGCATAGGCTTACCTCTCATTCTATTGGAACACTGCACTAGGTACACTAGGCCAGCACAAAGTTAGAGCAGTCAAAAAATAGATGGTAAATAGATGTTGGGGGATATCCAGTTAACCATATCTATTTTTCAAATAATTCTACTAAAATTATTTCTTAAGTTTTTTTTAAATATTTATTCATTTTTAATGTCAAGTTTTTTTATCTAAGATCTTAATCACTATATTTATTGACATTATCAGTGTTATGTTGAAATCCGGTTGATTATTATCATGATCCAATACTGACAGCATGTCTTGTTGAAAACTAGACTAGATTTACTCACATAGTTACATTACTGCATGGTTAAATACTTAATCTATTTTTTAGCTTAGCATTGTAATAGGACCTACATAATTATTAAAACAAACTCACCAAACAAATTAAAAGCATAGGCTTTCTTCCATATGCATCTGAAAGGCTTCCCACTATTGGACTGGTCAGAAATTGTAAGAAGCTATACATCGATCCAAGTACTCCTCCGAATAAAACTGACGCGAATTGATCAGGAGCTCCTGTGAATTTCTGGAAAACTTGCACTGCTCTTAATAAAGAAGCATACAAACTGTTCCCTTTGCCTTCTTCTCTGTTATAATAATCCAACAGTGATGGCAAAAGAGGTAGAATCATCGTAAAAGCCAACAGATCCAAAAGTAATGACACGAATACCAGTGCGATGGTTTTCGTATTTCCTTTCGAGTTTTTAATCTCCACACTATTGATGTCATTTTTAATCACGTCGCCTTTATCCTCTCCATTTCCAATCCTTTTTCTGACTGCTCCATTGACTTGTTGGTAGTTCTAAAACACATTTAATTTCGGTAAGTAAAAATTTCAACTATCTCGCTACTATACAATTGACGATTAAATTATTTTTATAAATGAACCCTATCTACCATTTTTCAAAGAATACCAAATACACAACTGGTAAAAACTTTAATAGAAAAGCAACAAGCCATCTAGCAAAAATAACAATTTCGGACTGCGGCAAAGTTATACATTCTCACAAACTTTCACTTTTCTGAACAAGTTGTTGACATTAAATACAATATACTCCGACCATGTAAAGTTGTATTAAAATATTCCTTGAATTCATTCTCTATTCCCGAAAGACTTGTACGTCAATTGACTACTTTCGAAATTAGTCGTCTAATTTTGACATTTGTAGTCATCAACAGAATGTCATGCGGGATAGGGTTACCAGATTGGGTATTTTTTTCGCAATTTTGGGTAAAAATTTGGCTCCTGGAAAAATTTTGGAGAGTTGAAATATTTGCTATGTATATGTTTGGAGAGAGGAAAAAAATCATGGAGAATTTTGGATATTTTTTATAGTTTATTTATTTATTTTATTTTATATTTTTGGGAAAACTTACAGCTAGGCAGACACAATATTCAAAGTTAATATCACGAAGATGGCCAATTACAAGTTTTCACAGATAGCAAAACATAAATAGAAAGATATTGGTGGTGAATTATTCTATGAGAGTAGTTCACACGACAACATATCAAGCTACACGAAAAGCCTATACAATGCAAAGTCAGCTAAAACTGAAGAAATGTATGGCTTGGGCTTAATTGAAATGACTAATATAAGTCACAGATATGTCGTCGTGTGTAAGTGTACCTCTCTATACACCAAAAAAACGATGTGCATCATGGTACTTACGCTATTTTAGTAAGTAGAAGCTTGAACTCCAAACTAATTTTTATAAGTAAATAATTGAATTGATGGCTAATTAATAAAATCTTCTTAGTAACACATTATCAATCGGAATCGGTTTCATTTTGACAGTTCAACAACATTCATTGCGTTGTTTACGTGTTGAGCAGACAATTTTTTCGAACTTATAAAGCAATGGATTAGTAATTTGCTTCAAAATGATTCAGATTCTGATTGATAATGTGTTACGCAATTAGGGTGCTGACGTCTATTTAGTTTCAATCAAAGAGCGTGCAATGCCCTTATGATTATATCGATGTTGTGTTCAGATAAGTTAGTTTACTTTATTTAAAATTTGTCATCAAAAACTCTTCCATAATGGTTAAAATTGCTTAATGGTACAAAATTTTTGCCTTTGCGTAAAGCTTAGAAAAATTATTGTATCATTTTGGAGAAAAACTATTTCAAATCTGGGGAAAAATAAAAAATCATGTCTGGCAGCCCGTAAGGGTTGCTAGATCTAATTCTTTATTTTAAGTAATAACTATTAGGCGGAGGTTACACGTTCAGTTTGGCATCAGTTCAGTCTGTGACCTTGATCACGTATAGATGATGAATGATGGACTGACGGGCGGTTTGGACGGTCAGTCAGACTGACGATCAGTCCAACCGGAAACTTGTACGCGATAACACGCATACGCATTATGTATGGATTCTAACAAGAAAAAAGCTTGTGTTGCTATAATATTAGCCCTGTCTACGAGGAATCGTAGCCTTTTATTCCATAGAATAGGTAATGTTTCTAATATGAGAATAAATTCTTTCTCCGGGGCTAAAGGCTCGTACACACTGGCGCGACTTGTCGCGCGACGTGTCGCGTAGCGATTCTGCGATATTATCGCGACGCAACACCTTTCACACTAGCGCGACGCGAATCGCGGCCGCGGCCGCGATATCGCCGCGACACCATACAAAATGAACATTTAGTATGGTGTCGCGGCGATATCGCGGCGATATCGCGGCGGCGGCCGCGACGCGACACGGAGAGTATAAATTCCAGAGCAATCCAAGTTGAGCTCAGTAGTAGACGATCTTCGTCAGAAGACGAAGGCAGGTCTGTGCGTGTTTGCCCAGCGGGGGTCCTAGGTTCGATTCCCCGGTCAGCCGACACAACCCAACCTAACCTAAGTAGGTAACTACTTAGGTTCTCGTAATTACTTTTCATATCTACTACCTATTGTGTACAAGCAAGTATTTCCTAACTGAACAGACAGCTGTGCTGCTGGGGAGTTTGTTGAGCCACTTCTTCCCAGCGAAAGCAATAGGAAGTTTTTATTTTCATTTAATTATTTCTGCTGTATTAAAAATTGGAAATTACACTTGCGTGCAAAAAAATCGACCCACCCCATACTCTTCGATTTGAAACAAAATAATTCAACAAGTTTTACTGATAATATACAATGTTACGTTACCTCCTTTTTTTTAATCCGTTAACAAAATCAAGTTCAATTTTGATTAAACGATCTGAAATAAACACAATTTCTCGAGAAATCGAAACAACCTCGGACTCTTACGTTGGTGCTCGGAAGCCGTCGGCCGAGCGTGGCCGACGGCTTCCGAGCTGAACTACTCGTACCTCACTAGGGCAGGTTATTTCACGTTCACTTAAAAATTACGCTAACTACCGTCAAACCAAAGAAAAAAAAAAACCGAAAAAAGCGTTGTTTGATGGTTCACAAAATTATGGCCTTTACTAACGTGAAATAATAACGATTAAGTACATATAAGTCTAAGGCAAAGGTATGTGCATGAGCCGTCGTCAGACCAATAATGAGCTAAATATGAACTTAGAATTGTTAATTTCTTTAGTACCTACAGGCGAGGCCTGTACTTTATGATGTGAGGTATGCTTCCTAGAAAGACAAAAGACTAAAAGACAGGCTATGGAGGCAAATTGCAACGGAATTGCAATCAACAAGGTAAGTATAAGTACTTACTTCCTTAGATTACTGTTATAAAATAAATTAGATAGTGTAGACTACATTTTAATACACACACCTACACTCACCCTAACAAATATACTTTCACACACACACACACACACACAACACGCAACACACACGCAACGCACACCATACACTACACATCTACAGACAGACCATCTTTAGTTTTAACATTTTCCTATGATAGTTTTTAAATATTCCTCTCTGTACGTGAAGGCTTTTGATGTTTACAAATTAGTGCTTATTAATAGTATTGTTTTATGAGGGTGTGAGCCTGGAGATCTGTCATACAGGTCCCGAACCCACTACAGACTCCAGCTCTCACAAAGGTTACAAATTTGATTGAAATAATATGTCACGAACCAATGTCTGTACCTTTTTGAGAGAAATAAATCTTTATTATTATTATTATTATTACCTACTATGATCAAAATCTGACATTGGGACCGTAAACTGAAAAATCTATCTCATATTCTGGGGCTTAGGGGAGTAGATAGTGGCCCCGATTCTGTTGTTCACAAACTAAACTAAATTTAAGTTCAGTGCTTCTTTTTCTTTCTATTTCATTACGAAAAGGACAGAGGATAAAATATTAGTTTAGTCCTGTCAAATTAGATAATCCATAGACAAATTAGAAAAGATAAAAAAATTGGCTACTAAAAATACGTCAATTTACGTCAGGCGCTGACTAATTTGACAGGACTAAACTTATATTTATCTTCTGTCCTTTTCATAATGAAATAGAAAGAAAAAGATGCACTGAACTTAAATTTAATTTAGTTTGGGAATAACAGAATCGGAGCCAATCTCAGTTTACCAGAACCAACCGTTCTATTTCTTTACCCGACTGTCCCAAAAAGAGGTTCATGTTTCTTGAGTGTCTGTATGTAGAATCATGTGTCTACCAACCTATATACGTGCAATTCAAAAAATTCAAAATTCAAATTTGTTTATTTCTTCCACAAGATTACAACAATTAGCTGGTGATTGGAGCCTTCCTTTAAACAAACAATGCCTGTATTAGAAGACTCCGCTCTTCCATAACAAAAGTAATAAAATACTAATAACATAATTATTTAACATAGGTAAGAAGAGAAGATTGGCATAAGACTAAGCATAGTTTGTGTGTCTGAGTGAATGTGTGTGAATTTGAGCGTGCATGTGTGCGAGTATGTGTGTGTGTTGTGTGTTTGTGTGCCTGTGTGAGAGTATAGGTTATATCGTGGGTTTCAAGAGCTCTTCCGTTTCGTTATAAGTAAGTGGTTTGATCCATTTCAGTATATTTTTTTTTGCATTCATAATATTGGTTTTTATATATATAAATTTCTTTATTTATTCTATTATATAACCGTGCAGATCGTGTATTAAATTGCATGGAGGCAACTAAAGTTTTTGTTTGGGGGACTTCTGCAACAGCATGTTTTCTTCGCTTTGCTAGTTTAGATGCATCGTAAGGTAGGGTCTTGTGTTTCTTTAGTGTAGTTTGAACTATGTATAGTTTTCTTACTGAGAGTAAATCGCTTAATTTATAAAGACAATCTGTTGGATATCTCATTTTCTTAAAATACATAGTTTTTATGAGGGCACGTTTCAATTCAAATTTATTTGAAAGAAATAGAAAAAAATACTGCAAAAGGCCGCTGGAAATTTTAATTTATTTAGGTAGGTACGTGATGTGACGTCACTCCAAACATCGAGAAAATTGAAGAATGTACCTAGTACGTAGGTACACTACCTACACTACCTATTATAGGTAGCTAGTAGCAGGCTGGTTAAGGGAGGGGACGAGCATTCCACAGACTGGCAAACTTAGCACTTTTATTGGAGATGTGCAGCTTGTTTGTAAAAATAAAGTTTTCATGTGAAATCGAAATAAAAATACAAAGATTCGAATTTTGAGTCAAAATCCGCGTATAATATAGGCACCTATTGCAGTGACTTGGTGCGCGTGGCGCGGCGCACGAGCGGCTGGCTTGCGGCAGCTTCAAAAATGTAGGTACCCGTTAGGGTATTTATGTTCTGTGGTAGGTAGTTACTCATTTGACCGCGCCGCGCGCCGCCAAATCCACTAGTAATACATACTTTACAATGTAACTCTTCTCTCATTCCAATAAGGTATAAATTAGAATGATTGACATTTGCAAGGACTTTTTAGTTTGCAATGGTAGGTGGTTTGGATTAAAGTTAATTGCTATTAATATTAATAAAAAAACCTTGGTTTTTTTATGAATATTTATCGTAAAAGCACGTCCGAATTCGCTAGTTTCCTTGTGCGTACTTGTGTGGTCAAGCTTGGGTACAGCAGTGATATTCTGTAAAAATCTCACCGTGAAAACTAAGATGAAGTGAGCTGTCATTGCACCTAATGTTAGGGATTGCCTCCATTGATAGATCAGTTCACGCTCACTTCACCTATGTTATCACGGTGAGATTTTTACAGAATCGATAGGCAGTTCAGTACAGTTGTTGTATCTCACGAAGGAGGGTGAGCATGTGCACGTGTTTGTGTTGTGTATAGTACAGACACGCGCTCTTGTGTGCGTAACTGCATGTAGCATTAGCAAGTTCATCGTTATTGAACAAAATAATTTAAGTAGGTAGGTACCTATTTAGATTTATGTTTCGTTTAGTGATGAAATAAAAATATTTTTTGGGATATAAATTTATTTAGATATCAGTATTTACAACTAAAATTAAGATACAAATTCGGTACATAATACAGTGTTTAATATATTCAGCTTCTTTATCAATCACACTAATTGCATGTATGTATTATTACGCCAGGTTTCGCTAGTTGTGTTTTTTGAAAACTTTCTGGAATAAGCTTTTCTGTATTTGTCATATTTCGTTGGTTTCTTAAAACAACATAGCTTTAAGAACCTCCATTATGTTCTGTATAGCATTTGATGACTAAAACAAACAATGCATCATTAGAATCACGTAGGTATTAAATGTTACAATTAAATATTTAAACATTGTTTACTGACCTCACTGTGAACAGCTTTTCTCTGTTTACTTAATATCGTCGACCGTAGGTTCAATTGAGGTAAGGGACATTGGGTATCTTGTCCCTTACCTCAATTGAACCTACGGTCGACGATATGTTGATGGTACGGGACGCAAAATTTTGGCGCGAAACAGAGCCTAGTAGCCCGAGCGGCAGTTCCAGTTTGGGCGATACTGACGCTACTAAGACCAACCCGCCTTCGTGAGATACATAGAACAACTGTACTTAGGTTAGGTTGGGTTATGTCGGCTGACCGGGGAATCGAACCTAGGGCCCCACGCTGGGCAAACACGCACAGACCTGCCTTCGTCTTCTGACGAAGATCGTCTACTACTGAGCTCAGCTTGGATTGCTCTGGAATTTATACTCTCCGTGTCGCGTCGCGGCCGCCGCCGCGATATCGCCGCGACACCATACTAAATGTTCATTTTGTATGGTGTCGCGGCGATATCGCGGCGATATCGCGGCCGCGGCCGCGACGCCATACAAAATGTTCCTCTTGTGTCGCGCTACACGTCGCGCCGCGACCGTGTCGCGGCGCGACAGGTCGCTCCTGTGTGAAGTGTCGCGCGCGTTTCCATAGAAATTGTTCTACGGATATATATCGCAGAATCGCGTCGCACTGTCGCGTCGCGCCTGTGTGTACGAGCCTTAACGGTCGAGAGGGGGACGTTAGGGGCGGCGAGGAAAACGGCGCAGGCGACGACATGTCGGGCGATTCCATCGCTGTCTAAGCGGTGACTGACATCAGACTGATAGCTAATAAACACACGTTCAATCAGGCATCAGTCTGACCCGACTGACAAAAATTTAAATAACCATCGTTCTGGACCATCATTCCATCAGTGTACGCGTACACAATCAGTTTCCCGTCATTCTGACATCAATCACAGACTGAACTGATGCCAAACTGAACGTGTAACCTCCGCCTTATGGTTGAGCCCGAGCCTTCGCTTTTAGGGGTGGAACAATTCTGTGATAAATTATTTTTGCGTAACTTTAACCGTTTACGCAGCGCACGCAACGCAAGCTCTCAAAAGGAACATTTTTTCCCATTTTTCAACAGTTTTCATTGGTTCGACGCTCTTATTGGTTGTAGCGTGATATTTTATAGCCTGTAGCATTCCTCGATAAATGGACTATCCAACAATAAAATAATTTTTCAAATCGGTCCAGCAGTTTCGGAGCCTATTCATTTCAAACAAACAAATCTTTCCTCTAATATTAGTGTAAGAGTAAGTCTGGGCAACTTGCGGTGTCAACAAACTTTGTTGAAGAAAGAGACGAAAGACCGGTGTCCAAACTAAAAAATATAATATTTTTAAAATACGACGCCATTTTGCGAAGACGTATTTTTGCATCGGCTTGAATAAACTGTGAAGTTTATGAATTGGCTCTGAAAGTACCGAATTAACAGAATAATATGGGTGAAGACAAAGGTACGTAAACTATTTGATTTATTTCCCTAATATTATTAAGTTTAATGGTCCAAAATTAACCGTATTACCTCGCTTGCAGACCGCCGACGCAGGTCTCGTTCGAGGGAGAGGCGGCGTTCTAGGTCTCGTTCTAGGGAACGTCGTGAGAAGCCTGCGAGAAGAAGTAGATCTAGGTCACAGAGCAAAAGATCCCGCAGACGCAAGCCTTCTCTGTACTGGGATGTGCCGCCCCCGGGCTTTGAGCATATAACTCCGCTACAATATAAAGCTATGCAAGCTGCTGGACAAATACCAGCAAATATCGTCGCAGATACACCACAAGCAGCTGTACCAGTCGTAGGATCCACGATCACTCGTCAAGCCCGAAGACTGTATGTGGGCAACATACCGTTCGGCGTCACAGAAGAGGAAACCATGGAGTTCTTCAACCAACAGATGCACCTCTCGGGCTTGGCACAAGCCGCAGGAAATCCTGTGTTGGCTTGCCAAATTAACTTGGACAAAAACTTTGCATTCCTTGAATTTAGATCTATAGATGAGACTACACAAGCTATGGCTTTTGATGGTATCAACTTCAAAGGGCAGAGCTTGAAGATTCGGCGGCCCCACGACTACCAACCCATGCCTGGCACTGAAAATCCAGCTATTAATGTGCCGGGTGAGTTAGAACTTAGTTCTGATAAAATTTTCCTTATCCTTTTTAGATTAACATGTGGTTGTTATGAGTATAATTACTTATGCTTTTGGGTATTTTTATAACCCTTTTAAATCACCTTGCATGATAAAAATATATTTCATTCATCTTAAATTGTTTGTGTTTACAATACTTATGTTTATTTGCTTTCAGCTGGTGTGATTAGCACAGTAGTTCCAGATTCCCCACACAAAATATTTATTGGCGGTTTGCCCAATTATCTAAATGAGGACCAAGTAAGTTGCTGCTATCTGATAATTAGTGTAAAATTTATATGTCTGTGACACATTGATTATTGATTGGCTATGAAAATGTAAATAGGATTACTGCACAATTTTAGTACTTACCATTTCCAAGTCTTTTAATGAATCAATGTTTCACAGTGTTTTGTGATACATATATAAATTTAATCCTCATGAAAAACTTACTGGAGTAAATAAAATCAAAATAAGGCTGATAGTTATAAAATGTTGTAAGGGCTAATGTTGTAAGGGCTGATTTTTCAATCCACAATAAAATTGACATCTGACAGATTTTGTATGGAAGAACTGTCGAAAATTCAAAATGATACCTCAGATAAAATTATCTGGCATTGGAAAAATCAGCCTTTAGTTATTTAAAATCAACTGTGGCTAATATTTATAAATGTTCTAAGTTAAATGTATCATGTCAATCAAAATGCCTGTGTTTTAAGCAGCTTCTTTATGCTCGTTTATACCTTATTTTTATCAGCCTTATGGTGTATATTTTATTATTACACTTCAAGCATTGAAATTAATCACATTGAGTACACCATGATTTCATGACTGTACAATTTTCTAATGAAGGTATAAAATATATTCGTCTGTTCATACTGATTATACAAAATTATATTTTGCAGGTCTATACTGCGACTGCCTCTTGTATTCTTACACACAGATTCTTAGGATTTCTATTGTCAAGTGAACTAGATCAACACAACCCTCCTTTCCTTTGTTATTCTTTTGTTCCCAAATTATTTTTAGCACTGGTCTATAAACATGAAGCATTTTTTATTGATATTTTCAATATCACTTTGGTGTAAAGAAAAAAATAAAAACCAACATACGTAAGTCATTCATAGCAATAATAAGGAACAAGCTACCCATTTATATTGCACACATGACTGTAGATGTTCCCATTAGGAGATAGTATTAGGTGCCGCAGCCATTTCAGGGCGAGATTCAACAGTTGACAGGGCTAAGGTGGAGCCAGCAGTGAGCCGCGTTATGTTTTGGTCAGTTTCAGGTATTTTCACAGGTACCCTAGCGGGATGAGCGTGCGCTTCACGCTCGATATATTCTGAAACAACTCACTGATATAGTTTGCTTTCTGCCCCTCCCTAGCTTAGATTTGGCACATTCGCGGCCCGCGTGTCACTGTTGTCTCTCATTCTCACCTATACGTCTTGTACTTGAATGAGACGTCGGCACTTCAAGGCAAGTCTCCTCCATTCACATCTGATTCTAACAAGCGGCTAGACACAGGTCAGATAACATTCATTTAATATTTGCTGCCTTTTGCCTAGCAAATGTAACGGGAACACTAAAAAATTGTGTGTAATGAATGTACAACTGCATAATAGACCAATCATGTACCTAAATATTTATTCAGTGTAATTCAAACCTTATGGAAACAACTCGCTTTCTGATTGAATAATGTGTGAAACAGGTAAAGGAATTGCTGATGTCATTTGGACAACTACGAGCTTTCAATCTGGTGAAGGACTCGTCAACTGGACTGAGCAAGGGCTATGCCTTTGCTGAATATGTTGATATTTCAATGACTGATCAGGTAAATAATTATGTTGAAATTATTTTCATAAGTGATGAGCCGAACTTACCGCCAATATTAACTGTTTAATTTTTTTAATAGGCAATAGCAGGTCTTAATGGAATGCAACTGGGTGACAAGAAACTCATTGTTCAAAGAGCCAGTATTGGGGCTAAGAATTCCACTTTAGGTACAGTATGCTTTTCAACTCCTGACATGCTAACATTACAGATGAAGATTGTTACTGATGTTTTAAACTGTTGTGTAGCAATGACCGGAGCGGCGCCGGTGCAGCTTCAAGTGGCGGGCCTGACTCTGGCGGGAGCCGGGCCGCCTACAGAAGTGCTGTGTCTCCTCAACATGGTCACTCCCGACGAGCTGCGCGACGAAGAGGAGTATGAGGACATCCTCGAAGATATCAAGTTAGTGTTCTGTTTCTATATTTAAATTCGTTACAGTTACTTGTCCTTCCTTCTTTTAAACTAAGGAGTTATTTATGATTTATTGGTAGTAGACTCTTCAATTCTGCATCTTATATTTTACAGAGAGGAATGCAACAAATATGGCTGTGTACGCAGCATAGAAATCCCAAGACCAATAGAGGGAGTTGAAGTACCAGGATGTGGAAAAGTATGTTTGTTTAAAACATTTTAAATGTTTTTTTTTTTAAATGTCGGTACATACATAATAATAATTCTGTGTATCTTTGTCTACAGGTGTTTGTCGAGTTTAACAGTATTGCTGATTGCCAAAAGGCCCAGCAAACCCTCACTGGTCGCAAGTTCAGCAATCGTGTGGTTGTTACTTCTTACTTTGACCCTGACAAATATCATCGCAGAGAATTCTAAGTTTTAAATTTATCTTGTCACAAGTAATTCCCTTTGTCTAATACAATCTCAAAAATGCAAAAAATGATATGCTCATTTTAGATAATTAATTTCATGTATTCATTCAACTCGATTGTATATTTAAAAGATAAAAATAAATTATAATAATATCTAAAACGATTTTTATTTTTAAAACATCCAAACAAAATATAAACAACTTTTTCTTTGTACAGACGCCAGCACATCAAGCTACTACAATCCGTCAAATTTCTTTAATAGATTTTCAACTTTATAGCTAAAACTTAAGGTTCGAAGTTGATTGGGAAAATATGACAGTTTCGGGTAGTTTGATTTGCTGACGTCTGTATACTATGTTAGGTGGTATCGTTTTCGTCTAATGCATGTGGATACAAAATGGCTCTTTCATAAAAAAAAAAAAAACTTTCGTTCGTTCAAAAAACTAAATGATCGCATCACTGCAATGAGCTGTTTCTTACTATAAAGTTACGATAATATTACGAAAAAACTGAAATCATAAGCAGCTCAAACATCTCGCTGCATAGCTGGCTGGTACGTGTTTAATGAGCCGGTCTCTGAAGAAAGTACAAGCTTTCTCATGACGGCGTACAGGATGCCGCCGACAAGCAACATGCCGATGCCAGCCATCAAACTAATAGCCCATGCAGGAACAGCGTTTCCACCTGAAATTGATACGATTACTTATTTCGATTATTTTAAAAGTTCCTGTGCAGAGAGATGATACATGCTGTACAGGTGTAGAATGTGAAGCCTCACTTTGTAAATAGCAAAGCGTTAAAATCGAACTTACGGTAGTAAGTGCGTGTCATAACACGCCTTCCTCGGAGAATTTTTCGTCTGGCTTCTGTTTCTTGAGTTAGTGTACTCAAAATAACTGAAAGAAGAAAAATATTTAAAAGAAAACAAATAATGTACCTAGGTATCATTTGTAAACTACAGACGTGATTAATATTATATTAATAAAATATTCTAGTTTCTAGTAGATAGTTAGGTGGTAAGCACATGTTTGCTGACTACCTTGTCAGATCATTAAGTACCTACTGCTAAAAGAAGTTCCCGAAATCCACATTTCCTACTCAGCAGACTAGGGAAATTAAGTCAGATCAATCAATAGTTTTTATTTTATACCTCTCTTCTACTTTTACTTCACCTAAAGTAGATAACAGCGTATTTATATTACAATAGAGCGACACATAACAGTGGAAATCCGGTATGAATCGTCACATTATCTCAAAAACCAAAAAGATTTTCAATTTCATGAGCCTCCAACGGTTCTAAAATCCTTGTAACGCTATGGGCTCTATTCTTAAAGGTGCCAGAGGTAGAAGCAATAGGTAAGTAGGCACCTACTGTTCTCAATACCTAACTGGGTACCTACCTACATGATTGTGTTTAGTAAGGTACATAAGTATAACTACGCGCATGCGAAACACATCTTCAGAACCAAAGAGTACTTTATAAATACTGAAATTCAGAACTAGGTTTGGTGTACAACGACGACCCACGTATCCCAGTAGTTAAAGGCCTACAGCCCATAAATTCCTACCAAAGTAGGTAGGTACATAGGATTCCTAGGTGAATTTCGGTCATGGGTATCGAAATTGAAACAATCCATTTGGATATGACAAAGAAAATCAAATATTGTTTACAAAATAACTCACTGTAGATCCTGTTTTACAGAAAAGAATTGCACTCACCCAAAATAACAGCAAAGTAAAACCACAAAGACCTCTTTTGCGCCATTTTTAACACTTTTATTTTGTAATTAGGACACTAGTAGCGAATTAAACAACACTTCGCAATAAAGCGAAACTGATGACACACTAAAACATAGGAACATAGGTGTGTTCCTCGGCGCGAGGCCCTTATCAGGCTTAGATAAGATAGCGCGATTCTGATTAGTAATGCGTACACACAGCAATCTTGTACTGACAAACAGGTCCGAATACTGAAAGTGTGAGTCAATATTTCTAGCTAAGGTCTGCTCGTCACTTTTCTCAAGTATCCTAGTCCCTAGATAATAGCGGTCAGTAAATTAAATTTACTCTCAGGAGTACCTAGTTTAATTTTTGACTTAACCAATCAACGACATAGGCTAAGGCTCCTCATAGGTTTTTGGGTGCCCTTCGTCGATCGGACGCAATCGTGACTACCGAGCAGGGTCTTGTGTTCGACCCCCGGTTGGGCAATTTGTTCGGGAGGCGCCTGGATTTGAGCTCGCTTGTAAGCAATAAGTTCGCCTGCGCCTCTAATTGTATGGGACTCAAAACTTGTTAAGGCTATGTTCCGCCAGTAATTGTGTACAGACGCCAGCAGATCAAGTTACAATCTGTCAAATTTCGTTAACAGTTTTTAAACTTTATAGCTAACTAGCGACCCGCCCCGGCTTCGCACGGGTGCAATACTGATACTAAGTACAGGTATTTCAAGAATGCCAGCACGCGCCGCCGCTGCCGGTACCGCAGCAACCGCTATGTCCCTGCATTTTAAATCTGTAATATCTTCGAAAATATTCATTTAAATTACATGCTGTAAAGGGCCATATTTATCTATATTAAATGCCTTTGTACCTTTTTGTGCGAAAAGTTTAAATAAATAAATAAATAATAAATAAATGCACAATGTATTTAAGGTACTTAATTGGATAAGGATTAATGCTGTATTGCAAATCGCTTCGTAAATAAGCCATTATTTCTCGTAAAAATTAAAGGATAAAAAATGATTATTGTGGGTTATCCCTAAGAGATAGACATATACCATCGCGGACTTTTTTGTAGACCTTCTTAAGGTACCTATACAATACTGTATTACATTATTTTGACCTATCTCGTAGGGTTCAGCCAGCGTTTGAAAAGTAAGCGCAAAAAAATGTGTTTATTTACATCACATGCATGCATGTATTATATATATAAACCTTCCTCTTGAATCACTCTATCTATTAAAAAAAACCGCATCAAAATCCGTTGCGTAGTTTTAAAGATCTAAGCGTTCAAAGGGACAGAAAAAGCGACTTTGTTTTATACTATGTAGTGAAGCTGATTGGTAAAATTTTATAGTTTCGGGTAGCTTGATGTGCTGGCGTCTGCACAACTGACGAAATGTGGTTGCATAGGTACACCTTAGTCCTCAGTACCTATCCCATGGGAAATACAGGCATGATACGTAGTTTTTATGTGGGTTGTTTTGTTGAGGTGGTCCTGATCCATAAAGAGCAGCGCACCCTATGCAGTCAGCCTGGCTCCAACGAAACGAGAAAAATAAGACGAAAATAAAATGAATATTATAACAAAAACTTTATTGAACACTGCCCTAAATCTAGTTACAAACATAAGTTTAACTTTATTTCTACATGTTATTTATATCTATTCACTTTTCGGAGAAAATATTCTTCATATCAATATCTGACAGAATTTTAGCAGATACAGAATCTGGGCTTTGTGCAGTAATTTTGGCTTTGGTTGCTTCCAGTTGCCGTTCACTGCCAACTACTGCTGCCGACTTTTCTATTAGTTCCTCTTCAGGCACATTCTCGGACTTCAGTTTCTCATATTGTTGAATGAGCCTCTTGGTTTGAGTTTCAGTTTGACTGATCATACTTATTGCTCCTAATCCATGGCCATTTGAGTGAAATTTCCTGTAAGTTAATAGAAATATCATATAATTTACAAGTGTCTATGGAGTTTCTTGCCCGTTCTTCTCCATAGGTATAGGTATACTAAGTTTTGGAATGGTCAACTAGCTATAGATTTCTCACTAACCAACTCCTTGATAATTCAAAGATGCCTGTTAATGGTTTAATTGAAATAAATGCTTGAGTTTATTAATATAGGCGTGATTTCCGAAACAATCTTTTAATATTATGTAGGTTTGATTCACTGACGAACCGTAACGTTTAGCGAAGATTGGGGCAGGCTGCGCCGCAACGTAACGCATTGCAAAAATCTTCCTTCATCACTTTCGTACATTTTCTGTAAACCAGCGCACACTACTGGCGGGCTGCCCTTTTTTGTATGAAAACGTGTTGCCCTGTGGCCCATTTCGGTTGTAATAATAATAATAATCATAAAAAAATAATAATAATTGTAATACGGGCTTGGCTTTATAAAACATTTACTTACGCTCTGACAGTATCTTCAGGATAAAGTATTTGCCTGATAGGTTTGATTTCAGGTTTAGGTTTGGCAAACTTAGGTTCTACAAGAGGTGGGAAAGCTCTATACACATCAAACCACAGGGGCCTGTCATCAGCTCTCATTGCTCCTTTTGTGAGTAGTCCCTCTACTCTGTAAATTTAGAAATTAAAAATAATTAATTTTTTTTTTCTTTCTTTCTTTATGGTGGTGGTAGGGGTTATAAATGTGCTACCTACTTTAAATGCCTAACCAGGTGATTACTGGTTATGTAGTTTGCACATTGCCTAATATTCCTGTTAACTGTCATATCTATATAATATAATATATGAGAATGCTTGTGCCAGGGGCGATTTCACGTCAATGTTGACTGAGAGGTAGCCTGTAGTATTCTTACTGTTTCTATCGAAGGCGCACATGCTCTGAGCCATAAGGATCTAGTAAGGGATTTGAAATTAGTAGTAAGCTCCCTAAAGCCTTCACAAGCACAAGTGGGTACTGAAATGGCTTCAGCTTAGGTCAAAGCCAGTTCAGTACCCACTTGTTTTGCTAGATCCTCATCAAAATTATATTCAGGTAAGATAATTAAAAATGCATAGTAACATTACATACTTGGAAAGTTTTATTAAATTAAGATATTTATTAAATTAGAAGCAAATAGTGAAAATTAAAAATCATTTTGCATAGCATGGAAAATTGTTCTGCGCAAGTTTTCCCAACCACTTTTCTTAGTCTCTGAAATTAGTTTCTGTTGAAGTGTTTTAATATCATCTTCCAACTCTTCAGCTAATTTGTCAGTTTCGGTTTTATGGTCTGATTCCATTTGTTCACATCTAAAAGTAGAAGGAAAATATGAATTTTATAGCACACAAGACTAATAAAAACAAAATTGCAGTGACAAAGAAAATCAAACTTCTTGTTACTCTTCTAATAATTGTATCCAATATGAGTTTTAGCTGCTGCAATACCAGAATTTTCCCAACAAACACCTTTATTCTGCTATGAACTTGTAGTTTGATTTTAATTCCACATATAAATAAAAATAAGTTACTGTTTTTTAAAGGAAGCATGAATATCTTTTAGTGCTTTCAGTTTTTGTTTATGAGCTGTGGTTGTCTGATGCATGCACTTTACAACTGCTGCAGTTAAATGTTCCAACTTTTTCTCATTATCTTTCATTGCATTACAATCTGCTTCCAATTGTAACATGACTTCTGATAGATTTTCAAGTAGGGTGTCACTTTTTTCTTTCCTGAAAATTATTATGTAGAGTTATATTATATTAGCTTCCTGTAGGTATTTTTAGTTGTATGTATTTTTAAGTTAGTATTTAATAATATTTAAATAGGAAATTGTAAGTTTACAAACCTTGTTTCTAGTTGATGGCTCATAACATCCAATATCTTTTGGCGTGACTCTTTACACGCTTCTACATTGACCTCCAATTTCTTCTTCTTAGAATTTGTTTGATATTGCCCTATCAATTTGGCAATGCTCTCCTCTTCGGTCACATCATTTTTTTGACGTTTTTGATTCTTTTTATTGTTAGGAGAATCCTTAAGAAACTGTGATTCATTTAGTAATTCATTTATATCTACTGAAAAATGTTTAGCTTTTCCTCCTTTTTTAGAAGTCATTATTATAAAATTGCAGAAAAGTTGATTGAGACACTACGATACTAACGAACGACACGAACGCACTAGAAATGAAAATCATCTAATTGAATTTCTTGGTTTCCCGCCTAATTATGCATGGACCGTGGTTTGCCGCGTAAAAATGTGTACATAATCCATTTCTAAATTCAAATAAAATTGCAAAGTTATTTAAAAATATTTTAGCATAGCAAAGGGAAATAAGTTCTTACCGTGTATAAATAGTTCCAATTCTTTCCAAGCGACTACTTGCCATTTTGGTTTATAATTATGAAACCAAATTTAGGTAAAAAAAATATTGGAATTATCTGCTGTCAAGACTAGAAATTGGAATATTATTTGATTGATGAAAGAGCCGAAGAGGTTATGTAGGCTAGGTTTTTTTTTTGTTTTTCTTTGAAATTGACACACACAAATCACAACACAATGACAATGACAGTCTGCATCGAAACTTTGACAATATCACAATACTGTGACAACGCTTTTGAACGAATTTATTCTATTCACAGATTACTATAAGGGAGAGCGCTCACTAGCAACTTTTGTCTCAGCAAGTTCAGTAACTAATTTGTCTCTCTCTGTGATTTCTCAAATCAAGTCTACGGATTTTTAAGAAAGTGCGCGCATGAAGCGACGCAACAAAGACTGTTGTTGCGTCGCTTTTGTGTTGAAGTAGTTCGTGGGCGGGCGCCTTAATAGTAGCAAGCTTATTGCCTGTTCACATTGTTGTGGTGGATAAGGATATGATGCATACTAATAGTATTACGGTAATTATTAATGCACGCCGTTTAGCACCCTCACTAGGACGACTTAGTCACACGTATCGTATTATAATCATCTGTGACATAAACGCGTACTTTTTTCTGTGTATATAAGGCGAGATCTAAGGTCTAATAAGTCACAGATAAGCGTGACTAAAGTACGGGTTGGTCACAGACTGCTTTAAGGTGAATGGGAAGTGGTAGACCGCGAAATTCAATTTTATTACGTTTTTTGCAATTTGCAGGTCAGTATCAGGTTGTATCTTGATCAAAATTTGATTCGCGACTATGACAGGTACGTATCTAAACAATTATAATCATTAGAATCATTTAATACATCTTCTTAAGTGAGATTTGTACCACAAACACTTTTCCATGACAGATTTCTTCTTGTGGTACAAATCTAAGTTAGGAAGATGTATTAATGATTCTAATGATTATAATTCTTTAGATACGTACCTGTTATAGTCGCGAATCAAATTTTGATCAAGATACAACCTGAAACAGACCTGCAAATTGCAAAAAACGTAAAAAAAATTGAATTTCGCGGTAACCACTGCGCAATCACCTTAAATAAAATTGTCGTATGTTGCGTTGTGAGCGTTATCTATACTTCTATACTTAAACTTATATTATTATAAAGAGGAAAGATTTGTATGTATGTTTGTAACGAATTGGCTCAAAAAGTACTGGATCGATTTTAAAAATTCTTTCACCATTTGAATGCTACATTATCACTGATTATTATAGGCTATTTTTTTTTTCTATCCGTGCGAAGCCGGGACGGACCGCTAGTGCTAGATACACACGCAGCGACTTTAGTCGCTGGCGAATTCAATATCATACGTCCACACGTTAATTTTGACAGCTGATTTGTCACGATGTCAAAAATCTGTGTTAACAACTTATCAAAGTGAGGAAACTCATCAGCGAATTCAAAATGTCACGTCCAATCAGAGATTTTAAAGTCTTCGGCGGCTACAATAGCTAGTGTGTACAGTACAGACGCCAGCACATCAAGCTACCCCAATCTGTCTTTCTTTGATAGATTTTCAACTTTACTATAAACGACTAAGGTTCATAATCAATTGGGAAAATGTGACAGATTGGGGTAGCTTGATGTGCTGGCCTCTGTACCTAAACGTGCAGAAATTTTAAAATATATTCAAAGTAACGCGTCACGAGCCACAGCACAAAAATGTAGATACGGCTTTACTCTGAGCAACTTTTTTTTTCGTAAATGTTATTCGCAGGTCACCTTAGGAGGTTGTCGACTGCTTAGGCCTGTATTGCAGAACGCCACTCAATATTCAAGCATTACATGAAACTAGATTCAAGCCATTTAATTGGTTGAAACTAGTTACAAGCAATGCTTGAGTATTGAGTGATGTTCTGTCTGCAATACGGGACTTAGTCGGGCTTGTATGTGGGTGCCTCAATAAATTAAGGCCTCCAGCAGCTAGGTCTTAAACTTAAAAACTAAGCGACTACACGCTAAGGTCAACCCCTGTAGGGTACGGATCTCAGCTTAGGGCATCGCTGGGAGAGAGCACCAAGGGACAGCTGGATTGGATTTAACTCTGAGCGAAGTTTCCAGTTATATTTAACCCCAGCACGTTTACTTCCACGTACGCTGAAAATAAAACTATTGGCGCTAGCTGCATCGGTTCTACATTTGTTATGGAATGGAAGAAAAACAACATAATATTATATTATATAATTATAAATCATTTATTTTCTAAATTAAGTCCCAAAACAACACAACTCATTCAAGGCATTCTTTTCTCAACTTAAATATTTTTTTCATTGCTTATCATACACATAAATCTATTTACAAGTTTAGAACCTCAATATATTTTCGGAAGAATCACTTTTATAGCCTATACAAGCCTTAATATTGCACTTGCAGCCTAACTCAAACTCACAAGTACTTTGAGCTTTTTAAGTTTACCAGCAGTAATATTATGCATTGTAACTGTAGTCATTTATTTTGAAGGTGGCATGGCGTTAGTGATGTGAGTAAGGCGAAAGTCCATGTGAGACTTATACAATCACAAGAAAATACTGACTATTTTCCTTGAGTGAGATTCTCCAGTAGGCTATGATTGCGACCGGTGCTTTCTGAAGCACCGCTTGTCAGCTTGTCTCGTCAGAATGTCTGAGACGAAGTTTCTGTGCGTAAATACTCGGAGTATGTCCTCGCGAGCTTCCTGTATGCCCTCGCAAACGATTTTACTCCTTTGTATATTGCCCTGAAATAAAACATACTTTGCAATTAAATAATCATGCCACAGGATAGCTATTTGTAAATCCAGCGAAAATTAAGGTTGTAATCTATAAGATGTATTCATTGTTGTAGCCACTTTTGATCATACCTTGAGTAGCTCAAGTATCGTGTGTGAATGTGGCTGCAGAGCGGACAGCGCGCGGCCTGAGGCCGTCTCTAGTGCTCGCAGGAGCCCCGCTAACTGCTCCCCGACGTCAGATTCTAAAGACATCTAGACAAAACAACAAAATTAATATTAAAATCATTATATAATACTACCGACTCCCTGTCACCGAGAGGAGGCATTTATGTCCCAGCAGCGGGGACGTTATAGGCTGATTATGTGCCGCCTCTTTGCTTCAATCACGTGATAAGTCCGACAGTTAATTTATTTTAAATTTTTATAATTGTAATCGCAGCGACCGATTTTATTTTTCCAAAAAACGTGGTATCTTTTGTGCGTGTAGTAGCGAATCTATGAGTGAGAGAAAGGTGCTTTCAAATTTGGCGCCGTCTCCACGAGCTAGAGAATTGCGAGGAATCCGCGCTTCTGTCGTCGGGTAATCTCTACGAACGAGCGATTATTCCGTCAGCGTATCGTCGCGACTCGTAACGGAATCGTTACATGTCTGCGACGACTCGTAACGGAATCGCCGCGTTTCCACCACGAGGCGTTGTGCAATAGTTTTGTTGAAAGAGTTCAGTTAGTTACAGACGAGAGGGAAACAAGCAGTGTCATAATATGTATACATTTCTCTTATTTTTTCGTTATGGATGTAGTATTGTGACGTGCTTGTGCAAGTACGCTAGTGAATATGCAGTTATTGTTATTAAGAAACGAAAAAAGCACCGTTGGTGGACACATCCTATGTTACTGTGTCGTGAAAGTCATGGGCATTTCCATGTGAATTATGAAGAATATCGAAAACATCCAGATTGGTTTGAAGAGGAATATTTAATACTCTGGCGACTGTCGTAAAGTGCAGGTCTCTCTCTCACTTCAAGTTTAAACTTTTCAATGTCAAACATTGTTTATCTTCTTCAAATATAGAATTCTCGTGTCACAGCGTTAGTTACCATACTCCTCCGCAACGGCTGGACCGATTTGTATGAAATTTTGTGTGCATATCGGGTAGGTCTGAGAATCGGCTACTACCTATTTTTTTTTTGCAAAAGGACGTTTTCGGGGTCAGCTAGTTGTTTATAAAATTTGTCAATACGTAACATCCTTGTTTGGCAGTCAGGTAACGCAGAAATGACGCGGGCGGGAAGCCTGCGTTTGACAGCGCGCTCTCGCTGCGAGATCAACGCGTCCCGCAGCGGGCGGGTCGCCAGTAGCGACAGACAGGCGAGCGGCGATATTATGACGTTTCGCTCGCACTGTGTGTAGACACGTTCAAAGAAAGTGTACCTATTCCTATACAGGGTGCAATTGAAGTCATGGGCATTATTTTAACCTAAGGCACTACTCATGATACTAATTGCATTAGGGCTACTATTACGCAAATCAAAAATATTATTAATGCAAGTATGGAAAACCTTAAAATGTAGTAAGTCATAGAAAGTATCAAACACTTTGCGCTTCTCGATAGCAAATGCGTAGGTACATTACGCCGTATGCGTCATTGGGCGTGAATTCTTTGACCCCGCCCGACTCACGTGACATTCGTAAGTTGCCAATGAATTGATTCATAATAAATTCCAACTTTCCCTTCGTACTTTGCCGGCTTAGGACGGTCAAAACTACGTCAACTAACATACATTAAAAAAAACATTTACGTACCTAGCTTGTGGATTGTTTTGAAAAAACCTTATTTGTCGGTAAAGTGACAGAGGGTAAACGGGTGCTCTTCCACGGCCTTGTGCATGTGCTGGCACGTGAAAAGACGAAAAATCCAACAGGTTCTTAGTGGTTCTGGTGGAATGAGACCCCGTGAAGGAATAGGGTCGTTTGGGTTGCGGCGATGGAACATTTCACGAGTTCATACAACCATTTGTGGGTATTGTTGGTTGGTGTACCTAGCCTGCACATTACGCGGTCGAGGCATCGTGTACACAAACACACACACAACACACAAATACTACACTAACACTTAATACACTGCAATCCAAGCACCGTATGACGCGAGCGGCGAGTACGGCGATTACATCACGGGATCAATAAATCAATTACGCCTCAATGCACCTGCGCAGTCGTTATGACACTGGTTCCGGGTTCACGTTGCGGCGGGAAGCAGACCCCGCGCGGGGGTGATATTCGTATTTTTGCGAGTGAGGGAGTGGGACGGAGAGAGTTCAGGGAATCCCGCCGGACGGCATGTCTTTTAGCCCATTGTTATTATTACTTGTAAGGAAAAACCCGCGCGCGCGCAGGTGATGTTTGTTTACATTTCGCTTTGCGCTGTACTGCGCTTTAAGATTTTGATACTTCAACATTTATTGGCGTTAACGAAGTATTTTGTTTTAATTACTTTAAGTGTTTATTTGCAATAATAAGCCTTGTGCAATTTGACTTACTACATTTTTAAGGTTTTCCTTAATTGCATTAATAATATTTTTGATTTGCGTATTAATAGCCCTAATGCAATCAGTATCGTGAGTAGTGCCTTAGGTTAAAATAATGCCCATGACTTCAATTCCACCCTGTAGAAATACGTGACACGATGGTAATATCGCAGCGATTCTCTCGCTCGTGGAGATGGCGCCTTTCAGCGCAAACGTGACATCACGACGATATCACTTTTTCAATTTTCAAGATAACACATTATTTAAGCAAAGAGGCAGTATGTGATGCTAATAATACTTTCGGCGGCCACAATATTGCCAAGGATAATGGTGCAAGTCCTTTGTCTACTACACCTTGATGCGTATCCTCGTCAGAGAGTGGAGAAAGTACTCCCTTAGATTGCTCGACACTTGCCCAGCAAATAAAAAAAACATTTTTTTGTGTACCAACGTCTAGTGTTACAAAAAAACAAGATTTTTTTTAAGAGAACCTAACTAAGAGCAGAGTGTTGTTACCAAGTCGTCCATTTGCGCAGTAAGATGATGCACCTTCCAGCCTTCGGCGCTAGTGAGCACATGTTTTTGACTGGCGATGGCGACGATGTCTCGCGTCCGCGGCTCCCTCCGTCGAACATCGGACGGACGTGTGAAGTGCAACGCCGTGCTGCGCCATCCGCACACGTAACTCGAACTTAAAAGTGGACCTGTGTACAATTAGAGTTATTTTCCGTCAGTTTATTTAAGGTCGTTTGCACGACTCCAGTTTTTAGAATTGGGACGACTCACGGTTACTTATACATTCTCAATAAATTCTAACGGCTAAAACATTTTTTTTTTTGCCTTTCGTACATTATTTCGACAGCTATATTCGCCATATTCGAGTCACTGAGCTTTAAATAACCAAAGAGCCTCATTCTAAAAGTCAGAGACTTGTTTAGCAAAAATATAAGTGTTTGTTAGAATGTTGAAACAATAATTTACGGTTGTGTGTATATTTTTTAAATGTTTCTCCACAGTAGAAATATTTATATCGTGCGCGATAGCGGACATAAAACGTCACTTGCACAAACTCTACGATCTGGAACTACTACTATATAAATGCCATGAAAATGTTTGTTCTGATTGGGAATCGAACCCACGAATCGTTCCGCAGAAGCAGTGAGCACAGCCAGGACTTCAACTTCAGAAGGTCTTTTAAGTAAGTATTGTTAAGCCATTGGTTTTCTGTATCTTGATTGCACAATCAACTTTCTTCTGTATAATTTATTTATTTTATTTTCTTCGACTGGATTCCAGGATTTTCTAATTGAAAAAATATCTAACCCTTAACGCTCGCAGGGACGACCTTCCGTATCCTTTTCTTCCACTTTGGTTTATCTTCCTCATCTGCATCGGAAACGTTGATTTTCAAAACTCATGGTCCAATAAAACGTACAGTAAAGTGCCACATTAAGGAGATTAGGCTATTAATATAGTAATTTAAATCGAGAGCTTTGCTATAAGTACAGGCGTTGCAAATCACGAGCGCGCATTTTTTACTTTTGCATCATTGACTTATGATCTTTGTAATAATTGCGCGTGAAATGTAAAACTATGCTAGCATGCTCTTGACAAAGTTACTGAGACATATCGAGAGATACTCACGTTTGGGAGGGTTGAATGCGACAGGAGGCGATGTGGGCGGTGCCTCTTCTCCTTGATAGTCGCACTGTCTCACTTCGTTGCTTAATCTATAAAAAACAGAAATATGTTTCATTTGCGTCTGCTCACTGCAAAAATCGCGTAACTTGTAGTATTATAATTGGCCATTTGTTGCCATTTCGCAATGAACAAATAAAGTTTGTTAGCAATCATTGGGATACCTAATAGATACCAGTATTACGACAACATGATAGTGTGCCATCGGTCGGATCGGTCCGGTCCGGAATATTCCATCATTCAAAAAAAATTCGTTCAATAAAATTGAATGAAATATTTGGCAGCGCAAATACGGGCAATACTTGAATACATTATACAAGGACGTGCAACTGTGTGTTTAGATGAGGGAAAACTTTCATGCAATAATTGACTTGTTGCAAACAGAAGTCGCATGCCATTATTGAATAGCAAAACTTGCATGCAATTATTGAATGACAAAACTTGCATGCAATTAATGAATGGCAAAACTTGCATGCAATTATTGAATGGCAAAACTTGCATTCAATTAATCATCCATCTATGATTCATCCATTTATTCCATTTTATAGAAATGACGTGTGTAAACACTTGCATGGCAATAATTGGACGTGCTTTATGGCATGCCATTATTACTCTTGAACATTCCAGATACTTGCACCGTGTAAATGGGGTTTTACCGACAGTCTAAAAACTTGCTAAACCGAAGTGGCAATGGGGGTCGCTGATGGGGTCAAAAAATAACAATAAGAAATGATAATACATTTTTATGGACATTGTATGTGGTTACAGAAATCACATGAAGCCTCTGGATCTCAAACTTATCCAAACATTAAACTTACACAATACACAGCTTAGGGCTAGATTTATTCTTATAATTATATAAGGTGTTCAAAAATTAACCCGACAAACTTTGCGAGAGGGAGTGGGAGGCAGTCACCTCCTGCGAAGCAGTCATGCTAGCGAAAGAGGTGGCGGGACGGCTGAGGGAAAGAGCCTCACGTCCCAGCCGCCGCGGGAGACGCTCCGGGCGTCGGGAGACGCGAGACGACTCCCGGCCACCGTAGGCGCGGGCCTGCGGACGGAGAGTAATGGGTAACTCACCGTCCGATCAGGACCAGACCCGTGCCGGATGCCGCGTACGTGTTCCACGCGCGCCTCAAAGAGATGTCAGCTTTAGGGAGGCCCGTAAGGGCCGAAGCCTGCCGGGGCAGCGAGATTATCCGAAAGGATTACAGCTGCCCGGAACATATAGGGCTAAGGTACACGGGTGGGTTTTAGTCAGTAAGAGTCTGTAAAAAAAAGGGCTAGATTTATTCTTATACTAGCTGCGCCCCGCGGTTTCACCCGCGTAAGTTTCGATCCCGTGGGAATATCGGGATAAAAAGTATCCTATGTGTTATTCTGATGTATAAACTATATTACTGTAAAGTTTCATCAAAATCCGTTCAGTAGTTTTCGCGTGAAAGAGTAACAAACATCCATACATCCATACATACAAACTTTCGCATTTATAATATTAGTAGGATAATAAGGTGTTAAGAAATTAACCCGACAAACTTTAAGAGGTGCTTTAGACCATCGAACTGTACAACTTTCACTTTGGGACCAACTCTGAAATCATGAAAAAAAAAATCGGCTGTTTAATACAAAAGTTCAATACCTACTTGACCAAAATGTATTAAATAGCTGATTTTTTTTCGTGACTTCAGTTGGTCCCATAGTGAAAGTTGTTCAGTTCGATGGTCTAAAACACCTCTTCAAGTTAGTAGAGTTAATTTTTTAACACTTTGTATACATTTTTTTTATTGTAAACTAGCTGCGCCCCGCGGTTTACTGTAAAGTTTCATCAAAATCCGTTCAGTAGTTTTTGCATGAAAGAGTAACAAACATCCATCCATCCATTCTCACAAACGCTTTTATAATATTAGCAGGAGTAGTAGTATATTTCTTAGTTATTAAAGCCTTGTGAAGGTGCATGGGTGAGTGGGTGTGTCGTAGTGTATGTGTGAGTTGAGTAGTGTAGGTTTACAGGGGTATATAGGTGAATGCTACATACATTTGTTTCCGTGGCTTCTTGCGCGGGCTGAGGTCGGGCTCGTGCCGGTCCACACGCGGCGGGTCGGGCTCGTCGTCGGGCGCCGGCGACGACGACGCGCTCATGGTGGTGGAGCCACCCGACGCGCCACCCGTCGGCACGTCCTCCCAGCCCGAGCGCCCATAGCCTGCCTTGCTTGGAGACCTACGCGAAATTAAATATGAAATTACGAAAACAAAGTACTGTAGAAGGACTGTCGTATATACAGGGTGTGTCGTAAATAGTAGTCCAGAGTAAAGTTGTCGATACACTGTATTCTTAAGTATCACACACCGAAATTTTAACAATTTCCAGTTAAGGGTCTCCGAAAAAAAAACGTTGATTTTTAAAATTTCTGTCCCTTTTTTTTTTTTTTGTGGATGGGAAATCGTCGAATGACCCCTCCCGCTCTGGGTGGAGCAGAAGGGAGTGTCAGACTCTTACTGACTAAAACCCACCCGTGTTCCTTCCTTAGCCCTTTGTGTTCCGGGGTAGCGGTAACCCTTTCGGACAATCCCGCTGCCCCGGCAGGCTTCGGCCCTTTCGGGCCCCTTCCTAATGCTGACATCTCTTTGAGGCGCGCGTGGAACACGTATGCGCCGTCCGGCACGGGCCTGGTCCTGATCGGACGGAGAGTTACCCATTACTCTCCGCCCGCAGGCCCGCGCCTACGGTGGCCGGGAGTCGTCTCGCGGCTCCCGACGACCGGAGCGTCTCCCGCGGCGGCTGGGACGTGAGGCCCTCTCCCTCAGCCGTCCCGCCACCTCCTTCGCTAGCATGACTGCTTCGCAGAAGGAGGTGACTGCCTCCCACTCCCTCTCGCCCCGGACCATGGCTTGAACCAGGGCCGGGCGCGAGAGGTCGCCGCCGCTGCCGATCGCCTCTGCGAGAACACGGCGGTGCTCCGCCCAATTGGGGCATACCGCCACCGTATTCTCCACCGTGTCCTCCGGGCGACCCTCGCAGTGGTGACACCCGGGCGTTTCCTCCCGCCCGATGATGTGCAGGAACCTCCCGAAACACCCGTGTCCGGTGAGGACCTGCGTCAGGCGGTAGGTGAGGGCGCCGTGGCGCCTCTCTAGCCACTACTCAAAGAGGGGTCTTACCGCCGCTATCGCGGCGTGCCCACATTGATCACCTCACCTATTGATTCGATTTGACCAATTGTGTATAGATATTATAGATACTGTCCCTTGCTTCACGAATTTAGCTGTAATTTCAACAAATATCAATATTTTTAAATTCTGTTTTGATATTTGTTGAAATTACAGCCAAATTCGCGAAGCAAGGTACAGAAATTTTAAAATCAACGTTTTTTTTCGGAGACCCTTAACTGGAAATAGTTAAAATTTCGGTGTGTGATACATAACTATACAGTGTATCGACTCCTTTACTCTGGACCACTATTTACGACACACCCTGTATATGGGAATACAACTGTATAATCCTAAAGTGATTAAGGAAGCAAAATCTCTTAGCAATTTTAAAAGGCTATTATAGCATTTATTTGTATAACACCCCGCAAATCTATTGTTTTCGGATTGTTATGTTTTCCTCTCAGAAGTGAAGAATTGTATTCTTTTAGAGAGAAATAAAGTAAGTATCTTAACCTTTTAACCGCCTACGTCGGATTAATCCGACAAATATTTTCGTGTCCATTTCGCCAGGGTCGTATATTTACGACCAAATGCCACAGCTCGTTTACTCTGTTATCTTATTAATTATCCTGCATTCTATCAGGTTGTTTGAAAAACAAAAAAAACGAGTGTGCTTATGACCACACGACTGAAGTGAAACTTCTTTCGCTCCATCTGTATGTATATATATATATATGTGTGTACAATATATACATGTATACACATATACATATAACTTTAAACGTAGAATATTGAATGTATTGAACAAAATATTAATTCATAAAATTGTTCAAAACGAAATAGAATTACGAAAAATAACCAAAGAATCACCGTTCGCGTAACGCTAGTAAACTCGCAAACGAACTACTGACTGAAATATATATATATTTCATTTACTAGCTATAAGAGAAAGAGAGAAAGAAAATGTGCGCGCGCACTGCTCTCTCTTGCTCCTACACTGTGATACAGACAATAAGCCTGCAGTGTGCTTAGATATACGGAACGTATTTGGCTATGAGAGGAAGAGAGAAAGAAAATGTGCGCGCGCACTGCTGTCTCTTGCTTATATCCCCCACTTAACTTCCGTTCGCCTTGCCCGATCACACTTTTCGTAACGCTTACGTCACGCGTTCGCCAGCTTACTCCCCAAGTCAAGCGTGCGTAAAGAAGTTTCACTTCAAAAAAAAATCGAATCACTGTGCCGGGCGCTGGGGGCGCTGTGATATAAAGTCAGGCGGTTAAAGGGTTAAACCGTAACATTATAAGTACTCGAGCAACTAAGCACAAATCTAAACTCCAGGCTGCTTCTGAGAAAGTCCAGATGGAAAACCCAATAACAATTTGCCCAACCTGAGAAAATAATGCATGCTTAAAATTATGAATCTGCCAATTTTATACGGATTTGAAATAGTAATCGTTTATCTATATACAACGTGTAACATTAAATGCGCAAAACCTGAAAATAGTTTGTTCATAATTGACTACTGAATCGATTTCAGTAACTTTTAATGTAGGTTTTTTTTTTCAAAAATTATGTATTTTCCCATACTATCCACAGATCGAGCCAAAGAAAATTAAGTCTTATTTTAAAGCGACAAGACTCAATTTTGAATGAATAAAGTAATGCTAGGATCAACACTATTTTCATAATAATACTTAACAGCTTTAAAAAAAATAGTTTTGGTCATTGTATTATGCTTTTAACTCAATGCTCTAATTGGGGACTATGAGGTTTTTACACATTGTATACAGGGCTACAGGTTAAGTCAACCTAGATCCTTTAAGAGGTTGTAGTTTCCATTATTCCTAATTGATTTAACTATGAAACACCGTACCCCAAATTTAACCATTTTGCAGATATTGGACTTTAGTTTAAAAAAAAAAAATAGTTTTTTGTCTGTTGACCTATTTTTTTGTGTTTTGCCTCTAATTTATTTGTGTTTGCGATTTTTATGTAGTATATAAGTTGCTTTATTATTCTCTACACTAAAATTGCAAAAAAAAACTTCAAGGTCTCATATCTTGAAGTTTGGGGTGCGGTGTTTCATAGTCAAATCAGTCAGGAATGATGGAAACTACTACCTCTTAAAGGATATTTCATACCTTTTAGTGATAATTTATTTTTATTACTTACTATTTGCCGCCCGCGTGAACATCGAAAATTATCCCAAGGGAACATACTCCCAGGATAAAAAGTGTATCCTATGTGTTATAATGTTATTACAGACTAGATCTACCTCTTAAACTCACATACACAAACAGCCAGACCCGGAACAACTACCTGTAGGTCATACAAATATTTGTTCCGTGCGGGAATCGAACCCGCGACACGCAGCGCAGCAGTCGATTGCTTAACCATTGCGCCAACCGTGCCGTCAATTTGCCTGAACTAGGTTGAACCTGTGCTTCAGGCTAGAAAATCTTACCCATCTAGATCTCTTTTCCTGAGTATGGATGGTCTAGGCAAGACTGGCTGAGCTTGGACGGAAGACAGACACGGGGTAGAGTGCACGCGGGTTTCTGGCGACGACGATACAGCGTTCACCACCGTTACTATAAATAATATCGAGAAAATAAATTTTATTTATATCCATCAAACCTGTCAGATTTCTATCAGATAATGACAACAGATGGTGGTAAACTGTCAATGTTTTACCTTGAGTCTGTGGCTGTTGTGCTTGCGGCTGGTGCAGGTAGGGCGCGAGGGGCCGCGGCGCAGGCGCGTGCGAGCCGCGCGGCACCTCGTAGTATAGCTGCGTGGGCGCACTGTTGCCCACCACCCCGCGGACACCCACACTTGCAACACCAACCACCTGACAAATTAAAGTGTTGACATTCAAATTTTTTTGTTTTTTCTCTTACCACAATTCATCCATACTATTATTCTACTTTTGTTACCTTAGCGGGTTGGTAGTTCCTCTGTAGCAGTGGTAATGGCCTCGGCGCGGGCGCAACCGGGGTAGGTGTGAGGGCACGTGGCGGTGCGCTTCGCCCTGCACCTGATATTACACCACTTGCTGCAAATGAAAATCATTTTGAATTAATATTCACTGCAAAACCTGAGTCTTTTAACCCTTTGACCGCCACGGTCGTGTATAGACGACAAACGAAAACGTGCCCAACACGCCACCGTCGGCTAATGCCGACAAGAAAACTCCATGTTTTAAGTACAAAATAAATAAACTAAATTCAGTTTTCTGTGTTTATACTTAAAACATGGTATTTTCTTGTCGGCATTGGCGTGTTGGGCACGTTTTCATTTGTCGTCTATACACGACCGTGGCGGTCAAAGGGTTAATTCATAGTATAGACCTATTACATTTTGCTAAGGATACTTACACGTGAGTACTGATGTAGTAGGCAGGGTAACAACAGTGGAGTGTGTCGGTATTGACGGTTGTATGGGCGATGACGTCGGCGCGGGAGGGCGCGCTCCTCGCTGACCATAGACCAGTGTGCTGCGAGGGCCACGCCCTGCACTCGACCACGCACCACCTGCTGTAAAGATATTATATATATTTACTAAGCATAACAAGCTATCTTTTCTATGTATGAAAGAAAATTTCCTATTAATGAATTTCGCACCTGAAGCTGCCGAGTTAGATGCAGGGGTGACAGGTCGGACGGCAAGCGAGGCGCCGGCGGCGAGGCCACGCGGTACGTGGCTCACGTGGCTCGTCGTCACTCCAACACCCACACCTTTACTCACTAGTACCCCACTTGTACTGCTCACATTCACACTTGACAGGACAGCTGGGAAGAATAGTTTTTTTTTTTGTATTTTGTTTGAAAAATAGAGGAAACAAATTGATTCTGCATTTGTTTCCTATTTTTGTTAGTATAGGAAATTGATAGACATAAAAGAATTCTTAAAAAGAATAAATGCAAAATCTTACCTGGCCTGTTATTATGGTGAGGCAATGGAGGCAGCACCCTCACAGTAGGTGGTAGTGTGCGCACAGATGGATTAACCACCAAGTTACCAGCACCACTCACAAGCTGCCCTCCAACATTCAAGACCTGAGTCCCACTTACAGAAGAAGTCACATTTGCCTGAACATTTGTTGACCCTGCATTATTTGAACTGGACACTTGTGCAGACAACTGTGTTCCTTGACTTATGATCTGTGTACCAGGACTTATAATAGGGCCCGGTGCAATCAATTGTGACTGGGACATTATCTGTGAGTTCTGACCAATAAGCTGTGACCCTTGGCTGACAATCTGAGCTCCTTGCAAGAGTGGTGATCCACTTATTATCATTTGAGGCTGAAAGTATTGAAGCATGACTTAAGCTTCTGGTTATCTAAATAGAAGTCAATTCCATGTATTAAAATGCTAAATATGGGGCTGCATAGCCCACATATAGCCATATCGAAACTATAAACAGAATTAATATAATCAGATTTATCTGCAATGCTACTGCAATTTATGTTCTGTTGGTCGTACTTTGTAGTATAACAAGTAAATGATAAAATTCGTTGAAACGCATACCTGTGAAGCAACATTTGAAGAAATAATTTGTGCAAGCCCTGGACGCATCAAGCCAGTTGCGGGGCTAGCGTGGGTTATTATTTGACTTGATCCTGTTGTTTTAGGTTGTCCGGGGATCAAATGAGCCATTTTCATCTCTGAATTAGTTACACTTTTAACTATAGTAATTTTTTGGGGCGCTAAATCTATTGGATGCATTTTACTACTGAGTGATCTATCATTATCCAAATTGTTGCTCATTGTGACACTAGCGTATATCAAATGTACATTATATTATATTAACACAATTGCTTACGAAATCTTTCGAACACTTTTCAATAATGTAGTAGGTACAGTGCACGAAAAACTTGTAAAATACCAATAATTACTCGATATTAAAATATGACACAAATTAATGGACACAAACAACAGCGACAGCGGACGAAACGAAACTCAAACCACAGACATGAATGATTTTTCTTTTCTGAAAGTCAAACTTTAAACCATAGAGGAAAATAGAAAGAGAAATTAAACTAAAGGAACGTGTACACAATCAGATGAATATCACAAAAAGGACAGTAGATGTTATGATTCAAGAGATAGCAGTGCCACCTGTTCATAGCTTTTCATTTTCTTCCCCAGTGCATCTGCTGTGGCCGTCCTTGCATGCCACGCCATGCAAGGACGGCCACATCTTTTCCGTGCACGGGCACCATCCCGCCGAGCCCGTTAGGCACTTCAAGCAAGACTGATTAAGCGCTTATTACACTATTCAATTTGTAGGAAATCTAATTCGGAACACTCCAAATAAGAAGTTGGAAGCTAGTGATCACACGACTAAATTGTAAAAGTTCTAAATCGGACAGACGACCCACAATCGTGGAGTAAAATTACATTGGGTTGCACGTTTCGATGGCGCCGTATCTCTCAAAACAACAAAAAATAGGGCTTTATATATTTATAATCATCACCCTCATCATCACCCATGTACCCACATGGATCTCAGACTAAGTACTTATCCTCACTTAGACCCGTATTACAGAACGCAACTCAATACTAAAGCGTTACTTATAAAACTAGTTTCAACCAATCAAATCGCTTGAATCTAGTTTTATGTAATGCTTGAATTGACTATTGAGCGACGTTCTGTATTATGGGCGGGCCTTAGTCTGAGCCATGGATCGACTCCAACACACTCCAACAAGTACGCCTTAGCCACAGAGTATCTCTACAAACTGAAACATAAAGCCAAAGAGTAAACTAATCTAAAGGGCATAAAGCCTATCATCAAATGAATCGTACAAGAAACAAAAAATTGTTTTGTTTGTTTATGGTACGCCATGGCGGATCGAGTTGGTGACGGTGATTTTTTGGACGAAAATATACAGAAATTTAACAATGAAAGGCGAAGCAGTAAACAGTGGCTTAAGCTTAATGTTGGTGGAACATATTTCCTGACAACAAAAACAACGTTATCTAAAGATCCTAATTCATTTTTGTATCGATTGGTTCAAGAGGACAGCGACTTGATTTCAGACAGGGTTTGTTGAAATTCGTAATGTCTTTTTGTATGTAAATGAGTTTTACTTTATTTGTCACATCAAATATGTCTGTCTGCTTCCAGGACGAAACTGGCGCTTATTTAATAGACAGAGATCCCACGTACTTTTCACCAATCCTCAATTATCTTCGTCACGGTAAACTGGTTATTAACAATGACATCGCCGAAGAGGGTGTGTTGGAAGAAGCCGAGTTTTATAATATAACTGAACTTATAAGGTTAGTTAAGGAAAGAATATGTTTAAGAGAAAGGAGGCCCTTGAAGGATTCTAAGAAGCATGTGTATAGAGTGCTACAGTTACATGAAGAAGAGTTGACACAAATGGTGTCCACCATGTCAGATGGCTGGAAATTTGAACAGCTGATAAACATTGGCTCCCAATATAACTATGGAAATGAAGAACATGCAGAGTTTCTTTGTGTTGTAAGCAGAGAGTGTGGCAATTCCCCTCTCAACAGCAATGACATAGAACCTACAGACCGTGCCAAGGTGCTTCAGCAAAAAGGCTCACGCTTGTGAGCTCCTCATGTAATGATTCAATATTTGAGACTGTCAGCTCTGTATGAGAATAATGTGTACATATTTTTAGTGTAAACAGTCTGTATAACTTCTTTTTCTTTCTATAATTTTAGTGTTAACATTGTCTAAATCTACAATAATGTTATGTATTAGTCAATTGAGTGGTAACTGTATCTTTGGTCTTCTACTTCAGTAAATTATAAATATTAGACAAATACTCAATTTGATGGATGGAGAAGCACAGAACCGGTTGATGTAGCGGTGCTTGGGGGAGGCCTATGTCTAGCAGTGGATGTCTTTCGGCTGAAATGATGATGATTTTGACTCAATTTGAAATGTGAAAAATTTTAATAGATTTTAGAAAATGTTAAGTTACAAATGGGTGCACCAAAATATATATTAAGTAAGTTACAAAAATTATTGTAAGTAATGGTTGTTGTAAATTCCTATAGGTTTGCCATGGGCAATTTTTAATTGTATACATATTGGTGCAGTCAATTGTATATTCCTAAAGAAAAATTATTTTGACTGGATCCTGAAAGATCATAATAAATTAGCTAATGCTATTATTTCTCTTCTGTCCTAAGTTATTTGAAACTGATTATTGTATGTGTATGGTTTGACATTGAGTTTTTGTTAAAAGCTTGTATGATCCTCTTATATTTCTTTACTCACAGCCTAGCCAACCAACTGCTGCACTCAGGGACATCATTTAAAAATTATGAATATTTAACTTTAGACTAGTAATATATTGGAATGCTGGCAGTCAAAAATATGACTAATTGAATACATTTCAATTTTGTTAACATATGCTTAGGGTTACCATTTTAGTCCTGACAAAAAACCGGACATTTGCAACAAAGTCTGATTTAATTTTAAAATCTTATTCTTTTTTCAGTATTATTTTTTAATTTTCCCAAAGAAGTCCCTAAGTTGATAAGTCCGGAAGGGGAGAGGGCCAAGAAACCGGACATGTTCAGAAGAATGGTAACCCTACTTGTGCTAAGATATTATTCTGGTTAAAGTTAGTTATTCATGGAATGATTATTTTAAATGACGTCTCCGAGTGTGGCATTTATACTCAGTTTCTGAAAGGCTTATCAACACAAAATTAGCCAACAGACTCAGACCCGTATTACAGAACATCACTCAATACTCAAGCATTACTTAAAACTAGTTTCAACCAATCAAATGGCTTGAATCTAGTTTTATGTAATGCTTGAATATTGAGTGACGTTCTGTAATACGTGACTTAACTCGTATTAACTGCTGCAATTGGCTGAGTCAATCAAAACACTAGAATATAAGTCTGTAGGCGAAGCATTTGGGCAGAACATCAGGCAGTAATGTGTCATCTTTTGACAAAATGAACAATAAGTAGGACACTGGCCCCAATTCTGTTATTCACAAACTAAATTAAATTTAAGTTCAGTGCATCTTTTTCTTTCTATTTCATTACGAAAAGGACAGAATCTATAATATTAGTTTAGTCCTGTCAAATTAGTTAATCCATAGACAAGTTAGACGAGATTAAAAAATTGGCTTCTAAAAATACGTCAATTTACGTCAGGCGCTGACTAATTTGACAGAACTAAACTAATATTTATCTTCTGCCCTTTTCTTAAAGAAAGAAAAAGATGCACTGAACTTAAATTTAGTTTAGTTTGTGAACGACAGAATCGGGGCCACTGTTTCATTACAATTTGTTTTACAAACTAAGCGAATTTGGGTGGCAAACATGTTACAAGTAAATGCTAACATACTGTTGGGTATTTGCAATTTTAGATCCTATGATTCACAAGAACATTACATTAAGACTGTGCCGACCCTACAGTGGCGCCCTCATCGTTTGTTTGGTTATTTCATACAATTTAGAATGAAAATGCAGAAAATAAGCACGTTAAGTTGTGCTTCACAAGATTATACGTTAATATTATTATAAAAGGTAGTTTTATATTGTTTAGTTTCATTATAATCCTTAAAACGGATAAAAGTGGCCACTATATTCCGTTTTAAGGATTATGATAAAACTAAACAGTATAAAACTACCGCTTCTAATAATATTAACGTATAATTTTGTGAAGCACAATTTAACGTGCTTGTTTTCTGCATTTTCATTCTAAATTGTATGAAATAACCAAACAAACGATGAGGGCGCCACTGTAGGGTCGGCACAGTCTTAAGAGCCAGCACTCACTAGCGACTTTTTGTTTACCGATAGTTTGATTGTTCAGGGAATCAATATGGAGCTATATTGAAATGCGTCCGCTTCAATAAAGCTCCAAACTGATTCCCTGAATGATCAAAACTATCGGCCAACAAAAAGTCGCTAGTGCGTGCTGGCTCTAAATGGAAATGACTCTTTTTAGTTAATTTTTGTGTTGACTAGACCTTTCCGAAATTGGGTGTATTACACCAGATTTTGTTTATATTAAATGAGGTTTTACTTTGGATCAGTAATTAATTCAAGATATTATGCTCATTTACCAAATGTAATATTAGAAACTTACAATTCCAAAGCAGTTGTTTTATTTATTTTTTTCAAAAATACTCAAGTTGTTGTAGATAAATAAAGATGTATGTTGGTGATACCTTTATTTTACTGAATACAATTGACTGAAAACGTAATATTGATTTGACACGCCTTCACTTATAATTATTATTAGTATCTAAGTTAATTTCATAACTACACAATATATAAATCTATAACACGTCGTTTTAAAAAAATAAACATTAGCACTATATAAGAACATTAAATTATACAGCTTATTATAAAATATTGCATTTAACTGCATTAAATACAAGTTAACAAGAGAATCTATATTATTTAGAAACTCTTTTGTATAGATAACAGGTTATTATCAAAATACAGAAATCTTCACACGCTTTGTAAGGCAATGGGGGTTTTCTAGTTGTCTAATATCATGAAATTATAATCTGAATTCAAATTGGTTGAAAAAATTGAAAACTAGCACCAATCTGCCATATAGGTAAAGTCGTGGAACAATTTGTGATCTGTGGAAGAGAGCGGCCGAGGTTCTTTGGGTGGTGTCAGCACTGCTGCTTCCGATGTAAATTCACTGTCAAAGTTGCTGACGTCTTCTAAATTATTAATTGTTGGCACAAATGGTGGCTTCACCTTACGCAAAAGTAATTGCTCCCAATTAACATTTCTGAAGAAAGCCTGTTTCTTCACATCTTCGGCGTCTCTTTCAGACGATCCTAAGCGTCTTTCAGGATTCTTTCTAAGCAAACGGCGCATGAGCGCGATGGCTTCTAAGGACAGGGTTCTAGGGTAACGAACTTCGTCATTAACAATAGAGTCAAAGACTTCACCTTCATCCTCTCCAGGGAAAGGCGATTCGCCAACTAACATTTCGAAAATTAAGACGCCGAGACCCCACCAGTCTACAGCTCGAGTATACGAAGTTTCAGTTAAAACTTCAGGGGCAAGAAATTCAGGAGTGCCGCAAAATGTACCGGTACGGTCTCCCCATCCCATACCTTCTTTGCAGAGACCAAAATCAGCTATTTTAACATACCCCTCAGTATCTAAAAGTAAGTTATCTAACTTTAAATCTCTATATATAATGTTATTTTCATGTAAATACTGTAGGCCTAATACTACACAAGCTGCATAAAAAACTGCTCTAGGTTCAGTGAACACATCAGCATGAATGTGCATCATTAGATCACCTCCTGCTGCATATTCCATCACAAAACACACATGCTGTTCAGTCTGGAAACATGCAAACAGGTTAACCAAAAACGGATGTCTGATTGCATTAGCTACCTCAAAAATTCTCTTTTCAGATAGCAGTGAGTCTACTTCATCTCTCGCTATTATATCACCTTTTTTTAAAGCTTTTATTGCAAAATATTCATTAGTGGGTCTGTATTGAGCAAGAATTACTTTGCCAAAATGTCCTCTACCAAGAACACTTAATAATCTGAAACTTTCCATAGACATTTCACCAGATTGTCTTCTGGTATCCAGTTCTTTGCCTAAAGTATCAATAACTGATGATGAACGAGAAGATGATATTCTTATGTTGCTGGTAATCTCAACTATTTGATCTTCATTACTTGGGAATTCTAGAACCAATTTAGGTGATGGCGAAGGTGGATATTCTACTAATGGTGTATCGCATGATGGAGTTTGCGGCTCTTTTGTGACATAGTTATCCCTTGTATATGAGTCTTCTAAGAATGCAAATGCTTCCTGTAATTCTTTCTCCATTCTCAGAGTAGAAACATTAGGAGGCGGTTGAAGAGGCAATATTGGTTGAGGAGGGGGTGTGATCGGCAATTGAGGCGTGGCAGGTGTGGAAGGTAAACCTAAAGGTCTTATACCAGCCATACCACCCAATGTTACATTTGGATTTTCAATTTCTCTGTTATCAAGGGAAGCAGACTCAAAGCTATGTTGCTGGGACTGATTCATATGAGCCGTTTGAATGTTTTGGATGGAGGGGGAAGAGCGTTTAAGAAGTCTGCCTAGCACAACAGCTGGAATGTGCATTTCACCATAAGATGGCCTAGGTATATTCTTGCCTTGTTGTTTGATAATTTTTCTTTGACGCTGCAGCTTAGGTTTCCTTGATATGATGGGATTCAAGAACTTTATCTCTGCAAATAGAAGACCTTGTGGTTCAAGTTCCAATGCCATACCATGTCGTATATCATCAATGAATTCTTCCAATCTTAAAACTTTAACAGCACACAATCCACGCCAATCCTTCCAATGTACACCAATTTCAAGTTCTCTTGATTTATCTAGCTTGATGGTGAATCTGAAAATTTTAAAATAGTTTTTAGTATGAGAAAAATATGCACTGAAAAAAAAAAAACAAAAGAATAAGGCCTCATGTACAGACAGCAAAGGAGATAAGTATGCAGGGTTGTTGAATATACTTGAAGTTTAGTAAGAAACCAATGGATGTTTTCGAATAAAATTTAATTTAATTAATAGAAAACAAACAGTTCATTTATCAAATTAAATTTCATTCAAAAACATCAATTGGTTTCTTAGCAGACTGATGTCCTTTGCTGACTGTACATGACGCCAGAGCTGCACTGCCCGGGCCACATGTAGGAGTATATGAATGAATATTGTGTGCACTGCATTGATGCGATATTCATTCATATAAAAGACATCTAGTATTATTTTGTGGTTTTAGATTAATTGGCCAAAAGTTGCAATTATAGGGGTGGTATTTGAAATGCAGTTTACGAAGTTAATCAAACATAAAAAATATGTTGTGTAAACTTTAATGTACTATATTTTATAGCTTTGTCTGTTTACATATTCATTTTTGTCTAGTGACGGAAGAGTACAGCAGAATTTTTAGTCACACTACAAATATGTATGTGTATGGCATGTAGATAAGATATGAGTAATAGAAAGGAATTATAAAGATTATAACTCAAGGAAGCCAAGATACAAAGATAAATTCAATTAAATATTTTATTTTGTTATGTAATATATGAATTATTTATCTTATGAGCATTACAATCACACTTTATTATTTGAGAAGTACCTATAATCAGAGAATTATCCTAATAATTGACCTCTTAAAACTTATGCTAAAAAAACCAACTTAGATAATTTTTTTTTCAAAAAAATACTACATTTTGTATGCAATTTTTTCCTTGAATGAAACTAAATTACAGAGTTAAAATTTTGCCAACGCACCTTTGATCCCATGCTTGTTGAGAACATAGTCTCCAACTGGTCTGTGCAACATTATGGTTGTCTAGTTTCAAAACAGCCATTATTTCATTGCTTGTGTCCTCCTTAATGCTGTATGTGTACTTCATAGAATTACGTATTGTAACTCCCTTAACAAATGACTTCAAGTCTGAAGGGCTAGCCGTGGGGTCACGGCGAGTTCTACCAGGAACATCTTCTAGGAGATCCTGACAACCCATCAATCTTACTTCTAATGTTCCAGTCACTTGAACACAAGGACTAATCAAAGGAGCTGGAGATAGAAACTGTGCCCTTGACCCACTACCTCCAGTTAAACTTATGTATCCAGGGCTAGATCCTGTACTACGCAATTCATGTCCTAATTCTATAAATGCAGGGCTCTCAGAAGGAAGCTCCTGTCTACGCATATCTAAAGATCTGCGCAACAAATCTAACTTCTGTGATGATTCTAAAAGGCTTGTCTGAGCTTCTTGTAAAGCTTTCTTGTCAGTTACTTTTTTGTCACTTTGTAAAAGTCTTATGGCATTTTTGGAGCCTTCCACCACAGCTGCCTCAATTCTTAAACGGTTTCTCAGTTCAGCAATTCTTTCATCTAATAATGCAGCTATGCCACTCTCAGAAGTTTTTCCATCACCATTAGCTCCTGCATTATCACCTTTTTGTTGTTTAGTCAACTTAGAAATACGTAACTTTAAATACTCAATCTTGTCTTTAGAATCTGCTAACATTTGGTGAGCTTCTGCAAGTAACTTTTTGTCTCTGGATTGATTGCTGCTAGTGATACTCTGTATCATATTTTCAGCTCCCTGCTTGACTTTAAGCTCTATGTTCAACTGTTTTTCAAGTGATGCCAGTTTTCGGTCTGTTGTTGCTTCACCAAGTTGTCTCTGTTGCTGGGCTGCTTCAGAAGCCAGAATAATCTCTTCATCATAAGAGAGGTCTTCAGGTGAAGTGGGAGTGGACTGGCCACGAGACAAAAGAAGTTGCGACTCCAGTTCCTGGAGATCTGATTTGAGTTCATTGAGCTTTATGTTGGCTTTTTTCACGATATTAGCGACATCGGAGAGTGATCTTCTGTCAGTGGCCACCTCCCGTAATTTCTCGGCTCCTTCTTTTATTTTAAGTTCTTTACGTATTTCTCTACGTATGACATCCTTGAGCTCCTCCAACTTAGACGGCAATGCTATTTCTGGAATACACTCAGTTTTAATTCCATACTTGACACCGAGCTCGTGGAGAACTGGGTGTCGAACGTAATCACTGTGGTAATAACCTGGCTCTGCCATAATTGAGGATGCACAGTCTAACGTCAGTTAACCATAATTATGTGGGAAAATATCACTATTGCTTGAGGATCACAAAACGTAGATCGAACTGTAACGTTTCTCAGCGGGAATAACGCTTGATAATTTAAACGAAATCATGATAAATAAATGACTTGATCGTTTTTATTAAATTTAATCACAAAACAAAACAATCTTTACAAGTGAATCGGTCAACGAAACCAACGAAACGATGAATCTCTACCATTATTCCATAGACAAATGATGAGATGAGCTATAAATGAAATACCATAAATAAACTATCTTGGCTTTTGGCATAATTTTAAGGAGAGGTCACACAACAGGATAAAACAGCAATCAAGTCTGTTTTTATCTTTTCTTACCTGTTACTGATAGCCTGCATCATCCCACTTCTGAGCAAAGGCCTCTCCCCATGACTTCCAGCTCTTTCGATCCAGGGCTATAGTGGACTACTAGTTTGTTTCGTCTAGCTCGTCCCGCCATCTTCTACGGGGTCTGCCGCGAGTCCACGACGCTTTCTACCTGTGTGTGTGTGTGTCGGGGCTCCACGTGGTGGTGTATTTTGGCCCACAGCCTATTGGGCATGTGGCAGACACGCCCTGTTGGAGCAAACACAAATGTAACCTCATGTCTATCACATCCCCCGCGGTGCACCGGGGTGGGTTCCTCCCGCATTGTCAAGGCGGGGGGGTTCAGTAGCCGTGGCTCTGTCACCCACGGTGCTGCTTGGGCGACATCGCAACTGAGGCGGGCTGCGATGTTGTATGGGAGGCATTGCGGCTGAGGGTTGGAGGCCGCGGTGGGAGAAGCGTGCCGGTATTGCGGTGCGCCGCTCTCCCTACCTTACGCGGCCTTGACGGGGTCGCCACCGTCTGCTGACCAGTCGCGTCGCAAGGAGACCAAGGGTGTCCAGACATGGAGTCGTCTGACGTTCATGTGCTGGTTTGGTCCCGCGTGGGGTAGTCACGGCGTGCTATGTGTTCTGGTGCGCCGGTGATGGGGAGTACTCCCCAGAGGAGCGTCCGGTGAGGGACAGCCGCGGCGGGTTCAGGGATGAGTGCTAGCTAACGCGTGCCCGTGTTCCCGCTGTAAGAGGCAGAGGAGGACACCGTGGAGTTATAGTGAGTTAGAGTCCCACATAACTGCACTAATTCCCAGTGGTAGTGCAAAAAGCATGAAAATATCTCTACGATAAAAAAAAATTCTGTCACATTATTAATTATAAATAGGCTGGTTAACAATTTTAAAAAGAGATGGTTTTTTGGCCGCTATCCCACTGGCGTTTTACGAGCGTCGGCGTCTCTCGAACGTCTGCCCAGCGTCAACGTTGCGCAGACGCGACGTTAACGTCGCGTTCAGCGGACGTTAATGCTTGTCACGACGTTGCGCATGCGCGACGTTGACGTCGCGTTCAGCGGACGTTAATGCTTGTCACGCGACGACACGACATCAACGTCGCGTCTGCGCAACGTTGACGCTGGGCAGACGTTCGAGAGACGCCGACGCTCGTAAAACGCCAGTGGGATAGCGGCCAAAAAACCATCTCTTTTTAAAATTGTTAACCAGCCTATTTATAATTAATAATGTGACAGAATTTTTTTTTATCGTAGAGATATTTTCATGCTTTTTGCACTACCACTGGGAATTAGTGCAGTTATGTGGGACTCTAACTCACTATAACTCCACGGTGTCCTCCTCTGCCTCTTACAGCGGGAACACGGGCACGCGTTAGCTAGCACTCATCCCTGAACCCGCCGCGGCTGTCCCTCACCGGACGCTCCTCTGGGGAGTACTCCCCATCACCGGCGCACCAGAACACATAGCACGCCGTGACCACCCCACGCGGGACCAAACCAGCACATGAACGTCAGACGACTCCATGTCTGGACACCCTTGGTCTCCTTGCGACGCGACTGGTCAGCAGACGGTGGCGACCCCGTCAAGGCCGCGTAAGGTAGGGAGAGCGGCGCACCGCAATACCGGCACGCTTCTCCCACCGCGGCCTCCAACCCTCAGCCGCAATGCCTCCCATACAACATCGCAGCCCGCCTCAGTTGCGATGTCGCCCAAGCAGCACCGTGGGTGACAGAGCCACGGCTACTGAACCCCCCCGCCTTGACAATGCGGGAGGAACCCACCCCGGTGCACCGCGGGGGATGTGACAGACATGAGGTTACATTTGTGTTTGCTCCAACAGGGCGTGTCTGCCACATGCCCAATAGGCTGTGGGCCAAAATACACCACCACGTGGAGCCCCGACACACACACACACAGGTAGAAAGCGTCGTGGACTCGCGGCAGACCCCGTAGAAGATGGCGGGACGAGCTAGACGAAACAAACTAGTAGTCCACTATAGCCCTGGATCGAAAGAGCTGGAAGTCATGGGGAGAGGCCTTTGCTCAGAAGTGGGATGATGCAGGCTATCAGTAACAGGTAAGAAAAGATAAAAACAGACTTGATTGCTGTTTTATCCTGTTGTGTGACCTCTCCTTAAAATTATGCCAAAAGCCAAGATAGTTTATTTATGGTATTTCATTAACGTCGCGTTCAGCGGACGTTAATGCTTGTCACGACGTTGCGCAGACGCGACGTTGACGTCAAACCTCGTAAAACGCCAGCGGGATAGCGGCCTTAAGACGACCGGAACAATAGGTACACACGGCTACACATCAAGCTATACATTTCCAATTTTAGCTGACCTCGCACTGTATAGGTTTTTCGTACAATCAGAAGTCAGCTTATACTGGTTATGTATAGCTTGATGTGTAGCCGTGCGTACAGACGCCAGCAGGTCAACCTACCCAAAACTGTCAAATTTCTTTGATAGATTTTCAACTTTAGCACAAAGGAATAAGGTTCATATTCAATTGGGAAAATCTGACAGATTGGGGTAGCTTGATGTGCTGGCCTCTGTACAATATTCTTTGTCTTTCAAGTATGTCCGTCAAATGTTCGGTATTTATTTCTCATATTTATGTATTTGTTTAACACTAATTAAAGGTTATTTCCCCTGAGATAACCTCCCTCATACACCACAATTACCTGTACTGTAGGTAATGAAATAGACTTAGGCCCGTATTACAGAACGTCACTCAATACTCAAGCATTACTTAAAACTAGATTCAAGCCATTTGATTGGTTGAAACTAGTTTTAAGTAATGCTTGAGTATTGAGTGACGTTCTGTAATACGGGACTTAGTTCTCTTGGGAAAATCTTCTGTAGACGAATTTCTCCCATAAATTCTTCAAGTTTATACTAATTTCATAGTTGGACTTGACCTCGATGTGTACTGTCAGTGTCACGAGATGCTAAATGGATATTTTTTATCTGTTTGCTTTTGCTAGTTCCGAAAACCGAGCCGTAACTTTCACTTCCTTTTTACAAAAATCTACGAGTAAAATAGTTTTCAAATAACACGAAATAGTTGATTTTTATAAAAATACTTTATTTGAGTGTATTATTGTATGACGTTTCAGTTTCAATTCATAGAATTTGCTGGAAAAACTACGAACTGTCAAAAGGCGCCAGTTGTTGAAGAGAACAACCTATCATCTGTCAATAACTGTCATACTTACGAAAGCTTGGTCATCCGTTTTATATGGAAAAATAATGCCCGTTAAAGTTGATATAACTCCACCACCTCCAGCAAATTCCAAACAGCCTGGAGTAACAAAGTCTCTGCTCTATAACGGTTCCAAATTTCAAGGGCACCAAAAAAGCAAAGGTAACTCCTATGAGGTCGAAGTGGTTTTACAGGTTAGTAACAAAAACAAAGTACGCAATATTGATATATTTAGAAATTCACGCAAAATTATAAGTGTATGTATTAAATTTCAGTAAATAAATACATTTATCTGTTCATTGAGACACACACCGACATGTCAAAAGTATTTTTCGACGAAGAAATTACGTGATATAGTTGTCTATTGGAACAACTATGATAAGCAATTTATTTATACATTCTATTTACAGCATGTAGATGAGGAAAATTCTTACCTTTGTGGGTATTTAAAAATAAAAGGATTAACTGAGGAGTTTCCCACTTTAACAACGTTTTTTGATGGAGAAATCATATCTGCCAAATACCCCTTTCTCACAAGAAAGTGGGATGCTGATGAGGATGTGGATAGGAAACATTGGGTGAGTGTCATTTACTATGGTTTACTGACTATTCTTTGTAAGCGCTAATAACTATACTTACAAATATTTTATCATTTCCAGAGCAAATTCGATTTGTTTGTACCCTACTTAAAAACATTCAATTCGGATTCGTTTGACTATGACTCTCTTGAAAAGGCTGACTATGTGTTTATGAGGTGGAAAGAACACTTTTTAGTGCCAGATCATACAATAAAGGACATAAATGGTGCTTCTTTTGCTGGTTTTTACTATATATGCTTCCATAAGTCTGCGGCCACAATAGAAGGCTATTATTATCATCGGAGTTCTGAATGGTGAGTACTGTTTTATTTAATTTATTTAACAATTTCAGAATGTTATTCTATAAAATTATAATACTTTCTAATTTGAAATGTATTGCAAAACCCCCTGTTTATAGTGTGAACTATACATTATAAAACAAAGTCCACTCATAAGTATACTTACTAAGAATATTTGGAGTCGAGGAACTGTGTTATTCCCTCAGGTTAAGTTGTTGTTTTAGCTGTTGGGTACTTAGAATGTTTTTGTTAGTAATGTGTATAGCTTGGTTTAAAGTGTATTGAGGTATTTAACATTGAACATACTTTTTGAACTGGAGTGGTTTTATCATAACAAGTTTTTGGATTTAAATAGGAGTTGCAGCAATGCTAATGACTTATCCACAAGACCGGGGTTAAAGATCACAGTAGTTCAAAAGTGATATCATAGCTTCAACACTCAACTTGTTATTTACTGTCCTGATTTAACTTTGTTAACACACTATTCCGCTCGGATGTAAGCTCCTTGTGTGCCCCTAGTTTACCATATTAGTCATACTTCGGTTTCTAGAAACTCCAGTCTGGCTTATTGCCATTGCTTATTCATATAAGATTAAAATAGAAAATTATTATTTTGTACATACTTTTACTTTGTGCATTTTGGTGATTTTTATTAAATAATAACTAGTGAATTTTGTGTTGATTTTCAGGTATCAATCTTTGACTTTATGCCATGTACCGGAACACAGCATCCAAATTTATGAGTTTAGATGAGATCAACATGTGAAAACTTAAAAATTTGGATTGGTATTTTTGTGTCCGCTAGTACTTACTTGTTCATTAAGTGTTAACTTCAGTCAGTATCCAAAATGTGTAAAGATTGCCAATGTTGTGTTTCTACAGTAATTTAAGATAAACATGTCAGGGCTAATAATAGACATTAATTCAGAACAAAGTAATTCAGGAATGTAATTTTATAAAATTATTCATGAACAACATTGTGTCATATTCTGTTTTTGCACATACTTCAGTGTCAAGAAGCTCCAAATGTTGTGTAGTATAATAGGAATGATGCTTTATTAATTATCAATGAGATATAATTATTTAATAGATTTAGAGAAAGAAAATGAGTTGCTGACATATTTGTTATCATCTCCTGTTCACACCATTTTTGTAGTAGTGATTCAGAAACTTAAAAACCATTAAAGAATAATCGTAATTATAAAATGTGTTAAGTTTCTTAATAATACTATGTATTATTATTGTGATATTTTGTACAAATGACTTGCATGTAAGTTGTTTCTATTATTTGATCATCATTTTTGTTATGAATATTATATACAATAGTCAGTTAATGTTACCTACTTCGTGTAGATTGAAGTATGTGCAAGTACAGGGAATCTCGTTATACTGAACAAGTTAATATATCATTTGGCACCTACTAGTAGGAACTATTATCAATGTTATTGATAAAATTGAATATTTTTTTTCAATAAAACATCTTATAGTAAAATTTGGTTTTGTTATTGAATTTCAGAAATAAAAATGCACTTATCAATTTGATTTCCGTTTTAATGTAACACATTTACTATTTACAATAAAATACTGGCATTGATAAATTTATATTATTTATAGTTTTATATTTCATCAAATATCATCCAGTGAATATGCAATTTCTTTAATTTTAATAAATATAAAATTTTAACTTGACATTTTGATGATATATATTCTATTGACTAAAACCTTACAATATTTGTACAATAGTCCTCCTGAAATATTATTTTTATTCAAAATTTGATATTAATCTTAGAATTTATGCATTTTAAATAGGCATTAGGATAGTACAAAAACAGGCTTTTTGAAGAAAACCAATACATAGAAAATATGTGAAAATTTAGGTACAATACTTCTTTGACTTTAAATATAATTATGAATTCAGGCCGTTTTTGTACTTTTAATGATATACTTCATACATGGTTAGTTTCAGTGTTAAAAATATTTTATCTAATCATCAATTTTTTTAATACACTGGTTTTTACATAATGAAATAAGTGTTAAGTAATTGTAGTCAAAAGTTTATCATATAATATAAAATATTAGGTATAGTGACTGAGAATTAAATAATCGTTGTTTTCGAATACTCATCTGTAAGTAGATATACTAATCACTACAGACGCTAACTTTTAAAATGAAGTAGGTAAATGATGCAGTGGCGAATCGGGATGAAACTTGAAATGGTAGTTTTATGTTGAATTAGTATAGCTTTATTAATAAATTATAATGAACGTTTTAGCAGGACGCTAGACGCTGTGTCAGAATGAATTCAACAATAAACTCTCAATCTTTTTCAAAATTGACCCAATTCTCCCCAAGCATCCCTATTCGCCAGTTTTACCCAGTACATTTTGTTTGACATTTGTAAATATAAAACATCCTGATAAACCTCTGACTTGCTAGCAAGTGTTCAGAAATAACATTTGTTAGGCTCAAAGAGAAAAAAAAATCTTGAATGAAAATAACTAACCACTACCTACATATTATGGTAAATCGGTAAAAGAATACAATAGGTAGCCAAAATTAACTTGATAGTCGTAAGTACTCCTAAGTTTTGTTGAGTGTTAATTATTAATACAGGACTGAGTTCTGTGGAAACAAAGAAATGAAAATCATAGATTCTCCATTTCGGCGACATTTTAAACCGCTTTAAAAAGCCCCTTGTCATTGTGCAATAATAATAATAAGTAGTTAGGTACCTATAAAGTGAGAAACAAAGACTGTAATGTAACACCGTTTTGATTATAAGATTTTTAAGAATGTAGGGGCTAGTTTATCAGAAAAATACAACCCCATATAATCAGCGTTCAATACAAACAATTGCGCTTAAAAATAATTTGTCAATGTAAAAACATAATTATTGTTAAAGGGCATGTGAAAAAGCGTTGAGTTGAGTAACACCTCATGCTAAGCTTGTTTTGGCACTTTTTATTGCGTTGTGGTTGCTTAACTACCTGCCATAATCATCGCTTTGAGCCCAACACATTTATTTCTAGGCAATTTTCTTCTCTAAACATTATTTGATTATAAAATACATTTAATTCATCTACCTTCTAGATAGTTTCAAATACATAGTAAATTATTATGTGAAAAAAAAAAAAAACTAAATACTTAAACTAAGCTTTGGTGGGATCGTTAATGTATAATAATGTAATAGTTCGGTAATGCAGGTATTACGCCCTTACGACAGCACAGAAATGTGAATGTATTTCGAAATGCGAGTAGTCTCGAATCATGGCTTTCACTTAGCAATATGTCGAAAGTTACACAGTTATCCTGCAGATTCGAGAAAAGAAAACTTATACATAGGTATTAAAAATTGATTATACATACTCCTAATGTGGCAAGTATACAAGTGGCCATGTTTAAAAAATAAAAAGTTACATAATGCTTTTGCGGAAGTACATGTTTTGGTGGGTTTCAAGTGTCCGATTTTGCATTTAAATTGTTTGGTACTAATAATACGAACAAATACCTACTAGTTATATCTACACACATCATAAACACAAAACATCGAATTAGGTTACAACATATTATCAACTGCAACGAATACCTACTTAGTTTCTTGAAAAAATAATGGCAAACCCGTGCCATTTCTTTTTGCTCTTACTTAAAATAACAATTATATTTTGCGATAGGTACTTATTACAAAACATCTAAAGACAAATACATTCACAACGAAAAAATTATATAAAAAATATACATCGAATAAATATAAATCGAAACTTATCATCAATAGAACAATTTACATTAACATATTATAAAACAACGATAATACTATGTGAACAATTTATCAGTAGCAAAATAAAACACTTAAATTAGAAGATATTTACAGAACTTAAAATTTCTAACAAAAAATAATAACTTAATTATGACTGTAATATTTGGCTTTGAAATAAATAGGCTAATATATTGAAAGCTATGGAGAGAAATGACTTCAAATGAAATAAGACTCAATAAAAATTATCTAGTTATCAATGTTGTTTCGCCTTGATTAATAGGATTAACTTATTTGATTAACTTAGGTTAAAAATAAGGACTTAATGAAAGTATATTCTGATGTTTGGTCTACATTATAGTGCATGTTCATTTTTCCCATAGCTTCCATTATACGTCGTCGGGTAACATCGAATTGTCTAATACAGCAGAAAGCAAGCTATCTATTTGACGTCCCTTCACTACTGAACCAATGTCTTAGGCCGAGGAGGCTGTAGAGGTCCTGGTTATTAGCGTGAGGTCGCATTGAGTCGGCGTGGTGTTGGTCTGCGCGGTGGATGTATCCCTTCAGTTGTTCCGGGTATGCTGGAGGTACGCCCGCGTATCCTGCATGTGGGTAGGATTGTAGCCGGAAGTTGTGGGGATAAGAATGGTGATGACGCCGAGGATTCACGTGTGTGTTATACACACCTCCTATTTGGTTACGACCTGGCCAGTAGTCCTGTAAATGCCGGAACGGGTAGTCTGGTGGCGGCGTCTGAGAATGTTGACTCTGCCAGGGATATCTATAGTAAACCTCGTACTTTCGATAAGCATTATGCATAGCCGTTTTGTCATTGTAAGCCAAGCTAAGAGGTGTATTGGCTGGTACTGATTCCATTTTTTGTTCTTTTGGCTTATTGCGACGGTACTGAAGTTTAGTACGTGTACCCAAAACGCTGTCCTCATTCATCCCGTTATTCTTTTGTTCTTTGGTAAAATTGTCATCAGTAGTAACGTCGGCATATCGACTGATTAATTTAATAGCTTCTCCTATATCGGAGTAGTCGTTTTCTGGATTAAGTTTACTTTGATCTCCATCTTTTTTTAACATTTCAGCAGATGAATTAAAAGTATGTTCAGTTTCTGAAGTGGAAATAATAGACGAATTCTGTTGCGCGACATTAATAGAGGTTGCAATATTTTCAATCTTTGTTAAGCTGCTAGGTTCAGAATCTTCTGCGATATCAGTTAGATTTTCTGTATTATAAAGAATGGGGTCAACATTAACGTGTCCATAAACTAATTCTTTTTGTCCTTCGTCGGTGACATTACTTATTGATTCAATTTCAGTTACATTAACAATTGGACTGTCGCGTTTGGGTTTGTCTGGATAGTTGTTTGTGTTTGTCAGAATATTCTGGTTCACCATGTATGAACTATCAAGTACAGTGTTGTTTGGATTAAGTGTATTTTGAAGTTTTAATAGTTCTAGTTCAGCTTCTATGCTGGCGTCGCCGTTCGGTTTATCTTTCTTGTCAATTTTCACGTCATTTGCTTGCTGCTCTTGAGCCTGGAATAATAAAAGCGTTATTTAATGGTTTTGAAATATGAAAAAATCCATCTCCTTCAGAACAATTTTTATGAAAGTTCGTTATCTTTGTGACATTTTATTCGAATTTCTTACCTGTGAAGTTGGCTCTTGGCCCTGAAGCGGCACTGCTTGAGGATCATAGCCAATGGGTATATTAAGTTGCAGAGGTCCTGGTTCAGCATCGCCGTAGTCGTACAATACGTCTCCACCGGGAGCCGAAGTCACGAAAAATGCATTCAGATGTTCCAGCAGGATACGTTCGTGTTCGTCTTTGTTTACTGTTACCACCTGAAAATGTAATTAAATTTATTTAACCTCGTATTTTAGATTGTTAGTATTACGATTCTCGTAATTTACAAAAATCTCGAATTAAATCATTTCATTGTTGTTGAATTGTCTTTGAAGACCAACCTGAACGCAGCCATTCCGGTCGAGTCTCTGTCCCTCGGGGCAATTTAGGGGCGTTATGAACAGAGACTTAGTGGTTATTCTTCGCGGTGGTGCATTTTGGTTGCCGCTTTCGGGACTCTGGAGCCAGGACTTCCACGCGAGCTCAGCAGCCTTCCGGTCGAGAGTGCGGGGTGGCGCGCGGGTGGTCGCCACGGGTGCCGGCGCCGGCCCCTCCACCGGTCCCTCCGCCCCAGTCTCCGCCTTCACTAGTGCACACGACACCAGCAGTAACGTCGTCCACGTGTACCACATCGCAAACACCTGCAAAATAAGAAATTACTATTTAGTTTTCCTTCACCCAGAGGAGGCCTGTGTCCCAGCAGTGGGAAGATTATAGGCTGATAGTGCAGAATTAGTTTTTAAGTTCGGCTTATGTCTCACAGGGATTTTGTAAAAGAATAGATAGTTGCACACGTAGAGTTGTACCCATTGGCGTATCTAGGGCTTTCTTCCAGGGGGGCCTGGGCCTAACCTTTTTTTTTGTGGTGAAATCCTCATGGATACCCTCCGTCTGGGAAGAACGGAGAGTTATGTCGGATTCCTACCGACTGAAACCCCACTGTTCCTTCTATTAGCATAAAGTCGGGATACTCGGGGCCCGGGAGATACTTGTACAGACCCCAGCACATCAAGCTACTACCATCTGTCAAATTTATTTAATAGATTTTCAAATTTGTCGCTAAAGCATAAGGTTCAAAGTTGATTGGGAAATTTTGATAGTTTCGGGTAGCTTGATGTGCTGGCGTCTGTACATTCGCCGTACCCCCGACTGGTATCAGCCCGCCATGCTTAGTGGGCCCCATTCCCAAGTGCGAGCGATCCCACGACCCATCCTTTTCTTTTTGTATTATCCAGCTTAGAATTTCGAATAGATCCCCAAACATCCGGGGGTGGGCATCATCCCATTCTAGGGTGGGCACGGCTCACCACCCTAATAAGCTTATGGTGTACCACCTAGATTTATGCAGTGGTGTTTCTGCAGTTAAATTGATTAGACTTGCATCTAGTTGTTATTCTATAAACGAGCAGGTTAGTTCATAACCATAAATCTGGCTTAGGGTTTCTGTAAGCCGGTATGGTCAGTTTGTGGCAGTCCATTGACATGGCTACCACAAAAAAGGTAGGCACTGCCGGTAGTTACTATACCGCACAATCGGGTTGGTGACCGCAGTCCTCTCGCACCAGAGACGTACTAATCACCATTGTATTCTTATAGTAAGTATTAAATGGTGCAACGTTTCATTATTCATTACACGAATATTAATTTCCTTAATCAATTCAAGCGTTACAATTTAACACTATGTGGATCACGTTCAGCATTACTTCGAAACAATATTCCGTATCAGTACCTAGGTACGTCGTCGTTATAATATATTTACTAGAGTTGCTATTGGAACAGCTGCTCACGGTCAGTAAATGCAGGCAACGATTTCTATATCGAAGAATCTAAGAGATTGCTCATGGAACCAGATTCGTTGTGATGTCAACTGGATCAAGGTACGACCTCATCCATTAGGTCAATAGCTCGGGCACGAATCGACTGTATTCATTGGATATTTGCATAATACGTTTCTGCGTCTATCTGGATGATGCTATTCTAAGTACGTATTCCGACATAAGAAGATTTGCATAAATATCGATCTTATAATGCCTCTCAAGTTATAGTTTTACTTCGTATTTATCTTGAATGTTAAATATTATACTAAGGCCCGGGTATAACATTTATTGCTGTTCTAGTTTCATTACGATTAACTATCATAAACTGAAACTAGGTTACAATTGGTTGGGTAAAAGGGAGTTAAAGGCCCAGATTTCGAAAAATTACAACTTATTGTGTTTGAAATTAGAAATTTTAAGAAATGTGTTGGTGTCAATAATTAACAACAATCCATCAACCTTAATTAGTCTTCGAACCTAGCAGATTCGTGATGTGGTCCAAATATCTTCTACAAGCGACCTTGAGGCCCTTTATCATTGGGAAAAGTGAAAGTGTGTTAATCATAGACTATTATGTGGGGGCACTTACGACGCCTTCACTTTTAAGTCGCATTAAATTATTGATAGGCACGTCCCTTCCTATGTTGAAGATAAGTGCATATTCCGAACCGATAAATACCTAAATTAAGTGTTTATAATAGATGCTAATGGGTTCTGGTCATTTCGTTACTACCCAAACGCTAAATTAGGTGGTAGCTAATAACAAAACAATATTGATTGTGACATTTGGAGTAGGTAGGTAAGTTTCTCATGTCCGGTATCAAGTAGGCCAGTCCTCTTCCTCGTAGGTAGATATAGGAGATTAAGACATTCTGGTGACATCAGCCGATCATCGTCCTTTGATAATTAGTGGTTATGGTAACATCTGACCACGTCAGTTTTGATAACGACGGAAAGGTCATGAGCGTCAGCTGCCTTACTTATGATAGTAGGAAAGTATGAAATGAAGTTTTAACATTGACATTGGTGCATTACCGATTATTTGCATCTCCTTAATATCTAATGGATAGCAATGCATCAACGTGTGTTACCCACGTAAGTAATGAGAAAGCGAAAGAAATTATATGTTACATTTGGTTGAAAGGCACACATTAAGGTGGGTATGTTTTTTGCACGAACAAATTGAGTTAGCATTTCTAAACAAACAGTTACGAGGTGGCAACGACAAATGTTCTGCAGGGAATTTCTTAGAACATCAGTAGGCCAATTCTGCTAATTTAAAACGTTCAAAATCTAGTCGCAATCTCATCTCGGCGACAAACAAATGTCAAAAACTTGTCAAAATGTAGGGAAATTTGAAGTATTTTTGACGGATTGAGACTGAGATCAGACTGTGAACGTTCTTAAAAATTACGAGAATTGCCCCTCTGTTCTTTCTGTCACCAATAACCGTTTTTTTATTATAATCAATACTTACCTACATACCTAGTGGTTGAGTGTAGTAAGTAGATTTGATTGCCTCACATTTAAAAGAAGCATATTTTTTTATGGATCTTTCACCTTTTTTAGAAATGCTGTTTAAGAAATGATACATAACATAATCAGCCTATAACGTTCCCACTGCTGGGACACAGGCTGAGGCCTCCTCTCAGTGAGAGGTAGTGGGCCGTAATCCGCCACGTGGGCCCAGTGCGGCTTGGTAGACGTCACATGTCTTCGAATTTTTGGTTCTAGGACATGCCGGTTTCCTCACGATGTTTTCCTTCACCGTTTTGATAGCAGTGGTGATGGAATAATCTACACAAAGTAAAGCGCCTGTCTGGGTTTGAACCTACGACCTACAACTCGTAAGTCGCGGCCGTTAACACAGGGCCACCACTGCTCTAAGACAGGTTAGCATAATGTTAGCATAACGTTATCTTAATGAAAATATTCCCATTTAAATCAACTATGGTGATGACATGATTAATTTACAAATCTTAATACCTACATAAGTATATGATATCAATCAAAACAAGCATATTGATCCACTGTCCATAAGAGGCACGATTTGATGATTTTTCACGTTCCAGTGGGTACCATTTTTCTTCAGAAGCGTCCAGACACCTATCTTAACTACAAGACTTAAGTCTGTTTGTGTTTAGGATAAAATATGACAATTGGTAATAAACAAGTAAGTAGATATTTATAATCTTGAACTTACGTAAAGGATAAGTGAGGATAAATGAGCAAAATTTTTAGCTCCTTTCAATAAAACACAAATTCCATTACATTAGCTAAACGTCCAACCAGCGGGATCAATATCCTCTAAAGTATAGCTCACAGAAAGTAGACATTTTGGATTTGTAAGGTACATAATAGCATCAAGCTCCTAATGCTATTGTATGATATAAAAGAATAGTACCCATTTAAAGAAGGGGCTCGCTGGCCGGACGTTTGTCTAAATAACGAATAACTCCTAAAGTATAGCTCTCAGAAAGTCGAAATTTTGGATTTGTAAGGTACATAATAGTTTCTAACTCCAAGCACTATTGGGCGATCTATAAGTATAATAACAAAAAAAAATAATCATAAGGGGCCCGTTAGCTAGACACTTCATAGATACGTCATTTAATCAAAAACTGTTGAGGTATAAAATATATCTTATTTATTTTCTTTAGGTACAAAATAATGTCTTTATGAAAAGTTATCACCTATTGATAAATCTCGTTGGGGCCCGCCAGATAGACTCACCGCTTTTGAACGTCAAAAATTACAATAAAATAGAATTGATTCTAGTCGCTAAAATAGTAAATGTTGGTAGAAACGTAGCCTACCTACGTTCATTAAATCTATTGTACAAATTGATTTGTTAATTATGTATTGTGTTCGATATGGATTTCTTGATTAGTTCCATTGTATTGGTGGGATGAGAACTTGAAAAGTATCACCCTCTTAGTTTGGATACACGTATTGTTCGATATAAGATCGTTAAAGAAATATAGGAAGGCAGGAACTATATCTACTTGCAGATCTACGTTTAGCCAAGGATGTCTCTTTTTTTTTTTTGTGGATATGAAATCATCCAATGACCCCTCCCGCTCTGGGTGTAGCAGAAGGGAGTGTCAGACTCTTACTGACTAAAACCCACCCGTGTTCCTTCCTTAGCCCTTTGTGTTCCGGGGTAGCGGTAACCCTTTCGGACAATCCCGCTGCACCAAGGATGTCTCTAAGCTAACCATCGCAGCATTGTGATGTCTTTCCCAAGTCAACGGACGCTTTCTTTGATGCTATAACTTGTTTGCAATATATTATGCGCAGTATAATTACTTAGGTACTCGTTCGTTTTGTAAGAACAACACGTGCGGCGAAAGGGAGTCTTGTTTGGAAGATAACTTCAAAGCTTATTATTTCAGTAGGTAGATGTACAGACGCCAGCACATCAAGCTACCCGAAACTGTCAAAATTTTCCAATCAACTTTGAATCTTATATTTTAGCCATAAAGTTGAAAATCTATTAAATAAATTTAACAGATTGTAGTAGCTTGATGTGCTGGCGTCTGTACAATAATAACCGCGTAATTAGAATTACTTGTATGTTTTACTTTGTTCCCGACCTAAGGTTAAAAGCATGGAGTAATATCTAATGTTATAATCGCCCTCTGCTGTTACCTAGTCAGTGGAAATCTGTAGGTAAGTACCTACTTTATCTTTTACTATTCGCTACAAATGTTTCATTCATAACATGTAAAACATATTATTACATAGCACTTGTATGTAAATAACGCTTCGTGTTTTTTGTCGCCGACAATGTTGTACAAAGTGTTAGCTCCCTTGACCCCGGTTGAGTGAAACGCGCTTATGGTGTATCTGCTATACACTCGAGTAAATAATTTAGTGCGCAAAACAAGGGCAATGGCTGTTGACCCCGTCGCGATCTATTGGCGGCATCTGGCAATGATCTCGCATCAGGCGCCGCACGCGCACGCGGAAGCTTCTCGCGGGAATTGACCGTGTTTCAATGATGCTTGATTGAAGCATACTTTATACTGCATTCTCTAGTGTGAAAAGGATTAGAAAGCGGGATTAAACTCGTTGAATGCTACTTGGGATTTTCTCCCGACAAATCTTCGGCGCGACTAAAGAATGCAGTGTGCGCTGGGATTATGAAGTTGTGCGTCTCTGACTTCGTCTGACCTAATGAGAACATTCTGTTTACATAAAACAGATACACGTCGGGTATTCCGTTTGGATGTATTATTATCTGCACGGACCAAATCCTCGAATGTTGAACCCTACCTTGACATGCATGCGAGAGCGAGACAAGGCAGTTGCGGAACAGAGGTGCGTCGGCGCAGGGTTGCACGCAAATAGCTTTCCAGTCAGAACAGAAGTCGAGTCGAGTGCTTCTGACAAACATATGTGCGTGTATGGACGAATTACATTTTTATTGAGTCTACCAAAATAGGATTGTACGTTCCAAGTTATCAATGAATCGTATTTAATCTAACTGCATTTGCATTCAATCGTTTTGACAGTTGAAAGAGGAAGCGACTGCTCTGTCACGGTTGGTGCACCACCCTCCAAATAAAAGGCAGGTGTTTCTTCAATCGAATTTGTTAGGCTGAGTAGGTTGGTAACGAACAAAGTTGAGATTTAAAACAGAGATAACTATCTACCTACTAAATAATAAAACATTGTTACTTGGATTTTAAAGAAACAGCTGTGTTATCTACACCTGCTGTTTGACAGGTTTTTGGTTACAAAAATAAGAAATAAGTGTGATCGGTAGATGACGGAAACAGATACAAATCGTTAATTAATAGATACAACATAAATCTTTTTTTAAATAATTCCCTGGTTTTCGGATTCTTAATTCGCATTTGTGAAACTTTTTACCTTCATAACTAGACCTCCGGTATTGTATAGAAACCTTACTATGATTATTCTAGTCATAACTTCATAACTATGACTAGACAAGATCCATTGCGGTATTCGTGACAATGTGATCACGTGTGGCTTGATTATCCATAACGAGTATTGTTTAATAATGGCCATATGTCGGCGAGAAAGTGTCCCGCTAACTGGTCAGACACGATGTCGGCCAAATTTGCATATTAGGTAACTGATTGATATTCCTCGCGAACAGGATATAGGGATAATGATTTCTGACATTTACTACGAATTTTATACCTCGGTACAAACCGAGGCTAATGTATGTAATGACCATGAAAGTGTCAAGAACTCGTATTGAAAAATATAAATCTTGTTTACTGAATAAAGCGATTGAAATTGAAACAGAGCCTATTCATTCGTAATTATATTTATTGGACATCAGTTAATTAACGTCCGGTTAGGTTGAATGGCAGTAATTAAGAGCTGGTTATTAAATTTTCCTATGCCACAAAATCGTGTCACACTAAAAACTGGCTTTGACGTTGAATACAAGCGTACAGGGAGGAGATTTCTTGCTGTAAGGCCTTAGGGTAATCTTTTATAGTTATCATTGTAGACCTACTCAAGCACCACCACTACCTACTCGTCAGGTTAAACTTAAAGTGTGAACTCAATTATTATGTTCAGAAGAACACAAATTACAGTCATTAACTAAATTTTTACCTCTTTCTTATCGTTATTCGTCATCGTTGTTTGAACGAATTTGTTGCCACAGTCGTCTATCGTTTGTTTAAGGTAAATTCAGTCATTTCCGGATGTTGAAAATGTTGAATCGGTTTTTGTCTGCGGAAAAGCAAGTGGGTACCTTCACGGAACATCGGTCAGTGTAATGATTAGCATCACTATTATTCAAGCGCTAGACACAGACACTGACATAGGGACATACATTATCTGTAATAGTTAACTTACTTGTTGTAAGCTTGTAACATTGCGTTAGAACAAAGACACAAAGCATCTTAAACGGCTCGTACATCTTCTTTATTGTGCAAATATTTTCCTTTTAATGCAATGTTGCACGGTTATTTGGACGGATTCAGGTCTACGTTTTTCATTACGTCATTCTGTTATAAAATGCCTCTTTTGTTCGAGCCAGGAAGCTTTTGACACCACTAACTCACCGTTATAATCGTTGAGTTAAACTGTCACCAGTCACGACTAAGTAGCTAACTAATACTAATGAGCGTGAGTTTCCTACGGGCCTTAATGACCATGTCAACTGTGAACAATGTCAGATATATTTAGATAAGTATAGGGACGCTTGTACAGCAGGAGCATATCAGGTGGAACTTGGGATTCGCCTTTTAACTATCAAGTACCTACTTAGGTATGTATAGGATTTCTTAAGCTATGAGTATTAAACAAATAGATTTGCCATTTTTAAAAGCAACATTGCTCTCAATATCAATGTAACAATAATTAATTAATTCCACGCAGCGTTTAAAACAAGGAAAGTAAATTGGTCAAAATTGTCCATACATATTGAGTCAGGTCAAGTGCATTTACCTATAGTAGGTAATTATATAATCAACAACATTTAACTCGAGAACGAGAACTCGGTGCCAATACATCTGATCGTAGAAAGTCAATCGATTTAACCTATCAGATCGTTGGCTTGTTTATGGTTATTTAAAAAGTACCTACTAGTACCTGCTGGTATTCTTCTTAGCGTAAGTGTGCCAATTACCTAGTACAAAGTTATCTCGATTAGTGTTCCTTCAATTATTTTAGTTAACTCTCCTGTTATACATACCTATTTAATTTTGTTAAGCTCTAATTAATACGTTGCTTCGGTTGCTAACACCAGAATTATCAGTCTTTTTATCTTAGTTTTTCTCATAGGTATCATACAACTTCCAACCTTGAATTATTTTTGTTTATACTGTGTTGATATAGAAAAAAAAATGAGGTTACCTATATGTGATTTTTAGGTCTAGGACTCCAAGACAGCGCCTTAGCGGCCAAACATTTATTTGCACTGTACCTACTTATGACATCAGAAGTGCGTCGGTCCAGTTTGGTGCCATGTTTAGTCCTCGAGGAATATTGAGTGTCACGAGCAAACCATGACAAACCACGACACTAAATTCACCATATAATAGCGCATATATCTACACATCTCCATGAGCGACTAATAGCCGTATTAGTTTGTTTGAACGTTTTGGCACACAACAATGTAGCCCGCCAACAATATCCATTCATCTCATTCTCAATCCTTTTTTGTAATTAAATGTGTACGGTCACGCTCAATCGCTTGGCCTATAAAATCGCTTGTAATAATAAATTGAGGTTCGGTTTTGCAGCTGCAAGTTTTGTCACTCTCATGGGCAAGTGTGTCGGTAGTTGAGAGCGACCTACTGACTGCGTGGTTAGCATGTGCTGCGACATTTCACTATCATTCCTACATCTCGGCTGCATTTTGTGTAATGCTACAAGGTCAACGTATCTATTAGACGTGACCGTATATTGGTGTTGTTTTTTTTATTGTTTTGAATAAAATAGTGTTTAGATTTGTTGCCAGGCAAAGTTCTTGTCACGATTTTACTCTATCGATGATTTTATCAGGGAAAATGTGTCTTGTCTAGCTATTTGTTAACGTCAATCAAGTTCTCTTAAGTTTATCACTATCGTAATGGGCTGCATCATAGATAATTTGCTAATTGACGTTTACAACTTTTTGTTTGTGTATAAGCCATCTAAGATAATTGTCAAGTTTTCCTCTGATTCCCAGTTCAGCACTAGATTTATGTTTGTACATATAAACATATCTATTTCATTTTAATTGCTAGCAAGTCACATGAACAATGCGCCACCCATAAAATACTGTAAATGACACATTTTACTGGATATAATTGTGAAACGTCTGTTCTTTGAAACGTTATAAGACCATTGGAATAGAACTTTCATTTAATTATCTATTATATGATCCTTAGGATTAGCTATAGCTACAGGTTTCTACAAAGAGTTGGAGATACTCTTTTTAAAAGATTTAAGTGCTCATTTTGTGCGTGCTTACTTTTATGTTGTTTCGTCAAGATTTGGAGAGGTCTCATTTAGAATTATTGGAAGAGTTTTTTCAATTAAGCGGTTTGCCGCCCCACCGCTTTGTTTATCTGCCCATTCCTACATTACGTAGGTACTAAGCAGCAAATGTATCTCCTCAATGTCCAAAAACAATTAAGTGCACCTACACCAAGCTGCGTAGTACGCAACGGCCTCAGGCGCACAGCCGGCGATGTTTATTTATAAAAACGGTCCATTCATCTCCCTTTAATTTTCAACTCTCAGTTTAGAGTGGATACATTATGAACGGCAGCTCACATTTTTTTTTAGTTTACTACATTTTGTCGTGTTTTAAATGTTACGTTCGTTTTTTCTTCTACTAGAACTTATCAGTTTGTCTTCAGAAATTTACATGCATTGACCCGTACAAAATAGTTGCATCTAGTGATGTGCCGCTGGAAATATTGAAAATTTACGGGAACTTTCCCATTGTAAATTTACGCAATATTCCCAATATTCCCGTAAGTATTCCCAAAGTTTCCAAATATGTATTTAATACATTTTTCGTATATACTGTATAATTACACATGTGCAACTAACATTACGCGATATTTATACTCCTATTACCACAGCTAAACATGTCGTTACATGTTTGTATCTGCACTAGCTTGCGCCACGGCATAGCGATCGCCCCCACCCCTTGTAAAACAAGCTTCAGTTAGTATACAAAGTTTCATGATCTAATTTAAAGTATTTTTTTAATACCAGCGGTTTATTGTTCGGTTTGGAGGTAACTTTGGATTTTTTTCTATCGAGAAAATTTTATGGAATCGTGTTTTCGTCAAACATAAGGCCTAATATTAATCCTCAACTTTACCATATATTTATTTCAAAATTAATGCTGCAGTATTTTCGACATAACGGAGGATCATGCTTAAGCCATTTGAGGTAGTATTGGCCCTTAAGGTGCCACTTTTCGATATTTTTTCTATACAAATTTCGGGAGAATATTACTCCACTGTTTGACATTGTGCATACAAAGTTAAACGTGATATCGTTTTGACTTATTAATAATTGTGTTTGTACGGAAACAGAATAGTAAAATAAAAAGCCATTAAAAAGTTATGAGCCAACAAAGATTCGTTTTTCTTGCTATTTTTAACGTAACTTTGGGTGTCAATAAGTAATAAAAGAACTGTAAAATCTTCAAAACCAAGTCCGTACCGACAAAGCTCAGTTATATGTAATTGATTTATGCAGTGGTTTTTTCATAAAACTCGATTTTCCGAAGCACTTTTCAAATCTTTTTACGCGTCTATCAGTTCGGCACGGTGTTTCTGTGCGTGAAAACTAGACGTTGTTCGTGTAGACTAGCGTCTAACTGCTCATCACTGATATTAGCGCTGTCGGACACGAAGCCAGGCGAGACAGCGTGCTTTTTGACCATGACCACCAGCGAGTTCGAGCTCGCAACTAGTTTACTCTTAAGTCATAAGAATGGAAACGTAGCAAACGCTTTTTTATTAGAAACAAGCCCTGTCGTGATGAAAAGGGAGGACAGTTTATTTGAAACATCAGTAGTTTAACTAAAAAAATGGTCCGAATACTTATTTCTCTAAATATAAGTAGTATAAAGATCGTAAGCAATAATTTTAGTAATAGGGAAGGTGGAGAGGGTGTTAAATTTATTTGAGGAAAGTACGAAACCCACGCGGACAAAGTCGCGGGCAACAGCTAGTACGAGTATATTTAGCCTTTAGAGACAGATACTTGTTAATTTTAAACAAATATAAAAGTGTGTTGATTCCGTGGTTTATTAAAATTGTTAACTTTATTAAAAAGTTTACAACTCTCAGAATCTGATTGTAAAATTGTGTTAATAAACCAATTTGATTAAAAATGTTTTATAAAACATAATTTCTGATGCTTTGTGATTTTTTTACTACGGGAATATTTACGGGAAAATTGTAAATTTACAGGGAATATTCCCGTAAATATTGGAAACTTTGGAAATTTTCAACTTAATATGTATAATCAACTATCGACGTAACCACGATAGTACGCAAATTTACCTAATTAATTGGCTAGCATATAATAAAAAACACTAAAGTACATTATCATCAATATTCCCCTAAATTTCCAGTTTTGGGAATATTGCCGGGCACGTTTACGGGAATATTCCCAAAGTTTCCAAAATTCCCGGGAACGGCACATCACTGGTTGCATCCAACAATTTTAAGTAATTTTCGACTGAAATCAATAAACTTTAAAGATTGAAAACACAAATGATCTTATTAATGTAATAAAGCTTGTAACGACGCACTTGTAAAGCTTAAAACTTTTACAACTTTCTCTGTCGGACTCCAGGATTTAAAGGGCGTTCAACAAGTTTCATTAAATAAAGTCGCTTCTACTTGCCGCTCTAAATTTTCTTCCGCCTCCATTATCCGCTTTATTAGTGTTGAGATCAGCTTTTTATACTACTTCGCGTCAGTGTAGGGCAGCATAGCTTTAGCGATATAGCGTTCTAATTAGTGGTACTGAAATTCTTAAACGGTCGGATGGACGTTGTTAACGAGCGTGTACGAAACGAAATCGCATTCAGCGTACCGAGACGGATGCGTTCGGAATATAATCTTTGTATTTTTGGAAGGGAAACGGTCTGCTTTGACGGAAGCCGGCGGCGCGGGCGACAGATTTCGCCCGTGAATAACAAATAATATATCACGCTCGGATTCATGGCCATCGGTGATGCCGCGCCCTGCACAATGAGTAGGCAGACAGTCGGGCCCGTAAAGGTTACCCGAATGCGTTGCCATAAGCCCATAAGACTCGTTTTAATAATATCATCTTGATATGTGTTTTTAGTCCGGCTATATTTAAAAAGTCCTTTTAGTGTTTTTGTTCTTTATTTAAGATCATGTCCATAAATCACACTGGGGCATCTGAATCCATGATTTATTCCTATATTTTGTCGTATTCAAATATCATGATGTACAGTCAACAGCAACAGTTGATGAATAATTTAAGGGGTATTTTAAAATTAATTTATCAAGAAAAGAAACTTGCATCTATGAAGCGATTGAAACTTAAAAGTAAATCGGCACTACCTACGTACTTATTGTGTTGTCTGTACACACAGCTACACATCAAGCTATACATTTCCAGTTTTAGCTGACCTCGCATTGTATAGGTTTTTCGTATAATCAGAAGTCAGCTTACAGGTATGTATAGCTTGATGTGTAGCCGTGCGTATAATGACTCAACCATCGCCTTGATCCTAACCTATAAAACGTAGAATTTAAGTCGAGGGATGCCCCCTTTGACCGGTCTTCAGGTAGATAAAGGTAATTGTATCGACGTGACATTTAGTTTCTGTGCTACTAAAGTTGTAGAGGTGGTCCACAGGAGATAGGAAGCTTACCTTGAGGAGAGACGCGCGTCGTCGTGCGCCGGTCACATTATAACTGGCGCTCCAACCCGACACCCGCAGCCCTGCAATAACAAAACTGGTTAAATCATGGTCTCCACAGAGTTCAAACTATTACTATGTACCTAATTGGAAGAATTTGAAGAGGTTACACACATATTTATAACTATTCATAGGAAATCGATGCTATTTAGACTCTAGGATCCAGTAATAGTAAGATGAGTCTGCAGAAATAGTAAGTAGGGATAGGAAGTCTGTTGTCGTAAAACCACAAAATTTTAATTTCCTAACACATGGAAACTGATGAATAGGTAATAACTTCACGAGGGAGGAGGCCTATATTCAGCAGTGAGCGGAACAAGGCTGCCAATGACGTTGATGATGATGATCATGTATCTAGATGATGATCATGTAGATGATGATCATGGTAGATGATGATCATCTAGATGATTATCATATAGATGATCATGTAGATAATAATCATGTAGATGATGATCATGTAGATGGTGATCATATAGATGGTGATCATGTAGATGATGCCTTTATTCCCGGTGTCCCCGGCCTACGGGGACAGCGGTACTTCAATTAAATATTTAAAAATACTTCCCGTTGTCCCCGTACACTGTCCCCGTTAATATAGTTGAATAAAATAAGTAAAAATTATTGCCCACAGTCCCCGTTTTTTCTTTTTTAACCGTCAACATACAAAGTGTATGGAATATTAGTAGATTAGTCTTGGTACCCGGTAGATTAATATAAAGGATTTAGACCTTGTTTTTAAGTAGGATTTTCTTATATAAGGAATTTGATCGAAATAGCAGATTTAAGCAGGACAGCTACTCGTGAAAAGTTTACTTCTCGTTGTTCCCGTTAGCCGAATGTACGTTATCGGGACAACGGGAAATAAATTTAATCACGTCCCGCTGTCCCCGTGACGGGAATATGGCATACGGGGACAACGGGAATAAAGGAGATGATAATCATGTATATGATGATCATGTAGATAATAATCATGTAGATGATGATCATGTAGATGATAAGTGCTTGAGTAAAAGTCGTTTCCTTCTTGCATCAACATTTTTCATGGACCCTAAAATTACATAAATTATTTTTATGATGAAGTCTTTTATCACAATGAAGTCTTTTTTGATTGTTCACGTGAGAAACTCTGCAGCAGTGTAGGTATATGCTAAACTGGCTGATGATAAACTTTGTCGCTGCCTCTACATTGGGAATGACCTGATAGTCCTGATACATACAGACAGAATAAATCAACGATGTTACGATAAAAGCTCATCACTTAAGTGTATAATAAATTCAATGATACGGTTCAGTCAGTGCATTGCAATAATAATATAATTAATAATGTTGTTTCGGTTTCCACTGACATTAACTTGCTAAAGATCAAAGAGTACATCTGAGTGTTTGGGTATTACAGTGAATTTAAACTGTAGATGACGCTAATAGAACATTTACATTATCATTCATCAATGGTCTTAATACTTCGACGTCAGTTTTTAACCGCCAGACTCACTTTATTTCGATGGAACATGAAAGCTGCCATAGTTAACTACATTAAATACAGTGCGAAATTAAAGATTCTGAGACTCAACGGGAATTACTCAGCTATTTTATGGCCAGAATATGTTCCGTATTGAAGATGGGATTTGTTTTTAATCGACTTCAAAAAAGGAGGTTCTATATTCGACCCATATGTATGTATGTTTGTATGTCCGCGATTTTTACAAAAAATAAAGAACCAATTTTGATGATTCTTTCATTAATGTGATCTACATACTTTCAGGAAGGTTTTAGTATATGATAAATTAGGTAATTATTCTTATGTACGAAGTTATATGCATAAATGTACTGCATCTCTGACATTTCTATGAGAATTTTCATGATTCTTCTAGTTGGTGTCTTCAATTCTTCAATGCATTAGTGTTCATTGAATTTGTGTGGGGTATGTACACTCTGAAAGTGAAAAATAAAAACTTTTTTACAAAAAATAACAACCGATTTCCAAAAAAATACCACAAGGTAAAAAATAACTTTAATTTCGGGAGTCGGTGTCAAAAAACGAAAATGCGGAATCAACGGCACAGACTCCCGAAATAAAAGTTATTTTTCACTTTGTTGTGTTTTTTGGAAGTCGGCTGTTTTTAATTGTATGGGTAACAGTAATTTGACATTTCGACATTCGGGTTGCACTACCTCTATCTTTTACTGCGTTACTATTGCTTCATTGGAGGTAGGAACGTAGTCGGTAACTATTGATAGATTGCTGACTACTTTGTTGGCCCTCTTGCTTTCAAATGGGGCTGATGGTCGTATTTCATTAGCCAGCGTTATGTTTGGTTATTAAAGGGGAACAGTTCCTATTTCGTCCCAGATCATATGGAAGCTGGGAAGCTCTCTAGCAATAACTGTGATGTACGTTGCAAGCAGAATGTCGCCAAGCAACAATGTCGATGCGCCGGCGCCGCCGTCGCGCCGCTGCGCCGCCGGGCACACAAACTGCATGAAAGTGGACCGGCCGAGCCCACGTCCAGTACTTCTTAAGTAGGTATAGCCCAAACTAGTCCCTTTATGAGCTTTTATGAAATATTATTCTATTCGACGTGATCATTGCCATGAATAAAAGAGGTTGGGTTACTTAGCCGTATCAAGTATCGAAAGTTTCTAACAAATATTAGGCTAATGGTATGGCGGGAGACAAGCGACCTATTCATAACCACAGTGAAATTATAGTTGTATTAGCCGCTGCTGTGTTTTCCCAGTGGTATAAATGGGATATTTAATTTTATGAATAAGCGCGACATCTACCTACGCTTAAGGCATGGAAACACGTTGATATGGATAACACAAAAGAATATCCCATACAAAGAGATTAGCCGTCAGTTAGTAGACAAAGAGAATGTCAATATTGGTTTGTATGGACGGACGGTAAACAGTGGACGTCTCGGGCGACCGACTCCCGAGAATCCGACCATGTTCCGTTCTATATGTAAGTACTCATTTACTATGGTCTCTCAATTGTTTCAGGAACAAAGACTGTCTTTCTTTAAGCTTTTATGGTACAGACCTACACGGGCTTTTATATTATAGACATTCATGAGATATAAATGTATAATGATAAAAGCTTAGAACATAAGATAGGAATAGGGTGAGAAGTGCAAGAGCATCATGACCATTCTAAAACTTTTTTGGATAAAAGCTAATCGTTCACGAAACAATGAGCATCTAACGATTGATTTGCAACATTCCTTTACAATAAAAATAAGTGAATAATTCATACCCAAGTAATAACAGTACAATCATTCTCAGGCATGAGTCGTGAAAGCAAAACATCGATGCCGTTTGTTTCTAAACATTGTGTGCAAATTTCTGTCGATAAAAGCAAATACGCGAGTTCTGGTCGCGCCAGGCGTTTGTGTGGTTGGTGGGATCATTGTTACCCACCTGGAGCATTTCTTTAGTTTTTATAACGTCATACAAAGTGGTGATGACGTTACTACAATAAATGAAAACACTATTAATACTAATGTATAGGAGGAGTATTTAGGAACTATCAAATAAATCCTAACGTTGAAATAAAAAAAGTAATTTTTTCTAAAATATTAAATAGCATAAAAGTGTAAACAAAAAAGAACACACTTTAAATATTGCGGCAACAAACATATGGCCGAATCCTGAAAAAATGGTATAGATCAGTGTACCGGGCACCCCTTTGGCTCAAAAAGTACTGGACCGATTTTAAAAATTCTTTCACCATTTGAATGCTACATTATCACTGATTAATATAGGCTTTTTAATTGCAAGAAAAAATAAAATGTTTAAAAAATAATGTCCACCCGTGCGAAGCCGGGACAGGCCGCTAGTAAGTAATAACTTCCGCTTGCATGACTCTTATCTTATGTATCAAGCTTAAAGTATAATATGCATTAGTTCGCATCGGGAAATAAAATTTAAGAACATATTTGGCGAAGGTTGTTGAACTAACGGGCTGGCAACATGTTGTGTTTAACTGAAGATGTCTTTACCCTGTCGGTGCTGCCTTGTTAACAGATCCATCATGTAAAAAAAAAAAATGAAAAATAATGTCCAGTGACTAAATTATTAGATATATTTGATTGATTTTTTGTATGCAGACTGGAAACGTCATTAGGTATATGAAGTTTGATTTATTGTTGTATTGTCATCCCCATTTTGTATATGAATTCAAGCATTAAATCCATCAATGTTACACTGGATTCCCTTTTCGTGACTCGATTCATAACTAATATGTGGAATTTAATTACTATGATCACAAAGCTTACGCAAAGCTACAGAATTTAAACACTTGCTTAGATACGATTCCAAATACAGAACAAGAAGGGAATGAGCTACATATAAAGTAAGACTATGCTAATAAATATCTGCACAATTACTCACGTTTGTTTACAGTGGAATACATTTTGTATCACGTTCTGTAAGTAATCAAAGCACGTACCATTGGATGAAAACATCCACGAAGTTAATATTTTGCTGAAACTGAACGCACTCACTCTGCACGAGATAATTTTTGTAAAATAGATGGGATTGTAGAAAACTATAGTGTCTGTCTTCTTGATGTTGAACAGTAGCACAGGTTATTTGCAATAACAATTTGTTATGTCCACATTCAGTAAACAGTTCCTTCCGTTAGACAAACACTTGTAGACACTAGTGTTTAACATTGAGAATATAAATATTGTTCTTATTTTCGCTTCTAATTCTAATATTGTACTGTTTAACAGACTAATGTGTCCGCACACGTCACGCGAAGAGGAGCAGTATGGGTGGCTGTTTGATACAAAAATTGTAATTGTCAGAAAATAATTAATTAAATGATAAGAGTTTATGAGAGCAAAAGGTTGTACGATAAAGTCGCGCGCCGCTGTTAATGAATAAATCAAGAAAAATATGTAGCAGTAAAACTGAACCAGTGTTGTATTGAAATGAATGCAGCCATGTATGTTAAGATGCGCACTGGGGAAGCTCTAACGTTAACCTTAAAGCAATCATTATTGCAGTCGATAAGATTGGTTCTACATTCTAGAGCTGTGTCCTCAACATAATAGACGATAAATTTAACCGTGTTTTTCTATAGAATAACTCCCAATTGAAACGTCACGGACATGTACCCACGTTCTGACTCGTACCTATATCACTTGACCCAAACATTTGTGACTGATGCGTGTTTGTTGTTTTGTTATCATCGTGGAATCCGTACTTAATGTTTTCGATTACAAAATACGGACCATCTTCATGTACTTTAATACTTGGCTTAAAGTTTCTTGTTGTGAGTAACATTTTCTGCTTTAACCTGCTATTACTTAGTATATAATCAAGTACGTAGACATTGGACCATAAAAATATTTCATAAAATTTTATTTTGCTCTTGGAATCGCTGACAGGGTGTAAACGTTTTATGGAGTGATAGAAGTCGTATAAATCCCATGTACAATTTTTTAAAATGTTCTTTTGATAGCCAGGTTAACAGAGTAAGGTTTTTGATAAAGAAACAAGACAAACTGTGACTATATATGGATCAATAGATAATATTGGTCTAGACAATATGTTTTGAAGTGGTGGGTGCAATGTTTTACAAGGTAACAAAATTGTACGATATTTTCTTAGTTTGTACGACACGGTGTTCAATTGATTGTCGAGTTGATTGTCACTTGTAGCTCACACTGTATACTGCATAATCTTAGTGTCTTGTCCGAGTTCTGTACATTAATTTGCTTTTAAGCTCATAAAATGAGGTTAGGAGTTGATTGGGTTGATTTCATCCTGCATTAGAAAATGAGAAATATAACATTTGCTGTTCTTCCAATGAATTGTCCATAATATAGGCCATGTGACGGTGTAAATTAGTTTTTTTTTAGCACTAGGGCTTCAGTGCTTTCAGCAGACGCGAAAAACCCTTAGAATTTGTGACAACTTTTTGGGAGCGTCTTTTTACTGCTTTAATAAGTACAGAATTAGGCCATTTCTCATGGCGCTAGATGCTGACACTCAAGGAGAAGACGGTCGTATATGAATCAAACATTGTATATCTACATTCCAAACAGATACGTAAAGTGCTGCATGTTTATTTAAAACGCGACGTTGTATCGAACAGTGTTTACTTTGCAAAGCGCGATCCTAGGCTAGAACTAAAACTAGTCAGTTAACTATTCATGAAAGTTGCTCCTGGCCGAGACAAGAATGCCAGCTGGCGCCACCTCGCTCCGCTAAGGACTTGCTACAAATACTAACTATATAAAATCTCGTCTACCATTACACCTTATCAGTACTTTTCGAAGAAGTGAAGTCGATGTGTTTGTTTTAAAAGAGACATAATTTATGCTTGTGATACCTTTAGAAGAAACTGGCAGCTTGTGAATTACGGTTTAACGCACACTTATAGCAGTAAAAATTGTCCCTTTGAAGGTGTTACGACTGTAAAAATACATACAAATCGTGCGAAGTATCACGCACTTTATAACCCCCGACACGTCGCCTATCACATTGATGCAATAAAGATGGAAACATTATCCGTCGGCTTTTTTATGATTCTAGCGTGACTATGATAAAATAGTTGCAGAAACGACCTATCAACCACAGTCAAGGTAAGGATGTTTGAGGGGTAGCTCCGGCAGCTAATAATAGATAGGGTAACAATATGATGACGTCGATATCTACTGATCATGGACCCAATATAGCGTATTTAATTTTAAAGGAAGCGCTGCATTATGCTGTTATTAGAAATAACGATCAACGGAATCAACGCTAATAACAGGAAAATTGCAATAAAAAAGGAAAACCAAAACTATACCATCCCGCAACGGTATTTTGTACTGAAATGCTCAGACGAAATTTTATGATAATATTAAGTAGTTAAATAAAATAATAGTTATATCAGAAATTAGAAAAATAAGTAGGTACATTAATTAGTAAGTTTCACTTCGGAGAATAACGTCGGCGTGATTGAACTTGTGAATAGCAATCATTGTTATACTACAAACTATGAATTGTAAAAATAACTGTTTGTTTCACGTTGTCTTTATGTTAATGATGGGATGTGATAAAAATCTACACGCGTACGTTCAACACATAAAATTACTCCTATGATTCATGTTTCGCTAGACATGGTTTGAGGAACCTACTTATGAAAATCATGACATTTGTGACCCTCATTAGGATATTATATATGCAATTTTAATACATAGTAATTTGTCATTCATAGATATTGGAGTTCTTGTCCTTAGTCATGAACGGTAGGTTACGGCTTTTATATAAGTAAAAGCTTAAATTATTTCCTAGATCTAAGAAGAAAATATTTTTATCTGTCATCCATCACTTTTTATCAAGTGTAGAATCTATTAATTGTTCTGGACAGAATAAGAAATTAGTATATGTGATATTAAAGAGGAAGTTTTGAAAGTGGCACCGGTCACAGAAAAGTTGTGTGGAATTGAGGAACATGTCATGAGGAAAGTTTTGAGTTTGAATGTGGGTAAGAGTAAAGAAACGACGGACGGATTGTGTGAAAGGTATGACTAGAAAGAGGAGTGATTATCAAGATGACGGCTAATAGAGAAGTAGGTATGGAAAAAAAAACATGTTGCATCGACCCCAAATAAATTGGGATAAGGGCAAGAGTATAATGAGAATCTGTTTCTTTATGAAAAGCCGATGAAAAGGATAAAATGGAGGTACTCCATAAGAATTTATTATTAGCAGACTCGTTTCCTACATCATCGTTTGGATTACAAAACTGTTAAAAACCTACTTGCAAGTTGCACATTTACGTGTACTTGTATTTAACTGTAATTTATTTTTACACTGTCATTAATTTATATTAAAGTTGTAGGTACCGAATTAACAAGTTTATTCTTGGCAATCATCTCGTGAGAATTGAATAGAACGGAGAACGAATTTACAGAGGATACACATAGGTCCAGAATATAATATTATATAACCCGTTGACACCTTTGCGGCATGCGTTAGTTATTTCAAGTAAAATTAAATTCTGCACCTACTGAAATACTGAATTTCACCGAGAGTGAGTCCCAACGTAGGATTTTATTATACTTATGGGAATATATTGTTATAAAATTACTTCTTTGCGGAATTTTGTGTTCGTATCTAGTGCAAAAAGTGCCAGCACTTTCCCACTGTCATGGCCATAACGTATGATATATTGTTTTCTTTTTTCTAAAATTTGTTCCTTCTATTCTATATTAGAGCCTCATTAGAATCTCAGTCACGTCAAATAGTCTGGCTCCATGGCTGCAGCCATATGGGGCGGAGTTATTACCGCACATCCGATACAATGGTGCTCACTTTTACTCGTCCAAGTTGCCACACAATGCTAATGTTATGTCACAATTTAATATTACAATCGCTGATGATGTCGTTCGTCACATTGTCAATCAATTCTAAAAAAAAAAAACAGATGATTCAATATGCTACGATTTATCAAACTGTCTATTACTTGTTTTTCTGTTAAACGCTAATGACTATGAGGTAATGAAATTCCAATCTATTTTGCAATACTAGTAGTCAAAATTAGATAATTAAGTAATTGTAAGCCATTTGCCACCAAAAAAGAGCAAAAAATCAATCCTACTTGTACAAAAAACAAGTGCGAGTCTGACTCGCGCACCGCGGGTTCCGTAGAAAGTAGATAGATACCTATGTAACTACAAATTTACGGTTTTCAGATTTTTTCTTTTACTTGTGCTACGTCCTTGCTTCTTGCCAAATTTCATGATTCTAGGTCAACGGGAAGTACTCTGTACATTTTGATTCTCTTGAGACTGTCGAAATATACGTTTTTTGCGGCATAAACGGCCGTATCTTTTTTTTACGTTAACTTAGATTTTTGATTTTTTTCGCATGTTCAAGGGACCGCAGATCTGAGTATATGGTTTTTATATAGTAACTAGCGGCCCGTCCCGGCTTCGCACGGGTGGGAAAAGAAAAAAGAAAAAAAAAGCCTATATTAATCAGTGATAATGTAGCATTCAAATGGTGAAAGAATTTTTAAAATCGGTCCAGTACTTTTGAGCCAATTCGTTACAAACTTACATACAAATCTTTCCTCTTTATAATATTAGTATAGAAGTATATATTTCAGCTCGATACCTCCACGCGTTTCCGAGAGAAAGGGTCTTGACAGACAGACGGCCAGACGGACAACGGGTTCCGTTTTTTCCTTTTGAGGTACGGAACCCTAAAAACATAAAGGCTCATTCACGATTGTATTATTTACACAGTAGCAGTTTTCACTTTCGTCTGCAATGATAAATGAGGCGATTAACAATTCCGCCCGCGGGCAGGACCCGGACGGCACGTCGCTCGCCGGCGCAGCTTCCGCATTAGCGTCGCCGTCCTCACGGGACAATGCTATGTGCACGAGCCTTTACTTTCTATTCTTTCTGCAAACATAATGACTGCACTGCGACACTAATTAATGTTTGATGCTTATTTTAATTTTAAATATTTTATGCCATTACCTACCGCGAGTGGGAGACCACTTTCACTTACCTAAGTAATTTTGTCATCGCATGATCTAATGATATGCAAATCGTTTGGGTATAATCTGTACAAAGAGGATAAATAAATGGCAAGTTAAGGAAGTGTCGTAGTGGTTTTAAAATGATCGTTGATATACGTGCCTGGTGTAGTACTTAGGTGCTGTATCTATTTCAATTGTTAAGTATGTGTTTATTAAGTATTCTGCAGTTGAACAGTGCTTCCTTCCTCGCTCTGTTCCGGGCACTTCGTCGTAACTTCAGAGTGGTATCGAAGAACTTTTGTTTGACTCGAATGTTACATGATTTACTAATTTGACTCATTTTATAACTCTTTGAATAATACTTAGCCTATAAATTCTGGAAATGTTGATGGATTTGTTAGTTTTATGGAAGTCAAATCATATCGACCTACTTGTGTAAGTTCCAACAGTAGGCACCTAAGTAAGGTAGGTCTGTCGAATTACGCCTAGATGCTAATTACGCCTATACTAAATAACTCACGTTACATACTAGTTAAAATCAAACTTAACACATACGCATCAAGGTTCATACATCCCGAAAGAACCCCGACTCGCGCCCGCGGCGCTCCCCACCCCGCGAGCTAGTAGTCGACTGACGTCCGTGGTGAGTAGTCGCGGTGCCGTTTTTAACAACAGAGAGCGGGAATTAAGCGGTAAGTTTTAATAAAATTTGTAAGTTTAGTAGTAATCTTTAAGGCTTATTTGTTTGTATGATTATTCAACCGTTCATAACCAGTTTTTCTATAGTATTAAGCAGTCGATTTTCCATTATATTTCAAACATATTAGAAGTGTCCTCGACGGTAATTACGCCTAGGCGTTATTACCCATACCAAATGCTACCATAGGCGCTTTTAACCATCTCGTCAGCTTGTCATGAAATTAATTTATTTGCATATTATGAAAATGAATTTATTGATCCACGAAATGTAGGTAATTCATTGTAAATAATATAAAGTTCAAAATATAGTAATAAGTTACCTATGCGCTTTTTCATGCCAGTTCATTGTTTTAGGTTAAAAAATATGTCGACTGCAAAGAAAAAGCGTGCCTCATGGACACAAAGTGATTTAGAAGCTGCTGTTACTGCTGTTCAGACAAACGCGTTATCTAGTTATAAAGCAGCTAGTAGTTATAATATCCCTAGAAGAACATTACGAGATTATTTAAAGAGTGGAATGTCCAAACTAAATTTAGGTAGAAGATCAGTATTTACTAGCGAACAGGAACAAGATTTTGTGAAAAGGATTATTAGATTTGCAGATTTGGGGATCCCGTTAACGCCAAAGATGATACGCAAACAAGCATTTGTGTTTTGTGAAACATATAACATTACTAACAATTTTAATAAACAATTAGGCATTGCCGGACGAGACTGGCTTAAGTTATTCCTAAAAAGAAATAGCAATGTAGCAAAACGCAAAGCCCAATTTTTAAATCAAGCCAGAGGCCAAAAACTCAACAAAGCAATCGTTTCACATCATTTTAAAGAAGTGGAAAAATTATATGACGAATTAGGAATCCGTTACAATCCAGAAAGGCTTTACAATATGGACGAAAAAGGTTGCCGTTTAACGATGCACAAACAACCTACAGTAATCGCTCAGAAAGGAACAAAAAGAGTTCATTTACAAGCATCTGAACATGGCGAAAATGTCACGATCGTGGGTTGTGCAAATGCGTTAGGGAATTCCATACCGCCAATGATTATATTTAAAGGCGTTCGAAGGAAGCCAGAATTCGAATTAAATCTGCCTCCAGGTTCAACTGTTAGAATGGCTCCAAAGGGAAGCATGACTTCAGAGCTTTTTATTGACTTCTTAAGACATTTCGCCAGATACAAGACCTCGGGAAACTGCCTTCTTATATTTGACGGGGCAAAGTGTCATTTAGACTACAGAATTGCTGAAGAAGCGGATATACTTGGTATCACTCTATACTGTCTGCCCTCAAATACGACCCATGAATTGCAACCGCTTGATAAAGCCTGCTACAAACCTTTCGAGAGTTACTGGGACCAGGAAGTTCTTCAACATTTTTATAAAACCCATGCACAAAAATTAACTCGCCCAGATTTCAACAAGATTTTGTCGAAGATATGGTCAAAATGTATGACACATGAAAACATCACTAGTGGCTTCCGAGCAACAGGGTTATATCCCTTTAATCCAAATATTTTGCCTGAAAGCGCTTTTGCACCCTCAGTGTTAACGGAACAACAGGCACCTCTAAATGAAGATAGAAGTGAATCTTGCGATATATCTCCAATGGCAGTTAGCAATGAAGAGCTCGAACGTTTGGTGAATGTTCGGCAGGCAACCCCTACCACTGCATACCTAACACAAGACGTCTCACTCTCACCGTCTCTGATTGAAAGTTTGAACACTTTTGACGTAGAGTTTTCTGCTCTACAAGTCACTTCACCGCGTTCACTGATTGAGTGTGCATCTCCACATGTTACATCACCGCGCTCAACAGTTGTTAGGCCTGCTCCTGAACACACTCCACAACATTCTCTTATTATGAGTCCAACGCCACAAGTCACTCCTCCAGACTCACACATCAAACCACATCCTTTGCAGTTAACTCCGTCATACACAAAAAGTCAACCCTCTTACAGATCGCCGATTGCTTCTACAAGTGGCTTGCGAACTGTAAAGAGACTTGTATGTTATAGCTCGTCTACTGATGCTTCCGACTCTGAACATACTTCTGATAGTGAAATTATTACCAAATTTATCACAAGACCACTTATTCAACAATGTAAACTTGCTTCTGATGATGATGACAGTTCTGACAGTGAAATTATGACAAGATTCATCACAAGATCACGTGTAGAGCAATCGTTACGTATTTACTCATCTGACTCGGATTCTGAAACAAATCGTGAAGAAGACGTACCATTGGCTCAGTTATCGCAAAAATCACAGTTTCAACAATTTATGCCTACACCGAACTATGCAATCACCAAAAAAAGACCACGTCGAAAGGCTTTGAATTACAAAGGCCAAAGAGTAAGTAAAGATTTATTTAATGACCCGAAAGAAACGAAAAAGAAGGCAGACGATAATGAGAAAACAGCTAACAAGAGAAAATTAAGAGAACACAATATAATAAAAACAAAAAAACAAAAAAAAGAGAAAATAGCACAAACTAAAGGAAAAAAAAAAGAAATTCGCAAAAAGAAGGGTAAAGAGAATAAAACTGGGGAATGGTATTGCTACGCTTGTTATGAGGATCGTATTGCCGATATGAGACCATGTGTAAATTGTACTAAATGGTACCACGAGGAGTGTATCGGTTTGACAAAAGATGACATAGAAGAATTTAGATGTCCTGATGGTTGTGATTAATTCTAGCTACGTAGATTTAGATAGGCGTTGCTACCTCAGCTGCGTATAATAACGCCTACATTTATTTTTTTTTTAGAATTTATTTTTGTTTGATTAATGTGTATTCAGACTATTTGATTATGTTTAAACTATGTGCCACTGAAGAAAAAAAAATATTTATGTTATTACCTTAGTAATTTTAGTTTTTTTTTTACCTGGTTGTATAACTGTGATAACATGTTGTAAAATTTAAAAGGACTGATGATTAAGATACTCCTGCTTAGACTTATTAAGTTCCTAATTACAGAAAACTGTGTTCATGCTTTAATAATAAGTAATTTTAAGAAAACTGTACTAGGCGAAATTTAACTTCAGTAGTTTAATTTCGCCAAAACGATGGTGTTTGAATTCTGATATTTTTTGATTATTTTAATAAACAGACCAATAATATTTTGTGTTTTATTTATGTATTAATAAACATACATCCCATGAATACATTCTGTTCTTCATCTTCATTTATTATATTAGAGAAATTTACGTTCATCCTTATGTAGGCGTAATTCGTTAATATTTCAGCTTAGCCAAAAGTCATGAAGTCAAGCCAGAAAAAGAAAACTACGCCATGCCTATTTTTAATCATCATTATACTAGTCAATTCAGTTTTCATTAATGATGATTATTTTGCAGACTTGGATAAGCCATAAACTTGATTTGATAAAACTCATTAAATTATTTCGTCGCTATATGTATATCACGGTGACATACGTATTACGTACGTAGACATTCAACAATTTTCTCGCCATTGTTCTTTACCTAACGTTATTTTTAAAATGAAAATTTGTGATTAGTTTTTTGTCAAATGACAGTACACCTTTTTTATATTTATGGCTCATGATTATTAGTCGAACAAATATTATGCCATAAAAATGTATGCAACTCCAAATGATACCAAAACAAATTAGACCAAATGATAATTATGCAAACCTTTGCATTATCAAAGTATATACATATGTCAAAATGTTATTAGGCTAATAAAAGTTTTGCGAAAACGTTATGCTAAGCAATATTATGCCTAATAATATTATGCCATAAGGGGGATTCCCTAGGTACAAACTATTAAATATTACTAAATAATAATAATAATTATTATTATTTATTTACCTCTCGTCAAATATTACATACATACCTTTGTTTTTGATATTAGGGACAACAATGTTGAGTAATGAGTTGACGTAATAAAAATTGTATCGTGAATTAGAATGGAATTTTTATCAAATAGTTATGTGTATATCATTGCTACAACAACACGATAAGACAAATTACGTCGACTAAAATCTCTAGGAAGTAGGTAGTCATGTACTAGTAAAAAAAAAACAAATAAACAGCTTCTGTATCATCATAGAAGATAAGTTCACGTGAACAGATAGTTAGGTATTTATTTACTACACTCGTGGTGGCAATCTTATCAGGATATCAACACAGAATATTTAAGAAAACCGTGTTATCAATTCTGGTCGAGTTCTTGCGTATTAATATGGTAAAAACTCTATCACCCTTGTGGGTAAGTGAAATTACGGCATCACCTACGTCAGACGCTTGCAATAATTGGGTACCTCTTACGCAAATACTACCTGCCTTAATAAAGGGGGTAATCAATCGACGTTCGCACCTACATGACATTACATAGACGAGTTACTGGGAAATAGGAAAGCACACGATGACACGGGGTAGTTACATTTTTGGTAACGAGATATCTCGATTGTAGAGTATGTTTAGATGTTTACGCATATTCACATAGTTATGTCTCGATCCAAGTATGATCATAATAAAGGTCGGAAAAATTTGGTCACGTTGAGTATGTTAGCCTGCATACATAAAATTCTGCACCTCAATTACTTAACATACCTTCTTTTACAATCCGAAGGATTATGAAAGAAATTCCTAATCCATTACTTCAAATGTTTGAAAAAATTGTATGCTCGACAACGTAAATACTTAACGAAATGAATGTTGTCGAATTGTAAAAATGAAAGCCATTTCAATTGTTAGTTTGTTACCCAACTACCCCGTGCCTGATTCCCAATTCTACCAGAAACTGTGTGAGACTGATATTATGCAGGCACTCTTAATGAAAGCACTTCTAAGTAGTTAGTGCTGTTTGCGTCATTAGTGACTGAGTTTGTTTAAACTTTAAGAGCAGTTGTCATTAGAAGAAATTGTTTCTTGGAACGACAGGTTCCGATGATGACTGATTCAATGACTGATTGATAACCTACGACGTAGTTAAAATATTGCATATAATAATAGCCTCCCCGACCGATTTCGGTCACGGTGGCCAATCTCAACGGAGATTAGCCAAGTACGCAGGAGATATTATAGTGCACAAGTGTGCGCGCAGACACAGGTGCACTCCCTCTTCCCTCACTCTCATAGTACGTTGGGAATCGGCAATCCGACGCGACCGGAGAGAGATCAGGCGCAGGACCAATGGCTTAAGGTGCTTTCCGAGGCACGGGGGTATAAAGCCAACTTCCAAACTCTGAGCTGTTACTAAGAAGTTCCTAATGGAAAAACTCTAACACTTTGCTCGACCCGGGAATCGAACCCAGGACCCCACGCTCAGCAATCGTGCTTGCGACCACGAGACCAACGGGGCAGTTCAATTTCAGTTGCATTCAGATAAGCAGTGTATAAGAGAATTATAATAATGTTTGGAGATAAGAAAACATGTTTGATGTTTCAAAACTCAATTTTTTATTGCATTCCATATTATGTACATAGATGATATGAAATATTGTCAAGATCAATATGGATCCTGTCGGGCACAGCAAACAGCAATAAATCTGTCATGTTGTTTTGTTTTGTATTTATTTTAATTACCATTATTGTAATCAAATATAATGATGCCAGCTTCCTGTTTAGCAGTTGGTTTACATTCTTAGTTATCATTTCGTAGATTGCTTGCACGAATTTTTCTTTTCTTTTTTAACTTTTCTGTTTTCACACATTATGACATTTAGATTTTAAATGTTAATACTTTTGCATTTTAATTTCAACTTGTTAAATGTTTTCTTAGTTGGAGAGGTATGTACTTTAACGAATGTGTTTTTAAGATTAAAACGTCAAGAAGTATGGAAACTTTTTCAACGTTCAGTTGTTTTGTTTGTAAAAACATTTTGTGAGATTGCCTTGATCGCTTGTTTGACTTACAATCCAACTATTGTTTTTATAAAGACTTGAAGATTGAGTAGACTTTAAAAAAATATATGCAAGTAATCTGTAGGTAAAAGTAGCCGAACCACATTCATTAACATTGCATTAGATTGATAAGGCAGTCGGTTTCTTGACCGCGCACGTCAAAAATTTACGTCGTCATGTGTTGTTGTATTAAATACTTATTGTTTGTTTTCTAATCATCGTTTTACATACAATTCGTACTTACATAGAAAAGTAGATAGAAGTTTTTAGTTCAGAAAACTTTGCGCACATCTAATTGTTCATATGATGATTAACTGGATGAGTATTAAATTATTAGAAAAAAATCAATGTCAAGGATGACCGACTACTTAAATTTATTGATTTACGCAAAAAGAAGGAAAAAACGCACCTTATAGGTCACAAAAGACATTACATTTAAACAAAACGTACAAATTAGTCACGTAAATATTTAGGGCGTCGGTAATTAACGAACTCGTAGGGTAACGACTATCTAACAACAGCTGTGAGGTGTCTATAGATTAAGTGGTCAGTAATGATTACTTGCTGACCATAGAGTAGATCTACGACATAGTAAACGAAATAGTTAAGATAGCGTCAGGCGTCAGAACAAGATATGGTTAATGATTTTAGATACATTTAAAATTTTGTTGTGGTTATGTACAGTCATAGGGATCATACCTATAAAGATGTCAAGGCTCATAGAATGTCAGGTATTAACTTTATGACGATGAGATCTACCTTTAACTACAAGCGGGTTTTTTTAGTACCTATGTCTGATAGGTCTCGTAATTAGACAGGACTTAACTCACCGTGTATAAGATGTGGCGATAATAAATATATAAAACTTGATTCTAACTAACAGCCAAATTCTCGAATGTTAAAACACTCGGTTTTAACATTCGAGAATTTGCCTGAAGATTATTTCAACCAGATGTTGGTACAAACATTTTATTAGACAGAGAGACGCCTCGAAGACTCAACAATTTTCTTAACAGAATATAAAACTGTCTGGTATAATAAATTCGTGAGTTCATGACGTCACTATGGTAAACTGTTACTTTATATTATTAGCAGTTTGACGCAGTTATCGCGAAAGTTGGTATTTTTGGCAAGAATCCACGTTAATGGGACCGTCATTACTACGTCCCTACAAACGAAATAAGTGTTTTATTTATTTATATATTACTTTATTGTACACCAGAAAATACATAACAAAAAAAAAATACGATGCGTTATGTTTCGTAATTTAAGCTTGATAATGTTGTTATTAATCGACATTAGTGGTTGCAAACGCTGTTGCTGAGTATTGGGCCTAGGAATCAATTCTCTGGTTGATAAGTGTTATTGGGTTTATCTTTCGCAGTACGTAGGTACCTAGCAGCCTGGAGTCTCGATTTGTGCTCGGTTAATAGTAAAAGACTTGCTCTATGGGACTTTAACAGCTCAGGTAGACAGGAGTAACACCTCTGCTTATTCGTTCAGGGAATATCAGGACGATGTTGTGTTATGTTATTATCTTGCTTTTTATATGCTATATACGAAGTGCCATTTAATGTCTGATGTGATATCACTGGTGCTTACCACTACAGACAAACACACCACTGATGACATCATGCTGCGATCATCAAAGCGCCTACTGCGCGTATTGATTAGGGCATTATCCTCCTAAGATGCGTTGCAATGATCTATCAAGGAGAGAAGTTGATTTAGCAAGTTTTACTTACCTACATAAATCAGACAATAACATAAATATTTTATTCTTATGTCCTTAAATCAAAGTCCTTTATTTCGTATAGCAATCGATTCTACGAAGAAAGTGGCTAAGGACACCAGACCTTCATGTAAACACACTGGCTACCGGCTAGTTTACTGTAATTCATGCATTTTGTAAGCAAAATCTGTGTCTGCACTACCGGTAGTTTACAGCCTCCGAGACTCCCAGTGCAAATACGGCTAACTAACCAGCTACTGTAAACCAGGTAGTTACATCTAAGTATTTTAATGTTTACACACAATTATAATAGGTACATCGAACAGCCCAGGGTTAGCGTCGATATCTTATTACTTCTGTTATGTTATTGAGGTCTAAAATAGGTTATATTAAGTTACTTCCACTTGTCCGGCATTCAACCAAAATGGAATGTTTGGACTACTTAATTACAATTATAATTAGTCGGATTTTTGATGCCCAGATACCCTCTGGTTTAACTTCAAGAATTTGTTAAATAAGGAGACTTGCATTCTTAATCTAATTTTGTAAAGTGAAATTTTGAAACGAATTCCGGCGTTTTTACAAACTACGTAGTACATAAAAGGTTTCATGTTGCTCATAGTTGAGAGCGTAAGGATATTTACCAGTTTCCTATGTCATTGTCTCAACGTGCTACAAAGAGAATCAGCTATACGGACACTTGCAGTATAAACTGTCTTTCTAAAGTCAGAATACAATTTACATTAAGGGGGAAGCCTGCGAAATTCAAATTTTCTTCCTGCAAATAACGTCAGATAATTTGAATTTAGCGGCCTACCCCGGCGCTTCCCCCTTAATATTATTGTAGTACCTACCTAGTTGGGTACTTTACCGGAACAGCGTTATTATGAAAATTCGCTCAAGCACACCATTCGACAAAAGGGAAAGCACGGAATCAAATAGGCATCGATTCCATTGTTTGCTGGCACTTTTACCTCGCGAAACACGTTTGTACTATCGTCGGGTCGCTCCTTGGCATTCGGAACAATGGAAGCGATTGTTTGAACTCGCCTCTCGTGGACAATTAGTAGGAAGCCGATCACAAGATAATGTAACACACCGATGTTCACATCAATAGCTGGTCAATACCGCAAGCCCACTCAAAAGGAATTCCTCGTATTCATAACGCTTATTTCACTTGCCGTTTCTAAGAGATAATTGTGCCTGAAATTATACACGGATAATTTCTATAATCTGCACACTGTTTTTTGCCTTGACCTATACAGATTAGCCAAGCTCACTAACTTGTAATACCTATTCGCTGCTACTAAAATGTTAGTCGGAAAATAAATTAGTGATTTAACGAATTATACTGTTAAGTTCGACTTTAGCGTTCTTTTGTTTTTGTCAGATCTAGTTGGCGTGGAACAGACTTGTTTTGTATCGTGTCCTCTCAGCAATTAAACATTTAAAAACAATCGTTCTTTGCCCTAAATCATTTTTGAGCGGTCTCTGGGAGCCTGATCAACTCTCTTATGAGTATAACCTGTTCATGATAGCTATTAAGATCGGTTGACCTAAAGACAATAATATCAATTAACTTGACATGGGATTTGACATCAGATTAAATAGGGTTTTGGTTTTTAATTACTTTAAATTGCTCTTCCACTTAATACCTACGTTTAGCGCTAACGTATTTAACATTCTGTCTCTGTCAACTTCAGACAATAGAATGAAATATAACGTTGTTCTGAATTCGTTAGCGTTAAATGTAATTAGTGTTTTGTTGTGTAAGTGGGCCTCAGATCCCAACTCAGCTACTTTATGCAAAATATATTGCATAATGTAAAGAGTTCACCGGTAATCAGTTAACAATGTAAACTGCTTACGTTTGCCTCCTTACTGATTGGTGAATGATGGATGATCGACTCGTGGGCATGTCATTGTGTGGCCACAAAGCAACTAAAAATTTAGTGTAGTGGAAAATCGATTTTCCAACCGCCAACATTGCGTTATTTTTCAATAACTGATTTGGACGATTTAAAGATATATAGGTATATGTTTCATATCTCTTGACTGTAATAATGGTTTCTACATTTTAGTTAAGTACCTAACCACTTTTAAAAAAATGTTTTTTTTATCAGTAGGCAGTAGGCACGTCTGAATTCCAGTTCAGCTGCTAAAAATGGTAATCTCTTAAGGATTCCTGTCGCTTGTTTCATGGCCACGACCTGAGACGCGTAAAGTGGGTGTTCCTGCATGATCGTAAGATGACAACAGACATGTCTTTATATTGACGAAGGTCCGAAGTGGGCTTAAACACAAACTAATATCAAATTTGTTCTCGCTACAGTTTCAAACCAAACAGTCCGTTGTCCTCCAAATAACTTTCTCTTGTCAACTTGTCAATTTACTTAGTGATTGAAATAGTTTTACTTTAGTTAAGCATCAAATAAAATTAGCCTTGCTTGAAGGAACAAATAGATTGAAAATCTTTAGTTTCACTTTTTTGTAATTAAATACAGGATTGTTCTTTAAAGCGCACTTTTGGAATTGGTCTTGAAAACCAGAATTATAGACGACATTTTTGTCACCAATTCAGAAATATGTGTCACGGTTGCTGTCAATAAAACTGTGTTATTGTTCAATGGTTCAAGCCTTATACTGTTTTTGTTTCTGGATGATCTATAAAAACTAATAAATTAATTACTATTCTTTATTTATTAACTTTGATTTTAAGACCGGCAGGCTAATTGTGTAACACACTATCAAGTAGCAATGGGTTTCATTTTGATAGTTTTTATTTATTCTATTTATTAGCTTTTTATTTATTTTTTACATACATCTTTGACATAATATTTTTATTATTTGACATTATATAGAGACAAATCAAAATTTTTGAATTCTTTTTTAGTGGTTGTAATGGAAATCAAATCACTTGATTTTAATAGGTTTTTATATTTTATTTATCTTTCTTTGAGATTTTGATTTTGTAAATGTGAGGACTTTGTAGGCCCTGTAGATTTTCGATCTGTAGATAATTTTTTATTTTATCAAGTACCTGGGTACTTCTTGACAGGCCTACGCTGTCCTCCCGTACCTACTGTTATTAGAAAACGTTGTAAAAGCCAATTATTTTTAAAACAGTAACCATGAAGTTTCCTGCCGGTTCTTCTCCATAGGAAACGACCAATTGGAACCGTGCACCTAGCTTCTGACGTTTCATAAGTGCCCTTGTAGGCTTATGTGAAATAAAATATTTTGATTTTGAGTTCAACAACATTCATTGCGTTATTTGCGTTGTTCAGCAGACACATTTTTCGAACATATGAAGCAATGGATTAGCAATATGATTATCAAATTGATTCAGATTGAGATTGATAATGTGTTACGCAATTAGGGTGTCGGAAGCTAATAAATTGTTAGCCTTCTGTTCACCAACATTTAAATCAACTGATTAAATATTTAACAGTTCTATATTTAAAATTTCCTTAGGAAATTTGACATAGATCAACTAACCAACCTAACCGTTGGTTTGAATGTTGGTGAACTCAGGTTTTATAGTATAATATATCAGCCTTAAATGTTCCCACTGCTGGGAAACAAGTTTTCTCTATGTGAGAAGGAGTGGGCCATTTATCCTTCATGCGGCCCCTTGCGTGTTTGGTGGATGTCACATGTCCTCGAATTTTTTGTTCTACGACGTGCCCGTTTCGAATTGTTAGAGACAGAGTTGCAATGAATACAGACAATGATGAAGAATAGTGTACATTTAATTATTTGCCTTGTACTCTTGATGAGGTACAATTCGTCTGCTTTTCTATGCCCGTTGCTGCCATGATTGGAAACTAATAAGCAGTTGCGATATCATTCGGTCCAGGTTTCCTTGTACGGTTAACTTTGCGTTTATTGAAAGGTTACGGAGAATACCGGACTTTGATCTTAGTGCGTACTGCGCGCACTATATCCGTGTAAGTTAGCTCACTGTGCGACTACTACAAAGTACAAAGGACTTTCAAGGTAAATAAATGTCTGGCTTGCCATATTTTTATTGAAAACCGTTCCTGCTTTGCATGGTTTTTACGTCTTGACAAACCATCGAGATTTCTTTATTATAATGTAGGTAAGTTTATTAATAATGTTTTCAATTATCTAAATGCATCAAAATTTGTTGCGTAGTTTAGAAGATCAAGGCAAGACACGAAAAGCGAGTTTATAATATTAAAGATAGATACGAATTGACAAATCGGAATGCAGAAAACTGAGTGTGCGGAGCTGCTACTACTGCTTATAGGGAATAATTATACAAGGTGTTTGGAAGCTGAGTGCAAAGTTTTAAAGGAGTGATAGTTGACACCATTTTAAGCCATACATGTCTTAGACGAAGTAAGTTTTTTATTTTTTTCCCAGTCACAGTTGGTACCAACCTATGTTATTTTTGACTAAAAGTTTGCAGTAAAAAATAAAAAAAAACAGACTTCGTCTAAGACATGTATGTCTCAAAATGCTCTAAATGGTGTCAACTATAACCCCTCTAAGGCTTTGCATCCAGCTTCTAAACACCCTACATATTTTACATCTCCGGACGTGGAATCCTCTTCTATACCATCACGTGACATTAGCATTTACATTAAAAAAAAAAAACAAGTAAAAGGTCCATTTAACTTTCTTTTCTGTAAACAAGGCACGGTTTTAGAATTACATTCGTCCAGAGAATGTTGTATTTTTATAGTGAGATCGGGTTTACTACGTTCAATGTAAACAGTTTAGGTCGGTTTCTACTACTGAAAATTGATCTTGTTGTGGGTTAAAATGTAGGTATTATCTGATGCAACGTTGAAAAAGTGTAAATAAATAGTTAATTTGATGAATTAATTGGAAATTGTTGTGTGTATCTACAATTATTTGATTGGTAATGATCAATCAATTAATTGTACTCATTTACTAATGAGTAAATGCTGGATCCCAATTTAAAGATTAGGTACAGTATGATAACAGGTCAGTTTAAATAAATGGGCCAGCTATCGGTTAGAGGGATTCCCAAAAACATGAATAAATATTATGAATTTTCGTCAACTAATGGAGCCACAATGTACGTTAGTATGTAAACGAGAATGAAATGTGATGCCATTGTTAGCACAGCCGATATAACGGCGACCGGATATTTGCAATTCAATTGCAAATTGAACTATCGTGTAATTTCAATACGAAAGTTCCGACGTATTCAATGGTCCATTTAAGAATTTATGATGAACTTTTCACATTCGAATCTACCCGGTACTCGTCGATACTTGATTGAATTTGGTATGTTTGTTAAACAACAAATCAATTTTGCCGCATGAAAGGAAATTTGAAATATTCGATTTAGACAGCCAATAGTAGCGGTGCAACAAAGGTTTGAAAATATCTGGCTTTGTCGATAGTGATAGTACGTTTGTACTTTCATGAGCTGTTTTTGCGTTTGGCGGAGCAATTACAGTGTATTCACCTCACCTTAGATGCTTTCCTGTCTCGTTGGTTGCCCCGTCGCCCATTAACCGAAGGGAAGGATCTCGGAGGATGGGGGAGAACTGAGAAATGTCCCCCTAGGGAAGAAACGTCCGTGCACTCACAGGTTATCTGTTGCATATGGTTTTATTCAAAAGAATTGTGTCCAAACATCTTATCTTCTTGGATATTGATTGAAGTTAGAAATTAAATAACGAGTATCGACTAGTTCTTGACCTTGTCACAATGTATCGATAGCTGATATAATTATGTAGATCAAAATGTACCTTCCCATTCTAATAAGCAGTTGTTGACTTCCAGATTAATATCAAGATCTTTTGATTTCAGTAATGTATCGTTAACTAAACTAAGCTGTTGTTTCACCATTTCCTGGATTTCCAATCATTTATCATTAGTCTTCTCTAAAGAGGTTCATGTTGAGGATTTTATTTGTATATAGGATGAGCACCTGCGACCCGACCCTTCCTCAAACAGGTAGAAACTTACATGGGTGTATGTATGTATGTGTGTTTATGTCTAGGAGGGTGAAACTGCAGTCACGGACTCAAAATAATTGAAGCAAACCTTGGTAAAGGAAGTTCTATATACGCACAAACTAATCAAATATATGGTTCTTCATTGCTCTATACTATTAGATATGGCTTGTTATTAATAAAATCAAGTTATATTATGTGTTATAGCTTAGTTTAGACTTTAGCCACTACTTCTGTATCATTTAAGATGGAATATAAACCTATCATTTAAACCTATCAAGATGTTGAAAGTTTAAAGACTGTTTGTTAGTGATGAAGTCTTTGTATTTTATATCAGTATTTTTTGTTTAGACTATTCGTACATTATAATAGTGAAGGTTTGGTTGTGGCTGGATTGATTTAAATTTTAATGCTACTGATGACCTGCTGTTCGCGTTACCGAGAATTTTCTTGGTCAAATCTGCAAATAAGCGGTTTGGCTGCCAATAAAACGTTAGGTTTATGTATTTAAATATATTCAAGTTAATCTATACAATAATTTATATTTTAGTATGCAATTTCATCCAATCGTATTCAGGGTGAGTTTTTCCAATTTTAAAAATATCTAATGATACCGTTTTAGTTTTCGCTAGTGATGGATTTGGCCATTAAAACACACTTGATAAATTCACCCTGTTCGTTTATCCTCTTTCACTCTTAGTCCATGCTGTACAAATAAACATAGTCATAATAGGTATATATTTTAAACTCACGATGAAATTGGAAATGAAGCGGTTCCGTGTTTGTGAAATTGTATTGGTTATGTTTAAAATTACCTTCATTGCTGTTCCACATAAGACCTACTTATGGAGGTAACGAATCATAGAGTAAATAGCTATAAATGGCTATACAAAACGACTAAAATAAACGGGGGTTGGAATTTATAAAATATTTAATGTTTTATGTCGTTTGAATTATTTAAAAACATTATTAGCTATAACCGTTATAAAATTATTTGATAATATAGTCCGTATGCACAGGAAATATCTTTGATTTAAATCTTTATGATATAGAGTCGGTTGTAAGTGTTGTAACATCCAATGGCTGCCGACGAGTTCATTGAGCACTGCACATACTACTCGTATATTAATAACTTCAATTGCTTGTCATAAGTTTCGCCGTACCAGCTTTATGTTTTTCCTTTATTCCGACATCAGTAGTTGCAATTAAACAATAATATTACCTTTGATGATCAACATATTCGTATCTATTTATTTTTACTTATAAATATATTATTCAGCCTATTAATGTCTTAAAAAATAATGGAATCAAAAATTTGTCCGCATCGCTGTCAATAGTAAAAGTACCCAAAAGACTGACAGCCATGATGTTTTGGCCAAAAGATAGGCCAGCCCTCTGGTTTAATGATTATTTATTTTATTGTATCGAATTATTGTTATTTATCATCACATTTTTTAAAAATCTTCAAAGTATTATCATCTCTACTTGATGGCCTTTTTTACGTATTGATTATTTGAAGGTTTGGGTGCTGATAGCCGAAACACAGGATTTTGCCTAGTTCGGCCACAGATGTCTAATTAATTTGTAACAAGAAATTATAGCCTATAAGATATGTGTATCAATGTAAGCAATTATGGAAATAAACTTATATTATATTGTATTAATTTGCAGCCAGAGAAAACACGGAGGAAGGGGAAGTTTTTGCCCAACAGTGGGACACAAAATAGGCAAATAAAAAAAGAAGAAAATTTGCAGTCATCACGAGCTGTTCTACAAACCAATTATAATTCCATTACATATATCTCGGGAACATTTAATTGCTCCAGGAATGTCAACTTCCGTGTTTGTTGGTGTTGCCATCATTAGCCGGACAATTAAAAGGCTAGGTTACACCATTGTCAAGGTGCCAAGTGCAGTCTCTATTCACAAGACATCCATTTTACTCGTATAGTTCTACAATACATGTATGTTTGTTCGTTTATCCTTATCGGAACCCAACAAACTCTTGAAGCCACGTGCGGCTAAATCGATTAACTGGGTTGCCACTTCAAACAAAAGCATCGAAAAGCAAGCCAGTAAAACGTTTTCGATATGCTAATTCGTTTTACCTTAACCTTTTAATCAACCTGGAGCTTTGTTCAAGATGTTTGGGTTTTTGTTTTTTGAATCGTGAGTTGCATGATAAATAGTTTGAGGTTTCTGTTTAATGATCAATCCCCTAATTTGATCCCCTGCTAGATAGTCTTCTGTTTTAATCTCTGTCTTACCCACTATAGTTAGGTCTGTGTCAGCTTAAGCATTAGGTGATGTTTCTAGAAAGTCTCGTGAAGACGCACTGGCGACCTACGTTCAGTATGTAGCCCTCTGCAATAAGTCAGACGCAGCTAGTCGCAGTCTCGCCGTTGGGTGTCGCGAACAGGTTCCCGGCTGAAGCAGCATCAGCAACTTGTTAACATCACCTCTATACATATCCACCTATCGAAACATTCTTACTTTCTATAAAAGGAAATCGAAATTATCTCACTACTTGGGACATTCCATTTCTCTCTCGTTAGTTTTGATAATTGAACCTCGCTCATTCGTTTTTACTTTTATCGAGCAACAGTTAAATAAATACTATCATCAACATTCTCACATATGTAGTTACATCAACAAGTTCCTCTTACAAATGGTACACGTAATAGAACTTGACCGTCAATCACATTTGTGTTGCATTTCGATATCGAGAATATTTTTCCGTCGCTTCGCCCCTTCCATCATATTGAGTGCCATATCCGATTGTATTAGGTACACACTCAATTGGGTGCTCTCACTCACTGGCGCGACTCAATCACTGAATCATTACCAGCTGCTCCATTTACAGAGTTATTGTTTCGAGTCTGACCTGATGTACTCGAACATCCCACTTCATTGGGTTGGCTTATGTTGCGGGTCACAGACGCGAAATTCGATTTCCTGTTTCTATTAGTACCGTATGGGCTACATCTCGGAACCGGCACTTCTATCCTGGCCCTCCACATAAACATGACGGAAACTGGACATGAATTGTTATTGTAAATGTGTAAACTTTCACCACAAACACACCCAAACCCTTAAATCCCGTGGCATTGTTTACGAACCGCGCCAGAACACTAAAAGGTTCGACGACCTCACGTAAAATGAATTGCTACTTCGTGTAAACACTTGAGAAAAAAGTAAGAAACGGTGACCAGCAATTAATTCAATGCAAAGAAATGGAATAAAAATGTCTCAATGGACAAAACACGCGGTTAATTGGCGAGTTGCGCTGAGCACATTCTAGTTTGCCATAGAAGGAGGCAGATCTCCGCCTGGAGCGATATAAATAGCGAAGCGGACGGGGCCATAGACGTAAGTGGACACCAGTTTTAGAAGTGATCGCGTCTATTTCGAACAAGTGTAAATAAATCTAGCGAGTCACTTTCGTACACAGTTGTCACTTTCATTGCGCGCGCTCGCCTCGCCTCGTCCTGCGCCGCCAGCGGCCGCGTGGCCGCCTACTCTATGAATATATTCAGCCGAATTATACCTAGCGTCGAAGTGTTAAATATGTCTACTTGCACACCGACACTCCTCTATCGACACTATGATATGACTAAATCGTAAAACATTTCACAATATTTGCATAAGCCACGCGTGATTTTTAAAAGCTTGACTCCGTAAACTTCAAGACAGTGTTAGTTATGATGTTTGTTACTCTTTCACGCAAAAACTAATGAACGGATTTTGATGAAACTGTACAGTAATATAGCTTATACATCAGAATAACACATAGGATACTTTTTATCCCGATATTCCCACGGGATCGAAACTTACGCGGGTGAAACCGCGGGGCGCAGCTAGTAATAAATGAGCTCGATTGGTGGGTGGTAAATTCTTGATCACGAAGTTATAATTCATTAGCAATACACGATAGAACCTATTTTGAGTTATTCAGGAAGAAGCCTTCTTATGTAACTGTAAAAACTGTCGTTCTTTCAGAGGATAAAGGACATCATTCTGTCTAATATTATTGATAACCTCTGCTAACGTTAATTGAATGTCGGATTTTCCACGCGCTATTCAATTTATGCGTCGTTAATTACAAATTAATCATGATTGTATCGCGGCATCATTTGATGAATTTACGTTGATTTGTTAGTAATGAATTTAATTAAATCAGAAAAGGTATAGGTACATAAAAACCATTTTTTGTCAATACCTGTTTCAAAATTTTCTTGGCTTTAGACAACACAAGACCAGTCTCAGTCTCATCATAATTCATAGAGAACTTGCTTTTGTTTATTACATAAAAAACCAAAGCGAAGTCACCTACATTACGATGAAAACCACCATAATCACAAGCAAAATAGGTATATATTTTTTTCATTATATAGTATCATGGGAAACAGGTGTGATTTTATTCCACCGTTTAATGTTAAAATCCATTTGAAATAAAAAGACATAATATTTGTACCTACTGCCGTAAGTTGTATATTTCATGCGTGAGTTCTAGGCATTACTAGGCAAACACGTGTTGAGGACAGGTCAAATTTCACTTGCCTTGGTCCATTCCTCGCTCGTCAGCCTACTCTGTTCCCACGGTGTTGCATTCTTTGCACAACAATTAACAAATAAACTGCTCCACTTTGAGCATAATGTTACTAAGCGGCCATTACCTATGCTTGAAATTCAAAGGCACGAGAAGATTGTTAAATTCGGGCAGAGAATACTATCTAGAGTAAATGCGTGAATTCAAGATACGAATACTTACCTATCTGGCTTTCGACCATTACTTTGTTTATAATACATATCTAACCGCATGCATTTGATTTCACAATTGAAACGAATATTCTGCATGCTTGCAACAGAAAGACAAAGTGAAGAGCGATGATATAAGACATGGTTTATGCAAGGCTATGGCGCGCCGGGACTCGGGCGCACGTCGCTGCGCCGAACCAAAACAAATGGAGGCGACACCGTTACACCACTTCGCGGAATTAAATAAAGTAAAAAAATGACAGTAACCAACGGTAATCTTTGTTCGTGTAAGGTCGAAACCCCGTCTTCACGGTAAAGCACCGCCGAATCGCAATCTAAGAACGCAGCGATAATTTGTCGGCAATTAAAATCAAACTGAGGAGAACTGATGTCGTTGTCCGATGATAAACACGCTCCGCAGCATCCGCAACTATCTGCCAAGTAAACTCAGCGAACATATGTGCTCAAAACCCGCCGAGTAGTACCGCGTGTTTTAAAAGGGCAATAAATAATGCCAAGTCGGCCGGTTGTCACCTTTAGTGCTCCCAGATGGCACAGTTCCCAGTGAAAACAGTTTTCGAATTTAAAAACTTTACATACACACTATAAAGAGCGCCGTTTACATTAGGAAAGCTACTTATAAGCCTTTTTGAGAAGAACGTGGATATGTAGTTACCAAAGTGCATCTTGTACCTAAGTTGTTGTAATACTATCGTGCTGTTCCACATTTGAATTGGAACAGGCCGAGGCCGGTCCCAAAGGACTGGTATCGGTATCGTATAGACATTCACGGCAAAAAAATTATACGCGGAAGCCATCTCGCTTATACAAAACATCAGAAAAAGACAAGTTTCACTTCCAGGAATGCCTGGTGCACGTTAACGATTAATGTAAACAACAAAGCTGGAGAAAAAATAAGCAGTAATGTAGCTATTGTGTGTCCATGAAGTGAAGACGGAAGACTGCTGGCGTGGGAGTGAGCGCGGGAGCCGACCTGCGCGGCGCGGGAAAATGTCGCTCTATGTGCGCGTTCACATCGACGACAATATGCACAAAAACAATCAAGTTGTGCGCAGTCTTAGCGATGAAGATATAATTAACACTCGTAGGTAGGCTCACATGATCCCAGTTGCCCGTTAAGTATGAAAATCTATTTAATTACTATGTTAAAAGCTTTGATACAGGCGCTATTTATTGCCATTCGATACTATTAGCCAGTGAATTAATTAAAGGAAGTATGTTTTCATGTGAATCGGAGCAATCGCAGCGTGCGACGGCTTTTACGCAGCTTTGATGCTGTATCAGTTTACGACTCGTTTCCAAACGTTATTGGAAGGTGGGAGGATCATTAAATCTGAGTTGATGCACACGCTTGTTCCGGGGCGAAACCTATTTCAGAATAAGGAATATTAAGTAACATTAAATAAGAAAAGAAAAGCGATCAGCGGCCAAAGATACAGTAAAACAAAAATTAACGTTAGATAAAATTCGCACCTAATGAAAAATTAAGACAAGTTTTAATTTTTTAAGTTTTAATTACGTGTTGTTGTGAAACATACATAACAACACGTCTTCTCCGAAAGGGTTAGGCAGAGGTGTACCTACCTCTATAATACATCCCCCCACCCTTCTCCTTAAATACTCTTGTGCAAATAGTTTTAAAATGAGTTTTCAGAATTAGAAACAGGGAATTATCATAAATGAAATCTTTTATTGATGTCAAAAACGCCTCCAATAATTGCCTAATGCCATAAGCGGAAATTCTATTCCACTTCATCCAAGTTAATTGCAATGGAAGCCGAAGAGCATTCGGTTTGTCGGTCGACCAGGTGAGTGCTTGTGATTTTGCTATAAGCACCACCGGACCTGTCTAGATTTTAATTTCTTTATATAACTCAAATTAGAATTGGCATTGATAAAGGTGCATATTATGAGAACTGTATGGGAAAAAAATTAGTATGGAGATGGAAGATATTCGGGAAAACTCAATTCTAGGGTGTTTGTTCTTCTTGTTGACATTGTTTTAAGTTTTGAACCTTTATGAATGTAAATCATATTTTAATATAGGTAGGTAATGAGATTGTGTTGGATTAATTTAAATTCTTTGCTTAACTTGTTATTATTTTAATTATTTGTAAAACATTTAGACACAATGTAAATTGTTAATGAATAAATGAAATGAAATGAAAATGAAAATGAAATTTGCAAGGATACCTTGGGATTTTTTTTCTTTTTATTAACTGTATCGATAACAACAACTGGGATTCTTTCGTGGCAGTTTGTTTATCACAAAAACGGTTGTTGAATCGCAACTCAAAGCAACAACGCTTGATGATAACGCCGACGGCGACGGCGATGCACATACCTATTTATGATAGTAAGAATATGTAAATGATACATATCTCACATTTTTCGTAACTCCGTATTTTGGGGTTTTTTAATAGTTCCATAAATAGAAGAGTTCATTATTCGTTTCTAACCAGTTTATTTATTAAAAGTATGCGAGAAAATGAGTTTCCTTTCCTAATTATAAATATTAATTAATTATCAAGTTTGCCTTGATTCTTTTAGGTCGATAGCTCCATCTATTTGAGTGATTACGTCTATCTACCTATTAATACTCGTATAAATACTTAACACAGTGTGGTTACGTACAATTTGGCTTTACTATGTGTATTTGTGTACAATTCTCATTATTTTCAAAGTGTAAACCTTAACTGGAAGAGTGGCAACTGCCGCCAGCGAACAATGTTCATATTCTCATTTATCTGGTAAGTTTCTGTAACCTAATCTGCGATTATGCGCCGGCGGCACGCACGTTAGTTTACATTACGGGTCGCTGTAGACGCTATTGTGTCCGCTGTGAATCGTACTAAACACTCGGATGTGCGCATAAACACGAGCTCAAATGCAGAATATTGGACTACTTTTTCTTAATTCTTGAACGAAAGCAGCTTTATTTCTTTATGGAGGCCTCCTAAATTGGAACTGGTGACTGATCATCATTATCCTTTTCCATCTATTGTCCCCTTCTTATTAGGAGTCGGCGCAACATGTTTTTTCTACCATACACCGCTATTCAGAACTCTGGTGACTGACTGATGATAGAATAAATTAATATGCTGATAGTAAGTTCGATTGTTAGTGTAATTTGTGCATTTCTCACAGTAGACAGAGATCTTTTCTTATGAAAATACATAAGCATTTAATATGATTTTTCTCATGAGACAATACACATTATAGGCAGTAACATTATCATTTTAAGAACTTTAGTGCTATGTAGGAATTCAGTTCAGTTCCTAATATCTTAAGCTGTCTTGTCTTGTGAATTAGCATACCGATCTTACACGATTTAGGGTGTCACACAAGCTGTCCGGTTGTTGTGCTAAGCTGTGACAAACTGTGCAGTGCATGCCAGAGCCACTTGATTAGGTGCTGTTTACACAATACGGCAAAAACAGGTCAACATGACTGCAGGAACTTGGTATTCCGACGGAATTTAACCGACGCGTTAATTAGGATTTATAGTCAAAATGAAGATAGAATATATTTGTAGGTATGTGTTTATGGTGTAGGCTAGGTTTAAATAGGGATGCACAGTCTGATTTATATGGAATGCAATCACACCGTTGATGGGTGGCAAGGAAGCTCCTGATGGAAAGGATATTTCAAAAAGTGCAAAAATCTTTGAATGAATACGTCACTTTAATTTTGCATGAAGTTTTCAATTAGGCATTAATATAAAGAATCCTTAAAATTAAGCTCCGATCAGTATACGATGCCGCTGCATTTTGGAAACAGTTATCACCACATGTACTGCGGTGCTATTCTGTAAAAAGATCACCATGATAACTTAGGTGAAGCGAGCGTGGAGTGAGCTGTCAGTGGAAATTTTTTTATTTTTTTTATGGATGGGAAATCATCAAATGACCCCTCCCGCTCTGGGTGGAGCAGAAGGGAGTCTTAGACTCTCACTGATTACAACCCACCCGTGTTCCTTCCTTAGCCCTTTATGTTCCGGGGTAGCGGTAACCCTTTCGGACAATCCCGCTGCCCCGGCAAGCTTCGGCCCTTACGGGCCCCTTCCCTAAAGCTGACATCTCTTTGAGGCGCGCGTGGAACACGTACGCGCCGTCCAGCACGGGCCTGGTCCTGATCGGACGGTGAGTTACCCATTATTCTCCGCCTATAGGCCCGCGCCTACGGTGGCCGGGAGCGTCACGCGGCTCCCGACGCCCGGACGCCGTGGATGCTTGGGATTGACATTATTCTGTCAATAATCTCTCACTTTACTTAAGTTTTCAAGATGGTCACAGAATAGCTCGGCTGTTCCTAAATTACACTAGTTAAGATCAGCTTTCGTCTTTTCCACAGGGGAAATCTCTATCCGATCTTAACTCTAATATAAACATAGGAAAAACCGAAAATTTTATCAGCCTAGGATAATTTAGGAACAGTCACATGGAACCATAAATAATCTTCAAAAGAAATAGCATGAAATCGGAATTAGAAGTAACATTTAAACGTGTTTTATAGTTGTTTTACTAAATACGATCAAAAGGAACGATTGATGAAGCTTGTACGGAGCGAATCGGTCTGAATGGGGGTGTTACGGTGTGACTGTGCCCATGTCATCTACAGGTTGAAATTCTAGCACATAAATAATTTAGCACAATTTCCTTTACATTTGTCATAGTAACCGATAATACAAGTACACATTAGAAGGGCCAAAGTTTGTAAACTACTAACAGTGCTCAAGATAAGACGTATCAAACTATTTACATTTGTTTTGATCCATTGCGGACAATAATAACTTGGGACATTAATTCCTTTCTTTCGATCGCTTCGTTGAAAATGTATTAAGTATACCTATGTTAGATGGGACTCATCGATATCGGCACAATCATTGATGGTTCCATATAATACAATAATAATTACATCATGTAATCGAAGGAATCTCATTCAGAAGGTCAGTATATTTGGATATCTTTTCTTTTTGTGCTTTCACGGGATTCTTTTCATGGGGTAGTGATTCAGCAAACTGAAGAAGTATTAATATTAGGATTCTTCTATTCAAGTCGTCTAGTTCATTTTGAGTTCACGGTCACAGTTGTTGAAGGTATTCTGTGCAAAAAACCACTTCCTTTAAGATTTCTTTAGGTACTGGCTGGTCATACTGATACCTACTAAAGGTATGTGACATTCCCAAGTACTTTAAAATAAAACTTATTATCAATGTTTCGATGTGTTTTCAAAATATTGGCAGGGGTAAATTGCGAATTTAGATTTCGTCAGATTTTTTGTTTTGTAGCGTTTGCTTGTAAAAGACTTCAACGCACGCTTTTATAGTTCATAAGTTCTAATCTTGAAGAATAGCTTAGTTTTTTAATTAATACAAGTTTGTAATGAGACAAAGCCTGTATAGTAAGAATACAATTTGTTAAAGGCCACTAAGCAAAATAATGTAATAATTAATTAACACGTCAAGTTCATTAAGTAGGCACCTACTGACAGATGATTGCTTATTGATCAATAGTACATACACTTACACTCAAATGTACCAGTTTCTCGGTAACCATCCATAATATTGCTATTAGGTTTGCATGCGGATATTGACCTAATCGGCTAATCGCATTAACCCGTAGCTCTTTGTACCACAGTATTCGTGCGTAATAAATTAAGTAATTAGGCAAGTGTTGAATCAATTAATTACAATAAGGCGGTACACAAGGATGTTCAAAACTTTCCTTGTCAGTTATGGAAAGCTTTTAAAGCCCAAAGGTAGAATAATTAAATAGAATGTGATCGAGCACCGCTGCACTGCCACCGGCCAGGCGACCTTAGTAGGTACAGAAATCTGCGCTCATGGCGCGATCTCTTGATGCATAAATCAGCTGTGCGAGGCACCTACGTAAATAAATTAAAACACAAACACGTACTCACCGTAAACAGACGGCCGTATTGAAAATAAACCGATCACCTCCAATGTGGTCACAAAAACAAACATAAACAACACAAAACCAAAACTGTCAGTTTTCAAAGTATCGGGGGTATATACAACTTGAGGAACAGCACTTGATTCACTTTGCGTCGAACGAGTAAAGTTTCGCTGTGCGAGCGCGCGCGGTGCGTGCGATGTGCTCGGAGGGTTCGAGTCGAATGGTGCTGGCGCGCGAACCCGCTCGCCGCCGCCGCCGCCGTCGCCGCCGCCGCGTGCTTCTCGTGCGCCCACTTCCGTGCACCACTCAGTATGCGTTCGAGCCAATATATGCATTATAATCGTTGATCTGTCCACATCCTGCGGATCCTGCGCTCAACAATAAAGCACGTTGCTGTCACTTTTATTTTATTCGGCCGGAGGGTATTTTAGACCCAGAATATAGTTATATTCTGGGTCTAAAAAATATATAAGTTTATTGGAAAGCTCTTTTTGTGTGAGTAAAGCATGTCTGACATAATATATATGTATGTGTTCACATTGTTTTGGAACATAGATATCATTGGTTGTTGTTTTCTTACGGAAACTTTATGACAAAATACTTACCTACGTAAATTAAGTACCAGGGTATATTTTTAAAATAATTTTTCTTATCTATGTAATTTAAGCAAGTGGAATTATCAAGTGCAGGTTTTTTTTACGACTTTTAAGGTCCTATCGATCGATGTCATAATATAAATTTTACAGGACAATAATAAACTGATACCTAAGTGTTAAAGTAATTATGTCATACCATTCCAAGATACTTACTATCCTAACAAACCACATAACGCTACAGTGGAAACAAGACTTAAAACTTCTGATATGCTCAGAAAGTTACCGGAAGACGGAAACTGAAACAAGAAAAGTATAGTTACATTGTGTAAGTGAGACTAAGGCCCATATTACAGAACGTCACTCAATATTCAAGCATTACTTAAAACTAGATTCAAGCCATTTGATTGGTTGAAACTAGTTTCAAGCCATTTGATTGGTTGAAACTAGTTTTAAGTAATGCTTGAGTATTGAGTGACGTTCTGTAATACGGGCCTAAGTGTTATCTGAGATGCGCATAAATACTCGCTAGACTTCAAAAACATTGTATTCTAAAAGGGAAAATATTATAAAAATAAAATATTATGAATAGTATTTTATATTATTATATTCTCATTATCCCATGTCATAAGTTCTTCATAAAACTTTCAGGTATGTGAAATATCCGAGTTCGTGTATTTTTATGAATTAATTAGGTAAAGTCGTTATTATATTTAATTCCGAATAAACGAATTGTATAGGCAGTTTGTGTTATGTTAAAAATATTCGTATATAGGTTATGCACCGAACTATCCTAAATTGTTTATTGGTAGCTGGGACTTCCTCAATTGCTAAATTGGCCTGTCGCCCATATAAATATGATCTTAGCTGGTGATTCACACTCCCTGCCACTACATTCACTGTAGGATTTAAAACAGTGCGATATGTAAAATTGATTTTAAAATAAATAAAATAAAATTTGTTCAATTCAGACCATCTTCGTCTACATTTATTTAGTACATTACCTTGAGACTATGTTGTCATGACGAGGCAATCAATTAGGTAATATAAAATAGAAAAAAAAATATAGTTCCAGCCGCACTGGGCCGGTGTGGTGGATTACGGCCCAGTCCCTCTCACAGAGAGGAGGCCTGTGTCCCAGCATTGTTAACCTTGTAGGCTGGTTATGCTAAAAACTCTCATCAGGTAACATGCATTCTGATGAGCCTTCCTACAGCTGCCGACTCTGGTCTGTCTGCAATCATCCTTTGGATTCTGTTGCCACCTCTCTCGAATCAGGCAAATTAGTAAGGCTAATTTTTTGCCCATTATAGCGTAGAAGTCACCCACCCTCGCGTCGGCAAACATGCCCGAGGTACTGCGAAATCGCGGTACTCGCACCAGAATCCTATAGGCGTTGTTATACTGAACCCTGAGAGCATTGTAGCCACTGCGTGCAGTAGATCCATAGGGCACTGGTGTAGAAGCTTTAGCAGTAGGCTTTGAACAAAGTTTACTTTTTACTTGAGCTGTTCACTTCGCAAACTTAAGAACAGACGCCAGGCACTTCACCTACATATCTGCCTATCCTTTCGTGGAATACGGCGTGATGTTATGTAAATGCACAACTTCCAATATTCTAGTTATCGTAACTTCTGTACAATACAATCGATTTGTATTAATGGGCTGTTTCGCACCGGGTGCACCCCCTACATTTGCATTTTGCACTGCATGTTGACTTACGGGAGTTTAAAAACTTTAAAGTAGTTATGTGCCTTACAAAGTTATTTTAAAAATTATTTGTATTTTTTTTCCCTTTGTTTAATTTTTCTTCGAATTAATTACTTCACTTACATAAATTAAAATGTTTGCCTTACTTGGCACGAGACTGAACCCCACGACTTAGGGAATCCTAGTTGGAGTCCAGGGCATTTGTAAAAATCTAGCAGCTCCTTGTAATCTGCTACCAGTTTTATTTTTTTTATTTTCAACCGTGTTTTTTATTATATTTATTTTGAACAGCCACACAGGTCAATCAGGTTTGCTACGCTTGCCGCGGTTGATCTGTGGATGGGTGACCATCTTTTCATACCGAGACTCCTCCGTGCCTCAGAAAGCACGTTAAGCCGTTGGTCCCGGCTGTCATTTGTGGATCTTTGACAGTCGTTACGGGTAGTCAGAAGCCCGAAAATCTGACAACCAGTCTTACCAGGGGTATCGTATTACCCAGTAACTGGGTTGTGGAGGTTAGATAAGCAGTCGCTCCATGTGAAATGCTGGTATTCAGCTACATCCGGTTAGACTGGAATCCGACCCCAACATCATCATCATCTGCCTAGCCTTTTCCCAACTATGTTGGGGTCGGCTTCCAGTCTAACCGGATGCAGCTGAATACCCCCACATGACCCCAACATGGTTGGGAAAAGGCTAAGGAGATGATGATGATGATTTATTGTTTGCGCCTCGATAACTGAAAAACGCCAAATACGTAAAGAGAGACCTAAGCCCTCCTCCTAAGCCCATCTCTGCCAGCAAACTGTATTGCATTAGTTGTGACCGGCTGGGTAATTGCGTAACACACTATCAGTACCAATGGCTATCATTTTGACAGTTCAATAACATTCATTGCGTTGTTTGCGTTGTTGCTGAGCAGACAAATTTTTCAAACATATGAAGCAATGGATAGCAATTTCCTTCAATACGATTCATATTGAGATTGATATAGTGTGTTATGCAATTAGGGTGCTGTTCTCACCTTCTCGCGAATAAGAGGAAAATTGAACATTTTATTACCATACAAGCGTAATTTTAAGATTATTGCATTTGTGTTTTGTTTTATATTCTAAGTTATATAGGGAGTCGAAACTGTCTCTCCTTAATACAGATTAGTCAGTGATCTAGCTAGCAAAGCAGCGCTTCACCCAACCATTCGTGTGTATACGTTTTACAAAACTTTTATGAACTATATACAGGATGTCTGAGAAAGGGTGTCGCCAACTTAAGGGTGTGGTATAGACCATTAAACTGAACAACTTTTACCCGGGGACCAACATCGTAATCGTGAATAAAAAATCAGTCGTCCCATACATTTGATCAGTTTTGTATGGGACTGATTTTATATTCCCGATTACGATGTTGGTCCCCGGGTAAAAGTTGTTCAGTTTGATGGTCTGTCTGTACCATACCCTTAAGTTGACGACACCCTTTGTCAGACACCCAGTATATTACTAGGTTCTACTCGCGACTTCTTCCGCGTGAAAATTCAGCCCCGACCCACCGCGTCGTCCCATCGCCCGCCCACGATATTACTTCGTTTCTGACCTTTTTATTTTTGCTCGTTTTGGTTCCAGGGTCGTAGCGTGATGGCTATAACCTTCTTCAAGAATTGGGCTATAAAATGCAAACACCTGTTACCGTGGTTCTAAACCCGCCTGCGTTAACAACCCCTAGGGGTTGTAGAATCATGTGTTGAATTCATGGTTACTCTTCTTCACTAAAAAATATTTATCCGAATAAATTAGCAGTAGCATAGTTTCTGTCTGCCAAGAGCCGCTGAGTAATAACAGACAATTAAGGAGTATCAATCACATCTTAGCTCAATTCTTCAGCTTCAGACAAAGAATCAACACTTTACAAGTCGTCGTCGATTGATGGGTAAGAGAGACTGGGGAAAGACACAAATGTAAACAGTGCTGTGAAAACTCTACCCACCGTTACTTTATAATGATCTGCGGGGTCATTAAAAGAAATACGTTATATTTTCTTTCTTTATACAGCCATCGCGTTGTTGCCTACAAAAGTGTAGGAGTCTTTGAGTCTTGGTTATCAACATGATTCGACGTGTCATTTGAACAGGGCCTCAAGTCTGCTATTACAATAGTGTCAGAATGGTCTATCATTGATTTCATAATTGTTGAGTTTGACAAGTTTGGTAATCTACTAATATAATGGCGTCAGTATGACTTTCCAATGGTCAACCACTGACACTCCATTGAAAGAAACGGCATAAAATGGTAATCTCTTACATACATAATAATGACAAATGAATAAATGTAATGTTTATTGCTATTTACGAAGTTCTTACTACTTCAGATTGCAAACACTAATACGTAGTATGTAAAAATATATATTAAATGAAATCTAGCATGAAATTTAGTAGCAGTTTTTCTCAGACCATTGACCGACCAATGATCGACCATTATGCATTTAGCAGATTATGAACTTTTAGCAAAATGACAACGGGATCGTGTTGGAATGACGAATTTATAAAAATAGCAGACTTGGGCCCCAGTTCATGTGTCATGGGTCTAAGGGCTTACAAACAGCTGATTTTTTTTTTCGTAAATTCAGTGTTGGTCCCATAGTGAAAAACAACAACTTCTCAAAGCACTTCTTAAAGTTTTACGGGTTAATTTTTTAAAACTTTTTATAGTACCTACACCCACATTTTGCCAGTTAATGTTAATGTTTAAGTCCCGTATAAAAGGGGGCGAGCCTATTGCCATCAATCGGGACCAATCCAGACTCCGGTCTGTGAGAAATTCCAGATGGAAAATCCCAATAACACTTTGCCCGACCCTGGAATCGAACCCAGGACCTAATGCTCAGACTTAGAGCTTACTCAGCAGTAGACCAACGCGGTACCAACAGATTTAAGATCCTACTTATAATAATTATAATACTATCCTAATATATAATATACAAGGTGCAACGGAATATACGCAAGTCCTGAAAGTAGTTTGTTCATACTGAATCGATTTCCACTAATACATACGTGATACAGTCCTTTTCCATCGCCTTCATTTTTGGATATATATATATTATATAAAATAATAATAATATAATCTTCTAATATATAAAATTCTCGTGTCACAGTGTTAGTTACCATACTCCTCCGAAACGGCTGGACCGATTTGTATGAAATTTTGTGTGCATATCGGATAAGTCTGAGAATCGGCTACTATCTATTTTTTTTTTTCTAGTATATATATAATAAAATATAATAATATTATAAACGCAAAAGTTTGTGACGATGGATCTCTGTTACTCTTTCACGCTAAAACTACGGAACGGATTTTGATGAAACTTTACAGTAATATACAGCCGGTGGATTCTGTAAAAATCTCACCGTGACAACTTAGGTGAAGTGAGCGTCAAGTGAGCTATCAATAGGGGCAATCCTTAACTTCAGGTGGAGTAACAGCTCGCTTCACCTAAGTTGTCACGGTGAGATTTTTACAGAATAGCACTGCTGTATAGCATAAACGCCAGAATAACACATAAGATACTTTTTATCCCGCTGATAGTTTCTTATAAATGGAAGCAGAAGCGGCAGTTGATCGGTAGACCCACAGATATAGATAGATCTAGATATGGCAAGCATCACAATCTGTATGAAAACCAAGCGGGCAATTTTTTTGACTACCTACTATGACGTCATAAGCACTCTTTCTCACTCACACTCACCCAGCCAGCAGTACTCAGGACTGTGCGCGTAAGAGGCGGCTTACGATTTTTGTACGTAAGCTGGTGCGATTTTTGGCATGCGAAGTACTTGCTCTTGCGTTATCTAGGTGTATCTATATCTGAGGGTGGACCGAACACTGATTGAAATCCGAGGATTGTGTCAATCAAGCCGTTCTAGTCTAGTGAAAGTCTGACAACCAGTCTTACCAAGGGGTATCGTATTACCCAGTAACTGGGTTGTGGAGGTCAGATAGGCACTCGCTCCATGTAAAATACTGGTATTCAGCTGCATCCGTTTAGTCTGGAAGTCGACCCTAACATAGTTGCGAAAAGACTAGGCAGATGATGGTATACTTAATTGGAAAACTTTCATTATTAATTCTGTAAATAATGGTCAATTTAATGGTTTATTGAAACATATTTTGTTTTTGAATTCTGTTAACATTTTTGTCCGAATGGCAATATTATTCATTTTTGTACTTGTTTGTATAAAGTATTGCTTGGTTTCAAATGTTAATTAAAAACTATAAATAAACATTCCGTTTATTTGCAGAAATGGAGATGAAATAATAATTAATATCAACAACGCTGTAAACAAACATGTTCTTCAATTGGTGATTTATTAAATACTAGCTGCTGCCGCGACGTCGTCTGCGTGAAGGCTCTACAGCACTAAAAATACCTAAGATGCCAGTGTCGCTATAGCATTATAGGTACACAACTTTTAAAATAGCATTAAAATTAAGTTTTTTTGCAAGCAAAGCAAGCGAAGAGAGTTATATGGGAATCCTGCTGAGTTCAGTCATAAGATGTGACTGAAGGAAATAAAGAAAATAATGCAGGAATACATTCCAGGACACAAAAGGGTAAAAATACGTACAAAGGTATCATACCTTACAACACTTCCCTATAAACTACGTTGGTAGTTATGCTGCCAGGAGCCAAAATATAGAGTCAGGACTGGTGACGCGGGAGCAAGCGACGTACAGTTGCCCGTGTGAGAAGCAACTCGTCCTGAGGTCGACACCCGCTGCCCTCAGTGTCTGCCCCTGCGATTTATTGATGGTCATCGCGAAGCAAACACTCACGGGGAACTGTACGCGCTTGAACTGGAACGGGAAATTATGAGGTATGAGGGAAATGCGTGGTATAAATACTGCCTCGCCGACGCCACAACCCGTAAGAAGTTCCGCCTCAATGGTGTGTCTGTGGAGCGAGATGACTTTAAGGAGGGTCCCGTTACACAGCTTCGGAGGAGATAGGTTCCGAAGACGCATAATCGGAACACCGACCTTCAGCTTGATGGTATGCGCTGGAAGTCCACTTGCTGACAGGGAGTTCAGAAATTCCACGGGATAATGTGTGGCGTCATCTTGCTCGACAACAATGTTTATCGAGGTGTAGACCACTTCATTCCCCTCAATTTCCGAGAGAATGCATTCGTTAATTGCTGCAGCCTGATCATTTTTGGGCGTCAAAATGTCCCGCTCACATCATCTGCCTAGCCTTTTCCCAACTATGTTGGGGTCGGCTTCCAGTCTAACCGGATGCAGCTGAATACCAGTGTTTTACATGGAGCGACTACCTATTTGACCTCCACAACCCAGTTACTGGGTAATATGATACCCCTTGGTAAGACTGGTTGTCAGACTTTCGGGCTTCTGACTACCCGTAACGACTGTCAAAGATCCACGAATGACAGCCGGGAACAACGGCTTAACGTGCTTTCCGAGGCACGGAGGGATCTCGATATGTAATGATGGTCACCCATCCACAGACCAACCGCGGCAAGCGTAGCTTAACCTGATCGATCGACCTGTGCGACTGTTATTATTTAGCCACGGGCCCCTCCAAAATGTCCCGCTCACACACCCAATAATTCTGCTGGTGCGGTACACGACTGATGTCCCCGTACACACAGCAAATGAGTTCTTCTAAGCTGGATACCACTCTACCGAGAGACTCTGGAAGCACCACCTGTCCACCTATGTCTTCTGGTAGAGTGCCTTCGCCAAGACTTAGAACTAGAAGGACATCGGAGAATTCTTGAGCACGTGCACTGCCGCCAAGCCGAGCTCAAATATTAATGGTCAAGCGCAGCGTATGAACTCGTGACCACAACGAAGATCGTTTCAACGAAGCATTCACCTCGTCAGCCTTCGACCCCCGCGTCACCACAGGAAGCGTTTGCCGGAAATCGCCACTGAACAGAACTGTGACACCACCCATCAAATGTTCGTTCCTGCGGATGTCCTACCGGGTTCTGTCCACGGCCTCAATTGCCTTCCTATTGGCCATCGTACACTCATCCCATACAATCAGAGAGCAATCCTTGAGCACGTGTCCCTTATCGCTGTTACGTGCCACACCACAAACAGGTGTTTCGGCGCTCTCTAAATCGATGGGAATTTTAAACATGGCATGTGCTGTCTTGCCACTCGGAAGCATTGTGGTAGCGATTCCCGACGACGCTACAGCAATAGCAATTTTGCCTTGCCTCCTGACCTCTGCAAGTATGCCAGTGGTAACAAATGGACGGTGTCGTAAATTTGTTTTTGCTCTGAAGAGAACAAAGCGACATGGTCATTTCGCCCGGATCGTAATTTGTCTCAGCGTTACTCCCGATTTCCACGGTCTTGATGCGGTGATGATTGGGGAGCTGGTAACCCATATTCGATCAGTGGATTGCCGCCGATAGAAATGACCACAATCATCTTGAAGTGAACTGAGACAGGTGTTCAGCACGCGTTCATCAGATACTTCGACTTCGTCTCCAGTAGCACGCCTCAAAGCTCGTAGAAAATCTTCAGACAGATGATGGCGATACTTTTCCCACAAAGCTACCGGGTTCGCGACTCCACAAAACACCAAGATGACGGCAAACAGATGACGCATGCGGCTGGGACTGTCACTGACGCTCGCCTCCGCGAGGTTGTCATGAAATGAAATGAAATGATCATCATCAATGAACATAACTTTTTTGTAATACTTAACACCGCATTCTTTTTTAATTGTCTTCCTCAACTCTGCTCAAGATTTTGAGGGTTTTATTGGAACTTGAATTTTTCAAAACGAACTATACGATACAACTTTTATGAAGAAAATGCACATTGCCATCTATGATTTTTAAGAATAACTAACTACTTACCTCGCCAACATGATCAAATTTAAATTATTAATTTCCAAAAAACGTTAACATGTAACTTGATTTGATTTTTATGAAATCTCATAGATGGCGCTGCTTCAAAATTGTCTTTATAGGTACTACTAATATTCATTAAACTATGTTTCTCTGCCCAAGTTACTTAAATGGTTTTTATAGTGTAAAGCTAGATAATAGCATGGCTTACTCAAAAACAACATTTAAATATGCGTCGTTAGATTAAACGCTGTCACAGAATGCGTAAGAAAAATAAAGATTCACAGCTCCTCCCCCGTAGGTGATAGCGTGATAATATGTAGCCTATATATTGACCAGACCTCTTAATAATATTCATGCAAAATTTGAAGTAAATCCATGCAGTACTTTTTGAGTTTATCCCGGACAGACAAACAGACAAAAATTCTAAAAACTATATTTTTGGCTTCGATATCGATAGTAGGTCACGCCCCAAGTATTCTTTTTAAAAAATATTCAAGTACAGTTTTGACTTTCCTACGATTTTATTATATGTATAGATTGGCCGAAATTCAAATGATAACGAGGTACATAGTGCAGTAGATCATAATCGGCCTATAATGTTCCTACTGCTGGGAGTCAGGCCTCCTCTTTATGAAAAAGGGAGGGGGCCGTAAACAACCACCCAGGCCCCGTGCGGGTTGCGGGTACGTGTCTTCGACTTTTTTGGTTCTAGGACATTCAGGTTTCCACACGATGTTTTCCTTCACTGTTTTTAGAACTGTGGTGATGAAATTATTTAACAAAGTAAAGCGCCTGTCTGGTTTCGAACCTACAAACTACAACTCATAAGTCGCGGCCGTTACTATTGGCCACCACTGCTCCCACGAGCTGGAAACTCATTTCCTATCATTACCATAAAATATGTAATAGCCTATAACATGCTCCTATGTACTGTAAAATACCAGTTTAATTGATTGGCTGTCAGTACCTACAGCCTAAACAGCTGATTTGAATTGAAATTCGAACGACAATTGCCAGAAAAACCTAGTTTTCCATTACCAAAAAGCATGGAATTAGTATATACTATATTGTACCAAAAAAAAAAGAATAACACTTTTACTTACCTAACTTAAACACAGTTCTGTGGATAACAGATAATATTAAAAGTGATCTCTCAATTATTACACATAGTTACAAACCGAACGTGAATGTGTATTTCACTATTTCAGTACTGAATGGGTGCTGTTATGGCGAAACAGCTTTCAGGTTCATTAACAAATCATTTTCACATTTCTTTACGAGTGTTTGTTTGGTTTAACTGTAATAACACCGGAATTCTCGTAGCTAATCAATGATTCGCACGCTAAGTACACGAGCGAGACCTTATAGTTGTCGCGTGGCCAATGTTTGTTAAACACAGAAGTTTAACCTGCTGACTGCCGAGTTACCGGAAACGGCGGGGGAACATAAATTCACATAAGTATTATCTAATTACTGTATTTAGAATTCTAAAAAGCTGTGCATCTTTTAAAAATGATTAATGTAAGTAGGTACCTATTTAGAAAAATATTCCATTTCCAGTTTATGTTTAGAGATTATTTTCATTGACTCCTGCATCAGGCATTTTCAGTTTAACTGAAAGACTTCATGAAACTAATAAAAAATGTCAAAATAAGTTGTGATGATATTAAAGCGATTGCTTGAAGTAACTGGATGAAAACAGCGAACCGACAGAGAAGACTGGAAACATAAGAGAAGGCTTATCTTACCTCTGCCAGGGTCGCGGGTTGTTCGAGAGAGATACCGTGGCCTTGCACAGGCAACTGAAGGATCACGGGTGGGTTTTAGTCAGTAGAAGTCTGACACGCTCCCGCTCCGTCCAGAGCGGGAGAAGTAGTTTGATAATTTCCCACCCACAAAAAAGAAAAGGCAAGCCATCATAATCATAATCATTTCAGCCGAAAGACGTCCACTGCTGGACATAGACCTCAAGCACCGCCATTTGGACCGGTAGTGTGCTTCTCACATCCAGCGGTTTCTTCCGGCCTTAACCAGGTCATCGATTCGTCAGTCGCTACTCCAGAACCATTCGGCCATTAGTTGTACCTACCCAGCACAGGTCAAAATAAGCTGCTCGATAAATTAAGCATGACATTGCGAAGGGGTTTTACTGTTTTATTAAATCATCGTCGGATTACGAAGGGTTAATCAACGTGGTGCAAGCGTGACTAAAGCGTGTGCTAGCATCTTATTCTTTACGACCGTGTTTTCTTTCATAATGCTATAAACTGTTTATGATTTCGTATCCCCTATTTCGAACAAAATGTTTGATCTTGAAACGTAAACACACTCAAAGTCATTAGCGATACGTCATAATAAAGGGTTGTTGTGACGAATCTGTAATGTTCGTCGAGCAGTAAAACATTGTAATGTATCTTTGTAGTTTCAAGAATTTAAATTAAGATAATAATTGTATCTACCCAAGTGCATCTATATATTATGAGTGTTGCATCATGCAACCTTCTAAGTTCTGTGATGGGTTTTAAAAAGTATGATAACCTGCTAAAATGTGTACTTTATACCTAATTCACAGTATCCCAATGTCTTTTTTGTTTATGTTTTTTTTTTTAAATAAAATAGGCTTTTTGTATTCTAGGGTGCTAGCTGATATAAAATGCCGAAAAAGGACATCATTCCAGTGTCGAACATTCCAAAAATGAAAGTTCCGACCAAAAATAAAAAACTATTTTCGGGAAATAACAATTTGAGCATTTTTTACTATTACAACGAAAATCTTCCATTAAGCTGCTAAGTAGGTATTTGAAATTGAAAATGCCATAAATATTTTTTTTTATCACAAGAATTTTAAGCATAACATTATAAAAAAATACCAACTTTTAATTCAGTTAAACATCCTGATCATTTTTTAACCACGAACTTGACATTAAAATATGATTTAATATGATTTTTATCATTTGATGAATAAGACAGTACTTTTTTTCTGGCCTTCTTTAATTTTTGGGTACGAAATTAATGATGTCCTTTGATAGTACATTTTATTTTTTCTATTGGACTTTGGCAGATATGTATCTACCACAATCCAGCAGAAACACTGAAATCAACACTATGAATGGCATGGTCGAAATAAATATCTAAGATTTCCTGAAAAGATTGCATTGCTTACAAAACCAAATAAAGTTCCGACAGTATTATTTGTATGAAATCTAATAAGAATACGTCTATCTATTGGAATGTCATACTTAGTCAAAGATATTAAATTATTTCCTAGTAAACGTCTTGAGCAGGCACGGCACGGCGCGGCGGCGGCGACCACACGGTTGAGGCACGGTTGTACCCGTGGTTGTACGTAAGTCCAGCCATAGGAACAGGTGGACTTAGCACGTGACAGCCGGGCCACGTGGCCACTTCAGATGCAGTTCAAGATGTGCTCCAAGGCACGAAACTGACCTCTTTAAGTGCTCGGGAAAGTTCTGATCCAATATCATCGAGTACTCTGAGGGCCTGAGGGCGATCAGACATGAAGAACTTTGTGATTATAAAATCTTTATTTACATCGTATACGTCTGATGGTATGGAAAAACTGCGCAGCTGATCTGTTTCTAAGGATTTGGTATTTTACGTTTCTTTATGCAGGAAATAAATATATTATGAAAAATTAAGATCTTACTAGATATACATACTTAAGTAGTATTCATGAATCTGTAAAGTACCTATGTATCTGCCTATTTAACACATATTTTATGTACCTAAACTACAAAATATATCTTAATCTTAACATAAAATATCATGTAGCTAGCCATCTTTAATTTGATTACAAAACCTAACATGTAGGTAATTAATAATGGCCAGACACGCAAAGATAAAGAATGATGGGCATTTTTGTATGGAGCCTGGCCTGATGACCAATATAGTTTAATGCATGTCAACTTATTGCTTACGACCGGCAATTACTTGGTATGTAAAAATGGTCACCCATCCAGGGACCAACCGCGGCAAGCGCAGCTTAGCCTGCGGCTGTTATTGCTTAGCCATAAGCACCCTCAATGTTATGAGTCAATGGCCCCGATTCTGTTGTTCACAAACTAAACTAAATTTAAGTTCAGTGCATCTTTTTCTTTCTATTTCACTAAGAAAAGGACAGAATATAAATATTAGTTTAGTCCTGTCAAATTAGATAATCCATAGACAAGTTTAGACGTGATTAAAAAATTGGCTACTAAAAATACGTCAATTTACGTCAGGCGCTGACTATTTTGACAGGACTAAACTAATATTTATCTTCTGTCCTTTTCATAATGAAATAGAAAGAAAAAGATGCACTGAACTTAAATTTAATTTAGTTTGTGAACAACAGAATCGGGGCCAATAACTAATCTTATTGAACATTATCGTCATAAACTAACACGTTTACATGGAACTTGCAGGTCTGATATCGCTTTAACCCGGTATTTCACAGCTTTGAAGCTCATAATAAAAATTGATGCTTTTGCTTATGATATAAACTTTCATTTTATGTATATGTGGTTTTTATTGGACATATCGGCCAAAACGGCCATCATTCTTTGTTTATTAAAATAAGAGAATTAGGCTCCTGAAACAATCGTATTACACTTGTTTAATATGAGAGGGCAATAAATCAACAAGACATGAACTGGGTCACGGCCCATGAGATCTAAGCTCACCTGTTGCTATAGTTTGGGTATATACTATATACGTAATAGGACGCTCGGTGGACTAAAGTTTGGTCCCACGGATTATAACTCAGTTTCGCATGATTTATAGTTTATTTCGCTGGTCGGTTGATTGGTGGAAAATGAAAGTGAAATGTCAATTGGGATTATATTAATTTTATGAATTGACTTTCGTTGGTAGTGGTGAACGCACACGTGCTTTGTTTGTCACGATTTAAGTGGTATTTATTAGTATGAACTTCAAGATTATTCTTTGTATTTGTGTTTTAAGCTACTATCATATAACTATATAACTAATTACCACGAAGTGAGAAGTTTGAAGGGTCCTTGCTGCGTTGCCGTCGCCACATGACGCTGGCAGAATAGTTGACATCGGCTCAGATGCCAAAAAGAAAATAAAAAATAATTGTTCAGTCGGAGACTATTTGTGCACCGCTAAACAATGGTGTAGTGAAATTACGAAAAAAACTATTACAGGTGGCTGTTCCGATACATGTAACCAATGGGTGACAAAAAAAAAATCGCGTGTGTGGGGTATCGTTGAATCAAATTTAAAAAGATTATGATGATTTTAAGAGATTTTCTTTTTCGACATATGGAATACAAGAATTTTGGTTACAAGCAGTAATAGCTTGTTTCTCATAGTTGTTTCGAGAAATACTATGAAAAATCAACTTATTGTTGCCATCAATAAATTGTATACTGCGCATTTTTATACGTGTTAAATGATCGCAGGCAGTTGCGAGCCTGTAACAAACTAACCACATTACGACAGGATGACGTGTCCGCACCCATTCACAGGTGACGGTGATGACGCATCTCCCACGAGGTCCTTAGCATTGCAGCGTCATCAAGCATGATACTACACTAGGGTTGATAAGAAATGCATATATGGGGCAATAGGTAGAAATGTCCCGTTAGGTCTTGCTAATACTAAAACAAGTGACGTATTTTATCAACTTTTTGTTATTCCGATTGGTCATTGTTTTTTTGCACTGACAAAGTGTACGGTACATAGCTACGATCACAGCGTTTTCACAGCATAAAATATGTACTATAATACGGTTGCATTCTTAGTTCGCCTGATGTACCTACAGCCTAGACGCAGCTCAGAGATCGCGTTGAAGGTTCGTAAACGCTGCGTAGCGCCTGCGTAGATAGCTCATAGTCGCTATGTAGAGCCCACATTGAAGCGTCGTAGGCACTGCGTAGCACCTATGTAGAAGCCTCGCAGACTTAACGTATGTGCAATGTGTATGTTTTTGTGTGTGATTCGTCGAAAGTTGAAAGTCACAAAAAATATATATATTAAAGCCTTTCGATCAGAATTGTTTAAATTTCATAATGTTTAAAAAAGTATGTGTCACTTATTATCATGTCTTTGGTAAAAACCTGTAAAATAAGGTCAACGAGAAAGTGAACGTGACGTAGAATTGGAAAAAAACATATTTTATTTATTACTAATCACAGTAATCACCTCATTTTACTTTATGTGTTCAATTCTGGTATTGACTGGGTATTAATTAATAATTTAATCCATTCATTATTAAATTATTAATTAATTCTTAAAGTTCCGTAAACTAATACAATGAATATGAACGACATTGTATGAGAGATTTTCACTATCTATACCGCGAGCTTAATGTTTACATATACGCTGTATACCATCATATTGTCTGGCCATTGTTTAGCTAGAAGCTGCATGTAACTTTTTTCTCTCAATAAGATCATGTAATATTTGTCAAGTTTGTTATGGAAATCACAAACACTCCTATAAGCTGCGTTTCCACTAGAGATGAGCGAGGATGCGTAGCGAGGAATGTGTGTAAAACTCCAATAACAACGCTAACTTAGTTCAAGCTATGAAAATAAAGCGATATTAATGGTTTGTTTCACACACATCCCTCGCTACGCATCCTCGTACATCTCTGGTGGAAACGCAGCCTTAAGAGGGGGAATCTAGCAAAATAGCTTATCTTCAATAAGATTTTTCATTAAATTGATAAGATTTAGGTATAAAATAAAAATAATTTGAGTAACTAACTATATGATATTTTCAAACTTTTTGTGGAACAGAAACACAAAAAATTAACATTTTATCGATAGCAAAAAATCACAAAAAAAACCTCTAATTCGTTCGTATTTTCGCGGTGCGATTTAATTGCCTGTGGTATAGCAGGTACCACAAGTTGAAACGATAATAAAAATTACTAATACAAACGCATTAAAGTATCCATCGCGAGGAGCTATACATTTTGTAAGCACACATACAGGGATTCGCAACCTTTAGATCAAATAAAAAAAACTGTTTTGTAATGATTTTTATATAGGGATATAATTATGTTAACACACATATCTAATTACTGTCGTCAGACTTTCCGAGATTCCGAGTATTCTGCATCTGTATTCTGCAGCATTGACAGCGTCAGCATGTACTGACTTCAAAATGGCGGCCCAAATGCTTACGTTCTATGAGTCAGACGCGTTCCAGCACCACAAAACATTAGACGACAGCGCTTTGTATCGCTAAAATATAACCAGAGCTCGTTAGTTTCGTATTACACGTATCTTACTTTGAGTTGATTGAATTTGGGATAATTTGTTGTTGGTTGAATTGTCGCTACGTAACTTAGTAGAAGTTCTTTAATTACAAAATTTATAGTTTTTCGTGACGGATACTTTAGTAAGTTATTTGTTGCTTTAATTTTATTGTATGTCAGAGGTAAGAAACTAGTCTCGTATATGGGGCTGTGACATAGAGTCCTTTCACAATTATTTTAACTCAGATTTTGCATCACTGACCAAATCAAAGTGATCTTTATTCTCATTAAGGTTGATGTTGGGTTGCTGCCATTGACAAGTCCGTCAAAATAATTGTGATCTATATTCTCATCACAATAAGGTTACTTTTAGGTTACTGCTGTCATAGGTAAAATAACTGTGAACGGACTGTACTTATGTATGTCATACACTGCTGTCAGTTTTCGTAAAACTAGAAGGTAATAACCATAGTGTCTTTCTATCTGTAGCCCTATAAACTTTAAAGCTATCAACTTATTATTACGAAAGGGTTTCCTGTCTTCGATGAGTCAGAATCTACAGCGTTACACTTATTAATAGCCTATTATAAATTAGTATTACCGAGAGAAGCTTGTAAATGTCACGAGTGTCTTATTAACTGGGAGTCCGAGACGAGAAAATTCTAAGAAATCACGACAGCTGATACTTGTGCAAGTAAATTTACTGAAGGTGAATGCGTAGTAGTAGACCGCGAAATTCAAATTTTCTTACGTTTTTTGCAATCTGCAGGTCAGTATCAGGTTGTATCTTGATCAATATATGATTCGCGACTTTAATATTATTATTATTATTTTGGACTTATTTTATATATCTCGGGACCATGGGGTCCCGGTCCTTTGGAAGGCGTACGGGGGGCCGAAGCCAACTCGCAGAGGCCCCTTATAAAAATTTAATGAAATGTGGCACCAACCGACGATTATCCCTATATGCTCTATGAAAGTGCACCCAAGGACAACCCTCGGTTGGTGTAGGACTATTGCAGTATTGGAAAAATGAAAAGTTGTACTATGGGTTTTCGAGGTTAAAGTGGATTGGTTACCAAGAACTATGGAAGAACTATGGCCCCTGCCTGATCAATGTTTTATATATACACGGATAAAATGGCAGGGGGTGACTTGCACACTCAATAATGGGCCCCCGGGAACTGCCGCTAGCACATAGTGACGTAGTGACAAGGGGGCAACATGTCCAGAGGTGCTTGAGGAGTGGAGAGGTATTCCACGGCTTTCAGAACAATCCCAGAGCCCGGAAGATGGTCAAGATCCCTACGAGCACTTACTGGAATACTTCCTTCCCCCGAGCACGTTTGCTCTTGCGAATCTCCACTCAAGCCGGCCAATAAAGGCAAGAATGAGGTGGGAGCTGTGTTCCTCATCAGTGTTCACTCCAGCCAGCCAATTAAGGCAAGCCAGAGGTGAGGAACAAGACTACTCCCGGGAGATAGGGTCCGTGGGGTCGCTACTGCCCAACAGCTCGCCACATGCTGCCCTGCGGGTTTCTGTATCTCTCTTGGTCTGGCTCCTCGTCCTAGATCTGTTCCGGCAAAGTAAACTCTTCCCGCACAGACCTAGAGTTCGGAGCGCGCAAGCCCCACCACGACGTCAACGTAGAGATACGACGATGGGGTTATTATTATTATTATTTATAGAATTGTAGTCATTAGAATCATAGTTAGATTTGTTCCCTAAGAACAAACTTAATGCCATAGGCATTTTCTACCAGTCAACCTTAGGTGATGCAGAGACAAACAGTAGTAGGTGCAATCATGAAAATTGAGGAATAAATATTTTAAATATAAAGATACGCATAAATCTATTGAAACCATAAATGTAATATATAGAATAGAATAGAATACTCTTTATTATGTACACCATGTAAATTACAGACATAAATATAGAAATTTTGCAAAGCGTGACACAATGGGCGGTCTTATCGCTTTAAGCGATATTATATCTAATACCTAAACTTCGCTTTGGTATTGCTTCAATTTTCTGACTAACTGACCGACTCTGACGAATCAATCGTATCTATCTGCTTATTTGACCTGTTTATTTGAAATAAATGCTTTGGGGCTGAGTTATTGAAGTGAATATAAACCTACCAGAAAGTGAAAAAGACGTATTAAACCACACAATTTCAATATCACGCTATCAACAGTTTACATAACCTGTAAGCATCCAGAAAAAAATATAAACACGATGTTAGATGGTACTTCTCACCCGAGTTGTGTACTCGGGTGAGAAGTACCATCAAACATCGTGTTTATATTTTTTTATAATAACTGATTGGCATACATTATTTTAATGTCAGACAGTGGCCAGTTCTTTTATTGTAATATTTATTTTCTCCACCAATAAGTTCTCCGAAGCTGACTCATCTGTGGTGTGTTGCAGGCATTTCTTTCCCATAATATTGTGTTGGGGCCCCGATTAAAGCGATGGGTAGGAAATATCATCATAGAAATATATTCATGATCAAAATACATTTATTCAAACTAAAACAGCATTTTTTTAAAGTCAAATTTTATAAGACAGTCCCCCAAAATGCAAGCCCTTCACCACTTCCTATTGCTTTAGCTGGCAAGAAGAAGTGGCGCAACAAACTTCGTAGCAGCACAGCTGTCTGTTCAATTAGAAGAGCTTGAGTCTATACAATAGTAAGTAATTAACATTACGAAACACGAAACATTAAATTATTTGCCGTATGTCAGCTAGCACACACCAATATACCAACAGAAACATTGATACTCAAGCAGAAATCACACTAATATTATAAAGCCGAAAGTTTGTGAGCATCTGTGTGTTTATTATATGTTTGTTACTTCTTCACGGTCAAACGGCTGGGCCAATTTTGATAAAATTTTGTATGGAGGTAGTTGACACCCTGGATTAATATATATGCTACTTTTTGTCCCGATATTCCCACGGGATCGACACTTATGTGGGTGAAACCGTGGGGCGCAGCTAGTAAATGATAAAAATGTAACCAGAACGTAATACCTAAATAAAAGAATATTTTTCTAAAAAGGCCAGAACTGCAAATATATTTATGTAACTTTATATAACTTAAACAAGTATACCTACAGGATTCTCGATTTATTCCGGTCTGACAAGTGTGGTGATAGCAATTACTAGGAGTATCATCCTGTTTTGGTATATCAGCCCAGCAAGTCATGTTTAAGGCAGGCATGTTCTATGTTCTATGTTAAGGGTTTGGTTTCCGCACTTAGTCCTTCAGTTGAACCATTGTGCGTGGGCCATGGCGGCCGTCGGTGGTTATTCCAACCAGCCCACCTCCCTCCAGAAGCTGATTAGGTCTCCTGGTCTATTGAGAACATCTGTGTACGATCTGGGTGTCCCAAGAGTTTCTGATCTACTCTGGGTGACGCCTGTGCACTCAAAGAGCACATGCGTAACGGTTTCTTCAGCCTCCATGCAAGCTCTGCACAGGGGACTGTCCGTTATGCCTATAGTGTGGAAGTGTTTATTCAGTGAGCAGTGTCCTGTGATGGTCCCCGTCACCAGGCGCAAGCCTTTCCTGTCCAGTCGCAATAAACGTCTGGTTAGCCTGCCATCTAAAGATGGCATAGCTTCCTTGGACTGCCTGCAGCCTGGTGACGACGTCCACCAATTTTCTGCTTGTGTATGGGTGTGCTCCTTTAGCCACCTGCGTATTTGGTTGAAGGGGATGGGCACGACAGGTTCCGGTCCACAAACTGACGTACTAGATGCCCTTCTGGCCAGCTCGTCAGCTGCGTCGTTACCTAGCGATCCACTGTGTCCTTTTATCCATTGTAGTGTCACTTTATTGCGGTTCAAAACAGTTACCCGTTCAAGCGCATTGTGACATTCTAGTATTAGGTTCGATGTGATGCATTCCTTCCCTAGGGATTGGAGGACTGAGGCGCTGTCTGAGAGTATGCGAATGCAGGCATCCGTAACTCTTCTGGCTGTTATGGCATAAGCCGCTTGTATTATGCCCACACACTCCGCTTGATAGACAGTGTTGAGCATTCCCAGCGGTCTGGATATTTTTATGTTGAGGTCGTGTGAGAAGACTCCGACTCCAGTTCCACAGTCGGTCTTTGAACCATCAGTATAAATTCTCAGTTCCTTCGGGCCTGAGTAGTCGCACTGCTCCTCTTTAAGCACTATGTTGTAATGCTTTTGAGAGCTGTATTGTTTCGGGGTTTTGTCGCAGGGTGATGCCATCATTGGCTGCCGTTTGATCGCATCTTCTTTTAAACGTATGTGTTTGACCCTAGAGTCTTTGTTTAGGGTACCTGATACATGAAGCCTAAAGGCAGCAAGGGCCGCCTCTTCCCGCACTATGAGGTGTAGGGGCGGCAATCCGAGCATGGCCTGTAGGGCAGCAGTGGGTGTGGTTCTTATGCAGCTAGTGATTGCCACACACGCGAACCGCTGCAGCTTTTCGAGATCTTTTTGGGCTGTGCTCAGGTCTGTCCTGGGCCACCAGACTAGTGAGCCGTATGTAATGATTGGTCGGATGACTGTGGTGTATAGCCAGTGAGTGACCTTGGGGCTAATCCCCCAATTCTTGCCAAGCATTCGCTTGCATTGCCACAGGGATATGCTGGCTTTCGTGGTAATGTAGTTGATATGTTTTGCCCAATTCAGCTGTTTAATGGCAAGCATGTTTAACCGTACTAAACCATTCAATACCGCATCCAAAGAAATTTCACGGTGAGGAAGGTGATTTCTATATTACGTGCCCTAAACATTACAGTCCGGAAAACTGTGGAAAAGGGTCAAGTTCGCCTATGTTGCAGTAAAGATTTTTGTTATTTTCATGGCTGCTAGCAGTAACTCTTTTGTTTATGAATAAATAGTTAGTTCATATGTAATTAATAACAAAAAGTTCATGTCTAAAGAATGTCACTGATGCCGCAATCAATGTGGCACCTACTGGGCTCAAACAATAATAGCCTCCCCGACCGATTTCGTCACGGTGGCCAATCTCAACGGAGATTAGCTAGGTACGCAGGAGATATTATTGTGCACAAATGTGCGCGCAGACACAGGTGCACTCCCTGACTCTCATATTCCGATGATGGGACGGCAATCCGACACGACCGGAGAGAAATCAGGCGCAGGACCAACGGATTATCGTGCTTTCCGAGGCACGGGGGTATCACACCACCAACTTCCAAACTCCGAGCTGTTACTAAGAAATTCCTAATGGAAAAACTCATTAACATTTTGCCCGACCCGGGAATCGAACCTAGGACCCCACGCTCAGCAGTCGCGCTTGCTACCACGAGACCAACGAGCCAGTCAAACAATATAATAACAATCAACCAATCGCATCGTCGACAAAATTGAAGAAGACATAAACAAGTACACATCTCCGCAGTTTTTCAGGCCTAATATCATCTGGCGTTTCGCTACTAATGATATTAAGCTAAAGAAAAAAACTTTTCTCACTGACTCACGACCGTAGTAACCGCAAATCAGCGCATAAAACTCGTTTTTATCCAAAACAGATACCTAGCTATTTATTCAAAGTACGAATCCTGACTCATGATCTGAGCTCGTGATCCGAGAGAATCGTCTTCAATGTGCGTGAAATGTTCATTGTTCTGTTCTGTAGGCATTTTTTAGAAAGTTTACGAAAATAATTAGAAAATGAGAGCGAATTATAAACGTTGCGTAATGTTTCTTTGATTCTTTTATAATTATTTTATTGTTATGACTGTTTCGATGAAGGCCCGACGTAATAGAGACGACCTCTGTGATGCTGTTACGTACGACATTTAGGGCTGATTTTTAATCGACAGACGAGTTTTATTCGTGGAATAAAATTGACGTCTGACGTTTGGACGGAAGAACTGTCAAAAATTCAAAATTATTCCTCCGATAAAATTATCTGGCGTTGGAAAATCGGCCTATAAACGAAGTATGGGTACATACACCAGTGTGTATGTAAATACAGGAACATGAGTCATTTCTGCTTTGTCTACAACAACGCAACGTGCCTGTGAAGACTGTGTATGTCCATAGGAGTCAGTGACCAATAGTATCTACCTAGTTACCATTAGATGGTTCAGCTGATGTCAGGCTTTCACGCACGACATTTTGGTCATGTGAAAAGCTTATAAAGAGTTTTCTATAAAACCTATACAATTTTTGTCCAACAAAGGCTAATTAATCCCCAGTCTCTGAAATCCTAATTAGGATTTCCTGAGTAATATCAGGAAATCTGCTGTCAAACCGCATGCTAACATTTGTGATTGGTGGAACAATATCACTAAGTATATATTAAAAAACAAAGTCCCCCCGCCGCATCTGTCTGTCTGAACGCGCTATACTCAAAAACTACTGAACGTATTCATATGTACATCATACGGTTTTAACCAATGGACGGAGTGATTCATGAGGAAGGCTTAGGTGTATAATTCATTAAAGTTTTATGTAAATTGGCTGAAATATGACGATGATTGTTCAAGATGTCGGAAAAAATCATGCCGACGTTTCACTGGCGTGCGCCACGTAAACCAATAGAGTTATATGAAAACAATGTATTACGGGATTAATACATTGTTTATCTGGATTAACACATAGGGTACTTATAATCCCTTTTATTTTACGACATCTACGCGGGCGAAGCCGCGGGCAAGAGCTAGTAAAACATAATGAAGTCGAATATTCACTTTCAGAATTAGGAGTGCGCTTTTCAAACGAATGCTGGCCAAGCAAAAATATTGTGTAAAACCGTTCGTTCTTGACCTTTTGTATTTTTATTAAAAAATTGTGATTTATATAACAAAATAATCGAGATTTATGTAACAGGAGTGCTCCAGTGACCTAAATAATGCTATTGAGGTCGGCAGAGCATCGGCAATATACTGCAATTAATGGAATATTGTAACATAATAACGGTTCTGGATATTGTACCAAATGTAAGTAACACAACAGCAGTTTAGGCTAAATGGCTGTCACGCAGAGCACTTGATCAAAGAGGCTAATTATGAGGTTGATATTACTCTTTCGGTTATTAAGCGTTGCATTTACCCGGCTAGTTGCCTAGTTCAAACACAACAACACATGTTTATCTTATTTTAAAGCTTTTTGACTTGCTGTCTTGCTGTCTGTCACTTATGAAAAATGGTCTCTGTGGGTTGCAAATGATGCTTTTTCAGAGTAACACAGTCACAAAAAAAAAAACATCGATCGCAAACAGCTTAGGTTATGTTTCAAAATATAAAAAAAAAAACTATTTAATATTTGTTGATTATGATATTTAAGATGTAGTACAGGATGGTGAAAATAACCACCACATGGAGCCCTGACACAGCAGGCTTAGCATGACGCTTTCTATTTCTACGAAGAATAGACATAGCTATTTCTATACAAAGTGACATTTCGTTTCTCTATTTTTGACATCGCACCGTAGAAATCTTTCTACAATCTGTCATTTTGTCTTTCGTTTCTAACGATGTTTGTCTAGGTCTTTTTCCATGTAGACTATTTCAGAAGAAAGTTTTCTATCCCAACTGTCAAAATGACACTGACAACTGACAGTTGTAAGGAGATTTTAAACTTTTTAAACGACAGCCACAAAGTATAAACGGTTATCTACAAAATCATGATTTTAGAGGAGAGCGTTTTGAACGCAAAACTATGATAATTAATAGAAGAACAAAGCTATCTTCTTCTATTTTACATCATTTACTTAATATGGCATTACCAAGGAAGTGGTTAAGGCCAGTATTACTACAATATTTATTTGATCCAAAATACGGTTCATCGACACAGAGCAATTGTTGTAGTTGTCTTTATATACTTACGTGACTTATTATCAGTAAAAAAAACTAATAAAAATCCTATGACAAATCAAAGAATTCTGAGTCGAATTATGTAAAGGAGTATGTATTTCGTAAAAAGTGCAGTTGACTCTTTCTACTTTGCTGCCGTCGTACTGTCTACACGGAACGTCATCTTTGTCTACTCTTCGTCGACAAAACGGTGCTCATGCTACGCCTGCTGGTAGAAGGCGTCGCGGCAGACTCCGTAGAAGATGGCGGGATGAGCTGGACAAAACAAGCGACCAGTGGTCTACTTTAGCCCTTGATAGAGAGAGCTGGAAGCCATGGAGAGAGGCCTTTGCCCAGCAGTGGGATGATGCAGGCTAACAGTAACAGTAATAGGGTGGCATGGAAAGGACATCGACGCGCTAACTGTAACCATGAATCCAGCACGGTTGAGGGAGAGAACCTCACATCCCAGCCGCCGCGGGAGACGCCCCGGGCGTTGGGAGCCGCGTGACGACTCCCGGCCACCGTAGGCGCGGGCTTGCGGACGGAGAGTAATGGGTAACTCACCGTCCGATCAGGACCAGGCCCGTGCCGGACGGCGCGTACGTGTTCCACGCGCGCCTCTAAGAGATGTCAGTAATAAGGAAGGGGCCCTAAAGGGCCGTAGCTTGCCGGGGCAGCGGGATTGTCCGAAAGGGTTACCGCTACCCCGGAACGTAAAGGGCTAAGGAAGAAACACGGGTGGGTTTTAGTCAGTAAGAGTCTGACACTCCCTTCTGCTCCACCCTGAGCGGGAGGGGTCATTTGATGATTTCCCATCCACAAAAAAAGCACATGATTCTAGACCCCCTAGTATATAGATTTTTCGTCGGTTAAATGCTGTTCCATACATTTTCATCTCATAGGTATTGCACTTTTGTATGTCAGCATAATCAGCTTACAACATTCCCACTGCTTAACACAGGCCTCCTCTCTGTGAGATCCCAGTAGGCCGTAATCCACCATGCGGGCCCAGTGCGGGTTGCTTTTGTATGTAACAGCAATTTTTTTTCGCGCTTGCGCCATTTTACCTTTTTTTTTGTTTTCGGGGGAAAACCTTCAAAAGGCACCTGACCTCTGGGGAGAGAGGTCGGGGAGTGTGCGATTTTTACCTCACTAAAACCGCCCCGGTGGTCACCATCAGCACACAGGGGTGGTACCGGTTCCTCTTAAAAGACCAATTCCGGGACCTCCCCGTGCAACGCCTTGCGCCATTTTACCTGCCACCCTATATACCTATAAAATGTACTTATATTAATAGTATTTTTAACCAGTGAGCATTATTCTGGGCTCAAATTCATATCTCTTGTCTGTCTAGTTGATCAAGGGCAACCTGCCAAAGTTCTTAAGTGACCCCGGTACCTCATGGCCAAGGTGATACATATCTGGATTGCCAATAATTACAAACGCTTAGATGATTAATGTGGCTCTGAAACGCATGCGTCAGCTATGTTGACTCACTTCAAAGAAGCTGCGATACCTATATACAGGTTACTGGCTGTATGTTCGCTACTTCCGGCGAAGGCATTTTCGCTGGACTGAGACTAATAGGATTACTGGGTTGCTAGCTGATAACATGGATATAATATTTGCTTAGGAATCCCTTAGCACCTTGATAGGAAAGATCATTTCATTCTGTTTAGGTCTTGTTTGTTGGTTACCTAGTGGTCTACTTATCTGGCAGACAATGGCCTCGATTCTGTTGTTCACAAACTAAACTAAATTTAAGTTCAGTGCATCTTTTTCTTTCTATTTCATTAGGAAAAGGACAGAAGATAAAATATTAGTTTAGTCCTGTCAAATCAGATAATCCATAGAGAATTTAGACGAGATTAAAAAATTGGCTACTAAAAATACGCCAATTTACGTCAGGCGCTGACTAATTTGACAGGACTAAACTAATATTTATCTTCGGTCCTTTTCTTAATGAAATATAAAGAAAAAGATGCACTTAACTTAACTTTAGTTTAGTTTGTGAACAACAGAATCGGGGCCATTCATCTTTTTCTTTCTATTTCATTATGAAAAGGACAGAAGATAAATATTAGTTCAGTCCTGTCAAATTAGATAATCCATAATCAAGTTTAGACGTGATAAAAAATTGGCTACTAAAAATACATCAATTTACGTCAGGCGCTGACTAATTTGACAGGACTAAACTAATACTTATCTTCTGTCCTTTTCTTAATGAAATAGAAAGAAAAAGATGCACTGAACTTAAATTTAGTTTAGTTTGTGAACAACAGAATCGGGGCCATTATCATTTAAAGTTTTTTCCAGTATTTATTTTTCTGGTAAATATAAATCAAAATCGTTTATTAGCACAAAATGTGGTACAAATGTTGTTATATAAAGTTTCAGTGCAAAGACACATTCCGCCATTTAATGATGGCAATACTAAATAGATAAATTAAGTATGTTGTAGCATAAAAGAATAGACAAGTTAATAACATTTTTTTGGACATAATTATATTTGAGGTTTTAGCGTTGAAAAAGTCTATGAACGAAAAGAACAATTTATTAAATTCAATACCAATTTAAATTTAAAAGTTACACATACTTTAAGTACAGACGTCAGCAGGTCAACCTACCCCAATTTCCTAGTATAAAGGAATAAGGTTCACATTCAATTGGGAAAATCTGACAGATTGGGGTAGCTTGATGTGCTGGCCTCTGTACATACATAAATGGTAACGGTAACTAAATGAACAAAATAACTAAAATATGCAAAAATATAAGCACAATCAGCCTATAATGTTCCCACTGCTGGGACAGGCCTCCTCTCTCTTGGGCACGCTTGTTCCATCATAGACCTCATCCATCCACCAGCCGTGATCGAGGTCAAGTGAAGGCACAATCAGCAATAAAAAAAAGTGATATTTTGTTTTTTTTGCATTTGCTATGTTTATAATAATTATACAATATACTTACCAAAAAGGGCAAACAAAAGTTTCCATTTTCTAAAGATACCACAAGGTCAGTAGAATTAAAAATCAACATTTTCCACATTTTCATCACCTCAACAAAATTCGTGTTGATCCAAATTGGGATATCAATTCCAAATATTGGTCCGTTCTTGTATAATGTTGACCAATGAGAATTCCACACTACATTCCAGAGCAGGGGAAGTGTTCGGATCCATCACTTCCGTTCATACAGGTATAGAATGCCTAATCTACGTGCATCTGGCGCCACGATCTCACATATTTGGACCAACATTCCAATATATCGGCTGATGATCCGACACGGTTATATCAGTTCCTGTGGTCGTAGACATCAGGGCCAATGTTACAAATTGCTTGCCCAGGTGGGCAACTATTGTTACGTGATCAGTAGCTGATACTTAGCGGATTGAACTTGACTGCAGGCACGTAAGTAGCATGATTAAATAATCACTAGTTCCTTGACCTAGAAGAACATGCAGTTTTCCTTTTTACTCATGTAGCTTTTTTGTCAGTATGAGTTTTTAGTTAACTGGTGTAGTTGTAGCTTATCAGCAAGAAAGTTCTATCTAAATTGAGCATTTCATGTTCTAGCTATTTCAAGTCCAGGAGTAGTTTAAAGTCCGTTTTAATAAGTAAGGTTTAGAACATTACATTGTTCATACAAGCTACCATTAAAAGGTTTTTAATTATCCGTAATGGTATTTGGCAAACATGTCAAAGGGATTATCGTGTTTATTGGTGAAACTTAAATCACAGAGATAATGGACGTCACATGCCAAGATAATAGAGAGTAGAAAGTGCCCTTGAATTTTATCGACACACGCAAACACTTTAACTTTCCTACGGAATGTTTGTTAATGCATGCTACAAATATTACTCATTTGTCAGATTTTAAATCTCACTCATATTATATGGTGGTTTACGGCAGTAACATAATTTGCTGCTTCCGTCGTTAGCGTGCGGCTGCTCCAAACCATTCCAAACATGAAATGGCCATATTCCGGTGTTGATTTATACAGGAAACGAGGCGTTTCATGTGATCAATGGATTCTGCATTATGCAAAGCAACCGGACGAATTGACAGGATCTGTGATCGAACTTCCGTCGATTAGCAGTTGTTAATTTGATGGATTTATCCAATTATACACCGATTTTACGTTCAACTTATATCATTCACGTAACATATTCGCTGTTTATGTTTTTGTTTATATTTTGAGCGGCATGGTTATCAAGTCAATGGTTATTTGGTAGCTTAAATTGGGCAGATTATCTTTATTATACAGATTATTTAAAGCTAGTATGGTAATGTGGATATTGTTTGCACGGAACGGACAGGATGTGAATGTTACGTAAGAGGTAAACCTCTTATAAGCATACGTATTATTACACAAATGCCTCTTTTAAAAGTAAATATGCAAACTAAAGGGCGCAGACAGGTAAAGAAAACAAAATCTCCTTGAAGGGTGGATTTGTTTGGCGTTAGGCTTGATTAAACGGGCGTGCATTAGGCAGTAGGAAGTAGTGCTAGATGTAAGTAATCGTCAGGATCTGGGTCGCGAGAGATGGCGCGTGTAAGCGCGGGAGTGGAGACGCCTTCCTGGCGCCCGCGCATTCTACAAAGTACTGTTACGTAGGTACTACGCGGTACCGGGATACACGTAAATGTTTTGTTATTGAGAACATATTGATTTTATTCTCAAGTGAGTATGTTTTTGGATTATACAGGGCTGTCCCTGGAAGTATGGATCAAATCGAATAGGGGCGTGGGCAAGGTCATTTACAAACTTTTTGATCCTGAGAATGATTGATGATTGAGAATTATTCGGTTCAAAAGTTGTGACCAATTTTTTTTTAATTGTTTCGCATAGTGCTCAAAGAAAAAAAATCATTAAAAAAAACTATCAGGGCTGTGTAAAAAACTTAAATTGACAGTTCCTGGTAGTTTTTTTTAAATGATTTTGTTCTTTGAGCACTATGCAAAGTGATTGAAAATAACAAAAGTTGGTTATAACTTTTGAACCTTAAAAAAATTCACCAACATTCTCAGGAACAAAAAGTTTGGAAATGACTTTGCCCACGCCTCTATTTGATTTGATCCATACTTCCAGGGACACCTTGTATACCTCACTACAGATTTTTTTTTACAAAAAAAAAAAGTATTTACGAAGGGTTTTTTAATTGATTGGTGAATCATCATAGATATTTTGGGGAAGGCCAAAAATCATAAATTTATTTAAGTACAACCGGTACACATACCCATCATGTATGTAAAGTTTCGCCAATTTATTTTAATAAAAATTTAGCAATAGCTAAGTAGCTTATCATAGGCAACAAGATTATTAAAAAAAAACTATTGTACAAGCCATAATTTAGCAATAGCAAAGTAGCATAGGCAAAAAGAAAAAATTAGGACCAGCTAAAATACAAATATCTTAGATTATGAAATTATCGAAGTGTGTGTTATTAAAATATTCGTAAATTCCCATGGACTACAAAACGAAAACATTAAACCACGAATCTTCGAAAACAGGGGAAGATTGATTTACTGTTAGCCGCCATAAAGTTATTTAGTACATCTGGATATCTGTAATTTATCTTCTTTAATTTATAAATAATGGTTCCAGCTCACCATGACGAACGATGACTTATTCGAACATTATGTTTGTAATATTCTATTAACGGTACTCCAGCATCAGATATAATAACTTATCCCAATTTATGGGACTGTTGTCTATTTGCATAGATGCTTCGTTTGTGATTCGGTGTGCACAGATCCAATTGACCAGATAGGGCGAATTGTTGCCGAGGATAATTATGGGGCAGGAATTAAACCCGTATCGCGTGGTCATATCGGAATACGTTTTATTGATCAGCGAAATGTACGTGTGAATGGAAATTATTTGCCAATTTGGATAGTGTTGGGTGGGAATTTTTGGTTGTGCTATACCGCTTTATAAGAATTATTATCTTTTAAATGACAATTAGTATCTAATTAGGTATACTCTGATTTTTAATTGGCTAGAGCAAAATCGCAGCTATCATTATTATTTGCTAGTATAATTTTATTTGCTAGTCGATCGTAGCTGTCATTTTAGTCTAGTAAATAAAAAAATCAGAGTTTAATTAAGTATTTGGTTTTGCTCCATCATATCTACAAATAAACAAAGAAAGAAAGAAACAAATGCACATTGCACATAAGGCCTTCAATTTAAATTCAAAATACAAAAAATTAAAATTGACTTTTTTCAGTTTGTTCAGTCATTGTTTAATATTAGCTCCACATACGTGCCCCGCTTGCACGAAAGTTAGTTTGAACGGTTTTCGTAAATTGGGTGTGAAAACTGAATGACTTTCCCGTGGGCCCGAAAGTTTTAAGCCGGAACGTTAATAACTCAAATACTATTGTGGCGAAGATCACACCTGTGTCGTACCTACTGGTTCTCAAAAATGGATACACTATAAAGCTTGGTAACATTATAGTCAAAATCACAAGAGACAATGAAAATGAAGGCCAGGAAGCCTCTTTGTTTGCACTTCCTGATTTTTAAGAAATAATAATATAGTCTGGTATATTCACAATGTTCATCCAGAAAGGGAAAAGGCAAGGTTGCCTTGTGAATATTTTTTTTTTACTTATTTTTTTTTCACGAAAACAAAGCATGGACGTAGCAAACGCGAAATGTAATATATTTATTGTCATAATTAGTGTCCAATTAATGTAATAAAAATATTTTTGAAAGCCATTTATCACACTTACCTACACCCATAGATACAAATATCATTTTATCTAATAAATTACTGGCGGGGTATCGTAAGTAGAAAGTTTTACAATCATTGCCGCGGGTGCCATTTTTCGGAATTATTCCGAGTGTTTCTGCGTACTCATTAGTGAAATTGGTCAGTACGTTCAACCGAATCGGGTCCGAGAGGTGTTGACGTGACACGGCTTGACGAAGTGGTTCTACTCATCAGGTACCTACTAGGTATATTGGCAGCCACTCAATTAGACGTCAAGTGTTAATAACTTCTTTAGTAGCTAACATATATTTTATCGTATTATTTTATAATTTATATAAATTTATTTTTTTCTTTAATAGCTAACAAATATAATATTGTGATCAGAGCCTTGCGGTGAAACTCTGGGATTGTCTATAATTTGAATGTATTTTTCAGTAAATACAATATAATAGGTACTCTTTAGCAACACTGGTATTCAGCTGCATCCGGTTAGACTGGAAGCCGACCCCAACATAGTTGAGAAAAGGCTAGGCAGATGATGAGGTACTCTTTAGTATGTACAGTGTACACCATACAAATTACAGATATAATTAAATATTCTTATTGTTATTGGTGAAAGCATTCTTGATTACAAACCTACGCGCCCTTGCAGTGGACATACGACAACATTTAGATTTAATTAGAGGCTATTCACACGGGTCGCTCTACGGTACCGAGATCACGGTCAATCCATATTATTGAAATTAATCAAAAATGCACAACGGTCGACCTTCGACGGGCAACAAATGTGTGGCGTGTGATGAGGCAATGCGCGTCAAATCGCCGGCATTCCGGATCGTTCGCGCACCGTTACGGTACCCGGACACTGCGCTTGCGCAACGGAACGCATTCGCTTGCCGGTTATGTAACGTCTGTTGCATCGTCTGTCCACACTATGCGACGGGGATTTTGGAAGGTCACGGAAAGGAGATGATTTTAAAATCCGGGTCGCAACGATAATTTTTGATAATTTAGACTAACTACAGTCATGGCGTGTTTAAAAGACAAGTTATAAAATGAATAATGTTGTGGATGTCCTCAATGGATTCAGCTATGTTAAGTGACTGATATATTTTTTATTTTTGGTATTATTAATTTTAAAAATATGTTTCCTTATGTGTAAATAAAACTAGCTTCATGAAAAAACTAAAAATATCTAAATAAAACTGTAAGGGCTATAAAGCCATATTACACAAACTGAATATAATTAAATTTTCAAAAACGTCACTGTATTTATTATGTTACACTAACTTATATTATTATAATGACATCAGAACAAAAGTGCTTTCGTGAAATATAACAAAGAAAGAAGTTAAAAATAAGTAATACAGACTGGAAAGAAATAGCGGTGTGTGTATCGAGTGAGTGCGTGCAGAAGAGAAGCGCACGCGGCTCCCGCGGCCTTGACAATGTCATCGCCGCGGCGCCGCGACCGCAGCACAACGTGCACCTTTCATTTGGTTTCAAATAAGCCACCAATTAAGGCTATGCATATATCGCTTGCTTAGTATTAAAGTGACCGAATTCAAAATCAATCATAAATGAGTTAAATACATTGTCATCTATAAAACAACGCCATCTGTGACAAACTCTAAGAAACTCTTAAAAAGTTAGAGTTATACAGTCTGTATAACTCTAACTTTTTAAGAGTTTCTTAGAGTTTGTCACAAGATAAGAGAGTGTTTTAAAGATGACAATGTATCTAACTCATTTATGATTGATTTTGAATTCGGTCACTTTAATACTAAGCAAGCGATATAAAGGTACCTAATTGTTTTTGTAATTACGAATGAGCCCATGAATTGGTTTGTTTACATCGGGCTAAGAATAGACGGGGAATACCGAAAACATTAACAGCCGACTTATTTTGTAAAAATCTCAACAACAACATAAAACTTATTTGCTTTGTCAATCGTGTCAATCCCTATAGCGTCAGAAGGCCAAAATCCCGTAATTAAAAACGTTCAAAATCTAGTCTCAATAATCAATGTTAAAAATTTCTAGTCGCAGTCTCATCTCGACGAGAAACAAATGTCAAAATGTAGGGAAATTAGTGGCATTTTTTGACAGATTGAGACTGAAATCAGACAGTAAACGTTCTTAAAATTACGAGAATTGCCCCTCTGGTGACAGTACACTTCACCTAAGTTTTCACGGTGAGATTTTTACAAAATATACCGACTGATGTCCCCTAGTTTTAGGAGACATTAGCGTTATGTGCTACAATGAAAGTACACAAAAAATATAAACAGAAAACAACTATGATTAGTACAATTTCAACAAATTCCGATCAATTATCTACATAGCTTCTGTATCTCTGTGAAACAGTTCGGCAAATTGATTGGACGGATAAAATTATATTTGTAGACACTGCACAACATATTATATCATGATTCTACTTATACTAAAATAAAGCATTATAAATATTCTAATTGGTGAACGTTTAATGTGGGCGTGGTTTGCATTTGAAGCGTTTCGAAAATGATTGGCTGTACAAAATGAAATTGGCTACTGTAATTACATTTCGATACGAAATGTCAATTTTATGTATTACTGTGAACGGTATATAAAGCTGTTTTAATACTTATGATTAATTTAATTTCAAATTCTAGTTCAATAGTCATAAAACATCGAAAGTTGCAAACTGCGTTTATGTTCATCGTGGAAACTAGTAGGTAACAAAAATTATTTTTTATTTTGTTATTGATTAAAGGTAGAGTCATAATATTATTGTCAGTTCGATGCAGTCCATTAACGCAAAAAATCAGTAAAAAACACTTTCCCTATAGTAATAAAAATATTACGAATGTACGATGTTGATGGCTATGTTATTAAAGTTGCGTGTGTTTTAATGGAAATGGGAGAAGTCCACATAGGATGTGCATTACTCCCAAAGAAAAATATGAGAAAAGGTCAATCAATAGACTGAGGTCGAACTCAACTCACTTTACGCTCACCGAAATTTCCGCAACGTCTACGCGGTGACAAATATCTACACGCTTGCCGCATAGCGTTCATGCGACTTCTACGCAGCATCTACGCTGTCACGTCCTACGACACTGGAAAAATACTCTGTACAAAGGTGTTCTTAAGTAGCTACGATGTATGATTTGTAATTTTCGTATCTTGTTATATCAGTTTCGTGTCAGCTCGTCGCCGGCGCCAGCACAGGTCGTGGTGTCAAGGTGATCCCGATCACGACCGAAGAGTTGTCATCACTCATTGTTCTCTTGTTATAAATGTCGATTGTCAATTGTTATGAATATGTAAGTGGTCAAGTTTTAGCTGTGTAGGTTCTGTCATGGTTCTTCCTTACCTTTCTTTGCTAAGAATGAAGAAATATACTTAATTGTATTTATCTAATCTATATCTATCCAATTTTTATAAGTTTAGTCGCTTTTCGTGTATGTCGGTGTGACCGCGTTGTTATTCAAAACTAATAAACTGATTTTGAAATGGTTTTCACCTTCATAGAGAATTTATTCTAGAAGGTTTATTTTGTTTATTATAAAAAATTGGATGAGTGACCATCTTTACTTACCAAGATCCTTCCGTGCCTCGGAAAGCACGTTAAGCCGTTGGTCCCGGCTGTCAATCGTGGATCTTTGGTCCCTTTGATTTGTCGTTAGAAGCCCGAAAGTCTGACAATCAGTCTTACCAAGGGGTTTAGTATCACCCAGTAACTGGGTTGTGGAGGTCAGATAGGCAGTCGCTCCATGTAAAATACTGGTACTCAGCTGCATCCGGTTAGACTGTCCGGTTCCGGTCCGGTTAGGCTCCGGTTAGGCTTCCAGTCTAGGCAGATGATGATGATAAAAAAAATAACTTTCATATAATAAATAAATCTCTATGTTTTGTCAATTCGTAAAAACCGTACGAAGCAGGGGCGGGTCGCTAGTTATATTATGAGAAAAGACGAAAAATTATTGTTAATTTAATTTTAGAATCATTACTGATTTAGTTACACGTTGAAAGTCATGTTTTTGCCCATCATTTCCTCTTATAACATTATTTCTGTTCTATTAGTGCTATGTTTTCAAGCCACGCTTCTAACTCTATACGCCCTAACTCTACAAGACTTAACTTCGCAAATTACACCTTAGTCCAAAATATATGGCTTGGTCGTTTCGTTACTACAAGAACCATTGTATAACAGTATGAGAGTTTTTCACCTTACGCTCATGTGAATGTAGCAAAATAGCCAAGTCATATATTTTGACTAAGGTGTATTTTGCGAAGTTAGGTCTTGTAGAGTTAGGGCGTGTAGAGTTAGAAGCTTGGCTCTACATGAGATCTAATTACTTTTTGACAGCGCGAGCTACATGGTCTCGTCTTGGCAACATTTAACATGAAATGTTTTTGTGGGATTTCATTTCTTTTTGTAAGTTGCTTATGTATGATATTATATTTTTTATTCATTATTTGACTAACTATTTACACTAGAAACTAAATTAAAAGACTAAATTACTATACAAATAAATACAAAAAAATAAACAAAGGACACTTAGGCGTCGAAGTACTCGTCCGCATCGCTGTCATCCGGAAAAGTGCCCAGAAGACTGGCAGCATTGCCACGTTGAATGGCAATGCTAATTCTTTGACCAAAGAAAGACCCAGCCCTCTGGTCACGTGAAGTGTCGACCAGCCGGCGAGAAATTTCATTAAAAAGGAGACGCGCACTCGGGCCCCAAGACCCGAGCGTTTCGACCCCAAACGGCTCAAAGCTGTAGTTGCCCATAAGGTTGCAGTATTTGCGCCGCTTGAGGGTCTCAGCAGCAGCAGCAGCGGCGCCAGCACAGCCCGCCGTGCTAGGAACATGAGATGGCGCAAGATGTATGATACACTTTTATCCCGTAATGCAAGGGTTTGAGTGATGTTTTTTTTAAATTACGTTTTAATTTGTAAGAAGAATGTATGTAGGTACTTGTATAATTTTCAGATCTCAAGCATAAAATTATGTTTGTATGGGAAAACCGAAACAAGTCATTCCTTAATTTAAAGGGTAGGAGATGATTTACTAAAAATCCTGAAATACATATCTTATTATTTATAACAAGGATACCCTATATAAATTTTCAGACCTCTAGCATCAAAATTTACGGAAGTCTCATACAAACTTTCACCCCCTAGTTTAAGGGGTTGGGGGGTAAAAGTTTCAGGTTTTAAGATTTTTTTGTTGTTTGTGTACTATTACTAGCTTACATATCAAATTTCAGCTTTCTAGGACTTCAGGAAGAACCTCAATAATATTGATGATCATCAGTGAGTCAGTAAGTCAGTGAATCAGTGACGAAATCGGGGTATTTTAGATATCAAAAAATCTAAAGTATAAGAGCTATGCAATTGCAACTTTATAGGTTTAATATGACAACCACTGACATCATATCCCGAAAATCATCTAATATTCCCACTGCTGGGACACAGGCCTCGTCTCTGTGAGAGTAGGCTGTAAGCCTGTAATCCACCACGCGGGCCCAGTGCGGGTAGGACATGCCGGTTTCCTCACGATGTTTTCCTTCACCGTTTTGTATTATTAAATTTTACAGAGAGTCTGTCTGAATAAGTCTTGAAAATTACGGTTCTTTATATTTTTATGTCACAGAATTGTTTTCGCAGACTGATCGATGTTAATTCACTTTATGTTTTGCAATGTTTTGCTTCATAAATTGTGACAGGCTTGTGGAAAATAATATACAAATACTTGTACGCACAATAACATGTCAAAATATTAAAGTATTTATGAAACCATCGATTTACATAAATTGAGTAGGTATTTCCAAGTGCGTAATAAAGGCACATGATTTTGGGAATATTTGAAAATGCGTAGGCAGGTAAGTTTTACAGAATAGATCGACAGAACAAAACTAAAGAATAATCTATTAGATACGAACTAAACTGTAAACTATCACACAACTGTATGCACACCAGTACCACTTCAATCTTCAAAACAAATCTTGAGATGTTTAATCATTAGCCTAATCAAACTAACATTGGTAATGTTAACGGTGTTAGATACCCCAAGTCCCGGCGGTTGACTCATACAGCTTCATCAACGTCCAAAACTTATTAAAATGCTTAATTAACGTCAGAACCACGTCTAAATCCAATAACTTATATGTCAATACGTTTCAAATATAAGCTAAGATTTAAATCGATCGTCTTTCTCTGTCAATATGGAATGGTAAATATTGTACTTATTGTTAACAGAAGCACATTATGTATGTGTATGAGTACAAACCGCAATCAAACAAACAAAACGAAAGAAACAGTTTATATACATCAAATGAAATAAGAACTACATAAAAAAGCGAGTCTGGATGTGTTTCAATAAATTTTACATATGTTTATATACTTTAATCTGTTACGCCTGATTGTTTTATTGGAGATGCGCCAAAAAGCACGGTAGGTACTATACTACTCCACTATAATATCCATTTGTTGGTACTCCTGGTATATGTGTATGTAAGGTTACGTATGGAAAGTTTGTAGTATTTCAATATTGTTTAGTTCAAACTTCAGGGATTCGCAACCTTTGTTTTACCAAGAGGGCAATTCTCGTAGTTTTAAGAACGTTCACAAGTCTGATTCTAGTCTCAATCCGTCAAAAATACCTCATAATTGCCCTACATTTTGACAAGTTTTTGACATTTGTTTATCGCCGAGATGAGATTGCGACTAGATTTTGAACGTTTTTAATTACGAGAATTGGCCTTCTGGTCGCGTAACTAACTACTCTATGGTATTCAGTTTGTTGCAACGTAATCAACGTTGCAACAAACTGAATACCATAGAGTATACCGTACTGAATACCGTACTTTTTGTGAACTGTGCTGCAAAAATAAGTTACCCTTGAAAGCGCGAGCTTTTAACTTGAACTCATTTTTGCTGTTTTCAGTGAGTGCTACCGGGCTACCGCTCCAGCAGCGTATCGTTTTATTCAGTCGTTGTTTTTGACAAGATAAAACCTATCAATATCTGCCTTTCAAGCTGCAGAGAAAACTGCAGTGGCCTCCAATAGTTAGTTGACAATTTTCTTCTTCAGCGTTGATGAGACATTATGTATTAAAATAAAAAAAAAAGATCGGATACTCCTAAGGGATTACTTGATTATTTTTTATGACAAGTCAAAGGTTACTCATAATTTTAAATCATAATGTGGTGTGTCAAAGCTGAAGTGGAAAATGTCAACTAACTTTTGGAGGCCTATAAGTTGAAATCGTGTTTCATCATCATCATCTGCCTAGCCTTTTCCCAACTATGTTGAGGTCGGCTTCTAGTCTAACCGGATGCAGCTGAATACCAGTATTTTACATGAAGCAACTGCTTAAGTATCTGACCTCCACAACCCAGTTGAAATCGTGTATATGTTGTCTCGTTCAACTGTATACCATCGAATGAGAGATTTATAAAGAAAAACAAGCTGTATCATTTGGTTTTACCGCGCAATTCGTTCAACTCATTAGTTTTGGAATATTGCGATCTTGAAACCTGATACGTAAAATGCTCGCACATAGAAACCCAACTTCTACGTCGAGTCAATTAAAAATTATAGCGTGAAAATTCAATTTATTTTCTTCTTCAGGAAATTAAACTGATTATAGAGAACTTAAAAGTTTTAAGTAGTTTCGTTTACGTAAACTATAAACACACTCGTTGAAAGAAATATTTTCTAGAACTGCTTTCTAGATTCGATAATAAGATAATGCAAAGAGGAGAGAGGACTGCGAAGTATACAAGATGTAACATAATAATAAATGCAAGTCCTGAAAGTAGTTCATAATTGACTACTGAATCGATTTCAGTAACTTTTAATATAGGTGTTTTTTTCAAAAATTAAATTATGTTTTTTTCATACTAACCGCCGATTATGCCAAATAAACTTAAACCTTACTTCAAGGTTATAAGACTCAATTTTAAATACATAAAGTAATGCTAGTGTCAACACGATTTTCTAAAAATAGCAAGCTTTAAAAAATAAGTCTTGGTCATTGTATTGTGCTTTAAACTCAATAATCTAATTGGGGTGTATGAGGTTTTGCGTTAATTATGTTACAAATTGTATAGCTGTTTCCTGTACGACAGGACGATATAAGCCTAAAACTCTATTATGCGATATGAATTTCCGGAAGTAAGAGAGACGGGTAAAAACTCCAAAAAATGTGCTCTGCGGTTAATCAAAAGCCCAAGGGAAAAAGCCGGACCTTTGTCAGTTCTCAGTGCTAGTGATTTTTTTCCAGGATTACACCGCACATAGCCTGTGGCTTTTTCTGCTCCAGAAATTGCATGTCGGACACTGGACAGAGTAACTGTGTTTGTGTGTTAGATTTTCAGTCATGGATATATGTATGTCAATTTCTACATGTTGTCGTAACGTTTTTAATGTTGGCAGCTAGAAAATATTACTATAATTCTAAGTACAGATGCTTTGGTATCAGCCTGAGAGAAAGAAACCACCAGCTTAAATCTAACGCTTGCTTTTTTCAGATTATTAAAAGTTCAGGTTTCTCATGATCTTCTTCACTCAAGCTTCAGTCATTCTTCATGTCTTCAGTCTTCAGGTCTTCAGTCATGTCCAAGTTGGTCTTGAGAGGTACATACATAATTATGACATACGTATTTTATGTTTTTGGCATTATATGAATCTGCACCTCTGCCTAACACCATGTATTTAGACGATTGTGATTGGCCCCGATTCTGTTGTTCACAAACTAAATTAAATTTAAATTCAGTGCATCTTTTTTTTCTATTTCATTATGAAAAGGACAGAAGATAAATATTAGTTTAACCAAGTCAAATTAGATAATCCATAGACAAGTATAGACGTGATAAAAAAACTAGCCAATTAAAATACGTCAATTTACGTCAGGCGCTGACTAATTTGACAGGACTAAACTAATATTTATCTTCTGTCATTTTCATAATGAAATAGAAAGAAAAAGATACACTGAACTTAAATTTAATTTAGTTTGTGAACAACAGAATCGGGGCTATTGTATGATTGTAGTACTGTATGAATCACATATTTAACGTAACGTTTTGAAGATAGCGTGTTGTTTAGAGACAAGTGTTAGCAGTGATACTAAGCAGTTCTAACGCCGACAGACAGACAGCTTCGAGAAGAACAACATTCACAAGATCATCTAAATATTGATTAGTTCCCGGAGCAGCTATAGTTAGGTAATTGATTAAATGGATATCTATCTATTTGCTTGAACACATTTTTTATTTAATTACGTAGAAAGATATACAAGTGCCGTTACATGACGACATTTATTTAATACACATTTAACACACGGTAGGGCTAGTGGTCAGTAATCATAAAAATTATAACAACATAAAATAATTCGTGATTTTAAAACTACCGCCTGCGCCGTTGACATAAGGCCCTCTCTCTCTTTTCTCCAATTCGCCAACTTTGCACGTTATTTATTTCATTGATGCGATGTTATGATCCGAGACACCGGCAAATGTGCTACAGATCTTTAAGTATCTACAGGTTACTCCAAGATGCTATTTTAGAAAATTGTAATACATAATAATTTTTAATAAAAAAAAACGAATGTTCATAAAACGAAAACGCGAAACCGTATACGTGCGTTAAATTAATGTCGCTATTAAAGCGCCACGCTGTATAAGCTCTTGGTAAGTGAAAAGTGACTAAAGAGAAAACCCGATTCAACGCAATGCAAAAACAACGAACAGCAGCGTAAACATAAATTATAGATTAACTTACATTGTTTTCAAAATCCGCAAGCAGCAAACTACAGTGTGAATATATTTCGCATAGCAATTACCGCTCAAGTAGGACGAAGTGTGCATCGATGGATGAGAGAGTCGGACAGGCGGTAAGGCCAAGTGACTCAGCTGGAAGTGCTGGAACCATGGCAAACTTTGCGGTATTAAACGTGTCATCGCAATATTTCAGTGGGGCGCTCATAATGACTTGACGTATGGTTTCGAGCCATCAATTTGGGTCGGCGGTAGTGCGATGTGCGCCCGCGCACTGAGCCGAAGGCCGTCGCTCGCTCCCACTGGACAGCGTGTCGGCTACGCGAAATGTTTGCCAGCCATCTTGACTAGTGGTAGTAATAGGTTTATAGTGTACTAGTTACTACGCATTTGTATATAGGATTACTACTTATTCTAATTTGAGGTTAAAGTGATATTGGAATAAAATGTAAATTGCCGTGTCGTCTTGAGTTCGTAGATGAGCATTTTTATAAAGCCAATTCAAGGAAGTTTCCCTTTCCTAGCATGTTTACAACTAGAATTATGATAATCGAAAACGTAATTGAGAAAATTCATAAATGCAAAATCTCACAGGAAATCTTACCTGGCTTACCTAGTTTCATATGATGCTCAGTATGAATTTCCTGTTGCCTTAAATTCGCAACACGACGGAATCACTTATATTTATAAGACACTCTACATAAGTTCTTCAAGAATCGCGAGGGCCGAAATGAGGCGTCGCGAGAAAAGTGTTCCTGAAAGTATTTGGGGGAGGCTTTTAATCAGCAGTAGGAACAAAATGAAAGGCATTGCGATCGATTGCCAATTATGTGTGTTACGCAATAATCCTGCCGGTACCCTTGGAATGGCTATCGCCTGTTATTTAACCTTTTATAATGGGAAAACGTCAAACGGAAATGATTTCAATTACCTACGTAGTTACAGTAACTAGGCCGTTGGTTTGCGGTACTTATGAAGGTACTTCTTATAGCCCATCAGGTACCTAATCCTAAGGTTGATAGCCACAGACGCCATAATAGCATGGGTTGTATCACCTTCAAGTGATTGAAATGAAAGAAAAAGTTATTTTGTCAAGTTAAACTGTGCTCAATGCTGCAATGATTGGATAGCTCTAAGGGCTATTTTCCTTTACACCTCACACAAGGAAACACTCATAGAACGTCTCGTATATGTAAAAGGTAAGAAAGGATTGATTTAACTCTGCCGTAATCGATCGGATCGATCAAATTATCCTGACTGGATAATACATAACACATAAAAACATCCCGCCTTGTTCCCCGAAGGGATGGGCAGAGGTGAATATTATTAGGTAACTAAGAAAATTCACAATTGCAAATAAAAAACACAGAAAATCTTACCTGTCTTGTTTCCAAATGATACTTACTATCATAAAAAGACCATGAACATTTTGATTTCCTTGATTTCTGTTTCCCTAACTTCACAGAAGATATAGACAACTCCCATCCATGGCCGAGATTGCAGCACATAAGTACCTATGTAGGTAAGTGCAGTGCTGGTCACTAATAATATATAGCATGTCCCGGAATAATCGCACGCCACCAAACACCCCAATTAGAATATTATGTTATAACTAGCTGACCTCGCAAACATCGTTTTGCAAAAAAAAAAAAAATACTGAATATGCATATAAAATTTCATAAAAATCGGTCCGGCCGTTTCGGAGGAGTATGGTAACTAACATTGTGACACGAGAATTTTATATACGAGTATTAGAAGATTATCATTAACACATGCACTGAATTTTTACTATTATGTATAAGACATTGTTTATTTATCTAATTATTATTATTTTGATGACATGGTTGGTGCAGTGGCTGATGAGCGATCGACTGCTGCGCTGCGTGTCGCGGGTTCGATTCCCACACGGAACAAATATTTGTGTTGCCTACAGGTCTGTTCCGGGTCTGGCTGTTTTTGTATGTGAGTTTAAATGTTTTTAAATGCACTCACCACGATACAGGAGTAATTCTTAGTGTGGGGAAACGTTTTTTAAAAAAGAAAAGAAGAATAAGAAAGAATTAGTTATACTGATTGGAGATTTTCGGAGAGATTCGGACTTGGAGTTAATAACAACGTAATTGTTACGTCATCAAGACTTGATGAAGTCCAGTTCCTTATGACCTTATGGTAATCGCACTTGTGAAAACGTGTCGTTACTCTGACCGTAACTGAAGGTCGGTAAGTTAAAGAAACCTATATCTAAGCTTACGATACTAAGGGCTGATTTTTTAAAAGTCAAATAACTAAGTAACATAAATCGGAATAGTAAGTGGGTACCTATGACAGTTTGACATAACTAATTTATTAATTATTTATTTATTTAATACTTCAAGCACATAAATGTACAGAGGCGGACTTAATGCCAAAGTATGTTCTTTGATTGCCTCCCGATCGATTTCAGGAACGGTGGCTAATCTCAACGGAGATTAGCCAGGTACGCTGGAAATATTATAGTGCACGAGTGTGTGCGCAGAAACAGGTGCACTCTCTGTTTCTTCACTCTCATAGTCCGACGAAACGGCTGTCTGCCACAACCGATGAGAGATAAGGCGTAGGACCAACGGCTTTACGTGCTTACCGAGGTACTAGGGTATCACACCTTCAATTACCAAACTCCGGGCTGTTAATGAAAAATTCCTAATAGAATAAAATACTTAATAAAACTTTGCCCGATCTGGGAATCGAACCCAGGACCCCAAGCTCTGTAGTCGCGCTTGTGACCACGGGACTATCTGAAAGAAATAAGCAGTAAATAAAAATGAAAAAAAACATTGATCTGAACTGCTTTAAACCGTTCCATATGTGCCTAACGTTCAAAACAGTATTTTTCACTGATCCGAAAACAGTTAAAGCTTCAGGCAAAATCATCATCGTCATGGCAGTAAACTTTAACGTTTTTTCAGTAAGTGGTATGTTCAATCATTAAACGTTACCGTTTTGTCTTTTATTGTTTTACAAATATTTCTTCTTTCTGTATAAAGTCAGTAAGTCTTAATGAATGTTTTAATGTGGTGTAGTAAGAAATTATTTTTTTCAGTGTTGTTCTTTTTAAAAGCTGTTATGGATTTAACAGGTTTTGTCTGTATTCTGTGATCTGTATTCCTCAAATAAGTTACGTTATTGAAAAAGCCTTAAATTAAACAAAGCGTTAAATTTTCCCAAACAAGATATTAGTGAAATGATCATCATGTGCGTCAGACAACAGCGCTTGCCCGCCGCGCGCCGCTAAAACTTCCACACGCGATGTTCGATTAGGAATTTTATTTTATTACCTAGTTGTTTAGCTTTGGCAAGGTGCCTGGTGAATAAATTCGCATCAACAACGATGTACAGACGCCAGCACATCAAGCTACCCGATACTGTCAAATTTTCCCAATCAACTTTGAACATTAATGCTTTACCGATAAAGTTGAAAATCTATTACATAAACTTGACAGATTGTAGTAGCTTGATGTGCTGGCGTCTGTACTATAACTCTATAAGCCTCAGTATCGTACTCATCGCATGTGAATCATGAAGATGGGATGTCATGAATTCATGATAATTATGAAGATACGGAACACCCATATTACCTACGTCTTTAAATCTATCAAAGGGTTGTCTTCAAATGATCGCTTTTAGCGATAAGACCGCCCATTGTCTCTCTATGTGTTTCTACATTTATACCTTTAATTCGTAAGTATACAGGGTGGAATCGAAGTCATGGGCATTATTTTAACCTAAGGCACTACTCACGATACTGATTGCATTAGGGCTATTAATACGCAAATCAAAAATATTATTAATGCAAGTAAGGAAAACCTTAAAAATGTAGTAAGTCAAATTGCACAAGGCTTATTATTGCAAATAAACACTTAAAGTAATTAAAACAAAATACTTCGTTAACGCCAATAATTGTTGAAATATCAAAATCTTAAAGCGCAGTACAGCGCAAAGCGAAATGTAAACAAACATCACCTGCGCGCGCGCGGGTTTTTCCTTACAAGTAATAATAACAATGGGCTACAAGACATTCCGTCCGGCGGGATTCCCTGAACTCTCTCCGTCCCACTCCCTCACTCGCAAAAATACGAATATCACCCCCGCGCGGGGTATGCTTCCCGCCGCAACACGAAGTCACGAACCCGGAACCAGTGTCATAACGACTGCGCAGGTGCATTGACGCGTAATTGATTTATTGATCCCGTGACGTAATCGCCGTACTCGCCGCTCGCGGCATACGGTGCTTGGATTGCAGTGTATTAAGTGTTAGTGTAGTAGTTGTGTGTTGTGTGTGTGTTTGTGTACACGATGCCTCGACCGCGTAATGTGCAGGCTAGGTACACCAACCAACAATACCCACAAATGGTTGTAATTTACGATCGCGCAAGAAATTTAGTATGAACTCGTGAAATGTTCCATCGGCGCTACCCGAACGACCCTATTCCTTCACGGGGTCTCATTCCACCAGAACCACTCAGAACCTGTTGGATTTTTCGTCTTTTCACGTGCCAGCACATGCACAAGCTCGTGGAAGAGCACCCGTTTACCCTCTGTCACTTTACCGACAAATAAGGTTTTTTCAAAACAATCCACAAGCTAGGTACGTAAATGTTTTTTTTTAATGTATGTTAGTTGACGTAGTTTTGACCGTCCTAAGCCGGCAAAGTACGAAGGGAAAATTGGAATTTATTATGAATCAATTCATTGGCAACTTACGAATGTCACGTGAGTCGGGCGGGGTCAAAGAATTCACGCCCAATGACGCGCGTACGGCGTAGTGTACCTACGCATTTGCTATCGAGAAGCGCAACTAACTTGATACTTTGTATGACTTACTACATTTTAAGGTTTTCCATACTTGCATTAATAATATTTTTGATTTGCGTAATAGTAGCCCTAATGCAATTAGTATCATAAGTAGTACCTTAGGTTAAAATAATGCCCATGATATCAAATGCACCCTGTAGAGTACATAATAAAGAGTATTGAATTCAATCCTATTTATTCTACGTCGATCATTGTCGATTCCCTTCTGGCACCGTATACCTACTTACATGGCACATGTATGGCGGAAATAGGAAATTGAATGAAATGTACTGAATTCTAGATATTATTGTGATTTGCAATTGCAAGCGGCGCCTTCATGAATTGTTAAGATGTAGGATGTGAATGTTTTATACAATAAATAAAAAAAAAGAGTATGAACTAAGAGAATTCCCGATTATTATATCTGGGATTAGAGAGAAACTAACAAGCCTTGTTTGCCATTAAGAGATGGTGGATTTTGTTCGGGTTTTTATAGAAATATAAAAGATCAAACATAAAGTCTGGCTAAATATGGGTGCAGATACCGACTATGGGTACTGCCTAATCCTTTGGGGAAACAAGGCATGATGTTTTATAATAATAGATAAAAACCTTCAAAAATATAGATCCCTCCACTTTCGATTAGGACACGGAGATTGGGAATGGCGCCTAACTTCACAGTCTTCACACTCAGACTGATTTATATTAAACCATAGCGCAATTTAACTTGTTCCCAGCGCCATCTATCGAGCTCCGTCATCAACGGAGATATGGAAACGTATTTTTTGTTTATAAGGTTTTAGTAAATATTTTGCTAAAAGATGTTTTTAAAATATGATAATAAAGTGTAGTTGTTGTTCATGATTATGAGAAAAAAGTAAGTTTCTTATCTCCTAATACGAAGTGTATGGAAAAAGTATTTTTTGTGATTTCTGACTTATTTTGTACTGAAACCTCAGTTGGTCCGATAGAGCTTTTTGATCTTTGTAAGAAACAGGATCGATTGACACCATAAAAAGTTTTTTATGACAATGGCCCATTTTCTTGCTGACTGTACAATTCAAATAATGACGCATGAATGCAGTTCAACAATTTCTCAAAAAAAAGGACAGTTTTCCTGTAATGGTTAAGGTACATGACCTTACTACCCCACTCCAAAAGTCCACCCTGTATATTAGTGCAAATATGTTATTCTGTCGAAGCATAATAATCAACCTATAATATTCCCACTGCTGGGACACAGGCCTCCTCTCTTCGAGGGGGAGTTCAGTGCTGTAATCTACCCAGCAGGCCCCGCGCTGGTTGGTAGATGTCACATATCTTCGAATTTTAGGTTCTAGAACATCGGCTCTGCCGAAGGCTGTAGGTTAAATTTAAATACACTACTAAGATAAGAAAGGCGTTTTGTTTCTACACTGGCAATCGCAAAAACGTTAGTAGATACTTTTGTCTAAATCCAAGCTTTCTTCTGTATCTACGTCGTACTAATTCGTCCAATCTTTGGAGTTTGACTACACAAAATATCTTCTTCCCACTTTTTAGGGTTCCGTACCCAAAGGGTGCCAACGGTACCCTTACTAAGCCTCGGCTGTCCGTCCGTCTGTCTGTCGGCGAGCTGTACCTCATGAACCGTAATAGGTAGACAGTAGACATGCGCAAAACAGTGCTTTTGAAAGTAATGTGATATGGCATTACATTTCATACCGCGTAATATTACTTTAGAACATCACTCCGAACATCACCTGAGATGTCGTGCTATGCGACGGCCCACTAACACTTCTGTGATATTGTACTGGCATGTTAGGATGTGATATCACTAGATTTAAAGCACTATTGCAAGCATTAGGAACGGGGCGGTGCCAAATAAATTTAAACCTTATTGCATGAACAATACTATCAAAGTTGCATTGGAAATCGGGCGTCCAGTCCGGCGCGCAGACTTCGAGTCAGCGCCTCAGCGGCGGCGTGCGAGAGTGAGAGGGAGCAAGTGTGCAATGCAACTGAGACTGAGATAGTTCGAACCCTGCCGAATAGGGCGGAACGAACGGAATCAACCGATCAAGAACAGATTACAGAACGAATTGTACGCAGTCAGGACTTGCGTTAGGATAATGTGATGTGTGATGTGTCATGCTTAATTTGGTCGAGTAATAAGTAATGTTACATTACTCGGTCGGGTAATATTACGCGTAATGTATCAATCGCATTACTTACACATGTCTAGTAGACAGTTGAAATTTTCAGAATGTGTATTTCTATTGCCGTTATAACAATAAATAATAAAAATAAAATAAAGTTAGTAAAAATGAAAGGTGGTTTTCATTTCAAGAAGCGTTTTTTTTTGCGGTTTTTGCCTTGTGGAACCCTTCGTGTGCAAGTCCGACTCGCACTTGGCCGGTATTTTAAAATTAGGTAATTATTATGAATGTGCTGAAAGAATAAGTTTTGCTATTGAACGCAACTAACAATACTCAGTTAACTATACTTTACCTACGATATTCTACAGACGTAGAGTGTAGATAATATTATTATGTGACGAGAGATAGTCGAGTATTGTCGAGGAACACATCGATATCGACATTCATATGTCAGATACTATTCTAAATAGTACTGATGGAGGTATCAAGTTTCTATTAATAACGATGAAGACGTCACCTTATTGTCATTTTAGTTCTCCTAATTTTAGTTCGTTTATGACTTTGTGTTGTCTATTGGCACTTGGTTCGTCATACCGTTCTGCCATAATGATGCCACCATTTGCCAAGATTTGAAGATTGCTAATCAAACTCTTAAAACGCTGCTCTCAAAACGGTAAAGGAAAACATCGTGAGGAAACCGCCATGTTTTAGGATCAAAAATTCGAAGACATGTGACATTTGTCAATCCGCACTGGGACCGCGTGGTGGATTACGGGCATTCCCTCTCAGAAAGAGGAGGCTTATGCCTCAGCAGTGGCAATATTATAGGCTGATTATTCTAATTAAACCCCAGAAAAAAGCCAGGAGATTTCAATATTCCGAGCATGGTGGACAGGCAAACAGATATTTAGCAGGCAGCAATCTGATCCTGGTTCATACTGAGATGTGCGGGGTATTTCTAGATTCGGAAGTCATAAGCACTTGAGTCGGTGGAACCGATAAGTCAAATATTTTTGCATGCAAAAATATTTGACTTATTGGTTCCACCCGTATAAGTGACGACTCCGTGGGAATATTGGGATAAAAAAGTATTCTATGGGTTAATCCTGGTTATTAATCATCTGTGTCAATTTCATACAAATGCGTTCAGCCGTTTGTGCGTGAAGAAGTAACAAACTTGTATATACACTCACAAACTTTCGCCTTTATAATATTAGTGTGATGTGATAGATTAGAAATATCCTTCAAAATAATTCAGATTGTGATTGACAGTGTGTTTACGCATTCCAAATATTGCTAAACTTCTTTTATGAAACACACGGCATATAATATCACGCCCAAACACATCCGTACAGCTACAGATTCACATTCCATTACACGATAAGGATAAACGCCTATAAACAAACAGATACAAATATTCAAGCGAATGTTAAATTATACAAGATCCAAATCGTTGGCATGAGTGGCGCATTAATATTGCGTTTTGAATTCAACTCTCGATATTATGTGAGTTAGACAAATATGTTTAAAGGTAAACGATCCTTTGTGTACGCCTTCACTATTGAGATGTTAGGCTTTGTTTGTTTTCCTTCGTTCAGCTCTGTAGATGAACAGTGAAAACATATACACAGTACCCATTTTCTTTAGCACTAGCACGCGTTACTGTGTCGTCTGTGGTAACGCTACATATTAAATAGGTTAGTTATTTGTTATCCTGTGTTTATCCACTGGTCGGCTTCCAGTCTAACCAGATGCAGCTGACTATCAGTATTTTACATGGAGCGACTGCTTATCTGACCTGTGGAGGTCAGATAAGCAGTACCCAGTTACTTGGTAACACGATACGCCTTAACGACTGGCAAAGATCTAAGAATGACAGCCGGGATCAACCACTAGCATGCTTTCCGAGTCACGGAATGGATGGTCATCCATCCACGAACCGACCGCGGCAAGTGTAGCTTAGCCTTTGATGGACGTATGCGGCTGTTGTTATAACCCCTAGAAATAAATTGACGATTTACTTACATTATATAGATAGATAGGTACTAATGTATATATTTTTTTTAAAAGAAAATTGTGTATTTTCGTTTGTTATTAATTATTTATTCAGTGTAATACCAATAAAGAAAGGTACAGTCGCATTAACTATTGTGTTCAATTCAACCCGTTGCACTATAATAGCATTTGCGATAATTACTTTCAGAGGTCAACACAGGAATCTGTCATGTAAATCTCACATAGCAGTAAATAAATTAACCCTTTGCTCGGGGCTCGGGTTAATCTCGTAATGTCCAGTTGGACTGAGTGCAACTGACGTTAGTGGTTTTACATTAGTCAGATAAAAGGAGGACAATTAATTTTCCCATTTCAGTCTGCCTCGCTTAGCTCTCTGTGTTACCTCGGCTATTTGTATTGTTACGTCAATTGCATAAATGTGTACAAGATGTAAGTACATAAATTCATAAATTCGGATAAGCGAAAAGCCTTTGTCCGATATTGTGATGTTGTGTGTTATTACATTTTAATCTGTGTATTTTACTTGGTAGTAAGTCCTTACTAGGTTTTAACTGAAACAAGTCGAAATTAACGATGAGTTTTATTTAAATAACAATCATAAAAACAGAAACAATATTATTTTTTATGGTCCTTGGCTCCATACTTTATGGATATTGCGAAAAAAAAAAAAACTGTTAAATTGAGTTATTTCGGCAGTAAAGCCTCAGAGAGTTGGTTTTTATGAAGTTGTTTTAGAATAATAAAGGTTGTATATCTGATTTAGTTTACATCGTCACCTTGTAAAGTTGGGGGCGTGGTGGACCATCTCGGCACTTTGTGCGCAAAATATTTTGCACAGTGCGTCGTGCAATTCACGGGAGGTAGCGGATTTAGTTTTATTTTTACAAATAATAATATTAGTAATTATTAATTATATTAGGTATATATGTATATTGAGGGGCCCGTGGCTAAATGATAACAGCCGCACAGGTCGATCGATCAGGTTAAACCACGCTTGCCGCGGTTGGTCTGTGAATGGGTGACCATCTTTACATACCGAGATCCCTCCGTGCCTCGGAAAGCATGCTAAGCCGTTGGTCCCGGCTGTCATTCGTGGATTTTTGATAGTCGTTACGGGTAGTCAGAAACCCGAAAGTCTGACAACCAGTTTTACCAAGGGGTATCGTATTACCCAGTTACTGGGTTGTGGAGGTCAGATAGGCAGTCGCTCCATGTAAAACACAGGTATTCAGCTGCATCCGGTTAGACTGGAAGCTGACCCCAACATAGTTGGGAAAAGACTAGGCAGATGATGAATTATTAGTTATATTAATAACACTATAGAGGATATTATATAGAGGAGAAGGAGAAGATTATTATAGAGGGTAAAGTACGCACCGTTGGTGGACCGTTACCATGTGCCCATTGCCGTTGGGACCATGGGTGGTTGGGGCACTGAGGCCAACAAGCTCATTAGTGAGATAGGGCACAGGCTCCGTGGAAAAACTGGTGACTCCCGCTCCGGCTCGTTCTTGGTGCAAAGGTTAGCCATTTCCACCTAAAGTGGCAATGCAGCAAGCGTTTTGGGCACCTTTGCGCCGGGAAATTAATGCCTTAACTAATCGCACAGGCAGTGCTGAATAAACAATATTGTCAGTAAAATGTATTAACTATAAAACCGAAATTAACATTATTTTATTCACTTAATCAAACTAAACAAATATTAATATTATTAATAATAATTTTAATTATTATATAGTCCAAATAGCATTTTGTTCTTGGCGAGTTTATTCTTTTCCACCTTTGTCAGGAAACTTTTCGGTATGATAGGAAATATATTGAAAATAAGAATATCACTGGATTCACTTAATAATAATACCAGCCTATTATTGTCCTATTATTTTGGGTTGGTGATTTAAGAATTATTTTAAATATAAAGAAGTCCAGGTTTCCTGACGATGTTTTCCTTAAGCGAAGTTAGTAAGTACCTATGTGTAAACAAGGAAAACAATCAGTAAAATATTATGTTTACTTTCTAGTTACGGTGTTAACGCTTATCCTAATATGGCAATTTCATTATTCCAGATTCATAATCTAGGGTTTAGATAAAAAGTGCTTTTATCCAATTACTCCTACTTATCTAAATCCTGCGAAATTATCCGGTTATCAATTCCACATAGCTTCACCCCACTTCCATTTGAAGTGGGGTGAAGCGATAAAAAACTTTTCCACCGGAAAGATCGCTGCGTAAGTGCGTAGTAATATGAGATACTTAGGTGCAATGCAGACGGCACACTTTTTGTGCGATCCAGTCTGCGGCGCACAAAAAGTCTGCATGGCGCGCAAAAAGTCGGCCGCGGATTTTTCACAGACTCAACGCACACGACGCACATCTTCGATCATTTTGTCGGCAGAGCTGTAGGGACGTAGACGCTATGGAAGTCGTGCAGAGATCGCGAAGTATTATTTTGATAATAAATCGCGCCATGATAATAGATCGCGTGCGTTACGTCCACAGATGCATGCAGATTGCCGACTAAACTGTGCGCCGTCTGCGTTAGCGCGTGTTGAAGCAAACGTTCCATTTTTTTCACAGACTTTTTGTGCGGAGCGGCGCGGCGTGGCGCGGCGCGGTCTGCCCGAATTACACGGATTTTTTGTGCGCCGGACTTTTTGCGCGTCGTGTGCGTTACTGCATATAATTGCATAGGTTCTATTTTCACAGACTAAAAAGTGCGTCACGGATAGTCTGTCGTCTGCGCTGCACCTAACGGAACATACCAAAACAAAATAGATGTTTTTGGCTAGCTTTAAATATATAGTTTTTTACAGAGTAATTTTATCTTTTGTTCAGTCAAAACCACGGGATATACCTAGTATAAGATTTCGTATATGTAATTGCGTAACACATTAACAGTAGGAATGGCTTTCATTTTGACAGTGCATAAACATTCATTGCGTAATTTACGTTGTTGAACAGACATTTTTTTCGAACACATGAAGTAATGGATTAGCAAAATCCTTCAAAATGATTGAGAATGTTACGCAGTTAGGGTGCTGAACACCTTGTAAGTAAAACTAACGTAAAGTTACTTATGTAGTTTAGTCATTTAATTTAGTAGTTAATGTAAATAGTTGTGTTAAATATTGCAAAAGATATGAAAGTTAATATTATGGTACCTACGGTAAAGTTGAGAATCCTATTCATAACTTATAATTCTCCCAGAAAAAACTTTCCTAATAAAGAGGTGTATATACAAGGTCAATTTAAATTAGCTAGTGAAACCCCGAATACGTCAATTAATTTATTTTTTGTGTTATCGTGCTTAGATATCGATACTCATCACGTCTGCAGAGTTTCGCTAGCTATTGTAAATAGGGTCTTACGTTATCTATTAAAACCCCATCTCGGGCGAATATAATGTATATCGTTAGCAATGTTAATAACCCTAATATTCTATAGCAGGTATTTACTCAATATGTGCCCATGTATATTTGCTTGGAGAAATATTTGGCTGTAAGTTTTTAATAGCTGTAAGCTTTTGATAGGTTCCCATAAAATAAATTTATTGTAATCAGATTGATTTGTTAAATTACGTTATATGGAAAATGAAAATAAACTCGAGAAATTCTCATAATTTTATGGTTATTAGAGGAGTCTTATGTCTTAAGGTTGAAAAATGTGGATGATTTTCATTATGTGTTAAAATTTAGCTATTATATAATACCGTTCCTCGTATATCGAATATCTGAGGGATGTAGAAGCAATTTTATTTAATTAAAACAAAAATATCAGGTATGACACAATTGATACGTACCTACTTCAAATTAATCAATCTGCCTCACCTTTCCCCATTTCCTATCTTGGGGTCAGCTTCCAGGCTAACGGATGCAGTCGAATACCCTTGGATACCTACTTAAGACTTTTAATATTGTCTTCTGCAAAAATAGCTGGAATATTATGGTCTCAGATTGCTCATTTCTGTATCCAAGGTGGATAATAATATTAGGTAATGGCTGGCATTGGCGAAAGTCGAACGGGCGCTGTCGGTTGAGACTGCTCATCTCTTAGCTGCCAGGGCTTCTTTTTAATCTTATACATATTTTGAATTGTTTCTTCATAACATTGTTCTCACATATAGAAGCAACAAGAATAATGTACCCAGGATTTTGTAATATCTTGATTTAAAAGAGTGTTCTTGGAGTTTCTTGCCCGTCCTTCTCCAAGAGATTCGTTTTGGAATGGGCAACTAGCTTCAACTTTCTGACTAACTGATCGACTAGTTCATTTTGACAATTCAAAAGAGCCTGTAAATGGTTTAATTGAAATAAATGCTTTGAGTTTGAGTTTGAGGTACGTATATCTACATGTATTGTTGCTGTTAGCCATTCTTGGTAAGTGTGGTCTCAATTCAAGGATCAATAGGAACTGGGTTAGTGGCTCATTGACTTCTGTTGTGACCTTCTGTACCTATCAATATTTGTGTACCTTTCATTGAAGTGGTTTAGTTAGATACACTTGTCCTCCAATTTTCTCTTCCAGATTCTAACTTTCCTGGGATTTTCTTATTCTTATTTTTTCCGTAAATATGTAAATATCAAAGATCTTTCAGGAAGCCTAGAGAGATTCAGTGTTTTCAGAATTGCTCGTGGTGACGACAAGCATTTCTGTAGTTATTTGAAAAAAACCTATTCCACATTTCGTAGTTGGAAATGCTATGACATACACCACCAATAAACATGATAAGTTCTATAGATCATACAGAGCATAGCTGACCTCTCGTAATTTGCGCCCGGCCCGCCTAAACAACAATACGAGCAAGGTGAAGCAACCTGCGGAAAGGGCAAACTACGCAGATATAAAACGTGAACATCCCTGCGATCCGTATTCCGACTCCGGCGCCGGTTCAGACAATATCGACACGAACCATCTCACTCACTATGACGAAACTGGTAAGGAATTGGCTTTTGTTACGGACTTTTCGTTTGGCATGACCTTATATGGTATTTTGCGGCTTCACCTTTAAGGAGTTATGATAAGAGGAATCCTTTTTGGAGTTTATCGGATGACGGGCAAGCTAAAATTTTGCCTAGAAATGAGTTTACTGCGAATAATAACGTGACTTAGTTTTTGTTTTTTGATTTAACGTTCTGATTCCAAAGCATCCTAAAATCATGCTTGAGATAAAAAAAACCGTTTTGAAGTTGCGCCTCTTCTGCTCTCGAAAAAAATAACGTCTTTAAGTAACTTATAGACAGTTATTTTGTATGTTTTTCTGTCACAGTTTTAAAGATAACTTCATTTTGAATTTATTGTAGTAGCTTCGTAAATGATCCGTTAATTGTCTTGTTCTAAATCAAAAGCTTTGATATTCCAATTTTAGCTATGACGAATTGGGGTGATTAATCAAATTGCTATTACTTATACCTTCAGCAAACTACACAAGATATTAATATCTATGTTTCCTAGTGTCACCTCGAATTGGGGCCACTTTGGACTAGAACATTAATTTATTGTTCTATTTAGCCCTAATTTAACAATTGCTTCCTTGGACCTAACTATATATCAGAGATTTTTCAAATTCTTAAACCAACCAACAAAAATTAACATTGCTGAAACCAGAATTTGAATGCAATTTTCACTGGTGCAGGTAGGTATGATTATATTCCATTAGATATGTGTGTTTCAACGTCCGATACCAATAATATATATCACATTATATTTCATTTATCTTTAACAGAAAACAAACAGGCTTTCACATAAATTATTGTGACCGCTTTGATTTTGAATAATTTTGTTATAGAGCGAGACTAGCATACATACACACATCAAAAGTGTCTAGGGATCAACATATATTTTTGCAATAACTTTTCTCCTGATTGATATTAATTAAAATTTTCTTTAAGGATTCATCAAATAAAGTGTTTTCGTTTGTCACAGTAACGATAAACCAAGTCACCTTTGCATTAATAAAGAAATTTGCCATTTTCCTAATAAAGGGATTTTTGACATTTGAACCACTAACACAAAAGTTCGAAAAAAAGACTGAAATAACAGTTTTCTCTAAAATTTTATTGGGTAACTTAAACAATTAATAATCCGTGTTTCTACCGCGAACACTAACAACACAAGAACATCGGTTTGGCATACTCAAAATGAGTTCATCCAAATCACGCTGTGGAATGGCCGCCCATGTTCGTTGCAACAACAAAAAAAGGTCTTCTTGCGACTGGATACCCTCCATATTCGGCAGAGCTCTTCTCTGTAGCATATCCCATGCATGTCCAATCGGGTTCAAGTCTGGCGACTGAGCAGGCCAGGGCAGGACATTGATGTTAGCTGCGGCGAGAGTCTGTCTTACAACTCTTGCGGTGTGCGGTCGTGCATTATCATGCATTAACTGAAACAAGGGACCGATTTGCACTTGTAGAGGAACGATGACGTCTGATACAATCGTCTCAGCATAAATTTGAGCGTTGAGGTTGCCTCTGATCCAAATCAACTCAGTTCTTCCGCCGATCCAAATACCCGCCCATACCATGATGGTTCCACCACTATAAGGATGGACTTCCTGGCAGGATTTTAATCGCTGTTGGCGTCCAGGGGTTCTCCAGTGTCGTATACGTCTTGTATCCGGTCTCATACCAAAACGAGACTCATCAGAAAAGCACACGAAACGCCATTGTTCTTCTGCCCAATTTCTGTGTTCAAGAGCCCATTGATATCGAATCCTACGATTGTGCATTGCTATAGGTGGTACCCGTAGCGGTCTTCGGGAATGAAGGTTCACTTCATGCAAGCGGTTTCTGACTGTTTGGTCGCTAATTAAGTTCCCTGAAGAGTGATGAAGCCTCACGGCTAACATCATGGCGGTTATTGTTGGAGCTCTTCGAGTTAAGATTTGAATGTATCGGTCTTGTCTCCGTGTGGTGCAGCGATACCGTCCTCCATGGCGCTCAGCCACGGTACCAGTGCTTCAGTAACGTGTCCAAAGTCGACTGATAACACTCTGACTTGTATTCAGAGCTAAAGCCACAGTACGTTGCCGGGAACCAGCTTCTATCATTCCCACGGCTCTGAGCATTTCTTCCCTGCTTAAATGACGTCGCCGCTCCATAATAACGTTGGGTTTAATCAGTAGTAGGGAAACAGTAGCACTAATAATGTCTTCAATGCGTTGTATGTTTTTATAGGGAAAATATTGACAGCTGATTTTCATCTTTTACTCGAATTTGATTCACAGTTCCTGATTCAAATTATGAAATGCACCAAAAAGGATCCATATAAATTTATAAAATCATAAATTTATTACAAAGCCACATCTCAATCTCAAGAAATCCGCATAAAAATGCTTGATCCCTAGACACTTTTGATGTGTGTATTTGTACGTTGAAGTCTCGCTTTATAGGTACAGTCAACAAAAGAGATAAGTATGCAGGATTGTCGGATATAGTTGAAGTTTAGTAAGAAACCGATGAATGTTCTCGAATAAAATTTAATTTGATAAATGAGCTGTTTGTTTTCTATTAATAAAATTAAATTTATTCGAGAACATGTAGTGTAGTAAGAAACCGATGTTTCTTACTAAACTTCAACTATATCCGACGATCCTGCTTACTTATCTCTTTTGTTGATTATACATAAAGCCATTGATATATAAACATAAAGCTCTTGATTCGAGTCCGCACGATATGATTAAGTATTCGATTCTCGATAGAACTGTAATCGAATTTCTACATTGACAAATTGCTAACAGGATTGTAGTACTAATTACTATGCATTATGTTTCAGTTGTTCGTGTGCGTAGCACTGTTTGGGTGCGTAAGCGCAGCTCGGCTAGATCATCTAGTACCTTCGGGCTATGCCGGCGGCCGCGCAGGATACGATGCCACGCCCTATCACTACGAAAATGTTAACAACGGCGATGGGAACTATCGGTTCAGGTAATGTCAAGTTTGAATTGAAAGGTCTTACTTAGGTTTGTTTGTTGTTGTAATCGGAAAATAGTTTGTTACCGTTGCACTTACAGGCCATTATGTATTTTGTAACGATTTTTGAACAAGGTACAACAACAACTATCCTATAGCATTTTGGTTTAATTTTTTGGACATTTAGTATCACCCATACTCTTAGATTTATGAATATTATCTTGCATTATTAGTCTATAATGTTCCCACAGCTGGGAAAAAGGCCTCCTCTCTCCGTTTTGAGAGCAGTAGTGATGAAATTATTTACACAAAGTAAAGCGCCTGCTTGGGTTCGAACCCACGACTTATAGCTCGTATGTCGGGGCCGTTACCACTGAGCCACCACTGCTCCTAAGAAATATAAAAATAAAAACAATTCAAATATTATGTGCGAACAGAGTATTTTCTATTTTAAAATCGTTCGGAATTACGGTACGTTTGAGTGCTGCGCGTTCGTGTTAGGCCCACATAGTGTTGGAAACTTGGAAACCTATTAGCTTGATCATGTTCACTGACTCTAACTATGATGAATTACATTATAGTGCACTCTTATACATTTTGATTGCTGACAGCTACACAGCCAGGTGTATAAATTGAAACAAAGTCCATAACACTTTTTTATTCAAACATTTTGCGTAAGTATACCTAGTTAGCACTTAGCACCCAGTATCTAAACACACTGATTATTAATAATGCGCCGTTTCTGGCTACACGTGACTGCGATGCTTCTCGATAGTGGCAGATATATGTAGATAGCATTCTTAGGTAACGTGGGAAACTCTTAACTTATACGAAGTCATTAAAATTCTAGTGCAATGCATTTGACTGATGTTTTGCGAGAGGCGCCTATAATGTCAACTTATAGCATTATCATCAATAGGACGAGTACAAGTTTGAGTTTACGCTTATTGTACTTAAACAATAGACCCATATACATGTTATATTATTAGGCATATTATAAGGAATGTTTCCGGAACTGTTTCCGGAATTCTATATCTGTATTTTATTAACATAACATAAGGTAATAAACTTATTCTAGATCACAGGTCACCGATACAATACAACAGGCTTCAAATTATTTTGTTTTTAAATTGGTTGAGATTGGGTTACTGCAGCTAGGTTCAACGGTTTTATTCTCTACTTCAAGACTTAAATGGTTAGGTACAGTACAAGGTATGCTTTTCCCATGGAGAAGTAGTACGACTCAAAACTATTATATACGCCCTTCACATGACATGTAAACATGAAATAACTTGAAAATAAGTAGACAACTTTTGATACACACCGCGCCGAAAACCTTCCAAAACTCGTAGTTAAGTCTCCAGATGAACACACGGGAAAAAAATTAACCAGTGCGCAAACTGTAACCATGAATTCAGCATATGATCTAGATCCCTCAAGGGCAGAAATTTTTCGTTGGTTATAAAAGAAATTGTTATTCCATACATTTTTACCGCTGATTTTGTAAACATCCGTACTTAATTTCCAATCATTCAAATTCCAGCTACGACACTCCTGAAGGCACATCAGCTCACGAGAGCGGTTCCCCACGCGCCCAGGGCCCCGAAGGCCCTGCAGTGACTGCCGAAGGTGGTTTCTCATTCCACACCCCCGATGGCCAGCAGGTCTCGCTCACCTACACCGCCGACGAGAACGGCTTCCACCCCACCGGCTCGCACATTCCCACGCCGCCACCCATCCCAGAAGCCATCCTCCGCTCCATTGAGTTCAACAGGCAGCATCCTTCATCGTGAGTTTATGAATCATTAATGTTTATTAGGATTGGTTGGGATTGTGGTTGCAGGTCTTTCAAAATGTATTATAATCCCTAACATTAACTTGCCTTTAGGAAGTGGGTTTAATTGTTAAAGGGGCTGAACATAGTGACAATCTATCAGGGATAAAGATAATGCAAGAGTCAAAAATGTATTGCTTGCTAGGTAATTGCGTAACGGACTAACAGTAGCAATGGCTTTCATTTTGAAAGTTCAATAACATTCATGGCGTTACTTACGTTGTTGAGCAGACAAACTTTACGAACATATGAAGCAATGGATCAGCAATATCCTTCAAGATGATTCAGATTGCGATAAAAAATGTGTTACGCAGGTTATGATGCTGTTTAAAGTCGTTTTAGTAATACGAAACGCTTTGCTCTTGTCTAAACTCTCAGGTTGGGCAAGGCAAGGTGTTACAGATTTTAATTTAGAAATTTCTCCGTAGAAAACTGGAGTCTGAATTTGTGACATTACTTAGCTGGCGAAATGTGGGTGGAATATTCACTTTTGCCTAAATCCTTCAGGAAATAAGGCGAGATGTGTGGGCGACATCCCTGAAGTGACCGGGGTAGATCTGAGAGTGGCGGTAAACAGGCTGAAGGCCAAAAATACTGCCCCAGGACCCGACGGCTTGCCGGGTAAGGCCTGGGTCCTGGCCTCGACGGCTCTCGGGCCCCGACTAGAGGCGCTCTTAAGCGCATGCATGGAGAGGGGCCAGTTTCCACTCCGCTGGAAGACGGGGAAGCTGGTCCTCATACAGAAGCCAGGGCGCCCTGCGGACTCTCCGTCCGCATTCCGGCCCATCGTGCTGCTCGACGAGGTCGGCAAGCTCTTTGAGAGAGTGATCGCGGGCCGCCTCGTCGGGCACCTGGTGAGGACGGGGCCGGATCTTGCGGACAGCCAGTTCGGCTTCCGCAAGGGGCGCTCCACGGTGGACGCCATCATGCGCGTGAGGGCCCTCACGACGGGGGATGCGGTGTCCCGGGGTGGGGTGGTCGTGGCGGTGTCACTCGACATCGCCAACGCTTTTAACACCCTGCCCTGGAGTTGCATTGGGGAGGCACTCCGGTATCACCGGGTGCCGACCTACCTCCGTCGTGTAGTCGGGGCGTATCTGACGGACAGAGCCGTCATCTACCCCGGTCGCAACGGGGAATGGAACCGGCGAGAGATGTCGTGCGGTGTCCCACAGGGATCGGTTCTGGGGCCGCTCCTGTGGGACATCGGTTACGACTGGGTGCTGCGGGCCGATCTCCCTGATGGAGTCAGCGTGGTTTGCTACGCTGACGACACGCTGGTCCTGGCGCAGGGGAGGTCGCATCAGGCGGCGGCCGACGCGATGACACGCGGGGTTGTGACAGTCGTGGAGAGGATCCGGCAGTTGGGTCTCGAGGTGGCATTGCACAAGTCCGAGGCCATGTCTTTTCATGGGCCTCGGAACGGGCCGCCTTCGGGATCCCAACTAACGGTAGGAGGGGTTCACATCGGCGTCGAGACAACGATGAGGTACCTGGGTCTCGTCCTCGACAGCCGGTGGAACTTCGTCGAGCACTTCCGACGTTTGGCTCCCAAGCTGGAACGGGCCGGGGCCGCCTTCAAGCGGCTCTTGCCCAACCTGAGGGGGCCAAACGCCTCCTGCCGGAGGCTTTACGCGGGGGTCGTGCGGTCCATGGCCCTGTACGGGGCCCCGGTATGGGCGCGTTCACTGCGGCGGCGAGCCGCCCACTATTTGAACGCGCCCCAAAAGGTGGTAGCCGTAAGGCTGATCCGGGGGTACCGCACGATCTCGGGCGAGGCGGCAAGCCTCCTTGCCGGACTGCCGCCGTGGGATCTGGAGGCGATAGTCCTCGCGCGCCTGTACGAGTGGCGCGCGGAGGCACTACGCCGGGGGGAGACTCCGCTGCCGCGGCAAATCGCGGCGGAGCGGACCGACCTCCGGCGCGATCTCATGGCGGCATGGAAAGAGCGACTGTCGCAACCCAGCGCAGGGCACGCCGCGATAGCGGCGGTAAGACCCCTCTTTGAGGAGTGGCTAGAGAGGCGCCACGGCGCCCTCACCTACCGCCTGACGCAGGTCCTCACCGGACACGGGTGTTTCGGGAGGTTCCTGCACACCATCGGGCGGGAGGAAACGCCCGGGTGTCACCACTGCGAGGGTCGCCCGGAGGACACGGTGGAGCATACGGTGGCGGTATGCCCCAATTGGGCGGAGCACCGCCGTGTTCTCGCAGAGGCGATCGGCAGCGGCGGCGACCTCTCGCGCCCGGCCCTGGTTCAAGCCATGGTCCGGGGCGAGAGGGAGTGGAAGGCAGTCACCTCCTTCTGCGAAGCAGTCATGCTAGCGAAGGAGGTGGCGGGACGGCTGAGGGAGAGGGCCTCACGTCCCAGCCGCCGCGGGAGACGCCCCGGGCGTCGGGAGCCGCGAGACGACTCCCGGCCACCGTAGGCGCGGGCCTGCGGGCGGAGAGTAATGGGTAACTCTCCGTCCGATCAGGACCAGGCCCGTGCCGGACGGCGCGTACGTGTTCCACGCGCGCCTCAAAGAGATGTCAGCATTAGGAAGGGGCCCGAAAGGGCCGAAGCCTGCCGGGGCAGCGGGATTGTCCGAAAGGGTTACCGCTACCCCGGAACACAAAGGGCTAAGGAAGGAACACGGGTGGGTTTTAGTCAGTAAGAGTCTGACACTCCCTTCTGCTCCACCCAGAGCGGGAGGGGTCATTGGATGATTTCCCATCCACAAAAAAAAAAAAAAAAAAAAAAAAAAAAAAAAAAAAAAAAAAAAAAAAAAAAAAAAAAAAAAAAAAAGTGTGCTTAGTATAGCTAGCAAGCATAGCATTATGCAAAAGTGACTGTTTAAGCATCGCTTAAAAAAATGTTTATTGACACAAAATACCTTTGTATACAGTACCATAATAATATCACGATGTATAGAATAAGAGAGAAATATTTTATTTGGGATTCGCACAAAGTATACAAAGTAACACAATTTAAATTAAAAACAACAAAAAAAAAAAAGAAAAAAGACCAGTGCGATGCCAAAAATACTCTTATCACAGCATATGTTGTGATATTTAAAAAATGTATACCGCAGTGTTGGTATTCTGATAGGGTCTGTATCCGGATATGAATAAACACATATTAACAAGTTGCTGGTTTTATTTTCAGTGACGGGGGCTCCTACAACGGCGGTGGTGGCGGACGCAACTACTATTGAAAATGTTTGTGACAAACCCGTACCATATAAGAATAATGACCTGTCTCATGATTCTTATCCCGTACCTCAAACCGTGGACTGTGATATCGAAATAACGTACAATTATAACAATGTTGCTATTTATTAAATGGTGTATTTAATGTAATGTTAATTTAATATACCAGATGTATTTTTTTAATAAAGAAAGTGATGCTCTGATGTTTTAGTAAGTATATTTATTTTGTTGTTCGCAAATACTGCTTATTGTGAAACATAATATTAATTTTCACGTTCATGTCACGATTTTTCGGCAGAGGATATAAAAATATTTACTTCACTTGACTGGTTTTGTGCAAAAATAATGAAGTCCGTGTGAATGATACATATCTCTAGCTAATAAATAATTAAGTTCAAGCCGATTGAATTATAAAAAAAAACCCCTAATAATGGGTTATGTATTAAATAGATTCAGAATATCTTAACTTACAAATCCGTCTAGGAAGACGGGCCCTCAAATATTACATGCTCTCATATTTCAAGTATGAGATCATACATAATCATCATCTGCTTAGAATTTTCCCAGCTATATTGGGATCGGCTTCCAGTCTAACCGGACACAGCTGAATATCTATATGAACTGACTGCCTAGTGCCTACTGAACTTCACAACTCAGTTACTCGGTAAAATTCAAAATACTCGTTACGCACTTAATATTGACTATTTTTAAGGTGATACAAAAATTTAAATGAAAATGCTATAGGATAGTTGTATTTTTGATTAAAATAAAGTTCGAATTAACTTTACGTCTATACGTCGCACGTTCATGCTAAGGCCCATTTTTTGTGGGTGGGAAGTTATCAAATAACTTTTCCTACTCTGGGCGGAGCGGGAGGGCGTGTCAGACTTCTACTGACTAAAACCCACCCGTGTTCTTTCAGTTGCCTGTGCCAGGGGCCTCGGTATCTCTCTCGAACCGCTGCGACCCTCGCAGGCATCGGCCCTAGCGGACCCCGTCAGTTAGTGCTGACATCTATTTCAGGCGCGCGTGGAATACAACATGCCGTCGACCCGGGCCTGGACCTTACCGGGCGGCGAACTGCCCATTGCTCGCTGTTCGCAAGCCCACGCCTATGGTGGCCGGGAATCGGCTGTCGATTCCCGACGCCCAGAGCGTCTCCTGCGGTGACTAGGGTCGTGAGGGCGCAGATATTGCCTTTCCCTCACGCGCTCCGCCTCCTCCTTTGCGAGCATTACTGCTTCGCAGAAGGAGTGACAGCTTCCTATACACTCTCACTCCGTAATATGGCCTGGACTAGGGCCGGAGATCACCTACACCGATCCGCCCAAGCTGGGCAGACCTCCACCGTATGCTCCATCGTGTCCTCCGGGCGATCCACACAATGGTGACACCCGGGCATTTCCTCCGCCTTATCCGGAACAGGAACCTCCCGAAACAGCCGTGTCCGGTGAGGAACACTGCGTTAGGCGGAAGGTGAGGACGCCATGGCGCCTCTCCAGCCACTCCTCAAAGAGAGGACTTATCGCCGCAATTCTGGCATGCCCATTCGTGCTAAGGCCTCTGGAGGAGCGCTCGTGCACATCTCGGCGTGCAGCATCGGAAGTTAAACCTTAACTGTTCAACTTTTCCTTTCATATTCATCCAAAAACCGTACCCTAATTGCGTAATACTCTTTCAATTACAATGTGAACTATTTTGAAGGATATGGGTTTTCTGCTTAATAACGTAAATGAATGTTGAATGAATGAATGTTGTTGTTGTTGTTGTCAATGAATGTTGTTGAACTGTCAAAATGGATGCCATTGCTACTGTCAGTGTGTTATAAATTTCCCCCGCTGGTCTATATATAATGCAATTACATTTACGAATAATTGAATACTATAACAAAGAAATACATAGAGTTTCATTGAATTATTCATTTATGTTCCGATATATTCTTCTGTATGGCCAAGATAATGGGTATTGTAAATATTTTCTCAAAGACTGAATTACTCGTATTTTGTAGGTAAATACCTGCTGAGGTTGATTTAATATTGTAGTAAAGTATAGATACAAATATAGATAAATAATAGAGTATAATATAGATATACGAGTATCACAGTGGATTGCGTTAGGCTGGATTGATTGAAAATATAGTACTTCATTGTTCTAAGTAGAATTTGGGTTCTTTCCAAAAAGTTTGAATCACGGAGTACAGAAAAGAAGGTTTGAATAGATGCTCAGCCGCTGCAAAGCATATTTTTTAGATGGAGTACGGAGATAGAGATGATAACTCTTCATTTGAGCCACGATGCCTCACAAGCTGTAAAAAACAGGAAAAAGAAATCCTGTTAGTCACAGTTAGCGGGTGAAATGGTGTCCCAGTGGTATCAGCCTCGACGTAGGTACTAGTTGTAGGTCGTGAGTTCGAACCCAGGCAGGCACTTTCTTTGTGTATTTAATTTCATCACCACTGCTCTCAAAACGGTGAAGGAAAACATCGTGAGGAAACCGGCATGTCCTAGAACCAAAAATGACATCCGCTACCCAGCACTGAGACCGCGTAGTGGTTATGGCCCACTTTCTATCCCAGAGATTAGGCCAGATTAGGCTAGTCACAGTTAGTGAGACTACGAGCCCGCACTCAAATTATCTCTTACGAACATGGAAACATTTTCCATCTTTCTGATGACTTTATTGGTGGCTTACAGATGTTTTAGCTAGAAATAAATACAGGAGACGCAAGGACTAAAATTTTGCACAGGGGTAGAGAGGGCTGTTAGCGGAAGACATAAGTAACTGGGATTGAGGTAATTTAAAAAAAAAAAACTAAAATATTGCATCGAAATATTCCTCCGCATCGCTGTCGACTGGTAATGTACCCAAGAGACTGGCGGCATTACCACGTTGTATGGCAATGCTTAGCCTCTGGCACACCCCGGACACTCCGTACAACGCGCGCAAAATGATTATCTACTACTACTACATAGCCAAATGACGTTTGTACACGTGCAAATGTGTGCGTGAACTCTAGTAGGGTTGGCTGTCGTGCGTAACTTAAAATAAAAGCTTTTAAAAAATGGCGGGAACGACGACGACGCGACTAGAAAGAATAAGTGACCTTGTACGAGCGGCGGCGATTGATTGTATAGCTAGTTAGACGGGTTCGTAATGAAATAAAAATAATATTATAATAGTTAATATTTAAATTTTTTTAACAATAACTTTAATTTCGGAAGTCGGTGTCTTTGGATCTGTATTTTAGTTTATTACTTCCGATATTAAAGTTATTTTTCAATTTGTAGTGTTTTTTTTGGAAGTCGGTTTCTTTTAGAATGTATTTAGATACAATAGCCTAATGTCAACTTGCTCATCGCCTTTTACAAAATATTGCTTTTCGCGATGCAGGGACGTTAATTGTTGAGGAGTTATCCTGGTACTCCACCATCAGCTCCATTTCACCATGCATTGCTTAGCAACCATATTAAAGTAATCGAATCGCAACCTGTGAAATACTTATTATTGAGTAATTCCGGTAGCCATCTGTGGTCTTCATCATCAGTTCCACTTCACCAAATGTTGCTTTCCCAGAGCAAATGCATGAGTTACTATAAACAATACCCAAATCGCTATAGGTGTGCTTATAATATTTGAAGAGTTCCTTCGATTTCTACAGGAACCCATCATCAGAACTTTATTTTGACAACAATGGGACCAATCTGGAAGTATATCCTTTTAAATAAAAAAATAATTTTCCAAATCGGTCTACAAATGACGGCGTACTGAGGTAACAAACATAAAAAAAAAATACAACCGAATTCAGAACCTCCTCCTTTTTTGAAGTCGGTTAAAAACTTATTAAAATCATTTACGTAGAGACTTATTTCCTTAAGTAACTATGGCGTTCTTTCGTTTCGGAGGCCTGTTTTTAGGATGGCTAAGCTGACGGTAAGGAAGGAAGTAAATTAGGTTAAATGGAGTTTGGCTCTTTGTTACCACACGTTTCTATTTGCCGTGCAAAACTACGGTTGGTCGTCAGTATTGTATGAAGCACTATAATCACTATCACTACTTTTCCGTGCGCAAAATACGCGCATTGACGTGGAGTTGCGGACACCAACCCGTATTACCTACGAATCACTATGGAAACTTGTTAAAAGACACGTTTCTTCTACGGCGCGGTTTATACGCCGTACCGTAAAGAAACCATGTCGTGTACAAAGGGCCTAGGATGTTAGCTCAAAGCAACGCCATCGGAGTGAAAGATAATCGCGACTCTCATCAACCTGCTTGCACGTATTTGTAACAATGATCGCGTTGGCACAGCTGGAGGTCATTCAAATGCCAAATGCCAAATACCAGTGTCAGATATTCTTTACTCTGAATACGCCCTGGCTGATGTCATGCAAGGTTTTTCGAGGGTAACATCAATATAAAAACACTGTAAGTCTATGCAGATATCATTCAGTCAATAGCATTCTACTAAATAGCATCTCTAAAAAACAATAAAAAATTATCAATCAAAATGGCTGGTTTAAAGGTAAGCGCAGAACTTAAATCAAGTTGTTTTGTTTTGCAATCTCAATTGCAATATATCGTTTTGTTTTTGCTCAATGTGCTTTGATTCACAATACGTAGATGCTTTGGTAAGCAACAATTTGCACCTACCATGTTTTAGGGATGTAGCATAGCATCCCACAAACAATTCTCATTAAAAACAGCGTGAGCTTTTGATGTTTGCAGGCTCATTAATTGCAATCACAAAACTATCAATCTTTTAAAAAAATACAATGTTTGGCTATTCATCCGGAATTTGCCTCTTAAAGCCTGTCCTTCTACTAAATTTTCTTCTTTCCAGATTGTTGCGACCCTCGCTCTACTATCCGCAGTGTCAGCAGGACATTTGGGCCATTTTCAACCTTCCGCCGGCTACAGTGCGTTCGGCACAAACGCATACAGTTCCGCGAGAGCTTCAGGGTCGGCGTCGGCCTACACCAGCAGCTACGGCGCACATATACCGATATTAAGCTATGAAAATGTCAACAATGGTGATGGAAATTATAGATATAGGTAAGGAAAATTGTGATAGTATGTGTCACGCAGCAGTTTGATTACAAAAGAGGGGAGAGAGATAAAGAAAAACTAAGACTTAAAATAAATAAATAAATAATAATAATAATAATAATAATAATAATGGTAATAATTATTCTTTTAAAATTAATCCATAGTTACGAGACTGGAAATGGAATATCGGCGCACGAGAGCGGTGCCCCGCGCGCCGCTGGCCCTGAAGGGCCCGCGGTGACCGCTGAAGGAGGGTTCTCTTACCGCGCCCCCGATGGCCAGCAGGTCTCGCTCACCTACACCGCCGACGAGAATGGCTTCCACCCCACCGGCTCGCACATCCCCACACCGCCACCCATCCCAGAAGCCATCCTCCGCTCCATTGAGTTCAACAGGCAGCATCCTTCATCGTAAGTTTTTCCTAAAAAATGTCAACATCTTATTGTGTAATAGAAATATTTAGGGTCTTTAACTGATCACTGATCATGGTGTGTAGCAAATCTAATTACAGCTAGACCACTTTTGACGGAACATACCATCGTAAATACCATTATTTAAGGGTAACTACAAGTTATCTCTTGCCAAGTTTTTCCTATAATTTTCCAATCATGATCTATGGAGAACTTCACTTAAAAGAATTCAAGTCAAAGGTGGTAATTAATATATTTCTTCTTTTACGTCGACGAATTAGACGTTCATTTAAGAAATGTTTTCAAATGACCTTTAAGCCCAGCATTCATACACATCTGTTGCAATGGTTTTGTAGTGGTGTCGTTACCGCCAGAGGCTCTTGTTACCCCGTAAGGCATGTATAATGGGAACGTTGAACAGTCCAATTACAACAACGGGCTCATACCATACCATGTCAGTCGTACCATAAATTGGTTTCACTATTTCCAGCCTTTCACACTCAGATACTGTGGTGTTAAATTTAAAAAGTCAAAGAAATTAATTGTTAAGCAAAGTGAGTACAGGCTCGAGTTGAGTGGAAAACGGAAAGGGAGGCCTTTGCCTTGCAGTGGGATAATACGGCCTAATTATTTATTTAAGTATATTGCATGCATGTTCTCATTTATTTTGTTCATTATTTTCAGCGGTGACGGTTCCTACAACGGTCACTTCAACAATGGATACAACTACTAAGTGACATCGACTAACACATCGACGACTGACGGCGGCTAAGACTACGGAAGGAACCGAACTATGGCTTAAATTATTATTATTCTCATGAGCATCACTTTATGTTAAATATTTTTAGCTATTACGTTGTAAATAAATATTTAAGTATGAACAAATGTTTACTTTCTTATTATGTAAGTATTGATTTTTACAAAATACCTATAATGTCTGAATTTCTGAAAGGGTTAGGCAGAGTTGTTTGGCACATCCGCATTAAAACACTAGTTGTCGCCATTCTTCATTGAATTAAAACAATCATCATTTTATCGGATTTTTTTGAAGTAACAGCTGCATGTACACACGGCTACACATCAAGCTATACATTTCCAGTTTTAGCTGACCTTGCACTATATAGGTTTTTCGTACAATCAGAAGTCAGCTTATACTGGTTATGTATAGCTGGATGTGTAGCCGTGCGTACAAGGTGGCTTAAAAATTGTCACCCGATGTTCTTTGGCTGAAATTTTTTTTAAGAATGAAAAACTTTGGTGCTACTTTTAGATTATGTTTATTTGATGTCTTAATTTATTTTTCATTAAGTCGAGAAAATGATATCGGCTAAGTGGTCGCCGCAAGAATTGAAGACCATTTGGGCCCGATTTATGGCATTTTCTTGCCAGAACTTCCGGCGATAGGTGCTCGCATTCTTGACGGATATTCTCTTTGAGGGCTACAAGAGTCTGAGGCTTGTTGACATACACTCGTTACTTCAAAAAACCCCACAAAAAGGAGTCTGGAACGGTTAAATCGGGCGATCTTGCCGGCCAGTGCAAAGGGCCAAATCGAGAGTTTAGGCAACCCGAAACAATATTATTCCACGTTTTCTAGGAGTAACTATAGTGATTCATGTCTTATGACGTGTATTTTGTATTTGTTTACTTCACAAATCTCAAAGTAGAATCGACATTTGCCGCCATTTACAAAAAATATAGCAATTTCCGATAGGGTGGCGACTGTTCCGCCACCTAGTATTTTGCCTCCATACGATTACAGAAGTTGTTTTCATGAGGTAACTGAAGAAATCAGCCGCTTGGTGCGGCTTTATTTTTCTTAATACCATTTCTTTGGCTATTTTTGTGTTCAACATACAAAATCGAATCACAAGAGAGGCCATTTCCGTATTTTTGAACACGGTGGCATTCTAAGTTCGGTGTGTCTGTCCAAAAATATTGTAGCGTTTACTTAAATTTTTATATTATCTGGCCGCTTCGGCCATTATGGCTAGGGAAGTTAAGGACCACTCAATCCGCATACTCTCAGACAGCATGGCTGTTCTGCAAGCGCTGAACAGTTACACAGTTGACTCTGGGCTAATACACGAGTGTCACCAGCGCCTCAACCAGGTGGGTAACCTCAATAATATAACCATTCAATGGATCAAAGGACACAGCGGTTCGCTAGGCAACGATGCAGCCGACGAGCTTGCCAGAAGAGGGTCGAGCATGGCACCAGTGGGACCTGAGCCCATCGTGCCACTCCTCTTCGGGTATTTACGCACTACGTACGGAAACGCACCAGAGACCAACATGGGAAACTATGGACGGACCAAGGTGATTGCAGGCAGGCCAGGGAAGCACTTCCCGCATTGGATGGCCGCATCTCAAAACTGGTTCTCCGTCTAATTAAACAGAAGCTGCGTATAGTTACTGCAGTTTTAATTGGCCACGGGTCATTTAGTAAACACCTCTTTGTCATAGGAGTAACAGACAGTCCGCGGTGCAGGGCCTGCATGGAGGACGATGAGACAGCGGCACATGTGCTACTAAACTGCCCGATGGTCGCCACATATAGGGCAAAGTACTTCGGTAACCCAGGTACCCTACGTGAGACGGTCAGTAACATCAAGGCGTTGCTGGCCTTCCTCGAGGAGCTGGGGTGGATCGAATAATTGATTTTCCCACCCATACGCAAAATACGCGCATTGACGTGGAGTTGCGGTCACCAGCCCGTTTTACCTTACCTTACATTTTTATATTCAATTTTCGCCAACATAGATTGCATGGACAACATTTTGAACGTTTTTAATTACGGGAATCGGCTTTAATTGTCTTAAAGTTTTCTCAAACCCAAAAATGGTAACCGAAAATATATTTATATATATTTTAAAATATTTACCTACTTAGTTTTAAGACTTTGTTCAAATCTAGGGGTGATGCTATTTTAAGTTGTCGCCAAGATGTAAACGTAACTGCTTTGCTTGCTTTATAATTAATTTAAATTTGATAATATTTACTTTAGCGACATTTCAGCGTCACTATTTTGTATATCTTTCGGCGGAACATAGGATGGACCACATTTTTTATAAAACTCTCCCCTGTGTGTTACCCTGTGTTCACAAAATTAATAAATGAATGAATGTATGCTATGGGATACTCAGTAAGATTTTCGATTAAAAAATAGTTCGAATTTGCGTTACGTTTTCGCGCGCGTTTATGCTAGGGCTTCTTGAGGAGCGCACATCTTCGCTCGGCGAGCAGCATCGGAAGTTACACCCTAGCTGTGAAACCTCTCCTTGCATATCTGCCTAAAAACTGTCCTTTTACTTGTTTTTAGAAAATTAAATTACAAATAAGAGTATTTAGAATAATTATATACAATGTCAGGCATATTTTAGGAATTTATATAATTAAGAAATACATAGAGTTTCATTAAGTTATTAATTTATGTTCCCGATAGTTATATATGGCCAAGATAATATTTATCGTAAATATTTTCTCAAAGTCTGAATTATTTTGTCGGTAAATACCTACTGAGGTTGATTAAATAGCATTGTAGCAAAATATAAAACTTCTTTTTTCTAAGTTGTATTTTATTCTTTCCAAATAGTGTGAATGGACGCCCGGCCACTGCGAAGATGATGGAGATGGAGCTTATAGGCCCACTCTTTAGGTCTGTATGAACATGTTCTGATTTAAAGATGAAGAAAACCTTTCATTTTAGCCATGGACTTCTTACAATACACTCTACCTGCGGATTATCGAAGTCATCTTAGAATTTTCCCAAAAATGTATTATACCATCTAGCTCCTGAACAATAAATAATCGTTGAACATACATGCGGGTGAAACATTACACACCCTGTTTCGAGAATCCCTTAGAGAGAGGCTTTTAAAATTTTTCTTTGGACCTCGTTTCACTGCCCAGTTTATATGTGTCGGAGTTGGTTATCAATTACAATAGTGGGTATTATGTTATAAGTCGATTTTCTTATGATTTTTACTATCAGTTATTGTCTAATAAATCGAAACGTAATTTATGTATCACTAATTGATTTTGGCAACTTATTTCGATAAGTGTGACCAATAGTTTTGTTCAAAATAATGATGACATGTTGCTTTAATTTTAAAATGATTAACTTTGTATTATTGTATTATTTTTGATTACTTTATAATGTAAAATCTTAGTAGATTTAGCACATTTTGTATCAAGTAAACGCGTGACGTACTTCCGTGTGTCAACGGACAGAGTTGTCATGGAGGGATTGCAAAGTGGGGGCGTCGTCCTATAAAGGAGCGTGCTCTCGCTAAGCTCTTCAGTCTGTCTTCGGATTTGACTCAATAAAGAGCTCCCTGCTCCCGACAAAACTGTCGGTTTACCTGGTACAGCGCTGCTGTATATTCACATAGCTGTATTGAACTTGCTTATAGCGAGCGGATGCACTGTGTAATTGGGTGGCTTGGCCACTGTACGAACTGTGACTTTAACAGTCTGTTCGCCTAACTGTTTTTACCTGCTTTATCTTTTTATTAATTACCATTTATTTTTATTGTGTACCATTCTTATTGTGTATTGTTAATAAAAACTCTGTAATTGCTTATACAGTCTTGTTTATCCCAATACAACGGGAACTCCAAACCCTGACGATATACCGCTCGGCACTCCTGATCCTACATCAGAAGTGGGATTAGGTTTAGCCCAGGAATCGGAAGGTGTTGGTGGTCCATGGCGAGTAATGTTAGAGGTTCAGAATCAAAATATGACTCAGTTAATTGAAGCGATTAAAACGCATTCCGCTTCGTCTGCTGTAGTTCCTTTGACAGATTTTAACCCTGACCTACCCGATTTCGATGCTCAATATTGGAGTACAACCGTTGATATTTGCTTATCGAAAAAGCCTCTTCAAGGTGGCCCTCTTATTATTGCCCTCACTAGCCTTAAAGGGCAGTGCTAACGTATGGCTTTCCCAAGTATCTTATGCAGTAAGGCGCACAAAGGAGCAGCATCAACGGTGCTATCTTGAATAGCATACCAAGGACGTAGCGGGGAGCTACCAGTAACGTGCTGTGACTTTGCACTAGCAGCCCACAGCCGTGCCAGCCAAGCGGATGGTGGACGACATGCTGGAACAACTACCCTCAGGCACATTAGAAAATAAAGGTGAGCTGTATTGTTTTGTTAACGATTCTGGTGCTGAATGCTCGTTAGTAAAAGTGGCAAATGAGTTAATAACGTTATTGTATTAACTGGTATATAATTCTTATGACGTAGTATGTTCTACCCGACATCTACTTGCAAAGTAATATTATGATAGATCAAAGGCAGCTAAAACAAATTTCGTGTTATTAGATCAGACTAAGCTAGATCAGAAGTTCAGAGGTCCGTTTAAAGTAGCGGAAGTTTTGATATCTTAAAAGCTTTAAAACCTAAGCTTATGTTAAGTAAGCTGACGATCATATACGAAAGATGCCTCTAAGTAGTGTTTCTAAGACGGTGAGGAGAGTTCGGTTAGTTAGAGCACATACCATACCATAGCTAGGTCGCACTGTACGCACTTGTCTGTAGTCGTAACTGCAACTCACTTCTGGTGGTGCAGCAGGGACCAGGGTCTCAAAGGAGACTATTGTTGTGTTGGTCTTATAATGTGAAGTATGTTGGTCGTATCACTGGATGTGATGATGATATGGGTGGTATGGGTGTCACTGGCTGCTGCAGCATCAGAGCCATGACAGTTGTATGTGGTCTACTCGTAAGTTGATACAGTTCCTGACCAATTATTTTAGAGGAATCTTTTGTTATCGATGATTGTTATTAAATTTGTGGTCAGAATTGGCCGAGTGGAACATGCACTGCTGTTGATTCTTTTGGTTACAGGCTGACACACAAGGACGTGTGAAAGCAGAATGACAGTGTTCGACAGCGCTGCACTCTTTGGATCTCCTGTACGAACAATCGCTGATCGGGGACGGTGCTTTTCAAGCAACCTGTCCAGAGAGATTGACTGCAGTGGCGGCCGAGATGAGAAGCTATCATTAAGCCAGCTACAGATCCATTGTCTACCGAATCTAGTGAGTCGTTTTCATTTTGTTTTGACTCTGGTACTGAGTGCTTCCCTGGGTATAGTTTCAAGTTGGAGACTTTGTACTTTTTAGACCCTAAATTTAAGGTCCCTATAGAATTTTAGAACTATTAAATGGTGATAGATATTTGTTAAAAGCTTTGAATACCAATAGATTTTACAAATATGCCCATGATCGTGTACGAAAAATGCCTGAATGCCCAGTTACTGTTAGTGATGATGTCAATACTGACACTGATGATGATTCATCTGCTGCTGACATAGTATAACTTAATTGACAAGATGTCTATGATGACTCTTGTTTAGCTTGACGCTTAATCGGATGTCTATGTTGACTCCTGGATTTGGACGTTGATCTTGACGCTTATGCGGGTTGTCTATGTTGACGCCTATGCGGGTTGTCTAATCGAGTCCAAGTTACTTTGTCGAATCCCATGGTGTGATTTCGGCTGGGAGACTATGTCTCTACTTTAGTTGAGCTATATGTTGTCAGTAGTAGTATGGTCATTTTGAATGGTTGCGATGCAACTGCTGTTCATAATAATTTTATTTGACTAACTCAGGATTTTTCTTTTCAACATACCTTTTGTTAAGGCTTTTGTTTGTCAGAAAGGCCGATCTATATTCACAATAGATTTTCTTTTTCAAAATCACACGAGGACGTGTAGGACGTCAGTTCTGGCCGTGTCGGAGTTGGTTATCAATTACAATAGTGGGTATTATGTTATAAGTCGATTTTCTTATGATTTTTACTATCAGTTATTGTCTAATAAATCGAAACGTAATTTATGTATCACTAATTGATTTTGGCAACTTATTTCGATAAGTGTGACCAATAGTTTTGTTCAAAATAATGATGACATGTTGCTTTAATTTTAAAATGATTAACTTTGTATTATTGTATTATTTTTGATTACTTTATAATGTAAAATCCTAGTAGATTTAGCACATTTTGTATCAAGTAAACGCGTGACGTACTTCCGTGCGTCAACGGACAGAGTTGTCATGGAGGGATTGCAAAGTGGGGGCATCGTCCTATAAAGGAGCGTGCTCTCGCTAAGCTCTTCAGTCTGTCTTCGGATTTGACTCAATAAAGAGCTCCCTGCTCCCGACAAAACTGTCGGTTTACCTGGTACAGCGCTGCTGTATATTCACATAGCTGTATTGAACTTGCTTATAGCGAGCGGATGCACTGTGTAATTGGGTGGCTTGGCCACTGTACGAACTGTGACTTTAACAGTCTGTTCGCCTAACTGTTTTTACCTGCTTTATCTTTTTATTAATTACCATTTATTTTTATTGTGTACCATTCTTATTGTGTATTGTTAATAAAAACTCTGTAATTGCTTATACAGTCTTGTTTATCCCAATACAACGGGAACTCCAAACCCTGACGATATACCGCTCGGCACTCCTGATCCTACATATGTATGAAAATCTTATGAAACACCAAAAGGAGTAAAACACATTCAAATATCAGATCGTTCGTGCGATTGGTCGTTTATAGATAGAAACGACTACAGAAGAAGCAAGTATGTACTCATGACTAATATCTCGGAAGTAAGTATGCAGGTAGGTAGACAGGTCGGATCGCGGAGGATGAGTGATGAAACGATGTAAGATGGGACAGAAATCATTTCTTAAATTATAGTGGGACTACAGTTATCGAAATTTAAATACCTATTTCGCTTATTATGTGAAAAGCTTACGTTTCTACGTCATGTTTTTGGATTTTTTGTCTATCCTTCTACGTGTTACGTTCTACGGAAATCAGTACTTAATACTTTAAAAAAGTATTAAAGCTTATTAAAATAATTTACATCGAAATAGGTAAGTAACTAAGTGGCGTTCTTTCGTTTTGGATACCCATATTGCTCAGCTAACGGTTAGCAAACGGGTGGAACCAACTTAGGTCGTTTATGAAAGATATTAAACCTCTCATCAACGTGCTTGCACGTATTTGTAACCATGACCGCGTCAGCACGGCAGGAGGCTTCACTGAAATGTCAAATACCAGTGATTAAAATTCTTCACCCTGAATATGCCCTGGCTGATATCGTGCAAGGTTTTTTGAGTGTTATCGAGATCAATATAAAAACACTGTAAGTCTATGCAGACATCATTCAGTCAACAGCATTCTACTAAACAGCATCTCGTCTCTAAAAAGTAATTAAAAAAAATATCTATAAAAAAAATGGCTGGCCTAAAGGTAAGAGCAAACGTAAATTAAGTTGTGTTGTTTTGAAACGCTAATTGTTTCACTATTAATTACTCATTGAAGCTTGCCTTTCTACTATTCTGCTTATATCCTCAGATTTTTTCAATCCTCGCCCTACTATCCGCGGTGTCAGCGGGACATTTGGGCCACTTCCAACCTTCCACCGGCTATAACAGTGCGTTCGGCACAAACGCATACAGCTCTGCGAGGGCTTCGGGGTCGGCGTCGGCCTACACCAGCAGCTACGGCGCACATGTACCGATATTAAGTTATGAAAATGTCAACAATGGTGATGGAAATTATAGATATAGGTAAGGAAAATTGTGATAGTATGTGTCACGCAGCAGTTTGATTACAAAAGAGGAGAGAGAGATAAAGGAAAACTAAGACTTAAAATATTATTTTATAATGAATCCATAGCTACGAGACTGGCAATGGCATATCAGCACACGAGAGCGGAGCCCCGCGGGCCTCCGGGCCTGAAGGGGCCGCGGTACGCGCCGACGGAGGGTTCTCGTATCGCGCCCCCGATGGCCAGCAGGTCTCGCTCACCTACACCGCCGACGAAAACGGCTTCCACCCCACCGGCTCGCACATCCCCACGCCACCACCCATCCCAGAAGCCATCCTCCGCTCCATTGAGTTCAACAGGCGACATCCTTCATCGTAAGTTTTAGGAAAAAAATAATTTTTTCTTTACTTTCTTTTTTTTTCTTTTCTTTTTTGAAAGAAAGAAAAAGTATTTATTGCGACTCGTACAGGAGGATCACAAACTAAATTAAACACAGTCCAAATTAAAATACCAAAATAAAAACTAAAAAAAAAATGTTTGATCTTTTGTGTAATAGGAATATTTAGGGAATCTTTAACTGAGCACTGGATAATGGCTTGTAGCAATTATATTTACAGTTAGTCCACTTTTAACGGGAAATACCATCGTAAGGTAATTTATGGGTAACTAGGAGTTATTCATTAAAATAATTCAAGTCAAAGGTAACTTCATTAGTATAATTTTCTTTTTACGCCTGCTTAAGACCTACTTAATTTATTAAAATGGTTTCTAACGACCTTTAATCTCAGCATTCATACACATCTGTTGCAATAGTGTTAGTTTGTTGGAGTTACCCCGTAAGGCATTTATGATGGGCACATTGAACAGTCTTTCACTCTTAGATATTGTGGTATTAGATTTATACATTGTCCTGCCACCGTTGTAGTTTCACTATTTTCAGCCTTTCACTGCAGATATTGTGGTGTTATAAGTGTAGTTAGATTTATACATTGTAAAAATTCACCACTTGGAACCTGATTTTGACCTTACCAAAATAGACATTGAATCGGGATCAAAATCAAGAGGAATTGCCACCATTATTTTAGTTTCACGTTGTAATTTACCTGATTGTTATAATGGCGCTTTTAAAATATACTTGTAGGTACTACAATGCATGTTAATTTATTTTGTTAATTATTTTCAGCGGTGACGGTTCCTCCAACGGCCACTTCAACAATGGATACAACTACTAATTGACATCGACTAACACATCGACGACTGACGGCGGCTAAGACTACGGAAAGAACCTAACTATGGCTTAAAAATTATTATTATTTTCATGAGCATCACGTTATGTTATATAGTTTTAGCTATTACGTTGTAAATAAAGATTTAAGTATGAACAAATGTTTACTTTTTCATTGTGTGAATATTGATATTTCCAAAATACCTGTCACACCTTCATTTCTCAAAGGCAGAGATGTATGGCACATCCACATGAAGACGATACCGACCGCGCAGCGGCGCCCTCAACGTTTGTTTGATTATTTCTTTTATTTTAGAATGAAAATGCAGAAAATAAGCATGTATGTACAGTGGGCTGCATCAATTAGGTACCCCAGTTGTATTAAAATTAACTTTGCTACAACTTTGCAATTAAAACGTGATGTATACGTTTGAATTGCAAAGTTAAGAATAACACAAAAAGAATTCATATCGGACGAGATTCGAACCATCGAATCATTGTTTATCCATTGATTACCTCGAGCTCTTACATACTGAGCCAGTTAGGTAGTTAGAAATACAATGAATTAACAACCTAGTTAGCGTTATAATTCTGTCTCTGTCTAATCGATTTAGACGAGCTCGCAGAGAATGCATACCGCATAGTTTGTTAATTGAGGGTAGTTATGCATACATTTTACTAATCTCTAATTAAGTTACCGTCTGATGAGTCTAGTTTTGATTCACCTTTTGCATACGATACGTGTTTGTGTTAAAAAAAAATAAAATGATAGATAATTTCTGTAGAACAAAGATTGTAGTTCTTTATTATTCTACTAGTTTGAAAGGCAACCATTATAAGTAGTTGTTGTAAGTTGATTATTTTGCTGTGAAGCGATACAAACTTTTTTAAAGTTACAGTTAGTTCTCTATAATATTAGTTAGGTATATAGTTAAGTTTTTCAATTTATAACAAATTTTACTAAAATAAATTATATTTATTTTATTTTAATATAAACCTACTGGTTATAACAATATATAAATGAAAAAGTTGCATAAATAATTCTGACTTGGAGAAAAACTTGACTACAAGAAAAAGCTAATTATAACGTATTGCCAGAATTGAACTTGAATCAGCGGATTCATATGTCACATCCTCAACCTTCAGACCAACTAAACTGTTACCATCGCTATTGAAATATTGTATGTATTTTTTTGCATTGTTGTTTACGTATAAACTGTTTGACAAAATATTACAATAACATACAAAACTGATAGTTAGGGAGGCGAGGTAGCTAAATGGCGTAATTCAACGGCGCCGTCGAGACCTATCAAAATCGAAAGATAAAATGATTTCGAAAAGAAAAGCTCTTATGGTAAAAACCATTTTAGCGGTGGGCTTGGCGTGTACGGTTTTTCAAAAATGTTAAAAAAAACAGTTACTTGGGCATTCTCGAGCGCGTCAGATATTCATACTACGTTTGCCCCAAGTGCCTCTGATAACAACGGTATACTAATCTGCCGGTTTGCGTGGTGGGGGTAGGCATACAAAGTAGTCAAAAATGCAAAAAAAAAAATTTACTCGAGCGCGTCAGATTTTCGGAAGGGGTGTTAAGTAGGCCCCAAGGAAGCTCCCTTTAAAAAAACTGACGATTTCGGCGTGACGTTAAGTTGTGATGAATTTTTGAAAATGCAAAAAAAAAAAGTTTTTTTGAAATACTCGAGCGCGTCAGATTTTCATAGGGGAGGTTTATCTCGGTATCCTGAAAGCATATTTCCTTAATCTGACAAAAATGTTGGTGGGTTCTCTTAATCTGATCGAAAAAGGTTTTGTGGTTTCTTTTTTTTCCTTTCTTTCTCCTTGATAAAACGGGGAATTTAAGAATGACAATAAAGCGATAGATACAACCAACGTAAATGTAGATGAAATGTAGTGCGAATTGTATTATTTATTGTATAAAAAAAAATGAAATGAAATACAAATTGTATTATAATTGTATTGTTATGTATGACCATTACATTTTTGCTCAATACAATTCATCAAAGTTTCCAGCACATTCGAGAAATATACCGTCGGGTCTTTTCTCTCTCTTCAATCGTCGTTATACTGAGGGCACATAGGTCTACGGTAGGGGACCATAAACATATATATATATATATATACTAGCTTTTGCCAGCGACTTCGTCCGCGTGGAATAATGACTTCCGGAAATTGAGGCACTAACTCTCATAGAGTTTAACCGATGTGCTCTTTCTTCTGCCGATTCTTGAGAACGCGTATTTCTCATTCAACGCGTTTTTCAAGACAATAGCGGGCGGACGCCGGCGTCCGCCTGGGGCTTGAATAACTAAAAATATATAACTACGTCTAATATATAAAATAATATATAATAAAACCTACTTCACTTAAAACTAAATACCTATAACTACTATAATTAATAATACCTATACCTATAATTAATAAAAGTACCTACGCTTATACCTACTTAATATTAAAAAAAAAAAACTGAACATAAATTAACCAAAACTTACCTACTACTAACTAACTACTACTAACCTATTACTACTTCACCTAAAAAGAAATCCTGTTTTCCCAACATTTCCCTTCACTGCTCTGCTCCTATTGATCGTAGCGTGATGAAAAGTATACTATAACCTGCCCAGGAGTATGAAGAACAATTGTACCAAGTTTCGTTGAAATCCGTCGAGTGGTTTTTGTTTCTATAACGAACATACAGACAGACAGACAGACAGACAAAAATTTTACTGATTGCATTTTTGGCGTCAGTATCGATCACTAATCACCCGCTGATAGTTATTTTGGAAATATATTTCATGTACAGAATTGACCTCTCTACAGATTTATTATAAGTATAGAATACATATATATATATACCTATATATATATAGGGTGTACCGAAAATTCCCTTCTACCGATTCTTTCCCAACCATCAATGTTGCGAAATAAAGGAAAAATACTGGTAGGACGGCATATTTCCGCGAAGCGCTCAGTCTGTATTACATGTTTATAGCAAATTCCTCTTTTTTGCTTCAATTCTTCACTTCGTTTTGCTTACGGTACGTCCAAAAAACAATTTGAGGATCAACAGGCTATTGAATAATATATATGAAACTGTACATGTTAATAATACTTTTGTATACAGATACGCGTAGCTTTTTCCGAGTCCACGAAAATTGTCGAGAAGCTTTAGAAAAAAAAAAATTGTGAGATATAATAAAAGTCACATAATTTAATTATCGTTATTTCATATCAATTTTTTTTAACACCCTCAGTTTTCGAGATACACTCAAAAAACCGGGAGTTTGAGTTTTTATGATGCTTCAAGTCAAAAAGTTTTAACTTTGGACAAAAATGTAAAGAGACCTTTTTTGTGTAAAATAAAATTACCTTTTTTTGTTTACTTAAACTTTTTTTTTGTAAGATGAATCGTTCGCGACTTATATGCCGCAACGCGTTTTTCGGAAGACGAAATGGCTCCTCCACACTTCTGGTCATGCGGAAACCGGCAGATTTTGTATTTTTAGTGAGTTTTAGATTATATTCTTCAAAATAAAAAAATTAAAAATCGCGCTCGAGAATGCCGGATTAACGTTTTTTTTTTACAAGTTCGCGACCCTATAACTCGGCGGCGGCAAGGACTTATCGTCAGATTAGTTAAATTTAGTCTTAAAACACTAAAATCAACCCCCAATATCTTAATCTGACGCGCTCGAGTATTTCAGACTATCGATTTTTTTTTACTAATCTGATCGTCTATCCTAGGCGCGCGTCACTACATATAGAGCTAAATACTTTACAAGGTTGTTCTATTAGGTCTAAGGTATCTCTCATATCTCAAACTGCCACGCTCGAGTATTACCGAAAATTCCCCTATTCGCCTCCCTAACTATGATAGATGCGGCCATCACGGGTTCGAACGTAGGTGCTTTCAAGGGGGGTACCCACATCGTGATTCTCAGTGTACGTTGGTCGCCACAATTTTCCGTTTTAAGGATTATAATAAAACTAAGCTAAACTACCGTTTGGGATAATAATAACGTATAATCTTGTGGAGTACAACGTAACATCAGTAGTAGTCATTTATTAGTAATAATTTATTAATTATTTTCATCCATTTTCTGTACATGTACATTTGTTTACCCGGTTGCGAAGATTCTAGGTCGTCCGTTTCACTTTGTTACTCGCCTAGTAACTTGCTAAGATCTAGGCGCTAAGCGAGCCACCTGTCAGTGCGGACGTTCTCAAACCTGAACATATTAACCGACCAATTTTAAAATAGAAATTCCACAATATTTACTTAGTTTTAAGTTTTAAGACTTTGTTCATATGGAGGCCTGTTGCCCTTTTTAGTAGTCGCTATACTCGTATGTTACTGAGCTGCATTTGATGACGATTAAAATAGTTCGAATTTACGTTACGGTAATGAAAGAACATTTAAAACTAATATTAAAAGAAGGTACACTTTGTAAATAAGGATATTAATAATTAGAGGATTATATCCAAGATAAGAATACTTGGAAACATGCTGGTCCTGCTCCATAGGACAATCTAGAGTCTTTATAAACAAAATCAAACTGGTTGCTAATTTAATTTATATAAAAAAAATATGACATTGATTTTTACTTTCTGTGACTACTGTAAGTCACACACTTGGAAAATCATCTACTTTTACAATATTTGGAAATATGTGAGCACCATGTATCTATCACATAATTGATTTATCTGTCATTGCTTTATTTTTAATTATTTTCACTTTTTGTGCTGGACTAATTTTATTTTAGGTGCATCGTCTTCACATATAATTAATGAATACAAAACCATATAAAACATTTTAAAAGAGTAACGGTGGAGTTTCTTGCCTATTCTTCTTCATACGAACACTGCCTTTTCGAAGGGGCTACTAGAATCAATTATATTTTATTGTAATTTTTGACGTTCAAAGTGCCTTTTCTACGCCTATTTGAAATAAATGATTTGACTTTGTTACGTTTACGTCGCGCGTCACAAACACGCGTGGCTTCGCTATGGCTTCTGGAGGAGCACAGTAGGCTAATTATTGTAATTTAAAACGTTCAAAACCTAGTCGCAGTCTCATCTCGACGACAAACAAATGTCAAAAACTTGTCAAAATGTAGGGAAATTTTAAGTATTTTTGACAGATTGAGACTCAAATCATACTGTGAACGTTCTTAAAAATTACAAGAATTGCCCCTCAGATCTCGCTCGGCTTGCAGCATCGGAAATAAAACCCTAGCTGTGAAACCTCTACTAGCATATCCGCATAATACTGTCTTTTTACCTGTCATAGAAATTTCAGTTTCATTCACTTTTGAGCAATAAAGTTTTTTATTTATTTTTTTTTTTTTTTTTTTTATAATATTCCACAACTATCACACAACGCCATCTAGTCCCAAGCTAAGCAGAGCTTGTGTTATGGGTACTAGACAACTGATAAACATACTTATATATTTCTAAATACATAAATATTATAGATAAATTACACCCAGACACAGAACAAATGATTGTGCTCATTACACAAACATTTGTCCTGGGTGGGAATCGAACCCACGACCTCCGGCATAGCAGTCAGGGTCACTAACCACTAGACCAACAGGCCTGACATTAGAATAGGCCTGACATTTAGAATAATTAAAAATAATGTCACGGGTGGGTTTTAGTCAGTAAGAGTCTGACACTCCCTTCTGCTCCACCCAGAGCGGGAGGGGTCATTAGATGATTTCCCATCCACAAAAAAAAAAAGGCATGTTGTAGGAATTTATATATCTAAGAAATACATAGTTTCATTGAATTATTCGTTTATGTTCCCGAAATATTCTCCTATAGGGCCAAGATATTTATTGTTAATATTTTCTGTCTGAATTATTTTGTCGGTAAATACGAGGCGAGGTGGTGAGGTGAGGTTGATTTTAATATAATTCCAAAAAGTGTGAATGAATGCCCGGCCGCTGCGAAGCTTATATTTTAGATGGAGTCCGTAGGCACATCCTGGAGGTATCTGTGAACATTTTCTAATACATAGATGAAGAAAACCTTTCATTTTAGTCATGTACTCTTACCTAAGGCTTATCAAAGAACCTTATAGAAGTCATGTGAGTATTTCCCAAAAAATATACAAAACCGTCTAAATCCTAAAATATAATTTATAACCGCTGAAAATACATGCGGTTGTTTCAGGAAGCCCATGGAGAGAGGCTTTTAAAATTTTTCTTTGGTCCTCGTTTCGGGGCCTGCCCTGTACCTATGTATGAACAGGTTCAAAAACATCAACATGAGTTAAACTCATTTATTTATTTATATTATTTATTGTACACCAGAAAATACATAACAAAAAATACGATTACAAAACATACTATGGGCGGCCTTATCGCTTCAAATATTCGCATTCAAATATTTCTATCAGAACGTTCGCAGACATTCGTTTTTAGATAGAAACGACTACAGAGGATGCAAGTATTGTACTCATAACTATATCTATATCTCGTAGGTACCTAAAGAAGAAGATCAGGCAGATTGTGCAGGAACAACGGTAAAAAGATATAAGATGGGACAGAGGTAATTTCGTAAATTACAGTGGGACTATAGTTATCGAAATCTAAACACCTTTTTTGCTTATTGTGGGAAAAGCTTCTACCTACGTCATGTTCTTGGATTTTTTGTTTATCCTTTTACGTGTTACGTTTTACGAAAACGTCTAAACACAGTACTTAGCTAGATACTTACGAAAGGTATTAAAGCTTATTATAACAATTTACGTCGAGTGGAAAAGGTAAGTAACTAAGTGGCGTTCTTTCGCTCGGTGTCCCATATTTTTTATTGCTCAGCTAACAGTTAGCAAATGGGTGTAACTAACTTAGCCCGTTTGTGTTAGATATTAAACCTCTCATCAACCTGCTTGCACGTATTTGTAACAGTGATCGTATCGGCGCAGCAGGAGATAGCTTCATTGAAATGCCAAATGCCAATGTCACAAACTCTTCACCCTGAATACGCCCTGCAAGGTTTTTCGAGGGTAACATCAATATAAAAACACTGTAAGTCTAGGCAGATATCATTCAGTCAATAGCAATCTACTAAACAGCATCTCTAAAAATAAAAATAAAACATCAATCGAAATGGCTGGCTTAAAGGTAAGTGCAGAACGTAAATCAAGCTTGTTTTGTTTTGCAATGAGCTTTCATGCACAATACGTAGATCCTTTAATAAAACAATAATTTGTACCTACGAGTAATTGAGACCATGTTACAATAATGTAGCACAGCATCCCCAGTATAAAAGTTCTCATTGAAAACAGGGAGTGCTTTTGAAGTTTGCACGCGCTTCAACTGCAATCACTAAAACAATTAATACTATAAAAAAATATATTGTATCACTATAAATAAATTACTCATTGAAGCCTGTCTTTCTACTATTTTGTGTACATTCTCAGATTTTTTCAACCCTCGCCCTACTATCCGCGGTGACAGCGGGACATTTGGGCCACTTCCAACCTTCCACCGGCTACAGTGCGTTCGGCACAAACGCATACAGCTCTGCGAGGGCTTCGGCGTCGGCGTCGGCCTACACCAGCAGCTACGGCGCACATATACCGATATTAAGCTATGAAAATGTCAACAATGGTGATGGAAATTATAGATATAGGTAAGGAAAATTGTGATAGCATGTGGCACGTAGCAGGTTGATTACAAAATCGATATGATAATGTAGAAACAAAACTGGCAAACCAAGAGTTAAAATATTCTTTTAAAATTAATCCATAGTTACGAGACTGGAAATGGCATATCGGCGCACGAGAGCGGTGCCCCGCGCGCCGCTGGCCCTGAAGGGCCCGCGGTGACCGCTGAAGGAGGTTTCTCTTACCGCGCCCCCGATGGCCAGCAGGTCTCGCTCACCTACACCGCCGACGAGAACGGCTTCCACCCCACCGGCTCGCACATCCCCACACCGCCACCCATCCCAGAAGCCATTCTCCGTTCCATTGAGTTCAACAGGCAGCATCCTTCATCGTGAGTATTTCCGGAATTTTGCAAATACTTACTTGTGAAGTAGTGATACAGTTTTTAGTGTAACTTCAAGAAAATTATCGTTAATTTTTTTAACATCTTATGTGCAACAGGCATCTTTAGGGCTTCTGTAACTTATCACTGGATCATGAAGTATTTGTTTTGTCGCAATGTTATTTACAGCTCAGAAATATTTTTCACGTTTGGCAGAAAGTTTCATCGTTCTTTATTTACCGGTAAATAAGAAAACTCTTGGCAAATTTTCCGGATTTCAGGATTCAAATAAAAAATGGTGACTTCAATCATCCTTTTTTTCCGGCCACTAAGGCAACTAGTTCATTTTGTTAAATGTTTTTAAATGACCTTTTAACTCAGCTTTCATACACATCTGTTGCAATGGTGTTGTAGTGGTGTCGTTACCGCCAGAGGCTCTTGTTACCCCGAAAGGCATGTATGATGGGCACGTTGAACAGTCCAATTACAACAACGGGCTCATACCATACCATATCAATCGTACCATAAGTAAATCGGTTTCATTATTTTCAGCCTTTCACTCTCAGATATTGTGGTGTTAGATTTAGACATTATAAAAATCCAACTGGATTCACTATTTTGAATCTGATAGTGTAAGGAGCCATTCAACTAGAGCAATTTTACAACAAAGGCTTGTAAAATTGCTCTAGTTGAATGGCTCCTTAATTTGGATTATAAGGCAACTGAGGATTTACTTACTCATCCAAAATAGTCCAACCCCCTTCTTTCCCTACACATATTATATCACCTTTTAAAAACGAGTTCTCTTTATTGTTTTAAATCTGTGTGTTTATCATTGATTTTATATTATACCCTTTATTCCTTCACATTTACTAAATAACGAATTATGCTTACTGACCGTGCGGTGGGACCCTGGTGATCTGCTATACAGGAATTCCTAGTGCAGACACCAGTCTCTCACAAACTAATTTCTAAGCTTGTCTAAATTTATATGATACCATTGTTTGTGAAGAGAAAATAAATTATTTGAATTTGAATTTGATAGTCATTGAGGCATTAGCGCCTGAAAAATTTTGTGAAACTGCCATCGTTGTGGTTTCCTTTTCACGTAGTTTTTTTTTTATAATAATGCTCACGCTTCGAAAAACTTACTTGTTACTACAAATACTATCTGACTATATTTCATCATTAAAAACCAAAGGGCGACCACTACTGGACTAAGGCCTATCAATGCATGTTTTCATACATTTTTGTTATTAATATTTTCAGCGGTGACGGTTCCTACAACGGCCACTTCAACAATGGATACAATTACTAAGTGACATCGAACGCCACATCGAAGACTGACGGCGGCTAAGACTACGGAACGAATCGAACTATTGCTTACATTATCATAATTGTCATGAGCATCACTTTTTGTTAAATATATTTATTTGTTGTAGCTATTACGTTGTAAATAAATATTTAAGTATGAACAAAAGTTTTCTTTTCTTCAATAAAACATTTAAAACCTATCACGTCTGTATTTACCGAAGGGCAGCATTTAGCACAGCTAATTAAGCCGGTACTGGGATTTCTTCTCCTAAAATTGTCCGAAAATCATAATCCATAACACGTTTGCTATAAACTTCACTATCCATAATGTACATTTGTTCAAAAATTAGAAATTTCGTTTTACATAATTATATAAAGACTAATCTGTCATAATATCGAGTACTATAATAATTGAATCTCCTAATTTTGCATGAAATAATGTCATATGTCCTAAGTATTGTTTTATATAATGTGTACTCGTATTATTCTATAGGTTCATTTATAATAAAATTGTTAGTCCTAAAACATTTGCTAAAAATTAGGTTTTAGTGACAGAAACGAATCGCTGTAAATCCGACTTCACGCAGTCTTGTCTGCCCTATCCCTAGAGTGTAATTTAGAATCGCGTAGGCGCGTAGGGGCGAGGCGGCCCGCAGGCTGAGGAGCAGGATGCTGCGAGTGAGCCGCCGCAGCTGAGACTGCGCTGGTGAGCGAAGGACGAAAGATTAGCACGTGTGCTACTTTGCTGGTCGCGAAAATATTATACAAAAAAACCATTTAACTTCCAAAAACAATAACTTTAATTTCGGAAGTCGGTGTCGTTGATTCCGCATTTTCTTTTATTGACACCGACTTCCGAACTTAGTTATTTTTCACTTTGTAGTGTTTTTTTGGAAGCAAAAAAAAAGAATTTTGAAAATCGGTCCACAGTTGGCGGAGTAATCGCGTAACAAACACACACAAAAAAAAAAACATTCAGTCGAATTGAAAACCTCCTCCTTTTTTGATGTCGGTTAAAAACCATTTAACTACCTATAATAGTAATAGCCTCCCCGACCGATTTTGGTCACGGTGGCCAATCTCAATGGAGATTAGCCACGTACGAAGGAGATATTATAGTGCACAAGTGTGCGCGCAGACACAGGTGCACTTCCTCTTCCCTCACTCTCATAGACCGATGGGACGGCAATCCGACACGACCGGAGAGAGATCAGGCGCAGGACTAACGGTTTTACGTGCTTTCCGAGGCACGGGGGTATTAAACCGCCAACTTCCAAACTCCGGACTGTTACTAAGAAAATGCCTAATGGAAAAACTCAATAGTACTTTGTCCGACCCGGGAATCGAACCCAGGACCCCATGCTCAGCAGTCGCGCTTTGCAACATTTGTTTTCATTTTTTTGCTTTCATACTGTGACTTTTTTCTTATTTACGAATATTTAATGCCATTAAAAAAAATAGGACATGCCACATAGTGCTACGCAGGCCGCTTGCACCTGTCTGCTAATCGTTGAAAGACGAACTCAATGTTAGGAGGGTGTAATTCTCAATGCTCCTAGTAAATCCTAAAGATTCGCTCGCGGGCTCTGGTGCATCATATTCTGACAGTTTTTGGAGAAAAGTCTCGTGCCGTTTTTACAGAAAATATACAAGTTTTTTACATTTGTTATTAATGATGGGAGCTGATTTTAAACTGCTTAGGAAAATCATAATGTACCAAAATCTGTGTATGAGTATGCGTGTCTTCTCTCTCCAATAAGTTTAGGTACTGTCGGCAAATACTTTTTTTCTTTCAAAATATCTACTGAAAATTCATTCCAAACCAAACCGCTTGTATAGATATGAGAATATTTTTTCATGACTCATTGGAGGCTTTTGTTTTGAGAACCGTAATAGCAGTAGATGCTTTCTTTTATTCCAATTTTATCTAAAAATATCCTATAAGTATCTACCCAGTAACTGGGTTGTGGAGGTCACATAGGCAGTCGCTCCATATAAAATACAGATATTCTGCTGCATCCGGTTAGACTGGAAGCCGACCCCAACATAGTTGGGAAAAAGTTAGGCAGATGATGAAGTATCTACTTAGATGGACAATTGAAAGAATAGTCGTTTGTTCTTTCTTAATACTTTATTTTAAAGCCCATAAAAACAAGTAACATTTAATGCTGGAATAAATAGAGATACTTATAAAACAATAAGTTTCTGTAAGTGCTGGTTCGTTCCGTAGTCAGCCGCAGTCACTCGATCAGTCGTCGATTAGTAGTTGTATCCTTGGTTGTAGCGACCGTGGTTGTACGAACCGTCGCCGCTGAAAGTATAACAAAGTATTAAAAATCTGTACAAGTCTGCAAGTGCAAGTTTATATTAAGTCTTAGTCCTTAGAACGTAATTATAACTAAAGATCCTGAAGAGGGATACATTAAGTCCCATTTAAGACAGTAACCTAAATATATCATTGGTTTACAGAGGTTAAAGACTAAAGAACTTCTTGAAGTTAGACTAAAAACTGTATCACAAGTAGTTGCAAAAGATATTATATTATCAGAAAAAAACTCACGATGAAGGATGCTGCCTGTTGAACTCAATGGAGCGGAGGATGGCTTCTGGGATGGGTGGCGGCGTGGGGATGTGCGAGCCGGTGGGGTGGAAGCCGTTCTCGTCAGCGGTGTAGGTGAGCGACACCTGCTGGCCATCGGGGGCGCGGTACGAGAACCCTCCCTCGGCGGTCACTGCGAGACCCTCAGGTCCTGGGGCACGTGGGGCTCCGCTCTCGTGCGCTGATATGCCGTTGCCAGTTTCGTAGCTGTGGATAACAGAGGATGAGATGAATGACAGTGGATATTATAGTGACAGTACACTTTAGTTCTTCTTGTCATCATCATCTGCCTAGCTTGTTCCCAACTACGTTGGGGTCGGCTTCCAGTCTAACCGAATGCAGCTGAATACCAGTATTTTACATGGAGTGACTGCCTATCTGACCCCCACAACCCAGTTACTGGGTAATACGTTACTCCTACTACCACCTACTGCATACTTTAGTTTTTCTTTTATGTACTGTATACAGATTAAAAGTAACCGTTGGAAGTCCTTGCACTTTAAACTAAAACCGTTAGATATGAATAATAATAAAGATGTTTTTTATACTGTGGTAGTCACTGGTGGCAAAACTGTGATCTATATATATTATTTTTCCTTACTTGTATCTGTAGGTCCCATCTCCGTTGTTTACATTCTCGTATCGCAAGATAGGGATATGGGCTCCTCCGTAACCACCGGTGTAAGCCGATGCCGAACCACCGCTGTATGCGTTTGCACCGAACGCGTTGTACCCCGTGGAGTGTTGAAGATGACCCAGGTGACCCGCTGACACCGCGGACAGCAGGGCAAGGGTTGATATGATCTGAGGATTGAACAATAATCATGTTTAATGAGTGCTGATACAGGTAGCTTATATATATGTATGTATTTTTTTATTGTTTACAAAGCCGTTATTTAGAAAGATGGTTATTAATTGTGTCGTGGGAAGCTTGAAATAAAACTTTATGGAGAAGTTAAAAATAATTGCCACGGGATATCTTGTAGACCGTAACTCTTTTTTTTAAATCAATTTCTCAAACTAATTAATCTACTTACCGTAAGTCCAGCCATTTCTTTGATTTTTTTCGTTGAGATGCTATACTGTAGGATGCTATTGTCTGAATGATATCTGCATAGACTTACAGTGTTTTTATATTGATGTTACCCTTCCAAGAACCTTGCACGATATCAGTCAGGGCGTATTCAGTTTTGTGAAGAGTTTGATACATTCGGCATTCCAATGAGGCCACCCCCCGCCGTTGCGATGATTGTACCAACACCAAATTTAGACAATGATTTTATTTGACGTTTATTTCAGTCTCAAGGATGATTCGGTTACACATGTAATTTAGAACTCTGTGCCGAGAGAACAAGGTCAGAGTTCGATTGGCTAGACAGTTAGACGCTACGCGTTTGACCTGTAGAATAAATGTTAGGAGGGATGGTAAACAATTTTTTGAGTAGGTATAAATAGAGACATCTTGATTAAGAACATCGGAGTTTGTTTTGAATACGGCAATAAGACCTCGGTATTAAAATATTGGCTTTGTTCTACAAAATAAAAATAAAAAATAAAGTCAAAGTTATTAAACTTTAATCTATGTAATTTGCTGACACAATAAATACAGTTATTAAGCGATGTATTACAATGTGCCGAGCTCAGGTTTGACCCACGCTAAAAATAAATGTTTGCATTGCCTGCGAACTTTGGTTCAGGCCGTTTGGGTATGAAACGGATCTGTGTCAGCAAACAGAAAGGACGGTACAGGAAAAATTTATAAAATAGACCTACCTATCCAATCTGAGTGCGCAGTTTATTTATAACTCATATAACTAGATGTCTGTCCACGATATCTACTACTTAGTGTTAAGTATCAACACCTGATATTACTTAATGGCTTTAGCCGGTTTTACTCTCCCTGGGGCACAAAAAAGCGAACATCTCATGTCAGCAGCGATCTAACGAGCCACAGCTTGAATTTGCAATAGGCTTTGCTTAATCACAAACATCGAACGACTATGCAGAAAACTAATCTAAGATCCCTCGTCTAAATTGCAACTAAACGTACGTCTAAAGTGTATCTTACAAAATAACAGACTACTGCAGATTAGCTCACAGATACTGTATAATCAGATTACATAATGAGCCGCAATCAACAATGCCTGATGCTCTCGTGGGCGTCATATTCCGCTGGATCGCGCATTTCACAAGATAAAACATTTTAATGTGCAGTTTACGGGCATGAACGTTCTGGACCATTTAGGAAATGTTTCTACTCGCGGCGAGGAATTTGCAAAATATTCATGTATTCGGAGATCTATTCAATTAGGTACTTAATTTACACGTACATAGACAGACGCATCTCCTTGAAGTAGTAATTTGTGAAAAGATCTTGAATGAGTAATTAAAACGAAGTTAACATTGGCCCCGATTCTGTGGTTCAAAAACTAAATTATATTTAAGTTCAGTGCATCTTTTTCTTTCTATTTTATTATGAAAAGTACAGAAGATAAATATTAGTTTAGTCCTGTCAAATTAGTCAGCGCCTGACGTAAATTGACGTATTTTTAGTAGCAATTTTTTTAATCACGTCTAAACTTGTCTATGGATTATCTAATTTGACAGGAATAAACTAATAATTATCTTCTGTCTTTTTCATAATGAAATAGAAAGAAAAAGATGCACTGAACTTAAATTTAATTTAGTTTGTGAACAACAGAATCGGGGCCATTGTGTGTTGGTGGTGTAAATTCACGCACACGGCTCGACTGCTAAATATGATACACCCACCATCTCTACTAAATCTCTTCGACCATAATCATAGTTATCCCTTTTGCAAACGAATAGGTAACCGCTGTTTCTTGTTACGAGTAGACAAGAGGACCCCTTCATGCTCTTGACGATGCCGACAAGAGCATGAAGGGCATCCGTGGGTGACATAAAAAGCGAGTAAGTGATCATTCACTTACTCGCCCACAGAAATTACAAGGTAACACTTACGTCCATTTCACCTCCTGAAAACCTGATACTATTGTAATACAATAATGCTTCAGAAGCCCAAAAGTTTAGTTAAAGCTTTTGTCTGTTTAGTCTTATTTTACAGACTTTAACTAAATCCTCTTGGCTACAATTAAATGAACCAACTTTTCAAAGCTTTGATACTCGTAAGTTTATAAGTACGAACTATATTTAAGGGAGATCGTTATTTTAGGGTCAAGGACTTTCTTTAAAGGATTTATGTTACCTCTCCTCACCAGTCATACTCACCAGTAAATATTATCTACCTAGATGTTTTATAGTTACAGTATGTACTAATGTACACAAAAATTAAAAAATATATAATATAATATCTCCTAAACTATCAAAAATCGCGGAACATGGGGTATTTTGGATACCCCTAGGTATGAGGATTCAATTTTTTTTTGTTTACGTGACTATTTGGCCTATTCTGTATACATGTCTCTCTTACATTTATCTATTGTTAATTGCGTTGCACGTCCCAACTATATCAAGGAGAATACTTTCCAGTGACCTTTTAACCTTGAAAGAGTGCACTACGTCTAAACTTGTATGGAGTAGTGTCAGGCGCTAATTAATTTTACAGGACTAAACCAGAATTTATTTGTCCTTGTTACCTATTTGAATTACTTAATCGTAGTGTATTACAACAAATAATAATAAAACAATATTTTAATTATATTGACATTTAATTTATAGCCAGACTGTATCTATTAACCAAGCTCGACGTAACGGTAATCTATACTAATATTATAAAGAGGAAAGATTTGTATGTATGTTTGTAACGAATTGGCTCAAAAAGTACTGGACCGATTTTAAAAATTCTTTCACCGTTTGAATGCTACATTATCACTGATTAGTGCATGTTTTTTTAACTGCAAGAAAAAAATAAAATGTTTAAAAATAAATGTCCACCCGTGCGAAGCCGGGACAGGCCGCTAGTATTGAATATTTTGCAAAAACATAGACTCTCAGACTCGACGTAAAGGGAATCGGCATAAAGGGAACCATTCACAAAAACAGTATGTACCTCGATGGTCTAGTGGTCGCGACTGCACAGCGTGAGGTACTGGGTTCGTTCTTCAGGTCGGGTCAAGTGGTATTTTAATATGAAAATGCATACAAAAATGCCCAGTTTACAGACTCTGGGTATTAGGATTTTTCGTATTAGGATTTCAATAAGCGTTTTGTTTTGTTTTGTTAATTTACTACAGTGACGTATTTTTGCACTAGTTAGCAGTATAGCTTGTAGACTTGTGTGAAATAGTAGGTAACCTTTCGAAAATAAGGCCCTGGGAACCTAAACAGTTTCAAAAAGTTATTGCGCAGGCGCTCGAACTCAATTATCAACTATTCGTAAATTGCCAATACACTTTTTGGCGAACTAAAACATGAGAGCAAACAAAAAGATTATCTGAATAATATGAATATGAGTTTTAATAACTGTAACAATTTTAATATAAACTTCATTTTAAAAAATCTTTTATTTTCCTCGTAGGTGTAGTTAAAGCACTATGTATCACTCGGAAGAAAGTGCGATGTCCAACTCGTGTGTATCTCAAACTACATCCTCGTTAGTAATAGGTTACTTTTCTCCTCGTTGAACAAAGTACTATTATTTGTACTAAACGTGACGCTTAAAGAAAAGACACAAACGCAAAAAAGCAAGTCGGACACAAACAAAATTCTTCTTCTTGAAATACGCGCCTGATCTATTCTGCCATTATTGTTGATAAGAATTTATTATCGTTTCAAAATATTGTATCTGTATTTTATATTGTATTATACTATATTCTCTTTAAAATGAGTATTCCCGTTTGAGCACCTATTTTTATAGGGGAATAAATGGGAATACCATTGGTGCTCCATTCATAGGTGCTCAAACGGGAATACTCCGTTTAAAATACAGGGTGGCATCCCACATCGACGCCCAAACTGAAACCATGAATTCAGCACATGATTCTAGCGTAGAGATTTTTCGTCGGTTAACAAAAAAAAATCTGCTGTTTCATAGAAAGTGCGATCTACCTACTCGGTCAAAATGTATAGAGCTGCAATTTATTTTGTAACCGACCAAAAGCTTCAACGCACCCTGCGTTGAATTTATGGTCGATTATACAAAAGTGGAGATGACAATACAACACTGAATTAAACTTCGTATACCTAATGACGTTCCCAGTCTGTATACAAAAATTCAATCAAATATATCCAATAGTTTAGTCGCTAGACATTATTTTCATTTTTTAAATTTTCTGCTTGATTTATCTGTTAACAAGCCAGCACCGACAGGTTAAAGACATCTGTAGTCAAACACAACATGTTGCCAGCTCGCTAGTTCAATACCCTTCGCCTTTTATTTCCCGATGCGAAATAATGCATAATATACCCTAAGCTTGAGACATAAAAGTCATGCATGCGGAAGTTATTACTTCTTACAAATGTTACATTTTTTACAAAAAATAAAAAAGGGGATGCCCGGCACACTGACTTATACCATTTTTCAGGTTTCGGCCATGTTTGTTGGGTCAATAACACCGCACTGTTACCGCAATATTTAAAGTGTGTTCTTTTGTATTTACACTTTTATGCTATTGAATATGTTAAAAAAACACTTTTTTTAATTTCAACGTTAGGATTTATTTGATGGTTCCTAAATACTCGTACCTGGGTGTTATTCACGAAAATTGTACATTTGCTTCCCTCTCCGCGTCCAGCTCGATTATTTTTTATTTGGCATTTCAGTAATAGCTCAATTTTATTCACCCTAATTCTAAAAGTATTTAGAACTACAATTTATAATACTCAGTAAGTAAGAGAAAGCATGATATTCTAATATTTCAAATTTTAAAATTGTGTCCACAGAAATTTCATACAGAAAATCATGTCCATTTTTACTTAAAGCAACATTAAAAATATATTTTAAAAAATCTAATTGCGTTCATATAAAACTTAGTATTTTTTTTAGTTTGTTTATATCCATTTAAATAGATTATTCCTTAAAATAAAGAAAACAAACAGTAATGAATACATAATTTACATATTTAAATGGAAGTCCAATATTCTACTCATCTCTGTTATTCATCTCGGTTACAGTGTTTTACAACATTATTTCCAAATTGGAAATAAAATAATTTACTGACAATATTACACAACAAACACTGTAAACAGATGGCGTAACTGTGGATTCGGCTATTTTGTTCTTTCACTCAGTGCGATCAATTTTGTGCGTAACGTTATAATTCGACATTCATTTGTGATATTTGTTTTCATGGTCTATCTGAATTAGGTAAGTACTTTCCAGGTTTTATATTATTATGAGAAAAGAATCGTGGTTGCAGAAGTGAAATCAGTAGAAACAATTAAAAAAAACTAATTGTTGACGGCTTTACGAAGTATTTTGTAGGTTAGACACGTGCTAAATATTCATATATGATATTTCTCCGTTACATTTTTCTGTTACGTAACAGATATGAAAGGTAAAGCTGCGTATATAAGGTGTTATAAAATTAATAAATTTAAGGAGTTGTTTAATACAAATATAATATTTAATAAATAAGTAATTACGGAGAAACATTTAAAAAAAGTAACCGTTCTAAACATTCACATTCACTTTGTTTTCACTCTTATTTATGTCTCTCTGTCTGTCACTTTTAATAATATTGAATCTACTCATGTAACACATGGGGATGTGTTACATGGTGACCCATCCCCATCAGGTTGACTGGTAGAAAATGCCTATGGCATTAAGTCCGCCTATGTACATGTATGTGCTTGAAGTATTAAATAAATAAATAAACTCTAGTCGTAAAATATATAAACAAAGATATTACTAATTAAGATATGATTAATTAAATATGAAGCTAATATTAATTATTCTTATGTGTCTCCTTAAAATTTATTTCCTAAAATAATCGTACCTACTTAATAAAGCAATATAAGTCAATCAAAATAATAGTTTCTTATTAACCTCCTGAATAAAATGAATGATCTAAAGACCCATTAAATAAAACAAATATTATTTTTTATACATATTATATACTAGTCCTTATAATTCCTATCTGTTATCTTTTCTGTTACATTAAATTCATTTTCATATCTTTTTCATATCCGTTACGTACAATTATTATGAATAACACCCACCTATGCATTAGTATTATAGTGTTTTCATTTATTGTTGTATTGTCATCTCCACTTTGTATAAGAAATCCAAAAAGCAAATACCTATCAGCTTATTAACGTAGATATATTTTCTCATGGTTATTCTAAAAACTAAGTCAAGAGGATGGATATCAATAAATCTGCCTAGCCCTTTTCCAACTACGTTGGGGTCTGCTTCTAGTCTAACCGAATGCAGCTGAACACCAGTATTTTACATGGAGCGACTAGGATGGATAAACCAATATTAATTCCATACGCTAGTGCAATTTGGAAATTGCATACTCATCCCGAAATATTATTAGCTGTAATCTAGCTATTACGGCTAATGATATTATTAAACCATCTGACATTCGTAATAGTTTGAAAACTACGAGTGTAACATGGCCAGTTTAGGAGTTATAATTATACATATTTATTATCTTAGCTATAACCTTCCAACATTAAGTGTGGCATTTATGATATAATTGAGGTGAAATATAACTGCACTAAACTTGTACATTGGGTTGAAAGCAAGACATTTATAGCACTGCAGTGAGTGGCCTCATGTTCAACTTAGGTATTTGCATAGGCAAACGAAGTATAATCTAATTACGTACGAGTATTACGTTCTAATATAATAATAATAAGGTACATTTACAGTAACTATTTAGGTAATATATTGTATAATATTTAATAGGATTTTGTTCATGCGGTAAATTGCATTGGCTTGACCTGGGCTTCAAGTCTGCTATTACAATAGTGTCAGAATGGTCTATCATTGGTTTCATAATTGTCGATTTTGACAAATTTGGTAATCTACTAATATAATGGCGTCATTATGACTTTCCAATGGTCAACCACTGACACTCCATTGAAAGAAATGGTAATCTCGTACATAATAACAAATGAATAAATGTAATGTTTATTGCTATTTACGAACTTCTTACTACTTCAGATTGCAAACACTAATACGTAATATGTAAAAATATATATTACTTAAATGAAATCTTGCATGAAATTTAGTAGTAGTTTTTCTCAGACCATTGACCGACCAATGATCGACCATTATGAATTTAGTAGATTACGAACTTAAGCAAAATGACAATGGGATCGTGTTGGAATGAAGAATTTATAAAAATAGCAGACTTGGGCCCCTGATCTTTATTTACTTGTTGATGGAGCATTTTCGTGTTTTTTTTTTAATGAATTGAGATAGTATGGACCCTTGTATTCTGATAAATAGTGAATTAAGCAGCACTTGCTGGAGTATCCTAAGTGCTGGTTAATTTCACTAAAGAAGACCTAAATAACGCCAATGATGCCACAATCAACATGGCCACCTTAGTAGGTGGCATGTAAGAATATTAGACATTCCTTGTTAAATAGCCTTCTCTTATGAAAAGACGTTTTCATTTACGACTTAGAAATTGTGTAATTTTACTGATCATGTTCTATTTTTGGTCTTCCAGTAATTATTTTTAGAGAGAACGTAGTTTTTCAATATTTTTCCGTAAAAAGTAGTAGTGGTAGTTAAAAGAATAATTTGGGCCATTTAAAAAAATATATATTTAAAAGTATGTTTTTTTAAGCCACGAAAAGAAGAAAAAGAAGAAAAAGATCACAATTATCATTAATTTCCCTTTTATAATTTACTAATACCTTTATCTACATATCTATAAGCAAGAAGGTACTTACGAAGGTTTCAGCGCTATTCATCAAAGTCTATTAATATCTACTTGTTGAGTAAAGGGTGAGGTCGTCACAATACTCCATGGGGGTACGAACCCTTGACCTTTGTCAACTTCCCCAGCTGCTGCGGTACTATTGCTTGGCTTTAAACAATATTTCTACTTTAATATGTTAACTAATCAGCAATACAAAGAAGATGTAGTAAAAATAGTGAAAAAGGGAAAACAATATTTATATTTCAGTTACTCGCGCCATTTATACGTACACTCCATGAAGTCCCCAAAAGGATTAACATTTCCTGTACATTGAATTAATTCGCAAGAATAACAGTATACCATTTATGTTACAATTTGTAAAATAAATATAAGCTATTTACCACGCTTTGGGATACCCAGTAATGAGAGAAGTGTTGTCTTAAATAAATAATAAATAAATATGTAAATTAATCAGCAAAATAATGAAGATTAATAAAAATTGTGAAAAAGAAAAAAATAGAATAACGAAATCATATTCACATAAACATACGTTTATTCATTCACCATGCCTATTTACATTGAAAGACTACAATTATTTACTAAATAAATAAACAGTGCGAGTTTCGTCGTGGTATCACAGTCCTCCCCAGTTCAAGCGGTCAGTTTCGTTGGATCGATGTCTCATTAGCTAAAATTGCTTTGAAATCGCAAGCGAACGCATTACATGATTGCGATCAGTTGGACTACCCTTCTAAAGGTGGCCTTTAACATTCCTTGTGCTTGTTTTCACCTCTTCCATTGAACCTACCTAAGTAAGGTACCTATTTTCAATAGTAACCGTGGTCTCTATTCTGGTGAATATTCATTTTGTTCCTTCATTTGTTTGTGGCTAATAACTTTGAAGTATCGTATTTGTAACACACAATTCCAAATACACGATTTAGCCTTTTCCCAGTCGATTGGAGATGCTATAGTATACTCAGAACCAAAGCCATATACCGTCCGCTCTTCAATTCCAAAATAAAGATCCATTCTACCCATCTTTTCTAGCTCTGTTGCAGTTCCGTTTCTACGAGTCCACAACACTGTTTCCTTTAACTACTGTTTATATCAAGTCCCTGTGTGTTTGCTTGCGAGTTCTAAGCGATTAACTAAGTGAGTGTAGAGTGAGATCAGTAGTGGTAGCCGTTTCCATTGCCGCCGTTGCCTAAACCGGATCCACCGGAGCCGGAACCGCCGCCGCCGCCATTGTAAGAGCCCTCGCTGAAATAGAAGAAAAATACAATTAGTCTGTGCTGTGCGGTTGTGTAATCCACGTGCATTTTTATCTACACCTAAGTAGCGGTATGGAAATATTTTAACCTCTGAAGTATCGATTTCCTAAAAAGGTATTTGATTTGATTTGAAATTTTTCATTCTGGTCCTTTGAGTCTCCCTGTTTAACTTTTCATTAAAATGTTTACTAAGAAAACATTTTCTACTAGCAGACAAACCACTGTTTGTAAGCGACTGTATATTGGTGTAGTAAGGTAGGCAATTGTTTTTATCTCAATGTCAACTCTGCGACTTGTAGCATTTTATTTCACTTTTGAGACGCTACTTTCTACTCCAGTAAAGTTTTATAGCTCTGGACGAAGTCTAAGAAGTCCATAGCTCATCTCTTTATAACTGTTACTGTCGTTCTTATTAGATAAGTTAGTCAAATAGCCTCCTCTTTAAAAAGACTTCTTCATTAAATTGTGCCATTTTCCTGGCCATGGTTTTTGTTATAGAAATACTTACCTAGTTAAATCATGTTTTTTGTGTTCAAAGAAGTAATAGTTGACGAATATCAATAAGCATGCAGCATGACTTTGTAAAAACCTACCACCTAAGTTTACATTTTTTGTGGCATGCAATAACCATATTGAGTATTGAGCGTATACTTTGACTTTTGAAATAGTTTTTAATCTTTAGCTTACACGTGGAACCTTAATACTAGTAACAGTGAGCACTATACAAGCCATTAAACTAACAAAACAAGATTAACTGAATTGCTACTTACGATCCAGGGTTACGCTTGTTGAACTCAATGGAGCGGAGGATTTCTTCGGGGATGGGAGGGGGGGTGGGTAGATGGGGGCCCACGGGGTGGAAGCCGTTCTCGTCGGCGGTGTAGGTGAGCGAGATCTGCTGGCCGTCGGGGGTCTTGAATGAGAAGCCTCCTTCGGCTGTCACAGCGAGACCTTCGGGACCTTGCGCACTAGGGGATCCGCTCTCGTGCGCTGATATGCCGTTGCCTGTTTCGTAACTGAAAAGAAGAGACGTAAAGATGTTACGTTTGTTGCACCAAGATTATTTTTGATAGAATTCGTGTTTGGCTTTTATTATTAAGTATGTTGAATGCCGAGTGGAACGAAGAACAGTGCCTCGAGGCGTTTTTATAATTTACGATTTTTTGTGTTATCTGCTAGATAGATAGTTTAACTTTCTCCACAAATTTAAATGTGAAGTTAAATCCTCCTTCCAATTTAACAACTTGCACTAGCACGGTTTATAAAGTATTAAAAAATAGAAAAAAAACTTACTCGAAACGATAAGTTCCATCGCCGTTGTTGACATTCTCAAACTTGGTGATGGGTATTTGATTGCCGCCGCCGCTTCCGCCGCCAAAAGATCCTCCGAATCCGCCTCCAGCGCCACCTCCCGCTCCGCCACCGGCGCCAAAGCCGCCGCCCGCGCCACCGCCGCCGCTACCACCGGCGCCATTACCGGCGCCTCCGCCAAACCCACCACCAGGCCGCGGGGGAAGGTACTGGGGCTCTAAACGACCACATGAACCGATCGCTACCAGCGCCAAAGAGAAGACCAACTAATAAGAAAATAATTATTCGTTATCAAATTGAAGAAAATCGTAATCCAAGTAATATTTTAAGAATTTATTAAGGTGAATGCGAAGCGGTAGACCGCGAAATTCAAATTTACTTAGTTTTTTGCAATTTGCAGGTCAGTGTCAGGTTTTATCTTGATCAAAATTTGATTCGCGACTATAACAGGTACGTATATACAGAATTATAATCATTAGAAACATTAATACATCTTTCTAAATGAGATTTCTTTCTGTAGTACAAATCTAACTTAGGAAGATGTATTAATGATTCTAATGATCATAATTCTTTAGATACGTACCCTGTTATAGTCGCGAATCAAATTTTGATCAAGATACAACCTGATACTGACCTGCAAATTCCAAAAAACGTAATAAAATTTGAATTTCGCGGTCTACCACTGCGCTTTCACCTTAAGCCAAGTTCTTCGTAAGCAAATGAAAAAGAAAGAATTAAGTCGGAAAGCTTTATACAAAAAAGGTTGGAATAAAATAAAATAAATGCTATGATTAAATTTCAGTTAAAAAATAAGCGGAAAACGAGTTGAGAAAACATTACACGCAAGGGTATTTTCTGACCATTTCAGGTGTGAAACAACACAACCATTCAAATTTTTGGTTTCAGGAAAAAAGGTTATGTTCAATATTGAACCCGGGATAACTTGAATTTATTCGGGATTTAAAACAAGGAATACTAAAAGGAGAAGTACCGTATCTTCATGGACTTACCAGTGAAGTAGTCATGTCTGCTGTTTTTAATTATTTTGTACAAGTGAACAGGCGCTCTTTGCTGTTCAGCTGTTTGCTGAATACTGTTAGCGAAGATGTGCCTCGTTTTATATTGCTCCGATTTGCCCTTTCTCAGTTGCTTCACCTTGTGCGTGCTCGGCCGATATCGCGAGTGCATCCGTGCCTCGTTGCCCCACGCCTCAAGCTCACAAACATTTAGCTAACCTGGAATTCCCTTTACGGATGTATTCCTTAACAAAAGCAAAGCCTTTCAATACCCCTAAGGTGGTTCACAGAAATGGAATTGTTCCTCCACGTATATATGCGTCATTATATGCTAACTCGTAACAGCACCCACTACTTCGCACTTGCGAAAGCTTACAACTCCATGATTAAGTTGCGTTAGCTATTTCCATTATAAATTTTCTTAATGGCGCATATTGGACTAATACGAATATGATGTGTGAGTGTTCTAATAAGTTGAAGTTTGATCGTCTTATGCTGACATGGGAAAATATTTACGCCACGATTTATGACAAATATCAGAACGTATATAAGAGAGACGCTTGTCAAATATTAAAATAGATATTTGACATCCACAATAGTCTAACATTTGTATGTTTTTAGTTGTATATCGATGTACTTAGATCTAGTTTCTAGTTAAACTTGACTTCGTTGCAAACAAAAATTTGTTACATTCCTTTGGATGAACTTAACTTTTGCAAAAAGTACTTCAATGGAAACGGCAAAGTTAACGCCTTATCTGAACTCTATAAAAGTTGGATAATGAATCCAGTAGCTTTTTACTTTCAACTTCATCATGATATCCCTAGTCTTATATTTGAAAGCTTTTCTTTCGTATTATCTTAGTAGTTGTTTTCTGTATAACTTTCTTTATTGAACATAAGTACTTTTCAGTATTTCGTTTCTACAACGAAACAAGATTGTAGAAGCGAAATACTATAATTATAATCGGTGATAAATAACTGCTGCCTGTGAGCCAAATAGCTGCCTATACGAGCTTCCGACTAACTGAGTATTATTTACATTTTCAGGAGGGCCGAGCACATAAAAGGCCTGAACTTGGGATTAAATAACTGACGAGGGTAGAATTTCATGCCTCATAGGACTAAAGTGACCAGAGTCAAAAGAGGTTATCCCTTACATTTCAATAGCTATTAATCTCAGTACCTAACACCTCACCACGCTTAGTCTAGCGAACTTTACCGCCATACCTTGATTCCCATTTCCCAATAAATGAAAGTAGGTGTACCTATTCATTGTTGGTTTTGCCGATGGGAACTTTCAATTTCAAACTAGTGGGTGGTAAAACGTTGGTTTTGTGTAAATGTCACATAGCATTGAAGTTCGAGTCCGTGACCGTAGTGCGCCTGCGCTCCTCTCGCGTCAACGACTATTACTTGAAAATGATCTTGTTCCGATCCTGCGCCGGAGTCGGTAGCTTCTTGCGAAATAATAGCCTTTTTAGTATAGAACGGAAAATAATGAACAAGGATTATTTTTATTTGTGCTTTTGTATTTTGGTTAGGTGCGTTTTATTATGTAATAATAATAATATAATTATTATCAGTTCGATACAGGTTTCTAGCATTGGTATGTCTTTTTGCACAAAGAATAACCTAATTAATTTTCAAATCAACATTTAAAATCTGAACCATAATATTTTTTATTGATATTTAAAAAAATCACACATCAAGTAAAATGGCTGAAAAACTATATCACATAAAGTTCCACTGCCCATCATCTGATACCTAGTTGAAGACAAAAAAAATGAATAATAATATACCCACAAATCAGGACAGTGTCATAAAAATATACCTAGAGATGTACACACGGCTACACATCAAGCTATACATTTCCAGTTTAACTGACCTCTCATTGTATAGGTTTTTAGTACAATCAGAAGCCTGCCTTATGCTGGTTATGTATAGCTTGATGTGTAGCCGAGTGTACCTATCTATACATTTTAATTGATATCATAAATTTTAATTGAAAACGTGTAAAATCCAAGTAGCCATATCTACAGTATTATAGATATTAAAAGCTGTGCTGTCCAGATTTTAATTGGTAATTAGTTACAAGCTTGCGAGGGGACGGCTGGTGTAAACGAAGCTAAGCATGATGGATGATGATGACACTTTTAGCTTATTAATTAAAGTAACATATACGAACGACCTATTAAACATCTAGTTGACTCCACTTGCATAAGGTAAACAGAAAATTCTTAAAGTTCATACGTTTTCTGAAGCACGCCTATTATTTAAATCAAATCGAAACACTTACGCTGTAGTGTTTTCTCAGAAGCCCCGAATTTAAACCGGTTGATTTAATTTTAACACAAACAGAAAAAGAAAAATCCAAAAGTGCACGCCTCACACGCGTATTGTATTACAAATTGAAATTAATTTACTAGAAGAGAAAGTTATTGAAAAAATTGTTTTAATGTTAAAAAACCCAGTAAATTCCATTGAATTTCATTAATATCTTTAAAACGGTTATCAGTTGAATCATGATAAGAAATACGGTTCATCCTCAGTATAGTTAAGTGGAAATTTATTCAAAAGGATTTATTACAATTAATTGCGTATATTTTTCTAAAACGTGCTCAAACAACAACAAGCAAACAAGCAAGTGCTCAGACCAACGGATAGCAGTACTAATATTTTTTTAACTACTTACATTTTTTTGTTATATATACTAAAAACATAAATGAAAAAATACGCTGACTTTATAATTTAATATATCTAGTTTTCAAAACACCCCTTTTTTATTGATTGTGTCTAGCTTGGGAGATAAGAACGATTTTATATTGTAAAATCGCCACATAGCGGCCTATCGAGAGTAAAGCAGTCCCACACGCTTACGCGTTGTGAGGCGTGCAAAATAAGAATAAAAATGATAAACAAAGAAAAACTAATAAAGCTTGCCAAAAAATGCAAACGGCGGATCCCTGGTCCCCAATCCAAGTACTGACCGCGCCCGATGTTGCTTGAACTTCGGTGATCGGATGAGAACCGGTGTTTTCAATATGTTATAGGCGTTGAAATGACGTATACCGACGGACAAACGCGTCGTATGTGGTCGCGATCTTTGACGCTGAAGGAACGACGGAGAAGAAAGAATGGACGTTGAGGATCAGAAGGCCAAATCTCGTCTCATCTCAGCGACAAACTAATGCCAAAAACTTGTCAAAATGTAGGGAAATTATAGGTATTTTTGACAGACTGAGACTGAGATCAGACTTTGAACGTTCTTAAATACGAGAATAGCCCCTCTGATGTCTAAATTATCGGACAACTATCTTGAACTAAGAACTGTTGGTTGTCATAGTACGGGCAAGTGATTTGGAGGAATGAAGGAAGACTAAAGAAACGATAGATGGATTGTGTAAGAGATGATATGACTAGAAATGGGGTAAATACTGAAGTGTTTGATGTATTTATTAGAGGGAAGAAGACGGATTGGATTAGAGCTGGAGGATGGTGATATCTAAGAACAGTGAGGCTTGCAATACGTCACATTAATTGTTTGTATTTCTTACGCAAGAGAAAGTTATAATAAATGTTGATACAGAATTATACCTATTTAAATCAAATGCCAAAAAACTTAAATTATTTTTCTAAATCGTCAGGTTGTGATTCACCTATTGCATCACCTATAAATGGTCGCCTCTAATATCTTCGAGATAATAAGATCGGCCTCGATCACCGCATATAAGAATATTACCAAGATTACCTACGGTCGACTGTCATTATCACAAAATGGAAACACCTACTGAGTTTATAGCAAAGAGGAAACCTTTATAAACACGGAAATTCATACCAAAATGATAATGCGGGAAACACAAACATGAGATAAATTAAAATAAAAGCCTTTAAGGTTTTCAGACTACCTATGTTAAGACAGTTTAGTTTAGAGTTCACACTATATTTTGGAGGACCTTGTGTCCCCCAAAACATAGTCCTTAAAAAAACTGATGAAGGTAAATGAAGCAATGTGACCTACCTACGTCGCGAAAACTGAAACCATGAATTCAGCATTATGATTCTACCCCTCTAGTGCAGAAATTTTTGGTCTGTTATAAAAAAAAATCTGGTGTGTCATAGAAAAGTACAATACCTATCCGGTGAAAATGTATGGAGAAGCAATTTTTTTTTAAACCTTCTGAAAATTTAATCGCTAGAGGATTCAGAATCCTGCCAGGGTCGCGGGTCCTGCCAGGGTCGCAGGTTGTTCGAAATAGATACCGTGGCCCCTGGTATAGGCAACTGAAGGAACATGGGTGGGTTTTAGTCAGTAAAAGTCTGACACGCCCTCTCGCTCCGTCCAGAGCGGGAGAAGTTATTTGATAATTACTCACCCACAAAAAAAGGGGATTCAGAATCATGTACTGGTTCTAAGGTAACTGGTTGTGCGTTGAAGTCCCTGTCACCCTATGGATACAGAAGCAATGTAGGTAAATATATCAATGAGTATATAGCCTCCTGCATCATCTATTCTATACTAATATTATACAGAGGAAAGATTTGTATGTATGTTTGTAACGAGTTGGCTCAAAAAGTATTGGACCGATTTTAGAAATTCTTTCACCATTTGAATGCTACATTATCACTGATTAATATAGGCTATTTTAATTGCAAGAAAAAAAATAAAATGTTTAAAAAATAAATGTCCACCCGTGCGAAGCCGGGACTGGCCGCTAGTTATTTATATTATCAGAAGAGCCAGAACTGAAGCAACACAAATTAAAAAATAATACAAATTTATTGAAATAATAATAAGTTTACAAAAAAGTGTACATATGGTTCAGTAGAATAGATTAGGTAATCCAGGCCTATAATACGTTAGAATTATAATAATCTGGATATAAATTATGGTTTGGCAAGTATGAGATTACGGGCAAATGTAGAACTCTGAGGGTAATGTAGTGCGTTGCCTTATCTAGGTTTATTTAAAGCTAAATTAAAATAATCAGTCGATTAAAGGTCTCTAATATGTTTTGTAGATAAAATCTTCATTGGAACCGATAGAACATAAAATATTAGGTTCATCATTACATCTTATCGCACTTCAATAAATAATGGCAAAGAGTCTGAAATATCTGAGGTGACGGGTTGAGGTATCGCCCGCGGCAGCTGAGTATTTGTGCACTTTAAATGTAATGCCTGATGAGAAATATCAATCTATAAATCTAAGTATATGAGTGCTAAATGTCTAAATAATAATCAAAAGATTAAGTATTACCAACATTATACATTTTGATGTTCACTAGCTCGTTTACCGATTGATAGTGTCTAGTAAAGTGTAGGCAGAGTATCTAAATAACTTTCTGTTCTTTGGACAATTATGTATTACTAGCAGCGCCCCGCGGTTTCACCCGCGTAAGTTTTGATCCCGTGGGAATATCGGGATAAAAAGTATCCTATGTGTTATTCTGATGTATAAACTATATTACTGTAAAGTTTCATCAAAATCCGTTCAGTAGTTTTTGCGTGAAAGAGTAACAAACATCCATCCATCCATCCTCACAAACTTTCGCATTTATAATACTAGCTGCGCCCCGCGGTTTCACCCGCGTAAGTTTAGATCCCGTGGGAATATCGGGATAAAAAGTATCCTATGTGTTATTCTGATGTATAAACTATACCTATTACTGTAAAGTTTCATCAAAATCCGTTCAGCAGTTTTTGCGTGAAAGAGTAACAAACATCCATCCTCACAAACTTTCGCATTTATAATATTAGTAGGAAGTAGGATTATTAGTAGGATAATTTCTGCCAGGACTTGTGCAACGGTCCCGTATCCCTTTCATAATTAATTATAAACTAATAAATAATTCAGTACATCCATAGATGATAAGATTCAATAACCGCAGATCATATTAAAAATAAAGAGACAAGACAATCGGGTAACCAGAGACTTGCGCCGCTCGGCTCGATCAGCGGCGCTCCGAGAATGCAATCAACGCTGCAGACTACACTCCAATTGGATTTTAAATAATAATTTCCTTTAGACATGAACTAGTAAAATCTAGATTTAACCCGGAGTGGTCAGTAAAAACTGCAATTTTGTGAGAATAAAATAGTGTTTGCAGACGATGTAAAGACTTCTTAGGACGTCAAACCTTACGATTATGGGTTGACGTCTGTGGCTGGGAACGTTATTGTGATTTCGTAACCTTGAATAAGGCCTTGATTGGAAAAAACACAGCCGCTTCCAGACAATGGGAGTTCTGACTTTCTTAACACATAATCACTTGCTTTTGATTAACAGATATCAAATTATTTTTAATTATCTTGGGGAATGGTCACAAAAAGCATGTAGGTAATGAATATAAAAGTATACAGTATACTTAGACTTTATGCCTTTGTTAGACCCTTCAATATTTTTTTTAGTTTGACCTGTTCAAGTGCTTTTTAATTAATTGGTAATTCATTACAGACAAAGTATGTTCGATGTCGACTATTTTCAAAAAATAAGGTCACGTGTATTTGCAGAATCGCAAGTAGTATAGTACTGTGATATGCCTCATCGTGTGTTGTCTCCACTTTATGATCTCAACGAATCCGTGAATTTGAAATGATACCTAACCTATAGGGATTTTAAATTATTCATGTAACTTTTACATCCGACCTAAAAGTTGTATGAATGGAAAACAAAAGAAAACTAATCTATTCGGAGGAAATTGATTTTATTCAACGCCTGGCAGTGGTCATAAAAGTCAATTTGATCGTTTCGATATTGAGATGCTTTCGCACTGGCGTAGGTCGAAAAGGGTCGGAAACACGCGGATTTCTTTAGAGAAGTAATTTTATGTGTGTGACCTCTTGGGGTTTTGTCCCAGAATAGTTCAAGCCAATCCAGTCATCCTATTTCATTCAGCCTTGTAACCTCAAAGGTATTTCCAACTCTGTACGCAAATAAAACAAAGCTTTATTGTATACTAGCTGCGCCCCGCGGTTTCACCAGCATAAGTATCGATCCCGTGGGTATATCGGGATAAATAGTAACTTTTGTGTTAATCCTGGTCATAAACTATCTGTATGCCAAATTTCATCCAAACCCGTTCAGCCGTTTGAGCGTGAAGAAGTAACAAACATATAAACACACATAAACTTTCGCCTTTATAATATTAGCGTGATTCTATCTATGGAACGTTACAAAAAAAAGAATAATTTCCTTTTTGATGTGAAGCTAACGCACGCAGAGTGAAGTGTGATATCTCAATCACTTTTCTATGCAAATCGTATTAACTTTCCGGTCTCTGGTGGGCTTTTTTGACTCCAGACTAATCTGCCGGCCAAATGAAAAATTAAATATGTAATACTTACCTCATTTCATGGAAGACCTCATCACAAAAAAGGAAATAATAAACCACGAAGTATCTAATGGCTGTTAACTTGTTCACTTGTCCCTAAAGGTAATTTAATTTTGCACAGCTATGTAAGCTACAAAATGAAATCACTATAATTATATACCTTACATAGGTATATAGTTCTTTTAAAACACATACAATAGGTTAGGCTAGAATAAAACCTAGATTTGGCAAAGTTTGGTTGAGTGTAATGTATTTCCTGGATAGGTGAAGTGCTGGATAGGAAAGCGTGTGAAGTTTAGAATAAGAAGTTCATAACGACTTCTGGGGCAGCGTAGAATGCTGTACTCTGCATTCTGTACTTGGGTAACCAGAGAGTCTTACCTTTAATTTGAAATGATAATAAGTATTCATGAGTAATGAAATCGAATGTTTTACACGAGTGCAAATGCGAGCCGAAACTCTTAAAAAGTGCGCAATGACATCTGTTTGATTAATGTTATTGAAGCATTACAGAACAAGAAGCATGAAACTTATTGTTTACCTTTCCCTATCTTACAGAACTTCACTGAATACTCAATCATTATTTAAACTAGTTTCAACCAATTAAATGGCTTGAATCTAGTTTTAAGTAATGCTTGAATATTATGTGACTTTCTGTAATAAGGGCCTTAGATTGATTGTCAATGAAAATTACTGTTGTGTTTTGTAATCACTGAGTAGTTATATCTACTTATTACTGTTTCACATTCATTGTAAGTGTCTGAGTTCACCTGAGTCTGCGCATACACTTGTGCACTATATTAACTCCCGCGCCGAAGGCTGTGCTGAGATTGGTCGCCATGGCCGAAATTCGGTCTGGAGGACTATATTTATTTAAGTTAGTGAACACTGTGAAGAAATCAACTAACAATCTTCATCTATGATCAGAAATGAAGAGATCCGCAGGAGAACCGAGGTAACCGACATAGCCCAAAGAACTGCCAAATTTAATTGTCAGTGGGCAGGGCACATTGCTCGCAGAACAGATGGCCGATGGAGCCGAAAGGTTCTGGAGTGGCGACTGCGTACCGGAAGAAGTAGCGTTGGAAGACCTTCCACAAGGTGGACCGATGACCTTGTGAAGGCCGCAGGAATCCGTTAGATGCAAGAAGCACAAAACCGGTCGAGGTGGAGGTGCTTAGGGGAGGCCTATGTCCAGCAGTGGACATCTTTCAACTGAATTGATGAAGATGAGCACTGTGAAGAAACTTTTTTTGGGGAGATTCTCAGTGATAGCGTCTTTTTGGAGAATGGAGGCTTGAGTAGGGCACCTAATGACTCAAGCGCAATGATGTGTTTTCTGCTACAATGATTCGGGTGAGCTGGATATATCCGCACATACTATGCGGCCCCATTACTCTTAACTATGTTGTAGATGTATTAGAGATTATTATTTTACGACAGTAATAATTACTTCACAATGAGCACTGGAAGTTTACCGTTACAACCAATTCTAATCCTAATTGATTATAATGAATGCATATTAAGCTTAATTATACATGCTCACTTATGTTTAATTTATGATTCATTCTGCACTTAAGTGGAAACTCAATAAAAGGATAATGGTTAAGTTATTTACTATTCTGTTCAAGTTGTATGAATTGAATGATGTATGTTACCGCATTCATTACGGTGCAACTTTACGATACTTTATGTTTTAAACGCTGTTCACTTTTATTATCTATATCTGTTGACACAGTGAGTAACTGGTTCACCTGGTGACCATGGATTCAATAAATGATTCTGATTCCCCCAGCGTTGAATTTTTTATCGGTTATGAAAAAAAAAATCTGCTGTTCCCACGTAGTCAAAATGTATGGAACAGCAATTTTTTCAGAATCGTTCTGAATCATATACAAATTGAAATCTAATCTAGTTGAATCCAAGGTAGGTTGCGCGTTGATGTCCATGCCATTATGTTTATGTCTGAAACAATTATTATAATATTATGGCTCAGACTTTTATTAGCGAAACCTGTAAAAGTAACTGTCATATACCGCAATACTAATCCGCACCAATTTATAATGCTAATCCGCACCGAAACAAGGGATCGTAACAATTCACGTTTCAGCTCTGTGGACAGGTGTCCCTGTAAACGTAGGCACGCAGGTACTTGAACGTGTGGGCGAGAAAACAAGCGAGTTAGACGCTTACTGAAAAACAGTGATGGCATTTCTTACATATATAGTTTTAAATATTTATGTTTTATACGTGGATTAGTCTGTTATAGTTATTATGGCCCCAATATAGTTGGGAAAATGCTAGTCAGATGATGGTTATTTTATAAGTATCTAGTTATTTTGTAAGACAGATGCGTTAAGGTAAAATAAAAAGAATAAAGACGAGATGTCATAAAAGCCATTAATCCACTAGAGATACATAATCACGAAGTCTCAACTTCAATAACGCAATTTTTCCTTAATAAGACAACAACAAATAACAATAAATTTTATAAACATTTGTGTATTATGAGTAGGTAGAAGTACCTACCTACTCATTGCTTTTATTTTTCGTTACCAACTTTTATTGTTTTACAAATACCGAGGGACGATTGCCTCTTTGTTTGCACCGTTATTACGTTAATGAAAACGGAATAAAAGCAATTCTTACCACAAAGACTCCTTGAACTTTCGACAGTCACGGAATGGGATGTATCTGTTCAAATTAGTATTTAATACCAACGAAATGCGTTTCATTACTTCGATATTTTGTATTATGTATAGATGACGATGTTGATGGCTGTTGGCTAAATAATAGCAGCCGCAAGGAACAATCTTCGAGGTTAAGTAACGCTTACCGCGGTCGGTTCGGGGACGGGTGATCTCGATTCGTAGATCTTTGACAGTCGTTACGGGTAGTCAGATACCCGAGTCTGACAACCAGTCTTACCAAGGGGTAGGTATCGTGTTACCCAGTTACTGTATTATGGAGGTTAGATAGGCTGTCGCTCCATGTAAATTACTAGTATTCAGCTGCATTCGGTTAGGCTGGAAGTCGACCCCAACCCCCAACATATAACGAAAGGCAGATTAACATACGAAATGCGTTTCAATAACGATGCTGATGCGGTTTTTTATGTTGGCATTTTGCCAAGTTTTAATAGCATGCAGTCTTGTTAAGCGTAACTCCGCATCGGTAAGCTGCTGTCTTGATTAATTTATCATCTTAAACGAAGTATCTCGCATCGATGACGTAGTTCTTCCTTTATAGACTTAAATTGATATAATCAGAGTTCAATTGGTTTGTTAATCTGCCAATTTATCAGAGTTTAGTGGGTTTCTAAAGTGAACCGGTTTTTAACCATTTTACTAAAATGAGTAGATACTTATTGCCTTTTGCCTATTGTTGTGGGACACTCCCCAGCTACGCTAGATAGACAGACGACCTCAAAAAGGGTGGGTGGGACAGACTGGATGCGGAAGGCGGAGGACAGGGTGTCGTGACGTACCATGGGAGAAGCATATGTCCAACAGTGGACTGCGTTAGGCTGAGTTGATTGAAGTCCCTATTAAGTACTAGCGGCCTGTCCCGGCTTCGCACGGGTGGACATTATTTTTTCTTGCAATTAAAAAAACCTATATTAATCAGTGATAATGTAGCATTCAAAGGGTGAAAGAATTTTTAAAATCGGTCCAGTACTTTTTGAGCCAATTCGTTACAAACATACATACAAATCTTTCCTCTTTATAATATTATTATAGTATAGATTAAAATTAATTTGCATGTAAAATAAGGACGTTACTTTAAAGTTTAAACAAACAACTTTTGAAACTAGTTGCGCCGATGTTTTAAATAATGATTCATATTCTAACCCTCTGAGGGAAGGCGATGAGTTATGAGTCGTGCCAATCTCCTATTCACTAAAATATTATACGGAATTTCATCTTGCTAACGTATGTCAGGGTATTCGACAACATCAGAAGGACAATACTAGTAATTTATAGCGTTCAAAATCTAGTCGCAATCTCATCTAAGCGAGAAACAAATGACAAAATGTTGTCAAAATGTATGGAATTTAGAGGTATTTATTGAATTCAATTTAGAGGTGAACACCAAAATTACGAGAATTGCCACTCTGTTCTCTTTTTTCTGTAGAAAACAGATAACAGAGGGGCAATTCTCGTAATTTACCAACAACAACCACCGTAATGTACCAACAATAGAACCTTAAGATATTAAAACTCTTTTGTAAATAAATTAATAACTGTTATAACGCCACTCACACAGGGATTTCATCACAGAGTACATTTTTAAATGATGTCACAGTTGCTGAGCTGTCAAGTTTGGGTGTCATGTAATCAAAAAAATCGTGTTATTGATATTATAGATTTTTTTCGTAATCGTTTACATTTTCATATAAAAGTATATCAAAATGTTAATACCGACTTGTTTAATAAAACTCTGTGAGTTGGTAAGTAATTATGGAGCAATTTATCATCTGATTTATCATGTTGCGTCATCTCTGCAGGAAGTATGCTAATATCATTAATAAATATGGTCTTTATTTCTAAAAGTTTACAGCACTTTTATACTTAAGTACTTAGCTTATTAGCTACGCCCTGTGAATATCCCAAAGTTCCTACTGTTGGGACACAGGCCTCCTCTCCATGAGAGGGATAAAAGCTAGCCATGTGCCCAATTTCATTCAAATCCGTTCAGCTGTTTTAGCGTGAAAGCGTAACAAACAAACATACATAAAATCAAATCTGTTCTATTAGTTTAGATAGGTACCAGTGAGATGATAATTCAGTAATGGGTGCTTGCAAAAAACTGCTGCATTCATGTAGGTAGACAAAGTTCAACATACTAAGGTTTCCCTAATAAAGTGGTAGGGTTTTTGATCAAGTATATTCAGAGCGAAAAGTTGATAGCTGAGTGGGTGTTGTATGAGGACAGAACACCGAAAATATATATAAAAAGCTTCAGATAGGAGCCCCTTGGCCAGGAGATCACTTATGATTTCAAAAAAGGGCCAAAAATAGTGATCTGCAGAACCGTTGATTTTCTTAAGATCGTGTGCGGCCTAACCCATAAATCATAATGACTTTAATAGGCAAATCTTACAAAGAAATTGTGGGATTTCCCCAAATCTGACAATTTTGAAAATTAAAATTTGGACCATTTTTAAAAGGATATTCGGGGCGAATGAAAATTATTCTGTGCAATAGTGTTCCATGTCCTGATATAGTGAATATATAAATATTTGACGCATTGATGGAGGCTTTTGACAAATATGAAGAAATTTCATCAATTCAGAAAATTGCCCAGAAGTGGCCATAATTCCCTAAATCAAGGAATCCAATAGCTTCGATTATTGTTTGATTTGGAAGGTGACACTTTTGTGAAGATTTCCTTAAATTCAGAAGTTTGAAAATACTAAACGGTAGATCGTATTAAAAGTTAAGTAAGAAAATTGGGGCATTGTCAAGGTACATGATGTACCTTGAGAATGCCCCAAATTTAATAATCAACCATACTTGGGATGTACCGTACATCCTAAGCATGGTTGATTATTTAAAAATTTTACTATGAGGGATTTTAAAACATCCTCATTTTATAAGCTATCCAACGAGCTGTTACCTAATGTTTAAAAAAATATTCAAAGGAGTCTTTCATTTTTTTTGTACAGCTGGCAAAGACAGACAACAGTACTTACAAAAACATTTAATTAATCATTTGTTTATGTCATAACACTTTTCTGTACGAAGTTTTATTAAACCTCGGCGCTCGGTATCGTTACTGATACCGTCCCATAATTCTTAGCGTAAGGTTGTTTTCTTGTGAGTTTTATTAAAAAAGCCTCAACACAAAATTTATTTATAAGTCAAATATAGGTATAAAAACTGCAACTTATGATCTTACACTTAATCTACGCTAACTCGCAGTTGGCGGTCTAGCCCGCAATTTCTTCGTCAGATTTGCCTATTTAAGTCATTATGGGTTAGGCCGCTCAAGATCATATAGATATCAACGGCTCTGAAGATCACTTTATTTTTAGCCCTTTTTTGAAATCTGAAAGTGGTCCAAAGGGCTCCTATCTGAAACTTTTGAAATACATTTTCGGTGTTCTCTCCACCTATTCAGCTATCAACTTTTCGCCCTGAATATGCTTGGTCGAAAACCCTCTGGGCTCCCCTACCAAAGGGGTTGCAATTTACAAAATAATTAGAAACACTGAGTTCAAGTAGGTGTTAGCATATTCATGGTGTCATCAAAGGAAAGCTTTGGCCAGCTGCTTCATGAAGTTTATAAATGTCGTCCCCGGGGCATCCATTCTAGCAATTCTCAATTTCATTTTGGCCATAGATTACATAAGAGTAACGTGTAGGCGTGTCAAGCTTGTTTCTATTTCCCAAAGGAGACGAGAGATTATACGCGAAATGTGATTATTTATTTAATACAATCACATTTCGCCGTTCGAGATACGTTTTAAGCACAATGTGGTAGGTGGTGAGCTTAGTGCCAATAGCAGTAACGGCTAACGGCTCTAACTTATGTGTCGTAGGTCGTGAACTCGGACTCAGGAAGGCTATTTTTTTTTGTTTTTATATTTTGCCTATAATGTCCCACTGCTGGGCGAAAGCCTCCCCCAAGTCCTTCCAGGAACTCTTTTCCTGCACCACCTCGAACAAGCTCTTTTTATAATTTATTTCATCAACATTGCTCTCAATACAGTGAAGGAAAACGTCGTGAGGAACTTAGGACAAAAAATTCGAAGACCTGTAACATCCACCAACCGGCACTGGGACCGCATGGTGAATTATAGCATATTCCATCTCACAGAGGAGGCCTGTGTCCCAGCAGTAGGAACGTTTATAGGCTTTAGGAACTTACGCTTCTTATTTTGTGAGCCATAAGTACCGATTGGCTTTCTTTCTTCCGCAGGGCGAAGGTAGTCGTCACTGAGTGATTGACATGTAAATTGTACTCTAAGGCCCGTATTACAGAACGTCACTCAATACTCAAGCATTACTTAAAACTAGATTCAAGCCATTTGATTGGTTGAAACTAGTTTTAAGTAATGCTTGAGTATTGAGTGACGTTCTGTAATAGGAGACTAAGAGCCCGTTCACACGTACCACAACCACACGAAATCGCAGCGATAAAATTTGGGCAAGCAGTGGTTACATGTGAATAGTGTTGTTGCAGCTTCTTGCAGTTGCGGTGTCGCTAGTAGTTACGTTGTGGTTAGTATTTGCAGACCGATCGACTCCAGCTCGTGAAAGTGTCGTCGTGTCGACGCAAAGTTGTGGTTGTGTTGTGGTTGCTACATCGCGTCGCCTTGATGTGGTCGGTATGGCCACACTGTTAATTTTGACGGCCATATGTGGTCCGTGCGCATAGACTATTCATTTTCATACAAATTAGCGCCCGTCCACATAGTGTCGATTTGGTGTTGGTTGTGGTACGTGTGATCGGAGCCTTAATATCTTGTGATATGCATACTTTTTTTCAATAAATTAATTAAGAATCTTAATCGACTTCTTGATGTATTGCTAATTATTTTATTAATAGTTTTGTAAGCCGTGATAGTTGATGGCTTCTCTTATTCTATTTACTTTTAAAAATCTTTTATTCTAAAGTGGGAATGAAGACCTGTAAGTACACAGGACGGTATATTAACTAATTTTCTCCTTTCCAGATGTTAACAGCGGCATGCCTAATCCTACACCACTACAGTTACGACCTTACAGACGTGCCCACACTCATGCTATGCTCAGGCACATACGTCGGCTATGTGGTGGTCCTCTCAGGGGAGATCGTCGGTGAGAATGTAGCCGCTGCCTTATCTAGTACTCATACATTGTACAATACGTGTAGACATGTAGTTAACTAGTTATGACCGTATACTGGACATGCTTTGAATATCTTGGATATTCCGTTTATTCTGTAGCTTTCATGTATTGAAATGATGATTGGAATTGTAGCTAGTATTCGTAGGGTCCATGAAATTCGTTCATATTTCATTTGAACATTCTAGCACTGAAAAGGTCAAAGTAAATTAATTTCATGATTACACATATTTTCATCTAGTTGTAGCTAATGCTATATTTTTCTGTTTTACTGCAGTCTGCAGTAGCATACAATATTCAATGCAACAGTGTCGCATTTATACTGGATTAAAATGTTCTATTTCTAACTTTTAATACTTCGTTCTTCGCGAGGCGAATACTCAAATAAATAGTGTTAAAATATTGTACTGCAACTTTCTTTGAAAGGAAGAAGCGTCGGCAGATATTTCATGTACGTTTGCCCCGCTCGGCCCCGCTGAATTTGCGATTTAGGTGTGCACCAATGCAATGTACTCGCCTCTAGGAGTATATGTACCGGTTTCTTTTTCAATGTACCTCTGTACTTTTGAAGAAATATGCATAAAAAGGGGGCCGTGCCAACCAAACGTTTTCAGCACGGCCCCCGTGTAACTATAAAGCGTATTAAAAAGTTTCCTAAACTCAAGGAATGTACTCTATTAACACGTTATATGTACCGTAACAGATATTGTGAATTCGTAATAACAAATAATATAGAGATGTGGAAAGGGGGCCGTGCTGGAAAAAAATATATAAGAAAATATCTAAAAAAGACAAAATAACCTTAGCCAAAAACTATTAAAATATAATTGATGTTTGGCAAGTAACATATGTACCGCATTGGTTTCTCATACAACTTGCAAAATTTAAAAAATAAACCAATTTTAGTTTATTCAGCACGGCCCTCTATAGTTGCCTATATCTTTTTAAATATGACATGTTTGTTTACAAAATTCGACTTCCTAAATTATGTATAGGAGTACATTCGTTCCCAATAAATTGCGATTCTGCTGTATTAGTACTTTAAGAGATAAATTGGATCAAAAATATCATATAATACAACTGATAGGGTGACCATGGTTCCATATACATATTAGGTACATATATTCTAAGGCCGCCCATTGTATGTTTTGTAGTAATAAGTGTTTTTTTTGTTATGTATTTTCTGGTGTACAAGTATATATAAATAAATAAATAATAATAAATAATTAAATTATGTGACTACATTGAAATAAACATTCTTTTTTTACAATTTGTTTTTTTTTTTCTTGAAAATTAATATTATCGATGACATCTTTTAAGGGAATGAAATCAGTTAAAACTTGTCCTGTGCGGTCGCTATTAGTTCACTGACGCTACCGTGATTTTTGAAGTGGCGCTGGTGTCGCGGTTACTTCATGTTGCGCAGTTGCGCTCGAGTGTTTATTGATCAGTCACATCTTTACGCGCACAATATACCTACAGCAGTAAATGTAAACATTGCTCCATTAATTTCAGTATTCACGTGTTTTCTACGTGTCGTTGAGCAGTGAATTCTATTTCAAGCACGGAAATGGAATGTTAATAAACAGGTAGTTAAAAGTAATCATATAATTTATTTGTACTTAAGAAACGGATTTGATATGTACTAAAATCAATTTACTTAAGTACTAGGTTTATTTAATGAAATTTAAATATTTCAAAATGTATGAAGCACCCGCTCACGGCACAGTGAAGTGTAAGCGAGAGTGTGCTAAGTCTTACACCCGTATACAATAGAAGTAATTGCTTGTTGCGTAATCATTTCTTGATTAAGTCTAAGGTTAGAATTCTTAAATCACAAAACCTAACTTTATAGGCGTATACCTACCATAGGTAGGTAGGTGAGTATGACGTTACTTATGGGTATTTGCTTCAGTGTAGCCCGCGAAATACAAATTTTCAAACGATTTTTTGCAATTGCAGGTCAGCGTCAGGTTGTATGTTAATCTAAATATGATTCGCGAGTGATCTTTGATGTTTTATAATTATGTAAAAATAATAACAATATTCTAATTATTACCTACAGTTGCTTGAAACACTACTGTGATTACGTAGGTTGAATTAGTTGCCTGTGATTATTCCAAATAATATTAATGTGATTAATGTAAGTAATATTATTGTAATATAGGTACTTCAATCGATGTGAATTGTTGGAAACGTATCTGTCATTTTTCAAAGCCTTTTAAGCTCTGTAGTGTTAGTGACACATAGTTATAGTTTTCTGTGATTATTCTATAGGTAAACGTAACTAATCTGTGAAATGTAATGAATCTGTAATTTTATTGTAATGTACGGTTCAATCCGTGTGATTTATTGTAAATATATCTGTGATTTATTTATATATACTTCATTGTACACCAGAAAATACATAACAAAAAAAACACTTATTACTACAAAACATACAATGGGCGGCCTTAGAATATATGTACCTAATATTGTTTTTAATGTAACTAAATATCAAAAATGCCACAAGTGGCGCCATCTAGTAGCTATGTGTACTTACCTTCTGTTTGAATATACATCAGTCTGTTTCAAAACTACGATCCGTGCGTTTTATTAGGTTATGGGCCCAGACCATAATTCGCGATAAATTGGAGTTTTATTCCGGATTATTTACTTTTCGTGGACTATCAGTGTACCGTTTGATATTGGAATATAAAATCACGGTGGAAATCGCTCCTTTGTGGAACTTTAACCTGATTGACTGTCAGTTACCTCGTGGCGTCGTGAATTTTTTGCAAAATGGCTGGAAGTTACATAGTGAATGTGCCTAAACTAAAAGGGCGAGAAAACTATGACGAATGGGCGTTTGCAGCGGAAAATTTTCTAATGTTAGAAGGTGTAGATATTCATAAACAGGAATCGACTGATGAAGTTACCGTTGATGAAAAAAAGCAAAGGCAAAACTCATCATGACAATTGATTCATCTATTTATGTTCACATCAAAAACGAGCAAACAGTTCAAGGTGTGTGGAAACGCTTAAAGTGTCTTTATGACGACTCTGGTTTTACGCGTCGCATCAGCTTACTTCGTCAGCTAATTTCTATTCGATTGGAAGATTGCGAATCAATGGGGACATACGTTACACAAATGGTGGATACTGCACAGAAATTAAAAGGTACCGGTTTCCAGATCACTGATGAGTGGATTGGTTCGCTGCTATTGGCGGGGCTAACAGAAAGATTCGCTCCTATGATAATGGCTATAGAACATTCTGGCATGGTTATCAGTACGGACATTATCAAGTCGAAATTATTAGACATGAGTTCGGAAGTTAGCAACGGAACAAACAATGCCTTTTTGTCGAAAAGTTGGCAACACCGTAGCAAGAAAGCCAACATAACAGATACACAAAAAACGAAAATGGCGTCTTCGAAATCTGTCAAAGCGATACGCTGTTACAAATGTAAACAACTCGGTCATTTTATGAATAAATGCCCAAATAATCAAAATAAAAGTGAAACAAATGCTTTTAGTGCTATATTTATGAACAGTACTTTTCAAAAATCTGATTGGTATATAGATTCTGGGGCAAGCTCGCATATGATCACAGATATGAGTTGTTTAGAAAGTGTCACACTCAGCCACAAAGTAAAGGAGATAGTAGTTGCAAACAAGGAAACAGTACAAGTTATATGCTCAGGAAATACAATGATTAGAACCATAGTTGATGATTCAGAATTCGACATTACAGTCAAGGATGTGTTGTGTGTTCCTAACCTATCAACCAATTTGTTATCAGTAAGTCAACTTATTCGAAATGGAAACAATGTAAGTTTTGAAAAAGAAGTTTGCTATATACGCAATAGACAGAATGTACTGATTGGAAAAGCAAATTTGGTGAATGGAGTATACAGGTTGAATATAAAGTCAGGAAGTTTGGTGGCATGCTCAGCTACAACAATGACAAGTGAGATATGGCACCGTAGACTAGGACACATTAATAGCAAGGATCTGAATGCTATGAGGAATGGCGCCGTAGAGGGAATATCGTACATTGATAAAGCAGAAATCTATAAATCTAACTGCATCACATGCTGTGAAGGTAAGCAGGCCAGATTACCTTTTTCACACAAAGGCAAAAGGTGTGAAAATGTGCTTGAAATTGTTCACGCGGACCTTTGTGGGCCGATGGAACAGGTCTCTTTGGGCCAAGCAAGATATTTTTTGCTTTTTGTTGACGATTTCAGTAGAATGGCTTTTGTCTACTTCCTCAAGGCCAAAAATCAAGCTTTAAAGTATTTCAAGGAGTTTAAAGTTCTTGTTGAAACACAAACAGGAAATAAAATGAAAGTTTTAAGAACAGATAATGGTGGGGAGTTTTGCTCGGTGGAATTTGATGATTATTTAAAGAAAAATGGAATAGTGCATCAAACAACAAATCCGTACACGCCAGAGCAAAATGGTCTTTGTGAACGACTAAATAGAACAGTTGTGGAGAGAGCTCGATGTCTTTTGTTTGAAGCAAATCTTGATAAAAGATTTTGGGCAGAAGCAGTCAATACTGCTGTCTATTTACGGAATAGAACGCTAGCTTCGGGTTTACAAAAAACACCATATGAGCTATGGAATAATAAAAAACCAGATCTCAGCCACGTTCGGATATTTGGAAGTCGTGCAATGGTCCATGTACCTAAAGCGAAGAGGACTAAATGGGATAAAAAGTCTGAAGAATATATCATGATTGGTTATGCCGAAAATACTAAGGGTTATAGACTATACAATCCAAGGTTGAAGAGTGTTACTACCAGCAGAGATGTTGTCATTATGGAGAAAATGAACTCGGATATAATACAAGCAGTGGTGGAAGACACTAAAGACATTGAGCCAATTATTGAAGATGAAGAAGAAGAACAAGATACCACTTCGAGTCCAAAAGAGGATAGCTTAATCTCTGAAAAGGATGATGATACATATATACCGGATGTGACTACTAGTACTTCTAGCCCGTCTAGCTCAGAAGAATTCTGTGATAGCAAGTCTCTGTGTGATGAAGCTGAAAGCCTAGAACAAGAGTTTGCTAACATTGGGAAGAGAGAAAGAAGAAAACCAGACAGGTATGGATATGGTAATATATGTAAAATTGATGAGGGCTTGGATGAGAACAATTTCACATATGACGAGGTTATGAGTGGACCTGAACGAGAGCAGTGGTGCAATGCCATGGAGAAAGAGCTAAAATCATTTGAAGAAAACGAAGCGTGGGATTTAGTGAACAGACCAAGTGATGCTAAGGTAGTGCAGTGCAAGTGGGTGTATAAAAAGAAATTAAATGTTGATAACACAGTGCGATATAGAGCAAGATTAGTGGCAAAAGGTTTCACACAACGTGAAGGCATAGACTATAAAGAAACTTTTTCACCAGTGCTTAAATATTCCACTTTAAAATTGTTATTTGCTTTGAGTGTTAAATTAGACCTTAACATATCCCATTTAGATGTAACAACAGCTTTTTTAAATGGCCACTTAGACGAGACTGTTTATATGCAGTTACCTCAGAATTTTAAATGTGAAATGGTTCAAAATAAAGTTTTAAAATTAAAAAGGGCCATATATGGGTTAAAGCAGTCAGCTAGGGCCTGGTACAAGCTAGTTGATGATTGTTTACAAAAGTTGGGCTATAAAAAGTCATTGTATGAACATTGTTTGTTTGTAAAATCATCTGAAAATGTTAAAATAATGGTAGCTTTGTTTGTTGACGATTTCTTCATATTTTATAACTGTAATAAAGAAGTAGAATATTTAAAAAGTCAATTAAGCAAAACATTTAAGTTAAAAGATCTAGGTCAGTTAAGACAGTGTCTAGGTATGGATATTAAGATACAAAAAGATTGTATTTCTATTGATCAAGAAAGGTTTATTGATAAATTATTATATAAATTTGGTCTGGAAAACTGTAAAAATGTAGAAACTCCTATGGAAATTAATTTGAAATTGGAAAAAGGAAAAAATTTTAATTCAAAATTTCCTTATCAACAGCTGATAGGGAGCTTAATGTATCTCTCAGTTTTGACTAGACCTGACATCTCGTATTGTATTAGTTATTTAAGCCAGTTTAATAACTGTAATACAGAAACACATTGGAAACATGCTAAAAGAGTTTTGAAATATTTAAGTTGTACAAAGTCATTTGGTTTAAAATATGTTAAAAATAATTTAGATTTAATTGGTTTTGCTGATGCTGATTGGGCGTCTGACAATTTAGATAGAAGATCTTATACAGGATATTGTTTTGTATACTCAGGTTGTTTAGTATCTCATGAAAGTAGAAAGCAACAGACGGTAGCTTTGTCAAGCACCGAGGCCGAATACATGGCTATATGCGAAGCTAGCAAAGAGGCAATTTTCCTAAGGAATCTATTATGTGAATTGACTGACAGACAAAATAATATGCCTATTCTGATGTATAATGACAGCCAAAGTGCTCTAAAACTTACTGAAAATTCTGTATATCATAGACGTAGCAAACATATTGATATAAAATTTCATTTTATACGGGAAGTAGTGTGTAATAAATTTGTTAAATTAAAATATTTAAAGAGTTCCGAAATGCCAGCTGACTTATTAACTAAAAGTCTGTCTAAAATTAAACATTATTATTTTATGAATAAGATGGGTGTGGTGGCATTACACAAGTAATATAACTTGATAAGATTGTTTTCTTTGTTATTGTTTAATAAATATTTTTAGATTATTTAGTTAAGTGGTGGTATTGTTTTTAATGTAACTAAATATCAAAAATGCCACAAGTGGCGCCATCTAGTAGCTATGTGTACTTACCTTCTGTTTGAATATACATCAGTCTGTTTCAAAACTACGATCCGTGCGTTTTATTACCTAATATATGGAACCATGGTTACCCTATCAGTTGTATTATATGATATTTTTGATCCAATTTATCTTTTAAAGTACTAATACAGCAGAATCGCAATTTATTGGGAACGAATGTACTCCTATACATAATTTAGGAAGTCGAATTTTGTAAACAAACATGTCATATTTAAAAAGATATAGGCAACTATAGAGGGCCGTGCTGAATAAACTAAAATTGGTTTATTTTTTAAAATTTGCAAGTTGTATGAGAAACCAATGCGGTACATATGTTACTTGCCAAACATCAATTATATTTTAATAGTTTTTGGCTAAGGATATTTTGTCTTTTTTAGATATTTTCTTATATATTTTTTTCCAGCACGGCCCCCTTTCCACATCTATATATTATTTGTTATTACGAATTCACAATATCTGTTACGGCACATATAACGTGTTAATAGAGTACATTCCTTGAGTTTAGGAACCTTTTTAATACGCTTTATATTTTTCAAGTTACACGGGGGCCGTGCTGAAAACGTTTGGCTGGCACGGCCCCCTTTTTATGCATATTTCTTCAAAAGTACAGAGGTACATTGAAAAAGAAACCGGTACATATACTCCTAGAGGCGAGTACATTGCATTGGTGCACACCTAAATCGCAAATTCAGCGGGGCCGTGCGGGGCAAACGTACATGATATTTCTGTATGTGTCTTGCATTAACAATTTTTATAGAATGTTGACCAAAAAAAACTTGAATGCGGTTCCGTCAGAAACATCAAGAACTTTGACGGAGTTTAACGCTGCATTAATTAAATTCACAAAAAGTTTGCTAAAGCTACAGAAAGTAGTTTACTTTTTTTATTCATCTGTCGCTCCGCTCACCGCTCCGCAGCTAATGTATCTCAGTCTCAGCAACTTGAACATTCTAGGAGAGATGTTATTCGCGCCGCTGGATCTCGTCCAAGACATGTACTTTAGTATGCTGGGGGTCGTCTTGTTCTCCGTGAGTGGAGGGCTCGTGATCGCAGCCAGGATCAAAACCTCCCCGTACCCGAGAACTGGTGACCGCAACGCAGCATTCCTGGGTGCTGCCCTGGCTATCGTCAACGCAGTTTTCATGCTTTTTGACCTGAGCTTGGCATACTTGGACTCTGAAGAGTACGATGATGAGGCCAGCGTGTAATGAGGTGAATATCTCGAATACATTCAGTATAAATGCGGCTTATCACGTAATCATCTTTGGACGTAGGCGGTACATTAGCGAATTAGTTGAAATTAGTTATCTGTATTTGTTAAGTATGTTTCAGTAATTTCCTCCACTGGCTTTTAACGAGATTATCTATTTATTTTGTATGCTTATTTACACTCTAATCTATAGGTCAATTCATCCAAACAATATTAACATGTATAAATAAAGTTTTTCCAAGGTTAGGCTTCCTAGGCTATCATGCTTTACCTATGGATTTTAAAAGGATACTTGAATTCTTGGTTGGACTTACCAGTAGGTATATCGTTTTGTGGAAAATTATTTTCATACACATCGTAAGTTATCAACCCTTAGTTGCCTAATTACTTATTAGTTGGTCATTACCGCCTGCCTTTGCTTTTCGATCGCTTTTTCCATTTGAGGTCTCGTATGCTCCAAAGGCTTTTAGACCCCCTATAGACATGGTCGGCCCACTGCCTCTTCAGCTTGCTAACTCTGTAGAGAATGTCGTTAACTGTAGAGGTCATAATGTCATATATTGAACTGTTACCAGGTGAGGCGGTATCAGCGGCGGCGGACGCCTACGTCGATGCGTGGTGGTCATCTAGTGGCAGCGTTCTGTTCGCGATGTGCGGTGGTCTAACGTTGCACTCCTGGCGCGGCTTGCCTAGCCACGAGCGCAAGAGCATCGCGCAAGCCGCCGCGATATGCGCCCTCGCGAACTCCTCACTGCTCCTCATAGATGCGCTCATAGCGATATGCTCGGCGCACAGGGAGGAAGGCAGCATTCGGACCAAGTGCCCTAAGAATGTTCCGTTATAAATTGTTAATAAAATTATGTTTAAGATGTGTCTTTTTGTGTGGATTATACTTGATACTGAAAAAGATGTTAATGGCTTGGCAATTTTCATGGTAGGTACAAACTGTATATTATGTAACATTGGGAACATTATATTGTGGCTATTTAAAGCTACACGTGATTGGGCGTACTGACGCAGTTTGTTGACTTTTACAAGGGCTACCTCCACTTCCCTCCTGCCACTATCTAGTAATGGACATTGCTTGGGGAACGTCATTGATTGACGTAATGTTATTCGGGATATTTCTGTTTTATTACATTTTTATTTACCTACTGGAACGGGTAATCGTAAGTTTTAATTTTAAAAGGATTATGTAGATATAAACTGGGCGTTTTAAACTCCTTGTCTCTTGACTGTCCATTTGTTTAGTTTTATGTTTTTAGCCCGTTATCACATGGAAGCAATAATGACGGTGTTATGGTTTATTTTGTTTCAAGTAAGAAAAATTACTCAGTTTAGTTGGTTGCCTTAGCAAATAGACATCTAACGGATATTGGAGGAACTAATACGACCGTCAGCTTGAGGTACGAGCAGTGCACAATGGTCCGATGTAGTTCGTGTGTTAATCAAGAGGTAGAGCTGTAAATGTTTAATTTTAGTAAAATTATTTTCAGTTTTATATTTTTTCGAAATTGTTAATTGGATGACGAAGAATAATGGATGGGGTTTCTACGAGTTCCGTAGTTTTTCTTCCATGATATAGGCCTTAAATCGATTATGGGGTAAGTTTTGCGATCCTATCACTGTGCTTGTTGTTGAAACTATTAACTAATTATGTAGATTAACTTCGAAGTGTGTAAGCAGAAAAAGCAGGCTTTTCTGTTTCAGCGTACAATCAGAAAGATCTCAATATTGGTGTTCTATAGAAGGTTGCTTATCTAATGAGCAAGCGGGGCTATGATAAGTAGTTTCAATCCCTACTATTGTCAAAATTCCTCCCATCCAAATCGGGATACCTCCCACACGGCATCTTAACCAATTACTCAAACAACACATTCCAATAGTTCCGTCATACATGTCCTTAGCAAGTTCGACTGAATTAAAAGAGTACTGTGAAGCTTGAAGAACAAAAATAGAGATGTTAAGTCCAACCCACGTTAATTTGTAGAACAAATAACGCATTCTGTACCACTCGCGCTCATGCGGATAAACACAAGGGCGTAATGTTTAGAATCTTTAGAATGTTTCGTAAAATTAAGTAACTTTTGCTCTTAATTAGCCGAATTAGAACCATTTTTGGTGCATCAATATGTCTGTGGATGGGTTTATTGTGTTTAAGTGATATGAATTCTATGGAGACACACACACATGAGGACACATGAATACAAGTCAATATCAATGCTCGATGTTCGTGCCTTTCTCTGTTTAAGAAGTAACCTTTGCCCTGCAGTGGGACAGTTACAGGCTGGTATTATCTATATAGGTATACTACTTAATCCTATTAATATTATAAACGCGAAAGTTTGTGAGGATGGATGGCCATCCATCCATCCTCACAAACTCAGTTTTTGCGAAAGAGTAACAAACATATGGATGTTTGTTACTTTTTCACGCAAAAACTACTGCACGGATTTTGATGAAACTTTACAGTAATATAGTTTATACATCAGAATAACAAGATACTTTTCATCCCGATATTCCCACGGGATCAAAACTTACGCGGGTGAAACCGCGGGGCGCAGCTAGTACTATTAATAAAGCTAAAGAGTTTGTTTATTTTTTACAAGTTACAAGCTTAAGATAAACTTCCAATGTTTGTATGTAGGTATGTTCACGTCAAATCCAAACTGAATTAAAAAACACTTCTTTTTATCTTGACTTGAGGCCTGAACGTCAGCTTTTAAGAAAATATATATAGTTCTATGTTGTCGTAAGTTATAATTATTATTTAGTACTTCTATGGGCTTCCAAAGCCAAATAAGTTTTATTCGAGGGATAAATTTGACGTTTGACAGTCTTTTTTAAGAAAGAAGTAACTGTCAACATTTTAAATTTATTCCTCAAATAAAGTTATCAGGTGATTGAAAAATCAGCCCTTATTTTTTTTTGTTTCTTTGTTTGAACGCTTTATCTCCGGAACTACCAGTCGGATTTGACAAATTCTTTGCATTTGATAGTCCAATTCTTGAGGAAGGCTATAGGCTATTTAACATCACGGTAGGACCCTTAAGAGCCGAGCAAAACGAAAAAAAGTTAGAAAGAATGCTAATGCGGTGTCCTCCGTAGACGATTCAACGCAAACGCGATCGCGAAGCGAAGGGGCGCGAATGGAACAAACAATGATTCTATATTGTGGTGGCCTACGTGATCAACCGCACATGGGTGCGGTGCGACGCGAAGCGGACGCGATCAGTTGGTTTGATATTTTCGCGGGAACTCTTGCGGTGCGGTAACTTGTTTTAAATAAATTAAAAGCTAAAAATGGTGCAAGTAGAAATCTAACTACAAAAATATTAGTTGTATCTCTGTCATACATACTTCTTGAGTAGGTATTTGATATTACAGAAGTGAATTTTCCAGTAAAAATTGTTTCTGTCCGTCCAAGACAAATGCAGGGTACTTCGCGCGCACGTAATACCTACTGAGCCGACGCGTCGCGTTGAATTCGCGTAAACCGCATCGGATCGCTTCGCAATCGCATTCGCGTTGAATCGCGTAAGCGAAAACCAAGTGGGTATAATTAGCGCTGGTAGGCGATACGATCCGACGGGGTGGATCGGGGGATCAATAAATTAAACGCGGCCGAAGTTGCGGGCACAAGTTTAAACAAGTTTTGTTATATGGGGGGATGATTTTATAGGAAATCATTCCTAACATTCTCTTTAGTTAAAGGTTTTACATAAAAACAGTCCGAATATAATATTTTTTTGTGTATAGCCCAAAAACGCAACGGCAGGTGCTTCTAAAACACCTGCTCGCAGGTAGAAATAAAAAAAGGTCGAGCTCGGCTTAACATGTCTTGCTCATGAACTAGAATGAACAGCTATATTTGTTTCATTTCTGATACAGTTAAGTATCAACCCGCAAATAGGTTGGAGCAGTTACTTCTTGTGTACCTACACAAGATAAAAAATTGATTTCATACTCATTTAAGTATTACCTAAATTAGTCAGCAAAAATGTCAATTAATTTGAATGCTGACGAAATTATAATAGACACACAATGATCTCATTTTATTAATCACAATTACATATTTGTCAACACTTTGCGTCTACAAGAAGATTAGGTTGCTAGTGTAATTGTAATTACTCATAAATTAAACTGAGAGTCATAGAAAATGAGCAAAATTTTATTTAATTGGAAAAGAGCCTTAGTTAACTTACAAGCAAATATGTACAGGTATATCTAGCGTCTGCTCGAAAAGTATGTTTTTATTTCATTTTACATGTGCTATTTACCAACCCGCACTGGGCCCGCGTGGTGGATTTCGACCCACTCCCTCTCATAGAGAGGAGGCCTGTCTTAGCAGTGGGAACATATAGGCTGACTGTGCTTATGCTATTTTATTTATAATAAAATTTTGGTAAGTATCACATTTACTCCTAAGAACAGTTTCGTGAGAAGAAAATGTTTACTTATACTTGTGTCCAATTTAATATAACTTCACTCTTACGTTACTTGGCTATCCATAATTTGGATATAGGTAGATATCCAACAATGTTATCGCGAGAAAATAGGAGGGAAAGATTTGTAAATGTCATTTTGATTTCATATCACTAAGGTATCTAAGTATAGCTATAAACCACACAACGTACCAACGACAGCCCCATTTTATCTCCAGGAAAATCACTGTCCATCCTAAGGTTGTCTGGAAGAGATCGCAGAAAGCGATAAAGCCGCCCATTGTATATTTTGTAGTGTTTTATATATCTTTTACATGTTGTATTTTGTGGTGTACCGTAAAACGGGGCTACTTTGCACATATTTCGATAGTTTTTTGGGAATTACTTTTTTTTAACAACCAAAATTAATGATGTTTTTATTCCAACAGAACAATGTGTCCTTTAACTATCAATCCCATACCAATATCAAGCCCTACAGGCCCCCCACAATTATATATATTTTTATTTTTCATGTGTCAAAGTAACCCCGAAGTGGGGTTACTTTGACAAGGCATTAAAATGCAATCAACGTCAAAGATCTAAAGTGTAAGGATTACTTTGACATCATTTTGTTAAAAAAATATTAATATTTTATGCATTTCAGGGGAAATAGAAATAAAACCAACGAGTTATTGAGATAAATCAGTAATTTTCATTATCACTTAGGTAACAAAAATATAGGCACTTAATCAGTCTTGTAATTATTATCTTTGGAATCAACACAAATTGACATTATAACAATCATCTTTCAAAAATCGGCTATGTTACACATGCCACAAATCCAATTTTTGCAAGTGATGCAACAAATCCAGTCAGCATGATGATAGTAGAACTGGAAATCACATTTACAAATGTAACAGAGGTTGCTGTTCTTATTGCCCTTCTCCTTATTCTTCTGCTTGCCCCTTAATCTCTTTTTACGAGAAAATCACTCAAAGGAACATCGTCATCAGAAGAAGTCTGGCCTGTCGTAGGCGTTCGTTCGTTCGTCACGTTCAAACTAGTCCGTAAAGTCGTGCGATACCGACGTATTGCACTCTCCCCGCTCCCGCGCCACCAATCAAGGTCACTAGCGTTCGTTTCGCACACGTTTAAATCATTATTTGGCGCGCTGTTAAAGTAGCCCCATAAACTGTCAAAGTTACCCTTGCTGTTAAAGTAACCCCGTTTTACGGTAACAATAAAGTATATGTAAATAAATAAATAAAGTAGTACTGTAGTCGTAGCGTATTAGTAGCTTCACTTACCTATAAAGTTTTCTTGGATATCGATTCAGCAAGCTGCAAGCTGACTGCGTTCCCAGAGATATCGATGGTCATGGTCGCTGTGGTCTGTTATTAGAGGAGGTGGAAGGCGTCAATTTAATATGACATTGGAACTTCAGTACATAAACTATTTCATTGTAACAGGGCGACAGCTGGGGTTATTTGCAGTAAAAAATTCTCTGTGGCAGTGCCCTAACTTGATCTCCTTAAAAGTTATGACAATTTGAGTGTTTACAGTAAGGTTCTAAAGTTCCAAATAATTTTTCGTGAGACAAAAGATATTGAAAAAAGTGCCAATACTGATAAATCATGGTACCCACTATCATAAAAGCATTTTTGTAGTGATGATGCTTTTTTTATTATATTTTTTATTTTTTTTGTACTTTAAAAAAAATTACTGCAAATAACCCCAGCTATAGTTTTGTTTCGTTTGATCCACGATTTTTTACCCAACCTGTATAATGTGCGTACCTACGTGATTTAGTTTCCAAATATGTAAGCAAATGTGTTTTTGAAAACCTACTTTAAAACTTTAATAAAACACAAACATATGTAGTTCAGTAATAGTAGCAGTAGTCATTAAATCAACTTAATTAATACCACCTTAAAGTTGATATTCGTAAGTGGAAACAACATGAGTTACTTTTGGAAACAAGGATTCCAATAGACTTAGAAGTTTTATTCTGCTTATGGATGTACGGTGGCCAGCACATCAAGCTACCCCAATCTGTCAGATTTTCCCAATTGAATATGAACTTTATTCCTTTGTACTAAAGTTGAAAATCTATCAAAGAATTTTGACAGATTGGGGTAGGTTGACCTGCTGGCGTCTGTACATATTTATGTTAATGAGACCACACCAAAGATCTATTAAACTATCTTATTTTGATTATTAGAAGGCAGACAGTCACCCAAAAGGCAATGGACAGGGCTACGCTTGTAGTTTCCCTACGTGATCGAATCAGAAATGAAGAGATCAGCAGGAGAACCAAAATACCCGACATAGCCCGAAGAATAATTGCCAAACTTAACTGGCAGTGGGCAGGGCACATTGCTCGCATATTCTGCGAGATGGCAGATGGGGCCGAAAGGTGCTGGAGTGACGACCGCGTACCGGAAGACCGCGTTCTGTTGGAAGGCCTCCCACAAGGTGAACCGATGACCTTATGAAGGCCGCAGAAATCCGCTGTATGAGAGAAGCAGAGAACCGGTCGAAGTGGAGGTGCTTGGGGAAAGCCTATGTCTAGAAGTGGACGTCTTTTGGCAGAAATGATGATGATGATGAAGTTAGAATTGTTCTTTTTCTTTTAATATTTGGTTTACACCCGGTAGAAAGCTGTTCAGCTACTAGAAGGAAGGTAGCACAGGCATCATGTATTTTTTTTTTCAGAAAAAGCGTGATTTTTCACCCATTTCAGGAAGCATTGCAGTTAATTTCAAATTTGGAATGAATCGAGATCAAACAAACACGGTTTATTGAGGAAACGCTTAGTTTACAAGCGTAGTAGAGATCATTATTATTTTTAGAATTTATGTGTTTATCTCATAAATAAATTATCAAAAATAATAAGGTACACGTAGAACGATTAAAACTGTTTTTATGTATAGAAAACGATTTCGTAGAATCATGTTATAATGTCATGAATGTCGTAGGCTACTATTTTAGGTTCTATGAGCATGCTTACAAGTACGTATAAAATACGTTGGTTTCTACGTAGTATGTACAAAATGTTAAGAATCTCGTAGTAACTATTTATAAGTATTACGTTGCTGTTAGTTAAAACATGTAAACAATGCGAGTGACTAGTATTATTAGTCAGACCAAAATATTCTCGTAAATTATTGATTATTATTTATTTAACCATTTATGTATACACATATAAAAAGAAAAGAAAATGCTTATTTCTAAAGAAATCTCTTCCAGCATACCTTCGATAGGAAAGTAGATAAAAAGATGTAGACAGCGTGTGTAAAAGATCAAATAAAATGCATAAAACTCAAAAACAATTCACTTAGTAACATCTATACATATAATAAAATCGTAGGAAAGTCAAAACTGTACATTGAATATTTTTAAAAAATAATACTTGGGGCGTGATCTACAATCGATACCGAAGCCAAAAATATAGTTTTTAGAATTTTTGTCTGTTTGTCTGTTTGTCTGTCCAGGATAAACTCAAAAAGTACTCCATGGATTTACTTCAAATTTTGCATGAATATTACTAAGAGGTTGGGTCAACATATAGGCTACATATTATCACGCTATCACCTACGGGGGAGGAGCTGTGAATCTTTATTTTTCTTACGCATTCTGTGACAGCGTGTAATCTAACGACGCATATCTAAATGTTGTTTTTGAGTAAGCCATGCTATTATCTGACGTTACACTATAAAAACTACGCCATTTAAGTAACTTGGGCAGAGAAATATAGTTTAATGAATGTTAGTAGTATAAAGACAATTTTAAAACAGCGCCATCTATGAGATTTCATAAAAATCAAATCAAGTTACCTACATGTTAACATTTTTTTGGAAATTAATCATTTAAATTTGATCATGTTGGCGAGGTAAGTAGTTAGTTATTCTTAAAATTCATAGATGGTGATGTGCATTTTCTTCATAAAAGTTGTATCGTAAGTTCGTTTTGACAAATTCAAGTTCCAACAAAACCCTCAAAATCTTGAGCAGAGTTGAGGAAGACAATTTAAAAAAATGCGGTGTTAAGTATTACAAAAAAGTTATGTTCATTGATGATGATCATTTCATTTCATGACACCCTTGCGGAGGCGAGCGTCAGTGACAGTCCCAGCCGCATGCGTCATCTGTTTGCCGTCATCTTGGTGTTTTGTGGAGTCGCGAACCCGGTAGCTTTGTGAGAGAAGTATCGCCATCATCTGTCTGAAGATTTTCGACGAGCTTTGAGGCGCGCTACTGGAGACGAAGTCGAAGTAACTGATGAACGCGTGCTGAACACCTGTCTCAGTTCACTTCAATATGTGGTACTTTCTATCGGCGGCAATCCACTGATCGAATATGGGTTACCAGCTCCCCAATCATCACCGTATCAAGACCGTGAAAATCGGGAGTATAACGCGAAATGACCACCATACGAAATGACCATGTCGCTTTGTTCTCTTCAGAGCAAAAGCAAATTTATGACACCGTCCTTGAAAGCGTTGGGCAAAACCAGGGTAAAATGTTTTTCTTGGATGCTCCTGGTGGAACAGGAAAAACATTTGTTACCACTGGCATACTTGCAGAGGTCAGGAGGCAAGGCAAAATTGCTATTGCTGTAGCGTCGTCGGGAATCGCTACCACACTGCTTCCGAGTGGCAAGACAGCACATGCCATGTTTAAAATTCCCATCGATTTAGAAAGCGCCGAAACCCCTGTTTGTGGTGTGTCACGTAACAGCGATAAGGGACACGTGCTCAAGGATTGCTCTCTGATCGTATGGGATGAGTGTACGATGGCCAATAGGAAGGCCGTTGAGGCCGTGGACAGAATCCTGCAGGACATCCGCAGGAACGAACGTTTGATGGGTGGTGTCACAGTTCTGTTCAGTGGTGATTTTCGGCAAACGCTTCCAGTGGTGACGCGGGGCTCGAGGGCTGACGAGGTGAATGCTTCGTTGAAACGATCTTCGTTGTGGTCACGAGTTCGTACGCTGCGCTTGACCATTAATATGAGAGCTCGGCTCGGCGGCAATGCACGTGCTCAAGAATTCTCCAATGTCCTTCTAAGTCTTGGCGAAGGCACTCTACCAGAAGAGACAGGTGATGCTTCCAGAGTCTCTCGGTAGAGTGGTATCCAGCTTAGAAGAACTCATTCACTGTGTATACGGGTACATCAGTCGTATACCGCACCAGCAGAATTCTGGGGTGTATAAGCGGGCCATTTTGATACCCAAAAATGATCAGGCTGCAGCAATTAACGAATGCATTCTCTCGGAAATTGAGGGGAATAAAGTGGTCTACACCTCGATAAACACTGTTGTCGAGCAAAATGACGCCACACATTATCCCGTGAAATTTCTGAGCTCCCTGTCAACAAGTGGACTTTCAGCGCATACCATCAAGCTGAAGGTCGGTGTTCCGATTATGCTTCTTCGGAACCTATCTCCTCCGAAGTTGTGTTAACCGCCTTACGGCCCATTCACGACTTCGGTCTAAGCGGCGCGCGGCGCGGCAGGCGGCGTGGCGTGCGTTTTACACGCCACGTACCCTCAGTAGCGGCTAGCGGCAGCGGTCGAGGTGGACGTATTTAGGTAGTTAGAACGTGCTCAAAATTATGGCGTTATCAAAATTATGTGTTTAGAAAGCAGTATATTTTTAAAACAAGTATGACAGAAGGAGTGCACGAACTGAATAAAGATCGAAATTTAAATGGCAAATTTCGTGACCTATACGAAGATTACAGAAAATATCCGGATAAGTTTTATGAGTACACAAGAATGAGTGTGGAAACATTTGATTATATTCTATACTTATACTCTATATCCATTACCGCCACAAAATCGTCTAAAATTTTTTGTTTATAAGTTCGCCGCCGAGTCCGTCACATCTACGCCGCTATCCGGGCCGCTGTGTTTCGTGGCGTCGCGTCGCACTCATTCGCCAGTACTTTTGATCTCGCCGCTCCCCGCACCGCGCGCCGCTGCAACGATTCGCTCCGACAAAACCACGCGCGTTTTCGCTGTGAGCGGCGACTCGTGGCGTGCTTCAAACATTTTCATACTTTAGTTCTTACTGCTCGCCGCCCCGCGCTTAGCCGCCGCTCACCGCGGCAAGGTCGTGAATGGGCCGTTAAAGTCATCTCCCTCCACAGACACACCATTGAGGTGGAAATTCTTACGGGTTGTGGCGTCGGCGAGGCAGTATTTATACCACGCATTCCCCTAATACCTCATAACTTCCTGTTCCAGTTCAAGCGCGTACAGTTCCCCGTGAGTGTTTGCTTCGCGATGACCATCAATAAGTCGCAGGGCAGCGGGTGTCGACCTCAGGACGAGTTGCTTCTCACACGGGCAACTATACGTCGCTTGCTCCCGCGTCACCAGTCCTGACTCTCTTTACATTTTGGCTCCTGGCAGCATAACTACCAACGTAGTTTATAGGGAAGTGTTGTAAAGTATGATACCTTTGTACGTATTTTTACTCTTTTGTGTTCTGGAATGTATTCCTGCATTATTTTCTCTATTTCCTTCAGTCACATCTTATGACTGAACTCAGCAGGATTCCCATATAACTCTCTTCACTTGCTTTGCTTGCAAAAAAAAACTTATATTTTAATGCTATTTTAAAAGTTGTGTACTTATAATGCTATAGCGACACTGGCATCTTAGGTATTTTTGGTGGTGTAGAGCATGCACGCAGACGACGTCGCGGGCAGCAGCTAGTAAAATAAATGATATGAGAATATAATTACATGCATAGATACGAATAAATATACATACATACATATTTCTTAAATAAATATCGCTAGAATGTTCATAATTAAATAAAATGTAATTAAAATGATAAATACATACGCAACGTGACGAAGTCCTTACCTGTTACCCGTTTTTTTTTACCTTGTAACAGAAATTAAATTAGTTATTGGCAAATTAATGTTGGGTGATAGGGTCCATTACATAATACTAAGCTGTGTTCGTACATTAACATATTGCGAAGAAACTAAAAATGAAAAACTGAAATGCTTTATCGAAACACGGGAAACACCATTGACAGTCATATTGAAGTCTATTATGGAAATGGTTTAGTGATAGCTGCTATCATTAAACTAATTCCGACGATTTTTTTGGGCAAGTATTCTCTTATTTACTTATCTATTTAAAGACACAACAACAATGTTGACAAAAAGTTGCACGCGATATCGATTCGTGAGCAAATGATGCCATCTTATGGGTAAAACTACGATTGTAATGTAGCCATGAAATTATTTTTTTATCCGGGTCTGTAGATAATAAGTAAAAATAATGTAAAGGAAGAAGTTGATATCTTAGTTAAAATATATGCTGGCAAAAGCCTTTGCCTAGCATTGGTCCAGCAAAAAAAAAAATGCGAAAAGATGCAAACTTTATAGGCTTCCAAACTTGGTGGTTCAAATTAATTTCGACGATGAAGAAACATACTGCAGTGCTATTCTGTAAAAATCTCACCGTGAAAACTAAGGTGAAGTGAGCTGTCATTCCACCTGCCGATCGATTCTGTAAAAAACTCACCGTGATAACTTAGGTGAAGTGAGCCTGAAGTGAGCTATCAATAGGGGCGATCCCTAACATTAGGTGGAATGACAGCTCACTTCACCTAAGTTATCACCGTGAGATTTTTACAGAATAGCACTGCTGATGTTAGGGATTGCCCCTATTGATAGCTCACTTCACGCTCACTTCACCTAAGTTATCACGGTGAGATTTTTACAGAATCGATCGGCTGTAGTTAGAAATGTAGAATTATTACTTAAGTAATTTAACTTCTAAACTTGAATACGTTTCAAGTCTAAGCAATTTAACATTGCTAGATGTAATAATCTTTTTATGGTAAAAAATATCCTTCACAAAAAATAAGTTTACTCCGAGGTTCAATACTTGGTCACGTACTAGATTAGGCCATGTGGTGGGTAAGAATTTTATTGGTTTGTTTATTATGTTCTACGTTGATAAACTCGATGGCTACACCAGTATGAGCCATGAGGCATGAGCTCATCGCTTCAACGCCCGGATACTTACACGGCGCACGGCGCAGTCTCCGTGGCGACTTCACATCGCACGCCCGTGTTCAGTGTAAACATAGCCTATAAACATCGTGGTATTTTGAAGTGAATCACCATGTCGATCAGCAGATTGTCTATTGTCAAGTTTTTGGAGCTGGTAATTATTTTTAACTTCTTTTAAATTTGATATTAACAGCTTTTTATAAGCATGGCGCCTGCACAATGAAAGGTTAAGTCGGTGAATATTGAATGATCTTGTTTTTGTTTATAAACCGAATTCGTAGCATCATTTCCTTTAACTTTTGAACGAATTATGTGAAATGGTAGGTAATAACGATATTTAGACGTAAGGTTATTTGTTGTTTACGGTTACGGTGTAAACCGACGCGACATAACGGCAAAACATAAGCTGTTTTAAATAAAATAACTACAAATTGTTTCCAATTAAATTCTCTTTTTGATCAAGAAATGTATCGACATTGATATTTTTTTAGGGACTAATCACACTTATTCAGCTCTGTTCAGCGTTTGTCCATAGAAAACAACGATTTTGTATGAAGTCCGTTCAGCTTTCCGCGGCGGTACGGATACGGACACTTACGCATCTCATACAAAATCGTTGTTTTATAAGCACAAACGCTGAACAGAGCTGAATAAGTGTGATTAGTCCCTTAAACAACTACAATTCTTCATCAAAACACTAGCTTTCAACAAAATTAATGATCAAAGAAAAGTTCTAAAATTAAATTAAACGTTTTAAGTCGTAAACGAACGCTTACAAAAACAGTAGCCACACCACACACTATCAACAAAGGGCGATGACTCCTTTCACTTTCATCGACCATACAAATGAAAGGGACGGCAAATGGGCTGTGGATTTAGGGCTGCCATCCGTGCGGGTTTCCCTGGATTTGTCCTAGTTTGGAGGGCGTCCGGGGAGCGGCGGGGTTTTTAGTGTCCGGGTGAATCCCGGACACTTTCTGTGATAGAGGAAATCCGACTTTGAATAAAGCATAAAATAATAGTTAAAAATTTGCCGCGCAGCAATTATACCCGTGCGTTCGTGACAATATTCATTATTTGCTTTTGATTTATGTTTTTTTTTTTTTATGTATGCTTTCATTGTCAATTTAAACAAGAGCGTTCCTAATAGTTATTGTCACCAGATCTCTCACATGGATAACAGTGTATATAATTGATTAGTAAATTAAGCGTTTCACTTGTATTGTTGAGGTTTAAGTTGATTTTCTATAAATAAGAAAAAAATAACATGATACTTAACGGTGTTTTTATTTTATTGTAATTTTCAGCCAAATGTTTTGAAGTTTTTATTCGGGGGTCCGTAATTTAGGTGATGGCAGCCGTATGTGGGATGTATATTACGATTACAATTGATACCGAATTGGAACGGATTGTGCATTAAATTGTAGCTAATTTAATATGACGCGACTTACTAGAAAGAAATTGTCTAAAAGAAACTGCATAATTAAAACTAAGGATAAATGAATAAGAAACGATATGAATAATTCGTCAGTCAACCTTGAATAGTTGATGGGGCAATCAAATTAGATGTTAATGTTAAAACTAAACCAACACTCAGATAATTTTGTCCAGCCTTTAAAAAGAGATCCATCTAAAGAAATATTTCAAACACTTCTTTGGTCTCCAAGATTTTTTTTATCATTCTCCTTATGACCCGAGTAATTTGAGTCAACAATATAAAAATTGCTTATCACAGGATTACATCAGTGTCCATCAACTATTCTTAGCAGTCTGACCTAAGCGTCTGTCGTGTATCAACACTTTTGTTGACCACTCTGACAAAGCGACAGTAAATTGATTCACATTTAAGTTCATATGTGAGGCGTCTTCGTCGTCTTCCCAATTGAGTTTCATAACATATCATATAAATTCTAAGGCCCGTATTACATATCAATCATTACTTAAAACTAGTTCAAAGCCATTGGATTTATTGAAAATAAGTAGTTTTAAGTAATGCTGGAGTCTTGAGTGAGGTTCGGTAATGGGCCTTAGACGGTTTTTTTTTTTAAATTAAGTACGTTGAAAGCAGTTTTATGTTAGACATATTTCTGTATTCGGAAACATAATTATCTCCGGATATTGTAACCACGACTGCCGTGGCGGTCAGTCAATCAGTATACAAATGATAAAATTCCAACTAAAAATAAATATGATATCATCCGACATGAGTAATGTAACTACTAACTTGTTTGACTATTGCCTAATGGAACATCAACGCGTAAAAGAAGCAATTGTCTTAGGCGGTACATTTTTTATATGAGGTAAAAGGAACCATTTGAGGGTTGCATTTCCAAACATTGTTTAGGTAAACCATTATTTTTACGTACCAGGTATGAACATTACAGTTTGTCGGCTCTCCAATCTATTCAGAATATCGTACACAAGCAATTGACGCCCACCGACCCTCACAAACGGGTCATGGTCTAATAGAAGTTGATTAAACGACTCGGTTCAACCCACCTGGATCTAAAGATTACCTTATCGATACCTTAATGCTTTTTCCGCCATCGACAATAAATCACAATTAATTGTAATTTTAAATGAGTACTTTGTGTTTAATATGTTTGCTTTTTTTAGATTTGACTTTAGATGTTGGTATACTTTGATCTAAACCTCCTTTAAGTCCTTTAACATCTTTTACAACTTTAGTGGTCAAAACTTAACGATGCTCAAAGAGACTACAAATTATTTTTGGGTACCTACGATAATCTCAGAAATACGATAACCTTCACAAGCATACAGGAAGTGTATTTTATATGGCCGGTAGTCCATTAGCATTGTAAGCTGGTAACATGACCGTGCCTCTTATTGTTTAAATTGCCTTAAGACTTTGATGCTACTAATGATTGAAGAGTTATAGGAGCGAAAATACAACTGGTATTTTAATACTCATAATAAATACGTCTCATCTATAAGCATGAGGCTGACAGTCGACGAAGTGGATAACGTCATGTCACCCTTCCCTATTGATTGTCGAAATAAAGGCAAAGTGAACAATAGATAAACTACCGCTCTAGAATAACTAATCATTATGCAACTACCTATAGCATCATTATTTAAAATACGTGTTTACTTTTAGTCGCATATTTTTAAACATATCGTTTATTTTATTTCAACATCGTTAACATAACGGATGGGTGATAAAAATCACTATTAAATAAATCAAAATAAATGTCACCAAATACAAAAAAAATTGCACATATAGTACACCTAGTTAGAGAGAATGCGTTTCTAGATATTCAATTTGAGACTTGGTTCATGTGATATAATTGAAAAAAGAAAAGTGATCGTTTTCTAACGGACATAACAGGGCGTTGAAAAACGAAGGAACAACCAGTCTCCGGCTATATATGGCCGTACAGCATACCCATACCGTACAAACCATGGTCGCTGTGGTCGAAGTGAAATCGTTTCCAAAAGTGATGACTGATTTCATACAGCTACCAGCAACAAGTTGAGAATAATTTGCTCTGTTTATACCAATGTCTCGTAAAATATACGAAAAATATTTGCCTTCGACCACCTGTGGCTTTGGAGTCAATTTGTTTGCATTAAGCTGGACTGTATTGAAAACTGAGTTTATTTTAAACTCGGATATTACCAAATTCCTAATTCGTGAAGTCTGGCTTTTGGTCGGTTTAAAGACGTTGAAAAAAATTTGATGTTATCTACATCGTATTTCCGATAGATTAGGTATCTTTATAAAAATGAAGATATAACATGATTTGGCTTATCATCAGTCACTATTATGGTTTTAATGTTACCGGAATCATGACTATAATCGTTTTTCAAGAAATTAGAGCAATTGTCATTATCTGAGTTAATCCTGGGGTCACATCGTCACATGTTTGTTGATGACGTACCGTCACATGATGCACTAGAGTTACGAGTATGACTGGGAGATAAGCCGGATTAAGTGACAAAGTAGGACACACAAATTGTCAGGAAATTTCAGTGTCTTCAGATAATCTAGTTGTTAAACGAGCACTTTGCTGATAGACTTAATTTCGGTCTTCAGCTCTGATACCGCGCGCGTTTTGTTGCGCCTTCGCAACAAGTAAACAACTTTAATTTTATCAATGACAATACATATAATATTAACAGTTGTTAAATTTACATTGATCACTTATGTACATACATCAAAAAACTTTTGCAATTTAATCACTTCCTAAATTTATGTATGACTTCATAAAAAGTAAATCATGTAGTCATTACTAACTGCCTTCCGCTAATAGATACAAAGTGAACATAATAGCGTGTAGACTATGAATCAATGAACGATGAGTATTATCGCAGAACTGTGTGTGATATAAAGATTCATACGTATATGCGATCCATTAGAATAATTATTGTCTATGGCACCTCGTGTAAATTGAAAGAAGTAGCACATCAGGATTAAGGCAAAGATTGCATTTAAAGGGCTTATGATAAAATTAGACTTATCAATAAAAACAAATCAACGTGACTTATACAAGGTGTAACATAATTAACGCAAGACCTCATACACCTCAATTAAAGTATTGAGTTAAAAGCATAATACAATGACCAAAACTTATTTTTTTTAAAGCTTGCTTGTTTTATTAAGTGAATCGTGTTAACACTAGCATTACTTTATGCAATTAAAATTGTGTCTTATAGGCTTCAAATAAGGTTTATAATTTTATTTGGCTTAATCGGTGGTTAGTATGAAAAAATACATAATTTTTGAAAAAATACCTGTATTAAAGCTACTGAAATGGATTCAGTAGTCAATCATGAATAAATTACTTTCAAGACTTGCGTTTATTCTGTTACACATTGTATAAGGTGTTAAAAAATGAATCTGCAAAACTTTAAGCGGTGCTTTAGACCATTGAACTGAACAACTTTCACTATGGGACCAACTCTGAAATCACAAAAAAAAATCAGCTATTTAATACAAAACTTCAATACCTTCTTGACCAAAATGTTGGAAACAGCATTTTTTTTTTTCGTGATTTCAGAGTTGGTCTCATAGTGAAACTGGCCAGTTCGACGGTCTAAAGCACCTCTCAAAGTTTTACAGGTTAATTTTTTTACACTTTGTATATTGTTGAATTACATACTTACATTAACTCACGGTATCTTCACATGGGGGTAGGCAGAAACTACAGGACGCCATCTGCTACGATCCTTATATACTCCTTTTGCCTCGTTTACTTTCATACATCCTGGTCATACACGCATTGTTAGATTAATACTTACTCATTGATAATTTAATACCAAATGTTTACGAGTTAAATTGCGATTTTGACAGTGATTTCTAGTAGTAAGATCAATTGATATTTGTTTAACTGATTACGGGTCTTGTAAAGCAGTGTATGTTTATAAATTAACAAGTTATAGTATGTAAGTTGATGTGAACGAATCAGATTCCAATAGGTACACTCCGTGTAGATCCCTACCTCTAATAAATAAACAGCATGAACAAAAGAACTGTTATTGTTTCTGTCTTTGTTTATGTGTTTAGCTACCGTGTACTCACGATCTACAGTTTCACTCCTTGCAATGCAATTTATTCACGGCACGCATAATGTACTTGTACTAATGAAAACATTTGCTTTCACTATCTAAACTGTAATGTTTAATGCTTCAATGTGCATGGAAATTGATTACACATTATTCGAAAATTTATTGTAAACTTGCTCAATACTTATTGATCTAATTGCAACAATTACGTTGTTGTCTAAATAGGCGCTGAGGAAGGTATTTATTTGAGGAGGTGAAGAAAAAATCCTCACTTTTCCACTTTCTCTAATTTTGGAGAAAACAGTAAAATGTAAATAACTAACTGACTACAACATCTGCATTTTGTTTTAGGTAGTACTTATGTCATTTAAACTAATGCTTCAGTTAATCTGATGTACCAAATGGCTGATAAAAATTATAAGAATCTTTGCTAATATTTTGAAATGAAATTTGGAAATGTGAGGTTTTGATTAAATATTTTTGGAAAGGTGTGCTTTTGTTAAAGACTTCTGGAAAATTTGAAAAACTTTGACAACTTGATAGTTTTGACGACTTGAAAAGTAAGTTATAACGTCAAATAACTGAAAAAATGTTGCCACGCATATGACAAATAAAACTAGCATATAAACTATTTAGCAAAGAGACCAGGCATTAGAAGTTAAGTTTTAGTTTACCTTTAGTTTAAAATCAATGTTTTTATGTGGTCTTGATGAAGTCTTAATGATAGCATTGAATTTTACTCCAATAAAGTGAGCGTTTGAAAATAATCGAGTTTTTTATAGATTTTTTAGAGACTAAAGTGTGGTTTTCACCGAAACTCTCTATTTGAAAGGAAAATTTATATAAGGAAAAGGATGTTTTTGATAAAATTTTACTTATTTGCTTTAATCAATTTAACATTTTTTTGCACGTAGAATAAAAAAAAAACTTTTTTTTTTAATGGAAAAGATAGGTTTTGTTCTTCACCTCCTCATTTATTTATTTATTTAATACTTCAAGCACATACATGTACAGAGGCGGACTGTTTTCTTTTCTTTTTTGGATTAATTGAACTGCAGTGCGATTCTGTAACCATCTCACCGTGAAAACTTAGGTGAAGTGAGCGTGGAGTGAGCTGTCAGTGTCATCCTGATGCTAGGGATTGATACTCTTGATAGCTCACTCTAAACTCACTTCACATAACTTTTCACGGTGAGATTTTTATAGAATCGATCGGCTGTTCCTTTGTGAACTGTTTTGCAGTTTTTGAACTGTTAAAACTGAAAACTCATATACATTGCCCTGTTTCCCGGAATGCCCTATGATGGCCTTTGACATAGGCTATTTGTAACAAAACCGCGCACGCTCTGGCCTGGTTTCGTTAGTGATCGAAATAATTGACTAACTTCTTTTGAAGCTACACTAAGCTTATTTATTTATTTAAAATTTTCGCACACAAAAAGGTACATAGGGGGACTTATTGCCTTAGGCATTCTGTACCAGTCAACCAAGGGTGGTGAATAGAAGGAAAAATGATAAAAAAAAAATATCATAATTAATTATGACCGTACCTAAACAAGGCAAAAGGACCATGTAGGTAAAGACTAAGGATCTACGAGAAGAAGAGTACAAATATACAAGAACCTACTCGAAGTTAGAAGGCATGTCGCTGGGTAGGTCCTTATAACATACTGGATATTTTTTTAACCAGTGCGCAAACTGTAACCATTAATTCAGTACTTGATTCTGGCCACACCTGCGTTGAAATTTTTCATCAGGTTTTTAAAAATTTTTAGCTTTTTTTTTTGTGGATGGGAAATCATCAAATGACCCCTCCCGCTCAGGGTAGAACAGAAGGGAGTGTCAGACTCTTACTGACTAAAACCCACCCGCGTTCCTTCCTTAGCCCTTTATGTTCTGGGTTCTTAATTTGCGCACTGGTTAAAAAATATTCTATAGTTCAATAAGGTCGCCTATCTTTAACACTTAGTCGTTGCCATTAACCTCATTTATATAACAGTTAACGATCGTTTAATCAGTATATGCGAGTTTAAAATGATCACGACAAAGCAATAATGTATGCTAAGTAGTTTTTAATGTATTAAATAATGTGGATCAGTAAATAAGACTAGTGGGTAGTGGGGATCGAAATGAAGAAATGTATCGAGGCGAAAAAAAGAAAACCTTATTTTGGTCATTTCAATTTAGTACCTCTTGGCATTTACTGAGATTCTTCATAGCGTATCTATGGCCAACAGTTCAAGACCTGTGATTGAATAAATGGAATCTGTACTTACAAATAAATAAAATTGCAGTGTCTGTTTGTAATGTCAAAATAACAGCTTTTTTTACTAAATGCGTATGAACGTATTTAAGGTAGGTACTTATAACAAAAACAAACCATTTTTTAAATTTTTGTCCATCTATCTGTCTGTTCGTTCCAACTAATCTCCGAAATGGCTGGACCGATTTTGACGGGACTTTTACTGGCAGATAGATTATTTTCGAAAAAATAATTAGAAAAGAGACAACTTATTATTTTCCGACATGCACGCGAACGAAGTCACGGGCACAGCTAGTGTGTAATAATCAAACATTCAAACAATGATATAGGAGTACATAAATTGGCAAACGTTTTAAATTCAACATGAGTAATTTTGCGAAAATACTGAATGAGTCAAGCCGCAACCTCGACCTTCTATTAATCTGTTTTATGTTTACAAATCAGGTTTTCGTGCGGTATTATAGAGGTTATCAGCCAAGTGATACATGGTTACTAGATCATTCTAACGACAGAATGCTGTGGATGGGTGAATTTTTGTTACTACGATGTTCTGATAAAGTAATAGAAGAAGGAGCATCTTAATGTGATATTTTATTTCCTTTCAGGGCCCCAATTCTGTATGGTAATTATTATTCCCCACATTATCTTACCACGTGCGAACCACGTACGGCGTACGGTTGTCAATCGTGGTATTTTGACAGTTCAAAGCACGCCGTTCTTAACTTCACGTTAATTTCGCGCGGTTTCGTTCATTGTGTCAGAGAATACGATTACCTAAGGAATTGATTTGGTTCCGAAATAAGGAATCTCTGAGTGGTCATAGTGAATCAGGGCCCTGTATAGCAGATATAACCGACTATACAGGGTTATTGGAAAAACATTAACAACCTCTTAAGAGGTCATTGTACTCATCATTATGAACAACTTTTACTATGGGCCCAAATCTGAAATCGCAAAAAAAAACAGCTGTTCCCTTTATGTTCGCATAACTCGTCAAAATGTAGGGAACAGCTGATTTTTTTTGCGATTTCGGGTTTGGTCCCATAGTAAAAGTTGTTCATAATGATGAGTACAACGACCTCTTAAGAGGTTGTTAATGTTTTTCCAATAACCCTGTATAATACCCTTAATAGCAATACTGAGCCCCTTGAGTCTGCTAGACTAGGTTCATTAATCCTCACTCAGCACTGTGTGATCAATAAGTTTTAAAATAGAGGGTTACAGCATAACATTCTTAATTCTTAGTATGATTTTCCTCATACTTGGCCTAAAGGGCCGCAAATAATAATAATAATAATAATGCCGCAAGGTGTCCATTGTTTAGGCTCATCACTCATGTGACATTGAAATTATTCGACAGAAACAGCTGAGATGGCCTATTTCTGTGTCTATTATCTTTATAAAGTTATAATAATGATATCACATAAACAATAAGAAATCTTAGTAGGAATTTATAGATAATACTTAATAATAAATCATTCATTTCAAGAAAGCCCTTCCATAAAGCAAAGATATAAATGAATATGGAATGCTGAAGGCGAACTCATTGATAATTTGTTGACTTTAGATAAGATAGTACCTAATCAAATATCTTCTTTTTGGGAGTGGCCCATGTTAAAACATGGACCCATACCATTGAAATTGTTTATAATTTTATTATTTATCTTTTTTTTAATATTGTAAGCGTTGAACAATCATGAGAAAATGTAGTAGAAAATAATTTGATGGCTAAACGCAAGTTTGTAGGTGACTAATTTAACAATAACGATATATCGGTCGAAGAAACACCGATAAGGTATAGGTATATAACCGATAAGGGATATATTTTATTTACAAATCATTGAAACATGGAGTCATAGAGACTGATAAAACGCGTTAAAGGTTTATTAGTAGGTCACACCTTGCACCACAATTAAAATTATAAGTAACTAGGTAATCATAAATTGTTCAGCTTCCTCTAGAGATGAGTCAAATTAATAACAAAACAACTAATGTATTCATGTTTAAACTTATAAATAAATAAATTGAATTAAATCTCTAATCAATTTAATTACGGACGTCATTTCTTATACTTGTTATGAATAATAAAATCAATTGAGGATTAAAAGAATGGATTACAATATCGAATGAACTTCCTATTGTACGGAGATTGATGGCTATAATAAAATTAATGAGTGCTATAGAAATGAATGGCACGTGCGAATACGTTTCTCATTCGTGAGCTGAATACATTTTGTTATATTTGCGCATCATTCATAATATTATTGCCACGTAGAATAAATTTAGTTAAAAACAACATCAAAAAAATTAGATCGTTGAAATATTCTGAAGATTGATACTGGTGGACAGGAAATCAAGAAATGAAAGCTTCTACTTCCCTCTGCATTTTTCTTTTTATTCAATTGTATTCTATTTTTAGAATATATCCGAGGATTTATCGATAGTAACAGGTACCTACGCATTAACAAAACAGGAAGAAGTAATATTATCGAAACAAAATTTTGCACAATACTTAATTAAATTATTACCAATGCGCAAAACACACACATTTCATTGAATGTGCAGTCGACCTTATTTTAATGTTCATCCTCAAAGACAAGGCCCCAAGGTGTCGAGCGGTTGGCCTCGGCTTTATATTGCGTGTTCAGTATGACATCATCGCTCCAGAACTGGTAGCGATGTTAACTGTGGTTCGTCACCACACGCTAGACTCTAGAGGAATCGCGTGCCATGACGTCAGGTGTTTGTAATACCGCGCCATTTTGGAATCGTGAGGTGTGACGATTACTAATGATGAATAATATTTGGGGAAGCAAAAAATAATATTGTACCTAGTTCAAAGATTTTCTTGAGTTTACAAATATAATATTGCAAATTCATATAATAGATACGGTCTTCCTACTTTTGTACCTTTATTTCCATTACCCCACTATAAAGAATGTTTATTATTTAAGACCTGCTCCCACATTTAACCGCTATTTCCGGCTATGTACATCTGAAAGACGTACATAACCGGAAACCGGTTTTCATTTTTTTTTAACGTCTACTACCATATCATCTACATAAACAATTTTCTCCATTTCAGGCCCTGACATGCTCGTGCGTGGCCCTCCACTATCACAGCTACAATTCTGAGCCCGATACCGGTATGCTGGTAACCGGGACCTTTGTCGGCTACCTCATCATCTTCGCTGGAGCCGCTGCCGGTTGGTACCTCCATTTGATAAAAACTTCATGCACCCCATGTTTTTTGCATGTTTTTTTCTGTCCATGTTTTATTACACTGACTTAATTATTAATTTCGCAGACAAATTTTGATTACCGTTGAATAACACTTTAAGGTTAAGATCAACGTAAGGGTTTTTGTGGTCGAGACCAGTAACGGGCCCCGACTTATGAGTTGTAGGTCGTGGGTTTCGAACACAGACAGATGCTTTACTTTGTGTAATTTATTTCATCACCATTGCTCTCAAAAACGGTGAAGGATACCATCGTAAGGAAACCGGCGTGTCTTAGGATAAAAAATTCGAAGACATGTGACATCCACCAACCAGCCCGCGTGGTGTCGGCCCATCCCCTCTCACAGAGAGGAGGCCTGTGTCCCAGCAGTGGGAACTTTATAGGCTGATTATGTACCTATGTATCTATCACATAGGTAATAATGTATATGTCATGGTTTAATTTTTTTAAATTCTTTTATCTATTGTGGTACGTAATTTTTATTTTAGGTGTGTCGTCTTCACACATTATTATATAGGGTGACTGGTAATTAGTGACCGATACCTAAACACGTGATTGTACTCATGATAACAAACAACTTTTACTATGGGACCAAACCTAAATTCGCGAAAAAAAATTTGCTGTTCAGTACCTACATTTTGACCAGTTAGGCGAACATAAATGACTGAACGGCAGATTTTTTTTCACAATTTCAGGTTTGGTCCCATAGTAAAAGTTGTTTGTTATCATGAGTACAAGCACGTGTTTAAGTATCGGTCACTAATTATCAGTCACCGTATATAATTTTAATGTACAGACGCTAGCACATCAAGGTACTACAATCTTTTAAATTTCTTTAATAGATTTTCAACTTTATCGCTAAAGCATAAGATTCAAAGTTGACACATTCGGGTAGCTATATGTGCTGGCGTCTGTATATAAGCAAAATATCTTAAAACATTTTAAAAGAGTAACGGTCAAGTTTCTTGCCCATTCATCTTTAGACGAAAACTACTTTTTGGAAGGGGCGACTAGAATTAATACTATTTTATTGTAATTTTTGACGTTCTAAAGTGCCTTTTATGTGCATATTTGGAGTAAATGAAAAAAATAAATAAATGACGTTGACTTTATGCATGACGTATGCTTTCTGTCATCTCTCATAATTTTATGAAATAGCATTCAGTTAACATAGATAACAAACAATTAGAACACCTGTCAGCACTTGTTTGTGCACTATCCTACGTAGCTCCATAAACTACTTTATAATGCAAAATAGCGTGCTCTAATCGATAATGACGTCATGTTCCAGGTTACATCATGCAGACACCTTCGCACAAACGGATTGACATTTTCTACTCGCTGGTCGGTGTAGCTTTGTTCGTCGCCAGCGGTGCTATGATTATTGACAAGTAAGCATAACCTTATCATCATCTGCCTAGCCTTTTCCCAACTATGTTCGGGTCGGCTTTCAGTCTAACCGGATATAGTTGAATACCAGTATTTTACGTGGAGCGACTGCCTATCTGACCTCCACAACCCAGTTAGTGGGTAATACGATACCCCTTGGTAAGACTGGTTTATTTATTTATTTAAGGACAACCAACAAAGCATACACCAAAATACATGTTAAAAACCCATATTATTATTACATTTTATAGTGTCGCCTTAATTAAAGGCTTAATTAAAATAAATTATAAAAAATATTTAACTTATTTAGATAGATTTAAGTAAATGAAAAAGACAATAGAAACTACAATAATATTTTTTCTTTTATGATAATGAGTGGTTGGTTGGTTGTCAGACTTTCGGGCTTCTGACTACCCGTAACGACTGTCGAAGATCCACGAACTATAGCCGGGGCCAACGGCTTAACGTGCTTCCCGAGGCACGGAGGGGTTTTGGTATGTAAATATGGTCCATTCACGGAACAACCGCGGCAAGCGTAGCTTAACCTGACCGATCGACCCGTGCGGCTGTTTTTTTCCTCAGTCAGGGGCCCCTCCAATTAAGTATACCAATATAATAAATTAGAATATATTATTTTAATAATAATTAGGAAGAACCTGATTATCTAAAAAGCCTTGACAATATCAGCCGGTATTGCGGTGATGGTTTTATATGACTTTTAATGGACTGGCTCCGACCTATTGATACAATGGGCTTGTAACTGTTGGAGTTGATGGAGATAAATCTTTTTCCTCGTCAGTTAAGGCGGAAATAAAAAACTGTTCGGATATTAGACTTTCAAGACTATGTTTTCGCTTACTTATCTATACCAATCTATCTTTCAGATGGCAACACGCTGGTAAGAGTGACTTCAGGGACAAGAACTTGGCGAAGGCTTCCCTGGCCATCATCAACGGAGCGGTTCTTCTTGTAGACGCTATCCTTACGCAGCGTGGAGGCTAAAACACTTACTTAATATTAGGTGTGGCCACACCAAACAGTACCTAAATCTCAACTTTTTGTAATACTTTAGAGCCATATTAAATATGATGAGATATTATTGTCAAGATATTTTGTTTCATACACGCACAATTTAAAAGTGTTTATGCATGTGAGGTCTCTGAGGGGAATTTTCACCCAATTGATTTTAGAGGACAATACATGGACATTACATAGTATGTAGAGCATTACCAAAACCTCCTATACTTACTAAAACCCATCATGCATTTCCTTGATCTGATGCAACTATTAAGTCTTTGCTACACATTTTTCCGTGGCCATGCCAGTTATATTTTTAGTGATACTAAGCCATGGTTCAATATTGAAACAGTTTCTACTGAACCAACTCGAAAACATGTTGTGAAACTTGCATCAAAGGTCAATATTAAACCATAACTGATTAATTAAGTAAATTATTTTTAGGATTTAATCTTACATTATTGTACCGTAGGATTGTAATATTTTAAGTACATACAGATTAAAACTATTTTGATCAAATCTTATCTACTTTTATTATATCGTCTATGTGACAGTATTGTGATTCGCTTTTAAAATTGAGCGCTGAAGTACAATTTTGTAGAAGTTTGCCTTGATGTGGCTTATTTGATAATGATGTAATACAAAGTGAATATTGATAGTGCCTTTCAAGCTTAATGCCATAAAACATGACTTCTACTTTCAGCACTTTTTGATACTACTTCATATAAAATCGAGTTCTTTGGGCATGGTTTCGAATCATTAACCGCTATGGGTGAATGAACTAGTCTGCTTGTAAATCTGATTGTTTGTGTAACCTTTTTATCCATCGTTGTTGTAATTCAGATATAGTTTAGCTGATAGAACTTGATATGTACCTTATATTTAAGTATTTACGTGAAGCTGATATGCTGCCTAAGTTAAATGTATGTAAGTATGTGCTTTATAATGAAAACTGAAAACACAAAACATTTTATGTAGACGTCCACAAGTTGAATGAACCAAACATGACTAATAATATTTTTTGAACCTTCTAATACATTTTAAATATTACACGTACATTTACATTTTTATACGATAGTTATATACATAGTGTAATGTTTTTGTTTCTACAATAAATCACTTTAAAACAACATGTAGTTTGACTTCAGTATCTTTCGCGACATTTACTTGAGTTTAGGTGTTTATGGTAAAGTTCTTATTTGTAAAGCAATTAAAGCTAAAGTCATCATCTGCCTAGCTTTTCCCAACTATGTTGGGGTCGGCTTTCAGTCTAACCTGATGCAGCTGAATACCAGTATTTTACATGGAGCGACTGCCTACTTGACCTCTACAACTCAGTTACTGGGTAATACGATACTCCTTGGTAAGGCTGACTGTCAGACTTTCGGGCTTCTGACTACTCATAACGACTGTCAAAGATCCGCGAATGACAACCGGGACCAACGGCTTAACGTGCTTTCCGAGGTACAGAGTTAAAGCTAGAGTATACCTTCTTATAAAAATAATGTACATTTAATAAAATTGTACAAATGAGGAATGATTACCGACTTCCCATCATGTTGCCTCTGGCCTGTTTGCCAAGAAATAATATTTAACACATGCTTTTAGGTTTACTTTGGACTAATGGATCCTATATAAACTAACAGAAGTGTAAATAAATCTGGAGTAAGTAACAATACATAGCTTTAGTAATAATTATGATGGTGACACTAGAAATTATACGCTTTTCCGTCGTGATATGTGACACGCTATAATAATCGTTTCTAAAATTCCAGGAAAAAATATTAGTAGCCAACTTGCTATAGTCTGTGTTGTATCCGTGCTAGTCCGTGTTAAAACTTAACTGTGAATAATGACACGCGTTTTAACAATTCTAACTATTCTACTGTTAATGTTCACTAATTGTTCTGCAACTACAAAGCTCATAAAAACAGCAGTGAATATCTCAAGCACCTACTACAATCACCACTTTACAACCACGGTTATTTGGAAATTCAATGACTCCAAATATGTGAATGAATATTTAATGAGCTACCCCGGTTCTGTCGTCCTCAGTCCCTGGTCTACTTATAATGATAGTAAAATTAGTGAGATCAATGAAACAGTTGGATTCAAACAAACAATCTACTTTGCAAATAACATACATGACTACGAAATTATCATGCCGCTGATAAATGAAGTGATAAGATTTCCCATTCGTTTCATCCTTGTATTGGAAAACGCTGTCAAGACGACTGCTGAGATTGAAGCCTTCATTGAAGTGACTTCGAAGCATGACCAGGCCGACTTAATCCTGATAAGTGCTTATGATACCGGTGAAGTAACACTGTCGACGTTCTTCCCTTACAGTGACGGATGTTGCTGGAATTATACACCTATCTTTCTAAAGCATGGCGATGATATGTTTCCTAAAAAGTTCAGCAACTTCTACCAGTGCCCTATCAGAACGGCTTTGTTGGAATATTTTCCCTTCGTTACGGTACATATAGAAAACGGTACAATTTCTTCTGTTGGCGGTTATGATGGCAAAGTGCTTATGATTATACTGAATAAATTAAACGCCTCTTTACAAGTTACCTCTGCTTATAATAATAGTGTCTTTGGATCATATGTAAATGGGACAGTAACGGGCTCCATTGGTGATCTGGCCTCTGAAAAAGCTGATATACTTATTCCTGCTGATATTCTTACAGAAAAACGCTATACCGTCACTTTGCCATCTCACACCTATCATACAGTAGATATCCGATGGGTTGGACGTAAGCAACGCGAAGTTTCTGATTGGCTCAAGTTCATTATTCCAGATAAAACAAACTTTACTTATTTACACGGACTGGTATATATTGCATTTCTCATTTCAGCTATGTTAGTAAGAAAATGTAAGCCGCAGATGACGAATGCAACAAACCGTTTATTATACCAATCATTCCTAATATTATTGGGCCAATCGGCTAAATTCGTAACTAAATCATTTCTGCTCAATTTTCTTTTTGTTCTTTGGATTTGGTTTTGTTTCTTTTTTCGGATAGATTACCAAGCAGATCTAGTCAATAGCTTGCAGACATTAGACTTAGAGCCGCCCTTTGAGTCTATCGAAGAAGCAGTAACAAAAGTGGATGGTTATGGTGGGGTTGAAGTAGTTGTTGAGTATTATAAAGATACTCCCTTGGAACGTGATTACAAAGTAATACCAATGAATGAATTAAGAAAATATATTCGACGTATCTTTGAAGGGGAAAATTTTCTTTTAGCTACCGATGTATCATTGGTTCGGTCTCTGGATCCGTATATTCAAATTTTACAGAAACGTATAAGTGCAACTGGTGCTAGTTTCTATATGCGCCCTGGATGGCCGGCGGCAAAAGACGTAGACGATATTATTTTCAGTCTAGTTGAAGCTGGATTTATTGAAAATATATTAAACGATTATAATAACCAAAAATGGATTTTAAATAGAAAAAGTCATAATGATGCATTATATCCGACGAGTATAAGTTTGTCAAAGATAAGCACCTTATTTTACGCCCTAGCCCTTATGTGGGTGTTTTGTTTTATTGTATTACTTACAGAAATTAAACTTCACAATAACAAGTTGAAAAAATCGTTGCTGGAATAATAAAAATAAAAAATATATTGGATTGTATAAGTACGTTTTAGTGTGAATTACACTGTCTTCGGTAATGTTGCACTTTTGAACCATAAATTATTTAATTGAACATCTAATTGGTGTTATTATTTGACTGGATGTTAATGATTACCGAAATAACTTCGCACTAGGTTCCCGTTTGAGGGACAAGAACAATTAGTGTGATGCTGATGTGTTAGCTAGCGCGGTGATCTCATTGCACCTGGTTAATTATTCCACATCACAGAAAATAGAGGGGTCGAATTATCACATAACATTGTCGGTGTTAAAATTGCTATTTTTGTGTGTTATTTATATGTTGTGCATAATAAAGAATATTTTGTTTATATCTATTTCAAGATTGGTATTATTCATTTCATACACATTAAACATCTTAATATAAAATATATAACATAACGAATAAACTAGGTACCAAATTAAAAGCCTTCCTAACTTACTATACATATAAATGCAAAATCAAGAGGACACATTCGACTTTATTATAAAACAAAGTTATATTTAGTACCGGATGTAAACCATCGATCTATTTTTGAAATTCGAACTTAAGTCCGACAAAATTAAAGTTATACCTAATTATAAAAAATTATTCATATTCATATTCATATTCATACCCGAGTCTGTACTTAGTCAATTTTGTAATAAGAACTTTAGTTTTGTAGAAATTAAGTTTAAACCTAAACCAAGGTCGAGTCGAAGTTAGACGTCAGTGTTTTAGCTTACATATAACACACAAATCATACAAATGTATTCATCTGACAGAAGAATCTTTTATTTTAGATATTCGAAATGGAACTTTCTCTTTTTATCCAAACAAAATTTGTCTCGAGTAGGTATCGTCCTTGTCTACAAGAACCACTTATTTATGTAAAGATAACAAAGTTAACAAAGTATGTAAAGATAGCAACGTATCACATGCTATTGTTTGTATGGCACTGTTTTGGACCATTCTCAAATATTCAGAACGCGCCACAGCCGGCGAGCGGGCCTCCAGCAAATGAACCTGATTCTATTTCGGCTATATTCTGACAACTATATTATTAATTCATAATAAGCCTTCACCCTGGTTTTATAGATAGGGTAATGAACGAGGTGGACATTTCTTGGATGATTAGATAATACTCAAGTGATATTTATATTAAGTAATCTACCAATATAGTCTATTAGTCTACTAATTTTAATTTATAATATAGATTGACATGTTACACACGTACTTTTCAAGAAGCTCATTCCAAAAACTTTTTTTTTCATATCACTGCCCAAGCGTTGGTTGGTAAATGTACGGAAGAATAATGACTTAGCTTCTTAGCATCATATTGAGTACTTAGAAGCCTTCTTGTCACAGTCATGACGTGCAGCCGTCGACTACTTTTGCTTTGTGCTCGTAAATATAGATATATTTTGTTTTTATTTATCCTGTCATTAGAATCAATTATTTTGTTTGCACAAATAAACTTATTTTTCTTTCTTTCTTTCTTATCACTGGTCCTAAAGTTAGAACAAGTCTTGTGAGTTGTGATACAAATGCAGACACTATGTTAGCGACACTTTCACCAGTGTATTTTTCCAATAGCCTCGCACGCAAAGTAAGTAAGTAGCCTAATTATTGCTATTCTCCAAGCACAATATTAAAACATATATTTATTATCTCTTTTAATAACTTTAATTCCTTTCCATTCCAACATTACAAACATAAACACAATAGCTAAAAGCTTTCCTACCAAAATAGGCTCGGCCATTCCGAATTTTGACTGCATTTAGGAAACAGTTAAGTACTCGAAGTGTAAGCTTCTAGCATAAGGAAGCCAGCCGATATATAGCCTAAAATAATTATCGAAATTATATCAGAAACCAAGGTGGAAATTGGCAAACATTGCGGGCAAGTACCGATTCCATTTGCCAATGAAATGCAAACATAGGTAGCCCACATTTGATCAAACCAATGCGAACATGCCCTCAGTACCGTGCATAATTTAATTGCATCATGAATATCTTCGGCTGAGAACTACTGCCTTCTGCAAGTACTTGTGAATTTGGATTTAATATACATACCTACTTCTAAGTACGGGGTGGAGGCGATAATGTAATTGTTTGATATCCTTATTTCCATGCTCATATTTATCTTATGTTACAAAACGATATAGGAAAATCAGAGTAATGACAATTATCGCTACAGGACTTAAGAATCTGTACCTACTTCATTTCCAAGTCGAGTAAAGTGATTTCGGGAGTTTTACTGTAAAACTTTTTATTTATTTAGCTTTTTCCAACAAACATCGGCGTACCTACATACTGTATTAAATAGTTTTTGCTTATCAATAACTAGTGGAAAAGTAACATGTAACACTGATTTTGTTTATATTTATTTTATTCGGGTAGAATTGATGGCACTGGCCTAAGCCAAGCGTCCAGCATTGGAGTTAAGTGTGGGAGTAATATATAATACAGTCTACTTATAAGTAGACTGTATGGTAGACGAAACTATATTTGTGTGAGATTATTGATTATTATCTTCATTCAAGAATTGCAAAAAAAAATTGTAATGGGCCGTTGACATGATCTTGATCGATTATCAGTTTTGATCAAACTCTACAGTAAGGTTTTATTTTAAGATATTTAAAAACTTGTTCACGAAATAAAGTTATCTATTTAATTATTTAGCATTACCAAAAGTTTTAATAGCTTTGGTAGATCCTGAGACCTGTAGATCCGAGCCACTGTCTGCGGAACTAATTCGACTGAAATATATATTAAACGCTTCCGCAACCTCTTAGGTTCCAGTCTTATGAAGACGAAACGAAATGTCATATTATTACCCAACTACGGCGAAGCATCAATAAATGTTATTATTTTGACCAGTATGTAGAATTGTAGACCGTATGTTCATCTGTTCCCTCATAACTTCACTATTTATCATAATTTGACAAATGAGGTATCGTTAGAAGCGTCTTGTCCGTCTTGGTCGTCCGCTCATTATAGGTTGTGTGATGTGACGTCACATTAAATATATGACGCTCTCTAGAGGACACAATCATAAACTAAAAAAAAAACATAGGTACTTTATAGAGCGTGATTAACTTTTTTTCAGTTTAATTATTGCATTACAGTCCTACCAACTTATCTGTGAACTGAAAAAGGACGGCACCGTCGATTCAGTGTTGCTAATTAATATAAGGTGCCCAAAAATGAGTAAGTTTTCAAGAAGGAAATTTCACATTAGATATAATCGTTTAATAAGAATTACAGTTTTTACAAATTAAAAACAATGATACCTTTTATGAAAAGAAAAAAATAAATAAAAAGCATTTGATAATTTGCAGTTACGTAGGTACGCTAACAGTTTAGTCTCTCAGGAATAAACAATAGCTTTAACTAAAAATTAAGTTAAGTAAGTTCCAATGAAGTGGAAATTCAGCAGATAAAATGTTCCACGGGGGATCCCCCCAACAACAACTTTCATTTAATGCGAAGTAAGTAGGTACCTACTCTGCAAGAGGTACCTGGATGTCTAGCATTTAGTTATGATCGTACTTAACCCCTAACACCAGATTGACAAATTATAATTAGCGGTGGTACCTAGTGTAGTGTAATAAAAAAAAACAAATTGCTTTACAATAATTTATTGAAAACCAGGTTTACAGTTATTGTGATCTTTAGATGAACCTGCATACACAACTTCATTCATTGTCACTATCGCTTTCGGTTTCAGTGTCACTTTGACCTCTAGAAGCTTTTTAACAGTAGGGACCTCTTTTTTAGCAGAATAAAATTCATGTACTTTCCTCCGTATAACTCCCATTTCAAAATCATCAACATGCACAAATCCACTTTTACGCTTTCTCTCCTTGCCTGGTGTCCGAATTTTCGTACTAGTTTCTTCTGCTGCGTGCCCTTCCTTAACTATTTTTGAAATAAGTCCTTGACTCACACCTGAAATATAAGATGATATTATAAATGTTAGTAGAGAAATCTGGCAGGTTAGTTGGCTCACTCACTTAGCAGCAGTGCTATTCTGTAAAAATCTCACCGCGAAAACTAAGGTGAAGTGAGCTGTCATTCCACTTGGAGGATGGAGGCAATCCCTAACAGGGATTGCCTCCATTGATAGCTCACTTCACCTGTGTTATCACGGTGAAATTTTTACAGAATCGATAGGCAGGTTACCTAATAGATGTACGTTACCGTTATGCTAACTTGCAGCAAGAATAGAAACGAATATTTCATGGACATATATAATTAGTTAATCGGGTAATTTATAACAAGAAAGTTGCAACACTAACCTGTCGCTGCCGAAATTCGTTTGTATTATTTGATGAAATGGAATAATCGGAAACCCCGCCCGAGCTTCTTCTTCAAAAAAGGTTTTAACCTTTAGAATAATGTTTCGAGCATCACTTTTAATAGCTTTCGGCATATTTAACTTTATAAATTCAGGAATATCACGACAAAACAACCAGAGAACCCGAATGTAGTAGACACTAACAATCGAATGACATTTCAACATGACGGCCGTAGTTCCAATTTTCGCCATTTCACAGATAAGTTGGTAGGAGTGTACATTTGAATATCTGCGTCTCAAGGGGTTTTTTTCTCATTCTTGTCATAATTATTATTCGTGGTTATGGTTCAATAACCTATGACCATTGTTTGTGCACTTTTACTCCATTTATCTATATTATTGGAGTATTTCAATATTTTTCCAGGCTCCAACAACATCACAGAGTAACATATCCCAATAGTCCAATACTAATTTCAACTATCAACGTTGGCCACTAACAATTTTCATACATTCATGTTTTGAGATACATTCGATGAAGCAGCACACTTACTTCGTTATTTTCATTCATATTACCATTCTTATTTTAGTGTGACTGCAAAGCAGAAAATATCAAGTTTACATTTTGACCAAGAAAATATATGTAAATGTATATCCATATTGTTACCGATTTATATGCGACGGCATATATTATCTCCATCTCGAGAATTCTATATCTATGTATTTATTTGGTTATAGATACGATGTTCTGGATATACCTACATAATCCGTCTACATATGTATTTGATATTTTTATTCAAACGCGTCAACTTTTGAATAGTGGAATATTTTTTGAAAAATGTCTTGAACATAAGATAATTTGTGCTTAATTAGCAAGAATAATACCAAGACATTGTTGCTGATGGCACACAGGCCTCTTCACTGTGAGAGGGAGTGGGCCGTAATCCACCACGCGGGCCCAGTGCGGGTTGGTAGATGTCACGTCTTCGAATTTTTGGTACTAGGACACGCCTGCATGTGTTTATTCACGATGTTTTCCTTCACCGTTTTGAGAGTAATGGTGATGAAATAATTTACACAAAGCAGACCGCCTGTCTGGGTTCGAACCTACAACTACTACGACCTACAATTTGTAAGACAAGGCTGTTACGAGTATCACTGGGACAACACTGCCCTGCTAATGGGAAGTATTGTTTTAGTGGATTGTCAAGAACTGTAAACATAACATAATCATTTCATCTTTACAAACGTCATGTTAGCCTGCTGTCCGATCATATTACCTAAAAGCCGAAGCTTACAAAGTAAACAAAAAAGATTTATTCTTTCGATCCAACTAATTAAAATGGGCATTCACAACGATAATTAATCCATGAGCGTAGGTTAATCCGAGCCCATTTGTTATAAATATTTTAGTCATAAAACTCTAGTTTGACAAATACGTGCTCTAATTTGTAATGTGCACAAAGAATAATGCATGCACCCGTTCGGTCCGACACTCATCCGTTTGCCGGCTATCTGCAACGAGCCCGATAACCATAAATTGCCGGCCGGCGCTACCGGACCGGGAAACTTTTGTCTCCAACCGATTCTTGTGTCCAATGATACATCATTATCTTTATAGCTCATAATTTTTTATGAAGAATGGTATCGAACAAATCGAATTTTTAATGGTTTTTTGCTTAACTTTTCAGGGTGGGTATGTAGGCTAGTGTTACGGAATATGTAGGTACCAAAAATAGTTAATATGTTCATTCATTATGGTGTAGGCATTTAGGAAATTTTGGATAGTAGATAGAAAACAGAGGAGTAGAGCAAATCCAAATAACTGATGCTTACTTATGTAGCATTTATACGACTTCTGAATCCGAACTACAAAAACACCACAAACAATTTGAGGTTTGCAATAACAATTCCCATAATATCGATCAAGGGTTTACATTTCCATGTAAATGAATTTTGAAACCGTGCGTGTTATCACAGCTACATATCTTTAATAACCATAAATCAACAAATCGAAGCGGCCAATTATTATTTATGGCATAGAAAAAAGCCAATGGCATTTCAGTTCCGATTGTGGAGCAATCTAGGCATACCTAAACGCAGCTGACAGATATTTAAAAGGAATGTGTTCACGTTACTATAGGATACCTACTAATTACGGCAGACTGTTCGTTTAGAGGAGGTCGTAACCAAAGCGAACAGGAGACGATCGCGTTCATTTTGTTTGGCGAACGCACCGACAGAGTGCGCCTTCTGGATTCCGAACAAATTTCTGTCATGAGAACGCGACGATCGCGTATTCGTGCGACCGGTCGCTTTGGTTAGGACGCGGGGTAAGAAGTTATGGGGTGCCGGGTCCGAAAACCAGACAGTTCAGACCGGGTTAGTTTACCGTTCGTTATCCGTGATGAAAACGGTTTCCCGGTTCTTACTGTGTCTGTCTGGTTTTTCTTCTGGTTATGGTTGTTTTGATTCTGGCTTGAAAATACCGCACCGGTAAGTAAAAATACAGTACCGGATGACCTATGCTCTATATAAATCATCTATAGCTATCTTTCGTCACGGTGCCCGCTGCCGATGGTCCAACGCTCCCTTTACCTGTGGTCACAAACTCACACACAGTAAAAGCTTTCAGTCATAACTCAAACTATAAAGGTATAAACAGTCGAGTTTTGCTGCCATTTTCCATTCAATGAAACGAGAATGCAATAAAACGGTGTAGTTGTAAAATCATAAGTCGTTTATTAAGGGCCTATACTACCTCAAATGGCTTAGCATGATCTTCCGTTATGTCGAAAATACTGCAGCATTAATTTTGAAATAAAGATATGGTAAAGTTGAGGATTAATGCTAGGTCTTATGTTAGACGAAAACACGATTTCATATCTCGATAGAAAAACAATTCAAAGTTACCTCCAAACCGAAAAATAAATCGCTTGTATTAAAAAAATACTTCAAATTAGATCATGAAACTTTGTATACTAACCGAACTAACTATAAAGTAGGTCTTATCTTATTTACTTTTTTTTAATTACCATTATTTTCACCGTAAAAAGCAAATACCTAAACTATTGGCGCTGCCTGCCGCCTAGCACTGCACTCTGTCTCGCTCTGACTCACTCCGCGAGCAGTAACGTGCGAGCGAGATAAAGAGTGAATTTCAGCTGAGGTAGTGTAGGCTCTTAAAAAAGGAAGTCAGTCAATGAGGCCTTTGTTCCTATTTCCAAGCACGGTAAAGGAACTTTACCTAAGTGATTGGCCGATTCGGAAGAGTTTTCCATTTTACTATTATAGTTCAATACACTAGAGGGTCTTGTGGCTAAGTAATAACAGTCGCACAGGTCGATCGATCAGGTTAAGCTACGCTTGCCGCGGTTCGTCCGTGGATGAGTGACCATCTTCACATGCCAAGACCCTTCCGTGCCTCGGAAAGCACGTTAACCCGTTGGTCCCGGCTGTCATTCGTGGATCTTTGACAGTCGTTACGGGTCGTCAGAAGCCCGAAAGTCTGACAACCAGTCTTACCAAGGGGTATCGTATTACCCAGTAACTGGGTTGTGGAGGTCAGATAGGCAGTCGTTCCATATAAAATACAGGTATTCAGTTGCATCCGGTTAGATTGGAAGCCGATTCCAACATAGTTGGGAAAAGGCTAGGCAGATGATGACACTACAGATTTCAGATAAGCCAACCAATTGGATTGGTACTATGAGTTCCTAATTGATGTATAACACTTTGGAGTGTGACGGTGATATGTAAACATTATTTTAACTTTCCAGTTGGAAGGATTATACAGCCTGTTTACTGTCATACTGCAGAGCAAAGGCCTCTTCATACAGAACATTTATCACTACACTTGCTCAAGGTGATTACATCTATACTTCTAATAAGGCTGAAGAGTGAAGAGTTTGTTTGTTTGAGCGCGCTAATCTATGGCACTACCAGTCGTATTTGAAAAAATATTTTTGTTGATAGCCCCATTCCTTAGGAAGGCTAAACATCTCGCTAAGGACCTCAAAAACCGAGAAAAAACCAAAAAAAAATTGGAAAGAGCGCTAAGCAAGGCAGGTGGTGCATTGGGGTAGGTCGAAAAACAAGAAATTTCACGCGGATTGTGTTGACGGTAGTCTAATATATAAAACTAGCTGACCCCGCAAACGTCGTTTTGCAAAAAAAAAAAATAGGTAGTAGCCAATTCTCAGACCTACCTGATATGCACACAAAATTTCATACAAATCGGTTAAGCATTAAGGTAACTAACACTGTGACACGAGAATTTTATTATTAGATTCTCGTGACACAATGTTAGTTACCATACTCCTCCGAAACGGCTTGACCGATTTTTATGAAATTTTATATGTATTTTCAGTAGTTCTGAGAATCGGCCAGCATCTTTTTTTTTTTTGCAAAAGACGTTTTGGGGGGTCAGCTAGTTAACTATATAAGTCCAGGTTTTCTCACGATGTTTTTCTTCACCGTTGTCAGTAATGTTAAAGATAATCTTAGAAACTACATATTATGAATTGAAAAAATCAAAAAGTGATTTAAAATTTCTACTACAATTTATTTTCGATTCCCTTTACTTGATAAGTGTAACTAAACCAAGTTGCAACAGGCTCAAACGACGTGCGTATTGCCTAGGGCCCGCATGACATTATCGTGCCGAGTTGAAAGGTTAGTCTAGATCTAGTGGACGAAATACGTAATTTATTATACATAGACTGGAAGCCGACTCAAGCATAGTTAGTAAAAGGCTAGGCAGATGATGATGATATTTATTAAACGTCCGCGACCTTGTTCTACGCAGGATCCTCATGCTTTGTCCTCAACAACAATGACAGCATTCATTAAAAAATAACAAATCCTCTTTATCCCGCACCAGTGACAAACTGCTGTACATGTCAATTCCAGCTCATGGCTCATTTGTAATAGCTAGGAACACAACGCCAACAACAATAGGTCCTCGTAGTGCTCGGTGACGTCAATGCACACGATGTTGTTGTTGTCCAAGTGAATTGTTGTGCCGGCGACTCCTGTGCGGGCATTCGCGATAAATCGTGGAGAAACAATAGCGCAGTAGGTGCCTAACGTCGAAGCTTCGGACACGCATAAATCAGTCGATTTAGTAACGTGGGCCATGTTGTATGGACAAGCCTCACAGCTGTAATAAAAGCGATGCTGCTGCGTGTGATAATACCTATCTGTTGTTGTATAAATCTGTCTTTGTTGGTTTGGTGGAATTAATTGAACTTTTACTCAAAAGCTTTTCTTACCTACACCATGTTTGGTCAAGTCTCTGAACTTTTAGAATGTACAGATTAATAAATTATCACGGAGCCGAGATTTATAACCTCATTGAAAGCAATAAGAATATGATGTAGGTACGTAATGAAATGAAAAGAAGACAATGCTTTATCGTTCTGCCCTTATCCCGATATGTATGGTTGGTGCAACATTTCAAAGTCAAAGTCAAAGTCAAAGTCAAATCATTTATTTCAAATAGGCACTTAAAAGGCACTTTTGAACGTCAAAATTTAAAATGAAAAAATAGAATTGATTCTAGTCGCCCATTCCAAAATGTAGTTTTCGTGTTGAGAAGAATGGGCAAGAAACTCCACCGTTACTCTTTTAAAATGTTTTACAAGTTTTTGTATACATTGTTTATATAATTATATGTGAAGACGATGCACCTAAAATAAAATTTAGTCTACCAAAAATGGTAAAAGAATTAAAAATATAACAGACTGGTAAATCAATTATGTGATAGATACATGGTGTCCACATATTTACAAAGATTGAAAAATTTTACTAGTATTTTAAAAAGTGTGTGAGTTACATTTGTCAAAGAATGTAAAAATCAATGTAAAAAAAAAAAATGTGTATGTATAAATTAAATTAGCAACCAGTTTGATTTTGTCTAGACTCTAGATTGTCCTATGGAGCAGGACCAGCATGTTTTCAAACATTGTTATCTTGGATATAATCCTCCAATTTGTAATATCCTTGTTTACAAAGTGTACTTTTTATATGAGTTTTAAATTTTCTTTCATTTAATTGTAATATATCAAAAGGTATTTTGTTGTAGCATTTAACACAGTACCCCATAAAAGATGTTTGCACTTTAGATAACCTGAAAAAAGGTTGATCTAATTTATCTTTATTTCTAGTATTAAAATTATGTCTATCACTTATTTTATTAAAAAGATGTTGATTTTTTCTTACATACATAATATTTTCATAAATGTATTGGCAAGGTACCGTCATAATATTAACCTTTTTAAATAGTTCCCTAAGAGATTCACGACGACGTAGATTGTAAATGGCTCTGACAGCTCTCTTTTGCAAAATAAAAATGGATTCAATATCAGCAGCCCGACCCCACAGTAAAATGCCATATGACATAATACTGTGGAAGTAACTAAAATAGACCAAACGCGCGGTTTCTACATCTGTTAACTGTCTTATCTTTCTAACAGCATAAGCGGCCGAGCTTAGCCGCCCCGCAATAGATGTTATATGAGGCCCCCATTGTAATTTCTCGTCTAGCGTGATTCCTAGGAAAACTGTCTGATCAATAAACTCTAGTTTTTGGCCATTCAATATGATGTCACATTCGCTGCTTCTAACATTAGGCAATTTAAATTTAATGCATTTGGTTTTTTTTTCATTAAGTACTAAATTATTTACCGTAAACCAATCTTGGACCTGAAGAATAGAGTTATTCACGTCGTCAAGATTTTGTGACCGTCGGTCTATTTTAAAGATCAATGATGTATCATCTGCAAATAACACCATCTTTGGTTGATTTTGAAGTAATTGGGGTAAATCGTTAATATAAACTAAAAAGAGGAATGGACCCAATATCGAACCTTGAGGAACGCCCATTGTCATTTCAGACCCTAATGAGTTTATGCCGTTTACTTGAACTTTAACCTTTCTATCTTTCAGGTACGATCTTAGCAAATCAAGTGCTTTTTTTCTAATCCCATAGTGCTCCAGTTTCATCAGAAGTGTCTCATGGTTTACGCAATCGAACGCCTTAGAGAGGTCGCAAAAGATTCCAATGGCATCTTGTGCTTCTTCCCAGGCGTTAAAAATGTTCTTTATTAGGGTAACACCGGCGTCAGTAGTACAACGCCCTTTGGTGAAACCGTACTGGTGTTCATGAAAGATGGAATTTTTATTAAAGTGACGTAACATTTGATTGAGCATAAGCTTTTCAAACACCTTACTGAGAACTGGCAGAATCGACACAGGCCTATAATTGTTGGGTTCTTTACTGTCACCGGATTTGAATAATGGAACTACTTTACTATGTTTCATAAGATCCGGAAAAACTCCTTGATCAACACTGGTGTTAAATATGAAAGCTAAATAAGGCGCAATGGTTTCTATGAGAGATCTACATACTTTTACAGACATTCCCCAGAGATCTTCTGTTGATTTAATTTTAAGATCTTTAAAAGCTTTTATAACAGCCTGGGGATTTGTATGCTGAAACCTAAACTCCAAAGGGCATGGCTTTACATTATTTTTAAGCAAGGCAGCAGAAAGTGTGGGGGATGAATTTAAAGCTTCAGTAGTTTTAAAGGGAATATTCGCAAAAAAATTTTCAAATTCCTGAGCTATTTCTACATCTGAGTTGATGGGGCCATGTGCAGTCTCTAAATTAAATTCAGTATTACGCTGTTTTTTCCTACCTGTTTCATTATTTATTATTTGCCAGGTAGTCTTTATTTTATCATCAGCTGATTTTATTTTATTGCTAATATAAAGAGCTTTAGCTATTTGGCACACACTTTTAAAAGTTTTTGAATATTTTGCAACATACCGATGAAAGTTTTCATTTTTCAAATGTTGCTTTAAGCCATAAAGCTCAAAAAGTTTTTCCCTGCTTTTACGAATACCTGGAGTCGCCCAGTCACTAAATAAAAACTTTGTGTAAATGCTTTTAGTTTTTAGTGGAAAAGTGTTATTAAACTGATCGTTTAACAGTGAAAAGAACTCGGCATAGAACTCATTTGGGTCACCTATATTATTAAAATTCTGGTCACATAATTTACTGGCCAAAGAATTATTTAATTTTTCCAAATTTTTACATGTAATTGTCCTAAACCTTATTTGAATTTTTTGTAACGGCATGTAGGAGCTAAATGTAATTGTTTGTCCACTGTGATCAGACGGCAACTTATTTACAATTTGTTTGTGTAAGTAATCACAATTACAAAAAATATTATCTATACAAGTGGCAGAGGAAGCTGTCACTCGGGTTGGTTCAATAAAAACATTTGACAAATCAAATGACCTAAAAAGGCTTAACAATCTGACAGTATTCAAGTTATTTTCCAATAAATTAATATTAAAATCTCCACATACGATTATTGATTTACTACTAGTACTAAGTTTCTTTAACACATCTTCCATTACAGAATCAAATACAGATAGATTCTGGTAACTGGGAGGTCTGTATACGCATACTATAACATGCTTATCAAGCTCAACACAGGACAATTCAATGGTGTGTTCAACAGACAGCCCGACGATGTCTTTTCGTTCTTTCGATTTAATAGAATTTTTAAGTAATATTAATGACCCGCCATGTATCATACGTTTTCGGCTGAAATGGCTAACTATACAATAATTTTCATAATTAATTGACATTACTTGATGATCTTTCAGCCAATGCTCTGTTAAACAAATTACATCAAACTTGGTGTTTTCCAAAAACAATTCTATTTCCAATAATTTGGAAGCGCAACCTTGGATATTTTGATGAAATAATTTTAAATTATGTTGCACTCCCTTTGGTTTTTTAGTGTTATTAAATATATTGCCAGAAGATACCTTTTTATTATTCTGTAATAATAATTGGTTATTTAAAGGGGTTTCTTCTTCTATACATCTTTATTAGCAGTCATCTACACGCAACACGCAACACGTGTCGACGACAGAGGCACTGCATCCGTCTACACGCGTCAACAACGTGTCGCTCGTGTATACGGTATTCAAATACATGAGTAGCATGTTGTCGACGCATGACGACGCGTCGGCTGCTGCCGGTAACACGCGTTGACGGCTGCCTGCGACGAGTTGATGACTGCAGTTGTCTCTGTCGTAGACACGTGACGCTCGTGTGTATGCACACTTAGTATTGTACTTGTTTTCTAGGCAAATCATCCTCCAGACAATCCATCGATTGTTTCTATGTTCTGCCTCTACTCTTATAACATCAAAATTCACGCTCAAAACTTTCTTTAAAGATTTACAAAATTCCACGAAAGCTTTCCAAAAAAAGAAACCGACCCAAAGTTAAGATAATAGTTAAGTACTAATAGGTACGTGTGATATGAACGAACAACATCAGATGCAAGCTCTCTCCTCAGTTGAACAGTTCGACAGGTTACAGACCAGTAACACAGAGTAACTACCGAGTATCACCCGCAGTCCGTGTTACAGATAGCCCGAACATACTGCAAACAACTGAACTTCGTGTTAGTAGTTCAATGTTATTGTGAATTAAATTTTCAGTGTTAATCAAACTAGTGCACAAGTTGTTTGTTGGAAGACTTTACGTTGTACTTCATGTTAACGCTTGTTTGTTTTGGCAAAGCAAATTAATGTTGTGCCCTTTCAAATACTAACTAGGTACAATAATTTATCTTTTTTTTTGTCAATAGTGCCTTTTATGTGCGTATTTGAACTAAATGATTTAACATTGACTGACGATAGTCGACTAGTGATTAGTCGAGTGTTATGGAAACTAGTTTTAAAAATAATCAGCTAACAATCTCTTTTGCGTACGAAGTAAGTACATAAAGTAATTAAAATATGAACTGAGCCTCAGTTGCCTCATAAAGATGTAAGTATGTTCGACAATAATTCATTTGACTGTACCTAAATACTTATTTGATATATATCCGAGGAACTTATGATGATCTACCATACCATTTCAACTTCTGTTCACAACTGTTTTGTGAACAGACCATATTAAATAATTAATGGAAGGTCCAAACGTGATGTTGTTCTAAAATTAAAACAGGATTCAAACCCCGCTTTTCTTCAAATTATGTCACAAAATGCGATTCAATTATTTGCAGCTGCGTCTACGCTTATTTAATTAAGAAAAAATAAACGTCCAGAGTTCTAGCCATTAACTTCTTAACTGAGATGTCGGGATTGAGAGCTACGGAACAATTCAAAATTAATTATATGAAATGTTCAACAATGCTTTCAACACAATTTTAATTCAATGTTCTTGAGTAATTTGAAAGCCCATTATGTAGATGAATATTAATTATTAAAAATAACTCGGTTCATTGTAGAGCGGTCCAGGTCTTTACTATTAGAAGTCAAAGGGACATTTCAAATTGTAGGCAGTGTCGACAACTGTCGTTGAATTTTACAATAATTCCCTACCCCCTTTGATGACGCCTTTCAATTATGAAAATATTCCTTTAATAATGCTGTTTCACGCAAAGAAATTTGTCGAGACGATAATGTTTGTTCTTAATTAGAAAATCAGATTTATTTCTCACTGAAAGGGATTATTACAACAAGCTGACAAAAAAACGCCTTAATTAAAACTTCCTTGTTCTAACAGAGATTTACTAAATAAGTATTTGTTCAGTATCTGGATATTATAGTTTTGCATTTTCTGTAATAGCCAAAGCTGTAATATTGTTGAAGAAACAATTAAGGTTATTTATAAAATTGTCACATGACAATATAAAAAAAGCATCACTGTATCTTTCAACTAATGCTGCGTGCCCACGGCTCGGTTTCTCACAGGCCAGATCGCGCCAGACCAGACCGACAGACCGTGGGAATCGCATCCGATGGGGCTTGCGGTGGCATGTAGTCACCCGTCTGATTCGTAGGGCGTCGGTAAATTTAAAGACGCGGCGTGCATTATAAATGTTGACATTAAGTGTTGACCATTAAATGTTGCCCACTGAATAAAACCACAGCGGTGAGAATGCTCGGCACGGGCCGCGACAGACCTCGTCAGACGTAGCAACGCCTGGCGCGACCTGTCAGTTGACGAGCCGTGGGTCCGCGGCATAACTTTGATCTTGAAAGCGATAATTTCATTTTAAGATTATTATTGCTTTTATTATATTCTTTACTTATTGATTTGTGAATTTATAGATAATAATGATAAAACCGTAAGGTATATTCTGTTAAAATACTGTTGAAACGTTGAGTGTTACGAAATAATGTGCATCAGAAAGCTGCAAACTCTAACAGAAGTATAACTGTATCTAGTCATTAATTGATTTATGAAGGTACAGTCAGCAAAGGAGATAGGTATACAGGGTCATCGAATATAGGTAGTTGAAGCTTACTAAAAAACCGCTTGATGTTTTAGAATTAAATTTAATTTGATAAATGAACTGTTTGTCGACGACCCTGCATACTTGTCTCCTTTGCTGACTGTACTCGACTTATGTGAATCTGAGTTTTTAACATTTTGAAAAAATCAATATAAAATGCGGTAGTTTGAGTCTAAACGTGTCACAAAAATCTTCTGGACACGCTCATTCTATCTTAGACCTCATCCATCGCTTTCCATCAGGCGTGATCGAGGCCAAGAGTAGGCCCATCCACTAAATTTATTTATTTTTTATTTTTAATCTTGTTACTCCAAAACTTAATGTACAGACACCAGCACTTCAAGCTACTACAATCTGTCAAATTTATTTAATAGATTTTCAACTTTATCGCTAAAGTAAAAAGGTTCAAAGTAGATTGGGAAAATTTGACAGTTTCGGGTATTGCTACCCCTACTTATTACTTTCAGTTCAATATCAACATTAAAGTTGGAACCTATCTAATTATTATTAACTTATCGATGCTTCTTCTGTATTATAAGTAATGCACGACTACAGTGGGATACTGTAAAAAATTTACTATGAAAACTTTGGTGAAGTGAGCTGACATTCGACCAGCTATGATTGACACTATTGACAGAATGATAGCTCACTTCACATATGCAATTACAGTGATATTTTTATGAAAAAAATCGGCTAATAATAATTTTGTGTGTGACCAATGACCATACTTCAACATTCAAAAATAAAAGAGACACAAACCTCATCATGTATTACGATACAATGATGAAGAGATCCACATTTAAAGATACTCGACGCAGATATTTAATAAACAACAAACTGCCATTTAGTCGTAAAATGTTGTATCAAATATCCGTACTATTCATATTCCAGTTTTTATGGGGGACGGACGTATCTGTGTTTCCAGTTTTATGTGATCTTTATGAGAAGGCGGCGGGCACGCTGACCCGACATTTTTCTTTTATATTTTACATGTTTATAATTTGGTTTTGTTTTGTCGGTCCGAGGTTAGGAAGCTCCGTTTCTTTTGTGACTATGTTTAAGAATATTTTTGCTTGTTGATTCTTTCCTAACACTATAGGTTATTTTAAGAAAAAAATACCTATTAGATAAATATCCATTGTCATATCTACATTTTAAATTAAACACAACAAATTGAATCATGTAACCTTTTAATTTATAAACAATCAACAGAAACATACATTCAAGCATCACATTTTGCTATAGATACAACACATTTTTACATACATTTTAGGTACGTCTTTGGCAAGTCGACTCCTTGAACCCCGGTATATGTAACAGTCACACCCCATATTAAACACTAATTTACACTAAAACCACGATTAAAATAAATATAGGTCTCATCATAACTGCCAGTATTATGGTAAATATCGGATTCAAATTAACTAATATACTACTTAATCAAAGTAAAAGCAACTCGGTAAGCTATGTAGGATTTCATATTTTCGCCACTGAAAATAGTTAGTAGTACGTGAAAATAGTTAGTAGTACGTAGTGATATTTTATAGCTAAAGGAAATGATAACCATTCAGTGTTATGAAATACGAGATCAGCTACGAGAAATATGTTAGTAAGAAACTTGTAGTAGTACAAATAGAAAAGCATGTACGATTGCATTGATTTATAGCCTCGAATAAAAAAACTTAACAAAATAGAATCAGACGATGTCTGTGTTTATCACACGTAGCTTATTTATGATATGTCTCTTCTTGAGCCTTCAGCTATGGTAACAGAATTCACAACAAAAAGTAATAGTGTAGCAGATGATAATACAACTAAACTTACATATAAACTGCATTTTATTACTAAAATTATGTACATACAGTAACATTTCACCCCTTTTACATAAGTCTCGTCTGAGCTCGGAAATACTCTTAATTATTATTATCCAAAATATACAGAAAGAACAAATAAAATATAATATCTACGTACACTAATTCTTCAATACTGTTACTTTTTAAACAGGAAAACCGTTCACCGCCGATGTAGTAAGCAAAATGAATTTACAATTCCTCTATATATTTGGCATACAATGGCTTATCAAAATCCAGTGGAATGGTTCTAAAATATATTCTGTATATCTCGAAAGTTCATTTGGACAATCTTTGGCACTAAAATCTTACGTCTAATACAAGTCTTGTAGACAGAACCAAAGACAAGGATGATAACGATACGTTTTGCATTGATTACAACTTTTCTTACATCTAAGTTTGTCTTAAGTCACGGATTATGAGAGAGTTCGACTAGCAAGTCATTTTCACTGATTGCACCATCCCTTTTGTAGTCCGCACAATCATTATCACATAGACACTTCAACTCATGAGACCGTTTCTATGAGTCCCGTAGCATTTAATAGATAGTGTGAGCGGTCATACGAAATCGTTCACCTCGTTCTGTAGGGGCGTGTCGATCTTGTCGACGCACTTTCTGATGGCATCGAGGATGATGACGATGCGCCGGTCGAGGGCGGCGAGGTGCGGCTCCCAAAGTACCGGGTCCACTGGGTCCTTCTTCAATGAATCACGGAGGACTTTTGATAGTGACACACCGTTGTGGAATCTGTTCGAATCAAAGAGGAAAATCTTTTAGGGTTGGATGATAATATTACTCGTCATATTATACATGGAAATCTAAACATGAAAAAAAAAAATTATAGTACTACACATTTTACTCCTTAGAAATTGTATTTTGTAACTTACTTCAATAAAGTAGAGAGGGTGGTGTGCCTCACGAGGCAGCACTGCAGCAGCGGTGACAAGATGCTCAGTTCGTCGTGGAACGCCTTGCCGAACGCACGCCCTTGATCCAGATGCAGTGTGAACGTCTCGTTCCCGAACATTCTGCATTAACAACACTCGTTAAAACGATCTTAAGTTGGCTATGTCCTTACAAAACTCGAAATTCAGCATTACAATGACAGCGCATATCTTAACCATAAATAGTTGTTTTATTTCCAGTATGAACGGAATTGAGCTCCAATGATTTAAGGAAATGGCCTTCACGTTCGATTTTCCGGTTGGGCTTGTAATAATGCAGATTTATATGCAATGTAAAATATCGTATAACCAATAACATTGAGAGATCATAAGAACACCGGGTCTGCCTTTCAGTTACAAATACCATAGCCAATTGTAACCTTGGACAATGCAAACACATTCCATGTTTCTTGCTAAACTGACTTACCATGAAAGTCATTTGGAAGATTTGTTTCCTCACGATGAATGACCAAGATTTAATTTTAGAACTAGATTTCTTTTGATAATGGCCACGATTGACAAGAGAATCACCGTTTCCAATCTTAAGGATAATTTACCATGTAGAAACAATACAGATATAAGTGATGATGAATCATACGAACTTGAAGGTTTCATAGTGATGTCTATCCATGTTCCCGGAGAGGAAGTCGAAAATCGACATATCCATCAAGTCGAGCAATCGACGACCGGAGTCATATGGTGGGGTTGTGCGAATCTAGAAGAAAACAAGAATACAAGATATTTTATAGCACTGTATGACCTAAACCCGAACTTAAGTCATGCTTTACTGTGACTTAAATAGACAATTTTTACACAGAAAAGCGTTACTTAAGTGCAGGTTTAGGACACACGAGTTATAAAATAGTATACGAGACTTCGTTTCTCTATATAAACTCTCCCGCCTGTTTTCTTTCTGGTTGATGACCATAAAGCAATGATTTTTTACAGAATAATAAATATCAACTACTTGTCCCTATGTTTTCCTTTTTGATGATACATTATTTTTATAAAAACTAGAATCCTCAAAAAAGGCCGATTAAACCGCTGTCAACAAGTGTATAAATTTGACAAATATTATTGAGAAAAGAAAAATATAGGGCACAGTATATATTCTTCTTATTCAGTTTATAATGGAATATCTTTTAAATTTGGTTAAATATTGGAGAAGGAAATATGCGAGAGCCAAATCTCGAATTATGATTTTTTTTTTTTTTTTTTTTCTCTTTATTTTTAATTAGGGACTTTTACACAATTGTGTATGCCAGTCCCATCGTACCTCATACAAAATCTTAATTAACTAAATCGTAACTTAGCGAACTTAAAAACTTTGAAGGCCGCCTCCGAACTAGGTGTAGACAATATTTGGTGAAATATACCCACATCATATCTATTTAGCTCTAATTGATTAATTAAGTCTTCTCTTTCAGACCGAAATCGGCTACTTAGGCTTTTTCAATAGTCTCTCCGACCGCATTTCCTTTTAACACCCTCGCTACGCTCAGCAGGCTTAGCATGACGCATTCTATTTCTACGTAGAATAGACACAGCTCTTTCTATACAAAGTGACATTTAGTTTCTCCACTTTTGACATCGCACCGTAGAAATCCTTCTACAATCTGTCATTTTGTCTTTCGTTTCTAACGATCTTTGTCTAGGTCTTTTTATATGTAGACTATTTCAGAAGAAAGTTTTCTATCCCAACTGTCAAAATGACGCTGATGACTGACAGTTGTAAGGAGATTTTAAACTTTCTACACGACGGCCACAAAGTATATACGGTTATCTACAAAATCATGATATAACTACAATATTTTTTGTTCCAAAACACGGTACTTCGACACTGAGAACAATTGTTGTAGTTGTCTTTATATACGTGATTTATTATCAGTAAAAAAACGAATAAAAATCATATGACAAAACAGAATTTGAGTCGAATTATGTAAAAGAGTATGTATTTCGTAAAAAGTGCAGTTGACTCTTTCTACTTTGCTGCCGTCGTACTGTCTACACGGAATGTCATCTTTGTCTACTCTTCCGTCGACAAAACGATGCTCATGCTAAGCGTGTTATTTTCACGCCGTGCAAAAATGGATGACTTAAGTCACAGTTATCGTAATAGATATACTTTACACATAGAGCAGGGTATCCACAAAAGACACATTATCAATTAAAACCATGTAGATAGTGTAAGTTAATGTGGATAACACCTTTCCAATCATGAATAAAGTCCGGTTAAAATGATTGGTTTTACTTGGAGGAAACATTTCTGAAAAGTGGCAAACGTTGATAGTAATTCTTATAAACAAAAGTGGCGACCGAAATATGATTCTACTTAACAAATTGAATCTATGAGGGAGTGTTCCATTAAGGTAATGGTGGACGTTGATATCTCCTATATCTAAACATTATGTCATTAATATTAAAAGTTCCAATATCTACGATTAAAATAAAAACCGCAATAATGTAATATCTGCAAAGTAATATCCTGTTTGATAAAATCATGTAAAACTTACCGTATCGCAATAATCTGATTGGAGTTCCCACTGCGCTTTTCTTCGCTTATGATAGGACCTTCTCCATGGATGCCGCCAGACCTGAAGATAATATACAAATTGATGCAAAAACGATTAAGTAATTAAATTACGATTTATTCCGGGTTGATTCCCCCACACCTGGATCCCCTGCTAGGTTATTCTTACGTTTTAATTTCTGTCTTATCCACATTACTTAAAAATAACCGATGACATAGGCATCTACTTTAAAACACCCCTCTGCTTACGTCGGGGGTTAAAAAGTAGGCGATAAGATCACCTTAGGGTGTAATAAAAGAGCCTGACTAGTATAACCTACCTGCCGATTGGCTAATCGGTTTACCGCGGCATGAGCTATTCTTCTAGAATTAGTGCCAACTCGAGAAAAAAGACGATCACCCTTTAGTCCCTAAAGGGACCTTTAGGGTTTTACTCTGATAAAACCCTCAGGGTAAAACCCTAATGGGACCCCTGTTTAAGGTTTTACCCTGAGGACATTCGCGCTTTGGTTTGATTATCTGTACCTGAAACATTGCTGTATGGTTCACGTACTGAGCGACCGAAGTTTGTAATAATTATTATGTTTGTATGTTGAAGTCTTTTTAATTCTATTATTTTGGTACCTATGATTTTTATTTTAATGTACCATCGAGGAAACTTACATCTATACACCGTAAGGGCTATTCTTGCTTGCACCGCTCGGCCGCTATAGTAACGCCTGCTAACAGATGTGATCATCGTGTGCACGGAATTTTGTTTTCAAATTGGGCAGATGTAAGTTTCCTCGATGGTACATTAAAATAAAAATCATAGGTACCAAAATAATAGAATTAAAAAGACTTCAACATACAAACATAATTATTACAAACTTCGGTCGCTAATACCTACCCTGGTTTTAGCGTGGTTGGCAAATCATAAGTATTCAAGACATTGGAGAGAAGCTAGGACCTCACAAGTTGAAGTTGAAATACCTTATGGCTAATGAAGTGAAGTTACTTATCAAGGTTACCGACTCGTTATAATATGTCCGCTTATTAAATGTCTCCGTTCCCAGTGCAGTGGTTAGTTATTATTAAATTCCTTATAAAGCTCTGAATAGGTAAGCACAGATTAGACCTAAATGCCACGGAACTATTATTTTCAATTATAATTATGATTTCAACATAAACCCTTCCATTATGTGCTATGGGCGAACCTCCGAGCGTATCATCCCACTAAAATCAAGAGTTTACACGAGATTACGTTGTACCCAAAATAAAAAAGAATACAAAAATACTTATCCGTTTTTACAATTTCTGGATTTTCGCGAATTTACTAATATTATAATATTCAGAATTGTTTATGAATTAATATTTAGGATGTTTTATAAAACCGTTGAAGAAAGGATTAAACTGCTATGTAAGCATTACTTACTTCATAAGGGTTATTTATTCACTTTAGATTTAATATTTGGCATTGGGTTTCCTAATTGTATCATTTTTTTTTTGTAAATTTTAATGTTACTGAAGTGTTTAGGTACTTTTTTAGTAAAAAAATATTTTTAATATTTGCATGCCTATGTTAAGGTAGATTGTACAGGGATTACAAAGTTTTGCAAACACCTTTATTTGATGTAGGTACCTACTTTCATAGCAAATAACCGATTATGATTAAGCGTAAATCTTTCGAAACTGGTTGAATTTCTGATATCACTGATAGAATTTCAAGGAACCTCGCCCAAATCAGTGAACAGCCTGTTAAGGCGATATCAAATGACAGCGACCTTGCGCGAGTGGGAGGAGCTAGCGTCACTCCCCGCGACCCCGCAACTGCACACACGTAGGGCGCGTTCCGAGTTGCGCTGTAATCGATATGAGCGTGCTAACGCGTACCGAATTAGCGTGAGCGCGATAACGAGTCCCGTGAATCGTCATAAATGACGTCATGACATGCGCCATCTTGCGATAACGCCGATCATGCCTTTTATTAATATCACCGTGAGCGCTGTCAAAAACGACAGTGTGTGCGTGTGTTTGTGTTAGTGTGTGTTTTGTTTTGAGTTGTATCTTATCTTTAAATTAACGTGGCATTTTTGAAATTGTGCTTCTGGCTGACAGTCGCCACCTAATCAAAGAAGAAGAAGAAATATGGTGTTTAAACAACAAAGAAATACATCGTTATCGTTTTGACATTGAGAAAGCATTGTGAGCGGGTTCACGAACATTCCGAATTGTTGACACCTCTCAGCTGTCATAATCGTAATATCTAAATCGGAACGCATGTGAGATGATGTAAGTGCTGTGAGCGACTATAGCTAATTCGGAATGCGGCCGTAATTTCGTAGGGTAACCACACATTTCAGATGGTGAGAATAATCCTACCTGATTTTTTGATCATCCATTTTTATTTCAATGTAGTGTTTTTAAATAAGGTATTTTGAAAATTTATTAAGATTGTAATCATATTATTTTAATAATAATATGTATTGAATAAGTTGGTTTATATAAAGTCTATCTATTCATATACGAAATCTCTTAAGCCCCATTGTACTCATCATTACGAACTACTTTTACTACGGCACCAAACCTGAAACCATGAAAAAAAATCAGCTGTTCCCTACATTTTAACGAGCTACGCGAACATAAAATGTAAGGACCTGCTGTTTTTTTTTTCACGATTTCAGGTTTGATCTAATATTAAAAGTTGTTCATAATGATGTTTAAAATGATCACTTAAGAGGAAAACGGTGATTCAAATTTCACCATGTAAGTACTTATCAAGTAAATGTGTCCATACATTAATAGGAAATACTAATTAAATATAGACATATCTACTTAAAATAATAACAGAAGATGACGAAAACATAAAACAAAGATGTGTGATTTGTGTGCGTGTATGACCAGATATATGAACGTAAACGAAGTAAATAGAATCGGCTTGTAAGGATCGTAGCAGTTGGTTTACATGGGAAAAAGGCGTGAGTTTATGTGTATGTTTGTTTATGTATAGACGCCAGCACATAAAGCTACTACATTCTGTCAAATTTCTTTAATAGATTTTCAACTTTATCGCTAAAGCATTAGGTTCAAAGTTGATTGGAATAATTTGACAGTTTCGGGTAGCTTGATGTGCTGGCTTCTGTACGAAGATTTAAAATGATCAAATTAAACAAAAATATGTGAATTATATAATGAATGTTATTTTAAATTGAATTTAATATTCCTCAAAATTCAGTGTTTTTGCAGAATCATTCGTTCGTTTGTATTACAAAGTGTCTCTTAGTTGTTTGTATTGACTTTGCTATTGTCTTCCACCATCATTGCTCGTTTTTTGGTTTAAATTTTTATTCTCTTTCTCCTCTTCTGGTTTTCTTTTGCGTCCCTGTATAGCACTAACTATGTAAGAGGGGCTCCTTATTACCGTGTTCCTTGCATGTCTTAGATCGACCAGCACCCTGATTGCGTAACACACTATCAATCAGAATCTGAATCATTTTGAAGCAAATTGCTAATCCATTGCTTCATAAGTTCGAAAAATTCGTCTGCTCAACACGTAATAACGCAATGAATGTTGTTGAACTCTCAAAATGAAACCGATTCCGATTGATAATGTGTTACGCAATTGCCCCGCCGTTCATTTTAGTGTCCCAAAATATGTCATCCTTGAAAATAATTTCTATTTTCACAGGAAATTTTTCCCCAGACCAAATACCAAGCATACATTTAGATTTGTCAGATATGTGTAGTTGGCCCTGTATTTGATAGGACCAATTATAAGTTCCTTGTTTATTATATAAGATGTTAAAAAATTAACTGTGGACTTTTTCTTGATCAAAAATTAATTATTTATTGATGTTAATTAATTATAATTATTAATTAATTTAAGGGGTGCTTAAGACCATCGAACTGAACAATTTTCACTGTGGGAAAAACTCTGAAATCACGAAAAAAAAAACTGCTACTTTTGTATTAAGCAGCTGATTTTTTTTTCGTGATTTCAGGGTTGGTTTCACTTTCTATAAAATAATTACCATTTAGCATTTTATATATTTTTTTTTTTTTCAATAGAATTTCTTTATGTACCTTACTTTGTAAGCTGTAATTGGACATTTGTTTCCACAGTAGCATTTTCATCAATCAAGCATCAAGCACCGTCTGGTGATGCGCCTAGAAATGGTATTTTTTGATCAAGAAAAAGTCCACATGGTAGGACCATGTGGACTTTTTCTTAATCTTAACATTCTCTTGTATTGATAATTAATTGTTTTTTTGCGATATTTTCGTTATCTTGTCCGTGTTTTATAGAGTAGATGTGTCCTATCGACTCTCAAAATATCTTTTACTAAATTGCAGCAACTTACGTCATTGCGTCTTTTCGTCACTATACTAAATTTTATTTATCTCCTAAACGCGTAGACCGATTTACATGACTCAAACCGGTAAAATGGTTTTAGGCCTAGACCTTTAATTTGACACCAAAATCGTTAAGATATCTCAACAAACAAAAAATCACATTTTCAAGTTGCTCTCGTAATTATCCAACATGTATGAAACGCGTAACAATTCTCTTAAAAATTACTATTTGAAACTTATTTATAACATTATGCATGCGCGAACTCTGCGCGCGAGCGGTGACAACCGACTGGCGGAGTGGCGACGGTACTACGCGAAAGTGTAGACATATCGCTGTAGGTACGGCCGAGTGAAGGAGGCCTGCCACTAATAATAGCCTAATAATACACTAATAATGGCCTGTCAATCAAGTAAAATATGTGGCATTCAAGTATTTTTTTAAACTGATCCGGACTGTCCCTACAATGATGCAGTATGGTTATACTACATTACAATAATTAACTCGTATCTGCATTTACGACTTGAGAGTCTTCGTTATTTCGTATTCTCCTAAAACAAATAACACAATTATTAAAAATAAAATAATAGTATGTTTACTATTTTTTTATTTAGGTACAGACGCCAGCACATCAAGCTACCCGAAACTGTCAAATTTTGCCAATCAACTTTGAACCTAATGGTTTAGCCATAAAGTTGAAAATCTGTTAAATAAATTTGACAGATTGTAGTAGCTTGATGTGCTGGCATCTTTACACTAATTAAACTTTCGATAGAGATTAATGATAATTTTATTTCGATTAAAATTCGTTACTTGCCTCAATAATCTATTTTTTGTAAGTATAAAACGTTTCTTTTTTAGTCATTTATATATTTTGCCAGCCATTTTCAGCACGAAACTCAAAAGCGAATAAAACTATGTTTTAATTGCTCCGAACGTTAGCGTCTACCCGTGACAGTGGTCAGCGATGCACGCCGCCCGTCGCCCGCAAGAGTCCCCGCTTCAACGCGCACTAAGTTTATTCGAAAAAAGAACCCACGTTGATTTATTAAACACAAAACAAATAAAAACCGTATACTAAAATTTAGGAAATTAAATTGTCTTTTAGATGGTGTAAGTTTTATGAAAATACACCCGATAGTGTTTGCGTGATTATCGTTTTTTTGTCCGCGTTAGACATTACTTCACAAATTAATTACACTAGGTTAAAAAAATATAATTTCAAATATTCACATATCAAATTACGAAGAAGATTGTCTAGTATAACATTTTTTTTTTTCAAATAAATTAGTCTGGTCGTTTAGACGTGATGTTGAATTTAAAATCATTAAAAGTCATATGTCTGCGCCTTAATAAGAAAACACACACGTCAATCGTTTTCGTTGAATTATGTGCACAGTCCGTAGAAACACAGAATGAAAACACAGATTTGATCGCCCGTATAAAGTGCATGCGGTTATAGCAAGGAGCCGTGCATTATGTGTGATGCATTACATCGCCGACGCCGACGCAACGATGTACCTACGTGATAATTTGTTACCAACAACCACGCTCAATTTGATAATCTCTACATAATGTGCCTATCTGGGTAATCGTGTCGCAAGAAAACCATAAAAACGATAGACACGATATTTCCAAATAACATTACGATGCAAAGAGAACCTTCTAATTAGTTTCTTGTTACTATAAAATGCAATTTTCAAATTAAAATACTAACCTTTCGTTCAGCGATATCGGAGGAGGGCAAGAACGCGGCGAAGCTCCCTTCGAGCATATCAGGGTTGCCACAGATCGCATGACCAGTGTCGCAGTAGTACGAACACTTTCCGTGGAAACAGAAATTATTTGCTGGCGAAACAAAGAACGTCTTGAGGATGTCACCTTCAGTCACATCGTAGATCTCTGTCGTCATGTTGAGCACGCGGCCCACGACCGGCATCGCGCGACGGAAACCGAGTATCCTGGATAACACATGATTTAGATTAGCGTCACCTCTATTCATGTACATTGTGGCGAGCAAATAGGGATGTTAGTTTCCTATAGAAGATTGGGTCAGTACTTGACTTAAAAATTCGAACTAGCAAAACAATAAAAGTCTGCTTGTGAGATTTCTCTACATTTGAAGAAAGTAGTTTTTGTATCAAACGACATCAGTAGTTAGAAAATTCATTTACCACATTTTTAAGTCAAAAGATTGCATAAATATCTAACCCCACGCTTGATAATGTTGAATTCCGCAAGAATGACTCTTGCGTATGAGTCAACCAAAGCGCTGTATATTGTTCCTATATTAATAATGTATGACAAGTACGACTCACCTGTCCAGGTGAAACGCGGCTATTTCAGCGTAGTGCCGCTCGTAATCGGAAAAATAGAAATGATTCGGTAACGTCTGCACATCTCTAGCAAATCTGTGAACAAAAAAAAAAAGTAAATTAAAATTCAGTCGTAAAAATATCAAAAGAGATGTTATTTGTACTACAAAACAGCCGATTTATCTTTAATTTTATGCTCGTGTCGAGATATTATAGAGCACGGTATAAGAGGATTTAAATATGTAGATAAAGCACGTAGCTGGCCAGTGGCCCGGCTCCCTACTATAACGGCCATTGATGAGTATCTGCATTAATCAATTTGCAGCATAAGCTAGATACCAATAAACCCGACGAACGACATTGAAGAGGTTTTTATCTTCTTAATATGATAAATTATTATAGCGCGATCATGAAACCATTGTTCTGACAATGGGTAAAAAGCATTGAGGCTAAGGTAAAAATATAAGTAGTTAAGTATCCACTTATTTTACTTTTTAATTAATGTCATGACCCGAAAAGTCATATTGAAATCTACTGAAATCGATCTTAATTCTTAAAAAGCATAAAACACCAAAGCGAAATTTTATCATAATATCGCCAAAAATTCTTGGCAGGTACTTCTTCAGGACGTAAATTGAAACCGAGTAATATAAATCCATTAAAGAGAAATATCAAATATCGACTCCCGGAGATAAGGGACCCCTGTCCTTTAAAATAAATTTATAACGTCGAAAAATGTTAAATTACGTACTTAAAATGGAAGAATTACTCATTCGCAGTAACAAATGGAGGTATAATTTCTTTTAGTGTCTAATGAGTCGAATGTGGGTGCTTAATCAATTTCTCGGAAACAAAACGATTAAAGTGGCTCTTAAATCGTGAATCTGGTTAGATAGGAGCAATCCCGGGAATATACTGCACCGAGTGTCTTCCGATTTATAGTCCTCGTGAGTGCGACTCGTAAGTGAGATAGTACAATTTAAAAAGGCTACTAACAAATGGTTTAGATTCCATGTCCTCTTTACCTTTTCGACATTAAATAGCTTCCACTAATTTTGAATACTTTTTACTCCAGCTAGTGGATCTAGGAACCTTATACAATATATCACTTGTACAGAAGTGGCAGTCAAGGTGATAAAACTAATAGATACTCGGATAGGGAAGGGTTACCACCGACTGTCGCGTTATTTATCGCGCCCTTGTGGATCGTGAAAGATCCACGAGGGCCTCTTGATATGTCGCCGGGGTAACCCCTCGAGTCTATAATTTTCTAAGAAAAGTTATCCAGTCCGCTAGAAAAGTTAACTGTCTGCCTGTGTTCAAGTATTTCAAGGCGAGAATAATTTATTGGTAAGTATATTGTTTTGTTTTTTAACGCCTCTGAAACCTAATGTTGGCTTCAAGAACGATGGTAGTAACAGATGTAAAACTATGTGCATAACTTGCTGACGAAAATAACGTCTTACTTGTGACGCCTTCAGCATTATCATCTTTATTTTATACTAGCTGCGCCCCGCGGTTTCACCCGCGTAAGTTTTGATCCCGTGGGAATATCGGGATAAAAAGTATCCTATGTGTTATTCTGATGTATAAGCTATATTACTGTAAAGTTTCATCAAAATCCGTTCAGTAGTTTTCGCGTGAAAGAGTAACAAACATCCATACATCCATACATACAAACTTTCGCATTTATAATATTAGTAGGATAGTAGGATGAGATCCATACTTTTAAAATAAAAGCGAAGTGCTAAGACGTCTGATACTCGATATACAGGCCTGTCGGGAGTTTAGTGAAATTCCCGCGAGTACATTTTTGGGAATGCTCTTTGTATTCTTTGTCACGTCAAAAATTGTGTCAGATAACATTACAGAATATTGAATATGCAATGCGGTGCCTGTGTAGTTGGGTTTTATACATAACCTCTTTGAAATATCGTCTTTGAGGTTGAAAAGTTGTCTTTCCATAAGTTCACTGCAACAGTTAGGTCTAAAAGCTTTCGTAAATATATAAGCAAGTGCGAAGTATTGAATAGAAAACACAATCAACTTTAACAATGGTACGCAAGTAACAGAACTTGGCGAACTCACTTCTTCAATAGCACTTGTAGTTGAGAACAGTGTGGGCAAGCCGCTAAGCCGATCGCACGAAAGAACATTCTCGGAGTTTTGTGAATAGAACGAGCACACCCAACAAGGTGACAGGAAAGTTGTGGCAACTCCTTCAGGAGCGTGCGCGGACACTTCAAACTACCTACTCCCAACCCAACTTGTTTAGCAAACAAAATAAAACTTATGTGTCTGTGAAAGACATGACGGATGATGGACGGACACTCAAGGCAAAACTATAAATTATGGACGCCCGATGTGGGACTTACCTCATCGGCTTGAAGAGAGATTGGACGCCATTAGGGTAGTCAATGATAAGTTTCAACTGCGTACCTCCTTCTTTTTGCTCTGTCAAAAAATAATTTATTGTTAGATTCTAAGTGCGTAATATGTAGTACTAGTAGTCCAGTACCTACCTAACCAAATTTGAATTCAGCCTTCAAACTAGTAATTTAGATTGATATTAGAATGTCGCCTATCGCGGTTATCGAGCACTGGTGTCTCTAAAAATAAGTGTTCTAGTATATACCATAAAGTCGGATCAACAATGAAATCCATTTAAATGGTTTAAATATTTAAGTCCAATTCGAAGTAAAGGGCGAGATTGTTGTGGCACTATTGTCCGACGGACCGCTAACCCCACAACTGATTGCAGATCCACCCTCATTTAATATACTATGTATATTAAATGCCACCTGCTTCAGCTTTTTTATATTATGCTAATATCATCTTAGTTATTTTTCATACTATTACTAGATTGAGATTTGTCTCCATACCCTATTGTGTTAAAACATTTATTTATTAATTGATTTAAAAAAATATGTAGGTGGGTAATGTAAAGCTGTTGTAAGGTTTTCTAAATATTATGAAAAAATATATCGTGATATTCAAAAATGGACCTCAACAACCGCATGTAACATACATTAAAACTGTATAGGCATCGAATGTCCAGTCGTGGAGTGAGGGCGGCGTAAAGGTTGTCTGTCTAAACTTAATTGCTTTTCTAAGTCCGATCAACGGTGCACTGAATATTTTATGGCGACATTGAGATCAGGGCTCACTCAATAGTTGAATCAATTTCAGTTATGTAGAATGTTGAATAATGTAAATAAGACGAATAATTACGAACTTAATTTCGATTACAAAATTGACTGTGCCCTCAAAATCAGTAAGCTTGAAAACTGATACAGATTGTAATACATATTTTGCTTCTATTATTTTAATCTAAGAGGTTTATAGAATTAATTTGAAAGGTAAACTTACCTACATGTAGGATGGTGGAAGTGGCCATATCTTTGAGAAGGTCTTCCACTAGCGGTTCCGCATCCTCATACAATTCGTGTTGAGCTATCTTCAGTTGGAACCTTTCCAAATTAGAAGCGTTTATGCTGCAATAGAAATTGATTGGTATTATTATACGGCAGTAATTTCCATTAATTATCTATTATGCCGCATTCTGCCTTTTGTTTGGGTATAATTGGAGAACAAACGACTGATCCAAATGCAATCATTATAGTAGTCGCATACGTATGGTTAACAACAACCTAATAATTGGAACTACTATAGTATTATCGATTAGATAAACACTGACCCAATTTTACACGTAAATATTGTTTAATTGAACATAAACAAGAGAGACAAAAGCGATGCGTAGTACATCATCGATGAAGTTACTTTAAATTTTTCGCACACGCCCGTAAACCTGGTCGTTAACGTCAAGATTTACATGGAAGATTTTCCGACGGTGGTGCGGCGCGGCGGCGTGTTGGTTTTGGCTGCGTGGAACACATAAGTGGACGTGATTTGCCTACTAGCGGGAGGTGTGAGACTCCGGGCGACACGACGCAGCACGGAACTGAATACTAAGGAGCGTACGTGTAACGTTTTCGATTTGTGGCATGCTCCGATAACCTGCATTTAGAAATCAAGCCGGCAGCTATTCTAAAATTTATTGACTCTCCTTTGGTGTGAATTGTGCCGGCGGCGTCGAGTGGGAATTAAAAAAAACTCGATTGTTCCGGCTCGCGACAAGTGGACGTTCACGATTCTAAATGAACACGAAGCCCTATTTACTTCCACATTTTATCTGAGCTTATTATGCGCATGGCGACCGAAAAATATAAAGAATTCATAACAAAAGAAAACGTTCTCGTGTTAAACAATGAATGTTCATCTCCTCTCATATTTACGTAGATGATGCCAATTTTGAAAAAATTGTGCCAAATTTACCATGTATCAACGCAACCCTTTCTACATGATACACGATTCGGTCGGAACGGTCATAACAGGTCCCGTCATATCACGAGCAGCGTTTTAAGGAAGCCATCATGCATTCATTCCATTTAGTTTTATTGTCAAAGACCCGCGCCTATCTCGGCGGGACCCCGTAACTGGATTTTAAATAAGATTCCTTGTAGGTCTTGTGAAATTTGCCTTGCAAGATAAAGAAAGGTCGCTTGTCTGTTTCGTATTATAGAATCATTCTGCGCTGGAAGTATGATATGATCCTTTTTTATAGTCTTGTATCAAACGAAATCCTGTTGATAGTGTACCTACGTAAACGCGGACGGAATGTGATATTCTTTTCATTGCTTTCACGGTGCCCTATGAGATTTGGCCTAATATTTGCTTTCGTGAAATTACCTGAAGCAGCGGAGGCCGGCCGCGACCTACCTGTTTGATTTTGATGCATACTTCAGTGCTCTGCGGGGGCATTCGTGGTAGATGAAAAGCTGTCGCCTTTAGAATGTGCAGTCACGTGTTACATATAACGTTACAATGTGGCGCAGGGGCACATTCGGAACCGCAGCCGCGAGGAAATATGTAAACAGTTGTTCCAGCAATGTTCGAGTTATCAAAGTTTAATTGCGGTAATAACGAAGTAACTAACAATTTAATTTGGCGACTCGCGGCGTGCTACATAAATCGTATTTGTGGATGTCAGCTGTCGGCAACTTTAGAGAATTTTCCTTGTAATGTCCTTTTCGCGTCGTTTTTCGCAGAACGTTTTAATTAATATTTCTTAACCCACTGAATATTCCTTTTATTTTGGTGTTTACATTCTGCGCAATTTTCTAAGCGATTTAAATATTATGTTGATTGCTTTTTTCTGAGAACACTTTGAGGTAATATATAAAATATATACTCAAAATAATAAATTCGTTTTGCAAGGGACTAAAAGTCTATTTTAGACATTCCATGGTTATTTTATGGACATTATAATACAAAAGTCTTTTTCAGCATACGTACCGTTAGCGTGTTTGTATGTAACGTCTGACCAATTCATCATCATCTGCCTAGCTTTTTCCCAACTATGTTGGGGTCTGCTTCCAGTCTAACCGAATGCAGCTGAAGACCAGTATTTACATGGAGCGACTGCCTATCTGACCCCCACAACCCAGTTACTGCGTAATACGATACCCTTTGGTAAGACTGGTTGTCAGACTTTCGTTTCGTTTGGTCTAACAATTCATATTAGGTACATTATATTGGATAGTGACCATGTCACAACTTACATATTTATACACAAATATTAAGGCATAAACCTGACACAGCAGGCCGTCACTACATCAACTTTGGACTTCTTACATTAAACTAAAATTCTCCAAGCCCTTACCTAGGTTCTAAGTCCTCCATCTCTCCAATGGTGGGGTTATCTGGCCTCAGGACGTTAAGATCCCGATGTGGGGGGATGATTACGATGTGTTCTTCGGCTTTGCCCTGCAGTTGCGCCAATAGGATCCTCTGCAGGTCTTCATAGCGGTCCGTGGGAGGGGCAGGTGTCCGGGGCTCGGTATCCACCCCCCCTCCGCTCGTCTCACTCGGAGCTGACTGCTCGTATTCTCGAGACCCGTTGCTGCCATTGCTGGTGGAAGAAACGGTTATTGAGTTACATTGAAATTGTAATTTTAATGTCTGCTATAAGGTAACTTGTTTCATTCTTTTCAGTAGTCGGATTTTAGCTTTTAAACTTTTTTTGATATAATTATTTTGGGGTTTATTTCAAAAATATTTATATTTTTGAAATGTGCTAATTAAGCTCTTTCATTTGATACCCCACAAGGCAGCATCCCAAATAATTTATTTTTAAATTTCATTACTTTATGTCCTCTAGAGAGCGGCATATTTTTAGTGTGACGTCACATAGCTTATAACTAGCGGACGGTCAAGGCGCTTCTAACATCTTCTCTTCTTCTTCATTTGTTAAATTATTATACTTTTGAAGTTATGAAGGAACAGATGAACATACATACTACATACATACCGGTCAAAATCATAACCCTCCTTTTTGCTTCACCGTAGTTAGGCAAACACACAAGCTCAGTTTGAATATACTTTATACAGAATTTGTTAATTTAATATAACAATATCTCTCCAATTAAAATAGAAAAAAAAAACTTATCGCCACGATGTTCTCAAGATTCTCGAATGTTAGAATCTTGAGAATGTAACATTCGCCGGTTGAATTATTGAAATACTAGTACGAGTACTACGCGGAATGTGTCGGACATTCCTTTTACATGAACCCGCGCGTAAATGGCTTCATGTAGACTATCTCTTCCAGTTGCTAACTTTAAGTTCTACATCAGCGTGGGAATTAGTTGGAGGAAAAAGTGAAGCAACTCCTGTTACCACAAATGCGAGTTCACAGTCCAGCAATGTACTGGAAGGTGCATAATATGTACCGCTTACTTATAAGTGCTGTTGGTCATTTATCTAGCGTGAAAGCTTGGTCTTTCTCATTTATTTTAACCGCAAATTAAATAATGTGGGAATACAAATAAACAAAATATCAGGAAAAGTAAATATTTTGAGAAAATCACGACAAAACTAAGAGAAAACTTTTTCAAACATTCCTCCTTTTTTGTGATTTGCTGAAAGACTGTTTCAGTACATAATGGAGTTGGTCAAAGGAGATCCTAGAAATAAGCTAGCTGATAATCAATTAGTTGAAAAAAGATATAAAATAATATTAATAAGAACTCTATACTCGTAGTACAGCCATAATAATAATTACTCAGACAAAGCTTACTTGAAGTCCTAAGAATCAAAAGGACCAAAAATATCACTACATTTGTAAAGACTAGCAGAAATATTACAAACATTTTACAAGTAATTCCATCTTTATTACTAAGTACTTAGTTATTACTTGGACTTAATAAAGGCTTTTAATGAAATACAATTAGATTGAAACTTATACAAAAACGAGTGCTCTTTGAAATAATGATTCGTATTCTGGTATCAGCTTATTGTTAGAATTATCAATTATATTCGAGAATGTTTGTAAATAATTGAAAGGTATTAATAATTTAAGCTTGCCTATTAACCAATATAATGATCTGCTATCGTAACTGTTCGTTGTTTGGACAAATTCTGAGACTCATTTCTGAGGTGATCCATCTTATTATTATGGGCTATTGATTCATAAAATCTACAGATAGGTACATTGTTTTTATGTATGGTATTGGTATAGTTTTTAGAAATGCAGGTTTTACAAAATAATCTTTGAGCTTTGATACATCGACTAATTGGCACTGCGCCATAGAGGCTTAAAAAAAAAAAACTTTTAAATTTCACATAACCTAATCAGAATGGCTAGTCAAGCTATTCAGATTCTTTTTTAAGGTTCCGTACCCAAAGGGTGCCAACGGAACCCTATTACTAAGCCTCGTCTCTCCATCCGTCCGTCTGTCTGTAGGTATCTCAAGAACCATAATAGGTAGACAGTTGAAATTTTCACAGAATGTGTATTTCTACTCGAGCTATAACAAAAAATAGAAATTAAAGGGGGTCTCCATACAAGAAACGCAATTAGAAAAATATATGTATGTGTGTGTGTGTACTCGTACTTGAATATATATTATACTAGCTACGCCCCGCGGTTTCATCCGCGTAAGTTTTGATCCCGTGGGAATATCGGGATAAAAAGTATCCTATGTGTTATTCTGATGTATAAACTATATTACTGTAAAGTTTCATCAAAATCCGTCAGTAGTTTTTGCGTGAAAGAGTAACAAACATCCATCCATCCATCCTCACAAACTTTCGCGTTTATAATATTATTATTATAGTAGGATTAGTAGGAAGTAGGATTTATTTGAATAGAATTAAATTTAGGGAACAATTAACAATTTTTAATATGTTATTAATATTATTTAAGTAAATTACAATTTTGTTCGTAACCCTATGTTATCGCACTTTTTTATACCAACCCCCCACTTTTAGTCGAAACATAGTAAGAGAGAGCATACTATTTTGACTGGCGACAGTGGGCAATCCGTCACGTTTTGAATAACCTACTAGCGTCGCAGGCACATCGAAAGCCATATATTCCTCACTAGTTGGCATATCCGGCCGGCATTGACGGACTGACAGCAGCTGAAGCGTGATTATATTTTTTATATACCAAAAGTCTAAGTCATTCTTTTAGACTAACTGGTAATAATCCTGGACACAATTCGTTTTCTGAAAGAAAAAAACATGGACCTTGGACTTGCGAAATGCTGCTAAAGATAAATTCAATTAAATTTCCACAGCAACAACTACGAAACTATCAAGTTCTTATATATTTGTTTTTTTTTTTTTTTAATAAACACATCGACACTTGTAATGACAATTGTAATCTTTAATGCCAATCGACAACACTATCTAAGTATCTACCTGGATAATAATAAATTATAAAGTGATATCATCAAATTAGGAAGATCAACATCGATCGTCAATTAAGATATTAACCAGCCGTAGTAATTCCTCGTAGCGCTACGAGAAACGGGCCTCCCCGTAGTCCGCTACGATTTTTACAAGCATAATTATGGCTACGAACTATTATCTTCTATTGCGGTTGTATTCCTACTAAAATAAGAATTCCGAGCACTTACATTATTTACGCAAGAATCTAGAGCAAACAAATGCATATCCGTTCACTCAATGTAGCGGTAATTGGAGGCTCTACGGCGTTACACTGGTTAGATATCAAAATGATAAACAAGAACTGAGAACTTTGTATGAAAAGAGGCCTTCAGGCTTCTAAATAATGCTTTAGTTGCATATTCATTTATTTATGCGATATTATATTGAACCCAATTCTACTAAGTAACTCTTAAGTGCTTTACTTACAAATTGCCTTCAAAACAAAGAAATAAATACCGAAACTTGTTGAAAATAATCACACACTTCAATATTCAAGTAATTGTTGGGTGTATTATTTCGGTCTATTGAAAGTATTGAGGTTCAAGTCCGGGTTAAATCACTCAATAACGTTAAAACTTCAAGTGTTTGTGATTGCGGGGGCAATTGTTTACAAATTAAAGGTCATAGCACACATATCAACTCGGAAAGGGATCGTAACCGTATCAACTCGAGCCATTCAGTATTTTTTTGTATGAAACTCCCTACTGCAACGCACACTAATCGGAATAGTAACGTAATCGCCTCGCCTCGAGACAAGCTCACGATTCACGGTGCGGTGCGTGGTCAACTTGCAGTTCCCGCGCTTTCGGCTCGTCGTTCCCGCGCTTACGTCTCTCCGTACTCGAGCTTACGTTTCTTCATCCACCCTTGCCCCTCTCACTCCTCCCGTGGCCTGCTTGCAGCACCATCAACCAGCGGTCGGCGAGCCGTAAGCGCAGCGTTGCCTAGCCGTAGCCGAGTCGACGTATCGGAGCGGCTGATCCGCTTTGGTTACGTGCTTACGATAGGTTGACGCCTGTTTGACGGCGAGCCGAAAGGCGATACGGTGACGATCCCTTTCCGAGTTGATATGTGTGCTATGACCTGTAATCTATCACTCGGTGTTCGACAACTGAGTTGAAATTGTAATCAATAAACGAATCCTTGTGTGTACTTAAGTTGCGATTTTTTCGATTTCGATTTGGTCTCTAATTGACTGTGGATTTGGATTGGATGAATTTGGGTGGGTATAACTTAAATAAAACAGAATCTGATCGCTGACGAAAAAAGCCAAGAGTTACGTTCTGTTATGTACCCAAAGATACAGTGATTGTGGGTTTAAAATCTAGCTACCCGCTTTGGGCTCGCATGGTGGATTATGGCCTAGTCCCTCTCACAGAGAGGCCTATGTCTCGGTAGTGGGAACATTGTCGGGTGATTAATACTTGTGTGGTTTAAAATATAACAAGTTGTAACGAGCTCAAAAAGATTATTAGGTATTTTTTAAACTCGTAATAATATTAATTAAGATAAGCCCGGAGCCCCAGAAGGATAGATATAGATATAAATGTAGAGACTTTAGTCATATTATTGGGTCATAAGGTCTTGCTATATGATACGTTGATGTATGTGTAGTCATAATAATATTATGTATTGACTATAACCATATATAACACCTGCATATTTCTTATAGAAAAACTTGAAATGTTTTCCCAAAGATCAGTTAAAATTGTTGAATTAATAACATATTATTTAGCAGGTACGTAAGTTCAACCATGAGCGGTCTTGGGACTTTCCCATAACCGGTATGCTTTTCAGACAGATTGGTGATTGTGTTATTGTTGGTGTTGGGGCAAACAGAGGGCCAATTCTCATAATTTTAAGAACGTTCACAGACTGTTCTTGACTCAATTTGTCAAAAATACCTCTAATTTCCTTACATTTCTGACTTTGATTGTCGCTGAGATGAGATTGCGGCAAAATTTTGAACATTTTTAATTACGGCAATTGGCCTTCAGGTGGCGGGCATTCTTCATTCTCCTACTATCACAGGAGCAACTCTGGAGCCTATTATTATACTGGAAATCAGACAGTTTTTGCATATTAACTATTACAATAACAACGCTTGGGTTATGAGGCCCGAGTGCGCGTCTTTTTTCGCGATTGGTCGACACTTCACGTGACTAAAGAGCTGGCGTGTTCTTTTGCCAAATAATTAGCATTGCCATTCAACGAGGCAGTGCTGCCAGTCTTCTGGACACGTTTAAATACGAATGACAGCGATGCGGACCAGTTATTCGACGCCTAAGTATCCTTTTGTTTTTGTATTTATTTGTATAATTAGTTATTTACTAACGTTTATTTATTTAAATGTTGTAAAAACTATTACAATTAGTTAGAACTTTAGGTCGATATTAATATTGAACAAAACTCATTCACACAAGCATGAGTCGCAAAACCGCAGAGCATAGTGATATTACGTATGTTTCATTGCCATAGAGTTTTTGAATGTACCAATTGTTAAAAACCACAAAGATCTTTAAAATGGCCACCACACCTGCTGCACTACTCAGTAATATAAATTTTACCCGACATTTTACTTTTCTATGGATACATTTATTCAAATTGAGTTTTACCCAAATAATTATAGAAAGAAGCCTAATCATGGGTACCTCCTGTACTTATCTATCTCTAATTAGGTTTTTCATGAAATTTATAAGAGTTAGGTATAAAATTAAAATAACATGAGTAGGTATACCTACATGACATGATAGGCATGATATTTCTAAACTTTTTGTGGAACAGAAACACAAAATATTTAAATTTTCTGGGTTGCTGCGCTCTCTTAACTTATTGTTTCTTGTATGGCTTAGAAAGTCTTACCTTATAGACATAGAGGACAAAGTGGTAGGGGAGCCCAGAGGGTTTTTGAGCAAGCTTATGCAGGGCGAAAAGTTAAGTGGTGCGGCATGCTGAGAGAACACTGAAAATATATTTGAAACATTTCTGATCCACTTTCAGATGAACCACTTTCAAATTTCGAAAACGCACCAACAATAAAGTGATCTTCAGAACCATTGTTTTTGGTATGATCGTGAGCGGCTGAAGCCATAATGACTAAAGGAAAATCTGATAAAAATCTACATAGAGAGCCTTATTGTTTTAGAAGCTGTTTTTTTTTTTATTAGGCCCTCTCTTTTTCCTTACAGGTTACACAGTACCCATCGCTACATTAAACATTTACTTACTAGTTGCTCATAACAAATCGTATTTACTCTTATTACTCAGATATTTCCATGAAAACATTAGAGATAATATCATAACTATCTTTCATACATATCTGTTTATTAGTTCTATGTGATAATAACGAGATCGATAATTTATTTTGGATCGTCGCCAGCAAATGTTCTTGCGAATAGTTTCGTGTCTCGTTATTAATATTTATGGTGATTTAATCTTTTACATTTGTTTTTCTAGATTCATTAAAACGTGAAGATTTTTAGTTATCAGACAGGAAAGTGATCACATTATTTATTATTACTAATTATAATAAATTAAGTATACAGTAGTAGTTAGTATATATTATTTTTTTACATACATATGCTACTGTTGAAAACAACAGTATAAGAGCTGTTTGAGAATACTCCAAATATTCTGGCATGTTATTGTTATACTGGGAACGTAGAACGTATCTGTTTTTGACAGATTATTTCTACGGTCCCTTCATTACTTAATCATAATAATATCTGAACAAAGTTATAAACAGCACGCACGTAATAGTTACAAATAAATTGATTTCATAAACTAAAAATAGCAACATAAGATACTTAGGCAACTCAAATTATCGAGTAATTCAACAGTTTTTGTTTCTGTTTTAAAAAGACAATATAATCGTGATATTTGCTATTGTATGACTTTTTTACAAACCTCAAGCCTACACACATTGTCTTGAGCTGTCTGTATGCGAAATAACTAACTAACGTAATGTCGGGACGTTAAATACCAACGACCTAAATAAATACCTAGTATGTTGTATTCTATTTTCATATTTTTTGATGAATTATGGGTAAACTAGCGGCCTGTTCCGGCTTCGCACGGGTGGACATTTATTTTTTAAACATTTTGTTTTTCGTGCAATTAAAAAACCCTATATTAATCAGTGATAATCTAGCATTAAAATGGTGAAAGAATTTTTAAAATCGGTCCAGTACTTTTTGAGCCAATTCGTTACAAACATACATACAAATCTTTCCTCTTTATAAATATTATTATAGATTATTATAGATATTATAGATAGTATAGATAATTGGCAGATATCACAGATAGAATAAGATTTATTGGGAACTTTTTATCATCACACATACAGTAAGCCTCAAACTTCATGGCAGTTCTGAAGTGGGCTATTCGCTGCGTAGTACCCCGCGGTGACATGAATTTGTTAATGCGCATCTACTCGCCTCGTGTTCAGAGTGGCTATAAAGTTTGCATTGGGCTGTAACTCGCAAGATGATCGACGGCAGAAAGAGACAGAGAACACAATGACGTTTTGCATTTGACATAAACTTTTGACATGACATGGACAGTTGACAGCACCAACAAGACGTATCTTTATATTTGCCAATCATTTACATTTACTGATTGAAGGAAAAGGCCGTCGATATTGATTCAAAGGCGTGGGAAAGAGCTTATACGAGAACATGGTATTTATGTATTTTAAGAAAGACAAATATTAAACCTTATTTGTTCCATGTGTAATCTTTGTATTTATGTGCCAAAGTTTTTTTTTCACATCTCAGCTGCTAAAAGTAATAACAAAATAAACAAGCTATCCATGTTTTATATATTTTTTCACACTTCTCCAATTATTGTGACATATTGAATGAACTTGCCTTGAAGGTTGATATTTATTGTTTGTGTCAATGATTTGAATATTACAGCGAATCATTTCACAATAGCCTCTATGTCGGTTGAATAGAACTATCCAAAAGGCAAATTGTTGCCCTAATCACTACGCTTGGTCGAATGAATTCCAAATGAGAAATTGGAATCTGAAGAATTAACATACAAAAGTAGAACATTCACGATGGACGTAAAGCCATTAGTAAATCATTGCAAAGTAACTCTTATCTCGGTAAAATAAAGGTATTAATTACAATGGTCACCTAGAGTTTTATCCAACTAACGGCAATCATTCAAATTTATACTTTATTCAAATGAGATAATATTTATATTGCATGAATTAGTAATGGTTTTAAGTAATTCAAAGATCGCAAATGTTTACCTTACTTATAAACAAGTTAAAGTTAAAATAATGCATTTTCTGATAACTATCTTGACCTTAGGTCCTCCAAATTTAGCCGGTGCAAATTACTGTTAACGAAAACTGTGCCAATGTTAACACAAGGCAAAAGAGACGAAGTGGACCCTTAAAACCCACGCTCTCTGTTTTAGAAACCACAAAAGTTTGTGGTTACCCTAGTTATACCTAGCTATACCTACTATGAATAAAATAATATTTTTAAGGTATTTGTGTCCATTGGATCTTGCAATTAAGTATCTGGACTTTTTTTCCTCCGTCTGGGGAGAACGGAGGGTTATGTCGGGTTTCTACCGACTGAAACCCTACAGTTCCTTCAACTACCATAAGAGATATTACAGGGGTTGCCCTGTAATATCTCTTAACAGTCAGTCAGTCTCGTAACAGTTATGTTACAAACATGGAAAACGGTTATTCATCTACTATTTTATTAATTACTAGCTGCACCCCGCGGTTTTACCCGCGTAAGTTTTGATCCCGTAGAAATATCGGGATAAAAAGTATCCTATGTGTTATTCTGATGTATAAACTATATTACTGTAAAGTTTCATCAAAATCCGTTCAGTAGTTTTTGCGTGAAAGAGTAACAAACATCCATCCATCCATCCTCACAAACTTTCATGTTTATAATATTAGTAGGAATAGTAGGAATTAGTAGGAAGTAGGATTAGTAGGAAGTAGGATAGGATTACTAGCGATCCGCCCCTGGTTTGCACGGTTGGATTACATTCTAAATGATTGTGGAATCATTATCGTGACAACCACGTCAACACCCGTTGCGTAGTTTGAAAGAACAACGTGGTCACACACGAAAATCGATATTATGATTTCGATTATTAGATACCTATATGTATAGATTATTTTGGTACAATTTTAGTGAGTGGCATGAACGGCACTGTCAATAGTAGTAACTGCTACCAACCTTGTTGACAGGCTTAACCACAACATTTGCAAACCTCGTTTCGGTAAGAGAAGACATAAACGCTCAGACGGATGCCTCGGCCTCATGTTAGCATAGTGGAATCTTACGGTTCGGCTGAAACTAAAGTCTGAATTACACGGTGCGATATGGCATATCATAAATTGAAGCAATAATAAAAGTTTTACCGTCTAAACAGTGCTCAGACGAAGCAAGTCATTTGTTGTTTCAATTCCATTGTATGCCACAGGCAAGAAACTTGGATCGTGTAAGTCATCTGCCTCTCGGTCGGCGATTAGCAAGAAGCGAGTGGAGCTAGCACCTAAATATTACTTGTTTGTTTAACAGAGTTAATATTTATCTATTTTACTGACACGAGACCTACAATATTTTGTACGTTTTTTAAGCGCGAAAACAGTCGATAGCTAGTCGTTTCCTCGTCAGTGGTTGGACAAGCGCGTTATTCCGTTTATCCACCCCAAAAAATCCACTCTAAGGTATGCATCTGAGATTTCATCGCATGTCTGAGACTACCCTAGGCGTAGTTGGATAAACGGAATTTATAGGTTAAGGGTGGTCCACCTTAAGCGAAACGCATGTGCGAGACCCTACCCTAGGCCTGGTTGGATAAGTGGAATTTATAGGTTTAGGGTATCCACCCTAAACGAAACGAATGTCCGAAACTCTACCCTAGGCCAAGTTGCGGATAAATGGAATTTATCCGCAACCGAGAACCGAGCCGAGAATCCTCTCGAACATGCGTTTCTACGTATTCACCTTAGGGTGGATATTTTTGGGTGGATAAACCCAATAACCGGGACAGGTGCCTAAACGGAGATTAATATGTACTATACGATACTAAATGACTTTATTATCGTATAGTATTAAGCTCCGTTTAATCCTCCGTTAATGTTACGGTATTTAGATTGGTTCTACGAAAACATCAATAGATAAATAAGCTCTTTATGAGATAAATCATAAAGAGCTTTTGAGTTAGTTCCACGTAAAAAGTAAAACATAGGAAGTTATTTCGCTCATCATTAGAAGGTAATTAAATACCAACAGTAGTTTATGTTATTCATTACTATTTAAGTACTTCTAACTGTTGAGATTTCTATAAAAATTAAATTACTATAATAAAATATTTAATAATAATAATAATATCGTTTATTGCGGATCACATACAAAGATACACACAATCCATATAGAATTAGTAACAACAACTTAAAAATTGCTGTTAGTAAAACTTACAAACTAACCTAACAACAACTAATAACTACGTGGCTCAACACATATCTGACCTTAAGGATCATGCAGATATTGAGCGGGAACGCAGAGCTCTCGCTGTGAGAGCTAATATGTTGTACCGCAGGTTTGCTCGTTGTAGTAGAGAGGTAAAACTAACCCTGTTTAAAGCGTATTGCCAAACTTTTTACACGAGTAGCCTATGGGTCAATTATACGCGTGGAGTGTTGGATAAGCTGCGGATTCAGTACAATAACAGCTTCAGAATGCTTTTGAGCTTGCCGCGTTTCTGTAGTGCCTCGGGCATGTTCGCACAGGCTCACACCCATGACTTTTGTGCCATGGTGAGACTAAAGACAGCCTCACTTTTGCATAGGGCGCGGTCTGGCTCAAATGGCATTTTGAGGATGCTAACAAATAAACTGGACTCACCTTTTCTGCAGCACTTTATGCGAATACTGGTGAGGCAAGAATATTTTTTTTTTTTTTTTTTTTTTTTCTATTTCTTAGTGGACCTCTGATGTCTAATAAATGAATTATATATATATCGGCACGTGCCTCATAAAGGGGTTGTCCACCTTGTCCACCTTGAATGTCTTCTGGATGCTATTGAGGCTTCCACGCAACCTACCCATAATAGGCTTGTCAACTGAAAAATCTAATTAGTCCGTCAGTTAGATTACTTATCAAAAAATATTTGACCCGTATTTCTTTTGTTACGTAAACCAAAATTGACGAAGATGCGACGCTTTTAAAATTCTCAATACGTCACACCTTGGTATAATTTTTAGTGCGTTCTGACGTCACGAGCCCCCACTCCCGAGTTTTGATGCGTTTTATCTTTGTCAATATTTATAGATTTACAAAAACAAAAGATACGTGTCCATTATTTTCCAATACTCTAACTGACGGACTAAATAGATTTTCAATTTATTGATGGTATAAATTAGCCTATTGACGCCACCCGTTTTCTCATCGTAGGTTTCATCCATATCTTTATTTATTTTTCCTTGAGTATACTTTAATCACCTAACTATATAATTACGTTAGATGAATTATAATAGGTATTAGATATCTAATTTATTTATTGCAGTAGCAGGTATATTAGATAGGATTAAAATATATAAGAAAAACAAATGATATGGTCCCTAATAAAAGAATACTTGGATATCTACCTAATATGTATTAATTATTGATAGCGTATCGACCAGGCTCAGCTTATAAAAACTTTATCGAAATTAATAAAATTGTTATTCATTGATAGAAATAAAGTTATAGGTAGATGGTTGGATGGAGACTGAGCCATGAAATTATAATTGCTATTAATTGAGCGTTTGGCTAGTTAAAAAAAAACACAACATGAAATTAAGCATTTTTTGTAATCTTACTCCGCCATCCGAAATCAAAATGACGTAAGCATTTTAATCCATGAAGCATAGGTTCAATAATATCGACGCTTGAAAGGTAAAATTGACTAAACGACAGGTCGAACTTCTCAGAAAAAAAAATCATATAAATTCTTGTAATCATCCTACAGGCATAATTCTTACTGTTTTGGAAACCTTATTTTAGCATCTGAATCAGAATTTATATGATTTTTTAAAATAAAAAGTTAAAATTTAAACTGTGTTCCTGTAAAGTTAGTCCCACCCATGTCGCTTAGTCAATTTTGCCTTTCAAGCGTCGATATGGAACCTTTGACGAGTCTGTAAAACGAACCTACCATTATTCAAATGAATAGCGATGAGTACCAGAATCAAATTTCATTATTTGCGCAGCCGCAGCTGATAAATTTATTAGTGCATAATTGTTTCTATAACAAAAGCTGCCAATTTATAATAATAGTCACAATACATAACATACATAATCCTATCCTACTCCTACTATATCCTACTAATATTATAAATGCGAAAGTTTGTATGTATGGATGTATGGATGTTTGTTACTCTTTCACGCGAAAACTACTGAACGGATTTTGATGAAACTTTACAGTAATATAGCTTATACATCAGAATAACACATAGGATACTTTTTATCCCGATATTCCCACGGGATCAAAACTTACGCGGGTGAAACCGCGGGGCGCAGCTAGTAATACTATAAATGCGAAAGTTTGTGAGGATGGATGGATGGATGTTTGTTACTCTTTCACGTAAAAACTACTGAACGGATTTTGATGAAACTTTACAGTAATATAGCTTATACATCAGAATAACACATAGGATACTTTTTATCCCGATATTCCCACGGGATCGAAACTTACGCGGGTGAAACCGCGGGGCGCAGCTAGTCAGAATATAATGTTCCCACTGCTGGGACACAGGCCTCCTCTCTAAGAGTCACAAAAAAACTGCATTTATAGGAAGGTTAATTTAGGCCTGATTATAATTTCTATAGACCCTTCGGCAGTTCGGCTGACGTAGAAAAACAGTTTGAAACTGTGTTAATATTGTGCAAGTGTTGGTTTCAATTTCAGCAAACTTTGTCATTTTTTGCTAGATTTGCTGGTCTAAATACTGCACACTAATTGCCTTAGTATTTTTCCATACTATAATTTCGAAAATAACTCTGTATGTATGTTACATTTTCACGGCTAAACCACTCAACGGATTTCGAAAAAATTGGCAAGGAGATAATTGGCATCCTGGGGAAGGTCAAGGTCACTTTTCGTCCCGGCAACAAGGGTCCCGTGGGTTAATTTTCGACATCCACGCGGGATCTTTGACAGTCGTTACGGGTAGTCATAAGCCCGAAAGTCTAACAATCAGTCTTACCAAGAGGTATCAGGAGGTCAGATAGGCAGTCGCTCCATATAAAATACTGGTATTCAGCTGCATCCAGTTATAATGGAAGCCGACCCCAACATAGTTGGGAAAAGGCTAGGCAGATGATGAGTTATTGTAAACCCCAAATAAAACGGATAGTACTAACAACGGGTAACTTGATCAAGCCTCTTAGATTTGACCGATATACTAATCTAGAACCACTAGACATGATAAGGTCTGAAGTGGGAGTTACTACTCTAATATTACAGAAATTATCAAAATTTTGTATTGTTTATTATTGCAACAACTAAACATATAGATCTGGGATAGATAGCTTCAAGTTTAATAAGCCTGGAAGCATTATGCAGTGATGGGACTTTATCTGACTCCATCAGGCACACCTTTACCTACCAGCATCACCTTATCACCAGCCACTCGGCGTAGGAAGTAATCGTGAGGAAACTTGGTGCACAGCAAGCGACGTAGTTTACGCTCTTTTCTTCTCTTTATGAGAGGAGGCTTTTGCTATGCAGTAAGACAAAGTAAGTAAGTAAAATTTCTAATTAGCGCAGTATATATTCCAACCAACACGGCCAAAGAAGTCTATGTTGATTATTTTGAAACATTAGAAAATCTGATTGACAAATTCGGCTTTAATCATTTTCATATTTTTGGAGATTTCAATCTCCCGCATATTGAGTGGCTTCCTGCTACAAACAATAACACGACTGCACTTATTAGTACTGGCTCATCATCTCTTTGTAGACATATGAGTAATTTCTTATCTTTGCTTAGCGCTTATCAATACAATAGTTTAAAAAATTATAAGGGGCGTATTCTGGATCTACTAATATCCAATAGCGAGTGCGCGATTTATGCACCTTCATGTAATTTGTTACCTCCCGATAAAAATCATCCACCATTTTGCGCCGATATAAGGTATAAAACGACGTTACAGACAATCAATCCTGTAAAAATTGTAAAGTATAACTATTACAAAGCTAATTACGAACTCATAAACAAAGAATTGGCCGATATAGATTGGACTAATCGTTTGCAGGGGTTGTCATCGGAGGATTGTCTGAATACTTTTTACGATGTTATTTTTAATGTTATAAGAACTTATACACCCTTTTCTAACTCACGTTCATCTAAATTCCCTGTGTGGTTCTCTAAATCACTAATTCGTATTTTCAAAAACAAGAACAGAGCCTGGGTGAAATGGAAAACGTATAATAACATTTCGGATTATGAACAATTTTCGCTTCTACGGCATAGATTTCAGGTCTTATGCAAGTCAAATTACGCTGACTACCTGAATTCTGTTGAGGACAATGTTAAAAAGAACGTAAAATACCTATGGAGCTATGTCAATAATCGTAAGGGTAATGTCGGCATTCCTTCCACTATGTTTTTTAAAAACCGGACATCCAATGATCCGAAGGAGATTTGCAATATGTTCATGGACTACTTTCAATCGGTTTATGAACCCTCAAACTTAAATTTGAACGAATGGCTACCCCCTGAAGAGAGTAGTGACAAATGCACTCATATTACTACCATTACGTTTAGCGAACATCAGGTCTTGAAGTCATTACAAGCTTTAGATTCCACTAAAGGTCCTGGACCGGATCAACTACCTCCTTATTTCCTTAAAAAGACTGCTAAGAGTATATACAGACCCCTGCAAATTATATTTAATATGTTTTTATCAGAGGGCACCTTCCCTGAACAATTTAAAAGGGCTAATATAACTCCTGTATATAAATCAGGGTCCAAACAAGAGGTCGAAAATTATCGCCCCATATCTATTTTGTCTGCTTTGTCGAAGCTTTTTGAAAGGCTTGTTTATCAGGAAATTCATAAGATAATTTACAGAATTATAATAGATGAACAACACGGATTTGTTAAAAGTAAATCTACAACTACTAATCTATTAATATTTACCGACTTTCTTTTTAACAATATGGATCAACAAGTACAAGTAGACGCAGTGTACACAGACTTTCAAAAAGCGTTCGACAAAGTAGACCACAATTTGCTTCTTACCAAAATTGCATTTAACGGCATACGAGGAGGTTTGCTTCGCTGGTTTGCATCATATGTTAGTAATAGATCACAAAGGGTTGTTATCAAAGGATTCCACTCGGCAACTACTGTTGTAACATCTGGCGTACCCCAGGGATCAATTTTAGGGCCTCTTTTATTCATTTTGTTCATAAATGATATTGGAAATTGTTTCAGACACTCAAAATTTTTGCTCTATGCTGACGACCTAAAAATCTTTAAAGCTATAAGAAAACCTGCAGATTGTTGTCAGTTACAAGAAGATTTAAATCGTTTCTCTGAATACTGCATTCAAAACAAACTTTACCTTAGTATTTCTAAATGTTTATCGATATCATTCACAAAAAATAAAAACATTTTAAATCATAATTATAATCTAAACAATGTAACTCTATTGAAAGCTCCATCCGTGCGAGACCTAGGGGTACTGCTAGATAACAAACTTCACCTTGATCAACATATTGATAACATCACCAAAAAAGCTTATCGTATGTATGGGTTCGTTATGAGATCAGCTACTGAATTTAAACACGCAAGCACTTATTCTCATCTCTATAAAGCACTAGTTAGATCTCAACTCGAATATGCAGTGGTAGTGTGGAACCCTTTTTATAATAAATATGTTGAGATGCTAGAAAAAGTGCAGCGCAAATTCCTCAGATCGATGCACTATAGGTGCTCCCACAATTTCCCAACCTATAAAAATCTACTTAATAAATACAATCTAATGAGTCTGAAGTCTAGACGTTTATATCTAGAAATTATGTTTCTTTTCGACGTATGCTATAACAGGTATAACTGCTCTGAGATTACTAATAAAATATGCTACTGTGTCCCAAGAACTGTTATTAGACGAGAGGTGCGCGCACGTCCTCTTTTTGCTGTGTCCCATTGCCGCACCAATGCTGGTTTGCGGGCGCCTCTACGTCGCTTGTGCAAAAACTATAATGATTTTTGTTCAGAAACTTCAGAATTAGATTTATTCTCAGTGTCAGCAAATAGATTTCGTTCTGCTTTGTTAAAGAAACTTAAGGATTCTGATGTATAGTTATTTGAACAGTCTTGTAGTCTTACTCGCATAGATTGTTCATTAGTAAAGTTATTTAAATTGTATATGCTGTGGATAACGGTGTGAGTTTCACATTTATATAATATCTTTTTTTATATTATTTGCGCAGATATAATGTGTTACTGTTTGTTTGTCCCAAATAAATAAATAAATAAATAAATAAATAAATAAGACATAGCCCTACAGGCCGACATAAATGTGGTAACTTATCGTCAGCTCATCGCCATTAGAACAGTTAACTATTTAGTAAGCTAAGCCATTACTGTGACATGACATGAATTATACTTCAAGTGAACAAAAAAAAAGGCGAACACTCGCCACAACGATAAAAGATTATGTTTCCAATTATTTAAACTCATATTTTACTGGCTTCTTCAGACTCTTACTGACTAAAACCCACCCGTGTTCCTTCCTTAGCCCTTTATGTTCCGGGGTAGCGGTAACCCTTAAGGACAATCCCGCTGCCCAAGACGATCCATTCACCCTCTTAGGGGTGGAATTTCGGTAAACACTTTCTTAGTAGATACCTACTCATCACAAAGAACACACCATCCAAATTTCAAGTACTCTAGGATCAGCGGCTTAGGCTGTGCGTCAATATATCAGTCAGTCAGGGCTTTGAATCTTATATACTATATAATATAGATTTTGATGGATAACAGCTATGTTCAAATTGTAATTTTATTCTTCTTTAGTACTAAAACCAAAAAAATAGTGAACAGGCGTCATATAAGGTTGACTGAACCACGAAACAGGTTAGACCACATCCCAGAGTAAGCCGTAAATGATGTTGATCGCTGCATCTAGCACGAGGATTTTTTTCCTGTATCAATTCACAAATATCACATGTAAAATACCCAAACTTCGGGTAGTATCATGGACAGTCATAAAAATATTCGATTTTTGGAATGAAAATCTCTCAACGTAGCTAAGCAGCTAATCGCATGCGCATCGCGTGGCATCAAGATGTATTCAGTGTCTATCTCTGTTTGCGAGTTAGTCAAAGATAGCATTGTTATTAGTTTAGCAGTGTCGTTGTCCTACAAAATCGACCCATAGTGCGTGCAAGGCCTACGGACTATAATAAAGTAGCTAAGTAGTAGCACTGCTATGCGGTTACTCCATATCTAAACCGAGTGCTTCAAACAATTTTGTTCTGGAGCGCGTGATACTATTCCATACAAGTTTAGACGTGATTAAAAACTCGTCTACTATAATTACGTTTATTTACGTCAGGCGCTGATTAATTTGACAGGACTAAACTAAAACTTATCTTCTGTCCTTTTCTTAATGGAATAGAAAGAAAAAGATGCACTGAACTTAAATTTAGTTTAGTTTGTGAACAACAGAATCGGCACCACAATCTCTTTGATATTTAGTTTTAGTTTTGGCGGTATAAAATTTCCACTAATGCTAAGATTTGAATGTAGGTGTTTTCCAATGATCACATTGAGAAGAAACCTTGGGACTTTCTGAAAGTAAAGATTAATTTATCCCTAACTAGGTTTTGATATAGCTAATGGGTAGAAGTATGGGTGCCTACTAGACAGCCAAACGGCCAAGTATAGGTCGATCGAGTAGGCCCGTTGGATACACGTACTTTTTTTTCACACATGTTTATTTTGCAACACGTTTTATTGCCGGTGATAAATAAATTAAATTCTCATTATTATGATAGTGAGAATTTAATTATTAGAGCTTAATAACATCATAATTGTGTAAAAACAAACATTACGACGGTAAACCCTGAAGGGCAGAGCCGTATAGTACTCTCGCACTCCTACAGCTACTAAATAGGTAGGTATTACATCGTGTTCAGTAAGAATTTTATGATAACCATATCGATTACAGAGATAAGGGCATGATAATGATAAAGCCCAAATTACTAATATTACCTTTGCATCTAGAATGTGCTGATAACGTAATGCACAAGTTCCAGAGTTGTTTGTATTTAGATAATTGTACGAAAAATTTATGTTATTGAACTCGTTTGATATATATAATATCACAGATTTTTTTTGTATTATTTATTATGGCTGTACGAGCAAAGCCATACATAGCAACTGTATTAATTTTATGGTGCCATCGACGTGCAGCGAATCAATAAAATGTACGTAGGTAATTTGAGTTAGCGATCAGTCCGATCAGTATAATATCAAAAGTATTCTTTTGCCGCGAGTCGATCGGAAGGCCAATCCCCGTAATTAAAAACGTTAATAATCTAGTCACAATCTCATTTGTCATTTCAGCGACAGTCAATATCTAAAATGTAGGGAAATTAGAGGTATTTTTTGACAGATGGATACTAAAATCAAACTGTGAACGTTCTGAAAATTACGAGAATTTTAAGAGTGTTTGTACTTGAACTATCAATAGACGAGTTGAATTATATTAGTTTTATCATAGAAAATGTCTTTACTCGTACAATGTCATCAACTTGAGTATCAAAGTACTTATGTATTTAGTTATCAAAAGCATTTGATTTTTTTTCACCAATTTATAAAGCTTAGAAACAAATATTTGAAATTTAATATTTGTACTGTAATTATAATCTATTAAATCGATTCATATTTCTGTGATGTAATGTAAATTCCCGATAACGAGAGCACACGAAGTTGTTATAATAAAGGTCACTCAAGTTCGCAATTATTGCAGACTTAAAAAGCTTTTAAATATCTTAAAATTAAATCAACAGATGATCTCTGGGGTATGTCTGTAAAAGTATATACATCTCTCATCGAAAGTATTGCGCCCTATTTAGATGTCATATTTGACGAAGGAATCTTTCCGGATCTTGTGAAACAGTAATAAAAGTAATAGTAAAGTAGTACCATTGTTCAAATCCGGTGGTAGTAAAGAATCCAACAATTATAGTCCTGTATCAGTTCTGCCAGTTCTCAGTAAGGTATTTGAAAGGATGGGGGTATTTGGATTTGGGTGTTGTGGCGCAGCCTGGGAGAGGCCTATGTCCAGCAGTGGACTGCAATAGGCTAAGTTTGTTTTTTGACTTTATTTTTACTTTTTGTGGTAGACTAATTATATTAGGTGCATCGTCTTCACATATAATTATATAATGAATGTATACAATACCTTGAAAAACATTGTATACAACAACAGTTTCTTGCCCATTCTTCTCCATAAGAACACTACCTTTTGGAAGGGGCGACTAGAATCAATTCTATTTTATTGTAATTTTTGACGTTCAAAAGTGCTTTTATTTGAAATAAATTATTTGACTTTTGGCTTTTGACTTTATAAATACATAATTTAACATCACGCCTGTACTCCTCGAAGGCAGAGGAGTACAGGTACAACCAAATTTTGACAGTTATGTTTAAGCCCCAAGTAACAGGCGGCGAGCCTATTGCCATCAATCAGACTCAAACCTGCTACTAAGAAATTCGAGATGGAAAAACCCAATATCACTTTGTCCGACCGCAAAAAACATACCGGTCTACATAAATGTATAATGGCTATTTAATTATGACATAAAACGCTCGCAAAACAAATTAAAAGATCACAATTGGCAACGCGTTACGGTCTATTATCGCTAATTTTTAACCGACTTCAATAAAGGAGGAAGTTCTCAATTCGACTGTTTTTTTTATGTTTGTTACGCGATATCTCCGGCAATTATAAATCGATTCCAAAAATTATTTTTTAATGGATAAGGTATACCTCAGAGGTGGTCCCATATAAATTTTATTAACTTTGCTTGGTTAGTTTTTCAGTTAGCTTCAAAAATACGTATTTTGTATTGATGATGTTATAATAATAATCATCAATATAAACTAAGTGACAACAAAATACGTATTATTAAAGATTAACTCAAAAACTACCCAAGCAACGTTATTAAAATTTATACATTTTTGAAATCAATTAACAATTGCAGGAGTTATTGCGTAACATGCTAACAAAAACAATTTCATTTAAGTACTTGAATTTTTACCAGTAATTTTGGTTTAAAAACCAAACTACTGAACCGATTTTGATAAAATTTCTATGAAACTAATCTGAAAGTATACCCTTTCAAATAAAAAAATAATTTTACAAATAGGCTTATAAATAACGGAGTTTTGAGGTAACAAACATAAAAACAAAATATTCAACTGAATTGATAACTTCCTCCTTTTTTAAGTCGGTTAAAAACAACGTAGATATATAATAACGAGCACAAAACAGAAATACTCGACAGTTGTATGTTATGACTGTGACAAGAAGGCTTCGACTCAACATTATGCTATGACTAGCTGCGCCCCGCGGTTTCACCCGCGTAAGTTTCGATCCCGTGGGAATATCGGGATAAAAAGCATCCTATGTGTTAATCCTGGTTATAAAGTATCTGTGTGTCAAATTTCATCCAAATCCGTTCAGTAGTTTTTGCGTGAAAGAGTAACAAACATCCATCCATCCTCACAAACTTTCGCATTTATAATATTATTAAGTAGGAAGTAGGATATGGGAGACCCACAGCACAGCGCTAATTTTCAGCGGTTACCCGAAAAGGACGCATGGAAACTAAGATCTACGAACGCCAACCAGCACCAACGTCTTAAAGTGCTTTCCAAGCCTCGGACGGGTCTCGATAATGTCACCCATCTACTAACCGATCGCCAACAAGTGCGACTGTTATTATCTACAAGACCCGATTATTTAGCCCGAGCGAGTCAGTGATTATCATTATGCTCTAAATAATATTATTTTTTCTAATTTGTATACACAGAACAAATTCGAGGATCTAATAGAGTTCAATTGTTTTTAAATTATTGTCACCTCGTTTGAGTTCAACACATTGAGACAGATTGCTCGTGAATAAAAGTGATATATTCATTCGAGGAAGTAGTTTGTAATCTATGTATACCTACATATTATTAAAAATTAATGGCACTTTTCGTGTGTCTGTGTTACTGCGTTGTTCTTCTAAACTACGCAACGGATTTAGATGTGGTTTATACTTATTGTTAAGAGAATTTATTCCGGAAGGTTCATGTGTAAAATTAATATGCTGAATTCATGGTTTCAGTTTGCCCACTGGTTTTTTTTGTCCTGTATATTAAAGCGATCTTTTGTCAAGTCGTAAAAAGCGTGCAAAGCAGGGGCAAGTCGCTTGTAAATAATAATTCTGAAAGAAGCGACTTACAGCTACAGATGAGATGGGAGATCAAAAACAATTATTTTAATCTACAGTAAAAACATTTACAGATTGGCAATTAAATTAAGATGATTAATATTTTATTATTTACTGTTATTTTACGGACTGTCACTATTGAATGATAAAGGTTAAGTACTTACTGACTGTGAGTGTGGGTATAATAATTATTATATAAGCTGTAATGGAATAATTTTCTTGCTCCTAAGGGTGATTTTTCAATCGATAGATAACTTTCAACTGTGGAATAATATTGACGTCTGATAGTTTTTGTATGGAAGTAATGTCAAAAATTCAAAACTATTACCCGGATTGAATTATCTGGCGTTGGAAAATTCAGCCCATAGACATTATAATTTATATTAAGGTTCATATTTGGTTTGCGCAAATATGACCATGTTTCCGAATTTCGTGTGAAACTCAAGTGGTTACCAATTCGCCTTCGCCGGAATGCTCATATTCTTTCCCTATTGTATAATGTGCTCTTTTCCCCTTCCACCCCTCTCTATTTTAAAAACCGTTTTCAGTATCTTTGCGACTCCCACACGAAGTTTTTGAGATCATCGGATAATTTAAAGCTTAAAATGCCAATGCATTCCACAACATTTTTCGACAAATCCTTCTCTGTTCAGGCCGCTCGTTTATGGAATGCATTGCCAGTTCAAATAAAACGCGCGTAATCGTTAGCTGTGTTTAAGAGACTGGTGAAGGAACATTACTTGTTGTTGTGATCTTGTTTTCGTAACGCAATAATCTGTAGTCGTCATTTATTTTCGTTGTTTGTATGTATATTTAGTATGTATTATACAGCTTATATGTATATATATTATATTATCTATGTATCTATTATAGTATATTATGTTGCACCACTGACAACCCCATTTTTATATATCCACGCAATCACTGTCCATTCCAAGGTTGCCTGGAAGAGATGGCAGAAAGCGATAAGGCCGCCCATTGTATGTTTTGTAGTAATAATTGTTTTTTTTTTGTTATGTATTTTCTGGTGTACAATAAAGTATATATAAATAAATAAATATAATCCGTAAGAAAACTACAAATCATTTTCCATTTTTTGTGACTAATTTTTAGCTCTAGCTTTTTTGCAAGTATGTCTGTCTATCTGTTAGTGCTTTTTTTTCTTTTCGGTGCGAAACCTTTAATTTGTACCCGGGCTTCGGTGATAAGAGTGTATACGTACATTTCCTGAATTCTTAACCGAGGGTACCTATACTAACCAATAAAATATTATTACGCAATGTAATAATATCTTCAATCGCTACAATCAATTAGACTTTATCGATTCCAGGAAAACAATAATTCACAATGAATATTGACAACAGTTTTATTTGTATTATTCAGAACTCTCAATGGTATAGCCACTATACCATTGGTAATTCTGCGCGAACAACCCGGGCCTCAAGACTGCTATTACAATAGTGTCAGAATGGTCTATCATTGATTTCATAATTGTTGATTTTGACAAGTTTGGTAATCTACTAATATAATGGCGTCATTATGACTTTCCAATGGTCAACCACTGACACTCCATCGAAAGAAATGGCTTATAATGGTAATCTCGTACATAATGACAACTGAATAAACGTTATTGTTGTGATCTCGTACTCCATAAGTGCACATAGCAGCTGATAGCGACACCTCGAGGAAAAAAAACGACACCATTCGCTACGTCACAGCAATCTCGCAATCGTGATTGGTTGCTATATAAAATATTGTTCCCTCACCCCTCTCCTTGAATATTATATAAGATGGCGAAATAAAATTAGAATTTGTTCGTTAACCTAACGCATCGTTTTTATTATAATAATCCTCAACACAGTCAAATAAAACCTGAGTTTTCACAAACCTCACCGCTGCTGCTACATTTTGGACCTTCGAACCGAACGTTGGGATATTGATACCTACAAGATCGCCGAGCGACCTTTGGACGGGGACCCTTGCACGTGGCGGATTGAGAAGAAAACGCAAAAGGTTTCATCGGAAATCGCATACGCAATCGGTGGGGCCAATCCTTACTCTTTTCCATCATTTCCTTAGTTCTATTTGGTGCTATAGTGTGTCTGTGCTCTTATTTCAGTGAAATTGCCGCATTGTATTTTCGGAATATCAAACTTCCAGTCAATTACCAACCTGGTGACGTTGCTAGCATCAGTGCCGTGTGTGATTGATCTGACGATCATAAACCGTGAGTACTCCTCTTTTCACTGACCACCAAAATGCCTATTGACTCTATTAAATCCCGTGACAAATCTCCTAATTTGCTAAGTGTAGAAAGTAGTGAGTTAGTTCGCGATTTAGTTAGGAAGCGTGGTATTATTAAGGGCAGGCTTACCAAATTTAACAATTATTTAGAGTCTTTAAAAGATTGTGATCATGATTTTCCTAATCAAAAACGCATTGATTTAAAGTTGAGGATTCAAGGATGTACTACTTTATTTTCTGAATTTAACGACATTCAAACTAAAATAGAAGAAAGAGTGTCTGATAGTGAATTAGGCGAACAATTAAATCAAAGAGAACAATTTGAAGATAGTTATTACAGTTTAATATCACTAGCTGAATTTATGATGAACACTGATGAGGTTGCTGACTGCTCCAAGTCATGTCATAGTCATAATAACAACCAATTTATACATTCTGTCAAGTTACCCACTATCTCCATGCCTACATTTGACGGTTCCTATGAGCACTGGCTGGAATTCAGAGACACATTTACCTCACTAGTTCATAATTCTAAGGATATTTCCAATATACAAAAGTTTCACTATCTCAAATCATCCTTAAAAGACAGCGCAGAACTAGTTATACATTCCATAGAATTTTCTTCTGATAATTATCAGGTTGCATGGGACTTGTTGCTCAATCGATATAATAATTGCGGACTTTTAGTTGATCACCATATTAAATCATTATTAAATATAATTGCAATAACTAAAGAGTCGCCTTCTTCGATCAGAAACTTAATAGACACTATTTTGAAAAATTTACGTGCACTTAAGATCCTAGGTGAGCCTACAGACTACTGGGATAGCTTAATTATTAATATCATGGTGTCGAAGTTAGATAAAATCACTGAAAGAGAATGGGGTTCTCATAAGTGTACATTGTTCCCTAATCCAAACGAGAATAATTCTAAGCGTTTATCGGTGGATGTCTTAATTAACTTTTTGCGCAATAAAGCAGACATGCTGGAGGCATTGCAGCGTTCACATAGCAAAGAAGCTCAAAGCACTGATAGCAAAAAACAACACTCAAAATGTTATATTAAGTCACACTGCAATGTTTCTAGCGGACCGAGTAAATCAAATAAACAACGCGGCAAGTTAACATGCGCAAAATGCAACGCGAATCATCCACTGTATACGTGTACAGAGTTTATCGAGTGCGACTTAGACACAAAGCTTAAACTGGTACGCGAGCATAACTTATGTGAGAATTGTTTACATTCGAGACACTCAGTAAATAATTGTAGGTTTGGGCCTTGTCGACACTGCAATCAAAAACATAACTCATTATTGCACAATCATAACGCTAATAGTTCGGTTACTTTGCATACCACAACGAACACTGAGGCGTCGCGTGCTAATGTGAGGGAAGCGCCTGCGCACCTCCCCGCGGCCGCACCAGCCGCCTCGGACTCCGCAATCCCTATTCAAGTAAACAAGGCACACATGCAAACGCAATCGATTAAATCTATAGGTGTGCAGTCCGTGTTATTGTCAACAGCTATCGTTGAAGTAGCAGATGTACACGGTAAATACCATAAAGCGCGTGCGCTCCTTGATAATGGAAGCCAGCGCTGTTTCATTTCTAAATCATTATGTCAACTCTTGAACACATCATTAATACAGTCCACAAACGAAGTTCGCGGCGTAGGTGATTCGGTAGTACATTGCTCGCAAGCTTGTAATATCATTATCAAATCCTGCGTCGATAATTCATTTACTACGCGCATTAATTGTTATGTGCTGCCTAGGATTACGGCTTCGATGCCTGCCGTGTGTAAATTAAGCGCGCAAGTCTGTATTCCAGATAACATACGGTTAGCCGATCCGGAGTTTCTAGACTATAAAAATATTGACATTTTAATTGGCGCAGATAGGTTTTGGGATCTGTTAGAAGACGGTAAGATTCGCTTGTCTAGTGGTCCGTTTCTACAGAACACCAAACTAGGCTGGATTATTTCCGGACCTATAGTTAATTATACGCGCAAAAATACGCCAATTCATTGCAATATTATTAATTCTTTAGATACGCAACTTCGATTGTTCTGGGAGATTGAGGAGCTGTCTAAGGTCAGAGACGCACAGACTGAGGAAGAACGTGCATGCGAAGATCACTTTGTTCGCACTACTGCTCGCAATAGCGAGGGGAGATTCTGCGTGCACATTCCACTCCATCAGTCACCTGATACCTTGGGGGATTCTTATACACAAGCAGAACGTCGATTTCTTGCGCTAGAAAAACGTCTGCAGCGTTCGCCTGAATATCAAAATCTTTATTCCAACTTTTTAAAGGAGTATCTTAGTTTAGGCCATATGACACAGGTAGATTCCTATGAATCCCCGTGTTATTTCATGCCGCATCATGGCGTGTTCCGCGAGCTCAGCACCACCACCAAGTTGCGCGTAGTGTTTGACGCAAGCGCACCATCGAGCTCGGGTAAGTCACTGAATGATTTGCAACTAGTTGGCCCTCCTATACAGGGTGATCTCATTGCAATTCTTCTCCGCTTCCGGCAGCATAAGTACGTCGCGTGCGCCGACGTGGAGAAGATGTACCGGCAGTGTCTAGTAGATGAGAGTCAGCGCAGCTTGCAAATGATTCTGTGGCGTGACCATCCCTCAAAGCCGTTAGGTATATTTAAATTAAACACCGTGACGTATGGAACCGCCTCCGCGCCTTTTCTAAGTGTTAGGTGCCTGAAACAATTAGCATCTGAATCTCCTGATCCTGATGTCGCGCGAGCTATAAAAGAGGATTTTTATGTCGACGACTATATTACGGGCTTAGATGATAAAGTTAAATTATTAGATTTATGCGATAAAACTCAGAAGACGCTGCAGTCGGGCTGCTTTCCACTTAGGAAGTGGATATTTAATTTTAAACACGATGATGACCGTCAGTCGTCTAGTCAGTTTAAACCATTAAGTTTAGATGAAAATGTTAGTTCTAAAACCTTAGGAATAGGCTGGCATAACGCAAGCGACAACTTTTATTTTAATTCTCATGTTAACATTGAAAATAACAAGGCTATTACAAAGAGGTCTATTTTATCAAACGTTTCGCAAATATTTGACCCTCTCGGCTTGTTAAGTCCTGTAATAATTGTTGTCAAAGTTCTTTTACAACAATTATGGTTATTAAAAATAGGTTGGGATGATAATGTTCCTGATGACACGGCGCGCGTGTGGAACCGGTTTGTTATTTCATTGCAAGCGCTAAACACTGTTCGTATACCTCGCCACGCTATAGGTACACAGCCTATGTATATTGAGTTACACATTTTTAGCGACGCATCTCAGACGGCGTACGGCGCGTGCTTATATGTTCGCACAGTTAACAATGATTTAACAGTATCAGTTAGATTATTGTTTTCAAAAACAAAGGTCGCGCCTTTAAAACCTATTAGTATACCACGTCTCGAACTTTGTGGGGCTTTATTAGGTGCTCGTCTGTATGACAAGGTACGCAACTCATTACGTTGTAAGTTCAATAGCGTAGTATTTTGGACAGATTCCACTATTGTTTTAGGCTGGCTGCACATGAAGCCCAACCAACTTAAGACATTCGTTCAAAATAGGATCGCAGAAATTCATGACCTTACACTAGACGTCCCGTGGCGTCACGTACGCAGTGGAGATAACCCCGCCGATCTTGCGTCGCGCGGTGCTCAATTGGAAGATCTTTCTTCGTCTACCTTGTGGTGGGAGGGTCCTGAATTTCTTCGTGACCCTAGTTTTTCAATAGATGATCACAGAAGTTCGGATTCGTTCACACATCGCGAGTTGCCTGAGGTCAAGTCATGCGTCACTGCCGTTGTAGCTCGGGATTGTTGTGAATCATCTTTGTTTCCCTTCCATCGGTTCTCTCAATTTAAACGTATGAGGCGTGCGGCCGCCTTTATGTTACGTTTTATTAATAACAGTCGTTGTAAAAATAATAAGCGTACGGGCGGCCTTAGTGTAGACGAGTTAGACCATGCTGATAAAACATTAGCTCGATTTTGTCAAATGGAATCTTATCCAGTTGAATACAAGGCATTATCTAATAATGAGACTATTAAAAGTAAAAGTTGTTTGTCTAAATTGAATTTGTTTCTAGATGATCACAAATTAATGCGCGTAGGTGGTCGGTTAGTTAATTCTGATGAATTTATTTATGGTAAAAAACATCCAATTGTAGTTCATAGTAAACATCATTTTACCACTTTATTATTTCGTCATGAGCACATTCAGCTTCTCCACGCTGCTCCGCAGGCACTACTTTTTAATTTACGCGAATCATGGTGGCCTGTCGGAGGTAGGAACTTGGCTCGCCAGGTAGTGCATAGTTGTGTTACGTGCACTCGCATTAGAGGTAAGACGCTTAGCCCTCTGATGGGTAACTTACCTAGGGAGCGAGTTACACCTAGTATTCCATTCGTTCGATGTGGGGTGGATTACGCTGGGCCAGTGCTCATTCTGAACCGCAAAGGTAGGGGTGCTAGGCTTATCAAAGGGTACATTTGTCTTTTTATTTGTTTCGTGACACGTGCTGTACACCTGGAGTTAGTCAGTGACCTCTCCAGTGAAGCGTTTTTATGTACTTTAAAAAGATTTATTTCACGCCGGGGTAAGCCTGCAGATATATACTCCGATAATGGTCGTAATTTCGTAGGTGTAATGAATGATTTTTCAAAATTTTTAAGTAACTGTAGCAGTGATATTTTAGAATTCGCATCGAGTCAAAATATCAACTTCCATTTTATTCCCCCTTATTCTCCGCATTTTGGTGGTCTGTGGGAGGCAGGAGTCAAGTCGAGTAAATATCATCTTCGTCGTGTGATTGGTAACGCGCACCTCACGTTCGAAGAGTACAGCACAGTATTGGCTCAAATAGAAGCCGTACTAAATTCCCGACCTCTGTCTCCTCTTTCCCCCGATCCTCATGATTTTTCCCCGCTCACTCCCGGTCACTTCCTTATTGGCCGACCACTAACTGCGCCAGCCGGCGATGACCTACGTGATGTTCCAGCTAGTCGTCTCCAGCGATCCCAGAGGGTAGAACAACTTCGCCAACACTTCTGGAACCGGTGGGCGAAGGAATACATCTCCGAGCTGCAGGTGCGAACAAAATGGACGGCGAATAAGGACGAGCTCAAACCAAATTCTTTAGTGGTTATTAAGGATAATAATCTCCCACCTTTGAAGTGGCACTTGGGACGTGTCCTTTGCACTATTCCAGGAAAGGATGGCATATCCCGGGTGGCTGATATACAGACGTCATCGGGCGTGGTGAGACGCGCATACACCAAGATTTGTCCCCTAATACCGGACGTGATCGACACTGATGCAGTGACTGAAGACCATTGAAAGCCACTGCTTCCAAGGCCGGGGGCATGTTGTGATCTCGTACTCCATAAGTGCACATAGCAGCTGATAGCGACACCTCGAGGAAAAAAAACGACACCATTCGCTACGTCACAGCAATCTCGCAATCGTGATTGGTTGCTATATAAAATATTGTTCCCTCACCCCTCTCCTTGAATATTATATAAGATGGCGAAATAAAATTAGAATTTGTTCGTTAACCTAACGCATCGTTTTTATTATAATAATCCTCAACACAGTCAAATAAAACCTGAGTTTTCACAAACCTCACCGCTGCTGCTACATTATGTTTACTGCTATTTACGAACTTCTTACTACTTCAGATTGCAAACATTAATACGTAATATGTAAAAATATATATTAAAAAATTAATTCTAGCATAGTTTTTCTCAGACTATTGACCGACCAATGATCGACCATTATGAATTTAGCAGATTACGAACTTTTAGCAAAATGACAATGGGATCGTGTTGGAATGACGAATTTATAAAAATAGCAGACTTGGGCCCCAGTACACTGTAGTGGTTGTTCGCGCAGCTGTGGTGTTGGAGGTAAGCAGGTTCTATTTACAGAACAAACTTAAGTTCGTAGAACCTAGATGATAACGGTCCCTTGAGAATTAAGGTGCCTTTGCGAAATGTGATAACCCCGTTGTGTTTTACAGTTTTATTTTTGTATTTAAAAGAATGGAAAAGGGAGGAAGCCTTTGCTCTGCAGTGGGACAATACAGCCGATCTATTCTGTAAACATATCACCGTGAAAACATATCACCGTGAAAATATATCACCGTGCAAACATATCACTGTGAAAACTCAGGTGAAGTGAGCTGTCATTCCACTTGATGGGGGAAGAATTGACAATATTGACAGCTCACTTCATCTAACTTTTCACGGTGAGATTTTTACAGAATAGGCCAGCAGGCTAGTTAGATTATGTATTTACATCGTTCGTTGTGCAAGCATATAGAACTTTGGCTGAGAATACTTTGAATAGTAAAGACTTATCACGTTTTATCACACTTCCTTACAAATATTTAAGTGTGATATAAGTAGGTAATCGCGCGTTTTTTTTTTAAAGAAGAACAATTTTAAATTAACTGCCTATCTGACCTCCACAACCCAGTCACTGGGCAACACGATACCCCTTGGTAAGACTGGTTGTATATTTTGCTATTTTGAATAATTACTGATGATTTCTACATAATTCAATATACATAATATATGGTCAGTGGTCACTCAATATCATCCAATAGTAGGCTATCCAACACTTTTACGAATTTTACATCGATAACGCTGACTCGCACAATATAATCTTTAATGTTTATAAATCACTATAATATCATGTGTCAACGGGTTTTATTGCACGCACAATGTTGATCTAGTTTCAAGGATTATATTTTTAAATAATTTGTAATATGATATGTACTGTCCGGAACAGACTGTCTTATCTATAAAGACGCTGTCAAACCAGTAAACACGACGATAACGTGAGATAACAATACGCATAAATTACAAATAGAATGCTCTTAAATAACCACTGAACGTAAATAACTGTTAAATACAGAAGTCAAAGTTAACTGGACATAGAATTTAAAGATAGAGTGAAGGCTATAGTTTTTATACTTAGCTATGTATCAACTAGCTACAACAAAATTAAATTATGTCTTAATAACAGCACATGGTCCAAATTTTTGTGTGCCTAACGATCATGAAATTATTCTGGAGTAATTAACACTCGTTTTTATAGAAATTATTTTAATATGCACTGCGCTGAAGTAATCTTTCGACGCAATCAAAGGGTCATTGTTGTATTCGATAAGATAAATTTTGATTGAGAAGTCTGTGTGGAAACTAACTGTCACAATTTATATCTGAAGAATAAGATATTAATGTATACTTTGCGCTTAAAATAAATTATACAAAAATATGTTTTCATTCATAAAATAGAGTCACAACGGCAAAATAGTTACAATACATACCGGTTCGTAGATCACGCAATGCAAAAAATTCTTCCATTGAGATGTTGTCACATAACACACAAAAAGCAAAACAATTCTCTGAAATGCCACTAAATCACAACACCAACCTTTTCTGTAGGAACCGCTTCCGAAACTCTATATAGGCTGACCGGCCTTTATCTTCAGTGTCTGCTATGGCGACACGTCCGTGCAGGGGTACTCTGTGGCCGGAGATGCCGTAGTCCATTTGTAGGTCTACGATGAGCATGAGCGTGAAGAGTACGAGAAAGGCGCTGACGGCGAGCGCCAGTCGCTCCTTTAGCTTCATGTTGAGCATAATGCGCGCGGTCTTGCTGCGCGGCGCGATGGGACTGTGCGCATGTTCCTCGGGCGTCGGCGACCGCTTACAGTCGCGCCGCCTGCGCCGCCACCGCGCACGCGCCCACCCGCTTACGCTGCAAACAATAACAACACATTAGGGCCGTGCACGTGGATGAAGGAAATAGGGGAAATAACATTTTTTTTTTTTAATAAAACAAATCGATTGCTCTCTTATAATTTTATTAATCTGTTCTATGATGTCGAACAGCTCCATTTTCTGGCAGCAACCCTTAAAGCAGGAAAAATAATATTCACGGAAAAATATAATATGAGTTATCTCTACTTAGAAAAGCTTATTTCTTCTGCAGATTGTTTGTGCAGAGAATTATAGATAATATTTTTACAACAACGTTTAGGTAACCTGATAAAACGATAGGTAGGTAATGGGTAGCTCAACGGTGTGACCTACATCGGAAACTATCTCTTGTAATGATATAAACAAAAAAAAAATGTCAACGTCGTGACTAGTCTCATTTCTTTTTCTAATAATGCCTTTAAAACATTGTCTCTATTATTCATATATTAAAATTTCTCGACAACAAAAAAAAAAACACAACACTTGTACAAAATTCATTCTACTTAATCAGTTTTCACGCATATTTCCACTTTCCACAACCTGCTTTTTCCTTCGCCTGAAGTACCAATGATCGAGCCCTTGGTAATCCCGAAACAAAACCGTATGTTCTAGAAAATTGTATAAGTCATACAACAATAGTATTTTTTTTTAGAACAGGGCATTTGTTAACATATTTATTTGACCTCTACCCGAATCTCGTAGAAAAAACCAGAAAAACTGGTCTCTTATTCTATTGAAACTCCGTACTACGTTAGGCCAGCTCAAGAGCTTCAAAGTGTCACCACTGTCGACTACATACGACGACATATCAAGCTATACATTTCCAGTTTTAGCTGACCGCATTGTATAGACTTTTCGTACAATGCGAAGTCAGATTATACTGGAAATTAATATGTCGCCGTGCGTACATACGTTCCTTATCAATATGTAATTTGTAAAGCCAATACATCGCGCATAAAAGAAAATTCTTTTAGTCATACATGTCTAAATAATAGAGGATTGCTAAATAAGTGTTGGCAGATAGGCTATGATTGCAAAACTTGTGAGTATGAGGCGTCATGTGGAACGCATGCAAAATAGAACATTTTAGAAACATGACGCTTCTGCGCAAGGAACAAAGTTCAATGCCTGCATGTTTACAGTTTACTCGAGTAATGTTTAAGGTTAGAAATTTCATAATTATTATAATTTTCTTTCGTCAGACAAGCGTTACACAGAGATGATGATGATTTTGATAATAGAACTATATAGTAGGTACCTAAAGAAATATGTTTTTTCAAGAAGTTTTCCTTATTCAAATAGTAAAATCAAGTTTATCTTTTACATAAAAAATAATCATTGCCGAATATGACGTATTTAAATACATAATATACGTAGGTAGGTGTTTAAATTTTATGGCTAGCATAAATCACAATTCTGACTCGCTGATGATTTGATAATAATCTCTTTTTACAACTGTTAGGTTTTATCGATTTTTATATGTATTATCGCACTCCTTACCTATATTTTGTAATGTAAAGCTAAACTATATTATAATGACTACTGTATTTGACTTTGATTGACGCCTAATGGACATTTAGAGGGCTCTATCTAGTTTAGAAGTCATGGCATATCCAATGGTTTTAAGATTTTTTAAACACAATTGCTTTAGCTAGATTTTTTGGAGTAGATCATGTAGGTACATAACCCGAATAGAAAAAGCTATAGATAACTATATGTTTTTCTCTAAAACTGCACATTGAGTATAGAGCCTCATTTGTCACAGCAACCAGAGGGGCAATTCTCGTAATTTTAAGAACGTTCACAGTCTGATCTCAGTCCTAAACTGTCAAAAAAACACTCTAATTTCCCTACATTTTGACAAGTTTTTGTCATTTTTTTGTCGCCGAGATGAGACTGCGACTAGATTTTGAACGTTTTAAATTACGAGAATTGGACTTCTGATTTATAAGCCTTTGTTTGTCAGCAATAATAATAAAAAAACCGGGAGTGCCGGCAGAAGTGAAAACTTAAATATTAATGTTCTGCATTTTTGATATTTTGGAATGGTTAGAGAATAATTTTGTACGAATTGCTTTCGTTATCAGTATAAAAGTATTATTATTTATGTGGTAGGATACAATATTTATTCATTGCGCTATCGTACACAAACATGACAATTATCGAACATTCGCGCAAGCGCCTTGCGCCGCCTGCCCTCTCTCCATCCGTCTTACGAATTCTCGATCAGGTCACGTGTCCTGACGCGAGTTTAGAGATTTTTACCCATTCCAAAAAAAATACGCAGCGCCGCTAAAGAAGTTTTCACTTCAACATTCGCGCAAGCGCCTTGCGCCGCCTGCCCTCTCTCCATCCGTCTTACGAATTCTCGATCAGGTCACGTGTCCTGACGCGAGTTTAGAGATTTTTACGCATTCCAAAAAAAATACGCAGCGCCGCTAAAGAAGTTTTCACTTCAAAAATGCACAGTTTTTTATATATTAGTGCTGTGATTACCGATTTACCTAGTCTTGCTCATCAGCAATAACCATTCAAATTAAAAATTTAATGCACCACTAGATTTAGCTAATAAATTATTATTCAGAAAGTGTTGATCCGAAGTCTGTAACAAAATTTCTAAGCTGATCATAGATCTAAGGAAAATCATTATAAAATAATGCGTTTCTATACGCGCAGACGTTGAACTGCGGGAAAGCGCTACTAGACTACGAGACAGGCTGACAGGTATCCCTCTACATACATACATCAAAGTTATGGACTAATGGCAAAATTATCCACGTGGATAACTATGACTACTCCGTACTACTCTGAAAACATAACTGGCGAAATGTGGTTGTACTATCCTACTTTCTACTAATTCCTACTAATATTATAAACGTGAAATTTTGTGAGGATGGATAGAGTGAGAACATAAAGGTTGATTATTATAAGAGTTCCCTATGTTATTTTAGCTGCATTCACTACAATAGATAGGATTATTTCAGATGCTTTATAGGGTGTAAAAAGAAACATCTCGAAGCCGTCATATACGCATTCTGTACATCAAAGTAACTGTGTACAAAAATAATTCCTGGGAAACTACATTTATTTTTGGTTTGAAAATTCGCAGTTTACGGTAATGCGCAATGTAAAGCACGCAAAGCATTGTGCTTATACGTGCTTGCAACGGTACAGGGATCGTGGGAGTACTTAAAGTTAAGGTGATTGCGTAGTGATTACCGCGAAATTCAAATTTTCTTACGTTTTTTGCAATTTGCAAGTCAGTTTCAGGTTGTATCTTGATCAAAATATGATTTGCGACTATAACAGGTACTTATTCACAGAATTATAGTCATTAGAATCATTAATACATCTTCCTAAGTTAGATTTGTACCACAAGAAGAAATCTCCTAGGGAAAAGTGTTTATGGTACAAATCTCACTTATAAAGATGTATGAATGTTTCTTATGATTATAATTCTGTAACCACGTACCTGTTATACTCGCGAATCAAATTTTGATCAAGATACAACCTGACACTGACCTGCAAATTGCAAAAAACGTAAGAAAATTTGAATTTCGCGGTCTACTACTTCCCATTCACCTTAAGTAATAACATTATTTAAAACTGTTTTCGTAAAAAATCGTCAAAATAAGTTGGAACCTTAATAATAGTCAATATCTCTAACCAGAAGGTTTCTACGTATGGTCCATTTAAAAAATGATCATAATAACGGAAAGAACAAGTGACTCTCGGTTTCATTAAGGGTATTTATACACCCGTTATAATTCGACACCAAGGCAAGCCAAGTTCAAAAACATTCGCTTTCCTCAACAATAAAGTGAGAGTATTGCCTACGTAAATCAAACGGTCATACTAACAAATATAAACCGTTTAACATAATTAAGCTGTACGTAATGTACAGACGCCAGCGCCAGCACATCAAGCTACGACAATCTGTCAAATTTCTCTAATAGATTTTCAACTTTATTGCTGAAACATAAGGTTCAAAGTTGATTGGGAAAATTTTACAGTTTCGGGTAGCTTGATGTTTTGGCGTCTGTACTACACAATCCGAGAAAGTTGGTCGGTATTCCAAGAAAGTCCTCCTCACGTCTGACTAACATATTGAATCTGTGAGAGTTTAAGATCACGTGGAGGTTATCTATCGTGTGCCTGTGTTGAATACTGGAGCACTAGACAGTGGACACTACTGTCCGGGTAGAAAATTGACCCTGAATTTTGATATGGGCAGTTTTGGAGCATCAGTCTAAGCGATGTCATAACGAGTAGTACGAGTATAAGAATATCACTGGTTTAATAAAAGGTGACTATAGTGGTCTTATCACTGCCATGGTTTTCTCCAAGGAAGTTTTCTTTAAAGAGGAAGTCATGGATAAAAAAATTAGGAAATAAATATTGGGTAGTAAAAATACAAAGTAGGGAGTCTTTATTTTATAACGTGCATCTTATTTATGCAGAATAAACAATTATTCTTTATTTTCTTTCATTCTTCCTATCTCCATCCTAATCATAGGATGTAAACCACTGCAGACTGATGATGATCAATAATAAAAATACCTACATAGTTCCCAATTTGCGCGTCACCGGTTCTACTGAATCATGACTCGAAACGAGTAAACAACTTTAGTCATTATTTTTGAGACGCTCTCATTTTACCAGTAAGTATGTACAACAGTTTAGCAGTTATTTATTAAATGACAATTAGTTCACGATATAGGTGACTAACGACACATATTTGATTGTAATTAGTGGTCATCATTGTAGTGTCGTTGTTTTAAATGGAAATGGAAATAACCAGAATCTTTGATTATTTATTGAATTGTTTTACTTTGCCTTTATTGTTTTACTTTATCTTATAGCTCTTTTTTCTTTTATATTCTCATCTCACTTCTGTTTTTCTCATCGTGGATACCTACGGAGTAAAGTAGGTCGCACGTAAGTGGTAACAGTTTGACCTTGAGGTGGGTTAGCGTAGTACCACTGACGTGCGGCCTACTGTACTAATAGAATAGAATCGTTTTCTTTTCGAGAAGCTAATCTAATGTTGAAGTAGCCGGTATTTACATTAAGGCTCCCGCAGAAAGGTGCGACGCAACGCTAGAGTCGCGTAGTAGAGTAATTATTATGAAAACTTCATGTAAATAGAACCAGAATCGCGTCGTAGCGTCGCGCCTGTTTGCGAGGAGCCTTTACAGTTCTTTTCTAGTTAAAACAACATTCGTCGGAGTAAGCAACACTGATAACAGAATAATTAATTCGTATTCTTGTCAGCCAGCCCAAATTGATAACAATGAGGTATGACTTTTATCAGCTGAAATCAAATTTCATAATACCTTATATCCTGTGATAAGGAAGGACCAAGGTGTTACTAACAACTCTAACTAAATAAACAAATTAATGTTTCTAACTACGCGTTCAAAACTAGTGGGGTTACTATCCGTTGCTAATCTCGTCATTATGGCATAGATTCTTCAAATAGAAGTATTTTGAAACTATCAAATAAATCATAACTTATACTTTTTTATTTAAAAAAAAATCTAAATAATAGTGCTGGGCCACCTATGAGTTTTGCTGATCTTTGATTAGCTATAGTGATAAAACTATTCGATATAATTTTATAAAATTTTGGTAATTAGATAAACGAAGCTTACATTATTGTCCTACTAGCAACGCCCCGCGGTTTCATCCGCATAAGTTTCGGTCCCATGGGAATAACGGGATAAAAAATCCTATGTGTTAATCCTTATTACAAACTATATGTGCCAAATTTCATCCAAATCCGTGCAGTAGTTTTTACGTGAAAGAATAACAAACATCCATTCTAACAAACTTTCGCGTTTATAATATTAGTAGGACAGTCGTCCCCACATTGTATACCTACCTAGTCAGATACAAAGTTACAGTGCAGTTCGTTCATCACTTACTTGAAATATTTATATTGTAACAAAGTAACGCTTAAGCTATAATATTTTTGGACGGAGACACGCGACATCGGTCAATGTTTGATTATTATGATAATACACCCGCCGATCGTTTTCAAGCTTCTATAGAAAACGGTCGAAAGACAAAGTATTGAATTTACTAAGATTTCATTGACCCGGAGTAATACGTACAAAAAATCATAATGTATGCCTTAATAATAAGGCTGTATCTATTTGCACTGCGCGTTTGTCTTAGCGTAAACGCCTCGTAGACGCTACATAAAGGCGTCTTGTAACGTCGCTTAGACGCCTCATAGAGTCGCGTAGTCTCCTCGTAGCGTCGCGTAGACGCCTTGTAGCCTTGCGTAGACGCCTATAGCCCCGCGTAGACGCCTCCTCCTAGCCTTGCATAGTTGCCTCGTAGCTCCGGGTAAACAACAACGTACAGTATCTACGTGTTTGTGTTATTTCTTTATCATGTTTAGTGACTGAACTGACCCGTTGGTTTCGTGGTCGTAAGCACGATTGCTGAGCGTGAAGTCCCGAGTTCGATTCCCGGTTCGGGCAGTGTTATTGAGTTTTTCTATTAGGAATATCTTAGTAACAGCCCTGAGTTTGGAGGTTTGCGGTATGATATCTCTGTGCCTCGGAAAGCACGTTAAGCCGTTGGTCCTCGTGTCGGATTGCCGTCCCATCGCACTATAAGAGTGAGGGAAGAGGGAGTGCACCTGTGTCTGCGCGCACACTTGCGCACTATAATATCACCCATGCCGAAGCCTAATCTCCGTTGAGATTGGCCGCCGTGGCCGCAATACGGTCTGTAGGACTTTTATACACCGCGTTAACGAATACGTCTTTTTAGAGTAATACTCAAAGACATGCAGTAATATTAGACGTCAGCTTAAAATTACTTGTTGTTTACATGTTACATTGTAATAGTAGTAACGGTAATACGTTTACTGATGACCTGTAATGACCTTGTTACACGAGTAATGCTGGTTGACTGACGTGTGCTTGTTTAATTAGAATATTTTATTGAACATATTTTTGAAGTACATATTTGTGTGCATTTATAATTAGTTATTATTTGGTTACATTGCTAGGTTTGTAGAATTTTTAAGTAATTAACTAATGTTTTAAAACTTTTAAAGTGAATATTTTTTCTTTGCGCATCAATCTTAATTGTCAAACTTTTGAAAGAATCTTTTGTTGTTTTTTTATCATTTAAAAAAGTATCATGTTATTCATTTTATGCCTTAAAGTTTCTTGCTTTTTAGAAATTAAATATGTGGCCACTAACAATCAACATATTATTTGACCAGAAGGTAATTTAATTTTTTTCTCGTAATTTAAAACGTTCAAAATCTAGTTGCAGTCTCATCTCGGCGACAAAAAAAATTCAAAAACTTGTCAAAATGTAAGGAAACTAGAGGTATTTTTGACAGATTTGAGATCAGACTGTGAACGTTCTTAAAATTACGAGAATTGCCCCTCAGAGGTTGTTGACTTGTGGCTTTAGTTAATAAATAAATAATAAAATTAAACGTGAGATGTGATCATAGATTTGATAGTTGGATTGACTTGTTCAAGCTATTAGTATTCTACATCCTTTGTTCGTGATAGTATCACATCAATATATTTTTTAAAGATATCGTCAGTCTACGTACATAATTAATATTATCTTTGACTGTGAATACTGAAGATTGTTGTCAAAATCTGCCCCTTTGAAGAAGTTGAAAAATCATTAACATTCGATATTATTACGTATTTATCAGATATTTTGTATCAAATCCGAATAGATTTATCACTATATCAACCTGATAATCTTTGGTATCATTGGTATAATCATGATTATTCATTAATCAATACCGAACCCTACCTGGTAATTTAAATCTGATATTTTATTATCGAAAGCCAGTAGTTGATTCATTTTAATTAATATTAACTGGATGATAAACATTTTTTCGCACAAAAAAAACGATCAATTACCTACTATTTTTTTTAAGATACCAAGTTGATAAAGTATCAAGAAAGTTACATTAAACTGGGCACGTTCATAAATGGCAAAAAATGTTATAAAATATGATAAAAAGCATGTGCGTACTAAATAAATATGTAGTTTACAAAATTGACTATAAAAATGCAAATTCGCCATCAGTACTAATTTCATACAGAATGCACGAAGTAGATACTATTTTATAGCATCAATTTCAAGTTGAACATCTCTCAATATTATTTTTATACCATTACTGAAATGTAATAATAAAATCTATGTTTCAGCACAATTTGAAAGTTTCGTCGATTGGCAACAGATGTGGAGATATTTAGGAAATACTGGGTAGTGTGTATTTTTAACAAAACTCTATAAAGTTGTTTGAGCACCGACCTAAGTATTCGAGTTACGAGTACGTACGTGGACGAAACAATCAATTTATAGTATCTTTGGTGCCGCCACCTGCCAAATTCTTTTCGAAAATATAGTATGTTACTAGTTTCTATCCGCAGCTTCGCCCGCGTTGAAGGTCGGAAATTATTCCACGGGAACGTATTATTGGTATAAAAAATATCCTATGTTCTAATTCGTGTGTCAAATTACATACAATTCCGTTCAGCCGTTAAGGCGTGAAAAGATAACAAACAGACAGAGGTACTTTCAGATTTACATTTTTTTTATAAGTATTTTTCTAGTGGCTCACTCATCATTATGAACAACTATTACTATGGGGACAAACTTGAAATCGCGAAAAAAAAAATCTGCTGTTCCCTGCATTTTGACGAGTTATGCGAACATAAATGTAGGGAACAGCTGTTTTTTTTTCACAGACGGATCTCTAAAACGTAACTGTTGACTAATGGAAACTACGAACACGATACCGATATTATCAACCATCAACCGTAGGTAGTTCGCTATTGTTTATCCCGCGAATGCCTAAGGTGATCATTGCGTGTTTCAAATACTTATAGTTTATGTTCGTATCCACGCTCCTGCCTCCACATTGTTCAGTATTTCACGAGAATTTCTGTTTTTCTTTTATTTTATTTTACTTACTCTTATTATCTAAATATCCTAGTAAACATTTGATATCTTGTTATATGATAGTACGAGTTATTTGTGTTTTGTTTTAATTATGAGTAGGCGTTATGGAATTTGCTTCTCTTGTGTCTATGTGTCGTAAGGTTTTTATTATCAGATTACGGTTTTAAAGCCCTTTATTTACTTGGTATTTACATAGACAAATTTTGGTGAATAAGGATTACATTTTTTTACTTTTTTTCAGTAATAGCGAGTTCGTAAGAGTTGTAGAGCTGAGTCAATGGATAATAATTAATAGGCCCCTTTGATTATTCAGTAGCATGCATTTGGTTTTATAATATGGGAACATTTACAGGTCCACTGTAGTTATAAAATGAGAGCCCACACATAAACATATGTTGTAATGAAATATTACGATTTAGCACTGCTTGTCGACCCTTCTAATACAACATCATAATCCCATACAATTTGCGACTAATTTACCCGTCTGTTGTAACTGAGTTATCGAGGACAATGGTGGACCATAATGCACGGGTGTACGGCCACCCATCCGCGTAATAGTGACGTTCTACCACTGTCTCGTAATCGCTCACATCGCGGTTGAGCAAATCGCTTCCCATGGGCTTTCGCATTAGCTAAAGGAGGGGTGCAGACTTCAGATTTTGCGATTGCGATTTTATTATTGTGTGGCGTCTGTGATCTAGTTTAGTGTAAGCATCCTGTAACTATAATACGAAGTATGAATGTCGATAAGATATGAATGTGCTTTATAGCCAATTAAAACCATCTGATGCAGTTTCTTTGCAACACAACCTGTACCTACAATTACTGTCAGAGGTTACAGAGTCCGTCTGTCTGTGTCATTAATGTATTTGTCAATTGGTTGTCAATAACTGGGTTTAGTACTAGAATAGTATGTTCTATATACGGATTGAACAAAAAGGCCCAATGTCTCGCAGATGTTAACAGCTGTTCATCAGAATAATTTCATCTTTCATTTCACGAATGAGGAAATTTTTTATCGATCGTTCAATTAAAATGTTGTCTTTAATGACGTGCAGGTAGCTGGTCGACAAATAACATAATTTAAATATTTCTGAGGTAATTTTTTTATATATAACATTGCTTGTTTTTTTTTTTTTTTCATTTAACAAAGTCGCTACATGTGGACATTGCCTGACTCTCTCAAGCACATAGTGACTTGCAAATTAAGTGCTGCGAAGATTTTCATAGGGATCTCATCAACGAGTTGTAAAATAGTCTGTTGTTTCTTGTAGGTACCTAAGTATAATTTACGACGGATTATAAATTAAGGTCTAAGAGATTTTTTTTTTCAATCTAATATATAAAATTCTCGTGTCACAGTGTTAGTTACCATACTCCTCCGAAACAGCTTGACCGATTTTTATGAAATTTTATATGCATATTCAGTAGGTCTGAGAATCGGCTACTATCTATTTTTTTTTGCCAAACGACGTTTGCGGGGTCAGCTAGTAACCTATAAATACGTAATTTTACAGTTCAGTGATTAATTAAATCAACATTTTCAGAAATTACACAATTATCTAATAGGTGGTCAGGCTAGCTCAAGACACGGACGTGAGGCCAACAGTACCTACCTAATCTCCATTTTTTTTTTGTAAAATTGGATATACAGTAAGTATTTTTTTACACGAAACTGAGATTTGATTTAATGAAAGCGGTTATTGGTCACTAAAACTAACTTGACGACACAGGTGTTAAAAACTTCACACATAATCTGTGTCAATCAATCTGCCTAGCCTTTTCCTAACTAAGTTGGAGTCAGCTTCCAGTCTAACTCGATTTTACATTTTTTATTTTACCTTTCTGATCTCCAGAATTCAATTACGGGACAACACGATATCCCTTGGTAAGACTGGTTGTCAGACTTTTGGGCTTCTAACTACCCGTAACGACTGTCAAAGATCTACAAATGACAGCTAAGGACCATCGCTTAACGTGCTTTCCGAGGCATGAACTGGTCTCCATATGTAATGGATGGTCACCCATCCACTAACCAACCGCGGTAAGCGTAGCTTAACCTTCGATCAACCCGTGCGGCTGTTATTATTTAGCCACGAGATCCTCCATACACATAGTGTAATGTTCACTTTAATGTCAATACGTTAATTAAGTTGAAGCTGTGAACTTATGTAAATGAAGCCAGCGTACACCTCCATACACAACTTGGATAATTGGAGTCTTTTTGTTCGCTGCATGTCTCGAGTGAGGTGCTCAACGCTTGACGTTCTGACGAACAATTCAGCTTGTTTTTTTAATTAGCTACGCACAAGTTTTCAGTTTAGTCACGATTATTGTGTGGGAGAAAGGAATTCTGGAGATTTATTGTTGTTTGTTCATGGGTTTGATAATTAATTAGGGATCCTGCGGGGTAATTGCGTAACACACACTAACAGTAGCAATGGTCTTGATTTTGACAGTTCAACAACATTCATTGCGTTATTTAGGTACATTGTTGAGCAGACAAATTCGAACATAGGAAGCAATGGATTAGCCATATCCTTCAAAATTATTCAGATTGAGATCGATTGTGTGTTACGCAATTAGGATGCTCATAATTCTAGCATAGCATAGCATAAGTAATACTGGAGACAATAAACGATATTCTATTCTGAGTTATGATGCAAGATGGCCTAAATGAATACCAATCAGAATCTTCTCAGATTTATAGAACACTAGCTTCTGCCCGCGGCTTCATTCGCGTGAAATTTCTTGTTCCCCCGACCTACTCCGACGCATCCACAGAAGTCTAAATATATTATTTAGATTTCTGTGGACGCATCGCATCGTTTGCCCGCACTGTTATTTCGTTTTCGTTTAGCGTCTGTTTTTTTTTTCTGTCTTTTTGTTTTTGTCGGATCCTTAGAGCTCGGAGCCTTCCTCAAGAATTGGGCTATCAAATGTAAAAGATTTTTTCAAATCCGATTGGTAGTTCCAGAGACTAGCGCGTTCAAACAAACAAACTCTTCAGCTTTATTATTAGTATAGATTTTGCTTTATTAAGGCAACAAACAGATACTTAGTTAAAAGACCTCTAGTCTTTTAACTAAGTGCGAAGCGAAAAAAATATGTTTTCAAGATTTTCACAAAAACACATTTAGGGCCGATGAAGATAAAAACATTTTGAAAGAAACGTGAGGTTTTGATAGGTAGATTAACTCGTGACCTCTTTCGCTTTTAAGAATAAATCGATCATTATATTATCTGCAGACTCATGATCCGATATATCTAGGTGTTGTTACAGCATTGAGCTCCGATTGTTATGAAATGATTTCTGAATTGTTGGTAATACTACTATACCACTGATAAAACGGGTTGAACTATTGATAGAATGCTGCAGTTATAATATAGGTTGGTCGAATCATGAAAGAACCACGTCTTAAAGTTAAGGCTTTGGGTAGGCGCTTGTAAGAAAATCTGACTTGAAATCTTCCAATTCCCTTCGGGTACCCCGCACTAATCAATCGTAGCTGTTAATGCTCATTTCTCCTTGTATAAAAAAGAGGCATTTCACTATTAACCTGGACGGTCTAGTAGTAAACCTGTAGTACACAGTTAACATAAGTACATAGTTCTCTTTACTTTTTTACAAAAAAACAACCGGCTTCCAAAAAACACAACCAAGTAGAAAATAACTTTAATTTCCGAAATCGGTGTCAAAAAACAAAAATGCGGAACCAACAGTCAGTGTATGTATTATGATTATAACATAATATTCTAATTGGGGTGTCTGGTGTTGTGCATTAATTCCGGGACATGTTGTATATAAGGTGAAAAAAACAGTATGAGTCAGATTAGCTGACAATTATACAAAAATTGTATTAAGCGTAGAACCGTTTATTGAAATAATTATCTAAGTTATTCAACAAACTTTCGTTTAATTTATTCATCCTGGTACCGTGAACTCGTAGAGAGCTCACACTACCAATCCTTTCAGAAGAACATAATCGTGCATTATATATTCGCAGAAGAGTAAAGTTGTACATTTACATACATGTCCATGTTCGTGTTTACGTCAAATCTGGCGTATATTAGTATTTACATGCAGTTTCAAAAGCTAAATAGGTCAGGTAGTCTTGTGTAATTTTCAGAAGTAATTATTTGATGTTTTACTTTAGCGGAACAGCGATGCAGTTCTGGAAAAAGTCATTATAGATCTCACTACTGTATGCGCAGTAAAAATACAGTTTTAACTATGGCCGTGCAATTATAGGAGTGAGTTCGATAGGAATTTTTGCAGAATATTCTGCCAGGTGCGTTCCGGTACATCCATCCGGTTTTCACAAATACCCGTAGGTACTGACTACTGACCTACCTACGGTTGAATTTCAATACTGAGCGAATGATGTCTGACTTCGACAGTCCAAAGTTAGAATAATGTAGACAGGGCTGATATTTCCAATGCCAGATAATTTTATCGGAGGAATAATTTTGAATTTTTGACAGTTCTTCCATACAAAAACTGCCAGACGACAATTTTATTCTGCGAATAAAAATTATCTGTCGATTGAAAAATATTATATACGATATTATATAAGTCTTATATACGAATATCTATAGGTATTCGTATTATCCATAGGTACTTAGTTCCTACTATCACACATCACACAAATATTATAAACGCGAAAGTTTGTGACGATATATGGATGGATGGATGTTTGTTACTCTTTCACGCAAAAACTACTGAACGGATTTTCATGAAACTTTACAGTAATATAGCTTATACATCAGAATAACACATAGGATACTTTTTATCCTGATATTCTCGCGGGATCAACACTTAGGTATGCGGGTGAAACCGCGGGGTGCTGCTAGTACGATATATTTTTTAAAATATTATATTTAAACTAATATACATATTATAAAAAGAAAAGATTTGATTTTTAGTGTGTTTTTTTGTTTCGCGAATATGACCAGAAGGGCAATTCTTGTAATTTTGAGAACGTTCACAGTCTGATCTCAGTCTCAATCTGTCAAAAATACCTCTAATTTCCCTACATTTTGACAAGTTTTTGACATTTGTTTGTCGCTGAGATAAAACTGCGACAAAATGTTGAACGTTTTAAATTACGAGAATTGGCCTTCTAAATGGTGATTAAAATTTCATCCTGTATAGTGTAGTTTTGAATTGAGATTTGAAGAAATAAACGAGTTTCGGTATAGCGGATTGATGAACTTACAAAATCAATTAAGAACAGGTTTTTGAATGAATGATTTTTAATTTTCCAAATACCTCGTTGATCTAGTGTCCGCAAGCGCTACTGCTGAGCATGAAGCCGTGGGTTCGATTCCAGGGCAGGGAAAAGTGTTATTGGGGTTTTGCATCTGGAATGTCTCAGTAGCAGGCCGGAGCCTGAATTTGTGCCCGATTGATGGCAATAGGCTCCTCATATGGGACTAAAGCATATCTAGCGAAATGTTGGTGTACTATAGGTAAGCAGGGCAACGCGTCAAGCTAAACATAAACAGTATAAGCTGACTTCTGATTGTGCGAAAAACCTATACAATGCGAGGTCTGCTAAAACTGGAAATGTATAAAATCAAAATCAAAAGTCGTTTATTCAAATTAGGCTGAGAATCAGCACTTTTCGAACGTCAAAATTACATAAGACAGTCCCCCAAAACGCTCGCCCTTCACCACTTCCTAGTGCTTTCGCTGGGGAGAAGAAGTGGCACAACAAACTCCCCAGCAGAGCTTGATGTGTCGCCCTTTGTATACCTCTACCTAACCCCTTGGGTGAATTCCCCACACAATTGGCTGTTGAAATATATTTATGTTATGAATTTTTCTATATATAGCTCTTTCATTGATCCTTATCAAAAAAAGTGTAAAGTGAGAAAATGGTTTTTAAAGAGACTAGGTACTAAAATAACACCTTATAAATTGCTTTACGAGTAAAACATTCCTTTGCGGCGGCGGCGATGCGGCGCATAGTTACGAATCCATTAACATGACTTTAAAACCGACACTTACATGCCAAATATACTGATATTTACCCGTTTAAGTAAATATCCTACTACAAAAACTACAACTCATAAAGTAATTGACATTTACGAGCATAATTTGCTAATGTAATAAATGATCTTCAGTGTAATTGAATATAAATTGATGTCTCTAATCGTAGGACAATTATTCAATTGTGGTTTGATTGCCGTACGTGTACAAACGGATATAATAATCAGTACTAACATAAGCGATTTTTCACAGATATGCAGTTTGATTGGATATCTGGAATCGTGAAGTTGATTGTATCTTGATAGGCAGGTTTGTTTTAATAACTGATATGAAATTAAAATCAGAAGCTCATGATTTTATTGTTTTTGTTGATTTCATGGTTTTTGCGTATTTATTGATATCTTACTACGAAAAACGTGTATTGTATAAGGTCGTGATTCGAAAGTCAATGTCAAAATTTCATTCAAGGGATCAAGAGTAAGTTGTATTTAAAACAAAATCAGATTGTTTTATAATTTAATTATGCAAAGTCACAAAGAATTGACCTGCCAGAGAGAATTGGCTTGATAGATTATATAATCCTAAATTATCATCCAACTTACTTTTTATCCAGACATGGTGAAGCCAGTAGCTTAAAACCAGTCTTTTACTATGGCCATGAAAATGTATAAAAAAGATAAAGATCAAAACCTTATTCTACCTAACTTTTTTTCTTGCTAAATGAGCCTGCTCTTGGCCTCGATCACGATAGATGAAGTCTATGATGGAACGAGCATACCCAGAAGATGCCTGTTCGTTCTTGCTTTGAAGGTAGACGGGTTAAATGTGGGAGAGAACACAGATACCGGCAGAGAGTTCCACACTATGGCTGTAAGCATAATAAAAATGAAGGAGAAGCGCTAAGTAAGACTCGTCGGGATATCAACCAAGTGTGAACAACCTTAAAATAAAAGAAACGTAAAAGTGACTACTACACATTAGTGAGCAAGCATAATACACATTTCTATCTACATTAGCAACATAACCACATAGTATTATGTACATACTCGTACGTACTTATCAACGGTAAACAATAACAGGGAAAAGCCTCTGTGAGAAATGGGACAGTTTTTCATGGCGTGCGTGTCACAATTATAGCCACGGATATGTTTGTGGAAACTACTAGGTATATGGATTATGTGCTAACTTAATAATCTAACGCAGGAAAGTGAAAACTGATGTGAACAGTTCCCATATTGCTCTATAAATTTTGAAGTTGCTTAAAATTTAATGAAATGCCTTTTTAGGGCCTTCTTCCGATAGGCGTACTTCGCGTATTCGGGTCGGCATTAATCGGCACAGCCGGGCAGCAAAATCGAATATAATTATGTAGCAATTTCTTCGGGTCGGTTTTGATGTTAACAAAATATTGCCTAATAAAATGTACCGACTTGAACAAGTGTATAGCACGCCTTTAAATCGAATCAAAATATTTTATTTCACATAAACCTACATGGGCACTTATAAAACGTCAGAAGCTAGGTACACGGTTCCAATTTATCGTTTCGTATGGAGAAGAGCCGGTAAGGAACCCAGAAATACTCTCTTAAAAAAATAATTGGCTTTTACATTGTTTTAAAATTACGGTGTTACTATTAACACTGTAATTTTAAAACCCCATTTTTTTGGCGCACAGTGAAGGCCAACAAGTATCAGTTTAGTTTTTTATGAAGCAGTCAAACATCATAGATGTTTTTTAGGTATTTGGAAACATTTTTGGACTCCTGCAACAAGAACTGGTCCTTAGCAGCTTTGAACAGAGATAAGAGAGGAAAGAGAGTAGGGATGCCTTGCCCTGCAGTAGGACATCACAGGCTAATAACTAACTAACTTGGAACACATGCATTACCCGGGTCATATTATATTCTCCGATTCAGTACAGCCCGTTCCCACTTGTCGGCTGTGGGGCCCGGATTTTAAACGGATATGCCAGTGGCAGAGCATTTTATATGGAGCTATTCACACTTGTCTGACACCGATTTTGTGTCGGCACCGACAAGAAACCAACCCTCTACCCCCAGAAAAAAATTATGTCGGATCTCGCTCGCCTATGAGCTAGTAGGTATGACACTTTCATATTTATTTGTCGGATGTCGGGGCCGACAACCCGCGTCACTGCTGCAGATCGCGCACACACACATTGCGTCACGATGTTAGTTCTGTTATTAAGTTCTGGAATGTTAGTCAAAGTCAAAAATCTTTATTGTGAGACAGTGGTTAAAGAGTTGTTGTTGATTTATTTTGGTGTGCGTTAGCACTGCTCCACCATGTTAGGCAAATAATAGTTTGATTGAACAAAATTGTTGTCTTAGATCTAAGTTTATGTGATATTTATATTAGTTCCGAAACTAAATCATTCCCTCAGGATTGGATGCACCCGATATTTTCTTACCTTGCTGTCTTTATTCGTTTTCTTCTCAAATGATAATACATCACGACAAGAACTTCGTCGACGTTCATCGTGTAGAGTATTACAAATCGGCACCAGCTTCGACCGTAGCCGACAACCGATTATTGTGAACAAAGGCACCGACACCCGATAAAGATCCAGGCCCGACAGCCGACAAGTGGGAAAGGGCTCGTAGTTAGGAGTGTATAACATACCCACATTTCACTAGTTAAATTCAAGTTCAGGATAATACCAGAAGGCTAATTCTCATCATTTAAAACGTTCAAAATCTAGTCGCAGTCTCATCACGGCGACAAACAAATGTCAAAATGTAGGGAAATTAGAAGTATTTTTTGACAGATTGAGACTGAGATCAGACTGTGAACGTTCTTAAAATTACGAGAATTGCCCTATTTTACTATCCTTGTAAGTATGTCGTTGGTGTCCCTTGCTTAATAAATAGATAATAGGGAACGGATATGGTAACACCATGCCCACATCACATGTTGGTGTGATATCTATTTACCTACCCGCGCTGTGCCAGCGAGGTGGATTATGGCCCCTTACCTCTCACAGAGAGGACGCCCGTGTCTAGTAATGGGAACATTATATGCTGATTACGCTATGATGGGCATGGTAAACATGCGTCACTAGGAAATGACGTCGTATGTAACAAGTCGAGTCTCTGGGTAATCCATTGACTGAATGCGCTCTTAAATACAAAGGCCAGCAGTAGTCCATAACTACCAACAATTATAAGAACGGTCAATAGGAGTAATTTAGCAATTACCAGACAATTTATGTATGCATAGGTAGGTAAATAAAAAAAAATATGTTAACCGCCTTAAGGTGAATTTTTAGTTGCACATCATTATTTTTTCGATTAAGCCAACAGTTTAAACTAATATTATAAATAAAGAGAAAAGATTTGATTTTTTTTTGTATGTTTGTTTCTCACGCTTTCGTACTTTCTTCGGCAGCAAAAGTCTGGTAGAGTTTTGTTTGTTTTTTTTTTATCTAGATAAGAGGTAGGTAAGACTTTATCTTTAAACCAGTACTTAAATGTCATTGTCATCAAACCCTTTAACAAATTTTAGATCATTGTACTTTGAGAAAATATATTTATTTATTAATTTTCCTAGTTATGTTTATTATTTTGTTACATTTTTTTTAATATTAAAAAAAAGCAAGCATTTCGCCGGCGTATTTTAACATTTTCTGACATACAGAGTTGATACGATAGAGGGCCATTAAATTACACTACGTATACTATACGTGTTTAGTATTAATTCGATACGGTATAAAAATAAAAAGCATCATAAATGAGAATTTTTTTGTTTCAAACAAACTAAATAGCTTACAAATCAGAATAAAACGCAACCACCCTTTGTAAATAAAGGAGAAACCCAAACTTCATAAAAACTTGGGCCTGGTGACTGACCTTGGATAACTATACAAAGTGGCAACGTCCAACGTCGCGCGCGGGCAGAGTAACTCGAAACACACTGTGGATTTTCCAAACTGCAGTACCGGAGATTTTGCCGATTCCAGATCGGTCCGAGTAAAAGTACTCTCATCGGTCCATATTAAATTAGTTAAGAAATGACGGTCTTCGGATGTTTTATTTAGTAGCCATTGGCAGTAACTGTTGCTGATCGGCAAGTCTCTCGATAAAAAAGTTTGCACCTTCCGATATTTAGAAGGTTTGCGTTTTTTACGTTTTAGAACCTTGTAGATAGTTCTATGGCAACATCTAAACTGCCGGGCGGCTCTGTGGAGACTAGTCGGGCTGCGGGAAAAATTGTCTAAAATTCTTTCGTCCCAAGCAGCGGGCATTTACCGCGGTGGCACTCCCTCCTGTTACAGCACTATACGTTTATTGTCCCGTAATCTTTGTACTGCCAACTGTATGGTGCGGGCATTCCTAGGGCAATTGCGGCTATCACCATACCTTTCTCTGTAAGTTCGTAGAGCTAACGTTGCGTTTCCACGGCATTCGCCGTAGATTAAAATCATGTCAGTGTATTCTGACGCCGTGTCAGTTACACGAGGTATTTTTGAACACTTTAATTATACACACACACAACCAAAGTTTAACTAGGTATCACAATAGAAACAGTCAATTACAAAAAAAAAACACTAACACTAAATAATAATAATCCCAAGTTACGTGTCCTGTCCTGTCACAATAAAAAAAGGAATACTGTCTTAAACTTATTTAGTGTCCTATCACAATAACAAAACAAATTCACAATTATTGTCAGCGCACAAGTTCGACAAAACAATAAGGGCGCAGGAGCTTCCGCGTACGTACCTACGTTCCGGAAGGGTAGCGTCGGCGCACTGAAAAAACAAGTTTTTTGGAGGCCCCACTTACTGATCGCAAGCACAAAATACAGAGAGTACAGAAGTCAATCTACATACAAAGTGCGCTCGAGCAACGCACACATAGACACCGCTCACGGACACGATATCTCGGACTGGTTGGGACTAGTGCGAGCGCAAGTGCCATCCGCTTGAGACATGCGTCTATGAAGTGCAAAAATGGAGCAATAAAAAAAAATTATAACTGTTCAGTGGACGGTTGTTTAAATTCAACATTAAACGGTGAATTGTCGTTTTTTAATCTACCAGTTGTTTCAGAGAGGTAAGTAGGTATTTGCTTGTATTTCGATGGTTTGTATTAACGTAACACAGTAGTTAGGTAGGTAGGTAAGCGCCCCGGCCCCCAGTCCCGCGCCGTAAAGTAAAAGCGAACATGACTTTGTAGCACTTTGTGACAAAGTAATGTAACAATAACATTAAAATTAAAATATTTTAGTTATTATTGGTTTTTTCGTTTCTCATCATCATCAATAAATCAAACAACTAGATGCGAGTGCCACTACCACGATAGTTTTTTGTGCATAAGCCAAAGTTGACAACCATAGCGCGACCGCTGAGCGTAGACTTCTGTACTCTCGGTATTCTGTGTCGCAAGGATCTAAGATACAATAGCAACACACTGACCTATTTCTATTTCTTTTACGCACGTGATGTTTTGCCAATAGGATTGTCACTCTCTTATGTACTACGTATTGGTTTATGACTTGCGTAAGAGCGGCAACAACGTATCGTAGATTTATCGTTTTAAGGTGCATGACCTATGCCTGTAGACATAATCAGCTGTTAGGAAAAATACATCGTGTTCAAACGGTGCAAAAACTTAAAAAATCATTTGCGACTAAACTACTGTTTCAATTTAATTGATTTTTGGTAGAGAGCTTGATAATGATACCTAGTATAGGCAGTTTAAAGGAAAGCCCATCTTTCGTATCAACTTTGTATATTGGATCGATGCTATCTATAACCTATGAATCGGTGAAAGGATCTTTTATCGCGATAATTATATATTAATCAACAATGCAGCACACTCCCTATTCGACAAAAATACAAGATCAAAAATACAAATCGGCTCAGACAATCTTTAGATTTAAAATCACATATTGGGAAGGCAATTACTACCGGCTACTGAATAAAGTAACCCAGTTTCCCCGAACGTCTATAATTACCCTGCATAAGAATAAACAAAGGCTCTTTCTAGGATTCCCAATACATGAGTGTTGTTGCAGACTTAAATCACACACACGTAGACATGACACTAACATAGAAAGCCTAATTTTGTCGATGTCCAACTGGAGTCATCATTGTCATCATAGATAACATGAACATATTATCACGCGTGTAATTCCCCGAAGGTTTAAGCAGATGTGTACCTTAATGTGTAAACCCACAGTTCGCCAGTTATATTTAATGTGAATGCGCAATGGTAGACCGCGGAATTCAAATTTTCTTACGTTTTTTGGAATTTGCAAGTCGGTGTCAGGTTGTATCTTGATCAAATTGTGATTCGCGACTATAACAGGTACGTATTTACAGAATTATAATCATTAGAATCATTAATATATCTTCCTAAGTTAGATTTGTACCATAAGAACAAATCTCTTAAGGAAAAGCGCTTATGGTACAAATCTAACTTAGAAAGCTGCATTAATGTTCCTAATGATTATAATTTTGTAAACACGTACCTGTTATAGTCGCGAATCAAATTATGATCAAGATACAAGAGGAAACTGACCTACAAATTGCAAAAAACGTAAGAAAATTTTAATTCCGCGGTCTACCATTCGAGCCTATTGCCATCAACAGAGCAAAAATTCAGACTCCGGGCTGCTAATGAGAAATCCCGGATAGAAGAACAGCACTTTGCCCGTCCTGGGAATCGAACCCAGTGTCTCACGCTCATCTGTAGCGCTTGCGACCACTAAACCAACGAGGCAGTCATCATAGATAATCTTGCCCTTATCCCAATTTATTTGAAGTCAGCGCAGCTTTGCTTATCTGTATGTATGATCGAAAACAGTTGGATGGGTGAGCATTTCTTGTACTTACCTATACATTAACATCGAAAAGCACATGTAGCCATAAGTATCGATTGTAATGCGAATACCTGTCAGTATCGACATGATATAAATCACGTATAGTAGACAACAATCGAAAGCCCATAAAGCCATTCCTCTTAGCGCGTCGATGGCAATCTAGATAGAGTCAGTCCCGAATTTAGCCACAAGTTTGGGACCTTCAGTAGCGTCCATTAGTCGTGCAGACAACAGGACACGCTGGACGCTGTTCCATTGTTTGTGGAATCATAAAGCCATTGATCTAATTAATGATGATGAGAACCAACTGTTTCCTCAATTAAGTTATAAATAGAATCATAACAATCCAATTAAAGTCACATTTCTGACAGAGTCATCCAGGTAAATTGATTAACAATATGCACTATGCTGGCAAATAAAGCAATTTACTGCAAACCTGAATTACTGACATCAGCTGTCGGTAGTTAGCATTTCTTCGCTTACGTTACAATGACTCGATGTAGGAAACAAGAGAAGGCTTACTGCGGAAAACGTGCATTTCTTGATCGACCGATAGAACGTTAGGGAGATATTTAGCCAAATGTACTTGAATCATGATTTTAAGGAGACGGATAGCAGATTAATGCAGCCCATGTTCTCGACATAACGCTCTTGTCGCCTTCTCTGCCAGAAGACTTTCTGCCAATTTACCTCACGGTCAATAAATTGATGGAGGTATAAATTATCTACCACTTATTTAATTTGACTACAATTGGAATGATCTAGGTTAGCGGTGAGTCATTCTTGGTCAACCACAGCATCAAGGCATAGCATGAAGGAGAGTATTAATTAGATGAGGACTAATTTTACCAAAGTCAGATATTTTATATCCGTGTAATAAAAGTCTAGTACGGAAAAGCTGTAAAAAATTCGATATTATATTCTCAGTATAAGACTTATTCTATGTAAAAAAGTTTGGTGGAATGCGCCTTCCTTCCTCTAATTAACCATTACAGTTACATGCACACTTTGGTACCTACCTAATGGAAAACCCGATCTTAAAGCCCCAGACACGAAGCAAGTTTCTTGCCTGTGGCATACTATAAAGTTGAAGAAACAAATAAACCTGCATCATCTAAGGACTGTTTTAGACGGTGCAACTTTCATTGTATTTATAGCTTCAAGTTATGGTACTCTATTCCACAGACAATTAAATTGCTTCGTATAAATCAGACTTTAAGTTTTTTTTTTACTGGTTTTTCCTAGGAATAGACAAGTGTGTAATAGTCGTCCATTCTAAGAGCCGATCTTCTGCATTAGTCGACGCAATGTGACCGCTAACTAAATGACAAATTGTTTCCTGCACGAGAACAACGGTCCGTGGTTTTTAGCTCCCTCACAGTTGATTGTGATTGGTGAACACGATTGTTGATGTACAGTTGATAGCGAGGTAATAAGCCGAGATAATGATTATTTGATGAAAACATGGGATCTGATATGATTAGCTTACGAATTTGCATCGTTTATTGCTGCCTCATGCCTTGTCATATGCACACGTGAGGACCTAATGACGGTGTCAGTAGGTAAATGGAATTCGCGTTGCTGTTTTTGGCGAAACATATTTACAGATGTCGGAAATTATCCCACGGGAATCTACCAGGACTAAAAGTCCTACCTACGTCCCATGTATGTATGTATGTGTCTTTTGTGTGTAATTAAACGGATTTCGATAAAAGACAAAGATGGCATCCTCAGGAGACTTTCCTCAGGATGAAATCTATTCTATCTCCTTGCGTTTTATCGAAACCCATTTGATTGTTTTGGTGTGAAAAGGTAACATACAGACAGAGTTACTTTAGAATTTATAATATTACTAGCTTCTGCCCGCGACTTTGTCCGCGTGAAATTTCTTGTTCCTCCGACCCACCCACGCTATCACTTCGTTATCACTTAGCGTTCTTTTTACTCGGCTCCTAAGGGTCATAGCGTGATGTTAAATAGCCTATAGCCTTCACAGTTAATTCCAGAGATTACCTTCTAAATACCTACATACAACCAACCAACTTTTACCTCTTTATAATATTAGTATAGGTAATATGGAAGTATGCATTTGAATTTTTGTAATCGACATATTAAGAAAAATTTATTACAGTACTGTCTAGTCGGACACTTCATCAAAAAGTTAACGTACTTAATCGTTTTTGTTCACGTTTCTCGAGGTCGTCTGTTCAATAGGACACCGCACTGTATTTAATTTGATATATGCAATTTACAAGACCCAATTTATGGCAAAGTAGTTAATCAAAATAATAATACTACCAAGAATGTTAAAGCAACGCTTACCTGCAGAGTTAATTGTCAACTACCCACCTATTATATACTGGCTCGTTGAAGATAAAATCAAGAAAATAATAATTATTATCTCATCGTAATCAGCCTATAATGTTCTGTGTGTAATGTGTGTTTTGTGTGCTGGGACACAGGCCTTCTCTCAGTGAGTGGAAGTGGGCCGTAATCTACCAGATCCAGTGGGGGTTGATAGATGTCACTTCTTCGAATTTTTGGTTCTAGGACATGCCGGTTTCCTTACGATGTTTTCCTTCGAAGGAAAACAGGGAAAGAGGTGATTTCATCAGCACTGATTTAAAAACATTTAAAGCAGTGCTGATGAAATAATTTACAAAAAGTAGAGCCTGTATGGGTTTGAACCAACGACTACGACTCGGTAAGTCGCGGCCAGTACCACAGGACCACTACTCAATATTTTCTGCTCCAGAATAAAAAAAAAAGTGTAACACTAAAATTCTAAAGTTATTATTACCACAAATAGAAGCACGCTGAAATATCAATAAAAATATTTTGTAATCAAATATTTTCGTGGGTGTGACTGTGAATACCGGTACAGACTCCAAGATAAAACAAATTAATTGATCAACAGTAAAAGGTGGGTTGAGGTCGTTTAACTTGATTTGTAAATAAATGCAGGTGTTCAGCAATTTATTCCAAACCACTCCCTTGTTATAAGATGAATTCAGTTTGCAAAATATTCGGACAACTTCATCAAGGTGCAGTATTTATAGTCCGCAAAAAACCTGCGTAGCAGCGATCGGCGCAGTTCTACGAATATATCCCGAAATTAATGTTGCAGTTGCCATAAAAATGGGAGCTTGTAGCGCGTAGCACCGACCGTAGAAAACGCACATGGAAAAGGGGTATTTATATTTATTTAGGTTTAATGACTCGACTCTTAACATGGCCAGAGGGCTAGCCTATTTTTTTGGCCAATGAATCAGCATAGCCATACAACGTGGCAATGCTCCTGCAGGGCATGGAAAATTACAATAACTGGAAGTTTTCTATGAAGATGCTCCTAATGCACGAGGACCTACTCGAATGTATCTATTACCTTTCGATGTCATGTATTGTAATGTGTCCGTACAAATGAATTATTTCTTATTTAACTCTTTATTGTTTATTAATTCCACGCCTATATAACAGGGCATTTTAGGCACTTTTCCTGTTGACAGCAATGCTGGCTAATTTTTTGATGCCCGTTGACTATTTTTCCTCCTTTTTACATACTTGTACATATTATTACTGACTATTAGGTTTTTAAATTATGTAAATATACCTATATATTTATACTCTTTTGATATTTTAAAGAAATATTATCATGACAAATCGTTTAATAAGGATTGGATAAGGATTTCAAAAAATATCAAAATAATCTCGACGATAAATTGGTACTGTGCTTTATCGATTGTAATTATCCAGTAGCAAATTACCGACTTATCTTTAGTTTTCTTATCTTTTTAGGGATTCCAATAAAGATTTAAATCGTTTTGTTTCGATTAATTATAGCATTCATCACGTTGTGATATCACAGCGGTGGATATAATCGTCGAATACGTGACGATTTTTGCCGCAGAATATTAAATTATAAGTATGATTATCGGATTTATTTCAATTTGACAAATCGCAAGAGAACTTTTCTCAACCACGATTCCTAAAACTCTGTCTAATGGATAAATCTACTTTGTCATAAAGTATAATCAGGCAAATTGGTAAACAAATATTTACCAAATTTACTACCGAGTTATATTGTCCGTATATTCACTTAACAAGTCTCATTATTTGACAGCTGCATGATACCTATGGTTATAACACGGCAAAATGACGAAGTGTGTCAATTTGATGTATAATTAATTTCTCTGACTGTATCAATCTCAAGTTAAAGCCATCTCAATCACAACATCTCAAATCTCGAGACATGATCACATGATTGCTAACTTACCTACTGGTCAGCCTGGATAACACTCGCTGAAACCTAGAATAAGATGACCTACCCTAGACATGTTTAAATAAGCACTTATGTAGGTTGGTACTTACCTGATTTCTTTTTGTACATAAATAAACCTATATTATATCATATTATATATTAAAAAATATAATTATATTATATGATTTCTTTTATCCGCAAATAATTTTAGAAAGGATTTCATTCAACAATGCTGGGTATTTCCGATGCTATAAAAACCTAATTGAATCTCCATAATAAAGGCACGTAATACTATATTACAGTAATTATATAAGGGCAAGTAATTGTTCAATGCAATCAATCCATCTATAGAAAGAAGTTATGAAAAAAATGTAATTGAATTTCCATACCTACGTATAACAATGACAACTTAATAAATATGTCAGCCTTGCGCTAATTTATCATACCGTCATCAGGAGTAATTAAAACTAAGTATAAACTAATCCTTCGACGACTTAATTGTTCGTCAAATTGGACAAATTAACCCCGATTTTACAAAATACTATGATAATAACTAAATTGATATTTAATCAGTTGATAAGTGGGATTTGTTGTTTTAAATTAGTTTTAAGTACCTGTTTCTTGGCCTATTAAAAACTCAGTTTGTGAAAATTAAAATTGTATTTTCTGTTCAAGAACACACTGCACTGGTAAAACCGAATGACACCTTGTCGAACCTGGAATCGAACTCAAGACTCATGCTTAACAGTAGCGCTTGTGTTGTTATTGCAACTAATTAGTGATACTAGTGTTGTTATGCTGGAGGGGCCCGTGGGTAATAATAACAGTCGCACAGGTCGACCGATCAGGTTAAGCTAAGCTTGCCGCAGTTGGTCTGTGGATGGGTTACCAACTTTACATACCGAGACCAGTCCGTGACCCGGAAAGCACGTTAAGCCGTTGCTCCCGGCTGTCATTCGTGGATCTTTGACATTCGTTACGGGTAGTTAGAAGTCCGAAAGTCTGACAACCAGTCTTACCAAGGGGTATCGTATTACCCAGTAACGGGTTGTGGAGGTCGCTCCGTGTAAAATACTGGTATTCAGCTGCATCCGGTTAGGCTGGAAGCCGACCGCAACATAGTTGGGAAAAGGCTAGGCAGATGATGATGAGTGTATCCTACATGTTTTGGATTGTTCCATAGATTTATACTAAGCCTAAATCTATGGTCTTTGCTGTCAGGAAGAGGTGGCGAGACGACCTAGACACGTACCGCAAGATTTGGATCGAGGTGGCTCTAGAAAAGGATACCCGGAAGGATTTTTGGGAGGCCTTTGCTAGGCAGTGGGGCAGTGTAATGAAATTTGAATAAAAATAGATGATGGATCTCTTTAAATAACGTGGGTACCTAATAAAATGTAGTGCAACATTCATACCTTATCAAAATCAATACTAACATGTTTTTGTAATCACTACTCGTTTAATAATAATTAACCGGTAGAATTTGTGGTGAATGTGATTTCATAGCCAGCCTTGATATTAGTTATGACCCTATATTTGTGCATCAAGGCAAGCCGGATGCACAAATACCAGTCAAAACAAAATACAAATTAAAAAGTCAAATTAAGTATAGCTACCAGAAATAACATTGAAGTAAACCGGATTGAAGTACCTATCACTATTATTTATACTGTTCCACGCAAAGCTATATTCACGATGAAATTGAAAACATGCACCAAATCGAAATAGGAGGTTTAATCATTATATTGTCATTTCCTAAATCTAAATTCTTGAAAAAAAACCGTGCAATTATCGCCTTAGACAATGCAAATTGAGTTATTGCTTTCAAGTAGACACGATATATCATAGTTCCAGTTTTGATTTTTGACCGCCACAGACCACGCATGTGCGACGAATCCATACAAAATGTATGAAAAAGCGTATGAACTGATTATTGCTAGGCTAGCCTCAGTGTATCAATTCCCAAACAATTGAAAAACTAGTACTTAATCATCTTTGATGGCAGAAAAGCCTTAATTAAAATCATTTATGGCTCAACGCATTCAAAAGTAATTACAAAATAATATGCCATGGCGCTTAAGCCATAGCGCTAACAGCGACTAAATCAAAGTTAATCAAATCTTGAAGCGAAAAATCACAAAACGAAATCAAACAAGAAGGCGCATAACACTTTGATTAGAGTTACATAAATTACATTAATTTATCACGATTGTAAGTGCAATCATCGGCACAAGTGCTTACAAAATGCATTTGCTTCATTCCTATTACGCAATACACTAAAGTTTTATTAATCGCTACTACTAATCAAATTGTTAACCAGCTTTAAATGTCAATAGACTGCACAAGTTCGCCAATCGTTTGATAAGTTAGAACGGAATGGGGCTGACAGCGATTGCCATAACTTGTGTAATAGAGGGTACTTGTTGCACAGGTGGCTGGCCCAGATGTTAAGCGAAAAATTATCATTGAATATTTTAATCTGCATTCGCGATTTATTTGCCAAAAATGTAAACAAATATGAGTTTATGGAAAAATAATATAACTTTAAATCCTACACAGTAAAATTCGGTTTACGCTACAACTTCAAACATTTTTAAAGCTTTTTCAATAGTGCTGGTCACTCTGAATCCAACTAAATACCATTAAAATAAAGTTAATATTTGTTTAACTTCAAATAATATTAATATGAAACATAAGTTTCAATAGACTTTACCTAAATTTTCATAACATCACGCTTGTATTCCCCGACGGGTTAGGCAGAGGTCTACCTATAGTAGGTACCTACACATTTCGTCACTTTATGTTTTAGTCCCATAGGGGCGCCATCAATCGACTACAAATACAGAATCCGGGATGCTACTAAGAAATTCCAGATGGAAAAAACTTAATAACACTTTGCCCAACCCCGGAATCAAACCCAGGACCTTGTGGACAGCAGTAGCGCTTGCAGCCACTAGGCCAATGAAGCAGTCTACTTGCATGTATTGTATTATAGGTACAAAAGGTTTTTAATTTGTAAAATACGGATGGATAGTCTCATTTACAACACACTTACTATAAATCAAAATCAATAAGTGTAACACCCCCGAAGAATTGCCAAACTTAGGTGGCAGTGGGCAGGGCACATTGCTCGCAGAACAGATGGCCATGGCTTCCAGATGGAAGAATAAGTGTAGCCTGAATCTTGCAAAATATTTAAAAGAGAGGATTACACATATTTAAAAGACTTCAAACTGAAACCAGAAATCAAAATACGAGACGAAAGTGAACATTGGATATCATCTTCGAGAAAACGATGCAATTTACTGCTAATAAAGTTGGCTTAGCTTTAAAAAACAGTAGCACTCCTGTGCTTTGCAATGAAACCCGAAGCAGGTTAGCATCTGAATAGTCGAGCAGAGAGCGTTTCCTTGTCCCTCCTCGCATGAGATAGCGACGTGCGAAATTAAAACCTCTCACCGTTTGGTCTAAGAAAAAGTATTTAAATGAAATGTATTGAGAAACTCGCTGGCGGAAATGAGGTTCTTTCAGCGTCACCTCATTCCCACTTTTTGAGTGACTGTTTTAAAAGTCCAAGCGCACTTTTTTAAAGATTTTCTTTACGTGTTTTTCTTTTATGCTGAGTTCCCGCTTGACTTCTAATTTGACTTCAAACAGCTAATATAATGAATGGATTGCAATTTATTGGCAGCTGACGACTGATGCAATCACTTTTTGAGTAAATGTTTTAAAAGTCTAAGCGCATTTTTTTAGATTTTCTTTGTTTATTTTTCTTTTATGCTGGGTTCGCGCTTGACTTCTAATTTGACGACGACCGATGCAATTTGTGGTTCTTATCGATAATCGTGGAATTTATATTTAAATTAATTATTTTTTCTTGTAACAATTCGATTTATTATTCATTTATTTCTGACCTGCCTCGGTGAAGTGGTTTCAAGCGCTACTGCTAAGCATGTCCTGGGTTCGATTCCCGAGCCGGACAAAGTGTTATTGAGTTTTCCCCCATCCGGTATTTCTCAGTAGCACCCCGGAAGTCGGATTCTGTGCGCGGTTTATGGCAATAGGCTCGCCCCCTATTATATGGGACTTAAACATAATTGGCGAAATGTAAGTGAGTGATAGGTACACCTCTCCCTTCGAAGAGTGCAGGCGTGATGTGATAGCGTGTGTGATGATGATTTACAAAAAATTGCAGATTTAGACAAAGAAGCTCATTGTCCCTAACCTCAACCTTTTATATTCCTACGCTCATGGCAGTAATATAATTTTTATTGCCCTGCTGGACATCCGGATTAAAAAAAAAAATATTGCTGAATGGGCCCGCTCTTGGCCTCGATCACGCCTGATGGAAAGCGATGGATGAGGTCTATGATGGAACGAGCGTGCCCAGAAGATGCCTAAGGCACTGGAACTCCCACACATCGAATAAACACACACAGGCTGCTTGACGCTGGACTCCGGTGGAAGGGTGGTTGCAAACCAGACGGGCGTTAGCCTTACCACCGCAAGGGAGGAATTGGCCAGTCAAATAAGGTATTGGGTGTGACCGTCCAGGATGCGCCGAGCGCTCGGTTCAGTTGAGTAACTGGCGGAACAAACTGCGCTACACGAGGAGGTTTCTTCATGCATCCCAAAAAATATTGATTACAATATCCTAATACCCAAGTCTCAACCGAAATGTGAACTTGTTCTACCCTCTATTATCTCTCAACAAAAACATAACTACCGTAATCAATTCATAATAGGTACATCCTGACGCGTACCTATTTGTGTCGATTTGTGCGTAACTAAACTAGAACAAGATCAGAGGGGCAATATGAATGGATGACATTGCCTGGCCGATTACACAATGGTGTACAGCTGTACACCGAACTCGAGCATTCAGTTACTGTGACAAAAGTGATTGTTATATCAAAGCCGAATTTGTTAGCGGAGCACACAAACCTTCATATTATTTTGACATCTCTCTTATTGCTTATTGACAATGTCAAGTTTCATAGTATTCGAAACAATATTTATGCTAATTCTATTCATGGTTTTATGAAGATGGGTTTAACCTTCTCTAGGTTAAACCTTAGGAAACTTTATTGTTTTTTTCATTGCGTACCTTCTTTATTCCTTTGCGTAACTTCGCCTTCGTTTCGATTCGCTTTAAAATCATCGCTCAATTGGATTCGTTTGTTTGATTTAATTATAAGTTAAACTTATGCATATGGTTCGGAATACAGCGATTGGAATAGTGCCCATTTGCCAAATGACTGGCGTTAGTGACGTCTTTATCACATGGGACCCTCACCGAACCTTGTTGTTTGCAATTTGGCTAACACACTAAACGTCCACTTAAACATCTTGTCTCGCCAAGTTCCTATCCTCAAACAAACGGAGCATTTACCAATGAAAGAATTAGGTGTGAAGCTTAGCTGTTGTTTTCAATAAATAGTCTTAAAAAGGCTCCCGCAGACTGGTGCGATGCGACACGGTGCGACGCGATTCTTATAGAACAATTTCCATGAAGTTTTCATAGAATTTGTTCTACTAGAGAACTTGCGGATGGCACACGACAGGATCTTTCTGCTATGGAGACTTCACTAATTGAAACCAGCAGCTGATTTTTTTTACATTAACCAATATATAAATATAATTCGCTTCACTCTTGAAAGAGCGGTCGTAGTTCGACTCATAATCTGTCTCCTTCTAACAGTGAATTAATTTACAGGACCACCATCCACCTTCTTAACCAAAATTGTAACGGGTGATAAATCTAGGTATCGTAAGATCTTCTATGCCTGTATTCCTCTAAGGGACAAAACAAAAACAAAGATGTGTAGTTTACAGCATATATTATATACACTGCAACACTCACTCCCTCCACTCCCTGCACTCCCTCTCATATTCATTTCTTCAATTAAATTTAAGCAAAATATATTATGAGGCTATTAAATTTTAAAGATACTTCGAAGTTTCAGGTCCAGTTCCAGCTTACATATTTCTTGGGCAATTAAAAGCAATCCCACGTGTAGGTAGATTATAATTTGTCTAACTAACCACATCAAATAGTTCAGCGAGTTAATTAAACCTCATTGCGATGATTAGCTCCTAATGCCAACAACGAGCCGTGTTAATTTTTAACACGACCAAAGGTAATTTAATTACGTTTTTCCTCCGATTGGTGAAATTACTTTTCATGTCGAGCTGTATTAGTTTCGCGTTATGAATTGAGATTAATCAGAGAAAATTAAGGTGAGTTGTGTTGTTTTAATTAATAAGCTAAGAGTTTGTGTGAGAATCTAATGAATTACGTGATGTAACTCTTTAGATCATGATTATAGAGCATCATATTTTAATACATAGCTACCACTAATTCAGTTTAAAATATTTAAAAAAATTTAATCCGGGAAGTACAAAAATGTGACTTTTCCAATTCATAATATGAAAGTACTTTGAGTTAATCATGGACCTTATAACATTGCAGGAAAAACATCGTGGGCAAACTTAGGCTTATAGTTAATATAAGTCTGAAATCGCCAATCCATCTTGAGCAAGGATCTGTGCGTACCTTCTCTGTATGTAAAGAGGCCTTAGCCCTGCAGTGGGACAATGCTGGTGTTATTATTATTTAATAATATAAATGCAGCAATAACGCAATCAAATTGTTTACTTGCCTATAAATCAAAGACGAGTTTGACCGAGACAGTCCACATTAGATCTCAATTTGAAAGAGTCAATTGGTGACCCCGTTTGACCCTTTTAACAATAGGTAGTAGCTACAAGTACAACGTACAGTCAACAGCAAAAGTATATGATGAAAATCAGAAATCCAATACTAATTGATGAACGGAGTTCGCGTCAGAACTGTGTGGCATCGAATTAGTAAATGTTTGGTATAATTTACAATCACATAACGACACTTCGACGACACACAGTTCTGACGCGAACTCCGTTTATTAGTATTGAATTTCTGATTTTCATCATCTACTTTTACTGTTGACTGTACAACGAATAGATTTGTTAGGTATTTATCACCACTCTACGACTTACGAGTTGTAGGTCGCTTTGCTTTGTGTAAATTGTTTCATCACAACTGCCCTCAAAACGCTGAAGGAAAACTTCGTGAGGAAACCGACATGTCCTAGAACCAAAAATTCTAAGACATGACTGTGACATCCACCAACCCGCACTGGGTGGTGGATTATGGCCTACTCCCTCTTTCCGAGAGGAGGACTGTGTTCTAGCAGTGAAAACATTATGTATCACCACTCATATAACATTATTTGTGGCTAAGTAATTACAGCCGCACGAATCGATCGATCAGGTTAAGCTACGCTTGCCGCGGTTGGTCTGTGGATAGGTACACGTTAAGCTGTTGGGCCCGACTGCCATTCCTGGAACTTTGACAGTTATTACGGATCGTCAGAAGCCGGAAGTCTGACAACCAGTCTCACCAGTATTACCCAGTAACTGGGTTGTGGAGGTTATATAGGCAGTCGCTCCATGTGAAATATTGGTATCCAGCTGCAGCTGGTTAGACTGGAAGACGACTCCAACATAGTTAAAAAATGTCTAGGCAGATTGATATAATATTGTAGTAATTTAAAACAAATTCGGCGGTCTGTGTCGGATAAGACATCTATTTTTAAAGGCAAATAGTATTGCATGTAGCATTAAGTATAAAATGAACAGCTGTGTATAATTAACCGGACAGTATTTCTAGTCAGATGTTGTTTCAAAATATTATGTTGTAACTTGTAAGTCAAGCATACTTAATATTGTGTCTTTAGTTCTTTACAAAGTAAACAAATTCATAATTATGTACCGGAAGCCAACTTAGTTTACTTAAATGCAAAAAGTTAACAAATTGTTAACCAAGTGTTATTGGGTGTTTGCGTCTGGAATTAGTACTAGCTTATAGAATCGCCCTCTGTTAAGTACCTAGCGAAATGTAGGTACTGTAGAGATTATAGCCTATTTAGTGCTTATATGCAACCTCCGCGAGTCAGTTAAGTTATTGGCAAGAAATACGACTACAAACATTAACTTAGTGTAAGGTGAATGGGAAGTGGTAGACCGCGAAATTCAAATTTTCTTACGTTTTTTGCAATTTGCAGGTCAGTGTCAGGTTGTATCTTGATCAAAATTTGATTCGCGACTATAACAGGTACGTATTTACAGAATTATAATCATAAGAAACATTCATACATCTTTATAAGTGAGATTTGTACCATAAACACTTTTCCCTAGGAGATTTCTTCTTGTGGTAGAAATCTAACTTAGGAAGATGTATTAATTATTCTAATGACTATAATTATGTGAATAAGTACCTGTTATAGTCGCGAATCATATTTTGATCAAGATACAACCTGACACTGACCTGCTAATTGAAAAAAACTTAAGAAAATTTGAATTTCGCGGTAATCACTGCGCAATCACATAAAGATTAGAAAACATTAGGCGTCAGATTTGGCTGACAAGCCAAAGGAAAAAGATGAAAAATACGTATAATGATTTTTAGGAATAATTATTGAACATACGTCTGATAGCTCGTAGAGAGCTTCGCAGAACTTATTATAGGCGCACCGGACCTTATCCACCTTACCGGCGACCTTGTCCTTCGGCGAATACAGTTGGATGTTAAGAGTTAAAAAATTCGTGGTAACAGATTAACTAAAGCCTAAATTAGAGCCATACATACGTTGCACCAGATGAATACAACCGAAACTGTTCAAGATGCGACGGACATATTGATTTATTAGGAAATACCCAATAAACAATTTACTTAAGTTATGCATGTGTTTTCAATTAGGTATCTGCTTACAATCTGAAACTATATTTAGGTTCCTTATCTTTATTCCTTCGCCTCATGTCCTTGGTCTAGAACAAAGATGGACTAGCATCACTCCGTGCATTGCATCGCAATTACATTCAGATGTTTAAAGTCCACAAGTATGTCAGATGGTTAATAAGCCGAGTAGTCACCAGCAGGCGTGCGACGCATTCAAATGTACACTAGTTTCACGGATGCGCACATGTGAAACGATCTTTATCAATGTCACGGCTAAGAATTTTGGTTGAATGGCCCAAATATAATCTTAACCTGGAAATACAAATGATGGTATTGTCATCAATTTGCCATATAATTTTCTCGAAGATCTATGCAGTGTGTTCAAACCGATCACAGAAGAAAAAAAATTACTTATCAGTTGCCAATCATACCTTACGAATTGTTATGGGTAGTGAAACGAAATCCGACATACCCACTTAACTTATATCGTAGTCAAACAAAATCAGTTCTAGAAATACCGGGGTTTTTGGGAACCGGTACCATTGGCCTCAGTGTGATACCGGTACCAGAGAAGTACCTGTAAATAGTACAGGTGCTTCTCTGGTACCGGTATTTCTAATCAGTATCGGTACTGTACTGGTACCAAAACCGGTAACAAAACGGTTTGTTATGTATTTTTGAGGCGTTCAAAAAAATTTAAATAAATAAATAAGTAAATACCGTAAGTTAGCTAACTTACTATATACGTATTAACTATTGTTAATAAGCATTAGAAAAATAACTTCAAGGCGCCAACCGTACGAGGTTCCTCGTACAAATAAATATGATGTTTGTAGTACGCGCCGGGTACCTACTTGAATTTGGTACCGTTACCCGTCTGGAACCGGTACCCAGGTACCGAAATGGCAAGAACTGCTAAATACAGATAAAGAACCCGTACTTTTGGTACCGGTTCCAAGCCCTCAACAAGACTAATTTTAAAGTCCTATTTGCGGCAAAGCAACTCCGGGAATTAAAAAGGAAGGAGCATATCACGTAATTACTAATAGGGATCTGTGGACTCGCTTACGTTACTTGAAATTCGGCTACTCAGTTTACTAAAAAAGATTCTGAGGAAGCAGATATTTTAATAAATAAGAAACGGTGACCTTTTAAAAGGTCATTATTTTAATTTTAAGGTCATTCATTCAAACTTGCAAATATTTTGTGCAACATAATATGAATCACGCTGGTATTTCCTGAAGAGTTGGGTAGAGATGTACGTATAGTACCTTTTTTAATGTACCGTAAACAAAATAATTTAGAAACCGGCGGCGGGATAACACGCTAACAGTAGCAATGGCTTTCATTTTGACGGTTTAACAACATTCATTGCGTTATTTACGTTGTTGAGCAGACTTTTTTTTCGAACTTAAGATGCAATGGATTAGCAATATCGTTCAAAATGATTCAGACTGTGATTGAAAGTGTGTTTCACAATTAAGGTATGATTCCGATCTCGGCAGCACGCAGCAGTGCTGCCGCAGCACTACTGTTGAGCATACATTTTCTAAAGGTTTACATTCCGATCACAACAGCAATGTGACGCAGCAGTGTCGCGCGGCATTGCTGCGGAGCTCGGAATGTGATTTCTCATATAAACCTATAGAGAATATATGAGGACCAGTAGCGCTGCGGCAGCACTGCTGCGTGCTGCCGAGATCGGAATCATACCTTTAGAGTGCCGGTGCAAAACAAATTACCTTTACTCCACAAGAAATCTATGTACGGTCACCAAAGGAGATAGTAACCAGTGTCGTCTGATATACTTAGTCGAAGTTTAGTAAGAAACCAATGGATGTTTTAAAATAAAAAATAAAAAAATAGTAGCAAACGAACAGTCCATTTATCAAATTAAATTTCATTCGAAAACATCCATCGGCTTCTTACTAAACTTCAGCTATATCCGACGACCCTGGTTACTTTTCTCTTATGGTGACTGTACCTATGTTCAGCTTTACACGTACTGACTGTTACTTTCAAGAACCTAAGGAAAGTATAAGCTATTAGGTCATACGTGTTCTGCCGCTTGTCCGTTGTTTACAATCCTCGGCGCAAAAGTTAGGACATTCTGAACTAAGAATCACCATTAGCAGAATCGGGTTAATTAGCTATAGATACAGAAGTTCTAGGGTTACGGTCAAGGCTTAGGTGCTTAACCTTGTTTTTTCTTTCTGTATTTTTCTTCTCTAACGCCAAACGTAAGCTCATCTCACAATGTTCCAGAAAATTACAGCTATTTCTTTTATCATTTAATCAAGTCTGCAATGGTAGAGTTTCCGTTGGTTTAATTGGAAAAATAATTAGAATATACAATACTAAATGACATTTTAACGACAAATTGTGGTCTGAATTCAATGCGATGTGGAAATTTGTAAACAAGTAAACAATTTTTGCGGTAGAAATCAAGAAGGTATTTCATCGAAACATTAGAATACCAGAACATAACTAACATTACGCCCGTAATCCTTAAAGGGCTTGGCAGAGATGTACTTGTACACCTACATTTCGCCAATATTGCAAAAATATTAGTTTACTTTAAAATAGAATTTTTTTTTCAAGCAAGATGACAAGGTAACCTTAGTTATTAAATACGTTTTGTTTGAATTTCTATTAAATATTTATAGACAAAAAAAATATATAATTTCGGACGAAAAATTATCATTAACTCTCTGTTTTACGGAATTATTTTTGGTGTATTACTGTATGAAATATAATAAATTGATTTGAGCATGCCACGGGCATATATTTTTTTTTATTGTGGCTTTAGTTAAACCATAATCACACATCAAAACTCGAGTCAAACGCTCAAAACAAGAAAAATTGTGATAGCCCTCAGTCCTACGTCACAAATTAAATTAAATTAAATTTGTACCGGGCACAAATCCAGACTCCAGGCTACTACTGAAAAAATCCCGATAGAAAAACCCAAAAACACTTTTCCTGACCCGGAACTCCAACCCAGGACCTCATGCTCAGCAGTAGCACAAGCGACCACTACACCGACGAGGCCACAAGAAATGTGTCTATATTTATCTATGCGAATGTTTCTAAAGCATACTACAAGAATCGTGCCCGAACAGTCTTTAGAAGTGTTAGCTACGGTTTTATAAAGCAATGCATTCATTACTACGTATTAATGTACTTTTGTGCGTATAACAACATCGAAACTGGACAGAACGGCTATTCTCTTATGCCATTCATTCGTTTTATTAAGAAACACGTCCGGAACAAATCCTTTGAATGTTAACTATTAAACATTGAAAGAGTTCTGGTTTCTTGCAAACAGCAGATTTTTTCGCACTATTTGAGAATATTGTACGTGCATACACATAAACTAATTATAATACTCGTAGACAGAATAAAACAGAATATTCACTGCTAAAATGCGTGTCTTGCCAATTGTGTGACTTTAGTTACGCCAATTTTGCACCCACCGTGCCTGATTGTGGCGAAATAATAAGTTGAAAATATTCTATAGATACCTACATCATCTAGTTATAGCATATTTTCAACCTATAACAGTACAGACACCAGCACCTTGAACCTTATGCTTTAGCATTAAAGTTGAAAATCTATTAAAGATATTTGACAGATTGTAGTAGTTTGATGTGCTGGCGTCTGAACATTAGCCCATGTAGCCTATATAGGCTACATCGGCTAATGTTCAGACGCCAGCATTGTACTGTTATAAGCACCACGCCAGTAATCCCTGAAGGGTCAGCCACAGGTGTACTCTATAGTACAGACGCCAGCATATCAAGCTACTACAATCTGTCAAATTTCATTAATAGATTTTCAACTTTATGGCTAAAGCATAAGGTCCACAGTTAATTGCGAAAATTTTACAGTTTGGAGTAGCTTTATGTGCTGGCGTCTGTACATCGACATTTCTCCAGTTATGTTTAAATCCTATGTAATAAGGGACGAGTCTATTAGCACCAACCGGTCTTCAATCCAGACTCCGGACTGCTTCTGAGAAATTTCTGATGGAACAACTCAATAACACTTTACCCATCCTGGGAATCGAAACCAGGATTTCAAGCTCAGCAATATACTGTTACAACATGACATAACATCACGCCTGTATATCCTGTCCTGAAGGGTTAGACCCTACGAATAATAAAAGTCAGACGAATAAGAAATGTAACTCAAGCTCAAAAATGGCACCACGCAAATGTTTACCGCGGCGGGCGTTGCCGAAAAGGCCACCGTGCAGCAGAACCAATCACGGCGCTTGCCGGAATACAACGCTTTACGCGAGCGCAGCTGATTGGCTTATTTGCATGTATGTTCTTTCTTTCGAGTAATCGAGGTATTTTGTCAATGTAGTAATGTTTGGAGCCGAATTTCTCGTTGATTTTGTTCATAGTTACACTTCTTGACTTTTTATTAGTCGTAGGTTAGACCCCAAGGTCTAAACTACGACTAAACGTAGGCGATAACGCCCCCTTGTGGGCGTTTGAGACTTTCAGGGGGTAGTTGAAGACCCAGAGACAAATCGGGGGTTCTAAAAAAAAAATCCGAAAGTGGACGGTGGGCAAAATAAGAATGAGAACCTTTGGTTAAACAAAGAAGTACCTATAGTACACCCACATATACTTTTAGATACCTCTTTGTCCACAACTTTTCAATATTAATAATATTCGAACATTACTGTTTGTAAAATACGAGTACCTCATAAAAATAGTGATAAAGAAATGCCCGTCAGAGCTATTAAACCAATGGCTGCTCCATTCGTCGATACGTATCATAAAGTTTTATGTAGTAAGGTTTCATTTACTTTGAATCAGGTCACCACTGACCTGAACCATTAATAGGCTGCAGTTTCTTTGTTCGATGTCACCATGATTTACGTCGACTGCTTTCCCTATAATCACTTACCCTACAGTCATTCTTCAAAAAGTATCTACTCTCATGTGTATGTGTACTCATAGTGAATGTGCGCGAGCTACGTAGTTCTAATCAGTAAGAGATGACACAACCCTCATCTCATCTCCATCCCCAAGACGGAGGTTATCATTCATCATCTGCCTAGCCTTTTCCCAACTATGTTGGAGTCGGCTTCCAGTCTAACCAGATGCAGCTGAATACCAGTATTTTACATGGAGCGACTGCCTATCTGACCTCTACAACCCAATTACTGGGTAATACGATACCCCTCTGTTGTACTGTTCTTACTGGTTGTCAGACTTTCGGGCTTCTGACTACCCGTAACGACTGTCAAAGATCCACGAATGACAGCCATTATCATTATCACTGAGAATTCCAAAGGAGAAAAAAATAAGAATAAGTACTCATTATGTACAGAGCCAGCACATCGAGCTACTACAATCTGTCAAATGTCTTTAAAAGATTCTCAATTTTATCGCTAAAGCATAAGGTTCAGGGAAAATTTGACAGTTCGGGTAGCTTGATGTGCTGGCGTCTGTACTTAAACAGAAACTAAACCTATGATTCTCTAAGTTCTGTAATTTATTATGTGTACAATGAAGTGTATTATATCTACCCAATAACCTATTGACAGATAGCTACTGATGGTACCCAGTATAATTATAACTGTCAGTATAATATAGTCATACAGATCGCTACTGATATAGATTATTGGGACGTTAAAACCAGAGATAGATAGGTTTTCCTACCTGCAGTATGCCAATACTGGTGATAGATAGGTAATTGGGTTCAGCCTTAAGTGTATATCTAGGTAGTATAAACAAAGTCACTTATCATGTATGTGTGTGTGACCGCTTAAATCTTCTAAAGTACTCAATGTATTTTGATGCGGTCTGCCGGTCTTCATCATCATTTAGAAAATTTATTCCAAAATGTTTATGTGTATAAAACATTGATATTAAACTTAAATATGATAAATAAAAAACGTGTGATGCAGGGGCGGGTCACTAGTTACCTACCTTATACAAAGGAGAAGGAGTTGAGAGGCCTGTGGGTTTTATATGTAAGTGCGCAGGATTGCTTTGATCAAAATAATCATGGCGATAGAAGTGGACGTGTTTGTGCATTCATTATACAGATGTCAGAATAATGATGATGACTGACTGGCACTGCGCTATCGTAAGTCGAATCAACAAATGACGTTGTACAGAGGCCAGAACATCAAGCTAACATCTGTCAATTTTTTTTAATAGATTTTCAACTTTATCGCTAAATCATAAGGTTCAAAGTAGATTCGGAAAATTTTACAGTTTCGGGTAGCTTGATGTGCTGGCGTCTATACCTACCTAACTTCTATTTCATGTATCATTAAATATTTATTTTTTCTATGGACACGCAAAATTAATCGATGTAATAATAATGCATCATCATTATCTGCCTAGCCATTTCCCAACTATGTTGGAGTCGACTTCCAGTCTAACCGGATGCAGCTGAATACCAGTATTTTACACGAAGCGACTGCCTATCTGATCTCAACAACCCAGTTATTGGATGACAGACTTGCGGACTTCTGACTACCCGTAACGACAGTCAAAGATCCACGAATGACAGCCGGAACCATCGGCTTAACGTGGTTTCCTAGCCACAGAGGGGGTCGACGATGACGATGTAATTGGTTGCTGTTAATAATAGTCAGCAAGACATTTGGGTAGCTACAAAAACTGAAATAACATACAGCATTTTTACTTATAAAAAGGTACAGACGCCAGCACATCAAGCTACCCGAAACTTTCAAATTTTCCCAATCAACTTTGAACCTTATGCTTGAGCGATAAGATAGAAAATCTAAAAAACTAATTTGACAGATTTTAGTAGCTTGATGTGCTGGCGTAACTTCATACCAGCAGCCTAATTGCGTAACACACTATCTCAATCTGAATCACACATACAAATTTTTCACACATACAAATGTGTCTGCCCAACAACGTAAATAACGCAATGAATGTTGTTTAACTGTGAAAATGAAACCCATTGCTACTGATAGTGTGTTACTCAAATTACCTCGCTGGTTTGTAACATTAATCATTGTTTTTATTTTATCAATCTGTAACAGAGTAAATATGACATACTTATACCATAACATAACACCACGATTAACAAAGGATACTGCAGAGGGTTCACACACATCTTGCCAGTAAATATGACACCTACACAGTAAAAGGAACTTCACTGTGTCATATCAGCTGTAAATACTAGGAATCAGGTAAGTAATTGATCTAGCATCTACTGCAATAGTCTGCTGTTACCGTGCCTACGAGTAATTTAATACTCTTATGCCGTTAGAGCTCTCGCAGACAGGCGAGACGCGACTCTAGTAGAACAATTTTAATGAAAACTGCGTGGAAATTGTTATACCAGAATCTATTTTCGTAATACTTCGAATGATCTAGGCCAGGGATCCCCAAACTATTTTGGACAAGTGACCCCTTTTCCAAAATGAACTGTTACCTCAGACCCCCATGGCCAAATTACCTACTTTTAAGATCAACCCCCTTATTCATAATGGTCCAAGAACTATGTATGTTCTTCTGCGCTTTCTCACTTACTCTCTCTCTTTCTCTGCACGTTATAACATAACATAGCTTCACGCCTGTATTTGCCGAAGGGTTAGACAAAGTACCTAATAGCACATCCACATTTCGTCCTCTTTGTTTGTGTTTTGAACGTGATCTAACCTACGAATTCACTGTTCGTCGCGAGTGTCGCGGCCTTGACTACAAATAATTTTGGAATACCTAACAATAAAACGGCCTATGAAGAATTTGGCACTATATCACCAAGGTTGATGACCTGCGTGGTAATTGCGTAACACACTATCAGTAGCAATGGGTTTCACCTTGACAGTTCAACAACATTCATTGCGTTAGTTACGTTGTTCAGCAGTCAAATTTTTCGAACATATGAAGCAATGGATATAGCTACATCGTTCAAAATGATTCAGATTGACATTGATAGTGTGTTACGCAATTTAGGTGCTATTATTATTACTATTAGCAGTTTTGTCATACAACTTTAAAATGGCAGAAATACCTACCGTTTTTTTTTGCCAACCTTACCGTCTTTTACCGCACCACCTTTTCGCCTATCCCATTTCAAAACCTAGTAAGGGACATTTTTTTTTAATCTTTTTATTGCATAATCTTGCTAACTTAGTTTAGGTTATCATGATTATGCAATAAAACGATTTTTGTAAAAAGTGTCCCTTACTAGGTTTTGAAATGGGACAGTCGTTTTGGCATCTTCACCAGAAACAATGCGCATCAGTTTCAGGATACAGGTAGGTAAGTAGGTAGGTTTAGCTTTGAATTTAATAACTGCGTCACGTTGAGCTACTTAGAAAAATAGCTGCTTATACTATAGACACATGCGAATATTCAAGTGAATTAACATCTAAGTAGAATTCGAGTTATGAAATTGCAATAAACTAGAACCTAAGTGAGGTCTAGATAGAAAGGAGTTTCTCAATTCTTTGTTACTTTGCAAACCCACGCCCACTCTAACTAGTCTGTGCGCATGTAAATATTAAGCACTTATTAAAAATCTTATACACATTTATTCATTCACAGATAGATTACGCACAAGCTAAGCCGATGGGTCTACAAGCATGATCATGCAGCATGAAGCATGATCATGAGCATGACGGTGAACGCTGAAGAACTGATTTTTGAAAATTCAATCCCTAACTGGGTTAAATAGGGGATGAAATTCGTAATTTTTGCCCGATGGGAAATTCCATAATAATAATAATAATCCTACTCGGCTTGTAATTAAACGCTCCTAAACTGAATTTAATGGCCGATGACCTCAGCCCAGGCCGCTCGCATCCTTGGAGAGCCCCATGTCCTATCAAAATAAAGTTATCCGTTGTAGATTTGCATAGCAGGATACATGTCTAGGTACAACTGATAACTTTATTATGTATTCAAATATTTTATCCAGTGGAACATTGAATGCCAACATTAACGTTGGTCGACCAACTCATAAATGCAGGGTTAGATGTCGCAATACTAACCGCGGCCGCTACTGGGAGGTACAAGACATTTGACCTCTTCCTTACTTTACGTTTCATAAACTTGTCTCCATGTATTATTTATAAGCAGTAATCAATAATTCTAACTCATCTGCCGAGGTAAGATAGAGATTGGTAAACATTGTAGTTGCTTCATTCATATGTAGTACTTAGTAGCCACCGTTTGTGATTCGCACAGCTGTGTTGTGTTACGATTACGCTAAAAAGCTTTTCTTTTTTTTTATTCCATACATAATAGACTTATTTTTAGGGTTCCGTACCCAAAGGGTAAAATGGGAGTGGGACCCTATTACTAGACTCCGCTGTCCGTCTGTCTGTCTGTCTGTCCGTCTGTCACCAGGCTGTATCTAATGAACCGTGATAGTTAGACAGTTGAAATTTTCACAGATGATGCATTTCTATTGCCACTATAATATCAAATACTAAAACACAGAATAAAATAAATATTTAAGAGATATTGATAACGGCAACAGGTAGACGCTTGAAATATTCACAGAATATTAAGTTACGTATTTACTTTAAAATAAATAATTAAATTTAAATAAAACAAATATTTGGGGGGGCTCCCATACAACAGACATGATTTTTTTGCCGTTTTTATAGATAATGGTACGGAACCCTTCGTGCGCGAGTCCGACTCGCACTTGGCCGGTTTTTTAAGTTCGCCTAGACTTTCCCACTGCTAAGTCAACGCCTCCTTCAAATCCATCCAGGTATTCACCTGGATCCAACCCTTGCGGTACGCATCTAGATCGTCTCATAATCTTGTATAATAGATATAAATGATCAATACCTTTAACAACATTTTCTGCGATTTTTTTCCTAGGATTTCAGCTTATAAAACCAAATGGAATAACAAATATTAATACAAAGTAAAGGTGAAATAAAGACATGACATGACATGTCGTGACATGATTCCTTGAATTATCACTGATTCCTGAAAAATTCAAATACATTATTAAAGCCAGATGTAATCCAATTCCTTGGCGCGGCCCATAGGGAGCCATGTCAGGCACGCCTGTAGTTTGCGAGGAGCCAGAACTGCAGTAATGTTATGCATAAGACGTACTCGCTCCGCAGTAACATTTGCAGCTAGTCAACACATTCAAATGTGTTGTATTACAAAATAACTTTGAATGACGACCGTTAATGAGCTACAAGACAGCACCCTCCCTTTCACTCTCTCCTAAAACAAGAACAAATGAAAGAGATAGTCATACAAACGATGGGCCGCGGTATGGCATGAAGCCAAAACGTTTTATAGTAGAGCTCTTGACCTAGAGTTACATTTAACAGCAAAATATTCACGTGTTGACGGAATAGTTGAACTGCAATAACTAACGCTAGAGGAAATTGACAAAACAGATGTTTTTTGACGCGAAAATAGAATGAATGAGGGGGCGGGAAATAGTTGTTCATCATGAATGAGCTAGCTTTTCAATAAAGTTAATCTCAACGTAACAACTTGTTTTTTTTTTCAGATGAAAATATTTAGATGTTTTTTTTATAATGACTTTGTGTAACAAATTGATTTCAGCCATTTAACCAGATACTACTGAATCTTTTTGATTAAATTTAATAAACTAGGAATCTTTTGAGATCTTTATCATTATTGTTCAAAACTTCTACTTATGAATTTCTAATATTGGTACAATCAGAAAGTGTTTAATCAGACGGTACGCATCGCATATTATAATTTTCTTCATTAGACTTGTATAGTTCTTCAAAATTATGCACCATTATTCAAAAATATTACAAAGCCGTGTGAAATTGCACTTCTTCAAACGAGGCTACATCAAGCGATACACAATTCATAAAAACACTAGATTGCAAAATTTATGGCTTAGCATAAAAACTTCAGACACATTATGAATAACTGACTTTATAATCATTCCCATTCAACACATGTAAAGTTACTATAGTATTTAATCTTAAATATGCAAGGAATATCCAAAAATGTGATGTGTTTAGCAAATAAAAGACTTTTTGGGACATTCTTTCTTCTCAAGACAAAGTTCTAAATTCCGTATCTAAATACACTAGCATTTTTTCACAATGTGAGTCACCTTGTATTTACGCATTATTATAATAGTAATTTGTTTAATAATTGTTTTATTTACGCTTCACGGTCAACTGTAGCTTGCATAACCGTTGCTAATTCCTAAGAATACCTAGAATAAAATAACAGTAATGATTTCGTTGAGACGGCTGAGATTGTGAGCTCTTTTTTTATGTATTTAGTTCTGTTGAGCTGATTTCATGCTTATTTAGATATTAATGTCAACTGCTTGTCTTCTTGTAGTAAAAGTAGAAATTAGAATAAAGATATTTGCTAAAGCGCGGGTCACAGAATCGTAGAACTAAATCGTCTTATTACAAAACGAACTTTAATCAACTAGATCAATTACAATGAACTTTATTTCGATTTACGGCTGATTTTCCAATCACCTGATAACTTTATTCGAGGAATAATTTTGAAATATTGACAGTTATTTCATACAAAAACTGTCAACCGTCAATTTTATTCCTCGAATAAAAGTTATCTGCTGATGGAAAAATCAGGCCTTAGACAACGTTCTTAAACCTAAAATGACAACATAGCACCAAACTAAGCTGTTATTTGTGTAAAAAAGAACTGCATTTCTATAACAGTTAGCTTCTTAATCCAATAACTTGCTCGGTGATTTAAACCTAAGGGATTTTAAGTACGTTCACAGTTGGATCTCAGTCTCAATCTGTCAAAAATACCTCTAATTTCCCTACATTTTTGATAAGTTCTTGATCGCTGAGATGAGAATGCGACTAGATTTTGAACGTTTTTAATTACGGGAATTGGCCTTCTGATCTTAAGAAAAACCTTGTTTTGTAATAATGAATATGTTTAGACGATAATTACTCCAAATTCTCGTCTTTTCGCTACTTCTATTTTTTCGCTCTTATTCATTGAATCAGTCTTTTATTTTGCCTCAACTGTAGTAACAAAAACCTTGGAACATTGAAACAATTACTACCATATTTTTGACATATCAAAAGATACCCTCGACCCTAATCCGATCGTCATTTCTTTTCCCTCAACGCGCAAGCAGCAGCCGCTAGCCGTAACAGAATCACAAACGACATTTAACGCTCATATAACATCACAAATTATTACGTACGCCTATCAAACCACGAGAACAGAGACAATAACAACTGTCCCAACAAATTACAGCCTTGGTAGACATCGTGATCGTAACGTAACTGACAATGTGAACATTGTTAACGTGTGACCTGATATTGGCACGCAACGCTACAGGTGTCATCTGACTGGTAATTCCCGAAGACGTTTAGATTGTGCGATATTATTTGCTATTAGGCATGATTATCTGTGTCTATATAACAAAATATTACTTTTATATTTGACACAATCAAAAGACATCCCAAATACCAAGTAAATATAACAGCGGAAAAACATAGCGGAAAAACGTTGGGTGTCTATGTCACCTATAACCTATAAGTAGTTATGTACCCGTGACTGCTCGTGCGTAACAGTGTTCATTCGCGAGTTGCCCCTTGTATTCACAAGTAGAAGGTCAAACTAAATAATACACTCTTGGAGTATTTTTCCGCCTATAGGTACTGGTAAAGGCCACACATCATCAAATGACCCCTCCCGTTCTGGGTGGAGCAGAAGGGAGTGTCAGACTCTTACTGACTAAAACCCACCCGAGTTCCTTCCTTAGCCCTTTATGTTCCGGGGCAGCAGTAACCCTTTCGGACAATCCCGCTGCCCATAAAATGCCACCTGTATTCGTGGCTGCCGTAAAAGGCCACCAAGGGACTTTTGTCCAGCTTAAGAAAACCTGGGTGCCAGGGAGATTGCATGCGATATCTCAGTTTTGCGTCTGGGAATTCTGGGATGGTACGATGCATCTGGTATCCTAATACAATGCCCATAGACACCGCGATGACCACTAACAGCTATATAAATCAATAAAATTTAAGTGTCTGATTGTAATTTCAAAATAACAGCTTTTTGCTGAATGCATGAAATTGTTTAAGGTACTTATAACAATTTTTTTAAAATTCTGTCTGTCTGATTATCCTGGCTAATCTCCGAAACTGCTAGACCGATTTTGGTGGGACTTCACTGACGAGAGTCACTTCAGCTATTTTTATTTTAGAAAAAGAATTAGGGATCCGCGCAAAAACATTAAAACCTATTAAATCCATTATACAAAGTGGAGATGACAATACAACAATAAATTAAACTTCGTATACTTAATGACGTTTCCAGTATGCATACAAAAATTCAATCAAATATATCCAATAGTTTAGTTACTGGTATTTATTTTTCGTTTTTTAAAATTTCTACATGATATATAATTATGTTAACAGATATATCTGTTAACAAGCCAGCACTGCAGTTAAACACAACATGTTGCCAGCTCACTAGTTCAATAACCTTCGCCAAATTTGTTCTTACTTATATTTTATTTCCCGATGCGAACTAATGCATATCCTTATGCTTGAGACATAAGAGTTATGCATGCGGAAGTTATTACTTACTACAAATGTTAATTTTTTTACAAAACCTGCAAAAAGGGTTCCCGGGACCCTGACCTACACCATTTCTACAGGTTTCGGCCATAATATGTTTGTTGGGTCAATAACACCGCACTGTTGCCGCAATATTTAAAGTGTGTTCTTTTTTGTTTACACTCATATTATGCTATTGAATATGCTAGAAAAAATCACTTTTTTAATTTCAACGTCAGGATTTATTTGATGGTTTTCATTCATTGTTGTATTGTCATCTTCACTTTGAAATAATACCTTTTCACGCCTAAACCAATGAACGAATTTCGATAAAATTTGACAAGGAGATAGAAAGCATCCTGGGGAAGGACACAGGCTTACTTTTGGTCCCAGTAGCACGTTCCCGTGGGATAATTTCTGATATCCACGCGGACGATGCCGCGGGCAGAAGCTAGTTATAATCATCTATTACGCCACTGCTCACAAAACGGTGAAGGAATACATCGTGAGGAAACCGGTATGTCCTAGAACCAAAAATTTGAAAACGTGACATCTACCAACCCGTACTGGGCCCGCGTGGCCTCTGGATTACGGCGGCCCCCTCCCTCTCGAAGAGAAGAAGCCTGTGTCCCAGCATTGGGAACATTTTAGGCTGATTATGCTACTCTACACACTCTACTACTCACACACACTCACTCCACACTCTTTACATTTAGGTAATGGCCCCGATTCTGATATTCACAAACTAAACTAAATTTAAGTTCAGTGCATCTTTTTCTTTCTATTTCACTAAGATAAGGACAGAAGATAAATATTAGTTTAGTCCTGTCAAATTAATGAGCGCCTGACTTAAATTGACGTATTTTTAGTAGCCAATTTTTTAATCTCGTCTAACTTATCTATGGATTATTCTAATTTGACAGGACTAAACTAATATTTTATCTTCTGTCCTTTTCGTAATGAAATAGAAAGAAAAAGATGCACTGAACTTAAATTTAGTTCAGTTTGCGAATAACAGAATCGGGGCCAATATTTAGAATAATTAATTTAATGTCATTTAAATCAGTTACTATTTTATGATGTAGGTAAAGGTGATCAGATTTAATTACATGAATATAAAGTGGGCAGGCACTTAGTAAGAATTTATATTTTATGATTATTGGTAGGTGTTGGTAGCCAATGTTGTGAAGGCGGGCTTGGGGGAAGCCTATGTCCAACATTGGACGTCTTTCGGCTGAAACGATGATGATGATGAATGTTGTTAATATACAACATACAGGGTTATTTTAAATTGGCTAGATAAACTCCGCAGACGCAATGGGTAACGATATCTATACCTACATTTTAAAACAAAAAAGAATTAAATTGTATGCTTTTTAAGGGGTCATCAACCGCGATTCTTGTAATCACTTGAAATATCAGTTTAAAGCATATGTTTTTTTTTTTAATGTAAACTTCACAGACATGATGGGTACATGTATATCTAAACACGACAAAACATAAGAAAACAGTTTTTTTTTACTCGTAAGTGTCAGCGGTCGTTGACCACCCAAAAAAAACATCTTAGCGTTTCGAGTGTCTACGGAGTTTAGCAAAAACCTGATTATTATGTATTTATTATTTATTTTACATAAATAATAAATACATAATAAGGTAAGGTAAGGTAAGGTAAAACGGGCTGGTGTCCGCAACTCCACGTCAATGCGCGTATTTTGCGTACGGGTGGGAAAATCGTTTATTCGATCCACCCCAGCTCCTCGAGGAAGGCCAGCAACGCCTTGATGTTACTGACCGTCTCATGTAGGGTACCTGGGTTACCGAAGTACTTTGCCCTATATGTGGCGACCATCGGGCAGTTTAGTAGCACATGTGCCGCTGTCTCATCGTCCTCCATGCAGGCCCTGCACCGCGGACTGTCTGTTACTCCTATGACAAAGAGGTGTTTATTAAATGACCCGTGGCCAGTTAAAGCTGCAGTAACTATACGCAGCTTCTGTTTAGTTAGACGGAGAACCTGTTTTGAGATGCGGCCATCCAATGTGGGAAGTGCTTCCCTAGCCTGCCTGCAATCACCTTGGTCCGTCCATAGTTTCCCATGTCGGTCTCTGGTGCGTTTCCTTACCAGAGTGCGTAAATACCCGAAGGGGAGTGGCACGATAGGCTCAGGTCCCACTGGTGCCATGCTCGACCCTCTTCTGGCAAGCTCGTCGGCGGCATCGTTGCCTAGCGAACCGCTGTGTCCTTTGATCCATTGAATGGTTATATTATTGAGGTTACCCACCTGGTTGAGGCGCTGGTGACACTCGTGTATTAGCCCAGAGTCAACTGTGTAACTGTTCAGCGCTTGCAGAACAGCCATGCTGTCTGAGAGTATGCGGATTGAGTGGTCCTTAACTTCCCTAGCCATAATGGCCGAAGCGGCCAGAGTAATACCCATACATTCGGCCTGGAACACTGTGTTATGGACCCCCAAAGGTGTAGCTATATGTATGTTGAAGTCCTCCGAGAAGATTCCAGCACCTGTGCCACTACCTGTTTTGGATCCATCTGTGAAGATGCGTAGCTCTGCCGGGCGTAACCCCTCGCATCGGCGATCTTCGTGAAGCTGGATCTTGTATTTTTTATCAAAGATAAATTGTTTTGGTACCCTGTCATTTATGGCTTTTGTAATGGGGCACTCCTTGTGGAGTCCCTCAAGCAGCGTGGTGTGTGGTGTATCACTCTTACCCCAGAGATTTAGTGTGTTTAGACGTACTGCCGCCAAGGTCGCTTCTTGCTGTATGAACAGATGGAGCGGTGGGATTCCTAGGATGGCTTCAACTGCTGCAGTCGGAGTAGTCCTCATGCAGCCCGTAGTCGCCATGCAGGCTAGTCTTTGCATGCGTTGTAGTTTGTTGGAGGCTGTAACTAGCTTGGTCCGGGGCCACCAGACCACAGCCCCGTAGGTGATCATGGGGCGGAACACAGCGGTATACAGCCACAGTATAATTTTAGGGGATAAGCCCCACTTCTTACCTATAATTTTCCTGCACTGCCAAAAGGTTATGCAAGCCCTGTTTAGTTTGTTGTCCAGATGACTACTCCAGTTTAGCTTACTGTCTAGTGTGACTCCGAGGTATTTGACTTCGTTGGCCAACTGGAGTTCTGTATCGAACAGTTTAGGTAGGCGAAAAGGACCTAAAGCACGTTTGTGGGTAAACATGACTAGTTCAGTTTTAGTGGGGTTTACTGATAGGTCAAAATCCCTGCACCATCTCTCTACGATACGTAGCGCTTGCTGAGTGAGGTTGCATAACGTACCCGTCACCTTCCCCGAAACCAGGATTGCGAGGTCGTCGGCATAACCTACTGTGTAATAGCGGTTGTCGTTGAGTTTGGTGATGAGGTCATTAATCACCAGATTCCATAGAAGGGGGGACAGCACCCCTCCCTGGGGGCAGCCTCTGGCTATCATGGCCAGCTGCTGCTCGCCTTCAAGGCGAACCACTCGTTTACTTAGCATATTTGTGATCCAGTCCGTTAGTACCTGTTCTACTCCATGTCCGGAGAGGGCGCTGCTGATACTGGAGAAGTTGGTTTTATCGAAGGCTCCTTCGATGTCTATAAAGGTACCCAGACAAGTGCCTTTCTGATGAATCGCTTCCTCTATCTGGCTGACTACCAGATGAAGGGCGGATTCAGTCGACTTACCTGAACTGTAAGCGTGTTGGTTACCGTGTAGCGGTATAGTCTTGAGAGCGCCATCCCTTAGTTCCCTGTCACACAGCCTTTCCATAGCCTTTAGTAGAAAGGAGGTCAGGCTGATTGGTCGATGGGATTTGGCGTTCGTGTAGTCACCCTTACCAGGCTTAGGGATGAATATTACTTTCACTTCCCTCCATCCTTTAGGAACGTATCTAAAGGCGAGGCACGCTCTCATTAAAGGCAACAGCTTTATAGCGACAGAGGTGCCACCCCACTGCATCAGAGCGGGGAACACTCCATCAGGACCAGCTGCCTTAAAAGGATGGAAGCTTCGGATGGCCCATTGGAGTTTCTCCAACGTGATCACCCTGTTAGCGTGTAGCCAATCATTATCTGATGGCGTCTGAATTACTTCCTGCCAGTCAACTACCTGTGCGAAGATACATCCCGGGAAGTGAGTTTCAATAAGGACGCGTCTCGTTTCTTCTGGCGAGGATGTTAGTGTATTATCAGGTTTCCGGAGAGTAGCGGGCCCAGGTGTGTACTGTTGCGCTAGTATTTTCCTTACCCTGTTAGCTTTCTGGCAAGATTCAATGCTACCACAGAATTTGCGCCATCCTGTGGTACTCCTGAACCTGATGCATTTTTTGTAGCTGGATTTGGCTGCGTAATAGTTGTCCCAGTCCTCATCCGCACATGTATTCATGGCTCTATTCAGAGCTTTCCTTACCTTACTGCGCTTGCGTTCCAGATCAGCGCCCCACCAGGGTTGTTTGCCCGGTGTGCTGCGCGGGGTGGTCTCTGGACAGGCAGTTAGGTAGCTGTCTATCATTGATTTAGTAAGGTGACTTACCTGTACTTCAATCTGTGTCGTATCCGCATATGTTGTCGGATAGTTTGATGTCGCGAGCTTTGATTCTAGACTGCGTGTATAGGTGGCCCGATCCGTGTTGCGCGGATTACGCCGTACAATACATAATAATCAGCCTATAATGTTCCCACTGCTGGGACACAGGCCTCCTCTCTGTGAGAGGGAGTGGGCCGTAATCCACCACGCGGGCCCTGTGCGGGCTGGTAGAAATAAATAGTAAAGAATAATTTTTGTCCGTTTGTGTTTGTCTGGATGTATGTTCCGGATTGGCGCAAAAACGGCTGAACGGATTCAGATGAAATTTAGTACACATATAATTTATAGCCTGGTCACATAATCAAGGTAGTACGTTTCCGTGGGCTATTTTAGTGTGTGTAGTGGCGTAGCCACGGGCAAGCCATTATTTTTTTTTGCGTAGCTCCAACTATCTGAGAAGTTCACTAACCACTTACGCACGCGCCTTACTTAGGTATGTATAATTATTTTTATGATGTCTGTGGAACTCAGATGATTTGTCCAATTGAACAGCATTTTGAAAGCGAGCTTTAAAATGCTCAAGAATTATTATTAATGTGGGGGACTATTACGGAGGGTGAGTTTCCTATCTCAAACTGTTGGCATATCTGCCATAGTGATCCCTATTCAAAACTTACCCTGTAAGGATACCTACTAAGATGGAACATGTTTGATGTTTCAGAACTCCAAAGAATTTTCATTATTACTTGCGCTTTTATTTTAGAGCCAAGAATAATATGATATCGATTTATTGTTTGGATACGAGCGGTGGTGTGAATAAGCGCTACTAAATATAAACACAAGATCGCACTTATTTATCATCTTGTTCATGATTAAGCGGTAATTAAAGGTAGGGCTACACTGAATGCTGTGCGTTTCTAGCGCAGCACATCTCTATAGGCTTAGTTTATGTGTCGAACGCCTGTACAAAAACGCGAAGCATTATTTTGTGTGGCCATTCAACCACACAAAATATGTTACCATGTCATGCGACAAATTACATTACTTCCTCGGTATGAAAAACAAAGCACATTGTAGCTACAAATTCAAGCGAGCTGGAGCGGAGAGCTGAGCTAAAACATATCGAAACTCGCCTTTAAACTGAAAAGACTAAGAGCCAGTTTTTGGAACAAAAATTATCGCAAATTAATGTGACAAATTGTCAAGGCTCCGCAGACAGGCGCGACGCAACGGTGTAACGCGTTTTTGGTAGAACAATTTCCCTGAAGTTTTCATAGATATTGTTCTACTAAAGTCTAGCCAGGCTGTTCCGTTGCGCTTGTCTACAGGAGCCTTCAAGCTCGCTTAAATTGCTGTGATTGGTTGAATGATTTACAACAGTCAATAGCAGCAGTTAACGCTCGTTTCACAATTTGTCACATTATTTATTATGCGATACTTTTCTTTCGAGAAACCGGCTGGGTACACGCCGCTGCCCTCGCCGCGCTATGAACGTTGCATACGGTGTGACCGAGCCTAATCTTCTTCAAATATGATTGTCCCTTTGAATGCCACCGCGCGTTTTATGCGTGTACTATTTGGCCGAATACTCCGTGACTCGTTGTTCTGACGTCAGATAAAGATGTCGAACAATAACGTGTAACTCGAGTCGTGTTGTATATAACTCGAGTTTTTTTAAAACTAGCCAGCTAGCCGGTTAGGCTGAAAGGCAACCTTAACATGGTTGAGAAAAGGCTACCCTTTTCCCAACTCGGTCAGCAAGTAATAACACAATATTTTACGAGCAGCCCGCGCCGTGATATCAGTTCGTACGGTCCACGGAAAAGAAATAATACGGTAATATAATTTTGATTAGTTCCGATAAAATACTAAGTAGTCTATAGGTTTACGAGACAAGTCAGTAACCGTACGTATAATATGTATATATTTTTCGCACTTTTCAGTATGGATGGTAATGACATCATTTCAGCGCGCCATTTCGTGCCGAGGTTTTGGGCGAACAAAATCAAATTCACTGTGGTGTCATCGACACGACGAAGAAGAAGCGCGCTACTGCTAAACATATTATAGAAAAAAACCGGTCAAGTGCAAGTCGGACTCCAGCACCGAGGATTCCGTACGAAGTAGGTACCGCAGACCTGAATATATGGTTTTAATTTCAACTGATACCTCCACGTGTTCCCGAGATCTTGACAGGCAGATGAACGGTTGGACGGACGGACAACAAAGTGACCCGATAATGGTTCCGTTTTTTCTTTTTGAGGTACGGAACCCTAAAAAAGATATGCATCGAAATAATGCCAGGGAAACTTATGTATCATAATCATCAGGCGTTTTAAATGGATTGGTTGGTCTAGAGGTCGTGCTCTTGCTGAGGATGCGGTCCTGGGTTCGATTCCTGGATCGGGCAAAGTGTTATTGGGTTTTTCCATTTGGACAATCTCAGTAGCAGCCCGGAGTCCGGATTTGTGCCCGGTTGATGGCAGTAGGCTCGCCCCCTATTACATGGGACCTAAACGTGATTGGCAAAATGGAAGTGTATTATAAGTACAACTCTGTCCAATTCTTCGGGGGAACAAGACGTGATGTTCTGTTATGTTGAACGCAGATACTGAAAAACACACTATCTGTAGCAATGGCTTTCATTTTGACAGTTCAACCACATTCATTGCGTTATTATACATTGTTGAACAGAGAAATTTTTCGAACGTATGAAGCAATGGATTAGCAATATCCTTCTAAATGATTCAGATTGTGATTGATAATGTGTTACGCATTAAGGTGCAGCACCCTAATTGCGTAATACACTATCAATCGGAATCTGAATCATTTTGAAACAAATTGCTAATCCATTGCTTCATAAGTTCGAAAAGTTTGTTTGCTCTACACGTAAATATCGCAATGATTGTTGTCGTAGGGATTGTTGTCGTTGTAGGGATTGGCATCAAATTAACAATTAGCATTATCCTCTATAAACTACCCAGACATTAACGACACCCACAAGTTTTGAACAGTCCATGAAACATTCCGTTATAAAACATTCCAGCTCACTATTGAATATCAACACTTATCTAGTAAGTTGTACACTCATACATAATACAATTAGTTTCGCCAAAAGAATAAATAAGGCTGCAGTCAAACGGCGCAAAACTATTTAACCTCTGGTATATAAATAAATAAAAATAAAATCAATAAAAATAGTTTATTTGATAACCAGGGAGGCTTCAATATCAAATTTGTTGTACAAGTTACACCAAATTTGAGATTGAAGCCTCCTTTTAAGCAAAAGATGCCTATATTCGGAGACTCCGCACTTTCATAAAGTACAAAAAGTGTGTATAAAACTAGTAGCGACTAGCTAACTGGCGTGTGTTAGTGTATCTGTTGTAGAAGTGATTCAGTCTCGCTGTAGGTAAGCTCTTTTATCCATTCCATTAGTATTTTTTTGCAGTCATAACAATTCGTAGGGTAGACGTATATTATGTGTTTATTGATAGCGTTATAAAGCTGAGCAGTTTCCGGATACATATACAACGTGTTTTTTTTTTATATCCCATAACTCTAGGGGGTCATTTTACTCATCATTATGAACAACTTTTACTATGAGACCAAACCTGAAATCGTGAAAAAAAAAATCAGCTGTTCCCTACATTTTTTTTTTATTTTTTTAATCCATAATGTTACATTTATAATTTAACATAACACCTGCCAAACTGCAGAGCAATTTGTCGGCAGTAAGTTCTCGTGGATTTTGCACGACTTTTTGCTTGACTAAATATTAAAATTAAATCTAAGTTAACACTAAGACTAAACCCGTGGCACTGTAGATAAAAATTCCGTATGTGAATACAGAGTATAATAGTTACCCACACAACCACAGATTTTACAACCACAGCCATTGCATTTTATACTCAGCGGCATCAGCCAACAAACGTCATGAGACCATTCCATAGATAATACCTAATCTGCATTCGTGATCCATTTGCCAAAGAAGTATACAAAATAATGTGAATTTATGGAAAAAAAAATATCTTAATTCCTACACAATAAAGTTAGACGGTAAGTAAACTTATGATTAGAACCCACGACATCAGCCTACCGAGGCCGCCGATCGACCGCAGCAACTAAGGACACATCGAATGGTAATGTTTCCTCAGGACACTTTTTAGGTGGTTTTTACTTTTAATACTATTAATTATTCCTTCAGGTAATTCATTAATGAATGTAGGTGTAATCCATCGACTCGTACGCTTACCATAATAATTATTTACACTAGGCACATGCATTTATGTTCGCATAACTCGTCAAAATATAGGGAACACCAGATTTTTTTTTCGAGATTTCGGGTTCGGTCCCATAATAAAAGTTGTTCATAATGACGAGTACAATAACCCCCTAGAGTTATGGGATATAAAAAAAAACACGTTGTATACATTAATGGCGAATGTGAACTCCATTTACTATGCAAAAACTATTTACGTGGTCGCCGCGCGGATCTGTATTACTGTGACTATTAACTTGCATCATACTATGATACTACGGCTAAGCAGAGGCCTCTCCCCATGACTCTCAGCTCTCACGATCCAGGGCTAAAGTGGACAACTGGTCGTTTGTTTTCTCCAGCTCGTCCCGCCATCTTCTACGGGGTCTGTTACGACGTCTTCTGGTTATGTCATTCCTCCGCGTAATGTTTATTTTGACTCGGCTCAGTTCATTGACATTTTGACGAGTTATGCGAACATAAATAAAATAAAATGAAATTTTTTTTTTTTTTTCTTTACAATGAAATTTCAAAAGACAATAACAGTATTGATATCTTCGATTCTCGTGCCGCTGCTTTCAAAAGGCTTGTATGTACTCTTTCCTTTTAATTTTGTAACACTTTAAATACTGTTCTCTTTAAATATGTAACTCTGTGTCAATTATGTACTTAACCTGGGTTGTTTGGTCTCCTACGCATTCCCTGCATAAGTAGTAGTGTGTCGGAGGGCAGACGCTCATACCTTGTAGCTATATTTTGTCAATTAAGTTTTATTTTTATTTGATACTGTAGTTGTTATCATTATTATTGTTGTTGCTGGTCATGTTGTGCGCCTACGCTTTGGGTGATAGTCAGGTCGAAACCTATAATTTGAACGTAGTGATATACTTATTGTGATTATTGCCTGTTGTAGTTGCCTTGTGAATAAATAAATAAATAAATGTAGGGAACAGCTGATTTTTTTTTTCACGATTTCATGTTTGGTCCCGTAGTAAAAGTTGTTCATGATGATTAGTAAAATGACCTCCTAGAGTTATGGGATATCAAAAAAAACACGTTGTATATGTATCCGGAAACGATCTGCTCAGTTCATCCTGTATATAAAATTCAAAGTCCAGACTGACTGATATATCAACGCAGAACCTAAGCCGCTGATCCTAGAAACATGAAATTTGGAGCATGTGTTTTTTGTGAAGAGTAAGAAAGGGTTTTTCGAAATTCCACCTCAAGAGAGTGAATGGGGGAGAGTGAAATTTTAACGCGGACGAAGTCGCGGGCAGAAGGCTAGTTAGACATATACGGCAGACGTGGCCAGCCCAGTCCCACTTCAGCTTAGCGGCTTTTAGTGGCTGTTCTATGAATTAGGGGAATTTAAATGTTGTCACCAAATTCAGAAGTGTCAATTATGAAATAACCCTCGAAAATGTGGTGCAGATTCCGCGCAACGCCCGCACGGTTTCCGTTTTATGTAGGCGCGAAGAAATTCGAGTCAAATAAACGCGACCTAATAATTCACGCCTATAACCGAAGAGAATTCAAAACAAATTAAAGTCTGATAAAAAGCAATATCATAAATAATATCGATTTGATTTATTTATTAAAGCAGTTGTAATAACTTCACACGTGTGCTGCTCTTGCGCGTCTAAGGAAGCGGAACATGCGCACGCGTTACATCCTCGTTATGTACGTTCATTGTTACGTCAGTATGCGCTTCATTGAATTAACTTAGGTAATATCACACTTACTTCAGGTAAAAATACTCGTACATTGTTTGTAAATGCAATGTACTTAACTTGGCGTTTTAAGAGCTGTACTTTTTTTTCTAACGTGCGAGTCAGTATGAGATTATCTACTGAAGTACCGAGCAGGTATGGGTACACTAATGATAAGGGCTGCCCGTGTAAAAAATAATAATTAGTACTAAATTAAACAATTAAATACCAATAATAACATGTAAATTATGTTAAGGTGAGTTTATATATATTTTAGAGGTCGGTTTCTAATTAATGTATTCAGCCTTTCACCTGAACTTGAAATTGTATAAGTCAAGTTCAGAACAAATGATGACGGTTAAAAATAATAAGCATATTGTATGAACATATCTCTGAGAGACACACGACTAAATAAAATTGTCAAAATAAAAATAATATTTATACTTATTGCTGATGCAATTTCCAATAAGTGTAAAGTGTCATTTCGTTATGTTATATGTTCCTCGCCTAACGAGACAGAAAGTGAAAACAAAGGAATGATAGGTAGTCTAGAATATGTACCCGATAATATACTACGTACGCGAATAAAAGTGTTTTATTATAAACGAAATATATTGTTTTATTAGATTGTGAAACATGCGATAGGTTTTACTCCGCAAATATTAACTATGTATTTCAAAAGACCAAATACGTATACTTCAGACAGCACTTAGATACAAGTCAATGTCGAAAGATGTCTAGAAAACAATAAAATTAGCATGAGGACTATATTATGAAATCATATGACATTATGCAGATTCAGTATCTGTATTTTTACGGCTCATAGTTTATCAATATGTCAGAATGCATCTTGTTTTGAGTGCAATATCATAAATATTGAGTATTCATTTGGAGTTATAGTGCCTATAAATAATGCTGTAATCGTAAAATAAAATGTTATTATTAAGCAACGTGGACACTGACCAATAACTTTACTTATTTAAATAAACTTTGAACTAATGTGATGGTATCAACATATCGCATTGGTATCCGCCATTGATCAGCTGTCAAAGTCAACAACATAGATAAAGTAATATTTTATTCGACTTATGAGCCGCAGCATCAACGCATATGCTGACTCGAGTACCTAGTGATTTTTGCGTTTTTTTGAAGGATCGATCCGAGATTTTAAATCCATATATCTGTATTTTATATTAATTTAGATATTAGATATAGTCTGATTTTTAATTCGAAGGAATTCTGACATTTCCGAAGTGTTGAAAATAATAAAGCGGTCTTACTAAAAACGGAACGCATTTAGGCGAAATTAAAAAAAAAATCTTTCTTGTATTTAAGGTTTCAATTAGAAAAACTAAAACTTAAAAATTTACTGATAATTTTAAAATGGTAATCAGATTTTTCATTATCAAATTATTAAAGGTACAATAATTAGTTAGGTAATTATTTTTCTTTCACTAGAATCTCTGACCACTTTTCCATGGGTTACAAACCTTTTTTAGGAAAATCTTTTTGATTAAAATATCTTCGGTTCTTATAACTACAGATTTGGCTGTATGGGCCTGGATTCCTTAGCCTGTTCTTCGGGACAATTAATAATTATAATCATTATAATGTGTCATTATCGTGTGTTACTCGGCTTCTAATGTGCTCACGGTGTTTGTTGCGATTTATTGTTGAGTTTTTATTTGCTGTTACGTTTTGTTTGCTGTACATTGTCATATAGTTTACTTGATCTCATTCTCTTTCATATTTTATTTTATTTTATTTTATCCGAAAAATTACTTATAAAAAGGACAAGACAGAAAAGGTTTATAATGTCTGAAGTGTCAAAAAATGACCGCTGTCAGAAATCCTTGGAATTAAAAATCAGACTATAGAACACTCTATCCCCAAGGTCACACTCCCTAGTCACAAAAATACTGGCATTTAACATTAATACAATACAAATTAAAATCATAACAACGTTATGGTATCAAGCCTTCCATAAAAACATTGTTTCCACAGCATTTAGAGTTGAATCCGTTATTTGCTTTCAAAGCATCAAAGATGGCCGCTGCACATTGTGACAGTTCCATAACCCGTTCATTTGACTACAGCCATGGAAAGTCGTAGTTTCATAGCGCACTCATACGTATAATTGTTGACTTTCCATAATGCGTGGGCAATTTGTGGCCACCGATTTTATGTCGATGGCCCGAGATGTATTACCGGCTATTTCACAATCACATCCTATCTGCTGTTATTAAATCGCTACATTTGAATGATTCTGTATTGACATTTGTTCTGCTTTATTTTACTATTCATCAGTTTTGTATAACATTTCGTTCTCGGTACTTTGAATAATGTTAGAATTCAGTGAACATTTAATGGGAAGTTCTAGAAATGTCATAATATTTGAAATATTCCTTCGTCGTTAGTTACACTAATTGGCTTTCACAGATCTCGCGCATGATCTAGCAGGCAATTGCTTGTTACGTTATTTCAGCATTCCTTTATTATTAATTTCCTGCTAACAATATTGATACTTTTATCCGTAGGCGAACGTACATGGACTGTGGGTAGAACTCCCACGTTTATTCCTGCCTGACGCAAACTGAAGATCACATGCCATGTAACCGAAGGTCTCTTTAACATTTCCAGCCGTCAATTTTTCACTTCTACGAACAAAATTTTGACTCAAATAAAAAATACGTCTCTGAAGACCACTTACAAGAAAAATATCTAAGTCGTCTATTAAAATAGTTCGCATGACAAAATATACAGATACATTATGTGTTTTTGCTACTAAAGCTATTTTAGCATAATTTATTGCCATCACGTGGCTTCAGTTCGGAAAAGACGTAAGCTGTTTAACGGCTAAAATAACATCGGTAATAAGATTATTGCAGACTAAAATAATATACGACAAGTACCTACCTATAAGACTACTCGACTATTATTAAGTATATTATCTTTAGAATATGCGTGTATAAATAAATGGGATTTTGGCCACGTGTGGAATAAATGGTAAATTTCAGGAATTAGATTAGGACCAGAGCCCTTGATGAGGTATTAAATTATTATGAGCTTCGTCCTAATCCGAAGAGTTGAAATCAAAAATATTGGAAAACATGTTGTATAAAAATACGAACGGCTTAGAAAAGGACCAATAAATAAATCAAAACGTTCCTAAACGAATATGTACTACCTACTTGTTGTAAATAGCCAGCATTTAATCGAGAATCCACTAAGGTACCTACTTATACAATGTGTAATTGAATTAATGCACTATATGAAAGTAGTTTGTTCAGAATCTGTAACTGAATCGATTTCTATATTTTTAATATAGGTATTGTTTTATCCCAAACATTAAAACTACGTTAATTGTTGGAGGATTGCAGCAGGGCTGGTTGGCTGGTTCTTGAGGTAATTGATGGTGTGGAAGCAGAAATAAAAAGGCATGCTTTTGGCGCTATGTGAGTGGGGCGGAATTTATTGCCGACTGAACTCAATGACAGTAGTTTGACACAAGGAACAGGAAATGGATTATACATAAAAAAAATAGTTTGTTGGAGTTACCAACATTAATTACCTACTGTCACACTTCCACTGTACAGTAAAAAAAAAACAAAATGCATTAATTTATATTTTTATATAAGCACGGTAATATTATGTATAATATTACCGTGCTTATATATTATGAGTGCGACTGTTTGCATGCGTAGATTTGTTATGTGACCACAATTTTCTCCCACAATCAATATAACAAATTTATTTAAAAAACAATGTTTTATTGGGTATTTTTATTAAAATTAAATGTTATTATGATCATAACTTAATATTCTAATGGGGGTGATTAGTAGTGTGCATTAATTCTAGGGTATGTTGTATATTATGCAGCATCTGCAAACAATTTGCTCAACTTGACCTCTAAAACTCCAAGATGATCAAGTGAACGACTGTGACAGTTCACAACGAGGCCGATACTCCTCCCTTGTGGAACAATCACCGCGGTCTCTCACGGCATGACCCTAACTGTATCACTTACGAACAATTTTATTTATTGCTATCGAACTAACTTTGTGAGGCGGAGACGATCTTTGACATTGTAGCATACTACACAAGGGTTAGATATAACAAAGTAGCATGTGTGATGTGTGTAGATAAAAATATTAACTTTTTAAACTATAGTATATTTTTATTTTACTATTGCAATTATTGTTACTTTCTGTCAACATTGTTGTCCAAGTTGAATGTCAATAGTTTTTATTTTCTACAAGGTTTTTCTTTAGATCAGGGGGGCAATTCTCGTAATTTTAAGAACGTTCGCAGTCTGATCTCAGTCTCAATCTCTCAAAAATACCTCTAATTTCCCCTACATTTTGACAAGTTTTTGACATTTGTTTGTCGCCGAGATGAGACTGAGACTAGATTTTGAACGTTTTAAATTACGAGAATTGGCCTTCAGGTTTAAGTCACCGAGCCAGTTATTGAATTAAGAACCTAACTGTAATAAAGAAACAAGGCTTTATACTTACAAAAATTATAGCTTAGTTCGATTATTAACGATTAAGAACTTTGCCTAAATAAAGTTTGAAATATAAGTACTGGCTTAAAATTTTAGGCTAGAACTAAAGTTAGATTTCGTATTGTAATAAGAGGGCTAGTACCTATTTAGTTTATAAGGCAACTCTTTGAATAACTGCTTGTAGACAGTCAGATTGAATCCTAGAGTATTAACATTTACTTACATGACTTATAATAAATACTTATACAACAAAACGCAGAAGCAGTTTTCCATAAATTAAATAGGTAGATCAAAAAATATCAAAGTAATAAAGAAGAAATGTAGATAGTGACTTCACTCTCAACATAACTTGTAGATATTGTCACGTTCAAAAGAAGTCAGGTATATAATAATGTCTGAGAAGAGCCAATACTCAGAACTTTTACTTCAATCATCTTACTCACCTACAGCAAAAATGTACAGCTGAGCCCAAATTCCTGGAAAGAAAGAAAACATCATATTAATAAAACATACATACCACTTGAATTTTGAATTTTTGACAATTACGAGTAGTTCCTTCTTTCACAAAAAGAACGAGTCTATCATCATTTTCAGGCCATAATCTAAACCACGAAATCGGGACTGAAATTTTTCCAAAAGGAAAATTCTATCTCACTCTTTTATTCGACTAGGGATGTGAATCCAGCACCCCAGTTACATAACAGACTATAGATAGATAGTCTGTTATGTTTATCATCATTGAAGAAAAGGACAGAAGATAAATATTAGTTTAGTCCTGTAAAATTAGTCAGCGCCTGACGTAAATTGACGTATTTTTAGTAGCCAATTTTTTAATTACGTCTAAACTTGTCTATGGATTATCTAATTTGACAGGACTAAACTAATATTTATCTTCTGTCCTTTTCATAATGAAATAGAAAGGAAAAGATGCACTGAACTTAAATTTAATTTAGTTTGTGAACAACAGAATCGGGGCCATTGATACCTACGCTTCAGTTCAAATAAGACAGAGGAAATGTAAAAATAATGGCAGGGTTTCCTTCATTCTAAGCCTTTGTTGAAAGAAGATTACGATGAAAGAGCAGGTGACAAACAGACTTATATACTTTCTACTTATAAATGTTTGAAAAGCTCTAAATAAAGCACACTAATTTGGACTGTAAGGGTGGAAGGCGAGTCCTTTACGGTACATAATTTAGAGCAGAAACTCACAATGGCTATTTAGATGACATAATGTTCCTACTGCTGTCTCTAATGTTCCTACTGCTGAGACACAGGTCTCCTTTCTGTCAAAGAGAGTGGGTTGTGGTCACGCGGGCCCAGTGCGGGTTGGTAGATGTCACATGTCCTCGATTTTTCGGTTCTAGGATTTGCCGGTTTCCTCACGATGTTCCTTTACCGTTTTGAGAGCAGTGGTCATGAAATTATTTTACACAAAGTAAAGCGCCTGTCTGTGTTCGAACCCACGACCTTAACACAACTCATTACCACTGGGCCATCAGTGTTCGTCCCTCGTCGCTGTGTTTATATCCAATCTAAATTAAAAGGCAAACTCATTGGACTATCTTTACTGTCATCTCAAATATTGAGTCACATTCTCTATTTGAATAGACACCGCGATTGTGTAAATGTATGTTGACGTCACAATAAATTAAGGCGAAAGCGGCAGGGTAGACCGCGAAATTCACATTTTCTTATGTTTTTTTGCGATTTGCAGGTCAGTATTAGGTTCTAAATATGACTCGCGACCGCAATAATGTTTATTTATAGAATTATAATCATAAAAATCATCAAAACACTAAGTTTAAATTACCCTATTGAATAACTATTTCATGAAATCATGACATTTGAGGCCAATTCTAACTTAAGGAATTGTATTTCTAATTCTAATGATTTTCATTCTGTAAAGTCATATTTGTTACGGTCGGGAATCATAGCTGATCTGCATACTGCAACAAACACCGTAAGAAAATACGAATTTCGCGGGCTACCTTAGGGCACCTCGTTAAAAAGGAACATCTAATAGCTTCAGCAAATATTGAGAGCCAGCACTAAAACTGAATATACATTTCAATGAAATGTCAATAAGTCGGGCCATCAACCGTCATTAAGGAGAGGCTCGGGAACCGAATCGGTCATTAGAGGGAAAAACATTTCAAAATCAAACACCAACTTGTTCTACTGACAGTGCTGGAAACTTCCTCCTAATTGCTACACTCCTTTGAGATACTTAAGTGCTACACGAAATATAATATGCAAGGAAATATAAACACTGACAAAATATACAGACCATTTTCAATCCTAATGGACCGCTAATTAGTCAGATATTGAAAAAACAAAAGCAATAAGCACAGTGTTTTGTTTTTGCTATCTATTAATATGATCTTTTTATTGCGGAACGGAATAATTTTTAATTAAAATGTAATTGAAAGACTATGATTACACTGCAGTAATTAGCAGTATTTTATCCATAATTAATAACAAGGTGTACACAATTAACAATAAGGAATTTTATACCTTTTTAAAGTGTATTTCACATTTTTAAACAGACCTTGTCCGGAATACCATGTTGAATTTAAGGAAAGCCAAAGAATTCAGATCGAATGCCAACGCATACTGACCTTTGTTAACTTAAGGTCAATAATGCATAATTCCCTTGAGACTTTTGTCAAGGTTACATTAATAAAAATAACAGAAATTACACCTTAAAATTGACACTTGTTACGTACCTATAGAAAAATAAGTGGTTTATTTTTCTATTACACAAGTTCTATCTGTAAGTGAGGATAAAGTTTAAATCCTACTAAAATAGTATAAATGCGAAATTTTGAGAGAATGGATGGATGTTTGTTACTCTTTCACGTAAAAACTACTGAACGGATTTGGATGAAGTTTGGCACACCGATAGTTTATAACCAGGATTAACACATAGGATACTTTTTATCCTGATATTCACACGGGATCGAAACTTATGCGGATGAAACCGCGGGGCAAAGCTAGTACATATAACAATAATTTATTTATAACTAGAAATAAGAAGGTAAACCGACAAATGTGCAAATTTTTAGCCTACTTATAGACGGTGATCGGTGATGAAATCAAGAAAAGAAACGCATAACTTAACGATTCAGAATTTCATTTTCAGCAGTGCTATTCTGTAAAAATCTCACCGTGAAAACTTAGGTGAAGTGAGCTGTCACTCCACCTAATGTTAGGAATTCCCATTAGTGATAGCTCACTTCACGCTCACTTCGCCTAAGTTATCACGGTGAGATTTTTACATAATCGACCGGCTGTTCTAGTTATAGGTGCCTATCTGTACTTACCCCTTACTAATAAACGTAGTATAGCGTCTGTATAGTAACACCACGCTTTGCCTTCTTCTTTCGAAAATCAAATTACTGATACTGAGAAATCGGTGTCTAACTATTCATCTGATATAATATGTTTATTAGTAAGGGAGTAATAATAAAGCTGAGGGGTTTGTTTGAACGCACTAATTGCTGGAACTAACGGTCGGATTTGAAAAATTATTTTTGCATTTGATAGCCCAATTCTTGAGAAGTGTATATATTTAACATCACGCTAGGACCCTTAGGAGCAGAGCAACAACAAAATAAAGAACGCTAAGTGAAAACGAAGTGATAGACGAAGGTCAACAAGAAATTTCACGCGGTCGAAGTCGCGGGCAAAAGCTAGTTATGTATATAACGCCTACTTGGTAAAAACTTGACAATGGCCCCGATTCTGTTGTTCACAAACTAAACTAAATTTAAGTTCAGTGCATCTTTTTCTTTCTATTTTATTACGAAAATGAAAGAAGATAAAATATTAGTTTAGTCCTGTCAAATTAGATAATCCATAGACAAGTTAGACGAGATTAAAAAATTGGCTACGAAAAATACGTCAATTTACGTCAGGCGCTGACTAACCTGTTGATTCACTAAAATGAAATGTAATTGTTTATTCTGTAAATAGATATCGAAATCACCTTTAAAGGTACTTAATAAAAAAAATCGGTGCGAGTCGGACTCGCTCACCGAGATTTCCGTACAAATTTGTAGGTATGTAAATAATTTATGACGGTTTTTTTTTTTGCAATGTTGCTATAAATTTACGGTTTTCTGGTTTTTCCTTTACTTGTTCTACATGACATTGCTTCTTGCCAAACATGATTATAGGTCAATGGGAAGTACCCTACAGCTTTTGATTCTGGAACATAAACGCCCGTATTTTTTTTATTGCGTTGACTTAGAAGATTGATTTTTCACTGCTTCAGGGGATCGCAGCCCTGATTATTTGATATTCATTTATTTCAAATTGATAACTCCACGCGTTCCTGAGAAAAAGGGTCTTGATCGACGGAAAGACAGACAGACAACGAAGTGATCTTAGAAGGGTTCTGTTTTTCCTTTTGAGGTACGGAACCCTAAAAATAAGAGAGATGGAGTCGACGTTTCCTATCTGACTACCCCTGAGAAGAAATAGCGAATCAAACTTAAGGGTCAAAGTCTTTTTTAAGGTTCATACATAATTTTCGTCTGATCATGTGAGGACCATGTAGGTCTGATATGAGACATGATGATGACATGAAAAAACACATAAATTTGAGAGAACCCATAGGAATATAAAAAACTTGTCCACTACACCTGCTTAGGGTGTGGTATTGGCCTCTCATACCACTTCCACTTCAACGTTTTCCCGCCATTAACGGTGACTGACAGATGACATTTATGACATTAGCTACCTTACTACTTGCCTGAATGAGACAGTGCTTACATATCTATTAAAGTCCGGCCGTCGGGAGAATGCGTTCCTGACATCTGTCAGTACTTACGACAATTCTACAGAGTAGCTAATAAAAATAAAATTCGCAAAAGACGTATTCATTTGTATGAAACTGACAGGTGTTAGGAACACATTCTCTCGTCGGGCGCACTATAAATAGATACACTATACTACCTAATCTCGATTTCCAGCAAGAAGGTCTAAGCAAAGATTGATATCGTTAGATTTGCCCTCACCGTAATAAGTCGCGCGAAAAAGTGTCCATACTAGCTCAACTGTCACTAATGAGACACAATTACTGTTTCTGTTGTTACGTCTAGGAGATTTCTTAACAGTTGAAGGGATGAAAAGAGAAGAGTGAGCAAACCTAAAAAACATGGCGTTTCCATGACAATCAAATCTAGTCTCTGCGACATGTGTGCGTCAGAGGTGTCAAAACGAAACAGAAACGCGACCATCTTTTGACGCGGCTGGGCGAATCTACGATTTAAATCTTCTTTTGGGTCTTTACCAATTTGCTCATATTTGCCAGCCACATTGCATCAATGTGGTAAGGTCTAAAGACAAATAAGTGCTGCAATAATAAATAACTAGGTACCTACTTACTATCTAAACAGTACTAAAATTGCAATCTAGTACAAGTATGGTCCTAGTGTTAAGTAATGTAATATAACCGGTTTTGTGCCGGCTAGCCTGCAAGGTCGGAGACGGGTTTAACTCGCTACGTCATACAAACTTCGTAATAATATAGAAATTATGCATAAATTAACATCTGATTCTATTCTCGGATTAACTGTGTCTTCTTTAAGATATAAGAGGACTGGTTATTAGAAAAAAAAATATAACAGCGTTAAAGACATTACCTACTCTAAAGGTTTGTCAAAATTTTCAGTACTTATCGTTAGGGCTCTGAGTACCTCGGTTTTTTTTTTGTACATGCAGAAGTATTTGATTATGAGAACAGTAGGTATTTGTATCTACAGTATACACGAATCCCTTCAAAACTAGTGTACTTTGATAAAACATGCAAATATTGAAGTTAAAGATAAGTTGATTCTTAGAAAGGTAGGTTGATGTTTCTGACAGATTTCATAACGTTTTCATGTTATAATTAAATTGAACACACGACAAAGTAATGTGACATTTTGACACAATAATCTGTCAGTTGACAAACACTGTAATGTAACTATTATAAATAATCATCTCATAAACACTTTCTAATGCAATATTTTATCAATTACAACAAACAGGCATTTTCGCACCGTGACCAAATCTTTACGATACAGAGTTCCACAAATATTTGAACCTGAAATACTAACCTAAATAACAACACTAAACAAAACTGGAAGAACTTCATCACTGCACTCACAGACACACAATCACATTAGCACATGGGTTGCTGTAAATACAGATTATAATCGTTTGAACGGTCAAGGTCGGTTTACAACTACAGTTACGGCGAGAAAATTCGATATTTGAATCTTCGAAACATCAGTTTCTTAAAGCGAGCGACTGGGTGAATAAAAAATCAAAAAAGGGCGGTGAAAACCGATCCGCAACTGCGCGTGAGTGGAGTGTTTTGAGCGAATCCGTGAGGAGAGAAAGATCGTGCGCCCACGCATACATAGCGCGCGGCTATTACGAGATGCCGATTGTCGCCGGCCCTGGGGCAAGGTTGCCTGGAACACCGGCTGTCAAATCTAATGTTTCTAATAAATCCGAATCTATTACTTTCGATCTAACTTGCATAGTTTCGTGATCCATATCCTGATTGTGGTTACCAACTTGTTCAAAAATCCAATAATGTATCTATTTGTGTGATAGCTTTTTAAGATTTACAGCTTAGTATAGTTATATTTTATTTGTTTATATGAAACATTTATATACACATATTTTACAGTGTTAAATGTTACCATCGTATCTGCTGAAAATGTCATAGACTCTCCACAAAAGCGTAACTCTTGGATGGAAAACTTCAAGGATAGGTACTAGACTTTGTCAGGACTATAATTTTCATCACGAGTAAAAAAAGTACTTTTTCCTTCAATGATAGTGAGGCAACCATCAAGAGTACTAGAAAGAGAAGAAAACCGTTTTGTATCACCTAAGTCAGTCTATCGCAATGCACTGTAAAATGAAAACATCATGTCCTGAAAGTGATAACTGGATACAAAACGTGGAGGATTAGATATTGTGGGGTACCTTAGGAGAAGCCTAATTGCCAAATAGTTTCATTCATCTCTCAGCATTACCAAACCCATCTAAACATACTCTTTTCAATTCTCTTTTTTTTTTCAAAAATGGTAAAATTCCAGTGATAAAGTTCTCAAACATTTCTGAAGGCAAAAAGAGGCCAATATAATACTGTTGACTGGCGTCACCTTTTGATTTTGTGTCCTTAACTTTAGCTTGGTGATCTCTTTAATTGCTTTTCACGGTACAAAACTGATGAATTCAATAATAGAGAGGTAAAGGGGCTTACATCTTACAGTGAATCGCTTATATCTACCTATAATCGCCTGGTGACGCAATGTACATATTGTGGCGTAATGCTACCTACTGAAATCTATCGTTGCATTATCGTTTAGAAAGTGCAATGGTCAATTATGTATAAGCAATTAAGTATGCAGAAAAAGATTGATTGATTTGTAAAGCTAACTAACTCGGTTTGAAGGACTTCGTTGACTCAAGCCGGCAATGGTAACGTCCTCAGAAACGCCCTCCGAACTAATTGTTGTTGTGCATCTTTATTCGATGTCTTTAAACTTAATACAGAAATAAATTAAGTAGATATGTGTTTGATACGACTTAGAAAGTAAGTATTGGTATTCAGCTGCATCCGATTAGACAGGAAGCTGACCCTAACTAACATAGTTGGGAAAAGGCTAGGCAGATGATGATGTGTTTGATACAACTCTATTAATATGGTACCTCGTCGATTCCAGTACAAAAACGTTCTTCGACCAAAACATGGTTATCATAAATTACTGCACATATTTCTTTGTTGGTGTTTTTGCACGATTTGTGTATATTCAAAAGACATTCTAATCTAGACAATGCACTAACAATAAATGTCATAGAAGCACTTGAAACTCAAGCAAAATAATAAATTAGTCAAAAATAATATGTGTTCACATACACATGCAGATGGGCGACAAACACCTGTAAATATAAACTATGAAGCATTATTTTTCCACTTACGTGGTCTAAAAAATTTAACTCAAATAGAGACATGAATATTAATAATATTTTAATTACGATCCGTTTAATTTAAAAGCTTATTACTTAGTAAGTATAACCGGATACGTAATACAATAACTTAGAAATTATATTAATACAAATACACGACACTAACTTGACAAGACAATAACTTGTACTTAAACACTTAGTTATTTACTTAAACAAACAAACTCTCTTCTTTTACCGCCATTGTTCTAAACCAAGCTGTGCAAACATTTAAATTTCATTTAAAAATATCGCGGGTTGGGTTTCAAAATATATAAAAATTACCTATTTAATCCTTTTATGAATCAAGTTTCTCGAGATCTGATTAATAAATCTGCATATACAATGTGGAGACGACAGTTAAACTTCGTATAAATGTCGCAGCCAACTGGTTTAATTAGCCATTTAGTTAACCGCCTAACCTTTTAACTAAACGGCGGCCGTTCGACTAACGGCCGGAATGATATTCAATTATAGTTTAGGTTGGAACTGCAACCAATCACTTGTGAGCCGAATTGGTTGCAGTAATAAAGCCAGGGTACCCCGACCAAATGGGTTAGGTTAACTTAGATCTGTGATCAACCGCGTGCGAGCCGAGAGAGCATAGCGTGGCCAGCACTACTTCCAAAGGCCAGGCGGTTAACGAAACGGCTAATTTAACCAGTTGGCTGCGACATATCTAATGACGTTCCCAGTCTGCATAAAAAATTCAACAAAAAAAAAAGGAAGTGAGAGAACGAAATAAAAAAGTAAGGAGTATTTTCTATCTATTCGATTGTTTCTACATTGACCTAGGCTGATATAATTTTCTTTTTTCCTAATGTTGTTAATATTAGTGTTTAGGTTGGGTCCCGCCTATAGGTATCAATCTAATATACTTATCCAACAGTTTAGTCATTATAACTAGCAGCTCAAGGCCGGCGGCGTAGCACGTTATAGGCCCATTACAATACAAAAATCATGTGTCTCATTAACGGTGATTAATCGGCTAGTCAAAGATTGGCAGAATCCATAATCGGCTCATGACTACCTACTACGGAGATTAAAAAAAAACACTTTTTTATATCGATGTTACACTTTTTCATATTCATATATTTATTTGCATTCCATAATGTTGTAGAGGTTTTACAAAGATTGTTGTTGCTTGCTACTTTATTTGATAGTTCTAAAATGAAATTAAATGAAAACACTGGCAATACTCGCTTAAGAGAAGCGAGTTATTTTCATTTATTGTCGAATGGTTGTCTCCACCAAAGATAAGATAAATGGACTGTGCGAAAGATGAAATGGCTAGAAAGGGGGTGACAACCGAGATAATAATAAAGAAGAATAGAGAAGTATAGAAGAAAAAGAAATGTTGCGCCGTCCCCAAATAAATTGTTATCCCAATTTATTTGGGGACGGCGCAACAGGAGCAGGGGCGACGGGCAGGAGAAAAAAAATACGTACGCAAAATACGCGCCAATGATATGAAGTTGCGGACACCAGCCCGTATTACCTATTATCTAAGATCAGGAGAACGATCATGGTCGTTATCACATTGTATAGCCATTGACTAACATTACTGCAGTCAATTCTTCCATAATAGTAGATATTATTTTGTTTTTACATAAATCTAGTGTCTCGAACACTCATACAAGTATTGCACATATATGTATATGTACCCATATAAATCGGTTCAAAACCGTTGAGTTCGCATATAAAATTATAAAACTTTATTGCTGAACGGCAATAGAAATTTTGCAAGTGTACATCATAAAGTTGGATCGTAAACGAACTATTTCTGATTAGGTTGTACGCTACTCGCTTCAGAAAACTAAAAAATGTAAATGCATTCCCTCAAGGTTTCTTTGAAGGTTCAGATTCATTCGCATTTTTTCAACAAAAAACAGACTGTTAAAATTGGATGCTTTTCAACCTTACCTTCTAAACAAGATAATTTTAATTCAAGGAAACTCTTCGCATTTCAATTAAATATGAAACCATTTCGTAATAATTCCCACGTTGGTAATTAATATACCTAGGTAAGGTTTCGAGCGGACTTGGCATGTAGAGGTTTTATGAGAAACCTTTACAACTACTTTGTCTAGAAAAGTTATTTGAATGCAGCATATTATTTGTCAAGCAGGCGCTTTACTGTGAGTTATTCATTTCATCACCACTGCTCTCAAAAACGGTGAAGGAAAACAGCGTAAGGAAACCGGCATGTCCTAGAACAAAAATTCGAAGACATTTGTGATATCTACCGACCCAGACTGGGCCCGCGTGGTCGATTCCGGCCTATTCCCTCTCACAGAGAGGAGGCCTATGTGAGCAGTGGGAACGTTATAGGCTGATTATGGTTTGTATCTCACTGCAGGGCAAAGGCCTCCCTCCCTTCCCTTCTTCCATTTACCTGTACCTACTGCTGTTTGTAGACAAGCCTTATGAAAAATGTCAAGTTCGCATGAAGTATAAACTATACTATTTAATTTCAATCTAATTGCTGCATTTCATCATCTGCCTAGCCTTTTCCCAACTATGTTGGGGTCGGCTTCCGGTCTAGCCAGATGCAGCTGAATATCAGTATTTTACATGGAGCGCTGCTTATCTGACTTCCACAGCCCAGTTAATGAGTAATACGATACCCCTTGGTAAGACTGGTTGTCAGACTTTCAGGCTTCTGACGACCGTAACGACTGTCAAAGATCCACCAATGACAGCCGGGACCAACGGCTTAACGTGCTTTCCGAGGCACGTAGGGGGTCAGGTATGTAAAGATGGTCACCGATCCACGGACCAACCGCGACAAGCGTAGCTTAACCTGATCAATCGACCCGTGCGGCTGTAATTACTTAGCCACAAGCCCATAATTGCTGCATTTAATGTAGCTAATCTTTTCTGACTGACACGTCTTGGCAAAGCCGCTCTTGATTTCTAATCTGCACAGTTTTAGCACTAATGATGTCCAGTCAACATTGAATCTAGATCTTGTCTGCATTCACTTTCGTGACGTGCGTCCCGTATTTACTTATTTCATTTTTGTTCTTAGCTGCTATTCCATTCTTAGCAAGTATATAATTCATGCCTGTTTTTTCCGTAGGATTAGGCAGATGTGTAAAGTTCAACAACATTTCGGCAGTATTGTTTATGCGCCATAAAGTAAGGTGGCCATCCTATTAATATATTGTTCTTTATTATTGTTAAGTAGTAGATATACTGTCAGTCATGAGCAGGCCTTGTTGCAAGACTAAGACAAGATAGGCCAAAAAAATAACTTCTTGGATAGCACTGATTGACACACTACACGAAGAAGACCGCACTCGCTGGGAGTACGAGATCGTACGTATAACTGGATCACGCTAGATAGACGTAGCGAAAAGCAGATAAAGCTGGCATTCTCTAGAGGACGCCTTCACCTGAAGGGTTCTCAAGGCGTTGACTAGTGTTTTTGCAGGGGTAAAGGCCAATTATACGCTTTTGCCCCATTTGCTGATGTTAGCGGGAATGCTGTTGGTTAGGTTACAATTTAAAGTTTTAAATGATTGATTAACACTGTAAAAACTTAGAGAAATAAAAGGCTTTATTTATTGACTGTCTTTCACTATGCAGTGAGGTGCCAACATAACGTCATCTCGTGCGCAGTTATTGATTCGCCATTGATTATTTAGACATAATAAAATTATGCAACACTATCATTATATGCGACTGCATGGTCTATAATAACGAGCACGTGTATGTTTATTGCCTTGTGGATATGTAAGATTTATTTTATCGCCAACAGCCAATCCGATAAAACTTAAAGCAATCAGTTTGATCTGCGTTTCACTTTAAACATTTAATAAAAGAGTAATCGAAATGGGAGATTATACTCATCATTATGAACAACTTTTACTATGGGACCAAACCTTTTGGTCCCCTAAGTAAAAGTTGTTCATAATAATGAGTACAATCTCCCATTTTGGTTTATCGCACGTTTTCAATTTCAACCTGTGTAGCCTGTAGTTATAGTACACACGGCTACACATCAAGCTATATATTTCCAGTTTTAGCTGACCTCGCACTGTATAGGTTTTTCGTACAGTCAAATGTCAGTTTATACTGGTTATGTATAGCTTGATGTGTAGCCGTGCGTACATAACTGTTTCTTGCTAACCTGTATTGCCATATATTTGTCAAGATACTTTTTATTTCTAAGTATTCGCTCACATGTTGAGAAACAAAAACATAGCACACGGGTATTCAAAATTTGCGAACCAGAATTCAAAAGGTCAAAATCCCCTCAACGCTCATTGCTTTTGAGAAAAGAAAAAGGTTTTAATATTTGAGCTAAGTGTGCATTTACACGAGCGACACGCGACAACGACAAAGGCAACTGCAGCCATCGACAACGTGACGCTCGTGTATTTGCTGGCGACGTTATGCCGTCGACGGCTACTGCACGACGCGCGGTGACGGCTGAGGCAACTGCAGCCATCGACAACGTGATGCTCGTGTATTTGCTGGCGACGTTATGCCGTCGACGGCTACTGCACGACGCGCGGTGACGGCTGAGGCAACTGCAGCCATCGACAACGTGACGCTCGTGTATTTGCTGGCGACGTTATGCCGTCGACGGCTACTGCGCGACGCGCGTTGACGGCTGAGGCAACTGCAGCCGTCGACTTGCCTGACAGAGGCAAGTCGACGGTTGTCGCGTGTCGCTTGTATGTAGGAGCACTAAGAGCATCCAATGCTGCAGGCAGTCGTCAGATAGAGGGTAATGATAAAGATTCCAGAGATCATAAAAATAGTTCCATAAATTCCGTACACATGCATCACTGATATATTTCCAAACTATATGTGCCAAATTAAAATATTATAACATTAAAATTTCAACATCATTCTACGAATCTATACATATAATAAAATCGTAGGAAAGTCAAAACTGTACATTGAATATTTTTTAAAAAGAATACTTGGGGCGTGATCTACAATCGATATCGAAGCCAAAAATATAGTTTTTAGAATTTTTGTCTGTTTGTCTGTTTGTCTGTTTGTCTGTCCGGGATAAACTCAAAAAGTACTGCATGGATTTACTTCAAATTTTGCATGAATATTACTAAGAGGTCGGGTCAACATATAGGCTACATATTATCACGCTATCACCTACGGGGAAGGAGCTGTGAATGTTTATTTTTCTTACGCATTCTGTGACAGCGTGTAATCTAACGACGCACATTTAAATGTTGTTTTTAAGTAAGCCATGCTATTATCTAGCTTTACACTATAAAAACTACGCCATTTAAGTAACTTGGGCAGAGAAATATAGTTTAATGAATGTTAGTAGTATAAAGACAATTTTAAAACAGCGCCATCTATGAGATTTCATAAAAATCAAATCCAGTTACATGTTAACATTTTTTGGAAATTAATCATTTAAATTTGATCATGTTGGCGAGGTAAGTAGTTAGTTATTCTTAAAATTCATAGATGGTGATGTGCATTTTCTTTATAAAAGTTGTATCGTATAGTTCGTTTTGACAAATTCAAGTTCCAACAAAACCCTCAAAATCTTGAGCAGAGTTGAGGAAGACAATTAAAAAAAAAAATGCGGTGTTAAGTATTACAAAAAAGTTATGTTCATTGATGATGACACCCTCGCGGAGGCTAGCGTCAGTGACAGTCCCAGCCGCATGCGTCATCTGTTTGCCGTCATCTTGGTGTTTTGCGGAGTCGCGAACCCGGTAGCTTTGTGGGAGAAGTATCGCTATATATAGTATAGTGGAAATCGGGAGTATAACGCTGAGACAAATTACGATCCGGGCGAAACGACCACCATACGAAATGACCATGTCGCTTTGTTCTCTTCAGAGCAAAAACTTTATGACACCGTCCTTGAAAGCGTTGGGCAAAACCAGGGTAAAATGTTTTTCTTGGATGCTCCTGGTGCAACAGGAAAAACATTTGTTACCATTGGCATACTTGCAAAGGTCAGGAGGCAAGGCAAAATTGCTATTGCTGTAGCGTCGTCGGGAATCGCTACAACACTGCTTCCGAGTGGCAAGACAGCACATGCCATGTTTAAAATTCCCATCGATTTAAAGAACGCCGAAACGCCTGTTTGTGGTGTGTCACGTAACAGCGATAAGGGACACGTGCTCAACGATTGCTTTCTGATCGTATGGGATAAGTGTACGATGGCCAATAGGAAGGCAGTTGAGGCCGTGGACAGAATCCTGCAGGACATCCGCAGGAACGAACATTTGATGGGTGGTGTCACAGTTCTGTTCAGTGGTGATTTTCGGCAAACGCTTCCCGTGGTGACGCGGGGCTCGAGGGCTGACGAGGTGAATGCTTCGTTGAAACGATCTTCGTTGTGGTCACGAGTTCGTACGCTGCGCTTGACCATTAATATGAGAGCTCGGCTCGACGGCAATGCACGTGCTCAAGAATTCTCCGATGTCGTTCTAAGTCTTGGCGAAGGCACTCTACCAGAAGAGATAGGTGGACAGGTGGTGCTTCCAAAGTCTCTCGGTACAGTGGTATCCAGCTTAGAAGAACTAATTCGCTGTGTGTACGGGGACATCAGTCGTATACCGCACCAGCAGAATTCTTGGGTGTGTGAGCGGGCCATTTTGATGCCCAAAAATGATCAGGCTGCAGCAATTAACGAATGCATTCTCTCGGAAATTGAGGGGAGTAAAGTGGTCTACACCTCGATAAACACTGTTGTCGAGCAAGATGACGCCACACATTATCCCGTGGAATTTCTGAGCTCCCTGTCAGCAAGTGGACTTCCAGCGCATACCATCAAGCTGAAGGTCGGTGTTCCGATTATGTTTCTTCGGAATCTATCTCCTCCGAAGTTGTGTAACCCGCCTTAAAGTCATCTCACTCCACAGACACACCATTGAGGCGGAAATTCTTACGGGTTGTGGCGTCGCGCGTCGGCGAGGCAGTATTTATAACACGTATTCCCCTCATACCTCATAACTTCCCGTTCCAGTTCAAGCGCGTACAGTTCCCCGTGAGTGTTTGCTTTGCGATGACCATCAATAAGTCGCAGGGGCAGATACTGAGGGCAGCGGGTGTCGACCTCAGGACGAGTTGCTTCTCACAAGGGCAACTGTACGTCGCTTGCTCCCGTGTCACCAGTCCTGACTCTCTTTACATTTTGGCTCCTGGCAGCATAACTACCAACGTAGTTTATAGAGAAGTGCTGTAAGGTATGATACCTTTGTACGTATTTTTACTCTTTTGTGTCCTGGAATGTATTCCTGCATTATTTTCTCTATTTCCTTCAGTCACATCTTATGACTGAACTCAGCAGGATTCCCATATAACTCTCTTCACTTGCTTCGCTTGCAAAAAAACTTAACTATATTTTAATGCTATTTTAAAAGTTGTGTACCTACTTATAATGCTATAGCGACACTGGCATCTTAGGTATTTTTGGTGCTGTAGAGCCTTCACGCAGACGACGTCGCGGGCAGCAGCTAGTAGAAGTTAAAGATTGTTAGTCAACAAGAGAACAAGTTTAACGGAACGATATGCGACACACACACAAAGTTGTTTTCACTTTCAATTCTTCAGGGAACTGGTATTGTAAGAGCTTCATATTGTAATGTCTTTGTGAACTAATATTACACACAGGCAGATTTTAGTGATGTAACAGTTCACGAATCCACAACATTATTGGGACGAGTCGCGAAAGTTGTTCGCCCGGTTCGCGCCGGTGAATACCACTGGTTAAGGATGTCACTTCTTGTCAGTCAGCTTTTGGATATTATTTATTATCTTATCATTGTTCTACAATACTCGTAATGCTACTTATGTACTACTTAGGTGGAAAAAAGGTATTTACGAAAAGGCAAGTTTTATTCATTTGAAGAAACAGAACATTTTGGATTTTCAGCAGATATTTTGATAATTATTTTTCTTATTTTTCGAAGCAGATTTTTATACCACTTTTACAAGTTTCAAATTTTGCATTTCGCCTAGAACTTCATTGGTATAATTAACAACTTGCAATTAGTAAACATTTGACGTAATTCGTCTCCTATTAATACTATCAACAGTTGCAACTGTTGTGCCCGCTTAAAAACTAATAAATCTTCTGTGTCCAATCAATTAAAATCCATTTCATGGTTTTTGCTTTCAAGTCACTATCACTAAATCATTTTGCCTATTACCTATAGTGAAGTTTATCATTTTGCCTTGAACAGCAATTTATCGATCATCAATTTATCATTCAACCGTTCAAAGAGCACGTCACTATCGTTTGGATGACATTAGGTAGGATCAAACATTGATCATTTGAGAATCTGTAGGTACCCACATGGATGGTTCTTCATACTACAAACTAATAGTATCAATTCGAAAGTAACTGTATTCTATATCAGACCAAGATTATGTCTGAACTTTAAAAGAGACTGTGACCTCTGAGTTTGTTTCGGGCTTTCTTCTCAGAGTAGTCAAATAGGAAACGTAAGTCCTCATCAAGATTTTTTTTATAGTATGACATGTAAATGTGATTCCGATATCCTAGAATAAACTGTCTCTGTCTTAGCAGACAAAGACATAGAAATGAAATGAAACTGTCCGATAGATCCGTTTAGCCGTTTAGGCGTGAAAATGTTTTTTTTTCTTTTCACGCCTAAACGGCTAAACGGGTCTCAATGAAATTTGGCACACAGGTAGACCATGACCTATGTTAGGACATAGAATACTTTTTATCCCGGTCCTCTACGTCCTCGTGGAATAATTTCCGACCTCCAAGCAGGCGAAGCCGCGAGCAAAAGTTAGAATTCCATAAATCTTACGGAAGATCACCGTTCTCTTACGAACTTGGGTTTTCGTGCTTTTGCGGATTACATATTTGGATAAAAAGAAAGTGTGATATGACTCAAAAAAAAAGGAAAATTTTACAATCTGGTGCTGTCATCCCTACTGTATGACGCACCTGAGACGATTGAGTTGACTAGCCACCGTGTCATCGGAGCAAGGCGAGCCGACCACGCATAATCGCTAATTAATTAATATTACGTTAACGAACAAATTCAGTTTTCATAGCCAAGTACTAGTACATTTTGTTTTCTAAAAAAACTATTGAAATTACGACTCGTCAAAACAAATCATATGAGCCCAAACTCGAAAGGTTTACTATTAGCCACTGAAGAGTTCCACTATCCACCTCCTGGCTCTATCATCAGATCAGCTCTAAGATACTAAATTACAGTTTTGTCATCTGAACTACGTATACATACTAAGTTTCATTTCGATGCGACAATTAGAACTAGCTTAAAATTCACTACTAAGATTTTTTTACATTATTAGTTAGTTATAAGAGAAGATAATAACAGCGTGTTAAAAATGGAACACAAAATTAGTTTTTTTTTTTTGAGTGCATGTGGGGCGCAGGCTGAAATTACCTGTAAGTCCTTTCTTAGACGTCCACAGGACTACAAAAAATCATGACCTTATATCTGACATATCCGTATCTTCAGAACAAAGAAATAAAAAATAAATCGCGTCCATAGTCGACCTTGATATGGAAGCCAATTTCTTTAGTAAAGAAACTATTGAATTGCCTGAATTGCCTGTACGTTCTTCTTAGAATTCCACAGGATTACAAAAAAACATGTGATCTCGTGTCATTAAAGAGTGTTACCTATCTGATATATCCGTATCTTTACAACAAAAGATTTCGAAAAAAAAAAAGAAACATATTGGCTTCTGTATCAAGGTCGTGTATAGTCGATACACGACCTTGATACAGAAGCCAATATGTTTCACTCTATACTTAGAGTCTTAGACACCAGCATCGCTATTTTTATTCAACGTAGGTACCTATGATCATAAAACTGATACAAAAAGTTTTATACATTTAGATACAGTGGTACTAGATTGTTTATCATTTGATTTTTACGTTACCTGACTTTTATATCTGGTTACGCTCTTTTTACACTTCTTAGCTTTCCTTTGATCTTTTATCAATGTACCTACATTTTGCTTACAATTTTCACCTTTACAGCTTGAATAAACAAGTTTACAGTTACTTGTTCAACAACACTATCAAAATAGTTTTATTTAGAACAAAAGATGATATTATAAAAGAAAACAGATTATCCTTAATGACAAACTAAGTAGAAAGATGATGATATTATATTACATAATACAGTCTAGCTTCTGCCCGAGCATCGGAAATTATCAGACGGCAACGTACTACCAGGACAAAAATCATAAATTACTCCTTATAACATCAGCTATCTGCCAATAAATTCCTGTCAAAATCGGTCCAGCCGTTTCGAAGATTAGCCGGAACAAACAGACAGACAGAAAAAAACCTTTTTTGTTGTAAGTACCGACTTTGATATGCATTAATGATTAAAGTAAAAAGCTTTTATTTCGACATCAGACATTTCAAGTTTATTTATTTGTATATTGTTTATACATATAGATGTTAACTTCAATACAAGTATGTCACCAAGCTGACGACTCTCCCAAAGTGGACAAACGATGCGCCCTAGTTCCAGTAATTTATGCACTAAAAACAATCAAATATGGACCCGGTAGAATTACTAGAGAGGCGTCTCATACAACGCGAATACAGTGTGCGTCTCTACATGTATACATACATATCGTCAGAATACTTGCGTGATGCATTTTTCAATGATTTGGGTTTGTTTACTTACTTTTCACTCTCAAAATGCGATGAAGGACTATACATATACTATTGGTCAAAAATAGAACAGAAGTCATTTAAGAATCTACCTATACTTCAACTTTTAACTTGAGCCACAGAATAACTAATACTACTAACGTACTTGAGCGCGAGGTTTTAATTCAATAATAGGTTTTTACGGATTTCCGTATACAGAGCACGTACCGTGTGTTGCAAACTTTCCTTTTTCTACTTACACTATTTTAAATATAGAGGGCCCCGTGGCTAAATAATAAAAGCCGCACAGGTCGATCGATCAGGTTAAGCTACGCTTGCCGCGGTTGATCTGTGGACGACCATCTTTACATACCGAGACCCTTGTGTGAAGTCTGACAACTAGTCTTACCAAGGGGTATCGTATTACCCAGTAACTGGGTTGTGGAGGTCAGATAGGCAGTCGCTCCATGTAAAATACTGGTTTTCAGCTGCATCCGGTTAGACTGGAAGCCGACCCCAACATATTTGGGAAAAGGCTAGGCAGATGATGACTATATTAAATATAGACTTTACTACTTTAGTTTTCTTTTTTAAATCATTTTCTATTTATATTCTTCGTATACTAAAAGGCTTTTATATACACAGTAAAGCAGTACCATCATCGGTACAGTAAGAATGTATGAAATGGGACATCTCTATAGAGGTGACCAACCTGAGTGTATACTCATATATCTTGGAACAATGATCGCTACTACGAGTAACAATGCACGGTCAAGAGGTAATTGCCGTAATCAGAACACTTGACGACGACGGATTGGTCGTCACAGTTAGTTGTTATTAACAGGCAGGATACGTGTTATCTGACTATCTGTCCATGCTCTTGACTTGACATAGGTATTTCCTTAGTTATTTTTAACGACATTCTATTTAACATCTTGCTAAGTACTCTTTGCTGGGAACCACTCGAAAGTTATTACGGCTTACAGATCAGCAATTGCAGTAGGGCTTAGTTTACCGGGAATAGTACCTAGACCTGCGTTCTTGGCATATCGACATCATGATCATATAATCATGTCTCGGAGAGTACAGGCCATGTGTTTCTGTGTATTATGTCTCGAGCACAGGTGCAGTGGGTTGACAGTGACTTGAGAGCCACGGGCGAGAGCGGACATCTACTGGTGGGCAACAGAGCCAACAGATACCTACACCCATAGTTCTAGGAGCACTACAGGCCACCACCGTTAATCAGCGTCAGAAGAAAGCATTTCTGATTTAGAATAATTATATGTAATAATGTATAGCTGGAAGTGTTTTTAAAGTGAAACTTTTTGGCGGCGATTCGATAATTGTACGAGAGTTGTGGGTGAAATTTCAAGGACGCGTCACATTTTGGCACATTTCATTAGATGGGAGAAAAGAAAGATATGGTAACTCCCTCTATTCTCTTACACTAAATCCCTCTTGTTCTTTATTTTGACTTCAATCACGTGTAAGTACGGTGCTGCCCGCGCAATATTTTTACAAATCGTGATACATTAAACTATTAAAGTATCTGCTGATAAGATCAAGAGATTAGGAAACGATCATTTCTGTATGGTCATTGATGCCGTTAAGTTAGTTGCACAATTACTTAGCTCTAACGCAATTATCGCCATTGCCGTTCACAAACTTAATGCTTTCTTAATCTTTTGCATTTCGTGTATATTGTTCGGTTTGGTAAACAAACTTTCATGGCATCAATTGTTGCTCTTTGGTAATTTCATTCTTTATAAAATATTTTTCAAGGCTTTTGAGCTGTGGCTAAGTACTATTAGTTATTCTGTGGCTGTGGGTGATCAGTGATCTACATAAAGCCTCCCCGTTATCTGGAGAATTAGGAGATCTTAGATCATCTCAGATGGACACTATGACACTACACCATTTCTAGTCAGGTAAATTGTGTGGGCTGCTGTTGGAGCAGTAAAAATAAATAGTGATAATTATGGTAACGAATTCCCAGAGACTGGCAAATTAACAAAAAGTCAATGAACTACCAATCGCAAGTAACATTATAAGATTCACGACGACACATCCTCGGCAATCACCGGTCAACCCGACAAGACAGTTATTACAAAGCCAAACGAATCAATAGTAACAATTTATAATATTACACCATTAACCTTTTGCTGACGCTACTTACGCTCGATGCACCTTTCGGAAAGTAGTGAGGCTTCTGGGCCTTAAATAACAGAGTATGATAAAGATACTTACGAGTATCTGTAAGTTAATATCTTTCTATCGAGTTTATAATACATGACACTAAAAGCGATATTCTTTTATTTTTATGCTGTCTTATAATCGTGTTCTTGACCTTTCAATTTGTGGTTGCCCCTACTTATATCATTAGCCATCTCGCCTTATTCCCTTCATAGCCTTTTCCCAACTATATTGCGGTCAGTTTCCAGTCTAAAGGGGTGTAGCTGAATACCAGTTTTTTAAATGGAGCGACTGCCTATTTGTCCTCCACAACCCAGTTACAGAGACCCGTTGGTAAGACTGATTATCAGACTTTTGGGCTTCTAACTACCCGTAACGACTGTCAAAGATCTAAGAATGACAGCCAGGGCCGGGACCAACGGCTTTCTGTGCTTTCCGAGAAACACTACAACTGCTCAAGTGCTCAATGAGCACTGCTTATCCTCATATAATAATAATGCAAGTTTTTTTTTTCTGTATATTTGAACTGGCAAATGATACTTATTTAGTGAAGCACTAATTATTATAAGTAGCTCAAAATAAGTCACTAAGATTCAAGAACGTGATATTATGAATGTTAAAATAATTGTTTCTCAGTCCGTGAGTAATTAAAAGATAAACAAAATCAGCAGAAAATTAACCAGACATAACCTTCCGACAGTAAACGTACCTCCTTCTTACGTAAAACTTTCTTACATTAATTACCTACACAAATATTTGACCGAAAATTCATGACACAGTGTAAGAAACACATGTGCAGCGGCGGCCTTAGGGGGTGGCGAACAGGGCAATCGCCCGGGGCCTCGCTCTTGCAGGGGCCTCGCGCAACAAACCAAGCAAATTTTAAAAAATATAGATGTTTTTAACTATTTTTTTTTTATTTTAAGCTTTTGATTTTGATCCTTAATTATTTAATAATAGAAAAAAAAATAACTGATGACCCCACTATCGAAATAGTCCTGAGAATTATAGCCACCACACCTGTTACAGTTGCATCTGCTGAAAGGAGTTTTTCGAGGCTCAAAATTATTAAAACATAGGTATTTGAGGAATTCGATGGCACGATCGGTTTTTAGCCCTTGCTATTCTTTCAATCGAAAATGACGTAGCTCATTCGTTAGATTATTGTGCTTTAATTAAAGATTTTAGTTTTAGGAAAAGCCGTAAACATCTATTTTAAAATTTTTCATCTCTGTATTTGTTAATTATGTAAATCTTTCAATGTAAAATATTTTAAAACTCAAATTTTATTTATTTGTATAACTTTAGCATTTCTGGTCAAACATGACAAATACCTAAAACAAACAATTAGACCTACTTTTGCATCATTTACTTTTCACGAAGGACAAAGAACCTCGCAAATACCTGCCGCCCGGAGCCTCGCAATGGGTAAGGCCGCCGCTGCACATGTGACAAACAATTTAACAACCAATACTAATTGCTTTAGTCGAAAGCGTGTATTTTTAGCGTACGACGGTAATGTAGTACATTGAAATGCACGAAGTTTACGTTACAAACTTCTAAACGGCGAGGCGCAGAGAGCTCCGTGACATTTTTAAAAGTGGCTTACTCTCAATTGAAAATGTATCTAATTATGATAGCAATAAGACTTTGCATGCTTCAATACCTACTTAAAGTTCGGAGGTCGTAGACGTTGTGAGGAAAGATCACTTATGTAACAGCTAATATACTTATGCCTTCTGAAAGGTGAGAGACGACAATTGTAGGCTTTTTAAATGAATATCAATAATTGGTTTATTGAAGAGGTTTTGCTAAATTAGACAATCACCTGAAGGCCAATTCCCGTAATTAAAAACATTTAAAATCTAGTTTCAATCTCATCTCAGCGACAATTAATGTCAAAAACTTGTCAAACATGTAGGGAAATTATAGGTATTTTTGACAGGTTGAGACTGAGATTAGCGGGGTAGTTGCGTAACACACTATCAGTAGCAATGGGTTTAATTTTGACAGTTTAACAACATTCATTGCGTTATTTAAGTTGCTGAGCAGACACTTTTTGCGAACATATGAAGCAATGGATTAGCAATATCCTTCAAAATGATTCAGATCGAGATCAATAGTGTGTTATGTAATTAGGGTGCAGACTGTGAACGTTCTTAAAATTACGAGATTTGTTCCTTTGTTTATGAAGTGACTACTTTACTGCAAATGATTATAGAATCTACTTTGTGTAACAACTGTATAATGTATTGGCACATTCTTATTTATTTATGACACGAACTATACAATAAGCCATTACATGCTCATGTCGCCGCAAAAATGGAAGCTAAAAAGGCAAAACGAATAAGGGGCTAATAAGGGCGCTAACTAACCAGGCCCATAATGATCAAATGAATATTATTTTTCAATATAAACACATTACCCGTGTCAATGGACACTCAAACAAGATTCCTCCTTCGTTGGCCATCCCGTCATTAAGGCCGGGCATCAATCATGACCATGGCAATCGAGAGCGACCCAATAAACACTGCTAACTTGCACTCGAGTTAAAATCTCATTATAGTACAAAGGTAACGTACGTACGGTTTCATTTAAGGTCAATATCGCTTGACCCTGAACTGGGGACTTGTACTGCTGGAATTTTTTTTTGTTTACTTTTACTGATGTTTTATTGTTGTCGTACTACGCCAAATTGAGTAGGAAAGCACATTAATCTTAGATCTGACACGTCGCTGACTGACGATAAAAATATTGTGGACTTATAGTGATCTGAAATCGCAAACCCACTGACCAAATGGCTGTGCTGATTAATCCTCGGTCCTAATTTGTATGAGAGGAGGCCATTGCCCTACAGAAGTACAGTCAAATGCCGGATATAGAGTAGTGACGCCAATTTGGAAGACATCTTGTAATTTTATATTTTTACTCTTAATAATCAAATTGGAGCCCGATATTGATGTCAATTAAAGTAATTGAATTGAGATCAGAAAAGTGTGAACTGGAACGTTTCCTGGAGGACCATAAATAAACTTTTAATTAAAATTGATTGCAACCGGTCAGATTCAGTTATCACTTATCACCGTTTTGCCACTTTAAAGCAGTTTTCTGATCACGAAAGATCTCATATCATCAGTCAAAAATGTATTATACGAATAGCAACGAGATATTTGCTAGCAGTTTTTTGTAATGGCAAAACTAGATTTACTATTAAGACTAAGTTCTGCTCAACAAAATACCCTTCTCCGTTCACTTAGCGCAGTGCGTGTCCAACAAAACATATACGTAGTTCTGCCTTCTCTCAGAGCGATGCGTGTCGAATGCATATTTTTTTATTCATATTACAAGTGATTAATATTACAATATCCGCATCAGGTGAGCAAACAGGATATAAAATGACGTGTTCTTGTTTGTTAAGCAACATTGTTAGCCATTTTACATTATAGACAGAATAGCTAGTGTATAAGTATTTTTTGTAGGACTTACAGATTCGTGCCAATGAAATGAATATAAGTTAATCTATCTAAAAAAAAAAAAATGGAAACGGCTTGAGAACGGCTCGACCAATTCGGATATTTTTTTGGGTTAAAGTGTTCATAATATAAATTAGGTTTAAAAAGAAAAGAAAAATTATTGGAAATAATTCCCGAAATATTTTTTTTCGAATTAGGGAGAATCACCGACCTTTTTTCTATGAGCTTTTAAATTTTTACGGGGCAACGTTTGTTGGGTCAGCTAGTTAATAATAAATAGCTTATTTAACGACGCTGCAGTAAAAAAACTGTCAGATGCCAGATTTAATAGAGTATCCGGTAAATCAATTATTTATACCATGTAGGTAGATAAAGTCCTCAACAGGCAGTTGCTGTAAAAGTCTGCCAGTAGACCAGTATTTTTATTTAAATAAATAATTAATCTATCGAATAAGTCGATCGTTTATTTCGGTTTCAATCTGCATGAATGTCTGTTAATGAATGTTTAATGCCTATGATTGGTTTGCCTCTATATAAAACGAAATTAATTTGTCGTACATTTTTAACACGGTACTAACCTGACTGCTCTAGTTAGCAGTTCTATAATACTATTATAATAATTTGATAATGTCTCGGTGTTGCAAGAAGACAAAACATAAGTAATATATAAGTACAGGCAATCATGCTGCAAACAATATGATCTATCACGTTTATGTAATTATCTACTAACCCTTTGTAAATAGATATCAGTATACATATACTAGTATATACACACCTGTATTTACGCTACTAACAATTTAAAACAAAACATTTTTCAATTAAAGTTACGTGTACTATTAACATTTTTCGCTTCCTTGCGCTGGATGATAAGAAAGTGAAACGGCTGGTATTTCTTTCTGATACAATCTCAGATGGACTATAACATGCATATTTCCGTAGACTTAGAATAAGAATAGAAGTACTTCATTACAAAAACTGACTAGATGATACATCAGGCGAAGGGACACATGTAGATATAGCTGAATTCACTGATAGCATCGTGCAGTGGAGAACTCATTTCTAATTTGCCGATGAGGTCTGGAAATTAGACGGTAGTCGCTCCATAGGAACCCAAAGCACCTAAACAGCGAGGAGTAACGATCAAAATTATGGATATGGAAACATGGCATGAACTTGCAGATGCATCCAAGATCCCCAAAACAAAGACGTTCTACATAAATCACATCAAGCAAAAAAGACCTTGACTTTTAGTATTGTGATATTGTAACGGTCTGTGACCACAACGTTCAAAGATCACTGCTCTATATTGTGTATACCTAATTATTAAACTATGTAGTTATAGAAGTGTGACAAAGAAGAGCTATAAAGATAATGTTTATGTACATAAGTTTGCTCATAATCAAACAAAGTAGTTGGTTTTCTCGACTTAATTAAACATTTATTTTTACTGACAGTTTCCGTGTAGAATGTCACTAATCATATGGTGACCAGCATATCTTGAGAGATCATGATGGTGCTGTTTGCAACGGAAACTGTCAAAGAAACGTCAAATAGAACACATTTTCATAATTAGTTCTGAATTTTGCCACCGGTCAAGATATTTTGGGAATTGTTTCTATGCTGGGTTCAGCTGATCTCCGAAACCTTGTTGCTATTTTCGCAGTTTCTTATATTGACGCAAAGCCGACATGAGTGACGCCATTCGTAGGGAGTCAATAAGTCAATGTAAACGTAATCACTGAACGGATTGTGTGTTGAAAAACATACGGGTACTGAATGAACGAAAATTATTTTTAGATGGATTTTCCTTGTGGTATTTGGGCATAAGCTTACCTACCGCATTTTGCACCTATGTGGCTACGATTAGGTAATCATGTACCTATAACAGTTCTACTTTCTTAAAAAATCTTGAGAAGAACATTGTCTTGTTCTTCACGTCACTGGTACGACTGTTGTTCAGTCAAATCTTGTTGGCGCAAATCTTCGCCACTTCCACGGCGCTGATGCTAACGCAGAGGTCACTTTGGCTAAAAAGCAGGCACAGTTACTTATAATTGACAGCATCTCTACCACGAGAAGAGCATATTGTTGATCAATGACAATAAAAATCCGCGTTTCCCTAAAAGATCAGTTTTTCTCTATACTTAGCCCTTTTTGATTGTTATTAAGTGTCATCGTAGGTGACATAATTTGCACCACAAGACACCATATTTTTTCCTTTACTAGTCTCCTTACCAATTAACTACGCTGTGGCTATTAGATAAAATACCCATCTCATAGTCATAACTTGATTCACTGTCGTAAGTCATACTCATAGCCTATAATTTTACACCAGACACGTTCTTGACCGGTTTTTATGCATAAAAAAATACAGTGTGTTACTGAACATCGCCTCATTATGCAGAGCGACGCGTGCGCAGCTTAACAACATGCAAATAAAACGAATAAGTTACGCAGCCCATCTATTCATTTGCAAATTAGTCTATACATAAGCATTCAATTTCCTTTAGAGCGTACCTAACCATACTAAAAAAAGAACAAACTTGCTGGGTGCAGAAAAATGTACCAACCATCTATTTTTAGAAACTTATAATGGAGGTGTTTCTGGAATTTTAAATTTGCAAGAAAAGTACTTATTCCATGCATTAACATACCTTTGCTGAGTGTAAGATAAAATAAAATCCATTTTTTACCTTAAGCTTTTCGATATTTATTTTATATTTTTAGTTTACGTTATCGTGCATGCCTATGTATTTGGTTAGAATTCTGTATTATTACCTACTAATATTTTACGAAGATTGTTTTCCAACGCGATTCTGTGAAATGTTTTTAATTCCAGAGGTGTAGAGTGTCTAGAAAAGATTTTTCCTCTTATTTTTAATAACGAACTGGTTCTTAGAATCTAGTATTTGATAAGGATAGTTTCTTAGAAAGGTAAGTCTTTTTTATCCCACTTAGACTATTTTTGTTTGGAAAAGTCTTTAAACCATTTTTTCTCTAGTAACCGTACCTATAAGTATTTCTACTAAATTAATTTTAATTACATGGTCTGTTTCTGTTTTTTTTTCCGGTTTAGTTCCAGTTCCTCCCGTTTAAGCAAATAATGCATCGTCTTAACAGCTAATAGTGAACTACGTTATAATAGCAGACGGAGCACCGAAGGAACTTGAAAAAAATAAACAGACCAGATTGCTAATGTAACTAAAACCATATACTAAACGGTACTACACACAATTCACTTTACCAATAAAATAAATAACACAGTGTCCTCACTTAAAACACAAAACACGGGAAGCACATTTAATAAAAAAACAAAACACCACACATAAATCTTTAAAACTACATAATGTAGTTAGTATTCAGCGAAAATAATAGGTGAACAATCGAGAGAACATTAAGAGTGTCTCGATGAATCAATTGTATCGAAATGACCCTGTGCCTGGAGTCACAAATAATAGTCATTGAAGGGAGACGCAACAAAAATGAACAGTAATACAGTTTTGTAAGAGCAACGTGCTTATTGCGACAGTGCTAACTGCGATTGCGTACTTAGAAGCAGCATTGACGAAGATTATTAAGCTAATTTCGATGATTGGCTGTATTTAAATGTAGTATTACAGAGAATTTTGTGGGGCTCGTGGCTGAGTAATAACAGTCGCACGAGTCGATCAGGTTAAGCTACGCTTGCCGGTGCCGGAAAAGTGACCATATTTACAAACCGAGACCATTCGTGCTTCGGAAAGCAAAATAAGCCGTTGGTCCCGGCTGTCATTCGTGAATATTTGATATCTTTCCGTTACGGGTTATAAGAAGCCCGAAACTATGACAACCGGTCTTACCCAGTAACTGGGTTGTGTAGGTCACATAAGCAGTTGCTCCAAGTAAAATCAGGGTATTCAGCTGTATCCGGTTAGACAGGTAGCCGATCCCAACATAGTTGGAAAAAAGGTTGGCAAATGATGATTGCAGAGTATTTGGTCTCATTATAGCAGCGGAACTGCGTTCTAATTCGTTCCTAATTTTATTGAGGAGTAACAAGTATAGTACAATAGCATAAATACTAGAAGTGTAGGTAGGTCTGCAATCGACACTAGACAGCCCTAAGCTGTTTAGTTTCTATTGTATTTTTTAATAAATATTAAGTTTAACTTTCTAATCTTGCTCATTGTTAGCGTCTGACTTTGGTTTTATTGAGCCAGAGGAGAGCTTTTCATGCTATTTTATTTGAGGATTTTAATACACTGTTTGACTCTGTCTGTTATATTGCCTCTTTAGATTGCCTTATACACATAACTTGTTTATTAGCGCATTTAACAGGCATACTTGATTAACTTACGAAAGTCTGACCACCAGTCTTACCAGAGGGTATAAAGTAACTGGGTTCTGCAGATCAGATATAAGCAGTCGTTCCATGAAAATTACTGGTATTCAGCTGCATCTGGTTAAACTGAAAGCCGACCCCAATATAGTTGGGAAAAGGCAGATGATGCTGACTTGATTTAAACTTTCAACACAAGCAAGACTTGATATACTATCTTCTCCCTGCGTACTGGCGTCAGTAATTTGTAGTTTCCCAGAACTACCCACAAATGCTTCCCACTGTGATTTAGCAGTGAGAATTCAACTTCTATCTAATAAACGATCACTTTGATTACGCTGAACCACGTAAAGTATGTGCATATAAAGTAGCAGTATTGTGCGAGGTCTATTTTGAATTTTAATTTACCTAGGTACCTATGCTTAGATAAATATACATAATGAGGAGGGAGATAACGTACGAGACTAAAAGAGTGATGAATATAAATGTTGATGGATGGTTTGTGAGGAATGATATGAAAGAGAAGAGCGTGAATGATGACGTGACGGGTAGAATGGAAGAAGAAAACGTGTTGCGCCAACCCCAAGGACAGGAAGATGATGATGATGATGCTTAGACATTATTCTTTAGCTAAGTAAGTACATCAAGGCCACGATAGTAAAGAGTCAAGACAAGGAAATCTGTCGTCTAAGTTAATTGTTTAGGACGTGTTAGAACCTATTGGTTTGTTCATGAATATTAATTCGTGAACAAACTATGGAAGAAAAGGTTGAAATAACTTACACTGCGTGTCTCCATGGCCCCGATTCTGTTGTTCACAAACTAAACTAAATTTAAGTTCAGTGCATCTTTTTCTTTCTATTTCATTAAGAAAAGGACAGAAGATAAATATTAGTTTAGTCCTGTCAAATTAGTCAGCGCCTGACGTAAATTGACGTATTTTTAGTAGCCAATTTTTTAATCACGTCTAAACTTGTCTATGGATTATCTAATTTGACAGGACTAAACTAATATTTATCTTCTGTCCATTTCATAATGAAATAGAAAGAAAAAGATGCACTGAACTCAAATTTCATTTAGTTTGTGAACAACAGAATCGAGGCCAATCTCAACGCAACATATAAACGTCAGAAAGATTTATTTGACAACAATAAAAATGTATGCCATATATGTACAAAATTACTACACAGTATATCACGACAAGTATCGTAGATTTTTTCGTTACTATCATTATGCAACACCCACGGCTTAATCTTTTTACATTGTTCTCGAGCCGAGACGAAGACAAAAACGTGGCCAATAAAAAGTTTCGCATCTTATTTCGCGATCACTATCGTGTTTCGACATGGTCGTGAGAAATTCATCTTAGTTTACCTACGCACTTATGCAGCTTATTTTATTGTTTGTGTTACATACAAGTCCGTGGACGACGTAAACAGGGACACGAGTTGTCCAGACAAATTGCTCTTTCACCGGAGATAGTTAACATCTGTAAGAGCTAAGTATAAATGTTTGTCCGTTTATTTGAGTTGGCTGTTCACCTTTCTAATATTAGTTGTTGGTATTGGCATTGTTTGCTATTCATGTTTACTTTATTCGTTTTCAATATCATCATCATCTGCCTAGCCTTTTCCCAACTATGTTGGGGTTGGCTTCCAGTCTAACCGGATGCAGCTGAATACCAGTATTTTACATGGAGCGACTGCCTATCTGACCTCCACAACCCAGTTACTGGGTAATACGATACCCCTTGGTAAGACTGGTTGTCAGACTTTCGGGCTCCTGACTACCCGTAACGACTGTCAAAGATCAAAGAATGACAGCCGGGACCAACGGCTTAACGTGCTTTCCGAGGCACAGAGGGGTCTCGGTATGTAAAGATGGTCACCCATCCACAGACCAACCGCGGCAAGCGTAGCTTAGCCTGATCGATCGACCCGTGCGGCTGTTATTATTTAGCCACGGGCCCCTCATATCTTTATTCGTTTGCAATAATACGTACATAATAATCATATATATTATCTACATAGTTTCGAAGCTGTCTTAACAAAATAATTTTGATCAGTTACCATAAAAACTCTAAGTACAGAGTCTTTGCTTCCCGGTTCGTGGTCTCCACTCAAGGGCTCGTCTACTCCAAATGACCACTAGATCGTCATTTGTCAGCTGTATAGACCGAAAGTCGGCGACCTATGGCCAGCAGTAGACTCCGATAGGTTGACTTGATGCCTTTGATTGATTGACAACAAAGAATTAAAGAATTTGCATAAGTTTGCGATAAGTTACGTGATCCGTCAATGTCAGTACTATTGCAGTCAAAGTTGAAGTGACGTTGTCCAACCCTCGAGGAGGATATTGTTAAGATGCATCGAGGACAACGACACTAACTATTGACAAAATTCAACTTCCTATGTCGTGACTGAACAAAATCATCATGTTAAAATTGTATTATTAATTACAGGCAGGTAATAATTGAATGAACTGTAAATTAAATCACTCTACGATCTAAAACAATCCAACGTCGTCTAGGATTCTACCAGCATTACAGACATTATTAAGTTCAACGATGTGTGAAAACCGACAATTTACACGCACTTCTATAATAGAAATAAATCTAATATTGAAGGAATTGAGGAAGTGACGAGTGATGGATTTTTGATTTTGTAACAAGTCAACGTTGAATGTTACAAAATTCTGTGTACACATTAATCAAATAATTTTAAGAAATGATTACATAGTATACGCATAATCAGCCTATAATGTCCTACTGCTGAGACACACGCCCCTCTTTTTTTTTTGTTCTAGGTCGTGCCGGTTTCCTCACAATGTTTTCCTTCGCCATGTTGAGAAATTACATTCAATAATATTTTAAGTGATTTTATCTCAAAAAATCTAATATTTGTGCTACTTATGTGTCTAAAGTAGAATTAAATACCTACCTATTATGTACCTACAATACAAAAAATACATATAGAAATTTTACGAGTCATGTCAACGGACACACATAAATGGTACTTACATTCATAAGACACCAAACAACAACATAAACATATGTAGTAGTTTTGTATCATTTGATAAAAAACTCTTTAAAAAAAAAAAAAAACAACCGACTTCAAAAAAAAACACTACAAAGTGTAAAATAACTTTAATTTTAATTTCGGAAGTCGGTGTCTTTGGTTTTGTATTTACGTTTTTGCCACCGACTTCCAAAATTAAAATTAAAGTTATTTTACACTTTGAAGTCGGTTGTTTTTTTTTTTTGTTAAAAAGTTTTTATTTTTTACTTTTTATAGTCAGAGTGCATCTCATGACAATTCCAATAAGCCCAAAAACGGCTAGAATACATGGTTTTATTACGAAGTTCCGGTACCTACCTTCCAGCTTCATCATCAGATCGGTTTGATGGTACCATTTTCGTCAGAACCATTTATTTAAATTTGCTTCGTCATAGTCGCTTAACTATCTTAATCGAGATATCTTATCGCCACCCGTGAAATACTTATTATCATTGAAGAGTTCCTGTGGCTATCAGTGGTCTCCTTCATCAGTTCCACTTCACCAAATTATACTTTTTGAATGCAAATGCTTGACATGTTGATGAAAATACCAAAATTGCTATATGTATGCCTATAATATTTGAGGAGTTCCCTCAATTCCTCATGGATCCCATCATCAGAACTGGATTTTGACAAGAATGGGACCAATCTGGAAGCATATCCTTTCAAATAAAAAAAAAATTCCAAATCGGTTCATAAATGACGGCGTACTGAGGTAACAAACATAAAAAAAAAATACAACCGAATTAATAACCTCCTCCTTTTTGAAGTCGGTTAAAAACTATTGCATGCCTACTTAAGTAGGTAAGTTAATTCTTATTATTTTGAATATCCGCGTTCGCAGCCTTTGAAAAATAAAGAGTAGGTACAATGTCGGCGCATACGATTGTAGTGAATAATCTTAACCTACTACACAATGTCATTGACTTTGACCCATTGTAATGAGCTGTGATGTAACGCAATGTTGGTTTTGTGTATATTGAAGATGCACACACCTGAGAAGTTTATTAAAAGGCAAGATATGAACTTTTGTGATCTACGGGTACGCAAGCACTTAAACTCTACTTTCACGGGAGTATAACAGGTACACTCTCCTTTCACGGTAACTCTACTTTCACGGGAGTATAACATCAAGGTAGACACAGACGAAGATGACTGAATGAGTTGAACTAATAAAGATTGGTAAGGCGAAAGCGTCAGGATGTGAAATTCAAATTTTCCTACGTTTTTTGCAATTTTTTACAGATCATATTACCCGATTGAATTAGTTACTATTTCATGAAATCATGACTTGACATTTGAGGCGAATTCTAACCCAAGGAGTTTAATTGCTGATTCATATGATTGTATTATTGTGTAGAGCTAGATTTGTTATGGTCGCGAATCATATTTTAACCAACAAACAACCTGACACTGACCTGTACATTGCAAATTGAATTTCGCGTTTTTAAAGATGATGAAAAAAAATTACATAATAGTATAGGCTTATAATAAATAACAGATTATCCGTTTGAATAGGTAAGCCAGACACACTCTATGGTCGTCGGAAAAGCGGTATTGTATGCCGCGGATGATTTGACTTATCAGCATTCGCCCGACACAGCCTATCGATTCTGTAAAAATCTCTCATTAACATCAGGTGGAACGACAGCTCACTTCACCTTAGTTTCACGGTGAGATTTTTACAGAATAGCACTACTGATTAGTTTAAGTGCTCATTCACACGAAGACGATTCGTTTTTTTTTTTAAATGCCCGTGTTCACACGCATCATGAATCGTGAAAAATGTCGGACACGTCTTAAATCAATCAATGATGGAATCGCCAACGATTCCATCATTAAAATGTTTACGCACTAATGCAAATGTTTTATGGTAATATTTCAATGTTTTGTCACACATAACAATTCTTGTAAAGTTAAAGGTTCATAGACAGCATTTACGTTTATTCTTTGATATGTCAAGGTGTACGGGTCATGACTAATAAACTTTCAAGATCTTGGTTCCAGTTTGGACTACAGCTGATTCATTGCTTTTTCTATTTAGTAGAACCAGCGCCACTCACTCCAAAATGCAGATTACTGAGAAAGCCTGTAAATTTTGCATTCGGTTGTGTACATAAATTGCGTAATCCAGTTTTTATCTGACTTCTAATTTATCCTTTTTCCCACACGTTACTAGTAAGCATGCTGGCAGAAAATCCATTTGAAACGCCCGTAGAGCCTTAAAAATACTTCAGGCCTTTTAAAAAGAGACTGCAGCCGATTCATTAACTCTTTGCTTATTAGGCGATTTGTAACGGACATCGTAATAGGATTTTTGTTTCTATAGAAACAGTTTATTGAGGAAAAGAAACGACCGTTACTGGACTTGATTGGACAAGTCTAAAAAAGTGCGAAGAATTTGCTAATAATAGGTATAAGTATGGCTTCGGAAAGGACATCACTCAAGTTTTGAACATTTTATATAAAAAAATATGATTTTTGGCATTTTCAATCTCCAATAGCAATATAAAATGCTCAAGAGATCATTTCCCATAAGAAAATACTACTTTTAATTTGTGGCCGGCCGCTTTTGATTTTGGGTACGAAATAAATGATGTCTCTTTTACCCACAAGGTTCTTCGTTGTAGTGTGGTTTTCTTAAAACTTGCTAACATCTGTATCGTCCTCCGAGTAAGAAGAATTTGTTGCATTTTAAACCCCATTTATGGGGGATATATCATCTTTATGTGTTGTGTGGTCGAGGATACTTAGGTACTAGATATTTTAGAATTTTACGAGTCGTGGAGGTTTGCGGAGGTTAGTTGGCAAAGCCATCCAAGCAAAACCTCAACAGTAGGTATCTAGAATCCCAGTGCCAACACTTACAATAATATATACAAGGTATGTTGTAGGTAGTACCTATCTTCGTTTTGGGGAAAATACTATGAAAACAGTGTTTTTGTCCAGCTAAATATGGATGCATATGAACTAAATCCACAATGTCACGTACATAAACGAGTTTTAAACAGACTACACAAGTAATATATAGCGATTAAGTAAATGGAGGTCACGCGTTTTGAAGTCCAAGCTGACATCATGGAGATTTGTCATGTTTGTCAAATACTTGCGAATCATAAATGGCTCTTGTTCACAATGGACAAATTCTGCACATTTGACGTTCATTGATATATTTACATAATACGTGATTGGCGTCTGTCATACGGATGCAACAATGAATGACGTTTGATTTGACATTATACCAAGTACCTGGAATCCAGAAATTCACGGAAGTGTGACGAAAGAGAAGTGGATAAAAGATATTATGTGCGCACGTCAGTGGACACTTTGATCTTGACCTAGCCAGTGGTCTAGCGTAGTGTGGAGTTTAAGAGGCCAGGTTATACTGGTTTTTTTACTACTGACGTGTGGCGTACCTACTAAATATTACTAACGTCACTCATGTTTTGTTAGTATCCATATACTAATTTTATAAAACGTCTTCATGATGTAATCTGCTGATATAAAAAGACATTAAGTAAATCCAGTAATTTTCGATATTGACATCTTATCTGATTCCGATAAAATTCCAGTTGATGTCTTTTTCTTTTCTCAGTGAGATTTTCTCCCACGAAATTAAGGTTAGCCTTGGACTGCTCTCCTATCTATAAAAACCTTAAATTCGTCCACTGATAGACAACGCTGCGAGCTGCGTCGGATATATTTACACGAGCTACGAGGTCTTCACTACTTCTAACCTAACTTTAATTTCCCTATTACTGAGAAAAAGTCTTACGAATATCTACCAAATCATCATCTGCCTAGCCAACTATGTATGTTGGGGTCGGCTTCCAGTCTAAGCGAAAGCAGCTGAATACCAGTATTTTACATGGAGCGAATGTCTACCAAATAAATTACTAAATAAAAATCTTATATTCATTCATTCATTTACTGACAGACAATGCACAACCTAAGCCACTGGGTCTAGAACCATTAAAATTTATAAATGAGTTCCTTATACAGAGTGTCCCTGGAAGTATGGATCAAATCGAATAGGGGCGTCGTCAAGGTCATTTCCAAATTTTTTGATCCTGAGAATGATTGATGATTGAGAATTATTTTACGGTTCAAAAGTTGTGACCAATTTTTTTCAATCGTTTCGCATAGTGCTCAAAGAAAAACAAAACATAAAAAAAACTATCAGGGCTGTGTAAAAAACTTAAATTGACAGTTCCTGGTAGTTTTTTTTTAATGATTTTGTTCTTTGAGCACTATGCAAAGTGATTGAAAATAACAAAAGTTGGTCATAACTTTTGAACCGTAAAAAAATTCACCAACATTCTCAGGATCAAAAAGTTTGGAAATGACTTTGCCCACGCCCCTATTTGATTTGATCCATACTTCCAGGGACACCCTTTATAACGAAGGTGAGGCTACGGAAGGATTTTTGAAAATTAATTTCTATAAGTTAAATAGAGGATGAAAGTTTGTTTGAAAGTGCGTCATTTTGTACCAAGGACACGGCTTGTGTTATAATAACTTCATGATTGCCCATATTAGCCGATGCAGATGGGACGTTCTTGATAACAAAACGTTCAAAAGGCCTTCATAAACCCTGGATCTAATAATCATTACATCTAATATAAGATCCACTTAATCCTAAAATCAAAGTATCGTGTTATACCGCGGAAGAAGCCGTTACACACCAGGCGTTAACGTAATCGGCGCACGCGATGTTACTCACACAGTGTAAAAACATCAGTTCAATGAATTGACATAAAGACGAGCATGTATCTAAACATAATTGAAACCGTAACTATTGGAAATACTGTCTATGACTTATTATTAGAACACTAGCTTCTGCCCGCGACTTCGTCTGCGTGAAATTTCTTGTTCTCCAGTCCCTCCCCGTCGCATCGCATCACCGCTATCATTAATTTTCGTTTAGAGTTCATTCTGAGTTTTTTCTTTTTTCTCCGCTCCTAAGGGTTATAACGTGATGTGGAATAACCAATAGCCCTCCTCAAGAATTGGGCTATCAAATGCAAACATATTTTTTCAAGTCCGACCGGTAGTTTCAGAAATTAGCGCGTTTAAAAATACAAACTCTTCAACTTTATTATTAGCATAGATTATTCGTCTATACTTAAGAACTATTGGACAGACAGACATACACAAAAAAAAGTTGTAGACTTTTTGTGAATATTTCAATTTATTGCGTTTATTGTTGTGTCGGATCAACAAATAGAAAAAAAAACTTGCGTAGTGACCTTTTAGTTCTTGAAATAAGTGCTATATTTTAGATCGTAAAGTGAATTAACTTTTTACAGTCTTTGAGAGACTTGCTACTGCTACATAAATTAAGTTACGATAAAGAAACATTAGTTATCCAATGTTTGTTTGTTGTGAATCAAACTGACCGTAATAATTTTGCATTTCATTTCACAACTATTCAATCCTTTGCAGTGCCAAGTTTTATTGTCCAAGCAATCACGCGTAACCACCATTGTAAGGGCTTGAAAATTATTAAGAAATAGAATAGCAACGAAATAATAAATCAAACAAAAACTACTTCCAAACAATAAACGTTCATTTCAATTGTAGCGATTGAAGTCGAAACGTTTCACGTACATTGGCAGACTTATAATTAACACAATCTGTTTTCAAAACACTCGGTCATTAAGGGCGAATTTCGCGCACAAACAACACGAAAGCATATCTAAACCGCGTTCAAGAGCTGTCATTGCAGAGTCAATATTCCACAACAATGATAATACTGATAGCTCTTGAACGCGGTTTAGATGTGCTGATCGTGTTCAGTTTCGTTGATGAAATTTGCCTTAAGTCAAAATGTAACTAATAAATTATTAGATGCTAGGCAGGCCAAGCCGCGGGCAAAAGGTTGTCTATAACCAGCCAGTTGACCGTGACCACAAAATTCGTGCCGAATCTGACCCAATGTAACTTTCTTTTTATCAATTTACTCTACTATTGTATAATAGTGAAATACCGAAGTTATGGTGGTATTATTTTGTTAAATAATACTGGTAATGTTAAATTTTCAGCTAGGCCGATTTTTTAAGGTTGGTGGAGATTACTACACAATGCAGATTTGCAACAATTAGATACTTTAATGAAGAAGAAGAGGATGCAAGAGTCCATCATATTACTAGGCATCACAGTATTTCAGCTGTGGACTGTTGGACATAGGTGTCCCTCAAGGATTGCCTCTGTGACCAGTCCTGCGCTGCTCGCATCCCCGCGACCTTCATCAACCAAGTCTTCGGTGCACCTTGTATGCTAATACCACATACTTAAAACTCGACACTAATCTTATTAATATTATTAACCTATATTGGCGTCTAGTGGTCGAAAACGCTACTGCTAAGTATGAGGCAGAACTTCATTGATTTTCGACAGATCGGGCAAAACCTAATTTGTTTTTCCATCAGGAATTATTTAGTAGCAACCCGGAATCTAAATTTGTGCCCGGTTGTCGACAATACGCTCGCCCCCTATCAGGCGGATAGTGGCTGTACAGACGCCAGCACATCAAGCTAACCGAAACTGTCTTTTCCCAATCAACTTTGAACCGATAAAGTTGCTTAGCAATAAAGTTGAAAATCTATTAACGAAATTTGACGGATTGTAGTAGCTTGATGTGCTGGCGTCTGTAAATTAAGTAGGTACTGCCTATCCCTTCAGGGATTACAGGCGTGATGTTATGTTAATAGTGTCATAATCCAAATCCACCTTAAGATTTCTCAAGTAGTTTGGCGAATGGTGTCTATGTAAAACTTAATATTTAACAAAAATATAAGTTCAAAAACTAAAACCCGCCTACTGAAAAATCACGCTCTTAAAAGTATGAAACAAGAAAATATTCTCAACTAAAATTGTTATGTACAAACTATTCAATATTTATCGTCTATTAAATAAACAACTTCCTATCGATTCTGTAAAAATCTCACCGTGATAACTTACGTGAAGTGAGCGTGAAGAGAGCTATCAATAGGGGCAATCCCTAACATCAGGTGGAATGACAGCTCACTTCACCTTAGTTTTCACGGTGATATTTTTACAGAATAGCACTGCTTGTTCGTAATTATATTTTAATGTATTTAATTCATAATCATAGTGATTTCAGAGAATAGCCGTGGTCGTACACTTTGCCTCAAAGCTTATGATCGTTTACTGTTAAAAGGTATTGTTTTGTTAGGGTAGGTGGCATACAACCACGATTATCCTCTTTATGTCCACTAGAGGGCGCCATATTAAATTTAATGTGACGTCACATAGCCTATAACCAGCGGACGATCAAGACGCATCCAACGATACCTCATTAGTCAAATTATGACAAGTAGTTTAGAAGTTATGAGGGAACAGATGAACAACATACATACATACCGGTCAAAATCATAACCCTCCTTTTTGCTTCGCCGTAGTCGGGTACTATACAATTTTAGATAAGGAAATAGCCCTTTGTAATTTTATAATAGTTTTGCAATCGGCGTGCAATTTGCGGCAACCTACGGAGACTTGGCAGGCGGTCTCTGACTACTTTTCACTATTTACTAACCTCTTACTCAATCGTAAGTATAATTTTGTTGTTGATATACGTGTCTTCTTAGGCTGTGTGACTAGCAATCTTCAGTGACACTTGTAGCAATGCTTCTCTATCTTCTAATATATAAAATTCTCGTGTCACAGTTTTAGTTACCATACTCCTCCGAAACGGCTGGACCGATTTATATGAAATTTTGTGTGCATATCGGGTAGGTCTGAGAATCGGCTACTATCTATTTTTTTTTTTTTTGCAAAACGACGTTTGCGGGGTCAGCTAGTATATTATAAATTGAAGTCGCTCTTCGTGTCTGATTGCGTGACGTTATTCTTCTAAACTACGCAGCGGGTTTTATTTATTTATTTAATACTTTTAATACTTCAAGCACATACATGTACAGAGGCGGACTTAATGCCATTAGGCATTTTCTACCAGTCAACCTTTGGGTGATGCAGAGACAAACAGTGGTAGGTGCAATCATGAAAATTGAGGAATAAATATTTTAAATATAAAGATACGCATAAACCTATTAAAACTATGAATATAATGGGTTTTGACGTGGTTTTCAACATCATTTAGAGAATTTATTCCGGAGCGTGTATAATTCTTTCATATTTTCAACTTAGATATAATAAAGAAATCTTCATGTTTCGTCAAGTATTATTTATTTATTTATCTTTGTAATAGATAAACGATAAAGAAAACGACTCGTCTTGGTGATATTACCTACAAATGCAGACAATGTATCATAATAATAATAATTTAGGTACTTATATTAAATGTATTTATATGTTAATATTTAATAATATAATTTATGTGTAAATAAAGAAATAAAGCATATACTTAACAATAAAAAAATAATGCATATAGTATCGATGATGGAAACAAGTTATGTGGAAAACAAGGAACGCTGAGTCCATCAATAGCTATGTGGAATTAACAAGATGAGATAAAAAATTATCAGTTAAAAAATAAAAATGAATTAAAACAGCAATCAATCATAAAACAAAAGAAGAAAAATGCCAATACTTAACACAAACATTAGTAGGTCATAACTTTACAATTTCCGGCTATACTACGTTTATAAGTAAACATGTACTCACGCGCACTTAAAGAAAACGCGTAACGAACGGGTGTGAAAAAACCCTTGAAGTTCGCACAGTTACGTTCATTGTTAGTGCAAACACCTGCAGCCTGCAGGCTAATTGTGTAAGTACCATCGTAATCGCTTTCGTCTAACTTTTCAAGTAATTCCAAGTGTTCGACGACTTTGCCTACAATACAAGTTTTGGTGTCGGCATAAGAGTGGCACCGTTTGCTAAACTTGAATGGAGAGAAACTATAAATAGAAGCTATGTTATACTACTTAATATAGGCAATAATTTATCATGTGTGTATGAATTTAACAACTTGTTGCATAAGTATGTTGACTTAAACAGTGATGAGTCACTTTCCATAGAGTCTTATAAAAGACTAGCTTCTGCTCGCGGCTTTACCCGCGTGAAATTTCTTGTTCCCCAGACCTACCCCGTCGCATCGCATCGCCTGCCCACGCTGTTTCGTTTTCGCTTACCGATCTTTGATACTTTTTTTCTTTTTGCTACTACTAGTTCATCTGAACTAGCTTCATCTTTCTGACTGACCGACCCTTGATAATTCAAAAGTGCCTATAATTGGTTTATTTGAAATAAATGCTTTGAGTTTGAGTTTACTCGGCTCCTAAGAGTCCCAGTGTGATGTTAAATAGCCTATAGCCTTTCTTAAGAATTATGCTACCAAATGTGAAAAAAAAAATTCAAATCCGACTGGTAGTTCCAGAGATTACCCCCGACATACATACAAACAAACAAACAAATTTTACCTCTTTGTAATATTAGCATATATTATAAAAGATTAGGACCCATTGAGCAAGAAGAGACACCAAATCATTTACTAACAATTACAACATATTAGGAAACCCAAGGAAGTTTCTAAAACGCTGTTGCATCTCTCTAAGGCCAAAATTCGCAGCACCATTACAAATTAGAACGACGGTCGTCTTAAGCTGAGATTGAGATTGTAACGATGATCTTAGCATTGACCTTGGCCGTAGCAGCAGAAACAACTGACCAAACACAAGAAAAAAATATGTAAGTAATTTAAACAACTAAAAACACTTTTATCACGCATAATGATAAAATAATTAAATTGACCTTAACTGAATTCAAAACGCGTAAAGATTTTTTTAAATTTATCTAAAATCGAATAATACGACCCCAAACGCGAACGGTTTACTAAAGTCACTAAACCTAAGGAGATCCACTATCCATCTGGCTTCATCGCCAGACCCTCGATACAAAGCCCGATCTATTGGACTCGTCAAAACAAATCATATGAGCCCAAACTCGAGGGTTTTACTAGGAGTCACTGAAAGGTTCTACTATCCATCTCCTGGCTCCATCACCAAAACAGAGCAGCTCCAATATACCAAAATTATAGTTTTGTCATCCAATCTTCATATACATACAAAGTTTTATTTCGATACGACAATTAGAAGTAGGTTAAAAATGACTTCTAAGATTTTCTTACATTGTTTGTTAGTTACAAGTGAAGCTAATAAAAGCGTGTTAAAAAAGCTCAGGAAAATCAACCCTATAGATAAATAGCTTTAACGACTTATATACCTAACCTACTTACGTTAAACCAATCCGAATACACATCCTTATTCAAATAAGAGAATCAGTCAGATGGAGCGTTAATTAAAATCAATAATACATCAATCCAAAACAAGAGTTATTATTTGTCGGTAAGGTATACCCGCACATTTTAATATCAATATATTATTGTGTAAAAACGACATAGCAACAGTAAGTGGCAGTTATGAAATCACATTAAAGCCATTACCAGACAGCGACCTACAAAATAGCCACTTTGCACTTAAAATACCTGGTTCTAAGAATTTATTTAAACTAATCGTTTTGCCTATCAATGGTGCTTAGTATTTTTGGAACAATAAATATTACAAGAGCTGGGTTGAGCGGAGTTCACAATACTACTACATAACAGTCCGGCCGTCAAGAGAATGCGTTGTTGACATCTGTCAGTGCGACCATTCCAGTAGCTAATGAAGATTAAATTCGCAAAACACGTATTCATTTGTACAAAACTGACAGGTGTCAAGAACGAATTCTCTCGAAAGCTGGACTGTAAGAAATGAATAGTCTTCTAATCTAATGAAGTCCACAAGTCCTATTGTTATGAGTACTTACTTGAAACGAGTTACCATTAGACATTGATGACTGCAATGACGGCGACAATTAATGAGTAACATGACCTATTTATTGACTTGAATCTCTAATATGATCTCAGACGATCATTTCATTGCTTATTACAAACATGGATGACCTTTAGATGTAAAATAGAGATGTTTTGATAATAAAAGTACTCTACTAAAATCCCAATGATAAAGAAATCAGTTTTGCGGAACTACAGAGATTAAATCAGTGACTGGAAAAATCTATTCCAAGCCTTGTTTAACATTGAGCAAAATTGAACGTTACGTCAAATACACCCACATCCGGCAGCCGACGCCAACGATCAAGTGCAATTAAGCCCTAACATGGCCTCAAGCGTAGAATAGTGTCAAGCTTACCTCGGTATAACAATCATAATAGGCAAACAAAAAAAACCTTTTGCCTTGTTTAAACAAGTGTGGCAAATGTGCCAATTTAGAGCTAACTATGAAATTGTTGTAATGTTCGAGTGAACTGGATAATTAGAGCTCATTTCTCCTTCTCGATGTAGCATGTCATCCAATACTAAGTGGGCAACTACCAAGGAGGTCTAATTGTACCATCGACACCACAATTTTCTCGTCGGAAATAGAACATGAAAAAAATAGTCAGTTTGATATGCAACCCCATTATTACGGCTTTGTCATTATGCAGAAACCATGCAGAAACAAAGTTAATGATACATAAAGAGTGATGAGGGATTCATTTGTTTTGTCACGTTGGATGAGCTTTTGTGTATAATTAAGAAAAAATCTGTAACGCTTTATAGCTGGAACATTTATCATCGGAATGCTAAGTGTCCAGTGCACTAATTGCGAAACACAGTTTCAATCACAATCCTTGAAGGATATTTCTAATCCATTGATTCATAGGTTTAATAATTTCTCTGCTCAACAAAGCAAATAACGCAATGAACGTGGCTGAACTGTCAAAATGTATGAAAATGCGATGAATTGTCATTTTACATGTGTTTCCGAATTAATCCGCAGGTCCATGTTAGGTATAGGTACTGTCATTATGGTGTGGTATTTGATTTTCGTAGCAGAACTACCATCAATTGCAGTTTTTTAGTGAAAACTTTCAATAAATATCGAACAGAAAGTACACCACATTATTATTACAGTGGTCTTTCAGTTATCGCTCGCTGATGTAATTTGAAATTACTTATATGTTTGTTTCATGCTTACAAATGCGATCAATGACGAGAACGGCTTCATACTTATTATGGCCTGTTTCGATGTAGAATTATTTACAGTTGAAAACTTGCCGGCTAATGAAAGCAGGAAACAATTTAGGAAAACAAAACAATTAAGTATATCAGCTATCTTTGTTTTGTTTTCTTAAATTGTTTCTTCGTGGCTCAAAGGGCTGCCCAACTTAATGGGACTGGGCGGGACATGTCTGCTTTGGGCCATTTGGGCCCAAAGCTAGCATGTCCTGATGCCGTGAAACTGAGACAGAGAGACGAAGCGTAGACCACGTAGGAGATGGCGGGATGAACTGGACAGACTCCGCTAAAACTGGAAGGAGAACTCGCGGGCTTGCGAACGAAGCAAAAAGTGGAGGTAGGCCTTTGCCCAGCGGGGCAATCGAGTACAGGAAAAAACACTAAGAGTAGCAATGGTTTTCATTCTGACAGTTCAACAACATTCATTGCGTTATTTAGGTACGTTGTTGAGCAGACAATTTTTTCGAACATATTAAGCAATGGATTATCCTTTGAAATGATTCAGATTGAGATTTATAGTGTGAGCAATAAGGGAACAGAAATAGGAGAGCGCAGGCTAACATTAAAAAAACGGGTGCCTTTTATGGTACAGAATGTGAGAGCATAATGGAAGAAATTCACAATAATTAGAACAATCAAAATGTATCGAACGATCGCGAAATTGCTAGTAATACAATTTTTGTAAACAGCCAGCCATGTTTATAAGTGCACCAGGGTGCCATTGTAACCAGCATTATGCTTTTGATTACGCAATGGCATTACTGAAACAAACCGTGCTAGCTTATAAACTAAAATCAATTATTCTTACGGTAAAATACGTCGGAATAGTCGGCCGATGAAATTGCAATCATTTTAATTAATTATTACTTACGTTTGATAAGTTTTACTTGTACATCACTACATTATCGTACTTATTTGTTGATATTTATGTTGCATTTCTTCGATAATGTTATCACAATTCAATTAGGTATATTATTATTTTGTCGAATCTCGAAATTTTTATTATAAAAATCGAATATGTTTAGTTACAATATCTAATATTACGCTCCATCATGTAACGTAATGTTTATTGTGTGTGACTAAACTGTTTATAATATTAAAATTGTATAATATTATTTGTTCCTCTACGTCTTCAAAAATCATGGGGGCACTAGGCAATTGCAGAGCAGAAGTAACATATAAAAATGCAGCACAGTTTTGTCCTTAGATACTCACCGCGTTAGAACAGTCTTTTCGACATAGTCTTTTTCACTAAAGAATTAGTCGCCATATGATGTCATGTATATCATACAGGGTGGTTTATCAACGCACAAAACAAAAACGTTGCTGTTTAATTATTTTTTTTTCCGCATAGGCACTTTTGTAGGTAACGGCGGACTTTTTTTAAAATAACTGCATAAAACATTAACGCAGTCAAGCAAACGAATGTTTTAATAATATGAAGCAATGGATAAGGAATTTCTTTCAATATCCCTCGGATTGTAATAGACAGTGTGTTGCGCAATTGAGGTTTACAAAGATAGGTAGTGTAAGCTTCGACACGACACCCAGTCACTATTGAACCCATAATGCACAGGTACCTATAATGTACTACTTTGTTCAGCTGTCCCAACCTATAACCGACCTTCTACTAACACAATTATATGTTTAATTCTTATATAATACATTATTGGATTATCGGGAATGCGTAAATGGAGACCACTGACAGAAATATTATTGTTTTTATCTATAGTTAAGTATTTGCCCTCCGTGCCTCAGAAAGCACGTTAAGCCTTTGGTTCCGGCTGTCATTCGTGGATCTTTGACAGTCGTTATGGGTAGTCAGAAGCCCGAAAGTATGACAACCAGTCTTACCAAGGAGTATCATATTACCCAGTAACTGGGTTGTAGAGGTCAGATAGGCAGTGGCTCCATGTAAAATACTGGTATTCAGCTGCATCCGGTTAGACTGGAAGCCGACATCTATATGTCGGCTTCCAGTTGGGAAAAGGCTAGGCAGATGACGATGATCTATAGTAAGTATGTGCATGCATGGGGTGCATCCGTGTAGCCCACATGAGGAGTATCTAATACTTAAGTCATGTAAGACCAGTACATCAGCCAACTAACTGTAACAATGGCTACTACCTACTTTTTATACCAAAGCATTTACATCGGGGCAACGAAACGAAAAAAATAGAAAATTGCAACATCTACGCGATCAAAATGTATGGAACAGTAATTTTATATGATCTCTTTTATACATATATAATTTCAACGCAAGTAAGTTCAGAATTATGTGTTGAATCAATGGTAACAGGTTGCGCGTCGATGTCCTATATATATGTATAATCAGTACATGTAAGGTTTATTCAAATGTTGGCAATCGATGTTCCTTCAAGTTAAACATATGTGAACTTTATTTCAATGGCAATTAAGTTGATTTCAGAGTGACTAGCACTATTGAATAAGTTATAAAAATGTTTGAAGTTGTATCGTAAACTGAACTTTATTGTGTAAGTAGAAAATGAAGTTATTTTTCCATTCATTCATATTTGTTTACATTTTTGGCAAATAAATCGCGAGCGCGCATTAGTTCGTGCCGATGCGAGAGAAATTGGTTGGTATATATTATGTCAAAAATCAATCATATCAGCCAAGTTCTGTAAAATCTTAATCAAGAATAGCTTAAAGTGGGTACCGTAAGAATCCGAAAGTGGTACCTAATTTTACAAGTTGGAGCCATTACAAAAGATAAGAATATAAGATATTATATGCATTTCTGTCAAATAAATCGTCGAATATCGTAGTGCACCGATTACTTCTGAACATGAGCGTTTTTCTGATCCCACAATCTTGCAGGACAAGACATTCTTTCAGTTTTTTCCTTCGAAACCGCTGACTCTACATTATTTATTGCGGTCATTTTAGATCTCCCGCGGAGTTCAGTACAAAATATATGACGTTGAAATAGCCCGATATTGGAGGAGAAATAGGTTACTGGACAAAATCAATTATTACTAGCGTTCAGAGAACTTACAGCATTAATACTAGAAGTTCAGCAGCATCAAAAACTTACATATAAGTACTAATGAAAGAGAAACTTTCGATTTGGAATGCTAAATAAAAGAAACAGGAACAATGACATAGACAATTTATTTTCATCAATAGAACTATCCTCAGAATCAACAAAATAGGTATGTTGTGTTAACTGAATTAATTAGTTGTGTTAGCTGAATTAAATTCAGTTTTTTACTAATATAAAAGGAATACTCAAATTCAATATGTAGGTACAAAAATAAACATTGATATTTATAGGAATCAGTCAATACGTTGAAATCATCATAAAAGCCGTTCCATACAAAATATATGACAAAACGAATTACCTTCATAATGTTTTTAATGAATTTTTACCATGGTTTAATAGCTGTTATTCTGCTATTCGGGGCGGAGACAAATTCAACAAATCAAAGATCTTAATAATCGGTCTAATGGTATAACTAACCCGCCTTTTTTATTTATGTAGATATAAATCACATATTTAAGTTTTTTTTTTAAACTTTGCTAACTATTTATGTACAGTCAGCAAAGGAGATAAGTATACAGGGTCATCGAATATAGTTGAAGTTTACTAAGGAACCGATTGATGTTTTCGGATGAAATTTAATTTGATAAATAAACTGTTTTCTATTAATTAAATTAAATTTAATTCGAAAAAATCAATCGTTTTCTTACTAAACTTCAACTATATTCGACGACCCTGCATACTTATCTCCTTTGCTGACTGTACATAAAGCATAATTTTTATTAGCTTAGGTACGTTAGATACCTAGTACCTAAGCTTGAAAATGTTACCGATTTCCGTACCGTCCGTAATCGCTAGTCTATCAAGTTAGCGGCCCTTTATAAAATATCAGACAAAGTAAGTAGGTAGTTATTTGTTGTACCTACAGTGTACTTGTTTGTATGCAAATCTATGTATACATATTATTATTACCTGTCTGTCAAGTGGACATTGCATTTAGACATAATACCTAACACTAGTGTCTACATGGGTATTGAGTTTGAACCGGTTATTTGTGTTACATTATTTTGCAATTTGAATCGCTGGCCGTTATTAGTTTATCCACAATTCCACACGCAAGGTTTCTAAGAATTTATAATATACAAATTGCCTTATATTAAAAGTTGTTTTTGCAGTGTTATAAAAAGTATTTCATAACAACAAAAAACGTCCTAACCGTACATACGAAGTTTGATAGTTATAGTAGCTTATTTTGTGAAAGGTAAGGCGAAATGATGAGGAATCGAGAAATAAATAGGAACTCTTTTAAATCACCTTAATTTGTTACAGTTCACGTTTAATCTAATGAGCATCTAAATCTCGGTTTAAAAGATGGCCGCAGACGATTGTGCAATCGACCGTTCAGCTTTTTAGTACATAGGTACCTAGACTAGATCTTGAAGGTGCAATATACCAACTAAAGTTTAAAGATGCGAGTAGAGAATGTAGACCATTAAACTTGCCGATTGCGACAGTTAAGTGCAAGCCGGGGTTTAAGGCCCGCAAACAGTCGCGACGCGATAGTGCGACGCGATTCTGGTAGAGCCAATTTCCATGAAGTTTTCATAGAAATTGTTCTACTAGAGTCGCGTGGCGCCCGTCTGCGGTAGCGTTTATACGTCATCTCCGATTGAAAGGTCCTCTTGCAAATGTTACGCCTCGCAATTTTTTTTTATTTTTTTGCTGAATTGGCCCGCTCTTGTCCTCGATCACGCCTGATGAAAAGCGATGAGGTCTATGACGGAACGAGCGTGCCCAGAAGATGCCGAAGGCACTGGAACTCCCACGCATCGACGAACAGCAGGCTGCTTGACGCCAGACTCCGGTGGGAGTGTGGTCGCAAAACAGGCGGGCGTTAGCCATACCACCGCAAAGGAAGAATTGCGCTACACGTGGAGGCTTCTTCATGCATCCCTTAAATTCATTTAATTCTTTTTGTACTATGTCTATACGTGTGACAGATAGATGGTAATCGTGACGTGTTGGGATCAATAAATAATAATAATAATCAAAATCATCAACTTTCTTTTGCTACAACCTAAGTAAATTTTGTCCGCAGCTTCGCCCGCGTAGATGTCGGAAAATAGCCCACGACACTACCGGGGGTAACATCTTCAACAGTCATTGTTATACATATTTCAGCCAATTCACACAAACTCTTAGTGAATTATACACCTAAACATTTCTCATGAATCACTCCGTCTATTGGTGAAAACCGTATGATAATCCGTTCGACAGTTTTTGTTTATTTCACGTTCAGACAGATAGACGGGGCACGGCGGGGGACTTGGTTCTATAATAATAATTTGAAGATCGAAAATCACAAAATAACAATTAAATAAGATAAAAAAAACTTTCAACTCTTGATTGTTGTTTAAAATAAGAAACATACCTACTGCATTATATCGACCAGTACAGTTCTAACTTTTCCAAACTTTTCCTTTTTTTAAATTAAAAAAAAAATAAGTTGTAAATAGTGCATTAAGGTCCGTTCACTGTTACACACAGATATATCGAAATGAGTTTCTCCTACATACATTTGTTATGTATAGGTACAGCCAGTGGCGGATTAACCACGTAGCAAGAGGAGCAAATGCTACGGGCCCCGCGCATTTGGGGGCCTCGCGTAACAATACTTTCTGACCGTAAAAAAATCAGTTTAGACAGAAGACGTTTGTAAGCATATCATAAAATTACTGGAGTTTGGAATATTTCGACAGCTAAAATCTATTCCAACAGAAGAGAAAAAAATAAACAATTATCGTCGGTGCTTACGCGGATGATTTGAAGGATAGTGTCTGGAAGTGCAATTTTACAAGCTTGGGTGAGCTAAGCGTGTGAGCCAAGAAATCAAGACGATTTGAAAAAAAATTAATACGATTTGCTCCAGAGAAGTCGTATTAAGTATTTCTTTTGCCCAAACTAAATCCAGAAAAAATTGTAACAGTTTTGTTTTATACTAAAAGTTTTATTTACCATAAACTTGATAACCTAAAGCAAACCAAGGGCCCCTTGATAGGATTTGCTACAAGCCCCGCGCTGACTTAATCCGGCACTGGGAACAGCTGATATAACAAGACTGATCAGAGGGGCAATTCTTGTAATTTTAAGAACGTTCACAGTCTGATCTCAGTCGCAATCTGTCAAAAATAGCTATAATTTCCCTACATTTTTGACATTGATTGTCGCTGAGACTAGATTTTGAACGTTTTTGATTACGGGAATTGGCCATAAGGTCTATTCACTCTTACATAGGTATATCCACAAATGAATTTCTTCTACATACATTTGTTATTATTTTTAGGAACAGCTGATGAAATAAGACTGTTGATAGCTACCTACTGTCAATAGAATTTAAGTATAGAAAACACAAATTGTGTGATTCAAATCTAGTTTGTTGGCCTTGTAAGTCAGTTTTACCGGTTTTTCCATGCCACAGAACTTATTTAGGTACTTAATTTTTTTTTTGTTGTAGTTTATTTAATTTAAATTTGTTCATTAAAGTTAAGACATTGTAAACATTTGCGCGGGAATTATTCATTACACCAGCCGGAAAATCTGTTTTTTTTCATAATAGTAATGAATTTTAATTGTGTAGCATTTGATAAGGTTTTATCAAATTAGAATTATCTACAGTTATGGCTAATTTTCATTTGTTATGTACTTATTTATTGAGTTTGGTCTTAATTCAACAAGTTTTTAGGTAAGTGAATCATTGGAACAAAATGATGATATTTAAATCGCAGTTAACTTAAATAAAAGCCTGTATTAAAATAGTGTTGCATCGATAACTAGATAATTTATGCCTGACCTGCACGATTCTATAATTAATTATTTACTATAATTTGTGTGAATGCGACCCGCGGCCACTGACCTAGTCCAAAGCACACATGCACAAAGTAATTTTCAGCAAAACTACTTAGTTAGCACTTACTATTATCGGGTTTTATAGCAGTAATCTTAATATATATAAATTACGTGTCACGTTGTTTGTCCGCAATGAACTCCTAAACTACTAAACCGATTTTAATAAAATTTTGCACACTGTCTGCAGTTTCATCCAACTTGAAAGATAGGATAGTTTATATCTCAATTTATAGTCGCAATATTATTTTATTGCGAATATTGCCAGGACAAGGTTTGTATGACAGAAAATTTCGGAAACTTGAAAAAAAATATGCACCCGTGCGAAGCTGGGGCGGGCCGCTAGTAATTATGAAGAATACTAAAATTAATTAGTAAATACACACGCAATAGAACAATGCATTGTTTATCTAAGTAATATATCGATAGTATACAAATGCACAGTGCATTTGTATTTTTTTTATTTGAATAAAATTACAAAGTTCGGCTCTATAATTACTTTTATTGCCACTATCGATATATTACTTAGATAAACAATGCATTGTTCTATTGCGTGTGTATTTATCTTGTAGATATATAAATAAACATTAAGTACCTAACTACTAATATTATTTTGCATTTCATGTCATGTAAATAATTTCAGTTGGTTTATGTTAACGAAATAATATACCTACTTAAAAACTAAAAACACATATTTTTTTATTATATTAGGTATTCATGCACTTCTTACTTTACAACTAACACCAAGACAATAAGAAAGTATATTAACTTTCTTATTGTCTTGGTGTTAGTTGATGTACGTAAATAAATAAATAAGTACCTACTAAACATATATTTCTTGAATAATTTTATTTTGTGGTTGAAAGCCACAATAGCTTCCTTGACTTACCGCCTTTGAGTTGATTGCGAATCTAATTTCAAAGAAATTCAGCTGTCCGATTAGAAACATCAATAATTTCCGCGAAACGCGTGTTACTGTGTATCATAGTGACCATTTTTTTCTGAACAATACATATTTGAACAGTGTACATACCTGCAATGGATGACCGGCCGGCAACGCACACTGGCGTTTCCTAATCAAAACAAATGACAGCTGAGTGAATAATCGAATTAAGCTGAGAGAAGACAGTTATAAACGTAAAGTTCCTTTATATACTTGAATACAACACTTCCGCGATATAGTCTACAATAATAAACCAGATAGGTACGAATTTTTAAAAGTTTTTCTAAGTTAACGTAAATGTTTACGCGGCACGCGACAGGAAAGGCGCGCGGTCCGTATAGCTTCGCTGTTATTACTGAGTAAAAACGTATTTTGCTTGGTTCCGACGTATACCACCACGTTGAACGTAGACGTATTCACACAGATCTAGCGAGGGGCTATCACGATATTATCCTTGCTCCTGGATTTCCTACGTAATGTCCTGGTGTACAAGGTCTAAAACAGGGAATGTAATGTAAGCGCCCACGGAAGTCCTAAATCCATTCCTATTGGTGACAAAATTGTAAATAAAAGGTACATAAGTGATCCAGTGAGTTTGATAGAGAACTGACCCTTATAATCTTAGCGTTGTTTTTTATTATTTTCATTGATCTCGAGGCCGGGCCGGTGAATTAAATTGCTTGAATTATTAGTAAATAATTACTATCTCTTAGCAAATTAGTTATTACATAACTCGTTTTAGTTGAGTGTTCTGGTAAACAATAGCTTTCCTGATTAACAACTAATAAATAAAATCTTTTCTTTATGTTTAATGTGTTGGGCCACGTCAATTTCGTTGTTTTAGTTTGTAAAAGCTTACTAACATAGTTTTTTTAAGTCATTGTTACTAATACTATAATATGAATTTGTGAGTAGGTACTTTAAGTTCAAAATAAAGAATATACTAACCAGGGTTATTTGAAAAACCTACAATGACCTCTTAAGAGGTCATTGTAGGTTTTTGTAGAGGTCATTGTACTCATCATTATGAACAACTTTTACTATGGGACCAAACCTGAAATCGCGAAAAAAAAATCAGTTGTTCCCTACATTTTGACGAGATAGACGAAGATAAATGTAGTTACTTAACTGCTGATTTTTATTTCGCGATTTCAGGTTTGGTCTCATAGTAAAAGTTGTTCATAATGATGAGTACAATGACCTCTTAAGAGGTTGCTGGTGTTTTTCAAATAACCCTGTATAAGTACTAGCTGTTGCCTGCGACTTCGTCTGCGATCCAGGATGAAAAGTAGCCTATGTCCTTTTCCAGATCATGGCGTGGTCTACCCACGTGCCAAATTTCATCCAAATCCTGTCAGTCGTTTTAGCGTGAATTTAAAACATTAGATAATAATTAATAAAGTTAGGATTAGGTGTGTAAATTAGGTACAATTTAAAGGCAGATTTTTCCAACGCCAGATAACTTTATCGGGGAATAATTTTGATTTTTTGACAGTTCTTCCATACAAAAACTGTCGGACGTCAATTTTATTCAACGAATAAAAACTATCGGTCGATTGAAAAATTGGTTATAATTAGTAGGTAAAGTTATATAATTATGAGGATAAACCCCTCATAATTAGATAAATACCTACTAATTATAACCAAGCTTAAAAAAGTACCTACCTATGACTTAGATACTTATATAATATACTAGACAAACCGGTTAATTATAATTAAGTACTAGCTGCGCCCCGCGGTTTTACCCGCGTAAGTTTCGATCCCGTGGGAATATCGGATGAAAAGCATCCCATGTGTTAATCTTGGTTATAAAGTATCTGTGTGCCAAATTTCATCCAAATCCATTTAGTGGTTTTTGCGTGAAAGAGTAACAAACATCCAGTCATCCATAGTCATATATATATATTTTTTTTTTTATTATAGTAGGATAGAAGGATTAGCATTATTAATTCATTTATAATTTATTTTATTCGTATTAATAATGTTAGTGTTTGCCTATCGTATCAAAACAACATGTTTTTTTTTTAAAGTCGAACATTTTAAAACAAACCTAATCCAGCTGGACTAAGATACGCTGACTTGAAGACCGGAAAGGGAAGGCGCATGTTGTGATGCAAGTGGGGAGAGTCCTAGGTACAGCGGAGGATGACGATGATACCTACCTATAATATATTCAATTGATTCATTGTCTTCTTACCTCTTCTGCTGGCGATAATACCTACCTAAGTACCTATAATATGTTCAACTGATTCATTGACTTCTTACCTCTTCTGCTATTATGCTTCTGCCCCGTTGGTCTCGTGGTTGCAAGCGCGACTGCTGAACGTGGGGTCTTGGGTTCAATTCCCGGGTCGGACAAAAGTGTTATTGGCTTTTCCATTAGAAATTTCTTAGCTACAGTAAGTTGACAGCCTAATACCCCCGTGCCTCGGAAAGCACGTAAAGCCGTTGGTCCTGCGCCTGATCTCTCTCCGGTCGTATCGGATTGCCGTCCCTTCGGACTATGAGAGTAAAGGAAAAGAGAGTGCACCTGTGTTTACTCACACACTTGTACACTATAATATCTCCTGCGTAGGTATCTGGCTAATCTCCGTTGAGATTGATCACTGTGCCTGAAATCGGTCGGGAGGCTATTATATTAAGAGGATAGGTTTATGGGATATGTCTGCCTCATTGATCTAGCGATCACAAGCGGTACTGTAGAGCATGAGATCGTGGATTCGTTTTCCAGGTCGGGCAAGGTGCAGCGGGATTGTCCGAAAGGGTTACCGCAACCCCGGAACATAAAGGGCTAAGGAAAGAACACGGGTGGGTTTTAGTCAGTAAGAGTCTGACACTCCCTTCTGCTCCATCCAGAGCGGGAGGAGTCATTTGATGATCTCCCGTCTAATAAAAAATAAAAAAAAGGTCGGGTAAAGTGTTATTGGGTTTTTCTCAGGCCGGAGGATGAATTTGTGCTCGGTTGAAGGTAATAGGCTCGCCCCCTATTACATGGGACTTAAACCGGTGAAATGTAGGTGTACAGACGCCAACACATCAAGCTACTACAATCTATCTTTCTTTACTTAATAGGTTTTCAACTTTATCGCTAAAGCATAAGGTTCAAAGTTGATTGGGAAAATTTGACAGTTTTAGGGTAGCTTGATGTGCTGGCGTCTGTACCATAGGCACATCTTTGTCCAATGACTATACAATCTTTGTCTAACCCTTTAGTGAAAACAGGCGAGATGTCGTATTGGGGGATTTTTGGTCGTTTTTAACTACTTAGTAGGTACCTAACTAAGTATTACCTTACTAACACGCTTTTATTAGCTTGACCTGTACCCTAATTGCGTAACATCAATCACAATCTGAATCATTTTGAAGGTTATAGCTGATCCATTGCTTCATAAGTTCTAAAAATGTTTCTGCTCAACAACGTAAATAATGCCATGAATGTTGTTGAACTGTCAAAATGAAAGCCATTGCTACTGTTAGTATGTTACGCAATTTCACTGCTGTATCTAACTATGTAACGGAATCTATCAACGTAATGTCCCCTACATTTATCTTCGTCTATCTCGTCAAAATCTAGGGAACAGCTGATTTTTTTTTCGCGATTTCAAGTTTGGTCCCATAGTAAAAGTTGTTCATAATGATGAGTACAATGACCTCTTAAGAGGTTGCTGGTGTTTTTCAAATAACCCTGTATATACAGGGTGAAATTTTAATCACCTGTTTTCCTCTTAAGGCGTCCAATGTACTCATCATTATGAACAACTTTTACTATGAGACCAAACCTGAAATCGTGAAAAAAAATCAGCTGTTCCCTACATTTTTGTTCGCATAACTCGTCAAAATGCAGGCAACAGCTGATTTTTTCTCGCGATTTCAGGTTTGGCCCCATAGGAAAAGTAGTTTCCCAGCAATTATTTTAGCACAAAGTTACTTAGTTTGATCTTGATGTACAGAATGCATAGATGACGGCTTCGTGAAGGGTCTTTTTATACGCTGTAAGTTTATTTAGGAAATACCAGAGAGCTAGAGACTTATCGACACATAATATAAGTGACATCTACGAGTGATTCTTTTATATAAGTATATCTACTGCAAAACACATACTTAGACCTACCTATTTTTTTAAAATAAGTTAAGGTGAGCACTGGGCATCAAAACTTCTGTAGGCACAGTTTATGGAATTAGGTTGTACGCACGGCTACACATCAAGCTATACATAACCAGTATAGATGACTTCTGATTCAGCTAAAACTGAGAATGTATAGCTTGATGTGTCGCCGTGAGTACCTACCTACCTATTTAATGAAATTCAAACATTAATCACAGTCTGTAATTTACTACGAAATGTAGGTAGTGTGTACGCACGGCTACAGATCAAGCTATATATTTCCAGTAGGTATAAACTGATCTCGCATTGTATAGGATTTCCTTATAATGAGAGGTCAGTGTAAACTGGAAATGTATAGCTTGATGTGTAGCCGTGTGTACCATGCAGAGTGGCCCGTTTACAGAGCTCCAAAACGATTGTTTTGAAGCCTAGGGCTTTCCGAAATACCCCATGTATGTTGAATGACTATAGTTTAGGTGAAAAGTTGTTCAAAACATTTTGTTCCACAAAATACTTCCCAGCCCCCAAAAATTAAATGAAAGAACTGTGGCAATGACTTCCCAATAGTTTCAAAAACTTGAATGGGATGTTGGCTTACCGGATGTGCTCCTGTTCGGTACCCTCACCCTTTATTTGCTTTCGTAACATGATACAGCAATTATTATAGTAATAACTACTCTTTTAGATAGGTACACACAGCAACACATCAAGCTATACATTTCCAGTTTTAGCTGACCTCGCATTGTATAGGTTTTTCGTACGATCAGAAGTCAGCTTATACTGGTTATGCATAGCTTGATGTGTAGCCGTGTGTACTTAAGTTTGTAGGGGTCCTAAGTAGGTACCTATTTTGTTTAAGCTGAAGATTATTGAAATAAGCCTTGGAATTTATAAAGTATTTCTGCTAGCTAGGGAAATCCGTGCAAGAAACTATGTAGTTTCTCATTTCATTTTGTTAAATTCCCATAGATACATTTAATTCCTTTTTTTATGAGCATCGCTATTTGTAGAAAGTGGCATTGCGTTGCTAGCTGGTTAGCAGATAACTGATGAGAAACAGCTATGAGATAATTTGACTATTTACATGCTTAATAAAATCTTGGCATAGGAAAAGAGTCAAAAATGAAAAATGGTGTTTGGATGTCTTTCTTCATAGGTACATGTTCATAGGTACAAAAATGATGTTTGGATGTCTTTCTTCATAGGTAAAAAAAGACATCCAAACACCATTTTTGACTCTTAAAGGAGAAGTGCGGAGCAGTGATGACTTAGTAGTAATGGCCGCGACTTGTTGCAGGTCGTAGGTTCGAACCCAGTAGGTACCCAGGCAGGCGCTTTATTTTGCCTAAATTATTTCATCACCACTGCTCTCAAAACGGTGAAGAAAAAATATTTTGAGGAAACCGCCGTAAAACCAAAAAATCGAAGACATTTTAATGCCTACTTTCCAGAGAGCCAGGAAGAAGTAGGTCATTAATTTGATCTCATTAGTCAAGACTACATGGGTTAAAGTAAAACAACCTAATCAGCACTTTCAGGCTGTTACCAAACGAAGAAGAAGAAGTATTGAAGATCGAAATTATTTCTAGCGGTTTTCCATCTTATTAACAGCTTTCGAAAGAAAAGAACTCATATCTGGCATGGAAAGTTATTATCTGCTTTTGCATATTAGACTTAACTTACGTAGTTTCACATTATGAAGGTTGATCCCAGAAAAGTAGGAAATAGCTTTTCACGTCGTCGGAGGTCGGTACCCCGCTACCATATACCTATAGGTACCTGCCTATGTTGAAGTTTCTTGAGCTTTCACACACGTAGTAACTTGATGGTTACCCACTAAACAAATTACAAAGCAAGTAAAAAATATAAATAGGCGTCGTTGTTGCGCACGCGACCCACTTTCCAAACACGGTGACTTGTCTTTTTTGCGGTTTCCTGACTCTCTATCCAGAAATACATGCATCTTAATGAAGATTGGAAAATAGAAGATTGCTAATTTTATATAAAATTGTCACGGGAATAAGGGTTTGATTTAAACAGTAAATTCATAATCACGTTAGTAAAATGGGATAATAAATACATTTTAAGTATAGAAATAGTTGTGTACTTTTGGGGCTCGTGGATAAGTAATAACATGCACACGGGTCGATCAAAGGTTAAGCTACGCTTGGCGAGGTCAGTCCGTGGTTGGGGACAATCCATTACCTACATATGACGACCCCTTTGTGCCTTGTAAAACACGTTAGTCCCGGCTGCCATTTGTAGCCTTTTAGGTCTCTGACAATCATTACGGGTAGCCAGAAGCCTGAAAGTTTGACACCAAGTAGGTACCTATTGACCAAGGGGTATCGTTTTACCAAGTAACTAAGTTGTGGAGGAGATATTGGCAGTGGCTCCTTGTAAAGTATTGGTATTTTGCTGCATCCGGTTAGAGTTGAAGTCAACCCTAACATATAAGTAGTCGGGAAAAAGAGAGGTGAATTTTTGCACAACTTATAATTATTTCACGCTTTTCTTGTTATATGTTCGTCATTACTCCACATTACATGTCCATGCAGGACGATCTAGTTTTCAAAACAACCTCTGCTCAGACTAAGGATCTCCGTATAAAATAAATTGTGAACGTAGATTATCTATTGAATGCTTCCATAATGTTTCCAACTCATAAGTTGTCGGAACTGTGCATGTATTTTTGTAATAACGCCATCTATCGTATAATATTTGAAGATGCAACTTGAACTCTTCTAATTTTTATAAAATATCCGTTTTTCAGTTTTTTACCGCATTGTTAACATATTTATGTAGTAATAGTGGACACAAAGTAATAAAACTAAGCCATTTTATTTAAATTACAAATTATTTCGCGTAGTCGTTAATTACTACATGCTTATGTTGGTACTGCTGTGACCGTGACAAAACTTTCGTTCGTTCGTTGATGTGCAAGATAGAAAATGTAAAAATGTGTGTTTCAGTGAAAACTTTTATTTCAAATTGATCAAAACTATATATAACCTTATTTACTTAGTGTAAAGACTCCTTAAAATTTCTACTCTTTGATGAGATAAATGTTTTGTACAAACAAATCTGGCTTTGGAGACTAAAAGAAAATGTTTTTGTGTGCTAAGTTTCATAATGGCGGCCCGTCGCGTCCCCCGCGCCTCCATTTCGATGACAGTCAAATTATGACAATGCCGATACGTAAAGTTTAGAAAATGTTGTGTATTTGTAAATAATTCAGTGAAAGTTTATGATAGACGGTTACAAAAAGACTAAATATGAATCAGGATCACCATAATATGAATACGGGTGGTGGCCAGCCTCCGGGAAGTTCTGAGGTGCGAATGGTTTGATAATTTTTTGCGATTTTTTTTCTAGTTGGGATACTAATTTTACTTGATTGCAGTCACAGGGCCAAAGAGTTCAGGCCACCCAGCAGCAACAACAGAATAACTTGCCTGCCACGACATCAGCCACTGATTTGCGAGTGAACTCAGCTGCAGTGAACGTTGCTTTGTCTAGTGTCGCGAAATATTGGGTGTTTACAAATTTATTCCCCGGACCGATACCGCAAGTGTCTGTGTACGGATTGCCTGCCGGTGCCAGGATTGAAAATGGAAAGCCTGTCCAGGTACGTTCAGTGTTATTTACAAAAAATATAAATCTTACAAAATGTTAAGCAAATAGTTAATCATTTGCTAAAGGTCATCATGGGATCAGTGCATAAAAACAGACTATAAAAATAGTTGTAATCACTTTACAGTTAAGCTGAACTTATCAGTCTGCCAAACATTGGCGTATGTAGGGCTTGTTTTCAAGGGGGGCCTGGCCATAACCTTTTTTTTGTGGTGAAATCCTCATGGTATACCCTCCCTCTGGAAAGAATGAAGGGCTATGTCAGACTTCTACTGACAAAAACCCCACTGTTCCTTCTACTAGCATCAGTCGAGGCCTGGGAGATCTTGTACAGATGCCAGCACATCAAGCTACTACAATCTGTCAAAATTCTTTAATAATAGATTTTCAACTTTATTGCTAAAGTATAAGGTTCAAAGTTGATTGGGAAAATTTTACAGTTTCGGGTAGCTTGATGTGCTGGTGTCTGTTTATTCACTGCCCCCCTGACTGGTATCAGCCTGCCATGCTTAGCAGGCCCCATCAACAAGCGATCCCGTGACCAATCCTTTACTTTTTATCATCCAGCTTAGAATTTCGAATAGATCCCCAATAATCCTCGGGTGGGCATCAGACCATTCTGGGGTGGGCACGGCCCACCCAGTCCCCACCTATATACGCCTATTCTGCCAAACTTAATTTATGTAAATTGTCTTGTTGACTGAGTTGAATCACTGTTTATTTTGGCCTCCACAAGTCCTATGTAAGCTGTAATAATAGCCACAATTGTTGATATTGGTATGATAACAGTGTGATTTCAAAAACAATCTATTCATTAACATCATTTGCCTATCATTATTATGTCAATACTAATACTATGGATTACAAGGTCTGCAAATAAGTTTATTATTATTATTAAGAGTAATTAAGCATATTACTAAAATGTAGAAGTTATTTAGTCTCATTTTTAATAAACAACTGTGCAGTTTGCATACATGAGAGAGTTATTTCCCTGCACATGAAAATGCTAAAAGAAATTATGATGAGACTTGATTATGCATGTCTGTAATTTTTTTTTGTCTAAATAACTTAAATGTAAATAAATAAGTTATAGCTACTCCATTTAGGCCTATTTGCTAAAACATCTGACAGTTTTAGTATGTTATAACTTTAAAAAATCTCTGATGGAATCCACCCTAAGCTATATAGGGCTTATTCCACATGAGTAAACTTGCTTATCTGAATAGATAAGTTATTGCATACAGACAAGTTAAATCACATACAACAAGAAAAGCTTCTAATCAAAGCAACCTTATTAGAAAGAAGATTGTTGATACATCAGTCTTTGTCTCACTTTAATTTGTTGACAGGTTCCCTAATTCAGTGTAAACTTTAATTTGTTAGACTTTATAGTTGTACCTACCCCAAACAAATTCATTTAACACTTGCTATGTTAAATATCAGTGACAGGAAGTTATTAAAACATCATCAATACAAACTATGTAAGTGGAAAAAATTCGTATTATTGAAGCTAGAACTTAAAAACTACCCAAGCAAAGTATGATCGGCATTTTTGTATGGAGCCTGGCCTGATGACCAATAGAGTTATATAGTAACAACTTTCAAAGATCCACCAATGACAGCTAGGACCAATGGCTTAACATACTTTCTGAGGCATAGAGGGGTCTTGGTATGTAAAAATGGTCACCCATCCAGACCAACTGCAGCAAGTGCAGCTTAACCTGATTGATTGACACGAGCAGCTGTTATCATAAGCCCCCTCAATGTTATGAATGAATCAATAACTCATATTATTGAGAACTGCAGTGAACATTAGCATCATAAACTAATATGTTTACATGGTACTTGCAGATCTGATATCTCTTTAACCTATTTCTATAGTAAGGTATTTCTTCTGCTCATAATGAAAATTCTGCCAAAATGATATAGATTTGCAATTTTTTTAATGGATATCTATTAAAAAAATATTTGCAAATCTGTCTATATTTGATGGAGTTATGACCTAAATATACATATAAATAATATCGTCGACCGTAGGTTCAATTGAGGTAAGGGACAAGATACCCAATGTCCCTTACCTTACGGTCGACGATATATAATTATGTATTTTATATACATCCAAATTGAGAACCTCCTATTTTGAAGCCAGTTAAAAATAACAGCTGCAATCGGCCTCTTTTTGTCAACATGACATTAATCAAATGATCACAGCTGTCATTTTGGTCTAGCAAATTAAAAATCAGAGTTTAGAGTGTACAGAAGCTATTTAAATATCCCCTTCTTCCTATAAATCTGACTAAATTTAGATAGCTAAATTCAGCCAAGTGAAATATAACTAAATCATAAGTGATTTCAGGATCTTGGTCAAGCTCATGCCAGTATACTGAATGGGGATCCAAATATAATACTTGGGCATCATGCGGGCCAGTCCCAAGTTACGGTATCTGCTCCCGGTGGACAGCAGATACCCGTCTCACAGATCATCGCCACACAGTCTGGACAAACTCATGGTAAGTCATTAAGTACAGATTATTTTGTTTTATTATTATATAAATCTATACTTAATATTATAAAGCTGAAGAGTTTGTTTGTTAAACTATATAAGAAGTATAAATTAATAATTGTCATGTCTGTTTGAATGACCTTCAATCAATCCAAAGTATGTCAACATTTGACAACTCTTTTATTGTTATCTAAACAGATAATATTTTAATAACAAATCTTTGATTGTCATGAGTGGGTTTCCAATTAAAAATGCTATTTATAATGTTCTTTGTTATCTTTGAATTTATTGCTGATTTGACCTGTGCAACACTATAATATATTTTTTTGAATTGCATAAAATTTCACATGATTTTCTGCATAATTAATTAGTGGAAAAAAATCCCTGTATAAAAGTTCCTCTGTTGACTGGTGCTGAGTTAAGTTCTAAAATAGCTCAATGGATTTGGATGAAATTTCGTACTCAGATAGTTCATAACCTGAATTAACACATAGGATACTCTTTTAATGCCGGTAATTCCTATGGGATATTTGCTGACATTCATGTGGGCGAAGTTGTGGGCAAAAGCTAGTTTAATGATAATTCATTGTCAAATTAATTGTACCTATGTTGTATGGGCTTCAAGGATAAAGGATAAAGAAGAAAACCTACAGCAGGTAGTTTTTATGGTTCAGAAAACTGAAAACTAATAGAGTGACATTGTTCCAGAAGCACTTGTGGCCCATAGTCAGCAACAAGCCGAGCTGGCGGCGGCACAGGGCGCTGGTAACAACGCCCAGGTGTCAGTTAGTGCCGGCCAGGCCACTCACCAGCAGGTACCCAATAATCGGGTCGAGTTTGTACAACACCATAACATTGATATGGTAAATCACGTGGTAACACACTCCCTTTACTAGCGGGAATGCTAACCGTACATTGCTGTTGTGTAGTACATAGATTATTTCTATATGTTTGTAGTTTATTTAGGATATTAGTTAGTATAACGCAACCATGATTTTGAAGTAGCATTGTGAAATCTTGTCACAGAAAAGTTGGATGTAAACAATATAAATTAAAATCAGAAGGGGTATTAATTTTTAGCCTCAGATTGCATGATTTAGTACAAAGGTCAACATGTTGACATAACTTGATTAGAAAACAAAGAAACCTTTGTGAAGCTTCTAGTAAGATATTAATCATCTACCTAGTCTTCATGTCAACATTCATTTCAGATCTCTTATATTCATCTTTTTTACTCTCTTGTTTATTAGTGTTGCTTTAACTCTTCAAACTTTATGACTGCTCGGAACATGAGGCGAGTCGCTGCGCAGTAAAAATTTCACGTGTCAGGGGTAGTAAGGTGTGAGATAGTGCGCAGCGAATAGGGCACTTCACAGCTGCTATTAAGTTTGAATATGGCTGTAAATATTTTCTGTTCAGTTGACGTAGAATGCATGTACTTCTTTCAATTTTCCAATATATTTCTTTGTGATGTGCATGGTAAACAAAAAACAGTTGAAAAAAGACAGTTGGAATACAGTTCCATCATCTTATAGGGTCTTCAATAAAGTATCATTCTAATAATTCTATCACTAATATTTTAATGATATACCATATTACGTAATCTGGAAAATAAAACATTTTGATATTCTGCAAGTTTATTAATTACAAAGTATTTAGGTGCATGTGTCGAAAATATTAAACCGGAATCTAACATTACTTTTGTTCTATAGGGCCACCATTCCCAACAACACATAATGCAACAGCAATTGATGGCGCAAGCGCGGCCGGATCACAACAACCAACAGGTTTGTTCAACTTATGTAGCAATAAGTTTGGCTATTCTCCCCAATCCGCTTCCTTGTACTATATGCACATGTAAACTAAATAATCGTGTACTTTACGCTGCTTTTATAATATCATCATGCAGCAAATCAGTGAGGTAAGACCAACCAAGATTTCCTTCCCATTAATTTAGGCCAATATTACACCGCCACCACCAAAATGTATACAGCTCTAAGGAACCACACATAATGTCCACTTGGTTGTGCAACCAACCAATCAACCAACTTTTCTAGGTAGTGTCATCCACTATGGTGTCTCTGCGTAATAATGGCCTTGTGCACTTTGCATAACTATATATATACATAGAGTGCTAATGTTTCTTTACAATGTAATTTAACTGGACATCAGAATTAATTTAATTTAGCTTACCTGTTCTGTTTTATTATGATTTGAATTCATGCGGGGCAGCTTACCAACACCCCTTACAAAACCTTCTGTTAAGCCAATCAATCAAAACTGCAAGCTTCAATCTTTCAATGTTGCTGTGACTTTTTCAGACTCCATTTTCGGATATTTTTTATCGTTTAACTCGCTAGTTCGATATAAAAGACGGTTAGGTTTAGAGCGACTATTTGGCTTTATCCTGAATCTATATTGGCTTTTCTCTTTCTGGTTGCAAATTACAAAAAAAAACAGTCAACTAAATTTAATAAAGACCAAAATAAATGAGTATGGTTTGATCCAAAATTCTCTGATGATAGTGTAAACAAATGATCAAAAAACGTACCTGTGGGTGTTGATTATTTAAACCCGAAAATCAATTTGAAAACACCTTGAAGAGATTTTATTTGAAAATTAAGTTAATTTACTATCACAATTTTCGTCAGTGATTTTTAAATTACTGTTTAATAATGTTATTGAAGTAATCATTGTTTGAAAAAGAGAAAAAACCCTCTAAATATGGATAATTGGATTGGATATCCATATGTTACTAATTCCCATTAATGAGTGATGGCGTAAGAATTTAGCCTGAACCAGAGTTATTTACACCTTCATCAGATACTTATGGATGAGACTATAGTTTGACCATCTACTCACAAACACGATCCGTTTTCAACAATTACAATATCCCAAACAGATTCAACTGACGGTAAGCGAGGATGGCATAGTGACGGTGGTGGAGCCGGCGGGCACAAAGATGGTCGACAAGGAGGAACTCCATGAGGCCATCAAGATGCCCAATGATCACACACTCACCGTGCATCAGCTGCAGCAGATAGTGGGACAACAGGTATACCTGGTGTAATGTTGTTTGTTCTCATTAAACCTTGGTGTCGTAAATAATAATTATAATTGTATCATTAAATTTTTATATGTCAGGAGATTCTAAGGAATAACCTAGTAAGACAGGGAATTTTCAGGATTAACCTGGGAAGGTGGTATTAAAAGATCCAGTGACCCCCAGTCCAACCCCAGTGAGTCAGTCAGTTTAGTGTGCATACACGCGAGCGACACGCCTTAAAGGCAGAGGCAACTGCAGCCGTCGACACCCGTCGACGCGTTGGCGGCTGCCGTCGACAACGTACCGCTCGTGTATTTGAGTGCGGTGCTCAAATACTCGAGGTACAGTACCCGGCGATAAATATTGCACATCGACCTTTGGAAAGAGACAATCGGCTAATTTCGGCTTCGTAGAGCGTTATCTCTGTCGCACGAAATACAAACAGTCCGGTATTATGTATTAGGAGCTGTTAAAACAATTATGATGTGCTTCAAGTGATGGCTTTAGATTGGGGTTTCTCGTAAAGGTTTCCCTCTTTTTCCTAAAGATGCCATAGTACAACTTTAAATTATTTAAATTTGGGGGTCTTAACAACTCTAAATATATATTTTGAACTGGACGCGACCGCACTCTATCGCACTTGAACAACGACTGACAAAATATCACATGGGTAGTGTGCGAGAGAGATAACGCTCTACGATGCTGAAATTAGCCGATTGTCTCTTTCCAAATGTCGATGTGCAATATTTATCGCCGGGTACTGTATATTGTCAATGGCTGCAGTTGCTTCTGCCGTTGACGCTTGTCGCTCGTGTGTTTGAGCACTTACATCAAGGGGAAACTGTTTAAGTACCCAGTGATATCTGAGTTAGCTACTGAGTCCTCTATCAACTTACCTTCTGCAACCTACTTGTATACCATAGAAACGCAGCAAGTAGACTAGCTGTGATTTTAACCATCCGTACCTTCCAAATGCGGCTTACGTAACCTTGGAATTCGAACTATCAACAAACATGGTTTCTAAATCGAAACACAATCTATCTTGAAGGCGGTAGAAAATGTATATGCCCGATCCTAAACTTACCTCCTTGTCCTATTAGGTATTAGACAGCGTAGTACGCATAGAGCAAGCGACCGGTGAGCCGGCCAACATCTTAGTGACCCACAATCCTGATGGTACGACCTCTATTGAAGCCAGTGCCGCCGACCCTTTGATTGTCAAGGATGAGAAGAGTGCTAACAAAATAGAGACCGCGCAGTTCGCTATACCTGCTGAGATAAAGGATATAAAGGGAATTGACTTGAAGGTAAGGCCTTTAGTAGTGTATTTGTTGTTATAATACAGAAAGAAACACAGAAAAATACAGTCTTACTAACTGTATTTTCACTGAGAGGAGGCGAAATGTGCAGGAATACTGGTGTATTCAAGTAAGCAAGTGTGTGAATTTCAAATGACTTGATCGGTATCAGATCATTTGAAATCCACACGTTTGCTCTGCCTAAAAATTTGATTGGAATATTCCTGCATACCTCAACTCTCCGGCTCAGTAGAAATAATTTCATTTAAAACACTCGACGCAAAATACACACATCAAAAGTGTCTAGGGATCAACATATATTTTTGCAATAACTTTTCTCCTGATTGATATTAATTAAAATTTTCTTTAAGGATTCATCAAATAAAGTGTTTTCGTTTGTCACAGTAACGATAAACCAAGTCACCTTTGCATTAATAAAGAAATTTGCCATTTTCCTAATAAAGGGATTTTTGACATTTGAACCACTAACACAAAAGTTCGAAAAAAAGACTGAAATAACAGTTTTCTCTAAAATTTTATTGGGTAACTTAAACAATTAATAATACGTGTTTCTACCGCGAACACTAACAACACAAGAACATCGGTTTGGCATACTCAAAATGAGTTCATCCAAATCACGCTGTGGAATGGCCGCCCATGTTCGTTGCAACAACAAAAAAAGGTCTTCTTGCGACTGGATACCCTCCATATTCGGCAGAGCTCTTCTCTGTAGCTTATCCCATGCATGCTCAATCGGGTTCAAGTCTGGCGACTGAGCAGGCCAGGGCAGGACATTGATGTTAGCTGCGGCGAGAGTCTGTCTTACAACTCTTGCGGTGTGCGGTCGTGCATTATCATGCATTAACTGAAATAAGGGACCGATTTGCACTTGTAGAGGAACGATGACGTCTGATACAATCGTCTCAGCATAAATTTGAGCGTTGAGGTTGCCTCTGATCCAAATCAACTCAGTTCTTCCGCCGATCCAAATACCCGCCCATACCATGATGGTTCCACCACTATAAGGATGGACTTGATGGCAGGATTTTAATCGCTGTTGGCGTCCAGGGGTTCTCCAGTGTCGTATACGTCTTGTATCCGGTCTCATACCAAAACGAGACTCATCAGAAAAGCACACGAAACGCCATTGTTCTTCTGCCCAATTTCTGTGTTCAAGAGCCCATTGATATCGAATCCTACGATTGTGCATTGCTATAGGTGGTACCCGTAGCGGTCTTCGGGAATGAAGGTTCACTTCATGCAAGCGGTTTCTGACTGTTTGGTCGCTAATTAAGTTCCCTGAAGAGTGATGAAGCCTCACGGCTAACATCATGGCGGTTATTGTTGGAGCTCTTCGAGTTAAGATTTGAATGTATCGGTCTTGTCTCCGTGTGGTGCAGCGATACCGTCCTCCATGGCGCTCAGCCACGGTACCAGTGCTTCGGTAACGTGTCCAAAGTCGACTGATAACACTCTGACTTGTATTCAGAGCTAAAGCCACAGTACGTTGCCGGGAACCAGCTTCTATCATTCCCACGGCTCTGAGCATTTCTTCCCTGCTTAAATGACGTCGCCGCTCCATAATAACGTTGGTTTTAATCAGTAGTAGGGAAACAGTAGCACTAATAATGTCTTCAATGCGTTGTATGTTTTTATAGGGAAAATATTGACAGCTGATTTTCATCTTTTACTCGAATTTGATTCACAGTTCCTGATTCAAATTATGAAATGCACCAAAAAGGATCCATATAAATTTATAAAATCATAAATTTATTACAAAGCCACATCTCAATCTCAAGAAATCCGCATAAAAATGCTTGATCCCTAGACACTTTTGATGTGTGTAGTTTTTTATCCATAAATTTGCCAGTCCCCGAAAATGCGGCCTCGTGAAGTCGTTATACACGTGTAGCGATATCTACAACGCCACATTCGAACAACGCGTCATACTGACGTCACAAAATCCTGCATCTCGCAAGCAGAGTTCGCTGCGCAACTAGCATAATTATATACAACGGCCCGACATGAATCATTGGGCAGTTGCCCGCCAGACACAGCACCCGTCTGGTCGGAGTATCCTCCCTTTTATATAGAGTATGAGTGAACTTTACACCCTGTTCCTCATACCTACCTCTATACTAACCTTGGCACAGCACACTGCACTTTCGGCCGGTCAAAAGGAAGAGCTCTTAATTCCTCTCCTGGTCGACGCTAGCAGTCAGCCTCAACCCGGCGCTGTACCACATCCGACGCACTGGAGAATAACGCAGCGCCACCCCGACTCACTGGGGCATCTTCGCAGACAATTCCGACTCACCGTGAACTATGCGGCAACCGGTTCCGACTCACTGGAACCTCAGCATCAAAGCAAGCATCGCAAGATATTAGACTCAGCCCACTATCGACCTCCGGTCTCCGGAGGGGAGTGTTGTAGCGGTATCTACAACGCCACATTTTTGGGATGCGTGAAGAAGCCTCCTCGTGTAGCGCAGTTTATTCCGCCAGCTCAACTCTACTCAACTGAACCGAGCGCTCGGCGCATCCTGGACAGTCACACCCAACGCCTTATTTCACTGGTCAATTCTTCTCTTGCGATGGTAGGGCTGACGCCCGCCTGGTTTGCGACCACCCTCCCACCAGAGTCTGGCGTCAAGCAGGTGATTGGTCGATGCGTGGGAGTTCCAGTGCCTCATAGACCTCATCCATCGCTTTCCATCATGCATGATCGAGGTCAAGAGCGGGCCCATTCAGCAATTTAAAAAAAACATGCGAATAACGCGTTATACTGACGTCACGCAAAATCATGCATCTCGCAAGCAGAGTTTACCGCGCAATTAGCATATATTGGTATTCAGCTGCATCCGGTTAGACTGGAAGCCGACCCCGACATAGTTGGGAAAAGGCTAGGCAGATGATGACAACGGTCCGACATGAATCATTGGGCAGTTGCCCGCCAGACACAACACCCTTCTGGTCGGAGGATCCTCTCTTTTCTATGGAGGTTGTGTTTTTTGTTTCCTCATACCTCTATACATATTCAAGAAAGTCCATGTAGAATGTTTATGACTTTAGATCAGATTTATCACCATCATCAACCTTTAGCAGGCCTCTGCTGAACCTCCCCAATCAAACGCCATTTATCTTGGGAGATCGGAGCAATGATAAAATTACCGTAATTTAACTTCATGTTTTTGTCAACACAGAGTGTAGGAGCCATGGGCATGGAAGGTGCAGTCGTCAAGATTTCAGCCGGCGCATCAGAACACGATCTACACGCGATGTATAAAGTCAATGTAGAAGATCTGTCACAACTCCTTGCTTACCATGAAGTATTTGGAAAACTTAATTCGGAAGGCCAGCAACAACAAGCAAAGGTAAGTTTTTTTGCGAAAAGACAACTGACTATCGGTCTGTACCTGTCTAATACTTTACCGTGGAATTCACAGGCCATGCGTTTTTCTAATAAAAATCTTATGTCAATTTTCATAAAAGTCACATAACGCATGCTAATGTTTACCATTATCTTCTTTATTGATTTGTTTGTGAATAAGTGTCATATAGTATTGTTAAGATAAATTATATTGATAATACATACAGGGGCGTAGCTACTGCCGTATCAGAAATACTATCGAGAACCTAAAATTTTTATTGATCATTAAGTCTTGTAAGTGAATCTATAATTATATAATACAGGGTGTCCCAGAAGTTGACGTCATGTCGGAATCGGATAATAGGCCAAGTCATAATATTTATCAGAAAAATATTTTAAAAAATCTAAATTAGCGAATCTAAATTAGCGAATCTACCAGTATCTGCCGGGCCCCCGACTCATGGTACTGGAAGGAACAGTGAAGATTGCTGTAGGAGTCCGACAGCAACAACCGTTCTTCCCAGACGACTTCCAAAAAAAAAAAAAAGAGGAACCGTGAAAAGGGCCCCCAATGAGATTTGATATAGAGCGGGGTCCCTTTAGGACAAGCTACACCACTGAATACATATAAAGGTGCTCCCTCATTTGGAGCATTCGCCAATCGCCTGTAATATAACGTTACAGAGTCGAACATTACATCAGTGAGGGAAGAAAACCGAGCATTACAGTGCGCAACTTGATGATACAATGGTTGATTCTTTGTATAATATCCAAACTGCCTTTATTTCGTTGGATTTTATATAATTCAAGTCACCAATAACGTTTCTTCTGTTTTTTTATTTTTGTAATTAACAATATCGAATTAATGTTTCCGCGCTCAGCACAACGAACGCTTCGTTTGACATTGTGGAATCAACTAAATGCTCAAAATAGAATCTGAAATGTTACATTAGAAGCGAACGCTCCAGGTGATAGCACCTTAACATTGATTGCATTTTTTAAAATCATTCCTTTTGTTATAATTATTATTTTGTTTGCGTTTCATCAGACTCGCGTACATTTGTCGAATTCACTTATCTACAGCAAACATCTTCAATGCTTTCGACTGAATTCCGATCATTCCAAATGCTTGTTTTAGGTAATAAGCGAGGTGGAAGTAGAAGTGGAAGCCGGTACCAGCGCAGCCATGTCTGAAGCAGAATCCTCGCCCGGCCACCACTCGTGTGACATCTGCGGGAAAATATTCCAGTTCCGATATCAACTTATTGTTCATAGGTATTGAATATAAATATAATCAATTTTATTCGCCTAATTCAGTGTTTTTATATGTTTAATATTAAATATTTTCTGTGCAGGCGTTATCATGGTGAAAGTAAGCCATTCACATGTCAGGTTTGCGGTTCCGCATTTGCAAATCCTGTTGAATTGTCGAGGCATGGAAAATGCCATCTTGGTAAGAGAATATGACCTCTTCTTAATTCTTAAACATATTTTATTCTAAGGGTTTGCTCTATAATCTAGCATTGAATTGTTTTATTTAGCCGGAGACCCGAACGAAAGACACGCCAAGAGAATGGCGCAAGATAAGCCATACGCTTGCACAACTTGCCACAAAACCTTCTCCCGTAAAGAACATTTGGACAATCACGTTCGAAGTCATACTGGAGAAACTCCATATAGGTAAATAGTACACTCTTGCAGACCTATTAAAAAGTATTTACATCATACGAGATCAAATTCGCAGCCGTTTAGCAAGCATCTGCAATCAGGTCGTCTGACAGAAGGTGTTAAACACGCTGTTCGTTTACGCTGGTATTTTACATATACAGCAATCTCAAAACGGCGTTGGTAATTTTTTTATATCCCTGTAATAGGCTTGTCAACTGAAAAAATCTAATTAGTCCCGCAGTTAGATTATCAAGAAATATTTGACCCGTATTTTTTCTGTTGTTACGTAAACCAAAATTGACGAAGATACGACGCTTTTAAAATTCTCAATACGTCACACCTTGGTATAATTTTTAGTGCGTTCTGACGTCTGTCAATGTTCATTGATTTACAAATACAAAAAATACGTGTCCATTATTTTCCAATACTCTAACTGACGGACTAAATAGATTTTCAATTTATTGATGGTGGAAACTAGCCTATTTCTCAATTTTTCAATCGACATATAATTTTTATTCGTGGAATAAAATTGACGTGGCAGTTTTTGCATGGAAGAACTGTCAAGAATTAAAAATTATTCCTCATATAAAAATGTCTGGCATTGGGAAAATCAGTCCTAAAATGCAGATATTTATTAGTACTTTTATAACTATTTTCATTTAACCAGAGCTACTATCAATATATTCTACGCATACAAATGCTGCCGTTTCAAAACTTGTTAAGATTGCATCTCTATATATACAGACGACATAATAGACCTTATATATCGTATACAGATGCGAATTCTGCGCAAAGACTTTCACCCGCAAAGAGCACATGGTCAACCACGTACGAAAACATACGGGCGAAACTCCGCACCGATGTGATATTTGCAAGAAGAGCTTCACCAGGAAAGAGCATTTCATGAACCATGTTATGTGGCACACAGGTACGTTAAATAACTAAAAACCTTCTACGATAAACAGTTATATCGATTTGCAAACTGATATGGAATTCTGTAAATGTTCTATTGACATTTCAAATGCTGATAACAGTTTGCACGTGTTTTGTTTGTTACGTCCATATACGATTAGTTGGCAAGCTGAGCGTTTTACCGTTCAATGGGATTATGGGTTAAACCATGAGTTATATACATTGCCCTGTAAAAGTTAGTTGACATTGTTCCAATTCAGCTGTACCTAATACCACATTACTGATTTAAAATTATTGTAGTTCAAATGTTTGAACTGTATGTACAGACGTCAGCAGGTCAACCTACCCCAATCTGTCAAATTTCTTTGATAGATTTTCAACTTTAGCGTAAAGGAGTAAGGTTCATATTCAATTGGGAAAATCTGACAGATTGGGGTAGCTTGATGTGCTGGCCTCTGTACACTATAACATTTTTACTGGCTAATGTCCTATGATAAGGGATTATCTGTTTTTTTTTTTTGGGTTCCGTACCTAAAAAGGAAAACGGAACCCTTTTAACCCTTTAACCGCCATCGCCGTAATATTACGTGTTGTAAGAATGTTACCTCACACGCCACGTCGGAATATTACGTAAAAGTCCTGTCATTTAAAAAATGTACAATAAATGTTGAATTTGCTTACTAAATCTTAGTATATTTCCTGTAATTACTTTATTTTTAACAGTACTAGATACATATTTTAGCTAATTGAATGAAATAATTAATGATTCGCAGTTCGTGATACGTCTAAATATCAACCTACTTCGCCGAACCCGTGATTTCACGCAGACTAGTGTTGTACCACATATGAAACTCCTGATGCTAAATTAATAAAAAAGATCCTGTTTTTTATCAAACTATCAACTAAACATTCATTAAAATTTCATAGTAACGACTAGCGGTCCGTCCCGGCTTCGCACGGGTGGAAATTAATATTTTAAACGTTTTATTTTTTTCTTGCAATTAAAAAAGTCTATATTAATCAGTGATAATGTAGCATTCAAATGGTGAAAGAATTTTTAAAATCGGTTCAGTACTTTTTGAGTCAATTCGTTACAAACATACACACAAACCTTTCCTCTTTATAATATTAGTAAGTAGATATTTAATTCAAAACCCAATAAGCTTTAGTGAAATAATATGTAGAAATCAACAAAGAGATATAAATTATCGACTTATTCCAGAACGTCACTAGTACAGGCTATCCGTGAACGCCGTCGCCGTAATTTTACGTGCGGCTCAAGGTCAACTAAAGTCATATTTTGAATAAACGTCAGTTGCGCTAGCGCCATCGCCGTGATAACACGTGCTCTCTTTATTATTAGTTCTAAGCTAGTATCGAGAAGTTGTCGATGATGTTATACGACGACGAAGAACTATTAAATATATTGCAGCAATCAAACAATGATATTTGTAGTAGTGGCAGTTCAACGGATAGCGGTAATGAATCGGTAAATCACTCTTTTGTTTTTCAAGTCTGTATATTTATCCTACAGTCAAAAAGACAGCTAGATAATAATAATAAAGAAAAATTAAAGTAATTTAGTTATTTTATTTGTTGTTAATTAATATTATTTGTATCCCAATATTTCAACACTCAATACATTAATCGTATTAAAAAAATCAAATTTAAAAGGCCTGCGCAGACGACGGACTTTTGTCCGCGGACTTTTTTGTCCGCTAAAATAGATCGCTTACAACTGTATCGAGTAACGCAAACGAGGGATTAAAAGTACCGCGTACATAAAGTCCCCCGAATAACCGAGGACATGCGGGGAGCGGACCGGACAAAAGTACGGGAGAGTCCGCGAAAAAAATAGAACTCGTGTGACTACGCGAAGCAACGCACATGGCGGACTAAGCGCGTGATGTACGTATGCCCGTATTTGCGGGGAACAAATGCTCGCACACCGTGTGCGTTGAGTTCGCGGTAAATCCGCGGCGGACTTTTTATTCGCGGAGCGTACTTTTTTCTCCGCCGCGGAGAAAAGTCCGTCGTCTGCGCAGGCCATTAGACTTAACAAAAAATCAAGGGACTTTCAGCCCGTGTCCTTCTCCAGAATATTATTTTTTTATGAAGAATTAACAATGGAGACTAATTACCTAACGTATATTTGAAAACTGATTAACGTAGGATGTTTGAAGACTGATTTATGTGCGGTACTACTTAAAAAAGAAAACCTTTGATTAAAAATGTTTAAGTAAGTTTTATTTATTTCATTAGTTTATCGATAACTATATTTTACAACACTATGCAAAATTGTACCTAAACGTTGCTGGCGCTAGATGCACTCCACGCGAATTATGACATGGCGGTTAAAGGGTTAAGATCACTTCATTGTCCGTCCGTCAAGACCCTTTTTGTCTGGAACGCGTGGAGTTATCAAGTTGAAATTAATAACAAATACTCAGGACTGCAATCCCTTGAAGCAGTGAAAAAATCAAACTTATAAGTCAACGCAATCAAAATACGGGGGTTTATATTCCGTTTTTGCCGCATATTTTGACACTCGCAAGGGAATCAAACCTATAGGGTACTTCCCGTTGACCTAGAATCATGAAATTTGGCAAGAAGCAATGTCATGTAGCACATGTAAAGGAAAAAAAAATCGAAAACTGTAAAGGACAATGAAACTTGCTCTACATAGCTGGCTTATATTTTTTTTTTCATTTCGCTAAATGTGAAACCTAAGCCATATGTTAGAGCACTGTATGAGAAATCAATAGCAAAAAGAAATTGGTCTACCAACCGTAACCGAAACTAGTTAGTGTTTAGTAGGTTGCTATTGTTTTTTTATCAGGTGTTATTTTTCTGTCATACTTTGTTAGTGATTTTACCCCACAACTTGGCTTTGATACATTGGATATCGTTTCTGTTTTAACTTGTGACCAGTCCGATCACTATGTATGGCAAGCCGATCCCTTGCGGGAAGTAAGTAAGCTTATTTAGGTGTTATCCTCGACCACCATCTTACTTTCAGTGAGCACATAAAGACGGCTCGTTCGCGCGCCAGTTTCGCTCTCAGTAGGCCACCATCGCCGGCGCGCCTCGCGTGCACCGGTTTCATACTGACCGCCCGGAGCAAATTGTCACTCAAGTGCAAATTGCGCCTCTACATCACGGTCTTCCGTCTCATCATGACCTATGCTTGCGTCGTCTTTGCACACACCAAGCCTCACCATCTGCATAGAATACCGACCCTCCAGAAAGGGCACGAGAGAGTCTACACTTAGATCTCAGAATGCCCACCGTCCACCAATTCATGTCTTTGATACCGCTATAATGCTCCCCAATCCGCTGATTGCGGCGGCCGCCCGATGCACTCCCTCCCGCATAAGTAAGATTTGCCGACCGAGGCATACCCTTACCATCCTAGATGACGCCACAACCCTCCTACAGGAGAATAGTAAGGCCACCAGTACTCTCAGAAAGTACAAGTCATAATATGTCCACCCCGATCCTTGCTCAGGCCAGCCTGCACCGCTGAGCCTGTAGTTTTAAATTCGTCCCTAAATAATTCCGATCCAGCCTGTCCTGTGCTGCCCTCTCCCAGCGACGCCCAAAGCCGAGTTCCGTACCCACTAACGCGTATCCATTCGATCAGTTTTTTACTAGTTTTAGTAAAACAAAACTGCCAGTGAAAAAAATATGTAACAGTTACAACCAACCTATTTTATCAATGGAAACCTCAAAATATCACGTATTATTGTATTTAAGTATATTTAATTATTGTTTATGAAAAATAGGTAACGCCTGACAAAAAGATACTAGCATTACTTCTCTATTTATCTTCGTTCGGTTATGGTTGATAGACCTGGTTTTCTTTGCTATTTGACTTTTATTATTGTCATCTAACATATAACCTAGGTTTAATTTCTGGCGAAAGGAAAAGTAAATCATGCCTATAGTTTGCATTGGCTTTTGTAGTTACATACCTACTTTGTACGGAACCCACTTTTTTTTTTTACTTTGGGGGGGTTCTACCTTTATTGATAATCGGAGGGCAAGATGAGGCGCCCCACGCGGTTTTCTTGATTTTTATTCCCAACTAGCTAATGCCATCAATGCGCGCACACAAGTTACCAAAGTTTCATTACAATCGGTCGAGCCATTTACGAGTTTTTGCCAGACTAACGCACGACAGTTGATTTTTATATATTGGTGGCCCATTGGCACACTGTTTTCGAATGCAATCAATTCAAGCTTACCAAACCTGATATTCTTACACTTAGTAAACAAAACAATACATTGTTAGAGCAAAGAACCTTTGTTTTAAAAATGCAATAATTTTAAAGGTCTCCACTCACTATCCCGGTCCGTAGCCAGAACTAAACCGTATAGGCACATGCAAAAAAATATAGTTTGTATGAATTACTACAAGTTGGCGCTAGACCGGCAAAGCACGGTATACGACGTGCCGCTCCGGAGACGCGACGTTGCCAGGTCGGTGCTTGCAGTCAGCGGCCAGCGCCACGCCGTCTGATAATTGAAGGTCGGAACGGTTACCTGACGACGTACAAACGCTTATGAACCCGTAAACTCAGACGGAAACTTCTGTCACTGTGTCGGCTACATTACGGTCCGGTTACGGACCGTGATAATGGGTGGAGACTAAGACAAAATGTTCTCATGATGTTTGTAATAATTTCGGAATTTTTAGTTTGTAACATGATTTATTTTCTTTGTACGGAATACCCAAGCCTGCACCAGAACCATGGGCTGATCCAGGGGTGCAGAAAGTAGAATAATGATTGAATGATTCAACTATCTATCCAACACTTTTGATGTTTATTAACTGTGTAACTAATTAAATTTTGACTAATACAATCTCCCTTAAATTCCACCAAACTAAGCTTGTTACTAACACTAAATCGGGAGATTAATTTTTTGTTTTCAAACTAAAGAGACAAACTAAATGTTTCGAGCAATATAGTTGCATCATTGAATGATAACATTTTATTTTCTGCTCCACCCAAATAGGTGAAACGCCGCACCATTGTACAATATGCGGCAAGAAGTATACTAGGAAGGAGCATTTAGTGAACCATATGCGATCTCACACGAACGATACTCCGTTCCGATGCGAACTGTGCGGCAAATCGTTCACGAGAAAGGAACACTTCACCAATCACATACTGTGGCATACGGGTTAGTATAGTTTTGATTACGCAGCCAGTGAAACAGGTACTGTTCCAAACTATGTGGTTTCCTGTGTTGTTGACTGTACGACCCTGTGGACTGCTCCTGGTGCCAGGCTTGGAATTTCCAGATGTTCAATTTACCCTCATTTTCTAATCCATCTTTGTATGTGACTAACCAAATTTCTCGAAGTTTTGTATTTTGTGTAAATCAGTTTGTTCGTGTGTATGTCTAATTAACTATCTAACAACTATAAAATATAATCAGTGACTGTAGACGTTCTCTGTCTCGCGTATTTGACGTAAAACGCAATATGCTGTTAGGCAACAAACTTAAAAGTACCACTACTATCACGCGTGACATGGCGTTGTTGTAGACATCATTCTCAAATTGACTAAAATATATTATGTATGTTGCACTAACCATCCACTCATTATTTATTCACCATTACAGGAGAAACCCCTCACCGCTGCGACTTCTGTTCCAAAACGTTCACTCGTAAAGAGCATCTCCTGAACCACGTCCGTCAACACACGGGCGAGTCGCCTCACCGCTGCAACTTCTGCAGCAAGTCATTCACACGCCGGGAACACCTTGTCAACCACGTGCGACAACACACCGGGGAAACGCCCTTCCAGTGCGGATACTGTCCTAAAGCGTTCACAAGGAAGGATCACCTTGGTAATAAGGTTTTTTTGTTACGACTTATATGATTGTTAACGCCTTTTCAATTTGAAACTTAATACCTTTACAATAAGACTATTTTGAACGTCGGACGCTCATTCGCAAGGCTGCAGTAGATCAAAAAACACTTTAGTAAATCACAAACGCTTTGATAGGTCAAGCTGAGCACAAATGTAAACAAATAGATGTTCCAATTTTTATCGCCCTGTCTTATCATCAAAATATTTTAAGTTTTTGAGGTGAAACATCTAATGTGGTGGGTCAGAAAGGCTGTTAGCGTGGCCAAATAGTCGCCTAGCGCTCATTACTCTGCGACTCTCTTCCCACTCGACTCAGCGATCTTCCTTTCTCTCACCGCGCTAAGCCTATAGCGTATTTTCCATACAAAATAGTTTCGATGTTTGACATCAGCCAGGCGTCCCGTGACGACTATTTTTAAAAAAATAGTTTACTAAGCTTTCACCTTCACTTCCAATGTCTTGTCCTAATGTTGTCCTACGATGTTTCAGTGAACCACGTCCGTCAGCATACGGGCGAATCCCCGCACAAGTGCTCGTATTGCACTAAGTCCTTCACTCGCAAGGAACACCTGACGAATCATGTGCGGCAACACACGGGCGAGTCTCCGCACCGATGTACTTACTGCGCCAAGTCCTTCACCAGAAAGGAACACCTCACTAACCACGTTAGGTACGCTATAAGGGCGGTAATGTGGATGTGTACTTTGTGACTAGAGCATCGTAGTTCATTCAACCAGTTTTAAATGAGATGGTCGAATGAATTTCGTAAAACGAAATGTAAAGAGCACGAGCGCGCGTCAGACATTGTAATTTAAAACTTATGTCAATAATTTAAAAAATTCCACGACACGCGCTCGTGGGTTACGATTTTAATAGTAGTAGTAGATTTTTTGTAATGATGTCTCGTGCTTTTATTGTATTGTGTGTCTACGTATTCTCTCGGCGCAAAGTTCTTTTGGTGTTTTTATTATTCGTATCATATGCCAATTTCGGTGTTTCGTTTTATCTAAATATTATTTCGTAGTTAATTAACATACAATGCTGTGCTACAGTCTACTGCCAATGTTGCCACAGCAAGCAGTACTAGACCGTCTGTTGTAGATTGATTACCCCCCCACCTGCCTTAGACGCATGTCTCTATAACTTAGTCGCATGAAAATAGTATAAATTTTCTTTTTTATAACAATAAAAAAGGTAAGGTCTTTGAGATTTATATTTTTATAAATCAAACCACTACAAACGAACCTTACAATTCAGTATATCGAAACTAGAGTATTCTCAGACGGCATTTGTGTGAGGTTTCCCTTACATTATGTAGCACAGCATTGTGCATTCCGATTTGGGTTGTACAGAAGTATGTTATTCTATCCGTTCCCTTCCTCTTGCGGTAGCGACGGCGGTAGTACTAATTGGCATGTTGTTACTAATTATGGAATCGGAATGTACTCTGTTGCGCAGACAGCACACGGGAGAAACGCCACACAAGTGTACGTACTGCCCGAGGGCCTTCGCACGCAAGGAGCATCTCAACAACCACATCCGACAGCACACCGGCATCACTCCGCACGCCTGCTCCTACTGCAGCAAGAGTTTCACCAGGAAGGAGCATCTCGTTAACCATGTTCGGTATGTATACAGACACTACGTTTTCTCATTATGCTAGAGTGCCAACAACACGGATTCAAGACCAGTCTTCAACCTAGGACACGGTCATCGCGACGTTATTTAGAAAAATTATGAACAGTTTCATCATTAAATAAAACACACTGGGTCCGTCGCAGTGTGTCTTTAGAACTCAGAACGCTTGGACGAAGTCTCTCTGCAATAGCCTTCTGGATTGCGTTTTATTCCTATCATTCACGGCTAGCAATAAAACATTTTATGCCGTGCCGATACGATTCCCGCAAGAAGAGACAATAATTTAGTCTAACATTAAAAATTTGTTTTAACTTATAATAAAATATAATAACTAAATAAGTATGGCAATTTTTACAATCAGAATAATAAAAAAACAGCTTCCGGGGATTAATTCCACACGTTGTTTGCAGGCAACACACGGGCGAGACTCCGTTCAAGTGTACGTACTGTTCAAAGTCGTTCTCTCGTAAGGAGCACCTCACGAACCACGTGAACCTTCACACTGGAGAAACGCCACACAAATGTCCCTTCTGCACAAAAACGTTTTCCAGAAAGGAACATTTGACCAACCACGTCAGGTATGTATTTACAATTTAACTTTATCTTCGAGATGTTTACTGTTTTATGGATTTACTTGGCAGATTGTCTATCATTCCAGTATGATATTATTGCAATGACTAAACTGCCAAGTCGTCAACAGCACACCACTTCTTTTAGAATCCCTTAGTTGCTTTATTTGTCACGCACAGCATTGAATGTGTTAGTTAATGATTGTTGTGGATGTAGAAAACTTAGAAATAATAATAATTTTATGAACTCTCTTACATCGGTTGTTTTTTTCTGCTCATCATTAGGATTCACACGGGCGAGTCTCCACACCGCTGCGACTTCTGCCAGAAGACGTTTACTCGTAAGGAGCACTTGACGAATCATCTAAAGCAGCATACCGGCGACACCGCACACGTTTGCAAGGTGTGCTCCAAGAACTTCACCAGGAAAGAACATCTTGTCACACATATGAGGTAATTAATCTTCTTTACCAATATCTTTCATCATCGCTCCAACTCCTCTATCTTTTCAAGAATTAAGCACGCAAATAAGAAGTATCAAGAAAGTATAGCTAGTGTAGTAGTGCTATTGCTTTTTAACCCCCGACGCAAAAATAGGGTGTCTGTGTGTCTGTCTGTGGCATCGTAACTCCTAAACGAATGGACCGATTATGATGCGATTTTTTTTTTATAACCATGCCAGGTCGCACAGTTGTGGCGAGCGTCCATTCAGTTGCGGCGAGTGCGGCAAATCTTTCCCATTGAAAGGCAACCTACTATTCCATGAACGATCCCATGCCAAGAACAATGCTAATGCTGCCAATAAGCCGTACCGATGTGAAGTCTGCTCCAAAGAATTCCTCTGTAAAGGTATGTGTGGATCACTTTAATTATACGGTATTCATAATACGACAAGTATCTTGAGGATCTCAGGCTAAAATGAACTTTAATTCCAGGCCATTTGGTGTCTCATCGGCGCACACACGCGGAGTGGGTGGAAGGTGCAACGACCGGCGAAACACCCGCTGAAACTGAAGACTGTACTGATAATAAGTGTATCAAAGTTGAGCCAGAACGAACTGAAAGAAAACATGAAGTCAGGTTCGTTTAACATTTTGTATAGAGTAGACACTAAAAAGTATCCCAATCATTCATCCCTTGTGGAGCTGGCAAACAGTTACGGAAAATACTTTTTAAGTGTAGTACACACGGCTACACATCAAGCTATACATTTCCAGTTTTAACTGACCTCACACTGTATAGGTTTTTCGTAAAATCAGAAGTCAACTTATACTGGTTATGTATAGCTTGATGTGTAGCCGTGCGTACAGGAACCATTTGTAATATATTTTTTTCTATAACAGGACGACAGTCGAAACGAGACCAGCTGAGACCAATGTCGCACAAAGCCAGCCAAACACAGCTACTGTGATGATAACCAATAATCAAGTAAGTTTTAATAACAACATTATTAATTAGTCTGCAGCATTTACATAAAATTTAAACAAGTTAGGAAGTTAACCAAGTAGATTTTAATCTTTTGTGTAACTAAATGCTGATTTGATGTAAAAAATAGAGAGCTTACATTAAAAATATGAACTTTGCAGCAAGTGCGCGCGGCGACCGTGAGCGCGGTGGGCGCGGGCGGCGCGGCCACGTTCGCACACGCCGCGCCGCACCACGCCGGCGCCAACATCGCGCACCACCCCGTCACAGTCAACTACTAGCATACGGCCCTCTCTCTGCCCACGCTCGAGGAAGCCACGCAGCAATGTCTCTGACACAGTTAACGCCCTCCAGCCCTCGTTAGCCAGAGATATAACGGACAGTGAGAGCCCAAAGACTAAATGAACTAACAGTGATTACTGGACTTAAAAAGTTGTTGATGACTTTATCAACCATATGTGAAATCCAAAGTAAATTGGTTTGATTTTTCCGTAACTCTGTAGGTATTCTGGTGCATAATCATTATCAATTTTACAATTCATAGTGATAGAAGAGTCTTTCAGATACAAGAGTTTAGACTTGAGTATATTTGTATTTAATGTCCATCGCAAATATAGAAATGATTCATATATTTTTTTGTAAATAAAACTAGAGCTATGTAAAAATAATGTTATGTTTATTCATACTTCACAGTTGCTAATTAATTAATGTATACAGCCATGTTTAAATAGAGTTTGAAGTATTTTTAAATATCACTTGTTATTTCAATCAACATAGTTCAACATTATTAGCATAAACTTATTTTATTTTTTATAAAATTTCTGTGATTAGTCATAGGCAGTTCTGTTTTTCAGTCAGTACTATTATATCACAACTGATACACATCTTATAATTTAAGTAAATTAGAATTAAGTGGTTACCAGATTCATGTTGTTTTTTTTTTTTAAATAATAACTGCACATATCCAGTTTTTGCTTTGTGTAAAATATGCATTATAATGTCTTTCTCGTCGTGGATTTAAAAATTACTATTTACTTACAAGTTATAAAAATAGTGACATTCCTTTTTGATTCATTATACCACAATGTGTAAAAATCATGTGCGTTATGAAAATACTTTCAAAATTAACTTATTTGAGTTTTCTAATTTAATTGTGGCACCCGTTTTCCGAGTGGTTGACGTGAAATCTCAATTTACGAATCAATATATTTATAAACCATTCTAAAATTAGTTACTCGAATTACGAACCAGGGACCAGAGATCAAGGCGAGAGTATAAATTTAAAAAAAATGCTAACCCTCTTGCAGCTTCCCAAGAATTTATATACACTACCTTTTGATTTTTATGAAAAAATAAAAATAAAAACTTATTTTAAGGGCAATCATATTCAATGGAATATACCGAATATTAAAATATTACTTGTGTCCAGCTTAGATCAATATTCTTTGCCATGTATGTACAGTACAAGTGTGATAAATCTGTTATAACTTTTTTTTTTTAATAATGTGTATAGAGGTAATACGGTGACTGTGTCGCTTAGCTTAGTGAAACTATGAGCACGTGAAGTGGTGTTATAATCACTTCCGTGGTTACTGTAAACACGCCGCTTGTAATAAAATATTTATATAGCCTGTATTTACATGTACATAGATAGTTCTAATCATATAGTTGTATTCTGTAGCAAAATTAAGACTACTAAAATATCATTTATGTTAATATTTGGCTGGATTGATAACTGTTATCTTATGGAAAGCTGGGAATATACGATTCAGAATCGTGGTGTAGAATGATTTTCTTTATAAGGTGCGATGACTCATTGAGATAATTTATATCACAGCCAAAGGGTAACTTATCTTCAATGGTGCCACGCTAATTTATATTTTATAGGAAATCTAATTCCTTAGACACAATAGTATGTACTAAAATCTAAATTATGTTCTGTAATTTGATATGAATGAGATTAAAAATGAAACTAAATTTGGTTTTCTCATTAAGTAGCTTCCCCACTGTTCGACGATTTTTTTATTATCTACTAGCAGCGCCCCGCGGTTTCACCCGCGTTAGTTAAGATCCCGTGGGAACATCAGGATAAAAGTATCGTGGGTGTTAATCCTGGTTATAAACTATCTGTGTACCAAATTTCGTGTGATACTTCCTGCCCCTAGCCGCGCCACAGTGGCAGGAAGTATCACACGAAATTTGGTACACAGATAAGAGGTAACATTAAGGTGCAGCGCAGACGACAGACTATCCGTGACGCACTTTTTAGTCTGTGAAAATAGAACCTATGCAATTATATGCAGTAACGCACACGACGCGCAAAAAGTCCGGCGCATAAAAAATCCGTGTAATTCGGGCACTTCGGGACACTATGATACTTCTAAGGCAGAATATCATGATAGACATTTAAAAAGACAGACAGCTATGATCGAAGATGTGCGTCGTGTGCGTTGAGTCTGTGAAAAACTCGCGACCGACTTTTTGCGCGCCATGCAGACTGTGCGCCGCTGACTCGATCGCACAAGTGTGCCGTCTGCGCTGCACCTTAAAACGTTACCGCAGCCAGACATTTTTTTTTAATGGGAATATTGAAACAAATATTAGCTATATAATTAGTTGTCTAGACGAGGTAAATTATTTTGTGTGCGTTACCCCAGCAAAATAATGTCGAAAATAGTCATTTAAATCTTATAGATAATTAGTTGTCCAGCTTCTGTAATTGTTGCGCTCATTTTTAAATTTGTTGCACTTATAGTTTTTTAGTTATTTCACAAAAACATTTCCTGCTGGGGTAACATTTAAAACGTTACCGCAGCCAGACATTTTTTTTTTTTATGGGAATATTGAAACAATTATTAGCTATAATTAGTTGTCTAGACGAGGTAAATGTTGCACCTTATTTTGTATTTGTTCTTTCTTCGGCTGCGAACTTATTAGAGATCCTGCTGGAGTAACGTTTGTGGTTTTGCTGGATCTCTGAAACGGTTAAGCGGATTCTTATCATCTTTTGTACAGAGGCCAGCACATCAAGCTACCCCAATCTGTCAGATTTTCCCAATTGAATATGAACCTTATTCCTTTGTGCTAAAGTTGAAAATCTATCAAAGAAATTTGACAGATTGGGGTAGGTTGACCTGCTGGCGTCTGTACATAGCTTCTTAGGAATTAGTTGTGATTATTTGTGCAATAAAAAACCAAAATAATGCACCGTTTAAAGGTTATTTAATTAAATATAAAAACGCTTCGATAGGTCCTAACACTCGTTAAGTCCTAAGTTCCGTATTACAGAACGTCACTCAATACTCAAGCATTACTTAAAACTAGTTTCAACCAATCAAATGGCTGGAATCTAGTTTTAAGTAATGCTTGAGTATTGAGTGACGTTCTGTAATACGGGCCTAAATAAGAGGTCTTAAGACTTACTTTAAACGTTATTTTGTAGCTTGTAACTGCCTTCAAATGTGTGTGAAGTTTCAGGGTCAGCGCACACCAAGAGCAGAGCAGAGCAGAGCATTTACTGAGATTATTGAAAAAAATATCTTATGATTATTATCATACTTCGCAAAATTGAATACACGCCCAAATTTGATGCTCGACCATGCTCCAGCAAGCCGACTGCGTGTTCGAGTATGCGTTCTACATGCAGTACAAATTTTGGTCGACCATGCGCGAGCATTTTGCAGTTCGGTCCATAGATTATACAGTATATTAATGGTAGTTCGGTCTGCGCTGACCCTCATTAGTATCCTGTAAGAAACTAACAAATTATGATGATATTCAGTTCTTCACGTTCACGGTCAAAATGCGCGCGGAGTTATTTGGCCACCGATAAACCTGTATGTGGATATATGAACTGAATTTTATATCAATAATTAGTTGCTTAGTTTAGTTTTATACCCGTAAAATTTCAGCGTTGTACATACAATAATTAACGAGATAATAAAACAAAAGTCATTAGGAAGCGCAAGACCGTGGTAACCCGACCAAGTTAAGGTGGTGACAAAAAAGCCACCGCGTAGTACATTATGCTAACTTTTAAAATGTTTAGTATAATACACCTTACAAGTTCGGTACAGATGCGTACACTATTAAATACATACATAACAATATTATAATATCTGTAGGTACTCTTTCGGCTACCTATTATATAGGCATCTATTATTATGTGCCGTTGGCCCCGGCTGTCATTCGTGGATCTTTGACAGTCGTTACGGGTAGTCAGATGCCTGAAAGTCTGCCAACCAGTCTAAAGCCCGGTTTCCACCGCGAGCGGAACGGACCCATTAATGACTTCGTTAAGAGGCTCCCCCTTGTCAATGACCTTGAGCGTTTAGTCTTCCCCACACCCCACCTACCCGTACTTCACCTGATAAGTATTACGTAAAGTTCATTAAACTTAGCCATCTACTGGCTCAAGTTTGTACTACTATGACACTCGACGCACAGTATAATTATATACAGTATTCCATCTTCATACAGAGCTATACAGAGCTATGCCTACGCCACACCCCGGACACTCCGTACAACGCGCGCAAAATAATTACCTACTACTACTACATAGCCAAATGACGTTGGTACACGTGCAAATGTGTGCGTAAACTCTAGTAGGGTTGGTTGTCGTGCGGAGCGTAAAAAAAATGGCGGGAACGACGACGATGCGACTAGAAAGGACTAGTTTGATTGTTTATCTAATTAGTCGGGTTCGTAATGAAATAAAAATAATATTATAATAGTTAAGTAATAAATGTAAAACTTTTTAACAATAACTTTAATTTCGGAAGTCGGTGTCTTTGGATATGTATTTTAGTTTATTGCCACCGACTTACGAAATTAAAGTTATTTTTCACTTTGTACTTAGTGTTTTTTTGGAAGTCGGTTTTTTTTTGCTAAAAAGTTTTTATTTCTCGCTTTTTAGTGGGTCTGTTTATAAAGTATCTAAGTTACAATAGCCTAATGTCAACTTGCTTATCGCCTTGTACAAAATATTGCTTTTACCGATGCAGGGACGTTAATTGTTGAGGAGTTCTCTTGGTACTCCATCATCAGCTCCATTTCAACATTCGCATTGTGACGAGCATAAATTGTGCTTAGCAAACATATTAAAGTAATCGAATCGCAATCTGTGAAATACTTATTATTGAGTAGTCCCGGTGGCCATCTGTGGTCTTCATCATCAGTTCCACTTCACTAAATGTTGCTATCCCAGAGCAAATACCCATGCAAATAAGGTACTTAGCTAAATATTGCTTACACTAAAATATTTTCGTTTAAATGACCTACTTAACTATAAATAATCGGTTATTATATCGCATGGTATTAAAATGCGATATCTTACAAACATTTATGTAAATACAAATTCGGAAAAGCATCACAATATCGAACCATCGTGATTAAAACTCAGATAAAACTTTTAAATCGCAAAATTGTGTGTTCGTGTCAGCAGTACAGTGCTGCGGTTCTTTGTGAGCGCCCCGAGCTAATGAACCGCCGATAATGTCGCGGGTGTGCGGGGTGAGGTGCGGTATCTGATGTCAGCGCGGGGTAGGGAGTGGCCATTCTGTACGAAGTACTATTAGGTATTCTGTGCCTACGCGCCTCGATCTCGGCATTCGCTCGGCAGGCAGACAGTCGCGACTGTGCCGCAGTGACGAACGGTCGGTGTGTTGTTTTTTTAACAATAACCGCGCGATTTTTTCACTAAAAATAAATTCAAGTACATATTAAATATGACGAGTAGGATATATTGTGCTGTTTTTGGTTGCATGAATTCGTCAATAACGCATCCAGGGATAACTTTTTTTAGATTACCTGGAAACTCTGAAAGGTAAGACTATAAAATAATTTTACTTACTAGTAGGTAGGTACATAATGTGTCTTTTTAATCGATAAGTATTTCCTTTTATCTCCCGAAAAAAACGATGTCTGGATTAATAAAGTGAATAGAGTAAAGGAAAGTGATTGACAAGAGTGAAATAGGTAGTTATAGGCGGTTCATGAATCATGATACGGTAGGTACTTACGCTTGTGTTAAAAACCTCGGGGCATGTGTGTTTTGCTTTGTTAGTTTGTATAATTCAAAGTAAAGACGTGGTATTTTATTATTAATAATAGTTGTTTATTGTACTGTAGGTATGAATAATACTAGAAAAAATAAATTTTACCGTCTGTCTGTCACTAGATAGTTGACATTTTTACAGAATATGTATTTCTGCTGCTGCTATAACAACATATACCACTAAAAACCGTTTTTTTTTGTCTGTATTAATAACAACAATAACAGCTAGACTCATGAAATATTCAAAGAATATTTAGATGTTTACAATCACAAAACTTACAATCACAAAAAAGTATATATATAATCATAAAACCAAATCGAAACACAAAGTAGGCAAATGTAATTAAAATGCTGGAGGCGGGCAGCCCTATCGCATGTTTACGTACCGCGCGGCTGTAGGCATTTATGTCCAAGATACGGCCGAGTTACAATACTGTATATAATTATACTATGCTCGATGGGTTCTTGTTTCTAGTCCAGTAGCCTGCGTAAATTTTGTGATCATACATAATTATTGGTAGATACAACAATTATTATTTAATTCTTCTTCTTGTCGTGTCGAACGTTTAGGCTCCAAAATTGTATTAACTTTGACCAGTAGGTACTCTGTACTTTAAGTAATCCAAGTGTGAATGAAACAAAATATATTTGGATATATCAATTAACTTGTATTTACTCATAAAAAAACTGTTATTGAAAAGTAACCCTGTATAACTGAATAAGCACCTCATCCTGATTGTCAGATTCTTCTGTGTTAACTATGTTGATAACAATTTCATTTGGTTGCACTCGCAGTTCTTGGTAAGTATCTCTGCAAAGCCATAATTACATACAATTTCATAAAGCGACTGTATTACAACAGAACTAAAGTATTTTTTTTTTCCTAAAACTTCTGAAAGTCATAGAAAAAACTTATTTAATTTCATAAATAGAACTTCCTACCACCATTTTGCGTTATTATCTAACAGGTTGTATAAATTTACTGGAAATTATTACTTCTTGTAATAGTAACAAACAAGGAATGATTGAAAAAAAAAGGCATGAGCTCCTAGTCTATAACTCAACTTCGAAGTGATGACGTGTCCTGTCACGATTATTTACACTAACACATAACCTAAAATACGTCCTTTCGCTTATTTTAATCAATAATTATCACTAAAAATGTGTCCTGTCACTGTTATTTTCCGCACTAACACTAAATAATAAAAAACTAAACTAGATAAACAATAGATATTCCAATGATAAAAGAGTAAATAAATTTGCGCGTAAACGGGAGCAGAGAGCGACGCGACACAGGTTCACCGTACAAAGGCCTCTGGCCGTCTGCCGCCCGTCGCCCGCGCACAGACCCGCGAACCAGCAATTCTATTTTTACGATTATCTAATAACATACTCCACATAATAAAAAACCTTTTCTGTCGAATTATTAAGTACATGATTCTTAACTAATATAAAAATGTTTCACTACTGTAAGTTGTAAATTTAGGAATCCTATACGATTTTTGTACGCGAAAAGGGGTCTAGGTAAATAATTATTTCTCTTTATTTAGAAAGTTTTATCTATTTATTTTACAGTCACATTAATAAACTGAAACCAAGTTACAACATATATTTATTTTGTATTTTTTACGTAACAGCAAGATATACTTTATAGAACATGAAAACGGCCAAATTTTTCTGAGATCCCCTTAAACTCGCAAAGGCCACCAACCAACGGTTTCCACCAACGGTGGAAATACAAGTATGCAGTTTGCGTTTGCGAATATACTTGTATTTCCTGCATACTTGTATTTTCTGCATATTTGTATTTTTTTTTTCAGTTTGCATTTGCGAGTTTAACGAAGTCATTAATGGGTCCGTTCCGCTCGCGGTGGAAACCGGGCTTTACCAAGGAGTATCGTATTACCCAGTAACTGGGTTGTGGAGGTCAGATAGGCAGTCGCTCCATGTAAAATGCTGGTATTCAGCTGCATCCGGTTAGACTGGAAGCCGACCCCAACATAGTTGGGAAAAGGCTAGGCAGATGCTGATGATGCTATTATTATGTGGACAATTGCACATACTTACCAAGAATCGACGATAACACGTCCAGGTGGGACGCGGAAGGGGTACCTACTTCATTGTTTGCATAGCGCACCAGTACTTCCAGATTTACTGTAATTACAGTAGATTTACTATATTTTAGACTTATTTTTTTATCAATATGTAAACAAAGTTTGTCTGTAATTTTACTGTAATCGATTTTGAAATCTACTGTATTGTTTTTAGAAACTCCTGTATTTTTTAGCTCGCACCACTGTAATTTTACTTTTGGGATCTGGAAGCACTGTAGCGCACTAAATTTGAACATTAGTCACATAATTCGTCTTGTAGAGTGCGTGTGCGCTTCCGCAATTTCGCTTTCTATTTTTGCAAATATTTAACGAGTGCGTGAGAGTTAATAGTTAGGGAGGCGAGGTAGCTAAATGGCGTAATTCAACGGCGCCGTCGAGACCTATCAAAATCGAAAGATAAAATGATTTCGAAAAGAAAAGCTCTTATGGTAAAAACCATTTTAGCGGTGGGCTTGGCGTGTACGGTTTTTCAAAAATGTAAAAAAAAACAGTTACTTTGGCATTCTCGAGCGCGTCAGATATTCATACTACGTTTGCCCCAAGTGCCTCTGATAACAACGGTATACTAATCTGCCGGTTTGCGTGGTGGGGGTAGGCATATAAAGTAGTCAAAAATGCAAAAAAAAAAAAATTACTCGAGCGCGTCAGATTTTCGGAAGGGGTGTTAAGTAGGCCCCAAGGAAGCTCCCTTTAAAAAAACTGACGATTTCGGCGTGACGATAAGTTGTGATGAATTTTTGAAAATGCAAAAAAAAAAAGTTTTTTTGAAATACTCGAGCGCGTCAGATTTTCATAGGGGAGGTTTATCTCGGTATCCTGAAAGCATATTTCCTTAATCTGACAAAAATGTTGGTGGGTTCTCTTAATCTGATCGAAAAAGGTTTTTTGGTTTCTTTTTTTCCTTTCTTTCTCCTTCATAAAACGGGGAATTTAAGAATGACAATAAAGCGATAGATACAACCAACGTATTGTATTATTTATTGTATAAAAAAAAATGAAATGAAATACAAATTGTATTATAATTGTATTGTTATGTATGACCTTTACATTTTTGCTCAATACAATTCATCAAAATTTCCAGTACATTCGAGAAATATACCGTCGGGTCTTTTCTCTCTCTTCAATCGTCGTTATACTGAGGGCACATAGGTCTATGGTAGGGGACCATAAACATATATATATATATATACCTATATACAATGTGTTAATGAAATAACCCAAAACCTGAAACTACTTTGTTTAGAATCGGCAGCAAAATCGAATACAAAAAAATTTAATATGGGTTATTTTTTTTTCAAAAAATAATTATTTGTCATGCCGTGTCTAATATTTTTTAACGACGCTGTACGCTACTGTCCAACACAATGAAAACAAACAGCACGGGCGAGGGTGAGGAGAGGGGGTGCTAGAGCTGGCGCCAAGGCCGGGAAGCGCGCCGGCGGCGATAGAGCTACGAATCTGTAAGAAGTAGCGCGACAACAACATTTAGAAATATCTTTTACTATAATTTTTGAAAATAAATAATTATATGTCATATCAATTTATTAATATAAAAATCGGTTTGGGTGTCCGAGGTTTTGGGTTATTTCATTAACACTTTGTATATATAGGGTGTACCGAAAATTCCCTTCTACCGATTCTTTCCCCACCATCAATGTTGCGAAATAAAGGAAAAATACTGGTAGGACGGCATATTTCCGCGAAGCGCTCAGTCTATATTACATGTTTATGGCAAATTCCTCTTTTTTGCTTTAATTCTTCACTTCGTTTTGCTTACGGTACGTCCAAAAAACAATTTCAGGATCAACAGGCTATTGAATAATATATATGAAACTGTACATGTTAATAATACTTTTGTATACAGATACGCGTAGCTTTTTCCGAGTCCACGAAAATTGTCGAGAAGCTTTAGAAAAAAAAAATTTGTGAGATATAATAAAAGTCACATGTTTTTATGATGCTTCAAGTCAAAAAGTTTTAACTTTGGACAAAAATGTAAAGAGACCTTTTTTGTGTAAAATAAAATTACCTTTTTTGTTTACTTAAACTTTTTTTTTTGTAAGATGAATCGTTCGCGACTTATATGCCGCAACGCGTTTTTCGGAAGACGAAATGGCTCCTCCACACTTCTGGTCATGCGGAAACCGGCAGATTTTGTACTTTTAGTGAGTTTTAGATTATATTCTTCAAAATAAAAAAATAAAAAATCGCGCTCGAGAATGCCGGATTAACGTTTTTTTTTTACAAGTTCGCGACCCTATAACTCGGCGGCGGCAAGGACTTATCGTCAGATTAGTTAAATTTAGTCTTAAAACACTAAAATCAACCCCCAATATCTTAATCTGACGCGCTCGAGTATTTCAGACTATCGATTTTTTTTTACTAATCTGATCGTCTATCCTAGGCGCGCGTCACTACATATAGAGCTAAATACTTTACAAGGTTGTTCTATTAGGTCTAAGGTATCTCTCATATCTCAAACTGCCACGCTCGAGTATTACCGAAAATTCCCCTATTCGCCTCCCTAACTATAATCAATGGTGCCGATTCTCTTGTACACCGAAGTAAACTAACTATCACTAAAATTCCTCACTTTTGGCTATGAGAATCTTAGAGATATTCTGCATTAAAATATCTTAAATTTAAAAATAATTTTGACACAACCAAATCGAATTTGACAAACGCGACTCCACGTGGTAAGTAGATACTTTTTTTTTGTTTGGCTTCGCACGGGTTGTGCATTCAGCCAAAAAGTAGGTACTTATTTGCCCTCATCATCTTCATCTGCTTAGCCTTTTCCAAACTATGTTGGGTTCGGCTTCCAATCTAACCGGATGCAGTTGAATACCAGTGTTTTACATGGAGTGATTGCCTATCTGACCTCCACAACCCAGTTAATAGGTAATACGATACCCCTTGGTAAGACTGGTTGTCAGACTTTCGGGCTTCTGACTACCCGTAATGACTGTCAAAGATCCACGAATGACAGCCGGGACCAACGGCTTAACGTGCTTTCCGAGGCACGGAGGAGTCTCGGTATGTAAAGATGGTCACCCATCCACAGACCAACCGCGGCAAGCGTAGCTTAACCTGATCGATTGACCTGTGCGGCTGTTATTATTTAGCCACGGGCCCCTCCCCGTGTTTTTTTGAGCCGAAGGTGCGCAGTGGGGCAAGTTTGACCTCTTTTTTTATGGAATTTTTCACTTCTGTATGGAAAATATGAACAAATATTACCAACGTGTTGAGTTTTAGAGGTTTTCAAGTTTCCTAAAGGGGGTCGAAATTTTCATTATTTTTGCGATAGGACACACCGTTTTCGTTTACAGTAGGTACTGTTTTTTTATTTTCTTTTCTTTTGCTTATATCTAAAAGAAAAGAAAATAAAAAAACAGTACTGTTTTTGCATCTGAAGTCGAGGCAGTCGAGGTGTTGGTGTGAATTTTAGCTCATGCCAACTAATTTTATTCCACACCTTTTTAGTCGCGATTTAAAATACTCAGATTTAGTTAGAAATTCTAACTTTTAGATGATAAACGTCAAATTCAGAATAGCAAAATTACTATTTTCACTAAACTAATATCTCAGTGCAACTAAGATTGTTGTCAAACTAAAATTTTGTTAAATTGTGTTAGTTTAGTTAATTACAGAATGGGAAATCGTCGTTTGACAGGAATAAACTAAATTTTGCTTATTTTTAGTCTAGTTTAGACGCATTTGTGACAAAAGAATCGGCACCAATAAGTGTGTAGTGTGTACCTAGTTACTTTTATAACTAATGTGGACTGCTCCTCTTGAGGACCATAATTATTGTGTGTGTGGCTTGATGAATTCACGAACAAGGTAAGCTTGCATAATGTATCTACACAGAAATAGTTGCAATATTATTATTATTAGTATATTTTGATAGGCACCTATCTAAAATTGTAATTTTTTTTAACGGCATAAACTACTAAATATTGAATTTTAAGTACGCACGGCTACAGATCAAGCTATACATTTTCAGTATATGCTGATCTCGCATTGCATAGGATTTCCTTAAAATGAGAAGTCAGCGTAAACTGTATAAATAATTAATATTTTAAAAATTAAAATTTTAATTTTTAATGTTTAATGATTATTTTAAAAGCTCATTTGAAATGATTATTTTACCTGAAAATAAAAATTATTTAAGAAACATGTAGTTTTTTTTAACACTTGTGTACACATCTGTACTAAACTTGTAACACTATCCTACATATTTTAAAAAATAGCATAGTGTACTACGCGGTCGCTTTTTTGTAACCACCTAAACTTGGTCGGGTTACCACGGTCTTGCGCTTCCTAATGACTTTTGTTTTATTATCTCGTTAATTATTGTATGTACTACGCTGAAATTTTACAGGTATAAAACTAAACTAAGCAACTAATTATTGATATAAAATTCACTTATAGGTTTATCGGTGGCCAAATAACTCCGCGCGCATTTTGACCGTGAATGTACAGAACTGAATATCATCATAATTTGTTAGTTACTTACAGGATACTAATGAAACTTCATACACATTTGAAGGCAGTTACAAGCTACAAAATAATGTTTAAAGTAAGTCTTAAGACCTCTGATTTAGAGTGTTAGGACCTATTGAAGCGTTTTTATATTTAACTAGCTTCTGCCCGCGACTTCGTCCGCGTAAATTTTTTTTTTTCCCCGACCCACCCCGTCGCAACGTGTCGCCGGCCTGCGCTATTACTTCGTTTTCGCTTGGCGAAAACTTCAGACTTTTTTTCTTTTTGCTCAACTCCTAAGGGGCCTAGCGGAGCTAAACGCAAAAATATTTTTATATATGCGACCAATACTTCCAGAGATTTAGAGCTTTCAAACCGTGTTTCAAACAAACAAACTCTTCAGCTTTATTATTAGTATTATTTTAAAACTATGATATCTCCTAAGATATACATTGAAATCAAATGATGTCGGAGCCAATTTTGTTCAAAATTAAATACATGTGATGAATAACGTATTTATTTGGATAAGGATTAATACCATGTTTATAAAAACACCTTCGCAAATAATGCATTATTTTAGAACAAATTTGGTTAGCATAAAAGAGGTTATAGTGAGCTAACCTTAAAAGATAGACATATATGCTGTCGCGGACTTTTTTTTAAAGCTTTTAAAGGGGAACAATTCTGTCATATATGATTTTTGCGAAACTTTAACCGTTTACGCAGCGCACGCAGCGGAAGCTCTCAATAGGAAAAAACCCGAACAAGTGAAATTGCTCGTTAGTTTCATATTACACGAATGCTACTTTGAGTTGATTGAATTTAAGATCAATTGTTTTGATTGAATTCTCACTACGTAACTTAGTAGAAGTCTTTTATTTACAAAAATAATAGCTTCTCGTGGCGGATACTTTAGCATCAGGTGGAATGACAGCTCACTTCACCTAAGTTTTCACGGTGAGATTTTTACAGAATAGAGGCTCCCGCAGACACGCGATGCAACGGTGCGACGCAATTCTGGTAGAATAATTTCCATGAAATTTTCATAGTCTTAGAATATTCTGCAGGAGCCTTAGACCGGCTGGGTCCTCAAAGTACACAACACAACACTACTCATTACCATTTGAAACATAACATTGTACAGAAACTATTTTAAAATTAAAATGATAACTGCACTTACCTATTGAGATTATTTACTTTTTATTACTTATAAGATGTTTAGCTAGAATTCCCTATAGCAACAAAAAATCTAATTAAAAAAATAATTACTTAAAATAATTTATAATTTCTATGTTTAATGTTTGATTATTTAATATGACTGTGTGTATATGATTATTTAAGTTTACGAGTCTGTGAAACTTGAAATAAAACGATTATTATTTAAATCATTTTCCTTAACTTACACTAATCAGATATTTTATAAAACATAACAAGGAACATGGCAATTACCTATGCATCGAAATTATGCAGCTACATATCGAAAATAATGACTATAGCATTTCCTTAAACCGAAATAATAAAAATACTACCTATTAGGCTAGGCAATGTCATTGTATATGACGGAGAAGGCACGTGTCTCTTGTTATATTCGGCCATATTTTAACTACTGAGGGCGTACTATGGGTAGTGTCGGTGTTGGTGCAATAGAAAAACCTTCTGCAGTTCAAATCAGAGTACCTATAATTTACGAAGAAGTTAGTCACACTAGCGACTCATATATTGTAGGTACACGACACAACTAGATACGAAACGCGAAACAGTTGCTGAGCACATGTTGTCCGTACTAGGTATGTCTCTCTGCCCGCTCTCCTCAACTCCCACGAACTCAGGCTAGACTCTGTCCGAATAGTCAAACGAATGGCTCCGACACGGCCATCCTGCTTGCAGACGTCTGCGTGTGTTAATCTATATAGAAACATACCCGCAAAGCATCACATAGTTCGGTCACACCTGACCAAATTTGGTACAGGCAAAAACACAATGAAAATTCGAACAGACTAAAAATAGCTGAGTTCAGAGCATTACTCACTATTTGATTCCCAAATCTCAAGATCACGAACTAAATAAAAACTAAGGTGCAAGCACCTTAGTGGGACACAGTATGAGACATATGTGCCTTATACCTACTATCTAAATAGTAACCACCAGTTACTCAAACATTAATTTGCGCATCCCCCTCGGATCGCCAAGTCACTCCCGGACTTTATAGTTTCTCACGAAATCCCACATTTACCAGAGTTTACTACCTAAAGTGTACTCACGGACTTTTATCTCCTGCAGACACCGATTTCTACTGAGCTACGGCTACAAATCGACCTCTGATCCAAACTATCATCACACACACAACACATACAGCTTGATCTCTACTCTGTTTCACCAACAAGACTATTACAAGACTTTCCTCAAATTCGTCAGTCTCTGATTCCTTGGCATGCACCTTAGCCTCATGAGCGTACTTGTAAGTGCGCCTGGAGTTCAAGGCTTTTAGAGTATTGATTCAATCAGAGCCATATTAACAAACTTTGAATAATCATTAGCGAAAATCATCAACCAGAGCCGTGTACCATCGATATCCACATTAACAATCATCTTTTTCACTAAGAGCCTTACCTACATAATCAGCCTATAATGTTCCCACTGCTGGGACACAGGCCTCCTCTCTGTGAGAGGGAGTGGGCCGTAATCCACCACGCAGGCCCAGTGTGGGTGGGTAGATGTCACATGTCTTCGAATTTTTGATTCTAGAGGACATGCCGAATTCCTCACGATATTTTCCTTCATCGTTTTGAGAGCAGTGGTGATAAAAAAATACATAAAATCATAGACAATTTACCTAATAAAACTAAACAAATATTATAAAACTGCCACAGTTTGGCAGTTCCTAATTTCAGGCGTATGTGCATGCGCAAAATATTCATCCCGACTACGGAAGTACGGAACCCTTCACTGTGCTTCGTCCGACTCGCAAATGACCGGTTCTTTTTTATGAATTATAAGAAGGCAGTGAAAGTAAAATAAAATACCAAATCTCCCGAGTAGTCTTTAATAAATGGAAATAAAAATTATAGTCAATGAAAATCAATCATTTATAGACAGTCATGTTGTGGACTCCACCACTGACCAAAATCTTCATAAACACTAGTTCTTAAATAGTGTTCGTTATTATTAACTAACGCACACAATTTGCAATAGGCGTCGGTGTCGCGGGACTCTCTCAGGTCGTGGTAAGAATAGTGATTGTGCCACTTGAAGAACTCGTAATACTTTTGTTTGTCATTTATAATATCCACCATTTCCTTCGCCAGCTCCCTGATGCGTGACTGTTGCGCTGTCAGGTATATTCCTTCCGGCATGAACCTGGAAATTATTTTAATTAGAACCAGCAAAAAGGTATTACGCGGAGAAATATTAAGTTGATGATAGGTACGATAAATAATCAGTAAGTATGCATATGATTACTACTATCATTTCTGCAGCCTCAGGTCGTTTACTGTGAGCATCCGTAGCGGTGAATTCTGGTGATATATTGATTCGTTGAGCTTATGGCATTCGCAACACAGGACTCGCGATGTAAATACAAAATAAATAAATATCCAGCATCCTAATCGCTGAACACACTATTTATCTCAATCTGAACCATTTTTAAGGATATTGGTAATCCATTGCTGGATATGTTCGAAAAATGTATCTGCTCAAGAACGTAGGTAAATATCGCAATGAATGTTGTTGAACTGTAAAAATGAAAGCGATCGCTACTGATAATGTGGTACGCAGGCCTATTTGAGACATAGAAAACCACATGTCTTAAGTTTTCTGTCGAGCCGTACTGCAAGTATAATGGAGCAAGCTTATTTGGCCCGATGGCTTTGTTTAATATTTAACTCACAAATTCACTAAGATATTCTGTCAAATCATTTTTATCGAGAGCGCCGCCGTCACTAGGCTATACGATGCCGCTCTCTAGGCGATCACGACACGGAATCCAAAACGAAACACAAATAATCTAATCTAATGTTATGATAAGATAGTAAAAAAAGATTTAGAAGAAAAATGTCGTGAGAACGTTTTGAAAATTAATGAGGATGGCTTTAAAAGTAAAGGAAGACCAAAAAAACGATGGATTGACTGTGAAAAATAAAATGTGTGTACATATGAACAAAATGGGTTGACTACCGAGATGACATAAAGAGAACTATGGATGAAAAATACATTTTATGTCGACAAAAAAAAAAATGGGATAAGGGCAAGAGAATGATGAGTAAATAAAGTTTTAATTAAAAAAACCTTGTATAGTTGGCGCCACCATACACCACCGGTACAGCATAATGATTGAGACCATTCAACAACTTCTCCGTAACATAGTCGTCGGCGAACGTGTTCTCAAACGACAAGTAGAAGTAGTAATCAGTCTCCACCAGCCGTAAACACTCCTTCATACTGCCCCTAGGACACTTCTTCGTCCCACATTTGCCAAATATGTCAACCTGCATGCCATACTCTTCAAGTTCATTTTGGAGCTGTTTGGCAATTAAATCTCTTCCACTGGGCGCACCACAGTGAGATACGAACCAAGCCGCTGCAATTTTCTTCGTGCTCAATTTTTCCTTCAGAGTGTCGTTTATAGGCATCATTGTTTCCACTTTCTCCCAGTGCATCACTTCTTTTGGACCTATGACTGTCCCTTCTTTATCTCTTATACTCATATATCCATATATTTCGTCAGAATTCAATTTGTAAGTCCAAGTCCAATTAAAATAGTTATTATATATTTGGTTACAAACCGGAAAGTTTGCTGAGGACTCCATATTGGCGTAAACGTACTTTTGATGAGGTGAACGAGACTGAGGTAAAAGTGAAGGATTGGCCGGAAGTTCTCGGCCATTGAACAATATAACATCGAAATCCGCTACATCTTTGAGCAACTGTCTATTTGACGTCACGTAACAGTTACTGAAAGAACATTTTCTGTTTCTAAACGGAATATTGCCTTCACGCAAATTAGACTTAATCGGTTCAGTCTCGTTTGTCCATAATAACAAGTATTTCAAATCTAACGATGTATTTGATTGTATTAATACCGGAAAGCTAGGTTCTGGACCATGGTAATCAAAATTATAGGAGACTGAAAACCGAGTGATGCTGAGAATCACGCAAATGACGAAATATCTGTCACACTTAATAATAGCCATCGCTGTAACTATATTAACACTCAAACTACACTAACACTCACGTTTACAATCATAGTATGAGAACGGTTCAAGACTTTAGTAAACAGCTAACTAACAGCTGGCATTGCTAGCAATACCTATAAAGATTTATTTTTTTTTAATATTTTATCGTATTTATCAGAATCAAACGCGATCATCGCTCGTCACAACATAATTATTATTAAAAAAATATATACTGTGTGCATAATTATGAAACCAAATTCAATAACTCTTAAATAACGTCTAATGACGTTACGAAAGACTCATATAATTATATTAAGGAACAGACTGACAAAGAGCTGAATAGCCTATGACTAGGACCAGACTGCACCCAAATTAGTGACCAAATGTTCTTAAATTAGTGCCGCAGGAAACTATCGAGATAACAATAGAGATAGAGTAGGTACGTCGAAACACGATTTTTAGCTGATACCGAAACCAGAAACGAATAGTCGGTGCCTTTTCTTTATTTGCTCATGTTCAGTTATGTTTTAAATATAATAAGTAAATTATATTTTTATCAAACCTACCTTAACTGATCAATTTGTTGAATTGATTTGAGTTAATCTTAAAAATAAACACTTTATTTTGTCGTGTATTATTACTTCGCAGAATTTGATCCCAAGTGATACCATCAGACGCTGCAATAATACAGTGTGTTTAATTTTTAAAATCAAAAAGTTTGATTATTAACTAGAGAAATTGGTTTAAAAAAAATCTAATTATGCAGTTTTAGTTTTTTATCTCAATCGGCCCTGACACTCCTATAAGTATTTTTCGCTATTACCTATATTTTCGGATTTGGCCACCCATCATAATTTGAAACATTCAGCCTATATAATGCAGATGAATTGATTAAGTACCTCCTTTTATTAGACGTCGGTTAAAAATTAATTTGTATCTCATGACCTTTAAGCTAGATATCTCGCAGCTGATGGCCTAAGTAGAAGTGTTGAGGCTTATTTAACAAAAACTCATAAACACGAACTATATGTATCACTAAAAATTAAGGGCGACATAAGCCTGCCAGGGTCGCAGGTTGTTCGAAAGAGATACCGTGGCCCCTGGCACAGGAAACTGAAGGAAAACTGGTAGGAGCAGGAGAAGTTATTTGATAATTTCCAAACCAAAAAAAAGGGTGACTTAAGCAACAATGAGTGGATTCGTAGGTACTTACAATAACCTTGAATATAATTTGCTTAGTGTCGTTGTAACATTTTGAAATAACTAACTTTGTTTATGGTGTACTTTGAAGATGTTCTAATTTTTCTAATTAACTTTTAATCTTTATTGTCAAGCGTTTAATATTTTCAAATTTCTAAATACTGAAAAATCATCACAAAAGGGTCAGCTTCACATTCAGATAGCAATCAAAGCTCTTTGATTCTTTGATTTATAGACAAATGCAAAATTATGACCACTTTTGGATACTTTTCTGAATGAATGAAATTTCGTCATGTTTGCCGAAGAGTTCCATCAATCCGTCAGATATTTATATATTCACTATCACGACACATAACACTGCACAGAATGACTTTCATTCGCCCTGAATATCCTTTTAAAAATGTCCAAATTTTTGTTTTCAAAATCATCAGATTTAGGGAAGTCCACAATTTCTTCGTCAGATTTGCCTATGTAAGTCATTATTGGTTAGGCCACACACGATCATATGAAAATCAACGGCTCTAAAGATCACTTTATTTTTGGTCAATTTTCGAAATCTGAAAGTGGACTCAATGGACCACGGGGCTCCTATGTGAAACTTTTACAAATATATTTTCGGTGTTCTCTCCTCATGCCGCTTTACTCAGCTATCAACTTTTCACCCCAAAAACCCTCTATACTACTAACCGAAATACTCCGTCCATTCTGTGTAATTGTTGACTTTGTCTGTCGTTTGATTCCTTGATAAGGAAGGGCAACTCTTTATCAGCAACACTGCACTGCTAAACATAGGCTTCTCCAATCACGCGCCATTCACCTTGATCTCCAGTTACTCTCATCCAGTTTTTACTAGTCAACCTATGAAAATCGTCACTCCATCTAGCCCGAGCCGAGGACATCCTACCCTGCGTTCGCAGACTCGCGATCTTCCCTCAAAACATCTACCTCAACGGTCATTGGTTCTACGGCTTGCTTGGTTGCCGGCCCATTGCCAATTCAGCTTGCTAAGTGCGTCTAGAAGTGAAACAAACCATTTCTGCCTTTATCATCCCGACTTATAACATTTATTTATTACTATTTGTTTCAGCACTAATACGGACGTTTGGATAGGTTCCCACATCGATATGTTTTACGATTAAGTAATTAAAATATCGTGTATTATATATACTTACACGATATTTCAATTAGATACCTACTTATCTTGACATAAACAAAATCACAACATGTAATTTCACCTAAATTATCGGGTAAGTACATAGATTATCAAGTAGGGATAGCTGATAATATTAGGTCGGGGCAAAAGTATTTTCGTATTTTTCATACAAAAAAAAAAAATTGTTTTAGGTTTAATTTTTTATTTATTTATAATAATTATGTAGGTATGTGCCGTTTTGATCGATGACTTGTTGCCATCTTGTGGGCAATGCCATGATCCCATTGCTGTAGAAGTTTTGAGATTTTTTATCAAAAAATCGACGGGTTGCACTCCGGGAGTGCCGGCAGAAGTGAAAACTTAAATATTAATGTTCTGCATTTTTGATATTTTGGAATGGTTAGAGAATAATTTTGTACGAATTGCTTTCGTTATCAGTATAAAAGTATTATTATTTATGTGGTAGGATACAATATTTATTCATTGCGCTATCGTACACAAACATGACAATTATCGAACATTCGCGCAAGCGCCTTGCGCCGCCTGCCCTCTCTCCATCCGTCTTACGAATTCTCGATCAGGTCACGTGTCCTGACGTGAGTTTAGAGATTTTTACCCATTCCAAAAAAAATACGCAGCGCCGCTAAAGAAGTTTTCACTTCAAAAATTCCCCGATTTTGAAACATTCTTCATTGGTGCTCCGCTCCTATTGGTTTTAGCGTGATGATATATAGCCTATAGCCTTCCTCAATGAATGGGCTATCTAACACTGAATGAATTTTTCAAATCGGACCAGTAGTTCCTGAGATTAGCGCGTTCAAACAAACAAACAAACAAACTCTTCAGCTTTATAATATTACTAGCTTCTGCCCGCGACTTCGTCCGCGTAAATTTTTTTTTGTTTCCCCGATCCACCCCGTAGCAACGTGTCGCCGGCCTGCACTATTACTTCGTTTTCGCTTGGCGAAAACTTCAGACTTTTTTTCTTTTTGCTCAACTCCTAAGGGTCCTAGCGTCAAGTTTAATAGAATATAGCCTTCCTCAAGAACTGGGCTATCAAACGCAAAAATATTTTTATATATGTGACCAATACTTCCAGAGATTTGGAGCTTTCAAACCGTGTTTCAAACAAACAAACTCTTCAGCTTTATTATTAGTATTATTTTAAAACTATGATATCTCCTAAGATATACATTGAAATCAAATGATGTAAGAGACAATTTTGTTCAAATTTAAATACATGTGATGAATAACGTATTTATTTGGATAAGGATTAATACCATGTTTATAAAAACACCTTCGCAAATAATGCATTATTTTAGAACAAATTTGGTTAGCATAAAAGAGGTTATAGTGAGCTAACCTTAAAAGATAGACATATGCTGTCGCGGACTTTTTTTTTAAACTTTTAATGGGTAACAATTCTGTCATATATGATTTTTGCGAAACTTTAACCGTTTACGCAGCGCACGCAGCGGAAGATCTCAATAGGAAAAAAATCCCCCGATTTTGAAACATTCTTCATTGGTGCTCCGCTCCTATTGGTTTTAGCGTGATGATATATAGCCTATAGCCTTCTTCGGTGAATGGGCTATCTAACACTGAAAGAGTTTTTCAAATCGGACCAGGAGTTCCTGAGATTAGCGCGTTCAAACAAACAAACAAACAAACTCTTCAGCTTTATAATATTAGTATAGATTAAACATTGCTTCATGCCAAATTTCAAGATTCTAGAGCGACTGGAAGTACCCTTTAAGTTTTGATTCCCTCGCGAGTAGTTGCGAGTTTGAAAATATGCGGCTTAAATTGTTACTTCTTTTGATTGCGTTGACATAAAAGTTTGATTTTGTTACAGCTTAAAGGTATTATAGACCTGAGTATTTGTTGTGAATTTCAATTTAATACCTCTACGCGTTCATGAGAAAAGAAGATGTAACTTTAAAATTTTCAAAAATATTATTATTATATGACTAGCTTCTGCCCGCGACTTCGTCCGCGTAAATTTTTTTTGTTTCCCCGACTCACCCCGTCGCAACGTGTCGCCGGCCTGCGCTATTACTTCGTTTTCGCTTGGCGAAAACTTCAGACTTTTTTTCTTTTTGCTCAACTCCTAAGGGTCCTAGCGTCAACTTTAATAGAATATAGCCTTCCTCAAGAACTGGGCTATCAAACGCAAAAATATTTTTATATATGCGACCAATACTTCCAGAGATTTAGAGCTTTCAAACCGTGTTTCAAACAAACAAACTCTTCAGCTTTATTATTAGTATTATTTTAAAACTATGATATCTCCTAAGAATATATACATTGAAATCAAATGATGTCAGAGGCAATTTTGTTCAAAATTAAATACATGTGATGAATAACGTATTTATTTAGATAAGGATTAATACCATGTTTATAAAAACACCTTCGCAAATAATGCATTATTTTAGAACAAATTTGGTTAGCATAAAAGAGATTATAGTGAGCTAACCTTAAAAGATAGACATATGCTGTCGCGGACTTTTTTTTAAAGCTTTTAAAGGGAAACAATTCTGTCATATATGATTTTTGCGAAACTTTAACCGTTTACGCAGCGCACGCAGCGGAAGCTCTCAATAGGAAAAAAATTCCCCGATTTTGAAACATTCTTCATTGGTGCTCCGCTCCTATTAGTTTTAGCGTGATGATATATAGCCTTTAGCCTTCCTCGATGAATGGGCTATCTAACACTGAAAGAGTTTTTCAAATCGGACCAGTAATTCCTGAGATTAGCGCGTTCAAACAAACAAACAAACAAACTCTTCAGCTTTATAATATTAGTATAGATTAAATAACCTTTAAACGGTGCATTATTTGGGTTTTTTTATTTCACAACAAATTCCTAAGAAGTTACGTACAAAAGATGATAAGAATCCGCTTAACCGTTTCAGAGATCCAGCAAAACCACAAACGTTACTCCAGCAGGATATCAAATAACTTCGCAGCCGAAGAAAGAACAAATACAAAATAAGGTGCAACATTTACCTCGTCTAGACAACTAATTATTTAGCTAATATGTGTTTCAATATTCCCATTAAAAAAAAACTGTCTGGCTGCGGTAACGTTTTAAACGTTTCCCCAGCAGGAAATGTTTTTGTGAAATAACTAAAAAACTATAAGTGCAACAAATTTAAAAATGAGCGCAAAAATTACAGGAGCTGGGCAACTATTTATCTATAAGATTTAAATGACTATTTTCGACATTATTTTGCTGGGGTAACACACATGCGTGGTACTCCATGCGTCAAACTCATAATGGTTACATGAATAATGCAGCAATGCTTGTTGGGCCTCAAAGATTTATTGCCATAACAGCTCTGCATTAGGGGTGCCACTCCATTCCTCTCCACCTCTTGAGTCCTGACCAGCAGTAGCTTGGACCCCCTAATATGGTATTAACTATTTTGCCAGTAGAGGCAAACTCAGATTGTGGTGGCCAGCTGCTATTTTGTGAAGGAACAAAAATTGGTATCATCAGAAAAATAAAGAGTAAGAAAATGATTAATAAAATTATTTGATTTCCAATAATTAAGAATTAGGATACAATACAAACATGTCCAAGTATTGCACTTTTTTGCTAAAGTTGACCTATGTTTTCTTACAATTTATACTAAGTATTTACAGTAACAAAATAAATGAAAAATCTATTCAAATTGGACTGATTCAAAAATATATTATACTTTAAAGCTTATGTACATTCTGCACAAGTTAACTTAAGCCATTGCAGCAACTTTTGTTGGAGCTTTTTTTGCTCTTTGAGGCTTTTCTGGTTCTTTTTCTTTTGTGACCTCTGGCAGTGTGTCTGCTGGCACATCTGGCAGCTGGTCACCCACATCTAGGATAGCCTCCAGTTCTGCTTCAACATCATCTTCATCCTCTTCAGTTAGTTGTCCAGAAATCAAGTCATCTATTTCTCTTTGTTTATCTATACCCTCTCTAGTTTCATCCAAAATTTTTTCTATTTCATCAATATTTAGGATATCATTCACCTTTTTCAGAGCTTCATTTCCAGTCCTCAAACCATCAAGCACCTGGAATAAAATATAACAATATGAAGCAAACCAGAATGTTGATAAATCTAAGAAATAATTCTTGTTAACAGCACAAAGCTTTTCATTCCTGCCATAGCCAGTTTGATGTTAGGCCTCCGTCTAACATCCAAGATCCACTAAGTACTTGACTGTCTTGCTACACCAACCTCTACTTGCCGTACTTCTACATCTCTAAGTAGCAAAACAGTTACTTGGTACTTTTGTTCAAAAAAAATCTAATCTTTCCAAGCTAGCACACTTATCTGCATAATCAATAATACTATAGTTTACCATAAAATACGTACCTGTACTTCGACTTGTGCAAACTCCAGATCATGAGTAAGCTGTTCCAATTTTTCCAACTGGCTATCTGTATTTTGTAGAAGTTTCTCTTGATATTTTTTCTTTTTCAAAAGTAGTTTCGCTCTATCACGTTTCCCTTCGTCTAAAAGTTGCTTAGCTAATTGTCTGTCTCTCTCGAGATTAAGTTCTATTTTCTTTTGGTATTGTTTTAACTTATCTCTCTGTTGCTTCAACTGAAGAACAGCCTTATCTTGTTCAGTTACTCTGCTTACGGGTTTCTTATGTTTACCGAATAATGAACCCATTTTTAAGATCTATACTAGGCATGTGTAAAATTTATTGTTTAGTCCTAACTTTAACAAAGATAACTTACATTAACTATTCTTTTGTTGATTTCACACAACCTGCAAATTCCAATTAATATTAATTTTACTACGCCTGACAATTATTAAACTGACACTGACATACTGACATGACAAGTGACATTGACATCTGCGAATTTATATAGTAAGTACATACTAGTTCCATTTATCGGAGCAGGTTCATGTCAGACTACAAAAAAAAAAGGATGAGACCGACCTTACTCAATATTGAAGAAACATGGGAATAGGAGGAGGAAACCACTGACATGTATTAGAAAACCGTGAAAAACTGTGACCGATAAAAATATTAACATGACTAGTAGCGGCCCATTCACCGTTTGCAATGCACAGAACTGAAGAAACAGTCTAACATATTAAAAAAAAGGTTCCAAAAAACCATCCCACTGATTGCAGGGATTCAAATTCAAATTCAGGTTGTATCTTGATCAAAATTTGATTCGCGACTATAACAGGTACGTATATAAAGAATTAATCATTAGAATCAATACATCTTCTTTTGTACATACCACAACAAGAAATTTCTTATGGAAAAGTGCTTGTGGTACAAATCTCACTTATGAAGATGATGCATGATTCTAATGATTATATTTGGGTAAAGCACCTTTGACGCGCGCCTTGCATACACTGAACAAAATCGCGGAAAAAGTAGATTTATTTACTTGTTCTCTGAATGAGTTCACAAAAATTACTATAGATGTGATAAGCTGTAATGGGAAAAATATTGTTTGAGACCACGCTACCGATTTGGGGTAACCTGTAATGATAGTTGTGTTGGGGAAAAATAAATAAATAAATAAATACTTTAGATACGTACAGACGCCAGCAGGTCAACCTACCCTAATCTGTCAAATTTCTTTGATAGATTTTCAACTTTAGTGTAAAGGAATAAGGTTCATATTCAATTGGGAAAATCTGACAGATTGGGGTAGCTTGATGTGCTGGCCTCTGTACCTGTTAGAGTCGTAAATGATCAAGATACAACCTGATACTGACCTGCAAATTGCAAAAAACGTTATAAAATTTGAATTTCGCGGTTTACCACTGCGCACTCACCTTAGAATGGAAATGTTGAGTCCTTGCTTTTTAATTAAACAGATTAAAAAAAAATAAGCCCAATGCCATAAATTCATAACAAAAATAAATTATTACTCTATGAATGGCTTAGGCCATCCGCCATCCTCTCACTTATTTAAATTGGTCTATGGGCCATCCGCCATAGACAACACGGCTTACTTGAATGTGAATCACTTGAATGAAGGGCAAAATTGTTTTGTCTTTACGCTTTATAACGAGTAATTAATTAAAATAATATCGCAATTAAGGTGTACTATGTATATTCAATAGGACACGTTGATAGATTTCAATTAAGTTTATTTAGGTTTGCTACAATGGCGGTGCTGGCGGCGGCTCAGCTGCTCGATGAGTTGATGGGCAGACATCGCAATACAAATCCGAATGAAAAAATCAAGAAACCGAACTGGGAGGATCTAGAGGTAATTATTCTTCAGTCCTTAGCATTGTCGATGTTATTTCTTTACTAACTTTGAGGTGATGTAGTTTGATAAGTATATCGACCGGATAGCATTTTGACTGTCGGTACAAAAAAATATGAGAGCACGCACGATACGGCAGATTTTTAGAGCAGTTGTAGTTGTAGGTTAAGGTTTTAGACGTACCTACTAATATTTTAGTCCATGAGATGTATTATTTATTTTTATCTGATTAGTTTTCGACAAGAACATCAGGCTTGTATTTTCGGAAGGGTTATTCACAGCTGTGCTGCACCCACATTTCGCTAAGTATGCTTATGTTATGAGCCTACTGGCATTCCCTCTCACAGAGAGGAGGGCTGAGTCCCAGGCTCCCAGCAGTGAAAACATTATAAGCTGAATATAATATGCTAGGTACTGGCACTAATATAGACTAAATGCTGCTATTAATATGTTCCTGATGGAAAAACAATAACACTAACAAAGGATGGTTTCCCAGGACCTCATGCTCAGCAGTAACAATTGCGATCACTAGAATGATGATGTAATCAAAAGTATTACCCACTTGATTACAAATAAGTAAATGGCCCCGATTCTGTTGTTCACAAACTAAACTAAATTTAAGTTCAGTGCATATTTTTCTTTCTATTTAATTAAGAAAAGGACAAAAATAAATATTAGTTTAGTCCTGTCAAATTAGCCTGCCGTAAATTAACATATTTTTAGTAGCCAATTTTATCACATCTAAACTTGTCTATGGATTATCTAATTTGACAGGACTAAACTAATATTTATCTTCTGTCCTTTTCAAATAGAAAGAAAAAGATGCACTGAATGTAAATTGAATTTAGTTTGTGAACAACAGAATCGGGGCCATTATACTCTGATTTTTAGTTTGCTAGTCCAAAATGACATGCAATGGGTCTTTTTTTTTTGTCATGTTGACAAAAAAGTTTGATTGCAGCTGTCATTTTAGTTTAGCAAATTAAAAATCAGAGTAGTCTATTATGCATCAAACTTTTATAATGGGTCTGAAGTGCGCTACTCACTGCACAGTCCCGTACCCCTCTCGCCCTACTGCCACAGTATGATTTTGTTCGCTCATGCTTCACTTTCTGAGCCACCATAAAGTTTGCATCAAATTTTACTATGCGTTAAGGCTCAAATTGTATTTTTATAAAACATTTGAATCAAAATCAAGAAGTTAACTTTACCATAAGGAGTAATAAAAACTGTGCATTTTGGTTTGAGCATACTCAAAACCAGCTAATTTCTTGTCTAATTCATTGCAGATGCTTATCCTTCAAAGATTGTACTCATATGTCAAGGAAAAACAAATATGTAATAGGTTCAAATAATGTGAACTCAAAACAAAGATAAGATATCTTTCTACATCCCCAAAGTCAAAATGGATGCAAATATTAAGTGCATTTTACTTTGTTGCAGTACTGTAAATATTATATGGTGAAGTTCTGTCCACACGATTTGTTTGTGAACACTAGAGCTGACTTGGGTGCCTGTCCGAAGGTGCATGATGACGAAGTTAAAGAGCTTTTCGAGAAAGCAGAGTCATCATACAAGAAGGCACAATATGTGGAAGAATTCTTACGGTTCTGTCGTCACATGATCAATGATGTTGAACGTGAGTACAAGCAAGAGTTATGGTATCTTGCATATAAAATATGTGATGGTAGCTTCTCTCAATATTCATAAATTATGCTACTAATGGTATTTGTTTTTTTTCAGGAAAAATTCAAAAAGGCAAACAAAGATTGGAATTGATGAATTCCAAGCCTGATGGACCACCCATGACTCAAGCTCAGACTGAAAAGAATCAGGAGCAGGTAAATTAATTTTTCTCAAAATTTATTAACAGAATTTTTCACATATTCTTACTCCCATATTAATAAACGTTGTATGCAAAATACGCGCATTGACGTGGAGTTGTGGACACCAGCCCATATTACCTAATACCTAACATTGTATAGTATCTGTATAGTTACAAAATGCTTTGTCTTCTTTCGAAAGTCAAATTACTGATGGCTGAAAAAGAAATCAGTGTGTAACTATTCATCTGATCTGATATGTTTATTAGTAAGGGGTTATTCTTTATTGTACATATTAAATTGCATAAGAAATAATTACATATAGTTATTGGGCTTCAATGATGGAGCAGCCCTACCTAGACAAGACTGATGTTGATGCGGCCAACAAACTAAGACATTGATTACAATAAATCATGATAGATAAATAAACTTGTTTTAATTTGTCAATTAATCATTAATTTGACAGTACTATTGTTACTTAGAGATTATTTTGTATTATAATAAATTATATAAACAATACTATAAATTATTAGTATTAAGGACAGCTTTAGTACAAATGCTTAACCCAGAATTAGGTTCTATAATAGCAAACCTCAGTGCGATTGAGAATAATAAATAAATATGCACATTGATCACCTCACTTATTGATTCGATTTGACCAATTGTGTATAGATATTATTTTTTTTACCAGGTACAATTGTTATCAGAAAAGATAACAGCTTTAGTCCAAGAAGCGGAAGAAGCTGGGACTCGCGGAGATGTGGAGCAAGCACAAGGTCTTATGAAGCTCTGCGATAGGCTGAAGGAAGAGAAAGAACAACTACTGAAACAACAAGAGAACAGGTAATCCATCACTCGATACTATTCTTATGCAATGCAAGAAGTGATATTCTCGTCTACTGTCTCAGGGAGTAGCCTGATTATCTTAATACGTTTTTATTGCACAAAAATTTCTCGACAGCAGTAAGATTAAATTGAAAAATTCGCTTTTATTTAAAAAAAAATACTGCAATGAACTATTGTTTTTTCGTTTGTGGAACATAGAGCTAATTTTTCAATAGTCAGTTATCTTTTCTCTGAGGTATAAATATTGCAGTTTCAACCTGTCATATTTATTCATCAGATAAAAATTACCAGGCCATGTAAAAATCAGCCCATAATGTTACAATATTGTCATTATTTCTAGCCACTGGTCCATGACTGCTGAGCTGGCGGCCGCCCAAGAGAAGCAAATGGAAGTATGTCCTGTTTGTGGCGCGTTTTTGATCGTTGGTGACGCACAACAGCGCATTGACGACCATCTCTCTGGAAAACAACATGTCGGGTGAGATAAAAGAATACTATTGTAGAGTATAATTAATTACAGAAAAATCAATAACTGAATAAATACTAAAACTGGTTGAAATATCATCGTCTCTAAAGCTAATCGTAGGAACAAAAAGTTTTCTTTTAAATATTTATTCATTAAGTCTACATTTCAGGTACTTCAAACTGCGGCAAGCCTACGAAGAGATGAACGAAGCTCGCGAAAAGGAACAGCAAGAGAAAGAGAGGAAACGTCGGGAAGAGAGAGAAAAAGAACGCAGCGCTCGCAGCGGCGGCCTCGGCTCTGATCGTCGTGACAGGGAGCGCATGGAGCGCGACCGAGAGCGAGACAGGGATAGGAGCGAGCGAGGCGACAGAGGCGAGAGGGGGGGTGAACGTCCCGAGCGCGGCGATCGCGACCGAGAGCGAGAGAACAACGATAAGAAGGACAAGGAACCAAAGGAAAAGGAGAGGGAAAGGGATAGGGAACGTGAGAAAGAGAGGGAACCACGGGATCGTCACCAGTGAGTAGTCTTCGAACATATTAATATGAGTTATTTATTAACAGGCCATTATGCCTAATTAACTTCTCAGAACCCTTAGGGGATGAGTTTCGAAAAAACGATGAAACAGATAACTTTTACTTATAAACTGAAGTACCAACTGCCACATTTCCAACTTCAAAATGACAAACTTCCATACCCCTTAACTCCCTTAGGGGATGAAATCTAAAATTCTCAGTGATCACCTTCGTTTTATGTCTAAGGAACTTTTGTGCAAAATGTCATGCTTCTAGATTCAGCCATTTAGGCTGTGCATTGTCTATCAATGAAGTTAAGGTTTTTATTAAGTAACTTATTGATTATAGCAGGCTACATTATAACGTCATGGTTGTGGATCCATAGAAATACATTTTTATTATAAACCCTTGCAGATATTCTGTAATGTAAAATGATGACGACTATTTCAGCGCCAGTCGCGAGAAGACCGGGCGCCACGAGGACCGGGATCGCGAGCGAGAGCGGGACCGTGACAAGGATCGGGAGCGCGACCGCAAGCACCGCAAGGAGAGACGTTAGTATTACCCTGTTATTCACAGCTGTTGTAACTCCAACATTTAAGAGTAAACTAGTCGCGAGCTCGAACTGGTGGTCATGGCCAAAAAGCACGCTGTCTCGTCTGGCTTCGTGTCCGACAGTGCTAGTATCAGTGATGAGCAGTTAGACGCTAGTCTACACGAACAACGTTTAGTTCTCACGCACAGAACACCGTTCCGAACTGATAGGCGCGTAAAAAGATTTGAAAAGTGCTTCGGAAAATCGAGTTTTATGAAAAAAACACTGCATAAATCAATTACAAATAAAGTTTATTGATCTCTTCAATAACTGAGCTTTGTCGGTACGGACTTGGTTTTGAAGATTTTAAGTTCTTTTATTACTTACTAACAGCGCCCCGCGGTTTCACCCGCATATGTGTCGATCCCGTGGGAATATCGGGGTAAAAAGTATCCTAAAAGTATCGTATGTGTTATTCTGATGTATAAGCTATATTACTGTAAAGTTTCATCTAAATCCATTCATTATTTTTTGCGTGAAAAAGTAACAAACATCCATCCATCCATCCTCACAAACTTTCGCATTTATAATATTAAGTAGAAAGTAGGATTAGTAGGATAGTAGGATTAGTAGGATAGTAGGATTAGTAGGAAGTAGGATTTACACCCAAAGTAACGTTAAAAATAGCAAGAAAAACGAATTTTTGTTGGCTCATAACTTTTTAATGGCTTTTTATTTTACTATTCTGTTTCCGTACAGACACAATTAATAATAAGTCGAAACGATATCATGTTTAACTTTGGATGCACAATGTCAAACAGTGGAGTAATATTCTCCCGAAATTTGTATAGAAAAAATATAAGGCCTCTATGTGTTCGATGTTACATACAGGGTGTAAAAAGACCCATCTTGAAGCCGTCATTTACGCATTCTATACATCATACGAAGTAACTTTCTAACCTACTACTACTACTACTACTTTCTAAACTACTTTTCTTTTTGGTGTGAAAATTCGCTGTTTATGGAAGTGCGCAACGCAACGCACGCAGAACATTGTCCTTATGGGTGCACAGGTACAGAGATAGTGGGAGTATAAGTTATAACATTTGAAACTTGTAGTTGTGATAAAATAAGTTGGAATTTTGACATTCAATATCTCCATAACCAATAACTCTCAGGTATTGTCCAGTACAAAAAAAAAAAACTGACGGGGAGAACAAGTGAGGCTCGCCTTCGTTAAGCGTTTTTTACACTCGTTGTTTAAGCACTAAATTGATAGTAATTTTTTTAAAATTACTATTGCAGGATCGCCCCACGAGCGGCCGCGGCGACGTTCACGCGACCGCCACTAGCTAATGACAGAGGTATCACAAATGCGCCTGAAACCGGTAAGTATACAACATTAAGTCTTACCCCTACCAATGCGAAGCGTTCAGGTACCGCATCTATGACACATACTACTCCATACTCATTCACCACAATTTGTTTGACAACAGTTAACCAACATTTTTTTTTTATCAATCTTTACCCACACTGACACTACTCAATCCTCTCCCCAAAGATGAGACAATTGCAAGTAATAAAGTGAACACTGTTGTTTTACAGCTTATGTGTAGCATACCAAAATATTACTTCGGTATATGGCAAACATATGGGGAGTAATGACACCCATTGCACTCTCGATTCGATAGTTGTCGTCACACCGACGGACTTGGCAGGTATTTGATTGGTATTTTGCATAGTTGCCGAGAGCCATCAATGGGAGAAGACTTATTCGTTGATCGCCGTACATTTCTCTTTCACATCTAATGTGTTAGTTGGGTGTTAGAGTACGAAGGCGATCTTCTAATAAGGTCCATTCAGACGAGCTGTTCGCCTCGACGTCGTTTTGAGGTACTTCATTATGTTATGTTTCGACGTCGTCATTTGTCGCCAGTCGACTCGTGCCGATCGCACTTGCCAGGTATTTGTTAGGCTATTGCGTTCTTCTTCTGATAAAGGCTTTTGAAGGGGAGGTGTTTATGTCATTAGTTTTGAAATGTTTTGATTGATATCGTGTCTGTGATACTATTAATAGGTGATTAGAGTCAATTTAAAAGTAAAGTTTTAATCTACTGAATGCCGTTGCATAGCAATCACATAAATATAATGCTATGTTATGAAGAATGACAGAGCTTACACATAGGTGCTCTTTGTATCACATTATGGATGCTGTTATCACATCATCTACTGTGTATTTCCAGGTACCCGAATAATGTAACAAGTGGCATCAAGTTTTTAGTTACTTTTTCAAACTATAAGGTTTATAATGAGACAGAATATAATAGGAAACTTTATGTTACACAACGTATTAACCTAAACCCCAACATCCAAAGAGAAATGAATTGTCATTATTAATTTTCTTTTGAAAATAATTTGGAATATTTATTTCGTCAGTTTTTGTAAATAAAAAAGGAATTAAATCATTGACAAATCAGTTCCATATTATCCCGCTGCTAAGTACCTGTTACTAGCTTGCTCCATGGACTTTTCAGTTGGAAAGCCATAGACGAAGACCTGGGGATCGCGCTGCTACCACCACTATCAAAGAGGTACTTTTGAAATTAAGCACCCGTACAGAAGAGGCGAGACGCGACGGCGTTCCAGAAAAATCCACAGTCGACCATCGGTTTCGAGGTGACATAGAATAGTCACACGTATTATTAAGAATTTCATTGTTAGCACCAAAACTATTGGTTAATAAAGTGCATGTAGCCCAAAGTCCCGCGTTACGAATGGACTTGTTATATTTTACGATTAGTTATTAAATATTTGTAACAGTGTAGTCACCACTGATGTTCTTTAGGAAGGTCACAGTTTTTATTTTCTGTAAACCAGTTTCCTCTGAGGAGTCATTCAGGTATTTATCAAACAATTTTTTTATCTTCTTCGTAATAATGTTAACATGATTTTTAATGTGTATGTTTGGGATTGAGCTAGCGTATGTCTTCAAGGAATAAACCATTAATTTTATCTTTGTGTTTTATTTAATCAACTGAATATACCTATTTGAATCAGCTTTTATTAATATGACTTATAAGATAATAGTTAGGGAGGCGAGGTAGCTAAATGGCGTAATTCAACGGCGCCGTCGAGACCTATCAAAATCGAAAGATAAAATGATTTCGAAAAGAAAAGCTCGTATGGTAAAAACCATTTTAGCGGTGGGTTTGGCGTGTACGGTTTTTCAAAAATGTAAAAAAAAACAGTTACTTGGGCATTCTCGAGCGCGTCAGATATTCATACTACGTTTGCCCCAAGTGCCTCTGATAACAACGGTATACTAATCTGCCGGTTTGCGTGGTGGGGGTAGGCATATAAAGTAGTCAAAAATGCAAAAAAAAAAATTTACTCGAGCGCGTCAGATTTTCGGAAGGGGTGTTAAGTAGGCCCCAAGGAAGCTCCCTTTAAAAAAACTGACGATTTCGGCGTGACGATAAGTTGCGATGAATTTTTGTAAATGCAAAAAAAAAAAGTTTTTTTGAAATACTCGAGCGCGTCAGATTTTCATAGGGGAGGTTTATCTCGGTATCCTGAAAGCATATTTCCTTAATCTGACAAAAATGTTGGTGGGTTCTCTTAATCTGATCGAAAAAGGTTTTTTGGTTTCTTTTTTTTCCTTTCTTTCTCCTTGATAAAACGGGGAATTTAAGAATGACAATAAAGCGATAGATACAACCAACGTAAAGATGAAATGTAGTACGAATTGTATTATTTACTGTATAAAAAAAAATGAAATGAAATACAAATTGTATTATAATTGTATTGTTATGTATGACCTTTACATTTTTGCTCAATACAATTCATCAAAGTTTCCAGCACATTCGAGAAATATACCGTCGGGTCTTTTCTCTCTCTTCAATCGTCGTTATACTGAGGGCACATAGGTCTACGGTAGGGGACCATAAACATATATATATATATATATATTAGGGTGTACCGAAAATTCCCTTCTACCGCTTCTTTCCCCACACGGCATATTTCCGCGAAGCGCTCAGTCTGTATTACATGTTTATGGCAAATTCCTCTTTTTTGCTTCAATTCTTCACTTCGTTTTGCTTACGGTACGTCTAAAAAACAATTTGAGGATCAACAGGCTATTGAATAATATATATGAAACTGTACATGTTAATAATACTTTTGTATACAGATACGCGTAGCTTTTTCCGAGTCCACGAAAATTGTCGAGAAGCTTTAGAAAAAAAAAAAATTGTGAAATATAATAAAAGTCACATAATTTAATTATCGTTATTTCATATCAATTTTTTTTAACACCGTCAGTTTTCGAGATATACTCAAAAAACCGGGAGTTTTTATGATGCTTCAAGTCAAAAAGTTTTAACTTTGGACAAAAATGTAAAGTGACCTTTTTTGTGTAAAATAAAATTACCTTTTTTGTTTATTCAAACTTTTTTTTTGTAAGATGAATCGTTCGCGACTTATATGCCGCAACGCGTTTTTCGGAAGACGAAATGCCTCCTCCACACTTCTGGTCATGCGGAAACCGGCAGATTTTGTATTTTTAGTGAGTTTTAGATTATACTCTTCAAAATAAAAAAATAAAAAATCGCGCTCGAGAATGCCGGATTAACGTTTTTTTTTTACAAGTTCGCGACCCTATAACTCGGCGGCGTCAAGGACTTATCGTCAGATTAGTTAAATTTAGTCTTAAAACACTAAAATTAACCCCCAATATCTTAATCTGACGCGCTCGAGTATTTCAGACTATCGATTTTTTTTTACTAATCTGATCGTCTATCCTAGGCGCGCGTCACTACATATAGAGCTAAATACTTTACAAGTTTGTTCTATTAGGTCTAAGGTATCTCTCATATCTCAAACTGCCACGCTCGAGTATTACCGAAAATTCCCCTATTCGCCTCCCTAACTATAAAGGCTGCTCTCGAAACGGTGAAGGAAAACATCGCAAGGAAACCGGATATATACCAACCCGCACTGTGCCTGCATGGTAGATTACAGCCCATCCCCTCTGATCTATCTTGTCATCACAATCAGGAGAAGCCTGATTGTGACGGCAAGAATTATATCAAAGATTATGAATCACACTCACAATTTCACTCTGGGTTAGGTCTTCATCCGTCAAAGAACAGGGAATATTAATAATATTGACAGTGCAAAAATCTTATGCAGAAAAACTGCTACTACTAAGGGACAATAGACCTATTTGAATTGCAAGTAAGTTTTGCCGAAGTTGTAAATGAAGAAAAAATAGGCCGTCTTGCGTGACGTCTGAAGACAACTAAAGCGTAAGCTTCACGAGAACAGCCTTACGGAGCACCGCTTTAAACTTTATGCGAAGAACTTTATATCTACTCTGTCTATATTATATTTAGGATATTAAATAAATATTAAAAAAAAAAATCCGCGAGCGATCAACTGCAGTGCAGCCTAGAATTGGCATGGGCCGAACTTGGGTCGAACCTAGGACTTCACGCTCAGCAGTCGCGCTTTCTTGACCAACGAGGCCGGCTATTGTAAATACCTACACAATTCGTAAGTAATATCCATACTCTTACTAGGTTTCTTATCAGCGAATCAATGTAAATAAATACAGAAGTACAGGTTAAAAACATTACTACCCTCCTATTGAAGTTCACCACCGGTGAAAACATTACCCCTTTATGGCTTCGCCACTGTAGGGTACTAGAAGAGATGGACGACGATGCCAGTAGGTACATGCAAGAAAATGGGGAGGCCTTTGTTTATATTGGACATCTATCTGCGAAGTAAGAAGTTATCATCTACATCTACACTAATATTATAAAGAGGAAAGATTTGTTTGTTTGAAATGAATAGGCTCCAAAACTGCAGGACCAATTTGAAAATTGAAATTATTTGTGTTGGATAGTCCATTTATCGAGGAAGGCTATATAACATCGCACTACAATCAGAGCGTCGCACAAATGAAAAACGGGAAAAATTATTCCTTTTGAGAGCCTCCGTTGCGTGCGCTGCGTAAACGGTTAAAGTTACGCAAAAATAAAGTATGACGGAATTGTTCTCCCTTATGGACTAATCACACTTGTTCAACTCTGTTCTGTTCAACGATTTTGTATGAGATGCGTACGCGTCCGTACAGTCGCGGAAAGCTGAAATATGTGTCTATCTTTGGTTGACTCGCTTTAAGCTTTTTTATGATAATAGATTTTCAACTTTATCGCTGAATAATAAGGTACAAAGTTGATTGAGAAAATTTTAAAGTTTCGGGTAGCATGATGTGCTGGCGTCTGTACACACGGCTACACATCAAGCTATACATTTCCAGTTTTAGCTGATCTCGCATTGTATAGGTTTTTCGTACAATCAGAAGTCAGCCAGCTTAAACAGGTTACTAATAGCTTGATGTGTAGCCGTGCGTACTATACTTAGTAATAATCCTAAAGTAGTGGAATATATTTTAATAGTTTAGTAGGTTTTTTCCTGAAATTAACGTGAGTGAAACCGCGGGGCACTGCTGGTTATAATAATTTTTTAATTGACAGAGAACATTTATATTTAGGGAGATTCTGTAGGTGAAAGCTAAGGGACCTTAAGTCCATTTTTGTATTTTCAATGGTTCTTATTCAGTATACCCTTAATCATACTTTTTATTCTACAACGATACACTATTTACTTTTTATACACGGTCGATTTTAATATCTAATTTTGGGTATACCTAGACATCTTGAGCTCTACTGAACAATTTATAAAATGTGACTTAACGTCCTTTAGCTTTCTCCTACCTTATATTCACGGTAGGGAGTGCTGTTCTACAGTTCACCATCGAAAACCTACCACTGCTGTGTTCCTCACTGGAATATTGAAGTATTCGTTCGTATCTGAAATATGTTTATTTTTATAGTAGCAATACACGATCGATATCATTCACTGTAAAACGTCAAATTACTGTCAGGACAGTGTCAAACTAACTGTCAATTGTCAAGTTGTATCAAAACAGGAAGGGTGAACAATATTATGCTAGAGTTAATAGTTTTTAGTTAAAAGTATTAAATTTTTCATCATGACCGATGCAGAGGAAGTTGTCGACCTTGCATTGAAAGAACAAGAAGCCAGAGCGACACTTCGGGAATTATTTCTCAAAGCAGTTGGCGAACTAAGTGGTAAGTTATTAGAAGCAATAATAGAAACCATATCTTTAGCGGTTGTTTAAGGAATACTTTTATTTTCATCATAACAAATAATCAGGCTAGTACTGGCCTAACCTGATATTTTTTTATTGAAAAATTAATTTTGAATGAATTATTATAATATATTATTACATTAACCTTTTAACCACTTACGCTTGATTAATCCGACAAAATATTATCGAGTCCATTTCGCCAGGGCCGTATATTTACGAAAAAATACCACAGCGTGTTTAATCTGCTTTTTTATTTAATTACGCTTTATTCATCAGGTATTTATTTTTCGGTACACTGTGCCGGGCGCGCGCTGGGGGCACGGCAACTGATATGAAGTCGGGCGGTTAAAAGGTTAAAAAACTCAAACATTTCGCAACTAATAGCACCAAACATTGTTCCTAGGTAAGCGTTGCACTATTGTGACGTATGAGGCAACAACTTTAAATGCAACATTTGCAGCATGGCATCCAGATGGCTCCGAGATTATCTTCAGGGATCTGGAGACACCTGCACGCTTACAGATTTCTACAGCACTGCTTAGGACTCCTGATGTACTAGCTGTTGAGTTTGACCAACCTGTTGAGTTACCATGATTTATTTAATTAAAATAAGTAAAAATTTAATATGAGAGTGATATTTTTATTTAATTTAAACCTTTTCTTTCATTGTCATGTTATTTTTTTTTTTGGCACTAGTAACAATAGTTTGGTAGGGGTGAGGTCTTTTCCGAGGAGTGGGAATGAACAGGATGGTAAAATAAAATAAAAATAACATTTATTTTCTATTATACCCATGGGCGTCGCTAGGGGGGAGCAAGGGGGACAATGCCCACTCTAGAATTTTCTTTGCCCACTTCTTTAACTGTTTAACTGCTTCTCCTTATAGGATCACTTCATTGTCTGCCAGTCTGTCTGTCAGGCAAGACTCTTTTTCTCAAGAACGTGTGGAGGTATAAAGTTGTAATTAATATCATAATTATGTGTTTGATATTAATTTGAACTTCAGGAATTCTAAAATGAACATGATTTTGGCGGGATTATTATATTAGGCGTCATTAAAGATCTCTCATTAAATTGCTGTGGTTAGTTCAGCTAGAAGGTTACCCCCCTAGACAAAATGCCTAGCTACGCCAATGATTATACCACCATTATATTATGCATTCAGATTTTGCTGGCAAGTGTGGAATGATTGGTGTTTTCTAAGCTATTAGGCATAGTAGGGTGGATCATTATAATATTTTTCAGATTTTAGATATTTCAGATAACTTGAAAGTTGCTTCTTTGATATAATTCAGGTTTGAAACATATTATGAGGGAACCTATTAATATATTTGTGTACCTACCTAGTTTTAACACGTTCAATGCCGGGAGCCCTCCTGGAGGGCTCACTCAAGTCGCATATGGGATGCCGTGAGCCCTCGCGGAGGGCTCATTATAAATGTAGGATTTTCTTAGCGAATATGGCATTATCTAATATATAAAATTCTCGTGTCACAGTGTTAGTTTTCTCGTGTAACAAGATTTATTAATATACGCCTTGGTTTTGAAATCCAAGCAATTGTTTTTTATTTCATACATTTATTTTTCAGTAACACAAAGAAAAATCAAAACTAATCTTAAATAATTATATTCTCCATTATTTAATATGACTTTCTCCCATCACGTTCTTAAATTATCGATACCCTCCTCATAAAATTTGGCCAGTTTTGACTGTAAAAACTCAAGGACAGCCTCTTTTAACCCATGTTCTGAAGTGAAGGTTTTTTCATTCAAAAAATTCTGCAAGGAACAAAAAAAGTGATAGTCTGTTGGAGCAAGGTCTCTGGAGAGCAGCCCCGGATCTACGATTTTTTCGAACCGGGGCAAAAACTTGATAGTGCCCACCCCCCCCTCATTGTTTGAGAAAAACTGTAAAAACTGACAAATGGGTAGCATTTTTGTGACCATTTGTGAAAAAAATCATCCTTAATAAATTTAAACTTTTTATTATCTACTAGCTGCTGCCCGCGACGTCGTCTGCGTGCATGCTCTACAGCACCAAAAATACCCAAGATGCCAGTGTCGCTATAGCATATAAGTACACAACTTTTAAAATAGCATTAAAATATAAGTTTTTTTTTGCAAGCAAAGCAAGTGAAGAGAGTTATATGGGAGTCCTGCTGAGTTCAGTCATAACATGTGACTGAAGGAAATAGAGAAAATAATGCAGGAATACATTCCAGGACACAAAAGAGTAAAAATACGTACAAAGGTATCATACTTTACAACACTTCCCTATAAACTACGTTGGTAGTTATGCTGCCAGGAGCCAAAATGTAAAGAGAGTCAGGACTGGTGACGCGGGAGCAAGCGACGTACAGTTGCCCGTGTGAGAAGCAACTCGTCCTGAGGTCGACACCCGCTGCCCTGCGACTTATTGATGGTCATCGCGAAGCAAACACTCACGGGGAACTGTACGCGCTTGAACTGGAACAGGAAGTTATGAGGTATTAGGGGAATGCGTGGTATAAATACTGCCTCGCCGACGCCACAACCCGTAAGAATTTCCGCCTCAATGGTGTGTCTGTGGAGGGAGATGACTTTAACGGCCCATTTACGACCTTGCCGCGGTGAGCGGCGGCTAAGCGCGGGGCGGCGAGCAGTAAGAACAAAAGTATGAAAATGTTTGAAGCACGCCACGAGTCGCCGCTCACAGCGAAAACGCGCGCGGTTTTGTCGGAGCGAACCGTTGCAGCGGCGCGCGTTGCGGGGAGCGGCGAGATCAAAAGTACTGGCGAATGAGTGCGACGCGACGCCACGAAACACAGCGGCCCGGATAGCGGCGTAGATGTGACGGACTCGGCGGCGAACTTATAAACAAAAAATTTTAGACGATTTTGTGGCGGTAATGGATATAGAGTATAAGTATAGAATATAATCAAATGTTTCCACACTCATTCTTGTGTACTCATAAAACTTATCCGGATATTTTCTGTAATCTTCGTATAGGTCACGAAATTTTCGATTTAAATATCGATCTTTATTCAGTTCGTGCACTCCTTCTGTCATACTTGTTTTAAAAATATACTGCTTTCTAAACACAAAAGAGATAATTTTGATAACGCCATAATTTTGAGCACGTTCTAACTACCTAAATACGTCCACCTCGACCGCTGCCGCTAGCCGCTACTGAGGGTACGTGGCGTGTAAAACGCACGCCGCGCCGCCTGCCGCGCCGCGCGCCGCTTAGACCGAAGTCGTGAATGGGCCGTAAGGCGGTTAACACAACTTCGGAGGAGATAGGTTCCGAAGAAGCATAATCGGAACACCGACCTTCAGCTTGATGGTATGCGCTGGAAGTCCACTTGCTGACAGGGAGCTCAGAAATTCCACGGGATAATGTGTGGCGTCATCTTGCTCGACAACAGTGTTTATCGAGGTGTAGACCACTTTATTCCCCTCAATTTCCGAGAGAATGCATTCGTTAATTGCTGCAGCCTGATCATTTTTGGGCATCAAAACGGCCCCGCTCACACACCCAAGAATTCTGCTGGTGCGGTATACGACTGATGTCCCCGTATACACAGTGAATGAGTTCTTCTAAGCTGGATACCACTCTACCGAGAGACTCTGGAAGCACCACCTGTACACCTATCTCTTCTGGTAGAGTGCCTTCGAAAAGACTTAGAAGGACATCGGAGAATTCTTGAGCACGTGCATTGCCGCCGAGCCGAGCTCTCATATTAATGGTCAAGCGCAGCGTACGAACTCGTGACCACAACGAAGATCGTTTCAACGAAGCATTCACCTCGTCAGCCCTCGAGCCCCGCGTTACCACGGGAAGCGTTTGCCGAAAATCACCACTGAACAGAACTGTGACACCACCCATCAAATGTTCGTTCCTGCGGATGTCCTGCAGGATTCTGTCCACGGCCTCAACTGCCTTCCTATTGGCCATCGTACACTCATCCCATACGATCAGAGAGCAATCCTTAAGCAGGTGTCCCTTATCGCTGTTACGTGACACACCACAAACAGGCGTTTCGGCGCTCTCTAAATCGATGGGAATTTTAAACATGGCATGTGCTGTCTTGCCACTCGGAAGCAGTGTGGTAGCGATTCCCGACGACGCTACAGCAATAGCAATTTTGCCTTGCCTCCTGACCTTGCAAGTATGCCAGTGGTAACAAATGTTTTTCCTGTTCCACCAGGAGCATCCAAGAAAAACATTTTACCCTGGTTTTGCCCAACGCTTTCAAGGACGGTGTCATAAATTTGCTTTTGCTCTGAAGAGAACAAAGCGACATGGTCATTTCGTATGGTGGTCATTTCGCGTTATACTCCCGATTTTCACGGTCTTGATACGGTGATGATTGGGGAGCTGGTAACCCATATTCGATCAGTGGATTGCCGCCGATAGAAAGTACCACATATTGAAGTGAACTGAGACAGGTGTTCAGCACGCGTTCATCAGTTACTTCGACTTCGTCTCCAGTAGCGCGCCTCAAAGCTCGTCGAAAATCTTCAGACAGATGATGGGGATACTTCTCTCACAAAGCTACCGGGTTCGCGACTCCACAAAACACCAAGATGACGGCAAACAGATGACGCATGCGGCTGGGACTGTCACTGACGCTCGCCTCCGCGAGGGTGTCATGAAATGAAATGATCATCATCAATGAACATAACTTTTTTGTAATACTTAACACCGCATTTTTTTTAAATTGTCTTCCTCAACTCTGCTCAAGATTTTGAGGGTTTTGTTGGAACTTGAATTTGTCAAAACGAACTATACGATACAACTTTTATGAAGAAAATGCACATCACCATCTATGAATTTTAAGAATAACTAACTACTTACCTCGCCAACATGATCAAATTTAAATTATTAATTTCCAAAAAAATGTTAACATGTAGGTAACTTGATTTGATTTTTATGAAATCTCATAGATGGCGCTGTTTTAAAATTGTCTTTATACTACTAACATTCATCTATCTATACATATAATAAAATCGTAGGAAAGTCAAAACTGTACATTGAATATTTTTAAAAAAGAATACTTGGGGCGTGATCTACAATCGATACCGAAGCCAAAAATATAGTTTTTAGAATTTTTGTCTGTTTGTCTGTTTGTCTGTTTGTCTGTTTGTCTGTTTGTCTGTCCGGGATAAACTCAAAAAGTACTGCATGGATTTACTTCAAATTTTGCATGAATATTACTAAGAGGTCGGGTCAACATATAGGCTACATATTATCACGCTATCACTTACGGGGGAGGAGCTGTGAATCTTTATTTTTCTTACGCATTCTGTGACAGCGTGTAATCTAACGACGCATATCTAAATGTTGTTTTTGAGTAAGCCATGCTATTATCTAGCTTTACACTATAAAAACTACGCCATTTAAGTAACTTGGGCAGAGAAATATAGTTTAATGAATGTTAGTAGTATAAATGTTGTTTTATTTTATTTTGCGATTTTACACTTCTTTTTTTTCTTAATATCTATTTACATAAACAATGACATGAACATTTACTATTTACTGTGTAAAGTATTATATTATTTTATTTATTGTGAATGTGAGGACTATGTGGGTCATTGTTTCCGTTTTAATCATGGTCTGGCGGTTTGAGTAATTTATGCGGCCTACCCAAATGTCCTTTCTTTGGTATTGTTCGTCGAATCGCTGAGCTCCCTAAGTTTGAGTTGAGCAGCATGATTACTGACAAATGCGTGCACTGACTGGACAGGTCCACTCAAATTTGTGTGGTTCTTTCCTCAAAAGACCATTTCAGACACCAATCTACATGGTCCTCAAAATGATCTGACCAAGACTATTTCTGGATTTTTATATACACATTGACATTGATAAATTTTACATATACAGTGACATGAATATTTACTTTGTAAAGTATTATATTATTTTAATGACTGTGAATGTGAAGACTATGTGGGTTATTATTATTTTTTTTTTTGCCTTTATTTTCTCAGATAGTTTTAGTCATGGTCTGGCAGTTTGAGTAATTTATGCGACCCACCCAAATGTCCTTTCTTTGGTATTGTTCGTCGAATCGTTGAGCTCCTTAAGTTTGAGTTGAGCTGCATGATTACTGACAAATGCGTGCACTGACTGGACAGGTCCACTCAATCGGTATGGTTCTTTCCTCAAAAGACCATTTCAGACACTAATCTACATGGTCTCCACATGATCTGACCAAGATTATGTCTGGACTTTAAAAGAGACTGTGACCTCTGAGTTTGTTTCGGCCTTTCTTCTCAGAGTAGTCAGTTAGGAAACGCCGACCTCATCTCGTTTTAAAAAAATATGATTGACATGTAAAAGTGTTTGTACAAACCTACTTACAGAAATAAAATCATTTATCATTTATCATTTAAAGACAATTTTAAAACAGCGCCATCTATGAGATTTCATAAAAATCAAATCAAGTTACATGTTAACATTTTTTGGAAATTAATAATTTAAATTTGATCATGTTGGCGAGGTAAGTAGTAAGTTATTCTTAAAATTCATAGATGGTGATGTGCATTTTCTTCATGAAAGTTGTATCGTATAGTTCGTTTTGACAAATTCAAGTTCCAACAAAACCCTCAAAATCTTGAGCAGAGTTAAGGAAGACAATTTAAAAAAAATGCGGTGTCAAGTATTGCAAAAAAGTTATGTTCATTGATGATGATCATTTCATTTCATAACACCCTCACGGAGGCGAGCGTCAGTGACAGTCCCAGCCGCATGCGTCATCTGTTTGCCGTCATCTTGGTGTTTTGTGGAGTCGCGAACCCAGTAGCTTTGTGGGAGAAGTATCGCCATCATCTGTCTGAAGATTTTCTACGAGCTTTGAGGCGCGCTACTGAAGACGAAGTCGAAGTAACTCATGAACGCGTGCTGAACACCTGTCTCAGTTCACTTCAATATGTGGTCATTTCTATCGGCGGCAATCCACTGATCGAATATGGGTTACCAGCTCCCCAATCATCACCGTATCAAGACCGTGAAAATCGGGAGTATAACGCGAAATGACCACCATACGAAATGACCATGTCGCTTTGTTCTCTTCAGAGCAAAAGCAAATTTATGACACCGTCCTTGAAAGCGTTGGGCAAAACCAGGGTAAAATGTTTTTCTTGGATGCTCCTGGTGGAACAGGAAAAACATTTGTTACCACTGGTGTACTTGCAGAGGTCAGGAGGCAAGGCCAAATTGCTATTGCTGTAGCGTCGTCGGGCACATGCCATGTTTAAAATTCCCATCGATTTAGAGAGCGTCAAAACGCCTGTTTGTGGTGTGTCACGTAACAGCGATAAGGGACACGTGCTCAATGATTGCTCTCTGATCGTATGGGATGAGTATACGATGGCCAATAGGAAGGCAGTTGAGACCGTGGACAGAATCCTGCAGGACATCCGCAGGAACGAACATTTGATGGGTGGTGTCACAGTTCTGTTCAGTGGTGATTTTCGGCAAACGCTTCCCGTGGTGACGCGGGGCTCGAGGGCTGACGAGGTGAATGCTTCGTTGAAACGATCTTCGTTGTGGTCACGAGTTCGTACGCTTCGCTTGACCATTAATATGAGAGCTCGGCTTGGCGGCAATACACGTGCTCAAGAATTCTCCGATGTCCTTCTAAGTCTTGGCGAAGGCACTCTACCAGAAGAGACAGGTGGTGCTTCCAGAGTCTCTCGGTAGAGTGGTATCCAGCTTAGAAGAACTAATTCGCTGTGTATACGGGGACATCAGTCGTATACCGCACCAGCAGAATTCTTGGGTGTGTGAGCGGGCCATTTTAATGCCCGAAAATGATCAGGCTGCAGCAATTAACGAATGCATTCTCTCGGAAATTGAGGGGAATAAAGTTGTCTACACCTCGATAAACACTGTTGTCGAGCAAGATGACGCCACACATTATCCCGTGGAATTTCTGAGCTCCCTGTCAGCAAGTGGACTCCCAGCGCATACCATCAAGCTGAAGGTCGGTGTTCCGATTATGCTTCTTCGGAACCTATCTCTTCCGAAGTTGTGTTAACCGCCTTAAAGTCATCTCGCTCCACAGACACACCATTGAGGCGGAAATTCTGACGGGTTGTGGCGTCGGTGAGGCAGTATTTATACCACGCATTCCCCTAATACCTCATAACGTCCTGTTCCAGTTCAAGAGCGTACAGTTCCCCGTGAGTGTTTGCTTCGCGATGACCATCAATAAGTCGCAGGGCAACGGGTGTCGACCTCAGGACGAGTTGCTTGTCACACGGGCAACTGTACGTCGCTTGCTCCCGCGTCGCCAGTCCTGACTCTCTTTACATTTTGGCTCCTGGCAGCATAACTACCAACGTAATTTATAGGGAAGTGTTGTAAAGTATGATACCTTTGTACGTATTTTTACTCTTTTGTGTCCTGGAATGTATTCCTGCATTATTTTCTCTATTTCCTTCAGTCACATCTTATGACTGAACTCAGCAGGATTCCCATATAACTCTCTTCACTTGCTTCGCTTGCAAAAAAAACTTATATTTTAATGCTATTTTAAAAGTTGCGTACTTATAATGCTATAGCGACACTGGCATCTTAGGTATTTTTGGTGCTGTAGAGCATGCACGCAGACGACGTCGCGGGCAGCAGCTAGTTAAACTATATTTCTCTGCCCAAGTTACTTAAATGGCGTAGTTTTTATAGTGTAACGTCAGATAATAGCATGGCTTACTCAAAAACAACATTTAGATATGCGTCGTTAGATTACACGCTGTCACAGAATGCGTAAGAAAAATAAAGATTCACAGCTCCACCCCCGTAGGTGATAGCGTGATAATATGTAGCCTATATGTTGACCCGACCTCTTAGTAATATTCATGCAAAATTTGAAGTAAATCCATGCAGTACTTTTTGAGTTTATCCCGGACAGACAAACAGACAAACAGACAAACAGACAAACAGACAAAAATTCTAAAAACTATATTTTTGGCTTCGGTATCGATTGTAGATCACGCCCCAAGTATTATTTTTAAAAAATATTCAATGTACAGTTTTGACTTTCCTACGATTTTATTATATGTATAGATTATGTAGCTAATAACTTTCATTTGTGACATAAGACAGAAACACAGAAAATATATTTTTTCTGTGTTTCTGTCTGGACCAGGAAAGACTACAACTGTAGACGGCGTGCTTTCTTTTCTGCGAAAGAATCTACGAGTATTAGCTCCTCAAAGTCCGTCGCATAGGCAGTTTTGTTTTCAATGGCTATAGGATCATAAACAAACAGTGTTTGTCACTGGATATGCGACGGGATTCCCCTGGCAGAAAGATCACGCACACTAAGCAAGCCAAGTTAAGATTTTTTTCTTGAGTCACCCTTGCTGTATGTGGTCTTGCATTATCGTACAAAATTTTCTGGTGACGGCAAACAGTTGATTGTGATGTATTGCTTCTCTGCTAACTCTCTCGTTGACTGATGTGGATTTTCATCCAATACTGCCTTCAATATGTCATCATCAAAGTCAGAAGGGCATCCCCTCTGGGTTCGTCTTTCAAGGTCACATCTCCAGAACGAAATTTGACAAACCAATTTCTTACTGCCCGATCAGTTGTCACTCCTTCACCATACACACTGCATAGTTTTGAGCCGTATCCGCAGCATTATTGCCTTGTTTAAATTCCCAAAGCATCACGTGTCGTAAATGTATTTTTAGAGTCTCCCTTTTGAAGGCCAAAAAAAAATCATCGTAAAGTGTGCACCGCAAGGAAGCTGTCTAAAGACTGACTAAGTCCTACCTGTGAAGCGAAAACACAAATCTATTACCTGGGAATAAATAGCACACTAACTAATATTTGTGTGTGAACAATAATATTAGATACAATATACCTGGGCGGAAGTTATTTATGACTCTACCTAATATTTTTAATTCTAAGATCTTGTAGCTTAGAATTAAAAAAACAAATCTAGGTGAGTAGGTAGATAGAAAAACAAAATAATTAGAATGGATATTTTAGTAAAATAGTAAGGTACTTGCAGGGTAACTGGTTAAGAAGAGTTAACTAAAATACACCAAGATAATAAAAAAAATCGGCTAAGTGCGAGTCGGACTCTCACATGAGGGGTTCCGTACCACAAGGCAAAAAACGCCGAGAAAAACGCGTTTCATGTATCCCATTTAAGTTTTAACTTTAATTTTATTTTTATTATTTGTTATTAAAGCGACAATAGAGATACAAACATTTGAAAATTTAAACTCTCTACCTGTTACGGTTGATGAGATACAGCTCGCTGACAGACAGACGGACGGATAGACGAACGGATGGGCGGACGGACGGATGGACGGTCAGCGGAGATTTAGTAAAGATTCCGCTGTCCATCCGTCCGTCCGTCCGCTCATCCGTTCAAGGGTCCTGCTGGCACCCTTTGGGTACGGGACCCTAAAAATATAATTAGTTCTCTGATTCAGGTAAATTAGTTTGCGTAGTGACTTGTCGCACTAAATATCAATATTTTAGAAAGTATTTTTAGTTTCTCATTCAAATGTGGATTTTACTGTTTTATGTTGGTTGAAGGTGAATTAGCAATTAGCTTACCTATATACCTACTGTTTACGATTTAGCTAAGTATCTGTTCAAACCAATTTATAAATGCAAAAAAACAAAAACCAAACGATATCTGTCTAGCCTCTAGGTATAGGTAATCCATCAGGTATCTCTGGGGATGCTTCAGGCACCTAATCTTGTGATATATTCGCAAAGTCTAAGCCCGCAACATAATTGAATTTCATCCAATCAATTGCTGGTGGGCGTTAAGCGATATTCGGAAAATCTAGCAAAAAGTGCTACAGTGTGAATGTACCGAATTGGGGATATATAAATGTGAAATATGAAATGTGTAAATAAAGATGGCGACTGTGAATAATTATTGATCCTTTTTTATTGATACTCTTAAGTCTTAGGTACTTAAATTAGATGCCGTTTCTTATAACTGCCAACCTAGGTGTTGATGTAAGTATTAGGCTTTATTATTATTCCGGTAGGTATATTTCAACAACAGCACACTTCATGCAATTTTACCGATGCCTTTTTTTTTGTGGATGGGAAATCATCAAATGACCCCTCCCGCTCAGGGTGGAGCAGGAGGGAGTGTCAGACTCTTACTGACTAAAACCCACCCGTGTTCCTTCCTTAGCCCTTGACTTCAATACAGGAGGAATGTAAGGGTAAGTACCTGCTTGTACCTTTTTTTTTGTCGTAAGGGAAATCTGAATTTTATCCGAATTCTTTGTAAAGATGAAGGGTGGAGTAATCGTATATTTTTGCCTACTAAAACCGCTTTCGTGGCCTTTAGGTCATGCAGACGGATATAGAGGGACAATAGGGTCTTCGCCGGTTGAATTCTTGGAACGTTTGTGGTGGTATTTCTTGTACCGGCGGAGCAATTGCGTAACACATTATCAATCGGAATCGGTTTCATTTTGACGGTTCAACAACATTCATTGCATTATTTACACGTTGCGCAGACAATTTTTTCGAACTTATGAAGTAATGGATTAGCAATTTGCTTCAAAATGGTTCATATTCCGATTGATAGTGTGTTACGCAATTAGGGTGCTGGACGGCGCTTAAGTGTCTTTAGAATCCTCTAAGTAGGAGTCGAACATGCACAATCTTTTTCATGCGTTGCGTTGCCTTGCTGAGGTTATTCTCTGATGTCTAACGGTAACTCTAATACTTAGAAATCGCGGTCGTCTAGCGATTCGGCAGGTACCGATTTATCTAGATAATTTTAATAATTTATAACATACTTATTTAAATTGACTGTCTGTTGGTCTACTGGTCGCAAGTGCGACTGCTCAGCGGGTCGGGTAAAAGTTATTGACTTCATCTCTACCTAACTTCGGGAAATAACTAAGCGTGACGTTATATTATTCGTTACTTAAAAAGTCTGAGGACAACCGTTTCATTACCTATCACTTTGGTCCAACTAATTATTTACGAACCGCTATAACTTAAGAACAAAGATAAATCAATTTATATAGCCTTTCTTACTGCTAAAAGTTGAACTTAAGCAGAATTCAATTTACAATGCACAACTCACCGAGTTTACGAATGATTTACAAAGGCAGCGTCGAAAAGCCGCTGCATACGTTCTGCGTGGGTAGGTATAAGGTACTGTGTGAAAGCCCGGTACAGACCTGTTGCTGAATCGATTCGCTGAGGTCGCTTTGTGGCGCACACTCAAGCGAAGGCTTTTTATGTGGCCCGGCCTTTATTTGGACGCTCCTGTACTCAATATTGGCGATTAGGGATTATTTTGTGTAAAAATGTATTTACCTAAATGGGGATGTTTTTTCATAGCCAATATCTTCGATGTTTTCACGATGTATGAACGATAAAAAGGTTTTATTTTATCGTTTTGTAGGATAGGTTTACTTTTGATGACCTACACATCAAACCTACAATGATCTTTCATACCCGACTTAAATCGTGTTTGGTTCTGTTTATCTGAGTCGTAGATTTGTTTTCCATTTCAGATCACTTTTATTTTTTATAAAGATGGAATAAACTACCTTTGCATATAAATACATAATTATATTAAGATAGATAGATTTATTTATTTGCATAGAATGTAGGTAATACAGTTAGGTGTTACAAATATTTTTGCATCCTTATACATTCTGCCTCATGGCATGCAAAAATGTTTAACTTAAATAAGTACTAAAATTATTCTATTTACTTAAAGCTATATAATTACTTAATTTAAAAAACAAAAATAAAAAACTTTGGAACTCAAAGTGCGGATTTTATTGCGTCATGGGTATTTTGAACTACTTAAGTGTTTGTTTTTTTATTTTTGTGACCATTTTATACAATTGCTACTTTATGGTTTAGTTAGTCGTAAAGGCGTACCTTGCTACTTACTTATTAAAATACCTATAATTACATTTACATAAAGATAGCATGCTAACTTACCTAATCGAGGATTAATAGCGAAACATTTTTCATAAGTATTATTTCTAAAAATAACGGTTAGTCCATAAAATTTCTAGTCGATCGGTGTTAGTCGAGGCACGCAGCAAATTCAACGTAGGTAGGAGGATAATTCTATTAAAAAGGCTTGAAGCGGGAAAAATCAATAGGTAGGATAGCTCGGATTATGGTAATGTATGCAGCCCAGTCAAGCTTAGCCGATCACGTTTGCCTTCTCCTTTATACTTCATAGCGTTTCGTCCAAGTATCTATTCTTGGTTATTTATTTTACTCCCTCAGAATTTTTGCTTTTTTTTTCAGTTATAGTCTGAGTTACGGTAGGCGACTACATTATCTGAAAGGTAGTTCACAGGCTCGGATCCAGCCCTCAAAAAAGGTAGTGGTCACAGCCACCCGAAAACTAGCCAAGTGCGAGTCCGAGTATTAACTCGCTCATGATCGATATTCGATATACCTACTTCGTGCATTCCTACAAATGAGATGTTTACAAAATATAATGACGTCCTGAGCAAGATTTTACGCACGATTCATTGTATTTTTATTTTATTTTATTAAGGCATAATATAGGATATAATATCATCAGCCTACTGATCTCAATAGACCGTGAAAGTGTGACGTTACAAGTCTATTAGGGCATGCCCATCGTGCTCACAAGGGTGCATGTCGATGGCAGCGGAGAGGTCACTTAAGACTATGCCGACCGCACAGTGGCGCCCTCATCGTTTGTTTGGTTATTTCATACAATTTAGAATGAAAATGCAGAAAATAAGCACGTTAAGTTGTGCTTCACAAGATTATACGTTGTTATTAATAGAAGCTGTAGTTTTATATTGTTTAGTTTTATTATAATCCCTAAAACGGAATATAGTGGCCACGTTATCCGTTTTAAGGATTATCATAAAACTAAAAGTATAATTATATGATAAGATATAAGTACGTTTAGGTACGAACATTATCATAATGTAGTGATCTAATGGAATGTCGAGATTTGAGGATAGTTGTCTATCAAGCCTCTCATGTTTATTTGGGATCAGCTTACAAATTGCTCAGGGGTTGAACTGAATATAGGGTCATTAGGCATGTGCCTATAAGCTTAAATAGATTTTCCTATTAGGTATATTATTATAGTTTCTATTCTCATTGAGTCGTGTGATTAGGTACTACATATAGGTACCATTATCTATCAAAATAGAGATTCAATCATTCTGAAATGAGGACTAGCTTTTTCTGCCTTATTTACTAATTAAACACCTAAAAACGTCAAAAACTGGTTTTCAATTTTACTTGATTGTAACAGCAGCCCTCTGTTGTGCTTATCGTGGTGCCGTGGTGGCTGGGCAAAACTAATTAATTAGTTACTGTAGCTAGACCTACTTTTAATTACCTACCTAATTTTTCAAAAGGTATTTTTCTTTTGCAAATATTTCGATCTTTCTCTAGCTTGTTGTTTCGTGATTATAATAAAATTATAACGTAATTTATTTCAGATGTTCTTTCATTTTGATGAGAATTTCCGAGATTTATTATTCGAAATAGAAAATGAAGATGGTGGAATGAGTTTTTATTTTGCTAAATAAACTGCTGATCGAGATAAATTCGAACAAAGGCTGCTAGGATTAAATATTGCTATACTTATAGGCACCTTCATTGATTATCTACCTATATAGAAATACATACCCACCTTCACATTACTAAGAAGGTGTTCAATTAAATCAGTTCACGGAAACTTATAATGCGCCTGTTTTCATAAACCCTACAGCCTTAAATAAACTTAAACTTCTAAATTACTAACTTACCTACATTCAGCATGTTTACCACCGTGTCCCTACCTCCTAACCACAGATGAAATCAGCGCTCCGATCTCAGATCTACCTAGCGTTCAGCCTCAATTTCTCTAAGGTCATCCAATCCAGCTAACATAGGAGGTAAGTAATAGAGCCTTAGTACCACCGGACCTTTCAACTGGCATTCAACCAACGAAATAGCCCGACTGCCCGATAAACAGGACGGAATGGCACGTAGGAGCACTAACTAGACTAAATGCATTCATTCTGAGACGACAAGAGTAATTACTTACAAAACTTCTTAACTAGATTAACAACTGTAGGTACTTTGAGGACCCGTATTCGGGATGTTGTGGGGATGTTTCAGACCAGTTTTTGGGGGATAAGGCTGTGTTCACATGTTAGTGGAACTTGTAGCTGGGCGTGTTGCGTTGGAAAGAGTGTGAAGGCGTTATTCGTTCTATCTACACAAGTGCACATACACAGACTGTTTATTACGGAATTATTTATTCTTTCATATACTACTACTACTGTCTTCAGATTTTTCATGCAGACAGTCACCTAACTAGCACGGGTGCAATGATGTAACTCTGTTGCAACTTTATTAAAGTTGTTCAAAAATAACCAATCGAACTTATCTACCAATATAGGCTACGTTACTGACTGAATGCAGTGATTGTCACTTTTAATCCCATGTTAGCCGTGTTATATGCTGCAGAAAATCACTCTGATTTGCATTGTTACAACATACAACATTGCCACAATAGATTAATGGCTTCAGGACTTTATTACCCTCACCCTGCTTAACGCTTCCCCCTGTAACAGTAACCTAACTAAGTTAGGACCACGTAACGTGATATGGCTCTAAGCGCTCCGCAGCTGGCCAGCTACCAGTTACTCTCAGATGTTATGTAAATTTTGTGATTGTGCCCAAATTACGGACCGCATAGTTTTCAAGGATTCCTTATTCCATTTGTCTTCAGGGCTCTGATTGTTTGAGATTAATTTTTGAGTTTGCCCTAAGTTTTGAGGTAAGTCTATTTTTTACTTGCGCTATCGTGTTTTCTTCATAGATGCCGTGGATGAAACAATGTCATTTTTAGATGGTGTTTACTTACTTATCTCTTATTAGCCTGGAACAGACTGCTAGTACTTTACTGGTAGATTTTGTTATTAAAATCATGTTAAATACCCATCCTTACCTTAACATTTAGAGATCATTTCGGGTCTATTTCCTTAAGCACTTTATGAAATTAAATGCTCAAAAGGAAATGTCCCAACACAGCTTAAAGTGACCACAAAATACATAATGTAGACTAAATATGAACAGTATCCTTTAAGAGCCGGTCATGTTGGGAATACGGTCTACATTAGCTACGTATCTGTCGGGAAACTAAACCGACTATACGTAGATACCTACATCACCGTGGCAATATAACATTTCACATTGAAGTTCGATCGCAAATGTGGTGTTGAATTTGCGAGTGTACGTGCCACAGCCCGCACGTTTTGGGGTTAACGACAGATTCTCGGCTTAATAGAGCTCTATGATCATGATAGGCCTCTCGCAGCCATCAAATATGATTCTAAACGATAGTAACTTCTAACATTTGGATGAGCATGCGAAGCGAATGTTGGTGTCAGTAGTTTCATCTCTCATGTTGTTTAAATACACTTTTGACCTGCGTCTTACGCGACGCAGGTCACGCTTTAGGCTAGGCTTCAGGGAATAGCGCACGGAGAATAAAAATACTGGAAAGCTCGTTGTAAATACTGAAAGCCGTTCTCAGTAAAACAATAGACGACATCAGACATGCAATGTTTAATTTAGAATCTAACAATAAAGTACCAACTTGATTCTCAATAGCTATAACTATTACCTCCACAGTAAATAAGATAAATAAATAGCAGTTAAACGAAGTCCTTACAAAAACTTCTAAAGCCTTCTGACATTGACGATAATATCCAGGTTATCGCGACACTCATCTTAATGATAGGACAGCCATTGCTCGCAAATTATAATTTTATTCATAGTCTTGCAGCGCACTCGTTAAACGCCATGGCGGCGAATAAAGATTCAGAATAAGTAGATAAACAGCCACCCTTGGACCTTTTATTCTTGAGTTCTGGTCCGAAGTAAGAATTTAAGTAAGCCCATACGTAGGTTAACTTAAATAATTCTACTTGGTTAAAACTACTAACGTACTTATTTAGGTCTAAGGGTACAGAAATGGGGTAGAATGGAATGGAAGTTGGATTGAACTAACACGTGTGTTCCCTTTAAATGGGGAAAGAGCAATAGAATTCGTTTTAGGTTAAGGGTCTGGATTCCGTTTAGCCTTTTTCTATTGAAGTAAAACTTAGTTCTTTTTATGTAATGTATCGATCGTATCAGATTTTATCAACCCTATTTCTTACACCAAAGTTTTTTTCCGTTTGCGAAATTTTCGACGACCTTTAATTCGTAAGTAGGTCCCGTGCAACAGCATTTGTCGCCGGGATAAAGATCGTAAAGCAAGTAAGGGTCATTGTTGACATTCAAATGTGGGTAAAGGTGGTCTGAGGAGTTTAGCTACCATTACTGATTCGATCTCTGCATCTTGTTTATATAGGACCCTAAGACCTCATTTGTAGGGGAATTGAGCCAAGAATGAGCCTCTGTAATCGGTTCCGTTCATGAGTGTTGTTAACAGGAACTGGCATCCTCAGTAATTACCTACTATCGTCTTTATTAGTTGGTTATTCCGTAGACCTAAGTAGCCCAGCACGTAACTAGGTACTAGGTGCTAGAAGAACTGTAGAACTCGCTCGAGGTAATAATAAGACGACAAAGTTCTAGTAGAATTGTAGAAATATCCGTCCAAATGTTATTATGGAGTTGTCTGAGGAAACTAGCGCTTCCTGTCTAAAGAGTGTTCCGACTTTAATGAATTAAGAAACAAGTTACTGGGGTGCATTTAGTTAATGCTCGCGATTAAATGCTTAGTAGAAGTTACGTTCCTTTAGCAGTTCACCTTGTTGGCCGCTCTTAGACTGATTTGCTCTTTCGACTTCTTAAAGAGAATTTGCTGCTTTATTTGAGTTAGAATGAAAAGTTTGCTTACAATGGCCGATGAGCTCTTTATGTTCGTTTAGTTACTTTGATCATTTGAAGAGAGCGGTGGTTTTGGAATCTAAGCTATTATGGTTAGTTAGAGGTTTTTTGAATAAACGAAAAAGAATACCCCCTGGAAAACTAAAATAAAACAACAGCAAAACTGCAAATAGTAATTTTTTCAAAACAGTAATTCTACTCTAGCATAAGTTAAGCATTTTGGATTTTATGCTTCAGATGGCGCCTAAAGTATAATAAAAGCAGTAGAAATATGGCCTAAAACAGAGGGATGACATTGCAAAAGACAGTTGATCTACTGGTAACACATTGGGGTTGGCGATGAGCTTGAGTTAGTCTCAAGACTTAAAAATAAAATTAGTTGACTTTGACTTGTTTTCTCATAAAGACTAAATAAAATCGAACTAGAATGTACCCAATTATAAAAAGTTACTAGGTAAATATACCAGCACTTCGCCAGTCTCCAAGTCAATTTCGTTTCATCATCAACAAAGTAAAATAATATTTTATCCGTAAAATGGTGACATTTTCCACAGCAAAGCTGCGAGGATTTTACGGCTTTATTTTAGTGCAGCCTTAGGACAGACGATAAATTTTTCCGTCAGCATCGCCTTCGAGCTGAGACTGAGGTGACTCTAACTTAATGGCACCTTTATAATAATAAAACATAGAATGGCTTGAAGAATTAAATTTTCTATGTAATTTTTCGTGCGATGTGACCTCGGATGACGGAGAAGAGCGCCATCAGATCCCGTCGGTGTTATTAAACGTGGCAATGGGGAAATCAGAAGGATCTGTGCGTATAAAGCAATTTATGAGATCACTTATCTACTTGACGAGAGTAATATAGGGACTTACAGGTCTCTGTGATATGTACCAAATTATACCGAAATAACGTTTTAAGCTAACTGGTACATTACGTTAAACATTATAATAAGAGTACCTATTCATGTAACAAAATCAATAGAAACTAAGTGTAAGCCTATCTCCAGCCTGTTTTTAGGTCAGCGCGTGTAGTTTGCAGTGGACGGTTATGCAATTCCGTTTATTGTAGTCATTTCAGCGAGCGGGCTCTGTTGCCATTGAGCGAGTCATTTCTCGGCGCTCTCATTACGTGGAATGGTCAGCCGTGTACTCCTGTCCGTAGGTAGGTACCCTATGTACTTCTGTATACCTGGTAACTGTTACATTCAGACGCTAAAGGCACCTGTTACATTGAATGCTGAAGGAAAGGCTTCATAACTTATTCTCTACGTGGCTAAACAGATGCTTCTTAAGAACTAACTACATCTTTTATATATTCTGTAAAACGTTTTTAGTTAAAGTGGTAGTGTGGAAAGCTTTTAGCTTAGTTTCGCTTGCTTAGCCTGCTTTGTGGGGGAGAGTACTACTTCGTACATTCATTTATTTTTAGAGTTGTGCAGAGTCCTCTCAGGGTCGTAGGTACCATCTTTGGTTTATGACTCCTTCACTTACTTATAACTACGTTAGTGCACATAGGTAGGTACTCATACTAGCTTCTTTGTTTTAGTCAACACTAGTTTCGTTTCACGCCATTGCACTAGACAATTCAAAGCGAATACACGACGAGCAGCATACATTTTTGTCGAGGATTTTTTATCCAATATTGCAAATTTTTGTTCAATTGAATTTCTAACATACAATGATCGGATTTCAATTAAATTACGTACAAAGCTGTATGTACGTGATCGCTTGCTGGTTCCCATAATGAAGTAGATATGTCTCTCGCTCGACTTGTGGTCGAGTGTCGACTTGCTAGCTAGCTGAGCACACAGCTGTTTTTCACATGCCTTTGCGATTCAATAAATCGTTATTCTAATGTTTTCTGGGGCTTAGGTTTCAATGACAGCGTTAGACATAAAAATAAATTAAAAGATCCTAAGGAGAACTGTCAAAAATTCAAAATAATTCCCCCAATAAAAATGTCTAACGCTTGAAAAATCAGCCCTTAAATGTATATACCTAAATAGAGGTAAGCCTGGGTATTTTTCAAGCATCGTCTAAAAAAAGAGAAATGCGTATTTTACTATGATTGCTATTTAAATACCTACTTACTGTGGAGGAACTTATAATAACATGCGAGTTTGATTTTTTTTAAATGCAGAGAATAAATGAGTAAGACATTTCAAAATGTATATTTTACTTTAATTCAAAAGTCTATTTGGGTACCTATTGCAAAATTTTACAGCGGGTGAGTGTAATTAGAGGCACATTAAATGGGTTGCCACGGCTTTGGCAATAATCTTGCCTTACTTATAATGGCAGTCGTTAGAGACGCTCCCAATTCCACTGTGTTACTTTTTATTTCGTTCGTTTGCTATAGGGACTTTGTAACAAGTCCTTTTCTACTGGACAGCTTGTATCAGAAAGGTATGGTTATATTTAAGCGTGTGGTACAGACTATTAAACTGAACAACTTTCTCAAAGGGACCAACATCATAATCGCGAAAAAATTATAAGTTGTTCCATACAAAACTTCAATATCAACTCGACCCGAATGTTTAGGATGGCTGACTACCTATTTAATATGACCACACCTATCTGATACAAGCTGTAGGTGTATACTTTGAAAGTGGATGTATGTGCGACGTGCGGGTCATTAGATGGGTCCGAATTAGGCCCGTTCACACATTGTTGGAAGGACGAATGGCCCGTTTTTAAAACAATTTATTTTCATATGAAACTCTCTTTGTCCCATGGGACATTTAATTTTCGAAACAAAATCTGCTCCTTTTTCCCCTTTTGTTACAAACGAACGATCGTCTCTGATGTAAATACAAAAGGTAACTTTTTGTTCAGCTACGTCAGAAGCAAAAGGAAAAGTTTCATATACAAAGGAACAACATTCCCAATGTTGATAGAAATTCACAAAGTTTTTGTTTTCTTGTAAATTGTGTTATTCAATTTTTCTTTGTCAACTTTTTTTAGGATTTGTAATTAGATTTTGGTTATTGCGTTAATTGAATCTACATTATGGTAACAACTTAAAAACGACTTTCGGCTTTTAGACTCCTCCCAGAAATTAGTCTATTATGAAGGTTAACTTACATGGAATGGTTAAAATATATTTCATACATTTTATTAGTCTTGTTTTCGAGATTGAATTACCGTTAGCAGTACTTACGTAATAGAAGGCTGTTTTACATTATTGCGAATAGGGCGAATTTTACTGTATACGAACTTAGAACCAAAATAGTGGTCTGCATTATGGCTAGCTATTTATAAAGTGTAGGTTTTGTGACTGAAATTTGTATGAAAAGACACGTCAGTACGGCATGGCGTAGCAGATATACGTAAATACGCCTCAGTCGAGTCGTCGCTATCAAAATGGAATAAAATGTGAACAAAAAAGTTCAATATTGAGTGCGCCCCCTCTGTCCACGTCAGGTGCTCGAAATTGCCTAACTTGTTCTATCGACACGGCTGTCATGCTTTTATTTAATTTCCTGCCCCAACATTGGGAGTTATTGACTGGTTGATGGATTTTTCTGTTTATTTTGTTACTTACGGTCTATATCCATTTGATTTTTGTTAGACCGAAAAGAGGGGATGGCGCGTGTATTTTTTTGGTGAAATGTTGAAACAATTAGTGTTGTTAATTTTTTTTTCAACCTTCGATAATTTTAAAGCTACGCTAACTTTCCCCTTAAAGATTTTTAAGAAGTATTAAGATTAGAATTTTGTTTGTTAATGTTGATTGCAGTTTGCGTTGTAGGTTATTTAAAAAAATACCATCCATATTGCAACACACATATATTCCGAAAGAATTACAACATCGCAGAAGTCCTGCAATTAATAAACAATTTGATCCACGTAAATTCTAACCCCCTTACTAATAAATGTACCTATTATATCAGATGAATAGTTACACACCGATTTCTCTCTTTCAGTCGTCAGTAATTTGACTTTCGAAAGAAGAAGACAAAGCTTTGTGTAACTATACAGACGCTATACAACGTTTATTAGTAATGGGGTGAAACAAAAGTCCACAACACAGCGTTTATCAGTAGTTTGTACTAAAGGAAGGAGCTTCGTAACACTTTGCAGAGAGGGCGCCACTATATACAGAGTGCTACTAAATTGCCTTCTTGCAGCACGCTTGCACAAGCAGACGGTTCTAGTCACGTTTCCAGTTAGTTTTAGACTTAGCTACAACTTACAAAGAAGCAACATCTTATTTTCTATTTAGACTTGTTGAGTTATTGTGTCTAGATGTGTTTGGAAGACGAAGTGGAGGGGATTTGTGTATCTAAATAATGCTAATCTTTGCATTAATTCGTATTCAATCCAATTTATTGTTGTTATCTCCAGCCATACTGGAGGAAAGACAGTAAAAACTTTGTATTTTCATAGCTAGAGCACCAAAAAGAATGTACAACTAACTTCCAAGACAACTTTAATTCATTTACGGAAATACCTACAGGAAGAAAAACACAGAAACATGTAGAAGCAAGTAATAATCATTAAGTACTTCTTAAGACTCGGTTTTACAACTGAAACTCTTGCGTGGGCGCGTGGGTACCTACATAAGTTGAACAAAAGAGAAAAGTTATGATTAGACGCCTCCAAAACTTCCCAAAGCTTCATAGACTTAGGATAATTAGATAGCTATTGTAATTTGTTTGTTAAAAGTAACACTTTCTTGCAAGAAAGCGGTTTCATTAAAACAAACTCAACCGGGAGCTTAAAAACCCGCTGGTTCCAACTAAATGAATAGCTTGAACTGTTTAACAGGTCTCGTTAAAGAGTCGACAGGTTGCGGGTAGTTGTAAATTACTACACGCTTGTTGTGTGGGTTCATGTGTTGGTTTTATTTGCCAGAATTTAATACACTAAATGGAAAAAAAAGAGAGAGCGACATCCTTGTATCTTACAACTTATTTTATTGGTAGTCAAAACTGAGATTGAAATATAAACTACTAGCGGCCCGCCCCAGCTTCGCACGGGTGCATTTTTTTTTTAAATTTCCGAAACTTTCATACAAACCTTGTCCAGGCAATATTCGCAATAAAATAATATTGCGATTATAAATTGAGATTTATACTATCCTATCTTTCAAGTTGGATGAAACTGCACACAGTGCGCAAAATTTTAATTAAATTAAATTTATTAAATTTTATTTTAAAATCTGTTCAGTAGTTTATGAGTCCATTGCGGACAGACAACATGACACGTAATTTATATATACTAAGATTACCAGCTGTTGGTAGTAGTCTTAGTATATATGATCTTAGATCTCAGCTGTAGGTATATGATCTGAAACTGCTCTACCAATAAGAAGGTTAGCTAAGTTACTTATTTACGAGTAGGTAGGTACTTTCCTGTTAACTTAGAAAAACTTATGAAACTCAATAATCGAATCCCGAGCGGAAAGCATTCCCCACAGAGTAGTGATTCGACAAAGTTTTCGAAATATTTTCGAGAATTTCATATGGAACAAAGGACTTTTATCCATATTCCTAGGTACTTTTATTCATATTCCTAGTAGTTGGTCTGGAGTTTTGTTCAGACTATGCATACATCGTTAGGAAACGATTGCAAGGCTAAATGTTACAAAATAATCTGTGGTCGGGTGCTGCAGTGACCGGCGAGCCAGAAACTTTAAATGAACATTATGTACGCTGCCTTAATTAATTTTTGCATTCAACTGTGCAGTATGCTGTAATTAGCGTATCGCCATGTTCGATATAGCTTAACATGATTTTTTATTATCAATACTCTTATAGATTGATGTTCCCAGAATTATACAACTAGTGTTTCCGAAAAAAATATTGCACAATTTTAATAATGATTTACCTACCATTACTAAAATTATGCAGATTACTAAAAAAAAAAGACTTTTCTTTAGCAAAACTTTGGGAATCAGATTATTTAAAATCAGCAACATCGAAAGTGTTTATAATTGATTTCCGTTTTCTAGGGCTCCTAACCCAAAGGGTGCCAACGGAACCCTATTACTAAGCCTAAGCTGTTTGTCCGGCCGTCTGTCCGTCTGTACGTCTGTCTATCAGCGAGCTGTATCTTATGAACCGTAATAGGTAGACAGTTTAAATCAGAGTTACCGGTATAATAAATAAAACAAAGTGTAAAATTATAGCCCATACAAGAAATGTGTTTTATATTAAATCTCATGAACCGTTATTGGCAGACAGTTGAACTTTTACCAAAGTTTGTGCCGCTTTATCAAAAAATAATAAAAATTAAATTAAAAATAAAAGGTCCCAATAAAAGAAACGTACTTATTTAAAAAAAAATGTAGTTTCAAATATTGTACGGTGGTACGGAACCCTTCGTGTGCGAGTCCAACACGCACTTGACCAGTTTTTCACCTTTCAGGTGTTCGCGTAGATAGGAAAGCAAAAAAAAACTTTTTACAAAAAAAAAACAACCGACTTCCAAAAAAACACTACAAAGTGAAAAATAACTTTAATTTCGGAAGTCGGTGTCGTTAGTTTCGCATTTTATTTTATTGACACCGACTTAAAGTTATTTTTCACTTTGTAGTGTTTTTTGGAAGTCGGTTGTTTTTTTTTTTTGTAAAAAGTTTTTTATTTTTCACTTTTTAGGGGGCCAGTTTCTAACTTATTTATTTATTTATTTATTTTATTTATTTCAATAATATGGGAGACATACAGCTAAAACATACAGATCAAGGACAGTATATTAGTCTGAAAGCCAATCACAGGTAATTAAAGGTTTCCACCTATAAAATACAGAGAACAAAAAGTAAATTCTAAGGACATTCACAACAAGTTACTATAAACTACAGCATAATTACTATGTTGCTCGAATGCTCGCACTGCATAAGCATAACACCCTCATAACAACCATCATAACCATTATCTAAGTTACAATAGCCTAACGCCAACTGCTCATCACCTTTTACAAAATATTGCTTTTTCCGATGCAGGGACGTTAATTGTTGAGGAGTTCTCCTTGTAATAACCAGGAAAACTGGAGCTGATTGAGAAATCACCATCAGCTGCAGTTCACGAAACGCATTGTGCTTAGCAACCACATTAAAGTACCTAATCGAATCGCAACCCGTGAAATATTTATTATTGAGTAGTTCCGATGGCCATCTGTGGTCTCATCGTCAGTTCCATTTCATCGAATGCTGCTTTTTGAGAGCAAATGCACGAGTTACTATAAAAAATACCCAAATCGCTATAGGTGTGCCTATAAAATTTTAGGGTTTCCCTCGATTTCCATGGGATCCCCTCATCAGATTCCGATTTGGTGACAATGGGACCACCTCGGAAGCATATCCTTTCAAATAAAAAATAATTTTGAAAATCCGTCGACAATTGGCGGAGTAATCGCGTAACAAATACACAAAAAAAAACATACCGTAGAATTGAGAACCTCCTCCTTTTTTGAAGTCGGTTAAAAGTTACTTTAACTCGATTTTGTTACCATAATAAAGCTTTATTGTAGGTGATCCTATAAAGCTTTCTATAGGGATAAGAACAACTACGGCTTCCACCATTGTAATATTAATATGATTACCTACATAGAGCGCAAGATAGCGTGGACTAAGTTACTAGGCATGAGACAAAATAAAACATTATTATTTTATGCTTAAAGTTTTTACTATACATTTCATAATATTTATTACAATACAAAATAATCTAAGTACAACAATAGTACTGTCAAATGATTGATTAATTAACTTATAAAGCAAGTTTATTTATCTATAGCGATTTATTGTAGGTACCTAATCGACGTCTTGTCAGTTCGTTGGCCGCATCCAAATTAGTCTTGTCTAGGTATTATATTATATTATTATTATTATACACTTTTACTAAGAGTTTCCTCATGTTAAAAAAAAATTGCTTAAATATCAGTAAATTCCTCTTTTGAGTAAATTGAAAATTGTGACAAATAAATATTGTACCACATCCTGAAGGAGTTAATGCGTTCCAAAACAAAACCAACAATATAAATCTACAAATAGCAGTAATGGCTGCAGGAAAACTCACTGAGAAAACTCGATGTTTATGTCACCTCTATAATGTGTGTAACATCCTGTGAGCTGTCGCGGTCGGCGCCACCCTGGCTTGTTATGCATGAGCATTTCGCGACCGGCGCCATTACCTCGGAATACAAACTTTGCTTTTCAAAAATCACTTTAAAAAGTTAGAATAGTCATACGATCGCTGAATATTAAAATGTGTTTGGAAACAGACAAAATAACCTACATTCATTAGTCGAAAATCTCGTCATGGTTGGATACTGTTTAATGAAAAATCTCAGTCGTCATTCCACTGATTTGTTGTCGATGTCCAACGTCATATTTCGACAATTTTATTGGTTTTCGAAATAGCTAACCTGGTAACACCCCAACCCGTAGGCCATTATTCCTCGTCATCGTTATATTTTTCACTGTATGCAATATGTTCGCTTTTATTAAAACATTCACAAACCAAAGTCATGTTTTGCGTCAGTTTTTCAAACAAATGCGAACAAGGAAAAATGTCGTTATTCCCGTAGAGTTATTCAGTCGAATATCATACACAATGGTCTATCTCAGATGTATCGCTCGTTAGTGCCCGAGCCCACTGAAAATGATTTATAACTGTAGAAAGAGAGGGCGGAGAGTGGGGGGACAGAAGCCTTTCGTATTTACTTGTATGCTATGAAATACATACTGAACAAATTGTAGCTATAAATGAAAGAGGGTCGGCTTTGATAGTGTAAGAAACAATGTATGGGAAGAGAAATAATGAAATATAAACACCAAATATAATACAACATTATTTATTAGGTATATATCTATACCTACAGTGGGTGGAATGTAGAATACATAACATACATAAACTTTAGGCTGGGTCGTTTCTCCATTGAAACACTCTCGCCTGTTTTCTTTCTGGTTAATGACCACACAGCAATGATTTTTTATACAAAATAATAAATATTAACTACTTGTATGTCCCTATATTTTACTTTTTGATGATACATTATCTTTATAACCAATAGAACCCTCAGAAAATGCCGATTTAAGCCGATGTCAACAGAGGCCTAGTGTACAAATTAGACAACTATTAATAAAAGAAGAAAATCATTGGGATACAGTATATATCCTTCTTATTCAGTTTGCGAAATATATTTTAAATTGGTCCAATATTGGACGAGGAAATAGGCGAGAGCCAAACATCTAATTATGACTTTTTACTTAGGTTTTTTCAAAAGTCTCTCTGACAGGCTCCACACACACACACACACACACAGGTCTGACAGGGGGGGGGTTAGGTGATAGTAGGCCCCCAGAGTTGCTTATATTTGCTAATAAACTTAAGAGGAAATGCGGTTTTTTTTTCCCATCCACAAAAAAAAAACCGCATTTCCTGTTAAGTTTATTACCAAATATAAGCAACTCTGGGGGCCTACTATCACCTAACTTCTTTTAAGTTTTGCTCTGAATTGGTGAACTGGTTGTAAAATTACAGCCATTGTACAACTTAGTGGTTAGAGTTCATTACTATGACTACACTGAAGTTACTCCCCTCAGGTATTATCATCATATCTGAAGCTTAAGTTAGCATAGCTCTCACTTTTGATAGGTCAACACACCAACTGACAGAAAGGAAACGACCATTTGGTATGTACAGAGGCCAGCACATCAAGCTACCCCAATCTGTCAGATTTTCCCAATTGAATGTGAACCTTATTCCTTTGTGCTAAAGTTGAAAATCTATCAAAGAAATTTGACAGATTGGAGTAGGTTGACCTGCTGGCGTCTGTACAAGCTAAATTCAGACTTTTTCCCATGACGAATTCGATGTTAGATTATTCTTTTATTTATTTTGTTACTATTACACCTAGAGGTATGTTGTAGAGATAGTTTTTCTTTTAATTTTGACAAACTATATTTAATTATTTATAAAAAAAGACTGTATTTTTGAAAATTTACATTGGGACAATTGGAAGTTAAAATATAAATTTTCTTCTCACAGTAACATTAATTGAATAAAATAATGTTCAAAATAGATTTAAGGAAGACTTTAGCAAAACAACGCAGGGACTGAAATGGGATTCGTGCAGTGCAAACGATGTGAATTAAAACTAAAACGCAGCTGTGCTGGCTAAAAAGTACGTAATTATGCAGTCGTCCGAAATCCATTGTGTATCATAAAAGTCTGTACATACGAGCAACCACCTCTAAATTTGTATGTACCTATTTCATTAATTGTTGACTTGAATGTTCTTAGTTATTTGGCTTTTACAATCCAGACTTCTAGGTTTCATGTTGTAAGCACAAGGGCCTGTCAATGTAATCTTCATAAATATAAAATTCTCGTGTCACAATGTTCGTTCCCGTACTCCTCCGAAACGGCTTGACCGATTCTCATGAAATTTTGTGAGCATATTGAGTAGGTCGGAGAATCGGCCAACATCTATTTTTCATACCCCAATTTTTTTTTTTTTTGCAAAACGACGTTTGCGGGGTCAGCTAGTTTCTTTAGAAAATAGTAACTACCTGTTTATTTAAAATATGAACACTGTACATATCTATAAGTTAACAAGATAGTCATCGCAATAAGGAAGGTTTTTGGAGGCATTTACAAACTCAATGTGTTCGCGATCTCTAGCAGAGAGAGAACGATGGAGAAATTGACAGTTAGAAAGACACTGATGTGGCTATAAAAATAATATTTAATATCGCGTTTATCCCATAATGAAAACAATTTCATTAAAAAAATCCAGTCAAAAATTGTGCCTAACCCAATCCAAGCTTACCAAAACTAATCTCGGAAACGACATTTTCCTCATTTTCTAAAGTGGTAGTAAGTACTTCTCATAATACTTTAATGTACTTGCTAAGAAATCATTTCCAATTCATTGACCACTGAAAAGAGTTTTACTTTAACTGACACGCAACGCTAATTCTATCTAGAAGACCGTTTATTTTTTGGAGAAAGTATAATTGAATTAAAAAGTAAATTGTCACTGTCAGTGTCAGTTTATCTCGGCGGCAAGGTAAATGCCCCAGAGAAATAATTCGTTTCGGGCCATATTAAATTAGAAAGTGCTTAGTTAAATGGAAATTATACGTTCGTCAAGACACACGAAGACTTTAATCGATCATTTGTATTGCAACTTGATATTTATCATATGATGGACCGGGTCTATGGAAAAGAGGATGAGGATAGAATAAATTTTCCAGTATTTAATAATGTATTTCCATACCACAATGTGTATAGTTTGACGTCTCACCTCGCAACGCTACACTGTCACCACATGATGCTGGCAGAATAGTCGACACCGGCTCAGTTGCCAAAGAGGAAAAAAAAACGTAAGTATTTCCATATTTTGCGGATGTGTTTCACCTTACATTGATAAGGATATCCTACTTCCTACTCCTACTATAATAATATTATAAATGCGAAAGTTTGTGAGTATGGATGGATGTTTGTTACTTTTTCACGCAAAAACTACTGAACGGATCTGGATGAAGTTTGGCACACATATAGTTTATAACCAGGAATAACACATAGGATACTTTTTATCCCAATATTCCCACGGAATCGAAACTTGCGCGGGTGAAACCGTGGGGCGCAGCTAGTCATACATAAGTCAATTCTTGAAGTTTACTGATAATCTATATACAGGGTGGTAATTAATGGATAACCTCTTCAGGGGTCATTGTACTTATCATTATGAACAACTAATACTATGGGACTAAATCTGAAATCGCGCAAAAAGAATCAGTAGTTTCCTATATTTTGACGAGTTATGCGAACATAAATGTAGGGAACAGCTGATTTTTTTTCGCGATTTCATGAGTGGTCCTGTAGTAAAAGTTGTTCATAATAATAAGTACAATGACCCCTTAAGAGGATGTGCATTTGGATTGAGTGATCTTTTTTTATTTCGTGACAAAATCTGATTCTACATTTAGTCAAAAATAGTCAAAACTCATAGCCCAAAGTAAAAAATTTGTCACTCACAAGGGTCTTCAGCTATTGTCCAAAATGTGGATCACTCAAATCAGACATTTTGCAAAAACGGCTATGAGCTAAATCTCAACAAAAACTTACTCTACTGACTAAGTTTATACCTCAAAAATTTGTTAACAAATTGTCACAATATTTTTTAAAACCATCAAGCCATTTGAAGCTACTTCCAGGTATTTAAGCCAGTATCATTGGATCACTCAGTACAGACACCATTTTGTCTGAGAGATCGTTCTAATAAGGTTTAGGTTGACTTTTTCTATACAACTTTTTTTTGTATCCTAAAATGTGTGTTCCGAATATATTTGTACAATAAATATCATAACACAAATACCTTTTGTTAAAAAGTTATGAGTAATTCAATGTTTTTAAATTTGCTGAACTGAGTGATCCTTATGAATACTTATAGGCAACTACCTGTTTCGTATTGATTTACACAACTTACGATTAATTTTTGTACAACTTTATGACTAAAGTTTTACATAAAAATTATTTACACAGACGGCTTAGTTTACGAGATATTAGACTTTTAATTTTTTAAAGTAATTGCGTGTTGTAGGGTACATATGATTTTAACTTTTAATGTATATATTTAAAAGTTTCATATTTTATTGTTATTTGCTTAGTCGCACGTTTCATTTAGTTTTGTACGACATTTAGTGCACATAAGTGAGCTTACGTGATAGTGACAGTATCAGTGGTTTTCCTGTTTTATGCAAGAACAATATAAGTACCGAACGTATTTATTTAGGGTCCGACGTCTCAAAATTTGCCAAAGATGTAAACAACAATAGCCGCTCGAAATTGTAATTTATTCGTGCGACGCAGCAAATAACAATAAAATATGAAAAATTTAAATATATACATTAAAAGTTAAAATCATATGTACCCTACAACACTCAATTTCTTTAAAAAATTAAAAATCTAATATCTCGTAAACTAAGCCGTATATGTAAATAATTTTTATGTAAAACTTTAGTCATAAAGTTGTACAAAAATTAATCGTAAGTTGTGTAAATCAATACGAAACAGGTAGTTGCCTATAAGTATTCATAAGGATCACTCAGTTCAGCAAATTTAAAAACATTGAATTACTCATAACTTTTTAACAAAAGGTATTTGTGTTATGATATTTATTGTACAAATATATTCGGAACATACATTTTAGGATAAAAAAAAAGTTGTATAGAAAAAGTCAACCTAAACCTTATTACAACGATCTCTCAGACAAAATGGTGTCTGTACTGAGTGATCCAATGATACTGGCTTAAATACCTGGAAGTAGCTTCAAATGGCTTGATGGTTTTAAAAAATATTGTGACAATTTGTTAACAAATTTTTGAGGTATAAACTTAGTCAGTAGAGTAAGTTTTTGTTGAGATTTAGCTCATAGCCGTTTTTGCAAAATGTCTAATTTGAGTGATCCATATTTTGGGCAATAACTGAAGACCCTTGAGAGTGACAAATTTTTTACTTTGGGCTATGAGTTTTGACTATTTTTGACTAAATGTACAATTAGATTTTGTCACGAAATAAAAAAAGATCACTCAATCCAAATGCACATCTTAAGAGGTTATCTATTAATTACCGGACTCCCTGCATACTAATAATAAAGCTGAAGAGTTTGTTTGTTTGAACGCGCTAATCTCTGAAACTATCTGACGGATTAAAAAATATATTTTTGCATTTAACAGCTCAATTCTTAAGGAAGGCTTTATTTTATATAGCATCACGCTATGACCCTTAGGAGCCGAGTAACAAGAAAAACAGTCAGAAGATCGCTAAGGGAAAACGAAGCGCCAGCACGATCACATGATGCGATGCGACGGGGTGTGAACAAGAAATTTCACACGGACGAAGTCGGGGGCAGAAGCAAGTGACTCATAAAATACTCAAGAAATGATCAGGTAGAAGCTGCAGAACTAATCTTCACACTCTAACAGAAGCTACATCATTGAAACGTGTCAGCTTCAAGACGCTTGCTATAAACTAACCCATCAAATGAAAGCTCTATTCCTGAAGAGAAATGGCGCAATATAATTTTATAGCTCATAGCTCACTATTCCTTATGTTACACAAGTAATAAAATAAAGCCATTTGCAAAATGTGATATTGAAATCGTACGGATTTAACAGTAGCGAGTAACGACGGAATGAAGTTGTACTTATAGCTGCTTACATTTCGGCACTGCGTTTCACGATATTAAATTAGTACATGTTAATTAATACACGTTTGTTACTCGAAAATGTGTTTCCATCATAATGTTTAATGGGTTTGAAACTTAAATGTTTAAATTTTTAAATGTTGCCACTAAATAGGTAAGGTTTGGTTTTTTTTGCATCGGCAATTCAATAAGATGAAAAGATCATTATGTGGTAATAGAGACGCAGAGTGCATTAGAGTGATTGTATAGAATGATGTTTAGAGAATATTTCCATCATCTATGTAGCCTTTTCCCAACTTTGTTGGGGTCGGGTTTCAGTCTAATCAGATGCAGCTTTTTTTATTTCTGAATGGGCCCGCACTTGACCTCGATCATGCACGATGGAAAGCGATGGATGAGGTCTATGATGGAACGAGCGTGCCCAGAAGATGCCTAAGGCACTGGAACTCCCACGCATCGATAAAACACAGTAGGCTGCTTGACGCCGGACTCCGGTGAGAGGGTGGTCGCAAACCAGGCGGGCGTTAGCCCTGCCACCGCAAGGCAAGAATTGGTCAGTCAAATAAGGTGTTGGGTGTGACTGTCCAGGATGCGCCGAGCACTCGGTTCAGTTGAGTAACTGGCGGAACAAACTGCGCTACACGAGGAGGCTTCTTCATGCATCCCTAACAAGTCGGATACCAGTATTTTACAAGGAGCGATTGCCTATCTGACATCCACAACCCAGTTACTGGGATTTAGTGGACATCTCCATTGCCATAAAAATCAATTTATACCTATCTATACTAATAATAAAGCTAAAAAGTTTGTTTAGTTGTTTGAATGCGCTAATCTCTGGAACTGCCGGTCCGATTTAATTTTTTTTTTTTTTGCATTTCATTGCCCTACTATTCTTGAGGAAGGTTATTGGCTTATTATCACGCTGTGGCCCCTAAGAGCCGAGCAAAAAGAAAAAAAGTCTGCGCGGGCTGGTGATTCGATGCGTCGGTGTGGGTCGGGGGAACAAGAAATTTCATGCGGATGAAGTCGCGAGCAGAGGCTGGTATATTAATAATTCTCGTTTCTTTTTTGTTTGTAGCTTCATAAAAAACAGATGTCAACGTTGCCTTCATATTTTAAACTTTGAGTTTATAATTTAGTTCTAAGTTAAGACTGACTTGAACGAAGTTTAGGACACTTTTAACCCTTTAACTTGAGACGCCGAGGTAAAGTGAATAATTTATTTTGAAGTTTAACTTAATAATTATAGGTAGGTACTTAAAGTAAGCGACTACAACAGCCACAATACTGGACGTATAATAGATATGCAACTTTTCCCAACTATGTTGGGGTTGGCTTCTAGTCTAACCGGTTGCAGCTGAATACCAGTATTTTACATGGAGCGACTGCCTATATGACCTCCACAACCCAGTTACTGGATAATACGATACCCATTGGTAAGACTGGTTGTCAGACTTTCGGGCTTCTGCCTACCCGTAACGACTGTCAAAGATCCACGAGTGACAGTCGTAACCAACTGCTTAATGTGCTTTCCGAGGCACGGAGGGGTCTCGCTATGTAAAGATGGTCACCCATCCACAGACGAACCGCGGAAAGCGCAGCTTAACCTATATAATATAAATTTAGGATATCATATTGTAATCATCATTCTCCTGCCATTATCCCAATTTATTTGGGGTCAGCGCCACATGTACCTACATATTGTTCTTTCATAATTATCTATATTGAGAACACTAGTGCCCAGTAGTGTCGGCCCCGACTGATTAGTTGTAGGTTGTAAGTTCGAATCCGGGCAGGCACTTTGTGTATTTAATTTTCATCACTACGACTACACTACTCAAAACGGTAAAGGAAAACATTGTGAGGGCTCAAACAGCTCACAGGGCATGTCCTAGAACCAAAACTTGATGACATGTAACATCCACCAACCCGCACTGGGCCCGCATTGTGGATCATGGCTTATTTCCTCTTACAAAGTGGAGGCCTGTATCCCAGCAGTGGGAACATTATAGGCTCATTATGTACTTCTCTATTAATCGTCATTTCGGTAGGCACCCCCTTTTTAGTTCCACCATCTTTCACACAGTCTATCCACCGTTTCTTCGGATATTATAATTTATATTATATTAAAATAACTAGCTGACCCCGCAAACGTCGTTTTGCAAAAACAAAAATAGATAGACCTACTGAATATGCATATAAAATTCCATAAAAATCGGTCAACCAGTTTCGGAGGAGTATGGTAACTAACATTGTGACACGATAATTTTATATATTACCAGAAAACATGGTGAAAACAGGGGGAAACAGGGTGATTTAAATGGGAAAAGTCTGCAACTGTTGTTATTTTTTAAGCTTTAAAAGTAGTATTTGTTAGCCTTAACTCTAAAATTGATGTTGACTATGGTTCTTCAGAACAAACTCTATCCTGTTAGTTTCAGAATTTTCTTATCTCAATGAATCAACCTGATAAATAAACAAGGATAGGTGTTTTTGAAGTAAGTTTTTTTGCACGAATTAATTAAACGCGTGTTCGACTGACACGCTGTTTAAAAATAAATCCAAACGCGAATTGTCAGTACATTCACGTACATTGTTAAACTTGTCTCATTCATTCATTCACTCCCTGTTCGAACGCAACAGTGTTTCAATTAAGCCGGTCCATTCGAAGGTTCGCAGCGAAATAATAAAAATGATTATTTTGCACGAATAACGGCCTTTTTCATATATATTGAGCGACAATTTGTTTAAACAAGCCTATTTGAATTATATCGACGTGACGCATCGCCGCGAGATATTTTTTAAAACGTTCACCTTTTTTATTCGTGTCTATGGTATGTTTGATATTCGGCTGCTGTCCGTCCAATTTTCTCGTCGCGAAAAAATATTGTTGTAGGGGAACGTGATGATATGTAGTATAGCGGGATTACAAGTGACAGTTATTGTCTAGTGAATATAGGCTAACAGATTGTTTTGGTTCTGACTTCTTGTCCTGAAAACTCGTTGTATAATATCCTCAAGCTTAAAGGAATAACAGCTGCCTATCGTCCACAGTCCGCAATTCCCTCGTCGTCTCTTGCCAGTAGTCCAATATTAATTTAAAAGATTGCCTCAGAGCCATTAAGTTCCGATAGCAGCGATTCCATTAAAGTTTTACACTATAAAATTCTCCATACTAGCTGAAAGTCCATACGTATGTAATACCTATATATGTATATTGTGCTTGCTGTTTTCAGTTCACAAGCAGAGCATCCGTATAAAAACAGACCTTTGCAACAGGTTGAGAAAATGGGAAGGCTATCCCAAACAAAGACGCGAAGAAAAACTTAGACAATGCTACGTAACAGGTAGGCGATTACCCTGGCGCTTTTTCAAGGAAAATGTATACACAAATAAAATGTATAAAAAATCAGATGCTAAAAGTTACACGCTATAAAATAGACATCTATTAAGCATCATAACACTAAACTAGCACATTGTATCACCTACGCCATTTAACCCTTGAGGGAACAAACCCTCCTGACATAAAAACAACCGTCAAATAGCCTTATGGGGCCTATAACCGTAACTATGTATGAGTTACAGAAATTATTTTGTATTTTAAAACTAACAGCGCTACGTGTTACGGAAATTGATGGTACATATTTTTGGGAACAGCTTGTAGTTTAATAGCTTTTAGAGTGCGATATATATATTTTTTTTGGTAATTGCACGGGCGTTACATTTTTTTATATTGGATGGAAGCCCATCCAATATAAAAAATATAACGCCCGTGCTATTGTGCGTATATCGGATGGGCTCGGTTTTGGTCACATAATTTTGTTGGTTATAGGAGTTAGTTGATTGCAAGTTTGCAATTGGGCATGAATTCTATAATAGTGTCTGACAAAAAAATACTTCGGAATAATCAAACCGTGTGCAATGTAGGTAGTATTAGCCACTCCATCCTTTTAAACGACTTCAAAAAGGAGGAGGTTATCAATTCGGTTGTATTTTTTTTTTTTTATGTTTGTTACCTCAGTACGCCGTCATTTATGAACCGATTTGGAATTTTTTTTTTTATTTGAAAGGATATGCTTCCAGATTGGTCCCATTTTTGTCAAAATCCAGTTCTGATGATGGGATCCATGAGGAATTGAGGGAACTCCTCAAATATTATAGGCATACATATAGCAATTTTGGTATTTTCATCAACATGTCAAGCATTTGCATTCAAAAAGTATAATTTGGTGAAGTGGAACTGATGAAGGAGACCACAGATAGCCACAGGAACTCTTCAATGATAATAAGTATTTCACGGGTGGCGATAAGATATCTCGATTAAGATAGTTAAGCGACTATGACGAAGCAAATTTAAATAAATGATTCTGACGAAAATGGTACCATCAAACCGATCTGATGATGAAGCTGGAAGGTAGGTACCGGAACTTCGTAATAAAACCATGTATTCTAGCCGTGTTTGGGCTTATTGGAATTGTCATGAGATGCACTCTGACTATAAAAAGTAAAAAATAAAACTTTAAAAAAAAAAAAAACAACCGAAAAAAAAACACTACAAAGTGTAAAATAACTTTAATTTTAATTTTGGAAGTCGGTGGCAAAAACGTAAATACAAAACCAAAGACACCGACTTCCGAAATTAAAATTAAAGTTATTTTACACTTTGTAATGTTTTTTTTTTGAAGTCGGTTGTTTTTTTTTATTAAAAAGTTTTTTCATGGATAGTTACTTTTGCATTTTTTTTTACACTTTGCCCTACACTAGGAATTACTCCTGTATCGTGGGTGCGTTTACAAACATTTAAACTCACATACACAGACAGCCAGCAGCATTCGGAAATAAGTAAGCAAAATGTGTTGAAATATTTATATTTAAGACTTTCTAAGTACCATTATTATGTTATGCAAATGAAATATATTCTATTCTATAGGAGGTAGATTTGTCAACAGTTAAAGTGCAACGGGTGTTGGTTATATTACAAATTTTAAACGTCACATTTTTTTTTTGTGGGTCTGATTATTATTATTATTTATATTTCAACAACATATACTTATTTATATTTCAACAACATATACTTGTATAAGATGGCGTCTGCTATATCCGTAAGTTCGGAACCCCCGCTCTCCACCATATTGAACGAATCGTCATCCAGTTCTGCTATAAATTTTACTATACCCGTGGAATCACCGACTTAAAGTATGTACTTCTGCAGCTTTCATAGGGGTGTATGTGCCAAAGGGTTAAATATTACGGCTAAATGTAGGTTTGTAGGTTGGTAGTGAGAAAATCGAAAGTGATTTCTAATGGTGGGTACACATATTGGAACGCAACATGAAATGTTTACACATGTTGAAACAAATTAGCTTTGGGAATAGTTGCATTGCATATGTTCGAGTCACATATGTGTACCTATCATAAAATAGTAGGCTTTAGGTAGGATTTCGTAGACGCGCGTAACGCGTGTCCTCCCGTAGTTGTGCAGTCTTTCGTAGACGCTCGTAGCCGCGTATAGGTTCTTGTAGACGCTCGTAGCCGCGTATAGGTTCTTGTAGACGTTCGTAGCCGCGTATAGGTTCTTGTAGACGCTCGTAGCCGCGTATAGGTTCTTGTAGACGCTCGTAGCCGCGTATAGGTTCTTGTAGACGCTCGTAGCCGAGTATAGGTTCTCGTAGACGTAGCCGCGCGTAGGCTCTTGTTGATTCTCATAGCCATGCGTAGGCTCTCGTAACCACTCGTAAAGTCTAATAGTCACACGCTACGTAGGCCATCATGTAGTGATGATTTATAATATGTCCTTATAATTAACATTTAATATATTAATTATTATTATCAATTACAGTTAGTAGCAAAGTGTCGCCTAAACACAAAGTTATTGTATAAGTTTCGTTACAATCAATCTGACTAATTAATTTTAACGATGTATATGAGTATAAGATACGAAGTTTTCCGAGAAATTGAACATTCGCTGGCAAAAGTACAAAACACGAACTAAATTGTTAATAAAATGAAGTCGGAACTGGCCGGTTCTTATGGATAAGTTTTAATTTTCATTAAGACATTGCTCTTGCAATTTTAGTAAGAATATTTCTCGCGGACGTCAGACGTTCTTATTCGGGATATATTTGATGGCTTTACGAACTTTTTAAAAGAGTTATATCACTTTATTCGATATTTATGTGATGAATATACGAGTACATATGAGTAACATGAGATATATAGACAAACCATTTATTTGGTGCATACAAATAGTATAGCACACAAAATCACAAATAAAAGATAACAAATGAAGTAATAAATAGTTAATAAAATCAAGGTACTTTTCTTCTTTTCGTGGCGATGGTACTGAAAAACGGAACCTTTGTAGGATCACTTTATTGTCCATCCGTCCGTCTGTCTGTCAAGACCCTGTATATGAGGAAGGTTATAGGCTTTTTAACATCATTCTACAACTCTTAAAAACAGAAACACGCTAAGCGAAAACGTAGTAAAGCGCGGGCGGGTGATGCGATGCAATGCAGTGGGTAGGGGAACAAGACATTTCACGCGGTCGAAGTCGCAAGTGCAGAAGCTAGTAGGTACTTAATTTAATAAAGCTGAAGAGTATGTTTGTTTTTAGCGTTCCTAACCTCAAAAGGTAAAAATGGAACCCTTATAGGATCACTGTGTTGGCCGTCTGTCTGTCTGTCTGTCAAGACCTTTTATCTAGGGAACATGTAGAGGTAACGAGTTGAAATTAAAACCATATACTCAGGTCTACAGTTCCTTAAAGCTGTGAAAAACCTAAGTTAACTTAAAAAGAAATACGGCCGTTTTTGCCGCAAAAAAAACGTATATATTTCAACACTCTCAAGGGATAGGGTACTTTCCGTTGACATGAAATTTGGCAAGGAGCAATGTCATGTCGTACAAGTAAAGAAAAAATCCGAAAACCGTAAATTTTTAGTTAAATTTACGAGGATTCCGTACACATTTGTACGGAATCCTCGTTGCGCGAGTCCGTCTCGCACTTGAGCGGTTTTTTTGTTTGAACGCGCTAATGTTTAGAACTGTCGGATTTGAAAAAATCCGAAGGTTATAGGCTCATAACATCACGCTGCGATCCTTAGGAGCCGAGCAAATGGAAAAGAATCAGAAAGAACGTTAGGCAAAAACGAAGTAATAACGCTGGCGGGTAAAATAATAAAAGTGACCTCAAGATTGATGCTCACCTATGTTCACAGTCCTACCTCTCTCAACGAAGCCGACGCGTTTAATGGAGTGTCAATTAACGTGGCAAATGCATGACACCCGATATATTCGGCGCGCGATCGTTATTCGACGCTTAACACCCCGGCGCAATTAACCTAACTTTTACTACAATCCACATTTATTCAAGTTATGTTTTACAGTTCGAAGCAAGAGGAGTATCCACCTTATACAGGGTTATTTATAAATTGGCTAGCTAAACTCCGCAGACGCGAATAAAAAGATACGATGTTTTTTTTTGGGAGTCAACGACCGCTGTAATTAATTATGAGTAGAGAAAATTTGTTTTCTTATGTTTTATCGTGTTAAGATACCAACAACCACGTCTGTGAAGTTTACACAAAAAAAAAAAAGATTTTTTAAACTGTATCGACATTACTTAACTGTGCACAAAAAAAAAAAAAAGATTTTTTTATCATGGTTGGATATCGATATAGCGTCTGCAGAGTTTAGCTAGCCATTTTAAAATAACCCTGTATAAGGATTGTAGTAGGTGGCGTTCTGTAGTTTCTGCCGATCCCCATGGGAAAAAGGTTTGAGTTTATGTTTGTGTGTACGCTTAACAGTCACGCGTGTAGTGTTATATATTGTTTAAAGCTTTCATGTGTGCTGATCCCCCAACCTTCAGCACTGTTTGCAAGGGTCCCCAAGTTAAATGCCGCGAATCAATATTTGTTTGTGCCCTCTTGACGTTCTAAATCCGACCTTTCACAAAGTTTTGTTGCCCTCCAATAGATTATTAATTTACGTTAATACCCGTCTCTTGTGTTTAAATATTTTTCCACAGAGCCTATTCCTAACAACTTTACTTTAGCATTTCCATTATTCATGTCATAGGATTAAATTTTAACGCTATGCTAATGGTTCGTTAAAACATTGTTATAATTTATGCAACAACATTGTAAATAACGCATAATTCCCCTTTCATTGAAAGTCCTCCTTTCAAACGAGATACCGATACATTGAACAGTGTAAATATTCAAGATAAGTATCGATAACAGGAACTTTTTGTTAAACCTGTTGAACGGCCGGGTACTGTGGACAAAGCTAGTGTTGTGTTCCATACGGGGTGGAGCGAAATTGCAGCCTTTGTATCGATGGCGCGGAAAATAACCGCTTAAAGTGGAGCTTCCAGCGGTCTGTTAATTAATGAAACGTTGATATTTTCATTATAAAGCTTTGTCATGAAGATTAAATTGCTCTTTACTGTAGTGCGTTGGACATGTGACAATATATTGGTCATTTATCTTTTGGAACAGTTATGGTGGATATTATTGGCTTATGATGTTGATAGTAGGTAATTAAGTTCATACTTTCGAGTAACAGTACCAGAGAGGGCTTGTGGCTAAGTAATAATAGCCGCACGGTTCGATCGATCAGGTTAAACTACGCTTGCCGCGGTTGGTCCGTGGATGGGTGACCATCTGTATATACCAAGACCCCTCCGTGCCTCGGAAAGTACGTTAAGCCGTTTGTCCTTGCTGTCACTCGTGAATTTTTGGCGGTTGTTATTGTCGTCAGAAGCCCGAAAGTCTGACAACCAGTCTTACCAAGGGGCTTCGTATAACCCAGTAACTGGGTTGTGGAGGTCAGCCAGGCAGTCACTCCATGTAAAATACTGATATTCAGCTGCATCCGGTTAAGGCTAGGCAGATGTGGACTTTCAAGTACTAGTGACGGCTTTATGAACGAAAGGGTGTCTGTTTTAAAAATATATCTCTTATATGAAGAGTGCTAACTTTCGGAAAAGGGTCGAATACGAATCTAAAGTGTCATAATATTTGTCACCCACTTACATTTTATATGACAACAAAATTGCCCCAGCAAAAGTCTTCGTAAGTACACGTAAGCCAGCCCATCTACACATACACACTTGGAGTTTATATGGTCATATCGTTTAATATGTAGATGCACACTTCGCTGGAGTAATCTCGCAAATCGTCGCCATCTTTGTCAATGGCCTGCAGGCTGTTGCGGTTCGCCGGACCACCGTAACTCCTATCTATAACATCTGACACTCGTGACCTTATTTTAATAAATAATGTTGCCTGTTATTACATCAAATAGGTGCTCAGGAGCAGCGGTGCCGGATGATTTATAGTCTCGCCGGCTTCGCTCTGTACAATAAACTCACTTTATGTTTACTCCCAAAATATTCTCAAGTTTTATCGCGCGGAGAAAAAGTTTTTTTGAGTTGGTTTTTATTTCGAAGCCTCTTTCAGGGTTACGCCTTATTCATATTTGTAGTAAAAAATACCTAGAATGCTTAAAATATTGAACGTTTTGCACTATGTATGAATTGCCGATTTTTTTCAGCACCTGTCTTAACCGTTCTCGTCCTCATGCTCATAGTTATTTAAACTGAAATATATATTTGCATTCTTTTATTTCATAGTACGTATGAATATTTTAAAGTGCTTTTCAGAGCACATTTATTTCAGAAAGGTTCAGCTACCTACGGATGTGTATGAGACCAACAGTAAAGGGAACTGTTTACCGCCGATTCTAAGCCCCGGCTTAAAATTGAAGGAGGATTATAATTTATCGACGCGTCTGGTAATGCGACCGATTATCCGGCTTCCGAACCACTGGCGGCATTAAACACCGCCTCGGAAATCGGCTTTTGAAGCCAATTGACGTGAGGACCCGACGTCGTACTGAATCCTCAATTCACTGTCATAGTGGAGCTAACACCAGGATTTAAAAATGAGGTCACAGAAAGCTGAGAAGTAGACGACATAAAATTTCAAAGAATTTCTTGCCACAATAATTTGCTTACAATATTTTAGTATGGGCTCAATAAATATCCATCTCGAAAAATTTGTATTACAAATAGGTAGAATTTATGGCCTGTATAAAGTGCTTCCTTTCAGGTATTTATTTCCATGAGTTGAAAAGTATTTCGACGTTCCAGCGATATATATCGCTACTTTCCATCATATGAACCGTAAGCTAGACATGCATGTTTGCAAAACGAAACAGTTATCGCAAGTTTCATAATAATCTGTTTTGGTCGTTATACAACGTGTAACGTTAAATGCGCAAAACCTCATACACCCCAATCAGAGCATTGAGTTCAAAGCATAATACAATAACCAAAACTATTTTTTTAAAGCTAACACTTATTATTAAGAAATCGTGTTGATCCTAGCATTACTTTATGCATTCAAAATTAAATTAAGTCTTAGTGCCTTAAAGTAAGACTTAATTTTCTTTGGCTCAATTGGCGGATAGTATGGCAAAATACATAATTTTCGAAAAAAAAACCTATATTAAAAGTCAATTATGAACAAACTGTCAATTATGAACAAACTGACTTCAGGTTTTGCGCATTTAACGTTACACGTTAAATAAACTAAACTATTTAAAAATCTACTTATAAGTATGCGTGACCTGCCCAAGATGCCCCTGCCTGACCTTCGGAGATTAGTAAGGTCATTAATTAGAAGTTACCCGACTTGATAAGGGTAGGTTTGTATAAATTGTGTTGTCAACTTGTAAGATGTGCGTGTGGTGTGAGGGCCACTTTGTTAAAACTCTTTGAAAATGTGCTTAGGATTTAGTGAACATTCCCAAAGAATTGTGAAAGTTGGAATCAGATTTTGTGAAAGTCAAATAAGCGAATTATGGACTGTAAAGTTGGGCCCTCAGTTCTCACATAGAGGATTGAGGGCCCACCTGTACCTGATAAACTATAGACACTACAGAAAAAGTCTTAATGTCAAAATCTAAGCTAATGTCAAACAAAATTTGTGAAAACAAGACATTACACGATAAACTGGACTCATTGGAGGAACTATTTCGTTTATTAAAGATATTTTGGTTATACCTCTGGCTTTTTTAACCGACTTCTAATTTTTCCTAGCCTGCTTTGTCCTGATCCTGGACAAACGCCATCATTCGCGAGCCCACTCGTCCTCCTTCCAGCTTTGATGGAACCTTTCCAGATCGTCCCGCCAACACCTACGTTGCCTGCCGCGACCTCGCCTTACTGTCTCAGGGCACCAGTTCTGTGCCCACAGTTTAGCCGGCATGCAGCAGACATGTCTTCCTCAGTCCCATTAAAGTTGGGCAGCCTTTTGACCCACGTCAGCTATATTAGTTTTAGAACGCAGTACTGTTTCGATATCACTTATCTATACTAATATTATAAAGAGGAAAGGTTTGTATGTATGTTTGTAACGAATTGGCTCAAAAAGTACTGGACCGGTTTTTAAAATTCTTTCACCATTTGAATGCTACATTATCACTGATTATTATAGGCTATTTTTTTTCTTTTTTTTCCACCCGTGCAATGCCGGGACGGACCGCTAGTTTTAAATATGATACTTATAAGTCGGTACTTGTAGGTTTAGGTACCAATGACTGAATTAGGGGTATTATAATTAGTTATATCGGTAGGCCCAATGTCTGAAGACTTACAGCTTTTGAAGCCATGTTAATGATTTTTTTTTACTAAAGAAAATAACTCATATTACTTTCCAAGATGAATTAATAAAACTTAAATTTGCTTTTAGTTTCTCTGAGGCTTAAGTGGCTTAGGTTTTCATTTACTACCCAAGGTTTTGGCTACTTTCAAGTTTGTAGGCCTACTTACAAATCTTCATTTTGGCAACAGAACTTATTTTGTGAGGATTTTCCCCAGATATATTTTATGCTTTCCATTTTCTTGGAATTAATATTGACAAATATTTTATTCGTATTTGACTTTGTGTACGAGCCTCTATCAGTCTAGACATGAAATTTGTTCAGCAGATTGATTGGGTTTTTACTAAAGTAAATTTTCGAAGGCCTGTGCTAAACTTGGGATCTTGAACTTCAGCATTAGTATTCTTTGTGCACGTTCATCTCCCATTTTCGTAATGAATGTCAACGTCTTGATTTTCGCGAGGTTAAGGGATTTTCTTTGCACTTTGTTAGGCTTTCTATGATAATCTTATTGTTAGGGCAAGTTGAAATTGTTGAGTTTTACTCAGATTAAAGATTAATGAAGTAAATTTTATTATTATTTAACATTGAGTAGAGAGTAGACGACGACAAAAATTAACGCTCGTCGCCTATCCCGCAGTGTTTGAAGGCTAAGCTAGGTCTTCAACCAATCCCCCCGGTGGGTTCCCGCATTGTCGAGGCAGGGGGTTCAGTAGCCGTGGCTTGGTCACCCACTGTGAAGCGAAGAAGAACCCGAGGAGGGGCCGCTCGTCAGGGCTTTTGCCTGTAAGCCGACGACGTAGCGGCCAACAAGTAGGTTGCGGTGCCGCTTGGGCGACATCGCAACTGAGGCGGGCCGCGATGTCGTATGGGAGGCATCGCGGCGGGAGAGGAGTGCCGGTATTGCGGTGCGCCGCTCTCACTACCTTTCGCGGCCTTGACGGGGTCGCCACCGTCTGATGGCGGACGCGGTGGGGCCGCAGGGGAGGAGAGTTGTTGGTATTACGTTGGCCACTCTCCCTATCCTCTGCGGCCGAAAATTGGCTGGCGGCGGGGCCAACGATCTGACCCGCCGCAAGGGGACCAAGGGTGCCCAGACACAGGGTCGTCTGGCGCCCATGTGCTGGTGTGGTCCCTGGGGTGGTCACGGCGTGCTATGTGTTCTGGTGCGCCGGTGAAGGGGAGTACTCCCCAGAGGAGGGTCCGGTGACGGACAGCCGCGGCGGGTTCACGGATGAGTGCTAACGCGTGCCCGTGTTCCCGCCATAAGCGGCGGAGGAGGACACCGTGGAGTTTTAGTGGGTTAGAGTCCCACATAACTATACTATCTCCCCGTGGTAGTGCAGTATGCATGAGCATTTCTCCACGTTAAAAAAAAAAAAGTTCTTCAACCAGTGCGTCCTGTCCGTCATGGCATACGGTGCTGAATCGTGGACATTGATGTCGGGCTGGTCCACAAATTCAAGGTCGCTCAGCGCGCTATGGAGCGAGCTATGCTCGGAGTGTCTTTGAAGGATAAAATCAGGAATGAAATTATCCGGAAAAGAATCGGAGTTACCGACATAGCTTGCAGAGTAAGCAAACTGAAGTGGCAGTGGGCTGGTCATGTCTGTCGAAGGACCGATGGCCGGTGGAGCAGACGAGTCCTGGAGTGGAGACCTCGTATCGGCAAGCGTAGTGTGGGACGCCCCCCAGCTAGATGGACGGACGACCTAAAGAAGATAGCTGGGGTAGACTGGATGCGGAAGGCAGAGGACAGGGTGTTATGTAGCCACAGTCTGGGAGAGGCCTTTATCCAGCAGTGGACTGCGATAGGCTAAGTTGATTGATTGAACATTAAGTAGAAAGTTTACTCGAAAGCAGTGGCACAGTAGTAACGGGCTGACTTACGGGCTGTAGGTCGCGGGTTCATGACTTAGAACCGAAAATTCGAAGATATGTTACATCTACCACCCAGGCACTGGGCCTGCGTGGTAGATTACAGCCCACTCCCTCTCGAAGAGAGGCCTGTGCCCCAGCAGTGGGAACATTATACACACGAGAGCAATTAATTCGGGTCACACAAAGATATCTGAAAGTCTCGGAAACTAAGGATGATAGCTTAAGACTATGCCGACCGCACAGTGGCGCCCTCATCGTTTGTTTAGTTATTTCATACAATTTAGAATGAAAATGCAGAAAATAAGCACGTTAAGTTGTGCTTCACAAGATTATACGTTAATATTATTAGAAACGGTAGTTTTATATTGTTTAGTTTTATTATAATCCTTAATTTAACGGAATATAGTGGCCACTGTTATCCGTTTTAAGTATTATAATAAAACTAAACAATATAAAACTACCGTTTCTAATAATATTAACGTATAATCTTGTGAACCACAACTTAACGTGCTTATTTTCTGCATTTTCATTCTAAATTGTATGAAATAACCAAACAAACGATGAAGGCGCCACTGTGCGGTCGTCATAGTCTTAATGCAGATTGATTGCAGATTAGATTACTACAGATTGTAAGGGAGAGGTGAAGTACTGTTAATCTAATGTCGGATTTGTTTTGTGGGACTGAAATTGAAGAAATAGATCGCTGTTTTGTTTTAGAAATTGAATGCGATAAGTAGGTGTTTCTATTACTTCTATAGTTTACACACTGAATAGGTAGCTGGTAGGTACTTTTTATATAACATTACTAGTTATTTTACTGGTTTTTCTTATGAATTAAGGTTTTACTTTTCACGTATATTTATTAGGTAAACGAAAGTACCTAAACTAAACTTCACAAACCACATTCTAACTCTAAAACAACTCAAATAAAATATTTTATTAAACGAAAATCCTGACGCTCTCATCACCAAAAAACTGCGCTCCCATATTTTACATTTAAATTTTTGATGTGCTGGCTCGAGGTCGCATCGGAGCCCGAATATAAAGTCGAACGAGTTATTTGGTATACAGGCTAACTTGCAACTACTTTTAAACATGTTGGAAGCGTGCTGAGTAGTTAATTCTTTTTTATTATTGATTTAAATATGCCACATGCTTTAAAAGTTATTATATGTACGCAATAAAAATATTGCCAGTGTAGTGAAGAGATAAATATTTTTACCTGTATGTTATGTTGGGGTAAATTCGGCGCTGCAATAAGACCGTACGAATCAATTTTGTGCCATTTTATTCTGCCCTGACAGTGAAGACAGAATAAATTAACGCAGTACACAAGATTGTCAGCGATACAACATAATATACAGGGTGCAATTGAAGTCATGGGCATTATTTTAACTTAAGGCACTACTCATGATACTAATTGCATTAGGGCTACTATTACACAAATCAAAAATATTATTAATGCAAGTATGGAAAACCTTAAAATGTAGTAAGTCATAGAAAGTATCAAATACAATAGCACTTTGCGCTTCTCGATAACAAATGCGTAGGTACACTACGCCGTACGCGTCATTGGGCGTGAATTCTTTGACCCCGCCCGACTCACGTGACATTCATAAGTTGCCAATGAATTGATTCATAATAAATTCCAACTTTCCCTTCGTACTTTGCCGGCTTAGGACGGTCAAAACTACGTCAACTAACATACATTAAAAAAAAAAAACATTTACGTACCTAGCTTGTGGATTGTTTTGAAAAAACCTTATTTGTCGGTAAAGTGACAGAGGGTAAACGGGTGCTCTTCCACGAGCTTGTGCATGTGCTGGCACGTGAAAAGACGAAAAATCCAACAGGTTCTTAGTGGTTCTGGTGGAACGAGACCCCGTGAAGGAATAGGGTCGTTTGGGTTGCGGCGATGGAACATTTCACGAGTTCATACTAAATTTCTTGTGCGATCGTAAATTACAACCATTTGTGGGTATTGTTGGTTGGTGTACCTAGCCTGCACATTACGCGGTCGAGGCATCGTGTACACAAACACACAACTACTACACTAACACTTAATACACTGCAATCCAAGCACCGTATGACGCGAGCGGCGAGTACGGCGATTCGATGCGGCGCGTCAATGCACCTGCGCAGTCGTTATGACACTGGTTCCGGGACCCCGCTCGGGGGTGATATTCGTATTTTTGCGAGTGAGGGAGTGGGACGGAGAGAGTTTAGGGAATCCCGCCGGACGGCATGTCTTTTAGCCCATTGTTATTATTACTTGTAAGGAAAAACCCGCGCGCGCGCAGGTGATATTTGTTTACATTTCACTTTGCGCTGTACTGCGCTTTAACATTTTGATACTTCAACATTTATTGGCGTTAACGAAGTATTTTGTTTTAATTACTTTAAGTGTTTATTTGCAATAATAAGCCTTGTGCAATTTGACTTACTACATTTTTAAGGTTTTCCTTAATTGCATTAATAATATTTTTGATTTGCGTATTAATAGCCCTAATGCAATCAGTATCGTGAGTAGTGCCTTAGGTTAAAATAATGCCCATGACTTCAATTCCACCCTGTATTGCCTTCGCCGAGAATTTAATTCATACGTATGACTACGATTTCAATTACGGAGAAGCCTGCTTCGCTAATGGTCATGGTGCGACTGCAAAATTTACCTAGTGCTTCATCGCGACCCAACCGAGTTGGTGAAAAGGATGATGACAGGGCTATACAGGATAAAATTATAATCACCGTTTTCCTCTTAAGGGGTCATTGTACTCATCATTAAGATCAACTTTTACTATGGGACCAAACCTGAAATCGCGAAAAAAAAAATCTGCTGTTCCTTACATTTTATGTTCGCATAACTTGTCAAAATGCAGGGAACAGCTGATTTTTTTTCGCGATTTCAGTTTTAGTCTCATAGTAAAAGTTGTTCATAATTATGAGTACGATGACCCCTTAACAGGAAAACGGTAATTAAAATTTCACCCTGTATAGATGTCCTGCGCGTCCAGTGCAACAAGGGTTTCAGGATGTTGTTGAGACTTCCTCGCTACTAAAGCGCGTCGGAAATGATTAAGCAAGCTCATAACTATGGATTTCACGCATTTGTGTGCAAGACTGAGTAAAGTGGGAGACAGTCGCAACTGCATCCTGAGAACTGTAGCGGAGAGTTTCAGCTCTCCAATTGTAAAGCAGTTTGTGCGGAGGAGAATTGCTACTAATACTAGATAATAAGTTGTTTTAATGTTATGTTATTACTGTATGAATTATTTGTTCAGAAATAAAATCTTTATTTATTTTATATCCGTAAGTTCTCAATGCAATGAGCTGTTATACCTTGCTAATGATAGTGGAATGGCTGACCGCCATATAGACTTGCCTGGTCAGCATTTTACAACTTAGACGCGATTCTCATTCGGTTTGTAAGCCAGTTCAACTTGAAACTCGGTACGGGTCGGAGGTCCTAAAATCTTACTATGTCATATTTTTCTAAATCCAATATACACTGTTTCCAGTTCGTCAATAATTCTTTTTTTTAAAAACAAGATTCCGAAACCTCCTATAATATTTGGTGGCAGCGGTGGGATACGAAAATCCCCTACCCGAATACGTCTCCGAAATAAAATACCAAAACCGTAAAGTGCCAGTGAAACTTAACCGTACTAAAGTGCAAAAATTAAGTGATTTACTAAATCAACGCTGTGTATGTGTATACATATAATAAATCAAAGTGCCAGACCGACACCCTGTCTTGTGTGTTCGCCCTGCAACCGAGACCGGATTTCACCCTCTGTTGGTACAGAGGTCTGCTATGACTGCTGTTCTGCTGGGTACCGCTGGAGGAGCGGTCACGATGATCCTGAGTATCCTGATGATGACGGCGTTCCTGTGAGTGATCTAGAAAATACTGCAACTACTACTATATCCTAGGGCGAATACCAGAATTAACTCAGAGCCACTTTCTATATCTACATATGTATTTCAATTCTATGTACTAATTCCTATTGTTCATTATTCCTAATACATTGTAACTGATAAGGACCTTACTGTATGGCTACTGTACATTTTGTTTAGACTACGCGTTTCGATTACGCATACATTTCACTGAGGCGCTTGTACAAAATAGCATAAGGTGGAGTAGCGTTCTTTTATTTTGTTAGTTTATAATTAAACACTTTAATTTGTAAAATCAAATCATGACTTCCAAATCTGAAACAAAGGAGGAAAGTTCCAGTATCTCTAAGAGTACTAAGGCGGAAACCGAGGAAAAAATAGAACTTGGCATTCTATTCAAATTCATTAAGCCATTCGATGGCTCCAGGGAAAAACTAAATCCCTTCATTGCAAATTGCCAGAGCGCCTTTAATACAGCTACGAAAACCCAAAAACCTATTTTATTTAAATTCATTTTAAGTCAATTAATAGATAAAGCTGAAACTACATGCAATGTCAAAGAGTTCGAATCCTTTGAGCAATTCATCGAGTTTTTAAAACAGCAATTTGGAGAAAGGAAGCATTACGCTCACCTACTCACTGAACTTCAGGACTGTAAACAGAGCTCTGCTGAAACAGTTAACCAGTTTGCATTAAAAATAGAAACATGTTTAGCGAAACTACTTACGGAAATAAATATCTCCATTCCGACGAAAAAGAAAACAGAATTAGCTGGACGCGTAGCTGCAATGCAAGATCTTGCACTTCATACTTTTATAATAGGACTCTTGCCCCGGATATCACAAGTCGTTAGATGCCGTAATCCAGACTCGTTAAACTCCGCTATAAGCTTCGCAGTTGAAGAAGAAAAAATCATCTCTAGTATTTATAAAAGGTCCAATACTTACTCCAATAATGATAAATCCAAAACTATGAATCGCCGTGACCTCCAATCACCACGTTCTTCAAATCCGCGATATCAGCAACCCGAACATTCAAAAGCAGTAAATACCAACGACATGGTATGCCGCTACTGCAAAAACATAGGTCACACTATCGAAAATTGTCGCAAAAGACAATACAACAATAGCAGAAATCAATCTGCTGCTTCTACTTCAGATAGTCGTCAACCAACCCGCAAGGTTTTTAACATAAATCAGGAAAAGGAAGATAAAACCGACGAAGTCGACCAAAACCATTTAAACGAGTAAAATTTCCCGAACGGTGTCGCGCGGGAAATTCGTCCTACTATATCAAAGCCGATGCCTCTATTCTCTCTGTATCCCCTGAATGACGTACTAAATCCACTGAATCCTCTGAATCACGTACTAAATCCACTGAATCCTCTGAATCACGTACTAAATCCACTGAATCCTCTGAATCACGTACTAAATCCACTGAATCCTCTGAATCACGTACTAAATCCACTGAATCCTCTGAATCACGTACTAAATCCACTGAATCCCCTGAACCACGTACTAAATCTGCTGTTTCTATGAAACCAATGACTAATTCCACTGAATCCGCTGTTTCTGCCAAATCTCTTCCTAAATCCTGTAAATTACGAAATTCTAAAGCAAAATCCACCGACTCTATTCTCGTTACAAATCCTTACATTTCATCTTCGGATAACTTGCCAAACCTGAAACAAAACACAAATGTGAAAATCTATAAAATAAATAAAAATACAGAAAAAAGATACTTCCCTCACGTAATAATCCACACATCCGTCGCCGACAGGCCTTTATCCTTCCTAATTGACACGGGTTCCTGCATAAGCCTGCTAAAACTAGACTCCATGTCCAAAATCCCAAAGTTAAGCGATGAAATAATAACACTCAAAGGAATTGATCCTGGAAGCGAAACAACTCCAACTCTAGGTAGCTTCCAAATGCAAATATTAAAAAAAAACGACAAACCTTATACCCATGAATTCCACGTCGTTGAAAACATTAGCCTAAGTTTCGATGGAATCATAGGCAATGATCTCCTGAAAAACCTAGATTGTCAAATTGATTATTGTCAGGAAACCTTACAGATAGACGATGACTACATAAAATTAAAATTCGCTGAACCATTATATAACATTCCACCTCGCACGGAAACTGTAATTGAATGCACAGTAAATAACCCAAATATAAGAGAAGGCATGATAATAGACCAACACATTTCTAATTCGTTATTAGTTGCCAATTGCATCGTTAAGGTGAAAGAAAATAACCGTATTAACATTACAGTTGTCAACATCTCTGAAGAGTCTGTCGTACTACAATCTAATCTCAACCTAACACTAGAACCTCTAGACACTCAAGTTTATTTGACTCATGCATCATTACCCGCTACTAATGTCTCTGCGAGAACTAACGAAGTCCTCAAGCATCTTAGGATTTCTCACCTAAATGAAGAGGAATCGAATGCCCTACTACAAGTCTGCACAGATTTTTCCGATATCTTCCATCTTCCAAACGACCAACTCACATATACTAAAACTACCGAACACAATATCAGAACAAGTACAGAAATCCCTATCCAAACTAAATCCTACAGATTCCCTGAATGTCACAAAAAGGAAGTCGAAAATCAAATCAACAAAATGCTAGAAGAAAATATAATAACACCCTCAAATTCACCATGGTCCTCACCCATTTGGGTTGTGCCCAAAAAGCCGGACGCTTCGGGTCAACGAAAATGGCGAGTCGTTATCGACTACAGAAAACTCAATGACATTACTATTGGAGAAACATATCCTATTCCACAAATTACAGAAATCCTAGACCAATTAGGGAAAAGCCAATATTTCACAACTTTAGATTTGGCCTCAGGATTCCATCAAATTCCGGTATCCGAGCAAGACGCTCCTAAAACCGCTTTTTCCATACCTCAAGGTCATTTTCAATTCACAAGAATGCCATTTGGCTTAAAAAATGCCCCTTCAACCTTTCAAAAACTAATGAACACATGTTTATGTGGACTTCAAGGCTCACGTTGCTTTGTTTATTTAGACGACATTGTAGTGTACTCCCACGACTTACCAAGTCACATTCAAAATCTATCCGCTGTCTTCAATAGGCTCAGGAGTTATAACCTAAAACTCCAACCAGATAAGTGCGAGTTTCTGTGCAAAGAAGTCGCTTATCTTGGTCACCTCATCAACAAAGATGGTGTACAACCAAATCCTATAAAAATCAAATGTGTCACTGACTTCCCAATACCAAAATGTCCAAAAGATGTGAAATCTTTTCTTGGACTTGTATCTTACTACAGACGTTTCATACCTGACTTCTCCAAACTCGCAAAACCATTAACATCCCTTCTCAAAAAGGATACACCATTCAATTGGAACAATGAACAGCAATTAGCTTTCGAAAATTTAAAAAATAAATTAGTAACGTCACCAGTTCTAGCATATCCTGATTTTTCTAAACCCTTCATTCTTACCTGTGACGCTTCCAATTTCGCAATTTCTGCCATATTATCGCAAGGCCCGATAGGAAAGGACCGCCCAATAGCTTACGCGTCTCGAACACTCAATAAGGCGGAACGTAACTATAGTGTTACTGAAAAAGAATGCTTAGCCATTATCTTTGGCACTAAGGCCTTTCGCCCCTATCTTTATGGGAATCGATTCACCATAGTCACAGATCACAAACCCTTACAATGGTTATTCAACTGTAAGGACCCTGGTTCTAGGTTAATACGCTGGCGACTCAAATTAGAGGAATTTGACTATGATATTATATACAAAAAAGGGAAAATTAATACTAACGCTGACGCATTGTCTCGATTTCCAGTTAACCCTATTCAAGGTAAAACTCCGCCAACCTCTGATCCTCTACTACCAGATCTTGACACTGAATTCGATGACCTATTGGAGGACCCTCTTATAATTCTACCATCTCCCATTCCATTTTCTTTCGAGGATAACGACCTACTAAATCAAGAAACAAACACCGACTCTAATATATTACAAAATCCTATACCACAAGCTGAACCAACATTATCTCCAGATCTCATAGATCTAGGGCCGAACTTGCCTTACCTTGATATTAGCCCTGACAGTGCCGATCTAAACCTTGACTTTGAATCATTACAAATCCCTTCGCCGAATGAACAATCAAATTTAAATGACGATAATTATTCTCAATTTCTAAAATCAATTCCAAGTAAGGAAAATATCTGCAACACAATCCTAAAAGAACACAACGAAAATCTCTTAAAAACAACCTGCAAAATAATTTTAATTCCTACATCCATAGATTTAGACGAATCGAATCCTTACATCTCCGACATTCTCCTAAATTCCGCCAACCAAGACGAAATCCTTAATTCTGAAAAGTAATTGTACCGCTTTCTAAAAACTGAATACGACAACAAGACTGTCTACTTCATTTTCACAAAGGTTCATCACTTTGACGAATCATCTTATCCCGCTATCTATGATACTCTGAAACAAGTAAGAAACGAAATCCTGAATTCTGAACAAACAACAGACATTGCAATCTCTGATTTCAAAAACCCATTTGACCATCACTCCTACACAAAAATATACAATATCCTTACTCACATTTTTAACAATACAAAAATTAAAATCCATGTTTACTTAAATAAAACAATATACCCTACCCTGAGCGAGAGACCTAAAATCATGCGTGAAAACCATGACATTCCTACAGCCGGGCACTTAGGGTCGACACGAATGTATAACAGAATCAGAGAACAATTTTATTGGAAGGGCATGCGAAGTGATATAGAAGACTATGTCAAGAAATGTAAACTATGTCAGGAAAATAAAGCACTGAGAAAGTTAAATAAAGCTCCAATGGAAATCACTACTACATCCACAGCCCCGTTTCAGAGAGTGGCATTAGATATAGTAGGACCTTTACCCGAATCTGGACCCGCCAAACTAAAGTACATTCTCACCTTACAAGATGACCTAACTAAATATTCTATCGCTTATCCTATACGTAGTACGACCGCCGAAGAATCTAGCGATTGTCTTATTCACTTTATATCACTATTTGGAATTCCTAAATCTATTTTAACTGACCAAGGTACAAACTTTACGTCCGAACTCTTTAAAACTACTTGCCAATTTCTTAAAATCAAACAATTATGGTCATCACCGTATCACCCTCAGACACAGGGAGCTTTAGAACGCAGCCATTCAACTCTCAAAGAATATCTAAAATCCTTCGTAAACGAAAACCAAGATAATTGGCCTACTTATGTGTATACAGCTATGCTAACCTATAATACAACTGAACATTCAACTACAAAATTTACTCCCTATGAGTTAATATTCGGTCACAAACCCTTTATTCCTAATTCTATTTATGAAAATGAACGTAGTACAACATATTCAGACTATATTAAAATGTTACAACATAAATTTAAATACACCAGAGAAAAAGCTCTGGAAAATATACTGAAATCCAAAGAATCTTCTAAATCCTATTACGATTCACATACTAAATCACCACCACAATACAAAGTTGGTGACTACGTCTACCTTAAAGCCCATCTGAGGCTCAAAAAGGCACTATCGCCTATCTGGAAAGGTCCATACAAAATCATCAAAGTTCACGGTAATAACACAGCTACACTCCTTATCAGCAGGCTTCATGTGACTCATCATTTCGATCAAATGAAACCCGCGGTAACGGACCCTGTCTTACTGTTAGAAATCGATTAATACGATAGATTAAATATAGTCTATTAGCACGTAAACATTAGTTAAGCAATTATAATGAGGTCTTTAGCGTAATTTAACTGACTCTATTAATTCTATTTCAGCGTCTCGGTCAATGCGCATCAAGACTTTATCAAGCCACTTCCTTCTAGTTCCGGCATATACTTCGATAGCCTAGGAAAACTTAAGGCAATTAAAGGAAAATTAAATATTATTAGTCATGTAAATATTTCCCTTATAAATCCTCACCTTACTAACCTCAATGATATCCTAGGCATAGTTAAGAAAACATGTCAAAAATCAAGCAACCTTCAATGCGAAAGCATACTATCTCCACTCACAGTTCGATACAACGATATTAAACGCGAGTTCGATTCTATCTCACATTTAATGTCAAAACGTAGTAAACGATCAGCATGGTTCGGCGGAATAGGTACTGTTTTCAAACATGTTTTCGGTACTCTAGACGAAGATGATGCATCAAAATATGATTCTGCGATTGAATCCATTCAAAACCACGAGAAAAAGCTCGCGGAACTAATGAAAGAAAACATCTTAATTACAACTTCTACTCTGGAATCTTATAAACAAACAATTGATAAACTAAAAGATAACGAAGATTTACTTAAAAATACTTTAAGCCAACTTATATTACAATTAAATAATATCACAGAAACTTCTACAATTCTAATATCTGAAACAAAAATCCATTCCATACTTGCTAACCTCGAAAGTTCTCTACTAGCATTGTCGTTTCAGCTTGAAGACATAACAAATGCTATCATGTTAAGCAGTCAAAACATCCTGCATCCAAACATAATAAGTCCGGCGCAATTATACAACGAACTCGTTGATAACGACCGGTACCTGCTTAGAGATACGGGAATTCCTATAACGTTAAGTCTAGATAATATCCATTTAATATTAAGCATATCTGAAGTTGCATGTTACTATTATAAAAACAAACTTGTATTCGTCTTACAAATCCCTTTAGTTACTAATGACGAATTTAACTTGTATCATAATTTAGCATTACCGACCCCTCACGGGTCAGATAACCCAAATACTTTTAGTTTAATTTTACCTTCTAGTTCGTATATTGCTATTTCTAAGGATAAGCTGAGCTTTTGTAATCTAGATAACCTAGATAAATGTAAAATAATAAACTCTGAGTTCTTTCTGTGTGATGTACCTACGGTACTGTTGACAAGCGGAAATCCTACGTGTGAAAGTGAACTATTAACAAAAACGATTAGTACTATCCCTACGCAATGTGAAACTAAAACCATTGTCGGTGAACTGGACATCTGGAAATCACTCATGAACAATCAGTGGATTTTCGTGCAATCTCGTTCAAGTAAAGTGTCAATGGATTGTGATAACTCCGAATTACGCGAAATCATAGTGTCCGGAACCGGTATATTACGAATCCCAAACCAGTGTACAGTGTACACAAAAAGTGCGAGACTTATATCGTCCAAGGACGAAATCAATATAGACATTCCTATTCCTAGTTTAGACTTTAGCATTATCAATGACTCTTGTTGTAAAATAGCTACTAGGACTACTAGTTTTAATAACAATATATCCCCTATTTTACTACAAAACATCAACTTAGATGATCTAACTATAAATAAACAAAATGATAATATATTTTCAGACATCAATAAAATAATTAATGAAGAACCTATTCTAGTAAAATACGGGACACATTATTCTCTATTAACCTTGTGTATTTTAATAATAGTAATATCTTTTGTAGTATTCAAGTTATATAAGATTATTTCTAAGCATAGATCTAAGTTCTATATCTCTTGTATTAAACCGACGACCCATACTGATGAAGATGTCAGCGACCATAATATAAATACGGAACCTGAAAACTCTGCAATTCCATTACCTAGATTACGAGAAATTGTATAAACTCCTGAATTTCGGCTTTTACCCCCGAATTTCAGTCTTTTGGGGGGGGCTGTTATACCTTGCTAATGATAGTGGAATGGCTGACCGCCATATAGACTTGCCTGGTCAGCATTTTACAACTTAGACGCGATTCTCATTCGGTTTGTAAGCCAGTTCAACTTGAAACTCGGTACGGGTCGGAGGTCCTAAAATCTTACTATGTCATATTTTTCTAAATCCAATATACACTGTTTCCAGTTCGTCAATAATTCTTTTTTTTAAAAACAAGATTCCGAAACCTCCTATAATATGTACCAAGCATCTACCAAGTACCACAACATACCTACTCTATACCAAGTAGCTTGTTCGACGGTACCTACCTACCCGAATTAAGGATTCAAAAGATGGCCGCTCTCTTCTCGATTTCGGTTATGTCCGGCGACCTTTATCTCGCAAATTACCTAGCTCGTTAATCACTGCTGCCCGTCTTTGTGTACTTATTTACGGATGTAGTATTCTTGGACCCTCTAATCGCTTATTGTATGTAGATTGCGCAGTTTTTAGTTCGTTTGTGTGGAGCAATGTTGTGATTACAGGATGATAAGAGTTTTCGTTTTTAGACTGCAGTTGCCTGGGTTGATTGTTTGATAAACTTACCTGTAAGATTTTGTCGAAGTATCAATGTTTGTAACTATACATTTTTTTTGTGCCTTTGTACTGTAATTGATGTCCTCCGCCCAGGGGCGGGTGGAGAAGTATGTCAGACATAAAATAACTAGAACCACACGGTGTTCTACAACTAACGTTGGCTGTAGTGCTATTTTGTAAAAATCTCTCTGTGAAACCTTAGGTGAAATGGGCTTAAAGTGAGCTGTCAATAGTGTTAATCCCTAGCATTGCGAGCATCAGTTGGAGTTACAGTTCACAGTGAATTTTTTACAGAATAGCACCGCTCTGGGCTGCTGGAGCACTTGCACCGTTCATCACACTCCTCTGGCCGGGTATTAGTCTGCATGACTTCTTTCATGTACACCCCGTCATCCTCTGCGGCCATTACCTGCTCTACGGTCGAATGTTTGTATACTTGAGTAGGTATTTTGACTGTTGTCTATGCAAAAACTACTGACTTATATATTATCTTCGAAGTTTTAGGGACTTATTTGCATTTGAGGAACTTATTTTTACGTTATTGCTCAGATCTTTTTCAGGGTCAGTAAGCACCAAAAGGAAATCCCAAGTTAATGCATTAATATCTACAAGGATTCTTGTTGTTGTATATTAGTGGTTATACTTCGAAACAAAAAGTACGTATATATTGTTGTAGATATCAAAAATGAGTTAGAAATTATTTGACTCTCGAACGAATCCAGTAGTCCTCATCATCTGCCTAGCCTTTTCCCAACTATGTTGGGGTCGGCTTCCAGTCTGAACGGATGCAGCTGAATCTAGTATTTTACATGGAGCGACTGCCTATCCGACCTCCACAACCCAGTTTCTGGGTAATACCCCCTTGGTAAGACTGGTTGTCAGACTTTCGGGCTTCTGACTACCTGTAACGATTGTTAAAGATCCACGAATGGCAGCCGGGACCAACGGCTTAACGTGCTTTCCGAGGTACGGAGGGGTCTTGGTATGAAAACGTTCGATATCGATACTAAAATTTCATGTGGATCATACATTAGAGCCTCTCTTTAAATAGTGGCGCTCGTTAAAACTAAATCGATTTGCTATCTGACGTTTCCCGTAGAACTACATACCAGTATTAACCATACGTTCAGAATTTATGAGCAAAGTCCTAAAAATTCACGGGTTGTAAGTAAATAAATGCCTTTCTAAGCTTATATTTGGACACCAGTGTCGTTCCTTTAAAATCACATATACAAACATTCAGATTCTGTACAAATATGTCGCGCAAATATTTGTCTTCATGCGGAAATCAGCTGGCCAGACCCCCGAGCGTAGGGGTCGTCGACACAAGGTGCAATAAATATGTTATTTACTTAAGTGTATTGTTCTGAAAACCTCTGAGATTCATTAATTTTTTGGTGGGGTATGAATTGCATAAAATTGTTTATGAATGAACAAACCGCTGAAAGGGAATTTAATTTTTTATTTGGGAGTTTTGAAATGTTTTTAAAAATATCTGTTTTATTGTTATGACCTAAATAAATGCACCCAAGCAGTAATAATTAGTTTAGAAGTATGTACATATACAGGGTTATTTGTAAAACACCAGCAACTTCTTAAGAGGTCATTGTACTCATCATGATGAACAACTTTTACTATGGGACCAAACCTGAAATCGCGAAAAAAAATCAGCTGTTCCCTACATTTTGACGAGTTACACGAACATAAATGTAGGGAACAGCTGATTTTTTTTTCGCGATTTCAGGTTTGGTCCCATAGTAAAAGTTGTTCATAATGATGAGTACAATGACCTCTTAAGAGGTTGCTGGTGTTTTACAAATAACCCTGTAGGTATATACATATGCGTTTTAAGCTAGTATTGATTTTCATTCTCAAGCTTCTCATTTTGTCGCATTAGATTTATTATTATCTGTAATGGCAAAGGAAACATATGTGATAAATAAAAGTTCCCAAGTTATTATTACTATTTTGACTGTCTCTTCTTGTTTTTTGTCTCTTGGTAGCAAGCGCGACTGCTAAGCGTGGGGTTCTGGGTTCGATTCCCAGGTCAGGCAGTGTTATTGGGTTTTTTTCATTGGGAATTTGTCAGTAACAGCTCGGAGTTTGGAAGTAGGCGGTGTGATACCTCCGTGTCTCGTAAAGCATTTTAAGCCATTGGCCCTGCGCCTGATCTCTCTCCGGTCGTGCCAGATTGCCGTTCCATCGGACAATGAGAGTGAGAGCCTGAGAGGAGTGAAAGTGCAACTGTGTCTGCGCATATACTTGCGCACTATAATATCTCCCGCGCCGAAGGGTGGTCTCCGTTGAGATTGGTCGCCATAACCAAAATTCCGGTCTGGAGGACTTAATGATCACTAATAGATTACAATTGACGGCACGGTTGGCGCAGTGGATAACCGATTGTCTGCTGCGCTGCGTGTCGCGGGTTCGATTCCCGTTCGGAACAAATATTTGTATGACCTACAAGTAGTTGTTCCGGGTCTGGCTGTTTGTGTATGTGAGTTTAAATATTTGTAAACGCACCCACGATACAGGAGTAATTCCAAGTGTGGGGCAACATAAAAAAAAGTATATGTAGGTATATTATGAGCCTGTATGAAACAACATAAAAAAAAATAACATAATAATCAATAGACTTAAGTTTGCAATGTACAAATTATAAAGTAACAATACTTACTCATTGTTGAAAATTCTAATAATAAATAAATAAATAAAATCACAAACAGAAATAATTTTGTAGAACTATTTTGGTTCTTACATTTATAATGTCTGTCTGTTCACAATGATTCGCTGATTATAAGTATATATTCCAACATTATATTTTTTCGACGCGCTGGGATGCACTCTGTTGGATTCTAGAACAGAGAATCTCAGAGTTGAGACTCTCGGTGTTGACATTGAGAATTAAAATCCAGTACGCGATAAAATCTCGCCGCGATTTTTTTACGTCTGTGCGAACGTGGCCTTAAGCGTTGATACAATCCCTACAACCAGTCTAAGTCACGTTTATACCCCTTTAGAGAATTGCCTTTGTTACTCTCCCTGTAATATTAATTGTTTGAAGTCACGCAAAGTTCACCTGAAATAATAATTATTTTAGCATTAATGTAACACTGGTCCCTGATAGGTAAAGGTATAGGCACAAGTTTGTTAGTTTCAATCGAATAAAGCTAAATAAAGGATCAAGAGAAAATTATGGTTTTCTACGCCACGGGGTGTGATATTCCCTGGCCGCACTAAATAATAAATAGCGAAGTAAAAAGAATTTCGAATTTCCTTAATAGGACATGAAAGAGAACAATTATCGCACATTTTTTATGTCCGGGAGCGCCTAATAGTTTACAAGAACCATGGCGGCGCGGCCAAGGAGTATACTCCCCAGCCGCGCCACCAAAACTTTATTATTCGTTGAGGTACAATTCTTTTCACTACACGTACCGTATAGTACATAAATGGTACCTACAATTTATCTAGAAACGTTTTTTTTTAATTTTTACTGTGACGCGGCCAAGAAGTATCACAGCGGCACGGGTATCTTCAACTGAACTGAGGGGCAATTCTCGTAATTTTTAAGAACGTTCACAGTCTGATCTTAGTCTCAATCTGTCAAAAATACTTCAAATTTCCCTACATTTTGACAAGTTTTTGACATTTGTTTGTCGCCGAGATGAGACTGCTACTAGATTTTGAACGTTTTAAATTAGCAGAATTGGCCTACTATTATGAAGTATATATTTATTGTTGTTATTTCTCTAGTATTTATTCAGCCATAATCAGCCTATATTTTTCCCACTGCTGACACAGGCATCATCTGTTCAGTCTTCGCTATTCAGTGGTCTGTTCTATTTGACTTTTCTTTTACACAAGTTGGTATCAGATGTAAGTACATTATTTTATGGCGATGTCAAGTTTCTTTCATAACCTTTATTTTTACGGAGGTTGTCTTGAGTAAATAAAACTAGTTTCCTTTGTGTTGTCTGCAGCCAATAATAGAAATCAATTCCTTAATTTTTATTTTTCTCTTCGTTAGCATCTCAATCGCCTTGAAAAGAATCATTTATGTGGATAACTTTGTTAGTAGTATATTTGTTAACTATATTATTAAGTACTAACCTATGTTTACTTATTCTAACGCTACTGTATGTTGTCCCTAAATAAACAATTACATAAATAAATAAGAGGTCTAAACTAAATTGACGCCAGTTTCTATGCCTGAATTTCAATTTATCTTTGCTCCACTGTTTGTCCAATTAAGTTCAGAAGTCATGGTCAACTCAGTTGGCTAGCTAATGGATTACACGGTGGTCGAGTGTGGCTCAACATTGCCGAGCTGCGACCTGATGCTCGCTGTAATCTGATTGTAATACTGACCCGCTCGACTTATATTAGCAGGCATATGTGTTAATTTGACCTAATAGCGAAATGTAGGCTAATTCCTAGGCTTTGAGTGGCAGATAGATTCGAGAGTTAAGGTAATTTGTGAGTTGAGGAGCAGATTGTTATTTAACAAACTGGTAACCTTACCTACCCTATACTTACTTACGTTTGAATGGATATCTGAAGGCTAATTCTCGTAATTTAAAATGTTCAAAATCTCATCGCAGTCTTATCTCGGCGACAAACAAATGTCAAAAACTTGTCAAAATGTAAGGAAATTAAGTATTTTTTGATAGATTGAGACTGAGATCACACTGTGAACGTTCTTAAAATTACGAGAATTGCCCCCCTCTGGTAATGTCGTGTTAGGCGAAGAAAGCTCTTCGTATCATTATTTCGACAGTTTTCGGAAAGTTTTGATTCAGTGACCTTTAATATTCGCTCTCAGCTCTACTGTTTTCAAAACTGGGTTAAATTGTTCACGAGGTACCTATGACACTTATGTACAGGTTAACCAAAAAATGTATGCGCTTCGGTAATCTTTGTGTTTTCGAATTGAAAGGTTCCCTTTATGTCGAGTCCCTATTGTTTTTGCAAAATATTCAATGCTTTTAGCACGCAACGTCGCGCCACAGAGTAACCCCTCACAGAGGCAAAGCTTCAAAATTTTGTACTGTCACGCTTTGTGGTAGTGCCCCTTATTCATAGCGCGTTTGCAAGAAGTTTTCTCTCTGTCGGATTACCTACTCCGGTTGCAGATCGTCATCTGCACCCAAAAGTATTAAAAGTTTTTTTCAGAATTACTTAGAGTAGTTAACAGAAAACGTTGTTATCATATCAATACAAAATAAGCAAGTACTACCATGGTTGTAACAGTGCTATATTAGATCTCATCATCGCGTGTTCGTGTTTCCGAAGATAGATTGATTCACAAAGCGCGTGCTTTACTTGTAAAATCTATAGGTACATTCGGCGCATCTTAGGCTGTCAACCTAGCATTTGCTCAACGTCGTAAAGCTTGTTAGCACACGTGAGGCTTAATACAATCAGCACCGCTTTGAAGCCATTATCTATCTATTATCGGGCGCTGTCGTGTCACTAACGGCTAGATAGTAACACAGTAATGACGTCACAATCAGGCTTAACAGGCACATTAACCGGTGGGTCTCAGATTGATACTGTTAGATCGAAGTGAATGCTGCCCGTGTGCTGCCGTAATCGCTTTATCGGTCCTTACGATGCACGGAGCTTAGAGGTGGGCTGTAGAGATTCAAACCATATAAAGTAATAGGATATATGTGCTAAAGTGCTTCATTAAACGAATGTCTAAAACTACAAGTTTTGTTTACTAACTGCGTTATTCTTTAAACATTCAGCCGATCCATCGGTGAAGTGAGCTTGAAGTGCGTTTTCGTTTTACCTGATTGACAGTTCACTTCAAGCTTTCATCAACTAAAATTTCTCTGTACGATTTGTACAGAATAGACTAGTAGTGCTATTCTGTAAAAATTTCACCGTGAAAACTAAGGTGAAGTCAGCTGTCATTCCACCTGATGTTAGGGATTGGCGCTATTGATCACTCAGCTCAGCTCACTTCACGCTCACTTCACCTAAGTTATCACGGTGAGATTTTAACAGAATCGATCGGCTGGATTTCATTTTGTACCTATTTAGGACCCTCGTATATTTTAGCAATACAGTGAGATTGCTTTCGAATTGAGTTCAGTGAGATTCGAAAGAAAGTTTGCAAAATACATAGCAATAGATGTTTATAAAATTATTTGACACTCAGTGTTATACTCGTATTGTATGTTGGAGTTATCGAAGTCTATAGAAAGAATACACTCGATAAAAGGAATGATGAAAAACTCGCTCACAACTCCAAAAGAAGGAACGTATTATAACTTAAAAAACTTCAATATTTCCATCTCAAAGTGGGAAACAAAGTTCGGTAGGTGCAAAACAATTTTCGGGTGTTCGTGTTTTGCCCATCAGACTCGGAAACTCAAGTTTTATCTGTCGGCGCCCCCCCACCCCGCCTGGGGGCAATTCACTTACTTTATTATTCGTCCTGTTTTGACCTCATTTTTGTAGCTTGAAGGTAATATTTTATTCATTACATATTTACACTTGGACACAACATTATGTTGGTTTTATGGTTAAATAATGGTTCTGTTTGTCGCTTCTGAGTTTTGGTGAAGAAATTAAAGAGATAAAGTGTAATACTAACACAATTTATCTCACAAAGTAAAAACTTCGAAAAAAAAGTGATTTAAAAAATTATAAAAAAATGTGTAATTATATCTTTATTTCAATAACATAAACTATTTTTGATTATCACAATCAGTCTATACTGTTCCCATTCTGCAGGGACACAGGCCTCCTCTTTCTGTGAGAGGGAGTAGGCCATAATCCACCACGCGGGCCCATTTGTTGGTGGATGTTACATCTTCGAATTTTTGGTTTTAGGACATGCCGGTTTTCTCACGATGTTTTTCCCCGTTTTGAGAGCACTGGTGATTAAAATAATTTACACAAAGTGAAACCTGCTTGGGTTTGAACCCACGATTTGCAACTCGTAAGTCACGGCCATTACCACTAGGCCACCCATTTTTAATAAAAATCTGAAATTAAATCATAATATAACAATGGTGCCGATTCTCTTGTACACCGAACTAAACTAACTAAACTATCACTAAAAATCCTTACTTTTGGCTATGAGAATCTTAGAGCTATTCTGCATTAAAATATCTCTAAATTTAAAAATAATTTTGACACAACCAAATCGAATTTGACAATCGCGACTCCACGTGGTAAGTAAGTACTTTTTTTTTTGTTTGACTTCGCACAATTTGTGCATTCAGCCAAAAAGTAGGTCCTTTTTTGCCCTCATCATCATCATCTCCCTAGCCTTTTCCAAACAATGTTGTGGTCGGCTTCCAGTCTAACCGGATGGAGCTGAACTGAATACTAGTGTTTTACATGGAGCGACTGCCTATCTGACCTCCACAACTCATTTACTGGGTAATACGATACCCTTGGTAAGACTGGTTGTCAGACTTTCGGGCTTCTGACTACCTTTAATGACTGTCAAAGATCCACGAATGACAGCCGGGACCAACGGCTTAACATGCTTTCCGAGGCACGGAGGGGTCTCGGTATGTAAAGATGGTCACCCATCCACAGACCAACCGCGACAAGCGTAGCTTAACCTGATCGATTATTATTTAGCCACGGGCCCGTCCCCGTATTTTTTTTGAGCCGTAGGTGCGCAGTGGGGCAACCTTGACCTCTTTTTTATGGAATTTTTCACTTTTGTATGGAAAATATGAAAAAATATTACCAACGTGTTTTAGGGGTTTACGGGTATCTAAGAGGGGGTCGAAATTTTCATTATTTTTGCGATAGGACATACCGTTTTCGAGATATAAGCAAAAGAAAATAAAAAAATTGTACTGTTTTTGCATCTGAAGTCGAGGTGTTGATGTAAATTTTTTTCATGCCAACTTTTTTTATTCCACACCTTTTTAGTCGCGATTAAAAATACTCAGATTTAGTTAGAAAATCTAAATTTTAGATGAAAAACGTCAAATTCAGAATAGCAAAATTACTATTTTCATTAAACTAATATCTCAGTACAATCTTAGTGCTGTCAAACTAAAATTTAGTTAAGTTGTGTCACTTTAGTTAATTTCAGAATAGGAAAATGTCGTTTAACAGGAATAAACTAAATTTTGGTGATTTTTAGTCTAGTTTAGACGCATTTGTGACAAGAGAATCGGCACCAATATCTCCCCACTAAAAATCCATTTACATCAAACTCAAGAGCACATTCAACTTTTCATAATGACCAAATAAAGGGTCCGGAGCAACATTTGAAAGAAAATATTGTGAATAAAAAGTCGTTTACAGGTGCCGTTAGTAGACGGACTGGGAATGGATTAAGGTCCGGGGCTCGGCAGCCGCAGACGTACCGAAAACCCTTCACTGTGATAGAATTATGCCTTATGAATAAGAGTGCTGTTGGATTTTCAACTTTCGACGATAAGTCGAGCGTTCAAAATCCAACAACAAGCTTAGGTATTGCCTAGTGTAGTGAAAATGGGCGTTATTTTACCTTTTCTTTGAACCCGACCAGATAATTCCCCGATATTTTTCCCTGTTTGGTAATATTTTGTTTCGCCATACTTTTGTCAATGGTTTTCCGCGTGATTTTATGAGATTTAGCGCATGCGAATAACGCGTCGTGAGCCATAAATAAAGATCAGTGCGGATTCGTATTTCTACAACTATCTTATTCTCTGGATATATTACTGAATAAATTCTGTCCCCGACTTCGTTAGTGTGAAAGTTGTAAGATACACAATGTAGGTACTAAAATAACTGCCACATTTTTATAAAACTCCTTCGGCCCTCGACCCACCGCATCACATCGCATCACTCACTCGCTCTATTAATTCGTTTTCGCTTAACATTCTTTCAGATTTTTACTATTTTTTTTCGGTTCATAAGGGTCGTAACGTGATGTTAAATAGCCTATAACCCCAAGGTCCATCAAATGCAAAAATAATTGTTCAATTTCGAATGGCAGTTCCAGGGATTAAAGCATTAAAAAAAAAACTCTTCACCTTTATTATATTAAGTACTAATAATATATTCGTAGATACCTACTTTAAGCTTGTCCAATTTCCTTGGATAACATTATTTTACGAACGTAGACAATACAAAATGTTGAATACAGATTGTCGTGTTCTTGAAATGTGTTTTACTCTGAACAAATGTATTGTTTCGTCCTATTTGTTGAAGGTTTGAATTCAGAGTTATTCGGCTAGAAATATGTGATAGCTAGTCGGGTTGAGTTGGGTACAGTACAATGTTTGTTCTATTCTTTTTATATTGAAAGATTGGAGTAAAAATGTAAGTACCTTACCTATCTATTTTCTGTCTGTTCATAAACAGACACCACAAAAAAAAATGAAAGTCGCATTCTAAGAATTCTTACACAATCCTTTTAATCACAGGGGCCATTCCCGTATTTTTAAGAACGTTTGCATTCTAATGTCAGTCTCCATTTGTCTAAAATATAATTACAAGATCTATGCAACAATTTACATATTATGTACATTATTGCATAGATTTTGTGGCCCTTGAATGATATTGGAGCCGGTGTTGGCAAATATTTTTAAAATTGTTTTGAAAAAACAAGATGGCCAAAAGGTTCTCGTACAACTTCAAATTTGTATCTACAATATATTCAATGTATGTTGCCCTGGTATATTTTCACACAAGAATATGCTCGTAATCTTCCGTATCTGGCTGCCGGAGCCTTTCGTTTTAATGAGACCACGGAGCCCTCTCGACGCTGAATAATTCCTCATTAGGTTCGCTAGCTTCACTCCTTTTTATATAGGAAAGCTTTGATATACGTATATATATAAAAAGTACATACACCATTAAAGTACATTTTTAATTTTGATATAATAAATAAAATAAATACATTTGTTTCGAGCAACATTAACTCATATCTGGAGTACACACAAATACAGACAACATACAAAGAATAATAAAATAAATAAAATAAAATGAAAAATAAAATAAAAAGGCAACATCTAACGGGCCCTGCTGACATGAAACTTTTATTGGGTGGCTGATATACCTGAAACTTTTATTGAAATAAATTTTATCGAGATCGCAGAAAGCGATAAGGCCGCCCATTGTATGTTTTCTAGTGTTAAACGTGTTTTTTGTATTGTATTTTCTGGTGTACAATAAAGTAAATATTTATTTATTTTTGTAAATATACATGACATAAAAGAAGTCTATCTAATAAGATAGACTTTTTTTATTTCATTTCACATTTGTAACTTGCTACTATTTATTTTATCCCAGTTACCGTTTTTACATTTGAAGCTTAAAGCAACAAATTACTTTTTATGATACACGTTGGTCAAAATTATAGAAGTAGCGAAAGTAAAGCTATCTCATTATGAGTTTATAAGGGCCAGCGCAGAAAGAGAGGAGCGCAGCGGAGAGGAATTTATTAAGGCACTCGAAAATCAACTTTAAAATTATTGAAATAAAGTGCAATATGCTCTGACAAAAAATGCTCGCGCGTCCTCGAAGATACGCGAGATGACGTGCGCGCGGGGCGTCGTCTGTCAGAAAATGCCCGAGACCGCGCGAGAATTATTCCTCTCTGTCTGCGCTGAGTCTAAGACTTCCATCGGCGGGGTAATTGCGTTAACACACTATCAGTAGCAATGGCTTTTATTTCGACAGCTCAACAACATTAAGATAAGATAAGATAAGATATTTTATTTTGCAAATATGGGTAGTACAATAACATAATTGTGGTGTAAGGGTACAATGTGGGGGTGCTCGGGCAGAAAACCTCCACGTGTGCCTGGGTACTGGGGTTCCTTTCTGGATACGTCCGGGGGGAAGACCAGTGTTCGGGCCGGTGCATCCCGGGGTGCGGGCAGCGATTTTCCTCTGGCATTATTTCCCAGTGGAATCTCGCTGTCCGCATGCCAATGTTCTGCCAGGAGGATCGCTCCACACGTGCCGCTCTGAGTAGCTGAGCGGCAGTTGTGGTGGGGGGTCAGAGCGGGCCCGGTGTGCACTTACCCTGCCGCCGGGCAGGCAGGAGGGGTAACCCTGCTGCCACCGCTAATCTCGTAGCCCTGGAGACAGTTAAGGTCATGTCTCTGGCTGTTGAAGGGGGTCGAGGGTCTTGGCTTAACCGCCCGGACCGCGAGGAAGATTAACCTCTATAAAAAATTCCCCAAACCTCCAAGCGGCGGCGCACCGTGAGGGAGGTACTAAGCTTGGCTAATGGGTAGCTTGATTTAGTCGCTAGTGCGAACCACTAGATTTTTGAGAAGATATAAAGTTTATACTCGTGGGAACAGATATGGATGCAATTAACACAAAAAACAAAAAACCTGAAGAGGAGAGGAGTGATGCGGGGTCGGAGTCCGACGCCGCATCTGGAGGTGCGAGCACGGGAGGCTCAGGGAGCCCCAGCCGTGCCAAGAAGATGGCTGCTGCTGGAAAAAAGTCCAACAGCAAGCGGCCAAGGTCAGAGGACGGCCAGGGGTCGTCCTCCGATGGGGAGCTGGCCTCGGCTCGGAAAATCCCCACCAGCAGGCGAGGAGGAGTCCGGGAGCGAGGCAAGGGGAGGGGGCTCACTGCCCGGGAGGCGGCGGAGCTGGCGGAGGAGCCAACAAAGGAGGCGGAGGCCGGTCGCGCGGTCGCTTCGGGGTCCTCAGGTGACGAGACGGGTCCGGTTGGTGGCCCCGGTGCGGACCGCAAGCGCAGGTTTGCGGCGGTCGTGGAGGCCGCGATCCGGGACGTGTCCCTGAAGAAGCTTCAAGCTTCGAAGAACAGGGCCATAGTCTCGGCTACGGCCTCCATCATGGAGGCAGCGGAGGCGGCGAACTACGTCGGCCCTTCGGCCGGCGAAGTGGCCGAATTGCGAGCCGAGGTGGCCCGCCTGACGGCCGCGATGAAGCAGCTCCAAGAGGAGAACGGGAGGCTCCGAGCTGACCTGGCCGGCCTGAGGGTTGCCGGCAACGCGCAGGCACAACCGCTGAACCAGCCCGTCTCGACGGAGAACCAGGTCCTGGAACTGGTTCGGCAGGAGCTGGCGACCTTCCAGGCGCGGTTCTCTGCCCTGGAGGGCATAGTCCTGCGCCCCCCGCTGGCGGGCAAGGCGGCCCCAGGGCCGAAGGTGGCCTCTTACGCGGCCGCAGCGGCAACGGCCGCCCCTAAACCTGGGCCGTCCGGCCGGGCTCAAGTGCCGGCCAAACCGGCGTCCGTTGGCAGAGCCGCGGCGCCGGCGAAACCAGCGTCGGCTGGCCGAGCCCCGGCGCCGGCGAAACCGGCGCCGGCTGGCGGAGCCCCGGCGCCGGCTAAACCGGCTCCTGCCGGCAAGCACCCAGGCGCCGGCCCGGAAGAGGGGTAGAACGGGACCGGAGGCGAAGGCCCCAGAGCCTACGTCCCGCCCACAAAACCCTCCCGCTTCTCCCGCGACCGACGCCGAATGGCAGGTGGTCGGGGAGAGGAAGAAGGCGGCCAAGGCGGCCAGAAAAAAGGCGCAAAGGCGGCGCCGCAAGGAGCGAGCCGTCGCGGCTAAGCTTCGCGCCCCAAAGACCGCGGCTGTAGTAATAACTCTACAGCCGGACGCGGTAAAGAGGGGCGTGACGTATTGCGACGTGCTCACCAAAGCCAGAGCGACGGTGGACCTCCAGGAGCTGGGGATCACCGGGGGCCTCCGGCATAGGGTGACCGCCACTGGCGCCCGCATGCTGGAGATCCCTGGCACGACAAGTGGCCCCACCGCTGACGCCCTAGCTGAGAAGCTAAGGGCGTCCCTGAATGCGGAGGAGGCACGATTATCCAGGCCCGTCAAGTGCGCAGACATGCGCATCTTGGGCCTGGATGACTCCGTAACGGAGGGAGAGGTGGTGGCCGCCGTCGTCAGGACGGGCGGGTGTCTGGTCGACCAGGTGAAGGCGGGCACCATACGTCCTGACTCCGCGGGCATGCGAACCGTAACGGTAAGCTGCCCCGTGACGGCGGCCAGAAAAATCATGGAGGGCCGAAGGCTCCTGGTCGGCTGGGTTTCAGCGCAGGTCAAACTGCTGGAACCCAGACCTCTGAGGTGCTTCCGGTGCCATGTGGGGCACCACGTTGGCGCCCAGTGCACCTCGGAGGTGGACCGCAGCACTCTGTGCTTCCGATGCGGTCAGCCCGGACACACGGCCGGCTCGTGCAGCGCCGCGCCGCACTGCGTCGCATGTGCGGCTGCCGGCAAGCCGGCCGAGCATCGGGCAGGGAGCAAGTGCTGCGTTCCACCCACCGGAGCCAAGAGGAAAGGGAGGCCCTCCGCCACCACCGCCGCCACCACCACCGTCGCTGCCGCCTCTGCTGCCGCCACCGCCGCCACCGCCGCCGCCGACGCCACCGCCGTCATCGCCGCCGCCGCCGCCGCCACCGCCGCCACCGCCACCGCGGAGGGGCCCTCGCAGGGGGCCCAGGAGGGGGCTGAAATGGAGGAGTGATGGCTCCATTACGCCTCCTCCAGGCGAACATCAACCACTGCGCCTGCGCCCAGGACCTGTTGCTCCAGAGCATGGCGCAGTGGTCGATTAACATCGCCGTGGTCGCTGAGCCGTACTTTGTCCCGCCCAGGGATGACTGGGTGGAGGACCTGAGCGGCTCAGTGGCCCTAATTTCGTCGGCCGTCGCCGGCACCCCGTCCCTCGAAGGAGTCACGAAGGGACAGGGGTGCGTAGCAGCACGGTTCGGAGAGATAGTAGTAGTGGGAGTGTACTTCTCTCCGAGCCGAACTCTCGCCGAGTTCCAGAACTCTTTAACAGAGTTGAGTGTCGTCGTCGCCGGAAACCATCGCTTCCCCGTGCTAGTGCTCGGGGACTTCAACGCCAAGAATTTGGCCTGGGGTTCCCGTCACACGGACGTGCGGGGCAGGATGGTGGAGGACTGGACTCTGGAAACAGGCCTGGTCGTCCTAAATCGGGGTTCTGTTCCCACGTGTGTGCGGATGCGGGGCGAGTCCGTGGTGGACATTTCGTTTGCCAGCCCCGCTCTGGCACAGAGTGTTATTGACTGGCGCGTCATGGAGGAGGTGGAGACCTACTCCGATCACCGGTATATCCGGTTCGACGTCTCCACCCAGACCTCCAGCGCGCCGGTCCAACAGGCCCCGAGTGGTCCGCGGTGGGCGCTGAAGCAGCTGGACCGGGAGCTCCTCCTGGAAGCCTCGATCGTGCAGGCCTGGGTGTCATCACCGGACAGGCCTGCCGATATCGACGATGAGGCGGAGTGGTTCCGGGAGGCCATGTCCGAGATATGCGACGTGGCAATGCCCCGAGTCCGGCCAGGACGCGCCCGACGTCAGGTGTACTGGTGGTCGCGGGAGGTGGAGTCGCTACGCAAGGCGTGCGTCGACGCGCGACACCTGTACACCAGGCACCGCAGGCTCTGCATCCGCCCTCCGGATGCAGAAGCCACGGAGGCGGAGCTGTACGAGGGGTACAGAGCGGCGAAGACCGCCCTCCGCGAGGCTGTCCAGCGGGCCAAGGATATGGCCCGCGAGGAGATGGTGGAGACTCTGAACAGAGATCCATGGGGGCGCCCTTATAAAATGGTGCGGAATAAACTCCGCACCTGGGCCCCCCCGCTGACGCAGAGTCTCCGCCCCCAGCTGGTGGAGGAGGTGGTGAGCGCTCTGTTCCCTTCACGGGCGGAGCATACTCCCCCGCCCATGGCTCCGCCACTTGCGGTGCCTGAAGCGGACCACGCGGACGACGACGACATCCCTGAAGTGACCGGGGTAGATCTGAGAGTGGCGGTAAATAGGCTGAAGGCCAAAAATACCGCCCCAGGACCCGACGGCTTGCCGGGTAAGGCCTGGGTCCTGGCCTCAGGGGCTCTCGGGCCCCGACTAGAGGCGCTCTTAAGCGCATGCATGGAGAGGGGCCAGTTTCCACTCCGCTGGAAGACGGGGAAGCTGGTCCTCATACAGAAGCCAGGGCGCCCTGCGGACTCTCCGTCCGCATTCCGGCCCATCGTGCTGCTCGACGAGGTCGGCAAGCTCTTTGAGAGAGTGATTGCGGGCCGCCTCGTTGGGCACCTGGTGAGGACGGGGCCGGATCTTGCGGACAGCCAGTTCGGCTTCCGCAAGGGGCGCTCGACGGTGGACGCCATCATGCGCGTGAGGGCCCTCACGACGGGGGACGCGGTGTCCCGGGGTGGGGTGGTCGTGGCGGTGTCACTCGACATCGCCAACGCTTTTAACACCCTGCCCTGGAGTTGCATTGGGGAGGCGCTCCGGTATCACCGGGTGCCGACCTACCTCCGTCGAGTAGTCGGGGCGTATCTGACGGACAGAGCCGTCATCTACCCCGGTCGCAACGGGGAATGGAACCGGCGAGAAATGTCGTGCGGTGTCCCACAGGGATCGGTTCTGGGGCCGCTCCTGTGGGACATCGGTTACGACTGGGTGCTGCGGGCCGATCTCCCTGATGGAGTCAGCGTGGTTTGCTACGCTGACGACACGCTAGTTCTGGCGCAGGGGAGGTCGCATCAGGCGGCGGCCGACGCGATGACACGCGGGGTTGCGATAGTCGTGGAGAGGATCCGGCAGTTGGGTCTCGAGGTGGCATTGCACAAGTCCGAGGCCATGTCTTTTCATGGGCCTCGGAATGGGCCGCCTTCGGGATCCCAACTAACGGTAGGAGGGGTTCACATCGGCGTCGAGACAACGATGAGGTACCTGAGTCTCGTCCTCGACAGCCGGTGGAACTTCGTCGAGCATTTTCGACGTTTGGCTCCCAAATTGGAACGGGCCGGGGCCGCCTTCAAGCGGCTCTTGCCCAACCTGAGGGGGCCAAACGCCTCCTGCCGGAGGCTTTACGCGGGGGTCGTGCGGTCCATGGCCCTATATGGGGCCCCGGTGTGGGCGCGTTCACTGCGGCGGCGAGCCGCCCATTACCTGAACGCGCCCCAGAAGGTGGTAGCCGTAAGGCTAATCCGGGGGTACCGCACGATCTCGGGCGAGGCGGCAAGCCTCCTTGCCGGACTGCTACGCCGGGGGGAAACTCCGCTTCCGCGGCAAATCGCGGCGGAGCGGACCGACCTCCGGCGCGATCTCATGGCGGCATGGAAAGAGCGACTGTCGCAACCCAGCGCAGGGCACCCCGCGATAGCGGCGGTAAGACCCCTCTTTGAGGAGTGGCTAGAGAGGCGCCACGGCGCCCTCACCTACCGCCTGACGCAGGTCCTCACCGGACACGGGTGTTTTGGGAGGTTCCTGCACATTATCGGGCGGGAGGATACGCCCGGGTGTCACCACTGCGAGGGTCGCCCGGAGGACACGGTGGAGCATACGGTGGCGGTATGCCCCAATTGGGCGGAGCACCGCCGTGTTCTCAGCAGCGGCGGCGACCTCTCGCGCCCGGCCCTGGTTCAAGCCATGGTCCGGGGCGAGAGGGAGTGGGAGGCAGTCACCTCCTTCTGCGAAGCAGTCATGCTAGCGAAGGAGGTGGCGGGACGGCTGAGGGAGAGGGCCTCACGTCCCAGCTGCCGCGGGAGACGCCCCGGGCGTCGGGAGCCGCGAGACGACTCCCGGCCACCGTAGGCGCGGGCCTGCGGGCGGAGAGTAATGGGTAACTCTCCGTCCGATCAGGACCAGGCCCGTGCCGGACGGCGCGTACGTGTTCCACGCGCGCCTCAAAGAGATGTCAGCATAAGGAAGGGGCCCGAAAGGGCCGAAGCCTGCCGGGGCAGCGGGATTGTCCGAAAGGGTTACCGCTACCCCGGAACACAAAGGGCTAAGGAAGGAACACGGGTGGGTTTTAGTCAGTAAGAGTCTGACACTCCCTTCTGCTCCACCCAGAGCGGGAGGGGTCATTGGATGATTTCCCATCCACAAAAAAAAAAAAAAAAAAAAAGGGTACAATGTGGGTTCAGCCATATTTTACCATTAGGCATGCAAATGTACAAATAATTTAATTCACAAAAAAATAACTAAATGTCAAAAATTCAATGTCAAAATTTAAATGTCAAAAATAAGATTTCCAAATAAAAAATTGAATATTAAATCACAAATGTAAAATGCCTAAAATATTAACAAATTTTATTTTCCATTATGAAATCGGTAATGTTATAATATGTCTTGTCTGCTAAAAAGTTTCGCAATGTCTTTTTAAATATTGCCATATTTAAATCTTTCCAGGCCTTGGGTAATTTATTAAATATTTTCGGTGCCATGCAGCAGACACTTTTGCTCATCAGTGATGTCTTAGCCCTTTGAATACACAGTCCACTATTATCGCGTCTATTTCGTGGAATTATGTCATTTACACGTTCAAAGTACGCTGGATTTGATTTCACAAACACAGCTATTTCCAAAATATAAATACTAGGCAGTGTTAGGATTTTATGCTTTTTGAAATATGGATAACAACTATCAGTGGTTTTCAGTTTAAACATTGAGCGAATACATCGTTTCTGGGCCTTGAATGCATTTTCTTTACCGGTGGAATTTCCCCAAAATATAACACCGTATCGAAGATGGGATTCGACAATACCGTAGTAGGCAGTGAGAAGAGCACTCGTGGAAACTCTCGATGATAATGCATGTAGAGCATATGCTGATTTACTTAGTTTTTTACAGAGATTGACTATATGTGATTTCCAGTTCAAGTTTTTATCTATATGTAAACCTAAGAATGTTGTACTTTCTACTTCTTCAACAACTTGATTATTAAAATTAATTTTGAGATTTTTGCTCGGCATACGTTGACTAAAATGCATAACTTTTGTTTTAGATAGGTTAATTTTTAAGTTATTATCGTCTAACCATGTTATAATTGACGCTAGAGAATTATTTATTTCGCTTTCATATAAATTGACATCAGGACATGGTACATTTATGGTACTATCGTCGGCAAACAGTGTCAAAGGATGATCTACGTATTGCGGGAGGTCATTAATGTATAATATAAAAATTAAAGGCCCCAGCACGGTCCCTTGCGGTACCCCATATCTAACTTCACGTTCCGATGACCGAAATACCTCTTCATGATTATTTACATTCAATCTATGAATTTCAGTTATTAAATTTAAGACATTTCCTCTGATACCATAGGCCTCAAGTTTGTTAAAGAGAGTATTATAGTGTACATAATCAAAGGCCTGGGTCATGTCACAGTATATTGCACATACTGGTGTACGTTTATCCATATTTTTAATGACACCATGTATAAAATCATATATGGCCATATTAATCGTTTTACCTTGTCTAAACCCTTTCTGTTCATCACACAATAATTTATTATTCTCTATGTATTTATATATCTCCTTATATATGTATTTTTCAAATATTTTTGATATTATGGATATAATAATTAATTGCGTTATTAACGTTGTCAAGTGAGTGGGGTGTCGTTGTGAGTGTATTTTGTAAAACTGTATTTTTAACGAGTTCTACAATCCTTTGTTTTGAGTAAATAAATAAATAAATACAAATAAAATAATTAATGATTAACTTCTTCATTAATATGCTCTGTGTTCACGTTTTAGTTCCAAATGAATACTTAGTCATGTGAGCGAATCCGCGGCCACAGCTAGTCTAAACTAATAGGTATTATAAAGAGAAAATATTTGATTTTTTGTATGTTGTTTGTTACGCTTTCACAGTAAAACGGGTGAATGGATTTTGATGAAACATGGCATACGGGTAGACCATGACCTGGATTAGGAAAAAATGGGAATTTTTATCCCGATATTCCCATGAGATCGAGACTTATGTGGGTGAGTCCACGGAGTGCAACTAGTTTTATCTAAAACGCGTAATTTTTGTACCGTACTTATTTTCCAAATTAGACTTGTAAGAACACTAGCTAGCTTCTGCCCGCGACTTCGTCCGCGTGAAATTTCACCCTCCCCCATTCATCCTCTTAGGGGTGTAATTTCGAAAAACCCTTTCTTATTGGATACCTACTCTTCACAAAGAACACACCCTTCAAATTTCATGTCTCTAGGACCAGCGGCTTAGGCTGTGCGTTGGTATATCAGTCAGTCAGGACTTTGAATTCATATGAATATAGATAGAAACTGTACATACATCGACACTGGGTCACTAACCCTGCACAAATAAAAAGTACGGAGATATCTATTCAAGACTAGGTGGGTAGTTGTATTTTTTATGAGCACAACAGGAGGGCACTACAGGTGAATGGAAAGGTCTTTATGTAAATTATTAATAAACCCTCTTCCGTTCCGAAATAAGTTGAATAAATAAAAGGGAAACTGTAAACAGAGATTTCTCACTGAAACACCATTACCTGCTTCTATTTATGTTCAGCCCAACTTAAGTTGGTTGATATTACATTCAAAATTATATTTAGCTTAGCAGGTATACACGGCTACACATCAAGCTATACATTTCCAGTTTCAGCTGACCTCGCAATTATAGGTTTTTCGTCAGCGTCAGAAGTCAGCTTATACTGGTTATGCATAGCTTTATGTGTAGCCGTGCGTACCTTCCTAATGCTAAAAAACAAACAGGTCACTATTTCCTCTAAAGGAGGACCGGACAAAATGGTCCCCACGACCAATAACAACCAAACTAATGTTATTAGATCAGCATTTTAATATAGAGCAATAACTACTAAGGCGATTCATTTTAAATCACTGTGTGAAACTATGGCGATGTTTCGTAGGAGGTGTCTGGACGGTGGGTAACGAAATGTTTGAATAGTTAATCACGTCTTGTGGTCTAAGTTTGAATATTCGCAAATGCGTTCCGATGATAACAAAATAATATCGATCGTCGATATCAATCGACGCGCAACGTATCGAAGATGTTTTTCGTAGGTTATAAAAAAAATCTGGTGTTCCATAGAAAAGTGCAATACCTACGCGGTCAAAATTTATGGAACAGCAAAAAAATTTATGAATAACCGAATAGGTAACCGAATAGGTTGAATGAGGAACCCGAAACTGACAAATTTTCCCAATCAACTTTGAACCTTATGCTTTAGCGACAAAGTTGAAAATCTATTAAAGAGATTCGACAGATTGTAGTAGCTTGATGTGCTGGCGTCTGTACCTATTGAATCCGTGATAAAAGGTCACGCGTCGATGTCTTTGCCATCCTGTAGGTATACAAAGTGAAGATGACCATGCAACAATAAATTAAACTTCGTATACCTAATGACGTTCCCAGTCTGCATACAAAAATTCAATAAAACATATCCAATAGTTTAGTCACTGGACATAATTTTCATTTTTAAAATTTTCTACATGATGTATCTGTTAACAAGCCAGCATCGACAGGTTAAAGACATCTGCAGTTAAACACAACATTGCCATCTCGCTAATGCATATTATACCTTATGCTTGAGACAAGAGTCATGCATGCGAAATTTATTACTTACTACATTTATGTTACATTTTTAACAAACCTGAAAAAAGGGGTGCCCGGCACACTGACCTATACCATTTTTTCAGGTTTCAGCCATATATTTGTTGGGTCAGTAACTCCGCGCTGTTGTCGTAATATTTAAAGTGTGTTCTTTTTTGTTTAAACTTTTATGCTATTTAATATGTTAGAAAAAATAACTTTTTGAATTTCAACGTTAGGATTTATTTGATGATTCCTAAATACATTAGTATGCATTAGTATTATTAGTGTTTTCATATGTACCTATTGATTTTTTTCAGTGTTTCTATTGTCATCTCCACTATGTAGACTAAGTCACAGACAGGTATAGAGAAATCCACATGGCAACAAACTTCCATGACCATGAAAATATACGCTGATGATCAAAGTATTATAACTATTTAAAATACTATGTTACCGATATTTATGTTGCGAATCGAGTCTTCTGTCTATAGAGAGTTCTTATAAAGATGCCCGTCGATGAAATTCTTTTGTCGTGTTGTGACGTTAAAAGACATTACAAATTGAGGGTTATAAAAGACAAACATGGGTCCTGGACGATGAAAACTTCGCATATATATATTTATGGTATGGGACCCAAGGGCTTAGCTGTAAAGGCGTTCAAACGGAAAGGACGGACAGGGGATGAGCGCATGGGAATGTTCCCATAAGATACTGTCGGCCGCTTGGATGACTCGTCGACTTTTTTTGTTGATTTTATTTTGGACTAGCTTCTGCCCGCGGCTTCGCCCGCGTAGATGTCGGAAATCCGCGACTTGTAATTATTTTGGGTGGAACCCTAATTCTTTTTCTAAAATAAAAGTAGGTTTCTAAGATAAAGTCTAAATTACTGCTTATAACATCAGATATCTGCCGGTGAAAGTCCCGTCAAAATTGCTTCAGCCATTTCGGAGATTAGCCGACAGACGGACAAAAATTTTAGATATTGGTTTTTTATAAGTACCGTACCTATATTTACGAGTATCTTTTTATATGCATTTATTTCATTTATGCAAACACTTCAATTTTATTTATCCGTATCTGATAAGGCTTATGGTTTTCAGTTTATGTCGCTATTTTCTTTTACAGTTATTCGAAAAATATATCTAAGGTTTTCCAACGGTATTAGCTACCTTTAAATCTTTTCAGCTTGCAAAAATCCTTTACTGAAGTAGACCCTACTTAGAGTCTCGCAATACGAAAGCTTATGGATGAGAGCATTGCTATAATCACCACGTTTCCGTAACGGATTGGTGGTTGTAATGTTTTTATGGTTGAAAATAAGGGCGAAAATGCCATTCCTTCTAACATGAGCCCTTAGTATATTTGGTAACAATTGGCAGCCGAAGATCTGGGATCTGATTTGGTTACCAAATACAAATTATTCCCATACCTATCACCAAATTACCTAAATCAAATCAATTTTAATAATACTTCACACATCAAATTCTGCGAAGTCAAGAATGATTACCAAGTCGAGTGGGCGTGATGTCATTATTAAGATTAAGGCATTAACACACGAGAGCCGCGGCGCGGTTAGTGACGGGATCCACGCGACCGCGGAAGCGTTTTGTACTGCAGAGGAAACATTAGTGAGCCCAGTGGCTTTAGAAATGGGACAGGTCGGGACTATCTTTGTAAGACGGCTATGTTACAAAGGCAGGTCCTTCATATACAGTACGTTTTTTTGAGTTTTTCCGGCCTGATCCCCTGAACCACCCCTCCACCCCCTCTCCCGGATCCCCCGCAAAGTTCTTCTTCTGTTTTAAACTCGTGTCTTATCCACTATAAACTTTCTCATTCTGATCACCTTTCTCTTTTGTTTTTATTCCTGAAGGATCGTCAGCAACAAAATATACGTACAGGGTTTATTGAAATACATCTTGCGCGAATTGGATACAGATAGATTTTTTGGTGAACAAGTTTTTTTTGATGTAGGTAAGTTAGATGTTACCGGTGAAATTCATGACGGGGAGAGAGCGTGCTCTGTCCTGACAGCTGCATGACTTTTCGCCTAGCCTCTGACCATAGTTACAGTACATTCACAGTTATGGCATCACTGTCAATATTACATGGAACTTTAATCTCGTGACAGTAAGGTTGGCGTTGGTTTGCTGCAACATTCAAGCCCGTCAAAATCATAGTGATCTTTATCGTGGTTGTAATAAGGTTGTTGTTGGGTTGCAGCTATCAAAGGTAAAACAACTGTGAAAGAACTGTAGCAAAGACTGATTGAATAGTAGTGTTTGCTCGGATAAATAAAATACTTCGTTACGAAATCAAGCCGCGGATTCACCAATTAAGTTTGAATTTTTTTTTTTATCGTTTTAATATTCTAAACCGCCGTCTGCTCTCACGCAGTGCTGTCTAACAATTTAACAAACTTCATGATACCGCCACTTGTGCCGCCGTCGGCTCTTAGCTTCGATCGAGTTACCAGTTATAATTTCCAGATGGGGGAGTCGGGAGCGCAATCGGCGCGCCAGTAATAGATTCCGCCCTAACATCTGATACCCGCGGATTCGGCGAATTCACGCCCCGAGTACCCCCGGGTTCCCCAAGTTACGCGAGTTCCCCATGTTGCTCTATTTCCCCCAAGTTCCCCAACCTAAACGCTCTAATGAGATTCACTCGACTTTCGTGTTTTGTCGACCTTTTTTACGTGAGAGCACGTAATAAATAGATTGTTTGGATATAATCTGTGATAATAATGTGGTGTTTTGACTTACCGACGATTGAAATGTAAATTTGTTGGGTGGCCATTTTTGGTTGTGGTTTTCTGTAGCTATTGCGCTTTGAATCGTTTATTCAATAATCGTGTTCTACAATAACTTTGTTTCTTGCATTGCATCCCACTGTTATACATCAATGCTCCCATAAACTCACAACAATTTACAATGAGAGTAGCACGACTACTCAAAACTGAAAACTTAAACACTGATTTCAAAGTAATATGTTACAATTCCACTCCAATAAAGTGACAAAATGTTTACAAATTGAGAAAGTCTGGATTTGTTCCGTTCACTACGTGTCGGCAGTTTTATAGCCAGGTTTTCCGACAAAGTCTCAGACATGTCGTAATTTCCGCTCGGCTCCACTTAATGGTAATCGCCGTTTACGTGAGTTCCAGCTGACCTTACTTACCGCGTGTTCAGGGCTGGCGAAATTTGATTAAACTGTAGATTTAGGCATGGGGAAGATTTGCCACTGTACCACTTTGTGTTTTTGGAATCTTAAGCTCGAGTCTTTGAAAGGTGTTCGTCTAGGTTCATGTTAACTTGGGCGTTACTTTATTAGTCGATTTTTACAAATGTAAGTAATCAGACTTCCAGGTTTTCCCTAATTTGAGCATCAGAGTTTTCAGAACAAGGCACTCAGGCAGGTACAACGAGTTTAAAAGTGCATTGTTCTCTAATACAACGAGTTTAAAAGTGCATTGTTCTCTAATACAACGAGTTTAAAAGTGCATTGTTCTCTCAGTTACAAAAATAGGAACAATTAATTACTATGCGGTTGCCAGCGAACAGATTCAAATAATTTTGAAAAAAAAAATTGAAAACAAAGTTATTCAGTAGTGTTCAACTACATTTTCATATATTTTTAAGTGAAGAATATTTTAATATGTTTAATTACTTGTTTTGAAAATAAAATCCCATATAACTAAACGGGCTTCTCATCGTGATAACTTAGGTGAAGTGAGCGTGAAGTGAGCTATATAGGGGTAATCTCTAACATTAGGTGGAGTGACAGCTCACTTCACCTAAGTTTTCACGGTGAGATTTTTACAGAATAGCACTACAGTACCTACTGTTTTTTTTATTTTCTTTTCTTTTGCTTATATCTCGAAAACGGTGTGTCCTATCGCAAAAATAATGAAAATTTCGACCCCCTTTAGGAAACCTATAAACCTCTAAAACTCAACACGTTGGTAATATTTTTTCATATTTTCCATACAAAAGTGAAAAATTCCATAAAAAAAAGAGGTCGAAGTTGCCCCACTTGCACCTTCAGCTCAAAAAAAAAAAACACGGGAGGGGCCCGTGGCTAAATAATAACATCCGCACAGGTCAATCGATCAGGTTAAGCTACGCTTGCCGCGGTTGGGCTGTGGATGGTAGTCAGAAGCCCGAAAGTCTGACAACCAGTCTTACCAAGGGGTATCGTATTACCCAGTAACTGGGTTGTGGAGGTCAGGTAGACAGTCACTCCATGTAAAACACTGGTATTCAACTGCATCCAGTTAGACTGGAAGCCGACCCCAACATAGTTTGGAAAAGGCTAGGCAGATGATGATGATGAGGGCAAATACGTATCTACTTTTTGGCTGAATGCACAACCCATGCGAAGCCAAACAAACAAAAAAAAACCTACTTACCACGTGGAGTCGCGTTTGTCAAATTCCATTTGGTTGTGTCAAAATTATTTTTAAATTTAGAGATATTTTAATGCAGAATAGCTCTAAGATTCTCACAGCCAAAAGTAAGGAATTTTAGTGATAGTTCAGTTAGTTTAGTTCGGTGTACAAGAGAATCGGCACCATTGATTAACTCTCACGCACTCGTTAAATATTTGCAAAAATAGAAAGCGGAATTGCGGAATCGCACACGCACTCTACAAGACGAATTATGTGACTAATGTTCAAATTTAGTGCACTATGCAAACAATGAAGTAGGTACCCCTTCCGCGTCCCACCTGGACGTGTTATCGTCGATTCTTGGTATGCATGTGCAATTGTCCACATAATAATAGCATCATCAGCGTCTGCCTAGCCTTTTCTGCAATTTTATATTGCTGTCATTTTATTTTATTTCGTAATAAAATTATCATTAATCTTTCAGCGAGTTTTGCAAGTAGTCTTTTGCATTAAAAAGAAATAAAAGTTGGGATTTAATCACTTAACAAACGTTTAAATCAAAGCTGATCAATTAGTTAACTTAATCGTGCTATTAATTTGAACTCCGCCACATTTTAACTAACGATAGATTTTATTCGCTTTGGTTATAAGTTATTGCTGAAATTAATATTATCAAGGGGTGATTTTTTTTACGATCTATCTATTCTCGATTTTATGCCTTTTATAATTCCACGTAATAGGTAAATGTGCTAATTTTCATGTTATCCATGAAATGTTACGGTGTTCTTCCGAAAGATCAGGTGCGTAGTTTTTGCAACCGGCGTGGTTGTATGACGAGATGAGCGTAAACGAAGTGAAAGGAGAATGTAAGGATCGTAGTAGGTGGCATTCTGTAGTTTATGCCTACCCCTATGGAATTTAGGCGTGAGCTTATGTGTGTATGTGTTACGATAGGTACTTTTTATGTTTTTGTTTGTATTTGTAAGTATAGGTACTTGCATTAAAAGGATCTTAGTGCAAAGACCAAAATGTTATCACATTATTTACTTACATATTACACAAAGTTAACTTCTCTTTCGCATCTTATACGTTTTCCTATAAATCAATCATCAATCATATCAACCTTCACGAAAACATAAAATCACAAAAGATAATACGCGAACAACTTCGGCTATTTCCGGCTATTGTCATCGATGTCGAGTTATAGATGATCTAATCGCTGCGACAATAACACTTAATTGTGTTACATAATAACACAATATATCTCTATATCTCTGTTATTATATAGCATACACATATTATATCTCTATATGTTCCAGATACTAAAGGCCGTAGCACACTGGGATCACCCGAAGCCACCCCACTAGTATCATTGGCCAAATGACGAAGCATCTCTTCTCGACATGAAACGTGGCCAATGAGCAAGCTTAATTGAAGTTGCGTGGCGTGTTATAAGTATGTCTACAGCATAACTCGTGTTATTTATATTTCTATAGCTGCGCTCCGCGGTTTCACCCGCGTAAGTTTTGATCCCGTGAGAATATCGAGATAAAAAGTATTCTTTGTGTTATTCTGATGTATAAACTATATTACTGTAAAGTTTCATCAAAATCCGTTTAGTAGTTTTTGCGTGAAAGAGTAACAAACATCCATCCATCCATCCTCACAAACTTTCGCATTTATAATATTAGTAGGATTAGTAGGAAGTAGGATTAGTAGGATAGTAGGATAGGATTTGTTCGGTCGCGAGAGTACGGAATAAACAATGAAGATGTGAAAGTCCTTTTAATTTTTTGTTTAAGTGAAATATTGTGTGGCTTTGTGGGTTTCAACGTAGTTTATAAATGTTCGAAGTTGTTATTTTAATTTCTATTGTGCTGTTGTTTTCTGCTCTAGTTGAATTGTGACAGGGGGTTTGAAGTAAAGAGGCGGCTTTTTTTTTTTTTTTTGTGGATGGGAAATCATCCAATGACCCCTCCCGCTCTGGGTGGAGCAGAAGAGAGTGTCAGACTCTTACTGACTAAAACCCACCCGTGTTCCTTCCTTAGCCCTTTGTGTTCCGGGGTAGCGGTAACCCTTTCGGACAATCCCGCTGCCCCGGAAAGAGGCGGCTTAAACGGAAAATGGACGGTTACCGATACTTTATGGGTCATTAAGGGTTATTATATACTCAGTGCAGTGGTGGCTCACTGGTAACGGCCCCGATTTACGACTTGTAGGTCATGGGTTCGAACCCAGGCAGACGCTTTATTTTGGGTAAATAATTTCATCACCACTGCTCTCAAAACGCTGAAGGAAAACAATGCGAGGAAACCGACATGTCCTAGAACCAAAAATTCAAAGACATGGCATGTCATTATATTAGGTCGGGGCAAAAGTATTTTCGTATTTTTCATACAAAAAAAATATTTTCTTTTAGGTTTAATTTTTTATTTATTTATATTATGTATGTGCCGTTTTGATCGATGACTTGTTGCCATCTTGTGGGCAATGCCATGATCCCATTGCTGTAGAAGTTTGAGCAAGATCAGGGCTATACGGAAGATGCATCAACACATCCCAGCCAAGCTCTCTCAATTTTTGCTGAGTGGCTATAGATGACTGCGGTCTGGCGTTGTCGTTATGAAACACCACGCCCTTCCTATTCACCAGCTCCGGCCGGTTTTTCTCAATAGCTTCTTTTAACCTTATCAGTTGTTGACAGTAGAGGTCAGAATCGATAGTTTTACCCGGCGGCAAAAGCTCATAGTGGACGATTCCTTTCCAATCCCACCAAACACACAGCATCACTTTGTTCCGAGTCAGGCCGGGCTTTGCCACAGTCTGTGGGGCTTGTCCATGCTTCGACCACGATCTTTTTCGGACATTCTTATCGTAAGTGATCCATTTTTCATCACCCGTAATCAACCGTTTAAGAAATGGGTCGGAATGATTAAGTTTCAACAAAGAATCGCAAATGGAAGCACGTTGCATTAAGTTTCTCTCAGTGAGATCATGTGGTACCCAAATATCAAGTTTTTTCTTGTACCCAGACTTTTGTAAATGCCGTAAAACTATTTTGTGATCAACATCCAGTTCTTCAGCAATATCATAACTACTATTATGTCGATCTTGCTCCACTTTTTCAAAAATGGCACTCATTTTATCCGTGACAGGGCGTCCAGAGCGAGCGTCATCCTTCACACTAAAATTTCCTGACTTGAAACGCTTGAACCACATTTGTGCTACTCGTACTGATACCGCATTAGGTCCGTAAACCGCACAAATTTTATTCGCGGCGTTCGTCGCATTTTTACCTTTTTTTTAATAAAATTTTAAAATGTACCGAATTTCCTCGTCACGTATGTTCATGTTGCTTGCTTGAAAAACAATTGAGAAATGGCGAGAACTAGTTTTTTTTTTTATATATTGCATCTTTAGAATGTCAACATTTAATAGTATTAAAACCAGCCAGTTACATTCAGTACTGCCAAAGAGGTTTGATTACTAACAATAGATTCAAAATACGAAAATATTTTTGCCCCGACCTATTATGACATCTACCAACCGGCACTGGGCCCGCGTAGCAGATTACAGCCCACTCCCTCTCGAAGCCCTCCCATACCGACTGCTGAGCTGTCCTCCCATACCTACTGTAATTTGAAAACATTGTAAAAGCCAATTATTTTTAAAAGAGTAAACGTGGAGTTTCTTGCCGGTTCTTCTCCATAGGAAACGACCAATTGGAACCGTGCACCTAGCTTCTGACGTTTCATAAGTGCCCTTGTAGGCTTATCATCATCATCATAGGCTTATGTGAAATAAAATATTTTGATTTGATTTGATTTGAAGAGAGGAGGCCTGTGTCCCACTAGTGGGAACATTATAGGCTGAGTACGCTTATGCTTGAAACTCATTTTTATCCACAAATGCTCTTTTAAAATTACCCCTAACCCAACACCCTGAGAACTGCAGCTATCTTATTTTTTTAATCAGCTGTAATAGTGCTGTATGCTCAAGAAAATCTTTGAATCTAAGAAACCCACAGACTGTATAGTTGTTTATGAATGATTATTAGGTTCGGTAGCAAATACTTGGTACTTTCGCTTTAAGGCATTACTGAGAAGAACGGGCAAATAAACTGAACATGTTGTTACTATTACATACCTTTAAGTAGCGCAAACTGAGGTTAAGTTTACCTGCTACGCATATTAACACAGAAATTAGTTTATACAACTAATTACTTAGTTATATTAGTTTACCGTGCCTATATAGTGAATGATCTTGACGCGCCTCTTCAGACTAATGAACTTATCTTTAACCCCACTGCAACTAGCTCGAGAGTTCTGTATCCAGTTAAAGTAATTAGTTCAGCTACCTATGAATATGTATATATGGATGTAGATATCTGAGGTGGGTTAAGTTTTATATGTAGGCATCATTTGATAAGTAGGCACCTAGACATCCTACTTATCAAATCACTCGGAAGAAAAGATTTTGATGATGGAGCCTGGAGGTGGATAGTGGAACTCCTCATTGGCTAAATAATAAATGATTATATTTCTGTAAATATGTTTGCATAAACACTTTTACACGTCAATAATATTTTTAAAACTAGATAAGGTCGGCGTTTCCTAACTGACTACTCTGAGCAAGTCGAAACAAACTCAGAAGTCAGTCTCTTTTAAAGTGCAGATATGATCTTGGTCAGATAGTATGAAGACCATGTAGATTGGTGTCTGAAATGGTCTTTTGAGGAAAGAACCACACAGATTGAGTAGACCTGTCCAGTTAGTACACGCATTTGTCAGTAATCATGCAGCTCAATTTTAAACTTAAGGATCTCATCAATACGTTTGCAAATCTCAGGTGTACGGATTTGATAAGTGGGAAGCCACCTAGGCGTACTACTCAAATCACTTAGATGAAAAGATAGTTACTTTATGTACAACATTCACGGTAAGGATGAGGGGCAAAAATGTATGATGACAATCAGATTACATATAAAATAACCACAATTCATAGAAGTTAATGCTGGAAGCAGGTACTTCGTACTCAGTTACAGTATATTCAAACATAATTAACTATAATCGTCGTTCGGGACTAGGAAGGTTAATTCTAATGTCAATTGCGAAGTATATCCGCAAGTCACATGATCTCGAGATTGAATATTGTGTACGTAACTAAACTCTGATCTTTAATTTGTTAGACCAAAATGACAGTTAATAGAGGGTGTAAAAAGACACATCACATAACCGTCAACTTAGCGTTTGGTACATCAAACTAAATAACATTGCACAAAAATAATTGATGGAAAACAACTTGTATTTTTTGTTTGAAAATTTGCATGTTCTAGTAGTGCGCAAAATATTGTGTTTGTGCATGCAACGGTACAGGGGTCGTGGGGGTATTTAAAGTTGTGTTATAACATTAAAAACTTGTTTTCGTAAAAAAAAAACTCAGTAAAAGTTGGAATTTTGACCTTCAATATGCCGTAACCAGAAGATTCCCAGTAATGGTCCAGTACATAAAAAATGCTTACTTAAAATGCTGACGGGGAGAACAAGTGACTCTCGGCTTTGTTAAGTGTCTCTTTACACCAGAAGGCCAATTCTCGAAATTTAAAACGTTCAAAATCTAGTCGCAGTCTCATCTCGGCGACAAACAAATGTCAAAAACTTGTCTAAATGTAGGGAAGTTAGAAGTATTTTTGACAGATTGAGACTGAGATCGTACTGTGAATGTTCCTTCTTAAAATTACGAGAATTGACCCCCTGATATTATACTAAATAATGTCATTTTGACAAATAAAGCTCGATCGCAGCTGTCATTTTAGTCTAGCAAATTAAACCTAAGGGACCTAAGGGATGACGTGGACATAGAGAGGGAGCGCAGGGCGTTGTCTGTGAGGAGCAATATGCTTGCCCGCAGGTTCGCTCACTGTACTACAGACGTCAAAGTTACCCTTTTTAAGGCGTTCTGTCAATCGTTTTACACGAGTGGCCTGTGGGTGTCGTACACGCGCCGAGCCTACAACGTCCTGCGTGTTCAATTTAATAATGCTTTTAGGATGCTGTTAGGACTGCCATGGCGTTGTAGTGCTTCGGGAATGTTCGCAGAGGCTCGCACAGATGGTTTCCATGCCATTATGCGAAAGAAAGCGGCCTCCTTACTACAGCGCCTGCATGGTAGTAACAACGGCATTCTAAAAATGATCGCTGCCAGAGCGGACTGTCCCTTTCAGAGACACTGGGTGGGGATAGTCCTAGGTCTGGATTCATAATTATATTCTGAAAACTAACAATACTAACCTATTTACATAAGCATTATTGTTACTAACACCAAAATACTAACAAAATTATGGACCTTGTCTGAAATAAAGTTTAATTTATTTATTTATTTATTATTTTAAAATCAGAGTTCATGTAATATCTGTGCAGGTACGGTCAGGGAAATTAATTGTTATTCAAATTAACAACGTATGCCAATTTGCCGTGTCATAGCCATTTCACACAACTGTCAAAGAATGAAAGTTCTGATTTAATATACGGACAATTTAATTTGGTATTCCATTTGCTTTACATTAATATGTACAGTCAGCAGAAGAGTTTGATGTTTAAATGTACAGTTAGGAAATAAACTTATTCGGTCTACACAGGTAGGTAGGGTTATTGCGTGTGTAATAAACTTGATAGACAGAAAACTGTAAACTGTGTAATCACTGGGGGACAAAATAATGTGCCGCAGCGCGTCTGTTATATCTTGCAAAGTCTGGCAAATTCGCGCATCATCGTCCTATGCGACATCGGGTTTTTATGAACGTTCAGAGAATTAACTCAGTCTCAATCTGACAAAAATACCTCTAATTTCCCTACTTTTTTGACAAGTTTTAGACATTGATTGTCGCTGAGATGAGATTGCGACTAGATTTTGATCGTTTTTAATTATGGGAATTGGCCTAATCATTCTTAATGTAGTTGTCAAACACAATACTTATGACATCATTCTTTCTACTATTGACATCATCTTTATTTCATAAGCCATGGCTTATAATAATAATAATAAATTTATTTTCAGTAAATTTACAGCTTCTACAATTAATCTTACATAGGGGTCTCCTTTTAAGTATGAGAAATACCTGTGCTAGGAGGCCCCGCTCTTCTAAAACTAGTACAATAGAATGTAGGAGTGTGCTTACACGGAAATTTTACAATTTGGTAACTTATTATTATTAATTTACTAGTAGAAGAAGAAAAGGTAAAACAAACAAAATCCATTAACTTAAAAACATGAGCGTGTATGAGTGTGTGTGGGTGTGAGTGGGTGTGGGTGAGTGTGTGTTGTGTAAGGGTGTGTTGGTGTATGTACAGAGTGTGTCAGTGTATATGGAGGTATGTTTGTGAAAGAGTCACTTATCACACGATAGTTTGCAAAAGGGTTTCGATGTCATCATAGCTTTTACTTTTTAGCCAATCCGTCAAAGATTTTTTACAATCTTGATAAGTCATGGGGAAAATATTTAAAAGTTTATTTAATTTGTTGTAGATGGAAGCGGATTGCCTGATATACTGTCTTTTTGCATATGTCGATTTAACAGAGACTTCTGGAGCAACAAGATATTTCCTTCTTTTTTTGTCGAGGCTGGGATCATAAGGGAGAGTTTTATGGAGTTTTAAAACAGCATGGAGGACATACAATTTCCGGACTGTGAGAAGACCGCTCTGCGAATAAAGGTGTTCAGTAGGGAATCTATATGATTTGAAATACATGACCTTCAAGAGAAATCTTTGTGCTCGCTCCAATTCTAGAAATTTAATTTTTGTAGCTCCGCCCCAAACAGGTATACAGTACACTAAAACTGATTGGGCCAGCGAAACATAAATTTGGTTTAAGAGAGTCTTGGAGGTAACATGTCTTTAAGTCTTGAAGATCCAAATGAGCTTTCTAGTTCGAGTCATGACCATTTCTGTGTGTAGGTGCCAAGATAAACGTTGGTCAATCATAATACCAAGATATTTGATATCAGTCACTTTTGCGATTTTGTTACAAGAACAATTTTTGTTAAGTTGAAAATTATCACAGCTATGGATTTTAAGGTTATAGTTAGGTCCAGGTTGAGTGATGTTGTATTTTGTAAACGCGATATACTTAGTTTTAGAAGTGTTTAATGTTAGCAAATAAGCATTTAACCACTTAGCAATCTTAGCGAGCCCCTTTTCAGCATTTACATATACAGATTCCCATGTATCTCCCGTGAAAGCAAGAGCTGTGTCATCTGCATAGGAGAAAACACGCCCATTCTCAAGCTTCATTTTGCAAAGATTATTAATGTAAATAAGAAAAAGCGTCGGACCCAAAACACTTCCTTGCGGGACACCGAAGCTCACCCCTACCTCATCACTGACGTGATTTCCTATTTTTACACATTGCCTTCTATTCTGGAGATAATCTGTTAGCAAAGCTAAGGGGACTCCTCTAATACCTAAGTTATCTAGACTACGTACAAGGATGGGAACAGAGACGGTGTCGAATGCTTTTTTTAGATCCAGGAAAACAGTTAGACACTTCTTTCCTGAATCTACTTTCTCCACAATATGAGAAGTAAATGCCGAGACTGCGTCTTCTGTCGATAATCCTTGTCTAAATCCGTATTGAGAAGGAGATATTATGTTATATTTGTTAAGGTAATTTATTATTAACCGGGTGTTAATTAACTTTTCTATAATTTTTGAAACTACAGGTAAAACCGAGATAGGTCTATAATTGCACGCATCGTCTCTGTTGCCGCCCTTGTACACAGGCGTAATAATGGCTTTTTTCAGGGTGGGTGGGAAAATACCTTGCGTAAAACACAGATTAGCCAGATGTGAAATTAATGGTACCACCACTTCGTGGGAAGTTTTAAGGAAATTGGTAGATATATTGTCCCATCCAGGTGCGCTCTCAGTTTTAAGACTCATCAATATACCATGCACTTCCCTAGGATCAGTTTCTAAAAGCACAAAGGATGACGCTTGATGAAGGATGATGCTTATGAAATAAATTATTATTATGTTTTTCTTGTATGTTCGCTGTCAGTTAATTTAAAGGACAATAAATGCATGTTTATTGCAGTTAAAAAAAAAATGTTTACCGTTAAACGCATTTACCGATTTGTTGTGCAAACGGTCCTAAAACATAAATTAAGTTGCATTTATACTGCCTGGGTAGTTACTTATCTGTTGCACTGATTGTATGTACCCATGTAGGTAGCTAAAGGTCGTCATCTGCCTACCCTTTTCCCACTATGTTCCCATTATTATACATGGAGCGACTGCTTATCTGACCTCCACAATCCAGTTACTAAGTAATACGATACCCCTTGGTAAGACTGGTGGTCCATGTAACTAAAGGTAAAGTCATTATATTTGATCTACATAGCCGTTACAAAAATCGAAGTCTGTAACGAGTCTGGTTGAAAATACGAGAACTTTTTACTTTTAAAGTAGTAATAGGACTTGTATGCAAGTAGGTAATAGGGCGGCTTCGTTCTTTGCCTGCAATTTAACGACATTTTTACTACTAGCTCGAGTTACAGTGAAATGCACTCACAAACGTAATTGGTAAATATTTCCTGATACTCTATTGAGTCAGCTTTCTTTAGAAATTAAGTGCTTCGTGCAATAATAAATAAAAATAAAATAAATAAAAATCGTTTATTTCGACCAACACAGGAACAAAAATTATACAAATAAAAAAAATAAATAAAAACAAATACAATTAGAAAGACCATTAAACATATTCTTATTACATACTTCAATTGCCCAGTATGTGAACTATACAGCAATGGTTCAGGTACTGGCACCAGGGATGATGGTATTGCAAATTTAATTTAAAGATTTATTATGAATATGATAAAAATTTCTAAGCTTAGATTTTTCTTAAATGTCTGTACCTACTTTTGTAGAGAAACTAACAGCGGGGTAATAGCGTAACACACTAACAGTAGCAATGGTTTTCATTTTGACAGTTCAACAACATTGATTGCGTCATTTACGTTGTCGAGGAGACAAGTTTTTCTAATATAATAACAATGGATTAGCAATATCTTTCAAATTGATTCAGATTGATAGTGTGAGTGTGTTACGGAGTTAAGGTGCTGGTAAAATGCGAAATGAAAAATAGGGGCAAACATAAGATGTGCCTTTAAATGGCCATAAAATTCACAATTTTACTTTCCATCCCCACCAAACTGTAATACATTCACCTATATTTTCTAGTCGTAACAATTTTCTTCACCAGTAATTTACATTGTATAATATAGCGTAGGTGGTAATGCAACCCGGCATAACTGCAGCCTTCACGACGGTACAATTAACCCACTTAAGTTGTTGTTTGAGGTTGCCGTCGACCACTGTTGTTATACCGACCGTACGCTGTAATTACGGATAAGGGTTATGTTTACCTGTTGTATCGACAAAGTTGCAGTCGGAATTTCTTTGGTCACGTTACATATACAACGTGTAACGTTAAATGCGCAAAACCTGAAAATAGTTTGTTCATAATTGACTACTGAATCGATTTCAGTAACTTTTAATATAGGTTTTTTATTTTTCAAAAATTATGTATTTTGCCCTACTATCCGCCGATTGAGCCAAAGAAAATTAAGTCTTATTTTAAGGCAATAAGACTCAATTATAAATGCATAAAATAACGCTAAGATCAACATGATTTTCTTAATAATAATAGTTAGCTTTAAAAAAAAATTTTTGGTCATTGTATTATGCTTTTAACTCAATGCTTTAATTGGGGTGTATGAGGTTTTGCGCATTTAACGTTACACGTTGTATACTATAGCTTGTATCAGAAAGGTGTGTTAATATTTAACAACTTTCTCCAAGGGAAAAACATCTTCGGGGAATTACATCGGAATCGAAAAAAAAAAATATCAACTGTCCCATAAAAAATCTTTAATACCTACTCGACCCAAATCTATGGGGCGATTAGGACATTGGTCCCATGAAAGAGAAAGTGGTTCAGTTTATTGGTGAGTACCACATCCTTAATTTTAGCCACACCTTTCTGATACATTATACAGGGTTATTGGAAAAACACCAGCAACCTAGAGGTCATAGCACTCATCATTATGAACAACTTTTACCATGGGACCAAACCTGAAATCGCGAAAAAAAATCAGCTGTTCCCTACATTTTGACAAGATAGACGAAAATAAATGTAGGGAACAGCTGATTTTTATTTCGCGATTTCAGGTTTCCTACAAACAGATAAAGACACTTTCGCATTTATAGTGGGACGGTAGTCCACTCGCCAGTGCTAACAAAACCAATATAAGCTGGCCTCTTATTCTATTGAAACTCCGTACTACGCTAGGCCAGCTCAAGGTCAGAGTGTCACCGATGACCTGCAGGAAATGGCGACCACCATCAATAAAATATTCTGTTCCCCGAATATTCTGTGGACTAGATGATGTTTGCCTAGTTGAGTGCTAAAAGCGACCGAAAGCCAAGCCAGTACAGTCGTGAGCATTTATACCATAAATACCTTAGATTTATGCAAGATACAAAAGTAATTTTGTTCTGTAGTGTTCATAGAAATGTAATGGTGTTATGAAAATAGTATTTCGGAAACCATCAATCAACTCAGCCTATCGTAGTCCACTGCTGAATATAGACCTCTCCCAGACTGCGCCACAACACCCTGTCCTCCGCCTTTCACATCCAGTCTACCCCAGGTATGTTTAGGTCGTCCGTCCAACTGGGGGGCATCCCACACTACACTTGCCAATACGCGGTCTCCACTCCAGGACTGACTGCTCCACCGGCCATAGTTCCATCGACGAACATGGCCAGCCCACTGTCACTTCAGTTTGCTTACTCTGTAAGCTATGTCGGTAACTCTGGTTCTTTTCTGGACAACTTAATTCCTGTGATTCGGGAAACCATACTATTTTGAAATAGGTCTTTTCTTTAAGTTGCAATCAGCTATCGTTATTTCACGAAAAAAATAAAACGTTTTTGAATGTTGCATGAGTGTAAGGTTCTTTAAATACGTTACACTCATGCTCGTGACTGTAGATATCCGGGCGGAGCGACGTGTAGAGCGTTCGTTTCCTCCTGCTAATTTGTTAGTATCTATCGTAATTATAAATGGTTTTCTCTCAATTTCCGATATGTTGAAGATAATATGAAGACGCTTTTAATAAGGTATAACCTTAATATTTAGATAACGTTTTTTTTTCATGTTTTAATGTAGATGTAGTGTAAAAATTCGAAGACATGTGATATCTAACAACCCGCGTTGGGCCCTCGTGGTGGATTATGGCCCGCTCCCTCTCACCGATATGGGCAGTGTAGATATAGGTAGAGACATACTAAGAGCCATAATTATTTAGCATTTTATATTTTGATGGCAGTGATAATGTAGTTGATTACAATTGTATACAAAACTGTATGGAAAACATGTTCCTCAATACCTCACTTTATACCAAAACAATGACCACAAACAAATAAATAACTGAACTCCGTAATATATATTGCAGCTACCTTTATTTATATGTTAGACCAGAAGATTCGAAGTCATTACTTATTAAAGCGCCAAAGTATTTCTTGCCAAGGGCTTTGCTCTCGTCTTGATAGTAGATTGAAGTTTCAGTAAATTAGGCGGTCTAATGAATAGATTAGAAACAAGTTACGTTCAAGGGTCTTGAAGCTTCGTTATTGTTGGTTAAGTACGATATCGATCAGGTTTTTCTGTAAGGGTTGTTTTAATTGAGATTAATTAGTAACGTTAGAATTAGGCTTAAGCATTTGTTGGTGAAAAGCTTTTTTACGGAAACGTAATTGTTTGTGTTATTATATTAATCAATCATGTTATTTTATTTCCTAATTTATGTTGTAGTTATTTTGTACCGACCTTTTTTTTTGTTGTCTTTTTTTTGTTTCGAGTGTTTATCTATCAGTGGAAACTTGTAAATGGCCTTCAAATGCATATTGCTTAAGAACACTGTTTAGCTGTAAGTTTCCCGAATAGAAGAAAATAAAAATAAAATTAAATAAGGTTTCTTGATATTAATGATTTCGTTGAAAGTAATTATTTATTTATTTACTTACATCTACCGTTACAGGATAATCTAATGCGATAAATGAACTTATACTAACTCAATGTATAACTGATTATAAATAAGGCATTCTTTGTGAGTGGTGAATGAAATAGAACAAAAGAATATGTTCGTCTCACGGTCTCACTTGTTATGAGGTTGAGCGTGCGGAGTGCACGCGTCAGCGGGAGTGCGTGGCTCCACTAGTAATGTAATCGTTCAGTCTATCTATACTGCATTCGCGATTTATTTGCTAAAAATATTAACAAATATGAGTTTCTGGAAAAATAACTTTAAGTACTACACAGTAAAGTTCAATTTACGCTACAACTTTAAACGTTTTTATAACTTTTTCAATAGTGACCATTAATCAATAGTGATCAATTTCAATAGTGGCAATTACCATTAAAATAAAGTTGATATTTGTTTAACTTGAAATAATATTAATTTGAAACAAGCTTGAATAGACTTGATGCCGTGTTTGTCGCAACCAGGACGACAGGGAGATTGACGCGCAAAAAATGTGTTCTTTCATAGAAAATTGCAGTTTTCAATGAACAGCAGATTATATTGGATCAGTAGATTAGCGGTGAGACGAACACGGTCAAAATGTATGGAACAACTAATTTTTGTTTCAATAACCGACCAAAAATTTCAACTGAGGTTAGTTCAGCTGAATCATGCACTGAATCTATGATAACAGTTATAACTATTATAGTTTAGCCCCTTACTAATATACGTTGTATAGCGTCTGTATACTTACATAACGCTTTATCTTCTTTTTCGAAAGTCAAATTACTGACGAATAAAAGAGTGTAACTATTCTGATATAATACGTTTATTAGTAAGGGGATAGTTTTTAACTGTTAAGGCTTGAATAGATTACTCTATACAGCATCATCATAAATATATCATCATCATGTATACATTTATAATTACTTCAATCCCAAAGATTGAAAAACAAGGTATCTGTTTACTGAGCTATATTATATATTATTGATAACACAGTGTAATACTTTTTACCATCGTAAAGAGTAACTAGTATGAGATTTATCGGGCTACATTTAGAAACTAATCACACTTCGTTAATTAAGGTGATAAAAAGTTCTTATTCTATCGTATTGTTGACGATACCCATTTTTTTGACTTCAAAGAACAACCTTTAAACATCATAATATTTTAAAATCACAGAGACAAAACGTTTTTGTATACAATGATCCTTTCTTTCGTGGCCCGGGATCACGTTCTGCTGAATATTTAATATATTATGTGAACTCGAAACTCTCAAAGCTTTGCTTTTTTATGTGACAATGGTATAATATGACGAGATAAACGCGAGTGGGAAAGGGGAATATTTTAATGTAGTACCTAAGTCCACGTGTATTTTACGTAGTATTAGACGTGGTAAGGTACTGAAATCCTGAAATTAGACTCTTACACGACGCAGCTTTGCAGTAAAACAATTTATTTAACAACAAAACGATCCGTAACCGAATTTATTTCGTTCCTTTAGAGATTAAATTAAATAATGATATTTCAAGAACAAGATGTCTTTTACTACGCGTTTTCTTTTAAATTTTTCTGGCTTCCAGCTTAATTTGCCGTTTTGAGTAAATAAGTGATATTTATTTTTTGTACTACCGAAATTCATTAACTTGGAAAATGTAAACGCTGCTTTAATTTTTTAAAATTACGTTGAGTGAAAACAGTCAGCGAAAGGCCTTCGACAGAGTACAGTGTCTGTAACAAAATTTACCAAGCACAACAGATATGTTGCTTTAAATTATGATTCTGTATACTTTGCTAAATAAAAATAAAACATTTTGGGCGGAACATTAAATTACGTCACGATTCTAACAGAGTAAATTTTCATTTACTTTTTTGTAGCATTGTTGGTTACGAGGAAAGTTAGTACAGACAATACAGTGAAATGTCAGTACTTAGGTCGTTAAAACCTCTATTAGCTCGTAGCGTAGCACCTTCGTAGCACCCTCGTAGCACCTTCGTAGCGGGGTCTACGGATGTCTACAGGTGTTGTTATGTTTAATTTAGTTTTATTATCTTTTACCTGTAACACCCACAATTGGAACATTAGTACTTACTAATAAATAAATAACATACTAATGCTACCAACATACATATGCATTAGTATGCTATTTCGTCATGTTACTGCTGCGGCTGCTTGCTGGCCTAGTATATTATAAAAGATTATTTGTATTTTCCATAATAAGAAGTCTGTATATAACAGCATAACTCGAAGAAAAGACAACATAATACAAAAATGTGTGTAAGTTTTCCATAGTATATGGGAAACTGAAAAGTTAATATACAACAGACTTCTGAAAATTATAACAAATCCCCAGTCCACCATGATAATTTCATTAAAAAGTTAGAGAAAACTTAACGTAAATACGTTTCGGTTAAAATATTAGCTCTAGGGTAATTCTGGGAATTCATATAAAATGCAAAACTACGTATAACTACTGTTATTTATACAAAGTGAAATCTACTCTTTGTTTCCAAGCTACGGTCTGGTTGGTCTTGAAAATTTTATGAAGCTTACTGGCATACTTCAACTACAATAGACTTCTATTCATACGGAGAGAAATGTTTTTATTCACAACAAAAACACTTTTCTAATAATATGTCTATTCTTCTTCGTCAGACTGTCAGTTAGGATTTTCATATTCAGTTCGGTCATTCGATAAAGTGCGCATTTTCTGATTTTCTCTAACAATGAAAAGTTGTCTCGGCTCTCGTAGAATTTCACAGATTTCGAGGAAATTTTCTCCAAATATTCTAGAAATGTCAGCAAGTCGTAAAATGTCTGGATGCACCGATTTTGTTAGAAAATTATTACAGACATTGTTTCACAAGTTTATTGAAAATGGTAACCGCCTTTTTCTTTTGATTTTTTGTTACAATATGGCGTATTGGAAACTTCCAATACCCCATATTGTAACAAAAAATCAGCAAAACGACACAGGACGACATTTTTCATCATAAGTAGCTACGTGCAGATGCAATCGTAATATGAAACCGAAAAATTGCTTTCGTAAATTTTTCAAGTGTTTCGAAACGGAATCCCTTTGTAATATTGCCATTGAAATATGATTGAGCAGTGTTTCATTTCAAGCGGTTTCCAATAATGATCGAAAAGCAGCCGTGAGGGGATTAATTTGAAGTATGGACCTTGATTGAATTTCCCTCTCAATTAATTTAATATAAGCCCACTCGATGTGATCAAGTGTCTGACTTTCAGTTATTATGATTTTAATAGTACCTACTCGTATAATAGCCCTCGTTGTTTTATAGATTATCACTTTAGGGTACAGATTTACAGACCAAAACGAAATGGATATTATGTTGACGAGAGTTATGACCCTCTAGGTCAGGGATGGCGAACTTCCATACATCTACGTGCTATTTTTTCCAAATAAATATTTCATGCAGCCATGACGTGCCAACCATCTTGGCTGAAAAAAAAAACTATAGACTTTCGCATTCTTCTGCTTCAACTGGTTTTGTGCTTCTCGCAACTAACGGATTCCTGCGGCCTTTACCAGGTCATCGGCCCAATCTTGTGTGAGGCCTTCCATCGCTACGTCTTCCGGTACGCGGTCGCCTATCTATAACCTTTCCGCCCCATCGGCCATCCGTTCTGCGAGCCATGTACCCTACACTCTGTCACTTAAGTTTGGCAACGCTTCGGGCTATGTATATCAATTACCTTGGTTTTCTTACGGATCTCTTCATTTCTTATTCGATCCCGTATAGAAACTCTAAGCTGGCCCTTTCCATAGTTCTTTAGGTGAGTTTCAACCTTATGATGTCTTGTACAGACGCCAGAACATCAAGCTACCCGAAACTGTCAAATTTTCCCAATCAACCTGAACAACAAAAAAAAATCTATTAAATAAATTTGACAGATTGTAGTAGCTTAATGTGCTGGCGTCTGTACCTATGGAAATAAATATTTAATAAGAAACACTAGTGTTCCCTTGAGAACACACTAATATAATTTAGGGAATCTATGCTAGGTCGATTTTTGCCGTGCGGCTGGTCACTTATCAAATCGCCTCTCAAGCTGTATCGCTATCCCATTTACATAGATCGATATAAAACGCAGGTGACTAGTTCATTTAGCATCAAAATGTCAACCTTCATGCGGCGGGCGTTCAGTGCGACTAGGCATTTTTACGGTCGATTTTAGTCATTCACTGCATGCGACAACAAAATCATACGACAAAAGTCGAAACCAGAGTAGGTTTCGACTTTGGAACCTGCGATTTTAGTCACCTGCGGCCAATAGACAAGTTGCCAATTAGCGGCAATAGTCACAAAAAAATCGTATTACGGCCTTTTTCAACACCAAACATACTCTTTTGTTCCGTAATATTGTATCAATGTGAAGCCACAAAACATAATACATTATATTAGAAAGTATAATAAATAATAATACATTATATTATTGATGCAGTATTATCGAAACAAATTGAGGACAATCTAATGAATTCCTGTCAAAGTTTACAAATTTTTGAGGTAGACTGTATCATATCAAATGTAGGCATGAACATTAAGCCAGTGAATTAAAATAATGAAGAAAGTTTTGAATGATGTATTACGATCTCGACAGCGACATGTGGTAGGAGCACGACGTCATGTTAATTAAGATTAATTGGCAACACTTTACGAATAAAATGTTCTAAGCAATAATACTTCTCCGTTCGAGAAATTCATTAAAACGATTGTAATATATACGTATTGTAATATAATATATATAGGGAACAGCTGATTATTTTTTCGCGAATTCAGGTTTGGTCCCATAGTAAAAGTTGTTTGTTATCATGAGTACAATCACGTGTTTAGGTATCGGTCATTAATTACCAGTCACCCTATATAATGGCCCCGATTCTGTTGTTCACTAACTAAACTAAATTTAAGTTCAGTGCATCTTTTTCTTTCTACTTCTTTGTAAAAAGGACAGAAGATAAATATTAGTTTAGTCTTGTCAAATTAGTCAGCGCCTGACGTAAATTGACGTATTTTTAGTAGTCAATTTTTTAATCACGTCTAAACTTGTCTATGAATTATTTAATTTGACGGGACTAAACTAATCTAATCAGATCTCATGTAGAGGCAAGCTTCTAACTCTACACGCCCTAACTCTACAAGGCCCTTCGCAAACTACACCTTAGTCAAAAATATATGGCTTGGCCGTTTCGTTACTACAAGAACCATTGTATAATAGTATGAGAGTTTTTCACCATACGCTCATGTGAATGTAGCGAAATGGTCAAGCCATATATTTTGACTAAGGTGTAGTTTGCGAACTTAGGCCTTGTAGAGTTAGGGCGTGTAGAGTTAGAAGCTTGGCTCTACATGAGATCTGATTACTTTTTGACAGTGCGAGCTACATGGTCTCACTGTCTCTCTGTCTCTCTCTCATATTTTGTGGGATTTCATTTCTTTTTGTAAGTTGCTTATGATATTTATACGAGTATTTTTTCTGTTGTTAATTTTTTCTTGTGTTAATGTGGGATCTTATTATTTATAACAAGGACCTGCTTTATAAATTTTCAGACCTCTAGCAACAAAATTCACGGAAGTCTCATACAAACTTTCACCCCCTAGTTTAAGGGGTGGGAGGGTAAATGTTTCAAGTTTTAAGATTTTTTTGTTGTTTGTGTACTATTACTAGCTTACATACAAAATTTTAGCTTTCTAGGACTTCAGGAAGAACCTTAGAATATTGATGATCATCAGTGAGTCAGTGAGTCAGTGAATCAGTGAATCAGTGACGAAATGGGGGTATTTTAGATATCAATAAAATCTAAAGTATAAGTGCTATGCAATTGAAACTTTATAGGTTTAATAAGTCAACCACTGAAATCATATGCCGAAAATTTTGTTTATCTGGTATAATCCAAACCCAAGTTAAGAAGGTTCAAAAATACGACAAAGTGCTTCGAGAAAAGGTAGATGGTGCCCTTGCGCTTCGCTTGGCTCGTCTTGGCTGGGACACTACCGTGCCCCCAGATAGGCAATTGCAAGAAAGCTTTTCGTGAATCATAAATCTTACTATCACAATAAATACCTCATAACCTAACTATCGCTGTCGATCCAGTTACCGAAGTTTCAATAACATTGGTTATCGAGTGCTGGTCCAACATTTATCTTGGTCGCATCTAATTTGACTGTGTTTGTCAAACAATATTCTGGGTAAACCGATTAGAGACCGCACTGAGTAACCGATTACAGCTGAATAGACGTGGAGAGGGCCCTCCTATAGTTAGGAGCGAGATTATTGACTTCTAATGTAATTTATGCTCTCGACATAATTTGTGATATAATACTAATTTATTCTTAAATTATTTAATTTAGGCCTTTGACCAGTCTTTCGGCCACTGCTGGACATAGGTCTCCCCAAGCACCGCACATCGACCGGTTCTTGTGCGGTTTTTGTGCTTTTCGCATCCACCGGATTTCAGTGGTCTTTACCAGGTCATCGTAGAGAATATACGGTGACTGGTAATTAGTGACCGATACTTAAACACGTGCTTGTACTCATGATAACAAACAACTTTTACTATGGGACCAAACCTGAAATCGCGAAAAAAAAATCAGCTGTTCCCTACATTTATCTTCGTCTATCTCGTCAAAATGTAGGGAGCAGCTGATTCTTTTTTCGCGAATTCAGGTTTGGTCCCATAGTAAAAGTTGTTTGTTATCATGAGTACAATCACGTGTTTAGGTATCGGTCACTAATTACCAGTCACCCTATATAGGCTACAAAAAAAAAATAGCGTTTAGTAAATCATGAATGTTTTATAAATACTGGAAGTTTGGTCTAACCTTCCATACTATATTTTTAAGAAATATGTATGCTGTAAGTTAGGGAGAGCACCAAAACTTTTACTTAAAGAAAATCGCTGACATAGTCTCTCAAAGCATTAACGCCATTTCTTTTAAATCACGTTCATTTCGTGAATTCTGAACTATGAACCACTTTTAAAGTACCCCAATCTTGGCAGTTCAAGTAGATGTGCGATCTACTTGAGAACTTTGTTCGACACGAAAACCGTTTCAGTCTAGAATTTATAGAAAAACCAGTGCAAAACCCATGTGAAAAAATATACTGTTGACAATATGTACCTACCGTCGTTCGAGAGCTAAGATTTTTAAAATACAATTTATGTACCGCTCTAGTGAATACGTTGAAAATCGACAGGCAAAATTCAGCGTTTTTCACCAGTACCTAAACCGTATCGCGCCAACATTCTGGTTTGTTTGTGCAGACTGCGGGCGTTGTGCATTTTTTTGGAATAAAAATACTCAGTTTTTCTGTACAATACTAACCATTTGTATGCCTACCCATATGTAACCGAGCAAAATACAAAAAGCATTTGTATTTCGAATGTTATCGGAAATGTGGTAATAATTTTATGATAAAAGTAAAATAAATACAATGAAAACGAGTGGTCGGAGTTTAGCGGACAACACAATTAAACTGATTGTTTGCTACGTAATAAGTACATTGTGAAGCGAGCTTTGAACAGAGCTGATGTTGAATTTATTAGATATATTTAACATGTTTATGGGACAAAGTATCCAAAAACATCCATAAAAAGCATTTCATTGAGCCATTCTTTCAAAGTTCGGAGGAAGTAGGATGTAACACATAGAAGCTCAGAAAATAGGTATCTAACTAACTAAATGTTTTATTTCATATTAGCTTTTGCCCGCGGCTCCGCCCGCGTGAATGTCGGAGAATTATCCCACGGGAACGTAATACCAGAATTAAAATTACCCTATGTGTTAATCCAGGTTATAAATTATGTGTGTACCAAATTTCATCCAAATACGTTTAGCTGTTTTTCCGGAATCCGAAATTCATTCAGACAAACAGATAAACGGGCAAAATTTCTAAAAACTATATTTTTGGTATCAGACTCGTTACCTCATAGAAATTACTTTAATAAAAATATTCAATGTACAGTTTAGATTTTGTTACTATTTTTATTTTATGTATACTCGTAGATTTGACTGGTCTTGCGTCAAAAAAGGGCTCAAAATAATTACGAAGGTTCTTTTACAAATGATCGAAATACGAATAACTTTCCGTAAAATATTACTGTTGATGAACACTAATTTAAGTTTTATTTGGGTCAGGCTGGCTCCGGGCAGGCGCGGCTCACAAAAGATGTAACAAAATTTGAGTTATGAAACATCTCCTTCGATGGCTGCCGCACGAGAATGTAAACAAGTTGTTTTTAAACTTACAAAGTCTCTACATTAACTTGGGTTTGTATTCAGTCTTTTCCCTATACAAATATCTGAAGTTTCATCTGTAGATACGTATCATGTACGTACGTATACTAGTGGTTTTACTTTTTGCAAGTGCGGATAAAATCATAGTACCTATTTAATTCATTTCAGACTTGTATTTGTCACACTGCTAGGTAAAGGCTGCATCTCTTATACAGAGAAGGTACGAGTAGGTATTAATACTTTTTTGTATAAAGTCAAATCGTTTATTCCAAATAGGCACCAAACCTCGGAAATTTCATTCAACGCTCGCAAAATAACCATCTTTACATATCGAGACCCGTCCATGCCTTGGAAAGCGCGTTAAGCCGTTGGTCCCGGCTGTCTTTCGTGGACAGTCGTTACGGGTAGTACGAAGCCAAAAAGTCTGACATCCAGTCTTACTAAGGGGTATTGGTAAGGGGTTGCCCAGTAACTGGGTTCTGCAGGTCAGATAGTCAGTCGGTTCATGTAAAATATTGGTATTCAGCTGCATTCGGTTAGACTGGAAGCCGACTCCAACATAGCTAGAGAAAGGCTAGGCAGATGATGACACAAAAGGCACTTTTTAACATCAAAATTTACAAAAAAAATAATTGATTCTAGTTGCCCTAAAAGGTAGTTTTGTGTGGAGAATAAAATCAAGAGTCGATGTTATATTGCGTTGCGTACGCTGCGTACGTGGGACCAGTTTGTCTCTACTTTTGATGCTTGCGAGGAAAATAAAACGAGGTACCCCTCGTGATATTTGTATTTGTATTCTTGATTGCAGGTCAATGCTATCCATAAACTTCGAGTTTATTTGTATGCATGGTGGAGGAAAATAGATTTTCACCTTAATACAATCATGCTGGTTTCAAGACTTTTTTTTATCATTTATGTAACGCGGCCTTTATCGAATGTGTGTGAATGTGCCCTTATGTGCGGCAACGGGCATAATACACCCTCGCCCGTGCTCCCGCGCTAACCGACAGTGGACGAAAGAACGCGAGTCTGTACGCCGCGCTCGCTACCCCTTATAGTAGTTTTGATTATTTTTATATTTTCCCCTGAGATAACTTCTTGTGTTGGGTCTATTTAAATGATTGGAAAGCACGTTAAATAGTAAAAGTATATAATTGTAATACGCAGTATATGGGCACAAATAGGAAAAATGGGGAAAATAGTTATACAAAAAAAAAAAAAACAATAAAAACTATTATAAGCGGGTCACGAGCTTGGCGTACAGACTCGCGTTCTTTCGTCCACTGTCGGTTAGCGCGGGAGCGCGGGCGAGGGTGTATAATCCCCATTGCCGCGCATAAGAGCACGTTCACATACATTCGATAAAGGCCGTGTTACATAAATGATTTAAAAAAAAAACTCTTGAAACCAGCATGATTGTATTAAGGTGAAAATGTATGTTCCTCCACCATGTATACAAATAAACTCAAGGCTTATGGATAACATTGGCCTGGACACGGGCACGTTAAGGGCACGTTCACACACATTCGATAAAGGCCGAGACACACGAGAATTTTATATATTAGATGTAACATTCTAATATATAAAATCCTCGTGTCACAGTGTTAGTTACCATACTCCTCCGAAACGGCTGGACCGATTTGTATGAAATTTTCTGTGCATATCGGGTAGGTCTGAGAATCGGCTACTATCTATTTTTTTTTTGCAAAACGACGTTTGCGGGGTCAGCTAGTTTACGATAATATGTAGTCTGGTTCTGATAGTAAGTAGTAAACTGTAATTTGTTACAGCGCCTTATGAGAGATTACTTATAATACTTAAGAAGTCTGGACTCCCAAAATAATTAGTTCGCCTTACTGAATTTTCTAGCAGGATTCCCTTCAGAGTTGAATCGGTCAGTCTTCATTAATTATTTGACAGACAAATTCTTTCATAACAAGCTAGAGCGTCTTCATCGTTTCATGAAAACGGCATTATGTTGTTCAACACGATAAAGAACCTATTAAAATTCGTTTCAAGGAATTATGCAAATGAGATTGTAAGCGCTCGCTAACAAGATAGGACGCTCGCAAAGATTGTTGCTAAACTCAATTCAGTTCGCCTGTTGCTCTCTCCTTTGTGGGTACCTGCGCCTGGCAAATTACCCGGGGACGCTGAACAAACGAACAACTTAAAAATAATAATCTAGCTTAGAACGGATGTAGGGATACCAGGTGACTAGGAGTGCTGCAGGCCTTCTATTTCTCATAAAATGAAACGCAATTATTTGAATTTTGATTTATTTTTCAACCTAACATTGTCGTAACTTTCTTAACTCGACAGATCACCAGCTAAGATAACAGGTGTACTCAACTATGAACATTGTTCATACCACTTAAATTATTATACGATCAGTACCGAAAAACAATTATTCATCATTATCACGAAATTTACTTTTTATCACGAAAATACTATTCTTAATTTTACTAAATTCCTTTTAATCAATTCTTTTACATAAACTTGAAAATATAAATTATATTAAACATGAAATCACTCGATGTCTATTTATACAAGAACTCTATTGTAGCTAATAATTAAAACGTCGATCGATACCATTTCAAGTGTCGGTAAAGATTGAGTAAAGATGGAAGACATTACGTAATTAAAAGATAGCGTCTTGTGGAAGGAGAAGTAATAAAGTAATTAAATATAATGTTAGTGAAGACATTTTTTGACATTTTCAATGGAATAAATAGCACAACAAAATCATAAGGCTAAAATGCTAAATACTAGGTTTGTTGTACTGCTTTCATGAGTACAAAATAGAGTAGTTTTTAGTTTTCGGAATGACACAAAGTTATCTTCATTTTCTCGGGGAACTGTCTTACATTTACAAAACTTTCACATGACGTATAACGAAAACTTAATAAAGACTCAACAAGAATCATAATTTAATGTATCTACACTCCAACTTCTACAGTATACATATTTAATCTCAGAGACTACCCACATTTAACTTCACAAGCTAATACATTAGAAATAGGAAAGGCACAGTCGAAGTATAAAATTTATTGCTGACTTCCCTAACTAGGTACGATCTTTTACAGTAAGTAACTAGAAAACCACATAGACATATCTCAAAATAACCAGCAGTTTGTGCTTTAAATTAAACTTACTTTGAAATTTTAGATACTTTAACTTACTTTGTCTTGCTCTGTGGCCTGTTCTAAAGTAGACAGCAAGTAATTTAACAAGCGGGAAAGTTTTGAAAGACAAGCAACTAGGTATCAACTGCTCAATTAAAATACTCTTACAAAAATTTCGCTTAATTTAAAAGGTCTTGTAGATTTGGCACGGCTAGTGATAGATCGCACTAAACATTCAAAATGATACAATCTAAGTTCGAACTATCGTAGAGCATAACTTATGTTAACAGATCAGTTTTACGATGTCGTTACTCACAATCTACTTCGTTCTACTTAAAATTGACTCTATATTTATGTGCGTATTGCCAGTTACACGTCTAAGTTACGTACATGACTCTGTATGAAAATAGGATTCATTTATATTCAGAAAATATTATTTTTCATTTTTAGAGAGAAAATACTCAATTCTCGAACGTTTGGTTCCGTTTTAGATATTAGATTGACAAAGATTTAGCTAGTAACAATACTCTACGAGGCTACACAGTCGTTGGCTAACAGATACTTTACAAGTAATCACGACTAAGTACCCACATCGAAATTATAATAGTTATAGGCTTTTTTGAATCGTTGGATTACACAAATCGTTTAACACTAAAAATTCAATGATTTGAAACCCGTTCTTAAATAAAGTCTAACATTTAATTGCACACACAACTTTAAACGAGTCAGTGGCTGTACGATAAACTGAACCTATTCATGTCTACAAACCAATACTTCGTTGAGGTTTACTTTGGATCTTATAGTATTTATTAATAATAACGAATTAATCTTTAACAGCAAGCACCGTACTAATAATAAAATTACAAAGTAAACTTTACCTCTCGTAGAAAACATCCCACCACAACAAATTGACTAGTTCTAACTCCTATCTACATATTTTTATACACCTTAAACTAAATTTATTAAAGTCTCTTTATGAAGTAGTTGAACCGGCCGCAAATGGTGAAGTGAGGGTTAGGTCGGATGTGGGAAAGATAAACTAGGAGAAGTTCGCGTCTGAGCGGGCAATATCCTTCTTTCGTTAATATCGACAACGAAATACAACACCGAAACGCACCAAAGTCAAGATTAGTTTATAAAATCGTCACTTCAATCACTGTTCGTGCAACCGAGTTCAAGCTTTCACTGTCCCTTGAGCATACAGACTTACAGAGATAGGTCGAGGAGAGAGGAGAGGTCACCCGGACGTCGCTTTGAGCGGCGTCTAGATGTAGACTTCATGGTGTTGCTGCGGCCGGCCCCGCCGGGACTAGGAGCCTCGCTCCGAGAGTTCCACGACATCGTCTGGCTCTGGCCTCGTCGTATCTATCTTCCGCCTCTCAGCTATGACTATTCTTATTTTCTCCTCCTCGGTTATCGGCTGATCGACCGATTCAGGCGTAAGTTGGTTGGGGGAGCGCGATGCTGTGCTCGCGTCCGTAGCGGCCGACTCTGTGGAGGATCTCCTCTTGGGGCCAGTCAGTCTTAGACTCTGCCTGTTGGAGGGCACGGCGAGCAGCACGGGTCGCAGCAGACGCGCCTCCTCGCCGCGGAGGGAGTTCCTCTTGTCGACGCGCTGGCGCCTGTTCTGCGCGAAGGAATCTCGTCGCGGCGGGCTGGCGGGCTCCAGCTGGTCGGCGTCGTCGGCGTCGATGAAGCGCGCGTCCTCCTCGTAGAGCGCGGTGGGCGGCTCGGACGCCGAGTCCTGTCGGCGGCGCCCGAAGGCGTGAGGGGATAAGGAAGCCCGTCTCGGCGGTAGCGATGTCGGCAACAAAGCGGTTTGCGAGTGCAGCGTGCGCCGGCGGCGTGCGGGGGACGGTGCTGGTTGCTTGGGCTCGCTGTACGTGAAGTTAGCTGGGAGGGACGGTACCTTATTCAGCGGCCGCGGCGGGCTCATACACTGTTCTAGAGCGCGGCACAGTGCTCTGTCTTCTTCATCATCGGCCTCCCGTTCTAACTCACGTTCTAGTTCTACGTCCATGTCATTTTCATCTTCCATTTGTTTATGGGATTCTTCTAGGTGTTTCATGAGTACCTGTCAAACATGAACATACAATTATTTTCTGAAGACATAACCATGTTCACCAAGTAATCAGTGGAACAACGCTGAAGAAACTTACAGCGACGACAACATTGACGAGTACGAACTGTGCCATCAGCACGAATACGACGAAGAAGATGGGTGCTATGATGGTGGACACGCAGCAGTTCCTGACACAGTCCACGGAGCTGTCACAGTCCTCTCGCAAGGTGTCCTTCATGATGCCGTTCCAGTTGTCTCCAGTCGCCACGCGGAATAACGTCAGGAACGCCATACCGAAGTTCGCGAAATGGGCATGTTCACCTAGACCTGCCAAACAAAATATGTTTAAAACAATGATGGAACAACATCTTCAGCTTAAGTGTTATAATTTTCCTTACCTTGACAAGGAATTTCGTCAGAGCATTCCAGCCTCCCAAAAAGCTCTACACCAAGCGCAGCAAAGATGAAAAACAGCAGAAAGAACAGGAGCCCCAAGTTCCCTACTTGCGGCAGAGCTTGCATCACTGTGTCCAATAGTGCTCGTATTCCCTTCGCCATCTTCAGTAGTTTTAGTACCCTGGCTATCCTCAGTACCCTCATTACCCTCATAATCGTCGGATTTATTGGAATTATATTAGTTTCTAACTCTTCTAAAACTATTCCCACTATAGATAAGATGACGATGATTACGTCTAGTTGATTCCATTTGTCTTTTAAGTATATTTTGAACCCTAAAGCAACAAGTTTCATAATCGCCTCTAAGATAAACACGGCGGTGAAGAAATAATTGAATATTTTAAGCGCATACTGCAGAGCCGGCGGCATTCTGTAGTATTCTATGGCCATCGTAACGACATTTAAGCCAATAACACCGGCTATAGCGAGGTCGAAATATTTAGATGTGACTACGTTGTGGACGAATAATCGTGTTTGTGAATAGTCTGCATAATACGGCCGCATGTGCATTTCTGAAACAAAATGTACATAATTCAGAAACAGTTCTGTTTTATGTGGTATTTTGACAGGATCATGTTTTATTTAACTTGTGTTGTTTAGACTTTAAATTTATTTACGTAGGTATGTTTATCAACGACTACTAACTTCTTCGCTTCTTCTCCATCTGCAGTGCTCTCTTAGCTGCCCTCCTGACTCTCTCTTCCTTCTCTTGTTCCTCACGGCAACGGTGAAAGTTCTCCACAACGACGCCCACAAACATGTTCAGTACGAAGAACCCGACGAGGAGAATGAACGCAATGAAGTATAGGAGACGCCATTCAGAGTAGTTTACTATTGGCTGCAGAAAAAATAAAAAATCGTATAAAACGAACACTAATGAGTAAAAGTATTTATTTATTTATCTTAAAAAGCTCGCTTGAAAGAAAATATGCAGGTCTAGAGTGCCGTGATGTGGTTTAATGTATTAGCCAGTAATTTTATTACGTCATAAGATCTTTTGAACTTTTAATAAAAACAAATCATAAATCCTGAATGAAAGTTGTATTCGGTTCTATTTTTTTTACTTCGATTACATAAATTGTGAACTTTGTAACAGTAATTGTTAAGCCGGTAAATTCTAAGCGATTTAAAAGCGTAAAACGATGTCGTTATCGTTTTGGGTGATCGTTTCCAACATCTGCCGGGTTTAAATTGTCAAATATCATCATCAAATACTTCAGACAAATTGGAAAAATATTCTAGACTAAAGTTGAACTGGAAACTAAGAAACCAGATACCGATATCAGATACAGTTCACAGTCTGTTTTCAGTCTCAATCTGTCAAAAATACCTCTAATTTCCCTACATTTTTAACATTGCTGAGATGAGATTGCAAGATATAAGCCCTTTAAACAAATCTTTCATTTTGTTTGGAAAAAAGTCTACTCTAAACTGCGAAGAGAATAATAGCACAAGTTTTCATGCCGTATCTGTACCTGTTGATCAACTCCAACAGCGTCGAGTCCGGTATACATAATATTCACCCATCCATCTCTAGAACTCAGTACAAACAATGACATCAGCGCTTTACCCAAATCGTCGAAGTTGTATTTCCTGTTCACCCATACATTGCCGTCTATTGACAGGCAATCTGATTTGTTCTTAACATTCTTTATGTTTGCACCTTCGCAGTAGAAAAATGCGCCTTTGAAAAGCTGAAAGAAATATTGTTATTAGTACAATGTTTTCTTGCTTGTTGACATTTATGTTTTACTCTGAAGATGAAGGTGCTGCTTTAGCAGTATAAGACCCGCTTGCATTTCAAATCACTAAATGGGTTTAGCGCTAAACGCGTTGTTTCTCTGTGTGTCATCGTTTCAAGATGTTTATGAGTTTTTGCAATCAACTGTGATTTTGGTAACCACAATCTGGCAAAATCATAATATGCACTCAGAGAGAATAATTGGTTTGCATATTAAACCAGTAAGTACGTCAATTTACCATGTTATATGTAGCCATTCAATAGAACTGTCCAATTGGTGTTGACATGAGTTTATGGGCAATCATATGTTGATAGTCACTTTGCTTATTAATTATGTTCTTGACTTAGCATCAAATCTAATATCATTATCAGCTTTGATTAAATCGACAGCCAATACGTATTAGGTTGATTAGTATGTAAGCCGATAGCGTTGCATTGCTCTTGGGACAAGCAGCTTAGTGCCATCCGTGTAGCATCTCTTGTAACTGATACAATCACACACGGCTTTAGCCGGGTTCCGTATTGTCCCGAGGGGCTACGTCTTACGTACAATTGCACGCAAATTGCATCAGTTGTTGGCGGTAAAGTAATTTTAATTAAGAAAATGCTTTCGAAAATACTTTTCGGTAGTTATGTTCTGTAGCGTAATGATTAAAAAAAAAATATTTTTCTGTTGATATTTTATTATACACACGAGTAAAGATTTGGTAAGATCAATCTTTATTGATGAATTGCCTAAAGTTTTATCTTAATTTTCGAATAGCCTTAGATAATAATGAACTTAAGGTCTCTGACCTGGACTCCCAATATTCCGAATATGATGAAGAAAGTGCAGCAAATGAGTACAATGTTTCCGATAGGTCTTAACGAGGAAAGAAGCGTTTGCACAACCAGCTTCAACCCTGGCGCTCTGTTTATCACCCTTAGTGGTCTTAGCGACCTTAGTAATCTAAATACCTGAGAACCAAAAGGAAAAGTTATAGCATTTTATAAGGTAATTTGTATTGATGGTAAAATTTGTGAAGTTGCAAAACATCTTACCCTGAGAATTCCAAAAATTCGTGGACTGGATTCTGATACTAAAGACATTAACAAATCAATGATGGATATGATGACCAGCGAGCCATCCATGATGTTCCATCCTGAAGTGAAGTACGCGTCGGGACCGTAAAACATGCCCGATGCCACTACCTGGTGTGGATAAAGAAATTATATTATACACAGAACATTACTCATAAAGGCTTTTCACGAATGTATTCTGCTACTAAGCGAGCATTCCGATACATAATTATTGTTTTGCATACAAATTAAGCAGTTTTGATATAAATAAAGGATTTTTCGTAGATAAATATTGAGTTTTGCATAATCTGCTTGCAAAACGGCTTGAGTCTATCGTAAAAATGTAATCCAAAAATACTATGACAAATAACTGTTCATAGAAAGTAGGTAAAGTTATCGTAGCTCGAGTGTACGTGACACGAACAGCGTACCATGTTTCCTAGTCAAACTGTTTCATGCTTCGCCGATACGCTACTCCACTCGCGCGTATATTATAGAGTTTTCGATGCTTCTCTTCATGTTAGAAGTATTTTGCAAATGAAAGGGCGAGTTCGTGTTTAGAACTACTACGAAGTGGGTCCACGAAAACATGACAAATATATTTTTTTCACTCTAACCAAAGTATATCGTCATAGAGCAGTTAATGAAATCGGGATTAACATCAAAATAAAATAGTTAATACTTTTTAAATAGCAGGTATAAAAACGTTGCTGAAAACTGTCGCTTTACAATGTAAGCTACAATAAACATAAAACTAGATGAAAGACGAACTAACACTTCAGTAAAGTATGAGTTAACCTTCGTGGAAGGATCAAACGACTGCTCTTAACGTCTTAACCACACTTGCAACGAGTGCCATTCCAATAATAGTAAAGTCACAGCGGAAATAGCAGTAAAACGCTCTACCTTATGATTGCTGCTAAAAAATGGCAAAATTTTACCGCTTGTCCTCAAATACTTTGTGTATTTTAATGCCTCTTCAGGGTTACATATTGCTGCTAGCGGTTTCTACTAGAATGCTTTAGGTAATTCTTATTGTAATAGTTTTTACATAAGTGGTGCTTTTGAAGTTGACTTTTTAAACCAACTCAAATGTTTCTAATAGAGACTAAAACGCGTTGCATACATAACGAACAGTATGATTTAATACAAATAACGTTTGTTTGAGCGAGATTTGTGGTAAAATTATTTGTCCGTTCATTGATCATCTAATTTATAGCATTTGGGTCACGTAGATTTTATATAGTCATTTTGTGTAATATTGATTTCATTATTCCATAGATATTATTATTCAGAGTTTACTGACCTTGATGAACATTTCAACCGCAAACACGCCTGTGAACACGTAGTTGGCACTGGAGAGAAAGGATCGCTCCTTGGAGTCAGGCGGTATATTGGGCCGTTCCATCGCCAGTGTGATGCAGTTCAGTGCGATAAACAACAGCACGATGTTGTCGAACCAGCCTCTTGTCACCACCCAGGTGCAGAATCTTCGCATGCTGATGTTGAAAAGCGTATTGGTAATAATAATTAAAAAAGATAGGTAGGTATGGATACAAACTCACGCGTTCTTCCCATGGGATAGGCAGAAACTACAGATAATTGAATCGATTGACTATACAGTGTAGGCCTTACGTCAGTGGTACCACTTTGACCTTGAGCTGACGTATCGTAGTACGGATTATAAATCTATACTAATATTATAAAGAGGAAAGGTTTGTATGTATGTTTGTAACGAATTGGCTCAAAAAGTACTGGACAGATTTTAAAATTTTTTCACCATTTGAATGCTACATTATCACTGATTATTATAGGCTATTTTTTTTTCTTTTTTTTTCTACCCGTGCGAAGCCGGGACGGACCGCTAGTAGAATATATAGGGTTAATAAGGCGCCAGGTAATAGTGGTTTTGTTACCGTACAATTCGTTGAAACTCACAGTGTCAACAATGTAATATAGGAGAAAAAATATATCTTCTAATAAAATTGTCTATAACGAAATTTAGTGTGGTTGACTGATTCATTTAGGGAGGCCTCGAAGACATAAAAGTACTTATTTCATTACGAAAATACAAAAAATCTTTAAGCGTAATAAAGGAATTGAGGTCACTATAATCTTACTTGTTCTCTGGAGAAAAAATGTACAGTGAGTAAAATTCTTTTTCTTTGAGGCAGCCCGTCGGTTCCATAAAGCGAAAAAGGTCTTTGAATCTGTACCGTCGTCTGTCGAACCTTGATGATAACATACACACGTTGTTTATAGCCACCTGCAAAAAAGGAGCTTTGTAAAATCTTGTAATGAAGCGTATGAGTTAAATTTTAAGCTGTTGTTTATGAATTCCATGTAATCACTGCGTGCAGAAACAGAAAAGATAAGGTTAAGTCGAACATAAACCATAAATAAACTTTATAATAACATTTTCAAAGGTGTCGAAGTGAAGTTCAAAGTTATACCCCGTTGAATAGTTGTGGTGAACCTACCAGCATAAGCTCGGAGAGGGCTTACCACAATTATTCAAGTTTACTGGCATTTTGCTTGAACGGATATTATTTAACTTAACAACAAGACGATTTAGAAATTGAAACACGACTTTTACGAAAGAACAGGGTGCAAGAGGTGAAATAAGTGCTTCTAATATAATAGTTTCGAAGTAACTTTTATTTTTTACCGTATCGTAACTGCAACTGCGTTTGCCTGTAAAGGCTTGGCTATGGATGAATCCGAGATGCTTGTCTTGATTCCTGACATAAATGTCACTTTTACCTTAAATTTATTACTGCTACGTACTTCCTCATTGATTTGCTTCATTAGGGGCAGTGGCTGCGCATTGAGCCTTGTTGGCAGTGCCGGAGCTGGCAGCTCTCGAGCCGGCCTCGGTGTCAGCGGTACTACGGGTGAAGGAGGCCCCAAGTTGCTCGCCTTCACTTCTGATATCGATGTCACTGTTACCAATGAATCGTACTCAGATACCCGTAACTTGCCTATGAAAATTTGGTGTATAGTAAGTGCATGTACTGTATTTTCAACCGGTCAGTTGTTAGTCAATCTAGGAAATGGTTAGTGTGCTTGTCGGCACTATTCAGCTTCATATGGAAACGTTTGAAGTCAGATTCGTGTTTATGCATGAAGATCACTTTGATGATTGGATCTGATGTTTTCCAGATTATTCTAATTGCTTACTAGATATGTACCTAACCCCTGTCTATAGTTGGACTTTTAATTAGCTGCAGTAAAATGACAGCTTATGTGTTACCACTTTTTAACGAAACTTAAATACATCACGTGACAAAATAATCAATTCATTCACATCACGTAACAAAATAATCCATTCATTAAAGTAACATCCAGTTCGAAATCTCCATGTTAAAATAAGTTTACAACAAAAACATTGAGCAATGCCTAGTTACTGTTTTGTCATCACATCAGTGATCGGATTGGATTTATAAAAAGCATTATACTGTACTTTTATTAAATAAATGTTATTACTCCGTATCGGATTTTCTAGCTGATAAATTTTAGTATCAATGTTTGTATATTTGATGATGAACTACATCAATGTTTGCATGCCAAAATGGTAGAATGTACAAGGATTATTTAATGTTATTGTAACCACCTTATTGTAAATACCTATATTCTGAGCAAATAAATGAATATTCTATTCTATTCATTAATTGTAATCACAAACATATCTTTTAAATTTTCTTATTTTTGAGGTTTTTTGTGTTTTGCAAATAATCATGTATAGTAAACGTTATTTTATTCCTAATGAAAACTTAAAAAAATAAATAAAAAATGATTTCTTAGATCGATATAGTAGGAGTTTTAGAGTAATAATTGAACAAAATTATTTTAGTAGACTATATATTTACGCTGATTTGAAACTACAACATATATATTTATCCGAACAATACAAAGAATCTTTGATTGTTTACAGTTAAATCAAAATTGGTCTATTTCGAATATCTAAATTAAAACGGTGTTTCACTGCGTTCTAATCACATCACTAGTAGAGATAGTGTGGCAACATTTTTTAACGAAATAACAGTAAGAAGTGTCATTTTACTGCAGCTAATTAAAAGTCGGACTATAGTAATATGTTAAACAAAGACTAGTGTCGTCAGTAGGTCTACCTACTAACCTATTCATGTTCTCGAAACTCAATCGATAAGCGATGATTGTATGTTGAAGATTGTAGGTTAAGGATTGCATAAATTAACATAAGCAGTACGGTCAGTCACCCAGTTGTTCTAATCGATTGCAATAACCATAGCGTTCTGAAATATTAAGTGGAAGTAGGTTACCTGTCAAGTAGTCGTTAGTGAGTGATAGCCTGTGAGGCGGAGGCTTCACGGAGTCGAGCCGAACTGTTGAGTCTGAGGAGAATCCCGCTTCTGGAGCCTTCCAGGATACCTAAACATACAGGGTATGCAGAAAACCTCGAAATGTGTATTTGAACGCAAAGGTGTGCAACTATAGCAAAAAAATATTGGCCCCGATTCTGTTGTTCACAAACTAAATTAAATTTAAGTTCAGTGCATCTTTTTCTTTCTATTTCATTATGAAAAGGACAGAAGATAAATATTAGTTTAGTCCTGTCAAATTAGATAACCCATAGACAAGTTTAGACGTGATTAAAAAATTGGCTACTAAAATACGTCAATTTACGTCAGGCACTGACTAATTTGACAGGACTAAACTAATATTTATCTTCTGTCCTTTTCTTAATGAAATAGAAAGAAAAAGATGCACTGAGATTTAGTTTAGTTTGTGAACAACAGAATCGGGGCCATTTTGAAGTTGTTACTTCAATTGCTTCAAAACTGATAATTTGTGGATAATGCAGTGATTACATGATCATCCCAAAGGATGATATGGTGCTTGTGTTCATATAGTTAGTGGCCAAGGTGTGTTCCACGATAACAACTATGAAATAGGATAAACTTATCTTTTCTTATGCAGTAACAAGATAACTTTTCGAACTTACGTCAGGTAGCAATGGTGCATTATGTGCAGACACCCGCCTGGCCTGGCCACCAGGAGGTAAGACGCGCGCGGCTGGTAACGCACCGCGCGCCCTGTTGTTGGGCAGCTCCGACTGAGTGTCGTTCTTTATCACCATCGACGATGATAGCAGGAGGTCGTTCTTGCGAATGTTCGAACCTGTTGTTCAAGTTCAAGTTGTAATGTAGGTATGTATTTCATTTTACATTAAGTTTCATATGTCTATCTCAGTGGTGCTTATATTCGTTTGTTGGACAGACTAACTTCACTTTTGTAATGATTTTAAATTATACTCTCAGTTTATGACGATTTATAAAGATTTTTTTGAGGCCGAGGTGAATATTCTGTATTAAAAAATAATCTTTTTTCAAAATTGTAGCTAAGAATGATCTCGATCACGTCAGCTTTCAAACAAAATAAACCGCATCGTAATCGGTTCATTCGTTTAGGAGCTACGCTGCCACAGACACACAGACACGTAAAACACCCCTCTTTTTGCATAGGGGGTTAAAAAGTGCATGTTCATGAAGTTCCAGGTTTTGTTCAAAGATGTCCCTTTGATCTTGCAAAACTATAAATTAATTTGACAAATCAAACACATCCAAGTAGGTACCTATATAATTAAGTAGCTAAAAAAATCAGCGTAAAGATTTAAGAAGCACATCGAATATTAAACGTCACATGCAAAACAATATTAATTAATTAGATAGGTGTGTACTGTAATTTCAAAATCGCGCTAAAAGTAACAATAATCTTATACCGTTGCACACGGCATGATCCCTGCCATTGTTTAGTATGATGGCGTCTGAGTCGGATCCTGTTCTTTGCTTCGGTTTTCTTCTAAGACTTGGTCGCCAACTGTAGTTGCGTTGCACCCTACACTTCTCTTCGCCATTTGCGCCCATACTAACTACACTTATGTTCCTAGAAAATTATTCATTAGTTATTATTTAATTATTTTTATTTAGATTGACTTTAGGACAGCAATATGTCCTTAACGGGTATAAAAAAGTAAAGATGATTTTACATTCGCAGAGTGACAAAAATAAGGCTCATGCACGATGCAAGTAGAAATTGACCTAAAGGGGATTTTCACTTCTTGAATGTATGTAAAATTATCACACTATCACACTAATATTATAAAGGCGAAAGTTTGCGAGTGTATTTTTATCCCGATATTCCTTCAGGATCAACACTTATGCGGGTGAAACCGCGGGGCGTAGCATGTAGTATTATAAAGTCAATAACTTACTTTTGCGAACTCAGAAGACTGGATTTATCACTAGTATTTAGACAATTTTCATCCTTTGCGATCGTTATTTGAAGGTTTTTTTCTGGTAACAACGGCGATGGTATAGATCTTGGTGTGGTCGGCGTCGAGGGCGCAGGTGACGCGGATCTTAGCGGGGGTGGGGCGAGGGTTAGTGGGGGAGGGGCAAGAGACATGGGAGGTAGACGGGCCTTTTCAGCTCCAAGTTGTGCTTGGGCGGAGTGGAGGGTTAATGTATAGCTGTTTGGTGGTTTCAGTAGCCCGGGAATGCTGGCACACTAAAAAAAAAACAAAACATATTGTATCTTAATATTTATACCAAACATATTACCCAAATGGTAATATGTTTGCTCTAAAGTAATATAAAAAAAGGCACTCATGATAAGAATATACTTACAGAAGTACGGTCAATAGAATCCAAACTGGATAACATGGCGGATCTTTCCAAACTTAGAGCTACGTTAAAATCTCTGAAGGAAGCTCCAGGTTCTAATGTAGTAGACGGCGAGTCCTGTGGTGTAGCCGCTGTGTGCGTTATCATTGGCAATACTGAAGTTTCCGTTGTACCACTTTTTGCTCGCATTTTCGACTCCTAAACAGACAGTAGGCGGATTGAAAAATCAATCAATTTTCAAAACTATTTTTGGTTGGTTACATGGTTAATAACTTAAAGGAAAGTTTTAAAATTAAATGTACCATCGGGAATTCACATACAATTTATAACGCTTTACAGTAGCAGGAGACCCAGGGGCTTTTCGGGCGGCCAAATGATCAATGAGGCGAGCAATATAAAAAGGTTGGGATAAAATAAATCTTCTACAATACTGCTGTCTACTGTCTTAAGTGATAGATTAGAGTACCTGAAGGTAAATGACAAGATAAAGTAAATGAGACAAAAGTCAGGTTTATTTTCCTAAGATATTTCAGATTACAAGATTAAGATTGAAATTTATTATGAAAGTAAGTAATAAGACATTTTACGATGACTAAAATCTTGAATTTCGGTTAAGTCTAGCGAAACTCGGAGAGGTAATAAGATTTTTCATATTGAAATAAGTAAGGCTCAAAATATTTCTTGCGTCTTATTAATATTTAGTATTTAAACGAGTCTGTAGTTTTTAATGAAACTATAATGAGGTTACATATTGAAAAAGTTATAAAAATGTTTGAAGTTGTAGCGTAAACTGATCTTTATTGTGTAAAAAAAAAAAATAAGTTATTTTTCCATTAATTCATATTTGTTTACATTTTTGGCAAACAAATCGCGAACGCAGATTACTTAATCTATTCCATTAACCTAATACATTTAATTTTGACTTACCTTTTGTAGATTACACTTGTTAGATTGCGCACAGTCCTTACAAAGTGTCGGGTGGTGTGCCGAAGACTTGCTTTTACGATGTGACTTTATTGCCTTCTCTTTATGTCCGTTTACATCATCTTTAGCCTTCCGTACATCATCCGCCGACCTCCAATAGTTTTTTATCTCATTCTGTAAACAAAAATTCTTGATCAAATGTGAATCGGATTTCGAATTCTTTTTTACTTTGGGAATTTGAAAGGTTTCAAATGGAATAAAATCGTTCACGTTGACTTAATGAAATAGTATCGCAAATACTTTACCTGCGAAAAACTCTCACTGGAATTTGATCCCGAGTTCGAGTCGTCGTAGTGCAATTCGTTATTGTCTGAGAAACAGTCGCTCGACAATTTTGATTTCGCCAGCTCGCGTTGTTCACGTTCCCTCCTCTCATTTCGCTAAAACATTTGAATTACACATGAGAATTTGATTGGGAATTCTGTGGCGGAATTCTTTGCATTACTTATACTTTCATATCAAGTCTAATTATTGCAAAGAATTTTGTATGTTCTTAGAAATGTATATATTCTTTCTTGCAAGATACCTTTGCTATATTACACAAAAGATAAAAAAGGTAACGTCTTGAATGATTCAAACTTCACGTAACCTGCTACAAAATTATGTAGACCACCTTACCTCTGAGCTAAATCCCTCGACGAGTATAGCAACAAGCAAGTTGAATAGTACATAATTCCCAAAAGTCATAAGGGCGACGAAATATAATGCGGCCCAATGACTCGTTTTTTCCATGCCATTAAACAACACAACATTCCAATCTTCTTGGGTTAAAACCTGAAATTTTCACATCAAAGTCAGAATTTAACTCAACCGAGCAAATCGTTCTACCACATCAAGTATTTTAAAATCCGAGTTTGTTTAATAAATCAAAATAAGCAAGGTGTGCTGTCATATTGTATTAAGTCGTGCCTTTTGGTGTAATAAAATGTTACTTTATATCAATGTTAATAAATTAAAGTAAAAAATATTTAAAAAAAACTGTTGTTAGTAATTAGCGTGTTAGTGTTGACAAGTGTCATGTTGTTGTGTCGGTGTTCACTAATACACAGTAATGAAAGGGAACACAGACGGCGAGTTTGAGTACACAAGCATACAGGGTTCAGCATTACCTAATGCTATTTACTACTAAGCAAGATGCAACTAACTACGGAGCGCTCCTTGTACTGCATTACCAAAATGTACATAAGTACTAAGTAACTACGGCGGATCTCTCGCTTGTGCCAAGTCTAGTAATGTATAAAACATGTTCAGTCATGTTAACGTTAAAATTTTGTACTTGTCTTATTTCACAACCCATGGTGAGTTGTTAAAAAAGACAATTATGTTAACAGTTCCAATCAGTTCAAGTTGGTAGGTACGAGAAAAACGCGGCATCTCTATATTCTAAAACATATTGAAACGGGATCGCAAATAAACCGTCTATTACTGAGCCTAGTGTAGCGTACCGCTCGAGGCTTACCTGGAACACGGTGACGGTAGCCCATAGGATGTTATTAAAATGTTTCCTGTCGCACTCACACTTGGGATGTTGCGAGATGATCTCAGGGCAGGTACAATCCCGCTCGCTGCCATTGTCTTCGGCGAACTTGCAAAACTTACCACCGAATAGATACATGCCCAGAATACTGCTCGTCGTGGAGTCGATGTAAAATGAAAGAAAAACAAAACGCTATGCGCAAACGCCGCGACCGAGTCATCCTGACGACATTATTGTTGCGTACGAGACGTTAACACTGTAACCTGCGCTCATGAACGAACTACTGAAATAATACTAATGTTACGGGCTGTAAAGTTATTGCGTTACATATCTAGTGTGCAGTTAGTGCCATAACAGGGAGGATATGATCAGAGACAATGTTATCGTCATATTGTGGAGATCTAAATGCACACAATCAGTATTAGTAGTGCAGTCATTCTTGTGTATCTACACGATAAAGTGCCGTAAAATTAGTTTTACTTCAAACAATCGTCCTAGTGATCTTATTTTGGGATGTGATGTAATTAATTAATAAACAAAAGCCTAAATGGTTAAGCAGTGTTATCGCCGTTGGAACGCTACAACCAACGGATATTATGTTAATAAACTGAATCATATATTTGCTTTCATTAACATCGTGTTATTTATAGTGCAATTAAGTTCCTCGACTAACTTAATACTTAAATTATGTTTCATTCTTTATACTGCCTCATTATTATAATAAAAATGCAATAAAAATAATCCGGAGGAGGAATAAATAGGCGAAAGTAAAGTGCGTAAAAGATAATTAAGTCATAATCAAAGAAAACTCTCATTCATACTGTATCGTTAGATTACTCGTGGCAAAAGTCATTCAAATTAAAATGCAGTAATTGAGAAATTATAAATTCATCCTGAGAAATGCAGATGGAAAAGAATAAAAGGAAATTCAGATGAGAGGAGCTATACCTTCTGTTATTTATAAAGTGGAAGTTAAGAGTTTAAGAAAGGGGGAAGTAATTGAAAATTTGATTGTTACTGAAGTTAAAAACAGGGATGCCAGGGTTGATAACGAAACTGGTGGAAAGTTTTGTCGTATAATCCTCAAAGTTTCAACATACCCATAAACATCAACATAGTCATAAATTCGGTCGTGAAGTTAATAGGTAATAAACAACATTCCACCATTTTCAGACCAAGCTGTTCAAGATTAAAACCTAAATAATAGAAGCAGCATGCAGAGTGATAGATATACTGTATAACTGAGTGCAGTTGTAGTAGTGGGAGTAGAGGAACTGACGAACAATTTAATCCGCGACTCGGCTTCGAACGACCTCAAGCTAACCTACTACTCAACCAAGCTCACTGACTAAGTAATGTGCTCTGGACAACTTCTGATGGGAGTACTGTACGAACAACATGGTGAACGTGACACTAATGATGTTTAATCAATTTTTTACGAATGGTACTAGAACTCACTACGCGGGTACTAGGGTAGCGGTTACGCGACTGAACGCTTGTTTTGACAACGCACTGTGCTGCAAGCTAGATCCCTCCCTTAGTGTTACTTGATAGCTGTACAGTTCTGTGTATTCGAGTAGATTGTCTCTTGCAGCAGAGTGAACGGTCGTTTGTGTACTCTCGTGGTTAGTCGATTAGCCGTGAAAAGACAACCTTCTGTTATTCGGGATTGTCCTACGGTCGTGAGTGTTGGCTGCTGACGGACCCGTGGGTAAGCGTTTAGTAAATGTTGGAAGTTCAGTCTGTTTCTGGGTTGTCTGTTAGGTATTTTAATTGAAAATGTTGAATACCTGAAACACCGTGACAAAGGCCCACAAGAGCGTATCAAAGTTTTTTCTGTCGCACACTTGATCGCCATGCTTGTCTTTCTCGCAGAATTTGCACCCGAAGAGGTTCATACCGAGGATGCTGAACGTTACCACGCAATATGCGATTAGATAAGAATACGATTACTAGAATCCTTTCCACACAAAGGAGGGAATATATATACAAAATAATAAAGGATATATAGAATAATATACATAGATAAGTGTGTTGATATACTAAGAAAATGAGTGATCAAGTGCAGATGTAAAAGAACTGAAGTGGACGTAAAGCACAAAAGCGTGAAGTCACTATGGTTGTTAAGATATAATAAATAGAAGAGAAAAAAGTTGTAAAGAGTGTGGATAGTGGCAGTGTGTAGTGGGTGGAATGTCACAGACAGAGGTGGTTGACACACATAAGGATAAGATTGAAAAGAAAAAGGAGAAATCACTCACAGTTAGTGCACAGGTTAAGGGATGCGGGTGTGACAGTTAAGTAGAAACATTCAGAATTTCATATTTTTATGAAGAGTCGAATAAATCTTCTTTTGCTACGGAAAAATGAAAAATCTGATTGAGCAATCAATGAGTGATTGCTGGGGGCTGTGATGTTTGACTACTAGTTTGCTACGATACAGGTGTGAGATAGGAATATTGAGTTTACATAAAAAATAAAGAGTTGAATTTCGAAGGTCAGGTTTGTAGACAGATATTTACATAACGCCTAAGAAGTCCCTAGTGAGATATTGAATTTGGATACCCATTTAGACCAAGTAAAGCAAAGAAACAAAATTATATAAATTGTTTTGGTTTTGAGAATTGTGGATAATAAGTACTTAAGTAGGACAGATAGGCTTTAAAATAATTTAGAAAAGAAAAGTATTTTCTGGAAACTCATAAATAGCAGTTTCACGGATTTGAAAATAATAAACTCAAAAATAAAACCCTAACATTTCAAATTGTAGTTTAATTACATGCATTTTATCGTTATCGTTTATTGCTTATTTATGTTCCCTTTTCTTTAAATCTTATTTAACAAAACCTGATCTGTCTCCGTGGTTTGATAAACTAATATTTGTATAAGTTAAATTGTGATATTTACCTGAATATGAAGATAAAAAGTACTAAGAGTGAGAAGAAGACTGCAACGTTGTCCATCGTCCGTAGCATTACGAACAGTTGCCGACGCAGGTTGGGCATGAACCTGACCAGTTTGAGTATGCGCAACAGTCGAAAGGTGCGGAGAACGGAAAGACCTGAATTGCCAGCCATGTCTTTCTCCTGCCCCACACTATGTGCCAGTTCGAATGCACTGTTCGAAAAAAATGTTTCTTTAACTTCTTTAAAAAAATCAATTTTTGGATTTTTTCAGCCCGCATATTATGAACAGTGAAGTAAACCCAACATCAACCTTTTACAATTTAATCTAAACACGTAATAGGTGCGGTACTAATAGACAGCTATACAAATAAAACGAAGTTTAGAAAAAACAAATCTCAATCTAAAGTGGTTGTTTTATAAATTCAAGTGAATTGAATAAAGTGATTTATCTCCGTTCTCACGAAGCTAAATGTACTTGTAACAGGGGTGAATCACCATTATATTACTCGCACGTCGGAGCTCGGGTTCAAAACCACAGATAGTCAATTACGGGCACCCCTGAGTGGGGGCTACCAAGGTATTGCGATACCTTAATTTTTCACAATGTCCTTTAAATCTTTGAGGACAGGACTTAAGGGGGAAGCGCCAGGTAGCCCGCGAATTTAAAAGATCTTACGTTTTTTTTTGTAATTTGCAAGTCAGTGCCAGATTGTATGTTGAACAAAATATGATTCGCGATGGTAACAAGTATGTATTACAGAATTGTAATTATTATATCATCAATACAACCTTCTAAGTGCATATAATCCTATTGAAAGCACGCAACCCACACAATCTAAAGATTCGTTGTATTAGTATGCAGGTATTTCTTGCAACCTCTGTAACCTATAACTTATGTCATTTTATATTTTTGTTTACATAGTTTGTTACCACTTAATTTTTTACATTTCGTTTTTACCTTAGGTTATCACTGTATATGAGAATGTTGGTTCACCTGTTATTGGCAACTGCATAAGCACATTACTGTTACCTACAGACTGTTATTTGATATTTTGTATACAGAAGCGGTTGGTGTACCTTTATAAATAAATAAAAAAAAAACTGACTATTTCATGAAATATCAATCAATAGGATTATATGAACTTAGAAATAATGAAATTAAGAAAATTTTAATTGCGCAAGCTACCATAGAGCATCCCCCTTAAATAATAGAACCAGTCGAAACGATACTTTAGTACTAGTATACAAATATTTCGTACAATTATTATTCATAGGTAGGTACTGTTTATTGTAATAAAATAACGAATAAGCCATTGTTACATACAGACACTTCATATATTATGGATTTACTTTAATCCATGTCATTTGGTACCACGCTTTGTTTTAATACCCATTCATTTCTACTCGTTTGTATATAAATTATTCTTCTTTGATATTTTATTTGTAAGTCGGGATTAAAATTGGAGCTGTGTCAATTCAGTTTTTAATGAGCTACACAAAATATTTACGTCTATATACTTTTGTGGAGCTTTAATTAAATTAATATGTGGTATACATTACCATTATTACAAACACAAATCGTACTCTATACTTATGATTGTTTGAATAAAATTATTATTTGTTTTACTTCCCTGGTAACTAACTGCAGGGTAATATTTTAACCCAAGTACTTAGTATTTTCAATGCTTAAGAGGACCTTAGCTAGTGCTTATCAATAATATATATTATTATGATAAGGCAATTAATTGTATATAAGGTTTTATTAAAATGTTAAAAAAATAACTTTAAAAAAAATCTTACCTCAATATAACAATAACGCCATCAAACACGTTGAATCCATTGGAAATATATTTGAACGGTCCTTCGGCGACGATCTTGAGAAGCATTTCTACGGCGAATATTGCCGAGAACACAATGTTACTGATCTCCACGATCACAGTGAGCTCCTCGGGCTGATTGTGGTATTCAATGCCCATTGACAACGTATTGATGAGGATGGCCAATAATATACCTGGAAATTACAGCTGTGAGATATCTCGTGTAACAGATACTGACGGTAAAACGGCGCGTTATTTTAGTTGGGAATATCTTGAATGTAATTCCTGGATAGATAAAACAAGGGAAGAAAGATTATCGAATGAACAGTGATAAAATGTTCCCGATTTTTAGTTACGAGGCTAACGAGGAAGACCTTTTTCAGCAAATGAGTTCCTGATTTAACTTCTTTGATTTCTTTATTCGTAGCATAAAGGTAAATGCTGTCTCACCTTGTTGAAAGTATTTATGGTCCGCAATGAATTTGATCTTCTTCCTAAGTCTGGACAGTGCTCTGGATATTCTGTTCCAGAAATTGGCGCACGCGTTGCGTACGCGACCCTTGCGCGTTTCTTTAGCGGCAGCCTCAGCCGCGATGAGGTCCGCGCAGCATGAGAAATCTTCTATCTCCACGATCTAACCATCAAAAGATTGATGCACTTAAATCACATTTTGACATAAGTATCTAATTTTGGTTTTCTCATACTTAACTAAAGCTTTGAATCCTCCTTTATTAAACACCGTGTTATATCGTCATAAGTTTTATTAAAAACTACAGCTCTGAAGCTCAACTTTAATTAAAAACGTGTTGAAGAACATTAAATTAGAAAGCAGACAATATTGAACACAAGAAGCCAATGCTTGACGTAACCAATTAATTAATCAAGGGATGTTAAGATTTGTAGTCTTCTTTTAGAAGGTCTATCTATCCATAAACGAAATATTATAAGAGATACATCTAATGTGGTACAGAACCATAGTAATGAAAAAAATAACTTTAAAAATTAAATAATTTAAAGTTACTTGACACACATAATAAATACTGGCTCCTTCTTATTTTTTTCACATCCATTACGCTAGTTTCTACGAAGTATTTACTATCATTGAAATGGAGTAAATGTTTAATGCAAAAAGTAATTTTATAACAATTACGAAAAAAAAAACAGATAAAAAAGGTCCTTCCATGACATCTATACAACCTATAGATTTTTCTTTTAAAATATTTCGTTTATGAATAGACAAACCTTATAAAGTGTTCTTGAAAATATAAAACCTATCTTTCAAACCACATACAACACAAAGGGGGTACAAATAACCTGAAGTGAAATACAAGCTAATTCATTTCATCATTTATTTCAATCTATCATCGTAAAATAGTATTTCCTTCGCGTGGAATGAAATACAACTTTGTACAAGTTGCTATTAAATTTTCCAGTGAAGACTTTACGACGACAGATACATCGCGGGCTGGTTATAAATTGTAAAAGTTTTACTCTAATTAATTTAGTTTCAGTACATTCTCAGAAGAACGTTGTGAATATAATTAATGTATTATTACTTGCGTCGATGAGTTGAGTTTATAACATCGAGAGAAATGTTGAGCAAAAATTACTATTTTAAAGTAAAAATGGTTCATTATCAGGTGTGAAATTTCACCAATTTTATCAAAGTCAAAATCAAAGTATTTATTTCAAATAGGTACTAAGGCACTCTTGAACGTCAAAAACTACAATAAAATAAAATTTTCAGATTTTCATAAAAAAAAAGAAAAAAAATAACAAGTAACAACTCAAGGTGTGAGCTTAATTACAGAAAGTAAATCAATGTGAAAAAGAATAAATTTTACAATTAAATTAGCAACCAGTTTGATTTTGTCTAGTTTGACTTCTCTTATAATAAAAGATGGCTTACCCTGGTGTCAATTTTCTCTTCTCCCGCCCTCTTGCTGATGCCTTTAGTGAGTTCCTCAAAGAAAGAGTCCAGAGCCACTTGTCCAGTGGGCAGTGCGGCCGACAACGCGCCGGACAGTGCGAGCAGTTCTTGGCAAGACATGGTCCCGCCGGCCGCCGCGCGCTCCTCTGCGGTTTCGCCTGTCGGCAGGTCGAATTCTATGCCCCCAAATAAGAGTCACTACAGCACACGAACTAACAGACGGACAAAACTCCTCTAATATCTCTAAAACATCTTGTCATATTTTTGTTAGTATAGCAGCGGTTATGGATATCGCGTGAAAATGTAATCGATATTTTTCCCTATCGCTCATGTAGGATACTCCAATATGCAAGAGATTGATCATCAAATCCATTGGGTATTAATACCGCCCATTACTAAATTGCAAGTCTATAAAGTTACGCCCACTTATGTATGTGCGCCTTGAACGATATAAAACCGTGGGCATTATCTAAACCTGTTTTAGGTTTTGAGAAGTCTCTAACCCTTTATTTACTTGCCAATAACTCGTATCTGTATTACAAAATACATAGCTTATATACGTCCTAATCAATGCAGTGTTAAACATTTATCATTTCTACTCTAGTCTCAGGATGGTCATTAAAATGGAAAATATTTTCAGAGAAATGTTTTTGGTTTCTCTCAAAGGAATATAACAAGATGCTTTCGAGGTAAAATAGATAACTCAAGAAAGATTAAAGATTTTTATATGTAAATCAGATCTCAAAAGTGTAGGATTTCTTGACCTATGCTGAGAAGGGGTTAAGCGAAATTTAGAAAACGGTTTTATCTGACTGTTTTCCTATTCCTATTTAGGTTCTATGAAGAAGTAGAGGAAGAAGAAGCAAGAAGTTAGTAGAGATTGAACATGCCCGTCTAATAGCATCGTCTAGTTCTACCGTCTCCTAGACTCACCACTTTGGCTCTTAAGCCAGTCACGCTGACACAATGAATCTACAAATATTCATTCGAATTGTTATAAAGTTTTAACACTATTGAATGTAGAGTGATTTGTAGTGTATTCACAAGTTGAGTTTGGTTCGCAGTAAGATGAAAAAGTTTCAAGTGTGTAAAATACAAGCAACAGGTAAAGTAAGAAGCTGCTATTTCTTAATAGTGGAGGTGGGTGCGTTCAACAATTTCAAAAGTTATTGTTGAAGAATTTCAAGGACATTTATTTTGAGTTTCAGTTGTAAAATTTTTCATCAGTTATTATTTTGCGGATAGGGATGGTTTTGTTTCGGGCAATCGGATTGATTACTCATGAATGTATGATGAATTTAAGAAGCAGATTACATTAGTGCATAATAGGATTGTCGAACAAAATGAATGTTACAAACATGACAAATAGCAGCCATACCAATAACACAATAAAACCTTTTACGCCAATTATGTACACAAATGTAGACCAAAAAAGAATGTTTTCGATTAGGAATGTTATCCGTAGTACAAATAATGGTTAGTACAAATTTTACCTGTTTGCGTCATTTTCTCTGATGAGCACACGTTGTGTGGATGAGCGCCGTGCGGATCATTCGGGGTGTGCAGTAGCACTGTGTCGCTGAACATCACCGATGACCTTCGACGAGTCAGGGATGGAGGTGACAGCAGCGATAAGTTGGAAGCATTCTGCGTTTAAAAGTTAATTAGTTAGTCATTAACTGATTGAGGGGTTCAAGAACAGGGGTTTATTAAGTGGGTACCGCTCACGTATACAAACACTCCAGCTAAGGGGTAATTAATGAATGCAGGCGACCGTACATCTTGTAAATTGCTTTAATAGCCACCTGTAACCACTCTGCCTCCAGGGAAAATTTGCACTATGAACTAGAATATTTATTATGTTTATGAAACAGGTAGAACATAATATTCAATTTAGGAAAGGTCATGATCTAAAATCACAATCTCCATTTCTAATTATTTTACACATAACTATTACCAGAAGTAGACCCTCAAACGAAATTAGCGGTCAATTACATTAAATAAACTGTTGGTTTTGCCCCAAGATGAGATACGATCGGTGAGGGTATGCGCAACAGGCTGGGTCGTTCAAATAGCTCTTTTCTTCGAATATGATCATTTTCTAAAATCGCTTACATTTATTTTGTACCCGTATAAAAGGACACGACGAGAGTACCTACACGCAGAATAAATTGAAGTAGGTACTTGCCCATATTTACGGTCGAGTAGGCAGTACTGTAAACCAAATTAGTCAACGCTTTTCAGGTACAAATATTTTTCCATATACTAGTATGTTTACAGTATTTAGCCTTTCATGGAGGCAAAATTACTTTTATTAAAATTATCAACTTATTTCATACTACCTGCGCTCCACGGTTTTACCCGTATAAGTCTAGATTCGGTGAGAACATAATAAAATCCGTTGAGCTCTTTTAGCGTGAAAGTGTAATAAACAAACCTACACGAATACAAAAAATAAATCTTTTCTCCTTATCTGAATATCAGTTGGTCCAGATAGGTGTAACAAATTGGATACTATACACTATACTCAGAATACAGTAAGTTGCCGAGTTGCGAAATAAATCTCATCGTCAACAATATCCCTTAATACCAAAACGAACACGAACACACATACACATGAACCAAAATATTCCTAATTTTTACCAGTCTTAAATTTTCCCAATGTTACAAGTAACTTCTAGAAGCAAATTGGTCAGGTAACAGAAGTAAATAATGTGGGTGTTACCTCAAGATCGGCGGCTGACAGCGAGGGGACGCGCAACAGGCCGGGCCGGCTGAGCGGCTCCTCGGGCCCCGGGCCCCCGCTCCCCTCCTCACTCACACTCTTGCCACCGTTGCCCTGTTACAGTAATACGGATGTAGAGGGCATGGAACGTGTTAAAAATAAAATAAAAGTCCAACATAGTAATCGTGAAAAATTATCAGCCGTCCTATACATTTGAGTCGAGTAGGTATTGAATTTTTGTATGGGCAGTTGATTTTGGTCCCATGACGAAAGTTGTTCATTTGGATGTTCTGTACACCACCCTTTTAATATGACCATACTTTTTTGATACATACTGCATAAAAGATCGAGTAGAAATAATTAATGGTATTGCAAGTTTTCTTAAAACTAGAAAACTGAGAATATTCAAGTATTCTTCATTATACTATTTTTGATTAAATTTTGTAAATATAAAAGCTGTATTGTTCTTAAATATCATATTGAATGTAAATTTAAACAATAAAAGTAAAAAAAAGTTGTTTTAAAAGCTTAAAATCTCGTAGCAAGTTCGTAGCAAAGTGCTACGAGCGTCTACGCATAAATGTTTTAGAAAATAAAAAGTAAACTAATTATGCTTAATAAATTTAAGGCTTCAAAGAGTCTGAATTAATTATGTTATTTATTTTACGCTTTGAATTTTGACAAGTTCGCATTTTTTTATTGGTTTCTATTTTTTTTTTGTTTCTATTTCGAATTTTTAGCGGTTTCCGAAGAGTTGTTCATTAATTTAGAATTGAAGTTTATGAAAAATAGTCTTAATTAAAATTGGTTTAATATATTTTTATCAGCTTTTTTTTTTGTGGATGGGAAATCATCAAATGACCCCTCCCGCTCTGGGTGGAGCAGACGGGAGTGTCAGACTTACTGACTAAAATCCACACGTGTTCCTTCCTTAGCCCTTTGTATTCCAGGGTAGCGGTACCCCTTTCGGACAATCCAGCTGCATTTTTATCAGCTTACATTGGAATACAACACCTACGTAGGATATTCAAATCTGAACGCAAAATAAATATCAACTTCCAACAAAACTTTGTTAATGAGGAAATCAAAGCAGCAACTATTAGTATTGTAAAACTGATGCTTCGTTAATATGCTTCGATGCATGTATTGCCACAAATATTATGAATGGTATAACATATTCACAAGTCGCAAAGGCTTAACAAGTGAAAGCGTCATAATGACTACGCTGTGCCGAGAACAATACAATACATGGCCTCGACACGGAAGCGGTTTTGTACGACTTCAAGAATATTTTATTATATGCCCAGCTTTCTAAGAATATACTTTGTAGAAGAACATAAACTTGGAAAATTATTATTTCGTCATTACCACTGGATGAGAATTTTCGAAGAAATCCTGAACGTTATAATGAGCTCATGAACTTTACTTGTTAAAGATTGTAAAATAACGTTTAATCTAGAACAAATTTGTATTCAAATTGTAACGGGTTTCTAAAGAAGGTTACTTTAATACAAATTAAAAGTTATCTTACCTGCGGATGTACTCTTGGACAGCAAGGATGATGTTGCTTCGGCTTGTTGGCGGGTAGTTGAAGAGTTTCTCTGCTTGTTCGCCATTGTAGCTGAGCACGTTGATACCGATATACCCTGAACATTTTTTTATTCTTATTAGGTACTAAAAGTAAGTAAAAAAAAATAAGTTAATAAAAATAAGTTTCATAAAGTCTGGGGTCACAAAAGAAAATTCTAAAAGAAGCAAGAAGGGGTATCGTTTACCAGGGTATGAAAATAACTTCCATTGAGTCTATTTTTAAGAAATGCCAGCCATTTGCAAAGAAGTGTTCATCGGCATTTGCACTGTAAATGCCGGGCGTTACTTACTATAAATATTGCAGTTGTAGGAAAGAAAACGCTGGCAGCAATTTACTGACTTCGGAGAGTACAATCACGAAATACGAGATATTTACAATCACATAGAATATTTCAAAAGATTGTAGCTGCTTTGTATGTATTATATGCGAATGTTGATGAATAAGAAATGTATTTCGGACCTTATTTTTTTCGCCATCCGCCTTTTGAATCGTCTCCACAGATGTGCAACATATTTGACTATCTCTGCGTAACAAGTAGCAGGTTCACTGTTGTTCGTAGAAGATGCTAGAGTGGACGTTGACGTGAACCGAGCACGTTCGGCCCTCATACGTTCCATTTCACGTTTCTTCGTCTCACTGAACTGCGTCGCTATGACGACCAGGCAGAGGTTGATCATGAAAAACGATCCGATCTATAAGACAAATATGTGTTTATGAGATAATGGGAACGTTGGAGCGGAGTTGACGGATCGTTTCAGTTTTTGTGGTGAAACTAATGTCGTTGTTAAGGTCGTAACGTTTTTGTTGTCTTTTTTCCTGTCATTTGTTTTTATGGGAGTTTTTGTCACGTTTAAATAAAGTGTGCAGTAGAAATAAGGTGACATCAGTCCTGTGTAATATGCAGTATGCTGGTCAATGTTTATTATGTGTAGTATGGTTGCTTCAACACACGAATAAGTCTTATTAAAAATACAGATACCAACCACAATCAGCAGTACGAAATAAATCCAGTCCCAAAAACTATGTGCATCCTGCACATAATACATTATATCCGTCCAGCCTTCTAACGATATCACCTACAAAACACAACAAATATTATTACCTTCTTTAGCTCTACAAAATAGGGGTAAAACGTTTTCCAAATAAGTTGTCTTACCAAGAAAATAGCGACCCAAGCAAGACCGATATTATCGAAGGAAATCGTGCCTTGAAAGGGGTTGTTTCCCCGTTGAGTGCAGTTAGTGTAATACTGATTCCAATTGACACACGACGTATTTGTGGGCAGGTTGTACGAGAAAGGCTTGGCCGTCTCGTTGCACACTAGCAGTCCGTATCTGTACGGAGGGAAATCTCCGCAGAAGTGCATCCCATTGTCTTCGGGCGTCGTGCATATGTAGTCCAACTCCTTTGAGAACTCGTAGTAGAATGATATACTGTAACACGAATACAGAATTTTGTACACGTTCCTAGTTCGAGTTTCTAAGTTTTATTTGATTTTTTATAAAGTGGATAGTTTTATGTGTGTCGTGTCAAGTCAGAGTTAGTTTTTATGTTTTCTATTGAGTATTGACATCGATCTAAACAAATGCGTTTAATGACGGGTATATTAGTTAACAATGAAAGCTATTTTAAATGTTGACTAGCTGATTATCAAACTTCTTACTCTCCAAAAAATTTGGAAGCTTAGATTATAATTGTTACTTTAAAAACAAACTACATGTTTCCAAATTGTTTGCAGATTGTATTTTTAAAACTGATCTGGATTGGTAATTTGACTTTATAGAACAGGAAACACTGATATATTGGTTTCACTACTTCTAATACGACCCATGCAAATGAAGAAACATTTACTAGTAGGTACATCGAAACATACGGTGCAGACACATGCTAGAACGGAAGCGTAGAAAGAAGTTAAGGATCAATAGCAGTCCCAATTAATGGTAAAGGTAGCGTTAGTAAAGATGGCTGGGGAAAGTTTGGCGAATATCAGTGGGACAAATTAACGTCAGTAACCTTTGGCCCGTTATGGGTTAACGACAGAAGGTACACAGAAACACGAGCACTGGCCGTAACCCACATCATTTGGCGCCCGGTCGTTACGGGGCTTGTTCTTGATGATGGCTATAAGGCTTTTACTGTGGTCTTCAACTTCGGACTAAAATGTCTTCGTTTTAATAGTTGAACGACCCAACGTGCAAAGCAACTTTTGAACAGTGAATGTTATTTAAGTGTTTCAGTTATCAGTTAATTGTTATTTATGTCAAGAAACTAGCCACGAGCATTGATACATAAATGCAGATTAACAGACAGTGAAGCTGAACGTTCAATGTTATTTTTTTAAACAAAGACTTTGTTATTGATTGAATCATGAAATATGTAGAATTGATGTGTAATTTGGTAATTTGTTCTCTGAAACAGAGTACCCTAAAGTTGAAAATATTGAGGCAAGGATATTTTCGTAATGATCGTAGGAAGTATTAAATCTTTAATAGATGTTTAAGTTATTCCATAATGACTGCCCATTAAATAATTTTGCGAAATCATAAGTAAAGGAAACAGTATTTCATATATTTCAGAGAAGTTGATAGAACTACCCATATATTCGGATCAGAAACAAATCGGCAGTTGTCAATAAAATTTTGCAAATTAAGTGTGAGATTATTTAAATAGCGACACGTAATGAGAGACCTAGTGCCTCATCGAAACTGCCAATTCATGAAGGGGAAGCAAATACGATAGCACATCTGGACGGCAGATGTGTAAAGGTACACGTTACAACAGTTCGTAATGTTCTTAATAGAAACACATTAATTTTGATCGCAAATCCTTACGAGTTCACTCTGACGCGCACTCTGTACCATTCGGACAGGTCTCTGGAACATAAATTGAGGAGCCGTGACGGGTGTTATGTACCTAAGTTTACTTCTAAAGGTCTGTAGTTAGGTCACAGTTACTTACAGTGTGCTTTCATATTATGAGAATTCAATTCTTGCTGAAATAACTATTGTTTTGTATGAAACCACATTGTTAGTTTGAATATTGGTTGTAACTATTTGTACTACTAAATCTAGATGTTTTGGTAAGTATGGACTATGAATGGCTATTATTGGTTCATGTTTGCTATGACGGTTATTTTCTACTTTGTTCTATGTTTGGGTCGGTATGTTTAGAACCATTGAAATGTAGCAAAGTTTATGTAATTTGTTTTACATAAATATGAATGGAGTATCGGATTGTGGGGATAGAATTGACATGTAACCACATTGTCGAATGGTTCATTTTGTTCGTGTTTTCAGTTACTGAGTGTCGACGGAATGCAATATTTAAGTGTGTTGTAGGTTATTCGACTGTAAGCGATACTCTTCAACATGCGCGTTTGTTAAAATGTTAGTAACAGTGCAAAAACAATATGCAATGAGAAAATACAAAACGTCAAAATGATCTACAGAGCAGCGATGGATGTGCTCGTCGAGGATGTAAGCGTTAAATATTGCATGCAGTCAACGTTAGCAATGGGACGTGCCGCAAAGACGAGCGCTCTCGAGCAAATGGAACAAATGAAAAACTCATTTCTGCTGCAATTTCATCCACAAAACTTGAAACATTGCCACTCAATATGCTGCGTCATACAGTTTTAAGTATTATAATAATAATTCAACTCTAATAAACGCTTACATCTATGAGCTTATATCAACGGTAATACTGAATCGGCAGTATGATACGGGTGTTACAACTGGTCTCATACTGCACCTCAGTTAGGATAATATAAACTGAGTGAAACATACTTGGGTCGCAGCACATTCGGCGGAGGGACAAATTCGCAGCGTTGTCTCAGAATCCCTTCCCACAATTGAACTCCCACGATGCCGAATATGAAGAATACGAAGAAACATAGCAGCAAAACATTTCCTAACATGGGTAACGTGTCCAGCAATAACATCACCAGGATACGCATACCTGTGAAAATAAAATGATTGATTAAATAGAGCCTAACCAAAATGAGAATAGAAGTAATTGCTTTTATAACACATTTGCTCGTAAAGGGTCTCTTATTTCACCAATATCAATATCGTAATGTATGTCATTACGTACTCGTGCGTTATTGTAATGTAAAACGCACGAGTTTCTTTTTAATAAGGTAAAACGTACGCTTTATCAAGATGCTCCGTCTAAAACGAACGGTACTTTTTTTTTTAATCTTAGCAAAGAGTTTATATGTCAGAAAAGTGGTCAAGATTTTATGAATAAAATTAACTTTGGGAGATAAAACATAAAAAATAAACATTTCATTCTTTAATTTAATTAATGTTGACAATAAATTACAACCATTTATCTGTAACAAAAACAAAAAAATATTAATTTACTTTATTAGTAATATTGGCTGTTCTTGTTCCTTTGCCATAATAATCAATTTTACAAATTGTTAAAAAAATTCTAACTGCTTTAACAAGTGATTAAAGATTTATTCGTATAAAAAAGTCCGAGTTTTATTTATTTCCTCGCAAATATATTATAATTTTTTTGCTTTGATAATTACAGCCTTTGCTTTCTTGTTGCAATATCGCCTCAGCTGTAATTTTCAACTTACCGCACTTATATCATAATGTACTATTATGAGCCAGAGACATGGGGACATTATACAACTCTAAGTAATTACTTGTAACAATAAGATATATGCGGCTGGCGCTTAGCTGAATTATCGATAGGCTTCATTATTAGTGAAGTCCTACCCAGAAAGCCTATAAAAAGATGAATATTTCATTAGGAAACTTAAGAGCCTGACCTGAAGTTATCAGTAAGGTCAGGCAAGACTTAGGTACTCAAATCACAGCGAATTTCTAATTATTCAATGATTGCAGAAATCGCTCGGCACCATAACGTTAGAAATAACGATAACGTTAGCAATTTGCTGAACTTTGGGAATTTGTTTACTGCTGAAGTGCAGTTTCACGTAAATGGACACTTGGATTTCAATTAACTCGTTCCACGGCTAGGCGTACCTATTCCAAAGAGGATTAACTAGTGCTTCACTGCGAAGTTTGTTATTTGTGAACTAAGTGACAGAAATACTCAGGTGTCGCATTAAGACGCAAATCAAAACGTATATTTCAATTTAACGGAATAAAAAGGCACGTGGGAGCAATAAATTGTGCGAGGGCAAATTAGTGCCGATGTATGTGTAACCGCGGGCGCGCGTGGCTCGATTTAATTTGCGGCAGAGTTGCATTGTCCCAGTTGTTTGCGAGCCCCAGATGGGGTTTTGTGCGAAACTTTAGCTAGAGCCCGTCTTTTGTTTGAGTGTTCAATGCTAACCGTTTGGACGTCGCGACGGTCCGCGCTGTCGTGATTTATTATTGAATTTCAATGTTATTTCTGAATGCCATGTTGCTTTGGATAACGACTGTGTTTGCCGTAAATCCTGGCTATCCAGTTAAAATGTTCACTGCTAAAATCATGTATATGTAGACAAAAGCTTTCTTTATTTTGTCCATAAATATACTTCTGTTATGAATAAGCACACGTTTCAAAAACGGTTAGTTTTTATTTGAAATACCTTTGTTGTACTCATAGGAAACAAAATATTGAATATAGATCTCGTATGGATATTAAAATAACAAATCTTAATTTTTCACATACAGCTACTACCTAAACGAAATTCAAAAATTATTATTATTATTATCTGCCTAGCCTTTTTCCAAACATGTTGGGGTCGGCTTCCAGTCAAACCGAATGCAACTGAATCCCAGTATTTTACATGAAGAGACTGAAAATCAAAGTTATATTGAGCAAATATTGTAACACAACGCCACTACTCATTTACCACTTACTTAGATTTTATCTAAATTTCTTAAGGAAAAGCTTCCTTACGTAATTTAGATAAAATCTACAAGTAAATACATTCATCATAGGTTTACGCAGGTACGAAGAGAGTAGGTGGATTAAGAAGTACCCTTGCAAAGCAAATTTCCGCCTTGTAAACGTGAAGGTCCTGCGATAATTAAAGCTTGATTAATGTCTGTAGTTCGTTTAGGGTCATCCTGTACGACAAACACGATTGTCATCATTAGTAAGGACTTGGAAAGCAACAGTTATGTCGTAAACAAATAAATGTTTAACGTTAATGATTAAAGTTATGAAGTACCACAAGCTTATCTAATTCGTATGCAGTATCACGTTCAACGCTTTACAAAATGAATACTTGGATTAGAAATTTTCGTAGCTTATACAGAAGTGGTGTTTAAATACATATTATGTTAACGCAAAGTAAAGTAACCCTTTCCACGAACAGACACGCCCAAGACCTCATGTAACTCTAATTGAATTTGTATTGTACTGTACTTGAATGAACGCTCGCTCTTAGTTTTAATTTTTTCTCGTCATGTTTGGTAGGTTCTCGTACCTATTTTAGCCAGAATTTATCTCGTCAATAGGGTGAACTATTATTGAAGTTTTAGTTCCACAGGTGGCCATACATACACAGAAGAACTGCAATTTAATGTTATTAGCATTTTCCTAGAAAAGATGAAAGCTTTGCTGGTCCATTTCTGTCCTGAAGTCCAGGGGCGTGCTTTCGACTCGGAAATCAAATTTGTTAATGGAAACCATATTATTGGAATGTCTTTTATGCGTACTGTTCGGATTTTACTTTGATATCATTGAACTTGGCGTCCTGGTATATTGCTATTTGCTAAATAGTATACCTACTTACTATAAAAAAAATACATTTGTGACAAACGAACAAAAAGTGTTGTTATAAAGGTACTGATTTTTTTTTCAAGTTTGGAACCTTAAAGTATTTGCTTTGCGTCTGTTTGGCCGATGTTAATTTCTTGTTTCCTTGAAACATCATCCAGACATCCACTAAACTCATAACCATGGCATAAATCCAAGTTCTTGTAATTGACAACTACACACATCAAAAGTGTCTAGGGATCAACATATATTTTTGCAATAACTTTTCTCCTGATTGATATTAATTAAAATTTTCTTTAAGGATTCATCAAATAAAGTGTTTTCGTTTGTCACAGTAACGATAAACCAAGTCACCTTTGCATTAATAAAGAAATTTGCCATTTTCCTAATAAAGGGATTTTTGACATTTGAACCACTAACACAAAAGTTCGAAAAAAAGACTGAAATAACAGTTTTCTCTAAAATTTTATTGGGTAACTTAAACAATTAATAATCCGTGTTTCTACCGCGAACACTAACAACACAAGAACATCGGTTTGGCATACTCAAAATGAGTTCATCCAAATCACGCTGTGGAATGGCCGCCCATGTTCGTTGCAACAACAAAAAAAGGTCTTCTTGCGACTGGATACCCTCCATATTCGGCAGAGCTCTTCTCTGTAGCATATCCCATGCATGCTCAATCGGGTTCAAGTCTGGCGACTGAGCAGGCCAGGGCAGGACATTGATGTTAGCTGCGGCGAGAGTCTGTCTTACAACTCTTGCGGTGTGCGGTCGTGCATTATCATGCATTAACTGAAATAAGGGACCGATTTGCACTTGTAGAGGAACGATGACGTCTGATACAATCGTCTCAGCATAAATTTGAGCGTTGAGGTTGCCTCTGATCCAAATCAACTCAGTTCTTCCGCCGATCCAAATACCCGCCCATACCATGATGGTTCCACCACTATAAGGATGGACTTCCTGGCAGGATTTTAATCGCTGTTGGCGTCCAGGGGTTCTCCAGTGTCGTATACGTCTTGTATCCGGTCTCATACCAAAACGAGACTCATCAGAAAAGCACACGAAACGCCATTGTTCTTCTGCCCAATTTCTGTGTTCAAGAGCCCATTGATATCGAATCCTACGATTGTGCATTGCTATAGGTGGTACCCGTAGCGGTCTTCGGGAATGAAGGTTCACTTCATGCAAGCGGTTTCTGACTGTTTGGTCGCTAATTAAGTTCCCTGAAGAGTGATGAAGCCTCACGGCTAACATCATGGCGGTTATTGTTGGAGCTCTTCGAGTTAAGATTTGAATGTATCGGTCTTGTCTCCGTGTGGTGCAGCGATACCGTCCTCCATGGCGCTCAGCCACGGTACCAGTGCTTCGGTAACGTGTCCAAAGTCGACTGATAACACTCTGACTTGTATTCAGAGCTAAAGCCACAGTACGTTGCCGGGAACCAGCTTCTATCATTCCCACGGCTCTGAGCATTTCTTCCCTGCTTAAATGACGTCGCCGCTCCATAATAACGTTGGTTTTAATCAGTAGTAGGGAAACAGTAGCACTAATAATGTCTTCAATGCGTTGTATGTTTTTAGAGGAAAATATTGACAGCTGATTTTCACCTTTTACTCGAATTTGATTCACAGTTCCTGATTCAAATTATGAAATGCACCAAAAAGGATCCATATAAATTTATAAAATCATAAATTTATTACAAAGCCACATCTCAATCTCAAGAAATCCGCATAAAAATGCTTGATCCCTAGACACTTTTGATGTGTGTAGTAGTAGCCGTATTGTTTTGTAATCTTCTACTACTAGGTACATTTATTTAATCTTCGATTTCCGAATCTCCTCGTATTGCCGACTGTAAGATAATCTGTAGCAGACGCAGTCGCTTGCTGAGACGGGCTCACTTGTTGCGCGGATCGATCGCCACCCACGCTCGCTCCTGATTCCGACTTGGGTTAATTTCTATAAGTAGGTACCCAAAGAGATATTATTGAGTTCTTTTGTGTCCCAGCTTTGTACGGTTGGATTTCATTATGCTAAGTAGGTATAGCTCGCGTTTGATGGGCACGGGAAATATTATAAAGGCTTTTGTCAGGTCATACGTTATTATAGTTATTATCTACATTTAACTCTTCGTCTTTCTCCTGGCTACTATCCGAATTTATTTGGGGTCAACTCTACTAGTAGGTACTTCTGCGCCAAACCGTACAGTTTTGGCACGCCTCTTTTGTTGTGTTGCTCGTTATCATATAATTTTTCCATCTTCTTTATTCATGACTCTTATAGTCATGTGGTCATCATCTCGCCTTATCACATGTCCATTCCAGCGTCAGCGGTTTTCACTATGTTTTTCGTGTTTTTTAGCGAGTTTAGAAGTGCCACAGATATATTTATTTCTTATTTTATCCGTTGTCGAAACATCTCTATATGTGAATTTTTTGTTCCATATGGAACAAAAAATTCAGCCTACAGATACAAATAGACCAGCTTTACTAGGCTGGTCTATTTGTATACGTTACCCTTGATCATTACTATCTACATTTAAATAATTAGCAAAATTATCAGCACTTGGTCCGATCTATATTTATTAGAGTGGCTCTGTTTTCAATTTAAGAATTATTAATGGCGTATTAATTGTATTAGTCTTCATCGGAACGTTTTCCAAGAGGCGAGAGTAATTTAGACGCCTAATGAAATACTTGGTACGTTCCTAGAATTTATATGAAATAGATTGATAAATATATGATAAATAAAGGAATCCGTAGAATCCGAACCGGAACGAAGCTGCCATATTGGATTATGAAAATAAAGCAATAATATATCTACCTAAGCTTATTATTTACCTTAAAGTTGGACTTTATTCAAATTAATATATCAGGACAGGAGTTCCAATGAGATTTTCAACACTAACTTATTATGTAAATATACCTATTATCGTCACAGACACACAGCGTTACCTGCCGTCCGTTAGGTGACATTATTCCTAGGACCCTAATAAAATGGTTTCAATGTTAATAATATTTTGTTTGATGCCTAAATAAACCTACTTTACCTGGAAAGGTCCCGGTCCTAAAATAAACACGTAATAAACTACCCGCACGTTACAAAGCCGGTAGTGCGGGGGTCGCCCAAAGTAAAAGGGTTCTCGTTTTAAGAGCTTTCCTCGGTTTAACACCGACGTTTACAGCAAGAAAGCTGTTAATAGCAATATAAAGCACTCCAATTCTTTTAAACTGTTCCTTTTGTAATTTTCTTTTAAGAATTTAGTGTAACTACGCACGGGGTTAAGGGTTGGTAAGACTATTACGGGGAAATAATGCCCGAATTTTCTTGTTATTGGCCCTTGGACGGCCCTTGTTTATGAGAAGGCTCATGGTGTACATATTTAACGCTTATCGCTTCATTCGCTTAGAAAAGGTTCATTAGGAGGCAGTGTTATAATCTATAAATAGACTTTGAAGTGTGTCCAATTTTGAGTACGGTGGAATGGCTTTTTATGATATAATATATATTGCCTTGGAAATAGAGATTAATGATCGAACAAGATTTACGACACGACGCGGAACGCTGATGTTTACCCAGGTCTAATAATAAATGAATAAATATAATATATGTTTACATAAACAAAGGATTACAGTATCAACATGTTAATAATAAAGTTATATAAAATAAGTACTATTTCTAAAATCGTGTATGTGGTGAGTACTGCTCTCCTAGCTAGGTTATGAAAACCTGTGCTAAAGAAGACAGTCCGATCACCTGTCCTGAAGTAATAACTCGTGATTACTGTTTTTTTTTTCATTCAAAACTTCGAATCGTAGTTACATAAGATCGTTATAAATTATGTTAAGTGTTAAGGTCAAATCATCTTACGGTCTCAAAAAAAAAAAAAATATATATTCGCGAAGCTCCAACGAAGTTTATTAAATTGTGCTTTTATTTGATGTAATCAAATAAAAGCACAATTTAATTGTTTGTAAACGAAATGGTATCGTAACACTTTCTAGAATCATGAATAATTGCGTCCACCCAGCTGGATTATGTGGTAGATGTTATTTTGTTCAATGTCAAAAGAGGAATGTTGAATTAGGGTTTCTTTGATAAAAAGAGATATCTTTTATGGTTTCCTAATGTGATTAAATGTGTGGTTATGTTACGGTTTCATGCATGAACGTAACCGTTTGTGAGACCGTTTTGTCAGTGGTCGTATAGGTACAGTCAACAGCAAAAGTAGATGATGAAAATCAGAAATTCAACTAAGTGTGCTTAAGTAGTTGAATTTATTACTGACGGCTATCTGTGTCAAATTCATTAATATTATAGCAGGGAATTAATAAATCTATAAAAAACTGGCTTGTCAAAATAAGCAGAGCCAGTTGAGTCGTTTGTTTGAGTTTTGTTATGTAGATAATATGTTTATGTATAATAATACCCAATGAGCTTATCCAATCTCACGTGATGGGGAGTGTAATCAAAATTCTACATAATTATACAAATACACCCACGGCTTAAGATAATTTATTTCATTCAAAAAGAATACAATTATTCACTCCAATGAGGAAAAACATAAAAATTAAGATAGGCAACGATTTCGCTGGGTTATGAACAAAAATTAAGTTATATAAAATTATATTCCATGCCTAATTCAGTATTATTCCTTATGTGAGGAATGTCTTAAACACGACCTGTGGTTATTTTCAAAAGATTTTATAACTAGAACCGTTAAACGTTTAAAAAAAAGAACTGGCCGCTGAGAAAAAAACTGTGGAGGTTTGTTGGAGTGATTTTCTTTTGTTTTATTTTTATTTACGTGCGAACGTTATTTGACCATTAACCGTTTTATTGCTGAATCGTAACAGGCACGCCAGTAAATAGTTTGCATACCGAATACCATACGGTGGTAGATCAAACGGCATGTCATGGATAGGGGTACAGCCGACATCCTTCCAAGTGACATGTTTAGGATTCGACCGGATATTTTGTTAAGAGAACTGTCGTTTGTGTTAGGTATCCAAAAATAGGTACATTATATTTATGCTCACGCGCGGATCTAGGCTTTCGCTTAAATATTTTTCTCTAAGGGAGCACAGCTTGATAAATCCCCCCCATTTATCAAGCTGTGAAAGCTTTTTAAAATAAACCTTCCGCACCTATTTTATTATTCGAGAATTTTTTTGAAGCGTTTTCGAGGACGACTTCGTCTTAGTCTAGTCCTACTAATATACTGTATATAAAATAAAAATTCAGGTTATAAAATTTATTTTTATGTCTAATTTAGAGTTTCAGACTCAAGGGCCTGTTCATAAACAGGTGCGGATACCAGTTGCCGTCTGAGTTGATACCAAAACAACCAAACCAATTTCCTGCAAATTACCTTGCTTGTAGCATACTACAAGCGAGGTAATTTGCAGGAAATTGAAAATGGGAAGTATTTATTCCAGACGTCAATAATATTATCTTTTGTTATTCGGGTTGGCATTAAATTAGTCTCCACGAAATAAAATGTTGGGTTAGTACTCATCATATTACCGAGTTAATAATATTTTTACCTTGCATGAGATCTTTTTATAGTTGGTGAACAAGGTTTACCTAGCTGTTTGCAAATGAAAGAATAATGAAAGTGTGACTTACTTGGAATCCTGTTGATGGCTCGTAAAGGTCTTAGCACTCGAATAGTCCTGATCGCTGATAGGTTGATATTTTCCACATTCAGTGCGTATTCCAGTGCTCTGAAATATATGTACATATTAAAATCGAAAAACAGAAACGTCTGTATAATTTGTCTAATCTAATTCTTAGATTTATAAACGTTATTTTAGGTAAATCATGCTTTGACTTAGACATGTTGCTGTCTCTATCTTGCACTTGTGGTTTGATAGTTGTGTGACAGAGGCAGGAAAAACGTAAGCGTTTTTGACTAAGGCCAAAGTATTTGCTAAATAGCGTTTATAGATCTCGGCGTAAGAGCTGCAAGTACTTAGGTATCACTACATAAACAAAATAGATTATCCATCAAACCCTAAATCAAATTGCGACAGAATTACATTTTAATTACATAAAAACCTTTTATAAAATAATGCCACGTACCCGGCCATCACAATGAAAAAATCCAGTCTGTTCCATGAGTCCGCTAAATATGTTCCGTGTCCATAAACTCCCATCGCCACCATTTTGATTGACAGTTCCAACGTGAAAAACGCGAATATTATATCGTCGAAAACCTGCAACAGATGTTTTATTAAAAATGCCCATTTAGTTTTAAGAATTCCAATTATGTGGGCAATTATCGTTCGCGCGTAAATAAAAATAAAACAAAAGAGAATCACTTCAACAAACCTCCACAATTTTTTTCTCAGCGGCCAGTTCTTTTTTTTTTAATTTCGCCAAGTGCACGCGTCAAGACAGAATTCATTTTTTAATAAAAACTTTGTTTTGTTTTTTTTTTTCATGTGAGAGCTGAGTCTTTTCTGAAAGGTTTGATTTTCGAATTGTTGACGCCGCTTTATTTTAAACGCATTCAACCTTCTTAGTGTTTATGAGTAAAAAAAAACGTTTTATATCGATAGCAATTTTTTTTGTGGAGTCATTGCTATATTCTGGATAATATTTAACTTGTTACTCACCTGTAATATTTTGCATCTATTCGTAATACACTGATCGTCGACGCACGGCTGGTACATGCCCAACGTTACGCAGTTCAACAGGATTACCAACATTGATATCCTTTCAAACCACGTGCAATGATAGTTAAGGAAATCATTCTCATTAAGAAACATAGTTAAACACTTAATTAAAGTTTGTTGAAATATTAATAAATAAATGCTGAAGAGACTACAGAAATCCGAGTATTTAATTAAAAGAAAATATTTGATTTAATAATGTTCGTTAGAGAAATAACTAGAATGTCAAAGAGAAAGCTCTGAGTTTAAATGAAATATCTATGGTCCACCAGTCCCTTGATAGATTTCAGAGCCGCTCGTAATGATCGCTATCATTTTAGTTGATTTAATCTTTGCTTTGACAACACAGTATAAGTGCCTGATAAAATTACAATTTTCATTTATAAAGGAGACAGTGTCAGTATGATTAAAACGATAATTGAAAAAGTTTCTTAAATTCAGAATTAATATTTTAATTGTGTCATAATTGAATACACATTTGTAAAGACAATAAAGTTCTAAAACAAGAACATGAACGCTCATTTCACGAATATCATTACACATATTATGTAAAGTTAATTTCTAGACAACAAACGGATTGCGTTTGAACTGCGGCCAACAATGAAAATGTGGCAAAAATTCTCTATGGTTCAGTATGTGGTCAACTTTGTGGTTACAACCTTGACTTTTTTGACTAGAGCACATATTCTGTGGTATGTAACAAAGCTGTTTTGTGGTCGGGCACTATTCCGTGTGTTGTGGCTTCGGTGGGATTAGATCTAGTGTTCTGTCAGAACGATTTCAAAGTGTTCACGTCGAGGTACTGGCGATTTGAGCGCGGTTTATATACACTGTGGTCAGAATTAGCGTTCAGTTTTGAATGTTACGATGCTATGAGGAATAATGCTTTTAGTTTATGTAGGTATAATCGGCTTAGTAGTTTGTATCTAGTTTCACTACTGATAGTTGATGAGGTAGTTTTGAAAGTGATTCATTTCTTTGTTTAGAATATCAAAGCAACCTATATGTTAAAATCAACATTTATTTCAGCAAATAATGTCGTCTCGTTTTAAGCACCCCATTTTACATTTAGCACCTATATCTCCTGAAATTACCTTTATTACAGCACCATAAAACCTAATCAACAAAAGTCGAAAACCGGTTTATTCATTGGGTTTCAAAAGTTGTTTCTTGTATTTAGTATTCTATTCTAAGTGAAATAAATCTGGGACAATGGTGGCAGCCATTAGTGCCTCGGTATAGTGATGTTCATTATTTCGGGCCGGCTCGGTCGCTTGCATTAATTACAGGATACGGAAACGCGGTTTTGGCTTTCCGCGTTTGTGGCCAGTAACAGTTGTATTGGTTAGTGATGTGGTCTGTGCCTGCCGAAAATCGTCGTTGTTCAATGGCGATATTTATGATTGCTCTGATAGTTTTATATATTTTATAGGGGATATTTGTCAATGTGCATATTATCATATATAAGTAAAAGAATAGCGTGAAGGTAGAAAATAACTAATTCATATAGCCAACACTATAATACTGTTAAATTTTGTGAAATCTTTCGTATTCTAGCCAGACATCTTAACAGAATCAGTAAGAAATTCCTGAGGCGAGATAAGGAAGCGCGAACCGTGACTCGCGTTTTCCATTATACTCCCCATCTGTTTGTTAAAAGGCCTTTACAATAGTATGCTCTGAGCAAAAGGGATTACGTCAATGTGGCTTCATAAATCAGCTCACGCTAATTTGTTTATCATTGTTATGTTTGTAGGCCAGATTTTATTGCGCTTAAAACAAAACAGCCTTTGAACATCTTAAACAAGATATACCGTAAAGTTAATGGATCCTTAGGCGCGTAAATAAGGCGAAAATTCCGCCGTTTCTGGTCGAACGCTCGCAGATAAATCCGTATTTTATTTTCTTCGAAGAAGCTACTAACATGCTACTCTATTACCCATTATGAAGAAATATATCGTTGATAATGGCTGTAATCACGTAGTATTGTCGGACTGATGGCATCCTGTGACATAAAGTCCCGTGAAGCAATTTGTTCCGTTGCCCGTTCTTCTCCATAGGTAGCTACAACGCTTTGGAATGGGCAATTAGCTTTATATTTCTGACTGTCCGATTCTCTGACAATTTAAAAGTGCCTGTGTTGAAATTAATTCTTTGAATTTGAGTTTGAGTCGTGCAACAATTAGGTACTATTTCTAAAAACAACAAGAATTAGAATTAAAATTACTCGACAATAAAGTTGGAGATTGGTTCGTGGGGACTTTCGCTGTTCGTAATTGAAGTGTTTAAAGCACACAGCTTAGAGTTGGGCCGTTAATATCTAAAATAGAAACTGTAGAGTTGAATAGGAGCAGACTTTGAACAAATCCTGGCTTAATCCACTTATACCAGTTTGTGTCGTCGAGGTCATATTTTCGTAGTTAATTAGTTTATGGCAGGATCCCAGATTAACGAGGAGGGTGTAGTTAGTCGAACAAAAGGAGTGTGTCTGTCTTACTTCATATTACATTAGACTTGCTCGCTAACGTCAAATTAAGTATATATGTCATTCCAACATATTCCTAAAGCGAGTCATTTAAGTCCTAGGCTCTAGCCGGGCATTAATATTGTACTGAATTTCATTATAACCCGCTGGCCATTAATGTGATTTGTATTTGGAACGTCAACTGAGAAAAACGTATGGAAACATTAACAAAAAAAAACTTTTTTCTATTAATGTACAGGTCGAACAAAGAGTTCTTACTTCATAGGTTTTAGTCGCCGTCACCGAACAAAATAATCAGCTGCTGTGGCGCGTTAGAATGGTAGATTTAGGCTGACGCTCCATTGACGATATTATTTATTGTGTTTTTGAGATTAGATTGAAAAAAAAGAACCTGACAGGCAGTAGGTATATTATTTAAGTTCAATCTCAGATTTGATGCCACCAACAGCTGCACCAGACTGCTTGTGAAAAGTGTGCTAGTTTTGAATCTTAGTTGCAGTCGGGTTTTGATTTTGACATTTTATTTTTATTTGAATGCTTTTAATGTGTTATATTTTTTTAATCGTCTCCTCAGGCCTTTTATTTTGATGCCCCACATAGTAATGGTAGGTACTATTATTTTTACAAGACTATCCTTTGTCATCGTCTAAAATCCGCTATTTTGATTTTATAAAAACAAAACTTAGCCTTTAATCTTCGCGCGACTCAAACGAGTCGATAGACTCCTCATGTATAGATCCATCCAGTCAAAGGTGTCTTCGTCTTGGGCGAGCTTGAATCCTTTACTGCACTCAGAATCCTAGTCATAACTCCCTCGCTCCGCTCAAGAGTTAATTCAAAACTCTCATTCGTTGCGTTCAGGATTCAAAATAACGCACGCGACAATAAGACACCACTTTATCCCCTTAGTGAATAATCTATTATTCCTTAAGCCTTAAAGTATTAAGAGGGTAGGTACACAGTTCCACCATTTACTTCACCACATGTTGTTTAATGTTCGCTAAAGGTCTAAGTTGATTAAGAAAACAAAGGAAAATGTTTCCTCAGAAGTTTTTTTCGAAAAGAAATAGCAAGAAAATAATATTTTTTCTTCAAAGCTACTTACTGTAATTATTTACGCTCATGGCGAGTGCGGCTAAATCTGTAATTTTATTGTGATTACCTGTAAGAAAATTACTTTTCCACTTTCCTCGATTTTTCCTACATTTTACATAGCTAATGAGCAGATCGTGCAGGTGGACAGTTACAAAGCACAAGAAACGTACTAATGTGTTTCAATTATAATTAATAACTCTCGTCCTTCGTCATACACCAGCTTTGCCGCCCCGGATTAACTCGTTAACATTATTACCAGGTAACGTAGGTAATCTTAAATTACTTTGAACTAGAACTTAAAAAAAAGAATAATAAACACTTAATGCATTTTAATGATTTACGATTGGTTCAGTGATTCAGTGCATGTCCAGTGAGATAGAGCTCTGAGTCCTAAGTGATGTGTTCCCGATATAGTTTTCGCAGAGGTTATGTAAGGCTGGGCGTACACCGAGTACGGCATTGAGTCAGCTCGGCTCCAGCCGACCGTAAAACTGTCGTTAAATATGTGGAATCTCTGTGTGCCTACACATAATGTATATACATCTTACACCGGTTCATGACATCGAGTCGCCTAGTCACTGCTCAAACCAAATCTGTTTCTGATACAGGAATTCGATTCTGTGTTTTATTTATTTTCTAGTTACACCGAAATTAAACGAGTAGCGAAATAAAACTGAGTTTTCCAGTCTTTTTCAGCGGAAACAAGAGTGAAATCATAAGAATGTAGGTGTAGTTACCTATTGCATATGCAGTGAACATTGGATGACTAAAAAAACTGCCTATTAAACTGCGAAAGATCAGCCATAAAAGATTCTAATGTTGCAAATATATTTGGTTCCACGTTCCCATCAAAAAGTGTAGAAGCAAAAGAAAAAATAATCCAACTTTTCAGCTCAAATACATTTGTAGTGTAAAACGGCGTATTTGTCATCTCGGTATGACGTCGTCGACATTTTTTTCCCTTCTTTTTGTCGTCAACAGCCGCTCAAGTGGCGCGGTGGTCTCTACTACGTAGCGACTTATGTATCCCTGGTACTTTTGGTTGGCGTTTTAAAACAAGGTTCAAGGTTTTGTTTGTATATTTTATTATGACAGTTATGTTCACAGAAAACTGGGGGTAACTTAAGATGAAAAATGTTAAATTTAGCTATGGTTGCCATTTTTTCCTATCTGTATATAACTACAGTATTTAATTATTAATACGCAACATGCCCCACCCAGTTGCCATTAGGCAACCGTTTTGTTGAAATATATTTCGGTACCTTATTGGTTAAGTACCACAAAAATATGTCACTAAGAAAGTAGGCAAGCTGTAACTTTAATACAACAAACAAGTAACATTTCCATCTGAAGAACTCCAAAGTATTAAACTACATCATTAAACCAAACTCCGAATCCATTTTCCACGGAAATTCTCAACTAATTAAAGAAGCGGGAGGGATTAAGCGCATCAAATAGGAACGCCGGACTTAAACCGACGTTAAACAGCAGTCAAGTTCAATAAGAGACGGGCGGTCAATAACTCAGAGTGTGGCGGTCGTCAATATGTACTGAAGGAAGTTGATGTCACGCGTTGTGGAAGTGTTCACTCACTGTATCAAACCAGACACGGCTATAGCAGAGTTGTAGCTCTTGATTATAGGGAGTGTAATTGTGGATTAAGTACGTATATTAAACGTTCTGGTGACCGGAAATTATTGATTGTGAATGGAAAACGTTAGAAATTGAGAGGAAATGTGGTGCAAATGATGGGCAATAAACTACATATTACGTGCAATTTTGTACCTATGTATTTATGTGACATCTCCAACCCGCATTGGGCCCACGTGGTGGATTACAGCCCACTCCCTCTCGAAGATAAGCCTATGTCCCATCAGTGAGAACATTATAGTCTGTGTAAGTATTATGTTTGTGTTTAAAAAGCACCTAGAATACTAATTAAGTTTAAGAGTACGTCTTTACGGACCTTGTTTCTCTGATATTATGCAGTTTTTAACAGTTACTGATAGATGATATGGTACTACAACACATTAATGTACAGATAAGCGTTAGCACAAGACGAGACAAGGCAATGCTTCACAATATTCCTGGCACGGTATGATTACATATGCAAAACTAAACTGTAAAGCTGCAAGTTCCTTTAGACGCATCTTAAGCTACTGTGTTTACTTAAAGTTGAGGTTTGAGATAAAGTTCGCATGAAGAAACCTCACATTCATGGACCTAGATGTTAATATACGAAGTTGGTAGAGAGAACTTCTCTAGCAATAGGGAAATATGTACCATGAAAGAAACTTTCTAGATATAAAGCGATTTAACGGCCAAAATTTTTCGACGCCACAACATTTCGTTATCAAAATATTCATCTCCATATTACTCATTTTTATGCGTGTAACACAGTAAAAAAGAAATCATTTCGTTTTAAAGCGAACGAAGGTCGCAGCCGCAATTTTGTTTACCCTTTTTACTCTAATGACCTGTAAAATGAATAAGCCCACCGACCCTTTAACGCTTCATAACTTACGACAGGGAAAAATATTCAACTTTTAACTCTTATTGAACCCATCCTTAGGCACCTGTGCCACCGCACGACAAAGCGTCTAGCTTTCAACGATTTTCTCGCTCTTGACAGGTCCAAAAGTGGTAAGTCCCGTGTAGTGTAAGTAAAGTAGATACACATTATATTAGAAGTTGATCGCTGACTGTTCACACCGCTCGGCGAGTACTCGTTTTTTGCAGCAACAAGAGCAATCAAAGAGAGTAGGTACTTGCTCAGCGACGCTTGCTTGGTGGGCAGACCACTCGCTAAGAACTCACGCTTGGTACAGACGCTAGCACATCAAGCTAATCTGTCAAATTTCTTTGATCGATTTTCAACTTTATAGCTAAATCATAAGGTTCAAAGCTGATTGGGAAAATTTGACAGTTTCGGGTAGCTTGATGTGCTGGCGTCTATACATACGCAAAACAGCGAGTAATCGCTCGTCGCCATCGCGCACTCGCTGCTCGTTTGCTCGCCAACTCGTGTTAGTTGCTATATCTACACGCTTCTCGTTAATCGCCGGTGGTGGGACCGGTGCCTACAGCTGCATACTTGATAATAGGTGCAACTTTAATTTGTCGGACTTAAGGGCCGGGGTAGCTTAGCTCATTATAATATTATAATGATCAAAGGAAGGTTTAGCGATGAAATTAAAGTACCTACTAAGCAATTTTTATTGCTATTCCAGTAGGAGATTGTATTTATAGTTAAATTATTTTGATAAAGATTTGTAAGTACCTATATTGATTAAGGTTTTCAGGTATCTTGTTTAATGGATTATGTAAATAAAGAAAGAAGGAAAAATATTTTATTTGGGACACACAGGAAATACAAATAGTAAAAAAGGAGCATTTAATTTAAAACTAATAAAGTTACCTACATTAAAAATAACCAAAAACAAATGTGAATGTATATTTATTACAATTGATGTGTTGTTGCATGATTATTATGATTACGAGTTCGTTCTATTTTTATGCTATTTTAACCTTTCAGTTAAAAATTGTTTTTATTTTTTTTTATTTTTAGACAGATTGTTGGAGCTATTTTCAGTTCTATTATAGATATGAATTATGATAGCCATAATACTTAGATCCTATTTGTTACAATGCCAAATCGAATTTTAATTTCAAAGAAAATTATGTAAGCATTTTTCGACAATTTTCGATAGCTTTGTTATTTCATGAATTCGTTTTGAATTTCTATCGGGGACGGCCGTATTCGGCGATTTTAATGAGTAATCTCATAGCATTATGTGAACCGGGCCGACTGCTATCACAAAAGGTTTGTGTTACCAGAGGAAAACGCCACCGGCCTACCCATTGTTCCGACAAGCGACAACGGACGCTCGTTCACACTGCTCCAGTACGAGGCAAGTTTTGCGACTAATCATAAGATTTTGTGGGTACCTACAATATCTCTAAAACTGTCTTCTCACAGCTGTGTATGTCAAGTAAATATCCTAGTACAAATACCTATAAGAAACTACATGTTGATAATTTCGATAGTTTAACTAATTTACTCTATTAAATATTTGCAATTTATAGGAAAAAATGTAAGTTTATAATTAAAAAAACGGAACCTTTACACTGTTATTTGCAGAGGGCGAAACTATATTAAATCAAACAAGTTTTATATATTTAACTATTCTAGAATTCGTTATTTATAGATCAACAGCGTCTATAACGATTTCCGCATTTTTGCACAATGATTGTCATTGATTGTGCTTGATACGTATTTTATTGACCGTAAAACCGGCTATAACCGTGAACGTTCCAACCGTCTTTTATTTATGCAATTGCTAGTTTTATTTTTGCGAATGTCCGTCACGTAATATGTTTAGTCATGCAAAGAAACGTGATGTCTTTATTGATGACTCTGCTTTTGGTACGAAAAATAAACACATTAAATTAAACAAATTTTATTAGAAATAAGTAAGATGAAACAAATTTCAAACTAAATTAATAAAATATTCTTGGTAGGTAATAATGAGGATATCTATTATAGTAGCTTAGAAGTTGATAAAAGCTTTTGAAATTTGCTGCTGTCCGTCCATTTGGTTAAGAATTATTACTATTACCGACGTCTCAGGTCTCGCAAAGTTCAGATGTTATGAACTTTCAAAGCTACTAATCTATTGTTAGTAGGTATCTCTATTTAACAAGTCGAATTAGTTGGAATTAATATTATATATGATGATGGTCAAAATAACTTGAAATAGAACGACGCAAGTCCTAATAAATATGATCAAACGAGGCACTATCTTGAAGTGAAGATGCGCACGATAGCAGCTCTGATTTCAAATCATCGAGTCTCTCGCTTTAATATTTCATTCTTTACAAATGGACTGACTTTTCTGAACGAGTTCTGTTGGAATGAAAAACTGAGTCAACACCATTATTATTTGAATGATATTATATTTGGTCCTTAAAAGCACCGTGATTGGACACTCGAATTTTATGAAAAATATTTAGAACGAAATACTTATTATTTTATATTCAAGGATATTTAATTGTTATTGACAAGCAAGAGAGTGTTATTTATTAGGAGTTTGACACAACAAAGGCTTTTGTGTACAATATTAAATGAAAAGCAATAATTATAGAGAATAAAAACTTGGAATCCACGATAGAAACAGAAAAAGGAAACTAATTAATTCGCCAGTGAGTTAAAAAAGTTAAAATAAGAAGGTTTGAATTCCAATTTAGAATTAAATCTCGGAATAAATCTATTGACAAACGGCGAAAGTGGAGCTAAAAGTTAATTGGATTGGTTTCAGAACCACTCCAGTCTCCTCAATCTGGGCTATTAAGTCTGAATCGAGTTTTATCCCCGTTTTATTAGATACATAGTTCAAGATAAAGCTCTCCTTTGAAGAGGGTGACAGTTTTTGTACCTGCCGGTTTTCGCAATTGCTTGCATTATTGTTATAAAACTTTTGTTTTGTGGCTTCACGCTGAAAATAAATTGAAGTAAGTAAATAAAGTGATAGTGGAGTAGTTTGTGTAAATTATTTCATCACCACTGCTCTCAAAAAGGTGAAGGAAAACATCGTGATGAAAGCGGCATGGCCTAGAACTAAAAATTCAAAGACACGAGACATCCACCAATTGGGCGCACGTGGTGGATTATGGTCTACTCCCTCTCAAAGAGCGGAGGCCTTTGTCCCAGCAATGGGAATATAATAGGCTGATGCTTATGATAAATAAAGTTAAAAGATACCGTTGCAAAATCAAGCTTCTGTTTAACACAAATTTAATGAACTTGCTTTTAGCATGTTTAAACATATTTATACAAAGCACTCGAGTCCCCAAATTGCCTTGCTTCATGCATGTAAACAATAAGCTCATTTGCCGCGAATTTTCCCTCGTAGCATTTCAAAGACCACCGCACAAGCAGCTAGCGCTGCTTTGTGTCACCACGATTTGGTACACAAGTGAAACTGCGCACTCTCACGATTCATCTTCTACCTTGAAATCTGAGCCTTATACAGTTGACTTAAGAGTGGATGGTATGCATAAACGACTTTGCCCACATTTTGTTTTCTTTCTGCTTCACGGTAAATGCTAAAAACGAAATTACAAAGCCACGCGATTCCACGTGAAAACCTGGAGTCGTTTCCTTTCCCATTTTTAAACTGATACGATTTCAACTTCTTTGTGCACAAAAATAAAAAGCACAAAACAGACAGATCGTTATCAGAAAAGCGCAGAAAATACTTTTATACAGAATTCGATAAGCAAGAAGTACGAATACAGTTGTTCAGTGAAACGAGACGGATACCTTGAAGGCGTTTATTTTGGGTAAAAAGGTTGGAAAATGTGTCAAAGTCGACTTCATGATCACAATGCATTACCACGAAGGGCTCTTTCACCGTGATACGCTCCTACATTTTAATGAAGAAACTCATTTCAATTGTGAGGATGATTATACGAGTATTCGCGTTACAGAAAAACGGTGTTGTGAAAGGGAACTTTTTTAATTTTAGTTACACTGTCTGCCGGGAGATATTCTGAAAGCTGAATGTGAAAAGAGGGCGGGATATAACTAAAAGCACATACGGGCGTAGATATGTATGCATATTTTAGTACACGAGTATGTATAGGTATATAATTTTGTGTGTAAATATCTGGATGCAAAGAGTTACATTCATTTATGTTGTACTACGTTTAGTGGGGAAAGGGCGGCGGGAAGGGGAGCGTTGGTTGTCATAATCGCCACGCAAGGCTGGGTTGGCGATCGCAGTATGGAGGAGTTTCTTGCCCATTCTTTTCCATACGAAAACTACCTTTTGGAAGGGGCGACTAGAATCAATTCTAATTTTTCATTGTAATTTTTGACGTTCAAAAGTGCCTTTTATGTGCCTATTTCAAATAAATTATTTGACTTTGTGTTTGGGGATATGGGCAATTTAGATAACGAACACTATAAAAATATACACAAATAAATTGCTGTCTATGTCATGAAAATCGAATAAATGAAAAAAAAAGAGCAAATTATTATTAGCAAATTTAGCAAATTAGCAACTGTGCGCTATTTTAATTGTTAAGCTATTCATTGTTCATGTATTCCCTTTTTATAAATAAACGATTATTATTATTATTATTTATGCATTACCTAGTAGTGTAGTTTGTATAAATTGCCTACTACACACAAGTTGGTATGATAGAAGAAGAAAAAACAAAAAAATAGATGATAATTTATGTCCTACTTTGTCGAGACAAGATAAACACAGGTCGGAAATCTATGTAGCTCGCAATCCTATCCTACTATCCTTCCTATTTATATTATAAACGCGAAAGTTTGTGAGGATGGATGGATGGATGGATGGACGTTTGTTACTCTATCACGTAAAAACTACTGAACGGATTTGGATGAAATTTGCCACCAGGATTAACACATAGGATATTTTTTATCCCGATATTCCCAAGGGATCGAGACTTGTACGGGTGAAACCGCCGGGCGCTGCTAGTAATAAATGTTCAGTTGTTTTAGAAGTTGTTTACATAGATAAGGTATTATTTATCTAATTCTCAGGGATCGTAAACATGTTTACTTTATTTCTCTACACGGGCGTAGGTAATCAATTTTTATTCGTTTTCCTTGGAACTTAATTGAATCTTATACATGAATCAGTTGCTAGATTGTGCCTGTTCATGCGTTATTTTTCTCAAAATATACTTCTGGGAAACCGAATGGTAATCCAGAATGTCACATTTGATATAATGTTTGTTTGTTTGGCCGCAGGAATCCGCTGAATGCGAGAAGTACAGATACCCTGAAGATAGAAACAAGATTTTCCTAAATCTGAACTTAGACTCTTGGTAAACAATCAAAATTAATACTCCACAAAAGGCGTCAGGTCGGATTTCCTAATAAAACCGTTTTTGCCTCATCATCGGCTAACGATTTCATGCGGCTATTAGCGTTTCCATCTTGCCAACCATAGGGTCAGGGGTGTTTTTCTGGTATTATATCAAAGTTCAATGATTGGGCGTTTTGCAAATGTTATCCATAATCTTCTCTTCTTTAAAAAGTTTCCATTGCTGATCACTGACAGATACGGCGTAAACTGAATGACTGCTAGTAATTTGAGTTATCCTAATCCTTTTCATTAATAGCTTACCCTTTGTAAAATTGCTACATTTATATCTGTAATGTATATGGCATACATAATAAAGAGCATTCTATTCTTTAAAGCTATTACTAAGAATGAGATACTTAGATTAAACCAATAATTTTCAGGTAAACTTGGCAGGACACACTGAAACTAGATACACAATATTTCTAATCTGTAGGTATCTCTCCAAGCAGTAAGTTTTCCTGCACAAGGTTCTTGGCACCGCGGACACATTTATAACAATATAATGCTCTAGACCGCAGCAGCACCGTGGCAGCCTGCCCGTGACCTAGCAGCACATTTACCTACTTCCCAGCTTCCTTGTTTTGTTTACAATCTGCATTTTGTTTAGAGATTTTTCCGATTTCGGGTTTTGGTTCGTGCAAGCTTACCGTACCTAAATTACCGTACGTAAATGACTGTTTCACGTATCTAAATGAAGCGTGTGGTACATTTTCTGTTTGTTAACTTTTCTTTACAATTCCAAGTGTTGTTTAATTGTTCTTATACAATATATAACATAATTGACGCAATACCTCACATACCCCGTATTAGAGTATTGACTTAAAAGTATAATACAAGGACCAAAACTATTTTTTTAAAGCTAATAAGTTATTATTATTAAGAAAATCGTTTTGACCCTAGAATTACTTTATGCACTTAAAATTGAGTCTTATTGCCTTGAAATAAGATTTGAAAGAAAATTTAATTTGACCGAATTGAATTTGAATTTAATTTAATTGAATTTGACCGCCGATTGGCGGTCATTATGGCAAAATACTTTTTTTTTAATATCAATTAATTATGAACAAACCATTTTCTGGACATTTGCATTTATTCTGTTACACATTGTACAGCTACATTTTTTTAACAATGTCCATTAGAACGCGCCAGCAAACATTTCCATCTAACATTTTAAAGATAAATCTGTCTTCTATTCCAACATTTATACTTGGGCAGTGGAACTAAATCGGTTTCGTTTAATTAGCACAATTGCACAAAGCTAAACTGGCTTATTCGTATTTGTGTAGCTAATTGGTGAGACCGGAGCTTGTTCAATATTTGAAAGTTATTTTTTACATGGAAGCCATTATGAACTGCACGCATTGTTGGATAAAATATTTGAAGCCAAAAGAGATATGTAAAATATATTTATTGCCCACAGCTGGGCAGAGGTTTCCAAGTTTTTCCAATTTTCTTTATGCTGTTCCTTATCCGGCTCGTAATCGGTTATCCTTCATATCAATTAATACATCACATACATAAAAGCGGGAGTTTTAGAAGTAGACGTGGCGGCAACTCGACGTGGCGGGACTCGACGTCTAGGCACTAAATCCTTAAATATTCAATATTTATTATAACGACATCATGCAGACCATACAAGATTCACGATTAAATTTTCATCACGGCTCAACTTCGACCTTTAGTGCCGCACATCCAAATTTTCTCTTAACCCTTACTAGAAATAGAAATGAGCAAAACATCGCTCCGGATATTTTCAGGTCACACGTCGATATCGACATGACATGTACATAGATAGTGGCATGTAGGTTCGTATTTACATAATTGAGGGGTAGTGATAACAAATAGGTACCTAGGCAGTCGTTTTGGCGTCAGCTCGAGCCGGTAACAATTGTGTTTCGATCTCGGCACGACTCCAACGGGCCCCACTATTACCAGGGCCCCGGTATAATACATGTCGTTACGTTACGGACACCCGGCTTTGATTAAAGTTTAGTTTTTGGATGTTTAAATGATGGTAGTTGGCAGTGTTGTCCGAGGTTTCATTTTATTGTACGAGCTGTTTTTTGGCTGGCCAAAGTTGACGTGCCATATTGATCATTAACTGCAATAGTTAAAGCTAAGCTAAGCTTCATAAAAGGAAACTAACTTTCCACAGTAATAATAGCCTCCCCGACCGATTTTGGTCCCGGTAGCCAATCTCAATGGAGATTAGCCAGGTACGCAGGAGATATTATAGTGCACAAGTGTGTGCGCAGACACAGGTGCACTCTCTCTTCCCTCACTCTCATAGTCCGATGGGACGGCAATCCGACACGACCGGAGAGAGATCAGGCGCAGGACCAACGGCTTAACGTGCTTTCCGAGGCACGGGGGTATTAAACCGCCAACTTCCAAACTCCGGACTGTTACTAAGAAATTCCTAATGGAAAAACTCAATAACACTTTGTCCGACCCGGGAATCGAACCCAGGACCCCACGCTCAGCAGTCACGCTTGCAACCACGAGACCAACGGGGCAGTCTTTCCACAGTATAATGATATCGGTAATCTGACAAAGACAGGGCCGCTCGTTCTAGTGGCGTATTCTTGACCCACCTGTAGATATCATAGACAGAACTTAAAGATTAAACTGTTGTAATTGTAACTACGTTAACATGAAGATAGTCAATGACTGCAAGTATTGAACTTGATAAGAAGTTGAAAAGTGATCAATGCTCGCGCCTTCTCTGTATAAGAAGAGGCGTTTCCCCTTCTGTGGGGCAATAATAGGTTGGTATTATTGATTTATTATTTGATCGAAAGTTCAGAAAATAATACATTTTCCTACGTTTAATTTATTCCAGAGTTATTTAGATTTACAAAAGTTTCTTTCAGTCGTTTATTCACCCCTAAAACCTGCAATCACTATCACTAAAATGCATGGTGTATAAATAGCAATTTTCTAGCTCTTTGAAACAATATGCGTGACTGAAACAAATCAAATGGCACTACGAACGTTAACTCCGATGCCATAACTCAAAACAACCAGGTACGGGCATCGCTCGGTGTGAAATTTTCTCAAAATATGCAAAATATTTGTGAATGTCTTGACATCGTTATTATTGATCGCTATTTTTAATATAAATTATTATTTTAAATATAAATTATTATTTTAAATGAATAGAATTGAATTTAATATTATTAATCCTATTGTAATCCACATTTAAGTTTTGAAATTATTATTAGTATTTTTATCTAACCATAAATGTGTAGGTACTGCATGCTATAAGTATAACCAAGATGTAAAATCGAAATATTTGCACGGCTGAAATGCCGAATATAGTGAAACCCTTAGATCTTAAGAATATAATAATAAGTAAGTTAAAACATGTTCCCACAAAATCAACTGAATTATCTCCTAAAACACGGCTTCCTCTTTCCTAACCTTTTGCTGTGCCCTACAGGGTCCATAATGATCTAAATTATGTAGTTACCACCTAAGTACACATTATGGTAAAACAATAAAGATATTGAGTACTGAGTATTAACACTAACAAAGCTCCATGACGAGATATTTATTGTACATTGATATTCCAATCTGAAATTATCCTACCTTTTATTACAGTCTTTACTCAGCAGTTATTTAAAATTCCAATTTGATTGACATTGCAGTCTGTCACAGGTATGTCTCATAAATGTTGTCAGAATAAAGACAACTCTTTGACGGTTGAAATGAAGCTTATTGTATAAGTACAAATATCGCCTTTTATGAGAGGATTCCCAGACATTATTTCTATTAGTATCTAGATTTATAATTAAATACAAAACCCCATTTTCAGCCCCAGTCTCCTTTACCATTTCATAATTTTTAATTTGAAAAGCTTATCAGACGTGCAAATATTCAAAATTAAAATAATCTCCAATGTTAATTAATCCTTAATTAAAACTTAAATTTAATTAGCACAGATCCCGGGGTGTTGTAACAACAACCCTTATCGCGACTGAGAGAAACCGTGTCAATCGTTGAAACCCGACAATGTGAACACGACAAAGCGAGACTCTAGTTTTCCACTTATACTCACTGTAACTGTAGAACCTAATTTATTCAGTGCTCCACAAGACACGAGTGGCCTGGAGTGGTTGACAAATTTAACGTGAATTCTCGAAAGATAATTGCTGTAACAGAATTCATACTTTATACATAAGTACTAGAGTTTAATTTTGCATGGTGGTGGATTTAACTTGGAGAAACATTAAGACCCTATTTGTGGGTTTTAAATCTGAAATGTATGTAGATGGAAATATCATATTTCCGTCTAAGCCAACGTGAACGTAGGCTTATGCTTAATACCGTCTTAGGTAGGTATTCTGATTCATATTTTCAAAGCTGCTTACCTATCCTACTATATATGTTAGACTGAATCAGCTGTGACTGACTCACGATACGCTGAACACAAAAATTTATGATTCAAACAGTTTATTGATTGTTTAACATTTTTACTATCTTCGTAACTTCATCTTGATTTAAAACCAGTCACCTCTTCATTCGTCTAATATACGAGGATTTACACAAGCTTGGTAGAATTCGTAGAACAACATGACAGTGAGCAGGGTTCCTGAGATTTGCTGCCCACATTTCTGAATTATATTAGTGTTCAAGTACTGGAACAATTGACTATCTCAAAACGTCTGTTGACGACGCTCTTAATAAAGGTCATGCCTTTTATTTTACACCTCGAGCACAACACGTTTCGCGTTATTTTATAATATTATGGTTGGTTAGGATAACGTGTCTCTTTTACTTTTTACAGGGCAGACTACAGTGATAACAATACTTTAGGTTATTAACCCAACTTTTCTCATTATGACAACATTAAATAAATGAGTCGCAAATTACGTCATCAGAGATAAGTACTCGTAGGTAATTTGCATAAAAATGGAAAGTGAAAAGTGCTATTATATATTTTACACATTACTCTAATTTTTATGCCTTGGAATTGCGTGTTAATGACTCATTATAGGGCCATAAAATTTTCAGTTCTTTTTATTACGACTTTAGGGTTAACATTGAAGATGAAAGAAAACCTATGAATGGTAACCTACAGAAGTACTCACCTACATCACGTACCGAAGTAGGTGGCCAAAAACAATTTAGATTCGTTACACACACGCCACACAGTTGAAACTAACCAGATTTGTTTTTATAATTTATATGATAGTTAACCCTGGCTGTAGTAACACGTAGATTTTGTTTGGTATTGTTACTTTGAACTTTTGTTTGTACTATAAAAGAAAATTAATATCTGGTAAAAATGCTTTCCTGCCCGAATGATTAAGTAGCGAGGTATTGCGCTTCCAACTAAATTATGAATAACGTATTCGCGCCGGTAAGCAATAAAGTGGCAGACAAATTTATGTTGATTCAAGAAATTCAATACTTAACTGCGACGGCAATGGAAATTGGTGAGACTTAAGCAGTGTGCAGCTGAAATTGAAAACCAGTTAAGTGATACGAAGAGGAAAAATAATGTTTACTGCTCAAGGGTTCAGCAAAAAACCGGCTCAGTACTCAGTTGATTAAATAATTACGAATGGATGGCATCGGTAAGCCATTGCGTCTTAATTTTCATACAGCTGTCTAAAACTATTTTTTAAGTGAGTATCGGATAAAAGTAAGGTTATTATGAAAATAGGTACTGTGAGGTATCTGCGAGCTCACGGTACCAGGATGAATGAATTAAACAAAAGTTTTTCGAATAACTTTGATAATAATTTTTTTTTTACCATTGCCACTCGAAAAGGGCATTTTATTCATCGAAAACAGTGAATAAAACTCTCTTTTAGTCACTGAGTGAATAAAAACATTTTGAATTTGGAACAAGCACGAATATACGAATTATATACAAAAATAAATAAAACGTGCTGAAAGTACGTACTGGCTGGCTATACGGAGCTATTCCATAATAAAAAAAAAAACCCGCCATTTTAGGTTCTTTTCTATCTGTTATCGTTGTTTAAGTCATTGGAAAATCTAATAACATAAATTATAATAAAATGAGTTCTTCCAGTGACGAAAATGAGACACTAACTCCGGAATCATTTCGAAATAAAGCAGCAATTATAGTAAAATGTGATAAATACTATACTACTATTTATTTTCTCGCAGTCAATGGTAAAAAGTAGAGTACACAACTCGTGAAAAAAATAATTCATCTCGGTCCTTGTATCCCTCGCTCCGCTCAGGATTCAAATCTAGAATACCTCGCTACGCTCGGGATTCTATTCTAGAATCCTTCGCTGCTCTCGGGATCCAACGTAGTCCCTCGAATTAAATTCCCTTTTTTTTCACTTGTTGTATAATCTACTATAAACGGTTCTACGATTATCTCAATTTTATTGACACAAACTGACTCACAAGTACTGTTTTTTCACCTCCTTTTAAATCAATGTTTGTCTCTTAATGCCATGAACTTATGAAAATATTCATAAAATACTATCCCTACTAGATATCATTGTTTTAAATGCTTAAGATTAAAATTATCAAAAATATGATCAGATCTTTCCAATGAGACACAGTGGCGAAGGTACCATACAACTCGATTCCTGCCGGCTTCGCTTCAAACTTTCAAAACACAACCACTCTATAGTCAATTCATCATTGAAATATAATAAAACATTTTATTGCCTTTTTTTTGCTCCGCCTTACCTCTACCATAAATTCACTCTATGCTACTGCAAAATAAAATCACAATTTGTATTAAGTACCAAATATGAATCAGCATATTTAGACAGAGATATAAAAGCAAGAGCAGCGTGGAGGTTGGCGGCTCTCATCCTGATTGTTTGTCTACCCTCGGGACATATCTCCATAGCAGGCGAGTCCATATGAGCACAACCTGCTTTGTTAACTGCGCCAAAATAATTTACCAAATTACTTGAACACACGATCTATTCCGGAAAGGCATTTAATCAAACCGCAAATAATTCCCTATTTACGCTTCTAAAAATATTATTGAACATTTTAATATAATGATTGCGCCTCTTTTTATGAACCTCAAATGATTCCCATTTTGGGGTCTTAAAAATACTAACTGTCCCTCTCACAGAGAGGAGGCCTGTGTCTCAGCAGTGGGAACATCTTAGGCTGATTATTCTTATTCTATGCTAAAAATACTAAATAGCCAAGTAACTGCGACCAACTTTGATTTGGCGCTCACCGGTCACAGTTCTAACCTGACCTGATCCAGTTGATCGGGGTGCCCTAGCTAAGTTACGGCGACAATACGCTTCGCGCGGCGCTGGTCACAATTTCAACCTCACCTAACCCGTTTGGTCGCGGTATAAGAAAAGGCCAAAAAGTTAAAAAAGGCTCAATTATTTAAAAAAGTGTTCATCATTACAAGTGCAAAATGTTTTTAGAGAACGCATCAGTCAAACCTTTAAAATAATACTCATACTAACGAGACATTCAGAACGTATATATGAATACCCTTTGAAGGAAAATTAGTACTCGTTTGAAATACATACGTTTTATTCAATTTACATATTATTCATTATACGTGCCCTAACTTCGCAACAATGGCGGTTGTCTTTGCTCGATTATATTTGAGGTGTAATCAGCTGGGGCGAGCTGATTAGTTATTTATGTAGGTGCTTGATTAAAACGCGGTGGCTACTTATTTTTTAACTAGCTTCTGCCCGCGACTTCGTCCACGTAAGATTTCACAATCCCCTATTTACTCTCTTATGCGTGGAATTTCGAAAAACCCTTTCTTAGTGGATACCTATTCTTCACAAAGAACACATCCTCCAAATTTCATGTCTTTAGGGCCAGCAGTTTAGGGTGTGCTTTGATATATCTGTCAGTCAGGACTTTGAATTTTATATATAAATAGTATTTTTATAACAAACTGTAACCAGTTCTGTAGAAATCTTATTAAAAATACGCTTGTACCTCAGACCTATAGAATTTATATTTACCGTTTATTACGTATAGGTATTTTTAATGTGCTCATATTTTAAGCTGATAGTAAACATTGAATAGAGAAGGCCAAACAACCTTCATTTTGTTAAATTATCAGGTCAATGTCAATTCGGGAAAAAGGTGATGTCATAAAATTCTGAAAATTATTGACAAGAAAACGAGGTATTCCACTCAAACTCAACTACTTATACTGTTTTTCTACAACTGCTTCAGGGAAAAATAATTATACCGTATCGATATTTTAGACGACTGCAAAGCAGGCAACGAGGGAACGAAACAAGTTAATATACTTAAAGCTTGTAAAAAGGGGATCTATTGATGTGATTCAGTCATGGCTCTTTTATATATTTACATATCTCTAAGCAATCGTATGAATCGTATAACCGTAAAAGAAGCAAAGACATACAACTATGCACTAAAATAATAGATATGCTGTGGAATTAGCTTGTAAGTTGAAATGTCAGGACACGTAGCCAGAGCTACAGATAGACGATGGAGTGAGAGGGTCTTCCATTGGTACCCTCGCGATGCACCACGCACCCGAGGCTGACCCAAGCGCCAGTGGTGCGATGATATTAAGGCCGTGATCGGCCCCGCCTGGACTAGAATGGCCCAAGGCAGAGAGGAATGGCGAAAGATGGAGGAGGCCTTCGCCCTTAAATGGGTACCCAATACTAATTAAGCAAGAAATGATTTATTTTATGTTATTCAATTTATAAAATCGATTTATTTATTTGTTAAAATGCATGATTTAATTATTATTATAATGAGGAATAAGATATGTATATATATGATAATATTGTAACTAATTTTAAAAGTTTTGGGGAATTATAAGGCTTAAATAATAATAATAAGCAAACGTATGGTAGATATACTAAACCAGTCATAATCAAAATCAAAAGTAATTTAATCAAATTAAGCTAAGAATCAGCACTTTTTGAACGTCAAAATGACAAAAGACAGTCCCGCTAAACGCCCGCCCTTCTCCACTTCCTAGTATTTTCGCTGCGAAGAAGAAGCGGCGCAACAAGCTCCCCAGCAGCACAGCTGTCTGTTCAGTTAGTAAGTAGCAAAACCCGACCTTTACCTCCTAGATCTCTAAAAAGTGTTATTCCGTAATAATTTTCATATGAAACCGTCGTGAGCAGAGACGTGCCTCCCAGCGGCCACGCGAGTCACACGATACACGCGGCAAAGCTTTGATCTTCACGAGCGCTGTCAATTATTCAAAGGCCGAGTGTCTCTGTATGCCCGCACTCAGGTACAGTCACCTCACGACAGTAGTCACGAATACCGAACTTACTGCTTAGGAGATACAGACGATGGCAACGTCAAACTGTTATCACTGGCGAGCGGTTGATTGTACAGCTTGTATTTGTACCTTGATGTTTCAAATCGGAACAGTTGAATAAGCATTGGTCTTTGAGGTAGAACTAGTGTAGCAATGAATTGAGGATTTGAGGATCTAAGTAAATGGAATGTACTTATTGATTTTCGTGTGAAATTTTCAACTTACCTAAGTGTCTCAACGTCCCATAGGTAAACCTTTTTTTTTTTTGAGGATGGGAAATCATCGAATGACCCCTCCCGCTCTGGTTGGAGCAGAAGGGAGTGTCAGACTCTTACTGACTAAAACCCACCCGTGTTCCTTCCTTAGCCCATTATGTTCCGGGGTAGCGGTAACCCTTTCGGTCAATCCCACTGCCCCGGCAGGCTTCGCCTAAGTAAACCTGGCCTAAGTAAGTAAACCTGGATTGATTAAATACCTACCTATGATTCTGTTTTAAATTAAAATCTAGTCAATTAACCTAAGTTAATTTGATATTGTATTTGTGTTGTATGTAGGTACTTTGGTGTTAACATCACGAAGTAATTTCGGTTTTCTTTAATTCCGCAATAATATCATCCAAATCAAAACGAAACCTCAAAAATAAACCATAGTAAATTAAGTACCAAGAATTAAGTTATGTTTAGTATTTATAATAATAATAGCCTCCCCGACTGATTTCGGTCACGGTGCCCAATCTCAACGGAGATTAGCCAGGTACGCAGAAGATATTATAGTGCACAAGTGTGCGTTCAGACACAGGTGCACTCCCTCTTCCCTCACTCTCATAGTCCGATGGAATGGCAATCTGACACGACCTGAGAGAGATCAGGCGCAGGACAGACAGGCTTACCGTGCTTTCCGAGGCACGGGGGTATCACACCGCAAACTACCAAACTCCGGGCTGTTCTTAAGAAATTCTTATTGGAAAAACTCAACAACACTTTGCCCGACCCGGGAATCGAACCCAGGACTCCACGCACAGCAGTCGCAACCACGAGACCGACGGGGCAGTTAATATTAGTTGTTAGTTAGTATGTACATAATAAAAACTATTTTCTATTTTATCCTATAAAAAAAAAAATAACTCCCAACACTACAACGATAGTTTGACTATTCATTAACTCTGCTACAAAATTCCGTCGAAACAAAGAACGGTTGGCACACTCTTCTCAACAACCGAGTGGTGCTACAATACTTTCAGATGACCACTCGACCTACGATTCCGTCGTCAATTCCATGTTTGCTAGCATCGACTCAAGTGGGCTTAAGAGGAAATGCGGTCGAAGAGACTTTTGGAAAAGCGTAAAAAGTTATAATTCGAGGTTTGGCTCTCGCATATTTCCTCCTCCAATATTGGACCAATTTATAAGATATTTCATAAACTGAATAAGAAGGATATATACTATGTCCTTATGTTTTTCTTTTTTCATTAATTGTTGGCAACTTTGTACACTAGGCCTCTGTTGCCAGCGTTTTGAATCGGTATTTTTGAGGGTTCTAGTGATTAAAAAAAAAATCATCAAAAAGTAAACAGGGATATACAAGTAGTTAATATTTATTATTCTGTAAAAAATAATTGCTTTATGGTCATTGACCAGAAAGGAAACGGACAAGAGCGTTTCTATGGAGAAACGATCACCCGCATTTCCTCTTAAGCAATTCCAGTGTATTCAGTTTCCTTTTATATGAGTATTGGTGTACTCGAACTAAATATTGGCAATATTAGTTTTAAAGCTAGCAAAATTGAGTGTTCTCTGCCCACAGCAAACTTTAGAGCAGTAAGAGATATTTTATAAGAGTTCAGCAAGAATATTTCGGTTACTAGAAGTTATACGAAGTTGTACTCAAACTGATGTACATAATATTTCTTATTTATTAGGCCCACTTTTATTGCTGGCCGCTGCCCGCTAACGCTGTACTTCTACTGTTATCGTTGAACGTCATTTGATCATAACAAAAATGTTATGTCTATTGATTTTGACCATGACCTTGTAAGCACGCATCTATAGCCTATGTTACACGCACACAAACGTGTACCTAAATTTATGTGATAGAACTATTGAAGTCATTACGAACAGCTCTGAAATCTGATATTATAGACGTCGAAGGGAATGGGTATACAAACATCTTACATACGATAAAAGTAGCTCATATTAAAAAGGATATGGATTAGTGATGAGTTTGAGGCACCAGCTCCTCGGTCTCGTTTCCTGCGTCAGATACCGGAGGGCGACCGGAGTGAAGCCAGGGAAGGGCAGGCCTTGCCCAACAGTACTCTCAGTACTCAGCCCCCCCTCAGAGTCCGAATCCCCTCCGTCTGAGTCCGAGCAGGCGCCTTCTGAGTCCGACTCCGGCCCGCCCTCCCGGTACCCGTAGTAAGGCATCCTCTCCCGATCACCCGACATTCACTTAATCTTATAAGCTCATTGTATCACTTAATTGTCTATTAAACACTACTTCACCATCTTAGCCGCGGGCTCAACTATACAAATACGTGTCGGTTATCACCGGGAGCGGGTGTGTGGACTGCTCCGTCACGACATTGTCAATAAACTCCATCGTCGGAGTATTTCAACGAACAACACTTTTATCTGAAACAAAAGAAACATGTTATAAGTTTCATAAAAAAATTGAGTTACACTTGAGAACAACAGTCGAGTCAATCGACAAATGTTTTTGTTTATTCAAAACTCACATTCAGGGAGAAACAAAATATAAAAGTGAAAAAACTTATTTAAAAAAAAAAGAGATATAAAAGTATAAAGTACACTTTTCGTCAGTTTCATTCGTTTCGCATTCAGACTATTTTTCACTACCGTGAACATTTTCCTTTTCAAGAGCCTTTTATAAGGAAATGCTCTTGAAAGTTTTATGTAGTGCAAAGTTTTGCTCGGCAATATTCGTGTACGAGGCTGCTTAAGAGAAGTTTGAAAATGAAAATAAATAATAACGCCGTGGTAAACAAACACTCCTCATAATTATGACGACAAAAATGACTAATGAGCTTTCTGCGCAGACAAAGGAAGCAATAAAATATTTATAGAATACTTGCGTGTCTGTAATGCTTGCCAGAGGGTTGAGGTGGAATTAAACGATTTACGTAGTTATGAAACAATTGGTTATGCCAGTTATAAAATGGAAATGAGAAAGCCTTCCTTTGTGTGGTTGTTGTAATCAGTGACCAAGAAGAAGAAGGCATGGCAGACAAAGTGAGAGGTTAAAATCTTATGGAGGAACGAAGAATACTAATGATTATTTCGAAAGAAAAAAGTCATTGTTTAATATAGTTTTGTTTGTTTGTTTTAGTTCTAATCTTCACCACCCTTGGTTGACTGGTATAAAATGCCTAAGGCATTAAACCCACCTTTGTACCTTTTTTGTGTGCGAACAGTTTAAATAAATAGTTTTGTGGTCAAGAGCAAAGACGGCGATCAAAAACTAACTGAATGGTGTTGAGCTAAACCGGGTCTACCAGTTCAAATACCTAGGGCACTATGTCACTGAGGATCTTGATGACCAAGTTGATATTGAAAGGGAGCGCAGGGCATTGGCGGTTAGAAGTAATATGCTGGCACGCAGGTTTGCTCGCTGCAGTAAGCAGGTAAAGGTTACACTTTTTAAAGCTTACTGCCAAACTTTTTATACGAGCAGCCTGTGGGTCAGCTGTACTCAGAAATCGATCAATGCCTTGCGTGTCCAGTATAATAATGGGTTCAGGATGCTGTTAGGGCTGCCCCGCTTTTGTAGCGCTTCGGGTATGTTTGTGGAGGCTCGGGTTGATGGCTTCCATGCTATAATGCGCAAGCGAACCACCTCCCTACTAAGCAGAGTGCGGGGCAGCACTAACAGTATCCTTCGAGTAATTGCTGAGAAGTATGACTCGGCAGTCATGAGAGCTTTCGTTCGGATTCTGGTCAGATAGCGTGGCAAACTATCCTAACCCGAGCGAGAGTTTTCATGACCTTTTGTACCTACCTTTCTCGTAATATGTCTGTACTAACATAGTTTGTAAGATAATTTTTTGTAATTAACAATTATGAACTTTTGTCTGAATAAATAAATAAATAATAATAAAAATTCGAACTCATGGATTTCAATTAAAAACCATAGCTTTCGCTGTTAAATTACCATAATATAGCGTGACCTATAAACTTCACACGTCGTAACTTTAACACAATTATGGCACTTCCACATAATTTGCTCGTTATATTTAATTGGCAATTCATTATTACGTGTAGCGGTCCATTGCTTCCTTCTCGATGACACCTATTTCGGCGTTTAAGATATCATAAGATTTGATCGCCAATATTGGACATTAAAGATCTGTTGGGGACTTTAATAGCTCGTTAATCGATATCTAATTGTTGGAAGAAACAAATTAATTGAGTTGGCCTAGATGTCGCAAGCGTTACTGCTAAGCATGAGTTCCTGGGTTCGATTCCTAGGTCAGAATTTTTCGGTAGCAGGCCGGAGTCTGGAATTGTGCCCAGTTGATGGCAGTAGACTTGCCTCCTATTATATCATACATAACTAGTGAAATGTAGGTGTACCTACTTAAGTACACCGCTGCCAATTCCTGCAGGGAAACATGATGATATGTTATGTTCTATGTATGACAATAGCCGCGGAGGATTTGACAGAATGAGGATTCCCGGCTTATTCCTATACTTCAATCAACTCAACCTATCGCAGTCCACTGCTGGACATAGGCCTCTCCCAGGCTGCGCCACAACACCCTGTCCTCCGCCTTCCTCACCCAGTCTGTTCCAGCCACTTTCTTTAGGTCGTCCGTCCATCCAGCTGAGGGGCGTCCTACACTACGCTTGCCGATACACGGTCTCCACTCAAGGACTCGTCTGCTCCACCGGCCATCGGTCCTTCCACAAACATGGCCAGCCCACCGCCACTTCAGTTTGCTTACTCTGCAAGCTATGTCGATAACGACGGTTCTTTTCCGGACAATTTCATTCCTGATTTTATCCTTCAAAGAGACTCCGAGCATAGCTCGCTCAATAGCGCGCTGAGCGACCTTGCCTTGCTGAGCATACCTATACCTACCTATTTCAAAAGAACTGTGCTAGTCAAAATAGTTTAGGAACATTAAAGATTCTAAATTATTCAGTTGCTGTATCTAATGGATGTTATTTTAGTCAATAATTCATGACTTATTGACTAAAATAACAGCTATTAAGATACAATTAGACACAGCAACTGAATAATTTAGAATCCTTAATATTCCTAAACTAGTTTCTAAGGGATAACAACTTGAACACGCGTCTAGTTTGCAAATATAATGCAAAACCAGCGTAATCCGACACTCTGGTCCTTTAATAAAACGTTGCTAACACCGCTAATAGAAAAGTGATTCCAACTTTATGCTAAGCTCTATTTGCATGCGATCTATTTTATCAAAACCTCTATGTATGAGTGGGAAAACAAAACACAACGTGTTCAATATTCAAATAGTTTTCAACCAGTTCGTAAATCGATTTGGCCAATTTTGTTAAAGTCCTTTATCCCAACTTTGATATTGCCTCATAGCAACTTTGTTATTCTATTTTGTTAGTTGCCTTTTGGTCTCGTGGTCGCAAGTGCGACTGCTAAGTATGTGGTCCTGGATTCGATTCCCAGGTTGGGCAAATTGTTATTGGGTTTTTCCATTAGGATATTTTCAGTAACAGCCCGGAATTTGGAAGTTGGTGGTGTATGCCTCGGAAAGCACGTTAACCCGTTAGTCAGGTCGTGTCGGATTGCCGTCCCATCGGACTATGAGAGTGAGGGAAGAGTAAGTACACCTTTGTCTGCGTACATCCTTGTTCACTGTAATATCTCCCGCGAAGATAGCTAGTCTCCGTTGAGATTGGCTGACTTGGGCGAAATTCTGTCTACAGGACTATAATATTCTGTCATCACACAGATCACTCAAATATTTTCTAATTTAAATCTGATTTGACTATGTTTTCATAAAATATCTCTTCACATTGAATAATCGAATATTGAATACAGCTTTATGTCAAAATCAATTTGTTTAACTAAAACGTTGTGAAACTTTGTTGAAACGATTATGACTCAAACAGTTGACGTACCAAATATTCATGGCAGAACTTGGGGTAAACTCATTAAAGAGCCTTACTCAACATCGCCGGCGCCAAAACAAAACCTTTGAAGAAAATAAAAATTAATTTCAGAACGACCGAGATGAAAAGCGCTTTGTAGTGCACGCGAATGCAGCTCTCATTTACTCAGCGGATGCCGACCGATTTCGGACACAAACAAAAATTTTACAGCCAGCAATTAAGTCAACCGGCGTTCAAACGCGACGGCCACCGGCCAAATTACTGCGCGTTAATTTTATACGTACTCGCCGATACAAGCCACTCGACAAACTTTACCGCTCCATCTTCATTAAAACGATGTCGAGGGCTTATTAACCAACGTTTATACCTCGTTTTGATAGGCGCCCGATGCCGTTTGCGGCCGCTTAGGTTTTCTGTAATGGACCTTTAAATTCGCCCTGTAAACACAAAACCTACGGTGAGATACGCTACTGTATTAGTACTCTGATCCACATTAAAATTTTACGAATGTAATCTGACTACCATGTAGCGTGTAACTGCAATATTTTCACGTTTAATCCCGTTGATTTAGAGGAGAACGTAAAAATGGATATAAACATGCATGTTATGTACCGATAAAATGTGTTTCGACGATAACATTTTGTACATGTTTCCCTGAATTACGTACTTTCCTTATCTTTTATGTGTATCTCATTTACTTACATGTGCAAAGATTTACTAGAGTGATTTCTTGGTTGTACACGCATGTCAATGTAACAAAGAAATGAAGAAGAATGAATGAAGATATGTTTCAGAGGGCTTTGAATCTTGATAAAGATGTTCTGCTCAGTTATTTATTGAGTACTTTTCTTACAGAGCGATCTTATCTGAAAGAGAAAGCAACCGACATAGTAGTGCTATTACAGAAATAACAAATTGTTATAACTTCGAAGAGAATTTCGTCTGAAAATACTACCTATATAAAAGTTTCAAAACGATATTTATTTATAAAATTTTCTCTTAAATAATGACTCAATTTTATGGCAGGGTCTTACATTCAGTTCCGCTTCAAGCATATATCATTAATTACTAGAATACAATAATTTTAGAATGTTCCTTCGCCTGTAAGGCCGCTTTCACATTAGGGCGTTAGTAGCGCGATTAGCGCGATTGAAGGCATCTGATTCTGCCGCGCGATTGCAGCGCGGCTGCCGCGCCGCAGTTTAGATCAGTGTGGCGCACTTCATTTCAAAAATCGGTCAAGTGTGAGACGGACTCGCGCACCGAGGGTCCCGTACAAATTTGTAGGTATGTAACTATGAACTTAGGGTTTTCAGATTTTTTCCTTTACTTGTGCTACATGACATTGCTTTATACCAAATTTCATGATTCTAGGTCAACGGGAAGTACCTTATAGGTTTTGATTCCCTTACCTACGAGTGTCAAAATTATGCGGCATAAACGGAACATAAACGCCCGTATCTTTTGCTTGCGTTGACTTAGAAGTTTGATTTTTTCACAGCTTCAAGGAATTGCAGCCCTGCAGAAAAAAGCGGTTTTACAAACGGACAGACAGACGGACAACGAAGTGATCCTATAAGGGTTCCGCTTTTCTTTTTGAGGTACGGAACTCTAAAAATGGATTCCGTCGGGGAAACATTGTTGCTCTTGCTTGTGATAGTACTCCAGCTCATTGCCGAATGAGCGCACGCGGCGGCTGCCGCGCTTCTGTTTATTTATAATATGAAATTCTGACAGGGCGACGGACACGCGTCTGTTTCGCGACTGTCACGCTGCTAAAGTCGCCTAAATGTGAAAGCGGTCTAATACTGAATTGTTCTGAAAGAAGCTGTACAAAAAGTTAAAGGTATCGATGTCATGTGGTAAAGGTAAAGATAATTTTGCCCAAAGAAGTTCCATTGGGAGCCTTGTGAGAACATAAAGATTTGAAACGACTGTCATATTTTAGCAACCACAGAACGATCGTAGCCGAGTTTTTACGGTCTGGATCAAAAAGACGTTAAAGAAATAGGTACCTCTCGCCCTTTGTCATTTTGATCTAAGACACTATTGACAATAGATAGAAAATACTGGAATACTCCAGAAGATCTAAATCCTTCTTCTTTTTCTATCATGTGCTTCCACGTTATTTGGTAAATAAATATTTATGGTTGACCGTATTTCAAATCGCACTCCGTTTCGAATACTCTCAATTCATTTCAATTTTCCCAAGAATTCACTTTGGAAATGTGGCAATATGTAGGTGTGTGCATTTTACAAATATATTTTTTTTATTGTTATTGCTTGGTGATATTGAAATACCTTTTGGTCCTTAGACACACAGTTACGTATATAACATACTTTTATTTTACATCACACTAATATCATAAAGGCGAAAGTTTGTGAGTGTGTGTGTGTGTGTGTGTGTGTGTGTATTTATATGTTTGTTACTTCTTCACGCTCAAACTGCTGGACCGATTTTGATAAAATTTTGTATGGAGGCCCATGGGATCCCACGGGATCGACACTTATACGGGTGAAACCGCAGGGTGCAGCTATTAAAAATAATCTCATTTGATGCTTTTATAGCTTGTGATTTTGAACAAGTACGAATAGGTATCAATGCAACTACGGGATAACAAATTTCTTCAGTGAATTGCAGACGACAAACAGTCCCACTATTCCCACAAATTACTTATAGAAAACTACTAAGAATAGAAGCAACACAAGTTCAATACTAGGAAATAAAAATGTGGAAATAAATAGAGAGAGACACAGAGACACACCGACAATGGCACCAACAAATGTGAAGAAACACTACTGTAGTACCCAGTATTAGTTGCAAGAGAACTGTGTAGTACTACTGAAGGCAATCGTCCCGCTATTTTTCCCGGGAATCGATTCCCGCAACTACACCCATTAATCGAGAATTTTTACTTTGTTTTCTCCTATATAATGGAACTTTTTCTTTTGTTTTTAGAAACTTAGTTCTTTTGTTTTGGGACTTTTTGTAAGTCTGAATTTACAAAAAGTCCCAAAACGAAAGAACAAATGAATGTTTATTTTTTTTAAAGCACTGAAATAGCTTGTTAGTTTCATGATTAATAGTGTATAATGACTTATTTTATTTCGTTAACTTATTTTTAGTTTTCGCTGCTATACTTTTTCACTATAAAATTGATCGGAGCCTCACATTTTTATTTCCATTCCATTTGACTGTTTGTTTTAAAATATTCTTTATTGGTTTCCATTTTAAAACACACATCAAACATTTACAGGATTAACCAAACATGCTTCGCGTTTTATTAAAAACTAGCGGCCTGTCCCGGCTTCGCAAGGGTGGACATTTATTTTTTAAACATTTTATTTTTTTCTTGCAATTAAAATAGCCTATATTATTCAGTGATAATGTAGCATTCAAATGGTGAAAGAATTTTAAAAATCGGTTAAGTACTTTTTGAGCCAATTCGTTACAAACATATATACAAATCTTTCCTCTTTATAATATTAGTATAGACTAGCTGGGCCCGCGACTTCATTTGCGTAGTGGATGTCGGAAAACAATAATTTGCTTCTTTAATAATTATTTTTAAAATAAAAGTAGTTTAAGTAACTCCTTATAACATCAGCTATCTGCCAGTGAAAGTACCGTCAGCCGTTTTGGAGTTTAGCCGGAACAAACAGACAGACACACGAACATTTAAAAAATAGATTTTTTGGTATAAGTACCGTATATACTTTGACATTACAAGCTGTTATTTTGACATTACAAATAGACACTTCAATTTAATTTAATTCTATAGATGTATAGATAAAAAGAAAATAGATTTTTTGGTTTATGTACCGTATATACTTTCTTATGCATTTAGTAAAAATCTGTTATTTTAGAAATAGAATGTCTTTTAAAATCCCTCCATTTCTTTTTAAGAGTTGCAAACCAACATAAATACTCTTTAGACCGATTGATACTCCTTCCTTTTGTAAAGCTATCTAAAAGTATTTTCATTAAAACTTTCAATAAAGATTCGTATAGATTACAAAATAAATTCTGCTCACATACCGAAATCTTTTTCTTTTGATGGCCACAAACAACTTAGGTTTCCTAAAGTATATTTATAGAGGCTGATATCGGCAGTTTAATATTAAGAGGGGCAGCCATCGTAAACACACTTTTCTCACAAAATGTTTTGTGGAACGGAAGGAGTTATTTTGTGGGTATGGACAATAGAATGAAATGACGTCTAGACTTCGGTCGCGTAGTATTCAAGTACATCGTTGGCTACGCAAGTACGTCTGAAGCTTATTTTATTGCTGATTTATATCGTGTTAGCTTTACTATCTGGCTTAGTTTCTGCGACATTTTGTCTGGTTAAGGTCAGCTATATATTTTGTTAGGATATGTGACAGTTACTTTCTTATATAAGTACCTAAAGTTTATTCAAACTTATATTTCAAATTAAATTATTTCAAGTTATCAACTTTTTTTTTTTTGGTTTTTATGGTATCGTGTTTCATAGTGACTAGCACTATTGAAAAACTTATAAAAATGTTTGAAGTTATAGCGTAAACTGAACTTTATTGTGTGTTTGGTTTTTCCATAAACTCATATTTGTTTACACTTTTGGCAAATAAATCATTAATGCAGATTACATGTCCGCTTCTGCCCGCGATTTCGTCCGCGTGATATTTCTTGTTTTCTGCTTGTGTCTCGGCAATATTGTAGCTTCACATTAGTGAAAGAATTTTTAGAATCGGATCAGTAGTTCTGAACCTTATCCCCTACATACAAATTCACAAATTTTACCTCTTTGTAATATTATATTAGTATAGAAGAAAGCCATATAAGGTAGGCACCTATTTTTGGCTTAGCAGAAACAACCACCAGAGTTTGGCATTAAAAACGGATTCACCGTTATCAAAACTGCCTGACCTAACTGACCGGCCTTTTAAATGCCAACTAGAACACATATACTAACACTTTGTTTCTTTCAACGGACCCGACACTAAATATACGCTCACAGTCACAAACAGTTCCAAAAAACTGTTATCAACACTTTTGGCGGACGTCGTGAAGGTAGGACAATTAACGTTACTGGCACATTTCCCGCTATGTGGGGAAGGAAATCCCTAACTCCGGAACTCCGGTAATAAAGTTGAATACAAATAAATGTATGTACATTAGAATATTTAGTTCAATGGCAGTGGAAGTGAGGTCTATTGTAAGTCTGATGGTATCGACGAAAAAGGTAGGAACTTGATTCTGGAACTCTTTTATGGCTGTGCTGTATTGCTTACCAATGGTGTGGCTATTGATAATTGAGTGACTTAAAGGCAGCTACAAGATAATTATTATATACTTAGTTACTGAGTTTAATATTTTGTGATTCCTTTTCAATGTTGCCTGCGAAACTGAAGATTCAAGAACTGAAATTCATTTCGTACCTAAAAGTTAAAGAGGGGTTGTAAAAAAACAATATTTTCATACTTACGGGAAATAATAACGTCTTGAACATTTTTTAATATTACAATGAAAGTCTACAATTAACCAACTACAAATAGCAGCCCCCCGGCTGCTATTTGTAGTTGGTTAATTGTAGACTTTAATTCATATAAATATTTAATTTTGTAATGTTTTAAGCATAACATTAAAAAAAAAAACACATTAAAATAGTACAAAATGTTGTTCTTTTGAATTTCGCATTAATGTACCTTAAGTAATGCTAAAGTAGAGTTTGACAAGTTCTCATCTTCAAAATATTGTCATTTCAGAAATTATGTGAGGAGAAATCTATTAGGATCAATAATTCGTACTGTGATTCTTCAAACAATGCAATTCATTGCAGCTTTGTGAAATTCATTACTTACTTAACTTACTCAACCCGCAAGTTCCGAAACTTATACTAGATTTAAGCTTGAGGATATGAGTTCTCAAGCTTTCGTTAGAACCTGGTAAGGTAATAAAAAGATCAATATTATTATTTGCAAAAGGCGCCTTAACTATCACACCAGTTTTAATTGTATTTTTACTACTTATTTCTTAGCTAACAAATATCAAGTTATTCACAATCGTGCTATTATAAAGAAACTGGTTAGCATTAAATAACTCATCGATGAAAATAATTGAGCTCTGTACTGCCACCGACAACGCCGTGGAAGTGGTGAAATTTTGGGAAAACAAGATTTAAAATGCAGTCGTGCCAGCGACACGCAGATGAAGAAGAATGTCAACTGTCACTGCATCAATACATTCGCTGGAAACCTTTCTAATGACACCATGCAATATTAATCATACAAATGTCAAAATAAGTAAATAAGTCCATTACTCGTGTTACACGTTGAACTCGTAAATCATGAAGTAAGGCGCGTTCCCCACAAAGCCGTAGCTCCCGGCTGTTGAGTAAAATTCAAATATTTTATTCAGCACCGCCATATTGTTTTTTCGATACTTCTATTCGGCAGCTCAGTGCCAGTCACGGACTCCCTAACACTTATAAATCGGTTTTATTGGCAGCATTACTTTCAACACGGATGATAATAGATCGGCCTTTACCAAGTTTTTTTTTAGAAGAATAATTTATGATTTTCGACTTGAAAAGAGATTTGATATTTCTTTTATATTCTTTCAGGTTTGTTACACGTTGACATCGTCAATTAATTGCTTGGATTTTATTATAATAACTTTGTTTGATCTTGACTTGTTTGAAATAATATTATATTTATTATTCTCCTTTTCGTCTTCGTCTCTAGAGAGGCAATGAAGCGAAAGGGAAATAATGAATAGGTACTAAGCAATTGTCCAATTTGCACAGAGTTAATGATTGAGTACGGCGGACTTCCGCAACCCAATGGTGAACTAAGCTCCTGAAATATGTTTCAGTCCATATACGGAAGGATAACGACGTCGATTTCATTGACTTATATCGGGTATTGAAAGAGAATTAACGTTATAGGGAACATTATAATGACATGAGGATGTTGATATATTGAATACGACTATATTATGATTAGTATGCTTTTATGCTAATGCTTACTAAAATAATCCTAGAACTAAAAGATCATAAGTGCCACAACGGTCATGAATATCCTTTACACAAGCTTATTAAGTTGGGTAACAATAGAAAAGTAATTTTGCCTCATTAGTGACAATTGAGCTCTTAAGTGAAATATAGGTATGGCAACGATATTCTCGTATTGTGGCGATCAAACTTCTGAAATACGTAACCTAACACTGTCCTTTTCAGTACGTTGTCCTGGTTTTCCTTATTCTAAACACACAAAATAAACTAGGTACACGTTCTCTATTGAAAACGGCACAACGTAATGCAGGAAGTAGCTTTGTTTGTTCGGAATGTCGCCTGTCACGAAAATCTTTTTGTTCAAGAGCGGTCGAGTCGAGACGAACGTGAAATGGCATGTCGTGAATGATCACCCATAGCTTAACCAACCTGAGTGCAAACAGATCAAAGTTGACGCAGGGTTGACGCTACTACTGGTATTTTAATGAACATACCAGATTCCCGGTATTTCGATATTGAAGCCGTGAGAGGTTATTGGAAAATTAGTTAACGGCATGAAGACGCTTAGCAAAATTAGGCAGCGAATAACTATAGATCGTTGTCTGGAATTTCGACCGATATAAAAATAATTTTTGTGTTAGGTTAGTGTCTTAGAAAATCCTTGGAATGTTTCTGAATTAAATTAAACTTTCTGTAGTAACGTTTTATTATAAACAAGCGTCATATTTTATAGTGCTCGTACGTCATATGTTTTCGTTTTTACATCGTCACTCATTTTTATTCCGAGAAAATTTTGAATGTTACGAATTTGCTGTTATGTTTGAAAACGAACAAACTTGGATTAAAAACAATGATCAATTGACCAGATGGCAAATTCTGTTTCAGAATTTTATTATCACGGTGCGTCTTTAACCTGACTTTATCCACCCTTGCGGGACACAAAATCCTCACAATAATAAAGTACAACGTTCAAAGAGCTACCTATCATGTGATATAGGTATATCCCCTAATCACAGTAATCACCCGTGAGGTCCCCGAGACGAAAGAATGGCCCATTGTTACTAGGAACACGGAAACTACGCTCTATATCTTTCCTTTATGCCCGACAAGCCCGTACCGATGGTATCAACCCTGTATCGATGCGAAGTGTATTGAGCTATACGCGCCCGTGATGTGTGATGTTCGTCTCGCTCGGCACAATAGGTGAGCGTTATTTCTGTTCGTCTGCCTTAACTCCAGACGCGGTCGGGCGTAAGTACCAAACGTCTGTGTTCCATGTTACCACTATCTACATTCTACATATTGATTGTAAACACCGGTGGGCACGCACGGCTCGATAAATTTCGTGTATCCGTGTACTCTCGCTTTAGTGTTGGAATGTTTTGTAAATTTTGGCCGGCAATGAATGGGTTTGGTCAGGCTTTTCGTTTGCGGCTGCCAGTCGAATAGTAAATGACTTTGCTAACACATGTTTTAGATATTTAGAGCATTCTGGACACCAATATGCGTTGTAAAATATTGCTATAATGTATTACTAGCTCTGCCCGCGACTTCTTCCGCGTGAAATTTCAACATATATATTGTATAGACGGATACATATTGTATATATATTGTATAGACGGATACGAACTTTTCATTTTCTAAATTATGAATTAGAAGACCTGAATCCAGAGATGTATCTGACCATAAATTTTTTACTAGTGTCCTGTTTCCAATACCAAATATGGATCCTTAATGTTCTACAACGATTGTTGTGTTTGGCAATACCTCATTGGTAGAATAGATACGTTAATCTTTAAAGCAATTGCTTCAATTTTGGCAAATATGCAAGACTGAGTTTAAACCTCTCACGGATGGCAACACATAGGTATTAGGCGTAACTACTCTGTAAATTCCTTTTGCAAAGGCATAGACAATTAAACAGTACATGCCTCATTAATTCACAGTTGGGATTGTGTCATTAAGGAATGTGCTAGTGCTGTGACATTAGCTGAAATAGACATGATTTTGATCGATGACTTCACTGTGCTGGCATTTCGGTTCTAGACATCTATAGTTAAATGTGAATGGTCGGCTATAGGGCTATCAATAACGATTTAGGAGTTAAGTTTGATTACTACGTGATTAGTTTAATACAATTGCAGTATTGGTACCGGCTAATTTGTTGAATATTCTTGATAAAAGTCTAACATGATGCCTGCACTTCAAATGTATTTAGATTTTGTAGAAAATATTTTATTTTCAAACAAAGACTTAAAATAATCCTGTCACCAGCCAGACTTTTAGCTTAATTCAGCCGAAACAAAAGGCAAGTCTTAACGTTGAAGACTCTAACAAAATTAACTCACTGAAGTAAAACCTTAATTGCAATTTTTCTTTATTACCCTATTGTGTTCAGGTGAGTGAAGGCACCCCTTTTGAGGGGAAAGAAGGGGGTGTCTTAATTAACAAATTTATTGTTACGTCAAGTAATAATATCTCAAGTTTCTCCTACAAAGGGGACAGATGGCTTTTACAACAAATTATCACAAAATTCAAGTAATTTTAAAAGGGTTTTCTAGTAAGCGGAACAGAGTGGTTGTTAGAATATATTTTTCAACACACTTGCTCATAAAGTGGCTCTTATTGAACCGCTTTTAGGTCCATAATGCAGTGTATTAAAACTCGTGCTTTTTACTTTATGTTACTGCACTAGTGCGATAATGCCACAGATAAAACTATTTACTAGTCGGAGATGTGCGCTTTTTTAAAATTTTATCAAAGAGACGTCATGCCAAAGGGAATCCGCGGACCATATTTAACTTTTTTTTTAAATAGTCTGAATTGTCTTTGGTCCAAAAATTAACTAAAATTTATTTACCTTAAGGTTCTTACATTTTTTGCAATTTTACAACCTGATACTGACGGCCTGTAAATTGCAAGAAACGTAAGAAATTTTGAATTTCGCGGTCTACCACTGCGCCATTCACCTTACATTGTCCGTGGTCCCTCCCGGAATCAAACGGAAAAGACCCTGACTGGCGTTCTATTATTGCGGATTCTCACTGAACTACTGTATAGGTATTTCTCTATACCAATAATACTTTCTAATTCCATACTAACTACTCTACAATTTGACGTACGACAACATTATGATCAGTCTAAACATTATTTTGTGTTTATTATATTTTTTCTATAGGCTGTTTAGCGGTTTTGTCTGTTGTAGAGGAAAAATTTTAATGGCACTGCCTTTAAAATTTTTCCTCTAGGGCTTTTAATTACACCTGCACGCGCATCGCTAGCGCGGCGCGCGGAAAAACAAAACCAGCGCGCCATTTTCCAAATAAGTTAATATTTAACAATACTAAGTCTGTTTTTTTCTTCGTAAGTGTGTTGAAAAACGTCGTATGAAACGCGTGTGCATCATTATACACTCGGCTTCCTTATCAACATAGCACACATGTATCTTGTTATGTTATGACGTGAACTTGAAATCTCGATAAAGTAAAGACAATATAATTGAGACACTTCTAGACAAAGAGCCTCTCATATACCTATTATTTGGCAGTATGCGAATAATTTGATAGATTTTTTTTTGTCTCAATTATCTATAACGGCTGAGAACCATATTATGCTTTATCAAACTTATAGGTTACTTGATGGATGTATTTTTCGTAATACAAATAGACATTGACTTCAAAATAGTGGTAAAAGTACTTAGGTACATGTGAATATAAAACGAGTAATCAACTCAAGCACATATAATTAGCAACACAGGTATACCAAAAAGGTTTCTTACGGAAGTTGGGTAAGTAAACACAACATAGCTTGTTTCATTAGCTAAGTGATTCCACAAGACTCGGGAATTCAGGATCTCAATAACAGTTATTCATTTACTTTACTAGAACATACAATATTCAGGTAGTGATGAAGGATCTCTAAGACGATACAGGGGCGTGACAAAAATCACCCGCCATACGGGACGAGACACGTCATTTTCTTCGTTGTAACACACGAAAATTTATTCGACGTAATATTATAAATGTACCGTGTGACGGGTTCCTAATTAATCTTGAGTCTGATACTGTAATATTTCAAAGCTTAACGTACACGTGAACGATGCACGTTCAGCCGGAATAAACCGTACGCTATGGTAAGTTTACATGCACATTTTATTAATACTATTTTCGCCTTATAAACACGCTGCTAGCTACAATAACAGAACGTAGCGACGACTTAAATCTCTGCATTAGAAATCGACTCGTGGATCAGTATATTAATTTCCGCAGAAACATTTATAATAAACAATAATTTCGCGGCGTGCTAATAACGTTATACGTTACAAAGTTGCTGAGAGGTTTATTTTCAAAGCAAATACGTCAACAATAACTGTTTGTTAGATGGTTTCTTGTAAACTCAATCTGCTTCGTACTTTCCGCTAAGTAGTAAATCAGTGCGCAATATGATCTACAGTTCTACACTTCTACAGGGTCAAATTCAATTAGCTAGCGAAACTCTGCAGAAGTATCGGGTATCGATATCAAAATAAAATAGATTTGTTGTATTTTGGGTTAACGATCTCTGGTGGTGTTGTTACTTGACGTATGTGTTAAGAAAATCTGTTTTTTTTTTTGGTTTATCGTAGTTAGATAATATCGATACCTATCACGTCTGTGAAGTTAACTTCTACTTATATAATATATAAAAGGAGAAACTGACTGACTGACTGACTGACATATCAACGCACAGCCGAAACTGCAAGGACTAGGAACGTGAAATTTTGCATACGGCTTCCTTTTATTATGTAGGGGAGCACTACGAAGGGGTTTTTGGAAATTCGACCTTTAAGGGGGTGAAAAGGGGGGATTTTGTTTATATGAAAAATCTTATTGCTTGAGTTAATAAACTTGAAATTTGGCACGAATACACGCAGACGAAGTCGCGGGCGAAGTGCTAGTCGCAAACAAAACTGATATTTCAAGTGACTACACCGACTGCGGTTGCAGACTCCAAAAAAAAAGTCATCAAATTCATTTCTATGTTTTTTATCATGGTTAGATATCGATACCCATCACGTCTGCGGAGTTTCGCTGGCTAATCTAATTTGAACCTGTAAAGTATTTCTTTCCTGAATATTTTATAGGTACTCTTTAGAAAAGCGATGTTCTACAATAGCCACACCACTGTTTATGAAAATAAACGCTGTGTCAGTCAAAAGCAGAGTGAATTTCTTCATATTTATTACAAGTTTTTGCTCGCAGCTTCGCCTGCGTGGAGGTCAGAAATGATCCCACGGGAACGTCCTGCCGGAATAAAAACTAACCTGGTCATGGTCTACCGTTCTATGTAATTTCGTCAAAGTCCGTCTCAGCCGTTAAGTCGTAAAAAGGTAACAAACAGACATACAGAGTTTCTTTTGCATTTAGGTATTATATTAGATGATTATATGGATTGTTTAAAATTCCATTCATATGTTTCGGGATTGCACGACAGTTTAAGACATAAATGGATGAACTGCGCTTGACTGATAACTTTATCGTGTTAGCTGTATGAATACGCAAATTATAATATAAATTTGTCGCTCACTTAGGTAATCGCCTATGCTCATTCTCCTGCCCTTGTCCCAATTTATTTAGGATCGGTGAAACTTTTCTTCTTCCATACTTCTCTACTAAGGAAATGTCAGTTATTTGTAGCTATATCATCTTTGAAACAGCACATCCATCGTTTCTTTGGAAAATTTTGAGTATGAATGTGGGTAGCTATAAGAGTAGGGAGTACTAGGTAAGACCTATTGTTATCATCCACATTAATACTCAAAATTTTTATCACTCGTTTTTCCCCATTCTTCCGCATCACATGCCCATACCATCACAACCGATTTTCAAACAACGATTCAGTAACTGGTGCCATTTTTAATACCTAACCTATACTGTATGAATACATATATTTATTTATTTATTTTTTTATATTATATTTATACTAATATTATAAAAAGAGGTAATGCTTTTTACTTTAAACTAACAAAATTTACCTCATCCGATTTCAAAAAATATTTCACTCACAGAAAGCCGTAGCTTTCTGTCAGTGAAATAATTTTTATCGCACTTGGCAATAGCGTATATTGCCGAGTGCGATAAGATATGGTTTATGTTAAAACATACGGACGAATTCGCGGGTAGAAGCCAGTAGGTAATATTTTGTTCAAATCGGCTCTTCCAGAAAGTCTATGACGGCGTTAGTTATATTTCTCCAATCATTCTTTTCAAGTAAAAAATATTGGGGCAAAGGGTCGGAGCAATTGATAGACGAAGGGTTGGCAACCCTTCATTTATAGGGCAATTTGTCAATATTACGGACCAATCTTTCTGGAGGTATACCTAAGAAATAATAATTGAAAAACGAAGGCGAAGTTTTTGTACATTCATTAATTATGATTGTTTTAATATCAGCATTACCAGACGACAACGATGCAGACGAATATTTCAACGCCATTTTTAATTTTGTTAATAGGTAGGTAGTTTTAGTTAAGTTACTATATTACATTTTTATTTTAATAGTTTGTTAGTTTATAGTACCTTTTGATCTAGATATCTTTTTGATTTATGTTTGATGTTATATTAGATATATTTTAGTTACATATATCTTTTTTGATATTTAGAGGGGCCCGTGGCTAAATAATAACAGCCGCACAGGTCGATCGATCAGGTTAAGCTACGCTTGCCGCGGTTGGTCTGTGGATGGGTGACCATCTTTACATACCGAGACCCCTCCGTGCCTCGGAAAGCACGTTAAGCCGTTGGTCCCGGCTGTCATTCTTTGATCTTTGACAGTCGTTACGGGTAGTCAGGAGCCCGAAAGTCTGACAAGCAGTCTTACCAAGGGGTATCGTATTACCCAGTAACTGGGTTGTGGAGGTCAGACAGGCAGTCGCTCCATGTAAAATACCGGTATTCAGCTGCATCCGGTTAGACTGGAAGCCGACCCCAACATAGTTGGGAAAAGGCTAGGCAGATGATATCTTTTTTGATATTTTATAGTTACCAAATTAAAGCTTACGACAGATTTTTAAAAATCATAACCCGCCTTTGACTTTGCCGTAGTCGGGTGATAAGTTCAATTACATTTTTATTATATGAGGGCATAATAGGCTCACGACGGTAAAAACTTCATTTATTATATAATGATGCCCTATGTTATCCTGGGAAAAGTGAAAACGAATAATAATATTATCTACTTTTTTCAAGCTACAAGTGTACTAATAAAGGCTCCTTCAAAAAGGCGCGACACGCGACGCGAATCGCGAGCGCTGCCTTTGTGTCGCGTGAGATTTGCGTCGCGTGTCGCGTCTGTTTGCAATGTTGGACGTCAAATATATCACGCATCTTGCCAAACTCAATAGGTATCTATTATCCTAATAAACGTTTGACTACACAGTTTTGATTCGATAGAGAACAAGATAAACGTCATAACAAAACCGCCAATCAATTGATTGGAATCTACTCCGCCATAAATTAGAACAAATTCCCGCTATTCAATACCTACCTTCGATTATCTACATGATACTTTTTGTTAGAAGGCATTTTATCTTTATCTGTTTTCGATATTAGAAGTACAAAAAATACGAAGGATTCCGTATTACAAGGGAAAACACGACGAAAGAAACACGTTTCTCTTTCTTGTATGGAGACCCCCTTTAAATTTGAACTTTATCTTATTTTTGGTTATAGCGGCAATAGAAATACGCACTGTTTAAAATTCAACTGGCTACCTATTACGGTTTATGAGATACAGCCCGCAGACAGACAGACGGACGGATAGACAGGCGGACGGAAGGACGGACGGACACATAGCGGAGGCTTAGTAATAGGGTCCCGTTGGCATCCTTTGGGTACGCATCCCTAAAAAGCTTTATTTATTTCAACATAAAAAACTTTCTCTTCAAAATACGTTATTAGAATCTTGATAACAGGAGACAAGGATGGTATCTTTCTTAGCAATCTTGAATGAGCTGATTGTACGTCTCATTGTGAAGAAAAACAAAAGACTCTCTTAGGTAATTTGATTTGATACCTTTTTTGTTTTGATACTTAGCTATTTTAAAGTTTCTCTTTGTAAGCCTAACTTACTCAAGCAGGGGTTGGAAATTTGCAAACCATGTATCAATGATTAGGTTAATTTCTGAATTGTTCTTTTTTTTTAATCTTTTTTATATAACTCTTTCGAACAATCCGCGACCCTGGCAGAACTCATGCTTCAACTACTGCTGATTACGGGGTTAACGACTGCAGGCAGTGTAGTTACTTGATATTAGGAGTTTTATCATGTTATACATATACCTTTAGGTATGTAAAGGAGGTTCTAATATTTCAGGAAGGGCTGATTTTATATTCGAGGAATAAAATTGACGTTTGACAATTTTTGTATGAAATAATTTCAATGGAAATAACTGTCAAAATTTCAAAATTATTCCTCGAATGAAGTTTTCAGATCATTGAAAAATGAACCCTAAAACTATCAAATAAACCGTTTACTCAAATCTCGTAGCTTTAGATAATTTTCGTTGGCATATATATAATAGGTATAATTATAGACTTTTCCAAAAAACCGGGCTTAAATATTACCATTTCCTATTTATGTACCCGAATAATCAAGAGAGCTGTTTTTCCTTTTATGATCACAATTGGTGATACTTAATCAAATTAAAATCTATTCTAGTCTATTGGCTAAGTAATTTAAATATAACTCTAACTACAAAATCGTCTTTAGCGTCTTTCTTATTCTTTTTGTGTTATAGGGGAAGATACTTGATTCACATTTATAATATACAGTGCTGTAATGACATTAATTCGTGACAATCTCTTTTACATCATCAATAAGCGCTTTATAATCTGTAATTGTATTAAGTGCAATTAGGCAAGCGGTATGCAAATACACCCACATATGTATGTACATACATAAAGTAAGGCTGGTCGTTAGCGCTGGATTAGCTGGATGTCGTTCCGACGGTTTAATTGCGTCTATTTTAGAATGTGTTTACAAAATTCAGCGCTGTCGATGCTGATCATATGTGGGTTAAAATGTAAAATAGTATTTAGATTGTATTAAATTTCGTTTCAGGACATTCCTTTAAAAGGTGTCTTTTAAAACGTTAATGTATCATACGCTTAACTAAATAAAATATATATTACCTACGTCTAATTTGAACGTTACTAAAAAGCTATAAAGAATTCCAGATTAAGTTTTTTTATTTTTTTTTTATTGCTAAATGGGAGCGCTTTGACTCCGATCACGCCCGATGGAAGGCGATAGGTGAGGGTCTGTGATAGAATGAACGTGCCCAGAAGATGCCTGTTCACTCTTGATTTGAAGGCAGATGGGTTAAATGTAACACATATGCTGGCAGAGAGTTCCACACTGGTTGTGCGCATAATAAAAGTGTAGAAGAAGCGCTGAGTACGACTCGTCGGGATATCAACCAAGTGCGGATGATAAGTATTTTATTATTAGGTTTTTAATTGTAATCGTACTTTCATGATTAAGTATGTATATAAATATGCATACCTTTTTATCTAATATATAAAATTCTCGTGTCACAGTGTTAGTTACCATACTCCTCCGAAACGGCTGGACCGATTTGTATGAAATTTTGTGTGCATATCGGGTAGGTCTGAGAATCGGCTAGTATCTATTTTTTTTTTTGCAAAACAACGTTTGGGGGGTCAGCTAGCGGCTGGACCGATTTGTACGAAATTTTGTGTGCATATCGGGTAGGTCTGAGAATCGGCCAACATCTATTTTTCATACCACTATTTTTTTTTTCCAAAACGACGTTTGCGGGGTCAGCTAGTGTACCTATATAATTATCATAGCAGTGCAAATAGTTTTCTTCAACCTTTACTTGAACAAGTTATCTATCAAAATTAAAATTGCATATAATTACAACATGAGTATCAAAACAAGACGAGTGATTTTTCTCATACAAGATACTGTAGCGTAGCTTTCAAACAGCAACAAGGAAACAAAAAGCAACCCTGAAACAGATTCTATCTCGATTGTCGTTGAGCGATTGATCCCGACTCAGCGTATATGACTCGTTATCGGTTGTTGTTGCTACCGTCATTACCGTCAACGGTTCGCCCCCGCCTCCCGATCCCTAATGAGTGACAGCTCAATCAAAGCCACCACACGTATTTCGTGCAGCCGCGGCCGAATCAATGTTTCAGTATGGTTAAGTATTCCGTGTAGAGCTTAGCTAAAAGAATCGCCTTATAAGCCGCCTGTAGGAAAAAAAACAGAAACGCACTCAGCACTATATACTAACAAATTGTATTAAGAACGCTGGATTCCAAAATATTTTGAACTAGCTTTTGTCTGCGGCTTTACTCGCATGGAGACTTTTTACCAGGTTACAAACTATCCGTATGCCAGATTTAATCGAAATCCGTTCAAAAGTTTTTGCGTGATTGACTGAACCTTCAAACTTACAAAAAATAGTAGGATCTCTTTTCGCACATTTTCCAATAACTGCTACTCCTGAAATATAACTAAAATAATGTGTAACTAATACATCATGTCTTCAACTAACTTAAGCGGTTACAGTAAAACAATCTTACCTCAAACATCTAATTTACGTTATAATGAATGTATGTCCAGGTAATGGAATGTTCTAGCAAGCCTATTGTTTACCATCGTTAGTGCTCCCTATTGCCATCAGCTCTTATGACTTATGAATAGCCGTTGCTCCATTTTCATAACAATTCTGATCTCTCCATTAATAAACATGATTTTATTTCTATAATTAGGTTTGTACAAACACTTTTACACGTCAATCATTATTTGAAAACTAGATGAGGTCGGTGTTTCCTATCTGACTACTCTGAGAAGAAAGGCTGAAACAAACTCAGAAGTCACAGTCTCTTATAAAGTCCAGACATAATCTTGGTCAGCTCATCACAGATTGAGTGGACCTGTTCAGTCAAACGTATTTGTCAGTGATCATGCAGCTCAACTCAATAACTTATAGAGCTCATTAGTTTATATCAGGTACGATACAAAAATATTTACGTATATAATTATGTTCTAAACTTGCATCCAATGTCTCTTTGAATTAATTTACACGTAAAGTATTGCGTAAAGATAACGAAACACTTTGCAACACGTTACGAACATAACCAAAATAAATCTTAAGTGCTCCCGTACGTTAAACGATATTCGCTCACAAAGTTACAGCGAAAAATACTTCTGCATCATAATTTATGCATCTCAAAATATTACAAATCTCTCATACATTATGAGATTTAATGCTTCACGATAGAGTGCACATGAAACGCTGAGAGAGCGTAACAGCTACACACGACAATAGCGTTATCAGCAGTAACCATTCAATAGTCACGTGCAGCCTGTATGACGATATGAAGTTACAGGATATCAAAAGCTTGTTCAGCGTTGGTTAATCTCACCGCACCGACGACTTCGCAAGGCGCTTTGTTGCCAATTGTTTACTTTACATTCTATTTTGGATGTCCATCATCTGGGCATTGTTAGCGTGTGTTTACGCCGCGTCGTGAGAGGACCGATTGAACGGGGAGCGCCTGCGGCCGAGCACACCTTTTGTGGGCGGTATTCACCATTACAGAGTACACTATCTTAGATTTTTCTCGATAAATATCCATTATAGAGCTATTTGCGGCGGTAATTAAGCATCATTTTTACGACTATTACGTAATAGAATATTATGATACTGCACGAGCACTTCAGCTTTAACAGCGTGGAAATTCAGACCACGTAATCGCACAGTGCATTCCGATGTGTATAATTAAAGTAAATTCAATATGTAGTATCAATGAAGTGGCTCGCTCAAGGGAACTCAGAAATAGAACTAAGAGGAAACGAAATGCTACTGAAAGATGTGAATCAGCTAATAATACTTCGTGATTGGATCAAGATGTTACTCTGATCATAGCAAATCTACGCAAGCTAACTCTGTAAAAGGATGGATATGACATACCGATAATATTATGAAAATAGGAATGATAGCGGAATATTTCAAGTAAAGATATTAAACATGGGAATCTGCCAAATATAATTCAGTTGTAATCTACGAAATTAATGATGCAAATAAGTATTTTACATTTACATAATTATAGCAACAAGCGAATCAATACTGATGAAGATGATGTCAGTAACATTTTGTTTGAGTTAGCACCTAATAGATGAAATCCTTGTTCTCGCAACGGCAAACATAGCTTTAGTTTTTTCTACGAACATTACACAACACCATGAAACGTGAGTCACTGCGAAAAAGATCTTGTTCATATATTTGCTTTATATCACGTTGACTTTTATGATTTTAGTTGCTATTATAGTGTGGAATATTGTTTGAAAGATTTGGCTTCATTTTTTTAGCCGAAGGATACGTCCTGATTGATTAATTGCCTGTTCCTAGAACTCGTGGATTTTATTAGGACTTTTTATAATCTAAGAGCCACGTTTTATTTCTTGCATTGCGAATCTTGAAACTTCACAGAATTTTTTGTAAGTACCTACTAAAAAGATTTTATTAAAAGACTAGCTTTTGCCAGCGACTTCGTCCGTGTGGAATAATGACTTCCGGAAATTGAAGCACTAACTCTCATAGAGTTTAACCGATGTGCTCTTTCCTCTGCCGATTCTTGAGAACGCGTATTTCTCATTCAACGCGTTGTTCAAGACAATAGCGGGCGGACGCCGGCGTCCGCTTGGGTCTTGAATAACTAAAAATATATAACTACGTCTAATATATAAAATAATATATAATAAAACCTACTTCACTTAAAACTAAATACCTATAACTACTATAATTAATAATACCTATACCTATAATTAATAAAAGTACCTACGCTTTTACCTACTTAATATTAAAAAAAACTGAACATAAATTAACCAAAACTTACCTACTACTAACTAACTACTACTAACCTATTACTACTTCACCTAAAAAGAAATCCTGTGTCCCAACATTTCCCTTCACTGCTCTGCTCCTATTGATCGTAGCGTGATGAAAAGTATACTATAACCTGCCCAGGAGTATGAAGAATAATTGTACCAAGTTTCGTTGAAATCCGTCGAATGGTTTTTGTTTCTATAACGAACATACAGACAGACAGACAGACAGACAGACAGACAGACAGACAAAAATTTTACTGATTGCATTTTTGGCGTCAGTATCGATCACTAATCACCCGCTGATAGTTATTTTGGAAATATATTTCATGTACAGAATTGACCTCTCTACAGATTTATTATAAGTATAGATTGTGAGCCGGAATTAGTATTTGTTTCACAATATCCGTCATATTTTCACAAAAAGTTTCCCCAAAATCTGTTGAAAAGTTATAGTAAAGATTATTTTTATTTCAAAAGACATTCTAAAAAGTTAAATGACAGGATGTTTTCCGTACCTACATTAACAACGGTACCACGAAAGCTATTCTAAGACGCTGGCATCTGTGTGTTTTCAATAATGCATTTAAATTGATTGATGACTTCTGATAAAACATTAGTTTGTAAAGATAAATCTTGTTTCTATCAAACTTTTTCTTTCTCCGTCATTCTTATATATAATTCCGGTTTTACGAATGAAAATGGTGGGATTGGAGGATAAAATACAAAGTATTTTTTGTCAATAAGAACAATACGAAAAATTTAAGCAACGATACAGGAACCTATACAAACAAAACGTTTTTGAGTGAACCCAGTAAAGCAAAGCGCCCGGTAATTAAGTTTGCAAACCTTAGCATTTGGCAGTGTGCCGACGGACTCAAGCGAACTAATAGAGAGCTGGTGGTCGCTCGCATGCCTGTACCAACGACATTTTGTTTGTGATTGTACACCACGCACCCAATGGGATTCTGTCCAACTGTGCTGTTTGTGTAATCGATTTTGATTAAGTGCTATGTAGAATCAGCTAAGGTTAGAGCTTGTGATGTTAGCAGTAGCAACTAGCTGCCAGTAGTTTCTGGAAAAGGGTTGCACAGATTTTCATGTTTTATTGAGTTACTGTCTCGTGTTGATAAAAAATAGTTTTCTTATAACTTTGTAAATAAACTAACGTATTCCAAATACCTCTGATAGCACTGCTATAGGACTAGTGTTTTGAAGTTTTAGTACTATTTTTTGTACATAATCCCGAATTGTGTCGTTAAATAATATCTATCGTCAGATTAGTACCTATACTATCCTAAATAGCTTAAGTCCTATTATTAAATCCCCATCTTTCAGTGAGTCCACAATTTCCAAGTACTAACGTGCGTTATTAACAACACCTTCTCCATAATTCTAAAGTGTATTAAGTTTAAATCATTACGTAGTTCAATTCTGGTTAGTCCTTGAATGTAAACATCGACCGATGTGTACAGCCGACCGCTCGGCATATGTTGCTCCAAGGTTACGGAGATTTTTCGTTCATCGTTCATAATTTACTTCGGCCTGTTTCGATTGTTATGATACTTGATTTATCGAGTGCATATTTTGTTTCGACGAAAGCTCTCCGTAGAGCCGGGTTGCCATGAATCATAATTAACGGTCGCTCCGGAAAAACATTTTTTTTTTAATGAAAAGGACAAGACTGGTGTTCGATTGGCTTTTTTGCGCTTCATACAGTTTTTGGTATTCTTTTATTTTAGGGAAATATTATAGAGATTAGTTATAAAATATATTGTAGTACGTTTAGGAGAACTTTTAGTAAAAGAATATAAGGCGAAATAGATGACATCAATATTTTTGTTGAAGAAATATTCAAATTATATAAACCGATAACAGTGGAAATGTAAGGCAAAAAGTCACTCTTTTCATTTCAATTAGACTAAATCTTGTGGAAAGACAGTTTTTCCCTTCAAACGTCTCCTTCAGAATTTTTCTTTTTCTTAAATGTTGCTTTACTACAGGCATAATGTTTTGTTATGTTATAATACAGAAAACACATTGTTTGTTCCGGCACCATAATAACTAAATAAAGCATCAAATATAAGGGCTGTTATAATAGTAATATATCGTGTGTGAAAGGGTTCGCAGAGGATATATTAATAAGTACTATTAACGACTTACGAAGTAAAACCAATTTGTCTAATTTATTAGAGAGCTTTTGGTAATGTATCAACTGTGGCAATGTGCCTATATTAACCATTGGTAATTTACGAACCCATTCAAATATCCTTGGCATTTCTAGTATCTATCTCATTAAACTCCTGCCTTTATTCTAATTTATTTGTGGTTGGCGTAACATATTGTTTTCTTCCATATTTCTTTATTAGTCGTCATATCGGCAATCAACCCCTTTCTAATCATATCATCATTCACACAGTCCGTCCATCGTTTCTTTGGTATTTCCCTACTCTTATAGCCATCGAAATTCATACTCAAAACTTTCCTCACGACATTTTCGTCATTCCTCCGTATAACATACCTATACCATGACAACCGGTTTCCACATAACTTTTCAGTTACTGGTGCCACTTTCACACTTCCTCTTATATACTCGTTTCTTATTCTATCAATTGGTGTAACACCACACAGCCCTCTTAGCATTCTCATCTTAGTTGAATGCAATTGCCTTTCATTCATCCCTTTGGTGGCCCAACATCTAGTACCTAGGTCTATGTAAGTAATTATTCAATTGTAATAGATTTATATAATATCACGCCTGTATACCCCGACTGGTTAAACAGAGGTGTATAAGTAGAATTATACACCCATATTTCGCCCGTTATGTTTGAGTCCCACCCATAAAAAGTATATTCAAGCTTATGTTTCAAATTGATGTGATTTCAAGTTAAACAAATATCAACTTTATTTTAATGGTCAATTAAGTTAATTTCAGAGTGACTAGCACTATTGAAAAACTTATACAAATATTTGAAGTTGTAGCGTAAACTGAACTTTATTGTGTAGGAATTAAAGTTATTTTTCCTTAAACTCATATTTCTTTATTATAATAGGGGGCGAGCCTATTGCCATTCATCATCCACATCGCGAATTCACCCACTGCTGAATATGGGCCTCTTTTTTCTTGTGCCTATCCCCACGCTCCTGAGCCAGCCTCATCCAGATTTTGCCCGCGATGGCAACAATGTCGTCTGCCCATCTCGCCGCCGGACGACCGGACTATTGTCATTAACTGGGCACACATCCAGACTCCGGGCTGCAATGGAAAAGCCCAATGACACTGCTCGACCAAGGAATCGAACCCAGGACCTCATGCTCAGCAGTAGCGCTTGCGAACACTGGACCAACGAGGCCGTAACAGATTTAAATTACACAATTTTAATAACAAACAAAATTACCATTAAAAACATTAATACAAACCGTCGTTTTCCTGAACCAGCAAGGACTGCCGAGTCCGCACTAAAAACCCCAAACCCTTTCAGAATTTGTTTTGCAAATAACAATTATTCCACTTAATGATGAAGAAACCAGAGTAAATTGCTCATTACCTCGCATCGTAAACCTAAATACGAACTCGTCCAACTGCGAAGGTATCCTGTTAAAAGTTACCCCGATGAATCACTAAGTTTCACTCTTACATAAATAAAACACGGCAAGGTTAGAAATTGAGATAAATCTGTTTCTGCCGAGAAAGCCGCAATAGATATCGACAATTAGACAGAAGCTCTATTATACACAGGGTTCTGTACTATAACGAAAATACATTTCAAATGTTCTCAACAAAAAAGAAATTTATTGAACGACAAATTAATGAATATTGCTTCTAATTTATCAAATGCTCTTGAAGAACAAATTAGGGTAATAATGTCGATAGTAATTTATTTATCTTTTTGCTTCTCCTCATTTAATCCTACTTACATGATAGGATCAATTAATCTGCCTAGCCTTTCCCCAACTATGTTAGGGTCGGTTTCCAGTCTCACCGGATGCAGCTGAATACCAGTATTTTACATGAAGTGACTGCCTATCTTACCTCCACAACCCAGTTATTTTATAGATACCCCTTGGTAAGACTGGTTGATAAACTTTCGGGCCACTGACGAAGTGACGACCCGTAACAACTGCCAAAGATCCACGAATGCCATTATCATAATTTGTAGAATATAATATCCTATCCTACTTCCTACTATCCTTCCTACTATAATCCTACCAATATTATAAATGCGAAAGTTTGTGAGGATGGATGGATGGATGTTTGTTACTCCTTCACCACGCAAAAACTACTGATAAAAAAACTACGGATTTAGATAAAGTTTGGCACACATATATATACTTTATAACCAGGATTAACACACAGGATACTTTTTGTCCCGATATTCCCACGGGATCGAAACTTACGCGGGTGAAACCGCGGGGCACAGCTAGTAATTATAAATGTGAAAGTTTGTATCTTTGGATCACTGACCTCTATTATTACCACTGGACAGGCTGTTCCAAGCGTTTGACAACAATTTTTTTGTGTCTTTTTGAAGCGCCACTAGCGAGTGTCCAGAGAACTAATTTTGACGTATATTGCAAATGGCTGCGAGAGAAGTGTTTGTTTACCGTAAAGTAATTTAGCATTTTGAATTAATTTGGTTCGAATTTAATGTTATTCTTGATAAATGTTTTATACAAAAGATATCAAGAATGATGACTAGATTTAAATACAACAAGTACAAGTTTCGACATCACTTAGTTTTAGTACCACAGACACTCGCTACGTCCGACAGCGCCAAAATGGCGATTATCAAACAGGCACAAAAGCACTTTGACAGCCGCCAGTCAAAGTGGTATTAGTAGAGGTCAGTGCTTTGGATGTTTGTTACTCAATCACCCAAACACGGCTGAACGGATTCGGATAAATTTTGGCACACAGATAGTTTATAACCAAAATTAACAGTATACTTTGTTTTTTAACCCGATAGAAATTTTCCCGAAAAATAATTTCCGACCTCTACGCGGGCGAATCCGCAGGCAAAAGCTAGTTGGATATAAACTTTGACAACAGGTTGCTATGTGGAGTTTTGTCTGGACAATGTCTTGTTATCGGATGTAATTCTGGCTCCAGCCTAGCTGACCGTATCGTTAATTGTTTAAATTCGACGTTTTGCTGAACTTTAGGGCATTGAACCGAGTTTAGATCTTTCATTTGTTAATTAGACTTTTTTCCGAATTCCGCAGGTTTATAACTAAACGATCCATCAATTTCAATTGGAGCAATTAAAATAAGACCAGTCTGTAATAGGGTATTGTTTTTCTATTGTTTCTTTAATAATTTAATTTTAATGATTTCACCACTGTTCAATACTACTGTAAGCACGATTCAACCTTGATTTTGATTGATTCAGTGAATCAATCTAAGTCGAAGTACATTGATTTTGTGGATTATTATCCTTCCACAGACCGCCACAATCTGTATCCGATAAATTATGATCGATGGGGGTTCCATTCTCTCTTTTAGGACAAAATGAAATTCAATATGGCTTGGAAAAATTTCAATGGAGTACGATTAATTTTATATTCTGTGAGATTACAGATTAATTCCAATAAAAGAGACCTTTTCTGGTCAAAAGGAATTTTGCTTTAAAAGTACGCTATTACTACACTATATCATAGACTAGAATTGTTTGTTCCAAAGTGACTTTAGGAAATAAATTTATTTTATGGCGTTCCAAGATATTTTAATTTGGCAAGTTCGAAGAATGAGGAATATTTTCTAAGATTTGTTCAAATTAATTTTATTAATCATATAAATGAGCTTGTTTGCTTCATCGTGAAAATGATTAAAAACGTTCTGTTTATTTCGGCGATAGTTAGGTACTGTTGATCCTACTAATATTATAAATGTGCAAGTTTGTGAAAATGTTTGGATGTTTGCTACTCAATCATGCGTAAACCGTTGAACGAATTTGGATGAAAGGCACACAGATAGTTTATAACTAGGATTAACACATAGGATACTTTTTATCCCGATATTCCCTCGGGATCGAAACTAACGCGGGTGAAATCGCGGGCCGCTGCTAGTAGTTTATAATTATCGACTTTTTACCTATCTAAACTAATATTAACTTTCTAAAGAAAATATTAGATTTTTTGTATGTTTGTTTGTTACACTATCACGCCAAAACAGCTGAACGGATTTGGATGAAATTTGGCAAATGGGACAATCATGACCTGCATTTTAGGACGTATGATACTTTTTGTCCTGATATTCCTACGGGATAGAGATTTAAGTGGGTGAAACTGCCGAGCGCAGCTAGTATTAAAATAACGTGCCACCCATTGTATGATTTGTAGTGTTTGATATAAATTTTTTGTTATATATTTTTGTGGTGTACAATAAAGTACCTATATAGGTCGATATAAATAAATGTGAATCAAGTAGGCAAATAAGAAATGCTTTAAAGTTTTTCTTTGAACTGCAATTTTATAGAAAGAGTCGGTTTAATTGTCAATGCAATAAATGGCAGGAAACAACCGACTTCCGACCGAAAAAAAACAACCGACTTCCAAAAAAACACTACAAAGCGAGAAATAACTTTAATTTCGGAAGTCGGTGTCGTTGGTTCCGCATTTTCTTTTATTGACACTGACTTCCGAAATTAAAGTTATTTTTCACTTTGTAGTGTTTTTTTGGAAGTCGGTTGTTTTTTTTTTGTAAAAAAGTTTTTATTTTTCACTTTTTAGTGGGCCAGTTTGTAACGTATCGTTACAATAGTCAACTGCTCATCACATTTTACAAAATATTGCTTTTCCCGATGCAGGGACGTTAATTGTTGAGGAGTTCTCCTTGTAAGAACCAGGAGAACTGGAGCTGATTGAGAAGTCACCATCAGCTCCACTTCACGATACGCATTGTGCTTAGCAATCACATTAAAGTACCTATTCTAATCGCAAACCGTGAAATATTTATTATTGAGTAGTTCCGATGGCCATCTGTGGTCTTCATCAGTTTCATTTCACCGAATGATTCTTTCTGAGAGCAAATGCACGACTTACTATAAAAATACCCAAATCGCTATAGGTGTGCCTAAAAAATTTGAGGGTTTCCCTCGATTTCCATGGAATTCCCTCATCAGATTCCGATTTGGTGGCAATGGGACCACCTCGAGAGCATACCTTTTCAAATGAAAAAAGAATTTTGAAAATCGGTCCACAATCGGCGGAGTAATCCCGTAACAAACAGACTTGAGAACCTCCTCCATTTTTGAAGTCGGTTAGTGACGGTTCAAACTGACGTCACGCAGATGATTTCTTATACGTTCGAGGCTATCGGGCACAACAAGCCTGTGATGTTTACATATTATTTTCTTCCCTATGTGATAAACTGTAACTACTAAAATAACGGCTGTCCAAATACAGAGCGTTTTTTGACATCTTAATGTCAAAAGAATTCGCAAGTTAATATTTGTTTTTAAAAAGCTACGCTGTATTGCTTACCCAAAAATAGTTAAACAAGTTTACTTTGCTCTATGTCAATCGATTTTAACTTACTGTATTACCACATGGGGTGGAGCGGGTAAAACAATGTTACTAACCATCGAGAGAGCTCAGAGAGCGATTCTCAAAGTGTCTACTTTCCGACCTTTCCTTTTTCCTACTAACATCCTGTATAAATCTTGTGAAGTATTAACAGTTCGACAGCTATTCATTATGGGCATTGTACTAAAACAACATAAAGCTCTTCCCTACAGCGCTGGATATACTAATAAAAGGCGTAAAGATATAGTTTGTCCACAAAATTCTACAAAACATGCTTTTATATCCAAATTTTACCTGTACCTTGGACCTCTCCTATATAATAGACTTAACTTGAAAGCAAGCATTTATTCTCTGAACTACACAAATTGTAAGAAAATCCACCTACGTTATATATCTATCAAATTTAGAAACTAAGAGTTACTCGTAAGCTACTCATTGTTTGTCTACTGTAAATTTTTGATTATTTATTCATTTTAAAAGAATATTTTAGCTCTTCTCGCCTGAAACACAGGATTACCTAGTTCAGGCACGTAAGTCTGGAATATAATTTACATTTAAGCAAAACTGTACTAATTCTCATGCCTTATAATTTTGAATAAATATTATTATTATATTATTATTATTAAATACAGCTGGAAATGACAGATTTTCATGACAACCATCATATCATAACGTAACCGCTGTTCTGGAAAATCATCGAATATCTATGTCAAGCGAATTGCGTAATCGAATACCATCCATCTGATATCACCGGCATAGAGAGAACCCTAAAACGCATGTCAATGATCTCAAACATTGTACTGGCTTTAAAACAATGAACTAGTATTATAGACACTCTCTTGAATAAGGACGAGAGCACATATAACTAGATGTGTCATCGACCGCTGAAAATCTTGAAAAGCGGCCAAATGGATGTCCGACCTCGGTTTGCACCAGCGTTGCCGGAAACATTAAGGTGTGTACAAAAATGTCGTGTAAACAATTGAATATTTCAAAATCGCACATTGGTTTTGTAAAATTGATTAAATTATTAATAGACTACAAAATGAAAGCGTACTTATCGGGAGTGTGCGCGAATATTTCGTACCTCCGCGAAGAAATAGTCGATCTATTTGTAGGTAAGTACTGTCATCGATTCGTTTGAACGCGTTAATTAACATCACAGTAAAGGAGCCAAGTAAAACAAAAATCAGAAAGAACGCTAAGTGAAAACGAAGTAAATGCGCGGGCAGACGATGCGATGCGACAGGGAGAACAAGAAATTTCATGCAGACGAAATCGGGGGCGGAAGTTTCTTATGTCTTCACTATACTTAACCCTTTAACCGCCCCCGACTTTATATCAGAGGGGCAATTCTCGTAATTTTTAAGAACGTTCACAGTCTGATATCAGTCTCAATATGTCAAAAATACTTCAAATTTCCCAACATTTTGACAAGTTTTTGATATTTGTTTGTCGCCGAGATGAGACTGCGACTAGATTTTGAACGTTTTAAATTAGCAGAATTGGCCTACAGTTGTCGTGCCCCCTGCGCGGCGCCCGGCACAGTGGATTCGGCTTTTTTTGTGTTTTTCGAATAACCTGATAGAATACAGCGTACTTAATTAATAAAAAAGAGAGTAAACGAGCTTTTGTATTTTGTTGTAAATATACGACCCTGGCGAAATGGACGCGAAAATATTTGTCGGATTAATCCGACGTAGGCGATTAAAAGGTTAACAAAAAACTAACCAGTTTTTTAAATGCATTCAAAATAACGAACTGTTACGGACGTAATTACATTTTTTTTTAAATAACCGTCAAGGAAGGTTTATTTCCCGTAGATAATTCGTGCAACAGCCACTTTGTATTCTTGTAGGTTGGTAATTAGCTCCTTCAGCTAATTCTGAGCTATTTCATTTGTAGAAAGAGCGGGAGATTAGTGCAGGGATTTTCGAGACGTGGTGATAAGTTTGTTTGATTTATTTATTTCATATTGATGACTGTGTCTATATAATTCTCATTAATGTTGATTTTTGAAATTACACTTTGAACTTAAAGTAGAACGTATAGCAAGTTTTAGTTGCAATTATTTAGACGGGTACATGTTTACAAGCAATTATTTAGTATAATCAGCCTATAATGTTTCCATTGCTGAGACATAGACTTTCTTTCATATAGAAGGATGGGTTGAAATTTACCACGCGGGTCCAGTGCGGGTTGGTAGATGACAGTCTTGTCTTCGAATTTTTGGTTTTAGGACATGCCGGTTTCCTCTCGATGTTTTCCGTCACCGTTTTAAAAAAATATTTACATTTACATAAGTATGTACTTCCTCTCTACACACATTAAATAAAATTAAGATTAGATTGAAATTAGACATCCAATTTTAACCCATTTGCCACAAAGATTGCTTGATTTTTCGCACGTTGACTGTAAAAAGTCGCAATCATTACGTCTAGCTAGATTGAAGCCTAGATATCAAACAGTCGAATGAAATATTAAAGCCCGATCTGCATAGGATAGCTGGCAAAGTCATGTCACTCAAACTAGAATCACAAAGGCCTGTTGTGTTGTAGCCATGTTTTATGTGCGTAACGAAAATAAAGTACTATGTGCTGAAGGGATATATTCTGTCACATATTTGGTTAAAAAAATAAAGCTATATTTCGATGAATTGTATTTATAGTGCCTACTCAGGTTTATTATGTACAGTTGTATTGTTATAACATAACAGAACCTCACGCCTGTATAGGTACCCCGAAGGGTTAGGTAGAGGTGTACCTATAGTATGCCCAATTTCGTCAGTTTGTAGGTCCCATGTAACAGGGAGTGAGCCTATACCACCAACTGGCCACAAAATCCAGATTCCGGACTGCTACTGAGAAATTCCAGATCGAAAAATCCAATAACACTTTGCCCGACCCGTGAATCGTACTAATTATTTAGAAAATAACTAGCTGCGCCCCGCGTTTTCAATATCGGGATAAAAAGTATCCTATGTATTAATCGAGGGTGTCAGCTACCTCCACGCCAAATTTAATCATTTCCAGTCGTTGTCCAGCCGTTTGTGCGTAAAGAAGTAACAAACATACAAACACACTCACAAACTTTCGCCTTTATAAATCGGATTTCGTGAATAATCACACTGATTATTCACGAAATCCGTTGTTTCGCCGAAATCACGGGCAATGCCTACTCCGTATCACCTACGGACATAAAAGTTCGGAGACCGAACTAAGAATGAATGATTTGGCAATTGTCTTTATACTTGATGTGTTTTTGCCTGTTCGAAAATTTTAATTTGACACTAGTTTTGACGGATCAACTAATTTCGGACGGGCCCGTCTCGTCGTTGACGGCCTAAGAGAGTAGACCTCCAAGACCTCATGCTCAGTAGTAGTACAGCGAAAATCAGCACTGTGCTGTGGGCGGATATAGCACAACATAATGCTGAGTGGAAGCCTTCTTGTCACAGTCATGACGTGCAGCCGTCGACTACTTCTGTTTTGTGCTCGCAATTATAGATATATTTTGTTTTTATTTTTTCTTATTATTAGAATGAATTATCTTTTTGAAGCCATGTATTTCTGTGACAAATAAACCTATTTTCTCTTTTCTTTCTTTCTTTTCTCATTTGCGACCTCTAGACCAACGAGACAGGATTTTGATTTCTAGTTGTATTGTCACATTCGTAACAAAAAACATTTTGTTGAAGGAGAAAATAACATTTTCCATTGTATATGTGCCTATTATTAATACTCGTTGCGTATTTTGTTTTTATTACAAAAAAAGTATTATCGTATAGGTACTGTTCTAATCACAGAACAGATAAAAAAGTTTTAATGCTGTGAAAATACTTTTCGTTATGAGTAACATAATATACAACCAAGTCGTAATTCCAACGGATAGCTGTTGCGCGTTGGTGACGAATGTAGATCTTGGCACGAATTGATAACAGGATCGGAAATTTGTGATATTATAGGGTGTCAACTTGTCAGGAGAATTCTTGCCAAACAAACATCACATTGATCTTCGTTTGCTCTCACCTTCTTGTCTGTTCCCTTCAAGAAAAATAAGCAGAATATACCCACTGGTTGATAAGTAAACATACTATCAGTCAAGTGCCACTACCGTTAACAAGTCATCATCTACTGACTGTTGTTCGTAGTTATATAAACGGGATGTTCGGTCAGAGAGATACTTCAAAGAGTCTTGTTTTACATATTATGTCGGCACTGCGTGTTATTATTAAAAACTTCTTGATTTTTCGGGATACCTAAATATTTATTAATGTTATTACAGTTTATTTTGCTTTGATATGGTTTTTACGATTATGATGTTAGTCTGAAGCTGAGGGGCTCGTGGCTAAATAACAACAGCCGCACAGGTCGATCGATCAGGTTAAGCTACGCTTGCCGCGGTTGGTCTGTGGATGGGTGACCATCTTTACATACCGAAACCCCATGCCTCGGAAAGCACGTTAAGCCGTTGGTCCCGGCTGTCATTCGTGGATCTTTGACAGTCGTTACGGGTAGTCAGAAGCCCGAAAGTCTCACAACCAGTCTTACCAAGGAGTAGCGTATTACCCAGTAACTGGGTTGTGGAGGTCAGAAGAGCAGTCACTCCATATAAAGTACTGGTATTCAGCTGCATCCGGTTAGACTGGAAGCCGACTCCAACATAGTTGGGAAAAGGCTAGGCGGATGATGATGTTAGTCTGAAACTGCAGGGTAATTGTTTAACACACTATCAGTAGCAATGGGTTTCATTTTGACAGTTCAACAACATTCATTGCGTTATTTGCGTTGTTGAGCAGACACATTTTTCGACCATATGGAGCAATGTATTAGAAATATGCTTCAAAAAGATTCAAATTGAGAGTAATAGTGTGTTACGCAATTAGGGTGCTGTTCGTTTTTTAAGTTTCTGTAAGATAGTAGATAATAATAAGATTTATGAAATGCTACTGATTTTCAGAATAGGCAGGTGAAGGTAATTTATTTATAATTTAAAATGATTTGTAATTAAATATATAAGATCAGTTTGGACGGTGACTCCTCAGACTAGGCGTTTGCCTGTAACTTGGGAGTCAAAATTCATGTGTGTCTTCTTTGTTTAGATGGGATAAAAATATAAAAGCATTTTTATGTCAGTCATTTTAGGCTGTTTATAATAACTATTATATTGTCTGCCTGGCTGTTGTAACGTAACATAATAAATTAATAATACCATTTCCATAATAATACTTACTTTACGTATTTTTATATTATTGTTTACCAAAACAGCCTCGTTAGTTTAGTGGCCGCAAGCGCTACTGCTGAAGGCCCTGGGTTGATCTATTCCCATCCTGTCTATTCCCATCCATCTATTCCCATCCATGTGGTACTCGTTGGGAATAGAGAATAAATTCGGAAATAAACTAATACCAAATGGTATTAGGTCTTGGTATTGGATGGGAATAGATCCCTGGGTTTGATTCTCAAATTGGGCAGTGCTATTGATATTTTCCATTAGGAATTTCGAAGTCTGTATTTGTGCCCGGTTAGGCTCGTATAAACAGGGGAATTAAACATAACTGGCGAAAAGTGGATGTACAGACACCAGCACATCAAGCTATTACAATATATCCATTTAAAAAAAATAGATTTTCAACTTTATTACTAAAGTAGGTATAAGGTTCAAAGTTGATTGGGAAAATTTGACAGTTTCGGGTAGCTTGATGTAATGGCGTCTGTACTATAGGTACAACTCTACCTAACCTTTCAGGGATTACAAACGTTATGTTTAGTAAAAATATTCAATTTTAGCGCACCTATGTTTAGTTACGGTGGATAATGTAAATGTAAAGATAAGCTCGAGAGCTTGATGCACGTGTTATCACGCCAATGTTTTAGAAGCATGTGCATCTAAACACTTGAACGGCTATTACGGAGCACGTGTTTGATTCTAGTGGCAAAACAGTAATATATTGACTAAAGTGGGTTATGGAACTCGGTGGCAGGAATGTACGTTTGTATGGTAGCATGTGTATTGTGTACAGAAACATGTTACGTATGTGTTTGTACGTACATAATTTGTATAGACATTCAAACTTGGTGCATACTGTTGTACAGACAGCACATCAAGCTACTACAATCTGTCAAATTTCTTTAATAGATTTTCAACTTTATTGCTAAAGTATAAGGTTCAAGGTTGATTGGGAAAATTTTACAGTTTCGGGTAGCTTGATGTGCTGGCGTCTGTACCTGCATCCTTTTACTGAACAGCAATTATTGCTTATGTTATTGTAATGTGCTTTATAAAATTATTCGCTATGCAACCCACAAATTTTCACCGATACATATTTTTTATTGTAATATTTCGTGTATAAATAGGTTTTTAATTTAATTTATTTTTTTCATTTCATGGGACCCACAGGCCGCCATTCTTACAATCCGTATCCGCAATTCCATGTTGTAATTTTGTTCTCACACAGGGCAGATTTTCTGATTCATGTAGGTATCCTATTTAGGATCTAACAGGGTTTTAATTTATAGATGTAGAAGTGTGTTGAATTCAAGACTAAGTTCGCTTTTTAATAATATATTTATATCTATACTAGTATTATAAAGAGGACAGATTTGTATGTATGTTTGTAACGAATTGGCTCAAAAAGTACTGAACCGATTTTAAAAATTCTTTCACCATTTGAATGCTACATTATCATTGATTAATATAGGCTATTTTAATTGCAAGAAAAAATAAAATGTTTAAAAAATAAATGTCCACCCGTGCGAAGCCGGGACAGGCCGCTAGTGTAATATATAGACAGGGTGTCCCTGGAAGTATGGATCAAATCGAATAGGGGCGTGGTCAAGGTAATCTTCAAACTTTTTGATCCTGAGAATGATTGATGATTGAGAATTATTTTACGGTTCAAAAGTTATGACCAATTTTTTTTCAATCGTTTCGCATATTGCTCAAAGAAAAAAATCATTAAAAAAGAAACTATCAGGCCTGTCTAGAAAAACTTAAATTAACAGCCTTGGTAGCTTTTTAAAATGATTTTGTTCTTTGAGCACTACGCAAAGTGATTGAAGCTAACAAAAATTGGTAATAACTTTTGTACCGTAAAAAAATTCACCAACATTCTCAGGATCAAAAAGTTTGGAAATGACTTTGCCCACGCCCCTATTTGATTTGATCCATACTTCCAGGGACATCCTGTATATATGATTTTTAAAAATTCATATATTAATGAAATTGCCTACCTTTGGAATGAAAATGCAGAAAAATACCAAGAAATTCATTCCTATAATGGAACTAAAAACTAATGATTCCCAACTTACACTGAACTGAACTAACATCAGCTTTTAACATGAACTTATAAAAAAGAAAATTTGAGCTGAACTTACACAAGTTATTGAAATAGGAATGCAAAACAAAATGAAATGAAACGTAAATGCATTCGTTCCACTTAGTAGTTAGAACCAGGCCACAACCCCTTGCCTGGTATTTTACGATGCATCTTAACTCTTTCCCTAGCTATTATTTGCCTCTGCTGGGAAATGCCGAGCAGATTTTCACAATGTTTGCGACTGTAAAAGTTAGGTAGGTAGTTTTATCAATTTTCATATTTCAGAAAGAAAAACCTTTTTAAGTTTTACGGACCTCATCAGACCGCTTACATAAAATAGCATGATTTAAATAGATTAGAAAATCGGCCAAGTGCGGGTGAGATTGCTTCTTTATAATATTTATAGTAAATACATAACATTACGCCTGTAATTAGCGAAGGATTAGCAGAGGTTAAGCATTTCGACAATTATGTTTAAGTCCCATTTAATAGGCGAGATTTTGCAATCAACTGGACATAAATCCAGACTCCGGGCTGCTACTGAGATATTTCTGATAGAAAAACCCAATAACACTTTGCCCCATCTAGGAATCGAACTCAAGACCACATGCTCACAGTAGCTCTAGCGATCATTAGACCAACGAAGTACTTTGTCAAAACAAATGACAGGAAGGAAGGGCAGGAAGAACAAATAACGCGGCTGCGCAATTTCAAAACCTAGCAACTGACATTAAAAAATAAAATCGGTGTTTTGCATCTAGCAAGTCAAATATGCAAAAACACCGATTTTTTGTCAGTTGCTAGGTTTTGAAATTGCCCAGCCGAACGGTTCTTTAATTATTGTATGGCTGTCCTTAGGTTTTCACTTCCAACAGACTACATATAAGAAAAAATATCATATACATAAGGGTAAGTAGGTATGTTGTAAGAATAACATACAAATAGTGCCAAATTCCGATGCCACCTATCGTTAAGAAAAAACGGTGTAATAAATCAAAGAGAAGTGTTGTTTATTCAAAGAGGAAGCATTCTGCCGCCGTAATAGATCGCCCCAAGTTTTTATAACAAAGGGACGACCTTTTCGCTTGATAAAAACTTGGGAGGTCGCTAAACGGAAAGGAAAAGAAAAGTAATTATCTTCTGGTTTACATCAAACATTCTCTTTTTCAATAAATATTACGATTGATTTTCATTTGCGTTTCTTGGTTTTGTCTGTTGGATTTTTCTACCCAGGTGGAAAATTGTTTGGACTTTTAACGTGAGAAATACATATACAGAGTTGATACGACCGAGGGGCATTAAATTACACTACGTATACTATACGTGTTTAGTATTAATTCGATAAGGTATAAAAATAAAAAGCGCCAAAAATGAGATTTTTTTTTTTTCAAACAAACTAAATAGCTTACAAATCAGAGTAAAACGCAACCACCCTTTGTAAGTAAAGGAAAAACCCAAATTTCATAGAAACTTGGACCTGGCGACCAGTGGCGTGCCTAGGGGTAAAAATTAGGGCAAGCCGACATAATTACAAAAAAAAAAACACTATGCCTACCGACTGAGCCCTTTTTAGTTCTTAATAATATTCGTATTTCATAATTGTAGGTTTTTTAATAACAAACCAGTCTCTCTCCGTCATCCTAAAGAGCCACACACGTTCTAATTCCTAATTTTGTAATATCCAAATCATTTTTAACATACATATAATATTTCAAGTAAAACAGTTTGCTTTTTTTCAAAACCCTCCGTAAAAGCACATTATTAGCTATTAAATGAATAATATATTAAATTATTAAATGGTGCTACTAAAAAAAATAAAATATTAAATGGTGCTACTAAAAAAAAAAAATTTTTTTTAGTAGCACCATTTTTTATGAGGTACCTATAAATAAATATTTGAATATGAATTAGATTAGCAACAAAACAACTGGAAAAATGTGGGAGTAATTACTGTTGCTCTTTTCACTCCCTCGCAACAGTCGTAGGCAAAATATTATAATCTAGACGCATCGCCACTAGATGGCACACAAATAATTGATTGATTTCTAACTACACGTTGTTTCCGATGCTGATAATATTTATAATTAAGTACTCACAATGTTATCAGCCATAACACTTCATTCTTCGCTTCTTTACCACAGACTTTAGAATTCTGAGGCCAGTGGGTGGTCTAATGGTCTTAGAGGTGGAGTATTAATTACCTTTCCAAGTAACTATTTCACACACTTTAATCAATCCATCACAAGGAACAATTGCATGCGTTTCCGAATTCATTTCAATGATAAGAAACTTTTTAATCACTTCAAAACAAATGTAAACATAGCAAAAACTAATTGTAACACTTAACTTCATATAAAATGAAAAAAATATCAAAGCAAATAAATGCACCAGTAACCGATCAAAACAAATTTGAACTAATTCGAAATTATTGTATCATTCTTAGAAATTCGCGCATTGCGAAGCATCTTACGCTATCTCACTTACTCTTACTACTTACACACACACGCTTCGTCGTTATACGTTCCATTCATAAAAAATCAAAAGCCAGGCTTAAAAATCAGTACAATTTGCAAAATGAGTACATACATAAGTTAACAACAACGTTTACGATTTCTATGCAAAAAATGAGAGGTCTAGAAGCCTCATTACAAGCCAGCTTGTGTGAGCGAGTCGTGACGATTTCATTCATTGTTGCGATCTCGCGTCCTGCTTAGTGCTATAACGTTAGAGCGAGCTCGCAATAGCGCTATTGGAGACGTTTGGCAACGGTGCGCGTTATGAAAACTGCGCGGATTTCAAATATTGTTCTTTGAGTACGTAAAGCTGGCAACCTTGTATAAAATACGTCGGGCGGCCGGGCGGCCGAGACGAGCGGAGTATTTTTTTTAATACTCTTATCAATTCTTGCGACAATTGAGTTGGTTAATTTACATGTTTACATTTCTGTAGTTTTTTTTATTGTTAGGCTCACGATTGATTGAAAGCCGGGCTTTTCGGCTTTAGTGAAAGGCACGCCCCTGCTGGCGACTGACCTTACAAAGTGGCAACGTCGCACGCGCGCCGGGGCGCGGCATGTGTTATTTCGTGTCGAAGCGGGCGGCCGGCGGTGGCGCGGGCGGCGGCTTAGGCCTCCGCTCGCGCTGGCTGTTATGTTAGATAGTTTTGAAGTACGCCGACAACAAAAACACTAAATTTTTAAATTCTCTATGTGTCCTCCATTCACATTAATGCACAAATTATACCGACGAAGAATATTGTTATTTAGTTTTGTAATTAAATCACTGTCCGTCGCTAAGCACTTTAATTTATGAAATGCTAAAATAATCCTGTTTTTTAGTTCAACAATTGTATTTACCTCGGAGGCATACACTTCACCCTTAATGTACCCCCACAAGAAGAAATCCATGGGAGTGAGGTCCGGAGATCGTGGTGGCCACCGAACAGGTCCGAATCGACCGATCCATTGCTGCTCAAACATTTCTGTGAGCCGCTCCCTGGAAGCCATCACAGAATGTGGAGGCGCACCGTCCAGCTGGTACCACAACTTGCGATGAACGGCTAAAGGTAGTTGGTCAGTGTACTCGGCCACAGGACCACTTAATAAATCTAAAAATTTCACCGCTGTAAGGGTGCCGTCAATAAAAACAGGGCCGATAATATTATTATTATGGATACCAGCCCACACATTGAGAGAAAATCTGTACTGGTGTTCAGATTCTCGAAACACGTGTGGATTTCCCAAACTCCAGTACCGGAGGTTTTGTCGATTCCAGATGCCGTTCCGAGTAAAAGTACACTCATCGGTCCATATTACATTTGTTAAGAAATGGCGGTCTTCGGATGTTTTATTTAATAGCCATTGGCAGTAACTGTTCCTGATCGGTAAGTCTCTCGATAACAAAGCTTGCACCTTCCGATATTTATAAGGTTTGCGTTTGATACGTTTTAGAACCTTGTGGATGGTTCTATGGCAACATCTAAACTGCCGGGCGGCTCTGTGGAGACTCGTTGTCGGGTTGCGGGAAAAATGATCTAATATTCGTTCGTCCCATGCAGAGGTATTTGCCGCGGTGGCACTCCCTCCTGTTGCGGCACTACACGTTTATTGTCCCGTAATCTTTGTACTGCCAACTGTATGGTGCGGGCGTTCCTAGGGCAATTGCGGCTGTCACCATACCTTTCTCTGTATGTTCGCAGAGCTAATGCTGCGTTTCCACGGCATTCACCGTAAATTAAAATCATGTCAGTGTATTCTGACGCCGTGTAAGTTAGACGAGGCATTGTTGAACACTTTAATTAGGTATACACACACACAACCAAAGTTTAATTACGTGTCCTATCACAATAAAAAACAGTAAATCACAAAAAAAAACACTAACACTAAATAATTATAATAGCAAGTTACGTGTCTTGTCACAATAAAAAAAAAGAAAGAAGTGTCCTATTCACAATAACAAAACAAAATCACAATTGTCAGCGCACGAGTTCGACAAAACAATAGCGGCACAGGACTTCCGTGTTACGTAACGTACATACGTCCCGGAAGGATAGCGTTGGCGCACTGAAAAACCAAGTTTTTTAGTTTTTAGAGGCCCCCCTCGCAAGGACCAAAGATGCAATAGCAACACACTGACCTATTTCTATTTCTTTTACGCGCGTGATGTTTTGCTAATGGGATTGTCACTTTCTGTTGTAGGACGTATTTGCTTGACTTGCGTAAGAGCGGCAACAACGTATCGTAGATTTATCGTTTTAAGGTGCATGACCTATGCCTATAGACATAATCAGCTGTTAGGAAAAATACATCATGTTCAAACGGGCCAAAAACTTAAAAAATCATTTGCGACTAAACTATTGTTTCAATTTAAATGATATTTGGTACAGAGCTTGAAAATGGTACCTAGTATAAGCAGTTTAAAGGAAAGCCTTTCTGTCGTATCAACTTTGTATATTAAGTGTAAGGTACTTCAACAAAAACAGAATCATATAATTAATGTATTTTGTTAACCCACACTTACATTACTTGAAAAACTTGGGGCAGGTGACATTTTATCTAAAGTAAAAAAACAAATGACTCTAAGTAGCTTAATAAACTTGAAGTAATAAGATATTTTTTGGGACGACCTTTCACTTTTCAAAACTTTTCTTATTTACGAAAAACTAAAGAGAAAACTTATTAAATCAACTCGTATTGTTTTGATGTTTTGTTGGAATTAAATAAATGGAGTTTATAACTCAAACATATTTCTAAATTTATCAAAATAAGTGTTTGCAAGCGAGTGTATTTTATATTTTTTTAATTTACACGATGTTTTAATCAAATTGTAATAAAATTAACTTTAACGGGTGCTGCGACCACAACAGCTTTAATGGATGAGATAAAAAACTTCAATAATCAACGCGAAATAAATTCATAAAGTTTGTTTTATTTGGGCGTTTAAATTTGTTTAACTGTTTTGAAACGGCTCCCATAATTTTACTGTTTTTTTTTTCAATAGGTACGTTGGTAAACATAAGTCAAGATTTTCGATAGTTTTGCAACAGGTGTTATGAGGCGAAATGATTCCGATTCAATATAAAAAAAACATTATGTTTATCCACTCCGCAAATACGATACGAAATAAACTTATTTTTAGAATTTTCCTATGCCTTCAAACCTAGGTAGGTTAGGGTCTAGAACATTTAATCCACGGTCGTCCGGTCGCAAAAATATCGCGGCGGGATTAAATCGCGCACTGGATTTTCCTCTCGACGCGGACGTTGAAAATCCAATAGAGCGCATCCCAGCGCGTCAAAAAAGCTCACTATTGGATTTTCAACTCTCGAGTATCTCTACGTAAGTTCAAAATAATGACTCTTATCTCACACTCTCAGTGCATACGGTAAACTAAATACGGTACGTTAGCAATGAACTATCTAATTATTAATAGCGTGAGTCATTACACCTAATTGCAAGGTATCATGTGTACTGTGAAAGCACGCAGCGCAACACAGTTTCATGTTCTACTGGGAAGATAATTACAATAATAATTATTACTTGCAATATGTTTTCGTGTTGCTAAGAGATAGAATAAGAAATGAGTACATAAGACGAAGTCTGACAGTGGCACCGGTAACTGCCATGAAAAGCTGTGTGGAAATCGGTTGTCATGGTCTCGTGTGATACGGCGGAATGAGGAAAAGGTCGTGAAAAAAGTTTTGAGTACGAATGTCGACGGTTAGGTAGGGGTAGATCAAAAAAACGATGGTTGGACTGTGTGAATGATGATATGGTTAGAATGGAGGTGACTACCGAGATGACGACTAATATAGAAGTAGGTATAGAAGAAAAAGACATTTTACACCGGCACCAAATTAATTGGGACAAGGTCAGCAGAATGATGATGGATAAATGATGTTGATATTGTTGAATGGTGTACATAATAAGGAGTATTCTATTCTATGAAGTTTTCATGTTGCTTATATATCTAACAAGACCAAGAATGTTGAGTTTGCAAGAACGATTCATTGTTATTATCTTTATACTAGCGACCCGCCTGCCTCGCACAGTTATTACGACTGGGCAAAACATACAGATTTCTATATAATTTTTTTTATTAGCCATTAATGACCCACTGCTGGGCTAAGGCCTCCCTACTCTTGTTCCATATCCCTCTGTCCAGAGCTGCCAAGGACTAATCTTTATTAAAGGAGGCCACCTTATCCCGCCATCGTCATCTGGGCCTGCCGCGATGTCGTTTGCCATTAAGAGGGACCCGCTGGGTCATAAAGGTCCATTGATCGTCTAACATGCGGCAGATATGTCCAGCCCAATTCCATAAAAGCGTGACAGCTTAAACATTATAATACACATAAACCTTCTGGAATAAATTCTCTAAATAATGGCATAAACTGCATCAAAAACCATTGCGTAGTTTAGAAGAACTACGCGGACATACAGACAAACACGAAAATCGACATCAATTTATAATAAGTGTATGTAAAGGCGACCAATGTTTAACAGATATATCAGTATTTAATAGCCTATTTTCAATTATTACTAAATAATAATAATAATAATTGGTCATCGCCGCTAAATTCTCTGACTGAACAGAAATGACTAAGACTGACTGGAACATGATACTGTATGACATGAAAATTTACAAGGAAATCCTACAAAATGTCAAAAATCCTTTGTATCGCGATCGCTATACTGTCAACAACGACTAGGTAAGTAAATTACACACAGACACATACCTACTTATATTTGTATTATTTTTTCAGTTTTTCTTATCTTAGATCATAATATATTGATGCATCTTTTTGCGTGTTTTTTGGGCTAATATGTATTATTGTTTGTTTTGAGGGGACTGGCGCTGTATGCCGACTCGTCCTAGTTCGGCTACAGATGTTCCCATGTTAAATACTCCCAAGTACTAGCCTATAAGTATGTGTAACACGTTGTATTATTTTTGGTGAAATAAATAAATTATTAAATTAAATAAATTATTACCATTTAAAAGCTTTGGTTTCCAAAAAAAGCGGTCAACGGTCACACAAGAGCGGCTGTCCAAATACAGAGCGTTTTTTGACACCTTAATGTCAAATAGCGGTGAAAGTGACATTTTCATGACGACCGTTTTAACATGACGGAACCCCTCTTCTAGCTTTATCGGTATACTGATTGAAAATAATGTTCCCTACAATAAAATATATCTTCCTACTTAACGCCTTTTAAACCTGGTGGGTTTAATTAAAATGGCGACTGTTACCTGGAGACAAAATTAAACAGTGCACTTCATTTATTAATGGCGTACCTCATTTATGCACCTCGTAATAGAAAGTGCTCGGTAAAACATTTTTGCATTATTTCATTATGTAATTTATCTTGTACTCACAAGATAGGTACAACTTAGAGTTGACTGAAATGTTTTCTAGCAAAATGTAAGCTTTTAATAATTTTTATTTATGAGTAGGCAAGTAAATACATTACCATAAATGTTATTGATTTTGCCTAGAATAGAATTTACTCTTCAAATCCTTAATGGTAAAATCCTTACATATCTTCTAATCTTCTAATATATAAAATTCTCGTGTCATAGTGTTATTTACCATACTCCTCCGAAACCGCTTGACCGATTTTTATGAAATTTTATATGCATATTCAGTAGGTCTGAGAATCGGCTACTATCAATTTTTTTTTTTTTTGCAAAACGACGTTTGCGGGGTCAGCTAGTCTAATATATAAAATTCTCGTGTCACAGTGTTAGTTACCATACTCCTCCGAAACGGCTGGACCGATTTGTATGAAATTTTTGTGTGCATATCGGGTAGGTCTGAGAATCGGCCAACATCTATTTTTCATACCCCATTTTTTTTTTGCAAAACGACGTTTGCGGGGTCAGCTAGTACCAAGTATAAAACAAAGTCGCCGAAATGACCCCTACAATGTCCCTATGTGCCTAATGTGACCTACGCGTATAACTTTCGAATGACTGCACCAAATTGGATAATTATTTTTTGTTGTATTCGGTATTGCCAGGAAAAGGTTTGTATGATAGAAAATTTAGGAAATTAAAAAAAAATGCACCTATGCGAAGCTGTGGCGGGCCGCTAGTTCTATAAAAAACATTAGATTTGGAGCATATTGGCTGTCACAGACGGACAGACAGACATACGTGTGGGCCTACAGCTGTACTTAAGGATTCCTTTTTCTAATTCGAAAGTACGGAAGCATCAAGCATCAAGGCAAGGGTTCCGAACTCTCCGCAAAAATGTATAAACTATAAAACATATTCGAAAAGACATCTCCTAAAAAACTGTGAAGACTTTTTTCGTAAGTCAGACTCGACAAAATACTGATAAGATGAAATATCAATTCGATTTTATTTACGCCATGTTGATGGGGGAGTAGTGACCTTCGATTTACGTGAAATGGCGAATATGTATCACTGTGCCGAAATGAAACTCAGAGATAGAATTGGTTTCATAGCGTTTCTGATAGAAATGGGAGAAAACATCCTCTTAAAGGTTGTGGAGGTCAAACGGCAGTTCTAGAAAAAAATATTTATTTATCTCTGATGAAACCAGACCAATTTTATTATCACACAAAAGTGAAATGGAAATCAGATCAGTAATTTTAGTGACACAAGGGTTGTATAAATATGAATTGAAAAAAAAATGAAGATGAAAACCTATGCCAAACTGCAAAGCAGTTTGTTGGCAGACGTAGCTCCTTTTTTAATATTAATATATATATTTTTATAATGACACTTTTTCACATACAGGTTAATAAAACTAAAAAAAATAATAATCCTTCATTTCTTAAATTAAAATGAAAGACATCCAGATTAAAAAAAAATATTTATCAATAATCAGTTGTTGTTTCATTTAACTTCATGATTTACTACTTGGAAAAGCCTGTTTCAAAAGGTTTTCCAGGAACTCAGACTAAAAGCCGATACATGCAAAATCAGGAAATGCCACCGAAATTAATAAATACCTGCAGCATTCCTTTTTATTGGCTTTAAATTCACTAAATCCCAACAGAGCTTTTCATTCGAAACCAAATGGTTTTACAATATTATTACCAAACTTCGCTAGAATTTATCCTTAGCGTCAATTTGAAGCTCCGATTTTCCTTGAGCAATATTCTCCGAGTGTCACGTCGCGTCGTGTCGTGTCCGTGTCGCATGTCTAAAACGGAACCGTCTTATCTCACTTCCTATGTTTCGGTTTACGAACTCCCGAGATCGTTCGCGATCTGCCGTCGCCGTCGCCGGATCAGCCGACCGTATAATTCTGCACTTTGGCTATGAAGAACTGGGTCAGTGGGTTGTGTTTATGGCTGTCATTGTCAATATTCTAACTTCTACAGATTGCAACAATTCTAGGCGAATTTGTTAACGATTATACACATGTCTAGTATTTTTTAAATCTATATTTTCAGTCGTGAATAATAAAGACGTTGGTATGACAGCCCTGTGCTATGAAATTAGTATGTTTACTGATAGCGCCATATCAGACTGTTGGCTTTATACCTGACTGTTCATTGCCACAAGTGTCACGGGGCGAAGGACAGTTCATAGATTACTGAACCGAAAGTATTGGATCGATTTCAATGTGCCTTCAATAATTTGTTTGAACATTGTTGTCGTAAATAGCGCTCAACATTGTTTTAGATATTATTATTTTGTTCGTTTTAACAGGAAACTACTTGGTTGTAAATTAAAACGTTACAGGTAAAACTGAAGTACGACCTCATGCAGCATACTTTGTTCGCTAAAATACTAACTACTTAAACTATTCAAATGGCAGTATCGGGTAGGTACTATTAGCAAGTCTGGCATAGCGATATGTCAAAACTTCATGCTCCATACCGATTTGAACCCAATATGATTAATATACGAGGCTTCGGAACAGCTCAAACTTGTTTCAAATATGTATAATTTAGCTACGTTTGTGGAATAGAGAGAATAGTTTACATATTGTAGTTTAAAGTTTCCCAATCACTACATTAGTGAAACTCTTGCCCGTGATTGAGTCTGTGTAACTTTTTTATTGCAGTTCAGCTAAACTCGGAAGCGGAGGGAGAGCAAACTGTTTGTTGCCGAATGTTGTGTCATTTTCCGTAATATGAAGGCCAAATGTTTGTTGAATGATCGTCTGTGTAAAGTTTCAGCAACAGTAGGTACTATGAATCTACATAATTGCTTTAGGGAGCTATTTTGTTTCAATTATTTGAATCATTGACAACAAAATTATGATTTTACTGTGTCATAATCATTAAAAGTAAGGAGGTAATTATTCGGATGCACTAACACATTCTGAAACAAGCAAACTGCACTTGACGAACCGCGGTCGAAATCTACAAAAGACCTTCCACTAGTGAAGAAATTAAATTAAATGAAATTAAGGTGTTTATTCTGTAAATAGTATATCGGAATCACTTTTATACGTCATATTAAATAAAAAATTACTTCATAAATATCTCCTATATGAATACCTACTAGAAACTGCTACTGAGAATAAATAAGCGAAGCGAAATAAATCCAGGGATCAAATTTTCTTTTAAAGTCCAGACATAATCTTGGTCAGAAATAAACGAGTGGACCATTTGAGTGTCCAGCAAGCATTTGTCGGTAAAATATACTTAAGTACCTATCTACGTCACATCCTGAACGTTCCCGCTAGTAAAAAAAACTTTAACATAGTAAAAAGGACTGTAATATGTTTACTGTATCATAAGCCAACATCCTGCTGCGGCCGGCAATCCCGACGACGCAGCTGTACGTGTCCAGACTACACCACTCCACGAAGGTTGAGGAGATCGTGGAGTACATGCGTGTGAACACCAACTGGACATTGAGGGTCGAGAAGTTGGAGTCGCGTCACAACACGAACTTCAAGTCGTTCGTGGTGCATGTTCCGACACATCATCTCGAGAAGTTCCTCAAGGAAGAGTTCTGGCCAAAGGGTGTTGTGTACCGCCGGTTTCGTGGCCGGCTATATGACAAGCAGTCAGCGAAACACGACGCAGACACTTCGTGTGCGTTAGTTTTTTAGTGTAATTATAATGTTGTATGTATTTATTATATAAATGATTTATTTTCTGTAAGTAGGTTTGTACAAACACTTTTACACGTCAATCTTATTTTTTTTAAACTAGATGAGGTCGGCATTTCCTATCTGACTATTCTGAGAAGAAAAGCCGAAACAAATTCAGAGGTCACAGTCTCTTTTAACGTCTAGACAAAATCTTGGTCAGATCATGTGAAGACCATGTAGGTATACTGGTGTCTGAAATGATCTTTTGAGGAAATAATCACAAAGATCTCTGCCTAATCTTTCGCGGATTACGAGCGTGATGTTATTTTTTGTAATGCGAAAGTAACTCTGTCTGTTACCTTTTCACGCCATAACGGCTGAAGGGACTTTGATGAAATTTAGCTACTTTCGGAACATACCATCATTTTTTATTCCATTATTTCCGACCTCCATGCAGTGAAGTCGCGGACAAAAGCTAGTCCCGCTGTAAGTCTTAAATTACAACATAAGAAGAACCGGCAAATAATAACGTTCATATAAATCCCTAACAACGTGAACACTAACAATCAGAAGTATCTCTAACAATATAACCTGTTAGAACAACAACTGCGAACAACAAGGTAAACAGGTCAACACATAGTAAATATTATCCGCAAACAAGACCGCGCTGCTATCTAACGCTTCCTGTTAAGAGTTTATAGATGCATTTCCTTTCAGGGCTCCTGGCTAAATGTTAATAGCCGCACGGGTCGATCGAAGCTGCTCTTGCCGCGGTTGGCCGTGGATTGGTAACCACTGACCATTTATTACATATCAAGACCGTGCCTTAAAGCACATTAAGTCGGCTGTTATTTGCACGTCTTTGACAGTCGTTTCGGGTGGTCAGAAGCCCAAAAGACTGACAACCAGTCTTACCAAGGGACATCATGATAACCCGTAACTGGGTTCGGGAGGTCAGACATGCAGACGCTCCATGTAAAGTACTGGTATTCAGCTGCATTCGGTTAGCCTGGAAGCCGACCCCAACATAGTTGGGAAAAGGCTAGGCAGATTGAAATGCCTTTCCTTTCAGGCTGCCCGCCCCTTTATTGAGTGCACCTTTTGTGATATGGAGGAAGATGTATATTTGAATGTAGATATAGGTGGAAAGTTTTCTATTAAATTAATGGCGCTGACCACGATTGAGTTGAGATTAGCCAGAAGTATTAGTTTGTTTTACTCCTGCACTCTTAACTGGGAACTACATACCTACTTAGTAGAATAATGCTTAGAGAAAAACCATAGCCAACAAATTAGATGACACTGTACAATATTATGAAGTGGTGGCTGGCCCAGTGGTAACAGAAGCGAGTTGTAACTCGTATCTCTGAAAAAAATAATTTCTTACGATTTCATAAGACTTACTGACTTTATACAGAAAGAAGAAATGTTTGTAAAACAGTAGGCAAAAGACAAAACAGTAACGTTTAATGATTGATCATACCATTTAATGAAAAACGTTAAAGTTTACTGTCATGACGGTAACATTTTGCCTGAAACTTTAACTGTTTTCGGATCAGTAAAAAATACTGTTTTGAACGTTAGGCTCATAAGGAACTGTTTAAAGCAGTTCAGATCAATGTTTTTTCATTAATATTTACTGTTTATTTTTTTTCACTATAGGTTCGAACCCCGACAGGCGCTTTACTTTGTATCATTTATTTCATCACCACTGCTCTCAAAACAGTGAAGGAAAACATCGTTAGGAAACCGGCATGTCCTAGAACCAAAAATTCGAAGACATGTGAGATCTACCAACCCGCACTGGGCCCGCGTGGTAGATTTCAACTAGGGTTGTAACAGAACTTCCGGCTCCGCCTCCGACATACGAAGTCCTATAGTGTAATTATAATTGAACCGCGATTGTAAACCATATATTACTATTTCTTCCACATCCGCTTTCACCTCCGACTCCGCCTCCGTTAACCCCCGCATCCGCGGAGGCGAAACTCATCGCCTTCGCATCCGCCTCCGCCTCCGCAATGAAGGCCTTCGTTACAACCCTAATTTCAACCCACTCCCTCTCCAAAAGAAGAGGCCTGTGACCCAGCAGTGGGGAACATTATAGGATTATGCTGTACAATATGCAACTTATTAACACGCTGTTTTACACGAATACTCTTTAATATGTTTCTAGTATTTATTGTTTGTAAAGATGAAAATGTTTTCAGTCGAGTTTAGTCATTGTTAATGCAATGTTGTTTGTAACAAGAAGTCCAAATAAGTGCGTATGAGTAACTTGTGTTAATTATATGAATGGCACCATGTCTATGATTTATGTTGAATTGTCGCGTTGGCAAAATACAAAGTTCAGAACAAACAAGATGCTTGATGATGATCGATCGACCAATGCGGCTGTTTATAACCTACTTAGCCACGAAACAACGCACATTATACACAATGAACTAGCGTTAACATAAAATATTAATACGAACTGTACTGTTGTAAACCTCATTTTGTGAAAAGTTTCAATGTTGTATTAACATTTATTTAATCGTGCATTGGTAATTAATCGTTCATTAATAGTTAATGAGAGATTATCAGGTAGCGGTAGCCTGTTGAACGCAGTCTGCCGTTGATAAATGTTGATACATTATTTATTGAACAGGGATAAATATTTACAAAAAGACGAATGTTACGATTGATATTTTTGATTTTAAGAAGGAAACTTTTATGGCTGAATGAGGATCTAATGGATGATTTTAATTCATTTTTTGAAACAAAATGTGAGATAAGTACAAGTCATGTGCCCGATAAAACTTCATCTCGGCTAAAACTACGGACTTCCATTCAAACTCTCTGCCTCAATAGAGGTTAAATAATAATATAAGCCTTAAATAATTTAACACTTATTGGAGATGAATTTAAAAAAATAATTCCATAGTGCTCACTTTCGTTATCTATGGAACTCTTGTGCAAAATTTCATGCTTCTAGACCTAGCCGTATAAGCTGTGCGTTGTCTGTCAGTGAATGAGTGAATGAATTTAATTTATTTTTATTTAACGTACTCATTAATTGTGCTTATCCAGTTCTTTCGGGTTACTATCAATCACTGTAGGTATCACGGTAGGCAAGTCCAAACAAAACACAATACTCGTATAGTAATTATTTCACCTATATACCTGATACATAATAACCAGCTGATCTATTTTGTATTTAAATGTCAGGTGAAGTGATCTGTCAATAGTGTTAATCCCTAGTATTATGTAGAATGATAGTTCACTTCAAGCTCACTTCACACTGTTCAGTTATGTTATCACGGTGTGATTTTTACATAATAAACCGGCAGTTCTGTTTTAAGAAATCCGATTTGCGGTTATTAATTAAATAATAGAGAACATGAACATTCAGTGCACATCGGAACACATAATATTATGTAATAATAAACATAAATGATTAGAGAAGGTAGATGTTATTTAAATGCTGATCAATAGTAGGTGCTTTAAAACTTGTCGAGTGTTTCATATCTTTAAAGTGTTACCTGTAACTACTTTATAGATTTTCAGGTAATACTTAGTCTGTAATCTGTTCAAAGTTTTCTCTCAAACTGCTGGCTTCCCTGAAATGGCAAAAATACTACCAACACTGATACGAACTGTCAAGAGTTCCATTACATTATTTTGAGGCTGTACTTTACTACCAAAGGCAATTGCCACAAAGTCAGTAAGTATAGTCAGCAAAGGTAAACCGCTCCGCTACCTCCTGATCAGTTAAAAAACACCGTTGATTAGTTAAAAAAAACACCGCTTTGCTACTGTTTCGCTTCGCTCCACTACCGCCTACGGCAAAGAAGTTGGAGCTCTGTGTGACGTATTTTAATGCAAACATTCATTAGGAAAGCAATCAAGCATAGCTATGAAAGTTGACTGACGTATGACAAAGAGTGATGGTCTAACATCACTAATGAGGTCACAACTAAGTACTAAGCAAGCATACAGTTTCAACGTTTTTAGAAGTATAAATAGATACGGATCTAGGTAATTGTGTCCGCGCAGTAGTATTGTTATAAAATTATTTCATCAAAATCATCAGATAGGTTAAAAGATTGTTAAAATACATATATTCTTTAGATTACAAGACATAATTAGGTTGTCAAGTATAAGGCGGATCATACTACAACACGCCACGCGACTGGCGGAAAATAACGCGCCGGCGCGTGATTTTTTACATACAAATTCAATAAAAACGCGATTCCGCTCGGGGAATTTGGCTTTGTTTCCCGCACCCCGGCGAGTGGCGTTGTGAACCGCCTAAACTATGCACTGGCATTACCTAATATAGAATAATGTTTTATGCACCGAACACGGCCATTCGAATGTTATCAAATACTTAACCGATCAGCACACGCTCATCTGTATTAGAAAAATTATATGTTGTTACCAAGTGCAGCATATTTTTCTATTTTGCCCACCGTACGTGATTGTGTCACTCGCATAGCCAACAGTAGCTTTTGATGCAGTATTTCTATTTCCACACTAGACAGTTTTACATTATTTGCAACTGCAGACCTTGCGGGAGCACAAAACGTTTGCAGAATTGCACATGCAACAAGGGAGAGCATACGGGAAATATAAATAATATACTATCTTATTTATTATCTTCATTCACAATATTACAGTGCATATTTATATTCATCATGATTTTAAGCTCCGTTTTGGATTCGGATGTAATGAGCAGTATTTGACATAACATAATAAATTTATACATACATATTGATTGTAAAATTATCTCAACAACATCAAAGCGTCTATTTTAGTTTTAATTATTTTTAAAACTAAGTTCGAATCCAGATCTGTTCCAAGAAAATCGTAGGTATTGAAAATTTCTGATTACAGTGCAGCAGTGATTGCGTGTTAATTTATAATTTCACGTTGAAATACTGTACGGTTGCTATTATCACGATTTTCCAACGTGGATGCTCGTTTACCGATACTTTTCGATAAAATGAGGAAATTACTTTTAACAACGGGCAATTACCGTGACCTGCACCATTGGTTTCATTACCCCAATAAATAGTAAAAGTTAAAACCATTTTGTGTTCTTATAAAGCTCATTATATTATAGACAGAACATTAAACTTTAACTTTACTATAAGTAGGTTTGTAATATTAGATTTTAAGAGATAATTTCCTTAATACAACTCCATTTCGCGAATATATCGCCTAATTTAGATTCATATTGATATTTCTGGCAGCAAAAGTAGAAAATAGATGAAAACGGAATCGAGATATCCAAGGTTACTGTCGTTATTTCTGCACAGGGCCATGGTCGGGCATTTTTGTTCATCTGGACGTATTGTCTCTGTAACTGCGCCCATTCAGCGAATCTTGATTGCCGTACATGCATCACCAATTTCGTGCAGCTATTTCAATAACGAGGATTTAGACATCCGTCCCAACGCTGGCGAACAACGAGCAGCGAGTGCGTGACAGTGACGAGCGAATATTTGCTGGTATGCGTATGTAGATGTACAGACGCCAACACATCAAGCTGCTACAATATGTCAAATTAATTTAATAGATTTTCAGCTTTATCGCTAAAGTATAAGGTTCAAAGTTGATTGGGAAAATTTGACAGTTTCGGGTAGCTTGATGTGCTGGCGTCTGTACTAAGAGTGAGTCTCTCAGCGAGTGTTCTGCCTGCCAAGCGATATTCGCTAAACGAGTAGGTACTGTCTTTAATAGCCGCTCTCTTGTCGCTGCCACAAATGAGTACCTACTCGCCGGCGGCGGCGACGGTAGTATGAATAGTCAGCGATCAACTATATACACATATATGTATGTATGTATCTCTTTTACTTACACAGGACCTACAAGCTTTTGTGCGTTTCTTGAGCGAGGAAATCGTTCCCGAGTGGAGGAAAGCACCGCCGACAAGCTAGTAGTCGCTTCCTCGTCGGTGAAGGGACAAATGTCTTAAGCGATTGAGAACAACGCTGTATTGTTCCGGTTTTTCTAACCAAAATGCCGGATATAGATCTATTTCGAATGTTTCGAGTTGTTGATGCTCCAGATAGTGAAAGTTTGTTTATCATTTGTGATGACTGGTGACTTGCTCGACGGACGGCGGCATAGTGTCATGATGACTCAATGTTTGTGAACGCGCGCCTCGGTGGCTTGTTTTCAAAAGCTTGTAGATCGCATTACCAGACACCAATCAGGTGAGTGTCTTATAGAATATGTAACAGAGGGTTAGCTACCAAAAATAAATGGGAGACAGATACATTATTTATTATCGGAACGTGGATCCACGCGGGATACAATGGCTATTTAATTACGACAATCAACCGGTTCCAATTTGGCATTTTGCTAATCCCATGTATGTTGAGAAAATGATGATCCAATCCATTTGACTACATTTATCCTACAACACAATTGTATTCGGAATGTACTGTCTGTTAGCTCTTTGTGGTCCGATCGGTACTTAAAAGACACGCTTTCGTCCCTCCTGATTCTAAATACCGTACCAACATTCCCCCAGGCACACAGCATAAAACATTGTTCGCCAGAAACCAGTAGGTACCACACACTTAGCGCGTATACATAAGTATTGATGATGTTATAATAACTTCCTGTCACTGATATTCACATAGCGATAAGTAGTGTTATACAAATTTGTGTGGGGTAAGTACAACTTAAAAGTGAAAAATAAAACTTTTTTAAAACAAAAAAAAAAAACAGCTGACTTCCAAAAAAGACACTACAAAGTGAAAAATAACTTTTTACATTTCGGAAGTCGGTGTCGTTGGGTTCGCATTTTCGTTGTTTGCTACCGACTTCCGAAATTAAAGTTATTTTTCACTTTGTAGTGTCATTTTTGGAAGTCGGTTGTTTTTTTTTATCTTAAATTACTTCGTGGAGACCATTTCAACACGAATGTACAATTTCTGCCGTAAAGCGAATCTGTCTTAAAGCGAACAAGGGAGGAAAAAATACATACTATATACGAGTATAAACAAGATACATACAATAGTAAGATATTACATAAACAAAAACATGGCAAACTGACACACTTCACAAGTGTTGTTTGTCTGTTAAGATACAGGTCACCTTACACCCAATTCATGTAGGTACGGACCTTGTAGTTACATTATAAATTATGTAGTACCTGTCTTTACTCTTATGCCAACCAGTTGTAATCCATCTTGTACCTAATTATAACCACAATAACTACATAATTATGTATTTGTCGTCTGTAACTTATTTGAAATAAATAAATTTACCTATTTATTTTTATTTACCGAGTCGATTTGATCTGGTGCTTAAACCGGTAGGTACCTATGAATATAATCTAGAGCATTATACAGTTAGATAATTGTACACATGATACATGCACTCGGTATGTGCGGATTGTAGAAGCACTGAACTAGGCCAATACAATGGCCGTTGATAATGTGATACCGGCCTAGTCGGCACTCGGCAGGCACCGACCTTTGTGACGTGACGTAATGATGCGTCTTGTAACTGATTACACTCGTATGGTATGAGATTTTGATCCAACTGTAAAGGCCTATATTTAATTCTGTACGTTGACCTATATTTTGTGCCGATACAGAACAATTACTTTGAGATTTGAATATGTGTGTGTGTAGTTACTATAGGTGCACTTCTGCCGAACCCGTCGGGGAATACAGGATGTTGTTATGTTACTTTGAGATTTCGGTCAACGATGTGATTGTTGTGAAAATGAGTGCGTTTACGATTTTCCGGCTCTGCTAAATTTTTTATCCAGACTTTAACATTTATTTCAAAGGATCTGGGTTAATTTATATTTATACATGAATTATGCTATTGTACTAGGGACCGACATTAACACATTCTGAAAAAAACAAACGGAACAAAAGCGTGTACCCATTGTGTTAAAATGACTGAAATATTCATTACAACCTCAATAATTTCCTTATCCACACACGAGGCTTAAAAATACGGCCAATAACCTCTCTTTTTAATTAAGAGAATTAACACAAAGCACCAACAATTTTAGTACAATCCTGGTGAAAACATTATACACGTTGAAAAAACCGCAAAGAGCATTTCATTGTATTCGAGAGCGACCTTTTTCGGAGGTGCGAATCATTTTTCCAACTTTTTTTGGGTCAGTCTGCTGGTGAGACCGGGTCGGGTATTAAGGTCATAGCACACACATCAACTCGGAAAGGGATCGTCACCGTATCGCCTTTCGCCTCGGCGTCAAACAGGCGTCAACCTAACGAAAGCACGTAACCAAAGCGTATCAGAAGCTCCGATACGTCAACTCGGCTACGGCTAGGTGACGCCGCGCTTACAGCTCGCCGACCGCTGGTTGAGTGAGAGGGGCAAGGGTGGACGAAGAGACGTAAGCTCGGGTACGGAGAGACAAAAGCGTGGGGACGACGAGCCGTAAGCGCGGGAACTGCTAGTTGTTCCGAGGCGAGGCGATTACGGTACGATTCCGATTAGTGTGCGTTGCAGTAGGGAGTTTCATACAAAGAATACTGAATGGCTCGAGTTCATACGGTTACGATCCCTTTCCGAGTTGATATGTGTGCTATGACCTTTATACGGGAAGTATGGTGTCTCATATTTTTTTTAATGGTTTTCATGGTATAATAAGTTTCGTACTCATATCTTCTTTTTACCGACTTCACAAAAAGGAGGAGGTACTATGTTCGGATAATTGTATGTTTTTTTTTTGTATGTTTGTTCATTGATTACTCCGCCAATTGTCGACAGATTTTCAAAATTCTTTTTTTGTTTGAAAGGGTATGCTCCCGAGGTGGTCCCATTGTCACCAGATTGGAATCTGATAAGGGAATCCCATGAAAATCGAGGCAAACCCTCAAATTTTGTAGGCACACCTATAGCGATTTGGGTATTTTTTTATAGTAACTCGTGCATTTGATCTCAGAAAGCACCATTCGGTTAAGTGGAACTGATGATGAAGACCACAAATGGCCATCGGAACTACTCAGTAATAAATATTTCACGGTTTGCGATTCGATTAGGTACTAAGCACAATGCTTATCGTGAAGTGGAGCTGATGGTGACTTCTCAATCAGATCCAGTTCTCCTGGTTCTTACAAGGAGAACTCCTCAACAATTAACGTACCTGCATCGGGAAAATCAATATTTTGTAAAAAGTGATGAGCAGTTGACATTAGGCTATTGTAACTTGGATAAGCTACAAACTGGACCCCTAAAAAGTGAAAAATAAAAAACTTTTTTACAAAAAATAAAAACCACTGACTTCCAAAAAACTCTACAAAATGAAAAATAACTTTAATTTCGGAAGTCGGTGTCAATAAAAGAAAATGCGGAACTAACGACACCGACTTCCAAAATTAAAGTTATTTTTCACTTTGTAGTTTTTTTTGGAAGTCGGTAGTTTTTTTTGTAAAAAAGTTTTTGTTAGCATTAATTTACCATCCATCATGAGAATAACATTCTTCTTAAGTTCTCTGTCAGTATTTTCAATAAAAATTAACAATATTTTTCCTAATCCTGGTTCCTATCCTAATACACACAAAAATGGGTTTTGGATTTTCGAAATAGAATGATGTATATTTTAAAAACTCACCTTGATTAAGTGCAAAAGGACATGTTTCATTTTCGGCCATAAACTGTACGGTAGTGAAAAAATAGGAAATATTGTTTTATTTAGTGCATAAAGAATATTAATTATTTAAAAAAAATAATTCTTTAATGTATTCAGGGGTTCGTTTTCAGAGTTTTCTTAAGTGTACATGTTATGGCCGGAGTCCCATACAAAAACGAAACGTCTCCTTTGGTTTATCTTATTAAACTAATGCTATTCTACTTTTTCTTTGGCAAAACAATTATCACCAATTATCATTTTATTGCCTGAAAAAACATTTTTTATTTCTTTTTTTCATGCAATTTGATATAGGGCAACAAAAAATCATTCATAAAAATATTAACCAATTTAGCAAATCCACTTAATAATGCCAAACAACTCATTTAAAATTATTTATGAATATTAATTCCAGAGTAATTTATTTAAGGCATTCATATTTCTTAGCGAAGCATTCTAATGTACCAAGGCCAGCCAATTTATTTGTCAATATTATGGCATGATTCCAACAATTCCATTTATTTAGTGGAATAAATCCAGTAGTTAACGCTCTGTAGTACGCACTATGAGTTATAACAATACGTTAGCTATTCTATATTTTCTTGCGAGATTGAGTGCTTGTGAAGTGCGTGGAATAAATTAAATGGAATTGTTGTGAATGTGTGTTGTCTGACAGTGAATTAATTTAATATTTTAATTAAGCAAATAGAACTATCTTCCTTTATTTTCATAAGTATTATGTATGCCTCTGCCTGCTTGGTATAGTGGTCGCAAGCGCTACTGCTGATTGTGAGGTCCTAGTATTCGATTCCCAGGTTGGGCAAAATGTTATATGGAGTTTACCATCAGGAATTTCTCAGTAGCAGTCTGGGGTCTGGATTATACCCGGTTGATGACAATAGGCTCGCCCCCTATTACATGGGACTTAAAAATAATGGGTGTACTATAGGTACAACTTTATCTAACCTTTAGGGGAATCCAGACGTGATGCTATGTTATGTTGTTGTAACAAATAGAAGATATAGTAATTCTAAAAAGCTTGTAACTAAATTCAGTCGTAACGGCATACGTCATATCCGCGTCATGCAGTTTATAGTATGACTCGTCGCTTCGCATCGCCGACTGTGTGTTAGTCAAAGCTCCATGTTGTTCGATGAGTACAAGCTTATACGCGAATGTACGTCATGTCTTGAATAGGAATGATGTTGCTTGGTAACGGGAAACATAATATGATATACTTTCTGGCCTTCAAGTAGGCAAGGATGCATGTTACAGTTTTTATTTTATGTACGAAATATTAAAAGAGGACATACAGTATGGAAACCACATAAAGATGCAATAAATTGTACCACATACTTTTTATCGCCTTTTCTGACGATATACAAAAACATTACGAAAACGGTCGTGAAAAAAAACTGCTGTTCCCAACATTTATGTTCGCATGACTCGTCAAAATGTATGAATAAAGGATGTGAGAAGTAATTAAATAGATTATTTACTTCTCCCTTCTTCTTTATTTTCTTCTTCCTTCTCTTTTATTTTTTTTCTTTTCTTTTTTTCTGTTCTTTTTTAATTTCGTGTTTTGTATTATACATGCCATTTTAGGTTGGTAATGAAATTAAAATATTTTTACGCTAATATAGCCCACATTTTTCGATGCACTTGTATTATATTAACATTTTCAAGACCAAAGGATTTTCTTCAGAGGAGCTCGCTTAAAAACAAACTCCATTACAGAATCTTAAAAAGTTTCCAACGAAGATTTATAAGTTTCACGGATTTCTTAAAAGCAATAAAGAAAATTTCTTCAATATGCTGTGTATTTCTAACCGGCTTAGGATTTCTCTAACGAAAACGACTATTTTGTAGGTATTAGAAATCTAGAATTAACGTAATTCTAATCCTTTCCACGTTGGTGCACAAAACCTCAATCCTTTGGCTGAGGTTTTGTGCACCAACGAATAGGTACCATGATTGATTGGTAGTCTGGTAGTTAGCCCTATTCAGATCAATTCAGTTGTGAACGTGCGCTTTGGTGGCTTTACGGGTGCTTTGAGCAGCTTGAAGCGCTTTTCTACCAGGAAAACAGCGGCTTTGCGGCTGTTTCGGTTTGCGGTATAGCCGGTATAGTGTAACATTATTGGTTAAAGCTGTAATGGCTTAAGTCGGATACTAAAATACATACGACCTAAGTGACTACGAGTTATCTACTTTGGGAACGAAAAATAGGTTTATTTGTCACAGTCTAGTTACCCTGATTTATTGTCGCCTTCTCTTGAGGAATATTATAAGAGAGAAGCTGTTATTTGGTCAAATGGTCAGCTTATTTTCTTTATTGTCTTTACAGGCGATTACAACAACCAATACCGATAAACCGACGACTTATGTATTTCTATCTTTTACTGTACGTTTTCATAACTATTATCGTTAAAACGTGTTTTCAATTGTGAGCTGAGTTAGTAGTCAAAGATATTGAGGTCGGCTTCCAGTCTAACCGGATGCAGCACAAAAGTCAAAACCACATCAACCTAAAAAAAAAAAACACAAACCTATCAACATATTCCGTAGAACCGTGGCTTTTTCTCTTTCGCCTATAAAATATGAACCGTTCGAAAGTAGATTTTAAAATACAGCGAGTACATTATAAATTACCGTCTATCGGCTATCGCCTGGCTGGTTGCTCTCGCCGGGATGATCCTCCTCTCAACCGCGTTTCTTTTTTATTTTTAAACAACGCAGGCACCCTGGACCGACGTCTGAAGCCTTATAAATATAGGTACAGTGTATAAATAATGGGCAGATTTTTTTATCAACCTTTGTCGGAGGACTGTAAATTGGATCGGCCTGTTAGCGAATGTGCAGATTAAAATAGTTGGATCTTAGGTATACCTACTTACTTAAATCGGGACCTGGTTTTTGTGGCACTTTTTAGCTAGGAAAGAATATAAGCATAGGTTCTATATAGACTTCTAAGACAGACAGCACACAACCTAAACCGTTGAGGATAAGAAATTAGAAGTTAACATGAAAAACAATCCGCCATTTTAACCTACCTAAACTTTTTTGTGGCTTTTTGTAGCTTTATCTTTGTTGAAGGACCAACCGGTAGAACAGACGAGTCCTGGAGTGGAGACCGCGTAGCGACAATCTTAGTCGGCAATCGTAGGGACGCCCGCTCCCCAGTTAGATGGACCGACGACCTTAAAGTAGCTGGGATAGATTAGATGGCGAAGGACAGCATCTTGTGGCGCAGCCTGGGAGAGGCCTATGTCCAGCAGTGGACTGCGATAGGCTGAGTTAATTAAATCACTTTATTAAGCTCACAATAGGACATTTTGATACTGGATAAACATTCCAAATAAATGATTTATTAATTAATAATAATAATAATAAATCGTTTATTTCGACCAACATAAGATCATAGACACACAACCACAAATAAAATAAAATAAAAACACATACAATTAGAAAGTCCATAGATATTATTATTACATACTTCGATTGCCCAGTATTTGAACCATACAGCAATGGGTTCAGGTACTGGCAATTGAACCTCTGCGCGAATGCCCTCAGGATGCTGATAATTAAAATCGACTGAGCGTTAATCTATTATCGAAGAACTACTAAGAAATTCGTATAACTACAATATACTTCCCACAAGGTGGATCAATGAACTTGTGAATGCCGCAGGAATCCGCTGGATGCGAGAAGTCGATGTGGAGGTGCTTATGTCCAGCAGTGGACGTCTTTCGGCTGAGATGATGATGATGACGATAACTACAATAATATCAGCAGATCTTCGTCAGTGACAGTGTACTTTATGATAACATTTCCCTGAATCGTAACTCTGAAGGCTTTTTTTTTTGTGGTTGGGAAATCATCAAATGTGTGTTCCTCCTTAGCCCTTTATGTTCCGGGGCAGCGGTAACCCTTTTGGACAATCCCGCTGCCCCAGCAGGCTACGGCCCTTACGGGCCCCTTCCTTGTGATGCTAACATCTCTTTGAGGCGCGCGTGGAACTCTGAAGGCTAAGTTGTTACTTCATGTGGAAAGTTATTAATCTCATAATAATTTAACAGCTTGGTGATTAGTTGTTACGTAACGGAAATTGAAAGTAACGTCCACTTGATTACCTTTTAATATTTTAGAAGCATTAAACATTGTAGTACCTGAAGTAACAGCTTAAGGTTGAGATTCCACTGACAGCGAAGCGAAAGTGTGGCTAAAACTTCCATTTTCCTGCTTTCAATTATAGAGTAAGCAGTTAAAACTACAATTTTGAATTTGACTTGCTTGCAGGTACTCTTATAGCTCTCTTCTACTATAGACAGACGTATCTTCGCGAGGTGGAAGAGTGCTATTGCGTACCTTACCTAGAGCGAGACTATTGTGATTTATATAGCACATACGAGTAAGAGCGTTTTCGCATTTCATACAAACTTTGAAGTCCTTGTTTTTCGAAATGAAAGAACCGATTTTAATGAAACTTCATACGCATAAGCAAGATACAAAGCTCTAAAAAGTTAGTAAAGAACATTTTCGAAATGTCTTATTTAAAAAAAGATAACTGAAAATATGTTTCTATGGAAACTTTAAAATCGGTATAATTTGCCTGTCACATTATTTTTCGAAAATGTTCTTACGTAACTTTTTAAACCTTTGTATCCTGCTTATGCTTATGAAGTTTGTTTATTAAGTGTTTATTCAGAGAAATATTTTTTTACAAGATATTTATTATCCATTTGTGCAAAGCAGTTATAAATAAACATAATTTATAATGATACTTTTTCACCTATAGGAACGCTAAACTATTCATGCATTCCAATGATTATTTCAAAGATGTATTTCTTGCCTGCCTAAATGTTCTCTTAATTTTACCTACTCAAAGGAGCGCAACTTCAAATAATTATTTACAATACAAACTCATAAAGTAGAAACGTAATCTAATATTTAATGATATGCGTGCTTTGATATCATTTTATTGCGATTTCCTGTTGTCTAGGTCAACAAAAGTTTTACTGTGGAGAGAAAAGTTCGGCAGGTAAAAACCAATAACGTTACTGAGAAAAAGCTTTCTCTTCTTTTTTCAAAAGGATTTCATGTAAGCGGCTTACCTTATTCATATAAAACCAATATTGGATTAAAAAAATCTGAACTGAATCAATCCGCAATCGCCCTTGGAAGCCACGCGAGATTTTATAGTGATTAATCCGTAACCAATAAAAATCTCACAGCTTAACTATTTATTTTATATCTATAGCTTTGGATGGATAGTCGGCTGTAACCGGAGCAGTATTGCTTAGGCTCAGTTCACACATTTCACTACAATCTACTGGGACTAAATCTTCTATTTGTAGCTTTATAACATTTTTGTTATTTATTCTCCAAGGATTTCTCCAAAAGAGCCTGTCTAATGGATATTTCATAAAGCACTTTGCTATTTGCTTTACTTTTCAAATAAACCGTTTATCACACATAGACATAAGAAATTTGTTTTCTCTTTACGGGGAAGACGAACATATTACTTATTTACAGAATATTGATGTGAAAAGTTCTTTATATTACTTTGAAGTCTACAATCCTCATCATCATAATCATCTTCAAAAGAATCCACTAATTGATAATAAGTAGTTACAGAAAAGTAGTCAAAACAATTTCAACTTTGGTAAAAACAACGCATGAAAATGTTAAACATTGAGTGCGATTTTAAACAAAACAAAACATTCGTAATGCGTAAGTTTTAGTGAATCATTAGTCATTAAAATAAACGTTTTATTAGAACAAAGATGTGGTATACCATCAAAGAAGATTGAAAGTTTAATTTTAAATTGTACAAGAACTTGCCTTTGTTTTACCTTTGTTTTTACCTAAATGGAAAGTTTTTCTCTTTTATTGTACCGTGCTTTCGATTTTGTTACGTGAGGAAATCAAGTAAGTACCTACCCTATATACCTATATTATTTTGAATTATTATTTTGAAAGACTAGCTATTGTCTATCGGCTGCCAGATTAAGATAAAATGTTTGTTTCACTATGAAAATTTAATTAAATCGACATCTATTATTAACTAGCTTCTGCAGTGCGATTCTGTAACCATCTCTCCGTGAAAACTTAGGTGAAGTGAGCGTGGAGTGAGCTGTCAGTGTCATCCTGATGCTAGGGATTGATACTCTTGACAGCTCACTCTAAGCTCACTTTACCTAACTTTTCACGATGAGATTTTTACAGAATCGATCAGCTGGTCACAACTTTGTCTGGATGAAATTTCTTGTTCCCCGACCCACCGCGTCGCGTCGAACCGCCTGCCCGCGCTGTTACTTTGTGTTCGCTTGGTGTTCTTTCTGACTTTGCTCGGCTCCTAAGAGTCGTAGTGTAACGTTAAATAGCCTTTTTCAAGAGTCGGGCTATCAAATGTATAATCAATTTTGCAAATCCGACTGATAGTTCCGGAGATTAGCGCGAACAAACAAATAACCAAACTTTTCAGCTTTATTATATTATTATAGGTATTATATAACATTTTCAAGTGAAAATCCCTAAAATAGTCGAATACTCGGATTCAGTAAACTACTAAAGTTGACATCAAATTCCAGCGAAAATCCGTGTAACTGCCAATAACAGAGCAGCGATATCCAACTAAAATATCGGGACGGATTTATCAGTTCACCGAAAATCAAATACAAAAGCTTTATCAAGAGGGATTCTATTGAAATCTGTTGTACACTGTATTTTGTTCTTGTGGATTTGAATGAAAATACTTCAAGTTTATCGAAATCCTTAGCATGAACAGAGTTTCAGTCGAACTTAATTTAAAATCATTAGGGATGAATACACGGTACATATCTTCCAAATAAACGACAAAATATAACAGTATTTATGCAGAGATGATAAAGCGGGGCATAATTAAGTACCTATTCAAAAAGTAGTGTCAAAACCTACCGCTTAAAAATATGACAATGATTTTTAAAATGGTCTGGAATTAGAAGAAAAGGATTGAATACTCTTTATTATGTACACCATAAGAATGTAGAAATTGTACATAGGACGGTGATGTTTTAAAGACAACCTTTGGGTGGATTTAAAGTAAGAAAGATGTGGTACAACATTTACATGTACAATATATGCTTAGATACATAAAACATAATTATATTACGGTACTAGTTAATGCCCGCCGATTCGACCGCGTGGATGTCAGAAATTATTCCACGGGAACATGCTACAGGGTAAAAAAGTATATGCCTATTTTACTCCTTACAACATAAGCTATCTAACAGTGAAAGTCCCGTCAGAATCCGATCAGCCGTTACGGACAAAAAGAAAGACAAAAAATAAATAAAATTTGTTTTTGTTATCAATACCTATGCCATATATTACACACCCTATAATAATATACTTTCTTATGCATTTAGTAAAAAGCTGTTATTTTGACATTACAAACAGACACTTAAATTTTATATTTTTGCATGTATGTATAGATTGCGATTTGCGATACATCCAATAACGCTGGTAGTGTAACGATGTGCTGTATCCAACACGACATAACAAGCATCAGTCGACAGTCACAAGCAGTTTCAGTGTTTCACAAACAATCTCGAACATCCGAATTGCTACGGATTTCAGTCACTGCTGATGACGTTAATATTCAACGCAAACGTGACGCAACGAGTTTGTCCAACGACAGGTTTCCGTAGAAAAATTGCTCTCGATATAATATTACTTATATCGAGTGAGATTGCGTATGAATTTTATTGAATAACTGCCACTTCTCGATATTCGATTTTCTGAAATATTATTCAGATTCTGTTAAGCAAGAATGTCGGATAACATTATGTATCAAGGGTAGTTCAGACTACGCTATACTACATTGCTGTATTAAAGCATTATTGCGTCATAAGCTGTAACTATATAGCATGACGTTCACACCGGCAAGCCGGTCAACTGTGTATAACAAGTTATTTGACGGCGATCCGTCATAAAGTGCACACACATTAGATAGCACTAGCGTGAAAAGCTCATCAAGCGATGACATGACATGATATGAAATATTTCACTCCATTCTCCGATGTTTTTTTCAAAATTAATGTTATGTAAGTAATTCTGAGAAAAAAAAAGTAATCGGAAAATGGTACTTTAGAGCTCTGAGAATCGCTCAAGTTTATCGCGTACAGCAAGCCAATGTATGTGAACGTGTCCATATAAAATGTATGCCGAGCGATATTGTTTTGCTATACAATATTTGCTATATGCTATACAGTATGGAAGCCACATTTTTATGCAATAAATTATACCACATATTTGTTATCGCCTTTTCTGACTATATTATTATTAACTTATGTTGATATTTGTGTTCGCATAACTCGTCAAAATATAGGGAACAGCAGATTTTTTTCCGCGACCGATTTCGTTCATTTTTTGTATATCGCCAGAAAAGGCGATAGCAAGTATGTGGAAAAATTTATTGCATATACCGTTTCCATATTGTATATTATAGCGTAATCTGAACTTTTATTGGTAGGTATTGGAATACTTCGCGATTGAATTTTAGACGTAAAAGGAGAAAACCGAATGGTAAGGAATATGACGATTTCAACGAAAGGAATAAAAAGTCAGACTGTAGTCATATGCATGCTAATGAGACTAGAGCAGTTGCTTTGAGCAAAGCGAGAACCAGAACTGGATAAGGGAATAATCTTCTGCAGATGAAGAGAAATTCTCAATTGGATTCGCTATGAAGCCTTTTATATTCCCTGACTAAAGAATGTTTTGTTGTATTTTGTAAATAAATGCTTTAAGTTACAGAAATAAGCACTTGACGTAAGTGGCTTAATTTGAGTGATTTGGTTCTTCAGGCCCTCGTTAGCCATATAATTTAGGATTTCATAATGCATTGATTTTTTTCAAAGATGATTTGATTTTTTTATAAGTCATGTCATGCCATTTTTGATAAGTAATAAAAATAAATAGTTTATTTACCAATTTATTCACTTATTTACTTCTTTTTAATTTCCATTATAATAAAAATAAACAAGTCCTAAAATGATTGTAACAAAAGGAAGCATAATTTCAATATTTTAACTTGTGGACTCAATTCTAAGTTGAGCCTGGTTCGTGGAGTTCTTGATAGTTTTAAATTTAAACAATTTGAGATTTCAGGGTGGATACTGTATTAGAAATTTATTTATATATTTTTTTTATTAGTCTAAACTATTATTTTATAGAGAAAAGATTTGATTACTTATGTCAAAAAATACTTAACCCATTTAAAAAGTCTACATTACAGCGAGTAACATGGGCTCTACTTTTTAGTATATTATGGTGTCTAAGGACTTCCACGTGGACAAAGTCGCGGGTAGAAGTTAATTAATAATATTTTGAAAGAATTAAGTAATAGCAAACAATCATAAAAGTTTGACTTCCCCCTTTGATTCCTTCTAACATACAAATCACCTAATTTAACTTAGTAAGTAAGTTTTAGTATTCACTTAAAGGTAAATACTCTTCAAACCACCCTAAGGAAGTTAGGGAACTACTTAGAAATTCACTTAAAATAAGTGGACCCTTAAAACAAACGTTTTTTACTCCATTAAGCCGTCGTTTAATGTAGTAAAAGGAACTTCAAATAATTAAGGCACTATCAAATTAAACATTGTGTGAAGTGTTTTCACGGAAATTCTGGAAGATTATAGTAATTTACACATAACGTAACACCACGCCTGTAATCCTCGAAGGGTCAGGCAGAGGTGTAGATCAGTGGCGTGCATTGGTTTTAAGGATAGGTAGGCAGGCATTAGGCCGGGTCTAGTCTAGGCAGACGCGGTCACTAATCAGAAACATAAAACAAAAGTATATATTTTGAATGTTCAAATTATTTTCTTACCCACGTTTGATAATTTAGTCAGTTTCTTAATTGTGGGGCACACACACTAAAATGTAATTGAGAGGCTTATGGTGATTTATTGAGGTAGGCACTGCTTATATGCCTTTATGTAATGCACGCCACTGGTGTAGATCATATAGAAAATCCATACTTCGCCAGTCATTTTTAAGTCCCATATAACAGGGGGCGAGACCATTGCCATCAATCGGGCGCAAATCCAGGCCCCGTACTGCTACTGAATAATTTATTTTATAAAAAAAGGCATGTTGGTCTATCTAGTCAATGCCAGACATCCGTGTTTCATAAAACAATTATCTTCATCTGCCTAGCCTTTTCCCAACTATGTTGGGTTCGGCTTCCAGTCTAACTGGATGCAGCATTCCAGTATTTTACATGGAGTGACTGCTTATCTGACCTCCACAACCCAGTTACCTACTGGGTAATATGATACCCCTTGTCAGACTTTCGGGCTTCTGACTACCCGTAACGACTGTCAAAGATCCACGAATGACAGCTGGGACCAACGGCTTAACGTGCTTACTGAGGCACGGAGGGGTCTTGGTATGTAAAGATGGTCACCTATCTACAGACCAACCGCGGCAAGCGTAGCTTAACCTGATCGTTCGACCTGTGCGGCTGTTATTATTTAGACATGGACCGTGTTTGATAAAACAATTTTATGGTATTTAGATATTATCAAATTATAAAATAATATTAAGATTGGTCAATGATTGATTCAAGGGGCAGGGTGTTTTCAATAAATGAAGCACTAAATGAAAATTTTCCTGTTGGAACCACAAATATTACGTACATTAACTTATTTGGCGCCAGGAATTTTATCTTGTTTCTTCAATATTTTTTTACAGAAATCGCACACTCTAATGCAGGCCATACACGTAACAATATATTCACACAAGTTTAGACTTGTACAAGTCTGCGTGACACCGAATGGCTCCAATACTTATGCTAATTCATCCGACAAACGTTTAGTGCAAATCCCTAACGGCACCAGATCACTCTCATAAAATAAAAAAATCAAATTTCTATTTCCACCTTCCATCTTGCGCCGCATGCCCTGATACAACAGAATACTCTTTTTTATGTACACCATATAAATTACAGATTATAAATGTATAAATACAATGGGCGGTCTTATCTCTGAGAGCGATCTTTTAAGGACAACCTTTGGATGGATTAAAAAGGAGATGGAGAGACAATACTGTGGGTAGTCTGTGGTGTTCCACGTCTTGATGGCCTTATAATATGACTGCGTCAGTGAGTGCAGTTCGCGTAAATGAACTTTGGACCAAACATATAATATACTTTTTACCACCGATACGCTAAAAAGAAGAAGTATTCAAACAAACTTAACGATGTATATCATTAAGGGAGCGTTCCCAGAAATCAATTCCACATTCCGATAAATGGGGTAATGATTCGAGTCATATGCTTCGTACGATTTATTCACACTCGTTAGAGCAAATTGTTCGCTTGCTCGTTATAAGAAGTGCCTTATTACACGAGTATCGATTTGAATCGAGGAGTTTTATCAAAGAAAAATGTTCTCGGAGAATGTGAGGTGTCGTGTTATTCCGCCCCTTTACTGTGCGATGGCTAGACGATTCCGAATCGTGTTTTATAGCTCAGTGCGTGTGGTTTATGGGATAAATTTGAAGATAACATTGCAATTTGATTTTTAATGGTGGGATGCTTAGGCTGTGTTTTGCAATCACTTAATTTTTTAACGCGTTGATGAATATTCTTGCTATCACATCACATTTGTTTGGACTCAAAAAAAAAGCCCTCACAAATTACATTGAAATAGAGCTTCCAAGTTCAATTATAGAATTAGTAAAAATATTTGGTATTTACCTACTATTTAGTTGGTTAAAAAGTTGGTATATAACCTAAATATAAACAGTTTCAAAAGAGTTTGGCTTTATTCAGAATTAAAATGATATGTACAGTCAGCAAAGGAGATCAGTATACAGGGTCGTCGAATATAGTTGAAGTTTAGTAAGAAACCGATTGATGTTTTCGAATGAAATTTAATTTGATAAATGAACTGTTTGTTTTCTATTAATTAAATTAAATTTTATTCGAAAACATCAACCGGTTTCTTACTAAACTTCAACTAAATTCGACAACCCTGGATACTTATCTCCTTTGCTGACTGTACATAAATTTAAAAAAATTAAGAAAATAAATATATTTGATTTTTTTAAAAATAGTTTAACAACTTATACTACCTACTAATATAATAGTGGTATATTTATTTATTTATTTATTTAATACTTCAAGCACATAAATGTACAGAGGCGGACTTAATGCCATAGGCATTTTCTACCAGTCAACCTTTGGGTGATGCAGAGACAAACAGTGGTAGGTGCAATCATGAAAATTGAGGAATAAATATTTTAAATATAAAGATACGCATAAACCTATTAAAACTATGAATATAATATATACCTAGTTACATACATATATATATATATATATAAGCACAAATAAATATATATAAATACATGAATATACTTACTAAAAATAAATTAGACAAACAATGAGATAAAAATATTACCAATATTATCAACTTATACCTAATTTATCAATAAAAAATAGCGTGTTAAAAATAACAGGATTATATTCTAAAGTTTCCAATTAGGTTTCTATTATTAGATAAAGATTTTCTAAACATATCGCTGGTGTAATAAAATTAAAAACTTCCAAACAAAAACTTACGGAGCATTTTTCCAAGAAAATGTTAATTGCCACTTGCCGGTCCAAGTTTTTAACGTTGTTATTTAATAACGAGCTGTTAGCTGGTAGACGAAGCTTATTTAAAGTATTTTACTTTGACTACTCAATTTTAGATTAACTAAAATAAAAGATCGTTAAAATAAAAGTTTTTATTAGTGTAACATAAACAACATAACATCACACCTGTAATTCCTGAAGGGTAGGCAGTGATACCCATAGCACACCCAAATTTCGTCAATTATGTTTAAGACCCATGTAATATCCTATTGTCATTTTATATACATAAATAGATAAAGAAAAAGAGAAGACATTTATTTGAAAAAGCTCACAATAGCCGATAGCTTTTCTACTCAATATTTTCTATAAAGCACATAAATAAATAAATAGATAGATAAAGAAAAAGAGAAGACATTTATTTGAAAAAGCTCACAATAGCCGATAGCCTTTCTACTCAATATTTTCTATAAAGCACATAAATAAATAAATAGATAAAGAAAAAGAGAAGACATTTATTTGAAAAAGCTCACAATAGCCGATAGCCTTTCTACTCAATATTTTCTATAAAGCACATAACATGTAAAGCAACACTATAACCACATTGAAGGCAACATTCATTTAGTCAAGAAAGCCTTATTCAACGCAGTCGCTGCAGGAACGGAGGGGGGTGTAAACTAGGCCAGGCCCACTATATACGCCTATCTCGGCCTTATCTCGCGGTTCCGAGGCGATTATGACGTTAACAATACTCTTTTGTTCTCTATCTCACTCTAGCTACTGTCCTACAGAATGCTGGAGGTACAAAAGTTCATAGATGGAGAAATGGTATGGAAAAGGGTAATTCTTCATCTTTTTAATAAGTTTTCCGCATTTTAGAGTTTAGAAATCAATGCTTTAGGGCGGAAACCAAAACTACGAGAAATAGAAAAAGTCAATTTAAGAATCAAAAATAAAACAAACAACTTTCAACATGAAATCCCGTAACAAACAATTATTATTCAAAGTGAAAGTTAAACTAAATGATTTGCATTTATTTCAAGTAGGACGTTACACGCACTTTTGAACGTCAAAAACAAGAAAATAGAACTGATTCTATGTGCCCTTTCCGAAAGGTGTTTCGTATGGACTTCTCTATAAGTATAAGTACATTAATTACAATTATTCTTGGGTGAAACGATTTCTGTTTAACATTACGTCTTTTGCCTTTCCAAATAAGATACTATTATGTCAACGAAGATAAAAGAAAAAACATAATAACATAATCCCGAGAAAGTAATACATCAAGTGAAGAAACCGTATTGTGAAGGCGATGACTCACCCATCCGTCTCTATTTACGGACAATCGCGAAGGACGCTTTGTTACGAATGTGGCCTCAGATGCCGAAATACCTTACGTTGACGACACCTGGAATTTTATCTGCGAGAGAAAATTGCGTACCAATACGTCAAATATTAATGTTTTTTTTTTTTTGACATTTATAAGAGTAGTACCGACCATTATAATAATATGTCAATACCACATGTATTGACATATTATTATAATGGTCGGTAAAGCTACGGTTTCCTAGAAAAAGGATGACGGCACATAATGGCAGTAGTGACAGCTGTCACGAAAATGATGACAGCGGCAAAGATTTAAACCGCTAAATACGCCCTTACCGCGTCAAAAGATAGTCGCAGTTTCGTTTTGACACCTAGTAGTTTCTGTTCGGTTTTGACACCTCTGCTGACACACAAGGACCCAGTGACTTGACTTGATTGTCATGGAATAGTATTTAATAATGTGTGAGCTCACTCTTCTCAGTATGGAAACCTTTTTGAGAGATTAAGTATGGTGAGGGCAAATCTAGCGATTTAGATCTTTGGACAGCGGGGTTTGACTTTACGGTGTCATAAACGCTCTCTAGGAAAACACACCAACTTACTTTCATACATAGTGTTTCAGTGACATCATTCACCAGCAAATTACGGACGCTATGTGGGTGGTCACCGCTTTTCTAAGAAACTGTAGCTTTCATCAGACTTCACCAGTCTTGATATAATTAAGTATCATTACATCACTTTGTATTCTTGGAAGTTTTTTCTTCAAAAGGTTTAAACATTCTCATAAAACCATTTTATGCTCAGCTATATCTACCTAATGTGTATTTTAATAAATACTTTTTCTAGATGCCCACAAAATACACAAAACTTTGTACAGTTTTGTGTATTTTGTGGGCATCTATCATCATCATCTATCTTTGTTATAAAATGAGCTCTCGATCAAAAACGTACAAACTTTGCTGGGGCGTTGCTTAGTTTGTTTCTTTATATTTTGCTTTTTGAATTTTTCCGGTATACTTATTTGCGAAAGTATACGAGAGGTAGAAACACCGAAATTATTTTAACAAAATGGCACAGAAGCACAAGCCACCTATGGCATATACCTAGAACAAGAAAATGTAAAATATTTTGTGTGTATATAATTAGAACTAGTGAATAATAGATTGGACGACGCAGATCTATGTTCGATCTGGTCTTTTTCCTTTAGTGAATTCTTTCTTAGAACACTGCTATGACCCAGGTACATTGAAAATTTTACTAAGTACAAATCTTATTAAAAAAAAAACTGTATTATTGTTAGAGCTAGAGAGGTAGATAATTTGTGACCTACCTACCTACTTAGAAATAAATCGCAGTGATCCGAGTGGTGGATAGATTTTGGTTTTGCTTCTATGCAATAAATACAGAATGTAAGTGTAAAGAAGCCATAGGTTCGATCGTGGATGGTGCATTTTACTCTGCACTCGTTAAATGTATCTTCGAACAAGTACTTGCGGTTAAATTGACCGTACCCCATTACCAAGCAGCTAGTTCTCAAACCGAAGCCAGTGCATAATGAAGTGTAAACCTCTGCAGTCTAAACGAGGCACTCGCCTAAACGCGCGGTCGATTGTCGCCGCCCGGGTCGACCGCACTCGGTCTTAATTGTCATCCAACAAGAAAACAAGCGTGTGCATAGCCGATCAGCCGCGAAACACGTGTCACGGGATACACCGTGGGGCAACACAGACAGAATAACTATAAATGACACAATATTTCAACAAAAAAATATTAAAAAAGTAACAATACTCATCAAAAATCTCCATTTACTCACCTTTTAACGTCCGAACTGAACAGCTGTAGAATTTAATCAAACTTCTTATCCAGACACAATGAACCCGATCCAAGAAACTTTTAATTTAGTTAGCTGCTATCACGAAAAGACAGGTATCTGGAACAAGCAGAGAATCTTTTGTCTATTATAAAATCCTACTAATATTATAAATGCGAAAGTTTGTATGTATGGATGTATGGATGTTTGTTACTCTTTCACGCGAAAACTACTGAACGGATTTTGATGAAACTTTACAGTAATATAGCTTATACATCAGAATAACACATAGGATACTTTTTATCCCGATATTCCCACGGGATCAAAACTTACGCGGGTGAAACCGCGGGGCGCAGCTAGTACAGAAATAAAGCACAGAATTTTCCAACTCAATTTTTCAATACAGATTAAGCCGAAGTTTTGTAATTGGATTTTCGAAGTACGAGGGCTTTTAGTTAAGCCTATTGTCTAGATATTATGGGTCCATAGTGATGTGCTGATACTTTAAAGGGGTGTCAGTCATCGTCAATATTCGATGTATCCGTACGGCACGTCACTATTTGTGGCGTGTTTAGAATATGACAGGTTATTTGTTGATTTGTTCGTTGTTGAAGCATGATATGTCTATTGTCATTGTTATCACTATTTTTCTAGCGGGAAAAATGGAAAACTTATGCAAGCACGGTTGTATGCAGCTAGTTCGAAACATAGTTAGCGATTTTAAAGGATTTATTGAGGTTGTTATTTCATTGTTAAGAACCTACAGTAGAACATAGTTATGAATATAATATCGGAAACTAAAAAGGTTTTGGACATATTTGCTTTCTCGTAAAGAACCTGTACGTTGAGTCTTTGTGCTCCTTAAGTTCTGAGTTGAGCTGCACGATTACTGACAAATGCGTGCACTGACTGAACTGGTTCCTTTCTCAAAAGACCATCTCAAACATTAATCTGCATGGCTGTTATATGGCTAGGCCAAGATTAAGTGTATCAATGTAAGAGTAATCAATGACGAAATACCGAACTCATATAGTTTTATTTTAAAATCAACGTTATTTTAAATAAATAGAAATAAATATAATTTACGAATAACAACAGTGAAGTGTGAGACCATTGGTAAAGACAATCTCTCCACACAATTTATCAAGCTTTCAAGTATTTAAGTATTTACCGCTATGATTTTGTTAGGTTTAAGTTATCACCTCGTAAAGTCCATGTGCGCATTATAATGTATTGCAATGATTTTTTTATTTTGAGTATCATTTGGTCAAACCTTATTTAGTAGAAGCATATTTTGTTCCTTTTGTATTTCATTTGCTGTAAGTTTATTTCAGTGTTTAATTGTTTTTATGCTTGCTTATTTTTTATCGGGTCGGGTCGTATATTATTGTAATAATACGGTGTGCGCACGTGCACTATGTGTACTAGAAATAAATGGAAAGCGTTGTACAACGTCAATCACTGCACACGTCATCATACAGTTTATTTGTATTTATTTTTTTAATTGGAAAAAAAAGATCAACATCTAAAATGTTTTTTGCTGCTACTTACTACACCAATCATTTACAGGCTGCGTCTAGAGACGACAGTACCTACTAATACAATTCGTGGTGCTGAAAATGCGCCGAGGAAATATCTTTTGTAACAAACCGCCTACGAAGCTTTCAGTTTCTTAAACGTCATTTGTGCCGTAGTCCGAGTACCTAAACGATGACACGCTTGGTTTGTTTGGAAAGTGTTGAGAACGCGGGCTCTGGCTGCGGCTGCCGATGCGTCTTCGTGCTTAGTGCAAAATCAGAAGCTTTAAACGCAGTTTGAGCTTGTATCCCCATCTACTTCTTATCAGTAGTTACATTGTGTTAACGTAGATAGAATTACACGACTAGACGCATTAATCAAATTGACAGCTGCTGCCCGGCGGCATATGCCAATTTGGGGTGCTTTCAGTACGTAGGATTTACTAGGAAACTATTCCGACCGTTGGTACTTCGTATCCCTAATAACGTCTATTACCGATAACTCAACCGGTAACGTCAGATTACATTTTAAAACCACTATTACTACATTCAAGATATCAATACCACTTTGGTAAATATAATTGTTGCAGTTTGGAATTAAGACTTGCTCAACTAAAAAAAAAAAATGTTACACGGATTATTAATGAATTATATAATAATCCCAAATTGCCAATGTGTAAACCCTATTTGACATTTGTAACGCTTTACTAAGGTATTAACATAGTTATTTCCCTTTCATTATAATTTCGAACATCATTACGGTGATAAGTCCTATTCATGTCTTATAAATTTGTGAATAAATATTAAGATAGATATAGTTAAATATTTAGGCTCCTGGCGAAATAATAACATCCGAGCAGGACGATCGCCGTCTGTGAATGGGTGACCATCTTTACATACCGAGTCCCCTCCGTGCCTCGGAAAGCACGCTAAGCCGTTGGTCCCGGCTGTCATTCGTGGATCTTTGACAGTTGTTACGGGAAGTCAGAAGCCCGAAAGTCTGACAACCAGTCTTACCAAGGTTACCCAGTAATTGGGTTGTGGAGGTCAGTGATAGGCAGTCACTCCGTGTAAAATACTGGTATTCAGCTGCATCCGGTTACACTGGGATCCGACCCCAACATAGTTGGGAAAAGGCTAGGCAGATGATGGTGATAGTTAAATATTCAGACCGCTTTCACACTTAGGCGACTTTACCAGCGCGACAGTTGCGCGGCAGACGCGCGACCGTCACTCAGTCAGAATTTTATTATAAATGATAAACAGAAGCGCGGCCGGCGCGTGCGGCCTCCACGTGCGTTCAGTCGGTGATGAATCACTGTTGCAAACGGAAGTGATTATAGACTACGCAATGAGCGAGTTTGACACCGAACGATTAGATCTAAGCTATGGCGCGGCTGCCTGTTCTTCTAATGTGAAGGCATCTGCTTCTGCCGCGCTACTATCGCGCTGCTAACGTCCTAATGTGAAAAAGGCCTTTAATGTAACTAAATCATTTTAACAACTTGACTTAATGCTTACTACTACTTAATACTTGATTTTACTTAATTATATGTAAAGAAAGGTTAATATTAATGCAGGTATTTATTATAAATTTTCCGGAATAAATTCTCTAAATGATAATAAAAATTGCATCTAAACGCTGTCACACTGACCGACACGACGACTTAAATTTATAGTAGGAATGTATATAGGTAGATGAAGTACGACTATGTGTATATGACTTAAAATAAAAATTAAGCACCCATATAGATACTTCTAAATGTCAGAGTAGTTTAGCAACTTCATTGGAGCTAATAATATTAGTCTAGAGCAAATAGAATGAGTCAGTGTGTTGACATAAATATGTCATCAAAGCTCTTTCCTTTGTGCGCTGGCGTCTGAACGACTTCGGATGATTTATGGCTTTCGTTGAACTGAACAGCTAGATTGGATGAAGTTGAATACTGCAATAACAGTTTGAGAATAATAAGTACTATTATATTACAGATTTTACGCGATTGTGGGCAAGAAAACAGCTTCACTACAGAGCATTCACGATTTATTTGTCAAAAATGCAAAAAAATATGAATTAATGGAAAAATAACTTTAATTCCTACACAATAAAGTTCACTAAACGTAAAAAAATGACTACAAACATTTTTCAATAGTGGTAGTCACTTTGAAATAAACATAATTGTCATTGAAATAAAGTTGATATTTGTTTAACTTGAAATAGGGTGGGGGCGTACAGCACTGAGGAGAGCGACAGACAGTCGCAAGCGCATTCTGAGAACTGTAGCGGAGAGTTTCAGCTCTTTAATCGTAAAATAGTAGGTACCTATGTGCGGAAGGTAATTGGTACTAATACTAGATTTGAGAAATTATGGATTCCGAGTTCCGAAATAAAAATAATAATAATTATTATACCTACCCTATATACCCACTATGTCATTATCGTATTTCTCTGTTTCTTATAAGTAATTAAATGGTTTTGATAAAGTCTGTAACTGTTTTTCCGGCAGTTTCCCTATTAATCATTATACATAAAACGTTCCACACATTTACATCGTATGTTTTTCATCGATTTACTTAAAATTTTTCTCAACAACATAAATTAACAGAACTAACAAAGCTCGTTAACCCATTCACACCTCCGCACCTTCATAAATATTTGAACATAATATCAATAATTATGAACCGTATGAATTCAAACAAAGCTAACAATACTGATTTACCTACAAGAACTATGCACTTCTCGCTGAAATTACACATGCCCGTTCTATATCCACTCGGAACTCATAGAAATTCCTGTCTAATATATTAAAATAGACGTATTACAAATACACACTGGAGCATAAATCAATTTATTGTTGAAACGAACGCTGCGCAAGAGCATTGCGCAAACGCAGAATTGAGACGTGGCGCCGATGATTAGTATTTCGTTAAACTTGTTCGTTTTTAACACCTTACTGAATTCACAGAGAAGTTCTTATATACCTAAATTTATGTTGGTATAACTAAGTAAAACAAACCGTATCTGTAGGTACATTTTGACTGCGTAGATTAGGTACTTTTCCATAAAAAAGCTTTTTTGATAATTGCGGAAAAATATCTCTGCTAGGGGATCTAGAATTATGTGCTGAATTCATGGCTTCAGTTTGCGCTTCGAGTCAACGTGATATACAGGGTGGTATGCACCTCTCTGTACCTATATCGCGTAAAATTATTTGATCGGTGTTTGCTATACCTGACAAAACTATTAAAACTTTTCGCGACAAACAAAAAGAAACAAACCTTCATGTCACATCACTGGCTCTTTCTTTCAAAAAGTACGACACTAATGCATCTGGCTCGATATCGCTAACAGACACGCTATAGCGTGTTAGCTCGAAAGATCACGATACAGTAATTAATGATGAGGAAGACAGTCGGCTAAGATTGTTGTGCCGATTGCTCTATCTACTTTTTTAAAGGGAACGAGTTTTCTTTTACTAGAGAACTCGACCCTTTAGTACCGCTTTTAGGATTTTCTGTGGTGAAATTTTAAAAAATGCAGTGTAAATCTTTTAATCATTTTATTCAACCATGCAAACTTAAATCACATGAGGTGGTACTTTCCTCACACCTAGATATAATTATTAATAATCAAACAATCTGATATACGAGAAAAAATGATGTGCAGGAAATGAAAATTGCAAATCACCGAATACCGAAATCGAAAACAAAATTCGGGCAGACTCTAGTACGAAGCAAAAATATAAGTGCGCCCATAGGTAGGTACTATGTCACGGTCGTTATACACTTATCTACGTCATTCGCCACTTTAGTCGCGCACAGGTAGCGATATTAGGTCCCCCCGGAGAAAAGCCTATTGCCTTTTATCAGGCACAATGCTTTCCAATCCTGGGCTTTCAACGATATTATTTCTACGAGAAAACCGTTGTTCGAATTTTCTTTAGAGAACTTAACCTTGTTTTAACATTTAGCCAAGTATTGGGTTCCTTACATGATTGCTGTAACCTTATCTAACCAATGAGCCTTCAAAAAACTCGATACAACATAACATGACGAAAAAGTGAATGACAAGCAGTAAACGGAAACATACTCAGAACGAAGCAAGTTTATAAAATGCTTGTAAAAAATAATGGTTCGTGCTGGGTAATTCTACGATAAGAGGTAACTTGTGCGGCAATCAGTTTAAAATATAAATTTTATTCTATAAGTTGTTATTTTTTGCAATGAAACACATCACCTAAATGCACTTTATTAAATAACGTCACGATTAAATGCCTAATTAAAGTATATTTTTCTGAAATTCCTTGTAAAGTCTAAAAAAGTCTCTACCCTGGCCTGTCCCCCTGTCGGTTTCAGTTTAATTTGCAAACGATACGTACCTTCTTTGTATCAGTTATTAAAGTAAAGTAAGTTAAACACAAATTTCAATAAATATATTTAAGTATTGTTAAGGAAAAATAGAACTAAATTTATTTATTTGCAATATTTTTTAAACTTAACTTTTGTCCCAATGTTTTTGGGTATCTACCCTGGCAAATTTAATTCCGCTACTACAAACACAAATTTTAAAACGGCCATATTCCAAATAGCGCTCCAGGTCATCTATCAACGTGAAGTTAGCAATGCAAACACGTGAGCCCTTAAGAGTGCCGACATTTGTAAGTTGTTGCGACGCGTTGGTTCAAAGTGTTGGTTTCGCGAGGTCATTGTGTCTCTCCACTGGTAAGTCATAAAAGTTATATTATTCATTTAATTTATTTGCATTTACTGGTCTAATTTAATAATAATGCAATAGTTTAAGTGTGATACATAATGTACAGAAACATTTTTTATGTCAATTAAAACAATATAATTTATCATGAAAACGTCTCTCCCCTGCCATATTTCCCCTGGCAAGATAACTGTCAGGAGAGAGACTTGTTGACCAGGGGAGATAATGTTAGTGCAAACAAACTTAGATATAGCATATTTTTTATCAACAAACAGATTTAAATAATTTTGGTAAATTCTTAAAACTGAAAAATAAAGGAGGTTCTCAGTTCATATTGTTATTATATTATTGTCTAATATTATTACAGATCATGGAACCGCGGAAAAAGTTAACACGTGAAGAAAGATTACAGAAGAAACGTGAAGCGAGAGTACGATATGAAAAGATTAAAAATGATCCCGAAAAATATGAATCGCAAAAGCAAAAAGAAAAGGCAAAATATTTAAAAAAGAGAAAGGAATTATAAAAACTGTCGACCAAATGACTCCTAGAGAGCAATATAGGCAAGAGAGTGCCTTTAATTTATATTTTTAATTTTATTTTATGATTAAAACATGTTCATTTAGTGAAATGTAGCATAGATACAGGTAATATGAAAAATATCCTGACTATCGCAAGTCTGATTATTTGTATTACTTATATGCGCAAAACCTGAAAATAGTTTGTTTAAATGGACTACTGAATCGATTTCAGTCATTTTTAATATACGTTTTTTTTTTCAAAAATTAGGTATGTATTTTGCCATACTGTCCGTCGTTTGAGCCAAAGAAAATTAAGTCTTATTTTATGCCAATAAGACTCAATTTTGAATGCATAAAATAATGCTACGATCAACACGATTTTCTTAATAAAAATAGCTTTAAAAAAATAGTTATGGTCATTGTATTATGCTTTTAACTTAATGCTCTAATTGGGGTGTATGAGGTTTTGCGCATTTAACCTTACACATTGTATAATTAGTATTAATAAAATAATATTTTATTATTTGTTGTATTGTAATGACACTAAAGACATTTTTGTTTTAAATTTCAGAGCAGGCTGAAATAATATAGTCTGTTGATGTTTAATATGATTGGTAAAAATGATAGTCTGATTCTATGTTAAGTACAATGTTTAATTAAAGTTGATTTTACTAATTTTGTTACTTTTATTGTCACAAATTCTCTCCCCTGGCTAAATAAGTATCTACCCTGATCTTATTGTCTCTACCCTGCCCAATGTATTTACCCTGGCCTTGTAAAAAGTAATAAAATATGCATAAAGTAACCTGCCCTTACGTGAAAAGATACATAAATAGGACAAAAATCGTAATATAAGTGTTGAATGAAAAAACAGCAACTTTTCTCCGCGGCCGTATTCTCTAAGAACTTAAAACCTCTTATCGTAGAACTACCCTGCTACCATTTCCCATAAATCAAGGGCTATTTGCTGGTAGCACTATTAGCATTGATAACGAAACTTATTTAGTTCCATTTTTTATGACATGCCGTCATAATTTCTGTAAAGTCAGGAAAATGGATTGCCAACTTAAATTGCCCGTTATTCCTATTAGCAGTGATGCGGAATTATTCCGATCTGTCACCTTGCTTTGTACCCTTAGGGGACAGATCGAAAAAAAAAGCTCCTATCTGTCCTCTTATCAGTGATAGAGGGACAAATAGGAGTGAATAACGTTCGAAATGACCCCTCGTTGCTAACAGGAGGAAAGATCAAACTTTTTTTTCAAGGGTGTCAATTTGCATAACAATTAATTTCCGTGATTTTTAAAAAGTTGGTAACGAACTAGGACTGTTTTATTCTGCTAGATATTACTTCTAGGAGTTTGAACTACGATCTACTACTACGAATAATAAAAGATGCACTACTACCACGTTTCACTACAACCTGGTTAGTCTCACTGTCAGTTCTAAGACTTTAACTAAAGAAACTATTACTCGCTACATAATTTATGTCACTTTCATTTGCAGCTCAACTGTGACACGGAATAAACTGGACAAAGTAAATAAAGAGCTCAAAGGCTTTACTTTGGAGGCAAACATTTATTTATTTATACGTTCGGACGGAGCGGGAATAATAATTCAGTTTGGAAACAGATCTAAGGAAGTCGGACTTCGCACGAGCTTGATTGAAACCTACATTTTATATTTTTATCTTGGATCTACAAGATTGAATTCAGTCTTCCAGTGTATCGTTTGCTTTATTTTCGTTGTTTGATTTTAACAATAGAACTGCAATTTTTTCTGCTTCAGAAATAGTTGTTTGTATGTGTTTATTTTATTGGCAATGAAGTAGGTACATACAAAGCGCTGTCATCCATTACCTTCTGTACTATAAGTTGAGCTGCATGATATTTGGAAAATTCGTGCACTGACTGGGCAGGTCTTGACTGTGACCTCTGAGTTTGTTTTGGCCTTTCTTCTCAGAGTAATCAGAAAGGAAACGCCGACCTTACTTAAAATTATAAATAATTAAAATATGATTGACGTGTAAAAGTGTTTGTACAAACCTACTTACAGAAATAAATTTATTTATTACTAGCTGAATCCGCAAACGTCGTTTTGCAAAAAAAAATAGGGGTATGAAAAATAGATAGTAGCCGATTCTCAGATCTACCCAATATGCACACAAAATTTCATACAAATCGGTCGAGCCGTTTCGGAGGAGTATGGTAACTAACACTGTGACACAAGAATTTTATATATTAGATTTAAAAATGTGGCAGTTTTCCCTTTTTTCAGTGGAATAAGATTAAAACATTTTGACCAAAGTGAACTTACAATCGATCACTCGACTGCAAACATTGGTAAAAAAATCTAATCAACTTGTCTTTAGTTCAAAAGTGACTTATATGGTATGGAAATTTTAAAAAAGTCCCTTTTTTTAACCCCCGACCAAAAGAGAGGGGTGTTATTTCTTCACTAATACAAAAACACACTTTAAAAAAGTCTTATTACAAATTGAAACGTCCACCAAAAATAAAAAACTGATCGAAGAAAGCCTCACAATAAAGAGCGCCATTCAAGAGAACAGTTTCCATTGAATGAACGACTATTTGTGTAAATGCAACATTGTTTGTCCTCACCCAATACAATGGCGGCCTAGGATTATTTACTGTGGCTTTTACAATGACGTACATAAGCTTTTAGTTATCAAGCTATGCATTAGCTAGACCCGTTTTAGTTATCAAATACGCGTGTTTGTTGAAATTTATCATTGCATTCCCATATCTCCGTGCGAGTAATGAATTTTCGAGCGAATCTCGAAACGTGTAATGCAGGGTTTGGAACGTAAAATAGGTGTATGGTGGGCAAAAGAGTTTGTGTTTACAGATAGGACACTGCTTTGGCAGCTTAGACAAAGTAGGTACTTATGCACAAAAAGCCATATTTTGGTTCACAAGAATGATAAAACAATCGTGTTTAAAACCACATTTAGTTTATTCTATTAGGGGCGTATTCCACCAAACTGTCATACCTAGAATAAGTCTTGTCCTGAGAATAAATTTTGAATTTTTGACAGTTTTTCCATAACTGTCAGATGTCAATTTTATTATTAATAATAATAATAATAAATATGTTTATTTATCTCCACAAATTACATTTTATGCATATTCAGTTTATACGTATTCATATTGCACGAATAAAAGATATCTGACTTTGGTAAAATCAGCCCAGAGTAATCTTGAATTTACTGCAAAATGATCAGGCTCATGCGATGCTCCTGCTTATTAATTGACATTTGTCATTTGTAAGTCTTCGGCATAAAAATAACGCCCTAATTTACCATGTAAGTACCCTTTGTTTGCCAATGCCAGTATACTTAAGCTCAGGTGCGCACGGACGATTTTTCCCGCGGCGATTTTTTTTCGTGCACTAGATTTCCAACGGTCTGCTTAGCGCCGAGAGTTGAAAATCCAACAGTGTGTTTTTAGACGCACTGGGATGCGCTCTGTTGGATTCTCAATGGTCGGCTTAACACCGAAAGCTGAAAATCCAGTGCACAATAAAATCTCGCCGCGCCGCGATATTTTTACGTCTGTGCGAACGTGACTTAACTCTATTGCCGCGTGTACTAAGGAGCCTAGAGTACGCGTAATGGCTGTATGATAAAACGAATGTTTCTGGTACACTAATGTGTTTGGATATGAAACAGGTGTTTTCAGTTTTACTCTTCGAGGATAGGAACGTAATGGAGTAGTTATTTTAGGTGTTAAATGCAGTTTTTCATTGGGTTACCAGGTGTAAAGTATGTTTCCTCACGTGGATATATTTTTAGCTTGTTGTTATAAATAAACTATTATCTCACTCAATTAAGTATCTGTCTACATATACTATTCATCATCCTAGCCTTTTCCCAACGATGTTGGTGTCGGCTTCCAGTCTAACCGGATGCAGCAGAATACTAGGATTTTGCGACTGCCTATATGACCTGCACAACCGAATTATTGAGTAATATACCCCTTGGTAGGACTGGTTGTCAGATTTTCGGGCTTCTGACTACCCGTAACGACTGTCAAAGATCCACGAATGGCAGCCAGGACCAACCGCTTAACGTGCTGTCTCGGTATGTAACGATGGTCACCCAGTCACAGACCAACCGCGGCAAGCGTAGCTGATCGATCGACCTTTGCGGTTGTTATTATTTAACTAGTCACGGGCCCCTCGTCTGTCTATACTACTTTATATGCTAAATATGAAAGGAGAAACAAAGTAAATCAGCATATCTAATAATCTCAGCTCGTAATCATTTTAGAATCAAACCACCTTTAAGAGAGAGGGGCAAGAGTAGGCCGCGAAATTCAAATTCTCATACATTTTTATGACACTACTTGCAGCGCCCCGCAGTTTCACCCGCATAAGTTACGATCCCGTGGGAATATCGGGATAGAAAGTGTCCTATGTGTTAATCCTGGTTATATTTAAAATATGTGTGCCAAATTTCATCCAAATCCATTCAGTAGCTAGTTTTTGCGTGAAGAAGTAACAAACACACTCACAAACTTTCGCCTTTATAATATTAGTCTGATGTAATTAAATGACTATTTCATGACATACTTATCAATCAATAGGGTTATATGAACTTAAACGGGTTGTATTGATGATTTTAATGTTTATAATTGTGTAAAAAATACATACTTGTTACGGTTGCGAATCACATTTTGTTTAAAAATTCAAAATCAAAAGTCATTTATTCAAATTAGGCTGAGAATCAGAACTTTTATTTTATAACGTCAAAATTACAAAAGAAAAACGCCCGACCTTCTCCACTTCCTAGTGCTTTCGCTGGGAAGAAGAAGTGGCGCAACAAACTCTCCCGCAGCACAGCTGTCTGTTCTGTTAGAAAATACTTGATTGTATACAATACTATGTACTCGTATGCAAAGTAATCATCATTACAAGACACAGAACATTAAAGTAAATTATTTGCCGTAAGTCAGCTAGCCACGCCAATATTCCAACAAATGCAATAAAAACTATAGGTACGTGCTCAAGCAAAAAAAATAATAAATAAAAATTAAACTATAATAAATATTACAGCAAATTGTAATTACAAAAATGTAATAAAATTTGAATTGCGCGCACTGCCCTGGCGCTTTCCCTGTTTGAGTAAATTGGTAACTCAGTGTACAGACACCAGTACATCAAGCTACCCGAAAATTTCAAATTTTCCCAATCAACCTTTAACCTTATGCTTTAGCGATAAAGTTGAAAATCTGTACATTTCCAAGTTTCATGTGAAATAACCGTGTTGTGAATACAAAATCACTGCTTTAGTTCCCAACTCGGTAACGGGACAATAGTTTGGAGCAATCGTTTAGCACTACCGTAATCAACTGCGATTACTTAGATGACAATAGTAACCTTACATTCCTAGTGTCCTGTGAGGAGTACAATTTGTCTTAACACAGCTACTTGGTCTTCCGATCGTAGAGGGTTCATGTGTTTGACCTTAGTTTTGTCTATAAAGGACCGGGCACAGGAAGCCTTTAGTGCTGTGTTCTGAAGCGGATTAAAAGGTTACATAGGTACATTAGATAAAGTGGTAGCTACACTGTGATAAGCTTCAGCTTAGAGCTTTTAGGGCTATTGACAACGTGGGATTTAATCGGTAGAGTTGGGTGAGCCATTCGGGATTATGTTAGGGTTGTAAGAGGTTGTAGGTAGTATATAACATAGTTAGATGTTTGATATGAAAATAGGCCTAGGTTTAATAAGATTCTAGCTTGTCGATTAATTTGTTTGCATAGAACCGACAGAAGTTTTTAATGTACCTACTCGAAAGTTAAGCTAGTAAGCTAAATAAAGCAGCCCCGGATCTAGAACGTTTTCGAGGCGGGGCAAAAAACGCATTCTGCCGCCCCCCACCAGTGCTTTAAGTACTTAACCTTTTTCATAAAGCCTTTTTTATATACCTATATGAACATGTCGAGATTTATTTGAATTAGGTTAAGTCAGGATAGGGCTTGAAATAAATCTTGAGATTATTGCATAGGTAATTAGAATTACAATTTTACTTTTTGTTCTGAAAAAACCGATGGCCTTGTCATTCCCGGTTTTGTTTTGCTAAGATCGCGGGACTTATGTTGAAAAGCTTAAAACCAATTAAGACCATTTAGAATGCACGAGTGAGCGAAGCAAGGGAGGAAATTCTAGCACTAATAATAATAATAAATAATAAATAACTTTATTTCACAAAAATACAGATTTAAAATGTTTATATAAACACAATTCACATGAGCATTGGTAGTAACACAATAAAATAGCACTCTGCCTCAGATAAGTTTTTTTTTAAGTATAATCGACTTATAGAGAAAAGTTTTAAGAATTAAGACTCAAAATTTTGCCAGCAATATATTAGTCAAATTTTATCGATCTATAATGCGCCAATCCAACAGGAGCGCCAGCGCTATGGTAAAAAATTAAAGTACATCGTGTCGCCTTTGCACTTATAGGCGCCGGAAAGGGCGCCCCCGCTAAACAATCAGCCTATAATGTTCCCAAAGCTGGGATACAGGGTTCCTCTCTGTAAGAGGCCCATAATCCACCACGCGGGCGCAACCCGCTTATACCGTTTGGCTACCTATGCCTACACTAATCACGTAGTGATTACCATAGTGCACCACCCGCAGAGAAAGGTAACTCATCATCGCCTAGTTGCGGTGCGCTGGTTGGTGCACTTGTCTGCCACGCTTGAATTTGCCGCCCCCTGAATTTGTCGCCCAGGGTACGGGTCCCGGCTAGCCCCCCTAGATCTGGGGCTGAAATAAAGTACGTAAGGAAGTAAGTAAATAGGCCAATAGCTATAAACTAAAATAATCAACAAATTATTTTTCAAATTATTTAATTACGAGCTGCTGCCCGCGACTTCGTCTGCGATCCAGGATGAAAAGTAGCCTATGTCCTTATCCAGTCATGGTCCATTTGAGTGCCAAATTTCATACAAATTCGGTCAGCCGTTTTAGCGTGAAAACGTAACAAACAAGCAAACAACCTCACCTTTGCATTTAAATTATTAGTTGGGATTTCAAATTATTTATTAATAATCTAGTACAATATACAGTTCGCAGCAGATCGCAGCAGACTATGAATCCCAAACTAGACTAAACCTGTATCTTAAAGCATTTATTGTTCAGTACTTTAAATTAATTTTAAAATTCAGTCTGTTCGCAGTAATATTAATTTTCAATTTGATATTTCGCAGTAAGTTGGCAAGGTTGTCTCTTTCATATGAGCTTTGTATGAAATTCAAGCGAACTGACTAAACGATGTGAACTTAAACGTTGAAATGAAAATAGTTTTTCGGATTATTTAACTTTTGATATTTGCTGACTTTTTGGGAGCTTTTTAGGTTGATTGCGTATTCGTAAAAACTTTAATCGAAATGAACAGACCAACAGATTCATTTCTGGCTATTTAATGTCAGAAGCCAGGCCGATAGGAAGACTGGATATTGAGGTATAAAATAAATAGTCCAACTAGATTAGTTTCAAAGTCAAATTCAGGCACATAAAAGGCACTTTTGAACGTCAACAGTTACAATGAAATACAATTGATTCTAGACGCCCCTTTCAAAAGGTAGTTTTCATATGGAGAAGAATGGGTAAGAAACAGTTAAAGGTAAGGAAGGTGTAGATAGCCAGGTAGGTGAACGACCTACAGAAGATCGCGGGGAATACCTACCTGGATGAAACTCGCACAGACTACGGAAGCATGGCACAAAAGGGAGAAGGCCGGTACTCAGCAATGGGTGGAAGATGGTTGCCAATGATGATAACGATGAAGGCAGGTGTGCAAAATATATCTGAATTCCACCAGCTAAGTTTAACCTATCAAAACCCAGCTAAGGAAACAGAATTAAAAACTTATTTTTCGTGACACACTGTACTTAACCCATACCTAGTTAATTACATACTGTATATTATTATAAAATTTTAACAATCTTCTTATTTCTGATTATTAAATACGTGCTTCCAGTAGGTATTAAGTGGTGAAACATTTGTCATCTCAATCATCGATTCACGTGTGAGTTGTTTGATCTCAGCATCCACTGATGAAGTCTAAACAAATTGGCTAAACATCCGCCACCCAGCACATATTGGCTAAATTGGTGCTTTTAACCAGTTCGAGTTATTGATTTATTTGTCAGTAAACAGAAAAAGCACATAATTAGTGTTCTAAAAATACATAGAAACACATACGGGTTTACATTGCCTTCAATTAGCAACGCAGCAGCTTTTCACTGAAAATCAATCGTCTAATTACGTAAATTAACGAACCGACCATAAACAGCGTGCTTTCCCGAACTCCCAATTATTCTGCACCGAAATTATTTCAAATTAAATTATTTAACGTAATTATTTACCTACAAATACCTTACACATAAAACCCAAAAGAGATTATTTTAATATCGGAAATGTTTTTTTACTCCGTAATGTCTGAAAATGACAGAATAATATCGGAGCCGGATTGCCGCTCGAGGCAGTCTGATATCTTTGTATACCTACATGTAGAATTTGTATTGATAATTGTTTCATATCGTAAGGCTTGTTTATGTATCTTACGCAATTACACAACCTACAATATTATGTAAGTTCTGGAACCAATACAATAAGTATCGTTTACATAAGAATGTGTAAGCAGTGATTTGTTCTTCTCAATCATTCATTCATAAGCCCCATATTTATGATAAACAATAGTTGCTCAACACTGTTGCAGCAAAATCGTTTTGTGTTGTTGTAAACATCGTTTTGTGTTATCGTTAACATAAATTATTTTACTTAATTAGTATGAAATGTTTCCCGCAACACAAAAACATGTGACTGAAACAAGGTTCTTTCATTTTTTGTTTTTCATGAATACGGGTATAAAAGCGACCGGGGAAAAATTTACCTAGCCTGCGCAGATTTCAATACATTTTCATTCGCATCCAACTGTATGCGGTGACTGTAGATAAAAACAAAAAGCCGCATAATGTTAAAGCATACATTTGTATATATTATAAAATCATCGAACTCAGCCAATAAACGCCACATTCTCGTTTATTTATTCTGAACGCGAATTTAAAAATGTGCAACAAATGGTACAATGGATCGCCTCACTATCACTCCCACACAAAATAGGTACATGAACTTGCTACATACCAGAGAATTCATCTGTCTTAGTTGTTTCATTGAATTTTCAACTGAATTTAGAATTCGAGGTGTCTGATACAATCAAGGACATAGATAAATCGATAGAATACTCTTTATTATGCACACCATAAAACTTACACATTATAAAAATGTAGAAATTTTACTTAAGGTGACACAACGGGCGTTCTTATCACTAAAAGCGATCTATTATAGACAACCTTTGGATGGACTATTTGACACATTGTCAAAAGGGCAACATCACTTTCACTCGGTAGATAAGTAAGATAAACCATAAAACACACTGAAATTGTGTATTTATTTTTGGAAATGAGAATTTATAGCTCACTGTACCAGATTAATGATTTTATGATTCTACCCACAGATATAGATAGACCTAGACAACGCAAGTGTTACGATCTGTATGAACACCAAGCGTGCCATTTTTTGACTACCTACAATGACGTCATAATCGCTCTTTCTCGCTCACGCTCACCTAGCCAGCAATACACAGGACTAAGTGGCGGCTTACGATTTTTGAACGTAAGTTGGTGCGAATTTTGGCACGCGAAGTAGTTGCTTTTGCGTTATCTAGGTGTATCTATATCTGTGATTCTACCTAATGTGTGTAAAATGTGTAAAGAAAATTATGTGTTTCAAGGGACCGCAGTATATTGTCTCCATCTACCTAATGTTTTGTTGAACAAATTATGTCTCATACATTTCAAGACCTTTGAATTGGCCTCGCGATAAAGTTTAGCATGAGAAAGATACATTGGATGCTTGTCCTGAACTTGTGCTACTGAAAGCTAAACTACTAGGGAAAGATACATTGTGTAAAATAATATTTATCTTGTTAGTACAGGCTATTGTACATACAATAGTACGCCGTGACAAATAGAGCGAAAGTAATCTGATATTTTGATAAAGTGGTTCATACATTTACAGTCAGCTTAACAGTATCAGCTTTTTGATGTTATCTACTAACTCGTATCTTTCCGCTCCTTTTCCCTTACAGGTTGAGTAGAATGTCAAGTAGTATTCACACTTTATTACATAATAGTATGCGTGAACAAAAATCTTCCAATGAATGCAATGAACTTGTTGGTGGACCACCTGATCTTGTATACTACCTGAACCTCAGTTTTTATAGTTGCTTCGTAAGGCCTGACTATCTGCGTATCATGGTTTTGTGGTCGTCATCCTTCGTACTTCAAACTGGAACTTATCAATAGTACCTAGATTGTTTGCCATGGGAGCAAACAACTATTTTGAAGGCGAGAGTGTTTCTTTGAATCCAGAGCGGAGCAAAGGATTCTTATGGAAAAATTAGTAAGTGCAACTTATGAATAAGAATAGGACGTTTATTTATTTACATACAATTACGAACGAAGGCAGAATACTTTTCGCGTGTTTTCTATTTTTTCACAATCTTTTCTTTTTATTTGGCTCGCGCGCATTGTTCTTTATCATACAATGTCACGAATATTGTAATTGGTAATTGGAACTTTTACTAACAATATCCACATTCCAAATTCAACTAATTTTTAGTCCCTAGGGATTAAAGAGTTATTTTAGTCCCTCTTTTTGAATAGATGTGATAAAAAATTACCCCTTTATTAATAAACGCGGAGTAAAGTTATATCAACGAAAAATGGAAATCTGAACATAATAGTGGTTTTAACTTTCATCATCATCATTCACAGTCCGAAATAATTGCTGGGCTCTTTCTTCTTTCGTTGCAACTTTACTCTGGGTTTATAAATAGGTAAGGGGGTGGATACCAACCCGCACTGGGTCCGCGTGGTGTATTATGGCCCACTCTCTCTAACAGAGACGAGGCCAGCAGCAAAGACAACATTAACGGCTGATTATGCTAAGGGGGTACAATTTTACCAAAAATAGTAGTCCAGCATACCTTGTCTAAAAGACCTTTCAATGTTGATAACACAATGTTTTCTTTTCACTTTTCCTTCTTCATCTACATTAGTAATCTATTTACGAGGCAAAGTGTGAAGTTCACAACTGTTACAAATAGTTCCCAGTTTTTCCATCCATTAATTTAAGTTAAGACAAACGCGACGTTGAGTGGAGAGCGTTCACGCAAAAAATAGACCACGCCTCGACACAGAATACGCTGTTTTTGTGTTGTGCCTGTGGTACTTGTGGTACGACGTACGCATTCATTATGGTTTGACAAAACCAATAATGTGAAATGAATACATAGATGGTACATGTAGGTTAGAGTACTGCAGCTTATGCAGTAAGTCATCTTAGTCTGACTTAATAACCATTCAGTAGTAATTTTTCATGCAGATTAGTTGCTGTACTGCATTTAGTCCCTGCTGTCATACGTGGATCTTTGATAGTCGCTACAGGTCGTCAGAAGCCTGAAATTCTTACCATAGGGTACCGTATTACCCAGTACCTGCCTGGGTTGTGGAGGTCATACTTATAATAGGTAATCACTTCATGTAAAATACTAGTATCAGCTGCACCCAGTTAGGCTGAAAGTTGAATCCAACATAGTTGGGCGGATGATAGTGAGATACTGCGGATCAACACATTTAGACAGTAAAACATTAACCATAATATTGTAAAGTCGATTAACGTCAAACAAAAACACATATCACATTCACAACCTTCATTAAAACCGAATACCACAGCACAATAACACAAATTGCGAATACATCATAATCAAAACTCAATTCTGTTGACATGACATCCTTCCGCTCTAGTATAATTTCTGTTAATCTCATAACGGAGTGAGAGGATCACATCAAACGGGCCCTCAGAGGAAACAATGCTGCTGTCTTTGCTCACTCGCTCCACTGAGTCACGTCGACGTCACGCAACGGAGTCGACACGCTAACGTCACGGTATCGCTGCGTAATGACTAATGATTCGGAAAGCCGTATTGTGCGTTGTTATGACAATGTCATGTTGTATTCAAATTGTATGACATACGATCAGCTTTCTTTATGTATTAGTTTTGGGCAGGTGTTTTATTTGAGTTTGTTAAGACAATGATTTATTGGTCAACACCGGCTTCCATTCCTGAGTAATATTTTTAAGTGAGCAAGTTAAATTCATGCTTTTAATGGAGTGGTACTTAAAAACTTAAGCGACGACGTTCCGTTTGTCGAAGACGATTTAATGGCTCTACAATTAAACGCGAATCGATTTGTTCAAGCTGCTACATTCCGCTCACAATTATTTTACCTCTGAAAGGTGCAACCTTATTGTAACGTGTATAAAGATACAGTTATCTTGTTGTCAAAATCGCAGTCGATTTTGACAGACTAGTCAGTGGCAACAATCTAACGGCAACCTTATCTTAACGATAATAAAGATCACTTTGAGTTTGACAGTGATGCAAATTCAGAGGTAAAATAATTATGAATAGACTGTATATAACATAACATCACGCTATATTTCTCCGAAAGGTCGAGCAGAGGTGTACTTAAACTACAATCACAGTTAATAATGTATACAAATAGGAAAAAATATATTACATTTGCCGATCTTTCGATCGTTATTCAGTAATTGAACCGGTAAATCTACCTAAATTGACTTAATTACTTAAGTTTGCATCCGTTAAATTGACCTACTCGATGAGTTTGTCATTACTTGAATTACAATATTTCATTTTAGTAATTGGTAACATCAAAACGAAAACAGTAGGATTTGATTAATGAGACGAAAACTCTCTGACCCGTAATATAATAATTATTCCATCTGTTACTGTCCCAAATGTCCATTCACCTGCGCCCTTGATGATGTCAACAACGCCTCAGACGCCACAATAAACATGGCCACCTACAGGGCCCTAAAATTATGAGCAACATAAAGCCGATCTATACTATAAAAAATTTTTTTTGGTGAAGTGAGCTTAAAGTGATCTGTCAATCCACCTCATGCTAGCGATACTATAGGCGGCTCACTGCACCTAACTTTTCACGGAGACAATTTTACAGAATAGCACCGCGGATGTAGCGTCGAACCGAAAAGAAGAAGATCTATTTTTTCAAGATCGTAAAGACCTACAGTCCTACACATTTAATCTTGACTTTATATAGGTTTGACATTTACTGAACGCGAAAGTGCCCGTTATATGCCATAAACATTCCTACATGACACAGGGTAGGGTGATTTAAGATTGCGCTGTTTTGAATCAATCGGTCATAAAAATAAAACATATCGATTAATCACAGGTTTCTAATCTTTGACAATTTTACATAATGATTTCCAACAGCGCCCAGCTGTCAATGTCATTCAGGGGCCAAAAGACCCAGAGCACTATATAATAGACAATTTATTATTAATTCTTTAACTTATCTGGGTATTAATTAATATTCATTATTGAGCACCCCTCCTTACTGCCTTATTTTATAACGGGTGTAAAAAGACGCATAACGAAACCGAAAAGTCATTTGTTTTTCTCGTCATTGTGATTTTTTTTTTAACTAGAAACCGTCTGGGTACGGTCATATTGAAGGTCAGTTTCAATTTTGTTGTTTTTTAAATGAATGCGAGATTGGCAGGATTAGCCAAGGAATTGACGTGGTCATAGTGAATTAGGGTCCTACCGTTGTGTGCAACCATAATTATGCACATGTGTTGCATGCGTTTCATTGCGCGCTACCGTAAACAGATTTTTCAGACCATAAATATAAAAGTTATTTCCCAGCAATAACTATTTTTGTACTGTGCAATGTTTGTTAGTTTAATGTAGTGGGAATTTTTATTATACCCTGTATTTAATTTGGTATGCAGGAAACTATGTAAAATTAAAAAAAAAAATTATGAAGCAATACTCTTTATTAAATTTCTCTCTGTGTAGCATTTTATATTCATATTCATTTTTGCGAAGGCTAGCGAGATAGTTAACATTTTAAAAATTCCAATTAGGTATGCTGACGTGGAAACTGAAACTATCGTTTGATTTTCCAAACTTCACCTAAAGTTGAATATTGGACGTTTTACCAATATGCCTGTATCAACTTTACAATCGAACTTTTATACTTTTAACGAACTTTGAATATTTGTTGCAACCTATGCAGAGAATCGCCCTTGTCAAAAAGTCGTGGATCAAACGAAATAGGGAGATAAATGAGGTCATTTCCAATGCTTTTAAAGTGAGAAATAAGTTTTGGTAACGCTTCAAAATTTTTAGAAAAAAATAATTGCTCTTGTAATTTGTTACCCCAGCCGCAATAGAACTTTTGTTGTACTGATTATCCAGTAATAATACAAAACCATTTGTCTTATTTTTTTGTATCACATTTTTTTAAAATTAGTCTACTTGTAAAAGAACTCGGTATACAAAAGGGGTGTGTAATATATGGCATAATAATTGATAGTATAATAGGCAGATGGTAAACATCGAAAAGAGTGAAGGAGAGGGGAGCATGACGGCATAAGATGGTATACGACTCGGTCTTACCCCAAGGCGCGCTAATACATGTTTCACGTCAAAAATGCTTTTTCCAAATTAAACCTGACAAATACCACATAGTAGCAACAATCAGTGCCACATCTTTGCAGACGGGATTGCAAGGCGACACGGCTTCTTCACGCCTCGTTGACTCCAGTATAACTTCCTTTTGCCCCCACTTACTTTATCTACCCTCAAACATTTATTCTGTTCTGTGACGCTGTTTGACTTTTACTTTCTCAAATAGAAAAAAAAATCGACTTTTTCCGATTTCTGTAATAGTCCTTCAACGGTGCTATTAAAATACAAGATTTGATAATAATTTTGAATAGATATTTATTTGGTCAACAACTATATCAATTTATACTTGCTGACGTTTTAAATAATCATAATCTGTAAGTTTAAATAAAACAAAGTTAGGTTAGTTAAACCATTTATAACTCACGGCTGAACCGACTTTTATGATCTTGCGTTTTCAAAGGACCTCAACTAATGATGTTAAATTGTTGCCAAATAAAAATACGTTCTAAAATGGTACTTATTATTAAAATAAAAAATAATAGGGTGATTTTCACAAAAAAAATCTCAATTTACTTTCCATTATTTTCTCATTACGTGTCATTATTTCTGACTGTTATTTCTGACCGTAGAAATGGCCAACCAACAATCACCTAAAGAGGTTAATACTCCAGTAATCGAAAATAAAAATAAATACAACAGTCCGAGCTTAATAGCTAGTCTAGTAAAGCCATGGAAGCTTGCGAGTCACGTACTTGATACGGAGAAGAAAGGCTTTATTAGGAATTAGATGCTTAGTACAGATCGTAACAGGCAACTGAATATAGATGGAGTAATTTATATCAATTCCACGTTACCCTGCCGTGTAGCTTTTTTTTTTCTCAATCATCTTACACGTATTATGTGTTCTTATCCAGTAACATGTACGGCTATCAGATTTCGTAAATCGCATACAAATATTTGATGTAGTACGGGCGCGTTGAAATACGATAAAAATAATATCACCGGACCGCCCGTCGACCGCACGACAACGTTATTCCTCTTTCATTTTCAACCTATATATTTCACATTTCGTAGACCCGTTTTAGCCTCAGAATGTTTTGCGTATTAAACTACGTTAACTTTACTATCGAATAAAAATAAAACGAAAGTTGTAGCTCTAAAAACAAAATTACAGTGATTTAAAATGTTCGTGGTAACTTTCGGCCGTGCGGACATTTTGTTGTTTACGTTTCGTTTCGCGTCCACTTTCAAGCGCGTGCCCTTCAGGCGGTTATGTAGCTTTAGCTCTGAATAGCTTTTTACGACTGCAGTACCTGTCGCCTATACCTACTAATATTTTATAGAGAAAAAAATTGTGACTTTGTATAAAGGAGGTAACCTTCGGCACTATTGATCCGATACTTAATATTCTTTAGGGCGCATTCCACCAAACTTTTTAAATTTTTTTATTTTTTTTTTTTTATTATCCTGAGAATAAATTTTGTATTATTGACAGTTTTTCCATTTTGGAACTGTCAGATGTCAATTTTATTCCACGTATATATGATATCTGACTTTGGTAAAACCAGCCCTTAACGCTGAGTGTCATCTATACTTAAAATATAATAGTCCAAAAAGTGAATATTTTTGTACCTTTGTCGGTTTTTCTGGATGTAGGTACGTTCCGAATTGGCGCAAAAGCGGCTGAACGGATTCGAATGAACCGTATAACCTGGATTAACACATAGGTTACTTTCAATCCTGGTAGCCGTGGGATATTTTCCGACATCCACGCGGGCGATGTCGCGAGCAAAAGCTAGAAGAATATATATTTTATGTCAAAACAAGAATTTTCAAGCGAAGGAAGTCGCGGGCAGAATATAAATGAGGTCTACCTATTTCGCGAATAGCATTAAATACCTAAGTAAAAGTACAACACAAATACAACACTAAAAAAATACAATGATCTGCAATCTAATAGTTATTCATCAATTATTCCATGAATAAAATTATCAGTAAGTGTCTATCCCAAAAAGTCATTCCTCTTAATCGTCGGGGAATCCATAAGCCATATCAATTCACATAATGTGTTTCCATTATGGCTCGGTCGTGGACCGTGGCCGTTCGGACGGACAGACGGAAACTACGCCATTACCCGGACCGCGGCGATGAAATGTGAAACGGACCTCAAGAGGAAAAATAATAATACACAATTGTGTGCAGAATAAATCTATCAAATGTCTCTTTAATATTTTGCTAATGGATTTTCGCTTTTCATCTATGGTTTTTGATGGTAAATCGGAAAATGATGATGGGGTGGACAACCACAAATTATAAGGGCTTGTGTTACATTTATTTCAACGTGAGATTAACGGGCAGTTTCTTCATCAATAGTAGGTAATAGGTAAAACGGGCTGGTGTCCGCAACTCCACGTCAATGCGCGTATTTTACGTACGGAATAGTAACAGTCAAAATAACGTCACAAAAGTTAAAGTAACGGTTAAATTTGTTTCTTCATTATTTTAGCTTTTACTTGAATGAAGAAACACATTTGCCGTAGTATCAGTAAAAGTCTATACTTTAACTGATTACTTTAAATGTTGATGAAGAAACTGGCCGTAATAAAAGCTAATAAGAGGTCACTGAATTTATTACTCCAAAGCAACAGTGAACAGGCATCTTCTGGGCTCCTTCCATCATAGACCTCATCCATCACTTTCCATCAGGCGTGATCGAGGTCAAGGCGCATTCAGCAATAAAAACAAAAAAGCTTAATTACGTACATAACTTATAATATTACGTACATATGAGTTTTTGATTTCTGTAAAATATGTTATTAAGTAGGTATTACCCGGAACGGAAAACTACAAGTAAGTAAAACTCAGTATACCAATGTTATAAATTAATCACAAAAGCTTATTGTTAAACCTGCACTTAGCACAAGAGCGCGCGTTACGCCCATGAATCACACATTTGTACGTTTTGCATAAAATGCGTAGGTAATTGAAAAGCACCTGTCAATGAACGCTAAATCCTGGATTTTAAGAATAACTTTTAGAATACAAACAGCGAAACAGTGCAAGCTTTTTTCTATTACCAAATCATAATTTGCCACGGAATTAGATTCTTCACATTTTTGTCTCCTGTAATTATTTTTGTATACCTATTCAGAAAATAAAATATAGGTAGGTGTAGCTGCTATGCCACATAAATACATCATAAAATTAACGTTGTGTAAAAGCGTCGTCACTAACCTACCGAATGTAAAAGGAGTTTCAGTTTCCGTAATACAAGGGAAATCGACCAGTAATACCGTGTAATAAAGGATAATTATGCTTTATGTGCAAATTACTTATATGTCGTAATGATTTTGTAGATATCTGTTTCGATTTTAATAATGTAAAGTCATGTTGGTATGTGTTGTTCATCCTGCATCGAAGCCGGATTATCTACAGACTCAATTTTATAAATATTGCATTTTTGAGCTACAGGTGGAACTCGTAGCTTTGAATTCAGAACTTGTATTCATGAACGTGGAATGGAGAATTTATTTATACTTATTGCACATTTCTATTTTATTTCAGGTATGGAAGCGAGAGCCAAGTTTATGTACTGCATTAGTTATTTTTATTCCAGTGAGTGCATTATTTCTATTCTGTTTATGTTTGATCCTCATCTTTGCTACGAGCTACGGTATAAATTAAAAAAAAATTGGAATATCAAAAAGTGCACGACTCATAATGCTCATTTGATCGTATAAAAACCATAGATATTACCTATATTATGAGATTGATAGCGTGTTTCGCAATTAGGGTGCAGGTTTCACACTTGATTGACGGGAATTTTTTTACAAATATTTTGATGTTTTGTTCGTTTCTACTGCATTAAATTTTTGAAAAGTATAGAATCTCCATTAAATTATCTATACAATGGTATATACATTAAGTAGGTTTTCTGTACTAGCAGGATTATAACAATAGAAACAGTTGCAGAAAGGAGGCAAAAAAAAAATCGGTCGTAAATCACTCTCTAATGCTTCGCACTATGAGTCGTGCAATTATTATCCAGTAAAGACAACAAAATGTCAATCTACAAATATCACCGATAAAAAAAGCATTCAACATTCCAACACAAATAACATTTCACCTGAATACCTGAACCAGATACGACAATTCGACTATAAAAATTCTTTCCTCCCGTTCCATGAGGTCGAAACTCGGAACCACGAACGATTGCTAGTCGGAAAAATATTCACTTAGTGCGACCCTCGGGAGCTCGATCACAATAGATCAGCGCCATACTGGCTGGAGCCCCATCTCTTCGCGACAAATCGCGTAGAAATCGCCCGATCCTATCTCCGAACCGTCGGATTTGGACTTACAACTTTTTATTATTGAATTTTTCGTCCCACGATATTTTCCAGCTGAATGGAAGGGTGTGGTAACAGGTAATGGTGACCTTTTTACTTTTATAATGTTCAGTAGAATATGTTATCTCTGCGGATTCGTTTCACATATTCCGTCATGATATTTACGTAATTGCTTCTGTATGAATGGTGAGGTATTCCAATTATTTTTAATAAAAAATTGCCATATCTATTTTCTTTTCAACGATGTTTTAATTACGCTACGGATTCTGAATAGTGGCCGTTTTTTTTGTGGTACTTTTAGTCCCCGGGTTTTTATTTATTCATATTTTAAGAGTAAAGATTAAAACATGAATATTCAATGTAGATCGTACCTACGCATAAAATGTTACGGCCAGAAATATATTAAACACTACGCCCCTTAAAATTGCTGAAACGAGGGAGAGAAAATAAATAAGATTTCTATCAGTTTATTTAGAATTAGAAACTGAATTTGTACGAGCTTTTCAGGAAAATTTTGAGGATATATGTATCGTGGAACATAATACTTAAGAAGTCGAGGCGAGGCGGAAATCTCGGGACCGATCTACTATCGTTATGAATTCTAGTACCTAAGTAACTGAAGTGCTATTACCCTAATCTGATCAACGTTAACAAAATCATCCCGGCTAAGGCAAATTACTTTGCAATTTTAAGCCGGAACTTTAATACAAGTTTTGTCCATTTACTTGTTGCGTCTAATCATGTTCGAGATGTTTCTAACTTTAAAAGATAAGTGAAAACATTACGCTAAAGTAACACCAAGATAAGCATACTTTTACAGTACCTAATAATTTAAATAAGTGCAGTAAATATCTCACAAATAATTGAGGGGCTCGTGGCTAAATAATAACAACCGCACAGGTCGATCGAAGGTTAAGGTACGCTTGTCGCGGGCGGTTCGTGGATCGGAGACCATCCAATACATATCGCGACCCAAGCACGTTAAGTCATTGGTCTCGGCTGTCAATCGTAGATCTATGACAGTCGTTACGGGTCGTCAGAAAAAGTCTGACAACCAGTCTTACCATGGGGTATCGTGTACCCAGTAGGTTGTGGAGATTAGACAGGTAGTTGCTCTATCTATACTTCTATACTAATATACTAATACTAATATATGAATAATAATAATATTATAAAGAGGAAATATTTGTATGTATGTTTGTAACGAATTGGCTCAAAAAGTACTGGATCGATTTTAAAAATTCTTTCACCATTTGAATGCTACATTGTTACTTATTAATATGCAATACTAACAAAATATGGACATTTCAATAGTCTGAATGTTTTCCCACCCGTGCGAAGCCGGGACGGGCCGCTAGTGTAATATACTGGAATTCAACCACATACGGTTAGAATGGCAGCCGACCACAAAATAATAGGGAAAAGACTAGGCTTATTGATTGAAATGCAGTAAATACCTAGTTATTTCCTATCTATATGTCTGTTTCTGCAATAGGCAATCAGATTTTGTAATGATCATTTCCATTTGCAATATTGATATTCGCTTGAAATCGTCAACCAAAGCACAATAATGGAAATAGAATTTCGGCGTTCCATAATCAGTCAATTAACGAAAATTATCAACTCACTCAATATGGCTATGCGAGCGAGCAAAAGAGCATAATTTTGCTATTTTATGATTGATAAACATCGGTACGCGTAACGAGCGGTAGCCATCCAGAGCACGCGCACTCGAACTCACAACACTTGACCCGAAAACCTTGTTCGTTTGTACCCCAGAAAATAATCCAATAATATATATCTGAAGCATTCTTGTCTGGCTGTGAAAGGCAGCAATTGTTGCCGACGATTTACTTCTGTTGGTACCTACTGTTTGACAGGTTCAAAACAATCGGGGAATTTTTCGGACCCTTGATTTTCGATTACGTTTGTACGATTTTCAATTGTTTTACCGAAGGGTTCCTTTGTTTGCGTTATTTTTAAGTTCTTTAATGCGGTCAGAGAAATTATGGTTTATCAAATGGATACCTACACTACTGGCCGTGTTTTATCCAAGTGTCAATAATGACAGTAATGTTTTGAATATACGGATAATATAAGTTGCTTGTCAATTTGATAAACAATAAATTTCCCTGACTTTAAAAGGTTCGTTTGATTAGAATCACAAATCCAAACTTATCACAGTTATTACGCCTGTTCTTAATTAAGTACATGACAATTTATTTACAATCAAGGTAACCGACTAGCGTCGAGCATGGAGGTCATGGAAAGTAAGAGCTTGCGCACAATACGTTTCTATAAGGTTAATAAAGAAAGAAAGAACAAGTATTTATTGAGATTCGCACAGGAAGATCACAAAGTAAACTAAACACACTCACAGAAACAAAAAATGGGAAAAAAGAAGTGTTACTTCAGAACAAGATTGCTAAGACACAAACATAATATTTACAAGTACCTATACAACATAATGCGACGATAATACATAACATAACATATGCGATGCATAATGTGTGATGTTGTTATTAACTTTTAACGAGTTTTGTTCCTAGATGTCCGGTCTACGCTGAACTATTTGGAGTGGTTGTCCTCAAGTTTAAAATAACGCCTCTTCTATGAGAGCTGACTCAATAAAACATACTGTGGCGTATCTCCGTAGCGAAGTATAGTCGTAACGAACATTCATTTCTTGTTGATTAGCATTTTACAAGGCTTGTTAGAAGAAAAATCAACAAAAATATTGTTGAGATTTTCTTCTTTTTTGTCTAAAGAAATAAGGTCAAATTTCGGAGTACAGTGGATACGTAAAAGTCAAACGTATTTTTTGACCGTCCTAAATCTTATAGTAAAACAACTACGAAATAAAATCACACGTTTATAGTCAATAATTCTATGTAGGTACGTATTTCTACTGGATTTTCCCCGTTTTGCGTCGTCGTATTTCCTCCAAAACATATATTTTCCGCGAAACAAAAATCTGCACACATTTTATCAGAACCAAGATTACCAAACAACACAGCATCACCGTTTACTCTGATAAACCCAATGTGTGAGAGCAATCATTAATCATTCGCCACACAGAAGGCCCGCGAATGCGTCAATCGATACGTTATGCTGGGACGCCTTGTTGATCTGTTTGTGTTGCCTGTTTTGCTAAACGACGCTTGATTGTTGTGTTTTAGTGATGTTGCTAGGAAATGTATGGCATTAGAGGAATAAGTATTTCTCGTTTGATAAGGGAGGAAACTTCGACCGGACGCGGTTTTGTTTGGTGGAATAATAACCAACCCTAGTCGTATGTCGATAGTCAGAAATCAGAAATCAGAAATCAGAAATCAGAAATCATTTATTTTGCGAAGAATGTGGGTATACAAAATAAGATGTCGATATTTTAATAAATAATAGTTCCAACACACTCTACCTTACGGCATGCAAAAGTAAAACAAACTTACGTACATCAATTCAAACATAATAAAAATAATAATTTTAAAAAATATTAAATGTCATTGGATCAACAAACACACATTACAAAAAAAAAAAAAAAAATCGCATAAATTAATAACACAAACAAAAAAAAAAAAAAAACAACATTACATGACATTAAATTACATAACATTACATTAAATTACATTATATAACAACATTGCATTAAATTTGAAATAAAATATAATTAAATAATCTAACATTACTATAATCTTTTATCATTCAAAAAATCTTGTATAGAATAATAACATTTATCCAAAAGTAAGGATGTTAGCCTCTTTTTAAATATACCTGATGGTTCTTCTTTATAAGCATGAGGTATTTTATTATAAATGACTGGCCCCATTGATAAAAAGCTTTTTCTTAATAACGCTGTTTTGTACCTACCTGTAAACATTAGGTTTTTGTATTGCGATCTAACAGGTCCTGGCCGTGTTCTAATATTGTCCATTAGGGTAAAAAGGTGTAAATTTGTTCTAACAAACAATGCAACTTCTAATATATATAAGGACGGGAAGGTGAGTAATTTTAAAGACTTGAACACAGGTGCACAACTGTCGGTATTTTTAAGACCAGTCATTGATCTTATGCAACGCTTCTGAGCCTTGAAAATCCTCTCTCTCTCAGTACAGTTACCCCAGTATATAACTCCAAATCTCAAAACTGAAGCCACCAGACCATGATAAGCTTCCAGTACGGTGCGAGTATTTACTTTTTTTGCTAGGTTATAAAGTACGTACGCTGACTTGCTTAGCCTCTTACAAACTTCCTCTGAATGAGGTTTCCAAGTCAGTTTGTCATCAATTAGAATGCCAAGGAATTTTGTAACCTTTGTCGAGTCTACTATTTGCCCATTGAATTCAGCATCATTATTTGCAATCCCTAGGCGCTGATGAAAATGCATGACTTTTGTTTTTTGAATATTTATAATTAAATTATTTTTATTAAGCCAATTTATTATGTTTTTTAATGTAATATTAATGTCACTGGCGTAATTTTTTATATTGCCGCATTTTACTATTGCCGTACTGTCGTCTGCAAACAAAACCATGGGTTGTTGGATATGGCGAGGCAAGTCATTAATATATAACAGAAACAATAAAGGCCCAAGTACGCTGCCTTGGGGAACGCCATATTTTATTATTCTGTAGCCGGATAGATATTTATGTTCTAGTTTAGTTTTCACACATATCCTTGATATTTCTGTGCATTGCATTCGATTAGTAAGGTACGACCTGATTAGATTTAAAACATTTCCTCTAATGCCGTACGTGTAAAGTTTGTTTAAAAGCGCGTCATGGTTTACATAATCGAATGCTTTAGTCATATCAGTATATATGGCGCATACAGGCATTCTATGGTCTACACTTGGCATTACGTTATTCAGTAGATCGTATATTGCCATATTAATATTTTTATTTTTCCTGAATCCCTTTTGTTCCTCACATAAGATTTTATTTTTTGTTAAGAACTTATAAACTGACTCGTATATAATTTTTTCAAATACCTTGGAAAACACTGGAATAAGGGCAACGGGCCTATAGTTAGCCAGGTCTTCTTTGCAATTTTTTTTATGGAGTGGTTTTATAATTACTTTTTTAAGACTATTGGGAAAGGTACCTGAACTAATACTTGCATTCATAATGTGACTTAGAGGTCCAGCAATTAGATCAGACACAAATTTAACTACAATCGTTGTTACTCCATCATAGCCATAACTTTTTCTGTTTTTAAGTGCTCTTATTGCTCTAGCTACCTCCTGTGGAATAACTGGCGGCATAAACATTGAGCACGGGTTATTTGCTATGCTAATGTTATTGTCTGATTCTGGTTTTCCGTTTGATACATCTTGTACTTGGTCTATAAAGTAGTTATTAAAAGATTCAGCAATTTCCTGGGGGTCTTTAATTATAGAATTTTGTCTGTTTATTTGTAAAATAGGTTCTTTGATGAATTTAGCGTTATTAATAATTTGCCATGCTGCTTTGGTCTTGTTCTCAGAATTATTTATAATATAGTTATTTTGAGCTTTTTGGGTGAGTCTAATGATTTTTTTAAGTTTGTGTGAATAATTTTTAAAAATATATTTATTTTTACGCGTAGGAGATAATCTGTACTTCCACAGTAAATGTCTCTGTTTCCGACTACAAATTCTTATACCCCGAGATATCCACCTACTCTTTCTGTCTGGTTTAATACGAACCCATTTGATAGGAAAGCAAAGGTTGTACAATAAACAGAAAATGTCAATGAAATTATCATATGCTTCATTTGCGTTTTCGATACTTCAGTTCGAATAACTTGATCTCTTTCACCTATGAGTCAATCAAATCGTTATGCTGGGACGCCTTGTTAATCTGTATGTGTTGTTATACTGATGTTCCTAGGAATTTTGGCGTTAGAAGAACAAGAAGAGAAGTCCCTCCATTGAAAAGAGAGGAACCTTCGATCAGGCGGATATTGTCACTATTGGAAAACAGTACCAATAATAAGAGCAGCGGTGATATGATAGTTACTCTATTCATTCGTGGTCAATCTTTTACACACAGGTGACAAAAATGTACAGAACATAAACAACCGTAACTATGCTTATTTTAAATCTAATAGGTGACAGGCATGTGTGATTGACCTTGACTTATAATTGGTGGCTCGTCAACGATTCAACAAACTTTCAAGGGTTATCCCCTATAATAACCCTTGAAAGTTTTGTTGAATCGTAGGTTGATTTAGAAGTAAAATTCTCAAACCCTAAGGGCTCTTAACTTTAACCCTCCCCCAATTCTTTAGGTAACCCTAATTTTTCAATATTGAACGCACAATTTCCAGAGTCAGTGGGTGGTATTTGTAGTGGAGTCTTAGAAATATTTTACAGGGTCAAATAAATTGGGTAACATAAACTTATACTTTACTTGATGGGAACTAAATTACATGAAGTCCTTTCTTACGCATTATGACAGTCATTTCCTTACAGAAAATAAAAGTTTGAAGGCAGGAAGGAATATAATTTAAATAATTCAAAATGAATAAAGTAATTTATCATCATCAACAACTGAAATACCTGTTCAAAATTTTAAATTACGTAATCCGAACTTTTTGACAATTCTCGAGAATTGATCGCTTAAGTGTTTAAGTATTTATCAATTAAGTTACTTGAGAACTTGCTTAGATATCACTGAGCATTATAAAGTCTATTATTTAATTGTCGACCATGGCCATTAACATTGAGGAATAGTGACGGTTAATTAAGATTCAGAACTTGAAACTTCGTTGATGGAGCAAAAGTTTGGAAAGCTCAGCCAAACTGATAGAAAATTCAATGCTATTGGGTTGACTAAATCACATAGAGTTGCGGCCAATACGGCGTGGACAATTAATTCATCTTGTTAGCGTCCATGTCCATCAATAGATTGACTTCCCATGCATATTATTCACAACGCTATAACAAACGGTTGTGTGGAAATATTGCTATCATCATCTGCCTAGCCTTTTCCCAACTATGTTGGGGTCGGCTTCCAGTCTAACCGGATGCAGCTGAGTAGTATTTTACATGGAGCGACTGCCTATCTGACCTCCACAACAAAGTTACTGGGTAATACGATACCCCCTGGTAAGACTGGTTGTCAGACTATCGGGGTTCTGACGACCCGTAACGATTGTCAAAGTTATTCGTGACAGCCGGGACCAAAGCTTAACGTGCCTTGCTTAATCTGACAGTTTCGGGTAGCTTAATGTGCTGGCGTCTGTACATCCACATTTCCACTTATTTTTAAGTTCCATGTAATGAAGGTATGGAATTAGTGTGAGGAACAAATTGTAAAGTCCACTCATATTCCATAGAAAATGGAGGATCCTCCGACCAGACGGGTAAACGGTGTCTAGCGGGCAAAACTGCCCAATGATTCATGTCGGGTCATTGTGTGTAAGCTAGTTGCGCGGTAAACTCTGCTTGCGCGATGCAGGATTTTGCGTGACGTCAGTATGACGTGTAGTTCGTATGTGGCGTTGTAATCCAGACTCCAGACTGCTACTGAGAAATTCCTAACAAAAACCTAATAGCACTTTGCCCTTCCTCTAAATAAAACCCGGGACCTAATTCTCAGTCAATTTTATAATGACGCGTACAAAACTTAAAGAAAACAATATAAGTGCACCAGTAGATGCTAATGTCAACTTCACAGATTTTGTTCATTATTTGCGATAATTCTTGAAGATAGAATTCTTAAGTCTATTGCAGATTGTGTCTAGATTTATTCTGCTGCAGCTGATTGAATTACCATTGAATACAGCGTTCAGACGGATAAGTCCCGGTTGATCGTATTTTTCTTGTCTCTTATAAAATGCAGGAACTACTTTGAAACAGAGAAAGAATTTCCTTACAAAATGTTGCTCATTTTTCGAATACAGTTTTTTTTTTGTACAGTCTTCGCCTCTTCGTTAGCAAAATAATAACTATTAAATTACACTGCTTATCTATACATCTATGCAAATAAGTAAAATTGAAGTGTCCGTTTGTAATATCAAAATAACAGTTTTTTACTAACGGACCCGGTAGCATGTTAATTTCCGACTTTCACGCGGGCGAAACCGCGGGCAGCAGCTAGTCGTTGTTAATAAATTATAGCGTTTAATAGTACTCGTATTGAGACTAATGAATAACAAATAAGGGGTTCTTAAATACCTAAATTTACTTTATAATTTATGTTCATTGTTATGTCTTAATAATAAACAACCCATTAAAATTCCTCAATGGCCGTTGTAGGCATTTCATGAAATATGTGCCACCATAAAAAACATGAAAATAAGGTTTTTGTGAATAAATTTTTTGAATGCGAGACCCTTTTCAAAGGGCTCTCTCGACGAAATTAAGCTTTATTATATTCCTGGGCCTGTATTGTGACTTTAGAAATACTTGGCTTTGCCCCCCTGTGACGAATCATACGACCTTGGAAAGATCTCGACGCTTCTGAAGCACTTTACGTCTGACAGCGTGAGTGAAAACGACATACAAATGAGGAAAACGATGCGAAAATGATTTTGCTATAATAATAAACACGCGATATGAAAACTACAGTACTTGTTATCGTAACTTCTGAGTTTATATTTTTTCCTCCAGCCGTCTTTCTGATGATATGTTACGTAATTTACTTTGTATTGTGGCGGCATCTACATTGCCACATGCGAACTACGCGTCATATTGACGTCACGCAAAATCCTGCATCGCGTAAGCAGAGTTTACCGCGCGACTGGTACATTTACAACGTCCCGACATCCATCGTCGTCGGACAGTTGCCCATCAGACACAACACCCGTCTGATTCCTGTTCCTCATACTACTATAGTATTATGTGAGTAGGTGACACAAATATTCAAAATAAATACATTATCGTATAATCCGCAATATTTTCACACACCCTAATTGCGTTTTTGCTTATTTACCGTGTACAATATTAAGTATAAAATATATGACTTTCGAGACAAAAAACAAAAATTAAAAATGTTCACTACGAGCTGATAAGCCGATTATCTACATGCAAGTTTTAAGTCAGGATTTGAAATAATTTTTGGCTATGGCTTTGTGTTGAGCGGTTGGTAAAATAACAGAAACCACACTATCTAACTATTTACTAGGGTATTTTATTGGTTACTGCCGGCCACATTGTAGTCTTAATAAATAAATACTAATAATAACATAATTAGATAGATTCCCTATTTGTAAGTAATATAACTTAAGTAGGTATTTAAATGTAACAAATCCCATTTATTTTTAATTCATCAAAATTAACTTTTTATACTTACAAATTTTTCATGATTTAACTGTTAATTTCAAGAAACTCCAAATAAATTATTAAAAGATAAACGCATCGAGTATTCAGCGCTGATGCGGTATACTACAAGTCGCGAAAATTCCTCTCGGGACTTCGGGAGCAATAAAGTTCCCTGATTTCAGTGCGTTGTCCACGACTCGAAACTTTTTACATAAAGAAAAAAAATACAGACACGTAATATAGCATCACGCCTATATTTCACGAACGGTTAGGCAGAGGTGTATCTATAGACACCCACATTTAGCCAGTTGTGTTTAATTCCCATGTAACAAGGGGCGAGCTTATTGTCATCAATCGGGCACAAATTTAGACCCCCGGGCAGTTACTGAGAAATAAAGGAAAAATCCAAACGAAAAACATCCGGCGAAAACCCGACAAATATTTTCTTTCAAGGTTTCAACGGGTAACACGCACACATTATGGAGAAATCAGTTTTCAGAACAGGCGAGCAGAGCTTTGTCGACAAATCCTTACATAACTACTACTCTCTCAGGTTCATGCGAATGAATACGCCTCTACTGAACGTGTTGACAAATCCAATATGCCTTCACATACGACTTCAATAGGTGTTATTGTGTTTCCTAGACTTTGTAAGTCTCGTAAAAAAGTAAATGAAAAACATATACATCATGAAGGAAAACATACTTCTTTTGACAATTACATACTTTTGGTTAACCTTTCCTATTCTGCAGTATTTTATTACAATAAAATGCATGTGTTTCTCGCGTGGAGATCGGAACTTATCACACTGAAAGATCCTATGTCTTAACCCTAGTTATGATCTACTTGTGTGCAAAATTTCATCGTAATTCGCACAGACGATAATTCGTTTTTGGAAGATTAGTTGATATTTCTCAAAAAATTGGGAAATATTTTTCCTTGTCACTTTCGATTGAAAATAATTCGTGTGATTCTGAAGCCGTATTGTATTTTTGTAAAAGCGTTTAATTTATAGAAGTTAAGTTAAGACTAGATATAAACCCAATAAATAAACTTAATATGTTGTTTGTCAAAAGGCTAAAAACTCCCATGTAAATAAAATTACCTAGCTGTATTTTTAGATTTTTTTCATTTTATTACTGTTCATTTAACAATGTTTGAACTAAAATATTACCACAAAATTTTCCAGTCTACAAGGCAAATATTAAATATCTTCTACAGCTATAAAAATAAAACACAGCGATATGAAATATCTCTGAATGTTTTAATAGCTTTCTTAGATACCTTTTTCGAGATTTATTAAAAATGAATTACGAATAGTCAATTGACTGCCGCGTCAGAAATATTGCACAGTTTACCTTATTCGTTTTTATTGAAATACAAATATAGCATTTCCATTAATAACGTACATTATTGTCAGGTTATTATTTTCTTCTAGGAAGGTATAAATGATAAATGATAAATGATTTTATTTCTGTAAGTAGGTTTGTACAAACACTTTTACACGTCAATCATATTTTTTAAAACGAGATGAGGTCGGCGTTTCCTAACTGACTACTCTGAGAAGAAAGGCCGAAACAAACTCAGAGGTCACAGTCTCTTTTAAAGTCCAGACATAATCTTGGTAGGATCATGTGGAGACCATGTAGAATTAGTGTCTGAAATGGTCTTTTGAAGAAAGAACCACACCGATTGAGTGGACCTGTCCAGTCAGTGCACGCATTTGTCAGTAATCATGCAGCTCAACTCAAACTTAAGGAGCTTAACGATTCGACGAACAATACCAAAGAAAGGACATTTGGGTGGGTCGCATAAATTACTCAAACTGCCAGACCATGACTAAAACTATTTGAGAAAATAAAAAAAAGGCAAAAAAAAAATAAACCACATAGTCTTCACATTCACAGTCATTAAAATAATATAATACTTTACAAAGTAAATATTCATGTCACTGTATATGTAAAATTTATCAATGTCAATGTGTATATAAAAATCCAGAAATAGTCTTGGTCAGATCATTTTGAGGACCATGTAGATTGGTGTCTGAAATGGTCTTTTGAGGAAAGAACCACACAAATTTGAGTGGACCTGTCCAGTCAGTGCACGCATTTGTCAGTAATCATGCTGCTCAACTCAAACTTAGGGAGCTCAACGATTCGACGAACAATACCAAAGAAAGGACATTTGGGTAGGCCGCATAAATTACTCAAACCGCCAGACCATGATTAAAACGGAAACAATGACCCACATAGTCCTCACATTCACAATAAATAAAATAATATAATACTTTACACAGTAAATAGTAAATGTTCATGTCATTGTTTATGTAAATAGATATTAAGAAAAAAAAAAGAAGTGTAAAATCGCAAAATAAAATAAAACAACATTCGCAGTCTAAACTTATTGGAGCAGCTCAATCCCAAGCCTTTTTGTCCTCAATAAAGTCATTTACAGTATAAAAATTAATTAATTTTTATTTCACGGAATGTTGATTTCAGTAATTTTCTGAAATCAACATTCCGTGATCTATTATGGGACGAAAACGCACGAAAGTACCTAACTGTGTCTGTTTTTCTGTTAGCTTTTCACACAGTTTTTCATGACTTACACTTTATTAAATGAATGAACTTCTAAAAACTTTTTTAGCTTTTAATGATGCATACTTTTTTATAAATGTACCGTTTTAAATTTCTGCCCTTTACTCAGATCTAGTCGCAGTAAGTAAGCTAAGATACCCAACCGAATGGGTTACGTTAAGTTAATAGTGACCAACCACTCACGAGCTGAATTGGAAGCAGTAACTAAGTTAGGGCACCCCGACTAAATGAGTTAGTTTAGGTTAGAAGTATGACCAACAACGCGCGAGCCGAGCGAGCCAAGCTACAGGGTCGCGGGAGCCGTCGGCGAGCGCTAAATCGAAGTTGGTTGCAACCACGGAATAGAAAAAACAGTGGAAGTGCCCTTAGACTTCCTTAATACGGGAACCAGTGTCGCCAAACTCACACATTTGCAAATTAAAATGTACATTGCAATACACAGAAAACGGTGATTTAATTGGTTACAAATTATAAATGCAACTTTGGCGAAAAGTTTATTTATTGTTGTTCAAAATTAAGTCTTATTACAACCTCTGAAGGTTGTTTTTATTTTACATGTCAAAATCAATGAATACCGTTTTCCCATCTAACAATCAAATTCGAGCAATCAACAACAAGTTCAGCTACTCAACGCTAGAGGGCGCTGTAAACAATTTACTCTATTTAGCACGCTAATGTCATTGAAATAGTTGTCATATTCGTATGCACCTGTTATCTATTTTTCTACCCAGCAAGGGATGAGGACAAGATATCGATAAAAAATGTAATGTCGATATTTGTACAATGTAATAATTAAAATCTTTTATCATACGTAGTGGACCAAAATCCGTTAAGTATGAAAGGTAAAATGGTTAGGGGAATTGCTTCAGGTAGCCCGCGAAATTCAAATATTCTTACGTTTCTTGCAACTTGCAAGTAAGTATTAGGATGTAGGTATGTTGATCAAGGTTTGATCATATTCATCAATACAACTCTTTAGATCAGGTAATCCTAACATCATGAAATTGTCGTATTTAGGATTACCTGCTCTTAAAGAGTTGTATTGATGACTTTAATGATTATAATTCTGTAAATACATCCTTGTTACGGCCGCGAATCAAATTTTGATCACCATATAACCTAATCCTGACTTGCAAATTGCAACAGAAAATAAGAAAATTTGGATTTCGCGGGCTAACTGGAGCCGAACTCAAAATCGAACCATTTATTTCAATTAATCGAGAAGAACGACAACGAGTACATAATATGTCATGGTAAGGTATAAGGTTTCACTATATTCGACTTTGGACCTCGTATCATTTACGCATAATTTGATACACATTTCTCGTACTTTTATTTATTTAAGTACAGTAAAATTAGTTTAAAAATACACATTTTATCATTTTATCGATACCGAACTATTTGAATGTGTCCCATCCCTAATCGAGTAGCGTCGAAGTTTCTAGAATGTATACGATGATATTCAAGACACCGAGCAAGTTGATTTAGACTTTGATCAATGGACATAAGGTAGTTTTTAGTTCGCAACAAAGTAATAAATATGCTTTTGTCAATAAAAACAATTATATTGAAATAAATCATAGTTTTATTGTTACTGGTGATACGATACACCTCCGCAAGATACATTCTTTGTCCTGCTATCATTTTTGCATGTAAAAATTGCACATTATGGCCTGTTTGTAATATTTTTCGTTACGTTCGAGACGTCGTATTGCAGCAAGTAGCTAATCGCGACTGAGCCGGTGTTGCGGAGCTCCGCATAATTGTGACACACGTGCGATAGCTGCGTGGCACTTCCACTGTTTTTCTCTATTCCGTGGTTGCAACTACTTAGCTATTTAGTTTTTTAGAACCCAAAAATACGAATTGTTAAATGTTCCTAAAAAGTGGCGCATTAATTAAATTAGTGTTCAATAATGGTTTTAGGAAAGCAAAATGGGCCTTCTTTGAGTTTCGACTAAATACATGCCTTACCTAAAAAAATACAGTAGTACGTAAGTTCAGAAGCACACGACATTTTTTCAGTCCAAAATCACAAGAAAAAATTCGCGTAAAATGGCAAATGAGCTCAAAATACCAGACAGCAAAAGTTATTTGTAACATATTATCAGTCTATTTTGGCTGCAAGTTCCAATGCGGCTGAAATGTTGAAGAACTGGAATCCGACATAAAACTTTATAGCCCCCAATGATATAATGCTGCGTTATATAGCTGACCGTGAAACTGTTATAGTTGATACATTTCACGAATGCGAGTCAATCATTGCAATTTATACCTTATAACAATGATATAAGACATCAGAATCACATGACGCACGCTTGGGAGATGCAAGAACTATACCACTCTTATAGTACAGAATACCATCAAATATATCAGATGTTTACTTTTATTTTGTTGACTTGCCCTTCGTTGAAGGTAGGTCAGACCATGATCGGTGGTTCTAGTTGCTAGGTCATGATAGATGATACATGAAGTGACTTGTGGTTATTATGACCGAGCAGATGAAACTTGATACGAAAATATAAACATTTATATAAAAACCGGTCAAGAGCGAGTCGGACTCGCGCACCGAGGGTTCCGCATTGTGAAACGTGAAATGTTTAAATTTACATCCGCGAAGCCTTTATTCGTCAGAGAATTTTAACACTGCGGTGTAGAATATTGCAGTTTTAGGTCAGTGTCATCTCTTGACCGATAGTAGAACTAATGTAATTTTCGTTGATGATGTCTGAAAAAGTATTTTTATGACTTTCTTATTTGCTAAATAGTTAAGCAAACGTCATCTAAAACTATTCCAAATTTTAAGTTGATAGCAGTAGTTCTTGAGATATCCAGCTATGACAGACGGACAGACAGACTGAGTCGCACCATAAGGATTCCTTTTTACCATTTTGCTACGGAACCCTAAAAAGGAGAGGAAGAAGTCATAGGGCATCAAAAAATTCTTTCGCGTTGCTGTCAACAGGAAAAGTTCCCAAAAGGCTGGCAGCATTGCTACGTGCATTTTTTTTACATCTTATTTTGTAAATATCTTGTTTGAAAATAAAATTAGGTAAAATAAACTAATTTGCTTTTAATATCACGGTTATCCTTATTAAAGCTCCATTTCCAAGCTACAAAATTCTTTCTAAAGTGAGGTATGCAAGGTGAACTTTATTACATTTAGAAGCCTTGACCTTTCTTCAACATCACCTACTTTATTACACATCACCTACCCCAACAAAAATAACATAAAAAAAAACTTTCTTAAAAAATGTGGCCAACGAAGAAAATTCATCACAAACTCTTACTAGCGTAATTAACTGTTAAGAGCTGTTCAGGTCACCGCTTAAATCCGGCTGAGCAGTAACTAATGTAACAAAGCTGGGTTCTTACCTGCCCCGGCAATCCCTGGGTTTCTTTACCTCAGATACAAGTAGGTACCGATTCCCCCCAGACTACTGCCACAAAGTAGATAGGTACAGAAAGTCAGCTTCATACAACGAGCGGAAACACGCACGCACACATTGAAGTATACGAAGATCTCAGAGTCTCAAACAAATGCTAGTCGTGAGTGCACTTGCATTTGTTGTTTAGGAAGTGTGTCTATGTGTGCGTTTATTTTCTCTTGTTGTAGGAACTGACCTTCTGTACCTAAATCATTTTGTGTTACGGCCGTCTATAAATAATTCTCGACAAACTCCCGACGGGAAAAATCGAAACGTACGGCCGAGTCGAGAATCCCCGAAGATTCGCACTATCGTTCATAATTTAGCCATCAAGGAGATTAACGGTGAGTTGTATTGTTACTGTGTCCTGAATATAAATAATGGTAGGAAACAGGTTGATTTGTTTCATGGGAAAAATATCACTGTTTAATTTATTTAATACTTCGTGTTTTAGAATGAAATACTGATGAGGAATTCAGAATAGGATCTCACTTTCTTTGGGTGCCGTTTAGTGCAAATTATGCCTAAAGCATGGGGCTTGAATACTGAATTAATTTTCTAAGTATAAGTTCACTGTCATTATTATCACCATTTAGTTCTTGCATTATTAGGGGCTTGTGGCTTATTCATATAAGCCGCACGGGTCGATCGATCAGGCTAAGCTACGCTTGCCGCGGTTGGTCCGTGGATGGGTGACCATCTTTACATATCAAAACCCCTCCGTGTTAAGCAGTTAGCCCCGGGCGTCGTTTGTGGATCTTTGGAAGTCGTTACGGGTCGCCAGAAGCCCGAAAGACCGAGAACCAGTCTCACCAAGGATATCGTAAAACCCAGTAACTGAGTTGTGGAAGTCAGATAGTCAGTCAGTCGGTTCATGTAAAATACTGGTATTCAGCTGCACCCGGTTAGACTGGAAGCCGACGAAAAGTTTAGGCAGATGAGTTTTGCATATCTTCTCCAACCTAAGATTACAATATCTTAAGAGCAGCCTTTCCATCTGGGCAGTGGGATTGTCCGAAAGGGTTGCCGCTGCCCCGGAACATAAAGGGCTAAGGAAGGAACACGGGTGGGTTTTAGTCAGTAAGAGTCTGACATTCCCTTCTGTTCCACCCTGAGCGGGAGGGGTCATTTGATAATTTCCCATACACAAAAAAAAAACCCTTTCCATCTCTGTCTTTTTATAGTCAGTTCTAGCTAACAAGCAACAACCCATTATAAAATAAAGCGTTTTATTTTAAGTAAACCCCAGTATATTCCTAAGTATTCCCCATAGCCGTGCAAAGTTGCAATGCATATGTCACGGCTAATAGCCGAAGTGCGACTACACCTAGATTTAGTCAGCCGTAGTGCGGCTACACCTAGTTTTAGCTGGGTAAAACTAGGTATAGCCGGCCAAATGCAGTTCGTGTGTACTTCGGGTGACATCGGTTGCATGGTTGCGGTCGGTCAATAGGCGACGTAGGATGCAAGAGCGAGCAAAGGGCACCGAGGTTAGGTTACTTCAAACCTTTTACACAGAAATAGGGGCCCCGCGTAGCAGGGCTCCGACAACGTAGGATGCACCGAGTTGTACCCGGCTAAAACTAGGTGTAGCCGCACATCGGCTATTAGCCGTAACACATACATACATTAAATAAAATAATTATAGTTTAGAAGTCTTTGTGTTCCTGCTAAGTGTACAAGTCGCTATTCGTAAGTTTTTACAACACCAAATTATTCAAAAGTTTTTTTTTTTTCGTACGCAAACGCGCATTGACGCTGAGTTGCGGACACCAGCCCGTACTATCTATTAGGTACCTATTATTCAAAAGTTTTTCCTTATACTGTTCATCGTGAAAAAAACTCTTCTTTTATTTGGACAAGACCTTATTTTTAGTTAAATAAAAGAAAATGAGGATCATGAAAGCAGTAATGGTAGTTGGACGGTAGTGAAAACAGAGAGAGACAAAACTTTGATCTCTTTCCCTCCCTTGTCAAGAGTAAGTTGGTTGAAGCGATCCCGGAAAAACCTGATCTGACTCAATTGTAATGACAACGAGTTAGAAGGTTACTACTGCAATTATTCATTTATTATGAGTTTTCTTTTTGTAAATGGTAGGCTATGAATATTTGAAGTGTGTAGCTAATGCTCGTTTTGTAGATAAATACAGGCAGGCCGATATGATGGATATTTTAACAACTAGCTAGACTTTCCTTCATGTTGTTTTATAAGTAGGAGTATTTAGTACCTCCCTACCTGTATAAAATTGCTCGGACTTTACTTTTATATATGTTTTCCCATTTTATTTTTGTATTCGTGTATAAAAGTGGGTTAAAATTATAGTTAGTTTGATAAATTATTAAAATAGTGGTTTTATAAATTAAAATTAAAATGTATGTTTTTGTAACACTATAAAACAATCTAGATTTTTGTGAGAATCGCTCACAAAAGTCTAGATGGTTTTATAATCCTGTTTATCACAATAATTCTTTGATTGTCGCTGCAGTGAAAGAACCTTTTTTCACTTTGCAAATAAACCATCATAATTTTAATTAAATTAGATATGACTCTAAAAACAACAAAAACTCCGAAGCTTTTCTCAAATGCGATGAAAAGCCATTAAAATATTTTTCAATATGATAACGCAAAAAACTCGCTTTCATATTTGAACGAAAAGACTTCAAAGCTTTTTAAAATAAAAGAAGAAAGGATAAACATCTAGAATATTCTATATTTTCTCTCAATCTTTCTAAATAAATCATCGAATTTCAGGAAACGCTCTAAGAATTACAAGAAAAAACATTTTTGTTTTCATAATCTTTAGTGATTTTGAGACATCACAAGTCAATCATCTGAATCAATATCAATTCATTAGAACACTCAACAACCCCCCTCTCGTATATCATAAACAGGTCATTTTATAAGAACGTCATGGGCGATTAACTGTCCCCTATCAATATGATAATTTTCTCCACACTGACCTAGAAATGCAAAGGTTTTTCCGCATGCAAGAAACGGAAAGCTTCGAGGAAATTGGACTACTAGGGCGATTTGGCGAAATGCGATGATTTTCTTTATCATAAGGCTATATCAAAATAATTTTCGCGGCAATTATGACTAAATAATAATCCTTTGGATCAACAATATATTCATAAAAATTATACTTGTCGTAAATGGTCGTATTTTTACAAAATCCATTAAAATTCACTTTACATCAACACACAACGTTAAACAGCAATTTCCAAAAAAAAAATTTTTTCGCGGGCTACATTGACGGAACTCATTATAAGATATAACCGTTTGCGTTATTTAAAAGTAAGTAGGTACTAGGCATGCGCACGATCAGTTTAATAATCAGTGATGGCTAGTTTGACCATCTGATAAGTTAGCCGATCCACAGGGAAATTACAGTAGGTACAACAGTTTGATATACGTGGTCATCCTTATTCACCAAAATATTCATAGTCAAACGTATCAAACCTGCCCTATTACAAAACCAAGTTTATATTAGGCCAGGTTTAAACCATCGAGCCCTTTTAGAATTTCGAACTTCTATTATATCATTAAAGCTATAAGAAAAAAAAACTAACGTCAAACACGAGTCTGAGTTGTCAATTCTATATTGAAAACTTTACTGTGCTTTGATTATAGTTTGTAGAAGCTCAACTGTCACTAATGAGAGAGTTACTTTTTCTATTATTACTCATTTTTAAGAGATTTCGTGACATCGGAGCGCATATAACAATATCATGCTCGTTTTGTAATAAGACGGGTATAGTCGTACCTGTAAATTATCATGATCAAAGTTAATTATGTCAAAAACCATTCCTAGCATATTTTTAATCAGATTTAACACTAACTCACTTGTGTGTGAGAATTATATTACGTGGAATATGATAATGAAGTTCATGAAACACAAACTAAAATCATAAACTGTGCTAATATCGTCACTGAATGTTGTAGCCTCTCTCGTCGCGATTAGAACCCGCTTGTGACGAAACAGGGTTGTGTGGTAACAATCTGAATATGAGGAATTTAGAATCACCTCTTTGTAAAGGTTTTGTAGGCTCTGAATATTGTTAATCTCCTGTTGGGTCGGTCAGCATGAATAGGGAAGCTACAGTGCCCTCCAAAAGTTAGTTGCCATTTCAGCTATGATGCCACATTATTATGATGATTTAACATTGTAGTTTGAAATGTTTGAACTGTACACTTTAACGCTTTTATTAACTAATTCAACTACCTTTGACTTATCATAAAAAGATAATCAGGTAGTCTCATAGGATTATCTTATTATATTTTTGTTTCAACTGAAGTGCCAAAAATTTCAACTACCATTTGGATGGCAGTGTATTTTATTTATTAGAGCATATATTTTTTTATAATTACAGACCACATTTTTCACTTGAATTGATAAGTAACTCTTTTATCGATGATGTCTAGATAGAAGAGGTATAGTCAGAAAATACTAGAAAATACTAAAAATCAGCTGTTCCCTACATTTATCTTCGTCTATCTCGTCAAAATGTAGGGACCAGCTGATTTTTTTTTCGCGATTTCATGTTTGGTCCCATAGTAAAAGTTGTTCATAATGATGAGTACAATGACCTCTTAAGAGGTTGCTGGTGTTTTACAAATAACCCTGTATATAACGAAGTTTAAAGGAAAACTATCACACCTCAGTGAGCTTTACAAGTTTACGAGTAATAGTCGACCAATTGTATTTGACTCGAAAATTGTCGGATCAGTTGAGGATTTGTATAGGAAGTCAAATTAGGTAGGTAGTCATATTTGGCTTTTAGTTAGAGCATGGTACGAAACTATCAGTCAGCGAATACGACACTTGGCTGTTATAAAAACTACGGAACCCTACACTGCGCGTGGCCCGACACGCACTTGACCGGTTTTTTTTTCAAAAATTTAAATTTGGTTAATGACAATTTACTACCTCCTATTTCGATTTGTCGCAAGTTTTCAATTTCATTCTGAATAATCAACCATCTGTTGCCTTTATCCTAATCTATGGTAGCACATTATGTGTCTTTTCTATCAAACCTCTGTTGTCCATTATCTCAGTTTTCACGTTGACAGCTAGACTTTCACACAATCTAGCCAGTAGTCCAATCTTTTTCTGGTCTGATTCTATTTTATAGCCTACTAGCTGCGCCCCGCGATTTTACCCGCGTAAGTTTTGATCCCGTAGAAATATTGGGATAAAAAGTATCCTATGTGTTATTCTGATGTATAAACTATATTACTGTAAAGTTTCATCAAAATCCGTTCAGTAATTTTTGCGTGAAAGAGTAACAAACATCCACCCTCACAAACTTTCGCATTTATAATATTAGTAGGAAAAATATTAGTAGGAAAGTAGAAATAGGAATATTAGTAGGATATTACTGTAAAGTTTCATCAAAATCCGTTCAGTAGTTTTTGAGTGAAAGAGTAACAAATATCCATCCATCCTCACAAACTTTCGCATTTATAATATTAGTAGGACCAATATTTTCAGAACAAATGCTAATTTCACATTTCCATGTCTGTAAGTACCTATAATCACAGTTCATTAAAATACCGACTGTCATTGTTCTGACAAATTACACTTTTTGTACTTACTTCCTTTAAAACAATGTCAAGGGGAACGGCACCCGAGTTACGAAACACATTATCAATCACAATCTGAATCATTTTGACAGATATTGCTAATCCATTGCTTCAGATGTTCGAAAAATTTGTCTGCTCGACAACGTAAACAACGCAATGAATGTTGTTGAGCTGTCAAAATTAAAGCCCTTGCTAATAATAGCGTGTTACGTAATTACCTTGCTTGTCTAACTCTATTATTCTAGCCATCCAATATTTTCGGAAATTCATTTCATTAAAATACCCATTGACATAGTTCTGGTAAATTACCATTTTGTATTTTCCTTAAGACGGTGTCAAGGGCAAGCGAGTTTCCAAAAACAATGAGAATTGAGCTTGGCACATTATGAATTCCGATTCCAAAAAAAAATAATAACAATTCACATTACTGGAAGAGTTCGTTATATCGCTATCTTCTTAGCTTAGGCTTTGTGCCAGGTTTAATTTTCAGTTAAAGTTTCTGGTAATTTGTTATATTGACGATATAGAGAATTAAAGTCTTGCCCAAAGTTATGGCTGGACGCCTTATTTTCCGTGAAGAAAACATAATGTTTAAAATATGGTGCTTAAACTATAGGCACATAGTGTTATGATTATGTAGATGTTTTGGAAGTGTTTTATGAAAGACTTTGCAATAAATCGCGAGGTTTAAAAATTATGATAGCTAGTTTTACTAGAACTCATTTTTCTTCTACTAGATTTGTATGTTTACGCAACGACAAAGAATCTGATGCACACTCCATTTGTATTTTTTTTTCAACTGAAGGGTTCACAGACATTAACGTTTCACTACGATATTAGGCGTTTACGTTTTTATTAAGAGCAGTACGTTAATATAAATAAAAAATCATTCAATCAATCATTTTATTATCCAAAACTAACTGCTACGGAAGCAATATCAAATTATTCCAGAGGTTTCAGCGCTAAACTTGAACAATTCTCAGGCAAATTGAAAATCATATCAAAAGGGTACCAATCTCAGTTCCAAACTCACAAAGTGAATCATCATTAGACCGTTTAGCGTTCACTGAATGTTTACGAATCCACAGATTTGAAGCTGTAGAGATACAAAGTTAATGACAACAGTGGGCTTCGCGAACCATTGCCATATCTAATCTCTTGGGACTTGGAACATCGCCAAAATACAGATTAGCAGTCCCCTAAGAATTATCCTTTGTGACTGAACTTTGAATCCGGTACAACTTTAATAACTTGGTTTTGTTTACTGAAAATCGTTGTCGCAACTATTTTGTGCTATTGTTTGATTTCTACTGTTTGTAAGGTATTATTTTGGTGGCGGTGCTCTGAAATGATATCAGGCGGTGCTATAGAGCTAAATACCTCTTGATGAGAAAGCGGATCCGGTGCCTACAAATGTAGAAAAATCTTATCTAACGTCACAGAACTGGAATTAGTGTATCTGCTAAACGTTTAAATTTGCGAAAAAGTGAACTTTTACTCTGGAAAAGTTCAACCCCTTTCTTAATTTTGATTGCGTGATAGGAGAATAGTGCCGTTGGATTTTGATTCGACGTTTGAATTTTCGCAAAAACTTTTTTTTTGTTTTTCGGCCAGTGTCTTTTTGTCTATGAAAAATAGTATAAAAATAGGTCCAATTACACTGAAGCTTTGATACGTAGGAGGCACAAAGCAATGTTGCTCTTTGAAAATCCGAATTAAAAATAAGCCGTTGTAAAGGAAATGAAAATTACAATATTTTGTTACACTTTGAAATAATATTCCCGCGGATGTTACCGTTGAGACAATGTAACGAAATACTTACTAATTGGTCCATCTTTTCCATTGAATTTTTCTCGCATAGGTACATGTTTGATCATTGCGCTATTGGAGTCATTTGTATCTCTATAACCAGATAATTAGGTATTGCATGACGTCTTTTTTTCATTGTCTTTCCAAATGTTAACTGGCTATTTTATGGTATTTCACAATAAAGCCTTCTTCGTTTATTATTCGCGCTATTGGAGACATTTGCATCTCTTTATCGAGATAATTATTGCATGACATTTTTTTTGTCTTTCAAATTGTGAACAGATTTTTTTTTTCACATTAAAACCTTCTTCGTTTATTATTCCATCCACACTACGGTGGTGGAGTGCAACATAAAGTACGTTACATTTTACATCAAGTTACATTAGCGCCGAACGCAACAAGTTAAGCCAGGGCTGACCCCGAAAGCCTTTTGTTAACACGATGTGATTATACATTTACCTCCAGTGTGAATACACTTTTGTTAGAACCAACCTCAAGGAAATTATAATTACCACTGTCTTATTTGAGAAGCTTGTTCATTATTTGAATATGTCGTTAATGGCTTCTTGAACTGGTCTATTTGAAAGCTCATCGGTTTTTCAGAACATGATCGTTTGCAGGTCATGTTATAATGGTGGTGGATTCCTCATTTTATGTCGGTCAAAATCATTACCAAGCCCTCATTAAAATTTAATCATGTTTATTCATGGAAAAGCTTTCCGAAACGTAAAAGGTCAAACGGGCTTTCGGAATAGCTTTTAATTTAAATTATAATACCGTCGTAATTATTTAATAAGTATTAGAAATCATTTGGTCTTTTGTAATTAAATCTAAAAGATTATCTATAATTTAAATTAATTGTAATAATTATAATTAGATACATACCGAAATAATTGTATTAACAAACGCAGGATTCGGAGCCGAACGTTAAACGCTCGTTGAAGAAAAATACAAATAAGAAAAACAATTTTTTTTTTCAAAAAAAAAAGAACACTTGAGTAAAAGATCACTTAGAACTGTTCACTTGTCCACTATATATTGTGCATAGAGTCGTAGACGCGTGTTGTGCTGGGAGCGCGCGAGGCGTCCTCAGTGGGCGGAGGCGGCGGGTGCACTGGTCCTGCGTTCCCCGCCCTGCCTTCCCCTATACCTGTTACAGGTACGGTCCCCATACATCCAGAACTAAGTAGCTGCTATTGATGGACAAACCGAATTGATTTTCGCGCGCCGCGATTACCGTGTGTTCGAATTTCGAATATTTCTGTTAAAAAGTCTTGAGCTACATTTTTCTCGCTCACAGTGTACCGCTTCCTGGAATTTGCCGGAGATTCATAAATTCTCGTCTAACGATAAACATCAGCTAGACTGATGGTAAATACCAAAAAATCTTCGGATATCACGGATAAGTATGTAACTATAACGTGATTGTTATCCATCATCATGTATTTGTGTTTTGTAATATCTATTTTTGAGTTACTATTATTTTGTCGACGGGCTTTATACAACTTCATAATATATTATTGGTATTATTTTTGTTAATTCAGTTGTAAAGAGATGTGATTTTATAATTAGAAATTCACGACAGACATCATAATTATTGATCGTGTGGTAGCATTTAAACGTCACATTTGCCGCCAAAATAAACTTTAAAGAATTAAAACGTCATGGTAAAATTACGTTGGAGCTTTAAAAAAACATAGTGTATTATGATAGACAAAATGACGTGAGTAAACAAATGTTTAATTACTGATAGGATTCGTTAAAGTTACATAAAGATACCAGTACCAGTTTCCAATAAACAATAGTTTATTGCGGAACTTTTTGGCAGATTGCAGAAAACCAGACATTATTATTAACAAAGAAATACAAACTTTCTAAATCTGGTAATGTTATGACTATGAGATTGAGTACTTCATCGAGGTTATTTCTATAGGAGCATACAATACAGATTTCAGACGAATAGTACTTTCAATTTAAGTGTTAATTTCTTCAGGCAGTCGGGGATCGAAGATGATATTTTTTCAGGTAAGCTTGAAAGTACAGTCAGGGCAATTAATTGCGAAGCAAATTGGCATTCTACGCCAATTTGCCATTTCATACAACTGTCAAAGAATTGCAGTTGTTTGAATAACGGACAATTTAAGTTGGTAGTCAATATTTGCTTAACAATAATTTTCCTGACTTAACCTAAACTTGAACTTTCTTCCAGGAATGAAGTTTTAATGTAACTAAACAATTTATCATTCCAATACAATTATAATTTTGTCGTTTGCTATATCAATTTCCTGGCTTTTTATTTTAATATTTTTATCCGTCCCCATGACAGACATTTTCCAACCCCTAAATTCTTCCGTTATTAAGGTAAGCATTGAAATAAAAAGATCCCACAATGGGGACAGAGCCGACCTTTTTAAATCTGGTTGTTCGACTTAATAAAATTTACAAGGAAAAGTCGTGTAAAATCTGGGGTAGCGTCGAACAATGATATCCTTAGGGGTCTACATTAGACATACCTACATACTCACACATGCATAAGGCAGGTTTTACACCAGAACTGGGAAGAAGCGAAGCTGTGAGTAAAGAAAACTTCATATTCAAAGGTAACAATTGAATTTGATTGAATTTTCGTTGCTCGCAGCTTCGCTAACTGATTGCCTCATTGGTCAAGTGGTCGCAAGCGCTACTGCTGAGCATAAAGACTTGGGTTCGTTTCGCGGGTCGGGCTTAGTGTTATTGGGTTTACCAATCTGAAATTTCTCAGTCGCACCCCGGAGTCTGTATTTGTGCCCAGTTGATGGCAATAGGCTCGCCTCCTATTATTATATAGGACTTAAAAATAACAGGTGAAATGCGGGTGTACAGACGCCAGCACATCAAGCTACTACAATCTGACAAATTTCTTTAATAGATTTTCAACATTATCGCTAAACAATAAGGTTCAAAATTGATTGGGAAAATTTACAGAGTCGGGTAGCTTGATGTGCTGGCGTCTATACTATATGTACTACTCTACCTACTGTCTAAGCCTTCGGGTAATACAGGCGTGGTGACAAAGTGTTATGTTCTATTGGTGGATCCTTTCCTCACTCACCGCTTTGCTTCCTCTCACAGCTCAACTGATCTATTCTGTAGAAATCACACCGTGTACCTATACTTAGATGAGGTGAGCGTGGAGTGAGCTGTGCGTAGTGTCAATCCCTAGAATCAGGTGGTATGACAGCTCACTTCACAGACCTAAGTTTTCACGGTGAGTTTTTTACAGAACAGTCCGGCTGGTGGAAAGTCAACCTAAGAAAGATATAATCACGAGTTTTCCGACGTCGCCACTGCCGACGGCGGCTGAATGCAAATCATTCCCTTGCCGAATATTGAATCCAAACCATTGTGCAAATCAAATTGTCAAATAAATTGCACGGAATCCGTTTTTAACTTTATTCCTTGCCGATATTTGACGCGATCAATTGATCTGTCTAAGTGATTTTCTTCAAGATATTATATGACGGCGTTAAGTCCTATGTAGGGATTTTGTGGAATTTATGCCTTTTGCTACGTTTCGCTGGGGACTGGAATGTGATATTCCAAAATCATCTTATTTATATCATCTGTTTTGTAAACGTTTCGAAAAGAAAAAATAATTTAATATTATAATCAAAAATGTACCTCACTCTGGAAATGTCGCAATTCCGTCACCCAAAATACAGACAAACGCCAAGTTTGGGGGTCACCGTCAAAAACATTCTGACATGTACAATATGATTACTAATAAATTAATTTGGAATTTGTTTTGCTACAATAAACGCAATTTAAATTTAAAAAAAAAAAGTTTTTTTGCGGTTTTAAACTTACTTCTATTAAATTATTATTTTTTTATTATTCGTACAAAATTATTATCATTAATCGTTAAATATTAATAAATGCAAAATTATTATTAAATGTAAGATGCTGATAAAATGAATAACTCGATCAATTTGAAAGCTATAGCGAATTGAAAGGAAACTGTCGAGTTTATTCATTTCAAATACGATTGCTGGAAAATCTTATTTCGATTTAAGCAGAGAAACTTCGGGAAAAACGATCATGTTTAATACTTTCTGACTCTTTAGGATTCCATACAGTCACGAACACTAATATGTCAACACTTGGCAACTTTCAATTGCGATTTTTTCGTGAAATAACAAATGCAACGTTGAAATATGACACTTTACATAAGCCTATGGGTTCGAAAATACTATTCTCGTAATAACATAACATTTCATTGAAAAACAAAGGAGATAATCGCCTTTGAATAAAACCAAGTGTATACATACTTTTGCTCATGACTGTACGTCTGCAAGGAAAAACGGTACCTACCTTTATAGGATCACTCCTGTACCTGTCTGTCTGTCTATCACAGGCAATACGCTCCGAATCTACTGGACCAAATCTGGAACACATAATATGAATTTCTGTAACTCCAAACACGGACGTGTAACGTAAATAAATGAATTTTGAATATGGGGGAACGTATCTGGCAGCGTTAGGTAGATTTTGCCTACCCCCATGGAAAGAAAGCGTAAAACCAAATTGTATAATAAAAATCCATTTATTTCAGGCGACGCAGGCAAACTTAACAGGCAGACATACATAATTTTAATTATAAAAACAAACTATTGTGTACAAAGTGATGACTGTGTTGGCATGGTGTCGCGTTACCTTCCACGAAAACGTCGGTACGCCACACCTTTTGGCAAAAACTCTTCCTTCATGAAGGTTTCCAGGTACTGAGTTGGTACCCGCACCACAAACGATTTGAAGTTTATGTTGTCACGTGACTCCAATTTGTCACTCTCAAGGTTCACTTCGTCTTGATTCCGATGTATCGATTTGTTTTTTTATTTTTATTTTGATTGTATGCTGGTATGCTATGTAGTAACTGTAGAAAGACAGACCAGCCGATCGATTCCGTAAAAATCTCACCGTGATAACTTAGGTGAAGTGACCGTGAACTGAGCTATCAATAGGGGCAATCCCTAACATCAGGTGGAATGACAGCTCACTTCACCCTAGTATTCACCGTGACATTTTTACAGAATAGCACTGCTGCACTCTAATTCACAACCATACGACAAGCTATCGTATCGAAAATGACACATTTCAATAAGCTGTAGGCCAATTTTGTTTTGTTCAAAATCTAGTCGCAGTCTCATCTCGGCGACAAACAAATCTGAAAAACATGTGAAAATGTAGGGAAATTTGAAGTATTTTTGACAGATTGAGACTGAGATCAGACTGTGAACGTTCTTAAAAATTACGAGAATTGCCCCTCTGGTTTGCCTTGTCCCCGACAACAAACAGCAGTCGGAAAGTGGTTGTCTATTTGATTTAAACTGACAAAATTTTCGGGTTTTGGATTTGTGAATAGCGTTAAGAGGACTCCTACGATAACATTGATTGATGTTCGATACGGTACGGAAGCGTATCGAGTGGTTGTGAATAGCTATGCAGTACGTTTTAGGACTGATAAAGACAGTGTTCGGCTTTTTAACACAAAACCTCGTTCGTGTCCTAACCGACTTGGAAGGAAACCTGTTGCAAGTACAGCAAGTCCGTGTTTGAAGGATTTACATTTCTTTGTGAGCTCAGATTTTCAAAGTTTAGTTGTAACATTTGTTGTTGTTGTTTGTAACATATACCAACCCGGACTGGGCTCGTGTGGTGGAATACGGCTCACATTATTTAACAGCAATAACTGTTTATACACTTCATCAAAACTTTGTAAGTATTTATGTTGTCATAAAATTGTTTTTCACTAGAAGAATAAAACTAAACTATCAAGACATTTATTACATACTAGCTTTTGCCAGCTACTTCGTCCGCGTGGAATAATGACTTCCGGAAATTGAGGCACTAACTCTCATAGAGTTTAACCGATGTGCTATTTCTTCTGCCGATTCTTGAGAACGCGTATTTCTCATTCAACGCGTTTTTCAAGACAATAGCGGGCGGACGCCGGCGTCCGCTTGGGGTTTGAATAACTAAAAATATATAACTACGTCTAATATATAAAATAATATATAATAAAACCTACTTCACTTAAAACTAAATACCTATAACTACTATAATTAATAATACCTATACCTATAATTAATAAAAGTACCTACGCTTTTACCTACTTAATATTAAAAAAAACTGAACATAAATTAACCAAAACTTACCTACTACTAACTAACTACTAATAACCTATTACTACTTCACCTAAAAAGAAATCCTGTTTTCCCAATATTTCCCTTCACTGCTCTGCTCCTATTAATCGTAGCGTGATGAAAAGTATACTATAACCTGCCCAGGAGTATGAAGAACAATTGTAACAAGTTTCGTTGAAATCCGTCGAGTGGTTTTTGTTTCTCTAACGAACATACAGACAGACAGACAGACAGACAGACAAAAATTTTACTGATTGCATTTTTGGCGTCAGTAACGATCACTAATCACCCGCTGATAGTTATTTTGGAAATATATTTCATGTACAGAATTGACCTCTCTACAGATTTATTATAAGTATAGATTTATTTAAACTTTTCCCATAAAAAAGTACAAAGGCGAACTTAATGCCTTAGGCATTCTCTAATAGTCAATCAAGGGTGGTGAAGAGATTAGATGGCAGGTGCTTTGGTTGAGAGGAACAATGATAACAAAAAAACTATTAAAACTAGGTACACAAATACATAAATAGGTTATATACACATAAATACTATTTACTATAATATTTTTTATATATATACATACTAATTCAAGGGAGAGAGATGATGAAATTTCTTTTTTTTACTTTTTTATACTACTATTTAATTATTACAACAATACCCATGTAAAAATTATATGCAACTAAACAAATGGCAATCATTGTTAAACAAAACGGTATTATTCTACAAAGATAAAAAAGATCTAAAACACCACCTCAGACCATTTAAAAAGGACTTAGGACCGTTCATATTTTAATTTAATGTGTTGAGAATACACAAGAGATCTGGCTTTTTAATATCTCTCTCAGTATCTAAATGCGTTTCATTCGGTATGGCCAGATGGTACGCCAGGTGAATTATTGTCCGCAATTTGGAACCTCAGCCGCGTCTGACTTTTTTCTTTTCACTTATCCCATCTTGAGACTAATTCGGGCTGTGCAGACGTAAAAGATTTTGTTATGATTTTATTTGTTAGTTTTTCTGTTTTTTGGATGGGTCTAGCAAATGTGATCTATTGGGGCCGCATGAAGATTGTCTGAGCAGTTTATCTTAAAAAAACTATGGAAAAGTCTTAGAAAATTTAGCTGACAATAGCTTAAGCATGTGCATATTTTTATATGCATGTATTTATTTTGATTAGCTTCATTAAACCACCTACCAACCCTCACTGGGCCCGCGTGGTGGATTATGGCCCACTTTCTCTCATCAAGACGAAGCCTTTGTCCCAGCAGTGGGAACATTATAGGCTGATTATGACGTTCTTCTAAACAGTTTTGTCCACACCTTTTGAATTTTCTACTACGCCATTACACATTCACGCGGGATGCTAAGTAGCTGAAACAGTATTTGTTTTTCTTTATTCGTCTCTAATTTAAATGCAACTAAAGGATAAACTAAAAGGTTTTCAAATATTATGAAGATTAAAATATTAAACATTCACACTTTGATACATTAAATTGTGGGTAACATTTTTGATGAGCTCGCTTGGGACTAAATATGGTCTGCCAAAACATATTTTTCACTTCTCATGTTCAAAGTTCGTCTTTATGTTGTGTGTATGTTTAAGCGACATAAAGTCGCTTTTTATGCTCAAGTGCATAAAGTATCTTTTTTTTCTAAGACTATGATAATCATGCCCTACAGCCGCTCGCACGATAAAATGTCACAGTTTAAAGTCATTTATTTATTTATTTATTTTATTATTTATGTACACACAACATAAAGACACACATACATATTGTTTTAGTGTTTTATTATTTGTGTCATTATTTTATTTCATTTGCTTTCATTTATATCACTTCCGTGTTTTCTATTATTAATTTAATAAAACCAGATAAAATGGTTATCATTTATTATATAAATACGCAAAGAAACGTTTTTATGAGTTGGCAGTAAGAAGTACCCAAGTCGAATTACAAATGTTGAAAATAAAAAAAAAAACTAAGTTTCGTGGCGGGAATTAGCTATTCTCTTCTTCAATTTTGCAACATTTTTGAACAGTGAAAATACTGTTATATACTTTATTTCTGTTTAATTTTCTCGCAATCGAAATGAAAAGTAGAGTGTATAAACTCGGGCATAAACAAGTCTTTTTACAAAATGGCTTCTTTTATATACTAGTTGTAGAATCTACTATTATTTAATCTAATCTAACCTAACTATAAGCCTGTATTGTTCCACTGTAGGGCAAAGCCCTCCTTCTCACATTTCCATTCAATTGTGTCTTTTGCGAGTGTCAGCCAGTACATACGGTAGGAGTCAAGCTCATCCCGCTATCTTCGTCTTGGCCTGCCGCGATGGCTTCGTACGTTTAGTGGGATCCAATCGGTGGTTCTCTTAGCCCAATTGTCATCTGACATGCGGCAAACATGTCTGGCCCGGTCCCACTTAAGTTTAGCGGCTTTCTGGGTAACGTTCGTTATCTTGGTTTTGGCGCTCAGTATTCCTTATAATGGTCAGAAATTTGAAAACCCAGGATACTGCGCTACTCGTTGGCAATAGTTTACGGAACTGTAATCTTTGCCTATTTAAACTCGGCGACAATTTGGTGTACACGCGGTTCCGGTGCGCCGGCGACTGTGCGGCGGCAGTGCGACGCATAGGTACGCGATATTCATTCGTATACACATTAGTCCAGTCATTATAGACATTCGAAATCGAAAATTTAATTATAATTCCAAAAGTTTTCAAACTTCGGTAAAGTGAATGGTACATTGGGACGACCATAAATCTCATTTTGCAACCTTGTCCGCAGTCCGGAACATTGTTAAAATTGCAATTAAATTAATTTTTGCTGTATGATCGTGAAAAAAATTCCAAAAGTTCTGCAAACTTGGGGAAGTTTTCGATATAATATTTCATATCACGTATTTAATTTGCAACCAATCTAAGTGTACGGAACATTTTTTGTTATTGAAAATTAATGTTTTTTTTTATTAAACTGAATGAAAACGTTCCAAAAGTTCTGCAAACTTGACACATATATCGGAAAAATATACCGAACGGTTGTATAAATTTGCAACCTTTTTCGTTGACCGGAACATGTTTATTATAATTCTTTTTAATTCGTGGTCATTTTTTCGAGTAAGGTGGTCTCGGAATAATTACAAAAGTTTTGAAACTTGGTTGCAAACTTCGAAGACATCTATTCTGATGCATTTACACATTTGCAACCTCATACGCGATCCGGAACTTTATGCAATTTGCAAAAATGTATTTTTTTTATTTTTTCACCTTCAAGAAAATTTCAAAAGTTCTGCAAATCGAGGGGACTGTTTAATTTTGGGATTAATGTCAGTATTTTTCTACCAACGGATTTTCTTGTGCAACTGGCCTTATTGATGCTCTTGGCCGTTTACGGGAAGCGTTGATGCTCTTTTCGTTTGTATATAATTTCGTGCATTTTTCGTGCACTGTTACAGCACTCAATCCAACTAGATCATCGCCTTTCCCATCACATCTTTTTTCACTACATTTAATTAAGGTAGCGATCCCTCTTTCTCTGACCGTACGCACATCTTCACTCGTTACATCTTTGCCACAAATAAAACAGAAGCAGTAAAACTTTCCGCATTTTTTATGTACAGTTACAGTTTTCAAATCCTGGAGAGCAGCAGCTTTTCCATCACTTTTTTTTTCACTGCATTGAATGAGTAAGTTAATTCCTATTTTATCTAGCTCTTCAACTTCTTCACTCAATAAAGGTGTATCGCAAATGATACAATTGTTCACCGCTGCGTCCATCATGAAAATTCTCTAAATGGAGCAACGGAGCACAAGACGCTTTGTCACCAGAAAATCCCAAAGAGAGCACAAGACGCTTTCGAACCGAAAAATCACAGCCTACTGACCGTTAGTACGTCCGCAGTGTGCCACGGTCACGTGGCCACGGTCGCGTTACAATAGCAACGCAGGTATACGACGTCGCGGCGGCTTCGTATAGCACAAAGTTTAGGCCCTGAATATATAACAGCGATGTGTACGGAAATAATATTTTGCGTGAATGTGATTAAAAAATATTTCCGTATTCCGGATATGGTTGCAAATTCAAATACTGACATTAATCCCAAAATTAAACAGTCCCCTCGATTTGCAGAACTTTTGAAATTTTCTTGAAGGTGAAAAAATAAAAAAGTTACCTTTTGCAAATTGCATAAAGTTCCGGATCGCGTATGAGGTTGCAAATTTGTAAATGCATCAGAATAGATGTTTTCGAAGTTTGCAACCAAGTTTCAAAACTTTTGTAATTATTCCGAGACCACCTTACTCGAAAAAATGACCACGAATTAAAAATAATTATAAATAAACATGTTCCGGTCAACGTAAAAGGTTGCAAATTTATACAATCGTTTGGTATATTTTTCCGATATATCGGTCAAATTTGCAGAACTTTTGGAACGTTTTCCTTCAGTTTAATAAAGAAAAACATTAATTTTTAATAACAAAAAATGTTCCGTACACTTAAATTGGTTGCAAATTTGACACGTGATGTAAAATAATATTTTTAACACCACTCCAACTTTGCAGAACTTTTGGAATTTTGGTCTGAAGAACTGAGCAAATTATCATTTATTGCATTTTTAACAATGTTCCGGACCGCAGAACAGGTTGCAAAATTTTATAGTTTGTTTTAATACCATTCCCGACCTTACATCAAAATTTGAAAACTTTTGGAATTATAATGAATTAATTGTCTTGACTGACTGGACTACATGCGGTCCGGCGGCGGTGCGGCTCCGGCAATATGTAGGTACAAGAAGCTGTATCTAATTATTTTTTTTTTCATTTAAGTTGGATTTAGTTTCACAAGCAAAATGAAGATTCTACTACCTTGTGTTACGCTATTGGATATGTCTTGCAGAACAAGCTTATAGACTAAATTCGCGCTGTTGTAACTATACCAACATTTACATCTCTACGTTCTAGTACTAACTCACTGTGTTAATAGAAAATAGTTTTGTAAATACGTCAGAGAGTAAATGAGAAAATGTCCACATTTCAGTAAACTCTATTGCGGAGCTTATAAATTGAAATACTGAAATATTCCAACTACAAACAAATAGGGTTGCCAAAAGTTCGACTGTACCGACGTAGCACTTAAAACTGAAACCAATTTTAGTGACAAAATAATCATTAGGAATTGCCTCGTTGGTCTAACTAGTGGTTACAAGCGCTGCAGCATGAGGTTCGGGGTTCGATTCCCGGGTCGGGCAAAGTGTTATTGGAGTTTTACCATCTGGAATTTCTCAGTGGCAGCCTGGAGTCTGGATATGTGCCTGGTTGATGATAATAGGCTAGCACTCTGTTAATAATAGCCTCTCCGACCGATTTCGGTCACGGTGACCAATCTCAACGTAGATTAGCCAGGTACGCAGGAGATATTATAGTGCAAGTGTGTGGGCGCAGAGACAGGTGCACTCCCTCTTTCCCCACACTCATAGTCCGATGGGACAGCAATCCGACACGACCGGAGAGAGATCAGGCGCAGGACCAATGGCTTAACGTGCATTCTGAGGCACGGGGCTATCACACCGCCAACTCCCAAACTCCAGGCTGTTACTAAAAAAATCCGGGAATACAGATGTGATGTTTTATGCTATACTTAATTATTATTGTGTATGCAATTTGCCTAGCCTTTTCCCAACTATATTGGGGTCGGCTTCCAGTCTAACCGGATGTAGCTGAATACCAGTATTTTACATGGAGCGACTGCCTATCTGACCTCCACAGCCCAGTTACTGGGTAACACGTTACCCCTTGGTAAGACTGGTTGTCAGACTGTAGGGCTTTTGACGACCCATAATGACTGTCAAAGATCCAAGAAAGACAGCCGGAACCAGCGGCTTAACGTGCTTTCCGAGACACTGAGGGGTATGTAAAGATGGTCACCCATCTACGGCCCTACCGCGGCAAGCGTAGCTTAACCTGATAGATCGACCCGTGCGGCTGTTATTACATACCCATGGGCCCTCCAATAAGCACAATATTCCAAACGTAATTAAATAAAAACAAAACATCCAATAATAATTCTCTAGCTTTTACGAAGCGGCGAAAAGATTAAAAGCTTTCGGATGTTATTGAAAACATGCTTTGAGCTTTGGTCCAAATAAGACATAAAATTAATAATATCCGGTCAAAATCCGTACATGTGGTGGCCTGTTACAGCAGCATATAAGAGTAAAGGGGTGAACACATTCGACATATTTGTCTATCCGAATAAAAAGGATAAAAAGGGACAACAGGCGTGTTCGACATAAAACAGACCGTATAAGGCTTTATCTTCACTGTGGAGAACCGTAAACAGTATAGTGTTATTATATACGAGGGTTTTAATTAGCCTTTGTCTAGACTCGGCTTATTTCAGAAGTGTAAGTTGGGGGCTCTAAAGTGGTCACTATTTTCATTTGTAGTTTCGGCTTTGCGAAATATATAAATATTTTATGTAAATAAGGCAGCGTCGGTATTACATAATTTGTGTCACTGTTTTTGTCGAATAGGTATGATAAAAGATTGTTAGTCTAAAACGTAATGTGGTCGATTAAGCTGTCATGTGAATTAACTAAGCCTTGTGTTCACCAACATTTAATCAACTGATTAAATATTTAATCACTTCTATATTTAAAATTTCCTTAGGAAATTTGACATAAACCAACTGTTTAAAATCTTAACCGGTGGTTTGAATGTTGGTGAACTCAGGCCTTATACGAATATCATAACAGGAGTGAGTTTGCACAAGTTCAAATGGCTGCGACTTATGAGTTACAAGTCGTAGGTTCGAACCCTGACATCTGCTTCACTTTGTGTAAATTATTTCATCACCACTCCTCTGAAGTCGGCATATGAAAATATCGTGCAGAAACCCAAATGTTCTTGAAACAAAAATTTTAAGACATGTGACATCTACCAACCCGCACTGGGCCCGCGTGGTGGATTACGACCCACTCCCTCTCACAGAGGCCTGTGTGTCCTAACAGTGGGAACAGTATAGGCTGATAATGCTAAAAACATGAGTGTCTCGCGAAAAGATAAAGTACTTAACAAATTATTTAATCATACTATGAATGTAATTATTAAGATTGTAGTGATATTTATTTTAGAAGTATGTATGATTATTTGTATGTATGTAAGTATGTTCTCATAATATTTGTTTAGTTTTGTAAAGTGAATTGATTAAGATTTTATGTATTTTTTTTGTCTCCTTTATTCTTTCACACGCTGTCTACATCTTTCTATTTATTGTCCTACTGCAGGTATGCTAGGAGAGATTTCTTATGGAATAAGCATCACCTTTGTACCTATTTTTCTGTTCTGTTTTTTTCTTGTCTGTTTATATATGTGTGTAGATAAATGGTAAATAAATAAATAAATAATGTATCCGGAGGGGCTCATGCTCATGGCTAAATTATAACAGCCGCACGGGTCCATAGAAGGTTGAGCTAAGCTTGCTGCCGTGGGTTCGTGGATAAGTGTCCATTCATTACCGGTACCGGTACCGTGTTGGCAGTCACTTCATGTAAAATAGGTGCATTATTACTTCATGTAATAATACACCCGGTTATACCTACTGGAAGTCGACCCCAACATGCCTAGAAAAAAGTTAGGCAGATCTATTGACTGTAGGCGATGAGTGAACTACGGTTGAATGTTCGTCTGCACTGCACCCTAATCGCGTAACATACTATCAATCCAAATCTAAATCATTTTGAAGGCTTTTGCTAATTCATTGTTTCATATTTTCGAAAAATTTGTCTGCTCAACAACGTAAATAACGCAATGAATGTTGTTGAACTGTCAAAATGAAAGCCATTGCTACTGATAGTGTATTACGCAACTATCCCGCAGGGTTATATTGTGCTCTCAAACTATTGGTTTTGAAGTCAAGCAAAGCAGTGACCTTGGTCCAATTAAAATTTATGTGTTACAATAAAATCCGGAGCGCATGTTTAAATCATGAGCAATGCTTCATACTGTATGTAATACATAATAAATAAAGTGGTTTGTTTGTCGTATGCTCGTTGCATGTTTTTCTCAGTCAACAAGCGCATCTCGGCAACTCTTAAATTCCCGGAAAAGAATAAAATTAAGCAAAGAGAGTAATGTATTCGTTTCTTTTTTTTAGGTGGTGTGGTGTTGTGTTGTTTTTATGTGACCGCGCACCGACTTTACCGTGTGTAAGAGAAAAAGTGAAACTTAATATTACTTCTTTGTCTTTAAATTTTCTAAAAAGGTAATTAATTAATACCACTATAAATATTCTTTATTTTAGAAAAACAATATACGCAGAGCATTCTTTATAATAATCCTCTATGATAACCAACATGGCGGCGCTAGTGCTGCCCCTGTTCGATAACTAGTGTTGGGCACATTTCCAGTAGGTACTATAACATTATTCTTCTCTCGTTTTAACAGGAACTTAATGAAATAGTTCCTTTCTTGGTTAATCTAGGCAACAGTAAAGGTGATGCAGGTTTAACTACCTAGGGTGCACCCGATAAACACTGCGTTAAACGCTAAAAAATATTTAAAACGTCATTCTGTCTCTGTCATATTCAAACGATTGACAGAAAGAGAAGGATGTTTTAAGCGTGAATTCCACGCTTAATGCATTTAGTGATTTGTGATGCAAACGGCTCTTAAGGGTCGCTACTTCTGCTGAGTATTTAGTGTATAGACGAAAGCACATCAAGCTACCCGAAACTGTAAAAAAATCCCAATCAACTTTAAACCTTATGCTTCAGCGATAAAGTTGAAATTCTATTAAATAAATTTGACAGATTGTAGTAGCTTGATGTGCTAGCGTCTGTACATAGTTACGTGTACTATCGCTTTTCCTACTGCCTAGAAAAATCATGTCAAAAATTTGACTACGTACTTAGGACCAACAGCACAAAAGAGTAGTAGCAAATTTTTGCCTGTATACTAATATCTTGTTTTGACTGTAAATTGCGTACACAGTACACATACAAAATAGATGAAGCAAGCTATGCACACGAAAAGCTAAAGTGTGCTGTAAAGTGGTGCCGTGGCGCTTGAATAAATATTTCATCGGTTTTGGATGTCGCGTTGTTGGAAATAAGTGAACGAGTAAAAATAGAAATTTAATAAGGATAGATTTCCTTTTATTTTAGTAGAACCAGCTATAAATGGGGTCTACCTGTGCTTGATTTGTCCTAAAAAAATGTATAAATCTTAATATCCTACTATAATCCTAACTTTTACTAATATTATAAATGCGAAAGTAAGTTTGTTTGTTACGCTTTCACGCTAAAACGGCTGAACGGATTTTGATGAAATTTGGCACACGTGTTTACAATGATCTAGAGAAAGACATAGGCTACTTTTCATAATAGATCGCAGAAAAATCGCGAGCAACTGCTAGTATAATATTATTTAAACGTGAAAGTTTGTGAGGATGGATGGATGTTTGTTACTCTTTCACGCAAAAATTATTACACGGATTTGGATGAAATTTGGCACACAGATAGTTTATAACCAGAATTAACACATATAATACTTTTTATTCCGATATTCTCACGGGATCGAAACTTGTGTGGGTGAAACCGCGGGGCGCAGCTAGGAATTAGGCAATCGCACCTGAGGAAAGACACCCTTCAGGTGCGAATGCTTAATTTCATTTCATTATCATCATTGGTAGAATGGCAGCCTTATTGGAACACTGAGTGAACTCAATGCTGAGTATTAGGCCTCCTTTTGTGCTATGCTTCTCTGGTTTGCGTGAGTCTCATCCAGGTATCATCAGAGCAGTGGTGGCCCAGTGGTATTTGTAGGCCGTGAGTCCAAAGCCAGACGGACACTATACTTTGTTTATTAAATTTCATCACCACTGCTCTCAAAACGGTGAAGGAAAACATCGTGAGGAAACCGGCATGTATAAGAATCAAACAAAAGCTCGAAGACCAACCCCAACCAACCCGCACTGGGGCCGCGTGGTGGATTATGGCCCACTTTCTCTCTAAAGGCCTGTGTCCCAGCACTGGGAACATTATAGGCTCATTATGCATCCAGGTATTCCCCAACGATCTTCTGTAGGTCGTCCATCTGGCTACTGGACCGCTAATTATACTCGTTTGCAATTTTTTTTCTAATTCCGATTAGGTTCGAAATAACGTTATTCATACTTTCTTAACTACACGACGAGTCTACTAAACTGTACTAAGCTATCCACGGTTTGTTTTTCTTGGTAAATAAAAAAAGGAATAAAAGACAACACCAGAATGGTCCATTTCGCTTGCTATGACCGCCATCGTGGGCTAGTAATGGCCTCGGAACGGGACCATAAAATTAGATAAATAAATAAAACAAGAATACATTTGCTTTTGTTTTGTAAAACTCATTTTAACTGATCTTACGGTAATCTTGTTTGAACATTAACATTCACTATCTTTTATAAAGTTATGTTATAACATTGTTAAAAATAGTGCGATTATTGTTATATATTATACCCAAGGCAATGACAAAGCTGACTATGATGATCTATTTCAACAAATTCTATATTTCCATCTGGCAATAAATGAATAAATCTTTTACCACTAGACACTGGATTTTATTATGAAAACCATCGTTTAATTATCATGGCTGTTCATTAGCATTATATTTTATTTGTTTGCCACTTGGTTGAGTAAACACATTAAATGAAACACACGCATGGAAACTTCATTAGTGTTAGTTATGATAATTATTCATTAGCCTACACTAATATTATAAAGAGGAAAGATTTGTTAGTTTGAATTAAATAGGCTCCGAAACTAAAGGACTGATTTGAAAAATAATTTCAGCATTAGAATCCTACATTGTCCCTGATGAACATAGGTGATAGAATATTTTCAAAAACGTTAGGGATCCGTATGAAAACTTCGATAATGTAACCCCAGGTGTGAAGAAAAACAAAAAAAAACCTTATGTCGCGTACGCTGCGGAAACTATTGACAATAAAGCAAAGTGATGTGTACTACAGTTTTATAGAAGACATCAATATCTAAAAAAAAACTGCAATACCATGTCTAAATATTACAGTTATGTCACAATAACTACTTTTTCATGTTAAAAGAGAAATAGAATTAAAAACATTTGAAAAAATATAAAAAATATATATATAATAATAAAGTAATAATAGGTATTATCTAAATTATCTTTATAATATATACTATTCTTTTATCAAGCCCTACACAGAAAAACAGGAGTGTTATAAGTTTGACGTGTGGATCTGTGTCTGTGTGTATGTATCTATGGGTTGCTGCGGCATCATAGCTCCCAAACGGATGAATTTGATTGTTTGTTTTGTCAAAAGCAGACTTGATCGAGTGTAATAAGCATGGAAAAAAAATTGTTAACTACCAATATCTACCCGTGTGAAGCCGGGGCAGGCCGCTAGTTTTAGATATTATTATTAATCTAAATAAGCTCGATATTGAATGTTTTGCTCATTTAGGCGGGAATAGCTTAATTAGGTTTCTATTTATATTTATAAATATTGTATAAATAAAAACTAAATGTTTCCGTCTGGCAGAATTTAGATTTAATAGCTGAGGTATTCAATTATGGCGGTTCTATTCATAACTAGCTAGAGCTGAAGACGAAATTAGATGAATTTCTTTCATCTCAATTTACATTAAGGTGTTAATTTTATTTGTAGCTTTACCCGTGACTTCGTTCGCGTGGAAGTCGTAAGACACCACAGTATACTAAAATAATAGCCACAAGTTTTATAAACTTTCCTTTGTTGTTTGTAGTTTTGGTCTCAGCAGCCAAAATATGAAAAAAGTCGCGATTGTTGGTGACGCGGGAGCAAACGAAGTACGAGTGACAGGCAGCTAGTCCTGAGGCAGCCTTCAGTACTAGTAATTTCAATAAAGATTAAAAAAAAATGAATTTACTAAAAGTTTTAGTAAATTAATATCATCAATAATTAAGGTAGAAAGTACCACCACGAAAATCCTTCTTTTACGTTTACGATGACTTTAATATACTTATCAAACTGATTAAGAGATTTTTAGTTCTTCCATTTTCTCTATTCAAAACTATTCTATAACATCAATGATCTCTTTTTACTGACATAATTAATTCAAGCAAAACTTCTGAAGCATCCATAAGTTATCGCTCCTATAATGTCTAAAGTACCACGAAGAATTCCGTCTCTCAATTCCCCGGACGCCCTATAAAGTAGCAAGTGATTTACTTCGATGAACTTGCATTCTACCTTATTACGTAGTCACGGACCGTGTATAACGCTATGTTTTTAGGGTTCCGTACCTCAAAAGGAAAAAAAGGAACCCTTATAGGATCACTCGTGTGTCCGTCCGTCTGTCATAGCCAATTTTCTCCGAATCTAATTTGGTACACGTGTGAATCTCTGTGGCCGAAACACAGACGTGTAACGTAAATAAATGAATGTTGAATATGGGGATCAGTTTTAGGGGCAAATAGAAAATAAAAGTTTCAAGATTACGATGTCGGTCATATGGAGACAATTCTTTAGTTTGATGTTCTGTACACACTCTTAAATATGAACGCACCTTTCTAATACTGAATGCTGTATGTTTCTAACTATTCATAAGATATTTTCTCAAAAAGATGCTCCCTAATTTAAAGGATTTCTTAAGGCTGATATAGAAACTGTCAGTAAGGAATTCAGGTGATAAATCAAGCCGTCCCCCCTTCAGTGTATTATTTTTAACGGACCCAGGAAGGGCCGGTCCGATGACACAACGGTTTACATTGAAGTTAAAAATGTGGACACGTATTGTGTAATCACGGCTTTATGCTCGCGTTCGTTAGGTTTTCATTCTGAGTTAATAAAGTGACGGTGCTTTATTTTGCATTTTATATGGTTTCGCTTTTTTATAAAGCTACGGTTTCCTATAAAATCGGTGACGCACATAACATCCGCAATTTACAGGCAAATGACGTCACTTATTTATGAATAGAATAGAATAGAATAATATTTATTTGCTTAAAAACATGGTATAAAAAGATGGTAAAATACAAAAAAACAAGAGCTTACATGTTTTTGCTTAACAGTGATAAGCGTACAAATTTTTTTAACAGATTTTTTTACATTTATTGTCAAAGAAGTCTTTGACACTATAAAAACTATGACTACATAACCATTCATGCAATTTATTTTTAAATAATCTCATATTTAGCGTTTTGAGATTACTTGGTATCTTATTATATATACGTACACACATAGATATACAACTTTTATTATATTTAGCTAGTCTTGGAAGGGTATCTAGAACTAGTTTGTGGGGGTCTCGTCGGTTACGAGGATATAGGTCATCTGCATTATTAAATATTTCTTTATGCTTCCTCACAAACATACATATTTCGTATATGTAAAGAGACGGCAGCGGTAACAAGCCAAGCTTTCTAAATATCGGTCTACAGGATTCGTCAGGTCGAAGCCCGTAAATTGCTCTAATGCATTTTTTTTGTGCAACAAATGCTCTATTTTGATCTGTGCTATTACCCCACATTATCAAACCATAGCGAAGCACCGATTCAACATATGCATGATATGACGTTATTGCCGTTTTAACGTTTGTTATATTTCTGACTTTTTTTAGTGCATAAACAAACTTATTTATTCGCTTGGAGACGGTATCAATATGTGCTTTCCAGTTTATGTCTTGATCTAAAGTTACACCTAGAAATTTTGTTTGAGTTACTTCATCAATTTTATGTATATTCATTTTAAAATTGTGAAAGTAAGTTAGTGTGTTTTCTTTTCCTACAGAGCGTTTTTGGTACCGTTAAGATAGCCGTCCTTGGGGTAGCTGCACCAGAATGCCCAGGACCAGATTAGGGACATTATGAGAATAGTTGGTTGTATGTCCAGCAGTGGACGTCTTTCGGCTGTAATTATGATGATGTATAGATACTCAGTCATACGACATAACTCTAATGTTTATTTGGCTTTTATAGCCTTTGACCACGGCGAAGGAGGTGTGACGATCTGACGTAGTTTGCATGGCAAACATGGCCAGAGATCGCTCAAAACAGGAAAGTTTGGAAGGAAAAAGGGGAAGCAAAGGTCTCCCCTTATGTATTGTTTGTATGTATTGATTTTATTATGTAAATGGTACACCACAGACTACCTACAGTATTTGTCTCTCCTTCCTCTTTTTAATCCATCCAAAGGTTGTCTTTAAAAGATTAGCGATAAGACCGCCCATTGTGTCACCCGTTGTAAAATTTCTATAATATGTCTGTAATTTATATGGTGTACAATGTGTACATAATAAAGAGCATTCTATTCTCACACAATATAACCACTGGACACAATATAGACTAACAAAAAATTAAGCACCGGCCTAGAGCCTTATAGCCTAGGTACAGGTACCTCGGTACCTATAGGCATCATTTGTTAACCACTGAGGCATAGAACATATAAAAGATTAGCGATAAGACCGCCCATTGTGTCACCCGTTGTAAAATTTCTATAATATGTCAAAACGACGTCACGAAAAACAATTGAAATTATTATTATTCGAAATATAATTGCATACAGTTATGGTTCAAACACTAAAACATTATTTTCATCTTCCATCTCACTATTGTATTAAACTAATGTCTGTACGAATATCATTCGGTTTCACTACGAAATATAATTGGATCAGATGTATTTGAAGAAATGAATAATTAATTAATAGGAATAATTTTGCTAATGGATTTCTCATGGAAATTAACATTATACATTATATTGTATAAGTAGGTACTTATATCCATTCCTTATTTTACTAGATACAGCGAGTCTCAACCTCGCTGTATCTAGATTGTTCTATTTCTGAGTGCTATATATTACCGAGTTTAGAGATCTGCGTGTCAAATAAGTTTTGTTTGTTACACTATTCTGTACTAGAAAAACAAAATTTGGTTTATGGCGAGATAACAAAAAGACGCCAACTGACATACTAAAATCGGCATTTTCCTTTGATAATGATAGTATTTAATTATCAACATGATTCTCAGCTCTCCAATTTACTTGGAGCCGGCGCAATATTTTTTTTTTCCATACCAGAAGTACCTATGGAAGAAAAACGAGGAAAAAAGGAAAAAGACAGGTTGTGTGTTGTGTATTGGTCGTCATCTCGGCCTCCTTTCTAACCAACATTATTGAATCATATATCTAAACAAGCTGACCACGCAAACGTCGTTTTGCAAAAAAAAAATATATAGTAGCCGATTCTCAGACCTACCCGATATGCACACAAAATTTCATACAAATCGGTCCAGCCTTTTCGGAGGAGTATGGTAACTAACACTGTGACACGAGAATATTATATATTAGAAGAGATGATGAAGGTTTCAACCGTGAATCATCAGCGGTTCCTAAGAGAAACCTTCTTAGGAACCGCTGATGATTGCAGGTAAAAAACAACAACCTGATGCTGTTCGAGGCAGCTTTTGGCCCTAAATATAAATAAAACTTGATATCGTAGCATAAGCCACAATAGCTATTATTTTGCGGACCAGAAAAAAAGGTAAAAGCGAATGATTCCTTTTTTAACCGATTCAGAGATTAATAAAGGAGACCTAATAATAAAATTCTTTCATAAATAATGAGGTAGGTATATGCTTATCGTCACAATGTGTAATTGATAGCTTAGTCATGTATCCACAGATAGTGGGTCTTGATAGATAGACAGATGTCGTCCAACGAAGTGATCCTATAAGGGTTCAGTTTTTTCTTTTGACGTACGGAACCGTAAAAAACGTACTTATTGACAAAACAAGATGGCGGTGTTGGTTCCGGTTTTGACACGTGCCAAAATAAACTTGTAGCGTTGATAATAAAACTGAAATTCGTAGCACAATCCATAATAGGTACTTATTATTTTGCGGACCAGAAAAAAGGTAAAAGCGAACGAATCCATTTTCAAACCATTAACCGGTTCAGAGATTACTAAAGGCGTCAGATATTAAAATGCTTTCATAAATAATGAGGTAGAGGTACACTTATCGTCATAATGTGTAATAGCTTAGTCGTGTTTTCACAAAGGGGTAGCCGCACACGTCGTTGGCACACAATAATATTATAATTACATCTGAGATAGTAATGGAGAGGAACCGAGTAAATTAACGTAGGTAGATAACGTCTGAAGGATTTCAGGTATTTTCGTAGGTATACTCAGTTATGTAGAATATTCTAAATAATATAGTCGCAGTCTAAGTTCATATGAATTTGTGTATATATTTAAATAAATAGGTATTTATTCCTTAATTTTTCGTAATTGCATCTATCACTTTTTGTATCTGCATTACACAAAAGTTGACTGGTAGAAAATGCCAACTTATGGCATAAAGTCCGCCTCTGTGCATTTCTCGGTTTGAAGTATTAATAAATAATTACCTACAGCAGTGTTTTTGTGGCCCCTGATGTTGTTAACATCTTGAAGACATTTTGGTATATACCGGGTATATAAAGACCCTTCATAAAGCCGTCATCTACGCATTCTGTACAGCAAACTATGTGATGTTGTGCAATCATTGCTAGGAAACAACTTTTATTTTTTGGTGTAAAAATTCGCTGTTTACGGCAGTGTGCAATGTAACGCACGCAAAACATTATGCTACTAGTACATGCAACGGTATAGGGATCGTGGGAGTATTCAAAATTAAAGTTTTAACCTTTAAAACTTGTTTTAATAAAAAAAAAGTTAAAAAAGTTTCATCTTTGACCTTCAGTATCTCTGTAACCAAAAGGTTCCCAGTGAAAAAATATCATAATAACGAAAAAAACAAGTGAATTTCGACTTCATCAAGGGTTTTTTATACTCGTCATTTTTAGTGCAGATTTTTCAAAATCATTTCACAAAACTTATAACAGGTTGTAGAAGGATGTGCAGAATATTGCCAACCATTATTTTTATCATGTTCACTGTGCTCAGTCTGTTAACAATAACTTTTACATAGGGGTTGCCAAACAATCACACTGATAGAACTTGCCTTTGATTTGAGCGAAATGTTTTCTATCCTTCTGAAAGAAAGTGTGAAACAGGAAAAGCCTTGCATAAAATCGAAAGCTTTACATGCGCCGAAAATTTATATTATATTTGTGCGTACGCTACTATAACCGACGTCGTCCGATGACGGCCGATAACTAGGTGTACGCATTCACTTATGCTTAATTATGTTTCGTTCAATCGGCCGAGCTCGGCCGACGACATACGAGCATAGTTCGACCGATGGCGGAGTCGGTTTAGGTACGAGAGCCGTTAGACTAAAACAAGACAGCATTTGATTTGTTTCGCTTGTTTCAAAGACTACCGTTTTTTTTTATATTTATGAGAAAATCTAGCCTCCGGGCCATCCTTTATTCTCCTGATTAAGCACTAACAATAGCTCCACTTTCCAACAAACCAGCCGGGATGTCACAGACAAACTTCCCCTCTTCAGATTAGGCCAAGTCCAGTCACCCAACACTGTGGGCCTCTCAAACAATGTAGTTCGAAGTTCGTGGCGGACAGTTCCTCTTTCCTCTGTACCCCGCGTCACGGCAAACTTTGGTAGGTACCCTTCAAGGTTGAGTAACACCACCACTGTACGCGCCAATAGCCTCAAAGTTTGAACATAACAAGCCCTAGATATCTGCGGAATGATTTGTGTTCGCGCCTGTGCGTACAGTCGTCGAACTAAATAAGTATTTTGGCACTTAATTTAAGTACTTTTTTTAATCAATGTTTGGGAGCCTGCTTCAGGGCCCCAATTCTATATTATTCCCCCGAAATCTTACCACGTGCAAACCACGTCAACGGCAAGGAATCGAAATGTCAACCGTACGGAAAACATACTTATTTTGACAGTTAAAACCGCGCCATTGTGTCATAGAGAATACGTTAATACTAATTTTAAAAACATTCAGTCTAATTTCAGTCTCAATCTATCAAAAATGCCTCTAATTTCCCTTCATTTTGACATTTATTTGTCGCCGAGATGAAACTGCGACAAGATTTTGAACGTTTTAAATTACGAGAATTGGCCTTCAGATGTCTTGAATAACTAAGGAATTGACGTGGTTTAGAAGTAAGGAATCGTTAAGTGGTCAGATCACGTCTCTTTAAGTATCTACACCATAATTTCTGTCAAATCTCAATATGGCTGCTCTGGATGTGTTTTGGGTGTGATGAACAGCCGATCAAAATCACTTGAAATGAGATTTGGCAATCGATAATCGATTTTTAAAAACCAGACTAGCTTTCGAAAACCAGACTTCAGTGTGTGCCTTGTGTTTAAAATATTATTAGTAATTTAATAACAATAGCATAATCAGGATATAATTTTCCCACTGCTGGGACACAGGCTTCCTCACTTCGAGAGGGAGTTGGCTGAAATCTACTATGCGGACCCAATTTGGGTTGGTAGATATATCTCACGTCTTCGATGTTTTGTTGCTAGAACATCCCGGTACCCTCACGATGTTTTCCTTCACCAAGTAAAAATGATGAAATTAATTACACAAAGTAAATCAGGGTTCGAATCTACGACCTACAACTCGTAAATAGGGGCTGTTACCCTTACCACTGGGCCACCACAGCTCTGTTAATTACGTTAACAACGAATTAACTGTAATATTTCACGCTAATATGCTGATCTCTTGCCTACACACCAACTTCTTTTCCCATGTGTACCTACGTTCCTTACTGGAAGAAGCCTATTTGTCTGAACTTGGTGTCGTTTGCATGCCGTGAGAAGGGGAACAATGGATCGTTCGAGATAGATCTCACACAGGATCATATTACCAGCAATTCATGCGAGATCCCTCCGTTCGTGATGTTTGCCGACAACTTGTGGGAGTTATGGCTCGTTTGTTTTATTTCGCAGATGATACACCTACGTGATAACCTTGTTGAATTTTCTTGTATTTCTAGTTTGTGTTCGTTCATAGTACTGTATTTTATTAGTAGTAGGCAGCTAAAGTCAGCGAAAAAAGTGTTAAGAAAATTGTAAAAAAAACTTAAATTTTCCGTATATTCAAATCATAGCTGTAATTTTTTGACAGTTGTATAATAGCTGTAACACGGAAAATAAGACGTAGGGTGTTGATTTGCTTAACCATTAATTTTCCTGACTAAACTTCAATGCAAACTCTAGAACTGACTGACTAAATATAACAGAATAAAATGTTACTTTTACACAGAATAAAACTTATGAAAATTACTAGCAGCGCTTTGCGACTTCACCCGCGTAAGTTTCAATCCCATGGGAGTATCGGGATAAAAAGTCCTATGTGTTAATCCAGAAAATGGTCTATCTATGTGTCAATTTTCATCCAAATCTGTTCAACGATTAACACGTGATTAAGTAACAAACATCTAAACATCTTCACAGACTTTCACATCTATACTTCTATACTAATATTGTAAAGAGGAAAGATTTGTATGTATATTTGTAACGAATTGGCTCAAAAAGTACTGGACCTATTTTAAAAATTCTTTCACCATTTGAATGCTACATTATCACTGATTAATATAGGCTTTTTTATCTTTTTTTTCCACCCGTGCGAAGCCGAGACGGGCCGCTAGTTTATAATATTAGTAGGATTTATATTTGTCATAACAACACTGCTATCACATCACATCCTTCATCCAAGCATGGTTATAACATAATTTCCTGTTTGGCCGATTATTGTAGTCGCCATTTCGTAACCTCTGCTCAGTAGTAGCTGAAATTAATAGCAGTAAAGCTAGAACTTTTTCGGCGGAGATGCGTTTACTTGGCTCCCATAATTTACAATGCTCTGCCTAGATCAATTACTCAACTACCCTTCGATAAGTTTTGTGTTGCGTTGCGTTGCGGAAGTGGTTGTTACAAGAGTGTTTTCATTCGATAGATGAGTCCTTTCAAAAGTGTTCCTGTAAATTTTATACATATATTTAACTGCCAAGTAGATATACAAATAGTAATTACATAGTAATTAATATCTTGAATGTACAAACTTGGACTATTGCATGCTAGATATTGACCAAATGTGTGTTACTAAATATTTTATATAAGAATTTCACGCACCTACCATTTTTGATGCAATAATTGAATTGAATTGAATTGAATAGTAGACATTTACAAAATAATAGCCTCCCTGGCCGATTTCGGTCACGGTGACCATTCTCAACGGAGATTAGCCAGATACGCAGGAGATATTATAGTGCACAAGTGTGTGCGCAGACACAGGTGCACACCTTGTTCCTTTACTCTCATAGTCCGATTGGACGACAATCCGACACGATCGGAGAGAGATCAGGTGCAGGACCAACGGCTTTAGGTGCTTTCCGTGGCACGGGGTATTAAACCACCAACTTCCAAACTCCGGACTGTTACTAAGAAATTCCTAATGGAAAACTCAATAACACTTTGTCCGACCCGGGAATCGAACCCAAGACCCCACGCTCAGCAGTCGTGCTTGCAACCACGAGACCAACGGGGCAGAACACACAACACACTTACAAAATACTTACACACTGAAATAAACCATCTACTTCTGACTTTCAGAATTATTACTGAATATTACTGAATTTCAGATATAACTGAAAATAATTGTATCGAGATCATTTGCGAGTGTTGTTAAACGGGACAGACGCGGAAGCAATTCCGTAAGTGTTTTGATTCAATATTGTACCGTTCAGCATAAGCTCAACGAGTCTCGCCTCCCAACAAAAGTTGGGCGCCTGGTATTTTCTAATAAGAAGTCGCTTAAACATAAAATGCCTATAGAACGCTCGCCGCCGCCGCCGCCGCCTACCCCATCAACGCAGCCTATGACGCCGCTTTTTAGCACCCCGCAGCCTCCGCTCTTCACACCCCTCAGTTCTTCAGAACCAAACCTCAATTTAAGCAACCCGGATTTGCCTACAGATAATCTCTCCCCTGCCATAACCTTCCGTAACGTGAAGCGCAAACGCCAATCTGATGACGAGGAAAATAGACTGTCCACCTTTATGTCTGATATGAAGGAGTTATTTCGTGAACTCAAACAACAACAGGAGGATAGGTATGATAAGCTCTGTTCCTTGATAAACCAAGTTCGTGACACTGTCGATAATATGGCTGCCAACTTCAACGAACTAACTTCGCGAGTTGAGTTCTTGGAAACCGAACGTAAAGAAAACCTGTCCTACATCCACAACCTAGAAGCTAAACTGGAACATTTTGAACAGAGCTCCAGGTCAACATGCCTAGAGATTCGCAACATTCCGGTTTCGAAACCTGAAACAAAGACTGCTCTCCAAAAAACTGTAACAGAAATGGGCAATCTGATCAACTTACCAATCCAGCCTTACGAAATTAAAGATATTTATCGAATTCCAACGAAAGATCCGGCGAACAAAACAATCATAGTTGACTTTACCACAGTCCTGCGCAAAGATGATTTCTTGGAAAAGTTCCGCAAACACAACAGGGACAGTTATAAGTTAACAACGGAGCACCTGAAAATTAGTGGCCCTGCCAAGCCTATCTTTGTCTCTGAAAACTTAATTTCAAGAAAAAAGAGACTATTTTTCCTGGCCCGCGACGCAGCGAAATCAAATAATTATAAGTTCTGCTGGATAAAACACGGCAAAATCTTTGTGCGAGAGAAAGAGGGATGCAAACATCTTGAAATTAAGAATGAGAATGACCTCTCGAACATCCTAAATCCTAAATCGTGACTAAATCTTAAATTCTTGCTAACCAAACTACCGAAAGTTGTTTTCTTCCGGTTATTGCGCCTCATGTACTACTTTTGTTTGCATTATTTTATGTTATGTTTTTCATTTTTAATTATTATTAGTACTACTAACTACAATTCCACTCGAACTGTAACACTACTTATCACACACAAACACACCCCCACACACTCCATTACTCTATATTACACAAACCACAAGTTTTTCAAACTTACTTTTTATTTTTCTTTTAATAGACAGTTACTCAATATTAGTGCTTATTACATTACTATTTTTCGTGAGCAAGGTAGAATTTTCCTTATTCAGTGCAAGAAAATTGTACTACATGTTGTTAAACCAATAAAAAATGGATGACCTAAACATAATTAACTCAGAAATTGAAAATATTTCTGTATCCGACTGTTTTATCTGCACTCCGGAGACGAGCTGTAATTATCTTTGCAAACCAGAGTGCACCTTTAAAATCCTACATGTCAATATCCGAAGTATAAATTGTAATTTTGACAAGTTATTGTTATTATTAGGTAGGCTAAATTACACACTAGACGTTATTATACTATCCGAATGCTGGCTTAGCAAATGCCCAAACTGTCCTTCTCTAACTGGTTATAAGTTTTATTCATCTTCGTTTTCAAACCAGAATGATGGAGTAGTTGCCTACGTCAGAAATGATCTCCAATGCTCGTTTGAAACCCCCTCTTTCAGGGACGCAAATTGCCTGATAATGAAATTCTCGGACAAAACTGCAGTTATCGCGTTATACCGTTCTCCATCGGTTAGAGACCTCACTCCGTTCTTCAGTAGTCTAGATATATTGTTACGACAGTTAGGAAAATTTAATACTATTGCTCTGGTGGGAGATATTAACATAAACATAGCTCCAGCTAGCTTGGACCCAAATACAGACGAATACTTAAATATTGCAGCTTCACACGCTATGCTTCCCGCACATGTACTACCCACTAGACTAGCAAATTGCCTTGACCATGTCATATTGAAAACCAGACATACTGCCACTACCATAGTCCTAGACTGTGATCTAACAGACCATGCTCCGGTTCTCCTTTTCTGTAATCCGGATATGTTAATGACTGCCCCCAAGCGTTTACTCACTAAAATTGACATAGCAAAAGTTAAGAATGACATTGAAAAAACAGACCTTTCTCACATACTCCAAATTAATAATCCTAACCTTGCTGCTGATACCCTTGTGTCTATCCTATCTTCGTCCATTACTCGGCATACCACATCCTCAATCATATCAAGTAGAAAACGTATCATCAAGCCTTGGATCACACCTGGCCTTCTGAGATGTATCCGTCATAGAGACAAGCTCAATAAAACATTCAAAAAACATCCAGAAAATGATACCCATAAAATTGTATTTCTTCGTTATCGTAATTATTGTAACAATTTACTAAAAAAATTAAAATGTGAGTACGAGAGATCTGAATTTCAGAAGGCCAAAAACAATCCGAAGTCAACCTGGAAGCTCATCAAACAAATATCCCATTTGGACAGTGCTAAATCCACTCCCACTGAATTGTTAAAGTGTGGCGACGATCCTCTTCATTCTGTCAATATTATTAACCACTACTTTGCCACTGTAGGCAGCAATCTTGCTTCTCAATTCCCTCTAGCCTCTCATTCTGACTCGGTTGACTCTTTCTCTTCACCATTACAGTCTATGGCTTTGTATGATGTGGACGAGGTTGAAATTGAAAGCGTCATACTGAACCTTAAAGATAAATGTGCTGTTGGATATGACGGTATCTCACCCTTAGTCATTAAAGCCACCAAAGACGCTATTATTCCAATACTTGTCCACATATTTAACTTGTGCATATGTCTGGGAACCTTTCCTGATGTCTTCAAAACTGCCATAGTTCATCCCATATTCAAAGGGGGAGATAGGTACGTCGTTTCCAACTACAGGCCTATATCCGTACTTACGACACTTTCTTTTTTTTTTTTTTTTATCCTTTATTAAAAAGAACTAGGTTCTTAATAATTAATTACAATCTAGCCTATAAGAGTAATAAGCAATTTTAATGTAACTTAATTTTCTACGTGATACTTATTTTAAAACTTAGAATAGTGTTGGTTGTACTTTACACAAGTCTGTTCCACTTTCTTAGAGTCTGATATGATGATATTAACACTTTGTTCGTGTGTTATTATAACGTGTGTTATATACGACACTTTCAAAAATCTTTGAAAAAGTCATCAACGCGAGACTTGTAGGGTTCCTAAATAAATTTAATATCTTGGCCGACAATCAGTTTGGATTCAGAGCAGGAAAATCTACCGAAGATGCAACCTTAGAACTCACAAATTCAATAGTCGAACATCTTAATAATAAACAAAAAGCAATTGGTATCTTCCTAGACTTATCGAAGGCATTCGACAGTGTATCTGTTCCTAAGCTGATAGACAAGCTGGAACGAATTGGCATACGAGGAAATGCCCTCGAAATCTTTCGCAGCTACTTGACGGGAAGGAAGCAGGTTGTCAAAGTCGAATCTTATGTAAGTACACCGGAAGACATGTCATTTGGTGTGCCTCAGGGTAGCGTCTTAGGGCCCACGCTTTTCCTTATCTATGTCAATGAGCTGTGCCAGCTATCGCTTCCAAACACTAAAATCATTACTTACGCGGATGACACAGCTCTTATAACGCATGGTAAGGATTGGCACGACACTCGTGAGAAGGCGGAGATCGCTCTGGGTTTGGTCATGGATTGGTTAACCTCAAACCTACTCACACTCAACATTGCAAAGACAAAGTTCATACCCTTCACACCAGGAATCCTTACACAACCACCAACGTCATTTCACATCAAAACCCATGTTTGTTCTCATGCTGTGGCCACTATTTCCTGTAACTGTGCCCAGTTAGAGCGCTCCGACAACATTAAATATCTTGGAGTCACATTAGACAATTGCCTCACGTAGAAAAAACAGGTTGATTCAGTGGTGGTCCGTGTAAGAAGACTTATATACGTGTTCAAAAAGCTCAGGGCGGTTGCCGACTTCCCATGCCTTATATTGATCTACCTTGCACTCGTCCAGTCAGTCCTTGGTTACTGCATTATGGTTTGGGGAGGTACACACAAGACTTCTATTTTGCGTTTGGAGAGAGCACAAAGAGCAGTGCTAAAAGTATTGGCCATTAAACCTGCCAGATTCCCAACGTCGGAACTTTATTCGCTCTGTAACGTCCTCACTGTTAGACAGTTATTTATACTTCAAACTGTTATCAAGAAGCACGACCTCATGAAGTACGACCCACTATACCTCTCTAAGAAGCGACGTTCCGACATAGTTTGCAAGATACCTTTCTCCAGATTGGCATTAGTAAGACGCCACTTTAACTACGTTAGCCCTAAACTCTACAATAACATAAATAGAAACATTCAAATTTATCCTTTAACAAGAACCTTACTTAGAAAAAACCTGTCAGAATTGCTTAAATCCTTCTCCTACGAAACAACAGAAAAACTTGTGGTAACATAACACTTACATTCCTGTAACAAACACCTTATTACATAAACACCGCCCCCTCACTCACGCTCAATACTCGCATACCCCACAATACACACACACACACACACACCCTCACTCACACACACCCTCACTCACACACACACCCTCACTCACACACACACCCTCACTCTAACACACCCTCACTCACACACACCCTCACTCTCACACACGTAGTTAGTACCTTTATTTTAATAATTTTCTTTCTTTTTAATTACTAGTCTGGAACAAATGTACCATATTTTTTTGACCTGGGCGTTGATAGCTGCGCCACAGTTTTAACTTTTGTAGCTATCTTCGTTTCCTTATGTAAATTTTGTGTCCTGAAACTTGTTCTAAATAAACTTTTATTATTATTATTAATATTATTACGGACCACTTTAAATAAGTGGGACATAGGCATCTAAATTTGCTAATGGGAGTAAATATTTACACATTTACAATGAGTGTGGGTAAGTAGTTATTTTGTGCACTTTCAATTATCGATTTTGCAAGAAAACATGGAATTTTTTAGTCTTTCTAGAGTTACTAAACTAACTTAACTTAAAATATTGAAAACCCGATCAAGTGAAAATGGCTATAAGTTAATGTAATTTCAATATTAATTATCCAGGCCCTCGTAGATTTATTTATAGACAGGTTTATCAATACTTTGATTTGATTGACCAATTCTTGAGAATGGTTACACAAACATCACAAAACAACAACAAACACAAATCACTCTGCGATACTTAGGAGCCGAGCAAAAAGAAAAGAAAGAAAAAAAGGAAATGAAAGAAAGGATGTCAGAAAAAAACGCTAAGCGAAAACGAAGTAACAGCGTGGGTGGATGATGTTATGCGACGCGGTGGGCCGGGGGGCCGTCGGAGTATTATAAAAAAGTGACTGTTATTCAAGTATACGTATTCTGTATCTGGACTTCCAAGTAAACGAAGTCGCGGGCAGAAGCTAATAATGACAGTAGGTATTGTATGTTTAATTTTTTTACATATCATAACCATTATTACACTCTAAATTAACGATGCCATTAATTCAGCTTTTATTAGATTAATACTGGCCATATTGTGTCCTTCACCACACAATCCTCACCTTTGAAAACCTCACGAAATTAATTTTGAGAGTATCTCTTATGCTTTAATAACGAGCATAGTTTCTACCTAGCATTCATTTCCAACCGCACACAATCGTGATACTCCAAGACGAGAAATCCCAACTAAACATGGAATGCCAGTTAATTATAACGTTGCATCCCCAGAACTAAGCGGAATCAAACAATAACAGCCGCGAAATTCACTGGATTTCAAACGAAACTACAGCGAGTTGGCGTACGAAGCTCTTGCACAAGTTGACAATACTTGCGAACTTTTAGTCAGTGCTAATGAATCTATTAACGAATAAACTTTGCTGCAAATACTATTATTCGTAGTGCCTCCGGGAATTCTGAATGTTGTTCGAGCCATCTTCTGCAAAAGAAAACAAAAAAAGAATTAGAATATTGGACGTAACTTACAGTTTGTTTTTTGTAGTTATGTTTCGGTTAAACTGGAATTGGCACCTTTAATGCGAATGGTCAACAAAAAACCAGCCTATCGAAGTCCAGTTCTAAATATAAGCTTCTCCCAAGCTGCGCCATAACAAAATTTTCTCTGCCACCAGCATCCAGTCTGTTACAACCACTTTTTAAGTTCGTCGGTCCATCTAGCTGGGGGGAGTCCTACGCTTGTCGGTACGCAGTGTCCACTGCAGGACTCGTCGACTCCAGCGGCCATTGGTCCTTCGACAAACATGGCCAGCCCACTGCTACTTCAGCTTGCTTACTCTGCATGCAATGTCGGTAACTCCGATGCGTTCACAATGTCTGTTTTATAATAACTTTAAAATCCACAACTACTATATTCTATGTACAGAAATGTATCAAACAAGTGTGATCATATTTAAGGGTGTGGTACAGACCATCTAACTGAACAAATTTCTCCACGGGACCCCAACATCGTAATCACGAAAAAATAATCAGCCTTCCCATACATTAGACTCGAGTAGGTATTGAAGTTTTATATGGGACGAGAAAGTTATCCAGATAATGTTTGACCACACCCTTATACAGAGTTGATACGACCGAGGGGCATTAAATTACACTACGTATACTATACGTGTTTAATATTAATTCGATACGGTATAAAAATAAAAAGCTCCAAAAATGAGAATTTTTTTTTTTCAAACAAACTAAATAGCTTACAAATCAGAGTAAAACGCAACCACCCTTTGTAAATAAAGGAAAAACCCAAATTTCATAGAAACTTGGACCTGGCGACTGACCTTACAAAGTGGCAACGTCGTCGCACGCGCGCCGGGGCGCGGCATGTGTTTCGTGTCGAAGCGGGCGGCCGGCGGTGGCGCGGGCGGCGGCTTAGGCCTCCGCTCGCGCTGGCTGTTATGTTAGATAGTTTTGAAGTACGCCGACAACAAAAACACTAAATTTTTAAATTCTCTATGTGTCCTCCATTCACATTAATGCACAAATTATACCGACGGAGAATATTGTTATTTAGTTTTCTAATTAAATCACTGTCCGTCGCTAAGCACTTTAATTTGTGAAATGCTAAAATAATCCTGTTTTTTAGTTCAACAATTGTATTTACCTCGGAGGCATACACTTCACCCTTAATGTATCCCCACAAAAAGAAATCCATGGGAGTGAGGTCCGGAGATCGTGGTGGCCACCGAACAGGTCCGAATCGACCGATCCATTGCTGCCCAAACATTTCTGTGAGCCGCTCCCTGGAAGCCATCACAGAATGTGGAGGCGCACCGTCCAGCTGGTACCACAACTTGCGATGAACGGCTAAAGGTAGTTGGTCAGTGTACTCGGCCACAGGACCACTTAATAAATCTAAAAATTTCGCCGCTGTAAGGGTGCCGTCAATAAAAACAGGGCCGATAATATTATTATTATGGATACCAGCCCACACATTGAGAGAAAATCTGTACTGGTGTTCAGATTCTCGAAACACGTGTGGATTTCCCAAACTCCAGTACCGGAGGTTTTGCCGATTCCAGATGCCGTTCCGAGTAAAAGTACACTCATCGGTCCATATTACATTTGTTAAGAAATGGCGGTCTTCGGATGTTTTATTTAATAGCCATTGGCAGTAACTGTTCCTGATCGGTAAGTCTCTCGATAACAAAGCTTGCACCTTCCGATATTTATAAGGTTTGCGTTTGTTACGTTTTAGAACCTTGTGGATGGTTCTATGGCAACATCTAAACTGCCGGGCGGCTCTGTGCAGACTCGTTGTCGGGTTGCGGGAAAAATGATCTAATATTCGTTCGTCCCATGCAGCGGGTATTTGCCGCGGTGGCACTCCCTCCTGTTGCGGCACTACACGTTTATTGTCCCGTAATCTTTGTACTGCCAACTGTATGGTGCGGGCGTTCCTAGGGCAATTCCGGCTGTCACCATATCTTTCTCTGTATGTTCGCAGAGCTAATGCTGCGTTTCCACGGCATTCACCGTAAATTAAAATCATGTCAGTGTATTCTGACGCCGTGTAAGTTAGACGAGGCATTGTTGAACACTTTAATTAGGTATACACACACACACAACCAAAGTTTAATTACGTGTCCTATCACAATAAAAAACAGTAAATCACAAAAAAAAACACTAACACTAAATAATTATAATAGCAAGTTACGTGTCTTGTAACAATAAAAAAAAAGAAAGAAGTGTCCTATTCACAATAACAAAACAAAATCACAATTGTCAGCGCACGAGTTCGACAAAACAATAGCGGCACAGGACTTCCGTGTTACGTAACGTACGTCCCGGAAGGATAGCGTTGGCGCACTGAAAAACCAAGTTTTTTAGTTTTTAGAGGCCCCCCTCGCAAGGACCAAAGATGCAATAGCAACACACTGACCTATTTCTATTTCTTTTACGCGCGTGATGTTTTGCTAATGGGATTGTCACTTTCTTTTGTAGGACGTATTTGCTTATGACTTGCGTAAGAGCGGCAACAACGTATCGTAGATTTATCTTTTTAAGGTGCATGACCTATGCCTATAGACATAATCAGCTGTTAAGAAAAATACATCATGTTCAAACGGGCCAAAAACTTAAAAAGTCATTTGCGACTAAACTACTGTTTCAATTTAAATGATATTTGGTACAGAGCTTGAAAATGGTACCTAGTATAAGCAGTTTAAAGGAAAGCCTTTCTGTCGTATCAACTTTGTATATGACAACACCATGCTGATACACCATGAAGATACATCTTTCACCTGACCTTATTAAGTACCTACTTCTTACATTCAGACGAATTCCCACATGTTCAATTAATACCAAAATACCCTTCATATTTGTGTAGCATCACTCATAAATCTCTCTCTCAGTTCAAGGCTACCAATTAAAACATACGGGGAACGCGGGGATAAATTACACTTAACATAATTCAAAATCATGTATACTGTTGTAATAATTTCTATGCGAAAAAGTTTTCCTGTTTACTTTTTACCTACCCACATATTTTTGGAAGAAAATAATTTGAAATAATAGATTTCTACAGATCGCATTTTGTATGTTAATAAAGAGTGTATGCTCAAGACCGCAAGATCGAAGTGCGAACTTACAATTTTGGTATGGAACCCTAAAAACAAACTACATTATTTTTTTTTTAATAATCTTTAATGAATTTCGTAGATCAAGTATGGCTTAATAAATGTTATAACAAACAAAAAATTCAGCTTGGTATTTAAATGAAATTCGACGTTCGTGTTTACTTAAAACACCAAATTGTAAAGCTTGTTTTATTTCATATTCGACCAAGGGTCAGTAAAAATATACAGATGAACAATAAATCAACAATGGCTTGCCAAAAATTAATTGAATACAATTTTCAGTCCTGAAAACGTATTTGCATTTTTTTATAAGTCTGAAAAGATGAGCCGGTATATTCTGTAAAACATTGCACCATGGAGGTGAAATTAGATTAAAGTGAACTGCCATCCCATTTGATATCAGGGATTGACAGCTCACTTGAAACTCGCTTCACCTAAGTTTTCACGTTGAGATTTTTATAGAGTAGTACCTATATGCTGTTGGAAGCTTGAAACTTCAAATAGTAAATGGTTTACTGTTTGGTTGTAATGAAAACCGTTTAAAATTTTCGTTTTTCTCCCTTTAAATACATCCTAAGTTAGTCTTTTAAAAGATCGCTTTTAGCGATAAGACCGTCCATTATGTCACCCTATGTAAAATTTCTACATTTAAATCTGTAAGTCCTATGGCCTTCTTAGCATCCGATCAGGACCAGGCCCGTGCTGGACGGAGCGTATGTGTTCCACGCGGGCCCCTAAGGGCCGTAGCCTGCCGGGGCAGCGGGATTGTCCGAAAGGGTTACCGCTGCCCCGGAACATAAAGGGCTAAGGAAGGAACACGGGTTAGTCAGTAAGAGTCTGACACTTCCTTCTGCTCCACCCTTAGCGAGAGGATCGCAAAAAGTTCAAACATCATTGGCCCAATATTCAGCTGTACTCTGCTCACTGAACTCTGCTCACTGAAGCAGTCATAGAATCATTAAATGCACAGGTGACACGGCATTCGGCGCAGGATGGAAGGTCGGTCATTTTTTGTGGGGAGGTGCATACGCACTTGAGATCTGAGCCGTCCGTGAACTGTTCTGTGGTGATTGTCTTCGTACTCGTATCGTTATGCTGTTAAAAAAGAGTAATCTATCATAATTCTATTGTAGTACTTATCATCAGTGAAACATTAAGGATTTGACTTATAAGGATCATTTTAACCTACATTCTTTCTTCTTTTACCGGTTGGAAGGTACTTTCGTTCTAGCTAGCTAGAAATAATACCTAATTTACTTTCACGAGAAATATACTATGGACTAAACTATTTATTTCATAGCATAAATAAATGATATAAAAAACATACCGTAACTGAAAGCCTTGTCGGTCCAGTAGTCGCAAGCGCTACTGCTGGGCATTAAGTCCTGAGTTCAAATCGCAGGTCGTGTAAAGTGTCATTGCGTTTCCTATAAGAACATTTTCAGTAGTGGCCCGAAGTTTTAAAGCAAATAAATATTTTTCACTCCAGTCTTTTCTACTGTGCTCTAAGCCCCGTATTACAGGACGTCACTCAATACTCAAGCATTACTTAAAACTAGATTCAAGCCATTTGATTGGTTGAAACTAGTTCTAAGTAATGCTTGAGTGTTGAGTGACGTTCTGTAATACGGGACTTAGTCTGGGTATGTGCCCGAACGATGGCAATAGGCTTGCCCTCTATTACATGTTGAAACAGACGCCAGCACATCAAGCTAACCGAAACTGTAAAACTCTCCCAATCAACTTTGAACCTTAATACTTTAGTGAAATGTTGAAAATCTTTTGAAGAAATTTGACAGATTGTAGTAGCTTGATGTGCTGGTGTTTGTTCTATAAGTACACCTCTGCCTAACGCTGCAGGGAAAATATGCGTGATGTTATGAAACTCAACACAATATTCGAATGTAGAACATTACCTAAGCTCCAAGCTTAACTAGATTCGACAGTCTACGTGATTTATCGTAGGTACGAGTATATAATACTAGCAGTGCCCCTCGGTTTCACGCGCATAAGTGTCGATCCCGTGCGAATATCGGGATAAAAAGTATCCTGTGTGTTAATCCTGGTTATAAACTCTGTAGGTGAAAGCTAAAGGACCTTAAGTCCATTTTTGTCATTTTTGTATTTTCAATGATTCTTATTCAGTATACCCGTATCGATTAAATGGTAAATGGTAATTAAGTCCTAGCCACTAAACATTTCGTGGATGTAAAATTATAAATAACTAGCTGCGCCCCGCGGTTTCACCCGCGTAAGTTTCGATCCCGCAGGAATATCGGGATAAAAAGTATCCTATGTGTTATTCTGTTGTATAAGCTTTATTGCTGTAAAGTTTCATCAAAATCCGTTCAGTAGTTTTTGCGTGAAAGAGTAACAAACATCCATCCATCATCTAAGCGTGATTTCGGGTATAGACATCTTTAATGAGCTCTACTGAATAATTTATAAAATGTGACTCCTGTGTTCGTTTTAAGTACCATCCGAGGACGTGCGTATGAATACACAAGGCACGACCGAGGACCTTTTCAAAGCGAGGACCTTTTCGTGGGTCCTCGGTTTCACTTGACCTAAGATTCGTATTCTGCAAGCAATTTTGAGCCTTTCTGTATACTTAATACGAAAAAGTTGTCTGAACCTCGGTTTGATCAAGATTATTCATAATCTTACACAAACATTGTGTATCCACCAGATGGTGCCACTTCGCCTCATACACAGGCTCTTTACACTCATTTCACGTTTGCTGTATTATCCGAGGACCTATGTGTTAACTTTAACACAAAAGACCTCGGTTTGGTAGCTTTTCCACACAATGTGTATTTAAGACCTCGGTTTGCTAGATTTTCCAAACAGTGTGTATTTTAGTCCTCGTTCCGATAGTTTTCCTTGTGTGTAGAAGACGAGTTATGTGCTATCATTTAAATAAAATTATGAAAGAGAAAATCGAAGGTAGACTGAATCTTTAAACAAATTGTTAGCAGCTAATAGGTACACGAGGAATAATCAGGCTTCTTCTGCAGTATGTGCTAAGTACCTAGGCCTGCTTAGATTTATACAACTTTATGATTTGCACCATAAAATATTGCATTGTCATAGGAGCTGAATACGTGTGCTCTTCATAAATAATCTAAAGTAAATGCTTTCCTAGGTGAAATGTCGGCTGCAAACATCGTGGTGAAGGAAGTCATTGCTTCGTCTTGCTTTGTCTTTTGATCTTCAAGTGATACTGTAGTGTAATGTCCTGATTTGCCGAAAAAAGAAGCAACCATTTTTTTTTATCAATGCTTTGACTTAACTTTCGTCGGCAAATATTCAATAGGAAAGACCCACTCTGCCGACTAGCTTTTTCTTTCGGGTTCAAAGCAGTACACTCAGGTTTCGTCACCTGTCACGATATTATATACAGCCAATGACTGTCCTCCGTTATTTTTTTTTATAATTTTACGGCACCACTGAACTGGACACGCAGTCGTTTCTGGTCCTCCGTTAAGTCATGCGGTATCCATCGAGTGCAAAGCTTCTGAACCTTCAGGTGCACATGTAAAATGTTTTGCACTTGGCTCATTCCAATGCCTAATAAAGCACGAATTTGCTGGCAAGTGCGGTGTCAATATTAGAGTCTGTAACTACAGTCGCCGGCTGACCTTCATGTATCTCGTCATGGAAATGATCACGTCCACGTCTAAATTCTCCACACTATGTATACACAGAGCTGCGACATGGTGCTTCATCACCAAATGCCAATTGAAGTCTCTGGCAACTCTCTTGGTGACTTAACCCATAACGAAAATCATAAAAAAATCATTGAACGGAAATTTTCACGAATTAAATCCATTTTGATAGCGACACACAATTTTCTTAAGGACGTCACAATGAAAAAAAAAATAGTCTCGCAAATTAAAAAGTACCTAACATGTTGCCAAAGTGTTCCATTTTCGAATTCCATCATTTTTTTTTTCATTATTTTATTGTAAGTGGCCAGATCCAGAAACTTTATGACCCACGTATAAGCAACACTATTAGTTACATCACGATTGATAAAAAAAATAGCAAACATTCTTTGGCATAATCAATACCAGCATCTTTGGGGTCTAGAATTTAGACTTCAATTTCTCTTTTATATCCCAGCTTATCTGAAAGAAACTAAATAATAACTTGATATTGTATTGAATATCATGAAACTGAAGTTTCTGAATTATCATTTTTCTACTCATTTTAAATCTGAATTCTAGTTTTACTTTATTTTGAGTTTTTTAATTTGGTGTCAGGTATTATTTTATGGGGAAAACAGAAGGATACCAGTAATAGAAAAACTAAAGACAGAGAGTTAACAGTATAAGAAAATTAATAATATTAGAAGAAAATTAACTGTTTTTTTTTTATTTCGTTGAATTATGTTAATACGATGTGGAGATGACCAAACAACAATAAATTAAACTTCGTATCTCTAATGACGTTCCCAGTCTGCATATAAAAATTCAATCAAATATATTCAATAGTTTAGTAACTGGACATTATTTTTCGTTTTTAAAATTTTCTGCATGATTTACCTGTTAACAAGCCAGCATTGACCGGTTAAAGACATCTACAGTTAAACAATATATTGCCAGTTCGCTAGTTCAATAACCTTCGCCAAATTTGTTCTTTTTATTTCCCGTTTCAGACTATATTATACCTTATGCATGAGACATAAGAGTCATGCATGCGGAAGTTATTACTTACTACAAATGTTACATTTTTGGCGAACCTACAAAAAATGGGGTGCCCGGCACACTGACCAATGCCATTTTTTGGACATAATTATGTTTGTTGGATCAATAACACCTCACTATTGCCGCAATATTTAAAGTGTTTTGTTTACACTTTTATGCTATTTAATATGTTAGAAAAAATCACTTTTTTAATTTCAACGTTAGGATTTATTTGATGCTTCAGAAATACTCCTATGCATTAGTATTGTTAGTGTTTTCATTTATTGTTGTATTGTCATTTCCACTTTGTATACGTAATACATTAACCAAATAAAGCCGTTGCTTTCGGCTCTCTTTTTTTTTATTTGAAAGAGTATGCTCCGCAGGTGGTTCCATTGTCACCAAATCGGAATCTGATGAGGGAATCCCTTGGAAATCGAGGGAAACCTTCAAATATTGTAGGCACACCTATAGCGATTTGGGTATTTTTTATAGTAACTCGTACATTTGCTCTCAAAAAGCACCATTCAGTGAAGTGGACCTGATGATGAAGACCACAGATAGCCATCGGAACTACTCAATAATAAATATTTCATGGGTTGCGATTCGATTAGGTACTTTAATGTGGTTGCTAAGAACAATGCGTCTTGCAAAGTGGGGCTGATGGTGACTTCTCAATCAGCTCCAGTTCTCCTGGTTCTTACAAAGAGAACTCCTCAACAATTAACGTCCCTGCATCGGGAAAAGCAATATTTTGTAAAAAGTGATGAGCAGTTGATACTAGGCTATTTTAACTTAAATAAGTTACAAACTGGCCCACTAAAAAGTGAAAAATAAAAATCTTTTTTACAAAAAAAACAACCGACTTCCAAAAAAACACTACAAAGTGAAAAATAACTTTAATTTCGGAAGTCGGTGTCAATAAAAAAAAATGCGGAACCAACGGCACCGACTTCGGAAATTAAAGTTATTTTTCACTTTGTAGTGTTTTTTTGGAAGTCGGTTGTTTTTTTTTTTGTAAAAAAGATTTTTTATAAGTAACCCTTTGAGAAGCGCAGTACAAGCGTAAATATATCGACTCGTCCTCGCTTGGTACTTCATTTTAGAAAAAGTGTGTAAGAAATAAAATTGGAATATTCTACTTACGTTGATACATTATCTTTCTTACACGTAAAATGGTTTAATACTCGTAGGTAGATTTTCCATGTCCTCGGTTTGTACAAGTTCTACACGAAAAACTGTCCTCGGTTTAGTGATATAAAGTCTAACACAACGTCCGCACTTTGTACAAGCTATATGAAATATTGTGTAAAAATACGTCCTCGGAAGGGCGTCGCAGGGCTTACGTAAGGGGTCCTCGGTTGGCTTACACAAAGTCCTCGCAAGTGCATCGATGGTCACATTTAGCTGTGTATTTTAGGTCCTCAGTATGATAACCGAAATTCATATATAAAAATGTAGAGATAGCATGATCCCAATAAGCTCATCACTATAGATTTACTCGCATGTCTCTTTCTATCTTATTCTGAAAGGCCAACGACGTGTTTAAACCAGTTTCTTGGAAGGTCCTCGGTTCCGTCAAGAACTAACAAGGTCCTCGTAAGGGTGTCTGTACAAACAAGGGTGTGTGTGTGTGTGTGTGTGTGTGTATATGTGTGTGTGTCCTTTAGCTTTCACCGAACTATCTTTACTTACTTTTACAGAACTATCTTTGTACCAAATTTCATCCAAATCCGTTCAGTAGTCTTTGCGTGAAGAAGTAACAAACATATAAACACACACTCACAAACTTTCACCTTTATAATATTAGTGTGATATAATATAATTATATAATATCATATATTGTAATTACACACATCAAAAGTGTCTAGGGATCAACATATATTTTTGCAATAACTTTTCTCCTGATTGATATTAATTAAAATTTTCTTTAAGGATTCATCAAATAAAGTGTTTTCGTTTGTCACAGTAACGATAAACCAAGTCACCTTTGCATTAATAAAGAAATTTGCCATTTTCCTAATAAAGGGATTTTTGACATTTGAACCACTAACACAAAAGTTCGAAAAAAAGACTGAAATAACAGTTTTCTCTAAAATTTTATTGGGTAACTTAAACAATTAATAATCCGTGTTTCTACCGCGAACACTAACAACACAAGAACATCGGTTTGGCATACTCAAAATGAGTTCATCCAAATCACGCTGTGGAATGGCCGCCCATGTTCGTTGCAACAACAAAAAAAGGTCTTCTTGCGACTGGATACCCTCCATATTCGGCAGAGCTCTTCTCTGTAGCATATCCCATGCATGCTCAATCGGGTTCAAGTCTGGCGACTGAGCAGGCCAGGGCAGGACATTGATGTTAGCTGCGGCGAGAGTCTGTCTTACAACTCTTGCGGTGTGCGATCGTGCATTATCATGCATTAACTGAAATAAGGGACCGATTTGCACTTGTAGAGGAACGATGACGTCTGATACAATCGTCTCAGCATAAATTTGAGCGTTGAGGTTGCCTCTGATCCAAATCAACTCAGTTCTTCCGCCGATCCAAATACCCGCCCATACCATGATGGTTCCACCACTATAAGGATGGACTTCCTGGCAGGATTTTAATCGCTGTTGGCGTCCAGGGGTTCTCCAGTGTCGTATACGTCTTGTATCCGGTCTCATACCAAAACAAGACTCATCAGAAAAGCACACGAAACGCCATTGTTCTTCTGCCCAATTTCTGTGTTCAAGAGCCCATTGATATCGAATCCTACGATTGTGCATTGCTATAGGTGGTACCCGTAGCGGTCTTCGGGAATGAAGGTTCACTTCATGCAAGCGGTTTCTGACTGTTTGGTCGCTAATTAAGTTCCCTGAAGAGTGATGAAGCCTCACGGTTAACATCATGGCGGTTATTGTTGGAGCTCTTCGAGTTAAGATTTGAATGTATCGGTCTTGTCTCCGTGTGGTGCAGCGATATCGTCCTCCATGGCGCTCAGCCACGGTACCAGTGCTTCGGTAACGTGTCCAAAGTCGACTGATAACACTCTGACTTGTATTCAGAGCTAAAGCCACAGTACGTTGCCGGGAACCAGCTTCTATCATTCCCACGGCTCTGAGCATTTCTTCCCTGCTTAAATGACGTCGCCGCTCCATAATAACGTTGGTTTTAATCAGTAGTAGGGAAACAGTAGCACTAATAATGTCTTCAATGCGTTGTATGTTTTTATAGGGAAAATATTGACAGCTGATTTTCATCTTTTACTCGAATTTGATTCACAGTTCCTGATTCAAATTATGAAATGCACCAAAAAGGATCCATATAAATTTATAAAATCATAAATTTATTACAAAGCCACATCTCAATCTCAAGAAATCCGCATAAAAATGCTTGATCCCTAGACACTTTTGATGTGTGTAATATACTATAACGCATCATTTACTTAGTGTATATATATTATTGTTGGAGTGTGCCTCATAGCACCATTATGTCCGTAATCTATTCAGACTTTAGCTCAGACTTAGACACAATTGAATTTACTAGAGTTTCGTCTATTGAGCCGATTTGTTGGAATTGATTAGTTAGTTTGATATTGTTTCATGTTATGTTAGATTGTGAAGTGTTGAGCTTAATATGCGTTAATTGAATGTCTAAGTACCTACGCGTCGCCTACGACTTCTCTTATTGTTAAGAAATTTTGACGATGGATTTTGGTTGTTCAAATAGATTTAATTTTCATATGAATTACCACGTTGTTGACTATTTGGCTATCACTAAAACTCGCTGTATTATAAAGTCTTGTTAAAGGCTCCCCCCTACAGGTGCGTTATTATCGGTAGATAATGGCCCCGATTCTGTTGTTCACAAACTAAACTAAATTTAAGTTCAGTGCATCTTTTTCTTTCTATTTCATTATGAAAAGGACAGAAGATAAATATTAGTTTAGTGCTTTCAAATTAGTCAGCGCCTGACGTAAATTGACGTATTTTTAGTAGCCAATTTTTTTATCTCGTCTAAACTTGTCTATGGATTATCTAATTTGACAGCACTAAACTAATATTTATCTTCTCTCCTTTTCATAATGAAATAGAAAGAAAAAGATGCACTGAACTTAAATTTAGTTTAGTTTGTGAACAACAGAATCGGGGCCAATTTCGACTGCGTTATTGCGATATCTGTTTTCAGTACATTTTTTATAATGACGGCCGCAAAGTTACACACTGCTGCGATAATAACGACGCAGTAGAAGTAGGATGCTTGCGTTTCTCCGTCCTGCGATATCCGGACGCGAGTATTAGGACGCTTAAATGATCTTACATGGCCTGTAGTGTAGGATACATGCACACGTTAGAAATATCGGATGATAAAAACGCAGCCGTGTGCCAAGGAATTGGGACGCATTATCGCAATAACGTATCGGATATTTTATCGACCTATATAACGCGCCTGTGGGGGAGAGCCTTTAAGCTACCGACGAAAAGAAGAGAGTGAACGTATTTCACATAGTATATTTTATGAGAAGATGATCTCATCTCTATTACTTCGAAGCCTGTAGGAGAGCCTCATAAAATATTTCATTACAGCCATCAAGCCGCAAAATAGCCAAACAAAATAAATTGTAAAATTCAACGTCAAGTTAAAATAAAACTCACATAAACCGTTAAAGGCCACGTATATTGTATAGGACACAGCCCATTTTCCGTATTATTAAACTTTAATTGCGAATTATTACAATTCAATTAGTACGCCAGTGATTTTATGGGCTATAAATTATTTCCACATTCATGATGCTACCCATTCCACCGGCCATCTTCCCACTAAGTATAGGCCATTAATTTATATTGAGAAGATAATGACTTCTACTTCGAACGGGGCTATTTTTGGCAATGGACTTCGAATTGCAGTTAATTATTATTTGAATGATCTATTTTAACATTATCTACAGCTTCGGCTCAATGATAATGATGCATGAAGCTGTTTACATTGATACTGGTGTGTTCAATCACAACATCAACTCACCATCCATCAAATCGAATAGAGGCGTGGGCAAGGGCACTTCCAAACTTTTTGATCCTGAGAATGATTGAGAATTATTTTACGGTTCAAAAGTTGTGACCAATTTTTTTCAACCGTTTCGCATAGTGCACAAAGAAAAAAAAAATCACTAAAAGAAACTATCAGGGCTGTCTAAAAAACTTAAATCGACAGTTCCTGTTAGTTTTTTAAAATGATTTTGTTCTTTGAGCACTATGCAAAGTGATTGAAAATAACAAAAGTTGGTTATAACTTTTGAACCGTAAAAAAATTCACCAACATTCTCAAGATTAAAAAGTTAGGAAATGACTGCCCACGCCCCTATTTGATTTGATCCATAATTCCAGGGACACCCTGTATAAGTTTTTCAACACACTTGCTCGTAAAGGGGCTCTTAATGAACAGATTTTAGGTCCATAATGCAGTGTATTAAACACGCGTGCTTTTTACTTATGTTAACGCACTGGTGCGGTATTTTTGTGTTTGTTATATAGGCTGTTTAGCGGTTTTTCTCATGCCTTTATTTTCACCGGCGCGTGCATCGGAAGCGCGCGCGCGGACAAACAAAACCGGTGCGCCATTTTCCATAAAGTTAATAACAATACAAGTCTGTTTTTTTCCTCGCAAGTGTGTTGAAAAACGTCGTATGGAACACGTCATTCATTACTCACTCTGCTTCCTTATCGCTCTCGTCTATGGTTTGCGCAAATAGTACCGCCTCGGTTGCAATGCTCAACATAGCACACTTGTATCATAATGTACTATTAATAGTAATTTGTTGGAACTAATACCCGGAAAACTAAACTACTTATTTAGGGATAATGTCTGGAATTTAATTATCAGGAAAAGAACCGGAGTTACCGACATAGCTTGCAGAGTAAGCAAACTGAAGTGGCAGTGGGCTGGCCATGTTGATCGAAGGACCGATGGCTAGTGAAGCAGACGAGTCCTGCAGTGGAGACCGCGTAGTGGATCGCGTGGTGTGGGACAACCTTAGCTAGATGGACCGTCGACCTTAAAAAGGTGGACAGACTGCATGCGGAAGGCCGAGGACAGGGTGTTGTAGCGCAGCCTGGGAGAGGCCTATGTCCAACAGTGGATTGCGATATACTGAATTGATTGACCTAGAAAAACCCGTAATAATTTTATTCATCAGAACCCAATCTGATAGAAAAACGATCAGGGCAACCATGCTATAATAAACATTATTATAAAGAAGCAAAAGATTTTCGCTGCCGTTTTTTAAAAGACCAAACAAATCATACTAAAATCTCGTTTTTATACTATCAATGTTGCCGTAACAACAATGTGCAGTTTTTGTATATCGTGAAAAGCTTTAGTCCTATGTCCTACCAGGAATTCCTTCATTCTTCAAAGAAATATAATAACTAGGTACATATAAAAATAAGTAATAAAGACTTCGTAGGGTAAAAAACAATATGGTAAAATTTCCTGCCCTTCAAATCACACGTTGTATTGGAACCAGACCTCTACGGTAGTTCAACAGTTGAAAAATCAAAATTTATAACAATAGAAATTGAATTGTGTCTCGTCACAATTATGTTATATATTGTAGTTTTTTTTTAATTGTTAGCCTATTCTGTCCCACTGATGGGCAATGGCCTCCCCAAATCCTTCCATACGCCATCTCGAACCAGCCCTCGCGGTACGCGTCCAGGACATCTCACCATCTCTTTCTGGGCCGGCCTCAGCGACGTCTTCCATCTTCAGGCATCCATTGTGTGGAGACTTTAATATTATGAATAAATTATAGGTACCTACATAAGTTTTTTTGTACACAATATAAATAAATAATAACTTTACCTGCATCCCACTAGTGAAAGTAGCGCCATAGGCTCTTTCTACTAGCTACATTAATAAAAAATGGAACAGAATTATCATGAACGTATCATAAACCATGAGTTTTTCAGGCAGAAGAAACAATGTGAAAATATTCTTCGTTCATCGAGGACTTCGTTCATTAATTCAATGAACGAGGTGATTATTAACCTGATTGTACCTTTTTTGCAAAAAAAACTGTGTGTGTCCAGTTGGGGAAAACATAAAAGTGATTTAATTTTTAAGTTTCACTATGTGGCCACGCGTAAAAATCTTGGCGTGTCCAGATGACGAAATAATAAGGGATACTAATATTGAGTTTCACCAACTGGATACACGTGTGTATTCTACATAGTCTCTCGTGTCGAATTGCTGAAAAACCCGTAAAAACATAGTGATAAAAGACAAGGCTTTCGACGCGCAACCTGTCACCATGGATTCAATACATGAGTCTGAACCACTTGCACTTTTATATGAAACAGCAGATTTTTTAGACCTACGAAAATTCTACGTTTACAGTTTGCGCGTCGATGGATGCCACCCTGTATAATAAACAATAGTCAATCGATTTTGACCTTAGGCTTCTTCCTCATCAGTATGTGCACGGCGCCGGATTGAGGCTGTTATAATATCACGAAGTAATTACACTGTATTCGTGACGTGACTCCGATAGTATCAAAAGTGAAAATACGTTGGAACATATTGTTCCAATCTCTGCGTTGTTATAAGGGCAAGTTCAGAACGGGCTTAATAAACAGGAAAACAATTTGTCAGGATCAAGTGGAATCGGACGGGTCACGACATTTCGGAATTTTTGACAGACAAAATGTAATGACTGTTTCTGACCTTAGTTGGTAGTCATTGACCTGAGGGGCAATTCTCGTAATTTTTAAGAACGTTCGCAGTCTGATCTCAGTCTCAATCTGTCAAAAATACTTCAAATTTCCCTACATTTTGACAAGTTTTTGACATTTGTTTGTCGCCGAGATGAGACTGCGACTAGATTTTGAACGTTTTAAATTAGCAGAATTGGCCTACTGGTATCATAAATAGTTCAAGTCCATTTTAACGTTGCACGACATTTTTTTTTGTATTATTTTAGTTATTGTATTACATTTTTCTCATGTTTACACATATTTATTAATATTGACATAGTAACCTTATATTTGTATATTTTTCCTTTTGACATTTATATTTTCTTATTTTAAATTTTTGAGAAAATTAATTGATAATAATATAATTATGCGTTTGTCTAATGTAATTATCAGTCAGTGTCTTCAGTGTTGTGGAATAGTGACATTGACAGCTTTTAAACGCGGTTTAGACGTGCTGGTCGCGTTCAGGCGAAATTCGCCCTTAGACGTGTAGCGTAACGCGGTGTGTTAAAAGAGTTTCTAGCAGGACTAAGGGGGAGGCCTTTTCCAGTTAAACAGTATGGGCTATACCTACAAATGGTAAGTTGATACTGGCACTTACCAGTCCACCGCGCATCAGTGGTACCTCCTACTTCGACCTTGAGCTGGCTTACCGCAGTATGCAATTTCAATAGAATAGGAGGCCAGCTTGCGGGGGGCTCGTGGCTAAGTAATAATCGATCTGCCTCATGGATCGATCGATCTGTATCTATGATCGATCGATATGTAGGTACCTACTATAAAGTATCTATGTAATGTAGATATAGCTTTATGTAACAGTTTCATTAATTACTATTGAGACTTCGTACACATGCAAATAAAAGTCTCACAATAGTCTAAAGACATGTTCAATAGTTTCGATTAAAGTTTTTGAATACATTTCCCGTAGAACATAAAATTAATTTATAGTTTAACATTGTTCTGATGTTCATCGTTTATGATTGACCTACTGACATTAATTTACGCACCTGTTGAGCGAATCAATATCTTGTGATTAATCAGTTATTACCGTATTATACAGCAAACAGCCTGTTTGCCTATAATTATAACCTTGTCCAAAAGGTAAAGGCATACCTAGGCCATTAAGTGATAAGACTTTGATAAAGACCGACTAAATAAAAGAGGTAAGTGGTAACTGAGAAGCAAATATATTAATTCCCATATGAAAAAAGAGGCATCTGATTTTTTTTATTTCGATTTAGAATCTTCTTTATCTTGTATAATTTTTATAAAGTGAGAGGGCTTGTGGCTAAGATATAATAGCCGCACGGTTCGATCGATCAACTTAAGCTACGCTTGCCGCGGCTGGTCCGTGGATGGGTGACCATCTTTCCGTGCCTTGGAAAGCACGTTAAGCCGTTGATCCCAGCTCTCATTCGTATACCTTTGACAGTCCTTACGAGTCGTCAAAAGCCCGAAACTCTGTTAACCAGTCTTAGTTAGGGATATCGTATTACCCAATAAGTGGGTCGTGGAGTACTGATAATTTAATCGAGGAATACTGATAATTTAAAACGTTCAAAATCTCGTCGCAGTCTCATCTCAGCGACAAACAAATGTCAAAAACTTGTCCAAATGTACGAAAATTTGAAGTATTTTTGACAGATTGAAACTGATATCAGACTGTGAACGTTCTTACCTAAAAATTACGAAAATTACCGCTCAGATAAGTAGTCAGTCTCTCCTGTAAAATACAGGTATTCAGCTGCATCCGGTTAGGCTGGAAGTCGACCCCAACATACTTGGGTAAAGGCTAGGCAAATGATGAATTTTTATAAAGTGAGTTTTATTAGTGCACAATAATATTTTTTTTTCTTTCTGTGTCATTTATAATTCAGCACAAAACTCAGTCACAACGTCCCTTGCTCTTATCCAAGTAAAGATTTCCTATTTAGGAACTATTAAATCGTGATGAGATAAACGAATAACAGCGTTAATCACCTCTTGTTAGGTTATTATGTAAATAAATTACCAGACTGTGTGACACGTAAATCGAGTCACTTTAATTGAGTTTTACTCGCTCCGGTTATTGTACAGAGGTATTTTTAACTTGTTGCCTTGTTGATGTTTTGAATAAAGTTCGAAATTGAATAAAACTGAGTGTAAAGTTTCAGGATTTCCTGAAAAGTGTCAGATTCATACGAACCCCCTAAACATGACTGAAAACACGGTAGCCTCGTGAGTTTTACTGTCGTTACAGGGTAGCAACCTGTAATTGCGTAATATATGTAAACTGACAATTGATCGTAATTTCTATCATTTTACAGTTAAGCTACGTAAAGCAGACGGATTTTTCAAAGCTATGAAGTGTCAAAGCAATGTTTTAGGAATTCCCTTGGATTGTGATTGAAAGTGTGTTACGAAATTAGGGTACCTATTTCTCAATAATTTATGATTCTGACACGTGACTACATCAATATTTACGCTAGAAACTTTTAAAGAATATCATGATAAAGTAACGGATTCCTCGAGGAGCTGTTCAGCCGCGGAGACAGCCTTTATGGAAATTATGGCCCAGGGTTTGACTTTACGGTGTCAAAAAAAAAACGCTCTCTAGGAAAACACACAAAATTACTTTCATAAAGATAACGTTCCAGTGTCATTATTTGACGGTATATTGCAGACGCTATGTGGCGGTCACCGCTTTAGCATGCTGTTCATAATATAAGAGAAGAGTTTTCTAATTTGCTTTGATTTAAAACAGATAGGTAGGTACATGATAGTTAAAAATGCTCCGAATTTATAAGCAAATAGCTGCTACCATGGTCGTATAAAAATAACGAGAGTGTCGGTCAGCATTTATTTAAGGCGACAATTAAACGTGGTTTCGGTATTGGTATCGGTCGTTACGGCCATCTGCTCGGACGCCGCAAGAAAAATAACATTATAGGTAGCCATTGAACGCGCTCGGGGATAGGGCGGCCATCGTTAACGTTTGAGGCGGGAATTTGTGGAAAGTTTTAGTTTTCTTCTAATTATTTGACAGCAACAACAGTAAAATAATATATGTTAAGTTATACGTGTAATGCTCGGTGCTCTGACCTAGTAAAAATTACTCTTTTTAAGGCCTACTGTCAGAGCTTTTACACGAGCAGTCTATGGGTCAGCTACACTAAGAGATCGCTGGATGTCCTGCGCGTTCAATATAATAATACTTTCAGGATGTTGTTGCGACTGCCCCGTTTCTGTAGCGCCTCAGAAATGTTTGCTGAGACCTACACAGATGGCTTTCATGCCTTAATACGCAAAAAAACAGCTTCACTGCTGTGCAGAGTGCGGAGTAGTCGCAACTGTATCCTGAGAGCTGTGGCGGAGAGCTATACTCCAAATATCAGGCATTTTGTGCGGAGGTTGATTAGATAAGGAACATGTCTTTCTGCCTGATCGTCCTTTGTTTTTAATAATATTATTTTTATATCAATGTTACTAACACTAGAATATAAGCTGTGTTTAATACTAACAAAATATGGATCACTGTTGTCTGAAATAAATGGATTTTATTTTATTTATTTATTTATTAAAGAAATAAGAATGGGTGAGCCGCGGGATAATTGCGTAACACACATAAAATGCAATCGATTGCAATGTCTTTCATTTCGACAGTTCAGCCTCATTCATTACATTTAAGTTTTTAAGCAGACGAATCTTTCAAACTCATGAAGATGTCAAATTGAAAGGGATTGCGATCGAGTGCCATTTTATGTGCGTTATTCATAAAACAAGATCAAGAATAAAACAGTTATCGGAGTAGCACCATCATTGCGTAACCCACTATCAGTCTCAATCTGAAGCCACTGCTACTTATAGTGTGTAACGCCAGTACCCGCTGGATCCTAAAACAATGGAAATTATACTTCAATAAATTATGTGATTTTAAGATTGATGTAGGTATTTACCTATATCTTTATCTGATCTGTAGACAATGCAGACATCAGAGAAAGCAATCATAGCTAAAGTAACAGTCACTAACCAATGCCAATGCAATGCTACACGCTACGTAAAGGTACTTCCTAAGCCAAACACTAGGCCACCCTACTGGCAACGTCGTTTCCGAAATCGTAAAACAAACGCGGTACCACATTTTAAATATTTCAAATATCACGTTTTTCTCTTCGCATTGTACACTTGACCTGTTTCAAGTGACAATTCATGCTATCTTTTGTTCTCTTGTTGATATGCGATAAACAGTTTTATGGTAAGTACGCTAAACGTTAGATAAAAACGGTTTTTATGGACACTGTAGCTTTTCACAAACAATTTGTATAATGAATTGCAAGAAATAAGTAATGAGATAAATGCAAATTCCTTGATATTGTTGTTTTATTTTTGTGCTGGAATTCTTTCAGTATAGACCAGTGGATTTGTTGTTCGTATAATGAAAGGTATTAGTACTATACTTAGGTATTGATTATTGAGTTGAAATATTAAAACAAGACTTAGTTTTTAGCCTAAATAGGACCGTATGCTATTCGTGGTGCGTACCTCATTAAATAGACCAGCACGGCGCGTAACACCCTATCAATCGGAATCTGAATAATTTTGAAGCAAATTGCTAATCCATTGCTTCATAAGTTCGAAAAATTTGTTTGTTCAACACGTAAATAATGCTATGAATGTTATTGAACTGTCATCAAGAAACCGATTCCCATTGATAATGTGTTGCGCAATTGCCCCGCAGTTTTCCTCAACAGGTATAAAAAAACTAGCTTTTGCTCGCAAGTTTTTCCGCGTGAAATATTACCCGACCGCACCATTACTTCGTTTTCGCTTAGTGTTTTTTCCGAGTTTATTTTTTTTTCTTTTTGGTCGGCTCATAAGGGTTGTAGCGTGATGTTATAGCCTATAACCTTCCTCAAGCATTAGGCAATCAAATGCGAAAATATTTTTTCAAATCCTACTGGTAGTTACAGAGATTAGCGCGTTCAAACAAACAAACTCTTCAGCTTTATTTTTAGTAAAGTATAGATAGATAATTATAGAAGCTAAAGAAAAACTGCGGAACCTACTTTTATCTAAGTACCTATTAGTGAGGGAACGAATGATACGGAGACCGTAACTCGGAAAGCACGTACAGCCGTTGGTTCTGGCTGTCATTAGTGGATCTTTGACAGTCGTTACGGGGTAGTCAGAAGCCAAAAAGGCTGACAACCAGTCTTACCAAGTGGTATCGTGTTATCCAGTAGTTGTGTGTGGAGTTTAGATAGGCAGACACTCTATGTAAAATAATGGTGTTCAGCTGCATCCGGTTAGACTGTAAGCTGACCCCAACATAGTTTAGAAAAGGCTAAGCAGATAATGACACTGTATTGTTTAGGTAACCGTAGGTGATTATTTCTATAGCAGAGTAAACATTTGCTTCGTTTCAGGATTTTTTCTGTTTATGCTACAGGATTTCGCCGAAAAATCGCCCCGTTCACACTCGGCTTAATGAAATATGCACGAGAACAATGAAAACCTTTTTTTTTTTTGGAAAAAAATTGTCCGATGTTACCTTTCCCATACATTAAAATAAAGATCGTTCTGGCTTTTTCTAGTGAAAAATATTTCACGAAATGAAGTCACGATGTTGCTAAAGGCTGGGGATAGACATATATCTAATCCCTTGCAGGGAACGCCTAGATATGAATGATAACTAAGCGAATATATATATATTTTTAAATTTTGAAGAACCCATGCATCAGGACATGCAAACTTGCTTACAAATTCGGTACAATTACAGTATCTGATATTGAAACGAAATTATATCACATACAAGTCTTCTCTCGCGTTCACTGAACAAAGCACACGTTTTCGCTAAAGAAAGGAAAGACATTAATCAAATGCTAGAGAGAGCTCAGTAAGACCCTGACAGCTTTTTTCAAGATACTAAACTACTGTTTTACTAGGACAAGGAGACTTGTTCACCTTATAATGGTACACACAGCTACACAACAAGCTATACATAACCAGTATAAGCTGACTTCTGATTGTACGAAAAACCTATACAATGCAAGGTCAGCTTAAACTGGAAACGTATAGCTTGATGTGTAGCCGTTTGTAAATTTCAGAGCAGACATTCTTATTTAGTTCTTAGTAATCATAATGAAATGAGCTATATTAAAAAAAAAAACCAACCAACAAATGTGTTTTTTTTTTATTCAAACATTTTAGTTTGACCTAGCATTGTGTAGGTTTTTCGTGCAATGAGAAGTCAGCTTATATTGGAAATGTGTAGCTTGATATGGCGTCGAGCGTAATTTCTGAGTTTATATTGGACATCGCTGACATTGGTGAAGGAAAACGTCATGAGGAAACCTGGACTTAAAACTAATATAAATCTGAAATTGCCAAGCCGCAATTCTATGAACGAAGCATGGTGATCAATGCTCCTGCCGGGGCAGCGGGATTGTCCGAAAGGGTTATCGCTACCCCGGAACATGAAGGGCTAAGGAAGGAACACGTGTGGGTTTTAGTCAGTAAGAGTCTGACACTCCCTTCTGCTCGACCCTGAGCGGGAGCTTTTTTGAGTTTGGCAATTCATCAAATGACCCCCATTTGATGAATTGCCAAATTAAAAAAAAAAAATGGTGATCAACGCTCGTATCTTCCACGCATGAGAAGACGCCTTTGCCCTGCAGAACTGCTGATTTAAAAACCAATTAGAAACATTTAAGACAGTTTGTACACATACCTACATATAGAAAATAAATAACCGACTTCCAAAAAAAAAACTACAAAGTGAAAAATTACTTTAATTTCGGAAGTCGGTATCGTTGATTCCGCATTTTCGTTTTTTGACACCGACTACCGAAATTAAAGTTATTTTTCACTTTGTAGTTTTTTTAGAAATCGGTTGTTTTTTTTTTTTTTGTAAAAAAGTTTTTATTTTTTACTTTTTAATTGTACCTACCCTACATAAATTCATATAACACTACTTGCTATCTAAGTTTTATAACATACACCAAGGAGTTAAAACGTTTCATCGAAGCTAACTCAAGAACTACCCAAGGAAAGTTAATAACATTTTTTTGGGACCACCTCGCTCGCTCTTTCGAACAAAAAAGGAATCATCGAAATCAATTTGCAAGATTTATTCCTTTCTCTAGCAAATATATCGGTGGCGGTGACTCGACGTGGCGGGACTCGACGTCAAGGGACTAAATCCGCTGAACATACTTACATAAAAAAAAAACAGACGAACATAGACCTCTTTATTAAGCGACTTCCAAAAAGGAGGAGGTTATATGTTCGACTTTATGTTTTTTTTTTTATCTTCACCGATTTCTCCGACAATTGTGGACCTATTTAAATTTTTTTTTTTGTTTGAAAATGCTCTTGAGGTGGTCCTATTGTCACCAAGTCGGAATCTAATGAGGGAATCCCATGGAAATCGAGGGAAACCCTAAAAATTTATAGGCATACCTATAGCGATTAGGTTTTTTTTTTCAGAAACGTTGCTTAAAGTTAAGTAGTGATTAGTGACTGTTTATTGTTTATCCATACAACATTTTTGACGTTTGAACGTCACTTAACTTTAACAATCGTTTACTTATAAATAAACTCCAGAACCTCCTCCTTTTTTTAATTCGAAAAAATTATGTGGTTTTGTCACACAAAACTAACTCCATTAAACTGCACCGGCTACAGATGATTAACGCTTAATGAGAGCACAACAGGTTTTGTTCATAAATAATGCAATTTGCTACAACATTGTTAAATTGTGCCGATGAATGATTGATCGCCGTGTATCGAATGTTTATAGACAAACACAACTCTGTTCTCTGTTTGAAGTCGTTATGTATTTAACATAATATTGCTTCTTTATACACATTACATACGTCAGGCGCTTTCTTTGTGTAAATTATTTCATCACCATTGCTCTTAAAATGGTGAACGAAAACATCGTGGAGAAACCGGCCGACCTAGAACCAAAAATTCGAAGACATGTGACATCTACCAACCCGCACTGGGCCCGCGTGGTGGATTACGGCCCACTCTCTCTCATAGAGAGGAGGCGTGTGTCCCAGCAGTGAGAACATTATAGGCTGATTATGTATACACATTACATATCACGCCTGTAATCTTTGAAGGGATAGGTAGAGGTGTACCTAATGGTACACCTATATTTCACCAGTTATCAAAGTCCCATTTATGGCCCCGTTGATGGTAACAGGTCCCCTTTTTTTTTGTGGATGGGAAATCATCAAATGTCCCCTCCCGCTCTGGGTGGAGCAGAAGGGAGTGTCAGACACTTACTGACTAAAACTCACCCGTGTTCCTGCCTTAGCCCTTTGTGTTCCAGGGTAGCGGTAACCCTTTCGGACAGTCCCGCTGCCCCGGCAGGCTTCGGCCCTTACGGGCCCCTTCCTTATTGCTGACATCTCTTTGAGGCGCGCGTGGAACACGTACGCGCCGTCCGGCACGGGCCTGGTCCTGATCGGATGGTGAGTTACCCATTACTCTCCACCCGCAGGCCCGCGCCTACGGTGGCCGGGAGTCATCACGCGGCACCCGACGCCCGGAATAATAGGTCCCCTATGGGAGAGTGTAGGCTCTGTAGGCTCGATTTGACAAATCCTGAATCCGGGCTGGCTACTGAGAAATTCCTGACGGAAAAACCCATTTGCCCGACCTGGGAATCGAACAGTAGTGCTACTGCTGAAGAAACAAGAGCAAGAGGTCTACCTCTTGCTCTTGCTTGCTTCTTTCTTTAGTAGGTATCATCTGCCTAGCCTTTCCCAACTATGTTGGGGTCGGCTTCGAGTCTAACCGGATGCAGCTGAATACCAGTATTTTACATGGAGCAACTGCCTATCTGACCTCCACAACCCAGTTACTGGGTAATACGATACCCATTGGTAAGACTGGTTGACAGACTGGGTAAGGACTGACAAAGATCTACGAATGACAGCCGGGACCAACGGCTCAACGTGCTTTCCGAGGCACAGAGGGGTCTCGTTATGTAAAGATGGTCACCCATCCACGGACCAACCGCGGCAAGCGTAGCTTAACCTGATCGATCGACCCGTGCGGCTGATATTACTTAGCTACAAGCCCCTCTTTTAACTCTAGTAGGTATATTTGCTATATTCACCTAATCAGCCTAAATATGAGAAGTGCGACTCTCGAAGATTGGGTTCTGGGTTCCATCACCACCGCTTAGATAATAAGGCTTGAGTTATAAAGTCTCAGTAGCATCCCGGAGTGTAGATTTGTGCCCAGTTAATATTAATAGACTAGACTATTGCAGTCAAAATGACCTCTGCGCTGCCACTGATGACGCCGTGGAAGTGGCAAAGTTTTCAACCAACAATATCCAAGTCGTGTCAGCAACTTGATGAAGAAGAATATTAATTCTTCTTCATCACCCTCTAGTTGTTATATAGAACTAAATAAAGCCGATGTGATTGTAGCTACAAGGTAGCTACTATACACATTTTCCTTCTCCTTTAGTGAATGTAGGCGTGATGATATATGTATAATAAAGTATGGTCACATTATTTTCAGACAATATAAATTTTTTAACAAAATTCCGTACGTTATTCCGTTTGCCGCCAAAGTTACTTTGACGTTCATTATGACGTGTGACATGTAAAACCCAGGAATAAAAATGCGTGCAGGTTTTTATTCCTGGCCAACTCATTTATCTTCTTGATTTTTTTTTTAAACCTAGTTTGAAGGACCTGGATTATCTTGACATAAATTGGGGTTTTCGTTTTGAGTGGCCCATCGGCATCAGGAACAGGGCTTAAGCTGCCGGTGGTCAGGGCTCTAGAAAGAGGAGCCTCGTCACTATGCGTGCCGTGTCCAAGGGCTTTCTGAATCAAGCCGCGCAATGGGACCTCCTGAGGTGTTTGTCGAGGCTGTCTGCTATAAGTGTCGCCGCACACGGGCCACACGCGACAGCCACAAACGCCGCCACAAGAAGCAAGAAGGGGCCACAAAAGTAGCCGAAGCGTGCGACAGCCACTCGTGGCCGGTGTTCGACACTTGCGGTCGGTAGCTGCTACTTTTTTTACTTTTCTCCTCTATTACTGTAACTATCACTTTTTGAATCCCAAATCGCAGGACGGGATTGAATCTCTGTTATAAATAATTCTATATCCATATTTATTTAAATGAAGCACAGACTACGTGCGTGCGTTGCCGTCGACTCTAACAGGTTTACTGAGGTAAGGGAGAGAGGGGTGCGGAATCGCGCGAGTGGCGTGTGGCGGCGTTTTGTGTCGGCGTTTAGTGGCCGGTGCGGGCCACAAGAAGCGAGCAGCGACGGCGTCAACCGTGTGCGGCGAGTCCATATAAAATGTATGAAAACTACAGGAAATATGCGTAGCGGCGTTTTGTGGTTGTGGCCGTTGGCCCGTGTGCGGGAGCCCTAAGGCAATTAACCGTAATGATTATCGGTACAATGATTGCAGAGTCCACGTCCCACATGTCGACAACCTCGTATGATAGGTCAAAACACACATACAAAATATTGTTACGATTTTATTTCTGTTTTAGTTCGAGGCACGTCCGTGTTTTTCACACGTTCGTTTATCTAAAGTAGATCGCACCCTCGTCACCACATGACACCCTGGTACCTTAGCGGCGCCACGCCTGATTATTATATGATTTTATACCAGCCATCTGCTGTCTGGATATTAAAGGCAAGTTATATCTTCAAATACAGGCGTCGCGTCGTACGTCATTTATTTGATCTATGGCGAACGACTTAATTCTACCTGAAGGTTAGGTTAGCAAGTCAAGGAAAGTAATATGAAGGTACTAGCTTCTGCTTCTTCTGACTTTTTTATTTTTGCGCGACTCCTAATGGTCCTAATGTGATGTTAAGTAGTCTATCTACAGCCTTCCTTAATAATTGGGCTATCATATGCAAAAAGAGTTTTTCAAATCCGATTGGTACTTTCAGAGATTAGTGCATTCAAACAAACAAACAAAAAAACTCTTCAGCTTAATAAGTTATTGAGATTTTTCAGTTCCCAATGTACAAAGAAACCTTGTTGCCGCAATTGCCTGTATGTCTTATGAATAAGTACACAGTGTGTGAGAAAATCGCTGATACTTCAAAAACAAGGCTTAAACCATCCATAACCCTCGAAAAAAACAGACAGAGCAATAAGAGGGGCCGAATAATGCCATCATTTGTAACTTTCTGACTTTTATTTTCTCGAAAAATGTTTATCTAGTTTTACAACAAACATTGGCACTCATAAAATGCCACAGTTTGGTGATCATCGTACAAATAAAATGGTTATTACGACGATAATGTTACGGCTTGCAAGCTTGGCTTTCCAGATTGTGGAAATGTCATTTTCCCAGTATTGAACGTTTGATGACATTATACGCAGCAAACTGTATAATTTATTTAATTATTGCCCATTATTTCGAATATAAATTCTGTAGTGTAAATCTGATTTTTATTTTTGCCAAAATCTTTGCTTTTTTAAGACAGCAGAGGGGCAATTCTCGTAATTTTTAAGAACGTTCACAGTCTGATCTCAGTCTCAATCTGTCAAAAATACTTCAAATTTCCCTACATTTTGACAAGTTTTTGACATTTGTTTGTCGCTGAGATGAGACTGTGACTAGATTTTGGACATTTTAAATTACGAGAATTGGCCTACAGGGATTATTCACATTTTGTGAATGAATTTCCGGTTAATTTCAACGATAAAGGCTGATTTTTTTTCTGTTTTCACCATCCCTAGAGCTAAAGACAGCTGTGTATGCTCGGGTAAGTCTATCTGACCGGTGTCTTGCTTTCTTTGACCTTAATTTGGTTGCTTTTACTAAAATGTTAACTTCAATGTAACTTAACTTTAAGTACTTAAGTATCAAATATAATCAGCCTGCAATGTCCCCACTGCTGGGACACAGGCTTCCTCTCTGTGAGAGGGAGTGGACCAAATTCCATCTCACGGACCCAGTGCGGATTGGTAGATGTCACATATCTTCGAATTTTTGGTTGTAGGACATGGCGGTTTCCTGCAATGTTTTCCTTCACCGTTTTGAGAACAGTAGTGAAAAAATAATTGACATAAAGTAAGGCGCTCGGTTCGAACCTACAACTCGTAAGTCGGGATCGTTAGCACTGAACCACCACTGCTCTACCGGCGTACCACTGCTATGTGTGTGAGAATAAAATAATGAGGTAGAAAATTCGCCAGTTTAGACGATTCACCGGAGCCAACATCAATGTAAAGAGAATAGCGTTTTAAATGTTACCCTACGGAATATTTCATTTCCTTACTTTATAACAATTAACCTTCATTGTCACAATAATACCCTATTACCTACTAAGTTACTAACCCACCTCCCATTAAAGCTAATTGTAATTGCATCCAATAATTTGAATCAATTACCAATATTAAAGTAAATTTGCGATTCGCAATTACACTAACAGAGCTAATTACGATCTAGATTAAAATGAGCTGATTTGTGATAATCTTAATGCCTAGGTGTAATTGCGTCTAGTCGACAAAAGGCAAGGTCGTCAAGAATCTAGGTCGAAAAATAAGATAAACAATGTTATCACGCCTTGTAATATTAACGGAGACAGTGTAAGAAGTAATTATTGTTGTTTTCGAACCAAATCTTTTTATGACAGAATTGGAATTCATTGTAGTGATAAATAAATACTTCAGAAATCACTAAGGATAACTATTTATTAAAGTATAGAGACTTTTCGAACAAAAATAAATAACAGAAAATATGAAGGCCTAAAGAGGGTGGTAGAGAACCCTGGCTGGGACCTACTGGGTACAGAAGGCCGAGGACAGGGTATTGTGGCACAGCCTGGGAGAGGCCTGTGTCCAGCAGTGGACTGCGATAGGCTGAGTTGATTGATTGATATATGAAGGCCTAATTAAAAGGTTCGAACCAAAGTTAAATCATTGCTGCTTGATTTGACTGCCCCATTCAAAAACACTGGGTGAGGGTAGTGAATGGCTTTATATAGTAGTTTACATAAAGATAAGCACTAACAATACTAACATAATTGTAAGCTAATATTGTTGCTAATATGTACACACGGCTACACATCAAGCTATACATTTCCAGTTTTAGCTCACCTCGCATTGTATAGGTTTTTCGTACAATCAGAAGTCAGCTTATACTGGTTATGTATAGCTTGATGTGTAGCCGTGCGTACTAACAAAATATGGATTATAAATATCTGAAATAAATTATTCTATTCTATTCTAAAGTGAAAAAGAGCAGTGGTGGCCCAGTGGTAACGGCCGCGACTTACGAGTTGTAGTTCGTAGGTTCGAACCCAGTCAGGCGCTTTACTTTATGTAAATTACTCGAAAACATCGTGAGGAAACCGTCAAGTCCTAGAACTAAAAATTCGAAGACATGTGACATCTGCCAAACGCACTGGGCCCGCGTGGTGGATTACGGCGCACTCCCTCTCACTGAGAGGAAGCCTGTGTTCCCGCAGTGGGAACATTGTAGGCTGATTATGTAAACAAAACTTCTTAAACATAAACATCACGCCTGTATTTCCCGAGTGGTTATGTAGAGGTGCATCTATAGTACACCAACAAACAGTAACCTAGATAATGTGGATAAGACATGAGTTTAAAACAGAAGAAGATCTAGCGGGGTCCAGGGGGGAGGGTGGAGGGGGGGTTCAGGGGATCAGACCGGAATAAATCACATTTTACTAGTTATGTTTAAGTCCCATGCGAGTCTATTGCTACCAACCGGGCATAAATCCAGACTCCAGGCTGCTACCGAGAAATTCCTGATGGAAATCCCAACAACACTTTGCCTGACCCGGGAATCGAACCCAGAAACCTCTAAATTTCATACTCAGTAGTACCGCTTGCGATCACTAGTAAAGTCAAAGTCAAAGTCAAATCATTTATTTCAAATAGGCACTTAAAAGGCACTTTTGAACGTCAAAATATAAAATTAAAAAATTGAATTGATTCTAGTCGCCCATTCCAAAATGTAGTTTTCGTGTGGAGAAGAATGGGCAAGAAACTCCACCGTTACTCTTTTAAAATGTTTTACAAGTCTTCACATATAATTATATAATGAATGTATACAAAATACATTCATTATATAATTATATGTGAAGACGATGCACCTAAAATAAAATTTAGTCTACCAAAAATGGTAAAAGAATTAAAAATATAACACACTGGTAAATCAATTATGTGATAGATACATGGTGCTCACATATTTACAAAGATAGTAAAATATTACTAGTATTTTAAAAAGTGTGTGAGTTACATTTGTCACAGAATGTAAAAAACAATGTAGGTATTAAATAAAAATGTGTATGTATAAATTAAATTAGCAACCAGTTGGGTTTTGTCTAGACTCTAGATTTTCCTATGGAGCAGGACCAGCATGTTTCCAAACATTGTTATCTTGGATATAATCCTCCAATTTGTAATATCCTTGTTTACAAAGTGTACTTTTAATATGAGTTTTAAATTTTCTTTCATTTAATTGTAATATATCAAAAGATATTTTGTTGTAGCATTTAACACAGTACCCCATAAAAGATGTTTGGACTTTAGATAATCTGAAAAAAAGGTTGATCTAATTTATCCTTATTTCTAGTAATAAAATGATGTCTATCACTTCTTTTATTAAAAAGATATTGATTTTTTCTTATACTATACATAAAACGAGTTAGTCCAAAAAATATAACAATTTACTAGTTACTTTACTAATCTACCAGTTACTTTAGGTATTCTATGACATCCATGTAAAATTGCCTCTGAAATGGAAGGAACTTACTTTTTGTTTTCATTAACGGCAAGGGATCGAACAATGACTTTAATCTCAAGATCGTTAAACCTCAGGGGCCTAAGACTTCCAAGTTTGAAGGGCTCTTATCTTTTCTTCAAAGGACCTGCTTATCCAGGCACTCTTATCTGCTAACGATATCAAGCTGACTTTGGAGCCGAAGATGGGATATTTGTACATAATGCCGACGCAGGTCCAGATCTGGCTGCGTGATAGGCAATGCTTACTTTACCTTGCGACTTACTTTAAAATCAATGGAACGATTAGACAAAAGGTACTTCTCTAGGTTCCTTAATCTTGTAAAAGTAATTTTATCTGTTTTATTTACTTGTAGAGATAAAACCTACGTATTATTAGATCCTACTAAACGTAATTATCCATGGCACTGACGATAAAACATTATTTATTTTACTATTTATGTACACACAGTAAAATATATAAAGATATGACATAATTATAATTTGAGTACATTATGTAGGCAGTACCATATACATAAGTACCATATATAACCCGCAAGAGTTAACTTATGACTTCGTTCGGATGACGTAAGCGCGCGGTAGAGAGGCGTCGATGGTGAGAGCACGGTATATTTATCTATACAGTATTGTGACTCGGTCCTGTTCTAGAAATAATTACCTACAGCCACGCGGTACGTAAACACACGATAGGGCTGTCCGCCTACAGTATTTTAATTTCATCAACCTACTCGAGTTTCTGTATAGTTTTTTGATTGTATAAGCAAATACTCGTATTATACTTTTTATTAAAAAAAAATGAAATTTGTTGTGAATGAAATAGGAAAAGTTCAATAAAAATACCCATTTCTTCTAGGCGCACTCATTCCTTCATAGACCTCATCCCTCGCTTTCTATGAGGCGTGATCGAGGTCAAAAGCAAGTCCACTCAGCAATAAAAATTTTTAAAAAATCAAATCTCAATTGTACATAACCATATAGCTGTCAGTAAGATGATATCCAAGCAAAACCACCATAGTAGTTAAAGAAGAAATCGGGAAAATAACACCAATATTTGGTGCGAGCCCGTCTTTGGGGCAGATCTTGTATAATCCCTTTTGTTTGTGTTTATATGTTTCGCAGCTTTCTCATTAATTGAAAACAAACAGGGTGAATGATATCGTTAAATCCCCACCCGGAGAGGGATCCTATATTGGAGCTCTGACCTTTCTGCTGGGTGTGGGTAAAAGTATAAATATTATTCTCGTTGGATTAGATTATTCGAGTGCAGACTGATATATTTTATTGAATACTAGCTTCTGCCTGCGACTTCGTCCGCGTGAAATTTCACCCGCCCCCCATTCAACCTCTTAGGGGTGGAATTTCAAAAAACCCTTTCTTAGTGAATACTTCACTTACTTCACAAAGAATACACCCTCCAAATTTCATGTCCCTAGGACCAACGGTTTAGGCTGTACGTTGATCAGTCAGTCAGGACCTTGAATTTTATAGATATAGATGGGAACATCATAATATCATCATAGTGTTAACAAAGAAATGATAAATCATACTAATATTATATATTATAATATTATGCATATTATAAATGCGAAAGTTTGTGAGGATGGATGAATGTTTGTTACTCTTTCACGCAAAAACTACTGAACGGATTTGGATGACGTTTGGCACACATATAGTTTATAACCAGGATTAACACATAGGATACTTTTTATCCCGATATTCCCACGGGATCGAAACTTACGCGGATTAAACCGCGGGGCGCAGCTAGTATTATATACTTTCTTAATTTTATCAAGACAGTTTTATAGAAAATTATTTACTTTATTTACACTCTTTAAAAACCAGTTCATATCTCATTTAGAGATAGTATTGAAGTATAAGTGAAGATTCACTCCTTATTCACGTAAAAGAAACATAAATAGTGTAACAAAAAAATATAACCCTCATTCTGGCGCAGTCGGGTAAAAACAATTTAAAGTAGACACTTTTTCCAATATGTCACCTCTCAAAGTGTGGTAGAAATTCATGCAAAAAAAGTGGTGCTGCTATTAATTTACGTATAGTGGACGAGCCTGAAAATCTTCTTGAAGAAATCATAAATCAGTACATGAAATATTATGTAACTAACGACCATAATTTCAAAGCTGCTGATAAAATCAATTTTGATGATACAGTCTTTCTAACTTACAAAGACGTGCTGGACTATTACGTAGAAAATTTTATTTTAATGTAACCAAAAACATTTTGTGATTATCATTTACATGACATATAAAGAGACAAGAAGAATGGAACAGAAAAATACGTACAAAGGCAATGTTTATTTCTAAATAAGTCTTCTCTTCCAGCATTCCTGCGATAGGAAAATAGATAAACATGAAGGGTGGTAGACACGGTGTACAAAAGTAGAAGATAAGATAAAATACATAAAATAACAATTCACTTATAAAATTCAATTCACTTAGGTAATCACTTTTTATTTATATGACATCAGGATTAAGATCATCTAATATCTCTAATATATAAAATTCTCGTGTCGTGGTGTTTGTGGTTAAACTCCTCCGAAACGGCTGGACCGATTTGTATGAATTTTTGTGTGCATATCGGGTAGGTCTGAGAATCGGCTACTATCTATATTTTTTTTGCAAAACGACGTTTGCGGGGTCAGCTAGTATTTATATAAATTTCAATTTGTGGTTAAATATGAGAAGAGCTCTCAACTCAATGAATAAAACAGGATTAAACTTAGTAAAATAGAACTTAAAAACATCGAAATAAGAACTTAATATTGGTTTTCAATTTGGCTAGAGTGTAAAGCTAACTAAATCTCTAATTAAATATCTACACAATTATGTATGTTGTCTGTCCCAAAAAGTGGAAGAATGGAAGAACTACGTGTGCCTATGCTTAAAGCTATTAAAGAAAAAGGTTTTCATACTATGATTTGTTATTTAGACAAAGGTGATGGCCAAATTAAGTAGGTCCTTGGAGCTTCCCTGATGGCTTAAACATCCAAAGAAGATCCAGAACCAGAGGTAAAGCGAAATTTTACATTAAAATATTAACCTATAGTAAACTGTGTAGTTTATGGCATGTGTAAGTTTGTGCATATGATCTGTAGGCCAATTCTGCTAATTTAAAACGTTCAAAATCTAGTCGCAGTCTCATCTCGGCGACAAACAAATGTCAAAAACTTGTCAAAATGTAGGGAAATTTGAAGTATTTTTGACAGATTGAGACTGAGATCAGACTGTGAACGTTCTTAAAAATTACGAGAATTGCCCCTCAGTTCTAACAGCATGATTAAAGTGTAAACAAATGAATCAGAAACGTACGTGTCGGTGCCAATTTGTAGTTTCAACTTACAAATTGAGTGCTTTGAAATTATAATTTTAAATCACTTTATAAATGTTTCTTGTTCAAACAATAATTGTTGGCAAAAAGGGGTGAGATATAAAGTTGAAACCTTCTAAATACAGATGAATGTTTGTTTGTTGTTGCTCGCTATTTCCCTTTAGCGAGTGATTCCGTAACAGTAAACAGGGTTTGTTTACACGTTCATCAGATAATTTTGGAACATGTTGGTACTTTGTTTCTTTGGATGTTTGTGATGTGGGTCTTGAAGAAATCGCAAGCAAAATATTTTTCAGTCACTTGCACTGACGTCACTTAATCCTACATCGCAGAAAGTCGATTTCCAAGTGCTAGACATTAACTTTTGGACAGTGGCTTGCCAGATATACCATAAAAAGGGTCGAAGGCATAAATCAGGACTCATGATCCTACTGCCAGAATAATACATCTCACCTATTATATCTAGTCACCCCATGTTCTTCTAACCTTAAACAGTTGTAAACAAAGAAAACAAAAACAAGAATTATTAATGTTACTATTTCAGTTTGACTTTAAAACGGAGGGATGGAATGGCGTCTTACTATGACGAAACGAAAGCGCTCAAATTTGACCGCTTCTTTAGTGACCGAGAACTTTTTGTCACTCCTGAAGTCCTGAGTATAGAGAACTTGGTGTTGAAGTGGAATTCCTTAAAGCCAGTTAGTTTTACCAAATATCCCATCTCATATTTATATTCTACTAGCGGCCCGCCCCAGCTTCGCACGGCTGTATTTTTTTTTTAATTTCTGAAATTTTCTTTCACACTCCTTGTCCTGGCAATATTCGCAGTAAAATAATATTGCGATTATAAATTGAGATATAAACTATCCTATCTTTCAATTGGATGAAACTGCACACAGTGTGCAAAATTTTAGTAAAATCGGTTCAGTAGTTTATTTAGGAGTCCATTGCGGACAAACAACGTGACACGTAATTTATATATATTAAGATTTATCATCGTCACTCTCCTGCTTTTATCCCAATTTATTTGGAGTCGGCGTAACATGTCTTTTTTTTTCCATACTTCTCTATTAGTCGTCATCTCGGTAGTCACCTCCTTTTTAACCATATCATCATTCACACAGTCCATCATTCGTTTCTTTGGTCTTCCCCTACTCTTATATCCATCGATATTCATACTCGATTAGTTTACAGCATTGAACCTTTTCAAGTCATGTTGTAATTTATAATACACCTTTGTTCATGGAAAGATGTCCTCCTACAAATTAGATCCCATCACACCTAGGTCGGAGAATTGCCATAATACACCAGGCTCGCGATATCGATGAAATAATTATGAAATCGGTATTATTTTCATCAAACTATATTAACTGTTCTGCTACTTAATAGCTATAGCTGCTTAATATTTGTATTCTATAATAGCTACAGATGTTCTATTTTTTCTTTGTATATTTCCAGGCGATTGTGAAAAACCTCTTACTAATTAGCTGTTACGAAGCATATTCAATAATTTTTAAAACCATTATATTGGCATGTCTGGTACTCTGGTTTTCGTTTTGATGCTAAAAATCTATATAAAGAAGCCGACAATCCAATCAAAGCATTATAATCCGTTACAACCTTTACTCATCCCGACCATAAAAAGAAGGCTAGTCATAAGAACACTTATACCTACTTATAAAATTTTGTCCACAATAAGCCCATTACCTATTTAGTTTCCGATTTAGGTATTTCTTTTTTAACTCCAATAATAATATACCCATAACCTACCTTTATGCTTTATTCCGAGTTTCAACTTGATTTAGGGAATGGTCAGAAATCGCTCGGAATTGATCGTCTAAACCTAAAGGGTTACCTTACACGGAGTTTGACAAGAAAAATGGGACTTCCTGTCCCATTTTTCTTGTCAAACTCCGTGTAAGATTGGGATTCTGAGTTAATCGCAATAAGGTGTAAAATCTCCAGCACGAACTTTCAAATGAACTTAAAATTGGCTATGTTGTAAATTTTTTCCGCAAGAAAATGTACCGAAATCACTGACCTCTATTAAACAAGTACGCTGGACTAATAATACTATACGAAATGATAGCTGTTTTTTGTACCAATTCAAAGCTCAAGGTTCTCAGGAACTAAAATTCAAATAAATAAAGTTGTGAATGTTCCATGTCGATAATGTGTCGATAATTTTCTTCAAACAGCGAGTAATTTTAAATTTACGTCATTCAAATAGAAAATTAATGTCGCCCGAAATTTCTGCAATTTGATTAAATTGGTAAACGGATTAAGACTGAGATCACCTCCGAAATGCAGAACAATGGCGCTCCGCGCTAGTTGTACTTTACCAGTAAAAAAATTGTCAAATAAAATTTAATTGTTTCATCTTGAAACATTGAATTATTTTAATATTTTTATATTATAGTTTTTCCTCGGTATTTATTTAGTTTATCAAGTCTCAATGTTTTAATGATCGTTTCGGAAATGGTTTTAATTATTTTTCCATATTTTCTATTCCACAGTTTCTTTCCTAAAATATTATTTACATAAATAAATTATATCCCAGCGCAGGCGACAATTTGAACGCAGCCCTCTCGTCTCATCAGAGTGATGGCGACTGATTTGTGAAACAAAGATATGCTTGAAGTTCCCGCAACGTGCGATGGAAGATGACTTCTTTCACGAACTAAGAACGTTTTAAGTGCCATTAGCATGTCGTCGTAATAAAAACACAAACAAATGGAATAAAAATATTCTTGATCAATTTTTTTCGCCTTGTATTAATTCAAATAATGATCTAATTATTATCCTATTAGCTTTAAGCATATTAAGTACAGTCTGTTGTCAACATTATCTGACCCACCCTAAAAACAAACTAATTTGTATTTCTCTAAAAAAAAAAAAAACATTTTTGGAACCGTCTAGGTAACTTGTAAGGAGTGAATGTAATGGTAAAATAGCCAACTACACGTTCATTAATCACAATCAATCAAGTAAAATAGGAATAAAAAAAACACTTACTGCTTTATTAAGTCGACGACCAATCTCTCTAATTCCAACATTCTGCTCATGTAAAAATATGATTTTATGTTTGGTATAGTCATTAAGTTGCGACATGATGCGTTTTTACACCAAATTGCTTAAAAATACTTAACGAGATATGTGAAACGATTTACAAATGTGTGTGCGCAGTCACCGCTATTAGGCGTAGTGTAACTTTTGTCACTTAGATGAATTTATTATCTACCTCACTAAGCAAATATATGTTTTACTTCGTATCCAACCCTTCTTGGTAAATATAAATTCTGTGAACTTAGTTTTTTAATTTACCCACCTGTTTACAAGATAAGTTATTAGGCGTAAATCATATTGGTCGTTCTTTAATAATGTAAGATAATTGTAGAAATGAAAACAAATTAAAAAAGAAACTGATTAGGTGGACTGTGCTTTCGAACCCACATGTTGTTCGTCGCCAATCCAGCATCAAACCTCTAAGCCACAAGAACTTGTTGGGAATATGTGAAATTAAAGATTTGGTTGTAATTATGTAGTGTGACTTATAAGCTTTTCAACTTTAATGTGAACGAGATAATGATTAAAATAGCTTAACAAAATGATATATAATGCCGGTGGCACCGACAATGTTGGGTGGGTTTACCTTAACGTTACGTATTAAAGATCAAATTTGCGTGTATGTATTGTTATTGTATTAAATTTTTTCATCGAGTCCTCGAGCACTTGTCTGATAAGCTCATATTAATTGAATAAACCTTAATGTTACAGGCAGAGGGTCCAAATCCGTTTGTTTTTAGGGTGGGTCAGATAATGTTGACAACAGACTGTACAAATTGAAAAGTCGTGAAAGGAGATTGCCCATCTCCCATACATCTTTGGGCCCACAATTTGATAAACCGTTACAAGTTCCAAATGAGTGTCATTTATTAGATTAAAATATCAATTTTAAGCTGGCTTAGTTTCAGTTTCATTGACAATTGTATTATCAAGATTTATGGGGTCGAATCTAAGGTGAAGTTATATTAGAGATTTAGTTATTTAACAATATATTGAATGATTATTAAGTACTTCTATTTATTTTGTAATCTTAATACACACATACCCAATTGAGATACTTAGACACAATATCTTTTTAGTGGGTAGATAGGTTTATGATTCCCAGATAAACTATACTGTGGAATTAGATTAGTTTTAAATAAAGAAAAGAAACATTTTGTAGCTAGTCATTGTCCTTTATTAAATCATTCACATTAGTCATTCGTCTTCATACACAATTAGAACATAATCTAGGAAAAATAATAATAATAAAGCATATTAATAATTATATATTATTTTTATTTTTTTTTTCTTTTTTGACTTTTTTATTTATTTATTATATTATTATATTTATTGCTATTATTATTTATATTGGAATATTTTCGGCCACTGAGTCGTCTTAGGGACTTGTTAACTAGCCGAACTCAAGTACCAAATAATTGACATAATATGCGCACAACAATCTACTGTACGCAATATTGCTTGCCTTTCACTTGCAGAGCTGTAAACTAAAATATATACAAAATACATATGTTTTTCTGCTAATATGTCGAAAGTGAATTTTTCCACTTAGTAACCAAATAATATTAGAAGCCGTCGGCTCTCTTAAAAGGTCATTATCTACTTCCCTCTGTACTTCTATTAAACTCCGTTTTCGCGCTAAAGTAGTTCGTGAAAGCGATTCGTCAGATTCCGTGAAGCAGCCAAAGTCGTTGGATAAATCACCAAAAAATATGAATACTTATCGCAACTCAACACATTTACTTGCGCGCAAACACAGAGCATAATAAGAGCATAAACACAGAGCATAATACTACTTCCTTCTAATCCTACTTCCTACTTCCTACTAATATTATAAACGCGAAAGTTTATGAGGATGGATGGATAGATGTTTGTTACTCTGACACGCTAAAACTACAGAATGTATTTTGAAGAAACTTTACAGTACTATAGCTTATACATCAGAATAACACATAGGATACATTTTATCTCGATATTCCCACGGAATCGAAACGTATGCGGGTGAAACCGCGGGGCGCCGCTAGTAACATATAAACACAGAGCATAATAACATATCATCATAACCTATCATAACAGAGCCAATGAGAGAATGTTTTTTTCATAAACTGTCATTTTTATTTTGATACTGACATTTGTTTAACGACTTGATTCATTGCCTTTTTTAGCCCTTTCACGACGGAATGCATGATCTCAACACAAAACACAAACATTACAAAAAATGTTTTTCTATATTTTGCAACTGTAAAATCAAATTATTTTTTTTTTATTTTGGTTTATCATAATAAAGTATTTTTTCCACATTCTTTTGTTTCTGTAACAGCTGGGCCCAAAAGTGGGCAATATCCTTTGGAGGTAACTGATGTTTTTCTAATGAGCAAATTTTAACATTTTGTGTTTCTGTTGCACAATAAGTGTGGAAATATCATGTAGTTACTAATATTATTTTTATTTTATACCTAAGTCTTTTCAATGTCATGAAAAATTATATTCAAGTTAGGCCTATTTTAGTTACTTCCCGCTCTTTATCATTTAAGTATTTTGTCAACAGTCCTTTCTACATTATTACCTGTCTCAACACCAATGCCTGATAAGATAACCGGTCTACTTAATATTTGATACAGTAAAATTATCACATTTAGGTACTAATCTTGACATTAATGAAGACGCTCAAAAATTTAATTAAATCAGTCCAACAAAATTATTAATTGTTTAAAAACTGCTTCCGTCGTCATTGCAATTTTTTATCTACTGCATAAAATTTCACATATTTTCAACATGTCAAAATCTCCCAAACTGTGGTCTAAATTTTCAGTGAAAAAAAAAGATGGTTCTGTTCTTAATTTACGTATTGTGGATAAACCTAAACATCTGAATGACGAAGTTATAAATCTGTTCACAAATCATTTTATGAAAGAAGAGAAGACTTTTGTAGCTGCTGGTAAGTTGATCACAATTTTGATTACAATTTTATTATGATTGATATAGATTTAATTCATATTTTTAGGTACATAAAGTGTTCCAAAATTAACCCTTCAAACTTTAAGAGGTGCTTTAGACCATCGAACTGAACAATTTTCACTAAGGGACTAACTCTGAAATCACGAAAAAAAATCAGCTGTTTAATAAACAAGTTCAATACCTACTTGAGCAAAATGTAATTGAAACAGTTGATTTTTTTTTTCGTGTTAGAGGTAACATAATTTTTATATTTCTTTAATTTTTTTTTAATGTTGTATGTACTTGCTCATACTTAATTGCACTTTTAACTTTCATTTTAAGGTGTCTAAACTATAATCGTTATTGTGTAAGTGAAATGTCCTGTCTAAGAGAGCCAGGTGATCTGTAACTCGGGACCCTCCCATCACAATCATCTTTCCTTATACAAGGTGTAAGAGAATAAACGCAAGTCCTAAAAGTAGTTTGTTCATAATTGACTACTGAATCGATTTCAGTAACTTTTAATATAGGCATTTTTTCAAAAATTATTTATTTTTTCATACTAACCGCCGAATGAACCAAATAAAATTAAATCTTATTTTAAGGTAATAATTAATTTTAAATGCATAAAGTAATAGTAGTCAACACGATTTTCTTAATAAAAATGGCTAGCTTTAAAAACAATAAATTTTGGTCATTGTATTATGTTTTTAACTCAACTCTAATGGGGTGTATGAGATCTTGCGTTAATTATGTTACACCTTGTACAAGATTGTGCATTATTGATCAGTGCCCGTAATGTGATGGTGAGTTATTTATTTATTTATTTATTTATTTATTTATAATAAGCACACCAACAGCACAGTCACTTACAATTCATATTAAATATCATCTAAAATTATCATTTCAGTAACCATGCAAATAACAGGTATGCATGACATCTAACTTTAAAAATATTAGAGACAAAGGAGAACAATAAAAAGTGTGTCTAGCAGATCTACAAAAACAAACCAATTTGAGCTACATAGACGTGCACTCTTCACACTGTCTAAATAGGGAACGTCTGTATGAAGCAAAACTCATGGAGAAAATATCAATAGGAAAATCTGACAAGTTGGACCTTTCATTATATTGCCTTGCCATACGCGTTAGTGGGCTGTTAAATGTGGTATTTAAGGTGGTGGTATATAAAGATATATGATTCATCATCATCTTCTTACACAAGAGTTTCTTATACAGAGTGCCGATAAGGTTATCACATTAATCGGAACCACGTATTCTACATTACGAATCGTAAACATACACAGTTAAAATAAGTAACAACAATTATTAACATTCTAGCCGTGGGATTTTTTTTTCTTTTTAGTATTTAACAACATTAAACTTGATTTGTGATTATATGGTAATAATACAGTTTGTGTTGATTTATTGATACCGCCCCGCGCGTGTCTGAATAATTAACTTATCAAGTGTTGTTTATTCCGTGCCAATATTTACGCTATTTATTTTATTTGAAAAATTCAGTTTTATATTTTTAGGAAAAATGTTTTTTTTATTATTTTAAACAGCCTGATAACAACTTGTAATAACCGCTGTACCGTTTAATGTAAAAGTGTGTTGGTTCAGAAATCCCCTCGAGCAGACGGCTTGTACCTAACCAATAATAATATACTTACAAATCCAATTAATTAATTATTTTTGTTCGTAGGATTCCTAAAAAATGAGAAGGCAATACAGGAAGCACATGGCTTTTTATTAGCAGCGATAAATGAAGACGCATTACACATTACGATTTGTTGTTTAGACAACGATGATGACGAAATTAAGGATATCTTTGGAGCATCTATGATGTCATTAGTATCAAAAAATGATCCACATCCAGAGGTAACAAATATCGGTAATTCCGAGCATAATTATACAAAAAAAAGGTCAGATAAAAGAGTAATAAATATTGCAGTTTGAGAGCTTTCTTATAAAAAATATGTCAAACTGTTATTCTTCATATAAAAAATACACCATATTCACATTATATAAAAAAACTAGCTGTGGCCCGCGGTTTCACCCGCGTAAATGTCGATCCCGTGGGAATATTGGGATAAAAAGTAGCCTATTATGTTAATCCAGGGTATCAGCTACCTCCATAATTTTTTTTATCCAAATTGGTTCAGCCGTTTGAGCGTGAAGAAGTAACAAACATATAAACACACACACACACTAACAATCTTTCGCCTTTATAATATTAGTGTGATAACTGTGATAGTGTGATTATATATTTTTATTTCAGTTTGACTTTAAAACGCCAGAAATGCAGAAACTATTTGAAATTTTGTTTGGCTTGGAAGCTCAATACAATGAAATGAATGAGTTCAATTTAGATCGCTGCTTCAGTGACAGGGGAGTCGTTGTCTGTCCTGAGTATAGGGGGCTAGGCATTGCGCAAGAACTTCTCAAAGTCAGGTATGTTACTGTTTCAATAATATTAACCTATTACTGTCCCACTGCAAGGCAAAAGCATCTTCTCATACAGAGAAGGCGCGAGAGTTAATCACCACGCTTTCTCAAGACTCGTTGGCGATTTCAGATTTACATTAACTACTAGCTTTTGCCAGCGACTTCGTCCGCGTGGAATAATGACTTCCGGAAATTGAGGCACTAACTATCATAGAGTTTAACCGATGTGCTCTTTCTTCTGCCGATTCTTGAGAACGCGTATTTCTCATTCAACGCGTTTTTCAAGACAATAGCGGGCGGACGCCGGCCTCCGCTTGGGGCTTGAATAACTAAAAATATATAACTACGTCTAATATATAAAATAATATATAATAAAACCTACTTCACTTAAAACTAAATACCTATAACTACTATAATTAATAATACCTATACCTATAATTAATAAAAGTACCTACGCTTTTACCTACTTAATATTAAAAAAAGTGAACATAAATTAACCAAAACTTACCTACTACTAACTAACTACTACTAACCTATTACTACTTCACCTAAAAAGAAATCCTGTTTTCCCAACATTTCCCTTCACTGCTCTGCTCCTATTGATCGTAGCGTGATGAAAAGTATACTATAACCTGCCCAGGAGTATGAAGAACAATTGTACCAAGTTTCGTTGAAATCCGTCGAGTGGTTTTTGTTTCTATAACGAACATACAGACAGACAGACAGACAAAAATTTTACTCATTGCATTTTTGGCGTCAGTAACGATCACTAATCACCCGCTGATAGTTATTTTGGAAATATATTTCATGTACAGAATTGACCTCTCTACAGATTTATTATAAGTATAGATAAGTCCATGTATCCTCACCATAGTTTCCTTCACCGATGTCAGTAATGTCCAAGATAAACTCAGAAAGTACATCATAATTATTTCTTATCCTTTAATTCATGTACTAAACCGTCATGGATATCTATGACGGAATTTACTAAAGCCGCCATTTTTTTTCCCGTGTACCTTTCTCCCGGGTGGAGTTAGTTTTAATTATGTAATCAAACAGGTCGATTCTCTTTAGGTAGTAATTTAGATAATGAAACAGTTTATATGATGTGGCATTTTTTTTTAATATACTTTTTCAGGCGACTGATATGCAAAGAATATGGAATACCTATAAACGGAGCCTGGATGACGTCATATGGCACGCAGAAAGCTGCTGAGCGCGATGGATGGGAGACTGTCTACGAGCTCACACCTGAAGAGCTAACTAAAACCTTTGGAGTCACATTCAGCAAAGAACATCCTTCTTCTAAATTCATGATCGCTAGAATACAACTTTGAGAATTATTTTATGAGTTTTATTGATAAAGGCCGCCGTAATTTTCACCACGCGTGTGCTTGAATGGCTAAATAATGCTGTATTTGTTATAACTAAAGTTTAATGCAAAATTATGAAAATCACATGACAGCTGACATGATGAAAAACTCCTTAACGTACTTAAAGGCATGAAAAAACTTTAAAAACCAAAAAAGTTAAAGAATACACATGTTTGGACTTGACACGCGAGGTTGTCAACTTGTGGGTTATGGATTTGCAGTTACGAGTATTACTTATAGGTATCTATAAGTAATAACTGCAACGAGTCCAATATAATGTCGCGTTCCGGGTGATGCTGGGGTTGCCGCGCTTCTGTAGCGCGTCAGGGATGTTCGCGGACGCACGCGTTCCGGATTTCGGATCGCTACTGCGACTACGAATCGCATCACTGATGCGTCGGGCGCGACAGCCCCAAGAGCCTCAAGGCTACTGGTAGCCGACAGGGTGGATGGCCAAATAATATGTCACTTGGGTAGCGGCACACAGACTGTCATTCAGATATGTGACGTAATTAGTTTTGTTTTTATTTTTATTTAACGTGTTTTACTTTGTAAGTGCCAACTAGCTAACTCGTATGTTATAGTCTGAAAATAAAGATTTATTAATAGCTTCGACCATCAGTTGCACAATTTGCAGTCTTATTATAAAAATATAGTTCTACATCGTAAGAACTACTTTGCCTTGCATATTTTAAAATGGATACAAGCTGTCTTTCACAGTCTACTGGTGCCTAATGAGATGTCTTTAACGAGTCTACGTAAACAGAGCTCGCGAAGTGCGTCAACGATTATAACTTAATAGTTAAAGTCAGGGAAATTAATTGTTAAACAAATTGACTACCAACATAAATAACCATAAGTAATTATAACAAAATACAACTGTCATTCCTTGACATACCTTGACCTTGTGAATTGACATTACTTAACAATTCATTACATCTCTAATATATAAAATTCTCGTGTCACAGTGTTAGTTACCATACTCCTCCGAAACGGCTGGACCGATTTGTATGAAATTTTGTGTGCATATCGGGTAGGTCTGAGAATCGGCTACTATCTATTTTTTATTTTTGCAAAACGACGTTTGCGGGGTCAGCTAGTATTCATATATTTATTTGCATTCTATAAGGTTGTAGAGGTGTTATACGTCGCCCAAGCGCCAGATCCTCTCTATTGTTGTTAAATAATTTGGGTTAGGTTAGGTTAGGACGGGGACCATTAAAGTGAAAAGGCGAGTGAGCGAAGCGAACGTGCCGCAGCAGCGGCCGCCGGACGCCAGATCCCCTCTATTGTTGGCGAATCATTTGGGTTAAGTAAGGTTAAAACTGTGACCAGCGAAAGAAAATATTTTTTTTCGAAGGAAAATATTTTTATTCTAAAGTAAACAATCATAGTTTTAAATGAGAACCAATACATTTGCTATTCAGTTTTACAAGGCGTTTTTATTTCGGAATTCTGATTAAGGACGTAGCTACGGGGGCACGTATGGACAATGCCTACCCTAGAAACATTTTGCCCACCCTATATTATATCAACAGTGTTGAAAAATTACTTACTGTTTAATCGCTTTATAATAGAGCTGTACATTTTGACCGAGATGTCAGGTTTGTAGAGATAGGCCTCGTAGAGTTAGGGGTTTAGCTCTACATTAGATCTGTTAACTTTATAACAGTGAAAGTGTTCTTTATGTCTTGGCAACCTGTTAACTGATATATTTTTGGTGGGATTATATATTACGAGGTGTCATTTATGATCTCTCATTAAATCACTGTGGTTAGTTCAGTTGGACCGCTGCCCCTCCTACACAAAGTCCCTAACGACGCCAATCGGCATGAGGTATGAATAAGAGAGTTAGGGAACTTAAAATGAATAATTTTAAATCTAGATATAGATGCATAACATACATAATCAGCCTATAATGTACCCAATGCTGGGACACAGCCCTCCTTTCAGTGAGAGGGAGTGGGCGTAACCCCACCATGCGGGCCCACATGCGTGTTGGTGGATGTCACATGTCTTCGAATTTTTGATTCTAGGACATGCCTATTTTCCTCATGATGTTTTCCTTCACCGTTTTGAGCTAATTATACATAGATAATAGTAGAAAAATATGACTTATAAATCAGAAGGCCAATTCTCGTAATTTAAAATTTCAAAATCTAGTTGCAGTGTCATCTCAGCGACAAACAACAAATGTCAAAAACTTGTCAAAATGTATGGAAATTAGAGGTATTTTTGACAGATTGAGACTGAGATCAGACTGTGAACGTTCGTAAAGTTACGAGAATCACCCCTCTGTTCTATATTCTGTTTTACCGATCACCACAAGAACAGTCACGTCTCACTGAGCTATGATAGCTTTATGAGACCTTTTATTCGTAATCGGAATCATAAATTCTTGCAGCCCTCACATTTACTTCTATTCCTTTGTTATTTTACGACCCGTTTCCTAAAACTCCCTCGGGATGTCGTAGTGCCAATATAAACAAATAAATTCACGAGATATCATCGCAGTTACAAACTCGTTAACAAGAATTGTTCATGTCTTTGCTGTTTTCTTATGCATTGTAGATGAAAGGTTTAGTACTAGGGCTTTTAAACTTTAGAGCTCATAATCGTATTATTCTTTGTGTATGTTGTATCATCATCGTCAACATGAAAATATATATTTGTTAAAGAAATTGAGTACTATTACTATAAACAAAGAGTAATTTCTATAAAACATGAAACCTTCAAGAAACGACTTGTACGGCGTAGTACGCCTACTTTTTGGTTTTACTCACAACACTCTGAAAGCTTGTTTATTAAGAACTTATTGGTTTATTTACGAGTAATAGTAATAAATAAATAATTTACTTTCAGAAAAACACACTTACAGTTTACAAAACCAATTTTCCACGTAAAACATTTACATTACAAAAAAAAAGTGTATCTTTGGTGCCTGTAGGTACTAATGAAAAAATCATTGTATTCACAGGCACCAGGTATTCGTAGCACTAGGTAGATACCGTTCTTAATAAGTATAATAATTTATGTATTAAGTTTTAAGTGAATATTTTTGAGAAATAAATATAAGACGACCTTGAGTATAAAAACACAAATACAGCATTCAGCTAAAATAATATTATTGTGACATGTATTTTATTCTTTGGTTACTAATATAATTTTTAAGTAGGTTTAGGTATACTTATTAACATAAATATGGAACACTGTGTCTGACGTAAAATAAATAATAATAATAAGAATAAAATTGGAGATATGACGTCAATTTTTGACACTTACTAAGACCACAGATTCAGCAGTACTTTTCTGCAAAAGTGCCTTGTGAAAAGATAGAGAAGTATTCGGAAGTGCAATTGTCATTGTGAGATTTAATTATTGGGTTATACCAAGTAAGCTACCTACCCAAAGAATGCACAAACTAGCCTGTCGTGTCATCGTGTGGATCAAAACTTGCAGTCAAAGTGAATTGTGCTGCCACCGACGACGCCGTGGAAGTGGCGAAGTTTTGGCGCACAAGATCTGAAAAAGTCGTGCCAGTGACACGAAGAGGAAGAAGAAGATTAGCTCATCGAGTGGACACAGGCACTTAACAAGTAGACAGTATAACTTAACGAGTACCTAGATAAACTGCTGCATAGCTTATCGAGAGGAAAAGAAGCTTAGCTACTCGAAAAACTGGCTTACGTCATGACGAATCTCACAAAACGTGAATATCCCGTGTTACTCAATGGGTATTTTTGAGGTGTCTGAACAGGAACTAGAAACTGTTATACTAGGCCTAAAAAACAATTGTGCGGTCGGTTGGGATGGCATATCTGCATCCTTATTAAAATCGGCCCGCCACTTCTTAATACCAGGTATAAAACATATATTTAATCTTGCCATAACTACTGGTACCTTTCCTAAAGTTTTTAAGAAGGCCATTGTTCACCCAATTTTTAAGAGTGGCGATAGAGACTGTGTCGGAAATTATAGACCAATTTCAGTACTCACTACCATTTCTAAGGTATTTGAAAAACTACTAAATAAACAATTAACCAATTATCTAACTAAATATAATATAATTTCTAAAAACCAATACGGGTTTATTAAAGGTAAGTCAACTGAAGACGCTGTAATAGATTTAACAACTACTGTGATTCAATCTTTAGATAATAAACTAAAAACCATAGCAGTTTTTTTGGACCTGTCGAAAGCTTTCGACACGGTTTCAATTCCCATCCTTCTAAACAAGTTGGAAGCAGTAGGCATTAGGGGCACGGTTCTAGAAATGTTTCGTAGTTACCTCACTGACCGTAGTCAGTATGTCAGAGTTGGAAATTACACCAGCAATGAAGAATTTCTCACATATGGAGTCCCACAAGGCAGTGTGCTGGGTCCCACCTTATTTTTGATATACATCAACGGCCTGTGTCAACTGGCAATTAACAATTGTAGATTTATTACATATGCAGATGACACAGCGTTGATTGTGCATGCCAAAGACTGGCAGCTAGCCTATAAGGAAACTGAAAAGGCCCTGTCGACCGTAATAACCTGGCTAAACGAAAACCTGTTAACCCTAAATGCACTTAAAACAAAATTTATAACTTTTTCTGGTTCTTCTGCGTCTCAACCATCGGACTCCCTAAAAATTATTGCCCACACCTGTCGTCACTCTAGTCCCAATTGTGACTGCCTACCTCTCATACTCACAACTGACATAAGGTATCTGGGAGTGCAAATCGACTCCCGTCTTAGCTGGGACAAGCATATAGGAAATATAGTATCCCGTACAAGAAAACTTCTATACATTTTCAAAAAATTAAGATCTTCTGCAGACCTAGAGACATTAAAGTTGGTTTATTTTTCCCTAGCACAGTCGATACTAATGTACTGTATACCGGCGTGGGGTGGCACGTTTGCTACAGGTATGCTGCGAGTAGAGAGAGCGCAAAGAGCGGTTCTAAAAGTGCTTCTAAAGAAGCCTATTAGGTACCCGACTGTAACTTTGTACCAACAATGCTCTGTACTCACAGTAAGACAGCTCTATGTGCTTCAGACCGTCCTGCGTAAGCATGCTACAATCCCATATATGCCGAAAAACAAGCGCAGGAAGGACATAGTGTGCGAAATTCCGCCGCATAGAACTGCTCTCGCCAGTAAAAATTTTTATATTAATAGTTCTCGTCTCTACAACCGTGTTAACAAAATAGCATACATACATAACTTAACAAAAAACAAGTGCAAAAAAGAACTACAAATCCTCTTACTAAAGTTAAATTACCGGGAGACTGAAGATCTACTCAAACCAATCCAATAGATGTATCTCAAAAAACAGACGCATACATACACTCACACATACACTCAATCACACACCCTCATAGACACTGACACGTACACTCACTCACTTACTCACATATACACTCGCACATACAGAATCATTCACCTGTGCACTCTCGTGCACGCACACGCACAAATGTTCTACATAAGTAAATAAGTAGCTTAATTTTAATTTTATGTTTATATAATTACCTTATTATATTTTTTAAGAGTTCACTTATATAGCACGTTCGAATTTAATTTATTAATATAACCTATCTTGGAAGGCGCTGGTGTCTGTGATACAATGATGTTCTTTCATTAGTACAGGCACCAACGATACACTTTTTTCTGTAATGCTCATTATTACTTGGAAAATTGTTTTTGTGAACCTTAAATGTGTTTTTCTGAAATAAAAAATTATTATTATTATTATTATTAATCTCAGCAACATGAATCACAATGTCACATATATCCATATTTATAACGAAGCTTGGTCTCTGTTTCATGTATAAAGGCTATGCTCCTGTTTTACTAGGCTCTGAAATTACGGCCATTTTGTATGGCTCGTGCACTCGATGGGCGCAGTTACGTCACGAGCCGCGTCTAACGACTCACTCGGTGTCACCTAGCGTGTGTTATAAAGTCGTCGAAATATTGCGTGTGTTAGGTACAATGGTTGATATGGATATTATTGGTAGTATGCGGTATAATTGTGTTTTTATTGTTGTCTTTATTGTTGTATTAGGTGAGTCGGGAGAAGTCTTCATGTTCGATCACTTGAAATTTTTACGCCATTTAAAACTTTGAGAGGAACAGGGGTGAATAATGTAATGTGGTCAATCTCATGTCCAGGCTTGACCTTGACAAGCATTTATTAGCAAGCATTTAATGAGTTTGATTATTATAGCCATCTGTTATTTACCTATATTACTAAGATACTTATGTTCAGTGCATAGTCAGCTCCCTGTTTGTTTGAATGCACCTACATATTTGTATAGTTGTCCTAAACAATAAGCTTACTGATAAGATAATAGTCAGTTCATTGATACCTATTAATGTCCAAATAAAAATTCCTTTAAACAAAAAAGACTTCTATTACTTAGGCTATAAGATATGTTATTTGTGGAAATCATTTTAGATATTTATCAACAAATATAACTTTGATAACGATGTGTAATGCTTAGTATGGTTTATGAAACTGTAGAGCACACTGGTGTGTCGGATGTTCATTTAATAATTTTGACAAATGTCTAAGTCTCCTAAAGTCTGGTCTAAATTTTCAGCGACAAATAACAGTGGTGCTATTTTTAACTTTCGTATAGTAGATTTGCCAAAAGATCGTTATGGAGACTTCTTGGAACAATATATGAATTGCTTTGCGAAAGAAGAGACTACATTTAAAGCTTCAGGTAGGTACATAAGTGCTCGTACATTCCCAGACTCCTAAATTGAGCCACCGTGCAATTCCACGTGTGTAAAGGTCTAACATATAATAATGAGTCAAAGAAAAAGATTGTATGCAGTTTTGATGCCAACATAGTGTCCCGAATTTGAATTCATGACCATTTAAAAAGTTATAGACTTCTGTACAAAAGTGCAAAGTGACTCGGTTTACGAGTCCACGAGTGTATTTTCAAGGCATCATCATCATCTGCCTAGCCTTTTCCCAACTATGTTGGGGTCGGTTTCTAGTCTAACCGGATGCAGCTGAGTACCAGTATTTTACATGAAGCGACTGCCTATCTGACCTCCACAACCCAGGTACTGGGTGATACGAAAGCCTTTGGTAAGACTGGTTCTCAGACTTTCGGGCTTCTGACGACCCGTAACGACTGTTAAAGATCCACGAATGACAGCCGGGATCAACGGCTTAACGTGCTTTCCGAGGCACAGAGGGGTCTTGGTACGTAAAGATGGTCACCCATCCACGGACTAACCGCGGCAAGCGTAGCTTAACCTGATCAATCGACCCGTGCGGCTGTTATTACTTAGCCACAAGCCCCTCGTGTATTTTCAAGTACATTTAGCAAAATATGTAAACGGTAAATTAGTACAGTCAACCGCACATCAGTGGTAACACTTGCACTACGAAAATCGCACTTAGGTCATGCGCGGTCCGAGGGGGGGGGGGGGGTGTTGTGGGGGTCATGACCCCCCCCAAAATCATTCAAGCTGTCGAGAGTCTGAATAATTGACTTGTCTTACTAACTTGTGCCACGGAGACCTCAACGGGCATATACAAAAACATTAAGAACATAGGCAGACATGGGGACTGCCACAGAAGTAAAAACTTAAAACTATGAAATGACAGTGGGTTTTTTAACATGCGTAAAAAAGTTTTTACTTCAAAAAGCCTGTTGTAAAATATACTGGATTAAATTGAATAGGTTCGCCAAATTAAAACATCTAATTCAACGTGATATAAAGAAAATTTAGAGCATGTCATTAAGGAAAGGGATGCACATGATACGTGCGCTTATGCAAGCTTTGGCAACGTCGTCGCGCGTCCTTTTTTTTTCGTAGGTACGGTCAAAATGAGGTAAGTACTACTAGTTCAACATTTTGCCAATTTGATTCATGTTGTGAACTTGTGTTTTTTGCGATGACTAGATTGCTTATCGGACGCGCGCAAAAATTTACACTTTAATTTTCTTATTTGTTTTGATAATTTAGAAAAAAAAAAATCCGTAGGTCAGTATCGACGTTTATTCGTATCTACTTTAAGGCAATAACTTAGTTTGCACTATCTAAGACGATAATATTACACGTTTTTTTTTTTTTAAGAATTTTGATTTGGGACATGACAATTTATAATGATTATGTAATAGTTACTGGACCTCTTATTTCGATTTGGCAAGTTTTCAATTTCATCCTGTAGAATCTAGGATGCAAGAGCGAGCGAAGCAAACTCGGGATATTGGGCCCCTCGTTCGTAAGGCCAGATTCCAAAGCCTAAACTGTTGTAAAACGAGTGCATTTCGTCTTAATTCGATAAATTAAGTTCTCTTTCTGTGTAATGGTAAAAAGAAAACGGAACCTATTTATGGTAGGGTTCTAAAATTTTCAGGCTCGCTTCACTCGCTCTTGCAATCTGCATTCTGTTGATTCTTGAGCATTTCTTCATAAGTCGGCAAAGCAAGTAATTCCTAGTTCTTTTAGAATGAAAAAAAAATCGAGCCTATCCGAAAATGTGTAAAATTTTCGAGCTCACATCGCTCGCTCTTGCAATCTAAATTCTTATAGTTGCTTGGACTTGCCTGCATAAATCGACAATGTAACTCCTATTTCAGCATAAAAATATCAAACAAAACCTAACCAAACCGAGGCGGGTTGTTAAAATTTTCGAGCTCGCTTCGCTCGCTCTTGCGGTCTAAAATATCATAGTGGCTTAGGCTTGCCTGCATAAATCGACAATGTCACTCCTATTTCAGCATAAAAATATCAAACAAACTGAGGCGGGTTGTTAAAATTTTTGAGCTCGCTTCGCTCGCGCTTGCAATCTAAATTCTCATAGTTGCTTAGACTTACCTGCATAAATCGACAATGTAACTCCTATTTCAGCATAAAAATATCAAACAAACTGAGGCGGGTTGTTAAAATTTTTTAGCTCGCTTCGCTCGCTCTTGCAATCTAAATTCTCATAGTTGCTTAGACTTACCTGCATAAATCGACAGTGTAACTCCTATTTCAGCATAAAAATATCAAACAAACTGAGGCGGGTTGTTAAAATTTTCGAGCTCGCTTCGCTCGCTTTTCTCACCCTACATAATAATCTACCGTTCTTATACATTAGACCAATTTTCCGGCATTATTAAATAACCCCTCCCCCCCCAAGTAAGCTGCGTCCATGAACAGCATAAGTAATGTGGAACTGGAGATGTACATTAACGTAACACCACGCCTTTAATCCCCGGAGCGTTAGGCGGGTGTGTACCTTCTAGTACTTACACCCACATTTCGCCAGTTATGTTGAAGTCACATGTTGCGAGCCTACTGCAATCAACCAGGCACAAGTCCATACACCGGGCTGTTTCTGAGAAATTTCTGATGGAAAAACCTAATAACACTTTACCCGATCTAGGAATCGAACCTAGGACCTCATGCTCAGCAGTCACTACACTAACGAAGAGATGTACCCTTAAAATATTCCTCGGCACCCATGGTGACCCCCCCCCCAAAATCTTGGGCTGCGACCGCGCCTGACTTAGGTACTACCACGACACAACGGCACTGTCTGCATCAATTTCTTACCATTTATGTGCGGTTGACGGTCCCACAATATCCATATAGGATCTACCACTAGCTTAAAACCAACATTTCACGACATTTGACATGATCAAGTTAATTTAGAACCGCATCATAAACAGTGTATAAAAAATTTGGTTTTAGGAATACCAAAAAGTGCAGAAGCAATGGAAGAACTCAGACAAAAAGTACTGAAAAGGAGAGATGATGGAGTAACACACACAGTGATTTGTTGTTTAGACCACGGTGATGACGAGATACAAGACATCATTGGAGCGTCTGTAATGATGTTAGGTTCACCAGAGGAGGTGATACAAGAAAAGGTACTTAAACATAAAAGTCAAAGTCAAATAATAAGCACATAAAAGGCACTTTTGAACGTCAAAACAGGTGTAATTTAAATAAGTCGTGACGGACCAGAGATTATATCATTAAGACTACATTCAAAATAATTATAATAAAAGACCTAATTATCTATAGATTGACGGAATACAATAACCCGGCTCATAAATTGGCATTGATAATAAAGTTCAAATATATGTATTTGGTAAGGGTCTTTGTTTTTGGGAGATTGGCCGGAGAAGGCAACACACGAGGGAGAGTGGAAAGATATAATGGAGATCGTTTTCCAGGTATGGGAAAAATCAAGCTGAATAAAAAGGGTCTTTGTTGCGACAACTTTTGTTTCCAGTTAAAATACTAGATAGTGGAGGGAGTGAAATTTGAGTGTTTTGGGAGCTGTCTTTTAACTAAAGTAGTTTAAGTATATCTTAACGTTTATTATGTACAAATTCTCAACCTAATTGGAATAATTGAGTTTTATATTGAAGTACTAGTTAGCTAATGCCTGATATGTGTTGCAATGGCAATGCCATTTTCTTTTTTTCTTTTTAGGAACCTTCTCCGGCGCGTACACAATAACTTACCAATGTTACATCAATCGGTCGAACCATTTTCGAGTTTTTGCGAGACTAGACCCTTTGTTCACACATGTAGGCACGGTCGTCAGTATTTATGGATCATTATGAAAGCTTATTGACAGACACTTTTCTTTTACCGCGTGGTTTATACGCCGTACCGTAAATTAACCGTGCCATGTTTAAAGGGCCAAACGCACGGCAATTGATTTGTATATATTATGTATAGATAGATAAATTGTTTTACAGGCACAGTCACAGCCAAAAACGGAAGCATTAAAAAAGATGTCTGAAGTGTACGGTGGTATGTTGTCTGCATACGATAGCTTAAAGGAATTTAAACTGGAACGACACTTCATTGACCGAGCCGTATTCGTGCGTCCTGATTATAGAGGACTTAGGATTGCGCAGGAGTTGCTTAGAGTAAGGTCAGTAACCACAGCGATCTTCTTAATCGTATCAAGTTATATTAGTGATATTATATACGATATATATACTATAAAGAGGTAAAAGTTGCGAGTTTGTATGCAGGGGGAACTTCGGAAGTACTGATCAGAAGGCTCATTCTCGTAATTTAAAACGTTCAAAATCTAGTCGCAGTCTCATCTCGGCGACAAACAAATGTCAAAAACTTGTGAAAATGTAGGGAAATTTGAGGTATTTTTGACAGATTGAGACTGAGATCAGAATATGCACGTTCTTAAAAATTACGAGAATTGCCCCTCAGATCTTTAAAATTCTTTCACTAATGGCAAGCTACAGTATTGTCGAGTGCCATAGAATATATTTTATATGTTAAAACAAGAAATTTCACGTGGATGAAGTCGCGGACTAAACCTAGTTATTTATATTTGTTTTGATCAAACCTTAGCTTCATTGACAGCGCTATTCTTAAATTAGCCGTGGTCTCGGCAGGTGCTAATGGACAACGAACAGGATAAGATTTACCTAAGTCATCGATTGCTCCACAGTAGCATTGTGATTCATCAGAGTATTCCTAGCTTCATAACTGGTCCAAGATTTTCATGTGAGAAGGCACTTGATGACCCGCATAAGCATAAGCATAATCAGCCTATAGCCGTTCCCACTGCCAGGACATGGGCCTCCTATCTGTGAGAGGGAATGGACCAGAACCCTCCACGCGGGCCTAGTGCGGGTTTGTCACGTGTCTTCGAATTTTCGGTTAGTAGGATATGACGGTTTCCTCACGATGAGTTCCTTCATCATTTTTTGAGAGCAGTGGCAATGAATATAAGTTACACAAAGTAAATCGGCTGCTTGGGTTCGGACAAATGACGTTCAACGGCCGTTACCACCTCTCTCTGGTGGCCCGATAGGAGTTTTATTGCACACACTGATTTAATGTGGTTTATTAGTAGCACCGTCTGTGTTCAAAGCCATTGCAAAAAAAAGGAAGCAAACACAAAGCATTTAATTCAATTACACTCATTGCAGGCTCTTTTGAATGGTGAAAGGAGTTGGACAGTCAGAAGATGAAGTCGCCTATTGCATAATATGTTCATATGGAGAAGAATGGACAAGAAACTTCATGGACACTCTATTAAATCAATATAGTTCTTCTGTTTCTCCTTTCACCGACTATCATGAGAGACTTGATCAGGCATTTAAAAACAGCGTGATAGGCTATTAATAAGGAGATCCACAGGAGAACCTAGATAACCGACATAACGCGAAGAATTGCCAAACTTAAGTGGCAGTAGGCGGGTACATTACTTGCAGAACGAAGAGATCGAAAGGTTCAGGAGTGTTGACCGTGTATACGTAGCTTTGGATGGTCTCGCACAAGGTGGACCGATGACCTTCTGAAGGCCGCAGGAATCCGCTGGATGCGAGAAGCACAGAAGCGGTCGAAGTGGAGGTGCTTGGGGGAGGCCTATGTCCAGCAGTGGACGTCTTTCGGCTGAAATGATGATGATGATGTGGTTATTTATTAATGATGAATTTTATCAAAAATAATGTTCTTTCAGGCGCATGATATGTAAAGAATACGGAGTAGCAGTGCATGGAGCCTGGATGACGTCATATGGCACGCAGAAAGCTGCTGAGCGCGATGGGTGGGAGACTGTCTGCGAGATCCAATATGATGAGTACGGAAAAAAATATGGGGTAACCTTCGAAAACGCACCTCCTACTTGTAAATTTATGGTTGTCAGGATACCTTTATCATAAGTTAAAATATGCAAAGCACCCTTTTGTATACGATGAACGTTTTAACTGTTTTAAAAACGAAGGTTGACCTTTGTTTGTAAGATGGTTAAAAACGTTGTGCTTTTGTGCTCTAATCGGGTAAAAATGGTGACCTTTCAAAACAACTTCAGTTCATAAAAATCTAAATTACTTGAAGTATTTTTTATGTGAGTATTTGTTTAATTAAATAATATTTTTATATAAATCCAGGTTTTATTGTTAAACCACCTAATGTAAATCTGCAATTACTATAGAATAAAAAATAAATGTGCAGAACGAAGTCAGGATGCTTTTCTTCCCACGATTTACTCCTCTCATTGGGTGGGTTGTCCTGGATGGCCTGCGTAGAGCGTAAGAAGTTCATAGGACTTTTAAACCTTCCTGGGGTCGTTGTGTAATCGTAGAGGGTATTTCAGGAATTGGATTATTGGTTTTTGCGAGTGTGGTGCTTCCAATCAGACCATGCCCACTTGCTGGAGTATCTTAAGTGCCCGTTCAACTGCACCTTGGGTGACCTAAAGAATGCTGCTTATGTCCCAAACAACGTCCACTTACTGAGCACAAACCATATAAAAAAATCTTCCCACTAGTGGGAAGTTACAGTATTGCCGAGTGTCATAATACTATTAGGTTGACAATGAATATCTGTACAGCTGTCATCTGAGACGTCACTCCAACGCCTATAAAAGCGGTTGCCAACCGAGCAGCGCCCCTTTTTGCCTGTCAGCGCTCGCCCGGTAAGGTTGTTGGATTTCGTCTTGGATCACAGCTAAGTCTTTGTTTGGTGGTCATTTCCTTTCTATGTGCGAATATTGCCTATGTTTATTGTGTTTTGTTGAAGTTGATTGTTTCCTATTAAATATTGCGTGATTATTTGTGTTAATTATTTAGTTCGTTATTTAAATATAAGCTAGGTTGACCTGATAGTTGTTTTTTTTATTTAGTTACCACTCCTGGTCCCTAAGATCAGAAGTGGGATTCGCCCTGGTCCACTAAATCTGATTTACATTAGGAAACAATCAACTTATATCGTTGTTTTGAAAAATGCCTCGATCTAGATCGCGTAGTGTGTCGTCGGAATCGAACTACCCACCAAAACGCATACATAAGCGAAAACGACACCGTTCCCGCTCCCGCGATCGATCTCGTTCCCGTTCTAGCCCTCGCGATTGGTCCCGTTCCCATTCTCACCGTGTTTCACGTTCGCGAGCTCATCATAAGTCGCGTGAACGATCGAACCAAAGATCTCGTAGTCGGGAAAGCTCCGTAAAACAGGCATTGCAAACGATCGTCTCGCGTTTGAATGCAATCGAGGAAAGTTCCGCAAGCGTACCTCAAACTCCACCGCGACCCGCTGGTCACAGCACGTCCCAAGATGTCAGTGTACCCTCAACGACACAAACATTAACAGAGATCCTAAACATGTTAAACCCTGCAAAGTCACATGGTTATTACGTATCAAATTTTGATCCCGCTATTCATGACATTGAGGTGTGGTGTGAAGAAGTGGAACGCGCCAAGGTATCAAATCGTTGGAATGATTACGAATGTCTTTCGCGAGTGTCTAACTGCCTTAAAGGCGATGCAAAAACCTGGCTTAGTGAGTGGAATTACCAATGACCGTTGCTGGTCTAATTTTAAATTAGAATTTAAGCCGTTGTGCCCTCGCAAACTCGACTACGCCAATATTTTGTTTGAGGTTATGAATTCTACTTCAGATAGATATTCGACTTACGCAGAATATGCCCGGCGTTCGCTGTTACGGTTGCGTATTGTTAAAGGTCTGAGCAATGAGCTAATGGTGCAGATCGTAGTGCGTGGTATTACCGACCCACATGTTCGTGCAGCGGCCGCGAATGCAGACTTAACAACTGTGAATATTCCACACGTTAGGCGCTAGATGGCGCAACACACAGCGTAGCAACACGTAGAAACGAAGCTGTCGTCGTCAACGTCAGTGCTGCCATCTGGGGATGTTTGCGGCACTAACGTCGGGTGTCGACCAATAGGAAGACGACATCATCGCGCCACCACCACGAACCAATCAGGCTGAAGATTTGATTGTGAAGAAAGAATAACGAGGTTTAGAGTTTTTGCCGGGAAAAGTTTGAGGCAGTTCATTTTTATAATCTCAGGGGATCAGGTACTTAAGTAAATACAAGAGTGTAAGATATCTCCGATTTTGAATAAGAAGCTAAGTATTTCCCTTACTTAATTGATGTGTGCTCTCATTTAAATGTAATTACCGCTGTTATGGGCAATTTGTGTTTTATTTCTTGGGGATAGCTTTGCTGTAGCTTACAGGGATTTGATTTGAATTATCGGTGATTAACTGGCTAAAATTCTATTGTTTTATAATGTTCCAATAATTTCAACTTAATTATACCTATGTACACGCTAATTAGACTTAATTGAATACACATTTTACACTGTTATCGTTGTTTATTTGATACAATTGTTTTAATAGGTGTAACATTTTCAGAAGTGGGATCGTGATCTGGAGCAGTCCTCAGGCAAGACATGAGTTCCGATGGTCACAGCCGGTCTCGCAGCCGGTCCCGCAGCCCTGTCAGATGGAGCCGCCGGCGGTCGGAACGACCGCAGCAGGAGCGACGCAGCTGCTCCCGTGATACCTGGCGACCGAGGCGTTCGCCAGACCGGGGCTGTCGAGGCCGTTCTCCGCCTGGCTTTACAAATGAACCCGGTAGGTCATTTCCATATTATTCGGGTGTGATGGTGAAGCCGGATATAATACCGGAATTTGATCCTGAAAAACCGGAGCTACCTGCATCTCAGTGGCTTAACAAAGTAGAGCAATTAGGTGCCATACATGGATGGAACGACAACGTTAAAAGTTATTATATGCAGGCACGTCTTGTTGGATTAGCTAAATTGTGGCATGGTGCATTACGAAGTTATGAATTTACGTGGCCGGAATGGAAACAAAAAATTCTGGAAGCGTTCCCTCAAAGCGTAGATTATGCAGACGCATTGAGGGAAATGTTAAATAGGAAAAAGTCATATAATGAAACGATGACTCATTATTTTTATTCGAAATGTACCATGCTAACTAAGTGTGACATCATTGGAGAGAAAGCGGTGTCGTGTATCATTGAAGGGTTGCCGTTCCACATGAGGACTTCTGCAAGAGCTGGTAACTATAAAACTCCAGGCGAGCTTTATTCTCACTTTCTGTGCATGAATGACGACAAAAGAATGAACCAAAGTCAGAGAAACGTCCCCCGAGGTCGAGACACCACATCAGGGTCTTCAAAAGAAGCAATCAGAGATCCAAAAGAACGAAGGCCGGGTGTAACTTGTTTTCTTTGTAACGAGTCGGGGCATGTTGTCCGATCATGCCCTAACAATCCTAATGCTACAAAATGCGAAATCTGTGGGAAAACCAACCACAAAAAGGAGCAGTGCTATCAAAAAGCTGTCAGCATTGTACAAATACAGGTAAATGAATGTTATTTTAAACACATTTTGATTAATGGTATAAAAGGTACCGCCTATTTAGATACGGGGGCTCAAGTCAACCTTATCACACATGATTGTGTTCTAAAGCTTGGCGTTGCAGTGCAACCATGTGTTTTTTTTGTCAACGGGTTTGGTGGACCACCGATTAAAGCTCAAGGACAGGTATCATTAGAGTTCGTTATAGATGAGGTTAAGGTTTCTTCAGACGCAGTTGTTGTCGATGCTGCCGTAAACCGCGCCGACGTTTTTATTGGACAGCCTATTTTGAACAATGAAAAATTCAAGCTTACAATTAGTGGGACTACCGTCTTTTTAGGATATGCAAATAAAGATGAAAAAGAAATTGAATCAGTTGAAATAAATTATTTGCAAGTGGGTACATGTGTTGATAAGGTTAACATTTTATGCTCTGCAGACACGGTCGTTCCAGCTCATTCATCCTTGTTTGTTGACACCTGCAGTGATGTTGAAATTGACAAGTCAACGCTACTGTTTGTAGATACTCGTACAATTGTTTATAACGGTTATAACTATAGCATTCCTGCTTCTATGCATTGTTTTCCAGTACAAGCCATGTTTATAGTTAATCACGGAAAAAAACCGGTTTGTTTCCAGAAAAACCAGATTATTGCTCGTGGATTGGTTACTCGGGAAATCGTTTATTCTCCTGGTAATTTTGCAGATAATGTTGTTTCGATAATGAGCGTTGATATAACAAAAATCAAATGTGGATCCGGAGATCCACAGGTAGTTAAAGAATTGGTAGAGATTTTAAAGGAATATTCAGATTGTTTTTCGATAGATACAGGAGAATTAGGCAGGACTGACAAAATAGAATTGAATATTGAACTTAACTCAGATAAGCCTATTTGCTATCGTCCTTACAGGCTTTCTTTTTCAGAAAAGGCAATAGTACGAGAAAAGATTGAAGATATGATATCCAACGGTATTATTAGGGAATCGTCGTCTAATTATGCCAGTCCGATTGTATTAGTTAAAAAAAAAAAACGGAGATTATCGGTTTTGTGTGGATTTTAGAAAATTAAATAGCATAACAGTAAAAGATAAATATCCTCTGCCCATCATAGAAGAACAAATCGAGAAACTAGGTGGGAAAAAACTTTTTACGAGTCTTGATTTGTCGCAAAGTTTCTTTCAGATTCCTGTAGCGGAGACTTCAATCCACCGAACTGGTTTTGTCACGCCTGAGGGCCATTATGAATTTTTACGCATGCCCTTCGGTTTGGCAAACTCCCCTGCTATTTTCCAGCGACTTATGGACAAGATATTTTCTTCGTTACGTCATGATAAGGTGCTTCCTTTTATAGACGATCTGTTGCTACCCACCAAAACTGAGCGGGAAGGCCTCGATCTACTTCGTATAGTTTTGGAAATAATAAGGGGCGCAAAATTGACGTTAAATCTTGATAAGTGTTTTTTCTTGCAAGATAAAATAGATTACCTCGGTTACGAGATCAGCGGAAAAGGTATAAGGCCTGGTAGTACGAAAATTGATGCTGTAGCCAACTATAAAGAACCTAAGAATGTACACGAGCTTAGGATGTTTCTAGGTCTGACTAGTTATTTCAGGAAATTTGTTAAAGACTATGCATCTGTCACGTATGATCTGTACGGGTTGCTTAAAAAGAATGCACCGTGGATTTGGGATCCAGCACAGCAAAGGGCTTTCGATCAGCTGAAGAAGATTTTGACGACTCGACCAATACTCTCATTATTTTCTAGGGAAGGCAACATAGAAGTTCACACTGACGCAAGCAGTAAAGGTGTAGCTGGAATTCTCTTTCAGGATCAGGATGAGGGCATGAAACCCGTCGCGTATTTCAGCCGAAAAACGAGCAAAGAAGAAGCTATGTATCATTCCTACGAATTGGAAACATTGGCTGTAGTGGAATCGTTGAGGAGATTCAGAATTTATTTAGCAGGTAATCATTTTAAGGTGGTAACAGACTGTGCAGCCGTTCGAGACACTTTCCTGAAAAAGGATCTACTACCTCGAATAGCAAGATGGTGGTTGTCTATTCAGGAGTACGACATGGAAGTCGTTCATAGGCCAGGTAAGTCTCATGGACACGTTGATGCGCTGAGCCGATTTCCAGTAGACCCTCCCTTAGAAGCAGATATCAACGTGATTGACGTATTTGATTGGTTAGTATGTCTTCAAAATCAAGATGAGAAGATCCGCATAATTCGAACTAAATTAGAATCTGGGGATAGCGATCCAGATATACGGAATAATTACAAGCTTAAAGATGGTCGAGTATACAAGGTCGTTAAGGATGGAGAACAGAGGTTAGTAGTCCCTAAATATGGAAGGTGGAATGTCATGAGGAAGTATCATGACTGCATCGGGCATCCAGGCCTGAAGCGTTGTGAGGAAATCATTAAAGGTAACTTCTGGTTTTCAGGAATGACACGTTTCATACGAAAATATGTCGCCTCATGTTTAGACTGTCTTTACAAAAAGGGGCAGTACGGAAGACCTGAAGGTGAGTTACACCCCATTGAAAAAGTTCCGGAGCCAATGCACACTCTGCACATTGACCATCTCGGTCCTTTCTGCAAAAGTCGAGCAGGTAATAGTTTTGTGCTGATGGTGGTCGATTCCTTCACGAAGTTCACATGGGCGGTACCAGTCAAAACTACAAAGACTCGAGAGGTAATAAAATCCTTAAATGACATTTTTTGTTTATTTGGTTATCCAAAGAGAATGATATCCGACAGCGGTACGAGTTTCAAAAGTAAACATTTCAAACAGTTTTGTTTGGATAATCAAATAAAACACATAATAAATGCTATTGCATGTCCACGCGCAAATGGCCAAGTGGAGAGGTATAATCGTACCTTACTAGATTCACTCAACACGAGCGTGGAAGATGAAAAGGATTGGGATACTCGGATCTCAAACATCACCTGGGGTATGAATAATTTACAAAACGCTTCGACTGGATTTACACCATACAGGCTCATGTTTTCCGCGACTCGAAGCAGGTATCAAGGTATGGGAGATAACGTCGTGGATAGTGAGGAGACAGCTGCACGAACTAGGACCGAAGCTACAAGGAACCTAAACCGGACGGCAGAGAAAATGCGCAAATATTTTAATACAAAGCGTAAATCTCCAACAAAATACAAGGTAAATGATTTAGTATTATGGAAAGGAGCTGCTGACCGAAATGTGGACGTTCGACGAAAACTGAAGGAAAAGTACAGCGGACCTTATAAGGTAACGAAGGTAGTAGGAAATGATAGGTATATGATAACTTCGCTGAAAGGTGTGAAAGGATATAAGCGATTCAGAGCTCTTGTGTCGTCAGACTCGTTAAAACCTTTTCAGGGGGAGGAGGACTCGGGCGCTAGCTCAAATGATACAGAAGTGGACAGCACGGAGGAGTTGATCGACTTGCTTGAAGGTTGAACTATAATAAATTCCAGGAATAATAAGGTTATAATACTAATTTTGATGAGTGAAATAATGTGATGTTCTTGGGAGCTCACAATTTTGTCTGATATAATTTGGGTTATGATTGGAATTATACTCGAGTGGTATAAGATTGGAATTAGTGATTGAAATATTTTGATAATGATGGTTAAAATGTTACGGGTTGCAAAATTATGGTATTTTTGGTAACTTGTTTTGGTAAACAAGTATTTACTTTTGGAATGACTTTACTTGATGATTGATAATGATTTATATAAAGGACATACTTATGGTTACGATATTATTTTGTATTACGTGTGGGCCAAATATTATTTTATTACAGTTCTATATCTCCTTTCTTTAGGACTGGTTATGCTAATTTTGAACCATTATGTACCGTCTTTTGTTTTCTTCCTTTGCAGAGTCGCAAAGGCGTCAGGATGGACGAGTGTGAATATTCCACACGTTAGGCGCTAGATGGCGCAACACACAGCGTAGCAACACGTAGAAACGAAGCTGTCGTCGTCAACGTCAGTGCTGCCATCTGGGGATGTTTGCGGCACTAACGTCGGGTGTCGACCAATAGGAAGACGACATCATCGCGCCACCACCACGAACCAATCAGGCTGAAGATTTGATTGTGAAGAAAGAATAACGAGGTTTAGAGTTTTTGCCGGGAAAAGTTTGAGGCAGTTCATTTTTATAATCTCAGGGGATCAGGTACTTAAGTAAATACAAGAGTGTAAGATATCTCCGATTTTGAATAAGAAGCTAAGTATTTCCCTTACTTAATTGATGTGTGCTCTCATTTAAATGTAATTACCGCTGTTATGGGCAATTTGTGTTTTATTTCTTGGGGATAGCTTTGCTGTAGCTTACAGGGATTTGATTTGAATTATCGGTGATTAACTGGCTAAAATTCTATTGTTTTATAATGTTCCAATAATTTCAACTTAATTATACCTATGTACACGCTAATTAGACTTAATTGAATACACATTTTACACTGTTATCGTTGTTTATTTGATACAATTGTTTTAATAGGTGTAACACAACCGATAATCTAGTATCGTTTTTAGCAATTTATGTCAAGCCTGCCCGAACCAAGAATGAGACACGTGTGTCTTCCTCTAACGCAATAAAAAGGCGCCATACTTCTACTAATGATAAATGCTTTTCTTGTGGTCAGATTGGACATAAAAGCTACAAATGTCAGAAAAATCAGATACCTTCGGAAGGTGTGGTGAAATCTTCGGAAAGTCTTTCAAAACCAACATGCTCGTTTTGTAAGAAGATTGGGCATAACGAAGTAGACTGTTTTGCTAAACAGCGTTCAGAGGCACGGAAAGATAATAAAAAAAAGTCAACCTGTGTAGGGAACTCGCGAGTAGTTCTAGTGACAGTGATGTGTCTACTGCTGTCGTTCAAGGTATTCCAGTAGATGTTCTGATAGATAGCGGTGCGATTAATATTTCTTTGATCTCTTCAGACGTCGCCAAACTATTTTCCTGTCCGCGTAAGACCACTTTTTGCGTTATTAAAGGGGTGAGCGATAGCGAAATAGTTTCTCGAGAATACGTGACACTCACTATCGAGTTCGAACACATTTCCCTCGAAGTAGACTTAGTAGTCATACCCTCTTCCTGCATGAATGCTCCAATAATTATCGGCACGAATGTTCTTAACCGGGACGACATTATTTACGTTCGCACAAAACACAAACAGTACTTGAGCCGTGCCCCAAATGATGTTTTTCAAGTAAACTCCACTCAAACTGATATGCAAATTAAAATAGATACGCCCGTTCAGGGAGACGATCTTGCTGCGTTAATGGTCGTCATCAATGAGTTCTCAGAGTTTCTAATATCTGGCGCTGCCACCACCACAGTGAAAACAGGACAGATGCATATCAGTTTGACAAGCGAGACCCCTATAGTTTATCATCCCTACCGTCTCTCCTACCAAGAAAAAATTAAAGTAAGAGAGATCATACAAGATTGGTTGGATAAAAACATAATTAGAGAATCGGAATCTGAGTACGCCAGTCCTATTTTACTGGTCAAAAAGAAAGACGGCTCTGATAGGTTATGCGTGGATTTTCGTGCTCTTAATCGGATTACCGTTAAAGACAGATATCCACTTCCTCTCATAGACGACCATATCGATCGCCTAGGATCCTCTAAATACTTCTCCTGTCTTGATATGGCCTCAGGCTTTCTACAAATTCCGATTCATGAGGATTCTATCCACAAAACTGGTTTTGTTACTCCTGAAGGCCATTTCGAATTTTTAAAAATGCCATTTGGATTATGTAATTCCCCCACCGTTTACCAGAGAATAATAAACAGCACTCTTCGGAAGTTGATTGAGACCGGGAATGTCCTGGTGTACGTCGACGATGTGCTCCTTGTGAGTGAAACCATTGCAGACGGCATAAAATTATTACACGAAGTACTTCAAACACTCGCCGAAGCCGGCTTCTCAGTCAATATCCGAAAATGCTCGTTTTTAACCACCGAAGTAGAGTACCTAGGCCGCATCATATCACATGGTCAGGTTAGGCCGAGTCAGCGCAAAATCTTAGCCTTGGTAAACACCCCGGCCCCGACCAACGTTAAACAAGTCCGGCAATTCTTGGGTTTAGCTGGGTACTTTCGACACTATATCAAGGGCTACGCGACGAAAACAGCAAGTATCTCGCGTTTAACTAAAAAGGACGTAAAGTTCGAATGGGGGCCTGAGCAGGAGACTGTTCGACAAGACTTATTAAAGAGTCTAACAAGTGAGCCCATACTTGCTATTTTCGATCCTGGCCTACCCACAGAACTCCACACTGATGCTAGCAGTGCTGGATATGGGGCCGTACTAATGCAAACACATATCAATGGCGCTAAACGAGTGGTGGCTTATTTTAGTAAAGCTACACAAGGCGCTGAAAGTAGGTACCACTCCTATGAATTGGAGACGCTGGCTGTCGTCAGGGCATTGCAGCATTTCAGACATTACTTGATCGGGTTAAAGTTTAAAATCATAACTGATTGCAACGCCCTGAAATCAACCGAGCAAAAAAAAGACCTGCTTCCTCGAGTGGCACGCTGGTGGATTTACCTGCAAGATTTTAACTTCACCATCGAGTATCGAAAGGGGGCATTAATGTCACATGCCGACTACTTAAGCAGGAATCCACTGGTGGCGCATGTAAGTCAGGTTGACAGACCTCGCAACTGGGCTCAGATTGCACAAAGCGCAGATAATGAAACCCAGGAGCTCATTCAAAAGTTAAATGAGGGTAATCTGGACCCACGGCGTTACGTCTGTCAACATGACGTCTTGTATTACCGTTTCTCGCCTACTGGTGAAGAATCTCGCCTATTGTGCTATATCCCCAAAGGCCACAGGCTAAACCTGCTACGGATATATCACGATGAGCATGAACACATCGGGGTAGAGAAAACATTGGACCTTATCCTTAAGCATTTTTGGTTTCCCGGACTTAAGACTTTTGTGTGCAAATATGTCTCCCACTGTCTAACTTGTATTTCCAAAAAGCGCGTACCTCGAGCCCCATTACAACCCATAACATCATGGGAAAAACCAGACATTCCATTCAGCACTATACATGTCGACGCTTTGGGTCCTTTGCCAGAATCGAAAGGTTATAAGTTTGTGCTAGTCTTGATCGACTCGTTCACGAAATTCTGCCTGCTTTATCCTATGTGCCGACAAGACGCAGAGGAGTTAAAGGGCGTGTTTAACAATGCGATCTCACTGTTTGGCGTTCCAAAATTAGTAGTTTGCGACCGTGGTCGTATGTTTGAAGCATCTAGTTTTGTGAGTTTAGTTACCGAAATGGGCTGCAACATCCACTATATCACACCCGAGATGCATCATGCAAATGACCAGGCGGAGCGATATATACGCACTGTTTTGAACATGATTCGCATCGAGACCGGTAATAAAAACACTCGATGGTCTGATTTGTTATGGAAACTTCAATTAGTTTTGAATATTACAAAACACAAAACCACAAAATCGTCCGCTTTAAACTTGTTAATTGGCACTGAGGCGACTACACCTATAATTCGTTCCTTGGTGCGAGATTTGGCGGTGGGGGACACTAACCCAAATCGCGAGGCTTGGCGTGAGATATGCAGGAGTTGCGCAAGTGAGCTCCTTAAAAGGAATCAGGAAGAACAAGATTCTCGCGTTAATCGACACCGTGGATCTCCTAAGGAATTTAAATTACATGACTTGGTGTTTGTGGGCATTTTCGTCAAAATGGCTACCAACCCTCTTATGAGATGTCCCATACATACAAGTTGCAAATAACTAACATTTTTATGACATGGAAGTATCGAGTAATTATTGAATAGATCCAAAAGACTACAGTTTTCTTTTTTTACTTAAATTGTTAACAGAAACTTAAAACAAATAACAAAATTAAATCCAGAATTGTGGCATCTTACGTCTTGCAGTACTGTCCCCTTTTAGATATGACTTATGTTAAACTACACACATCAAAAGTGTCTAGGGATCAACATATATTTTTGCAATAACTTTTCTCCTGATTGATATTAACTAAAATTTTCTTTAAGGATTCATCAAATAAAGTGTTTTCGTTTGTCACAGTAACGATAAACCAAGTCACCTTTGCATTAATAAAGAAATTTGCCATTTTCCTAATAAAGGGATTTTTGACATTTGAACCACTAACACAAAAGTTCGAAAAAAAGACTGAAATAACAGTTTTCTCTATAATTTTATTGGGTAACTTAAACAATTAATAATCCGTGTTTCTACCGCGAACACTAACAACACAAGAACATCGGTTTGGCATACTCAAAATGAGTTCATCCAAATCACGCTGTGGAATGGCCGCCCATGTTCGTTGCAACAACAAAAAAAGGTGTTCTTGCGACTGGATACCCTCCATATTCGGCAGAGCTCTTCTCTGTAGCATATCCCATGCATGCTCAATCGGGTTCAAGTCTGGCGACTGAGCAGGCCAGGGCAGGACATTGATGTTAGCTGCGGCGAGAGTCTGTCTTACAACTCTTGCGGTGTGCGGTCGTGCATTATCATGCATTAACTGAAATAAGGGACCGATTTGCACTTGTAGAGGAACGATGACGTCTGATACAATCGTCTCAGCATAAATTTGAGCGTTGAGGTTGCCTCTGATCCAAATCAACTCAGTTCTTCCGCCGATCCAAATACCCGCCCATACCATGATGGTTCCACCACTATAAGGATGGACTTCCTGGCAGGATTTTAATCGCTGTTGGCGTCCAGGGGTTCTCCAGTGTCGTATACGTCTTGTATCCGGTCTCATACCAAAACGAGACTCATCAGAAAAGCACACGAAACGCCATTGTTCTTCTGCCCAATTTCTGTGTTCAAGAGCCCATTGATATCGAATCCTACGATTGTGCATTGCTATAGGTGGTACCCGTAGCGGTCTTCGGGAATGAAGGTTCACTTCATGCAAGCGGTTTCTGACTGTTTGGTCGCTAATTAAGTTCCCTGAAGAGTGATGAAGCCTCACGGCTAACATCATGGCGGTTATTGTTGGAGCTCTTCGAGTTAAGATTTGAATGTATCGGTCTTGTCTCCGTGTGGTGCAGCGATACCGTCCTCCATGGCGCTCAGCCACGGTACCAGTGCTTCGGTAACGTGTCCAAAGTCGACTGATAACACTCTGACTTGTATTCAGAGCTAAAGCCACAGTACGTTGCCGGGATCCAGCTTCTATCATTCCCACGGCTCTGAGCATTTCTTCCCTGCTTAAATGACGTCGCCGCTCCATAATAACGTTGGTTTTAATCAGTAGTAGGGAAACAGTAGCACTAATAATGTCTTCAATGCGTTGTATGTTTTTATAGGGAAAATATTGACAGCTGATTTTCATCTTTTACTCGAATTTGATTCACAGTTCCTGATTCAAATTATGAAATGCACCAAAAAGGATCCATATAAATTTATAAAATCATAAATTTATTACAAAGCCACATCTCAATCTCAAGAAATCCGCATAAAAATGCTTGATCCCTAGACACTTTTGATGTGTGTATTTCTTCGCTATTTGCTTCTTATTACATACTCCACATATTTTAGTTTTTGTTACCAATTTGTAGCTTTCAACCATGTTAAACTCTATAATATTATAATACAAGTATTTAATAACATTTTAAAGTTTATATTCTGTCCCCTTGGTATGTGTTAAGTGGACATGTCCTTGCACCGTGACTGTAAATTGAATCCATTTTAGTAGTGATTTTTTCTACTACCCGCCGATTTTTTATTTAAATAACAACACCAAATCAAATATGTTAACACCAGCAGCCTTTTTGAAGGTTTTGATCTGTCTTCACTTCAGTGGACACTCGAGTTCGACCGGTAACGGACTTTTCCGGACTTTTTTATTATTTGGTAACGGTCATGACCAAAACGTATCTAAGTTACTATTTATTTACATATATTATTTGAAATAAGTGCCTTATAATAAAAAAAATACATAGGTACATAGCAAAATTTGTAAGATTTATCATTCGACTAAACCAAGAATTAGCTAAAATATCCAAAACAATTTCAGTAAGCTATTTTCAAAAATAGGTAGCAGTTTAAACAAAAATGCCCTTGTAGTAAAGTATTCACAGAGCACTGGAAAGTTGGACTCCGGGATGAGAGGCCCGTACAAGGTCACAAAGATCTTACCAAGCGACCGGTACGAGCTCAAATTACTGACCGGTGCTCGAGGCAAGACAACCCAGGCTGCGGCGCAATATATGGTGCCGTGGAAAGGAGAATGGTGTCCTGACACCTGTTCAGCTTTTTTTGAATGTGAGTAATTGTTTGTATGTCACAGATTGGCTAGTATATGTGATGCTTTTCGTCGGCTGCCCTAGCAGAGCTGCGATGAAACGACACGAGTGCGAAGCTGGCAAGCTACTGATTTGGTGCGCGCTGCGGTGCGACTACTCAGCCTCGCCACCACGTGTGGTGACTGGTACTGCGGTGCCCACTGAGAAGACAGATATGCGCTGCAGTGCTTCTGTTTTATGTGTTGATGATGGATTAGTGCTGCGGTACTCTTCCATTAGTTTTTGGACATGCGCTGCGGTGCCTCTGTCTTGCAGACACGGCTTGTACGTGTATTATCGGACATGTGCTGCGGTATCATGATCCCGATATTGTGTAGAAATGCGCTGCGGTGCATTTGCTAAGTAATGAGAATGTGTGGCGCCGAATGACATAAGAGTGATGAATGTGATTGATTGAAAGCGATTTGATATCTTAGCTGGCTTGTTTCATTGAAAGGGGGCCTCAAATGTGTGACGAATGATTGAGTAGGCAAAAAGTAAGCTTTTAGGTCCTCACTAATATCATGTGATGATTTCAGGCGAAGATAATGATGTTGACACGCAGGCAGGACCCTCGACTGATCCACCTGCGAGCCCAGACGGGGACCCAGCTCAAGATGCCGCCACATCAGTCGTGCCCGAGGACGGTTCACAGTCAGGAGAAGCTGTATTAGGTTGACAATGAATATCTGTACAGCTGTCATCTGAGACGTCACTCCAACGCCTATAAAAGCGGTTGCCAACCGAGCAGCGCCCCTTTTTGCCTGTCAGCGCTCGCCCGGTAAGGTTGTTGGATTTCGTCTTGGATCACAGCTAAGTCTTTGTTTGGTGGTCATTTCCTTTCTATGTGCGAATATTGCCTATGTTTATTGTGTTTTGTTGAAGTTGATTGTTTCCTATTAAATATTGCGTGATTATTTGTGTTAATTATTTAGTTCGTTATTTAAATATAAGCTAGGTTGACCTGATAGTTGTTTTTTTTATTTAGTTACCACTCCTGGTCCCTAAGAATACATATTTTATTGTAAAACGTGAAATTTTACGCGGACTAAGTCGCGGGCAGAAGATAATTACTTTTAATAAGATAAAAAGTTCAGTATTACCTACCGTTTTAATTTAACTTTTGTTCTGGATCTCCTTTAGATGTTAATAGCATCATGGGAGCTCCAACGATTTCTTTGATTTCTTCATCATTGTTGTCTATGCAAAATATCATACTGTGAAATCTTAAAGGCCAATTCTCGTACATATAAAACGTTCAAATTCGGTGCAGCGCAGACGACAGACTATCCGTGACGCACTTTTTAGTCTGTGAAAATAGAACCTATGCAATTATATGCAGTAACGCACACGACGCGCAAAAAGTCCGGCGCACAAAAAATCCGTGTAATTCGGGCACTTCGGGACACTATGATACTTCTAAGGCAGAATATCATGATAGACATTTAAAAAGACAGACAGCTCTGCCGACAGAATGATCGAAGATGTGCGTCGTGTGCGTTGAGTCTGTGAAAAATCCGCGACCGACTTTTTGCGCGCCATGCAGACTTTTTGTGCGCCGCAGACTCGATCGCACAAAAAGTGTGCCGTCTGCGCTGCACCTTCAAGTCACAATCTCATCCCAACCTTTTTTTTATTAGAAAATGTCTCTAAAATTTAATTCAGTCTGATAAATTAATCAATATAAACACATTCTAATATACCTGCATAATTATTTAAATTCTATCACAGGCTGTTATAAAAGTAGATTCCTACAACGCTAAAAGGTTATTTTGGCGCGTTGCCTAAATCGGAACTAATGCCGCCATCTTGTTTTGTTATTACAATTTCTGTGTCGAAATTTTCATTAACAACGCCCCCTGTAAATGTCATTCACGCGCCAAAATATAATTATCTACTTGTAGCATTTTATAGAATTGTAGCAACCGTCCCTATAAAATTATATTATAAAATTCGATTAAACTATTTTTTTTTTACCCTTCAGCTATGACATAACTGGAGGCATTGAGCTATATAACTAGAGAAGCAAACCTCAATAAAATGTGTCAAAAAAGTGTAGCCACTTTATAAACGCGACGACGTAGCTTTGAAACCACTAAACATTTAAAAGTAAACATATATCTGTCTCACTTACACGCGTCGTAAGAATACTACCGTCGCTTAGATTAGATAAAGACCACAATATAAACATGCAATGACGGGATGGGGTTGCCTACCCATGCGAAATTTTACCCAACATTTTAAGCCATAAATAGCGTTTTAGGTTAAGTTATTTTTAAAATATTTGAATTATGTATTTCATAATGGATGTGTAATAGAAGTTTATAAATAATGAAAATAACTAAGACATTTTCTTTTTGAATATTTTTTCTTTATTATTAATGAAATTTAATGATTTAGTAGGTAGCCAGTCAGTCTCTTTTCTCAGCAATCGGATTATTTCCACCCATTTTTCACGGCGTGCTGCATCTTTAGGCACCCTGCTACGTTATTATTATTAAAAAAAATATTTAAAATCACTTATTCCATAAATTAAAAACTCCCACTAATGTGGGAAACTAAAACTAAGTTTTTAGTGGTAACACTGAACCCAATTTACAAAATTCTACATTTTATTGCGTTTTTACGTTGATATAAACACAGAGACAATTAATTTACGTGTGGAAAGTAATTCCGGTTAATTTATTATGTTTTTGTGATCTTGAATCGCACTCTTTAGCGATATTTTTTGTCGCATGTCACTCGGTTGACTTCGGTTGGCATCACACAGAGCACTGAACTGACGTTAGCTACGCTGATGGCTGTAGCCATCAGCCTAGTGGCAACGCCTTGGTGCGGTAGTTGCTAATCTAGTGTAACATACAGGGTGCAATTGAAGTCATGGGCATTATTTTAACCTAAGGCACTACTCATGATACTAATTGCATTAGGGCTACTATTACGCAAATCAACAATATTATTAATGCAAGTATGGAAACCTTAAAATGTAGCAAGCATAGAAAGTATCAAATACTTTGCGCTTCTCGATAGCAAATGCGTAGGTACACTACGCCGTACGCGTCATTGGGCGTGAATTCTTTGACCCCGCCCGACTCACGTGACATTCGTAAGTTGCCAATGAATTGATTCATAATAAATTCCAACTTTCTCTTCGTACTTTGCCGGCTTAGGACGGTCAAAACTACGTCAACTAACATACATTAAAAAAAAACATTTACGTACCTAGCTTGTGGATTGTTTTGAAAAAACCTTATTTGTCGGTAAAGTGACAGAGGGTAAACGGGTGCTCTTCCACGAGCTTGTGCATGTGCTGGCACGTGAAAAGACGAAAAATCCAACAGGTTCTTAGTGGTTCTGGTGGAATGAGACCCCGTGAAGGAATAGGGTCATTTGGGTTGCGGCGATGGAACATTTCACGAGTTCATACTAAATTTCTTGTGCGATCGTAAATTACAACCATTTGTGGGTATTGTTGTTTGGTGCACCTAGCCTGCACATTACGCGGTCGAGGCATCGTGTACACAAACACACACACAACTACTACACTAACACTTAATACACTGCAATCCAAGCACCGTATGACGCGAGCGGCGAGTACGGCGATTACGTCACGGGATCAATAAATCAATTACGCGTCAATCAGTGCTTCCAGATCCCAAAAGTAAAATTACAGTGGTGCGAGCTACAAAATACAGGAGTTTCTCAAAACAATACAGTAAATTTCAAAATCGATTACAGTAAAATTACAGACAAACTTTATTTACATATTGATAGAAAAATAGGTCTAACATACAGTAAATCTACTGTAATTACAGTGAATCTGGAAGCACGCGTCAATGCACCTGCGCAGTCGTTATGACACTGGTTCCGGGTTCGTGTTGCGGCAGGAAGCAGACCCCGCGCGGGGGAGTGGGACGGAGAGAGTTCAGGGAATCCCGCCGGACGGCATGTCTTTTAACCCATTGTTATTATTACTTGTAAGGAAAAACCCGCGCGCGCGCAGGTGATGTTTGTTTACATTTCGCTTTGCGCTGTACTGCGCTTTAAGATTTTGATACTTCAACATTTATTGGCGTTAACGAAGTATTTTGTTTTAATTACTTTAAGTGTTTATTTGCAATAATAAGCCTTGTGCAATTTGACTTACTACATTTTTAAGGTTTTCCTTAATTGCATTAATAATATTTTTGATTTGCGTATTAATAGCCCTAATGCAATCAGTATCGTGAGTAGTGCCTTAGGTTAAAATAATGCCCATGACTTCAATTCCACCCTGTATATATCAATGACTGGAGGGGTAAAAATATTCATTAAGTAAGTATTAAATAAATCATTAAGTAAGTATTTTTTAATGATTTAGGTATATTAAAATAATAATAAATTATAAATACCTACAATGTTTACCAGATCACTTTAAATAGCTATGATTTTAATTATACCCACTATTAAAGTTATTGTATTGTAGCAATCATAAATTTAGAAGAAGGAATTTCGCTATTGATTGTAATGCCGAGTTTTTTCGCTAGATCCTCATATTTGATTTCGCAGACAGTCTCCCATCCATCGCGCTCAGCAGCTTTCTGCGTACCATATGACGTCATCCAGGCTCCGTTTATTGGTATTCCGTATTCTTTGCATATCAGTCGCCTGAAAATTATTAAAAAATACATGTCTTAATCTGTGTGATCAACAAAAAGTTTATTTAGCCATGTGATAAAAAAAAAAAACTAGAAACTCAAGACTACATTGTACATAGATTATTTTTCATCGAAAAAGATTTGAGAACACTGTTGTAGAGAGCTGATGTATAAGAAAAAGAAGAAATTCTGAGCCGACCCCAAATAAATTGAGATGATAAGGGTTGGAAGATGATGTTTGAGCTCTCTCTAACAAACTACTAATAAAGGGCGGCAGGAGACATCGACGCGCGAACTGTTACCATGGATGCAGTATATGAACAGCTGTTTTTTTTTAATAGCCGACGAAAAATTTTGTTACAGTTTGCGCGTCAATGTCTGATGCCACACACTGTATAATCAATTTGCTTAAAATTTAACGTTAACATTTTTTTTTATAAACAATAATTCATATTTCTGTAAATTAAAATCATAAGTAAGCAAATAACAACTAATGGCTAAATAATTAATAAAAATAACAAAATTAAATCATAACTTAACTAAAACTATACACAAACTAAAATTATTTTATTTATTATGCAAGGTGAGGAAATACTACGTTTAAGAAGGCCAAAACTGAAGGTTTTAATGTGATAATAATAATAATTATAATGGTAAAGATGAAGTAAATAAATTATAAGGATTGAAACTAACCGGACTTTGAGGAACTCTTGTGCAATGCCAAGCCCTCTGTACGCAGGACAGACAAAGAGCCCTTTATCAGTGAAGCGACGTTCTAAATCGAATTCCTTCTTTTCGTCGTAATAGGTTTCCAAGACTACGGCTATTTTCCATAGTTGCTGCATTTCTATAGTTTTAAAGTCATACTGAAAATAATAAATAATGTAAACGTTAATTGTTTTTTCAGAGATTTTAACCAATAATTCTAGTCTATATCTATAATATGCTAACATTATAAAGAGACAAAATTAATCGTTTGTTTGTTTGTATGTATGGGGTAATCTCTGGAGCTGCTAGTCGGATTTGAAAAAATATTTTTGCATTTGGTAGCCCAATTCTCAATGGCTTTAAGCTATTTAACTTCGCGCTACAACCCTTATGAAATGAAATTGTTTATTTTTAAATTGGATATCGGAATCACTTTTGCACGTCATGCTGAGCTGTCTTAGGAGCCGTGAAAATACAAAAAAGGAGGAAAGCACGCGAAAACGAAGTAATAACACGGTCAGGCAATGCAATGTGCAATTTCTTGTTCCCCAACCCACCCCGTCGGGTCGGGACAACAAGAAATTGCACACTGGCGAAGTCGCGGGTGCGGCTAGTGTTTAAGGTGAATGCGCAGTGGCTAGTGTTTAAGGTGAAACCGCGAAATTCAAATTTTATTACGTTTTTTGCAATTTGCAGGTAAGTATCAGGTTGTATCTTGATCAAAATTTGGTTCGCGACTATGATAGGTACGTATCTAAAGAACTATAATCATTAGAATCATTAATACATCTTCCTAAGTGAGATTTGTACCACAAATACTTTTCCATGAGAGATTTCTTCTTGTGGTACAAATCTAAGTTAGGAAGATGTATTAATGATTCTAATGATTATAATTCTTTAGATACGTACCTGTTATAGTCGCGAATCAAATTTTGATCAAGATACAACCTGAAACAGACCTGCAAATTGCAAAAAACGTAAAAAAAAATTGAATTTTGCGGTAACCACTGCGCAATCACCTTAATGAAGAGTATCTATGTGTGATCGACTATAAATAATAATGTAATAATTCGATTCTAAATTAATTCCTTAGATATCGGAACTATACTATTTCCGTTACAATTAACCTCTGGTTTTGGATCGTTTTTCGAAGTTACTGTCATCACAGATGCTCCAACGACGTCTTTAACTTGGTCGTCTCCGTCGTCTATACAACAAACGACAACGTGTAATCCTTCTTCACCTGCTGCTTGTAGTAATGGCCCTTGTAGTTCTTGCATCGCTTCAAGACTATATGGGACACCTTTAACACAAAAAAGGAATTGAGAAAATTCGTATGTTTATTTATATATTTTTTTATGTAAGTATGTTCGGGCACAACTCCGTCATATTTAGACGGATTTACAAAATTATTTTTTTAATAGATATGGTTTGCCTCAAGCATGGTCCCATATAAATTTGATTAACTCTGCTTGCTACCCAAGCAAAGTTAATCAAATTTATATGGGACCACCCTTTTTAAGTTAGCTTCATTATTACGATTTTTTCCGTTTAGTTTATTTATTTATATATACTTTATTGTACACCAGCAAATACTTAACAAAAAAAACAATTATTACTACAAACAATGGGCGGCCTTATCGCTTTCTGTGATCTCTTCCAGGCAATCTTGGAATGGACAGCGATTGCGTGGATATATAAAAATGGGGTTGTCAATGGTGCAACATAACATACTATAATAGATCTTGGTTTATCTTGATGATGTTTTAATAACTTCCTATCACTGATAGTTTTTATAGCAAGTAGTGTTAAATTAATTTGTGTGGGGTTAGGTACAACTACAAAGCGAAAAATAACTTTAATTTCGGAAGTCGATGTCTTGATTCCGCATTTTCGTTTTTTGACACCGATTTCCGAAATTGAAGTAATTTTTCACTTTTAGTGTTTTTATAAAAAAGTTTTTATGATAAATAATTTCTAATCTGGTTTATACAGGATGTCCCTGGAAGTATGGATCAAATCGAATAAGGGCGTGGGCAAGGTCATTTCCAAACTTTTTGATCCTGAGAATGATTGATGATTGAGAATTATTTTACGGTTCAAAAGTTGTGACCAATTTTTTTCAATCGTTTCGCATAGTGCTCAAAGAAAAAAAAATCATTAAAAAAAACTATCAGGGCTGTCTAAAAAACTTAAATTGACAGTTCATGGTAGTTTTTTTTTTATGATTTTGTTCTTTGAGCACTATGCAAAGTGATTGAAATAACAAAAGTTGCTCATAACTTTTAACCGTAAAAAAATTCACCAACATTCTCAGGATCAAAAAGTTTAGAAATGACTTTGCCCTCGCCCCTATTTGATTTGATCCATACTTCCAGGGACACCCTGTATATAAGAAAATAAAAAAGCCGTCGCAGGTTTTTATGTTTAAGTGGTTTAACCGCCCATAATTTGGTTAAAAAACGGTCATCACTCATTATAACAGCACCTCTCCAACACAACAAATAACTTGTCATTCAAGTTAGGATTTTAAATCAACTGCATTAAAGTACATACGATGACAATAAAGAAAAGTGGACAGCTCGCGCCGTCCGCGCGCTTCAACGAGCAGCCGGCTACCCGGCGCGCGGAGAAACACCGATAAGCGGTACGCATACCACCACTCTTATAGCAGTATTATTTTAATCTTACTTCAGTGTGGGAAAGAGATGGAGCAATACAGGACATGCAGCTCAGGTGGTGGTAGGCCCCCAGACCCGGTTTGTGAACATTAGTTAGTATTAAGCGAGCGACGCGTTGACGCGCCTCGCCGCCCGCGTGCAGTCCTCGCGCCATTCGCACAGCTGTCTTCTCGTCGCGTCGTCGTCGCGTCAACGCGTCGCTCGCTTAATACTAACTAATGTTCACAAACCGGGTCTGGGGGCCTACCACCACCTGAGCTGCATGTCCTGTATTGCTCCATCTCTTTCCCACACTGAAGTAAGATTAAAATAATACTGCTATAAGAGTGGTGGTAGGCCCCCTGTAAGCTGGAAACTAGCCGTCGGCGAGTGGACGGTGAGCAACCAACTAGTAAGCGGCGCGCGAACAACAAGCTGTCGCCTCACCGGTGGCGTGCCAGCAGCGAGCGATCGTCTTGCTGACGGCGCGTAGGCGACAAGCGAATTAATTTCGTCCGAGGCGAGCCGTTACTGCGCTGGAGCGGCAGGGTAATTGCGTAACACACTATCAGTAGCAATCGGTTTCATTTTGACAATTCAACAACATTCATTGTGTTATTTACGTTATTGAGCAGACACTCTTTTCAAACGTAAATGGAGCAATGGATTAGCAATAAGTTTCAAAATTATTCAAATTGAGAGTAATAGTGTGTTACGCAATTAGGGTGCCGGGCGGCTATAATGAGTGGTGATCATGCAGTATGTGCGCTGGGCACGTGCCTTGGCATAATAGTTCCCACATTCATTAAATAAGTCAACTTATTAAAATAAAATAAAAACTTATGTTTCGATCTTGCTATTGTTTCTCTAAAGGTACGCACAGACATGCTCATTTCTAGCACGGTAGCATGCTATTATGGAGAAATTGTTATTTAGTAGCACATTGATCGAAAAATTATTAGTACTTAATGAGAATGCTTATTAAGTTTTTTATTTTCGATTTGCTTCGAGCGTATCTGCACACGATTATTTAAGAGTATGCTTAAAACTAGCATGCTTATTTCTAGCAAATGTTTACTGCTTTTAAGCATGATTTTTATAAGTATGTGTGTCAGCCCTTTACAAAGACCAACCTTAACAATTATCTATATTTTTTTTCTATAATAAAATCGTAGGAAAGTCAAAACTGTACATTGAATATTTTTTCAAAAGAATACTTGGGGCGTGATCTACAATCGATACCGAAGCCAAAAATATAGTTTTTAGAATTTTTGTCTGTTTGTCTGTTTGTCTGTTTGTCTGTCCGGGATAAACTCAAAAAGTACTGCATGGATTTACTTTAAATTTTGCATGAATATTACTAAGAGGTTAGGTCAACATATAGGCTACATATTATCACGCTATCCCCTACGGGGGAGCAGCTGTGAATCTTTATTTTTCTTACGCATTCTGTGACAGTGTGTAATCTAACGACGCATATCTAAATGTTGTTTTTGAGTAAGCCATGCTATTATCTGGCGTTACACTATAAAAACTACGCCATTTAAGTAACTTGGGCAGAGAAATATAGTTTAATGAATGTTAGTAGTATAAAGACAATTTTAGAACAGCGCCATCTATGAGATTTCATAAAAATCAAATCAAGTTACATGTTAACACTTTTTGGAAATTAATCATTTAAATTTGATCATGTTGGCGAGGTAAGTAGTTAGTTATTCTTAAAATTCATAGATGGTGATGTGCATTTTCTTCTTAAAAGTTGTATCGTATAGTTCGTTTTGACAAATTCAAGTTCCAACAAAACCCTCAAAATCTTGAGCAGAGTTGAGGAAGACAATTTAAAAAAATGCGGTGTTAAGTATTACAAAAAAGTTATGTTCATTGATGATGATCATTTCATTTCATGACACCCTCGCGGAGGCGAGCGTCAGTGACAGTCCCAGCCGCATGCGTCATCTGTTTGCCGTCATCTTGGTGTTTTGTGGAGTCGCGAACCCGGTGGTTTTGTGGGAGAAGTATCGCCATCATCTGTCTGAAGATTTTCTACGAGCTTTGAGGCGCGCTACTGGAGACGAAGTCGAAGTAACTGATGAACGCGTGCTGAACACCTGTCTCAGTTCACTTCAATATGTGATCATTTCTATCGGCGGCAATCCACTGATCGAATATGGGTTACCAGCTCCCCAATCATCACCGTATCAAGACCGTGAAAATCGGGAGTATAACGCTGAGACAAATTACGATCCAGGCGAAATGACCACCATACGAAATGACCATGTCGCTTTGTTCTCTTCAGAGCAAAAGCAAATTTATGACATGTCCTTGAAAGCGTTGGGCAAAACCAGGGTAAAATGTTTTTCTTGGATGCTCCTGGTGTAACAGGAAAAACATTTGTTACCACTGGCATACTTGCAGAGGTCAGGAGGCAAGGCAAAATTGCTATTGCTGTAGCGTCGTCGGGAATCGCTACCACACTGCTTCCGAGTGGCAAGACAGGACATGCCATGTTTAAAATTCCCATCGATTTAGAGAGCGCCGAAACGCCTGTTTGTGGTGTGTCACGTAACAGCGATAAGGGACACGTGCTCAAGGATTGCTCTCTGATCGTATTCCCATACGTACGGAGTGTACGATGGCCAATAGGAAGGCAGTTGAGGCCGTGGACAGAATCCTGCAGGACATCCAAAGGAACGAACATTTGATGGGTGGTGTAACAGTTCTGTTCAGTGGTGATTTTCGGCAAACGCTTCCGTGGTGACGCGGGGCTCGAGGGCTGACGAGGTGAATGCTTCGTTGAAACGATCTTCGTTGTGGTCACGAGTTCGTACGCTTCACTTGGCCATTAATATGAGAGCTCGGCTCGGCGGCAATACACGTGCTCAAGAATTCTCCGATGTCCTTCTAAGTCTTGGCGAAGGCACTCTACCAGAAGAGACAGGTGGTGCTTCCAGAGTCTCTCGGTAGAGTGGTATCCAGCTTAGAAGAACTAATTCGCTGTGTATACGGGGACATCAGTCGTATACCGCACCAGCAGAATTCTTGGGTGTGTGAGCGGGCCATTTTGATGCCCAAAAATGATCAGGCTGCAGCAATTAACGAATGGATTCTCTCGGAAATTGAGGGGAATAAAGTGGTCTACACCTCGATAAACACTGTTGTCGAGCAAGATGACGCCACACATTATCCCGTGGAATTTCTGAGCTCCCCGTCAGCAAATGGACTTCCAGCGCATACCATCAAGCTGAAGGTCGGTGTTCTCCTCCGAAGTTGTGTTAACCGCCTTAAAGTCATCTCGCTTCACAGACACACCATTGAGGCGGAAATTCTTACGGGTTGTGGCGTCGGCGAGGCAGTATTTATACCACGCATTCCCCTAATACCTCATAACTTCCTGTTCCAGTTCAAGCGCGTACAGTTCCCCGTGAGTGTTTGCTTCGCGATGACCATCAATAAGTCGCAGGGCAGCGGGTGTCGACCTCAGGACGAGTTGCTTCTCACACGGGCAACTGTACGTCGCTTGCTCCCGCGTCACCAGTCCTGACTCTCTTTACATTTTGGCTCCTGGCAGCATAACTACCAACGTAGTTTATAGGGAAGTGTTGTAAAGTATGATACCTTTGTACGTATTTTTATTCTTTTGTGTCCTGGAATGTATTCCTGCATTATTTTCTCTATTTCCTTCAGATCTTATGACTGAACTCAGTAGGATTCCCATATAAATCTCTTCACTTGCTTCGCTTGCAAAAAAAAACTTATATTTTAATGTTATTTTAAAAGTTGTGTACTTATAATGCTATAGCGACATTGGCATCTTAGGTATTTTTGGTGCTGTAGAGCATGCACGCAGACGACGTCGCGGGCAGCAGCTAGTAATTTAATAAAATTGAACTTACCCGCTGCTTTAAAAGTGGTCTCCTCGTTCACAAAATACTTCACGTACAGAGCTAGCACATCTTGAAAAATAGTTTCAGGAGCTTCCACTATACGTAAATTAATAAAAGTACCGTCTTTCTTCTTTGCCGAGAATTTAGACCACACTTTAGGAGATCCTGACATGTTGAGTGCAAAAAAATTAGTAGACAAAACCTTTGAAAAATTGTTTTTAGACCAATTCTCGTAAATTTTTATGTTTAGGATAAACACAAAATTTTTTGCCCGTACAAGCGTTAGAGCTGCTTTAACTTTGATTATTTATAGTATTCTACTTATAGGCACACTTGCTATCTTATCAGTAAGTAATGTAATCTGTTGGGCGAATAAAAAAAAGGAAAATACTTCAAGGATGTGACTATACAAGGTGTGAAAGAATAAACGCAAGTTCAGCGGCAGTTTGCGAATTTAGTTATGACTACAGGGTGCATTTGAAATCATGGGCATTATTTTAACCTAAGGTACTACTTATGATACTAATTGCATTAGGGCTACTATTACGCAAATCAAAAATATTATTAATGCAAGTATGGAAAACCTTAAAATGTAGTAAGTCATACAAAGTATCAAATTAGTTGCGCTTCTCGATAGCAAATGCGTAGGTACACTACGCCGTACGCGCGTCCTTGGGCGTGAATTCTTTGACCCCGCCCGACTCACGTGACATTCGTAAGTTGCCAATGAATTGATTCATAATAAATTCCAATTTTCCCTTCGTACTTTGCCGGCTTAGGACGGTCAAAACTACGTCAACTAACATACATTAAAAAAAAAACATTTACGTACCTAGCTTGTGGATTGTTTTGAAAAAACCTTATTTGTCGGTAAAGTGACAGAGGGTAAACGGGTGCTCTTCCACGAGCTTGTGCATGTGCTGGCACGTGAATAGACGAAAAATCCAACAGGTTCTGAGTGGTTCTGGTGGAATGAGACCCCGTGAAGGAATAGGGTCGTTCGGGTAGCGCCGATGGAACATTTCACGAGTTCATACTAAATTTCTTGTGCGATCGTAAATTACAACCATTTGTGGGTATTGTTGGTTGGTGTACCTAGCCTGCACATTACGCGGTCGAGGCATCGTGTACACAAACACACACACAACACACAACTACTACACTAACACTTAATACACTGCAATCCAAGCACCGTATGACGCGAGCGGCGAGTACGGCGATTACGTCACGGGATCAATAAATCAATTACGCGTCAATGCACCTGCGCAGTCGTTATGACACTGGTTCCGGGTTCGTGACTTCGTGTTGCGGCGGGAAGCATACCCCGCGCGGGGGTGATATTCGTATTTTTGCGAGTGAGGGAGTGGGACGGAGAGAGTTCAGGGAATCCCGCCGGACGGAATGTCTTGTAGCCCATTGTTATTATTACTTGTAAGGAAAAACCCGCGCGCGCGCAGGTGATGTTTGTTTACATTTCGCTTTGCGCTGTACTGCGCTTTAAGATTTTGATATTTCAACAATTATTGGCGTTAACGAAGTATTTTGTTTTAATTACTTTAAGTATTTATTTGCAATAATAAGCCTTGTGCAATTTGATTTACTACATTTTTAAGGTTTTCCTTACTTGCATTAATAATATTTTTGATTTGCGTATTAATAGCCCTAATGCAATCAGTATCGTGAGTAGTGCCTTAGGTTAAAATAATGCCCATGACATCGATTCCACCCTGTATATGCCGACCGCACAGTGGCGCCCTCATCGTTTGTTTGGTTATTCCCTACAATTTAGAATGAAAATGCAGAAAATAAGCACGTTAAGTTGTGCTTCACAAGATTATACGTTAATATTATTAGAAACGGTAGTTTTATATTGTTCAGTTTTATTATAATCCTTAAAACGGATAACAGTGGCCACTATATTCCGTTTTAAGGATTATAATAAAACTGAACAATATAAAACTACCGTTTCTAATAATATTAACGTATAATCTTGTGAAGCACAACTTAACGTGCTTATTTTCTGCATTTTCAACTTAACGTGCTTATTTTCTGCACTTCATGCGTTTAAACAAAAAACAATACCTACATCTCAAACAAGTGTGTACATGCAGAGAGGTTGTAAAAGAGTAAACTACTATGTATTCATAGAGACTGTGATCTCGTTACACAGGTTTGTTCCGAATTGTACCTTTATATTCATGTTCTGTGGTAAAAAAGGGAGTTAAAATAACTTAACTTACGAAAATAGTGTAGGTACAGAGGAGCTAAGAAATGTAAAATCTTTGTGTTTGAATTGAACATCTCCTGTTTTGATTATGATGTCAAATACTGTATTTATCAGAGCATATTGCAGCAAAATACAAATTATGCATTTTTGTCTGCGGGGCTGAACGAAGTACAACCTCTAAGAGTTAACTTGAGCCTTCGCTCGGATGACGTAAGCGCGCGGTACTGAGGCGTCAATGGCAAGAGTGATATCCAGGCAGGAGTCGGGAGAGGCTGCTCGGGTCTCAAGTTAACTCTTGCGGGTAGTAACGAAGTTTTGGGTACAATGCTACGTGCGTAGCAATTCCACGAGAAGCTGCAGAAGCAGCGCCTCCTTAACAACTTAAAAACACTTATATTTTGTAGCAGTAAGGGTACGTGGCTTTTGCAGTTCAAGAGCTTCGTTTTACCGACGAGCAGGTGATCAAACCTAAGCGCGGTTTTCGCTTAAGTATTTCTAGTAGTACAAAAAGGAAAAACACAATTTTTAGTGAGAGTAAACAAGACAGTAACTAAATTTTACGTTGGTTTGTTCTTTTTTGGGCGATGTAGGTATGTACAACGATAATTACAGGGTGGAATTGAAGTCATGGGCATTATTTTAACCTAAGGCACTACTCACGATACTGATTGCATTAGGGCTATTAATACGCAAATCAAAAATATTATTAATGCAAGTAAGGAAAACCTTAAAAATGTAGTAAGTCAAATTGCACAAGGCTTATTATTGCAAATAAACACTTAAAGTAATTAAAACAAAATACTTCGTTAACGCCAATAAATGTTGAAGTCATTCAATTTTTATTTTTGGAAATCTTAAACCTATTTACAATTAAACATAAAACGATGGTGTAAATTAAATAAACACACAGTCAAAAGTCAGAAAACAACCCGCCCCTGATCGTTCCCGGCGCAAAGGTGCCCATAACACTTGCCGCATTGCCTCGCTGAATAGCGATGGCCAACCTCTGCACCAAGAACGACCCAGAGCGTGAGTCACCGGTTGCCGCCCTGAGCTTACGGCCCAATTCCCCCACAAAAACCTTCGCTGCCCTACTCCAACTACCCAGGGTCTCCACAGCTACCGGCACAAAATAGTAAGGCTGCTCCAAGGAAGCGTATTTGAGCCTTTTTAAAGAGCAGGCGTCTTCAGCTGCGGCAGAGGCAGTGTGCGTGGTGCGACTCAGGTGACTGGCAGCGACAGTGCTGACGCAAGTTGCGTCCCAAATCAGGCACTTCCCGTTCTTCCATGGCACTAAAGTCAGCCCATCCGGTCTCTTACCATCACACCTGCTAAGACCTGTAGACTCAAGCACGCAGGGGACGTTTGCCGATATAAGGGCTCTTCGGACTATATCATTCAGGGCATGGTGACGCGGGAACCTCCCTGTGCAACGCCGACAACTCAGTGCGTGATGGCCATCGGCCTCCACCATGGAACCGCAGGTGCATATGTGGGGTTCGCACACCTTACAGCCCAGGCGGAGAGCCACCGCCACACGCAAAGAGTCATCGTCCAGTAGAGTGCCCAGGTGAGGTGAAGGAATCGCCTGTAACCACGCCCCAGACTCAGGTTGCGAAACTGCTCGTAGTCTAGCCTTAACGACTCCTGACGCACCTTCTAACAACTGCTCTTGGAGCAGCCCCACCCCTATGTCATCCCACGCCCGCTGAACATGTGTTGCCTCGGGGATTGTTGCATCCTTGTTGGGGGCAACCAAGCTGACACAGCATCCGACACAAAGGGCCCCCGTCACCATTAGTATTGAGTAATACAGTGACTAGGTTGGCAACCCCATGCGCAGACGCCAAGAAAGCCGGCAAACCCACATCCCGTGCGCAACGCACCCCGAGACCACCACATCGGATGGGCAGAGCCGCCTGTGTCCAATGGGGCCCATCTAGGGAGACATTGAGAACCGACTCCACCACCGATTTCAAGGCGTTGTCAAACGAGGAAACTTCCTCTGGACAGAGCCAAGTAGGGGTGGTCCGCAACAGATATGTTATTTTCGGAAGAGCGTAGCACATGCGCAGCAAGATAATCGCAACGTGCGCAGAAAGATCTTTAAGACGCTCGTGAGCAGAAAGAAGGAGCTGCTTTCGAGAAAAAATGGCTTCAGGAACTGCACTAAGAAAAATAGGGGATCCTAAGAGATTAAAATCGGAGCATGAAATTTCTCTGAGGCCAGGAAGAAAAGATTCAAAACGAGAAAAGTGTGTACGAGCCTCAGTACTACAGGGGAAGAATTCGCACTTCGCAGGATTTACCTCCAAACCCAGGTCTCTGAGGCGAGGGACTAGAGCTTCCAAGTCCTGATAAACGTCTTCCGGTCTGCCTCCGATAGTGCCATCGTCAAGGTACCACACGTTTAGGTATCAAAATCTTAAAGCGCAGTACAGCGCAAAGCGAAATGTAAACAAACATCAAATAATAGTAATAACGTCATAGAGCGGCCGACGACCTGCGCGCGCGCGGGTTTTTCCTTACAAGTAATAATAACAATGGGCTAAAAGACATGCCGTCCGGCGGGATTCCCTGAACTCTCTCCGTCCCGCTCCCTCACTCGCAAAAATACGAATATCACCCCCGCGCGGGGTCTGCTTCCCACCGAAACACGAACCCGGAACCAGTGTCATAACGACTGCGCAGGTGCATTGACGCGTAATTGATTTCTTGATCCCGTGACGTAATTGCCGTACTCGCCGCTCGCGTCATACGGTGCTTGGATTGCAGTGTATTAAGTGTTAGTGTAGTAATTGTGTGTTTGTGTACACGATGCCTCGACCGCGTAATGTCCAGGCTAGGTACACCAACCAACAATACCCAGTTGAATGGTTGTAATTTACTATCGCACAAGAAATTTAGTATCCGACCCTATTCCTTCACGGGGTCTCATTCCACCAGAACCACTCAGAACCTGTTGGATTTTTCGTCTTTTCACGTGCCAGCACATGCACAAGCTCGTGGAAGAGCACCCGTTTACCCTCTGTCACTTTACCGACAAATAAGGTTTTTTCAAAACAATCCACAAGCTAGGTACGTAAATGTTTTTTTTTTAATGTATGTTAGTTGACATAGTTTTGACCGTCCTAAGCCGGCAAAGTACGAAGGGAAAGTTGGAATTTATTATGAATCAATTCATTGGCAACTTACGAATGTCACGTGAGTCGGGCGGGGTCAAAGAATTCACGCCCAATGACGCGTACGGCGTAGTGTACCTACGCATTTGCTATCGAGAAGCGTAAAGTATTTGATACTTTCTATGACTTACTACATTTTAAGGTTTTCCATACTTGCATTAATAATATTTTTGATTTGCGTAATAGTAGCCCTAATGCAATTAGTATCATGAGTAGTGCCTTAGGTTAAAATAATGCCCATGACTTCAATTGCACCCTGTATACTTGTTTAAAAAACTTTCCACTTTCGATAATCAGTTATCTAATCATAACTTGCAGTTATCTCGCTCTTATATAATACAACAAGGAATAAAGATACTTTACCGATAAACAATAATTACGATAAAGATTTAGAAATGTATAAAATTGTCTGTTTTCATCAAATCATAAAATAATGATCAAACCTCCTTAACCCTGACATTCTTATACAAAATTTCCATGTAAATCTCTAAAGATTGAACTACACATGCATTAAAAGTAGGTACAGAATACACATTATATTAACATTAGTGGATATCAATCTCCAAAGAGATCCCTAAGCCGACCTCATAAGGTAACCACGTTAATAATACTGCTCAGAGTTTAATTGTAAGAAAACCAAATATTATCCACCACTTTTGGTGAAATCAAACATGCTATGATATGCATGCTAACATGTTATGCTAACATGCTATGCTATGCATGCTATGCTATACATGCTATGCCATGCAGCTATAGTGCATCGGTTCGAAGACTGGCTTACAAACCTGTGGTTTAATTAAGTTGGTAAGTTCCACTCCCAATTATTGATATTATTTAGTTTTGCTTCTCATTTTTACATGTGGGTGTCGAGCTCAGGACGAGCTGCTTCTCACACAGATTACCCTTTTCAGACCAAAACTACAAAACGTACTTAGTATACATGGAAGTTTTATAAAAATGTGGCTGTTGTTCTAGTATATTGTTCGTGTCTTACGACTTCCACGCGAACAAAGTGATGGGCTGAAGTTAGTACCTAAGTTAATATAACATAGTGTGCCAGAATATATGTAGAATAACGAAATAAATTATCTAACTTACCGTTTTAAAAAAGTCTACTAGCTAATTCAAAATCGATATTATTTTATCTTATCGTAGTATTATAATGTTAACCGATTAATCACCGCTAATGAGACACAACTGATTTTTCTATCGTGATGGGCCTTTATCGTGCCACGCCGCCGACCTTGATCAGTTATTGTATAATCTGCCTATAATGGAGGGGCGTGTAGCCACGTAATAACAGCCGCACGGGTTGATCGACCAGGTTAAGCTACGCTTGCCGCAATTGGTCCTTGGATGGGTTACCATCTTCAAGACCAAGACCCCTCCGTGTCTCAGAAAGTACCTACATTAAGCCGTCGGTCTCGCTGTCATTCGTGGATCTTTGACAGTCGTTACGAGTCATCAGTAGCCCGATAGTCTGACAGCCAGTCTTACTAAGGGGTTTCGTATTTACCCAGTAACTGGGTTGTGGAGGTCAGATAGGCAGTCGCTCCATTTAAAATACTGGTATTCAGCTGCATCCGGTAACGCTGGACGACCCCCACATAATTGGGAAAAGGCTAGGCAGATGATGAATCAGCCAATGTTTCACTGCTGAAACACAGGCCTACTCTGTGCGAGCGCGAATGGGCCGTAATCCACGACGCGGCCCGGGCCCAGTGCGGGTTGGTAGATGTCACATGTCGACACCTCCATGCAATAACATCGTAACTCACTTTTTGTGATTTTACAGGAGAGCGATTTTAAAGTTTGAAAAATTATACCAAACTCAAAACACCCCGTACAATTTTTTAAGCTGGCTCTATTTAATATAGTTTAGGCGGACTATAAATAGTTAAGTAATAATAGTTAAGTAATATAATATTATAATATAATAGTTTAGTAATAGTTAAGTAGGTTAAGTTGTAAAAGAAAAATTGATTTTTTGCAATTATATTGTTGACAAAAAATATTTTTGGATTAGTTACAATACTTTGATGTTGGTTTATTTTTAGAAACGAAAGGGAATAGAATTACAATGATAGTACAGAAAAAATGCATTTTTTTTTACATAACAATGCCGTTGTAACTAAATTTTTGGAAAAAAGTGAGTTACGATGTTATTGCATGGAGGTGTCGATGTCTTCGAATTTATTTTATCTTATTGAGATTTAACTAAGTTTCCGCCCTCTTTAATTTGGGTAAACATGTTTATCCACGATTTGTGATGCGGGAAACTGAAAATGTCGAAAAAGTTAGTGAACACACCCACATACAACTTTTGTTAGAAGACAGTTTCGTTGATCGAATTTCTAAGTTATAAAGTATTGGAAAACTGACCAACTGGAGTCAAGTGCGATATTATTATATACTTTTACAGATGTGGTATAAATAGTAAATAAGTATAAAAAAAAAAAAGTAAAAGTCATAGGTAAATAAGATATTATAATTTTATTTTAATTTACATGTACGGTCGTTTCGGTCAATCATTTTGATAAAACCTCTCTTTACCTATATATTTTAAATAGGTTATACCGTACCTGTATTCACTATAGTCTAAACTGAATATTGTTATCCTTGAAAATTATAGATATTTTTTTCTGTAAGCTATGATAAATTAACTCGTTAATTATTTTGTAGTTAGGTATCTCCAGTGCTATTCTGTAAAAATCTCACCGTGAAAACAAAGGTAAAGTGAGCTGTCATTCCATGATCGGCTGATCTTCGTGAGCATTATCTTTAATATGCATCTTTATTTTTTTTTTTTTGGAAAAATAAAAACATACATGATGTTTGTTATGCTAGCTATAAGCTCAAATCAAAACTAGAAACACTACACAAATAATATGCATCAAACACTACAAAAATAATACGTAACAATTTTTCGAAGGCTTATTAACAATAGCTTTTTGTTTTCAGTGGTCTAAAACGTGCGGCTGGTCACAATTTCGTGTGGTCTCACTTACTACCATACTCTCATGTCCCGTGAGTATTTGAAGTAGCATGGAGTAATTAGTTCACGAGAATACGACATCCTATTTGATGCGAGTATCATGTTGGTAACTCCTGACCACCGGGATTTATGACAGTCCTTGTTGGTTGTCAATTTACTGGGATTATGTTTGACAGAGATATCATGGAGTACAAGTTGCTGGGGAGATTATTGCACCACTTCTACACACGTCTAAATACAAGGAAATTGTGAAGGGTTGACGTAACTTTACAGGTTACCTCAGACGTTTAAAAAAGTGCTGAATCCCATTATGTCTCCGATAAGAATAAGTTATCAATAGGTATGCTCTCTATTACAAAGGACTAAATAAATACAAAAAAAAAAAATACATATCTATACATATAATAAAATCGTAGGAAAGTCAAAACTGTACATTGAATATTTTTTAAAAATAATTTTTGGGGCGTGATCTACAATCGATATCGAAGCCAAAAATATAGTTTTTAGAATTTTTGTCTGTTTGTCTGTTTGTCTGTCCGGGATAAACTCAAAAAGTACTGCATGGATTTACTTTAAATTTTGCATGAATATTACTAAGAGGTCGGGTCAACATATAGGCTACATATTATCACGCTATCACCTACGGGGGAGGGGCTGTGAATCTTTATTTTTCTTACGCATTCTGTGACAGCGTGTAATCTAACGACGCATATTTAAATGTTGTTTTTGAGTAAGCCATGCTATTATCTAGCTTTACACTATAAAAACTACGCCATTTAAGTAACTTAGGCAGAGAAATATAGTTTAATGAATGTTAGTAGTATAAAGATAGTTTTAAAACAGCGCCATCTATGAGATTTCATAAAAATCAAATCAAGTCACATGTTAACATTTTTTGGAAATTAATCATTTAAATTTGATCATGTTGGCGAGGTAAGTAGTTAGTTATTCTTAAAATTCATAGATGGTGATGTGCATTTTCTTCATAAAAGTTGTATCGTATAGTTCGTTTTGACAAAAAAGTTATGTTCATTGATGATGATCATTTCATGTCATGACACCCTCGCGGAGGCTAGCGTCAGTGACAGTCCCAGCCGCATGCGTCATCTGTTTGCCGTCATCTTGGTAATTTGTGGAGTCGCGAAGCTGGTAGCTTTGTGGGAGAAGTATCACCATCATCTGTCTGAAGATTTTCTACGAGCTTTGAGGCGTGCTACTGGAGACGAAGTCGAAGTAACTGATGAACGCGTGCTGAACACCTGTCTCAGTTCACTTCAAGATGTGGTCATTTCTATCGGTGGCAATCCACTGATCGAATATGGGTTACCAGCTCCCCAATCATCACCGTATCAAGACCGTAGAAATCGGAAGTATAACGCTGAGACAAATTACGATCTGGGCGAAATGATCACCATACGAAATGACCATGTCGCTTTGTTCTCTTCAGAGCAAAAACTTTATGACACCGTCCTTGAAAACGTTGGGCAAAACCAGGGTAAAATGTTTTTCTTGGATGCTCCTGGTGGAACAGGAAAAACATTTGTTACCACTGGCATACTTGCAGAGGTCAGGAGGCAAGGCAAAGTTGCTATTGCTGTAGCGTCGTCGGGAATCGCTACCACACTGCTTCCGAGTGGCAAGACAGCACATGCCATGTTTAAAATTCCCATCGATTTAGAGAGCGCCAAAACGCCTGTTTGTGGTGTGTCACGTAACAGCGATAAGGGACACGTGCTCAAGGATTGCTCTCTGATCTTATGGGGTGAGTGTACGATGGCCAATAGGAAGGCAGTTGAGGCCGTGGACAGAATCCTGCAGGACATCCGCAGGAACGAACATTTGATGGGTGGTGTCACAGTTCTGTTCAGTGGTGATTTTCGGCAAACGCTTCCCGTGGTGACGCGGGGCTCGAGGGCTGACGAGGTGAATGCTTCGTTGAAACGATCTTCGTTGTGGTCACGAGTTCGTACGCTGCGCTTGACCATTAATATGAGAGCTCGGCTCGGCGGCAATGCACGTGCTCAAGAATTCTCCGATGTTGTTCTAAGTCTTGGCGAAGGCACTCTACCAGAAGAGATAGGTGTACAGGTGGTGCTTCCAGAGTCTCTCGGTAGAGTGGTATCCAGCTTAGAAGAACTAATTCGCTGTGTGTATGGGGACATCAGTCGTATACCGCACCAGCAGAATTCTTGGGTGTGTGAGCGGGCCATTTTGATGCCCAAAAATGATCAGGCTGCAGCAATTAACGAATTCTCTCGGAAATTGAGGGGAATAAAGTGGTCTACACCTCGATAAACACTGTTGTCGAGCAAGATGACGCCACACGTTATCCCGTGGAATTTATGAGCTCGCTGTCAGCAAGTGGACTTCCAGCGCATACCATCAAGCCGAAGGTCGGTGTTCCGATTATGCTTCTTCGGAACCTATCTCCTCCGAAGTTGTGTAACCCGCCTTAAAGTCATCGCGCTCCACAGACACACCATTGAGGCGGAAATTCTTACGGGTTGTGGCGTCGGTGAGGCAGTATTTATACCACGCATTCCCCTCATACCTCATAATTTCCCATTCCAGTTCAAGCGCGTACAGTTCCCCGTGAGTGTTTGCTTCGCGATGACCATCAATAAGTCGCAGGGGCAGATACTGAGCAGCGGGTGTCGACCTCAGGACGAGTTGCTTCTCACAAGGGCAACTGTACGTCGCTTGCTCCCGCATCACCAGTCCTGACTCTCTTTACATTTTACCTTCTGGCAGCATAACTACCAACGTAGTTTATAGAAAAGTGTTGTAACCTTTGTACGTATTTTTACTCTTTTGTGTCCTGGAATGTATTCCTGCATTATTTTCTCTATTTCCTTCAGTCACGTCTTATGACTGAACTCAGCAGGATTCCCATATAGCTCTCTTCACTTGCTTCGCTTGCAAAAAAAACTTATATTTTAATGCTATTTTAAAAGTTGTGTACTTATAATGCTATAGCGACACTGGCATCTTAGGTATTTTTGGTGCTGTAGAGCCTTCACGCAGACGACGTCGCGGGCAGCAGCTAGTTAAAAAATACAAAATAAAAAAAATACATTCCTCAAACTTCTGCTGACACTATTGATGAATACAGATATCGTAATAATCAGCCTATAATGTGCCCACTGCTGGGACTCAGGCCTCTTCTCTGTGAGAAGGAATACATACATGACATGTTATATAATAACAATAATAAACAAGCCCGATTCCTATACAACACTCGTTAATTAAAATAAGGTTGGCATACTTCGCCCGTCGCATTCTGGATTCCGTAATATCTCAAAGAGGTGTCTCTACAGGTAATCTTATTATGCAGACGAGCCATGTTTCTCGTACTACGACGACATCCTGCCCGCAACTTGACGATGTCAAAGCCAACTTGTTCAGCCATATTGCTGTTTGAAGGTAATGTCTGATTTAAATAGCTGATATCTTGTTTCGGCTTCTTTTCATGTGTTTTGAGTACGTTTTTGAGGGTTGGTATTGTTGGTTGTCTCAAAGCGAATTTCACCAATGAAACTGTAAGCAATTAGCACATCTAAGCGGCGTTTAAGACCTGACTGTCATCATTGACACTGACAGGCTCTCTTAAGAGCGGTTTAGATGTGCAGATTGCATTTCATTGGTGTAATTCGCCCTCGAACACCGCTGATGCAAGCAATATAATTAAATAACGGTCGAAACTTTTCGACACTCTTTATCGTCCCATAATTATAACTCATCTGTTCTTACCATGTTCCATATAAGCTATATTTTATTTATTCATCACCTGTGTTGCGTGTTATTGCATTTTTCCATCAGAAATTTCTCAGTAGCAGGCCAGTACCTATCTTTCTGTATTCGTGCCGAGTTAGTGATAATAGGCTAGCCCCCTTTTACATGGGATTACAAAACTCGAAAAAGTAGGTAGTACTGTAGGTACACCTTTTTTTTTGAGGGTGGGAAATTATCAAATAACTTGTCCCGCTTTGGGCGGAGCGGAAGGGCGTGTCAGACTTTTACTGACTAAAACCCACCCGTGTTCCTTCAGTTGCCTATGCCAAGGGCCACGGTATCTCTCACGAACAACCCGCGACCCTGGCAGGCATCGGCCCTAGCGGACCTAAGGCTATATATATATATCTACCTACCTACCTACCCTAACCCTATTGTAGGTACACCTCTGTGTAACCCTTCGGGGTGAGGCGAATAAGGGGCGTGTGGAATTTAGGTCATCCATGTATCGGAGGTAAGGAATAACCTGACCATTTCTCCTCAGCAGATAGCCTAGATCTGAATCTTCCAGCAGTGTGCTGCGAGGATTCAAGGCTAAGGAGAACCAAAGCGGACTCAAACTGTAGCCCTGAAGTATGCTTCGCTCGATTCTTATCGGGTAAGTATTCCTCTGGATATTTCGACATCCTGGATAGCGAAGGACCGTCCTCCGTTGCATACACGACCCGCTGCTCCATTAAAGCGTGCTATTTTATGTCATACCTGAATTTAAAATTGACAACAAAAAAATATAGGGACAATCTTTATAAATGAGTTAGCTCAGTTCGACGCAATCAGCCTACATTTTCAATTAAGCCGACCTAAATGAGTGGAAATCGTTTATAACGCTAATTGGATCCCGCTGATCGTTAATAGATTACAATACAGCACACACCTGCTCGCTCGTATTCATACATTAAAGCTCCTATTCAATATTGATAGATTAATATACATAGGCAATACAGAAAAATTTGAGAGACAAAAAGGCTCTAATATAATATCGGCTCTAATATATAAGGCAAAAATTCATAATTTAGGAAAAAATATTTTGTAGAGATAAAATGGATCCATTATCAAAAAAAAACATTTGGTGTAATCCCAGCTGAATTTACACAGTAGTGCTCAATCTAACAGGTATATGTTTACTGTGTATTAAAATATTCTTTTATATTTTTTTTTTATTTCCCTATAGACTTGGTCTTTGACAGAAGCTCAGAAGTCGAAACACAGAGTTTGCCAAAGAGCGATGGAGCGTAGCATCTTATAACATATAAACTCACCGAGCAAATTCTTGAAAATATTAAAAAAAAACGTTAAAATCTGTTTGAGTTTATTATTTATTTATATATACTTTTATTGTACACCAGAAAATACATAACAAAAAAAAAAACAATTATTACTACAAAACAACACAGTACAACAGTTTCAATGTTTTCAGTTAATACTTAAGAGGAAATGCGTTTGGAGAGACTTTTGAAAAAGCCTAAGTAAAAAGTCATAATTCGAGGTTTAGTTCTCGCCTATTTCTCCCCTAATATTGGACCAATTTAAAAGATATTTTATAAACTGAATGAAAAGGATATATAATGTGTCCCTATGTTTTTCTTTTTTCATTAATAGTTTTCAAATTCGTACACTAGGCCTCTATTGACAGCGGTTTGAATCGGCAATTTTGAACATTTTTTGAGGGTTGTAGAGCTTATAAAAATAATGTATCATCAAAAAGGAAAACATAGGCACAAGAGCGTGTCTATGGAGAAAAGACCACCCGAATTTCCTCTTAACACTTTCACTGCCACAGTGGTTTTTACCTTGTCCTTGGCGATGCCGCCTACAGATCGCCGGTGAATAAATGAAGTTATAAAACTATGCTATCGTTTTCAGTAGAAAATACAGCAAAATTACTGAAATATCGATAAAATATTAATACACGCCAGGCGTGTTGCCGGCACCTCGAGAAAATTAACGAGAACACGACAGTTGTGTCAGTGGCAGTGAAAGTGTTAAGATACGATACGCTACAACCAGCAGCATAAGCATCTATCTATTACATAATTACTGTAAATTTAAATCGCTTTTAGTGTTTTTGTGTGTGACTGCGTTGTTCTTCTAAGTAACGGATTTGTATGTGGTTATCACCATTGTTTAAGAGAATTTACTCTAGAAGATTTATGTGTAAGTACCTAAAATCAAATTAAACTTTTATATAATAAAGAACCATCGTAAAACCGTGTGAAGCAGGGTGAGTTGCTAGTTAAAATATAAAATTAGTATTCAACCAGTGCTTCCAGATTCACTGTAATTACCTACAGTAGATTTACTGTATTTTAGACCTATTTTTCTATCAATATGTAAACAAAGTTTGTCTGTAATTTTACTGTAATCGATTTTGAAATCTACTGTATTGTTTTTAGAAACTCCTGTATTTTTTAGCTCGCACCACTGTAATTTTACTTTTGGGATCTGGAAGCACTGTATTCAACTAATATTACAGTTATAAAATGAAGAACACGTCACTTAGCAGGTAAATCCCTTGCTTTGACACCAAACAGGTTGGAGGGCAGTCCAGTTTTTCAACAGACGACAACATAGAGGATTGCTGACATAAATCACGTGTCGTTTGTAAGCGAGCGTAATTATATGAAAACTCCCGAGACACGTTTCATGTGGTTTGTCCCTTTAATTATGACGTCACAACCAACGGTTCAATGCCTTTATGACAGTTTTTTTAAATATTTTGAAATGTTCATTTCACCAGTAATGATATTTTTCTGATGTCAAGATTATTGTTTCTAAAATTCTACAATTTAAAAAATAGGTTACAACTATCAGAACCTTTTTATTAGTTAAGATCTAAATGTAACTGGCTGATTTTCGTCAAGCAAATGTACAATGCCATATAATATGTTTCCTCATGATATTCTTTTTCAAACCAATTTTAAGTTGTTTGAAATCAGCCTGTTTATTAATATTTTTTTCACTAGAGAGAACTCAATGCTAGAGAGAATGTCTAGTGAAAACAAAACAATATATATAATTATATATAGTCTAAAGAAGCTGAATAATAATAATTTTATAAATATTTATAGACAGAAGTTGTTGGTAAATCTTTCTAAATAAAAAAAATCTTTAAAAATAAAACAAAGTCGGGTTAGTTACACCATTTACAACTCATGAACGGCTGGCTGAACCGTTTTGTATGATCTTTGACATCTTTGATCTATTGAATTTGACTCCGCCTCGAATAGCAGAATAACTGTTAAAACATGGGAAAAATAAATGAAAAAAAAAATTAAGATAATTTATTTTCTCAGACATTCGTTCACGGTATTGATTATGAGGCGGTACAAAGGTCGCCGGGTTAGCTAGTATTTTCATAAAATTGTAATACTTCTTAGGTAATTATTAAAGTAAATGGTAGTCTAGGTAATAGGTTAGGTATTCAGAAAAAAAAAACATATTTTACAAATATAATGTACTTCCTATTGTTAGTAGATACGTTGCCGCTTTGTTGTGATAGAATATTAATAAATCTCTTGTAAAATACATACAAATAAAACCTTACTAACAAAAAAACGTCTCAAAAGGTTTTGCGCGAATACCATCAATTCTCGAAGAAGCATCCTTTTTGATTCATTTTACAAAATAATTTGTACTTAAATGCCTAGATGTGGAAGGAGCAGGCATTGAATCATCCATGCTGGCAGCAGGTTGGTCTTACGTGTTGGAGATGCCATTCTGAAACATTAACAATAAACAAAAGTAGCCGTTCGTAATATGAACTACTGGTCCATATTCGAAACGTGTCGGTGGTCCATATTCAAGGACAACAATACACATCATACAATTCAAGGTTATTTTTGTCACCAGCACATCAAGCTACCCGAAACTGTCAAATTTTACCAATCAACTTTGAACTTTATGCTTTAGAGATAAAATTGAATATCTATTAAAAAAATTTGACAGATTGTAGTAGCTTGATGTGCTGGCGTCTGTAAATATAATTACAAAAAGGATATTATAATCTTATGTGAATAGACAATTATTGAAGTATAGGTAGTAGATGTAGGTACAGATGCCAGCACATCGAGCTACTACTCGTACAATCTGTCAAATTATTTAATAGATTTTCAACTTTATCTCTCAAAATTGATTGGGAAAATTTAACAGTTTCGGGTAGCTTGATGTGCCGGCGGCGTCTGTACCTACCAAAAAAAAACATATTATACAAATATAGGTATCGTACTTGCCATAGTTAGTACTTTGTTGTGATAAAATATTAATGAATTTCGTATTAACTACACAAAAATAAAACCTTACCAAGAAAAATCACTGTCTCAAAAGTTTTCGCGCGAATTTCATCAATTCTCGAAGAAGCCTCGAGTATTTGCGAATTGGTCGATAGATATTCAAAAGTTCAATCTGAAGCAACAGGCGTCTCCTGGTGGTTCTGGGAAGATGGGAAGTTCCTTCAAAGTTTGCCATCTTTATTTATTGCTGACGGAACACGTCTCTGGTGGAGTGAAATCTGCAGCTGCGAGTTTTATTCATAAAGTTCCTCATGAATAATCTTCGTCGACGCTGAATCCATTCAGGACGACGGCGACGAAGTAATTTGTTTGCTTGTATTTTTGGGCTTTATTTAAATTGCCTGTTACATTAAACCCGATACCTACCTACCTTTGTAGATTTTAGTTTTTCTTATCTCTTTATTATGTCTGAAAATTACCATCACGATTGGCGATATTTAAATTAGGTGCAAATGATGTCTGTTATACCTAGACTTATTTGTTGTCGATAAAAGACGTTTCCACATTGTTGTTTTACAGGTTTTTGACAGAAAACTACTGCATCGAAAAATGTGTTAAGGGCTTATCCACTTGGCTTAAATAAGTCATCTTTTTTAAGAAGAGAGGAGATATTTAGAAAGCTTCTGATTAAGTCAAGTGGAATAAGCACTTCATTAATATCTAACCTTAGTTAGTGCCTTACTTTTTCCTGAATGTGTGTCACCTAGCTAAGTCTTAGCCGAGAAATGTGTAAAACAGAGCACTCGTTTGCTTCGTTAGCCGATATCCGCTGCCAAATGAACGAGTAGATTGACAATTACAGTTCAATTTCCAGTACCACCAACTGTCCAAGCGCCCTTGGCACCAGTGCCCAGCACGCCCATATTTGCTCTCTAATATGGTGAAAATTTTCCCGTTGACTTGTTCAAAAGCTGGGATTATGTTATTATCACACATCGAGCTAGAGAAAGAGACTGTCAAATAGGTATGAGTCAGAGAGACAAGACTCTTCAAAGCCAAACTTTTTTTTGGGCGAAATTTCCCATACATAAATACGTCTACTCTAGTAGGTACTGTAATCTTCTTAATATTAGCGTTTCGATGGTAAATAGGAACTTTCTTGTCCGTGTTTATGTTAAGCCCAAGCAGTCAAGCGAGTTCGCTTGGCTGAGGATCTTATGACTGTATCAGCGTACGGAGTTCCGTACGCTGATGCAGTCATAAGATACGCTTTTTATTTTTGTGTGTGTTGAAATATGGACGTTGTCTGAAATAAATGTTTATTATTATTATTATTATTTTGATTTTATATATCTCGGGACCATGGGGTCCCGGTCCTTTGGAAGGCGTACGAGGGGCCGAAACCAACTCGCAGAGGATGAAATGTGGCACCGACCGATGATTATCCCTGTATGCACTATGAAAGTACACCCAAGGATAACCCTCGGTTGGTGTAGGACTATTGCAGTATTGGAAAAATAAAAAGTTGTACTATGGGTTTGCGAGGTTAAAGTGGATTGGTTACCAAGAACTATGGAAGAATTATGGCCCCTGCCTGATCAATGTTTTATATGTACACGGATAAAATATATATATTATTATAAGATCCTCAAGTTCACGGGTGACATTCGCAACATGGAAGGTTTACACTTGCTTGAGTCGCCCATAAACCCACATTTGTGGAGATTCTCTTTGCTATGGCCGACTTGAACTTAACCGATCTACTGAAAAAACTGGATAACTTGTGTGTCAAATTAATGTTTCTTAAAACAAGGGTCAAGATGAATGATTAACTTTCATGGTTATTCATGTCAGTTTAGTTGCTATATCAAAATCAAAAAAACGTTGTAGCTTATGACATAAATAGGTTAATCGGTAACTGTTGCAGTTCTAACCAACAGAAGCTGGAACACAATTTTGAGAACTTATTTCATTGTATTTCACCTTCATTTTGTGAAACTTGCAGATTCATAAAATGAAGGTGAAGGTGCAGCGACCTTGGGTAGCTAGACCAATAAAGCATTTCATATTCTGCGTACCTATCTTATAAAGCTAGGTGAAGTTTCAGGCTAAAACTAATACCGGGTTTAATATATACGAACTTACGGCTTCACTAACAGTCGTAAATCGAGATTGAGAAACTTCGGCGCACCTCTTTCTCGCTCATTCACGTCTTGAAACACTAGGATTAACCATAGTACACTATATTGTACAATATTAGCATTTCATACCTCTATTAAAATGCATATCCCTGGTATTATTATTTTGTCCATGTAGCTCTTATAAAGAACAGTACATCAGCTCCTTTCGTTGGTAAAATTATTTCATTTGGAAAGCTCCTTTGAATAAGGAATTAAGAATAAGGCAAAAGTATGGTAAGAACGTATTGCAATCACCAATCATACTTTTGCCTGAGTCTGAGTACCGTACAATTTTCCTTCCCGTAAACTTTTTTCAAACACAAATTCGGTGTGCGCTTATGACCACACGATCAAAACTTACGACTGTAGCCGAGTATACGCGATTCACCGTCACCGACCAACTGGAGCTGAGCATACCCGATTCAGCATCACCGACCAACTACAGCCAAGTACGAGTACCTATACCCTATTCAGTGTCGCCGACCCTAGCGTGACGGTTTAGTGCGCCTAAAGAAGTTTTCATTTCAAAAATTGCAATGAGCGTTTGCTGAAATGTAGGTACTATAAATTTTCCGCACAAATAAATCTGTATTCGACGTTACGAATTGGGAAAATTAGAGAGAAACACTGGACACATTGTGCTATTACCGGCTAATACGATTTATAATAGTTTATACACTAGAGTGAACTAATTAGAATGGACCATCGTTCATCATTTGTGCGACCACAATTAATTCGCTGTGACCGATTGTCATTTGTTTAAAATGGACATCGTGACAGGTTTTGTTGTTCTCGCTGTACAAGGGTATTTTGGCGCGTGTCCAAAATTGAACTAATACTGCCATCTTGTTGCATCGATACAATTTTTCGTATGTTTACCATGAACTTTGTCAATGTCATTCAAGAGCCAAAACATGCTTGTTGCATTGTACAAACGTCTATATTTTCGTCATCATTATCATCATCATCGTTCAGTACAACGATGTCCACTGCTGGCAATAGGCTAGTTTCCACCATCAATAAATTGAAAATCTATTTAGTCCGTCAGTTAGAGTATTGGAAAATAATGGACACGTATTTTTTGTTTTTGTAATTCAATGAATATTGACAAAGATAAAACGCATCAAAACTCGGGAGTGGGGGGGGGGGGCTCGTGGCGTCAGAACGCACTAAAAATTATACCAAGGTGTGGCGTATTGAGAATTTTAAAAGGGTCGTATCTTCGTCAATTTTGGTTTACGTAACTAAAGAAAAAAACGGGTCAAATATTTTTTGATAATCTAACTGGGGCGGACTAATTAGATTTTTTCAGTTGACAAGCCTATAGGCCCAGGCTGCCAGGCATTGCCGTACTGATCCTGTAGGTACCTGCCGCATCCAGCTGATCAAGTGATTATGCTAAAAATATATTTTCTTTTTCATATGTCCATCCAAAACTTCAAATCTTAGAAATTGCCGCTATCTAATGTACTATTTTTAGCTGCTTATAAGTCTCTCTCTTCATTTGCCTTTTCCTGCATCGTATTCTAAATCAATGCATCCACAAAGAGATGTATTACCAACTCATCTTTAAATCATGACCTAATCCCAATTCAATGTATCTACTAACATACCTAAATTGATGGACAATTCCGCGTACAGTTACCTAGTTCTCGATAATTGGAATTAGCTCCCATGCTCCCGGGTATATCGACGTATCGGCGTAAAGGCCATTGCCAATTTACGAATTCAGATGGCACTAATTTGCCCCTGGGACTTGCAAAAGTGACCGCTTTGTGTGACGTCGCATTTGGACAAGGGAATACTGAGATTGGGATACTTATACTGTTTTAAATAGAAGAAAAAGTACGGTCTATTTATTTATTTAACCATTTGTGTATACACATTATATAAACAGAAAAGAAAAAAAAGAACAGAAAATGAGTACAAAGGTGATGCTTATTTCTAAAGAAATCTGTACCAGCATACCTGCGATAGGAAAGTACATAAAGAAATTTAGACAGTGAAAGAGTAAAAGAGAAACTAAAATACATAAAATCAAAAACAATAAAATAGAATAAATTTTCATACTGCAACCTACCCAACTTATCCGCAAATAGTGATATTTGTTTTAGTTTAAAGGCTCCTGCAAACAGACGCGACACGCGACACAAAGGCACCGCTCGCGATTCACGTCACGTGTCGCGCTTGTTTGAAGGAACCTTAAAGGGTTCGGGTGTACTTTTATTTGTATTTTGGCAAACGTCGGAAAGCCGACATTGTCGGCAGTAAATACTTTGAATAACTTATTTATGAAAAAAAAAAAGTTCAATGACGTGACCGGTTGTGACCTAATCGTGACCTAACCGTGACCTTTTCCCAACTATGTTGGGGTCGACTTCCAGCCTAACCGGATGCAGCTGAACACCAGTATTTTAGATACAGTGACTGCCTATCTAACCTCCACACCCAGTTACTGGATAACACGATACCCCTTGGTAAGACTGGTTGTCCGACTTTTAGGACTTCTGACTAGCCGTAATTACTGTCAAAAGCCGAATGAGCCCGGGAACAACCGAGCCATGGATGGTCACCCACCCACAAACTGACCGAAGCATACATTAAACTTCGATCGACCTGTGCAGCTGTTATTTCTTACATCTACGCTTCTTTTAAGTCTGAATAATACTAATTTTATATTCCGGCAATAATGAACTTAGAAGACTAAAAACAAAAATAGAAAAGAATTGTATTTAACATTTTAGTGGTTTGATAATATATAGGCATTTCATTCCGGTTCATAAGGAAGAAAAAAAGAAGGATTGAAAATGCGTTTACTTGCGGTAAACATGATGCAAAGAAAGAACACATACTAAAAACAGAACAAGTTGGGGGAATATTATTCTGGGGCAATTCAGTAGACAGAGAACTCGTATTCAGAGCCCAAAAAAGATGTATCAGAGCGATGTGTGGCCTAAAAAGCACAGACAGTTGCCATTCGTTCTTTGTACGATTAAAAATCCTTACCTTGCCATCTTTATACATATACGAAACGAATGTGTTCGTCAAATCCAACATTTCATTATATAAAACAGCTACTAAAAGCTATTACCGAAAACTACGCGATAAAAATAAGTCTGAACTTGAAGTGACTTATGGAAAGACTGCACTAATGAATAAGACTACGTTCTGTATGGCCCAAAAAATATTTAACAAACTACCTGAGAAAATAAAAACGCTAAATCTGGATAACTTCAAAAAAGAACTATTGAGAATTTTGATAAACAAATGTTATTACTCAATAAAGGACTATTTGGACGACAATTCTATAATTACTGCTTCACAAAATTGCACATTACCCGACTTATTTTGATGATCTTGAATTTTATTGGCATTGGCACTAATATGACATGTACCTAACTTAATCTTTTTGACATTTTATTGAAACTAATTTAATATTTAATTTATAATGATATGCATATGCCTAAAAATATTGACTTAAATAATGACATAAAAGTTTGCTTATTGAGGTTGTACATCACCTGACCTATATTGATAATCCTTAATTGTATTTGACATTATGAAACTTAATATCTGACATTTATTGATACTAATTTTACTTGATATGTCATGATATGAGTGTGCATATTATTATTATTATTGACTTTATATAAAAGTTCACACAATAAAATTGCATGTCACCTAACCTATTCTGATGGTTCTGAATTATATTTTACATTGGTATTGATATGACATATAATTAATTTAATCTCTGTGACATTTAGTGAAACTGATATAATTTAATCTAATTTGTAATGGTGTGCCAATTAATATTAATTTTGAATTTATTAATGATGTGAAAGTTTACATAATCTCAAAAGGAAAATGATAATTGACAATGTTAATTATATATATTTGTACGCCTCACGGCAAAACATAGAGAATCTATCTATTTTTAATACCTCGCACTCCGTTGTAATCTGACCTATGTTTGCAAATAAATAATTCTGGTTCTGATTCTGAATATAAGCGTCACATCTGGATGTGACGCATATTTTCCCCCGGCAAACTGGTCATGGCTCAGCATAATGCTGCGACCCTACGTTTTAAGACGTTATTTCTCCATAAAAATATGGTAAATCATTGCGTAATTAAAAAACACAATACTGATTCATGTTTAATGAACAATAAGCAAGCATCCTAATTAGGAGGCTGGTCCTATTTCTATGGGAACGTGGAACAATAGGACTCATTGTTGGTGCTCATTTGAAAGGGTTCATACTTAGGAAAATTTTAAGCATTTTGTTAAAGGCATTATTAAAATAAAATAGACAAACTTTTCTTGAAATTTTATTTTGTTACTAGCAATGGCTGCTTATTTTGAAATACTTTGCAAATATCTTCTAAAAGTTTTCATAGAGTAAAAATTTAAAACAACTTACGAGTTGTTAATTTTTTGAAAAGTTTGTAGCTGTTTCGGTGATTCTGGGCCTGTAATGCACGAGGTTGAGTACTAATGTGACTTTTTCAATTCCTATGTAATCAAAGGGCTTCAAAATATTTGTCTGCATCGCTGTCAACAGGAAACGTGCCTAACAGGCTGGCAACATTGCCACGTTGCGCGTTGTATGGCAAAAAAATATTATTATTTATTTATTTCCCCTCCTTTTTATATACTTGTACATAGTATTATTATTATTTTAAGTCCGTTAGATAAAAATAAGGTATAACCTAACTAAAAAAAAAATTCCTACCTATATTCTTTCCGAGTTTTTTTTTTTAAATAAAAATCTATCTAGCCATTTCTCAACTATGTTGCGGTCTGCTTCCAGTCTAACTATCTGACCTGCATAACTCAGTTACTGGGTAACACGACCCCTTGGTAAGACTGGTTTTCAGATTTCCGGGCTTCTGATGAACCGTAACGATTGTCAAATATCCACAAATGCGCAATACGTCATGCTCTTAGCTACAGGTATATCTACTGCACGGATTGGAATGAAATCTTTCACACAAAAAGTTTATAACCAGGATTAATACATAGGGTACTTCTTATCCTTATATTATGAAGGCATGAGGAATGGGTGTAAAGTTCACTCATCCTACATAGAAAAGAGAGGATCCTCCGACCAGACGGGTGTTGTGCTTGGTGGGTAACTGCCCGACGATTGATGATCGGGCGTGTATATTGTATATACCAGTCGCGCGGTTTGTGCGATGTAGGATTTTGTGTGACGTCGCGTCGGTGTGATGCGTATTTCGCATGTGGCATTGTGGCGATGTAGATTATTACGAGTACCACAGTATCTATATATATAAAAGGAGAAACTGACTGACTGACTGACTGACATATCAATGCACAGCCGAAACTGCAAGGACTAGGAACGTGAAATTTTGCATACGGCTTCCTTTTATTATGTAGGGGAGCACTAAGAAAGGGTTTTTGGAAATTCGACCTTTGAGGGGGTGAAAAGGGGGGATTTTGTTTGTATGAAAAATCTTATTGCTTGAGTTAATAAACTTGAAATTTGGCACGAATACACGCAGACGAAGTCGCTGGCGAAGAGCTAGTTTCAGATATTTTTCACCTTTTTAGAACGTGTTTCATTTTCCGATCAGCCTCTTTAATATTCCAAACTCCTGGAATGTACCTGGAGTAGGTACTTCTCGATAATAGGTTTCACCTGATTGTTGTGGCAAACTTCCACTAACTTGCCTTGTTAAATGTTAAGCAACTTCTTTTCTGAACGCCAGCCAATTTATTGAGTTTCATAAATGTTTCAATGGAGATGCTTGCAAACTTTGTAAACAAGTACGCTACTATTTCTATGTGAAGAGATTTTTTTTTATGATGCTGGTTTTCTGAAGGATTTCTTGTGTTTTCAATTCACTCATTTCCAGTAAAGTTTGGGTTTCCTTGCAATGTGGATAGGTAGGTAATAAGACAGATTTATTGCTTGGCTATTATAACGGCCGTCATGAAATGTCAAGACGGCATGGGATGTCATGTCATTTTCACCAGTATTTGACATTAGGTATAGTTTCGAAAAACGCTCTGTATTTGGACAGCCGTTATTGTGATTTATTCCAGTTGGATCTCCTGATCTGATCCCCTATTAGTTCTTCTTATTTATTCTTCTCAGGGGATCAGATCAGGGTATCCGACCAGAATAAATCGTTATTGTGTGACCGTTCGCCGCTTTCTTATGATACCAAAACTTAAAAGGGGAAATCCCTAGAAGTTTGAAAATACGGAGGGTTATGTCGTAGGTGCTTCTACCTTCTACAGACTAATACCCATGATGTACCTAACTACTGCTATTATGAAAAAAAAAAATTTATCATTGTTTAATTTGAATCCGAATATTTACGAAATAAAACGAAAATCCTAAAAGCAGGTAACCTGACGACGCCTGAACAAATGATACACAATGTTAACACTGAGCCGTTTATCTTATCTACCGACTTTGCTATTTTTTTTCAGCAGGCGCAAGTTACTTGCATATCTATACTTATAATAAATCTGTAGAGAGGTCAATTCTGTACATGAAATATATTTCCAAAATAACTATCAGCGGGTGATTAGTGATCGTTACTGACACCAAAAATGCAATCAGTAAAATTTTTGTCTGTCTGTCTGTCTGTCTGTCTGTCTGTCTGTATGTTCGTTATAGAAACAAAAACCACTCGACGGATTTCAACGAAACTTGGTACAATTGTTCTTCATACTCCTGGGCAGGTTAAAGTATACTTTTCATCACGCTACGATCAATAGGAGCAGAGCAGTGAAGGGAAATGTTGGGAAAACAGGATTTCTTTTTAGGTGAAGTAGTAGTAGGTTAGTAGTAGTTAGTTAGTAGTAGGTAAGTTTTGGTTAATTTATGTTCAGTTTTTTTTAATATTAAGTAGGTAAAAGCGTAGGTACTTTTATTAATTATAGTAGTTATAGGTATTTAGTTTTAAGTGAAGTAGGTTTTATTATATATTATTTTATATATTAGACGTAGTTATATATTTTTAGTTATTCAAGCCCCAAGCGGACGCCGGCGTCCGCCCGCTATTGTCTTGAAAAACGCGTTGAATGAGAAATACGCGTTCTCAAGAATCGGCAGAAGAAAGAGCACATCGGTTAAACTCTATGAGAGTTAGTGCCTCAATTTCCGGAAGTCATTATTCCACGCGGACGAAGTCGCTGGCAAAAGCTAGTATATAATAAATGTTTGCAAATTGCAAAATTATTATTTCATTTATGAAGACATTTTCACGCAAATTAAAAAAAAACCTTGAGTAATACCTACAGCGTAAGTATCTTGCGAAGCGGGAGCGGGGTGCAAGAGGGTGCACTTGCACCTAGGGGACTTCAAAATAAAATGTAGGCGTAAAAACATTCAGAACTAAAAATATCCGAATATGCCTAATAGAATAATGGAGAACTCAACCCATTTTTGTGGCGAGGTCCTAAAATTTTCGGTTGTATTCTGCAATTTCTCGATTCTAAACCCTTTTTTTATATTAGTCAACAAAGTAGCAAACGCCTATTTCCTAAAATCTAATCGACTTAAGTCGACTAAGTGCCTCCTTGTAGGTATGGACAAACAATAACCTAACATAACCACTACATCATAGGTGAAGTTCAAATAAATAATTGAGCCTGCTTCGTTGAGCTGAAAATCCATCCCCCTGAAAATAAACCTGCCGAGGCCCAAGAACATTTATATGACATCCATAATCGTTGTCTTCTCAAAAACAAAGAATTTACATGGACATAAAGGTAATGAAATATTCAGTAATGTTACGGATTCTTGTGCGACCTTACCCCGAATAGCAACAGGTCAGGGACGGAAGTGTGTTTCATGAACGAGAGTAAACGCCGCACCGCTCTTGGTTTATTATTTGGAGATGTAGATTTTATTGTAATGTCATGTCAAATACAAGAAAAAGAAAGAAAAATGTTGTAACCTTTTTTTTGTTTCTTTAATTATGAAGGATATTTTCATAGCTCTTTTTAATCGAGTTCGTAGTAACTTGCGTAGCTTATGCATATTTTTCAATAGAAAACTAATTTAGGAAAAATAATTTTTTACTTTTAATTTATAGTTTTTTTACTGGTATCTACCTCGCACCAATTCGTTAATAAAAAATATATATAGGACCACACCTGAGGCACCCTACCCATTATTTTTTTTTTATCGATTTACAATTGCCGGAGTAAACGTAACATACATACTTACAAAAACAATTTCGTTTATTTGAATTTTTACTAGTAATTTTTATTTAAAAACCAAACGCCTAAAATTATTTTGATGAAATTTCTATAGGACCAATCTGAAAGTATATCCTATCAAATAAAAAAAGAATTTTGCAAATCTACATAAAAATAACGGAGTTCTGAGGTTACCAATTACTAGAAAACAACAACCGAATTGATTCCTTTTTTTGATGTCTGTTATTAGTTCATACACAACATTACGAAAGCGGTTACATATATACTTCGCTTTATACACACACACACTAGCCGATAGTAACAAGCTCATCAACTCACAGTCTTTCACCCCCTCCCTCCTCCCCCGTTCCCCCCTTTCACGCGATTCTTCTATCCCTCAAAAGGTAAGCCCTCAAACAGCTGACCAAGCCTAGATAACAAGAGTCTGATCTTTTATCTCTGCCTTCGGCGACCTATTGTATTTCTGGAAATTACTTCACAGATCTAAACCACCTCAGCATATCTACGTGCGGAGGTATCTTACATCACACAACACGCAGTTCTAAATGCCCTGCGACATAAAACATGACTGTCATCACAAACAAACGGCTTTCTTGAGCATAAAAAAAAATTTTTTTTGCATAAACAGGGTGAAATTTTAATCACCGTTTTCCTCTTAAGGGCTCGTTGTAAAAAATAAATCAAAAAAGTGAAAAAAATTGCTGTTCCCTACATTTCTGTTCGCATAACTCGTCAAAATGTAGGGAACAGCTGATTTCTCTTCGCGATCTATGGTTTGGCCCCATAGTAAAAGTTGTTTATAATGATGAGTACAATGACCCTTTAAGTGGAAAACGCTGACTGAAATTTCACCCTGTAGGTATTGTATTGTACTAAATCTGTGTGAACTACACAGATTAGTACAATACGATTTTATAGAAATTCTCTTAGCCCGATATCTCTGGAACAATAAATTGACCCTAATATTTATCTAATATAAAACGTTTCTTTTCTCTACACAAGTTATGAAATTAATTCTAGACTTTGACGTAGTGCACGAACAAGGAGCTAACTTTGTGAGAAACTGAAGCCTGAGATAGGTTTATATTTAAAAACCCTTCAGTCCTATTCTGTAAAAATCTCACCGTGATAACTAAGATGAAGTGAGCTATCATTACACCTGATGTTTGGGATTGCCCCTATTGATAGCTCACTTCACGAGTTCATGCTCACTTTACCTAAGTTATAATCACGGTGAGATTTTTACAGAATCGGTCGGCTGTATTACAGGTCACCTGGGCCCTCCCGCGGCTAGATGCCTGTTATTTGGATACATAACATAAAACAATTCAGGATACTTAACGAACTACAAATTAATAAACACAATAATATAAAATTTAGTAGGTACCTTATAACTATAAAAAATAACAATAAAAAATACTAAAAAATTCCGGAAATACCAGAGTTTATGTGAATAACCGAAGAAAGTGTATGAATAAAAAGTGTATATGAGCGGTTGTTTGAGTGAATGTGGTGCGAGTATGGTTGATGATATGTAGAAGCAGCTGAGAGGATGATTAATTAGTATAAAGATAGAAAATCTGAGGGAGATCAACATGTTCTCGATTCCCTGATAGTCTCCAATTTTTTAATAGGTAGTGACTGAAATTTTATAATTATATTTAGTTAGAGGATAAATATTAAGTTTGATATTATTATACAGATATGGTCCGAGAAAGGAAAATAAATTACGTGAGTATGCAGGGATGGAAGGTTGAGTTTGGCATAATCGTAAAGGCTTACGGCGCTTATCCCTATAAGTTTTTTTTTTTCGCACAAATGATATTTTATAGAATTTTTGCACAGCATTGCTACCTTCGTAATTAACATAATTCCAGTCCTAGTGAAGGTTTCTCATCCTCACTAGGATTTTTTTCCGCATATTTACCTTGAATTGTTCTTATTTTCCTGGGCTACAATAAAATATCGTAAATTTAAGAGGAAATGCGGTCGGAGAGACTTTTGAAAAAGCCTAAGTACAAAGTCATAATTCGAGGTTTGGATCTCGCCTATTTTCTCGCATTTTTCGCCTATTTCTATATTTGGTTCAATTTAAAAGATATTTAGTAAACTGAATAAGAACGATATATAACTGTGTCCCTATGTTTTTCTTATTTCATTAATAGTTGTCTGTACACTAGGTAGGACTCTGTTGACAGCGGTTTGCATCGGCATTTTTTGAGGGTTCTAGTGCTTATAAAAATAACGTATCATCAAAAAGGAAAACATAGGGGCATACGAGTAGTTAATATTTATTATTCTTTAAAAAATCATTGCTTTAAGGTCATAATCAAGAAAGAAAACAGGCGAGAGCGTTTCTAGGGAAAAACGACTACCCGCATTAATTCCTCTTAAGTTAATACTTACTTAGCGGAATTCTCCGTTCTTTGAAACAAATGAAAGTCTACAAGGGTTGTAAAGTCGTTGTTTGGAGTACCTCATGTTCCAAAGTTTTATGCAAAGGTAACACAGACCTTCGGCCTGTTTTCACCTGGTTACTGAGATGCTACAAGAAGGCAATGTATTTCATTATTGTTTCTACCAAAAAGTTTTTTTTTGGGATTTCATGTTATTGCTTAATTACCTACTTTGTACTGCCAGCGCCAGTTCAAAAGCTCGATAAACGGTCAAGATTAATTATGGGAATATAATGTTTTTAATATTCGTTTTTTATTGTTGAGAATGAGTCCAAAAGTCTTTTAATCCTTATACAAAACTGCATCGATAGGCATCACAAAAATCAATGTTTTTCTAGCTACTGGTATTCAGCTGCATCCGTTTAGACTGGAAGCCGATCCCAACATAGTTTGGAAAAAGGTTAAGCTGATGATGATGTTTTTCTAGCCGACTACCATTTTTTTTCTAAAATCTGTTAATACAGTTAGATAATACTAAGAAAGTTCAGCATATTCTCCTAAGAACGTTTTCCTGTAGCCTTCCTTCCGTAATAACGTAACATAGTAACAGTAGTAATGGCTTTCATTTTGACGGTTCAACAACATACATTGCGTTATTTACGTTGTTAAGCAGATAAATTTTTCAAACATATGAAGCAATGGATTAGCAATATCCTTCAAAATGATTCAGATTCTGATTGTTAATATTTCACGCTAATTGCGCAGTAATTGAGCAGTATAGTCCTATTTCAAATATCCACCTTGTATTTATTCTAGCAACAGTGCAGGGGGTTCGACGAGTATGATGGCAACACTCCTACTTACTGTTTCACATCGTCAGCATCAGATGGTCGTGCCACCGATAAGCACGCCTGTCTTCACAGCTTAGGCTAACTACAAACTACAGCCTTCAGTAGTCATAGTACGTGCTCATTCGTAAAGCAATCTAGCCGACTGAAATTCAAATAAAGTATAGTTGACCTCGAAGTAAAGTTACTAACACCCTAAAGTTGAGTGTTTTTTTTTTATATTAATATACTAGCGGCCCGCCCCAGCTTCGCACTGGTGCAATATTTTTTTTCGAATTTCCGAAATTTTCTTTCATAGAAACCTTGTCCTGATAGTACGAAAAAAAAAGAATTATCAAATTTGGTGCAGTCATTTGGAAGTTATGCGCGTACAGGCATTTCGGCGACTATTTAATAAGGATTCTTTATTTTGATTTATTCCGGTCGGTTTGGACCACACATAAAGTACACACAATCCATATACATGTATTAGTTTCGACTTAATAATTATTTTAGTAAACTTTTACAAACTAACCTAACTAATAATAAAATTGCCCAACACATGTTGGCACGTGCCTCCGTGCCAAGAGCCTAAGTAAGGGGCTGTCCACTTTGTCAAGCTATTTTTTTATGTTTTGAGAATTCTGTTGCAGCCGGTCGATTCTGTAAAAATCTCACCGTGATAACTTAGGTGAAGTGAGCTATCAATAGGGGCAATCCCTGACATCAGGTTGAGGTGGACTTCACCTTAGTTTTCACGGTGAGATTTCTACAGAATAGCACTACTGCTTCCGTTAGACCTACCCATTGGGTCTAAACAGACGGACTGCATTTGAACTGCATGCCGGCTGTATTACTTTATATACCTATTATTCTTATATGTTCAAATAGATACGAAACCTTAATAACCAATGTTATTAAAAAATGTTATAACTTTAATTTTAACAAATTAATGTATCAAAGAACAATGCCAGAAACTCTATAGAACATTGCCCTATTCAATACAATTATTCATTCACAACCATGCAATATGCAGGATATTATTGCTTTTGTTTTGTTTGTTGTTTTTGAACTTGCGGTTTCTGAAATGTTTGTTTCGGAAATAGCAAAAAGGAATTTCAGGGGTTGAATTCCATTTAACATTGATTTGTGATCCGCAGATCCTAAAGATAAACAATTTATTATGATATAAGGTCCTATATTCATTACAATTATTTTCATTAAGTAATTTACATTTTCTGTAAATTGCTGGGGCAGGATTTGGCATTATCCATGTTACATTGATGTTTAAATATTTGTATTTCAGTCCATGGATTCCGTACGCAAAATACGCGCATTGACGTGAAGTTGCGGACACCAGCCCGTATTACCTATTACCAGTCCATGGCGAAACATGTAAGATCATAACTTTATTTATAAGACCTTAATGTACCATGTTTTAAAGCAAATAAATATATTCTATTCTATAATATCGCAGTTTGGATGTAGTTGACATAACTAGATTTCGAAGCAGTTAAGTCAACTGCATCCAAACTGCGATGTTGCAGCTGAAATGCAGTCCGTCTATTTAGACCCTTATTTTCGCTGTTCTCTGCCTCATAATAGCATGAAAATCGTAAACTGGGGTTTTGCACGTCAGAAAACGACAAGAGGGCCTAGACCAATGGTAATCACTTTCAATTTCTACGACGACTTTCTACGGGATTGACTTAAGCATTTCGGTACATAGCTTAATTCAGTAAATAACTTACATTTTTAACTTTCCATCATCGTTATCGCTGATAGAATACCACTTTGTCTAGACCCTAAGGTATGTTTGTCTACGTTACATAACTTGAACTTTAGTGAAGTTGCAAATTACTGGGAATTGTTGTCAAAAGTGGTTAATCAATTTCGAGGTCGACTATACCTAATCGTGTGTAGATTTCGTGTCCGAATTCGTGATTGCCAAGGGCGTGTAACAGTTAGGCTAATCGGTTGTAAGCGTCCGATTAGCACATCATTTGAACCACATGAATTTCAATATTTCCCAATAAGGTATTGTGCGATTGGGCAACGCTTGTGCATTAACTTTGGTTATGTAAGTTCTTTCTTCATAAGCAGCAACTGGTCGCCACTCCACCAGCTTTAACAGGCACCAGCCTGCACCATTTATGAAGAATCAACCCCTGATTCTTTCATCGAGCCATCAGAGACCTTTGAAAACTTTAAACAGACTACGTCCTATTTCTCCGTCCTCCGTTTTGGGGCAGCCGACTCCGGTCGGCTGCCGCAAAGACAATCTCCACAGGTGGGGTTTCTCGGATGCTTTTGATCTTAAGTGCGTACGCGGCGTCTCCCTGCAGAGCATCGCCCCCTTTCATCTTGCGCCGCATGCTCGGTCACGTACACCTGATCACCTAAAATTTCTACGTCAGCGAATCGATCGACACGTCCCGAATCGTATCAAAATAGACACGCCAACAGGGGGAAGCTTGTTAAACAATCGGTGTTGGAACAAAGTTCCTTATCGCACGACATACTCTGCACAACTGGCAAATGAGAGCTAGACCGAAAAAAGCGTGACATTTTGGCCGTCACGATACTTTTCTTACGTAACAAAAGAGAAACAATCCTCGTTTTCAACCGGGTGTCCCACCACAACTCTCGACATTGTTTTAAACAGGTCAATAAAACCAGTAATTCCAAACATTGTGGAAAGCCTTAAATGTCTAATTTTGTACAGAAATAAACCACACAAGCCTCTTTGATGTCGGGAACACTAACTCGACATGCCTTTTCAAAATATACTCGTAACTTGTTCACGATGGAACCTCGCGACTCTTAATTCCACACAGTTTGCTTCGATGTTTTGTACCAACTTAAGGTTTCAAAGTCAAGGTCGAGAATAGGTGTGGTCTCTTAAAAGGAAAATATTGCTTCCTGTCTTATTTACCAAAGAAATTCAAGCATGGGTTTCCGTAACTAATAAAGGAATTATTTCTCTAGGATATAACTACGCATGTATGTTCCTACCTGCTAAATAGAGGTTGGACAAATTCAATATGAAACTCCATCGTATATTTGACATTAGCTATTCGCTAGACAATGTTAATTAGATGCCCAATGGAGAACTAATTAGCGTTTCTATGATTGTTTCATTATAATAAGCATTAATTGTATGTCAATGTTTAGTTGGTAATTTTAATTAAACCACTGCCGGACTATCGCCGACTGGTGTCGGCGATAGTCCGGCAGATGCGAAAGTGCTTGCAATTTGCATGTTAAATAATGATCGCCACTATGCAAGTACAGTGACTGACATTGCTTACATATATGTCCGTGAATTCACTTCGAATCCCAAATGGTAGCGAGGAGGACCTCAGATAATAAAAATGTAAAAATAAAACAAGTGAATTCATTTTACCAGTATTACTGCCGATATAGGTATTCTGTAAAATGTGAAGATTTTTAACAGAGTAGCCGGATTGTTCTTTGTGAAGGAACTTTTAGGGCAAGTACCTATAATTTGCATGCCCGTAATGAGGGTGAAATATGTCTTGTGCTATAATTTAATTTAACATCTTGTGTACCCATGTTTCAGGCAAATAAATGATTTATGATTATGATGATTACCTTGAATCTTATACTGTAGCGATAAAGTTGAAAATCTATTGAAGAAATTTTACAGATTATAGCTTGATGTGCTGGCGTCTGTACTACTACCATAGATTTATACCGCCTATCAGCGTTGTTGTTTTGATGAGTAGGCCATCGTAATTTTAGGCAAAAGTGGCATTTCAGTTTGGTCTTTGAAATGGCAACGCATCTGCGATGCCTTTCGTATTGCAGATGTGAAATGCAATTATCCAGAAAAGAGCTAGAGTTACCGATATGGTTAAAAAGTTAGTAAGCCAACTGAAGTGGCTGTTGGCGGGCCATTTTTGTCGAAGGACCGATGGCCGATGGAGCAGACCAGTCCTCGAGTGGAGACCGCGTAACGGCAAGTGTAGCGTGGGACTCCCCCCAACTAGATGAACCAATAACCTCAAGAAAGTGGCTGGGACCGACTGGGTGCGGAAGGCAGAAGACAGGGTGTTATTGCGCTGCCTGGGAGAGGCCTATTTCCAGCAATGGACTGTGATAGGCTGAGCCGATAGGCTGAGCTGATGACCACTTACCATCACGTAGGCTGTTGGCCCTTTGTCATCCAATAACAAATATTATAATTAATAAACTATTTCGAAAGTTTTGCGTTCACATGAGTGATTGAAGTAGGGGGAGAGGTTAAAGTAACACAAGAGTGGCTTTTATGGAGACACTTCTATAATGCTAATAGTAAATAGTCAGCCTGATAAGAGCTTGGATACTTGTGATAATCCTCAAGGTCTCTACTCATATCTGAGTGGAAAATACTTAAAATGGAAAGTTCGAGCTACATCAACAGGAATCTGCAGTATAAAGACTCAAGTTTTGCTATCATTTCTGTAGAAATTAGATTATTTTCATGAAAATAGCTTCAACTTTCTAACTAAGTGACCGACTATTTAATTTTGACAATTCAAAAAGCCTGAAAATGTTGAGTTTGAAATATTTTCAACAAATTGGATTATTTGACGTTCAAAAGTGACTTTCAACCAAAACAAAAACCGATATTCGCATTTTCGGCCGAAAATTGACAAGGTATAAAAAAAAATTTGTTAATAATGGCCATTTCATTACTAAAAAAAAACAGTGTCAATCATTAACTTTAACCGTTTAAACTTAAATCACACGAAACTTTAAACTTTACAACAAACAAAAAAGGTATAATAATCTGATATTATTTGCGAGAAAAAGCACTTTTTCCTGCATTTTCTCAGTTATTAATAACTATACATTTTCTGTGTGAATTGATCGAAAAAAACTTGTGCCGGCAAGTCATTACTTTCAGTTTATATAAATTGAAAGCATTGATTTGCCGCCACTTAATTTTTTTCGACCACAACTTCGGCAGTATTTATACAATTTTTCAGCCGAAAACCCAAATCACAATTCAGTCGAACTCTAATGTGTAACAAAACCAGGCCGATTCTCACCTTGACCGTGACCTACTTTTAGGCCTGGGATTCAGTCGGCGCCTCCGGGACTCAGGGAGGCTGCATGCTCTCTCACTCTCGACAGATTACCTTGTTACACTTGGCCGACGATGATTTAAGCAATAAGAAGGTATGTAAGAATCGTACCACGTAATGTTCTTGTAGTATTTACCTATCTCTATATCTACAGGAACAAGGCGTACAAGTGCGTCTGTTTTGCGCAGTAACTGTTCAATCTTATTCACAAAGGATTTGGATTTTGGATTTTCAACGCTCGGCTTAGTGCTAAAAGTTATAAATTTAACAATGCAATTTTATTTACGCTTTCATTGAAATCTCGTTTAGTATCGTAAGCAGTAACTACGCAACCTTATTTCTGTAGTCTCTGCCTAGGTCTTAGGAAAACATCCTTGAGTCTATGTACATTCGTCTGTATGTTTTGCACAGTGACCGTTCAATCTTATTTAAAACATAGTGACGTGTCCATAAATCTGTAAGCCAAGCGTGGAAATAGGTACCTATTAGTTAGTACACACTTTTTTTTTGTGGATGGGAAATCATCAAATGACCCCTCCCGCTCAGGGTGGAGCAGGAGGGAGTGTCAGACTCTTACTGACTAAAACCCACCCGTGTTCCTTCCTTAGCCCTTTATATTCCGGGGCAGCGGTAACCCTTTCGGACAATTCCGCTCCCCAGTTAGTACACACTTGGTAGATCAAGATACGTATTTTATCCAATCTGAATTTAACCGACTGTAGTAGTACAAAGGTAAATTAAGTCAGACTAACTGACTTAGGGCTGACTTTTCAATAGTAAGATACCTAAATGTTATAAGAAGCACATATTTTCTATACAAAGCTGTCAAACCGCAATATTTATTTCTTTGATAAAAATCTGAATGTTGAAAAACCACATCAAGTATAAGGAAGTCAGTAAGTTTATTTTAATAAAAATCAATTACGATCAAACCGAATGTATAACTTAATATCTGTGGACGTAGATGTAAGCATTGGATACTAAATGTAGACATTTGAAACCTTGATTTCTTTATTTTTATTACATTGGATATAATGTGAACCTATACCTACAGTAGTAGTACCTACCGCATACGAGTAGCAAAAAAGGCCATGGGGCGAGCCATGCTTGGCATAACTATCTACTAGACAGAGTGCGTAACACCAAAATCCGTCGTTGGTCGAAAGTCTACGACGTCGGGGACAGGGCGGTGCGCCTCAAATCGAGTTCGGCAGGACATCTAGCTAGACGAAGAGATGGCCGATGGAGTAAAGCTATGACCGAATGGTGGCCAAGGTTCGGCCAAAGAAACCAGGGTCGTCCAAAAGCGCGCTGGGTTGACGATATCGTCAAAGTCGCGGGAAACACTAGGATGAGAGAGGCATAGAACCGGGAAGTATGGCAAACGAAAGGGGAGGCCTATACCCAGCAGTGGGTGATTCCTGGCTGAAATGATGATGATGATACTTACAGGCTGTTTGACTCCATAAGGAACAATATGAAGCAGTAGAGCGTGACGATAAATATGACTAGAATGACTTGGAGCCGAAACATGTTGTGTCATCGCCCTCTCGTCACACACACGATAATTGGTCAAATTATGGTCATGCTTAGAAGTGGAACTCCACACAAACATTGCAGCGTCCTTATTGACACAACCAGCACGTCAAAAGTAATCCACACTTTTCCTTCGTCCAATTGATTCTATATCTACTTATTACTGGTAATGGGACTCGAGTTTTATGATTTTAGACTTGAATCCCCAAGGAAACTGAAAACGTGGTTGTCTCGAACAAATCTATAGTCTATCACAAAAGTATCTGATGAAAGTATAAACAAACCCTGATCAGTTTTAGAATTAGTAACTTGTGCATCTGTATTCTAAAGGTTTCAGCTTTAGGTATATCATATTTCAACAATTACTTTTTGATTACCGTAAATATATTGTAGTTGAAAAATATTTTTGTTGCAATGAGGTTCTATTCGGTTGCTGCTATCCGAGGTAAATTAATAACTATGAACGGACTGTGGGGTCATGGATGATTGTGTCAAATCCAGTCACAAGTGATTTTAATAAGTCTCTTTAGTATGAACCTACTCACACATTTTCTTCAGTTCTGGGTATTACCTATTCTTAGCTCGAATATACACAAGTACTTATCCGATAGTATAAATTATCGGTCAACGCTTTCGATAAATCATCTGTTTTCTTACTGTAGTTTTAACTGTTAAGTACCTATGCATATATTTTTGTTTTTGAAATTTTTACACCTCAATGTACGCTTTTGAAGAATTCATATTTTATCGGGCAAAACTGTTACTTTTCGTTCGTGCAATTTCATGCATCATGTTTTTAAATAACTCTTTGCCTTTGCCATCATTTTATGACTGAATAAAAACGATTTACCTATGTTAGTTAAAAAAAAAACATTATATACTACTTAGGTAATACCTAAAGCACAAAAAACCATGAATCCTATTCATGCAACTATTCTTGTATTCTAATGACTACATAATGTGTCAGTAAATGACTGTACATCATTTTTATAGCTATTTATCATTAAACAACATCACTTCACAATTCATAACATATTTTAGAACGAACTATATTCCTAATTTATATACAACTAGCTGACCCCGCAAACGTCGTTTTGCAAAAATAAAAAATAGATAGTAAAATAGATTCTCAGACCTACTGAATATGCACACAAAATTATAATTAGATTAGATTTAGTTTAAATAGGGTTCTGCGTATCTTTATATTTGAAATATTTATTCCTGTAATTATTGCACCTACTACTGTTTGTCTCTGCATCACCCAAAGGTTGACTGGTAGAAAATGCCTATGGCATTAAGTCCGCCTCTGTACATGTATGTGCATGAAGTATTAAATAAATAAATAAAATTTCATACAAATCGGTCCAGCCGTTTCGGAGGAGTATGGTAACTAACACTGTGACACGATAATTTTATATATTACAAGATTACATTCTTAGTCAATAAAATAAAGGTATGGCAAAATGAATTGTCTAGACTGATTCACTCAACACGTATTATACACTTCCCAAAATTCACTGAATTCGTTATACACTGACGTGGTTTCCATCAATTTGTCATCATTCAGAGCAGCGCACATCTTGCAATACTCATTGGTTTCGTTCAGCTCCGTAGTCTTGTGGTAGGAGTAGTACTTCTGCCATCGGAAAAACTCCGCATAGGTTTCAGGCTGTCTGATCAGTTGATCAATCAGCTCTGCTAGTTTCGGGATCTTTAACTCTCTGGCATTTAAGTACGATCGTTCTGGCAGGAATCTGCAATGAAATGTTTTATTGAATACTAACGACAGACCAGGTTAGGAATATGACCATCCAATCCATCACAAAGATAACTAATATCACTTGGAAAACTGCCACGCTAAAATACATCTGCCGCATGTCAGACGAACAATGGGTCAAACTTACTCCCTCTTAAGGACCTATAACCTCAAATGGCTTAGCATGATCCTCCGTTATGTCGAAAATACTGCAGCATTAATTTTGAAATAAATATATGGTAAAGTTGAGGATTAATGTTACGTCTTATGTTAGACGAAAACACGATATCATAAAATTTTCTCGATAGAAAAAAATCCAAAATTACCTCCAAACCGAACAATAAACCGCTGGTATTCAAAAAATACTTCAAATTAGATCATGAAACTTTGTATACTAGCCGAACTAACTATAAAGCAGGTCTTATGTTATTTATTTTTTTAAATTACCATTATTTTCACCGTAAAAAGCAAATACCTAAACTATTGGGGCTGCCTGTCACCTAGCACCGTACTCTGTCTCGCTCTCATTCAGTCCGCGAGCAGTATCGTGCGAGCGAGATAAAGAGTGAATTTTAGCTGAGGTAGTGTAGGCTCTTAATGGAAAGCAACATCGCGGCAGGCCCAGACGGATATAGCGGGATGAACTTAGACTCCTTCAACAAGAACTAACCCTTAGCAGCTTTAAATAGAGAGAAGTGTAAAGGAGCAGGGAGGTCTTTGCCCTGCAGTGGGACATTACAGGCTAATTAGCTACCAGCTCCTGCTTCACACCGGTTCAATTTAGAGATTTATCGACAAAAAAAAATAATTGACGTGTAAAAGTGTTTGTACAAACTTACTTTCAGAAATAAAATAATTTATCAAGATGAATTTTAAATTTATTATAATGTCAATAATATAATAATGACATTGAAATTATAATAATGTATGTAGAACATAAAAAATGTTATGATAATCTCATGTAATTATTCAACAATAATTCAATCTAATAATAATTTATTGTACTGATTTAAGAATAAGTAAAATATAATATATTGACTCAATGTAAAAATCCTATTTCATAAGAACAATAATAACAATGTCAGTAAATTTAATGTTTATTGTTGTGTTTATGCATGTAATAGCTATAAATCTAGTTGTATCTACCTACAAATATGTTGCTGTGCCCTAGCATGGTTCATGTTTGAAACCTATACTATGTAACATCTTGTAAACAACATGAATGCAATAAATAAACAAATCAAAGCATCGAGATTTCTGTATTATATACACAATAAACCTTCCAGAATAAATGTTCTACATTTGCATCTAATTGTGTAGTTTATAAGAACTAAGCTCACACACAGTCACACTATTGTAAAAGCGACTTGTATTTTTTTATAATTATAGTAATAGTTATGTCTTTGACCGATGGTACTTAAGTAGTTTATTATTAAACGTAGAGTTATTTTAAACAGCTTGATATTGGTGCTATATTTTAAAAATGGTGAAAATGATTATGACGTTCTATTTATTTTTAGCTGCATTTAGCAAAAGAATCGTTGGCGTAAGCAGGAATAAGCTACGATAATTTCGTTCAACTTACCTGCTATAGTTAGCTCCTCCATAAACAATGGGTACTGCATTATTTTGTAAAGCATGCAACAACTTTTCTGTAACGTAATCTTCACTAAAAGAGTTCTCGAAAGATAAGTAAAAGTAATAATCTTTGTATATCATTTTTTCACAAAAATCTTGTTCCTCACGACGACAAGAGAACTTTCCACAGTCTCCATACACATCTATATCTAATTCATACTTGTCCATTAGTTCGTATTTAAGATTGTTAACATAATTTTCACGCCGACTTTTTGAACGACAATTAGACACGAACCAGGCGACTGCTTTGTGTTTAGTTTTAAGCTGAGCCTTAAATGTTTTATTGACAGGATCCATATCCTTCCATTCAATCCAATGCATGTCTTTCTTTGGACCCACAATGTTGCCGTTAGAGTCTTTTATCGCAATGTAGCCCCAACGTATATCCGAATCTAATTTGTATGTCCACGTCCAGTTAAAATATCCATTAAAATTGTGAACACACAATGGATAATTCGCTGGTGATTCTATGCTTGCAAATACAAACTTTTGGTATGGCAACCGTTCTTCTGGCAAAATAACACGAGAACTAATTAATTCCGGTCCATGAAAAAGCACTGCGTCGAAATCAGTAGTACTGCCCAAAAGGCTTTCATTACCCGTCACTACACAGTTGGTGTATGTACATTTCCTACCGATAAAGCCCGTTCTTCCTAGGCCCATATACACAAACGGTATGGTTTCTTCATTAGTCCAAAGCAATATGTATTTCATTCCTGGCCTTCCTTTACTCCCGTGTAAAGGAAAACTTTTTTGGTTGTTCTTATATTTTTTTATCATTGTTATTATCATAACGGAAAACATCACAAATATTAATAATTTGCTAGTAAATTTTCTCATTTTACTAATAGCCATAACAACTTTTTTTTTATTCTTTTCGTTGAATTTGTTGATTTGGATTATTTGTCGAACGGCTAGAGAGCAGCACACACGTAACGCAAAACATGAGCGTAGACCCGAAACTAAGGCTCACGACTTTTCTAAACTAGCCGAACATCTAATTGGTAGTTAAACACACACATACAACTACTTGGTTTAGCCTCTTCTACAATACATTGATAGATTGTTTCGGCGTGTCTGCGTTGACTCCGACTGGCATTCTGTTATCGTTTCGATTTCAGTAATGCATGTTTTTCATATTATATCCAAGTCGAATTTTATTACGCGGATAATGTTACCGATACTGCATAACTGCAATTTTATTATGTGCAGACGCCAGCACATCCAGCTACTATAATCTGTCAATTTTTTAAAATAGATTTTCAACCCTATCGCTACAGCATAAGGTTCAAGGTCGATTGGGAAAATTTTACAGTTTCGGGTAGCTTGATGTGCTGGCGTCTGTAATTTTTTTTTGTAAGCCTATATTTTGTCCCTCTGCTGGGCAAAGGCCTCCCCTATTCCTTCCAAACCGCCCGTTTTGTGCGATCTCTGGCCATGTTGGCCCTGCAAACGTTATCAGATCGTCACACCACCTTCGCCGTGGTCTAACTCGATGGCAATGTCCTCCCTCAGGTGTCCAGTGAGTGAGGAAGTGACAATGCCACTGCCTCGTAAGGGCCGAAGCCTGTCGGGGCAGCGGAATTGTCCGAAAGAGTTACCGGTACCCCAGAACATAAAGGGCTAAAGAACGAACACGGGTGGGTTTTAGTCAGTAAGAGTCTGACATTCCCTTCCGCTCCACCCAGAGCGGGAGGGGTCATTTGATGTTTTCCCATCAAAAAAAAAAAAAAATAAAAAAAAGGCATCCAGTGAGTGACGTTCTTTGCCCATCTCTCCGGATGTATTCGCGAGACGTGTCCGATCCACTCCCACTTCAGCCGGGCTGTTTTTTCTCCAACATCCGCGACTTGAGTTACGTAGCGCAGCGTGGTATTTCTAACATACATGTTATGTATATACAGGGTTATTTTAAATTGACTAGCTAAACTCCGCAGACGTGGTGAGTATCGATATATCTAACCATGATAAAGCAAAAAAATAATTAACTTGATGATTTTTTTTTTGGGTCATCAACCGCAGTTGTTGTAGTCACACTTGTAATATTAGCATAAAAAATCTGTTTTGTTGTGGAAACTTCACAGGAAACGTGATTGTTTTAACGATATTTAAAATACTATAAAACATACCTAATAATATAGCGGTCATTGACCCAATAAAAAACCTACCTATCGCATCTGCAGAGTTTACTTAGCCAATCTATATCTTCTATATCTATACTTATAATAAATCTGTAGAGAGGTCAATTCTGTACATGAAATATATTTCCAAAATAACTATCAGCGGGTGATTAGTGATCGTTACTGACGCCAAAAATGCAATCAGTAAAATTTTTGTCTGTCTGTCTGTCTGTATGTTCGTTATAGAAACAAAAACCACTCGACGGATTTCAACGAAACTTGGTACAATTGTTTTTCATACTCCTGGGCAGGTTATAGTATACTTTTCATCACGCTACGATCAATAGGAGCAGAACAGTGAAGGGAAATGTTGGGAAAACAGGATTTCTTTTTAGGTGAAGTAGTAATAGGTTAGTAGTAGTTAGTTAGTAGTAGGTAAGTTTTGGTTAATTTATGTTCAGTTTTTTTTAATATTAAGTAGGTAAAAGCGTAGGTACTTTTATTAATTATAGGTATAGGTATTATTAATTATAGTAGTTATAGGTATTTAGTTTTAAGTGAAGTAGGTTTTATTATATATTATTTTATATATTAGACGTAGTTATATATTTTTAGTTATTCAAGCCCCAAGCGGACGCCGGCGTCCGCCCGCTATTGTCTTGAAAAACGCGTTGAATGAGAAATACGCGTTCTCAAGAATCGGCAGAAGAAAGAGCACATCGGTTAAACTCTATGAGAGTTAGTGCCTCAATTTCCGGAAGTCATTATTCCACGCGGACGAAGTCGCTGGCAAAAGCTAGTTTAAAATAACCCTGTATTGTTAAGTACAGATGCACATCAAGCTACCCGAAACTGTCAAATTTTTCCAATCAACTTTGAATCTTATGCTTTAGCAATAAAGTTGAAAATCTATTAAAGAAATTTGACAGATTCTAGTAGCTTGGTGTACTGGCGTCTCTACATGTTGTTAGTCAAAGATTTGACGTGGATTTGACCGGTATTTATTTTTATCTGCCTCGTTGGTCTAGTCCATAGGACAATCTAGAGTCTAGATAAAATCAAACTGGTTGCTAATTTAGTTTATACATACACATTTTTTTTAATACATTGTTTTTTACTTTCTGTGACAAATGTAACTCACACTTTTTAAAAACCTAGTAAAATTTTACAATCTTTGTAAATATGTGAGTACCATGTATCTATCACATAATTGACATGATAATTTTAATTCTTTTTACCATTTGTGGTAGACTAAATTTTATTTTAGGTGCAAAAACATGTAAAACATTTTATAAGAGTAACGGTGGAGTTTCTTGCCCATTCATGGAGTTTCTTCCAAAAGGTAGTTTTCGTGTGGTTCTCCACACGAAAACTACCTTTTGGAAGGGGCGACTAGAATCAATTCTATTTTTTCATTTTAATTTTTGACGTTCAAAAGTGCCTTAGTGCCTATTTGAAATAAATGATTTGACTTTGACTTTGACTTAGTGTTCGTTAGTAAGCTGCTGAGTGACAGGTCCTGGGTTCGATCCCTAGGTCGGGCAGTAGGTATTATTCTATTAGGAAATTCATAATTGGTGCAATAGGCTAGTTCACTATATCATTCCTATATTATTATATAACATCACTGTTTATCTCGTCGCAAAATACAAGTATGAAGTGCTGTTGTAAATAATTTAAGTATTTCAGCTAAAGATTGAGCTCTGTTAGCACAACTGACTGTTAATTAACACTTGTGCCGTCAGTGCTCAAATAATAAGAGCCGTTATCTAAGTCCACTTGATCTGCAATGTACTCATAATCTAGGTTAATGACTTAAGACGTAGTTTTTACATAAGAAGTACACTTTACTTAATCTCGAGTGTACTTTCTAGCACATCACTTTTTTGTTTTCTTAGCCTACACTCGTACAGGAAGATCACAAACTGAACTAAACACAATCTAAAATAAAAAAGCAAATTATATCCAATATAATAATGTTATGTCCAATATAATAATGTTTTTAAGATGCTGTTGCGGCTACCTGGTTTTTGCAGTGCCTCAGAAATGTTCGCGGTAAACCATACCGATGGATTTCATGCCATTATCCGCAAAAAAAAACGAGTGTGCTTATGACCACACGACTGAAGTGAAACTTCTTTCGCTCCATTATATATATATATATATGTGTACAATATATACATGTATACACATATACATATATTAATTTTCTACAAATATTTAAATTTATTTCATGGTTTCATTGGTAAATTAATATTTTTGCATAGATCTTCTATTTTTATTCATCATTTTCATTATTGGATACATCAGTAATTACTGTGGTTGATTGTAAAACCGAGACAATAGGCTTATGGTATGAGAAATAAGATACATAAATTTTAGAATTAAAATTAGACAGATATCTAGAAAAATAACCAAAGAATCATCGTTCGCGTAACGCTAGTAAACTCGCAAACGAACTACTGACTGAAATATATATATATTTCATTTACTAGCTATAAGAGAAAGAGAGAAAGAAAATGTGCGCGCGCACTGCTCTCTCTTGCTCCTACACTGTGATACAGACAATAAGCCTGCAGTGTGCTTAGATATACGGAACGTATTTGGCTATGAGAGGAAGAGAGAAAGAAAATGTGCGCGCGCACTGCTGTCTCTTGCTTATATCCCCCACTTAACTTCCGTTCGCCTTGCCCGATCACACTTTTCGTAACGCTTACGTCACGCGTTCGCCAGCTTACTCCCCAAGTCAAGCGTGCGTAAAGAAGTTTCACTTCAAAAAACGGCCTCACTCCTGAGCAGAATAAAAGGCTGTAGCAACAGATACTTCCTCCGCCATAATAAGCCAATTTGTGCGAAGATTTATTCCATAGTTTCTGGGTGTCTAGTTGTTGTGATCTTCGCATTCATTCGTCTTTAGTTTAAGTTACCAACAATAGTATTTTAAGTGCAATTACTGTCACTAACAATTTATGGATCTTATAGTTGTCCGAAATAAAATGATTATTATTATTATATATAAAAAGTAACAAAAAGAAAAATTAAACAGAAAGGTCTATACGAAAAGCCGCTGTGATGTCACCACTCTCACTGTTACATTATAGGCACTATAATCTCAAATACATTAAATTGTTTACTTTTCATTTTACTTCTAATCGAGCCTTCAGCAAGCACACACCACACCACAGATAATATAATTTGTTTTTTTTTTTTATAATTATTAGAAACTTTCAGATGTGCGGATATTGATCCTCAACAGTCTCGCCTGACATACAAATACTGTATTAGTCCTTACCATATTTGGTTAGTTCTACCATCAGTTCCGTCTGAGCTGAACCACAATCCGTTCTTAGTGTGGCTGTCACGGCCTCAAGGTCTTTTTTTTTTGTGGATGGGAAATCATCAAATGACCCCTCCCGCTCAGGGTGGAGCAGGAGGGAGTGTCAGACTCTTACTGAATAAAACCCACCCGTGTTCCTTCCTTAGCCCTTTATGTTCCGGGGCAGCGGTAACCCTTTCGGACAATCCCGCTGCCCGGCCTCAACGTCTAGGTAAAAGCGCGCTGTTGGATTTTCAACTTTCAACGCCGAGCCGAGCGTTTATTTAGTTGATGGATGGCTATAAGAGTAGAAGAAGATCAAAGAAATGATAGATGGACTGTGTTAAAAATGATGAGGCTAGAAAGGGGGTGACTACCAAGATTACGGCAAATCCTACTATCCTACTTCCTACTAATATTATAAATGCGAAAGTTTGTGAGGATGGATGTTTGTTACTCTTTCACGCAAAAACTACTAAACGGATTTTGATGAAACTTTACAGTAATATAGCTTATACATCAGAACAACACATAGGATACTTTTTATCCCGATATTCCCACGTGATCGAAACTTACGCGGGTGAAACCGCAGGGCGCAGCTAGTAGAGAAAAAACACATGTTGCGCCGATCCCAAATAGATTGAGATGAAGGCAAGATAATGATGATCGGTTAAAATGATGGATTAGTTACAAGCAAATCGTTGAAACGTCCGATCGTTTTTTGTACCTATTTGGATATTGTGCATGTGCGCGCGTTATCATCAGACGGACCGGATCAGATTTATCTGTTCAGTTTTATCTCTCCGTGTAGGTCATCATCTGCCTAGCCTTTTCCCAATTATGTTGGGGTCGGCTTCCAGTCTAACCGGATGCAGCCGAATATGTACCAGTATTTTACATGGAGCGACTGCCTAACTGACCCCCACAACCCAGTTACTAGGTAATATGATACTCCTTGGTAAGAATCGTTGTCAGACTTTTGGGCTTCTGACAACCCGTAACGACTGTCAAAGATCCACAAATGACAGCCGGGACCGACCGCTTAACGTGCTTTCCAAGGCACAGAGGGGTCTCGGTATGTAAAGATTGTCATCCATCCACAGACCAACCGCGGCAAACGTAGCTTCACCTGATAGATCGACCTGTGCAGCTGTTATTATTTAGCCACGGATCTCTCCGTGTGGGTATACTACCTATAATACAGTACAGTCAACCGCACGCAGCTGGTATCACTCTGACCTTGAACTGGCCTACCGTAGTACGGAGTTGCAACTTGCAATAGAATGAGGGGGCAGCTTACACTGGTTTAGTTACTGTACTGTACTTAGGTACGTATAGTATTTCATAGTAACTCTAGACTACAAACACTGTTAGTTACCAAATATTCTCCGCGAATTTCAGATATTACCTGGTTCGTCTCTGCTTTATTCTAAAATACACAAATAGAATATATATACCTGCACAAGTAGGATCGCTGTTATCAAGGGTTCACATTGCGTTGTTTGTTTGATAATATTTTATCTGTGTGCCGATCAATCGTCTGGTTTCACTAGTATCTAGATACTGTGAAAGAGAATAGTGGTTAACTGGCGCAGTGGGTATGTCAACAGCGAAAGTCAGACGAACAAAATTTTTTTTTAATAATATACCTAGACAGTAAAAAACAACCAACATTTGAAAAAAAATACTTTGGAAAAACATAGGTTTACACACCCTGACTTGATTCAAATCAGCATCGACCCCGAGGCGACATCCACCACTTGTAAAAATCGCCATAAATTGTGGTGGTTTTTACCATTTCTTCCTTGTTCAAAGTGGTACAAAATAAACAATAAGGATCGGTTTCAACATCTTCATTTTTTCTATGGTACGAATAATGATTCTTCCATTTGAAGTACTCTGCATATTGTTCCGGATCATTGATCAAATCGTACATTTTTGCTGCTATATCCTTAGTACTTTGTAGTCCAGCGTCCAGGTAAATGCCATCTGGCATAAATCTGTAAAAATATATTAGGAAATTAACCCACATATTTAAAATAAAAAGAGAGGGAGGAGAGAGGGGCTTGTGGCTAAGTAAAACAGCCGCACGGGTCGGTCGATCGGGTTAAGCTACGCTTGCCGCAGTTGGTCCGGGTATGGGTGACCATCTTTGCATAACAAGACCCCTCCATGCCTCTGAAAGCACGTTAAGCCGTTGGTCCCAGCTGTCATTCGTGGATCTTTGACAGTCGTTACGGGTCGTGAGAAGCCCGAAAATCTGACAACCAGTCTTACCAATGGGTATCGTATTACCCAGTAACTGGATTGTGGAGGTTGGATAGGCAGTCGCTCTATATAAAATACTGGTTTTGAGCTGCATCCGGTTAGACTGAAAGCCGACCCCAACATAGTTGGCAAAATATTTGCCGAGCATTCTGCTTGTGCCTTTTTTGTATGAGAAGGGGCTTTGCCCGGCAACGGGGCAATAATAGGCTGGTATTATTATAATTCAAATAAACTTATTTATTACTTACTTACTTTTTTTACGCATCGCAGGCCGTTGTTTCGAGCCAAAGCGACCAGCAGGGTAATAGCGTAACACACTATCAGTAGCAATGGATTTCATTTTGACAGTTCAACAACATTCATTGCGTTATTTGCGTGTTTGACCAGACACATTTTTCGAACATATGGAGCAATGGATTAGAAATATACTTCAAAATGATTCAAATTGAGAGTAATAGTGTGTTACGCAATTAGGGTGCTGTTTACTTGCAACTTTGAAGAAAGAGAAACGCATCGTGACGAAACTGGCATGTCCTAGTACCAAAACTTCGAAGCCATGACATGACTTTTACCTCCTAGTAGCATACTGGGTCCACATAGCGGATTACGTAGAATAGGAGAGAAGACCTAAATCCCAAGCGTGGGATCGTTATTGGCTGATAAGACTAGTTGTGTAACTAAACAATAATATCAAGCATTACACGCTTCATTAATACATAGCATACAGAGTTGATACGACCGAGGGGCATTAAATTACACTACGTATACTATACGTGTTTAGTATTAATTCGATACGGTATAAAAATAAAATGCGCCATAAATGAGAATTTTTTTTTTTTCAAACAAACTAAATAGTTTACAAATCAGAGTAAAACGCAACCACCCTTTGTAAATAAAGGAGAAACCCAAACTTCATAAAAACTTGGGCCTGGTGACTGACCTTGGATACCTACCTAACAAAGTGACAACGTCCAACGTCGCGCGCGGGCAGTAACTCGAAACACATGGTGGATTTCCCAAACTGCAGTTCCGGAGATTTTGCCGATTCCAGATGCGCCGGTCCGAGTAAAAGTACTCTCATAGGTCCATACTAAATTAGTTAAGAAATGACGGTCTTCGGATGTTTTATTTAGTAGCCATTGGCAGTAACTGTTGCTGATCGGCAAGTCTCTCGATAACAAAGTTTGCACCTTCCGATATTTAGAAGGTTTGCGTTTTTTACGTTTTAGAACCTTGTGGATAGTTCTATGGCAACATCTAAACTGCCGGGCGGCTCTGTGGAGACTCGTCGAGCTGCGGGAAAAATTGTCTAAAATTCTTTCGTCCCAAGCAGCGGGCATTTGCCGCGGTGGCACTACCTCCTGTTACAGCACTATACGTTTATTGTCCCGTAATCTTTGTACTGCCAACTGTATGGTGCGGGCATTCCTAGGGCAATTGCGGCTATTACCATACCTTTCTCTGTAAGTTCGTAGAGCTAACGTTGCGTTTCCACGGCATTCGCCGTAGATTAAAATCTTATCAGTGTATTCTGACACCGTGTCAGTTACACGAGGTATTTTGAACACTTTAATTATACACACACAACCAAAGTTTAACTATCACAATAAAAACAGTCAATTACAAAAAAAAAAAACACTAACACTAAATAATAATAATCCCAAGTTGCGTGTCCTGTCACAATAAAAAAAAGGAATACTGTCTTAAACTTATTTAGTGTCCAATCACAATAACAAAACAAAATCACAAGTATTGTCAGCGCACGAGTTCGACAAAACAATAAGGGCGCAGGAGCTTCCGCGTACGTACCTACGTTCCGGAAGGGTAGCGTCGGCGCACTGAAAAAACAAGTTTTTTGGAGGCCCCACTTACTGATCACAAGCACAAAATACAGAGAGTACAGAAGTCAAACTACATACAAAGTGCGCTCGAGCAACGAACACATAGACACCGCTCACGGACACGATATCTCGGACTGATTGGGATTAGTGCGAGCGCGAGTGCCATCCGCTTGAGACACGCGTCTATGAAGTGCAAAAATGGAGCAATAAAAAAAAATTAAAACTGTTCAGTGGACGGTTGTTTAAATTCAACATTAAACGGTGAATTGTCGTTTTTTAATCTACCAGTTGTTTCGGAGAGGTAAGTAGGTATTTGCTTGTATTTCGATGGTTTGTATTAACGTAACACAGTAGTTAGGTAGGTAGGTAAGCGCCCCGGCCCCCAGTCCCGCGCCGTAAAGTAAAAGCGAACATGACTTTGTAGCACTTTGTGACAAATTTGTAATGTAACAATAAGATTAAAATTAAAATATTTTAGTTATTATTGGTTTTTTCGTTTCTCATCAATAAATCAAACAACTAGATGCGAGTGCCACTACCACGATAGTTTTTTGTACATAAGCCAAAGTTTACAACCATAGCGCGACCGCCGAGCGTGGACTTCTGTACTTTCGGTATTTTGTGTCGCAAGGATCTAAGATACAATAGCAACACACTGACCTATTTCTATTTCTTTTACGCACGTGATGTTTTGCTAATAGGATTGTCACTCTCTTATGTGCGTATTGGTTTATGACTTGCGTAAGAGCGGCAACAACGTATTGTAGATTTATCGTTTTAAGGTGCATGACCTATGCGCTATACGCATTGGTCATGCACCTTACATAATCAGCTGTTAGGAAAAATACATCGTGTTCAAACGGGGCAGAAACTTAAAAAATCATTTGCGACTAAACTACTGTTTCAATTTAATTGATTTTTGGTAAAGAGCTTGATAATGATACCTAGTATAGGCAGTTTAAAGGAAAGCCCCTCTGTCGTATCAACTTTGTATAATATCCCCACGCAGGCACACCACACAGGCCACATCGCTCGTAGAACTGATACCCGATGGGGAAGAAAAGTTCTTGAGTGGCGACCACGAACCGGAAGACGCAGCTTAGGCAGGCCTCCCGCTAGGTGGACCGACGACATCGTGAGAGTCGCGGGCAACCGATGGATGCGAGTGGCGGATTGTCGTTCGGCGTGGTGGTCTAAGGGGGAGGCCTTTGTTCAGCAGTGGACGTCTTCCGGCTGATGATGATGATGATGATGAATATCCCCACAGCTGGGACACAGGCCTTCGTTCTGTAAGGCATTGTCCAGACCAAACATATTGTCCGCCGCTGACTGTGAGCGCGGGTTACGCAGTTTACTTATCGCTTTTCCATAATTATACAGGGTGAAATTGTAATTACCATTTTCCTCTTAAGAGGTCATTATACTTAACATTATGAACAACTTTTACTATGGGACCAAACCTGAAATCGTGAAAAAAAAATCTGCTGTTCCCTACATTTATGTTCGCATAACTCGTCAAAATGCTGGGAACAGCTGATTTTTTTCGCGATTTCAGGTTTGGCCCCATAGTTAAAGTTGTTCATAAGGATGAGTACAATGACCCCTCAAGAGGAAAACAGTGATTAAAAATTCACCTGTATATTTAATTTCTCGCTCACACCGAACCGACTATACCTACGCTATTACGTAGTGCGTTGTCACTACATTATAGGTACGCAGCCCAGTGCAGTGCGATGCGGATTGGCTGATGTCACACATCTTCAAATTTTTGGTTCTAGGACATGCCGGTTTCCTCACGATGTTTTCCTTCACTGTTTTGAGAGCAGTGGTGATGAAATAATTTTACACAAACTAGTGTTAGTGCCTGTTATGACCTACGTCCAACAGTGGACTTCATTCGGCTGAAAGGATTATGATGATGATGAAAATGCTTGCTTGTATTCGAACCCAAGCAACAACAACCCAACTGATTTTTTAGATTTATTGTCCTTTTTAGAGTTCCGTAGGTACCTCAAAAGGAAAAACCTCAAAAATTGTCCGTCTGTCTATCCGTTTGTCAAGACCCTTTTTCTCAATAATGCGTGGAGTCATCAAGTTGAAATTAATATTAAATACTCAGCGTTGAGAACCCTTGAAGCAGTGAAAAATTCAAACTTCTAAGTCAACACAATTAAAAGATACGGGCGTTTATGTTTCGTTTATGCCGCATATCTTGACACTCGCCAGAGAATCAAAACATAGAGGGTACTTCCCATTGACCTAGAATCATGAAATTTCGCAAGAAGCGCATTGCTTCTTCATGTAGCACAAATAAAGGAAAAAATCTGAAAACCGTAAATTTATAGTTACGTTACATATCTACAAATTTGTACGGAAGCCTCGATGCGTGAGCCCGACTCCTACTTGAAACCGGTCAAGTACGAGTCGGCCTCGTGCACCGAGAGTTTTTTATAGTTTGTATTTCCTGTAAGTGTTCCAAATAAAACATTATTCTTTCTTTCAAATAATACATACCTAGAATAATTAGCACCACCGTATACTATGGGCACAGCATCATTATTCAACGCTCGTAATAACTTCTCAGTGACATAGTCTTCACTAAAAGAATTTTCAAACGATAAATAAAAATAATAATTCCATTTAACTAATTTGTCGCAATCCTCTTCACTGTCCCGTGAACATTTTAGGGTTCCACATGTACCGAATATATCTAAGGTCAGACTATAATTTGCTAGTTCTTTTTGTAAGTGTCTAGCAATTTGTTCTCGTTTGCTTCTGGTATAACAATTAGACACGAACCACGCCGCAGCTTTGGTTTTCGTTTTAAGCTGCTTTTTAAAATCGTCACTAACTGGATCCATATCTTTCAACTTCATCCAATGCATTTCTTTATTTGGTCCAACTATAGCATTATTTTTATCTCTAATAGTTAAATAACCCCATCTTACTTCAGAGTCTAATTTAAAAGTCCACGTCCAGTTAAAATATCCATTTAATCTGTTAGAGCAGATAGGATAATTGTCTCCAGATTCTATACTTGCGAAAACATACTTCTGATGGGGGGATCTCTTATTAGGTAACTGTGCAGTACTATAAGTTACCACTTCTGGCCCTGCGAATGCAATGACGTCAAATTTTGTATAGTCGCCGTCAAAGTACGAACGATTTGCAGTCACTATACAGTTTGTGTAAGGACATTTGCGCTCAATAAATCCATCCTGTCCCTTGCCCATATACACGAAAGGAACATTTACTGGCGACGTCCATTGTAAAATATATTTTAAGTCTATTTTGTTTTTTGTCACATTTTGAATCACATCACTTTTTACCAACGTCCGTTCACTTATTAATTTGTCACTGTCTGAAATTATTTGATCATTTCTCGTTATTGTTCTCGTTGCGTTATATAACAGTAGTAACATTATCATTGTTATGATAAAAAATACTGTCTTTTTTGTACACAAGGCCCTCATTGTTAATTACTGCGGATGGCTATACCTACAAAAAAAATAGTGTGTGAGTCTGTCGCCAGTGTAAGGAGAGACTGACTGTGAAGAGCTACATACACATTTATGTATGTCATACACCTAATCGTGACTGTTTATCAGCGCGTCTAATCTATAGTGATTTTCTGAATGCATTATGAATGTGTTGAGCGAATTCTAACAATAATAACAAATTTAATAAAAAATAGCTTTAGGTACAACCTTTTTATGTGTTTTTACTTTATTTCTACTAAGAAAAAAGCAGTAGTAGTATCTACCTATTTCAAATTATTTTCTCAGGTACCTATTATGAGTATGGCTTTGCATTGACCAGTTATGCTAAAATCATACCTGCCCACATTTAGAACTGTCCTGATCAGCGCCAAGGGTAACTGCTTAAGGCCATAAGGCAAGGAAATTGTCTTATGTTTACGAGTTTGATACCAGCCCACTGTCACACATTTCTCTATAGTTTTAAGGGCAGCCAGCTATTTGAATTGCATCTTCTTCTATACAAATAAATAAAATTGAAGTATACAGATACGTAAAAAGCTGTTATTTCGACATTAACTACAGATTTTGACAGGACTTTCACTGGCAGACAGCTGATGTTATAAAGAGTGACTACAGCCTTATTATTTTCCGACATCCACGCGAACGGAGTCGCGGACACAGCTAGTTAAAAATAAATATAAATGTATGGATGTTTGTTACTTTGCGAGTTCTGATTTAGAAGACACACACACGCTCACAGATAGACCCTGTCTGATCAAACACAAAGAACACTTTTTATCCGGGTACCTACATGAAGTAGTTCCCCTCGGATACGAATGAAACCGCGGGCTATTAATATTTTCGTTCCATAACACTAGTAATTTTAATTACCGTATTTTTTATCTAACCTTGTGCTGCTTTAACAGCGCGCAGCGGGTTACATTGAAACAAAAGACTTAAGACTGTAAGACGTACACACTTGCCGATTCAAGAATTAAAAAAAAAACGATTATCTACTCTATCATAGGTAAATTGTAAAATCGTGTATTGTGAAAAGTACATGAAGAACTTAAAATGTGGTTGGTACTTACTTTTAGGCAAACCTATCCTAATTTAGATATAATGTAATTTATTATATGTAAGTAAATTTATTAAGTGTGGAGTACGTTTTAATTTATGAATTTAAAAACTTACCAAGATTTATTTGTTAAAGTTAGGTGGCGAGGATATAGTAAAACAGTTAAAGTTATGACAAACGAGAAAAAAGTATATTGATAGCTTAGTAAAACGAATAATAATAATATATGACAAGACTTTTATCAACAGTCAGTATTGCTTGGCAACACAACCATAGAATACTATAAAGGAGTATGCATTCCTTAACATTATTAAATTAATAAGATTAGTGGAAAAAAAGCGTAGGTTATTCTCGAAATAATTTAGTAATTGTTTTTGGCATTACGGCCAATCTATTCTGTAAAAATCTCACCGTGACAACTTATATGAAGTGAGCTGTCAAGAGTGTCAATCCTATCCATCACGAGAAGCTGTAAAATTTGTAAGCACACATTCAGGGGTTCGCGACCTTTGGATCAAATAAAAAGAAAACAGTTTTATAATGATTTTTTATTTTTATATAGGGATATAATTATGTTAACACACACATCTAAATACTGTCATCAGACGATTCCGAGCATTCTGCATCTGCCTCCTGCAGCATTGATAGTGTCAGCATGAACTTGCTTCAAAATGGCAGCCTAAATGTTTACGTTCCGTGAGTCAGACGCGTTCCAGGGGGTCTACTCCCTAAGTCCGTCAACGAGGTAACGGGCCCGTCCGACAGTAGTCCGATACGTCGGAATGAACCCTACTCCCTAACGATTTCGGATTCATCAGTTTCAAACGGAATCATAGACAACATTCGTGAACGAAAGACGTATGGCGATAGAGTTGCGCTATTTTACCGGTCGATTACCGGTTTACTTATTTTATACTTTTCTAGCTTAGTAAACAAAAATTAATACTTTTGTCGTTAGAAAAAGACCACATTTATAAAAATATACTTTTTATTATGTTTTTAAATATATAATTGAATTATTTTTGGCATTTTTGTTCGGATACCGGCATCCATCCACCTTTGCCTGTTTACTTTTTAAAGGGAATTTTCAAATGAAATGTCAAATTGTTAGCCGAGAAGTTTTAATATTTTCAATATTCATATTTATTAGCTTTTTTGTTGTGTAAAACGGCCCCAACCGCTGCAGCAACACATGGGCAAATTGAGGCCCTTCTCGATTTTATGGGTGAGAACCAAGAATTGGCTCGCGAATTATTGAGGGGTGCCGACGACGGGAGAGTTCACTCAAAACGGCTGTGGGAAAACCTGTGCAACTCCCTTAACTCAATGGGAAGTTGCACTAGTCCGTCGAGCAGTGGCAAAGGGTAAATTTAATACATTACTCGTCAATATTTGTCATCAGTAAAGTGAATACAATGATAATCAGTCATCCTCCAAATACTTATCTGTAGGAGTACTTACGAGTATAGTGGTTTTTATATTGCTATAAAATTAACCAAATATTCAAATTTTAGGTGTGGTCTGACAAAAAACATCTTGCTAAAAAAGCGACTGGAGCTGCCAGAAGGTCAGCAAGTGTTACAGGTGGAGGCCCATCGGTTGCACCAACCCTCTCCCAAGTGGAATTGAAGATACTACCGATAATGGGAGAGGGTTTCGGAGAGCCGCAAACCGTATCAAGAGTGCCAGCTTTCCAATTGGTAAGAATTACATGCTGCTACACCTGCTGACCCACTTTCCCAGGAGCAAGCCTCTACATCCACTGAGGAAATGATAATAAAATGAGAATAATTTAAAATATGTAATGTTTTAACTGATAGGTAATTGAAATAAATGATTAAAGATAATTAATTGTTTTATTCCAAAAAAATCCAATATATATCAACCGTTATTGGCAAAACATAGTATGTACTAAACTCTAATGGTAAAATCCCGAAACATTCTCTCTTTTTACCCGACTGCGCGATGCAAAGGAGGGTAATGTGTTTATCAGCGTATATTTATGTACTTATGTATGTCTGTTTTCCACCTGTCCCAACACCCATTAAGTCCTGTAAGGAAAATAAAAAAGTTCACAAAATAAATACCCTAATCAATAATATAAATACAAATATCCTATGCATTTTATGTTTTATTTGGAAAGTTTTCTTGTGAGATTAAGTTCCTATTTTTTTTCAGCAATTGCACTAATGTCTCTCGCTCTTTGCTTTTGCTGATGAGCTTGAGGAGAGGATATCGCCATAGCTATCTACGACACATCTCCCTGTCTATTGCGCTCTAATTGCAGGTCTTCCTCGCTGAGGGTAGGTGCTTCCAAGCCCGCCCGATATATTGTGTAAAACACAGCAGGCAATGACAATTTTACCTGAAAAACAATCTAAAATTTAGGCGTAAATAATATCGACGTTGCCTAAACTCTTCCTGTAAAGCTTCTTCAATAATTAAACAAGCAGCCATAGTTAGGATCTTATAAACTGGTAACTTTCGTCTACAGCACGAGAACTATTTTGATGTCGTATCAACTGACATAACTATCCGACGAAACCATTGTCAAGTTCAACTGTTCGGACGGGCAAAAACACATCGGGAGTAGGGACAACTGTCAAATCGGTGTGGCATTCATTCTTCGTTCGGGCCCCGAACGAATCATCCGTCCGTAGGTGATAGGGAGTAGGAAACGCCCGTAACGAAGGCCGAAACGACGGACTTCGTGCTTAGAGAGTAGACCCCCAGTACCACAAAACATTAGACGACAGCGCCTTATATCGCGAAAATATAACCCGAACAAGTGAAATTTCTCGTTAGTTTCGTATTACACGAATGCTACTTTGAGTTGATTGAATTTGAGATCAATTGTTTTGATTGAATTCTCACTACGTAACTTAGTAGAAGTCCTTTGTTTACAAAAATAATAGCTTCTCGTGGCGGATACTTTAGCATCAGGTGGAATGACAGCTCACTTCACCTAAGTTTTCACGGTGAGATTTTTACAGAATAGAGGCTCCCGCAGACACGCGATGCAACGGTGCGACGCAATTCTGGTAGAATAATTTCCATGAAATTTTCATAGTCTTAGAATATTCTGCTGGAGCCTTAGACCGGCTGGGTCCTCAAAGTACACAACACAACACTACTCATTACCATTTGAAACATAACATTGTACAGAAACTATTTTAAAATTAAAATGATAACTGCACTTACCTATTGAGATTATTTACTTTTTATTACTTATAAGATGTTTAGCTAGAATTCCCTATAGCAACAAAAAATCTAATTAAAAAAAATAATTACTCAAAATAATTTATAATTTCTATGTTTACTGTTTGATTATTTAATACTGACTGTGTGTATATGATTATTTAAGTTTACGAGTCTGTGAAACTTGAAATAAAATGATTATTATTTAAATCATTTTCCTTAACTTACACTAATCAGATATTTTATAAAACATAACAAGGAACATGGCAATTATGCATGGAAATTATGCAGCTACATACCGAAAATGATGCCTATAGCATTTCCTTAAACCGAAATAATAAAAATACTATTAGGCTAAGCAATGTCATTGTATATGACGGAGAAGGCACGTGTCTCTTGTTATATTCGGCCATAATTTAACTACTGTGGGCGTACTATGGGTAGTGTCGGTGTTGGTGCAATAGAAAAACCTTCTGCAGTTCAAATCAGAGTACCTATAATTTACAAAGAAGTTAGTTACACTAGCGACTCATATATTGTAGGTACACGACACAACTAGATACGAAACGCGAAACTATGTCTCTCTGCCCGCTCTCCTCGACTCCCACGAACTCAGGCTAGACTCTGTCCGAATAGTCAAACGAATGGCTCCGACACGGCCATCCTGCTTGCAGACGTCTGCGTGTGTTAATCTATATAGAAACATACCCGCAAAGCATCACATAGTTCGGTCACACCTGACCAAATTTGGTACAGGCAAAAACACAATGAAAATTCGAACAGACTAAAAATAGCTGAGTTCAGAGCATTACTCACTATTTGATTCCCAAATCTCAAGATCACGAACTAAATAACAACTAAGGTGCATGCACCTTAGTGAGACACAGTATGAGACACATGTGCCTTATACTATCTAAATAGTAACCACCAGTTACTCAACCATTCATTTGCGCATCCCCCTCGGATCGCCAAGTCACTCCCGGACTTTATAGTTTCTCACGAAATCCCACCACCAGAGTTGACTACCTAAAGTGTACTCACGGACTTTTGTCTCCTGCAGACACCGATTTCTACTGAGCTACGGCTACAAATCAACCTCTGATCCAAACTATCATCACACACACAACACATATAGCTTAATCTCTACTGTTTCACCAACAAGACTATTACAAGACTTTCCTCAAATTCGTAAGTCTCTGATTCCTTGGCATGCACCTTAGCCTCATGAGCGTACTTGTAAGTGCGCCTGGAGTTCAAGGCTTTTAGAGTATTGATTCAATCAGAGCCATATAAACAAACTTTGAATAATCATTAGCGAAAATCATCAACCAGAGCCGTGTACCATCGATATCCACATTAACAATCATCTTTTTCACTAAGAGCCTTACCTACATAATCAGCCTATAATGTTCCTGTTGGGACACAGGCCTCCTCTCTGTGAGAGGGATCCACTACGCAGACCCAGTGTGGGTGGGTAGATGTCGCATGTCTTCGAATTTTTGGTTCTAGGACATGCCGGATTCCTCACGATGTTTTCCTTCAGCGTTTTGAGAGCAGTGGTGATGAAATAATTTACGCAAAGTAAAGCGCCTGTCCTGAACCTATGATCTACAACTCGTAAGTCGCAGCAGCAACCACTCGGCCACCACTGCTCTCTCTAAGAGCCTAAGACACCTGGAAACCCACATACGAGTAAACAATTCTAACGCCACGGCTCCCTAGCCAACCAGCAATCGCATTGCTCTCACAAATCCAGCGCAGGGATCCGTGTGACTCACACTACGGTCTCTCCAGACCTCGACCTCTACCAGAGACAAACGCCCACCGCTGACCCACGGACTAATGAGTTTCCTCAAGAGACACAACTCCTACCTCTCTACGACTACGTATTTACCACTGTTACGATCGACTTTACTACATCCGATAGAGAACCCTACTCTTGTGCTACCCTTAACTTAAGCTTGCTCATCACCACTGTGATCATTATCTACTTCGCCTGGTACATGACCTACTGGCATTTTTTTTATCCTATCGTGTGGATACTTGTAAGTACGGTTAGAATTGAAAGCATTTAACATATAGCGATCACCTGCGAAAACTTCCGCTACCTTAAACGAACCTCTGAACTTCCGATCTAACTTAATATATGGACAGCATATTTAAAAATGACTTCGGGGAAATACCTAATACGAAATCAAAAGTAGATGAAGAAATTGAACGCTTTGCACATAGGACAGTAAATAGAGAGATGTAGACAGCGTGTGAAAGAGTAAAGGGGACAAAAAAAAACATAAAATTGTAAACAATTTACCTAATGAAACTAAACAAATATTATGAGTATTATTACTTACACACATACATTACATATTATACTTCTAAAATAAAAGTCACTAGAATGTTAATATTTATAACGTAATCAAAGTAACACAAATACACAACTATGATGAAGTGGAAAGATAGTGTTCTTTTACTTTTCCTTAAAAAACTGCCACAGTTTGGCAGTTCCTAATTTCAGGCGTATGTGCATGCGCAAAATATTCATCCCGACTACGGAAGTACGGAACCCTTCACTGTGCTTCGTCCGACTCGCAAATGACTGGTTCTTTTTTATAAATTATAAGAAGGCAGTGAAAGTAAAATAAAATACCAAATCTCCCGAGTAGTCTTTAATAAATGGAAATAAAAATTATAGGCAATGAAAATCAATCATTTATAGACAGTCATGTTGTGGACTCCACCACTGACCAAAATCTTCATAAACACTAGTTCTTAAATAGTGTTCGTTATTATTAACTAACGCACACAATTTGCAATAGGCGTCGGTGTCGCGGGACTCTCTCAGGTCGTGGTAAGAATAGTGGTTGTGCCACTTGAAGAACTCGTAATACTTTTGTTTGTCATTTATAATATCCACCATTTCCTTCGCCAGCTCCCTGATGCGTGACTGTTGCGCTGTCAGGTATATTCCTTCCGGCATGAACCTGGAAATTATTTTAATTAGAACCAGCAAAAAGGTATTACGCGGAGAAATATTAAGTTTATGATAGGTACGATAAATAATCAGTAAGTATGCATATGATTACTACTATCATTTCTGCAGCCTCAGGTCGTTTACTGTGAGCATCCGTAGCGGTGAATTCTGGTGATATATTGATTCGTTGAACCTATGGCATTCGCAACACAGGACTCGCGATGTAAATACAAAATAAACATCTATATATCCAGCACCCTAATTGCTGAACACACTATTTATCTCAATCTGAACCATTAAGGATATTGGTAATCCATTGCTGGATATGTTCGAAAAATGTATCTGCTCAAGAACGTAGGTAAATATCGCAATGAATGTTGTTGAACTGTAAAAATGAAAACGATCGCTACTGATAATGTGGTACGCAGGCCTATTTGAGACATAGAAAACCACATGTCTTAAGTTTTTTGTCGAGCCGTACTGCAAGTATAATGGAGCAAGCTTATTTGGCCCGATGGCTTTATTTAATATTTAACTCACAAATTCACTAAGATATTCTGTCAAATCATTTTTATCGAGAGCGCCGCCGTCACTAGGCTATACGATGCCGCTCTCTAGGCGATCACGACACGGAATCCAAAACGAAACACAAATAAGTAATCTAATTTTATGATAAGATAGTAAAAAAAGATTTAGAAGAAAAATGTCGTGAGAACGTTTTGAAAATTAATGAGGATGGCTTTAAAAGTAAAGGAAGACCAAAAAAACGATGGATTGACTGTGGAAAATAAAATGTGTGTACATATGAACAAAATGGGTTGACTACCGAGATGACATAAAGAGAACTATGGATGAAAAATACATTTTATGTCGACAAAAAAAAAATGGGATAAGGGCAAGAGAATGATGAGTAAATAAAGTTTTAATTAAAAAAACCTTGTATAGTTGGCGCCACCATACACCACCGGTACAGCATAATGATTGAGACCATTCAACAACTTCTCCGTAACATAGTCGTCGGCGAACGTGTTCTCAAACGACAAGTAGAAGTAGTAATCAGTCTCCACCAGCCGTAAACACTCCTTCATACTGCCCCTAGGACACTTCTTCGTCCCACATTTGCCAAATATGTCAACCTGCATGCCATACTCTTCAAGTTCATTTTGGAGCTGTTTGGCAATTAAATCTCTTCCACTGGGCGCACCACAGTGTGATACGAACCAAGCCGCTGCAATTTTCTTCGTGCTCAATTTTTCCTTCAGAGTGTCGTTTATAGGCATCATTGCTTCCACTTTCTCCCAATGCATCACTTCTTTTGGACCTATGACTGTCCCTTCTTTATCTCTTATACTCATATATCCATAAATTTCGTCAGAATTCAATTTGTAAGTCCAAGTCCAATTAAAATAGTTATTATATATTTGGTTACAAACCGGAAAGTTTGCTGAGGACTCCATATTGGCGTAAACGTACTTTTGATGAGGTGAACGAGACTGAGGTAAAAGTGAAGCATTGGCCGGAAGTTCTCGGCCATTGAACAATATAACATCGAAATCCGCTACATCTTTGAGCAACTGTCTGTTTGACGTCACGTAACAGTTACTGAAAGAACATTTTCTGTTTCTAAACGGAATATTGCCTTCACGCAAATTTGACTTAATCGGTTCAGTCTCGTTTGTCCATAATAACAAGTATTTCAAATCTAACGATGTATTTGATTGTATTAATACCGGAAAGCTAGGTTCTGGACCATGGTAATCAAAATTATAGGAGACTGAAAACCGAGTGATGCTGAGAATCACGCAAATGACGAAATATCTGTCACACTTAATAATAGCCATCGCTGTAACTATAGTAACACTCAAACTACACTAACACTCACGTTTACAATCATAGTATGAGGACGGTTCAAGACTTTAGTAAACAGCTAACTAACAGCTGGCATTGCTAGCAATATAAAGATTTTTTTTTTTAATATTTTATCGTATTTATCAGAATCAAACGCGATCATCGCTCGTCACAACATAATTATTATTAAAAAAACTGTGTGCATAATTATGAAACCAAATTCAATAACTCTTAAATAACGTCTAATGACGTTACGAAAGACTCATATAATTATATTAAGGAACAGACTTACAAAGAGCTGAATAGCCTATGACTAGGACCAGACTGCACCCAAATTAGTGACCAAATGTTCTTAAATTAGTGCCGCAGGAAACTATCGAGATAACAATAGAGATAGAGTACGTCGAAACACGATTTTTAGCTGATACCGAAACCAGAAACGAATAGTCGGTGCCTTTTCTTTATTTGCTCATGTTCACTTATGTTTTAAATATAATAAGTAAATTATATTTTTATCAAACCTACCTTAACTGATCAATTTGTTGAACTTAAAAATAAACACTTTATTTTGTCGTGTATTATTACTTCGCAGAATTTGATCCGAAATGATACCATCAGACGCTGCAATAATACAGTGTGTTTAATTTTTAAAATCAAAAAGTTTGATTATTAACTAGAGAAAGTGGTTTAAAAAAAATCTAATTATGCAGTTTTAGTTTTTTATCTCAGTCGGCCCTGACACTCCTATAAGTATTTTTCGCTATTACCTATATTTTCGGATTTGGCCACCCATCATAATTTGAAACATTCAGCCTATATAATGCAGATGAATTGATTAAGTACCTCCTTTTATTAGACGTCGGTTAAAAATTAATTTGTATCTCATGACCTTTTATTTAAGCTAGATATCTCGCAGCTGATGGCCTAAGTAGAAGTGTTGAGGCTTATTTAACAAAAACTCATAAACACGAACTATATATATCACTAAAAATTAAGGGCGACATAAGCCTGCCAGGGTCGCGGGTTGTTCGAAAGAGATACCGTGGCCCCTGGCACAGGAAACTGAAGGAACACTGGTAGGAGCAGGAGAAGTTATTTGATAATTTCCAAACCAAAAAAAAGGGCGACTTACGCAACAATGAGTGGGTTCGTACTTACAATAACCTTGAATATAATTTGCTTAGTGTCGTTGTAACATTTTGAAATAACTAAATCTGTTTATGGTGTACTTTGAAGATGTTCTAATTAACTTTTAATCTTTATTGTCAAGCGTTTAATATTTTCAAATTTCTAAATACTGAAAAATCATCACAAAAGGGTCAGCTTCATGTGAAGCTGACCCTTTTGTGATGTTCAGATAGCAATCAAAGCTCTTTGATTCTTTGATTTATAGACAAATACAAAATTATGACCACTTTTGGGTACTTTTCTGAATGAATGAAATTTCGTCATGTTTGCCAAAGAGTTCCATCAATCCGTCAGATATTTATATATTCACTATCACGACACATAACACTGCACAGAATGACTTTCATTCGCCCTGAATATTCTTTTAAAAATGTCCAAATTTTTGTTTATAAAATCATCAGATTTAGGGAAGTCCACAATTTCTTCGTCAGATTTGCCTATGTAAGTCATTATTGGTTAGGCCACACACGATCATATGAAAATCAACGGCTCTAAAGATCACTTTATTTTTGGTCAATTTTCGAAATCTGAAAGTGGACTCAATGGACCACGGGGCTCCTATGTGAAACTTTTTAATATTTTCGGTGTTCTTTCCTCATGCCGCTTTACTCAGCTATCAACTTTTCACCCTGCAAACTTGCTCAAAAACGCTCTGGGCTGGGGTACTACACACATCAAAAGTGTCTAGGGATCAAGCATTTTTATGCGGATTTCTTGAGATTGAGATGTGGCTTTGTAATAAATTTATGATTTTATAAATTTATATGGATCCTTTTTGGTGCATTTCATAATTTGAATCAGGAACTGTGAATCAAATTCGAGTAAAAGATGAAAATCAGCTGTCAATATTTTCCCTATAAAAACATACAACGCATTGAAGACATTATTAGTGCTACTGTTTCCCTACTACTGATTAAAACCAACGTTATTATGGAGCGGCGACGTCATTTAAGCAGGGAAGAAATGCTCAGAGCCGTGGGAATGATAGAAGCTGGTTCCCGGCAACGTACTGTGGCTTTAGCTCTGAATACAAGTCAGAGTGTTATCAGTCGACTTTGGACACGTTACCGAAGCACTGGTACCGTGGCTGAGCGCCATGGAGGACGGTATCGCTGCACCACACGGAGACAAGACCGATACATTCAAATCTTAACTCGAAGAGCTCCAACAATAACCGCCATGATGTTAGCCGTGAGGCTTCATCACTCTTCAGGGAACTTAATTAGCGACCAAACAGTCAGAAACCGCTTGCATGAAGTGAACCTTCATTCCCGAAGACCGCTACGGGTACCACCTATAGCAATGCACAATCGTAGGATTCGATATCAATGGGCTCTTGAACACAGAAATTGGGCAGAAGAACAATGGCGTTTCGTGTGCTTTTCTGATGAGTCTCGTTTTGGTATGAGACCGGATACAAGACGTATACGACACTGGAAAACCCCTGGACGCCAACAGCGATTAAAATCCTGCCAGGAAGTCCATCCTTATAGTGGTGGAACCATCATGGTATGGGCGGGTATTTGGATCGGCGGAAGAACTGAGTTGATTTGGATCAGAGGCAACCTCAACGCTCAAATTTATGCTGAGACGATTGTATCAGACGTCATCGTTCCTCTACAAATGCAAATCGGTCCCTTATTTCAGTTAATGCATGATAATGCACGACCGCACACCGCAAGAGTTGTAAGACAGACTCTCGCCGCAGCTAACATCAATGTCCTGCCCTGGCCTGCTCAGTCGCCAGACTTGAACCCGATTGAGCATGCATGAGATATGCTACAGAGAAGAGCTCTGCCGAATATGGAGGGTATCCAGTCGCAAGAAGACCTTTTTTTGTTGTTGCAACGAACATGGGCGGCCATTCCACAGCGTGATTTGGATGAACTCATTTTGAGTATGCCAAACCGATGTTCTTGTGTTGTTAGTGTTCGCGGTAGAAACACGGATTATTAATTGTTTAAGTTACCCAATAAAATTTTAAAGAAAACTGTTATTTCAGTCTTTTTTTCGAACTTTTGTGTTAGTGGTTCAAATGTCAAAAATCCCTTTATTAGGAAAATGGCAAATTTCTTTATTAATGCAATGGTGAATTGGTTTATCGTTACTGTGACAAACGAAAACACTTTATTTGATGAATCCTTAAAGAAAATTTTAATTAATATCAATCAGGAGAAAAGTTATTGCAAAAATATATGTTGATCCCTAGACACTTTTGATGTGTGTATATGGGCATAGAATACTTTTTATTCGGTAGTACGTTCCCCCGTGGGATAACTTTCAATATTCACTCGGGTGAAGTCACTACTAGCAACAGCTATAAGATAAACCGTTCACAGTTCAACACATATCTTATGGATTCTTAGCCTTTCAAAAACCCTCTATACTACTAACCGAAATACTCCGTCCATTCTGTGTAATTGTTGACTTTGTCTGTCGTTTGATTCCTTGATAAGGAAGGGCAACTCTTCATCAGCAACACTGCACTGCTAAACATAGGCTTCCCCAATCACGCGCCATTCACCTTGATCTCCAGTTACTCTCAGCCAGTTTTTACTAGTCAACCTATGACGATCGTCACTCCATCTAGCCCGAGCCGAGGACATCCTACCCTGCGTTCGCAGACTCGCGATCTTCCCTCAAAACATCTACCCCAACGGTCATTGGTTCTACGGCTTGCTTGGTTGCCGGCCCATTGCCAATTCAGCTTGCTAAGTGCGTCTAGAAGTGAAACAAATCATTTCTGCCTTTATCATCCCGACTTATAACATTTATTTATTACTATTTGTTTCAGCACTAATACGGACGTTTGGATAGGTTCCCACATCGATATGTTTTACGATTAAGTAATTAAAATATCCTGTATTATATATACTTACACGATATTTCAATTAGATACTTATCTTAACATAAACAAAATCACAACATGTAATTTCACCTAAATTATCGGGTAAGTACATAGATTATCAAGTAGGGATAGCTGATAATATTAGGTCGGGGCAAAAGTATTTTCGTATTTTTCATACAAAAAAAAAATTGTTTTAGGTTTAATTTTTTATTTATTTATAATATGTATGTGCCGTTTTGATCGATGACTTGTTGCCATCTCGTGGGCAATGCCATGATCCCATTGCTGTAGAAGTTTTGAGATTTTTTATCAAAAAAATCTGACAGGTAGTTTTCACAGTGTTCTTTTGATGTTAACTTTATGCTTCCTAAAGAGTTCTGAAGTGACCGAAACAGGTGAAAATCTGATGGAGCAAGATCAGGGCTATACGGAGGATGCATCAACACATCCCAGCCAAGCTCTCTCAATTTTTGCTGAGTGGCTATAGATGAGTGCGGTCTGGCGTTGTCGTGATGAAACACCACGCCCTTCCTATTCACCAGCTCCGGCCGGTTTTTCTCAATAGCTTCTTTTAACCTCATCAGTTGTTGATAGTAGAGGTCAGAATCGATAGTTTTACCCGGCAGCAAAAGCTCATAGTGGACGATTCCTTTCCAATCCCACCAAACACACAGCATCACTTTGTTCCGAGTCAGGCCGGGCTTTGCCACGGTCTGTGGGGCTTGCCCATGCTTCGACCACGATCTTTTTCGGACATTCTTATCGTAAGTGATCCATTTTTCATCACCCGTAATCAACCGTTTAAGAAATGGGTCGGAATTATTACGTTTCAACAAAGAATCGCAAATGGAAACACGTTGCGTTAAGTTTCTCTCAGTGAGATCATGTGGTACCCAAATATCAAGTTTTTTCTTGTACCCAGACTTTTTTAAATGCCGTAAAACTGTTTTGTGATCAACATTCAGTTCTTCAGCAATATCATAACTACTAATATGTCGATCTTGCTCCACTTTTTCAAAAATGGCGCTGATTTTATCCGTGACAGGGCGTCCAGAGCGAGCTTCATCGTTCACACTAAAATTTCCTAACTTGAAACGCTTGAACCACATTTGTGCTACTCGTATTGATACCGCATTAGGTCCGTAAACCACACAAATTTTATTCGCGGCGTTCGTCGCATTTTTACCTTTTTTGTAATAAAATTTTAAAATGTACCGAATTTCTTCGTCACATACGTTCATGTTGCTTGCTTGAAAAACAATTGAGAAATGGCGGGAACTAGTTTTTTTTTTATTTATTGCATCTTTAGAATGTCAACATTTAATAGTATTAAAACCAGCCAGTTACATTCAGCACTGGCAAAGAGGTTTGATTACTAACAATAGATTCAAAATACGAAAATATTTTTGCCCCGATCTATTATATACATAGTAACAACACTTAATATAGCACAGAAATCTCGCTAATTGGACATGTTGCCATTACACTCATGCAAAGCAGGGGCGGTAATTGCAAATTGCGGCGCAATTCATTACTGATTGTTGCTAAGAAAATGAACAGTCAGGAACGCATATGTTTAGCAATACAACGTGCACTTTTCAATTGCCAACAATAAATTAATTGGCTACTAAGTTTCACGGTGCTAAGTATTTCTTAGTTTTAGACGCATTTCCAGGGTTATGTACACTCAGTACACCGTTTGGGCGATATCAATATTTGCGATTGCCATTTGGTCATAATTGTGCAACTGAAGTGTTTCATGCAAAAATCAAGCAATTACTTGAAGGCCTAGAGGGTATAGATTCGTTTATCGACGATATCATTTGATGGGGAAGAAATAAAGACGACCACGATCTGCGTTTGAAAGAGTAACAACTCTTCCAAATTAATTTCATTAATGATAAATTAATTCATTTAAAATTCAAAAACGATAAATGTCGTCTATGTGTTGAGGCAGTAACTTATTTGGGCCATATTTTTAACAAATATGGAATAAAAGTAGATTCTGAGAAAGTAAGAGTGATAATAATCCTTACTCCTACCAGAACCGACGGATAGAAAAAGCTTAGAAAGGTTTTTAGTGGCTGTAAATTATCGTTCTATGTTTATACTTACCTAATTACTCAGACCATATTTTTCAACTGATAATATTGTTGCTGGGAAGTTGGTCATAAAGACACATTCAATAAACTAAAAGAGTTGATAATATAAATATTATTAATTCTTTTAGTTTGGTGAACCATCTCTATCTTTGTACGATGTTAGTAGTCCGGTGGTGTTGTCAGTTGATGCAAGCAGTGTGTCACTGGGCGCCGTGCTCATTCAAGAGGGGCGTCCAGTAGAGTATGCGTCATGCACGCTCGCGGACACACAGCAAAGATATACACAAATAGAAAAGGATTTGTTAGCAATAGTATTCGCTTGTGAAAAGTTTCATCAGAATATTTATGGGAAAAATAGTGTGGTCGTCGAATCCGACTATAAACCACGGGAAAGCAATTTTAGAAAATTTTTAAACTCGGTACCAGCTTGCTTGCAGGATTTAGTGCCTTGACGTCGAGTCCCGCCACGTCGAGTTGCCGCCACGTCTACTTCTCTATATCCCGCTTTTATTCCCGCCTCGTCGAATCGTTGCTAATGATGTTGAAGGTTTAAGCTTATGAGTTGGTGGTCATTAATAAGTCTGGGACGTATATGCACAATAGCACATACTTAATACCCATTGTCGCGTCAATAATGTACCCATGTCGCAGAATTTAAGTTCACCCTCGCCAAGTCGGAAACTATAGTACCTAAGGCTCATCCTTACTAGTTTCCGACTTTTTTTTTTAATTGTTGATAAAATATAATAATTAAGGGTGGTCATATAAGTTTAACATAAACAATGATTTAAGATACTATTGCTCTATAAGAGACTAGCGGCCCGTCTCGGCTTCGCACGGGTGGAAAAAAAGTCTATATTAATCAGTGATAGTGGTGATAATGTAGCATTCAAATGGTGAAAGAATTTTTAAAATCGGTCCAGTACGTTTTGAGCCAATTCGTTACAAATATACTTACATACAAATCTTTCCTCTTTATTAGTATAGAAGTATAGATAGTATAGATGAGCTGTACTGTGTAGATGGGTTTATCTTATGTCAGGAAATAGCAGACAAACCATGTAGGGAGAACCTAATGATTCTGGTAGCTATAACAGAATTGCCAGTAAATAAAATTGGAACAGATATACTTGAGTATGGAAAGCAAAGTTATTTAAGATGAATTGATTATTATTATGGTTTTATTGAGGTTACATATTTGAGAGACACGACGTCAAACTAAGTGATGTGTATTATGAAAGAAAATTGTGCACGGTATGGTATACCGGATATGGCTATCAGTGACAATGGTCCACAATATTCTTGTCGTACTTTTATTTTTTACAATGAAGTTTTAAACGCGTAACTTCATCTCCGTATTATGCTCAATCTAATAGTAAGACTGAAAGAGCAGTTCAAACCATTAAACTTATTTTATTGAAAAAATCGGTATACAGTTAATCCGATTTTTATTTAAATTTACTAAGTTACAGAAATTTTGAATTCTCCTGCACAGTTAATGATGAGCTGGCGTTTAAAATGTAGACTACCAGTCCATCCAGACTTATTAAAAGAAACAAATTGTGATAACATACAACATAAAAAAAATAGAAAAAACAAATAAAAATTCAAAGTTTCTATGATCAGCATTGTAAACCTGAGTTGAATGTAGGCGACGAAGTTACAATTTTAGAAAACACAAATAAAAGAAGTCCTGGCAAAATAATGGGAAAATCGTCGTCGACTCCACGATCTTGTTGTTAGAAACAAAAAAGGTATATATCGCCGTAATTGTCGACAATTGAAAAAGCTTTTATAGGATCCTGCAGACAACATTTTGTCTGATATTGATGATGAGTATTTTTCGGGGGAAGATAGATATGATGATTATCTGACAAGCACCAAAATCCATATAGCGTCATCTTACTCGCCACCTCATACCCGTAGTAAGACTTAACTATTTGTAAACGTATATTTATAATGTAAATAAAACTAATGATTTATTTTAAGTTTGTTTCTTATTATTGTCGATTCCCTATGTTTGATTTTAATGTCATAATTTTGCGAGTAAACATGATAGTGTAAACAATGTATTATACCCCTAAGAGATATGATTCATATATAAAATAAAACCTGTAGTATGTAAGTATGTTTAGTAAATAGGGACATCACTAGTGGATGATGGATAGACAACACTAGTATGGAGACGAAAATGGCGTCCGATAGCGATCTCTGTGAAGCAACTCAAATATATAAGCACTTGTGCATTATTGTAACATTGTTTTATTATTATCAATATGATACGTGATGCAGTCTTAATTGTTTTTTTAACATACCATACATATTTTGCGATAACCGCTGTACAGTTTGTAACTGTGTGCAAACATGAATGCAGCATCGTACAACCTACCTGAAAAACTGTGACTCAGTGAGGATTTGCTAAGCAATCGGAAAAGGTTTAAGCAACAGCTAAGTATATATGTTTATGGCTTCCGGTCTTGACGACGAAAAGGATAAAAGAAAAATTGTAATTTGTCTAAATGGCGAGAAAGGAGTACAGACAGATCTATAATAATTATGGTTTCGACAAGCTTATTGATGCTGACGGAAAAAAAAGGTGGCGATATTCGATGACGTATTGAAATAATATGAATAACTTATAAGCGCTCTCAGCAACTGGGGGAGCCATTGATGTATAAATTTACGGAATTGAAAAGTCTAGTTAGAAACTGTGAGTTCACAAATGAAGATGAAGCCATCCGCGATAGAATTATTTTTGGCACTATCAATACATCCGACCAGGAGAAATTTTTGAGCATGGGAGATGTGGATTTTTTAAAACTGTAAAGAGGCTACGTCTCTCAGAGTTGACAAAGTCTTTCACATGGTGCTGGTGAAAAATCCCAATATACTGTGCAAATGGTGTGTGGCCAACATAACCAGGACATCAAAAAATGCCCTGCAAAGGGAACAAAATGTGAAAAATTTAGAAAATATTACCACATTGTAAAACTGGGCTACACCAAAAAAGTGCAAGTCGTATCCGAGGAGCAAAATGGCAAAGAGGAACTTTTTTGTGAATCGGTAGATCAAGTAAATAATACTAACTTCCCAACAGTTAGTATTATTTACTTGATCTACTATTATTTGCAGAACTTAAATAGTGAATAGGTATGTCATAAATTGTACCGTAAAACTAGATACTGGTTCTGATGTTAGCCTAATATCTATTTCGTTTCTAGAGGATATTTAAAACAAAATTTCAAGGAATAAACTTAATAATGGTGCCGATTCTCTTGTCACAAATGCGTCTAAACTAGACTAAAAATCACCAAAATTTAGTTTATTCCTGTCAAACGACGATTTCCTATTCTGAAATTAACTAAAGTGACACAACTTAACTAAATTTTAGTTTGACAGCACTAAGATTGTACTGAAATATTAGTTTAGTGAAAATAGTAATTTTGCTATTCTGAATTTGACGTTTTTCATCTAAAATTTAGATTTTCTAACTAAATCTGAGTATTTTTAATCGCGACTAAAAAGGTGTGGAATAAAAAAAGTTGGCATGAATAAAATTTACATCAACACCTCGACTTCAGACGCAAAAACAGTACAGTTTTTTTATTTTCTTTTGCCTATATCTCGAAAACGGTATGTCCTATCGCAAAAATAATGAAAATTTCGACCCCCTCTTAGATACCCGTAAACCCCTAAAACTCAACACGTTGGTAATATTTTTTAATATTTTCCATACAAAAGTGAAAAATTCCTTAAAAAAGAGGTCAAGGTTGCCCCACTGCGCACCTACGGCCCAAAAAAAACACGGGGACGGGCCCGTGGCTAAATAATAACAGCCGCACCGGTTGATCGATCAGGTTAAGCTACGCTTGTCGCGGTTGGTCTGTGGATGGGTGACCATCTTTACATACCGAGACTCCTCCGTGCCTCGGAAAGCACGTTAAGCCGTTGGTCCCGGCTGTCATTCGTGGATCTTTGACAGTCATTACGGGTAGTCAGAAGCCCAAAAGTCTGACAACCAGTCTTACCAAGGGGTATCGTATTACCCAGTAACTGAGCTGTGGAGGTCAGATAGGCAGTCACTCCATGTAAAACACTGGTATTGAGCTGCATCCGGTTAGACTGGAAGCCGACCCCAACATAGTTTGGAAAAGGCTAGGCAGATGATGATGATGAGGGCAAATAAGGACCTACTTTTTGGCTGAATTCACAAATCGTGCGAAGCCAAACAAAAAAAAAAATACCTACTTACCAATAATACTTACTTGGAGTCGCGATTGTCAAATTCGATTTGGTTGTGTCAAAATTATTTTAAAATTTAGAGATATTTTAATGCAGAATAGCTCTAAGATTCTCGTAGCCAAAAGTAAGGATTTTTAGTGATAGTTTAGTTAGTTTAGTTCGGTGTACAAGAGAATCGGCACCAATATCAAACTACAACAATACAACGTTACAAGAATACAACAAATCAAAAATGTAAACCTATGGTACTGTTTTATTGGAAACAAAATAAAAGTCAAAAGTTTATCAAATATTGAATACAGTAAAAACAAATAAAATATAAAAACATAAGTATTATATTTACATGGACTATCTAATATACTACTACTAGCTTTTGCCCGCGGCTTCTCCCGCGTGGAGTTTGGAAATTATCCCACGGAAACGTATTACCGGGATAAAAAGTATCCTATCTGTTAATCCACGTTACAATAAACTATCTGTTTGCCAAACATCCCAATCCTATTAAAAGCGTAATACCTACTAATGATTAAAATACTATCGTGAATTCCATGCAAGCCTAGTACTTTTTGTTAAAATACTGCTCAGAAAGTCGGGTCATATTTCAATCATGATTCGAAAGACACGTATCGCCATCTAGCGTCTTAAATCAATATTGTGACCGTCAAAAGTTATTGTTCTTTTTTCTTTTCCTCGGGAACAGTATTTTTTTTTTGATGCTATAATTTACCTTAAGTCCTTTTCTATACCCATGACAACGAATATGCAAAATTTCATGATGATCAGTTCAGTGGATTAGACGTGAAAAAGTAACAAACAAAAAAATAAACTTTCGTATTCGTGTTTATAATATTATCTATTAGTTAGGATTAGGATGCCTACATAACATATGATGTGGACTCCACCACTATACAAATTCTTCATAAACACTAGTTCTTAAAAATTGTTCTTTATTATTAGGTAATTAACGCACACAATTTACAATAGGCGTCGGTGTTGCGGGACTCTCTCAGGTCGTAGTAAGAATAGTGGTTGCGCCACTTGAAGAACTCGTAATACTTTTGTTTATCCTACTAATATTATAAAAAATGCGAAAGTTTGTGAGGATGGATGGATGGATGTTTGTTACTCTTTCACGCAAAAACTACTGGACGGATTTTGATGAAACTTTACAGTAATATAGTTTATACATCAGAATAACACATAGGATACTTTTTATCCCGATATTCCCACGGGATCAAAACTTACGCGGGTGAAACCGCGGGGCGCAGCTAGTCATTTATAATGTCGGCCATTTTTTTCGCTAGCTGCCTGACCTGCATCCATGGCCGTCGCGCAGACAGGTACATTCCATCCGGCATGAACCTGAAAATTAATACATAATCAGCCTATAATGTTCCCACTGCTGGGACACAGGTCTCCTCTCGATTAGAGGGAATGAGCTATAAACCACCACACGGGTCCAAAGCGGGTTGGTAGATATCACATGTTTTTTTTTATTTAATTTTTGGTTTTTGTTTTTTTTTTTATTTTTGGGCGGTCTTATCGCTAAAAGCGATAAGATTGTGTCACCCTTTGCAAAAGTTCTATATTTATGTCTGTAATTTATAATGGTGTACATAATAAAGAGTATTCTATTCTATTCTAGGACATCATCATCTGCCTAGCCTTTTCCCAATTATGTTGGGGTCGGCTTCCAGTCTAACCGGATGCAGCTGAATACCAATTTTACATGGAGCGACTGCCTATCTGACCTCCACAACCCAGTTACTGGGTAATACGATACCCCTTGGTAAGACTGGTTGTCAGACTTTCGGGCTCCTGACTACCCGTAACGACTATCAAAGATCAAAGAATGACAGCCGGGACCAACGGCTTAACGTGCTTTCCGAGGCACGGAGGGGTCTCGGTATGTAAAGATGGTCACCCATCCACAGACCAACCGCGGCAAGCGCAGCTTAACCTGATCGATCGACCTGTGCGGCTGTTATTATTTAGCCACGGGCGGTTCTAGGCCATGCCAGTTTGAAAAAGGTGGTGATGAAATAATTTACAAAAAGTAAATTAATGACGAAGAAAATGAATGGCGATCAAGTTATTATTTCATGTAACTTGTAGGTATCTCTGTAATGAATGTGTTGTTAGATTTTACCACTAGAAATTTCTCAGTAAAAGCCTCAGGCTCCGAGTCGGATTTTTGCCAGGTCAATGGCAATAGGCCCAAAATATGCACAGACGCCAGCACATAAAGCTATCCGAAACTGTCAAATTTTCCCAATCAACTTTGAACCTTATGAGTTAGCGATAAAGTTGAAAATCTATGAAAGAAAGACACATTGTAGTAGCTTGATGTGCTCTATACCTCGGCCTATTCCTTTGGCAAATACCTATATAATAACATCGATACCAAATAATTTAAAGAATCATAATATTTGACCGGGATTCCAACTTTAATATGAGAATGAATAAAATTATGCAACAACTGTTTTCTTTTTTAGCAGTTTCAAAATTATAAAAATAAGGAACCTTGTATAATTAGCGGCACCATACACCACCGGCACAGCATAATGATTGAGAGCATGCAACAGCTTCTCCGTCACATAGTCGTCAGCGAGCGTGTTCTCAAACGCCAAGTGGTCAGTCTCCAATTTCCGCAAACAGACCGTCATATTGCCCCTAGGACACTTCTTCTTCCCACAACTACCATATATGTCAACCTGCATGCCATAAATTGCTAATTCAGTTTATAGCCGTTTGCCAATTAAGTCTCTTCCACTGCGTGCACTGCAATGAGATACGAACCAAGCCGCGGCAATTTTCTTCGTGCTTAATTTTGCTTTCAGAGTGTCATTTATAGGCATCATTTCTTCCACTTTCTTCCAATGCATTACTTCTTTAGGACCAGTTACCGTCCCTTCTTATCTCTTATACTCACATATCCATAATATTCGTCAGAATTCAATCTGTAAGTCCAAGTCCAATTGAAATAATTATTATACATTTGATTACAGACCGGATATGTTGATGATGACTCCTTGCTAGCGAAAATATACTTTTGATGAGGTGATCGAGACTGAGGTAAAGATGAAGCTTCGTTGTTAAGTTCTGGTTCATGGAACAATGTCACATCGTAATCCGCTACATCTTTGAGCAACTGTCTATCTGTCGACACGTAACAGTTACTAAAGGAACATCTTCGGTCTATAAACGTATTTGTGCCTTCACCCAAATACTTGATCGGATCTGTATTAATTGACGTCCACACAAATAAGTATTTCAAATCTATCGATTTACTTTGTATCAAAATCTTGAAGCTACTTTCTGAACACAAGTTATTCAAATGATAGAAAAGCGAAAGCAGAGTAACGCTGAAAATCATGCAAAATATGAAATATTTCGTAAATTTACTAATTAGCACCTTCACAGCTGTAGTAGGTAACAGTCAATTCACTCAACTATTCTATCGATATTGTGGTACGTCACTTAACAATTAAAACTGCCGCAGTTAAACATAGGTATACATAATATTAGGTATCTTTGCAACATCATGGTTGTCAATCACTAAAATATATTCACAAGAAAAATTCTACTTATGCAGGTACTTAATATATTAAATTCACTTTATGGGTAGAAGTTTCGAATGACATCAAGAAAAACTATGATCATGGCAAGTTCGCGCACCTCATATATTTTTATATCCTGCCACAGTCAATGACTTAATATTTTCTTAAAATTTACATAATGGCAAGGCAATCCACTAATCTACACCAACCGCACCGCAGCCTAGAGAACCATCCATAAATGAAAGGTTGTAGACATCACACTGCTAATTGCTTTTACCAAAGCCGTTTAAAATACTGAATAAAAGTCTCGTACATAACTCCATTTAGTGTTCCGCACCGCACTTTTGAGAAACGAAACACTAAAACACATCAGTGCCTTTCTGTACGTCTGTCACACGCATTTTTTTCAGAAACGTGAAAAATGGTGGTGATAGTGGTTTCCCAATTATTATAATTATTTCTTTAGTTAACTTATGTTGTCCCGCTGCTGGCAAAAGGTCGTCCCCATATTTTTCTAATATTCTTTATGCTATACCTTCTCCAGCTAATCGGTTAGGAACGAGTCTAAATCGTCACGCCAGCACTTTTTAAGCTTGCCTCAGTGACGACACCCGTTTTCAGGCACCCACTGTGTGAGGATCTGGCCCATTTACGAGTATCTTGATACAACCTATAGGTGCGACCCGCACAGTCTCACTTCAGCCTCGCAGACTTTTCGCTAACATCGGCGATACTTGTCTTGAAGCGTATTATGGTGATGCGAATTTGGTTGGTAAGTTTGATTTTTAAGATGCTACACTCCATCGCTGTTTGGCAAAACCTTGAGTTTGGACTTCTGAGCCTCGGTCAAAGATCAAGTCTGAGCGCCATAGGTTAGGATAGGAAGGATTCACATGTCGACGAGCATGTTTTTTTTAGTGAAATAGGAAGGTCGCCCTTCATGGACCAGTAGCTCCTCCAGGCATTTTCGACTCGACGGTCGATCTGTGTCTCTGGTCTGTCCCAATTAAGAAAGTGTTTTTTTTTTTCGGTGGAATGTTTAAAAAGGATATTATGGAGCAAAAGGAGAAAAAAAGGCAAGATCATCATATATATACACTTTATTTAATTTATGTTTTTATCTCAAACTTTTCGAAAAAACTCATGACGATCAAACGAAAATTACCAACATTACTTTTCTTTGTAAAATCAGGGAAAATTATTGTGGGAAGTACCTACGACTTGCACTTGCCGGTTTCTTGTAGGTAAGTTAATTAACCGTGAAATGGCCGCGAGGCTAATCGTAATTGGGTAGATATTAGCATTTATTGTTTTGTAAATAGAAATGCTAAATAAGTATTGTGTAACTAAAATTAAGTGTTTTTCGTTCGACATGTCTCGCCTTACCGCTGAGAAGAAAAAAACCATGATAAAATTATTTTTGTATGTTTTTTTTGTGTAAAACATCAGTGGCACTTTACTTCGAAAAAGCGTTCGTGAGTCTTGACTTGTTATTAATTATTACGGTGTGAGTTTCACATTTTTAAAATATCTTTGTTTATATTATTTGCGCAGATATGTGTTCCTGTTTGTTTGTCCCAAATAAATAAGTAATTAGGGAATAGATTTAATATATTATTAAATGATGCTACTTCAATAAAATGGTTTGATTCATTTATCCTGTTAGGATTGACTTCAACATGGTTAGGTAATTACTACAAAATCATTGATTACTGGAAAAATATTACTAATTTTTTCGACAGAGAAGATACCTAATACCAATTTTAAAGCAATACATTCTCGGTCAGTTTTTTTTTTCTATAAAAAGGCTTTCACGCATAGCGTATGCCAGTCCCATCGTATCCTAAACAATTGTACTTTCACAGGACGTGGGCCATGAATTTGAACAAACCCTTCGCATGGTCAGATTTATATCTAGTTAATATATAAAATTCTCGTGTCACAGTGTTAGTTACCATACTCCTCTGAAACGGCTGGACCGATTCGTATGAAATGTTGTGTGCATCCATGCTATTCTCTAAGGATAGAGCCTTGTGGGCAGCGCTGTCGCAGCGGTGAAACTATTGTTTTCACCGCTGCGACAGCGCTGCCCGCAAGGCTGTGTCCTTAGAGAATGGCTCCCCATATCGGGTAGGTCTGAGAAACGGCTACTATCTATTTTTCATACCCCTATTTTTTTTTTTCAATACGACGTTTGGGGTCAGCTAGTGACATATAAAACCATTCGTATAAGTCATTGCAATGTAACTCTAATATCATTGTTATAAAGAATGATTGTCGTGAATTTTGTAAAATTCTCGGCAATCATTCTAATATACATTTTACTGCGATACTTTTTACACAAGTTAACAAAAAAAAAAACTTTTCAGAGTCAATGGTGCCGATTTTCTTGTACACCGAACTAAACTATCACTAAAATTCCTTACTTTTGGCTATGAGAATCTTAGAGCTATTTGCTATCTGCATTAAAATATCTCTAAATTTAAAAATTAAATTTGACACAACCAAATAGAATTTGACAATCGCGATTCCACGTGGTAAGTAGGTACTTTTTTTTCTTTGTTTGGCTTCGCATGGTTTGTGCATTCAGCCAAAAAGTAGGTACTTATTTGCCCTCATCATCATCATCTGCCTAGCCTTTCCAAACTATGTTGGGGTCAGCTTCCAGTCTAACCGTATGCAGCTAAATACCACTGTTTTACATGGAGCGACTGCCTCTCTGACCTCCACAACCCAGTTACTGGGTATTAAGATATTGATACCCCTTGGTAAGACTGGTTGTCAGACTGTCGGTCTTCTGACTACCCGTAACGACTGTCAAAGATCCACGAATGACAGCCGGGACCAACGGCTTAACGTGCTTTCCAAGGCACGGAAGGGTCTCGGTATGTAAAGATGGTCACCCATCCACAGACCAACCGCGGCAAGCGTAGCTTAAACTGATCGATCGACCTGTGCGACTGTTATTATTTAGCCACGGGCCCCTCCCCGTGTTTTTTTTTTGAGCCGTAGGTGCACAGTGGGGCAACCTCGACCTCTTTTTTATGAAATTTTTCACTTTTGTATGGAAAATATGAAAAATTATTACCAACGTGTTGAGTTTTAGGGGTTTACGGGCATTATAAAGGGGGTCGAAATTTTCATTATTTTTGCAATAGGACACACCGTTTTCGAGATATAAGCAAAAGAAAATAAAAAAAACAGTAGGTACTGTTTTTGCATCTGAAGTCGAGGTGTTGATGTGAATTTTATTCATGCCAACTAACTTTACCTACTTTCTTATTGCGACTCGAAACTAAGAACAACAATAGCTAACCTTAAATTATCTATCGGCTAAACTATATAGTTTCAGCTAGTTTGGTACCTTATACATATAATAATAATATAGGTACTTAGACGTATTTGACGTACCTCTCGTTGACCGATTACTGCCTGCACATATGCAGCAATGCCTTGATTTGCTTCAAACAGAGCTTGGGTCACGGTATAACTTTGTCTTCTTAGCACAGAACGAATGCAAAGTGATACGACCGAGTGCTGGTGTAACGTGCCTCATCACACCAGCACTCGGTTGTATCATATTGCAAGAGTAATCAATCCAAAACTGGTAAGAAGAATCACACCAGGGTAATCGAGAAGAAATCAGACAGTTCAAGAAAACACGCAAAGGTTGTCAGAAAGCAATCAAAGACATCCATATTAAACACAGCTGGTAAACAGTGGACGAATAACAGAATAGGTAACGCAGTTCAAGCACAATCGCATCAAACAGCGGCGAGCGGAGGGAATGACTGCCAGCAGTGATAGTCACTGTCGTTGGCAGTCATTCTCTACGCTCGCTTGTCTCGTTCGTAGTCTGCGGACAGTGGTGACTGACTTGATCATGGAGCAGAGGGAAGGGTAACGAACTACTGCGCTGCGTCCGCATTGCGTCATCTCTCCCTTCCTACTAAATCGCGCAGCGACGGCCATAACATTTTTGTCTCTTTTCTAATGTTAACGCAAAATATACCACGTGTATATTTTGTCTCTATCTCATGTTGGCACAAAAAATACCACATTGGGATTGTGCTGGGCGTGCGCGTTACTCGAGCGTGCGACCGACGCGAACGCCGCGTCCGTGCTGTACACACGCGCGCGCTGGTAGAGCGCGGCGTGTGCGCCGCGTCGGTCGCACGCTCGAGCAACGCGCCCGGCGCACGGTTAAAATAAATAGATTTAATTGATAGATAGTACAAAATAACCCGATATATTATTAAGATTACGTAATATACGCAGTAAAATTTTTCTCCCAGGATAGATTTTTTGTACCCATACAAAAAAAGTAAGCTTAGTTAGTGAACTTTCAAATGAAATAAGCGTCATGCTCCGACGCCACATGGGCCCAGAGCCCATACAAAAATGTCCGATCTCCTTTTCCTAATTGAATATGAACCATACTCCTTTGTAGTAAAGTTGAAAATCTATCAAAGAAATTTGACTGATTGGGGTAGCTTGATGTGGTCTCTGTACAACATTTCATTATTACTTTGCGCAGTACCGCAAATTGTGAATTTTCACACCAAATATAAAAGTCATCTATACTTATAATAAATCTGTAGAGAGGTCAATTCTGTACATGAAATATATTTCCAAAATAACTATCAGCGGGTGATTAGTGATCGATACTGACGCCAAAAATGCAATCAGTAAAATTTTTGTCTGTCTGTCTGTCTGTATGTTCGTTATAGAAACAAAAACCACTCGACGGATTTCAACGAAACTTAGTACAATTGTTCTTCATACTCCTGGGCAGGTTATAGTATACTTTTCATCACGCTACGATCAATAGGAGCAGAGCAGTGAAGGGAAATGTTGGGAAAACAGGAGAACTTACTTCATTTTTAAGCTTCCGTCGCGTGTGCAGCCTTAATGGTTAAAGCTACACAGAAATCATGTATGACGGAAATGTTCTCCTTAAAATTATATAAAAAATATTCCACGACAGCAAATGTCTATCTTTTATGGTTGACTCACAATAACACGTGTAACACCCGATAGCTTAGCAGTTTGGAGCTTTCTGATTATATTTGTCTACTCTTACGTTTATAACACTCTCACTCATCCCTAATTAAAAAATGTTAACACTATTACCTATTTAATAAAAAAAGAATCATAGAAATCGGTACAGAAACACCAAAGTTATAATGAAATACGCTAATAAGCCATCGCGCGTGAATACTGAATCATGCTATAAGGATTATTTTTGTGTAACGGTCGCCGCGCTCGACGCGGCTAGTTATTTATATATAGTTATTTATATCACTTTCGGCGGGATGTATAAAAGGGCGGGGGATCCAAACGCGAACTTCTGATAGCCCGGTTAAGCAGTATGGCAACCTCCATGAGTTGTACAACTGCGAGTGGTCATACCTAAAAAAAAAAACGCGAACTTCATACAATATTTGGCTGTTGATGCGAGTAGATGTTCCGAGCATTCGACCTTATTGACAGACAATATTGTTTATCAGCGCGACTTTTAGTCTTTAAATTAATTTAGTTTATTTAGTTTTCTTTTGTTGTTATTTTATTAAATAGGTATTAGTTATTTTGGTAGTGTATTATATTCGTTCAAATTACAAAATATTAATAGTTTACATTTTATTTCTTTTTAGGTGAAGTAATAATAGGTTCGTAGTAGTTAGTTAGTAGTAGCAGTAGTAGGTAAGTTTTGGTTAATTTATGTTCAGTTTTTTTAATATTAAGTAGGTAAAAGCGTAGGTACTTTTATTAATTATAGGTATAGGTATTATTAATTATAGTAGTTATAGGTATTTAGTTTTAAGTGAAGTAGGTTTTATTATATATCTATACTAATATTATAAAGAGGTAAAGTTTGTAAGTTTGTATGTTTGTAGGTAATCTCTGGAACTTTTGCTTCGAATTGAAAAATTTTTTTTGCGTTAGATAGTTCATTTATCGAGGAATGCTATAGGCTATAATATCACGCTACGACCAATAGTAGCGGAGCATCAATGAACAATGTTGCAAAAACGGGAAAAAACCTTTACTAATAATAAAGCTGCCGAGTTTGTTTGTTTGAAAGCTCTAATCTCTGGAAGTATTGATCAGATTTATAAAAATCTTTTTGCATTTGATAGCCCAATTCTTGAGGATGGCTATAGGCTTTAAACATCACGCTAGAACCCTTAGGAGTTGAGTAAAAAGAAAAAAGTCAGAAAACGAAGTAATAGCGCAGGCAGGCGATGCGATGCGACGCGGTGGGTCGGGGGAGCAAAAAATTTCACGTGGACGAAGTCGCTGGCAGAAGCTAGTATTTTCATATTTTTTGAGCAAAAGCTCAAAGCAGTCATGTTATCCATTTAACCTTCAAGCAGGCGCGCGGCGTCGAATCGACCGTACTTGATACATTTTCGTTCTTAATATCGTTATTTCTTGTCGCATGTATTTCCCATCCCTAGTAGTCTATCATTGTTTTACTGTGCACAAAATAGATTGTTAAAATCCCCTCCCCCACCCTCTGGAGTGCATAGATCGCATTTGTTTTAGTCGCCGGCGTCGCAAGCACGCGAAAGTTAGAAGTAGAAAATTTGTTATCCAAATTGCTTACTAGTCCAAAGAAAATTAGAATATTACTAGCTGACCCCGCAAACGTCGTTTTGCAAAAAAAAAAATAGATAGTAGCCGATTCTCAGACCTACCCGATATGCACACAAAATTTCAAATCGGTCCAGCCGTTTCGGAGGAGTATGGTAACTAACACTGTGACACGAGAATTTTATATATTAGATTTTTATTTTATAATTTTGTTTTATGTCCTAACGTAATGACAATGTCTTAGATACAAAAAAAAAATATTATTAAATAATTAGTGTTCTAAAATATCGCATAGGTATTTTACACTGGCGTTACAAATAACCGCACGCCCGCTTGAAGGTTAACAGAAGTTCATGTTACCAGGACAAACACAAAGGAACCTTTGATCTGTTGCCGAATATCACTATCCTTCACATTTATATCACTTTTAGGTACTATGATAGTTATTTTATATAGTTATTTATATATATAGTTATTTATATATAGTTATTTATATCACTTTCAGGTAATATGACAGATATTATGTTCGATGTATGTTCTTTATAACGCTATACCTAGATATTACAATGTTATTATTGTTGTATAAGTATATCTGTCAGTTTTGCGGATTAATCAGTTTCCTTCGACGAATCAAGGATACTAATAAGTTTACCAGTATCCTTAATTCGTCGAAGGAAACTGGCAAATTCTGGAAACTATCGAGTTGATGCAACTGATTAATTATTATCATTGATTATTATCATAGTTATGAAAACTGTCAAAACTGACCAATCAATGAAACTGAATAATCAGCGAAACTGACATATTAACGAAACTGGAAAATTAACGAAACTGTCATTTAAGGGAAACTGACCAGTGATACATGGATTCCATACTTCACCCTGCCTTCACAAGGAGAGGGCTGGGTAAAGTGTGTGACACTGTTCCTGTGCCAGCACTAAATATTTATTTATTTATTAGGTGTTAGCTGTTGCCTGAAACTTTGTAAGGTTTATTTTGTATATCATATTTTTTCAGGGTGAAATCCTATGGCCTTCTCTAGGTCCCGGGCTACCTATCTGTGAAATTTCATAATTATCGGTTTAGTGGTCTAAGTGTGAAAAAGTTACGGATAGACACACAGACAGAGTTACTTTTGCCCAAACCTGAAATCGCGAAATAAAAATCAGCTGTTCCCTACATTTTGACGAGATAGACGAAGATAAATGTAGGGAACAGCTGATTTTTATTTCGCGATTTCAGGTTTGGTCCCATAGTAAAAGTTGTTCATAATGATGAGTACAATGACCTCTTAAGAGGTTGCTGGTGTTTTTCAAATAACCCTGTATATAAATTACGTGTCACGTTGTTTGTCCGCAAGGACTCCTAAACTACTGAACCGATTTTAATAAAATTTTGCACACTGTGTGCAATTTCATCTAACTTGAAGGATAGGATAGTTTATGTTTCAATTTATAATCGCAATATTATTTTATTGCGAATATTGCCAAGACCAGGTTTGTATGAAAGAACATTTCGGAAATTTGAAAAAAAAAAATGCACCCGTGCGAAGCTGGGGCGGGCCGCTAGTACTATTATATATTATGTGCCTTTGCTGTAAGTTTTAACCCTTCACTTTTCTTTTAACACTGATTCATAAACAAAATCTTTTGCAAAGAGTCATCAATCACCCATAGGGTTCCCACTACACACATGCCAGTGGACAGTGTGTCACTAAAAATGTCCAGCCATGACCCACATAAAATATATTACGAGTCCATTTTGAGGCCACACTGGTGGAGAGTTAAAAGGATTTCGCATTGAGTCTGGGGATCTAAGCTTAACTAAAAACTTCAATGTTACAATAGTACGGTAATCATCATGCATTGTCTTCACATTTTTAGCATAATCAGCCTATAATGTTCCCACTGCTGAGACACAGGCCACCTCTCTGTGAGAGGGAATGGGCCGTAATCCACCACGCGGGCCCAGTGCGGGTTGGTAGATGTCACATGTCTTCGAATTTTGTCTAGGACATGCCGATGTTTTCCTTCACCGTATTGTGAGCAGTGGTGATGAAAATAATTTACCCAAATTAAAACGCCTGTCTGAGTTCGAACCTACGACTTACAACTCGTAAGTCGCGGCTGTTACCACTGGGCCACCACTGCTCTTCATCATTATTATTATAATTTACATAAATAAATACTAATATAATTATATAAATAACTAGCCGATCCCGCAAACGTCGTATTGCAAAAAAAAAAATAGATAGTAGTCGATTCTCAGACCTACCCGATATGTACACAAAATTTCATACAAATCGGTCCAGCCGTTTCGGAGGAGTATGGTAACTAACACTGTGACACGAGAATTTTATATATTAGAAGATGTATACAAAATATTTTTAAAAGATTAGGGAGTTTCTTGCCCATTCCTTTCCATTCCTTTTAGAAGGGGCGACTAGAATCAATTCAAATAATTTGTACATTTTGACGTTCAAAAGTGCTTTTTAATTGCCTATTTGAAATAAATGATTTGACTTTTTCTAAATGTGAGGACTTTGTGGGCCTTGTAGATTTCAGATCTGTAGACCATTTTTTATTTTATCAAGTACCTGGTACTTTTTGACAGGCCTACGCTGTCCCTTCGTACCTACTGTAATTTGAAAACATTGTAAAAGCCAATTATTTTTAAAAGAGTAACCATGGAGTTTCTTGCCGGCTCTTCTCCATAGGAAACGACCAATTGGAACCGTGCACGTTTTGCCTGCGATGGCAGCAATGTCGTCTGTCCATCTCGCTGCCAGACGACCGACACCTCGACCGGCGATATCTATATCAATCGATATGTTACGGCTAAAAGTGGGTGTGAACATAACCTTAAGATAAGCCGGGTTCAAGTAGGTGCATCCTACGTCGATGGAGCCATTTCTGTGTAAAGGGTTTAAAGTAACCTAACCAAACCTAACCTCGGGGTGCCCTTCGATCACTCTTGCATCCTATATCGCCTATCGACTGACCGCAACCATGCAACTGTTGTCACACGAAGTACACACAAATCGCATTTGGCCGGCTACACCTAGTTGTATCCGGCTAAAACTAGGTTTAGCCGAACTTCGGCCGGCTAAAACTAGGTGTAGCCGCACTTCGGCCATTAGCCGTGACAGATACATATTATAAAATATGAAAATTGCGTTTCGGGGCTGTCTGTTTGACCGCGTTTTTCTTCTAAATTACCTACGCAAATTATTTTGTGCTGTTTTCACTAAAACTTAGAGAATTTATTACGGAAGGTCTATTTGTATAATAACTACATTAAACTTTGATAGAATAAAGAAATCTCCACGTATTGTCACGTCGTAAAACCCGTGCAAAACAGGGGCGGGTCGCTCGTTAAACAATAAAATAAATATGAAGACGCCTTCATCCCATAAAAAATCATATCAACATTATTATGTCTCAATAAAAGACATTTATCCGGATCTCTCGAGCTGGGACCGGGACCAGATGTACGACCTTCGAATACATGTATACGTACCGAAAGATTATCGCCAGGTGCCTTAAAGCCCACAGCACGGTTTCTTAAAGGCACGGTGTACTAGCCACACTGCAGAATAATTATGTGAATTTGTATAAGACATGGCAAACCACCGGTTGTATGGTGTCTGTCAAAAAACTTTCATAATGATCAATACAATACTGACGACCGTGTCTACACACTGCGAACCAACCGTAGTTTTTCACGGCAGAAAAATGTGTGTGTAGGTAGGTATGTATAAAGGGTCCTACACGGTGGATTTTTAAGAGATGGCAGTAAGGGCACTGTTTGTCTCTGCATCACCCAAAGGTTGACTGGTAGAAAATTCCTATGGCATTAAGTCCGCCCCTGTACATTTGTGTGCTTAAAGTATTAAATAAATAATTTCAGGTACCTTAACTGTTGTAGCTACAGGAAAACGTTCTTAGGAGAATGTCCTTAAATATTTGAGTAATTGCTAATTGCATTCACAGATTTTGGAAAAATGGTAGTCAACTGGAAAAACGTCAAGTCTAACGTTTCATTTTACGATGCCCATCGATGCTATTTTGTACGTATTCCTGTAGCTACTACAACACAGTTCAGGTACCTGCCTGTCTCAAAAATCCACCCTGTATAAATAAACACGTTTCATATTTATACATATAAAGATTATATATTAAAAGATTCATATTTATAGTAGGACGTATTCGGAAAAGTATAACAAGAGTTTTACACGCATGGGTGGTCTAATTACGATACGAAACGGATTAGGTCTAGGGGATGAGCAGTAACCTCCGTCTAGTTTTAGTAAGCGGCGGCGGCGCCGTATTTAGTAAATGATTGCAGAATAATATTTGGCAATACAAATCTCGTAAAGTTTGAAGTCTCGTAAAGTCCCCATGACAAGAAGCACACAATAATGTGTGAACGTGCCCCAAATAAATTATTTTTCCTTTCTTTCTTTCTTTCAGGCACCCACTAGATTACTAGTTAACTATAATAGGTACCGCCTGTGTGAGAAATCCTTATTATGTTCCCTGAAATGTCACATTCCATATCAATGTATGATAGGGTTTCACTAATGAAGAAGCTAAAATTCATCAACATCGTGTTTCGCAGCTGATTTGATTCATTATTACAAATACAGAATGAAAATATTAACTTCATGTTTGGGTCACTACTCACCAAGAAATAGACTGTAGCTAGTTTGGAACTCGCTGTTAAAACTGTCTAAGTTTTTTATAGGGACATTTTATTAAAGACCCATCACGTAGAGTTTTGCTAGTTAATTTAATTTGACCCTTTAATTACATGTCAAAGTGTATAAAAAGAGGGGAAAAAACAGGGCATCAAAAAATTCGTCCACATCGCTGTCAGCAGAAAACGTGCCCAAAAGGCTGACAGCATTACCACGTTGTACGGCGGTGCTGATTCTTTGGGAAAAAATAACTGTTTTAAAAAATAGGCCAGCCCTCTGGTCGCATGAAGAGTCGAGTCGAGTCGTCATGACATGTTACTTGTATCTTTAAGAACTATGTATATTAAAAGGGTAATATAAATCAATGGTGTAAGTAAAATAAATTAATTTAAATATGAAAGTAGTTTTAATATTACAAATAAATACATATTGTAGGTACTAGATACCAATATCATGTGTGACAACAAAATAGGCTGGAATTTAAGGCTGAATAAGCAACTCTTGATAAATTCCATGGAAACAGGAAATAGGAAAAAATAATTAATCTTATCTGTATGTTATTCCGAGTTTAGCACTCAACAGCTTATCAATGTTCTTGATCTTGTTAGGCAAACAAAATAATGGATTTTTTCCGACAAAACACCGGGTAAAGGCATGTCTGTGACACACGTAGGTACATAAAAAGCCGATACTATAGCGTTTCCTTGTTTTACAGAGGAATCCCACAAACTATAAAAAGTCTGTAATATAATAGTGAAATAAATCACAGTGAAGGGATCGCATCGATCTATCTCTTGCCCGCCGACGGCGCGACACGTGAAAAATATTGCCCGTTTTAACATGGATTATGGAAAGTGGGCAACAATATGCGGTCAGGCACGTCTGCGGACCATATTGTTGCGTTGTCCGACCGCCGAATATATTGCATTTTGATTGCTTAATGTAAATCCGATGGAATTCGCCAAATAAAAACGATCGCCTAGATATTTTGTGGTTAAATATAAGGAAAATTGGTGCTGTTTGATACATAATATACTACTTCCTACTAATATTATAAACGCGAAAGTTTTTGAGGATGGATGGATGGATGTTTGTAACGTTTTCACCCAAAAACTACTTAACAGATTTTAATGAAACTTCACAGTAAAGGTAGCATAAACATCAGAGTAACACATAGAATACATCAAATAAAACAACTAAAACCTTTAATATGTCCCGAAATCTGACCACAAACAAATTATTCTGTCATTCGGCAATCTCTTTGGAAAAATCGTTGACTTATAGAATCATAACTTTATCTTCCATCGCTAGGATGTGCGATTGAATTTAATAAAAAATACAAAAACTAAACATACTATGCGCCCTGTTTTCGTATATAAAAAATATTCACAATATTTTAAAAATGTGAAGAGGATAGCGTGGTATGTACTTATAAAATATTTACACATTAGAAATTGATAACAATGCATTATTAAATATGTATACCATGCTGATGCAATAAAGAAGTTTTAATAATAAAACATACGAGTGTGTGCCTGGTAACGATTGTTTGCAGTTTCCAATGCTTTTCTGTTAGAACATTCTTTTATCATTGTAGGCCAAGCACAGTACTACGAGCTCTACGAGATTCTCCTTCTCTCTGACGAGATTCTCCTTCTCTCACACGAGCTCACTCACGAGATTCTCGTTGTCTTTAACATTCGTACTTCTTAGGCATCTTTACCAATATTGAACACAACCATTTATGATAAAGCAACAAACCGATTTCTTAAACTATTTTATACTTAGTACGTAGGTACATTTTATTATAGCTCCACTCTGGAATTCTAGTTAGGAGCTCACGGGCAAATAATATAATATATTGTAACCTTACTAAGTATAGATAATATTTTAAGCTACTCATGTCGTCTCAACTTGCTGATACCCTTGCCCTTGCCCTTGCCTTTGAACCTGCTTACTGTATTACCTGGACCATAAAATATTTCTATTCCAAAAATAAATTTAAATATTTTTTCAGGTATATCTATTACACATTTTAACAGAAAACCGAAATTTAGACCAAAAAACCTTCATAAAGAAATAATACAAATGTGTGCGTCACGAACGAACGATAGGCTGCTCGGTCAAATAGAATGTTACATGGATGATTTGGTGGACTGTTTCGAGGAGTTTGTCAAGAAGTCTATGCTGGTCATATCTGTTGCAGTAGGGACTCTAGTTCTGATGGTGATGTACGTCCTTAAAGTAATGTCTGAACGAGCTGCCAGCAGAGGGATAACTCGTGTCATGACAGGTAAAGAATTATCAATGTAACTTATTCTAAGCTGTTTCATAGTTGCCGGAGCAGCGGGATTGGGGATGGTCCGAAAGGGTTACCGCTACCCCGGAAAATAAAGGGCTAAGGAAGGAACACGGGTGGGTTTTAGTCAGTAAGAATCTGACACTCCCTTCCGCTCCGCCCAGTCCGGGAGGGGTCATTTGATGATATCCCATCCTCAAAAAAAAAAGCTGTTTCACAGTGGCGATGGGTGTTTATGACAGAGGTAAGCCAGAGCAGAAAAAAATTTCAATAAACCGTTTCATTCAACGATGAATTGACTATAGAGTCGTTGTGTTCTGAATTTTCGAAGGGAAGCCAGCGGGAATCAAGTTTTATGGTACCTTCGCCACTGCTGTTTCTTAGTGCAGCTGCAGCAGATGGAAAAAGTAATATAAATACATAGCAGATTTCAACACTACAGCTGTATGCAGGAAGTGCAGTGTCTTCCGGTCCATGTGGCTACGGTAATGGATCGACCCAGCAGATGCCCAGCAGTAGACGTCTTTCGTGCAGCTGATGAAATACTTATAATGACATTCCGAACTGTATTCAATGCATTATTAGCGAACGTCGAATGTGAACTGAGTTGCTTGCTAGACACTTCGGTACACTGTGTCTCATGCATGCTGCAATCGGAGCCAAGATGTTGAGCCAAACCGAAGAACTTTCTTATTCTCTTTGAAAGTTCAACTTGATTTAACAGACTTGGTCCACCAATGATAACGTAATTATAGCGATTGCAGTTAACTCAACGTTCTAAACTTCTGTTACAATTTAAAAGAAGAAACTCATTCCTGTGTAAGTAGGTATTTTCGTTACCGTCCTTGAGGGCAAAGCTCATTGATAGATTATGTGGAATTTCATTCAAACTCTTTTACACAAAAATAGCGATTGATGGATTAGTCCAAGACCCATAAATATTGTTTTGAAGCCCGATAAAATATGGATAAAATTTTGCCGAGACTCATATTTGTTTTGATTAAATTGTAATATATAATTGAATCGGCTCGTAAATTAAAAATACAATTTATTTTACTTCAACTGAAATATCTGAATTCAATTACGGTCATGTTAGAACAATTTAGCATTGTTGATTATGTATCGGGTGTTCAAGCAATATCACGCAGGAGTTAAAAAGAGCATGATCAGTTTCTTTGATTGATGAGCTGCTGAGCAGTTAGAAAGAAAGAAAACACGTTTATTTGCGGTAAGCATGACGCAAAAAAGAACATAATTAAAATAACAAGTTAGGGGAAAATATAGGTACGTCACATTTACGCAAAACGGCCATCGCTCAGCATAATTATATGCTGAGACTCCAGCGCTAGTATTCAGCGATAGTTGGCGCTGACGTGATGACGTCACCTGATGCAGCATACGATAAGATAAAAAAAACAATTATCAAAATAAGAAATAAAATAAATATAAGTAGCGAGATGTAAGTAGCGAGTGCGGAGTTACGTACCTACGTAAGAATATATAATATGCTTCTAACGTCCAGTACCTAACAACTGTCAAAGGTCCACGAATGGCAGTCGGCAACGGCCTATTGTTACTAACAATTTATATGGAGAAATCTAAAATAAATAATTATTATTAATGTGCTTTCCGAGGATATGGAGCTCGGTATGTAAAGATGGTCAACCCACAGACCGACCGCGGCAAGTGTAGCTTAACCTGATTGATCGACCCGTGCGGCTGTTATAACTTAGCCACGTGCCCCTGGCGCGTCATTATTCCATTAGCATACTATGTCTACGTCGCGTCCTCATCTCACGTCTCTTCTGTATTGTCCCGCGCCTAAAATACCCAATATTTTTCTTTGGAAACATGGGCTGTGTAATTAATTACAAGTTTCATAATAACGTTGGTATTACAAGGTAATCCGCAGTACACATGGACACAAGATAAACAAAAATTCGAGAAACAACTGTTAGGAACTCGAGTTATGTTTGACTTTTGGGAAGTTTTCGGCCGACCTCGACGTCGCTCGCATGAAATACTCGTATTTCTGTCTGTTTAGAAACACGATTACACGAAAAATATTATAGGTGAATTAAAAGTAATACAGGGCCCCAATTCTGTACTATTCCCCGCGAAATCTTAACACGTGCAAGCCACGTCAATATCGTGACTTGTTTACGGCAAGGAATCGAAAATACCTACGTCAACCGTACGGAAAACAATGTACCTATTTTGACAGTTGAAACCACGCCATTGTGTCATAGAGAATACGTTAATAGCAGATGCCGTGATTAGGTAAGGAATTGAAGTGGTTTCGACGAGTGAATTGGGGCCCAGACCTAATTGGAACACAAATACGTAGGTACTCTATCTGTGAAAGACTTTTTTGAATATGACAATGATGGAAAAGTGTTCTTTTGAGAATGAAATTGGCAGGATAATTTCAGTGCAACCATAAAATTGTTTTAAAGTTAGATACAATCGAAATTCCTTGAGCTATTTAAGCTATATCATGTGGAGGAGGTAGTGTCAGTTAACTAGTTAAACTTGATGATCATCAACTTTGAACGTTAATAATCTCGGAAACATGACACTTTATGGGGTTTGGTCTTAGTATGTTTTCTGTTTGCATTGATGTCAGCTATAGAATAATATAGGTCTCATGCGTGGCCGCCATTTCCAAAATGGCGCGACAGTAGGTATGCCATATGCCAGGCTCCAATTTTAAAACCCCTTTCTCAGTTATGTTTTTAAAGCCGTATACAGGGTGTGTCGTAAATAGTGGTCCAAAGTAAAGAAGTCGATACACTGTATTCTTAAGTATCACACACCGAAATTTTAACCATTTCCAGTTAAGACCCTTCGAAAAAAAAAACCTTGATTTATAAAATGTCTGTACCTTGCTTCACGAATTTGGCTGCGAATTTGGCTGAATTAAAAAATATTGATATTTGTTGAAATTACAGCCAAACTCGTGAAGCAAGGTACAGAAATTTTAAAAATCAACGTTTTTTTTCGGAGACCCTTAACTCTTATGTATCACACACTGAAATTTTAACCATTTCTGGTTAAAATTTCGGTGTGTGATACATAAGAATACAGAGTATTGACTCCTTTACTCTGGACCACTATTTACGACACACCCTGTATAAGATGATGACTGCAATCAATCTAAAGTCTATTCAAACTTATGTTTCAAATTAATGTTATTTCAAGTTAAACAAATATTAACTTTATTGTAATGGAATGTAAATATTTCAGATGATTGAAAAAGTTATAAAAATGTCTTTATTGTGTAGGATTTAAAGTTATTTTTCCATAAACTCATATTATTTGTTTACATTTTTGGCAAATAAATCGCGAATGCAGTTTAGCTACTTACATTAAAACTGTCTCCACAGCAAGCCAATCTACCACCTTGATTACTAGTTCATGCCGATCGAAGATATGAAAATGTATCTAACTTTCATTACACCACGCCTATATTCCCCAAAGGATTAGGCAGGAAGTGTACAGACGCCAGCACATCAAGCTACCCGAAACTGTAAAATTTTCCCAATCAACTTTGAACCTTATGCTTTGGCGATAAAATTGAAAATCGATATATTGTAGTAGCTTGATGTGCTGGCGTCTGTACCTAAAGCACACCCACAATTCGCCAGTAATATTTAAGTACCCTGTAATAGGGGCGAGCCTATTGCCATCAACCGGGCACTAGGCTCTATCTAAAGGTGTACTGACTGGTGTTACGTACCATTCGCAGCGAGCATGTTACATTACGCCGTGTGCTAAAATCCATGTCAACACGCTCGTATCGAACTCTTTGCTCGCCCGTGTTCCAGATTCGTTACCACTAGCACTCAAGACTCAAAGGATTCGCCAAAAAACCGACAGCGAGGTACTCAAATCGAGCAACGAGCCGCTTATTGCTCGTTGCGAGCGCCTTGTTTCCCCGTACTGACCGCAAGAACGCTCGCTGTGTAACACGTTACATTACGCCCCGTAAAACCGGTCAGTACCCGCCTTAACATTCTTCTTTTCTATATTACACCTAACACTAAATGCTTTCACAAATTCTGCCAAGTCAGTATACAAGACCTCACAGAAAGCACAGCTAATATCCGAAATCCACGCACAAACACTAAATCTCTTACAAACGCGTACTTACCCAGTGCAAATGGCACTAGGACGGTTTCTTTGCAAGCCATTCCTAATACCCATCCACCTAGTGGGAGGCCTACGCTGCATCTTCCAGTTCGTGGTCGCCACTCGAAAACTTTTCTTCCACACACACAACGGTCCGAAATCGAGACTAAGGTGCAGAAAAGGAAGTGCACTACTACCAAGTGAAACAGTTGTCATAGATTGTTATCATAATACACTTCGTATGTGACAGTCGTAAACTTGTGTTGCCAGAAAACTTGAAAGTGTATTTTCAGTAATTTTGTAGTTACCAAAAAAACTCAACATAGATGTAGCGTAGTGCTCTAAGGGTAGCCAAGAAAACCCATGATAAAAGTATGAATACTTCTTCTTCTCAGCGTTTCGATGTCAAATAAGAAATTAGCTGTGAAAATGTATAAATTACGAGTATGATAGTTAAGCCCAAAATTCAGCTACGCAAATAAACATCCCAAATAGGCTATGAATACCGAATATCTGATAGTCCACCAAAGCCACCAATAGAGAATACTCCATTATCATTATTTTTAATATAACCAATCAGAAGAACACTAAGTGAAAACGAAATAATAGCGGTCGACAAGAAATTTGACGCAGACCAAGTCGCGGGCAGAAGCTAGTACTTTCATATTTAATTTGAACACGTCCTTTTCATCCTTGTTCTACTATACAACAGGCCTAAAAATAACACAAAAATGTTAATTTTAACCTCAGGAACACACACATTTGAATTTTTAATGCTCTTGAACAATAAAGAAGTTTTTATTACTTTAAAAATGTCTTTGACATAACTCGGGACCCTCGCGTTTCGGATCTTTGGAAAGCATATGAGGGGCCGAAGCCAACTGGCAAAGGCCCATTAGACTTTTAATGAAATGAGGCACCGAAGATTATCCTTGTACGCACTATGAAAGTGCACCCAAGGTCAACCCTCGATTGGTGTAACTGTAGGCAAGATATAGGTAATAGTTAATACGGGCTGGTGTCCGCAACTCCACGTCAATGCACGTATTTTGCGTACCTACGGAGGCAAGATATAGAAACAAATACATATATTAGATTATGGGTTTGGGTGGCTGAAGTGAACTGGTTATCTAGGACTATGGGAAGACTATGGCCCCTGCCTGACCAATGTTTTAGAGATCGATGGAATCGTAGTAGAAAAGAGGAATAATGGATTCTATGTTTTCAGCACTGTGACACCTGCCTATCGATTCTGTAAAAATCTCACCGTGTTATCATAGGTGAAGTGAGCGTGAAGTGAACTATCAATGGAGGCAATCCCTAACATCAGGTGGAATGACAGCTCACTTCACCTTAGTTTTCACGGTGAGATTTTTACAGAATAGCACTGCTGTAAACATACACAAGTGAGTGACGATTTGAAAAGTGCGAGGTGAGTTTATTTTTTGGTTTTAAAGTAACATATTAATCTAGATATAATGGTAAGTATGTAGACATAAAACTTCCGTCTTCTCTTTTCGTATCGAAGGTACATCTATATCCCCCGTGAATCAACTGCCCCGTTAGTACCCTAGTCGCAAGCGCAACTGCTGAATGTAGAGTTTTTCCCTGGTCGGGCGAAGTGTTATTGGGATTTTTCATTAGGAATTTCTTAGTAACAGCCCGGAGTTTGGAAGTTGGTGGTATGAAATCCCCGTGCCCCGGAAACCATGTTAAGCTGTTGGTCCTGCGCCTGATCTCTCTCCGGTAGCGTCGGATTGCCGTCCCTTCGGACTATAAGAGTGAAGGAAGAGTGAGTGAGCCTGTGTCTGCGCACACTCCTGCGTCGAAGGCTAGTCTTCGTTGAGATTGGCCGCTATACCTAGTCAAAATACAGTCTGAAAGACTAGCTATCATTACATCTACGGTTGATTGTACCGTTTAGGCACAGTAGGTGGCCATATTAATTACGGCGTCAGAGGAGTTGTTCAGATCGTCAAATGCACAGGTGAACGTTACAAACATACATACAAATCTTTCCTCTTTATAATATTAGTATAGACTAGCACCGCCCCGCGGTTTCACCCGCATAAGTTTTGATACCGTGGGAATATCGGGATAAAAAGTATCCTTTGTGTGTTAATCCAGGGTGTCAGCTACCTCCTTACCAAATTTTATCAAAATTACTCCAGCAGTTTGTGCCTGAAGAAGTAACAAACACACTCACAATCTTTTGCCTTTCTAATATTAGTGTGAGTGTGAGTGTTGTGGACTCTGAAGTCTTTATTCTAAAGACGTCAGAGTCCACAAAACTGAATTGGAGCAGTGTGTTAGGTGGGTACGTTTTTCATCAATTAATGAAAAAAAACTCTTATTTTCGAATTACTTAGATATAGGATTTGTCGACTTATTCAACAACTTTAGGTAAGTACCGTAGAATGGACCTACTTTGCTCCAATATTTGCTCCAAAAAAAGGGGATTGTGAATATTGTTTCAACTATTAATTATTAAATATACTCAGATGTATTAATTTAAAGCATAACATGTTATCTAACATATTATTAAAGTTAAATCAACATAATTAAGTATTTCATGATATATACAAAGTGTTAATGAAATAACCCAAAACCTCGGACACCCCAACCGATTTTTATATTACTAAATTGATATGACATATAATTATTTATTTTCAAAAATTATAGTAAAAGATATTTGTAAATGTTGTTGTCTTACAGATTCGTAGCTCTATCGCCGCCGGCGCGCTTCCCGGCCTTGGCGCCAGCTCTAGCACCCCCTCTCCTCACCCTCGCGCGCGCTGTTTGTTTTCATTGCGTTGGACAGTAGCGTACAGAGTCGTTAAAATATATTAGACACGGCATGACAAATAATTATTTTTTGAAAAAAAAAATAACCCATATTAAAAATTATTGTATTCGATTTTGCTGCCGATTCTAAACAAACTAGTTTCAGGTTTTGGGTTATTTCATTAACACATTGTATAAAACTACGAATAAGGCGCTAAGTTACCCATGACCATGGATAACTTTGCGCCTGGGTATATTTCTCAAGCAATCTCCATTGTGGAAGCTTTTTGAGCAAAGTTATACTTTCCTTTCAAACTATGCTCCCGTGATATTACGCTTTACCTTTTTTGATAGTATCAATGGTCGAAAAATGGGTAAAAATTAAAATAAACCGTGTTTTTTAAAGAAATAATGTTATATTCTTCAATTTAGTTAAAAAATCACTTTGTTTTTTTTTATATTCTTAAGCGATAAAACATTTAAGAGAATTGTAGCATAATTTACCATATAGGAGCAAAGTAGGAACATTTGACCGGTACCCTAATAATACCTACGAATAATTTAAAAACTTTAAAATTAAATACTTACCTTTTTTTTCAGAATTGAATACAAACTCACGACAACTACTAGGGAGCCGTCCGTATCAAAAAGTGAGTGTAAAGTAGAAGAATATAATAAAAATCGTAAAATCTAGTTATCTAAACGTGTAACGTTAAATTCTGTGCGAATCCTAGGCTTACAATAATTGATTAGTGTCCTTTTTCTGTGCGTTGTTTTTCTGGGTGTTTCTCTTTTTTGGGTGAATTTTGATTTGTGCAAAATCATAATGAAGTCATTTATTCAAACTAGGCTAAGAACCAGCACTTTCCGAACGTCATAATTACATAAAACAGTCTCCCAAAACACCTGCCCTTCAGCACTTCCTAGCGCTTTAGCTGGGAGAAAGAAGTGGCGCAACAAACAAATTCTCCAGCAGCACAGCTATCCGTTCAAATAGAAAAACTCGATTCTATACAATACCTGAAGGAAATAGGCTTGATTGCCCTATTAACATGGGACTTAGAGCTCTTACACACAACATTTTTTTCAGGCGCCGTCGACGCGCGTTTCGCTAATGCTCGTCGTCGGCGCTGCTAAACTTGAAAATGGCAGATTACTTGCGATTGCTTCGCTGCAAACTCGCTACATATGCGCGTGAGCAACTCTCCTTGCAAATTAAAACGCGCGTAGCACGCGCGCGAACGAGCCTCAAACGTGCGTGTGTCGCGCTAGAAACGTACGTGCGCCGCGCTAGAAACGTACGTGCGCTGTGTGACTGACTGACATCAAGGAAAGAGGTGGGGGGAGAGGCTTGCGACTCACACTCCGTCTGTACTTCATTCAGCTTGAAGTGCTTGCAGCTAAACAGACCGCGCTAGTACCGCATCGACAGCACGCGAAAAAGTCGTCGTCTGCATACCAATTTAATAAACGTGTGAACGTAAATTGGTTGCGATAACATCGCGTTTTCAGCGCTTTACAGTTGCGTACGAGACGCATCGACGGCGTTTAAAAAAACATGGTGTGTAAGAACTCTTAAACATAACAGGAGAAATGTTCATGTTACTTTACACCTCTGCCCAACCATTCGGGAAATAGATCCGTGAAGTTATGAATGTTTTTTTGTTTTCAGCCAGCACCCATCACCCATCTGCTTCTCGGAGTACCTCCAAGGTTATATATATCCAAGCGACACTCATGTTGCTCTTTATGCTGCAGCTGTAAGGATGAACGATACCAACGAACGAACCAAGCAGATTCAAAATTACTTCGCCCCTAAACACCACATTATTTTCATAAAAATATAACTGAGATAGGTACCTACTCAATTTGTTCTTTAAGTTTTTTTTTTTATATTTTGCGCTTTATTATTTGAGTACATAACTTGCGCATAGAATGTTAGTTATAAGTTAGGTAAACAATAATTTTGTAGTGTAATTCCTATGTCTTGTTATTAATTTAATTTATACTGTAAATGGTCTATTATATCATTATTTACTTCAAATATTTTAAATTTATTTTCCTTTCCATTGTTAAGTGCATCTTTGATTTTACCATTTGCAATTAAATGCAAATTAACCGACAAGTTCAGCCATTTTAATAAAATTAAAGAAGGAAGTGACTTATTCATTTATTTAATCATCACAAATGGAATTGCAAAGACGGGCTTTCAAAGTTGAGACGTATATAAAAAAAAATCTAATTACTATTTATTCACCCACTACTAATTTTACATATTATTTTTACTAATTTTATATATTTTTATAGGTAATATGGGCTTGATGTCCGGAACTCCACGTCAAAGTGCCTAAGTATTTGACGTATAATTTTTATTACTTATAACATTGCTGGCTTCTGCCCGCGATTTCGCCGCGTGATTTATTTATTTAAACACTAGCTTCTGCTCTTCTGATTACTTCGTTATCTGACTTTTTTCTTATTGCTCAACTCCTAAGGGTTCTAGCGTGATGTTTAAAGCCTATAGCCTTCCTCAAGAATTGGGCTATCATGCAAAAAGATTTTTATAAATCTGATCGATACTTCCAGAGATTAGAGCTTTCAAACAAACAAACTCGGCAGCTTTATTATTAGTATTAGTTTAAAACTATGATATCTCCTAAGATATTCATTGAAATCAAATGATTTTAAGGCTACGTATTAAGGGCAATTTTGTTAAAAATTAAATACTTGCGTGTGTATATATTTGTATAAGGATTACCTAAATCATGTTTATAAAAACACCTTCGCAAATAATGTATTATTTTAGAGCAAATTTGACTACCATAAAAAAGGTTATAGTGAGTCAACCTTAAAAGATAGGCATATGCTATCCAGGACTTTTTTTTAGAACTTTTAAGAGGAAATAATTCCGTAATACATTATTTTTGCGTATATTTAACCGTTTACGCAGCGCACACAATGGAAGCTAGGAAAAGGTTTTTTCCCGTTTTTGCAACATTGTTCATTGATGCTCCGCTATTCTTGGTTGTAACGTGATGTTATATAATCTATAGCATTTCTCGATAAATGGACTATCTAACACAAAAAGATTTTTTCAATTCAAACCAGTAGTTTTAGAGATTACCCCCTACATACAAACATACAAACTTACATACTTTACCTCTATAAAATATTAGTATAGATTAAATATATTAAATATATGACACTCGGTAATAATGTAGCTTCCCATTAGTGAAAGAATTTCAATGATCGGGATCGTATCAGTAATTCCGAAAATTGCCCCTTTACCCTGACCTTACCTACATACAAACTCACAAAAGGCATCGTTCAAGTATTGAAAATTTTATATGTTTACATTTCCAAATGACCGGGATCCCCTAGTCCCGAGATAAGTAAAAACATAAAAATAAATAATAATAATAAATAATTAATTTATTTTCATGTAATGTACAGACGCCAGCACATCAAGCTACAATCTGTCAAACTAATAGTTTTTCAACTTTATCGCTGAAGCATAAGGTTCAAAATTGATTGGGAAAATTTGTCAGCTTCGGGTAGCCTGATGTGCTAGCGTCTGTACAAAGTAGATATACGCAACATTTACAGCGTAGGACTTACACAAGTGCACATAGATTTGATCAATGACCCCATGCTTGGTGGAACCTGTGTTACAGGGATCATCCATCCGTCCATTATACAGATTACAGGTACTTAAGTAGGTAAGTAGTACGTATTATTTAGGGGAACAATTATGTGCTTAAATCAAGTGTGAAAAAGGTGTGGTGAGTGCGTGTGTAAGGGTGTGTCTGAGGGTGTGTATATGAAAGGGTGTGTGTATAGAGTGGTCATTGTATTGGACGTCCATTGTATTTTTTATAGTGATAGTCGTATTTTTTTTTGTTATGTATTTTCTGGTGTACAATAACGTATATATAAATAAATAAAGTAATTGGGTGGGAAATCTAAAAGATTTACTGAGAAGCACTTTAATTACTGCTCTTTGTGACCGCTCCACCTGTATAATCGCAGTCTTCGCTGCTCCTCCCAGGCTGTAATTCACAAAGAGCACAGTAAGCCATATTTAGAACTTCCCCATGGGCGGACAATCTAAGTTGTTTGTAAACATAAATAAATTTGATTTTTTAGTTTAATTAAATAAGATGTCGAGGCTTAATAATTATAGCCGCACAGGTTGATCGATCAGCACCCTAATTGCGTAACACACTATCAATCGGAATCTGAATCATTTTGAAGCAAATTGCTAATCCATTGCTTCATAAGTTCGAAAAATTTGTTTGCTCAACACGTAAATAACGCAATGAATATTGTTGAACTGTCAAAATGAAACCGATTCAGATTGATAATGTGTTACGCAATTGCCCCGCAGGTTAAGCTACGCTTGCCGCAATTGGTCTATGGATGGGTGACCATCTTCACATACCGAGACTCCTCCGTGCCTCGGAAAGCACGCTAAGCTGTTGGTCCCGGCTGTCATTTGTGGATCTTTGACAGTCGTTCGGGTCGTCAGAAGCCCGAAAGGCTAACACCCAGTCCGACCAAGGGGTATCGTTTGGGTATTACCCTGGGTAATACGAGTAATTAGGTGTTAGTTACGTACATATTGTTTTAATTCTGAATAAACAGCCCCTTTGAAATAAAGTCCATAAGATACCTTCTTATAGATATTGCTAATCTATGGCTTATTTTACAACATCTCAAAAAAGTTACAAATCATAGTTTATGGTTAGGTTTATGGTTAATAGATTATTGTCAAGTACACAAAATCATCTAAAAATGTAATAAAAATAAACATATTATTATGCGAATATGACGAAGCGTTATTCTTTTCCGGGTGAGCCATTGTAACACTTTTGACAATGCACCGCGTGTGGATTGAAATTCAAATGAAGCCAACCTCGAAATGCAATATTCAGCTCTGATGATATCATTATTTTGTCGACAGGTTTCTCTTTAGTTTTATTTACCTGCCCCATTTAAGATTCTTGTACGATGACGTTATCAAATGCCCCATGCCGAATTTACTATTAAGACACAATTCATGAACTTAACTGTCTAATGAAATCTAGGTTTCTGCCTTCGGACACGTACCGGAAAAACCCCTTTGCGCTCCCAGCAATCATCGGTGGCTCCAGCTATGACCGCCGTATACGGCGAGTGGCAGCTGCTAGCCAAAACCGCTCGGCACTACATATGGACAGCGTACTGCGCCATGAACGGCATCTATATCGCCATCGGCACCGTGGTGATGGTGCTGATCCTTAGCTTCCTCCTACCAGACATCACACACAAACTTCACGCAACCCAAGATCTCAAGTCCATGAAAAAAATTTTAGATAAGATGTCGGTAAGAGCCAAGATAAAATTACCATCGGTGATTAACAATTTCATAACATTTCTCTTTTTCTGTTGGATCGTCGCTACTCGTGGATAACCTGTAATAAAAAATAAGTTCGCAAACAAAGACACATGTGTGTGAAGAGGAATACGCTGAGATTCGCATGTTTAGTGGGGATTGGCATAATCAGCCTATAATGTACCCACTGTTGGGACACAGGCGTCCTGTCGGTAAAAGAGAGCCGTAATCCACCACGCGGGCCCAGTGTGGGTTGGTACATGTCACATGTTTTCGAATTTTTGATTCTAGGACATGCCGGTTTCCCTCACGATGTTTTCCTTCACCGGTTTGAGAGCAGTAATGGAATAATTTACACACAAGTAAGGTGTCTGTCTGGGTTCGATTCGAACCTACGACCTACAACTCGTAATCCGCGGCCGTTACCACTGCTCAGATGGGGATTGATTTGGTTCAGTTGTGGTTTAGGGTTCTTTATTTAGTCATAAGGATTTTATGATAAAATAAAAAAATATATTTTCTTGCAACTACGTAGTAATGTTATCATTAATCACTAAAAAACCGATCACAAAGGACGTATTTTTTGCTAAGAACCAAAACAGTGCAGAAATGTTATATGAAATCTCACTGTTTTTTATTTAGATATAAATTTACCACAGAGGTTTCATGTCTCCCGTTATGTTTAATATAAAATGTATGCATTAGATCAAAAAGATAGATACTGGCTGAAAATAAAAATTGACTGAATATAACCGAAATGGTGAAAAAAAAAAACAAATGGCGCTCATTTTGTAGGTACCATTGTTAATATTAGATACTTCTTAAATAACAAGAAAAGTAAAAAAAAAATGGTAATAGAGAGCGATAGCGATATGGATTCAACTCCAGAAAAAAAACAAAAACAGCTGCAAATGAAATTGTTAATATCCTTTTGCCGCAAAATTTGCGGGATACTTTGTTTTCATTAACTGAGTTTTTATTTTGAGTAGGTATATTTTATCACGGTAGGTAGATTGGTAGTTGAAAGAAAAGTAGATTACACACCTTGCTAAAGTGTAACTCGTGTCAATTTAATGCCCTCGCGTGTGCTCGAGCACCAACATAACACTCCGAGTGCATTAATAACTCACTTTGCGCTCGATGCAACAATCTACTGTATTTATTGTTTCCAGAATGAAGTAAAACGTGCTGAAGTGGCATGCCTAACAGTAGCTGATGAGATCTGTTACCTCCAGTGCAACATGCATGATGACACCACGGAAACTGTTAGTATCAGGTCGCTAGAAACTGTTGTATCTAAACAATTAGTTTGGTATTGATGGGCTTCATATTCACTGAGTTTATTTTGAACGTTATTTCAGTCAAAACAAAAGCTGCAAGACCTGTCCGCCTGCACTAGCCATTGCATGCGATTCACGCAATCGGAACCAGCCCAAACTGAGAAAAAAGTTGGTTTCTTTCGGCGCTTATTCTTCCCCAATCGAAACACGTCCATTAAGGTCCGTCGTATGATATATTTGGGCCTTTTTACCACTTGGAGGGACACTAAACGGTCATAGGCGTTATAACAATAAAATATAAATTATGTCTCGTTCAGCGTCCTTCAACCGATTAATTTGTAAATTCGCTTCGATGCTGCATCGCTCTTGGCAACTTGTTGTATTTGTGCGCGGTATCAAAATTGCGTTTTTTCTATCGGTTGCTTTTCCGTCAGGCGCTGTATTGAACTTCCGAAAAGCAATTAAATCGCTGATCGTCGATGCTAATATAAGTAACAGTAGTAAATAAAAGTAGCACGTCGGTATTTCATGGAATTCCAGTAATGATTATTTATTACACATCCAGCGTAACACAAAATGCATATTCTCCCCCCCCTTTTTTTTTTGGATGGGAAACCATCAAATGACCCCTCCCGCTCAGGGTGGAGAAGAAGGTATGTTCAGACTCTTACTGACTAAAACCCACCCGTGTTCCTTCCTTAGCCCTTTATGTTCCGAGGTAGCGGTAACCCTTTCGGACAATCCACAACCTCCCCCCCCCCCTCACATGACTTTCTTGTTTAAAAGGTTTCGTTGGGGGAAAAATATGTTCCCCACTTCGGCCTCCACGCTATGGGTAGTAAGTAAAGTATGATTTTTTTTCCTGCAGGAAGTCACGCTCATGTCATATGTCTACACCGATTCGTTTGACGATAAAAACAAAACGGAACTTCAACAGCAAATAATCTAGTCATCAGTTTCAATGCAAGAATGTAAACTTGATAAACTTTGCGGATAAATATTGATAAATGAAAATGTTACTCAAAATACCTATTTTACCTGCTCCGTAAACATACACTGCAATAAATGATTAATTAAAACTTGAACAGCGGAGTTTTTGTATTAGGCTTATCTGAACAGGCTTGTGCAGAAAGGCGCGGTGCGACGATGCGACGTGATTCTGCGATTTAAATCCGTAGAACAATTTGTATGGAAACGCGCGCGACACTGCAATGGAGCAGTGCACTTTGTAAAGGTATAAGTACTTACACTAGAGCATTTTGTCGAGCATTTCCATGTAATGCAACGTGCGACTACTAACTAACTGCGAATGCTCGACGCTGTGTTCGACGTAATGCTCACGACGAGTGAGCATTTACCTGTAACATTTCTTTCTACCTGGTATTGAACTTGAACAAGTAACGACCTGGGGAGCTATTCTCTAAGGATACAGCCTTGCGGGCAGCGCTGTCGCAGCGCTGAAACTATTGTTTTCACCGCTGCGACAGCGCTGCCCGCAAGGCTGTATCCTTAGAGAATAGCATGGCTGCCCTGGGCCCGCGCATATCATTCCGCATCGCCCGTGTTCGTCGATAAAATGTTACACCATTACGCACATTGGTTTTTAAAATCAAGTTGTAACACAACATAGAGCGTCGTGTTAGAAGTGCGGGTCGATAAAATTTAAAAACGGCGAATGCTCGATGTTCTAATAAGTAAATGCTCTAGTCTGTACTCTTTTTAAGGCGCCCCCTCCACTGGCGATAAAATCGCGGCAATAATCATGCCGGCGCCACCATGCCTTCAAATTATCGCCGTAATAACATGGCACGTGTGAATATTGATTCTAATAAATGTGATAGCATTATCGCCGTGATATTATCGATCGTGGCAATGGCGCCTTTTTTTTTTGAGGATGGGAAATCATCAAATGCCTCTCCCGCTCTGAGTGGACCCGTGTTCCTTCCTTAGCCCTTTAGGTTCCGGGGTAGCGGTAATCCTTTCGGACAATCCCACTGCCCCGGCAGACTTTGCTTAAGAATAAAATTAGGTTATGCACTTGTTCACATTATATTGATCTCGTATTTCTGGAGCGCTGGTTGAAATAAATAATTAATTAATGTAAGCAGCCTCTTTACAGTACTTACTAATTCCATGATCAGCCGTAATTGGCATGTTGACACCACGGCAGCCACTCAATAGACGTGTCTAGCTAGTTAGATCCCTAGAAATGGTAATGACAAAAAATTGGTAAAATATGAATAAATAATTTAATGTCTTTCTAAAAAATACATTTATAAATTCACAAGTATATAAATTTTTATTTTTAATAAACATATAAGTGCAAAGTAAATACTTTCCCAAAATGCCAACAGCATTCTTAAGAAAATCTTTCAAAACTGTTTGTGTTGATGCTGTTCTTTTCTTTGCAATGTTTGTCTTAGTGGGTCATATAACTATAATTTATTGGGAAAGATACACGATACAAAATGAATTATATTCAATGAAACATAGTTTACATGCACTCAAGGTAAAATATATCCTATCCACAATGTGCTGATGAATATTGTTAGAAACATAGATCTCAAAAGTTCTAAGATTCAATTTCATATTACAGGATACTATAGGAAATATAGGAAAAGCATACGATAATCTTCACACCGAAATAAAAGACTTGCTCTTTGAGGTCGATAAAAAGCAGATACATCACAAGGATACACCAGAATGTCGGCACAAAGAAAAATTTAAAGCCGAAACAAGTAAGGCCGAAAACAAGTTAGATAAAAAGCGCCGTGATTTTGAGGTTCAAACAGTCTTAACAACAAATAAAATGAAAATTGGTGTAAAAGTCGAGACGGATAATATTAAAAATTCACATGCTCGGAAAAATAAGGCCACAGGGCCCTCAGGCATAAACGCTTCAACTAATACAAAGAACCCTCTTAAATCTACTGGGACTCCATCGGACATATCGCACGAAGAAGACTACCTCCGTTGTCAAAAAGACTGTGAATTGCAAACTTTGCCACGGGTGGCGGTGCAGCTATAAAAATCATAAATGACCGATTTCAATGTGTATTTTTAAATATCTATCATTTTAAAATATCTATTGCAATACTTTTTGTCCCCTTAAATTACATCCATTTATGCCATTCTAAACGTAAATTAAACTCTTCAAAATCGTATATCCAAATAAGTATTATTGATAATGTTTTTCAGATGTTGTGTGAGGTAAAGGTAAAGTGAGAATTGAAGAGAAAATAGAGAAGATTTATTTTTATTTTTAATAAATATTTAAAAAAGCACTTTGTTGAGCATGTTTTTCTTTCACCTAGTGTAGTCTTATGCTTATGACCTAGTCAATCTTGATGTCTTGACTATGCAGAAAATTTCGGGCAATTCAAGGTAACATTTTTTTCTAGTTCACAGGGCTTGTTTAGAAATACATCGACATTAGGTAAAGGCAAATTTCTTCGTGGGTCCCATCCTGAATCTTTTTTCTCGATTGCGCAAGTAAGTGCTTCTATAAGTTCAAATTGTCCTTCTAACTTCGGTATTTCTTGAGAAAACCGTGAAATTTTCAGTTCTAGTTCTTGGTACCTATGCTTCATGCAGGCTACATTTTTCTGTAACAACAATTATGGGAAAAGTAACTAAGTTTATAAACTTATCCTTCTGTTATAAAATAAAGATAATTAACAAAAAGTATTACCGCAATGTCTGCAATGCTCTTGTTAATTTTGTTTAGATCAGAGCTAGAGTTACATGTGTTGCAGTGATATTCCAGCATTAAATAAATGAGTCCCACGAGAGACGATAATATAATGAAACTGCTGAAGGTGTCCACAAAGCTCCATGGTTGGCACGGTGGAGGAGTACAACTAGAGTAACAACGTCCTCTACGACTTCTTCTTGCACGGCAATCCATTCTGATCTTATTCTGCCGTTTTTTCCCAAACGTTTTAAGACCGCGGCGAGCCACCCTTGCGTATTAATATAGTGCTTTTTATTTTTTAGCTCACATTTCCACAAAAATTTGAAGGGTTCTTATCAGCTCATAATTTGGTATTTCACAGTTTGAACTGAACCAATTTCCAGTTTGACAAATTGCCTTGATGTTTCTGTGATAGAATGTCTATTGCAATATTATGAATAGTATTTATGCAGCCAGTGTTTACGTTTGTTACGCGCGCGCCATCTACTCAAATCGAATCAGACTACCAAGACTAACGAAAACCTATAAGTAGTAAGGAACGAATTACATCGTCCGTAGATCTACCGTAGCTTGATGGCTAGTGGTAAGTTTTAAGAGATGGCGCCATTGCAACTGCAGTGACAATTATTTAATTGAACATGTCGACAAAACAGATTAATTATGGTGCCATTTGGGTTAACTCGAGTCATTAGCGTTATCATTACAGGTTCATCTACACTACTATCTTACACTGTCCTGACTGTCCACCATCATTTTTGACCGTTTGGTGTTTATCTGCATGTTCATTATTTACTTTAAAAATACTTGATTGATGATTTTTAAGTATCTGTATACTTTTGGTATCATCGTTAAATTCTATGCACGTACTGATTCATTTTGTTGCAATTTCAATGCTAGGTAGGTATATTTGCTGATTGTAAGGTAAATTATGCAGTACCTACTGGAATAAATAACGGATGCTGATTTATAGGATGAAATAGCTCCCAGAGGAGGTTCTGCTACGGGTATACTTTTGCTCACAGTATAACTTAAACACGTAGACATATTATAACTTAGAGATTTGTCTCATGATTAACGAATCTATTAATGTACATGATGTAAGTAGGTATAGTAACATGGAGATGCAAGAAACATACATAATCATGAAATGACGTCAGACTGGAGAATAACGACAAAACCTCGGTACCGTCACCCGCCTTTATCAGACTAGTGTAATAAATATACGATTTTAGACCGTATATAAAACCTGATAGCATACAGATTAGCATATCATCCCTAAGTAATACCTACAATTGCATTAGTTAGAACTTATTTTATAGTAAATATTGTTCTATTTGTTATTAATATTGACGAAGGTAATGTAATGACAGTACACCATACCTTTCTAGATATTCTAGGTTAATTCGATAACTGATATTCAAAATTATACTGTTTGAGTTTTGAGCTAAACCAACCGGTTATAATGATAACCGAACGAAGTTAGATGTATTGAATGAAGGGCCTTGATCTTCAACTATAAAGAATGCCTCATTATTACGTTATTGGCTGGTTGAACGCGTTTAATCGTTTTCACACCTTATCATTTTTTTTCCTTTCATTGTTTTAATGGCTAATACTGTATAATTGTCCACCAAAATTCTAAACACCACACAGAATTGATGTATTGGGAACGGTTTCCGGTAAATATTGTCTGCAGCCACATCTACTCTTAGCAGCTAGACTAGGCATTCTATAGGTCTCTCAGAAATACGTTTAAGGAAGTAAGTGGCTGGTTCATTAACTTCTTGGAAATGCATAAGTTAGAGGTTTAGTTGCGTTAGGCTGTTGTGCACATTCAAACCACATCGTACAAAGCCTCCCAGACTCCTTAGCTGAGTTCGGATCACTCGGTAAGTTGCCGCCATTTCGACGAGACGTTAGAGAGGGACGGTCTTATGCTGTTTACCCGTTCGCTCTCATTGTATTCCCTACTTGGATTTCGTTTTACATTTCGAGCTTTTAGTGTTGGGATGTACATATCGATATATTAGTTATTCGTTTTATTGTAAGAAACTCGTTTACTTTACCCGAGTGAGAACATTATATTATACGTTTTCCTCTTCAATTCTTCCCCGTCATTCGTTACGTTATCATCATTCATTTCCTTTCATTCCTATAACCCAGGAGTCAATCTTTATCTTTCTTCATCACGTGCCCACGACAAGACAAACGGTTCTCTTTCAACTTTTCTATAACTGGCCCCACTTTTAAACTTCCTGCAACATACCTACTCTCATTTCTTACTTTTTACAAAATGAATCTTTCACCTATCTGAATTTAGTATTTTCTCATTGGAATGGCAAGGTTCTATCGACGGGGCCCGTAAGAGCCGTAGCCTGCCGAGGCAGTGGGATTGTCCGAAAGGGTTACCGCTACCCCGCAACATAAAGGGCTAAGGAAGGAACACGGGTGGGTTTTAGTCAGTAAGAGTCTGACACTCCCTTCTGCTCCACGGCCACCCAGAGCAGGAGGGATCATTTGATGATTTCCCATCCATAAAAGGAAAAAAAAGGTTCTATCGACAGGGTACGGCCAGGCCTAGCGGCTCGCTCCTACCGGCAGGCAGCGGCGCGTCGCCGCCGCGTTGCATGATGTCATTCATACACACACTCACACAACGGACTCCGTGTGACTTGGTCGTGTCGTGTTGACCCGCGTGCCTGTTTACATTCAGTACACAGTGACTGCACGGCGTACACCCGTGTCTGTGATTTAATTTATTATTTATATTAGCTAGCTATTAGATAGTTCACTCAACATGGCTAACAACAGGGCTACCAAATCTGGATTTGCTGCCGAAGCACAGAGAAAGGTAAGTTTTGAACTTGTGATTTTGAAGCTACAACCCGACCATGTGCTGTAGTTCCATTTTATTTTATAGTTTAGTGTGGGAGTGGCTCTTCGTAAACAGGTCGCGTTGCTCGGCTAGATTATTGATTGGGGATGCTGTGAGGTCCTGAATTGTGTTACAAGGACTCAGCCGTGACCTACTTTAGGGAACAGATGGTGTGACCTCGTTAGCGGAGATACAGGGGACAGATGGTCTTGAATATGAAACGTAAGACTGTACTCACGCGTACACATCAGATGAGTTTCTATATTCATTAATATTTTAATGTAACACTTGCCTATACGTAGGTAACCACCTTCAGCAATCAATTTTGGTTTGAAACTTAAATTACCTACCAATTGCCGTTTCGCGCCTTCTCAAGGCGCCATCGGGCCGCCACCGTCAAGGAAGGTAGGGTAACGTTGCAGGTAGGTACACATAATGACTACACTTGTAGGTACGGTACCATAAACAGTCTGGAACTGGTTAGTGGTTAGGTAAGCTTTAAAAAAGAACTGAATCACCCATTTTAATTTTTTTTTTGACTGTACGCACGGCTACACATCAAGCTATACATAACCAGTATAAGCAGACTTCTGATTATACGAAAAACCTATACAATGCGAGGTCAGCTAAAACTGGAAATGTACAGCTTGATGTGTAGCCGTGTGTACCTTTGCCATTGTTGTAAAAAAGATTTAAAAAACCTAACGGCGCGAAACGGTATGTTCCTAAATGGTCTGTTTAGTATTAGGTCATTTTGGTATTATTTTGTAGAAAAACAAATTCTCAATAGGACTTGTTTCTTTCCTACTGGTATTTATTTAATAAGTAGGTACTCAGGTAGGTACGTGTATCTTGTTATAGCCATTATTATGGAATCTACAATAGTGTTTAGAATAAATGTTATGTGATATAGGTAAGTATCTACATTCCAAGGAAATTTAAAGTAGATAGGCACTATAGGGTATACAAATGACTCGGTTTAGCATTTAAATACAAGTAACGTATAGTCGCATCACATGTTTACATTGAAGCAAGGTTACAGATGAATCATTTGTCACCTTTTTTAGAAAAATAAAAGTTGCACCATATAAAAAACAGTAACCATTTTTGTTAGCAACGTAATGTCAATGTCTCCAGGCCATAAATAGACTTCGAGGAGACTAGATCGACGCTTTTTGATTAATTAAGCAATTTGTTTTATTGTCTATTGTGACATCTCGTTTATAGAGGACATAACTATGATCATCATTGTTCTAAAAATAGGTCTCGAATTATGATTTGCCATCTGTTTATAATATTACTGTAGTAACAGTAGTAACTAAAACATTATTCAGATCATGATTTCTTAGTATTTAGGCAGGTACTTCTAAGCACCTCCATTAAATAGGATCCCACTCAAACTTAACATTCTCAACAATTCCTAAACGGTCATTGCTCCAGCAACGCTCTGCCAGCCAACCAAGCCTTGTCGTCTTGATAACTACCTAAATAAATATTAATTATGTCTTCACCCAATGTTAAAATTCATGGGAGCGTAGGTTTAATTTACATTCCGTTACTTTTAAAAGCGAACCCAAGATCTGTGAAGTTTTATGGTCTTGTAATTATCAGTCAGGACACCTTTCTTCCTGCACTCGCCGCCTGCGCACCGGTCGCATGTGGGTCAAGGAGGATCAGTTACACAGCTTTTACAACCGGTTTTAGTACATTTTTGTGGGAGTCCTTAACCGCACTCAAGTGAAAAGAACATGGAAGAGTTTTTATAAAATGATTCATATTTTATAAGTCGCCAATCCAATGAATAACAAAATAAGTGTGTTTTCCGACTAACAAACAGGTACGTGAGGCAATGCGCCTTATCAGTAAAACGAGTATGCAGGTCAAACGGATGGACGTTTATATGTATTAGTTACTCTCTTCTTCTAATTACGGAGTTACGGTTAGTTTCAAAAGACTAAATACATAATGCGTATGATAAGCGAGGACCGGGTTAGTTAATTATTAGAAGATTACAAGACCTACCGTCTTGTTGATAGTGTTTGCTACAATATCAACTGTTCAACTTGGATTAGTCACGCACGACTCACGAAACGTTTCGTGCCCGAATCCACACCAATAACTTGGACGAAACAGATGTTCAATTAGCTCAAAAGAATTTATTTTATACTAATACACCGAGACGATGACTCATATAAGGCTTGGTTCTGTTACACCACACAGTACCCCACCTTATAAGGTATGGCCTTTACGCAGGATTCATTTATATGGCTTAAATGCAGGCCACTTTCAACCAGCCATATGTTCAAGATTGACACTTGACCAAATTTCTCTTCGATGTTTAATTTAAAATGGAATTCTATTTTGCTTGCACATGCAACTTGGCAGAGCAGTGGTGACCCAGTGGCAACGGCCGCGACTTACGATTTGTAGGTCGTAGGTTCGAACCCGGGCAGGCTCTTTACTTTGTGTAACTTATTTCATCACCACTGCTACCAAATCGACGAAGGGAAACATCGTAAGGAAACCGGCATGTCTTACAACCAAAAATTCGAAGACATGTGACATCTACCAACCCGCACTGGGCCTGCGTGGTAGATTACGGCCCACTCCCTCTCACAGAGAGGAGGCCTGTGTCGCAGCAGTGAGAATGTTATAGCCTGATTATGAAGCAACTTGGCAATGCTGTGCTAGTTAAGATACATAGATTAACAAAAAGGTGAAGATCGTATTACCACTTGTGTGGCCTGACTTGAAATATGATACATGTAAATAGTATTGCCTCACTTTAGTCGTTGTTTTTTTACTATGACACTATCACATGCAGCACGTAGGTAAGTACAGCCTCTCTATGGCGTAAGTTTAATTGAAGAATATTATCGGAGTGACTTCAAGTGTAAACTTGAAGTTATCCCCATTTTTGCGAATCAATACTGGTTGCATTGCATTGACCGCGTCTGGCAGCCGGCCTCGCTCGGTGACCCCATTCCTGTCCCCTTACTAGTTAATGTTGGAGCCATTGTTGACGATGGCCAGCGAGGCTGGATATTTTTATACGATTTACCTTTTAAATCAACGTTGATTGACCTAATAAATATACTATTTGCGTTTATCCTTTAACATTTCATTTCAAATATGTGATTGTGTAAGCTGTATTCCGTCAAGTTTTCCATTGCTGTAGCTATCATCTATGATCTGACGTAACTACAAGGACGTGCTGCTTCAAAAGACTAAAGCCGTTGACATTGAATCATACTTATTTATGGCCACAAACGTTTTTGTTACCGATTCCTTGTATGGTCGTATGGCGATTAGTAGTGAATGAACGCTTTAATATCATTCATTACATCAGTATTGATATTCGCAATCTTATCCTTCTCGGCCTCCATTCGCATCTGCTCATGACCGACGTTAGCTTAAAAAGGGAAGGGATCAAATGACATGCCATGAATGTTACCATTCAGTCCCAATCAAGACATTTATTCATTTTTATTTCCAGTTTATATGGTACTGTATTCATATCAGTGAAATAACTATTATAGTTACCAAACTAACGAATTGATAGCTGCCATGTTTATCGAAACTAACCTAATTCTCCCAATGACCTTTTGTTTTAGCTTGATAATAACGTTAACTAGCAACGGACTTAATTAATTAAATATAGTAAATAATGACATTGATATATGTATTGTTTAAACCTAAATGTGGAAACACTAATAAACTACTGGCTAGCTGATAACTGTTACCTCTGGTTGGTACTGTTATAATAAATTACATTCGTGCAAATAGTACATTTTATTTAATTATAATTTTATAACGTGTACTTACTATTAACTTAATTGGTGCAGACGTCAGACCGTTTTTAGTTGAGCACAGTGCAACAAAGTTTAAACAGGACGTTGCTTACAAGAAATCACTTCCTCTAACTTCAAACACAAATTAGACAACGCTTCAGAATATTAATGAAAGGGACGCCTATCGGTTCAAGCAATCTGGGACAAATTAGAATTCAGATACCTCCGTCGTAGTTTATCCAAAAGCAGACAAGTTGACTTCCATAGTAACGAATATTCCATGACTAAAAGCAGGTTGTGAGAGACCATACTTTTAATTTTTAACAGACTTCTTTAAGGTTACAAACGTCTGACATACCGGTCTCTGACTCACGTTTGAATCCTTGGCTGGTTACGTCATCATCATCGTGCGCATGAGTTGTTTTCGGTGGAATACTACGCATTGTTACAGGAAGATTTGATTATTTAATTATAATTCCATCGAATTTATTGATTCATTAGGCGCTTTGGTCATCTTTAATGACTAACTTAACAAACATTCGTCTACAGAAATTCCACATAATTATTATTAAGGGTTTATCGATTTAATGCTAAACAACACCTTTATGTATTTCAATGTCACTGAGTTTAGTCATCAGCAAAATTAAACCTTAGCGTGCACACATATAGTAAAAATAAACAAGCGCCCATCCCTCTAGCCCTGCCTACATTTGGGTTTCATTCCTTACCTATCTATAAATTGAAAACTCGAAGGCTTGATTACCAGCCAGTATTCTTCCAAGCCGTTTAGTAGGTAAACAGAACGGGCACATTTAATTAGTACAGCTGTTAGTGCACGTATCAAATACACGGTTACTTCATTATAGTCACGGAGACTGTCCTATCACACACTTTCATAACAGAACGTGATGGAACGGTATAAAATTATTTATATGATAATACGGTCAATAGTAGGTAAAGAATTTGGAAGGCTTTGCGGCTATACCTACTATTCCAGATTTTCATATTGCTAGGTAGTCATGAGAACTCTTAGAGTCATATAAACAATAAAAATTAAACTTGATCTTAATCCTACTTAAATTAAAATTTGACATTTTTAAACATTTTTTTGTTCCAAGCATTTAAATATTAGCATCATTTTAGAATCATTTGAATCCGGATATCTATTAGGATTTTTTTTGCGCAAGAGTATCAATCAAGTGTCGAACTGGGAACACACCATTTAATTGCCATGCAAAATCAACAAACGATGTGCAAAAAATGCCCGGAATAGTTTTATAAAAATAACTTTATTACAAAATAGTTTTTATGGCCTAAAATAACATTATTTTTGTTTGAGAGTTTTGACCTGGAGAATAAGACATTTATCGTACTGTCCAGTTTGTTAATTATAATCAGCCTACTAATATTATAAATGTGAAAGTTTGTATGTCTGGTTATTGTTACTCAATCACGCAAAAACGGCGAAACGGATTTGGATGAAATTTGGCACACTAATAATTCATAACTTGGATTAACACATACTTAGATACTTCTCTGAACTTCACTCAGACGAGTTCGCGGGTAGAAACTAGTAATACATAATTATACTGCCATAAAAACAGTGCCAATAGGCACCTACATAATAATTTTATTTAAATATTAATTAAGCAGAAACTAAGCGGCAGTGGCTATATTAAAATATTCGCTCATTTCTTATCAGCACGACCTTCAAGCTCGCAGCCAGTTGATGTTCACTAACTGCATAACATGGTTATGTGATTTCCCGTTTGTAACATAGAAGAATTTTATACAGATCAAAACTGTTACAGGAATTAAAATTGGACAGGATTCACGTAAGAAATATTCTTGGCGTATGTAGACGGTTTTATGCGGTAAAAAAGACAATATTTGTTGTTTTTACCGCCTCGTCCATGTACGGGTCCAGCATGATTCAGCACAGCCTGGCGGAAAAATTTAATATTTCGATAGTATATTATGTTCGAGATCAGGCCTCTCAGTTTAGCTCGAATTGTGCCGACCCGAACATGATTATACGAAGGTAGATGAACGAAGTTTGCTGATCGGCACGAGCCGAATTAAAGCTGAATATGTGTAAGTAGTAATTGCTTTGGGTCGGTTTCTTATGGTGTAGCACCCCTTATAAATATGGTTTTGGAAGCTCATACCTATATATTCTACATAGGTAGGTACCTATGTGATTTTTTGTGGAGTTAAGATGACGTTTAGTATGCCACGATGGCTTATTAATACTTTTAAAAGAACTGAAATGGGTTTCTCATAATAGATATACTTATTAAAAATCTTCGGTATATACACTTTCTACCTTCTAATATAATAAACAATGATACTATTGTAATGAGTGATGATATGACAATAAATACAGAAAATGGTCCTGTTTTCTGCGCCGTCCGCGATATTTCATAATACTGTGCACAATTTGCATATATTGCTATTGAATTCATTAGCGATAAATATATCCCACAAAAACATTTTCATGCACAATTTGCATATATTGCTATTGAATTCATTAGCGATAAATATATCCCACAAAAACATTTTCATGTAAAATGTTGCCAAGGCGAGATCATAATATGGCTCGCACTGTCAAAAAGTTATCAGATCTCATGTAGAGCCAAGCTTCTAACTCTACACCTTAGTCAAAGTATGAGGCTTGGCAGTTTCGTTAGGAACTATTGTATAACAGAAAAGTAATAATTCCAATCCAACAAACAAATAAATAAAACTTTTACCGTTTACTTGTTTGTAAGCAAATCATTCTGCGCCAAAATGCCCTGCGTTTAGTTTATTTAAATATGGATAAAGTTTTATAACTCTGACGAATTGATTTGCACTTGAATTAGCTGCTGTATTTACCAGTAGGGTAAACCAGTTACTTGTTTGCTTAAAATGCTGCTTTTACTGAGAAATTTTGTAGCTGGGAAACCAACTGCAACGTAAGACGACGCCGACCGCACAGTGGCGCCCTCATCGTTTGTTTGGTTATTTATTTCTTTTATTTTAGAATAATAGGTAGTGGCCATTATTTTCCGTTTTAATGATTATAATTAAACTAAACAATATGAAACTACCGTTTGTAATAATATTAACTAACAACAACAACAACACAACGAGAACAACTGGAGAACTGTGGAGAACAACATAACGTGCTTGTTTGCTGCATTTTCATTCTTTATTATAAGAAATAACCAAACAAACGATGAGGGCGCCACTGTGGGGTCGGCGTCGCCCTAAAAGAGTAGGTACCTAATTAGATACGTACCTACGATATTGCTTAGGTTAGGTATCTACTTGTATGCCTAATGTCTGTATAATCTATTCATTTTTATTTTCTACTTGCAACGCTTTATATCTTTTAAAGTACAGACGCCAGCACAATCTGTCAAATTTCTTTATTATATTTTCAACTAAACGCTAAAGTTGATTGGAAAAATTTTACAGTTTCGGGTAGCTTGATGTGCTGGCGTCTGTACCTACATTACTTAAAATTTTGTTTTGTTTATTTAGTCGTCGCAAGCGCTAGTGCAGGGGAGCTATTCTCTAAGGATACAGCCTTGCGGACAGCGCTGTCGCAACTGTCAAACACACCGCGACAGCGCTGCGACAGCGCTGTCCGCAAGGCTGTATCCTTAGAGAATAGCATGGCTGAGCATGAGGTCTTGGGTTCAAAATTATTCGATTTCGGTCGGGTCTTTGCCCGACCTAGGAATCGAAATCACAAAATTTTATGTTAGGTACTTTTGTTAGGGAGTTTTCTCATCAGGAATTTCTCAGTAGGAGCCCAGTCTGAGTTTGGGCTTTATTGATGGCATGAAGCTCGTCCTCTATTAGGTATATGGGACTTAAACATTACTGACGAAATGTTGGTGTAGATACTATAGGTACCTACACCTTTGCCTAACCCTTCGAGGATTACAAGCGTGCTGTTATGTTATTTGGTAAAAAAAAATATTCAATACTAGCTGTGCTGTGTGTGGTTTCACCCGCGTTATGAGGAAATGCGGTCGGAGAGACATGAAAAAGCCTAAGTAAAAAGTCATAATTCGAGGTTTGGCTCTCGCCTATTTACTCCTCCAATATTGGACCAATTTAAAAGATATTTCATAAACTGAATAAGAAGGATATATAACTGTGTCCCTATGTTTTTCTTTTTTCACTAATAGTTGTCAAATTTGTACACTAAGCCTCTGTTGAGAGCGGTTTAAATCGGCAATTTTGTAAATTTTTTGAGGGCTCTAGTGCTTATAAAAATAATTTATCATCAAAAGGGAAAACATAGGGATATACAAATAGTTAATATTTATTGTTCTGTAAAAAATCATTGCTTTATGGCCATTGACCAAAAAGAAAACAGGCGAGAGCGTTTCCATGGAGAAAAGACCACGACCCGCATTTCCACTTAATTTCAGGAAAAACCTACTAAAATATTATATTCCATTACTTTAAGATTACTTGTTGTAACCTCATGACCGGCCGCTTGCGGAGTTATTTTAAAACTATGATATCTCTGATATTAATAACGTATTTATTTGTATAAGGATTAATATCATGTTTATAAAAACACCTTCGCAAATAATTCATTATTTTAGAACGATTACTATAAAAAAGGTTATAGTGAGTCAACTTTAAAAGTTAGACATCATGTGCTGTCACGGACTTTTTTTTAGAACTTTTAAAGGGGAACAATTCCGTCATACATTATTTTTGCGTCACTAACCGTTTACGCAGCGTACGCAACGGAAGCTCTCAAAAGGAACAATTTTTCCCGTTTTTACAACATTTTTTTTTCATTAATGCTCAGCGAGGCAATTGCGTAATACATTATCAATGGGAAGCGGTTCCACTTTGACAGTTCAACAACATTCATTGCGTTATTTATGTGTTGAGCAAACAAACTTTTCGAACTTATGAAGCAATGGATTAGCAATTTGCTTCAAAGTGATTCTGCCGATCGATTCTGTAAAAATCTCACTGTGATAACTTAGGTGAAGTGAGCGTGAAGTGAGCTATCAATAGAGGTGATTCCTAACATCAGCCGATCGATTCTGTAAAAATCTCACCGTGAAAAGTTAGGTGAAGTGAGCTTATAGTGAGCTGTCAAGAGTATTAATCCCTAGCATCAGGATGACACCGACAGCTCTCTGCACGCTCACTTCACCTAAGTTTTCACGGTGAGATGGTTACAGAATCGCACTCCAGGTGGAATGACAGCTCACTTCACGCTCACTTCATCTAAGTTATCACCGTGAGATTTTTACAGAATAGCACTGCAGATTCCAACTGATAGTGTGTTACGCAATTAGGGTGCCGTTCCTATTGATCGTAACGTGATGTTATATACACACATCAAAAGTGTCTAGGGATCAACATATATTTTTGCAATAACTTTTCTCCTGATTGATATTAATTAAAATTTTCTTTAAGGATTCATCAAATAAAGTGTTTTCGTTTGTCACAGTAACGATAAACCAAGTCACCTTTGCATTAATAAAGAAATTTGCCATTTTCCTAATAAAGGGATTTTTGACATTTGAACCACTAACACAAAAGTTCGAAAAAAAGACTGAAATAACAGTTTTCTCTAAAATTTTATTGGGTAACTTAAACAATTAATAATCCGTGTTTCTACCGCGAACACTAACAACACAAGAACATCGGTTTGGCATACTCAAAATGAGTTCATCCAAATCACGCTGTGGAATGGCCGCCCATGTTCGTTGCAACAACAAAAAAAGGTCTTCTTGCGACTGGATACCCTCCATATTCGGCAGAGCTCTTCTCTGTAGCATATCCCATGCATGCTCAATCGGGTTCAAGTCTGGCGACTGAGCAGGCCAGGGCAGGACATTGATGTTAGTTGCGGCGAGAGTCTGTCTTACAACTCTTGCGGTGTGCGGTCGTGCATTATCATGCATTAACTGAAATAAGGGACCGATTTGCACTTGTAGAGGAACGATGACGTCTGATACAATCGTCTCAGCATAAATTTGAGCGTTGAGGTTGCCTCTGATCCAAATCAACTCAGTTCTTCCGCCGATCCAAATACCCGCCCATACCATGATGGTTCCACCACTATAAGGATGGACTTCCTGGCAGGATTTTAATCGCTGTTGGCGTCCAGGGGTTCTCCAGTGTCGTATACGTCTTGTATCCGGTCTCATACCAAAACGAGACTCATCAGAAAAGCACACGAAACGCCATTGTTCTTCTGCCCAATTTCTGTGTTCAAGAGCCCATTGATATCGAATCCTACGATTGTGCATTGCTATAGGTGGTACCCGTAGCGGTCTTCGGGAATGAAGGTTCACTTCATGCAAGCGGTTTCTGACTGTTTGGTCGCTAATTAAATTCCCTGAAGAGTGATGAAGCCTCACGGCTAACATCATGGCGGTTATTGTTGGAGCTCTTCGAGTTAAGATTTGTATGTATCGGTCTTGTCTCCGTGTGGTGCAGCGATACCGTCCTCCATGGCGCTCAGCCACGGTACCAGTGCTTCGGTAACATGTCCAAAGTCGACTGATAACACTCTGACTTGTATTCAGAGCTAAAGTTGCCGGGAACCAGCTTCTATCATTCCCACGGCTCTGAGCATTTCTTCCCTGCTTAAATGACGTCGCCGCTCCATAATAACGTTGGTTTTAATCAGTAGTAGGGAAACAGTAGCACTAATAATGTCTTCAATGCGTTGTATGTTTTTATAGGGAAAATATTGACAGCTGATTTTCATCTTTTACTCGAATTTGATTCACAGTTCCTGATTCAAATTATGAAATGCACCAAAAAGGATCCATATAAATTTATAAAATCATAAATTTATTACAAAGCCACATCTCAATCTCAAGAAATCCGCATAAAAATGCTTGATCCCTAGACACTTTTGATGTGTGTAGTTTATAGCATTCCTCGATAAATGGACTATCCAACACAAAAATATTTTTTCAATTAGAACCTGAGATTAGCGCGTTCAACCAAACAAACAAACAAACACTTCAGCTTTATAATATTAGTATAGATAAGTAGGTATAGATTGATAGGGTGCCGCCTATAAATTAATATTTAAAGTAAATATTAATACCATACCATTGATTAGGTAAAGGTTCCTTTATCTATATATAAGAACTAGGCAATATATACAACAAACGAAGTACCTAGGTATATTTACCGTGTTTTCAGACAGCTAGTACCTTCTAGACATGTATAAGTGGGTCTATTTTAATGGATATCGTAAACCTCCTTTCAAACATTGATAGGTACGTGTGCGTTGCAGATAGACGAAACATTAAATTCTATGAAGTTAGAAGTGCCTTTCAAACTTAATGTTCCGTATATTCCTTAGAGAGTTGATAATACCGTATTCATGTTTTCAAACTTGCGTATATTTTTATGTTACGTTTTGACTATTCAACAGAAATCTGTGCCTCCAAAAGGCACCTTGAACAAGAAGATTAGAGGTACTTAGGTACACTAATTTTGGCCACTCTCACTGACCCTCTCTTCCAGTATACCAACAGCTTCTTAGGACGTATGCCTCAATTTTTCCAAAAGAAAATTATTTTCTAACGCTATCTTTCGATTTGTTTGCAGATCAACAGCAAATACAGCGAGGAGCTTGCGCAGGAGTGTCTAGAATGGATCAACGCGATCATTGGCGAGCCTACCAACACCTCCGGGGATATGGACAACTTCTACGAAGTGCTTAAGGACGGTACAATTTTGTGCAAGTGAGTACCTATCTTAATGTAAAAGAAAGAAAATACGTTTATTTCCACTAAATGTGACGCATTAAATAATAATAAAAAAGCACACAGACACAATAAGAACACGTTGGGGGAAAATACACACATCCATGTAAAATTGCGATCGCTCAGCGTAATGCTGTGACACTATGCAAAATAACGCCACAGCACTAATTTTCAACGACACCCGGCGAATGCACTCTTAATTCAATGAGTAGGTACCTACTTTACGCCAGGTATGCAGTGCTATTCTGTAAAAATCTCACCGTGAAAATTAAGGTGAAGTGAGCTGTCATTCCACTTGATGTTAGGGATTGCCTTCATTGATAGTTCTCTTCACGCTCACTTCACCTGTTATCATGGTGAGATTTTTACAGAATGGATAGGCTGACCTCCTTTGTGAATAAAGTCTCAAAAACCAGAACCCCAATTGCGAAATACACTTTCAATCAGAATCAGAAGAATTTTGAACGAAATTGCTCGAAAACGTAAATGACGCAATGAATGTTTTAGAATTGTCAAAATAAAATGCCCTTATAGGTGTGGTACGCAATTACTAGTATATGATATACATGCATCTTAAAGTAAGCGTGCGGCTAGTCCGCTAGTACCGTTTGCCAGACAGAATCTGCCCATTACGACTATTGTATTTGCATGGCAACCGACCGACGACGGCTTTACGTCTCTGAGTAAAGATCGGTCATCCATCTCGCTCTTAACGACTATTCGAAGTCTTTATAGACTGAAAAACAGCTATATTTTATAGCCAACATTCTCGTTAACTTCAGCATTACAAGCCGAGTTGAAAACGTGTTATTGATAAATAGGATTAAGCGTCGCCTTGGGAGTCTCGTCGTTGAAATTGGCAGACATTTTTGGCCCAAGGTCGAACAGCATGTATACAGACTTGGCATAATATTGAAACTGTATAGTATTACTTCAATCATCTATAAGTAGGTAACCGATCTCGGTAATGCCCGGGTTCACTTCAAACTCATCACATAATGGGTCATCCAGTTCCGTCATCGCTGTGTAGGTGTAGGTATGTCACGTGGCGTAACGATTGTGTTTTGTGGTTTAAATTATTCGTACTTACATACATAGTATACCTACGGGACATATTATACTCCAATGTTTTATCTACTTTAGCTGCTCTGCTCTCTGCTAGTGAGCAGGTTTTATTTAACGGCCCAGTGGGGCCGTTAAATAAAACCACAACAACAGATATTTTATCCCCAAAGTGAAATAATGAAATTTAATTTGACAAATGAACTGTTTGTTTTCTATTAATTTTATTTTATTTTGTTCGAAAACATCCATCAGCTTCTTATTAAACTTCAACTACCTATATCCGACGACCCTAGTTACTTATCTCCTTTGGTGACTTTACCTACTTACCCACGTAGGTCTACGATTAAAAAGATATAGCCCTGTGATACCGGAGTCAGACAGACGGACATGTGACGTAGGCTTAGTAATTGGGACCGTTTGCACCCTTTGGTTACGAAACCTCTAAACTAAAAAAATGTATACCCACTTACTCATTATCTTATTAAATTGCAGGCTTGTAAACGACATTCAGCCAAACATGGTGAAGAAAGTGAACGTATCCAAGATGGCGTTCAAGTGCATGGAGAACATCAACGCGTTCCTCGAGGCGGCCAAGACACTAGGTGTGCCTGCACAGGAAACGTTCCAGACTGTCGACTTATGGGAGAGGCAGAACCTCAACTCAGTTGTCATCTGCCTTCAGTCTCTTGGCAGAAAGGTAATGACATATACATGATAAACTTTGATGTCATATCTATGAGATATTTAAACATAATTATGATCATGTTCCTTTAGCTACATTCTCATATTTATTCTGCCTGTAACCGGTGCAAATGCATTAACTAACTCATTTCAATATCTATTCCAGGCTGGTAACTACGGCAAGCCTTCAATAGGACCAAAGGAATCCGAGAAGAACGTGCGAAACTTCTCAGAGGAACAACTGAGGGCCGGTCAGGGCGTCATCTCACTGCAGTACGGCTCCAACAAGGGAGCCACCCAGAGCGGCATCAACTTCGGAAACACGAGACACATGTAATTTCCAGTCTGACTATAAAGATAGAACCACACGCTACGCCACTCCATGTATGCTTTTAAGTCACTTGAATTTCGAATTTTCGAAGCATTTTTTTTTTCGTCGGTGTTCAGCGATTTATGTCGTGGGGTTTCGTCAATTGGTTCTGCCTTCAACCTGAATGTACACTTGATATTTGTTGGATAGGGATGATTCGCATCAGGAATTAGTAAACCAACTTTTGACTATATTTATAGTTTATTATAACCTCTCTATAAAAATGTGTAAGAATTTGTCGACTATCTTTGTATATATTTAACTTTTATAGAAAAATATGATGGTAAAATACCACAGTGCGTGGACTACAAAGTTGATAGCAAAAAATATTTGGTGAGAACGTTGACGTTGTATTTTTAAGATTTTGACAAGATTTCTGGATGAAAATCATCCCTGAAAACACACAAACAAATTATGCATAGTGCAGTACTTATTAGATTCAAATGACTTAATATTAGAATAGAAAAGGACCATTTCCTTGTAAAACATCTCTTTTCGAATCTCTTTTTTGGCTATAAGTGCATACATAAGGTTAGAATTTTCCTGATACCTACGTGTTTTTGTAGGGCTTAAAAGTCCCGATATTGTAGCGGTGCTAAGCTACTTCGGGACTGAGCCATGCCAATGTTGCAGTCATTTAAAAATTAAGTATCTATGTGACATAATCATTCCGAATCCATTCCAGAATTTTGTGCCGTTTGAAGTTTGTTAATTTATATTTTGATAAGTTTAAGTCAACTAGCATTTCATATTAACTGATTGTTCTTTAAGTTTATAAATATTTCGGTTTTCCTTCTCAACTTATTAAAATTGTGCCAATGTCGTCACACAAAATGTTCTTAATAAACAGTACAATTATTAGAATTACAAATTCTTTTATAGTAATATACTTGTGCCTTCGAACGCCATAGGGGTTGAGAATCTATGTATATGTTTTAAAAAGGTGTCTAACAAAATATGTATAATCGCTTTTAACTTACAATCGGGGTTTCCTTCTATTTTTTTATTATTTATTTAAAAATTGAAATTAATCATTCCATATATATTTAGAATGTTAGTACACACTGTGATTAATGATTTTATAAACATTCTATACTATATTTTCGTACAGTTACGTATATATTTGTCGATGACGTGTAATTCTAGTTGTGTAAGTTTCATAAAGTATTTACTATCAATGCTTTATGGAAGTACGTAGAATAATAAAATTTAAGTAAACAAAATCGTGTTTTACTTACAATTCCTATTCCATATAGTCCAAGTACCTGTAGGGAGCTAGGTACTTCTCGACCTGTCTGTTTGTGACAAGTGATTGAAAACTGCCTATTAGCCGACCATCATTTCCCGAGCTTTAAGTACCTACCTACTTATCCATGCATTGAAAACATCACCACAACCACAGTATAATTATATACAGTATTGTAACTCGGCCGTATCTTGGACATAAATGCCTACAGCCGCGCGGTACGTAAACATGCGATAGGGCTGCCCGCCTCCAGCATTTGAATTACATTTGCCTACTTTGTGGTTCCATTTAGTTTTGTGACTGTAAATATACTTTATTTTATATAAAAAAATAAAATAAGTACTTTGTGAATTGAATAGGAAGTGTTCAATAAAAATGCATGTTGTTTTTTGTTTTTATTTTTTATTTATTTATTTATTTATTTGGTAGATTTAATTAAAAAACCATGTTTATGTTTGAAAAACAAATCGGTCTTATAAATTTGCGACCGAAAAATATTTGCGCCTTGACTGAGACGTACGAAACGCTTTATTATTAAATTTTAAAGTATGAAAAATCCGCATTCTAATATAAAGCTTAATTAAAAATTGTTTTGGGAAACATGGACAAGGTGGAGAACTCCAATCTTTACAAACTTCAACACCTACCTACTCAACTACAATGCAAGAAACAGCTGACGAGTAATTTTAATAACTTTTTATCTCAGCTTATTAACGTCTCTATAAATTAGGTACCTACAACTCGCAACAACTCAACACAAAAATTCTTTGGTCACCAATGCCAAGCTGAACAACTGGCTACGAATGTTTTAAAATCACAACCCTCTCAAATATCTAAATATTCTGTGAATATCTCATGAGCCTAGCTGTTGTTGTCGTTATTAATACCGAGAAAAAAAAAACGGTTTTTAGTGGTATAATTGTTGTTATAGCAGCAGCAGAAATACTTAATCTGAGAAAATTTCAACTATCTAGTGACAGACAGACGGTCAAATTTATTTTTTCTAGTATTATTCATACACACAGTACAATAAACAACTATTATTAATAATAAAATACCACGTCTTTACTTTGAATTATACAAACTAACAAAACAAAACACACATACCTCGAGGTTTTTAACACAAGCGTAAGTACCTAACGTGTCATGATTCATGAACCGCCTATAACTACCTATTTCACTCTTGTCATTCACTTTCCTTTACTCTATTCACTTTATTAATCCAGACATCGTTTTTTTCAGGAGATAAAAGGAAATACTTATCCATTAAAAAGACACATTATGTACCTACCTACTAGTAAGTAAAATTATTTTATAGTCTTACCTTTCAGAGTTTCCAGGTAATCTAAAAAAAGTTATCCCTGGATGCGTTATTGACGAATTCATGCAACCAAAAACAGCACAATATATCCTACTCGTCATATTAAATATGTACTTGAACTTATTTTTAGTGAAAAAATCGCGCGGTTATTATTAAAAAAACAACGCACCGACCGTTCGTCACTGAGGCACAGTCGCGACTGTCTGCCTGCCGAGCGAATGCCGGGATCGAGGCGCGTAGGCATAGCTCGCGCATCGTCCGTTTGTATGAAGATGGAATACTGTACATAATTATTCTGTGCCACAACCTTACTAACACCGTGAGCCATCATAATTATAAAAGGTACCTATTGTTTTCGATAAATGCAACGAAGTAGTAATAGGTAAGTACCTACATATCAAGATAAATAGAATATATATTATTTATTGTAAAACATTAAGTAACATAAAGTTATAAGTACAATGGCCTTCTCTTTACGCAGCGAAACGAAGTGACGTATTTTCGACAATACTACATCTACGCAATGACAGTTATACCTCAGCATAAAGTGCACATAAATAACGAAGCGACTCCAACGCCTCATTCAGCAACCGTTCTCCTAAGACCGATTCGCCATTGGACTGTTCGTCGACAGGCTGATTCATTTATTGCCGTTCCCCAGCAGAGTCTTTCACCTATGGACATTTAGCCGACAGAACCTTTCATATGCGTCACTTTCGACGACAGCCCTTTCCAGCTACAAAATGCTCCACGGACACGACGATAAATCTATACCTAACTCTTTTAACTATAGACCTTTCCATCTACGACGTAACGACGGAGAATTCGCCGTCAATCTTAAGACAAGCAATATTAGAAAAAATGCACATATCTATCTATAGCTTACTTTGTCTTTACTAACGGCCGAACCCAATGACCTATCTATCACATACTGGAGATAGAAAACAAATGAAACAACAGAAAACATATATAATTTTTATATTATTTCATTTTTTTTTAATTCTCTAGGGCAAGTAGCCAGCCCTGATCTCTTAGTAAAATACAGTAAGCTATAGATACTCGAGATACGTGCATTTTTATAATTTTGCTTGTCTTAAGATTGACGGCGAATTCTTCGTCGTAGATGGAAAGGTGTGTAGTTAAAAGAGTTATAGGTTTATCGTCGTGTCGGTGGAACATTTTTAGCTGGAAAGGGCTGTCGTCGAAAGTGACGCATATGAAAGGTTCTGTCGGCGAAATGTCCATAGGTGAAAGACCCTGCTGGGGAAACGGAAATAAATGAATCATCCTGTCGACGAACAGTCCAATGGCGAATCGGTTTTAGGAGAACGGTTGCTGAATCCCAACGCTTACGCTGAATATACGCTCGAAGACATTAATTTCATCTGAAACGATAATGCTTGCAATTAATATTTCCACAGGCACTTAATTTAGGATCAACGTAACGCTACAAGATATCATCGCAGCTACTGTGCAGACTGTTGACACAGATAATATAATACTCTACGCACTGTTGAATCGGTTTGAAAATAAAATACTAAAGGGCCGACTTTTAATCTGAGGGGCAATTCTCGTAATTTTTAAGAACGTTCACAGTCTGATCTCAGTCTCAATCTGTCAAAAATACTTAAAATTTCCCTACATTTTGACAAGTTTTTGACATTTGTTTGTCGCCGAGATGAGACTGCGACTAGATTTTGAACGTTTTAAATTATCAGAATTGGCCTAGGATTCTGCAGGAGTTTAGCTAGATTCATAAATAAACAATACGTGTCCCAAAATTCAACGACCAGCGGGCACCAGAGAGTGGACCATCATGACTACTCTAAAAAAAATAATGAAAAAAATAATAATTTTAATAATTAAATTATTATTTTTTAATAATTTTTGGTAATTACAAAGTTTTTTAGTAGCTGGAAGAGATTTCTTAAGATATAAGCATCACCTTAGTAAGTATGTGTGTACATAAATGGTAAAATAAAATAAATAAATAAATAAAAAACTTTGAAAATTTAAAGAAAAATTATTTTGATTAATTTTTATGTAAAAACTACAGGCATTCTGGGATTTTAAGGTTAAGGTTTGTGGTGGATAGCAGTACTACTTAGGTAGCGGATACAAAAAAAAAACAGATATATTTGAAAAAATTGTGATCATGGTTTTTCAAAATATTTTCGAAGGATTTCAATGCATTTTTTGTAATTTCCAAAAAAAAAAGATTTTTTTTCATTATTTTTTCCCGAGTAGTCATGAGCAGGTCCACCCTCTGACGCCAGCTTATCATTGAATTTTGGGACACGTTGTATTTAAGATCTCCGTTATCTATCTGCCTGTAATTTTTAGTTTTATTTCTGAACGTGGCAATTCCTATATTAGTAATTGTTAAAATCTGTCTTAAAATCATAGAGCCAGCCAAGATTTATAAAGCTTTTTCTTTTATAGTCCGCTGTGTTTAGGTCAAGAGCTCATCATGAAATGCTTCCTGTGTGAAGGGTGAAGATAAGAGCCACTACACGCCTATGTAATGAGCAAGAAACTTTTACATAGCGTGCCTTCTTAGTCGATGACGCTTGCGTTTCGAAAAATTATTGCCATTTACTAATTTAGCAACTACGTCATATGATTGATTGACTGATTAAATTAATAAACAAAATTGATTATGATATCTCTGAGCTACGCCAGAAAATGCAACGCCCCCTTCGATACAAATTATGCCATCAACGTTATCACATTAAGTACCTAATTAGGTATTTTTAAAGATACTTTTAATAATCTAACATTTACTTACTTTATTGCTTGTCTGTTCCACAAAACTGCCCTCGCAAAAGTACTTAATTGCATTGAAATGACAATACAACTATTATAATAAAGGGCGATGCTTCGAATTTGGGTTTACGTGTCCTTAAAGAACCAATCAAATGGGACCCCACCGTTTAGTTTACGCCGTCTTTCTGCCCATCTTACAGGGCTATCTCAGTAGAATACGGAATTTCGATGCACAAAATATCGATAAATGCTAATACGATGCTACAAAAATGCGATGCACGTTACTGCGAAAGACTGTCTCTGCGAAGCCACTACACTTCGATGCACGTTACCGCGATAGATCTTCACTGCAATACTACTTGACTTCGATGCATGTTACCGCGAAAGATTTTCACTGCGATACTAGTTGGCTTCGATGCACGAACGCAATAGGCGACGTAGGATGCAAGAGCGAACGAAGGGCACCCCGAGGTTAGGTTTGGTTAGGTTACTTTAAACCCTTTATACAGAAATAGGAGCCCCGCGAAGCGGGGCTCCGTCGACATCTTTCGCGGTAACGTGCATCGAAGTGTAGTTAGTGGCTTCGCAGAGACGGTCTTTCGCAGTAACGTGCATTGCATCGCAATTTAGTAGCATCATATTAGCATTAATCGATATTTTGTGCGTCGAAATTCCGTAGTCTACTCGGGCTATCTCATTTTCATTTCATCATTTCAGCCGAAAGACGTCCATTGCTGGACATGGGCCCAAGCACCTCCACTTCGACTGGTTTTGTGCTTCCTGCATCCAGCGGATTCCTGCGGCCTTCACAAGGTCATCGGTCCAGCTTGTGAGAGGCCTTTTATCGTTACGTCTTCCCCCCAAAAATGACAAGCACGTCACCATCTGCCTAGCTTTTCCCTACTATGTTGGAGTCGGCTTCCAGTCTAACCAGCATGCAGCTGAGTACCAGTATTTTACATGGAGCGACTGCCTATCAGTAGGCCAATTCTCGTAACTTAAAACGTTCAAAATCTAGTCGCAGTCTCATCTCGGCGACAAACAAATATCAAAAACTTGCCAAAATGTAGGGAAATTTGAAGTATTTTTGACAGATTGAGACTGAGATCAGACTGTGAATGTTCTTAAAAATTACGAGAATTGCCCCTCTGACCTCCGCAACCCAGTGACTGGGTAATACGAAATTGAAATATCGACATAATCACCTTATGAGACGTTAAAATCAAAGTCGACTCATCACGTGATGTCCATGCTCATTGTTCATTATTTTAAAGGTAGCCACTAACGAGACATCTGTTTGGAATGCTTCTAAATGGAATATACTTTCAATGGAAGTACTCCAGATTAAAGGCATATTGACTATACTTCCATTTGGATGTAGGTACCTACGCGTCGTCACTTCGAACCACAGAACAACTTATACCTTACGGCTTCGAACGTTGCACGCTATTCAAACACGTTAACGTAACAAATAATACAAATGTTTTCTAAATGATGGCAACAGCAGTATGTAATGTGTGTAAAGACGGAAAAAACGTTAGAGAAAATGGATGAAAGGGTGGTTGGAAAAAAGAAGTACCTACCTACATTTACACATACCACTTATTATAGCCATAAACATGGATGCGATTTATATTTTACAATTACTTCTAATACAAAGTCACGCGCAGACGTAGATATACATAATAACATATAGGTAAAGGTAATTCAATCCGGAGAATTTTGTTTAAACGTTTCATAGACCCAGCCACAGAGCTCCTATAAATCCTATGATCCAGCACATGTACATACCACGGTCAATACAAGAGCATTTAAACTGAGGCAAAAATCACAAAAAAAAAATGAACGCGTGACGTCCGTTTAGATTGGATACATGGATTTCAAACCGTTTGGAAATCCAAAGCTGGACGACTCACGAAACGATTTTGGAAAACGTCCACTCCATTTGGATTGATGTACGTATCGTCAATGGGCACATTAAGTCATACCCCCAATGGCGTGTTATCATCAAGACTTCTCTTTGTAGACAGGGCAGTATGATAACCTCGCGCAAAATATTCCGCTACTTACTATAAGTAGGCAGGTTACAGCGATAATGGAGGCCATAATCAGTGATAATGTAGCATTCAAATGGTGAAAGAATTTTTAAAATCGGTCCAGTACTTTTTGAGCCAATTTGTTACAAACAGACATACAAATCTTTCCTCTTTATAATATTACTAGCTGCGCCCCGCGGTTTCACCCGCGTAAGTTTTGATCCCGTGGGAATATCAGGATAAAAAGTATCCTATGTGTTATTCTGATGTATAAATTATATTACTGTAAAGTTTCATCAAAATCCGTTCAGTAGTTTTTGCGTGAAAGAGTAACAAACATTCATCCATCCTCACAAACTTTCGCACTTATAATATTAGTAGGAAGTAGGATAGTAGGATTATATATATTATATTATATATTCTATCTTCTAATATATATAATTCTCGTGTCACAGTGTTACTTACCATACTCCTCCGAAATGGCAGGACCGATTTGTATGAAATTTTGTGTGCATATCGGGTAGGTCTGAGAATCGGCTACTATCTATTTTTCATACCCTTATTTTTTTTTTTTGCAAAACGACGTTTGAGGGGTCAGCTAGTATTAGTATATTAGTATAGAAGTATAGATTTTCATAATAGGTAGCCACGAATGCCAGGGGCGTGGTGGGCCGTCTTTTCCATTGGATATTTTGGGCAAGTGGCTAGATGCTGTCAAAAGAAAAGCTAATTAGATCCCAGAAGCGGTGCTAACATTTTCGAGCTCGCTCCTGGGTATACCTACATCCTGTGTTTCCTTAGTTCTCAAACGTTTCTTTATAGTCGACAAAGTAACTCCTATTTCTCAAATAACGGTAAAGAAAAAACCTAACCTGTCCGAGGCGGAGTGTTCTAAATTTCGATCTCGCTTCGCTTCTCTTGCAACTTGCATTCTCCGTAGGAGTCCCATTATCCTAAAGTGCCCAGGGCCTCCAATAGATTAACCTTTTAACCGCCTACGTCAGATTAATCCGACAAATATTTTCGTGCCCATTTCACCAGGGTCGTATATTTACGACCAAATACCACCGCTCGTTTACTGTTTTTTTTATTAATTACGCTGTATTCTATCAAGTTATTCGAAAAACAAAAAAAAAATCGAATCACTGCCGGGCGCTGGGGGCACGACAACTGATAGGTATAAAGAGTGTCAGGCGTAGAACAAGCCAGGTGGACAAAAATATTTTTTCATGTTTTTGGAACTATATCTATAAATTAGTCATATAAAGTGCTATAATTTTATTTTTTAAGAAAATGCATAGGAATTTTGTATAAATATTTTATTTCATGTAAGTATACACGATTATAATACATGAAAAAAATAAGAATAAAATTATCTTAATCGCTACAGATATCAACGCTAATTATATTTAAATATATGTACAAACTTAGACTAACATATTAAATATAACAATAATTATAATATAATAATAAATAATAATTATAATTCTAACACTAGGTTTTCCTGAGTTTGTGGAGGTTTTGGTTGCATTCTCATGGAGTCGAGGCTAAATAGTGGGAGCTATGATGAGCTTTAAGAGTCCGTGCACAAAATTCCCTCGCTAGAGTTTAGGTAAATTCATTGCGATGCTATGTTTGTGTGCACCGTTCACGCACACACGCTTAAAGATCGAGCGTAGTGATCGCTTATACAGTTTTAATCCTATAAATGATATTTTTTTATTCATTATATGTATGGTTAAGAAATAAAAGTTGGAATGTTTGTCTGGTATAGTATTCGTGTAGTATAATTACCACAATCAACATAAAAATGGTTCAATTTGGTGTTAAATGCATTTAGGTACGGTGGCCAGCAAGCTACCCCAATCTGTCAGATTTTCCCAATTGAATATGAACTTTATTCCTTTGTACTAAAGTTGAAAATCTATCAAAGAATTTTGACAGATTGGGGTAGGTTGACCTGCTGGCGTCTGTACCTACATATTTTAGACATTCAATAACATTGAGGCACGGTATTATTATTACAGTATTGTGACTCGGCCCTGTTCTAGAAATAATTACATACAGCCGCGCGGTACGTAAACATGCGATAGGGCTGCCCGCCTACAGTATTTTAATTTCATCAACCTACTTGAGTTTATTTCTAGTCTTGCGATTGTATAGTTAAATATTATATTTTTAATTTAAAAAAAATGAAGTTCGTTATGTATAAAATAGGAAGAGTTTAATAAAAAACATGTTGTATTTTTTTATTAGTAGATTTAATAAAAAAAAAAACTTTATTCAACAGTAAACAATATATCACCAGTAATTACTGTCTTTTCAGAAATTGCATTGTCATCGATTTTCAATGTACTCGTAAATACTCCTATGCACTTCTAGCGCTGATCAAAAGTGAAAGTTTACAAGTTCTTGAGACGAAGCCGTAGCGATTTCATTTGAATCACGTTTTGTTAGAATCTGTTTGATACGTGCCACGTTTCGGCCTTTTTTTTTGTGATGCGATTCTTTCTTTCGACCCATTATCTAAAACAAATTTCTGTATTAATACCAGTAACTTATAGGCAGTGTTGGGCTCAATAACTAAAACACTCCATCGATTGATTAGTCAAACCAAAGCATTAAAGAACTATTAAAAAAAATATGTGTGTGGTCGGGGGACCTCCGTCAGGAACAAGGCTCCTTCACGTATGATTTAAAACAAAAACAAAAATTTCGCAGCCGCCATTTTGGATTTACATTTTGACCGCACATCGACTATAACACCCTCGAAAACTATGAAAACGATATTCATGATGAAAAATTTGAGAATTTTCGCAGCCGCCATTTTGGATTTTCAATTTCACCTCACTATCGACTTTAGCACCCTCGAAAACTATAAAAATGATACCAATGATGAAAAATTTGAAAATTTTCGCAGCCGCCATCTTGGATTTACATTTTAACGTCACTATCGGCTTTAAAACCCTCGAAAATCATGAAAACGACATCAATGACTAAACATTTGAATTTTTTCGCAACCGCCATTTTGGATTCATATGTTGACCTCACTACTGACTTTAGCACCCTCGAAAACTATGAAAATGACACCCATGACGAAAATTTAGAAATTTTCGCAGCCACCATCTTGGATTTACATTTTGACCTCACCGGCTATCGACTTTAGCAACCTCAAAAACTATAAAAATGACAACAGCGCCAGCCGAGTCCAACTATATAGCTAAGAACCATCCAAGTGACACAACACGCGCACACCAGTATTTTATATATATCAAAAGATTTAATGTTCTTCATAAATACAGGGTGGAATTGAAGTCATGGGCATTATTTTAACCTAAGGCACTACTCATGATACTGATTGCATTAGGGCTATTAATACGCAAATCAAAAATATTATTAATGCAATTAAGGAAAACCTTAAAAATGTAGTAAGTCAAATTGCACAAGGCTTATTATTGCAAATAAACACTTAAAGTAATTAAAACAAAATACTTCGTTAACGCCAATAAATGTTGAAATATCAAAATCTTAAAGCGCAGTACAGCGCAAAGCGAAATGTAAACAAACATCACCTGCGCGCGCGCGGGTTTTTCCTTACAAGTAATAATACCAATGGGCTACAAGACATTCCGTCCGGCGGGATTCCCTGAACTCTCTCCGTCCCACTCCCTCACTCGCAAAAATATGAATATCACCCCCGCGCGGGGTATGCTTCCCGCCGCAACACGAAGTCACGAACCCGGAACCAGTGTCATAACGACTGCGCAGGTGCATTGACGCGTAATTGATTTATTGATCCCGTGACGTAATCGCCGTACTCGCCGCTCGCGTCATACGGTGCTTGGATTGCAGTGTATTAAGTGTTAGTGTAGTAGTTGTGTGTGTGTTTGTGTACACGATGCCTCGACCGCGTAATGTGCAGGCTAGGTACACCAACCAACAATACCCACAAATGGTTGTAATTTACGATCGCACAAGAAATTTAGTATGAACTCGTGAAATGTTCCATCGCCGCAACCCAAACGACCCTATTCCTTCACGGGGTCTCATTCCACCAGAACCACTAAGAACCTGTTGGATTTTTCGTCTTTTCACGTGCCAGCACATGCACAAGCTCGTGGAAGAGCACCCGTTTACCCTCTGTCACTTTACCGACAAATAAAGTTTTTTCAAAACAATCCACAAGCTAGGTACGTAAATGTTTTTTTTTTTAATGTATGTTAGTTGACGTAGTTTTGACCGTCCTAAGCCGGCAAAGTACGAAGGGAAAGTTGGAATTTATTATGAATCAATTCATTGGCAACTTACGAATGTCACGTGAGTCGGGCGGGGTCAAAGAATTCACGCCCAATGACGCGTACGGCGTAGTGTACCTACGCATTTGCTATCGAGAAGCGCAAAGTATTTCATACTTTCTATGACATACTACATTTTAAGGTTTTCCATACTTGCATTAATAATATTTTTGATTTGCGTAATAGTAGCCCTAATGCAATTAGTATCATGAGTAGTGCCTTAGGTTAAAATAATGCCCATGACTTCAATTGCACCCTGTATACAAAGTACTTACTTACTTAAAATAAAATTAATACTTACCGGATCAAAATGTAAATCAAAAGATTTAATGTTCTCCATAAATATACAAAGTACTTACTTAAAATAAAATTAATACTTACTGGATCAAAATATGGTAGTCGGCGTACAATTTCTGAAAATTATGTTTACGTAGAACGCACGCGCCTGCGATACAAAGTGACGCGTCCTCACGCTGGGAAGGCCCGGTCGCTACTGACGGGATCGATTTTGCGCGGTCGATAATATAGTTAGAAAGAAAGAAAAAAAGAAAGAAAAATAGGTTTATTTGTCACAGAAACACGTGCAAACAAAAAGATGATTAATTCTAATGACATCATTTAAATCGAAACAAAAAAAATATATATATCTTTATACATGAGCACAAAGCAGAGATAGTCGACGGCTGCACGTCATGACTGTGACAAGAAGGCTTCCACTCAGCATGATGCTGTGCTAGTGATGTGCCACTGGAAATATTGAAAATTTACGGGAACTTTCCCATTGTAAATTTACACAATATTCCCAATATTCCCGTAAGTATTCCCAAAGTTCCCAAATATGTATTTAATAGATTTTTCGTATATACTGTATAATTACACATGTGCAACTAACATTACGCGATATTTATACTCCTATTACCACAGCTAAACATGTCGTTACATGTTTGTACCTGCACTAGCTTGCGCCACGGCATAGCGATCGCCCCCATCCCTTGTAAAACAAGCTTCAGTTAGTATACAAAGTTTCATAATCTAATTTAAAGTATTTTTTGAATACCAGCGGTTTATTGTTCGGTTTGGAAGTAACTTTGGATTTTTTTCCTATCGGGAAAATTTTATGGAATCGTGTTTTCGTCAAACATAAGACCTAACATTAATCCTCAACTTTACCATATATTTATTTCAAAATTAATGCTGCAGTATTTTCGACATAACGGAGGATCATGCTAAGCCATTTGAGGTAGTATTGGCCCTTAAGGTGCCACTTTTCGATATTTTTTCTATACAAATTTCGGGAGAATATTACTCCACTGTTTGACATTGTGCAAAGTTAAACATGATATCGTTTTGACTTATTAATAATTGTGTCTGTAAGGAAACAGAATAGTAAAATAAAAAGCCATTAAAAAGTTATGAGCCAACAAAGAATCGTTTTTCTTGCTATTTTTAACGTAATTTTGGGTGTCAATAAGTAATAAAAAAACTGTAAAATCTTCAAAACCAAGTCCGTACCGACAAAGCTCAGTTATCGAAGAGATCAATAAACTTTATTTGTAATTGATTGATGCAGTGGTGTTTTCATAAAACTCGATTTTCCGAAGCACTTTTCAAATCTTTTTACGCGTCTATCAGTTCGGCACGGTGCTTCTGTGCGTGAAAACTAGACGTTGTTCATGTAGACTAGCGTCTAACTGCTCATCACTGATATTAGCGCTGTCGGACACGAAGCCAGGCGAGACAGCGTGCTTTTTGACCATGACCACCAGCGAGTTCGAGCTCGCGACTAGTTTACTCTTAAGTCATAAAAATGGAAACGTAGCAAACGCTTTTTTATTAGAAACAAGCCCTGTCGTGATGAAAAGGGAGGACAGTTTATTTGAAACATCAGTAGTTTAACTAAAAAAATGGTCCAAATACTTATTTCTCTAAATATAAGTAGTATAAAGATCGTAAGCAATAATTTTAGTAATAGGGAAGGTGGAGAGGGTGTTAAATTTATTTGAGGAAAGTACGAAACCCACGCGGACAAAGTCGCGGGCAAAAGCTAGTACGAGTATATTTAGTCTTTAGATACTTGTTAATTTTAAACAAATATAAAAGTGTGTTGATTCCGTGGTTTATTAAAATTGTTAACTTTATTAAAAAGTTTACAAATCTCAGAATCTGATTGTAAAATTGTGTTAATATACCAATGTGATTAAAAATGTTTTAATAAAACATAATTTCTGATGCTTTGTGATTTTTTTACTACGGGAATATTTACGGGAAAATTGTAAATTTACAGGGAATATTCCCGTAAATATTGGAAACTTTGGAAATTTTCAACTTATATGTATAATCAACTATCGACGTAACCACGATAGTACGCAAATTTACCTAATTAATTGGCTAGCATATAATAAAAAAACATTAAAGTACATTATCATCAATATTCCCCTAAATTTCCAGTTTTGGGAATATTGCCGGGCACGTTTACGGGAATATTCCCAAAGTTTCCAAAATTCCCGGGAACGGCACATCACTATGCTGTGCTATAAGGGACCCACAGCACAGCGCTGATTTTCAGTGGTTACCCGAAAAGGACGTACGGAAACCAAGTCAGATCAAATGATTCGTACTTAACAGGTAACAAAATAAAATAAAACAAACAGTACTCATAAATTAAAGCAACTACTTATAACCAACAATTATATGAAATTGAATAACATAAAATTCAATTTCATTTTGCCTTTTATTTACGAAATGAAGTTATTGTTTATTTATAAAATAAAATTTAGATTCTATTAAATGGTTAGCTTAAGATTAATAGGTAATTTTTAAAATTTCTTAAAAGTATTTCTAAGGAATAGAAAAAAAATACTTATTTGTCTAGAACTTTTCCAAAAATTATGTTATTTCAACATTTTTTCCTGCTATATTTTGTATTGAAGTTGAAAAAAGTGGTTCAGCCACATGCAAGTAGACCATATATTGATGTTGATGATATTTTTTAATGTTCAAAATCATAAGTAGTTTCTTGTAAACGGATAATCAAACGTCAGTCTCGCGTCATTTTTTGGAAAACTTGTTGCGAAATTTAGTGTTTTTCCATGAATCCTTAATTTTTTTGAAAAATCCCTTTCAGCCACATGCAAGACAAAGAACTAAACTCTTCAATTCACAAATAATTTTGTTTAAATTTTCTTTCCCTTTCCCACAACGAATGAACAAAATTGGTCAAAATCAGCCAATTTCGTGCACGGCCCCTTAAGACCTCCGCGCACAATTTATTAGACTTTTTTTTCGGTACTTGCCGGAGGCTGTTGATCAGAGGATCAGACTTTAAAATCAACATATTGAGCAAGTCTCTATTCGTGGCAAGACGAGAGCACTTACTGGTGTTGTGCTCTCTAAACCTCCGGCAATCTTTGTTTCTCGCTTCTTGGGCTTCCTCTGAAAGCTGCCCTATTGGAACTATTGCCGTCTTTATCACCTCTGTACTGTGAATAAGCAATTTATACACGGTAGCAGGCATGTAGTACCACGAGTAGAGACTTAGCGAAAGTCTCCTTGTCTCGAGACAAAGCTTTTTTAATTCAACAAGATTTATCTCGAAGCCAGAAGACAATGTCCTCAACAATACATCAAAGTATTTGATGATTGTAACATACAATCCTGTGATCTGAGCACTCAACTCTACGTTTCTTTGTTTTAAAAGACGAATCTTCAAAGAATTTTTTAGGTCTCCCAGGTCGAGAAAGGGCAGCGGATGAGGTAGAAGGTTGCGGTTGAGTCGATCGCAGGCAGAATTCTATCTTCTCGCTTTCCAGCCACAACTTATTCTTATTCGGGAAACGCTCTTTTGACTTTCCTGAAGACACCCACTTGGTAGCAATTTTCGAAGAAATGCTGGCTAATTTCATCTTAATTTCCCTTTGACATTCTTCAGTGTTGTCAGAAAAATCACGCTTAGACAAAATAAATTCAAATAGACGATCATTTCTTTCGTCTTTTTCGTGCTTAAGCCACTCTTCGATAAACTCTATTTTATTAATAGAGTAAAACTTTTCTGCAAAAAAAGAAAATTAAAATGTTGTACTCATGTGTGCTACATAAAATGTATGTCATAATCATCTATAGCAATGTAGCTAAAACATATAAAAAATTCAGAGTGGATACAAGAGGATACATGGCTTTTCCAAGCCTGATAAGTCCGAAAACAAAGAAAAAATTTGTTTTTTTTTGTGTATTCAGAGATAGTCTACTTTATGAATGTTTATGACACATTAAAAGATTCTATAAGAAAGTAATATAGTACATACCTTCAGAAGTAAAATCCATCACTAAAACTTTCCACAAAATTAGGACTGCCACCATGAGATGTTAGTGCAAGTGTCGCGAAAATGCAACTGACCTATTTGTTTAACAGCATTTACCTCATTAGCTTACTTTAATAAACGATGGCTCATCAGTATGGAATGTTAGACGTAAACAATTCTTGGAATCTGAGGTTTAGGGGTGTTGTTTACAGGTGGACAGTACAAATTTCCGGGAATTTAATAATGACTTTTGTCCACCTGGCTTGTTCTACGCCGGACAGAGTGAGTCGGGTGGTTAAAGGGTTATTAAACACGACTCTGCGGCCGCGCATGCTCTAAATGAGACGAAGCAAACGAAAATTTTTGACGACTGTATTTGTAAAGTGTTCGCGCCTATATTTTTTTGGGACTAGGGTCTAGCTAGACTAATCACTTTTGTATGTAGATACCGACAACCACATACAACTTCACCTAGGTGGTTATGTTGTACCCTACACCATTTCATTAACATAGAATAATTAGGTACGCAAGGATACAAATGAATTGTTTTCCAATGTAAATCTGGGGGCACGGCAGTGCCCCGCCAAGACGAGGCAAGCGAAGTGCAAGGGCACTACCTTCCTTCAATCTTCTATCAACAAAACACCGACACCGACTTCTTTAGTAAGTCGGTGTCGTTGGTTCCGCATTTTCGTTTCGCATTTTCGTAAAGTTATTTTTCACATTGTTGTTTTTTTGGAAGTTTGTTTTTTTTTCAGTTTGTTTTAGTTGTACGGCAATTAATACTAGTGTATTGAATAATTGAAGACACCGACTAGAAGAATCATCAAAATTCGCATAGAAATGGCGGAGATGCAGTACATTTATGCTTGGAACTTCCTACTTCCTACTAATCCTACTAATATTATAAATACGAAAGTTTGTGAGGATGGATGGATGGATGTTTGTTACTCTTTCACGCAAAAACTACTGAACGGATTTTGATGAAACTTTACAGTAATATAATTTATACATCAGAATAACACATAGGATACTTTTTATCCTGATATTCCCACGGGATCAAAACTTACGCGGGTGAAACCGCGGGGCGCAGCTAGTCGTACATAAGAATAGGTAGGTAATACGGGCTGATGTCCGCAGATCCACGTCAATGCGCGTATTTTGCGTAGATACGGGTACATAAGAATAATTACCTAATGTATTATATACTAAAACCTTCCTGAAAGTATATACTTAGATCACATTAATGCAAGAATTATCAAAATTGGTTCATTAGTTTTTGAGAAAATCGCGGACATACATACATAGGTACGGGTCGAATACAGAACCTCCTTTTTTGAAGTCGGTTAAAAAGAAGTGAAATCCCACCAAAAAAATTTTCATGTAAAATATTGCCAAGTCGAGACCCTAAGGCTCTCACTATCAAAAAGTTATCAGAACTCAGTTACGTAGAGCCAAGCTTCTAAGTCTACAAGCCCTAATTTTACTAATTCTACATCTTAGTAAAAATATGTTGTGGCTTGGCCGTTTCGCTATCATCACTTATCCATACCTAAGGTGAAAAATTTAATCACTGTTCATTACTTTTCTATTATTTATACAATAGTTCTTGTAGTAACGAAACGGCCAAGCCTGACAGTGCAAACCTTACGGTCTCGTATTGGCAACATTGTACAGACGCCAGCAGGTCAACCTACCCGAATCTGTCAAATTTCTATAATAGATTTTCAACTATAACACAAAGGAATAAGTTTCATATTCAACTGGGAAAATCTGACAGATTGGGGTAGCTTGATGTGCTGGCCTCTGTACGTGAAAATGTTTTTCGTTGAATAATAATAAACTTAAATATCTATTACGGAAGAGATTAACTTTTTGGACAAACAACTTAAAGATAAGGGGACATACCTAGGTACCTACTATGCGATCCTGTTAATCCTTATTTTATAAAACTTTTGTAGGGTAAACTCTGGCATAGCTAAAAAATGTAAATCTACAGAATGTTCTGTTGACATATTGAGTGAGAATGGAAAATTCTGAAACTATTAAAGTTTTAACTAATGGCGTTTCTCTACCTCAGATACAGGATGTTCAATCAACCACTCATCAATGGTCTTTGACAGCGTCTTTATGTCGTTGATAGCATAGCATTATGAAGGCCGATTTACGTGTTACCTACCGCTAATGTGCGGTTAACTATACCTACCTAAGAATGAGTTGTATTGTATCAGTATATAATAATCAGTTTTAGATTTTATATTATTCATACTGACTCTTCTCAACGAATCATACGTCGTATTTATCTTGAAAATGGATAGGTATCTAGTATTTTTGTTATTTTTGAACGCAATATTCGCAATCACAAATTCACAATCTCGCGATGTCAAAGTCAATGTCAGACGTCATCACGTCTGTATTGTTCAGTATTTCAGTAAGTTTTCTTTGGTAAGTCAGTCAGGTAAAATCGAAAAATAATCATCGGATTCGCAGTTTCTATTGGTTGAAACTCCCACTAAAACATCTGATAGTGACGTAAGTTGTATAAAAGCGATTGAGAACGGTCTAGATGTTTCCTAAATAAGGTTGTAAACATGATAAACGATTGATTAATCTTGTTTTTTACTGTTATCAGTTGATATTCTGGTCGGTGTGGGTCCTTAGAAGAATGATTAATCACCGTTAAATCGAAGGCAACCAATTAAAACGTTGCACAATTCTTAGCTAAGCGCCAAAACACGTAAAAATGTTAGTGAGATTACGGCGTAATATTTTGGTTCTACATTGGTAAATAATAAGTATGTCGCAATCGGCATCGGCATTTTCTAATGGATGGGCGATCGACACAACGCCTGACCTGCAGAACTCTACCGATAACGACGTAAGTGGCCCCCTGCAGAGTTGTTTGTCTTACAGATAAAGCGTCCTCTATGACCTTATCAGAACCAAGCCGCGTGTTTTTGCCAATTTAAATTAACCCAGAAACGTTAATTCACTATTTTATAATTTAAAAAAATCTTAATACCTATCTGGATTTGTTGATTGGCTCATCATGGTAAAGGAAGTATTTACAATCTTTGCCTACTCTTTACTCAACTAATTACTGGCTGTAATGATAACTAATTGATTATCTAAATACAGGTAGATATTATATAAACACGTCACACTGTAGGTACATTCATGTGCTAGAACAAACTAAATACATAATCATGAAGCTTTCTGCGAACTCAATGAAATAATTTTGTAAAAGGTAAAAGCAGGAGGTTTAAGTTCAAATTTTCATTGTTAGAGAAAAACAGATTAAAAAAAAGTTTCAAATGATTATGATTTGGTACCTAATTATTATATGTATGTACCTTATTTTATCATAATTCCAGCATTGAATTGTTATCAATATACAATGTTTAACAACTCTGCATTTGCAAAAATGTAAGATTTGATTTTTTCAGGGTGCTTTGACGGATACCCCTTAAAACAGCCCCATAAGGTAGGAGTAATGTGGGGTTTTAGTAGGAGTCCGACATGACATGACATGACATTTACCACAGTTGTACTATATCCAATCTGTGAGAATTTCCTCCTAAAAAAAGGAGATTATTTTAGTTCTAAAATTATACCAAAGAACTTTTATTTTAAAATTTGAATGACGTCTTCCTATGAAGACCTATATTGGCATCCAATCTGATAAGAACAATGAACACTGTCGAGTCACTGACCTTTGGTCACATCTTTTTATTTGTTTAGACCGTATTGATGATTTCATTATCAGACATATTTAAACATGCGCTTAACTGTCTTAAGAATTAAGGATGAGAGTTTCAAATAAATATCTTTTATAAATTGATTGATTTTGAATGTAGAGTAAGCAACGTGTTTTTAAGAATCCTAAACGAGGAGCAAACCGTAGTATCCATCTTATCCTGTTAACAAAAAATATTTCTGTAAATGGACTGAGTATTAAGTAAATAGCATAAGTAGTTTCCATTTCATCAACATCTTTGTTATTTACATTTAAACTTGAAATGGATTTCCTTATATGAAAACTTCAAAAAATATGTAGGTAAGACACCACAAATCCACATGCAATGATGGATTCCGTTCATAAAACCCAATTCAACATTTATTAAAATGAAAAGTAGGTAGTTTGACATTAATTTCACTATTGAAGTTCTAAGACTCTGGCATGATAACTTTTATTACTTCTCTAAATGACTGCCCATTTAAGAATAAAGAATTAGGATTCTTTTGCATTGCCACCCTGCCTTATGCAGTACATTGTCTTTTAATGACAAAAACAAAAAAAAATATAGCATTCATTATGATTAAGTACCTAGATAAAATTCATTTTATAGATAATATTTCAAAATATAATTTGGCTACTTGATAGTGTTAAATTATAATAATTTTACCAAGCACTATATTTGGATTGTGCCTAGGGTCCTTCCTTGTGGAACTCCAGTCACTTACTAGACTGTAATGAGGCTTTCTCCAACTTATTCTTATTTCTTATTGCGCTGTAGGCACATTAACCACCTTTGAACTGATCCCTTATTAGCCTAGCTTAAATTATATTCATGTAATTTATTTAAATTGAACACTTAACTTTATCAAATGCATGACAATGGCTTTAACTGTTCTGAAATTAAAACAATATATTGCATCATCTTTTTTTTCAATATAATTCAGTGATTATTAAAGATTTTTTACATAATAAATGTGATTTTAAGACTTACTGTTTCTTACATGTCTACAAAAATATAGGGTCTAAGCATAAAATATTAAATTATTTATCAGCCATGCAAAGACGTGGGCTATATTTTTTATCATGTGTATTTTTTGCTTGTTCAGCATAGCATAAAAGGAAATGTTACAGAAACCGATTTTATTACTAAAACAAAGCATAACAAACAACGACATCACTGAGGTCGAGTGTCACCTCGGCATGTATATTCCATGGCCAAACAGTTAATTACAGTACTTTTTGCTTATCATACGTGCCCCTACCTGTAGGTACCACAATAGGTCCTCTAACCAATCGGTGGTAATTATTTCTTTATCGAATTATCCTTGGAGTCGATTTCCATCGCTGGTTTAAAGATTTAATTACATGATAAGTCAAGACCCCACATTGACTTATCAATACCGCATCGCATGTTACGTAGATACTTGTTTTTCTTACGAAGTATATTAATATTATTTGCGTATATTGATAATTATCTAATTATCGTTGTAATGTCACTTTGCACGCCTCTTTTTAATATGTAGGTACAGAATCTATATAAAGAGACTCGTACTCGTGTTTCCAAGTTATTTGTCTTTGAGTGCGTTGATGTTACATTGTTGTGTATTTTGTGATGGTTAACAATATAAGCGTTGCTTGTGGTGATTTTCTCTCCGTGAGTTTTTTTTACCAATAATTTTATATTCTAGCATAGTGACAGATTCCTTATTCTTAGGAATCTACTATTTATAAATAGGAGCTCTCTTACCTGAAGCATTCGTAAAAAGTCGTTTAAATATCGTAAGTATAAAGAATTAAGGTATTCAAGGATATCTTTCTTATCAAGTTTATTAGAGTATTGCTGTTTTGAGACAGGTCCTTGAAATAGTATCCCATCATTAAGTTTGTAACAATGTCATTAAAATACTCACATAAACATGTTTTCTACTGAGTTAACTGCATTGCCAGTTGCGTTGTCCTTCCTCTGCAGTGGCGACCCTACATTATCTGAGCTACTCGTTACCCCCTAGTCAGTAGGCACGGATACTTATTATCATGTGGGGTGCCAAGCGCGACCTTCCACCTCCGCTCACCCGCGATGCCCACGTCCCTCGTCTGCCGCTGATAACGACACATATAAATGATCACTTATAATCGCCCCGCACTATACTCGCTCAGTGTTCGTTCACCAATCTACCAGTGTGCGCGTCCTACGTATCGCTCAACTTCGATTACTTTTATCCGCGTAATACAGTTTTTGTTCAGTTCTCTTCTGTTTAGTCCCCATGGCTAAATTCATCGACCGTGATTTTCTTTCTCCTAATTAAGTTAATCCAGTGTCTTTGAAAGCGGACTCACAAGTGCTACAAACTTTTTGTGAACGCTATTCTAGCGTTATTTACGTTTCTCTTAAAATTCACACTGGTACCAGCATACATGCATTTTACAAACGAGGTGTTGCAAAAAATGACCATTGTTCTGATGTACCGTATCAACCCTATCTACTATTCAGACTACTCGGATACGATCTAGATTTATTCCTGAAGCTCTTTCGGCTCAAAAGCTGTCTCTGTCATTGGCTATTTCACTTTGAATATTACAAGTTCGGAGTATATTCCAAAGATATTACCTGACAAAGGATATTTTCTTGCCAACCAAAAAGGATTTGACTATAACCCAGAATGGATATTGTGGCAAACGTAAGTTTCAACACTATGATAGTCTCATTTTATCATGAAGTTCACTCATTCAAGACCCGTGTGAGGGTCAAAGTGTATCATTCTCTTCTGATTGAACGAACTTATAATGCTAACAGAGATAATGTTTATATTTACAGTACCACCCTGTGTTCAAGGCATTTCTCGCCGGTTCTTTCTCCGGAACCTTCAGTACTATACTGTTCCAGCCGCTCGATTTGGTGAAGACTCGTCTACAGAACCCAACCCAACATGTTGTTGCGGCGACTGTCAAGTAAGTCACATAAAATAATCAACTGAACTTAAACCACATCTTCATCTTCATTCAGCCGAAACACGTCAACTGCTGGATATAGGCTTCCCCTTAGCATCGCCTCAACGACTAGTCCTGTGCTTTCTAAACAGTCTTAGTTTCAATACAAATATAATCATAGTATCGCATAGTAACAGGCTAATCACCAAAAAACTCACAGAAAAATAAGTTCACTACTAGATAACAGCAGACGGTATATCTTGTTACTACGAAAAAAAAGTATTTATAGAGGCACGAGCAGTGACCAACGACTGATTAGCTGTTTCATTGATTTGTTTATTATTGGTACCTACATTGTGACTTGAGATAATAATGTGTAATTATTGTTAACACTGGACATAATATCCTTAACATTGACATTGTTAACGTCTGCTACACTTCTGAGAATGCTTCCCTAAACTGCTAATGACCTATTATCATTTTCCGCGTTCAATTTTCACGAATATTCACGATATGTCAGTTTAGTTTATCTGTTTTTATTTAACCGTTCGCAATTAATTATATTTAAAATAATTCAGATTTTAATTATTTTAGTATCTCATTATCTTAATTCTCTCAAATACAATAGTTATCGCTAAGGCCGTGTTGCGACCCAGGCGCGTGCAAGTGGACACACAATGAGCCTTAGTTATTAATAAATGATAAACAAACGATTTTGTTTATATTTTATTGCCAATCACCCGGAAAGACTATCAGTGACTGCAAAAACTGCGCACAAGTCTGACCTTTGGAAACGATTAACGAGTTTTTAGACCTTAAATTGCTAAAGTGTAGCACAGGCACAGGAACAAAGATGTGCCTTGAGGCATCCCTGTCCTGTTCTTAGTAAATACTTTGTAAAATGCGTTAGGTATTGGCGTTACATTGTGCTTCTAAATTCTATCAATCACTAACCTAACCTCCTTTTACAGCAGCCGAATCCAACCCGGGATGATAACGATCTTCACGAACATCATTCGACAAGAACAAATAGTTGGGCTATGGCGGGGCATGGTGCCTTCCGTTGCTCGCTGCGTTCCCGGAGTGGGAATCTATTTCTCCTCCCTGCACTGGCTTAAAGCCAAGATGGGGAAGACTAATGGCGACATTGGTGCCTTGGAAGCCATCACGTTAGGAGTCGTCGCAAGGACCATGAGCGGCGTTGCTTTAATACCTATAACTGTGATTAAAACTAGGTGAGTGGATTTTGATGATTATAATAACCTATTTCATAGTTTTAGTTTGATAGGTCTCGTCCTTTCTCATTTGTGAGATGGCTTTAAAACTCTCATTCACTTCACTTGATAATTTTAAGTTGAACGCTGTGATCAAAGGTAGGTAAGGACTTCGGCAATTTCTCCAGTTTTGTTTATCGTCAAATAGTGCCACTTTGTTATACAAAAAATGTTTATTTCTGTAACAGTTAAATAGAGTAGTACCTAACTTTCTTGACTCAAATTTAATCACTGGGATTATAACCAGAGTGGTAGGAAGGCGTTAAGTTTGTAAAATAGTACGGTAGGTGCTGATTGTCAATTTGAAATCACTTGTTAGTTTGTAAACATAGTGGCAATTAAAGTTTGAAATGTTTAGTGCTTAACCTATATCACTTAGTGCATCTATAGTGTAGTAACAATTGTAAATAGATAGAAAAAAAATGAGTTTACTGCGTCCTTTATACATATCTTTTCGGGTCACTTCCCGGCCGTCTGTTACACATATCCCCCTAACGAGATTCGAACCCGCAACCGTTGGTTTCGAAGGCAGGGTTACTATCAACTACGCCAAAAGGTCGTCATCGGACATCGGGTTTGTATCGGACATTGGGATTTGACGCACAATATCTATACGAGTTTATGCGAATGGGACCTTTTGAGAATGGGACTTTCTGAGAATGAGACCCTTGTGAGAATGAGGTATTTTGCGAATAGGACGTTTCGCGAATAGGACATTCGTTTTCACGGTGACTTTTTGCGAATGGGTCATTCTGCGTCAGATCCATAATTATTTGCTTAAGACAATTATAAAAAAATATGTTTATCTTTTAAGCTGTTTTCTAGTAAAGTCATTGAATTTGATAATATAGATTGTGAATTGATACAATCGATAATATTATCAAAAGTACCTTGCCAGAAATGTCCCAATTACCTGTTAATCGTATGTTATTCCAAGATGTAGAACTAATTACCGATAACTCTCGGTAGGTTGCTCAGTGACGTCATATTAATCTATGCCCACCTTTTGTTAATGAGCACTTTACAATCAATAAATACCATCTTCATAATTATTCGTACGTTGTCCCCAAACGTGTTTCCGATTATGTGTTCCACCTCGTGACTGAAACGCCTTGTTGAGACGGTTGTTCAGGTCAACTGTTAACAATACTTATGGTAATGCGAGGTTACAGCGCAGTCGGGACTTTCTACGCTGTAGTTACCTACTGTAATCAACGTACTACTTGCTTTATATGTTAATTATTAGGAAATTTTATGTTTGGTCACCTCTATCACCAACGACGTAGGTCCTACGTATACTTGTAATATAAGACACCTTTCTGAGGAATATGTTTTATAGTTTTTATAAATTTATTTCGAAACTGGTCTTTTCGGAGGGTACTTTTTCGTTTGCCAACTCTTGATAAAAGTCTCCATCACTTCAAACAACTAACAACCATTATAGTTGCAACTTCAAAACATAATATTCAATTTTATTTCATCCTCAGATACGAATCTGGAGTGTACAAATACAACAGCTTGGGTGGTGCTCTGAAGGCCATTTACAAAGCAGAGGGCTTCCGTGGCCTTTCCTGTGGCCTGGGCCCAACCCTAGCCAGAGATGCGCCGTTCTCTGGCCTGTACCTCATGTTCTACTCGCAAGCCAAGCAAAGAGTACCGAAAGGTAAGATATTTGGTCTTTTGCGGTAAATTAGTTTACCGTTATTTCTGACTTTTTTCTTTTTGCTCGTCTCTTAAGGGTCCTAGCGTGATGTTAAATAACCTATAGCCTTCCTGAAGAATTGAGCTATGGAAAAATTATTACAAGTGACAGTTAAGTTTCAATTTAAATCTGTAATTTCAATGAAGCTTCTTAACAAAGCATTAGATAAAAAAAATATTAGGTTATTTGCAATTCCAAATAAACTGATAAAATACGTAGGTAGGTAATGATAAAAAGAGGTCGCGGGATCCTAGCACTTTAGACAGATAATTTCGTGTTTCTATACAATACTTATGGAGATATAGCTATTTTATAATCTTCTTAAACACTGTAGACTTTGTACTACTGCTTCATATAAACAGTAGATATTCATGATTACCTAATCAATGATTATAATTAGTAAGTACTTTGTACGCATGTTTGATTAGGTTAACAGTAACTGTGATAGGAACTATATCGAATGTTTTAATTATTCTATTGGTTCATTAGGTCCTCATCTTTCGATTAAAGGGTTACACAATGGTAATAATATTATTATATACCTACCCTTTGTTTATAAATGTTGCTTAAAGTTGAGTAGTAAGGGAGGGCATCGGGGGCAGTTGCCCACCTGGGCTTCGACCAAACTGAGTCTAAAACTCTAAATTAGAAATAAACATAGTTTTACAACCAGTAGTATCCGCATAGTAGTCAACCTGAAAATGCCCCCATTCTTGGAAAATAGGTGCCAATGATTCTTTTAAAGGCTTTCTAAATCGCCCCCAATCAGAGAAACTTTTGCCCCGCTTGAGCGAAATCCTAGCCTGTATTTATTGGTTTAACTTTTTTATTGTTGACGTTTATAAATAAAGGGGATAGTGTTTAGTATGTGGTTAGTCACAAAATAAAACATATGGCAATTTCATAAACACGCTTTGTCAATAATCCTATGATAGCAAAATAATCGTTGATTAGGTTTGTGAAAAAATTGAAAAAATTGTCATGTTTACTAATGGTTAAAATGCGTCATCAAATGGGTTTTTTGTTTGTCAGGCCAGACAAAGGTAGCAATCTAATCGTTTTGATAAGACTTAAGTGTTCAGTACTGTATCCATATTATTTATAATATCTATTGCCACATACAATATTGATTATTACTTATTTATTGAATGGTCCTTTAATTAATGTATTTCAATAACTAGCTGACCGGACAGACGCAATTCTGTTTCCTAGAACTCGATCGCAGCGCCACCTACCGGGTTCAATTGTGAGTCTAAACCATCCAGGGACCCATTGAACAAAAAAAAATCATCAAAATCGGTCCAGCCTTTTAGGAATTCAGTGACGTACATAAGAAAGATATTAAGATAACTAAGTACTTCATGCTTAACAATAACTTTTATTTTCTGTTTTGCAATAACCATTTTATAACATCTATGTTATTTTTTCGTTTGTACGTCAATAATAAAAAAAAAAAAACATCACGCCATAAGACGCAGGCGCAATATTTTATAAACATTAAAATGACGTGTACAAAATTAGTAACGCGTCAATCATTTACTTAGTTACTGAGTTATTGTTACTAAAAGATAACAGATAACATAAACATCAGAAACTCTTATTTTACCCCTTTTGAAAGTTAAACGTGGCCATATGAAAGTAGGTGCATTTATGCATTTTTATTTTATTTTTATGCATTTTTTTTTTTCATTTTATCGTAACATCACGCTTATAGACACGTCTATAAAGGATAGGCAGAAATCGAAAATTTACTGTGGGATAATGATATGTAGGTATTTTTCATTTACTTTATTGGGAAATAAAACAACACATTAAAATAATTTTAATTGTGACAAAGTAAATTAAAAACTAGGTAGTCGTGTTACCCACAACAATGTTCGCGAAATAATGGTTTGTAAATAGTTTAATTCGTATGTATATGGTTTTTTAAAGGGCCAAGCTTGTTTTTAACTTTTATAAGTTTGTAGTAGTATGTTCTATACTCAAGGCCCGTACCATCAAAGTACAACTCGATCATTCCTCCCCATGCTGACCAAATTATCTCCTCTTTTCAGAATGGTTGCAGTCTCCCGGAGCAGCCAGTGCCGTCCACTTTAGCTGCGGTATAGTCGCCGGGATAGCCGCGTCGCTTGCCACCAACCCTGCTGACGTACTTAAGACCAATATGCAGCTATACCCAGACAAGTTTCCTAATGCCTTCAGTGCCGCCGTATATGTACAGCAGGTAAGAATTAACTTGCTTTTTTTAAGGGATGAAACAAATTTAAAAGCTTCAATAATAAATTCTGTGTAACGCCCGAATATTCAAAGGCCACTTAACTTTGAAACGTTCTGAAAGTCCAGGCGATTTTTTAAGTAGATGTTTTATCGGCCACTGGATTTTCAACTCTGGGTGTTGAGCAGAGCATTGGAAATCCAACAGAGTAGGTACATCCCAGCGAGTCAAAAAATACGCTGTTGGATTTTCAACTATCGGTGCTAACCAGTGCGTCGAAAATTCAGTGCGCGATTAAAAATTGCTCGTGGGTCGAGGGCTAGGGGTGGGTCACACTTTAAAATGGCCGAGACAGCATTCGGCAAACGGGGACTTTAAATTGAGTACCTCATAGCGTTTGAGTATTCGGCTTAGAGTCTCTTGAGATAGTTACTATGCCATCTAGAATTCAGTCTTACCATCAATCATAATGCTAATCTTTGTGTTGCCACCTATTTAATAATTATATTGAACTCAAATGACATCACACAGTTCATTATTAAGAATAATAAATTGGGACTGTATGTACCTATCAGATAGATACGTACCTATCAAATTTATCTGTCAATGTAATAATTACTAAGAAGCAAATGTCAAAGGTCTCAACACGATAACTGAAATCAGGAAGATTATTAACATGAGTACACATGACAACGTATCAAGCTATACATTTCTAGTTTTAGCTGAGCTCGCGTTGTATAAGCTTTTCGTACAATGAGAAGTCAGGCTATACTGGAAATGTATAGCTTGATATGTCATCGTGCGTACTTACAACTACATTTGTAACTCTTAGACGTTGAGTGTACCTACCTACACCATGTGTACCATTATCAATTCAATATCTATTGTCTGCTAATTAGACGCGCGACGGGTGCTAGTTTGTTTCCGAGTCATTATTAAAATAAATACGTTCGTACGTTACGTTCTTATTAATTAACTAGATAAGGACATCCGTGGGGGTCATTTATTTATTTTTTAATTAGGTCTATCAGTCATTCAAAGTTTGCGTGTACTTAGTTCATGATGTCAAGTTTACGATGAATATTTTGCTAATTACATGAAATTATAATTAGGGCCACGGGATTATCTTTGTTTAATTTTTACACCATGACACAACCTGCGCATAGGTTATCGATATTATTTTTGCGCAGGAAGATGAGTTTGTCATTATTATAGTCCAGCCAAACTTGGGCCCCGATTCTGTTGTTCACAAACTAAACTAAATTAAAGTTCAGTGCATCTTTTTCTTTCTATTTCACTAAGAACAGGACAGAAGATAAATATTAGTTTAGTCCTGTCAGATTAGATAATCCATAGACAAGTTTAGACGTGATTAAAAATTTTGCTAAGAATACGTCAATTTACGTCAGGTGCTGACTAATGTGACAGGACTAAACTAATATTTATCTTCTGTCCTTTTATTAATGAAATAGAAAGAAAAAGATGCACTGAACTTTAATTTAGTTTAGTTTGTGAACAACAATGTAAACAAGCCATGCCATACAGTACTACAATTGCGTAACACACGATCAATCACAATGTGAATGATTTTGAAGGATATTGCTAATCCATTGCTTTATATGTTCGAAAAATGTGTCTGCTCAACAACGTTAATAACGCGATGGATGTTGTTGAGCTGTCAAAATTAAACCCATTGCTGCTGTTACTGTCTTGCGCAATTACCCCGCAGTTTCATATTGACTTCATGAATTATTTTCAAACAGTTGTTGCAATTAGGTATCAAATTATAACCAGTTTCTTGAATTCAAACTGTTATCATAACCTAATATATGTTGATTAATTTAGTAACCACAAAACTTTTTTTAAACTATTTATAGACAACCCACGCTAGTTTGTTTACTCAAATGCAATATTAAGTTTGATTGCAATATAGTACTTGCAATAGCATGATTAAATTGCTTTAAATAATCAGTTGTTGACAAAGACAATAAAATTAATATTGTGATAAAGAGAGTTGCTATCACTGTTTTTACTCAGTAAAGGGCAAATCATGCCCCTGTCGGCGAGGCTGATTACTGTTGGTATTCAATTATATTTGTGTGATTTCTACTAGACCAGATTTCTGATGCTTATGAAACGAACATAATTATTATTTCCTAACAAATCTCAACTTAAACTACCTGTAAACTAATTCGAGTTAAAATGACAAACAATATTGGAAAAGATATTACACAGATTTATTTGCAATAGAAATTGGACCATGTATCATAGAAATAGGGTACCTAATCCTATACCATTTTTCCAAATTTAGTGTAGCTAATAAACACTTTTTATCTTGTCGACCTACTAGGCGTTAGTTACCATGCAAGACGTTTTTGAAAAATTTATACTAACCGACCATTTGACGCTCGAATGACATTGACAGTTGTTTTGTGGTCAATTTATATCTATTCAAAAAACAAGATGGTGGCATTCGTTTCAATTTTGCCCACGCGCCAAAATAACCTTATAGTGCTATACCATATCTCCCCTAACTTGTTACTTACCCTAGTGTAAATCTTTCTTACATTAATTTATTTTCTCCTTTGTTACAGACGTACGGTGTAAGAGGGTACTTCAAGGGTGCAGTACCAAGAATGTTGCGTCGCACTTTAATGGCAGCGATGGCGTGGACTGTCTTCGAAGAAGTCACCAGAACTATTGGCTTGAAATGAGATTCTATACTTTGTTTGTTTATGTTTGTATAAAAACTTTTTTGTAATTCCGTTAGAAGGAGATCTTACTGGTATGATGTTCCTAGTTTTTTCATCTGCTTAGTTGTATTCGAATATTATCTATGCTTTAACTTAGTTTAGTACTATTTGTTTTAAAGGTTTAGTACCTTGTGATATTTACCCTGTATTTGGTTTTTATTGTTACCTAATTAGCCTTTTGTATTAGTTAGTTCTTAATTGTTATCCAATCGCCTTAGCCGATAATTGTATTGTATAGATTATTCGGAATATTTTTGATATTGACGCTGATTCTGTTGTGCACGAACTAAAAATATTGCTGTCCTTAACTAACAGATGGAGCGAGAAAGAGACGGTGTCAGTTTAAGTGCTGTCAAATTAGTAGGTTAGGCAATATACATGTCAGCATGATCTGACGTTTTCTCCTTGCATGGAGCCTTTTTTGATAGCTTTTATCTACCACTGTCTCGTTCCTGTTTTATTTGCGAAGGAGGTTGCAATGTAATGTAATTTCTGGGTTTAGAAAGCTTATTTTTTATTTGTATGATGTAGAACTTTTAAACGAGGAAGCAATAGTCTATGTGACTGCACATAAGGATCAGTGTCATTATACTAAGATACAGTTGTAAGTTTACAATGTACCTTAAACTGTTGTAATGAAGAAAATAAATTTTATTTAAATATTATTCCTGTCCTTTCTTTTTTTGTATCAATTTTATAAAGTCCTCAATTATCTATGATAACTTGTCACACGATTCGATCGCAAGAATTTAACATGACTTGGTTATTAATATTGTTGTAAGTATTTATTTAAATTTAAAGCAAGTGACATGATGACAAGCTGCCATGCTTAAAATGGAATTATTGGGCTGGACTCATCTGCCGCATATCAGAAGATCAATGGGCCAAAATTACGACCCAGTCCCGCTTAATGGCGAACGACATCGCGGCAAGCCATGACGGAGATGGCGGGATTAGCAGCAGCTGAGCTCCTTTAACCTTTCGTATGCGGCGAACGTACATCTACGCTCAAAATAAGTTGGTGTTAGTCTGCCGGAGCGTACATCTACGCGTAATTACGTGACATCGAAAAATTAATTTTGTGTGTGTAACCGAGAGTCATCCGGCATACGAGAGGTTAACCCAGATGTTACTGAAACAAATTTTTCCCGGAAAGCCAGGAGGAAAAGGTGGCCTTTTAAAGGGTTCGTCCTAATATAGGGGTAGCATGGATGTCGTACGAATGCGTTTTTGAGTCTTTTAACCCTTTCACCGCTTACGTCGGATTAATCCGACAAATATTTTCGTGTCCATTTCGCCAGTCTTATATTTACGACCAAATACCACAGCTCGTTTACTGTTTTTTTATTAATTACGCTGTACTCTATCAGGTTAAAGGCCCCAGCGCTCGGCACAGTGATTCGAAAAAAATTTTTTTTTTTCGAATCACTGCCGGGCGCTGGGGGCACGACAACTGTTATGAAGCCGGGCGGTTAAAAGGCCCTTCGCAGTATCTGGGTTAATAAAAATTGGTCCTTGGCAGCTCTGGACAGAGAGGTGGAAGGAGAGTACCTAGAGAGGCTAGTAAAAAGTGACATGATTACCTACCTACCACAAGAATACGACGGTTTGCGCCTCCAATGGTATCGGTAAGGATGTCAGTAAGCTTTATGAACGAACTGACATTTCTAGGGCGTAGACCCACGAAGCGATAACGAGAACAAATATAGGCGTCGTAACTTGTGACCTCGTCCTTTTCTTACTCACGACCATTTGTGGCTAACCATAAGTAATAATCTCTTTCCAATAATACCATCTATACAGGGTTACCTACCCTTGTAATTCGACGTATTCCTTCGAGGACGTGATAGTGTGACCTCCTTGCAATTTTTTAAGCACCCCATAGGTAAAGCAAAAAAGCATAGGTGTAGCAAGTAGGTGTCAAACTTCGTACCTACCTATATGTAGGTAGCTGATTTTGAGAATGGACCCTGTTTGGTGTCTTAGAACACTGGATTACGGTGAAAGCTTTGTTAACGCAGTCATAAACAAAGAAAATAGCATTGATTGGTGGCCGTTTCATTTGAGAGTTACGAGAAAAATAAAAAATACGAATCTTAGATTTTCGCCTAGACTATACAGAGTGCTGGTGAATGCGAAGTGGTAGACCGCGAAATTCAAATTTTCTTACATTTTTTGCAATTTGCAGGTCAGTGTCAGGTTGTATCTTGATCAAAATTTGATTCGCGACTATAACAGGTACGTATTTTCAGAATTATAATCATTAGAAATATTCATACATCTTTTTAAGTGAGATTTGTACCATAAACACTTTTCCCTAGGAGATTTCTTCTTGTGGTACAAATCTAACTTAGGAAGATGTATTAATGATTCTAATGACTATAATTCTGTGAATAAGTAGCTGTTATAGTCGCGAATCATATTTTGATCAAGATACAACCTGACACTGACCTGCAAATTGCAAAAAACGTAAGAAAATTAGAATTTCGCGGTAATCACTGCGCAATCACCTTAAATGTTGCAAAGGGGTCGCACTATTCGTTGAATTACAAGTCACCTGATGGGATATACTATTTATAAATATAAAAATGAAATGCTTTGATAAGTGCGTCACTTAAGAATGGCTGGACCGATTTGGCTATTTTTGTTATAAAATTAATTATCGTAATAAGAATCGTATCGCCAAATTAAGATCTTTCGAAAAGAAAAATTTAAAGTTTTCCCGGGAAATTTTAAAATTTTGAGAAAGCTGAACGCCTGGGATTTTTGTATGAACTCAAGGCCATATTGTTTGTTGGTCAGCAGGACAAAGAACCAGCAGCCTAATTGCGAAACACACTATCGATCTCAATTTGAATCATTTTGAAGCATATTGCTAATCCATTGCTTCATATGTTGGAAAAATGTGTCTGCTCAACAATGTAAAAAACGCAATGAACGTTGTTGATCTGTCAAACTGAAACCCATTGCTACTAATAGTGTGTTACGCAATTACCCCGCAGTATAGTATTTTAATTTAAATTTTCTAATATTGTTATAACACGAAATAATAGGAAATACCTACTTAATACCCATTGCATATTTGCATAACTCTAAACTGTTAGCATTTTTGTACATAGCAATGAATTCACTAAACTTATCCACTCAGCGAAAATAAAAATCTTTAGAACTATCGAAGGATTTGTGGAAAAAATATTATATCCCTACTGGACTACAACGTCTGTCGGGTCAGCTAGTCTAAATAAAAAATCAGTTCGTTGGTATGCGCATCTTTTCAGAACGGATGGATTGATTTGGCTGGAAAACTGAACGTCTTTTTTCCTATGGGATTTTTGTATAATATTAATAAATTGTTTGTACAGGACAACGTTTTCCAGGTCAGCTGGTTGCGAATAAAAATAAAACACAACATAACGAAACTATAATTATTGTATTTTACATATTTACAGTTACGATTTTTATGTATAATTTTCTAAGACACTATCATATAAACTCCAGGCCCTCATATTTGAGGTTTTCCACCAGTGTGTCATGTAGTAACACCGTGCCATCTGTCGTAAATGCAGTGATGTATGTGGCCGTCTTGCCCTCAAACTCTGTGGTCTTCAAAGCCACTATGGCTTCGTCATTCGTTCCCGGTATGAATTTGAACGATGAGAAACCATACTTTGGTTGGTGCTTTGTTATCTGAAAAGAGATAAATGTGCTTGATCAATAAATTGCTTAGAAATTGTGTAAGAGCGTAGCATAGGTAGAACTAATACATTTTAAATTAGTTTTTCATATAAATACATTAAGTCCTCCAGAATGTATTTCAGCCATGGCGGCCGATCTCAACCAAGACTAGCCTTCGGCTTGGAAGATATTATAAATGCACAAGTGCACTCCCTCTTCCCCCACTCTCATAGTCCGATGGGACAGCAATCCGACACGACCGGAGAGAGATCAGGTGCAGGATCAACGGCTTAACGTGCATTCCGAGGCACGAGGGTATCACACCGCCAACTTTCAAACTTCGGACTGTACTAAAAAATTCGTAATTGAAACTCAATAACACTTTGCCCGACCCAGAAATCGAACCCAAGACAGGATCCCACGCTCAACAGTCGCGCTTGCGAACACGAGACCAACGGGGCAGCGTTTTTCATATAAAGGAACTGTGGACACGTCTGTTTAGGTAACGTGTCATAACGTAGTTTACACAGCATACAAACATGGTATGTATTTATGGTTGGTTATTTATACTTACAACTTAGTAAACATTGATTCGATACACAGTAATTTAAGCACTGAAAATGTTATAACGACCTACTGCAGTCAATTGCTCGGTCGTAACAATGTGACATAGATAGCGCCTTTATACCGTAGGAGTAAGTGTTTTTGTTGTTCGAGTATCAGTAGATCACTCATGTGTGGTAAATGTTGAAAGAACTCAATTTTCAACATTTATTAACATCTTTACTTCAACTACAGGTCTCTTTTGAATTGCGATGTAAAGCTGTGATCGAGAGAGAGAGAGAAAGGGAGAAAAAAAGAGAGGGAGAGAGAGAGAGCATTAGAACATTCTTAGACTTTACTCAAGTACAGTAGGCGTTTTTATATGAATATAAACCTTATTTGTGCAGAATAAACAATTTTTCTATCTTTCATTTAATTTTGTAAGTATGATGGTAATGATCATATTCATATGAAATACTTGATCACATTGGGAAAACGGTTGGTTGAAATCTAAGTACCTATATACATAGATCCTTATGGGTGTATTGATGTAGAAAGCTGGTTACCGGCGCCGATATGCCAGCGTTCGTCGGCGCTGACAAGCGCTGGTTGTCAACGCTGTTCAGCTCAAGCAGCTTTTAAAGTCTTTGCCAGATCAGCACATTTTTTTATCTGAATTAGTCGGCACCGGTTCGCGCTCGTTCCCAGACGAGTTAACAAAGCCACAGTAACAAAATAATAAACATAAAAAAGTTACCTCAAGAGCATGAATATGTTTAAAATTGGCATCAGTGGTGATCAAGTAGTTGCATCCCATGACTTCATCTTTTGTCTCATTGTATGGTTCATGACTGCACCTCCTCGGCAGGAAGTGCCATAATTGCTTGGCAGGTGACCATACTCCGGATTCATGGATCATGTAGCCAGGCCATTGGATGCCGATGGAACTACGGACGGCTTTGTACTGGTTCACCCAGCTTAAATGCTGCACCTGTAAGTAAAAAAAGGTATAAGGTTTTATTAAAAAGATCATTCATTTCATATCCAGGTATTTATTAAGACTGAATTGTCTTTGAGTAAGAATAGGCAAATAATATTTATACACAAAAATTAAGACTGAGATTGGTCTATAGAGTGAATTTTTATTTTATTCAAGCTTAAAAATAGCCTTTCATATGAAACTGAACCTTGGTCCTATAAAGTTAATGTTCATATTCATGTGAAGCGCTTAAATTACAGTCTGTTATAAGAATATCAACATTATTTTGATACAAATAAGGTTCACTTTCATATGAAACACTATTATAATTGGCTTGAGTAAATTAGTTTTGACTATTCTGCTAAACTTTTTATCCCACTTTATTACAAATGAGTCTTATAATTTGAATTTTTCACCAGTAACAAGACTGATTACCCAACACAATATATAAATATGATAAATAATAGAGATAACCTTTGCGAATTGACAGAGTAAACCTTGCTGATAAGATAGGTACATGTCGTGTTTCGCTACCATATTCTGCAAATAGTTATAAAAGTACAGTATTTTAAATTTACAATAACTTTTCCTGTTCATCTAAATACGAGTAGCTGAACAGGAAACCAAATGTTTTAATATGTTTTTTACAAAAATAAAATGACCAAAGGAAAACTATATCCAGTAATTTCCTCACTTCTTCAATAAACATTCAGACACTGAACAAACTAAAATAATTTGCTTAAATAAGTAATAACTTATTTCATACTTAATTATTTCACAAAAACTTACATAGATTAATGTGAATTCTGTCTTCTATATTATCTAGAAACAGACAATTTAAATTCATTGTATAAGACACATTTATTTTAACGATTATTTTGTAATTAGTTGTAATAATCTTACTTCTCCATGTAAGTTGATCGCTTTCACCCACATGGGATCATAGGTTTGGAACTCCCCACTGGCTGTCGTCCATTCTTTGCCCATTGACCCAACATACAAAATTTCATCCTTGATGGTTGCCCATTCGGACTTAAATCCTTTTTCGACCTGGCCATTACCATCTGGTAAAATCACCCATGGTACTATTTTATTGTTGATTATTTCGAACACCTGGAAAACAACAAAAACAGCTGTTTATGTGACATAAAACTTCTAGAAATGCTGTTTTATGTATTATTTTACTTTAGTTTTTTTTGCAAAAAAAATAATAAGTATGAAGTTTTATAAGTTCTCTGTTGTTCACCACTGAAAAGGCTTTTCTATTTGAATTTAAGTACACAACAAATTTTATCTATCTGAATACATCATTTTATAATGTGGGTATATAATTAACTTTAGACTTCCAATTTGAATTTCATGGTTATAGGTATGCATAGGAAATCAGAAGGCCAATTCTCGTAATTTAAAACATTCAAAATCTAGTTGTAGTCTCATCTCGTCAAAATCTAGGGAAATTAGAGGTATTTTTCAAATGTCAAAATCTAGGGAAATTAGAGGTATTTTTGACAGATTAAGCATGAGATCAGACTGTGAATAATTACGAGAAACACCCTTCAGATTTGTGACAGCAATGTGCTTACCATCCCTGAGCGGTCATCAAAAGTGAGCAATCTTCCATCGTACACTATCAACTCGGACAACTCCATGCCTCTTCCCTTGTGCGAGTATGTTGAAGACAAGAGTGTAGGCTCTCGTATGTCCCATGACACTTGCACAGACTTCTTGACAGGGTGGTAATTGAGTTGGCCTTTCTTAAAATAACTTATATATGTGTGTTTACTACTACTGCTCTTAGAATTGGTATCTAAGTCTGCCACTATCCCAATCCTGAATGTGACTAAATCTCCACCAACCAAAGGTTTCGTCAGCGGGTAAGTCGTGTTGTATGGCCGCACTGAACTAGCCCATCTCTGGGCACTGACTGGCTGGCTGCTTGTCCACCAATTATAATAACACAACACCAGCAGGAATGTTCCTATTAACACAATTAATAATACGAATTGTGGTTGAACTCTCACAGCGTTACCAACCCTGTACGTGGCTGGGGTACGCAGCGCTTTGCGCCAGTCACGAAGGGTACCTTTCATTTTACGATCTTCAAACTCGTAATACTCGTTCATAATAAATATAATTATAGCATGATAAATTCACTTAGATTGACTTTCGATATGACTAGTGGAATCGAATCATTTATAAATTAGTAAACGTGTAAATTACTCCCATAATTAGTGCTAAATAATAACATTAGTTGATTTCACTAATAGTTGTGTAGAAACCCTTGGTAAAAGTAACAACTTAACAGTTTGAGCTAAACTTAATGATATTCCCAACGTGTTATGGTTTAGACTATGGTGCATTTTGGATTTTACATAATTTTATTGCTGATTAAAATTTGATAGGAATATCACTGCATGCTCATGACGTTTGTTATTGACATTTATTTGACACATTGGCAATTTTCCCATCATTTCTCGACCTTGAAAGAAATAGTCATGTCCAACAAATAAATAATAATAGTAAGTTCACGAAAAATAGTATTATTAAGTTGATCTAGAATTCCGAAATGTTAACTAACAAGAATCATTGAAATTAAATAATAATAATAATACATATAAATTATTGCTATTGAAATTATATTACAAACTTACTAAATAGATGGTTATGGAATAACATCACAATAACAGTCCAGCTAGTTATAAACGAGTGCAACAAATAGCAATGAAAATCAAGCAACTGATGAATTTTGGATAAAAATAATTTTGCTTAATTTTATTACTGATTAAAATTCGTCATGACTATCACACACTGCATGGATGGACGTTTGTTAATGATTGACATTTATTTGATACAATGTCATCATTTCCCGACCTTGAATGAAATTGTCATGTCCAAAAAATACATTTAGATTAGTAGAAACTTCACGAAATATAGTGTTATTATTTAGTTATACTTATAGAATTTTTACTGCAATTAGGAGAGCTATCGTTTTGTTTCGTTTGTTCCACAATTTTTTACCCACCCTGTGTAAGCATCTATTTTACTGAGTGTAAAATAGATACCTAGATAATAAATAAATAAATTTGATTTTAGTCGATTTTCTGTTGATTGACCAGAGCTACAACGATATTATTTATTTTTAATCTGTACAACTATGTTTACTTTTTTTTTAAACCTGGCTTGCATTCTCGATAGCTGTAATGACAATGATTATGTATGAAAAATACGACGATGACGACGACGACGACAAATTGCGACGGTCATTATTACGATTACGTGGAATTAGCAAAATACGCGCATTGACGTGGAGTTACGGACACCAGCCCGTATTACCTACGTATTACGTGAAATTAGCATAAACTCTAAGGTAGAAATACAACTGTTTTTTTTTTTCATTTTGCATAAGTGTCGTCTATAATATTGTAAACTTTATAAATTACTATCTTATATACAGGTCACCTACATTTCGCCCGTACATAAATAATGTCCCACAAAATAATAAATTAATAACATTATGGTCACACTATTGCACAACCTGGATACAATTCCCACTTACACCCACTCATCATCTGCCTAGCCTTATCCTAACTATGTTGGGGTCGGCTTCCAGTCTAACCGGATGCAGTTGAATACCAGTATTTTACATGGAGCTACTGCCTATCTGACCTCCACAACCTAGTTATTGGGTAATACGATACTCTTTGGTAAGACTGGTTGTCAGACTTTAGGGCTTCTGACGACCCGTAACGACTGTCTAAAATCCATAAATGACAGCCGGAAGCCGTTGGGGCTTAGCGTGCTTTCCGAGGCTCGGGGGAGTCTCGGTAAGCGAAGATGGTCAATTGGTCACCCATCTACGGACCAACCAAAAGTGCCACTAATTGGTGCTTCTAGAGAGCCTTGGGGTTGTGGATATTTCAGGATTTCTGGTTTTACATACCCCTTGGTAAGACTAGTTGTCAGACTTTCGGGCTTCCAACGATCCGTAATGACTGTTGGCTCGAAATAATTACGATGAATTAAGCTAAAATATCTTTAAAAAATAATTTATTTTACTAAGAAAGACGTTAGAGTTAGACGTTGTCAAATTGGAACAACTTGCCCATGTTTTAGCGGCTTTGCTTATCAGTAGGTAAGTAGCTGGTAGTTTACTGCTGCTTGCCCTCGTAACTCGAGCGCACTCTGTTCACTGAGCCGGAACATATGGTACCTTTTCTGAACGTTATCAAACCCGCAAATTTCCGAGTTCTTTTCGCTCGCTGTGTTTTATATTAGAGTCGATTAACTGCCTCTTGGACTCGTAGTCGCAAGCACGACTGCTGAGCGTGGGCTCCTGGGTTCAAACCCAAGGTAGGGTAAAGTATTATTGGGTTTTTGGATTAGGAATTTCTCAATAGCAGCCCGGAATTTGGAAGTTGGTGGTGTGACATTCCCGTGGCTCGAAAAGCACGTACCTAAAGTCGTCGGACCTGCGCCTGATTTTTCCCTGGGCGTGTCGGATTGACATCCCATCGCATTAGGGGAGTGAGGGAAGAGGGAGTGCGTCTGTGTTTGAGTACACACTTGTGCAATATAATGTCTTCTGTGTACGTCTCCGTCGAGATTGGCCGGTGACTGAAATTCGGTCGGGAGGATATTATGTAGGTACAGTTGACTGCACGTTGCTCATAACCTTTGACCATGAGACGGCGTCGCGTAGTAGGTGGGTAAGTACAGAGTTTTGTTACTGCTAACGTGCGGCCTACTGTACCAACATACGCACAGTATAATTGCATAGCACATGTGTGAACACTATGTGCCTACTATAAAGCTACCATTTACTGGGTAAGTGTTTCAGTGACTTGAATGTGCCCTGGCGGCTGAGCTGAGAGCATAATGTCATGCTCACTCAAATGTGTCGCTGGTGGTGGTGTACGTGTTGGATCATTAAGTTCCGTTGAAAATGGTTGAGCTCGAGATCGGGCGCCATCCGTAGGGACTGGTCATCTTATAGCTGCCACGGCTTATTTAAATATATTTTTTGTTTTAACAGTTTTAGTAAATGTTTTGTTAAGACAATGCCGACCGCACAGTGGCGCCCTCATCGTTTGTTTGGTTATTTCATACAATTTAGAATGAAAATGCAGAAAATAAGCACGTTAAGTTGTACTTCACAAGATTATACGTTAATAATATTAGAAACGGTAGTTTTGCATTGTTTAGTTTTATTATAATCCTTAAAACGGAATATAGTGGCCACTGTTATCTGTTTTAAGGATTATAATAAAACTAAACAAAATAAAACTACCGCTTCTAATAATATTAACGTATAATCTTATGAAGCACAACTTAACGTGCGTATTTTCTGCATTTTCATTCTAAATTGTATGAAATAACCAAAAAAACGATGAGGGCGCCACTGTGCGGTCGGCATAGTCTTAACGAGCACGTCTAGATCGTTCTCACATGTATAATTTTCAACATGAATGATGTAACTAATATTTTAATTTACAGTATAAGAGTGGAACATAGAACCTACTACGCTTTGGAATGGGCAACTAGCTTCATCTTTCTGACTGACCGACCCCTTGACAATTCAAAAGTGCCTGTAATTGTTTTATTTGAAATAAATGTTTTGCGATTAGTTTTGAAGTCAAACTAAACTACAAAATAAAAACGCAAAAAAAAACATACAGTCGAATTGAGAACTTCCTTCTTTTTGAAGTCGGTTAAAAATAAGCGCATTGACGCAGAGTTGCGGACACCAGCCCGTATTACCTATTACCTACCTAAACTACAAAATTCCAAGTAATTTTTAACCCTTTAACCGCTTACGTCGGATTAATGCGACAAATATTTTCGTGTCCATTTCGCCAGACTCGTATATTTATGAACCACAGCTCGTTTGCTCTGTTTTTTTTTTTTATTAATTACGCTGTACTCTATCAGGTTATTCGAAAAAAAAATCGAATCACTGTACCGGGCGCTGGGGCACGACAACTTTTATGAAGCCGGGCGGTTAAAATGATAACTACTTATTTTTAACCGATTTCAAAAAGGAGGAGGTTCTCAATTCGACAGTATGTTGTTTTTTTTTTGTATAGAGTACGCGATATCTCCGGCAATAATTGCCGAAAAATAATAATAATAAATGAGAAAATAAATTTTAAAAACAAATAATAATAATAATCGATATACTTACAATATTATTGTACTTATACCGATTTCAAAAATTCTCTTTTTAATGCATAGGGATATAGATATAGGTATGCCTCAGGGGTGGTCTCATATAAATTTTATTAACTTTGCTTGGGCAGTTTTTGAGTTAGCTTCAATAATACTTAAGTATTTGTGCCAGTTGGTTTATATTGATGATGTTAATGATTTCCTGTCACTGATATAGCAAGTAGTGTTATACGAATTTGTGTGGGATAAGTACGTACAACTTAAAAGTGATAAATAAAAGCTTTAAAAAAAAAAATACAAACGACTTCCAAAAAAGACTACAAAGTGAAAAATAACTTTAATTTCGGAAGTCTTTGGCAAACAACGAAAATGCGAACCCAACGACACCGACTTCCGAAATTAAAGTTAGTTTTCACTTTGTAGTGTCTTTTTTGGAAGTCGATTGTAGTATTTTGCCCGTTCCCTCTAGATTGACTCGAATGCCTAAATTGAAAAGTTTCTCCGTTCCGACTAGGCTTAAGAATTCACAATAGAACACTCTTTTGCAATTCCTTATCACTAATGCATCACAACAACGGACAACACACTAGTTAACAACACGATAAAAAAAAATCCAGCTTTCACTGAATGAAGAAATTCAAAGTGATTACTCTCACGGTCGGGCTACGGACATCCTGCACAAAAAACGTAATTGAAATAAATTAAACTAAACTATTTGGTATTCAATCAATTTATATTTTTTGACTTTTTTTATGTGTTGAGCTAAACATCCGTCCGGAGGCTGATTCCGGAGGCTTTAACGACGCACAGCACAAAATAAGGTACTCACTTAATAATTAATCATTTAGCATTCTCACCGACTTAAGCCCGTTCGCTCTGGTGATTTTTACCCGCGGCGATTATTTTTCGCGCACTGGATTTTCAACGCACTGTTTAGTGCCGAGAGTTGAAAATCCAACAGTGTGTTTTTTCAACGCGCTGGGATGCACTGATTCTCAATGCTTGGTTGAAAATCCAGTGCGCGATAAAATCCCGCGATATTTTTATGTCCGTGGGAACGTAGGCTTACTTGTAAAGATTGATATTAATATACCCCCACTAAAATGTCCAATATGGCTATGTGTGTAGATAGGCACCTATATTCACTTACCGGTAGTGAGCACTTTTCAATCCAATGGGATATTTCTTTAAGAAATAATACCAAACCCTTACCTACTACCACGAACGTTACAACGCTACTACGTATCCACCTTAGGGTGGATTTTTTGCGGTGGATAAACGGAATAACCGGAAGGTATCTACTGCACTATACACTAGAACCTCCGACATTGCTCGGTTTTTTATCTGCATCCAAATAATCATTCTCATTGCAGCTTGTCAGGATTATGTCATATTTAGCATTTTGACTAATTTCGACTTGACTTATTTGGGCTGAAAATTCAAATGATTGTAAAATAAACAACTAAAGTTATTGTTAAATACTTACCTATTTGGTTAGGGAAAAAATACTAAGTATTTTATGATAAATTAAAAATGCATAATTCATTATTCGCCAATACGCTCTGGTATTTGGAGTTCTTCGCGTTTGCTTTTACATTGATAGCATTCTTCTACTTCGTCTTGTATTTAGCCAGCTTAAACTACGTGAATTACAATCCTAAATACGACTTTAGGAAAAAGTAAGTACCTAGAGTTCCTCTATAATAAAATTGAGCGAGCCTCAACAAAAACATATTTTTCACTATTTTATTATTAAAATTCATATCAATAGTAGGTACCTGCTAATTGCAACAATTTTTCCAAAGATTCGATATAAATCGACAAATGAATTATTTGACGATAAAGCAAAATGCTAAAATCAATCTGAACTTTCAGATACATGGCAGATGGCACCTGGCTACTACAAGCCTAAATGTGATGGAAATTAAAGATCCCAAACATGTGTAAGTACGTCCCTAGAAAGGTAGTAGCTATTACTGATCTTGTTAAGACAACTTTGAAAATATCAGCAGCAGCATAATCAACCTATCATATTCCCACTGCAAAGGCACAGGCCTCCTCTGAATGAGAGGGAGTGGGCCATAATCTCCCACGCGGGCGAGGGCATCCAGGTTGTTTGATGTCACATGTCATGTCTTCGAATTTTTGGTTCTAGGAAATGCCGGTTTCCTCACGATGTTTTTCTTCACCGTTTTAAGAGCAGAGGTGATGCATTTTTACACCAAGTAAGCCTGTTTGGATTCTAAACTACGACTTACAACTCGCAAGCCAGAGCCGTTACCACTGGGCCACCATCGATGAGTGAATCGTGGAATGAGCTGCAAAGAAATGTTTTATAGTTGTAGAACCTAAAGTGGGTTAAAGACAAGAGAACCATTAGTACATCTCTGTACGATCTTTGTACGCCTACTATACTCTTCTAAAATTAGATACTAATAATCTAAGGTACTTATAGGTTGGATAAGTTGTAAGTGTTGTAAGCTTTCATAATCAACAGAATACCAGCGAGGCCCTGGGTGAGGCGTCCTTTTGCGACCGCGCCACGCCCCATTGATACCAAGCCGATATGCTGCGATGCAGGGTGCATGTGGTTCTGCAGCCTCATGTTCAGCATCGTCACCATAGGAATGTGCTACTACCTGGCGTACACACTCCTATCAGACACCAAACTCAGGTTTGGGCTGTTTATGCCATAACTGTTTTGGTGTCTGATTCAGTTTCGTCAGGTTTTAGCAGACGGAAATGAAGTTTGTTGTCTGTTTTGCTGTGATTTGAAAATGTGTAGATACCTAATGAGAAGTTTTTTTAAATTGACATTCGTGTTTTTCTGCATGCTTGAATTGTATCTAAAAGGTGGACAGAACACGCAAGTGAATTAAGAAGGACACGTTAAATTGTGTCATAATTTAATTGTACAAGATAACATTGTTATTTTGCAAATAGAAAAACGACTTGTAGGTACCTAATTACCACTACTAAGTACCTACTCTTAACAATGTGTCATTCCGTTTATCCACCCCAAAAATCCGCCTTAAAAGGTGAATACGCGGGAACAAGTCCGAAAATCCACCCTAAGCATACAAATTCCGTTTATCCAATTAGGCCTATTGCCAGTGGATTTTTGGGGTACATAAACTGAAAAGCCGTTATCGACAACGAAAATGTCCTTAATTAATAACGTTATGAATTTTATAATATTTTCTGAATAGGTTACTCGTAAGTGTCGACAATTTGTGAAAAATTACAAATAAAAACCGTAAATAATATTTTCATTAAATACTTATGTTCTTACTCTACATTTGCGTGCAAAAAAAATTGCACAAATAAATAATCGATTGAAAGAATTAAGCTAAATATGATTGTAATTGAATCTAATGAAGTCAGAATGAAAGTAAATCGATCATTGACTAGCTCTCAATGCAGATAATATCAAACGGTTTAAAATGCGTTATCTTTTTGATCGTGATAAGATTAAGATGTGTTGAAGAGTGACGACTGACGCATGGTAGGTAGATGAAGAAGGCCCACTTCACGGAAAAACTCTGGCATGCATTAGACATCTTGTAGATAAATGATAAATCAACGATTTTATTTCTGTAAGTAGGTTTGTACGTCAATCAATTATTTTTAAAACTAGATGAGGTCGGCGTTTCTTATCTGACTACTCTGAGAAGAAAGGCCGAAACAAACAAAAATGTCACTGTTTCTTTTAAAGTCCAGACCTATTCTTGGTCAGATAAGCAGGTTAGGTACACCATGACCATTTAATACCTATTGTAGGAGGAAAGAACCAGCGGGGCAGTTGCGTAATACATTATCAATGAGAATAGGTTTCATTTTGACAGTTCAACAACATTAATTGCGTTATTTACGTGTTGAGCAAACAAACTTTTCGAACTTATGAAGCAATGGATTAGCAATTTGCTTCAAAATGATTCAGATTCCGGTTTATAGTGTGTTACGCAATTAGGGTGCAGGGCCGCCCAAAAGCGTATTGGATTAACGATCTCGTCAAAGTCGCAGGAAATATTTGATGACCGACGCATGGAACCGGAAAGTATGGCAGAAGAAAGGGAAAATGATATAACGGACCAGTAGGTGATTTTGGATTGTAATGATGATCATGATTGGAGGATTGATTGTAAAGAATTAATGTGAAAGAGTTAAAAGGAATTGAGCTGGACATGTTCTGTCGCATGTTAGATGATCAATGGGCCAGACTTACTACCCAGTGGGTCCCACTTAAAGGCAAACGACATCGTGGCAGGCCCAGACAGAGATGGGGGAATGAGCTAGATTCCTCCGACTCCTGTAACTAAGACTTTACCTTGGCGACTCTGGACAGATGAGGTGGAAAGACATTAGGAAGGGATTTGCCAAGCAGTGTGACAGGAGCCGGATTCGCGCATCGAGGGTTCCGTACAAAGTAGGTACTTATGTAATTACAAATTTACAGTTTTCGGTTTTTTTTCCTTTACTTGTGCTATATGACCTTGCTTCTTTCCAAATTTCATGATTCTAGGCCAACGGGAAGTACGCTATACATTTTGATTCCTTTGAGAGTGTCGAACGTTTTTTGCGGCATAAACACCCGTATCTTTTTTTTTAAGTTACCATAGAAGTTTGATTTTTTCACAGCTTCAAAGGACCGTAGACCTGAGTATATGGTTTTAATTTCAACTCGATATCCCTACGCGTTCCCAAGATAAAGGGTCCTGACAGACGGACGGACGGTCAACAAAGTGATCCTATAAGGGTTCCGTTTTTTCCTTTTGAGGTACGGAACCCTAAAAAAAACGGGAATGGTAGGAGATATATACGACATTTACCTTCTGTCCATATTCATACACTGACATGTAATTCGTGAGCATTCTGATCGCTACTAAATATATGTTAGCTAAGAAAGTTATCGGTACCAGTTAAAAGCATTCATTAACAATGTACTGTGGACTTGATTTGCAATATTGCACCTATTTTGGACTTGGTGACCCAAGTGTGTTTGTGTTTGACTTTGCTATATATTATGTAATTATAATATCTGCTGTATCTTCTTTTTAACGTGTCGATGGCAATCTATATAGTCAGCCCAGATTTAGCTATGTGCTTGGAACCTTCAGTAGTATCTTTCAACTCCGCATGAGCTGTATCTTATACGTGTGTATCTCTGAAAGTTATTTTAATCACAGGAGGGAATTTTGGTTTACTTACCTATCTACTAAAGGAAGTAGTGAACATAAATCCAAAGCTTTGTGTTCCCTTTTTGATGTTATTGCGCAATGCTCCTAGTAATTGAATAGTTAGAATTTAGTCGTTTTATAAGGTTAAATCGAAAAGGAATCAGGTCATAACGATAAAGAATGTCTTTCAAAAATTTCAAGAAAAAAGGTCAAATAAATAATTATTTCCTAAAAAAATTACAAAGGATGTCTGCTTAGCTTTTTCGTTAGGGTCGGCTTCCAGTCTAATCATATGCAGCTGAATACCAGTATTTTACATGGAGCGACTGCTCATCTGACCTCCACAACCCAGTTACTGGGTAATACGGTACCCCTTAATAAGACTGGTTGTCAGACTTTCGGGCTTTGACTACCCGTAACGACTGTCAAAGATCCACGAATGACAGCCAGGACCAAAGGCTTAACATGCTTTCCGAGGCCCGGAGGGGTCTCGGCATGTAAAGATGGTCACCCATTGACAGACCAACCGCGGCAAGCGTAGCTTAACCTGCCCGATCGACCTGTGCGGCTGTTATTAATTAGTCACGGATGTTTCATAACATTAATGTAAATTCTGGAACGATTCCAGAATCAAACTCTAAGCTTCAACTTCCGTATACAGTCCTTAGTTATACTTTGCTAATAAAGCTTTAAATATTCATAATTTGAGACCGACAAATTGCTATTACAAGAACGGAAGAACTATTAACTAATGTAAGTCGTACACGCGAATTAACCGCAGCAGTTTTTTTGCTTCTATAAACTTAACTTATTGAGTGTTAAATACTGACAAAAAGTACCCGATGATTGTATTTATGTATCGCTTGTGAACGTTATGAATAATCGCTGAATTGTGTGCGAATTTATAGTAACACGATAGGAATATATGCTTCAAAAACATGTTTCGGGGAAAAAGTTAAATGCATGGAAGGAAGCGACAGGTACCGGGTGATACTTACACAATGGATAGACGATTACAATTATGACATAAATATTACTATATTAAAAATAAAGACAAAAACAAAGAAATATTACACAAAGAGAACAGAAAGGCTCCCCATTCAACTTCGCAGGAACTCTCAAATATTATGTCTGCTATTCAACCTCCTTCACAATTTCAAAATGCCATCCTATCCGCGGGATTTTTTTTCCGACGCCCGTCCTTCAGATGCGCCTTGCAGGTGGCATCTTAGAAACCTCCTTAAGTTCCCCCCTCACTCCACCGACTTCTACTCTTACTCCTTCACTGTGCACGCGGTGGGGTTGTGGAATTCACTTCCGCCTGACATTAAGGACTGCCAAACTGTTGCAGTTTTTTTTGAATAAGAGTGACAGAACACTATCTTTCCACTTCGTCATAGTTGCGTCATATGTATTTAATATTTTGACTACATTATAATTATTAATATTCTAGTGATATTTATTTTAGAAGTATGTATGTAATTCTCAATTTTATTATGTGAATTGTTTTTGATTTTATGTTACACATGCTGTCTACACCTCTTTATCTACTTTCGTAATAAAAGTATGCTGGAAGAGATTTCTTTACAAATAAGCATCACCTTTATACATATTCTTCTGTTCTTTTCTTCTTGTAAGACTTTCCATCAGGCGTGATTGAGGCCAAGGGCGGGCTCATTGAACAATAAAAAAAAAAAGTGGGAACGTTGTAGATGAACGCTGATTATGCATAATTATGCTATGCTATTTGTGCGAGCACCAATTTTATTTTTAGCGGCTTTAGGAGAAAAGCAACTATGTCATAATGTCTCGGATGCTCCTCCTATAAAATCAACAGCATCCGCCTGTCTAGGTATCCACAATCTCAAGTTTTTTTTTCATAAGTTCACTTTGTCCCAAATAATGCATGGCGTTGTACACACGGCTACACATCAAGCTATACATTTCCAGTTTTAGCTGACCTTGCATTAACATAGGTTTTTCGTACAATCAGAAGTCAGCTTATACTGGTTATGTATAGTTTGATGTGTAGCCGTGCGTACTTCATTGCTTTTATGTTTGATTGAGATGGACAAAATGTATTTGGCTTTTTGATAATAAAAATGATGTCACATGAGTTACATATTTTTGGAGCACTACTGTCCTTGTCACAGGTGGTCCCATGTTTGATTGGATTATGACAACTTTTTTAACCCTTCATTGCGATAGGCTTCATCAGTTTAGCAAGTTTTGGCAATAAAGTATGAACCCCTTGCATCCGGCTCGTTCCTAAAGGAAGGCTATCTTGCCATCTTCCGGAGGTTGAGGTGCAAAGGCCCTTAGAAACCTAACCCTTATCATATCGAATTACCGATATCAGTGCCAAGGCGTTAGTTGAGGACTTAATCGACCAGAGAGAGTTCTAAGTGATAACACAGTAAGATAAAATCAATCAAGTAACGCTATGCAAGGTAGTGAGTGAAAATAATTTCTTAGTTTTATGTTGTCCGTGAAAGCATAAAGCAATATCGCCAATGGCATTACCTGGCATTAACTATTTCTAGTCAGAGCTTGTTATCAAATTTATTAATAGGTAATAAGAAATAATAATATAGGTAATGGGAATAATAGATAGGTACCCGAATAATGCTAGCCGCAAACTACGACCCCACTCTATGGCTGCGCTTGCGACTACATTACACTAAAGAGTGATTTCAAAAAAATATGTAAAAAAAATGAAGACAATCCGAACTGACTGTTTACTTAAAAATCTCCCTTGTCTTAAGAATTTGTTTGCCTTGTAAGGGCGCATTTGTTTACTCAAAAAGGTTTACTAAGTAAAAATGGGCGGAAGGGATGAGCCGGTGTGGTAATTAGAATTTCAAACTAAGTATACAAAAAACGAATCCTTTTGCAATTTCTTCTACCTATAGTATACTTTCTAAAGTTTTATATTTTATAGGAAGTAGTTAAGATTATATTGTAATTACATAAAGCGTTTAGAAATCATAAAACAAGGTGTACCTATTTGAAATAATAGAAAACCTGAAAAGGTGTGATTGTAGGTACCTACTCGTCACTATGAACAACTTTTAATATGGGACTAACCAATCGAAAAATATCAGCTGTGCCCTACATTTTGACGAATTATGCTAACATAAATGTATGGAGCATCTGATTTTTTTTGCGAGTTCGTATTTTCAAAGCATTATTAGCCGGTAGGTTTATAGTTACTAAAATTGTAACATGTAAGAATCAAATCGATCCGATATCTATGCATTTTATAAATTAATATCGCTTTTTGTGTACTTTTTGTCTGTGTGATCGCGTTGAGCTGCTAAACTACCCATACGGATTTTAAAGCGGTTACCAACATCATTTAAATAATTTATTATTCCGGAATGTTTATGTGTATACTACATAAAAAAACTTACATATCTAACTAGCGGCCCGCCCCAGCTTCGCACGGGTGCATTTTTTTTTAAATTACCGAAATTTTCTTTTATACAAACCTTGTCCTGGCAATATTCGCAATAAAATAATATTGCAATTATAAATTGAGATATAAACTATCCTATCTCTCAAGTTGGATGAAACTGCACACAGTGTGCAAAATTTTATTAAAATCGGTTCAGTAGTTTAGGGGTCCATTGCGGACAAACAACGTGACACGTAATTTATATATATTAAGATTTGGTACCCATACAGGGTTATTGGTAAAACACCGCAGCAGGACTGGGTTACTAACATTATAAACAAAAACTTTTGTTCTATGACTTTTTACAAAACACAAAACATTTACCAAAAACAAACCTTCAAGATTTCGTCGTTGTATCTAACTGCCGCTCCTCTCCGCTGAACTTTGTACTAGACACGGCAGTTTGTTTACATAACCAGCGTTTTTTTTTTTTTTTTTGTTTCAATTCGTTGAATTGAAATATTTTATTTTTGTATGAAAGTCTGATGAATTATAATCGCATGAATTAATAAAAGTCATAGAACAAAAGTTGCTGTTTATGATGTAGTCCTGAGAAGTTGTTAATGTTTTACCAATAACCCTGTATATTAAAGTAATCTCGATACTTTGTCAAGTCGTAAAAACCGTGCGAAACAGGGGCGTGTCGCTAGTTAAATATAAGAAGGAGTTAACAACGTGTCCCTTCAACAATGGGTTCACTCCGCTTTATTTTTCATTCCATTTTTTTTAGTTTATTTAACCGTGAATGTTTATCGCCTTCTAAAAATCATTTTGTCTTAGAGAAATGGAAAAAAAGCGAGGATTGTGATTGTAGTCTTTAAGGGACAAAGGACCACCAGTGGTCGGCTCGTGTGCATACCAGCGTTAAATATGTGGGTAGGTACATGAAGGGCATTCCTCGCGAACTATTCTGCTTACAACCATTTATGTCTTGATATATTATCGTCTCTACACTTTGTTTTGGCGTCAAATCTACATCCTTAAACGAAGCTGCAGGATCTCTAATCTACCATTCTCAATATCCGTTGGTCTTTAAGATCTAAGGCCAGGAATTTCTACAATTTATGACCATGGATTTTATGGAGTGGTGACTCGTCGGTTTTACACTTCTCCATGGGCTGGCGAGTTTGTAAGCCTGGTAAGTCCGAATGTGACTTCAATTGTTTTTGTAATAGACATTTGTTGGGACAAAAAGAATCACGAGAAAATTTGACTTTGGGCTGATTTTTCAATCGACTGATAATATTTTATTTGTGGAATAAAATTGACATCTGACAGTTTTTTTTATGGAAGAACTGTCAAAAATTCAATTCAAAATTATTCCTCCGATAAAGTATCTGGCGTTGGAAAAATCAGCCCATAACTGACAGAATCCTACCCTACTAATCCTACTATCCTATCTTACTAATATTATAAATGCGAAAGTTTGTGAGGATGGATGGATGTTTGTTACTTTTTCACGCAAAAACTACTGAACGGATCTGGATGAGGTTTGGCACACATATAGTTTATAACCAGGATTAACACATAAGATACTTTTTATCCCGATATTCCCACGGGATCGAAACTTACGCGGGTGAAACCGCGGGGCGCAGCTAGTAATCAATATACGCATTGAAAAAAACCAGTCAAGTGCGAGTCGGACTCGCGCACCGCAGGCTCCGTGCTTTGTAGGTAGGTAGGTATGTAAATAGTTTTAAAATTATTGGTTTTGTAACGTAACCATAAATTTATGGTTTTCGGATTTTTTCCTTTACTTGTGCTACATGATATTACTTCTTGCCGAATTTTATGATTCTAGGTCAACGGGAACTTATATAAGTAAGTTTTGATTTCGGAACATAAACGCCCGTATCTTTTGATTGCGTTGACTTAGAAGTTTGATTTTTTCACTGCTTCAAGGAGTTGCAGCCTTGAGTATTTGATATCATTTGAACTTGATAACTCCACGCGTTCCTGAGAAAAAGGGTTTTTACTGACGGACGGATAGACGGACAACGAAGTGATCTTATAATAGGGTTCTGTTTTCCTTTTGAGGTACGGAACCCTAAAAAAGACGGATTAATATTTTATTTAAAATGCTTACATTGATACTACTGAATTATTATAAATTAACTGAATTGGTAAATCCTCCTATAAAATATTTGTAACAATAATAATTGTGATCTCTTGCATAATGTTGTAACTTATGTTTACAAATAAAGACCATTGATTGATTACTTGATTGATTGAGAAGGCGAAGTACCTAAGTAAGTACCTCACTCAATGCTCGTTTATAAAATGTGTGAGACAAGGCTTTTGCCACGCAATGGGCCAGTTAGAAACTGATATTATTAGGTATTATTTATTTATTTATTTATTTATATATACTTTATTGTACACCAGAAAATACATAACAAAAAAAAAAAAATTATTACTACAAAATATACAATGAGCGGCCTTATCGCTTTCTGCGATCTCTTCCAGGCAACCTTGGAATGGACAGTGATTACGTGGATATTTAAAAATGGGGTTGTCAGTGGTGCAACATAATATAGATACTATAATAAATACATAGATAATATAATATATATATATACATATAAGCTATATAATAGATACATAAATAAATACATACTAAATATACATACAAACAACGAAAATAAATGACGACTACAGATTATTGCGTTACGAAAACAAGATCACAACAACAAGTAATGCTCCTTCACCAGTCTCTTAAACACAGCTAACGATTGCGCGCGTTTTATTTGAACTGGCAATGCATTCGCGTGCATTTTTATTTGCGTAAAATGATCTTATTTACTCTAACCAGCTTTCTAGCTAAATAATTTTACTTATTTCGCAATAGTAAACTCTCTAAACAAAATGGTTTCTATTGCGAAAATTATGCTTGGTATTTGAATAATATTATAATGTTGAAAACTCTCGAGACTGCTAATTCGGGTGGCCGTCATGGCCAGTGGTCCAATAAACCGTTTTATGCTACATTAAGTCTGTTTTGTTTCAATTTATTTTACTTGTTTATAAAATAAAGCATAATAATTAAAGCAAGTAGAAGAAGATTATTAGCAATCTGAGCTCTTTGAACTAAAGTCGGGGAAAATAATTTGTTAATTAAATGGGCTACCAACTTAAATTATTGTCCATTTATTCGAACCCATCTGTGATTCTTTGAAGCTGTATGATAGATATTGTTATATTGTTATAACACGGCAAATTGACATAGGTAGTGCCAATTTGATATTCAATTAATTTTCCTGAGTGTACAACTTCAGCGGTTACTGGTGATTGACTGCTTTTCAACCATTCATTAGGTACTAAGTGCGGGATATTGCAATATTTCACTTTTCACCTTTATGTGAAAAGTGACAATAATATTGCTAGGATCCAAAACGTCTCATGTAATCAATCTCTTGTTAAGTTTAGATACATGGCGTCATATGTAACAACTTCGTTCATTTTGCTTCTTCGATGTACCTATCTTGTTCGTAAGAGCATGATCAAAAAACGACCTGCTTACATCATTATTGAACAAAGTGGAAAATCTAGACTGTCATAGACTAACAGTCCCCTAATTACTACAGCCAATGGTTTACGCATATCTGTTGTAAAAAAAACTTAAGCTGCAAAAACCACCCTTACCGCTACGACATAAAGTTGCTGCCAATGTCGAATTGTAATCACGGACGTGCAGTTCACTGTACCTACAACGATCATTTACTCTCTTTATAGGATAGTTACATAAGATCTGAGACGATTTAAAACCATATAAAGAAATGTTAAAGGGACCGCGTATGAAAAAAATTGATTCTTTAATAGAAGTTTATAGTTAGATTTTAAAAGCGGGTTTTTAACTCTAGGGGTCTTAGATATGATAGTAAATCTATGATGAACCATTTATTAACTTGATTGGATATTTGATTTTAAGCGACTAGGTTTTAGTGTTATTGAACTGCATTTTCAGAGCCTGCTTTGCTCGTCTGTGTGTGTTGTTAGTTTGATTTAATTATGAGATAAGAGAAGTTATCCTAAGGTACTCGAATACTTATACCTATTTAATAGGTATATTCGTACCTAAATAGGTACGAACCTGCACCTAAATTGCGTAACACATTTCCAATCACAACCTGAATAATTTTGAAGGATAAGTATTTCTAATCCATTGTTCGAAAAAGTCTGCTCAACAACGTAAATAACTCAATGAATTTGTCAAAATGAAAGCTATTGATACTGTCTTAGTGTGTTACGCCATTACGCCACTGAACAACAGTGAACAAAACTCCAGTGTTTTTCAGATTCGTAATTACAAATTTTAGTGAACAAAATTGTGATTACACCCAATACTCGTAGTCTAGCTAGGTAGGTACTAATCGATACGAAGTACAAAGCCACTTAGCTAGGAGCTTCATTTGATGTTACGCTTGGTTCGTAGCGTTGCTTCAAGCGTCAGTGAGATCATTGCAATAGTAATAAACCGTTCATGGAGTTTATTGCACGTTCTTCACCATAGAAACTATATTACGCTTTGAAATGGGCAGCTAGCTTCATCTTTCTGATTGACCGACTCCTTGATAATTTAAAAGCCTATCAATCAGTCATCATCATCATCTGCCTAGCTTTTTGCCAACTATGTTGAGACCGGCTTCCAGTCTAACCGGATGCAGCTGAATACCAGTATTTTACAAGGAGGGACTGCCTATCTGACCTCCACAACTTAGTTAGGTAATACGATACTCTTTGGTAAGACTGGTTGTCAGACTTTAGGGCTTCTGACGACCCGTAACGACTGTCTAAAATCCATAAATGACAGCCGGAACCAACGGCTTAACGTGCTTTCCGAGGCTCGGGGGAGTCTCGGTAAGCGAAGATGGTCAATTGGTCACCCATCTACGGACCAACCAAAAGTGCCAGTAATTGGTTTAATTGAAATAAATGCTTTGATCTTGAGTTTAAAACTTTGTCACCGAGCAATACGCTGCGTAGCACTAAGCACTAAACGAAACACCTAGCAGTGTGGATTCGACCAAAAGCTTGGAGATGTGTGGACCTGGCTTTATTTTGTACAATGTTTTTAACACGTCTTTCCGGTTACATCCTTTTAAACTTATTTAAGGACCGTGTAATTAAATAAACAAGGATGTTTATCAAATCCCCAAGGAGTTGTAAATGGTAATGTCCTTCCGCCATTTCTCTGCCGCGTGCCGTGTTGTATTACAGTACATTTTTCATACACAAGTAACGTACCAGTTACTGATTAGTTTACGAGTTGTTTATTCTTACCTAGTGTGAAACACTCTGTTACATAATATTAAGTATAATACAGGCATAGTTACTATTCAGGCCTTTGAGTATGAATGGAGATAGGTTTTTTTTTGCGTAACTGCACAGGTAATTTCTGATTCAGGGGCATAGCTTCCGCCGTATCAGCCGTAGCAATGATACAGGCCCCAGAGCTACTGGGACGTCCCGACATGTGGAAGGGAATATTCGTAAAATTTTGTCCACAACCTCAAATTCTTTGTGATAAGAGGCCTGTAATTCAAATCATAACAATATTATCATTAATAATTACTTAAGTCAGGATAGGTTAGGCTCCGAGGAGGCTCCGGGCCGGCACCAGTCGGGGGTTGCGGAAAGATCGTACGTTCCCGCGACCTCCAGCGTAGGTGTGAGATGGAACACCGGGGTGGTTTTTAGTCAGTAAGAGTCAGACAGACCCCGCCGCGCGCCCCAGGGCGGCGGACATCCATGAGGATTCTCCACTCTGGAAACAACAAAAAAGGATAGGTTAGGCTCCACTTTTCTAGTTTACTTTCTCGTTCTTAGATTCTGATCGTAAAATCACAATGAAAGCTTAACTTAACCAGGTCCAGAATGCTCCAATTTTCGAGCTCGTTTCGCTTACTTTTTAATGAAAACTTAATCTATAATCCTGTGATTGGCCGACCAAATTGACCATTATGCATGCAGCCAATTATAGGTTTCAGTTTTTTCATAGCGGATAATAGTGTTTTTAGTCACAGATTGGTTATCTGAGTCTAAAAACCCTCGTAAAAAGTGGGCGTTTATGTTCATTGATTTTTTTTTCTGAATCGCTCTATATCTTCAATAGCTTGATTTATTCATACTCTTGGGCTTAGAAAGATGATAAGACAATTCTGTGTTCTTTATTATTCATAACTAATCTTCTACATTCTTAATAACTCAAACAAAGCGAATCAAAAATGATTTTTATTTATTTTCCCACTGTTTGTTCCTAAGTTACATCTTACAACAAATGTAATTATTTAAACATTCAAACCGAGATCTCATCTGTAATTAGCGAGATGTAAGTTTTCCTTTTGTTACTTTTCCATTCTCTCTTTTTGTTAACGTGTAATTCTGGTAGGAAATGTTTGTATTTTTCTTGCGTCTGCGCAACTGCGCAAGTCTAGATCAGATCGATTAGATCGTCTGACAACTAGACTGTGTCAGTCAGCAGCCAGGCGCGGTTACTTTCCAGACTTTTGAATGGATTTCTTTGAACGATTGATTTACTCAAGTAGGTAATGGTCGAAGTATTTGTAGATTTTTAAAAAATCAAGTATCGGTCACTGATTCTGAAATTTGATGATCTTTAACAGACATTACGGGTAGTCAGAAGCTCGAGAGTCTAAAAACCAGGTTTACTAAGGCTGCTATCCCACTGGCGTTTTACGAGCATCGGCGTCTCTCGAACGTCTGCGCAGCGTCAACGTTGCGCAGACGCGACGTTGACGCCGCGTCGTCGCGTGACAAGCATTAACGTTCGCTGAACGCGACGTCAACGTCGCGTCTACGCAACGTTAACGTCGCGTTTGTTGGCAACAGTATCATGTGTGCGACGTTAACGTCGCGTTCAGCGGACGTTAATACTTGTCACGCGCAGACACGACGTTGACGTCAACGCTCGTAAAACGCCAGTGGGATAGCGGCCTAAGGGGCCTAAGGGGCCTAAGGGGTTGTGTTGTAGAGATCAGGACTCAGGTAGGTAAAATAATTAAAGTAAACAGCATCCAGTTAGACTGGAAGCTGGGACTGATTTAATAAAATAGTAAGTAGATACCTATCTGTGCTTTATTTTATTTGTCTTCTGAATTTCTAAACTACATACATAAATTAGTTTAGGTCTATATCAGTCTGTAAATGTCGCCAGCGACTGTGGATCGAGCCTGCTACGAAATATTTCTGAAGGACCGTCTGCACTTACCAATTGGTTGGCTATTGCGGCATGCTCACATTCACAGTTATTCTTCTACCTATTTTCTTTCAATTGAATCTACCTACAATCCTACATCGTGAATCAGAAATGTGTGGCCTTAAGGTAGGGTGGTACAGTCAACAGCAAAAGTAGATGATGAAAATCAGAAATTTAATACTAATTAACGAACGGAGTTCGCGTCAGAACTGTGTGGCGTCGAAGTAGTAAACGTTTGGTGTAATTTACTATCACATAACGACACTTCGACGCCACACAGTTCTGACGCGAACTCCTTTCATTAGTATTGAATTTCTGATTTTCATCATCTACTTTTGCTGTTGACTGTACAGACCATCAAACTCAAAAAATATCTGCCGTCGCATACCTTTGGGTCGAGTAGGCATTGAAGTTTTGTATGAGACAGCAGATTATTTTCTCGCGATCACGATGTTGGTCTCGTAGAGAAAGTTGTTCAGTTTGATGGTCTGTAACACTCACACAATTCTGATACCCACACGATGTATACAATTTTATCTTTGAGCTGGTGCAACATTTTCAATTAACGATATTCTGCATAGTCACACATTAATGGAAACTGCATTACGCTAATTTGATGTCTATTAAGATCTTTGTTTTTAGACTTCCTTCTTTTAACAAAAGAGGTTTTTTAGTCACCTCAGTTTTTTATCGAACATTGAAATCCAAGGCCTTACCCTATGTTATACAAAAGATATAATATAATAGATATTCTTTAGTTACATAACTTTTTTTTGTTTGCTTGAATATTTTGATCGATATTCAATTACGTTGTAATCAAGTTACGACGCCCGCTCTGATAATTATGAAGAATTTGATCGTTCTAATAGAAAGGTGCTAATTTATATTATTGTTCTTACGTATGGAATATTTTCTGTTACGTAATTGATTAGATTGTCTTTGTTGGGACCAATTTGATCAATTGCTTTGTGTTTTATTGCATTAACGTTTTTTATTTGTGTGATGTAACTTGTACAAGTCAGTTTCTGTCTGTAGACCTATAAAGGAACAATATACATTTGCTTTCAAAATTTCACCAATTGTCTTAAGCCCATGGTATAGGGGGCTAAGACCTAGGGTACGAATCCCGACTCCGGTCTGCTGCAATTTTCCTAATCAGTGGATCGAACACAGAATCCCAAGAGTATTTGAATTTAAGGAAAATCGTCTACTTTTACAGTATGAGCTAAAAGAAATTAATTTACCTGTCATTGCTTTATTTTTAATTATTTTTACCTATTCTGGTATACCTAATAATTTTATTCTAGATCACATATCACCATGTAATATTTTCACTTATAATAATTATATAATTAATGTATACAAAATATTGAAAACATTTTTAAAAGAGTAAAAATTGAGTTTCTTCTCCGTATGAAACTACATTTTAGAGGACGCGACTAAAATCAATTAAATTTTGACGTTAAAAAGTAGGTACCTTTTGTGTGCCTATTTGAAATAAATGATTTTATTTTGACTTTGAATCATTAGTCCTAACACCAAACATCGCGATAAATATCAACATTAATTAGCCGTAGTATTAGCGTTTCGTTAGTAACCTGACATTTCACTACAGATTTATGGCCACAATGATTTATGTACCAGAAAATGTTGTGCTACCACAAATCATCTTATAGTAACAAACTATCAATCATTCTAATCTTGCTAATATTTTAATTTATGTGTTAATACGCCCACTCCTAAGTAATCATAGAAACAACGGACATCTTAATCAATTATATACGATTATGGCTTGGTGGTGTCAGTGTTATGGGTTTAAAAGTTAAAAAAAATGGCCGGCCTTTGATTAAAGTAAAATGTTCCGTACGTAAGGAAGTAATCCTCCTTCCATCTTTTACCGGGATCGCGGACCATGAAGGAGTGGTGGGAGGCCTTTGTTTAGGAGAGGGACAACGTAGGCTAGATAAAAAAAGAAGTATTTAAAAGTAGATTTCCTCGTTCTCCTTTATGGTTTCCATTTTCCATCGGCTATCTTTCCCTCATAAGACCCTCCCTTTCCCCCTTTGTGCTAACTAGTTCCTTTAGCAGTTCCTTTGATGGAACTACTGAGAATTTTTAGATCAGTAGTTCCTTTGCAAAAGCTAAAGGAACTACTGAGACTAGATAGTTCCTTTAGCAGTACTCTTGAAGGAAACAAACATATTTATTGCTATCTGCTGCTGCCGCATGCTGGCCCGTAGCTTTGCTTATTGTACTAAGGAAGTAAAGATAACTCTTTTAAGGGTGTATTGCATATTATAAATGCAATCAGAACCAACGACGTTAAGAGAGACTGTATGTGAAAAAGTAATCAAAATAGAAATTGACTAATTTAAAAGAGTTAGACCGAATGAAATAGTGAAGTAAGTGGATAAACTAAAAAGTGGACTAATTGCGAAAGATTAGTCAGTCTCAGTAGTTCCTTTAGCTTTTGCAAAGGAACTACTGATCCAAAAATTCTCAGTAGTTCCTTCAAAGGAACTTCTAAAGGAACTAGTGAGCACAAAGGCCCTTTTTTTGTAAGCCAAGCAGAGTTGCTGCTTTGAAGGGTATGGGCGGAAGGTGTGATTTACAAGCTTCATATTTATATCTGAGATAGTATCCAACGACGGCGCTGATCAAACCGTCAGTTGGGCCGACTAAGGACTTGTTTGCCACCAGATGACATGAGAAAACATTCCCAATGATTTAAGATACGTCGATATCAAGCTGTCATTTGACAGACGTATTGCCTGTAACAAAATGTATGGGAAGAGAAGTTAATTGCGTATCCGAGGACCTCCAACATTCACATAGTAAAAACTACATTAAGCACCTATTTTCGCATGACGAAGGAGCGTGTCAATAATACGGGAACCTATTCACGAAGGAAGGTATAAGATTCTCATAGCAAGGGATTCTCGAAATACATGGTATTATGGTGTTTTTATCCCAACAAACGGTACACTTCCACTTAGTACACATCTTAAATACATGCTATGGTTACGAATGATGAATGTATAGCCTGCATTGTTACGCTCACATTATTTTATAGTTTTACGTTATTCTGATTTCAATAATAGTCCCACTGTACTACATTTCGTACTGTAGATACATAATTACATAGCAATAATTCATTGAATAATGAGTTGCAATTTACTGATGTGATTAGCGAAGCGGAGGCCGACTTCGTGAGCGTCAAAATGAAGGGACCAAACCTCCTATGTCTGTCATACATATATAAAAAAATAATACCATTAATCTACTATTTCCTACCTTTGCTGTAATTTTAGCTACCTCACTATATACATAATATTTTAACATAATGCTTGGTCCCTCCATCATGATATCAAGATGGAGGGACCAAACTAATAGACTACTCCTGGGCGGTTTATTTTCGATCTTCGAAGGATAAATATTTAATACCTATTTACTACCTTCTAATCGTGCAATATTTCTTACGTTAAAGTTTATTTTAACTATCCAAAAAAAAAATAAAGAAATAAGTAGGTACAGTCAACAGCAAAAGTAGATGATGAAAATCAGAAATTCAATACTAATGAACGGAGTTCGCCCACAGAACACATAATTATACTCCTAACGGAGAAGAATGCCAACTCCTTACAAATTTTAGTAGAACGGTTTTGCCAGCGCCATCTATATTCGTCCCGAGAAAACAAATTCGTATGGCGGTAAATTCAAACGTTTGATTATCATCCCCAGAATATTTAAAAACATGGTTTTTTGGTAGGTACATTCTCTTGTAAGAAAACTCAACTTTGAGCTTCTTACAAGAGAATGTGCCTACCAAAAATCCTACGAGTGAATATGTTAAAATAAAACAATAAATGTAAATAGTTCCTTATATATTTCAAGTTTAATTACAATTTATTAATAATGTGTTCATGTTATTGGATTCAAATGCTTTTTTTACAATATGTTTTCAGTAGCCTCAGAATACAGACTAAACCAGAAGTTACAAGGTTACACAAAAACAATTCTCAAAATGTACTCAAATAGTAACAGTAGATCAGTAGCAATAGTGACAAAATTATTTAGTCATATAAGTAGGTAGAGTAAAAAAAAATGTTTTATATAACAAATTGTGAAGATATATGGTAGATTATGTTTTACCAAGAATTTATTATTCTACTAAAACAACACGGTTTCATAGATTTGGTCCACAACTTGCGTGCAGGTGAAGCAGCGAGATATTTTATGATCATAGAAACATTGCTTACAAACCTATATTCATGTCAGTTATGTTATACAAATTTGCTTCATTTAATTGCTACATTTATTTAGCAAACATAATCTTCTCCCTTTCACTCTTCACTTTGTTAGTGGTTTGTGTCCGTCTATCTGATCCTTCAGGTTTATTGGCCAAGAATCTATGTGATGGACCAGCTTGTGATTTTTCCATATTGATAAATACATGTTCAGTCTGAAATAAAATTATTCATCATTACAGGGCCTTCATACGTATTATTATTATCTATTCTTATAATCATGAACAATAGATTTTATACTGTTTCTACTTAACATTGGCAAACTACAAATTACAGGTTTAAAAAGGTTAGGTAAACTTGGTAATTTGTTCTACAAGTTGGGGAGTAATAATTCATAAACAAAGCGATATTTTAGTCCTGAGCTGCGACGTTTTTCAGGTACATTTACTTACCGAATAAGGGTTCGAACTCCGGGTTTAGGAAAGCGGAATAGTTCCACGTTATGTATGTTCGGCTGGTGAACAGCCACACTTGAAACATTTCCTTTTATTTTCATCCAATTCACAAAGTTTCAAAACACAACTAACCGTTAGAGATCACAAAATAGAGTCACTGCAAAGAGTACTTTGGTCACTGTCTCAGATCTCGTGGAACACGAATAACTGCACTTTACAGACACTAAACGGAAGGACGAAAGCTCAACTCGACGTTTTATGCAATACAAGTCACAGAAATACTGAATGAAAACGAAATATTCTGCTGGCAAATCACACTTGAAACTCGGAAAACAGAATTTGATTTCTTGTAAAAGAAAAAAAAAACCAGTCACATAGTACATACAATGAGCCTGTGTTACAACTTGAAAATTGGTATTGGGGTCCTTGATATATTTTTTAATGTTGGCAATGTAATATTTCTGCCCTAGCTACTTCTTCTACATTAGCCCATACAAAGTTGATACCCCCTGAGTTCGCCTCAGAACTGTGTGGCGTCGAAGTGTCGTTATGTGATTGTAAATTATACCTTACTAATACTAATTAAACATTTACTACTTCGACGCCACACAGTTCTGACGCGAACTCCGTTCATTAATTAGTATTGAATTTCTGATTTTCATCGTCTACTTTTGCTGTTGACTGTACAACATACAAAATTTAATCGTAGTAGCATTAATAAAGGCGTTTTTTTTTTTAAAATAAGAATAGCACAAAAATATCTAGCTAATATAAAATGTATCTTTAATTTTTAATTATTACTATTTATTGGTTCATTTTATTTAATTCTTGTAATACTCAATATAGGTAAACACAGAAAAATATTAAAGGTAGTTCTAAAACATAGTCGATGGATTGCATTGTAGATGCTGTTTGTGATAGCAAAAAAAAAACAATAAATAAAATGAACCAATAAATAGTAATAATTAAAAACTAAAGATACATTTTATATTAGCTAGATATGTTTGTGCTATACTTATTTAAAAAAAAAACGCCTTTATTAATGCTACTACGATTAAAATTTGTACACACTGCATCAGAGAAAAGGAACCCCGCCAAGACTTAAACAATATCGCCCGAGCGACGGCGGGCGCGTCACATGACTAGCCCCGCCGCCGCTCGCCGCACCCGTCTTTGCCTGAGCATCCACCGATCCCACTCAAATATTATTGCAAGTTTTTAATAATTATAAATTATGGTATTTTTTTGGCTTCTGGCCGAACCGTGTACCAAAAATAACTTACAAAAAGACACTTTACGTGCGGTTAAGGATATGAACCCGCATCACCAGGCGCCAATCGATCATCTCCTATACCGTGTCTTATACCACTAGGCTATTGACTCAGTTAACATCTCAACAAAAAATCGAATAGCATTACTCCTTTTATCGAACAAGATTGATAACGGTCTAATTTTCTAGATATTAAGGTTTAAATGTCAACTTCCACCACGTGTTATTATAACACTAGCCTTACCGTCTTGTTTTACAAAATGCAATACGTAACTCTTCAATTAACTAAGAGATAAGTTTGAAATTAGCATAGATTTCTTGTTTGGTTGAATAGAATGTGCTTGATTCCGATTGTTGCACTACCGTAATTTTACTTCAGAAACTTAACTGCTGTACGAACTGCGAGTTAAGGTTGAATTTAGAATACTTCTTCGCCTTATTTACTAAACTGTGATTGAGGGTATAATTACTTTTCAAATCGTTTCGTTTTCGTGCCGATCCGCTTGTGTGTATATCTTCGTCATAATATTATCTAATTTATTATGTTTTGAACAGTTTATTCTATTAACTGATAGTATGGTCCGACCAACAACTTTTTTGAAGGCTAAAATTGTTGTTCTCTGGGAACAGGCAGGAGCAAAGCATAAAGAAAATAGCACGAGATATGGGCATAACGATACTATAGACTGTGGATAAAGCTGGAGAGCGCTGGAGTGCCGGCAGAGGTTGTCTCAGTGTTAAGGCATTGGTATCGATACCAGCCAAACCAGGTACGATGGGCTGGGGCTCTCTCCCAGGAATATGGCATGGAGTGTGGCGTGAGGCAAGGGGGCATTACTTCTCCTCTGTTGTTCAACCTATACGTTAATGACCTCATTTGTGAGCTCAGCAGTACTCATGTGGGTTGTTTCGTGGATGGTGTTAGCGTCAATAACATCAGTTATGCAGACGACATGGTACTGCTGGGCCCATCGGTGGGCGCAGTTTGTAAACTAGTGGCGATATGTGAGGCGTACGCGGCGGAGCATGGGCTGAAATATAACTGTAAAAAGAGTGAAGTTCTCGTTTTTAAGAGTGGAAAACGGGGTCCACTTCATGGTCCGCCTATTATGCTTAATGGCGCGGCTCTGGCAGTGGTGAACAGTTTCAGGTATCTGAGGCACATTGTGACAGACGATTTGCAGGATGATGCTGACATTGAGAGGGAGCGCAGAGCATTGGCAGTCAGGGGGAACATAGTTGCGCGTAGGTTTGCTCGCTACTCGAGGGAAGTAAAGATAACTCTTTTTAAGGCGTATTGCCAGTCCTTTTACTCGAGCAGTTTGTGGATAAAAAATAAATAATACTATTTTTTTTTGTTTTTTCGTAATATTGTGGAAGTTCATTGAGTGGAACCCTTTAAAACTAGGCGTTCAAGTGCTGACATCAAGAAGTATTCTATTACTTCTTGATGTCAGCACTTGAAATTGAGGATGTCTGTCACTGTCTACAATAACAGTGTCTGTATCCTCTCCGTTATTAATAGGCAATTTACTCGGCAGATTGATTGTGTAACTTATCTGATAATATTGTATTGGAACGTATGAGCAAGTGTTAATAATTCCTAATATTTGTGGCATGATTATCTCGTAGTTAATCAAAAATAAATAACCTTTATTATTATCAATCCAGTTACTCTTGTTTACAAATAGTCTTGTATATGTTAACGATGCACCATGTGACCTCACATATTTTTCTAATGTTGTGTTAAAAGGGTTATCAGAAAATGTGGTAAAAAAGAAAGATGTATATTGCTATACTATTATAGTTTAGCATGTTGGTTCTTCCTCTGTAATTCACAGGCACAAATGACAACTTCAAATAAATAAATAAATATTGTAGTTGTTTCTAGAAATATCTATACAGGGTTATTTGAAAAACACCAGCAACCTCTTAAGAGACCATTGTACTCATCATTATGAACAACTTTTACTATGGGACCTGAAATCGCGAAATTAAAATTATCTGTTCCCTACATTTTATCTTCGTCTATCTCGTAAAATGTAGTAGGGAACAGCTGATTTTTTTTAACCGTCGTTATTTTGTGTTTAGTTAATATTCTAAGTAAATAACGCCAATTTACACAGAAAACTATATACTCAACCAGGAAGTGGATTCTACGAAGTCCTAGAAATGTAATTGGAGAAATAAATGAATATTGTTTATGCAACATGCCTAGTTTTTCTTACAAACCTCATACCTACTTTAAAATTTGATTTCTTAAATAATAATTAACGAAAAACACCTATAAAAAAAATCTCCTCCGCGGATTTGAACTCATGACCTGTGATGATGTTAAGCCGCAGTCTTAACCACTAAATCAACACGCCATTAACGTTTCACTAAAAACATTAAATGGTTTGGTGTCATTACCAAGGGGGGTTCCTTTTCTTTGAAGCTTACTGTACCTACGTTGTACCTACTTATTTCTTTAATTATTTTTTTTGGCTAGTTAAAATAAACTTTAACATAAGAAATATTGCACGGTTAGAAGGTAGTAAATAGGTATTAAATATTCATCCTTCAAAGATTGAAAATAAACCGCCCAGGAGTAGTCTATCAGTTTGGTCCCTCCATCTTGATATCATGATGAAGGGACCAAGCATTATGTTAAAATATTATGTACATGGTGAGGTAGCTAAAATTACAGCAAAGGTAGGAAATAGTAGTTTAATGGTATTATTTTTTTATATATGTATGACAGACATAGGAGGTTTGGTCCCTTCATTTTGACGCTCACCCGACTTCCCTGTGCAGAATTCACACGTACTTCTGTTTTTATTGGCGGTTATTCACGGCTATACTGCTAGTAAATTAGGCTTTGTTTAAATTCTGGTTCTGAAGGAGATTTGTTGATGTGTATTTTGCACCTGGCTTATTGCCAGCTAGTGCCAGAAATAGGTTCTTCCTTAATACATAAGAGTCAATCTAGAGTCTAGACAAAATCAAACCGGTTGCTAATTTAATTGTAATAATTGTTTTTTATGACATTATTTTTTTTCTGTGATTAATTTAACTCTCTCGAAATTCGTCTACCGTACATTTATACCGTATATTTGTAAATATGTGGCACCAAGTAGGATCTACCACTCTAGCTTCTGCCCGTGACTTCGTCCGCGTGAAAAGTCTTGTTTAACATAACATTATATCTTATGACACTAGGCAATACAGTAGCTTCTTAATAGTGAAATAATTTTTGGAATCGAATGAGTAGTTCCGAAGATTAGCCGCTACATACAAACTCACTTTTACCTCTATACAATATAAAAAGTATATATAATTTGTTTTTCTACCATTGTTTCGTTTTGGTACTTTGTATCTATATTTAATGTATGTATGTATGTATGATATATTTAATGTTTGAAGGTATCTTCTGCTACCTATTTTAGGATTCATCAGCCATAACGCGTCTCTGAAATTGCAGATATGAGGTTCGTTTACTTATTAAGGCTACATAGTGTCGACTTTTGTTTTTCCTACAAAGATCAGCAGTTCACTCTCAACAGAGTTATGCCTCAGACTTTCAGCATGCCCTTCACAGTTTCACACATAGCCACCAGCCTTCTCAGACCAATAATTGGCGCGCTGAGCAACACTATGTCAGCTGCATAACTGATGTTATTTACCCAAAATAATTGTTACTCAGCTACTCGATTAGTTCATTCACACACACGCACACAGAAGTAGCAAGAAAGAATCTCCCCACTTGACACAGTTACGGCCGAACCGCCGAACCCCACCAGTTTTGGCATAATGGAGGTAGAAAAACCTATCTAACTCTGGTTTTAACGTCCCAATAATCTATATCAGTAGCGATCTGTATGATTATATTATTATACTGGCAGTTATGATTATACTGGTTAGGTACCATCAGTAGCGATCTGTATTTAACTGAATATAGGTTATTGGGTTCGGCCGTTAATCTGATTGGCATACCAGTAAGACAAGATGACAAGATAGCTGTAAGTTTGGCAGGGACACCCGCTCGCTGCAGCTTTCTCCATAATATTCTGTAATAAACCAGATTAAAAGCTTTATAGAGGTCCAGGAAACATGCGTATACCTATAGGTGTTTTGCGGTTGGTATAGAATTTGTCAGTGTGCTTCAAACTCAGTGTAGCACTTTCGTTAGGTAACCCTTGCCGGAAACCAAAGTGTGCATTTTGTAGTCTGAGATGACAATCGAGGTGCGTAACGAGCAAATACTTTACCGATAATTGTGGCTAATGAAACTAGTATATATTTAGTTTTCTCCGTTGTCCTGTCACAAAATATTCTGCGAGTATTTTTTTTGTTATACTTTTTAGGAGAAAATCTGGGGATTTTTCCTTTTTTTCTTTACTGCAGCTCTAACTTCTTTGCAATCAAAGAGGAATGGGTCAGATGTTTTAGAAGGGCAAGAGGAATCAAAATCAGGCACCTGCACTCTACAACTAGTTTGTGAATTGGTTCTATCTTAAAGTGGTCTAATTACTGACCCTCCAATTAGTTTGGTTTTGATGCACTGTATATAACTATTTACCGTTTGAGCTCCAGTGTGTTTATAAGTCACTTGACATATCTTGAGAGAACACTGCTGCGGGTGGTACATAATGTACTTACATATCATTAAGTTAAGGCTAATCTGGTTAGATACCGTTAAATACATTATTAGTACGAAGTTAAGTAACGTTTTCCGCATAGCTTGTTTTCAGCTCAATAAATATCGGATAAAGGCAACCATAAAATGCTTAACTCGTTAAATAACTTATTTATTGTGTGCTTTCGTGATTATGTCATAATTTACAAGATCATTAACCTATTAGAACAACTAAGTAAAACTTAGCACATTATTGTGTTGGTGTAAATTCTTCCCAGCTTAAGTACGGGGAAGCGGTGTAAGGAAGACATTACGTAGTCTTTACTTATGCTGTGGAACGAGGAGACTGCCATGGTAATCCAAGAATAGTCCGAGAGTAAAAATCGTTTTAACCTGAAACTTTCAGTCTTTCTCTTTGTTACGTTCAGCGAGTCTCAGGCCCCTATAAAATAACCTCACTTAAAACTCAAGTATTTGTGTAAAACCACTTGCATAATGTATAATCAGCCTATAATGTTCCCACTGCTGGGATACAGGCCTCCTCTCTGTGAGAAAGAGTGGGCTGTAATCCACCACACGGGCCCAATACGGGTTCACAGATGTCACATGTCTTCGAATTTTGGTTCTAGGACTGTCGGTTTCCGCAGGATGTTTTCCTTCACCGTTTTAAAAGCAGTGGTCCGCAGGAAGGTAACTTGCGTAATACCTATATTGCGGTTGAAATCAGAGCTCTGAGTGGAATACCTCAATTTTATACATAATAAATAAAACTAAAATACCACACGACACATATACACATACATATTAGAAGTTTTATGCTTTCTTAGATTTGACTGACACACTCATATAATTATGTGTGTCAGTCAAATCTAAGAAGGTTTATTATTTTTAATTATGTACACATAAATAAACCTTATGAAGGTTTACTATAATAATTATTTAACTTAGAGTCGAAACATCACATCAGTAGATCGCACTTACCTATGCGATCGATTCATGAGCGGGTAGCTAGTACCTATTTACCTAGAGTAAGTATGTAGCTATTTTAGTTACTAAAAATGTAATCAATAGGTAGGTAGGTACTTAATTTTGTGGCAAGAAAGCTGTGGTCAGGGGCTTCATTTAGAAATGTTTCCACATTTTGAGCTGTGAATATGCCATTTGTAGTTTTCCAGTTATAAATATCGTCGTAAGCTTTCATGTACCTACGATTCCTTGGACTTTTCTGGGAGTAGATTTTTGGCAATGTCAATAGCTTCGGATTGAATGTACTCCGGAGTCAAATCACTATCGTCACTCGACATTTTTGTGAGAATTTATAGTTTAGGTAAGTTGTTGCAAAGCAAAGCAATTTTCAGTATTCACGCGTTTTTTTGTGTTCGTTTTTTTTAAAAATATTTTTCTCTTGGGGCCAGTTCTATTTTAGAACAATTTACCTATTTTTTAGTGCAGATCTTAATGGTGAATGCATGGAATTAGTATGTACCTACGACCTATCGTAAATATTCGTAAGTATGCGATGTCTAATTTATGTTCCAAATTCAAATCACATTAATGACCAGAGCCCTGCTATGACATACAATTTGACATTGTCGAGCACACCACCTGCTCGCTAAAGTGAAATTATAATGTCATATAATAATAATAATACCTATCCTCCCCGACCGATTTCGGTCACGGTGGTCAATCTCAACGGAGATTAGCCAGGTACGCAGGAGATATTATAGTGCACAAGTGTGCGCGCAGACACAGGTGCACTCTCTGTTCCTTTACTCTCATAGTCCGATGGGACGGCAATCCGACACGATCGGAGAGAGATCAGGCGCAGGACCCACGGCTTTACGTGCTTTCCGAGGCACGGGGGTATTAAACCGCCAACTTCCCAAACTCCGGACGGTTACTAAGAAATTCCTAATGGAAAAAGTCATTAACACTTTGTCCGACCCGGGAATCGAACCAAGGACCCCATGTTCAGCAGTCGCGCTTGCAATCACGAGACCAACGGGGCAGGAATGTCATATAAACCTAACCTAAAGCAAGTCATTTAAGCCCTTGACTATAGCCCTGAATTTCATTATGACCTGCTGGTCATTAATGTGATTTGAATTTGGAACGTCAACTGAGAAAATCGTATGGAAACATTAACAAATAAAAACTTTTTTCTATTAATGTACCTACAGGTAGACAAAAGAGTTCTCACTTCATAGGTTTTTTTAGTCACCGTCGACGAACAAAATTATCGGTTGGTGTGGCGCGTATACCCCCCGCATTAGAATGTTGGATTTGGGCTGACGCTCCATTGACGATATTATTTATTATGTTTTTGACGAAAATGCATGGGATTAGATTGAAAAAATAAAAATAAAACTCGGTAAGCAGTACCTAGATATGTTATTTTAGTTCAATCTCAGATTCAGTTGATGTCACCAACTGCATCAGACTGCTTGAAAGTTGAGCTAATTTTGAATCTCGGTTGCAGTCAGGTTTTGATTTTATCATTTTATTTTAATTTTAATTATTTTAGGTAGATTGAAAATCTTGCGTATTTTAACTTTGTAAGTATCTATTTTTTAGTGTGTTATATTTTTGGAATCATCTCCTCAAGCCCTTTATTTTGACACCCCACATAGTAATGGTACTATTTTTTTTCATTACCTTACTTTTTGTCCTCTAAATCCGCGACTTAGATTTTATAAACACTAAACCTAGACCCAGGTATCTATCGACACCTCATGTATTAAAATCCGTCGGGCCGTTAGGGTGCTTCGAGGGTATAAGGAATTCTACATACAAAACTACATAGTTAAGTACGCATAAAAACATAACTCAGTCCTGACACGTAGTCGGGTAAATAGTGTATGACACTGTATTATAATCCCCGGTTATTACTACTTACTAAACTACTAATTCGATAGTCGAATTGGTTTTTATTACCTCGCAGTAGGTGCATAAAGTAGAGTATTGTCCGCGGGGATAAAGTTGTCTTCGTCTTGGGCGAGCTTGAATCCTGAACGCAACGAAGTATTTTAGGGCTTCCGAGCGAGCGAGAGAGTTAAGGCTAGAATCCATGCGCCCGCGACAGTAAGACACTGCTTTATCCTCTTAGTTAATATTCTATTACTAAGTAATGCTTGAGTCTAGAGTGAGGTTCTATAATACAGGGTATTATAATACAGGCTTACTCTTAAATTTAATTCCGATAGATCGACATTGGAATTGTGATGTTTCTTACTCTTGAGTTCGATGCTAGCGCCAAATGGTTTTTAAATTGGGTGTCCATTTTGGGGAACTAAGTGGAATTGAGATCAGGCTTGGCGTGGGGTAAACGGTACTCTTGAGTTAATTTTGACAGCTGTGTATTACGTCAATATTGCGTTGGGATAGTTTGTTGATTGTGATTTTTCCAATTTGTTTTGCGTTGTGAAGTGGTTTTCAGTCGGTAATATGTATAAAATATGGCACGATAAGCAGTAATATATAGTGTTTTACTTAATTCCCATAAAAAACAATTGAAATAAAGACAATATGAGCGTCAGATGGTGACAAAGCGTTTTCGATGAATGAATACGAATTTAAAGCAAATTATAGAGAGAGCATGGATTTCATTCCTCTTTCGTATTACTTACATAACAACATTTATAAATCATATCTCTATATAATAAAAACTTTTTAGAACATTAACTTACTAAAATCGGACTTTGGCATGTTTTCATTATGTAAAATTCTTTCTATCTCTAAAACCCGTGAACCGATTTACATAATTCAAATGGGAATATCAGTTTTAATCATAGTTATTTCATTTCACAGTAAAATCACGCAAATATTCCTATAAAAAAAAACCTCGTTTTCAAGTTACGCCAAAGTTATAATTAATTTTATGATTTCAATCGTTTCTTACGCCCAAGTGAATTTAATACGTTTCAAATAATCAATTATATATAACTATATATATAATATTTATTTATTATCCTTGTTATTTAAAGGATAAAGAATTTTAAAGCCCTATCGTAAGTAGGTTTATCGTAATGAGTTGAACAACACTATTGCGGTCTGTAACATAGCGTAACTTCACGTGTATCAAAATAATAGTGGAGCAAATTCAATTTTATTTCAATGTTGACAATATTGTTTTCAAGAGTACCAGTTGACGCGACTGTAAAATTAACATTGGAATCGTATTGGCATTCATTGGAATTAAAATTAGTTTCAAGAGTAAACCCCCAGGCCTCAGTCTCCATAGACCTAATAATCATAGTAATAGTGGAAACTTACCCCAAAATCTTTCAATTGTTGCTTAGGTACTTTCAGTACGTTCAGCAGTTACGAAACCTGATAATACCGTTAATTTTCTAACGCATTCGCCTCGTAAAACTGTTACATCCAGGAAATTAAATGATTCGCCTTATTTGATGTTATACAATGTTATATCGCCTATAAACATAAGTGGGTAACAAAACAACATATTGGATAAATTATAATCATTATACTGCTTGAGCAGAACATAAATACTAAGTAGATAGATTGGCTATTGGTAATATGTACCTACTACATAATCTACAGCAGTTAGCAGCAATTAGAAGTTTCGCAAAATTTACTTCCTCTTTGTAAAAAAAATTGGGATTTCGTGATCAGAGATCAAAAGACTGCCTCCTTGGTCTAGTGGTTGCAAGCGCTACTACTGAGCATGAGGTCCTGGATTCGATTCCTGGGTCGGGAAAAGTGATATTGTGTTTTCTCAACTGGAATTTCTCAGTAGCAGGGCAGCCCGGAGCATGGATTTTTGCCGGTTGTTGGCAATAGGCACGTACCTTATTACATGGGACTTAAACATATATTTTCGAAATGTACTTCTTTTTCTTCGTGTTGCTGGCACGACTGTATTATAAATCTTGTTTTCCCATAACTTTGCCACCTCCACGGCGTTGTCGGTAATCGAAATGTACTTAAACTATAATCTGTAAAATTTCTTTAATACATTTTCAACTTTATCGCTAAAGCATAAGGTTCAAAGTTGATTGGGAAAATTTAACAGTTTCGGGTAGCTTGATGTGCTGGCGTCTGTACAACCATGTACTATAAGATACAAGTCTGCCTAACCCCTCGGGAAATACAGGCGCATGCGTTATGAGTTTAAAAGACTTGCCAAAATTCCTCAGTTAAATTGTATCAATCAATCAGTGCCCTTATCTTAAGTTCTTTACGTTCAACGCTGCATGAACGTTACTTTTACTTCTATGCATCTCTACAAGCCGTCATATCAAAGTTCGCTTCCTTCCTAGCCATCTTTTACTAATAACACTTATTCCTCTTACTTCGTCTTTCACTTAAAAACTTAATATCATAGTACATTATGATACATGTGTGCTATGTTGATTTTATACCCGAGGCGGTATTATACGCGCGAGCCGGAGGCGAGCACGATAAGGAAACCGAGTGTATAGTGATCAATGCACACGCGTTTCATACGACACACGGTTTTTCAACACACTTAGGTACGAAGACAAAAACAGACCTGTATTGTTAATATTTAACTCTTATGGAAAATGGCGAGCCGGTTTTGTTTTTCCACGCGCCGCGCTAGCGTTGCGCCCGCAGGTGTAAATAGAGGCACTGACAACAGATAAACCGAAAAAAATAATACACAAAATAATGTTTAGACTGATCGTAGTGTTGTCGTATGTCACATTGTAGTTTAGTTGGTATAGAATTAGAAAGTACTATTGGCTTAAAGAAATATACAATAGTTAATTAAGAATCCGCAATAATAGAACGCCAGGCGGGGTCTTTTCCGTTTGGCTCCGGGAGGGACCACGGACAATTTAAGGTAAATACGCAGTAGTAGACCGCGAAATTCAAATTTTCTTACGTTTTTTGCAATTTGCAGGTCAGTACAACCTGTTGCAGGTATATTCAAAATATGATTCGCGAGTCTAATAGATATGTACTTATTTACAGAACTTTTCCATAAGAGATTTGTTCTTATAGAACAAATCTAACTTAGAAAGATGTATTAATGATTCTAATCATTATAATTATGTAAATACGTACCTGTTATAGTCGCGAATCATATTTTGATCAAGACACAACCTCACACTGACCTGAAGATTGCAAAAAATGTAAGAATTCACTGCGCATTCAACTTAATCACGTTAAGGTAAATAAATTTTAATTCATTTTAGAACCGAGGACAATTCAGACTATTTTAAAAAAAAGTGAAATATGGCCCGCGGATTCCTTTTGGAATGAAGTCTCTTTGATGAGATTAAAAAAAAGCGCACATCTCCGACTAGTAAATAGTTACCTGTGGCGTTATCGCACTAATGCAGCAACATAAAGTAAAACAGACGCGTTTTTAATGCACTGAATTATGGACCTAAAAGCGGCTCATTTAGAGCCATTTTACGAGCAAGTGTGTTGAAAAATAATATAATATATAATAATATAATACAATTTAGAAATTATATATTATATTATTTTATATTGTACAATATTTTGAATGTAACTCCATTAATTACACAGCACAAAAAATCATTGCAAATTATTAAGTAAATGAATGAAGTACCAATAATCTTATGTTTCACAAGTTTTATCATTTACAGTGCTCAAACTGACTTCAAAATCACACAATAACACACGGCACATCTCTATCATTATTAACTCGATAGCTTTGTTGATAACTATTCTATATTCGGTTTAAACGTACGGCTACGGTAGTTCCTGAGGCCTTGAAAATGTACCTAGCAGAAATACAGCAGTGCGATTCTGTAACCATCTCACCGTGAAAACTTGAGCGTGGAGTGAGCTGTCAGTGTCATCCTGATGCCAGGTATTGATACTCTTGACAGCTCACTCTAAGCTCACTTCACCTAACTTTTCACGGTGAGATTTTTACAGAATCGATCGGCAGGTCCTTTAGCTCAAATACGAAATTAATCGGCATTTTGATGTATATTATGATCTCCCAGATCTACAGAATAGTCAAAAGAAAAATATTTGTCTTACTTTGCAGTAGGCTCCGTATGAAAGATTGCACGTGTATACAATACCGCAATCAGCCTATAATGTTCCCACTGCTGGGAAACAAGCCTCCTCTCTTCGAGAGGGAAGTGGGCTGTGGGTAATTTACGCAGGCCTACAGCGGGTTGGTAGATGTCACATGTCTTCGAATTTTTGGTTCTAGGACATGCCGGTTTCCTTAAGATAATTTCCTTCACCGTTTTAGAGGAGTGGTGATGAATTTATGTACACAAACTTTAAGGTTAGTGCTTGCCTGGGTTCGAACCCACGGTGTAGAATTAGTAAGTTGAAGCCGTTACCAGTAGGCCACTACTGCTATACAATGATGTTACATAACGTTAATGTGAGGCCCATTGATTAGAGGCGCACATTCTCCCAAGTTTTCTTTTGATAAGTTGACTATGATCGTTTTATAGACTCCACAATATACCATTACATCCCTATGTGAAAGCTCCCATATCTTTCTCGTGCCTGCAATAGACACGTACTTCCAAATACGTAGTCGCACGAAGCCACTCTTTGACACCATCAGTCGTTCTATGCATACAGTTACGGACTTTGTGCAGTTGAAATAATGACTAGAATAGCGTGTAATTCTACAGTAAGCTATCATTTATTGCACTGCTCAATCATTCTGTTAAGTATGTATTAACTTTTAAAGTTCAGCGATAACTAGGGTATCTAGGTAATCCTGCAGTTTTTTTTTTTTTATATAGACATTAACGAAAGGCGTTCCATGTCGATCTTTTTTATAATTTTATTTCGAATGATTATTTCTTGTGGGGTTTGGTATTAAACGTTTAAAAGTGCTTAAGGTTTTTATTGTAGGCAGGTGCGATAGACTATATGTGTTGATAACATCTAGATCTAAAAAATAATTATATTTAAAGTGCTTTAAATGGTCGGCATGATGCATTGAGAGTTTCATGTGAATTTATGCAATTAAGCAGTGATTGGATCAGCTCATAAATGTCTATTTACGAATGATTTGGAAGAAAATGGTTACTCTGCTTCGCTACTTCATGCATCAAGTTTGAGCGTTGAACTTATACACTGACCCTCTTACTAATAAACGTACTAGATCAGATGGATAGTTACACACCGATTTCTCTCTTTCAGTCGTCAGAAATTTGACCTTCGAAAAAAGAAGACAAAGCATTGTGTAACTATACAGACGCTAATACAACGTTTATTAGTAAGGGGATAGGGTTTGTTTTCATGAGGGGAAAGTTAATATGAAAATTCATTATTTCTAAGTAATTAATGGGCTTTCGCTCAAAAACTAAGAAACAAGTGTTTCAGGATTTTCGGCAAAGTTTCGGGCCAACAAGATAGAGGAAAGTCGTGCCAGCGATACGAAAAAGAAGGATTTTTGAAACTTCTACCCGTCATCATCATCTGCATAGCCTTTTACCAACTATGTTGGGGTCGGCTTTCAGTCTAACCGGATGCAGCTGAATACCAGTATTTTACATGGAGCGACTGCCTATCTGACCTCCACAAACCAGTAACTGCGTAATACGATACCCCTTGGTAATACTAGTTGTCAGACTTTCGGGCTACTGACGATCCGTAATGACTGTCAAAGATCGACGAATGACAGCCGGGACCAACGGCTTAAGGTGCTTTCCGAGGCACGGAGGGGTTATCTGATCAATCAACCCGTGCGTCTGTTATCGTAAGACAATAAGAGGATAACAGTACGAAAATCCGACATTTTTAAATTAAATAAATGAAAAGTTTAATACACGCAAAATACGTGTTTTGGGATTTTCAAAAATTCGGCTGGCATTTGTGGTTCTTTGACAGTCGTTACGGGTAGTCAGAAGCCCGAAAGTCTGACAACCAGTCTTACCAAGGGGTTTCGTATTACCCAGTAACTGGCTTTTGGAGGTCAGATAGGCAGTCGCTCCATGTGAAATACTGGTCTTCAGCTGAATCCGGTTAGACTGGAAGCCGGCCCCAAAATAGTTGAGAAACTCTCGATGATATCAAAGCATTATTATTATTCAAGACTTCAAATAAAAAGTAAAGAGAGAGTCGAATCTGCGACCCTTACTTATCTCAATTAAATCTGTTCAAATTGCTTCATTGATCCTTTTTGTTCTGTCTGAACACTACCTAAGGCTAATATTATACAGACAATAGTATGAATCGGCATCTCATTTCTAAGCATCAATTAGCAATTATATATCGAGAGTATATGAACACATTGATGAATCATTTTTGCAATCTAAACTTCTAAACTAATATCAAAAGAGAAAAGGTTTGTTTTTTTTATATTTGTTTGTTAAGCTTTCACGCTAAAACGGCTGAATGGATATGGATGAAATTTGGCACATCAGTAAACCATGATATATGATGCTTTTTATCTCGATATTCTTGCGGAATCGAGACTTATGCGGGTAAAACCGAGGGGTGTAGCTAGTAGAAATATAGGTAGAATACTCTTTATTACAATGGCTAGGAAAGGAAGTACTAAAGTCTACATGCCTTATTTAATTTTAAAATTTCTCCTTTGTTGAATAATGTAAGGCATATGTCGTGCTTTATTCAGCATTGAAGGTTCATCCCATAGGAAGTAGTAGTCTTACTTAACTATTCATAAGTTCTTGTTACTTGTGATCGTGTTTTGTTTCTTATATTCTGATGGAAAACGTTGTTTATATTATTACTTGGATTTAATCATCAAATTTCAATAAACTTAAGACTCCTGGCGTTTTACTTAAGAGCGTTTACGACGTACGGCATTTCATATAAGCTTTCAAGCCCTTGTTTTTTGAAATTAATGAACCGATTTTAATGAAACTTCATACACATAAGCAGGATAGCTTTTTAACTAAATAATTCTCCACATTTAAATATGACATAATTCAAGTTTTAAATAATTTTTCAATTTATTTTGATAAAATTATGCATGATATTAAAAAAAAAATTGTGGAAATTAAAATTGAAATATTGAGCAAGATGCACACCATATTTGTACGCCTCCTGGCATAACATAGCGTTTCTGTTCACCAAACTCAATATCTGTATTTCTTTACCTGTGTTAACAAATAAAAGTGATTTGATTTGATTTGAGGATACAAAGGTATAAAAAGTTAGTAAAGAACATTTTCGAAATGTCTTATTTGAAAAAAGATGACTGAAAATCTCTGTTTCTATGGAAAATTTAAAATCGGTCTATCTGCGGTAACACTATTTTTCGAAAATGTTCTTTACTAACTTTTTAGACCTTTGTATCCTGCTTATGCGTATGAAGTTTAATTAAAATCGGTTCATTCATTTCGAAAAACAAGGGCTTGAAAGTTTGTATGAAATGCTGTAGGTACGTCGTAAACGCTTTTAAATGTCCTTCGATACGAAAGTTATGTAAACAACTACTTATCCTCGCCTCCTTGGTATAGAAGTGGTCGCCAGCGCTACTCTGAATATGAGGTCCTGGGTTCGATTCCCAGGTAGTGGTGTTATTGGCTTTTTCCATCAGGTATTTCCCAGTAGCAGCGCGGAGTCTCGATTTGTGCCCAGTTGATTTCTATAGGTACGCCCCCTATCACATGATACAAACGTATCCGGCGAAATGTGGGTGAACAGTGGGTATAGCTCTGCCCTTTGGGAATTGCAGGCCTCCTTGTCCTTTACGAGGTCGAACAGCTCTCAACGAGGCCAACACGGCCGAAAAGGGTGGACCAGCGAAATTGTGATGGCTGCAGGAACCCGTTGGATGCGAGAAGCACATAACCGGTCGAAGTGGAGATGCTTGGGGGAGGCCTATGTCCAGCAGTGGACGTCTTTCGGCTGAAAAAAATATGAGGCCAACACCGTGTTTCCCCACTATTTTGCCCATCATAACTTACTTTGGGTAAGTTCATGGATATGCAAACGAGTCTTTGAGTTAAAATATAGCTATAGTAAAAGTGCGCAGTGCTGCACACCCCCACCCTATTTCAAGTTAAACAAATATACAAATATCAATTTTATTTCAATGATATTTAAGTTGATTCCAGAGTGACTAGCACTATTGAAAAAGTTATAAAAATGCTTGAAGTTGTAGCGTAAACTGAACTTTATTTTGTAGGAATTAAAGTTATTTATCCATACATATGAGAATCCACAATTCTATCAATAGATTTATACAAATGTGTCACAGTGAAATGTAATTGTGTCCTATTTGTTGAATTCAATTCAATTCTTACGGTAAAAAAACATACGGTAATAAAATATAGATGCCAATTTTATTAATACCCGTCGATAAGACACCAAAGAGAATCAATTACGATTAATATATAGGCGAACTTTTTTTGCCTATTGTTTTCCTTAATCGTGTCGAAAGTAAATCGTATAAGGAGGCCGAAACAGTAGCATCATTCTGTACACACGACGACACGTCAACCTATACATTTCTAGTATAAGCTGACCTCACACTATAAGTACAGTGTGTAAAAAAACCTATCACATAGCCGTATATCACTAAGCAACATTGTGCAAAAATTGTTGATGGGTGCATGCAACGCTACAGGGATCGTGCGAGTATTTAAAGTTAAGATACAAAAAAGTTAGAGTTTTGACCTTGAATATCTCCGTAATCAAAAGGTTCCTAGTTTTATGGGCCTGTACAAAAACAAATAACAATGACGAGGAGCTTAAGTAATTCTTGGCTCCGTTAAGCTTAAGTGTCTTTTTACACCTGTTAGATACAGTCTTAACGTTCTATGAGAGGTCAGCTTGTACTGGCAATGTATACGTTTGTGCGTGCACAGGTAAGCGTTTTATTTTTTTGTATCATTACTTCAATTACGACGGTTAGATTAGTACCTACTAAATGTCATTAGGGTTGGTTTCATGTGACCTTAATAGCTTGTGTGAGCTTCACACTTTCTATGAATACTTTTTGTTTCGTTTAGATTAAATTAAATGTGGCTGTTGGAGAGTTGCAAATTTTACCATAGAGCATTACTCTCACTTCTTTTGGTTCAAATTTTTGCCACCAAGATTTCAGTGGATTCTGATTTTTGAATAGTGATGGGCTTATAACCTAAGCAGTAATTTAATATCGAGAGGGGATTATAGATCCCACCGATATCCAGTGCGAATGCGGCGTTTCTGATCAAACGGTGTACCACATATTGGTATGTCGAACGTGTCCACTCGCACTTCTGAGGACCTAAAACCCCCACTGATACCGTGTCTGGCGTGGCCACCTACACTGGGCCCAACTCATATATTACTAGCTGACCCCGCAAATGTCGTTTTGCAAAAAAAAAAAAAATAGATAGTAGCCGATTCTCAGAAATACCCGATATGCACACAAAATTTAATACAAATCGGTCCAGCCGTTTCGGAGGAGTATGGTAAGTAACACTGTGACACGAGAATTTTATATATTAGAAGATATTATATCTATATTAAATTTATATACATTTAATTACCACTAGCTTCTGCTCGCGATTTCGTCCGCGTGAAATTTCACCCTCCCCCCATTCACTCTCTTAGGGTTGGAATTTCGAAAAACCCTTTCTTAGTGAATACCTACTCTTCACAAAGAACACACCCTCCAAATTTCATGTCTTTAGGACCAGCGGCTTAGGCTGTGCGTTGATGTATCAGTCAGTCAGGATTTAGAATTTTATATATGTAGATCGACTCTTTAGAATAAGAAGTATCAATCTGTTTAATAGTTGAATATCTGACACAACGGTTTTCAAAAAAAACATTTGACACTCACCGTTTGTTTACGTTCGTAAGTAAACGTCCAACATTATTATTACTACGCCATATTTCATTGAGTATACTCACCGGCTCATTGCTAATTAGCAATGGGCTGGCGCGGATATCAATCAATCTGCGGAATTATATGCAATGTTTCCTCAATCAATTATGGAGTGAGTGACACTTGATATCATTATTGAGACCTCTGTGCCTCCGGGAGGACGTAACTATCACTGTCGCGTCGTCGAGCACAACCATAATGCGAATATTTATGACAATCGTCATGAGAAGCTTGACAGTTTGACATCTTTTCCTGCAGGGTCAATGACCCTGAATATATTTGTGGTTTGCCAAGTTTTAGCGGTTAGGGTGAGGTCAGAAGACAGTATTGGTGTTTTGTTTAGAGATGAGACTGTTCACGAAAATGATAAATAAAACTAAGGAGCTTTTACCAAATTATGGTTGACGATCAGCACCCCAAATTGCCTAACTCGCTTCGATTTAAATAATTTTTATTTGTCAAAAAGAACAAACATGGTTCACTTAAATAAGAGAAACTTAAAAAAATATATAATAATATTCTTAAGTATAACTATTTGCCGGTTATAATCACAATCCCCTTCATTTTGAAGGGGGTACATAAATATTATTATAATCAATTGCATCAGATGTTTGAAAATTAATTTACTTGACCACGTACTCAAATAACGCAAAGAATATCATTAAATTGTCAATTCAAAATAAAATTTTATGGTAATTGTGAGAGTTGTACCCAATTTAGGTTGCAGGCAAGCCGTCCGAGGATCTGACCCCAACAATGCAAGACACTGAAAATTCATCACGACATTTATATCCTTTTACCCGCAAAATTAAGCCCTCACTTTGCAAAGTAGGAGAGATCCAATCAACAACACATGACTAATATACTTTTAATTTTCATCCATAAGGTCGTATAACATAGGTCGTTATACTGGCCGGTATAAGTACTTGCACATGTAAAACGAACGAGTTATGGCGCGACTCGCTAGCAATCACTTTTATTATATTTATAGACGCGTAATTGCGTATTTAGAAGCTGTCGTATATAATATTCTTGCGTCGCTACTTATGTGTTTAGTTTACTTCGGAATATTTATGTTCTCTTAGAGTTTCATGGTGGCTTTTCCAGAGAAATATTGGCCATACTATGTAGCTTAAAATCTGGCCTTAATTTTCTGCAGGCTAATACCCGTAATTAAAACCGTAAAACATCTAGTCGCAACCTCATCTCAAAGATAATCAATGTTAAGAACTTGTCAAAAACGTAGGGAAATTAGAGGTATTTTTGACAGATTAAGACTGAGATCAGACTGTGAACGTTCTTAAGATTACGAAAATTGCCCCTCTGTTTTTCTTCTTTTTCTATTCTGTTATTTTTTTTTCTTTTATTCCTTTAAAACAAGTCGTTTGAATGTGAGTTATACAAGTATAGGAGCAGTGCATGGTGGCCCAGTGGTAACGGTCGCGACTTACGAGTTGTAGGTCGTAGGTTCGAACCCCGTCAGGCTCTTTACTTTGTGTAATTGATTTCATCACCACTGCTCTTAAAACGGTGAAGGAAAACATCGTGAGGAAACCGGCATGTCCTAGAACCAAAAATTCGAAGACATGTGACATCTACCAACCCGCACTGGGCTGGCGTGGTAGATTACGGCCCACTCCCTCTCATAGAGAGGAGGCCTGTGTCCCAGCAGTGGGAACATTATAGGCTGATTATGTTATACAAGTATTACTGATCGTTCTATCGAACGACATACCCACCAGACTTGAAATACTATAATTTCATCATCTGCCTAGCCTTATCCCAACCATGTTGAGGTCGGCTTCCAGTCTGACCGGGTGCAGCTGAAGTACCAGTATTTTACTGGTAGGCACCAGACTTCCATAACCCAGTTACTGGGTAACACGATACCCCTTGGTAAGACTGGTTGTCAGGCTTTGGGGCTTTCTGACTACCGTAACGACTGTCAAAGATCTACTAATGACAGCCGGAACCGACGACTTAACGAGCTTTCTAAGGCATGGAGGGGTTTTGATACCTAATGGATGGTCACCCATCAACGGACCGACCCCGGCAAGCGTTGCTTAACCTTGCGATTGTTATTATTTATTCACGAGCCCGTCTTGAATACTATATTTTATTCATATTTTGTCAAACCCAAAAAATTGCCTCGATAAGTTTTCATTGCGTTACTTAGAGCCAAATCCAAGCTGAATTTTATCGATACAAACACACCATTGTGTTGTTTCAATTGTTTAATAAGTCATGAAATAACGAGTTGTGTTTGTATCTCTCAGTTTTTATTTTCAAGGTACAGACAACAATGGATTGTTTTTTTTCCGGAACAGAAAATTGCCTATATCATTCCACCAACATAAAAATCATCACTCCAGAAGGCTGTATCATCTGACACTTCCTGCGCCGTAATAAAGCAATTAATGAGAGGACTTGTACCCTAATTTCCTTTCCTCGTTGTGTCTACTTGATGTGTGGTCTTCTCGTTAATTCGTCTTTAGTTTAAGTTACTAGCAATAGTATATGGTGTACATAATACAGAGTACTCTATTCTATTCTGTTCTAGGGTTTTAAGTGCAAACCAGAAATCGTGAAAAAAGCATAACCCCCCGTGTTCGCATAACCCGTCAAAATGCAGGGAACAGCTGATTTTTTTTCGCGATTTCATATTTAGTCCCATAGTAAAAGTTGTTCATAACGATGAGTACAATGACCCCTTAAGAGAAAAACGGTGATTAGAATTTCACCCTGAATAATCAGACAGATATGGTCGCATGGTCACTTTAACTATTGTAAAATGACAGGGGTTAAGATTTCTTTCTAATAAATAAACAACAAGCTATTCTAGCGTCAATTAGTACATTCTTACTAAGTTAAATAACGCAAGCCTAGTGTCTTCATGGGAAAATTATTAAAAACTGGTTGAAATACGAAGATAAAAGGAAGTCCCACAGGACTGGCTGCGTCATATAACGATTAGACGAAGGTCTAGACGCTCATAAAATTAATACCCAGCTTCCTTGGGAAACGAGCTACGTACATTCAGTTCCAAAGCCTTATAGATAACCCACCATTTTTAGCAAAATTATGGTTAAAAACTTGTTTATGCCTATGTTTAAATTAAACCGTCTATTTAGAGAGTAATAAGTATGATCGAGAGAGAGAGCAATGGTGACTTCGTGATAACAGTCGCGACTTACGAGTTGTAGGTCGTAGGTTCGAACCCAGACAGGCGTTTTACTTTGTGAAAATTATTTCATCACCACTGCTCTCAAAACGGTGAAGGAAAACATCGTGAGGAAACCCGGCATGTCCTAGAACCAAAAATTCGAAGACTTGTATCATTTACCTACCCACACTGGGCCCGCGTGGTGGATTTTAGGCTGATCATGCTATCACCTGCCCGCGTTGTCACTTTGTTTTCGGTTAGCGTTCTTTCTGATTTTGTTCCTTTTTGCATGGCTTCTAATGGTTATAGCGTGATGATAAAAAGCCTTCCTCATGGATTGGGCTATCAAATGCAAATTTTTTTTTCAAATCCTACTGGTAGTTCCAGAAATTACCCCCTGCATATAAACAAACAAATTTTACCTTTTTATATTATTTGCATAGAGTCTCCGAAGCACAATACGAAAGATCAGCTAGGTATGTCAATCTGTCAGCTAAGTATGAGGCAGCATGATCAGCCTATAAGTTCCCAGTGCTGGGACTTAGGCCTTCTCTCTACGAGAGGGTGTGGACTGTAATTCACCACGCGGACCCAATGCCGATTGTCAGATGTCACATTGCTTCGAATTTTTGGTTCTAAGAGATGCCGGTATCCTCATATTTCCCTTCCCCTATTTGTGAGCAGTGGTGATGAAATAATTTACAGAAAGTAAAATAAGTAAATATGATGATTATCTATTAAAATACGTCGAATAAAAACATCGTTCTGTTTCAATCAATGGTTTGATGATGACAAAGACAAGATGCTATTTTATATTTATGTGTAACGTTAAACACATTATAGGCCGACCGCTTTACTGAGACGTTGCCTGAGATAGTAACGCTGTGCTAGAGGGGTTTGGTGATGTGATGCGAGGGCTCAGTGATTCGTCAACTTGTGACATCTATCACCCCTCCCGCTCCGTGCGGCTACCTCAGGCAACGTCTCATTTAAGCGGTCGGCCTATAAGTGATATGTCGTGCAAGCGGGCCTAAGAAGCCTTATATAAAAATGTTGCTTTTTGCTAAATTTGCTGAAGGTACGGTTTTAGACTTTTTAGATGGGTGACCATCTTTACATACTAAACCCTTCCGTGCCTCGGAAAGCACGTTAAGCCGTTGGTCCCGGCTGTCATTCATGGATCTTTCATAGTTGTTACAAGCGTCAGAAGCCCGAAAGTTTGACAACCAGTCTTGCCAGTAATATCCAGTAACTGGGTTGTGGAGGTCAGATAGGCGGTTGCTCTATTTAAATAATAATAATATTTTTTTTTTGTCATCATAGTGGTACGATGTAGACACAGACATGGTGCTTAAAATAAAAACAGAGGTCAAGCAGATATATTAATGTCCCCCATGCTATCGAAATCCTGTGTTATGGGGGGCATTCAACCGTCCAGTTGATGTTAACAGTGATGGTTAAATTTTACACTTATTTTTAGTAGATACATGCACGAAACTTTGGGTATTGTACTAATGACAATTAAATATTTCAAAATTATCTCTCTCTATTTAAAGTACTGGTAATTAGCTGCATTCGGTTAGACTGGAAGCCGACCCCAAGATGGTTGGGAAAAGGCTAGGCAGATGATGACGCCTACAGCATCCGTTCGTAACGGTGGTGTTCGTAGTTAGCTCTTATAATACAGAAACAATTAAGATTTGGCCTTCTTTCCTACTTGATAAAGTTTTCATTATAATGTAAAATTAAATCTGGTTCTTATCTACATAAAAGAAGGTTGTACTTACAGAGGAAAATATATCGTCACTTCGAGATGTTATGTATAAAACGCATAATATTTTTTTAACACCCCGCAAAAAAAGAGAAAGCGATTTCATAATTTGCAATACATTTTCTAGCTCCGTGTAAAATCACAAAATTGTTAAGAAAACAATGTTTTATAGCGCTAGTAAATTAAAGATATTATAGGATGCGCATAGGCAGCGACGATTCGCGAAATACTTACCTCTCAAATGTCAAATGTTCATAAATTATTTCACGCTGTTTAAAAGCAATATGCGGCCATATTTTCTTTTGTTTGTATAAGCTATTCCAATAAAATGTCAAACTGTGTCGTCCAATCACAGAAGATGTCCTTTTCTATTTTCTTTGCACATTCTTATTCACAGTGCAATTTTTATCGACCTATCGTTTAGTTGTAATGTAGCTGAGAGTCTGTTCACTATTTCCTAAGCTAATTTTAAATCGTACGATATGTGCGACTACTAACTAAACTATTGGACGATTTAAATTCTAAATTGTTGGGCAGCCATACGACTTTAAATAGCTTAGTGATGAAGTTGGAAACGAATGAGGAAATAAGTTCTTCGTAATTTATGAAGAGCAATAATTAACGATTATAAAACAGGATCTGCCAATCAACAGCTCAGCTGAGACGAAAACAATTAGACACACATGAAAGAGAAAATAAACCAGCTATAAAAATATTATATAAAGCCATCAATCAGCGTAAAACGAATAGATGAATATATACTTTAGTTCAATCGGACGCACCCTTACAGCCTCTGGGATGTTTCCTAGACGTCGGGCGGCGAAAGTGCAACAGCCGGGCGTCGAGCGGGGCGTATAAACGCGCGCAGTGCACGCCGCGCGCCACTCGAGTACCGAGCCCGTAGCTGCGCGCGCCGCACGCACACGCCCGCACACGACCGCACGCGCACGCATGCACGCACGCACGCGACTTTAGTGTGATGCAGTGATTCTTTACGTTTGTGATAGATTCTATTGCTCTCTACGGGTGATAGCGCTAAGAAAATATTATTGGTGAGTTTTTCAGTTATTATTACCTATTATATTTTATTTAAGAAAAAAATCAAGTGATGCAAAAAACAAATATAGTGTAAAATTAAATACAAATACATAAGCTAACATTTTTAATTTGTATTTAAAAAACACAGGAAATAATTACGTCAAATATTTAACATAAGTAAATACAATTACTAAGGCACATAGAAAATATTAAAGTCGAATATTTTAAATAGGTAAGTAAAAGTAAAGAATATAAATATTTTAAATTTAAATTACATTATAGTTCTCTTAAAAAAATACTAAATAAAATTTTATTGAACTTGCACCTAGGTACATTCACACTCGGAAAACCACAATGTCGATTAAAAAATACCGGTGGACATTACCTTACCCATAAAAATAAACGATCAATTTAATAAATAATAGACGCATCTTACCAAGCCGAATCATTCAATTATAAATTTTCATTATCCTTCTACATGAAAAGAATATCCATTTATTTTCCACCCACAGCTGCTGACATAAAATAAATATCTCAATTATGCTAAACGCCAGCTTCGGCTACTTAACGTAGGTAGCTTTAATATATATCTTAATAACAACCCATGCAAATTAAGTCGCATAACTTTTACATAAGAAACCATAAACTCGGAGCGTTGTCAATGAACGCGCCATAAAAAATATTCTTGTCATTTTTCTTGTTCAGCTCTGCACTATTACAATTATAGAATGAAAGATAATAATAATAATGATTTATTGAAAACAAAGTAAGTAGGTACACAGTTACATAAGCGCACTGCCTCCCGAACTAGGTTGTTAGCCTGTATCTCAGGAGACAGATAATGGTTTTAATTTTTAAGACTGAGGAATAGACAAATGACAGAGGTGTAATTTTAAAAACAGTGCGCTCAAAGAATTTACAAATAGGGTTGTGCTTAAAAAGATTTGAAAATCTTCATTCGCATGTATCGCGAAAATCGTCGTGCGGAAATGGAACCAATTATTGCTGCTTTTGCTTAGTTACAAATAATAAAACCGAATCAATTATTCTACATTCGTAGACGTTACCGTTTTGACGATAATCGATTAAGAAATCGTTTTACGCACGTTTCCGTGAAAGTGTCCGCCGTTTGTGGGTGCGAACTGCGAACGTAGAAAGTGATGATTTGGTGAACTATATTGTACTGATTATTTGTCTTATCACGCAAGCGTAATTCAATTTGGTCAAATGTATCGTAAACTAAACGAGTGCTTCACACGATGACGTTAATCGTGTTGAGTAGACTGATATGCAAATGTGAATAGTGAGGAGATAAATTGGTTCGTGGTTGTGAGCGAGCGGCCGGCGCCGATAATGCAGTACAATTAATCAATAAGACGTTTATATTAAACTCATGCGTTACAACCGTGTAATGAATTGATCGGTGTGGATATTGAAACTTCATAGTGTAATTACCTTACACTCGACGTCCTTGCAACTTGTTTGGCGAGAATACGAGATAGAGGAATCTTGGGGAGCTTTTTATGGTGTACTTAGCGCAATGGCGTAGCGAGTAAAGTATCATAAAAATAGACAAACCATAGTTGGAAAACCGATACTGGCTTCAGTCCAGAATTAGCCTCAGACCGTCGCAAAGTTCACGGAACTGCGGATATATGGACTAGATGGTAATCTAATCAAACATTGTTATTGCTATCCAACACGCTTCTGTTGTTTTTATTGCGATACAATACTTTGCTTTAGCATGCACTGTTTTTTTTGCACTTTATTATTTATTTACCTACTTAATGCTAACGATTTCTTACAAGCGCCTATAAGGGGACTTAAAAACATGAATTTAATTAGAAGCAGCATACAATAATAAATGCATCGTGCAATTTTTTTCTAATAAAAATACTTAACTAAAAAAATTGTGTTGCACATCCTGACAGGATGGTCCATCACTTATTTGATGCAATATTGGCATAAAATAAGTGATGGCACTCTTTTTCTCTGTCGATATACTTAGTTACGGCTCGTCACCAGCCCGCAAACAAGTATATGTTCACACGACAGCAAGTGTTTAGCTAGAAACTTGATATTATGACACAATTACTCAGAAAATTATGCTACTTAGAAAAAATATTGACAACATATTTTTATCAGCTAACACATTTCCTTCGCGGTCTTTAATTATCTTCAGTTGCGATGTTTCGTTCTATTCTGGATCATTTCGACACGCAACGGTACTAATATCGGGCTGGTACAAATAAGGCCCGAGACACCGGGACACCGGCGTCACGAGCCTGCCTAATGGATGCTGAGTGGCCTTAAACAGCTGCTATTAAATTTAGTCCCACTCGCATACCTCAGGAATTTAAATGCGCAAATTATTCTGAACATGTGTGAATGCTGGATAGCAAATTGTTACCCTACGGTTATTCTTTGGATACTCAAGTTTTTTCCTAGGAACGGGCAGGGTAGCGCGAATGTGCTGTCTGAAATATGTATTACAGTTCAAAAGTCTTATGAAGTCGACGTGTGCGCTGTTTTGATAGCCGTAAAATCGGCGACCGTAGACATTGCACGCGCGTTATTGTTTTATTTGCACATTTCATATCTAATAGGCATATTTTAAACCAATTATGTTTCGCATTTTCTCGGTTGAGGCTAACTCTAATATTCTCGAGAGCATGTCGGATTTCCGCGTACAGTGTCGCTGTATTTTTTTGTTCGGGCTATATTATACACAGTTATTGGCAATATTAGTCATACCGTAGGATGTTGTGGTCTGAATATAATCTAAGCATTTTATAATATAGGATACAATCACAACATAGTATAATTTTCTGTTCCCTGAGCAGATATGTAGAGAGTCGTGGATTGACGAAATCCGTCATTTCTAAAAAACTATATTTTGCTATAGGTAATTCAATTACAGTACTTGTCTGTATGCAAGCGTGTAGCCCAAATTATATCTAGAGGTTTCTCCTACTATAAGTAGTGAAACCGAATTCTATCAATAAAATTATTAGACATTGAACTTTACTGTAAATTAAACTACCGGAACGTAAATGCAGCTGAACTAACAAATATTTTTTTTGTACTATTCTTTTTATCTGCACTATTATTGTCGAAGCGAAACTGTAAGTAGCGTTCACAAAAAAGTGGACGGTATGAGTCGGACAATGTTGTACGAAATTCAGATCCGCTGTAATAAAATTTGTCTTTATCTCCTAGACGTGATGAAATTAGGGAGTTGTGTGAAAATAAAACAAGGTGTGAAAGTTTTTCGGACTGAAGACGTGACTTCCGCTTCGCCGACATCGACAGTATTTGCACCAGAAAGCGTGAACATACATGTGCAGCAATAAAAAATGCATGATCTGACAGGACAATCATCGATCTTCCGAAAATGATTTCGACGAAAAAATCAAGACACGTTCTTCATTACGTAACCATTACAGGAATAATTAATATTTCGTTAATGAGAGTTGTTAATTAATAAGCTATAATTTGATAAGACGTGGGAAAAGATTCGTAAACGTTTTGATCGATTCATTCAACTGTAAAATCGATGTAGGTATCCGTTGAATTGGATTGTTTCCGTTTACATTAAAGTAAAAAGTTATGGAAAGTAAATTAATAATAATTTGTGTCGGAAATGGACTTAGTGGCTTATGTCACTACCTAGGAACGACAGATTCGTCACGATACAGTTCACACGCGGCCGTACGAAAGTAGGTGCGTAGTTATCTAAAAAGTGCTCGTCTGTATTCAGTCTGCGCTGTCCGTAATCATGATTTGCCGAAATTGGTTTACGAATCCATTCGTTCACGCGAACCGTACTGTGCTCAATTCTAATTTGTTAACCTCTATTGTGATGGACTTGAGAGTCGAGTTTCTTTAACTTATTGTAAGTTTGTTGTTACTTTAGGCATTTTAGGGTTAAACACTTTCGCTGGTTCGGTCATGATCATGATTTTATAATGATAGACAAATTGTCGTGTAACTATTGACCGTTGACCTCTGAGTGGTATTAAGTCATTACGTGTGCATAACTTACAAATTGAGATGTCTAAATTGATCATTGAATTCTTTTTCTTTGACTTTCCTTTCTCATAATCGTTTCGGTACTTTTTAGTTATTTGTCAGTATTTGCATATTCTTTTGTAAAACTGTTTTGCTAAAATATTTTATTATGCTATTTTTACTCAGCTTCAAATTCAATTCAAAGTTATTTCAAGCCTATCTTGTGTCGCAACGATGGACAAAAATGTGACTTTTTTTACGCACAGTTATGCTAATCAAATCTATTCTATAGTATAATAATCCTACAAAGGCACGGTACTAAAGTTTTTTTCTATTACTTTATCATAATATGGTTAGTTACTGATCATGACTGGTTTATTAAGTAGGCTGATAGCCATTCGTGAATATGTTAAATTGATTTTTCTTATGTCAATAACGATGATATTCATACTAATTAGGGAATAAGAAGTTTAATTTGCTACAAGAGGCTGGTTGGAAAAACAACTTTTTCTTTTGAATAATTTTCAGTTTTTCGTTACGTCCCTGCAGCTGTGATAGGATGCTGCCAGAGCCAGACTACCTGATGTACTCTACAAATGCTAGCACATCAAGCTACCCGAAACTGTAAAATTTTCCCAATCAACCTTGAATCTTACATTGTAGCGATAAAGTTGAAAATCTATTGAAGAAATTTGACAGATTTTAGTGCTGACGTCTGTACGTAAATTAGGTACTTAAATGCATACCTATACTCTGTTTATTATAGAATTAGAAAAATAACGGCATAATAACGACAGTTATAGTGTAATATTGTTGAAATCACTACACTTGTTATTATTAAATTAATAATTATAATTTTAATTGAATTATTGTTTAATGTAAATGCCAAATAGATTAAATTGCTTTGTACATATCGTCAAATAACGAAGTTTTTTTATATGTTTATATAAAAATAATGAAAGGGTGATAATAATTTTTTTTTCTAATGTTATAAATACGTGGAATATACATATTAAGTATCAATAATTCCATATGTTTTTCTGTTGTTGATTACTGATGTAGGTTGAAGCCCAGATAAATACCTAATCACGAAATCATTTCAATTGGATTGTACAGACGCCAGCAGGTCAACCTACACCAATCTGTCAAATTTCTTTGATACCTATATTTTCAACTTTAAAACAAAGGAATAAGGTTCATATTCAATTGGGAAAATCTGACAGATTGGGGTAGCTTAATGTGCTGGCCTCTGTACCTATAGTTTATTTCAAAATAACTAGGATGAAAGCAAATAGAAGAACTAGGTGCCACTACAATTTTCTAATTAGTCATCAATGACTTCATTCGGTATAGTTTTTCGTCTCATTAACAAATGTACATAAGAGGCTGTGCCGGTGAAAGGAGTACCAGTATCATTAGCATTGCGAATAGGCACTTTGTTTAATTATCTCATTAGAGTGCGTTTTCATTACACGATCTTAATACGGGTGTTGGGAGTTATCTTCTTAGTTTTCATGACCCTACATCCCACCTCTGTATCACCCATTCGGATGGGTAACTATTTGTAAAAGTCACAATTTTAATCGACTTTGATTGCTGATCGTGTTTATATGGTAAGTACGGTGAGCAACGAAAGTCGAAGGTCGACCCAGACAAAAAGCTAGATTTACATTTTTACATACGAAATAGGAGCGAGCCATTGCCATCAAGCGGGCCCGCAGTGGGCCCGCATGGTGGATTACAGCCCATTCCTTCTCACAAAGGGGAGGCCTGTGTCCCAGCAGTGGGAACATTATGGGCTGATTATGGACCCCGATCCAGACTCCAGGTTGCTACTGAGAAATTCTGAGTTTATAATTTTCATGTATACCTACTTTTAATTTTCTGACAACCTCCTCTAATATCGATAAGTCACATAGATGAGCTAAAATATTCCAAGTATTTTATTTTTTTTGTTAGGCAAAGGCAAAAAAAAAGTAAGTATCTAAAGGACATACAGATCAAATAAAAATATCACACCAGATACTTATTACGTGAGTTTAATCAGAAAGTCATATGAATAATTTAGAAGGAAAGCTTCTAAAGAAAGGCTTTTTTGACCGTATACAGTGAAACCGCTCCTCAACATTCAACAAAGTACAGTCAGCAGCTATATAAATAAATTCGTGAAAAAATCAACACTATAAAATTATCGTCTACTCTCTCCTTGGCTCGATGTTTGTACAGACTACGCACATGTGATCTTCTATACAATTATTATGAACCAGTTGTGTTTGTACAGTATATGTACCTACGTTAGTGGGCCGCACTTTAATTGATTTTGTTTGTGTTCGGGGGCTCTTTGTGTGTCATTGATTCTTTTATTTTATTTGATAGAAGAAAACATAACTATTTAGTAGTGTCGTGATAATATAGTAGCTGTAGACTTTTTTAAAGGTAATTTCATAATTTATTTTAGTTAAAAAGAAACTCAAACTCAAACTCAAAGAATTTATTTCAATTAAACCATTTCCAGGCACTTTTGAATTCTCAAAATTAACTAGTCGGTCAGTTAGTCAGAAAGAAGCTAGTTGCCCATTCCAAAACGTAGATCTCTTGGAGAAGAACGGGCAAGAAACTCCAAGGACACTCTTTTAAATTAAGATATTACAAAATCCTGAGTACAGTATTCTTGTTGCTTCTATATGTGAGACCAATGTTATGAAGAAACAATTCAAAATAGGTATAAGATTAAAAAGAAGCCCTGGCAGCTAAGAGATGACCAGTCTCAACTGACAGCGCCTGTTCACGAACATGACGCATGGATCAGCACCATCCAGCTCAACCATTTTGAAGGGAACCAAATGATCCAACACACCCGCCACCATGAGTGAGACATTTAAGTGAGCATGACACATTCTCAACTGCCATGCTCTTTCAAGTCAATATAAAAAAATTATAAACGTTTTTAATGTTATTTAGGGGAGTATGTAGCAACATAGCGTGAATATTAGTTTTTTTGGATCAAAAACGAATTAATAAGGTATAAAAGGATCGATCAGGTTAAGCTACGCTTGCCGCGGTTGGTCTGTGGATGGGTTCTTCCATCTTTACATACCGAGACCCCTCCGTGCCTCGGAAAGCACGCTAAGCTGTTGGTCCCGGCTGTCATTCGTGGATCTTTGACAGTCGTTACGGGTAGTCAGAAACCCGAAAGTCTGACAACCAGTCTTACCAAGAGGTATCGTATTACCCAGTTACTGGGTTGTGGAGGTCAGATAGGCAGTCGCTCCATGTAAAATACTGGTATTTAGCTGCATCCGGTTAGACTGGAAGCCGACCCCAACATAGTTGGGAAAAGGCTAGGCAGATGATGATGATGAAATGGATCCATGAACAAGTGATGACGGTATTCCAACAAAGACCCTACAGTTATGCTCACATATCACTGTTCTGCTGTGATTCCACGTCATCTATTTCCTGCCCTTATCCCAATTAATGTCGGCGTAACATGTCGTTTTTACCGACTTCACAAAAAGGAGAAGGTACTATGATCGGATGTTTGTATGTTTTTTTTTTTTTTCCATACTTTTTTATTAGTCGTCATCTCGGTAGTCACCTCCTTTCGAACCATATCATCATTCACACAGTCCATCCATCGTTTCTTTGGTCTTCCCCTACTCTTATCCTATGTAAAGCCAGAAATCCTGAAATATCCACAACCCCAAGACTCTCTAGTAGCAGTAGTTCGGTTGTTAGTCCGGTTGACCGAACTACTGAAACTTTCAGTTGCGATAGTTCGGTTCTAACAAAGCACCGAACTACTGAAACTTGAATATGTACCCTCCCTTTAGTTCGGCAAATAAACTAGGCACATAATGTAAACAAACTACTTATATCTTAATTTTATTTTTAACACGTAAAAAGAGCGACTTTGTGTATCAATACCGGTACCTATAGCAACAGTTCGGCAAATAAACTATCTCTGTAGAAACTACAGAGATATTTTTATACAAAGTCGCTCTTTTTACGTTTACTTTTTAAAAAGTGAATAGTTTGTACATGTACATACGAGTATTATATAGTTTACTAGCTGACCCCGCAAACGTCGTACTGCAAAAAAAATAAAAATAAATAGTAGCCGATTCTCAGACCTACCCGATATGCACACAAAATTTCATACAAATCGGTCCAGCTGTTTCGGAGGAGTTTAACCACAAACACCACGACACGAGAATTTTATATATTAGATTTGCCGAACTGTTGCTATAGGTACAGGTATTGATACACAAAGTCCCTCTTTTTTACGTGTTAAAAATAAAATTAAGATTTATAGTTTGTTTACATTATATGCCTAGTTTATTTGCCGAACTAAAGGGAGGGTACATATTTAAGTTTCAGTAGTTCGGTGCTTTGTTAGAACCGAACTATCGCAATTGAAAGTTTCAGTAGTTCGGTCAACCGAACTACTGCTAGTAGAGGCCCAAGACGACGTCATATTAATAAATAAATGAACGACGAGTAACACTTGTATAAACCACGATACATCAACTATGAGAAACGAGACATATTCCACTATTATCGATTTTATGCCGTGTAAATGTCTAACGATTAACCTACAATTGAATATGTCCAACCTACCTATTACTTACCTACATCAAGGATAGAATGTATTAGAATAATTAATACACGCTTAGAGCCACAGCATTTTTTTACGTCCAGTAGACGTATAATTGTGAATGGATAATTTAAATAGATTAACAAAACGTTGCACATAATTGTTTTAAAAATGCTGTAAATAATTACATGTTTAAGACGTGTCTATTTTAATAGTCTTTAATTACATTTGTGAGTGTGAGCTCTGTCGTCCACTGGTGGCGATAATGTGCGGATCTGTTGCAGAAAATCGCTTTATGTGTCTGAGTTTTATTGTTCAAAGGCTGGTTATATTTTTGATAGTCGTGTTATTTATAAAGATTTATTGTTAGGTAATAAGTTGCTAAGATCTTCAAGTTTTCTTATTATTGTTTATGTTCTATAATTCAAGTAGAACTGAAGACCAATTGCTATTAATTACAATTTCATCTCAGCGTCAAAAACTAGTCAAAGATGTAGAGAAATTAGAGATATTTTTGACAGCTTGAGATCAGACTGAACGCTCTTAAAATTACGGGAATTTCCCCTAAGAGCAATGCTTCTGTTTCACTTATAGTGAGGTTTACAAAGTCTCTTTTTGCTGCATAAAGTAAATATGCTTCATATTGAAATATAAAGCAAAAATGATTGAGTGTTAACTGCTGACATTCATGTCAGCAGTTAACACAATCATTTTTGCTTTATAATATTATAAACCGTGTTTTTTATTCAAGCCTATTAATTTTACTACACGATATATTACCGATCGCTTATCTTGCAGTGGCACACAAACCTAACATTCGATGCCGTGGCGCCATTAGTCGACAGAAGCGCCAAGAAAAACTGATATTAGCCTTTAATTAACGTAATTGAATAGTTTATGCATACATTCATGGTTCTATAGAAAGTACAATTATTACAATGTGTATGTTATTTTCATAGAAAATTACACGAATGGCGTTGCTTCCGAGAGATTGAAATTAATTATACGATCAACAATCTGATAATTTTTATGTAGAAGACTGCGGCGTGTGTAATTGTGCATCCGCTAACACTATGATAAACATGTAATTATTTTGGTTTACTGTCGTGACACGTCTCACTATCTGGGTGGTAGTATATCTCATCATAATTAAGCCAGTGAACGTTAAATCACAAGTGAAATGAATTAAGATTTAGATTGTCACAATCGGGTGACTTCGTTGCGCCCTTTCTTTCTTATGATAGCGGTGAAAGCTGGGCTGTTTGCGGAATGCTGATTTTAAGCCCATTTTTTTGATGTCCCACTGCTGGGCAAAGGCCTCCCTACTGTCCTACCACCTGTCTCTGCCCAGAGCTGTCAAGGGCCAATCTTTATTGAAAGACTCCAGTTCATCCCGCCATCTCCGTCGGGGCTTGCCGCGATGTCGCGGGTCGTTTTGTTTTTTGTATCCCCAGGTTGTCCAAACTTGGCAGGATTGATAATCGCAATAGTTGTTGGCCTCATGTAACATAGTATACAGACTTCCCATTTGTCTCATCTTGCAGTACTTAAACTGAATGAGAAGTCCAATCATCAAAAATCCTTTTAACTGACACTATAACTCGGAAAGCTGCTTGCTGATTCAACTTGAAGATCAAAGTAGACATTGAAATCTATGTATCGAGATTATCTTGCTACTTCCGTAGCTTATCAAGTCTTACTGCGTAGCTGTACGTACCCACTTGGAATTCATACCCGCCATCTCGTTATGGGTGCATGCAACAATGACGTCTTGTAGGAACCATGGCGTTACTGTTACGCGTATATGGGCAATATACACCGCTCCACGTTATTAATATTAATGCGACCACCATCTGAAAGAAGACCATGGTTGGCGTGTGAACTGAAAATTAAAATACCCGTAAAGCACACGTGAGCTGACTGCTCAATATAAGTAACTGTCCACCAAATAGACGGGCGCCGAAGTAAGCGGAACACTCATGCAGATCAGTGCATAGCAATGAGATCTGGGACACCGTCTAGATCGTAAAAAAAACTAAGTGCACGATGAATATTGCACGACTGAATTTAATGAATATTTTTTTATCTTCTACTGTACTTTATAAATCCTATGCAGAGGTTGGAGAACTACCTGAATCACACTATAATATTTACATAATGTTGTTGGTGACTCAATAAAATCGATACCTATTGCAAGACATCTTCCGTTATCTGGGTGCAAAGGTGTGAAATAGTCTAGTTAAATATGCATACATATAAGTAAGTGATACTTAATAAAGTTGGCCCATATCCGCGGATCCAGTGCTGTCGGTTGTCGTGGCCCGACATTATTTTCAAGGTTTTCGTTGGGCTCACCTTGTATCATTTGGGACGCCTCTTAACCGATATTTTTATTCGATTCAGTACGTGTATCGGTTTCACTCGGAATTCCCATGATTGTTTTAGATATGTATGATAAGTGAAGTAAATAAAACAATCAACTGTGTTGCGTTGAATTTGTTTTCTTTTTTACTTCTGATTCGTATCTTTTTACTTCAAGCTATTGCGTATAATATGATAACATGGCTGTTCATCCTATACAAGTGTGTCATCATCTGCCTAGCCGTTTCCCAACTATGTTGGGGTCGGTTTCCAGTCTAACCGGATGCAGCTGAATATCAGTAATTTTATACCCCTTGGTAAGACTAGTTTTCAGACTTTCGGGCTTCTGACTACCTATAATGACTGTCAAAGATCCACGAATGATAGCCGGAACCAACGGCTTAACGTGCTTTCCGAGGCACCGAGAGGTCTCGGTATGTAAAGGTGGTCGCCCATTCCCAGACCAACCGCGGCAAGCGTAGCTTAACCTGATCGATCGACCTGTGCGGCTGTTATTATTTAGCCACGGGCCCCTCCTATACAAGTATGTGCCATTACAATAATATTTACACCTTGTTTCCCTGGAGGGTTTGGCAGGAGTGTACCCATAGTCATACACCCATATTTTGCCAGTTATGTTTCCCTTTAGCTCATCAACACTTCTATGACGCGTAGCTCAGGACCTTGCTTCTAAGATAGACCATAAGATGCAATCCATCGGATTCAGATCAGGTGAGTAGGTTGATCACTGGTGAAACCAGGAAAATTGTCTTTGCACCACTGTTAAACACTTAAGTTCCAGACTCCGGGGTGCTACTGAGAAACCTTTAATGGAAAAACCCAATAACACTTTGACCGACCTGCGAATCGAACCCAGGACCTCGTGCTCAGCAATAGCGCTTACGACTACTAGACAAACAGAGACTCACCATTACAATAAATAATATTTATTTTCCAAAGTAAATATGTTTCTCTTGTAAGGACAGACAATTATTTTTTGCAATTTAAACGAATTGGTCCACGATCTCCGACTCCAAGTTAAATGTCAACTGCGTATTCTTCCAGTTTAGCTACATATGTTTTTAAAAAAGCAATCTTGATAGCTATTTTATAATTGACACGAAATAAATATCTTTGCGCATCCAAGTATGGTACCGATAAGAGTTGGCCATAGTTCATCCGGGGGATAAGATTCCTTATGATTCTTCAAAGGTCCCAAGATTTTTTTTTAATTCATTTTTTTTATGACATTCGATTAACGAAATGACGGCCCAAGTGTCCGTCTCCTTGTTAAGGTTATTTCTCGCTGACTGGTAGACGCACGTGATTAGACTGCTGGTATTTTTGGCCAAAGAATTTGCTGCCAGTCTTTTGGGCACATTGCCGGATGACAACGATGCGGACGAGTACTTCGACGCCTAAGAGCGGTTCTGCACTATATCCAGTCCGAATTCGAGAAATGCCGGTCCGAAGTGACCGTAGTCCTATTTGTATAATATTGCGCACTAGATCCGAATTCTATCCGTCCGAATTTAGAACATTCCCAATTCGGATTGAAGTCGGATCTTTAATTCGGATTCGGATCGGATGTAGTGCAGAACCGATCTAAGTTTCCTTTTGTTTTTGTATATTTTATTTTAGTATCTGGTGTAAATATCCATTAACTAAAGAAGTGCCTAATGATCGAAGTTGATTTGGCCGCTATGTTTAGCGTCGATTCATCTTAAATTGTTGACTTTTCTGTGTTCTCTTTTTGGTATTTGAATTAGAAAACAATAATAAAACCCAAAAGTGGCAATATTTACGACATTGAAAAACCCGTGAATTGTTTTATTGATTGTCGTTAATTATAAGCAATCAATGATCAATGTGATATTGGGCTGAACCGTTTTTCTTTATTGTTATAAATTAATGATTTAGGTTCTTGGAAATTAAATTAAACCTAACATCAACCTAAAGTAAAAAACACAACAATATAGTTATAATTTCACAAAGTTCTTATTGATCTTCCTCAGTTTACCAATACTTGCTGAATTACATTAATATCACTAATTATAATTATATTACAAGTAAACTAGGTAGCTTCAGCACGCGGCTTCGTCGCGAGTTGGTTGGAAACAATCCCACAGCAGCTTACTACCCGGATAACAAATATTCCATGACTTTATCAAGGTTATAAACTATCTGTGAACAAAATTTCATCCAATTTCTGTAACCGTTATGCGTGATTTAATAAATAACAAACATATAAACTTTCATATTTATAATATTAGTGGGTTTAGTAGGATAAGTAACATTTTGATAGATCAAAATTATCCGTACACGAAATGCGCTTTAAATGGTAAAAATCATTACCAACAAAATACGAACAATTTTAATTCTTTAAGTATTAATAATTTGGCACAATTTATTGGAGTCCCATAAACCTGTTCTATAAACAACATTCGACTTAAAATATTAACTTATAGTAGTAAAAGTTAACGAGTCTATTCGAATAAAATTAAATACGCGATTTATTTTCTGGAGTTAAGATGAAAAAATACGATAATGGCTGCTGGCCAGTGCAAACAGTCGTAGTTTAAATTAAGCATGAAATGTAATATTTTGAGACTATGCGGTATTTATTTAAAACCGGAATGTCTCTGCGTTGTTATTTTTTCCGACTGGCAATCTTCAGTGCTTTTTTATGGATACTTAATGCAATGATTTAATTTTCTGACGAAGATTGTTGGTAATTCCCTTCAGTTTACTCACTGAACAACATGATATTTATCATAACAGCTATGAAATATAATTTCCAATACCTTAAAAGGAAAGTTAAGCTTACAATTCTAAGGCTTGTCTGCAATATAAATGGCAGTATTATTGAGACCAGCTTTTGAGTATATTACCTATCATAACAAGATTATAAACTAGGCGAATATTCTCTCCAATATTTATAGAAAGCCAAAGCATTTCAATAACCAAACCGTTAACGTCAATCAGCAATATTATTTTATGCATAAACATAGCCTTAAAATCTATTACTACATATATTGAAAGCGATAATCGCTAATACTGCTGTAGGTAACTTTGTATTATTGAATATCCCCAGAGGTAAGGCGAATTTTCAATTATCAATTTAACGAACTAAGCAGACAGTTAGTTGCAAGACAATATCTGTTAAAGCGTGTTAATAGAAAATCTATTGACAGGACTATCATGAGATTGGAGGTTGTATTTACTATCTACTGTGGAAAGGAGCTCACGAAACAGTAAAAATCAAGTAGAAGTTTACGACGAGTTTACGATTATCTTTTGTGTGACCTTCTCAGTGTTAGGCCTTTATCTATTTCTCTAAAAGCTTTACGCAGAAAGCGAGCCTCAAGTAATGTTTTACAACGTGATAATTGTTGCAAGTTAAATAACACTTGTTTACGTTTACACGATTAGAGATACAAAATCTTTCAGCGAGAATTAGGTCATCTGTTGCGGTGGATGCTATAAGAGTAAGGGGAAGACCAAAAAAACGATGGATGGATTATGTGAATGATGATATAGTCAGAAACGGGATGACTGCCGAAATGGCGGTTAACAGAGTACAATGGAAGAAAAATACTTATTACGCCGACCCCAAATAAATTGGGATAAGGGCTGGAGAATGATAACGATGTTGCGGTGGATTCTCCATTTTGTGATTTGTATTTAAATATAATAAAATATAAAGAATCGCAAGGATTTATGGCTGTTCTATTTTGTTTAAACAACAATGATGTCACAGGCAACGGATAATAGAGAACGATCAAAACTTATTGCTTTTAAGCATTTCTAAATACATTTTATCCCTTTACCAGGCCCCGAGAACTGCTAGCAACAATGTTTTTTAAGGATTCGTATACTTATAAAGGCTTTGTTTCATATTACATCACTGAAACTGAAAAAAAAATGCTGAAAACATTAAAAAAAAAACATGTGGGAAAACATCAAAAATGGTTGAGATTTTTTAGAATACGAAGAGATATAATTTTATGGTTCTTTTATATTAGTTATTTGGGAAAAGTAAATAAAATATAAAATAAAAATTCTAATCGATTCGTATTCTAAAAATTCTCAACCATTTACGTAAAGGTAGTCAGCTAATTGCTATAACTATAACTGACTGTAGGTACCTATACCTATGCATCTAAAAAAAAATGTTTATTCATAACGGAAATAACCATTTTAGGAGCGTAGCACACTAAACGTGAAACCAGATAACATCACACGATATAATATATAATCTAGACTTAATAATCAGCAGAAGTTGTAGACCTAAGAATATTTACAGTGGCAGATAAAATTCTAAATCTCTCGCTACACATACATAAATCCAATTTATAGTACCAACTAATTACTAGACTTCGTTCCAGATTGCTCTACTTGAAGTGATATCAGATCATATCCTCAATATATGTTTCGAGTTCACCCCTATAAGGAACTTCCACCGTCCATATAAATCAGGTGCCTCGAACATTTACGACTATAATAGATTTGCTCGCGCCGCCTTCAGTGTGTTGAGAGCTTTGAGAAATAGCAAGTGTAACCAAAGAGTTCTCGATAAGGAAGCAAAATCCAATAACAATTAAACGGTGTTCATTGCGCCTGCGCAGCCTCAAGTGTCATTTATCCCAGTATGCATCGGAGATCACTTGCTGCGCTAGTTAAGAAATAATGTTATTAAATAAATATTGCTTTATGTAGGTAATGCATGCTTTCTTAAAGGACGCCTTAGGTGCAGATATATTTCTTAAGCGGTATGGTCGTTACAATGACTTAACGGTACTTACTTCGATGGGCATTTAAATTATAACGGTTGAAAATAAATTTAAAAGCTTGCAGTGAACTCAATGTGTTGTTAGTATTATCTTGAGTCTTTTTTGCTTTATTTTGTACTAGTTTTATGCCAGTGGCTTCACCAGCATGAATATCAGAAATGACCCTACGGAAACGTGCTATCAGGACAAAAAGCAATCCTATATAATAAATAACCCAGATCATGGCCTACTCGTATGCCAAATTTTGTCGAAATTCATTTAGTCGTTAAGGCGTCAAAGGGTTACGGACAGACTGACAGACTAACTTTCACATTTATAATATTATATGTTTTATATATTATATTATAGATTGCTAATTTATTCCGTTGAATTGTGGAGAAACCCTAGAGAGTAATAAAGACAGTAAGGGCAGCTAACATCTTAAAGGTTAAATGGAAGACAGCCTTCACCGGATCGGTACGTACGGAGCTCAGTAGTAATCTCATTCATCACTATAATCATAAATCATTGACACGTTCAGAGGTATGATGTAGTCTTCACTCAGCGAGCGAATCTGAGATTAAAGCATATATGCTACATCAGATGATACCCAGTGTATAATCAGTGCAAAGCAACACGGAAGCCATTGCAGCCTCCGGACTCTTCATAAACACGCAGTGGGATCAACATGGTAGTCATTTGAAACATCATAGTAATCATAAAGGCTTTGACACTTTTAATATGTGTTATAGCTAGTATTTTGTTGGTAAAGACATGTTAATGCGACTGCAGTATACGAGTACTTAAAAAATTTTTATAAATGAACAATATGTTCATTCATTCATTCTGGCAACTTGCCAGTGATATCACTGGCAAGTTGCCAGCGGCAACGAGAAGAACTCATTCAGTGATCTACCAATCCAAAAGTTATCTAGTGAGTCTTTACTTAGATGCTTCATTATTTGAATTCTAGCTCCGGATTATGTCCAGTTTTCAACATAAATCGAAGAAAAAAGTAAAAAAAAAAATTAATACCAAACCAAGTCTTCCTGACCTTATCCCATTTTACCAGAGGTCGGCACAACACGTTTTATTCTTCCACTCTCCCCTGTCAACCGTCACGGTATCATTGACTCCTTTCTCTTTCATATCTTTCCTCACGCAAATTCATCCATCTTTTCTTTCATCTTTCTCTCCTTCTCCATTCATCAACATTTTAGGTCGCCAAATCTTTCTCAAAATGTTACATTTTCCTATTCGGTTCTCGCTACCTCTCATGTCCTTTTAGAGTTCGCGATCGCAAGTAGAATAAGATCTCGGGTTAGACTAAGATGTTAGACGTCTATTAACGTCAATTTAAGGTTTTGTATAGTCTACCTTCACTTGTTAGCTTAATCTATTTCGTTCCCGTTTCTTGCCCCGAAGGAGCTTAGCTCTGAAATAATTTTGAATTCAATAGCCTCAATGCGTCCTGGTTAGGAACGGTATTCTTAAGTATAATACCGTTCTGTAATGAATTATTTGAACTTGTCTCAGTATACACATTCCAGATGTATGTTTTGGTTTCTCATTGTGGTACGGTAAAATATTTACTTGCGTTGAATTAGTTTATTTGGACACTTTTTCTATTTTTTATAGAATAAAAAGGTAAGTACCTACTTAGCTTGTTATGATGACAGCTATTAAAACGAAAAATTAAAAATAAACAAAATATTATCAATAAATAAAAGATCATGATTAAGAATTCAGGAAATTTTCGTGCTAACAATATGTAAAGAAATCTATCATTTCCTGACGACTTTTTTAGTTTACCGAGCAGGTACATATGCTTCAGTTAGCAAAAATACAGGAACACTAACACTTCGTGCTTTTAATTCAGCACACAACACATTTTTTCACTCTTTAATTATATATTCTATCAATACATAAACAAAGCGGTAACCTATCGTGCAAACGAGGCGCCTACTTTACATATAAGGCAGTAAAAAGTCAAGTTGATCGCATTAAAGAGTTCGTCAGAATTTCCAATACTCTCGTTTCATGCAAATTTTTTCATTGTCAAGATTTGCACGTAACGACTAAAGGCAGGAGACTGGAGAATCTATGATCTGGATGCATATAATTATGGGTACTTAGTGGCATTTTGCCGGTAATATTATTCTGTGAGATCTGGCAACATTGTCGGTTCACGTGTCTTCGGGGCTTGCCTTACTTAATTGATTATTATTAAATATTCGGTTGTGATATTTGGATTTTAACAAGTGTCTATCTTTGTTATTCCATTTCTATTGTGGACACAATAGAGATATCAATTTCAAATAGCCTTTTTAGGTAATCTGGAAACTAGTTTTACAATTCATTTAAATTAAGGTTTAGACATCAGAAATCTCCAGATTGCTTTGCTGTGTAACATTGGCCTCCTCTTGGCTTTTCCATAGCTCACAATTTTGAGTTTATCTCCGCTAGGTGGGATCCTTCATTAGTTTTCAAGTCGTCTTCCCATCTTTGAAATGGTCTTCCTCTTTTCCTCTTTCCTTCTTTGGAATACCATTCTGTTAGATACGTTTCTGGCTTTTTCTGTTTTTACTTCTGATGACATGACCCGGCAATACAGATAATTAAGTACAAATCCTGTGTTTTATAACGTTACAGGCTTCGGGTTAAGGGGTCGGTTACTTAGACAGTTATTTGTGTGTGCGAGATGAGGTTTCCATAATTGTGAATCACTACTTATAGTAAGTTGATCTTCAGCTATTAAATAAAAACTAGTTATCTACCACGAGCTCCAAGTGATAAGTAATCGTTATCTCGTCATCAAAATCACGTTTAAGTCACGATTAAGTATCATAAAATAAACTATCTAACTGTTGTAATGTTGCTATATTCATAAATGCTATATTCATACTTTCCAGTTTTCAAAACAAATTACAAGAAGTTGTGATTATGATCCTGTGAGACAAGACTAGCGGTGGAGTGCAGGATTTCTTTGGAAATATTCACGATTTCTTTTTTCATAAATAATGATGTAGATATAAGGAAGATAAGTTATCCAATCTTAACATGTAATCAGGTGATAAATTAACTTAATTAACCAATAATCGGTATAATCGCCAAATGCTAATGCACAATGAATATACATTTTTAACCCTGAATAATATACATATTAACTGACCGTTTTAATATTCTCATACCTAAGTATTTTTTTTTGCAATTGGCTACATTAACGGTATTGGCTCATTTGAGTTGTCGCGAGTCTCTTCAAAAACAATTTGAGGTTGAAGTAGTCCTTCATGTTTTATTTTATACTTGTAATTGTTTGTACACACGCAAACAAAGTCGGAAGTGTTTGCTTTACACTTCATTCTATGTCGTCTTTTATATTACTTTACAACTAATGTTTTTGTCCGAGTACCGTAATCATCATGTGTCTAGCCTTTTGCCAACTATGTTGGAGTCACCTTCCAGTCTAATCGGATGCAGCTGAATACCAGTATTTTACACGGAGCGACTGTCTATCTGGCCTCCACAACCCAGTTACTGGATAATACAATCCCTTGGTAAGAATGGTTCTCAGGGGCCCAAGTCTGCTATTTTTATAAATTCGTCATTCCAACACGATCTCATTGTCATTTTGCTAAAAGTTCGTAATCTGCTAAATTCATAATGGTTGATCTTGGTCGGTCAATGCCCTCGTAATAGAATTGTGATATAATGAAATTGGCGTATTGCCATTATTATAAAACTCGTTAGTAGAAATGGGTTTCGAAAAACGACTACTAAATTTGAACATTTATTCATTCCAGATTTCATTTATATAATATATTTGTACATATTATGTATTAGTGTCATAAGCAATCTGAAGTAGTAAGAAGTGTAGCAGATTACCGCCTAAGTCAGTCATTCATTTGTCATTGTGTACGAGATTACCATTTTATGCCATTTCTTCCAATGGAGTGTCAGTGGTTGACTATTGGAAAATCACAATGATGCCATTACTCCCAAACTTGTCAAAATCAACAAATATGAAATCAATGATAGACCATTCTGACACTACTGTAATAGCAGACTTGAGACTTTCGGGTTTCTGACTATCCGTAACGACTGTCAAAGATCCGCGAACGCCAGCCGGGACCTCAGCTTAACGTGCTTTCGGAGGCACAGAGGGATCTCAGTATGTAACCCATCAACAGACCAACCGCGGCAAGCGTAGCATAAGCTGATTGATCGACCTGTGCAGCTGTTATTATTTAGTACCGTAATGTGCGGTGTAAAACAGTTTATTTCTGTAGTTGTTTCAGTAAACTGACGTATTTCGGTGTTAGAACTGACGGTGGCTGTTAAGTGGATATGTTAGATGATTATTAGCCGTAGATTGGATATTGTGTTCGACTCCTGCGGCGTTAGGAGGCAATTGCTACATAATTTACTGTTAAGTAATTGTACACACAATATTGTTTTGTTAAGCTATTTCATTGCAGCTTTCCTCTTTAAGTGTACCAGTTGTGGACAACATTCTTGGGGGTTTCATAAAACTTGTAACTTGAATAAGGACTTTGTTTACAGTTAAATCAACCAGACAGACAAATGTTACCTCTGGAGAGCTTTCATACCAGTGATATTAATTGTTGGTATTAGAACGGAATAAATCTATATAATCTATATTTTCAATCTGTCGCCACTACAATGGCGAACTTCTTTACTTCTACAGGTTCAAATTAAATTAGCGAAACTGCAGACGTAATAGGCCACATGGCCGATACCTAAACACTATTAAATAAAAACAAAAACGATTTGATGTTTTTTTGGGTTCAACGACCACTGGATGTTTTGTAACTTAATGTATGCGTTGAGAAAATACTTTTTCTGTAGTTTTGTCGTATTGAGACACAGTAAAAAGCTTATTTTAATACTGATATTTCAGGCGACAACACTATCTGCGGTCGATGAACTCACAAAAAAACGTCTCATTTATTTAATTTTTGTTATTTTATTGTGTTTAAATATCGATACCCATCACGTTCGCGGAGTTACGCTAGCTAATTTAATATGACCCTGTATAGTTAGACAATCGAGAGAACTTGTATCAGTATACAAAAACGCTGAAAAGTATGAAGTGTTTATATCTGTGATCTACATTTTTGTCGTCATAATGTAAAAAAAAGAAACCTAGAAGAAAAAAAAAAAATTTTAGGACCTCCATCGCAAACACAGCACTTCACAATTTTTTTTTTCCAACAACAAAATGAATAGTGAGTGATGTGTCCGACATCATTCGAAATGCAGATATTATTATTGACATGCAAATAAAGCCGGTGCCGTGTAAGGAATAATTGTTTGACACGAAGTCGCAGTAAAAACGCCGCAAAAACGCACCGATCATTCTAATAGAGATGTTCGAATACACTATTAATGTTTTAGATACGATTGAATGATTAGTTTAATTAATTTAATGCGGTTTCGATGGCTGTATTAGTGATGGACGTTGGAGTTATCGATAGTTGGATTTATTTATAAAGATATATATTTCACGTTTCTTTTTTTTGCGTTTTATTTGGAGTTCACTAGTCGATGTAGTTTTTTTTTAAATTTTACTGTTCGTTTGTTAAGATTGAGCATTCTTATATTTTACTAATAATAAAGCTGAAGAGTTTGTGTGTGTGAACGTGCTAATCTCTGGAACTACAAGTCGAATTTTAGAATTTCGTAGCCCAATTCTTGAGGAAGGTTTTAGACTACTTATTGTGACGCTAAGACAATTAGGTGCCGAGAAAAAACAAAAATATCAGAAAAAACACAGTAATAGCGCGGGCAGGCGATGCGATGCAATGGGGTGGGTCAGAGGAACAAGAAATTTCACGCGGATGAAGTCGCGGGCAGAAGCTAGTTATATCATAAAATACCTATAATTAAAACAGATAAAGCAATGTAACATTATTGGAAAGCAATTCTTGGTAACCGGAAAACAAGGAATCATTCATAACACCTTTAATTGCAATTTCGCATTTCATCTGTAATAAATTCAAATCTTCTACTTCCTCTCACTGGGATAAAATAAGGCAAAGAAAACACCTCATACATACTTAATATCTTAGATTGCTTTCGAAATTCCTTGCAAATAGGATCAGCGGAACTTAGAATTGAATGCACCAACTCGTTTTAAACTAAGCCTCGTCAGAATATCGGGAATCGATCGCTTGTCGCTTGTCAGAGGCCAGACAATCGCTAGATTCTGAGCTTGTTCTGATTCAGCCCCTTTCGATCTGTCTGCTTTTTAGACTACAGGTACCTATAGCAGGTCCGAAAGTATCTGATGAAAGTGAAAACAAGACCTCTTTAGGTATTTTTTTCTGCAATCAGTCACTATTTAATATCGATCGGTCCTTGGCAGCTGTGGGCTGAGGTGAAAAGAGGGAAAAATGGCCTTCGCTGAGCAGTTGGGCACCAACGGATAATAAAAAAATAAAATAAAGTCACTAAAGGGAATTGGTTACACATTCGTCTATATTTAGAAGGATTCAACCTCGCACCAGTTTCTCCAACAATTATTGTTTGGATAATATTATTAAATTTTAACTGAAAAGTTATCATAGGTAAGGTGGTTTAACAATTGGAATTTCGGGTTAAAGTATTCAAATAAACAAATTATAGGACTCAATTCGTAAATGGTACTACTACAAATTGGCACCCACAATACATTTTCTGATCCATTTGTTTACATTTTCATCAGATATTTTTTAAACAAACTATAGTTCTTTAGGCATCTCAAAAGTATTATTAGATACGGCACTCTGAAAACTATTAGAGTGCCGTATCTTATAATAATAGTAAGTACATTGATTTTTTTCTATGTGAAAAAGGTGTTGAAAGCACTAGGTTAAATAAAGCTTTACAAACAATTTTTGAGTTTAAAATTGAATGGCGGCTGTTAAAATATATGTGGGAGTCGTGACACTATAGGATTAGTTATAGATAACAATGGTTGCAAAAAATGCGAAAGTGTCGACTAAACTGAAATATGTTCCGACAGCATCTTGGATAAAAAAAACTTTTTTTACAAAATAAAAACAACCGACTTCCAAAAAAGTTAAAAACAGTAAAAAGTTAAAAATAACTTTAATTTCGGAAGTCGGTGTCGTTGGATTTGCATTTTCGTTGTTTGCCACCGACTTCTGAAAGTAAAGTTATTTTTCACATTGTAGTGTCTTTTTTGGAAGTCGGTTGTTTTTTTTATAAACTTTTTACTTTTAAGTTCTGCTTACCCTTAACACTACTTGCTATGTAAATATCAGTGACAGGAAGTCATTATAACATCATCTATATAAAATAAGTGGCTAAAATACGTATTATTGAAGTTAACTCAAAAAGTACCCAAGCATAGTTAATAAAATTTATATGGGACCACCTCTGAGGCATATCCTATCCATTAAAAAATAATTTTTCAAATCGATTATAATTGCCAAATATATCGCGTAACAAACAAAAAAAAAAAACAAAGTCGAATTTTTGAAGTCGGTTAAAACGACATCCTGGCAGGACCAGACGGGGATGACGGGTTAGCTGGACTCCTTTAACAAATATTGGTCCTTGGCAGTTCTAGACAGAGAGAGTTGAAAGGAGAGGAGAGAGGCCATCGCCCTGCCTAAAGGCGAAAAAAAAAAACACCACGTTTAAGAACTCCATAATGCGTTCAGGGTGCTGATGGGGCTGCCCCGATTATGTAGCGCATCAGGTATATTCGTCGAGTCGCAAGTAGACTGTTTTTATTCTACTATGCGAAAACAATGCACATCCCTGGTGCGCAGGGTTCGGGCTAGCTCCAGCAGCATCCTGAGTGCATTCGTGCAGAGGTTCGATTGCCAATACCTGAACCATTGCTGTATGGTTCACATACTGGGCAATCGAACTATATAATAATAATATATCTATGGTCTTTGTAATTGTATGTGTTTTTATTTTATTTTATTTGTGGTTGTGTGTTTTTGTTGTGTGTCTATGATCCTATGTTGGTCAAAATAAACGATTTATTATTATATTATAATATTTGAAAGGAGGAAAGATTCTGTTGAAATATTAAACAGATCAACCTATAAGACGGTTTTCTTCCGTGATCATACAATAAACATTTTATAATGGTGGAATAGCAAAAAAGGGTACCGAGAAATATTTACATACAAAAGCTATTCAAACTTCAAACGGTGCAGGCGGCAAAAATATTTAATTTTCGATTCCACGCCGATTATGCAAACGGTCAATTACAATAAATGAAATAATTGTTTTGAGACCACAATTATAAGGAAGCTTGGATTGAAATTGATCAGTGATTCGAATTTTGAAGCATTTTTTTTTTCAAATTTATGCAGCCCTTCTGCAGGCACTTGGATTTTCAATTTAACAGTCATCATAATAATGTGGTCCAAGAAATTTTTCAATTGTAGCATTAAACCAAAATTTGTAATTTTTCCGAAACAGCCGAAATATGTAACTCTCTGCCAGCGTCTGAGTTCCCCTTTCACATATAATCTGTCAGCCTTCAAAGGAAAGATTGAACAGGCATCATCTGGGCTTGCTTGTTCCATCATAGATCTCATCCATCGCTTTCCATCAGGCGAGATCGAGGTCAAGAGCTGGCCTGATTTGCAATAAAAAATATGACTAATGAGCTATCAAAATTAATAATAAGTTGTCTTTTGCCAACAGGTAAGCATCAAGAATTTACTATTATGTTGGAAACAGCTGTAAATATTAACGACCTTGGTAAGTATTGAAGGAATTATGAAAGGTTACATGAACGCAACTTTGAAAAAGCCAATGATGTTGAGTTGTGAAATTTAGCTCTCTTAAAGCATATGATAATCCTCTTACTAGTGTCTCCATTAGAAACGCACACAATATAGCGATTCTTGGAGGAGGTACTTAATAATTATCTTTACCTTTGAAGTCTTTGAATGAGAGAACGGATTCGCAAATAACTAAGACCTACAATGTGTCCTTAAACTTAAAGATACTGTAAACAAGATCAAATTAGTTAGTGATAAACTTCACATACTTATGGGGGCATAAAAAAATTAATCGTACTAAGTCAAAGTTTCAAGAAATACTCCGTTGTCAGTTATTCAATAAATATACGAAACTGTACAGTTAGTTACACACTTGTCTGTTTATCAACAAGACATCTCCCTGTAACAGTACAGGGGCCAGTTATGGTCGCAACTGCAAAATATTCAGTACCACTTTGTTATAAAGTAAAATCAATGCTGTTGTGAATACATTCATACCATATGTGTCCCTGTTTCTTTAAGCCTATGTTATTGTAAGTGAGCGGTTTGTAAGTGTTAGTAATATGGAGGAAAGTTATATGTTTGTAAGGAATTTACATAGATATTGGTTATTGGGCTACATGGAACATTGAAAGGAAAGCTTTATAGTTCAGCTATCGCAGTTTCCATAAGGTATGAGAGTAATGTTCGGATAAGATCACTATTGACTTTATGGTTCAATAAATAAGAGTGAAAGTACACCACCACGCTTATCATTATTCTTTGTCAATAATGTATTACCTCTATAAACTGTCCGACAATTGGTTAAGACTGTTTTTTTTCATTCGGTTTGAACATCGTTTCGTCTAGCTACAAAAACCTTTTTATAATCGAGGCACTCCCCTGGCCTCATTATTCTAAGCACTTGTTTTCAATAGGTTGAAAATAATACATTGGTGAATTCGGGTAAATAATTATGTTTTACCCCATTTCATCAGAGATATAGATGCATTATCTAGTAATTATATAATTGATTAAAAAAATATATATTATACTAGTTGAAATTTAATCACCGTGTCATTGTACTCATCATTATGAACAACTTTTACTATCGGGCCAAACCTGAAGTCGCAAAAAAAATTCATCTGTTGCTTTTGACGAGTTATGTGAACTTAAATGTAGGGAACAGCAGATTTTTTTTTTCAAGTTTCATCCCATAGTAAGAGTTGTTCATAATGATGAGTACAATGACCCCTTAAGAGGAAAACGGTGATTAAATGTTCACCCTGTATAGTTAAATCAATAATTATTAAACAAAAACAAATAAAATAGTAACAGTGGAGTTTCTTGCCCATTCTTCTCCATATGAGACTCTTTTGGAAGGTGCTACTAGAATCAATTCTATTTTCGTAAATTTCGACGTTCAAAAGTGCCTTTTATTGCGCCTACTTGAAATAAATGACATGACTTCGACTTATTTCGGTACAGTGTGCCACTTTTCGTGGCACCACTGTTCAAAAAGCTGAACACAGAAAGATAACTATGTAACTGACAATGAATTCGTAAGTATAAACTACCTACCTAATAGTTAAAATTCTGTTAGTTATGTTGGTACCGCTGTGAGCCAAAGAGCATTGTGTCATCGTTGACAAGAACCGACCGTTAAGTCTTTCAACTTGCGATGAATAAACATCAAACAACAAACAATGTTGTACTCATATGAGTACATGTTTTTGTGTGATCTTGGAAATTCTCAGCTGAGGCTCTTGATAAAGATGTATGAATACGATGAAATGATCAAAAATGCACATGCATTTTTTGTGGGTGCAGTCAAAACAGATGCGATCTTGGTCGATCAGGTCTGGTACAAAAATAGCACAAACAGCTGTATAATGAAAATCGTGCGCTGCTGAATGTGGTGCATTTGACTCGGTGGTGGAAACGCCCTAAGTCCGTCTTGAATTTGAACATTATAATTTTCTATACTATAAATTTGCACACAAATGGGGTGTGATTTTACTCTGAGATGTCTTCAATTTAATATAAATTCGGCAAGCACTCCATACATGAATAATTGTGCTATATTCAAAAAGTGGAATAGTAGTACTAAAACGGTACGGAATATCTCACTAATCCGTGAAGCCGTCAAATCGCGATGACACGCCACTAACAACCGAGCAAATGGCACAATCCATGAAATAATGAACATTGACCATGAATGAATGAGATTGTTTATTGGCTCTTTTTAACGATATATTTTATTGTTATAATTACATGGTTTAAAACGAAATTGAAAAGAAAGTGTACGTAGTAGGGGTAATTGTTCTTCTTTTTTCATGTCGTGGAAAAAGTAGCCCATTATCATTCTCCTGCTCCGATCTCAATTTATTTGGAGTCCGCGCAACATGTCTTTTTCTTCCATACTTCTTCTTTCTCTATTAATCGTCATCTCGGTAGTGACCCCCTTTCTAGCCATTTCATCTTTCACAAATTCTATCCATCGTTTCTTTGGTCTTCCCCTACTGTGAGGAAAACTGTTAATCCAGTCAGCAAGTTTTAAAACGGGACGGCGTGCCCTGGACTGTTCCAGGTTATATCGACCGTCTGCTGTAGGGTCTTTTAGAAATATCAGAATTTACAATCCCTTGAAAATGGTAAACTAATAGTAGATTGTTTGCCAAGGGAGCAAACAGCTATATATTTTGAAGGCGAGAGTGGCGAGAGTATGATGAACACTCTACTTTTTATCACCCTCTATGAAAAATAAGAAAGTGCAACTTATGAATAGGAATAGTACGTTTATTTATTTACATACAATTTTGAGTAAACGATTACGAACGAAGGCAGAATACTTTTCACGCGTTTTATTAGTTTTTCAGAAACTTTTAAGTTGGCTCGCTCGCGTTCTACTTTATCATACAGTCTGTTACTTGTTCATACAATGTTCGTGATTGATGTCTTTGGTGATTGGAACTTTTACTAATAATATCCACATTCCAAATTCAAATCTCTTTTAGTATACCTAGGGATTGAAGAGCTATTTCAGTCCCTGTTTACGATGAATACATTAGCTCTTTTTAAATAGATGTGATAAAAAATAAAATTCTTAACGGTTACCGGTTACGGGGTAACGGTTTCTCAGTTTATAATTTATAACGACATTTAAAAATCTACGTCTCCATCCATCCATCCATCTTCACAAACTTTCGCGTTTATAGATAATATTAGTAATAACTCTTAAACTATCCAAACAATAAAATTCTCAGTCAAACCAAACAATAACAAAATAAAATAATTTTCAATGCAAATATTTATAGGCAGCATAAAACCTGAATAAATCCATACAGTCAATCATCTAGCAGTGGCTTCTCGTGATTGATTACTAATAGCGATTTGTATCACGTAAGTAGTTATGTCTGAGCACGCGCAGGTACCTATTTGACGGGCGGCGCGTGCGCGAGAATCTTCTTACCGTTTGTTTGAGTTTTTGTTCCTATGCTTAGATAATAGAATAATAGAGTATCAATGAATCTATGAGGATTGTGTTCTAAGATGCGTGGAAAACTATGGGAAGGTATAGAACGCGTATTGTTTTATAGTTATAGTTTTTGAATTCTGTGCCGTTTGGATTTTCCTGATTTCAAATATCTCATTTCGGAATAAAAAATGTAGGGCTGTTTGTAAAAGTTCATTTCTATTAGGGTGAAAGAAAAAAAAGGCAATGATTGGTTAATGAAAGCCTACACATTTTCTATCCAAATTCCCGCTTTAATTTTCTTTACGCACGATATTCCATCTGAAATTGGCAGAATTGTCGACATCGGCACTAATTGCCATAAAGAAAAATAAAATAGAATGTTTTCTATACAAAGAATGAGGGCTTCCGTTGGTTCCGCTTTGGTTTTGCTATGATCCATCAATTCATACATACCCAACAGCTGCAGTGACCACACCCAGAGAAACTCAGAGATATCTGCCAGCAAAAAGATGTACAAAAACTTATCAAGTTGCGGTTCTAGTAGTAACGTCATCATTCCTGTGTAATGACACGTTGTGGTTTTCTGTAGTCGGTTACATGAACTTACCACTAATATGCTACGTAATAGCTGGGACCATTGTAATTATATGCAGCATGCTCAGCTTAATAACCGAACTTGGCAAATATCAAAGAGACATTTTTCCGCTGTGTTTCGAGCATCATTAACCTCTGGCTGTCTGTTAAGAAAAGCATTGTGGGGGAAACTGGGCTTGTAAAAGACCTTTTGTGGTGATTTATGCTCATTCCTTCTTTGATGAAAAGAGGGTTTTATCCTACTCACATTGGGACAATGACAGGTCGTTGATGTACTGCTCAACTCTCTGATGACCTTTACCGTTACGAGGTACCTATTATTCTTCATCATGCGTCAGGGTTTGCCTTTATTTACCTAACTGTTTTATGGGCGTGTAAATCGATCAGAGCTACGTTAAGTTTTCCGACAGTGTTTATGAACTTCCTTATTAAACCATTTCTATGGGCTTTAGAAAAACATTTATTCTCGCTTACATTAATGTGTCTCGTTCTCAGTGAATTCGATAAACTCCTGGATTCTCGCTAATGGAGATAAACCTAAGGAGTCACTTCCGCATCTTCGGCAGGGTTGTCGCGAACGCGAAACTTGTTTGCAATTAAAACTCGAGAAAATTGAATTTATTAGAGATGCACGTCTGTCCTTTCTTGGATCAGATATCGAATGTAAGTATTGAGTTCGAATCCCGCAAAGGCGTCGAGAAACTGGATTGGCGCGAATAATTATTTAGGTCTATTAAATGAATTGCCCTGTGATAAAATTACTTCGATCATTGAAACATTAGCTTTACTTTAACATTGTCATAATCTATCAGTCCCATCTATTTGCTACTAACTAGTTTTTTTTAAACCGTGACAGCATATTTAAACTTAGTTGTTATTTTTTATAAAAATAACGCCTTCATAGAATCATTAGCGGCCATTTTGCAAATTACTCGCTTGGAGTGTGTCGATATTACTTTTTAAATCACTTACATCCCTAATAATGTCGTGGATGCGCAGGCGCGTATAAAATGGCGAGTGTTGAGTACATACGTGCGACGTACATCGATCGATGCAATTATATCGAATCCGTTTCTATGTAGCGATTGGTATTGGCATGTAGAATGTTGATACAGTTTGGTATGGTAGGTACTGCAGCCAGAGAAAGAGTCCAAATAGCTGGAAGATTTCTGCCTTAAAAAAAATACGTTGGATATTTTTGATTATTTTAAAGAATTAGAAGACTGTTTTATGAACTCTCGCCCAATTAAACCATGAACTGATCAGCTTAAAACTCTTCACTGTTGTCCAAGAAATAAATAATAGAATAAATAATAATAATAGATTTTGTTGCTAAACTTTTTGCGATTGAAATGTAAATTTATTTTTTTTCGTTCTATTTTAATGAAAACAGAGCGAAAATAAAACATTATTCATGTTTCATAACCACTAACCAAGCTTGAGATCCCCACGTACACCTTATCCCATACTTTGTGGTTTTACATAGAAAATAAAATAAAAACATTCACCACGCCTTTGCGTTGTCCAACGTGCAGATATTTCGAATAATAATATACCTATTTACATACTATATACAAAACTAATAAATTAGTAACGAGTAAAAAAGTATATATAATAGAAAATAATTTAAAAACGTGCCCATGAACATGGCATGAGCATTTATTTATTAATTATTAATAAACATGTCCAGTTATCTACAAATGAACATATTGACATCTGTTTTTATGAACATAATTATTTTATACCAGCTGTCAATCCGGTAGCAACTTTTGCAGGCGCAGAAATGATTGACACATAACTTTTTTTACTATAAGAACTTAAAACTGAGTCAATGAACTAGCAGTGAAAATTAAACATACATCTAGATTTAGTAGTTCGATTAGGACGCTAAGCGCCACGCTGTATTCATTCTTCTCTCATATTTTATTTGAAGCGATAATCGCGATATTTTAGCGGTAGCTAAAACTGTTACAAAAACAAAAAAACCCCGACTCTGTACGGCAATTATTCATAATGAAACAACAAACAAATAAAAACTAAAACTACAAACATAATAAAAGAAAAAGAAATGATATGAACATGTAACATTAAGTGCAGACAGGCGGTTACTTGTCCGTGTAGGATTACACGGTCGGCGCGGGCGCAGGCTACAAACAAATTACGCTAAGACACCACGCATTGAAAGCTATTCACACCTAGGGTTACCATTTCGAAATTTAAAAAGTCCTGACAAAAAGCCGGATATTGCAAAGTGTAATCGGATGCAGCTGAATGACAGTATTTTACATGGAGCGACTGCCTTTCTGTCCTCCACAATCCAGTTACTGGGTAATACGATACCCCTTGGTAAGACTGGTTGTCAGATTTTCGGGCTTAAAAGATCTACGAATGACAGCCGGAACCAACGGCTTAACGTGCTTTCCGAGGCATGGAGGGGTCTGGGTATGTAAAGATGGTCACCAATCCACAGGCCAACCGCGGAAAGCGTAGCTTAACCTGATCGATCGACCTGTGCGGCTGTTATTATTTAGCCACGGACCCCTCTCACATGCCCCCTAACACATGCTACTTAAATATATCTGGCGAAATGCGGCTGTAGGTATACCTCTGCCTCAACCTTCGGGGTATACGGGCGTGATGTTAAATGTGTTAATTAATGGTAGAAAAAAGTCCCAACAAATGATAGGTCGGACAAGTCCGGACGGCTGGTAACCCTATTCACGCCTCGAGGAACATCTTCCAGTTTATGGGCTACTGACTTGTGATCAGTGGGCATTTGATGGAATAAGTTGTTAAAAGACTTAGGCCTTGTACGCACTTGTTTCATTTTGGCGGAACAAATATTGATTGCGACCAAACTAGCGATATAACTAATAGCGAATCGTAAATAAAAACTTTTTATCGAAGTAGTCCATCTTTCTTTTGTTTTATTTTTATGAAATCGGTTATTTTTTATTTGAAATGGGTTTGTTCTTGACTCTGGTCTAGGTCAGAGGTGACAGAGACAAAGTTGACGATGGAGTAAGTTATGGTTATGAGTTTCATAGCAAAATTTGTTAAGTATGTCGGGCAGAATCACCCCTTGATGGATGCACGCGACTAAATCACCACCCTGTATAACAATAGGGCTACGGGATTCTGTCAAACGCACTATTATGCCTGTGCTGTGCCCCTGGTTGTTAAAAACAGCGTACCTATACTGTACTTATGTACTGTGACATACCATACATTGAAACCTTTTCACGCCTAGATGTGCCTTGCCGTGTAGAGTTTATAGTCTAATACATGGTGATCAGATGTATGGCCAAGTGTGTGCCGAGTTATGTTATCAAGAATGTTAGGTGTCGTGTTTTATTTTCTAATCGGCGTTTGATGTTCTGATACCTGTAAAATATAGTGTTTGTTTGTTTGTTTTGACCCATAATTGTTCCTTTTCTGGCATTCTGGCTCCTGATACTGATAAAAAAGATAGTTATGCTGATCAAGTGAAAAATTTTTGGAAAGATTTTAGATTCTCTTAAGAAAAAAAATAAGTTGGGGTTTAGTTGCGTGTATAACAAATATTCTTAGAGTGTATAACAAATATTCTTAATTCTCAAAATATACAAAGCTCTTTAAAAAAAAATAATATAATACCATAATAAATAAACTCGTAGCGAAGTCAAGACTTTTAAGTATAAACATATATTTTTTAGAATTTTTGTCCGCTTGTCTGTAATGTCCATGAAAGGAGTTTCACCAGCTGCACCTAACTACTTACCTATATTATATTTTTTTTAAATTCTCGCCATTTGCAAAATATTTCACACAAATACCGTAATAAACCTGTAAAATAAATTCAACCAACAAACGATCTCATCGCTCATAAAAGTAATACAGGCGATTACGATCGTCGTTAGAATCATGCGCATGCGCCGGTCCCGGCCGCCGCAGGCATCCCGGCCGATTTGCGGGCCCCGGCAAGTCCTGTGGGATATTTACCGTTCGCATTCCGTACGCCATAGGTGATACACGTTAGCTATCAGCGACGCAGATGGCAGATATAATTGGCGGTTGAAATATTTGGTTTGAAGATGGTCTAGTTGTAAAAGATTGCTGTATTTAAGTGCAATCTACAAATGGGGCAGGAAATGCTTTACCCGCTAAAGGCAAAGACAATCGTGTAAGGAAAGGAAAACAAGCCTTTAATGCTACAATCTTAAAACAAAAGACACAAGCTGCTAATAAGTTGTTGATCTATCTCAATAAAAGATTGCTACAAGTATCTATTTTTAAGTACTTAGTTCAAGAGTCAGCTGTTCGAACTACCTACTATTGACCATCACTTGTACAATCAATTTTAGTCTATGACTATCTATAAGTATGTGTTTCTCTTTGTACAATAAATTTATTATTTTATAATTACCTATATTGATTCGGCTAGCTTTTTCTAACCGAAGTGGTATAGAGTAGAAATGTATTTAAAGAACCAAAAAATATGAACTTGGCAATCTCGCTACTAATCTACGATATTGATCTATCAAAACCCGTTTAAGAAACAGTCGCACGCGCAGGCTCTTTAAGCTTTTATTGATGGTCACAATTAGTCTAAAATGTTGTGATCACGTGATTTCCGCTCGTAATCACTTCACCGGATACGTTCGCGATACAATTTATATTTATCGTTAGTACCTCTGGAATTATCGCTGCCATCATACATATACTCTAATTACAAAGCTTAACGATATTATTAATTTATTCATAAAATATTGACGACTAGTACTTCGCCCGTGACTTCATCTGCGTGTATGTCGTACTTTCCTCTAAAAAATTCCAAACTGTAAGTATGTTTTGATAGTAAGTAGTAGATAAGTATGTGTTGATCTTCATAATTTACTTAGATAGGTATTCGTGCCAAGTTTCAAGTTTATTACTTAACCAAATGAATATGATTTTTCATATAAACTGTATCCCCGCTTTTTACCCCCACAGGGGTAGAATTTCGAAAAATCGTTTGAGATATGTTCATTACTTGATTCAAAAATTATTTATACCAATTTTCGAGTTAATCAAGCCACGCAGTAAAATCCTCCCCTGTACAATTAACTACCCCTTTACTCCCCGTTAGGGGTAGATTTTCGGAAAACCCTGATACACGTTATTCTTTATTTTTTGTCTTAAGTATAAATACTGAGTTTTCAGTTAATCGGACCGCGCGCTAAAATTCTGGCATACAAATTTTGAAATCCCCCAATCCCCTTTTAGGGGATAGTTTTGAAAAACAAAAAATGCCAAACTTCATAATTTACTTATATATAAATATTCGTGCCAAATTTCAAGTTTATTAACTCAAGGAATAGGATTTTTCATACAAATAAAATCCCCCCTTTTCACCCACTTAATGATCGAATTTCCAAAAACCCCTTCTTAGTGCTCCCTTACATAATAAAAGGAAACCGTATGCAAAATTTCACGTTCCTAGTCCTAGCAGTTTCGGCTGTGCGTTGATATGTCAGTCAATTTCTCCCTTTATATATATATAATATATAGAAGACCTAGTTTCAAGATGACTAAGCTATGAAGTAAATATAACATAACATAATCAGCCTATAATGTTCCACTGCTGGGACACAGGCCTCCTCTCTATGAGAGGGAGTGGGCCGTAATCCACCACGCGGGCCCAGTGCTATGAAGTAGCTCTTAATTTTATTATAGGTTGCGTTATCTTGCGGGCATTTTATTCTTGTCTAAGACACTATATGACACTAAATAAGGTCCTATGGTAAAGCATAGAATCCTATCTATATGTTCAGCCGCATAAGTTTCGACCCGCGACTTACGAGTGGTCGTAGATTCGAACCTAGACAGGCGCTCTACTTTGTTTAAATTACTCCATCACCACTGCTATCAAAACGGTAAAACCAGCATGTCCGAAAACCAAAAAATTCGAACACATTGGGACATCTACCAACCCGCACTGGGCCCGCGTGGTGGATTACAGCCCACTCCCTCTTACTGAGAGGAATCCTGTGTCCCAGCAATGGGAACGTTATAGGCTGATTATGTAAATGTCGACCTCGTGGTAATATCGGGATTAAAAGTATCCTATGTGTTATTCTGATGTATAAGCAATATTACTGTAAAGTTTCATCAAAATTCATTCAGTAGTTTTTGCGTGAAAGAGTAACAAACATCCGTCCATCCATCTTCACGAACTTTCGCGTTAATATTATTATTAGAAGGATAGTAAGATAATTGTGTTTTAGGACAAATAGTCAGTAGTAGATTTCATTTAATGTCAGTAGGTACTGGTATGAACAAACAACGGTTAAGCGCATAGTTTCACGTCTGTAAACCTTGAAGGGGTAGGCAGGGGTACACTTACATTTAACCAGTTAAGTTTAAGTCTCATGTATGGGCGAGCCTATTTCCATCAACCCGGCACAGCTACTGAGAAATTCGTAATGCAAAACCCAATAACACTATAACCTTATTCTCAACAGTAGAACTTGCGACCACTACACCAAATAGGTAGTCAAAAAAAATATATTATTATTAAAATTAACTAAAATTAAGTTAAACTTACTGATCGTATAAAGAACTCGATTCTGCGTTCTAAAACTCAAATTGCCGATGTAGGTCACACGGCTGCCAAGCTAAAATGGAACTGGGCTGGTCACATCTGTCGCATGCCGCAGGAGCAAGTAAAAACACACACAAACACAAAGTAACCACACAATGGGTCCCAAACAGAAGTAAACGGCAACGCGGCAGGCCCAGAATAAGATGGCGGGATGAACTCGACTCTTTCCACAAGGATTGGCGCATAACAGCACTGGATAGGGATAAGTGGAAGGAGGGAAGGGAGGCCTTTGCCCTGCAGTGGGACAGAAACGGCTGATAATAAAATAAAATAATAATAAATAAATTAAAATTAAAAACACGCCTACCTTGTCAAAAAGATTTTTTTTTTTTTCAAAAAAATTAAAAATAAGCTACTTAAATGATTTTAGTGTTGAATGGGTACAAGTTAAGTAGTTAAGTACTAAATGGGAGGTAAGTAGTTAAGTACTAAATGGTTTGGGAGTCAGGGTTTACTCAATCTGTATGACCTTTATTTACTGAAATCATGCGACCTAGTTTTTAAGCATTGTTGAAGATAAATAAAGATTTTAATTTATTTAAATATATTATAATAATTTCTGTGCAATTAAACCGCCATTATGCCCAAAAGTAGAAAACTGAAAACTAATCTTTTCAGCGAAGTCGGGGGACCTATAAAGAACTGTTCCAAGGAACCGTCCGTCGATTGCAAAAAAAACCGTTTTTTTTCATTACGGGGAGTAATGAAAAAAAACGGTTTTTTTTTGCATTATATTTTTTTTAATTTTCACCAGTCTATATGTTACCCATGATAACGCAACGCTTCTAACGATACCACATACATTGATATTAGTAATTAACCCGTTTAGAAGTTATGGTGGATTAAAGAAACTGGAAAACAGACATGAACCCTGAAAACATAACACTCCTTTGTTTGGGCAGTCGTGTAAAAAAAAGGTTAAGGTTATTCCCCTCTCGTCGATTTTTTTATAATTTAGTAAATTATTAAGATCTTTTACAGCTATTGGATACTACGCGAATACAGTAAACAATTATTATATGTACCTAAGTATGAAGGCTACTTATTTTAAATATATTTTGTGTTTTTTAACCGTAAAATTTTACGTTAAATTAAGTTCCCAAATCTGTTTTTAATTGCGTTTAGGAAACAGTGCAGAAAGTAATTTTGTTCTTGAATTAAAAAATAAATTAAGGTGTTAACGAATCTACAGATATCTGAGTTTACGTTTACACTCCAGTGATTTGCATAATTGCAAAAAAATATAATATTTAACACATTATAAACAAAACTAATCTGTATATAAATAACATACAACTTATATTAGTTTGCACCATCTTATCTTAAAACACTTTAGTAACATGTGCATTCATTACAAAGAAATACTTTTTATTACATAAACATTAAAAAAGTAGAAGTAGTAAAAAGAGTGATTTCACACTGGATATTATTTTACTGTTAACATCAATCATAAAGTCATTTTAGTGTAAAATATTCGGAAGATTGCCGCCACACTTATCACACTTATTTTCTGTTACACGGAATGAGATACATGTCTTTATTTGAGGCACTTGGCATTTTTCTTTTTTTCATAATAAAGTACTTCCCTACAATTTTATGATATGATAACTGTCTTATATCACAGGGTAAGCAGTGTTCGGTAAGCTGCAAAGGGGAAAGGAAACACTTCCTTTCTTATACAGGGTGTCCCTGGAAGTATGGATCAAATCAAATAGAGGCGTGGGCAAAGTCATTTCCAAACTTTTTGATCCTGAGAATATTGGTGAATTTTTTACGGTTCAAAAGTTATGACCAACTTTTGTTATTTTCAATCACTTTGTATAGTGCTCAAAGAACTAAATCATTTAAAAAAACTACCAGGAACTGTCAATTTAAGTTTTTTAGACAGCCCTGATAGTTTTTTTTTAATGATTTTTTTTCTTTGAGCGAAACGATTGAAAAAATTGGTCATAACTTTTGAACCGTAAAATAATTCTCAATCATCAATCATTCTCAGGATCAAAAATTTTGGGAATGACCTTGCCCACGCCCCTATTCGATTCGATCCATACTTCCAGGGACACCCTGTATTGCAAAAAGGCGAGAGATATCGTGGGACACCCGCGGGATAATTGCGTAACACACTAACAAAAGGAATGGTCTTAATTTTGACAGTTCAACAACATTCATTGCGTTATTTACATGGTTGACTAGACACATTTTTGGAACATTAGAAGCAATGGATTAACAATAACCTTCAAAATAATTCAGATTGTTATTGATAATGTGTTACGCAATTAGGGTAGGTTCAAAAGAAGTTCTTTTCGCTGTAGGTATATCATATATTTAATAAGAATCACAATGAAATAAATTAACAGCGTTTGAAAATAACTAAATAAAAAAAGAAATACATACTACTTATAGCAAAAGTATTGTGAGTTGTGACGGTCAATATGTTACTGTGCTCTGTTTTGCTCTCATTTGTCAAATGTACAGACTATTACGTGTGATAACGAACTTCGTTCAAAAATTTGTCGAATTGTCCAAATAATAGACATTGCATTTGTTAGTGTGTGACGCAATCACCCCGCAGGTCGTGGTTAGGTTATATTATCAATATTTCTATTAGTTAAAAGACGTGATAAGTACCTAGACCAAATAGTTGTGATTAATTTAAAATTCCTTGCAGTTTTTTTACTTAACAATTAATTTGCAGTCCGTGGACGATTAATTATTAACCAACGCCTACCCAGTAGATGATACTTATTGCACCTTGCCAATTATATAACGGAATGTATAATCGTGACCGGCTCAACCGAGGCTAATAAAGTAGTTAGACAATACCGCCTCAAACTAAGTAAATTCAGCGAAGACAATCAATCATAACAGTACGACTGAAAACAAAAGCTTACAGCTCGATCTCGATAGGGTTTTAAAATATTTTGAAGATTTCCCGCCGATTTTTGACAATGAAAACTTACGGTCGTGTAACGTGATTTAGGTCGATTGAAAGATTAAATTAAGAATTACATGCAGAACTTTGGAACGTCTTTTTTGTGCAGACGCCATCACACCAAGCTACCCGACACTGGCCCCGATTCTGTTGTTCACAAACTAAACTAAATTTAAGTTCAGTGCATCTTTTTCTTTCTATTTCATTAAGAAAAGGTCAGAAGATAAATATTAGTTTAGTCCTGTCAAATTAGTCAGCGCCTGACGTAAATTGACGTATTTTTAGTAGCCAATTTTTTAATCACGTCTAAACTTGTCTATAGATTATATAATTTGACAGGAATAAACTAATACTTATCTTCTGTCCTTTTCTTATTGAAATAGAAAGAAAAACATGCACTGAACTTAAATTTAGTTTAGTTTGTGAACAACAAAATCGGGGCCACTGTCAATTTTTCCCAATCAACTTTGAACCTTATACTTTAGCAAACAAGTTGAAAATCTATTAAAGAAATTTGAAAGATTGTAGTAGCTTGATGGGCTGGCGTCTGAAATCCTGAGTTAAGATTTGGTTTCTTAAAAAAGCGGTCCCATCATATTATAACGGCCGTCACGAAAATCTGTCATTTTCTACTAGTATTTGACGTTAAGGTGTCGAAAAAGCTCTAGCTTATGACAAAAATATAGTAAACGGTGAGCAGATGTGAGTGGACACTCTGGGAAGGGACACCCTACTACAGGGATGGTGAACCTTTGTACGTCTACCTGTAATTTTTTCCAAAATAAATAATTCGTACGGCCAAGACTTGCCAACAAACAATCTTGACTTAGGGATTACTGAAAAAAAAACTATATACTTTCGCATTATTATTTTTAATCTCTCTTCATATTTCTCGGGCCCCAGGGTCCCGGACCTCGTAGCCTGCCGGGGCAGCGAGATTGTCCAAAAGGGTTACCGCTGCCCCGGAACATAAAGGGTTGAGGAAGGAACACGGGTGGGTTTTAGTCAGTAAGAGTCTAACACTCCCTTCTGCTCCACCCTGAGCGGGAGAGGTCATTTGATGATTTCCCATTCACAAAAAAAAAGGGTCCCGGACCTTTGGAAGGCATACGAGGTGCCGAAACCAACTCATAGAGGCACGTTAGACGTTTTTATTGAAATGAGACACCAACCGACGATTATCTTATCTTCGCACTATGCAAGTGCACCTAAGGACAACCTCCAATTGCTGTAGGACTAATGTTAATATTGACAAATTTATATTTATTTAAATAAAATTATAAATCATTGCAACTTATGCTGTTGCAAATTAGACGACGGTATCTTAATTCCTAAAATTATGCCGTGCCCAAATTATTTTGTTACTTGCCACCAACGGCACGCGTGCCATTGGTTCGCCATCCCTGCCCTAGTAGAACATAAAGTACTCTTTTTGGTGATGTTCTTCAGAGTGATTACCTAGGTGCGTAGTACTCGCAACCGGCGTGCGTGAATGACCAGAAGGCCCATTCTCGTAATAAAAAACGTTCAAAATAATAGTCTCTATCTCACCTCCCACCGGAATCCGGCGGCATCCTGCTGTGTTTCGTCGATGCGTGGGAGTTCCAGTGCCTTAGGCATCTTCTGGGCATGCTCGTTCCATCATAGACCTCAGCCATCGCTTTGCATCAGGCATGATCGAGGACAAGAGAGAGCCCAGCAGTAAAAAAAAAATCTCAGCGACAATGTCAAAAACTTGTTCAAAATGTAGGGAAATTAGTGGTTTTTTTGACAAATTGAGACTGCGAACGCTGTCGAGAATTGCCCCTCCGATGTATGAACGAGGCAAAAAAGTATGTAAGCATCGCAGCAGGTGGTGTTCTGTAGTTTCTGTCTAACCCCATGGGAAGAACGCGTGAGTTTGTGTATGTTTGTAGTAAACGGTTACTGGAAGCAACTTAAGGAAAGTCACGTAGGCATTGAGCTATATAACTAGAGAAGCAAACTTCAATAAAATGTGTCAAAAAAGTGTAGCCACTTTATAAACGCGACGACGTAGCTTTGAAACCACTAAACATTTAAAAGTAAACATATATCTGTCTCACTTACACACGTCGTAAGAATAATACCGTCGCTTAGATTAGACAAAGACCGCATTATAAACATGCAATGACGGGATGTGGTTGCCTACCCATGCGAAATTTTACCCAACATTTTAAGCCATAAAAACGTTTTAGGTTAAGTTAAATTATTTTTTAAATATTTGAATTATGTATTTCTTATTGGATGTGTAATAGAAGTTTATAAATAATGAAAATAACTAAGACATTTTCTTTTTGAATATTTTTTTCTATATTAATGAAATTGAATGATTTAGTAGGTAGCCAGTCAGTCTCTTTTCTCAGCAATCGGATTATTTCCACCCATTTTTCACGGTGTGCTGCATCTTTAGGCACCCTGCTACGTTGTTATTATTAAAAATATTTAAAATCACTTATTCCATAAATTGACGTACGTTGACGTACTGACGGCTGACGTTAGCTACGCTGATGGCTGTGGCCATCAGCCTAGTGGCAACGCCTTGGTGCGGTAATTGCTAATCTAGTGTAACATATATATCAATGCACGTAGGTATTTTCAAGGCATTGAAGTAGGTATGACAGATACATCTATACTATTAATATAAAGATGAAGAGTTTTTTTGGTTGAGCGCGCTAATCTCAGGAAATACTGGTTCGAATTGAAAAATTATTTTTGTGCTGGATAGTCCATTTATCGAGGAAGGCTATATAACATCACGCTACGACCAATAGGAGCGCATCATCGATGTAAAATTCATCAAAAACTGGAAAAAATATTCCTTTTGAGAGCTTCCGTTGCGTTCGCTGCGTAAACGGTTAAAGTTATGAAAAAATCATGTATGACGTAATTTTTTCCCTTTAAAAGTTCTGTAACTCACTTTAACATTTTTTTTATGGTAATCAAATTTGTTCTAAAATAACGTATTATTTGCGAAGGTGTTTTTATAAAAATGATATTAATCCTTATCCAAATAAATACGTTATTCATCACAAGTATTTAATTTTGAACAAAATTGCCCTTCACATCATTACATTTCAATGACAATCTCAGGAGATATAGTTTTAAAATAATTCCACAAGGCGGCCGGTCATGAGGTTATCAGTAAATAAACTTAAGTAGGTACTTAAAACTCTTAAAATAATGGAAAATATTTTAGTAGGTTTTTTCCTCGAATTAACGTGGGTGAAACCGCGGGGCACAGCTTGTAATTATATATTTCTTTTAAAATAATAGGTTTAAGAAAAAATAACTCGCTCCGTACCGTAAGTGGGTGTTTAACACGTATCCCTTTCAATTATACTTGTATTCAAGCTTGTGACGGTACTCTTTTGTACCGCCTAATTTGGCGATGCATTTATCAGCAATTTAGTCCTCAAACTCTGACAGATAACTATTGTAAAACATGCATGTGAATGATTTCTGACCACCAAACGTTACTGACAAAGTCTTCGCCGGATATGTTCAGTCAAACTGTCACTCATATTCCGTGTTTTCATGTTACTTTTTGTTAAGTATTGTAAAGCCGAAAAAAGAGAAAATAAATTTAAAGAGTTTTTGGCATTAATTGTAGTGTTTTCCTTTTCATTTGTTGTAGGCACGCTTGTTTCTACTTTTTTTTTATTAAAAACTAGCTCTTTGCCAACGACTTCGTCTCAAACGACGACGTCGAACGGACAAACCGTGACTTTCGTCAACGTCTGCTCGTGAATTATGTTTCCATCTTGTGGGAATCCGGGCTGTATGTAACATAACATAATATTAACATCAAGCCTGTACTGAGTGAAGGGTTTGGCATAGACTACATCACTCCTGTATTCCACGAAGGTGCGCTTATACTACAGACGCCAGCACATCAAGCTACTCGAAACTGTCAAAATTTCCCAATCAACTTTGAACCTTATGCTTTAGCGATAATGTTGAAAATATACTAAAGAAATTTGACAGATTGTAGTAGCTTGATGTGCTGGCGTCTGTACATTTCGCCAGGTATGTTTAATTCCCATGTAGTAAGGGACGAGTCTTATGTTACATTTACAATATAAAAGGAACCTCTGCACAAAATGTCAGGGTTCTCAGTTGAAAAGCTTTTTTCAAGTCCAAGGGGTTGGGCTAGGCTTTGATGAGTTACTCTGTCAGGACTTTTATTTTTTAAGTATTGACTAGTTTTTGCCCTCAGTTTTGCGACTATGTCCTTTCCCAGAATTCAAAGCATCCCCATACTAAATTTCATCAAAATCGGTTTAGCCGTTTCGGAGATTAGCAGGAACAAACAGTTTACAAAATTTTTAAAAATTGTTTTTTATTTTTTGTAAGTACCGTATATACGAACTTTCATGTTCATTTAGCAAAAAGTTGTTATTTTGGCATTACAAACAGGCAATTCCATTTTATTTATTTTTATAAGTAGATTAACAACGATTTATTAGCAAAGTGGCGCCATAAAACGAATGATCAGTCTATTATATTCCGATATAATCGATCATTGATTGGCACGAGTTATTATCTGATATACAAAAGGTTATTGATCACGATAATGTCCGAATCACGAACATCGGATGGGATCGGCTTCACTTCACCACATTGGAGCGTATAAACAGCTGACGATGACGGATGATTAATGATCTTTTCTAATTGCTTCACATCGGGCACTTCCTGTAGAAAGAGTTTTCATTGTTCAACAAGAGTACTTACATACATTTAAATTATGATTATGTGTTTTATAATAGCTTTGAGCGAAAGTGGACGCCAAATTCGCAAAAATCATCTCACTTTTTACTAGGCAAAAAAAAAAATTGTGCTAAGTTTGTGTGTGAGTTTCTTTATGCGACTATGAATAGATTTAGATGTTTATGGTATCGATAGAACTATTGTATTATTGTCATTAAAGTAGGTAGTTAAAAAATGGTAATAACTACTTATAATAAAGCCGAAGAGTTTGTTTCTTTGAACGCGTCGGATTCGATTTTTTTTTGCATTAGATAGCTCAATTCTTGAGGTAGGTTGTAGGGTATTAACATCACGCTAGAACTGTTAGGAACTGAGCAAAAAGAAAAAAAAGTCGAAAAGGACGCTAGGCGAAAATTAAATAATAGTGCAGATAGGCGATGCGATACGACGGGGTGGGTTGGCGGAACAAGAAGTTGCGGACAGAAGCTAGTCAATAATAAACACTTAGCTAAAAAAAAATAGTACATCATCTTTCCGAACTACTTTTGACTGGTTACGTATTCTCGTGTAGAAAAACTGTTGATAAATCAATGATTTAATTGATCTGTTTTCATTGCTCATCGGTATCAGATTGCACACGCGACCGCTACCGTCAGCAGATGGTTAGATAGAAACAATTTCATGAAGTTTTTCTGTAGCTGGATCAGCATGACTTGGTCGTATTGTGTGTAAGGCCCAGTACGCTGTACATTGCTGCTAACGTTTTTTGTTCCAGATTTATTACCGGTACCGATACGATAGTAGAGACGCCAGCGTAACATGCAATTTCCTCGTATTTGTGAAGAAGATAATTAATTAATCCTCAAGTTGGTAGCTAAAACTGCACTTGTTTTTATGTTCTTTTTAACTTACATAATCTCTTGATCATTCTATACTAATATTTAATATAAAGCTGATGAAGAGTTTGTTTGTTTGTTTGGTTGAACGCGCTAATCTCAGGAACTACTAGTTCGAATTGATTTTTTTTTTTGGATAGTCCATTTATCGAAGATGGCTATAGGCTCTATAACATCACGCTACAACTGATAGGAGCGGAGAATCAATGAAAAATGTTGCAAAAACGGTAAAAAAAATATTCGTTTTGAGAGCTTCCGTTGCGTACGCTGCGTAAACAGTTAAAGTTACGCAAAAATTATGTATGACGGAATTGTTCACCTTTAAAATTCCTAAATAAAAGTTTGGGACAGCATATGTCTATCTTGTAAGGTTGACTCACTATAACCTTTGTTATGGTAACCAAATTTGTTCAAAAATAATGCAATATTTGCGAAGGTGTTTTTATAAACATGATATTAATCCTTATCCAAATAAATACGTTACTCATCACAAGTATTTCATTTTGAACAAAATTGCCCTTGACATCATTTGATTTCAATGAATATCTTAGGAGATATCAAAGTTTTAAAATAATAATGCTGAAGAGTTTATTTGAAAGCTCTAATCTCTGGAAGCATCGGTCGGATTTATAAAAATATTTTTGCATTTGATAGTCCAATTCTTGAGGAAGGCTATAGGTTATTAAACATCACGCTAGGACCCTTAGGAGTTAAGCAAAAAGAAAAAATGTCAGAAGAAGACGAAGTAATAGTGAAGGCAGGCGATGCGATACGACGGGGTGGGTCGAGGGAACAAAAGATTTCACGCGGACGAAGTCGAGGGCAGAAGCTAGTAAATCATAAAACCGGTTCTCTAACAAGATCAAAATTTATTGCTCTCACAGTTTTAAATTACATTTTGATGCATATAATTTCTCACGACACCACTATTACTTACTACGAACGATGTAAATAGCGTTACATTTTTTATGAAGTGTCAGAGATGAATATTTAATAGGCCGGGAGCTGGGACGTGAGATAAATATCCGAATTATGTTATTATAGTAGATAATTTATCGAGCCCTCGGAGGCAACATTTCGAAGGTCCGTTACTTTGCTCGATAAAACTCGATAAATCAGCATGGTTGAGTGTTGAGGGTCGGGTGCGAATGTTCTCCGCCTACTGTGTCGACCGCGCCACGGAACAAACAAGTGAGCCCAATTAAAATGTCACTTATATTGTGAAATATTACGGTGTAAATCATAGAAAAGTCACGAAGGTGAAATTACCTACAATCAATATTAATGAGCAGCTTTTTGTGAGCGATATTATTAACTAGTGTGAGGTGTCTGGTGCCAGACATGTGCGGAATCGATAATGTGTGACATCGTTCAAGCTCACACGTTCGCACGAACAATTCATTGAATTTTACTGGCCGTGAATTTTCTAGAGTATGTGACCTAGAATGGTGTAAATTGTGTCAAGATGGGAGAATATTCTAGGTATAATGTTATTCGTGCTTAATATAGAAATGTTCGTTTGCAGTATGCACGTAATTATGTAATGGATACTTACTATCGACATCTTCAAACCGTGGCTGCTTAATTAAATCTGCTATGAGGAGACAACTGTTCGATCGATTAAAATTACGATATCGAAGACACGATATTTAGCAGATAATTGTAATTAAGCTGTAATTATTACACGCACGCGAACATTTACTTTTAAATCCACGCTAAGCGATTCATATAATCCGCTCTGTTTAAGATAACCTGACGAAGTTATCCTGATGCCATGTGGCCTTGAAATTAAACTGACCGAATAAAATGCGAATTAGCAAGTCGCTATCGGATTAATGACCACAATGTTTTCGTTCAAACTCATTATAACTGCACTTGCGCGTACGCAAAAAGCGGGGAGCGTTACCACACGGACCACTGTGCAAAAGTGTAACTACCGCACAAATGCAAATCTACAAATTAACATTACACTGAAATGTATCACTCTGTTAGATATATCTTTGAAGTTCACACACATTTAATTGCATGGTAATTTCTCTCATTTCCATCTGATTAGCCGATTTATTCGGTTCCCTGCTAATAAGCTATTGTTAAATTGTGTTGTTTTCTGTTTCAGATCGCGAGATAACGGACGCTGAGGTGAGAGCTAGTTCACTACTTTGACTTGATACATTATTCCGAAGTGATAAAGTTTTCGGAATAAATTCAATGCAAATGCGCCTGTAAACTGGTGTAAACACATTCATGCTAATGTCTTTTTACGATACGTTCTTATAATTTAGTTTAGACGAACATTAGTAGGTAGATTAAAATGGAGGAGGAGATTTAAATGATTGTGATCGGTGGTTTGAATGTTGGTGGACTCAGACCTAAGATAACTAGAACATGTCTTGGATTAAAGACTGATGATAAGCTTTTAATCGATGGCACAGAATATAAATAAGTTAAATAATAAGTTGTAAATAACTTAAATAGAAGAAAGATAAGAAAAAAAACATTTCTAATGGAAATGTGCTGGATTAAAGTAATCTGATAAGTTAAGAAACAAATGAGCGCGATCCGTTAGTTCGTTGCTATTTTGTAATCTAAACAAGCAGTATTATCTGCTAACTATTGCCCACGACTTTTTCTGCGATGCAAAAGTTCCTTCTTCAGGTCCTAGGCTACCTAGGTATATGTCTAATTTCATAATTATCAGATCAGCCGTGTTTGCGTGATTGAGTAACAAACATCCACACATACAAACTTTCACATCTTTATTAATAGTAGGATTCCAGCGGTTTTATTGTTGTGCAGTATCTTCTAATAGTTTTCCCCACATTTTCGCACAGTACATCAACCACAACGCACATTAAAATACCATAAGCACACTGCCGGCCTACCAATGCATCTAGTTTTTTAACACCTTTACAAAATAGTAACGGTAGTATAGACACAATGTCGGAGCATGCAAGGAGGCGGAGTAATCACTCTTAATTTTGATAAATGACTTCCAAATTTGGTTAAGAGGAAATGCAGTCGAAGAGACTTTTGAAAAAGCCTAAATAAAAAGTCATAATTTGAGGTTTGTCTTACGCCTATTTCCTCCTCCAATATTGGACCAATTTAAAAGATATTTCATAAACTGAATAAGAAGGATATATACCGTGTCCCTATGTTTTTCTTTTTTTAAATAATTGTTGTCAAAATTGTACAATAGGCCTCTGTTGACAGCGGTTTAAATCGGCATTTTTTGAGGGTTCTAATGCTTATAAAAATAATGTGTCATCAAAAAGGAAAACATAGGGACATACAAGTAGTTAATATTTATTATTCTGTAAAAAATCATTGCTTTATGGTCATTAACCAGAAAGAAAACAGACGAGAGCGTTTCTATGGAGAAACAACGACCCACATTTCCTCTTAAGTAACCGTTTTTTGTTTGACGTCAGTCAAAACAAACTCACGATAGTGAGATACAGCCTTAAATAGATTAATGAGTATGTGCTTATGTTCGTTTTTGTAATGAGTATGACACAGGTTCTGATTGACAGGAAATATAAAGCCTAAAGATAGGAATAGAAATGGATGGGAATGTTATTAGATGGTTAATTGAAACTAAATTGAAAAGAGTGCGCTTAGATGGTTTTTTGATGTTGAGAGATTACAAGGCAGATGTGGGAGGAAACGCCGGGAGGGGACGGCCTAGGAGGACAGATAGTGACTTTATTCGTGATGTTCTTCAGAAAGTTCATGTGAGGCAAAAGTAGTATGTTTAGAACCTTAGCAGGTTGCGTTCTGCAGTTTCTGCCTAGGTACCTAGTTTATTTAATGCAATAATATTATTATTTGTTTATTTTTTTTTACGAAATCGAAACTAAAGAAGAAACTAATAAATAACGATGATGGTGTGATGGTTTTCATCATCATGTAAGTTTTATATTAACTTTCCATAGGAAGAGTGACAAGTGATTTACATTTATTTAAAGTCAGGAACGTTCAATAAAACTCAAGGCTCGCAATCGATGCCAATGCCAACTTATCTCCAATAAAAACATGGCGGCGTTAACTTGGACCCCTTAATTAAAACACAATTGTAAGATCATTAAGCGAAAGTACTACATGAGCTTTCCTTAATTACATTGCCTGTAAAGCTAGTTTCCTAGAAGAGAACGCCGCCTTAAAACGTCAGTAATTTATTATTTTATTTTTATTTATTTATTTTAATGACGCCACTGAAAGGTTATTTATGAAAGCCGTAAAGCGTAACTGCCCCGTTGGTCTCATGGTCGCAAGCGCGACTGCTGAGCGTGGGGTCCTGGGTTCGATTCCCGGGTCGGGCAAAGTGTTATTGAGTTATTCCATTAGGAATTTCTTGGTAACAGCCCAAAGTTGGAAGTTGGCGGTGTGATACCCCCGTGCCTCGGAAAGCACGTTAAGCCGTTGGTCCTGCGCCTGATCTCTTTCCGGTCGTGACGGATCGCCGTCCCATCGGACTATGAGAGTGAGGGAAGAGGGAGTGCACCTGTGTCTACGCGCACACTTGTGCACTATAGATTTTTCTGCGTACCTCGCTAATCTCTGTTGAGATTGGCTACCGTGACCGAAATCGGTCGGGGAGGCAAAAGGAGTATGAAAGTAAGTTGGTGTGTTTTCCTGGAGAGTGGTTTTTGACCACTGTGCCATCATTTTCATGACTGTCGTCACTGTGGACGATATATCACCGTTTACGATATATGAAACCGTAGTTTTAGCGATATTATTGTGTAATAATTAATTGATTGCGTACCCAAGTAGGCCGCTGCTGACACAATTTGTTGAAGTATGGGATTACTGATCCATCCAGCAGCCTGTGTGAGTGCTGTGCTTCTGATCAGGGCCTCAAGTCTGCTATTACAATAGTGTCAGAATGGTCTATCATTGATTTCATAATTGTTGATATTGACAATTTTGGTAATCTACTAATATAATGGCGTCATTATGACTTTCCAATGGTCAACCACTGACACTCCATTGAAAGAAATGGCATAAAATGGTAATCTCGTACATAATGACAAATGAATAAATGTAATGTTTATTGCTATTTACGAACTTCTTACTACTTCAGATTGCAAACACTAATACTTAATATGTAAAAATATATATTAAATGAAATTTAGTAGTAGTTTTTCTCAGACCATTGACCGACCAATGATCGACCATTATGAATTTAGCAGATTACGAACTTTTAGCAAAATGACAATGGTATCGTGTTGGAATGACGAATTTATAAAAATAGCTGACTTGGGCCCCAGACCATGCCCCAGTTGCTGGAGTGTCTAAAGTGCCCGTTCACCTGTACCTTAGATGACCTAAACTTGCCACTGATGACGCAATCAACGTGGCCACCTATCGGGCTCAAGCTATATTAAAAAAAAACAACGAGGGAGAGTACCATCGACACGAAAAGAAAAAGAAGCGATATTATGAACTCTAAACCCGGTAACGTAACGCCAAACAATAATTTTGCCAAAACAGGTCCAAGTCAATCGTGCTTTATCAATTTATACGGATTAGTTTTTATGTCAATGTCAAAACAGTTATAATCCACGAATATATTGACCGTTGTGAACTCTGAGAGTTCGCGTAGTTTGACAAACCTTCCTATAGAGCTCGAATTCATAGATATTAATGATTTTATTATAATTTCTGCGAAACGCCGTTCGTTAAAGTCCATTTAGCAATTTTGAAGCTGCTGTTTGTACGCCCAGATAAGATTATGTTGAAGATAAAACGATTTAATAATTCAAGAGATTCATTATTAATACATTTATCATAATAATGTCATATAGTGAAGTGTAATTTTCGAGGTCAAAAATTATTAATCTTATGATTCCCACGTAAGCTATGGAAGTTTATTTCTAATTAATATTAAGGAGAGAAAATATTTAATTATTAGTATGTTTGTATTTTTATTTGTCATGCTTTCGCGCTAAAACGGATAAACAGATTTGATTAAAATTTGGCACATAAGTCGACCATGACCAGTACTATGATACAAGATACTTTTTATCCCGATATTCCCATGGGATCGAGACTTATGCGGGTGAAACCGTGGAGCGCAGTTAGTGTTGAATAAATACAGAAAATCATTTATTTTTCAACCGAAGTTATTTTCTGCATTTACGAGCAGATATGTATATAATTTATTTGTACTGAACGTCGATTTTTAAATCAGAATATAAAGTGGTCTATTTCTGTCGCTAACCAACATACATCCTTTTCCTTCAACAGTAAAATTAACTGAGTTTAAACCCCCCATATCCATTTAAATCTCAGACATAAAATAAGAGTTTATGTTCTTTACGAGAATTTTCTAAGAGCAGGCACAAATTACACTGTGACAATTGATAGTGTCTGTCACTAAATGGTCTCAATCTGCGTCGATTAAGCCTCGCGTAATAACCGCTGCGCAAGAGTCGATTATTTGCTGCGCGAACATTGCTGGCGGTCTCAAATGATACGGATGGAATCCATAGTAATATTATAAATGCGAAAGCAACTCTATCTGTCTGTCGGTCTTTTACATTTTTAAGCCTAAACGGTTGAACGGATTTCGATGAATATTGGCACACAATTAGACCATTACCTAGGTTCACACGTGGATATTTTTTACCCCGGTAGTGTGTTCTCGTGGGATAATTTCCGACCTCCAAGCGGGCGAAGCCGCAGGCACAAGCACGGTAGATCATAAAGATGAATGACCATTGTTCTTGAGAGCATTCGAATTAAATACCTAAACGACGAGCATCGATTAAATTAGTCGTATATTGTTTTGTCCGCCTGATTAAATATTCGGCTATTGATACTAGTAATTAGTAATGGCAAGACGCTCCTGGTATAGAATAGATTAGTGTCAAACAATTGGAGATTTGGATCTATAATACACCTATATGTACACGTGAAAGTTATGTGATATACTTTTTCAATAGAGCAATTTTCTTTCAAGAAACTTTTCTCATAACGACTGTATCACCCAAATTCCTTACCCACCCTTACTGCTACTGTGCTGTCACTGTCAAATTGTTGATGAAACTCTTTAAAAAAAACACATCAATTTTATATAACTATAAGATCAAATTGATTTGTTAGTTATTGAGTGAGTTAGTTAGCTCCTAATACTTATTAGAACCAGTGGGATTTGACTCACTGCTCCCAAGATTAATATTTAGGATATACAGTACCTGTGTGCGGGTGGGTCGATAACGTACCTACATAGGTTTATTGCAAATTGAATTGCAGTTATTCAAATAGTGTACTCAATATATTAAATAATATATCGTTTCTATCATAAACAGAGGTACTAATAGAAACTAGGCACGATTAATTTTCTAACTGATGCCCGATAGCATTCACTGTTTATAGCGTACCCCTGCTTGCCCCGCAGGCATCAATGGATTGAAAACTTTGAATTGATGGCATGTAATCTAGCCGAGATTAAATAAATGGCATCCTAATTAATTATTTAATCTTAGATTGCCTTATTTGATTTTAAAGGATTGTACAGGAAATAAGACATTTATCATTCAGAAGAGTGTTGGTGGAGTAAATGTGGCGTATAGTGATGAGCTTCGTGGGTTCGTCCGTACAGATGATTTTTCCGGTAAAAAAAGCAATGACTTTTTCTCATTCATTTTAAATTATTCTACAAGCTAGGCACAGTTACGTACGCTATAATTATATCGAAGCTGATACCTATAATTACAAGATCTTATGCTATTTTAGATTTGGTATTGGCTACAATTCTACCATGCAATTTTACTTACCTTAAAAGGCCTGTTTTAAAACCATATTTTATCTAATTGGTCAGTTCAGCGGTTGTGCTCGGTTTAGTAGTACTTTTAAATTAGAAATGTACCAACACTTATGTAGGTACTTTCCCAATTTAAAACATTAAAGGACATGGCTACCTATTAAAACCATAGGTACCTTGAGCACCAATTTGTGCCTGTAATAAACGCTTTTATGAAGCTAGGCTAATAGGTATGCGACCTTAACTGTGACCGTATAAGGAGCTACTCGTAACGGTGAAATCTATTTGAAAACTGTGACTTATTATTGTTTGTTGACGATATAAATTGCATTATCTACGTGTGATTGTCGTTCTCAATAGTCAGTTCTAATTGAAGATCTTTCTCCTAGATAAAAGCATAAAGCAAATTGGTTGCCTAGTTCAGCCACTGATTTATGTATTGGTTTATTTAATTGAATATTCATTGATGTAGGTACAAACTACAAAGTAATCTCAGAATGAAAACGTTGAATCTAGTTCGTTTGCTGTGATATTTCACGACACTGACAACCAATGCAGCAGGCTGTTCAATTCCGTGTCAGTTGTGTAAAACACACAAAGATGCGCGTCGCAAAGCAACATAATATCAATTCAAATGCTGCATAATATTTTGTAGCAACACCACCTCTTTAAATTTTCAACTTACTTATTTTATTTTTATTACGGGGGTATATTTACGAGTGTGCTCACGGCATAGAGTTGTCAGGTGTTCGGAACCTTGGGGTATAAATCAAAGTGTGACGTAACAATGGCGTGCTAGAGATGTCCCAACACGCCCTGTAACCCGTTACATAGAGAGGCGGGGTAAGGACAATGTACACCAGTATTGCGTTAGGACCATTTTGCTTTATTCTGTTTATTTGTAAGTGCCAAGGGTGTTATTATGTCCGTCAGCCAATGATGTATAGCTTGTTCCACCTGGCTTTTATCCACAATTTCTCCCTGGGTGGCTTGTTTTGACACTAGTGATATAAATGGTAACTTTCTCGCTGATCACCGGATAAAAGAGCATACCAGTCAAATGCAATAATTCAGCAAACTCCTAATGCGGTTTGGACTACTTTTGCCGTCTCATAGTTCTGTGAACCAATTTTCACGCTCAGTAATATCATGTGACGTCATTATTTGCTTGTTTAGTTATAAAATAAGAACTAAAAAAAGTGTTGAGAAAGAAATGAAATGAAAGTTGAAGACCAATCACGATGACGTGACTAAGAACATGAATCTTTTCCGTGCCACTTTGAACACTACAAACAGATGCTTCTCCACAATTTTGCTCTTATTAGCTTTATCAGGAGATTTGTAATAATGTCTTTAAAACCACTGACCCGAAGGCCAACTGTCTTGTAAATTGAACAGACGCAGATACTGATTAAATATGCACAGAGCTGGTAACGAACCAGACGCCGGCGCTCATTATATGCCAACAAGCGTAACGGCTCCCACAAAAGCTCGCTAACATAATTAACGTTTTTCAACCACTTTCTTCTAAGTAAAAAGTGCTCAATTTATTGGACCTGTAAAAAAGTCATTAAAAAACCTAACTTAATTGTCACGGCTGTCGGCGAGACGTCGCGCGCCGCCGTCTATCGCCCGCGCACCCGACCGCCGATTATGTTACCATTGTAACAGTCGTTTTTTTACCAAATTGGTCTCTTGCTTCTTTTACAGAATTTCGGTTTCGCTTTCACTAGAATGTGTATTACTGTTCATTGTATTGATTAAACAAATTGCAATTTGATTTGCGGTTGCGGTGATACAAATTAATGTATATTTACTTATGTTTTTGACTTTTTGTATACAAGCTGTAAGTTCCAGTTTCTTTCAAGTTTCAGTTGATATTTCTTGGTTAAATAGGAAATATTTAGATTAGAAGTATAAATTAGCCAATTGGCTAATAGGTAATTCTAATATCTTCTGACTAAATCAAATTCTTTATTTAATCTTTTATGAATCTGATATCAAACATTCCTCAGTCCCATTCTCCCATGATCCGTTTCTATCATTGAATTAGTTACGTAACCATCAATCTCAGTAGGTCTAAGTGGGTTATTAGAGACGGGTTAAGCTGACTCATCCCTGTCATTGCGATCACGAAGGCTAGCAGCCTTACCCGCACATTGTGCAATGTTGCACTTGCAGTCAAGAAGCTATGTAGGGTAAATGAATTCCCGATTAAAATGATAATTATTATGATGTTTAATCATAGGTTGGTGGATAAAGTTTTATTTTTTATTACGAATAAGTGAAGATTGTAGTGGGAAATTGTATACTTTAGTATTCGTAAGGGGCCAGCTGATAAGTTATAAACTTGGTTCAATATAAAAGTATAATTATCTAATTAATTGTTAGGTAAGTAGATATTATTAATTATTGCGCTAGCTTTGTGAGAACTAAGAACACAAAAAAAAGTCGACATGGTTTTTAGGAAGATAAATGTAAGATATATTTTTACAAAATAATATGTATTAATGATACGTAACCTGAGTAAACAAAATTATAAATGCCACTGTCAACTTGGTCTAACTTTCAAATACTTTTCAAACAAATTGGCTAATTTGCGTAGAGCGAACTTTTTTGCAAATTAATTAATGAAAACTTTTATTTTTAAATAAAATTCGTACTTAATTAGTCTTAAGAGCGTGTCTGTTAGCGTAAAAATAAAAATTAATTAGCGTGTCGTTAATTAATGGTATTGCTCTACGGTACGGTGTATAAACATTTTTGTGGAAAAACCTGCGTATGGTTTTATTTTATGATCTGTGGCAAAAAAAATGAGCACAGTTTTCGAAATCTAGCAGATGGTATGTACATTCTACAGAATTGTTTTTTTAATGATAATGCAACTAACCAAAACCGTAAAGTTGGCCGTCGAACATTGACCCATCGCAGTCTGAAAAACTGTGTACCCTCGGATCTCTGTTTCACTACTATTTCTGAGTTGAGCTACTCAATTACTGACAAATGCTTGCACTGACAGGTCCTCTCAATTCTGTGTTGTTCTTTCTTCAAAAGACATTTTTAGATAATCTACACTGTCCCCACATGATCTGACCAAGATTATGTCTGGACTTTAAAAGAGACTTGATCCTTCAGTTTGTTTCACAACTTCTTCTACGGGATAGTCAGATAGGAAATGATGACTCCATCTAGCTTATTTTTTAATTGACAGAATGAACAATATCATTTAATTGTGCCTGTTTGGTGACAAAAGAGACGGGAATTGAAAAGCTACATATCGCTATAACTTTACCACCGTTTAAACCTAAACACAAAGATGTATTCAATTGGCGCACCAAATACCAATTAATAATGCAAGCGGCGCCGGCGTCCTACTTTTGGACCAAAGATATAAGGGTCAAAATTCAGAATACTTACATTAAAAGTTATATATATATTGAAAATTCAAGAGAGCGTAACTCTTTCATCTAAATTAAAATTCTAGTTTTAAGCACTCTATCACTACGCCTGAACACACACAAAGGCGCAGAATTAAAGCAAGTATGAGTTAATAGCCTGTAGAAACTCAGTTTCATCGAGGATTCCCACCGAGCCATTAAATTAATCTTTGGTTATATCGACGATATGCGTCACAGTAATCATGGCCGGCTCCCAATACCCTCGGCTGAGATACTCCACCATTCTTTAAGTCTTTTTCTAGTATTCCATCTGTAATTTCAAAGCTAAAGCGATAGTGCTTGTAATGTCAGAAATATGACTAGTCATAGATTTTGAGTTGGTATTCACAGGTAATAATCGTGTCATAAAAAGATGATACAAGCCAAAGTATAGAACATTATTATGTTACCTTTCTTGCTTTATACAGAGTGACTTGACCAAAGACTCGCATAGACATCGACACGTAAATTGTAACCATGAATTGAGAAAATTCTAAAACCGCTAGTGTAGAAATTTTACAACGGTTATCAAAAAAAATCTGCTGTTTCTTAAAAAAGTGCAATACATACACGGTCAAAATGTATGGAACAGATTTTTTTTAATAACCCTCGTTAAAATTAAACACTGGGGTTTTAGAATCATGAACTTGACTTACGTTGTAACAGTTTGCGTTTCGTTGGTCTTCCTTTCTTTATATCCTTTTTCCACATTATTTATCTTTAGGAGTATGTAGACGTCTAGTAAAGGTAGCTATTTTGTTATGAGCTTACACCATTTCAACCGCACTTACAGTTTCCGGAGAAGATAACTACTCGAAAATGTTCCCAAGAGCGTGTCTAGAAATAGACATACCCTGTAAAATGACACTTACTGAAGATAAAAACAGGTATTATTATGTTTCTTGCATTGCTTTCCTCACGTTTTATTATAGCTTGAAGTATCCATAAAAGCTTCAACAGATTTGTGTTCGTAAAGGCACCGCATTTGAAAGTGAGTTGAGGCTTGCAGAAAGCATTGAAGATTATAAAGTAAAGATGTATGAGTTGCATTCAACTTAGATCTTGGATTTATCGACAGTTGTTATATCAAAGGAAAGTGCGTAAAAACACTACAGTTCATTATAACGAATGTCGAACGGCGCGACGGATTTTCAACATATCAAGCTATACATTCTCATTACGAAAAGCTATTAGCATTAGAATAGCTTGTTACGTTGTCATGTGTATATGACACGGTACAAAACACGCCTTTCATATTATACATGCTGTTGCAATAAATCAACCCCTTAATTTTATCTCCACCGATTCCGTATTGACCATAAACAGGTTATGATGCAATTTTTATACCTATCCACATATACATTCTCCATATTTCCGAGATAACGAGTATTCTGTAAAGGAAGCACTCATCACACGGCTAACGAGGGATATCGGGTAAGTGCTGCAGACTTTACTACTGACATAAATGTTAAGTTTCTTCTAGTTTAGAAAAACTGTGTTTGATCTGGTTTGTTATACATTTGAGCCTAATTAATTAAGTGAGAACTGAACTGGTTGTTCCAATCTGTGTATTTTAAGTCTAATGTTATAGGTAGTGCAATCCACGAAGACGCGACCCTCTCTTCTTCCGAATCGTTAGTGATTATAAATAATAAATAAATAAATAAAAATCGTTTATTTCGACCAACATAGGATCATATAAGACACACAAAAAAAAAACACACAACCACAAATAAATCAGATAAAATAAAATAAAAAAAAACACAATTAGAAAGACCATTTAAAGATATTATTATTACATACTTCGATTGCCCAGTATGTGAATCATACAGCAATGGTTCAGGTACTGGCAATCGAACCTCTGCGCGAATGCCCTCAGGATGCTGCTGGAGCTAGCCCGAACCCTGCGCACCAGGGATGTGCATCATGATTATCGCTAGTAAATTCCACTAGTGTTTTAGTTTTTTCGATACACACTAATTATTATTAGTGAATAATAATTAGTGTGTATCGACAAAACTAAAACACTAGCGGAATTTTGCAGACTTGTGCTATAAGCATTAGGAAAAAGAGTGGGGCGCGTCTTCCTGGACTGCACTATCTATAGTACAAGCAATATAATTCACTAGCTTTTGTAAAGGTCAGAAATTATCCCTCGGGAACGTACTTACTACCGGGATAAAAATAATCTTATGTCAAGATCATGATCTATCGGTTTACGAAATTTCATCCGAATCTGTTCAGCCGCTAGGGCGTAAAAGGTAAGAGACAGACACGTCATGACACACATTTGACGTCGCATTTATAATCTTATATAGTATATATAGGTAGACTGCGCGTTATATACCTACTAGTCTACATATTATCCTGACTACAAATTCTTTAAAAGAATATTCTATTTTTTAATAAAAAATTGTGTGAATAGAGGCCCCAGACTCCTGTGCCAGGTCAAAAAGACCTAGATGAGGCTGGCACAGGAGCGTGGCTGGTACAAGAAAAGAAGGGAATATGCCCAGCTGTGGGTGATGTCAAATAGGCTGTGGATGATGATGACTTTTTTGAATCCCTAACCTTAAATGAAACAGATGACACGCGTTGTCAGCATGTTACCGCCTAGATAAAGTTAAAGATAAGATATATTTATATTGCAAGAAGCTGGCAGTATCATCACAACGGTAATATTTTCTCATTGTTTGTCTTATTTATTTTTAGTAAGTATATTCATGTATGTTTATTTGTGCTTATATATATATGTAATATGTAATAAGGTATATATTATATTCATAGTTTTAATGGGTTTATGCGTATCTTTATATTAAAAATATTTATTCCTCAATTTTCATGATTGCAACTACCACTGTTTGTCTCTGCATCACCCATGTTGGCTGGTAGAAAATGCCTATGGCATTAAGTCCGCCTCTTTACATTTATGTGCTTGAAGTATTAAATAAATAAATAAATGTTTATTGCATAACTACACTAAATTAAATTTATGTATAAAAATTTACATTTTTTGTTTCAACAGTCTACCCAAGGCGGATATGCAATAGTATTTGAAGAAATTAGGTAGGCAGTTACAAATATTTTATTAAAAAACTCATGCAGATTATAAAATACATTATTAATTAACATTTTTTTCAATTTACTTTTAAATATTTTTCCGTTTAACTGCTTAATTGCTGGCGGTAACTGATTGTATACTACATCCATTATTTCAGTTACAAACGATGCACACAGGACAAAACTATTAATTTTTCACATCCCATCAGCACAGCCGACAAACAACACACAACTTCTGTGTCGTGGTGTACCTATCATTAAAATTGTTACGACTATTGCATGTCATTGTTAATTAGTCGGTGCAAGTAACATTACATCAGAACCAACTTGAAGTATGGCACTCATAAATTGTATTTATACAATTAGCGGCCGGAGGGAATTAGAATATTCAACTCCACTCGGGACTTGGTTTCATCATGTAATAACGGGAGATTAGGGGCCATAACAAAATGATCAGGCTATTGTTAAAACAGATTATTAATGAATGTATACATAAGAGTCTTTTGGTCGTAGGCGGTGCTCTTTGTGTAGCGGCGTAGCTACGGCGTAGCAGTTGAAATTAATTTCGTAGATTTTGTTCCTATACTGAATACTATCTTGGCGAATAAGTTTTAATTTTGTAGAAAGGTTTTTTATCCAATTTATCCACATATCACCATAAAATCATTTAAATGCTTGCAAAAATGAAACTGTAAAAATATGATTATACTTCGTAGTTTCTTTTCAATTATAGATGATAATAGGCCTATTTTTATTGCAAGAAAATTAAGTTTTAAAGGCGTGATCCAAAAGAACGTAGAAGATAATATAAACATTTATTATGTATAATTACTTCACTTTACGAGCTCACTCGAGAAACCGCTCTCATTTTATTTGTTTGTTCTTGATCAGGTTGCAAGTGCAGTACATCTACAATTAATAATCTCTGCAGCCCCACCCAGTTTTCTCACAGAACTCAGCACCATTGCTAGGGTAATAAATAGCCTCACAGACTAATTTTCTCGTAAATAATCAGCAGACATTACTTTCACGTCACGGAAGGTGTGCAAACACTTGCAATCTTATCTTAACACGTCGAATTGGGAAGTAGTAAGTTAAACTGGGATTTGTATCTACGAAGGGTAATTTTTTATACATCCGTATTATCGTTGGAAGCTACGCGTGCAGTAGGGATTAGGGTAATGGAGCAAAGTTGGCCTTACAGTGATAATCGTGTGTTTTCTGAGAATGGTTTTATTTATTTTCATGGGATTGTTTTATTTTTATATTAACGATATATCAAAGACTGTGTCTCTATGGTAGCAGGTTTCAGTGCTCTCTGGATGACTATCTAAGTTACGATCAATTATGATATCAGTGATGGTAGCTTGGTGAGCTTAAAAATATTGTTAGGACAGACTCGATGCGAAAAGCAAAAGGTGGAGAGCCCGATGTTGTAACTTGAGAGAGTCCCTATGTCCAGCACCTTACTGTAATACCCGATGTTTCTTGGGCCTCGATAGGTATTAACTAATCGACATTAACAGTTTTTATTTCAATTAGTCATAACTTTTACTGAAGCATAAGTTCATTTTGGAAGTACAAAATTGAAAAGACTCTCACTCAACGAAACCATTTTTAAATCCGTAATAGAATTACACTTTATAAAACGACAGACAACATTTTCTTCTTCTTTAAGTTTTATTTCTGGTGTTGGTAAGTAGCAACTCACCTTGTTATAGAAATGGTGTTGAAACTATTATTCACATTGATAGCTTTACTAAAATTACTCGTATATACGCGACCAGCAGATTTACGGTGTCAGTTTTTAATATCCTCAGTGTTTACATGCGCTTGCGATTCAATTACCATATAAACAAGTTGTGGAAATACAAGTGGGTGCGTATACCCTAAGGCACAGAATAGATAGGTACAGAAGGACGACTTCATACAACGAGCGGAGATGCACGCACACATTGACATGCGTGTACAGCGAATGCAAGCGCTCCTCTCGCGACTGGCAATCGTTACCACTTTTGACAAACACTCCTCTTGAAAGCAAAATTAGACCTTGTCGTTTAATGCCGTGAATAATTAGCCTTTCATACTGCAAGGTTCATACTACAAGGACACCGGCCTCCTCCTGTGAGATCCCTCTTACAGGAGGAGGCCTGTAAGCCGTAATCTATCACACGGGCCCAATGCGGGTTTGTAGATGTCACATGTCTTCGAATGTTTAGTTCTAGAACACCCCGGTTTTCTCACGTTGTTTTCCTGCGCCGTTTTGAGAGCAGTAGTGATGAAATAATTTACACTAAGTAAAGCGCCTGTCAGGGTTCGAACCCACGACGTTCAACGTGCAAATGACATTAAATCTTATGAGTTTAACCAGTTACGTAGTCGAGTACATGTATACGTATATTACGTGTCTAGATGTGTGGGTGCGCAGCTAACCTTCTGTAGGTACTATCTATGCTGTGCCTAGGGCTTATCCGAGCCCTTCTCGGTATCAATACAATTATTCAAGCGCAACTTAACGACGTATAGCGGGATTAAATTAGATTAAAACTATTTACAATGCAGTCGTCATTGCTTGGGGACACTAGAGGGGCTTCCTTTTTTTTTCTTAATTTAGTTGGCGTCCATCGATCTGGAAAGTTAATTAGAAATCTATGATTGTGAACGTGGTTTAGGTATTTTATTAATACTTTTATTTGTCTAGTAATCTGGCACTAGACTTGTGGTTTCGGTTTAAAGAAATTTATTTCTCATAAGAACTTACAGTCCGCTTATAATGAGATACAAAGTAATAAGTATTATAATACAGTACAATACAATTTCCTCCAGAGTATTAAAAGTTATAAATTAGAAGTTATAATTCATATACGTGTTTCTTAAGCCTACTTTTAAAAATATTCAAGCTATCGCACTCTTTAATATCGTCCGGCAATTCATTGAACAGCTGTGCTCCTTCAAACAATATGGTCTTTCTACCGTAATTAGTGCGTACGCTGATGACTTCAAGTTTGTTTTTATATCTGTTTCTCAGGTTATATGGCATTGTTTTTTTCTTGAGTTGTATGTTAGTTTGTATTGAGTTTGTAGTTATGTTTTTAATAAGAATGCAGGTGTAGTAAGTGTATAGTTGTCTAATATTTAATAGTTTCGTTTTTTCGTATAAGGTCTTTGTTGGAGTGAGATAATGATAATGGAACAGAGTTTTAATTATTTTATTTTGAACTCTTTGAAGTGAATTTAAATTAGTTACTGCTGCGGATCCCCATATCTCAATTAAATAATCTAAATGCGATTTTACTAACGAGTTATAAATTAAAGTGCGCACTTTTTTTGGAATACAGTTTGCTACTTTCCGTAATGCTCCCAATAACGATGTTAATTTACATCGGAGATGATCGATGTGTAATTTCCATGTTAGTTTTTCATCCACCCTCAATCCAAGATATTTTTCGTTAGTTGATCGTTTTATTATTTCGTTGTTTATTTTAAGAGGCATGAAGTCCGGTATACGCTTATTTTTAGTAGTAAAAATCATGAATGAAGTTTTCGACGTATTAATAGTAAGAAGGTTGTATTTTAGCCATTCGTTTAATAGATCAAGGTCATGTTGAGCGTCCTTTATAATGTCATGAATCGATTTGTCAAAGTAAAAGAGACAGGTGTCGTCTGCATAAAGTGTTAGGTGTCCTGTTAACCCTATTTTATTGATATTATTTATATAGATTAGAAAAAGTAACGGACTAATAATTGAACCTTGCGGACAGCCGTATGAAATATTTTGGACCGAGCTAGTGTGAGTATTTCCTATTTTAACAACTTGGCGCCTGTTCTCCAAATACGACTTGAACATTTTATGTGCTGCACCTGTAACACCTATGTTATCTAGCTTCTGTAGCAGTTTTTGATGACTCACGGTATCGAACGCTTTTTTTAAGTTTATTGGGTTTAAGCTCTATAATTATAGTTGCGTATTTAGAGTTGACTGCCTCGTTGCTATTTCTCTAGTTCGTAAGCGATACTACTGAGCATGAGGTCCTGGATTCGATTCCCAGATCGGGCAAAGTGGTATTGTGTTTTTTTTTCACCAGGATTTCTAAGTAGCGGCTTGTAGTCTGGATTTGTGTCTGGTTGATGGCTATAGGCTCGCCCCCTATTACATGGGTCTTAAACATAACTAGCGAACGATGGGTGTAGGTACTTCAGGTTCTCCTCTGCCGAACCCTTCGGGGATTACAGTCGTGATGTTCTGTATTTGGAGTCAGTGTCCGCCATCTTGGATTTTCATTTTGATCTCACTATCGGTGTCAGCACCCTCGAAAACGACGAAAACGAAATCGCATCGAGCACGCATGGAACATTAAAAAAAAAATGATTTTGTAAAACATGAAACGTTTAATTTCTCTTGGCTGTACTTACCTGTCAAATAGAGCAACCTATATAATGTGGATAAGACACGAGTTTAAAAAAGAAGAAGAATTAGCGAAGTATCCAGGGGAGCGGGCTCAGGGGATCAAACCGGAATAAATCATATTTTCAGCATTCTGACAAAAACTATCATAAACAATTCATCGCAACCCTAAAAAAGTAATACATTTCTCACAAACTTAACAAGATAATACATCAAATGCCACTAAAGTTCATTTGCTAAAGAAATATGCGTCGATTTGTCCAACCGCTGCTGTAATGCTTTTTACAAATTGCATGCTTTCTTCAAGTCAAAAAGAGATGTACATATCTTTTTGCTGTGATTTTACGGCTCTCTTTTTAGCAATAGGCCAAAACAATAGCTGTGGCGCCAGGATTAAGGATGACCAACGTCTTGATCCTACTAATATTATAAATGATAAAGTTTGTGAAGATGTTTGTTACTCAATCACGCACAAACGGCTGAACGGATTTGGATGAAATTTAGCACGCAGATAGTTTTTAACCAGGATTAACACAAAGGATACTTTTTATCCCAATAGTCCCAGGGGATCGAAACTAACGCGGGTGAAACCGTAGGGCGCTGCTAATATTTAAATAATTCTGGAATAGGCAGATCTGATTTGTTATTTTTTTTCTTATCTCAAGAATTTTTCTAAAGCGGATTAGTATTACTTACCTGCCTAAATATTTCGGAGGCAGATAGATAACGCTGGCAAGCCAAAATATTATTTTTTCTTAGTTGAAGCTTTCAAATTCATCGTCGCAAAGTTTGACATTGTGTACGGATAGCTTCCGAAAGGCCATTGAACTATTAAAAAAAAACCTCCTACCTATTCAATGCAAAACAAAAAAAAAAAAAAAAGAACTGCCATCAATTTGGTGATCAGTATACAGAGCTACAATTAAAAGGTTCTCTTACCTACATACAGTGGAAAAACACGACAAAGTTTTTTGGCGCGTGGCCAAAATCAGAACTAACGCCGCGATCTTGTTTTGTCAATACAATTTCTTTGACATTTTCACAAATGCTTACCAACAACGCCCCCCTGTTAATGTCATTCAGGCTCCAAAAGGTCCTTGTAGTACTCAATGAGCAAATATGATGTTACCCATTATTTATGTGGCATGTATTGTGTTTATCTTTTGTTGGAGCTCCTAAATAAATAAATTGAGCAACCCTACGTAAGGACCCTGTCTCGCGGGCGATGACGGCTGGGTCGCCGGTCGCTTGGCGTGCGAGCGTGCGGTAAAGTGAAGGCCGCGCGGAGGCCGGTCGTCGACCGCGCTATTTACGTCCATACCAACCACGGCCGGGCCAGCACCGGCCGCCGGCTGCCCGTCCGATTCTGGACTTAGCGTAGCAATGAGAAGAAGCGTCAAGTGTAACCACGGAAACAAAACACGATCTATGAATGTTGTTGCAGAAAAAGGACTTTCTTAACGACTTAACAAAACATCGAGTTTTCTTTATTCTGTTAGTTTAATATTAATATACACATAAGGGGCCCGTGGCTAAATAATAACAGCCGCACAGGTCGATCGATCAGGTTAAGCTACGCTTGCCGATGGTCTGTGGATGGGCGACCATCTTTACATACCGAGACCCCTCCGTGCCTCGGAAAGCACGTTAAGCCGTTGGTCCCGACTATAATTCGTGGATCTTTGACAGTCGCTACGGCTAGTCAGAAGCCCGAAAGTCTGACATGTCCTAGCCATATTATCCAGTAACTGGGTTGTGGAGGTCAGATAGGCAATCGTTGCATTCAGTACTGGTATTCAGCTGCATCTGGTTAGACTGGAAGCTGACCAAAACATATTTGGGAAAAGGCTAGGCAGATGATGATGACACATAAATACATAAATCTTCCGAAATAAATTCTCTAAGTTAAGGGGTGTGTCCTTATTTACCACACTACCTTTTTAGGAAGGTGCAAATTAGTTTTTTATTAAATGTAAATTTTATGCATTATATTTCTGGTACTTTCATGCAAATAACCTAATCTTCATTGAAATCAAATAATAGTCGTTTAAATTCTTTAGAATTTTATTGCCTATATAAAAGGCTGATTACAAAAAAAGATTAAATGAAGTTAGTTCGCAGAGTAAGTATTCTCTATTATTGTTAAGTAGATCTAAATTGGATCTTGAATAGTTTAAGTCACTTTCTTTACCGATTGAAAAATGCTGGCCAGCTCTTATTTAAAGAATTTATTGCTTAAGGTAACTTTCTTTTACATTAAAATGGGTCATTCTGAATACGGAAGTTTTCATTTTTCTATAGAAAATTAATTATAAACATGATTATTTTGTCTCTCAAGTATTTTCAAAAATCTAATATGAAGGTCAACTTTGAACGTTAATGTCTCGAAATCGTGACACTTTACGAGATTTCATCAGGTGGTCTCATTATGTTTTCTGTTTGCATTAATGTCAGCTATCGATTTATATAGGTTTCATGAGTGGACGCCATTTTGAAAAAAAAAAACAAAATGGCGGCAATAGGTATGCCAGGCTGCATATAAAAATCTTCAATCACCTTTAAAACAGCAGTGATAAATAAATGCAATTAAATATAACTTTTAAGTAAAACGATTTTAATTTCCTGTCAACTACCTTATGTGTCCTCCGCCTTTAAAAGCCCATAATATTGCATAGTTCTCGTATTGTGAGAGGAATATACTATGTACTTATAATAACATGACAATATACAACTAAGATCGTTGATTACAGACGTGTAAAACTGCATAAAATGTTTTACCTATTTGAATCTACGAACTTCACGTTTTTCTTATTTCGCGATAGTTATTTATAGCAAGGGGGCTTGAGGGTAAGTAGTAACAGCCGCACGGGTCGATCGACGTTAAGCTATGGTTGCCGCGGTTGGTCCGTGGATGGGTGACCATCTTTACATATCAAGACCTCTCCGTGCCTCGGAAAGCACGTTAAGCCGTTGGTCCCAGCTGTAATTGCTGCAGCTGTAATTCGTGGATCTTTTGTTACGGGTCGTCAGAAGCCCGAAAGTCTGACAACCAGTCTTACCAAGGGGTATCGTATGTATTACCTAGTAACTGGGTTGGGGAGGTCAGATAGACAGTCGTTCCACGTAAAATACTGGTATTCAGCTGCATCTTCTTCTACATAGGTACCAACTACTTATTTATTTATTTTATTTATTTATTTATTAGGGACAAACAACAGTTACATGCTACAAAATACAGGGAAATACAAACTACGCTTTGGAATGGGCAACTACATAGCTTCATAATATTTTCTGACTGACCGACTCCTTGACAATTCAAAAGTCCGGTTAGATTGAAAGCCGACTCCAATATAGTTGGGAAAAGAATAGGCAGATGAGATATTTATAGCGAAGAAAGAGTAGAAAAAGACTCTCTCCTACTTTTCTCTTAATTTCAGTAGTACCTACATGTGAACTGATAATACACTGATAATCACCAGAGTTGGCGCCTACCGCTGCCGATTCTCTCAGATCATAACTCATCGATCTCGCTCATTATATTTAATTTACACGCTTTTTTACTCTTTTAAAGATATAAGCGTCCCGATCAATTCGATAATGCCTTCAATGAATTACGCTGATTGAATTTACTTTGAGACTGGTTAATTTTAATTGCAGTTTATTATGCTTATGTACTGAAATATTTGTTTTTATAAAATGAAATGAAATGTTTACTTCTGGTAGATCTTTTAAGACACTATTACACGTCGATATTTTGTTGGTCATTATTTTAAAACTAGTTGGCGCCGGCTTTTTCTCGTAACTGACCTCGTGAATCACTATACCTGTATTGATAGCATGCAATTAAAGCATAGCAGTCAGTAATTCTAAGATTCTATTGTGAAGCAAGCAACAAGCAAATCAGCCATTGAACTGTCAACAGAGTGGCAATTCTCGTAATTTTATGGGTGTTCAATCAGAAGGGCAATTCTCGTAATTTTAGGAATGTTCACAGTCTGATCACAGTCTTGATCTGTTAAAAAATACTTCTAATTTCACTACATTTTGACAAGTTTTTGACATTAATTGTCGCTGACATAGCGACAATCAATTTTAAAATTTTCTAGATTTTAAACTATTTTAATTACGGGAATAAGCCTTCAGGTTTTTAGGGTGTTTGATTTGATATTGGGTAAATTATACCGTCAACGGGTCGATGCAGTTTTAGAGTGCGCATACAGCGTCTTGTGGGTTACCATGTTAAAAATATTCACAACTAGCTGTTGCCCACGATTTTGTCTGCGATCCAAGATGAAAGTAGCCTATGTCCTTCTCCAGGTCATGGTCTACCCATGTGCTAACATAATCATCCTATAATGTTCCCATTGCTGGGAAACAGGCCTCCTCTCTATGAGAGGGAGTACCCATGTTCTAAATTTCATCCAAATCCGTTCAACCGTTTAACAAACAAAACATAAAAAAATAATATTTTTTCTTTATAACAGTATTAAGTTTAGATTTGCGTAGGAAAATATTGTATAATATTTTGGAAAAAAAAATTGAATGAAAAAAAAAAACGATTTTGATTGGTCTTAACTCTGCACCTCATCTTTATAAAAAAATGTTAATGATGGGAAAAGTAAAGCTCTTGAACAAAGAAATAAAACCAGCTCGTAATAATGAAGCCCTATCTATAATTAAAAGTTCCGATCTCGATGTACTTACGTGGTGTATCGCGTATAATTAATCGTAATTTAATTAGTACGCTAACTGACATTTACCTTCGCTATCACAGAGTACATTCATGAACAAAGTTTATGTCACTTCGATGGGAAATTAAAGAAAGGATTGTGGTAAGTGTTCTTTAAAACTGGTACATTACATGTAAGATGAGATAAACACTGACGAAATATCATAGAATAAAAGGTACGATGAATAAAATTGATTAACACGCATAATCACAATCAGCCTATAATTTTCCCACTACTGGGAAACAGGCATCCTCTCAGTGAGAGGGAGTTGGCCGCAATCAATCTCGCGGGGCCAATGTGGCGTTGTTGGTTTTAATGTATTTTAATTACTTGATAAATTCATCAATTTAATTTTGTTTTAGGACAATAGCCGATTTATTCTGTAAAAATTTTATCGTGAAAACCTAGTTGAAGTGAGCTTCGCTAGCATCAGGTAGAATCTCAGCTCACTTCAACAAATTTTTCACCGTGAGATATTACAGAATAGGCCGGCCGATAAAGCTTCTTGCAAATGTTTTTTGTCCATGCCTGTACCTTTCTACAGCAGCTTGTCGAAAAAGAGAACTTTTTATAATTAACTCGTTCTGTCCCGACCTTATCTGTTACTTAGATATGCAATTACCTTTTTATTTGGGGCGTACCCCAAGTAAGCCACTCGAATGGTAATTACCATCTTACAATTCAATAATGTGTGTCTTGCGTTAACTAGCGCGGTAAATACCCTGTCAAACTGTTTAGTTGTAAATATAACGTAACATCACGCTTGTACCTAATCCCCGGAGGTTTAGGCAGAGGCGTACCTAAAGTGCTCCCTAATATTTCGCCAGTCAAAAACATAATAGCACTTTGCTAAACCTGGCAATCGAACCCAGGACCTCATGCTCAGAAGTAGTGCTTGCGACCACTAGACAAACGAGTTTCTAGATCAATATTAAGATAACATGCAAATACGTTATTAAGTTATAAAGCTGTCTTTTTGCAACTTTGCCTTCATTGAAAACGTTCAAATAAACTGCAGACGGTAATAATGTATAATAAAGTCTTTAATTAGGTATCGACGATAAGAATTTGAGAGGCCTAAGAAAAAAGAGTGAAGAAGTTTAGTAAGACTCACACATTGTTGCCAAGACTTCAAGTTTTACCTCAAAAGTAAGCAACATTGAATTGTTGCCTGACGTTTAAACGATGCAATTAAGCCGTCATTCGAATACAATAACCGTTTCCCACAAAGATTGTTGCTATTAATAAATCTTATCGTATTGTTATATATACATTGAGTTTATACAAAACATTGAGAACAGTGTGACCCCACACAATACAAACTCTATTAAAGGGCTCATTAACAATCAAAAATTTAAAAGACAATGGAATCCACACCATAATTTCACATTCATTTTCTTAAAAAATAATTACACGCTTTAAAATTGTCTGTGGTGAAAACATGATTTTCTTTGTGGGTGAAATTAGAACGGAACCAGACGGCACATCGCGTCGGTAAGTGCTGTTATCGATGCTTTAGAATCACTCGATTCATTGTAATAGCTCAGAAAATGATCTGATTGTAGAACAATAATAATATTATGGAGCGCAATGAATAACAATTGTGCACCAGCGAGTGGATGTCGAAATCGATAGCATTGCGCAACTCTAATGACAGCCCAGGAAATAATAACACAGATTTGTGCATAATAACGTGTTATAACTATATTTTTATTAAATTTATTACTGAAGGGTGGCATTATTGATTTGGAATCCGGAAAGGGCCTTAGTAATTGTAGAGATTTAGATTATCTGGTAGATTGTGGCATGCAACCGTAGGCTTGTAACTGTATTTTTGTCAGGGATACAGGAAACGCTACAAATCAAAATTATCGCGACGTAACGTATCTCTGAAATAACGAATAATATATTGTGTAAGCCACAGCAAGTACACAAGTCCTTAGTCAGGCTTTAAGTGGAAGAGTCGCGATCTAGCTGGAAAGATATTCTTAACTTGTTTCAAGGTGTAAAAAGTCATCTGTTAAAAAAAAACAGGCAGCTTGTTTGAGTTAAAAGAGCGTCCGTGGAGTTTCTTGCCCGTTGTTCTCAAAAGGTACATTTAGAATGGGCAACTAGCTTCATCTTTCTGACTGACCAACCCCTTGATAATTCAAAAGTACCTGAATGGTTTATTAGAAATGAATGCCTTGAGATTGAACTCGAGTTTTTAACATGACAACCACGGCAGCCATATTCGTTCACTCTGTAATTAGTTCATTCTCTTAATCGAACATGCAACAAATGATCTTATTTCTAACTCCAACCACACAAATTGCTCACATCTTAAGAAAATTAACCGAACTTTTATAAAAAAATAAGAAGGGAACCATATCACCCGGTCACGTGCTCTAAAACTATTACATCAATTTAATACAATTATTTAGATAACTCTCACTCTCTACATGAACGACAATGAATGAATGAACGGCGAAATTTAATATGTCTGATGTAATATGGACAAAAAATAGTAATTCATTTCGCATTAGACAGAAATGAGATGTGTTTAGACTCTCGTGAGGCTTCGCCGTTTTAATGAGGCGCTAAAGCGCTTTAAGCGTTTATTAATTAAGGCTTTTGAAAGCCTAATTCCGGTAGCTTTTTTGCATTGTTAAGATGTAATTTTTGTTCATTCAGTATCTACTTTTATTTGTTTTTAATTGAAAAATATCTTAATCAAAGGCAGTATTTAACGCGATAGCGGCGGTAAGACCCCTCTTTGAGGAGTGGCTAGAGAGGCGCCTCGGCGCCCTCACCTACCGCCTGACGCAGGTCCTCACCGGACACGGGTGTTTCGGGAGGTTCCTGCACACCATCGGCCGGGAGGAAACGCCCGGGTGTCACCACTGCGAGGGTCGCCCGGAGGACACGGTGGAGCATACGGTGGCGGTATGCCCCAATTGGGCGGAGCACCGCCGTGTTCTCGCAGAGGCGATCGGCAGCGGCGGCGACCTCTCGCGCCCGGCCCTGGTTCAAGCCATGGTTCGGGGCGAGAGGGAGTGGGAGGCAGTCACCTCCTTCTGCGAAGCAGTCATGCTAGCGAAGGAGGTGGCGGGACGGCTGAGGGAGAGGGCCTCACGTCCCAGCCGCCGCGGGAAACGCCCCGGGCGTCGGGAGCCGCGAGACGACTCCCGGCCACCGTAGGCGCGGGCCTGCGGGCGGAGAGTAATGGGTAACTCTCCGTCCGATCAGGACCAGGCCCGTGCCGGACGGCGCGTACGTGTTCCACGCGCGCCTCAAAGAGATGTCAGCATTAGGAAGGGGCCCGAAAGGGCCGAAGCCTGCCGGGGCAGCGGGATTGTCCGAAAGGGTTACCGCTACCCCGGAACACAAAGGGCTAAGGAAGGAACACGGGTGGGTTTTAGTCAGTAAGAGTCTGACACTCCCTTCTGCTCCACCCAGAGCGGGAGGGGTCATTGGATGATTTCCCATCCACAAAAAAAAAAAAAAAAGGCAGTATTTAACCATAATTTATCGTTGTGACTTTTAAATTCAATTAATTAAATTGTTGTTGCAATCGTTTTTACACATACCTACTAAAAACAAAGTAACGATCGAACGCATTATTTTATCGACACGACATTCAAGAAATGGGATTGCAGGCAAGTTTTTGTCTCCTCACTATTAATTCTTATTCCCTGCACTAGCTATTATGGTCGCTAATTACGTGGTGACAAACCGACGGATGTAAACATCGTGATCACAGTATCGAGGCTATTTTTACCCACCATATATGTGGAACCCTAAGGGCTGGCAATAGAATTTAAAGCAGAAATAGTTAGAAGGGAAAAGAAAGTAATAGATTAATAGATCTGACCATTCCTGTTGCCCTTTTAGAACTAAGCTTTATCTTTTTCGCGGCGGTAAATCCTTTACGTTCCTACACGCTACGATTTTAATAGCTATTCAAACACTTCGCGAGTTCGCTCATTACTTTTATTTTCTTTCCATTCCTTCGAAGGAATAAGAAATTACGTCTCCGACTTGATTCAAACTCAAACTCAAAGCATTTATTCAACTAAACCATTTACAGGAACTTTTTAACTGTCAAAGAATCGGTCAGTTAGTCAGAAAATTGCAGATAGTTATCAATTCCAAAACGTATATATTAATGGAGAAAAACGGGCAAGAAACTCCAAGGACACTCTAAGACGATTTTTATTTTTGATTCAATTTACGGACTAAAAGTTTAGATAGAATTAGGTTTATGTTGTTATTTATGTACGAGCTGTAAATTAACAAGAACTTAGTTTTAATTCTAAATAAACTTACAACCCCATCTTCGTTTACGGATAATTGTGTAGGTACACATTTTATTTGTAGGTAATGCAATCATAGCAATACTAACAAGACAAAACAATATAACTGCGGTCTGCTATTCAGTCCTGCAATTTCTATAACAATTTTGCGGTTTTTGAAACGTATTATACTCGTATCCAGCGATCTTAGTGACCTTTACAAATTATATGATGCAATGATTTCGGTGGTGCACTTACGTGGCGAATTACGGCGCCAACTGTACATCACGACCAAAAATCAATAAATATTTCGTACTCACCTGTCTGCGCAAGTTCGTAAATATTGGCTCCTTTTCAGACTTCGAAATTCCGATGAATAATTCAATTTACTTTTCGATAAATATAAATTATACATTTTGAGAGGCGGTATTTTGAACTCTATGCCATTGAGTTTAAGCCTGAAATATATTTAGTATAAAACGGAGGACCTTCAGGGCTGTTTGGAAAATAATCCTATAATTTAACTTATAAATCGCTGTAGGTGTCCTAACAGATGACTGCATTCCATTATGAGAAAAGCGTACCTATATGGCACCTATTTACTTTTTAAGTATTGTAAATTATTTTAAGCGGCGAATATTCTTGCCATATAAATAAAAACATTTAACAAGAAATATCATAATAAAGAATTTTTATGACCAACTTCACATGAGTTATGGAATGATTCATGTAATTTCTCCGCGTTTCTATTCATTTTCTGTCCGATGTATAAAAGCTGACAGGACTAGAAGTAAAAGAAGACAAGCTTTATCTCGAAAAGTATTCCACATCTTAAGAAACTCTGAGCTATAGAGACAGTTTGAAATTGCCTTCAATGCGGCCATTACCTTATCTATCAAACATTAATGGAGCTTTCGACTGCAAAATTAATTAGAAAACAGCATATCTAGGTATAATAACACTTAGTTACGTTTCTTGTACTAAGGTAAATAAGTCTTGTGCTTTAATTTTGCTGTAAGTAAGCCCATTAGCGATACCAACCTACCTACTCCATTAGAATCGATTTACATTACAAATTTGTAGGTTTCACCTGGCAACCCCAACATTTGAGCATAGAGAATGGAAAACATTCAATTGCGCATCAAAAAAATATTTAACTTCTAATGAAGGATATTTTTTTATAATTTCATGGACCTCTAAAGACTTTTTGCACTTATAATTATGCACACTTTTAAAATTGATAGTATTTTTAGGACCCCAAAATAATAATTATTTGAGTTTAATCAAAAAAGAGAGATCATTATTTTAGAGTGTTCAATAATATTTTTAGGAGCGCAAAATGGGAATTATTCAAGTTTCGATAAAATACATGCCTTTGAGAACTGAGACGATAAATTGAATGAGGTATTCGATACAAATGTTACTGATTGATTAGCAGGGCCACTGATTGCTTCGTGCTACCACATGATTGATAGACGCCGAAATTGTAATAGTTATTACATTACATTATGGAGAAAGTTATCGTCGTAAATGTTTTAATGACTGATGTTCGTGATGATGGAGGCATTAAAAGGTTAATTTATTGGCTGTTTATCATATCATTCAACCGTCCATAAGTCACTCTTGTTTTTAGTCATAATTAACGTAGCACATCATACTGCCTGTATTTTCCGAAGTACAAGGTGGGGCAAAAGTAATCACCCTATTGCAATGCGCTATAACTTTTGCAAATGGCGGCAAATGTCATTCTGTTTTGACATTTATGAAGTAAACAGATGCAGAATACACGTCAATAAGAACGCTATACTCTTCAAGACCGCGTAATAATTGTCCGTGTCGTCTAATCTTTCGCTTTGGCGATTTGCACTGGCCGGCCAGATCACTCGATTTGACTGCTCCAGACTTTTTTTTGTGGGGTTATAAGTCCCGGGTTTATGTAAACAAGCCTCAGACGCTTAGAGAGAATATAAAAGTGATGGAAAATGCCATAAAACGAGACCGTATGGTCACCAATTTTGACGGCGGCTCCTTGACCGATATAATTTTCTCGACTTCATGGAAATAAGTCTAATTCATTAAATAAACATAATTCACAACTAGAACTAAAATTTTCATTGCTAAAAAAAGTTACAATATAACAACTACAACAGATTACTTTAGCCCCACCTCCACATTTCGTCAGCTGTGTTTAAGTTCCATGTAACAAGGGGCGAGCCTATTGCAAGCAACCGGGCATAAATCTAGACCCCAGGCTGCTACTGAGAAATTCCAGATGCAAAAACCCAATAACACTTTGCCAGGGCCTCAAGTCTGCTATTACAATAGTGTCAAAATGGTCTATCATTGATTTCATAATTGTTGATTTTGACAAGTTTGGTCTCTACTAATATAATGGCATTATTATGACTTTCCAATGGTCAACCACTGACACTCCATTGAAAGAAATGGCATAAAATGGTAATCTCGTACATAATGACAAATGAATAAATGTAATGTTTATTGCTATTTACGAACTTCTTACTACTTCAGATTGCAAACACTAATACGTAATATGTAAAAATATATATTAAATGAAATCTAGCATGAAATTTAGTAATAGTTTTTCTCAGATCATTGACCGACCAATGATCGACCATTATGAATTTAGCAGATTATGAACTTTTAGCAAAATGACAATGGGATCGTGTTGGAATGACGAATTTATGAAAATAGCAGACTTGGGCCCCAGGCCCGAGAATCGAATCCATAACTTCATGTTCAGAAGTAGTGTTAATTATCACAGATTAAGTAATATTGGCGGTCAGTTATGAATAGTTATGATTGCCCGTGACTATAAATTTGACGAGAAAAGTGCCGATGAGTTAGCAATCATTCTTGGTTTAATGACGACAATTTGTAAATAAAGTACTTTGCTGTAGGTACGCGTTAATAGTTGTACTGACAGTCATTCATTACATGTTAAAGTTATTACTGTCACTTGCATCCTGTATGGTCATGACTTTTGCAGCGATATTGAACTTTATCTGTATAGTACCTTTTACGTTTGCAAGCAGTACTGCTTAGAAAACAAATAAAATAGGTAACAAAACATAAAACCAAGGCAATTGCAAAAAAGCAAGGCAATTTAATCCTTTTTTAAGTCACATTTTAATTTCGTTCGAATGAATTTTAATTTCGTTCAAATGAACATCTTTATTCTTTCTTTTTGCATCTAGATACAACGTGTAACGTTAAATGCGCAAAACCTGAAAATAGTTTGTTCATAATTGACTACTGAATCGATTTCAGTAACTTTTAATATACGTTTTTTTTTTTAAATGATGGATTTTGCTATAGGTACCTACTATCCGCCGATTGAGCCAAAGAAAATTAAGTCTTATTTTCACTCAATTTTGAATGCATAAATTAATGCTAGGATCAACACAATTTTCATAATAAAAATAGTTAGTTTAAAAAAAATAGTTTTGTTCATTGTATTATGCTTATAACTCAATTCTCTAATTGAGGTGTATGAGCTTTTGCGTATTTAAAGTTACACGTTGTATAATAGCCTCCCAACCGATTTCGGTCATGGTGGGCATGTCTCAACGGAGATTAGCCAGGTTCGCAGGAGATATATTATTGTGCACAAGTGTGTGCGCAGACACATGTGTACTCTCTGTTCCTTTACTCTCAAAGTCCGATGGGATGCTGATCCGACATAACCGGTGAGAGATCAAGCGCAGGACCAACGTCTTTACGTGCTTTCCGAGTCACAGGGGTATTAAATCGCCAATTTCCAAACTCAGTACTGTTTTACTATGAAATTCCTAATGGAAAACCCAATAACACTTTAACCGACTTGGGAATCGAACCCAGGACCCCATGCTCAGCAGTCGCACTTGCAAGCACGAGACCAACAGGGCAGTCAAGATATAATTTTATCTGATAAAGTTTCAGTCTTTAGAAAATATTATACCCATAGTTATTAAGTAAATGATTTATTGCTATTTTGTACAAAGACGTAACAGCATGCGATAATTCGTTCAAATTATCGCATGCTATTACGTCATATTTAATAGAAAATAAACATAATTAAATATCATAAAATATTAATTAACAGCAACAGTTTTGTAATTAAAAATATTTACAGCATCATTTTATGGAAAGCTTATTAAAATTGATTGATGTCTGAGCTATAAATTATCTGGATAATAAAGGATCTTTTTCACTAGTTAATAGTAGATGCTGCAAGTGCTGTAAATGGTCGGAAGCGAAGGTGAAGATATCTCCCGCATGCAGATGGTATCGACCAATCAAATCAACCCAACATGCGACAGCAACCAATGGTTTTGTTTTATTTTAACCATAGATAAAGCCAAGTACGGCACCCATTATACTACTGATAAGACACTTGCAAAGTTATTATTTTTAAGCAGGTGATATACTTAGTCAAAATTTCGATTATTGATTCTAAAAAAAGCTAATCATTACCGATGTCGCAAAAGAGCACAGAGTCTCCGCATGCGGTACAAAACTCTCCCGTATTCAACAACCTCTTCATATCTGTATTTGAAACGTTAAGAGTAGCTTTAATTGTAAGTTATCTAATGCTATTAAGTGATGGACGAGTGTCGAGTTAGCAGTTGCCTCTGCCACGGAGTATCAAAGATAGTCGGCGGCGGAATGTGGACGCATTACGTCCGAGTGTAACATTGATAATAAATCTTATCCCCTAGTTGACTTCGTGCTTCGTTTGCCAAGTGTGAGGTCTGACTGTGATTTTCAGTTAAAGGACTTTAATAATTTTCTTCGGGCTTAAGATTGAAAATGAAGATCTGGGCTGAAAATGGTGAACTACACGAGAACCTTTCAGTGACCTTAAATAACTTGGAGAATTGCAAAGGTGTATTAGGTATGCATACCTACACTCATACAACAGCCGATATATTCTGTAAAATTTCACCGTGTATGAAAACTTAGATGAAGTGAGCTGTCAAAAGTGATAATCCCTAGCATTAGGTGAAATGACAGCTCACTGTAAGCTCACTTTGCTTAAATTTTAACGGTGAAGTTTTTTACAGAATAGACCTGCGGGTGTGATTAGGAATTCTCTGAAACGTGTGTGTTAACTTGCTAGAAAATATTCAGAGAACGTTTTTTTGTAACTTAGAACGGAAATACTTACTTAATGTCAGCTATTATCCTTAGCGAAAATTGTCTAAGTACGAAATTATTTCGTTATTTCTCTATCACTATAATTTACAAACTGCCAGCTCTTCAAGCAGGACTCATTTTAAATGAAGCCGAGTGTTCTAGTAAGTGACGGGCTGTGTCTAGTTTCGCACTCGCCAGGCGGCTGCCTGACGGACTACCGCGATAGATCGACGGCGGAATGTCGACGTATTACGTCCAAGTCTAACTTAGATATAAATCTAGAGTACCTATGACGGCCCATAGATTGATAATGTCGTTCGTAGATGCGGAAAACCGTTAAAGATTGACAACTTTTTCTTGCCTTTCTATCTTATAATTATGTGTTTTCTGGCAACTGGCAAGGGAGCCCTTGGAGTGACTACCTAATTGTATAACAAGAAAAATTAAAATGCCAAATTCTATTTTAGTTGTTGGCCATCTTGGTAATTACAAGTGAAATGAGGCAGTCACTAATTTTAGTGCCTAATACGTTAACACTGAATCAAGCGTGGATCATATAAAATTATAATATCACAATAAACTTCAAAAGATTGAGAGCTCAACGAGATGACCGCTCTGCAAGCAATCACCAAACTGTTTTACACCTGTCGATCACACCATTCGTACCTTTGCACTCCACTGGCTTACTCCTCCGTGATAGTTTTAAGTACAATATAAAGATATAAATCTTATCTGTTGCCCCCGTTGGTTGCACTCCACGGGGGGCGCACGATCGTCGCTGGCCGGTCAATCTATGACATAGTGCGCTACTGTGCTAAATCGCACTTATGAACGCTTGCAAAAATTGAAAAGCGTTATAGATACATTTTTTGAACCTGTTATTTCAGCTTTTTGTTCCTTTTTATCAGAAAAATGAGTATGAATTTCAAATTTTCATAGATAGGCGTGAAGATTAACGGTTTCGTTAATACAGGTCTTTGTTATTTTCACAGCTTTGAGCAGTGTTTAAAAGAACCTTCGAATTGTTCGTAGTTCTTACCACGCATTTTTTTTCTTTATTTGTGCTGTTTAAAAAGCTCGTTGTGCTTTAAACTTCGATAAAGATCTACATTATGCTAAATAATCTCGCCCCATGTCCTTAATGTACTCATCTGTCTCCATGACAAAGAACACAAGTCATTTTTAAATGCCCTTCCATGTAGCATGTTAATTTATGATGCTGAGTGCTAAATAAAACTGCGATTGAGAGATACCATCAGCGAGCGATTTGTCGACTTGTCGCATTACAAGTAACGATTTGTCGTCATGAGCAGTGTGTGTTAATGTCGCAGCCTAGCGTGGAACGATGAAAAATTTAACAGGGCAGGAACAATATTTATATCGTGGCTAAGTGGCTAATGGCTACTTTAACAAGTGTTTTACCATATCTGGATGTTTTCTCGCGGAAACGAGGAGCGAAGATAGATTTTTGTTAGCACTTTTCATGCTAGGTAAAATATAGAGAAAATTAAAATATAAATAGAAACATGTTTTTTGTAGTAGGTATTAAACAAATAATGCGTTATTATTTTATTTAATGATTATAATGACTTTTTAAAAATGAAATCAAATCAGCTAAGTGAACTAAGTGGGTGCTTCAATTTATTATAATTATTATCATCATTGACTTTCTCGGAAAAGCACGTTAAGCCGTTGGTCCCGGCTGTCATTCGTAGATCTTCACTGCTGACAGTCGTTACGGGTAGTCAGTAGCCCGAAAGTCTGACAACCAATCTTACCAAAGGGCACCGTATTACCCAATAACTGGGTTGTGGAGGTCAGATAGGCAGTCGCTCCATGTAAAATACTGGTATTCAGCTGCACCCGGTTCGACCGGAAGCCGACCCCAATATAGTTGGGAAAAGGTTAAATAGATGATGATGACTTTATAAATGACGAAAATGTATGACACCATGACACGTGCTCTGGTTCGCTTTTCCCTTCTAACATTAAGGCGCGGGCGTGACAAATGCATATACTTGACATCTGTCAGATCGCGAAAATGCTCAAATCTAAATATTTGAATCATAGCACTGAAACTTGAAGTTACTACCTAAAATAACATGTTACAGTGTCAACCTCAGATTTATCATGACATTTCCCATACAAACAGCTTTCAGACGAAAACTACATAGGTATGTATATAGGACTATTTACATAAAACATATTGTGGGTCAGCACCGCCGCCGTCGACTGCACCGATAAATCTTGGTCGGTACCTTCGCGTGCAGTGCTCGTGTTAACATCGATTGGTGACCAACAAACTGAACAACGAAAGCTCTCGATTTAAATGTAAATATTGCAATTAGAGCCTCCTTACACGCTTGCTCACCTAGCGATTCAGTGGGACTGTGGGACCGTTAGGTGCGATCGCAATGATCGCGACTGTACCGAGTGTACCTATTTAGTGTTGACTTAGTACTGGGGGTTTGAATTTAAAACTTGCAAATATGGGAGCCATGTTGCTACGTTTAAATACTTTCTAAGGATTTATTTAGGATGGACCAAATGTAGTCATCAAAGATGCGTTATATTATTTTGGACATTCATCTAAAATAGTAGATACCTACACCAGAAGAACGATTAGTAAGTTTTGTCGTGAGTGAATTATTTTAAAACAGTTAAAATCTTAGCCTAAAGTCGATTTTCTCATATAAAATCCGAAAACAGTGATTTGATAAAAACGTGTGGGTTTAGCGAAATCGCGTTTTATGTTTTCAACCATTAATGTCTGAAGTAGTTTTTATTGCTACAATTATTAAGTTTAATTATAAATACACAATAAATAAAACATAATTATTAACATTAAAAAATAGTTAATACCGAATAATAACAGTAGTGTGGTCATCTGTTTATTTTACGATAGCTGCAGGAAATTAGTGCAAATAAAATGAAGGGTTAACTGTAACAGAGAAGCGGCAGAACACTATTATTATATAAAGCACCATTTATGTTAATTCAAGCATGTTTTATGGTGCGGTATAACTATAGCGAACTAATTATTTTAAAACAATAAATTAAAATCATAACGTAATGTTTTTCTCACATAAAAAGCTAAAATAGTTCAGAGTTAAGGATAAAAACGTGTTGGTACAGAGAAATTGCATTTTATCTTTTGTACCATAAAAGTCTGAAACAGCTTTTAGTTCCATTAAAAAATATTATAGGTATTCGCCCGAAATAGCGCAATGGACTGCTCAAGTTTAAAGACTGGAAAAATAGATAGTATCTATACAGAAAAAAAAAATACCCAGTGTGCAAATTGTAACCATAAATAAATTCAGCACACGATTCTAGCCCGTAGAAATTTTTCAACGGTCATCAAAAAAAAAAAAAACGGTCATTTCATAGAAAATTGCAATACCTACGCGGTCAAAATCTATGGAAAAGCAATTTTTTTTTTAAATAGGTAATTGACGTAAAATTTTATCGCTTGGGTTTAGAATATTGTACTTACTGAATCCATGGCAACATGTTGCGCGTATCTGTTCCTGCCACCATCCTGTTAAAGAAAATACCTACCTACCCCAGCGATGACTTCTTTTACTGATGTCGAGAGTCTAGAGTAAATAAACCTAAACTATTCAAGCCAGCCAGCTTTTCATTATATGTCCGCATATATCTCCAAATTCAAAATTCCATTCCACTTGAGCTATATTAGACCTGGTGGACGTACCGTTCGCCATGCCAATATCAATTCTCGTCGATGCCCATTGTACCTATACCGGTAACCAGGTAACCACTAATGGGTACCAAGCTTGTATAAGATTTATTCCTATCTTATCTGAATAGATTGCCTACGGTTATAGATTAGTACGAGGATATCCAGCGCGTTTGATTTGGCTGTAACTCCATAGATTCCCATACATTGTTAACTATTTCCTATTTAGTAAGGATTCCGGTTCAACTGATTGAATATTTAAACTAACATGATAGCAAATTGGGTTTAACTGGTATCGGTAAAGGTTAATTTAACAGTTAGCCCAAGGAATGTATTGTTTTAATATCTGATTGTTGAATGCGAGTGTTCCTATTTGCAGTAAAACTATTACTTAATGGCAGGTGAATTTCAGTTGGTTATCGATAGTCTGTGTTGCTTGTTCGTTTGTAAATGCGGATTACTAGACTATAGGTGACCTTTCTCATATACATTATTCATAACATTACATAATATAACGCCTGGTTCTCCCAAGGGTTAGACAGAGGTCCCGGGTCGACGGCGCGTTGTGTTCCACGCGCGCCTCAAAGACATGTCAGCAGCAACTGACGGCGTCCGCTAGGGCCAATGCCTGCCAGTGTCGCGGGTTGTTCGAAAGAGATACCGTGGACCTTGGCACAGGCAACAGAAGGAACACGGGTGGGTTTTAGTCAGTAAAAGTCTGACACGCCCTCCCGCTCCGCCCAGAGCGGGAGAAGTTATTTGATAATTTCCCACCCTCAAAAAAAAAGGGTTAGGCAGAGGTGTACCTAGGCACACCCTCATTTCGCCAGTTAGTTTAAATCCCATGTGATAGAGGGCGAACCTGGAATAGGTTCGCCCTCTATCACTCTACCCTCTATACTCTATCAAACGGGCACATATCCAGACTCCTAACTGCTACTGAGAAATTTCTCATGAAAAAACAAAATAACACTGCGTGACCTGAAAATTGAATCCAGCAGTGCTATTCTGTAAAAATCTCACCGTGAAAACTAAAGTGAAGTGAGCTGTCATTCCACCTGATGTTAGGGATTGCCTCCATTGATAGTTCACTTCACGCTCACTTCACCTGTGTTATCACGCTGAGATTTTTATAGAATCGATAGGCAGGACCTCATGCTGAGCAGTAGCGCTTGCGACCACTGGACCAACGAGGCAGTAATTTTTCCTTTTACTTAAAAATGGTCCTTATGTTGTCAAGTCTCGCATGAAAATAAATAAGAATTTAATTACACTCATCTTTCTTTGTAATACAGTATAATGTAGACCACCAAAAAAACCTCACTAAACTATAAATATGATTGTTATTACTTATTAGATGAGACTACAAAATACGCCGCTTCCTCGCCGTAACGAGCATGAAACGGAAGCCAGGCATAAAGTGCAATTACAAGACCATACGCGATGCAAATTGTCCATAATTATATGTTTGGACACCATAAAAGCTTGTAATATGAAGAAACGCCATCGTCATCATTATGTAATGATTATAAAACTAATTAGAACATGTTTATATGTTCTATTCTGAGCGAAAAAGAAAGGTTTTATGTCTGATAATTTTGTGCGATCTTCAACTTTTCTTGTGAACTGTAGTAAAATAAATATTACTTCGCACCTATGAGCAAATTACACTTTTATGATCGTTATTTATTATAAAACCTTAACCATCAACAGTCTTAATAAAAAGCACTTTAGGTACATCCTATGTACATAGTTCAGATTAAAGTGAAAATGGGTAAATAAAAAAATAAATATTAGTTTCGTCTCTGCTTAAGCTTGCCGGTATCATCAACCAAATTCCTAAACAATTATAATTTATAAGAACAATCACCTTATAAAGCAATATGAGCCTAACTGTTACCATCGTCGTTTCGAACACCTTCAAGTGTGAACCCGTGACGTGAATATTAATGAACATGAATCCAGGTTTACATATTCACATATTTTAGCGTGAAATTACTATACCTTGGTGATATGTGACATACTCGTAAAATGTACCGCCGGCCGGCGCAAGCGCAAGTTGTCTTTTTCGTGTTAGATGTGACTGTGTGTTTTGAGTTTGATTTCCGCGTCTAGACAAATTTAATGTCGATTCGACCCATAGTTCATGTTTAATGGATTGCATAAAAGTATGGCTGCACAAATCTCTGGGGCAAGGTGTACCATTAACTTTTATCATGATATTTATGTTTCTCCTAATGTGAGCAGTTAGTGCCAAGTTAATCTCTCCATTACCTGATGTCTCCGGCTGTGCATAAAACTGTTACGGATGTACTTCGATATGAAACTAAATAACGTTATAATTTTACTTACCTTTTTTCTTTGCGTGGGGAATCCTTCAAAAGGCACCCGACCTCCGGGGATAGGTCGGGGGTTTACCTCACTAAAACCACCCCGGTGATCACCATCAGCACATAGAGGTGGACCCGGTTTCTCTTAGAAGACCAATTCCAGAACCCCCCAGTACAACGCCTGTAAGACACATCCCTGGTGAGACCGTAAAGGGGCCTTCCCTGAGCCTCGCTATGCACGGCAGCACGTGACCACTGTGCCACCGTCTTCCTTGGGGTCACTTGGTGGGCAGACAAAGTCCCCACTCTGTCCGCCCGCGACCCCAAAGGTCCACCTACCTTGGCTGGTAAGTGGGTTTCGGCGCATTAGGCGGTAAGGCGGTTGCCATTCCGACGCCTCCCTCCTCGAGCAGGATCAGCCCTCTCCCGATCCCGTTCGGCGGCCTCCTTCTTGACCATCACGGTCTCACAGAAAGAGGCTACTGCCGTCCAATGCTCTGTCTCTGCCAGCTTAGCCTTCACTACAGCTGGCAGAGACAGGTCTCGCCCGAATAATAACTATGCACAAGACTCGTACTTATGTCACCCACCATTGCCTTCTACATAGTAAATTCTTTGAAAATAATGCTTACAAGTAACAGTAACGGTTAACATTTACAGAAAAACACTTGTTCAAATGTGTAGTAAATAATTTAATGTCTTTGTGTGTACCTATTTGATATGAGTAATGGAACTACCTAATATTATGCCCAAGTATCTATGTACAATTCGAACAGTATCATGAAGGTTACATCCAGTAAATCTTCAGATTATCCCAGTAATCTGCACATTGCCAACTTTAGCGGTACCTAACGTTTTATGGTCAATACCCACGAGTTACCTAACGGTCCAGTAGAGGCTTATAAATCTAAATCCCTGAAAGTATCTACAGTCGGTTCGGATACAGGTGGGTTCGAACTCTGATAATAATATCAGCAACTTTTCCACTTACTGTATTTAATTCTATCATCTAAAAATAAAATGTCTGTCTTTTCAGGTGTACCGAAGAAAGCGGCCAGTACTGAAAACTACAACAACTACTACTTAAGAAAAATATAAATAAGGTAAGTTTCAAATTGTATCTCAGATTATTTGTAATTAACTATTTACACTAGATACTAAATTAAATGACTTACTTTATAAATAAATGCAAAAAACAAAGGTCACTTACGCAATCAGCCAGGACAAAGGCCTCCTCTCTGTGAGAGGGGGGACACTTGACGTCGAAGTACTCGTCCGCATCGCTGTCATCCGGAAATGTGCCCAGAAGACTGGCAGCATTGCCACGTTGAAGGGCAATCCTAATTCTTTGGCCAAAGAACGATCCGGCCCTCTGGTCACGTGAAGTGTCAATCTGCCGGTGAGAAATTTCCTTAAAAAGGAGACGCGCACTCGGGCCCCATGACCCGAGCGTTTCGAAAGTTTCAATTGTTTTTTTTTTTTTTTTTAAATAAAATAGCATTCAGATTAAAAACTAGCTGACCCTACAGACATTGTCCTGTCCAAACTTCAATAATTTATACAAAAACCTTATAGAAAAATGGACAGATTTCCCCGAATTTGTAAATTTTCCAGGCAAATTTTCCAATTTTTCTTTCCATAAAACCTAATTCAGACTTTTACAATAATTAACAACAAAAAAATAGCCAAATCGGTCCAGCCGTTCTCGACTGATGCGCTTACCAACGAACCGCATTCCATTTTTATATACTGGTTGAAATTGAAAACATGCGACAAACCGAAATAGGAGATTGTACTCATCATTATAAACAACTTTTACTAAGGAATCAAAGCTGCAATCGCGAAAAAAAATCTGCTGTTCCCGATATTTTGCCGAGTTATGCGAACATACCTAAATGTAGGGAACAGCTGATTTTTTTTCGCGATTTGAATTATTGCACCATTGAAAATACTATGAAAATTAGTTCAGTAGGTTTTGAGAAAGGGTTGGAGTATAATTAACTACCAGACACAATAATTATATAGAAGGTCCAGATTATGTATTATAAATATCAGCAGAGTCGTGGGGTTCCATCTCACAAACGCCAAGCATTTTACTAAAGGACATGATAGCCCAGTAATGTGTCTTAAAAAACTCCATTCATTTGCGTGCTTCGAGAAATCTAGAATTAGGAATTGCTACGCAGAAAACAATATTTTGACTATAAACTTTAAAATTATACGAGTATACTCGTACCTATATCCTTTTAGGTACCATTTTACTAATAGACATTTTAATGTTCTAAGAAGTGTTACGGGTTGTATACCTACTTGCATAACTAATGAATTCATATTGATAGTTTAGAACTTAAGATACAGACGCCACCACATCAAGCTACTGCAATCTGCCAAATTTCTTTAATAGATTTTCAACTTTATCGCTACTGTATAAAGTTCAAACTTGATTGGGAAAATTTTAGTTTCGGGTAGCTTGATGTGCTGGCGTCTGTACCTTAAACAATAATATTTTTCGAAAGAAAACTATGGGTGTCAACAATGGTAGGTATGCCTTTCGTTTGGACGGTTAAACAAAATAATTCGTTGCGTTTAGTCAAGAAGATTTCTTTTGAAAAAAGAAGCAATGGGGTAGCTATTTCCTTCTAAATTCCAATCCAATAGATTGAAAGTGTGTTTTGCAATTGCGTGTGTAGGGCATAATCTGTGTATAATATCATTTGCATTGCGCAAAGGCTGAATCATACTATACTGACAAATCATATTGCATAGCAAATTACAAAAAAAAAAAACATCCGACTTCCAAAAAAGACACTATAAAGTGAAAAATAACTTTAATTTCGGAAGTCGGTGTCGTTGGGTTGGTATTTTCGTTGTTTGCCACCGACTTCCGAAATTAAAGTTATTCTTCACTTTGTAGTTGTACCTACTTACCCCACATAAATTCGTAAAACACTACTTGATATGTAAATATCAGTGACAAGAAGTCATTATAACATCATGAATATAAACTAAGTGGCTAAAATACGTATTCAGTATTGAAGCTAACTCAAAAACTACCCAAGCAAAGTTAATACAATTTTATGGGAGCATCGCTGAGGAACCTATCCATTGAAAAAAAAAATTGAAATCGATTTACAATTGCCGGAGAAATCGCGTAACAAACATACAATAAAAAAAAAACATAGGTACAGTCGAAATGAGAACTACGTCTCGTTTATTGAATCTATTTATGCCGAAAAATATGGTAATATATTGTTACTTCGTGACAACTTGTTTAAATAAGGTAAGAAAGAATCAACCCTTGACAACCAATAGTTATTTGACTGTCATAATTTTCCGTCATTCTAACTAGGTACACAGCAAAACTCATCAACTTTAATCGCTACTGAATTTGCGAAGATGTGCTTAAGATACATAGTTTAACACCGTTCCCATAATATAATTGTAATTAGAAATAGTTAATGTTGAGATGCATAGCTTCATCATAAAATATGATAATTACCTATCTGCTGTGCATCTGACGCCATTTGTTACGACCTCGTTTAGCCAGTTAGCGCTTATACCACACTTATAACACAGCTATAAGAGAACGTCAAAGTAGCCTAGCGACTCGTAAATATATAACTTTTATTATCTTTATTATATTGAAACCGTTGAATAGTAAAGTGAGCTTGAGGTGCATCTTAAAATAATGTTAGTTGTAATAATAACAAGTACTTATTACGACTTGTAAAAACATTGTGATAGTATATTTATTGCAGAATACTTAATTTTTATGCTCATGGAATTTATTGGACCAGATATTCTTGTTTACGTGGGAATATTTATAAGCCAGGTGTTCTTTAATACTGCGGTACATTAATCGCCCCCAGAAGTAATACCAATAAAACTTCTATAGTGTCTCGTTCAGTGTCCTTTAACCGATTATGAAATAACATTTAACTTACAAAGCCTAGCGATACTTAAAAGTCCATCATGTAAACAATAAGTGTCACATTTTCAACATTTACAACAACGGTTTAAAAAGGTCCTTAAGAAAGAAACTCCATAGACATGGTGAGTATCGAGATCCAGACATGATCAAACAAAAAAAATATATTTTGGGGTCATCAACCGCAGATAGTGTAGTCTTAAATATCAGTATAAAAAATCAGTTTTCTTTTTTTAACTGACTGACTGTGATTAAACAAAATAAACACGATGAAACAAAAAAAAAAACAGCTTTTCTCAACTCATACTTCAAGTAACAACACTAACAACGGTCGTTGACTCCAAAAAAGACAGAATTTAAAAAAAAATCTAGTTTGTCGTGTTTTGATATCGATACCTCTATCACGTCTGCGGAGTTTCGCTAGCTAATTTTATTCGACTGATTCGATATTCTATTACACAGCTCTTATCGAAAATAACAATATAATTTGATTGAACTTCATGAAGCCGTAAGGTAAGGTACGGTAATACGGGCTGGTGTCCGCAAGTCCACGTCAATGCGTGTATTTTGCGTGCGGGTGGGAAAATCGATTATTCGATCCATGAAGCCGTAATAGGTATTGTCTGTTATATTTATTACGTAACAAATAGACCGTGATCGAACCTATTAAAGTATCATAACTGATACAGTAATTAAATCACAATAAACACGTATGCTCATTTCGAACGCTTTCCCCTTCGTCTTGTACTCGTAACATCTTCATGGTAAAATCCATGGATTATTCATGCGTGTGGCAGATACGTTTCCTTTCATTATAGCTGTAAAGTCACACTCATGCTAAAGTGAAAATATCCAGTAGGAGTAAGGGAGGGGCTCGTGGCTAAATAATAACAGCCGCACAGGTCGATCGATCAGGTTAAGCTACGCTTGCCGCGATTAGGTCGTTACGGGAAGTCAGAAGCCCGAAAGTCTGACAACCAGTCTTACCAAGGGTAAGATGAGGGACCGATTGAAGAAGAAGGAATAAAATTGACGTCTGACAGATTTTGTATGAAATAATTATCAAAAATACAAAATTATTACTCCGATAAAATTATCTGGCGTTGGAAAAATCAGCCTAGAGAATGTTTTATTGCCTTAGAATTTGGTTTCGTTAAATAGCATAATCAGCCTATAATGTTCCGACTGGTGACCTCCTGGGGTCCTCTCGGTGAGAGGGAGTGGGCCGTAATCCACCACGCGGGCCCAGTGCGGATTGCTAGATGTGAGTCACATTTCTTCGAATTTTTGGTTCTAGGACATGTCGGTTGTTTTTTTACCTAGGAATTTCGTTTCGTTAAATAATTATGTAGATCATTATTTTTCTCAAAGCGCTCTCCTAGTTTGTACAGTTTGTTATTTCGTAACATCGTACGTCTTAATTTCCCGGGAGTGGTATGTATTAATTTATTTACTTACACGATTACATAATAATTAATGAGCTATCAATTACCTATAGATTATAACGAGAATGTATCCACATACGAGCACAGTCGTGTGTAATTACGGCGGGTCACGTCAAGTTTCTCATATTAATAGACTTTAGTTTATACCTTATGGCTTATTGATTGATAAATTAAACTTTAGCATAATTACGTATTCACATGCTCCTTAGTAACTTACCTTTGAAGATAAATTTCAAAATTAATTAAGGACAAAGTGTGTTTAGTTAAGGTTTAATCTATAAGGTAGGTAGGGTAATAAGGGTCACCGGCTAATAGCGGCAGTTAGGTAGCATGTAATAGAATTATTTCGTAATTAAGAGGCGTAATTAATTCTTTTCTCTGTGTGGCCGGCCGTTCATGCTATACGCTTTCATTCTGCTAGGTTAATTGACTGTTTACCTTCGTGAAACCTATAAAATCAGTTTTATATTTATACTACTTCTAATTACGATCTAGCCATTAATGGCAATCTGGCTTCATTAACATAAATAGTGTAATCAAAGTCTCAGAAAATTATTGCTTAACAAATTGCCTATCAACTATCCGTAAATTCAAATCACAACTGTAATTCTTTGACAGTCGTATTCAATGGCTTTAACACGCCAAATTAACGTAGCGTATCAATCTGTTAAACTAAATAATTAATTTCCCCGACTGTACGAATATAATTAGGTAGGTACTTTCGTTATATAATATATCTGAAATAAATCATATTAAGTAAAAATAGTTGATACATATTAAGCCTTAAGATCTGTAAAGATAAGAGGTAAATACAAAAATAAAAAATAATTTAAAAAAAACGTATCCATAAAATAATAGCTTAGTAATTATTTGTAGCGCCACATGATAATTTTGGTTTTGTCACAAGGTATGTTAACTTAGGTACATATATCTGTTATTCTAATCTAAATCTTAATTAATACCTATTATAAAGCGATAAAATGATAAATAAATAATAAATAAAATTTATTTAGGTCCTTTTACAAAGTAATACATTTACAAACTTATAAATACTTAGTAGTACCAAGTTCTTAGCAGATTGGCTTAAATACATAGATAAAAGCTAGTTTAATTTACACGTTTTTAATTATCTATGAAAGGTGCGTTGGTACTGACATTATAATTTGTGGCGACCTGCCTGGGCTAGGTTAATAAAAACCTGTGTTTGTTTATAAAATGGTTTTTTTAAGAGATAATAGAGATTATCTCTTAAAAAAACCATTTAACCATTTATTTATTTATATTATTTTATTTACCATTAGTACTTCTAGAGAGAAGTACTAATCCAATTATAAAATTCTTTTACCGATAGAAATTTAAGTTTTCATGCTTTGTTTTGTATTATAAACTCCAAAAACATAAAAACATGATTATCGTGATACATTGGGAGTAAAAACTGTCTCTCCTAAATACAGATTACTCAGTGATCTAGCTAGGTGAGCAGCGATTCACGCAACAATTTGTTGTATCTACAGCTACACCATGTACCTAATAAATAATGCGTAGGTACGTTGTAAGTCCCTCATTTACTATAAAACACATAAGTATGAGAAACCTAAAAAAATGTAGAAGAAAGTTACTACTATTGCCTAGTAGGTACCATATGATATAGTTTATGGTATAGTAATAAAAATAAACGCAGAACTGCGTCTTAATTCTGAGGCTCATCTAAATCAGAATATCTTAGAAAAAGACAAACGCAAGCCATTAGTAACCTACCTTGTTTTCACTTATTTAATCTAGGATTAACTACATCTTTAACGACGGATTAAAGAAAAAAGCAAGACCAGTCTATTCTGATGATCAGATAGTCACACTAAAGACTTAGAGAGCACGTAACAATACTAAAATCAGATATCAGTATGTCATGTACAATAACATGTCAAATTAATTGTTCACTACACGCTTTCTAGTTCTGTATGTGCATGTGTCTGCCGTCTAGTTTGTTTCTAATAAGCGGAAATTTTAAATTAAGTCAAATTGGAAAACAAAGAAAGCGTGCTTTGATTAATTGTTTGTTTAATTTTGTAGCCCTTTGTGATCATTAACTGATTTCTCACGATAATAAGAGCGATATAATTTGATATGAATGTAGCGTATATTAAAATATACGCTACATTCATATCAAATATATTTATAATTATTGTCGTAATTAAAATTAGCCCTTAATATACTGGTGAAATTTCCGTACCGGTCTATTAAGGGCTCCTCTCGATTCAGCAGTCTATTAAGGTAAACTTCTAAGAATACTCTCCGTCTATAAGGTGTTGTAAGTTGTAAGTCGTTTTTAACCATCCAACAATTTTCTGTATAATGTGGGATACTTATCTATGTAAAAATAAGCAGGAATATATTCTGAGATGCTTATTCTGAACTACTTTTAAGTTTAGCATCATAACTTTTTATGCTTCCCATGTAGGTAAGTGTTTATCTGAGCAAGAATGGTAATACTAAGTTTAAGATCAAGTTTAGAAATAGATACGCATCCTATTTGAGCACTGTGAAGGATATAATCGTGTTTATGATTTGATTTTATTATCCAAAGCGATCTAATTTTAGCATGGACTGCAGTATCAGATATCAAAAATATTATTATTCTTAGTTCTGCGGCGTGTTAAACACTCGTTTCGCCAGCTACGATAGCCCAGAGATAACGCGTAATAGTTATTCTCAAGTAACTTTATTCCTTTCATAACAAATTTTTATTTTCATGCTGACTTGGGAATGGCTGAAGAACTATTTAAACTTAGTTTAAGCGGGTCGTTAATCAGGCGTCGAGAGTTATTAGAGTTAACTGAGGTTAATCGGCTGGTATCGTGATTGCGAGCGATGGGTTAGGCTATCATTACTTATGCACATGCAATCTTAAAATCTTGCACGTTATTGCTATTTAGAGGCTTAGGAATTTCTTGAGAGTGGTTGAAGATTTCCTCTCACTATTAAAGTTGTGGGAGTTCTTCTCTGTTATTAGCTTTTCCGGTCTAAGCCTCTCTGCTTCACTCGAAACAATCACAAGTAATAAGTACTATTAATGTCGTAATAACCCAGTGGTTTAGGCCTCGCCTCTCCTGCACAAGGGTTAGAATACGGGTAAGTACCATTTGTGACTTTTTGATTCTTTCTCAGTTTATCTTCAACATTTCTGATATAGGTAAAGGACAACATCGTGAGGAAACCTCGACTAATAGTTAATCTTCATCTGCCTAGCCTTTTCCCAACTGTGTTGGGGTCGGCTTCCAGTCTAAACGGATGCAGCTGAATACCAGTATTTTACCTGGAGCGACTGCCTATCTGACCTCCACACCCCAGTTACTGGGTAATACGATAAGTACCCCTTGGTAAGACTGGTTGTCAGACTTTCGGACTTCTGACTACCCGTGACGACTGTCAAAGATCCAGGAATGACAACCGGGACCAACGACTTAACGTGCTTACCGAGGCACGGAGGGGTCTCGGTATGTAAAAGATGGTCACCCATCCACAGATCAACCGCGGCAAGCGTAGCTTAACTTGATCGATCGACCTGTGCGGCTGTTATTATTTAGCGACGGGCCCCTCCTAGACTAATAGTTAAGACTAATTGCTCAAGACGGGTTTTGCGATTACAGGGTTATATTAACTGGACTAATTTATTATAACTCTGAAATCGCAAACCGGTTGTGAGCAAGGGTGGTGTTCAATGGCCGTGCCTTTTCTATACAACGTGTAACGTTAAATGCGCAAAACCTCATACACCCCAATTAGAGCATTGAGTTAGAAGTATAATACAATGACCAAAACTATTTTTTTATAAGCTGTTTTTTTTTTTGCTATTTTTATTAAGAAAATCGTGTTGATCCTAGCATTAGTTTACGCATTCAAAATTGAGTTTTATTGCCTTAAAATAAGACTTAATTTTCTTTGGTTTAATCGGCAGGTAGTATGGCGAAATACATAATTTTTGAAAAAAAAACCTAGGTATATTAAAAATTACTGAAATCTATTCAGTAGTCAATTACGAACAAACTATTTTCAGGTTTTGAACATTTAACGTTACACGTGGTATGAGAAGAGGCATTTGCTCTTGATAGGCCGGTATTATCACACTAATATTATAAAGGCGAAAGTTTGTGAGCGTGTGTGTGTGTTTGTTTCTTCTTCACGCTCAAACGGCTGGACCAATTTTGATAAAATTTTGTATGGAGGTAGCTGACACCCTGGATTAATATATAGGCTACTTTTTATCCCTATATTCCCACGGGATCGAAACTTATGCGAGTTAAACTGCGGGGCGTAGCTAATTATGTAATATAGATTGCTGGTCTGTTTTACGTAGAATATAAATATACAACCAATGACGTTGAATGATTGGCTATCGTTGTTTAATATTTAGGCTTATTTACAAGTTATGATGCTGGTGCTGCATTTGTTGGTATATTAGCGTGTGCTAACTGACATAATGGCAAATAATTGTACGCTAATGTATAGAATCAAGTTCTAATTTAACAGACAGCTGTGCTGATTTTGAGTTTGTGACTCCACATCCTCTTCCCGAATAAAACACTAGGAATTGGTGAAGACGGGCGTTTTGAGGACCGCCCTTATGTAAATTTGACGTTCATAAAGCACTGATTCTCAGCCTAGTTCGAGTGAATGACTATTGATTTTGATTATATGTACTTTCCAAATAGACATTGTAAATGATAAGAAAGTGCTGTAACCATAATGAGATGTTGAAACAAATTCTTACCAAAAACAGCTTCCACAGACTACTTACTTAAAAGTATTTCTAGCATTTGTACACAGACTAACAGATTTTGAAAGCTAGGGCCTACTTAAAAAAAATAAAATTTCTCCTTTACCTGCCACTATCCATAATTTTGTTTATAATTTCACGCGCTACAATTACCTTCCTACTTTTTACCTAGTTAACTGTTGCTATTTTTTAGCCAATTATTTTAATATTTTTTTGCGGAACGACTTTGAACTCTCACTTTTATGGTGTTACCTTTACAAGGTAGACAGGAAAGATTCACTTACGTAATTCACGTCGTTATTTTCAATTTAGAAGTTTTATTTGTAAACTGTAATTTAATACTTAAGTATTATTGAAATCAATACTTAAAATAATACTATAAATTGGAAAAAAATTGTAAATTTGTATCTAGGGGTAATCAGCGGAACATACTGATCTGATTCCGAAAATTCTTTAACTAATAGTAAGCTACATTATCCCTGAGTGAAATAGGATGTTTCTTCCGCGCGGACAAAGTCGCGGGCAGCAGCTAAGTAAGTAGTATTGAATAAATTAATGTAATAATCGTGTTTAACAACATTGAATTCAGTGGTTCCTGTTTATTGATTGGTAGAAGATAAAGTAAAGTTCTGTTGTAGTGTTGACAGATCTAGTTTTCCAAGAGTTAATAATGTAGGAAGCACCATTTTTTTTGTTTTTTTTTTTCGGGGGGAAACCTTCAAAAGGCATTCGACCTTTGGGGATCAGGTCGGGGAGTGTGGAATTTTTACCTCACTAAAACCACCCCGGTGGTCACCATCAGCACATAGGGGTGGTCCCGGTTCCTCTTAAAATACCAATTCCGGAATCCCCCCGTGCAACGCATGTAAGGCATATCCCTGGGGAGACTGTAAAGGGGCCTCCCCTGAGCCTCGCTATGCACGGCGGCACGTGACCACTGTGCCACCGTTTTCCCTGGGATCACTAGGTGGGCAGACAGAGTCCCCACTCTATGCGCCCGTGACCCCAATGTATGTAATATAAATTGCATCTTGTTCTGTTATTTTGATCTGGCTTAATTTAGTACTTAGGTACCTATTTCATTATACTTAACGGCTGTGTTTGAAATCTGGAGCCTATATAGGCGTCGTAAGGGTTATGTAAATCTTGCTTGTGTTCTTTTTGACTTAATATTTAAAATTATTTCATAGATGGTAACGGTCATATAACTACATTAATAATAAATAGCACTTTTATGCGTTAGTGTAATAATATTCTCACATGCCATTACGAACCAAGACTCTTGACTTGACTTTGAACTTTGAACGTTACGTTTGTGTTTTAAAGTGTTATTTATAAGGCGTACAGCGAGTGTTTTATGACCGCTATAAAACTCCGGCATTTGTTGGTGACAGGGTGGCAACTGTCCCCTTCTTAGCATAATAATTGTTGTGATCTTTAACCCAACATTTACAGCTTAACACAGCTTTGATCCACGCCGAAGCAGTTAATACCTCTAGAAATCTGCTTATCCTATAAAGGATATCTAATAAGCTCGAAGCTTTAAAAATTTAATGTTTCGTGACAGCACTCATTCTGTAATTATTCTCACCGCTGTTAAGTACAATAGTTAAACTAAAGGCTCAAGGTTGCATTCCCACGGAGATGTGTTAGCAACAAGTAACAAGATGGAAATGAAACAGATTAACCGAGTTAACTAGCTATTATCTTTACCTATTCGTCATTATTAATCTCTGCGCTCGCGCATAGAGAGATCATGCGCAGTTGCGTACCCGCAACCGGTAGGGTTGCCCTCTTACAAAACGTTACGTAGCTAAATGAGATAAATGTAGGTCTGTAGGTAACAACTGAAACAAATTAATAGTAATCTTATGATTTAAAAAAAATGGACTTGCTATATGATATTGCAAAACTACTGATGTTGGAAAAAACGAAAAATTTAATGGATGTGATTCAATTAGAGGTGTGATTAAGTCATGCTAATAAAAGTGTAATGCTAAATTAACTTTGACCAACAATTAATTGTCCCCACACAGCTGAAAAACGCCATTTTTTTTTAAACAAACAAACAAAAAAACTTTAAAACCCGGCCTCCACAAGCCCAAGTTATCGTGTTTCGAAATCGTTCTTCAAGAAATTGTAAATCGGTAACCCTAGCAGCAATGGGCGCCGTAGTTAATCAGCGCTAATGTGCATACCGGCCATTACGGGCGCCAGATTGCGCCTCCCGTCTTACAATGCGATTTGATAGCTTGCCTGGTACAATACCCGTGGGTCGCCAGGAAATCTATCAGGTTCGAGCGCACATTCGTAGCTGGGGTGCTAGAATAGATTTAGATTCATCACTGCTGGGAGTATGATTGCCTAATTAGAGTGAACCTAGTTAGAAGGTTCATTCTTTTCATGGTTTATAATTTTTCTTTTTTCATAGCTGTTTCCGTGCGGGAATAAAGTTCCTGGAAGGGCTTGAGGGAGGCCTTTGCGGTGCATTCAGGCGCAACTCGCGGGCTAAAACATCCAATTACTTTTTGGGTATGGTATTTTTGTTGCTTTCATCTAAAACCATAAATATCCCTTCAACTTAATAAAAGTGTTTTTAAATAAAACGATAAAGTAGTTAAATTAATTAATAATTAAATTATTTTTACTAAGCTCGAATTAAATATTCATTAAATATGTTTAATAAGCATGGCCATAAAAACAGTCAATAAATTAAAGATAACGACGACGGATTATAAATAAATTAACAATTAATAAAACAAGATTAAACAAGCTTCTGCATGCGCTACAATTAATAAAAACTATTTTTAGTCAATCCCATAAACAAATTAAATATAAATACTTCTTGCACGTAACTCTGCCGATACGCATCTGAACATTTGTTTCATACAAGGCGTAGTAAAACAAAATTAATTAGGTTTGTATCGAATTTCGCAAGATAGGTACAGTCAACAGCAAAAGTAGATGATGAAAATCAGAAATTCAATAATAATTAACGAACGGAGTTCGCGTCAGAACTGTATGGCGTCGAAGTAGTAAACGTTTGGTGTAATTTACAATCACATAACGACACTTCGAGGCCACACAGTTCTAACGCGAACTCCGTTCATTAGTATTGAATTTCTGATTTTCATCATCTACTTTTGCTGTTGACTGTACCTACCTATACTCCAATCAAAAAAATATTGATCTATTAAAATAATAACATTCACATTCGTCATTCGACTCTATAGACTAGTTTTTTACCCTAATATGACGGACCAAGAATCAATCATTTTATACGTTACCCATAAATATTACTCACATTTTCGGCTCATTTTGAATTTGTAATTGTTTCAGAACATGAGAAGTTACAATAAGTAGGTATGCTAATGTAGATTTTCATGGCTTAGGCTCGCTTCCAGAAACTGCGACTGAAATGATTGCAAGTTTTATTTTGTGTATTTTATGATTTATAGACGATTTCGATAGTCATTTATTTTTACTTTCCCTAAAACCTGCAGAATAGGTAATCATTTCTACTTTCTTCAATTTAACTTTTACCTTAATATCTACTCCAAATTTAAATTCGGTATCAATATCGTAACGGGTACCTAATTTATTGTTTTTACGATCGCAATTTTACACTTTTTTAAATGAATACCGATGAATTTTAATAGATTCTCTCAAAGAATAATTTTAATATAAACGTACGTAATTTGATGATTCATCACAGTTATTTGTAAATTGGAATTCGTTTGAGAAAGCCATATGCCACACACATTGAAAGGTATCAACTTCATTTCATATTTACATAATTAAACAATTATGATCCTTATCATCTTATACTTAAGTAAATTTGTTCTTGCAAGCAAAATGACACGACTTCCACTTTTAACTTTTAAATGGCCTCGATTCTGTTGTTCACAAACTAAACTAAATTTAAGTTCAGTGCATCTTTTTCTTTCTATTTAATTACGAAAAGGACAGAAATTAAAATGTTAGTTCAGTCCTGTCAAGTTAGATAATCCTTAAACAAATTAGACGAGATTTAAAAATTGGCTACTAAAAATACGTCAATTTACATCAGGCGCTGACTAATTTGACGGACTAACCTAATATTTATCTTTTGTCCTTTTCATCTATACTAATATTATAAAGCTGAAGAGTTTGTTTGTTTGTTTGAACGCGCTAATCTCAGGAACTGCTGGTCCGATTTGAAAAACTCTTTCAGTGTTAGATAGCCCATTCATCGAGGAAGGCTATAGGCTATATATTATCACGCTAAAACCAATAGGAGCGGAGCACCAATGAAGAATGTTTCAAAATCGGGGGTTTTTTTTCCTATTGAGAGCTTCCGCTGCGTGCGCTGCGTAAACGGTTAAAGTTTCGCAAAAATCATATATGACAGAATTGTTCCCCTTTAAAAGCTTTAAAAAAAAGTGCGCGACAGCATATGTCTATCTTTTAAGGTTAGCTCACTATAACCTCTTTTATGCTGACCAAATTTGTTCTAAAATAATGCATTATTTGCGAAGGTGTTTTTATAAACATGGTATTAATCCTTATCCAAATAAATACGTTATTCATCACATGTATTTAATTTTGAACAAAATTGCCTCTGACGTCATTTGATTTCAATGTATATCTTAGGAGATATCATAGTTTTAAAATAATACTAATAATAAAGCTGAAGAGTTTGTTTGTTTGAAACACGGTTTGAAAGCTCTTAATCTCTGGAAGTATTGGTCGCATATATAAAAATATTTTTGCGTTTGATAGCCCAGTTCTTGAGGAAGGCTATATACTATTAAATTTGACGCTAGGACCCTTAGGAGTTGAGCAAAAAGAAAAAAAGTCTGAAGTTTTCGCCAAGCGAAAACGAAGTAATAGCGCAGGCCGGCGACACGTTGCGACGGGGTGGATCGGGGAAACAAAAAAAATTTACGCGGACGAAGTCGCGGGAAGAAGCTAGTAATGAAATAAAAAGAAAAAAATGCACTGACCTTAAATTTAGTTTAGTTTGTGAACAACAGAATCGGGGCCAATGTCAACTTGCCAAATAGGTAGGTAATAAGATTAATGGCATTTCTTCCGTAAAAGTGAAATTTAGCAAAACCACTAGATATCTATATATTCGCCTTTGACTTATTGCTTAGTCTATCGTATGTCTGCCTGGCCGGTCATTCAGAAGTTGCTTTGTATGGCTAACAACTTTCAGTAATAAATCCATATCCATACTAATAATTATTTCATATGATAAAGTAACTCTGTCTGTTTTACACCTAAAAATTAGAAACTTTTCGCGTCCGCCATCTTGGATTTTAATGTTGACTTAGTTCAATAATGTACGTATATTTTTGTTGCTGACGATCTTTCAGGAATAAAAACAAAAGAGAAAGAGGATCAGAGGCAATTCTCGCAATTTTTAAGAACGTTCACAGTCTGATCTCAGTCGCAATATGTCAAAAATACCTTAAATTTCCCTACATTTTGACAAGTTTTTGACTTTTGTTTGTCGCTGAGATGAGACTGTGACTATAGTTTGAACATATTAAATTACGTGAATTGGCCTACTGATCGATATGAAAAAGTTTATAGTGGATAAGACACGAGTCTAAAACAGAAGAAGATCTAGCGGGGGATCCAGGAGAGAGAGGTGGAGAGGGGGTTCAGGGGATCAGACCGGAATAACTCGAATCGATCAATATGTTAGACAGATAGACAGCCCGAAACCTCGACTACATGACATGTTACTTATCATTACGGATATTTTTATGAAAAAATAATTAAATTAAGAAAACACACAGACGTCGCGAGCTGGTATAGATACTATACATTTTTCATTTACTTTTCTTTTTTAGGATTCCGTACCTCAAAAGGAAAAAACGGAATCTATATACGATCACTTTCTTGTCCAGTCTGCCTGTCAAGACCCTTTATCTCGGGAACGCGTAAAGATATCGAGTTGAACCGTGTACTCGGATATGCAGTCCCTTGAAGCTATGAAAAAATCTAACTTTTAAGTTAACGTAAAAAAAGATTATGCCGCAAAAACCGTATATTTCGACACTCAAGGGAATCAAAATGTATAGGGTACTTCCCGTTGACCTAAGGTAAGGTCATGTAGCACAAATAAGGGAAAATCCGAAAACCGTAGTAGTTACATATCTGCTTTGTACGGAACCCTCGGTGCGCGAGTCCGACTCGCACTTGACCGGTTTTTTGTAGGTAAGTACTAGCCCAGGCTGTCCCACCTCTGGACCTTCCTCGACCGCTTCCATCTTTTCCGAGCCCATGTGTCCTTCTTCCGTTAAGTTAGTTTTTACTTAAATATCAGTGTTGATCTTAGTTCCAGAATCAATAATATCAAAAACCATTATTTAATCATACGCTATAAATACCCAACGTAATCTATTCCAGTCTACAAATCGCACTAAGAATCTGACAGACTTCATTCCCCAGGGCCTTGACCCCTGTTTCCTTGACCGCACCAGGTGAAAACCGTTCATTCCGAAAATAGCGTAGGTAGTGTGGCGAGGAGAGAACATGACAAACTCACTAAAGTCCCGTAGAACCGTAATAACGCGGCTCATCAGCTACCGTCGGTTACTAAACTTGGCTGATTTACCTGTGGGTTTGTAACGTCGGATTTATCCACCTGATATTATTCTACAACGGTCTGGCCGGTATATTGTGGTTGTTAGGGTGCTCACTTAGTGGTGAGAGCAGCAAAATTTTCAAATTGAAGTCTGTATGGACTTCAATTTGATAGAGCACAATTTTTTTTTCTGTTGGTATTGTAATATTTCAATTTGCAAAGTCGTGTTTTTATTGGAAAGAATTAGTATGTTTATGAGAAATACACGGGAACTGGGTAATTATTATTGTAGGTACACAGTGTTTATGAAAACCGTGTATGAGAAAAAGTGAAAAGTAATTTATTATTCCCTGATATTAAATTATTTTTATTTAGATTATCATATTTAATAATTTTCATACTTTTAAATCCATTTACTAGATACTTCAGTAGTTAATTCATTAAAAAGTAAATTATAAATACATTTTATTGACAAGGAAAGTGAGGAAATGGAAAGCAAGTTTTACTAGTTAGTAAAGATTAATTAACCGTGATTATTATATATTTTATTGTGGCAGTTTATTAGCAGGAAACAGTAATAAACTCACACCACTCACTCAATTTATATCTACTTAGTTGAATGAAATAGAAATTTTACTGCGATGAAAAAAACTCATAATTTTTTCGACGAGAAACTTCTGAATAAAGTATTAAAAATATATCAAATACAGCCGTTAATAATACACTATATCAATTAATTTACTAATGAGCAGTAATGAACGTAACTATTTTTTCTCTTGAGGTCGAGTAGCAACTATTTTTATATGAACTATATACATATCTAAGTAACTAAATTTATAATCAAGTCTTGAAGTTAATTTTTTCCCACCACATTTTATTACACCCATCCTTACCCATACTTTTCTACCTATTTTGGTAGAAAACTCTTCCCCATTCTAAATCGCTCCGCTCATGCTTACCCGCAATCTTACCTCAAGGTTATCGTGGTGTGCCAGTGGCTGCATTCCTCCTAAACCACTTCATAGCCACCAACAGTTTCTGAAGCTGAGCGACCAGTTGAATCCCCTACCACGCATGCGTGTGCGCGTAGGTTTAACATGGTTTAACAATACGATATGACAATAAGGATCGTTGTCTATTTATGTTTGCTGGTTGTTTTACTGTTTATTGAAACAGGATTTTCTGTTTTGTTCGTGTATTTCTGTTTTCTGACTATAGGTACTGGATGGATTTTGGCTCTATTCATAGTCAGCTTTAGAGGTGATTTAAAAATGGTGCTGATTTTTAGTTTCTTTTAGCGACCTTCTGAAACCTCAGCGTCTATTTAATTTCTTGCTACGTATTGAAAATATCGATTAAATAATTAATAAGTAGTGAAAAAGAAGCACCTAAGTCGTCATATCTTCTTGGGGTCCATCGAAATCCACTGGCGATGACGAGAATCTCCCAAGAAGCCTGGCTAAGCAATCAGGTTATTGACCTCATACTGTTTTTTATATTGTGCCTTACAGATACCATACCAATACTGGTAATGATCACAAAATCATTGTTGCTTTTTTGGTACATATATGGGCCAGTTACATAAACCCTAAAGTTCTAAGTATCTTGTGATTTACTTGAATAAGATACCCGATATTATTGTCACAGCGGCCATTCACACTAAGGTCTGTTATATTTTGTTTATTTCCTATATTTATATATAAAAAAACTTAATAAAATAAATTCAAATGGTTTTGCTACAGGTGTGGTGAATATTAATTGCGTTATTTCAAAGAATTCATATTAGATGATGTAATACATTGCGGTGTCGTGTTTGGAAGTCATCAGTGATTATGAACTGTAACTAATGTCAATGTAGATACTTATAATAACTTTTCGAGGGTAATTATTGAGAAATATCGCTTTAAGGAGATACATTTTTGTTTTTTCTACTTTTCTGCTGAGGAACATAAATAATATTTTGGACATATTAATAATATATTAAGAATTATAGCCATAAGTATACAGGTAGGTAGCTAAGGTGCATGGCCCTGGCTGACCATGTAACAGGTTTCAAACAAACGGAAACCTAACTTAACCTAAGTATTGATAAAGGATGTACAAAAATATGCGATGCGGTCATTCAATACGGGATCCTGACCCCAGTAAGTGGAGATTGTGTCATTCAGGTCATTGAGAAAGGAATAATTCTTTACAAAATACCTCACCAATGAAATAAGAATTACTTTCTAAGGAAATACCAAAATACTTCTTTCCTACCTGGGCAGCGGGATTGTCCGAAAGGGTTAACCGCTACCCCGGAAAATAAAGGTCTAAGGAAAGAAAACGGATGGGTTTTAGTCAGTAAGAGTCTGACACTCCTTTCTGCTCCACCCTGAGCGGGAGGGGTCATTTGATGATTTCCCATCCACAAAAAAAAATGTACCTAGCTGCTTAAGTCTGATTTACACAACATAATCAGCCTATAATGTTAGGAACATTGCTGCTGAGACACAGGCCTCTTCTCTCTGAGAGGGAATGGGTCGAAATCCAACACGCGGGCCCAGAGCGGGTTGGTAGACGATTTACCTATACAGAGTGATTTAATTATCTGTAGAATGACATAAGTTGAAGCAACTATAAACGTTGCACAGTCTAAACAGTGTTTACTGTTTAGTTTAGACGATGGAAGCCAAGTGTTGCTTCAATTTTATTGTATGCCACAGGCAAGATACTGGCTCCGTGTAAATGGGGCTTCAATATATCTTCAGTTTCTTTAAAAGAAATATAAAAAAGGATGTCAGTAATGAAAACATCCGCAATTTTGCTAAAAACATGTAGTAGGGGAGTGCACTCCACATTACAGAAGCGAGATGATTATTTCCTACGGCTAGTTGTCAGCACACCTCTACAGAGTCAAATTAAATTAGCTAGCGAGACTCCGCAGACGTGATAGGTATCGATATCTAAACATGATAAAAATAAAAAAAGAGATTTACATTTCTTTTTTTGGGCTAAACGAGTGCTGGTAGTGTAGGTACTACTTAAACAATGAGTCGAGAAAATCTGTTTTGTCTTTAAATTATATCGCTTTCAGACATCGATACCCATCACTTCTGTGAAGTTTACACAAAAAAAAAAACTGATTTATAAACTGTAACTACACTAACTTCTTAAACCCCCCACTTTTTTTCTTAAAAACAATGGTTATTTCATGTTAAGATATCAATAGGAAACCCAGAACGTCTGAGGAGTTTCGCTAGCCAATTTAAATTGACCCTGTAGATCCCAAGAGATGTGCCACGACGCAACGATCGCATGACCGGGAGCTGTTATTATTGCCCACGTCCGATAATATTAACGTAAGCATTACGTCTTGTATATTTAAGCGTTTTCGAATTAGATAGTGAGCAAATTGTAAGGTAGTGCGCGACTTTTAACGATGTAGCTTTATGAGAACGTAACGGTTCATATAATAAATAGATTCATATTGTTGGAATTTAACATGTTTTTGTTGGATAGGAATTTGTATTTTTGATCTTTAACATAATGTTAGTTTAGTTTTGCTTGCGCTGGATCATCGTAGTTAACGACCAACTTCTTTTTCGGCTTACCTTCGTTGTAAAAGTTTACCTATCTAATATTCTCTCAACAGGTAATATTTCTAATTTTAAACATTTTTGCTGTGTAATACGAGAAAACGAGGAACTAATAGCACCTATTCGCTATTAACATCGGAAAACAAGCTTACCGGACAATTTTTAACGAACTCAGGATAGCTGTGTCTCCAAATAAAAAATAGGTTATAAGAAACCCCCTAGGTTCCTTACGAAAAATATAAGCAAGAGTCATTTATTCAAATTAGGCTGAGAATCAGCACTTTTGAACGTCAAAATTACATAAGACAGTCCCAAAAACACCCGCCCTTCACCACTTCCTAGTGCTTTAGCTGGAAGAAGTGGCGCAACAAACTCTCCAGCAGCACAGCTGTCTGTTAAGAGCGTTTGCGACGTACGGAATTTCATACAAATTGTCAAGCCCTTGTTTTTTCGAAATGAATAAACCGATTTTAATTAAACTTCACACGCATAAGCAGGATACAAAGGTCTAAAAAGTTAGTAAAGAACATTTTCGAAATGTCTTATTTAAAAAAAGATGACTGGAAATCTCTGTTTCTATAGAAATTCAAAATCGGTTTAATTTGGCTGTAACACTGTTTTTCGAAAATGTTCTTACCTAGCTTTTTAGACCTCTATATCTTGCTTATGCGTATGAAGTTTCATTAAAATCGGTTCATTCATTTCGCAAGGGCTTGAAAGTTTGTATGAAATGCCGTACGTCAAAAACGCTCTTAAGTTGGAAGAACTACATACAGTATGCATAGTAATTAACATTACACGACAAACAAAGATACTTTACAATAACCGACAACAACCATCCTCTACTAAACCAACGCTTACTGAAAACTATATACAACAAGAAACAATTCCATAAAGACATTAATAAACCAAGAATTAAAATAAAAAACGCATGCATAAGCATAATTAACACGTAGCACTTACTTGTCTATTAACACATACTTAGTTATTATAATAAATGGGATATGTCGCTTCATGTCAAATAGAATATGTTTTTGCTATGTGTCTCGTTCGGCTGTTGGCTGGAATGCAGTTCCTGAACCATGTTAATACCTTGTATACATAGACTTGTACCTATTATTTACTTGCCTAATGACATTGAACAGAAACCAAACATTCGATATATTCATTGCGAATACTTGTATGTTTGTGAATTATGTGTAAATTTTAATAAATGAATTTGAATCATTTACATACTTTAGTAAAATTTTCTTCGATTATTGCAGCTTTCTTTTGAAACTCTTCCAAGGCAAGATGCAATGCAATAAAGCGAGAATACAGATTAATAAAATCCTACTAATCCTACTTCCTACTATCCTACTAATCCTACTAATATTATAAACGCGAAAGTTTGTGAGGATGGATGGATGGATGTTTGTTACTCTTTCAAGCAAAAACTACTAATCGGATTTTGATGAAACTTTACAGTAATATAGTTTATACATCAGAATAACACATAGGATACATTTTATCTCGATATTCCTACGGAATCGAAACTTATGCGGGTGAAACCGCGGAGCGCTGCTAGTTCTACATAAATGACAAATATAAGGTAGAATACTCTTAATTGTGTAGACCATAAAAATGGATGGAAATGTTAAAAAAATGTTTTTCTGGTCAACAAGACTAAGTCGCTCTGTAAAAGCTTTCTTGTAATATAATAAGTGCATAATTTTATAAAAAATGGTAAAGTAGTTTTTTAATGTTTTGATATATTTTAAAGAATATATTTAATTAAGAGTAGACAAATGTTGTTTACACTTTGTCTCAAGCTAAACTGAATAGGGTATAAGTACTTACTAAGAATCTCGTGGGAAGAAAAGTGGTCAATTTCCAACTTTTCCCTCTACAGCAGAGGTGTTTAAAACCACTTTACGAAATAAATACTTGACACACGCAAGCCCCTTAATGAAGATCTATTCATCAAAATTTAATTATGACACGGCAACGGAGATGAAGAGCTCAATTTGGTCCGTAATTCATGTAAACACGGTGTTCAGGCATAATAAACCAGAATATGGCAAGCAAAATATATTTTATAGTAACAGTAGTCCTATAATTCAGCTTTTCCCGCATTTATAACTCCTTGAATAAATCAACTGCACCGAACTGGTAAACAAACACGGAATACGAGTGTAAACTTTAATGAATTGCTAATTGTAATTACCATACATAAAACGCAACCTATAAATAAGTTATCTGCATTCGCAATTTATTTGCCAAAAATGTAAACAAATATAAGTTTATGGAAAAATAACTTTAAACCCTACATAATAAGGTTCAGTTTACGCTACAACTTCAAACATTTTTATAACTTTTTTAATAGTCCTAGTCACTCTGAAATCAACTTAGTTACCATTAAAATAAAGTTGATATTTGTTTAACTTGAAATCGCATTAATTTTAAATATAAGTTTGAATAGACTTTAAATAACATTATATCATCACGGCTGTAACCCTCGAAGGGTTAGGCAGAGGTGTACCTATAGTAGGGTACACTCACATTGCCAGTTTGCCAGTTATGTTGTCCCATTGTAAAAGGGGCCGAGCCTATTGCCATCAACCGGGCACAAATCCGGGCACCGGGGTGAAATTCCTGATGGAGAAACCCAGTAACACTTTGCTCGACCTGGGGTTCTAACCCCGACCTTATTCTCAGCGCTTGCGACCACTAGACTAAGGTAGTTAATAAGTACCTAGATAATCTAAAGTTATTAGGGATCGCGTCATGATAGTCTTAATTTACGAGAATTACCCACCTAGGTAATTAAAAGTGAATATAAAAATATTCTATTCCATAAAAAAATGTAAATGTATGCGCTTGCAGTTGCCGCGGTACCGGCGCAGGCGCTCAAGAATTTAATTGCCGTTGCCACAGAGTAATTAGCAAATGGAGAGCTACGAGCTTTCAAGTTATCTTTATAAACTTTAGTTTTTTTAAGATAGGCTTCCGTACCTAGACTCCTGGCTGAAAAGCTCTTGTGCGTGAGATATAATGAAGATATTCACGCGCATGAGTACTTCAATTCCTCACTTCTCTGTGTTCACCTTTTCACTGAAAATCTTATTTAAATAAAACCAGCTTCAATGTACTTATAAGTAGACTTGCACCTCAGTCGCTGTTTCCACGCACCTCGTGAACGTTTATTATAATGCCGATATTTATGCAAGCTCCCTCTATGGGGTTTAATAACATTTATCAATATCCAATAAACAGTTCTATTTGTGGTATCGCATTCATAATATTGATAAACGAGGTATGAAACTCGAGCGGTTAGTTCGCGCGAACAGTTTCTCTTTTAGGCTTTCTGACGATAACAATTATCTTTGGAACTGGCTTCGTGTTATGGACTTGTAATGAATATCTTACTAATAAAGGATGTGACAATGTTCTGTACAGCTTCAAAGGCGGTAATAATGGATCGCAATAGGACATTATAAGCCAAAGAATAGATTCGTCAATGGTAGAGTTCTCTTCCCTATCTAGGTAGGTTGGTAAAGATGACAATATCTTAATTTTAATCTAGATTTCTTTAAGAAAAACCGTGTGCCCGATAGGATTTCCCATTCGCAAAAATGACGAACTTCCATACAAACTATTTATCCTCTTTGGGGGATGAATTTAAAAACAAACCTCCCACAGTGCTCACTTTCGTTATACATATAAGAAACTTGTGAAAAATTGCATGCATAGACCCAATGGTTTAGGCTGTGCGATGCAAGCTGTTTATTCGGTAGTTCCTTGATCAATTTAGAAAACATTATTCCTACCTTCGTCTTTTGGAACTTTAACATCGCTTTTATATTAATCTAATACTGTAATATAAAAGCAATATAAAGCTTCTTAATTTTAACGTAACGTTTACAACAGCACAAAATTACCTACCCTAGACGATTGCGCACGCGACTATGCAATGTCACTAAATAACATCTAAATTACCGAGATTCCGCAGTTTGATCAAATAAATATTAGAAAAAAAAAGGTGTTTACGGACTGAAGTACTAATCCATCAACGTTAACGATTGTGTAATATGGTAATTTCTTATTTTCACATTGGGTTTATCCAGTGAAGGGTAGCGTGCTGCCAATTAGAATTTTGTTGCGATCACACGATCATACCTCTGTTTGGGATTTTCCAATTATTTCAATAATTCATAGCTATAACGTTTATTATATTCTAAATAAACTTGGCTAGTGCATAGCTAGCCCGAGGAAACACCATTAACGATTAAACATGCTTTAAAGATTTGCAACATGCTACTTCATTGTGACTTCTACTTGCCCTCAGGGTATACATTTATTATTATACTGGCATTGGAAAGCAAACGCCTACCTATCCAATATAATTATCAATCCATTTTAAAATACACACAATCATCGTCAGAATTTAGTAAACATTAGAATAAAGAATATTCTTTATTTTATTACACAACTCGTACCTGCGAGATATTACAATATTCGAGTACAAAGCTACTGTTTACTGAAATTTCTTTTAAAGACCTGAAAGATAAATAAAAAAGAAATGTAGACAATAGTGTGTGAAGACAAGAAGAAATAAATATGAATATGTGACATCTTAAATAAATGTAAAAAAAAAAATTTTTTTAGCAATCCCAATAACTCCAAATCAAGATACGCTCTAGTTCAACAGCAGCCTAATGGTGAATGTTAAAATTCTCTGTCAAACGCAAAATAAATGCAAGTAACGTAATTATTTGCTAATTAGACGAACACACACACGTGCAGTTAAATTGGCCCATTTGCATGTAATTAGATTTAATAGCAGGAACAGCTACATTACTTATGTGTCCAGGTATGCGTTTCGTTCAGTTTAACAATGAGTATTAACCACCATTGTCTCGATTAGGTATTGTTGAATACAAAATTATTACGGGTCGATTTACTTTCCGGGCAATAGTACTCTGATTTCGATACTATTTATTAATTAAAACGGTATTGAAGCCGTGTTGATGTTTGTCGATGTTCTATTGTTTTTTTTTGTCAATTATGTAATTCGAATGTATCGATCGATACCCGTGCGAAAATGACACTAGTGCAAACAAAGCTATGGATAATAACGCGTTATGAACTTATGATACTTCGTTACCTCGGAATGATCATTACTGAAAGATTTTAATAAACTATGGCGAGAAATAACACACACATTGAATTAGAGTTCGTTATTGGAACATGTCTTTCTAGCATTTTTTGTTTTTTTTTTTGTGTATTTAAAGTAAGTTTTTTTTCGAAATACCTACTTACTTAAAATAGAAGAAATAGTAATACGAAAAAGTTGGTAGATAATCACTTACTTATGTATATCAAATGATATGGTAACTTGATTTTCATACACACCTCAACATTATACTGCTCCTGTAGAAACCAAGAAATCCTCTTCATTATTGCACTTCATTGAACACACAAATCGCCTGTCTTTGCTGACAAACCAACATCGTAAAGCCAAACGGTTGGTCTTATTACCCTTTGATTCATACAATATGTTACCTAAAGAAAGAAAAAGTATATTTATTGCCACTCGTACAGGAGGATCACAAACTAAACTAAACACAGTCTAAATTAAAATACTAAAATAAAAAAAAATAAAATAAATTAAAAAAGTAACAAAAATAAAAATGAAACAGAAAGTCCTATACGAGGCCAAAAGGCTCCTATCTCAGCATGATGCTACGATCCCATCACGACGACCTCATCTATTCTCAGCAACGCAGCCGCGTGACCATTGTCTGTTTACGATGTAACTAATATGTTCCGATTTACTGCCCGCCTGGTTTCCTGGGTAAGGTTGATTCGTTTAGTGGTCCGGGATTCTTACTGCTTGTTAAAAGGATTGAAAGTTGGAGTTTAGTTCGGTATTTGTGGCAGTCTAACGCGTTTAAGATTGTGATTTGAAATGAGGTTTTTTTTCATTTGTCGAAAGTTTCTGTGATCTCGCTCGCCTGGAATCAACCTTGTGGTCTTTTCTGCATAAAGACATTATGAAAAACATTTCGGTAATTACTACAATCTTTTGGTAGTCTGTAATTTGTAAAGACGGTACATACATGCAAGCAAACGAATATAACGGGGGCACCAATGTCATCACCCATTTAAATCTCAACGGACCTCACCATAATTTGCCAAGAAATCGAAAAGCAACCCAAGCACCTCTAATTATACATGTAAATAACTGAATTTATTCCACATTCCTCTTATTTTGAGTACCACGCTCTACGTAGGTACAGTCACGCAAAGAGATAAGTAACCAGGGTCATCAGTATAGTTGAATTTTAGTAAGAAACCGATGAATATTTTCGAATAAAATTTGATTTGTTATATGAACTGTTTGTTTTCTATTAATTGAATTAAATTTTATAGGAAAAAATCCTTCGGTTTCTTACTAAACTTCAATAATACCGACGACCCTAGTTACTTATCTCCTTTGGTGACCGTACATTGATTTCCTTAATTTGCGGTCAACAACAACATTATTGCCATAATTACAGTTGCCATACTAAAAAATACGTCGGACACAGTACTATATTTAATTTAATATAGTGTGCTGGTACTTTTTGCGTTATTTTTGGTACTTACAGCATTAAGGTATATCCCTAATGAGTCGCAAGCGATGGGCGTGAGTGGTTCAACAAGTTTTTGTCACCCATCTTCGCTAATCCGATACTATTACATGTTTAGTTAATTAAATGACGACTAACCATTACTGATTATCTTCGAGAACTGCCAATCATAAGTCAGTGATCTCTTCTATGTAGACACTTAATGTTATGTGACGATAACTTGTCATGTGTCAAATTAACCGAGAGATAAGGCGCCGACAAAAAGTGTTTGTCACAAACATTGTTGGCAACTCTATTTGGTCACAGCTAGTTACGATGTTATAAGTCAGTTTTCTGAATTCAACAGTTTTCCACGTTTAACTGAATTTGCACGGTGATTGTCAACAAAAAGTCTGTTTTAGAACTGTTTGTGACTCATTAATATTTGTACGCTTGAGCAGCTAGTTACATTGAAGAATGAGCATTCTAGGAATAAAACCGGACAAGTGCGAGTCGTTCTCGCACAATAAGGGATATTAAGAAAAAAAACCGGTCAAGAGCGAGTCGGACTCGCGCACTGAGGGTTCCGTACCATCATGTTTTTAAATTTTCCTCCGCGAGGCCTATATTCGTCACAGAATTTTAACACTGCGGTGTAGGATATTGCCGTTTTAGATCAGCGCCATCTTTTTATCGATAGTGGAACTAATGTAATTTTTGTTGATTATTTCTGATAAAGTGTGCTATTCAGAGACATCTTTTTATATTTAAACATAAACTTCTATCTTATAGTTAATAATTTCAGATTTTTCTCTATGCGAACTGCGGAGATAAGGGGGAACGATATTTTTTTAAATTTTTTATAAAATATCAAAAACTATCCGACCTAAAAAAAAGAAAAATGTTTCACTCTTTCATATGATATTCCGCATGCCCTAGTAGCCCTGCTTCGAATTTTCAAGACCCACTTTCAGACCTTGTTGCCAAAAAAAATATAATATATATTTCTGTTTTGCAAAATAATTGGTTAAACGTCATCAAAAACTATCCCAAATTTCAAGTTGATAGCATTAGTAGTTCTGGATATATCCAGCTGTGATAGACGGACAGACAAACAGACTGAGATTTGTTGTTATAGTGAGAATAGAAATACACACTGTGAAAATGTCAACTGTCTACAGGTTCATGAGAAAAAAAAACACGTTTCTTGATGGTTTCTTGTGTGAATTATAAACGTTATTTTATTATTTTTTTTTATAGTGGTAATTGAAATACACACTCAGTGAAAATTTCAACTGTCTACCTTTTACGGTTCATGAAATACACCCGCTGACAGTCAGAGGGACGGACAGCGGAGGCTTTCGTTATCACCCTTTGGGTACGGACCCCTAAAATGTACTCAGTTTAGTCAATTGCAGGGAACGAAAATTAAACATTGTCACTTTATGTTTACATAGATTACACACTAAAGATGAGTGTACAGTGTCCTTTGGTATACCTGTAAATGGTTAAAGACAAGATTTTCTAAATATTTAATTGGAGAGAGCAAGTAGATGGTTGCTCACTTTGAGCGTTTATGCTTATCTCATAATTGCGATTTCATCGACACTGCACAAATATGTAGGGCTACCGCAGATGGTATTTAAAGAATTTACGCGACATATCAATTTAAGCGACGGGTATCACAGGGATATATAGGGCTATCTGGACTATTTTTAGAATTACGTGAAATCTAGGCATACAGAAAAAAATTTAATATGTATTAAGTCCCTCATCATCATCTTGGAAAAACTTGGGGGAAGCCTTTGCCCAGCAATGGGACAGCTTAGGCAAAACTAAAAAAAAAGAAAGAAAGTCCTACATCTTGAAAAGACTGAAAATTCCTGTAGACTTAAAAAAAAACTTTTAGCAAACATTCATTGCAAGAATAAATACGTATTGGTGCGAGCGGGACATGCTTGTAATTTCTTTATTTATATACTTTTTAGTGGTGCTCCTTAACGCTATGTAAACACAAATAAGGAAGCTGTATTTAAGAAGATAACGCATCAGATTCCCTGATAAGAAGAAAAATTAAATGAATATGGACGATATTATCTCATCACACCTTGCCCATTACACCGTTTGCTGCGTCTGCAAAGCAAATTATCGTGATTAACCGGTCAATTTGCATCTGCGGCTTGTTTTATTTGTAGTGATGGTCCAACTTTCGCCGGGAAGGTTCCAAATTGCCCACATTACAGGGTAATGCGTTGTCAGCTGACAGCGGCTGACGAGACCACCGCGTGATCAATCTGGAAGATTTATGGGCTCTAGTGAAAACTGAGGCTGTTGACGTCATATTTATTGACAGTGCTCATTTTGCAGCTGTGAACCTTAAGATACATTATTTGATGTAGGTAGCTACTTAGATTACGGCCTTTAAATACCTACCTACACGCTAAAGATGATTTGTGGGTGCGTGTCTAAAAAGTGTTAAAAAATTAACCCGAAAAACTTTAAGAGGTGCTAGACCATTGAACTGAACAACGTTCACTTTGGGACCAACTCTGAAATCACGAAAAAAAAATCAGCTATTTAATACATTTTGGTCAAGTTTAGTACTAAACAGCTGATTATTTTCGTGATTTGTCTCCGAAATCAAATAAATTACGAAATCCGTTGTCTGTCTCCGAAACTCATCATCAGATCTTTACAAAATTTAAATGGGACCATTTCGGAATAAACTTCTTTCGAACAATTTTTTTTTTTAATCCGTCTTTTAAATGACGGAGTTATGCCCAAACGTACCTACATAAAAAATATATATAAACATCCGAATTGAGAACCTCCTCCTTTTTTGAAGTCGGTTAAAAATGAAAAAAACTATGTAGATGACTATATATTTACTTAATTAATTACTTAGCGTGAAGTTTTTTGCTCGAACGCAACAGAAAAACTGCCCCACAAGAGTTTTTGCTCGTGTTTCATAGATAAACATATCACCTAAGTAATTGATGAAATTGATTAAAACATTGACATTCTCACATCCATCAGAGATATGCAGGATAGCAAAAAACATGCAACTATGATGTTAATGTCCTTAAAAGCATCAACTCGATGATATATAATACCACCTTATTACATTACCACTGCAGGGAGGGCAAAGGCCCCTTCTGACACGGAGAAGGCGAGCATTAATCACCACGCATGTTCAAGACGGGTTGGCGATCTCAAAATTAATGTTAGTTTAGTGTGTAATTTTAACCAACCCGCACTGGGCCCGCGTAGTGGATTATGGCCCACTCCCTGTCACAGAGAGGAGGCCTGTGTCTCAGCAGAACACTATAGGCTGATTATGATTACAAGTAAAATTAATCAAGTAGGTAGGTATACTTAATATTACCAGTTTTCATTTGGCACTACATTTTCTTTTTATTTAAAAATTATAGGGGCTAATTGGAAGTAACTTTAGAGTTACAACAACACACAAGGTGTAACATAAATGCAACGGGATTGTCCGAAAGGGTTACCACTACCCCGGAACACAAAGGGCTAAGGAAGGAACACGGGTGGGTTTTTAGTCAGTAAGAGTCTGACACTCCCTTCTGCTCCACCCAGAGCGGGAGGGGTCATTGGATGATTTCCCATCCACAAAAAAAAGGTGTAACATAAATAACGCAAAACCTCATACAGCCCAAGAGTAATGAGTTACCAAAACTTATTTTTTAAAGCTTGCTATTTTTAAGAAAATAGTGTTAACACTAGCATTACTTTATGCATTTAAAATTGAGTGTTATAGCCTTAAAATAAGATTTAATTTTATTTGGCTCAATCGGCGATTAGTATGAGAAAATACATAATTTTGAAAAAAATACCTGTATTAAAAGTTACTGAAATCGATTCAGTAGTCAATAATGAACAAACAACTTTCAGGACTTGCGTTTATTTTATTACACCTTGTATAAACTAAATAACTAATAAGGTCTAGTAGCGCTATGCGTGAGAACAGTGAGTGGCGGCCCAGCTTTAACGGTCGTAAGTTCGATCCCAGGCGAATTACTTTGTGTAAATTATTTCATCACCTCTGCTCTCAAAACGGTGAAGGAAAATCAGTCATCGTGAGGACACTAGCATGTCCTGGAACCCAGAACATTCGAAGACAAGTGACATCTACCAACCCGCACTGGGCCCACGTGGTAGATTACGGCCAACGTCCTCTCACCGGGAGGAGGCCTGTTTCCCAGCAGTGGGAACATTATAGGCTGATTATGCGTCTCTGTATACTCCCAATGGTTCTAACTGCGTTTACCATAACCTCACTGTATTATAGTACAGACGCCAGCACATCAAGCTACCCCAATCTATCCAATTTTCCCAATTGAATATGAACCTTATTCCTTTATAATATAGTTGAAAATCTATCAAAGAAATTTGACAGATTTGGGTAACTTGATGTGCTGGCCTCTGTACATTGACCTTGCTAACAATTTTTCACTATTTAGAAAACAAAAAAAAACAATTACTACAATTTAATGATTTCTGCAAACCCCTTTTAATTACCAATTTAAATCCGTATCATGATAATTGCATCGAGATGAAACATACGCTCCAAGACGACAACTCGATCAAGAAATTATTCCGATCGCAATAAAAAATAGCAGTTCACCAATTGATCATAACAACTACAAAAACTTAAGCAGATAATATTATATTGGAATTTAACGACACCTAATAAAATGGTACCTATACGATCACAGACTGGTCATTATTTTTTGCACGACACTGTATTTTAATTTAATATCGTCTCCTTTATTGACTCGATAAGTGGTCACTTTAAAAAGGTAAACTGTCGGACAGAATAAAGCACCCAGTTCACTCGGATATATTATTTGTTTCAATATTTATGTGCGGTCTTCGAACGATAGAGGTAAAATCCTTTTGTGGTTGTTTTCTTACTACCGATTGTTTTTGAGAAGGAGTTCCTCAGCGTCTTAAATGTTTTATATAAACAGCTCGAACATCTACACGGAAGTGGTGGCATATGAAAAGATTGACGTACAATAAATCTTTCAACTGCGTTTTTATGCCTAAGGTATTGATGGCGTCCGCTTCTGCCTTTGCCTAGCTGCAAGTTTTCCTGGCAGTTTTCCACGTTTTAAGAAAGCAAATAGCAGTAATTAATTACTTCTCTTTATCCTACTTCCTACTATCCTACTTCCTACTAATATTATAAATGCGAAAGTTTGGGAGGATGGATGGATGGATGTTTGTTACTCTTTCACGCAAAAACTACTGAACGGATTTTGATGAAACTTTACAGTAATATAGTTTATACATCAGAATAACACATAGAATACTTTTTATCCCGATACTTCCACGGGATCAAAACTTACGCGGGTGAAACCGCGGGGCGCAGCTAGTGGTAAATAATTGTTTGTGCATCTTATCGTGTTTCCGTCGAAGCAAAGAGACTTACAACAGAGTAAGTATGTAAATCAACTCGTAAAGTCATTGGGCAGTGTGCAACCACCGTAAAGCCACTGCTCTAATGATTCTGACATAACGTTACTTAATTTAACAAGAATAACAGTGCATTATAATTTTTATTGCCGGCTTAAACTTGTTGGACAAATTGGTGTAATTATCCACAAGTGTTAGAACCCAGGTTAATGATATTACGATCGGGACCGTACTACAGTTTTAGATTAAAATAAAATAGCCTTCAAATGGCGGCTAATTATGGCCTCGTGTGTAATTTTCACGATTCGGAAAACGAAAGTAATAGAATGTTGGGAGATAAAATCGATGTAAAAAAAAAGTAGCTGTCGGTTTGTTTTGGTTACAATTTGATAAAAAAAAATTCTCTCGAAAAGTCAAGGTGAGTTTCGGATACCTTCTGCTTTAGCCAATATGTGGCACATATAATAAGAGTTTCATAGCGTGACCACCATGTATCACATAACTAATTTATCTGTCATGGCTATTATTAAAAATATTTTATTTGTTGAACATAGGTACTTAGTTAGTTAATTAATATATTATTATGAGTTAAGTATTAAAGTAAGAACAAAAAGCTAATTTATATTATCAACAAAAAAAATAACAAAATTAAATCCTAACTTAATAAAACAAAAAAAAAACTAAAATATAGCGTCGAAAAATTCATCCGCATCGCTGTCGATTGGTAAAGTACCCAAGAGACTGGCGGCATTACCACGTTGAATAGCAATGCTTAGCCTCTGGCCAAGGTAAAAGCCAGCCCTTGGGTCATGGGAAGTGTCAACCAGTCGTTTTGAAATTTCCTTAAAAAGAACAGGAGCATTCGGACCCCACGGCCCGAGGGTTTCAACCCCAAACGGCTCGAAAATATAACTTCCGCTAAGGTTATTATATTTTCGCCGCTTGAGGTTTTCCGCAGCCGCAGCAGCAGCGCCAGCACAGCATGCCGAGCCAGGAAGATGGGATGGCGCAAGAGTATCGACACACGTTGCGTCCCACACTAAAGGCCTACCCAACTTCCATGGAAATAAAGACATACCGTCCGGTCTCTTGCCATCATCGCGTGCCAAGCCATTGGGTTCTAATACAGCTGGAACGCCGACGGTGACAAGAGCCCGTCGGATGATGTCATTAATGTTCGCGTGCCGCGCTAAACGACCCGCACTTCGGCTGCAAGAAAGGCCGTGGTGTCCGAGGCTGTTGACATCTTCGCCACAGTGACAGCGATGAGGAGAACAGCAAGAAGTGCCTAGGCGAAGAGAAGCAGCGAGGCGAAAAGTAGTGTCGTCGAACAAAGTGCCTATGTTCGACGAAGGTAGTGCAAGAAGCCAAAGACCCGACTCCCACCTACCCACAGCCAGCAGGCGCGCATGCTCCGCAGAAGTAGCAGACGATTCAAGTAAATTGTTCTGTACTACTCTGCAGAGCGGCTCATCCCACCGTTTTTGGGAAGATGGATTGTCGGGTAGATCTGTATTCGGGCAAGCGAGTCTCCAGGCATCCATAGCCTCGGTGAAACACGGCACATCAAAATCAATCAGTGTGGATGCTAGAATTTTCCTGATTAACTTATCAGTGCCGTGGACCGAGGATATGAAAGCCGGTAAACTAATACTAGAAATTTTGCGGACGCCGAGTCCTCCCATACGAATGGGAAGAGTAGCTTGTGCCCAAGCTCGGTCGTCCAATGCCACATTTAAAATAGAAGTTAATGTATGCCTGATAATTTGGTCAATTTTATCTAAAAGGTGAGTGTGCTTCCATAAATGTGAAGCACGAAGGAAATATATTAATTTAGGGCCAAAACAGCAGTAGCGGATTAAAGTTATGGCCGAATGCATATTAATTTGGAACAATCTATCCGAAACGTCATTGAAATTTTGGATTTTTTCCTCAATAAAAACGGGAAAGGAATTGTCAAAGATTGGACACCCAAGGAGGCGAAGAGAGCTTTTTTTAATAATTTTGATTTCTGGAGCTATTGCGTTAAATTTAGGAAGTGTCAGATGTCTGTCAGAATTATCCGTTAAGTATAATTCACATTTCGAAAGATTGAGATCAAGGCCGATGGAATGAAATTCATTTTTTAAAAATTTAAGGATCTCTAATACAGTTTCTGCATCGCCTCCCAAGGTTCCATCATCGAGATACCAAACGTTAAATTTGGAATTTAGCTGACGAATAATAGGGTGAATGGCTAAACTAAAAAGCACAGGCCCAAGAGGGTCACCTTGTTGACAGCCAACAGCAGATTCCAAAAGGTTGTCCCGATAGAGTAATTTAGAAGGGTGTCTGTAACATTGCCAAATGAAACTATAAATTTGGGGAATTTCTTTTCTAGTTACTGCCAGCAAGGTGTCCCTATTAACAGAATTGAAGGCATTCTTTATGTCAACCTTCAGGATGACCTCTCCTTTTTCAGAATGTAGGTAGGTCGACAAGGCGTGTACGGCAGCCTCACAGCCCCCCTTGGAGCCATAACCTAGCTGCAGGGGCTGAAATTTTTCCGAAACAAAATCACCAAAAAATTTACAACTAATTTTGGCTGCCGTACGGCGGTAAGTAGTGCCTACGGCACTGGGCCGAATGCCGCCATCCTTCTTACGCAGGGCGCATAAATTGGCCCCGTACAGAACGTCGATGATGGCCTCGTTCACCTTGCCAGAGAGCATAAGGTTAATCAAAGCCGTAAGCTCCTTCAAGAGCAACTCACCAGCTGCCCCGGCGCCTGAACAAATAAGATCCTTAAGGTGCTGAGGACTCAGGCCGTCGAGGCCGCCAGCGGAGCCACTCCGGAAGGAGCAAACGGCTGTGACCAACTCTCGACCTGTAATGGTGAGGGAGTGGTTATCAGAATCAGGAGGATCGGGAAAAAAAAGGCCATCCGCTGCGGCTGGGTGTTTGCTCTCCAGAGCTGCGAGTGTTTCTGGAGAACATGGTGCCACCACATCGCTACTAAAAAGAATCCTGGCTGCTCCGCTAATGTCACCTTCCCCTAACTTAGATTCTACCAGATGGGATATACCTCTTGATGAGGTATATCTCTGTGTCTGCAATTTTGAATCTAAATTATGAGCCGAAATATTACAGTTTTCTTTAATTTGTGCAGTTAAAGTCTTTTTGGTTGCCAAATTTTTTTGTACATTTAGAATTCTGTAAGGGAAGGTGAGTAGTTGTTCCCAAGCACTTAGCGAGTTCTCGCGGACCGCAAGACGAACGCAATCTGCTAGGTGTTGTGCCACTAGAGGTCTAGCGCCGCGGGGAACTCGCTTCAAAACAGGAACAGAGGTTTTGAATTTGGACAGGGTTTTCCAAAACGGGTCAAAAGAGGATGTAGCTGGAGTTGTAGGTGTAGCTGTTGAGACAGGGTCTGAGATGAGTGCATTTGATGGTCTGTGCACCTTTCCAATGTGCACATTCAAACCCCGCTTACCTTTAAAAAACCGTGCCTGGGTACATAGCGGACATCTCTCCAGGATGCTCAGCGATGTTGAAGGTTGACAAGCACTGTTATCCACCACATCGCTGCTTCCACTCAGCATTTATATATATATGAATTGTACTTATATAATATTAAAACTAATAAAACGAATGAAAATAAAATAAAACCACAAATAAAAAACACTAAAACGTCTATGTGACACCGATGACAAAACGGATGACAACGACGGTAGCTGTGACGGGACCGACGCAGTCAAGTAGGCGGCCTAGGGCGCCGCGCTGCCGATGCATTTTGGCGCAGCCCTGGCAACCGTTGCCTGGAGACATCGAACTGGCGTCGCGTCCTCAGCGACTCGATGAGAAAATAAATACATGAAATTCACAGTAATTCACTTCGTTTTTGAAATTTATAGGTATGGGTTGAATGTTCAGGAATTGTGTTTGAAGACGTAGGTATTTTATAAAATGTCATGGCTTCATTTGTAATTCTTCACTACAAGTATATTGGTATAGTAATTTGATTCCACATACATCGTCATATACAATTAATGTATACAACATAATGAAAAACATTTTAAAAGAGTAACGGTGGAGTTTCTTGTCCATTCTTCTCTATACGAAACTACCTTTTGAAAGGGGCAAATCAATTCTTTTTTATTATAAATTTTGACGTACAAAAGTACATTTTTTGTGCTTATCCATACTAATATTATAAATGCAAAAGTGTGTCTGTCTGTATCCTATGTCCTCTTCACGCTTAAACCGCTGAACCTATTTAGAAGAAATTTGGTACATAGCTTGAGTCCCGGGAAAGAACATAGGATAGTTTTTATCCCGATATTCCCACGGGATCGACACATGCGGGTGAAACCGCGGGGCGCTGACAGTGGACATAACATACCTACGACATAAAAATAAAATAACACAATAGATAGTAAACTATATAACACTATAAAGGCACATTAGTAGAAAATAGCGCTTTCGTTTCTCACGCGTTGTATCTAAACGTAGATTACCAAAATTATATTTTAATGTCCGCTCTTTCGTTTTACAGGGCAAAATCATGCGATTGCACAGTCAATTTCATATTTTCACATCTCTAGGAAATAAATATTGTATAACGACATAAAATAAATTACGGTCGTCGAATATTATGGTTATGGCGTCGTCAATTTATGAAATCTAAAAACAGACTTATCATCATTATCCACAGCCCGACATTAGCCATCGCTGACCATAGGAAAGAGCATTCCTTGTGCTAATACCCATTCTAAAATTCCTACCGTCAATTATTTCTCTCCTAAATCTAATGCCTATTTCAATATTACTTACGGGGGATGCGCTAGGGCAGTTCGCGAAATTCAAATTTTCTTACGTTTTTTTTTTTGCAATTAGCAGGTCAGGACGAGTATTTTGATGAAAATGTGATTCAGGACCGTCACTAATATGGATTTACAGAATTATAATAAGCAATACAATAATCCTTAAGTTGGAATTGGCCTCAAATGTCATGATTTCATGAAATAGTCATTCAATAGCGTAATATGAACTTGGAGAGTTGTATTAATGATTATAATTCTATAAATCAGTAACTGATACGGCTGCGAACCATAATTTAGGTCAACAATATAACCTAATACCGACCTGCAAATTGCAATAAACGTAAGAAAATTTGAATTCCGCGGGCTATCCTGAGGGGCAATTCTCGCAATTTTTAAGAACGTTCACACTCTGATCTCAGTCTCAATCTGTCAAAAATACCTTTAATTTCCCTACATTTTGACAAGTTTTTGACATTTGTCTGTCGCCGAGATAAGACTGCGACTAGATTTTGAACGTTTTAAATTACGAGAATGGGCCTTCTGATGTTTTTGCCTTTATAAAAATCTTCAAGTCCTACCGTCAATTGATTATAATAAATTCTAATAAATAGAAATTAAGAGCTTTTTCGATACTACTCGCTCGCACTGTGGCTCGTTTATGTCTTTTGCTAACAAAAGACTTACCCCCTTACTAATAAACGTTGTATAGTGTCCGTATAGTTACACAAAGCTTTGTCTTCTTCTTTCGAAAGTCAAATTACTGACGACTGAAAGAAAGGAATCGGTGTGTAACTATTCATCTGATGTAATACATTTATTAGTAAGGGGGTTAATGTATAGGAAAGACGTATAGGAAAGCGAAAAGCTATAATTGAAAGTGATTGGAAAACCGTGCGTGCAGGTGCGTTAAAAATCCAACTATGTCACGTAGTGTTAGTGAAACCGGATATTATAGCCCCTTACCTACAGGTTTTCACGGTTAGAATTATTGGAACAAAATTGTAGTAATTTTAACTCTTTTACTACTGCTCGCACATAAAATATACATATTTACTTGAAGATAGATAGATACGAAAGTATATATATTATATGTATCAAGGGACCCTGAAGGGAAACCCTCTTTAAATCCTTAAGATAGATATTTTACTTAAAGGAAACATTCCTTAATTTTTAAAAGGAACAAAACTGCTTTCACTGATTTCTCGAAGCTTACCGAAACAGGGAATTGAACCAGCTTATATTAAAAAAATAAACACTCGCTATTTTATTTCACTAGTTGATCCAGTCGACGTTAAAGATATAATTTCTCCAAGAAACATTAGGTCTTACAGTCGTCTGTGGTACAAGACAAGATATCCATTAAATCTAATATTTAGTACACAAGGGCTTTAATTAACATTACCTAGACTAGAACTGTTCACATTTAACAAGTAAAAGACACGTTATAATTTTCATATAACTCTAAGATCCCAAGACATTATATAAAGTACTAGCTTGCTAATTTATCTCTAAGTACCCTGTTGAAGACTTGTCTGTGATAATAATTCTATCTTAAGGATTTAAAGTGGTTTCCCTTTTTTATATCCTGTATTTATAAAAGATGAGACACTGACTGATAGCTATGCCACTATGTCAGTGTAATGTATACCATTCTGGTCCAGTACCTATTATCACTATTAAAATATTTTAAGAATAGTCATAAGATGAACACTGAATTAAAATAACAATCGCCTTAAGTGTCACGTACCTACAAAACAAGCACCGTTTTTGCAACATTGTATGCAAACCAGACCTTCGTCTATACCTACTCTAGACCTACATATTTTTTAATACAAATAATGCATTTGTGTTGGTACAGTAGCAGTTAATCTGCATTTACAGTCATGCAAGCGTCACAGGGTAAACATGAGAAAATAAATAACTGTAGGCCTAGCCTTGAGCGATACAAGAAACATTGTAGCTCAACCAGACACATATACAGGGCTACAGGTTAAGTCGACCTAGATCCTTTAAGAGGTTGTAGTTTCCAACATTCCTGACTGATTTGACTATGAAACACCGCACCCAAAACTTAACTGTTTTCAAGATATGAGACTTTGATTTTTTTTGCAATTTTAGAGTACCTAGAGAATATTAAAGCAACTTATCTACTGCACAAAAATCGCAAACACGAACAAATTAAAGGCAAAACACAAAAAAATAGGTCAATAGACAAAAAACCTTTTTTTTTTATTTCACAGTCCTATATCTAGAAAATTGTTAAGTTTGGGGTACGTTGTTTCATAGTCAAATCAATCAGGAATGATGGAATCTACAACCTCTTAGAGGATCTAGGTCCACTTAACATGTAGCCCTGTATACGCAACGTAAGTAAAAACCAACTAACCGCAAATCAGTAGCCGATAAATAAAATTAGTATGTAGATTAAACCATTCAAATTGAATCCAACATATATAACTAAATAATACTAATTAACAGGAGTCACACGAAGACGGGCTAGTATTGCTACTCTAGAAATACTGATTTAAGCATCCTGCACCACACATAAAATAGGTCAATAAAACCATTTCCAAGAAAACTTTTATTATTAGTATACGAAGCTCACTTCACAAAGAAGCTATTCCACTTAGTCTTGAATTTAAGTCGTTTGAATTTAATCGTTTTTTTAGGAAGAGAGGCTTTCTAAATATCCCCCATATTTAGAAAACTTCTGATAAATAATGGCCCCGATTCTGTTGTTTACCAATTAAATTAAATTTAAGTTCAGTGCATCTTTTTCTTTCTATTTAAATAGAAACCTGGCTTTAGACGACCAAAAGTTAAGTGGAATAAACCCTTAAGAAAATGCGTAGATGCGTACGCGCAGTTGCAATAAACTTTCTATTGCTTGTTATCGATCAAGTGTCTGCACATCCGTGCTGTAAATATCTGGATAATAAATATCTTTCTATTTAAATGTGATTTATTTATCCGGATGTTAATTTTAACGAACTTCTGTATTTTTCTCCCACAGGTACGAGTATGGTTGTTTTCTGTTAACTAGTTTTACCAAGGACCGAGATTACATGGGCAGTTTTTCCAGGAATCTTATTTCAAGTTAAATTCATTTGATTGGTTTTTTATGTTTAAAATTGGCTATCTGCTAATATAAGTAGAATTAGATAACCAATCTGTTTTAATATTCATGTTAAACATAAAAAGAAAATTTTAATTATACCTACTTAGAGGATTATTTTAAATTGTCTAGCTCTAGACTCCGCAAACGCGATGGTTATCGACATCTACATGATCCGCGATGAGTAGGCACCGATATCTACATGATCATTTTTTTTTTGTTACTTCATCGACCTCAGTTATTGTAGTCACTTGAAATATCAGTTTCAAAAATCCGTTTTTTTTATTAAATTTTACAGACGTGTGTGTAGCAATATCTTAGCCCGATAAAATATAACCAACAGTTTTTTCAGCTCGTACTTCAAGTAATAAACACTAAAAGCGGTCGTTGATCTCCCAAAAAAAACATCAATTCTTAAAAAAAATATTTCATCATCGTGTTTAGAATTCGATACCCATCGCTTGCGGAGTTTAGCTAGCCAATTAAAACTAATCCTGTGGAGTAGTTTCAAACAAATTCCATTAGCATCTTGCGGCTGATCTCACCCTATTGAACAATACCTAGTGTTGGCATACGAAGTTAGAAAAATAACCAAAAACTTAACCAAGACGTATTACATTTTCATTCCTTGTCTATACATAGATACTCTGCTACACCTACATTATATAAAAATATGTATATCCTGACTAAAGAAAATAGACTTAAATATTTTATTTAAGTACTTGCCAGTTCCTATCTACAATCAATAAACTCTGATAGACCCATAAACTTCGCTTACCGCTGCTACCATCCAGTTCTTATTTCATCCAAAAAAGCCATTTAATTTACGCCTGTCTTAAGTAAACGCTCAGAATGAATAGATTACTGGATATAAGTTGTATGGGGTATTAACCGACCTTGAGAACTGCCCCGGCTACATGAGTGTTTTTGTTTTTCATTTTTCTTACATGTATCCTGTTTGCTAAGAATCCTACTGACGGACTTATGACTGGCTGGCTCGTCATAAATAATAACATCCTATGAAAGTGTCTATGCAATGATCATAAAGAGGTTTTGTTTTATGTATTTTTGAGATTTATGTCTGAGAGAATATTATTATTATGTTTGTTTCTATTTAGGAAGCCATTCGTATTTAACATGTTCATTGGTAATTTTCCGCGGTTTTAATTCCATGTGTGTGGGTGTAGCTTTTAAAGTTTAAGTTATTTTACTAAAACGCATCGCCAATGGTGCCGATTCTGTTGTTCACAAACTAAGCTAAATTTAAGTTCAGTGTATCTTTTTTTTCTATTTCATTAAGAAAACGACAGAAGATAAATTTTAGTTTAGTCCTGTCAATTAACGTAATTTTAGTAGGAAAGTTTTTAATCACGTCTAAACTTGTATGGAGTAGTCAGGCGCTGATTAATTTGACCGGTTTAAACTAAAATTGAACCTATACAATTTTTGTTTGTTGAAATCGCCTCATTTCAGTTTCCTGATTTCTTCGAAGGAACTTTCTTTTTTTAACATTCCATTACTTTTGTTTGGATTTATAAATAAAATATCATACGTAAAAACCAAAGAAGGGTAAATTTTCACACAAAGAATTATAGGTAGGTACTTAAGTCTTGTTTAAAGTCATACGCACAAGACCCATGTTATTACCATTATTGATGCAGTCGATAGTAATAACTAAGATAAGTTCAAGTTACTTAATCATCCGTCTCAGTATATTGATACTTATTTTTTTTTAATGAATGCCCTGCAAACTTGATTGATGTTAAATACACAGCATAATGTGTGAATGTGTTATTCGCTCGAACCTCTCGGTAATTTAAAAATGTAAATAATTACCTTTGGCCAGTGTTTTTTTTTTCACAGTTTGTACACGCATGGAAATTAAAGAGAGATCTATTTTTGCCACGCCTTTTTCTAATATGGACTGCATCAATAATAATTTATGATTGTATTTTTTACTTTTGCATCTGGTATTGCATCTTACGTTACGTACCTACCTAGTACGTATGAAAAAAGTAAATGTTTCTTAATTTTAAACCAATTATCTAAACAAATATTATTTAGAGAAAAGATTTGATTTTTTGTATGTTTGTGTGTTACGCTTTCACCCTGAAACGGTTGAAAATTATGACCAATTTTTGTTTTTTCAATCACTTCACATGATGTTCAAAGTAAAAATCATAAAAAAAAACTATCAGGGCTATCAATTTAATTTTTTTAGTAACGTTGATGGTTTTTTTTTTATAATTTTGAAAATTCATCCACATTCTCAGGGTTAAATGACCTTGCCCATACCCCTATTTGATTTGATCCATACTTCAGGGACACACTGTATAATAGGTAGATACGTCAACGAAAATTCAAAGTCCCAATTTTTTATTAAACACGATCTTCTCTGGTTTTCAGACTGAAAATGGGATACTCAAGAAACATGCTGCTAGTCGTTGTTCTGCTGGCGCTGCTGAGCCACAGTTACTGCGCGCCGTCCAGGAGGTCTCGCGCAGCCGCCCTGCAGACGGAAGAACCCACCACGGTCCGAGAGAACAAATTGCAGGACGAGTTCAAGGAGACCACCACCACCACGGAGGCACCCATCACCAGCAGGAGGAACAAAGCCCTCAACCTATTCGGCTTCTACCCCTCCTTCCTATCTTCCGGCATAGACTACTCCGAAGACGATGAAGACATCAACTTCACCGTCAACGACGAGAACTTCGAGGAAGAAGACCTCTCGCGAACCATCCCCACCAGACGACGACAACAGAATAAGAAGAAAAATGGTAACGGACAGTACCCGAATGATAACATCAATTCTCTGCAGTACGAGAACTCCCCCATCTTCTACATCAGGCTGCCCCCGACTCCGTACATGTTCGTTCCTGGTTTAGGGTACGTGTCTCAGCCCCCGAGCCTAGGACCCCCGATGGCGCCGATGATGCCTCAAGCCCCGCCTCAAATGGCTGATCCTTTCATCAACCTGCCTATTGACTTTGTGTCTAATGGAAAACCGACTGGCGTGTATCAATGGAGTGGTGCGCCTGCATACCCTCAGATGCCCCAAGTGGATCCCTACGGATATGGAGGTCAGCCCATGATGCCAGCAAGGCCGACGTACAACGTACCTTCATACTCGCAACCCAAACCCAAGCCTGCGCCATCAAACTCGAAGATTACGAATCTAAAAGGCCAATACATGTTCAACGGGAAACCAGGAGACAACGTGTACGTTCTAAGAGACACATACAACTCCATATACTCGGATGCCCTCCAGAACTTCTACCCTTAAAGCCTGAGAGATACGTAGGATAGGTTTGTGTCTGGCTCGTATCGAGCTGCTATAATTAACGAATTTCAAGGGACCAACGTGCGGACGAAAATAAGTAACGGGAAAGTTTACAACAAGTCAATGATCAGTAATTATGAGAAGGAAAGTTAATTATCCCCCACATGAAACATAAACGATGTTAAATGAAATCTTAAAAACAATTATATGTTTGAACGTGAGGGACCAATAACTACAAGCTGTCAATTGTTGCAATTACTTGCCAAGAAAAATTCGGGCTGACGTAGGCTCGAAGAATTATGAGTGAGATCTGCTGCATAATGAACTTATTAAGAATACGAATTTAAAATTCTCTGAAAGCTAGGTATTTGTGTAGGTATATTCATTGTAACGAGTACTTACCTACTTAGTACTTAAGTAACTATCTAACTTAAAGGTTCAACTTTAAAGACTTGTGTGTCTCACATTTTGCCAGATTCAGATTCTAATAGATACTTTTTATACTTATTTTAAATTAGTTTACCAAATGCAAGGTAGTGTTTTGTTTTAATCCTTGCTTTTCTGCTGTAGGTAGCTATAGAAAATTAAGGAAAAAACGAATAAACTTTTTTAATAGGTATTTATTTTAATATAATTATTGTGACGATGATCATAGTAATACTAAAATAAGTATCTAAAGGAAGTCAAAATGTAGAATTTATTCGTACTATTAAAATGCTTTCTCTGCTAATAAATTAAGATCTATGGCTCAAACAAACGATCGATCTTCAGTAAAAGAGAAAAAAGAAAATATGTAGGTACCTAACTAACTTTTTATAGTAAATTCTTTATTTCGGACAACATAAAAGATCCACTGTGTTAGTAAATTACTTAGAATTAATGTCAGTAAAGTATTATTTAATACTTGTTTAGGCTACTTGAGAACATTTTGCCATTCAAAAAAATTACGCCAATTATTACTCCAATTAAAATAAGAATTTGACAGTAGGTACATAATAACTTATGTGGGTAGTTGTTTCGTAGTTTAACGGTGGTTTACCAGATACCTATTAACTGACTGCCTGTCCATTGGAGCGGTGAAGAATCAAATTCTCAAGAGGTAATTAGGTAATACCTACATAGCTACAAGGGTATTTTTGTTGTTTGTTAAAACAAACACACGCTGCCGTAAACATTGAAAAAACAAGCTGGCATCGTTAGTTCCGATTTTTGCCACGTGCCAAAAGAGCTTCGTAGCGCTACAATTAGGTATCGTCAGTTGTTTGTTCGAGCCCCAAACTTAAGTGATTAATATGAGCAATAACATTTTTTAAGTCAGCGCTAGATTTAAATTAAATAATCAAATAATAATTTATTGAGCTTGTATTTATTCTTTAAATTATTTACTTAGGTAGTTCTAAGATTTCTTAATAGGTACAAAAAATATAATAAAGACCGTCCATGAAAATAGTGTTAGTTAAAATAGTAAAAATATTTTTAATAAAAGCTAGCTTCGTAAACGTGACAACATACATGTAAAAATGCAACATTTCCAATTTTTTAAGCAACAGATTGTGTGAAAATTCTATAAAAATAAGTAATTTTTTCTTTGGTATTATTGTTTTTCTGTCTACGTGTTATTGTAATCTTCGGTTAAATTGTAATGTTGATCGAGGACAGTAGATAAATATCATCATGTAATTATATATTTTATTGCTAGTAGGTATTGTATTTATTCCATAATACCTTGAAGGGTAATTTTATATTATGGAAACTAGTAAGTACCTAAATATTATTATTTCAAAAAAATCCTTTTCATTTTGTGATAAGTAATAATTCGTTTAAATTTTGTAAATAGGCACGTAAAACGTTATCATATAAATCTATCCACTCTCTATGGACAAACACCTATCCACTCTCTATGGAAAAACACCTGTAGGGCGAAAGTGCCAGGTTAGACCGCGAATTTTTTTTTAAATTTGATTCGCGACCGTCACTAGTATGTAGGTATTTACAGAATTCCATACATACATACACTAATGTAAAATTAGAATTTCTCGGGCTACTTTAGCGCATCCCCGTAAGTCTGGTTGTGGAAGATTTAACCACCTTTTCACTTAGTTGTATTGCAACATAAATGTAACTTTTCTTATTTGTAATCAAGCAATACCCAATCTTTTAATGTTTATGGTTCAACTTGTTTAGAATACAGAATGTCACAATTTTGGTGTAAAGTATGAATATTATCGACTGTTCTGTCCGTGTGCGTAGAATTATGGGAAATCCCAATATCGTACAGAGGCCAGCACATCAAGCTACCCCAGGCTGTCAAATTTTCCCAATTGAATATGAACCTTATTCCTTTGCAGTAAAGTTGAAAATCTATCAAAAATTTTTTACAGATTGGGGTAGCTTGATGTGCTGGCCTCTGTACCTAGAAGTGAAGGTACTGCTCATTAGTCGATGTAGATGTAAACAAAATCATTAATTTGCAATATAGAATTACGAAAATTAAGACAATAAAAATGTGTTTATAATTTTTCTGTGTTTTTTTCGACCATTTCTATGTTAAGAGAAGAGAAGTTTGTACATAAACGATTTTTTAAAAAGGTACACTTCTGTTCTTGTAATACCTATACTAACTAATATAGGAAATAGTAAGGCTTGGGAAACACTGAAACCGCAAAGTTTCCTCAATCACCTAAAAAAAAATTGTGAGTCTATAGTTTCTGAAGGGCTACGCAGTGGTGAATAGATAATCCACATGTTGCCTGTTATGTTTAAAGAATTCTTCTATTTTCTTTAGCATATCTTTATTTAGGTAACTTTTGTTCATAATGAAAAAAATAAAAATAAATCCCATGTAGACCACCAATACAGAAACCAGACTGCAGGCTGCGGAGACATTTCTAATTGATAACAGTACAACTTAGGTACAGAGGCCAGCACCTCTAGCTACCCTAATTTGTCAAATTTTCCCAATTGAACATGAACCATATTCCCTTGTAGTAAAGTTGAAAATCTATTAAAGAAATTTGACAGATTGGGGTAGCTTGATGTGCTGGCCTCTTTACAAGCCTGGTTTAATGAAAGTTACAAAGTCCGGAACAAATTGAATGAAAAGGCATTTTTTAATTTCAAAAGTTTGTCTATGTACCCGTAAGATCTCATGCATAAGCATAGGTACCTCTATGCAAAAACAATGAGAGAAATAGGTAGGCACCTACCTGTTTAACGCGTAGGAATCTATTCTGTTTGTTCACACGCACACTGGAAAATCCTTTGTAAGCAGTGTTCTATTGTTTGTGTTTGCAATCCGCTAAACATGTATCTACCTGTTCATCATGAATTAATAACTAATTATTTAGCACGCTTGGCAAACACGATAAGTATGTTATGAATAGGTAATGCCTATGAAGGATTCTCATGACCAATCTTCCAATCGGCACGATTGGCGCAGTGGTGTCGCGGGTTCGATTCCCGCACGGAACAAATATTTGTATGACCTGCAAGTAGTTGTTCCGGGTCTGGCTGTTTGTGTTTGTGAGTTTAAATGTTTGTAAACGCACCCACGATACAGGAGTAATTCCTAGTGTGAGGCAACGTTTTTTTCAACAAAATAAAATAAATAAAACAAGCCTTTTCCAACCATGTCGGGGTTGACTTCCAGTCGAACCGGATGCTGCTGAATACTAGTAAGTATTTTTACATAGAGTAACTGCTTACTGACCTCCAGAACCCAGATATTGGGTAAAATGATAGCCCTTAGTAAGACTGGGTGTCGGACTTTTGGTCTTCTGATTAACCGTAACGACTGTCAAAGATCTACCAACAAAGATAGACCAACGGCATTTATCCGAGCTACGGAGAGATCTCCATGTAATGAACGGAACTATCGATCGACTTGTGCGGCTCTTAGCATTTAGCCAAGAGCCTCACGTCCATTTCTCTGAATTTCGGATATAATTTCTTGCTTCCACTAAAGAAAAGGCGGTTCCTTAGTTGGGGGCGTATAGCGGGTAAGGTGTCGCGTTAATTAGAAGTCGAATGTAGTAACTAAGTCCATCCATTGTGTTACAAATTACTCAGTCATTAGGTTTCTAAATAAGTAAAGCCTATAGTAATAATAATATAATAATAATGTATTTCAAGTTTCACAGACTCATAAACTTAAATAATCATACACATACAGACACATTACATAATCAAACACAGTTAAACATAAAAATTAAAATAAAAAACAACAAATTAGGTACAGACGCCAGCAGGTCAACCTACCCCAATCTGTCAAATTTCTTTGATAGATTTTCAACTTTAGTACAGAGGCCAGCACGTCAAGCTACCCCAATCTGTCAGATTTTCCCAATTGAATATGAACCTTATACCTTTGTGCTAAAGTTCAAAATCTTTCAAAGAAATTTGACAGATTGGGGTACGTTGGCCTGCTGGCGTCTGTACAAAGGAATAAGGTTCATACTCAATTGGGAAAATCTGACAGATTGGGGTAGCTTGACGTGCTGGCCTCTATACGTTTATTAGACTAGTTGCAGTGTTGCCACATTACCCACGATCAAAGTGTAACATACTGCTATAAGCGCAATCTTTTTTTCTTTTTTTGAGGGAGACCCAACAACATCCTGAACGCATTAATAAACTGGACTCGAAGGGCGCCATACGACCTGTGCTCTTTGCTTTGCCTTTTTACCAATGCGGTTGTCAAACCCGTTACACTCCTTAAATTAATAATATTCGTATTCGCTCCAAACACAAAACCCTATAATTTATTGCATCTACCTCTGCAAACGCCTATTGCGTGTAGTTTTGACAAAGAATCCTAAATGATACGTTTATTTTAACGTGTAATTAAATATTTCACAAAATATCAAATATTTTCTCTTTATAATTAATGTTTGAACATTTTGTTCACTTCATACTAATTCGAAAATATAAACAATTTTTAGAAACAAACCATTACGGTGAAACTAAACGAAACCATTGCTGTCATTCGGAACAACCAGAGAACTGTCAAACTTACGTTGGCCGAGTAAATTGTACGAGTAATATTATTAAAAAATAATATAATTCAGCAATTTAATGCAGATTATTTAACAAAATACAATCCAAAGTTAACGCGTTTAACGCAATGACTTAATAAAGTGATCAGGTTAATAAATCAAGATAAAAAGAGAACATGGTGCTAATGGCTTAGTGTGACGACGTGCCTCGAACTAAAAAAAAATGAATAAGTGTATTGTTTTCTTTGATCAAGTGTAGAGGATACTAATACCATCATGTTTCGTAGCAGAAGTTGGTTTGGCGCCTCGTGGGGGCGTCCTAAAAACCCTCATTCCTTAGAGAGATTAAAGTATTTACATAATATTCTGTGTAAAAACACAACTGTGTCCGAAAGTAATCGGGGTACCTTGGTGGAATCGCTCAGGTGTATAGCAGAGATATTGATATGGGGTGACCAGAATGACAGTTCCGTTTTTGAGTAAGTATCACTTGGTGATTAATATTTTTAAACAGTGCTTCCTTAATTGGACAGTACAATAATTTGGTCAGTGGGTCGTCTTAGAATTTAGTAAAAAAAAGTGGTAAACCAAAAATTTGTGATTAGAAAGACAAGTTAATTTCATACAAAGTTTTTATGAAAATACCTTAAAAGTAACTAATTATCACACAAAATAATCACCTAATATTATGCGCTGAGTCATCCAAGCAGTGTTTGTTCTAAGTATTACTACTCTTTCACTTTCTCCATCACTTTCCAGGCAGAACATACAATAGAGAACCTGCAACTCCCATTCACATAAAATATTCATGTTCTGAAATTAGTCTTAAGTTTTTGACTGTTCTTTTTTAGTACCTACTATACAAGTTGCAATACAGCAACTTGCAGCTTGTTGGGTCACATATCAGAATGTTTTTATCTCCCTCTTTTTTTTGGGACATCCAATCATGTTTTGCTACTGTTCATAAAAAAATACATATTTTTATTTAATTTTATAGATGCTATAAGTACTTGTTATTCATAAAAATTGCTTACAATTAAGTGACATTTCAATGTTATAAATGTATGGTTAATGGTTATAGCACATGTATCAACTCAGAACGGGATTGTAACCGTATCAACTTGAGCCATTTAGTATTCTTTGTATGAAACTCCCTACTGCAACGCACAATAATTGGAATCGTAACATAATCGCCTCGCCTCGGGACATGCTTACAAACCGCAATGCAGTGTGTTGCGGTCGTTAACTTGCAGTTCTCGCGCTTACGGCTCGTCGTCCCCGTGGTTACGTCTCTCCGTACCCGAGCTTACGTCTCTTGCCCCTCTCACCCCTCCCGCGGCCTGCCTGCAGCACCATTAACCAGCGGTCGGCGAGCCGTAAGCGCGGCGTCACTTAACCGTAGCCGAGTCGACGTATCGGAGCTGCTGATCCGATTTGGTTACGTGTTTACGTTAGGTTGACGCCTGTTTGACCCTTAAACTGTTGCTAAACATTGCCTATCTAAAAACAATTTTTACAAATAAAGGGGTATTTGTTTGGTAGCCTATTCTGTCCCAGTGCTGGGTAAAGGCCTCTCCCAAATCCTTCCAGGAACTCTTTTCCTGCACCACCTTGGACCAGGGGTAATAAAGGGGTTAAAAATTAAAATAAAAATTAATTATGTGCCAGTGCTGCAAACTGTTCAGGTCAAGTATGTCATTCAAGTTCAGGTCAAGTAGGTCATTCTATGTTTTAATTTTGTAACAACTTCTGGAAGCCTAATCCCCATACTTGAATGATACCTAGACCTAGAATCTAGATAATTCTGTTGGTCTACTATACTGCCATGCTAAATGCAAAAGCGGTATCTCAGGAAAAGCTAGTTTAGATCAAATTGAAGTTTTGCTCTTATTGTCTTAGTGATTAGAGGTAAAACTGAGATAGGGAAAAAAAAAATAAGGTTTTTTTTTTCATTAAGATGCCGCTATTTGACTTAGCTCATTGGATGCGTATTTCTTTAAGCTATCGGATGCCATGAAAATCAACATGATTTATTTGAGATCCCGCTTTTGAGCTTAGCACGGCTGTATAATAAAATGTTTAATTTTCAGCTTCTTCTTGGAGAAGAATATGCTGTCATACTTCTTGAAGATCATGAGACAGAAGTGTGGAGGATCATCATATGTTTGTGTGCAGCTGTTGCAAACATTAAATATTCTGTTTGAGAATATAAGAAATGAAACATCACTGTGTAAGTTATTTAATAACTTAGAAACATGTTTTGGCTTTTATGAATCAAAACATTTTGACATGTGCTGTGTACAAAACAGTAGTTTATGTTTGAATTGTAATTTGTTTAGGATGTTGTAACTCTTACTGATTGTGTTCAACAATACACTTTCAGCATTCATAAATATTAGAAAAAAAGAAGCAAGCAGACCAGTGCAAGCAAATTAGCTGATAATTTGAGTTGTACTTTTTTTGCTCTATAATACTCTATTCTGAATAAATTTACAAGATTTTCCATACACAATTTCGAATATAAATAAATATATTAATGTTGATGGATGAAGAGAGAAAGGAAGGCCAAAAAAAAGATGGGTGTATATGAAAGAAAAAAGAGTGAGTGACAGCAAGACGGTTGACACCCAGATTGGATGGAGAAAATGCGTTGCGCTGACCTCAAGTGACATGGGACAAGGGCAGGAAGATGACAAGGAGATTTTCCTATTATTATTTTAATCCTCAGATTACCTCGGATAGTGGTAATTTTCCATATTTTTGACAAAACTCTTTAAGCAACATACTTGTTACAGATTATTTGCTGAGTAATAACCATGTGAACTCAATAATAGTGCACAAATTTGACTTCTCCGATGAGGAAGTGATGGCTTACTACATATCTTTCCTCAAGACTCTCAGTTTGAAGCTTAACAATCATACCATACATTTCTTCTACAATGAGGTAAGTTTTTAAATGAATTGATTGAAGGACATTGAACAACACACAATACAAGTTTTATTTTGCTTCAACTAAAAAGGAGGTGGTTCCTTCTTAGTTGGGGGCGTGCCGCGGGTGACATAGGTACCGCGTTAATTAGAAATCGATTGTAGGGCCTAAGTGTTACAAATTACTCATTCATTGGTTACTAAATAACTACTTTAGTGAACCTTCACCCACGTCAATATGGTTATCGAACCCATTAAACCCCTTAAAATGTGTGCAAGTTTGTTTTCATAGACATTTTAATAATAATAATTGGAGTATGTTGTTTTACCAGGAAAATAATTCTCAGATAATTAATTTACCTAGTGTAACTTGACTAAAGGAGAATTAAATCACCATTATTGTCTTAAACATATAGGCAACCATATTAACCCTTTGACCGCCACGGTCGTGTATGGACGACAAATGAAAACGTGCCCAACACGCCAATGCCGACAAGAAAACACCATGTTTTAAGTATAAACACAAATTGAATTTAGTTTATTTATTTTGTACTTAAAACATGGTGTTTTCTTGTCGGCATTAGCCGACGGTGGCGTGTTGGTCACGTTTTCATTTGTCTGCTATACACGACCGTGGCGGTCAAAGGGTTAAGTTACTAGTGACCTTGACCTTGAGTCTCCCATACATAGACATATACCTTGATGCTATGCAATTGTTATGTTCTGTATTTAAAGGCCTCATAATATGGGTTGGCCATAATTGCTACACAGGCCATTTTAGCTGTAATTACATATGGCTAAATGATAATAGCCGCACGGCGCGATCGAAGGCAAGGCCTGAATTCCTCTTACGCTGACGTCGGTCGCGTACCGTCGAACACGCGTACCAAGACGCTGACGATAAATGGACGTATTTACTGTAGCACCGACGATCAGCGAGCGCGAGTCCATATAAATCGCTACGCGACTGACATCAGCGACTGACGTCGGCGTAACAGTATTTCCAGCCTAAAGGCTACGTTTGCAGCGGTCGGTTCGTGAATGGGTAGTCATACATAACGAGACCCTTCCGTGGCTCGGAAAGCACAGTCATTGTCATTCGTAGATCTTTGACAGTTGTTACACTCGTATTTTTTAGGCTTTTGACTTAGTCAGAAGCCCAAAAGTTTTGACAGCCAGTCTTACCAAGAGGTATCATGTTATCCAGTAACTGGGATGTCGAGCTCAGATAGGCAGTGGCTCCTAGTAAAGTACTGGTATTCAGCTACATCATCGACATCGTGAGAGTCGCGGGCAACCGATGGATGCAAGTGGCGGATTGTCGTTCGGCGTGGTGGTCTAAGGGAGAGGCCTTTGTTCAGCAGTGGACGTCTTCCGGCTGATGATGATGATGATGATGATTCAGCTACATCCAGTTAGACTGGAAGCCGACCCCAACAGAGTTAGGGAAAGGCTAGGCTGATTGACTGACCATTGGGCTACATAGTAATAACAGCTGAATACCCGATCCATGACTGTGATCATTGAGGAGTGAGAAGAGGAAATGAGTAATCTATAGTCACAGCCAACTGGTTTAATTAGCCGTTTATTTAACCGCCTAGCCTTTTAACTAAACGGTGGCCGTTCATCTAACGGTCTGAATAATATTCAATTATAGTTTAGGCTGGAACTGTAACCAATCACACGCGAGCAGTATTGAAGCCAGGGCACCCTGACCAAATGGGTTAGGTTAGAGCCGAGAGAGGGAAGCGAGACGAGCACTATTTCCTTAGGCCAGGCGGTTAACTAAACGACTAATTTAACCAGTTGGCTGCGACATATAATACAGGGTGGAATCGAAGTCATGGGCATTATTTTAACCTAAGGCACTACTCACGATACTGATTGCATTAGGGCTATTAATACGCAAATCAAAAATATTATTAATGCAAGTAAGGAAAACCTTAAAAATGTAGTAAATCAAATTGCACAAGGCTTATTATTGCAAATAAACACTTAAAGTAATTAAAACAAAATACTTCGTTAACGCCAATAATTGTTGAAATATCAAAATCTTAAAGCGCAGTACAGCGCAAAGCGAAATGTAAACAAACATCACCTGCGCGCGCGCGGGTTTTTCCTTACAAGTAATAATAACAATGGGCTACAAGACATTCCGTCCGGCGGGATTCCCTGAACTCTCTCCGTCCCACTCCCTCACTCGCAAAAATACGAATATCACCCCCGCGCGGGGTATGCTTCCCGCCGCAACACGAAGTCACGAACCCGGAACCAGTGTCATAACGACTGCGCAGGTGCATTGACGCGTAATTGATTTATTGATCCCGTGACGTAATCGCCGTACTCGCCGCTCGCGTCATACGGTGCTTGGATTGCAGTGTATTAAGTGTTAGTGTAGTAGTTGTGTGTGTGTTTGTGTACACGATGCCTCGACCGCGTAATGTGCAGGCTAGGTACACCAACCAACAATACCCACAAATGGTTGTAATTTACGATCGCACAAGAAATTTAGTATGAACTCGTGAAATGTTCCATCGGCGCTACCCGAACGACCCTATTCCTTCACGGGGTCTCATTCCACCAGAACCACTCAGAACCTGTTGGATTTTTCGTCTTTTCACGTGCCAGCACATGCACAAGCTCGTGGAAGAGCACCCGTTTACCCTCTGTCACTTTACCGACAAATAAGGTTTTTTCAAAACAATCCACAAGCTAGGTACGTAAATGTTTTTTTTTAATGTATGTTAGTTGACGTAGTTTTGACCGTCCTAAGCCGGCAAAGTACGAAGGGAAAATTGGAATTTATTATGAATCAATTCATTGGCAACTTACGAATGTCACGTGAGTCGGGCGGGGTCAAAGAATTCACGCCCAAGGACGCGCGTACGGCGTAGTGTACCTACGCATTTGCTATCGAGAAGCGCAACTAATTTGATACTTTGTATGACTTACTACATTTTAAGGTTTTCCATACTTGCATTAATAATATTTTTGATTTGCGTAATAGTAGCCCTAATGCAATTAGTATCATAAGTAGTACCTTAGGTTAAAATAATGCCCATGATTTCAAATGCACCCTGTATATCACTTGCATTATTACATTCATAAAACATCTAGATACAAATAAATCAAATTGAAATGTCTGTTTTTAATGCCAAAATAACAGCTTTATACTAAAATCATACGAATGTATAGAAATACGATATGTATACCTTTACCTACTTAAAAAAAAACTATTTTTAAATTCTTTGTCTGTGTGTTTGATCCGGCTAATCTCCGAAACGGCTGGACTGATTTTGACAAGACTCACTGGCACATGTTATGGAGTAACATAGCCTACTTTTATTTTAGAAAAAGAAAGAAAATCATAAGGTTTTAATGTCACGCGAACGGAGCCCCGGGCAGCAGTTACCTAGTCATAAATAAAACAAGAAATTATTAGAGACTAAAGTATCCGTCAGGAGAAGCTATAAATTATGTAAACACACATTCAGGGGTTCGCAACCTTTGGATCAAACAAAAAAAAAAAACCGTTTTGTAATAACTTTTATTTTTATGCAACGTGTAACGTTAAATGCGCAAAACCTCATACACCCCAATTAGAGCATTGAGTTAAAAGCATAATACAATAACCAAACTATTTTTTTTAAAGCTAACTGTTTTTATTAAGAAAATCGTATTGATCCTAGCATTGCTTTATGCATTCAAAATTGAGTCTTATTGTCTTAAAATAAGACTTATTTTTTTTGGCTCAATCGGCGGATAGTATGGCAAAATACATCATTTTTGAAAAAAAAAACCTATATTAAAAGTAACTAAAATCGATTCAGTAGTCAATTATGAACAAACTATTTTCAGGTTACACGTTGTATAGGGATATAATTATGTTAACACACACATCTAATTATTGTCGTCAGAGGATTCCGAGTATTCTGCATCTGCATTCTGCAGCATTGACAGTGTCGTCGTGAACTTACTTCAAAATGGCGGCCCAAATGCTTACGTTCCAGTACCACAAAACATTAAACGACAGCGCTATATATCGCTAAAATGTAACTCGACCAAGTGAAATTGCTCGATAGTTTCGTATTACACGTATGTTACTTTGAGTTGACTGAATTTGGGATCACATGTTGTTGATTCAATTGTCGCTAAAGAACTTAGTGGGAGTTCTTTTTTTACAAATTGTATAGCTTCTCGTGACGGATGGTTTAGCAGCACCTGTCACGAGAAGCTATAAATTTTCTATACCTAATGCCCGGCATGAGTCGCAATGCCTATTTAATTTTTTTGCACATTCTCCGGAGCTCACACAACAACTTACCAAAGTTTTATAACAATCGGTCGAACCATTTTCGAGTTTATTATAAAATGTTATATATAAGATTACCTATACAACAGTTAACTTTAAATGGTTAGTGCAAGGAAACCAACACATATTTGATATTTCTACGTGTTTAAACCGGAAGGCTTCCTAGTTTTCCCAAGTCTATCCCACTTCGGCAGTTTGGTATTGCCTGGGCACAAAAATATACCTACACTTACAGTTCACACATTTGGGAAACGAATTTATTGATAAGACCTCATGTCTAGTTCACATGTACAAGTAACCATTTCCCTTATCAACCAGTAATTATGTTACTGTGATAATACCATTAACAGCTGCATAGGGTACATTGATTGTGTGTCGAATGCGGATATGCAAATATCAATTTTCCTCGTTCGATTGACTTTACGCACATGTGTCACCTCCTGGGCCCTACACCACAAAACATAAGTCTACAAGTCAAGAAAATTGTTAATTGTACAAAATATTGCGTAACACAGAAATAACAAATATGTATATTGTAGACTTGTCACTACAATTTACGCATTTGTAAGGTTTTCCCGTTATACATATGTGGCATAGAGTTTTGTGGTACAGACACTTGTAAGATTTAGAGCGCTTTCACACTAGTAGCTGGACAAACGCGTTCGATAAACACATGCGCAGCGCAGACGCCGCGACTACGTGGCGCAGGCGTCGCGTTGTCGCGGCGTCAGTGCAAGGCTAAATGAATACGCTGCGATAGCGCCGCAGATGCGCGACGCATGCGCCGCGTTACTGCGGAGTCATGTACAATCCTGTTCATATTCGACCTCTCCCCGCCACCCGCACAGTGGCGCGCGGCTGCGGATTGAACGCCTACGCTGGACAAACGCTAGTGTGAAGGCGCTCTTACAAAGGACCGTGATACTTCTATCACGGTCCATACAAAATCAACCCAATATTTATATTAGGACATTTCTCAATATTTATTCATTTGGCATAAACAAACAGTTACACACATTGTGTCTTATCCAATAATGACATAAGAGTAATTTAAATGTGAAACTCACACCGTTATCCACAAAATATTGCAGCTATCTTCTTGTACATACTCGTATTATTGTCTCTGAACAAATTTGCTTTTTTAATAGCAAGTTTTGTATGGACCGTCAGACTGTAAGGATGGCGTTCGGAAGTATGCCATCTTTTTATTATACTATTTTTTTATATTTTTTTTTAGATACTTTACTGTAGGACGTGGGCCAATTTTTATCCTTCTTCTATATATCTAATTGTTTACAAAGTTTTCTTGTATTGGGCCCTGGTCTATTTCATAAGGAGGAAAACATGTCCATAATTTTACTACAGAACAGATGAAAAAAATTCAAGGTTGCGTTTTCACGTGTTGTCAATTTCAAGTCACGAACTATAGCGTGCTTCGTTTAAAACTATCATCTGAAAATAATATCCGTTGTATGCTGTGTAACACATTTACACGACAAGTTTAGTTCGGTTTTAAAATGTCAGTAAATCAAGGAACATCACATGGACACCTACTATCTATGTTCTACGTTATGTGTTTGGTTTCCGCACTTAGTCCTTCAAGTGGACCATTGTGAGTGGGCCATGGAAGCCGTCCGTGGTTATTTCAACCAGTCCACCTCCTTATACCTATTGTTATATATATGGACACCTACCTATACATCCATAATACTATTTTATAATATTTATATAATATGGATACTTACTATAATATTGTAAATGCTAAAGAAAGTTACTTTTTCACGTCTTAACGGCCAAACGGATTTCGATGAAATTTGGCCCACAGGTAGACCATGACCAGGCAGACCTGGGTCTTCTTATCCCAGTAGTACGTTCCCGTGGAATAATTTCCGACCTCCACGCTGGCGAACAAAAGCTAGTTAATAATAATCGATTAACATATTCTTAAGCTTGCAATAAGGAATACCAAATTAATGAAGAAACCTGTACATACTTTGGAAAGTAACACACTATTAATATTGGCAGCACACGAAGGATTTCCCGCTGTATACGGAGGCGATCAAGTTCTTCAACCATTCAGAGTCTATGGTGCGCATTGCCGTGCGCACTCTTACCCTCAACGTGTACCGAGTACAGGATGCCAGCATGCTCAGGTTCATTAGAGATAGGTATTTAAGACTATTTTTTCTTTTAAGTCAACCCCCCTGGCAAAGTGACTTCGTACCGACATTTCTGCATTGGTGACTTTCTGGGATTGAAAAGCGGCGACAACTTCGAGTTCTAGTTCGAATTGAATTTGGTTTGAATCTACAAATAAATATCAAATGTACGTTAATCCGAATCAATTTCGATTAGATTCAAACCCGAAAGATTTTGGTAGTAAGCCAGCTGATACTCGGTTTTACGAACTGACTTTGTCGTGGCGGGTGGTGTACGGTCCATGATGTTTTATCTAGATGCGTGTCAAAGCTCTATTGATATTGAACTTGAAACGCTTATAATCTACAATTTACGATGTGGTCTAGCTTCGATTTCGACGTAATGCCGCGATGTCGCGCGCCTTGGGTAAACTTAGACTGGTTTCAGTTGCCAGCGAGAGCTATTAGGTGACTGTGAACTATGATGCACAGCCTCGAACTGTGTTAAAACTAATACTTGCATTCTGAACTACTTTCTAGTAGCTTGTAGTCCTAATGTAGTAAATATGTGGTCACCTTTCGACGCCTCGTAATATTAAGTGAACTTTGGTCGGTGATAAGTGCGTTGCGTACCTAAGGCGAAGCAAAGAGCGATCATCAAAAATGAGGCTTACACATATGGACGATAAAATCTTGCAGTCTAGTAGTTCGTACGTGTTTGTTAGTTACTTGTGAATAATAATAATAATAATTTTACTTGGGATAAATGTAGCCTACCATTTAGAAGCTATGCATATTAAATTATGTAGAAATCTCGGTCGTTTTATTAGTGGTCATTAATATGCTAACACAGTTTGCTGTCCCACAGGACGGCAGCCCCATACTTCAGTAATCTAGTTTGGTTTATCGGCAAACACATTCTAGAACTGGACGCGTGTGTCAGAACCGACGCTGAGTAAGTTAGGCTATTATATTACTTATGATTTTGTTTTGGTCTGTTTTGTTATGTTCGGTTTTCATTTACAATAGTTTTATTTTTAACGTAGGTAGAAAATGTTATTGAATTTTCGTTTTATTTTGGAGACTTCTTTTTCAATCAACCGGTTACATACTAAATGTACCAAATTCAAAATCTATTTTTGCAGTATCCGAACACAGACAATATTTACGACTCAAAATTCAGAAATTCTTTTTCCAGCCATCAATCACAGCAAAAACTGGATGACTTGGTAGCTGAACACCTTGACCATCTTCATTATATCAATGACATATTATGTCTAAACATTCCTGACCTAAACGATGTACTGACGGAGCATCTTTTGCACAAACTCTTAGTGCCTCTATACATTTACTCACTCACGTCCGAAAGTGTAAGACGACTGCAATCCTCCTCACCGTACAACCGAGACCATATACAAAGCATAGAAGCTATTACAAGAAACTTAGAAGCTATACTAAAAGGAAAGAACGCAGAATCTCCATCACGAATGACATTCCCCAGGCAGCGACTGGAATCAGAGGACGACCCCAAACCATCGGTGTCGTGCGTAGTGTCCCTGTTTCTGTTATCGCAAGTGTTCCTTATTATAACGCACGGTCCAATTGTCCACGCGCTGGCCTGGATCATATTACAATCAGACTTATCAGTTTTCGAGGACGGCGCGACCAAGATACTAGAAATGTACATTAGCAATGCAAAGTCCAATGTTAAACTAGAATTCTCTAAACCGCAACTAAGTCTAGAGAAGGCTTTAGAAAATACGTCAAGTGAGAGGGACTACACTACCCCAGAATACGCTGGTCCTAAAACATTCGGATATGATACCGATCATTCGAGTTGCGATCTTGATCCCGAGTTAGTTTCGACTTCCCTTCCGTCCACTTCACAAATAAGCGAGTCGTCGAGCATCGGCCACGATTCCACTGAGGATTTAGTTACTCAAATACATCCGGCAAAAACTAGTAGCTCCGGGACCCTCAAAGCGAACATGCCTGACTCGCCTTTGCCCGATTCAGGTATCGAATCGAGTTCGTCGAAAACGAACGAATACAATAACATTACCGATGAAGAGAAACAAAAGTTACTTGGTGCAGGACCGAGTACTTCTGCTGAAAGGTCAGCGACGCTAGACAGTATAATAGAGAGAGAAAGTAAGGAGATTGAAAGGAGGCCGTTTTTGAAGACAATTTTGGACTCCTTGGACTGCAGTGAGAATGATTACAAAGCGTTGTTCGCTCTGTGCTTGCTGTTCGCATTAATAAACAATAAAGGTGAGTGAACATCACATGTGGCCGGTTTGTAGATAATATCGTCATATGGTCCGACCTCTAGGATGCCATTCACCTTACATTATTAGATTTTATATTTAGTTTCTCTTTGTTTGAATTGAAGTCAAATTATTACTTGAATGCTGTAGATGTTATAGAATTGTAAAGCAGCTGGAATTACAAGGTATTTTTGGAATGAACATTTTGAACCTTACCTTAGCGCAACTTCCAAAAAAGCTTGACCTTGATGCCCGCTCGGCCAAGGTTATTGCACGTTGCAATGCTCGATTCAAATATTATTATAAATTATTTGGGCCCAGGCTTAGATTCACGTGTTCGAATTATCATTTTGTACCTAAAATTTTAAATGCTTGTTCTTAATACTTACTAATTTGATCTATTCTCTGTCTTTTGCTTCCTTTGGATTATATAATAGTGGGTAAGTTAGTTTCACTCATGTTTCATTTTCAATCTTTATACTCACATTGTTAACGGAACATAAACAATATTATCCTTTAGAGCGGCTTGGCACGCAATTATATCCCTCAGTAATGTATGTTACGATATATTTCGCAAAGGTCAAAATGACACAATCATACTACCAATTTTTTTTTTCTGTCGATGCTTGGAAAAAAAAATCAGCTGTTTAATTTTTTGACCCTGTAGGATCACTTTTGTATGAAACATCGGATTTTTTTTATTAACCTGCGACTAAGGGGTTTGAACATCTTTCTTTGGAAGCTGGTATATCGACCCGCCGCCATTTTGATTTTTTTTTTCCAAAGTTTTCGCACACGATGAAAGTAGTATATATTTATGGGACAAGGACACGTATACAAACAAAAATGTCAAGTAATATGGTACTCTAAAGTGTCACGTTTCGATATGCCACAAAGATTCGAACCCCTTTCTTCTCTTGGGGGGTCTAGAATTCATGGTAGGTAGGTAACACGGGCTTGAGTCCATAATTCCACTCCAATGCGCGAATTTTGGTTACGGTAGAATTTATGATAACAGTATGCGCGTCGAAGTACCTTACGCCATGAATATAATGCCTGTATTCAGGCTGCAATAATATCACTGTACTTCTACTTACTCAAAACATTAAAAATAGATTTTTAACTTGTTATCGTCGTCCCACAAACTAATAATATATATTTTCTTATTCTAGGAGTGAATACGGAACTACTAGACACGTTACTATGTCCTGAAGAAGAGATAACGTCTGGGTCACACGAACCCAGTGGCATCGCGAGCGCAGCGCCCTCTGGCGATACAATGTCGCCACCGCCTAAACAGCACCCGCTACAGAGCTTCAATGCATTGCTGATATCGAAGCTGATGGCAATCGCGAATTTAAGCTGTAAGCCTGGTTAGTAACTAATAGTTTTATCCAGGGGAAAAATGTTGCGTTTTCTTGTAACAGTTTTTTTAATATTTAAACTAAAGGAAATACAATGTAAGAAACACACTAAAAGGGAAAATGTAGTTTTGAAAGTTCTCCAAAAAATCTAGAGCAATATAGCGTTTATGGAAGAATGGCCGGCGAAGGCAATAAACATGTAAGAATAAGAAAGCTATACAGGAGAACTTTGCCCAACTGTGGAACAAAAGGTTGGCAAACTAGCGCCCACCGATCAAAAAGCAGGCTCTAAATAATCTGTACCTACTGATACCGATTGCTACGATATGTTTGATGGCTTATAATTCTGACTTTTATAATCCGTAAGTCTCTTAATGAGTATTTTCGGAAATGACACTTCAAACTTATAACTGCCTTGTTTCCTTCTAGCATCAAAAGTCCGCCTAGTAACCTTAGAACTAAGCGTCACATTGATGCGCGTGGCCATGTGCGGCGCGGGGGGCGGGGCCAGCGCTCGCCACGCCCCCGCGGCCGACGCACTGCGCGCGCGCGCTGCCGCTCTTGCGCGGAACTTCTACAAGTGCGATGACATCTTCCTTGACATGTTTGAGGATGAGTATGTAATCAAATGTCAGTGTTTTAAATACCTAGTGTGAAACAGATCATAGTGAAAGTGGCGGAAAAGAGAACTATTAAAGACAGCACTGTCATCGCATTTCTATCCGTGCCGCACTCGACAAGTTTAGAAGATATGTATTATTAAAATAACTGATAACCTGAAAAGGGGTCATTCTACTCATTATGAATAACTTTTATTTGAAAGAAAGTTGTTCATAAACTATATAAATAAAAATCAATTGCCGTATGTATGAAAGATTGTCATTTGAGATCGGTTCGATCGATTTGGTTGATGTTTTTTTTTTGTTGTGATTGTAATTGTCAGGATAGTATGAAATAATATTTTTGGAAAATCTACCGGAAAAATCGAAAATTCACCCGGGCGACCCGGGCACGAATAGCAAGTGATGAATTCAATGATTTGCAGGTTTTCAGTTATTTTAATTAAGTACTTACACCTTGTATTGAACTCGGGATTATTCATGCAATTTAAAATGTAAATAGGCTCGAGATTATCTTAGAAATTAGTGTACCTATCGCTTATTTTATCCATTTCTATGAATGTGAAGTCGTGGAGCCAAACACGACATCTCAAAAAACTACGTAGTGTGAGAAGTCCCTTACTAAAACAAAATTTAGTCCTGGCCTAAGACAATAACTTTACGTGGGCGGCTTATTATAAAAATGCCAATCACATGTCCGATAACATTTCTTTATCACACAAATAATGGCAGATATCCATTATCATTATTAATTACACCCATAAAAACTGTTATTTGTTAATGTTTTGTTATCATACAAACGAATGTCACAAAACTTTCCGTTTCTAACAGCAAAAACTTTTTGCTCTTGTTATAATAGGTGTTATATTAAGCTCAAAAAATATTTGATTGCAAATAGTGCAAAAATATTATAAAAAACTCTAAAAGCTTAGAAATTGCCAAGTTATAAACGTTTTAAAATACTGCTAGACAAAGACGGGACCATCACAGAAATGATGTAACTTCATACTAGCGCCATACATTGTCCGCTCCGCGCGACAAGGACGGGAATAACCCCCTCCAAAAACTTTGAAAGCGTGTAGCTTCTCATTGAAATAAAGTTGATATTTGTTTAACTTGAAATAGGGTAGGGTAGTGCGCAGTGCTTCACACCACCAGACGCTGCTATATTCCTAATAATATAATCTTAATTATGAAAAATGAAGGAACAGTTAACCGCATGTCAGTGGTAACAATTTGACATTGACAGCGCCTTTATGATGTAGCAGTAAGGGCGATTTTCTTAGTGCAAGCGTTACCGTTTTGTGCAGTTAACTATACTAGTATCCTGTATTAACATAGTAATGTGTATCTTATTTGTATAGATACTGCGAGACGAGCAAACGGCCACTGAACGTGGAATGGCTGTGCATGGACGCGGCAATATTGTTACCGCCTACTAGAACGCCGATGTCGGGTATCGCCTTCGCCAAAAGACTACCGAGTGGAGAGGTAAATCATGTATGATGTAAACATACTGTAACTACGTATTTATATAATAAACTAGCTGCGCTCCGCGTGTCCATACACTCCCTTAGACACAGATTATCAACATTTCAAAATCAAAACAAATGTTATAGGGCTTTGAAGATCGGTGGCATATCTAACTGTCCGCCATTTTTTTTTTCAAAATGGCGACCACGCATGGAACCTCTATAAATCGACAGCTGACATCAATGAAACTATTAACTATTTTTTTATTAAAATTATGACTCACAAGAGGGCTTAAAGTTTGTTTTTAATATTTCCATACGATCCGTGTCTTATATATTTATTACAAACTAAACTTACTTATATTGTATTTTTACCTAATTTTTATGTTTTTTATCTAATGAAATGGAGGCCTAAAAATGATTCGCTAGATTGCTTAATTCAATTTGGCCATAAATAAGCAGTATACTTGAAATTTTGAAAATTTTCGAAAAAAAACAAAAATTAGGTAAAAAAAAATATATTGGTAAGACTTCGTCTAAGACAACCATAGCTTAAATGGTTCTAAATTGTCTGTACTATCTTCGCCTTAAAGCTTTGCACCCTTCTTCCAATCACCCTGTATAATTATTATTGTAAAAAATATTATTGTTATTTCAAACAGATGGAAAGAGCGCGGCGAGCAATACGCACCTTCTTTCTGATCCGGGACTTATATTTGAAGCTGACCGGGAAACCTGAAACACAGCTGCCTCTAACTAACCCAGTGCCGTTCGTTCAAGTTGGGGACGTTTTGGACCTCAGTAAGCACATATTTTCTTTTATATTTCATCATTTTCTTGCCTTTATCCCAATTTATTTAAGAGTCGGTGCATCATGTCTTTTTCTTCCTTACTTCTCTATTATTTGTCATTTCAGTAGTCACCCCCCCCTTTCTAACCATATCATCATTTACACAGGCCATCCCTCGTTTCTTTGGTCTTCCCCTACTCTTATAGCCATCCACATTCATTCTCGAAAGTTCCCTCACGACATTTACCTAATTCATCCACATCGCATTCTCTTTTATATTTCTGAATTATGTATAAATTACTTTACAGTAAAACAATTCGGTCAACTAAAAACAGTAGAATAGAGTCTTTCTTTACTGAAGAAAAGCCGAATTTTATAAAAGCACTACTATTATTCAATAAAACCTTTGTTTATTACACCAACTCCTGGCCATGTTCGCAGAAAAAAATATGGTATCACCATTAACGAGAACAGAAAAAATAAATTAAGAATAAAATTATATGGCATCTGAATTTTTTTGACAAAAAACAGCCTGCACTGCTTGTTTATTTTTAAGTAGGTAAACCTTTTTGAAAATGTAATTCAAATTCAATGTTGTTCATGCAATCAGGCTGTATTTTGCACATACATAGGTCACGAGTTCGATTTTTGGAAAACGAGTTTAGAAAATGGCGGGATTTTATTTACATTGATTTTTTTTTCTTTTTACAGATGATTCTGATCTCATCTCTTGTGATATTATACAAAAAGACGGCACATGGCAGCATAGGTTTCTTGCAGTAGACAATATACAAATAATTTTAGTAGAACCGGACAAGCAGAGGCTAGGATGGGGTGTCGCCAAACTTGTTGGAAGTCTTCAAGACTTGGAAGTAAGTTCACATTTACTTATAATAAAAATAACATTCATTCAATCTTATCTCTTACGAGTCAAAGTTGATTTTTCAAAAAATAATCGTTATCATTGTGTTTTTTTGCGTTCTAGATAAATCAGGTACCAAATCAATGTAATTTTAGTTTTTCTAGTACTTATTATTTTATACCATAGAATTTTAAATCAATTTTAAGTTACGCTTTCTTTGATTTCGTATTTAGCACTTTCTTAAAGAAACAAAAATATATTGCTTCACTTTTTTTCTTGCTTATCACAATCGCAAGCTTCCACACTACTTGAAGCTTCGTAGAGTGAATTTTAATACGTACAGACGCCAGCACAACAAGCTACTACAATCAGTCAAATTTCTTTAATATATTTTCAACTTTATCTTAAAGCATACGGTTCAAAGTTGATTGCGAAAATTTGCCAGTTTTTGGTAGCTTGATTTACTGCGTCTGTACATAGTTACGCTTAATAAGTGCCTTGTATAACTATTATTCTATCTAAAATACTATTTATTGTGTTTTCCTATCAGATACAAGGTGATAAAGAGGATCCCCGTTGTCTGCATCTAACCATACATAAGCCGCGAGTAGGTGCGTCGGGCGCACTACCGCGCACCGTACTGTTACGAGCCAAGTTCAAGTTTGACGATCATATACGCAGTATGGCTGCTAAGCAACGTCTTACTAAGGTACAATAATTATTTAGAACATTTCATTCTGCGTGCTGGCTACCGAGTGTAACTTTTTTATATAAATTTATTCTATTGGTAAATCTTTTGTCAAGGTATTTTTATAGTTTATGTTTATAGTAGTTATTTGATAGGATGATGATATTTAGTAAATCAATGGCCCCGATTCTGTTGTTCACAAACGAAACTAAATTTAAGTTCAGTGTATCTTTTTCATTCTATTTCATTGCGAAAAGGACAGAAGATAAAATATTGGTTTATTCCTGTCAAATTAGATAATCCATAGACAAGTTAGACGTGATTAAAAAAATGGCTACTAAAAATACGTCAATTTACGTCAGACGCTGACTAATTTGACAGGACTAAACTAATATTAATCTTCTGCCCTTTTCATATTGAAATAGAAAGAAAAAGTTGCACTGAACTTAAGTTTAGTTTAGTTTGTGAACAACAGAATCGGGGCCATTGATTTACTAATGATAGATTTGATTAGGTTTGTAAGAACCGTGGGGTAAAATATTTTAGCGCGGTTAGATCGATTATGTTAAGCTACGCTTGCCGCTGTTGGTTCGTGGATGGGTGACCATTTTTACATACCAAGACCACTCCGTGCCTCGGAAAGCACGTTAAGCCGTTTGTCTCGGCTGTCATTTATGAATCTTTGACAGTCGTTACGGGTTGTCAAAAACTCGAAGGCTGACAACCAGTTAACAAGGGGTATCATATTACCCAATAGCTGGGTTGTGGAGGGCAGAGAGGCAGTCGCTCCATCTAAAATACTGGTGAATACCAGTATTTTAGATGAGCTGCATCCGGTTAGACTGGAAGCCGACCCCCACATAGTTTGGAAAAGTCTAGGCAGATGATGATATAACCTAAACCTACTTCTTCTTTTTAGCGTATCGATGGAAAAAAGGTTAAATACTTTTGGCCCATAATTCAGCTGCGCGATCTCTGTTCACTGACTTAAACCTACTTACAGTTAGATCAAGTAACAAGTTCTCTATGTATTTTTTCACCGGTTTTAATAGTATTGTTGCCCAGTTCGTTTATAGGTAGCTAAAGCATCGATTGATCATTCCGCATATAATCTTTTGTTACCAGGGTCGCACGAAGTCCCGTCAGAAGAAGATGCAGCAGATCGGTCGGTTACTAGAAGTGTCAGGCATGTGCGCACCTTCCATGGCACCACGACATCGGCCTTTGTTTGCCAGACCAGCATTAGCCACTGTACGGCGGTCCACAGGTAAATATTTTTGTAACCTGCAGTGCTATTCTATAAAAATCTCACCGTGAAAACTAAGATGAAGTGAGCTGTCGTTCCGTCTGATGTTAGGGATTGCCCCTATTGCTCACTTCACCTAAGTTATCACGGTGAGATTTTTACAGAATCGATCGGCTGATCAAAAAATAAAAACTCTTTTTTATTTTTTTAAATTATTAATTTTAAATTATTAATAACTTATTTAGAAAAGTATTTAAAAATTTAATAATATTCTAAGAAGCCGTAAAACCGAAACCGTATTTTGAAGAACGTTCGCATTAAAATCTGTCAAAAACCACTAATTTACCTATATTTTAGATAAGTCGAAATTGTTTGTCGCTGAGATGAAATTGCGTCTGAGACTTGATCTTCAGGTTGTTGACGAGCGATTTGATTGAATCGAGGCGCTAAATTCAGTCAGTGTGGTTATTTTTGAACGAAACACTTCTAATTATTCTCCCTTGTCTATTTTTAGTCTAAGCTTCTAGCTTCTATACTTACTAGCTGTAATTCCGAATGGGTACGTATTGTGAACTTTAAAAACAATTCAAGTTTCTAGCTTACGGTTAGTAACATGATATAATAACTTTCATAAAATTCACTAGTTAAAGTAACAAACAAACCAATGCATAGAATTATTAACCTCTTTACGGAATCAATATCACACTCTATACAGTATTGTCGGTAGGTGGAGAAGATGACACAGATCGACGCCTGCGCAGGCCGAGCGGACACATGCTTAAAGATGGTATCGTTGTTTATCGGGAACGTACTACTAGCAGAGAAAGGTAAGCCATCAAGAAAATTATTAAGTAAACCTGCTTTTTGTGGTTGTTATAAAATTTCACTAAGGGAAAGAAAATCGTGTTTACCCTAGCATTACCTACTTATTGCATTTTAACTTATTGGGTTGAAATAAGATTTATTTTCTTTGGCTCAATCGGCGGTCAGTATGGCAAAATACATAATTTAAAAAAAATACCTATATCTATATCGATCTTACTACATAACGAGTCGCCATAATCGCAATGCAATAAACACTTAATTAATGACCTTCGCTTCGTCTTATTATGTTTTTCTGAAAGACTTACCTTTAATGATAAAAATAATAGTTTTAATTACGAATTTTATGATTTTTTATATATTTTTTTATCTCTTTTATTTTATAGTAGTGTATCACGAAGCAGCAGCGCGCACGGATCTCGTGAAGGTTCTCCGCGTTCGCGATCTGAAGAAATACCTATGGAAGACATTAAGAGGAACGCAGTAGTTTCCAGTCTAGCAGCCCCGCCCGTCGCACAACAGGTATTTACCTACCTTTACCTTGAGTCGTCTTTGTCTTGTCTAAACTTCAATTCAGAATCTCAAATAGTTATCAAGTTTTTGAACAACAAACTCAATGTCGTACATGACAGTTGAAATTCCATTACAATCGAATTTTTTATTGGACTTTTTTTAAGAAATGCTTACTTAAAAACCCACTTAGAATACAAAACACTAAAGTAAGTAGTTGAGTGAGTTCAAGTATAAATGTTAGCCAATGGTATTCCACTGCTGGACATGACATTCTCAAACCATACTAAAAAACTTCGTTTATTTTAGTGTTAATAAGAATAAGGCCTTGAGGGCGCCACCAACGTTGAATTTTTGGTCGGTTATAAAAATCTGCTGTTTTATACAAAAGTACAACCGTAAACGTTCAAAATGAATGGAACAATAACTGACGAAATATTTATACACTATCTTTACAATTCGGTATGTAAAGAAAAAAAATCTTACGCTGATTCCAAAACCATTTCGAGATTTAAGGTTTCTTGACTTAATTTTTCTATTTTTAGCGCTTAAAATTATAAGATGGAGTTTATTTTAACATAAACACTTAATACCACTTGACTTTCATTTGACCTCCAAATGACGTCACAAGTAAGCAGATTGAGAATACTTTCGGTGCCTCCTCTCATCATATATATGATAAAAAGTTAGTCATATAATGTCAACTATAGGGATGACCATAATAATATATGTAATGCAGTTGTGCGAAAATTTCGGCCTTTGAATGGATTCAAATCAAACATTGAAAATCTATTCACACAAAAAATCTAAATCCCGAATTCTGAATTATTGTTAATCGATCATTATAATGATAGCTTAAATAAAATGCATTCCCTTTAAATTAAATTATTAAGTATAAAATCATTCGAACTATTTTGTAACCACAAATGGTGTTGGAAACTTGCAAATATAACTAGGTACTGTAGCTGCTTGTTATTGGTTTGATTTTGATAATGACATATTAATAATACCTATTATTTAATTTAATTATATATTATTAGTCATTTCTGTCCCACTGCAGGGCAAAGGCCTCCCTTCCCTCCTTCCACTTATCCCTATACAAAATTAATAACTGTATTAAATAAATGTTCAATCGATTATGTCGATCATTCCCACCTCTAAAACTGTCTAGTGTCATGCTTGAAGTTTCTGATGTCAAGCAAAAAACGTCAAATTTAGGATTTTTATTATTGTTTTATACGTGGCATAGATATTGAACTCTTTAGCCTACTTTTGAAGCAGAATTTAGAAAATTTATTTAAAATTAATGGCTGCTTAGAAAACCAAAATTTTGAAAATAGTTGCATAAAATAACTAAATCTATAAATTAAAAATATAAAAAAAATACCTGAAAAAAACTTTACATACCCAATTTGCGCGTCAGTCTCTTACACCGTCTATATTTTTCTTAGCCCAGTCAATGTTCGGCAGTGGACATCTATCGGCTAGATAGAAAGCCTTATCCTACCCACATACCTACTGACCCAGATATTGTTTTTGATTCCGAACAAATCTCATCGAAACAAGAACTTATCAAACGATGCAGACGAGCAGATGAGTTTACATGAACAGTCGAACATCCATATTCTGTAATGTATGTATTAACTGTAATAATTGTAACAATTATTATTATGTTAAAACATGGACGTAGCCAAAGTTCAAGTAAACGTGGCGGAGGGAGGTTAAATTAATTTTCTCCGTATTCCTTATTGTTAAATTTTTACAGTTATTATTCTTTATTATTAGTATCAACAAGACCGTTTTGTGACTAATAGTCAATTTTTATTTTTGAGCAGAAAGTTGATCATCTTTTTTTTATGGCTTCTGTACTAGAATCGAATATTGTGAATCAAAATACACTTCAGACACCCGAACAAAAACATCATTCAACAAAATAAATTTATGGTAACCTATTATCTGATATCCTTTTTTTTCGTGCGAAAACCAAAACAACCATTTTTTTGACAGTTGCCCGATTCGAGACATGCTATTAAAGTTGTGCCTAAAAAATCCTGGCTACGCCCATGTCTTAGCAGCTGCACAAATCCACCATATTTCCTTTTCAGAGTCAACCAAGCACATCGGCCACTCTCCTTAAGCCGAGTAACTCATCAGAAGAAACATCTTTCATTTCGAGCGAGCCTTCACGACCGAAACGCATCAAGGGGCTCGTGGAAACCATATGATATTAGCTGGCACCTTTCGGAGAATTGCACGGTAAATGCACTTAATCTCTTTGTCAGTAACTAATATGATCAAAACGAAGGATTGTAAGGAATTGTGCGATGTTAAGCAAAAAAGATGTGATAAGAAACATGTCATATGATTATGACGCTATGGACAAAGGCCTTTGAAACCTTTTTGTATTAAGAAAAAGTTAGAAACTATAGTGAGGAGTTATAAGGGGTAGTGGGATGAATAAGTGGCTCAAAGACGGATGTTATAGTACTACAAAATTTAATTCTGGGTCAACGATCTCTGTGGTCCTTCCCCCTAAATTAGGAGAGTAAATATTGATGTCATTACTTAAATTTTCACCTTTATAATCAGTGATGTGATGTGATATTTAATTTTTATTTATTTACATTTTACTGACTGTTATATTTTGTTTTTATTTTTGACGAATTACTGTTTGGATTGAAGGCTATAACATTTTAACGTAGTTTATTAGATGTTTGTTTACATATTCCGATTGAAAATCCTGTGGAGTGTTGTTTATATAGATGTAAATTAGTGACGTTTCATGGGCATGCTCTAGTTGACAATAAATCCGAGATGTTAGAATTTGTCTATAGTTACACTTCAAACCACTACCTATACATGATCATGTTTAAAAAAAAAAAGCTTTTATTTAAAAAATATCACTGACCATCTTTCAAGTATGTATTCTTTTGACGTTCGTCCATGGGTAAAGCGCAAATTGTTAAAGATTTTCATATACTGAATTGGCAGCTTACAAGCTGAGAAAAGTGACATCATATCATACGCATTTCATGAAAATCTAAGATTTTCAAAACTTCATAGAAGTTTTATTTTGAACCTTAGTGGATGTCAAATATATCTTTAGCCTTAGGTATCACATAGGCGATGAAATATTAAGTTTTTCTGCGTTCGACACTCTTGTAAGTATTATTTCAGTTACCACTAAAACAATAATTAATTTTTTAGGTACTTCTTAATTATTTCTTAATATTTCAATACTAGAGTATGTTAACTTTATTGTCCTAGAATAGTCTTCGTATCAACACTTCCATTCAAGTGTTTAAATACTGTCAAAGCTGATACTATGACGTTTTAAAATTAAAATAATCAATTTGCAGACTCAATAAATAAATATTAAAATGAATACGCAACTTAAAAGATAGAAAAGTAGTTTGACAGTATGTGAACACGTAGCATTTAACTTGAACTAGATAATTGACAAAATAACACGAAAAGATAAATTTTAGGATATTTCATAGTGGTTATTTTTCTAAAAATTAACGGGTTGAAACTCTTGTTACGTCCACATAGTGTACGAAGAGAAATAGAAAGAATTAAAGTGGTTTCACACAAACAGTATCTGAAATTCAATTGCTGTGTGTGTGAAACTATCTGTGATCGAGTTTGCGTTGGTTTAAAGTATTTTAGTCCCTAATCAGAATAGGTGAAATTTAAATAATTCTTCAAAAGTCCAAAATATTTCTAATAACAAATTGAACTAGCTATTTGATACAGTATTGATAAACAATCTTAATGTTAAAGTACTATAAAATATGGTTAAATATTACAAATTAATTGACAACGCAAACTCTAATATTAGATAGAAAGAAAATATAATGTATTATTAAATATTTATGTATCGTATTTTGTATTATGTATGTATTACGTATCTTAGTAAAGTATTTATTCCTTATTCGGTGTTATGTGTCCCATTTGCTGGCCATGAATTAATTCGACGGTTGTATATGTACGTAAAATTAGTTATCGAAGCTTGCTTATGTATTGCTCATTTCACGTCCATAGAAAATATAATAAATAATATTATTGTATTGCTATTTTACTAAAAAAATAAGTGATCTTTAGGAGCAAAATCCTTCGTAACGTTTAATTTTGCTAATTTTAAATTTTGACTTTTAAAACTGTCAATAACTTGCAATAAAGTCATTCCTTTTAAGTTTGAATTTACAAAATGTTACTTATATAAAAATAAACTAAAAAAAAACCGACTAAGTTTGACTCTACGAAACAGATCTAACTAGAATATTCTATTGATAAAAAAATTAAGAAGATTTATGTTGTGATTTTTTTTATTTTATTTTAAGAGTTGCAATAATAATTGATGTAAATAAATGTATTTTTATGTTCTTAAATGAAAATATTGTAGTGTTGAAATGAAATATATCACATGTTACATTTATATGCGTTTTGTAATTTAAAATTCTTTGCTCAGGTAAAATTGGGTTAAATAGAAATGAAACGTCATCGTCAACTATATTTTTGTTCTAATTTATTTGATTAATCATCTGCTCTATACACATGATATGCACCAATGCCTATAAATAATATAAACGATGATGAACGGTTATGACATAAAATATTTACATTAACGTAACAAAACAATATTACATACCATTGCTCTTTATCATTATAAAATTCTATAATAAAAATTCACTTTAGGTAACCCTTGAGCTATGTCATTAATTTTATTTCAATATCCTCTGGAACTAAACATTAACATTCATCTTTGCCCAACACCTCTTTACATCCTTCTTTTAACAATAACATTTAAATCACAGTTCTGTCCTTTATGTTTTGCACCGCAATTATTTTCCTATAATATAGGAAGGTGTAGAATCCGCACACAGATGTAGAAAATTGAAAACTTCCGAAGTCAGAAAATAGTCTCGTCAAGTTCATTCATGTTAGTATAAAGAAGGTACGATTGTTCTGTCAGCATTTCAAGTGTGAAGCTAATCTGTATCAAAAGAGTTTTGTTCTAGCATTAAAATTCCTTTTTTAGGAAGTATTTCTGATTTATAATTTTTCCAAACTTAGAAAGAGCAAAAAACAGGAATAGAATACATACAAAACTTCAAACTACCCTTAAAATTTAAAAGAACGATCTCTGAACCATACATTAGTTAAAGAAACACTTTATTACAATAAAAAATATTAGTTGAGTAACTTTAATAACACAGCATGTAACTTATAGCATTACGATTTGGTCGTCGCAAAATAATCACAATATAGCAATTTATAAGCGAGGGCTAATAACACACAGACCAACAAAATAATACACACTGGAGATAAAAAAATAACGTTGTCGTTGACATGTATACCTAATGTTACAGTTTACAATTTATTCACAAAATAATGGCAGGGATATTTCTCGCTAATATTACAACATCGTCCATATACAACTATCATGAATTGTACTACAACTAAACCACATCAAATGAAAACAATATTTTTTTATTGAACATAAGCAGTTAACTTGTGACCAGTAATTATTGCTATTTAAAGAAGACAGTCGATTTATCACTTCTTAATCAAAAATAAACTGATACTTACAGGGGTTTGGTAATAGCTGTAAGCTGTTTTAAAATAAACGTGGCAGTAAGATACGGACGCTCACTCATAAATTACTCTTCTTTTTCGCCGATGTTGTCGATAAAGCACTGTATATTTACATTTATCTATCTACGAAAGAATGTCAGAAGATTCCATAAGCTGCGTTTTGATAACATTCTACAGTGATGCGAGGAATATTATACTTACGTGAAACTTATAAATTACGACATTTTGAACACGGCATTTAATTACGATCAATGAAAAAATATAGTTTGCCATCAAAACGCAGTCGCTATTAGGCCCTAGAACTAAAATGCTTAGCTCAATAGGTAAATAAATCTAGGTTTCACGCCACGCAGTTGTACTTATTAGGACATACGAAAAAGCATCTTCAATGCAAGCTTAAATGGAAGCACGTATATACTAAAATATTAAAATATATTAACCATGTGAAAGCACTAGCCCTTTCTAACCTGGATATTCAATCTAATTTCTGAGTATTTTAGTAATTTCACAAAGTTAACTAGAAATTTCAAGTACAGCAATTGGCGCAAATGATTATTTATTTTAGTTAAATCTAAAGGAACAAAATGTCTATTGGTGAGCATCACGCTTACAATGACGTCACACTAAGATTCGACCTTTCCATTGCTTATTTACACAATTTCATTAGAAATTGAAATTAATTTCTTAACTTTAAACATTGGTGTTTTCAGTACGAACTGTGAAGTGAAAAGTTTTATTACAGTTTTTCTATAAAACGATCTATATAATTTTATATACGTAAATAAGCAGACGAATTTCCCTTCGTAAAATAGAAGTGATGTGATTTCTAACAAGTAAATGAAAACTCGTCTGCTAGTAGACAAAAATAAATGAACCCTGTCACCAGTTTTATGTGCGCTTAGATCGTATTAATCAAAAGTGAAGCGAAAACAATGTCATATATCAGGTGATGTTCAAAATAAAAGTTACATACGACGAAACCTAATTTACTACTAGTTAGTATGAAGAGATGCAAGGAGTGACAATGTTAGTAATGGATATTTATTTCGTTAATGTACACAACACTTTGTTACACAAGCCAGTTAGTCTAAACGAAGCTCATATTTTTCTTAAGATCTATTATGTATACGTCTATTATGTTATTGTGATGTTCAAAATATTTTATACGAATTTTACGAGTATTTCAGGCAACGTGAATTTTTAATTTTATGTCCGTAATAGCGTGTTTTTGTGGTTGCCTAATCGCCAATCGCAATATTTGGACTAAGGTGTGTTGGTTTCGAGTATTTATTAATAAATAAAGACGACAAGAAAATATAAAAATAGATACCAAGAATATGAATGCATTGATTTGTATTGAAGATCAGAATTTAGCGAACGAAAAAGCATATCAACGGTTACAATGATTGTATAATTAAATGGAGTCACCTAAGCGTTAGTAGAGTAAGTAGTGCTCGATACAGACAGCAAGTAAAACAAAGCGAATCTTATCACGAAAATAATCAGTAAGTAATTGACCCTCCTTAGATTTAAACAATTCAAAGTAACTACACTTTAATTTGATTACAAATATATAATTGACAAAAACTAATCAAAAACTTTTACAATAATTTTCTGTTTCGTCTACAGAAACATAATTTTCAAAATATGTTTTTATGACACTCCATTTAGTGTCTTCCACAATAGTCTAGCTAAAATCTGCAGATATACATTTTAATATTTCACTACTAAAGGTGCAAATATTTCTAAAATATATTATATATTTATAAACAGTATTCACTATATTGTGCCATATACAATGCACGCGTAACACACATGTATGTATTATTAATTTACCGTAGTTACTTACACATAAAAACATTACTGTTAGACAGTATCACTTGCTATACACCAACCTTTATGTAATTAGCTAACTATTATATTATATCCTTTGGTGTCTATACGTAGTTCACACGCCAAGTTTATTACATAAAATTAACCGCTTAATTAAGCTGCAAAGTAAGGTTCCTCACTTGTGACCGTTGCGACGAGTTAGTCAACGGGCACGCACGTAGGAGCCGTGACGTCACTCCTCGGTGTCGGCACTCGGCGCTTGAACTACTCACGATTTGTAAGACATAATCAAAATAAAATCAACGCACATACGCCATAACATTTTATACATCAGTTAACAATCATTATTGTCAGTTATAAATCTATTTTTATGAATTTTATATTTAAGTATAAATTCGCGTCTAGTAGTAGGCAGTTTTAAAACAATTATGTTTATAATTATATTCACTATTTAGTTCCCAGCTGCTACGAGGTGTGGTGTTGTATCAGTACTAATAAATTATTCTACTGTCTACAATGAACATCTTATATATCTTAGGATGGACTGTCACGTATTGTTCTCATTCCTCAATGGACTCAGCCAAACTTCAATAGCTTTTTTCACCTAATTCATTCATAAGTGCAGGAACGTTTGCATATTCTAAGAACACACTTTTATGGATATAAACGTTCCTAATGTTTTTAAAACATGTAATTTAACTAATATAGATGCTTAACTATAAAATTCAAATTATTTAGGAATCTGGCGTTGAAGCCATCGTGAAATACATATTATGTTTTGAGAGAGAGATTAACCTGATGAAATGGCTTTAGTATGTATAAGTATTAGCTCTTTACAATTAATTACAAAAAGTTTGGTCGTCAGCACCACACCTCGTTGTGCAGCGTGGCGTCTACTAGCCGGCTGACATGGATGGTTCTAGCACATTCAGTAATTTTCTACACAGTTAGAATTAACGCTTACACTTACATGATACGAGTACTACGGTAAAAATAGTCAAGGATCTGCCAGACGGGTGGTCGGATAGCCCGTCTAGTTGGACAACCAGTCAACCACGCAGCTAACGTATGTCTGGTCTGGCAGACCCTTATTCACTCGTTGCTCAATGAACATGCAGTCGAAGCATTCTGCCACAGAAACTGAACAAAGAGACACGACGTGCAACAAAATACGGTTAACCACTCTACAAATTATAATGTAATGTTTATGAGATGATTTGTTTTTTTTTTTAAATCATTATCCTGGTCTATCTGCAGTTCTCAGACAAATATCAGTCTATTAAGTATGAGTGATTCTTTAAAATTATTATTTTTTGCCTGAAACAAAACCATTCTTCGTCTCTAGAGGTCTTATTTTGTTACACGTCACATACACAAATGTAGGCATTCCAAAAACAGTCAAGTTAGTTCTAGCAAATTATACTTAAAATTAGTTACGAGTATCGATAGGAGTTTGCGAGAATATATCCAAACGTGCAAATAAATCAACGACCTCGTAGCTTATCGAATAGAAAATTCACTTAAAAACTTGTTAAAACTGTCAAGAGTCTCACGCTATCACATAACCGATATCTGTAGCGGTTCGCATCGATATAGTCACATCGTCCGAAGAGTTTGGTAAAAAAGGGGGTATTGCGAAGACGTTTATTGCTTGTGGGTTAGGAGCGCAGTTGTGCGGGGCTAAGCACGAGTTCGCCGTCGGGTCCGCCGGCGAAGGAAACGTTGCGCGGGGGCGGTCGGCGGGTGGGGGCCCCGGCCAGTGCGCTGGGAGGCAGCGGCGGGGCCTGGGCGCCCGGCGCCGGCGACGGGGGCCCGCTGAGCGGTGCCGGCGCCACCAGCCCCGGTGACAGCGGCGCCGGGCCCGCCACCGGGCTGTGTTGCCCGCTCCGCTGCAACGCGCTTTGGTTGGACCCGCTCTGGTGTAACCCATTTGGCGAGCTTGCGCCCTGATGCGCCGTAACCTGTATTCAAAATTAGTTTTAAGAGTCCCTATCAATTTCGCGGGGTGACAACAGAAAATCAGTTTTTTTTAGCGCAATTTTCTCAACAACCTTAAAGTTATCTACATTCTTTTTTTAAATACACAGTTATTTATCACCTATTTATCTCAAAATTGTACACTTAGGTACTAATACCCAGTACCTATTTACAATTTTTTTTTATACCTATTGTTATTTGCTGCCAGTAAGTTATGAAAGCAATTGAAAAACATGGTGTTTCGTGCTTACGTAAAAACGTGTTAGATTTTTATTTTTTGTAATTTATATTAAGTAGTTATCAAAATTTAAAATTGTACACTTACTAGATAAATAGTTGATAAATAACTGTGTATTTAAAAAAAAAACTAGTTAACTTAAGGTTATTGAGAAATTTGCGCTGAAAAAACTTGAATTTTCTGTTTTTAGACCGCGAAATTGATAGGGACCCTTAACCTTAAACGAAGTAATCCTAACGGAGCCCCCGTTAGGATTACTCCGTGCTTAAGTTTGAAATTGATAGACTCATTGGGAAGCTAAGATCAAGTCTCATTTTAGTGAGAACACAAAGTTAAAGAACGTTGTTCCAGTAACTTATTTGATGGTGTTGCTGGCAACGTGATAAAAAGAAGAGTGAGTGTGCGTGCGTGAGTTCCGTATTCATGGTAGAAAAAAAATAATTTATGATTCCCTTGAATAAATTCAAAATATTATATTTCACATAAACCTACATGGACAATTTATGAAACATTGGAAGCAAGGTGCACGGTTCTAATTGGTCGGTTTCTATGGGAAAGAGTCGGCAAGAAACTCCACCATTACGCAATAAGGGTCTCTATTCTGAATGACTCGAGAATTTGGGTCATGAAATCACCTGATGTAGTGGTGGTGGGTGCAGCGAGGCGGTGCGGTACCGGCGCAGACGCTCGTCCTCCTCGCCGCTGGACAGCGAGGACACATCGCAGGACGACGCGTCGAGGCGGCGCGCGGGCGAGCACTGCGCGGGCCCGGCGCGGGGACCCGCCGCGGCCCCGCCGCCGCCCCCCACGCTCCCCGCCAGCGGCATCTCCTCGCCCTCCCCGCACCCGGACAGTCTGGGAGCAACAGCAATGCTTGCAAAAAAGGGTATATTGGATTCAGCTATGGAGCTAGCTTTTGATCTCCTCATCAGCTTCAATCAGCTAAACAACGTCCAGGTCTGGACATATGTAGGCATTCCCCTAGCATCGTCACAGCGACCGATCCTGCACTTCTCGCATCCAGCGGATTCTCTCGACCTTCACCAGGTCTTCTATCCATATTATGGGAGCTTATTCCTGCTGCGGTCTGTTGGTCTCTAACAAGTCCTAAAGCTAAACTGCCTGGGTGGGTAGGTTACCTTCTGTTCTCCTTGTAGATGGTTCGCCGTCGACAGCAAGGCTTCGCAAATATGCAAAAGAGAATACGCAGCAGACAGCACGCGAGACCTGCGACGATGAGCGAAGGACCCACCAGCCGCAGGGCCGGAGTCTTGAAACCCTGGAAGAGTTTTTTATCACTTTTTATCATTTGTTGTATTTAATGCGATAATTCATAGTTAAAGAACAAAATTGTAGAAAAAGTCTACAGCTTCGAAGGTATTAAAAGTCGTGCCATTAGAATCTACAACTTGCCACCAGTCAGGATTTAACTGGGTCCAATACCTACTGACTGAACATAGTAGAGTACAGACGCCAACACATCAAGCTACTACAATCTGTCAATTTCTTTAATAGTTTTCAACTTTACCGCTAAAACATAAGGTTCAAAGTTGATTGGAGAAATTTTACAGTTTCGGGCAGCTTGATGTGCTGGCGTCTGTACATCGCAGCCACGTTCCGGCCGCGTTCGAAATCAATTTAGCTTTTCTTGAAAGTTTCATTTGTTTTCTATGACAAAATCTTCACCCTGATATCGTACCGTCATCACATTCAATGTACTGTTTTTGTTTATGAAACACTACTTGCAAAGTACCGTCAAATGTTAGCAAGCTTGTGAATATCAATGGTATGGTTCAGGACTGTGGTGGTACGGCGCCTATGACTCTATTCTACTAGCAGGGAAGAGCTGTGGTGGTAAAGGCGTGCACAGCTGGGTGGCAAAATCTAATATATTTTGCCGCCCAGCCGTGCCGACCCCAACAAGTGTCTAGTGAAAACACCACTAACCAATATGAAAGGGGTAATGATGGTTTGTATTGTGGAATTCAGTATCAGAATTATCTACTATCTCTGTGTACAGAGGCCAGCACATCAAGCTACCCCAATCTGTTAGATTTTCCCAATTGAATATGAACCTTATTCTTTTGTGCTAAAGTTGAAAATCTATCAAAGAAATTTGACAGATTGGGGTAGGTTGACCTGCTGGCGTCTGTACAATGCAGCTTAGATTGGAAATTGACATCGACATTGGCGCCGATTCCCTTGTGCACGAACTAAACTAAATTTAAGTTCAGTGCCTCTTTCTATTTCATTAAACAAAGGACAGAAGATAAACATTTGTTTACAAAACGTAAACGAAACTTATACGTACTTACGTGCGTACGTGGAAACGTATTTTCCTTCTTTCTTCTTTTAATCCTGTCAAATTAAGATGATCCATAGGCAAGTTTAGACGTGATTAAAAAATTGGCTACTATAAATACGTCAGGTGCTGACTAATTTGACAGTCTGTCCTTTTGTTAATGAAATAGAAAGAAAAAGATGCACTGAACTTAAATTTAGTTTGTGAACAAGAGAATCGGCGCTATTGTTGGGAAAACATTTGAAGTATAGGTTTACCTAAACAGGTTGGTACTAAACACCTAGGTAATAGGTATCATATCCAGCACTTTATCGCGTTTGCTAGTGCCATAAATATGAGACTTCGCAATGTGCACGGCAAATGGACATAAAAGGACGAATCTACGAGTGCCTGTCGACGTCTCCTATTGTCACTCGCTACACAAAGGGCAACTTGTGCTCTTTTGAAACTTTTATGCACCCTCTTGCAGCAACGGTGAAAGTTTATGACGATAAGCATTTTGTGTAACGAGTTTTAGGAACATCAACTGAGTTATTTAAAGGTTGCGTTATCGGTTTGTCAAATTACGATAAAACCATCTAAGTAGATTACACACGACGTCATATCAACCTATACATTTCCAGTTTTAGCTGACCTCGCATTGTATAAGCTTTTCGTACAATGAGAAGTCAGCTTAGACTAGAAATGTATACTTAGCTTGATATTTCATAGTGTGTGGTATTTTACTACACCGCTACAGCGTGTGATCAGGCCTAGACCTGACCACTCATAGTGGGTACCTAGCACCTATACTGCTACCCAAGCTGAGATGAATGAGATTCACTGTCATCTTAGCTCTCTGGCGGATTTATGGTCTTCGATCAATCCATAATTAAGTATGTAACTGAACGGATTGACAGCAGGCCAGTTCATAGAAGCCCCGCTACGAGGGGCTGTTTATGTCAAAATGGAGAATGGTTAGGAGAGCTCTAAATCAACAAACTACGTCTCAAAATTAAGACAAGTTGCAACTTACGCGTACCTTGTCGCCGGTGCCGACGAAGTAGACGACGAGGCCGAGCGCGAGCGTGCCGAGGCCTGCGTAGAGCAGCCGCGCGACGCCCCACGTGTCGCCGGGTTCCCGGTCTGCCTCGCCGTCCGATTCCGACGACGACCCGTACGAAGCATCTCGCACCTGGAAATGTTGATAATCATGGCTTAGTGATGGACTTTATACCAGTATTTTTTTATGAAATCTGTAATGCCCAGACTGAAATAATCATCAAGCTGTACGCTCGTTTTCTTGTTTGGAGGCACACCTGTTTATTCCTAATTTGATCTTTGCCAAAACCTGTTCAACCACATTTAGCATTGTAAGCTGACTAAATTACGTAGCTGTCTAGCGTCTAGCTCTAGCATGAGAACTGATTTTAATCCACATCCAACCATAGAGCAGGACACTGGTGCTTCAGACTTCACTGGCGGAGTAATATCTATTTCACCATCAATAAGAAACACGTCAGTAAGAAACTTGAAGACAGACAATGAAGGCAATTTATTTATTTATTTATATATACTTTCTTGTACACCACAAAAATACAACGAGTAAAAATACATCAAACACTACAAAATATACAGTTTGTGGCCCTCAAAAAGGTCAGTAAAAAGGCACGCTGGAAAGTGTTCGCCACCATGGATTTGAGCTCGAAGCTCACCAATTTCATAAGTACAACAAGTATTATACCCGGTTGTTCCTGTGCCATTTGCCGGTCGGGATCTTGCCTTGGCGCGCGCCGGGGTGGTCGCCGAGCACGGAACAGCGCCTCGCCGCGCCGCCTGCGCCCGCGCACCCTCCGCCGACCGATAGCGCCGCCGCCTCCGCCCAGGCCGCGCGTCCAGCCGCGCACTGCACAATACAACATACACAGGTAAACTTCAAAATTCAGAACCTTTACGATACTTATTAATTACCTAGTTTTCGAAACAAAAACGCAATTTCATATATGAAAAAGTTCAAATTCCATTGCTTACGTTTACGGCTTAGGCCTTGTACTAATTGAAGGCACACAAAACGTATTAGAAATATGTATTTCAGATGTATACATGCATCCTCAAAAACATAAAAATATTCAAGCCATGACATAGATTTGGCTTTGTTTGCTATCATCTTATTTTACCCGTTTGTTTTTATAGGGATGGCAGTTCAATTGAAGATTTTAATGCACAGCAATTTCCTCCGTGCTGAATTCATTGCGTCAAGTGCAGAACGCTGATGGTTTAATAGAGCATTTCGTTCTTCAGTTCCGGACAAGATATAGGCAGGTTTGTACGTCGTATAAAGAGTTGCAATTATAGGTACCGGATCTCACTAATTTTTTTTAGGTTTCCTTTAGGTTTAAATATCGTGTGAAATTCTCGTTAAACCATAACTACCTACCTAACATGTTTACCAACTTGCCTCTTTGTTTTCTTTAAAGATTTTATATCCAAAAACAACACGGCCACATATTGTCTTGTAGGTAAAACGAAAACATAATTATATCCGATAGTAAACCCAATAAATACATTAAAATTCAACCTTTCCTCGGTAAAAAATTGTTGATACAAGTCACGATTTCGATAAACAGAGAATGAGGACATATAGGCAATAGCCGGTGGATTTGAGAGCATATTACACGGGGTATTGAGCCGCCCGCGATATATCATGTGCACACAAGGAAACACTGACTGCAATAAAAATCCTCTAAAAGTGGCTATAAACAAGTCTTACAAACAGCAAAAGGAAGCTAAGAATCGAAGACTCTCGATATATCAAACAAGTTATTCCGATGTCCCTCGCGTTCGCGTCTTATTGTTCGTAGGGTTTTGATTTACGGAAGTGGATTACTTATTGACCTATATAATGGACGTTTTACTCTTATTTTATAAGTCCACACCACGCTTGTGTACGGGTAAAATCCTAACTATGCAAATTGTCCGTTTCTGGGTCAATAGAGAACGTAAATACTGAAATGATTGCGTCTAATAGTCAGCTTTACCGAGCCTACTAAAATATATATCGCACGGCGATGTTTCCACGAGCCGTCATTTTTCAAACACGGCAATTGTCTATGCGGTAACAAATAGCGTAGAATCATTTATACGTTTGGTTAGTATGAACTATGAAGTTATCTACCCGACTTAGAAAACGCAATCAAACTTTTGTCTGAAATGGGAATAGAATTTAGGATCGTTACATCTCACAAGCATTATTGGTACAAAGTCTCGTCTGCTTCATAATCTATTGTCACTAAATATAATAAATCTTGTAAATAATAGGTAACCTAATAGGTACCTACCTCTCATTCCTTTGAATAAAAAGTCAAGAAAAACGTGCAATAATAGTCTTAGTCCCAGCGACATCGAAGCCCACATTATGTTAATTTGAACTTCTTTGTGCAAATTATTACAACTTGATTTATGTGGACAAAAATGTTATTACACGGTGGGCGCGGCACACGCCACCTCGTCATGCGAGCGGCTTAAATGTTTTAAAATTATACTGAATTTCATATTATACTGTGGTTGATTACGTGGAAACTCCGGGAAATATTATTATCTTTTACAAAACTACAATTTATATGCAATTATTCAGTCGTCAAGTATTTTAGTAACAATTTTAAGGGGCTAACTAACTTGGCCATATTTAAAAAAAAAATCTGAATGTTCAACTTTTGTAGGACATCATCATATTGAATCTAGGACATTATCTGCCTAGCCTTTTCGGTTCGGTCGGCTTCCAGTCTAACCGGATGCAGACAATACCATCTAAATCCTAAAAAGCTAGCTTACAAGAGTTCCCTCCGTGTAAACAGTGGGTGTTTTTAATAAAATCAGTTACAACAGTTTTGCAACACTTGCAAGCATAAAATTAATACAAAAGAATGTTAATCTCCACGGTCATATACTACAAGCTCTAACACATTTTCCAACAACGCGAATTTTTCAAAGCAATTAAGAAGCGAAATGTTTAATATACCCAGGTATTTGGGTCACACACCTACATATACCTACACTCCATACTTCGAGGGTAAATCGTCTGTTTAATTGTGTAAAATTACCCTGATCCTTGGCTATTTGTAATATTCATGTTTGACACGTGGGTATTATGGCTAACGCGGCAGTAGAACTACCATTAATATCTTTTATCAAAGTTTAAAGGAAAATTCTGAGATTGATTTAGTTTTAGGAAATAATGGGCAAAGGTAAGGTGTCTAAAAGTTACTGCAGTTTTTATCCATATGAGCAAAGAATTCCAATAGGTAACTGTAAATTAATAAATATTGACGTACTATAAAAAAAATTATTATAAACTTAAAACTTGGTACCTAAATGTTTTGATGACATTTACTGAAAAGACACTCCAAAGATCAAGGATACTACAAGGACACTGCCTCGTTGGCTTAGTAGTTGTAAGCGCTACTGCTAAGCATGAGGTCCTAGATTCGATACCCAGGTCGGACAAAGTGTTATTGGGTTTTTTTGACATACATTTCTCATTAGCTGCCCAGAGTCTGGATTTGTGCCTGGTTGATGGAAATAGTCTCGCCTCCGACATGGAACTTTAACATAACTGGCGAAATGTGGGTTTACTATAGCTACACCCCTGCCCAACCCTCCGGAGAATACTCAAAGGCATGATGTTATGTTATCAAGATTTCTCTTACAGGCATATCGAAATGATGACAATAATGATCTTACAGATTTCTGTTAATATCATTGCAGCGTATAACTTCTCGATCTTTTCGAATGACCATCCATATGCCTATACCGACAGCTGATGCATGAATACTGATTCTGATTCTGATGAATATTGATGTCTTTAATGATGACTGCATCGTGAATGAGGGGCGTTCGATGTATTCTCGGTATCGGCATGAAAAAAGACGTAAATTCAATTAAAATCAATCATTGTTCTTTCAACTACGTAGTAATGTTATCATTAATCACTACAAAACCGATCATAAATGACGTATTTTTTGCTTAGGACCAAAACAGTGCAGAAATGTTCTATGAAAACTCATGGTTGCACAGTTTTTCATTAATGCACTATTTATTATTTTTTATTTAAATTTATAATTTACCACAGAGGTTTAATGTCTCCCATTAAGTTTAATATAAAATGTATGCATTAGATCAAAAAGAAAAATAAAAATCGGCTGAATAAAACCGACTTGATAAAAAAAAAAAAAAAAAAACACATGGCGCGCATTTTATACCATTGCAAAATTGATATTTCATATTTAGCAAGAAAAGTTTTAAATAATGGAAATAGACAGCGATAGCAATATGAATTCAACTCCAGAAAGTATAAAACTTACTGCAAAAGTTGCGGGATACTTTTTTTTTTCATTAACTTGAGTTTATAATTTGAGTAGGTATATTTTATCACGGTAGGTAGATTGGCAGTTGAAAGAATAGTAGATTATACAACAAGTGAAAAAAAAGGGAATTTAATTCGAGGGACTACGTTGGATCCCGAGAGCAGCGAAGGATTCTAGAATAGAATCCCGAGCGTAGCGAGATATTCTAGATTTGAATCCTGAGCGGAGCGAGGGATACAAGGACCGAGATGAATTATTTTTTTCACGAGTTGTGTACTCTACTTTTTACCATTGACTGCGAGAAAATAAATAGTAGTATAGTATTTATCACATTTTACTATAATTGCTGCTTTATTTCGAAATGATTCCGGAGTTAGTGTCTCATTTTCGTCACTGGAAGAACTCATTTTATTATAATTTATGTTATTAGATTTTCCAATGACTTAAAACAACGATAACAGATAGAAAAGAACCTAAAATGGCGGGTTTTTTTTTTTTTATTATGGAATAGCTCCGTATAGCCAGCCAGTACGTACTTTCAGCACGTTTTATTTATTTTTGTATATAATTCGTATATTCGTGCTTGTTCCAAATTCAAAATGTTTTTATTCACTCAGTGACTAAAAGAGAGTTTTATTCACTGTTTTCGATGAATAAAATGCCCTTTTTCGAGTGGCAATGGTAAAAAAGTAGATTACGCACCTTGCTAAAGTGAGTAATTAATGCACTCATGTTAATTTAGTGCCCTCGCATGCGCTCGTGCACCAACATAACACTCGTGCATTAATAACTCACTTTGCGCTCGATGCAACAATCTACTATTATTTTTTCAATGTAATCCTCGATTACCCCAATGCATTTATTATATCTCGAAATTAACTTTTCAATACCTTGTAAACAATAAATTTCCTCTTTCTCTTGGGTCTTGGCATTATGCTGAGCGATGGCCGTTTTGCGTGGATGTGACGCATGTTTTCCCTCAAATAGTCAATTTGATTTTTGTTTATGCTCATTCTTATGCGTCATGTTTGCCGCAAATAAACGTATTTTCTTTCTTTCTTTCTTTCTCTTCTCTAAAAAATGCGCATTTATTGCCGCCTTGAGCTCTTCATCGTAGGAAAATCGTTTCCCACGAAAGTCTTTTTTCAAATTAGGGAACAAATAATAATCACTTGGGGCTAGGTCCGGGCTATAGGGTGGGTGGTTAATTTCTTCGAAATCACAATCTCGCACGGCAGACACGCGCCTTGTGGACCGGGGCGTTGTCGTGTAGAAGCAACACACCGGTGGTCAGTGTACCCCGTCTTTTTTCTTTAATTGCTTCCCGTAAATTTCGTAAAGTTTATGGTGTCACCTTTTTTTGTATACTCAATCAGCAAAATTCCCTTTGAGTCCCAAAACAGTCGTTCCATCTGCCGGAAAAATCATGGCCACAGATGATTTTTCTGGCAGATGGAACGACTTTGAATTTCTTTGGGGGCGCAGTGCAGTACGCTTCTTATGCCTCTGCATGGACTCTTGCTTACTTTCAGAGTCATAATTATGAACCCACGTTTCATCTCCAGTAACAATTCACCACAGAGCTCTAAAAACTCTCTACAACACTCGATTCGCATTTGCTTTTGAGGCGCCATGAGCATTCGCGGCTCCCATTTTGCACTGACTTTTGAAAGGTAAAGAAGGTCATGAAAAATAGTGTTCACGGAACCAAAAGAGAGGTGGGTTAACTCTGCTAAAATTTTGATCTTTATTCGGGCATTCTCCAGTATAAGCTTCTCAACTATTTTCACGTTTTCTTCCGTAGAGACAGTAACCGGGCCGTCTAAGTGAGTATCGTCTTCAATACTCTCTCTGTCCCTTTTAAATTCACTTGACCACTTTTGAACCGTAGATAACGAAGGTACAGAATCTTGGTACACAGCCATCTCTTCGTGAATAGTTTTTTGACTTTATCTTTGTTTGGTAAGGAATTTAATAACAGCGCGGTGCTCGATTTTCTTCAACATTGTCACGTTAGCCATTTCAACTGTCGTTGACTAAGGATAACTAGCAAACTAATGATCACAACTATATGAAATTTTACCTTTAGATCCTTAGATAATGTCATTAATTAATTATTCAAATTACCCACATCATTAGTAAATCACCCTGATACCGAGTATACATTGAACGCGCCTCGAATCTCAATTCGCAATTGTACCAACAAACAAGTCTTGCTCGCTTCCAGTTATTGTTGAAACCAATTTTGGAACGTTTTTTGGCTTGTTATAACGTGATTTTTATTGATTGTTATAGGCTAAAAGTAACAGTTTTGTTTCTTTGCCAATTAGATGAGTCACCCCCGAAAACCTAAGTTTACAATTCTTTCTGTAAGATACGATACAACTTTAATGTGTATTAAAGTAACACACAGCAAATTACACAAGTTTTTTTTTTGCATTTCTTCGCAGGTGTAGGTATAGTCAGATAGGAAATATTGACTACATGTAGATTTTTTTTTTTTAAATATGATTTGTAAGCGGTGTAAAAGTTATTCCGATATATATCCGATTTACGGAATAAATAATTTCATGAGATTCTATTGCATTTATCTAACCTCTATCAAAAGACATAGAACAATTCCAGAATTTTCAAACGAATTTTACTCAAGGTATTCTTATTGTGCAAAACAATCATGGCAAGTCCTGTCAACGTCTGCCACAGTTTAATTTATCACCGAGAAGGCGCAGACGATTGCATCAAGTAATAAATTAATTTCCTTCACTCAACGTTTGCAGGACGTTGAAAATATTCTGTTTTCTTTGTTTCATTCCTTCGCAAGCACGCCAAAACATTTCCATATATTAAATAAACGTACAACAATGTTAAGTTCGCGTTCGCAAAAAATACAGCTAGTATTATAAATCAAGTGTTACTTGCAGTTTTCGTTTTGGTAAAGAAGTAATAAAATTATGATAAATACGGTTTTTATTATATCGTTGCGAATTGACTCAAACCGAGAGACGTCATAAATTCAATGTTTTGACTTTTAGGAGTTGCAATAAAAATTCTAGTTTTTATTCCATCTTTGCACAAATATTTTTGTAAAAGAATTTAGCTTTTGAATTCGAATTGAATAGAAACAGTTCTGTTTGAAGTTTTATTCTAAAATATAAAACCTTTTCATGAAAATACTTATGGTCTAATAAAGTAATAACTCATAATAATAATATGTAGGTATGAAATAGCTCGTAAAATAAATTACAACTGAATAAAATTTCCAGTGAAATTACGTAGGTAGATAATATAAAAATAATAAGGTAAGGTAGGACGTACGTCAGAGGTAACAAAACCCGTTTATGCTGGCCTCTTATTCTAGTGAAACTCCGTACTACAGAAAATAAATAAGTGAAAAATACTTGCAGCCTACTGTACCAAGCAGTACCTACGTGAAAAGTACACTTTTTGTCCCCCAGAATGACCCTTTCAAATCCGCCCTCTGTTCCCAGTTCAACGAGTTCTAATTATCTGTTAAAATTGAAGGGTTTTCTTTTGTTATTCTAACAACTTCTTGTAATTTATGCCTGTCTAAGCATTGTACTTGAGGAGCCCTTATATTTGTTCAGCGATTGTCGACAAAAATCACAGTGCCTTATCTCCGTTGACTGAAAGTTTGTGAAGCATCAGTTTAAGTGACAGCAGATTTTATACCAATACGGTTTTACAGATGTTTCCAAACAATTTCAGGATGCATGGATTAGCAGAATGGTATACCGCCGTTTGCCCGAATTTTATTTGCCCTAATATCATTTGACATACCTACTAGTCAACAGCCATAATATTATATGACGTAATATTCATTTGCCCTACTCTTGTTTGCTATATTAGTCACGTGCTAGAAGCTTTGTTTCCCATAAAGTCACTTACCATAACATCATTTCTCATAATCATTGTAAGCCCGAATTATCACATGCCCTAATTATCACATGCCCTAATTATCACGTGCCATAATTATCATATGCAATAAACATCATTTTCCATCGACATTGGGTGTGTAACGGTTGTTATATCAGGAGAAACTGGATGCAATCACGACTTTAGGGCACCCCGACTCGGATTTTTTTATAAACCACCCAGAAGTAGTTTGGTTAGGTTAGGTTAGAACTGTGACCATATACTATTCTTTTCATGGTTATATTTGTCTAATAATTATTATGGCATTTAAATATTATGTCTGATAATCATTATGGCGTTTAAATATTATGTCTAATAATTATTATGGCAATTAAAAATATGAAAAACAATACCTATGGCACTCGTATCTTATGGTATCTAAGTTTCGGGCAGTTAAAAGTATGTCATATGTCTTTTAGGGCAAACAAAACATTCGGGCAAATGAAATTCGGGTAATTGAAATTCGGGAATATGATGATTATGGTATATAATCTTCAGGTAAACAATAGACAACCTAACAGAATATCAAATTGTAAAGATCATGTTTGCTGTTGTAGTTAAAGGTATGGTGTGGATTAGGGCAGGTACCTTAAACGTTGTAGCTACAAGAAAATGGTCTTGGCGACTGTCCTTAACTTTTCGATATATTTGGTTCTGTGAATCGAGAACCAAGTTTACTTATTGTACAGTCAGCAAGAAAATGGGCAATTTGTCTCAAACAAATTTTCGATGTCAATCGATCCTGTTTCTTATGAGGATCAAAAATCTATACAGCCTATCGATTCTGTAAAAATCTCACCGTGATAAGTGAAGTGAGCGTGAAGTAAACTATCAATGGAGGCAATCCCTAACATCAGCCTATCGATTATGTAAAAATCTCACCGTGATAACTTAGGTGAAGTGAGCGTGAAGTGAGCTATCAATAGTGGTGATCCCTAACATCAGGTGGAATGACAGCTCACTTCACCTTAGTTTTCACGGTGAGATTTTTACAGAATAGCACTGCCAACTGAGGTTCGAGTGCTAGAGAAGTCAGAAATCGCATAAAACTTTTCCCACACAATTCGAAGGAAATTAAACTCCAACTCACTTTTTTATAATGGATAGACTGGCCGCTATCACGTAGTTTAACTAAAAAAAGTTACAAATTCTCAACAAAATAATGTAAAATATATATTTCCCTCACTCACAGCATGTCGACACGCTTTCCGTTGCGGTTATCGCCGCTGTACTTAGTTAAGCCACGGTTCATAATTTCCAAGAAGATTAGCATTCACGTAAATTAAACATGCTAAGAATTTACAAATTGATTTTAGGGTTCAATAAACTTATAAAAACCCTAAATATTTCCTTCTAAAACAATCAATGGGTTATAATTGTTGTAGGTACTTAATTCAAACAAAACGCAAAGTACTATATTATTACCTATTCTATTATTATGCTTAAATTTGCTTTCATTTATTGATAATTCATCAACATAACATAAACAAATCCCGCAAACTATTGATTCGTACCACCGTAGCGTCCGTAGCTGGTCGTAGCACATTTCAAACATAAATATTTGCTACGCTTTTGCTACGATTACGGTCGTAGCGAGTCACCGCTACGGTTCGCTTCCTCTAAGTAAAAGTCAGGTCAAAGGCAGGAAGAGGAAACGGTAGTAACTACCGACTGTTGAAGAAAAACTTGATTCGTGTTTAAATGGCTCTGATTTTACTGAAGAAGTTTCGTTGCTTTGAAAGTTTTATTACCTATATTAAATTTTATACCTAGTTAATTTATTGGTCGTTAAAAAGTACTTTATTCTACGTTAGTTTAAATATTTGTGTGTTTATATTTTACTGGAAATGTATGATTTTAACCTTTAACCTCTAGTGATACAAAATTAGAACCTGAAATCTTTGACACGGAAAGCAAGTATGCTAATGAGCGCACTACAAATAGCTTTATTTTAAAAATTCACGACGTGAAAATTAAGTTCCCAACTTTACTATGCATATTGAAGTTACGAAATGTTTGAGTAAAAGTTTATTCCAACGCGTAAATAACTTGGGTTTCCAAATTTTAGGGGACAAGGGCCCTTAATTCTTAATTCAGTATTTAAAGCTCTATGGGCCGGTGAATCTGACTTATAATCTAGGAAAAGATGGAAGGCAAACTAGGTCATAATGGCCTGAAATCGTCAAATGTAGCGGGCAAGTGTAGTGATCAATTACCAACGATATGCTGTAGGTCAATTAAATGCTGATTATTATTATTATTGAGTTTTAAACTGGTCTGTGATATGATATAACACAGAAGTTAGGTTTTTATATAATAGTTTCTATAGTTACCTTGTGTTAAATTACTATTTGAACATGCTAAATTCACAGTTATTTTGGATCACTGTCTAAATCACAGTGATCTTTATTCTCATTTTGAGAACGTTGCTGTTTTGTTGCTGCACAACGGACACACAGCTTGTAAATAATAACATATCAAGTTCAACACACAATAATGCTGTTGAGTACAAATTCGGTTTGAAAATTCAGCTTCTGACCACATGATTGTTTATTCGAGCTCGAAGATCAGACATGCTCGATGACCGAAAACGTCGAGCACACCACATTTTGAATGTTTAGGCCCATTCAACCATATTCTCTGCATAACGCGCCGTTGATAATTTTCGCTTTCTGAATTGCGACCTCCGAAATATGGTATGATATGGGTTCAAAACGAGGATACATTCTCTGTTGATGTGAATCTTTGTTAATTTATAGATTAGTTATAGGTGCTCGTGGCTAAGTAATAACAGCCGCAAGGATCGATCGATGAGGTCAAGCTACGGTTGCCGCGGTCGGTTCGTGGATGGGTGACCAACTGACCATCTTTATATACAGAGACCCCTCCTTGCCTCGAAAATTACGTTAAGCTGCTATAGACAGGGTGCGTTTCTATGTTTTACCTACATGCTTAGTTAAGTGAAACGAGAAAAAGTGGCTTTACTACCCCGTACCAAAAATATAAAAACCTCACTGCATCATTAGATGAATAAAAATCCTACTAATATTATAAATGCGAAAGTTTGTGAGGATGGATGGATGGATGTTTGTTACTCTTTCACGCAAAAACTACTGAACGGATTTTGATGAAACTTTACAGTAATATAGTTTATACATCAGAATAACACATAGGATACTTTTTATCCCGATATTTCTACGGGATTAAAACTTACGCGGGTGAAACCGCGGGGTGCAGCTAGTGAAAAATAATCAAACAACAACATATTCTCCAACACAAAAGTCTTTATATATTGCTATTCAAAAACCCGATCATTACAATATCACCTGCGGCGACGCAACTCAAGCGACAAAACGCATAGCGAGCGAGAAAATATCTAGATTTTTCTACTGATATTTCCGTACGCGAGACTGACTATAGGCGGGGTGCCTTCCTATAGTTCCTATGTACAGTCAGCAAAGGAGATAAGTATGCAGGGTCGTCGAATATAGCTGAAGTTTACTAGGAAACCGATTGATGTTTTCGAATTAAATTTATTTTTTTAAATGAACTGTTTGTTTTCTATTAATTAAATTAAATTTTATTCGAAAACATCAATCGGTTTCTTACGAAACTTCAACTATATTCGATGACCCTGCATACTTATCTCTTTTGCTGACTGTACATTACCTACTTAAGTCCATTTTTGTAGAGGAAAGGTTACGTTTTCACGTCAGTGACATTTAGGCGGTGACGCAGGCAAGCACGGCAAGCTTTGCGAATTGTATCGGGGTAGGATCGATAACCGTAAACCTGCGACAGCTTACACACATTTTTATGGCAGTGTGTCTGTTCTTCAGCTTGGGATATGGGATCTTATTTTACTGTAAAGAGGCGAGAGAGAACGGTATGAGATTTTAAATCATCGTTAGGAAAAAAATGTCTTAAGTTAGTTGTGTCGTTGAACGCCATGAGGGACAACGTATGGGCCTCACTTGTTTAGTAAGAGAAGCCATGTTAAAGAAAAAGTTTAGTGTGTAAACTAAACTTATGTAGTTAAGCTATCTGTAAAACTTATTTGAGTAGGTACCAGTCACACCCTCAAATGCAAGAGACACTCGCAGATATAATTTAACCCCTATTTTTTAAACAATTTAGTTAGATTGACGAAGATTTTTAACTTATTGACCTACAAACTGAGTAGGTACCTGTAACCCGAAAATAATAAAGGCCGATCAATCACATTCCTCAGACCGCGGGGTAATTGTGTGACATACTCGATAGTAGTTAGTTCATTTTGACAGTTCAAGAACATTAATTCATTGCGTTATTCACGTTGTTGAGCAGACAAATTTTTCGAACATATGAAACGATGGATAAACAATATCCCTCAAAATCATTCAAATTGTGATTGAAAGTGTATTACGTAATTAGGGTAGAGAATTAATTTGTAATGTAAACTCATCAATTAAGACTGTGACGGCGTGTGTCCGATTAATTTGTGTAATCTCCACCAGTTTCAATAAGCAATTATGAATGCATTTGTCTAAATTAGGCACATAATTACTGTTATTCAAACATTAACTTGATCTGATTAGTAAATTTTAGATTAAAATACTTTGTACAGACGCCAGCACGTTAAGCTACCCGAAACTGTAAAATGTTCCCAATCAACTTGGACCCTTATGCTTTAGAGATAAAGTTGAAAATCTATTACAGAAATTTGACAGATTGTAGTAGCTTGATGTGCTGGCGTCTGTACTCGTGAACATCTACAGCACAAAAGGGGTACATAAAAGTATTGGATTGCACAATTTTTTTTTTTTAAATCCGTCATTCATCGCAGCCTATTGCAGTTCAAAAGCTTATCACTCATCTTCAATTCATCAGCCTTTATAGCCGGTGGGTGTAAAATAAAATCTACGTTTGCAATCCCTAATCACACGTAGGTAAGGGATTAGTTTGCAAGCATGTTGAAATACTTTTTACATGAAAGATTAAAAAGCTCACCCACGTGCTTTCAAGCTATACCGACACTTGAACTTTCGTGTTTTATTACGTGTCAAAGATAAGAGTTTACGATAGCGCTTGCATAAGTCTAGCCTCACGGTAAGCAATGTAACATCAAGAGAAAACATTTTACGAAAATATATTTCAGAATTGTTGTTGCAAATATGTACCTATGTATGTGGGAATACGTACCTAGTCAGTTCCAAAACTATCTGATGAAAGTGTAAACAAACACTGTTCAGGTTAAATTCTTACGAAATCACGCACTAAAGGGAATTAGAAACACATTCATCTGTATTAAGAAGGTTTCAACTTTATATCTCACCACCACTTTTTTCAACGATTATTTTGAATAAAATTATTGAATTGAAAATTGGGGTTATAAACTCAACATTAGTTGCCAATGAAAAACATCTTTATGGTGTAACTAACCAATCAAATTGGAATTTCGGGTTTAACTGTTCAAATAAACGAATCAAATTGACATCCACGGGTATATTTTCTGATCAATTTGTTTATATTTCAGTCAGACACTTTTGAAACAGACTATACGTGTTCCTGTAATGTTTTACGCATTCAAATCGTTCGTTGAGTAGTTGAAAGCGCACAAATCATTGAACGTGCCATTTCTATTATGGAGAATGTAAAACGGCTAGTTATGCCCGCATTATGTATGCAAACGAATGGATATCGCTCCCGATCGACCTGACTCTTCAGGTCACTGATATTTATTGTGTGCAGTGTGCACTGCGAGGGAGTAGCTTTGCTTTGATCTGCCAACGCAAACATCTATCATTCTCTATAGTTCGTATAAACTTTTCACTATGAAATACAACTCCTGAGAGAACTTATAAAGATATGAAGTTTGGTTTACGTTTGACCTATCACTAGGTAATAAATCTATGATATTTGCTGTTTGCTGAGCTCGAGACTCGATTATTTTGATGAAATATATTCAATTTATGTAAGTCGTTTCAGTTTACAAATGTGGAGTTATTAATTTTGACATGCCGTATCTTTTTGCCAGTTTTATTTCTGCGAACTGTTTGTATATACTTCTGTGTACATAGAAAAAAATATACTACTTATCTTCGTAAAATTGTGTTTACGCCAACGTAAAATGTATGTCCTGATAGTTATTAAATAATTATAAATGTTCCACAAAATCTATAGTAAATAAACAGTCCTCATTACGATAAACTTATTATCAATTTCTTAATTAATAAAACCTCCACAAACCACCATTTTCGCTATCCCAAATTTTACCTATAGTTTATGAATAGTAGTGATTAGCGACTGTTTAACCATACATCTTTGGCGTTTAAACGTCACTTAACTTTAATCATCGTTTATAAAGAAAACCCTGAAGTACAAGAACTAGTATTTAAATAATTACTCGTTTACCAATACTTGATTAACGTGACACAAATTGACAAGTGTTAAAACGTACAAATGAACTTTTACACACATTACAGGGCGGCCCGCATCACCGGCTACTAATTTGATTGATCGCACCGCACTTGGCGAGTCGTGATGTAATCGGCAGCTGTACACAATGGCCGGTTATTAGCGTCACTTCAACGTATTGATTACTGAGTGGGAGGTTTTGAATCGAGTGAATTATTTCAAGCAGAAACATAACGTGTAAATAATTTTAAAGTTCCGGTTTAAAAAAAAATGGTAAACTAAGGGAATTTTTCAAACAGGCGGCAGTTTTTATATAATTTAACTCTAGCATTTATCTCATCAAACACACCATCAACTTATAAAGTATTCGGAAAGGTTCGGTACATCCCATCACCCCCATTATGAATCACCATTAATTGGTCATTCGCCATTATGCAAAATGACTAATGGAGATAGTGGGATCATAAAATCTATTGAAACAATATTCCCACAATCACCATGGATCATGAAAATGGGGATAGTGAGATGTACCTACCGGAAAGGTTACATGGTAAAGCCGGGCAGGCTAAAACAGCAGTACTTACACTAGGTGAACCAACATTTTAACACTAAACGCCTCCACGTAATAACAATAAAGTTTTCTGGTTCAGTTTCCTTCAACCGATTAACAATTGCCAGTCCAATAATTAAGTGACATAAATTGAAAAGGTTAAAATGCACAATGATTCTATACTACCTACTTAGGAAGTACATTACTGGGTGGCCCGTATCACCGGCCAGTAATTTGATTGATGAAAGCGCACCGCACTTGGCGAGTCGTGATGTAACGGGCAGTTGTATACAATTGCCGATTATTAGCGTTTTTGACGTATCCATGGCAAATACTTATTAAACTTCGAATAATAAAAAGTCAGGAAGCGTAACTATGAACAAAATCAACGAGAAATTCGGCTCCAAACTTCACTACATTCACAAAATACCTCGAGTATTCAAACGAAAGAACACACATGCAAATAAGCCAATCAGCTGCGCTCGCGTAAAGCGTTGTATTCCGGTAAGCGCCGTGATTGGTTCTGGTGCGCGGTGGCCTTTTCGGCAAGGCCCACCGCGGTAAACATTTGCGAAGTGCCATTTTTGAGCTTGAGTTACATTTCTTGACTTTTATTATTCGTACTTATTATATTATATTATTTCGCAGGAGGTTTTAAATCAAGTGATGAAACAAAGGGAATTTTTCACATAGGCGGCAGTTTTGACTTTTGATTCTCGCTTATATTTCTAGGTGAGCTAACATTTTAACAATTACCAGTCCACTTAATAACACGTTGACGTTGCGGTACACTAAACGCCCCCAAACGTATTAACAATACAACTTCTAGTGTCTTGTTCAGTGTCCTTCAACCAAGTACCTAAGTGACATAAACTGAAAAGAGTTAAAACGTATAAATGACTCTTACTACCTACATAGCTTAGTAGGTATATTACAGGTTGGCCCGCTTGACCGGCTAGTAATTTGATTGATGAGAGCGCACCGCACTTGGCGAGACGTGATGTAAGCGACAGTTGTACATAATCGCCGGTTAATAGCGTCACTCCGACGTATCGACAGCAAACACTTGATTGAGTGGAAGGTTTTGAATCGAATGATTATTTTTCAAGCAAAAATCTAACGTAAAAAATTAAAAAAAAAAATCGGTTTAAAAGATTAGGCAAAGTATGGGATTTTTTAAGACAGGCGGCTGCTTTGACGTATTTGACTCTTGCATGTTTAGATGAACTAACATTTTAAAATTACTAGTCAACTATCTCTATACCACTTATAATATCTATCTGAAACTCTTACTACTTACTTAGAAAGTACATTACTGAATGGCCCGCATCACCGGCCAGGCAGTGATTTGATTGATGAGAGCGCACCGCACTTGGCGAGTCGTGATGTAAGCGGCACTTGTATACAATGACCGGTTATTAGCGTCACTGCGTCGTATCCACAGCGAATTATTGATTATTGAGTCGAGTGATTTTTTTCAACGAACAAGTACTTATACATTGTTTTTTTAAGGCCTTGCTTTTATTATAATTTTAATATTCCTTTAAATAATTTTGTGGAGGATTAATTAATATTATAGAAGATATTACGTTTTAGGGTTGCTGATGATAAATAAACTGAGGGGTATTTTTCGGACAGTCGACAGTTTCTGATTGTATTTTAGTTTTGTAATGTTTACAGTTTCAAGATTAAGCTAAAGATGGACTAGGTACCAACTGCTATAATCAGCTGAGCCAACCAGTGCTTATTTCAATTGTCCTCCTGGAGACATGCTGCGAATGTGGCATCCCTCAATTGATCTGGCAGGCACTCTCTTAATGCCTCTCTAGCTCTTGCATTGTCTGACAGGTGCATGCCTTTTAAGTTCTGTCGTTTCCATATTTCCCGGCAATTTTGAATTTGGAACTGTTCTATATTCGAATGTGTTTTAAATTTTGAATCTCAAAACAGTTGAAAGTATTAGGATTAATGCTATTGTTTAGTCACAGCGTCGATTGGAATCTGTCGGTTACGTACGAAAATGAATCTTTCTAAGGAAAATGTTCGTGCAATAATTTTCTACAACTATAGAAGAGGCCTGACACGGCTTTAGTGTTTTGAAGAGCTAACATCTGTATTCAGTGATGAAGCCCCATGTCTGCGGACTGTCGAATGCTGGTATTTAGAATTCCGGCGTGGAGATACTAGTGTTAGTGACAAATCTCGCTAAGGACGCCCAAAATCCGCCTTCACTGAAGATAACATCATTGCTGTGAGACAACTAATTCTCGAAGATCGTCATGTGACGACTCGAGAGATAGAGGCTCTATTAGGCATCTCAGGGACAACCATTCAGAAGATCTTGCATGAAGCGCTTGGTGTGAGAAAGCTAGTTTGCCGTTGGACACTGCATCTGCTTTCCGACGAAAACAAGGCGGCCCGCGTCAGATGGTGTAAGAAAACTCTGCAAAGGTTCAACCGAGGAGAGTCAAACGTCACGTCTACGACATCATCAGTGGTGACGAATCTTGGATCTATGCCTACGATCCTGATTCCAAACAACAATCTACAATCTGGGTCTTTCAAGACGAGCCAAAGCCGGCTAAAGTTGTTCGTTCTCGAAGCACTTCAAAGAAGATGGTGGCCACGTTTGTTGGAAAAACCGGCCATGTTGCGACTATTGCACTTGAAGATCGTAGAACGGTTAACGCAGAGTGGTATACCACAGTTTGTTTACCAAAAGTCATCACCGAACTTCGAAAATCTAACTCAAAGCGACGCATCATCCTGCACCACAACAACGCAAGCTCACACAGCGCTCGTCAAACGATTGAGTATTTGAAGCGGGAAAAAGTAGAAATTTTTGACCATACAGTCCTGACCTAAGCTCAAACGATTTCTTTACATTTCCTAAAATTAAGAAAAGTCTGGTTAAAGGTTTCAGTCCGGTGAAGAAGCAGTCGACGCTTTCAAGTCAGCCATTTTGAACACCCCCACTTTAGAGTGGAATAAATGTTATAATAACTGGTTTCAGCGAATGGAAAAGTGTATTAATCTACGTGGTGAATACTTTGAAAAACAATAAAAAGTACTATAATATTCTAGTTGTGTTTTTTTCTTCAAACGACAAAACTTAAAAGGCATGCCTCGTACTAACAGAGTTGAATTTGAAACCTTACAATTTTTATGTAATTCCCAATTAAAAAACTTGCTTAGTTAACAAAAAGTCCCGCTAATTGAGGCTTTGACTCTCACTTTTAAAACTCAATAATAATGACAGTATCCATTAAGCAGTCGCCGTGATGACCGAAATGACTGATGAGGTAAACTTTAAAAAATAAAATGTGGTATTAAAATATCGATAGTGTATGGAAAAAGTCCGGTGACGCCTGAACGTCAGCTGATAACGTAACATGAAGGTACAGTCAACACATTAGTGGTAACATTTTGAAATTGACAGCGCCTTAGGAGTGAGGACAATTTTCGAAGCATTGGTGTGTCCTTAACTGTACCTACCGAAGGGAAAATTACCAGCTGATGGTTACTTCGAGGCGGCACTTACTTAAATGTCAATAATTTAAAGCTTTAATAGAGAAGGCACGAGTATAAATTATATCGATTTTGTAATCAACAGGTAATTTCGTCAGTAATATGTTTGAGGTGTAAATTACGGCTTGTTTTTTATTGATTTGTGAGGCGTGTAAATATTGGAGGTCAATTAAGATTTATGTAGGTAAGTACCTACTTTCTTAGCAAACAAACGATTATGAAGTACAGATTTTGTAGCCCTGTAATTTTATCAGATCAAAATCTTTCTCGTTTTGCTTTATCCTGAATACCTACTAGAAACGTTCTTAAGAATCCTTCTGTGATTACAAAACAACTTTTTTTTTTGGATATTCGGCTATTATGTTGGATTTTGACGGACCCAGCAAGAGTCACGATTATTAAGTTTTCTTAGGCAATTAAAACAGTCATGTTAACGACATCCCATACCACTCTCCTGGTGCCAAACTTGTCTACTGGTGTTGATAACTGTTTTCGTAATTCCGTACCTGATTTTGAACATCCCTCGGATATTAAAAAAAAACAATTAGCTGTTCCATACATTTTGATCGCGTATTGCACTTTTCTTTGAAACAACAGTTTTTTTTTTGATAATTTACGAAGAATTTCTACCTTAGGGGGTCTAGAATCATGTGCTAAATTCATGGTTTCCGGTTAAGCCTCGATGCTACCTCGTATAATGAAGCTCTATATCACGTAAACCACTTAACCTGGCACATCTAAAACATGGGTTACAAGCTCCATCGGTACCAACCAAGTATTATGTACCTTATAATGTTTGTATCCTGCACCCGAATTGCATAACACACTAATTAATCACAATCTGAATCATTTTAAAGGATAAGTATAACTAATACATTGCTTCATATATTCGAAAAATTTGTCTGCTCAACACCGTGGCTCAACAACATAAATAGCGCAATGTATGTTGTTGAACTGTCAAAATGAAAGCCATTGCTTCTGTTAGTGTCTTACGTAATTACCTCGCTGCTGTTAATTATGTGACTACACCTCATCTTATAAGGGTCTGGCTTAATTGCAATAACATTGAGTTAGGGTCTGCGGAAAAACTTGACGGGTCATGTTTCAACCTTAATTAATTTTCGCAGATACAAAATAATCCAGAATGTGATGAAAAAAACGGGGTTGCTACGGGAACCCTTCTAAAATTAGATGTCTAATTTTTTACTGCCAGCCATGATTATAGTATACTATGTAGTGTAAATAACTGCAAATATTGCTGTCTTTTTCTAACCCGTAAAACAAAAGAGAGATAGAAAAAAGTCGTGCACAAAATCATTATTATTGTATGAACAGATAAAAACACAACGGTCAACGGCTTTCCCATAGATCTACGAGTAAAACCTCATTCTTTCACCGATTCATTGCAGCGTTCACATACCTACCTATATATACGGTATTTATACCACGATACCTACTGAGTGTGTTCAGCAGATGAGGATCAATTAACGAAGAAAAGTTTTACCACGTTTTTAGTTTGATTTTTAATTTTATGTGTTTTGTGGTTTATAAGTGTGTTATAGCCACACACCACCACAAACCCACAGCGACAGTTTTTAAACCCTGAAGTACCGAATTAGACGTTATACATTGAAGTGAAAAAGAAGACAGATTGTCTACCCTAACTGATTAAGCTGAGATTGGCAGGAGAAGGCAACAACACACGGGGATGAGTAGACGCTGTGAGGAGACCTAAGTCCAACAGTGGAACACAAAAGGATGAAAAAAAATAAACAACTGCTTAGCCAATCAATCTCTGTAAGTGCTTATAATATATTACGTACCTACGTTCCTACTTCAAATTTCAAAAACTTTGACACAAAACGTAAACATTTATTGATAAACGATCAGTTACAACAGCGTTTATCTACTACCCATTCATTCTTGTTGATATACGTTGCTTGACTGGCATAAATGTCAGACTATTAAGGCACAACAATACGCTATAGACTTCGATTTAAGTCTACAAAGCACTGAATGAATGTTCAAAGTCGGTCATCGATTTTGGTACGTACCGTTGACTGTTACTACCTAAGTTCTCTTTTTAAACTGAAAATCCAATAGGGTGGATGTTAAAAGTCACCTCAACGGTCGAGACAGCGGTGCTATTCTGTAAAAAGATCACCGTGTTAACTTAGGTGAAGTGAGTTTAAAGTGAGTTTTCATATTCCACCTGATGCTAGGGATTGACACTAGTGACAGCTCACTTTAAGCTCACTTCACCTAATATTTCACGGTGAGATATTTACAGAATAGCACTGCTGTTTCGACAATAGCATTTGGTGAATGCATATATGTCCAACAGATAATGCAGAGTCGAAAATTAGTTAGGTAGGTGCTCGAATGTTTTTTTTTGTTAAATACAAACTAACAAAGTAGGTCCTCGAAGATAGATTGCTGTTATTATAAGGTAATTATTATGTACATATCACTCACAACGAAACGAATCTATTATTATTGGATAGCAAATTAGCTTCTTTATGACAGTTGTATTTCAGTAATAAAAACCTCATTACGTAATTAATTAATTTGGATATAGGTAATTAAATAATTTTCCTGTTGACAGCGATGCGGATGAATTTATTAAAGGCCCTATGATTCTTTCCCCTCCTTTTTTATACTGATGATAATATTATTTCAAGACTGTTAGCTTAAATAATTATTATATGAATAATACCTTACTTTAAATTAAAAAATAAAAATTAATACATGTAATTTATTTTTAATTGCTCTCGCTCCCTTGGACAGGGAAGTAGACTAAGGCCAGCATGTATGCTGAGTTCGCCAGATTTTTTCAGTTCAATTATTTATTTTAATTACAGTTAGTAAGTAAGTCTTACGGCTGCATATCAAGCTATACTTTCCAGTATAAGCTGACCTAGCAGTGGTTTAGCTTGTCGTACAATAAGAATTCAGCCTGTACTTTAATATTTAGCTTGATGTTCCGTCTATACTACCTTCTGCGATACCGTAGCAAGTTTTCTAATAGTGCAATGACATTTTTATATTAAACTGTCTCATCATAGAACTTCGAGCTCAAGTTACGTGTCATTGGGCGATAAGATTTTATAGTTTTTGTTAATAATCTGGCAATCAGACTCGCAAATACGAAATTTGTTAATTTCGGATTCCTGTCTAGGTTTTGCAGTAAGCTAATTAAAGTTCGTTGACCCTAGTCTAGAGTGAAAGATTTTGATCGAAAATGTAGGTATATACGAAAGTTTTTTTTGTATGTTCTTCGTCAGTGTTTATAAAGTATTTTTTTTTATCGTTTTTGTATCAGCTCTTTATATATAAAGGGTTTTTCCAACCAGTTCTCGATTTTCAGGTCTAAGTTTCTAGTTTCGATAGCCAAGAGAGACAAGGTATATCGGAATGGTTATACAACAAACAAAATTACATACTACTCGGAATCTTTTCTCAAAATGAAACTGTGGTTTTTTTTAAACTTACGACTATACTGACATTTCTTGGAAACTCTAACTTCATTATTTATCCTACTAAAATGCTTTGTAGGTATATGGTCTTGCCGAATATCCTTGTAAATGCGCCCACTTGTTTTATTCAATTTAATCTTTACCCTAAGTTTGTCTAACTTTCCTTGTCCACTAAGTACTAAGGTATGCAATAAATAAAGTAGGTACCTACGTCGTCAGTAAATAGAAATGCTACTAAAGTACCATGACGCATTGAAAATTATGTGAAAACATAATTCCATGAAGAATGTGTTTTAAGTATTGCTATGCTAAATAATTATACTTTTATACCTTACCGATTAAAATAATGTGGCGGTTAACCAATTATCATGTTGATAAAATACTTGGTTTTTATATTTTTATTTCTGGAAATGCTTACGTCATAAATAATAAAATAAATTAATAATAATATATTTATTCAAAAATTATAAGATAAGATAGTTTATTTGACAAAAACAGTGTTTACGTTTCCTTATGTTTATAATGCGTAGAAATTAGTACAGTTTTGCTTTATTCCTAGTATTTAAGACTCACGTGCCTGAACTAAGTAATCTTGTGTTTCAGACGAGAAGACCTAAAATATATAAATAATCAAAAGTTGACAATAGACAAATAGATATATGTTGAGTGATAGTGATTATAAACATTTATCGTAAGTGAAATTTAGTGAATTCTCTGTTTCTTCGTAAGATATAGGTACTTTTGAGAGCATCCTTGAGGAAATGTAGGTACTTCATACATTTAACAGCTTCCATGTGCTCGATGGGATTACCGATCAGTAAAAATGAAGAACTTCCATACAAACTGTAACTTCATTATGAGATGAATTTTTCAAAAGTTCTTTCTTGGTGCTCTCCTTCGTTACAAAAGGAGCTCTTGTACATTGTTTTTTATTCCTAGATACAGAGATTTAGGCTTGTGTTGTCTGTCAGTGAATCAACCAAGAATTAAATTGATTCAAGATTTTTATTGAGGGCTTATTTTTCAACAGTCTAATAATTTTTATCTTATGTCATAATAGCCTCCCCGAGCGATTTTGGTCACGGTGGCCAATCTCAACGGAGATAAGCGAGGTACGCAGGAGATATTATAGTGCACAAATGTGTGCACAGACACAGGTTCACTCCCTCTTCCCTCACTCTCATAGTCCGATGGGACGGCAATCCGACACGACCGGAGAGAGATCAGGCGCAGGACCAATGGCTTAACGTGCTTTCCGAGGCACGGAGGTATCACACCGATTACTAATGGAAAAACTCAATAACACTTTGCCCGATTCGGGAATCGAACCCAGGACCCCACGCTCAGCAGTTGCGGTTACGACCACGAGACTAACGAGGCAGTTAAGACGATCACGTTTTCTACACAAAAGCTGTCAAACCGTCATATTTATTCCTCGGATAAAAATTATCTGACCATTGAAAAGTCAGCCCTCACTAGAATATTATTATTTTAAATCAACTGTAAACTTTGATAGCAGTGCTTATGACACGAGATTATTCGCGTAAACGCAGACTCTTCTTCTGTTCTGAGAGGAGGCAAATCTCAAGCCGTGAGTCCCTATCCGTGAGTGCCTATTAAAAAAAACCCTCGGCACTCACTTTTCCGTAAACTCAAAAATGTACCACTCGATATCTTATATCGATTTCTTATATATACAAAGTAAAACTCGGATTATAAAACTATGTTTACGTCTAATTTATACACAGTTTGGTTTAAGTCCAAGGGGGGGGGGGGGAACTGCATCCGTTCCCCGTATCTGTGCCTGCTATTATCACGATACTATACTTCGCGCTTATAAGCATAAGCAGCCTGCATTTCTGCACTAATGAAAGGAAAAAATAGGTACTGTAGGGTCAACAAATCACCTTGCAAAGTGTTGAATCGGAATTTTTCCCCAACAGGTTAACTTAAATAAACATTCCCAAAATGTCAATGATATTTTGATTGCGGAATGCATACCTATGCTATAGCGTTTGTATTTCAGCAATTGTGAATCTTATAGCTGATATTAGATGCTACAAGTTCCGTATCTTTTACCTCATTATAGAACTTAACACCATTTAATTTGAATAGAACCCTCTGCATAAAAGCCAAGGCCACACTCCAACAAAAAACAGCCCACAACCACAAAATAATCGATAGAACCTATCCTAACATGATTACTTCAGCTAATCAAGTGTTCGTCATCGCGGCACGTCACTAGTCATCGTATTGATCGTCACGTCGATATCTGCATAGGCAGTCCTTGACACGGCCGGCCGTGTCACTACACTAGCTGTCAGATTTCTATTTAATCTATGCTCGCTTTGATATTGGTTTCGTGAATATTTTAACATCTGTTACGTGCAGGGATTGCTCTGTATAATTATAACACTATTAGTTTAAATGCTTTTTGTTACGTGTAGAAGGTTGACCTGATTTTAATTGTGTATGGGTAGTAACGGGTATATTATCATGTTTTTAAATTAAAATTGAGTTGAATTAATAAATAAAACATGTTCTTAACTGAACCCATTAAAAATTGACGATAAAACAACTACCCATATTCGCTGAATACTTACATAAGAACCAATATTATTTAAAACTGCATTCAATAAACTTGCACAGTTTTAATAAAAACCTATCTGCACTCAAACTGTTATCACTTATAGAATAGACCGTAACCACATACGAGTACTGTAGGCCATTTATAAATCCATGTATGGTAGCAAACACAGGTTTTAAACGAAGCAATTTTAAACTTTAGTGCAGCCACAGTGTAATACTCTGTTGTTTTATGTGTAACTTTTGATAGTGCATATAAATTGACCCAGTAAAATAATATCTCTAGAAAGAAAGAAAGAAAAAGTATTTATTGCGACTCGTACAGGAGGATCACAAAGTAAACTAAACACAGTTTAAAATAAAATACCAAATTATATAAAAAATAAATTAAAAAAGTAACAAAAAGAAAAATGAAACAGAAAGTCCTATACGATGCCAAAAGGCTCCTATCTCAGCATGATGCTGCGATATTTAAAAATAAATTCGCAGCGCTGGTATTCTGATAGGGCCCGCTGTGATGTCACGGGCAGTTACAGAAATAAAAAAATAATAAAAGAAATAAAAAATAAATAAATAACATAGATTACGTAAAATATTATCAAATAAAATATTTATTTTTTAATCCGCGTCAGACGTAACCTCATTACTTATCTATGCCTTGAGTGTCATATCATAGACTATAGACACTGTGGCATTACTGTGACAAGCAAAAAGTCGCAGGCGCCGACCTTCCGGTGAAAATAAATAATTATCACATTACGGCTGTTAATTGGAACAGTATTACAGTGGATATACAATAAAAGTGTAACTAGGTAGTCAATTAACGACATGGATGTAATGGAGAAATAGAAATAACTCTAAAGCCTTCTCATGGGCACTATCACAGAACTGCTAATAAATTGCAGTTCAGATTATTCATGTAAGTACTGGGTGTATTTTTACAGTGTTCTGACAACGTAAATAGCGCAATGAAAGTGAATATTGTTCATGCACATCATCAGCCTATAGCAGTCCACTGCTGGACATAGGCCTCTCCCATTGCACGCAGTCCAACTCGATTTTCGGCAACTCTCATCCACCTGCTACCAGCTATCTTGCAAAGATCGTCGCTCCACCTAACCTGAGGGCGTCCCACCTTACGTTTACCATTTCGCGGTCTCCACTCAAGAACACATCTACCCCAACCGTCATCGGTTCTACGGCTAATATGGCCGGCCCATTGCCACTTCAGCTTGCTTATTCTGTGAGCTATGTCGACAAGTTAATTATTAATTATTACATGTTTATTCACATGAATTGCGCTATTTACGTCGTCAAGCAGACAATTTTGTCAAACCCTTGAATCCTTTGGATTGCGATTGCGATTGAAATTGAACTAAGCAATTGGGATGCTGGACTGCATACATTAGAGGTTTATGTCATTTGGAAAAAGTAATCAGAAGGTACCTTTATATTTAAGAAAGCACAAGATTTCAATATCAGTAAAAGATTTGGGACATAAACTTAATCGTAATAATATTTACTAACATCAAAAACAGTGCATACGAGTATTTACTTACTTAAACAAAAGAACAAACTTTGATCCAAATTGATGGTTTAGCGGAAATGTTTAAAAATTCAAGGTCGCGACTTAGTGACCATGAGCGAAAGTCGTTCAAAAATACTTCCTTATTTTAATATAGTTCACAGAAGCAAATAACTAAACATGGTATACATATATACAGGGTTAGTTTTCAAAGACCAGCCAAATTTTAGGGTGTGGTAGAGACCATCAACTAGAACAGCTTCCTCAATGGGACCAAAATCGTAATCGCGAATAAAAATTCACCCGTCCCATGTGTTTAGGTCGAGTAGGTATTGAAGTTTTCTATGGGACAGTTGATAAATTATTCGCGATTACAATGTTGGTCCCATGGAGAAAGTTGTTTAGTTTGATGGTCTGTACCACATCCTTAAATTTGGCTGGTCATTGAAAAGTAACCCTGTATATGAACCTAAAGTCAGCGTCGGCATAATCAGCCTCTAATGTTTCCACTGCAGGATCACAGGCCATTCTCTTAGTGAGACGGAGTGGGTAATCTTTCACACGGGCGCAGTGCGGATTGGTAGATGTGACATGTCTTCGAATTTTTGGTTCTAGGACATGTTAGTGTCCACACGATGTTTTCCTTCGCCGTTTTGAGAGCAGCGTAAAGTCAAGCAGTTGGTAAATTCCTACTTTAATAATTACTATAAAAGTTAGTTTTTACATTCATTGCGTTTTTCGCGTTGTTGAGCAGACAAAATTTTCGAAAATATGAAGCAATGGATTGGCAATATACTTCAAAATTATTCAGATTGAGATTGATAATGTGATAAAATTCAATAGCCTTTCAGAAGCCTTTTAATAAAACCTTGTTACATAAACCCGTACGTTTAAAATCATTACATAGACAGCACTCCGACGTATGTTAACGCCAAGCAAACAAAATGGTTACTTAAGCGATACCTCACGATAACTGCTCTATTACACTCAATTACAGCACTTTGTACTATAATAAAGCCACTTTACCCCTATAGGTACACTGAAATGAATCGTTTTGGTTTACAGTGGCAGTATGTTAAAGTTAATGATGGAAGGGTCTTCTATTGAATAATGTAGGTAATGATGACATAACATCACGTCTGTAACCCCCGAACAGAAAATCAGACAGACTTGGAATTATCAAAATTCAAGAATAATGGCCCCGATTCTGTTGTTCACAAACCTAACTAAATTTTAGTTCAGTGCATCTTTTTCTTTCTATTTCAGACAGAAGATAAATATTAGTTTAGTCCTGTCAAATTAGTCAGCGCCTCACGTAAATTGACGTATTATTAGTAGCCAATTTTTTAATCACGTCTAAACTTGTCTATGGATTATCTAATTTGACAGGACTAAACTAATTTTATCTTCTGTCCTTTTCATATTGAAATAGAAAGAAAAAGATGCACTGTACTTCAATTTAGTTTAGTTTGTGAACAACAGAATCGGGGCAATTGTCTCTTTTCGAAAAGAAAATGAACAGGTATTGATCACCACGTGCTAAGTGCACGTCTGCCTAACCCTTCATAAAGGCGTAATTTTACGTTATGTTAATATTTTATTTTATCCATGGTTAATTCAGAATAAAGGCACTTTCAATAAAAGCTACTTCGACACTTGCAAAACATACATCTGCCATTTGAATCTTAAAACATGGGTTCTCATAACGGGTCATCACGACCGCTATAAACCGCTTCCTTATCACCAAAGATACGGTCAGGACAAAAACGAACATTTAAATAAACAAATTGCTCATAAACTGTTGCATAGTTAATAATACTCGCCGTCGTAATCGTTTACAAAGCTTCCCTTCCTCGGTGCTACGAAAACATTTTCATTTTGCGCCGGCAATTGCATTTTCCGTAATTTAATTAGCTCAATTGCGGGCTTCTCGGAAAAGTTGCGATTTTCCGCTGTTAGCACACTGAAGCTGCGGCTAGCAAAAATTGCGTTAACAGAACAATAATGTAAACGTAACGACACACTTGCCGAAAATTACGTCTTGTAACACACAAATGGACGTTTCGACGTATTCGATTGATAATATCAATCCGCCGCGACTTTCAAGTTGTATGTCGTAGGTGCAAACCCAGACAGGCGCTTTATTTTGTGTAAATTATTTCGTCACCACTGCTCTCAAACTGTGAAGGAAAACGTACGAAGACAAGAAAAGAGGGGTATCTTAGAACCAAAAAAATTAAGAAATGTTACATCTATCAACCCGCACTGGACCCGCGTTTTGGATTACGGCCTACTCCTTCTCACCTGAGGAGGCCTACATTCCAGCCGTTGGAAAATTATGGGCTGTGCGATGATAAAGAAGTGAAGTGCCGACAATTTTTTACATCAAAAAGCGATGCAGTTTTCGACGGAATCGCGTTACGTCCGCCACGTGCGTATAAAAATGTGCGTGTGTGTGACATAAAGTATCTCCTGATAAGCCTGCTCGCCTAGCATCCGTACTTCACAAAATGCTAATTTGGTCTGCGTGCTATTTTTCTAATAACAAGCTCTTCTAGCGTTGAGTGTTTTTTTTTAATGTAAAACGGCTGTAACGCGACTGATCCGAGAAAAAAATCACCTTCAAGAATATAATAGGGCCAAAAACAAACGTTACGCGTAGCGGACGCAATGCGACTCCCTCCAATTTTCGACTGGTGTGTTGTTTTTTTTTTTTAAAGCATTGCAGGCGTCAACTTTCCTTCGCGTTATTTCGGCATATGAATGTAAAGTAACACAATGAAAGGGTATCGTGTTTCGCAGCGAAAACGCAGCGCTAAACGTCAGTGTGCTAATAGCCTTCATGTTCCCGGCTTCATTGTAACGTTCCTCGTCATACTCCTAATATGTAGATGAAAGTTTTCTAGGTCGATTAGTTTTGTAAACAAATCTGCTTTAGTCTAGGGTTTTCTTAACAGAGTTTTCCAATACAGAGTGCAAAACTTACCCCTTTATACGCCCTTTACTGTGTATGGTTAATTAAGGCTTTTATTAGTAGTGCACTAGTGTATTATGTTATTTTCAGTTTGGACGAAAAACTAAGTACAAATTGAAAGATGACTCTTTCTCATTCAGAGACTACACGACAATACGACGTGTCAGTATTTCAACCGTCTAAAGTCAGCCTAAGGAAACCACCTTGTCCTCTCATCAGATCTCAAAAAACAATTCTCTCTTGGAGAGCCAAAAAAGTATACTTAATATAACAAAAATAAAATTTCGTTCGTCTTTTTTTCTTGTTCAAAAATAATTGCAAAATGTACGCCACGGTAAATAAGTCAGGCAGTAGATAAGTTAAACTTCTGCCGCATCATTCGCGCCTAACACGAGCCGACTTTATCATTAGCGCCCATCAATATTATATACAACGAACTTTGTGCCTTACTGGTAACGTATTAAAGCGTGTTTTAAAACACGGGTGTTGACTGATGGTGCTGGAAGGAGCGTTCGTGGGGCCGAGAGCGATAATAGCTTCCTCGCGATATCTGAATGGGCCCTGACAGCACTCGCTCGCTTTATAAACTCGCTCGCAAACTGAATGATTTTTCATAGTAAGTACATGTATTTAAGGGGTGTCGCCTAGGGGAAATGATGTAAATATGGTATAATGGGCATGTTTAAAGACTTTTTATATTTACGCTTCTTTTAGGCAACATTCTTCATATTTATAACAATATCTATTTGCTAAATTCAATACTCCCCTATAACAATATTATAAATGTTTACAGTATTTCTCAATGTTTTGTGTTTAAACTGTGTAGCCAAATTGTAACCGTTGCTTTTACGAATTATGTAGTTATATAGCTAAGTGGGGTACCATTTGAAACCAGGTACAGTGAAGCCGAAACTGAAGGTCACGTGAACGAAGCCAAGATCGCTGGTAAATAGTTAAACACATTAACAACGGACAATAATTTAACAAAACTTTCTAGAGATTAACGCAAAACTTCAAGAGCTAAACTAGAAAAGTAGAAAAACATGGTGGAGCAACCATGGTGGCGTTGCCAGCAAAATGTGGTACTTTAGGGGGATGCGCTAAAGCAGCCCGCGAAATTCAAATTTTCTTGCTTTTTTTTGCAATTTACAGGTCAGCGTCAGGTTATAAGTTGATTTAAATATGATTCTCAACCGTTAGAATTATAATCTTTACAATCATCAATACAGCTCTATGTGAGAATTTGCCTCAAGTGTCATGAAACATTAATTAAATAGAGTAATTAGAACTTTGAAAATTGCATTGATGATTTGAATCATTATAATTCTTTAAATACATATTTGTTACATACAACCTGATAATGGCTTGCAAATTGTAAAAAAGGTATGAAATTTTGAATTTCTCGGACTGTCCTGGCGCTTTCGCCTTAAACAGCTTTATGGTGCAATAATATCTTACCTAACGTCCAATTGTAATATAGGTCTTAAGTGGCCTTTTTATCACATCTCAAAGATTTGCTGCAAGCTTCACACCAAAAACTAGTGAAGAGAGATTATTAAATTTACTTTTCTGAGAATCTACTCTCTCTAATTACTTGCATTCCGCGTGATGGAATATGCAACCTAGTGCACGTCCTTCCTTTCACAGAGAACTATACTGTGTATATAGCTACCTGCTTACCTACATAATTATGTGCGTTCGCTTCGAATGGTGTCAACTCCGGTTCAGAGTAAGGCATCATTTGTCTCGGAGAGAGATTGCTGCACCAAATACAGCTTCCAACTTTATTGCAGTGTTTATTTGTTTTATTTGAAATACGAGTACTATGTCGATGTGTTCTTAGTGTAAATATTGGATGCTCTGTAGTCTGTATTTCGGGAGAGAATAGTGATTTATTTGGAGGAATTGAGCTTTCTCAACGCGTTGCGAAAACATGATACGGGGTGATTAGAGCAAAGTTTCAAGTTGTTTAATAGTATTGTATATTAATGAATATGCTTTGTCTTATTACCTATTTTTAAGGCCAAAAATGTTACAATCAATCGACTGTAAAGAAAATTAGAACATAATATCACAGCGGAGATAACATCCCACTCTCACAAAACCTGTAAGTACTGAACGCACTGTACACATTGCTACTTCAGAATCACAAAACAAACTTCCATACTTAATAACTTCTGAAGTCAGGCAAGTGGGACGTCACATACAAAGAGTACAAACTAGCAGTGAGTACAATTATTTGTATTGTGTCCCAGCTGCGAGTAGCGAGCTATGAAACAAAGCTCGGAACACGTTTGCAACACCGAGCGATGAAACAAAGCTGGGAACAGGCTTGGAACACGGGGCGCGGACAACGCTTGATAAATGGCCGAGCCACTCGCCGTACATACTAAGTGGCCAACCATCCGTCATTTTTATAGTCTACCCGCTCCAAATCTATATGTTTTATCATCGTAACCGAGAACTTTGAATATATCTGCTGTCAAATATAATTATATTGTGTTGGAATTGTTTTTTTAAGTATGTCTTCATGATTTTTTTATGGATTGGTGCTTTTATATGATAAAACATTTAAAAGATTTATAGGAACTTCGTGATAAGAATGATGCTGCTTATCAAGTACGTGGTTTTTAGGAACTGAACATAATTATTTGATCGTTATTAGTGATTAAGTATATCAAACCATGCTTAAGTTCTGATGACACTTTTCCGGATTTTTAGAAAATAGGTCTAAGTAGGTATATTCAGCAACACAACACCTGAATATAATTGAAGATTTGATCGACTGAAATACTCATATTATACTCATACATATAGGTACTCCAACTTCAGTACAATGAGAGATAATTTATACACTCGCATTTGTAAATTGAGTTGATTTAACAATTGATTTGCCTCAATCATACCAGTTTCTTATTTATTTTTCAATTTGTTGCTGCATCAAGATGAAATTCATCCGATAATTTTCTAAGGCTGCTATCCCGCTGGCGTTTTACGAGCGTTGACGTTAACGTCGCGCCTGCGCGTGACAAGCATTAACGTCCGCTGAACGCGACGTTAACGTCGCGCACATGATACTGTTGCCAACAAACGCGACGTTAACGTTGCGCAGACGCGACGTTGACGTCGCGTTCAGCGGACGTTCATGCTTGTCACGTGACGACGCGACGTCAACGTCGTGTCTGCGCAACGTTTACGCTGCTCAGACGTTCGAGAGATGCCGACGCTCGTAAAACGCCAGTGGGATAGCGGCCTAAATAACAAGCAGTATGTACAAGTACTTGAACGTAAAAGCATTAAAAAAAGGGTTTATTTCGTAGTCTTACATAATTATGTAGGTAACAACCTACCAAGGATGTAATGAGAGTTTTGAACCGGAAAAACTGAAAAACTTTTTGCTAGAAAAACGAAGGTGTATAAAACGTTTTGTGTCTAATCTATGTAAAACTTTGGTAAAAGTTTGACCTACTTAGTATATACCTGCAGTTATTATCTAACGAGAGCAGTTCATTAGACGCAAAAAGTAGACGGTGACGACGCGCTACAGAAGATAATAGAGAAACTAAGGGTCAATTTTCCAATCGTCAATAATATAAATATAACTTTTTAACCGAGGAATAAAATTGTAGGTTTGACAACTTTTATATCGAAAATAAATCAACGTACTACTTTTATTCTTCCGTTAGAAGTTATTTGTCTATTGAAAAATCAGGCTTTAATATAATAAAATATCCTAATGACTGGCTTTTTTGACAAATTGACTGTTTGTGCGCTTTCATAATTTGTAACGTCACGATATTATCGTGGACGTGTGGACGACCACGTCCATAAAATGTATGGAAATGCGTGCACGTGCAGAAAATGCAAAAGCGTCTTCATATATTTCCATACAATTAACTTTCCTGTGTTATCATGGTGCAGTGACGTGGACGTCTACGATAATATCGTCACGATTTTTTTTGATAATTGACATAATATTTTTACGCTAAGGGGATCTAGAACCGTGTGCTATATTAATGGTAACAGTTTGCGCGACGGTGTCCCTGCCAACCTTTATAGGGGATCGAGAGGCATTTAGGCATTGTTTTTTTGTAGAACTTGAGAGTCAAACGTAAGTTTGAAGTTGGTATGTGAACGAAGCCAACAGACAGTAGCCAGGAGTATATAAAAGTCGTTTCATATTTGTTTTATCGTACCTATGTCATGTACGGTTGCATGAAATAATTTTATCAGCGCATTTCACTTTAATTAAAATACTCTTGAACCACGGGAAGCCACGTTTCGTTCCCGGAAAATGAATATTGTGTTTGTGAATTTTAGGAAGTTTCGTCGAAATGATAATTTTGATATTATTTTGGTTAGTAGTGTTGTGACAAAGTTATACATTGGTGGTAGGGAATAGAGGTGATAAATTATATCTTGGACCCTTCCGAGCGAAACGAAAAGATTTTCCTAATCAATTTAAGTCAAACCAACATTTTACAAAGTTTAGTCAGCCAATTAAATCGACAAGCTACAACTCCGCTAATGCAGTGTTTAGCTTTGCCCAATTAATTATAACCGGGTCACCTTTTATGAAACATTCACCAACACTGCATTAAGCGATATGAAACGCTTTCATGCTGCATTCTTGCTAGTTAACTCGCTTTACATCAGCTGTTAAAAAAATCCGATAGTGCAAAAAAATTACTTCATTTGGTCGATCTTTCTGTTCGTTTTATAGTTTGACGAGAATTATTTGTAGACATCGACAAAAATTAGGTAAATTTAAAGGCACTATCTTATTAATACATCGAGAAACGATTATAATACGATCATAACTACCATTCAGCATGCAACCACACACACCATCAATAAAATATAAGACATACCCATGAAGCAGGAGGGTATCTCGGGAAGGGCGCGATCAACTTGGTAGCTATGTTGCTCGGAAGGTCGTGCTTGTACCCTCTCTTTAAACGCTGTTTTCTTCTCTCCCGCGATTTGCTTCTTAGCATAAGAGCTGCCTGCATACTTGCCAGGTTTGTGGCCGTTGGTGAGCACTGGCACAAAACTCAGCCAGGGGCCCCTGATAGCTCTGTAGCTATCCACAACGCGCACTTTGTCTCTCTCTCAGTTTCACGCACTTATACAGTTATCAAAGTTACCGCGGATCGACACACTATATTTTTAGTCTTATCTTTTACAGCGAAGAACTACTTCTAGCGCGTCTACACTACCCCTAACTAGCGATAAAGAGATACAAAGACTATGTACACATCAAACGTCGAAAAGACCCTTAAGTTAGTCCCATCACAGAATTATTTAATTTCAAATAGCGGTTAAATCTCACTATAGAACGCTTTAGAATTGTATTGAGATAGGCACAAGAAAGGCGCGAAACTATTTTTAATTTATATCTAATTTAATTTATTAGGGTAAAGTGGTCGATCTTAGATTTACGATATGTGAGAAGAGAATACGTTATGGAAGCAAGCGCAATTTGGCGTTGAGTTGTTTAGTTGGTTAGTTCGGAGTGTTTGTCACACGTATAGCTCAAGTTTCGTTCCGGACGTCGAGCCGTAGTCTCTGGTTCTTCGACACCTGCCATCGGACGCTAGTGTCCACCGGGTGTCGCAGTTTCATGGCCGGCCCACTTTGATCACTTCACTCAATAACACTTCACAGTAACACATGTTACACGGCTTCTAACGCGAACTGAACACAACATACACGTCAACGAGTGGCTAATTAGGGATATTAAGGATATATCCCGCGTTATTCAAAAGGTGACGTTTCCCGTTCGTTGCATTGTCTCAGTACTTACTTACATGCTTACATTTACTAACTATAGAATACAGTAAACATTGAATACATACCTAAATAGCAGCGCAGCTACGAATGGTTACCTCTAGAGCATAGATGCGAGGCGCAAAGGGCCTCTGTACATACACAACACATATAAATGAGATCCCATGCTAACGCTATTACATGTAACACTTATATTGGTACAGTACTCGCCAGGGATTGAGAAATATCGGACAGAAGAAAGAGACTACCGGCAATAATATCGTATTAACCGTTTACAGCGCAGTTTCAGTGTCTTCGAATTTGTATCAAGTGAAGTTGATCACCACAACTTGATTCTACTCTATTCATAACTTAAAGTACAGACGCCAGCATATCAAGCTACTACAATCTGTCAAATTTCTTCTCTAATAGATTTTCAACTTTGTCACTAAAGCATAAGGTTCAAAGTTGATTGAGAAAATTTGACAGTTTCGGGTAGCTTGATGTGCTGCAGTCTGTACATCCAATATACAACTCCTTTGCGTTGAAGTTGACTTGTCAACAACTTGCAATACCCAATAATGTAAACACTATTACATAAGTTGAACCTATTATGGAAAATTGCTTGTTGCCTTTGCATAAAATTTGTAATCGATTTGTTCCGATCATTTCTGTCTCATGCCCGATGTTGTCAAACGGTGAGTACTGTACTGTGTAGTTTATTTTACTATGTCTTATTTGGTAAAAAACATGGTATGAAAACTAGGCGAGTCGCATGATCTCAGACACACAAAAAATGACTGAACGTATTGTTGCACAGCAATTGCATCAAAAACTGCTAAATGCGTCAAAAAATTCGTCCGCCATATTTGTTTACCAAAACGGACATGTAAAAAGAAACACACTATAGTTATATACCTCGATGAGTTCGCATGGCGATGGCGGGTCGTCGATGTGGGGCGGGTTGACGCGGGACGGCGGCGCGGCGAGGCGGGACTCCCAGTGCTGGCAGGAGTATGCGCGTACGCCGGAGGGCGCGGGGTGGAGGGGGCTGTGCGGCCGCGGGCTCGACGGCGCGGGCTGGCGGCCGTGCTGGCGCGCCTGGCCAACAAGACACGATAAGTTAGGATATAAGTGTTGCTGGTTTGCTGTACCTACTTAGTCTAGAGAATTAACGCCATGCTCGAAGCTTCTAAAGTGGGAGGTTTCTTCAAATAGAGTCTCTATTTAATACCTTCAGAGAAGCTCATAGTTTTGCCGCCCCTTCTGGGTTACGTCCGGTTACCTTTATAATCTAAGTAGGAGTTGACCCAAAATGATGGTCATTGTGGCGATACTAGTCAAATAAACCTCACAATCGTGCAGAAGATAAGACAAAAAATAAAATAAAAACAAATAATGATAGTTACCTTACGGCCCGCGAGCGAGGCGCCGCCCGCCGCCGCGTACATGCACCGCCGGCGCCGGCGTTCAGCTAGCGCACCGCATGGCTACAGGGGGCGGGGCCATGCGCGCTCGTCGCCGCCGCATCCGGGCTACTCACCAACACCTGGGACATCGCAGGACATGGTACAATTAACGTCAGTGCGAGGACATTATGACGTGCACAAAAATAAGGAAAACTAAGGTGTGTTCAATCAAAAATGTGTTCAGTCAAAACAGCGAAACATTTAACAGCTATTTACGACGTTGCTAACTTTCAAAATGCTCGTTAAAAAGTGCGAGGTTTTTTTTAAATGGAGAGATGTAAATGAAAAATTTCCTCTTTTAATTCTATATTTGCAGAGCATCGCTACAGGGAGCGAGACCATGCGCACACTTCGCCGCCGGGTATGGGTACTCACCAACCTGAGACATCACAGCCCGCGACATTCAAATTTTCTTACGTTTTTTGGAACTTGCGGGTCATTGTGAGGTTGAATGTTGATTAAAATATGATTCGCGATCGTAATAAATATATATTTAATAGAGAGTTTTATTAATTTGAATGATTATAATTCTAAAAATACTCATTTTTTACGGTCGCGAATCCATATTTTGATCAACAAACAAACAAACAAAATGCGCTAAGGTAGCACGCAGTGCTTCCTTTTTCGCAATTCTTCTTTAGGTGCGAGGTCTTTTTGATGTGCGGAAAAATAAGGAAAACTAAGGTGTGTTTAATCAAAAATGTGTGTGTAGAAAGAGTTACACTTCTCGCCAATATGAAAGCTTGTCTCTGCCTTTTGAAGACTTGCACATTCTGGCTTTTGAAGACTTGCACATTTAAATATGACAAAATTGGAATATTTAATAATTAAGTAAGTATTTTGATAAGTCACTTTTATTGGCAAGTAGTGAAAAATACTCGAAAATAATAATTTATCAAAAACTTAAGCAAGTGAGATAGTGTGACGTATGTGTCAATATGCACAGCACCGCTTTTAATTATTATTGATGGTAATTCAACTAGTGAAATATATAGTTTTTGTTGGTAACTTTATAGCAATAAAAGCTTGTTAGTTACAGCTTAAGAAACATATGCGGCCATCCCTCTGAGCCACCAAATTACCCTTTTAACTCAAAACAATATTTAAGGGTTAATTACGTTGACAAGTAGTTGCTTTCGTCTGCGTGTAACTGCCATATCGGTAATTCAAACAATGTTAAGGAAATAAGCAGAAAATAATGGAGAAAATACTTGTTGCGAACTGCGAGTAGGTTGGTTAATACAATAACAAAAAATCACAATATTACAAAAAATTAAATTGAAATACAAGCGCAAAACACAATGTTTCCAACACGACTTTACAAACTCATCGCGAATACAAAATATCGGTTTACAAAATAGGTAATCTTCAGGGTCCTAATATTTAATTAATTATAGACTAGACGCATGTAATTGCATCGGCCGTCCATTTGATAATTTATTTGGAGTTGAGCAACCGATAGCTAGTTTGGAACATTTTCAACTAACGTGCAATTTCAATAAATTTACTCTTTGATGGGAATCAATTTTCAATTATATTTAGATAATTTATTGAGTGTGCAGGTTTTACGCGCGTAGAGTCACAAAGTTTAAATACCTTGGGCATTTTCTTACCGACGACCTCAGTGACCATGGTGACATTGAGAAGGAACGCAGGGCTCTAGCGATCAGGGGAAATATGTTGGCACGAAGATTTGCTCGGTGTACAGGCCAAGTAAAGATTACGCTTTTTAAAGCTTATTGTCAGAGTTTTTACACCGGTAGTCCTTGGGTCAACTACTCAAAAAGGTCGCTAGATGCCCTGCGCGTCCAATATAATAATATTTTTAGGATGCTGTTGCGGCTGCCTCGTTTTTGCAGTGCCTCAGAAATGTTCGCCGTAAACCATACCGATGGATTTCACGCCATCATCCGCAAAAAAACGGCCTCACTCCTGAGCAGAATAAGAGGCAGTCACAATAGCATCCTAAAGGCTGTAGCAACAGATACTTCCTCCGCCATAATAGGTCAATTTGTGCGAAGACTTATTTCATAGTTTCTGGCTGTCTAGTTGTTGTTTGTTGTGATCTTCGCATTCTTTCGTCTTTAGTTTAAGTTACTAACAATAGTATTTTAAGTGCAATTACTGTTACTAACAATTTATGGATCTTATAGTTGTCCGAAATAAAATGATTATATTATATATATTATTATATATATTTACGAATGCAAATTATTGTTGGCATTTAGAAACCAATTAATCTTTGATTTACTGATTTGTTCAATAATTTATTTTACTTTAACATTAAACGGCTCTTCACCTATTAAATTAGTTTTAAAAAAATAGACGAAATTCATACATTAATCTCACAGAACTCCAGACATAATGGCATGATCGTCTTCCATTTGTCCGCGAACACGTCACACAGTCAGGTTATAATGTCATCATCTGCCTAGCCTTTTCCCAAATATTTTAGGGTCGGTTTCTAGTCTAACCGAATGCAGCCAACCTCCACAATCCAGTTACTGGGCAACACTATACCTCTTGGTAAGACTGGTTGTCAAACTTTCGGGCTTCTGAAGACCCGTAACGACTGCCAAAGATCCACGAATGACAGCTGGGACCAACAGCTTAGCGTGAAAGCACGCTAAGCTGTTGGTCCCAGCATCCGTGCCTCGGAAGGCCGAGGCACGGACGGGTCTCGGTATGTAAAGATGGTCACCCATCAGCGGACCGATCGCGGCAAGCGTATCTAGCTTAACCAGATCGATCGATCCAGTCAGGTTATAATGTATTATTTGGTTTTTAGTTTGACCTGCTGTCACGAGTTTTGATAGTCTATAGACTTTTCTTCTTATCTGTTTTAATGAAAATAAAAAAGATTGAACGTGTATATTTCACCACTAGTCCAACTTGTTAGGTCATTGGACTGGCGAGAAGTTCGGGAGTTCATTCCCACCCGCCTGTTGAACTGTTGATGTGAACCCAGTTTTACCAGGAACATTATTTAATCTTGACACTTAGTCATCTGCATCATCGCTTTCATTCAGATGAGATAGTGGTCAAATGAAATGCACACCCATAAAAAAAAATTAAAAAGTGCAACATGTATTCTATACTTAACCATATCAAATCTAGAATAAAAAAGTTTTTCGAATCCTTAAAGACATCTCTTCTCAACGATACGAAACACAATACGTTAATTTTTTGTTTTTCTAAGTTCTACCTGACCGTACAAATAATTTTATCATTTTATTTTTAGGCTTTGATTCACGATCTGTGCGCGCGTCGTCGTGATCTAAACATTTTACCATAATTCTAATGCTTACGTTGTATAGATCTCGAGAAAAACCTCTGAGACAGATGGACAAAAAAGTGCTCTTATAAGCTCCCATTTTTATTTAAACTGAAAAACTAATATTAAGTACTTTGATTGACGATGCTAAGTCAACATATTTTTTACGACCAAGATCAATAAATAACCCCATAAACGACCTACCCTCCCCCAAACACCTATACGAGCTTATTAACAGCACATGACTAAAGACCATAAAATAACCCACCACCATTAAAACCGTGGAGTTACAAAACACCCTCTATTTAAACCATGGTTTAAGCCGCATCGATGCATACGATTAGCTAACTCAGTGCCAATGCATCACCTGCAGTACGATGAGTCCCTGACCTCGTTTCCCACCGACTTTTACAACCCGTGGATTATTAATCAGTTGTTTAGTTTGTTTCTGTCTCATTATCTTACATTCGTTTTGTAAAATAATTTATTAAAAATAAAATAATTATATAATTATTTTATAATATATAATTATATAATATGTAAGTCCTCCATGTACTAAAATAAAGTTTTTTTTTTACTTTATTATTTATCTAAGGTCTGTTTAGCTTTATTTGATAGTAATTAGATTGGCTGATCATAATTGTTTAAAAAAACTGACTAGTTTATCGATCTGTTTGGTGTTTTTCACGACTTTTCAGCTTAGCAACTTATAATGGAATTCGGTAAAGTAACCCGCATAGTAAAAAAAAAACTAGCGAGCGAAACCGCTAGTAACTCTCGAACAAATCAAATTTTAATACATATTGTTGCTTGACTCTACTAACCAATTCAACAGACTCCACTGACCGATTTAATTCTAGAATTTTCCAGCAAAATCAATTTCGAATAACAAAATTGCCTTAATTAAAATTGCCGACGAACCTAGCGTTATTTACCTAAAAGGTCGGCGTAAGGTGAATTCATGCACTGTGTTCATACTGTGTCCGTTGCTCGCGCAACGCGAACTTCGTGGGAGTGAAAACCGCGGGGGTATTCCAACAACAATATAAGTTTAATGGAATAAACAATCGAAGTGTGCGCCGCCAATCTAAATTAATGACATGCTCGGAAGGCGTTCAGTGAATCTTATAGCAAGAGATGTTTCACATTTGCGTGTGCGATGTATTGGTGATTGACTGGTTTTATAAATGTGTTAGGTTTCTTTATTATAGGGACACTTCTTATTGATTTATTTATAAGCTTATTGTTTAAAGAGCTTTAAATCCTGTTAGATTAATAGTTTTCATCTATTCACAGTTGGGCTTAGCCTCTCCCAAGGCATGCCATAACACTCGAATTATTACGCAAGGTCAACTTTTTAATTGGTATATAAAGTTAATAAATCATGTCGAACGTATGAAGGCATGTGCGTAAAGTTAAGTCAAATACCATTTCAAATAATTATGGATTACTAGCTGTGGCCCAGTTATTATGGATTACTAGCTGTGTGCGATCCAGGATGAAAAGTATCCTATGTCCTTACTCAGGTCATGGTCTAACTGTGTGCCAAATTGTATCCAAATCGGTTAGAAAAAACGCAAACCGCAAACCGTGTTAGCCGTTTTAGCGTAAAACGCTAAAACGGCTAACACGGTTTGCGTTTCACGCAAAAACGGCATAACAAACAAACAAGCAAACTTATTTTCGCATTTGAAATATTAGTAAGGATGATGGAAAATTTGTAATGCGTATTTTTAACAGTTTTTGAAACTCCTCGTTTGATAGGTGCGTTATGTGTCCTTTCATTCATCACGAAGAGTCAATTTAGCTTCTACGGGTGACAATAATCAAATGATTGAAATCCTTGGGCATCCGTGATCAACCATGCCGGCTGACTTACTTTAGCCGAGGCATAAAGATGGAATTACGTTATTTTTTAATTCAATCCCATGCCTTGAATCCTAGCCTATCATCATCATTTCAGCCAAAAAACGTCCACTGCTGGACATAAGCCTCCCCCAATTCCCTAGCCCATAAACAAGTATAATTCGACCAAGTTTAATAGTGTAAACCAACTAAAGTTGTAATTAACAGTGAACAACTAACAGGCGTTTGGTGAATCTTGTAGTACATGGTACACCTCCCCGGGGAGGTCCCGACCTATGTTACCCGATGTACTGTGAAGGTGATGAATCGACTATTATACATAACACAATACTACGCTTGTATTCTCCGAAGGGGTCAAGCAGAGTTGCTTAGCACCAGTTATGCTTATGTCCCATATAATAGAAGCGAGCCTAATTGACAGTATTTGGGCAAAAAATGTAGTCCCCAGGTTGCTATTTAGAAATTCGTGATGAAAACATTCAGTAATCTATCGCCCGACCGGAAAAGCGGTTTTTTTTTTCATTCAGTTCTCAATAAATGGTTTAAAGTTACTGAAAGTTTAGGACTTTCCTGGAAATATATTTTAATATTTATATATTTTAATGACTGGACAAAATACTAATCTTCGGAACGCCAAAATATACCTCAGCCTACACCTTTTAGAAACACAAATAACTTCGAAACATCTAAACCCAAAATCATACTCAGATTAGTCTAACAAAACCTTTCTATACCGACGTTACGCAACCAGCCCAATAACCGAAGTCATTTTAATATTTTCGTTATGTTTAGGAACTGAATTGGAATTCAGAATTGCTTTATGGCTACATTCTGAGGTCGGTAAAAGTTCAAAGAACGTTTAGATCGACCGATAACACAGAAATGTCGTGACGCCGCTACTAACCAAAAGCGAAATAAGATTAAACAACTATTATTGTACCTGTACATTTAAAACTGCCTGAATAACGTTCTACTGGTTACTGTTATAAGATGAGATACTAGGACTAACTTTATAGCCCCAATTTGGCTAAGCAGTCGCTGCACGGTGGCGTAGCGGTCGTAGCGTTGTGCTACGCAGGTGCTACGCAAATGCTACGACATTTACGCGTAGGCGTATTTTCACCAATATTGTTTTTTACCGTCGTGAAGTCGACTGATATCTCCATCCCAGTATTTTCCGAGATTAGAACTTTCGTATTTCTAGGCTTTACAGTTGCTATATTTATAGTATTTTCAAACGTAATTAACTTGATACTAAGCAGACTTTTTGAGCTTTTTTCTAGACTCATTTGTTTAAAAAAAAAAAATTTCCTTACACCGCGTCATTGAAATTAATTACTTGCGTATTATTGTCTTGTATCGTTTTCTTAATCGATTGTGTGTATATAAATAGGTAGTTTATAAATTATAAAGAAATAAAAATGTCATTTAAATTTATTTTGTTGGTTTATTGTATAATAAGAATCAAAAGTATTTTTATACTTAAAATGCATAATAAACATTAATTATTAGCGTATAAGGGTAGTTTGCTACATGTTCCTTCGGTTCGTGTTAAAATATACGGTGGTCATAAATCCTTCTAATTTCCTCAAATTATAACTGGTAATATTTAGTATAGTAGTATATAAAAGTCCACCATTAACTTTATTACTGTTGCATATACATATAAATTTTATTTAAAGACTATTAAATATTTTCTATGAAGAAAGTTATAATGATATAAATATTACCTTAGTAATTAACTAATAGTTTAGTCACAATAATTGCGAGTTATTGAGGATATTTAATAATTTGTAAATAAGTAAATTATTTTATGTATTTTTATTTTTCATAGCAAAAATGATCAGTTAAATATTATATTAATGTGTTTATTCGACTGCAGTCTTTATACAACATTGTAATACCGGAATCATCGGCCATTTATCAACCTAGATCTATTTATTACCTCTGGCTTAAGTTCGTATCTGATTGGCAACCAAAACGATTGAATAACAAACTCTCTAAAACACGAGAGTGCATACACACGAGCGACTTGCGACGACGACAGGCAACCGCAGCCGTCAACAACTGCCGCTCGTGTAGTTGAGCACCGTACTCAAACAGCAGGCCAATTCTCGTAATATAAAACGTTCAAAATCTCGTCGCAGTCCCATCTCGGCGACAAACAAATGTCAAAAATTTTTCAAAATGTAGGGAAATTTGAGGTATTTTTGACAGATTGAGACTGAGATCAGACTGTGAACGTTCTTAAAAATTACGAGAATTATCCCTCTGGTGTCGACGGCTACCGTCAACGCGTGCCGACGGGTACAGTTGCCTCGCAGTTGATTGCAGTTGTGTCGCTCGTGTGTATGAGCACTTATGGTCTCTTTCTAAAGTATCCGATGAAAGTGTAAACAAAGCTGTAACGTGTTCAGGTTAAATTCGTCACTAAAAGGAATCAGTAACATATTCATCTGTATTTAGAAGGTTTCAACTTTTTTCTCACACCTTTTTTCAACAATTATTGCTTGCATAACTTGTTAATTGTGTCTTTGTTCATTTACCTCAATTATCAAATTAAAAATATCTTAAAGGAGATGATTCTAATAGTCAAATCAAAGCACTCAATTTCTAAGAAACACAACAAATCGGCATCCACAGGTACATTTTATTTTATTATATTCGGGAAACTTACAGCTAATATAAAATGTGTTCTTAAACAATACGCATTTGAAGGCCATTTACAAGTTTCCACTGATAAACACTTGAAACAAAAAAGGTTCTGATCCATTTCTTTACATTTTCATCAAATTACTTTTATAATAGACATAACATATGTGACGAGTACTCTTTCAATAAATCGATCACGGCAAACGCAACTTTAAATTTGCAAATGGATCGTCAATCGTCAGTTCTTTAGTCAGAAGCCACGCCCACCTCTCAGTCCTAACTAGTGCCGACTATTGCTCTCTAATTGCACTAGTGGCTTTCATATCGGCATATCGAAGTAACTCGACTACTGTTTTAATCGATTCGACTGCGCCGTGCTTATCCGAGTCACCATCGGTTAAGGACTTAACTTGATGTAACTTAGCCACTTAGGCTAACTGTTGCATTTCTGTGATGGCCGACTGTTGTGTATTGGATAATGGAATATGAGTCTTAACATGGTGATCTTGTATAGTGTAGGAAAGGGTTTACTTATTTGTGTTAACTCTCACAGAATCCTCTCTGTGAAAGTTAACACAAATTATTTTTATTGGGCCAATGGCCTAAGAATGGGAACATTATAGGCTGATTGTGAAAGTAACTCTGTCTGCCTTCACGGCTGAACAGATTTTGATGAAATTTGGCACACAGGTAGACCATAGCCTGGGTTAGGACATAGGATAAAAGTATACGAAGTCCTAACCGCCCGATGTATCATTCCCGTGGGATAATTTCTGGCTATAACGCCGGTGAAACCGCAGTCAATAGCTATTTCTATATATTACTGTGCAATTCATTAGGATGCATTTCAATCACTTTCGACCAATCAATCAACTGAGCCAATCGCACTTTATTACTGGAATAACAATACAGATAAGTACAATAATTATTTATTAAACTTTAGGCTACAAAAAAGGACACATATAGGCAGACCCAATGACTAACCCCTGGTTTCTGAATTGTCAGTCTGAATTTGAGAATGTTTCAAATTCTACTTTAGCATTACTTAAGGTGAAATCCCGCGAAACACAAAATTTCATTGAAAAAACGTATCATCTTAAGAATCATGACCTAACCTAACGAAATGATTATGCTCGATTCAAAAGCCGTGTGTTAGCTCTCATACATACAAGTGACATAGGTCACAAGTAGAGGCAACTGGAGCCGTCGACGAGTGTCGACGGGTCGTGCCGGTCGTGTATTTGAGTACGGTGCTTAAGGGCCTATACTACCTCAAATGGCTTAACATGATCCTCCGTTCTGTCGAAAATACTGCAGCATTAATTTTGAAATAAATATATGGTAAATTTGAGGATTAATGTTAGGTCTTATGTTTGACGAAAACCCGATTCCATCAAATTTTTTCGAAAGAAAAAAAAAATCCAAAGTGCCTCCAAACCGAACAATAAACCGCTGCAATGCACCGCACTCTGTTTCGCTCTCACTCAGTCCGCGAGCAGTATCGTGCGAGCGAGTTAGAGAGTGAATTTTAGCTGAGGTAGTATAGGCTCTTAAATACACTATAGCAACACGTTGTCGACGGCTGTAGTTGCCTCTACCATTGACGCGTCTCACTCGTGTGTATGGACGCTTAGGCACCTAGGCATTTACGCATTTAAACTTACTTTTCAAAAGAAAAGTTCATTAACGAATTAATATAGGCGTAACATGTACTATTGCAAACTTAATATTGAACTTCTTTCTTGCGCGGATGAAAAGAGTATTCGCATTATAACAGCAGAAATTAACTGGGTTCACACAATGCATAGATGCTATCTATAATTAACTAAGTATTATTCCACGCAACATAATGCGTATTTGTTTTTTCATATGAAACGCAAACAAAGGCTAATGAACTCAGCTTGTGTATATAATGTCAACTGGTTTCAGTACTCGATGAATAGCATACGGAATTGTTTTTGTGTGCCTAATTCTAAATTAATCACTGACAGTCTGACAGTTTTAAATTACCTTAGAATTATGACAAATGTATTATGTAGGCACGTGATGGTATAGTCCTAGACAAAACAGTAAAATAGAAGGAAAATAAGCAGTGGTGGTGCAGTGCTAACGGCCCCGATTTACGAGTTTACAGGTCGTGGGGTCGAACCCAGCCAGGCGCTTTACTTTATTTAAATTACTAGCAGCGCCCCGCGGTTTCACGAGCGTTAGTTTCGATCCCGTGGAAATATCGGGATTAAAATACATAGGATATTTTTTCCTGATTATCTGTGTGCCAAATTTCATCCAAATCCGTTCAACGGCTTACGCTTGAGTGACAAGCGTCCAAGCATCTTCACAAACTTTCACATTTATAACATTAGTAGGAAGTAGGATTTCATCACCACTGCTCTCAAAACGGTGAAGGAAAATATTGTGAGGAAATCGGCATTTCCTAAGACCAAAAAGTCATGTAATATCTACCAATCCGCACTGGGCCCGCGTGGTAAATTCCAGTCCACTCCCTCTCACAGGAAGGAGGCCTGTGTCCCAGCAGCATTATAGGCTGATTATTCCTAAGGAAAAACGAGGGCTTTCACAAGCGTGGCTCATTGCGTCCAATTAACTTACCTGTAACTAGAATTTTTAAACATAGTTATGCCATGAAAAACAAAGTTTTAGTTAATACTTTTTGTACAATGATTTTAATGCCTTTTGTCATAATGCCATATTTATCTCTTCAATAAGCAGACATAGAATCACGGCATTAAGGATTAAAATGGTTTGTCTCTCCCCCGTAAGCAGACGACCTTCTGTCCCTATTATTCTATGTTCCCCGTCTGTCGGGCAGGGCAAGCGTAAGGTAAAATAGGACAGTGACGTCATCGAGCCACTGCCCTTTGAGCCACGTCAAACATCTGACAGTCTGGATCAATTGTTTTAACCGGCACTTTGTTTTGTAGGGAAGTTGTTTGTACAGACGTTTTATAGGTCACGGCTTTCTTTGAGATGTTGTAGGATAGTTTGGGTATATTGGATGTGGTATTTCGCCGCTTTCGCCGACAAGTGCCACCGGAACGCACGAAGACTTAGTGCAACCAAGTGATATTAACATAATTTTAAGTTTTATTTACTAATACAATTTTTATTTTTATGTACTTAGGTTTTGAGTTGTATGTGATTAATGGGGTGGCAGTGATGATTGAAACTTGTAAAGATTTATCTATGAAGAATTATTAAAAGTTAATTGATCATTACATATTTTAGTAATAACTTTTGCCCTCCGCTTCGCCCCGTTTATATCGGAAATGTAAAACCTAACTTACCACAAGTCATGGTTTACCTGTGTCATCATAATCCTATGAAAAGATAACAGACAGACATTCACTTTTACTTTCACATTTATGATATTAGTAAGTCTGGGTTTGTGGATCTGCGAGGTAATTGCGTAAACTACTATCAATGGCTTCCATTTTGACAGTTCACCAATATTCATTGCGTTATTTAGGTTGTTGAGCAGACACATTTTTTATGCACTTATGCGGGTAAAACCGCCGGGCGATGCTAGTCTTTTTATAAAATAAAGCTCGGAATATTAAAAGAAGGTAATGAAGTAAATATAAATAAGTGGAATGTCTTCTATTTACTAGAACTTCACAAACTATCTGTTTCTGCTACAAAGTCATTATATAGCGGAATATTCTATGCAATTGTTATAGGCTCACATTACCTCAAAGTAACAAAGTTATTCAACATAACTGCCTTGAGTTATAACTTACAACGGGGCATAAATACTAAAACTAGTTTGCGCGAACATTTTCTCGTACAATAGGTAACATTTGTAATCTCGACGTTCATTACTGAAGAGAGCATCATATAAAATGTGCACAATATCCGATGTGAATGCGGCAATAAGCGGGCCTATGCTGTAGGCACCTAGCGGCGCGTTCATATTGAGCCGGTTAGCGGTCGAGTACGGGTAGAGAAGGAAAATATTAATCATATATTATACAAGTATTTCAGTGTGTCGGGCACCCCTTTTTTTCAGGTTTGTAAAAAATTTAACATTTATATTAAGTAATAACTTCCGCATGCATGACTCTTATGTCTCAAGCATAAGGTATAATATGCATTAGTTCGCATCGGGAAATAAAATTTATGAACAAATTTGGCGAAAGTTGCCTGCGCACAAAATGTTGCCTTCTCGCAAGTTCAGTAAACTTGCGAGCAGGCAACATTTTGTGTTTAACTGCAGATGTCTTTAACCTGTCGGTGCTGGCTTGTGAACAGATACATAACGTAGAAATTTTTAAAATGATAATAGTGTCCAGTGTCTAGACTTAACTATTGGATATATTTGAATGAATTTTTTGTATGCAGACTGGGAACGTCATTAGGTATACGATGTAACGGCCCTAACGGCATAGGTACATCGTATACAAAGTTTAATTTATTGTTGTATTGTCATCCACTTTGTTTAAGAATTAAAATACCAATAACTGTATTCTGTTGTAACAATCTTTTGATTTAAAAGAGGTGTCCATGGAGTTTCTTGCCCGTGCCATAGGAACCTATTACACTTTGGAATGGGCAACTACAGTGCATTCATAGTTATTTCGAAATAACAATGATCTTTATTCTCGTTATAATAGGGTTGCTGTTGGGGTGCTGATGTCGAAATTAAAATAACTGTAAAAGGACTGTAGCTGACTGACTTTTTGACAAAATTAAAAAGTACCCGTAATGGTTTAATCATTGAAATAAATTCTTTGAGTATGAAATTTGAGTTTGTATTCGATTTTACGTAGAATGTGATTTTGTTGGTTTCTATGAAGTTAAAATGATTGACTTCTTCAATATTTGAAATTGAATGGAAACTAAACGCAAAAAGTTGTTTCTTTTTGAAGATGCAGGTAGGTAACTAGTAATAAGCATATGATACATGAAAGTTTCAAGAATCAAGTTCAGTGGTTTGCAGCTAGAGAGACTATGAATTTGAACGGCCAAAAAAGTACTAACTATGGTCTCATTTACCAGCCGACATATTCTGTTTAAATCTTAAGTAAAGTGAAAACTTTATTGAAGTGACCTTGAACAGTGCCTTGAAAAGTGACTTGGTTGATAGCTCACAAGTTCACTACACTTATGGTTTCACGATGAGATTTTTATAGAATAGCAGTAACTCTCGTAGCTACTCGACCAAATGTAAACGCACCTTAACTCTGGCGATATTAATATGGGATTGCGTTTGCCCGACCCAAACCGTGGGTAGATACCACGGAGTGTGGTAGATACCTAGTACCAGCGATACTTGCACATACCCACACAATCCCGCACAGACTCGCACTATTGAATTTAAAAAATAAGCACAATCCTGACGTGATTCAACATTTACGTGCCGCTTTAGAATAAACTAACAAAGGAGGTTCTACCTCGTGTGGTTTGTATGGAAGTGAATAAAGGCAATGCACCGGCTTTTATTTTTAATGTACAATATTGTGTTCAATATCCGAGAGGGTTAGATTAGAAAAGCTTTTCAATTTCGGTGCATTATCTTTATTTGCCGAGATTTTATTTCACAAAGTTATAGCATTGAAAATGTTTTTAATATAGTCCACAGTATCAGGCAGTTAAGATATTTAATAAGTTAACACTTCAGTTGAAAAGCATACGGTTCATTTAAAGCAAGACTCAAGGAAGATGTCTCTACTGACATGTAATTATTTGTTTATGGTGCTATACATATTGTGTTTCGTGTTCTTAAAACTATTTTATTTTTTTATTATTGTTTTCGTTATTGTTACTAATTTATTGACATTTCATTTTTTGTTTGCATGGTTTTATACATTTTTTTGTTTTTATTTTATAATAAGTATATGATTTTCTAATTTAAATCGAATTGTATTCTTTTGTCTTTTTTTGTGTATTCTTATATATCTTGTACTTGAATCTGATAATGTTGTTAATATTTCATGGATTCATGGATTATTTTCGAACGCAATGTGAATTGTTAGTAGCTTAAATGAAATTGAATTGAAAAATTGAATTGTAAATTTAGATTATTGAAAATGCTTTTGATATTTTTAGATACGTAACGACGTTCAAAACAAACATGCGCAAAAGTTACCTATTCCAAATAATTAATGAGAACTAGAGAATTAGGCCAATTGTATTCGGCCCAGTGAAATTAGAACAACATACTATTACTACTGAGGGCACCCCAACTTCTTAAAATTAACATTCGCATCAAACAACAAAGAGGTGAAACGAAACCTGCAAACAGCGATCGTATTACAAATTCCTTTTTTCTTTTGACTTACAAAATAACCCAAATGATATTTAAAACAATATTCGTTGCCAGAAAGGCCGCAGAGTCGAGCGAAAAAAAAACCAGTTCTCATTCGATAGTTTACATCGAAGTGTAGTAATGTGGTTTTAATCACACCGTGTATTTATACATAAAAAAATATTGTTTGTTGATGTAAAGACTTTGTATATAATTTCTCTAGTTATTATTATTGCTTATGGTTACTTTTTTTTTGTTAATGATGAAACTATTGATATGTGTGTTGTTATTGTATTTTTGCTTCAAAAAATCGTACTGCCGGTAGAAATTTAATTTACTATATCGATGCCTTAGTTCACAATTGCACTAACTACGAAATTGAAATTTTTGAGGAGAGAGCTTTAAAGTTTTTTAAAGTTTAGACGAGAACAGTAGAAAATCCAAGTAAAATAATAAAAAATATGCATCTATTCATAAGACTAGTCCTTTTACTCCATCTATCTTGATTGGTTTAACAAAAATAAAGATCATTAGTATAATACCACATTCATGAAACATTAAACGAACTCATTTAATACAACTGTGACCCACGTTTTTGGTAGAAAGAGACGGAATAACGGTATTTCGATGCGCGGAAACGAAAGAGCATGAAATTTTGTGTATTTGGCATTAAAAAAGTAAAAATTGAAAATTTTGTAGTTAGTGCAATTGTGAACTAAGGCGTCGATATACACTATTACACTATTGACTATTTTTTTTAATTTTTATTTATTATTTTTTATTTATTTTTTTTTTTTTTTTTACAAATTCCCCCTCAGCATCTGTATATCTGTCTGAACGCAAAAAACTCAAAAACTACCGATCAGATTTTTATACGGTTTTCACTCGACATGCTGATATATAACGATGATTGTTAAAGATGTCGCAAAAAGTCATGCCGACTGGAAGCTTCACTGGCATGCACCGCGGAAAAACAGATACTTTATAACCAGGGGCCCAAGTCTGCTATTTTTATAAATTCGTCATTCCAACACGATCCCATTGTCATTTTGCTAAAAGTTCGTAATTTGCTAAATTCATAATGGTCGATCATTGGTTGGACAATGGTCTGAGAAAAACTACTACTAAATTTCATTTAATACATATTTTTACATAAATCTGAACTAGTAAGAAGTTTGTAAATAGCAATAAACATTACATTTATTCATTTTTCATTATGTACGAGATTACCATTTTATGACATTTCTTTCAGTGGAATGTCAGTGGTTGACCATTGGAAAGTCATAATGACGCCACTAAATTAGTAGATTACAAACTTTTCAAAATCAACAATTATGAAATCAATGATAGACCATTCTGACACTATTGTAATAGCAGACTTGAGGCCCTGGATTAACGCATAGGGTACTTAAAATACTAGAAGTACGTTCCCGTAGGATATTTTTCAAACATCCACACAGGCGAAGCACGGCAAAAGCTAATAAAATATGTGTTCTTAACTAATTTTTTAGACATTTTTATCCTGCTTATGCGTATCAAGTTTCATTAAAATTGGTTCTTTCATTTCGAAAAACAAGGGCTTGAAAGTTTGTATGAAATGCCGTACATCGTAAACGCTCTAGTGATATACTTTAAGATTAAGGTATGATAAAATTGTTATTTATTTTTATATGTAGAGATGTACAGATGGCAAAATAATGCATGCTTACCTAAGTTTGACATTCATATGTCTTATAAAATTGATCGGTACAGTGTCCGAATAATTATGAAATACTGACATTTATTTCGCATAATTGTGTGTGCTTATTTGTTCGAAGGTGGCAAAGGGCATCAGGTGTATTGATATCACAAAGTTAAACACAAATTTAAGTTTTAGTTAGAGTAAGTAATATCTAGGTCTATTTGCAAACTAGCTTATGTAAGTAAATTGACTAGTATCTAGCCCTATTAGCACTAAAGTTATAGACTCTAGTAGTTTTTCCTGACAATTGAAAAAATTGTTCATTCGATTAAATAGAAAACAATTCCTCTAAAATTGCTATTGAAAAATTACACAAAGGTAAATTAAGTAAGGTGCGTAATATTTAAGATAACTTTATCGTATATATTGTTGTCATAGTAAAAAATTTAATTTTAATGCACTTCAAAAATAATTTAAAATTTTAAAAGTTCAGTCTCTACGTGAAACTAAGCATAGATAAAAACGATTACCTTGTACAGTTATTTAATCCCATAAGTCCGATCCACAGCACTGTTTGCACAACACAACACGAAGAGGCATTACGTGGACAGAACGAGTAACCATGAACACTGTCGAAATATTTCTGACTAATGTTTATTTTAATAAAAATAATTTATATCATAAAGTATCAAAACTGTTTGAACAGTCGTAGAAAAAATTACCCGTACCTACACATACCGCTCGGTAAGAATAATATTTGGTTAGTTAACAAAGAATTTAGTCCGTCGGTAAAAAGTACACAACCTGTATGTAGCTAGGAAATAACGAAAGTTCGGTAAATGTAGTGTCGATTAGTTATAACGAGACAAGCAAATAAAACGAGTGTCGATACATTTAATGTTTGTTTCAAAAGATAAATTGTGGGAAAAGCATTAATATTGATAAATATTTTGAGTAATGATCGGAACTGGCCGTTTCGTTGAAACTTTTGTTCGGTAACTGTTATAAAAGTTTCTATTTTCGTTTATCAATAAGACACACACACACACATAAAATATCATACCGTCGTGTAAGGTACAGTAATAGCGACACCCTGTCTTCTAATAACAACGCACTGCGATTACCAATCCGTCTGGCCATAAAGGTGATTATAGTACTTTTCGTTTCGACCGGCCATTGGGTGGCCTATGTACTGGAATAAAGAAAACTTGTAAACTAATCTACCTAATCATACTTAAGAAATACAATTTGCCTGCCAATTTAGGTTATGGAAATTATGATTCATTATTTTAGTCATAGATGCATGAATTGTAGACTTAATTAATCATCAGGGGTTGGCTTAAGGTCAAAAGTGACCGCATGTGTTTTTATTTTTTTGGGAAATATTTCATTTCTACGAAATTATTACGGTTTCAGACATTTATTTCTCATAAAGAATGCAATTCACTTATCATGAGAAATACAAGTTAATCTTAATACTTGATACACGAACCTATGAAGAATGGTAGGTTTTGTTTTAGCTCTCTGTTACTTGGCAAATCCTGTAGATCTACCAAATCAAGTTAACAATAGTAGTAGCACAATGGCACAAGACCAAAAATCAAATTAATTGAGTTCGAAGCTGGTACGTGGCACTTTTTCCGACCGTCCGTCACTCTAGAGTGTTCGGACAACTGAATCCGGTTCATAGAAACGGACAGTGACAGAATTAGTTACTTCATTTTTAGAGCAGTTCGGGTTTTTGCACTGAGGATTTAGAGGTAGGGGTTTTAGGGGTCAGTTTCGTTTAGTTTTTACGTTTCTCTTGGTAAGTTTCTTTACTTTGGAGATAATTAATGGGAACTGTTAACGATTTTGAAGCCACTTTCATAATAACGGTGTGTTTAATTCGAAAGAAACATTGAGTTATGCGAAGGTACGACAATATTATTGCGTTGCAAAGCAGTTCAAATTTTTGCTGCGTAATTTTCAGGTTTCTATTTATAAAAAAAAAAACTTGTGAATAACGTGTAAATTTTGTCCATGACCGCTATATTACTCGTTTAACCTTTTGATTGAATTGAGCAAACTAACAGCCTTTATAATACGAAAATCTATAAAGAGCTAATGTAGGTGCCTAAGTATATAAGATATTTTTTGTCATATTATTTTGTGCTAATTGAATTACTTTGCATACTATGTATATAGAATTAAGTTGTTCTAAATTAACAGACATTTATACAGCTGAAAAGTAACTGATGAAGGGCGGGCGTTTTGGCGGACCGTCTTATGTTATTTAGAAGTGCAAAAGGAATTTTTATTTTGATGTTATCAGTGTTTTCTAGTTGGCAAAGATGGATTGGAAAGTAGCAGCCACCCTTAGTATGAAATTGCTTTAAGAGTTTTTGGATTGTGGCGAAAACTTATTACAAAAGTACCTATTGTTTTCATGGAATATATATAGTCTACTTGTCCCAAACTAGCCAACAACATTATAGATTTCGATCAAACTTTATTTGTATACCTTATCGTGCCTGTTACCTAAATTTTACTTCTACTATGCCTATAAATTTGCATTTGCCGAAACCTTATGTTGCCGAGTCGCGAATACAACTCTAGACAACACAAATAAAACCTAATTGTCAGCAATTTATTAAGAAATGAAGGACAAATTACATAGATAAAGATAGTTTGGGAAAAATACCGCGAAAAAAGTGTGCAAGTCATGAGAGGAGAGCGATATATTCATGTTAACTTATACGCAGAAGTATCTTATTGCTGTCAGTAATATTTTGTCATAAGGTTATGTGAGATACATACAATACAATGTTGGATGGTGCGTAGGTAATACTATGACAAAGAGATGGGTTTCAGAAAAGTATAGATGTTTTTTTTTTTTGCTGTTTTTGGTAAGTTTTGAAGATCTAACTCGTTGGGTAAAAAAGTTAAAATGGTAACTTTTGGAGCAAATTTCCAAGTTCGATCTCAGATTCAATCGAAAGTGAACTAACTGTTGGCTCATTAAGGGTTTAGTACTAATTTGAATCAGTTTATCGTCCATAAACGCTGCCAGATATTCATAAAAGTTTAATTTTCAAAAGTTTGAGTCGATGAGCGTCGTAATAAAAGTTTTCAAATTAGTACAATCGCCCTCCGAACGTCAATAAACATGAACAGCAAAAATTAAATGAATCATAATGCAGACAGTAGGCTATATGTTTGTTTAAACACAGGGTGTAGTATGCAATATTGTTTAGCAATCAATAAATGCTGAAGGCCGTAGTCCTTTGGATTACGTCTGCATCAACAAACACCATTTAAACGTGAGACAATGCAACCATTAACCGATCAACAAACTTTTATTATCCACTAACACAATCGCGAATTAATCGCGATTACACAAAAATCGACCGCGGGAGTGACGTCACCTTTTAATGAAGAAAGAACCGAGCACGAATTTATGTGGTCGGGCGACAAACTGACCCGCGATCGGGACGGCAGTTGCCAAACCCATAATCCCTTAATTAGCCCACCGTGTAGGATTTAATCAGGATTTGAGTGACAGTGCAGTGTCGCGCGGGCGTCGCGGTTGTCGCGGATGTCGCTGGGCGAGCTCGGCGCGTGTTGTGACGCGGGCGCGTGAGACAGCGCGCGTTGTGCCGGGCGCGCGCGGGCGCTCTGTGCGCGGTGTTCGCGCCACGCCGCCTCAGCCTCGACTGCCGGGCATGGAAATTCGATTTTTCTGACGTTTCCTCCGCGCCTTGCTTCGCCACGATCGAACTGCACGCCACATGAATAGTTGCTGCTTTACCCACCGCTGATTTTGCACGTTCATTTTACTGTAACTGTAATAATTCCAAATGTTTTATGAACCTTTTGGTCGACGTAGACAGAATGAATGTGGTAAGGGATTCGATCACGCAAAATTTCGATCTTTGCGAAACGACCTCCTCGTTCTGACCTTGATGTTTTTCGTATTCGTTCATATTTGCTTATCAAAAGGCTGTAAATGCCCAAAGACTGTACAATGATACCTCCAGAAAAATATAGAGTTAAGTTTTCTTTTTGTTCAAAGTTTTCAATCAAACTTCAACTCGACTTTCAAATAGGTAGGGTGGGCGATTTTAGTTTAAGCAACTTCGACTTAAAAATTCATGGTGTTTGTCATTGACCGTTAGTTTACCGTGCTTTCACTTAACCCATACATTTTTTAAGTTCCCACCGAGAACCTTTAGTTAATGGGAGTGTGCGGCCATTAGGGCAATACTACGGAAGTGAGAATAAATTTGCTTCACGCCATCAACGCACGCGGCATATACTTGTAGACATGAAAATATAATAATATTACAAATTAAAGATTTTGCGATAACACTAACTTAACTTTATGTGAAGTTAAAGTTTAAAGACCGTGAAAAGTTTTGATCAATATGTTAAAATTATTTTTATGAAAGGTTACTTTTTTATTCAAGAACCACTAGTGCATAATCAGAAGATTTATATTTTCAGTGTTGCCAAAGTTGGTTCAGCGGTTGGGCGATTGATTTCTGTGGTAGCGCGCGTAAGCGAAACAACGGGCGGCAAGTTCGAATCCCGCAAGGAAAAGTTTTTGTCTGGTCTACCTACAGACTTTTAGTTTGTAAACGTGAGAATTTAATTGATCTTTAAACGCACTTACTTTACAGGAGGAATTCCGTAGTTGGGGCAATGCTTAAAAAAAATCTATTGTTGATAACTATCAAAAATATTTATTTTTAAACATTGTCCCAGTTACGGCACCTCCTAATAAAAAATCTTCAATTCAATAGTCTACTAACTAACTAACAAGTAAAGATGAGACAAGTTTTGCTGGCAGGAGTTTCGCCTTACAGAAGTGTAGGCGATGTTTCTGAAAAAAACTGCAATGAACTGAACAATGTATACCTATTACTCGAATAATTCTAGCCTAACGAGATTGAAATGTTGAAAATAGTTTTTGCACGCAATACAGAAAACCGCGCAATTTTCTTGAAAATTATTATGCAAATTAATAATTACCTAAATCTTTATCGTGTAATAGGAAATTGTTGGTAATGCATTCTTGCATTTGTAAAAGTTTTATTTTCTAGGATGTAGGTTACAAATAAGTTGTTTTCCTATTACCCCTCAAATACTTATATTAACATAACTAGCTTATAGATAATTGCTGCAGAAGTGGTCAAGTCAAGTGCGAGAAGTCACAAGAATGGAATCGAATTTAAGATATCCCCTCAATTCCACCTCTTCGCTCATATCATTGAAATATTGTTTGAATCGTAATATTATTGTATACGTATACAAATATTGTTTGTCTTGTAAAAGTATTTCGAAATTATATTTCTAGAAATTGTAAAATGAATTGTGGTGAGAAATAAACAGTTTTATTTTATTTATTATAGCAGTTAATTTTTCTTAACATTTAAATCAATTCAACTATCAACAACATCGAATCATAAAAAAGTCGTTCTTATTAAATAAACTTTTCATGTGGCCTCTAATTAGTTTGGAACATTACCATTTTGTTCATAAAATAATTTTCTCTTAAATCGAATCACTTATTGTGAGTTTTTGCCCACAGTACTATTGTAATAACCTCAAGAAAAGCGTTATATGAAGTGCTATGAAGCGTCATAACAGTGCGGCTGGCTGCCAAGTCTTCAACCCGGTGTTAACAGTTAGGGGGTTGGCAGCACACGCGACAACTTTGACGGTTATTCGTTAGTTTAACCTCCGTTTAGCTTTATTGCTCGTGTGCTCTCGAAGTGCACTTCAGTGCAATGTTTGGACACTGTTTTTAAGAGCAAAACGTATATCTGAAAATAGATGTAACGGCAATAATGTTTTCGGCAGAAGGTATCAACACAAGTAATCAGCACACAATGCTAAATTAGATGTGACAAGTAAAATAACATACATTACAACGTCACACCTGTAAATCCCTTAAGGTAATCGATTTTATGTGTTCTTAAGATCTTTTCTGTGTAATAGACTCAACAAGTTACTAAGCTTCTTTAGTATACGCTTTAAAAAATGTAGTGCAATGTTAACAGACTTAGCGATACCTACTCAATTACACAGACACAGAAAATCTTCTAGAAATTTTGTTATGATCATAACTGAATCCCTTGTACGTATTTACTTTTGTATGTTTACATAGACTTAGTATTAGGCATAAAATTCAAATTCCTTTAATAGATTTCAACTTTATCGTTAAAGCATAAGGTTCAAAGTTGATTGCGAAAATTTGACGGTTTCGGGTAGCTTGATGTGCTGGCGTCTGTACCATTGTGCTTTTTCTCAGATTTGTTAATTAATTATTTTCATACCAGTTTATTTGATTTAATGAAAGTGATGGCCTGAAACACAGGTTTGAATAAACTGAATTCGGGCGGGTCGCTACCTAAGACTCTAATTCCGAACCATCATTAATTGCACCTGTTATAAAAAAATATTTTAAATTTAGTTTATTTTAAGGCACTATAATTGTATGGAAAATTTGCTACTCTTGGCTAAATGTACACTTTTTGTGAACGTGTTTATTAAATAAATGATTATATCTCTTGCCAAGATAAATGGCCATAAGTACAATCTCCCCTCTCTCCTGAAGGGTTTCTTTTCGCCAGCGATGCTTAAGTCCCATTTAATAGGGGGCGAAGCTACTGCCATAAACAGTAGCCAATCCAGACTGCTAATGAGAAATTCCAGATGAAAAAAATCCAATAACACTTTGCATGACCCGGGAATCGAACCCAAAACCTTATGCTCAGCAGTAGCGCTTACGCCCACTAGAAAAATAAAATATTTTTCGTAAAATAAAATATTTTTTGTAAAATAAAAAATATCTCTAAAAAGGCTCTTCTGTGAGACAGATCAGCAAATCATAGGCCACGAGATATCCTGTTAAAAATTCAAAGCGGAAGATGCTACAGGCAAATTTACTATAGGATTCCTAACAATGTCTATAACGATCTTGCTAAGAAAATATACCGTCAAAACGCTGCATATTATGGAGGCAATTAGGAGAAACATGCAACTGCAGGTTCCTGGAAATCATGGCTGAATAACCCGACATTTAATTGGCAACATTCAACCAGCTTGCAATTTGATATTACGCAAACTTGAGTTGAATCCTTAGATGTTATTAGAGCAAGCTGAACTTTGTAAAGGTCTATTCTTAGATTAGGTAGTCATCCTACAGCAGTATTATTTGATTATAATCTTACAAGCAATTATCATATCCTACTTAAAAATATATTATAATAGGTATATAATAAATGTGAATATTTGATGAAACGATTGCATGGATTTGGATTTGAACCTGGATAGGCATAGGGAACTAGGTTACTAGGGTTTTATCTCGGCAAATGAGATGAACATTCTAAATATCACGCAGATGAAGTCACGGGCTGAAGTTAGTTAAATATTTAGGTTTGATTATAACTACCTTTGTAGACACCTGTGGTAAGTTTTCCATTTCCACTTGCATTGTGACTTGCTTGTATCTACGTAAACCTACATTACATACAGGTATGGCCGGTCAAGTAACAGTAAAATTTTTAAAAAGTTCCATGCTATATTTTCAGTTGTACGAGTATGCATTAGAAACATTGTTAAGTGCTAGAAGATGATCGATGCCTTTTAGCTTATAATGCAGCAACAATCATCATGTAAAAAATAATAGCTTCTTTAACTCCACATTTACAACAAAAGATCAATAAAAAGCCAACTAACCTCAACTCTTAATCAAGCTATAAAGTGGGCCGTAATCCACCACGCGGGCCCAGCGCGGTTTGGTGGCTGTCACATGCCTTCGAATTTTTAGTTCTAGGACATGCCGGTTTTCTCACGATGTTTTTCTTCACCGTTTTGAGAGCAGTGCTGATGAATTAATTTACACAAAGTAAAATGCCTGCCTGAGTTCGAACCTGCGACCTACCATTCATAAGGCACGGCCGTTTTCACTTGGCTACCACTGCTCTCAACCTCGAGTAAAACGGCATTATTTCAAACTGAAATTCCGCACCTCCTTCTAGTACATTCTATAAATTCGTTGGCAAATGAAACCATAATTTCGCCTGATAAAGTCGACGAATTAAAGAGAAATGAAAGTGCTCATACATTACAAGCAAAATTACAGACGTTTAAATCTACATTACAGTGGTATCATGAAAGTCGAGCTACTTAAACACTAGAAACCTGGCAACACTCCAAGGTACCGTGTACTACAAGCTATTACGATCGAAATCCATTTTTTTTTATTAACAAATTATACATTTTGTACACAAAATGCTTTAAAGCCTTGACGTGATGGCGGTTACGCATAGGTTTAAAAAAAAAAAGAGATTATTATTCATATTTTTTTTTTGTTTTTTTTTTATTTCTACTCCGCTCACGTTTTATACCCTGTGTTTGTCCAGACGGTAAAAAGGTAGGTTTAAAAATCCTCATTTACATGGTGCGATTTTATTAATTACCTGAGGCATACTATAAGTGGAAGCCACAATAAAAATAGCAAGTAGTGCTACTTTTATCGTTGCTTACAGCAAGCCACAGGCAAGAAACTTGCATCAAGTAAAAAGAGCTCTCTCTTGCATCGAGACTCCAAAGATGAATTAATATTACCGATCACAAGGTCATAAGATGTTACAAATTAGCACAAACGCTATCATCTGGAATCCATTTGAAACTAAATATTGTCTTATGGTAGAAAAAATGCAAAATAAATTTACCCAGTTCCTTTATATGAAGCAATTTGGCGTCTACCCATTCTATCCAATTATGTGTCTAACCCTTTTTGTAATAGGAGTGGTTGGTTACTATAAGTTGGAGGTAAGGCGCAATTTCGCAGTGATTAAATACCTACGTTTTTATGGTTTTTTGTGGTGCTGCAGAAGCGGCCGCGAAAGAGGCTGTTTAAAGTCTCGGTGGCCCGTACAAACTTGTTAAAGTTTGCACCGGTGGGTCGGACAATAAAGATACTCAACAGCGTCTCTCTGCGATTGGATATCTTTACTTGCTCTTTGGCGGAATTGCAGATGGTGACACTCAACTTATTGTCCCCTGTATAAAATTTAAACCCTGTCAGTCAAAATAGGACAGTTCAAAACATTTCATTTTTGATGGTGGTGGTATCAAATTGGTTTTTGGGTGATGTCCCCGAGTGTGGAAATTGTGACTACATTGTTGTATTGGGTTCCCACCTATAAAAACAAATGTAAGTGGTAATAGTACCTAAATAAATAAAATTTCTATTTTCGTTCACAAAGCTATCGAAGAGATTTCGGGCTCAAGACGTTGTTGATGACTCTTTGAGTCTTTTTAAAAATATATTGCCCGTCCTTCAGAATTTGCGACATCGTGATACTATTATTGAACCAATGTTTTTTTTTTTTTTTTTTTGAGTTGGCTAAATAATGACAGTCGCACGGGTTGATCGAAGGTTAAGCTAGCTACGCTTGCCAAGGCCGGTCCATGGATTGCTGACCATCCATTACATATCGAGACCTATCATGCCTCAGAGAGCATATTAAATGGTTGCATTAGTCCCGGCTGTGATTTGACAGTCGTTACGGGTAATTAGAAGCCCGAAAGTCTGACAACTAGACTTAGCAAGGAGTATCGGGTTACACAGTAACTAGGTTGTGGAGGTCAGATATGCAGTCGCTCCATGTAAAATACTGGTATTCAGCTGCATCTGGTTAGAGTGGAAACTGACTCTAACATAGCTAGGAAAAGGCTAGGCAGATTATGATTTCAATGAATGAGAATCAATTCAACAAAAGTGCAATATGACGAAACAAAATACATTTTCTTGAAACAATAGGTGGGTACGTAAACTGACACTTTTAAATTTTCATGACGTTACACAGCAATAAAGCAAAGACAAAAGATAAAGCCGTATTCAATGCATACTGTCCATCAAAGCCTATTTGTTTATATGTGAATTCAAAACTTCGTTCACGAAAATTTCGGTATGTTGGGTGCCAATAGCAGCTGCGCAGCATTCTATTTGGTTTCCCGTTAAAAAAATATTTGTTCTAGAGCGTCCGAATTTTTATTAAAATAACAACGTGTTACATGTCAAAGTTTTATTTTTTATTTTGTGTTAGATTCTTTAGTAACCGCAGAAATGGAAGAGATGTACCTACGGGAAAATTTTGCTGGGTGATTGAGCATTTTATAGTTAATTTTATAGTTGTTACGCACTTAAATGTTCGATTATTTAAATTTGATTCTTAATTTAAGTTGGTAATTTTATTACTTAAGTTTTCAATTAATTATTGTCTTCTTCTTAGAAAACTAATACGGTATTATAATTCAGTCATTATAAAAACTTTTAATAACTATGCCTATAAATCGTCCGATTTTCTTGTCGATAAAGTCCTTTCAAATAATTCTATCACAAAAACTGCACTGGAGCAAATTATTCCTTCCACTACATTAGATTACAGGCACAAGATTTCGTTTTGCAACTCTTTGGGGAAATCGAGCTTTTGCCTTACGATAGTATAAATATGTATGCCTCGTACAAAAGCCTAAGATACGGCTGCCTTACTATCTAATACAATTTCTAAGGTGTCTCCTGCGGTTACTAATTCGCGGCACAAACATTCACCCTGAACTAACGTAAAAGCTGATAAGTCAGATAGCAAACTATACTTAATACGATACTAAGCAAATAGGTGAAATACATAGAGGTATTTGCTGCTTATCTATTCAAAATGCCACCCCAAAACAAGAGAAAGTCCTATTAAAACAAATGTGATAAGGCATAAACTAAAAATATAAATGAAAAACACGAATTTAATTTTAAATAATGACGTCTATCATCCGCCATATTGAACCTCCCCTATGACGTCACGTCTCATACATAAAGCATAGTTTGGATCATTTTGGATTAAAACCAATCCATCGATGTCGATTGTTGAAATTGATTATGTAGTCAGGCTCTATGAGTAAGCAAACCATCTCACATGCTGTGAGATTCAAAACTCATATTTCAGCTTTACCGTAGTCAAGTAATTAGAAACCAATACCTGTCTAAACCACAAAGCGATAACTTGCAACCCCTTTATTTTACAATTATAGAAACGTCTGAACGGCCATTATTCTAGCCAAACAGTCCGAATATCCCTTACAAACGGTTACATTCACTAAGTAATTCCATTATGTCCGTTTGTGTACCGAAATTGTAGATAGATAGGTGGAGTAAACGGGTTAGTGCAGCCGCAAGTCAATCCACTGTCGAGTTTACATCGCAGCCCCTGGGATGTTGCGAGCGCCTGCAAAGACCTTGTTTGTAGCGCAACATGATACGTAGCACGTTGCTGTAACTGAGCTTATTTGTTGTGAAGGGAATACAGAGTGTTGACTATGGGCTCTTGAGTTTAAATGTGTAAATAGTAATGTCCAAAATGCGGTGCAATGAATTACTTATAAAATCTGAATAAACTCACTGTATGTTGTGTTCTGTCACGTGTAATGCTTCTTAAGAGCTGATTTTTCAATCGACAGATAATTTTTATTCGTGGAATAAAATTGACGTTTGACAGTTTTTGTATTAAATATCTGTCAATATTTCAAAATTATTCCTCGAATAAAGTTATCAGATGATTGAAAAATCAGCCTGCCAGCATATTAAGTAATAATAATCATGTAAGGGTGTAACCTAGTACACACATCAAAAGTGTCTAGGGATCAACATATATTTTTGCAATAACTTTTCTCCTGATTGATATTAATTAAAATTTTCTTTAAGGATTCATCAAATAAAGTGTTTTCGTTTGTCACAGTAACGATAAACCAAGTCACCTTTGCATTAATAAAGAAATTTGCCATTTTCCTAATAAAGGGATTTTTGACATTTGAACCACTAACACAAAAGTTCGAAAAAAAGACTGAAATAACAGTTTTCTCTAAAATTTTATTGGGTAACTTAAACAATTAATAATCCGTGTTTCTACCGCGAACACTAACAACACAAGAACATCGGTTTGGCATACTCAAAATGAGTTCATCCAAATCACGCTGTGGAATGGCCGCCCATGTTCGTTGCAACAACAAAAAAAGGTCTTCTTGCGACTACCTTCCATATTCGGCAGAGCTCTTCTCTGTAGCATATCCCATGCATGCTCAATCGGGTTCAAGTCTGGCGACTGAGCAGGCCAGGGCAGGACATTGATGTTAGCTGCGGCGAGAGTCTGTCTTACAACTCTTGCGCTGTGCGGTCGTGCATTATCATGCATTAACTGAAATAAGGGACCGATTTGCACTTGTAGAGGAACGATGACGTCTGATACAATCGTCTCAGCATAAATTTGAGCGTTGAGGTTGCCTCTGATCCAAATCAACTCAGTTCTTCCGCCGATCCAAATACCCGCCCATACCATGATGGTTCCACCACTATAAGGATGGACTTCCTGGCAGGATTTTAATCGCTGTTGGCGTCCAGGGGTTCTCCAGTGTCGTATACGTCTTGTATCCGGTCTCATACCAAAACGAGACTCATCAGAAAAGCACACGAAACGCCATTGTTCTTCTGCCCAATTTCTGTGTTCAAGAGCCCATTGATATCGAATCCTACGATTGTGCATTGCTATAGGTGGTACCCGTAGCGGTCTTCGGGAATGAAGGTTCACTTCATGCAAGCGGTTACTGACTGTTTGGTCGCTAATTAAGTTCCCTGAAGAGTGATGAAGCCTCACGGCTAACATCATGGCGGTTATTGTTGGAGCTCTTCGAGTTAAGATTTGAATGTATCGGTCTTGTCTCCGTGTGGTGCAGCGATACCGTCCTCCATGGCGCTCAGCCACGGTACCAGTGCTTCGGTAACGTGTCCAAAGTCGACTGATAACACTCTGACTTGTATTCAGAGCTAAAGCCACAGTACGTTGCCGGGAACCAGCTTCTATCATTCCCACGGCTCTGAGCATTTCTTCCCTGCTTAAATGACGTCGCCGCTCCATAATAACGTTGGTTTTAATCAGTAGTAGGGAAACAGTAGCACTAATAATGTCTTCAATGCGTTGTATGTTTTTATAGGGAAAATATTGACAGCTGATTTTCATCTTTTACTCGAATTTGATTCACAGTTCCTGATTCAAATTATGAAATGCACCAAAAAGGATCCATATAAATTTATAAAATCATAAATTTATTACAAAGCCACATCTCAATTTTTATGCGGATTTCTTGAGAAATCCGCATAAAAATGCTTGATCCCTAGACACTTTTGATGTGTGTATTATCTCTGTTATTGACCTCCAGATAGAAGCCTTATACAAACGTCTGATCGGTTTAATGTAATGTCAAGTAATAATGATTTGTTGTTATAATTTTTATCTTGAAAAAATTAACACAAGATTGAGTTTTTCTTGCAGTAACGCAGGTAGATTATACTTATATCAAAAGCGACTCCGAAGTTTTGAAAATGAAAACTACTTTTTTGCTTATTTCGCTCGATTTTTGATAATCATCATGATCATCATTGCAGCCGAAAGACGTCCACTGCTGGACATAGGCCTCCCTAAGCACCTCCACTTCGACCGGTTTTATGCTTCTTGCATCCAACGGATTCCAGCATTTACAAGGTCCTAGATCCATCTTTTGGGAGGCCTTCCAACGCTACGTTTTCCGGGACGCGGTCGCCACTCCAGAATCTTTCGGCCCCATCGGCCATCTGCTCTGCGAGCAATGTGCCGTTCCCACTCCTACTTAAGTTTGGCAAATCTTCGTGCTATATCAGTTACCTTGTTTTTCCTCCGGGTCTCTTCATTTCTGATTCGATCACGCAGGGAAACTCCAAGCTTTGCCCTCTCCATTGCCCTTTGGGTGACTTTTAGCTTTCTAATAAGGCCCATGAAAGTTATACTTTATCCCAAAAATATTTAAAAAAGGTTACAAGTTGGGCACTGAGCGATACTACGTAATAATTATCGAGCGCAGACGACGCTGCATGCGCGTGCGGCGCGCGCGCGCCGCACGCCATGCGCTGTGCATGTTTATGTACGGACAACTAGGTAACATAACAACTTTGTGATTTTTCATGATACAGTTTTAAAATTTTGTACATAGATTCTTTACTTACATAAAAATACTAGACACGTGTTTCGGGTTTCGCATTACTAAAACGAATGTTGTTTAATTACTAATCAGAGATTTGAGCAACCGCGCGAAGTCTAATTTTGAGTTTCACCAACTGAACACACGTGTGCCCTTTTCCAGAGTTATATTGAATTTTCATTTTCAAAATTCCAATTCAATATAATTCGACAAGGTTTTATTATAATTTCACTAATACCTAATACGCCATTGAAAAAAGTTTGGGCGTTTCACCTCAGTGACGTAATGTCGACATTGTACTCAAGTCGGACACGACATACAACAATTCACCTTGGATAATAACATTAAAATTCGAAACTAAATGATAATTTGTGATCACATTTCCAAATTAAGGATTTTTATGTATTTTTCTGTCACTATGCACTTTGCTTTAGGGTTGGGTAGCAGAAAATGAGGACTAGGTTAACATAGAAACTTTCACTAAGGCGTTATGAATTGACCAGTTACAACATTTTGTGTTACACCGGACCCCATAAAAAGCTACCAAAATCATAATTTCAAAATCTTTAATTGAGCGTAATTTATAAATAGCTGCAGTCATATAGTGACCATTTTTGTAAAAATCTATATACGTGCAAATGGACTGCTACTAGCTGAGAAGTCTAAAGTTTTATGTACATTCGTTTAACTCACTACCGAACCGAAACTCATAAACAAAAATATATACCTAAAGTCCCCGTCACGAGAAACTATACATTTTTCAAACACACATTCAGGGGTTCGCAACCTTTGGATCAAATAAAAAAAGCAGTTCTGTAATGATTTTTATTTTATACAGGGGTATAATAATGTTAACACACATCTAAGTAAGTCGTCAGAAGATTCAGAGTATTCTGCATCTGCATTCTGCAGCATTGACAGCGTCAGCGAGAACTTACTTCAAAATGACGGCCCAAATGTTTATGTTCCATGAGTTAGACGCGTTCCAGTACTACAAAATATTGAAGACAGCGCTTTGAATCGCTAAAATACAACTAAGTGAAATTGCTCGTTAGTTTCGTATTACACGTCCCTGCTTTAATTTGATAGTGGCACATCACAAAAATGTGTATTTTTTTTGTTAATGTTACCATTCAACACAAACTAATCTATAACATCATGTGAATAAAACTCATAATTATGTTGTGTTTTTGAGATATGTCGTTATCAAATTAAAGCAGCGACGTATATTACTTTCAGTTGATTGAATGTTGGATTATTTGTTGTTGATTGAATATTCGCTACGTAACTCAGTAGATTTACAAAATTCATAGCTTCTCGTGACGAGGAGTTTATCTATAAGTACTTACTAATATTATAAAGAGGTAATTTTTTTTGTTGTAAGTTTGTATGTAGGGAGTAATCTCCGGAGCTAATGATCCAATTCTCACTAGTCGAAGAAGAGAGAAGCTACATTCTTCCTAAGTGCTATAGATTTTGAATTACATTTATATCATGCTGATTAGTCGAGCTATCACAATTTTATATACCTATCACAGTTTTTGCATGCGCTGCCTAAACAATTGTAAAGAGGATGTGGCGTAAATAATAGATAACCCTGAAACTGTCGACTGGCCAGATTATCATCTATCCTTTACCCCACTTATATCACTATATGCCCATGGATGGCCAAATTATCCATTATTTAAGCCACAACCTGTTTATATAATTGAAAACAATGTATGCAAACCTGGTGATAAAACAATGTATGGAAAACATCGACAATAAACCTATAATCCAACGGGTTCACAAACTTCTTAAAGGACTTGACATACAGCATTTACAAGCATGCCATCCTCATGAAAAATAGCTTCGTCAAGTGAAGAATTTACAAGAAGAGAAGAAGCGGTGAAGCTAGGCGGCGACCAGCGATCCCAAAAGTAATTTGTTAGGCCCCTCCGCTGAAATTACATTCCACTTGATAAAAATTTAAAGATTTAAACACAACATCAGTGCCGTAATTTAAAATGTAATTTAATTATGGGACATTTCCTGGTTTCTAAAAGCGATTGGAATTTAAATTACTCTGCATCTTAATTGCGTAACACGCTGTCAATAACAATCTGTATCATTTTGAAGGATAATGCTAATGCATTGCTTCATATTATGTTTGAAAAATTTGTCTGATCAACAACATACATAACGCAGTGAATGTCGTTGTACAGTCTTCAACTGTTCATAAAATTCTGCTGACGCTGCGATTGGAACGAACGCGCGTCAGTTTGCTTAGGTATTTAAGTCATATTTCACCTAATTACTAAGCAGTGTGATATATCTAACAACTGAGTAAACAACCTAGAGAAAGGAATCGCCAACTGTGCATTATTGTTACATAACTTGGGTGCATTAAACTTATTTAAGTGCCATCAACCTCGTGATCTTTTCTCCACACACTCCAACAACATCTAAAACTCTGCAAGTGTACGAACCGTACAGTCGTTGAACTGTCAAAATTAAAAACATTGCTACTTATGGTGTGATATGAATAAGAAAATATGATATGATGAAGCTTTAAAACGGACTTTGGCCAAAGCCGGAAGGTTGCTTCCTAAATAAGTTCATAAAATCTGAATGAAATATTCACCCTCTTAATAGCCGCTAAGGATACATAAAGTAGCTTATTAATTAATAATGACAGCGACGAAGCAGCAAATATTCATCACATCGAATTTTACATCCTATTAAATTCAAATTGTCTGCTAAACGATTTTGACGCAAAATAGCGCTATTTTATGCCCACTAAAAGTCGGAAAATATGAAATTAAGTTATAAAAGTATAGGTATAAGTCTGTCCCTGGGGAGATACTATGCGAACTCGACTCACTTTCAACACTTTTTGTACAGTGGCTTTGCAATTTTCATAAATTTATATTTTAATAATTGCATTTATGAAATCTAAACTCCGTCACATCTTAACGTAATGGAAGAGGCGATGAAATAGGTGTAATTTTTTTTTTTTTATGTAATAACTTTATTCTAGCTTTTTAATACTAATATTCAGTGCATCAGATGCTATTGATGGTCAGCGGTCTAAAGATAATGACCTACATTTAAAACGCACTAAGTTTTAGTTGCGTTTCGCGAAGGTCGCCCATTCTGACAGCCTATGCAAAATTTCTACATTCATATCTGTAATTTGTATGGTGTACACAATAAAAAGTATTCTATTATATTCTAAGTATATGTAGGTAGGAAAAATGCTAGATACACATGTTGGTTCATTTCAGCGAACGATTTGGCGATCGTCAAATCGTTTGCTTCTTCAAGCTCCTCGTTCAAGCTCCTTCGAATATGCATTTAGTAAAATAGGTATTTTACTAAATACATACGCAAAGGAGCTTTCATGTTAGTAGATATACAGGGTGTGTATCTACTGAGTTCATAGGTGAATTAATTCACTTTTATTTCAATAATATTCAAATTATTTTTAGAAGCGCTTTGTTTTTATTATCTTACGTTTAGTATCGGAGTTTTAGTGGCTAAATAATGATACATTATAAATTATATTTATTCCCTTAGGTAGGTTTATAAAGCATATACGTCAATAATGATGAGGTTCATGATTGTTAATGATTTCAAAAAACTTATTAAAACTCACTAATTCCAAAATTAAATCGAGTTACCTATAGTAGGAGTGCAAGTAATTAGTGGTGAATATTTGAAGGTTCTGCCGGCTATCAGGACAAGCGGTCTGTTTGCCCACCCCTAGGTGGATGGATGGATCACTATCATCCGCAACGCGTTTAAAGTATTAACGTCTGCAAACTTTGACAATGCAGACATTATTATGATAAATGAGATTCTATGATTGATGCTGTGTGGAAGTTGGATACCTCTAAATGAAGATAATTACTGAATTAGTCAGATCTTCATTAGATATAACTAATTTTGGTTTAATATTTCATAATAACTGGTCGTAAATTAAGAATACTTAACACAATGCGAAAAACTAAACGCATATTATAATTAGACGTGATAACAATAAAACTTGTTTAGTGCAAACTGCAGGGCGAAACACAAATCTCAAAGATATCATGCATTAGAACAGCGGAAACACAATTTCCGAATCATAAAAACGGCCTAGGACAACTAGGAGAAGTAGCAGGTAAGTACAAACTAGAATTTATGTAAGTAGATCTTTGAAGACACTTTTAATATGTTAAAAACTAGTTGGCGCCAACATTACTTCGCTGACTGATCCCTGAAGAAATGCTGTTACAAACTCAGAGTATCACCTCAAAGTTTGTTTGAATAGTTTGTCAAAATATTACAATTATTAAGATTTTATGTCTGGTGATGCCTTTTGTAGTCGTTATGCAGCTTTCAGCTGACCTGTCACAATATACGGCTTGCCTTATATAAACCATGATATTGTGTTAAACCATGATATTGTGTTATTTTGTGATGAGATTGGAAAGGACTTAGGTCACTTGTTGACAGATGAATATCCAGGACACTCAATAATAAATTACTGTATGCCTGGTTGTTCATTATTTGATATAATGAAAGAAATTATTAAATGTAACTTTAAGCAGGAAACAACTTTATTAATTTTCATAGGAAATAGGGGTAATTTAAATAAAGGAGAATTGCTCCAATATCATAGAACATTGTGCAACCTTAGTTTAAAAAAAATTGTGTTGTTTACATTCCCCTATAGTAACAGTTTGCCACAGGAAGAAAATAACTTAAGATTTGATATAAACATGACATTGCACAATTTGACATATAATGATAATCGATTCCACATAATTGATACTAACTATTATGTTGGTAATAATTTATATTTGACAAGAGATAGATTTAATATTGTTAAGTACTATCTTTCTAACTATCTAAAAAGACAGATAGCTGTGTTGCTATCATACTATTTTTCTATTTCAGCCAAAATTTTGGCTAAACAAATTGCTCCTTTTGAGCAATGCAATGACTTATTGAACTTATCTGTCAATAATTTGGTCAAAATTAATGACATTAATCATCATTTAAATTAGAAATTAGGACAATAGAGGCAACCTCTTGCGAAATTGTAAATAAAGCAAATAATAAGTCAAAGGAAAGTGTAAAAAAATTAAATAGTATCAATCTGATGCATCAAAACATTCAAGGTTTTTTAAACAAAGACTTAGAAGTAGAATTATTCCTGAATTGTAACAATATAGATATTCTTTGTATGACAGAACATTGGCTTAAAAGCCACCAGTTCATGTTCAATTTTAGTAATCACCAGGTTGGTAGTTCATTCAGCAGAGTAAATGCTATACATGGTGGCTCATTAATTTTAGTAAATAACCAGCTTAAATTTAAAGACCGGAAGGATATTGTGAGCCTCTCTGTTGAGCGTACAATTGAAAAAGCCTGTATAGAATTGGAGCAGTTCATTATATTAAGTGTGTATAGGACCTCCTTCAGGATTGTATGATTGTTTTGAAAAAGTTATGGATGAAGTGTTGCACAAAATCTGTAATACAAACAAGTCCATCATCACTTGTGGTGATTTTAATGTTAATTTGTTAGAAAATTCTGGATTAAGTACTAAAATCATAAGTTTGTTTCAGTCATACAATCTTGCTAACCAATTTTTGGAGCCCACTAGAATAACTCCTACTAGTGCCACATGCCTAGATAACATATATACAGATGCTATACCAACCCGCAAAGAAATTATTAATTCAATAGACTCAGATCATTGCGGACAATTGATCACTATTCCAAATTTAAACAAAAAGGCTACTAAAAAAGATATCACTGTAAACCCAAAAACAACTAAACGCTTGGAAACATTTAAGACTAAACTTCTGAGTAAATTACCACTTTTGTTGACTAATGATGACCCTAATCAACAATTTAATGATTTTTTTAATATGTATTGCACACAATTTGATAATACATTCATTCCAAAGACATTATCGGTTAATAGTAACGCTTCCTTCAGCGACTGGGCCACCATTGGTATACATGAAAGTAGAAAACGACTTTATGAATTATATGAAGAACGGATTTGTATAAACACTGCTGAATTTAATTTATATGTTAGAAATTATTCTAAAATATTTAAAAAAGTTTGTAGTATTGCCAAGTCACGTTACTTGAGTTCAAAAATTAAAAATAGTAGTAACATTATTAAAATGACTTGGAATGTAATTAATAGCGAAACGGGAAAGTCATGCAACCGAAGTAGTGACTACAGCCTTGCTATTAATGACATTATAATTAAATCAGATTCTCAAGTCGCCGCGGCCTTTGAAAATTTCTTTGCAGAGATTCCCGTATCAACTACTAGATCTCTAAACTCATCACCCACTGCTGCAGACTCTTTACTTAAGGAAAATGTTCCAGTTTGTGATTCTGAATTTCACTTCGAATATGTCACCTGTAAAGATATAATTAAAACCTTTCACACATTAAATGTTAAAAAGACCGCAGATCTTTGGGGTAATTCTGTGGATGTTGTTAAGTCGATTATAAACATTGTAGCACCTACTTTAGCTGTTATATTTAATAATTGTATCGACCGTGGTGAGTTTCCTGATCTTATGAAAAACAGTAAAATAATACCATTGTTTAAATCGGGTAGTACATCAGACCCTACTAACTATAGACCCATTTCAGTACTACCTTTAGTAAAATTTTTGAAAAACTTATTTTAAACCAAATGCAAAGATTTTTTAATAAAAATAAATTACTGCATAACAAACAGTTCGGTTTCACAAGGGGTCGTTCGACTACCGATGCCGGAGTTGAACTTTTAGGACATATTTATAATGCCTGGGAGGACAAATGCGATGCGTTGGGCATCTTTTGCGATTTGTCCAAGGCATTCGATTGTGTTCATCATGAAACATTAATCAGGAAACTGCACCACTACGGAATCCGTAACGCCTCCCTGGATCTTCTTACTTCTTACTTAAGTGATAGGATTCAGAGGGTTGATGTTAACGGAAAAAGATCACCCGGATCTGTAGTAAGAATGGGGGTCCCCCAGGGCTCAATTCTTGGCCCATTTTTATTTATTATTTATATTAATGACTTGCCTTACCTCATAAAGGATAATCATGATATAGTGTTGTTTGCAGATGACACTTCACTTGTATTTAAACTTAAACGTCAGCAGCTGGTTACTGACAATGTAAATAGCGCCCTCGCAAAAGTAGTTGACTGGTTTAATGTTAATAACCTACTACTTAACGAAAAAAAAACCAAATGTATTAAGTTTACGATACCCCATGTTAGACAAGTCGAAACTAGTGTTCTCATAAAGGATGAAGAGTTAAAACCCGAAGATATCACAGTATTCTTAGGCATAACATTGGATGCCAAGCTTCAATGGGGCCCCCATATAGATAAAATGTCAAAAAAGCTTAGCTCTGCAGCATACGCCTTTAGGAAAATTCGTGATTTAACTGATTTAGAGACAGCCCGTTTGGTTTACTTTAGTTATTTTCATAGTGTGATGTCGTACGGTGTTCTGTTGTGGGGAAATGCCGCCGATATTCAGACAATTTTTATTTTACAAAAAAGGGCAATTCGTTCCATTTATAAATTAAGTCCCAGACACTCCCTCAGAGACAAATTTAAAGAGATTAATATAATGACTGTGCCTTCTCAGTACATTTATGATAATCTTTTGTATGCACATAAAAATATTAATCTATTTAAAAAATACAGTGATATCCATAACATAAATACTAGGAACAAACACAAATTTGTTGTTCCTTCATCAAGGCTCAAAAAAATAGGTGGCTCGTTTAGATGCCAATGTATACGTTTTTATAATAAACTTCCTAGTCACATTCAAGAACTAAGCCTAAATAAATTCAAATCTTTTATAAAGCGTAAACTATGCCAAAAAGCCTATTATACTGTAAATGACTTTAATGAGGACAAAAAGGCTTGGGATTGAGCTGCTCCAATAAGTTTAGACTGCGAATGTTGTTTTATTTTATTTTGCGATTTTACACTTCTTTTTTTTTTCTTAATATCTATTTACATAAACAATGACATGAACATTTACTATTTACTGTGTAAAGTATTATATTATTTTATTTATTGTGAATGTGAGTACTATGTGGGTCATTGTTTCCGTTTTAATCATGGTCTGGCGGTTTGAGTAATTTATGCGGCCTACCCAAATGTCCTTTCTTTGGTATTGTTCGTCGAATCGTTGAGCTCCCTAAGTTTGAGTTGAGCAGCATGATTACTGACAAATGCGTGCACTGACTGGACAGGTCCACTCAAATTTGTGTGGTTCTTTCCTCAAAAGACCATTTCAGACACCAATCTACATGGTCCTCAAAATGATCTGACCAAGACTATTTCTGGATTTTTATATACACATTGACATTGATAAATTTTACATATACAGTGACATGAATATTTACTTTGTAAAGTATTATATTATTTTAATAACTGTGAATGTGAAGACTATGTGGGTTATTTTTTTTTTTTGCCTTTTTTTTAATTTTCTCAGATAGTTTTAGTCATGGTCTGGCAGTTTGAGTAATTTATGCGACCCATCCAAATGTCCTTTCTTTGGTATTGTTCGTCGAATCGTTGAGCTCCTTAAGTTTGAGTTGAGCTGCATGATTACTGACAAATGCGTGCACTGACTGGACAGGTCCACTCAATCGGTGTGGTTCTTTCCTCAAAAGACCATTTCAGACACTAATCTACATGGTCTCCACATGATCTGACCAAGATTATGTCTGGACTTTAAAAGAGACTGTGACCTCTGAGTTTGTTTCGGCCTTTCTTCTCAGAGTAGTCAGTTAGAAAACGCCGACCTCATCTCGTTTTAAAAAATATGATTGACATGTAAAAGTGTTTGTACAAACCTACTTACAGAAATAAAATCATTTATCATTTATCATTTGCATGCTTATAATGATATTATATGTATACAATGAGTTTCCTGTTAATCTGTAAAATTTTAAAAACCCTTTTATGTATAAGCAATTTTTTTTTAATTGCAGCTTTACCATGTTCTAATTTAATTATCTATTTATTTATGGCATCAAGGCCCATATCAACACATACAATACAATAATAATATAACTTAAAAATACTATAAATATATACACTTTTATAACTGCACTAAAAAACTAACACACACGAAGTGTCTGCGTCGTGATTTTTCGCTGACTGGTGTCATGTAGCCGGCACGAAACCGGCGGTACACAACACCCTGCGACCAGAACTCTTCCTTGAGGAACTACTCGAGATGATGTGTGTGTGATGTGTGATGTGTGAAGGCGCGACACATAGCGTGAAAGAAAAGACTGTCTCAGGACATGGGGCATGTTGATACAGCGAGGTGGCTACTTTCATTTGCTTGTATCTAGCTTCCGGCCAGGATCTATTGCTCTCATTCTAGTACCCTTAACATACTCTATTTATAAGGTTTTGATTCATTTATTAGATGCCTATTTTATAATTAAATTAGCTTAAACATTATAATTTTTTTAAGAGTTCACAGATACAATTATTTTAAGAGCCTTTCTAATAGATAAGTAATGTAATGACTGGCAGTCGTCTGCGACAATTTCTTATGTTTTTTTGTTTAAATACTTGCACTGAAAAATATAATTTACTCTGTTTTATAATCTAGCTGACCCGATAAACGTCGTAATGTCCAAATTTCAATAAAAACACTTTCAGTTTTTCCCGCATTTGTCAATTTTCCGGGCAACTTCTTCAGATTTCCTTTCCCTAAAAACCTTATTCGGATTATTATGAACATTATATATAAAAAAAAAACAAATTGGTCCAGTCGTTCTCAAGTAATGCGATTACCAAGGAATAGCATTTAATTTTTATCTAAATGATTTAGTACCTACGTAAGAGTACACTAGGTACTTAATTGCTGTAATGGCAATAACGCATTTTTCTTTCTTTCCTTTTTTTCTTTATACTAAAGGGCCACTTCCAGCGATGGCGGCTACGGATAATTTTAATTGGGCGATTCTTATTTTTCTTCATCAAAAGTTGTAGAGCTAAAGTAGTCTGTACCAACTAGTTTCTGAACCTTTTATAAAGTTTAAAAGGTTTTGAAACTACCTAGTTGCTCCTTTTTCACTGAAAACACAACTATACTAGAAAACGTTTTCGTTAATCCAGTCGTTTAGATCTTTGGATTTTGATGCGGTTTGCTCCATCATTTAGAGCATTTATTCCGAAAAGTTTATGAGTATGTTAGTATGTTGTTGTTCAAAATCAAAATCATTTATTTGTGTAAATAAGGTCGGTACAGAGAGATCTTAAAGATAAGGTATATGAATCTCTTATTCTGCCATTAATGTCGGCGTGAAAATTTTATATAATCATTTATATCAAAACATTATATATATTCATTAAGAATTAAAATAAATTATTATAAGTTTGAATCAGGCATGCAGTTAGTAAATTATTGTATTAAATCGAGTCTTATTTGGTAACAATTAATTATTTATAATAGTAAGTACCTGATATTATAATGCAGGACTTTCACGGTACACCTTATAATCTATGAACTCAAGTACACCATAAAAGCATTTATCAATCAATATTATTGTAAAGAAACGCTTAAATTTTGTGTGTTGTTGTATGTTGGTTATTGTTGTATGTTGTTTGGTATTTAAGTAAGCTTTAACACAGATCTCGATGTTTTGACATTTCGCTATTGCTGCACGCGTGCTAAGCATGGGCTGGTCACTAGTTTATCTTTAAGAAAACAATTTACTAGTTTAGTAGCTAGCTTGTAGAATCGGTGACTAATGGCAATAAACAACCATAAATAATATCAACAGGGCGCCGTAGTCAAGGCTTCCATTACTCTTGTCCTGTTATTATTTCTACCTTTGATTTATTGAATTGAACTTTTAAAGACGTACCTATCAGCTTTGCTACATTTCCAAATAAATTTTTGCCTTTGGTTGAACATTACTTGTCTATAAACAATTTTCCATACATGAAACATTTTTCCAGCGGGTAAACGATGAAACACACTGAACAGTCACCAAAAGAGATAAGTAACCAGGGTCGTCGGATATATTTAAAGTTTAGTAAGAAATCGATGGGTATTTTCAAATGAAATTTAATTTGATAAATGAACTGTTTGTTTTCTATTAATTAATTTTATTTAATTCGGAAACATCCATCGGTTTCTTACTAAACTTCAACTATACCGAGGACCGCGGTTACTTATCTCCTTTGGTGACCGTAAATGAATGTCAATCAAAAAACTAAGCAGGTAAAACAGATTACATAATGTTCACCTACATGATGCAGACGTAAAAAAACAGTAAAGATTCCACTGCGCCCAATTAACTTTTTTCTGTTCACAAGCCAGATAGAAGATTCAATTAGGAACAGGAAGCAAAGCGAGACTATGCAGTGTAATTTACCAAAGAGGATTATGATAAGATCCGATATACGAGTTCGAATCGTTTGTTCTCCGATTCTCCACACCCCAAACGATTAATTTTTTCCACATGTAGAACAAAATTGTGCCGTTACGGGACAAAATGATATTCTGTTCAGCGGAATGATATTCCGACGTGCATCGGTTCCGTGAAAATCGAGTCTGAGCTTGATAACTCGATTGCATTTTAAATGCATCGGTGTATCGGACGCGGATGGGGTGGTCATGGTGACGGCACTACATAGGATTTTTTGCAGAAAAACTATCTAGAGAGATCAAATAGGAACAACTAAATAAACTGAGACACTGGCCCCGATTCTGTTGTTCACAAACTAAATTAAATTTAAGTTCAGTACATCTTTTTCTTTCTATTTCATTATGAAAAGGACAGAAGATAAATATTAATTTAGTCCTGTCAAATTAGATAATCCATATACAAGTTTAGACGTGATTAAAATTTTTGCTTCTTAAATACGTCAATTTACGTCAGACGCTGACTAATTTGACAGGACTAACTAATATTTATCTTTTGTCCTTTTCATATTGAAATAGAAAGAAAAAGATGCACTGAACTTAAATTTAGTTTAGTTTGTGAACAACAGAATCGGGGCCACTTATAACAACAACTAATATTTACACAATAACCGGCAGTAAGTTTTTACCTGGCTGCGCGACGCAATGGAGGGTAATGTGTTTTTAGATAAAGCGTAGGCACTTAACTTCGTTCTTGGAGGAAAGCAGATGGTCATGAATGGGAGATGTGAGGAACACTTTAATTGAAAATGTTTAATAATAAACCATTCTCAATGAAAGTCTAAAACTTTGGAGAGTGGAGTTTTGGAGTAGGTACGTACATGGATTCATTCTTTGTTATTTTGCTTGTGGGTATTTTTTTATACAGGGTTACTTTTTCATGACCAGCCAAATTTAAGGGTATGGTACAGACCATCAAATTGAACAACTTTGTCTATGTAACCAACAGGGTAATCGCGAATAAAAATTCAACTGTCCCATACGTTTAGGTCGAGTAGGTATTGAAGTTTTCTATGGGACAGTTGATAAATTTTTCGCGATTACGATGTTGGTCCCATGGAGAAAGTTATTCAGTTTAATGGTCTGTACCACACCCTTAAATTTGGCTGGTCATTGAAAACTAACCCTGTATAAATTTGTGTAGGTACTTAGATATTGTGACTTATAACAGACTTGTATGAGTCTGCGAAGATGTTAAAATTGTAATTAAATTAAACATTAATTAATCAGTTCGTTAATTAATTTGCCTCAATTAATTGTTAATTCAGACTATTTTTATCGACAATCGAACTATACTTTTCTGACGAATAAGAATCCGATATGAATTAGGAATCTCGGCAAAAATTCGCACGAACCAATCAGAGACACGTGTGTTGGCCACATAGATTGGACCTTCTGCACCTCGAATTTTCTAGTAACAAGTACCTAGACGGGAGGGGGTGTCGAGACGCGGTGGTACGGGGAGGGGATGAAGTTAAAAAATCAACGCCCATTCAAATTCAGCCGTAGTAAAATACAATATTCACATTGGACATTCATAGAGGCTCATTTTTATTAAATTGAAATGAAATCAGTTTCAAAATGATTTTTCTTTTTGTAAAATATTTTGCTGCATTTAAAAGGGGTGTCGGAACATTTTCTATTTTATTTTTTGAGGAAGTACTGTTTAAAACTACCAGTAATTATTTAGTTGCTGGGTCAGTTTGGATGTCATTAGCCAGTGTACATGACAAGACAACCAAATTAACTAATGATGTTTATTGTAATGTGGTCGTTAAAATGATGAAATACCTATTATTTTAACGGGGTTTTTTTAACACGTCACTTATCCAAACTATTAGTGTGTTGATCGTAAACGGTGTAAACATTTTGTAAGTTTAGTTTTTCAACAGTGAAGGAAAACAGTAAGTATATACATGAAGTTGGTAAGTAATAAATAATGTCTTGAGAACGTTGCTGATACCGCCATCTGTCGGCGGGTGCTTGTAATGGTACAGTCAGCAAGTTGAGGTTTTTTAATAACTTAACTTTAAGCTTTTTATTTATTTTTTCATTAGTGAATTGTTTTTTTGTGAGTTAATTGATTTTATATAGGTATTTTGTTTTCTCTTCTAGTTTTACACACGTTGTCTGCATCATCTCTCTTTATCTACTCTCCTATCGCATTAGCAACATCTTAGTCCGTACCTATTTCTCAGTCCCTTTCTTCTTCTCTGTTTATATACAGTGTGTGCATAAATGGTTAAATAAAATAGTTAATAAATAGAGAACAGTTATAGTATTTCGAAATAAAGAAAAAATATCGTAATTCACATAAAAAAAGGCACTTAGATAACGTTATGATGTTAACTTTGTATTGTTACGATGGGTTGTGGGTTGGTAAAATCAAATTACTTATTAGAATTATGCAATCACATACCTTCTGTTAATACTAAATTATTACTGTTCAGTTTTATTAAGCAGTCAAGACCACCAGCAGCACCCAGCCCAGGTGTGGTGCTGGTGCTCATTCCAGTTTTCAGTTACATACAGTGTGTCAGGTTACACGATGGACATGCTTTAAGGGAGTGTAGTACCCATGAAAATGAATAACTTTTACTAAGAGACTAACACTGAAATCGAGAAAAAAAAAACAGCCACTCTATATTTATGTTCGCATAACTGAACAAAATGTAGAGAAAAGCTGTTTTTGTTTCTCGATTTCAGTGTTGGTTTCTTAGTAAAAGTTGTTCATTTTCATGGGTACTACACTCACTTAAAGCATGTCCATCGTGTAACCTGACACACTGTATAATTAAAGCAAATCACCAGTACTTTTATCACAGTTAAAAAAACACTAACACGGACCAATTTTCAGTCATAACAATATACAAATATCTGTAATCATTGCTTGCTTTTTGTGGTAACTGTACTGATATGTATGAAGACCGTTTATTATTGAAAGGTACTAAGAACTAAGCACGCTGAGTGACGGCTGACATGATAAGTTTGCATACTCTTTCATTACTTTGTATTCGTCGGAATTGAAAATTGGAAAAACCTACAGTTTATAAATACTAATAATTCTGCGTTCGTTGCAGTGGTGCGCCAGTGGTAATAGTCGCGACTTACGAGTTGTAGGTCGTAGGTTCGAACCCAGACAAGCTCTTTACTGTGTGTAAATTATTTCATCACCACTGCTCTCAAAACGATGAAGGAAAACATCGTGAGGAAACCGGCATGTCCTAGAACTAAAATTTCGAAGACATGTGACATCTACCAACCCACACTGAGAACAAACCTTATTGGGCCCACGTGGTGGATTACGCTCCACTCCCTCTCACCGGAGAGAAGGCCTGTCTCCCAGCGCTGGGAACATAATAGGCTGATTTATACTTTTTTAGTACTTTAAATAGTATAAATGCGAAATTATCTCTGTCTGTTATCTTTTCACGCCTTAACTTCTCTACAGATTTCGATGAAAATTGGCGCAAATGACCTGCGGGGTAATTGCGTTACACATTATCAATCAGAATCGGTTTAATTTTGACAGTTCAACAACATTGATTGCGTTATTTACGTGTTGAGCAGACAAATTTGTCGAACTTTATGAAGCAATGGATTAGCAATTTGCTTCAAAATGATTCAGATTGAATTAGGGTGCTGGGTTAGGACGTAGGGAAATTTTTATCCCATGTGTTTTTTTTTCCTTTTATTTGGCTTCTAAGCGGGCTAAGCCACTGGTAAAAACTTGTCACCAATAAGTCGGTGATAAAGCACTTGTATAAAATAAAAAGTTACATCGATGCTATTACAACGTGTTGTTTTTGATATCCCATAACTCTAGGGGGTCATTGTACTGATCATTATGAACAACTTTTACTATGGGACCAAACCCGAAATTGCGAAAAAAAAATCTGATGTTCCCTACATTTTGACTAGTTATGCAATGACCCCCTACAGTTATGGGATATCAAAAAAAAGCACGTTGTATACATAACGCCGCTCAAATTGCGTTGCACGTGAAGGGACGTGTAATTTTTAGACAAAAGCCTTATTTTCAAAATAATATTAACGTTGACTTTGCAGACTGTCTCGATGATCTAGTAATCGCACGCACGACTACTGCGCATGGGGTTCGGCCGCAGGTCGAAAACAGTCTAATTGAGGTATTCTTGTAAGAATCTCGGAGTAGCAGCGCGGAGTTAGGATTTGCACCCAGTTGATTGCAATAGGCTCGCCGTCCATTACATGTCACTTTTATTATTATTTTCTTAATTTATTATTATTAGGTATTAATATTTATTAATTCAGACTACAACGGTCTAGTGTTAGTAACAAAATAGCTTAGCCAATGTTAGTACTTAATAACTAAAACAGAACGGTCCGGTTTGTAATCGCCCACACTAGCGGGCTATCTGCCCGGGCGGCTATTGATTGCTTTTAGGCGAACGCGTCAGGTTAGCGCGCGAAATTTAAATTTACTTTTATTTTTTGCAATTTGGAGATTAGTATCAGTTTGTATGTTGATTAAAATATGATTCGCGGCCGTAACAAATATTTATTTATAGAATTACTAGCAGACCCCGCAAACGTTATTTTGCAAAAAAAAAAAATAGATAGTAGCCGATTCTCAGACCTACCCGATATGCACACAAAATTTCATACAAATCGCTCCAGCCGTTTCGCAGGAGTATGATAACTAACACTGTGACACGAGAATTTTATATATTACAAGATAATCATAAATCGATCGTGAGGAAACTGGAATGTCCTAGAACCAAAAATTCGAAGACATGTGCCATCTACCAACCCGCACTGGGCCCGCGTGGTGGATTACGGCCCACTCCCTCTCACAGAGGAGGCCTGTGTCCCAGCAGTGGGAACATTATAGGCTGATTATGTTATACAATACACCTCTACCTACCCCTTTGTAGAATACAAACGTGATGTTACGTTTAAAATTAAACCCACATTTTAATTATCGAAACGCCGATATCACGTTCGTTCACACAATGCACCTCAGCCCTCAAACACGTCAGCATGATCAACACCGGTTTTATTCCCGTGTCGGCGCCGGACAATCAACGGACAGAGCCGGTTGTAGTCGAACAACAGGTGGTAATTACCGGTTAAATATTTAATACGTAAGAGTTATGTGAACTGACTTGTCTTTGATATGAAGCTTTGCTTTTGAATTGGTTTCATCTATAATTTAAACACAAAGATTGCATTGCTCTTTTATGTTTAAGAAATCCTTAATAGTTGTATTCGTAAAAAAAGTAAAGAGCAGGACTGGGTACTTCTTAATAAAAAAATAAAGACAAGTTTTAAAAAAATTGATGACGTGAAACAATAGATCTTAACTTACACACATAGAAATTTTCATTCATGTTTATAGAAATTAACATTTGTAATTTCACTTGAATAATACTGAATGAAACAAAAGAAAGTGTTCATGATCTTTTTCAGCGATAACAACACGAATCTAACTTGGTTTTACCTGAAGAATAGTAGCAGCTAGCGCCATCTACCCCGTTTGGCGTGAACTACCGACAGACCGTGGACACTGAGGGTCATGTATACATTAGTGATGATTGGCACTCGATTACCGATGCAAAATTCATTTCATTAATAATTCATTAGGTAATGTGTACCAACTTTACCTATATTTTGAAAATTTTCAGTAGATAACGAGGATTTCTATTTTGGGTTTAATCCATTGAGGTTTTAACAGCAAAAACGGCAAATTCAAAATAGTAAATAACCAATGACAATGAGTTTGATTCCCGGTCAAGATGTTTCCGAAATTCTGACTCTTGTTGTTTTTTTTTTTTCGTGTAACGAGGCGAATCAGCAAGGTACCCGACAATTGAAATTTCAGCGGCACCGACACACAGCTTAATCACGCTATCCCTAGGTATAAAGTTAGCCGTAGTGACAGTTTAAACTAGTTAGAATTTCACTTCACTGGCTGCAAAATCACCTAGTTCAAACCTGTGGTTTGTGCGAAAATCTAGCAGTATCTCTACATCACCCTAAAATAAATTTTATTTTAAGATGAAAGTGCCAGGACAGCGAGACATTCTTCAATACCTACTCTGAGATGAAATTATGACATTCGAGGACAATGCTAACTTAGAAAGTTGTATTGATAGTTCTAATGATGGTTATAATTCTACAGGGTGGAATCGAAGTCATGGGCATTATTTTAACCTAAGGCACTACTCACGATACTGATTGCATTAGGGCTATTAATACGCAAATCAAAAATATTATTAATGCAAGTAAGGAAAACCTTAAAAATGTAGTAAGTCAAATTGCACAAGGCTTATTATTGCAAATAAACACTTAAAGTAATTAAAACAAAATACTTCGTTAACGCCAATAATTGTTGAAATATCAAAATCTTAAAGCGCAGTACAGCGCAAAGCGAAATGTAAACAAACATCACCTGCGCGCGCGCGGGTTTTTCCTTACAAGTAATAATAACAATGGGCTACAAGACATTCCGTCCGGCGGGATTCCCTGAACTCTCTCCGTCCCACTCCCTCACTCGCAAAAATACGAATATCACCCCCGCGCGGGGTATGCTTCCCGCCGCAACACGAAGTCACGAACCCGGAACCAGTGTCATAACGACTGCGCAGGTGCATTGACGCGTAATTGATTTATTGATCCCGTGACGTAATCGCCGTACTCGCCGCTCGCGTCATACGGTGCTTGGATTGCAGTGTATTAAGTGTTAGTGTAGTAGTTGTGTGTTGTGTGTGTGTTTGTGTACACGATGCCTCGACCGCGTAATGTGCAGGCTAGGTACACCAACCAACAATACCCACAAATGGTTGTAATTTACGATCGCGCAAGAAATTTAGTATGAACTCGTGAAATTTTCCATCGGCGCTACCCGAACGACCCTATTTCTTCACGGGGTCTCATTCCACCAGAACCACTCAGAACCTGTTGGATTTTTCGTCTTTTCACGTGCCAGCACATGCACAAGCTCGTGGAAGAGCACCCGTTTACCCTCTGTCACTTTACCGACAAATAAGGTTTTATCAAAACAATCCACAAGCTAGGTACGTAAATGTTTTTTTTTAATGTATGTTAGTTGACGTAGTTTTGACCGTCCTAAGCCGGCAAAGTACGAAGGGAAAATTGGAATTTATTATGAATCAATTCATTGGCAACTTACGAATGTCACGTGAGTCGGGCGGGGTCAAAGAATTCACGCCCAATGACGCGCGTACGGCGTAGTGTACCTACGCATTTGCTATCGAGAAGCGCAACTAATTTGATACTTTGTATGACTTACTACATTTTAAGGTTTTCCATACTTGCATTAATAATATTTTTGATTTGCGTAATAGTAGCCCTAATGCAATTAGTATCATAAGTAGTACCTTTTTTTTTTTTTTTTTTTTTTTTTTGTGGATGGGAAATCATCCAATGACCCCTCCCGCTCTGGGTGGAGCAGAAGGGAGTGTCAGACTCTTACTGACTAAAACCCACCCGTGTTCCTTCCTTAGCCCTTTGTGTTCCGGGGTAGCGGTAACCCTTTCGGACAATCCCGCTGCCCCGGCAGGCTTCGGCCCTTTCGGGCCCCTTCCTAATGCTGACATCTCTTTGAGGCGCGCGTGGAACACGTACGCGCCGTCCGGCACGGGCCTGGTCCTGATCGGACGGAGAGTTACCCATTACTCTCCGCCCGCAGGCCCGCGCCTACGGTGGCCGGGAGTCGTCTCGCGGCTCCCGACGCCCGGGGCGTCTCCCGCGGCGGCTGGGACGTGAGGCCCTCTCCCTCAGCCGTCCCGCCACCTCCTTCGCTAGCATGACTGCTTCGCAGAAGGAGGTGACTGCCTCCCACTCCCTCTCGCCCCGGACCATGGCTTGAACCAGGGCCGGGCGCGAGAGGTCGCCGCCGCCGCCGATCGCCTCTGCGAGAACACGGCGGTGCTCCGCCCAGTTGGGGCATACCGCCACCGTATGCTCCACCGTGTCCTCCGGGCGACCCTCGCAGTGGTGACACCCGGGCGTATCCTCCCGCCTGATAATGTGCAGGTACCTCCCGAAACACCCGTGTCCGGTGAGGACCTGCGTCAGGCGGTAGGTGAGGGCGCCGTGGCGCCTCTCTAGCCACTCCTCAAAGAGGGGTCTTACCGCCGCTATCGCGGCGTGCCCTGCGCTGGGTTGCGACAGTCGCTCTTTCCATGCCGCCATGAGATCGCGCCGGAGGTCGGTCCGCTCCGCTGCGATTTGCCGCGGAAGCGGAGTTTCCCCCCGGCGTAGTGCCTCCGCGCGCCACTCGTACAGGCGCGCGAGGACTATCGCCTCCAGATCCCACGGCGGCAGTCCGGCAAGGAGGCTTGCCGCCTCGCCCGAGATCGTGCGGTACCCCCGGATTAGCCTTACGGCTACCACCTTCTGGGGCGCGTTCAGGTAATGGGCGGCTCGCCGCCGCAGTGAACGCGCCCACACCGGGGCCCCATATAGGGCCATGGACCGCACGACCCCCGCGTAAAGCCTCCGGCAGGAGGCGTTTGGCCCCCTAAGGTTGGGCAAGAGCCGCTTGAAGGCGGCCCCGGCCCGTTCCAATTTGGGAGCCAAACGTCGAAAATGCTCGACGAAGTTCCACCGGCTGTCGAGGACGAGACCCAGGTACCTCATCGTTGTCTCGACGCCGATGTGAACCCCTCCTACCGTTAGTTGGGATCCCGAAGGCGGCCCATTCCGAGGCCCATGAAAAGACATGGCCTCGGACTTGTGCAATGCCACCTCGAGACCCAACTGCCGGATCCTCTCCACGACTATCGCAACCCCGCGTGTCATCGCGTCGGCCGCCGCCTGATGCGACCTCCCCTGCGCCAGGACTAGCGTGTCGTCAGCGTAGCAAACCACGCTGACTCCATCAGGGAGATCGGCCCGCAGCACCCAGTCGTAACCGATGTCCCACAGGAGCGGCCCCAGAACCGATCCCTGTGGGACACCGCACGACATCTCTCGCCGGTTCCATTCCCCGTTGCGACCGGGGTAGATGACGGCTCTGTCCGTCAGATACGCCCCGACTACTCGACGGAGGTAGGTCGGCACCCGGTGATACCGGAGTGCCTCCCCAATGCAACTCCAGGGCAGGGTGTTAAACGCGTTGGCGATGTCGAGTGACACCGCCACGACCACCCCACCCCGGGACACCGCGTCCCCCGTCGTGAGGGCCCTCACGCGCATGATGGCGTCCACCGTCGAGCGCCCCTTGCGGAAGCCGAACTGGCTGTCCGCAAGATCCGGCCCCGTCCTCACCAGGTGCCCGACGAGGCGGCCCGCAATCACTCTCTCAAAGAGCTTGCCGACCTCGTCGAGCAGCACGATGGGCCGGAATGCGGACGGAGAGTCCGCAGGGCGCTCTGGCTTCTGTATGAGGACCAGCTTCCCCGTCTTCCAGCGGAGTGGAAACTGGCCCCTCTCCATGCATGCGCTCAAGAGCGCCTCTAGTCGGGGCCCGAGAGCCGTCGAGGCCAGGACCCAGGCCTTACCCGGCAAGCCGTCGGGTCCTGGGGCGGTATTTTTGGCCTTCAGCCTATCTACCGCCACTCTCAGATCTACCCCGGTCACCTCAGGGATGTCGTCGTCGTCCGCGTGGTCCGCTTCAGGCACCGCAAGTGGCGGAGCCATGGGCGGGGGAGTATGCTCCGCCCGTGAAGGGAACAGAGCGCTCACCACCTCCTCCACCAGCTGGGGGCGGAGACTCTGCGTCAGCGGGGGGGCCCAGGTGCGGAGTTTATTCCGCACCATTTTATAAGGGCGCCCCCATGGATCTCTGTTCAGAGTCTCCACCATCTCCTCGCGGGCCATATCCTTGGCCCGCTGGACAGCCTCGCGGAGGGCGGTCTTCGCCGCTCTGTACCCCTCGTACAGCTCCGCCTCCGTGGCTTCCGCATCCGGAGGGCGGATGCGGAGCCTGCGGTGCCTGGTGTACAGGTGTCGCGCGTCGACGCAAGCCTTGCGTAGCGACTCCACCTCCCGCGACCACCAGTACACCTGACGTCGGGCGCGTCCTGGCCGGACTCGGGGCATTGCCACGTCGCATATCTCCGACATGGCCTCCCGGAACCACTCCGCCTCATCGTCGATATCGGCAGGCCTGTCCGGTGATGACACCCAGGCCTGCACGATCGAGGCTTCCAGGAGGAGCTCCCGGTCCAGCTGCTTCAGCGCCCACCGCGGACCACTCGGGGCCTGTTGGACCGGCGCGCTGGAGGTCTGGGCGGAGACGTCGAACCGGATGTACCGGTGATCGGAGTAGGTCTCCACCTCCTCCATGACGCGCCAGTCAATGACACTCTGTGACAGAGCGGGGCTGGCGAACGAGATGTCCACCACGGACTCGCCCCGCATCCGCACACACGTGGGAACAGAACCCCGATTTAGGACGACCAGGCCTGTTTCCAGAGCCCAGTCCTCCACCATCCTGCCCCGCACGTCCGTGCAACGGGAACCCCAGGCCAGATTCTTGGCGTTGAAGTCCCCGAGCACTAGTACGGGGAAGCGATGGTTTCCGGCGACGACGACACTCAACTCTGTTAAAGAGTTCTGGAACTCGGCGAGAGTTCGGCTCGGAGAGAAGTACACTCCCACTACTACTAACTCTCCGAACCGTGCTGCTACGCACCCCTGTCCCTTCGTGACTCCTTCGAGGGACGGGGTGCCGGCGGCGACCGACGAAATTATGGCCACTGAGCCGCTCAGGTCCTCCACCCAGTCATCCCTGGGCGGGACAAAGTACGGCTCAGCGACCACGGCGATGTTAATCGACCACTGCGCCATGCTCTGGAGCAACAGGTCCTGGGCGCAGGCGCAGTGGTTGATATTCGCCTGGAGGAGGCGTAATGGAGCCATCACTCTTCCATTTCAGCCCCCTCCTGGGCCCCTTGCGAGGGCCCCTCCGCCGGGGCGGTGGCGGCAGTGGCGGCAGCGGCGGCGGTGACGGCGGTGGCGGCAGCGGCAGTGGCGGTAGCGGCGGCGGCGGTGGTGGCGGCGGCGGCGGCAACAGAGGCGGCAGCGACGGTGGTGGTGGCGGCGGCGGTGGTGGCGGAGGGCCTCCCTTTCCTCTTGGCTCCGGTGGGTGGAACGCAGCACTTGCTCCCTGCCCGATGCTCGGCCGGCTTGCCGGCAGCCGCACATGCGACGCAGTGCGGCGCGGCGCTGCACGAGCCGGCCGTGTGTCCGGGCTGACCGCATCGGAAGCACAGAGTGCTGCGGTCCACCTCCGAGGTACACTGGGCGCCAACGTGGTGCCCCACATGGCACCGGAAGCACCTCAGAGGTCTGGGTTCCAGCAGTTTGACCTGCGCTGAAACCCAGCCGACCAGAAGCCTTCGGCCCTCCACAATTTTTCTGGCCGCCGTCACGGGGCAGCTTACCGTTACGGTTCGCGTGCCCGTGAAGTCAGGACGTATGGTGCCCGCCTTCACCTGATCAGGCAGACACCCGCCCGTCCTGACGACGGCAGCCACCACCTCTTCCTCCGTTGTGGAGTCGTCCAGGCCCAAGATGCGCATGTCTGCGCACTTGACGGGCCTGGAGACTCGAGCCTCTTCCGCGTTGAGGGACGCCCTTAGTTTCTCAGCTAGGGCGTCAGCGGTGGGACCACTCGTCGCACCGGGGATCTCCAGCATGCGGGCGCCAGTGGCGGTCACCCTATGCCGGAGGCCCGCGGTGATCCCCAGCTCTTGGAGGTCCACCGTCTCTCTGGCTTTGGCGAGCACGTCGCGGTACGTCACGCCCTTCTTAACCGCGTCCGGCTGCAGCGTTATCACTACAGCCGCGGTCTTTGGGGCGCGAAGCCTAGCCGCGACGGCTCGCTCTTTACGGCGCCGCCTTTGCGCCTTTTTTCTGGCCGCCTTGGCCGCCTTCTTCTTCTCCCCGACCACCTGCCATTCGGCTTCGGTCGCGGGAGAAGCGGGAGAGTTTTGAGGGCGGGGCGTGGGCTCTGGGGCCTTCGCCTCCCCCCCCGTTCTGCCCCTCTTCCGGGCCGGCGCCGGCGTTTTGCCGGCAGGAGCCGGTTTAGCCGGCGCCGGGGCTCGGCTTGCAGGCACCGGTTTTGCCGGCGCCGGGGCTCCGCCAGTTGACGCCGGTTTCGCCTTCACCGGTTTCGCCTTCGCCGGGGCTCCGCCAGCGGACGCTGGTTTGGCCGGCACCTGAGCCCGGCCTGACGGCCCGGGCTCAGGAGCGGCCGCTGCCGCAGCGGCCGCATATGAGGCCACCCTCGGCCCCGGGGCCGTCCTTCCCGCCAGAGGAGGGCGCAGGACTATACCCTCCAGGACGGAAAACCGCGCCTGGAAGGTCGCCAGCTCCTGCCGAACCAAGTTCAGGACCTGATTCTCGACCGGGACAGGCTGGCCCGGCAGTTTCGCCTGCGTGTTGCCGGCGGCCCTCAGACCGGCCAAATCTGCTCGGAGCCTCCCATTTTCCTCCTGGAGAAGCTCCATCGCAGCCGTCAGGCGGGCGACCTCGGCCCGCAATTCGGCCATTTCACCGGCCGAGGGGCCAGTGTAGTTGGCCGCCTCCGCTGCCTCCATGATGGAGGCCGTTGCCGAGACTATGGCCCTGTTCTTGGAAGCTTGCAGCTTCTTCAGGGACACGTCCCGGATTGCGGCCTCCACGACCGCCGCAAACCTGCGCTTGTGGTCCACACCGGGGCTGCCAAATGTCACGTGAGTCGGGCGGGGTCAAAGAATTCACGCCCAATGACGCGCGTACGGCGTAGTGTACCTACGCATTTGCTATCGAGAAGCGCAACTAATTTGATACTTTGTATGACTTACTACATTTTAAGGTTTTCCATACTTGCATTAATAATATTTTTGATTTGCGTAATAGTAGCCCTAATGCAATTAGTATCATAAGTAGTACCTTAGGTTAAAATAATGCCCATGATATCAAATGCACCCTGTATAAACACATAAATATGTGTTTATAGAATTATGAAATGAAATTAGAAAAAGTTACTGAGTTGATTAGAAATGTTACTGTCGTGAATCATATTCTGTGAAAGTACCTACCTATATAAATTTCTCGTGTCGCGATGTTTGTTACCAAACTCCTCCGAAACGGCTGGACCGATTTGTATGAAATTTTCTGTGCATATCGGGTAGGTCTGAGAATCGGCCAACATCTATTATTCATATCCCTATTTTTTTTTTTTGCAAAACTTCGTTTGCGGGGTCAGCTAGTGTACCTATAAATCTTGCAAATTCTTAAAAAAAGTAGGAAATTTTGAAATTCGCGGGCTAACTTAGCGCATCTCCCTCAACTCTTCCTAACTATCTTGAACAAGCTTTGCTAAAGAAAAATATTGCAAACATATCGTAGATAAAGTAGGTACGGGCCAATATTTAAGTAAGTTTCGCCAAAAAGCAAAAACCAAGCGCAGTGGTGATCAATGTAAGTGACTTCTTTGTATAAGAAGAGGCCATTGCCTTTAAATTAAACTTTCAATAAACACGAAATAAGAATATATCTTCTCTAAGGCATAAATAGCAGCATCCACTATGAATCCCAATCACTCAGTGCAGGTATTCACTATACAAGCGAAGTTGCTGAACAAAAGAGGATCATTTTTAGTTGTGCATAGTGACTGTAGCGACAGAGAACGCAGTACGAGATCTTGCTTATACTTAAGGTGGATGCTTCAGGTAGCCCGCGGAATCCAAATTTTCTTACCTTTTTTGCAATTTGCAAGTCAGTATTAGGTTATATGGTGATCAAAATTTGCTTCACGGCTGTAACAAGGATGTATTTACAGAATTATAATCATTAAAGTCATCAATACAACTCTTTAGAACCAGGTAATCCTAACACCTTGGAATTGTCGAAATTAGGATTACCTGGTCATAGAGAGTTGTATTGACGACTTTAATGATTATAATTCTGTAAACACATACTTGTTACGGCCGCAAATAAAATTTTGATCAACATACAATCTAATATTTACTTGCAAATTGCAAAAAACGTAAGAATGTTTGAATTTCACGGGCTACCTGAAGCATTCACCCTATGGCGAATGAAACGTTCCTGACACTCAGTCGTTTGCCTCCCGCCGTTGGGCTAATTTTTAAATAGTAGGTACCTATGTGTGATTGGAAATATAACAAGTGTATTCTTTGCGTTTTTACTTTTAATGGAATACCCTTTCTGATCTGGACATAATAACTAGTTGCAGTGAAGCATACAATACACACATTGTACACATTGTTCTTTTTGTTTACTAACCCATATGGATGCTGCTTATCCGAAATAAAGATTATTTTATTTTATTTTATTACTAGCTTTTGCCAGCGACTTCGTCCGCGTGGAATAATGACTTCCGGAAATTGAAGCACTAACTCTCATAGAGTTTAACCGATGTGCTCTTTCTTCTGCCGATTCTTGAGAACGCGTATTTCTCATTCAACGCGTTTTTCAAGACAATAGCGGGCGAACGCCGGCGTCCGCTTGGGGCTTGAATAAATAAAAATATATAACTACGCCTAATATATAAAATAATATATAATAAAACTTACTTCACTTAAAACTAAATACCTATAACTACTATAATTAATAATACCTATACCTATAATTAATAAAAGTACCTACGCTTTTACCTACTTAATATTAAAAAAAAACTGAACATAAATTAATCAAAACTTACCAACTACTAACTAACTACTACTAACCTATTACTACTTCACCTAAAAAGAAATCCTGTTTTCCCAACATTTCCCTTCACTGCTCTGCTCTTATTGATTGTAGCGTGATGAAAAGTATACTATAACCTGCCCAGGAGTATGAAGAACAATTGTAGCAAGTTTCGTTGAAATCCGTCGAGTGGTTTTTGTTTCTATAACGAACATACAGACAGACAGACAGACAGACAGACAAAAATTTTACTGATTGCATTTTTGGCGTCAGTAACGATCACTAATCACCCGCTGATAGTTATTTTGGAAATATATTTCATGTACAGAATTGACCTCTCTACAGATTTATTATAAGTATAGAAGATATAGATTTATTTATTGACATAACTCTCTGGAAGCAACACAGCACATTGAGTGATCAATTCTAAAGTGACAACATCAATTACTGTTGGGTAGTGCATAGCTAAGTTTAGCCATGGCTTTAAAGAGGAAAAACGTGTCTTATGAAATGCATGACTTTTCGATACATGTAAACCCGACCCGAAGTGTGCGTGTAAGACCGACGCACTTTTGTCCACCAAAATGGACGATTCAGAAGTTTTTTTTTTTGTATAGTGTTCAAAACTGATCTAACTGACGCTACAGAACCAGCAAAGACATCTATTTTGCAACGAATAGTGTTTGAAGTTGGAGAAGTAAACTGAAGAACACTAAAACACGTAAATACTCTGTGACATAGTATAAACTCCTTGACTTACCTTTTATGCGATCATAGTAAAGCCACGCCAGCACACCAAGCTACTACAATCTGTCAAATTTCTTTAATAGATTTTCAATTTTGTCACAAAAGCATAAGGTTCAAACTTGATTGGGAAAATTTGACAGTTTCGGACAGCGTGATGTGCTGACGTCTGTACATCAATAACTTACAATCCCATACAATTCGTAAACGTCCCCTTATATTTTTATAAACAAACAACCCTAATTTATTCCTCTAACTATTTATACCTTATTTTCTATTTCTACCCTTTCTTACAACCTACAAATTCTTTTTCAACGACAGAAATGTCAACAAACAGACTTGCTACAGCCGAAAGCGGAACACACTCTCTCCACCATTAACTGACTTCGTAAACAATCATGAATCATCAATCAGGGTCGCTGGTGTTAACAGCAGTATACGCTCTTGTTGACAAACATACACTTACAACCCACAAACAACACTACAGAGCAATTTTGAACCTTTTGTAAAGGACACAAGGGTGATGTGAAGAAGAATATGGTTTTGTGCTACGCAATTCATGGGCAGTAATCGAACAGCGTATTGTTTGTTAGGCAAGGTATGGCCTACCGGTCTCGTGATGATTTATGAATATGAAGCTAGTTGATTTTATATGTATGGCAGGAAAATATTGGATTTACATATTTTTTCACATTGTAATTCTAGGAAAAATTGATGGAAGAGAAAATCTTTTTAATAACGGATGTTTGTTAATGGACGTGCTGCTGTTTGCCTTTTACATTTTTTTTGTTATTTTTTGATTGGATAAACTCTTTTAAAGTAAAATTGAATAGTGGAATAATTATAGACACTTTATTTTGTGCAAATTATTTCAGCACTACTCTCTCAAAACGGTGAAGGAAAACATCGTGAGAAAACCGCCATGTCCTAGAACCAAAAAATTTGAAGACATGTAACATCCACCAAATCGCAGTGGGCCCGCGTGGTGGATTATGGCCCACTCCCTCTCACAGAAAGAGGAGGCCTGTGTCCCAGCAGTGGGAACATTTGCAAGGCTGATTATGCTAAGACCTATGTCCAGTAGTGGACTGCGATAGTCTGAGTTGATTGATTGATAATCTGAGTTGATTGATTGATAGTCTGAGTTGATTGATTGATAGTCTGAGTTGATTGATTGATGAAGGAGCAAGCCTAGAACAGTGCAGCGGGAGTGTCCAAAAGGGTTACCGCTACCCCGGAACACAAAGGGCTAAGGAAGGAACACGGGTGAGTTTTAGTCAGTAAGAGTCTGACACTCCCTTCTGCTCCACCCAGAGCGGGAGGGGTCATGGGATGATTTCCCATCCACAAAAAAAAAAAAAAGCCTAGAACAGTTTAACCTATACCTAGGAACCTATACCTAAACCTTAATAGGAGAATGGTAAAGCTTGCTTCTGTTAGCACCTTTTCCTATAAAAATCATTCGTTTATTGCATGGAAAATTAACAGACAAATAAAATCATTAACATAGGACTAGGACTGATTTTTAAATCGACAGATATTTTTTATTCGTGGAATTAAATTGACGTCTGACAGTTTTTGTATGGAATTATTGTCAAAAATTCAAAATTATTCCACAGATAAAATTATCTGGCGTTGGAAAATACAGCCCTTAAAATATAATCAGTTCTGTGCCAATTTCAAAAATTATACCTAGAAAGATCAAACAGAATATTATTATTATAGGGGTGCCCACATTATGACAAGACAGAATATAATAAAAGAAAATCACCGCTACCCTCACTTTAAACAGCATTATAAATTCACAACACCAAAACGCTGTTCCATTAAAAAGACATTTTGACATCCTTCCCATTCTTTTCCATACAATAGCCCCCACCAGAATACATTGACCCCCGTCTATTGAAATATCTCTTGTTGTTAAAGACCAGGTAATATTTGGTAGGTGCAGGGGTAATCAACAGTTGAGTCAATCAATCAATGTGGGGGCTACACGATCGAAGGTTGATGGCCCAGGGATCTGATCGTCTTTTGTTCAAATGCTGTTATTGTTTGGCGATGTTGCGACAAGACGATCAATTTTGATATTGGATAGTTTAAAGTCGGTGTTTTTAATCTAATTTATGGATAGAATGTTTAGATACTTACTTGTTGAATTTATATCTCAAAATCTAAATTATATTCGACAAAATTCAAGTTCTCGTATTGAATGTAACTGAATGATGAATGGATGAATGTTTTCATACAATAACTTTTAAAACAATACGAAAGTTTGAAGAAGAAATTATAGTGTCGAATAAAAAAGTAGGTAATAAAGAGGTAGAAGAAAACTATATAAAAACCAAGCCAAAAAAAATTCTTATTTTTATAATTGCTTATTTTTTTATAATTTCATAAATTATAATAATAAATACATTCTTGTTTCATGTTTTTTTTATGTAAAATATCGGAAACGAAATTTGGAAGGTATTTGGCTTGAGTACCTATTATACTTATACCCATTTTATCATTCATAAAGAACCACCCTAAAAATGGCAAACTTTTCGACTGAAAGCCGGAACTCTTGCCATTCCCGAACAAGGCACAATCTGTGAGCACGAGTTTTATTACATCGTCACTCTGCAAGCCTCACGCAAGCTGCACTCAACATTCTTTAGCTGCAGATAACAATAGCAACTATTAAGAGAACAATGTTTGAAAACAGGGAACAAAACATCGAAGTTGAACAGTCTAGCCTTTGAAAGCGGTGTAAAGTGCTTTAGTTTTATAATAAAATGCGTTTTTACGCCCGTGTTTCAGTGACTAAAATGTCAGATGAAAAAAATCTTGTATATAGTATGGAAACCACTTTTTTCTATACTTATAATAAATCTGTAGAGAGGTCAATTCTGTACATGAATATATTTCCAAAATAACTATCAGCGGGTGATTAGTGATCGATACTGACGCCAAAAATGCAATCAGTAAAATTTTTGTCTGTCTGTCTGTCTGTCTGTATGTTCGTTATAGAAACAAAAACCACTCGACGGATTTCAACGAAACTTGGTACAATTGTTCTTCATACTCCTGGGCAGGTTATAGTATACTTTTCATCACGCTACGATCAATAGGAGCAGAGAAGTGAAGGGAAATGTTGGGAAAACAGGATTTATTTTTAGGTGAAGTAGTAATAGGTTAGTAGTAGGTAAGTTTTGGTTAATTTATGTTCAGTTTTTTTTAATATTAAGTAGGTAAAAGCGTAGGTACTTTTATTAATTATAGGTATAGGTATTATTAATTATAGTAGTTATAGGTATTTAGTTTTAAGTGAAGTAGGTTTTATTATACATTATTTTATATATTAGACGTAGTTATATATTTTTAGTTATTCAAGCCCCAAGCGGATGCCGGCGTCCGCCCGCTATTGTCTTGAAAAACGCGTTGAATGAGAAATACGCGTTCTCAAGAATCGGCAGAAGAAAGAGCACATCGGTTAAACTCTATGAGAGTTAGTGCCTCAATTTCCGGAAGTCATTATTCCACGCGGACGAAGTCGCTGGCAAAAGCTAGTGTACAATAAATTATACTTGTTATCGCTTTGTCTGACAGTAGGTATACAAAAAAATAACGAAATCGGTCGCGAAAAAAAATCCGCTCATCCCTACATTTTGACGTGTTATGCGAACATAAACAACGGGAACAGCTCGTTCGTTTTTTGTATATCGTCAGAAAAGACGTTATCAAGTATGTGGTATAATTTATCGCCTAAATATGGATTCCATACTGTATCAGCATGCATCAGAAAATTATGATCATATTTAAGGTTGTGGTAAAGCCCATCAAACTGTACAACTTTCTCTTTTTCAAATGTGGGTGTGCTGTGGGTGTGGGTGCGCCTGTATTCATAGAATACAGGCGTGATTTTATGTGAGAAAATGGAAAGTAAGTATCATAGAACAACCACAGTCAAATGTTGCATCTGGCTCTCAAAGTTGGCCATCCAAAGCAACAGCTCATTCGTCCTAATAAATTACTCCCAGAACAATATAAACTCCGAGTATCATGTTCTTGTGTATTGGCTTGGCACGTAGTGATGCACTGCTCTCCTGGCGAGGGGCCAGTAGAACCACATGTGAGTCTTTAAGTCCATATGGTTCAGTTGATATTGGGGAACGTGCCATACATATAGTGGAGGGTAAAGTAGGAGTAGTAGATAACGTCGTGGAGGTCTTGTTGGCACACTAAAAGTCTGACAGTCAAGGTCGCACCAGAGTATGAGTGTTCATATGATAATCAAATCAGCCATACATGCACTTACAAACAAATGGTTGCTCTGTTAGTGCTTATCACTTGTGCTCCGTGGTGCTTATACATACCTATGAGCTATAGGCGTCAACGGTAGAGGCAACTATGTCGGCGACAGACGTCGACGCGTTGGCCGCTGCAGTTGCCAGCGTTGCAGTTGAAGCGTGTTGCTCGTGTATAAGCACACTTAAATATTACTCTTGTCTTCACTTGGAACTGATAAGATGATTGGTTGATGATGAAGGATTTTTATGAATGAAATCTTGTTACTTATAATTTGCTTATAGCACATGATCGAGGCAAACTATAATGACTAGTATTACAATATATTTAAAAATATAATGAAATCTATCATTTAAAATAATTTACAATTTTTCAAAACCTGCGAATATCGTCGCTGACTCGTTGAAATAAAATTTACCATTTATCATACAACTGTATAAAAAATATACCTATCAATCCTTTAAAATTCTAATACAAAAACTCAGTGACAAGCGAAATACTGAAACGTTCGCTAATGAGACCGCGAGAGAAAAGTGCTAGCTTGAAACAAAAGAGCAAATACAATCATCGTCTGTGAAAGAAAGAAAGAAAGAAAAATACGAAGCTAGTCAGTTCACATGCCCTGCACGTAACAAATAATTGTGTCAGGAGGTTAATATGTTAGGTATTACTCGCATATACTCATAACAAGCTTACTATTAATTTATTGTTTGTGTTTCTTATACATTTTCCTGTTTGTATCAAGCCATACATTCATAACATCTGAATCTGTTTTACACGTCAAATTCAAAATGAATCCTAGGTCTAAGCTTATCTGCTAAATAAGTAAACTGGAACTTATCCGGAGACAACGAAACAGGCCATAAGGAAGTTTAAAGCCGTTTGAAATTAACAAAAAAAAAACAAAACATCAAACGAATTTATCACAAAAACTATGTCACGGACTCAAGGCTGCGTTCATACAACGCTACTAGTGCCATCTAGTGGCATTTTCTCAAAACTACCAAACAAAATGTTGTAATAAACTTTTCTAAGTCAATTAATCTGATGAGCGTTTTCCCAACTACTTATTTTGGGGTTGCCTTCTAGTCTAACCGGATGCAGCTGAATATCAGTATTTAACACGGAGCGACTGCCTATCTGACCTCCACAACCCAGTTACTGGGTAACACGTTACCCCTTGGTAACACTGGCTGTCAGACTTTTGGACTTCTGACTACCCGTAACGACTACTTATCACAGATCTACGATTGACAGCCGGTACCCGTGCTTTTCGAGGCACGGAGGAGTTTCGGTATGCAATGGATATCACACCCTCGATCAATCCGTGTGGGTGTAATTATTTAGCCATGAGCCTCTCTAATAAACTTTTCTTAGTAAACTTTTAAAATCTTGAGCTGTAATAACTAACCAGGCGCTAACGGCACGTAGTTTGTAATACGTTTCTCAGTTAGCGTGTAGCTGTTGACTTGAACTTGCAAATTACCTCCTTCCGTTGACTTTTAATTACTACGAGTTTAACATTCAATTGTTTGGCGTGGTAAGCGGTATTTCACATGAAATTATAAAGAACTGGGAGATTTAAGAGTTAAAAGTAAATGTGGTTGGAGAGACTTTTGAAAAAGCCTAAGTAAAAAGTACATAATTCGAGGTTTGGCTCTCGCCTGATTCCTCCTTCAATATTGGAACTTTCTTTACTTTCTTTACCAATATCCCAATTAAAACCACAGAAACTTTAAATTCCTCGCCCGCACTTGCTATTGAATTATTAAGAGCGAATGTCTCAGCCTGTCCTGTGGAATTTAAATTTAAACATGTAAACCCTTCAGTAATTATAAAGGCATTTAAGCAACTTAAGATCAAAATGACCGAAGATCTGTGGGGCTTGTCTACTAAAGTTTGTCAATCCATTATTGAGACAATTGCACCCTATTTAGCTTTAATATTTAATTTGTGTGTTGATCAAGGGGTATTCCCGGATTTAATGAAGTTCAGTAAAGTTATTCCACTTTTCAAATCTGGGGACAGCAAAAACACTAATAATTATAGACCCGTATCGGTTTTGCCTGTTTTCAGCAAGGTGTTTGAAAAAGTAATGTTAAATCAGATGCTCAATCATTTTAATCGTAATAACATCCTACACGATCAACAATATGGTTTCACCAAAGGACGTTGTACAACCGACGCCGGTGTAACCTTATTAAAACACATATTTGACGCATGGGAAGAGGCACAAGATGCAATAGGCATCTTCTGCGACCTATCCAAGGCATTTGATTGCGTGAATTACGAAACACTGCTTTTGAAACTTGAGCATTACGGACTGGGTAAACTCGCTCTTAGCTTAATAAAATCATATTTAAATGATAGGTTTCAGCAAGTTCAAATAAACGGTGAAAATTCATTGGGTTTAAAAGTCAAAATGGGTGTACCGCAAGGCTCAATATTGGGGCCGTTCTTATTTTTAGTATATATAAATGATTTACCTTATTTACTGGAAAACCGACCACAAATGGTGTTATTTGCTGATGACACATCACTGATTTTTAAAGTAAGCAGACGTGCACAGGAGCTTGACGACGTAAATAACGCTATGCTTGTGGTCCATAATTGGTTTACTGTAAATAATTTGGTATTAAATGAGAAAAAAACTAAATGCATTAGATTCACTTTACCGAATGTTAGAAGTAGTGAATGTCACGTTGTATTGAATAAGGAGATACTTGAATTCGTCGAAAATACGGTTTTCCTGGGGATCACGCTTGACTCAAAGCTGCAGTGGGGTCCTCACTTAACATCACTTGCAGGGCGGCTAAGTTCAGCCGCTTACGCTGTTTGGAAAATCCGTCAATTAACAGACGTGGATACCGCGAGACTGGTCTATTTTAGTTACTTTCATAGCATCATGTCTTACGGTATTTTGTTGTGGGGACGGGCTGCAGATATTGAATCTATCTTCATTCTGCAAAAGAGGGCTATCAGAGCTATCTACAACCTCAGCAGACGTGAATCTCTAAGGGAACTGTTTAAAAAAATTAACATCATGACGGTTCCTTGTCAATATATATATGAAAACATTATGTACGTTCGAAAAAATCTACATCTTTTTAGTAAGATATGTGACAGGCATAATTTTAACACTAGAAATAGGAACAAATTAGATCAACCTCGTTTCAGATTGTCTAAAGTAAAAACTTCTTTTATGGGTTATTGTGTAGAGTGTTATAATAAAATACCACTCGATATTCTTCAACTAAATGAGAAGAAATTTAAAACATGCATTAAACGCACACTATGTAGACAAGCATACTATAAGTTGGATGATTATATCGTAGATAAAAATGCTTGGCTAAATGCTGGTCCTGCTCCACAGACACTTGGGCTCGCTGGTTAAAATTTCAATATTAATTTGGAAGACATGCTTCCCTTTTTTTCTTTTCTTTTTTTTTTTTTAAGTGTTTCTGACATTCGAATTTAATGTGTATTTTTAATTCAATCAAGTTTTAATTGTTACTTTAATATCTTATACCTCTTTCTAGTAAAATTTTATTCATCTCGTAAATAAATTGGTAACGATAGTTTTGTATAATTTAGAAGCATTTTTTTTTTTTTTTAATTTTAATTTTGTAAATGTAAGAACCATGGATCCGTTCATTATAATTTTTTTTATATTGACTTGAAAGAGCATGGCAGTTGAGAATGTGTCATGCTCACTTAAATGTCTCACTGATGGTGGCGCGTGTGTTGGATCATTCGGTTCCCTTCAAAATGGTTGAGCTGGATGGTGCTGATCCATGCGTCATGTTCGTGAACGGGCGCTGTCAGTTGAGACTGGTCATCTCTTAGCTGCCAGGGCTTCTTTTTAATCTTATAACTGTCTTGAATTGTTTCTTCATAACATTGTTCTCACATATAGAAGCAACAAGAATACTGTACTCAGGATTTTGTAATATCTTAATTTAAAAGAGTGTCCTTGGAGTTTCTTGCCCGTTCTTCTCCAAGAGATCTACGTTTTGGAATGGGCAACTAGCTTCAACTTTCTGACTAACTGACCGACTAGTTAATTTTGACAATTCAAAAGTGCCTGGAAATGGTTTAATTGAAATAAATGCTTTGAGTTTGAGTTTGAGTTTGAACAATTCAAAAGATATTTCCTGATTAAAAAGGATGTATACTGTGTCCCCGTGTTTTTCTTTTTTCATGAATAGTTGTCTTTGTACACCGGCTAGTCTTCTGTTGACAGCGGCAATTATGAGCATCTATTGAGGATTCTAGTGCTTTAGAAATAATGTATCATCAAAATGGAAAACATAGGGACATACAAGTAGTTATTATTTATTATTCTGTAAAAAACCATTGTTTTATGGTCATTACCCAGAAAGACAACAGCCGAGAGCGTTTCTTTGGAGAAAAGACCACCCGCATTTCATCTTAAGAAGGATTGAGTTAATTAGTTGATTATGAAAGAAGTGGGCGCTTTGAGAATAAAGGAAGACACGGGTCTTCTTTTTTATCTTTTGAAGTTTTCATTTTGTGTAGGTTTTCGGTTGATAGTCCTTTGATGGTCCTTTTTGGTAGATGGTTAGTCCATAGCTGTTGTATTTTTCTGTTGAAATATTTTTAAATACAATTAAACTCTTAATACAATGGAAAATACAAATTTCAGTATCACAAAAAATAATTTGTTCGTAAATAATTCTTGCGCGCTGTATTGTCGTTGATTGAATAAATATTTTAATATTATACTACTAACTATTTAACTAATGACTATTTAATGTACCTACTCGTACCTTCGTGCAAGTATTTCAATTGTCTACATTACGTTTCAAGCATGTTGCAAGTTGACATTATTTTAATATCTAGATAGGTAATAATTGTAATAAAAAAAATATCAATACCTATCTAGCTAGAAATAATAACAGTTTTTATATCACTTACATACAAGACATCCATTTTGAAAGCCTTATTCCATCAATCTAAAAATCCATCTTCAAAAATTCAACTCAAGCCCTGCCCCACCACTAGCAATCATCAAACATTCAACTCAAATTAACAAAAGGTTCCAGTGTTTCCACCAATGAATTTAATCAGAACAAAATAAACATATCAGAAACGGCCGCAAGCGGGTTCAATTCACTTTTGATACGCTAAACGGCCGTCGGGGCGGCCTGCTTGCCGGATCGGCGCGTAATAAACCCGGCGCGGCCGTTTATTACTGCCAATTACACGGGCCGCGCGGTTGCCACCCCTGCATTCGTAAGACTGTGTGTATAGGAATAAAGCGAAGCGAGTAACTGATGTAAGTATACAAAATATTGCAAAACATTTTTAAAAGAGTAAGTATGGGGCTACTTTTCTGTTTATCTCGTACCTTTTGGAAGGAGCGGCTAGAATAAATTCATTTTTTTTTATTAATTATGATGTTCATAAGTGCCTTTTATGTGCCTATTAGAAATAAATGATTTAACTTAGACTTTGATATTTATTTACCCCATTGTTGGAATATGGTAGAGAAACTTATCGAATTGAGTAACGAGTGAATAATTTTATTATAATGATCGATTTCAGAAAATATTGATTTGAGCTGTAAAATAAAAGTAATGTGTAATCATCGTGATTCGTAAATTCGCAATCATTAGCTAGACTTTTATCCAAAGAAGATAAATTGAAAATTTCTCACCTAGCTAATTTCTAGCCAGTAAAATCTATCTCTTTAGCTTTACATATTATGTATATAAGAGTTTGTTTGATTGTATCTCATGATATACCAGTCAGATTTAAAAAATCTTTTTGCGTTTGATAACCAACTCTTGAGAAAGGCTATAGACGGATTTAACATCACGCTAGGACTTTTAGGAGCCGAGCAAAGATAAACAAAGTCAGAAAAAAGCGCTAAGCGAAAACGAAGTAGTACCGTGGATAGGCGATGCGATGCGACGGTCGGGTCGGGGGAACAAGAAATTTCACGCCGATGAAGTCTCGGCCAGAAGCTAGTGATAAAGAAAGAAAATACGTTTATTTGCGGCAAACATGACGCATAAAAATATAAAAACACAAGCAAAAAAAAAAAACAAAATAACATTTATTTCACTCATCACTCACAATCCTCTAGATCAACTCACCGTCCTATAAAGATACTAAAAAGATAGTCGTCCATTCTTAACCCCTTACTAATAAACGTTGTAAAGGGTCTGTATAGTTAGACAACGATTTGTCTTCTTCTTTCAAAAGTTAAATTACCTACTGACGACTGAAAGAGACAATTCGGTGTGTAACTATTCATGTGATATACTCGTAATACGTCTATTGGTAAGGGAGTATGTCTATAATGTAACACATACAATGATCACACAGTTGTTACATAGATTTGCTATTCGACCATTCGTCCGCAAACACATTGGGTATTGATATTCAATAACGTGGGCCGCACGTTGGTCATCCCTGCATTTATATGGCTATGTTTATAGGACCAAAGCGTAGCGGGTAGAAGAGCGAGAATTTTTTTTTTCAATTAAATGTATCCGGGTCCAGAAGTTGGCACCCTTGTATTCGTAAGATCGTGTGTATAGGAATCAAGGGTAGCGTGTACCAGAGCGATTAGATAATTCTTGTTTTAGAAATCAATCCCAGAACATCAGGTTAGCAATCTGATTTATATTGTAAAGTAAAAGTAACATTGGAAACTTCCGATTTCTTAATCTCTGATCAGCTAAAAAATACAAAAAATAATTACACTAATATCATAAAGGCAAAAGATTGTGAGTGTGTGTCTTTATATGTTTGTTACTTCTTTACGCTCAAATGGCTGGACCAATTTTGATATAATTTTGTGTGAATATAGCTGACACCCTCGATTAACATATAGGCAACTTTTTATTCCGATATTCCCACGGGATCGACATTTATGCGGGTGAAACCGCGGGGCGCAGCTAGTCAAATATAAATTATAGTTTCTTGTCCGTTCTTTTGGAGTTCGTGCCCGTTCTTCTCCATAGAAATCTACGTTTTGGAACGAGTGAATACCTTCAACTTTCTGATCTATTGACCGACTCCTTGACAATTAAAAATGATTAATTGAAATAAATGCTCAGAGTCTGAGTTTTATAATTATTATAAGCAATTGCAAGATAACGATTGGTTGGTAAATAAATAGGCACGAGGATATAAAATCCTTCTACATATTTATAACTACAAACATATCATCATCTGCCTAGCCTTTTCCCAACTATGTTGGGGTCAGCTTCCAGTCTAACCGGGTGCATCTGAATACCAGTATTTTACATGGAGTGACTGCCTATCTGACCTCCACAACCCAGTTACTGGGTAATACGATACCCCTTGGTCAGTCCCTAGTTGTCAGACTTTCGGGCTTCTGACTACCCGTAACGACTGCCAAAGATCCACGAATGACAGCCAGGACCAACGGCTTAACGTGCTTTCCGAGGCACGGAGGGGTCCCGGTATGTAAAGATGGTCACCCATCCACAGAGCAACCGCGGCAAGCATAGCTTAAACTGAGCGATCGACCTGTGTGGCTGATGTTATTTAGCTACAGGCCCCTCAAACAAACTACTAACATAAGATATCTATAGTTATCTAAAACCCTGTTCTAATAACATGCTCTAAAAGACATTGGAACTAGGTAACATCCCCATATAAACAGATACAGTTAGAATCAAAGATGTGCGTCAGAGTGCACGAGACTGCTGTATTACTAACGTTGTTACTCCATTCATACGCTTCGGGAAGCCCTGTGATCTCAATGCAAACATAACTTGAATATATTCTGCGGCTATGTGAACTGTGTTTATGTGGGATGTCTGCAAATAGTTACATACAGTACGGAAATCACATATTAAAAGCAATTTATTATACGACATACTTTTTTCGCCTCTTCTGACGATGTAAAAAAAATGAACGAAATCAGAACGAAAAAAATATTCTGATCCCTACATTTTGACGAGTTATGCGAACATAAATGTAAGGATCAGCTGATTTTTTCGCTACTGATTTTGTTTATTTTTAGGGTTCCGTACCTCGATAGGAAAAACGGAACCCTTATAAGATCGCTTTGTTGTCCGTCTTTCCGTCGGTCAAGACCCTTTTTCACAGGAACGCATGGAGTTATCAAATTGAAATTAATATCAAATACTCAGGGTTGCAATCCCTTGAAGTAGTAAAAAAATCAAACTTCTAAGTCAACGCAACCAAAAGATACGTGCGTTTATGTTCCGAAATAAAAAATATCGGGACTTAAACTTTATCTCAATTACACAGGGAATGTTTCAGAATGAAGATAGTACACGACAACTATCATTCTGAACTAAGAACTTTATCCAATTGAGATAAAGTTTAATTTTCTTAGTTGTTGAGATCTTTTTGAACAGTCTGTTCGTCCCGATATTTTTGACGCTGACTGTACCTATAATACACCCACATTTATCCAGTTTATAAGTCCCATGTAATATAGGGCGAGCCTATTGCCATCAATTGGGTACAAATCCAGACTGGGCTGCTACTGAGAAATTCCAGATGGAAATATCTAATAACACTTTTGCACGATACGGGAATCGAACCCAGGACCTCATGCTCAGCAGTACCGCTTGCGACCACTAGACCAGCGAGACAGTATCCTACTAATATTATAAACGCGAAAGTTTGTGAGGATGGATGGATGGATGTTTGTTACTCTTTCACGCAAAAACTACTGAACGAATTTAGATGAAACTTTACAGTAATATAGCTTATACATCAGAATAACACATAGGATACTTTTTATCCCGATATTCCCACGGGATCGAAACTTACGCGGGTGAAACCGCGGGGCGCAGCTAGTTATTATTATAATCAGTACGTATTCGTTCATAGGATTAACATATATGTATAGAATCTATTGACATCGCTCTAAAAACATATTTTATTAGCATTTCCTACAGTAGTTTTATTGGAATTGATGAAAAGCTTGGAATAGTCAAGTATCCAGATTCAATCGCGTTAGATAAATCAGTTACTAATTTAGTTCTAAACAATCGATAGTTATAATATTAAAAGCAATTAATATAAAATGATCTCAAACCAAAGTAATGTAGTCACTGTGGCCGCTACGACAGTGTGCTACACCGCTACGACGATGTGCTACGATGCTACGAGATTGCTACTCTCAACCACAGTGATTACCACTAAAATATTTTGTTTCTAATTGATTAGTTTTATTAATCTAACATAACAAAGTAGATAAATGACATTATTGTAGTGTTATAACTGTTTATTTTTATTATCAACCGTAGATTTTGAAAGAACGATCAATACGCCACAACTTTAGTTACCACAAAATAAAATTACGTTTAATTTTTTCCGAACATAAAAACTTCCAATAAAAACAGTTATGTGCCCAAAGGACTTGCCCACCCGCAAAGACGACGAACTTCCGTACAAATTTTCACCCTGTATTAAACCCTTTTAGGGGATGAATTATCAAAAGTCCTGCCTTAGTTCCTACCTTCGTTATAAAAGGAACTCTTGTACAAAAATTCAAACCCAATGGTTTAGACTATGCGATGCCTCTTAGGCTTGATTTAGTGATAGACCGACGGTCAGTGCTGACATCGGTCGCGTACCTGGTACTTGTTGACAGGCCTACGCTGTCCTCCCATACCTACTGTAATTAGAAAACATTGTAAAAGCCAATTATTTTTAAAAGAGTAACCGTGGAGTTTCGTGCCGGTTCTTCTCCATAGGAAACCACCAATTGGAACCGTGCACCTAGCTTCTAGCATTTCATAAGTGCCCTTGTAGGCTTATGTGAAATAAAATATTTTGATTTTGATATTACCGATTTATATAGACTCGCGCTCACTGCCCGTCGGTGCAACAGTAAACACGTTCATTTATCATCAGCGTCTTGGTACGCGTGTCCGACGATACGCGACAGACGTCAGTGTATGAGGAATTCAGGCCTAAGTGAATGAATGAATTTTATGAGATTTCTTTTCCGCTCCGCTAGCCGCTTCGCTCTCTAACACAACCGCTCCCTGCTTCAAGGTCTACATGCGAGGCTTCTCTTGTAAACATCTACTATGCAATACAATACACTTTCACTACCTGCCTTTACCTATACTTCTCATATATTTTACCAACTCACTTATGGCGCTTGTATTTTCCGGAGGCGTATGTCGATTAATGAGTAGATTTTGCCAGAGATGATGAGCAGTCTAGGGTTTTAAAACAGTTTCTTTACACTTCTTTTAAGCTTCAAATTTTGTTACTATTTTTGCTTAAAGTACTTGCTTAAAAATAAAACCCCATACCATAATTTTCTGTTGTATGAAAATACCATGATTTGTAAGCATGTAGTGTAACTAAGATAAAAGCTATTTAATACTAGCTTCGCCCGCGATTTCACAGGCGTGATAAGTCGATAAAAAGTAGCCTATGTCCTTCCCAAGGGTTTAAAGTATCCCCAAACCAAATTCATATATATATATAGGTATAGCCGATTCTGAGACCAAAAATTGTTTTGTATTATAAATTATTATAAGTCTTTACTTTCAAGTATTGCATTTAGTAAAAACCTGTTATTTGACAGTAAAAACAAATACTATGCTCAAACGGGAATACTTCATTTATTTGAAGATGTTGTATATCTTCAAACAGTTTTTCATATAGGTATCTTGAATATCTTTATTCTTTCAAACATATCCGCACGCTCAACCTCATAGCGAGTGGGACGGGCTTATTCTGTTGTTTTCTGAGTTCTTGTTCACAAGGAATGCTTTATTTATAATAAGTTATATAAGAAACCGGCATGTCCTAGAACCACAAATTCGGAGACATGTGACATCTGTCTATCTAACTCGCACTGGGCCCACGTGGTGGATCACGGCCCACTCCCTCTCACAGAGACGGGACCCGTGTCCCAGCAGTGGGAACATTATGCAACGTATTTTTTTTTGATATTCCATAACTCTAGTCTAGAGGGTCATACTCGTCATTATGAACAACTTTTACTATGGGACCAAAACTGAAATCGTGAAAAAAAAATCAGCTGTTCCCTACATTTTGACGAGTTATACGAACATAAATGTAGGGAACAGCTGATTTTTTTTTTCGCGTTTTCAGGTTTGGTCCCATAGTAAATGTTGTTCATAATGACGAGTACAATGACCCCCTAGAGTTATGGGATATCAAAAAAAACATGGAATAGAAAAAAACAAACATGGGATAGAATCATGCTGTGCAGTTACTCTTGCGACCTTAAGACTAACGATGCTATGTTTCGTATTTAATCCGATACCAATAAAAATCCGCTCTCCGCTTTTCTCGTCACCAAGCGCCCTTCCTTAAACAAAGGTCTACGTCCACTTCTCGTGTGTAACATGCAACTATGTAAGCGTGAGACACTTTCCCTTTCACCGGCTATTAATGTGCCGTGTTGCCATTCACGGCTATAAATAATGTCTTAGAAATCGCGTGTGTGGACTAATGGCTATATTTAGAGTTAATGTTTTTATTTCATGTGTGGAGGAAAAAAAATAGTGAGTGTTTGATGAGGGAATGTATTTTGAAATATCATGCCTGTAAGTGTGCATACACATGTGTCACACGCGGCAATGCAGAGGCAGTTGCAGCCGTCGACAACTTGCTGCTCGTGTATTTGAGTCATCATCATCTGCCTAGCCTTTTCCCAACCATGTTGGGGTTGGCTTCCAGTCTGACCGGATGCAGCTGAATACCAGTATTTTACATGGAGCAACTGCCTATCTGACCTTCACAACCCAGTTACTGGGTAATACGATACCCATTGGTAAGACTGGTTATCAGACTTTCGGGTTTCTGACTACCCGTAACGACTGTCAAAGATCCACGAATGACAGCCGGGACCAACGGCTTAGCGTGCTTTTCGTGTATTTGAGTACGGTGCTCAAATATACAAACGGCATGATAAGATAAGCTTAAACTTGTATTAGGTACGATATATTCCAGGAATACTATTCTCTAGTAAAAATGTTGCTAAATTCTAGAAATTACAGAAAAACCCGAATACAGAACAATATGTAGGCCACAAACTGAGCCGCCAGCCGGGTGAGGGCCCGTGGCTAAATAATAAGCCGAATAAATAAACAACCGCACAGGTCAATCGATCAGGTTAAGCTAGGCTTGCTGTGGTTGGTCTGTGGATGGGTTTTGACCCCAAATCTTTACCTACCGAGACCCTTCCGCGCCTCGCAAAGCACGTCATGCCGTTGGTCCCGGATGTCAGTCGTGGATCTTTGACAGTCGTTTCGGGCAGTCAGAAGCCCGAAAGTCTGACAAGCAGTCTTACCAAGGGGTATCGTATTACCCAGTCACTGGGTTGTGAAGGTCAGATAGGCAGTCGCTCCTTGTACTGGTATTCAGTTGCATCCGGTTAGACTGGAAGCCGACTGCAACATAGTTGGGAAAAGGCTAGGCAGATGATGATGTAGGCCACAAACCTAAACATTTTCTCCGAATAAGAATTGAACCCGCAACCCGTAAGTCTTTGTGTCAAGCCGACAAACTGACTCTAGCATGTAACTAATCGAACGACCAAAACTTGAAATATCAATCGCCTCTTTTCGCTTCACTTATATTCTTCATCATCATTTCAGCCGAAAGACGTCCACTGCTGGACATATCCTGTCTCCCCCAAGCAACTTTGACCGGTCCTATACTTCTCGCATCCAGCAGATTCCAAAGCTACATCTTCCGGTATGCGGTCGCCACTCCAGAACCTTTCGGCCCCATCAGCCATCAGTTCTGCATCCGTGTGTCACTAACGGGATGCAGCGGAATACCAGCGTCAGAAATTGTACCTGGCATATGCTGAGCTAGACTCCCATTTGGTGCAGCCATGAGACACACACCGCACACTAGTGATCGACCGTTATAGATGTATATGAGGTATCTATGGGTCAATTTATCTTTCTATCTATATGTCAATGTGCCCTGTCCATTGCCACTTAAGCTTCGCTTCACTCACAAGTTATTAAACTTAAAACTGTCAGTTCCTGCCCGATCACGTTTAAATTCAAATCGCATTAATTGGAGTTTGGAAATACTGTGTTTGAAGAATTTTACAGAATTTTATAGTTCGAGCGTATCGCCCTAGAAAATAAAATAGGTACACGCAAACCCTTCTGATTAACCCATTAGATTATGTACTTAACTTTATTAATAAAGGGACACGTTGAGTCGAAACCTTTTTATTTGCAACCGCCTGATGGCTAGTTAATTACTTTAAAACTTTGAAAGCTTTCACAACTTTCAACTTGTTAGGGTTTTAAAAATAATAACTTTACATAATTATATTCCTATGAAAAATTAATCGAATGGAGCTAAATTAAAACTAACATAAACGATGCATTTCCATTAAGTACCGCTTTTGAGATCTCGTCGAAATCTCATGTTTATCAAAGGAAACTTGCAGAAATAAACTCATAATATATAACACGACTGTAATCCCGAAAAGGTTAAGCAGAGATATGCCTACAGTACACCAGTAGGCCAATTCTGCTAATTTAAAACGTTCAAAATCTAGTCGCAGTCTCATCTCGGCGACAAACAAATGTCAAAAACTTGTCAAAATAAAGAGAAATTTGAAGTATTTTTGACAGATTGAGACTGAGATCAGACTGTGAACGTTCTTAAAAATTACGAGAATTGCCCCTCAGAAGTCCAATTCTCGTAATTTAAAACGTTCAAAATCTAGTCGCAGTCTCATCTCGGCGACAAACAAATGTCAATAACCTGTCAAAATGTAGGGAAATTTGAAGTATTTTTGACAGATAGAGACTGAGATCAGACTGTGAACGTTCTTAAAAATTACGAGAATTGCCGCTCAGATGGCCAATTCCCTTAATTAAAAACGTTCGAAATCTAGCCGCAATCTCATCTCAGCGACAATCAATGTCAAAAACTTGTCAAAAATCTAGGGAAATGAGGAGTATTTTTGAAAGATTGAGCCTGAGATTAGACTGAACGTTTTTGAAATTACGAGAATTGCCCCTCAGTTTTCGTCGTGTTAGTGCCATTTCGTCAGTTATGTTTGAGTCCCATGTAATAGGGGCCAAGCCTATTGCCATTATAGGAAATCTAGGTTCTAACACTTAAATAAAACGAGTTATGGACCTTTTATAACTGTAAGCATATTATAGCCAATTGAAATGTCACTAGGAAGGTTATACCTACGTCCGTCTTTACTAAAGTGCAAACAACAAGTAAAATAATAAAGATGCGGCGTTAGAAGACGAGATTATTTTTTTATTAAATAAGTACCTACAGTATATTGATTATTACAGAATCGATTAAAGATTGATTTTTGTAAATAAATAAATCAACAGCTTTCAACCTGGCACAAAATCCAGACTGCTACTGAGACATGCCAGATTGAAAAACCGAATAACACTTTTGCCCGACCCGGGAATCGAACCCAAGACCCCAAGCTCAGCAATAGCGCTTGCGACCACTAAACCAATGAGGCAATGATCAGTCAGTCGAAAAATGAAATAATTTATCTATTTTTTGTAAAAATCACATAAGTATGTATTTCATATACTTTTCGTAAAATATTTTAACTCAACGTTTTCATAACGACTCATCAATATTCAACTTGTGACTGACAGCATCACCTGCCTACCTTTTCCCAACTATGTTGGGGTCGGCTTCCAGTCAAACCTGATGCAGCTGAGTATCAGTGTTTTACATAGAGTGACTGCCTAACTGACCTCCACAACCCAGTTACTGGGTAATACGAAACCCCTTGGTAAGACTGGTTGTCAGACTTTCGGGCTTCTGCCGACCCGTAACGACTGTCAAAGATCCACGAATGACAGCCGGGACCAACGGTTTAACGTGCTTTCCGGGGCACGGAGGGATCTTGGTATGTAAAGATAGCAAAAACAATAATTTGGTATAATAATAATATATTTTACTGCTACACTTTAAAATTTAAAATATATTGGCACGAGATTGTCCATTTAATCTACCTCAATTTGATACCTCGGCGAACGGTGTTGAAAACCAAAAACAAATGTGCCACTAGATTTACCCGTTTTCGTACATATTTAATGAAAGGTTGGAAACTATCGGACGCAACGTGGATATCTCATATGGCCTTCCGTGTAAACAAATCGTTTTGCAAACCAAAGTCAGTTTTTGGCAGTAACCTCTAAGTTAAAAAAAAGTATAAGTATAATCACTAATCAGCCATTGTTTAATTTTTTTTTTTTTTTTTTTATTGTTTCCATTGCTGGGAGACAGGCCTCCTATCTTCGAGCGGGAGTGGGCTGTAATCCACCACGAGGGTCCAGTGCGTGTTACATGTCTCCGAAGTTTTGGTTCTAGGACATACCGGTTTCCTCACAATGTTTTCCTTCGCGGTTTTGAGAGCAGTGGTGATGAGAATAATTTACACAAAGTAACGCTCTTGTCTGGGTTCGAATCCACGACCTACAACTCGAAAGTCGGAGCGGTTACCATGGGCCACCACTGGTGTTAAAACTAATAATGCTATGAATTGAAATTAAGCATTTAATTACATCATCAGTGTGCCTGCAACTTCAATGATCTATTCTTCACTATTTTCCAGTTTTCCTGAAAACCAGCATTAGTCGAATCTATAGTTAGTAAACTTCAACTTACGAATTCCACCAACTAATTGGCTGCCACAAGCAGGTAGCCTTTTTACAGTACCACAACGTTGACCAACATAATGTTCAGCTATAAAAAATAATTGAATTGAAATTTTATAAAAGTCTATTCCTAATAACTAATCACATTTCTCTTTGACAAGTGATTTTCTTGTGTACTTCGTTATTACATCCTTACTGATACTATTATATTCAAAAGACAAAGTCAAAGAAAGAAAGAAAATATTTTTATTTGCGGCAAAGTTGACGTTAAAGTATAAAGTTAATGCATTTATTTCAAATAGGCACTGCCTTTTTTGCCCTTTGCCAAAAATTTTAAAATATCTTTGTCTGTATGTTACCTTGTCACGCCCAAATCACTGAACGAATTTTGATAAAATTTTGCGGAAGGACATAGGCTACTTTTGTCCCGGTAGCACGTTCCGTCCTGGAAAATCACCGACATCCACGCGGGCGAAGCCGCGGGCAGAAGCTATTTTTTACGTCTGTTTTAAAAGGACTTGGTTTGCAGTTCCACTTGCACGAATATTGATTGTCATAAAAACAACTGTAAACTCATAAATATTTTCAGCGAAATTAAAACCGTAACCAGCAATTACATTCTAAATAGCTAACAGTAAATAACGGAAAAACCAATTAATGTAAAGAGGTTTGAAGTGACATCGCCGGGCGTGACGTCATCCGTTAAAATCGAAATGAAAATGAGTCACCGGGCGATGGGAGAGCTCATTCGACACTCGTTAGTGACAGGCCATAGAGTACAAGCGAGCAGTAAATCAAACTACAACCACAGCGCCAAAATTTAAGAGAATTTGCAGAATCCTACTTCCTACTTAATCCTACTTTCTATCCTATCCTATTAATCACACGAATATTATCACACTAATATTATATAGGCAAAAGTTTGTGTGCGTGTGTTTGTTACTTCTTCACGCTCAAACGGCTGGACCAATTTTGATAAAATTTTGTATCGAGGTAGCTGACACCCTGGATTACCATATAGGCTACTTTTATCCCGACATTCCCACGGGATCTACACTTACGCGGATGAAACCACGGGGCTAATATTATAAATGCGAAAGTTTGTGAGGATGGATGGATGTTTGTTACTCTTTCACGCAAAAACTACTAAACGGATTTGAATGAAATTTGGCACACAGTTTATAACCAGGATTAATACATAGGATACTTTTTCTCTCAATATTCACACGGGATTCAAACTCATGCGGGTGAAACCGCGGGGTGCTGCAAGTAGGGTATAAATATCGATATAGTAATTTGTAATACAACGGTCGCGCCGTACTATTAGGGAATATTTTCGACACATAAGTAATCACGCTTGGCAAATTGTTCATGACAATTTAATATTGTAAGAAGCACATCGCAGCACTACCGAGCACAACAACTCGCCAGGAACCGAAATCGTCTACAGACTAATATTAGTTTCTGAACTTATGTTTCAATGCCATGAACGAACACGTACATTCAAAAAAAGTTATATGTAACCAGGGTCGTCGGATAGTTGAAGTTTCGTACGAAACAGATGGATATTTTCGAATGAAATGAACTGTTTGTTTTCTATTAATTTAATTCAACTATACCGACGACCCTGGTTACTTACTGATCTCCTTTAGTGACCGTACCTACTGATTATAAAAAGAAAAACCTACAAACAAAATCAACATCCTTATGATCACGCATAAACTCTATCAAACCAGTAGCTTCAATAAACTAAAGCTTCATCAAGATAAACGAGCAGGCTTTAACCTACTGCATCCTATTACTCTGTGCCGGAATGAGTCGGTCTCCGAAATCCCTGTAAGCTGAGCAATTAAAGCGCACTGTGAAACTAAATCTTTCACACCTTTTCATTCACTGAAGAGCTTAATTTTCCTTTCGTTTCACCAATTTTCTTTCAAAGATCATCAGTGGGGGTTTAATTCTAAGGGCTTATGCAAACGACGGGGCGTCGAGGGCGCGTTATCTGCACTGCTGAACTTGACAGGCTAGGTACAGCGAGTTTTTGTTGCGTTATACTCGCGTCAATGACGTGTGCATAGGTTCTAAGGATTCTTCTAATTAAATATTGTATGTCGTGGGTAGTTATTATTGAAAAGGTCACGTTTGATCACTTGAGGGTATTTGAATGTTGCTTTGTAAGTAGGTGTTCGATTTGCATGTATTTGCTTTGTGTTTGATGTTAATTATAGAGCAATTCTGATTTGCTCACCCACGAACAATGCGTCAAGCTATTGGTACGCATTGTTGGTTTGTGATAACAGGACTAATTATAAGAATAGTAAGTAATCTTTTGGTTTCTGATATTAATTCTAGTACAGGAACCATAATTATTGTATACTTAAGCGCAGGTAATAAACACAGAAATACTGGAGCTAACAATCGTACCGTTTGTTACATGTAGGTAAGTGCCTGCTTATTTCAACAAGTAAAGACCCATAGTATGAAGAAATAAAACAGAGGAATTGCGTAACACACAACGGCAATACCCATATTGCACTTTTTTATGAAATATCAGTTTTTTTTTTGATAAATTACGATAAATTTCTGAAATAGGGGTCTAGAATCATTTACTGAACCCACGGTAACAGGTTGCCCGTCGATGTACAGAGGCCAGCACATCAAACTACAACAATCTGTCAAATTTCTTTAATAGAAAATACAGTTTCGGGTAGCTTGATGTTTGTACCTACTAACCTTTTAGCAAATAGCTGTTCAAGTAACCTCTGGCTCAACACAAACATTACCTCATCCTCAGAACTCGTTCCTTTGACCAACCCACAGGCTAGGCAAAGCCAAAACGCTAGAACAAACAAGACTAGATACCAGTGAATAGTTTTAGTAAGCCGAATGGCAAAGTGCGGAACCTAAAGTTTGGAGATTCCATTGGAGTGTTCGTAACACTATTGATAAATGTTGCTAACTTCTGAAGGATTGCTCTTAAAGCAAGGAATGCACTTTGCCTGTTAAATAGCGAAGTTCTTGAGGTTTAAAGAGTTATGGAGTTAACATTATGACTGAAAATGTAAGTGAATTTCTTTTAAATAGGATCTCATTGGTGTAATGTACGGCTGCTAGCAAAACTCGTTAGTTTTAAATCCGAATTTCAAGTCGTAAAAAGTGTAAATAGAGTTTTGAGATAGGTACAGTTAGCTTTACATCAGTGGTAACACTTGCAATGCGGAAATCGCCCCAAACTGCTACGGCATAAAAGCACTCTAAATGTAATATTTTTGCTACAGATGTGCGGATATTAAGATTTATAAAAAAAGGCGTTGACTGCCACGCTTTTTTTACATATCTTAAGGGCCTATACTACCTCAAATGGCTTAGCATGATCCTCCGTTATGTCGAAAATACTACAGCATTAATTTTGAAATAAATATATGGTAAAGTTGAGAATTAATGTTAGGTCTTATGTTAGACGAAAACACGATTCCATAAAAAAATTTCTATAGAAAAAAATTCCAAATTTATCTTCAAACCGAATAATAAACCGCTGGTATTCAAAAAATACTTCAAATTAGATCATGAAACTTTGTATACTAATTGAAATAACTATAAAGCAGGTCTTATGTTATTTTTTTTTTAATTACCATTATTTTCACTGTAAAAAGCAAATACCTAAACTATTGGCGTTGCCTGCTGCCTAGCACCGCATTCTGTCTTGCTCTCACTCAGTCCGCGAGCAGTACGGTATCGTGCGAGCGAGATAAAGAGTGAATTTTAGCTGAGGTAGTATAGGCTCTTATTATCGACGAATTGTTATGTTAGACTCCTACAGCAACAAAGACTTACGGTGTACAGTCAACAGCAAAAGTAGATGATGAAAATCAGAAATTCAATAATAATAATATTCCACAACTATCACACAACGCCATCTAGTCCCAAGCTAAGCAGAGCTTGTGTTAAATAATTAACGAACGGAATTCGCGTCAGAACTGTGTGGCGTCGAAGTAGTAAATGTTTGGTGTAATTTACAATCACATAACGACGCTTCGACGTCACACAGTTCTGACGCGAACTCCGTTCATTAGTATTGAATTTCTGATTTTCATCATCGACTTTTGCTGTTGACTGTATCTCCGACCACGCTCAGACTACTATTTTTTACCTGTAGTGCCTACTGTTACAAAGACACGTTTATAAAAGAGCATAATGTACCTACATATGCTTTTTTATAAACGTGTCTTTGCCGATCCGTTCCAGGAGCATAGGCTTGATTGCAATTCCGAATACATCATTATTTAGCGATTCCGAATACATCATTTTTTTATTTTTGAATTGTTATTTGCGTAATATGAACGAGTTTTGTACATGGTTCTCATATAACTATAAATTCTACATTAACGTACGACATTAATGTTGTACTAACTGCTAATGTTGTGTAACTAATAGTTTTGTGACAATATAATTTAAAAGTGTGTCCATGGAGTTTCTTGCCCGTTCTTCTCCATAGATACCTACTACGCTTTGGAATGGGCAATTAACTTCATATTTCTGACTGACAGAGTCCTTGTCAATCCAAAAGTAGGGTAAACGGTTTAATTGAATTTAATGCTTTGAATATAAAATTATAAATTCACGAAAGTTAAGATACAAATAGAGTTGGTTTAACTGCCGGTATTGTTTGCATATAAAGTATAAAAGGTAAGTATTTAGCAAATGGTGCAGAAACATCGCAGCCTTGACTGTGGAGTAATTGACGCGTGAGCACTCATTAGCGCAGGATCGGTTGATTTAGCTTGTTAGTGAGATTCTGCTTGAAACTGAGCGATGCCTGAGTATAGAGTAAATATAATATGGTTTTCGAGAAAGAAGTAAGATGAGAAATATATTATTTTGGTCTCCGAAAGAAATTACAGAAGATGACAAATACAAACATAAAGTGATTTTGTAAAGGTTCCGTTTTTTCTTTCAAGGTCGGAAACCTAAAAACCAATCCTAAGACAGTCTATCTGCTGCAGTTTAAAAAATACTACTACTTTTACAATTTCCTTAATGTAGTACATTTATAATGGTAGGTTGCTCGGATGTGCTCTGAAATTCCAGCTAATGGAATTACATTTACTTATTAAAAGCTAAGTCTATAATTCATCATTCTACTACCTACTCATTGCAGTATTTCCCACGTAGGTACCAATAGGTACCGATAGTGACAGCAACAATTAATCAACAACAACAAACTGTATTAACTACATCCACATATCGTCATTTTAATCCTCACGGAGTTAATACTACATAGTACTTTACATCCAGATCATTCGAAGGACAGATGTGTAACTCTGCCTTTAGAACTTTACAGCGTCACTGGTTTATTGATGCTTAAATGCTTATTGAATTAAAAAGCTATCTAGAAAATATAGCATATTAAGTTTCATCATTAATAACGTCTTTCACAAATCTATTATATTACTTCTAGCAGCTTTAAATCAGAGAAAATCACCACAAGAAAAGAAAATGAAGGACACATTATGTACCTCTGCAAATAATCCACAGACTAACAGCAACAACTTTCAACAAAAACCAGTCGTAACTACATTCTCACATTACGTTTCAGTCCTCACGGAGGTGTTATCTAGTGCAATAAATCCAGGTCATTAATAGACTAAATGTGTGCTCTGCCTTAAGAAATCTCAGCAGGTGTCAAAGAAGTGAATTGGTAGAATTATTACTCACTAGCAGCGCCCCGCGGTTTCACCCAAGTTAGTTTCGATCCCGTGGGAATATCGGGATAAAAAGTATTATATGTGTTAATCCAGGTTATATAACTATCTGTGTGCCAAATTTCATCCAATTCCGTTCAATGGTTTACGCGTGATTGAGTAACAAAAATCCAAACATCTTCACATACTTTCACAATTATAATATTAATTATAGTAGGATTTAGTTGAATAAAAAAGCAATATTTGTAATAGAAAACTCTTTAGTCCTCAATAATATGGAATGATACTACATCTAGCACTTTATTACGTGTGTACGTAGGTAGGTACCAAATAGCACGTGGACTTGTATTTACTAGAAAAAAAATTAGATCAGTAAGACTGTTTCCTATGACAATCCACATAAGTGTTAGCAAAATATACAACTTACAACAACAAAGAGTCGTAACTACATCGAAACATCTTCATTTTAGTCCTCACGAAGTTAATAATATCTAGCGCTATGAATCCATGCCAAGATGTGTACCTTTGCCATCAGAACCATGCAGAATCAGTGTGTTAATGTTTAATTACTTCTTTCAAAAACATAACTTATGTATCTTAAATCACGGCAGAAAAATGTACCTATATGTATGTAGAAGAAGAGCCCGATCCCACTTACGACAACTATGCCACAACCACAACGATACCACGTGTACGGAGGCTAATTTGTATGTAAATTAATAGTCTATCCACACGGACCACATTTGGCCGTCAAAATCAACCGTGTGGGCGATATCTACCACGTCAAGGCGACGTGGCAGCCATAACACAACCACAACGTTGCGCCAATGCTACGACACTGTCGCAGCCGGAGTCAATCTCTCTGCAAACACTAGTTACAACGCAACCACATCGCAACTACTAGCGACAACGCAACTGCAAGAAGTTGCGGCGACACTAATCACACGTAACCATTGCTTGCCCACATTTTATCGCTACGATGAGGTGTGGTCGTGGTACGTAAGAACGGGCCCTAACAGGAACAACTTACAATAACAAACAGTCGTAACTACAGCCACACATCTACATTTTAGTCCTCACGGAGTTAATACTATCTAGTGCTATAAATCCAGGTCATTAGGAGAACGGATGTGTCGGGATCCGTCCGGGCGCGCGTAATCGTTGCACGAATTAATGGGGTGCAGATAAATACGGGTTTGTTATGAACTATGCAAGATTGGGCTCATGTTACTTGTTTGTAACCGAGTGCAGTTGTTCGGCTTCAATTGCTGCTTGTTTATTATAGGTTGTTTATTGAGTTTCTAATTGAAAGTTGTTGTTTATCATGGTTTTAATTTGAACGGTGCTGTTTTATTTGCGAATAAATTACTAGAGAACAGTGAAGTGACTGTTTTGCGGCTGGAACACGACTGAAAGTCAGGTGAAGTAAAGTTTTTATGCAATTTAACGGTTGGTGACACACTCGTCGCAAAATCAGACGGACCGTTTACAAGTTCGTCGAGTTCGAATGTAGATTTCACGAGTAATTTTGTATACATACTAACATTACATCACGCCTGTAAACTCCGAAGGGTTAACAGAGAGAGGGTTTTGGGGTACCTACATAAAATGGTTACACTTGCCTGTACCATTACTTATCTACTATAAACAGACTCAGAAAGATCTTATGCTTTTAAAGAAGGCTTAGACAACTGTAAGAAAGTAAAGGGAGCTATTTTCATAAAAATAGTTGGTTTATAAAACTGCTATGCATATAAAAAACATAAATCTTAGTTATAGTTAAAGCAAGAACAGTTAAATTATACCGACAATATATTTAACATAACGATATCAAAAAACAGGGACTCGCATAATTACATACACGTTGTAAAGGCACTTATAAATATGCAGCGGAATTAATGGCTTGACGAAAACTTGGCGTCATTTGTTTTACCTTTTCGCAACTTACAAGATTTCAAAATATCGTAGTATGTTATACATAAGATTATTCAATTGAAGTTGTTGCAAGTTGGAAGGTATTTTTTTCATCAGAAAATCTATTAGTATCATCTCGAAGTATTGAAGGAATTCATTAAATAAGAAAGAGACTTTGCGCTAAATTCATATTGGTTTATGAATTTCTAAAAAAAAACTGAACTATTTTAGGTAAACAAACCATAAACACAACATTCATGCAATTTCCTTACAAAGTTAATTTAATCATTGGCTTTCCGTTCTCAAATATCACATTCCAAACAGTAAATCGTTTATAAATTAAAATTCCTACACAAAAATTCGGATGAGGCCACTTGCGCTCGGCCTCAATGGGCCTTCCAGTCTGAAGTACAGGCCATAACATTATCATAAGCATAAACAACAATTTAGCATACTTACGAGCTCTTTGAAACGAAGCCACGCTACGTTTTCGACTTTCCCAGCTTATCGCTTTAGCCCCAGTCCAAGATGGCCGACGATAGATACTTGTGTGACGTAGAGATGGGACGTGTTCTCGTGAAAGAACTGCGAACTCGAAGTGTGTGACACTTGGGTATTTTTGTTTTTAAGTATAAGTAACTTTTTTGTCAGCGACTTTATGTACTGCCGATGATATTGGTTCACATATCCATTTCCATGTGGGAAGTCCGAAATATTTCAGTTGTATCTCTGGCTTAAAACATTGCAAGAGATGACTTTAAATCGTTCTAATATTAAACCCTTCATTATCATACATCCGTAGTTATAAGCTCTGTTCAATAAGTATACCTAACAAGTGTTCATCTGCGTTCTAGTTATCTTTGGTATTTTGACTGAAGCCTCGTATTGATAAAAGGTTTAGATCCTACTTGTATATTCAGTAAAACAATCCCTTTTTTGCTATTAATGTAGATAAGTGCGGTAGAGTAAGTGCGGTAGGTAGTTGCGATAATTTCTTTTATACATCTCGCACCGGCGATGTTTAAAAGAAATTGTTGACACTACTCATTCAACAACTTCTCAATCGTAGACCCAGCCTTGCCTCATTAAAATACATTAGTAGCTCGTAAGAAGCCTAGCCCCGCTCTGTCTCTGAATTTAAATATTTATTTTTCTTTTTCTAAGTACCTATATACTTTATTTTTATGCCAGCAACACAAATGCAGTACCTACGAGCTCTCAGCACTTTTGCATCGACTCACGAAATACATTTACATTGTTGCATTCTCTTTTACTACGTTTGTATACTGTCTCACTTATCACAATCCCACTATATTATTCCTACTTCTAGGTCACAGGTCTCCTCTCTGTGAGACAAGTGGGCCATAATCCACCACGCGGGCTCAGTACGGGTTGGTGGATGTCACATGTCTTCGAATTTTTGGTTCTAGGACATGCTGGTTTCTTTCACTCACGATGTTTTTTTTCACCGTTTTGAGAGCAGTGGTGATGAAATTAAATATACAACGTAAAGACCCGTGGTTCGAACCACACTCATAAGTCGGGGCCGATACCACTGGGCCACCACTGCTCTGTCTGTCCAGTCTGCTTTGTCTGTTTAATTTATAGTTTAGCCTAAATAACGCCCGCACTTTGGAAACCGCTTAATCATTCTCATTTTTCTAAGTATTATTAAACGTTAACTCTACTCTTAGATACTTCAAAAAATGTACTGTAGACACTACCCAGAGGAATCACTTCGTCTAACATTTTCTCGTAATCGACATATGGAACAACTTCGTATTCGCTTATTACCCTAACTAGCAGAACCTTATTACATAAAATCATGCATTACCTAAGTTACAAAATAAGAACCTGGAATAAACATAACAAGTCCAGACCCTTACTTGCCCCCTTATGAGGAAATGCGGTCGGAGAGACTTTTGAAAAAGCCTAAGTAAAAGTCATAATTCGAGGTTTGGTTCTCGTCTATTTCCTTCTCTATAAAATATATAATATACACACATCAAAAGTGTCTAGGGATCAAGCATTTTTATGCGGATTTCTTGAGATTGAGATGTGGCTTTGTAATAAATTTATGATTTTATAAATTTATATGGATCCTTTTTGGTGCATTTCATAATTTGAATCAGGAACTGTGAATCAAATTCGAGTAAAAGATGAAAATCAGCTGTCAATATTTTCCCTATAAAAACATACAACGCATTGAAGACATTATTAGTGCTACTGTTTCCCTACTACTGATTAAAACCAACGTTATTATGGAGCGGCGACGTCATTTAAGCAGGGAAGAAATGCTCAGCGCCGTGGGAATGATAGAAGCTGGTTCCCGGCAACGTACTGTGGCTTTAGCTCTGAATACAAGTCAGAGTGTTATCAGTCGACTTTGGACACGTTACCGAAGCACTGGTACCGTGGCTGAGCGCCATGGAGGACGGTATCGCTGCACCACACGGAGACAAGACCGATACATTCAAATCTTAACTCGAAGAGCTCCAACAATAACCGCCATGATGTTAGCCGTGAGGCTTCATGACTCTTCAGGGAACTTAATTAGCGACCAAACAGTCAGAAACCGCTTGCATGAAGTGAACCTTCATTCCCGAAGACCGCTACGGGTACCACCTATAGCAATGCACAATCGTAGGATTCGATATCAATGGGCTCTGGAACACAGAAAATGGGCAGAAGAACAATGGCGTTTCGTGTGCTTTTCTGATGAGTCTCGTTTTGGTATGAGACCGGATACAAGACGTATACGACACTGGAGAACCCCCATCCTTATAGTGGTGGAACCATCATGGTATGGGCGGGTATTTGGATCGGCGGAAGAACTGAGTTGATTTGGATCAGAGGCAACCTCAACGCTCAAATTTATGCTGAGACGATTGTATCAGACGTCATCGTTCCTCTACAAGTGCAAATCGGTCCCTTATTTCAGTTAATGCATGATAATGCACGACCGCACACCGCAAGAGTTGTAAGACAGACTCTCGCCGCAGCTAACATCAATGTCCTGCCCTGGCCTGCTCAGTCGCCAGACTTGAACCCGATTGAGCATGCATGGGATATGCTACAGAGAAGAGCTCTGCCGAATATGGAGGGTATCCAGTCGCAAGAAGACCTTTTTTTGTTGTTGCAACGAACATGGGCGGCCATTCCACAGCGTGATTTGGATGAACTCATTTTGAGTATGCCAAACCGATGTTCTTGTGTTGTTAGTGTTCGCGGTAGAAACACGGATTATTAATTGTTTAAGTTACCCAATAAAATTTTAGAGAAAACTGTTATTTCAGTCTTTTTTTCGAACTTTTGTGTTAGTGGTTCAAATGTCAAAAATCCCTTTATTAGGAAAATGGCAAATTTCTTTATTAATGCAAAGGTGACTTGGTTTATCGTTACTGTGACAAACGAAAACACTTTATTTGATGAATCCTTAAAGAAAATTTTAATTAATATCAATCAGGAGAAAAGTTATTGCAAAAATATATGTTGATCCCTAGACACTTTTGATGTGTGTATTTAAAAGATATTTCATAAGGCCAAATAAGAAGGATACATACTTTGTCCCTATGTTTTTATTTTCATTAATAGTTGTAAAATTTGTACACTAGGCCTCTGTTGACAGTGGTTTAAATCGGCAATTTTGAGCATTTTAGTGCTTAAAAAAATAATATATCATCAAAAAAGAAAACATAGGGCCATACAAGTAGTTAATATTTATTACTCATTAAAAAAACCATTGCTTTATGGTCATTAACCAGAAAGAAAACAGACGAGAGCGTTTCTATGGAGAAAAGACCACTAGCATTTCCTCTTAAAACTTCGGATTTTGTCTTCCTTCCCTACTTGGGCACATCCTTAGTCCCATATACAATATATGAGGTACGACTAGCTCTCAACGCACGGACTGTAAGACTCGCTGCACCTAATCATGTTGGACCGTGGACGACGCTCTCTTTGGAGAAATACTCGTAAAAGGAAGATGTGATGAAAATATCGCGAGTTTAGTTAGAGTAGTTTCAAGATATTTTGATGCACCCAATGCCACATCTACAAAAAATCCATTTTAAATAAGATAAATATCTTCACGTGACCAGAGGGCTGGCCTATTTATGACCAAAGAATTACCATTGCCATACAACGTGGCAATACTGCCAGCCTCCTTTTAGGCACTTTTCCTATTGACAGCGATGCGGATAAACTTTTTATGTCCTTTGATTATTTTCCCTCCTTTTTATATACTTGCACATAATTATTATTATTATTATTTTAAGACCGTTGACTTTTTGAAGTATCTAATGAAACACAGTTTATATTTTTAGGAACGCACAGTTTCTCAAGAAAAACCGATAGCGTAGCTGATCTACAACATGACCTACCTACATATATGAAACGTAAGTACAAGAATCGAATATCTTACATCTTATCTCACTAATTACATTTAAATTTCGCGCCACAATGCAAATTTTGGGTATTCTCCGAATTGACGAAAAACGTGCTAAAAGAAAAGGATCGGTCGTGAGGTTGCCCGCACTTGGGGATGGGGCCCGCTAGGCATGGTGGGCATCAGCCCGCCATGCCTAGCAGGCCCCATCCCAAGTGACTGGTATCAACCAGTCGGAGTAAACGCAAATGCACAAGTATCTCCCGGGCCCCCGACTTATGGTAGTAGAAGGAACAGTGGGGCTTTAGACGGTGGAGTCCGACATAGCCCTCCGTTCTTCCCAGACGGAGAGTACTCATGAGAAAAAAAAGGTTAGGGCCAGGTCCCCCCCGGAAAAAAGCTCTAGATACGCCAATACGTATAGGTGTGTGGAAGACCCAAGAAGATAATCCTACACTATACCAAATTAGTACACATCTCAAACGCTGCGTAACATCACTTATCATCAATAATGACGTGCTTGCGCACTAAACAGGGCTTTAATAGGATATAGCGAATACCTTATAACATATGGCAGGTGCATATTCACCTAATTAATTATTACGAAGAGACAGGCGTCTCCAGGGGATTAGTTCTACATTAATTTCGCACGGAACTCGCTTGCAATCCTGTTTTACATAGGAACTTTATAATATAGTACTTATAAGATGGAAGGCATCTTGCTGCTAGGAAATGATAACTAGTGAGATAGAGAAAATTAAATTTGCCTTAGGTAAGGTTTTATAGTTTTTTTGTAAAATAAGTCGGGAAATCTTATTATAAATTCTATTATAAATCTTAATCAAGAGAAAACCCTTGTGTTATGGAATTTAGTTGTATGTACTACTTAACTTATGACCAATTTTTATTATAGACGGTGACAGTGACATCGACTCGCAAACTGTTACCATGGATGCGGTATAGATGCCAAGCACATTAAGCTACTACAATCTGTCAAACTTTAATAGATTTTCAACTTTATCGCTAAAGTATGAGGTTCAAGGTTGATTGGGAAAATTTGACAGTTTCGGGTAGCATGATGTGCTGGCGTCTGTACATAATAGTGAACTCCCGACGTGGAAATTTTACGTCAGTTATTCTAAAAAAAAATAGCTGATTCATAAATTTTGACCGCGTAGTTATTGCACTTTTCCGAATATTTTTCTCAGAACCGGCGAAATTTCTTTAGGTTAACGGTGCCGTCATTTATTATAACAGCCGTCATAAAAATCTGATAATTTCAACAGTTTTTGACATTAAGGTGTCAAAAACGCTCAGTATTTGGACAGTCAACATTTGTGTGACCGTTCACCGCTTTCTGAAACAAAAGCTTTAGTTATGTTAATGTTTTAAAGTACTTTTTTCAACTATAGTAGGTATTTTGGGTAATTAGGCAGAAATCCTTGAAGAAAATATTTATTTTATAAATAGTAGAAACTTTTACAGCATGTCATCTGTTTTTTTTTTTTTAATAATTATCGTTTGTTCCGCTTTGCTTTTCCGCCGCCTCCAAATGGCTAAATAATTGCTGACCAAGTTGTAAATAAAGCAGAACAGTTGTACAGAAATGATTATAGCTTTCATAATGTATTGAATTTCAATTACGTTTTACAGATAAGAGAACAATATAGTCCGGAACTATATGATTACAAAATCGTATTACTCCGCAATTATTTAGTAGGACTTATTATAGATCACTAAACAACGATAACATAACGTAACACCACACCTGTTTTACCCAAAGGGTTAAACAGAGGAAACACATCTTTATTTTTATTTGATTTTATATACAACATGTCCCAAAATTCAACGATAAGCGGGCACCAGAGGGAGCCCATGACAGCTGGCTAACTTATTGTACTTTATTACTTCGTACCATGAACGTAAGCAATGTATATGCAGCGTACGTGAATATTTTCTATAAAAGTAAAGAATTCAAGTAATGCAGCTGCACCGAAACTTACATCAAAAGCTGAAAGTAACACAAAAACGCAAAGTATTAAAACGTTGCATAAACACTCTGCTTTGGAGAACATGTTTTAGTGGATAAAATGTAAAGTTTTTAACTTAAAAATGTACCTGTGTTAGGGAACTGTCACACCAACGGCGATTAACTAGAAGCGAATAGAACTAGCAACTAAAAACAAGTAGGCGAGCAACGAGTACCAAGCGTGAGCCCCTCGGCTAGTATTCTGCCCGCCAAGTGAGCGCTGAAAGAGTACTCACTCAACTATTTTTTTTTTTTTTTTATTGCTCATTGGGCCCGCTTTTGACCTCGATCACGCCTAATGGAAAGCGATGGATGAGGTCTATGATGGAACGAGCATGGCCAGAAGATGCCTAAGGCACTGGAACTCCCACGCATCGACTAAACACAGCAGGCTGCTTGACTCCGGTGGAAGAGTGGTCGCAAACCAGGCGGCGTTAGCCCTACCACCGCAAGGGAAGAATTGGCCAGTCAAATAAGGTGTCGAGTGTGTCTGTCCAAGATGCGCCGAGCGCTTGGTTCATTTGAGTAACTGGCAGAAGAAACTGCGCTACACCAAAGGCTTCTCCATGCATCTCAAAAGATACACATTAATGCCTACAATCTTTTGTACGTTTATTGAGCGAGTAAATCGTTGATAGCTGGTCGCTTCCTTGACGGCAGTGGGACAGGTGCCTAAAGTACCACCATTGAATTAAACAAATTAATTAAGTAATTAAGTAAACTAATTAAGTATCAAATTAATTAAGTAGTTAGTATTGAATTAATTAAGTACTACCATTGAATTTTGTGAGGTTTCGGTACCAAAGAATTCGCGACCACACGTGTGTGTGAATGCATCGTTAGCCCCCTGGGATAAGGAGGTACCTTTTTACCCCAGATTTTGTATGTAATTCCTCTTATAAACGTTACGCCGGGTAAAATGTGGAGGCAGCGAAGCGAGCAAACGTTTAATTATGAGAATTCTACTTGAGTATGTTATGTGTTTAAGCAAGAATAATTCCTTGTACATACTTAAGCCTCTTAGCGTCAGTTTTGTAGGTTATTATTGTTCTTCCTAATGTTATTGCAACTTAGGTGAAGCTGCAATAACATTAAGCAGCATTGACTGGGTCACAGGCCTTATTATTTTAAAACTAGATGGTACCCCACGGTTTTTCTTAGCTAACTGATCACTGAGAAAAAAATGCCGAAATAAATTTAGAGGTCATCGTCTCTTTGAAAGTTGGGGTCGAAAGTAATCATTGGTTTTATAAAAAGATTTGTAATTGCACAGTTGGTGGAAAGTATTAAGGCATATAGGTAGGTAGATTACGAATACTGTAATACATCCTACCTATAAGTCTCACATCGAGATTTAGAAAAAGATAGAAGGCCTCAAAAAATGTAGGTATTCATCGACAAAAATTAATTTCAGTGTCCGGACTCGATCTTTGTTCCATAATAAATAAGATTATAATAAATCTGTAGAGAGGTCAATTCTATACATGAAATATATTTCCAAAATAACTATCAGCGGGTGTTTAGTGATCGTTACTGACGCCAAAAATGCAATCAGTAAAATTTTTGTCTGTCTGTCTGTCTGTCTGTCTGTATGTTCGTTATAGAAACAAAAACCACTCGACGGATTTCAACGAAACTTGCTACAATTGTTCTTCATACTCCTGGGCAGGTTATAGTATACTTTTCATCACGCTACGATCAATAGGAGCAGAGCAGTGAAGGGAAATGTTGGGAAAACAGGATTTCTTTTTAGGTGAAGTAGTAATAGGTTAGTAGTAGTTAGTTAGTAGTAGGTAAGTTTTGGTTAATTTATGTTCAGTTTTTTTTAATATTAAGTAGGTAAAAGCGTAGGTACTTTTATTAATTATAGGTATAGGTATTATTAATTATAGTAGTTATAGGTATTTAGTTTTAAGTGAAGTAGGTTTTATTATATATTATTTTATATATTAGACGTAGTTATATATTTTTAGTTATTCAAGCCCCAAGCGGACGCCGGCGTCCGCCCGCTATTGTCTTGAAAAACGCGTTGAATGAGAAATACGCGTTCTCAAGAATCGGCAGAAGAAAGAGCACATCGGTTAAACTCTATGAGAGTTAGTGCCTCAATTTCCGGAAGTCATTATTCCACGCGGACGAAGTCGCTGGCAAAAGCTAGTAATAAATAAGATCACTGTGTAGTCATGAATCATATTATACCTACATTGTTTACATAATTGTAGCTACACACTGTTACAATAATAGATTGTAGTGTTGTGATTGTAGAGTTCTTGTTGATTTATTATACACCTTTTTGAGGCTGGCTGTGCGAGGGACAGCGACGGCGCTATACATAGCAGGACATTTCCTAAAACCTGATATAACATATTGACGGCCGTGTAATGTAAGTAGATAATGTATTACATAGACAGCTATTTATCGAAAACAGGGAACACAAACCACATCGCATTTCCCTGGTATAAAATATATGACAAATGTTATCGACCACAATGCGGTCTGGCAACCAACTGATACAACGTTTGTATATGCACGTACAGCCTGGCTGGTTGGCTTTCTGGCATATTGCAGTTTTCAGGGAATAGTTTGGAATATTTACAGTACCACAAAAATAACTTTGGTAGTGAAAAGTTATCACATTTTGGAGTTCTAATATACAGGGTTGTTGGAAAAACATTAACAACCTCTTAAGAGATCATTGTAGGTACTCATTATGACCAACTTTTACTATGGGACCAAACCTGAAATCGCGAAAAAAAAATTATTTATGTTCGCATAACTCGTCAAAATGTAGGGAACAGCTGATTTTTTTTTCGCGATTTCAGATTTGGGCCCATAGTAAAAGTTGTTTATAATGATGAGTACAATTAATGAAGAGGTTGTTAATGTTTTTCCAATAACCCTAGTTTATTTCTCAGAGATGAATTTGAAACTTGCATAATCGGCCTAAAATGTTTCCACGGCTGGAATACAGGTCACCGAGAGGTGAGAGGGAGTGGGCCGTAATCTACCTCGGGGCCTAGTGCGGGTTGGTAGATCTCACCTGTCTTCGATTTTTTGGTTCTAGGACATGCCGGTTTTCTCACGATGACTGTATTCCTTACCGAATTAGAAAAAAAAAAATAAGCTTACATCCATACTTATATTATAAATGTGAAAGTGTGTGTCTGTTTGTTTGTCCGGCTTTCACGGCAAAACGGAGCGACGAATTGACGTGATTTTTTAAGTGGAGATAGTTGAAGGGATGGAGAGTGACATAGGCGACTTTTTTTTTACGCGAGCGAAGCCGCGGGCGAAAGCTAATAAGACATATATGTAACAGCCATTAGGTATAATGAATCGAGCTGAAGTCTGCGGCTTTTCTCGTACCTATACAAACTTTCACGTAGGGTCAGTTTCGAACAAATCTTTATCATTCAGGAACATCTGTTTTCTAATATTATTTTATGTGGTTTGCGATTTATCAGTCACATAATAGGTCAGTATAGAGGCTTGTGGCTAAGCAATAACAGCCAGACTGGTCGATCGGTCAGGTTCAGCTACGCTTGCCGTGGTAGGTGTGTGGATGGGTGACCATCTTCATATACCAACACCCCTCCGTGCCACAGAAAGCACGTTAAGCCGTTGCTCCCGGCTATCATTCGTGGATCTTTCACAGTCGTACGGATTGTCAGAAGCCTGAAAGTCTGACAACCAGTCATACCTAGGGGTATCGTATTATCCAGTAACTGGGTTGTGGAGGTCAGATAGCTTGCTACATGTAAAATACTGGTATTTAGCTGCATCCAGTTAGACTAGAAGCCGACCCCAACATACTTGGGAAAAGGCTAGGCAGATGATGATAATTATTAAAATTACATATACTTAATAAAGGAGATCTCGATGTTTTGCTAAGTCGTAAAAACCCTACGGAACAGGGGCAGGTCGCTAGTTTACTAATAAAACATTATTTTAATCAACAAAGAGCTTCTATAAAGTCATCAGTAAGTAAATGATAATAAATTGTAATTATTTGACACGTGTGTCCTTGACACAAGGACACTAGACACTACGTATTGTATTATTTATTCATCAGGGCGACCTTACGTAGCCGAATTTTGTTTGCACTACACTAAATGCCTCGTAAAGAACGCGACACATATTTTTATAGGACGTGTGTTATGGCGCGGTGTTACTAAATAATTTTGTGTTTAATGTTCCTTTTTTGTGTTGTCATTAATTGGATATACCTAACCTACCAAACAATCTGATAAGTTTGTTAGTTCTGTTTCCAGGTTTCAAGTAAAATCCAGTTGTATTCGTTGTATCATCGATCCCGATTACCTTGTCAATCAGATAGTTTCACACTAATTAAATAATTATAAAATCTAGGACTTTTTTTTGCTCAATTCTAGAACAAATAGTTGAAAAAGGACAGCCAAGAAGCAAATTGTTTGTAAAAACTAAAATATTTTTAGTAACACTACAAAACCCCATTCCCATTGTTTGTTACCGTTTCATATATTCCTTCCATCCCGAGAACTGCATACGGAAAACAATCAAAATGCACGCCAACGGAGGCTGAAAATAGATGTTCGCTGTATAAAAATAGAACGATACTTTTAGAATGGTTTCCAATTTCGAATTTAATCTTTTTTCATTCAATATCTTGTAAAGCAATGTTATGTACTTGTGTATGTGAAGCTGAATCCAGCTTACCGGAGCTTGCTTTGAGCGGATTACGTTCCACAATGGGTTTCAGGCGATTCAAAGATTATTTGTACGTAAGGGATACAAAAAGGGACAGAAGGATGTAGATACTGTCTTAAACCCACAATGTTCACATAAAAATATAAAATCAAATAACTTCGGATCATTTAAGAGGTAATTCGGTCGGAGAGGCTTTTGAAAAAGCCTAAGTAAAAAGTCATAATTCGAGGTTTGGCTCTCGCCTGATTCCTCCTCCCATACTGAACCAATTTAAAAGATAGTTCATAAACTGAATAAGAAGGATATACAGGGTTATTTGTAAAACACCAGCAACCTCTTAAGAGGTCATTGTACTCATCATTATGAACAACTTTTACTATGGGACCAAACCTGAAATCGCGAAAAAAAATCTGCTGTTCCCTACATTTTGACGAGTTACACGAACATAAATGTAGGGAACAGCTGATTTTTTTTCGCGATTTCAGGTTTGGTCCCATAGTAAAAGTTGTTCATAATGATGAGTACAATGACCTCTTAAGAGGTTGCTGGTGTTTTACAAATAACCCTGTATACTGCATCCTTAAGTTTTTCTTTTTTCATTAAAGTTGTCAAATTTGCACACTAGGCATGTGTTGACAGCGGTTTAAATCGGCATTTTTTGAGGGTTCTAGTGCTTATAAAAATAATGTATCACCAAAAGGAAAACATAGGGACACACAAGTAGTTAATATTTATTATTCTGTAAAAAAATTCATTGCTTCATGGTCATTAACCAGAAAGAAAACGGGCGAGAGCGTTTCTATGAACAAACGACCACCCGCATTTCTTTTTAGTCAATACTCATTCAGTTTTTGATTTTCTTAAATCTACATTATGTCCACAATACAGATGGCAGGGATATCGATGTGTGACCTGTTTTATGGATTCAGAACATGATTCTAAACACCCACCATCTTTGGGATGCATAAAGAAGCCTTCTCGTGTAGCGCAGTTTGTTCCACCAGTTACTCAACTGAACTGAGCGCTCGGCGCATTCTGGACAGTTACACCCAACACCTTATTTGACTGGCCAATTCTTCCCTTGCGGTGGTAGTGCTAACGCCCGCCTGGTTTGCGGCCACCTTCCCACTGGACTCCGGCGTCAAGCAGCCTGCTGTCTTTCGTCGATGCGTGGGAGTTTCAGTGCTTTAGGCATCTTCTGGGCACGCTCGTTCCGTCATAGACCCTCATCCACCGCTTTCAATCAGGCGTGATCGAGGTCAAGAGCCCCATTCAGCAATAAAAACACCGTAGCGAAAATGTCAGTGCTGGGGGTTCAGTTTGCGCGCTGATGTCCTTGCCACCCTGTATTTAAGTTATTCGACTATAAGCACCAGGCGTAATGCTTTAACATCCTTAAATTAGCTAGCGAAACTCCGCAGACGTGATGGGGATCGATATCTAAATATGAGGCAATAATGCATAAAAAAAACATGACTATAATTTTTTTAGGGTTAACGACCTTAGGTAGTATGGTTATCATCATCTGCCTAGCCTTTTCCCAACTATGTTGGGGTCGGCTTCCAGTCTAATCAGATACAGCTAAATACCAGTATTTTACATGGAGTGACTGCCTATCTGACCTCCACAACCCAGTTACTGGGTAATACGGTAACTAGTCTTACCAAGGGGTAAGGCTAGTTGTCAGACTTTCGGACTTCTGACTACACGTAACGACTGTCAAAGATCCACGAATGACAGCCAGGACCTACTGCTTAACGTGCTTTCCGAGGCACGGAGGGGTTTCGATATGTAAAAATGATCACCCATCCATAGACCAACCCCGGCAATCGTGGCTTAACCTGATCGAACGACCTGTGCGCCTATTATTATTTTACCAATACTAATAAATAAAAATGCGAAAATAATTATGTTTATATGTAGACCGTACGTTACCTTTTCACGCCATCACCGCTGACCGGACTTCGTTGAAATTTGGCCCTTGGGTTGATCATGGGTTTGGACATAAGATACTTTGTATCTCGGTAGTATGTTCCCATATATAGTTTCCAACATCCACGCAGGAACCAACCAACGCCTCGCGGTTTGAGAAAAATACGCTGCTCAAAGTCGGCCAGCTAACTTTACGATTAATTTAAACTCTCTACTAACAACTTATGAAACCTTCACCAGGTAATCATATGCCATGAGCCGAGATGATGGTTTCCAATTAACTACCTATCCGATATTAATTGTTACAGAATTAGGTCAACGTGTTGTAATTTCCCATGAGTACTGTAGGTACGATACTGAAGGTACAGCCCTTATAAAACAACTTACGTAATTAAACTGCGTAGTATCTGCAGCTAGGAAAATATTTGCAGGAAAAAAACTTTTTCTTTTGTTGTTTTTTTTTTATATTCTGTCTAAAAACAAAACTTGTATTTTCAACCAGTTTCCGTAAGCACATAAAGTTGAATTTTTAAGCACTCGTATAAGTAGGACACATTAAGTTATGTCTTCTGTAGATTTGATCTGATAAGACAGCTGAAGTAGCGCAAGAAATTAAATTATTCTATCTAAATAAAATTGTAACGCTACAGCTCTACTCGATGAAAAACAAATTCTAGTAGCTGATAAAGATCAAATTCGCAAAACACGTATTCTTTTGTACGAAACTGACGGGTGTCAAGAACGAAATCTCTCATCGTGGGCCGCACTGCAGTGTAGATGAATTATCGCAAAATCTCCTTATTCTAATTCGCGTACAGGCACGCCCAGTATCATGAGCAAACTGAGGCATCATTATCTTAATGCTTCAGAGCGGGAATATTCCGTAACCTAATAGACTGACCTATGAAACTGAATAAATTATGCGAAGATGAATGTTCACAGTGATAAGCGGCGCGACAGCGGAAGCGACTCACTCTGAAGTTAACGTAACTTTTGCTCGTGACGTATGCAAACTAAATACATTGAAAATAAACCTAAGCAAGATGCAAAGTAGTAGAATGAAACAGTGTTAGTAATTTAGACGAAGCAAATATGAATGTTGTGGCGACGCAAATATTGTTCTAAATTAACAATACTAAGTAAACCGAAGTAGTCTGTTTGCGTTTATGTGGAGCACAGGAACAAATATGTAGCTCAAATACTAGTTTTATTTCTAGTCAGTTGTTGGGCTGTAGGTAATATGGATACAAGTATTTCAATCTTAATTAGGGTACCTACTCTTTTTAAATAAGCGAAAGAATTTTTGCACTTTGATTCTGTTGTATCATGAACCGTATAATGTGCTGTTATGGAAGGATTTTGATGTGGCATGCAGCATAAAACGAAACGTAAAGTTTAATCAATCCGATTTTTTATTCAGAGTCAGGACAGATATCATATATTCAGCTGCATCCGGTTAGACTGGAAGCCTACCTCAACATATTTGGGAAAAGGCTAGGTAGATGGTGAGCCTGGACAGATATTGGTAAAACTCTTTCTTCTGGTTATAAACAGAGAATCAGAGTTTGCTTACCTACTTGACGATCTGCAAACTTTAACAACGAAGCAACCGAAAAGAAGAATAACTCAAACTTTATGAATATTTGACACATCGTCATTAATAAATATTCGCGATCTCTCAGTCCATCACAGTGTCCTCAGAGCAAATCAATGGTGTCGTCGCGGCGCGATGATCGGTCACATCATGCTTTATATCCCTGTTAGCATAATGTCATGAATTACACCGCCTGTTTTCATACCCCGCTGATATTTCGCGAAAACACCGCAATATTTATCACGAAATGTCACAACTATAGATAAAGATAATTTTATTTTGCAAATATGGGTATAAAGATTAACCAAATTATTACAAGATCAGCCATATTTTACTATGTAGACATGCATAAGACACAAAAAAAATACTAAATTAAAAAAATATTTCTCATTAAAGAACTCACTTAAATTATAAAACCTTTCATTTAAATAAAGAAAGCGGTAGCTCTTTCCAAATCTTCGCTATTTTATTAAAGATTACTGTATTTTATTAGACTGAGCTTAATTTGATAGTAGACCTAGAAACACACCTGATTTTTGTTAGCTGGAACACGAAGAAAACTTTGTGACTTTCGCATACTTTCGACTTAGTTTACGACTTTCCGTCAATACTTTGTACTTTATTGTACAGATTTCCATACGCAATCTGATTAGGAATCGAAAAATATTCGCAAGTTACGTAAAAGGTTCGTTCAAATACCTATAGGTACGTAAGGCAAAGTTCGCTAGTGAAGTATGGTGGCAAGTGTACCTGCCTTTATTCCCATGGCCTGTTTGCACGACCTCGGAGAAAGGCGGTAAATAAGAGGAATTTGTCAGTGCCATCAACATGTTATTTGATTATGTAATCTGAGTCCGGGAGCAGAGATGCTCTCGGGCGGAAACTATCGCCGGAGAATCGGTTCCAACCATTTCTTTGCAAAGTTGTTCGAAAAATTTTGTGAAAGATTTTTCCGTAGACTTTAGGTCTTTAGATTCATGTTTATTTTATGTTTTCTGAGTCTATATAGGTATAAAGATCACAATTAACTACCAAAAGGGAATCGGTACTTTTTTAAATTTAAATACAACTTCATGTTTGTTTTGTACAGAGGCCAGCACATCAAGCTACTCCAATCTGTCAAATTTTGCCAATTGAATATGAACCTTATTTCCTTGTAATATAGTTGAAAATCTATCAAAGAAATTAAGAAATTGACAGGTTGGGGTAGCTTGATGTGCTGGCGTCTATACCATTAAACCAAAAATGGTTTGTGTTGGTACTCACATTCTGTCACTAGATATTCCCTGTCACCGCGTGGTGACTGCAGTATCCATACTAATAATGAAGGTGAATAGTTTGCTTGTTTGTTTGAACGCGCTAATCTCTGGAACTAGTGGTCGGATAAAAAAATATTTTTGCATTTGATAGGCCAATTCTTGAGGAAGGCTATATAAGCCATTTTACCTTTAGGAGCCGATCAAAAAGAAATAAAATAAAAAGAACACTAAGCGAAAACGAAGTGATAGCGCGGGTAGGCGATGCGATGGGATGGGGGAACAAGAAACTTCACACGGATGAAGTCGCGGGCAGAAGCTAATATGAAATATAAATTATTGCAAATGGTGCTACCCTTTATCTACAACGTGTAACGTTAAATGCACAAAACCTGAAAATAGTTTGTCTATAATTGACTACTGAATCGATTTCGGTAACTTTTAATATAGGTTTTTTTTTTAAATGATGTATTTTGCCATACTATCCTCCGATTGAGCCAAAGAAAATTAAGTCTTATTTTAAGGCAATAAGACTCAATTTTGAATGCATAAAGCAATGCTAGGATCAACACGATTTTCTTAATAAAAATAGTTAGCTATAAAAAAAATAATTTTGTTTATTGTATTATGCTTTTAACTCAATGTTCTAATTGGGGTGTATGAGGTTTTGCGCATTTAACGTTTCACGTTGTATAGTGATAAGTTAAGTTATCAATCAGTCAACAAAATACCTACCTATATTGTGTTTTATATATTATGCATTTTATGTAGGGCAAAATGCTTTAAAATGAAGACAAAAGGCTGTTCAATACGTGCTTGAAGCTGAGATGTGGGCCCTTGACACTGACCTCATTTACACGCTTAAGGCCACTTGTATCCCTCTCAATATTGTCATAAATTACTGCCATATTGATCCGGAGAGAGATAAAAAACAAAGGATAAAAGTAATCCTATAGAAACCGTCTTAAATAACTAGAGAGTATCTTAGTAATTAATTATTGGTGAATTCTGAGTGAGCTTTTTACACTTCATTGTCAAATAAATTCAGATAAAATTATGAAACAGAGCCAATTACACAAGAAATAATTAAACTTACATTTTATACAACTTAAATATATCACATGCTATACCAATGTTTAATATTCCACACAAATTGTATCCTGCTAGAAGATCTTACAAGAAAATTAATAATACTCTGCTCGTACTAAGAAAGCATCTTGAGTATTCTACATCGCTGTACCACTTCGCCCCGCCTCGGTTCGCAACGGTTCAAATACTACTGCACTGGGCTATATAACAATGTCAACGGTAGTGTTACCATGTTACTTGATAGATTATACTGTGTGCATAGTGATGAATTGATGTGTCGACTTGGTATCGAGATGTGTGATTTGAGGAGATACAAATCTCCGTGATTGAATATGCAGAGATTGCCTCTCAATTAAACTCGCTTTTGTTTTATTTTTGATATTCACTTGTTTTTACTACTTACATTGCCTTTCTTTCATTTGTTTATTGATCATAAACCGCGGAATGTAAACTGAGAATTATTATCGTCTTTGAATCAATTTAACAATCTTATGTGTTCTTATATCGTCGACGTCGCTGCTACGCACCGGCCCTGCTGCTGCAGATATGTATGTCGCTGCTTTAAGTTAAGCATTCTCATTATAAGACCCTTAATATGTTTTTTCGGTTTCAGCAACCAATTTGAATTCAAATAGATTGGTCTAATTTTTGCTACAGTAATCAAAAACCTGTCTGTTTTCCTCAAACCTTATTCTTTATGTCTATCAAAAGTTCAAAGAAGAAGAAGAAGAAGTTCAGAGAAGTTCGGTAAAAGTTGACTATAATGTATAATAATCTCACCAATGAAGGGCAATATTTATGATCCACCTACGTACTTATAAGGTCTTGTTTAAGTTTACTTTGTTCCAGAAGACAGTGCTTAATTAGAGCAAAAACAAAAGAAATACGAAGGGAGAAATAGGAGGAAGCAAAACTGCATTATTAATTTAAAAATGTAAAACGTACCAGAGCGTGTCGAGATCCAGTGCTGTGTGGTCACTTCAACTGCATGTAATACGGAGTAAGGACGCACAGTGACCTACATAGCACTTCGGATGTGAGTTAGACGCTCTTCCCCGCTACGGGACGTACCTGATATTTCGCGGACACAGTTTTGGCAATGGTCTCGCCGTCCGCCGAGGAACCGCCATTTGTTGCCGACTCGCCTTTGTCAAACCGTACGTCAGAAATAAGCTTCGGAATATATTTATTGGTTTACTTCATATAGTTCGTGTGTCGGCACTGGTTTGGAGAATAATTTATTTTGGTGACTGTTTGGTACTCGCCAATTGGACAGAAGCTCACATTGTACCGTAATCGGTACTCGTATATTGTGTCATTCTTCGTGAGTTTTCTCAAAGGTGAAAATACCATTTTACTATATAATTTTATCGTAATTTAAGATCGTGCGACTGTATGCGTTTTTAATGAGGAATTTGTTTAACACTGAGGCATTTCCGGAGAAATGCTAAACTATTTTTCCGGAAATGTCTGATTTTTTAAGATAAAAATAATATAGACGGTTCACTAACAAAAAAATGTTTATTCACCGAAATACATTTTTTACGAAATATAGGTATTATCTCTACCAAACTGCAAAGCAGAAATAAACGTATTCAATAGATGCCAGAAAGGTTTAACTTTTTCTGTTAGCATAAAAATGGTCTTTATTTCCAAAAAATATTCACGAATTATTTGAAGTGAACAATTTCAGGGGCTAGTAAAAATATTAGTTTCTGTCGGAAGCTAGCCTTAAGCCAATACCACTCAGGTTTTGTGTCGAGTCATAGAAGTTATTAAGTTAAGAAGCCTTACTATCTAATACCTTCGCGAGCATCGCTCGTAATATACTTCGATATGTAGGTATGGGAAGATACTTAGTAAGTAATAAAGACTTTAAAAATATTATTAATACATACAGTACTTACGAGTAACAAATATATATTTTCAATGATGTAAGCTAAGTAGATGTTTATTGTTTTTATGATGTCCCAAATGATTGTAAGAAGGGTGAGAAGTATCTTGTAATGGTCTGTCAAAATTTAAATAATAAAAGGTTGATGGAAAGCGTGATAAAAAATCCGAACCCTTTGCGAAACTCAAAACCTTGAATTGACAAGGTCAGAAACACACTCATACCTACGTAAGTACATCTATGAGTTTATTTTGACTCAATGAGAGAAGCTGTTGGATATGTCACCGAATGATTGTGAACACCGCAAACGCTAGTTTATATGTACCTATATAATCTATCACGCGAGATTATAAACTGTCGATAAATTGTGAACCGTACCATACCGCACAACTTACTAATTTTCGATAGTTTATAATCTAGTAAATGATGTGTTGCAGTTCACATTTTTCGATAGTTTATAATCTCGCGAGATATATTATAAACTAACGATGTTCATAATTATACGGTGACATAATACAAGCAAAAATATAAAAACCAAAATGCTATGGATTAACACAACCTTATAAAATTACTGATCACAAACTACGCTTTCATATTCGTAAAGGTTCAAATTAAATAGCCAATATGAAGGCATTATGACGGGTCTGTGTCAACAGAAGACCTTCAGCAAAATCTGTCATAATCAATAGATTGTTCAAACTCCTTAATTTCACCTTAGGATTAAATATTCACATCACACTCCACATGATTGTTCTAAAACAACTGAATAGCACTTGAAACTATCAGGTAGTCGAATCTGTTCATACTATGTTATTAACATATTTGCGAAGCCATCGTCTTGGCCATATAGTGGCGTGTCCATGACAGTTGAAGTCTGATATATGGCGCGGCTGTCAGAACGCCACGCCACTAGAGGGTACGGTATATTGCGGCCCGGCTCTGTTTTGTGAACCTGCATTTCGTTGGTTGGTTGTTGGAGACGATTAAATCTTAAATATTAAATTCGTTTTAAAATTTTGGTTAGTGCAGGTGGTGGTGTGGTTTCGAATGTACATAGAAGAGAATATGTTTTATATGGTAATTTGTTTTATTTTGGAACAAGATAATATTTACAAGCTAACAGAATTAAAATTAATTATATGTACATGTATAATGTAAAATTAAAGGAGGGTAAAGCAATGGGTAAAGAATCATAAAACATCAATAAGTTAAATTAAAATTTTAAAAACAACCGACACAAACAAAGATCTCTAAAAGTAAAAAAAAAATTATTATATTGGCCCCCAAGTTTAATATAAGTTGTAGGAAATATTTAGATCCAAGCGTCCTCGCTCGCGTCGTCATCTAACGGCTGAACCGATTTTCTTGAATCATATCTAAGAACTCTCTCGATCAAGTCACCTTTCAAACAAAAACAAATAATAAACAAAATCAGTTCAGCCGTTTGGAAGCAACGATGGCGCAGACAAATACACACGTTAAACTTATAACACCCCTCTGTTTTTGCCGGGGGTTAAAAAATTTGTCCGCATCGCTGTCAGCGGGAAAAGTGCCCAAAGCATTACCACGTTGTATGGCAAGGCTGATTCTTTGACCAAAAAGTTTTTTTATGGAGCACTTTATTAAAGTTTTTTTGAGACAAAATAAGCAGCGGTTTTTAAAAATTTCACTCTCTCTCCTTTTACGATTAAACGCGTTCTTATACGAACAAATGGCATGATAACTAAACGTACAGACTAACATAAAAACATTATTTGTTCAAGCAACAACAATATTTCATTGTCATCGTAGAAGATAACGTAATTAAGGTGCAATCAACAAGAAACGAAATTGATTACGGACAAATCTTTATTACAACAACATCCCCCTACGGCAGACAGGTAGAACTCGGTATACGATAAACAGTAGCGTTGGTTCATCGGTTCAATTACCCACGTATGTTTGGCAAACAACTCGATACTAATATACCGTGTTCTAACAAAGAACTGTTCTGTTTATCTTGTCACTCTGTTATGATATTTCTCTACTCCGACTAATGAAACGAGAGGGCGATTCGATGAGATTGGCTTAGGGATGCTACCCACATGTTCGGGTCGGCACATTCGATTCGGTAGTACTTGTTGAAAAACAAAGCCGAACCTAAGTAAGGCTTTCATTCGGATTGTACAGAGGCCAGCACATCAAGCTACCCCAATCTGTCAAATTTTCCCAATTGAATATGAACCTTACTAACTTGCAATAAAGTTGAAAATCTATCAAAGAAATTTGACAGATTGGGGTAGCTTGATGTGTTGGCCTCTGTACTATAGAGGTATAAGGAACAGGGTGACTGGAACAAAATTCACTCATCCTCCATAAGTAGAAAAAAGAGGATCCTCCGACCAGACGGGAGTTGTATCTGGTGGGCTACTGCTCGACGATTGACGTCGGAACGTTGTATATTATATGCTAGTCGCACGATGACCTTAGCTTGCGTTTTGTGTGACGTCAGTTTGATGCGTAGTTCGCATGTGGCGGTGTAGATCACAGTACCCATTGGCAGACTTTGTTCGGCATCTACCCTTGGCACAATTCAAGCTAATTCAAAATAATTCAAATCGATAATTCAAATTCATAATATTTTATTTAACATAAACCTACATGGGCACTTATGAAACGTCAGAAGCTAGGTGCACGGTTTCAATAGGTCGTTTTCTATAGAGAAGAGACGGGAAAAAAACTTCCCTGTTAATCTTTTAAAAATAATTGGCCTTTACAATGCTTTCAAATTACACTGTTAATAGGTATTAGATGACAGTGTATGCCTGCCAACAAGTACTAGGTAATTAACAAATAGAAAATGATCAATAAATTGAAGCATCTATGAGTCTTCATAACTATAATATATTCCATATTCCATTTTACTCCGCGGGTGTGCCGAATCATGCCGACCCGATCATGTGTGTTACACCCCTTTCTATCGCAAGTTCGTAAGTGTTCGTGGGAGTTCGTACGATAACGAAGGCCCGAGGTAGGTATATGATGGATGGCTGCCTACAGTTGTTGTGTGGACTGTTCCGCTTAACTGATTTGTGATCGGACTCGCCTGTTAGTTAACTGATGAACAAGCGGTTTTGGAACTTCCGCGCTCATAATGTTTTTGGTTTTTGTTGTTTGTTTCATGTTTTTACGTGATGTGGCAGAAATGCTGTCTAAATGATAATAAAATACCTGTGTTTTTTGAATTATGGACACTCGAAAGTTTGTAGATAGGTTTGTAGAAATACATAAATAATAACATTTCCATGTCATTTCTACCACAATAAACAATGGTTATACTTCGTTTCTCAAGATACAATCTCTGTTATTTTTTAAACACTACTCAACATCGCGGATGCGTCTCCCGAAAGGGTAAGCAAGTGTTCACCTATATAATAAGCGAGTCTATTGCCATAAAGCTTCCATAATGCGAAAGTATCTCTATCTGTCCATCTGTCAGCTTGCCACACCTAACAGCTGAAACGGATTTTAATAAAAAACCATGACTTTCGTTAGAACGTCTTTTTATCCCGGTATTACGTTCCCGTGGGATAATTTCCGACCTCCATGCGAGCGAAGTTCTGCCATCCAAATAAAAACAAAGTATAATCAAAAACAATCTAACCTTGTCCATTTTAAGGCCAAATTATACCATATAAGTGTAAAATAAATCCGCTAAGATAGAGAGACGTTACATTGCGTGGGTGTGCACCAGATCTAAAGCTCCGTACAGAAATCCGTTCGATATGAAGACACAGCGTCGTTCGCAAATCCGTGTCCCCGATTCAAGGATCGTAGTGTATATGCGATGTATCTGAATGTGAACATTTTATTTGAATTTTTTATTCAATCAGATGCACACGTGCGAGAATTTATGTGTGTCATTGTAAAACTGCTTGTATCTTATTACAAAATGAGTTCTAACTTTAGTCCAATCGTAAACCATCGAGCTTGTTATTATATTTTGAACTTTGTTCTTAATACAAAACTGACAACTTAGACTGGGTTCTAAAGTCAATATTTGTAATTCGAACTTAAGCTTTGGCGAAATGAAGTTCCAAATTAAATTAGGCCGTTTGGGTTTATGTGCTTCTGATATGTATGTGGTTAGTTATGGTCTGTTCCAAAAGTATTTGCTGAAGGTTTAATTCTTACGCATTCACCCACTAAGAGGAATAAGTTACATATTCAATTATATTTAAAAGGTTTTAACGTTATGTCTCACCATTTTTTCCAATTGTTTGAATAACATTATTAAATCGTATTTGAAAAATCAGCGGCAAAAATAACGTTATAAAAATAACCTCTACTGTCAAATGAAAAATATCGTCAAGATGATTCAAAATTAGAATTTCGGGCATAAGAATTCATATAATCAAATTATAGCACTCATCTTGTAAGTGGCCACAAATTAGCATCCAAAGATACGTTTTCTGATCCATTTTTTTACATTTTAATCAGATGATTTTGGAACAGACATTAGAAGTTTTTTTTTTTTTTGTAATAGAGAATAGATATTAAATTATCATCATTCACTGCCAAAATATAATCTTCTTTATGCCACGTTTAGTTGCCCAAAATATTCACAAAATCCCATAAAAACCTTAACGTTTGACACAATATTAATACCAGCGATAAGCTATCCAAAATTGAAATATTCCCCGTCAATCAGATAAGCAGTTCCACATAAATTCCGAACATACAAACAAACAAACTTTTCTCGTTATACCATTAGTACAATATCCGTCAACACCGTATAAGTTCTGAACTATTTTACACATTCTATTAGGGCTGTAACAGCTATGATTCTTAAGGTAAGCATTAACAGGGTTATCACACTATGCTTTCACACCATGATTTAACCGGTTTTAAGCCTTAATTATCGTATTGGATAGTAGATTAAATTAAGGATCTAATATGGTGTGTGAGTTTTACTTAACATTTGTTTGAGATTGGCTAAGTTGAATAATGTAGATGAGAGGCTAAACCGATTTGTCTTTGTTATTCAATCGCTTGCTCAAATCAGGAAACATTATTAGAACATCTTCTAATATATAAAATTCTCGTGTCACAGTGTTAATAACCATACTCCTCTGAAACGGCTTGACCGATTTTTATGAAATTTAATATACATATTCAGTAGGTCTGAGAATCGGCTACTATCTATTTTTTTTATTTTTTTTGCAAAACGATGTTTGCGGGGTCAACTAGTAAATGATAAATGATTTATTTTCTTTAAGTAGGTTTGTACAAACATTTTTACACGTCAATGATATTTTTTTAACTAGATGTAGAGGTCTATGTTTCTTACTAACTATTCTGAGAAAAAAGGCCGAAACAAACTCAGAGGTCACAATCTCTTTTAAAGTCAAGGACACAATAGCACTACACTAATAATAAAACTAACTGAACAGTTTGTTCGAACGCGCTAATCGCTGGAACCACCGTTCAGATTTAAAAAATCATTTTGCATTTGATAGATCAATTCTTGAGGAAGGCTATAAGGTCAAGTAATAAAAACCATCTGTGTACTAAATATAAGTCTATTTAGGTATGGCTATTATGGCAATACGAGTATTACAAAATTCGAACATTCAAACAAGATTGCCCAATTAAGGAAACCCATTCAAAATACTCAGTTTAATAAAGTCACATCATTAAAATAATGAATCAAAAGAATGATGGTTGAAAACTCAGCTTAATCAAGAGCTCGAAATCCTTTAATCATCCAATAAACCAAAAAGTTTATAGCCTCTAATAAAATGAAACATAAAACTGGCCAATTCGAAATTTAAGAAAAATAAACTGTCTTATAATGTGACCTCATTCAAAATTTCAAATAAGGAACAAATAAACTATATTATTTTTTCTATTCTTGATGATTTTTTTTACAACAAAGACTTAGTTATCATTTTTATTCGTATTATAAAATTATTGTAGCCTGAAATATAGCGAACATTATAACAAGACTCTGGCTCGTCTGAAACGAGCACAAGAAAAAGCTTGCGGCGAATCCCTTTAAGAGGGGAATTAAAGTGTTCCCTTTGACACGGAGTGAGATTGGAAACGGTTGCATTCGTTTGTGGGCCGAGCCTCGTAAATAGAGGACTGTATAAACAACTACAAAGAAGCAGTGAGGCGTAACGCGCATACATACATACAGAGCGACTACATTTGATTAGGAGAAATAAATGGCTTGACCGGTTTTTACTGGCTTGTGTCACGGTTAAATCTAAGTATTTTGGAGGTTGTTTTTAGGGCCATGTGGTTACAATGTGAATTCGCAAGTTGTTAAGGAACATGATTGATACGAAAAATCTACAAAACAACTATTCTTTGACTTATATTTTTGATGAACTGCTCAAGGTTAATTAAAATGTCCATAGTATATTTTTTCAATGTATACTTATAAGCTGCTCATTATAGCTTTTCAATTTATAAAATACTGCCAGTTTATCACGAATATTTTCGATTTTTTCATCTCAGTAGCTTTTGTTCAAAATGTCGTAGCGATTCGTAAAGTCTACGATGACATTAGGTACCTAATATGATTTAATTACTTCGGTTTTTTAAGTTACTTTAACCTATTTGAGAATTTTTGTAAATAATCAGTATATTTGGAAGATTATGAGTCCAGTAGCGAGTTGTCCAAAATCTCGTAGCAATTTCGTAGCGTTTCGTAGCGCCTCTACGATGACAGTCTACGAGCTATTTGATTTGCTTTGGTGCTACGGCTGATATCTGAGGGGTAATTCTCGTAATTTTAAGAACGTTCACAGTCTGATCTCAGTCTCAATCTGTAAAAAATACCTAAAATTTCCCTACATTTTGACAAGTTTTTGACATTTGTTTGTCGCCGAGATGAGACTGCAACTAGATTTTGAACGTTTTAAATTACGAGAATTGGCCTACTGAAGGCCAATTGTAGGGAAATTTGAAGTATTTTTGACTGATAAGACTGAGATCAGACTGTGAACGTTCTTAAAAATTACGAGAATTGCCCCTCTGGTAGCACTCTCGTAGCCATTTCGTAGCGCCTCTACGATGACAGTCTACGAGCTATTTGATTTGCTTTGGTGCTACGGCTGACATCTGCAGTAAATCTGTGCGGTTTCAGTATAGATTGTATTTCAAATGCATCTCTCAGGTGTTTTCAATAGTGAGATTTTAAATTGCTTTTGTCTAACACTGAAAAGGTTCTGTGCGAACGAATTTGTTTGAAGGAAATTGAAATGTGTGGAAGTAGTTTTGTATTGTGAAATAATAGAAATTACTTCTTTTAGGTAGGTATAATTTTTCCCTAATACTTTAAAGAAAATATTTAAATAAATATTGTGCAGATTCGGTTTATCGATATTCATTAAAAAAACTTAATGTTTAGATAATTATCGTACCTGACTGCGTTAAAGTAATATTTTACCATTGCTACGTTAACGCTATCTATTAGAAATATAAATAATATTTATTTGCATAAAACATGGTATATAAAGTTGTTTTAATAATTCATTATAGAGCATTGGTTCATATGTTAAAGTGAAACTTTTATTACATCGTCTCAAACTTTTTCGTCTGTGTGTTGCATGTCGCGTGACGGTCGGCCGCGGAGTAGGGATAAAGTGAAATTTTTAGTTAAATGTCTATAATATGAAAAAAAGTTTCACTTTTACCGTGGTTTCATAAGACCACACAATCCTTTTTTCTTATATCATAGTATGCAAATATTATAGGTTACATTACAAATATTTTCCCGTCAGCAAATTCTTTTAAGCTGTAAAAATTATTAGTGTTTAACCATTTATATAGTGTTTTTTTTTTACTCTAAAGTTTTTAAATCACTTGGAATTTTATTATCCATCCAAACACTCATGGCTAAACAGCTATGACTTTATTTAGCCAGTTTTGGTAAGTCAATTAACATAACTAAAAAACGTATAAACATATTATATCAGGTGAATAATTACACACCGATTTCTCTCTTTCGGTCGTCAGTAATTTGACTTTCGAAAGAAGAAAATAAATCATTGTATAACTATACAGACGCTATACCACATTTATTAGTAAGGGGGTAAAGGAAACATCCTGATATTATACATTTTATTGGTAAACAAGAGATATAAATAAATAACTAAAGGAAGTCACGTACGCTAAGCTGTCCTATGTAATAATAGGAGGTAAAAGATTCTATCGATGAAAAATACCACCGTCTTATTTCCGCAACTGTGTTATAAGATAGATGTTATCAGTGTTGAGCCGGACGCAATAAAACCAGAACCCTACACATTTGGTAAAATCCCTTAATCACGTCTTAAGGCAAGCATCGTGAGAGAGATTGCCCACACGAAGGTACCTACAGACGACGACCATATATTACCAGCTTATCCGTGAAGCGTTGAGCTTTTTCAGAGCGTACTGCACTATGTTTTACACAAGCAGCCTTTTTTTTTTTTTGAGTATGGGAAATCATCAAATGACCCCTCCCGCTCTGAGTGGAGCATAAGGGAGTGTCAGACTCTTACTGACTAAAACCGACCCGTGTTCCTTCCTTAGCCCTTTATGTTCCGGGGTAGCGGTAACCCTTTCGGACAATCCCGCTGCACACGAGCAGCCTATGGGCTAGATATACTCAAAAATCGTACAGTGCCCTCCGCGTGCAATACAACAACGCGTTCAGGGTGCTGCATCATGGATGTTCGCGGACGCACACGTGGATTGTTTCTTTGTCACAATGCGTAAGCGCTGTGCGTCCCTGGTCCGTGGGGTGTGAGGCAGAAACAACAGTATCCTGTCTCCAATTTCGAGCAGTCCAAACTGTCCGTACGTTTATCGCTGCTGCGTTTTTCCCATGGAAAGGTGCAGCCGCGGTGAAGCGTCCGACACTACTGCCTACTTACGAAAAATAAAACCAGCTGTTTCATACATTTTGGTCAAGTAGATATTGAACATTTGTTTTAAACCGCCAATTTTTTTTTCGTGATTTCAGAGTTGGTCTTATAGTGTAAGTTGTTCAGTTTGATGGCCTAAAGCGACTCTTAAAGTTTGTACTTAGAGTTAATTAAAACACTTTATATTAAATATAAATCCAGGTTTCCTCAGATCTATGATTACTAAGCCTTGACTCGGAAAGTATTTTAAAAATGGTGTATTTTATAAAGACTACTAATATGAACAGGGATAATCGTCGGTTGGTGTCTCATTTCATTAAAAACGTCTAACGGGCCTCTGCGTGTTGGCTTAGGCCCCTCGTACCTACTCCTTCCAAAGGTCCGCCACGGGAGCCCGGGACCCCAGGGCCCCGAGAAATATTAAAAGTCATAAAACTGAACATGTTTCAACACAACTGTAAAGTTATCGGTTGCTCGGGTTTATTGCCATAATAACCCGTTGGTTACACATGGTGTATAGTTAACGGTGGGAGATGAGATAATCGCGCTGCGTTGTTATTGCAAGCATTTGGAAGGGGATACTATACTGCATATTCTCTTGACATAAATCCTCTTGTAGCCTTTTATATCTCGTGGTAAAAGTTAAATTACAGTTTTAATCAGCCTATAATGTTCCCACTGCTGGGACACAGGCCTCCTCTCTATGAGAGGGAGTGGGCCGTAACCCACCACGCGGACCCACTGCGGGTTGGTAGATGTCACATGTCTTCAAATTTTTGGTTCTAGGACATGCCGGTTTCCTCACGATGTTTTCCTTCAACGTTTTGAGAGCAGTATTACAGTAATCATTACAGCTACAAGCAGTAAGTATTACAGCTATTACAGTAATCCATCTGAATAGTTAGACTTTATCTGACTTATATATCAAAAAGCCCTATGTACAACATTAGTTTTAGTATATGCGAAACCCGAAACACGTTTGCACAAAATTTCAAAACTGTATCATGAAAAATCTCTAAGTCATAAGCTTGTTATGTTACCTAGTTAACAGCGCGGCGCCCGCGCATGCAGCGTCATCTTGCGCTCGATAATGATTACGTAGCGTCGCTTGGTGTCCCACTTGTAAGCTTTTTTAAATATTTTTGGGACAAAAATATAACATGGTGTCAAAATTATTGGAATTGATTTAGTTACTTATTCTGAACAAACTATCAGGTTTCGCATATACCTAAGTACTAAAAATAATGTTGTATAACTACTTATTTCAACGTTTCGCACACTAAAAGGTACAAAGGCGGACTCAATGCCTTAAGCATTCTCTATCAGTCAACCATGGACGGTGAAGAGATTCGATGGCAGGTGCTTTGGTTGAGTAGAGTAATAAAACTTGAGAGGTGTCAAGGGACACCCGGATGGAACGAAGTTCCTTTCGATTAATTAGTGAAGGAATTGTAATAAAATTTTATTTTTTAAGTTATCATCTATAAGAGAGAGAGAGACAGACAGAGAAACATGCGACGCCGCACAGCTTACAATAGCTTACTATAGCAAAAAGTGTCGTGACAACTTTTCGTAAGAATTTTTTCCGTCTAGCCCCCTTTCACAACGCGCGATAAGAAACTTCGTTCCAATAAAAAAAAAAACTATTAAAATATTGAATTATAAATAAAATAAGTACTTAAAACTAAAATATAGCGTCGAAAAATTCATCCGCATCGCTGTCGACTGGTAATGTACCCAAGAGACTGGCGGCATTACCACGTTGAATGGCAATGCTTAGCCTCTGGCCAAGGTAAAAGCCAGCCCTTGGGTCATGGGAAGTGTCAACCAGTCGTCTCGAAATTTCCTTAAAAATAACATGAGCATTCGGACCCCACGGCCCGAGGGTTTCAACCCCAAACGGCTCGAAAATATAACTTCCAATAAGGTTATTATATTTTCGCCGCTTGAGGTTTTCCGCAGCCGCAGAAAAAATAATAAAATAGGTTATAATTATAATCATTTATGATACTAGCCTATTACTGCCTCACTGCAAGGCAAAGTCATACAGAGCAGGCATCACCACGCTTGCTCAAGACGAGTTGGCGATTTCAGATATGTTTTCCTTCACTCATGTCAATAATCATGCAAGTCATTACGTACCTACACTGTTATGCAACCTTGTTTAATTTGCATTTCGAGTCAAAATATTAGTTATTTTTATATTCGAACAAAATCCACAAAGTCATCACAAAACTCAAACTGAAAACATTTATTTGAAACTAGTGGCCCTCCCCAGATACGCACGGGTGCAATTTGTTATTCGAATTTCAAAATTTTCTTTCATACAAACCTTCTCCTGGCAATACCGAACACAACAAAAAATAATTATCCAATTTGGTGCAGTCGTTCGGAGGGTATGCGCGTACAGTCAACAACAAAAGTAGATGATGAAAATCAGAAATTCTAAACTAATTAATGAACGGAGTTCGCGTCAGAACTGTGTGGCGTCGAAGTAGTAAATGTTTGGTATAATTTACAATCACATAACGACACTTCGACGCCACACAGTTCTGACTCGAACTGCGTTCATTAGTATTGAATCTCTGATTTTCATCATCTACTTTTGCTGTTGACTGTAACTACATACATTTCGGCGATTCATTTTTATTTACGAGTATATAGATAAACCAATTACAGGCACTTTTGAACTATCAAGAGGTGGGTCGGTCAGAAAGATGCAGCTAGTGCATCACAATAAATGAATCTTGGAAGACATCATCTTCTAAATCTCGTAATGGTTTCCCAAAACCTATAATATAACTGCCATAAAAATGTACCAAAGTTTTAAATAACGATGATCTTTACAGGAATGCAACGGCTCCATATGTACGCAGCGAATTACTTACGAAACCAACGTTTTTAAAAGACACCATCTTTGTAATAATTGTATTTCACCTATTTCGCAACCATGCAGGCTAATGTCTGATTAATGACTAATGAAAATATTATTAGTAGGTAATAAAAGTTCAACAAAAAATTAGAGGCATTACATTAAAATTAAATGATTCGTCGGCGCATTTGCCGAAATGTTTTATGAATCAAGTCTTCACTCTTTACCTATTTGTGTATATTTATTCTATAAACTTTCACATAAGGGTCGTTTCAAATCGTCTGTCAATCATATCAAGCCGTCATGCTTCGATACTGAGTTAAGTACCTTCACTGTAACAGAATCGTAAAGGTAAATATCACTTATCAGTGAGTATCGACTCCACAAGGCGATGCTCGTCAATTAGGCGAGGATCACAAGTTGTTACATTGTATAATATCCCGAGTGCTTGTAACGAGATGATTGACAGTTTGTTGGCAGCCCCGTCGACTGTAACATAAGCTGGCAATATGCTTATGAACAAAATTGAACGCTGCGTATTATTACTTCATTATGACTTGTTGCTAAGTAAATATTGGCAAAACTGTTATGTTACACGTTTTAACCTAACAGAATAAACTGCTCGCTTGTTGTGATTATGTTTATGTTAATCCCACGAGGTGTACTTTTCAATCGGACCACCAATATGTTAGGACCTCAAAGTTTACGATATCTTTCGGCTCATAAGAAAGCGATAGCAGAGGGCAGATAACGACAGGTCGATAGAAACCGATTGGAATGTTTTATGTAATGATTGGGGTGCGTGCCTCGTACACACCTCGCAGATATCCGCGGCTTTCAATAACAAACGATCACACTGTCCTTCGATTACGTAAACCGATAGAGAATTTTTATAAATATTCCGTCAGAAACGAACGAAACTTTGGACGATCGATAAGAAAAACGCTTCTATATAGAAAATTTCCGCCGCTAATGTAATGAGAAGGTGGCTCGAGGAACGGCTCGCAGTAAACATCACACGGCGCAGTCGCATAAATTGTCTCCGGGTATTAATGCTATCGGAAAAACCATTATTTACTAACGGATTGGTGCTAGTGCGTGTACGTGTTGACGCGTGGCGCGGCACAGCGCGATGCAGGCGCGGTACTTACGAGACGGGCGGTGTCGCGCGGCTCGCGGGCTCCGGGGGCCGGTCACCTCGGGCACTCCATTGATGAGCTGAGGCGGCAAGCAGCGCGGGCGGGGTCGCATGGAGCGGGCGCGCGCGCGGGCCGGCGAGCGCGGCGGTACTGGCGCCCGGCGCTCGCCGCACGTGGCCGCTCAGGTATCAATCAATCGATGCGCGGCGTCGGCGCGGGCGCGTCGCGGGCGCGGCACATTCATGTCGCGCGAACAGCTGACGGCCGAGCCCCGTAAACATGAATCGGGACCCCTCCCTGCACTCCGCGCCCCGCGCCCTGCGCCGCACACCCCCGCGCTCCCCTGTCCTGACCTACTCTGCGCAGGGCGCTGCCGAACGCGAACGCTTACACCATACAACGTTCAATCAAACACGGTGCAGTCTTTCAGCGAGAGTCTTTCATAATCTAACTTTTGGATGAAGTTGTGAATAACGCAACTGGTTGGCACGAGATGCTGTTATGTTGTGAAACTACGATATATTTGACCACATTTAACTTAAAACGCAAGAAGTATCAGGTTTACTCTTCATTCAACAGACGTTAGTTATTTATCTTGCAAAAACCCTTTCAATGCGAGGCTACAAATCCCGTCACATGTTTGTGCTGAACATCCTACCATTAGTTCGGAAGGGGCGGGCAGTGTGCACAGCGCGTGCGTGCAGGATATCGTCCTGAAGCCACTGGTACTGCCTCCGAATCCCGAGAGCCATCACCAGTCCGTCGGTGACCGCTGCGGCGCCCATACGGCACACGACGGAGTACAACGAGACACGTTCATGTACACGATAGGATGCATGGAATGGATGGGACGGGAAGGTCGGAAGTTTGAATAATTAGATGTCTTATCAACGCGAAAGTTTGTCTGTTTAGATGGATGAACGAATTTGTCGGGATGTATCTTTACGGGCTGAATTAGCATACATGGTTTCATGAGCATACCTGTAGGACTTTCCATTCCGGAAAATGAAAAACTTTATAATTATGATGGGTTAGAAACACAGACAATTAAGATGCATGACTTTTAATTACGCTACGAATACTTTCTTTAGCTAATGTAGAGCTATAATTTTCTGTTAGATAACACAATTAAAAAGTTGATAACTTACTAGTTAGCGGTTCAAAAAACCTGTAAAATTGTTCAATATAAAATACAAATCACAAATAAACCGATTGCTTCACCGCTTTCTTAGCCAAATCTCAACAGAAAGTAAAAACATTCATCATATGAGATAAAGTGGAGTTTTATTTAATGTGTAATTGAATAGTAGCACCTAACATCGGCGTCCTGGACGTTAGCCAGGAGCAACAGTTCTTTACGAGGCTTCGATGCAATTGTAACAATATACTCTTTCTTTCTACGGATATACTTTGGCAGGGGATGTGGGTAAGGCTATGGTCGTGTAGGACGCGAGAAGCGGGGCACGATTGTAGCGAAAGAAGCGTTGTGTAAACAACTTAATAAATATTTTTTTATGATCCAACAGAACCCGTTATTTGTTGTCATTATTATATGCGACCACCGAATGTAACATTGCATTGAACGATGTGTGATTGCTGAGTATGAGTTTCGCCCCTCGCTTTTAGCATAGCATTTTACTATTTTTTTTTATAAAACAAATTGTAACTGTACAAAGTGTTAATAAATTAACCCGTAAAACTTTAAGAGGTGCTTTAGACCATCGAACTGAACAACTTTTACTATGGGACCAACTCTGAAATGACTTTTTAAAAAAATTTGCTGAAATTTGAGCTAATTTTTTTTTGGATTCACCGTCTTAGGGGTGGAATTTCGAAAAACCGTGGATACCTACTCTTCACAAAGAACACATTCTCCATATTTCATGTCTCTAGGGCTAGCTGTTTAGGCTGTGAGTTGATATATCAGTCAGTAGTACTTTGAATGTTATATGTATATATAGATAATAACTAGGGTTACAAACAAACTTATTTACAACTAGAATTGAAGGTTAAAAAAAATCTTTATTTTTTATATTTCTGCCCTTGTACGGCTCGTGAAAATCGCGAAAGCTGTCCGCCCTGCTTTCCACGAGACCAAGTCTCAACTCTTTAAATCGCCATCTTATTTGAACACGGTATATTTGGTTAGCGACACTCGTTCCCAGTCGACTGCAGAATGAAAGCGATTCGCTGCATGACAACGCGATTTATGGACGAAGAACAACTTTAAGTGATTCTCTTTTCAGTTTCAGCGAAAATTTTGGCGATTTAGGTAATTGCTTAACGTGTGGGCGGATCGTGGGCTGAAAAAAGCGCTTGTCATTGTTATTAAGTATGATAGATATTCATTTTGGATTTCACTTAGATGTAAGTCAAAGCCGCAATGTGTATTCACTGGAAGGTCTGTAGCAACTTATAATTGACTGATCTGATAAGTTATTGGGACTTAAATCACCACGCACACAGCAGTTTATACTACATTTTTCTCAGTTCGTAGCTACGACATTATTATATTTATTCTACTTCCGCAGCTAAGCAAGCAGCTTATTCACGTAGCAGCTACGCAGGTAGGGTACGCCCCGTAGCAACGCAGCTATGCAAGTTGGCTACGCCGTAGCAGCTTTGAAAGAGGGCTACGCCGTAGCAATCGTAGCAAACATGTTTTCTGATAATGTCACAAGATACACTATCTAATTTTTTTCTGGTATTAAAACTAGAAAAACACAAAAGTTTATAGCGAGATAACTCGCAAAACAAGTTCAAATATTGTAGAAAAGCTCTCACTTTACCTACAACATATTTAAATAAAGAAGGTGCCTATCGACAAAATAGTCTCCCCAAAATATATTTATTGCACTTTCGAACTCTTGTTCAGCATTCTCGGTGAACACGAGTCTCGATAGATTTTGTCGCCAATTTTGCTTCGTGAGCAAAACGCATTCATGTATGTTATTCGATTTAAATCAACGACGTATTGAATAATTCTTTATAGTAGGTTTCACGTAATAGAATAACGAAGATCCACTAAATATTTCTCTGTAGCGAAAAAAGGGCTTTGATCGTGTTACATAGAAGTTTGATTAATTTAAACTTTCAGAGTGATTATTTCAAACATAAATATACATGCACCACGATGAAGTTAAAAAATATGAACGTTAAACGTAGACTTTGAACGTTAATATCTCGAAAACATGACACTTTACGAGGTTTGGTCTTGTTATGTTATCTGTTTACACTTATGTCAGCTATCGATGTATATAGGTTTCATGTGTGGCAGCCATTTTGAAAAAAAAAAAAACAAAATGGCGCGACAGTAGGCTCCTTAAAAATCTTCAATTCCTTTTGCATTTATTTTACAGAACATTGCATTTGCATCGCCTTTAATCTTTATCAGGCTGACCTAGAACCGTAGGAACCAAGTTATAACTAAATGGCCCCGATTCTGTAGTTCACAAACTAAACTAAATTTAATTTCAGTGCATCTTTTTCTTTCTATTACATTATGAAAAGGACAGAAGATAAATATTAGTTTAGTCCTGTCAAATTAGTCAGCGCCTGACGTAAATTGACGTATTTTTAGTAGCCAAGTTTTTAATCTCGTCTAACTTGTCTATGGATTATCTAATTAATGAAATAGAAAGGAAAAGATGCACTGAATTTAAAATTAGTTTAGTTTGTGAACAACATAATCGGGGCCATTATTTATCTTTACCAATAATGAAACAGTCCCCACAGCTTAATCTCGTGGTCTAATCTGTAGTGGTGTAGTGTGTACTAGTAAAATATCTTATTATTTAGTATGTTTACCATCAACTCAATACTATTGAATATAACAATGTAATGTTTCTAATATTTAAATTATTAACTAATTTAATTGATTTATCTTATTGCGCATGCTTACATGTAGAGTAGTTATTTAATTTATACCGTATTCACATTGTATTACTATCCTTTAAATGCTTCGTTGGTGCGTCTTCTTTAATAAATAAATAAATGGCGTGGGTAAAAAAAAACATTTGTTTGTCTTTAAAAGAACGGGCTGAAATTAAGTTTATACCTCAATTTTTATGATTGCACCTACCACTGTTTGTCTCTGCATCACCCAAAGGTAGACTGGTAGAAAATACCTATGGCATTAAGTTCGCCTCTGTATATTTAAGTGCTTGAAGTATTAAATAAATAAATAATATCCAAACACGTCTACCCAAGCCATGAGCCACTCACTTAAATTAGCTATGAGCAAACTATTCATGCGCTCATTACCAAGCTCATATTCGTTCGTGCATGGCAGGCAGGTATTTAAAACGCAGGCATTTAAGTATTTCTCCTGTCTCATGGTTAGGACAAACACAAACAGCCAACCTACCTATGCCATAGAGTTCTTAACTAAATTGGTCGATAGGCCAAATTGAACAAAAGTCAACGTTGGTAGATACTTAAAAAATGGGCAACACGTATATCTCCACAATCAATCAATATTCAACCGACTCGAAAATCGTTACGTAAGTAATAAATTAACATAGGTAACCTTAAATCAAATAGGTAACTAACGTACTTCTTTCAAGTTCTCACTTAGGTGGATTAACTACTCCGTTGGTTCCAATTTTGTTACAAAGATAGATGGGTTCCGATATCGACTAATACTTAAATAGGTGAATTAAATTTTGCTGGCCCCAAAACTTGCCTCTTCCACGGCATCGTCGGTGGCAGCGCAGAGGCTATGGCTGCTTTTTGCTTTCGTGCCATCTACACGAGGAAGAAGATTTTGGGATGCATGAAGAAGCCTCCTCTTGTAGCGCAGTTCCGCCAGTTACTCAACTGAACCGAGCGCTTGGCGCATCCTGGACAGTTACACCCAATACCTTATTTGAGTGGCCAATTCTTCTCTTGCGGTGGTAGGGCTAACGCCCGCCTGGTTTGTGACCACCCTCCCCCACTGGATTCCGGCGTCAAGCAGCCTGCTGTGTTTCGTCGATGCGTGGGAGTTCCAGTGCCTTAGGCATCTTCTGGGCACGCTCGTTCCATCATAGACCTCATCCATCGCTTGTTATCAGGCGTGATCGAGGTCATGAGAGGGTTCATTCAGCAATAAAATAAAAAAATACTTTAATAGGTAAGGCTTTAATAAGAAAACCAACGCTAACAGAGCTTATAACTATTGCACCGTGACCGCATAACTTCTAAAGTGCAAGGGAACTTGCATCAGGGACTTGGATGGACCTCGTTAAGCTAATTCCATTAAGCCATGGGTCGTTAACGATCAACGACTGCGCCATCTAAGTAGAGACCACCTAGTTTTTAGTCCCTGTAGTATCCTATCTAGTTTCTAAATGTACGAACTTTTTTATAGAAGTGCTTATAATATCATATTCATCTCAAAACGGCCTATTAGTTCTTCTACAGGCATAGAAGAACTAATAATTCTTCTACATTAGAAGGTATATATGTAACAGTCGGGGGTGCGGCGAATGTACGGTCAGCATCAAAAGTCGATTAACACTTCAGTTTTTTTAATCTCAATTATTGAGCTAAATATTTGTTCAAAATTGCGGCAGAAATACAATGTAATTTTGAAAAAATATTTTGTTCAATAACTGAGATTAAAAAAACTGAACTGTTTATATTTTACTCAATGACTGAGATTAAAAAAACTGAAGTGTTAATTGACTTTTGATGCTGACCGTACATGCATCTCCCGGTCCTCCGAGTTATGGTAGTAGAAGGAGCAGTGGGTTTTTAATCGGTAGGAGTCCGACATAACCCTCTACTCTCCCCAGATGGAGGGTATGTATAAAGTAACTTCTTCTTCCCTACTTTATCTCTCTTGTTGAGGTTTAGATCAGCTTCATAGTACGTAGGTAAGCGCTGGTACCTAAGCACGAACAAAAATATCGGTATATCTAGAAAGAAAATGAAGTCTACCTACCTGCGCAAGATGTTCTTTACCAGCTGTGGTCCCAGCAACATGTCCACCCCGTTGCGACCGCCTGGTGCTACTCCACCACATGTCACTAAACACTTTACCACAGACTTCACTATAGCACCCGATTTCTGGGACGAAAATCAAAGACGTGTCAAAATTAAACTGATGTCAAGTGATCAGAAGGCAATTCTCGTAATTTTAAGTACTTTCACAGTCTGAAGGCCAATTCCCGTAATTCAAAACGTTCAAAATCTAGTCGCAGTCTCATCTCTGTGACAAACAAATGTCAAAAACTTGTCAAAATGTAGGGAAATTAGAGGTATTTTTGACAGATTGAGACTGAGATCAGACTGTGAACGTTCTTAAAATTACGAGAATTGCCCCTCTGATCTGTCTCAATCTGTCAAAAATACCTCTAATTTCCCTACATTTTTGGCTAGTTTTTGACATTTACTGTCGCTGAGATGAGATTGCGACTAGATTTATCGTTTTCAATAACGAGAATCGGTCTTCTGATCCTGTCATTAAAAACTTTTAAAATCTAATAGAATCTCATCTCAGCGACCAACAATATCAAAAATTTGTCAAAATGTAGTTAATTTACACGTATTTTTGACAGAAAGAGACTGAAATTTGACTGCGATTGTTCATAAAATATCCTCTCTGATTAGCTATTGAGAAATCACAGCAGTTGACAATTTGTAAGCTAGAGTCCGTACCACGGAAGAAGTCCCACGGCAATAAGTTGAATTAATTATTATTATACATAGGTATAGTTAGCAACATTCCAACAACAACCAAAAGATTGTGCATTTTCTGTAGTGTCTGTAATAGGAAGTTGAGATAAATAAATAAATAAATAAAGATTTATGATTCCGTCGCATTCCTAAGCCTATCAACTGAAACCAAATACCTGGGCATATTTTTGGACAAACAGCTGAATTGACAAAACATACGAACTACACCACTACAAAAGCCAGCACATCCCTGTGGCAATGCAAGCGAATGCTTGGCAAGAATTGGAGGATTAGCCCTAGGGTCACTTAATGGCTATGCACCACAGTCATCCGACCAATTATTACATACTTTTGTGCTCCGTGCATACGGCTCACTAGTCTGGCGGCCCAGAACAGACCTGAGCACAGCCCAGAGACCTCGAAAAGCTACAGTTGTGTAGCAATCACCAGCTGCGTGAGAACTACACCCACCGCTGCCCTACAGGCAATGCTTGGACTCCCGCCTCTACCTACACCTCATGGTGCGGGAGGAGGCGGCCCTGGCTGCCTTCAATCTCCAAAGGTATTAAAAAATTAACCGGACAAACTTTAAGAGGTGCTTTAGACCATCGAACTGAACAACTTTCACTATGGGACCAACTTTGAAATCAGGAAAAAAAAACACCTGTTTAATACAAAAGTTTATTACCTACTTGACCAAAATGTATGAAACAGCTTATTTCTTGATTTCAGAGTTGGTCCCGAAGTGAACGTTGTTTAGTTCGATGGTCTAAAGCACCTCTTAAAGTTTGTCGGGTTCATTTTTTAACACTTTGTTTAGGAACCCTGATCAAAGCCTCCAGAATCAAGCACATACGCATAAAGGAAGATGCGGTCAAATGACAGCCAATGATGGCATCACCCTGCGACAAAGCCCCGAAACAATACTGCTTTCAAAAGCATTACAACATAGAGCTTAAAGAAGAGCAGTACGACTACTACGGCCCGAAAGAGTTGAGAGTATACACTGACGGATCCAAGACCGACTGCGGAACTGCGGAACTACGGAACCTTAACATATAGGTACATATCCAGCCCGCTGGGAATGCTTAACACGGTCTACCAAGCGGAGTGTGTAGGTATCATACAAGCGGCTTATGCCATACCTAGTAGCCAGGAGAGTTACGGACGCCCGCATTTGCATATACTCTGTCAGCGCCTCAGTCCTCCAACCCCTAGGAAAAAAAATACATCACATCGAACCTAATACTAGAATGTCAGAATGCGCTTGAACGGGTAATTGTATCGAACCGCAATACAGTGACACTACAGTGGATAAAATTACACAGTGGATCGCTAGGAAACAACGCAGCTAACGAGCTGGCCAAAAGGGCATCCAGCACGTCAGTCTGTGGACCGGAACCTCTCGTGCCCATCTCCTTCAGCCAACTACGCAGGTGGCTACAGAAGCACACCCACACACAAACAGAGAGCTGGAGGCCCACGTCACCGGGCTGCAGGTAGTCCAAGGAAGCCATGCCATCATTACATGGCAAGCCAACCAGACGTTTACTCCGCCTGGACAGGAAAGGACTGCACCTGGTGACGGGGACCATCACGGGACACTGCTGCCTAAACAAACACTTCCACACAATAGGCATAACGGACAGTCCCTTGTGCAGGGCCTGCATGGTGGCTGATGAAACCGTTGCGCATGTCCTCTTTGAGTGCACAGGCTTCACCCAAATTAGGTCTGATACCCACGGGACACCTAAATCTTACACAGATGTTCTCAACAGGCCAGGAGACTTAACCAACTTCTGGAGGGATGTGGGCTGGTTGGAATAACCACCGACGGCCGTCATGGCCTACGCACAATGGTCCTCTTGAAGGACTAAGTGCGGAAACCAAGCCCATAACATAGGACCCCGTCGCATGCCTGTAGCGACACGTCTGCGAAATTTCTTTCGTGGGACGGACTCTTAATATTTTTGGTTTGATTTTCGTTGCAGAAAACGTCGTTCTTGGATTATCACTTAACACTGTTAAAACACTAACACCGTGGAATCCACGCAATCGAAAACTTCGCTTCTCAACGAGTTTACTGTCAACGCGGGCGCAATAACTAATTCATAGCCAGTAAACACTCGCTGTAAGAATCGACCGGTCACGACTGTGTTCTCGACGTTATGACCGACGATGCAAAGCTCGGCCAACAAAAAAAAATAAAAACCGGCCAAGTGCGTGTCGGACTCACGTAGGCATGTACTTACTAAGGGTCCGGGAAAATTTCAACTGGCTACGGCAATACGGTTATGCAGCCTTATACAGACAAAACGACCGTCAGGTTATCAAACATTGGGTACCTATTCAAAATACGCCTGTGTTCTCTGGATGGTTAGGCAGTTTATCTATAATGCAGCAACATTTCGCCAGTTAAAATTAAATCCCATGTAATTTAGCGAGCGAGCCTATTAACATCCACCGGGCACAAATCCAGGCTTCGAGCTGAGAAATTTGAGATGGAAAAACCCAATAACACTGCCCGACTCGAGAATCGAACCCAGAACCTCATGCTCAGCAGTTAGCGCTTGTAGTTGTAACCTAGGGGTTACAAGCGCTCAGGCGCAAGCGTGAAGTTGGGCTAGTGCCCAACGAGGCAGATCTCGATCATGAGAGATCGCGTTTAGGAAAATTCAAAAATATACATTACGAACTGTTCCGAACACTGACGGGCAAAAGACTAGCATTGCGACAAGACTGTTTATTCTGCCATCTTCACAGCCCTTACAATATGTTCGTAACTCCGGTGTAAACATTCCGTGCGGTATCGCTATGCATTAGCGAGAAGCAACAGGTGCTCGTGTCGTGTGCCTTTAATAAACAATTGAACACGGTAACAGGTTGCCTTCGTATCTAATGCCTGCCTCGCTAGTTAAGGTGCACCCTTTTTGCATTCATTTGCGTAAGTAGTGTGATTTTTTTTGAATGCACCTACAATGAGTGTAGTAGGACCGTGGGTTGTGAATGAAAGAATACTATAAATAATACATACCTACATACTCACGCCTTTTTCCTATGAGGTTAGGCAGAATCTACAGAACGCCACCTGCTACGATCCTTTTGCCTCGTTTACTTTCATACATCTGGCCATACACGCCGGTTGCGAGTTCTACTAGTATTAAAAAACTATAATCACAAATAGTTGAGAATTTGAGATTATACCTTTTAACAAATGGACCAAAAATATAATAGGTAAAAACTAATTTCACCCACTAATTTTTAATTAACTGGCTTCCCATTCTGTGATTGAGCTCGAAAATTTGAACTGAACGACAGGAGTTAGGCAAGAGTTAGGGTTAGGACACATTGATCGACGGCGTTCGACGGTTTGTCTATACAAAAAGAGAGCAAAGTATGGAACGACGTACGCATCGACGCGACGAACACGCTCCGCGACGAAACGCTGATCGTTCGTAAAAGCGCCTCCGTAAACAGTGGGTCGGCATAATGCGTACTAGTGTGCTTCTTTTCAATCGGCAGTGTGAAAGGCCGTCGATCAATTATAGATCCTTAAAATAAAAATCACGAGTACAAAATAACATTTACTTAAACGTAACTTAATACAAGTGTCAGGTTGCGACATACAAGTGAATCTGTTCCTCTAGCGACTCAATGTAGGTACGATCAGGGAGCGAAAACTATAAACAATTTCCAAAAACAAACTCCTCTCCTACATAGAGGGCGCATGTCACCTTTTCGATCTGATTTTATAACATTTTTATACATAATATTGGCAATACGTGGACATAGAGGCATAACATGCTTAACATTTTAATTCCTTGACTATACCTTGCTCTTTCACACAAACAATTGCTATTAAACATACCCAACTAAAGACAGGCCCACACTGAATGACGCGTGCCATGTAGAAAACTATATTGCCACACTAAACTAATGCATTTACATGATATTATGCGTCTGTGCTGTAGGCTGTATACATGTTTCTTAGGTACTTGTCCCACCGCCCCGATTAGCTATCGCTAAAGTAACGTAAAATAGATGTAGGTCATGTGTCAGTAAAAGATTCATAATTATGGTAATAGTTAATAGCTGCTATTCACACCGCCGGCGAAATAGCTCTCTATCGAGATTTTGAGCGAAAAAATAGTCGATAGCTAATCACTTGCTCATCGTTGATGGGATAGGCACCCAATCCCCGTATTCGTGATAGGAAACTTGTGAAGCATTGTAGCAGCAATATCAATTTGTGTTGCTTTTCATTTGTGGAGTGGTGACTCAGTGTACAAAAACATGTTGCTGAAGAAAAAGTGTACAAAAACATGTTGCTGCAACAATGTTGTGCAACTTTTGTTACAGGGATATATTCAGTATGGACCAGCTTCAAAGATAACTATAGATGGTGGCGCTAGGTACGTACGTCTTAACATGGATTGACCACGAAAATGTCGCCACGCGTGTGACCTAGGATAAACGCGATATACAGCGTGCTTTAATATAATACTTACAAAAAAAAAACGCGCGTGTACACGCTACCATGCAACATCAATTATAGTTAATGATAATCCAAAAATGTATAGATTAAGACTATAATATGCTGGGTCTAAGAATTATTTGTTGAAAATTCGCAATCAACATTATCATTGGATATTTACCAATTTAGAAAACACGTCTTATAAGTACCAAAATTACGTACCATATACCGTAACATTACATTTAATTTAAACAAGTTCGACGTTCATTTAAATAAACATACCTTAATTAACACTTAGTTTTAGCAAAACGTGCGCACTTTTGTATTTTTACAAAAAAAACCATAATAGTGTGCATGATTTGTTAAAACTGCATCGAAACAAGGAAATCGATTAGTTTACAAATCTATTAATAATGATGTCCAATAAATAGAAAACAACCACAGTTTTCTATAATTACTAACTACAATTTATCACATTTAAAAACATTATTATTACATGAATTACCTAATTTCTAGTCTTAATGTTCGAATTCCATCATCATAGCGTGACCTCTACAGTCACATTTGCATAGAATAAGCTGGCGAAACAGATTCAGTGTTAAAAAATAACAGTTTAATCACATAAAAATGTGCTCACAGGCCGTATGCGTAAGATTTTGATACATTCAATGATCAATTTTTTGGTACTATTCACTTCCTCATTCCTCATAAAAAGTTTATTTATTGCATAATATCAAAATAGTATTAACAAAGCAAAAAATCAAGGTACACTTTTAACTTCTTGCAAACAGTATGTTAATTATTAATATAGTTCTACACAAATGACCAAAACGGGCAATTCAGTACTTTATTTTTACCGAGATCTTTACCGATAACATAAACATACGCGAATCAATCGAATCGTTAATCCAAATTAATCGTTAATGTTACAACTATCCACAGACGAAATATACAGAATATTTCATACAACATTTTATTAGACACATCAGGATAGCAATCTATGTAAAGATTAAAATGACATAATTACTAAAATCCTTGAATAATAGTTATTTATGCAACTTTTGTATAATTGCTAAGTATCAAAGCTTGTCACTCATTTTCGTAAACAAAAAAGTAAGTAATAATTTTTTTCAATACTAATATCGAACAAAAATGGCGGGATACGACGTGAATTCAAATAACTTATGTTTTTTTTTTTGTTACGGCGCTGTGGTAGTGGAACGCGCGTGCATGACAATGTTATTTTTTTGAAATTCAGAACAATATCACGAATTGAGTAGGTAGTGAGAATGTGGCTGTTTGATGTACTCATCTAACAGAGCCACATGCTCACTACTAAAAAAAAAACGATCTACAAAGCAAAGGAGTTGCATAGTGAAATTTACTACAATATTAGAACACTCGTTTGGATGATATTATGGTTACTATGACACTGGTTGTTTTAATGTTAGCAATAAGCTAACTGCTTCAGAAACTTTTATAGAGATTTCTAGCATGGGTGTAGATAAATACAATTACTTACTGCAATGTTTTATAAGTCCATAATCCACATGGAACACTCAAGAGTATTATTAATATTATTGTAATTAATACATAAAACATGATAAAGAAATAACGCAACCTCTTTCTCAAAGCTATGATCAACTTACGGCCGAATCCAATAACCTATTGACAGATCGCTACTTATGGTAGTCAGTACAAATTATAATATAACTAGCTTACCACGCAAAAACAGTTTTGTTAAAAAAAAAATGCCTACAATCTATTCACAGACCTACCAAATATATACAAAAAAAAAATAAAAATCGGTCAAGCCGTTTCGGAGAAGTTCGCTAACAAACACTGTGACACGAGATTTTTATATATTAGATATAATCGTACAGATCGCAACTGATGATTATTGGGAAGTTAGAACCAGAGATAGATAGGTTTTTCTACTTCCAGTAAGCCAATTCTGATGATACATAGATAGTTGGGTTCGGCCGTAACTATAGTATTTTCAGAAGTGCAGTAGAGGTCTAATGCAATTGTTACAGAAATCAATTATTTATTACTATTAGGTTATAAGATCTATACATTATTAAATTGGGCGTACTCTAGCGAAAGCCCAAATAACACCAGACAAAATAAAGTGTTACAATATGCTAGACCATAAATATTATAATTAAAACAACACTGATTCATTTGTGTTCACACTCCACATTTATTTTTTTCAGACAGTTTATCAGTATCAAGTTATAACTAAAAAAAGTTAGTTAACAAAAAACCCCTGCTTTTTGGACTTTGCATCAGTATCACGTCAATTGTTTAAATAATGAACTACATTATATTTTGACATTGAGAGAATGTCACTTCTATGTGTAGTTATGAAAAGCGTGTGCTCCAGCGGGGTAATTGCGTAAATACATTTTGACAATTCAACAGCATCCATTGCGTCATTTACGCTGTCAAGCAGACGAAATTTTCAAACATTTGAGGCAATGGATTAGAAATTTCTTTCAAAATCCTTCAGATTGTTATTGAAAGTTGCCTTTTTGTCCCATCTACACAAAACTAAACTATGATGTAATTATTATTTTCTAATACATAGAAGGCAAGAGTGACAAACTGTTTATATGTTGTGCAGTGCCCGTATTTGTGAGAGAATAAATACTATTAGTCAGAAAAATACTTGTAACGCTAGACGCGATAGTAAACATGCCGAACGTTACTGGTCTGTTGCAAGCTTAAGTTTTTTTAATGGAAAATGTAGGGCAAATTATTTGGGGAGCTTTGCTTGGCAAAAGCAAAAAAAAAAAATAGCAGCATTGGAAACTTCTGGGATATCCAAATATGTTTGGTAGAAAATCTTGAGTAATGTTAGCAAGCTAATCTTTATTATATTTCGTTCTTGACACATTCATGATTCTGATGATTGCCGGTTAAACTCACGTGCAAGTTTTAGTTCAATTTTACGTGAACTGATCAACTTACTACAGAAGCTTAAGGAACAAGGTGGAAAGTCCCTCATGCTCTATAAAAAAAAGGCAAGATCCTCCGACCAGACAAGGGTTCGCTTGGGGCCTACTGCCCCAACAGGTGACGTTGGTATGTTGTATTATAATATGTTAATTGAGCGGATAACTTTGCTTGCGCGATGCAGGACTTGCAAGGCGGGTAGTTCACACGTGGCGTTGTAGATGTCGCCACATATAATAAGGATGAATTATGAGTTCGAGTCCCTTTGGTAAAGCACGAGAAGAAAACCGTAACTAATCTGAATCGTGTTTCACATCGCCAGCTTTTAAAATCTTAGATACATATTGATACATAGACTATTTCTAAATATACACGTTAGGAACTAGCCTATTACACTTTTATAGTCTAGATAAGGCTATTCCGTTTATCCACCCCTAAAAATCCACCCCAGATTCCACCCTAGGCCTAATTGAATAAACGGAATTTATAAGCTTTCTTTATATTTATAGAGTGGATTCTCGGACATGCGTTTCCACGTATCCACCTTAGGGTTGATATTTTGGGGAGAATTAACGGAACAACCGGCTAGATATCGGGTTTCCAAAAGCCTGACAAGTTAATCTGCTGTCATACCTCAAGTATTTACTATGGTCGGGAGACCGAATAGGTTCAGATCGAATAGGCTTTCAGAGACCGAGGGTAATTCTATGATAAACATGAGGAAAAAACGGACCAGTAAGTATAGAGTGATTTCAGGCTGATGCAAGCGGTTATTTGCTTCGCATTGCCACTCCATTTTTTAGCATTCCGTGACGAATCGTGGCATAAACGAAATGGGTACGTCCTAGTTATATTAACAAGCTATTCTCGACGTCAGCATTGTATAACTAAGGGACAACATAGGACATCGGATTGCCGACAAAGCGACCAGTTTATCAATTGAAACTTAACTTGTTGTTTTTATGTAAGGCTAAATTATCCATAGAATATAGATAGGTACTATATTTTTCAGTGTATAAGCACTCCAACGGTCTGCGCTGAACCTAATGCCTAGCCTACGACGTTATTCATATATTGTGCACTTGATGACCTTACTACTGCGTCAGTGAGCGGACTTCACGCAGCTGAATTTTGGGTCAAAGATGTTTGGACATTTTGCCGAAGATTATTACAGTAACACTACTAGTCACGAATTTTCATGATAAAGGGGTCCGTTCTAGTCCGAAACTAGATCAAATTTAAAACATGCACGTGAAGAAAACCAGCTACAATCATAACCTTTATACAATCATAACATTTATTCCCGTTCGTCCCCGTCCCGTCGTCCCCACTGGGCAAATTTTAACAATCCATGTAATCTCTTATTGAAATCCCCATTATTGCATTTTGACTCTCGGTCTATAGCGGGGCGAGTGGGAAATAAAAAGATCCAATCGTCACCACTGGGGAGGATCGAAACTTTATTTCCCCACTAGAGCCTAGTGGGAACGACGGGGCAGGGACGACCGAGAATAAACCAATGATATGCAGTAATACCCCGTCTAATTTTAACCAATTTCAACCTAATAAAATCTAGTTGTAGCGATCAAATATATCGTAAAATGCTTCTGTTCACACAGAATTCTTTATTTAGATAATTTACATTTTATGTATGTGTTGTAACCTAGTAATCTTAAAAAAGAATTCGAACTCTCATGAAATTGAATTTGGTGTCTTAAAACTTGATAATTATCGAGGACTTCGCGATATTTCTCATAATTTTAGAGCCGGATTATTAAAAGAAATCAAGTCACTACAGTCCGGCCGTCGATAAAATTCATTCTTAACAACCGTCAGTTTCATACTAAGGAATACGTGTTTTGCGAATTTAACCTTTATTAGTTACCAGAATTGTCGCACTGACAGGATGGTGTCAGGAACACATTCTCTCGACGGCCGGACTGTAATTGCTCAACGTTCAGGATGACGATCCTTTTAACAATCCAAAAAAACTCATTACGCTATTTTTGCTGTCAAACAGACAAAAAAAATAAGCACCAACATTCTCCTGACCTTATCCAAATTTATTTGAGGTCAATGAGTCCTCATTTCGGCAGTCACCCCGTATCTAGCCATATCATCTTTCACACAGTTCAAAAAGTTTTTTTTTTTATATTGTCAAAATGAAAACGATCGTCATTCAGAGAGCGTTAGGCCCTTTGTTGTACACACTCAATTTTCTTGCCGTGAAAAAATACGGTTTATTCGCCGTATGTAGGCACGGTTCGTCAGTGTTGTATGTACCACTATGGAAGCTTGTACAGACGCCAGCACATCAAGCTACCCGAAACTGTCAAATTTTCCCAATCAACTTTGAACCTTATACTTTAGTGATAAAGTTGAAAATCTATTAAAGAAATTTGACAGATTGTAGTAGCTTGATGTGCTGGCGTCTGTACACGGACACGTTTTTTCTACGGTGTCCATTTATCCATACCGTAATGAAACCGTGCGGTGTAGATTATGCCTTACGGTGCTACCTTTGGTCTTTACACAGGGTATTACTGCACTTCACATTTACCTACACAACTTATAAACGAACTAAGCTGAGCACGTAGTTGGGAATCACGATCAATAATCAAGCGCCCACTCGTTGTCTTGCAAGAATGCGTCTACCACCTCCTTCATAGTGAAGTTCGGGATCAGCTGGTCGGCCGTCAGCTTGACGCGAGTCACGGGATCGAAGTGGCCCACACGCTGTGAAAGAAATGGATGGTTACAATAAATGTGGGTACTTAACAAGGTGTCACAGAAGTCGACTTCATGCCGGAATCGGGTAGGTAATAGTCATAATAGTTATCAGAAAAAAAAAATTATCTAAGTTAGGTATTTTAAAAAATATTAACTGTTAAAAAAAATTACTATACTAATTAATTATAAAACCGTCACCAATCATTTAACTCACTAATCTCTTCATCACTGCAAATATGCAGCCAATCAATCATACCAAGAATTTTATTCAAGGCTAACAAATAATAAATGCCGTCTATGGATATTATGATGATTAGTATTACCTCCAAGTGTTCCTCAATGTCTTTCTTCTCATAGGTGATGCCACTAGGTGTGATCACAGGCTCGTTCAGTATCTCGAAGCTTATCTTGCCACACAAGAAATCCGGTACATCACGTTTCTGAAGAAGAAATATTAAAGTTAGCTACGTTTTTTTCAATAAAACATGAGGTCTGATATATTTATGTTTTGAATGTTTGTTACATACCCGTCTTCTGTCGTCCATTTTAGAAAATAATATATTTAGTTCACTCCTGTAGTTATTCTGGAAACGAAAAAACACATAGATTAGACACGCTTTTCTAAACTAATATCATATTAAAGAGAAAGATGATTTTTTGTATGTTTGTTTTTTTACGCTTTCACGATAAAACGGCTGAACGAATTTGGATGAAATTTGGCAAATGGGTAGACCATAACATGATTTAGGGCACAGGATACTTTTTATCCCGATATTCCCACGGGATCGAGACTTATGCGGGTGGAACTGTGGGACGCAGCTATTACTTAATATAATAAGTCAAGAGAAAGTAACTAAAATATTATAGAGCTGAACTTACACATTCATCCTCAATTTTAGATGCCTTTGTATTAACATCATCTTTATTACTTATATCTAGTTTCATTGCTTCAATTCTACGCTGCATATCTTCATTTATTAACCTGTTGAAACAGACAAACTTTGAAGAATAAACAAACAAATTATTCGCAAAATGGTGTCCAATTGTTAGCTTCACCTTGTGTCTTTTCGTAAGTAAACAATCTTAGGCCGACGACCATTTTGCACAGTCAACCGTAATGTGCAAGGAACTGTGTCTGATTGAATATTTCAATGATGAGATGAGATTGCGATTAGATTTTGAACATTTTAAATTACGAGAATTGGGTATGTAAAGTTTTTTTCAGGTATTTTTTTTATATTTTTAATTTATAGATTTAGTTATTTTATGCAACTAATTTCAAAATTTTGGTTTTCTAAGCAGCCATTAATTTTAAATAAATTTTCTAAATTCTGCTTCAAAAGTAGGCTGAAAAGTTCAATATCTATGCCACGTATAACACAATAATAAAAATCCTAAATTTGACGTTTTTTGCTTGACATCAGAAACTTCAAGCATGACACTAGACAGTTTTAGAGGTGGGAATGATCGACATAATCGATTGAACATTTATTTAATACAATTATTTATTTTGTATAGGGATAAGTGGAAGGAGGGAAGGGAGGCCTTTGCCCTGCAGTGGGACAGAAATGACTAATAATATAATTATCCTATTTAATCCATCCAAAGGTTGTCTTTAAAAGATCGCTTTTAGCGATAAGACCGCCCATTGTGTCACCCTTTGCAAAAGTTCTATATTTATGTCTGTAATTTATAATGGTGTACATAATAAAGAGTATTCTATTCTATTCTATTCTATAATTAAATAAAATAATAGGTATTATTAATATGTCATTATCAAAACCAAACCAATAACAAGCAGCTACAGTACCTAGTTATATTTGCAAGTTTCCAACACCATTTGTGGTTACAAAATAGTTCGAATGATTTTATACTTAATATTATAATGCATTTAGGAATGCATTTTATTTAAGCTATCATTATAATGATCGATTATCAATCATTTAGAATTCGGGATTTAGATTTTTTGTGTGAATAGATTTTCAATGTTTGATTTGAATCGATTCAAAGGCTGAAATTTTCGCACGACTGCATTACATATATTATTATGGTCATCCCTATAGTTGACATTATATTATGTCTTTAACTTTTTATCATATGATGAGAGGAGGCACCGAAAGTATTCTCAATCTGCTTACTTGTGACGTCATTTGGAGGTCAAATGAAAGTCAAGTGGTATTAAGTGTTTATGTTAAAATAAACTCCATCTTATAATTTTAAGCGCTAAAAATAGAAAAATTAAGTTAAGAAACCTTAAATCTCGAAATGGTTTTGGAATCAGCGTAGGATTTTTTTTCTTTACATACCGAATTGGACTTCTGGTGTGACGTTTCTATATTGTTTTAATCTTTGTTAGACTGGTCACATGACCGGTGGTTTTTCTTCTGAATATTAAATATTGTTTACCATTTTCTAGTTATTTATTTTTTATCTATGGTTTTGGGTTCATAAATTTGCCTACATTGTTAATTTAGAGATGACAGAATGATTTTCTCCACATTTAAAAAGGCCGCGGAAATCTGCTGGATATGAGCATGACATAAAATAAGTAGGTCTACCTATTCAAATAAGACTGCAGTTCAATCTCCTGTGATATTCTCTTTTCTTCTTGTAGATTCCATCGTTTTTTCCTGGCGATACGGATTTGTGCTGCAATGTCGTCGCCGAAGTTCAGCTTCTGTTCACGGGCCAAATCATTTGCTGAAATAAAACAGTTTAGATTTAATACAGCAGTTTTTTTTTTACAAAATTGAGTCTTCATCTGCCTACAATAACTAGTCTAAAATACCTAGGCAGGTATTTTAGACTGAAAGCCGACCCCGACATAGTTGGGAAAAGGGTAGGCAGATGAAGACGCGATTTTCTCCATAACCCCGGTAATGGACAGCAGCACTTGGTAAGACTAGTTGTCATATTTTCAGGGTCACCGGCCCGGAACTACCCGTAATGACTGTCAAAGACCTACATATTTAATGACAGCTGGGACCAACGTTTAAAGTTCTAACAATGTTACGTGTTTGCTATTATTGCATTCGACATCTCATGTTTGTGATTCCAATAATATCTAGAATATAGAGCAGCTCCTATTATATTTTTCGGGAACGGCTCAGTTATTTACTTTATTTTAGAACTAACAAATTTTGAATCATATGTTTTGAATAACTAGGGCAATTTGCCAGAATCGAAGTTTAGTGTGCTGCAGTGCAGTGTAATCTACTGAATTGCTCATCATAGGCTAGAAAGGAAATTCAAATAACCATTAAAACTAAATAAATGTATTATATTATTTATGTGCAGAATATAAATTATTTATTAGCTTACAGCTTCACCCGCTTGGATGTCGGAAATTATACCACGGGAACGTACTTCCGAGATAAACCATAACCTACGTCCTAAGTCAGGTCATGGTTTACGCGTGTGCTAAATTACATCGAAATCCATTCAGCCGTTAAGTCGTGGAATGATAACATTTAACAGACAGCTGAGTTACTTTCGCATTTATAATATTATGAAGTATGGATTGCCTACCTACTGGCAATGCTATGTGAATTTTGTAGCGATAGAATGGAATGTGGTCAGCATATTCACAACCATCCGACAGGCTATCGTATCGAAAATGACACAATCATTTCGATAACCTGATTTGAATCGAACTAAAAGCATTTATTTCAATTAAACCATTTACAGGCACTTTTGAATTGTCAAAATTAAATAGCCGGTCAGATAGAAAGTTGAAGCTAGTTGCCCATTCCAAAATGTAGATCTCTATGGAGAAGAACGGGCAAGAAAAGGATACTCTTTTAAATCAAAATATTACAAAATCCTGGGTAAGTTATTCTTGTTGCTCCTATATAGAATAGAAATCTCAACCGACGGCGCCCGTTCACGAACATGGCGCGTGGATCAGCACTATCCAGCTCAACCATTTTGTTGGGAACCGAATGATCCAAGAACACACGCAGCACCATCAGTGAGACATTTAAGTGAGTATGACACATTCTCAACTGCCCATGCTCATTCAAGTCAACATCAATAAACCATAATAAACGGATTCATGATTCTTACATTTACAAAACTTTAAAAATGCTTCTAAATTATACAAAACTATAGTTTGAAATTTATTTAAGAGATGAATAAAATTTTACTACCAAACAGGAAGAGATATTTAATATTGAAGTATTCAAAAATAAACATTAAAGTTCGTAATGTCAGAAACACTAAAAAAGAAAAAGGGAAGCATCTCTTCCAAATATTGAAATAACTAGTGAGCCCAAGTGCCTGTGGAGCAGGACCAGCATTAAGCCAAGCATTTTTATCTACGATATAATCATTCAACTTATACTATGCTTATCTACATAGCATGCGTTTAATGCATGTTTTAAATTTCTTCTCATTTAGTTGAAGATTTCGAGTGGTATTTTATTATAACATTTTACACAGTAACCCATAAAATAAGTTTTTAGTTTAGACAATCTGAAACGCGGTTGATCTAATTTGTTCCTATTTCTAGTGTTAGAATTATGCCTGTTACTCATCTTACTAAAAAGATGTAGATTTTTTCTAACATGAAAAAAAATCAGCTGTTCCCTATATTTATGTTCGTGTAAGTCGTCAAAATGTAGGGAACAGCTGATTTTTTTTTCGCGATTTCAGGTTTGGTCCCATAGTAAAAGTTGTTCATAATGATGAGTACAATGACCTCTTAAGAGGTTGCTGGTGTTTTACAAATAACCCTGTACCTATATTGACCACAAGGAACCGTCATGATGGTAATTTTTTAAGCAATTTTTTTTTGCCTTACCGCATTGCCTTCAATACGGTATGAAAGCGTATCGAGTGGTTGTGAATAGCAATGCTGATCTGTATTTGTTTCTTGTTGTTTTAATAAAACCCTAGCACTATTCTACCAGAGATATTGAGTAAATTTAAAAATGAAGGGCAAGGCTTTTGATACTAAAAACAGACAATTTTTTTCTAAAGAATTTCGGATTTACAATGTTTTGTAGAATCAACATTTAAACAAAAACCTCCTCTCTTTTTCTTGCTGTGGTAAATTCGTTACAAGTTGCCTAAAACCCCTGTCAGAATAATTTGCCACGATCAGTCTAATAATATACCACCACCTTGAATGACTAATTAAAATATGATAATTGGATATGTAGATTTGAAGGGAATCCTTTGGACTGTGGCTAAAAATAGACCAGCATTGATTTTTTCATCAGGCCTATTGATGTCCAAATAGTTATTAGAATTCTAACAACGAATATTGGCCCCGATTCTGTTGTTTACAAACTAAACTAAACTTAAGTTCAGTGCATCTTTTTCTTTCTATTTCATTACGAAAAGGACAGAAGATAAAATATTGGTTTAGTCCTGTCAAATTAGATAATCCATAGACAAGTTAGACGAGATTAAAAAATTGGCTACTAGAAATACGTCAATTTACGTCAGGCGCTGACTAATTTGACAGGACTAAACTAACATTAATCTTCTGTCCTTTTCTTAGTGAAATAGAAAGAAAAAGATGCACTGAACTTAAATTTAGTTTAGTTTGTGAACAACAGAATCAGTGCCATTACCTACAAAAAAAATGTAATTTAAGAAATCCTGCACAGAATAATAACATTTATCTACAAGTAATCCTGTGAAATCTTTTTGAAATTTTTGCAACAACAAAATTTTTAATTTTGTCAGGTATTATCTGTGCCGACCGCACAGTGGCGCCCTCATCGTTTGTTTGGTTATTTCATACAATTTAGAATGAAAATGAAGAAAATAAGCACGTAACTTGTGCTTCACAAGATTATACGTTAATATTATTAGAAGCGGTAGTTTTATATTGTTTAGTTTTATTATAATCCTCAAAACGGAATATAGTGGCCACTTTTATCCGTTTTAAGGATTATAATGAACCTAAACAATATAAAACTACCGTTTCTAATAATATTAACGTATAATCTTGTGAAGCACAACTTAACATGCTTATTTTCTGCATTTTCATTCTAAATTGTATGAAATAACCAAACAAACGATGAGGGCGCCACTGTACGGTCGGCACAGTCTTAAAGATTACAGGAGCCCATACAAATCACATTTTTTTTAATAGGTTAGTTTTAAATAATTAAGAGATTCTGGTATTGAGATCTCATACCTGTACTTTGTTTTCTAGTTTCTATTAAAGTTGCAAATAGACATTTAGTTTCATTCACTTTCTAACTAATATTATAATCGTAAAAGTTTGTATATTTGTTTGTTATGCATTCATGCTAAAACGGCTGAAAGGAGTTGAAATTTGGCACATGGCCATGGCAATTTGACCATGACCTGAAGAAGGACTTAGCTTATTTTCATCCTGGATCGCAGACAAAGTCGCGGGTAACAGCTAGTGATAAATAACTATCAGCATTACAAATAGGCCATTATTTTAAAAGTATGGATGATAAATATATCATTAACTTGTCCATTATAAAACTCGCTAAGCATCATTTCTTGGAAATACTAAGACATGAAGTAGTTACTAATTCCAATTTATAGCTTGTCCAATTAGTCATTTATAATCATGAAAACTTATATGATAAATAAATAAGCAATTAATAAATTACATGATGACAGAGTTCAAAGGGCTTATTGGACAATTTATTTGCGTATAAAATTGTACTTTAAATAACTACTAAAAAGACATGCTACCTACCTCGGTGCAAATGTTTTATAGCCTCATCGTAGCAGTCCAGTTCCACCAAGGCTTGGCCCAAGAAGAAGTGGCCTTTGACCTGGTTGTTGTCTATGTCCAGTGCACGGCGACAGTCCTGGCACGTAGCCTCCCACCGCTTCATCTTCAGATGGCATAGTGCACGGTTTGTGAAGTACGTTGCCACGGATGGATTTTTAATCTGGAATGGTATTTATCTTGGGCCTTAGTTTAGTTTGAAGGTTACATAAATACTGTATTGACAAATCATCATCATCTGCCTAGCCTTTTCCCAACTATGTTGGGGTCGGCTTCCAGTCTAACCGGATGCAGCTGAATACCAGTGTTTTACATGGAGCAACTGTATTGACAAATGAACCATAGAAATATATTAAGGAATAATGTAAGTAAGCTACTAACGAAACATGAAAAGGAGTGTAACCGAAAATGGGAAATGGAATGAAATTAAATCAAATTGTTTATTCGGGTACTAGGATATTGGAATGACTTTTATACAGCATATTATTATTAAAATTATTAACTGCACCGTTGGTCTCATGGTTGCAAGCGCGACTGCTGAGTATGGGGTCCTGGGTTCGATTCCCAGGTCGGACAGTGTTATTGAGTTTTTCCATTAGGAATTTCTTAGTAACAGCCCGGAGTTTGGCGGTTTAATACCCCGTGTCTCGGAAAGCACGTAAAGCCGTTGGTCCTGAGCCTGATCTCTCTCCGGTCATGTCAGATTGCCATCCCATCGGACTATGAGAATAAAGGAACAGAGAGTGCACCTGTGTCTGCGTGCACACTTGTGCACTATAATATCTCCTGCATAACTGGCTAATCTCCGTTAAGATTGGCCACCGTGACCAAAATCGGTCAGGGAGGCTATTATTATTATTTAAAAAAATGGATGGTGTTTCCTATTTTACCACTCCAGAGAAGAAAGGCCAAAACAATGTTGTAGGTCAAAAGACCTATGGAAAGATGAAAATGGGGTTTAGCTAGTAAGGAAAAGTGCAGACTGTATGGAGCGAATACAAATAGTGAAAGTAGGCCAAGTGGAGTTAGTGTAAACAATTTTTATCTAACTCAATGCTCTACAAAAATGTAAAAATTTGCAAACTCAGAAGGTCAATTCTCATAATTTAAAACATTCAAAATCTAGTTGTAGTCTCATCTCGGCGACAAACAAATGTCAAAAGCTTGTCAAAATGTAGGGAAATTAGAAGTATTTTTGACAGATTGAGACTGAGATCAGACTGAGAACATTCTTAAAATTATTTGCATTGCCCCTCTGGTTTAATTGAGACTGTTGTGAATCATGAATAGATATTCAAACTAAGCAAAGTTAATGTGCACAATAATAGCGCAACATGTTTAAACCACATCATTAATATATAGTTTTGAGAGAGAGAATTATGACAGCATGTACAGTCAAAATAAAAATAAAAACAAAGGTAGATTGTCTTCGTTTGCCTTGCTTTGTGTGAAAAAGTGACCATGGTGAAGTTATGTGAAAAGCAATTAATACTCACAATAGCCTTTGTATAACAGGCCATAGCATCCTCAAAACGTCTCAGACTGAACATTCTGTTGCCCTGCTCCTTCAGTTCTTTATCGGTAAGGTTCGCCGTGGTATACGTGTGTTTACTCATTGTTCTTGCTATATTCTCACTTCTTTTAAGTCAATTTTGTCACAAATATCATTATTCAACTCAGGCGATATTGTGTAGTTTACGCAACTGTTTTTATTTGCACAAGATTAAAATTATTGTGATTATTTTTCTTCTAGAAAATTGATTGTCAGCTTTTGACATTTGCATATTATTGTTTTTGACAGTCAGATTTATACCGACATTCTCGTTAGAACGAATGGTTTTATTTATATTTTCAAGGCTGGCAACATTTTATATTTGTGTAAAAGGGCCTGTACAGAGATAGGCAAATACCCGGGCAGAACTTTGTATTTGCTCCGTGGGGCAGAAGGTACAGGCCGCCTGTACCTTCATCCTGGTGGTTTATTTTGGTGTGAGTCACAGACTATTTAGAGATGTGTGAGTTGCAATGCAGTCTTGGCAAACATGCGTTTCCTACGCCGTTTTACACTACTTCCTTTATAAGTATTCGCCAAAGTGAGTGTAGTTTCAGTCATAAACGACGGAGAAGTGAAATCGAGGAGTAAACCAAATAAAAGTTGTAGTATTTCTATACTCCTTAAGTTAGGTAGTAAACAAAAAAACCACGTGACGTGGTTTACCGACTAAACGTAATATTCAGTAAAGTTATGATGCTACGTCACAGTTGTACTCTTCAATGCTCTTCAACAATACAGCTATGACGAGCTATGACGTAGCATGACAACTGAATAGATTGGTTTAATTCTGTTTACGGCGGGTTTAATTAAGTTTAGTCGGTTAACCACGTCAGGAGGTTTTTTCGTTTACTTTGTTTTACTACGCAAAATACGCGCATTGACATGGAGTTGCGGACACCAGCCCGTTTTACTTTTTTTTTACCTATTAGTATAATTATATCATGAATAATTCTAAATTAGTTTACTCTATAAAAATTATTCAAAACCATGTCCCTACTTTGTTATGTATATTTGAAATAGTAAGTACATTTATTTTCCAGTGTGGTAGGGACATCAACGCGCAAACTGTAACCATGAATTCAGCACTGAACCCCTAAATGTAGAAACGTTTCGTCGGTTATCAAATAAAATCAACTGTTTCATAGAAAAATGCCATACCTACCACAGAACAGATAAAAGAGTATCTGTTCTGTGATACCTACGTGGTAAAAATATATGGAGCAGCAATTTTTTTTAAATAGCTGACGAATTTTCGATTTAGTGAATCTAATATGGTTGCGCGTCTATGTCCCTGTATAGTCGTGGAGGAACAGTAGAAAGAATTACCTAACTAATATTAATGTTATGTATGTATTTGTACTGTAATTATACTCCTTTCGTCTCAGAATACCAGATTCTGAAATATCTATATCTATGTAGAGATCATCTGATTTAAACTTGCTCGCCCTTTCAATGCTTGTTGCATACACATTTCTAATGTTAGGGGCGTGCAATTTTAAATTAGACATCTTTTTTATTTAAGAATTGGTCACAAGGTTATGAATATTTATAATAAAGAGGCTTTAAACCTAGTGCAGTTTATTTAAACTGAAATCCGAGTGATACGCCAATGAATGCGGACAAATAATAAAAAAACAAATAAATTATTTTTAGTGGCCAGAGATCGTACAAAACAGAGAGGTAAACCCAGCAGTGGGGCACAATGTCTAAGTAGGTTAACAAACAAAAATTAAATGTTTCTTTATGGTTGCTTTCCCGCCATTGCCCCAGCGATCATATTCTCAGGACTCAAGTAAGACGGTATTTTAAAGACAGGGTAAATATTCGAAAGGTCTTTAGTCCAGAGGCTGTAACGCTTTACTGTTTCTTTTGGAGCGTGCACCAAATTATAATCCGACATCATTTTTCTAGGTTTGGCAGAAGTGCTGAAAATAAGAACCTAGTCAATTAATTGATATACCTACTTGTCTAACGAAAGTAGCTGATAGATAGATCATTGATAGACACATGAGCAAGTTCATGTATTTATGGCTCGACGATCTTTTTCGTCGATGTGTCACCTTAAAAGTTCCATAAAGTAGTATTTTTTACGTAATGCGTTGTCAAATAAAACCGATTGATAGAATATGTTTACCCTTCCTATCAAAGGTTGTGCCAATTTGCGTTGCCATTAGGCTGCTGTGGTGACATCTACATCGCCACATGCGAGCTACGCTACGCACACCCTGACATCACGCAAAATCCTGCATGGCGCAAGCGAAGTTCGAGATGCTGTTAGCATATTCTAAATATGTTGGAAATGGATTATCGAATCCGCTGTTTTACGTAACCGTTAGCCGGTTTACAAAACAGCTCCGTTATGATAAGAAATTACTTGATTTGCACTCACATCATGATTGGATCTTTATACATAGGAGGATCAAGAGGAATTTGCATGCTAACTTTCATTAGGGGACAAGGAAAGTGCAAGTTGCCCAAAGAAAGTACACCGCCACTGCCACCTTCTTCCGTTTTCTAGAAGAATAAAGTTTATCTTCACAATGTATTTAACGTGTAGAATGTGCAAAGATCCCTCCCTCTTAACTTCTAAGAGTTTTTTTAATGTAAAGAGCCCTTTCGGTTGACAGAACAACATAAATTATAAAAATGTTGTGGGCTTCCTGACTTGTGCTGAAATGACTTTATGATATGTACTCAACTTTATTCTGTCTCACGTAAATATAATTATGTTTTCAATAAGGTGGAACACACCCAAAGTAATCTTTTGAGTACTCTACCGTCAAGCAAAAGATTACACCCGGGGTGGGCGGTGAAATTTTTTGCTTGACGGTTGATAACTAAGAGCAGTGAAGAGCAGTGGTATCGGCCCCGACTTACCGAATTGTTACAGGTCGTGAGTTCGAACCCAGACAGGAACTTTATTTTTTGTATTTAATTTCATCACCACTGCTCTCAAAACGGAGAAGGAAAACACAGTGAGGAAACAGGCATCTCCTAGAACCAAAAATTCGAAGATATGTGACATCCACCAACTCGCATTGGGCCCGCGCGGTGGATTATGGTCCACTCCTCCTCACAAAGAGGCCTGTTTCCTAGCAGTGAGAAGTATAGGGTGATTATACAAACCGGTTAAGTATACTCACTTGTCTCAACTTCTTGTGTTTCTTGGCATGTGCCAGTACGCAGTCGCACCACTTCCAAATGTTCTCGTCTGCAGCGCCACGCCTTTCCAGCCTCTCCGATAGGTCAGCCAGGTTGCGTATCGGTTTCTGAATCTAAATTAAATCATAAAAGCAATTAAAATCGTGTGCTCTATACTACGAAGTTATGTAGGTAGGTAGAGGTACGTCAAATAATTAACTTTATACAGGGTCAAACTAAATTAGCTAGCGAAACTTGACTTAGACGTGATGGATTTCGATATCTAAACATAATAAATAAAAAAACATGACTATTTTTTTTGTTGATCTGATAGACCTCTTTTACTGTAGTTACTTGAAATATGTAAGTTGAGAAAATCAGCTATTTTTGTTTTGACGTTTATAAGTATCAATACGGAATACCCATCATGTCTAGACAAAAAAAAATATTTTGATATAATTTAACATACTACCTTAGGTCGTTAACCCTAAAAAAATTATAGTCATGTTTTTTTATGCATCTTTGCATCATATTTAGATATCGATCCCCATCACGTCAGCGGAGTTTCGCTAGCTAATTTAATTTGGCCTTATTTAAGATCACAGTATTCGGATACTCGACTGGATGGTGCTTTTACCGAAATAAGATATCAGACAAGACTTGACTGCCTATTTGAACTAGTGGTCGCAGGTTCGATTCTCATGTCGGACAAAGCATTGGGTTTTTCCATCAGGATTTCTCAGTAGCAGCAGTTCGAACTTTTGAATCAACTTAGCAGGCGGAATGTGGGTGTTACCACTTCGGGAAATACAGTGACAGGCAAATTTTATTACGTTTTAAAAAAAATATGTATAGACGCCAGAACATCAAGCTACCCGAAACTGTCAAATTTTCCCAACCAACTTTGAGCCTTATACTTTAGCAATAAAGTTGAAAATTTATTAAAGACGTTTGACAGATTGTAGTAGCTTGATGTGCTGGCGTCTTTACAATGGCCGGCTTGGTCAGCTTTTCAGAAATGAATTGTCTGTGCGAGTAAGCCCCCGCGGATTTCTCGCTGGGTCTCAAGCTGGGCTGCTTCTGCCGCACATTCGGCGTAGGCAGCGTTATGCTCATCCCTATTGAGCTTTGTGGAGCTCGCTCGTTTGTATCGAAGAATTCCAGACTTGTGTCATGGCGGAGCAACAATTCCTGTAAACAATGAAATCATGTAAATTGAATTAAATAAATCATTTAATTCAGGCAACAAAGACCCATAACATAAATACCCTAATAGACTAATATACTATACATGACTTTAAAAACCACAAAAAAACATAACACACTACACTTGGGGGTTTATTTACAAACGATGATTAAAGTTAAGTGACGTTCAAACGTCAAAAAGTCTCTAATCACTACTTATCTTTAAGCAACGTTTATAAATAAAGGAGTTAGGACCTTAAGGGCTTGGTTTGCAGCGGAATTGTCCGAAAGGGTTACCGCCACCCCGGAACATAAAGGGCTAAGGAAGGAACACGGATGGGTTTTAGTCAGTAAGAGTCTGACACTCCCTTCTGCTCCACCCAGAGCGGGAGGGGTCATTTGATGATTTCCCATCCTCAAAAAAAAGAGGGTTTGGTTTTGGTAGTGCTTTTCTGTAAAGCATGCACACAGCTTCTGCCCAGAAATCTGAACTAAGGATTCGAAAAACCATTTTTTATGTAACTGATATGGCAACCTAAACTAAAATAACAAACTGCATCATTATTTGCCTAGCCTTTTCCCAACTATGTTGGGGTCAGCTTCCGTTTCTAACCGGATGCAGCTGAATTGAAATATTTTACTAAATAATTATGCTGAGAATCAGCACTTTTCGAACGTCGAAATTACATAAGACAGTCCCCCAAAACGCCCGCCCTTCACCACTTCCTACAGCTTTCGATGGGATGAAGAAGTGGCGCAACAAATTCCCCAGCAACGCAGCTATCTGTTCATTTAGAAAATACTTGACTCCCTATCTGACCTTCACAAACTGCTTCTCAAATAAAAATTAACAAGCAAAAATGTTATTTGATATTTTGGAGAGACCCAAAGTGGTGTTATAAGATTTACCAGTCTTGACGAATTGCAACTTTTTAGGCTAAGTATAATTGCTTCGGGTCGGCTTTGTTCACCAAATACTGCTGAGTAGAATGTGTCGACCCGAAAATTTTTGTAGCACCGCTCACATGTGTCTAATCTAATAAGAACGGGGCATGTTCGTTAGACTCTCGGCCAGCCCCAACCTAAAGCCTAAAGCTAAAGGTAGTAATTTAAGTTTTGGACTTTAGTTGTAGTTTCTAACGAAGAGGGAATCGACCATTACGGGAGTGAAAAGGGATTCAATTATACCCCTTACATGTAATATTTCATGATCGGCGTTGATCTTCGTCCTGGCTGCTAACTCGGCTCGGAGCTCGTCCACCAGATACGCCCAGTACTTGTTGACCTTGGCATAGTCACCGAGTTGGGCACGAGGGAGGTAAGAAAAGATCTTTTTGGCGATGGCTGATGGTAGCAGTTGCACCTGGAAAAGCAAAACCTTAATAAAACTGTAACTGGAACGGCCTGGCCACAACCTTGCCGATGTCAGCGGCAGCTAAACGCGGGGCGGCGAGCGGCAAAAACGAATATACAAAAATGTATGAATCATGCCACGACCCACCGCTCGAAGCATCAACGCTAGCAGCTAGACACCGCGCCGCTTGCCACTAAACCAAAAGTCGTAACCGGACGATAAAAGTGCACATAAAATAATGCTAAGTATTAGTCATTCATCGTCAGAATTAAGTATGAATGACAAATAGCTAGTGAAAAAAAATGAAACTCATATAAGTATCCCAGGTATACACAGACGGCTCAAAAACACAAAACGGTTCAGGTGCTGGCGTATACTCCCTTGACCTCAACATTAACTTTCACATACCACTAGGCACACACAGTTCAATCTTTTAATGTGAATGTATTGCCTTAACACAAGCTGTAACAGCAGTAAAGCGCTTAGGCATCCGGAACTACGGTATCAAATTCCTATCCGACAGCCTATCTGTGCTCAAAGCTTTAGGGAACAAACAAACTAACAACAAACTAATTTTTGAGTGCCATCTAGCCTTGGAGAGTTTATCGACGTTCAATCGCATTACCCTCCAGTGGATCAAAGGGCATAGTGGATACTTGGGCAATGATGCTGCAGATGAACTTGCGAAGAGAGGCTCTGATATGAGGGTGCTAGGCCCGTACCCACTTCTACCTCTGCCTTTCTCGCAATTTCGTGTGTGGATTCGCCAAAGATCGGCCGAACTCCATAACAACAGGTGGTCACGGGTAACAGACTGTAGACAGTCAAAATTAGCCTTACCAATGCTACACCCGCGATTAACCAAAAACCTTCTCAGCTTGAGTAGAAATAACCTTAGAATAATAATAGGAACAATTACGGGCTATAACCCCCTTAACAAACATTTTTCTAACATAGGCGCCACAGACAGTCCCCTCTGCAGGGGCTGCCTTGACGCCGAGGAATCAGCCGCCCACGTCATCCTGGAATGCGAGGCTGTGGCTTCTCAACGCGCAGAAATCCTCGGAACAGTGAGGTCACTCCGCAAAGCCTGTGAAGCTCCCAGGAAGCTTCTGTGCTTCTGGGCGGAGTTAGGCTGGCTCTGTTAGCCAGAATCCCCACGCACAACGGACCGAATGAGAGTCTAAGTGCGGAAAAGTCCCATCATCATCATCATCAAGTATCCCAGGTTTGCCATTTGGCATTGCCATTTTGGTGATATGGTGGTTGTCGTAGAAGAAAACAGTGAGTTTTCCATTATAAATTTCTCAGTAGTAGCCCGGAATCCGGATTTGGGCCCGATTGATAGCGATGGACTTGCTCCCACTATATAAAGGAGAGAGGGCACTTAACATACTCAACTGGTAAAATGTGGGTGTTTTATGCACTTCTGCGAGGAATACACAAGTGATGTTAAGTTTATTATGTGTGAACATCCGGGTTTAGAATACCAATTTGTTTTTTTTTCAGGTAGGTAAGTAGCTCCTCCGATGTCAATAACTCAGCAGAAATACAATATACAGGGTGGCAGGGACATCAACGCACGACCTGTTATCATGGATTCAGTAGGTATTCTAGACCCCCCAGCCATTTTAATTCGGCAGCATTATATTTCTCGCAGGAAACACGAGGAAAAAAAATCCACGTGGTCCCTTTCAGGGACTACAGCAGCAGTGCTATTCTGTAAAAAACTCACCGTGAAAACTAAGGTGAAGTGAGCTGTCATTCCACCTGATGTTAGGGATTGCCTCCCTTGATAGTTCACTTCACACTCACTTCACCTAAGTTATCACGGTGAGATTTTTACAGAATCGATAGGCAGGGACCACGGGGAATATACGAAATACCTACCTATTAAAAAAAGAAACAAATTACGTACCTACTAGTAGATATATTTTTTATAGTCTTTCCTTTCGGAGTTTCCAGGTAATTTAAAAAAAAAAATCTCTGGGTGCGTGATTAACGAATTCAAACTTCACAATAAGTCTATTGCTCTTTGCCATATTGAGTACTTGTACCTACTAATTTCAATGAATATTTGTCACAAATTGCACACTTACTGCTTACAAAACCACCACACTGTCCGTTCGTCACTGCGGCGCATTCGTGACTGTTTGTTTACCGAGTGTATACCGAACTCGAGGCTCGTAGTATGATTGACTCGCGTTCCGACCATTTGTATGAAGATAGAATATTGTAGATAACATTACCATGCCCTAACGTAGATATTTTTCGCCGGATACAGTTTGCTTATCGATGTCCGTACCACTCTGTATAGGTCTTTTATACTTTCAATAGATAATACTAACTAAATCTACAGTTTCGATATTTTCAGGTTTCGGCCGGTTGACTTTCCAGATCTTTCGCTTGGAGCCGTCGTTGAAAGTCATCTCCAATTCCTCCAGTTTCAAACTGTCGCGCATCGATTTGATTGTTCCATTCCACATCGTCAAATTTGCGTCCAACTGTAAAATAGTTTGCAGTGTGATGATGACGATATATTTCATTGCTTACAAAAACTTTATATATTTTAATCTAGAAAATTTGTGGGCGAAAGCAATTTGATTCTGGATTCTCTCTCAATTTGATTCTGAATTATGCTTGTAACCTTAATAGTTAATTTTGTACATTTTGCTTAGCACCTAGTTTTTATCTGTTTAGATAGACTCCGCATCATAATTGCGATAAACAAATACCTACGCGACAAATTTTAGGGCGACAGTACGTGATGTCTGCCATCAGTGGTGCATATCAGATCGACGTACCTACTTTAGAGCGACTGATTATTTTCTCGAAAAAACGACAGGAACTTTTGATCGGCGAACGATAGTCCGACACAACTTTCACTCGACACACTGAAGTGCGACAAACATTTCTATATTCTGTTGCTAATAGCAAATTTGTTTGTAGAAATCGTCACGTAACGCAGAATCGTTATGCCCCCTCCATGCGAATTTATTTTTCTGTAGTTAGTAGATGATAGTTTTCATGACTTGAGGGTTTTAGAGCCGATAGCGAGGTCCAAATGAAAATCCTTTAAAACTTTATGAGAGCATCTCAAAGTGTATACTAGATGGCTCTGTATTAAAAACGCGTAGTAAATTCACACCTCTCTCTCTCCCTTCTTTTATACAGGGTGTCCCAATATAAATATAGAAACGTTTGTTGTGCTTTATATTATCGAGCGAAAGTTGTGTCGCGCTATCATTCGTTCCGTCAAAAGTTCCTACATCCTGGCGCACCACTGATAGTCGACATCTTGTACTTGTGCTCTAACATTTGTCGTGTATTTGTTTGTCGCGACTATGAAGCGGAGTCTATGATACTACTTATACCAACCGCTTTTTGTGCCTCTGACGGCGGCGGCGGCGCAGAAGTATTAGAGCCAGCTTGTTTCGCGTCACCTGCTGCTGCTGCATCACGGTTCTGTGACTGGTCCGTTTTCTAAAACCGAATATGACAGGCTAGCGTTTTTATTTTAATGGTTACAATATACCTATAAAAGAAATTCTATAATTTTGTCTAAATACAACGCCAAAGTCGCTGAAAACGACTCAAAACCTAAAAATTCCAAAACATGTGTTTGCAGTCTGACAACTGCAACCACTGCAGATAAAAATACAGGTTGAAATTTTAATTACCATTTTCCTCTTAAGGGGACATTGTACTCATCATTAACAACTTTTACTATGGGACCAACATGGAATCGCGAAAAAAAATCAGCTGTTCCCTGCATTTTGAGGAAAACGGTGATTAAAGTTTCACCCTGTATAAGTTTAGTAGTAGTTTTTCTGCTTCTACAATAGTACGACACAGGTGCTACATATTCCAGTAGAAGACTGCTGAGTTATTCTGTTAAAATCTCACCGTGAAATCATAAGTGAAGTGAGCTGTCAATAATGTAAATCATGACACTGACAACTCACTCCACGGTCACCTCACCTAAGCTTTCACGGTGAGATGGTTACAGCCGATCGATTCTGTAAAAATCTCACCGTGATAACTTAGGTGAAGTGAGCTATCAATAGTGAGAATACCTAACATAAGGTGGAGTGACAGCTCACTTCATCTAAGTTTTCACGGTGAGATTTTTACAGAATAGCACTGCAGAATAGCACTGCTGTACATATACCTACTTATCTATACTAATATACTAATACTAATATACTAATTACTATATTACTAATACTAGTAGAGTAACACGTAAGTTACAACTTAATAAACCTGTCATTCAAATTAAAGTAGATAAATACAGGTTATTTAATGTCATACTTGTTGAGCAACTTGGTTGTTGACCACGATACACTCCAGGAGATTCTTCAGCAACAGATCCCGATTGCGTTCGAACAGCCGTTGCGCGTATCGCAGCACCTCCCACATGGCCGGCCCACCAGCCACTGTTGTCAGCTCGGCCAACACTAGGGCTTGAGGCTCCTTGAATTAGTAAGTACAGTTTTGTGAAAAAGAAATGTTATTCCTCGCTCTCATAGGAGATGGTAAGATTTTAAGCTTATTTTATAAAATCTTATCTTGTCGGCTAATCAGCCGACGATCAAAAAATAGTAAAAGTATCTCTTGCTACAGGCTGATAATAATGATTACCCGTAAATAGTTAAACTTTGCTAGTTAGATTCACTTTAATAGTCATGCACAATGCCAGTTCACTAAAAAACGATTTTTATCAACTTTTAAATAGGTATGGCTCAACAAAGTTAGTCCGCATTCATAACATATATCGGCTGTCCCATTTCAAAACCTAGTAAGGGACATTTTTTTTAAAAATCGTTTTATTGCATAACCTTAGTCTAGGTTAGCAAGTTTATGCAATAAAACGATTTTAAAAAAAAAATGTCCCTTACTAGGTTTTGAAATGGGACAGCCGATATGTATACATACAGCTTAAAATTTCGGTTATTCCGTTTACCACCCCAAAAAATGCACCATAAGGAGGATACGCGGAAACACATGTCCAAGAATCCACTCAAAACCCATAAATTCCATTCATCCAACTAGGCTTAAGGTGGATTCTCGGATATGCCTTTCCGCGTGGCTTAGGGTGAATGTTTTGAGGTGGAATAACCGAAAAGTTTAATAGTCTACCAGGTATTTGACCTGCTGTAAGTGCTGTAACTACATTATCTACTTATCCAGGAAGGTTCAACCAAATTGCTAATGAAATCAATGTTGCTATTGTAAATAATTGTTAAAACAACGAAATAAATATTTAAGTTTTATTTTTAACTAGCTTTTGCCCGCGGCTTCGCTCGCGTTAAATTCGGGGTAACACGGTTAAAAAAAAAAGTAGCCTATGTCACTCTCCATTCCTTCAACTATCTCCACTTAAAAAATCACGTCAATTCGTCGCTCCGTTTTGCCGTGAAAGCCGGACAAACAAACAGACACACACACTTTCACATTTATAATATTAGTATAGTATGGATAATGTTAAAAGCTAACCGGATCAAGTGAATGAATCCAAATGCGGTCGTTTTTCATGACTTGTGCTAGAGTGTGGGCTGACGTGGCCGTTCTGTTGTGATCCATTGGCACCTGGTCGTAGCTGGTATACACGTGTCGCCTGCGGAAGAAATATTCTTATTATTATTAGAAATTATTATTAATCTCGGTCATTAAACTTACCTATGACCACTGCTGGAACACAGACCTCCTCTCTTAGAGAGGGCGTGGGCTGTAATCTACCACACGGACCCAGTGCGGGTTGGTAGATGTCATCGAATTTTTTGTCTCTACAACTCGTACTCGGGGCCGTTATCACTGAGCCACCATTGCACACTGACCACTGCTGGACATAGACATATCCAAAGTTGGGCCTATAACAAACGGTTTTGCGCCCTTGGCATTTAAACAATTATTACAGAAGAATAAAAAATAAAATCAGCAGTGACCAACGCTATGTCGAGATAAGTGAACATATGGTCATGATAGTTAGACGTGATCAAGAGGGCTAATGGAGTCAGCATCTACTTATGGTCCACATTGCAGAAGACCGTATAACTCGGATAAGTGTCGTATATGGTCGCAATCATTGAGGGAACGACGAAGAAAAGAAGAAAGAAGTGAACGTATGGATGAACAGATTGTTTTCCACGATTTCAATGTTGGTCCCTAAGTTTTTCATAATTATGAATAGGCACAATATTAACCCCTTCAGGTTTTCAGTTATTTGGTTTACACCTTTTAGTTTTTGCAGCTCAAACCAATAGCTGATTCCACTAAAGCAAATCGTGTCCAAGAAAAATTCCATAACTCATTTTAAGCCGTAGATATGAGTGGAGGAAGACCAAAGATATTATGGATGGAATGTGCGAAAGATGATATGGCTATAAAGGCCTACTGAGATTACGGCTAATAGAGATGTAGAGAGTAGGTATGGATGAGGAAGACATGCTGCGCCAAACCCAAATAAATTGGGATAAGGGCAGAAAGTCGGCGGCGAGATGGGCGGACGATATTGGTGCCATCGCGGGTAGAGCCTGGATGAGGCTGGCACAGGAGCGTGGACATGGATAGATAAGAGACGCCTATGCTCAGCAGTGGGTAAAGTCAGCGTGTGGATGAAGATCGCAAGGGTACTATTATTTGTGCTATGCTACACATAAGTATTGTGATAGTTTAGGCAAAATATGTTTTTGTATTGTATTTATATGTGTAGTATTAAATATATAAAAGTGTAGTATTTAGTTAATAAGTTATATAATAGTGGTTCTGTGTTATTGTTATGTATAAGATTTATATAATTTGGGATAGTTATATGCTATAAAAGTTCCTTATTAGGTTAATTTAATACTGTAAGCATATAAATACCACACCATCGCATTAGGTTAATCCTGTTATGATAGTTGTAAAGGTAATTATAAATAAATAAATAAAAGACATTAAGTTGATGATGATGGTGACGATTTTGAGCCACGCTATCTTAAGCTCATCAGGCTTCACCCTTAAGTAACAATGCAGTAGTTTGTAACTAACTCGCTAACAGACAGTACAGCATCCTTAGGCCGGCAGTTCCATATAGACTTGAGGAGGAGAGACAGAGCCCATGCACTGCGCACGTCGTGAAGCAGAGCGAGTAAGTATTTCTTCTTGTTCGGGTAAGATATGCGCGCGAACCAATATTTGGTATCCAGGAGATGCTTGCTGAAGGTGAGGGCGTCTTTTGAACTGTCGATGTTCTCTGTGTTTAAGGAGAAAAGGGTTTAAATGCTTGTTTTATTTCGCTAGTCCAAAGAAGATTAAAGAGTAGGTATTTACTTTGTACTCTTGTACATAAAATAGGATCGTAGCAGGTGGCGTTCTGTAGTTTCTGCCTAGACAAAAAGCGTGAGTTTATGTATGTTTATTGTATGGACTCCTGAAACTAAAGAAAACTACTTTTCTGAAACGTAGGTAGGTATATACCTACATAACTAAGTATTCCTTTGTTTTAGACGATTATATCGCACCAAGACAAGGGCAGGACTGCAGTTTTTGTGATTTCACAGGAGAGTTGTTTTGAGATTTTTTTTACATTCAATACCGTATTGTTCTTTTGAAGTAATTCTTCCATGCATAAAATATGCTTTTTTTTTATTGGAGCATGTTCTTACAGGAGTAAAATGTGTTCTTTTTATATACCAACATATATACAGAATTGAGTACTTTTATTATTACTCTTAGTTTTTGGATAATTGCTATAAAAACTAAAATATTTGAGTCGTTTTATGATTTTTTGACAATATCATGCCCTTGTCTTACCGAAGGTGCCTTAAAGCCTGTTTCATATGTTAATGAATGTAATTGGTGTTACCGTTTTAATTAACAAAAAGCATAATATAGGTAATTAATAAAAATCTTAAATTAGCTCATGACAGACAACGCACAGCCTAAATACAAGAGTTCCTTTTATATCGAAGGTGAATTTGAAGGTGGCATTAAATAAGGTTTTCAGAAGGTTAGATATCAATGCAATCTAAAAAATCTAAACTATAATAAAGCTGAAGATTTGTTTGTTTGTTTGAACACGCTAATCTCTGGAACAAGCAAACGGATTAGAAAAAATATTTTTGCATTTGACAGTTCAATGCTTGAGGGTATTAACATAACGCTACGCGCTAGGGCCGAGCAAAAGAATGTTAAGGGCCTATACTACCTCAAATGGCTTAGCATGATCCTCCGATAAGTCGAAAATACTGCAGCATTAATTTTGAAATAAATATATGGTAAAGTTAAGGATTAATGCTAGGTCTGTCTGTCTGGTATGTTGAGACAAAAACACGATTTCATAAAATTTTCTCGATAGAAAAAAAATCCAAAGTTGCCTCCAAACCGAACAATAAACCGCTGGTATTCAAACTATACTTGAAATTAGATCATGAAACTTTGTATACTAACCGAACTAACTATAAAGCAGGTCTTATGTTATTTACTTTTTTTTAATTACCATTATTTTCACCGTAAAAAGCAAATACCTAAACTATTGGCGCTGCCTGCCGCCTAGCACCGCACTCTGTCTCGCTCTCACTCAGTCCGCGAGCAGCCTATCTGTTCTGTTAAAATCTCACCGTGATAACCTAAGTGAAGTGAGCGTGAAGTGAATTATCAATGGAGGCAATCCCTATCATCGGGTGGAATGGACAGCTCAGTTTTCACGGTGAGATTTTTACAGAATAGCACTGCAGTATCGTGCGAGCGAGATAAAGAGTGAATTTTAGCTGAGGTAGTGTAGGCTCTTAAGGGCAGGCGATGCGATGCGACGGGGTGGATCGGGAGAACAAGAAATTTCACGCGGACGAAGTCGCGGGCAGAAGTTAATATAAAATTTATAGAAATAGACTGAATATATAATTAAGGGATGAATCGAGCCGTGTGCCCGATGGGATATCCCATGGCTCGTTAAGTCTTACACCCTGTATTATACCGTGTCTTGTAGCGCGATAACACATTGAAAGTGTATAAAATAATGTTAAACATACCACAAGTCATATCAGCTAAAATCAAATCGTTGATTAAATGCACTTGTTTCGTTAACTCCGCAAACGAAGTCATTCTAACGCTTTGTTGCGTTTTATCACTTGCTTTACAAAATATAAACTATCCACCTATTTACAAAAAAATATCGTTGTCAAAAACTGACACTGAGTCAATGTCACAATAGTTTTTTTTCCTTTTTTTACAAATAAACATTCAATGCCAGTTCATTGCCAGTGCATACCTACCTACAGCACCTACACAACATATTGATTAATACTTAAATAAAAAAACTTTGCATACAGGGTAAGCTAAAAATAGTTGGCGTACATAAATAGTGTTGTTGATTGTAAGCAATTTACTTGCCGGCTGCAACAACAGGGTCAAGATTACGACGAACACTACGCAGTTCGTGTACGTATGTATGATGTTCCAGTTACGAATGCCCGGCGATGCTCTGTCAGTCAGAAGCTGCCATGACGCGCGAGGACACGCGGTTCCTATCACAAACTGTATCAGTCAAATCAAGTGCGAAAAGTGCCACTTTCTGTAGGTTCATCTCCGTTGTTATTTTAGCGGCGTTCGTCGCAGTTACATACTTCCTTATCAGAAGACCGTATGACTCGTTAGGCGATCCTTCTGATCAATATATTGTTAAAAACGTCCCGAGAGTCTACACCCGGTTAGAGGGAGAGGTGGATCCTGAGGAGAGGGATGTATTTCAAGGGTTCCGTACGTCCTTTCTGCCGCCCGAAGAGATAGTGCTTGCTCGGTCGAATGAAAATTCTAAACGAGAATATTACGAGGGTAATGTGACCAGTGACATTCTGTTAAGGGGTTCTTCAGACAAGCAGCATGCGACACCCACCAGGGTGAAGCGATTAAGCCATTTCACGTTCACATCACAAGACTATGAGTAAGTTTTCAATCTATATAAAAGCTTTTTAATACTACTACAACTTTTTTTGTGAAACAAATGTTCAAAAGTTTCTTATTGCATACCTACCTGGTGAATTTAGGAGAATTTTCTACTCACTTTTAGCAAAGAGGGACCTCATCGGGTGCATAAGGATGAGGGAGGTGAGGACAATGATGAAGACAATGAAAGTGAAAGTGAGGCTGAAGAGGAATACGAGAATTCAGACTCTAGTGATCAGTATGACGACGAAGATGCAGATATTGAGAGGTAACCCCTTAAAATAAGGGTCCTGAAATAAATAAATAAATCAGCCTGTGTTGTCCCTCTGCATAGAAAGGGTCCTAGTAGCAGTACTTAAAAAAATCATAAAACATAAAAGCTTACCCATACAAACTTTGATTAATTAATCTCTTACATAATAATATATTGTTATGTACTTAATATATAATTCGAATCTTTGTTGCAAACAGCGAAACGTTTTTAAGTTTTTCGGGTAGTATAACTAGTTTACTTAGTTTGCGATGTTTTTCTATTTAACTGAATTTGCTGCATAACCCTTCAGCCAGATATTTTCCATTCATAGAAAAACAGCATGAACAATCTTATTATAACTTTAATTTATCGATCTAAACTGCGACTGTTCCAGTACGAAGTACCTACAACTTTGTAATGAACCAACAGTTAACATTTTTATAGCTTCTAAAATATATAAAACCTGCATCAGAAGTAATCCTGCGAAACATCACATAAACACCATTTCTCAGACTGAACTAAACTGACACGCGTCTGCCGTACAAATTGTTCATAATACTGCTTGATTGAATAGCATAGTTCGCCCGGAGATGCACGTGGATAGAGGCCCATTAGATGACGTCGTGGAGCAGATCCGTGGCCAGCCTGAACTGGAAGAAGCTGAGATGGTCTCCTCCGCACACATATACAAGCCATCCAAGTCTTACACAGGTAATTTAAAACAAGTTTATAATTTATTCTAGCGGCCTGCCCCTGCTTCTCATAAATTTAGGACTTGACAGATTTCATTATTATATGTAACTAGCTGACCCCGCAAACGTCGATTTGCAAAAAAGAAAATAGATAGTAGCCGACTCTCAGACCTACCCGATATGCACTCAAAATTTCATGAAAATCGGTCAAGCCGTTTCGGAGGAGTATGGTAACTAACACTGTGACACGAAAATTTTATATATTAGATAATATTAATGTGTTATACACATAAACCTCCTGGAATAAATTGTCTCTAATGAAAACCACATCAAAATCTGTTACGTAGCTTTTCGTGTACATATATTTATTATATGTGTGTCTTAGCTGTAGCTTCTAAATGAATTACGAAACACAAGAGGCCAAGCTAAGATGTATAAAGTTATACCTGGTTGGACCTCTGCTTTATTGACTCAAACCGTCAAATGAGCAATCAGTTTATTCCTAGTTCCTACCAGTCAGTCGCAGGTAATTCTAGAACCACTAAACAATTCTACTGTCCATTGTATGATCGAGAGCTAAATCAATTCGATAATAGTTTGTACGTTGTGTCACGAATTATCCAATTGACTCTTGTCAAAAACGAGCCAAGGTTAGTCGTACGTCAACGTTCAAGTCCTACACAATCAAGGAACCTAATAGTACTCTGAGGACCTAATTTGAACATCGCAAGTTCAGACATATATACATGTGTCTAAACTGACGATGTTCAAATATTTCCCAACTATTTTTAATCAGGTATTCATGCATTCTGGAAGGGCCAAGGTGACAGAGATCAGATCAGAACTACACAAGCAAATATAATGAAACAATACATGGACGCCGAAGCAGATCCGTGTCACGACTTTTATCAGTATGCCTGTGGGAACTGGCCTGCGCTCAATCCTATCCCGGCTGATAAAGCAGGGTTTGTTATTGTCATTTTAATATCTCTACTGTTGTGTATCCAAGAAGCAAGTGTAATAACATGTTCATCCTTTTCAGATACGACACCTTTGAAATGCTCCGAGAAAATCTAGATACTGTCTTAAAAGAATTATTGGAATTTAAAAGTAAGGATAAGATACCCTGCAAGTATCCAGGATCGAATTTAGATTTAGAAGATAATTTCTTACTGACGATGAAGCTTCCGCATGAGGACTCCGCGGCGCCGTTTCACTCTGAAGTTTCGGCCACACTAGAATCTCGTTCAAAAGATTTATTAAATAACACCGCAGCTGAAGAATACCGCTACAATTGCAAATATAAGGAAAAAACGCAAATTTTATACCGCATTCGTAGATATTTAGACAAAAAATCAAAACAAGTAATGAAACCAATATTTAAAATGGAAACGAATTTTCGAAAGTACATGTCACGTAATCACAAATTTAAAAAGGAAAGAGTGAAAAGATTTGTAAAAAAATCTGATGCAGCACCTAAAAATAAAGTATTTAGAAGAAAGTTTATCATTAAGTCTAAACAAACACGAAATGGTAGAAGATTAATGGCGTACAGTGCAAGATTTAAAAGACGAAGAGAAAGAGAAACTACATTATTAGAAGGAAAAAAAACACCGTCGCCAACAACCCCGTTAGCTAAAACTACCAGGGATTATTCTGGGGACGACCCCGCAAACGGCGATGCTGCACTGAAAGCAAGATTCCTCTTCAAATCTTGTATGAATTATGGAATCCTAGAAAAGCGTGCACATAAACCGCTGGTGGATTTATTAAACCTTCTCGGTGGCTGGCCGATCCTAAGCCCCGTCTGGAATTCTACCAATTTTGACTGGCTGGAATTAATGGCAAAACTGAGGTTATACAATAACGATATTCTTATATCAGAATGGGTTGGCCCCGATATTAAAAATTCGGATGAATATGTTATTCAGTTTGACCAAACGAGCTTAGGTAAAGTCAGTTTTCCTCTTTTAATTTTGAATACTCGTTTTTCCATGTTCTTACTTATTCAATATTTACATTTTTAAATATTTTTATAAAAAAACATTTAAACAACTAGCAGCGCCCCGTGGTTTCATCCGCATAAGTGTCGATCCCGTGGTAATATCGGGATAAAAACTATCTTATGTCCTTTCCCGGGACTCAAACTATCTCTTTACCAATCTAAATCGGTTCAGCGTGAAGAGGTAACAGGCAGACATACAGACAGACACACTTTCGCATTTATAATATTAGTATGGATTGTGATCCGCCGGTATCGGGAGCAGGGTGGTTAGGGCTCCAAGGACAAGAACCTCCTCACAATGCGAGCCGTATCAAGGAGTACTGCCTTCTGAATCAGACCTTTGAACCAACCGCATAACGAGAGCCTCAAGAGAGATGTTGATCGAGGCTTTCGGCCATCAGTCCATTGGCTGATACGACAATCGGCACAATGACAGCCGAGCTCACTTATTTTTACTATTATTAAATTAACTTCGTTTATAATCATGTAATTGCAGGATTACCAACACGGGATTATTTCTTACAAGAATCAAATAAAGTGTACTTGACCGCTTATAAAAATTACTTAATGAAAATTGCAATATTACTGGGAGGTGATGCTAACCACGTTAAAAAAAGTGCGGATGAACTGATTGAATTTGAAATAAAGTAAGAGTCCTATTCATAATATACACTAGACTTTCATATCTTTAAAGAAATCAATTTATCTTAACTTTTCCTTGTAGATGTGAAAGTTTGGAACCGATGTCTTCCATGTATTTTTTGTACGGCGTTGATAGCCGCGCTATAATATTTCACTTTTGCAGCTATCTTCGTGTCGTTTGATACATATTTTTTTCCTAATAAAACTTTTATTTATTTATATTTATTATTATTAACTTTTACCCTATAGTATTTATCTCAAAACATTTGAAATCGAATTAGGTAGTAGATAATGTTTCCCACATTTTCATAATAAGATAATTCCATAATTTCACGAAAAAATATCAGTCTTGTCAAATATTTCAGACTTGCAAAGATCACGTCAGCGCCAGAAGACAGAAGGAATGTATCGGAACTGTACCGAAGGATGCCACTAGGGAAGCTAGAGGAGCTGGTGCCTGAAGTGAAGTGGAGACGATACCTATGTATCGTGATGAACAGGACCGTGCACCCTAATGAAACAGTTGTACTGTTTGCTCTGTGTTACGTTAGGGTAAGTACCTCTTTACCCTACTGTTACGTGAGTTAATCCTTTCCCAGTCCAGGGACATATGTACATAATCAGTAGCAACTAGAGATGGGTTCTTGCCTGGGCATTTCGGGACGCATTGAGTAAATTCCCAATAAACTCCCAATAAGTGCCCTGTTTTGGTACGTTTATCGGGCGTAAATGGACGTTTATTAGGCATTTACTCAAATTTTTACAAAATGCCCAGACAAAAACCCATCTCTAGTAGCAACGGCTTTCATTTTGACATTTTGTTTTCATTGTTGAGCGGACAAACTTTTCGAACATTATGAAGTGATGGATTAAAAATGATTTTTAGATTGAGATGAAAAGTATGTTTTGCAATTAGGGTGTAGGAAGTCAAAATTTGGATTTTGAGCAAGATATTTTTTCCAAAGTATAACATTATTATTATTGGAAAAAAATGCACTGAGCTGATTTTGATCCAGATTAAAGCAGCAATACCTTCATATTTATGCAAAAAATATTTTCTCAAAGACAAAAAAGATTAAACGTGAGACGAATCATACCTTTATTTAATTCTTTCATTGGCAGCATTTAGTTCAATTGATACATGACACTGACCCGAGCATTTTGGCAAATTACCTACTCTGGAGATTCGTGAGGCACCGGGTCAACAATCTTGATGACAGATTCCAATCTGCCAAACAACAGTGAGTAATCTTGTTTGTGACCTTAAGATACTACGATATTTTTTTTTTAGTTGCCGAAGTTAACTGCAAGTCGATAAATAACCAATAGTTCTACTGCAATATTCGCAAATATTTTCCAGATTTTACTTCATCCTATTCGGACGAGAGCAAGCACCCCCAAGATGGAAGAACTGTGTTTCACAGGTGAACTCCAACATGGGAATGGCATTAGGCTCCATGTTCGTCAGGAAATACTTCGACGAAATGAGCAAAAACGACACATTATACATGACAAGAGAGATCCAGCAGTCATTCAGAGAACTACTACATATGACTGATTGGATTGATGATAAAACGAAGAAGTTAGCAGCACACAAAGTAGACGCCATGATGCTGAGAATAGGGTACCCCGACTTCATATTGAACAAAGAGGAACTGGATGACAGATATAAAGAAGTGAAAATACACCCAGACAAATACTTCGAGAACATTCTAAATATACTGCAACATTTGACGAAAATGGAGCAATCGCGGTAAGTACCAAATCAGGTAAAATTAAACCCTTGTACATTGCAGAAAGTGTACTGCAGTTTGGTATCAAATATCTAGTTGACGTAACATGTTACCTACCCACCGTCAGTGTGTTACTTGCCCACTGTCAGTGTGGCAACTCATCTCTAAACCAGTAATGCAGGTAATCAAGTAATCAGATACGTGCTTGTGTTAGTAATACGGCGTATCATATACACATGCATATTTATTAGGACAAATTGTTTCAATTTGATGATGTGTTAAAGTCATCATTGTTCCGTTGCAAAAAAGGAACGGAGCTATTACGTCCTGTATAGCTCTATCTTTCTCTTTAACTGGAACAATGATGGTCACAAAACGTTGTAATACAGCCTCTGCTTTAATGTCAGTATCGTAAAATTTTGGTATACAATAAAGTATATTCTATCTCATCTTACTATTCTGTGATTTCGTTTTAGAATTGGCCAGCCGGTTAACAAAACACTATGGAACACGGCTCCAGCTGTGGTCAATGCGTACTACAGCCGCAACAAGAACCAGATCATGTTCCCAGCAGGTATCCTGCAGCCTCCCTTCTATCACAGGCACTTTCCCAGGTCTTTGAACTACGGTGGAATTGGAGTTGTTATAGGTAAATTATGTTTTGTTATGTTCGAAATATTATTAAACGTCATTCAGCACGATGTTATCATGTACTATATCAAGGTGTGTAAAGGCAATAGGAATCCCCATTAGCTTTACAGACATGAATTATTACAAATAAAAATCTCTACCAATTTAAACCGAGCATGGGAACATCTAGGACATCCTAGAACCAAAAATTCGAAGACATGTGACATCTACCAACCCGCACTGGGCCCGCGTGGTAGATTATGGCCCACTCTCTCTCATAGAGAGGAGGCTTGTGTCCCAGCAGTGGGAACATTATAGGCTGATTATGTTATGGAAACATGTTTTTTTTAATACTGAAAGGGGGCCCCGCTCTTGACCTCGATCACGCCTGATGGAAAGCGATGGATGAAGACTATGATGGAACAAGCGTCTGACCAACTCTTTGGGGAATACAAGCGTGACGTTATGTTCTCTACTCTCTCATTTTAGCTTTTCATTTCATTCACTTCATAATAAGCTTCGTCCTTGTGTTTCCAGGTCACGAGATAACCCACGGGTTCGACGACAAAGGCCGTCTGTTTGACTGCGATGGCAATCTTCACCGCTGGTGGTCGGACTCTGCGATAGAAGCCTTCCATCGTAGTGCGCAGTGCCTGATCGATCAGTACGGACGATACGTCGTGCCTGAGGTCAATATGAAGCTGGATGGTGTTAATACTCAGGTGAAATATTATATTATACATATGGCTTGCAAATTCGTTTTTTTTTTTCGGCAGCTTCGCTCGCATGGTTGAAAAAAATATGCAAAAATACATACATAGAAACAACATACAAAAAAAAAACGCGAAAAAGCGAAAGCACCGCCCATTGTATATTTTGTAGTGTTTGATATATCTTTCTTGTTGTATGTTTGTGGTGTACAGAGGCCAGCACATCAAGCTACCCCAATCTGTCAGATTTTCCCAATTGAATATGAACCTTATTCTTTTGTGCTAAAGTTGCAAATCTATCAAAGAAATTTGACAGATTGGGGTAGGTTGACCTGCTGGCGTCTGTACAATAAAGTATATATAAATAAATAAATAAATAAATACAAAACCGAAATTATCTTCGCGTAAAAACGCGACGGCTGTCTATTAGGATACGGGGTAATACGTCACTTTTCGTTAGGAAAACCGGAAAGCGCCCCATTGGTACGACCTCACGTTCGGGTTCGCCAAACAAAATGTTTGGAACAGCTAAACAAACTACTTTCATAATGTGCATTAATTCAGTTACACATAGTGTACCAACATCCATTTTATAATATAGATCCAATGAGTTACATTAGGCGATTGAGAATTATTGTCTCGTCTATAGGGGCTTTGGTTCAGTGCCCGAAACGGCGACTTCTGAGCACCTGTTCCAACCCGAAGTCGGGCGATTTTGTTGAGTTCCGTTGGAAGTTTTTAAGTAGTAGCCCGGAGTCATATATGGGAGATTGAATGCTGGTCCACAAATTAAAGGTCGCTCAGCGCGCTATGGAGCGAGCTATTGGCCCCGATACTGCTGTTCACAAACTAAACTAAATTTAAGTTCAATGCATCTTTTTCTTTGTATTTCATTAAGAAAAGGACAGAAGATAAATATTAGTTTAGTCCTGTCAAATTATTCAGCGCTTGACGTAAATTGACGTATTTTTAGTAGCCAATTTTTTAATCACGTCTAAACTTGTCTATGGATTATCTAATTTGACAGGACTAAACTAATATTTATCTTCTGTCCTTTTCTTAATGAAATAGAAAGAAAAAGATGCACTGAACTTAAATTTAATTTAGTTTGTGAACAACAGAATCGGGGCCATTGTCGAAGTCTCTTTGAAGGATAAAATCGGGTAGGTATGAGATTATCCGGAAAAGAACCGGAATTATCGACAAAGCTTACAGAGTAAGCAAACTGAAGTGGCCGTGGGGCGGCCATGTCTATCGAAGGATCGATAGCTGGTGGAGCAGACGAGTCCTGGAGTGGAGAACGCGTATCGACAAGCGTCTCAGAGATGGACGGACGACCTAAAGAAGATGGCTGGGACGGACTGGATGCAGAAGGCGGAGGATAGGGTGTTGTGGCGCAGCCTGGGAGAGGTCTATGTCCAGCAGTGGATTACAATAGGCTGAGTTGATTGATTGATAGCCCAGTTGATGGCAATATCCTCGCCTCTAATTTATGGGATCTAAACTTTGGCAGAGTGTGGGTGTACTCTAAGCTTCTGTTTAACCCCCCGGGGAATATGCGGGGAATAGGCGCTATTTTATGTTAACCTTCTTGTCTTCAGGGCGAGAACATAGCAGACAATGGTGGCGTGAAGCAGGCATTCCGCGCGTACCTGCATTGGGTACAACGACACGGCATCAAGGGTGAAACACTGCCCGGACTCAATCATACTCACACGCAGCTATTCTTCCTCAACTTTGCACAGGTGAAACAAGATGTTGATTACAAGTACAACCGCAGACAATGGCAGTCGACCACTTGTTTTGGCGGTTGACCGCCAGGCGGAAGAGACTAAGAGAGCTTTCAAAACGCCAGCATGTTAAAAAAATCTTTGAGGGTGACTATGAGAGCTTCTTGCACTTATTGCTTCTGTTAGAAGGAATGCTTCGCCTTTCAGTTGGACGAGATGTACTAGAAACACACTGATGGAATTGTGTTTGTATTTTTGACCGCAAACTGTTTTATGTTTTTTAGCTCTTGCATTTCTTTGCTTGATGTGCTTCCTAGAGAGTTGCAACTTGGTTGAGATTTTGATAATATCAAGCTTATTATAGTCCCTCAAAAATATGTAGACATTTCATCTGTAAACGTTTTTCAACAAATAAATAAAAGTCGATTTGGACGTTTACTGATGATAAATAGGCAAAAATGCAAGAACCGGGAAACCAATAACCAAGAACACCAACAAAGAACCAAAAATAGTACTCAAGTCAGAAATCAGGCATAAAAAAATTGTTCTCCACACTGAATTTCGGTCATGGCGGCCAAATAATGAATCGGCATACCTAAATGCAAGAACCGAAAATACAAAAATAGAACTCAAGTAAGGCAGAAAGGGCACGCCGCGATAGCGGCGGTAAGACCCCTCTTTGAGGAGTGGCTAGAGAGGCGCCACGGCGCCCTCACCTACCGCCTGACGCAGGTCCTCACCGGACACGGGTGTTTCGGGAGGTTCCTGCACACCATCGGGCGGGAGGAAACGCCCGGGTGTCACCACTGCGAGGGTCGCCCGGAGGACACGGTGGAGCATACGGTGGCGGTATGCCCCAATTGGGCGGAGCACCGCCGTGTTCTCGCAGAGGCGATCGGCAGCGGCGGCGACCTCTCGCGCCCGGCCCTGGTTCAAGCCATGGTCCGGGGCGAGAGGGAGTGGGAGGCAGTCACCTCCTTCTGCGAAGCAGTCATGCTAGCGAAGGAGGTGGCGGGACGGCTGAGGGAGAGGGCCTCACGTCCCAGCCGCCGCGGGAGACGCCCCGGGCGTCGGGAGCCGCGAGACGACTCCCGGCCACCGTAGGCGCGGGCCTGCGGGCGGAGAGTAATGGGTAACCCTCCGTCCGATCAGGACCAGGCCCGTGCCGGACGGCGCGTACGTGTTCCACGCGCGCCTCAAAGAGATGTCAGCATAAGGAAGGGGCCCGAAAGGGCCAAAGCCTGCCGGGGCAGCGGAATTGTCCGAAAGGGTTACCGCTACCCCGGAACACAAAGGGCTAAGGAAGGAACACGGGTGGGTTTTAGTCAGTAAGAGTCTGACACTCCCTTCTGCTCCACCCAGAGCGGGAGGGGTCATTGGATGATTTCCCATCCACAAAAAAAAAAAAAAAAAGTAAGGCAGAAAATAAATAGTTTCCAGACCGAATTTCGGTCATGGCGGCCAATCTTAGCGGAGATTAGCCATCGACGCGTGAGATATTATTGTGCACAAGTGTGTGCGCATACACAGGTACTTAGAGAGAGAGATCTCTTACCGCACACTGCACTCTCTCTTCCCTCACTCTCAAATCTGGCATAAAACTGGCTTTCGTTGGTATTTTCAGGTGTGGTGCGGCGCGATGCGTCCAGAAGCGATGCGCAATAAGCTGAAGACGGCTGTGCACTCCCCGGGACGATTCCGAGTAATCGGCACGCTCTCGAACTCACATGACTTCGCACGAGAGTTCCAATGCCCGCCCGGGTCACCCATGAACCCTACACACAAGTGCACTGTTTGGTGATAAATTAGGGTTTAGCAGCACAAACACAAATAATGCTGATCGCGGTCAGTTTCATAGGTGACATTCGCCCTTAGTATTTAGCCACAATGCCACTGATGTGTAGGGATCGTTAGAAAGTTTGTTCATAAGAGCTCGTAATTATTAGGGAAATTAGGTACTTTCAATTATATGCGCAAAAAAAAAAATATTAATTCAACCCAAGTAGCGGTGCGTTAGGCCTCGGTCTCGAAGTCAGCGATTGAGGGGCGGGGGCGGCGGCGGCGCGGGGAGCGGCGCGGCAACAAGCCTGCGGGTAGATTGCGGGGCGCTAGAGCGGCGTAGTGGTGTGTTATAAGAAATTTGTGTCTTTGTTCGCGAACGAAATGTCTAAACAGCGACGACAACATATTTTTGATACAACGTTCAAAACGTATCAAAAATATGTTAACGTCGGTCGTTAAAAAGCAAAAAATAAAATGCACGACACTATGTCAATGCAGACGCATCATAGACTGGCATCGCTCGTACGCCGCTCCCTTCGAGGCCAGTTTCATAAAAATATATGCATTAAAACGCGCCGCTACCCGCGCCGCCGCCGCCGCCGCCCCGCGCCCGCTGACTTCGTGTCCGTAGCCTAAAACAGTGATACAGCGTAATCGACCCACAATCTGCTACGCCCTGTAGCTCGTAGCACAATGGCTACGATATTATGCCTTTACGAGTGCTACGAAATCAGACAGTGTCGGAAAAAGGGCTACACTTGCGTAGCTTAGAGATCATCTAAAGTTCTAAACTAATCCTTCACAGTGTGTTTTTTATTATATATTATTGTATAATAATAATTTAATACCATTCATTAACAATTCAAATGATGAGAACTCATTTGCCTGTTCAGGCATTTAATCTAAATCCAATTTTTATCTTAATATTTATACAGACTTTAGATAAAAGTGTTGTCCTATCATTGCCTCGAAATAAAAAAAATCACGCCGTTCATCGTTCACGTAAAAACTCAAGATAACAATTCATTCAATACATGACGTGTTTCGATAGACCGAACTAATAAACAAGCCATCGCAAATTCTTTTATATGTTAACTAACTGACATTAATAAAGCAGTTTTTTTTTAACAAAATCGACAATGGAAATGAGCGCTTTTAACGTTTTCCAGTTGGTACAGTCACTCATGAACATACTCGTAAATGGCTTACATTTACGCAAGATTCAGAAGCGTTTTAATATTGTTACGAACATAAAAGTAATTCAATTATATTAGGTCTTTGAAACCTACCTATGAAATTGATGATTTTTAATATTGTGAAGATCGATATCTTTCATTCTCCATTACTATTTTATAGAATTCCACATTCAAATTAATATAGCATGACGTTGTTTTTCAAAATCAGTTGTTCATTTGTTTTTCCGCCGTTCGATTTTTTCTATTATAGCTGTTTCTGTAACCATGGAAAAATCGAATTATAAAAAATAGTTCTTTTCTCAAAGTTGCGATTTTTATTTCAAGAGAAAATCGTTTTTGCATGTTGCGGTATTTACTCGTGACTGTACCTTCTTAGCTGAATATAAATCTCTTTCTTTAATAATCAATATATTGTTCATAATAATCAATATAGACTTTGAGAACCTTGTAATCACTTAATCGCTATTTATGAATAGGTAAGTAGTGTATAAGACGTTACCGAATATCGATCGACTATATAATGTGAAGACAAAAATAGGACACTAAATGAAAATACTAGCAATACGAGTGTTTAGTTGAGTATTTTTCATAAGAGTATTTTGGAACTATCAAATAAGTCCTAGCTAGCATTGAAAATAAAAAGCGATTTTTTCAAACAAAATAAATAGTAGGTAGTGATTTACCGCCCGACTACGGGTTTTGCCAATCTTTGACTAGCAGCTATAAGTAGTGACATATTAATTACCACCTATTGGATATATTAATTTACCACCTTGTATCTGTAAAGAGAGGAAACACGAAGCCGATTGTGATATTAATATTTTTAGTTATTTGTATTTTGTTACTAAAGTTTAGTATTAATTTTATTTTAGTAGTTGTACATTTTCTAGGTCAGTATTTATTTGTAAGCGCTTTTATGGGAATAGGTTTTCGCCTTTGGATTAAAGAATTTGTGTAATAGTTTTGTTTTCTTAACTGCACGGGCGTATTTTTATTGCGGTGATTTTTTTTCGCACAGTTGATTTTCAACGCTCTATCGAACAGTGGTTTTTTTTTTAACGCGCTGGCGTACGCTCTGTTGGATTCTCAATGCTATACTCAATTACGCAAATTAAAAATCCAGAGCGTGAAAAACACGCTCTGTGAACCTGGATCCAAATCCCCAATTAATGAAATGAGACAATTAACTAAGCAAGGTTCGCTGACTAACTTAATTTAAGTTAGTCAGCGAAACTCCACAGGCGTTATAGGTATCGATTTCTAATCATCATGATCTAATTAGATTTTTTTTAATTTGTATTGTTCTTGAATTAGCAATCATGCAACCATCGGGACGTCTCGAGGTTAAAGAGGAGGTGAGCATATATATAGGGTGACTGGTAATTAGTGACCGATACCTAAACACGTGATTGTACTCATGATAACAAACAACTTTTACTATAGGACCAAACCTGAATTCGCGAAAAAAAATCTGCTGTTCAGTACCTACATTTTGACCAGTTAGGCGAACATAAATGACTGAACAGCAGATTTTTTTTCGCGAATTCAGGTTTGGTCCCATAGTAAAAGTTGTTTGTTATCATGAGTACAATCACGTGTTTAGGTATCGGTCACTAATTACCAGTCACCCTATATATGTCGTACACCATAAGCAACTTATAAGATTTTTTTAAATTATATAAGTACGTTGCCTGGAAATAAGCCTTGAACCAAGACACGTTTAACAGCCTCGTCTGTGACCAAGAGCACATAATACATTACAGTACCGACTAGGTATATCAATTAATATTTTATTAAGGGCTGATTTTTCCATCTGTATTTAAAATCTGTGACAAATGTAATAAAAAATCAATCATTCATAATCGTTTATTTATAAAAAAAAAAGAGTAACGACAAATAGCCATGCTGAAAGTAATTAATGAACAATAATCTATCTGGCTATTATCCTAAAAAGCGGCGAAGAAGTTGCTGCAAAATATTTAAAAAAAAACATAAAAAGAACACACAAATGACCTTTATTTTTTATTACACAACAAAAAGAATCATTCAAAAAAGTTCATCTAAATTAAACATAATAATAGAACAAAATACGAAAATTTTGTTTCATACAAAATAAAAGCATTATTAGATATAATAAGGCAGTTTCGACAAGTCTATAGCCCTGTTTACTCGATGACACTTTCTTGCCTGTGGTATACAATAAAATTGAAGCAAAAATTACTGACTTGCATCGTCTAAACACTGTTCAGAAGGTGCCACTTTTAGTGTTGCTTCAACTTATTGCATGCCGCTGGCAATTTAAATCGCACCGTGTAAAGCAGGCTTCAGACGAGAAACAACCGAAGACTTTATGAACACCTAAAAGTTACTCACTAATTAATGAAAAAATAAGCAACTTTTAGTTGCCCGTTTGTTTTAGTAAAGGAAATCGGTCTGTACAAATAAAAAAGGATGACACAACACTCAATCCATTCAATACAAATTAAGAAGTGCTGAATCATGAGATCTTGCTAATAAACATAGTTGCGTACTTCGATGCTTTGCACGTCTTCATTACTCCAAAGAGTTTGCACTTCGTACTCGGAGTCACGAGACATGATGCCGTGTTGGTGTCGCTCCCACCGCGCGCGTACCAGACGAGCAATCTCGAGCCACAGTCGCGCCTCCAACACTGTTGGAAACATAATCGTAGGAAAAATAATATCAATTCCTCAGTAGCAGCCCGGAGTTTGGATTTGTGCCCAGCTGATAGCAATTGCCTCGCTCTCTACAGGGTGCAATTGAAGTCACTACTCATGATACTAATTGTATTAGGGCTACTATTACGCAAATCAAAAATATTATTAATGCAAGTATGGAAAACCTTAAAATGTAGTAAGTCATAGAAAGTATCAAACACTTTGCGCTTCTCGATAGCAAATGCGTAGGTACATTACGCCGTACGCGTCATTGGGCGTGAATTCTTTGACCCCGCCCGACTCACGTGACATTCGTAAGTTGCCAATGAATTGATTCATAATAAATTCCAACTTTCCCTTCGTACTTTGCCGGCTTAGGACGGTCAAAACTACGTCAACTAACATACATTAAAAAAAACATTTACGTACCTAGCTTGTGGATTGTTTTGAAAAAACCTTATTTGTCGGTAAAGTGACAGAGGGTAAACGGGTGCTCTTCCACGGGCTTGTGCATGTGCTGGCACGTGAAAAGACGAAAAATCCAACAGGTTCTTAGTGGTTCTGGTGGAATGAGACCCCGTGAGGAATAGGGTCGTTTGGGTTGCGGCGATGGAACATTTCACGAGTTCATACAACCATTTGTGGGTAATGTTGGTTGGTGTACCTAGCCTGCACATTACGCGGTCGAGGCATCGTGTACACAAACACACACACAACACACAAATACTACACTAACACTTAATACACTGCAATCCAAGCACCGTATGACGCGAGCGGCGAGTACGGCGATTACATCACGGGATCAATAAATCAATTACGCGTCAATGCACCTGCGCAGTCGTTATGACACTGGTTCCGGGTTCACGTTGCGGTGGGAAGCAGACCCCGCGCGGGGGTGATATTCGTATTTTTGCGAGTGAGGGAGTGGGACGAAGAGAGTTCAGGGAATCCCGCCGGACGGCATGTCTTTTAGCCCATTGTTATTATTACTTGTAAGGAAAAACCCGCGCGCGCGCAAGTGATGTTTGTTTACATTTCGCTTTGCGCTGTACTGCGCTTTAAGATTTTGATACTTCAACATTTATTGGCGTTAACGAAGTATTTTGTTTTAATTACTTTAAGTGTTTATTTGCAATAATAAGCCTTGTGCAATTTGACTTACTACATTTTTAAGGTTTTCCTTAATTGCATTAATAATATTTTTGATTTGCGTATTAATAGCCCTAATGCAATCAGTATCGTGAGTAGTGCCTTAGGTTAAAATAATGCCCATGACTTCAATTCCACCCTGTATAACATGGGACTAACGGCAAAATACGGGTGTATCGTAGTTATACCTTTGCCTAACCCTTTAAGGAATACCGGCTTGATGTTGTGCATCTTCTTAACGTTATGAGTCGGCAATGAAAAATCGGCTTAAATGAAAAACATAACCCTGGCATTACTATCGAATAATCCCGTAACGTAAGAGCTGATAATCTTCAAACGGCTGAACCGATTTTCCTGAATCATACTTAAAAACACTATCGATCAATTATTAACCTTTTAAAAAAAATCAAAATTGGTTCAGCCGTTTTGGGAGCTACGATGGCACAGACATATACACAGATAAACACGTCAAACTTATACCGCCACTCTTGTTCACGCATCTATATGGCTCATCATCCGACCGAACGAGGGAAGCAATACCAGGAGCGGGGGCAGGGGGGCGCGAGCGAATCGCAGCGCCACCGGCCGGCGACGCATGAAATCACTTGACCAACTGACAGCGGGCGCGCGCACACGCATATCTACTTACGTCTACCTACTTGTAACTATTATCTTTGTTAAATCTCGTAAAAATAAATGTATCAAATCTTCAACAAATAAAATCATCATTGAAGAGTTCCCAAGTCCTGAAGACCTCATACACACACATAATCAAAAACACCTCTGTTTTTGTCGGGGATCAAAAAGAACTTACAGAACAGGAAAGAGAAGGCGGTAAGGAACAGTGGGTTGATGTTGCCGTTGATGGCAGCCATCGTGTAGAGCAGCGCCCCAGCCGTGGGAGCCTGTCGCAGGAACAGGCCGCGAAGGGCCGCGCCCAGCCATGGCAGGAATAGGTACTCGCTTAATGGAGAACGCTGGAATATACCAATTTAAGATAAATAAAAACCAGACTATACAAAGTTGGACACATCGATGCGCAAACTGTAACCATGGCTTAAGCACATAATTGTAGACCCCCTAAAGTGGAATTTTTAGTAGGAAATTATTCGTCGGTTATTAAAAAAAAAATCTTGTTCCATACATTTTGACCGCATAGGTATTGTACAGACGCCAGCACATCAAGCTACTATCTGTCAAATTTCTTTAATAGATTTTCAACTTTATTGCTAAAGCATTAGGTTCAAAGTTGATTGGCAAAATTTGACAGTTTCGGGTAATAAAGATTTGTATGTATGTTTGTAACGAATTGGCTTAAAAAGTATTGGATCGATTTAAAAAATTCTTTCACCATTTGAATGCTACATTATCACTGATTAATATAGGCTTTTTTAATTGCAAGAAAAAAAAAATAAAATGTTTAAAAAATAAATGTCCACCGTGCGAAGCCGGGACGGGCCGTAAAATTCAAAGTCCTGACTGACCGATATATCATCGCACTGCCTAAACTGCTGGTCCTAGAGACATTAAATTTGGAGGATGTGTTCTTTGTGAAGAGTAGGTACCTATCCACTAAGAAAAGGTTTTTCGAAATTCCACCCCTTAGATGGGGAAATTTCACGCGGACGAAGTCGCGGGCAGAAACTAGTTAGGTATATGGAATGCTGAAAAATAGTGCATCGAATAATTTTGGGTCTACGTTAAATTGTCCTAAAGCTAGTTCCAAATTTCTAAGTATGTACCTACTTTTTTAAACTAATTAAACACATAATTAGCCACCGTGTTCAGAATCATCCACCTACCTGTGTCCAGGATTCGACATCTACTGCATAATTTCAGTTGGTGTGTTTATGAACTGTTTTTTATATTCACAAATGCATCTAAGGATCCTTTAATAATAAATAATCGACATAATTAAATGCAATCATGAAGAAACATTACTTGTCGTTGTGATCTTATAGTCTTCATTTATTTTCGTTGCATATATATTTCGTTGCATTTAGGTAGGTATATTAAGTATGTATTGCAGTGTGACCTCTATGGTTACAACCTTCTTTTCTAATTAATATGTCTGGTCATAAATTTTTTACGTGTAAAAAATTGATGACCAGACATATTAATTAGAAATGTATGGTCGGGCGGTCGTAGGTTTTTAAGTATTCTGTGTACAGAATACTTAAAAACCTACGACCGCCCGCGACCATACAGAAAATAAAATACCTACAACTACATAGCACCTTTTAATTACACCAGTTGAAAAACTCGGTACGTTTGTCTAGTTTTCGTAGTACCTACCTAACTGTGACTAAGGTCGTAGACTACCCATGATCGATAAGCAAAAACATTTGATGATTAAGAAAAATTTAAAGTTGCGGAAAAATATAAATACAGCGTGGAATTGAAGTCATGGGCATTATTTTAACCTAAGGCACTACTCACGATACTGATTGCATTAGGGCTATTAATACGCAAATCAAAAATATTATTAATGCAATTAAGGAAAACCTTAAAAATGTAGTAAGTCAAATTGCACAAGGCTTATTATTGCAAATAAACACTTAAAGTAATTAAAACAAAATACTTCGTTAACGCCAATAAATGTTGAAATATCAAAATCTTAAAGCGCAGTACAGCGCAAAGCGAAATGTAAACAAACATCACCTGCGCGCGCGCGGGTTTTTCCTTACAAGTAATAATAACAATGGGCTACAAGACATTCCGTCCGGCGGGATTCCCTGAACTCTCTCCGTCCCACTCCCTCACTCGCAAAAATACGAATATCACCCCCGCGCGGGGTATGCTTCCCGCCGCAACACGAAGTCACGAACCCGGAACCAGTGTCATAACGACTGCGCAGGTGCATTGACGCGTAATTGATTTATTGATCCCGTGACGTAATCGCCCTACTCGCCGCTCGCGTCATACGGTGCTTGGATTGCAGTGTATTAAGTGTTAGTGTAGTAGTTGTGTGTGTGTGTTTGTGTACACGATGCCTCGACCGCGTAATGTGCAGGCTAGGTACACCAACCAACAATACCCACAAAAGGTTGTAATTTACGATCGCACAAGAAATTTAGTATGAACTCGTGAAATGTTCCATCGCCGCAACCCAAACGACCCTATTCCTTCACGGGGTCTCATTCCACCAGAACCACTAAGAACCTGTTGGATTTTTCGTCTTTTCACGTGCCAGCACATGCACAAGCTCGTGGAAGAGCACCCGTTTACCCTCTGTCACTTTACCGACAAATAAAGTTTTTTCAAAACAATCCACAAGCTAGGTACGTAAATGTTTTTTTTTTTAATGTATGTTAGTTGACGTAGTTTTGACCGTCCTAAGCCGGCAAAGTACGAAGGGAAAGTTGGAATTTATTATGAATCAATTCATTGGCAACTTACGAATGTCACGTGAGTCGGGCGGGGTCAAAGAATTCACGCCCAATGACGCGTACGGCGTAGTGTACCTACGCATTTGCTATCGAGAAGCGCAAAGTATTTCATACTTTCTATGACATACTACATTTTAAGGTTTTCCATACTTGCATTAATAATATTTTTGATTTGCGTAATAGTAGCCCTAATGCAATTAGTATCATGAGTAGTGCCTTAGGTTAAAATAATGCCCATGACTTCAATTGCACCCTGTATAAATATCAAGACCAGTCGATTTTCGTAATTTTTCTGTGTCTTTTTAATAATAATTGAGTCCCATAATATCTTATCAAGTTGCTGCAAACGTTTTACAGTCAACCAAGTACACAATTTGTGCACGATATTCTTCGAATCTAGTGTAGAACCAGCTATAAAAGGCTGTTTCCAGTCCTTCATGTTTACCAGGTTTGCGGTTCTATTGTGTCGTTTTAGCCAGCCGCATATAATCCCTGGACTTCGAGTTCGGTATACCCTTTAAGACCCACGCCATATGATCGTATCGTCATAACACTTGCAGTTCCGTCGAGGTCTGCTGTTAATCGACCTAGCGGGTCGTCAGGATCGACTAGGCGTGCTACACTTTGAAACTGCAGTTCATCAGAATCGCTTCAACTATTACATAGATGTATCTTTAGAGTTAGCATTTCTTTTTTATACCTGTTGATTTTTTACCGGGTTTTCTTCTAACGGGAGAACTTCTTCTTAGGTCATCATCATCATCGGCATAACCTTTTCCCAACTATGTTGGGGTCGGCTTCCAGTCTAAACGGATGAAGCTGAATACCAGTATTTTACATGGAGCGACTGCCTATCTGACCTCCACAACCCAGTTACTGGGTAATACGATACCCCTTGGTAAGACTGGTTGTCAGACTGAATTAAATGGTGATCGATCGGCAACAGTTCTTTCAATAATACGAGTTCTCTACACTTTCGGGCTTCTGACTACCCGTAACGACTGTCAAAGATCTACGAATGACAGCCGGGACCAACGGCTTAACGTGCTTTCCGAGGCACGGATGGGTCTCGGTATATAAAGATGGTCACCCATCCACAGACCAACCGTGGCAAACGTAGCTTAACCTGATCGATCGAACTGTGCGGCTGTTATTATTTAGCCACGGGCCCCCCGGAACTTCTTCATATGGCAACAATGCCAAAAAGTTTTATATATTTTTGGCACAAAATTCAGCTGCACGAACTCCGCTCACTGACGCAGTCGGTAGATTATTAAGTGCACGATGGAAGGTGGTCCATTGTCTGTGGGGAGGTGCCGCATCCGGACTTGAAATATGAGCCGTCGCTGAACCCTCATGTGTGGAGATCTGATTCGAAAGTTTGCGTGCGGTTTAGTGATCACGGGCTAAAAACCGATTGCAATCGTTTCACAGGTTCCAAAAACTAATACGTAACAAATGTTTATCATCCGGTGTACCTATCTTTATTTTCCTCGTATTCACTTTTAATCTAGACCAAATTACGTGAATTTGCAACTATTTTTTACAATAGCTATTTATGTTTTATTTTCATACAAGTTTTTTAAAAATATTATTAAATTGTTATGTGTTAAAGTGATGAAGTTTCTTTTTTATTAATCTATTATTTAGGATATGTATATATTTTTTTTTTCAAATACACTTCACACGGTCGTTGACCTCAAAATAAATTATCATCAAATATTATTTTTTGTTTTATCATGTTGGGCTATGGATAACCATCCAGTTTAAGTTTTGCTAGATAATTTAATTTGGCCCTGTATACCTAAATAAATAAATGCTTTATCATCATAAAACTAACAAATTAAGTTTATTGCGGTAGTTAAGTATTTTCTTGTCAACAAAAAACGTTGACAAGCAGAAATATTGCTGGACTCCACACCCTTCTGCAACGACTAGTGATGGGCCGAGAAACATGGAAAAATATAAATAATTTTAAAGTAGTACCAAGTTACGACCAAAAACGTGTTAAATTAAAATATCTGTTTTAAAGAAATCGTGATTATTATTTTGTTTTAAATTATTTACCTTTCCTGTACTACGTACGTAATGTTTTGTCGTACCTTGTACGTACTATGTACGTTATGTTTTGTATTTAAGTACAACTTTTTTTTAAATCTGGTTTCTGCAGAAATCCTAGTTCAACATAACACCTTACGAAATTATCAATTACGAAAATTAATAAGATTTTCCTTGAAAATATTCTCGAGAATGTTCTCGCTCTGGAAAATTTACTGAAAATTTAAGTTGTGTATTAGATTATTTTGACGTCAACTTTGAAAAACATTCAGATGCACTAAAAACCATTATTATGTAAAATATCGATACGATAGGGATGTAGGTTTTTAATTCTCATAAATTCACTTCAAAAGAATATACTCGAGAACTTAATTTAAAGTTTCCGCTAGAAGAATATTCTCGGAAATTTACCATCACTAACAATGATGGCGCATTATTAGCCGGGTATCTATAAACTATGTTGCACTTGTTTATAAACTCAGTCGCTCGTAACGTCTTGTGAACTATAGTACATAATGGTGAAAGCACGGAAGTATGTGGTTAAGCAAACGTTCCAGGGTTTACCCAAACGTGAAGATTTTGAAATAGTGGAATACGAGTTACCAGCCCTCAAGAATGGAGAGATCCTCATCAAAGTTGAGTGGGTGAGTGTGGACCCATACATGCGCGTATTCAACTTACGTTATACACCGCCTTATGACCAGTCTGGCTTCCAAGTCGCCTTAGTAGAAGATTCGAAAGCTCCTAGATTCCCAGTCGGTACCAGAGTCGTCTCTCACAAAGGCTGGTGTGACTACTGCATTATTGATACAAATGACACCAAAAGTGATAGTGGAAAGGTGTACAAGTTACCAAACTTGAAAGGTTTATCAAATTCTTTGGGAGTTGGCGCTGTTGGTATGCCGGGTGCTACCGCGTATTTCGGATTATTAGAAATTTGCAAGCCTAAAGCTGGTGAAACAGTCGTTGTGTCTGGCGCTGCTGGAGCGGTTGGATCTCTTGTTGGACAGATTGCGAAGATCAAGGGCTGCAAAGTTATCGGATTCACTGGCTCCGGTGATAAAGTGAAGTGGCTCGAGGAAATCGGCTTTGACAAGGCTATCAACTACAAGACTGCTGACATCGCGGCGGCTCTGAAGATAGCAGCTCCCAAGGGTGTGGATTGTTACTTCGACAATGTTGGTGGAGAGCTCAGCTCGACGATCATTAACCAAATGAACGACTACGGACGGGTTTCAGTTTGCGGTTCCATCAGCTCGTACAACGAAGTTAGCATGCCCAAGGCAAGCATCTTGCAACCTGCTTTATTATTCCATCAACTGAAAATGGAAGGTTTCCTAGTATGGCGATGGATGGACCGACAACCGAAGGCATTTGCTGAAATCATCAAGTGGATTCATAGTGGACAGTTGAAGCCAAGGGAACACATTACTGAAGGTTTCGAAAATATCTTCGACGCTTTTGTAGGAATGTTGAATGGTGAAAATTCTGGAAAGGCTGTTATTAAATTGTAAGTTAATATTAATGCAACGCTTATCAAATGAGTGAATATCTCAAGCGTAATATTTAGGCGGCGCGGCTGAAATTCGTATCTTAAACCGAACGTACAATATAGTTTAATGTTTTTAGAGAAAGTAGACGCACATATCTTGATCAGGCCGTAAATATTTTAGTAGAAAACACTTTAGAAGTTATAAAAAATAAATGTTATTTAGGATTATTCTAAGTTTGGTGGCACGTCCACAATCTGTTTTTCTGGGAATTACCACCGCTTAAATGAAACTACACTAGTTTACTAGAAATAATTAATTTAATTTGAATTCAGTATTAGTTTCTCTATCTGATGACAGTAGTATTCTTAAATAAAACTCTGCAATACTTTATCCTAGAGAAATTCGAAAAAGACTGTCCGCGCGAAATTTTAAATTTTGTTGGGAGTAATGAAATCATTAAGTGCTCGAACAGCATAAACCCAGAAGGACGACACTGCCATCGTTCACTTCTTTGAGCCAGGAGCTCATGTGCAGCAGTAACAGATTTGAGCCATTCTGTTTTGATTTCGCGGTAAAAACGTAACTCTTTTCTTAGTCATCGGACAATAACCGACAATTTACACCTTAATTAGTTTTTCGAGTTCAAAGAAAAATGAAAAAAGAACCGTATATAATGAGATAACTCGGTCTGGAAGTAGAGTATATTATACGAGTAACTTCAGAGTGATGAAGAAACAAGAAATCTTATCATTCTGCACCAGTAATTCCTATGTGTCTAAACACACTATGCCGAAGTTACGCGACCGAAGTTCAGCACAATTACGCCTGCAATGCTATTTGAATTACTGACGACACACTATGCCGAAATTACGTCGCGTCATAGGGTACAGCCTAACTTCGGTCGGACGTAAGTTCAGCGGCAACTTATTCTGTGAGAACACATTATACGCTACCGAAGTTCGGTTCGATTGCCGACGAAGATCCGTTGGCGGGGAGCAACGGGGAGTTGCGGAACTGAATTTCTGCCGCGTAAGTTCGGCACTTATGGTGTGTCATATCAGCCGAATACGACTGAACGTAAAATCAGCCGCCGAACTTCGGTCGCGTAACTTCGGCATAGTGTGTTTAGACACTATATGACGTTCGTGCGAAACGCTTGTACGAAAAAGGCTTTCTATGATAAACCCATTTAGGGGGCGCGTACAATAACTCACCATAGTTTCATCCTAATAGGATAAATGGTAAGTATAGACACATATGGAAGAGGAACAAAGAAATATTTATTTTTATATGTACAGACGCCAGCAGGTCAACCTACCCCAATCTGTCAAATTTCTTTGATAGATTTTCAACTTTAGCACAAAAAAATAAGGTTCATATTCAATTGGGAAAATCTGACAGATTGGGGTAGCTTGATGTGCTGGCATCTGTACCTATATTATTTTTATTATAGATTAGATTAAAGAGCGAGCAAAAATTAAGAACTTGCTACTTAGGTTTTCGATTAGTTAAAAAAATATTAATTTATGTATTGTTTGTATTCCAGAATGACAAACCATAATTCAAAGTTGGAGAAGAAAAAGAATGGCCAAAAGGAGGAGAAAAGAAAACAATCGGAAGGGTTCCGTCAAACTAGAGGAATTGCGAAGAAAAGTTGTAAAGAATTTTTTTTTTAAATTGATCTCTATAAACGATATCGAGTGCAGAGGTTCGTTGTTGAATAGAAAAATGTTACGATGTAAATAAGGACAATATTTCATGGTTTTTCGTAATTTTATTATTAGAAATTGTGGTCATCTTTGCCAGCTTTATCATAATATTTTTATAAATAACTAGCTGACCCCGCAAACGTCGTTTTGCAAAAAAAAAAAAAAATAGATAGTAGCCGATTTTCAGACCTACTGAATATGCATATAAAATTTCATAAAAATCGGTCAAGCCGTTTCGGAGGAGTATGGTAACTAACACTGTGACACGAGAATTTTATATATTAGACAGAAGATAAGACAAAAATTTGTTTGCCTAAGAGAAACAGTACAAATTTGAAATAGATAATCGACCTTCTTTATGGTGTATTCCGACGATGCTCTAATTTTACTACTTTTAATCATTACTGTGTTTGATATTTTGGATTTTCTGAATACCTACCGACAAATTTCAAAAAGTTGTCACCTTCATTATGGAGTCGTGGATTTAGAAGTACCTAAATGTAAAATTACTAGGTACCAGTGTTGGGTATATTCCTTCATCAATGAAATTTCGTTATATAATATTGCCAAAAGGCTTCATTAATTCGTCATATACTTATAGAAACACTTTCTTAGTGGATACCTACTCTTCACAAAGAACACACCCTCCAAATTTCATGTCTATAAGACCAGAGGTTTAAACTGTGCGTTGATATATCAGTCAGTCAGGATTTTGAATTTTATATAAGTATATAGATATTCATTATCAGGACATGTTACACTACTGCACAAAATGACTTCTAGATATTTACCCTGAATATCCTTTTAAAAAAAATCCAAATCTGAGTTTTCAAAGCCACAATTTCGTCATCAGATTTGACTATTTATGTCATTGCGTCAAGCAAGCCGCAGACGATCATAGTTATCGTTAGGTTTTTTTTATGATTATACCTTAAAATCATAAAAAAACCTAACGTGAAAACATAACGTGATCTTCAGAGCCTTTGATGGCAAAGGCTGAAGATCACGTTATATATTGTCCATATTGGAAATCAGCAGTGCTATTCTGTAGAAATCTCACCGTGAAAACTAAGGTGAAGTGAGCTGTCATTGATGTTAGGGATTGCCCCTATTGATAGCTCACTTCACACTCACTTCATCTAAGTTATCACGGTTAGATTTTTACAGACTCGACCGGCTGAAAGTGGACCCCAGACCACGAGGCTCGTATCTGAAACCTTTTAAACATATTTTCGGTGATCTCTTAACATGCCGCACCTACGGAAGCTATCAACTAACTATCAACGTTTCGCCCTGCATTATGCTTGCTCAAAAACCCTACCATAGCCTGTAAATGTGTTGTTATTAGTATTACCTAGAGAAAAGTAATACAGTTATGTATATTTTTATGTTATTTAAGACTAGCTTTTGCCAGCGACTTCGTCCGCGTCGAATAATGACTTCCGGAAATTGAGGCACTAACTCTCATAGAGTTTAACCGATGTGCTCTTTCCTCTGCCGATTCTTGAGAACGCGTATTTCTCATTCAACGCGTTTTTCAAGACAATAGCTGGCGCGGCGACCGTTACACAAAAATAATCCTTATAGCATGATTCAGTATTCACGCGCGATGGCTTATTAGCGTATTTCATGTATAACTTTGGTGTTTCTGTACCGATTTCTATGATTTTTTTTTTATTACTTATTTAATAATGTTAACATTTTTTAATTAGGGATGAGTGATAGTGTTACAAACGTAAGGGTAGATAAATATAATCAGAAAGCTCCGAACTGCTAAGCTATCGGGAGTTACACGTGTTATTGTGAGTCAACCATAAAAGATAGACATTTGCTGTCGTGGAATATTTTTTATATAATTTTAAGGAGAACATTTTCATCATACATGATTTCTGTGTAGCTTTAACCATTAAGGCTGCACACGCGACGGAAGCTTAAAAAATGGAGTAAGTTCTCCTGTTTTCCCAACATTTCCCTTCACTGCTCTGCTCCTATTGATCGTAGCGTGATGAAAAGTATACTATAACCTGCCCAGGAGTATGAAGAACAATTGTACCAAGTTTCGTTGAAATCCGTCGAGTGGTTTTTGTTTCTATAACGAACATACAGACAGACAGACAGACAGACAGACAGACAAAAATTTTAATGATTGCATTTTTGGCGTCAGTATCGATCACTAATCACCCGCTGATAGTTATTTTGGAAATATATTTCATGTACAGAATTGACCTCTCTACAGATTTATTATAAGTATAGATGTAGTCAGACTCGCCCACCGAGGGTTCCGTACGCAGGTAGGTATGTAAATAGTTTATCACAGGATTTTTTTTTTTTTGTAATGAAACTACAAATTTACGGTTTTCGGATTTTTTCCTTTACATCACATATCATGTTCTGCATGAAATTGCTTCTTGCCAAATTTCATGATTCTAGGTCAACGGGAAGTACTGGTATTGATTCGGAAACATAAATGCCCGTATCTTTTGATTTTGTTGACTTAGAAGTTTGATTTTTTTCACTGCTTCAAGGCATTGCAGCCCTGAGTATTTGATAATTATTTCAACTTGATAACTCCACGCGCTCCTGAGAAAAAGGCTCTTGTCCGATGGACAGACAGACGGACAAAAAGTGATCCTATATGGGTTCCGTTTTGTCCTTACGGAACCCTAAAAATGGAAGGAAATTAATGTTGTATGTGGCAAAAGGGCCATGAAAGTAGAACAAAAACTGTTGATGTTATACTAGAACAACACTATGCTTTGCTGTGCATGCTATCCCATACAACCATTTCGGTTCTAGTGTAGAAACTGTTACTTGTTTGTATTGCTACACAGGTAACAAATATAGTAGCTGTGTCTACCTAGTTAGATTTCGGGAGCGGAGCGATGGCCAAAATAAAACGTTAGGACCCGTTATACTAAGAGTTTATTAGAACGACCCGAGCTTACAGAGTTTTATGTAAGACTGCTTATCCTAACTAGTCTAATACATACTTAGAACTTACAACTAAGCTGGTGGTCACTGGCGCCTTCACATCACGCCATGTCTGGCTGATAAAGGCAAAAGTGCAGCGTACGAGCTTATGGCTCTACCACAGCGATAGATAAGGTGAGTTCGGAGAATGTAACTCCTCCCCCCTTGGACCGAAGTTATCGGAAAAACAGAGATTTTCCAAGAATTTCGCAAAATAATAAACTAGAAAATCATTAAGTAGTTAAAACGATTATATGATTCCTAATTTAACAGAATTAATTATAAATTGAGAATCATAGAGTTACACTAATAATACAGGTCTCTGAATGCCTCTATTTTCCTCCTGTTGAGTAGGATTGTCTTCAACATCATTCGAATGACGATCCTGTCCTTTAGACATTTTTCTTATAATAATTATACTTATACATAACTACAGCTACTAACAATAAAAAGACGATCGCGTACAGAGAGTAAAGAGCGACACTGACACTATCACTGTGGATTTCACTGATTTCACTATTCGCACTATTCTTCAGAAGGTAACTTAGATGGCGTATATCATCCAGGTTAACTCCATTCAGGTTTATAGGTTCCATCTTCACGGCGTTAGAGGTAAGTTCTCTTCAATCGGGCAAGTTTATCACAGGAACAGGTTTATACTCTGTTTGCAGGAAGTAAGAACGCAGTCCATGGAGTTGGATATTTTCTATAGAAACAACACATTGCGGTTCTATGGTTATAATGTATGTTCCTTATATGCGTTCCTTGGTGTCGTCATTGTCGCAGGTTCGTGATATAATTTGTTTGTCATTGGTATACACTATCCAACTATTTGGACTAATTTTTTGTAGTTTTCAGACATTCAGATTTTATCTGACGGGGAAGACATCGCGATAGATTGTGGTGATATTTCATTAGTTGTTCAATACAGGTTTCCTCCACATATTGAATGAGGTTATTTTCAGAACAGAGGTATTCCTTAACTGTTATATCTTGGCATGGTTGATCAAACGGACGATATTTCGACCCTTCTACCAAAAGGTAAGGGAATTCAGGGAAAACAACAAAGGTTTGGTTCATGGAATCCATGGGAAGGGAATACAATTTATAGTAATTATAAGTAACATTTAAAATTAACGGAACTTCAATAATAAAGGTTACTTCTTCATTTTTACCGACTTCACAAAAAGGAGGAGGTACTATGTTCGGATGTTTGTATGTTTTTTTTTTTTTTAAGGTAAGATTTTACAGACAACTTTTAGATGACTCTTCTATATTAATTAAATTTTTATCATTTACAGAATACATTAAGTTATCATGTTCATTAATATGTTTTAATAAATTTAACAATTCGTCAGAATTTATTACGGCTTTGTGTAAAACAGATACTTTACTAAATGCAACAGCAGTTTGTAATTCGCTAAGTTTGACATAGATAGTCCTAAAGTTTACAATAAATTGATTGAGTAATCCAAATACATAGGTCATATAAATTGAATGATTATCTTTTGTATTAAGATTAGCTACAAGGCCTTCAAGTAATTCAATGCGCTTGTTTATTACCGACTTCACAAAAAGGAGGAGGTACTATGTTCGGATGTTTGTATGTTTTTTTTTTTTTTGTATGTTTGTTCATCGAATACTCCGCCACTTGTCGACGGATTTTCAAAATTATTTTTTTATTCAAAAGTAGATAGTTCTGAGGTAGTCCCATTGTCACCAAGTTAGGATCTGATGATGGAATCTTAGAGAAATCAAGGGCAACCCTCAAATTTTACAGGCTCACTTATTGTTTTTCGTATATCTTATGAACTATCTTGTGTGCGTATGGTTGTCACCATCTCAGGTAGCTGAGCTGATGATGGAAGGTACAACTCCTTAACAGTAAGAAGTTACTCGAACAGACAAGGACAGTTTTAGTAAATTGTTTTGATGTTTGATAGGGCCTTTGCCACATTTGGTCTCATGATCATCAAGTCATGACCTGATGCTACAGTCAGGATAGTCTGTAGAGTAACTAGGTAACTTCTCGACAACTAACAGCAGATATATCGTGTTTAGGCTCATTGAAAAGGGCTCGATGTGTGGATAAACGTACTGTTAATGAGAAACACCGAAGTACATAGAGATTTGATGCTGAAGCCAGGAGCGTCAGAAAAAGTACAAACCTTGAAATTACAGCACCGTAGTCGTGTTTGGGCTCATTTTAAACAGGACTAAATTTTAAGTTCAATGCAATGTTGACATAAGTCTGGCCTGACGCTGCCAGGATTATCAGCGGGATCCTGGAGAAATCGAAGGAACTCTTCAAATATTATAGGCACACCTATAGCGATTCGGGTATTATTTATAGTAACTCGTGCATTTGCTTGCGGAAAGCAAAATTTAGTGAAGTAAAACTGATGATGAAGACCACAGATGGTCACCGGGACTCTCAATAATAAGTAAGTATTTCACAGGTTGCGATTCGATTACTTTAATATGGTTGCTAAGCAATGTATGCTCGTCACAATGCGAATGGTGAAATGGAGCTGATGGTGGAGTACCAGGAGAACTCCTCAACAATTAACGTCCCTGTATCGGGAAAAGTAATATTTTGTAAAAGGCGATGAGCTTGATGCGTTATAAACAGTCCCACTAAAAAGCGAGAAATAAAAACTTTTTAACAAAAAAAAAAAAACCGAATTCCATAAAAAAACACTACAAAGTAAAAAATAACTTTAATTTCGGAAGTTGGTGGCAATAAACTAAAATGCAGATCCAAAGACACCGACTTCCGAAATTAAAGTTATTTTTCACTTTGTAGTGTTTTTTTATGGAAGTCGGTTTTTTTTTTTATTTGTATTTTCATTAATTATTTCAGTAGAGTTCAGAAAGTGATCCAGCATTTTAGAAATCACAGTGAATTTATTGGTTATTGCCTGTTCTTTAGTCTGAATATTATAAATTAAATTATCATATCTAACCGCATCTTCATGATCAAGGTTACCAGGTATAATTTTGATAATAGAGCCTAAAGGATTTACAATACCACGTTTAAATCTTTTGGATGGAATTAATTGCTGTAATTTCTCTACGGTCTGATTTCGAACACACTCGACTTGTATTTTAAGTGCCATAAACTCATCTGCGTACTTAGGATTTGTTCGGGTGTAATGTTTGGCTGAATTCCGAATATTTTCGAATATTAAAAAGAAAGGTCAGTGCTTATGCCCTGAAGATTGATTATTTTAACAATAGACCACTTATCATATTGAATAAACGCTTGGCCCATCTTCACCGGAAGAATACCAGGGTTTTTAGTAATCTTCACTGCTTGAAGGGCCTGGCTTGGGAGAGTCCAATTGGTTGTTGTCCATATCACCAGGATCAAACTCCATCTGTGGAGGACGTTTTATGTTTTTGAGAGGTACTTTGGTATCCCTATTTTTAATTTTAATTGGTATAACATTGCGCTCTGTCTGACCTGTGACAAAGGCTTTTTAGTACCTAGGCTTAACTTTGGCTTGCCTCTTATTAACGGGTTTAGCGAAAACCGGTTTTCCTATTTCTAAAGCTGGTTCTAATTCACCTCCTCGTTTCGTTAAAATCTTTTCTTTGTGTTCTTTTACCTTTTCCGAAATATATTTATAGAGTGCTTGAGTTCTCTTTTTATGATCCCTAATCAATTGTTGTCTGTAAGCTTTATCAAATTCTGAGTTAAATGTAGAGTTTAATTCGGTATGACCAAACGCAGCTTCAAATGGGGTTAAATCTGTGGTGCTATGAATAGTACTATTATAGGCCATAACGGCGGCATATGTCATTACAGAGGCTGCGTCCGTAAATTTCTTTTCATATTTTGCCAATCTGTAAATTTCTATAATTGTGGAATGAAAACGTTCTATGAGGCCCATAGAGTTTGGATTGTTTGGGGTCCCTATGTGTAATTTTATTTTATGTAAATCTGTTAGTTCTCTTAGTAATTCATTGTTGAATTCAGTTCCAGGGTCAGAACTTATTTTCTGTGGTATGCCGTAAAATGAAAAATATTTCTCATCTGCGTTTACGTTTTGTTTACCGTTTTTATATATAAATATAGGTATAACGTTAAAGTCGTATTCTTGTAGACGTAAACGCCAACGTGTTAATTTGCTATTTGGTTTCTTAAGTTGATATAACCAAACTAGGGGCCTGTGGTCAGTGTAGATGTCGAATTTGTGTCCGTACAAGTAGGACCTGAAGTGTTTTGTGGCCCAGACAATTGCCAACAGCTCACGCTCAATAGTACTATATCTCTTCAGTATCTGTCAACTTTCGACTAGCATAAGCTATGGGCTTGTCACTGCCTATAGGACCCTGTGATAAAACATCACGATGCGATAAAAGGCTTCAGATTGGGTGGATTAAAAACAAATCCTTTATCGCGTGATGGTAACATATGACCTTGTGGTCGGTGTTGCAACATTTTACTACGTAAATTGTATTGTTCCTGAAAGTTAACCTCTTCAAGGACATATTTTAAAGCTTCTTCCAGCGTAGTAGGGTTTTTAATTCGAATAATCCGCACCATGTGGTCTGGTAAATTATACATTAAGAGAAGTATTGTTATAAATTATTTTTTTAGCTTCTCTTAACGTTGTAGAGCTGTTCTGATTCACTTTTGAAATTAATACAGCACGAATGTCTTGAATACGACTGCAAAACTGTAAGTATGACTCACTTTGTTTGATTTTTAGGGTTTCCAGCTCAATAGCTACGCATTCCTCGCTCCTGGGATCACCAAAATGTTGGATCAATAAAGATTTTAATTCGTTATAGGTTTCAAAATCACCTCTTTCACTAATTAAGGCTGCCGCTTTACCTTTTAATTTACTCGTAATATTCTGCATTAAAAATTCATTTCGATCCGTAGTCCCTTGATACTTTTCAATAACATATTCGCACTTTCTTAAAAATAGACTAAGCAAATTAGTTTCACCGCTAAATTCTGGAATTACATTTAAAACATCCGGAGGTATCAACGATTCAGCAAATTGCATAGAAAATGGTGTTTCGGTCCGAGCCGACGCACATACGGGTATTTGACTTAAAAAGCTGGCCATAAGTCCAAATCACAAAATTTATGATAAGCGTTACCTTTGTTAATATAAGACAATAGGACTCTCCCACCCAAACGATAACGGATTAACTACGCTTCTATCGCACGCCACGCGCTGTCCATCTCAGTCGGAATTCATCTGTTGTACTAGTTACTCGTTATTTTCTCAGCGCATTCAATTTTATCATCACTGTTCTGTGCATTTCCCAACTGTTGTGTTTAGTGCAAAACAAAAAAACTACTATGGATTCTTCTGATGAAGGTATGTCATTTATTTTAAGTACAGTTCTGACTAAAATATCATTTATTTTCACTTAAAAAAAATATTTCAAAGATGTGGCTATTTTTGTGACAATTTTGTGTTTATTTTTTAGTTTACTATGTTAATTTAAGTATGAGTTAAACAGAGTTAAGCTTAAATTCATATGTGGACATATTCTATGAACCTTCTACATGAATTATTTGAAAAAGAATATTCCGCCAGTTTCCGCCCTTTGTTTAAAACGCCTTAAGATATGACGAGGTAGTAAGAAAAAAAATATTATGTGTTTTTGAACGTTTTGATATTAACACTAAATTTTGTATGTTCACAGGTTGTAGTATTGAATCATCAACTAATATATCAAGAGAAGATATGTTTAACATCATTAAGCAGTGTGAACTCAGAAAAATCGATGAGAAACTGAACTTTCTTGAGAAAAAACTTGTCGAAATTACTAAATGTCCCGAAGATAAAATTCAATTACTTCGCGATAGTTTAAAATCATTTAAACATCACTACAAACTTAAGTGGACCTCAGCAAGCTACAAAGAATGCCGCTTTCGGAAATCTAATGGCTAAAGGACACAATAGCGCTACCTGCCTGGAGACTCATTCAAGAGGCATTCCGGAATAGAGTGGGCTTGCTCGTTGATGTGCCAAAAGCAGGATTTGGAAATACCAATGATGGTAACACATCAAGAAGATTTTTTTCGGATCCTAAAACTGCCGCCGAAATCACAGGCATTGACTTCGACTTTATTAAGAGGCTTAAAGTAATTTTGGAAGTGCTGGCAAGAAAAGACACACAAAAGAAAAGAAAACACACAAAAGTTGACACAGAAAAGTTGTCATCGTTTCTGCAATCCACAGCAGAACTATACATCAGTTTGTTTAGCTGGTACCCAATGACGCCCACTCTTCATAAAATTTTAACACATGGCGCTTTAGTTATTAAAAATGCTCTACTCCCAATCGGGCAGTTATCGGAGGAAGCAGCAGAGGCGCACAACAAACATTTTCATCTATACCGGCAAAATTTTGCGCAAAAATTTTCGCGAAGAAAGTGCAATGAAGACGTGATGAATCTATTGCTGACATCTGATGTGTATTTAAGTTGTAGTCGAATGAAAATTGGCAAGAATAGAAAAACTTTTTCTACTGAAGCCTTGGAATTTTTAAAACAGAACGAGGGAGTTTCCACGATTTCACGTGAACATGATGATGAAGTTGATGGATATGACGACGAAGATAGCGAATCTGATTTTTAACAATATATTTTTTTTATAAATTGACTATTTGTATTATTTTAAAAACATAAAATTGGTTACTTAAGAATGTTTGGCTGAAGTAATTTACAATTCCTAATATAATTGATTTTATGAAATAATACAAAAACTTTTATTTTATTAACACTATTAGTGTGGGGAATTAGGAAGGAAGTAGAAGGTTACTCACAGTCCAACCGCCTTATAAACTATCACCATCTCTGCTCACCCACGTTATCGTTACGCGTTATCTAAACTTATTTATTTGGTTCAAGGATTGCCAAGAACTAATTTTAAGTTACGACGACTCTACGTTACCACTCGCGAATAAGTTCCTTTGTTCTTTTTCACTTTTCCCAGTTTTTCACACTTGACTTTCCGCGAAGGCTACCTAGTGTTGACACCTCGACAAAAAGTGGGGAAGTTAAGAAACATAAAAGTGGTTACATTTTAGAAAAGATGTTTCATAAAATTGTTGTAACCTTGTTACCAGTTTGTTACAATTTTGAATGAACGATAATCGAATCATTGAACGATTAATGAAACTTAAATCTTACATCCATTTTACTTTTATGTCAGTGTCATCAGCCATTACAAGATAATAAAATTATTTATTGTATGTTAAGGTAAGTTTTTTATAATTATTGTAGTTAGTTACAAAGTGCGCAAGTTCGTTTGTCGAGGGAATTTGGAAGTTATATCCAAATAATAAAGGCGCCGGCGATTTATAAAGAAGTAAGGTAAAACATTTACATTTTTGTTAATTTTGTGATAAGAAAAATTAATATTTCATAGGTGTCATTGTTGTTAATTAGAAAGTTTAAATTAATTATTTAGATCTAATATTTATTTTAGGATACAATAATGATTGCAAAACATGTATTTATGTTGTTTTGATTTCAACTTAATTGTTTTTGTAAGGCTATCACAATGTTCAGTTACTAAGTCGACACAAAGTGTAGATACTTATTGCTCGATCCAGTAACAAAATCTATTATGGCCGACGGAATAATCCGATGCCAGTGGTTCCACAAAAGTGGTGGTTCCAAACATGTATCAAGTAGGTGCTGTACATTAGGCAAACATTTATGTGATGAGCATTTGTGTTTGCTTTGTTTCTAGATGTATTTTATCCTTTGATTATATACTTGATTTTATCTTTGTACATGGGTAAGGCCGCCAAAATTGTCAATTGTTTTGTGTGACATTTTTGTAGCTTTTTGTTTTGCAATATCTTATGGTAAAAATATCCAATAAATTGTGGAGAATATCTGAATTATATATATACCGACGAAAATTTAGATGATAGTACCCTGCTATAATAATAATATTGTAGCGGACATCCTTAAACTGACTTTTTTATCGATAGTTTAAAATAAAACAATGACTTTTGCTTTTGTGTTATGATTTATTTGTGTGACGAATTTTTAACCCAAAACTACTATTTAAAGAGCCAAGAAATGATCTGGATCAAGTCTATTACGAAATGAGTAATTTGTTCTTAGAAGCATATCCACACGTGGAAAGGTCATGTGTCGACCTCTTCTGTCATATTCGCCCACGACTGTGCATTTCATACAACTGTTGTATCCGTTGAAACCAATTGTACCTGAAATACGACTATCAAAATTATAAATGAACACAGTTTTTAGCTTAAACCAGAAGCTCTTATTCAGGGTTAATGCAGAAAAACCGAAAAGTATTCATCATTATCTGCCTAGCCTTTTCCCAACTATGTTGGGGTCGGCTTCCAGTCTAACCGGATGCAGCTGAATACCAGTGCGCAGTGAGGGAGCGACTGCCTATCTGACCTCCACAACCCAGCTTAGTACAGGGTAATACGTTACACCTTGGTAAGACTGACATGGTTGTCAGACTTTTTGGGCCACCGAAAACCGAAAAGTATTACCTAATGAGAGATAAAAGATAGAGTAACTCCAATACAAAGGTCTTACTTTTCTTTATGCCTAATAGTTTTCAAGACAGGTGATACCGACCGTATCATATTATGAAAATAGCTTTAAAAGAAGCAAAACATGATTCGCATAATGCAATTAATGACGTCATAAGAGTGACATCAAGGGCGAGGAAAGAGTTTTTTTGCTGATTCCTCTTTTCCCTGTATACTGTACAGGGAATGACGAAAAGGCGAAATAATGTTTAAGAAATACAAAAGATCTACCGCTTATTTCTGTCGTTTGTCTTTTTCACCTCCATTTGACATTAATCATTCAATAAAGTCATTAAAGGGGTAAAGTTACACGATTTCTTTAAGAATCCGACTACTTGAAGTTAAAAATGAAATAACATACAAACAAGAATGATGTTCATACTTAAATTCACCTTAAATTTTATTTCTCCTTCTGTCACACAAGTCTTGTTTCTTTCGCGCATTTGGCTTACCTACCTATTACAAAACATCTTGCTGGCGTATCACACACGAAACACTTAATCAGTATTTTGCAATTTTTTCCATTTATTTCTACTCCATTATTTAACAGAAGCAACATTTCATCAATAAATGGCCTTAAAAAATCGTTTATAGGTGGTTTTGTACTACCATAATATATAGCCAAAACCAAAGGCAACCCATTCAAACCGTCTAGTAAAATTGGCGAAAACTCTTTTTTTGCGCTTTTTGCTATGGGAATGCCGTCTATATTTATTATTATATTTAAGGGAGAACGTATGTCCATTTTGTTGTTAACAGAGAATTCATAGTACCATGATACCAGTATAAGCCATTGCCCATTGTTATCAAGTTCGTGGATCTTGGAGTTTGTAGTAAAGTCCTGGTATCTTTGGGTAAACTAGATGTAATATTGTTTTTTCTGAAAATCGTTAATAAGTCATTAATAGCGCTGTGTTTAATATTATGTTCCAAGGCCCACTGTTGTAAATCTTCTTTGAGTTTAAGTCCAAGGAATATTTTGTCACTTCCATCATCATCAGTATTAACGTGAGAAAGCGATGTGCTTTGACTATGTGATATATTTTCATCACCACTTAATACTATTATGCTATCATGGTCTTGTTCAGCAACAGTCGTTGTCAGTTGTGCATTTGGAAACTGAGATGACGTGGTATTTTGTTCTTGAGAAGTATCACCATCTGGTTGAACATTTGATGTTGTAAGTATTTCTAGTGGTCGATGAGCCAGATTGAATTGAAATTCGATCCGCAGATGTCGAAGTTCCATGATTCTGCTCCTTTTCTTTAACTGCATGGAGTCGTCGGTAATAAGTGGTTGTATGTCTAAAAGGTTTACTCATCTGTTAATTGTGAAAACTTAGAAGCACTCAATTATCAGATAAATGTTTGAGTAACACTGAACTTTTTCAATGGGAATCGAATAATCTAGAGCTGTGTACTAGTTTCAACTATGTTACAAAACTAAGTTAATTAGTGTGCACATTTACTTGTAACTATTTATACACAAAGTTTAGTAACATTCTAGTAACAAAAATGTAGTCACAGTGTAAGCACTTTTGGATCGTTTTGTTCTTGATGTCATAACGTAGTAACAGTGTGGATATATTTACGAAACATTGTTACCAAAAGTTAGTCTGACACATTTTAGTCGCGAAGTGTATACTTTGTTACAATATTTTGAGGCTAAACTTCACGCAGGCACAAAGCGTACAAGCGTAACAATAAGCGTAACAATTACGACATTGCGACCAGTCGATCATTTTGTTACCGAAATTTTAGTCACCGCTATGCAAATGTAAGCTGTCACGCCCTTTATGCTTCCTTATGCTTGGAGGCTTTTATTTATGTATTAAGTTTTTGTTTACATTTTAAATTTCTATGTTTTTTTGCTTGAGTTTTTATTGTATTTTATTGTATTTTTTGCTATATTGGCGTGGCTAGACATTTATAGCAAATAATTTAATTTAATGTTCTCTGTCTTGTAATATTAAATTTTACTTTGCGTACATACCTACTATTGTATAAAATCAAGTATTTTCTAACTGACCAGACGGTTGTGCTGCTGGGGAGCTGTGCATGCTATGCTATGATGCCACGCTATGCATACTGTGCTATGCATGCTATGCAATGCTATGCTGTGCATGCTATAGGTACTATGCATTTTGTGTTAGGCATGCTTTGCTATGCCTACTGTGCTATGTATGCTATGCTATGCGTGCTGCTGGGGAGTTTGTTGCACCACTTTTTCTTCCCAGGGAAAGCAGTAGGAAGTTGTGAAGAGCGGGCATTTTGGGAGACTGTCTCATGTCATTTTGACGTTCGAAAAGTGCTGATTCTCAGCCTAATTTGAATAAATGACTTTTGATTTGAATTCGTGCTATGATAATATGTTGTTAATATGCTTTGCGGTGCATGCCAAGCTATGAATGCTACGCTATGCGTATGCATACTATGCTATATGTTAACAATGCTATGATGTGCATGCTATGCTATGAATGCTATGCTATGTATACTGTTCTATGCATGTTATGCTATGCTATGCATACAGTGCTATGCATGGTATGATATGCTGTTATGGATGCTATGCTATGTTACACTAAGCTTTTGCACGCTATGCTATGAATGCCATGCTATCCATATTGTGCTATGCATGCTATGCTATGGATGCTGTGCTATGTTATACTATGTTTTGCTGTGCATGTAATGCTATGAATGCTATGCTGTGCATACAGTGCTATGCACGCTACCCTACGCATACTGTGCTAAGCTGTGCATGCTATGTTATACTTTGCTTTGCTGTGCATGTTATGCTATAAATGCTATGCTGTGCATACAGTGCTATGCATGCTACGCTATGCATGCAATGTTGTACTATGCTTTGCTGTGCATGTTATGCTATGAATGTTATGCTGTGCATACCGTGCTATGCATGCTACGCTATGTTATACTATACTTTATGGTGCATGCTATGCTATGAATGCTATGCTATGCATACTGCGCTATGCATGCTATTCTATGTTGTATTATGCTTTGCTGAGAATGCTATGATATGAATGCTATGCTATGAATGCCATGCTATGCATACTGTTCTATGCTATGCTGTGTTATACTATGTTTTATGAGCATGCTATGATATGAATGCTATGCTATGCATAATATACTATGCATGTTATGCTATGCTAGCTATGCTATGCTATGCTATGCTATATTGTACTTTACTGTGCATGCTATGCTATGTTGTACAGTCACGAGCATAAGTATGTGTACACTTGGCCTTATCCAAAGGCGATTTACTCCTTTATTTTTTAATTAAATTGTATGTTATTACGAATAAAGTATTATTGAACCCATAGGTTTGTGTAAAGTGTCGTATTTCAACGTTGCATTCGTTATTTCAAGAAAAAATCGCAATTGGAAGTTGCCAAGTGTAGACATATTAGTGCTCGTGACTGTACTATGCTATGCTGAGCATGCCATGATATTATGAATGCTATGCTATGCGTACAGTGTTATGCATGCTATGCTACGATCAGTAAGCTATGCTATGTTATAAAATGCTTTGCAGTGCATGCTATGCTAGCTTTGCATGCTATACCATGGATTTTGTGCTATGCATGCTTTGCTATGCATACTATGTTATGTATGCTATGCAATGCAAGGTATGCTATGTAATTCATGCTGCGCTCTACAGGTTATGCTATGCTTGCTATGCTATGATGTGCATGCTATGTTATACTGTGCTTTGCTGTGCATGCTATGCTATTCATACTATGCTTGCCATAATAAGCTCCTCATACTATATTTGCCATGCTATGCTGGCTATGCTATGTTATGTTATGCTATGCTATGCTATGTAAAGCATGCATTGCTTAAATATAAGCAAATCATACGTAGCATAGTATAGCATAGCATGCATGACATAGAATAGCATGCAAAGCATAGCATGCACAGCATAGCATAACACGCATAGCATTCATACTATGAATAACATAAACTGATTCATATATGGATACTTTAATACCTAATACATTTTCGGCATAACAAATGTTTTATCATCATCAAACATACAAATTACACTTTTTGTGGTTGGTTTATACTCGCTTATCTACAAAAACATTGACTCAAGCCGCGGTATCGCTGGACTCTACACCGGTCTGCACCTACTACCTGATACGATGCGAGTGTGTGTGTGTAAGCATGATTATTGACTTTAGCGCTACGTAGGGTAGCCAACCGTTGGTACTCTATTTTATAGAGTAGGTACAGCACTTCGTACACGTAATGGAGTTCGTACTTTCCTCAAAAAAAATTAAACATCCCTTTTAAAAGGTACCTAGCTTGCAATTTTTTTATTTTATTAATATTTCATCGTCATTATCATTTCAGCCGGAAGACGTCCAATGCTGGACATAAGCCGGGACCAAGCACCTTCACTTCGACCGGTTCTGTGCTTCTCGCATCCAACCGGTATAATAGGTACTTGCGCCCTTCACAAGGTCGACGTTTTTACCATTTTAAGGTTGAATTTTCAAAAAACCGTTCGTAGTGCTCGCCTACATTATAAAAGGAAACCTTGTGCAAAAATTTCACATTCCTAGGCCTAGTCGTATGGAATGTACGTTGATATGTCAGTCAGTTTCTCGTTTTTTTACTTAAATATAAAGAAGATTGTACTCTATTTCGCGTATGCATACCTAACAATCTACAAAAGCAATAGCGTACGTTAAACTACTCTGTTTGTATTGAATGCGACTTTAAATTGAATTGAACGAATTTCTGTCACTTCAGCATTTACCGACTTTTCGCTCAGAGCTGACTTTTCCACTTTAAGCAAGTGCCCCCTAGTACCTTCAAGCGTCTCAGCGAAAGGCTGTCAAAAGAAAATCTTACTTATTTCAGGCGGCGTGCTAAACTTTTCTAGCTCGTTTCGAATAGCAAAGCTAGCTGAAGATGTTCTTGTAACTCTTTTTTGTGTCTGAACTCTTTATTTACTCTTTTTGAAATCAGAAATACATACTATATTTCTTCCAAAATAAGTTACCAACCCTAGCTGCGAATGACACGATAACGATAGTAGGTACTATTGACCGAGTAGCTATGATATATATTAGATATGTTCCACTTGTTTGTAACTCAGCCGCTCTTAACGCCTCGTGAACGGTAAATCAAAATGGTGAAGGCACGGAAGTACGTGGTTAAGAAAACGTTCCAGGGTTTACCCAAACGTGAAGATTTTGAAATAGTGGAATACGAGTTACCAGCCCTCAAGAATGGAGAGATCCTCGTCAAAGTTGAGTGGGTGAGTGTGGACCCATACATGCGCGCATACAACTCACGTTACCCAACACCATACGACCAGTTTGGCTACCAAGTCGGCTTAGTAGAAGATTCGAAAGATCCTAGATTCCCGGTTGGTACCAGAGTCGTCTCTCATAAAGGCTGGTGTGACTACTGCATCATTGACACAAATGACACCAAAAACGATAGTGTAAAGGTGTACAAGTTACCAAACTTGAAAGGTTTATCAAATTCTTTGGGAGTTGGCGCTGTTGGTATGCCGGGTGCTACCGCGTATTTCGGATTATTGGAAATTTGTAAGCCTAAAGCTGGTGAAACAGTCGTTGTGTCCGGTGCTGCTGGAGCGGTTGGCTCTCTTGTTGGTCAGATTGCGAAGATCAAGGGCTGCAAGGTCATTGGATTCGCTGGCTCTGATGATAAAGTGAAGTGGCTCGAAGAGATCGGCTTTGACAAGGCTATCAACTACAAGGCTGCTAACATCGCAGCGGCTCTGAAGGAAGCAGCTCCCAAGGGTGTGGATTGTTACTTCGACAATGTTGGTGGAGAGCTCAGCTCGACGATCATTAACCAAATGAACGACTACGGAAGGGTTTCAGTTTGCGGTGCCATCAGTTCGTACAACGAGGTTAGTTTACCTAAGGCAAGCATCTTACAACCAGCTATAGTATTCCATCAACTAAAAATGGAAGGTTTCATAGTGTGGCGATGGATGGACCGTCAACCAGAAGCATTTGCTGAAATCATCAAGTGGATTCATAGTGAACAGTTAAAGCCAAGGGAACACATTACTGAAGGTTTTGAAAATATCTTCGACGCTTTTGTAGGAATGTTGAATGGTGAAAATACTGGAAAGGCTGTTATTAAATTGTAAGTTAATATTAATGTAACGCTTATTATTTACACTCTCAAATTAAATTCAATTGTCAATTTGTTGAAAACTATTTCATTTCCTAACCTAAGTAAATGATATTTCAATTTACTTATTTAGTTAGCTATACTTGATTTAAAAAGTGGTCGTTACGGGACGCCCGGAAAATGTGAAGCATGGTGGGAAGAGGGCGGGATGACTTAAGAGTAAACTAGTCGCGAGCTCGAACTCTCTGGTGATCATGGCCAAAAAGCACGCTGTCTCACCTGGCTTCGTGTCCGACAGCGCTAGTATCAGTGATGAGCAGTTAGACGCTAGTAAAAAATCGAAAAATGCTTCGGAAAATCGAGTTTTATGAAAAAACCCCTGCATAAATTAATTACAAATAAAGATTATTGATCTCTTCGATAACTGATCTTTGTCGGTAAGGACTTGGTTTTGAAGATTTTACAGTTCTTTTATTACTTATTTACACCCAAAGTTACATTAAAAATAGTAAGATAAACGAATCTTTGTTGGCTCATAACTTTTTAATGGCTTTTTATTTTACTATTCTGTTTCCGTACACACAATTTTTTTGACACAATTCTTAATTCAAAACGATATCATGTTTCACTTTGGATGCACAATGTCAAACAGTGGAGTAATATTCTCCCGAAAGGATGTTTTTTTTCGGCCAAACTTGTACCGAGGTACAAATTACAAGTAAAATTCCTTGCAATAAATTGTGTTATCAGCAGTATTTTAAATCCTCCAATATTCGATAGAATAAGAAATAAAAGAATATAAAAAATCACTACCTCAAATAGCAACTGCGTTCAACGAAACGTTCTTAACAGCAGTGACAGCTGTCAAACCATTTCATTTGTCAAAATATTATAATGTCCTGTCCTCAGCGAAATTCTGCGAATACATTAATACATTTCACCGTCGATCTAGGGAGCCATTAACATATAAAAGTGGAATGTTATACATCTCGTTTCCTTCAACTGCGATTAAGTATTTATTTATATTCAAGGGCTGTGTTCATCAACATTCCAACTGCCAATTAGATATTAAACATTTAGTTTATTTCAAACTTCAAACTGGGAAAAAACTGTGAAAAGTCCGTCTAATCAGAGTCCAGAGTATAATAGGAAAGTTGTCGAAATCCAACGAAAGTACGATCGCAGCCAAATCACAGTTTCAAGTCTAAATGGATTAGCCAGGTCGTCAAGATGGAAGAAATCAATTGAAAGTCCAGGGAAGAATAGCCAAATCAACAAATAAGAAATCACACACGAAATAGCACTCCAAGAGACGGGAAACCAACGAACATAGGCAATGAACCGAAACGGAATGTTGACATTATTGTTACGTAACAACAAATAATGTAAAAATAGATAATTATCGGCCTTGGAGCACAGTCTTTTGGCCTTTCAGAAAGCTAACCAAACGCCTACAATAATCTGAAAAAATAAATGCATTTTTTTTCATTATTATTCGCTGTTTTTGTTTCACAAAAATAATGTCATAAGAAGGCAAAAACTTTTTGAATACAAAAATAAGATAATAATCAGTAGGATAATTTCTTTTTGTTACATTTATAAAATGAAGAAACGAAACGCATCATCGGAAGAATGTATCATGAGATTACCAAATTATTAAATGGGTTGCAAGTTATTAACATCTTTGAAAGACAATTTCATGTGGTACAAATCTGTAAATAAATCCAATATATATTTTTTCAGAATCTACGATTTTTTTCCCTATATTTCGGTACTTTTGTTCATAAGGTACATTGTTTGGCCACAGTTGTATGAAAAAAAAACACCTCCTTTGTATAGAAAAAATATCGACAAGTGGCACCTTAAGAGAGCGTCATGCCGTTTGCCGTCACGACATACCTACTCGTCTAAATTAAACCCTAAGGTGCGCTAATATATTTTTACATGTCAAAAATTATAGGAAATAGAAATGTTACCACTCTCGAAGACATCAATATGAGCAAATTGCTTAATTATTATAACCAGACTGTCGGATGCTTCAACGCATCACTTACTACAGCATAGAAGCACGGCTTCAGGGGATCTACCAACCACCACCTCTTATAAGAGCCTGCTATAAGAGGTGGTGGTCCCCAGGTAGGTATACATATCGCACCTTCGGTAGAACAAGGGCATAATTGCAGTTTTTGCTATTTTACAGGAGAGCTATTTTAAGATATTTATTGCATTCAGTGAGGTCTTGCTCTGTTAATATTGCTCGAAAGTTTTTCTTCTTTGCATGATATAAACTATATACTATATCCTTTTTAGGCGTATAGTTAACAAGAATTAAGAACTTTTAGTTTTTTTTCAATTAATTTTAATTTTAAGGAAGGGATACATTTGTGCCCTTGTTCTACCGAAGGTGCGATATTATTAGTCCTTGGCCTTGCCCGTCCTTGCTAGCTCGGCGCAAGCACTGACGAATTAATGATTGTACAGACGTGACTCACTCTGGTGCGGACAGTAACAAAAAGGAATTAACACTTCAGTTATTTAAACATCATACACCAGCAAAAAATTAAAAAACACTGGCCGTTTTCCTGTATTCACAAAAACAATATTATATTAGTTATTACACTAAAGGCAGATTTTTCCAACGTCGGATAATTTTATCCGAGGAATCATTTTGAATTTTTGACGGAATCAGTTAGACGTAAATTTTATTCCACGAACAAGAATTATCTGTCGATTGAAAAATCAGCCATAAATACTGAAAAGTGCATCGAATAATTTTATATAGGTAAGTATATTTAGATCACAAAATAATAACAATATTTGTGCATTTATTGCTCCTATTGCTGATCGGTAGGTACTTAAGGAAGGCTAGACTAGACTAAACACGGCGAATATTTTGTCATCTTTATTTTTTGGAAATCCGTGTGACTTGTTTTCTTACTGCAGATTGGCATCTGCACTAAGAAAACAAGTCACCATTATGGATTAATCAGATGTTATATTTTTAAGGCGCCTTTGTGGAAGAGAAATAAATGTTAATTTATTATTAGATACCTATATTATCTGCCTGCATTAGGTAAGTAACAATTAATGTTTAACCTGTTTTGTTACCGAAAGCGCGTACTTAGGTATAAACGATCCATAATATGAAACAGAAGAAAATTAATGTTACTTTCCAAACTGAAATTGTCTAAAAACTAATTCCAAATATCTAAGTAAGTAAGTACTTCTAAACACGACACATAATTAGCCACTGTGTGCCTGTGCAGTGCAATCACCTACCTGGGTCTAAAACTCAACATCGACTAGGTAGGTACATAATTTGAGTTGGTGTTTTTAACTATTATTTACACACATCAAAAGTGTCTAGGGATCAAGCATTTTTATGCGGATTTCTTGAGATTGAGATGTGGCTTTGTAATAAATTTATGATTTTATAAATTTATATGGATCCTTTTTGGTGCATTTCATAATTTGAATCAGGAACTGTGAATCAAATTCGAGTAAAAGATGAAAATCAGCTGTCAATATTTTCCCTATAAAAACATACAACGCATTGAAGACATTATTAGTGCTACTGTTTCCCTACTACTGATTAAAACCAACGTTATTATGGAGCGGCGACGTCATTTAAGCAGGGAAGAAATGCTCAGAGCCGTGGGAATGATAGAAGCTGGTTCCCGGCAACGTACTGTGGCTTTAGCTCTGAATACAAGTCAGAGTGTTATCAGTCGACTTTGGACACGTTACCGAAGCACTGGTACCGTGGCTGAGCGCCATGGAGGACGGTATCGCTGCACCACACGGAGACAAGACCGATACATTCAAATCTTAACTCGAAGAGCTCCAACAATAACCGCCATGATGTTAGCCGTGAGGCTTCATCACTCTTCAGGGAACTTAATTAGCGACCAAACAGTCAGAAACCGCTTGCATGAAGTGAACCTTCATTCCCGAAGACCGCTACGGGTACCACCTATAGCAATGCACAATCGTAGGATTCGATATCAATGGGCTCTTGAACACAGAAATTGGGCAGAAGAACAATGGCGTTTCGTGTGCTTTTCTGATGAGTCTCGTTTTGGTATGAGACCGGATACAAGACGTATACGACACTGGAGAACCCCTGGACGCCAACAGCGATTAAAATCCTGCCAGGAAGTCCATCCTTATAGTGGTGGAACCATCATGGTATGGGCGGGTATTTGGATCGGCGGAAGAACTGAGTTGATTTGGATCAGAGGCAACCTCAACGCTCAAATTTATGCTGAGACGATTGTATCAGACGTCATCGTTCCTCTACAAGTGCAAATCGGTCCCTTATTTCAGTTAATGCATGATAATGCACGACCGCACACCGCAAGAGTTGTAAGACAGACTCTCGCCGCAGCTAACATCAATGTCCTGCCCTGGCCTGCTCAGTCGCCAGACTTGAACCCGATTGAGCATGCATGGGATATGCTACAGAGAAGAGCTCTGCCGAATATGGAGGGTATCCAGTCGCAAGAAGACCTTTTTTTGTTGTTGCAACGAACATGGGCGGCCATTCCACAGCGTGATTTGGATGAACTCATTTTGAGTATGCCAAACCGATGTTCTTGTGTTGTTAGTGTTCGCGGTAGAAACACGGATTATTAATTGTTTAAGTTACCCAATAAAATTTTAGAGAAAACTGTTATTTCAGTCTTTTTTTCGAACTTTTGTGTTAGTGGTTCAAATGTCAAAAATCCCTTTATTAGGAAAATGGCAAATTTCTTTATTAATGCAAAGGTGACTTGGTTTATCGTTACTGTGACAAACGAAAACACTTTATTTGATGAATCCTTAAAGAAAATTTTAATTAATATCAATCAGGAGAAAAGTTATTGCAAAAATATATGTTGATCCCTAGACACTTTTGATGTGTGTATTTACGAATGCATCTAAGGATCCTTTATTATTAAATACCTATTCGTTATAATTAATGTTTCATTATCATTAATATCAAAATTGAATTTATTGCGGTGGGTTAGTATTTTCCTGTCAACAAAAACCACGACCAAAGAGAATGTAATCCATGCCATACAATATTAGTACTTTCCCCTCACGTGTACCTGGAGCAACTTTGGGTTTTTTGAAAAACAAGTGACCTGACTGGTCACTTTCGTCGACCACTAGGGAAATCCAGAGGTCAATGACCACACACTGCAACACAGCATCGTGATAACCCAACATATTACAGATGACAGTAATAAGATATATTTCCACCTAGTTAACAGCTTTACAATTTTGTAGTATTTTAATCTACTAGTTTAGTATTGTAAATCCAGAGGCGCTGGTGTAGCGTATAATATAAGAAAATAAAAAATACTCAAAACTTAATACTGCAGTAAGGTTTACAATGTTCTCTTAAATGGTATAATATTAGTAGTACTATTAGAAATGTGTTGCTATAATTGATTAATTATTTGCTAAATAGGAGTCTGAAAGTTGTAATGGAGATAAAGACACACATTTGTTTATTGTAAATATAGGGTTTGTTAGAATTAATTAAATATAAAAATACGTGTCCATGATGTTAAGTCATTTTTGCTGAAAAAAATGTCGAAATAAGAATACTTTAGTAAGAATTTAGACATATTTAAATATATGCCCTGGCAGCACTGGCAACTGGCAAGTAATAACAGGGTTGTCAGACTGGGTACCTATTTTTTTCGCAATTTTGGGCAAAATTTGGCTCCTGGAGAAATTTTGGAAAAATGTTTGGAGAGACGAAAAAAATCATGGAGAATTTTGGGTATTTTTAATATTATAATTATTCGATGAGAGTACACAAGTCGACATATTTTATCAAGCTATACATTTCCAGTATAAGATGACTTCTTATTGTACGACAAGCCTATACAATGTGAGCTCAGTTATAACCGGAAATGTATAGCTTGATTATATTTCGTCGTGGGTACCTATAGAGACACCAAAGAAAAAAAACGATGTGCATCATGTTACGCTATTTTAGTAAGTAGAAGCTTGAAGTTCAAACTATTTTTATAGATTACTGGAAATAATTTGCTTAATGGTTCATTAATAAAATCTTCTTACTACATTACTGATGTCAATTTAGTTTCAATCAAAGAGCGTGCAATGCTCTTTTATAATTATGTCGATGTTGTGTTCAGGTACGTTAGTCTACTTTATTTTTGTCATTAAAAACTGTTTCTTAATGGTTACAATTGCTTCACCTTTTAAGCGCTTAGGTATGTCGGAATAATCCGCAAATATTTTCGTGTCCATTTCGCCAGGGTCGTATATTAACGACCGAATACCAGAGCTCGTTTACTCTGGGTTTTTTTATTAATTACGCTGTTTTTTTTTTCAAATCACTGTGCCGGGGGCTGGGGGCACGACAACTGTTAAGAAGTCAGGCGGTTTTTTTTTTCTATTACAAAGTTTTTGCCTTTGGGTAAAACTTAAAAAAAATGTATAATTTTGGAGAAAAAATATTTCAAATTTGGGGAAAAATAAAAAAACACATCTGGCAGCCCTGAGTAATAAACAAAAATGGTTGCTGTTGTTTCGATGTCGTTCTGCTGTTATGTGTTAATTGTGTAATCGTTCTTCGTTGTCCGCTAAGTTAGCTCTATGTGTGTTGTGTGAGGTGCAGAGAATATTCTGGGCGTGGTTCGTTGTGTTACCCAAATGAAAGTTTTATCTATTTCCACAAATTCAGGACATGTGCCATAGAATCAGTGAGATTTTTTAAACGATCTTATTGCAATGATGTAAATAAAGTTACAAGTGGAAAAAGAAAAAAAGACAATAAGTTCTTCAGAGTATGCCTGAAATATACTACAATAAATCTTACAAAAACAAAAAGAAATGAAAGTATTAGTAGCGTTTTACCTTCAAACAAAACGCTTGTTGTGTCCGGAGACTCATTTGGGGTCATATAAACATTATTTGAGTTTAGCATCTTCCGTTTTCGTGTCACATCTATAAAGGTATATGCAACTAACTCCTTCTTGACAACACTATGATGACGTATTTCCTACCGCGTTCACCAGGTGGCTGCAGCGCTCCAAGTCGTTCATTATGGCCTCAAAACCTAAAACTTGAGAAACCAAATAACACCAGGCAGTCTTTAAAATTATGACCCCGAATGAGTCTCCGGACACAACAAGCGTTTTGTTTGAAGGTAAAACGCTACTATTGTGTCCTTCGGCCTCATTCGGGGTCATATAAACATTATTTGAGGCTTTGTTTGTCATCGCTTGGTGAACGGGACGCCAATGTGTTGTAAAAGACTAGGAAAATTAGATCAAGAAATTATTATAAACAAAAATAAACACCAACGTAATTACGATTGTATTGCTATACTTAAATTAATAATATATTATAAGAAAAATGACTAAAAATAATACCTAACAATTAATGACAGAGTAAACAGAACATGTATACGTACCTCGAATACATCATCATGTAATATTTTTTGTATAAACTTACCATAATAATGTAAAACTTACTATTATTCATCGATACAACATCTTAATCTCATAACTCAAACGTCTTGTAGGATCATAAATATCACAAAATAATTTATTCTATATAATCAGAGGTAATTAATTTATTGGCTGAAATAGATGAATCAAAGAGCTTCCCTGCGCTGGAATCACCTCCTTCCTGTAATGTTTTTTGAAAGTATTACCAGATCTCCAATTAGCTCGTGCCATTATTTCATCTAGAGGTTCAATAACCAACCAACTTCGTGAAGCAACTGCAGAACGAAAACTACCTGGAGTAGCCTCAATTCCGGCTTCCTTCAAAATTGACTAACCCAACCTGCCAAAATAGTTCTAGTAGCTGGCTTAGCTTTTCCACACACAGTGATAAATAATCTATCGCTAGAACAAAGCAATCGACGCGGTTTTCCAATTTCTATAAGTTTTATAAGCCAACGTACCGGGTCAAGTGCCTCATTTTCAAGATTTCTTAACAACTTCCAACCTGATTGTACGCGAGTTTCAGAATCAGTCTTTGAACCAAAATGCGGCCAAAACATTATGCTATTCTCACCTACTATACACCTGTCTGGCGAGACACTTAGTAATGTTAAATCGTGTATCCTACGACCTGAACATAATAACAGTAAAACTGCACAAACTCTTGAAATTTTGAATGGACTTTGATTTTGTAGAGGCCTACTGCCCAACCAATCTTCTATACTCCATTTACAATAAGATTAGACATTTAAACAAACCTTTTTTACCGTCTGTTCAATCGATTTTGACTTCTATTCCGTAGGCATAAGGATGGCATTAAAAGCAGTAAACGGTTGTTATTGTAAGCACTTTTTTTGCTTTTAGTGCCAACCTTATGCCTACGGAATAGAAGTCAAAATCGGTTGAACAAGATGTAAAAAAGGTTTGTTTAAATGTCTAATCTTATTGTGAATGGAGTATAGAGACTGAGGATCCACAGGGGGTGGACACTTCTTAGGCTGTTGCAAAGCTATAGCTTTGATCATTTGTTTAACCAAAATGTTTGAACTTAATCGGGTCTCACTCTGTATTACATAAAGTGGACACAACCAATTTATGAAGTAAAATAGTACGATAAGATAACTTTTCTTTTAGGTGCAAATCGGCTAATTATCGAGCTAATTCACTGCCTGAAGGGTCTGAGAAATTTATACCAAACATGGAACACCAATTCAGTCATCTCTGCCAATCCGGCCTATATGTGTTTAAAGTAGACGACCTCCAACCTTCTTTCAGCAGACGCTTTTGCTCTTCAGACCAGTCACCTAAGGATTCAGACACCCCCACATCTCCATATTTCTAAAACCAGCTCCTTCACTCGAGGTGGGGGCTGCCCGGTCCTCGTGTCTACTAACAATTTCGATAACCTGTGAATCGTGAACGGAGGCGCGATCGCTCTGGTCTTCAAGTCTGCTCTCCAGAATGCTCGAGGCCACCTCGGTGCAACTATCAGGAATATACCTCGAGCCTGATTTAGATGCATTAGGACCCGGGGTATCAAACTCGGAGGAGGAAAGACCCAAGCCAGATGGAAATTCCATTTGAAGGCGAACGCGTTGTGTCTCCATGCTCGCCGATCTCGTTGATGTAGAGTTACATAACAAGGCACTACGTGGGCTGTGCTGGAGGCAAAAAGATCTGTCTGGGGCACACCCCACTTTGCAAAGACAATACTTGTGAATTCGGGGAGTAGATGCCACTCTTGTAACATCGAGTGACGCGACAGACGGTCTGCGACGTTGTTGTACCTGCCTGGTATGTGATGGGGGATTACATGGATGTCGTACTTTTGAAGTATGTAATAAATTTGATATATTAACTCCATCAAGATTCGCGACTTGTTTCCCCCCTCCTTCCGCAAGTACGCTACAACCGCCTTGTTGTCGCACTGCGGAAGCAGAGACGTGTGGCTCAGAGATGGAGCGAATTCTAACAAACATTTTAGAATAGTTAACATCTCTTTGTGGTTCGAATGAAGCAGCTCTTCTTCTTTTGTCCATTTGCCCGATAGGTGAAGACCATTTAACTCCGCTCCCCAACCTGTATCTGCTACGTCTGTTGTCAAAAAGTTTTTTACTTGTGTGGATGAAGCCTGGATTTCTCTACACAGTGAACCTTCCACCAACTTAATTCTGCCAGCACCTCCGCAGGCAAGGGGCCTACCCCTTGCCTGCCTCGCCTGAAACGGCATTTTTAGGACCAGGTTGCAATAAGCCAGTAGGTGCCGAAAATTCAAACGACCCATTGGAACTACCAGACGAGCAAAATTTAGAACGCCTATGATACTCTGTAGTTCTCGAAGAGACGCCTTCCGCCGCCGGAGCAACTTTGATAAAACTATTTGCATGTTCTGAATTTTGTTTTCTGGTAAAAATTTTAGATTTTGCCACGGATTCCACATCAAACCCAAATACTCTATTATTTTCTGAGGGATAAGAATCGATTTCTCTCTGTTCACCTGCCAACCCAGCAGGCTGAGAGTTTGAAGAACAACGTCGACGTGTTTTATAAATGTCAGTCTGTCTTGTGCTACTAGGAGATAATCGTCGAGAAAAACCACTACTCGAATGCCTAGATTCCTGAAAATCTCGGCGGTCCAGTTGGTCAACGATGCAAATACTTTGGGCGCTGTCGCTAGGCCAAACGGTAAACAGGTCATTTGCAGTAACTGGTTTCGATACAATAGACGGAGAAAACAACGGTGGGCGGGTGCTACGTTTACGTGGTTGTAAGCTTGCCTGAGGTCTACTTTGACCATCCAATCTCTCTCCTGAATGAAATCGGGAACTCGATTTACCGAAATCAAACGAAAGGATGTGTTTTTTTTTCGGCCAAATAAAATTCCTTGCAATAAATTGTGTTATCAGCAGTATTTAAAATCCTCCAATATTTGATAGATTAAGAAATAAAAGAATATAAAAAATCACTACCTTTAATAGTAACTGCGTTCAACGAAACGTTCTTAACAGCAGTGACAGCTGTCAAACCATTTCATTTGTCAAAATATTGTGTTATGTCCTGTCCTCAGCGAAATTCTGCGAATACATTTCACCGTCGATCTAGGGAGCCATTAATTTATATAAAAGTGGAATGGAATACATCTCGTTTCCTTCAGCCTACGATTAAGTATCTACTTATTTATATTCAAGGGCTGTGTTCATCAACATTCCAATTGCCGTTTAGATATTAAACATTTAGTTTATTTCAAACTTCATAGGGAAAAAACTGTGAAAAGTCCGTCTAATCAGAGTACAGAGTATAATAGCAAAGTTGTCGAAATCCAACGAAAGTACGATCGCAGCCAAATCACAGTGTCAAGTCTAAATTGATTAGCCAGATCGTCAAGATGGAAGAAATCAATTGAAAGTCCAGGGAAGAATAGCCAACTCAACAAATAAGAAATCACACACGAAATAGCACTCCAAGCAAGAGACGGAAAACCAACGAACATAGGCAATGAACAGAAACGGACTGTTGACATTATTGATAGGTAACAACAAGTAATATAAAAATAGATAATTATCGGCCTTGGAGCACAGTCTTTTGACCTTTTAGAAAGCTAACCAAACGCATACAATAATCTGAAAAAATAAATGCATTTTTTTCAATATTATTCGTTGTTGTTTTTTCACAAAAATAATGTCATAAGATTTATAAAATGAAGTAACGAAACGCATCATCGGAAGAATGTATCATGAGATTGCCAAATTATTAAATGAGTTGCAAGTCATTAACATCTTTGAAAGACAATTTCATGTGGTACAAATGTGTAAATAAATCCAATATATATTTTTTCAGAATCTACGATTTTTTTTCCTATATTTCAGTACTTTTGTTCATAAGGTACATTGTTTGGCCACAGTTGTATGAAAAAAGAAACATCTCCTTTGCTTATTTTCAGGTAATTGTTTAAACTTTTTAAATTGAAAATGGGACGGTACGTTCCGTCGCTTTTGAGAATCAGGAAGAAATTTGATATGAAACTCGGTGTCAGTGTGTGTATATTCTAAAATTCTCTGTTTCAACAAATTTTGAATGACTGTGTCCATCTCCGGCGATGGTAGAGTAAAATTGCAACGTTTCACCTGTCTTGGCGGGACCAGAGGTGGTTTCTTTTGAAATGGAATACGATAACCCTTCACTATTTTATTAATGGTTCTGGTGCCCCCAGTCTCTTCCACTCCGCTACATGATTTTGTAAGCACCCCCCCAAAAAATCTTGATCCGAGTCAGAACTTTTTATTGAATTTAGCCGAGCCCTTGCCCCGTTGAGCATGGTTTTGCGATTCATTTTTTCTAAAACTATAGGGCTGGTAAAAGCGTTATCCAGCCAGTTGTCCTCTCGGTTGAGGACGAAAAAATTTTGGATGATTAATTGCTTGATAATTATTATAAAAGGCTCCTGCACTCTGAGGAGGAGAAAATCTATAGTTCATCGTCAGTGCCGAAGCGCGACTGGACGATTGATATCCACTAGGTCCAGGGTACGCCGCCTGGGGTCTAGGGGTTTTCTTCTCTTGCCCAGAAAAATGAATTTTATTTACATAAAAAATTTTGTTAACTCCGCCATTATTCTTAATAAATTCACCGAAAGGTACTTTATCAAACAAAAATTCACTAGACGGCGGTATTTTCTTCAAACACGGCTTAAATGATTTATCTCTTAATTGCTTAATGAACACTTCGCGTCTTTGTTCAATTATATTGGCCCTACGGCCACAAACTAGTTGCAAACAATCACGTGAAATCTTTTGATATTCACCGGAAAAAATCTCTTTTAATTTTATTGTCAATTGTTCTAGGTCCATGCTACCTGTATCCCTAGCCCAGTCCACTATCTGTCGAAAACCCTGTTGCATAGCGTCGCTTTGCATTGCCAATGCGCGGGTTACGGCGCCCAGAAATTTATCCGCAGAGGGTAGATGGGTAACTTTTTCTAAAGATTTGATCTCATCGTTTACTTCAAAGTCGACATATCCGGGATGAGTATTATAAACCTTTTGTGATTCCACTTAACGAACATTATTCCAGTTATCTTTAATAAAATATTGAATAGAATTGAGCAACTCTAACTGATTAGATGGAGTTACCGCGACTGCTGGCTCCTTTAATTGCGTTGCCAAATCAAAATCAAATGATTGAACTGGTACAGGATCTGAGACGGGTTCTGTGACCGGTTGATCATGTGCCCTTTCGAAATTTTCGCCATTATATATCGGATTATCACAATTATCATTTTCATTCTCATAGTACATATTATGTGGGTAGAAGTATAAATTTTTTAAATCACTGACCTGTTTTGCAAGATTCTTGATTACCTTGCTTTGTCCTCGATGACGCACCTTACCTTTTTCCTCTTACGGGATTTATTTACCTGATCAACTTCTAAATCAGACGAGGATGATTCAGAGGAACTCGAGGAACTTGATGAATCCGATGACGAATCAGATTCTTTACGATTACGCGGCTGTATTCTATCCGCCATCGTAAAAAAACTATCACTTTTCAATTATATCACTTTTAAAATTCAATCTTTAATATTTATATTTCTTAACATATACCGAACGCTAACAACGTTAACAAAATAAACTAGTAACAACTATAGTTTTCTAAGAATTCAATTAAAATTATTCTATTCCAAGAATGTCGAACGCCAACAACGTTAACTTTTTAAATTTAGATGCAAACCGTCCGAAAAACAGGACGCCAATGAACGACTTGGAGCGCTGCATCCACTTGCTGAACGCGGTCGGAAATACGTCATCATAGTGTTGTCAAGAAGGAGTTAGTTGCATATACTTATTTACCTATATAGATGTGACACGAAAACGGAAGCACACCCCGGACACTCCGTACAACGCGCGCAAAATAATTACCTACTACTACTACATAGCCAAATGACGTTGGTAGACGTGCAAATGTGTGCGTAAACTCTAGTAGGGTTGGTTGTCGTGCGGAGCGTAAAAAAAATGGCGGGAACGACGACGACGCGACTAGAAAGGACTAGTTTGATTGTTTATCTAATTAGTCAGGTTCGTAATGAAATAATAATAATATTATAATAGTTAAGTAATAAATGTAAAACTTTTTAACAATAACTTTAATTTCGGAAGTCGGTGTCTTTGGATCTGTATTTTAGTTTATTGCCACCGACTTACGAAATTAAAGTTATTTTTCACTTTGTACCTAGTGTTTTTTTGGAAGTCGGTTTTTTTTTGCTAAAAAGTTTTTATTTCCCGCTTTTTAGTGGGTCTGTTTATAAAGTATATAAGTTACAATAGCCTAATGTCAACTTGCTCATCGCCTTGTACAGAATATTGCTTTTCCCGATGCAGGGACGTTAATTGTTGAGGAGTTCTCTTGGTACTCTATCATCAGCTCCATTTCACCATTCGCATTGTGACGAGCATAAATTGTGCTTAGCAAACATATTAAAGTAATCGAATCGCAACCTGTGAAATACTTATTATTGAGTAGTCCCGGTGGCCATCTGTGGTCTTCATCATCAGTTCCACTTCACTAAATGTTACTATCCCAGAGCAAATACCCATGCAAATAAGGTACTTAGCTAAATATTGCTTACACTAAAATATTTTCGTTTAAATGACCTACTTAACTATAAATAATCGGTTATTATATCGCATGGTATTAAAATGCGATATCTTACAAACATTTATGTAAATACAAATTCGGAAAAGCATCACAATATCGAACCATCGTGATTAAAACTCAGATAAAACTTTTAAATCGCAAAATTGTGTGTTCGTGTTAGCAGTACAGTGCTGCGGTTGTTTGTGAGCGCCCCGAGCTAATGAACCGCCGATAATGTCGCGGGTGTGCGGGGTGAGGTGCGGTATCTGATGTCAGCGCGGGGTAGGGAGTGGCCATTCTGTACGAAGTACTATTAGGTATTCTGTGACGGAAGATGCTAAACTCAAATAATGTTTATATGACCCCGAATGAGGCCGAAGGACACAACAATGTTGTTTTATTTCCCATTTATTTAGATCAATGTAATTCAAATAATATCTAAATATTCTTGTAACAGAGTTATCTGTTACATGAATATTTAGATAAAAACAACATTATGGATGGATATAGGTCGCGCGAATAAAATACTGCCGACACGGATGTAGTTTAGTATTTTCATTGCAGAGGGCGCTTTTTATTCTGTTATCATCCAAATCTCGCGAGATGGCCCTCTATTTCAGGTTTATACAAAGTACTCTTTGATGTAATCACTAGCGGTATAACTACGACTCTCAAGGCAAGCGGCAATATCGCTGGACTTCACACCGGTCCGGTCACTTACCTACTTGGTAGGTATCTGATACACGGCGAGTGTGAATCAGTAAGCATGATATTGAGACTTTTAGCTTAGCGCTTCGCGTGATAAGTATACAAATCACAATGACGAGGCACTATTAGGCCGAGTAACTATATAAGTCTGTTCCACTTGTTTATAAACCCAGTCGCTCGTAACGTCTTGTGAAAGATAGAACATAATGGTGAAGGCACGGAAGTACGTGGTTAAACAAACGTTCCAGGGTTTACCTAAACGTGAAGATTTTGAAATAGTGGAATACGAGTTACCTGCCCTCAAGAATGGAGAGATCCTCGTCAAAGTTGAGTGGGTGAGTGTGGACCCATACATGCGCGCATACAGCTCACGTTACCCAAAACCATACGACCAGTTTGGCTACCAAGTCGGCTTAGTAGAAGATTCGAAAGATCCTAGATTCCCGGTCGGGACCAGAGTCGTCTCTCACAAAGGCTGGTGTGACTACTGCATTATTGATACAAATGAATCGAAAAGCGATAGTGGAAAGGTGTACAAGTTACCAAACTTGAAAGGTTTATCAAATTCTTTGGGAGTTGGCGCTGTTGGTATGCCGGGTGCTACCGCGTATTTCGGATTATTGGAAATTTGCAAGCCTAAAGCTGGTGAAACAGTCGTTGTGTCCGGCGCTGCTGGAGCGGTTGGCTCTCTTGTTGGTCAGATTGCGAAGATCAAGGGCTGCAAGGTCATTGGATTCGCTGGCTCTGATGATAAAGTGAAATGGCTCGAGGAAATCGGCTTTGACACGGCGATAAACTACAAGACTGCTGACATCGCGGCGGCTCTGAAGAAAGCAGCTCCCAAGGGTGTGGATTGTTACTTCGACAATGTTGGTGGAGAGCTCAGCTCGACGATCATTAACCAAATGAACGACTACGGAAGGGTTTCAGTTTGCGGTTCCATCAGCTCGTACAACGAAGTTAGCATGCCCAAGGCAAGCATCTTGCAACCTGCTTTAGTATTCCATCAACTGAAAATTGAAGGTTTCCTAGTGTGGCGATGGATGGACCGACAACCGGAGGCATTTGCTGAAATCATCAAGTGGATTCATAGTGGACAGTTAAAGCCAAGGGAACACATTACTGAAGGTTTCGAAAATATCTTCGACGCTTTTGTAGGAATGTTTAAAGGTGAAAATTGTGGAAAGTCTGTTATTAAATTGTAAGTTAATATTAATGCAACTCGTATTAAGTACTCTCTCAAATTAAAATCAATAGCCAATTTTGTTTGATTTCTTTTGCACTTTCTTCGGAACCGAATCATCTTTAACTTATTAGGTAGGTGCTAAACAATTTATAGGAATGTTACCACGTTCGAAGAGTTCCATATGAGCAGACTGCTAATTAATATAACGAGACTGTCGGACGCCTCAACGCACCACTTCACTCCTGTAACAACATGTTATTGTAAAATATTATGTTAATATTTTATACCTACATAAACACATGATTTTTTGTGGAATTTAATAAAAGAGTAGTAAACATTTACTATGCATACGAAATAAGTAGGTGTTTGTCATTTACCTAACTTTATACTTTTTTTTATCATGTCCATTACCACCTTCCAAAATTAATAGGTAAAATATTACCTACACCTACATTCAGTATAGAATATTATTGCTTTAGGTAGATTCTTAGATATTTTATGATGTTAGACAGACTCCAGACCAGACTAAGGCTGCGTTTCCACCAGAGATGAGCGAGGATGCGTAGCGAGGAAGCGTGTAAAACTAACCACAACGCTAACTTAGTTCAAACTATGAAAATAAAGCGATGTTATTGCTTGGTTTTTTCTTTCTTTCTAAAGGGTTACCGCTACCCCGGAACATAAAGGGCTAAGGGCGGGTGGGTTTTAGTCGGTAAGAGTCTGACACTCCCTTCCGCTCCACCCAGAGCGGGTGGGGTCATTTGATGATTTTACATCCTCAAAAAAAGAGGGTCGTTTAGCATCATTCTGTGGGTGGATCTTAATTGATAAATTGACAGACATAATCCTATTTTTAGAACGGTAACAGACTGTTATGCATATGACATTACTATAATGGAATGGAATACATCACTGATCTTTGAACTCCCAAGGTTGTGTAGATACCTATTCAAATGATTCAAGTTTTTATTTAGCGCTCGATTGAGATTGTAACGTGCGAGCGCTCTACCTACTGTATTGCATAACATCCAAAGTTCACAAAAACACGTTTATCCTGTTATCATAATCAGAATCATGGAAATGATCAGTATAAAGCCTGTATTATCAAACACTTACGCGTCACGTCGATATCGTCGATGTATAGCTTATCTTCCTTGCTCATCAGCATGAAGTGCAAGTCATCGTGGAGTGGTTCTTCATCGACGGTTACCACCTCAAACTTGACATTACACGCGACCCCTAACATGAGGCATACACCGGCTAAAAACGTCGCAGAGAGCGTCACCCTTGAGGCCTTCTCATTTAGCTTCTCCGCTTGAGCAAAATTCTTCCTCCTCAAATACTGGACACTAGTATCCACATAATCAATCAATGCACCTATTATCGGCACTTTAGAGTTCGAATAGGTCATGTGCTTCGGTAAGACGTTCGGTGGGTCCGCGCCGGTAGCCATGCCTGTTGCTGATCTTAATTTGTATGAAACATATATCTCTAAAAACTTTGTTGCTCCCACTTCTTAATTTGACAGCTGTGATTTCCTTTTCTGTTGTGACCACTGACAATTAGTATCAAGACGGAGAAGACAATCTTATTGGAAGAAAAGCGTGAAAAGTCTATTATGGGAATTTCGTTCGGCCTCTTTTGCAAACAGAGTCCACATAACCCACCCAGTCCTCTCTGATATTATAAAATGCAATGTTATAGCTACGGGTTATAGTCACTGACCTGTAATAAACAATTACATACGCTGGACTAAATATTATACGAAATGACAGTTGTTTTTTGTGCCGATTCAAAACACCCCGCACGAGGTTCTCAGGAAATAAAATTCAAATAAAAATTAAAGTTGTGAAAGTTCCATGTCGATAATTTTCATAACAACATAATAGCTCATTAGTTTTTAGTTCATATTGCGAACTAATGTGACCCCAGCTCAGCTTGTAAAACTAGTGTAATTGAGCGAGGAGATATTAGCTCAACCATAGTAGTTTTTACACTAAATTTTAAGCCTATCCTCATATTTAAAGCTCACTGATCTGACCGTCATGCGCCATAACTTTACTAGGACACTATCCACTAGTTTATAGCTTGCAATCTGATCGCGCCATAATGAATTTTCAGTTAACTTTTGCAGCAATTATTATATTACTTAAAAATGAAGCATAAAAATAACAGACATTCGATTTTTTTCTCTTAAGTAATAAATTACACTCAGTGGTTATAACGATCGATAAAGTTCATATTTTTTTTAATCGAAGAATATGTCCCATAATCCCATCTCTAATATTAGTTCCACGGACTCTCACGTTACTATCAGCGTCAAAATGGCTAAAAACAAATGGCTTCATTTTGTCATCGATAGTATGAAGTCCAGCGTACTTGTTGTACGCTCAGCAATGGCGACCTACTAGGTAATTCCGAATACCGATATAATTTGTTTTATACAGGGTAACTGGGAAATCGGCGTGCAACGTGTTACTATGGATTCAGTAAAAAAAAAATAAAAAAAGAAAATGATCAGTAAATGATTCTGAACTCTGATCGCCCCTTGAAAGTTTTCCTTGATTATAAAATCTACGCTAGAACCACATGATTCTAGCGTAGATTTTTTAACCAAGGAAAAATTTGGTAAATTGGTATCCTTATCGTATTAAATTGTCTACAGCACATGCTGAAGACGATTTAATACGATAAGGATACCAATGAAATCAGATAAATGAAAATATCAAGTAAGAAAATCAATCAACGTGTCACAATCAATAGATAAAATACCAAAGTATATCAAAATTATTAATTTTATTGTAAACAAATTCTGAAATGACGATATTACAACGTAAATTATCAAGAAGTAACATACAGGCTTAACATTACTATTTGCAACTCGTTAACTTCAGCATTCGCGATTTATTTGCCAAAATGTAAACAAATATGAGTCTATGGAAAAAATAACTTTAAATCCTACACAATAAAGTTCAGTTTACACTACAACTTCAAACATTTTTACAACTTTTTCAATAGTGCTAGTCACTGAAATCAACTTAAATTAATATAAAGTTGATATTTGTTTAACTTGAAATAACATTAATTTGAAACATAAGTTTGAATAAACTTTACTTACCTACCTTACAGTACAAATTATCGAACAACATATTATCAGATTTCATAATAATATTTTATGTTGCTATACAACACACACAAAAATGAAATTAACTTGATTTATATCGTAAAGCTTATTATTTGTTGTTGACGAAAAACTTTAATCTTATTACAATAGTAATAAAGTAATCGATGATTAAGAGATAGATAATTAAAATATGATATCGGTACAAAGACTGCTCGTTAAACGCGGTGACAACGCTTTTTTAAAATTATTGTGTTTTTTTACGGCAATACACACCAAAGTGGCAACTCGGCTTCAATTTTTATCAAGCCACAAAATAAATAGGCACAGAAAGTCGAATCCATATACCTATGTATTTTTGAAAACGCAAGCGTAATCGCGAATGCCATTCGACAAGATCGCCGTAGATATAATAATGCTGTTGAATCAATTTGCCTAGGCACTATGTATACGGCGATCGAATCATCAATTGGGTTTTAAGGACTTTTATTTATTGCCTAGGCGTTATACATTTTGCCTTGGGCATCATAGCGGCGACAGAATGCAAACGGACGGCGCCGTATATATAGGGTGACTGGTAATTAGTGACCGATACCTAAACACGTGATTGTATGATAACAAACAAAAATCTGCTGTTCAGTAACTACATTTTGACCAGTTAGGCGAACATAAATGACTGAACAGCAGATTTTTTTCACAATTTCAGGTTTGGTCCCATAGTAAAAGTTGTTTGTTATCATGAGTACAAGCAGGTGTTTAAGTATCGGTCACTAATTATCAATCACCGTATATAATGACGAATCATACAATCGGCCTGCGACAGATACACTGTTACAAGGATCTTTTGGTGCTCGAATGATGTTGACAGGTCACAGTGGCGCTGTTGGTACAAATTTTTGCAACTATTTTGTGAAATTTATTGGTAAAAAACAAGATGGCGGCGTTTGTACCGATTTTGGCCACGCGTCAAATGAACCTTGTACCTTGTTGTTGTAATGAACCTTGTTGTATATATCTATGTGTGCTTTCGCTCATTGTATGGAGCTGGCCTTCTATAGGTACCTATCTGTTCTGTGATCAAGCCGAACAAAATGATTAATTGTAGTATCTTGTAATAAATTGCATATCTTTATGTTAGCACGTCAACTGACAAAATACTTTCCCCATTAACCGCAGTACAGACGCGGTGTGAGGTGCATGATTGGAATATTCACTGCTAAGCTTAGAAACTCTCTGCAACTTTAGTTTTGGGAACTAAGCACTTATCACTACTCACCAAGCTCAGTTAGGAAAGTTTAAAGTGAATTTAATATTGAAACTAAGTTCTTTGCTGTGTGCCTTTAGTTAAAGTTTCCAAGAGTCACTGACACGTTATCTATGAAAGCAAGTTAATGTGTGTTCTATATTTTTTTTTTTTTTTGAGGTTCTGCCTCGATCGGTAACATTCGATGATTTTGCCAATGTCAAGGTATGAGAAAGTAATGATCGTAAACTGTTACATAACTATTGATCAGTGTTTGTAGCGATGGCATTCATGGATTCCCATGCTTATACCCAAATCAGATCACACAAAACAATCACAGCACTACAAACAGATTTTGCAATCAAAATAAAGTGTGAGGTTAAGAATCGCGTGTTTAATCTCAAGACAATAGCAAAAAGCCTGGTGTGTGTTCGTAGAGAGCGTTTTATGACACCGTACAGTCAAAACCCGATGCCATCATTTTCATGCCAGCTGTCACTCCACTGCGGCCGTTATATAGCGTCCACCGTTCATCTAGGAAGCAGTAACTTAAGGGGGATGCGCTAAGTAGCCCACGAAATTAAAATCTTTTGAATCCTATTGAATGACTATTCCATGAAATATCAATCAATAGGATTATATGAACTTAGAGGGTTGTATTGATGATTATAATTCTGTAAATACATACTTTTTACGCTCGCCAATATTTTTTTTTGTCCAACATACAACCTGAGACTGACCTGCAAATTGCAAAAAAAACGTAAGAAAACTTGATTTTGGCGGGCTAACCCCCGTGAGCAACTTTGGTGTGTACTACTGGCACGCACGGCTACAGATCAAGCTAAAATTTCCAGTATAAGCTGATCTCAAATTGTGTAGGATTTCCTTACAATGAGAGGTCAGTATAAACTGGAAATTTATAGCTTGATGTGTAGCCGTGTGTACTACGCTTTACAATGCTAATCTTACAGGGTAGGTAATTAGGTATAAATAATTCAGTCCGTCACATATCGTATAACACTCAAATGTTCATCAGAAAATAATAATAAACAGCTTAATCAAGCGAAGTTTCAGTGGATATTCTGACTCTAAATTGTATAATTATTTAACATTGTTATAATTATCTATTTTTAAATACGTCCTTTTACTTTTTTTATAACAGTCCTTGATTTAAGTTTAAAACTAATAATAACGTTTATAAGTCCATCGGATTACTACAATCAAAACTTACACCAACTAAAATGGGTGGATATACAGGGTCAAATTAAATAAGCTAGCAAAACTGCGCATACGTGATGGGTATATCTAAATACGATAAAACACAAAAGAAATTAAATTGATGTTTTTTTTTTTTTGTTGGGTCATCGACCGCAATTAGTGCAGTATTTACTTGAAATATCAGTTTAAAAATCTGGTTTTTTTTTTTGTATAAACTTCACAGACGTGATAAGTATCGATATTTAAATACGATAAAACATATTTTCTCAACTCGTACTTCAAGTAACAACACTACCAGCGTGTCCCTATAAAATAATCTAATAAAAAAAAAACATCAAATCTTTTTTATTTTCTATTTTCCTGTTTAGATATCAATACTCATCACGTCTGCAGAATTTCGCTAGCCAATTTAATATGCCCCTCTAGATTCTTTGATTTTTCAGTCAACTTGTAACAAAACGTTATAATATTGTAAATGTGTGGCTAACGATAACATAATCATTTCTAAAAAAAACAAGCCTCAAATTACTTACTTTAAATTAGTCTCACTGAGTTGTTTTTTTCTGGGGTACGAAAGCGCTGCATAAAATTACGCTAAAAATTAATCTGGGGTACCTAACTGCCACATACGATCAAGCTAACAATTTTCTGACAAACACAAGACTCATACAAAATATACATCTACGCATCTACGTATCAGGCTGTGCCCATTTGAGCGGAGAGAAGCCCGCGTGGTATGGCCGTTTGTCCACCGCCACGTCAACGAGATGTCAACGAGAACGAGATACGGCGCCGAAGTAGCGATACATAATACATTTATTGGGTTTGACGCAGAATGTGTACTTCGTAAAATGTGCACTTGACGCAAAATGTGCACTTCTCAAAATGAGTGTGAATTTTACCACAATGCTCTCAAATTAAAAATGGTTAAATAAATTTATTTCTCAATAAGAAATTACAAAGGTTTCACTTACTTTGAGAATATTTATGGACGCGTGTCCACCACCAAACTGAATGTGGGACGAAATTCACTTGCGCCGATTTTGTCATGCGTACCTGGCACCCGCCAGAGCGACAATTCTAGTACTAGTAACTAATAAAGATCAAATTCGCAAAACAACGTTGTTGTGTGTATGAAACTGACAGATGTCAAGGACGCATTCTCTCGCCATCTTGTAACTTGTATGAAGGTGTTCAAACTGGCACGAATATTGACTTTCTAGTCATTAAAAAAAAATTGACGCGCACAGTCGCATCCCGCGCGAGATTCGCCTTAGTTTGATCAAAACTTTAGACTAAAACTATAACTTTAACTAAAATATAACTCTAAATTCGAATACTGAAATCATGTACGCTTGAGTGGCGGCATTTGGGGGAGGCATTTCTCTATGTCCAGCACTGGACGTGTTTCAGTGGACAGGGACACTCCGCTACACTGCTTTACACTACAGCCCTCTTTTTTCGATTTAGTGTGCCACGAGCGATACCCGTCAGCGGCATCGACACGCATCGACGGCAGCCGTGCACGTATGCGCAGTTATTCGCTCAAACGGGCAGGCAGCCGTAGTATCCTCATAATAATGAGTCGGTACAATTAGACAGAAGATTCACTTAAACATTTGACCATGCTTTGTACACAAGATTACACAATATTTGGGCCCCAAAACGATTTTCTTTTTAATAATTTAGAGTTAATTAATTAATATATCTTTGAGCCAGATCAGTTTGAGAAAACTCGTCGCAATGTGACCGCTGTCGAAAAACTGTTTCTTGTATCAGGTTTAGATTCAGCCAATGACGAGAGCCTCATAAGATTTTGAATGAAGAGATTTCTGAGCAATCATACTGTGCAGTTATTCGTAATCTAAACTATTATATTCGTAATTTAAAATTATAAAGAGAAAAGATTTGATTTTTTCTACATTGTTTGTTACGCTTTCTCGCTAAAACGGCTGAACGGATTATGTATGAAATTTTGATACTTTTTATCCCGATATTCCCACGGGTGACGGGATCGAGACTTACGCGGGTGAAACCGCGGGGCGCAGCTAGTACATAATAAATGCGTCCGCAAAAAAAATGCATAGAAGACTTTTGATAATTATTCACGTTTCACACTAACTAACCAGACGTAATAACAATAAAATGTCTTGTTTAGAGAACATAATTTTCACTTTTCATTTTTTTATTTGTATTGTATTTCACAAACTGTGTCCAAATAAACGTTATTCTTTCTTTGTGTTTAACCGACTAATTAAACGACTAAAAATCTGGACACAATCATCGCAGTCTACTGCATCACCTATTTGTTAAATTTTAAATTACTTATTTAAAAAATATATTCAGTACTGTTTTTCGGTACAAGGACCGGAAAATTTGATTTTTAAAAGAATTAGGCGACCGAAACGACCGTTTTGGTTGACAAATATATCTAAACTAAAAAAAAAACAAGTATCAACTAACAGGCTCAAAGAACTTCACATCCCATTTAAGTCTATTTTTAAAGTAATTTACAATCGAGTCGAGGCCCTTACAGGTTAATAAAAGTGTGTTTCTATGCGGTATTCACGTGTTGACCCTTTTTGCGGCCGAGGAGTCCGCTTCCCCGTCACTTGGCTTCCTCTTTCTCTTGATAAGATGCGAGATGTCGGAGGCAGCAGGTTTAGGGGCTGAAGAACTGGAACTTGAGCTGGCTCCGGCACCGTTGGAAGTGGACGAACCTTCGCCGTTCGTGGAGCAAAGAGTTTCGCGTACTCGTTTTATTGTCTGTGGAAATGGTAAAAAGAGGTTCTAGTACTTATCAAAAGTTGTAGGCCTAACCATAGCCTATAAAAATAGTCCAGACCTTTATATAATTTGCTGTAATCAAATCAATGTTTTGTTGAACCATCTTGTTTTTTCCTCTTGACCACTGACATTACATGATGGTTATTTTTACCAAGATTAGGTATTTCGCAATGCCTAATGAAAATGGGTAAGTTGGTAGATATTGTAAGTTAGTGAAAGCTGTTAATTTGGGTTTAATGGGTTAATATCCAAATTTAGATGCTTCAGATGTTACTGACACATATTTGTTTTATATAATTAATAATTTTACTTGAATCAGGGTTGTCTTTCTAGAACTTGAGCACATAAAAAACTTTATCTTCAACAAAGTTGAACATGTTCGTTAACTCTATAAAACTATTGTGACTTTGCAATAAGCTTTGTATTGTGATGTCGTCTGTTGTGACTTTATGACCATAGAATTTTAGACATTTAGATTATGGACTGGATAACCCTAAAGTTTTCAAAAGCATTTAAAACCATGAATATAACATCAATGGCCATGATCAAAACAAAAATAAGCAACAAATCAACCACATGGCCATTAATGTATTGGGTTCTATCTGAAATAATACACAGGGTACAATTTTGAACAATTTTATTTCAAAATGTTGCTAAACACAATAGAAAAATGGCCTTGTGGTAAAATGTTGGCTTAAAACTAACATGATTCAGATCAAATTAAATCAGTACATTGAGCTTATAACTAGGAGTATTGTATTATAATTAATGCTGCTAGAGATAGCTGCCAGTCTGGGTTGATGAGATTATAGTTTCATCAGATACATTAGCATCAGTCTAAATATGTTTACATATGGATAATATGCAAGGCATTTTCATATACAGCCTTCAAATCCACATTACGATAGTGATGTACACATTCTCGAATTCTCACAATACATGATTACAAAATCATATTCCAAATTAATACAAGTCTTAACATTACAATGATTAATTAACAACTTTCAGTCCATACCTTCAGCCAAAACTGGGTAAAATCAACGGTTCATTTCGTATTCTTTCAAAAATCACATTTTCATCAATATTTCAAAGTAAGGCACACATTCATTCCAAAAATATAATACTGGTCGTTATTAACAGTCAAATATTAAAATTAACAATCACAATATCACAAACGGTGGCATGGATTTAGCAATTTGGCACATAATAATTTAGGAACAAATTCAATTTTACGCAACATTATCACATTGTCATGGAATGTCAACATTCTACTCTTATTAAGAAAGCTTTAGATTATATAGGGAATGTTATTTTTAAAAAATAGTTGCAAATTGTACTCATTTTTAACATCTTTAATCATAAGGTCGTCTATTTGCAACAGTACGAAAATTCATCAAAGCCTCTTAAGCTTGACATTCCAGCTGACAATGGGTCCTCTCCTTAATAATCATGTTGCGAAGCATCTTCCTAGTAACCTCAATGCATTCACAAGGTCTTACCTCAGCCTTATAGTCCATCATATCCTGGATCTTCTCCTGAATTTCAGGCAGGAGTTCCTTCAACTCCTTGATTTCACCTTCGACGGAGTAGAATGGGTCTGCAGATGTGAATTTCTTGACGGTGGCATCATCAATGACGGCAGCTGGGTTCTCCAAGGTTTTGATGCGTGTTTCCAGAATGTTCGCTGCATTCTTGAAGTGTGTGATCGCGTCCTCGAAGTTTGATGCCAGAGAATTTGCCAGACCTGTAAGATAGCAATGAAATTGTGACCTTGCAATATTTGAACATCCATTTTTCTTCCAACACATTTGATACATTATTATCAATTTATTTATTTTATTTATTTACTCAAAACAAAGGATTGTAGAACACGTTAAAAATACAGTTTTACAATTATCAATTTATTATAAACTTTTTTTATTGAAATTAAGAAACACATTTTTACCAATTTGATAATGTGTCTCAGCAATGCGCCTGTCATCACTGCGATACAATTCCTTCTGGAGGTCCAGACAGCTCTCTGAAATTCATAGAAAATACATATGTTTAAATCAAAAATCATTTATTAAAATTAAGCTGAGAATCAGCCATTTTCGAACGTCAATATTACAAAAGGCAGTTGCCCAAAACGCCCACCCTTCACCACTTCCTAGTGCTTTCGCTGGGAAGAAGTGCCGCAACAAACTCTACATCAGCACAATTGTCTGTTCAGTTAGATAATACTGGATTGTATACAATCTAGGTATGTATAATAATTAACATTACAAAACACAGAAAATTGAATTATTTGCCATATGTCAGCTAGCCACGGCAATATACCAAATACAATAAAAACTATACGAATCATCACTCATGAACATTACTCACATACCTACCGATCTGAAACTGCTTGGGAACAAATAAAAACGCTAACATCGGATGCGAGAGGTAGTCGAACCCACGCAAGTTATAAAATAAATGGTTTAATGTAACACTCTCTGTAAATGGGCCATTCTATTGTTACTACTTATCCAATTATTTAAAATTAATGGCAGGTTAGTGGCTTCTGTGGTATGAGCAACTGACCACAATATTTTTGAAGACTATAGTGATTGCATAAAGAACTTACAAACAGAGACAAGATGCTTTTTCATAATTCGCAACAGGTCTTACTCAAAACAGATGCGGTTTTATGTCCCTGAAAAGCCTTGTGCCTGATGCGGTTTCCCATTGGCAAAAAAGAGGAACTTCTATAAAAATTGTAATATAAGCATATTACAATTTTTGAAAATTCGTCCCTTAAATGGGTTAAACACGGGTATTTAAACCCGTTCCAGGGATGAATTTTCGAAAATTCTTCCTTAGTGCTTAGCTTACCTTTGCTACATAAGAAACTCCTGTAAAAAAAAAGCTTCTAGACTGGGGTAGATGCTGTGTGTTGTCTGTTGGTGAATGAATCTCAGCTTTTTATTAAGTAGATTTGCCAAGAATCGAGCTGGATGACGTGAAATTAGAGGCCTATGGACACCAGTGGCCTGCCGTAGGCTGATGACGACAATGATTATCTATACTAATATTATAAAGAGGAAAGATTTGTATGTATGTTTATAACAAATTGGCTCAAAAAGCTCTGGACCGATTTTAAAAATTCTTTCACCATTTGAATGCTACATTATCACTGATTAATATAGGCTATTTTAATTGCAAGAAAAAAATATAATGTTTAAAAAATAAATGTCCACCCGTGCGAAGCCGGGACAGGCCGTTAGTGTAGAATAAATTAAATTACCCATGATAACTGTTTAAATAGGTCATATAATACTACTTACGCATATCAATAACCGCCTTGTCGTAGGTCTCGCTCTCGAGCGCGACCTCTCCTAATGCGAGATGCACGTCGGCCAAAAGGGCGCGCGCCGAGTCTCCGCCGCAGTCCTGCACGCGACGATATAGGATGCTGCGGGCCAGGTCTATGGAAAGAAACAAGTTTTTATTAATTACATAAATGCTTGATGATTTTTACGATTTATCGCATCTTTGAATCTGAACAATACCAAATAATTACAGTATGAAATAATTTTTTATAGAACCAAAATTATGGACGCTTATAACGGTGTCAAACGAGTAGTTACATTCTGAGTAAAATCAGTTAAGATTGCCATCGACATGCTAAGAAGAACAAGGAAACAGATAAGATTATGGCCTTCATACCACATTTTATGTTCCATAACTCAGGAACTAAAATAGCATTAAAATTAAAGGAATAATACATGTTTCGATTGTCGTTTTTCATATTGTCATCTTATTATAGAAGAAGGTTTAAGCTTACCAAGCATTTCCCAGGCTAGTTGCAGGTTATCAACGTCATCCTCAGCATCAACGTTCATTGCAGATTCGTCATGATCGCCATTTGTGGTTCCCTGTTAAATAAAAGATTAATATCAGTGAACAATCATCTGTTTGCCTTTTCCCGACTATGTTGGGGTCGGCTTCCAGTCTAACCAGATGCAGCCTAAAATCAGTATTTTACATGGCCCGACTGCCTAGCTGACCTCTAAAACCCAGTTACTATCAAACACAATACCCCTTAGTAAGACTGGTTACACGCACAATCGCCCATTTGAAGGACTAAGTGCGGAAACCAAACCCATTACATAGAACACTGGTTGTCAGACATTCGGGTTTCTGATGACCCATAAAGATTGTCTAAGATTCACAAATGATAACCAGGACCCACAGATTGACTGGGGATTTGGGACTTATACATAAATGGCGAAATGTACTACTTGGTGTACTATAGATACACCTCTGCATAACCCTTCAGGTAATACAGGCAAGATGCTGTTATGTGTAAATTAATTGATGATAACTCAAAAGCAAATACCAATCTTTAATTCTAGCTCTATTTTGCAATATCTATTTTGCTGTATAAGTCACAATACACACAATCTATGGCAAAAATAGACCCATTTTGCAATAACAAAAACAAGGTATAATGTTATGGTGAAGACTCACAGGTTCCTCATTCTCCTCAGCAGCAGTGCTGCTGCCTGGCTCATCTTCCTTAGTGGTGGACTCTGGTTCAATCTTCTCTACTTCTTCATTTTCCTTTTCTTTCTCTGGTGCAGCTTCTGCTTCCGCATCTGCTTCGCCATTCTCACCATTCTCTACATTTTCCTCTTGTTCTAAAGAAAACATTTAGAACAAAAATTGTAAGAAATGCAGTTTAAAATCATCTTGATTCTTATTTTCTGACATTTACCTTCATTATCCTCTTCCTCCTCGTCAGCATTGCCTGAACCTGGCACACCATCACCAAGGACACCACTCTCTTCTCTTGACAAGCCAAGTAGAGCTTTGCCATACCTGTGTAAAAAAAAAATAATACATCAAATCGCTGACTGAATTCGATAGTGGCACAAGACAAAATTCAACAATTTGAAAAAACGTACAATAAATATTCGAAGACTAGTGCGCGCGCACAGAAAAGCTCTTACCGACTGTATTTTATGGAATATAATTATAGTTTATGTTTGGTTTATAAACATCTACGTTATAGCTTCAGTTGCCGGCAGTAATAGTTTTGAAATATTTTTTGTTATTTTTATTAATATGAGGTTCAGAAGATGGTGACTCCGAGTTGTGCCAGTATTGCATTGTTTTGTTTTCACTTTTTTGAGTAATGCTAGAAATTATGTTATAAAAGTAAAGAAAATAAGAATGCATTTTCACGAAAAACTAGCTAAGTAGAATATAAGACTAGAAGTGCTCATCAATGGAATTGTTAAATCGTAAATAAAAGTACCATAAATGTTTAGTAACTTAATTTATTATCATACTTTTCACGATGAGCCGGTGTTGCATGAAAGAGATGCAACAATATCGTTTATTCACTAACAACACTTACGCCTCCAACCGGGTAGTTTATGAACTAACGAGTTGGGTCTTAATGCATAAAATAAAGTACCTAATTTAGAACAAGAATTCATTATTAACTCAAATTGCCACAAATTCGACTTGTGCCACTAATGTATTCAGTCAGCGAAATGTACAGAGGCCAGGACATTAAGCTACCCCAATCTGTCAGATTTTCCCAATTGAATATGAACCTTATTCCTTTGTACTAAAGTTGAAAATCTATCAAAGATATTTGACAGATTGGGGTAGGTTGACCTGCTGGCGTCTGTACAACAAAACAATAAAAGTTGCTGTATGTGTATGAGTGGATTTATCTTTTGTTTTTATATTGAAAATGAGGCTAATTTTGTATGAAAAAAAGTTGGAAACTTTCTTTTGTGAATAATTACTATTAATATTATAAAGAGGAAAGATTTGTATGTAAGTATGTTTGTAACTAATTGGCTCAAAAAGTACTGGACCAATTTTAAAAATTCTTTCACCATTTGAATGCTACATTATCACTGATTATTATACGCTTTTTTTTCTTTTTTTTTTCCACCCGTACGAAGCCGGGACGGGCCGCTAGTCACCAATAAATGTGACGGGAAAAAACAGTAATTATATTGAATTTTAAACTACAAAACTGAATCAATGTTCCCAACCTGTTCTAACAAACCTGAAAGTTTTCATAACAATTAGATAAACATTTAAGTAAATAAAGTATAACTAACCACAAGTAAGCCTCTGCACACTGATCAGCAGTGTCTCCATGTTCTTTAGCGAGCCCCTCACATGCATCAGCAAGGGTGCTGGCAGCTGCACTGAAGTCTCTTACGGCCAGATGTCTGCGGCCTGCAGCTAGCAGCTCTGTTGGGGATGATGTTGATACTTCTGATACCTCAGTCATCTGGAGGCAAAGACAATAGTTAATTCATGTTACATTACAGGTTAGCCTAATGGTGCTTTTTTACCTTTTTAAAGATTCTACTAGATAAGTACCTACATAAAAAGAAATCAGTATCTAACCAACCAGTAGGAATAAAAAAAAGCAAACAAAATTGTTGAAATCAAATTGTTGTTAATTGAGGGAATGGTTTTTTTCTTTGAATCTGGAACTTATGTAATAATTCATGAAGTATCATCAAGTACAAGTTGTAGTTGACTTTTATGAAGTTTGAGATTGATCACAAACGAGCACGGCAAACGAGTTTTCAAGCCGTATGGTTTAAGAACCAAATTCATTCGATGAATGTCAATTATTAGGGCATTGTGCCCTACTTTTTGCCGCACTGAAGCTGTTTTATGATAGATATTAACGAAAAACTCACGGTGAAAGAGACAATAACTTTCTTTTCTTCCTTTCCACGATGTAACGGTCGGCGGTAATATAACAATACCTACATCAATAAATACAATAGGCAACTAACAAATTCCACGTGGAAGGGCGCATATTGACACTCCCGACTTATTTATTTTGTAGACGCTGTTAAACACTGTACATTTACACTTGAAATTAAAAAATATTACAATGAAGATTCACGATTAGTGAAAGAACCGCGCCAAAATTTTAGATTCCGCAATCGCAATGACAATGAGTAATCATGTAAAAGCAAATAACAAGGTAAATACTTACTTTGGTGGTTTCTTCGGAGTAATATTACAATTTTAATACAAAAATGTTAGTAAATTCAAAGCAAAAACCAATAAAACTTGGAATAATTATGCACGGCTGCACGCGTGTCGGCCTATCTCATTCCGTTTTCTTGCCGTTCCTAAAACAGATAAAAAATAGCCAATGAATGAATGAACTTGACTGCCAAGTGACAACTGACACATGACAACAAAAAGAAACGTCAACGCTGTCAAAATGCATTTCTTGGACGGACGTATTGCCGCGCAAATTCGAAATTGTCAAATCTATTCCCGCGTCAATTTGAAAATTATTTTCATTGAGGTGTAACGTAGGGTGTAACATATATAATCTAAAGCTAATGAGTGTTAAAACTATTTTTCAACTCAACTCCTCTTTCTCTTTACTGTTTGGTTAGTGAACATAATACGACACTGAAAATACGCAAGATAATTTTATCTAGTAGACCTACCTAACTGCTTCGGCAAAAGTTAGAAAAAAAATGCTTTATTGGCAGAATCATCCCAGTGCTGTTTTGCTGGATTCATTTTCTCCTCTACCGATCGTTTTTTCTCCTGACAAAGTTTGTTTTGTTTATGTATATGTAAGTATTAGTATTTATTCCACAGACATATAAAGAATAGATTTATTCTTATATTTTATTGTTAATTTAGAGTTATCTATACCTTATATTGCATCTGACACGTTTTGTATCTACATCACCCTATGATTGACTGGTAGAAAATACCTCGGGCTCAGGCAAGACTCAGGCCTTTTTTTTTTTTTTTTGTGGATGGGAAATCATCCAATGACCCCTCCCGCTCTGGGTGGAGCAGAAGGGAGTGTCAGACTCTTACTGACTAAAACCCACCCGTGTTCCTTCCTTAGCCCTTTGTGTTCCGGGGTAGCGGTAACCCTTTCGGACAATCCCGCTGCCCCGGCAGGCTTCGGCCCTTTCGGGCCCCTTCCTAATGCTGACATCTCTTTGAGGCGCGCGTGGAACACGTACGCGCCGTCCGGCACGGGCCTGGTCCTGATCGGACGGAGAGTTACCCATTACTCTCCGCCCGCGCCTACGGTGGCCGGGAGTCGTCTCGCGGCTCCCGACGCCCGGGGCGTCTCCCGCGGCGGCTGGGACGTGAGGCCCTCTCCCTCAGCCGTCCCGACACCTCCTTCGCTAGCATGACTGCTTCGCAGAAGGAGGTGACTGCCTCCCACTCCCTCTCGCCCCGGACCATGGCTTGAACCAGGGCCGGGCGCGAGAGGTCGCCGCCGCCGCCGATCGCCTCTGCGAGAACACGGCGGTGCTCCGCCCAATTGGGGCATACCGCCACCGTATGCTCCACCGTGTCCTCCGGGCGACCCTCGCAGTGGTGACACCCGGGCGTATCCTCCCGCCCGATTAAGTCCGCCTTTAGAGGTGCAGTATTTTGTTCTAACTATTTGTGCATAAAGGTTTAATAGATAAATAAATCTACATCTACATCAGCATGATACAATAATAATAGAGCAAATCGATTAATTTCAAGTAGGTACCTACTGGTACCACCCACTATTATTAATCGGTAGGTAATCACGTACTTAATGTACCTACTGAATTAGATAAGGACTTAGGCCTTTTTAATGATTTTTTTTAATGAAAATTGATCCATGTTTTTTTTTTCGAATGAATGTTAAGTGACCATTTCGTCATTTTAGCTAATTAATAACTTCGATATCTAATTAATGACGGTGCAGCTTGCATCATGTAATGACACAGGGTGGGTAGCTATCGACTTTTCCCCCGCCCCACCCAAAGCGGTCACCCGCCCAATCAAACTTTAGTAATGTTTGGGCATTATCGAGATACTTATCGATAAATTGACGTTATATTCATATTATTTCAAAGTTCAAATTTCTGACTGAATGGAACTAACCACATGATTAGTGAGCAATTTTATAGGAAATTATAATGATCCTTCTAATACCTACCATACATAAGTTGAGCCCTACAAATGATACTCTCTAAGTACTACCTAACAATTTCTAGACCTGTTTGAAAGACCCCAAGACACCATTAGAACCTTTATCCCAAATGTCCAGCTATAGTCAACCCAATCAATCTTCTACGCACCTAAATACGTGCCTAAGTACCAAGCAGACACAATCACAGTTTATTAACTATCGATAAAACAGTTTTCCGTAGCGCCAGCACTACTTACCGCTTCATTTTCCCACTTTCCCTCAGTTTGCCTGCAACAGTGGGATCGGCAGCTCGTGTCCTCGTACGGCCTCCTTCGCGAACCTATTACAACCCTTTATTGACATACCTATCACGCGAGATCTAAATAAAAAGTTTGTTCGTACACTATAAAATGTGACAAAAGACTATTTTTCATGCAAGGTGGTGTGAACCCCTCTATGTAAGTTTTGATTTGCCTATTTGTATAAAGCAGCATTTTTATGTACGTTTGCTTTAACTAATTTTGAAAGCTTACAAATGTTTACTGTAGGTACTCACCTATTGCACATTTATGTTATATGCTCTTTCTATATGTTATAGCCCATATATTTACGATAAATTAGTGTTGTGGTACACTATACCAATATACTCGTAGATTATGGTCATTCAATGAACCCATAAAATTTAAAGTACCGAAGTACCTAGGTAGTACTTCCAATTACTCACGCAATATACTTAAAATAATTATACGGGGTACTTTTTAAATTGATACCTACGCACCTATTCCATTCGTTATATTCCCTACTATTATCATTATCGCCCTACAGTATTACCATGATGGTTAATTACTCAAATGACCTTTAGTGAAGGTTTAGTTCGGTTTATGTGCTTGTATATAAGTATCTAAGCTATTGTGTAAATTGGTAGGTGCGTACTACTACGGAACTCTCACGAATAGGTACTTAGGATATTTAAACAAAATCGATACGAAATGCTTACAATATAATTATTGAGTTTAAAATCCCAAAATAATGCGCTATATGTATATATGAACACAATTATGTTTTAGGAAAATAAGGCGAAAGCGCTGACTACGCTGAGGTAGTCCACGAAATGCAATTTTTCTTACGTTTTTTGCAATTTGCAGGTCAGTATCAGGTTGCATGTTGATCTAAATATGATTCACAGCCGACACTGACCTGCAAATTGCAAAAAACGTAACAAAAATTTAATGTCGTGGGCTACCTTAGCGCATTAAAGGTCTATATTACTTTCAGTTTTAATAATGAACCTTGCCACTCTAATGCCCGAAGACATGTTTGTTACTGTTTGGTGATGATCATCAGCAACACTGCAGCGAAATACCTACAGCCATTTCATAAGCCCAAAGGTGGTTTTCAACAGGCTGTTTAAACTCGCCCTAATAAAACTTAAGAAGATAAAAAATTAGGAGGCCGTGGCCATCACGGCCTTGGATCACGAAAGCAAAACGACCAAAAAGTTTTTAGTCATGTGTCTGAACCTTTTTACCAGCCTAAAACTTTTACAAGTATGAGAGTTACCATCAACAATAGTGACGAACGTCCATACAAACTTTCATACACTATTTAAATCCTGTAAGGAGTGGATTTTCAAAAATCCTTCCTTAGTGTATACCTCCGTAACAAAGGGAAGTCTTGTGTAAAATTTCATTCAGCTTAAGCTAGGTTAAGGCCGTGGGAGAATTAATTATTTTAATTAGAAGTAGGTTTTGGGGTTTTTAGATGAACCATAACCTAACCTTTCTGTTAATTATATAGTGTACAGAGGCCAGCACATCAAGCTACCCCAATCTGTCAGATTTTCCCAGTTGAATATGAACCTTATTCCTTTGTACTAAAGTTGAAAATCTATCAAAGAAATTTGACAGATTGGGGTAGGTTGACCTGCTGGCGTCTGTACATAGTAAAGAGTATTCTATTCTATTCTCCATGACGAGTGGCGATAGGCGACTTACGTAGATTCGAACAGTGCACCTAGGCAGTCTGTTTCGTTGTTTCGCTACAATTACCAAATCACTAACCTTTCTACAAAGATAGGTATGTAGGCATTCTCCCAAAGCTCGGCTCGTACCGAAACAATTTTAGAAGATGACGAAATTATCGCTGCCATTTCGTAGCCGATTTTAATCAACTTATTGATCCAACACTGAAAAAAATATAGTTATCAGGGTCCAAAACAAACGGAACATTTACATCGTAATTCCAGTATGAGGTCAGAATTACCAGTATAGGTAAACTAGATAACAAAACATACGATAAACAGGGGTGGAAACCTGGAATATGATCCATACATTAATTCACAAAGCTGTATTAATATGTTTAATGCCAGTAAAGGTACTTACAGGTAAACGCCGACGTTTTTACGTCGATTTATTAATGTTTGGACACAAGACGGAGCTGAAGAGATTTCAGGTAGAGGACGAACATACCACTTCTTAAAACAAAGAAGTACAGAGGCTGATCAATACATTTAAAACATGACGTCATGATTTCTGAATTCGAAATAATTGTAGAGCACTTCGCCTGCTACCATCATCTGCATTTCTGCAACCTATATCTACTTAATAGAAGGTTCCCTCATCAGCATTATATCTAGCTAGCTCCATTTTGGACAAGTTCATAGCTATATTAAAGAGAAATAAAGATGTTAATTTAGGCCCCACAGGAATAAACTTCTCATAGCATAATCAGCATAGGGCAATCTGGTAAAATACAATATGCGCAATACTTGCAAATAAATGGAAAATAAATAACCCGAAACGAATACATTTGACCATTTCTCCCCTTAGATTAAATATAGGCGTGTTTTGGCGTCAGGAAGAGGGAAGAATATTTCGTGGGCGTGTCAAGAATACTAAAATCAGCACTTCGAAATAAGTAGGTTATGAATGTATAGGAGATTAATTTCAGCTTGGTAGAGCGTGATTACCCGAGTCGCAAAGCTGGGCCAACTTATCAGAGTTATTTTGAGAATTGCCTGAATTGCTCTGGATTGATGGATCTGCACCCTAATTGCGTAACACACTATCAACCGGAATCTGAATCATTTTGAAGCAAATTGCTAATCCATTGCTTCATACGTTCGAAAAATTTGTCTGCTCAACACGTAAATAATGCAATGAATGTTGTTGAACTGTCAAAATGTAACCGATTCCGATTGATAATGTGTTACGCAATTGCCCCGCAGGTCTACTGGCTTTTAGTTTTATTTAAGTTAATGTTAATAATATAAATGTTGCATGCCGAATGGTGAAATATGGCTGAACTTTAATGTATTTTAACACCCATATTTGCGAAATAAATGTCTATTCTATTTTCACGTGTCTGACCTAAAACGTCACAACTATTACTCTTTAGTCCAACAGCCTTTTATAAAAAGTATTAAAATTCCCGTCGCGCCTGTGTCCTCTATACAGAATGTATGGTTTATTTGGTATTTTCTGAAGTGTAAACGCGTTTGTCACACGCAAATATATGGGATTAGTGTGAATATTTCCAACTGGCTTAATATTCAACATGTAGCTTTATTCCTGTAGACGATGGTCGGCTGATGGTTATGTAAACTCTATATAGAAATGTACTTATGCAGTATCCGATTTTTTTAAATCTTGCACTTTACTGCAGAACTTCACTTTTTTCACTGAATATCTGAGTACCTACAAGTGGCGAAGATACCATACAAATCGATTCCCGCCGGCTTCCCTTCGAAAATTTAGAACACAACCACTCTATAGGTAGTCAATTCATCATTGAAATATAATGAAACGGTTTATTGACATTTTTTTCCTGCTCCGGCTTACCTCTGTCATAAATTCAGCCTTCGCCACTGGTACCTACCTACTACCTACCTACTTTATAAAATATACGAGAAAATCTTGCGCGACGCTTTTATAAATAAACTAGCTGCACCCCACGGTTTCACCCGCGTAAGTTTTGATCCCGTGGGAATATCGGGATAAAAAGTATCCTATATAGATTCAGTATTCACGCGCGATGGCTTATTAGCGTATTTCATGTATAACTTTGGTGTTTCTGTACCGATTTCTATGATTCTTTTTTTACTAAATAGGTAATAATGTTAACATTTTTTAATTAGGGATGAGTGAGAGTGTTAATAAACGTAAGAGTAGACAAATATAATCAGAAAGCTCCGAACTGCTAAGCTATCGGGAGTTACACGTGTTATTGTGAGTCAACCATAAAAGATAGACATTTGATGTGGAATATTTTTTATATAATTTTAAGGAGAACATTTCCATCATACATGATTTCTGTGTAGCTTTAACCATTAAGGCTGAACACGCGACGGAAGCTTAAAAAATGGAGTAAGTTCTCCTGTTTTCCCAACATTTCCCTTCACTGCTCTGCTCCTATTGATCGTAGCGTGATGAAAAGTATACTATAACCTGCCCAGGAGTATGAAAAACAATTGTAACAAGTTTCGTTGAAATCCGTCGAGTGGTTTTTGTTTCTATAACGAACATACAGACAGACAGACAGACAGACAGACAAAAATTTTACTGATTGCATTTTTGGCGTCAGTATCGATCACTAATCACCCACTGATAGTTATTTTGGAAATATATTTCATGTACAGAATTGACCTCTCTACAGATTTATTATAAGTATAGATATAAGATCTGTAAAAATTAACATGAGAAACTTTCAAATAAATGACGCAAATTCTTTTTCGTTTTTTTTTTCTCTTTTTGCTTTTATTTCTCATTTTCTATTTTAAAGATCATTCTCTGATTTTGTAAACCGCGTTTAGCAAAAACTTCTGGGTCTGCAGTAAACCTCACAAATTACATATAGTTATTTCCGAGACTCGTACTATTTATGACCACTATTCTGACCTTTGTCCCCCACCCGACTGTTACATCTCACCCGGAATGTTAAACAGCCGGTTTATTATGAGTATTTTCTTTTGTTCACAAATAAATGAGAAAATACAGATCCATCTGAAACAAAGAAGAGTTAGTATAGGTAACTATCAGTAGAATACGGAATTTCGATGCACAAAATATCGATAAATGCTAATACGATGCTACAAATATGCGATGCACGTTACTGCGAAATTCTGTCTCTGCGAAGCCACTACACTTCGGTGCACGTTACCGCGATAGATCTTCACTGCAATAGTAGATGACTTCGATGCACGTTACCGCGAAAGATTTTAACTGCGATACTAGTTGGCTTCGATGCACGAACGCAATAGGATGCAAGAGCGAACGAAGGACACCCCGAGGTTAGGTTTGGTTAGGTTACTTTAAGCTCTGTATACAGAAATAGGAGCCCCGCGAAGCGGAGCTCCGTCGACATAGGATGCAAAAGCGAGCGAATAAGAATACAAATGCCTTTACCGTGCATCGAAGTCAAGTAGTACCGCAGTGAAAATCTTTCGCGATAACGTGTATCGAAGTGAAGTAGTATCGCAATGAAGATCTATAGCGGTAGTGTGCATCGAAGTGTAGTGGCTTCGCAGAGACGGTCTTTCGCAGTAACGTGCATCGAAATTTTGTAGCATCGTATTAGCATTAATCGATATTTTGTGCGTCGAAATTCCGTAGTCTACTCGGTAACTATACCTACTTAGGTTTGCTTTCGTTATGTTTCTCAGGAATGTGTTGTGACAATTGTGTTTTTATTTTGTCAGGTGAGGAGTATCGACTCCTCGGCGACCAGATGATCAGTTTCAGTGTTATCGGGAGCGAGGAAAGGCCACAAAAATTGCTCCCCACGGCAGTCCTGCGCGTGCGTACATCGCCTACCATAAGCTCGGGACAGGCATGGAGGCCCAAACCGCCACGCCGCAGACCGAGTGCGAATGTGGTGTACACCCTTCAGTGTTCTACCTTCTGGCCACCTTGCTCCTCACCAGGTTAGTTTGACTGTACTTTATTTATTTTACGTAATGGACCGGCTAAACCAAAAAACTTCTCTAAAAAAATACGTAGGTACTTTTATCCAAGCATAGTTTGTAATGTTTATGTGGGACCATTTCGCGAGTTTCGTCTACCAAATGAAAAAGAATCACGTAAGTCAGCCCAGTAATCACGGAGAAATCGGGCCCATGAAGGAAAAATCGTCGAATGAATAACACCTCTTTATGTTGGAAGTCGGGTAAAAAGAACAAAGAATAATTAAGTATACTTTTTGTTTCTATCTGTTACTGATTTTGAACACAAACGAAACTTAGCTGTAGGTACCTATTGTGATACTTTACGATTGATAAGCTGAGAAAGAGTAGGTATCCTGAGCTTTTTGAGTTGTAATACCTTTAACTACTAAATATTGAGATGCAATACAGCCTCGAATAGCTCTCAGTTAAATTGAAATTTACAAGAGATGTATATATGTGAGTTTGTGATCGATCAATCATATCTGCGAGAATTTCAATCAATTTTAACTTTGACATTGCAAACTTACCGACATTGCTTAGATAACATCTACCTACAATATCTTTGCACTTTGTTATCATACCTATAGCCATCATTTGAGGTCCTAGGGTCGTAGCAGGTTATTTTTCGTCTCATCAATCACCATTTCGTAGATTTTCGTCTCACCCATCTCAAGTTTACGGCCTAACCTACCTCTTCCTAATTTATTGGTAACCCTCCTCCACTCAATATAACTTATAGGTTACACTAGATCGTATTTTCCGTTTATATGTACCTTGTATGTACGGTCACCAAAGGAGATAAGTACCAGGGTTGTCGGATATAGTTGAAGTTTAGTAAGAAACTGATAGATTTTTTCGATAAAAATGTAATTTAATTAATAGAAAAAAAAACAATACATTTATTAAATTACATTCGAAAACATCCATTGGTTTCTTATTAAACTTCAACTATATTCGACGACCCTGGTTACTTATCTCTTTTGGTGACTGTACACTTAACTGTCTACGGTAAAATATTCTCACAAAGCTTATTTTGTTGTCTAAACAAAGACACAGACAAGACCATTTGTTAAACAAATAAGTACTTTTTATTTAAACTCAAGCGATTGTCTAACTCAGCTTTTACCTACTGAGGTTCCACTTTGAATTGCAAATATATAGGTACTATATTTACCTGCCTAAGTAACGAAATCTGTATTGGGTCTATTTCATAAACAACACACATTCATTGACAAGAAGGTACATTCCGTGAGGTACAAAACCTTCAAAGCCTACATAATATTGAAATACTTTGAATGTAGAAGGCAGTCGCATGACACGAACTCAAACTCAAACTCAAACTCAAAGCATTTATTTCAAATAAACCAATTATAGGCACTTTTGAATTGTCAAGGGTCGGTCAGTCAGAAAGATGAAGCCCATTCCAAAGCGTAGATCCCTGTGGAGAAGAACGGGCAAGAAACTCCACGGACACTCTTTTAAATCATAAAATTGTTACAAAAATCTTGATTACATCATTCATGTTGAAATTATACATGTGAGAACGATGCAGAAAGACGTGCACGTTAAAGGCGTCCGTACTAAAAAGAACAATTCATAAATTAAAATAAGCCGTGGCGGCTAAGAGATGACCAGTCCCTACTGACGGCGCCCGTTCACGAACATGACGTATGGATCAGCACCATTCAGCTCAACCATTTTGAAGGGAACCCAATGATCCAACACACACGCCACCATCAGCGAGACATTTGAGTGAGCATGACATACTCTCAGCTGCCAGGGCACATTCAAGTCAATTAAAGACGTACACAGTAAATGGTAGCTTTATAGTTTAGGTACATAGTGCTCACACGTGTGCTATGCAATTATACAATACTAAGAGATTGAATTTATACAATGCAAAGATAGTTTTTCAATCTTCAGCAGCTCCAACTATAATTTCGAATGCTAATTAATTAGTTTATGCGCCCTTGTGGAGCAGGACCAGCGTTCAGCCAAGCATTTTTGTCAGCGATGTAATCCCCCAACTTATAATATGCTTGGCTGCATAGTGTGCGTTTTATGCAAGATTTGAATTTCGTTTCATTGAGTTGGAGTATGTGGGGGGGTATTTTATTGTAACATTTTAAACAGTACCCCATGAAGGATGAGTCTACTTTAGCCAATCTGAAACCTGGTTGAACTAATTGGTCCCTATTTCTAGTCCCGTAGGTGTGTCTTTCACCTCTTTTACTGAAAAGATTTAAATTTTTCCTTACGTACATGATGTTTTCATAGATGTATTGACAAGGTACTGTCATGATATTAATGTCTTTAAACAGTTCCCTTAGAGAATCGCGCCTGCGGAGGCCATATATTGCTCTGATGGCTCTTTTCTGCAGAATAAAAATAGACTCGATATCTGCAGCCCGTCCCCATAATAAAATACCGTAAGACATGATACTATGAAAGTAACTGAAATAGACTAGCCTCGCGGTATCTACATTAGTAAATTGACGGATTTTTCTTACAGCATATGCTGCTGAACTAAGCCGTCCTGCAAGAGATGTTAAATGAGGACCCCATTGCAGCCTTGAGTCGAGCGTGATCCCCAGGAAAACAGTTTTATCGACGAATTCTAGTATCTCTTTATTCAATACTATGTCACAATCACTACTTTTAACATTCGGTAAAGAAAATCGTATGCATTTAGTTTTTTTCCCATTTAATACTAAATTATTAGCAGTGAACCAATTATGCACCTGCAGTAGGGCGTTATTTACGTCGTCAAGATTTGGAGCACGTCTACTTATCTTAAAAATTAATGAAGTATCGTCAGCAAATAACACCATTTGTGGTTGTTTTTTTAATAAATGGGGTAAATCATTAATGTATACTAAAAAGAGGAAAGGACCTAATATCGAGCCTTGTGGAACACCCATTTCTACTTTTAGACCAAGTGAATTGACACCATTTATTTGCACTTTTTGTTGTCTATCATTTAAATACGATTTTACTAAACTGAGCGCAAGTTTACCTAATCCGTAATGCATAAGTTTTAAGAGCAAGGTGTCATGGTTAACGCAGTCAAATGCCTTAGAGAGGTCACAAAAGATTCCTATGGCATCTTGGGCCTCCTCCCACGCTGTAAATATGTGTGTTAATAAGGTGACACCGGCGTCAGTCGTACAACGTCCTTTGGTGAAACCATATTGCTGATCGTGTAAGATTTTGTTTTTGTTGAAATGATTAAGCATTTGATTGAGCATTACCTTTTCGAATACCTTGCTGAATACCGGCAACACGGATACTGGTCTATAATTATTAGTGTCTTTACTGTCCCCAGATTTAAAAAGTGTAATAACCTTACTGTATTTCATTAAATCTGGGAAGACTCCTTGATCTACACACATATTAAATATTAAAGCTAAGTATGGTGCTACAGTCTCGATTATGGATGTACAAACTTTAATAGACATTCCCCATAGATCTTCGGTCAATTTAATTTTGATTTGTCGAAATGCTTTAATAACTATCATGGGGTTTATATGTTTAAATTTAAATTCAACCGGGCAGCTTGGAACGTTAGCTCTTAATAAATCAATTGATACGTCGGATGAGGAATTTAAAGCTTCCGTCGTTTTTAATGGTATATTAGTAAAGAAATTTACAAATTCTTGAGCTACTTCTAAGTTAGAGCTTATGGCACCACGTGAAGTCTCCAATGTGTAATCAGTGTTCCGTTTTTTATTCCTACTAGTTTCGTTATTTATGATTTTCCAAACTGTTTTTATTTTATTTTCTGCTGATTTTATTTTGTTACTAATGTACATGGCTTTGGCTATTTTGCAGGTATTTCTAAAGATTTTGGAATATGTACTAACATACTTGCTGAAAGTTTCAGTATTGATGTAAGGCTTAAGGCCATACAGCTCGAACAGTCTTTCCCTACTTATCCTAATACCTCTAGTTGCCCAGTCACTAAATATAAAATTAGGGCAAATATTTTTTGTTTTCCTTTCAAAAGTTTTATTGAATTGAGTGTGCACTACTGAAAAGAAAACCTCGTACAATTTATTTGCATCATCCATATTAAGGCCCAGATCATTCAACTTATTATTTAGAGCACTATTGAATCTATTTAGTTTACTAGTCGTTATTGGTCTAAATTGTATTTGCACTTTTTGCAAAGGTGTTTTAAACTTAAAAGTTACCGTTTGTCCACTATGATCAGACGGCAGATAATTTACGATGGCTTTATCTAAATAATCACAATCGCAAAAGACATTATCGATACAAGTAGCAGAAGTTGGCGTTACTCTAGTCGGTTCTGTAAAAACATTACTTAAATTAAATGATTTGAAAAGGCTTAATAATCTACTGCTATTTGTATTATTTTCCAAAATATTAATATTAAAATCACCACAAATAATTGTGGCTTTGTTATTGGATGCAAGTTTCGCTAGGACATCTTCCATTATTGACTCAAATAAAGAAAAGTTCTGATAATTAGGGGGTCTGTAAACGCACACTACAACATGCTTATCTAGCTCAACACAGGATAGTTCAATGCAATGTTCAATTGATAAACCCACTATGTCATTTCGTTGCTTGAATTTTAATTTTAAACAATTTTTAATTAAGATTAAAGAACCTCCACGAAGCATAGATTTACGGTTAAAACAACTGTCCACACTATAATTCTCATAATTAATTAGCATTTGGTAATCCTTTAACCAATGTTCAGTACAACAAACAATGTCAAACTTTGTTTTTTCTAAAAACATTTCAATTTCTAATAATTTGGAAGAAATGCCTTGAATATTTTGATGAAATAATTTCAGGGCATTCTGCTGATCTCATTTTTGATGTTTATTTATTTTAGAGCAAGAAGATACCTTGTTGATGTTAGGTATAAGAATATTATTACTGGTACCTTCTGTTGTCTTACAAACTAGTTTAAAAGATTATCCGGAGTTAACCCCAAGACTTCAAAGTCATCACCAGGCAGTGAGCTCATAGTGCGTGAGGGAAATGGAACCTCCTTCGTACAATTGGTATAAATGTTTATAGCATTTGAGCTACATTCATTCAGGTTAACCACCTTATTATTAGTATTATTACTAATTGTTGCTGTGTTAATAATACAAGACTTCGACATAATACTTATGTCTGAGTTTATATAAAAAGCTAATAGCCTTGCTATTAAGTGTCTAAAACTAACAGGCAGATACACAGTATCCCTAGTCGACTTCAAAGTTTCTATAAAACTGTTGGTGTCAAAAAATACAAGCTTGTCACTATAATGACTAACTAAAAAGTTCATATGCTTATTAAGCTTATGAATATAATTATTTTGTCTATTTGTCAATTTTTCAAAATATGGGAAAGCACACAATATTATTTTATTACAATTTAACTTTAACAACTCAGTTACACAGTCAGTGATTTCATATTTTTTGACCTTAGAACTGTTACCTACAAATACAGTAATGTTGGTTTTAGGATTAAATACATTTCCTGTTACTGATGCCATTATTTGTTTGTAATTTGACCCTGGCATACAATAATTTTGAGTAGAATAACTCAGTTTGTTACTAATTAATTTACCTAAACCTCGTCCTATACTATCTGAGAACATAATTGAATCATAACAATCATGGCTACTGAAAGATGGACAGCTACCAATCTCAAGCTGTACCCCTTGAGATTGATCCTGTACTATATCAGCTACACCTTGGTCAAGGTTACACTCTTGAGACAAAAACTCAGTCTGGGACGGGTCCTCCGTTGCCTCATGCTGGACAGCAACAGGGTTTGAAACCTTCTGACAAGTACAAACAATGAACCAATTCGATGTAGATTTCCATCAGATAGCACCATAAAAATGTGTTTATCGAACACCAACATGATTCCGCCGACATTTATTATTGTCGCTACCAGATCGCAGAATAATAACTACGGGCTATAAATAGTGCCAAAGTCGGAACATGAGCTAATTGCAAAATATTGCTCAAGAGGCAGGCTATATTCATCTTGTGACAAACGTCGCGTTAAAATTGCCACTCGACGCCGCTGCCTGAGAAAATTTAATATTTTTCCATAAAACATCAGAGGACGAAGAAAATCGAGTTTTCCGTTGTTGAAAAGAAATTTAAATCTTCGAAAAGAGCGAAAAGCTTGAATCGACTTTGATAAAATACGGGCTAGCACGCTACCATTTTCGCTTTTCCTAAAAGCGGATTTAACGTAAACGTCTGTAAGCTCTTTGTAAAGTCTGAAATTGATGGCATCAATTGATTCAATTCGACTTACACATTAATAGTGTTTAGGTACTTTACTAATCCGAAAGAGTATTAATTCGCAGAAATCTTTTGTTACTTAAATGTTAAAGATTTCTCAATTATTCATATGTGTTATGTTCAATTATTTAAATGTGCTAAGTAATTACCTAAGTACACACATCAAAAGTGTCTAGGGATCAACATATATTTTTGCAATAACTTTTCTCCTGATTGATATTAATTAAAATTTTCTTTAAGGATTCATCCAATAAAGTGTTTTCGTTTGTCACAGTAACGATAAACCAAGTCACCTTTGCATTAATAAAGAAATTTGCCATTTTCCTAATAAAGGGATTTTTGACATTTGAACCACTAACACAAAAGTTCGAAAAAAAGACTGAAATAACAGTTTTCTCTAAAATTTTATTGGGTAACTTAAACAATTAATAATCCGTGTTTCTACCGCGAACACTAACAACACAAGAACATCGGTTTGGCATACTCAAAATGAGTTCATCCAAATCACGCTGTGGAATGGCCGCCCATGTTCGTTGCAACAACAAAAAAAGGTCTTCTTGCGACTGGATACCCTCCATATTCGGCAGAGCTCTTCTCTGTAGCATATCCCATGCATGCTCAATCGGGTTCAAGTCTGGCGACTGAGCAGGCCAGGGCAGGACATTGATGTTAGCTGCGGCGAGAGTCTGTCTTACAACTCTTGCGGTGTGCGGTCGTGCATTATCATGCATTAACTGAAATAAGGGACCGATTTGCACTTGTAGAGGAACGATGACGTCTGATACAATCGTCTCAGCATAAATTTGAGCGTTGAGGTTGCCTCTGATCCAAATCAACTCAGTTCTTCCGCCGATCCAAATACCCGCCCATACCATGATGGTTCCACCACTATAAGGATGGACTTCCTGGCAGGATTTTAATCGCTGTTGGCGTCCAGGGGTTCTCCAGTGTCGTATACGTCTTGTATCCGGTCTCATACCAAAACGAGACTCATCAGAAAAGCACACGAAACGCCATTGTTCTTCTGCCCAATTTCTGTGTTCAAGAGCCCATTGATATCGAATCCTACGATTGTGCATTGCTATAGGTGGTACCCGTAGCGGTCTTCGGGAATGAAGGTTCACTTCATGCAAGCGGTTTCTGACTGTTTGGTCGCTAATTAAGTTCCCTGAAGAGTGATGAAGCCTCACGGCTAACATCATGGCGGTTATTGTTGGAGCTCTTCGAGTTAAGATTTCAATGTATCGGTCTTGTCTCCGTGTGGTGCAGCGATACCGTCCTCCATGGCGCTCAGCCACGGTACCAGTGCTTCGGTAACGTGTCCAAAGTCGACTGATAACACTCTGACTTGTATTCAGAGCTAAAGCCACAGTACGTTGCCGGGAACCAGCTTCTATCATTCCCACGGCTCTGAGCATTTCTTCCCTGCTTAAATGACGTCGCCGCTCCATAATAACGTTGGTTTTAATCAGTAGTAGGGAAACAGTAGCACTAATAATGTCTTCAATGCGTTGTATGTTTTTATAGGGAAAATATTGACAGCTGATTTTCATCTTTTACTCGAATTTGATTCACAGTTCCTGATTCAAATTATGAAATGCACCAAAAAGGATCCATATAAATTTATAAAATCATAAATTTATTACAAAGCCACATCTCAATCTCAAGAAATCCGCATAAAAATGCTTGATCCCTAGACACTTTTGATGTGTGTATATTACGAAGACTGCAGAGGGCGTATAAAATAATAGTTCAAACTACTCTTCTATATTTAATGCAGTTGGTAAGTAACGAGTTTTGTAATTGGTACAAAAAACCTCGACATTCTAAACACGGTTCAAAACCAATTTTCAAAAGTTTTTTTTTTTTTATCTCAGCGTTTTTAATGGAATTTTATATGTCACCTACAATCCCCACTTTATGTTTTACAAATTAAACACGTACCAAAATGTATCTTAGTTATAATAACACATTGTATTCAGCCGGACGTTTATTTTATAAATGGGATTTCTCTCTCACTGCTCGTGAGGAGATTTCTATTTACGAAATGGAATTCCTTGGACCCTTCCTATAAAGGTAAATTCTACATAACCAAACGACTAAACTAGCCTTATAATATTATGTAGACTTTCTCACCTGCAAACATGACTTTTGGTTTGATTTTATTATATGTTTTTACACAGTAGCAACGAAATATACAACGTGTAACGTAAATACGCAAAACCTAAAAATAGTTTGTTCATAATTGACTACTGAATCGATTTCAGTAACTTTTAATATAGGTTTTTTTTTTCAATAATTATGTATTACTTACTTACTTAATCTCTGGAAGTATCTGTCGGATTTGAAAAAATCTTTTTGCATTTGATAGCCTAATTCTTGAGAAAGATTAGAGGCTATTTAAGATCACGCTATGACTTTAAAGAGCCGAGCAAAAAGAAAAAACGCTATGCGAAAACGAAGTCATTGCGCGGGTAGTCGATGGGATGCGACGCGGTGGGTCAGGGGCCGACACTCGGACGAAATCGCGGGCAGAAGCTATCCTAAATAAGTAATCATTTGTGAAACAGCAAAACTAAAAACCATTTACGATTTCTTTCCGTACCTACGAAGTACTTATCAAGTGAAAACTTTGTAGACTTTCAGCTGAATTATTACATAATTTACTTAGGATCTAGCACCACACGAAAACAGATTACCTAAATGTAGTTTTAGGTACCTACTCACTGAAATTAATAAAACCGCAGCTTTAGCTGGTACGTTTGTGTTAGTATGCGAAAAAGCTACGGCACTTAGCTCACTCACATTCAGCACTTAGTTTAGTTAAAATTATTGCATTGTTACCTTCCATTGCATTAACATAACCCTTTCACGCCTCAGCAGCTAACGACAAACATTTAAGAGGAAAAATCCTAGCATTTCAGGGCCTTAGCACACCGACTTACACCTCGAAAATAATGTTGGGAAACCTCTTTACAAATTCCACTAAGAAACATTACTACAGTCGCGATTCGAGTAGCGGAACATCATGAGAGTCAATTGAATTGTAGCAATCGGAGCAAAATGTCGTCGCTTTCGACTTATTCTACTTCGGACCTCTTAGATTAGTTTCTCCGTAAAATCAAGATGCATTTTACAAAAAAAAATAAGTTTCGCTTTATAAATTACTTGTCGAATGCCACAGATACGTGCGAAAAAAACGTAGCACCCCGCAACAAAATAGCGGGCTAAGCATGGACGTGTAACTGGCTTCCAAGCAGATCGGCGAAATCACGCGGGAAATAGATAGAATCATAATTAAATTTGTGCGTTAGAACAAGCAGTTTTGCTTTTTCGCTTGTCGTAGAACGAACAAGTCGTGGCAGAACTACTGGGGTTTCGCTGCTATGGTTTCGCGGCGGAGATGTGATACCCTCCTCAAAGATTCGCCTTTCGCTTTTACGAGAACTATAAAAAACTATAAAGGCAATACCTACCTAATACCTATTTACATAAAATTCCTCAATAGAACAAATGGATTGCTATAATCGCTAAAGGTTTATTTACCCAATAAATAAGCTTGGTAACAGAGAAGCAAAATATTGTAAGAAAAACGTCTGTTTTGATAGACATAAAAGGAAAAAGAATACTGAAACTAGTTAATAAAGCGGCCGATCGTCAATAAGGCGGAAAGATAACTTAATTGAGTAATTCGGAAAAACTTTTCCTATAGTAGTATTGTTTCCTATATAAACAAAGGCCGCAAGCTTGTGGTACTTAACTGTCTATTTATAACGCAATATTATAATTCTTTTACCTAGCAACCACCTTCGCTCGGGTGGAATAGGTATAGCAAAATGTCAAAATATCGAGATTTCAGTACTAGCGTATCTAAGCTTTATGCATAATCAGACTATTGGTAGATGTCACATGTCTTCGAATTTGTGATTCTATGACTATGCCGGTTTCCTCACGATGTATTCCTTCACCGCTGGTGGTGGAATAATTTACACAAATTAAAACGCCTATCAGGGTTCGGCCTACAAAGACCCATAAGTCACGGCCGTTACAACTGGGACACCTTTGCAATTTCAGTGATAGATCGTAGTTAAATATTATTAACATAAACCATCCGGAATAAATGATTTAACTAAATGCTGATGAAAACAGCCTCAAAATCCATTGAGCAGTTTAGAAGGTCAAAGCCGTCACGCAGACTGCCATGAAAAGTGACTTTGTTTTATACGTCTTCTTCTTTTTAGTGTCGATGGTACTCTTCCCAGTTGTCCTTTTTTTTATCTCGTTTGAGCTCAGTAAATGGCCACATTAATTGCGACGTCGTTTTATACTGTACTTATGTACATATACTAAAATCAGCCTCAAAATCCATTAAGTACTTAGTTTAGAAGGTCAAAGCCGTCACGCACTGCCACGAAAAGTGACTTTGTTTTATACTTTTTCTTCTTTTAGTGTCGATGGTACTCTTCCCCGTTGTTGTTAATTGCGACGTCCTTTTTGTACTGTAGCTATATGTATATTAAAACTAGAAACATAACAAAATAACATTGTAGACCAGGTACATGTTTTAGTCATATTTTACAGTATACAGTAGCATTTACTACGCAAAATTTGACATATTGTACGATATAAATTGGCCCCCGGGGAATGTTCGACCTAATTCGAAGGATATTACGACATTATTTAAGTAAGTATGTTTTTCTACTTTGTACCAGTGGTGCTATTCTGTAAAAATCTCACCGTGAAAACATAGGTGAAGTGAGCTGTCACTCCACCTAATTTTAGAGATTACCCCTATTGTGAGCTCACTTCACCTAAGTTATCACGGTGAGATTTTTACAGAATCAACCGGCTGTACCTATTCGGTAAAACAAAAGCCATAGGTTTTCTAAACCTTACGAAGGTCACAACACGTCTAAAGAGTTCTAATATAATCACAGAAGCAGAATAATTATATTTCTACGAAAAAAAAGACCCAAAACGATAGAATAAGTAAAATCCTTGTTGCAGAGATAATATTATCTACGCTCGAATAAATGCGTAGGAACCTAAACACAACATACATTTACATAGATAGACAATCGTATTCCTTAGTAAAATAACGTTTTGTTTGGTAATACGATGGGACTGAATCCACAAAAACGCAAATGTAAACAGGATAGAACAAAAGACGTGAAACTAATGCTAACACCAAATTCACTGTATAAACATAGATATTGACCGAGCGTGCCTACTAATGAAACTCGATCGGAAATCATATGGAAATTATGTATATGCTGTACCGATTTTACATTAGAAATACTGGCGACCTATTATGTAATAATCTCACGGCGAAAACTTAGGCGAAGGGAGCATTTCACCTGATGCTATTGACATAAATGTTGCAGCCCCCTGCACGGTGAGATTTTTACAGAACTGTACGACGTGATTCGAATACACAGTATAGGTAAATAATAATAGCCGCACAAATAGCAGACTTATGCCCCTGCACAAGTCTGCTATTTTTATAAATTCGTCATTCCAACACGATCCCATTGTCATTTTGCTAAAAGTTCGTAATCTGCTAAATTCATAATGGTCGATCATTGGTCGGTCAATGTTCTCGTAATAGAATTGTGTTATAATGACATTGTCGTATTGCCATTATTATAAAACCCGTTAGTAGAAATGATTTTCTAAAAACTATTACTAAATTTGAACATTTATTTATGCCAGATTTCATTTAATATATTTGTACATATTATTTATTAGTGTTATAAGCAATCTGAAGTAGTAAGAAGTTTAGCAGATTACCGCTTAAGTCAGTCATTCATTTGTCATTATTATGTACGAGATCACCATTTTATGCATTTCTTTCAATGGAGTGTCAGTGGTTGACCATTGGAAAGTCGTAATGACGCCATTATATTAGTAGATTACCAAACTTGTCAAAATCAACAATTATGAAATCAATGATGGATCATTCTGACACTACTGTAATAGCAGACTTGAAGCCCTGGTCGATCGATCAGATTAAGCTACGCTTGCCGCGGTTGGTCTGTGGATGGATGGATGATCATCTTTACATACCGAGACCCCTCCGTGCCTCGGAAAGCAAGCTAAACCGCTGGTCCCGGCTATCATTCGTAGATCTTTGACAGTCGTTACGGGTACCTAGTCAGAAGCCCGAAAGTCTGATATCTATTCTTACCAAGGGGTTTCGTATTACCCAGTAACTGGGTTGTGGAGGGCAGATAGGCAGTCGCTCCATGTAAACCATGTAAAATACTGGTATTCAGATGCATCCGGTTAGACTAGAAGCCGACCCCAACATAATTGGGAAAAGGCTAGGCAGATGATGAGTATAGGTTACTAGTACAATCTTAATACTCGCAGTTTATGTTGGTAAACTCAGAGGTGTATTCAAAATAAGAAGCTATACGATACTCCCCCTTACTAATAAACGTTGTATAGCGTCGTACAGTTACACAATGCTTTGTTTTATTCTTTCAAAAGCCAAATTACTGAAGACTGAGAAAGAGAAATCGATGTGTAACTATTCATCTGATATAATACGTTTATTAGTAAGGGGGTTAGTCTATTAATTAGTTTGGTAGCAGTAAAACATGCCATCTGTTTCCAAATACAATTCGCATTGGAGAAGTTTATTCTGAATGTACCTAATGATAGTGACTAGTTACAGTAGCAACTCATTTTAGCAGTGAAGCATTGAAGTGAAGTTCCCTTTTCAACTGGCAACTGAGAATTGAATTAAACCGTCTCAAAGCAGTAAACGCAACTCTCTGTAACTACGTTTGGTTGCGTTTGGTTTGAGAGATTTCGCCTCAATTTCCTGCGCACACACCAGCTAAATTAAATTCTAATAAACTGGCACATTATGTCTACAAAATATTCCTGGTTCATTATTTTTATGTCAGCCATAACGGCTTTCACTTAAGGTAAAACATTTTTATAGAAATCGATATTTGTTGTGGGAATTTAAAGGTCGTCATTTGCATGTTTCCCACCCAGTCAGTGTACGGTAAATGGATTCATTTCCTTCAAATTGCCCTGTACAAATTGCTTAGGAAAGTAATGTGACTGAGACGTGTCATGTTTTTCCTTCGAATTTAGTCTAGAAACACGATATTGTATTATTTTATAAGAACTTGTTTCTATCAGTAAAAGTTTTGTAATTAATGTTACAAGAACCTTTGGGTCTTGCGTTTGCCTTTTCATTATTCAAGCATGGGAAAGTTTGTGACAATGATGTTTTGCAAATTATTCATTATTTTATAACTTTTTAATGAAAGAATTAGGTACCTATTAGTTAGAAGACTATTACTAGTTTTAAAATCATGATAATTCAGTGTTTAAAACTAAACTCTATGCTAATAATAAAACTGGAGTTTGTTTGTTTGAATGCGCGCTAATCTCTGAAACTACCAACCGGATTAGAAAAAATATTTTTGCATTTCATAACTCAACTCTTGAGACATCACGCTAGGACCTTAAGGAGCCGAGCAAAGAGAAAATAGAAAGATCGCTAAGCGAAAACGAAGTAATAGCGATGTGACGCGACGGGTGGGTCGGGGGAACAAGAAATTTCACTCGGATGAAGTCGCGGACAGAAAATAGTTACGTAATCAGGGAAGAAGACAATCTTCTTCTTCTTCAATCAGTCCCTCATTACTGAGGATCGTGGTCACTGGACCCTTTTAAACGGACAATCTGCCTCCATCTACCCCGGTCCAAAGTTGCCATCACCACCTGCTGAAAATTGCTTGAGGACGTAGCTTCCTTTACTTGGTCGGACCATCGTGTTGGCGACCGGCCGGAAGAAGACAATAAAGATACAAATAAAGAAACAACTTTTTTTGGTTTCCAGTTCGCCATACCGCAGTAATTATCCTGCAGACATATTACGAGTACCGCCCACAAAATCGTTATCGACAGTAGGTATCAATTACAAACAAAATGGCTCTGAATAAACAAAGCCACTGGGAACCCAACCATTAGCATATTGTGTTCGTCGCAAAGACCATTAGGTACTAAGCATTTATAATTCATTCATTTTAAGCACCGACAACAATACAGGACAGGGACTCAAATTAATACCGTATTGTCCATATCATAATTATATACAAATCGGTACATAATTAATTGCCCTGATTCCTTAGAATCTTCAGTAACATAACTAGGTGACAGCCTGTGTGAACTTATCTTACTTTCTTGGAGAGATTACGTAACTCAAGTCGGCCGTATTTTCCTTTTAAATCGGTGATTGGAATTAAATGAGTTTTCTTATCCGTCGATTTTATTTATTGCTGTACCTATCTCATTTTGGTAAATTTTAGTCTTGAATTTTTGAAGTGAAACTTTTGAGTCGGCAATTTGATATTGAGAGTGTATAAAGGACGCGTCACGTATAAGCACATATCGTTACATGGCAGACAAGAAAGATATATATATATATCTCTCTCTCTGTTTCTCACATTAAATCTCTCTTATTCTTATTTTTTAAGAAGTTGCGCTTCTATCACGTGTACGGAGCTGCACGCGCAACTTTGCCGTTTGTTTTTTTTCTTTCGTAAATTGTGATTGCTAATATGATCTTTTCTATAAAATTCTATTGAATTTTCGCAAGGTAAACATAAGTAATAGTAAACATCATCATAATCAGCCTATAATGTTCCCACCGCTGGAACACAAGCCTCATCTCTGTGAGGGGGGAGTGGGCCATAAACCAACACGCGGGCCCAGTGCGGTTTGGTGGATGTCATTAGCTAAATACTCGTACTTATGCTGAGAACTATTATAGTTAAATGGTTAGGAATGCAACACTTTGAGCGCTTTTTTCATTTCTTACGTCACGGCATCACAATACCTAATAACACTAATTACACAGGGAAGTAATATTTAATATATATGGAAATATATGAAGACGCCTGTAAATTTCCGTCCACTTGAATTTAAGTAAATAGGTCAGCAAAGATTTTATTGTAGAACAACTACATCATTCGTGTCCAGGAATTCGTGTTGGTATAAATCCCTTTTAAATACTTACCAAATATAAACGAATTCGTAAACTTGAGTATTTTATTTTATGGGTCGGGCTTTCCTGAAACGATCTCAGCGTGAAACTTTAGTGCTTTTACGTGTTAGGTCTGTAGTTCGATGTAATATTAAATTTTATGTGGTAAACAGCCAGCCATTCCGTATCGAATCCGTTTTCTGTCGTGTGTTTAAAGAACTCGCCAGGCCAATTTTCTAAGATTTTATGCCAAGCATTAGTTTGATACATGGAAAAGACTGTTGGACTGGCTCGATGGTCTAGTGGCAAACGGTACTCAGGCGTGCGGCATGAGGTGCTAGTTCGATTCTCAGGCCGGCAAAGTATTATTGGGTTCTTTCATGAGGATTTTCTGCATGTCGAGTCTGTATTGGTGCTGTTACAGGGCGAGTCTAAAGTCACTTTTAAAAAAAACTATTTTTGAAGCTGAAAACCACTTTTAATTAGAAAATAGAAAGTCAATACAAAATAATTAGGTGTGTCCGCCGCGAAGTTCAAAGTATGACTAACTATTATTAAAAATGTTATAAATCGGAGTAATTGCTGGAATTGTCACATGATGCTTACGCAGCGTCAGCGATTATATTTTATATGGTTAAGGCTGTCTAACAATTTATAACAACCCCCCCGATAAGATTGATCATTACGGTTAAGAGTGATGAGAAATCTAAGATGAAACTTGAACTTCGTTTTGGTTACAAACTATGATTTAAGTAAATATTAGAGATAGCAGTAATGTAGCCATAGTTACCTATTCTTAAGACTAAACTAGAATTAGGCCTAAATAATAGTATTAAAATTATAGTTATTTAAACGAGACACCAATTAATTCATTAAAATAAGGAATACAATTAATAAAGACATTGATTACAGGTGGACATGTGTGGTATTATGCTACGTAGGCAGTTGTGATACAAAAGCAAAGTTAAGAAATCTGGGTAGCCCGTGAATATGCATTCGGCCTTTTTCATGGACAGAATAATAATGCTTCTGTTTCAATGACGTGTCGATCGCCTACGCAGTGAAACAACACTGAAAACTCGACATGAAAGCGGCGGTTTTCCTTTCATTTGTTGGAAACTACACCTATTGTATGAATAACAAAAGTGACGCCGCAAAACCGCACATATAGACGGTTGCTCTTGAGAAAAGGTGACATAAAAATATTGAACAGAGCGCGCCAGAGAGCTGGCAATGCTGGCATCTGGATACATTGAAGAAATAAAACAAGCAAGCTTACCTACTTTCCCGCTCGTTTATTGCAAACCCGATATAAAAGTACCTAAGCGTAATAGGTGGTAAATACCTATCTAAAATCTAAACTATGACTTTGACATGGCCGGGCCGGGCTCTCCCTTTGACATATTTAATTTGAAATAAAACACTCGGTCTACTCACTTCGTTCCGTAAAAGACTAACCAGATAAGCTCAGATAATCCTTAATCGGATGTCGGGATGGGGTTGAATTTTAGGAAATGTTCAAAGGTGCTTTTCTACCACTTTTTCAATGTTATTTAAAGGTGAGCGACATTTTCTAAGCCTTTTTTGCTTGCAGGTCTTTGTAAATAAGGTCACGAACTCATTAGTGCGGTGGGTCACGTAATCGGGCGTAGATTTGGGCGAGTTTTATTATTCGCTCTTACTACATCACATAGTAGTACGTCAATACCATTGGGTTCAAAAGGACGTTACGTTTCAAACATATTTTTAAAGAAAATTCTTTGTAATGGAAATTGGAAGACGATGTAGAAATTGTGAAATTCTATGCAGATCGACAAGATGTGTTTCCTCATTCGAAAATAATTATATCGGCGATTCATTGAACATTACTGAATATTATCATCATTAAAAAATTATGTGCAGTGTTATCAGTGTTAAATTTATCCTTTTCTTTCGTAATACACTTCTCATTCAATTATCAAAAGTTTTCTTATCGGGCGACTTAAAGCTTCATTGGTGTCCTTTAAGTGTGAATCCTCAAAGTTAGAGACATTTGGGCCATTTGGCGCGTCCGCAGCTGAAATTGCTACATAACATAACGCTAGGAATAATCGTGATGTATGGAGGCAAGGCTCTAGACCAGACGCTTTGGCGCCTCGCCCGACAATCGATGGAGCTGCCGTCCCACTGTCAAGTTAACTGAATAGACATTATAGAGCGGGATAAGTTACTAGGTAACACTTTATGTTAATTTATTTGTATGTAGCGATGCTGAATTTTTAGAACACGTTTTAACTTAGCTGAAAACATGACTAAGATATTTTATTTGCGGTTAAATACAAATAGTTTCTGAATTATAATATAAAATATAATATAATTATATATATATGTTACGGCTAAAGGTGGGTGTGAACATAAACTTAAGATTAGCCGGCTAATGTGCACATTTACCAAAACGAAACGGCTAAAAATGTATTCAATGGACGCGCCGGGCCGGCGGAGGGCTTGTGGGGGCAAGAGCGAGTGAAGGGCACCCCGAGGTTAGGTTTGGTTAGGTTACTTTAAACCCTTTACACAGAAATAGAAGCCCCGCTAAGCGAGGCTCCGTCGACGTAGGATGCACCTAATTTCGCATTCGGGTTCGCATTTTCCTTGTTTGCCACCGACTTCCGAAATTAAAGTTATTTTTCACTGTGTAGTGTCATTTTGGAAGTCTTTTTTTTATATAAAGAAGTTTTTATTTTTCACTTTTAATTTAGTACTTACCCCACAAAAAAATCGTATAACACTACTTGCTATGTAAATATCAGTGACAGAAAGTTATTATAACATCATCAATAAAAACAATCAGTCAAATTGAGAACATCCTCCTTTTTGAAGTCGGTTAAAAACAAAAGCGTTTTATTTCTACATGATTCTTAGGGCCCAGTAGGTTCAATTCAATTCAGGAGGTATGAAATATACAAATTATATTTTAAAATCAATTTAAGGTAAAATGGAAACTTAAATTCAAATCCAGTGGACAAGATTGCCGTGCCTCAGTGATTTCTGTTTACGTGGCATTAAATTGGCCGTCGGGACGGGTGGGTAATCCTGCACGAAAAAGGTATTCGTTCGCTTTGTTTTTACGAGTCTAGTTCACCTGCATAAATTCTAAGGGAGAGTTTCAAATAAGCTTTTGCTATATTGAAACGACTACGAATAACTTTGTCTTCATTCGGTATATTTCGAAGTTACAAGGGTTAGCGGAAGTTCACGTTCAAATGGAAGTTTGTGTGGGCCCACGTAATACACAAAATCTCGGCTTTCTAACTCAATTTTCATTGTATTGTGTTTAAATACGAAGATCTTTTAAATTTAAATGGATGTAAGTACCTAAGGTTCTGGAGTGACGACCGCATACCGGAAGACATAGCATCGGAAGGCCTTCCACAAGGTGGATCAATAACCTGGTGAAGACCGCAAGAATCCGCTGGACGTGAGAAGTACAGTCAGCAGCAAAAGTCGATTAAACTTCAGTTTTTTTAATCTCAGTTATTGAGCAAAATATTAACACTTCAGTGTTTTTAATCTCAGTTATTGAGCAAAATATTTGTTCGAAATTTCATTGTACTTCAGCTGCAATTTTGAACAAATGTTTTGCCCAATAACTGAGATTAAAAACACTGAAGTGTTAATCGACTTTTGCTGCTGACCGTACCAAACTCGTTTAAGTGGCGACGCTTGGGGCAGGCCTAGCTATGTCCAACAGTGGATATCTTTCGGCTGAAATGATGATGATGATGTCCTGTTCCTATACCTCAAGGCTGACCTAGCTTCTACGTTTCCGAAGTCCAGATTTTTTATTTAATCCACCATTGACAGCTGTAGAGCACGTAAGTTTTAGATAGGTATCGAATCTTTACACATTACTTCGGAGAGCATCTAAATCGAAAACCAATCACTGTCGTTATGGGCAATCAGAACGTGACAGTCTGGCACCGATCTAATCTTAGATTATTGGTATCCGGTATGTAATATCCGTTGTGGAGGTGAAATGGAACCCCTCCTCCTACTCCTTACTGGATCTGTCTCCTGATTCAGAGCTCTTGATAACGAATCAAATAGATTTTTATTGGCATGGGCATGGGAAAATGTTTACATTTCGCTGTGCTTGTGATTTGTAGTCTACATCGACATTCGACAAGTTGACAGTCCACGATTGTCGATTTCTCGAGTTCCTATTTTGGTATCCTAAAAATACTAAATAGCCAAGTAACTGCGATCAACTTGGATGTAGCGCTTGCTTGTTGCTCACTTCGCTCGCTCGGCTCGAGCGCAATTTACCACAGTTTTAGTCAGGTCGAGTTACTGCCCCCTACTGGGCCCTTAGATACTGCGACCAACTCGCTCGCTCGCGCGAGTTAAAAGACTGAGACTAGTGATTGAGATAAAGATAATTTTATTCTCAAAAAGTGTTAGTAGTACAGTGGTATGTTACAGAGTGAATACAATAATGAGCCCTGAGTTATATTTAGGTTAGTTTATATACTAAGTCTTATCAGCTAATACAGTGGTGGGGACAGGACGCTTGTCACCACAATCCATATTTATGTTTGATTCTGCTTACTCCGTTTATCGGGTACTGGCGTTATCTTTATTGTTAACTGTCTGGTCTCGATATCTTGACTTCATATTTATGTTTATCGATTCCGTCCATTTCGTTATTTATTGAGAAATGGCGTTATCTATAGGGTTAAAAGTATGATCTCGTTATCTTGACTTCATATTTATGTTTATTACTTTATTTATAATTGATTCCGCTTACTCCGTTGTTATCGGGTAATGGCGTTATCTCTATTATTGACTGTCTTATCTCGATATCTTGACTCTTCCCTCCTAGTCTTTTTGTACTCTGTCGGGTTTTTATAATTCGACGAGTTAAAAAGACGATAGTTAACAAGATTATGGTTCCTATCGTTGTATAGGTTAGGATCCCTATGTGTTTGATTTTATCTGAGGTTAAGTCTGGTCTATTAATTGCTGCAATCTGCTCCTCTATGTTGTCCATATTTTCTGGTAACGTCATCGGTAACATGTTTGCTGGTTCTATGACTTCAGTAAAGGTCTGAATATCCACAGCATCTTGAGTGCTTCCGCATTTGGTGTTGTCTTCTATATATGAGTTTACGATGGTCACGCTTCTGTCGACACATCTATCATAAATTGTTTGTTCCTTTAATCTGAACTAAAAATATAAGTCATTCTGAATTTTGTATGAGTATCGTTCTGGGCAGTAGATTTTTATAACACTACAGTTGTTGCGTTGTTTCAGGATGCTTTCTTCTACACATTTCTTTGTTGGTGAAGCTGTACATATATTGTTGTTACATTTGTCTACTTTATACACATGATTGGTTCCCGTTAAATACTGGCCGTTCTTAATACTAGGCATTTGACAATATTGGTTAGATGGGGTGATTACGCTAACTACTGTTTCTAGATTGTATTGTTCTTTAGAGACAATGGGTAGAGCGAATTGGAATATTAAAAGTTTGCTTTGTATCTGTAACACGAATTTGGCTAATGTGAATTTGGTGTTCTTTATATTTGGAGTCATAGGAGAATTTATTTCGTGGGAGTATTTTTTTTATTATGTATGGGCCTTTAAAGGGGTTAACATGTTTTGACCTATCATGCTTAGCGATATAGAATTTAGTTCCTATGGTGATTTCTTTAGTCACAGGTGTTCTGAATTTATTATTCCTTTTGAGTGTGCTTTCTTTTACTTTTTCTATTTTGCCGTTTATCTTTTTTAGGTAGTCAGAGGTTTGTTTGTTCTGTACGGGTAAGTTAATTTCTCGTAAAAAGTGTAATTCGTTAGGTGTTTTGTTAGTGGCACTATGTATAGTGGAATTATATGCTAGTACTGCTAAGTAAACATTTTCTTTCTTTAGTTCCTGTTGTACTCTTAATCTCTCTATTAGGGTGGAGTGAAACCTTTCTATGTCTCCATGAGACGTGTGGTGCTGGGGTGTTGTCACATGATGTTTGATTTTTAATCCTGCTAAAAATTCTTTTACTATTTCCGATATTAGTGTAGTCTCGTTATCCGTTGAGATTAGTTCGGGGGTTCCTATTAAAGCGAAGAGTTGTAATAGTGTTTCTATTACTTGTAGCGAGTTGTTTTCAACAAGTTCTATGGCGAAAGTCCATTTAGAAAATGTATCTATTCCGGTTAAGTCGGTTTTCTTTTTAAAGTGGAACGTATCTATTTGCCATTTTTCCATTGGTTTTGTTTGTGTTTTGGTTTTTTCAAAGGGTGGTTTAAAAGGTTTTCGGTCGTATTTCACTTTAGTGCATGTTTCGCACTGATTCAGATAGTTTTGTGTATGTTTTTTGATGTTTTCGATATAGTATTTTTTTGAGATTTCCTTTATTAAAGCTGGGTTTCCTATATGTCTATATATAAATTCATGCGTTGTTCTAATTATTTTTAGGATTTCTTCTTTATCTGTGATTTCTACACGTGGTTGTGTAAACCAAATGATTGTGAGTTCTTTATTATTGAAATGTTTCCTGTATATTTCAGACAGTTGTTCTATGAGTTTATTACAATTTCCTACTATAGCATATCTTTTTGAACCGAGATATTCTTTACAGAATTTTATAAAGTCTTGGGGGTTGTTTATTTTTAGATTATAATCGTAGGTGTGGTTGTCTTTTTGTGTTACTTTCACTTGATAGGGTTCTGTCGTTAGAAATATTCTATTCATACGCCTAGGGGGATGTTCTGACTTTATTATGAATCCTTCATCTGAGTCATCAAAGTTACTATGTACCGTTGCTTGGTCTGAGTTATGCATTAGTGTGATTATAGACGGAGCATCTGCTACGTGGTTAGTACTTTCCTTTTTATGTGATATTTCATAATCGTATTCTTGATAATGTAATAGTATAGTTATATCGTCTGGTGTTTTCATTTTGTTTTCGCTAGGAATTATTAATAGGTTTTGTTTAGTTAGTGTGTCCCATCCTATTAGGTATTCGAAATTATTAGAGAAGTCGAACATATAAAATTCTATTGGATTACTGTTTTGCCCGAAGATATTTACCATGGGGTTGGTTATTATTTTACCATTATGTTTTGAGATTCCGTGCGAGGTTTGGACTGAAAATGTTTCGTCAATATAAGTCGCGTATCCATCCGATATTAGTTCTTTAGCTATGTTGGGTTTAATAAATGATCGTGTTGATCCGGTGTCTATTAGTATTTTTTTTTCTGTATTAGGTATTTTAATATATAGTAGTTGAGTATGATTAGGTGTAGAGTTTATGTTGGGGTAATCTGGGGTAAATCCGTTTGAAAATCCTTCGTGTTTGGGTTATTTTCGTGTGTTGGTTCACAAAGATCATTATTTTCGTATCTAGGGTTCATGTTAGTAAAATATTCGTTTATACATAGCTGCATGTATTCTTCAAAAGAGATATCGGGATATTCATCACTATTAGATTCAGGTTCGTCGATGTTAAATACTCGGTTTCTTTTTAATTGAGGTCGTTCTGTCACAGTTCGCATAGTCGCGTCTTTATCCTGTAGTTCAGGAATTTGTGGTTTTGGTTGCCAGTTTGGTCGAGTTTGTTGCCATGGAGGTCTTTGATTAAAATTATTAGCATTATTATTAAAATTACGATTAGGGTAAACATGAGTTTGATTATTATTATGGTTGCCATACCAAGGTTGTTTAGCTTGTCCTGCTTGTTGCATCCGAATCCTAGCCGAGAAAGGTGAGGGTGGATATACGTGTCTTTGCTGGACAGGTCTATTACCAAGGTTTGAATTATACACAGGGGCGCTGTGTTGTTGGGGGGTTGAGCTCATATTATTTTTAACGAAAGGTTGAGTATGACCATTCGGTTTGTTTCCCGTATTTTTTATGTTAATTGAGTATCCTTCTTTGTCGAGAGTTCTAGCTCTAAGGCAAGTTTCTAGAAAGTCTAATTTTTCACAGGCTGGTTTATATTCAGGTGGTAGGAGTGATATTAACTTTTGGTTAGCTATTTCTTTTAAACCGGTGTGTACATGTTGGTTAATTGTACATCCTTCAGCTATTAACATTTGTAACTCGTATATAACGTTAGTTAAGCTTGATGAGCTTGGTCTTAAATTGTTAATTTCCTGAAACACATCTCCTATCGTTATATTCCATGATCCATATTGTTGTTTTAGGATTTCTTTAATTTCTAACCAAGTGAAGTTATGAGGGTAGCTATATATGAGAGTAGCCGCATTGCCTGTTATCTTTGATAAGATTATATTGACTTTCTGCGCATCTGTGCCAGAGGTTATTTGAATAAAACGTTCTACTGCGGTAATAAAACCGTGTAGGTACCTTTCTCCACCATCTCCAGAGAACTGGGGAATAGGTATATTACTTTCTGGTCTAATTTGAGAGTTGGAATCTACGGGTGGCGTCATTATTAATTTTGGGGTGATTACTAATTTTCTACCTGAAGGGGTAAATGCCAGTTTAATGTTATTTTAAACGGGAAATAATCACGTGTACTTACAGTTGTGTTGTAAGAATGATGAGAGCTATCACTGTCTTCATCTGGATGTAGTAGAGGCTTCGTAGAGTCGGGTCTTTGAAGTCCGTCGATTTACTCCGATGAGCTTCTATACTGCGATGTACGAAGAAAATTTCTTCTTAGCCAGCGTCACCTTGATGTGTACGGAGAAGAGTTTTTTCTGAGTCAGCGTCACCTTGCAGGAGAAGTCTTGAATCTTTTTCTTTATTTGTAGGTTCTGGGCAGGTTTGATAGAGTAATCTTCTTGGTTCGGTGTCTGGTAGCGGAGATACAGCAATTCAGCACGTCGCCTTGATTGATAGTTTCTTCAAGAAATGCCTGTAACGTTGGGCGCCAGTTAAAAGACTGAGACTAGTGATTGAGATAAAGATAATTTTCTTCTCAAAACGTGTTAGTAGTACAGTGGTATGTTACAGAGTGAATACAATAATGAGCCCTGAGTTATATTTAGGTTAGTTTATATACTAAGTCTTATCAGCTAATACAGTGGTGGGGACAGGACGCTTGTCACCACAATCCATATTTATGTTTGATTCTGCTTACTCCGTTTATCGGGTACTTTTTTTTTTTTTTTTTTTTTTTTTGTGGATGGGAAATCATCCAATGACCCCTCCCGCTCTGGGTGGAGCAGAAGGGAGTGTCAGACTCTTACTGACTAAAACCCACCCGTGTTCCTTCCTTAGCCCTTTGTGTTCCGGGGTAGCGGTAACCCTTTCGGACAATCCCGCTGCCCCGGCAGGCTTCGGCCCTTTCGGGCCCCTTCCTTATGCTGACATCTCTTTGAGGCGCGCGTGGAACACGTACGCGCCGTCCGGCACGGGCCTGGTCCTGATCGGACGGAGAGTTACCCATTACTCTCCGCCCGCAGGCCCGCGCCTACGGTGGCCGGGAGTCGTCTCGCGGCTCCCGACGCCCGGGGCGTCTCCCGCGGCGGCTGGGACGTGAGGCCCTCTCCCTCAGCCGTCCCGCCACCTCCTTCGCTAGCATGACTGCTTCGCAGAAGGAGGTGACTGCCTCCCACTCCCTCTCGCCCCGGACCATGGCTTGAACCAGGGCCGGGCGCGAGAGGTCGCCGCCGCTGCCGATCGCCTCTGCGAGAACACGGCGGTGCTCCGCCCAATTGGGGCATACCGCCACCGTATGCTCCACCGTGTCCTCCGGGCGACCCTCGCAGTGGTGACACCCGGGCGTATCCTCCCGCCCGATAATGTGCAGGTACCTCCCGAAACACCCGTGTCCGGTGAGGACCTGCGTCAGGCGGTAGGTGAGGGCGCCGTGGCGCCTCTCTAGCCACTCCTCAAAGAGGGGTCTTACCGCCGCTATCGCGGCGTGCCCTGCGCTGGGTTGCGACAGTCGCTCTTTCCATGCCGCCATGAGATCGCGCCGGAGGTCGGTCCGCTCCGCTGCGATTTGCCGCGGAAGCGGAGTTTCCCCCCGGCGTAGTGCCTCCGCGCGCCACTCGTACAGGCGCGCGAGGACTATCGCCTCCAGATCCCACGGCGGCAGTCCGGCAAGGAGGCTTGCCGCCTCGCCCGAGATCGTGCGGTACCCCCGGATTAGCCTTACGGCTACCACCTTCTGGGGCGCGTTCAGGTAATGGGCGGCTCGCCGCCGCAGTGAACGCGCCCACACCGGGGCCCCGTATAGGGCCATGGACCGCACGACCCCCGCGTAAAGCCTCCGGCAGGAGGCGTTTGGCCCCCTCAGGTTGGGCAAGAGCCGCTTGAAGGCGGCCCCGGCCCGTTCCAATTTGGGAGCCAAACGTCGAAAATGCTCGACGAAGTTCCACCGGCTGTCGAGGACGAGACCCAGGTACCTCATCGTTGTCTCGACGCCGATGTGAACCCCTCCTACCGTTAGTTGGGATCCCGAAGGCGGCCCATTCCGAGGCCCATGAAAAGACATGGCCTCGGACTTGTGCAATGCCACCTCGAGACCCAACTGCCGGATCCTCTCCACGACTATCGCAACCCCGCGTGTCATCGCGTCGGCCGCCGCCTGATGCGACCTCCCCTGCGCCAGGACTAGCGTGTCGTCAGCGTAGCAAACCACGCTGACTCCATCAGGGAGATCGGCCCGCAGCACCCAGTCGTAACCGATGTCCCACAGGAGCGGCCCCAGAACCGATCCCTGTGGGACACCGCACGACATCTCTCGCCGGTTCCATTCCCCGTTGCGACTGCTTACTCCGTTTATCGGGTACTGGCGTTATCTTTATTGTTAACTGTCTGGTCTCGATATCTTGACTTCATATTTATGTTTATCGATTCCGTCCATTTCGTTATTTATTGAGAAATGGCGTTATCTATAGGGTTAAAAGTATGATCTCGTTATCTTGACTTCATATTTATGTTTATTACTTTATTTATAATTGATTCCGTTTACTCCGTTGTTATCGGGTAATGGCGTTATCTCTATTATTGACTGTCTTATCTCGATATCTTGACTCGCGCTAAGAGTTACAGTTCTAAACCACTGTCCCAATTTGACAGCGGTCCCAGTCGCCTGAGTACTCAAGTCTCATCATATAAATCAATGGGATCTCTGGTCCGGTATATGCTTCGAGTAATGAAGTGCAGAACAGTATAGTATCTACCGCAATAAAACTTCTGCAGTAAAACTGCTGAAATTAGCAAAGAAATGCTCAACTTTCATTTCATACCACCTCTCTGCATACAAATGTCCTTATTACTAAATCAAATATATTTCCGCCAACAAATTCCTTCCCTTGAATATTTCTTTTATTCTTCAGGAAATGGTCGCAATATTTCAGTTCTGAACATTAATGAATATTTGCTTATGTAAGTATTTCAAGGAACCATGAATAAAGTAAAAAAGGAACACTGGTGGCCCCAATGATATCGGTCCCGACTTACCGAGTTGTAGGCCGTGCAGGCAGTAGTCAGGCAGGCGCTTTACTTTGTGTAAATAATTTCATCACCACTGCTATCAAAATGGTGAAGGAAAACACCATGGTTTGTCCTTGAACCAAAAATTCGAAGACGTGACTTCTACCAACCCGCAATGGACCCGCGTGGTGGTTTATGGCCCACTTCCTTCCAATGATAAAGGAGGCCTGAGTCCCAGCAGTGGGAACAATATAAGCTGATTATACTTATGAATAAAGTAACGTAAGTATTCATTCTTTCCCCACAACGTCCCCCAAACCCCATGCTTATTCGGATAGCAATATCTTTCATTGGCGTTCACAAAAACAAAGTTCACGGTCCTTGAAATCGTAAAAAATAATCTTTCTTGTTATTTTTTATCTTTGAGGCGAATGTAGCCCCGTCCCACCTGATGGCGGGTAGTTACCATCACTCCAAGATATTTACCTTATACTTAATGTTCGCAGCCCGAAGGTATACCTACCTACTTGATTTTTATGAGACAAAATTACATTTCTACACGATCCAAAGTAAAAAATAGGTAATAAGCGTTGTTAGACTTTTGCTACAATACATTTTGTTTTATATTTAGAAACAATCAGCATCATTGCGTAACACACTATCAATCGAAATCTGAATAATTTTGAAGCAAATTGCTAATCCATTGCTTCATAAGTTCGAAATATTTGTATGCTGAACACGTCAATAAGGCAATGAATGTTGTTGAACTGTCAAAATGAAACCGATTTCGACTGATAATGTGTTTTGCCCCGCAGATAACATAACATAACATCACACCTGTAATCCTCGAAGGGCTAGGCAGTGGTGTAGAAATGCCAGCACTACAATCTGTCCACCCACATTTCGCCCGTCCAGTTATTACCCTATTGGGGGGTGAGCCCATAATTATTGCCTACAACAAGATTATTTTCCCAGAAAACCATAACAACGATATTGTCGTCCTCGACCAAAAATATTTTACGCCATCCAATTACAGTCCGAAATATATTATTATTCTGTTGAGCTCAAGCGACAAAGAGAAATAATATTTCATTCTATATTCCTTTATGACCTATATTTAGGCTGACAAGTCTACTTACACAATGGTGAAAGGGAGAATAATAAGCCTTTTAATATGATCATGCTGACAACAGGTAGGTATTTGGGTACCGACTTATATCATGTATTGTTTTCCTTTGTTCTTTGATACCTACCTTTATAAAAGGATCCCAATTTTGCTCTCTTGTGTTGTCTTTGTTTTGTGCTGAATTTTCTGTCTTTTTTTTGTTTATTTCGCGTTCCTTACCAAGTATAAGTAAAGGCTTCGCTTCACAGCGGCCCATGACTACACAGTGGCTACACACACGTGTACTTAGCTTCGCATTGTATGAAAATGTATACGGGATGGTCTGCTGCGACCCACGACCACGCTAAGCACGAAACAAATGAACCATGAAAAACTTCCTGCACATCCTACGTAGTCAAATGTGTCACTTGGACTTGCCTATAGTACTTTTAACTTTGCCGAATAAACATTTTTCTTTCTTTTCTTTAGCAGTGGACCGTTTCTCCAACAAAACTTATTAAAATCACGTAAGCATTAAATCGCTGAGGCAGTACCAACTGATTTGGTGAAATAGTTAATCTTCGTTACATGTAAGACAATTTGATGCGCAGACAACTCACGATATCCTGGGTAATTTAATTCCCTTCACGTAGACGTGTAATCTCGGTTGTATTTATATACCTGTTAAAAGGTGCTATGTATTTAATGCTGACGTTTACTCCTTGCAATTTTAGAGGCAGGAAAAGCATGGCTTCCTTGTTGGTTTTCTTCAATCTTTAAATGTTTAGGATATTTTTGTTTCTATACAGGGTGTCCCTGGAAGTATGGATCAAATCGAATAGGGGCGTGGGCAAGGTCATTTCCAAACGTTTTGAACGTTTTGTTTTTTCGTTTTGATTTTTTTTTCCTTTTCGGCAACTGAGCCGATGTCGACTATTCTGCCAGCGTCGTAGACATCTTTGTTCGCACTTGATAATTAATGGAGTGTCACAATACAACTGACAGATGATCTGTCAAGATGACAGTACTACAATGATACAATGTGAAAATATAAACTAAAATGTTGCAACTTCCAACACTATACCTAATCTGCAAAATAATTACGTTTCTATACAGGTAAACAGTAGTAGGTGTTATTCTCTGTAAATATTTCTGCAACGCTTCTCAAAACTAATGACAGTGGTTTTCATTTTCTTGCGCGATACAGCGGACACGTCGTAACGCTGAAAATTTCATATTATGTATGTTCGGCGAGAGGCTGCCAGCAAAGTTTAAAGAAGCTCTTCGCCGAAGGAAGTTCGATATGACATTTACGACGAAGCACGCTATCGGGTTTTACAGCCTTTGCATATACGGACTACTCTACTTTGTTCGATTGTAGTAACAGCTGGCAGTTTTAAATCTGCTGCAATAGGCGTTCCTGGATCAAATCAGTGTCTGCACGCTATAAATATTAAAGAATAATAAGGTAGGTACTTATTCAGTTTATCAAAATATTTAGATCCCACCAAAAACATTTTCATGTAAAAAGTTGGCAAGACGAGATCATATGGCTCACACTGTCGAAAAGTTATCAGAGGGGCAATTCTCGTAATTTTAAGAACGCTCACAGTCTGATCTCAGTCTCAATCTGTCAAAAAATACTTCTAATTTCCCTACATTTTGATAAGTTTTTGTCATTTTTTTGTCGCCGAGATGAGACTGCGACTAGATTTTGAGCGTTTGTAATTACGAGAATTGCCCCTCTGATCTCATGTAGAGCCAAGCTTCTAACTCTACACGCCCTAACTCTACAAGCCCTAACTTCATAAACTAAGAATAATAATGTGATCACACAGACAGATACGAAAAGCGACTTTATAATACAGAACTTTCTATGATCATTAAATTCATAACGCAGTGCTGATTAATATTTACACTTTCATCTCAGACACAAAGACAAGGCTTCTAGCTATCTAGAGTGTCAGTGTAAGTGAAGCTGTAATCTAAGAAACTTACACTACTTAGTTACTATAATATTCTACAAGACAGAAAATAATTGAAACGTCAAACGTAAAGCTCACTCAATTCTCTAAGACAACTTAAAGTAGACACTACTCTTTTACTTAGCTGTGTAAACTTTTATTTAGTTTTCTTTTACTATTCAATGTACAGACGCCACCACATCAAGCTACTACCATCTGTCAAATTTCTTTAATAGATTTTCATCTTTATTGCTAAAGCATAAGTTCAAAGATGATTAGAAAAATTTTACAGTTTCGGGTAGTTTGTTGTGCTGGCGTCTGTACTATCTTACTTAACTGTATTTCAGCTGCAAATGCTGTGTTGCAAATGGGTACTTATTTGAAAAAATTGTTCACATTTTGAAGTCTTTTCTTCAAAATATAATGGGCTATCTCTTAATATTGGAGAGAAAAAGCCGGAAATAGGTAATGTTGGAGAAATATAATTGCGTAATACAATCCGAATCATTTTGAAAGATATTGCTATTTCATTGCTTTATACGTCCGTGACAACGCTCAACACAAACAGTGTTACTAACAAATAAAAACCAAGAAGATATTAAAACTTGAACTAATGTTTTGAAACACAAAAATAGCAATTTAAAAGCAATGATATACTATCTGTAGTGGCATCGCATTTTCAGATATTACTGAATAAAATAATCAGTACCTATCCTCAGATTATACAACAATATTGAACTTTAGATATGGTAAATATACTAATAAATACTTATTTTTAAACATGAATAATAGTATTAACAGTATGTTTGCAATCGCCAACACGTCTTGAGCAATCATGGTGATAAATGGTCCATGCCTTCTCTATACATATAAGAAGAGGAATTTACTCTGCAGTGAGAAAATAACAGGCTGGCACTTATAATTTAATAGTATTAATGGTACATAACTAATGCAATTAGTAACCCGTTGGTTTGAACTAATTGATGAATAGTCCGTAATAAATTAAAGCTGATGTTTAAGCCTTGGGCTTAAACATCAGCATAACTCCAATTATAGACATTTTTTAGCAGAAATTATTACATGGAATTACATGGATGCTTACGATGCGAACCCAGATAGGCACTTTAAAATTTAAAATTATTTCATGACTCAGCTCTAAAAACGGTGAAGAAAAACATCGTGACCGGCGCATGTCCTAGAACCGAAAATTCGAAGACATGATTGTGACTTCCTGGACTGGATGAATTGTCTTAATTACTTTTTTTTCCCCATGTTTTAATAGTTATTCTGCTATTCGGGGCGGAGACAAATCCAACAAGATCATAAAAATCAGTCCAGCCGTTCTTGAGTTATTGGTGTAATGACTTTATTTTATTTATATATAGATTACGACGCTATCGCCAGCCATGTTACAACTTACTTGTTGTAAGTATTTTTCTGTTACTTTTATAATATATTATACTGTGGTATTAAAGAAATTGTACACAATAATATTGTAGAATTGCCAAAAAAAAAATTATTATGTTTATATACACAAAAGCTATTCTTGAAAAATTGTGTTCGACATTTTCCACTGGCAGCGTTTATCAACTGTTTTTCTGTCACATTCGCTTTTTTGTCTATTGCGATGCAGCATAAAATCATAAAGTATAGATCTATATACATAAAACTACTCGTATCTACAAACTCATAAGTTTGCCTAGCAAGACCAATGGCTGAAATAAAACGCTGAAAGTTATGACACATAGGCTGTCCTGGAGAATTTATTGCTGTATCTAAGCCTATTTCAAAAACTTTACATTGCTTAAAATCCCAGCGAATATACAAATCCCGTTTTGCAAACACACCCCGCCCCGATTCTATTTTTCACAAACTATACTAAATTTAAGTTCAGTGCATCTTTTTCTTTCTATTTCATTAAGAAAAGGACAGCAGATAAATATTAGTTTAGTCCTGTCAAATTAGTCAGCGCCTGACAACAGAATCGGGGCCAATATCAAACACATTTGAATCTCACATATTCATTGTCATCGAGCCTCATTATTAGGTCTTGCTCGGATTTCGTATTCCTCTCACGTCTCTAATATTAAACCCTAATATTCAGACGATCGAAGGAGACTTAAATGGAGAATACACTGTATCTAAATCTCCAAATGCACCATAAAACAGAATGGACGGTTAAACTGAACATGTTTTAAAGCTCCCTCGCCCCAGAGGTAATGCAATATGCAAGTGTTGCCGCTAAAAACTTTCTAGAACATAATTTTACTGTGAAATGTTAACTGAATTTTCGAATCGAAATATCTTTTGATACTTGAAAATTGCTTTGACGTTTGTCTTGATGTAATTTTAGGCAATCTTTCTTTGTGTCACGTCACACAGAATTTTTAGTCAAAGAACTGCTGTGTCCCCTTTTTTTCTGAAGCTGTAAATACAATCAAGTTCAAAGACATGGCAGAATCACTGAAATAAAACAAACTGCTACATTCTCATTCAGGGTTTCGTTTTTCCTTTTGAGGTACGGAACCCTAAAAAGGTGATTCCACACAAAGCGAGCAATTTCATTTGGCAGTTAAAAAATAACAGCATTTTTTGTATCATCAATCTTCCAGATCGTCTCCCGTCTTAGAGCTCGAAACTTTTTGCAAGAAGCTATAATGGTGAATGAAGACGAAGCGTGCATGCGGAACCCTAAGTGATTCTTAAGCGATGCAGTGAAAAGAATAATGCATCACTTATGCTCTATCCATTTTAGATCAACGGTTCCTTTAATGATGAGAAATTGAGTACTTGGAGGTTAAAACTGTGGAGCTGTCCGTTTTCATTTTGCTTTCAAGTCTCCTAAGATTAACAAATTATGTTTGCTGGATAATAACCCTTAATGGAGGGCTCTTACCCGCTAAACGATGAACAGATATACCTACAATTTACACCTCTTCAATATCTCAAATTTCTCGATTCGAGGTCAATCGATCGGTCGGGTAAAAATGTAGGTCTTGTAACAGTTTTTTTGCTAAGTTGTCAGTTATTCAGGTCAGGATTTACTCCATGTCTGATTAATGGTTTTGTGGGGTTGATTTACGAGAGGATTAACTTTACGGTTACCCAGATTTGTAGCGCGTAAAAATGTGCCCCGTTTACTAAGAGAGGCTAATATCAGTGTGGCCCACATTATGCCGAAAAATCTTATTTATTTATTTATTTTACTTTTTATGTACACACATAATATAAACAGACAAGGAAAAAAAACAGAACAGAAAATAGGTACAGAGGCTAGCACATCAAGCTACCCCAATCTGTCAGATTTTCCCAATTGAATATGAACCTTATTCCTTTGTGCTAAAGTTGAAAATCTATCAAAGAAATTTGACAGATTGGGGTAGGTTGACCTGCTGGCGTCTGTACAAAGGTGACTCATCATCATCTGCCTAGCTTTCCCAACGATATTGGGGTTGGCTTCCAGTCTAACCGGATGCATCTGAATACCAATATTTTACATTGAGCGACTGTCCATCTAACCTCAGTAATACGACACCCTTTGGTAAGACTGGTTGTCAGACTTTCGGGCTTCTGACGACCTGTAACGACTATCAAAGATCCACGCTTAACGTGCTTTCCGAGGCACGGAGGGGTCTTGGTATGTAAAGATGGTCACCCATCCACGGACCAACTGCAGTAAGCGTAGCTTAATCTGATCGATCGACTCGTGCGGCAGTTATTAGATATTACTTAGCCACAAGCCCCTCCGAAAAATCTTACTAATATTGCAAATGAACGTCTGTATATTTGAATGTTTGTTAATCAATTGCGTCTTAATAGCTGACCAGATTTGTTAGGCACACGGGTAGACCATGACCAGGAGTTAGAACACAGGATATTTTTATTTTAATACCGTAGTACTTTCCTGTGAGATGTTTTGCGACCTTTACGCAGGCGAAGACGCGGGCAACAGCAGATAATATTATAAAAAAACGAGTCACGGGCGTCATCGATTCTATTTTTATTCTGCAGAAAAGAGCCATCAGAGCCATATATAATCTCCGCAAGCGCGATTCTCTGAGGGAACTGTTTAAGGATATTAACATCATGACGGTGCCTTGTCAATATATCTACGAAAACATCATGTATGTAAGGAAAAATTTACATCTTTTTAGCAAAAGAGGTGAAAGACATAATTATAGTACTAGAAATAGGGACCTATTAGTTCAACCAGGTTTCAGACTAGCAAAAGTAGACTCATCTTTTATGGGGTACTGTTTAAAATGTTATAATAAAATACCTCCCCACATTCTTCAACTGAATGAGACAAAATTCAAGTCATGTATAAAACGCACACTATGTAGGCAGGCATATTATAAGTTAGGAGATTACATCGCTGATAAAAATGCCTGGCTCAATGCTGGTCCTGCTCCACAACCACAACTAATTGATTAACACCTGAAAATACTGTTGGAGCTGCTGAAGATTGTAAGACTATCTTTGCATTGTATAAACTCAATTTCCTTTGTATTGTATAACTGCATAGCACAGATGTGAGTTCTATGTACTATTGAGCTACCATTTACCGGGTAATATGTTTTTCATTGACTAGAATGTGCCCTGGCGGCTGATAGTATGTCATGCTCGCTCAAGTGTCTCGCTGACGGTGGCGTGTGTGTTGGATCATTCGGTTCCCTACAAAATGGTTGAGCTGGATGGTGCTGATCCATGCGTCATGTTCGTGAACGGGCGCCGTCAGTTGGGGCTGGTCATCTTTTAGCTGCCACGGCTTATTTTTAATTATTTTATTTTTGGATTGTTATTTTGTTACTATTTGCTGTACTCTGGACACTTTTAACGCGTACTTGATTTTTATTTATTTTTTACATCGTTCTCACATATTATAAATTCAACATATGATGTAACTAATAATTTTGTAAAAATATTATTTAAAAAGAGTGTCCATGGAGTTTCTTGCCCGTTCTTCTCCATAGGTACCTACTACGCTTTGGAATGGGCAACTAGCTTCATTTTTTCCTGACTGACCGACTTCTTGACAATTCAAAAGTGCCTGTAAATGGTTTAATTGAAATAAATGCTTTGAGTTTGAGTTTGAGTTTGAGTTCAGCTACTGAAGAATAAGAAAGGTTTTTCATTTGTTTTTTTTTTCTTTGCCCTAGCTGCTCGACAGCAATGCTGTGCGCGGCCATCATGACAGAGCATTGGGAGCACGTGGTATGGGAGCACGCCGCTCTGGCCGCGCTCGCCAACGCCTCCAACACGGCGCTGCAGTGGCTGCTCGACGCGAAAGTCGCCAAGGTAACTTACATATACACACATCAAAAGTGTCTAGGGATCAACATATATTTTTGCAATAACTTTTCTCCTGATTGATATTAATTAAAATTTTCTTTAAGGATTCATCAAATAAAGTGTTTTCGTTTGTCACAGTAACGATAAACCAAGTCACCTTTGCATTAATAAAGAAATTTGCCATTTTCCTAATAAAGGGATTTTTGACATTTGAACCACTAACACAAAAGTTCGAAAAAAAGACTGAAATAACAGTTTTCTCTAAAATTTTATTGGGTAACTTAAACAATTAATAATCCGTGTTTCTACCGCGAACACTAACAACACAAGAACATCGGTTTGGCATACTCAAAATGAGTTCATCCAAATCACGCTGTGGAATGGCCGCCCATGTTCGTTGCAACAACAAAAAAAGGTCTTCTTGCGACTGGATACCCTCCATATTCGGCAGAGCTCTTCTCTGTAGCATATCCCATGCATGCTCAATCGGGTTCAAGTCTGGCGACTGAGCAGGCCAGGGCAGGACATTGATGTTAGCTGCGGCGAGAGTCTGTCTTACAACTCTTGCGGTGTGCGGTCGTGCATTATCATGCATTAACTGAAATAAGGGACCGATTTGCACTTGTAGAGGAACGATGACGTCTGATACAATCGTCTCAGCATAAATTTGAGCGTTGAGGTTGCCTCTGATCCAAATCAACTCAGTTCTTCCGCCGATCCAAATACCCGCCCATACCATGATGGTTCCACCACTATAAGGATGGACTTCCTGGCAGGATTTTAATCGCTGTTGGCGTCCAGGGGTTCTCCAGTGTCGTATACGTCTTGTATCCGGTCTCATACCAAAACGAGACTCATCAGAAAAGCACATGAAACGCCATTGTTCTTCTGCCCAATTTCTGTGTTCAAGAGCCCATTGATATCGAATCCTACGATTGTGCATTGCTATAGGTGGTACCCGTAGCGGTCTTCGGGAATGAAGGTTCACTTCATGCAAGCGGTTTCTGACTGTTTGGTCGCTAATTAAGTTCCCTGAAGAGTGATGAAGCCTCACGGCTAACATCATGGCGGTTATTGTTGGAGCTCTTCGAGTTAAGATTTGAATGTATCGGTCTTGTCTCCGTGTGGTGCAGCGATACCGTCCTCCATGGCGCTCAGCCACGGTACCAGTGCTTCGGTAACGTGTCCAAAGTCGACTGATAACACTCTGACTTGTATTCAGAGCTAAAGCCACAGTACGTTGCCGGGAACCAGCTTCTATCATTCCCACGGCTCTGAGCATTTCTTCCCTGCTTAAATGACGTCGCCGCTCCATAATAACGTTGGTTTTAATCAGTAGTAGGGAAACAGTAGCACTAATAATGTCTTCAATGCGTTGTATGTTTTTATAGGGAAAATATTGACAGCTGATTTTCATCTTTTACTCGAATTTGATTCACAGTTCCTGATTCAAATTATGAAATGCACCAAAAAGGATCCATATAAATTTATAAAATCATAAATTTATTACAAAGCCACATCTCAATCTCAAGAAATCCGCATAAAAATGCTTGATCCCTAGACACTTTTGATGTGTGTACATACATAACTGTACAAGGATCTATTGGCGCGTGGCCAAAATCGGAACTAACGCCGCCATCTTGTTTTTTCAATACATTTCACTGACATTGCCATAAATGTGTACCAACAGCGCCCCTCTGTCAACGTCATTCGAGGGCCAAAAGATCCTAGTAGCAGTGTAACTTAATTGGTTCACAGTTGCGACAAGACAAGGCACTTCATCAGTAACCTGTTTTTACACAATCTTCAAAGTTTTGCGCATTGGAGTTCAAATTGCAAAAAACAAAAAAACTATCAAAGAAACTTAGTTCTATAATCTCGTAGCTCGGCTACGGATTGCTACGAAGAGCACGTAGCTCTCTACGACTTTTATTCGTAGCAACTTACGTAGCGACGCTTTATAGCAACGTAAGACTTTAAAGTCTTCATACATTTGGAATCTTATCTGAAATTCTGAATCAGCTTTCCTGGTCCGCTCTCGAGAAACAGGAAAATATCAGCTTTCAACAAGCGTTCCGTCCGCATTTAGACAGCTCCGGAAGAGGCAACTTCAACTGACCGGTGTTGAATAAAGGCAACCAGCTTTGTTAAAAATTCTATGATGCTGTATACCAAACTAGGTACTACCGCAATTCCAAGCAAAGAAAAAAAAGTTAACAATACAAAAAAAAATCGCGCAGTCACCATTATAATGGAAGTATTGCATGAGAAACAAATTTCAAACAAAAAAGGTCCCGACAATCCGAAGGTCAAAAATCTTGTAAAAGGACAAATTGGTAAAGTTTAAATTGATGTTGGGCTCCTTCGAAGTTAGCATTACACAGTACGTTGCATTATTAATCGGAATTCCAGTTGACAATGGCGGAAACTTCCAGCAGACAGCTATACCTCACATTACTGATGTTATTTCCCACGAGGCAGACTTCGTGGTAATTGGAATTGTTTGTAGGTCTAACAGGGGCGTAGCTACCGCCATATCAGCTGTATCAATTATACGAGGCGCCTGAGCTACAGTGACCCTCAACGCGACGCCAACGTGTATAAGCAAGAATTTGTAAAATACTATCGAGAACCTAAAATTCTTATTGATAATTAATAGGCTTGTAGTAAATAAGTGAATTTTTAATTAGGTATATAATACAGGGTCCCAGAAGTTCACGTCAAGCCGGAATCGGGTAATAGGCCAAGTCATAATAGTTTTCAAAAAAATAAAACTATATTGGCGAATGTACAAGTATCTCCCGGGCCCCCGAGTCATGGTACTGGAAGGAACAGTGACAGCAACATACGTTCTTCTCAGACGGCTTCCAAAAAAAAATTGGTACCGTGAAAAGGGCCCCAAAAAGATTTGATATAGGGCCCCTTTAGGACCAGCTACGCCACAGGGTACTAGGTGAAATCAAAATGAACAGTTATTTATTCAAACTAGGCTGAGAATCAGTACTTTTCGAACGTCAAAATTACTTCTGTAATTTTGACGTTCGAAAAGTTCGTTCGATAAGGGCGGGCGTTTTGGGGGGACTGTCTTCTGATAGTCCCCCCAAAACGCCCGCCCTTCACCACTTCCTAGTGCTTTCGCTGGGGAGAAGAAGTGGCGCAACAAACTCCCCAGCAGCACAGCTGTCTGTAAGGTAAGGTATACCGGATAGCGAGCGGTAGGAAATACCGATGGTTATTCAGGGTTGACTGGGTTGACTACGGACGGTACTCTGCCCATTTCATCAATAAGTTTGGATTTCCTAAAAAGGTGTCTTTACAACTGTATATTTTCTATTGATAAACAGATATCAACTGTAAGATAAGGAGAAGACCAAAGAAACGATGGATGGACTGTGTGAATTATGATTTATGGTTAGAAAGGGCGTGACTACCGAGATGACGACTAATAGATAAGTATTGAAGAAAAATACATTTTATGTAATCACCTTACGTAAATGAACACATTTTTAAGGACAGGCGAAAATGTGGATACAAAAAGGAGAAAAATCTGTTTATTTATGTTTATAGTATAAAGTGTAATCTATAGGTATATTCAGACCTCCACATTATGTTCTCGTACAAACGAGAAGTACATACCTAAATACACACATATACTACAAAAATGTAGAAGCAGTGTAAATACAGATAGTTGGTAGTCTTCAGTGGGTCACAAGTCTTGCTTCAAATTGGGTCACGAGAGTCAGTTATCCGGGTCCCGCAATTACTCTATTCCGTTATAATATATATCTTCGTCTGAGTTGTGCTGTTATTCTCACGTTTGTCTCTTTCCGGTAACATTCAAAGAATTGATGGCTTCATTGCATCGTTCATCACCTTTATTAAAAACGTGCTTTTTAGACCACCCCTTTACTTACCTTCGAATCTTTTTTTTACTTAGGGACTTTTGCAGTGCTTAAAACTTTACAGTAGTTATGAATGAAGCTCTTTTCTTACAACCCTGTATTATTTAAATTAGGCACTAAAACATAACTTAACAGCGAATTTTAACATCAATACTCCGCTCTCATAAGATCAGAGGGGCAATTCACGTAATTTTAAGAAGTTCATAGTCTGATCTCAGTCTCAATCTGTCAAAAATACGTCTAATTTCCCTTACATTTTGACAAATTTTTGACATTTGTTTGTCGCCGAGATGAGACTGCGACTATATTTTAAACGTTTTAAATTACGAGAATTGGCCTTCAGGTTTACAACGAAAATTCAAACTAAGTACTTGTAATAAACTTGAACTTCAAAAACAAGCTACTTTCGAATAACACTTTACTCGAAAACACTGAAGAAAATAAGGCTTAGGATAAAATTTAATCTGGAAAACAGACTTAATGAAACTTTATGCTGCTATTACCTAATAAATAGAAAAGTTCTCGTAAAGTTTTCGTGTTATTGAAGGTACATAATTCAAATTTTCGTTTTCTCGGCCGCCCTTGAATTTATGGGCTCGAGTGAAATTAATGGACGTTTTAGGGAAATTTTGATGTTTTGAAACACTACAAACTGTGCCATTTTCATCGTTAGCGGAATGATAAATTATCCTTAATTTTGTAGAAAGAAATGTGAGGTGGGGTTTCTTAGCTTTGAAATATAGTCATAAATCGATAAGCTATGTAGTAGTATGCAGGTTATGTAGTCATCAGTATGCCATCATCTATCATCAACATTCTCTTGCCTTTATCCCAATTTATTTGAGGTCGGCTAAACATGTCGTACAGATTTTTCGTCCTACTGACTCTATTAGTCGTCAGTTTTTTTTATATTGCTGAATGGGCTCGCTCTTGACCTCGATCACGCCTAATGAAAAGCCATGGATGATGGAACGAGCGTGCCCAAAAGATGCCTAAGGCACTGTAACTCTCACGCATCGACGAAACACAGCAGGCTGCTTGACGCTGGACTCCGGTGGGAGGGTGGTCTAAAACCAGGCGGGTGTTAGCCCTACCACCGCAAGGGAAGAATTGGCCAGTCAAATAAAGTGTTGGGTGTGACTGTCCAGGATGCGCCGAGCGCTCGGTTTCGTTGACTGGCGGAACAAACTGCGCTACACGAGGACACAAGGAGGCTTCTTCATGCATCCAAAAACACACACAGTCCATCCATCGTTCTATCGTGAGTAAGTAAAAGCGTTTAAAATCTGAGAAAAAATACAGGGGGTGGCAGGGATGTCGATACGCAACCTGTTAGCATGGATCTATAATAATAATAATAATAACATAGCCTTTTAATCAGATCCATATTACAATTTTATGACAAAATACATAGACAACTTAAATTGAATGTAAACCTTAATTTAGTCTCTTATTTGAATTTTACTTATTTTTTGTAGATCTGTTTGCCAGTCGGCAAAGGCCTCCTCCAACCTTTTCCACTCATGTCTTTCTTGAGCTATTCTGTTCCACGTGACTCCTGCCACTTGTCTTATGTCGTCATCCCATCTTTTTTGTGGTCTGCCTCTTTTCCTTTTACCTTCTCTAGGATACCATCGTGTCACAATTTTGCTCCATTTGTCTTTTCCTCTTATCATATGGCCTGCCCACCGCCATTTAAGCCTTCTAATTTTGCACGTTATGTCTATAACCTTTGTTTTACTTCTTATTACACGGTTTCTCAGTCGGTCTGATTTTTTCACATTCATCATGCTTCTTTCCATTGTGTATTGGCATGTTGCAAGTTTGCTAGTCGTATTTTGTGATAAGGTCCATGTTTGGCTGCCGTACATGAGAACTGGTAGTATGCAAGTGTTAAATAGTTTGCTTTTTATATTCATATGAAGGTTTTTATCTTTCATAATCTCTTTCAAACCCCAGTTCTCCAGCCATTAGTTATTCTTCTTTCAACTTCTTTGCGCATCGGATTATCATCTGTTATTAACTGTCCCAGGTAAATATATTCATCTGTGTAATCAATTTGGTTGTTTCCTAAATTTATAGTAATTCTCTCTCCGTTTGTCATTACTCTTGTTTTTTCCGTTTAGCATGGATCTAATACCCCTGAAATAAAATTGCAATTCTATACATTCTGACCGCACAGGCACTTTTCTATAAAATAGCTTATAATTATTTTGCTAACCGGCGAAAAAATTATACACTAGGGGTCTAGAATGTAGCAGGATTGTCCGAAAGGCTTACCGCTACCCCGGAACATAAAGGGGTTTTAGTCAGTAAGAGTCTGACACTCTCTTCTGCTCCACCCAGAGCGAGAAAGGTCATTTGATGATTTCCTATCCACAAAAAAAAGGGGTCTAGAATCATGGTTATAGTTTGCGCGTTGATGTCCCTTGTCACCCTGTATAGGACCTATTTCCTCGATACGTGATTTTGTACACTGTTATGACAAACCCCTTTGTCCAGAACACATTTTCCAGCTAACCAAGAGCCTACTGCCTTAGAAACCTGGAAACTTGTTATCGCAATAGTTATATGTAATAACTAGCTGACCCGACAAACTTCGTACCGCCTCAGATTCGTTTTTGAGATATCATCAAAAAAGCCGTTCCATCTAAACATAAAATTCAAAGTCCTGACTGACTGACATATGAACGCACAGCATAAACCGCTGGTCCTAGAGACATGAAATTTGGAGGATGTGTTCTTTGTGAAGAGTAAGTATCCACTAAGAGCGGATTTTTTGAAATTCCACCCCTAAGAGGGTGAATGGGGGGAGGGTGAAATTTCACGCGGAAGAAGTCACGAGCAGAAGCTAGTACAAAATATAATGAGAAAATTAATTATCTTCATCATTTCTTTTTTCGTGAAAGTTTTAATAGTTATTCTGCTATTCGGGGCTGAGACGAATCCAACAAATCAAAAATCATAAAAATCGGTCCAGCCGTTCTTGAGTTAGAAACGGTGTAAGTAACCCGACTTAAATACTAGTACTTACTTCAGTTTTATTAATATAGATGTAGGCATATTTGCAACCCCACTATTAGTAGGTGCTGTAAAACTTTCTGCAGTCACCTTGACGGATTTTTATTTCTCACGCGATGTGAGTCAAATAGGCCCATTAAGTCGCAAAATATTTTTTGTTGAATTAACTACGCCAACATATTTATGGATGAAATAAACATATATTTCAGGACACTGAAAAAAACCGTAAAAAATTATGTCGAATTAGGTCACGGAAACTTTATTGTTCTGCGACTTTACCTACTCCAAAGTATAGTCTGGTTAACTGGAGACCTGCCGATCTAAGTAAGCTTGAAGACGCTTGAAGTCAATCCCTAGTATCAAGTGGAATGACAGCTCAATTCAAGCTTACATCATCTAAGTTTTCACAGTGGGAATTTAGATAAGCTGGAAAAGAATATGCCACCTCTATCTTAATCTTAGGCGTTGTATCTTGATACTTGTGTCTGCTATTACGTCAGAAGGCCGAGGTAGCTTTTGTCAGGAAACAGTAACATAAAGCGATCACCGATTTATCTGCCAGGCGATCTTCTTTTTCAAACATGAAACGTATTGCAGTGGTTTTTTAGGGCCTTGCATTATGCTTAAAGCTTAGAATATTGAAACCGATACCCAGTGCGAATGTGGTGCTCCTGACCAAACCATGTACCATATGTTAGACTGTTCAAAATGTCCACACACCTGCACTTCTGAGGATTTAAAACACGGCACTGATGCCGCGATTTCCATGGCCACTTACTGGGCCCGACGCATTTAACAAAATACATGTATGGCCGGTGAAGCAGATGAGTCCTTGAGTGGAGACCGCGTATCGTAAAGCGTAGTGTGGGATTTCCCCGGCTAGATCGGCAGACGACCTTAAAAAGGTGGCAGGCTGGATGCGGAAGGCAGTGTTGTGGCGCAGCTTTGAAGAGCCTATGTCCAGCAGTGGACTGCGATAGGCTGAGTTGATTGATTGATGTATTTACCAACGACTCGAAAAGGAGAAGAAAATTGAATATTTTCTATTCTTTGCAAAGAGAACATACTTTCAGAGACAGCCAAAAACTTTACTATAGTCCCAACTTAATGGCCCCGATTCTGTTGTTCACAAACTAAACTAAATTTAAGTTGAGTGCATCTTTTTCTATCTATTTCATTATGAAAAGGACAGAAGATAAATATTAGTTTAGTCCTGTCAAATTAGTCAGCGCCTGACGTAAATTGACGTATTTTTAGTAGCCAATTTTTTAATCTCGTCTAATTTGTCTATGGATTATCTAATTTGACAGGACTAAACTAATATTTTATCTTCTGTCCTTTTCGTAATGAAATAGAAAGAAAAAGATGCACTGAACTTAAATTTAGTTTAGTTTGTGAACAACAGATTCGTGGCCAATGTCTCACTATCTCTGGCAAAATTCTCACACAAAATTCGAAACACATCTCGCCATTATAATATTTGCATTGAGTAAAAAAGTAACACTTAAAATTAATTTATTCTTCCTTGAGCCACACAACGCGTTTACAATGACAATTACTTACCGTAATAAATTCGGTGACTTTCATTATCTTATCATCTGATTAAAGGCGGACTAGTCGGCTTTAATCTTTCTTATATTTATGTGATCCTTGAAAATAGCTTCACGACTTCCTACTATATTTCAAAGCTGTTATTAGAGCTACCGGCACGTCCCGCTCATATACTAAAATGTTATGGACATGCCTTTAATGACATCATGTTAGCAGATTGTAAAACGCTTCCGCTTAGACATAAACCACTTTGAAGTTTAAGTTCTGCTAAAATAAAGCTTTAGCACTTAAACAGCGAGGAAATTGCGTAACACACTATCACAAGCAATGGCTTCCATTTTGACAGTTCAACAACATTCATTGCGTTATTTACGTTGTTGAGGAGACAAATTTTTCGAACATTATGAAGGAATAGATTAGCAATATCCTTTAAAGTGATTCAGATTGTGATTGAAAGTGTGTTCGCAATTAGGATGCAGATGGTACAGTTTTCTAAAAGGAAATATGGAAGTCGTGATCGTATGAAGGTAAATATTACCTAATGTGCGTTATTTTAGAGCCTTTCATATTTTTATTCAATCATGGGCTTCGGCGAATCGATCTAAATCTACACACCCTATATAGGTGACGTCCTTTTCATCATTCCATTTTCACACCAACCCCTTTTCCCGGAAAATCAATCTGATAATGGGTGCAAATTTTATTCATATCACATTTTCCATTGTGTCGATCACAAAAATATAAGGCATGACTTTATTAATACTGAATCAAAACGAAATCAATGAAAAGCAAAACCTTTAAAAAAAAATGAAATCATAACATTGATGCAAACAACCTTTCAGATTCGATCAAACCGTTCAAACTTGTTTGTGGTTAAAAACTACCCGAACTACCAAAATAATATTTGAACCACAAACCGAGTGCTGCGTCAATACATTTTAAAATCAAAGAACTTTTAGTTGAACGTTTTTTTCTCTAGCAATAAAAGGGAAATGTAACTGATCCTCTAAAAACTTTTTGCGCTTCTTGTGATGGACCCTTTTTTAAATTAAAATGAACTTCTATCTCAAAAGAGGCGCTCATTGCTAAGTAATAATAGCCGCACGGGTCGATCGATCTGGTTAAGCTAGGGCCTAGGATAAGTGACCATCTTTACATAACAAGACCCCTCCGTGCCCAGGAAAGCACGACAAGCTGTTGGTCCCGGCTGTCTTTCGTGGATCTTTGATAGGCGTTACGGGTCGTCAGAAGCCCGAAAGTCTGATACCCAATCTTATCAAGGGGTATCGTGTTACCCAGTAAATGGGCTGTCGAGGCCAGTTAGGTAGTTGCTCCACGAAAAATATTGCTAAGTAGCTGCATCCGGCTGCAAGCCGACCCCAAAAATTGTTGGGAAAAGGCTAGGCAGATGATGAACTTCTATCTCGAAAGCGGCCGGCGAGTGCTACATCCAAATTGGTCGCAGTTACATGGCTATTTAATATTTTTAGGGCCCCAAAATAGGAATTATTTAAGGTTCACAGAAAGAGGCGCACATTGGCGCAAAATACGCGCATTGACGTGGAGTTGGGGACACCAGCCCATATTATACCTATTAAGAGGCGCAATCATTATATTAAAGTGTTCAATAATATTTTTAGGAACGCAAAATGGGAATTATTAGAAAAACTGGTAAGCACCTTTAGAGTTCGTCAATAGTTACCTAAAGTTAAAATATCAAAGCCAAAACTGTTTTAAACTGAACGGAGTCACCTTGAACGTGGGTGTTTTGACGCGAGGTTACCGGCTTGTGGCATGTGGTCTTGTGTCTAACATCGCAGACACAGATCGATCATTAACGGGTTACATTACTTTGCCTTTAGCTTCAGTAAATACTCATATATGTATTTTAGTAAGGACTTAGCCATGAATGATTACTATTGAATACTAACTGGCACTGTTGCTTACTTGTTTTGGGACAATATTACGCCTAGTGGGGAAATAATATTTCAGGCTGAGTTGATTGATGACTAGTAAGCTTTATCTTAGATGCTTCCTCCAGACTTTAGCGATCACATTCGTTTATGAAATATCTTGGGGGTAATTGCGTAACACACTATCAGTAGCAATGGCTTTCATTTTGACTGTTCAACATTATTCGTTACGTTATTTACGTTGTTCAGCAGACAAATTTTTCGAATATATGAAGCAACTAGCAGCCACGCGGTTTCACCCGCATAAGTTTCGATCCCATGGGAATATCAGGATAAAAAGTATTCTAAGTGCTAATCCAAGGTGTCAGCTACCTCAATACCAAATTTGATCAAAATTGGTCTAGCCGTTTGTGCGTAAAGAAGTAACAAACATACAAACACACGCACAAACTTTCGCCTTTATAATATTAGTGTGATGTGATGGATTAGCTAGAATAGATTAATATCCTTTGAAATGAATCTGCCCCCTAATTGCGTAACAGATTATAAATCTCAATCTGAATCATTTTGAAAATGCTAATCCGTAATAATAATGATTCGTATGTTCGAAAAATGTGTCTGCTAAACAACGTAAATAACGCAATGAATGTTGTTTAACTGTCAAAACTAAACCCATTGCTACTGATAGTGTGTTACGCAATTAGGGTGGTGTTTCTCAAGCAATTGAAATCTGAAGCTCTAAAAAGGTGAAACCACTTGCAAAATCAGGCAGGACAATTGATTCTAAATCACGTCTGAAAGAAAGAAAAAGTATTTATTGCGACTCGTAAAGTAAGATCACAAAAATCTTTATTCTCCGAAGGGTAAGGCAGAGGTGTACTTGTAGTTCACCCACGTTATGTTTAAGTCCCATGTTATAGGAAGCGAGTATCGAGCCATCAAATGGGCACAAATCCGTTTTCTAATTCGTTTGCGAAACTTAAATTCTTATAAGCCCGTTTTTTGAGAACGATTTTCAAGTTATCTTTAGTCGCCTACGCGGCTCCGACCAAACGAAGACCCATCATTTCAACACCTACCGTAAACGACTGAACATTTGATCAAACATTCACAATAATTATGTGCACGGATTTCTTGTTCACGTCATTGAATGACGTCACCAAGGTTCAACGTACGTTCGTGATTACCCACGTATCAGCGTAACTGGAGCAAAGGGGTCAGAACAGCTCTCAAACATAAACAAGCTTCGTCCGCGTGGGTTTCGTACTTTCCTCAAATAAATTTAACATCCTCTCCACCTCCTCCTGAAAGGTATTTCGAAAATTATTGATTACGATCTTTATACTTACTTTATTTAAAGAAATAAGTATTCGGGCCAATATTTTAGTTAAACTACCTAAGATGTTTCAAATAAACTATCCTCCCTTTTCATCACGACAGGGCTTGTTTTTGCATTTGGTACGTTTCCATTTTTATGATATAAAGATTATTTATACCCATTTTCGTGTTAATGGAAGTTGAAGTTTCTACTCCTTAAACTTTATTACCCTTTTCCACCCCAGTAGGAGTCGAATAAGTAAAACCCTAAAACTCATACTTTTTTATTTTAAGTAAGTAGTAAGTAGTAAACCCCTAAAAGTGACAATCTTTATTATTTACTGAGGCAAATGTTGAAAAGTTTCAAGTTTCTTAACCAAAAGAATAAGACCACCTTTTCACCTTCACAGTTTTTATCCCCATAGGGGCGAAATATTGAAAACATGTTTGGGACGTTTCCATATCTTGACTCAAAGATTATTTATACCAATTTCCCATTGAATCAAGCCACGCAATAAAATACTCCTCTGTGATATGGACTACCCCCGTTCACCCCGTTAGGGTTAGATTTTCGAAAAACCCAGTCACACTTTTTTATTTATTTTGCTCTTAAGTATACATACTGAGTTCCGAGTTTATATTATTGGACCGCGCGATAAAATTTCCTCCATACAAACTGACACCCTCAATCTCCGTTTAGAGCAGAAAAACATAAAATGACAAACTATAAATTACTTAGATAAGTATTTGTGCCAAGTTTGAAGCTTAAATTTATTCATACCATTTTTTTGGAGTAAATCAAGCTACGCACTGTAATACCGGCCTTAAAAATCGAATTACCACTTTTTTACCCGTCAGGGGTCTACTTTCGAAAGACCCATTTCTTATTACTTACTTAGGCAAATATTCCTTCCAAGTTTCAAGTTTATTAACCAAATGAATAAGATTTTTCGTATAAAGTTTTTCCCCACTTTTCACCCCACACAGGAGGAATTTTGAAAAATGTTTGGGATGTGTTCATAACTTGACTCAAAGATTATGTCCAACAATTTTCGAGTTAATCAAGCCACGCAGTAAAATGGAAAATTAAGTACTCCTTTTCACCCCGTCAGAGGTAGATTTTCGCAAAACCCTGATACGTGTTTTCTTTACTTTTGGTCTTAAGTATAAATACTGAGTTTCGACTTAATCGGAGACCGCACGTTAAAATTCTTCCATACAAATGTTGACACCCCCTAATCACCCTTTAGGGGTAGTTTAGAAAAGCAAAAAATGCCAAAATTCATAATTTACTTAGATAAGTATTCATGCCAAGTTTCAAGTATATTAACCAAATGAATAAGATTTTTCATATAAGCTGTATCCCCACTTTTCACCCCCACAGGGGTGGAATTTTGAAAAATCGTTTGGAATGTGTTCATTACTTGACTCACAGATTATTTATACCAATTTTCGAGTTAATTAAGCCAGGCAGTAAAATTTGCCCTGTAAAATTAACTACCCCTTTTCTCCCCGTTAGGGGTAGATTTTCGAAAAACCCTGATACACGTAATTCTTTATTTTTGGTATTAAGTATAAATACTGAGTTTTGAGTTAATCGGACCGTGCATTAAACTTCTTCCATACAAATTTTGACACCCCCCCATCCCCCTTTAGAAGGCAGTTTAGAAAAACAAAAAATACCAATTTTCATAATTTACTTAGATAAGTATTCGTGCCAAGTTTCAAGTTTATTAACCCAAGGAATAAGAGTTTTCATACAAACTTTCATCCCCTATTCAACTCCCTTAGGGGTTGAATTTCGAAAATTCCTTCCTTATTCCTCGTCTACATTATAAAGAAAACCTCTGTGCAAAATTTCAGCTTTCTAGGTCCAAGGGTTTAGGCTGGGCGTTGATGAGTCAGTCAGTCAGTCAGTCAGTCACGACTTCTCTTTATATATATATAGATATTACTTTATCTATACTAATATATATACTATATAGATATTACTTTATCTATACTAATATTATAAAGCTGAAGAGTTTGTTTGTTTGTTTGTTTGAACGCGCTAATCTCAGGAACTACTGGTCCGATTTGAAAAACTCTTTCAGTGTTAGATAGCCCATTCATCGAGGAAGGCTATAGGCTATATATCATCACGCTAAAACCAATAGGAGCGGAGCACCAATGAAGAATGTTTTAAAATCGGGAGATTTTTTTCCTATTGAGAGCTTCCGCTGCGTGCGCTGCGTAAACGGTTAAAGATTCGCAAAAATCATATATGACAGAATTGTTCCCCTTTAAAAGCTTTAAAAAAAGTCCGCGACAGCATGTCTATATTTTAAGGTTAGCTCACTATAACCTCTTTTATGCTAACCAAATTTGTTCTAAAATAATGCATTATTTGCGAAGGTGTTTTTATAAACATGGTATTAATCCTTATCCAAATAAATACGTTATTCATCACATGTATTTAATTTTGAACAAAATTGCCTCTGACATCATTTGATTTCAATGTATATCTTAGGAGATATCATAGTTTTAAAATAATACTAATAATAAAGCTGAAGAGTTTGTTTGTTTGAAACACGGTTTGAAAGCTCTAAATCTCTGGAAGTATTGGTCGCATATATAAAAACATTTTTGCATTTGATAGCCCAGTTCTTGAGGAAGGCTATATTCTATTAAACTTGACTCTAGGACCCTTAGGAGTTGAGCAAAAAGAAAAAAAGTCTGAAGTTTTCGCCAAGCGAAAACGAAGTAATAGCGCAGGCCGGCGACTCGTTGCGACGGGGTGGGTCGGGGAAAGAAAAAAAATTTACGCGGACGAAGTCGCGGACAGAAGCTAGTTAGAGAATATACTTAGTGTTAGTACAGACGCCAGTACATCAAGCTACTACAACCTATCAAATTTCGTTAATAGATTTTCAACTTTATCGCTAAAGCATAAGGTTCAAAGTTGATTGGGAAAATTTGACAGTTTCGGGTAGCTTGATGTGCTGGAATTTAACTACCCATGTATGAAACTTAATGTAGCTTAGAGCCTGCAAGTGGGTTCAAAATTCTAGGAAAAATTAGGCCAGGTAGGTATAACTCATTATTGAAAATTAAACAAAAGCATAGTTTAATGCGTACCTACTCGTAATATACATTTTAATCAACGTGGAATGTCTCAGGACACTTAGATTACCGTAATTTGTCTAGTTAGGTGTTCGTATAATATCTACCTACAACAACCTTCTTATGGAATGCGAAAGCACCATCGAGCGAGCAAGACAAATAACCACGAAGTAAATACACAGAGGAGATGGTGTAGCCGAATTTTCTATAGAACGTTGCGTGACACTTTTCAGGGCAACGTTCTGTCCACTATTGTCAAGAAGCACCCGTGAAAAGGAATAACTTTTAGTATGGACACGAGAGTAACTTAAAAATTCAAATTAAACTGAGACATAGAAGCAACAAGAATAATGCACCCCAGGATTCAGTTGTTTCGGAGCACTGTCTCCCTGTACTCTAAAGGAAGAACACATATCAACTCGGAAAAGGATCGTCTCCGTATCAACTCGAGCCATATCTTGACTTAAAAGAGTATCCTTGGAGTTTCTTGCCCGTTCTTCTCCACAGAGATCTACGTTTTGGAATGGGCAACTAGCTTCGACTTTCTGACTAACTGTCCGACTCTTTGACAATTCAAAAGTGCCTATTAATGTTTTAATTGAAATAAAACCTTTGAGTTTGAGACTTTCCTCCATTTTAGTAGAATAAGCACATTGTGCAACGACACCGACTTTTCCTTTTAAAAATTGAATTGTTACTCCAATCGCCTTGGACGTAAATATCTATCTGGTACAAGACAGAAGGCTGAGTAGACTTCAGTACTCGCTACCTTTGACAGTGGAAACTTGTATTTTCATTTAATTATCTTCACAGGGGTTTTATTCCCCACCAACCCAGCACATACATGAGGCTGTAAGCCACATTTAATATAACGGCTTTCTTGAGTTTTACATAATAACAATTCAGAACGTTAGGACACGTCTTTCGTTTTATCTTTTGTGCTGCCAGAGCAAGGTTCACACCAGCATGCAAATATGATAATAACACAAATTACGTGTAGGTAGAGTTCATACAAAATTCAATAGAAATTGGACGTAGGTGGCAAAATTTATGTATGAGGTTGATAGAAAACTGCCTTAGACGTGTTCAAATTGAATAGTGGAGAAAGTGTGGGAGTACAAATAAGTAGATGAAGTTGTCCCCGTTTTATCGTAACCTATTTCAGACCACAATAAACTGGATTGTTAGTTTCATTGCTTGTCCTGTCCAATCACCAGGTGAGAGACAAAGGCACTTGCCAAAACAATATAAACTTTCTACCTAACTAGATATTTTTCTCGAAAATGTTGTGAGGTACTTTTAATACACGTGTTAAAGAATTTACTTATTTTGCGACGACAAAAAGTAAGAGGTTCTCAAGTCGACACGTTTAATTTTTCAACTACAATGTTCTTGACAATATTTTCCACAGTATCATAAATATTTATGAACACGCGATAAATAAAAAAGGAAATATTAATAACGTGTCCTGTGTACTTCAAGCGACATTTAATTAAATAAAGAAAATGAAGGAAATATATCATTAGGTAAAAAAAAGTAGTACAAACGACCTAGTTGTTTATTCAGTACCTACAGCTTGGCAATTTGGAGCTGACGTATCTAAATAATCGCTTCTATAAATTGTACTGTTTTGATATACCTATAATGCTATAATATCCCTTTATCCATATTGCCAATTATACTACTAATATTATAAAGAGTTATTTGTGAGTTTATATGTTGGGGGTTAACTTCGGAACTGCTGATCCGATTCTAAAAATTCTTTCACTAACGGCCAGCTACAGTATTGCCGAGTGTTATAGGATATTTTGTGGTAAACCCAGTTTCACGCGGACAAAGTCGGGGGCAAAAGCTAGTCAAAAAATTGTTACAAATACAATTTTTTCGTTAAAAATACAAAGCTTTCGTTTCAGTTTCAACTTTCGTATTATTGTATTTCCTTTTTCTATTTGCATTCAAAATGTGATTTGTTTTGCTGAAGCTGAAATGACTTTGCTAGTAAATATTTTTTTAAGGAAGAAAGGAAGGGAATGTTTTCCTGTTCTAAATCAAATCTCAGCGCAGGAAGCCGTTCTCCCCGACAACATTTGCAAGGATTGTGAGTGGTTTTGCTTTGGTATTGCCATTATTCTTTGTTTCTGTGACAATTTATATAACATTTTATCCTTTAACAGTGTGCCCGATATGGGATTCTCCGTCGGCAAAATCACGTCAAACTTCCATACAAACTTTATTTCCCTATTTAGCCCCCTTTCAGTGCTTAATTTTCAATAATCCTATCGTAGTCCTCATTTGCGCTATATAGGGAAATCTTGTGCAAAATTTCATGCTTCTAAGCCCAGCGGTTTGAGCTTTCAAAGCGGTGAAGGAAAACATCGTGTAGAAAACCAACATGTCCTAAAGACATGTGACATCTACCAACCCGCACTGGGCCCGCGTGGTAGATTATAGCCCACTCCCTCTCGAAGAGAGGAGTTCTGTGTCCCAGCAGTGCCACAGATGAGGCACTGACATGGTGCACCCAGGATCAACCCACAGATGAAGGGATAACTAGATTATTCCTCTATCAATTTCCATTAACCCCGACTTTCGTGCCAACACGCCCAAAACCGATCGTTTACACGTTTGCACTAAAAAGTTTTCGTGACCAACTCACTAACCGTGCCACCTTATTAAAGGATAGAACTGCCCATACCAACCTACCAACCTAGTGGGGTTAGTTCTAATTCCTAATCTAATGTTACAGAGCCAACACGGCCGCTAATCCCTTGCGGTTGACCCGGCTCGCATATATTATGTGACTGTAATTAAGAAGTGAATTGCCAAACGTAATTGGACTGTGTAAGCGTCTAGTATGATATGTATTGCGTCTAGTATGAGATTTGTGTTTGTGGTGCTTTTAGCGTTGAAATTGAGAAACCTTTGTGGGTTGTAGGCAGAGATGACCCGATCAAACTGTTTTCAAAAAACTCTGAAGGGTTTAAGTGCTATTTTTCTTTACCTTCAGCTACAGCTAGTATACCTAATTAAATGATTAAGTACCACGTTTTGCGTGACCGACGGAGGATCAGTGCAGGTGTCTGATATCTTTCAATTGTAGAATCCAGCAATTTATTATCCCAACAAGCGACGCGCCCCTACTTTACGCGGATTTACGACTTGACAAAACATCCGGATTTCTTTATTATAATTATGTAAGTTTAATAGTTATTAATTTATTATGACTCGTAAATCTTTCGGTATAAATGATCTAAGTGATGGTGAAAATTGCACCAAAATCCGTTGCATATTTTAGAAGAACAACACGGTCACACAGATGGCCACAAAAAGCGACTTTCAAATAATATATAATATTATAATGATAGATTTAGAATGTCCAAGATATAATACTGTCACTGTACAAAGAACTTGAAATCTCTGCAGACGCTTTTCAACGTTTAAATTCATCCCCTAGAGGCTTATGTGTAGATTCTACTGGCTCTAGAAACATGAAATGCAGCATTTGAAACAGGTGCTGAACTACGGAAGTGCTACTACCAAAACTAGGTCAATTCATCGCATTGTTTTGGTTAAAAAAATTATTTGGTGTCGCATTTATAAGGTTTCGAATTCGATTGCAAGGGCGAACGTGTTTAGAACATAACCGCACGCCTGCTTCCCCGAACTAAGTATTGGTCAGAGGTGTACCTAACTAGAATCGACTCACCCACATTTCGACAGATGTTAAGTCCCATAAAGTGGAGGCGAGCCTATTCAAAATCAAAATTTCAACGAACGACAAAATTACATAGGACAGTCCCCCAAAACGCCCACCCTTCACCACTTCCTAGTGCTTTCGCTATCACCATCCATCGCATTGCCATCAGCCAGGCACAAATCTAGACTCCGGACTAAGAAATTCCTGAGGGAAAAACTCAATGGTGGCAGGTTCTTTAGAAGATGTTTAATGATACACAACACTTGTAAAATGGTATAAGTGTGGGCTTTACCTATGCAATAGTATTTCATGAGATGAGATAATAGGCATATTCCCAAAAGGCAGACAAAAAAATACCTACCCTATAATATAATAACTTCCCATAAGTAATGGGAAATTGGGGTTGGTTGGTAATACCCCATAATACCCCCAACAACCTCAAATAAAGCCCACTGTATATGAAGGTGTTTTTCTTTCATTTATAATTCACAGTAAAATAAAAAGTTACGGGCTCCGGTCTGTGGGATTTCGTTTAGTTTCGGCTGCCGTAATTTGACTTGCTTAACAAGATGAGTGACGCTTATGAAGCCCCGGTACGGTGGCCATAAAAATGTCTGTTTAAAGTTAAGTGTTCGTATAAGTACGTGTTTGTTTTTTTCATCATCATCTGTCTAACCTTTTGCCAACTAAGCTGGGGTCGGCTTCTAGTCTAACTGGATCCAGCTGAATACCAGTATTTTGCTGCCTATCTGATCTCCACAACAGAGTTACTACGATATCTCTTAGTAAAACTGGCTATCAGGCTTTCGGGCTTCTGACTACCCGTAACGACTGTCAGGGATCTTTAAAAGACAGATGGGAGAGGCACGAATGGATCTCGATTATGTAATGGATGGTCACTCATGCACAGCCCGGCCTCGGCAATGGACACGTGCGGCTGTTGTTATTTAGCCACGAACATTTTAAAATTCAGTTACGGTCTCCGGTCTGTGGGATTTCGTTTCCTTTAGGTTACCATAACTTGAATCGCGTAACAAGATGAGTGATGCTTAGGCACCTGCTCCACCGCCGACGAAGAAGCGACTAGCTATCAACGATTTTCTCGCTTAAAACCGGACAAAATATTGTAGGTTCCGTGTAATATAATCAATAATCGCTGACTGTTCACACCGAACCAGGGATATTGACATAGCTTGATAGTAAGCAAACTGAAGTGGCAGTGGGCTGGCTATTTATGTCGAAGGACCGATAGCCGATGGAGCAGACGAGTCCTGGAGTGGAGACCGCGTATCGGCAAGCGTAGTGGTAATTGATTATCTTATCACCTAGTGTTGAACTTTTGTGTGTTGTGCTGACTTTTGTGTGCGCCAAATAAATGGTTTATCTATCTATCTATCTAGTGTGGGACGCCACCCAGCTAGATGGACGAACGACCTAAAGAAGGTGGCGGGGATGGACTGGATGCGGAAGGCGGAGGACAGGGTATTGTGGCGCAGCCTGGGAGAGGACTATGTCCAGCAGTGGACTGAAATAGGCTAAGTTGATTGTTCACACTGCCGACGAGAACTCTCTGTGTACTAGTTTATCGACCAGAAAATACTCACTCAGCGACGCTCGCTTCGCGGGCAAAACACTCGCTGGCTCACGCTTGGTATATACGCATCCCAGCCAGTAATCACTAGTCGCTGCCCGGCCCCCATCGTGCACTCGCTGCTCGCTGGCTAAACTCGTTTTTAGTTGCTAGCTCTACTGGCTTCTCGTTTATCGCCGGTAGTGGGACAGTGCCATAAGAACCGGTACGGTGGTCGTAAAAAATGTTTTACGTCGAGTGTTTGTATACATATACGTACGTGGGTTTCATACATAGGATAGGTAAACAGTACCTAATGTCTTTCTATAGCGTATGTTGACACAACAAATCAACCTTTCTACTGTATAAATAAAATTTACAAGAACCTTTGTAAACTGATTGCTGTTGGACAAGAATAGAATCACAATTCTTTAATCCAATATTCGTTAATAATGGTGCCGATTCTGTTGTTCACAAACTAAACTAAATTTATGTTCAGTGCATCTTTTTCTTTTTATTTCATAATGAAAAGGACAGAAGATAAATATTTTAAGTTTAGTCCTATCAAATTAATCAGCGAAGGGTACTGGTAGGTCTGGGGCAGCAGGATTGTCCGAAAGGGTTACCGCTACCCAGGAACATAAAGAGCTAAGGAAAGAACACGGGTGGGTTTTAGTCAGTAAGAGTCTGACACTCCCTTCTGCTCCACCCTGAGCGAGAGGGGTCATTTGATGATTTCCCTTCCACAAAAAAAAGGTACTGGTAGGTATATATATATACTGTAGGTAGCTACCTGTCCGCCATTTTGTTTTTTCAAAATAGCGGCCATGATGATTAGTTATTAATAAGTACTTCAAACATCTAAGCAACAAGATGTTCTCAAGTTAAAAAAATATGGAAGTCACGTCATTAATTTTGAATATTATTAGCTCGGCTCGGAAACGTGACACTTTACGGGGTTTCGGCATTGATGTCTGCTATCGATTTATTTAGGTTACATGCGTGCCGCTATTTTTAATAAAAAATAAAATGGCGCGACAGTAAATATGCCAGGCAATCCCCTTTATTGTTATTCTTTCTTTCACATGATTCTTGTACGCCGCCTCGTAAAAACCTTTCCTTTCTTTTTTTTTTTTACCTAAGTACACGGTCTGAATGTATGAAACAACAGATTTTTTTAATAACCGATGAATATGTTTAACACAAGGTCTAGAATCAAGTACTGAATTTATGGTTCCAGTTTGGCAGTCTGTATAGCTGTGTGTAATCTAAGTGCAAATTAATTCTTCCAGATAAGATTTATTAGGTACAGCACGGCGGGCAGCAGTCTCTATCTGTCTTAGAGCTGATTTTTCAATCGACAGGCAATTTTTATTCATGGAATTAAATTGACATCTGACAGTTTTAGTTTGGAAGAACTGCCAAAAATTCAAAATTATTCCTCCGATAAAATTATCTGGCGTTGGAAAAATCAGCCCTTAAGAGCCTATACTACCTCAGCTAAAATTAAACAAAAATAAAGCTTTATCTCGATCGCACGATACTGCTCGCGAACAGAGTGAGAGCGAGACAGAGTGCGGTGCTAGGCGGCAGGCAGCGCCAATAGTTTAGGTATTTGCTTTTTACGGTGAAAATAATGGTAATTAAAAAAAAATAAAAAACATAAGACCTGCTTTATAGTTAGTTCAGTTATTATACTTTACTTTTGCAGAAAATTGCGTTTAATGGGATACGTGGGGACCTCTTAAGATGGTTCTATTCATATGTTTGCAATAGAACACAGAGAGTTGTTGTAAATGGTTTTTGCTCTGCCACTGTAGATGTTACTTCCGGAGTACCGCAAGGTTCCATTTTGGGACCTCTCTTATTCATTTTATTCATCAACGACGTCGATACATGTTTTAAAAATTCAAAATTATTGTTGTACGCTGACGACATTAAAATATTTAGGTCTATTAAAAGTCATCGTGATTGCTCTCTCTTACATGAAGATTTAGATGCATTCTCGGCATACTGTACACGTAATAAACTTCAACTTAGTGTATCCAAGTGTCATGTCATTAGTTTTACCAAAAATAAAAGCATTATACTATATCCCTACACTTTAAAAAATGAAAACCTAAAAAGAAAATCCCTGGTCCGTGACCTTGGAATTCTGTTGGATGACAAACTCCATTTAGATTCCCATATTACCAAAATTGTTAATAATGCCTTCCGTATGTTTGGTTTTATTATGAGAACAGCTACAGTATTTACCCGATCTTTAACCTATTTGTATCTATATAAATCGTTGGTTCGCTCGCAGCTGGAGTATGCTGTTTCGGTATGGAGTCCCCACTATGGTAAATATTCTGATATGATCGAAAAAGTACAAAGAAAATTTTTAAAGGCCATGCAGTTTCGTTGCTATCGTACTTGTGCGTCCTACAATGACCTTTTGAAGAAATATAATTTGCAAAGTTTAAAGTCTAGGCGAACTATGTTGGACGCGATGTTCTTATTTGATCTGTGTAATACACACATCAAAAGTGTCTAGGGATCAAGCATTTTTATGCGGATTTCTTGAGATTGAGATGTGGCTTTGTAATAAATTTATGATTTTATAAATTTATATGGATCCTTTTTGGTGCATTTCATAATTTGAATCAGGAACTGTGAATCAAATTCGAGTAAAAGATGAAAATCAGCTGTCAATATTTTCCCTATAAAAACATACAACGCATTGAAGACATTATTAGTGCTACTGTTTCCCTACTACTGATTAAAACCAACGTTATTATGGAGCGGCGACGTCATTTAAGCAGGGAAGAAATGCTCAGAGCCGTGGGAATGATAGAAGCTGGTTCCCGGCAACGTACTGTGGCTTTAGCTCTGAATACAAGTCAGAGTGTTATCAGTCGACTTTGGACACGTTACCGAAGCACTGGTACCGTGGCTGAGCGCCATGGAGGACGGTATCGCTGCACCACACGGAGACAAGACCGATACATTCAAATCTTAACTCGAAGAGCTCCAACAATAACCGCCATGATGTTAGCCGTGAGGCTTCATCACTCTTCAGGGAACTTAATTAGCGACCAAACAGTCAGAAACCGCTTGCATGAAGTGAACCTTCATTCCCGAAGACCGCTACGGGTACCACCTATAGCAATGCACAATCGTAGGATTCGATATCAATGGGCTCTTGAACACAGAAATTGGGCAGAAGAACAATGGCGTTTCGTGTGCTTTTCTGATGAGTCTCGTTTTGGTATGAGACCGGATACAAGACGTATACGACACTGGAGAACCTCTGGACGCCAACAGCGATTAAAATCCTGCCAGGAAGTCCATCCTTATAGTGGTGGAACCATCATGGTATGGGCGGGTATTTGGATCGGCGGAAGAACTGAGTTGATTTGGATCAGAGGCAACCTCAACGCTCAAATTTATGCTGAGACGATTGTATCAGACGTCATCGTTCCTCTACAAGTGCAAATCGGTCCCTTATTTCAGTTAATGCATGATAATGCACGACCGCACACCGCAAGAGTTGTAAGACAGACTCTCGCCGCAGCTAACATCAATGTCCTGCCCTGGCCTGCTCAGTCGCCAGACTTGAACCCGATTGAGCATGCATGGGATATGCTACAGAGAAGAGCTCTGCCGAATATGGAGGGTATCCAGTCGCAAGAAGACCTTTTTTTGTTGTTGCAACGAACATGGGCGGCCATTCCACAGCGTGATTTGGATGAACTCATTTTGAGTATGCCAAACCGATGTTCTTGTGTTGTTAGTGTTCGCGGTAGAAACACGGATTATTAATTGTTTAAGTTACCCAATAAAATTTTAGAGAAAACTGTTATTTCAGTCTTTTTTTCGAACTTTTGTGTTAGTGGTTCAAATGTCAAAAATCCCTTTATTAGGAAAATGGCAAATTTCTTTATTAATGCAAAGGTGACTTGGTTTATCGTTACTGTGACAAACGAAAACACTTTATTTGATGAATCCTTAAAGAAAATTTTAATTAATATCAATCAGGAGAAAAGTTATTGCAAAAATATATGTTGATCCCTAGACACTTTTGATGTGTGTACTTATGATTGTATCGATATTCGCAACAAAATTAGCTATGTAGTACCCAGAACAACGATATGCCGTGGTGTGCGCGCAAGACCCTTATTCGCAATAAGTTCTTGTCGTACAAACGCAGGCTTGCGAGCACCCCTACGCCGCCTTACCAATCAATACAACAAGATCTTTGAAGACATCGACTTTTTTTCTGTGTCTGCTCAAAAATTTAGAAATCTTATCCGCAAAATGATTTAGATTTTAATCATTAGATTTTAATGGTTGGCTTAGTTTAATATTAACTCATTCTCTCTCCCTCTCTCTTCTTCTGTTGTTTGCATGCCTGTCGATGTTTAAGCTCGTTACTAACTATTTTTCTGTTATAACAGCTTAGAATAGCACACTGTTATATATTACTTTTAATATGTTGTGGAAAATGTTGTAGGTTATACATTTATAATTTTTGTGTATTTATAACTTAGTATAAGATTTAATGTATAACTGTTTATTTTCCCGAATAAATAAAATAAAATAAAAATAAAATATACAAAGTTTCATGATCTAATTTGAAGTATTTTTTTAATACCAGCGGTTTATTGTTCGGTTTGGAGGTAACTTGGGAAATTTTTTCTATCGAGAAAATTTTATGGAATCGTGTTTTCGGCAAACATAAGACATAACATTAATCCTCAACTTTACCATATATTTATTTCAAAATTAATGCTGCAGTAATTTCGACATAACGGAGGATCATGCTAAGCCATTTGAGGTAGTATAGGTCCTTAATGTGATTGAAAGCGAAAGCCCATTTTGCCCATCTATCACCATCAAAACGCATTTTGTTCAACAGCTGTTATATCGGGAGAGATTATGATCACGTCACAAATATTAAAGGTCAATCTAGATAAGTGTTATATCAAAAGTTGAATTCTTTATTATCGGATGACTAAAGGGCGCCAAGTTTATAGAGTGATGGCAGCTTGAGCGATCTTCGTAATTGTTTTATTTGACGCCGACTCAAAATTTTGTAATTTATATTAATTTAGGAGCTTAGTAAGACTTAAAGGAGGGGCTTAAGCTAAAGTGGGGCTTGTGGCTAAGTAATAACAGCCGCATGGGTCGATCGATCAGGTTAAGCTACGCTTGCCATGATTGGTCCGTGGATGGGGGACCATCTTTACATACCAAGACCCCTCCGTGTCTCGGTATGGTCCCGGATGTCATTGGCGGATCTTTGACAGCTGTAACTGTGCGTCAGAAACCCGAAGGTCTAACAACCAGTCTTACTGTCTTACCAAGGGGTGTCGTATTACCCAGTAACTGGGTTCTGGAGGTCAGATAGGCAGCCGCTTCAAGTAAAATACAGGTGTTCAGCTGTATCCGGTTAGACCTGAAGCCGACCCACATAGTTGGGAAAAGGCTAGGCAGATGCAAATGATAAGTAAGATTTTTTTTATTTTTATGTTTTGCGTTTAGTTTTTCATGGTTTGATTTTTTTTTTGTTAAAAAGTTTTTTCAAAGTTGGACAGTACTTCCAGACACGCTTTTTGCAAAAGACTGGGTAGTTAAAGAACAACTAGGTTTCAACAAACGTTGGTTAAGTGGGTGCGTTTGTTTGAGAACGTACGAACCTTCGGCAAAAGAAAAACAAATCATACAATTTTATGTGTTCTGTGCAATCAATAGACCATAAATAATGACCAGAATGTAAACCATTCTATAATAATTATAAATGCGAAAGTAACTCGCTCTGTCTGTCAGATAAACAGACCGAGTTGAAAGTCCAAGTGAAAAGATAACCCTTTTCAAGCCTTAACCGCTGAACCGATCACTAAAGAAATTTGACAGATAGGTAGTCTGGGACCTGGAGGACATCTACTACCTATTTTCAGCCTAAATATTTTAATAAAAAAGGTAATGTCATAAAGGCTCCATTTTTGCTTTTAAAAATGATGAAATATAAAATACACGCTGATGAAGTCGCGGGCAACAGTCAGTACAGTGTTTTATGTCACGAAGCGACTCTCGCTTTACTTGCGGTAACCAACTGTGCAAACACGCTGCAAATGTGTGCGTGTGAAGACGAGTATCGTCAGCACATAACACACACACGCACACACACACTATTCCGACATTGCCATTGTCACGGACTGTACCGAGAGCTCCTGCGCTTACACACACATTCACAGCGTCTTTGTAAACTTGGTAGCCACAAATAAAGCACGCGTCGCTTCGTGAAATAACAATACTATACCTCCTATAAATGAGCCGAAAGTTTACCTATTATACCAACTCTACCATCATCATCTGAGTAGCCTTTTCCCAACTATGTTTAGGTCGGCTTCCAGACTAACTGGATGCAGCTGAATACCAGTGTTTTACATGGTGCAACTGCCTATCTGACCTCCACAACTCAGTTACTGAGTAATACGATACCCCTTGGTAAGACTGGTTGTCAGAGTTTCGGGCTACTGACGACCCGTAAAGACCGTCAAAGATCCTCCAATGACAGCCGGGACCAACGGCTTAATAACGTGCTTTCCGAGGCACGGAGAGATCTTGGTATGTGAAGATGGTCACCCATCCACGGGCCAACCGCGGCAAGCGTAGCTCAACGTGATCGATGGACCCGTACGGCTTTTATTACTTAGCCACAAGCCCCTCCTATTATACCAACTCTACCAATCATTGCTAATTAGGTACGTGATCATTCGATCGAAATGCTGCTTTTTATTAGTTTGTTTTTTGCAAACATCATAAGGCAACATAATAATTTATTATCTCCACTTTATTGTACCCAGGGCTGGCCAGTATTTGAGGTTACTTATGGCTTCAAAATACATTTAGCGATCTTTTTATTGATAATGAAGAATGAGCTGACTCATACATAAACTAAATAAAATACCGGTCAAGTGCGAGTCGGACTCGCGCACCGAGGGTTCCGTGCGAAGTAGGCATGTAACTACAAATTTACGGTTTTCGGATTTTTTCCTTTACTTGTACTAAATGACCTTACTTCTTGCCAAATTTCATCATTCTAGGTCAACGGGAAGTACCCTATAGGTTTTGATTACCTTGCGAGTAGTAACTGAATTTTTATTTGAATAAAATTCTGCATAGAAAAAGTTGTAAATTTTGCCAAATTGTACGCTTATTAAGTTTTCTGACATAGGACTGCATCTAGTACATAATATTTAAAGCAATATGACAGACCTAGCTTGCAAGTTAAAGACGTTCTTAGATTAAGGCACTTACGAGAATTTATTGCAATCAAAAATTCAGGGCGTATTTTGTGATTGAACTGGTCAAAATATCTTATTTGAAATACATACACGACTTGAAAATATTTCGTATTTTAAATACACAGTAAATATTATTTTGTAATTTGTATTTTAATTAAAGCAAAAAATATATTTTGGCCAGACCCGTATTATCTCATTGACTTTCACGCGAAATCCGCAGCACATGTTTCAAAATCCTTGGAAGCGAGTTCAATCCAAATCAGTTTAAACTTATGTACATTACTGAAACGAATTCCTTTGAGTAAAGCATGTTCTGTTTTATTCGACCTTAAAGATACTAAGGAAAAGTAACCCTATAGATGTAAATCATAGGAAGTAGAGAGGCCAACACATCAAGCTACCCTAATCTGTCAAATTTCTTTGATAGATTTTCAACTTTACCACAAAGGAATAAGGTTCATATTCAATTGGAAAAATTTGAAAGATTGGAGTAGCTTGATGTGCTGGCCACTGTATAGCCGGAAACCAAAAGCACACCCCGGACACTCCGTACAACGCGCGCAAAATAATTACCTACTACTACTACATAGCCAAATGACGTTGGTACACGTGCAAATGTGTGCGTAAACTCTAGTAGGGTTGGTTGTCGTGCGGAGCGTAAAAAAAAATGGCGGGAACGACGACGACGCGACTAGAAAGGACTAGTTTGATTGTTTATATAATTAGTCGGGTTCGTAATGAAATAAAAATAATATTATAATAGTTAAGTAATAAATGTAAAACTTTTTAACAATAACTTTAATTTCGGAAGTCGGTGTCTTTGGATCTGTATTTTAGTTTATTGCCACCGACTTACGAAATTAAAGTTATTTTTCACTTTGTGTTTTTTTGGAAGTCGGTTTTTTTTTTTTTGCTAAAAAGTTTTTATTTCTCGCTTTTTAGTGGGTCTGTTTATAAAGTATCTAAGTTACAATAGCCTAATGTCAACTTGCTCATCGCCTTGTACAAAATATTGCTTTTCCCGATACAGGGACGTTAATTGTTGAGGAGTTCTCTTGGTACTCCATGGAATGGTGAAATGGAGCTGATAGCTCCATTTCACCATTCGCATTGTGACGAGCATAAATTGTGCTTAGCAAACATATTAAAGTAATCGAATCGCAACCTGTGAAATACTTATTATTGAGTAGTCCCGGTGGCCATCTGTGGTCTTCATCATCAGTTCCACTTCACTAAATGTTGCTAATCCAGAGCAATTGCCCATGCAAATAAGGTACTTAGCTAAATATTGCTTACACTAAAATATTTTCGTTTAAATGACCTACTTAACTATAAATAATCGGTTATTATATCGCATGGTATTAAAATGCGATATCTTACAAACATTTATGTAAATACAAATTCGGAAAAGCATCACAATATCAAACCATCGTGATTAAAACTTTTAAATCGCAAAATTGTGTGTTCGTGTTAGCAGTACAGTGCTGCGGTTCTTTGTGAGCGGCCCGAGCTAATGAACCGCCGATAATGTCGCGGGTGTGCGGGGTGAGGTGCGGTATCTGATGTCAGCGCGGGGTAGGGAGTGGCCATTCTGTACGAAGTACTATTAGGTATTCTGTGCCAAAAGTCAATAAAAAAAAAAAAATAAGCAAAATGTTTTATTAAAATCTGAACTAAGGTAAAATGGAAATAATATTTACTCACACTAGATATATACATCTGGTTTCTGAATTTACAATTTGAAGTTGAGAACTTGCAAAACTCTACTTAGCTTTAATTCAATGTCATTATCTGCCTAGCCTTTTCCCAACTATGTTGGTGTCAGCTTCCAGTCTAACCGGATGCATCTGAATACCGGTATTTTACATGTAGTGACTGCCTGTCTGACCTCCACAACCCAGTTACTGGGTAATGCGATACTCCTTCGTAAGACTGGTTGTCAGACTTTTGAGCTTCTGACTACCCGTAACGACTGTCAAAGATCTACGAATAACAGCCGGGTCCAACGGCTTAACGTGCTTTCCGAGGCACGGAGGGGTTTCGGTAAATAAAGATGGTCATCCATTCACAGACCAACCGCGGCAAGCGTAGCTTAACCTGATCGATCGACCTGTGCGGCTGTTATTATTTAGCCACGAGCCCCTCTTCAATGTATCCCGCGATATTCACACGTTTTTTGCAAAGTTTTTTAATTACGTTGGCTTCCATTATTTAATGCTAAAGTAGAGTTTGACAAGTTCTTAACTTCAAAGTTACAATTGAGAAACCGAGTGTTAGCTACTAGGTACGGTCAGCAGCAAAAGTCGATTAACACTTCAGTGTTTTTAATCTCAGTTATTGGGCAAAACATTTGTTCAAAATTGCAGCTGAAGTGCAATGAAATTTCGAAAACACTGAAGTGTTTAATGTTTTGCTCAAAAACTGAGATTAAAAAAACTGAAGTGTTAATCGACTTTTGCTGCTGACTGTACCTATGAAAAACTGAAAAACTTTTTACAAGAATCCCCGAAACCGACAACCGAAATTAAAGAAATTTTTCACTTTAAAAAAAACTACCGACTTCCAAAATAACAGTACCTACTACTGTTATTTTGGAAGTCGGTAGTTTTTTTTTTTTTTTTTGTAAAAATGTGTTCTTTTCACTTTTTAGTTGTTCCCACAAAAAAAAAGAATTTTCGAAATCAATATCGCGTAACATATAGGTAGGTATACAAAAAATAACACAGTCGAATTAAGAACCTTCTCCTTTTAGAAGTCGGCAAAAAAAATCGGAAAGAAGCAGTTTCTCGAATCATTTTATCAATTTCGAAGATATGCAAAAGTAACAGAATGGACTTTAGTTTACGATCGTACGCACGGCTACACATCAAGCTATACATAACCAGTATAAGCTGACTTCTGATTGTACATAATACCTTAACAATGCGAGATCAGCTAAAACTAGATGAGACTAGAACTAGACGAGAAACGAGACCGTTGCCGTGTGTACCAACCAGTTTTCATGGCTTTCTACTTCAACAATTACCTACCGACGTTGCCTTGACTGAACCATTATGCATTCAACGTCACCCGACCACCCACAGCAGGTTTTCCGCCATTGATTTCATTCCGTTCAGCCCTAAGTGATTATATACCTACATAAATAATTAGAATAGGTACACAATGGGGAACAAGAGCCGAAGACTCATTATTGTAAATGGTTTTGTTGAATAAATTATTGGCCAGCCTTTATATGCATTGACGGCCTCTCTTTCATTAGCGAAGTAGAAATTACTGGATTGGTAAATAAAATAGAATTACCAATGTCATTGCTTGAAACGTAATTTTTGCTTAATAAGCCTTTTTTTTTTTGTTGAGGATGGGAAATCATCAAATGACCCCTCCCGCTCTGGGTGGAGCAGAAGGGAGTGTCAGACTCTTACTGACTAAAACCCACCCGTGTTCCTTCCTTAGCCCTTTATGTTCCGGGGTAGCGGTAACCCTTTCGGATAATCCCGCTGCTTTCGGACAATCCCGCTGCTGCTAAATAAGCCTGCGGGATGATTGCGTAACACACTATCAGTAGCGATGGGTTTCATCTTGATAGTTCAACAACATTTATTGCGTTGTCTACGTTGTTTGGCGGACAATGTTTTTGAACATACGAAGCAATGGATTACACAATATCCTTCAAAATAATTCGATTTATTCCGGTCTGATCCCCTAAGCCCCCTCTGATTGAGATAGCGTGTTACGCAATTAGGGTGCTGGCCTTTTTCCCATGGGAATATGCAGAAACTACAGAACGCCACGTTTATATTAAACACTGTGTTTTATGGATTTTGGCGCCCGAATGACGTTGACAGGGAGGCGTTGTTGGTAAACATTTGTGCAATTGATTTGTGAAATGTATTACAAAACTGGCCAAGTGCAAATCTAACTCGCATACGAAGGTTTCCGTACCACAAGGCAAGAAACGCCGAAAAAAACATGCTTATTGTATGGAGACCCTTCTAATTTATAACTTTAATTATTTTTTATTGTAGCGGCAAGAGAAATACAAACTCTGTGAACATTTTTACTATCTACCTGTTACTATTCATGAGATACAGACGCTGACAGATAGACAAACGGACAGCGGAGGCTTAGTAATAGGGTTCCGTTGGTACCCTTTGGGTACGGAACCCAAAAAACAAGATGGCGGAGTTAATTTCGCTGTAGGCATAGACGTAGAGAGAATGGGCTGAGCTTTCCGTATTTAGTTTTGCAATGAATACAGACCGAAAAGTACGAGAGAGACAAAGCGAATGTGCTGCCAGTAGTTGTCTCTTTCTACAGTTCTGTTTTGTCCGTCACTAGCGGTCAGGAGTGTATCGTTCTGCGCTGCATGACAAAAGAGACAGGTAAATATTGGCCGCACAGTCGCTTAGTCTCTTTCTTGAGAGTAGTCTCTTTTGTGAGGCTAAAACTCAGTCCATTCTCTTACGTCTATTGTTTTGGGCCACGCGGCAGAAGATCCCTGTACATATCGGTCTGTAGTCGGTGTTTTCGTTTTAAGGTTTTAATCCAGTTATAATATGGCAGAGAGTTAATTAGTTCTCGGCACGTGAAAGAGAGCTTTAATTCAGTCAAATAAGATTTAAAATAGCATGCGATGTAGGTTCACGTTCGTAATATAATTAGAATCTGTAGGAACCCTTTGCCTCTGTTATACACGGTTCTAGTCTATTTTTTTTTATCTGAGTAATTTTCGTTTCAACACTCGATATAGGTATTTAATTAAAGTTTGTTGGATATTATTTCATACTAGCTGCGCCCCACGGCTTCACCCGCATAAAACTCGATCCCGTGGGAATTATTATTAGCCTGTGATGTCCCACTGCAGGGCAGGGGGAATATCGGGATAAAAAGTATCTTATGTCCTAATCCAGCGGGGTAAATGCGTAACACACTAACAGTAGGCATTGCTTTCATTTTGACAGTTCAACAACATTCTTGTGTCATTTAGATACGTTGTTGAGCAGACAAATTTTCCGAAATTATGAAGCAATGGATTAGCATATGACTCAGATTCTGATTGATAATGTGTTACGCCATTAGGGTTCAACAGTGCTAGGTATTCTGTAAAAATCTCACCATGAAAACTAAGGTCAAGTGAGCTATCATTCTACCTGGTAGGACAAATTCCGTTTCAGCAGATACCAAGTTTCATCGCATTCTGATGTTCCAACATTATTAGATTCAGTTGCAAGTATCTAAGTAGATAATATGAATGCTACCCGACCAATTTCGGTCACGGTGGCCAATCTTAACGGAGATATCTCATCGGAGATAATTGTAGTGCACAAGTATGTACGCAAACACAGGTGCACTCTCTGTTCCTTTACTCTCATAGTCCGACAGGACGGTGATCCGACACGACCGGGGAGAGATTAGGCTCAGGACCAACGTCTTAACGTGCTTTCCGAGGCACAAAGATACTGCTATTTACTAATTTCATAGCTACACCATAATCCTAACTGAACAACCAAATTACTCTACTATTTTCAGCCATAATGACCAAAATGCATTAGTGCAAACTATCAAAAGAAATTAGGTGCAAACCAGAGTCCATGGATTAACAGACATCCAGTATCAGAATTACCCACACTAATTACATACAACCACACAATTTAGACACGAGAGTTGATGATAAACCCACTAATTTAATTAACGATACCCATTTGGTAATTGGTTTTACTTCGGCCCCAGTTATTATAATTCAATTGAGAGTTACACGCTTTTCGCTTGCCAAATGAATGAAAATGTTTAGCGATTAAAGTTTTAATTAAAACAACTTAGGTAATGCTCGTATGTTAATCTATACATGATTAGATGAATAATTTTTGGGATGCTGGTAAAAGTTAATTGGGTAATCTGTGTAAATTATTAGTGTTGAAACAGTTCAAAGAATTATAAGTTGGAATACCAACTTATAATTTTGCATATTTTAATTATGTGGTTAGGTAATGCTTAGGCTGAGGCTACATTAGGCCGCGACGCGACCTGCGACACATGAGCGATTTAAACAAGTAAATTAATGCTCATGCATATGGCTACACCGCCCGATCTTTGATTTCTTTATGCGATAGGAACAACATTACTGGAATCACGGCATCGGCTACATCAACATATCAGCCATCATCGCCGAATATACGCCGGAATTTCGCTTATAATGTAGCCATACCATGTTTTTCTCGTTTCGCTCTTCCAGTCACATCGCAAATCGCTGCCTATTGTAGCCTCAGCCTTATTGCCAGCTTTACCTGACCACAGCGCTGGTTTAGACTAAGAGATCATTTAGGACCTAGGTAAGCTACCTTATGAAACCTTCTAAAATAAATACTCGTAGGTATGACGTTAGAAAAGAAAATGATAAAATAAATTGATTTTAAACAATTTGTTACGGGTAATCGGAAGCCCGAAAGTCTCAGTTACCAAGGGGTATCGTATTAACCAGTAACTGGGTTGTGGAGGTCAGATAGGCAGTCGCAAACTTCGGGCTTCAGACCACCCGTAACGACTCTCAAAAATCCACGAATGTTCAAGCTTTCCGAAGCACGGAGCACCAACCACGGCAAACGTAGTTTTAGACCGATCTGGGGCCCAAGTCTGCTATTTTTATAAATTCGTCATTCCAACACGATCCCATTGTCATTTTGCTAAAAGTTCGTAATCTGCTAGTAGTAGTAGTAGTAAGAAGTTCGTAAATAGCAAGAAATATTACATTTATTCATTTGTCATTGATGTACGAGATTACCATTTTATGCCGTTTCTTTCAATGGAGTGTCAGTGGTTGACCATTGGAAAGTCATAATGACGCCATTATGTTAGTAGATTACAAAACTTGTCAAAATCAACAATTATGAAATCAATAATAGACCATTCTGACACTATTGTAAGAGCAGACTTGAGGCCCTGGTTACAAAATAACCTAGGTAGAAAAAAAAGTTTTATAAGTCAAACTCTTCTCTCCATTAATTTTCTCGGTTCAATGTCAAGTTTCCGCCCCGATAGTTCCGCCTGGGTTTACCCCTTGACGCCCAAGCCATCAATCAAATCAAGAACACGACGATTTATAATACAGGGTGGGCAAAAAATCGTGGATCAAACGACACAGGGCGACAGTTGGGGTTATTTGCAGTAAAAAAAATCTGTGGTAGTGCCCTAACTTGATCTCCAAATAATTTTTTTCTACAAATAATTTTTCGTGAGACTTAAAAGATATTGAAAAAAGTGCCAATACTGAAAAATCATGGTACCCACTGTCAAAAAAGCACTTTTGTAGTGATAATACTTTATTTAAATATTTTTTTTTATTTTTCATTTTATTTTTTTGTATTTTTTTTACTGCAAATATCCCCAACCATCGTTTTGTTTCGTTTGATCCACGATTTTTTACCCACCCTGTATATATAAATCGATGTTTAATGACTAGGTTCGATATAATTTTCGAGTCCAATTTCCCTTAATTTCTACTAGGCTCGATGAAAAGTTAAAGGTTTCAGACATTAATCAAATGTACTTTTAAAGCAAATAGGTATTATTAAAGGCTACTAAGCCCCCCGCCTCGACAATGCAGGGACTCACCGGGGGGGGAGACGTACCTACCTACCTTAAGGCCTGGATTGGAATTATCATATTTTATTTGTCACAAAAGGTTAAAAAAAAAACAAAATCGATGAAATGAGGTTTAGGTCCACCGTGTAAGTACTCATACATACGAGCGACACGCGTCTACGGCAGAGAACATTAACGCGTGTCAGCGGCTGCCGCTGACGCTTCGACGAGTGTCGACAGCTGCAGACGCCTCTGCAGTTGACTCGTGTCGTTCCTCTGTATGCACCATATTTAAAAAAAACTAGTTATCTAGATAGTTTCATATTGTACTGCTTATGTTTTTTCTGTTTTGTATGGAAGCTTCAAACTTATGTTTGGACGACGAAACTCTACGACTTTAGTAGGTAGTAAGTAGGTGCTCTCCTATAATAACGTGCAACTAATAGGTATAAGAAGAATTGACATATTGACATCAAAGCGTTGCTGGCCTTCCCTAAGAAGCTAGGGTGGATCGAATAATAGATTTTCACACCCGTACGCAAAATACGCGCAATGACGTGGAGTTGCGGACACCAGCCCGTATTACCTATTACATAGTTATAAGGAGCTTTCCATAAATTACATCACACGTTATGGGGGAGGGAGAAGGTCAACAAAGTGTGACGTCATGTGACAAGGGAGGGACGAGTCATAAGCTTCGCAACGTCACATTTATAGGTACAGTCACGAGCAAAAGTATGTATACAGTTGGTTTTATTCAAAGGCGATTATCTCCTTTATTTTTTAATGAAATTTTATGTTATTTCGTACATAGTATTTTCGAACCCATAGGTTTATGTAAAGTGTCATATTTCAACGTTGCATTTCTTATTTCACGAAAAAATCGCAATTGAAATTTGCCAAGTGGTGACATATTAATGTTCGTGACTGTACATCTTCGTAGTGTAGATATTTCTAATAAATAAACGTTGCTCAAATTTAATTAATGATTAGCGACTATAATCACGATTTTTTTATGTTTGATCGTCTCTTAACTTTAAGCAACGTTTACAAATAAAGTCCCTAAAATATAAAACTTTAAACCAACTATAACGAAAACCTTTAAAATATTACGAATTCTACCATCATTATTATATCATCATTCTCCTGCGGTCTTGCCCTTATCCCAATTTATTTGGGGTCGACAGGGGATCCCACACATGTTGTGACGTCAGATATTTTGCAATTCTGACGGCAACCCCACAAACACAAACAAGCAACTCCAAAAAATCATGAAATTCGTGTGACGTTATTTATTTATACAAGGTATAACAGAATAAACGTACCTAAGTCCTGAAAGTAGTTTGTTCATAATTGACTACTGAATCCATTTCAATAACTTTTAATACCTACAGATTTTTTATTAATTGTTTATTTTAACATACTATTCGCCGATTAAGCCAAATAAAATTAAACATTATTTCAAGTCAATAAGACTCAATTTTAAATGCATAAAGTAATGCTAGTGTTACACGATTTTCTTAATAAAAATAGCAAGCCTTAAAAAAAATAAGTTTTTGTAATTATTGTATTATCTCTAATTGGGGTGTATGAGGTCTTGCTATAATTATGTTGCACTTTGTAGATGTCCCCTGAAAAAGCCAGTAAAATAGTTGTCACACGTAAAAGACAAATTTAAAATTCCACCAACCATAGATTTTAACACCGCGTGTCCAGCATATGTTTCGGGATCACGCCTTTCATAGCCCCGTGTATTAATATTGGCACAAGGCAAGCAGGTCAGGGCTGCGGCAGCGAATAAAACAGTTCCGTAATCACGTGAGCATTGCCGTGGGTACTGCACCTAAAGTTTGCACGCGACGCAACGATGCGATGAGATTATTAAATCTAGGTATCTACGTATAACGGGCTTTTTATTTATTTCAGATCAAATTACCAGATCCATATTTTGTTAGTAAAAGTCTGAACCTATTGTTAGTACAAACCACACTCTAATATAACATTTAAACGACTGACACCTACGTGAGCAGCCGTGGGGCTGTCCCACCTATCACACAATAGGTGATAGTTGACGAATCTCTGAGCTCTCGCATCACGTAATCACACCCCTCCCGCACCGCGCGTCTACCTCAGGCAACGTCTCATTTAAGCGGTCGGCCTATAAGTACTTTCTATGTGGATTTTCCATCAGGAATTTCTGGTAGCAACCCGGAGTCTGAATTTGTGTCAGTTGATGGCAATAGGCTCATCCCCTATTTTATGGGTGTAGGTACTATAAATACACCTCTGCCTTACCCTTAGGGAGAACAGGCGTGATGTTACGTTATGTAATCTACTATAGTCTAGATGCAGACAGGAATACAATGCAGAATAATGACGGTGAAGACGAATTATACATCTCTACCGTGTTTTAAAACACGGTAGAGTTCAGTTCAGTGGTGCGTTTGTTCGAATCATAACTGTCATTCTTTGACAATTGTATGAAAAGTCTTTAGCACGGAAAATTTACATAGTGTCTCAATTTGATAAACAATTAATTTCTCTGACTATACATCCATCAGATTAAATACCATAACATATCACCACGCCTGTAATCCTCAAAGGGTTAGACAGAAGTGTACCTACCTATAACGCTCACATTTCGCCAGCTATATTTAACTTTCATGTATTACGGCCCATTCACGACTTCGGCTTCGGTCTTAGCGGCGAGCGGCGTGGCAGGCGGCGCGGCGGCGGCAAGCGGTGCGTTTTACACGCCACGTACCCTCGATCGCGGCTAGCGGCAGCGGCCAAAGAGTACTTTGGCAGCGGCCGAGGTGGACGTATTTAGGTAGTCAGAACGTGCTTAAAATTATGGCGTTATCAAAATTCTCCCTTCTGTGTTTAGAAAGCAGTATATTTTTAAAACAAGATATTCTTAATACAAGGTGGGCCAAAAGAAGTCATCCGATGTTGTTTGGCTCTCTTTTTTTTTCTAAATGAAAAACTACGATTCTGTTTTTTGATTATGTTTATTTGAACCTTTAGAATTTTATTGGTCAAATGGGCGCCGTCACAATTGATTGCCGTACGGGCTCCTTTTATGGCATTTTTCATCACTTCGGCGAGAACTTCGGGTGACAGATTCTCGCACTCGTATCGAATGTTGTCCTTGAGGGCTTCCAGAGTCTCGGGCTTGTTCACGTAAACACAGGACTTCAAAAAATCCCACAAAAAAAAGTCTGGAACGCTTAAATCGGGTGATCTTGCGGGCCAGTGCAAATCGCCAAATGATTGAGGATGGCTTGGGCGTAGGTTACGCGCGTTTGGCGGTCGGCAGGCAGCAGCTGATGCACGGACTGGACTTTGTACGGGAACATTCGCAGGTCTTTGACCAAAATTTGCCTTAGGGACGTCCGGCTGATGGTTAATTGCGTGGCACGGCGTCTGGTCGATGTTTTCAGCGACAGCTCGACATTCTCAGCAACAGCGGCGATATTCTCGGCAGAACGGGCGCTCCGGGGCCGGCCACTCTTGGCAACGTCTCGTGTGGTCCCATACTCTTCAAGGTTGGTGGTCAATCGGCGCAGTGTTTGTGCAGTCGTCGGTGTCGGACGGCCGGGAAATCGGCGACGGAATTCGCGCTGCGCCAACACCACAGACAAATTGTTACGCAAAAAAATAGACACGATTATTCCACGTTCTTGGGGAGTGTATCGCTCCATGGCTTGTTCACTTGTATTCTGCATCTGTCTAGTCCACAAATGTCAAAACAGATTTGACATTGACAGTCATTTGCAAAAATGAGAGCATCTTCCAATAGGGTGATTTCTTTTGGCCCACCCAGTATGAGAGGAGTGCACGAACTGAAGTAAGATCGATATTTTAATGGCGAATTTCGTGACCTATACGAAGATTACAGAAAATATCCGGATAAGTTTTATGAGTACACAAGAATGAGTGTGGAAACATTTGATTATATTCTATACTTATACTCGGTATCTATTACCGCCACAAAATCGTCTAATTTTTTTTGTTTATAAGTTCGCCGCCGAGTCCGTCACACCTACACCGCTATCGCTATCCACGCCCCTCTGTTTCGTGGCGTCGCACTCATTCGCTTGTACAGACGCCAGCAGGTCAACCTACCCCAATCTGTCAAATTTCTTTGATAGATTTTGAACTTTAGCACAAAGGACTAAGGTTTATAGTCAATTGGGAAAATCTGACAATTTGGGGTAGCTTGATGTGCTGGCCTCTGTACTTTTGATTTCGTCGCTCCCCGCACCGCGCGCCGCTGCAACGATTCGCGCCGACAAAACCGCGCGCGTTTTCGCTATGAGCGGCGACTCGCTAGAGCGAGCCTATAACTGCTATCAATCGGGCACAGAATCCAGAATCCGGGTTATTACTGAAAAAATCCTGATAGAAAAACCCAACAACACTGTCCGACCCGGGAATCGAACCCAGGACCTCATGCTCAGCACTAGCTTGCAACCACTAGGCCAGCGAGGCTTTTTTTTGAGTGTGGGAAATTATCAAATAACTTCTACCGCAAACTCAAACTCAAACTCAAAGCATTTATTTCAATTAAACCATTTCCAGGCACTTTTGAATTGTCAAAATTAACTAGTCGGTCAGTTAGTCAGAAAGTTGAAGCTAGTTGCCCATTCCAAAACGTAGATCTCTTGGAGAAGAACGGGCAAGAAACTCCAAGGACACTCTTTTAAATTAAGATATTACAAAATCCTGAGTACAGTATTCTTGTTGCTTCTATATGTGAGAACAATGTTATGAAGAAACAATTCAAGACAGTTATAAGATTAAAAAGAAGCCCTGGCAGCTAAGAGATGACCAGTCTCAACTGACAGCGCCCGTTCACGAACATGACGCATGGATCAGCACCATCCAGCTCAACCATTTTGAAGGGAACCGAATGATCCAACACACGCGCCACCATCAGTGAGACATTTAAGTGAGCATGACACATTCTCAACTGCCATGCTCTTTCAAGTCAATATAAAAAAATTATAATGAACGGATCCATGGTTCTTACATTTACAAAATTAAAATAAAAAAAAAAATGCTTCTAAATTATACAAAACTATCGTTACCAATTTATTTACGAGATGAATAAAATTTTACTAGAAAGAGGTATAAGATATTAAAGTAACAATTAAAACTTGATTGAATTAAAAATACACATTAAATTCGAATGTCAGAAACACTTAAAAAAAAAAGAAAAGAAAAAAAGGGAAGCATGTCTTCCAAATTAATATTGAAATTTTAACTAGTGAGCCCAAGTGTCTGTGGAGCAGGACCAGCATTTAGCCAAGCATTTTTATCTACGATATAATCATCCAACTTATAGTATGCTTGTCTACATAGTGTGCGTTTAATGCATGTTTTAAATTTCTTCTCATTTAGTTGAAGAATATCGAGTGGTATTTTATTATAACACTCTACACAATAACCCATAAAAGAAGTTTTTACTTTAGACAATCTGAAACGAGGTTGATCTAATTTGTTCCTATTTCTAGTGTTAAAATTATGCCTGTCACATATCTTACTAAAAAGATGTAGATTTTTTCGAACGTACATAATGTTTTCATATATATATTGACAAGGAACCGTCATGATGTTAATTTTTTTAAACAGTTCCCTTAGAGATTCACGTCTGCTGAGGTTGTAGATAGCTCTGATAGCCCTCTTTTGCAGAATGAAGATAGATTCAATATCTGCAGCCCGTCCCCACAACAAAATACCGTAAGACATGATGCTGTGAAAGTAACTAAAATAGACCAGTCTCGCGGTATCCACGTCTGTTAATTGACGGATTTTCCAAACAGCGTAAGCGGCTGAACTTAGCCGCCCTGCAAGTGATGTTAAGTGAGGACCCCACTGCAGCTTTGAGTCAAGCGTGATCCCCAGGAAAACCGTATTTTCGACGAATTCAAGTATCTCCTTATTCAATACAACGTGACATTCACTACTTCTAACATTCGGTAAAGTGAATCTAATGCATTTAGTTTTTTTCTCATTTAATACCAAATTATTTACAGTAAACCAATTATGGACCACAAGCATAGCGTTTTTTACGTCGTCAAGCTCCTGTGCACGTCTGCTTACTTTAAAAATCAGTGATGTGTCATCAGCAAATAACACCATTTGTGGTCGGTTTTCCAGTAAATAAGGTAAATCATTTATATATACTAAAAATAAGAACGGCCCCAATATTGAGCCTTGCGGTACACCCATTTTGACTTTTAAACCCAATGAATTTTCACCGTTTATTTGAACTTGCTGAAACCTATCATTTAAATATGATTTTATTAAGCTAAGAGCGAGTTTACCCAGTCCGTAATGCTCAAGTTTCAAAAGCAGTGTTTCGTAATTCACGCAATCAAATGCCTTGGATAGGTCGCAGAAGATGCCTATTGCATCTTGTGCCTCTTCCCATGCGTCAAATATGTGTTTTAATAAGGTTACACCGGCGTCGGTTGTACAACGTCCTTTGGTGAAACCATATTGTTGATCGTGTAGGATGTTATTACGATTAAAATGATTGAGCATCTGATTTAACATTACTTTTTCAAACACCTTGCTGAAAACAGGCAAAACCGATACGGGTCTATAATTATTAGTGTTTTTGCTGTCCCCAGATTTGAAAAGTGGAATAACTTTACTGAACTTCATTAAATCCGGGAATACCCCTTGATCAACACACAAATTAAATATTAAAGCTAAATAGGGTGCAATTGTCTCAATAATGGATTGACAAACTTTAGTAGACAAGCCCCACAGATCTTCGGTCATTTTGATCTTAAGTTGCTTAAATGCCTTTATAATTACTGAAGGGTTTACATGTTTAAATTTAAATTCCACAGGACAGGCTGAGACATTCGCTCTTAATAATTCAATAGCAAGTGCGGGCGAGGAATTTAAAGTTTCTGTGGTTTTAATTGGGATATTGGTAAAGAAAGTTGCAAATTCCTGAGCAACATCGATGTTATCGCTAATAAGGCCACGGGAAGTGTTCAGTGTGTAATCAGTATTATGTTTTTTATTCCTGTTCGTTTCATTGTTAATAATTTTCCAAACTGTCTTTATTTTATTGTCTGCTGATTTAACCTTGTTGCTAATGAAGGAAGCTTTAGCTGTTTTGCAAATATTTTTAAAAGTTTTAGAATATGTAGCAACATACTTATTAAAAGTATCCGTGTTAATATACGGCTTAAGGCCATACAGTTCAAATAATCTTTCCCTACTTTTCCTGATTCCTTTAGTTGCCCAGTCACTGAATAAAAACTTAGGGCAAATAGTTTTAGATTTCTTCTTAAAAGAATTATTGAACTCTGTTTGCACTAACGAAAAGAATTCTTCATACAAAATATTACCACTATTCATATTTAGGCCCTGAGCACGTAACTTATTAATTAAAGTGTTATTAAACTTTTCCAAATTTCCCGATGTTATTGGTCTAAATTGAATCTGCACTTTTTGTATTGGTGTGTTGGACTCAAAAGAAACGGTTTGACCGCTGTGATCGGAAGGGAGATAATTTACAATGGCTTTATCAAAATATTCGCAGCAACAAAAAACATTATCAATACATGTAGCAGTAGCTGTAGTTATTCGCGTTGGTTCCAAGAACACATTTGACAAATTAAATGATTTAAAGAGGCTTAATAATCTACTGCTATTTGAATTATTTTCCAAAATATTAATATTAAAGTCACCACAAACAATTACTGATTTATTACCAGTTGCCAGTTTTCCCAAGACATCTTCCATTACAGACTCAAAAATAAAGTAGTTTTGATAGTTTGGAGGTCTGTATACGCACACTATAAAATGCTTATCCAGCTCAACACAGGACAGTTCGATGCTATGTTCGACCGATAGTTCCACTATGTCTTTACGAGTCTTATATTTTACACAATTTTTAATTAGGATTAATGAACCTCCACGCAGCATAGATTTTCGGTTAAAGCAACTGCCTACACTATAGTTCTCGTAATTAATCAGCATTTCGTATTCTTTCAACCAGTGTTCAGTAATACAAATAATATCAAACATTGTTTTTTCTAAAAACAATTCCATTTCTAATAATTTGGAAGACAAACCTTGAATATTTTGATGAAACAATTTCAAGGAATTCTGCTTAGCCCCTTTTTTACAATTAACTAATTGAGAGCTAGAAGATACCTTGTTGGAGGTGAGATTAACAATACTGTTTTTGGTAACTTCTGTTGTCTTACTGACTAGTTTAAATTATTGTGGCTAACCACCTTAATATTAGTATTATTACTAATTTTTGTGGTGCTAATTACATCAGACTTCGACATAATACTTATGTCTGAGTTAATAATAAAAGCTAATAGCCATGCTATTTGACGTCTAAAACTAATAGGCAGATACGCTGTATCCCTAGTCGATTTTAATTTCTCAACAAAAGTGTTGGTGTCAAAAAATATAAGTTTGTCACTATAGTGATTAGCTAACAACTGCATATGGTTATTTAGCTTATGATGCCGCTCTTCGTGTCAGAGTTTTACGGACTAAAACCCACCCGTGTTCCTTCAGTTGCCTTGCAGGTATCTCTTTCGAACAACCCGCGTCCCTGGCAGCCATCGGCCCTAGCGGACCCCGTCAGTTAGTGCTGACATCTCTTTGGTCCTTACCGGACGGCGAGCTGCCCATTGCTCACCGTCAGGCCAACGAGGCCTTAAAATGAAACACTAAGTATAATGAATACCTATATTTGGCTAATTTATCTGTTAGGTATAATAATTAGGTAGACTACGACCTAGGCGATTATGCCCAGCCAAAAGACTACGTGAAGTCGGGGGTACCTACCCCGATTCGGTTTTGGAACAGATTCGACCTATTCAAACCATGAAGCGTCTCCCAGTGGTGGACAACGAGAATAATTTTTAAAAGTTGTTTCGCAGTCCCCCAGTGGTGGCCAAATAAGTGGTGGACATCGGGAATAATCGCGAGTATCGCGACCTAGGCACACCATGAGACCATGAAGAAGATTGAAAAAGAGTTCGCGCCGTACAAAAATGTACCAACAACCGTTTAAAAGGTCACACCAATTATAATCCGGTATTCAAACACTAAATTCACGTAGGTATTAGCTCCAATTATGCGATCACGTGTGTAACAAAATGATTTAGCAAATACGCTGTTAAATTAATTAAGCCTTGTGTTAACACGATAGACCGGGAGTCGACACATTTCGGGTTTTTATTTTTTAGTAATAGTGGTTAAATAATAACAGCCGCACTGGTCGACCGAAGGTTAAGCTACGCTTGGCGCGGTCGGTTTGTGGATGGATGGCCATTCATTACTTGTCGAGACCACTCTGTGCCTCGGAAAGCAAGTTAAGCCGTCTGACAACCAGTCTTGCCAAGGGGCATCGTGTTACTCAGTACTAAGTTGTAGAGGTCATTTAGGCAGTCGCTCTATGTAAAATATTGGTACTCAGCTGCATCCGGTTAGACTAGAAGCCGACCCTAGCGTATTTGGGTAAAGGCTAGGCAGATTCAGATTGATTGATTGATTCACATAAATTTTTAACTTCGATTTACGATAATCTTCCCGGTTTAACCTTAATCTTCCATATAACGTAAATCTTAGGTGTATGGTGCTCAATTATTTCTTCTTTTCAGATCGAAGATACAAGTCATCGAAAAGGCGGAGGGGGGACCTTTTTAGTGCCGATGAATGGTGGTATTTGGACGATGTGCGTGTCTCTTGAAGGTAGTTCTTCAATTTTTTTACAAAATACTTTAAAAACTATAAAAGGGATTGCCCATTTAATGCATGTTTTTGGTTCCAGAGGAAGAGGTGTCGATATTGTCAAGGGCTGGTTTCCCCTCACAACCGGTATGCACAAATTATTTAGCAAACAGTGATGATGAAGAGCCCCGAGCTGACTGGCAGCACCGTAAGTTATTTTTGGAAAAAATCCCGTTATTTGTAAAAGTAGGTAAGTAGTATCTTTTTCTCATGAAAACGAAAGCCCCATCCAGCACTCGCAAATAATGAAAAAAAAAAATACAAATACTTATTTAACATTTAAACGAGCTGTAAACGCTCCATAAAGCTGTCATAATTATCCTTTCACGGTAATAAAACCAGTGTACCTACATTATGAAAACTGGATGTTAAAATATTCAGCGGCAATAAGTCAAGGTATGCATAAACAACGCCCTTTTCATCCCTCGGTGATTCAACCTTGGAGAACCATTTGCATCGAGTACCTACAAGAAAAAGTTTACCGGAAATACATTTGTAAAACCTTCTTTTTCTTTTAGGCTGCTTCCGTTGAAAGAAAGATATTATTTTTTTTTTTATTTTTTTTTTATTATTAGGGATATAAGTTGTGCGATTGCTCCGTCCATGTGCAAAGTTTTTAAATTTTCCGAAATACTAAGGCCCGTATTACAGAACGTTCTGTAATACGGGCCTTAATTTGCACACTTAGGGCTGATTTTACCAGTCAGTTATAAACGTGGAATAAAATTGACGCCTGACAGTTCTATTATGGATCTATAAAGGATTTGGGAGTGACTTTCGACCGCTGTCTGACTTTTAGAGATCACGTTTCTGCCCTCGCGAAGGAATCTTTCAGGCGCTTGGGATTTGTTTTGAGAAATTCTCGAGACTTTCGCAATCCAAATGTTATTAGACTGTTGTACACCGCTTTGGTTCGAAGCAAACTCGAGTCCAGCGCCTGTGTTTGGCACCCCTATAACGCGGCCCAAACATTGATGCTGGAAAAAGTACAGAACACTTTTTTAAGATGCCTCTTCCAAAGGTTATACCATTTCTTTCCCTATATGTACCCTACCAACTATCTTTTAGGGACGTTGGGCTTTAACTCGTTGGAGGTAAGAAGAGGCTTTGATCAGCTCACGGTAGCCCGTAAGACCTTACGGGGACGTATCGACTGCCCAGACACGGTAGCCTGTAAGACCTTACGGGGACGTATCGACTGCCCAGAGCTTTCTGCCGACTATTTGTGCCCGACAAATACATCGGACACCGTCAGAGCCGCCGGCACAATCTGTTTGCGCAACTGCCATGTAAAACTGTAGCCAGAGCCGAGTCCCCAGTCTGTCGTACTCTAAAGGTGCTAAATGCCCTTCTGACTGCCAACCCTGAATGTGATATATTTGCGGATGAATGGAGTAAAATTATGCGTATATGTTTGGTGTTCTGTGAGAGAAGAAGAAGTATGCAAGAGAGTCCACTGTGCCATGTTAGTTTTAAATTAAACTATATTTAACGTAATTATTGTCAACGTAAATTGTCGCTATGTTAATTAATGTAATTGGTGTTGTACCGTTTTAATTACCAGTCTGTTATATTTTTAATTCTTTTACCATTTTTGGTAGACTAAATTTTATTTTAGGTGCATCGTCTTCACATATAATGATATAAACAATGTATACAAAAACTTGTAAAACATTTTAAAAGAGTAACGGTGGAGTTTCTTGCCCATTCTTCTCCACACGAAAACTACATTTTGGAATGGGCGACTAGAATCAATTCTATTTTTTCATTTTAAATTTTGACGTTCAAAAGTGCCTTTTAAGTGCCTATTTGAAATAAATGATTTGGCTTTGACTTTGACTTTGACTTTATAAATAAATAAATTATGGAAAAACTGTCAAAAATTCAAAATTTATTCTCAGTAAGTATAAGACTTCTCTAGGTATAAAAGTTTGGTAGAATGCGCCCTTAGTATCGTCTCCCTGCCCTTTACAGAATTTGAAAACCAAACAGACAGCGGTCAAGTACCAACGGTTATACAGCGCTTCAGGGTTATTTTGGCGTGCGACGAAAATCGGAACTAACGCCGCCATCTTGTTTTGTGAATAGAACTATTGCTATCTTGTTTTGATAATAGAACTATTGTTGCAAATGTTTGCCAACAGCGCCCCCCTGTCAACCAATGATGTCAGACGTACCAACTTCTTGGTATAAATACTAGTTTTTAGTGTCACGCTCACGTACCATGTACCAAGGCTACTCAGTCCTTGTACGCAAAAATACCAAGATTCGCCGTTGACCGACAAAAATACACTGACAATATAGAATAATCGACAAATTTCAGAGATTCATGTAAAAAAAATTCCAATCAATTGTACGTGCTTATAAACGATTAATATTCTTCAATTGATGAAAGAATCGAATATTTTCAAATAAAAATGATCAATTATTTAATACTAGCTGCTGCCCGCGACGTCGTCTGCGTGCATGCTCTACAGCACCAAAAATACCTAAGATGCCAATGTCGCTATAGCAAGTTTTTTTTGCAAGCGAAGCAAGTGAAGAGATTTATATGGGAATCCTGCTGAGTTCAGTCATAAGATCTGAAGGAAATAGAGAAAATAATGCAGGAATACATTCCAGGACACAAAAGAGTAAAAATACGTACAAAGGTATCATACTTTACAACACTTCCCTATAAACTACGTTGGTAGTTATGCTGCCAGGAGCCAAAATGTAAAGAGAGTCAGGACTGGTGACGCGGGAGCAAGCGACGTACAGTTGCCCGTGTGAGAAGCAACTCGTCCTGAGGTCGACACCCGCTGCCCTGCGACTTATTGATGGTCATCGCGAAACAAACACTCACGGGGAACTGTACGCGCTTGAACTGGAACAGGAAGTTATGAGGTATTAGGGGAATGCGTGGTATAAATACTGCCTCGCCGACGCCACAACCCATAAGAATTTCCGCCTCAATTGTGTGTCTGTGAAGCGAGATGACTTTAAGGCGGTTAACACAACTTCGGAGGAGATAGGTTCCGAAGAAGCATAATCGGAACACCGACCTTCAGCTTGATGGTATGCGCTGGAAGTCCACTTGCTGACGGGGAGCTCAGAAATTCCACGGGATAATGTGTGGCGTCATCTTGCTCGACAACAGTGTTTATCGAGGTGTAGACCACTTTATTCCCCTCAATTTCCGAGAGAATCCATTCGTTAATTGCTGCAGCCTGATCATTTTTGGGCATCAAAATAGCCCGCTCACACACCCAAGAATTCTGCTGGTGCGGTATACGACTGATGTCCCCGTATACACAGCGAATTAGTTCTTCTAAGCTGGATACCACTCTACCGAGAGACTCTGGAAGCACCACCTGTCTCTTCTGGTAGAGTGCCTTCGCCAAGACTTAGAAGGACATCGGAGAATTCTTGAGCACGTGTATTGCCGCCGAGCCGAGCTCTCATATTAATGGCCAAGCGAAGCGTACAAACTCGTGACCACAACGAAGATCGTTTCAACGAAGCATTCACCTCGTCAGCCCTCGAGCCCCGCGTCACCACGGGAAGCGTTTGGCGAAAATCACCACTGAACAGAACTGTTACACCACCCATCAAATGTTCGTTCCTGCGGATGTCCTGCAGGATTCTGTCCACGGCCTCAACTGCCTTCCTATTGGCCATCGTACACTCATCCCATACGATCAGAGAGCAATCCTTGAGCACGTGTCCCTTATCGCTGTTACGTGACACACCACAAACAGGCGTTTCGGCGCTCTCTAAATCGATGGGAATTTTAAACATGGTATAAACTACTGAAATAAAAACGCGCTGGTTCGGTGGAAAAACAAAAGTATATAATCAGTCACTCAAATGTAAAACCAAAAAGTAGCAAAAGCATAAACAAAAGGTTTAAAAAGGTAAAACTATTAAAAAGAAGAAAAGACTTGCACACATGGCATTTCCTGTCTTGCCACTCGGAAGCAGTGTGGTAGCGATTCCCGACGACGCTACAGCAATAGCAATTTTGCCTTGCCTCCTGACCTCTGCAAGTATGCCAGTGGTAACAAATATTTTTCCTGTTCCACCAGGAGCATCCAAGAAAAACATTTTACCCTGGTTTTGCCCAACGCTTTCAAGGACGGTGTCATAAATTTGCTTTTGCTCTGAAGAGAACAAAGCGACATGGTCATTTCGTATGGTGGTCATTTCGCCTAGATCGTAATTTGTCTCAACGTTATACTCCCGATTTTCACGGTCTTGATACGGTGATGATTTGGGAGCTGGTAACCCATATTCGATCAGTGGATTGCCGCCGATAGAAATGATCACATATTGAAGTGAACTGAGACAGGTGTTCAACACGCGTTCATCAGTTACTTCGACTTCGTCTCCAGTAGCGCGCCTCAAAGCTCGTAGAAAATCTTCAGACAGATGATGGCGATACTTCTCCCACAAAGCTACCGGGTTCGCGACTCCACAAAACACCAAGATGACGGCAAACAGATGACGCATGCGGCTGGGACTGTCACTGACGCTCGCCTCCGCGAGGGTGTCATGAAATGAAATGATCATCATCAATGAACATAACTTTTTTGTTATACTTAACACCGCATTTTTTTTAAATTGTCTTCCTCAACTCTGCTCAAGATTTTGAGGGTTTTGTTGGAACTTGAATTTGTCAAAACGAACTATACGATACAACTTTTATGAAGAAAATGCATATCACCATCTATGAATTTTAAGAATAACTAACTACTTACCTGGCCAACATGATCAAATTTAAATTATTAATTTCCAAAAAATGTTAACATGTAACTTGATTTGATTTTTATGAAATCTCATAGATGGCGCTGTTTTAAAATTGTCTTTATACTATAACATTCAGTAAACTATATTTCTCTGCCCAAGTTACTTAAATGGCGTAGTTTTTATAGTGTAACGCCAGATAATAGCATGGCTTACTCAAAAACAACATTTAGATATGCGTCGTTAGATTACACACTGTCACAGAATGCGTAAGAAAAATAAAGATTCACAGCTCCTCCCCCGTAGGGGATAGCGTGATAATATGTAGCCTATATGTTGACCCGACCTCTTAGTAATATTCATGCAAAATTTAAAGTAAATCCATGCAGTACTTTTTGAGTTTATCCCGGACAGACAAACAGACAAACAGACAAAAATTCTAAAAACTATATTTTTGGCTTCGGTATTGATTGTAGATCACGCCCCAAGTATTCTTTTGAAAAAATATTCAATGTACAGTTTTGACTTTCCTACGATTTTATTATACCTATGTATAGATTTTTTTCTGAACATGAAATTGAATCTAACACGGACAGAAAATCGCAAGTCAGTTGTCTGCTTTTACCACTGTCGCCACTGAATGGTTGGTAAGAAGTCGAAAATAGAGTCTGCATTTTTTTCGGCATCCAAATTTGTTTACGTCTGAGTTATTTTCTATTGTTTGCTCAAGCGAACCGTCGTTTTCCATAAAAGATCTTCGTTATAAATAATTTATTTACTTTTTTCAATATATTTTACATATTATATCCGAAATGCAATATAATATAAAAAAAAAATTAAGTGATATTTCTTCCGTGTGTTCGATAATTACTGCCCTCTATTAACGGTCTACGAAATTGAAATGTACATTTTTTTACTGGGATGCGACTTCGATTTCCCACACAGCTCCCAGAATTGGCAGCGCCAGAGCGGAGCACAGGCGTACTAGTTTCCCGTCTCGAATACCAGCTTTCAGCCACCTCGGCACAAGGATTTCTAGGTGGTCATCTAACATCCCTGCTGTCAACGTCATTCAAATCACAAAAGACTCTTGCAGCACTGTTCTGGTCGATTACTTTTTAAACAAAATGTTTAAGTGTCTAATTTAGGTAGGTGGTACCTAATTCAATAAAAAGAGCATACTTCATCAGAACCAGAAGCGGCCCGACGTTCTTTGAATTTATAATGAATATTTTCAGCTCAGAAATATTTTGCTCTAAAAATCATATTTCTGGCCCATATTCAAACTAAATATTAATGAAGCTGCGATATTTTTAGCTAGTTCGAGGCGTAAATGTATATTTTCTGCAGCGGTATTAATCGTCGCTCTAACCCTTTACATGTTTAAAGAGGCCGGCAGCTCCAGCCTTTGACGTGGACCAGTATATAAATATTTGAATAATTTATTATACTTATGTACCACTACAAGATCGAGTTCACGATATTAATTGAATTTCAATAGGTACTTAGGTACAAATATTTGGAATTTGATGGCTGTTGAAAGGTTAAGAACTACTTAAGAGTCCCTATCAAATTCGCGGGGTGAAACAGAAAAACAGTTTTTTTTAGCGCAATTTTCTCAACAACCTTAAGTTATCTACATTCTTTTTTTAAATACACAGTTATTTATCACCTATTTATCTAGTAAGTCTAAGAATTTAAATTTTAGTAAACGAACGATCGAAAATAAGTTTATAAGGCATTATTTAGATATTTTACTACAACTAAATAAGTAGTCAAAATAAAAATATTAACATTGATTTTGGTAGATAAATACCTTAAATTTTAAAATATTTAACTCTTATTATTATTTTCAATAAATTCTTACGCGTAGACAAGGGTTTTGCACATGATTTTATTGGGTTTTTTCAGCGTGATCAATATTTTTTTACAAGTACTAAAACATTAAACTTTAAAAAACAAAATTGTACACTTACTAATATAATATATGCCCAGTATTTATAATTTTTTTTTTCAGATTGTTATTTGCTGCCAGTAAGTTATGAAAGCAATTGAAAAAAATGGTATTTCGTGCTTACGTAAAAACGTGTGTTAGATTTTTATTTTTCGTAATTTATATTAAGTAGTTATCAAATTTTAAAATTGTACACTTACTAGATAAATAGTTAATAAATAACTGTGTATTTAAAATAAAACTAGTTAACTTAAGGTTATTGAGAAATTTGCGCTGAAAAAACTTGAATTTTCTGTTTTTTAGACCGGGAAATTGATAGGGACCCTTAAATCTTATTTGGAACTTTAAGGGAATTTGAAGTACTCTACGTGCTCCGAGAAAACCTTGTATTTTCAGGAACTCTCAAGCTTCAAGCGAATCGTCAGATATGACATTTAATCACCCTTAAAACGCTTGAAACGGTTCCAGAAGCTTCCTAGTTCCCACTAGGAACGTGCCTGGATTCTTAGAGGCAGACCGTAGAAGTTATTTATTCTCATATCGTCTTAAACTCCACAGTTCGTAAAAGATGTGCAGCATTAACTTGAAGTTTAACTGACATGTATTTTTTTCTTCCAGGTATGCAGAATCTATCCATATCATGCGCCCTTGTCTGCCTGATAGTGCTGGGCAGCGCCGCTTTGGTTGGTGCATTCGGTATCTGCAAGCATCAGATCAGCGCTGTACTTATAACTGGCGTCATGTATCTATTAGCCGGTACGTATGTGATGGTCATGTGAAGGTATTCGACGGACCCTGGACAGTCAGCCCCGCCGGCCTGCCATTAAATATGTTGCCTAAACTTTTTACGACAAAAGTAATTTCGGAATCCCCACACCTCCAAACTTTAGGTACTAATGTCAATCTCCAACTAAGTACTATCATTTCACCTTGACTGAACTGTGGGTTCTCAACCATCAGCTGAATCAATTGAGTCAACCAAAAACACTTTACGAAGGCATTACCCCGTTTGCAAATATGGTCTCCGCCTCGACCGAGCGTCACTCCCCGGGGTTCTTCAGGGGAGACTACAATTTTCAAATCAAATTAAATCTCCTAGATAGCATAACTAAATTCGTGCCGAGAGTCCCTACAGTACTGTAAAAGATGGAAAATAATCCCACAGATCGATGCTCTGGCTCCATTTCGCATCAGATTTGCAAATTGAATGGTAATCCTACCATCGGGGTAATTGTGTAACACACTAAAACGCTTTTAATTTTGACAGTTCAACAACATGAATTGCGTTATTTACGTTGTCGAGCAGACAAATTTTTCAAAACTATGAAGCAATGGGTTAGGACTTTCCTTCAAAACTCTCGTATTGTTGTTGAAAGTTTGTTTCGCTATTAAGGTGCGGTCTTTTACTCCAACTTATAAAGGTCAAATACTCACTTTTCCTTCCAGGTCTGTTCGCCATGTTCACACTTATGATAATCCACTTCAAACGCGTCCAGCGTGTGTCGGCTCGCGGGTCCTCCCACTCGGACGGCACCGGGGACGGCGTGGTGGGCCCGCGCGGACCCGCACTGTCCCTACTGTCGGCAAGAGAGTTCTCCACCGCCTGGTCTCTCGAACTTGGCTGGGGAGGAGTCGCCCTAGCAACAACAACATCTCTCCTCTGGATACTACTCTCCAAAATCATGAGATACAACCCTATATCTGCTATGCTGTTGTTAGTCTAATTGTATCCCATCTGAAATCTACCCTAGAATTTAATTTCTTACAAATAACTAGTCAATTACCAATTTTAAGGTTTTGAAATGTTGGTTAACAGGCGTAGCCGTGCGGGGAAGATCTCATTTGATGTTCGTGTTATAAATAGTTACCTACTAATACCTAAGAATTTAAAAAAAGATCAATTTTATAAAGATATTATTTGCTGCATACTCCAAGGCTTTGTAGACAATTATCGTTGCCGGGTGCGTTTTCGTGATCTTTTGAAATTCCTAACTTTTTCTTAAGAACCTTACTTTTTCTCCTACGTTACGCTTTGAATTTTTATAAGCTTTAGATAATCGCCGAGCTTGCTGCCGTCCATTGCTATTAATGTTATTGTTATACTTCTTCTTTCTAAAATTATACTTTTACGTATTTCACGACCTACCTAATATTGCTATCTACTTTAAAATTATATAATGTTACGAACTTATAAATAAATGTTTTGAAATATTTTAGATATTCGCTCTACCAATTTACCCCTCTATTTATAAACGTTAGGAGACGTTTAATCGGTTGAACGCCATAATTATAGAAACAATTAAAAAGCCATTGTGTGTCGCGTGGATCCACGTTCGTGGATACGAAGGGTTAAACATGTATGTAGGTACGGCCAAACAGTCGCTAACTATTACTAAACGTTTATAAATAAATCCCTTATTCTCCTGAAATACGAATAAGACGCTTTCGTAGTCAGTAAAGTTCTATACGGTAAAATAATTCAAGATGACTTTCAATGTTCGAGGTATCATTTCCCGGCCTAACGTTTAAATATTTCAATATCTCACTGTTGGTAGTTGTAGACACACAAAGATAAACAAAAATAGTTTCAGATATTATTAAAACGATAATTTCAATGCTACAATTATTTTAAAAATAATATTAGTGTTTTAAAGAGTTATGGTGCTTTGAGTATCAAAAATATTATGAAATTTAATTGAGTACATATGTAATTAATTAATATTAAGTTTTCCCCTGTGTTGATATTACACAAAACCAGAACACCCTACATTGTAGAAATACGAATTAAATTGTAAATTTTTCATTCCGATATTTATTAAATACTTAAGTATATTAAAAACTGAAATCAACCAAACTAGCATTTACTTACGCACATTTTCTTTATAAGAGTTTGAATTATTTATTATTAAATAAATTATATGCATATTAAGCTATGTCTAGGCCTTCAAGCCACAGTTAGTTATCAAATGCGATAAGCATGGGCGTAGCTAGGGGGGGCAAGTGTAGACAATGCAAACTCTAGAAACTTCTTTGCCCACCCTAGAAAAATCGACAGTGTTGAAGTACTTATTGTTTAATCGCTTTTTATTAGGGTTACATACCTCAAAAGGAAAAGACCCTTAAAGCTCGTACAGACATACATTTTGACCAAGATGTAAGGTTTGTAGAGTTGAGCCCTCATTAATTGACTGTGGTTAGATTAGCAGGACGGCTGCTCCTCCCAGACAAAATCCCTAGCTACGCCAATGGCAATAAGTTAAAATAAGATCGAAATAATAGTATCGTAGATCGAAAGTGGGCCTACCCTTTAAAATGATTTGCATTATGAGATATGAACCTAATTATACAAAATGTATGGAAATGTTTAATACAACAATGGCAGTGATATCGACGCACACCCACCCTGTTACCATGGATTTAGTACAGATGCCAGCACATCAAGCTACTACAATCTGTCAAATTTCTTTAATAGATTTTCAACTTTATCTCTAAAGTATAAGATTCAAAGTTGATTGGGAAAATTTTACAATTTCGTGTAGCTTGATTTGCTGGCGTCTGTTCATGAGACGAACAATTTCTACACAGGGGGGGCGGCGTTGAACTTATTCGACGGGGAATTTAAAAATGTGGTGTTTCGTGCAAAAGTGCATTACTAACGCGGTCAAAATATATGGAATAGCATTTTTTTTTTATAACTGACGAAATATTTGTCTAGAATCATGTACTGATGATCCATGGTAACAGGTTCCGCTTCCATATCCCGGCCACGCTGTATACCATTACCCCCTTTTATGATAAACGTATCATATCAGATAAATAGTTACACACCGATTCCTTTCTTTCAGTCGTCAGTAATTTGACTTCCGAAAGAAGAAGACAAAGCTTTGTGTAACTATGAAGACGCTATACAACGTTTATTAGTAAGGGCGTTTTAGTTTATTTAAGAAAAACCCTACTTATGCATAAGCAATGCAGTTGCTGATATAAAATATTACAACTATGCTTAAAAGCACATTAATTGTAAAAAAAAAGCATCGTTCGCATTGTGATGTCAGTTCATTTCAATGAATGTTGTTCGTTCGGTGTTTTTGTTAATTGTTCTTTTATACTTTGAATGCATAAAGCAATATATTTATTTTGTTTATAAAATGTTGTTTTATTTTTCTAAGTCCATTGTGATGACTACGCCAAAAAATCTTGATTACGAAAAGTTAAGAAATAAGCAATGTCTTCAAGCTTCTGCACGCGGCTTCGCCTGCGTGGATATCGGAAATTATGACACGGGAACGTGCCACCAGGACAAAAATTAGCCTATGTCCTTTCTCGGGATGCTATCTATCTCCTTGCCAATTTTATTGAAATCCGTTCAGTGGTTTAGGCGTGAAAATGTAACATACAGACAGTTACTTACGATTTTTTACAATATTAGTATGGATTCATAAAAAAAGTAATTAAAAGAAAACGAGTGTTTATTTTCATAATAACAGCTTAACCTATATTTACAAAACGTTTTATCTCCGAAAATATAACCTAAGACTTTATTATTATTTAATCATTTAAATATTTGTTTTCGTCAAACAAAATGGTAAACCTGCTTATTATTTATCGAAACCGTAATAAAACAGGTCACATCTCTAAACTAGGGCCATTACAAATTTAAAGTTAGAGTCAAAAATCATTATGTCAATAGCAATACTTACCAATACTAGCACTGCTCCATAAGGTTCGTAAGTGCGAGTGAGAGGTCCGATAAAACGATTCATGACTGTAACTTTGCATTTGTAATTGCCCGAGTCTAGTCTTCAATTACTCCATTGAATATGCCGTAAGCATTTGAAAATAAGTGCCTCTAATGACATAATTCTGATGGTAAACGACAATAGACCCTATTGCTTTAAACTTTCCTGCATTTTAATAAAAAGTAGTGATTCATTACTTAATCGTCGTCTTTTAGTAATTGGTCTTCCATATCAAAGTCTTCGGCCTTCCGTTTCTTAGGCCGCGGTCGCTTGCCGGTTACCATTTCCATTTTCACCTTCTTAGATTGTTTCTTCTTTTCTTTTAGTTGCAGTTTCCTCTTGGCTGCCTTCTCTGGATTGTTTACTTTTTCTTGTAGGAGTAACTGGAAAATGATATAATATTTAGTGAAGAGTCGAGGTATTTTATTTACTTCTTTCGCGATTTTGTCATGAGATAAAACTGCAACTCAAGCAGCCATTGCACTACAATACAACGTAAATTTTAATAACGAATGGGAATAAAGCTGCCACTTGCTCACTTCAGATGTCGCTGTGCTCCAAAGTCCAAAAATTTGACAGCTAGCTGTCATACATTTTTTTGGAAAAAAGCGACTTCTTTTACGCATAATTAATAAATATTCGTCAGCTGTTGACTGCAAAAATACCACCCATGTATTTGCAAAAAAAAATTGGAAACCCAATATTTCGTAGAGACCATGTGTTATCCTTTTTTTCGTCTATCCACTATCACCACTCGTTTATTTGCCTGACGTATATTACTGCATATTTTTTTTAAAGTGATAGATATTATGTATATTCTGTCAATTTTGTAAGATATGAAAAAAAAATTGTGTAAATGAGAGCACAAAGCCCGATTTACACGATGCAATTTAATTGCCTACAGCATACCATAAGTTGAACCAACAATGAGAGTTACACCAACTAAACTCTAAATAAACTTAAATTCTAAGTCAAGAAACCTGGACCGTCTAAATGGGGCTGAATGGGTTGAAACCTTAACACAACTAATACCAAATAAAACGTATACAAACCTTTTTTCTCTCAGCCCTCTTTATATTCAGCTTCATCTGCGCCTCCGCAACGAGTTTACTATACTCTATCTCTCCTATCTTCCTTCGTAGCTTCTTGCCCAGTCTGCCGGCCAGTTGCTTGGCAACGGTCGCCGGGGTGGCCGCGTCACCGGTCGAGAGCTCCCGGACTATTGGTGGGAGAATCACGTCCAGTATTTTATTTACGTCTTCATTTTCTAAGGAACTGATGACGTGCGTCCACATTGTGAAGATTGATGTTCTCTGTAGAAATAAAAAAAAGGTGATATTGAATAATTAATAAATTAAGCAGTGCAATCGTTAACTGATGAACTACATAAAATAGAAAAAAAACATTGCATTTTTTTTACCGGTGCCAGTAATGTCCAAAATATTCTTAGAAAGTACAGGCGCCAGCACATCAAGCTACCCGAAACTGTCAAATTTTCCCAATCAGCTTTGAACCTTATGCTTTAGCGATAAAGTTGAAAATCAATTAAAGAAATTTGACAGATTGTAGTAGCTTGATGTGCTGGCGTCTATACATATAATTTACTTACAATATCCATATTACTAGGTGCTCTAGCTACTTCAACGTTGATGGCTCTCCTCAGTTTGAACAGGATCCAGCGGATGTTCATCCTACTTCCACCTTCAGCATCGTCGCCGTCTGCCTGAGTCTTCTTGTCGACCTTGAAACTCGACATCGAATGCACCAGCTTCAATATTACGAATAGCACTGCTGTTGTCTGCAAATAGAAATAAGTAAATTCATTTCAATAAATAATAATAACTGGAATACACAGTAATTGGAAAAAACTGTTAACTATAACAATTTTTATCAGATGACAGTACAGGAATTACTATAAGTTATTGATGCCAATGAGTAATTTGCACTGCCACCTTTTATAACAACTTAATTTCTTCTTTTGCAGCTAATGGATATTAGCGACAACAAGAGTTGCAAAAGACGCAACCAAGTTGTGGCTAAGAAAATAAAAATAAACTTTCTCCTCACCTGTTCAACCATTTCCTTCGAAGCTCCAGTGGTGTACTGCGCACATAAATCCAGCACAAGACTCCTCAAAACATCTTCCGTGTCATCATATATAAACCCTCTATCACTCTCTACCTTCTTCTTTACAATACCATCCAACTCTTCAGCATCAACGACTGATAACAACTGCCCCAGTACCTTAGCAGATTTCAATCTCACCCACGAATGAGGGTAGGCAAGCAACGCTTTACATTGCTGCGCTATCTCGTCAAACTCATTCACGAACTTCTTATTCGTCAAAGAAGACGCGCAATGGAACGTTATTTTATCTATAAGGTTTAATATCTGTATTAAACTGTGGTCTTTTTCTTTCTGTTTGTCTTCATCAGTCTTTTCCTCTGATTGGTCGAGTTTTATTTTGACGAATCTGCCTTCAGTGATGTCGTTGCTAAGTAAAAGGATTTTGCCACTGGCTAGTGAAAGGACAGTGTTGAGTCGATTCTTGAAGTTGTCTTGTTCTACGTTTACGAAGCGTGTGCTCAGTTGTGCCGCTAGTTCGAAGTGTACTGGCTGTGGAGATGAAACTAGCGTTTAATATGTAAAAACTTGGTAAGTTGGTATTATGTAGGAATCGATTCTAAGTATATTGATATTTAAAAACAGCAAATCTGGTTGATCAATAGTCGATTTTTTCTCATACAAAGAAGTTGCCTATGGTCTGCTTGCATCATTTTGAAATATTAAAAGGTGTATTTTTAAAGACACACGTTACACGGTCTGTGTATAGCGTGAATCTTAAAAAAAAACACCTGCATTTAATTTGTCTAAAATCAACCTTACGTCATGCACAGACAAAAAATATTAAAAAAAATGACGCGTACCTGATTATCCTGGAAGAACGTCATCACCAGATCAAAGAGTTTGTTCCTCTCCTGCAGAGGGAACCTCTTCAACATGGCCTCTATGCAGCTAGCGGCGGAAGCGCGGCACTCAGGCGCGCTGTCATTGAGCATGCTCGCGCCCAGTGCGAGCATGAGGTGGGCTCCGTGCTTTGATAGTTGTGCCTAGAATATCAGAAAAAATATGCTTAAAATCTGGTAAATATGGTCTGTTACAAAAAAATATGTGATGAAAATGTAAACCAAATGTATGCCAATATGTTGTGCCACTTACAAATGGAGTGCTTTGATTTTATTATTTGAATGCTTAAACCCCAAATTTTAAATTTATACATAGATGTTTTTCATTTGACAATAAAATCGATGCCAATGTTAATTTTATAAACTCAATTTTTCATTGATGATTTTTCAATTACAGTTTCATAATGTTATGCAAACAATAATTCTAGAACAGACAAGAAATATACAAAACTCAAATGACTTACCACAAGTAACTTATTAATGATCATTTCTAAGAACTTTAGTGAAGACTCTCTACCGTGCTGCAGTTCGTAGTTGAGCTGTGACACGAAGAAGTCGATGTACTTCTCCAGCCGTTTACCAGGAGAATAGTGCGTTAAGTAGTTGACGAATATAACTCGAGCTTCCTCTCTGAAAGAATTACCTAAATTTATAGTCACTTCATCATTTCTAAATATCTTTACATCTTGAATCCTACATTACCCAATTGATAAAATATATACTGAGATAAAACAAAAAGGGTCCTAGAATTGAGCCCTGAGGAACTCCCACTAAAACTATTTTATTTTATTTTATTTTATTTTATTCAAGAGGAACAACAAACAGCTACAATATAAAACATAGAAACGAGAAATACACAAAAGATATAGACAATATTGCAGCCCACAACGCTGATCACAGATTAATGACGGAATACAAATACAGTGAAAATAATCGCTAGGGTTACAAATAAATATAACATTTTTTTTTTTTTTTTTCTAACTTGAATTAACATTCAAGAAAGATCCATAAGTATAAGACTTTTGAACCTATAGAGAGTACATGCAAAAATGTCTATATGTTCAAAAGTCCTATTGTAGGAATCAACCATTCTGCGAACAGGCGAACGCAAGCCAGAGTTGGACTTGCAAGTACCCACTGAAAATAATTGGCCAGCGCGCACCTTTCGCCAGAAAAAGTACATACCACACACACACCACATATTTTTATTTTACGCTGGCTCAATCACAAATAAGAAAGCACTAGCACATATTTCCTTTACCAGATATCGCAAATGCTCAGCTTACAAATAAAAGTATTGTGATGAACGCAGTCGAACGCCTTGGACGCACCGGAAATACCAACTGCATATTACGAGTTCCGTCAGTCAGTAATAGTCGCCAAAGTAGCACGCATGTAAGCATTACATGTCTTGTGTTATGGTATACAATAAAGAGGGTTCTATCTGGATAAAGAACTTAAAGGAAAAAGCTACTTACCGAGATCTAGCCGATTCGCTCAGTATACATATCTTGGATACTTTCTCCATAACTTCGTGCAGTTCATTGGATACTAGTCTAGCTTCTAATATAGCTTTCAACAGAGCGAACGAGTTGGATTGCTTCTCGTCATTCTGACAGTCTTCTTCTGCATATAACAGAAGGGTTTTTAGTTGTTCTGCCTCTAATTTATAATATTTAACGTTGCGCACCAGTACTGTTACCGCCTGTAAACACAAAATAAATATCAGTCATAATTTGGTGTATTAGATTGATTATAAATGATTGATCACCAGTTTTCAGTCTGTTCTTATATTTCAGGTATGAATTGCTAGGTTAATTAAATGGCAACACGAAACTGAGAATTGACAGCAGAATATTACCAGGAATGAAAGTTATCAAATAAAACCTTACCTTGAAAGCAGTCCTAACTAAATGGAAGTTATCATTTTGTTTACTAATTTCAAACGTTGCGTACTTATGCAACGTCAAGAATATCGTCTTTACAATATCTTGAACCATTTCTTCTAACGTTGGCGTGCTTACTCTGATCGTCCACAAAGTAGCTATACACTTCATCGCAACAGTCGACACCTTTACATGGTCACTTTTCAACGCATCAACTAGTAAAGGTATAAGAGGGTCTACAAACGCTCGACAATCCATTCTTGGTACTTTCTCTCTTTTGAGGATCACGTACAGAATATTCAAACTGAATTCAACCAAAACGTGAGCATTTGCTTTCCCGGAAATTTTAACATGTTTAGCTTGGGATTCCTTGTTACGTTTCGGCGTTTCCGCAATTAGGAAGCAATCTGGTTTCGCTCTAAGCATTTTCTCTCTTTGCTTTTCAGTTATTTGTCTTTTTGGAGCACCTAATACGAATTCTGGTATGCTCTCAGAGGCAACCCCGTGTAAGAATATGAATAGAGATTCGATATCTATAAACTTATTAGTAACTAATCCACTTGTAATGTGCATTAGAGCTTCCTGAACTTTCAATACAATCTTCTTCGAATGATGCTTTTGGAGAACGTCTTTGAAAGGTATAATTAGATTTATCAGACACTGTTCAGTTATGTTTTGAGACACTATCATAAGTGTTACATAACTTTTCTTGCTGGGTTTTGCTTCTGGTGTCTTATAGTGTAGTTTGTCGACTTCTTTCTCTTCTGACAATGCTCCAAAAAGATCGTTAGTGCAAACATCAAGTATGTAATCAAGATTTTCGTTTAGATCTCCAGGTTTAAATTCCGCTTTCAAAGCGTCTAGAACTGTATGTATTGTGGCGACTAAGACATGAACTTGGTATCCTCTGGTTAGCAACAAAGTCAAGTGTTCCAATAGAACTCCTAAGTACGAGGTTCCAACGGTTAGCATGATCTTCTTAACAATATCACGCGCAGTTATCCTAACTTGCTTTAGAGGTGATTTTAGGAATGAGGTGAGTTTTATGATGATTCTAAAAGAGAAAAAAATAGACAACGTGAATAATACATAGTTGAGATAAATCAAAACGAAAGATTTTATTGATATTCGGAAAAAGTAAATGTAACTTTAGATCAGACTGAAATTATTGGGGAATACAATATTTGAGGCACAATTTGACAGAAAATATAAAAATTTTATATGAACTTACCCAGGCAGCTGATGTTTAAGCAGATCGCCAGGCAATCTCTGCAACAATTTGACGAGCGCCAGAGCTATCGGTACCCGAAGCATGTCCTCTTGCTGACGATCGAAACCGGTTTTACGACGATTCACCTTATGGGACTCTTCGTGTTCCGTCATTTTTCCGATGGCACTAGAGAAATAAATAAAATGCAAATTAATGTCTTGATTTCATATATAGACATAGATTTACCAATGTATTTTTGCAACAATTTGACTTACCGATTTAATTGTGGTAACAATCCAGCCGATAAGGATTTGATAATTCTTTTAGCTACAGACGGCGACACGTTCGTTACTCTCTCAAACGCAGGTACGTTGGTTATCTCTTTACTTGGTTCTTCATCCGCTGCTTCGTCATCTGCTGCTTTAAGTTCACTCTCTTCATCTAAATCTAAATTATCTTTTATTTCTGATTCATCATCCATTTCCTTATCACCATCTTCTACTATCTCTTTTGTTTTTTCTATGTTTTCTTTGTTCTCAGAACTTGCCTTAGACATTTTAAACTTATGTACATTTGTGATCAGTGCTTTTGGCAGTTCAATATTCTTAACTTTTGAGAAATCAAAATGGAAAGCGTCAATAATTCCAACCAATATTCGAGTCAACTGTTTTTGGTGTTCGGAAGAATGTCGCATTTTATTCAAGTAAAGTTTGAGTATAACTTCGTAATGGTACCATGGCAGCAATCTGCAGCAAGTAGATACAACCTCTATACACGCGTCTATCAAAGTGTTTTTATCTGTATATTTATCATCACAAATATACATAGATGCTAATGGTAAAATAAAGTTAGTTAAAGTCCTAGGAGTAGGACATTTCGTCATCTTTCTGGCAACTTTGCAGAATTTCAGCAGCGCTCTCACACGCCTGTGCATTTGAAGATGGCACATGTTATCAAAGAAATCTACTTCTCTATCTTCTTTATTAATGAAATGAGCTAAATCCGATATGACTACGTCTGCATCGGGGCATTCTCTTGCCAATTCTCCTAATAAGTTGATACATTCATTTCTCAACAATTCGTTTTTGGTATCTCTTATACCAGTGGAAATTAGCGATAGGACAGTATCTCTTACTAAGAATTGGCCATCAGGTGTTGACCTGTATTTCATTAGAAGTTTTGGCAGAATCCGTTTCAAACACAGGCCAGCACTGTCACGTAGACCAATATCTTTCTCAGTACGAATGAAGTAGAAGCAATTATTGACAATAAGTATTGCAAGGTCTACATCGATTTCGTCCTTTTCTAGTAACTGATATATTTCTTTGTACGCATCTATTCTTCGGTCAAAATCTGGCTGTTCGATCCATCTCTTGTTGAAAGCATTCATTTCTGCTACCATGTTAGCCATTCTAGTAAGTACATCTTTATTCTTAGGTGCACTTTCAGCTATCGACGTAAGTACTTTCATCAGCAATTTCCTAACCTCTACAGGACCAACTTTGTTGAACAAAACGGCTATATTCTTTATGTATACTTGAGGATTTGTGCTGTGTCCTAGTAAATTTATAATTGTGTTCACAGCATGTTTCATATTTTCTTCCGCCATGTTCATACATACTTTCTTTACTAGTATCGGCAGTAACAAATTCAGTAATTCGTCACATAGCTCTGGAGACGCTACCAATTCTGTGATTCTTGAGAGAATCAGCAAATCTCTCTTGTTCACAGTGTTAGATTTTGCAGAATTAGCTATTCGTCTTTTCATCACTTCCAATACGCTTGGTATGTGCGGTACCAGAATTTTGCTTCCGAAATTGATACCGGTTACATTTTGAGGAGCCTCAACTGGTAAAACATTGAAAGATTCTATTCTGGGAATCTCTTCATCTTCTTCGTCTTCAGTTAGAGTTATTAATTTTTCGATCATATCTAATATCATATTGACCACACCAGGACTTGTTTTTGGAGCTAGCAGAAGTTTGAAAATAGCTGGGAATGGACCAACAGAATCTTTCTCTGAGCAAGTGATTAGCAAAATATAGTATCGGGGATTCTGACACCACGCATTTAGAAGCCTTAATAGTGCTGTTGGACTATGAATACCTTCAATATGTAACTTTGGCATCAACGGCCAAATCAATGTCTCATACATAACAAACAACTGGTCTTTATTCCAAGGATATTTGGTAAATTGTTCAAAGAGCTTCCTTGTGGTACCCAAAGCAAGCGTGCGAAGGTTTTTCATAACCTTTACATATCCAACATGCACCTTTTCTCCTTGACTTAGGACAACTGCTATGGTAGAACAGATAGCGAAATATATGTTAAAGAGCTGAGACAAAACCTCTTCATTCATACATCCTCCAAAATATTCACGGACAACTTCAAACAGATTTAAAACACTATGAAGTTTTCCAGGGCTGGTGACAGATTTTAAATCTACGTTAGACGCTATATTTTCAAATATTTCCCGAGGTTTCATATCTAAATACTGTTTGTAATACGAGAATGCCATTTCAATGAATATTTTAATCTCGTTCTCGTTACAACCGGCCAGATATCTCATTACAAGCGACCGTCGGTTCTGACCACCACCTTTCTTCTCAGCTACGAGTTTCGACGTCATTTTACCATAAAGTATTCTTAATACTAATGGCACTACATGTTCTCTGTCCTCAGGCTGAATGTTTTTGGCATCTTCAGTTATTTTGAACAGAGTCAGTTCATCTTTGAACTTCTTCTCATCTACTAAGTTGCACAAATTGCTTTTATATTGTGTAACATTTTTGTTCTTATAGTTTAGAACACAATCTAAAGCATATTTTTGAAGTCCTGGGTTTTTGTGCTTCAAAAATTCCATGTAAAGTTCCCAGAAAACTGGCTCTTTATGCAAAGCTCTTGGGTTCTTAAACTGAGATAGAACTTGCATAATGTTAATGAGAGTTTTAAATACTATCTTTCCAGAAACAGTTTCTTTTGCATCGTCTATTTCCTCAATGATTTCCTCAATATTCTCTGTACTTTCTTCAGGTTTTTCTTCATCAATTTCCATTTTATTCTCTCGTACTTCCATGTCAATTTTTAGAGCATTCATGTTATCATTCCTTCTGTATTCTTCTTCAATAAAATTCAAGAACAAGACAACGACATCGCGATTCCTCGTTTCGCAAACTTGAATACAATTCGTCATAACCTTCAGAATCAAGTTCCTATAATTGTATAAATCAGGTCTCTCAGATATGCTATTGTAATCAGAGTATAATTTTTGAAGAATCTCGAAATTTGTGTCGATTTCATCATCGAAATGAAACTGTTTAAGATTTTTCTTTGCATTTACAAATGAGGATTCAAGAGCTTCATGAAAAGTGGGCCAAAAATCGTCAACACTTAGGGAATTCCCGTAACCTGCAATAAATTCAGTCACGGGTTCCCACAGCAGCTTGAAATTGACGTACAAGACGCCTAACATGTAATTTAATGCAAAGAGGTGGAAGTCAGTATTCTTAGCCATGGCATACTGACTTGTATTAAAGGTCATCTTCTGCAGCATGTTCAACTGAGCTCTGTACTCCTGTATAGATGGTTTGATGGACTCCGCCGAGTAACATATGCTGAAGATTGAAAATTTCTCAACAGTACCCCCCACTTCCACTGTTTTATTTAGTTCCTCTACATTTTCGAATAACTTGTAAATGTGGGTAGTCAGTAGACGAACCTGAAAACAAATTTACGTTGATAAAATATTTTATGACATATCTGTATGATGTAAGGTAGAAAACTTGAATAAAATGCTTACCACATGAAAAGGCGAAGACACATTCGTTTTCAGATACGAATCAACTAGCGATAAATATGGATAGGTCAGTCCCTGTTCTTGTTCATAAGCTGTCAAATACAGGTCAAGAAGATGCAGTGAGCAGAGGTAATTAGGATCTGCAGCACACGGCAGGATCGCAGGCAACAATGTATCAATATCACAAATTTCCTTCAACTTTTTACAACTGGATATGTGAATAGCACTTTCAAGCGCCAATGACAACATGAACAAAACCTTCCTAGAACATCTCGATAGTGCAGTTGTGTCACAGTGGAATTTGTTCTCTTTAGGCCGATTCTCCAAGTTATAACTTTTTAATATATCCAATAGTTTCGATATCAGCTGTCCTAACATTTTCACACAATAGCCAACATCGATTTTCTCTACATGCGGCAAGCAGAATAAAACATTTGTAAGTTTAACTGGGTTCTCAACATAATTTTCTATGTCTACAGACAAAACATTATTGAAATGCTCCATAAAGTTCGGAAGATTCTTGCCAAAGTCTAAGGGATATTTCACCCAATCAAATAACTTTATGCCATTCATAGACAAAGGTGATTTCTTCAGGCATATTTTAGTCAGTGTACCCAAAGCATCATTATCAAAATTAGATTGTATAACAAACTTGATGAATGGAGGAAGTATGTGCATATCAAATTGTGAGTACTCAATGACATTCTGCACAAAGTTGATGAGTATATTTGGGAATGGTAGTGGCAGTAGAACTTTGACGATAATACCAGCATGTTCTTGAGATAAGGACACATTTGGCGAGAGGAGTAGCACGGCACCAATCTGTGCACAAACTTCTAGGACACTTTCAGAAGACTGTTCACATATAACTTTTATCAACAGGAGCACCAACTGTGGAGGGTTTGTTAGGTATTTCCCTTGCTGGTGTTCTATGACTTGACCAGCAAGTCTGAGGATATATTCTAACCCTTTACTTTCTTCATCATCCTCTTTCAAGATTTCTTCAGTAAACTTTATTATACTGGCCCAAAAGACTCCATACTCCTTGTGTGAAATACTTTGTAGACTGTCCTCTATTGTTTGTGTCAGCACTTTGAACAGTATTTCTTGGTGTTCTTTATTTTCTTTTAGATATTGAAGAAGAAGAGGTAGGAATGTTTCTATGCAGCTGTGGAATTTACCTGTAACACCTCTTAGTATTTCAAATATAAGATGGCCACAGCCAGTGATTGCCTGGAAAAGATATTTAAATAATTACATGATTGTGCAACACTATGGCATTATGTATTTGTTTGGATTACAGCCCACTCCCTCTCACTGAAAGGAGGTGTGTCTCAGCAGTGGAAATGTTTTAGGCTGATTATGTGATGCTATGTATTTATTTTACATATACTCACATCATCATTGGTCTGCAAATAGTTAAGCACAAGACTGACAAACTTTCTCTTATCCCTTATATCTCTGGCAACAAAAGCAAAGCTTTCAGCTGCAAAATTATTTATATACTGCGGCTGAGATTCACTTAGTAAAGGTATGATCCTCTTTAGTACAACAGCAATATCTTTCTTTAGGTATGGTTTGAGGACTTTGAATAAAAAGGCTAGGCAGACTAAGGTCCATTCTAGTCTTTCTGCATCCTTGGTGTTTAGCAGTTTTATGAGGATGTCCAGAAACCTTGGGAAGTGTGGGTAGAAGTCCTCTCTTAGATCTTTTGCTACTGATACTAAAATTCTGAAAGAGAATTTAATTATGTATTAGTTCATAACTGTTAGCACATAGAAATAAGGCTTTAACCTGACAAATGTTGAATGAACAAGTGCAGATTCATAAAAAAAATATGCTTGAAACAGCAATAAATATAATCAAAGTGAAAACCATTTAGTGCTTACACACAAATGGCTTCTTGTAGGAGATCTTTTAATGGGTTAATCATTCAGTACTGAGCACGCTAAGGCTTATATTTATTACACTTAACAGTGTTTACAATAAAAATAATATTATTCAATAATTACCAAATAATAAAACTTACTCCAGCAATGGTTGTAAACACAACTGGTCCTCTAGAGTCAAATATTTCTCCAACACCTCAACCACTTCATCTTTCTTGTGAACAAGCTGTGGCACTGTTATAATACCAAAGACTTCCTTCCTGAACTTTTTAAAGTTATCTGTCAAATTGAGGACATGCCATTTTTGTAGTGCCACAAAGAAATGAGTTTCATTCTCTCCGGGCTGCTGTGCATATGCATGCTCAATGTGATATAGAGCAGCATGGCGTATGTCAATAGCATTGATTCGTTCAGCAAAAGGTACAAACTGAAAAAAAAAACTTTGTTAGAACCTTTTTTGTAAAAATTAAGCAAAACTAAACTTGTGGTCCAAAATCAACATCAACTTAAGTATTTAATAAAATCTGATAAAATACCTATAGTAGGTAAATTATAGTGGGTACATTAGTTACTATGTTATTAAATAAATCACATGATTTTTATTCAATTTTATATTTATTTAGGCAATGTAGCTGCTATCTTTTTTGAATGTGATGTTCTTAGTACTTATTAGTAGTTACTCTATCTAGCGACAAAAGGACCAAGGAAGGAACAATCTATAGATATTCTCACCACTATTTTCAGCAAAAATTTGATACAAAGCTAATAAAATAAGATAAATCAGAACAATTTATACAAAATTCGCACTTAACCTAAAACACCAAAATATCAATCTGTTTTAGGACTTACACGGAAAGTATTTGCTGTCTTATGTTTAACAGGTTTACTCTTCATTTTGCGTATATTTATTTCAGGTGTCACCAACTCATTTACTATAAAACGCTAGAAAACTGTTGTAAATAAATCCACATGCCGATGAAAGTTTATCGCATTGTCACAAACACATGTCAAATTTTGACATTGGCAGCATGACAAAAAATCATGGAAGGAATGACAGTGACGCAAATGATGTAATGTTGCAACTTGCCACCGTTTGTTGTTTATTTACTTTCCGCCTGCTTTGTGGAGTCCTACGCTGTCGAATTTAAAATATTGCGCTTATTCGCGTCATTCGTTCGGGAGCCTGTACGACTATACGAATTTGGTTTTCGGGTTTATAATCACGTACTCACCAAACTGTTCGTTCTGCAAATGAATGTTCGTTACGTAACAAAAGCTTACTTAACAAGCGATTTTGTCAATATTTGACAACCATTGATACCTATCTAAACAATAACATGAGTCCAAACAGTGAATATCTGTGAAATAAAGAAATTACAACGAGGTGTAGGAACGAGTCTGAAGCCGAAAATATAGTTTTTAGAATTAGAATTTTTGTCCGTTTGTCTGGAATGGATGAAAGAACGGCTGGCGGTTTTGGATGAAGTTTGGTTCACTGATAGTTTATTTAAAACCTGCAGGAACACTTAAATGGTACTAGATTTTAGTTTTACCTGTTATAGTTCAAGTCTTATCTTGTTTAATTTTTTTTTTATCTTCTTATTTAAGGTCTATTATCTTTTGGTACACCACTTTTACCATTTTATAATTTGGCATTGAAGAGAGGGGCAAAAGCAAAGGTATATCTTTACTTATAAGGAGGTCCCTATGTAAGATTTACTGTAAAAGTACAGACGCCAGCAGGTCAACCTACGAATAAGGTTCATATTCAATTGGGAAAATCTGACAGATTGAGGTAGCTTGATGTGCTGGCCTCTGTACATGTTACTGCAATACAATGATGTCAGACGTACCAACTTCTTGGTATACATACTAGTTTTTAGTGTCACGTACCATGTACCAAGGCTACTCAGTCCTTGTACGTAAAAATACCAAGATTCGCCGTTGACCGATAAAAATACACTGACAATATAGAATAATCGACAAAGGAGATGTCCGCTTTTTATATGGACGTTGGTTTTTTATTCCGAGAAAAATCTAACCAGAATCAAACTACACTCAAATAAAAGCTACAAAAATATGGAACTTAGAACCACTAAAATAATATTTTTGGACCCCTCCATTTAAGAGAAAAATTATAAATTATTTAATGTTAATTCATATATTTTATTTGTTGATGGCAGCCCAAATAAAACCTCCCACATACTTTGAAAATGTCATAATTGACAGGTGGATTCTATTCATCTGTCAAATATGACAAAAAATGTTGACTGTCAGGTGCTGTCAGGCCTCATCCATCTGATACGTCACACTTTCGCTCGTGCCTTTGTGTTAACCGGTGTTATCGTATAATTTGTGCTTTGCTTTCTTTGATTTTCCGGATTTAACTGACTTAGCCTTTACACAACGGATTCTTCTACTTTGCACATGATTAGGATACCGATAGCTTACGGACCTTCAAACACAAGGAATAGTCTCGATGAAGTTTCACACAGATTCACTAGAAATCGAAAGAATTCGTAATGCTGACAAAACACGTGTTTAGCCTTCACCATTACCAACGAAAGTCCCGCCGTATTATTACTAAACACTTTGATTGTCAGTAATGGCAGTAGGTACCATATGTCAATACTGTCAATTTTGACAAGTTTATATTTTTTTAGGGTGTGTTCACTATAATATCCTAGATAAATAGAAAGGTTTGTTCGTTAAAGGAGTAAATTCACACTAAAATAAAAAACGATTTTTCTCAAAATTGGAGGTGTTTAAAAATTTTGGAAATAGTTAGAACCACTAGTTTTTGGGATGTCTATCCAAATATATTTAACTTATCCTGGTTAGAATTATTGAATAATAAAAAACCATTTTTGGACATGTCCTTTCAGAGATTCATGTAAAAAAAAATCCAATCAATTGTACGTGCCTATAAACGATTAATATTCTTCAATTGATGAAAGAATCGAGTATTTTCAAATAAAAATGATCAATTATTTAATATTTTTTCTGAACATGAAATTGAATTTATCACGGACAGAAAATCGCAAGTCAGTTGTCTGCTTTTACCACTGTCGCCACTGAACGGTTGGTAAGAAGTCGAAAATAGAGTCTGCATTTTTTTCGGCATCCAAATTTGTTTACGTCTGAGTTATTTTCTATTGTTTGCTCAAGCGAACCGTCGTTTTCCATAAAAGTTCTTCGTTATAAATCATTTATTTACTTTTTTCAATATATTTTACATATTATATCCGAAATGCTATAAAAAAAAAATGTTAAAAGTGATAATTTTCTTCCGTGTGTTCGATAATTACTGCCCTCTATTAACGGTCTACGAAATTGAAATGTACATTTTTTTACTGGGATGCGATTTCGATTTCCCACACAGCTCCCAGAATTGGCAGCGCCAGAGCGGAGCACAGGCGTACTAGTTTCCAATTCCCGTCTCGAATACCAGCTTTCAGCCAGCTCGGCACAAGGATTTCTAGGTGGCCATCTAACATCCCTGCTGCAATAAACTTTTTGTATTTTGTACTTATAGGCCCGTATTACAGAACGTCACTCAATACTCAAGCATTACTTAAAACTAGATTCCAGCCATTTGATTGGTTGAAACTAGTTTTAAGTAATGCTTGAGTATTGAGTGACGTTCTGTAATACGGAACTCGGAACGTAATAATACGGAACTCTCGGTAGTAGATTCCTGTGGGATATTTTCCGATATCCACGTGAGCGAAGCCGATTAATTTAAATGTTATTTTTATTAATAATCTCTTTTTTTCATTAATATTTTTCAGTCGTGTCCGTGACAGAAACACAATGTCACCCTTATACAAAGTACCCTGGGTTTTTGAAGTAATTTCCCGGTCACCGGTGACCGGTGTCAACAATTTATGTAATGGCAGCCCTATCCCAACTGCGCAAAATTATCATTTTCTTTTTCAGTCTGCACAAAAAGCTATTATTAAAAAAGTGCTCTGTGCAAAAAGCTGTCAACACCAGCTGACTGATAAGGTATTTTGTTTTACCATGATAACAATTTTTTGTAAAAAAAATTAAACTATTAAACAAGATACGCATTATTTAACCATTTTTCTTTATAAACTAATAAGATGCTTGCCAGGTTTGTAAATTCTATGCCGAACGGCATATCACAGCAAATTACGAAGTTGTATTTCCGAGGTATTTTAATAATCATCGATTTTTATAACTGTTAATGTTATTATTTCTTAGCTTATTCTCTGTTTACGTTTTTATCGTAAGGATGACAATATAATTTTTAAAGTAAAACTGTTTATTCGTACATCTTTTCCACTTCTAACAATATGGGAATTAAAAACCTAAATAAAAAAAATACTGTACCTACAGTTTAAAAAAATCACATGTTTTTTAAATTATTTTTTTTTACGTCTTGGTTTATTGAGGCTCACAGAGTAATTTGTAATATTGAGGCTGCAGGGAATTGAATAGAATATCATTATTTATTTATTTAAACTTTTCGCACAAAAAGGTACAAAGGCGGACTAATGCAGATTATTGCGGATTATTTTTCTTAGTTTTTATCTTGTATAAATATGTTTGAATGTAGAACCATTGTTGTTCAAGTTTTAAAATGTTTTATCTGCATGCTACATGTTGCACCCTGCTGCGGGGAATATAATTATCATCCTAGTTAAAACTTGAACAACAACGGCTTACCACTCAAACATTTATTTAAACAGGATAAATCAATAGTTGAAAAGTTCATAACTCGCATCAAATTTGTCAAAACATAAAACTATGTTGAAGACAAGGACATTTGGCAATAATACTCTCTGCACATGTGGCTTCCCTGGAACCTCATTAACAACATAATTATGTAAATGTCTATGAACTGCTCTCACATCACATGGCAATTTTATTTTTTTACTTCTATGACAAAATCTTACAATGACTTGACATTACAACTGCAACTCTTCATTAGCGGGTTTTGTGGACCATCCACTCAGATTTGTTAGATGTAATGACAATCATGTCATATGGTTTAAATAGTTTTTTTTTATGTGTGTGTTTTGTAGGTATGTTGACGCATAGTTGTACTCATACATGTCATAAATTTGTGTGTGTGATTTATTGGACATTTCCAAATTTTTTAAATACTTGGTACTTTTTGACAGGCCTACACTGTCCTCCCATACATATTAACACTAATTTGAAAACGTTGTAAAAGCCAATATTTTTTTAAAGGAGTAGGTAATCTTGAAGTTTCTTGCCAGCTCTTATCCATAGGAAACAATCAATAATTGATTGTTTCCTATGGATAAGAGTTGGCAACGGTTGAAGCTAGGTGTGATTGTAATTATTACAACCATGCACCTAGCTTCAACCGTTTCATAAGTGCCCATGTAGGTTTATGTGAAGTAAAATATTTTGTTGCTGTTGTTGTTCAAGTTTAAATAAAGACTATCTGTATGCTGTATGTTGTGCCCTGCAACTGGGTATATGTTACTTCTAGTTCATGGAATGCAATCTGCTAAGGTTCAGGTCAAGCAAAAGAGTCTCGTGGTTAGCCTATTTTTCCCCACCTCTCAAACGATATACAATGTGTAACATAATTAATGCAAGACCTCCTACACCCCAATTAGAGTATCGAGTTAAAAGCATAATACAATAACCTAAACTTATATTTTTTAAAGCTTGCTATTTTTATTAAGAAAATCTTGTTGACACTTGCATTACTTTATGCATTTAAAATTTAGTCTTATTGCCCTGAAATGCCCTGAAATAAGGTTTAATTTTATTTGGCTTAATCGGTGGTTAGTTTGTAAAAATACATAATTTAAAAAAAAATACCTATATCAAAAGTTACTGAAATCGATTCAGTAGTCAATTATGAACAAACTACTTTCAAGACTGGCGTTTATTCTGTTACACCTTGTATAATAGCATCTACTATGGTCCGCACGGAACTAGTTAGTTAGCCGCGCCTTAGGTATGTGAGCGGTGGGACGGAGGGGCGGGGGCGCATTACTCGTACGGGCGTAGCGAACCGGCGCCTCACCCCTTTCCCCACCTTAGCGGCCAACTATTTCCGCGCGGACCCTAGCTAAATCTTAATATATGTTAATCTTATGTATATTTTAAAACCCTATGCATATTAAATTTTCTTGCAGGAATATATTTAAAATCTTATTTATTAAAATTGATAGGTAGGTAAATACCTACCTATCAAAAACAGAATGGTGTAAAGTTAATGAAACAAAAAATTTTTCAGTACTAGCTCGAAACCAGCGAGGAGCACACAGCTATTCCGAACTACACCAATACCCAACTATGGATGTGCAGATACTGCCAGCTCTTCAGGATAACTACATGTACCTGCTTGTGGATAGAGCCACAAATGAGGCCGCTGTTGTAGACCCAGTGGATCCCAACACTGTAATACAAGCTGTCAATAATAGTAGTGTCAAACTCACTACAGTTTTGACCACACATCATCACTGGTGAGTTTATTTATTTTGTACACCCAAACTTATACCTACTGCATATCTGTACCACGACCTTAATGTGCAAAAGATTGAAGGTCTTGTTTATGTACAGAGGCCAGCACATCAAGCTACCCCAATCTGTCAGATTTTCGCAATTGAATATGAACCTTATATTCATAGTTTTAATAGGTTTATGCGTATCTTTATATTTAAAATATTTATTCCTCAATTTTCATGATTGCACCTACCACTGTTTGTCTCTGCATCACCCAAAGGTTGACTGGTAGAAAATGCCTATGGCATTAAGTCCGCCTCTGTACATGTATGTGCTTGAAGTATTAAATAAATAAATAAATAACCTTATTCCTTTGTGCTAAAATTGAAAATCTATCAAAGAAAGACGGATTGGGGTAGGTTAACCTGCTGGCGTCTGTACAAGATATACAAATATTCATGGTTGATCATTGACCATTCTAATACACGCTGTATTTAATTATAATTTCTACCTTTATCTGTTGGTAGCAAAACCAAAAGTAGCCTTAGATAACATTTTACAAAACTTGTAAATTTTACCATTGGACCCCAAAACAACAAATAGGTACATATAAAGTATCGCTTATCTTCCAGGGATCACGCTGGCGGCAATGAAGCCCTAGTCAAGCAGATTCAAGGCCTCGAAGTTTACGGAGCAGATGACCGCATTGGTGCTTTAACAAAGAAAGTGGAGCACAATACTAAGTTCCATGTCGGGAACTTGTTAGTCCATTGCCTGTTCACTCCCTGCCACACTAAAGGCCATATGTGTTACTTTGTGACCACGCCCGAGGAAGGCTCACAGCCTGTAGTGTTTACAGGTAAAATGAACATTTTTGCCTGTAGTTATACGCGTACACGCAACCGCAACGCAGCTGTTCATGTGGTGCAGCACCAGAAGCAGCCATCGGCGCTAAAGTTTCAACTTGGGTAATTTAGCGGCCCAACGTCTAGCCGGGCGGCTAACTAAGGAGGCGGCATTTTTTTTTTAATACTCATTAGTCTACATCTCTACTAAGCTCTTAATACCAATAGTCCTCCAGACAAACCGTATTGCGGCCGCGGCGGCCGGCGGCCTATCTCAACGGAGACTAGTCATTGTAAACAACTAACAATTATATTGTATTTGTTACCTCTATTATTAAGTTCTAACTTAAGTTTACTTACTTATTATTACGCTACTGTTTGTTGTCCCTAAATAAATAAACTGTGATTACAATTCCAGGTGACACCTTATTCTTAGGTGGTTGTGGAAAATTCTTTGAAGGCACTGCTGAGCAGATGTTCAAAGCAATGACAATCCTAGGCAGTCTCCCAGACGAAACTAAGGTGTATTGTGGTCATGAGTATTCAATACAAAATCTTCGTTTCGCGACGCACGTTGAACCAAATAATAGCGATTTATTAGACAAACTGGCTTGGTCGCAGCAGAGGCGGGAGGAGGGGAAACCTACGGTAAGTAACCTCATATCAAATATTATCATGGGATCAGGTTGTGGCCAAAGATTTAAATTGCGGCAGTGTCACAAACACAGATATAGATAGACCTAGATAACGCAAGTATCACGATCTGTATGAAAACCAAGCGTGCTATTGTTTTGACTACCTACATCACAAGCACTCTTTCTCCTCGTTCACGCTCACCCAACCCACCCAAGCCAACAGTACACAGGACTGAGCGCGAAAATGGCGGCTTACGATTTTTGAACGTAAGTTGGTGCGATTTTTGGCACGCGAATTAGTTGTTCTTTCGTTATCTAGGTGTATCTATATCTGTAGTCACAAACTAGTTCTGTTGCTCATAATAATTTTACTGAATAAAAACTAGAGCATAGGTACAGACGCCAGCACATCAAGCTACCCGAAACTGTCAGATCTCCGCGGACCGACCTCCGGCGCGATTTTATGGCGGCATGGAAAGAGCGACTGTCGCAACCCAGCGTAGGGCACGCCACGATAGTGGCGGGACGGCTGAGGGAGAGAGCCTCACGTCCCAGCCGCCGCGGGAGACGCTCCGGGCGTCGGGAGCCGCGTGACGACTCCCGGCCACCGTAGGCGCGGGCCTGCGGGCGGAGAGTAATGGGTAACTCTCCGTCCGATCAGGACCAGGCCCGTGCCGGACGGCGCGTACGTATTCCACGCGCGCCTCAAAGAGATGTCAGCTTAAGAAAGAGCCCGTAAGGGCCGAAGCCTGCCGGGGCAGCGGTATTGTCCGAAAGGGTTACCGCTACCCCGGAACACAAAGGGCTAAGGAAGGAACACGGGTGGGTTTTAGTCAGTAAGAGTCTGACACTCCCTTCTGCTCCACCCAGAGCGGGAGGGATCATTTGATGATATCCCATCCTCAATAAAAAAAACGGTGAAACCAGAGATAACCCCAATTAAATTGGCATAAGTGCAGGAGAATGATAAAAACAGCCCTAGACAAGAGCACTCGTATAAAATCCTCATTTCTTTCCACAGGTGCCCTCAACAATAGGCGAAGAGAAGAAATACAATCCATTTATGAGGGTGTGTGAGGCGGAGGTCATGAAGCATGCAAATTCGACTGGTCCCGTCGAGACCATGAAGAATATTCGATCGGAGAAAGATTGCTGGCGCGCATAAATTACAAGTTTATTACCTACATTATTTTTTCGGTTGTTGTGCTTACGTTCAACAATACATCATCTGTGGTAACACATGCACTACGAAAATCGCACTTAAGCTTCGGTTTCCTATGAATTTTATTCCGCCATGAAAATCTGTCATTGCCCAAAGATTTAAATCGCTAGATTTCCTCTCACCGTACTTAGTTAGCCATGCGAAAAGCGTTTCCATGATAATCAAATCAAGTTACTGCGTCATTTTGTGTCAGAGGTCTCAAATCGAAACAGAAGCGCTTTGTTTCCTTCAACCTTGACATTGGCAGAATCATCGATAAAACGATGGAGTTATTACTATAAAATTGGAATTGGTCTATCTTTTGACGCGGTAGGGCGAATTTAACGATTTAAATCTATGCCACCGTCTTCTAGAAAACCGTAGCTTTACTGCTCCTCTCTAAAGGCGCTCGCTGTCACTGTCAAATATACCACTGATGTACCTACTGTTGACTATAGGTACAGCTAAATTCAATGAATTGCATATACCTACAATACACACAGATAAACTTACGCCTTCTTCCCACGGTGATAAGCAGACTCAACAGAAGGCGTTCTGTAGTCAAAATCAAAAGTCATTTATTCAAATTAGGCTGAGAATCAGCACTTTTCGAACGTCAAAATTACATAAGACAATAAAAAAAAAGTCCGCCCTGCACCATTCCCTAGTGCTTTCTCTGGAAAGAAGTTCTGTCTTAGTGTCTGCCCATCCCCACGAGAAGCCGTAAGTGGGCAGGTCTTTTGCCGCACAACTCTCCGTCATATATTAGTACCTGCTATTACCAGCGGCTTCTACCACGTGAAAGGTCTAAAATTATCCCGCGGGACCGTATTACCTACCGGGGTAAAAAGTATCCTATGTTTTAACCCAGATAATGTCTACCTGGCGAGAAAAGGTAACAGAGTTACTTTCGCATTTTTGTTTTTTTACTAATAAGCGCAAATGCAGACCTAGTTACTGAGAAATACTATAGATATCTACACGTACCACCTACGGTATTATATGAGATAAAGAGAGTGCCAAAATGTAGGTATACGACCTGGCGAAAGATATTAAAGTAGGTATACTCCATTCACAATAAGATTAGACATTTAAATAAACCTTTTTTACAGCTTATTCAACCGATTTTGACTTCTATTCCGTAGGCATAAGGATGGCATTAAAAGCAAAAAAGTGCTTACAATAACAACTGTTTACTGCTACTGTGAACAGACGGTAAAAAAACGTTTGTTTAAATGTCTAATCTTATTGTAAATGGAGTATAGGTAATACAATATTTTCCCCTATTTCAAATGAAATTAATATTCCATAAAAAGAAAACTTTCCAATTATAATAGTGTAAGTTAAGTTCATAATTACCAACTCTGAATGTTTACTTAGAGTTTAGTACCTTTAAGAACTACATTCAACAAATAATTAAAATAAATAATAATGCAATTATTATGGTTGTTGTAACAATTATGATAGAAACTGTTTCGATTGGCAGATTAACATTATTAAGTTAAAAAATCTATTTTCTCAATGTCTTTTGGAATATTTTGTAAGAACCTACTACTTACCTACTTTTAACTTCTGACATACCATACCTACTGTTCCGATACTCGTTCAAAGGAACATTTATTTATTCTACCGATGTTTCATATTCGTATTCATAATTATGTTTTTGAGAAATTGATGTCATAAAACCATAAACTATATTTTCGTACCACTTGCTCAAAAAAGTGACATTCTATGCCACAAAAAGCGAACATAACAATAGTCATTTTTAATCTGTTAAAAACAGGGAAAGAAAATTGTACTGAATTTCATTCATCCTCTAGGGGGAGAATGTGATTTAAATGAATACTTACCGAAATTTATACTGAACTACATCTGTGTTTACACCATTGAGTTTGTATATAAAGCATTATACATCTTTTTGAAAAAGGAATACGCATTTATTATGCAGTTATTATTATTAAATAAAATGACTAAAACCGACGAGGCCGTTATGAGCTTGATGCATTTGCTTTTCCGACAAAAAAATATTAGTCTAGGAATTTGCCGCGTTTTTTGTTTTCTTCAAATACTTAAACGTTTTTTTTTTTTTTGGTGTGGCACTAGTTATACTTTGTGCCATTTTCAGGTTACATAAACGTTATGTTTATTTTAATTTATTTTTAATGTCATTATTTTTAATAAATGCTTATCTCATATTAGTCTTGGGTGAACTTAAATCTCTCGCTACACTCAGGACTCGTCTTAAATCCCTCGCTATCCGCGACAGAAGACACTGCTTTATCCCCTTGGATATATAACAATCTACTATTGTAATATTAGTAAAATATATGTACCGCATTATGAGTATTTCGGGCACAACAGAACAAGCGCGAATTTATGTGGCATCTCGATAATTGGGACAGGGTATTTAGGTATCTATGTTTAAAAACAGTTTCATTTTATTTTTTTAAATTGTTATTTATGGTGGTATCAAATTGGAATTTATACTAAATTATTGTCCAACAAATTTATCTGTTTTATTTATGAGATATTTTTTTTTTCAAATATTTTCTGTAACAAAAGGCAAATAAAAAAAAATTTTTTTCGCTTTTTCTACATGACAATTCTACATACAAAAATTCTGTGTAAATATGGATGGTTTTTGTCAAAAAGTTTGTGTAAATAATTATCTTAGATTATACTACCTACTTATACAAAAATATATTTAGTTATGGAAGATTTTATTTGCAACAAAACTAAATGCTCAAAAGAAACCAATTATTATTATGCAGCTTATGTACAGACGCCAGCACATCAAGCTACCCGAAACTGTCAAATTTTCCCATCAACTTTGAACCTTATACCTCAGTGATAAAGTTGAAAATCTATTAGAGAAATTTTACAGAATGTAGTAGCTTGATGTGCTGGCGTCTGTACAATGTCTTTTTTCGTTGAATGTTATGTATCCCTATTGTGTGTAATGCCTAAATACTGTTAAGCTAATGGTTTATGTAAATGCTGAGAATCAACAAGAAAACGATGGATGAACTGTGTGAAAAATGATAATTAGGACTACAAAGGTGACTGACTAATAGATAAGAATGGGATATATGTATATGCTAAGAATCAACAAGAAAACGATGAATGAGCTGTCTGAAAGATGATATGGCTAGAAACAGTGTGACTACTGAGACAACTAATAGAGAAGTATGGAAGAAAAGGGCATGTCTGCACGAATCTCAAATAAATTGAGATAAAGGCAGGAGAATGACAATGATAATGTCATATCGACACCTCCATGCAATAACATCGTAACTCACCTTTTTCCAAAAATTGAGTTACAACGGCATTGTTATGTAAAAAAAAATACATTTTTTCTGTACTATCATTGTAATTCTATTCTCTTTCATTTCTAAAATAAAAAAAAAATTATGTAACTTAACACCTTGGAGTTACAATTATCTGACCACAAAAATAAATTAAACTGCAAAAAAACTAAATTATAACTCAGACATACAATGTTTGTCCTCGTAACTTATATGTCATTTCACTGTTTTGTTTTTCACGTAAGTCATGAAAACCCATGAAAACAATTTTTCTTTTACAACTTAACCATACCTATTTATAGTCTGCCTAAACTATATTATATAGAGCCAGCTTCAAAAATTGTACAGGGTGTTTTGAGTTTGCTATAATTTTTCAAACTTTAAAATCGGTCTCCTGTAAAATCACAAAAAGTGAGTTACGATGTTAATTATTGCATGGAGGTGATTATGCTGTTGGTGTACTTATTGAATAAATAAATAATCTCACTACCTAAAGATTTTTTTTCTGATCTGAGAAAATAAAACAATTTCTTCTTACAAGTTACTGTTTAATAGTTAACCTAATCTTAAAGCTGATGATCACAAGAAAATTAAGTGCTATTCTTGGCCGGTGTTAGTAATTGTCATTGTTCCTTCTTTATGTAGGCTGACATTTGTTCTGCATACTTTTCTTTTGATCTCTCAAACATTGCCACATACACCTAAAACAATACAGTGAGAATTATTTAATTAAAAAATTGAAATGTTTGTGTAAAAATAAAATTGTGTACAACCTGCAAAAGTTAAGATGAGACTTCGCTTGGATGACAAAAGCGCACCATATTGAGGGGTCGATGGCGAGAGTGGTGACAGCGCTCTGCGGGGCAATTGCGTAACATATTATCAATCGGAATTGGTTTCATTTTGACAGTTCAGCAACATTCATTGCGTTATTTACATGTTGAGCAGGCAGATTTTTCGAACTTATGAAGCCATGGATTAGCAATTTGTTTCAAAATGATTCAGATTCCGATTAATAGTGTGTTACGCAATTAAGGTGCTGGTCGGAATAGGCCACTCAGGTCTTCAAGTTAACTCTTGCAGGTTGTATGAAGTAACCATCTGATTACAATAGGTAGATAAATTCCAATTAAATAAATTGGAATTTATCATTCAAATAAATAAGGAATCTACTTTTGTTATTTAGAATTTGAAACTTTGATCATCCAAACATGTTCTAAGAAGCTCCGTACTACCAGTATTGAGCAAAATGTAATCTAACTACTGATTACTAACTACGACTACACAAAGTAGTTAGTAATTCATAACTACAAACTACATAAAAAATCGAAAAATGTAGTTAAAATTTTTGATTACTAACTACTAATTTTAGTTGCAATCACGATTACTTGATTACTTTTTATAACTACTGATTTAAAATGATGTTGCGTCATTAAAAAAGGTGGTGGAAGGTGGGGCAACCTCGACCTCTTTTTATGGAATTTTTCACTTTTGTATGGAAAATATGAAAAATGATTACCAACGTGTTTAGTTTTAGGGGTTTACGGGTTTCATAAAGGGGGTCGAAATTTTCATTATTTTTGCTATAGGACATACCGTTTTCGAGATATAAGCACAAGAAAAGAAAATTAAAAAACAGTACTGTTTTTGCATCTGAAGTCGAGGTGTTGGTGTGAATTTTAGTTCATGCCAACTAATTTTATTCCACACCTTTTTAGTCGCGATTAAAAATAGTCAGATTTATTTAGAAAATCTAAATTTTAGGTGGAAAATGTCAAATTCAGAATAGCAAAATTACTATTTTCACTAAACTAATATGTCAGTGCAATCTTAGTGCTGTCAAACTAAAATTTTGTTAAGTTGTGTCACTTTAGTTAATTTCAGAATGGGAAATCATCGTTTGAGAGGAATGAACTAAATTTTGGTGATTTTTAGTCTAGTTTAGACGCATTTGTGACAAGAGAATAGGCACCAATATCTACGACTTAATTCTTGCATTTGATTATTCATTAAAATAAACATGTAGGTATGTGCAATAAACAGTTTTTTTTTTTAAGCAGCCATATTCCAAAACATATATTAATACACATTACATGTTTATTTAATTGCAAAATATAAGTTCATAAAACTTAAATAATCAGTAATCATAACTACTAGATTGCAGCAATCAAATTAACAACTACTTAGTGCAGTTTGATTACTTTAGTTAAGTTACATGTAATCATAACTACATATAGTTAACTGCTTTCAATCGTAATTAGTAACCAAATTAAAAAATTGTAGTTAGCTACGCCCTACACTAAGGAGTAACTTGTAGAAAATAAATTATTATTTTAAAATTTTACCCTCTTTTCTTCATTATTGAGTGCTCTCCAGCGTGAAGCCAGTTGTCTGGTGACCTCCTGCTTAGAAGGCTCTGACCCCAACTCAGAGTTAGCCTCAGCTACAACCAGAGGTCGCTGTTCTTGGCAAAATTGGAAGAATGCATTGCAAGGCTTTTTGGGAGCATTAGGATCTCTTTCAGGCTAAAAATAAACAATATATACATTTAAAAAACCCACCAGAGGTGTCAAATCACAGACAGTGAAGAGTTCCATATTATCAATCATATTAATAAATTTGTATTTCATAGAATCACAACAAAACTATAAAAAACTGCGGCTGTGTGCCACCTGGACAAATGATGAAATTATATTGGTTTCGTTTTGGCAACTTGACTACAGAACCCATAAAAAGTTAAAATGTTAGATTACAATATCAAAGGCCTTGATTTGTAAAAAAAAAAATATACAGCAGTAGCTACTTACCTTATCTGCTTTGCTTTTCCTTTTAGGTCCAGGTTTCTTGGCACCACTAGCATTCTGCTTGTCGGCTTGTTTGGACACAGCTTGTGTTTTCCCTCCCGCGCGGGGTGGTCGTACTATCACCTCGGGTTTTGTTTCAACCTCCAAACATGCAGTTCTGAACTGATCGCCATGCCTATCCAATCTGTCCACCAACAATTTAATGTCCTTTCGGTAGCGTTTGGTTATTTTTTTCGCTTCGTGTATTCTGCAACAATATTTGACGCTAGCTCATTCACAAATACCGATTAGCAACAGAAAACAAGCTCAAAACACAAACCTATTGATGATTCTTTCGTTATCCTGTTGCAAGACTTCACATCGCTCCAACAACAGTTGGTATTTTCGCCTGTAAATTTCCTCTTCGGATGGTAAACTAACCATATCATCAGAGTCGTCAGAAATATTCGAGTTAATCTGTTGGACTGTCATTTTAATTTATTTCACAGCTTCAAAGTTCAACGCGATCAAATTTCTTTATAATTAACTGTCGGCTGTCAACCAAGGAACATATTAAGGCTGTCAACCAAGACCAACCTGTCAACTGAACTGATACGAGTATATTATATTCTGTGGTCAACTGATTACCTTCATGTTGGTACTTCCAAAGAGAATGTAAACACTAGCGTGGGTACTTCTCCCAAAACTTCTGTTGCAGTTGCTCAAAACAAAAAGACCTTATTAGAATACTATAAGTATGAATTTTGTACACATTAGCCTACTTTATAGTAAGTACTAATTCCATGTTCTAGCCAGTGTACTATAGCGATGCAGCTATTTTTTTTTAATGCTAAACTGCACCATGTCATAATTTTAGGTGAAAAGCATGATTTATATAAGTGCAAATAATTTAAAATCACATAATACATAAATCCATGAACTCACGTTTTCTTTTTCGTTTCCGCGCATCGAAATACCGTTATTCCGTCTCTTTCTACCAAAAACGTGGTCAAAGTTGTATTAAATGAGTTCGTATAATGTTCCATGAATGTGGTATTAAACTAATGATCTTTATTTTTGTAAAACCAATCAAGATAGATGGAGTAAAACTAAAAGGACTAGTCTTATGAATAGATGCATATCTTTTTGTTATTTTACTTGGATTTTCTACTGCAGTTCTCGTCTAAACTTTAAAAAACTTTAAAGCTCTCTCCTCAAAAATGTAAATTTCGTAGTTAGTGCAATTGTAAACTAACTAAGGCATCGAAATTATTATTGTACAGTTTTTCATTCAGTACCAACATTGAGAATATTTTCAGATTAACCGGCAAAACCGGAAATACGTTAGTGGCGGTGGGGGGATTAGGGCCCGCGCGGTAAATTACCTTCGCGCAAAATGCGATTTTCCGTCTCGATTCGACAACGATTGTGCGCATCGTGATTCGTGCAGGTTCCGAAGAAAGTTACATCGATCGTTCATAAACACTGCTTGTTCAGTGTGATCTCTGCAGTGCTGTGCATATCAATTAACTTGGAAACATGCTAAAGGATAGACTTAAATATTATATTAGTTTAGTTTTTTCTATTGAACATATTCGTGTAGAATGTTAAGTGAAGTGAATTTCGTTTATTGACGAAAGGAAAAACAAAGCACCACAAATGAATCCGAGGAATAGCAATGAGATGGGTACCAGTACTATCAAAGCGAACAATGTTTATTTGTTTCATATTATTATTTCTATTATATTTATTCTATGCTTTGAATTCTTGTTTATTTGACGAAAACAAGGTGAGTGGCGATTTTAACACATGAAAGTTGTTTGACTATTACCATTATAATAAATTAATAATAAGATAAAATCATGAGCATAAAAAATAATAGTAATACGTAGGTATATTTTCTTGTAGTCTTCTGTAGTGGTAGATTTTACAAGAAATTGATTATTATGTAGTACTTTTTCTTTTTTTTCTTTTAGTTCACAATAAAATACATACTATTGAAGCAACATATTTCGAAGTACAGAGCAGCAAGCGTGCGCTTCGCTTCGCTCCTAGGATTCAACGTAGCCGAGAACTACGAGTACAGGCGATTGAAGCAGAACCAAGTTCCGGTGAAGAGACTGCCCGACGCACTTATAATAGGCGTCAAGAAGTGTGGGACGAGGGCCCTACTAGAGTTTTTGAGGTGGGTTTGAGTAGATTTCTGTAGTGTGACATTTTTATGGCCTCTTTTACTCAGAAATCCAAATACCAATAATTTAATTATTTCGTCGCTAATTTCTCATGTTATGTTGTACTTCTTCCCAGCCTACATTATTGTATTAATCGTAAATGTCGTAATCTTATTTTGTTTTGCAACTTCAGATTACACCCAGATGTCAGGGCGGCTGGGTCAGAGGTTCACTTCTTTGATAAATTCTATCACAAAGGCTTCGAATGGTATAGGTAAGATATTTATTTATTAGGTAGGTGTGTTAGTCAGAAACAAAAGTCGGCTATCACTCAATTCTATAATTACTGAGCCAAAATATTTAAGAAAATGTGTGCCAATATAATATTTTAAGAAACTGTTAGATATTACATGAAATGCAGAAAAGCAATGTAGGTACTGAATCATTTTGTGTCATTAAAGATGATTATGTTAGGAAGATAGTGTTAATCGGATCGTAGCAGGTGGCGTTCTGTAGTTTCTGTCTACCCCCATAGAAAAAAGGCGCGAGTCTATGTATAGTGTTAATCAACTTTTGATGCTGACTGTACCAATAAACGTTGGTATCTATATATATAAAAATGAATTGCTGTTCGTTAGTCTCGCTAAAACTCGAGAACGGCTGAACGGATTTATTTTATCTTGGTCTTGAAATGTTCGTGGAGATCTAGGGAAGGTTTAAAAGGTGAGAAAAATCGAATAATTCCCGGGAAAACCCTTAAAACATCCCTTTTCTATTTCCCATACAAACGTTTTCTAAATAAAATGTAGAGTCAATTGTCTTTTATTTATCGATTGAGGCAGTACGAAGTCTGCCGGGTCAGCTATTTTATTATAATTTACTAGCGACCCGCCCCGGCTTCGCACGGGTGCAATGCAATTTAATAAATTTAATTAAATAGTAATTAATAATTTTAATTTAATTTTTTTTTTAACTTGCCGCCAGCCCCTGCCGCCGATACCGCAGCAACCGCTATGTCCCTGCATTTTAAATCTGTAATAACTTCGAAAATATTAATTTAAATAACATGCTGTAAAGAGCCGTATTGATCTATATTAAATGCACAATGTATTTAAGGTACTTAATTGGATAAGGATTAATGCTGTAGGGGAGACTGAGGACACTTGATCCTTACGGGAGACTAGGTACAGTGGACTTACAGAGCTTCTGTGAACACTACATAATATTAGAGTAGCAACATTTGTAGTCTACGGTAAGTTCTAACTTTATAAAGTTGTTAATCCATTCAAATTTGACAGTTGAACAGATGGCGGATGATTATGTGTTTCGTGTTGAAGGAAAATATTTTTCGTAAGTATTTATTTTGATTAAATAATTGGTTATTAAACTTATTTGGGTAAGTATCACGGCTTGACTTTAGTATAGTGCCGCAGGAGTTGCGGGCTAAAAAGGGTCAAAGCTGGTAGGGCTTGGGTCCCCGATTATAACGCTACCACTCTTAATACAAGGTAATGCATATTTTTCGAGAAATTAATAAAAATTGTTTCTAACCTCAATCAGATAAAAAGGGAAAACGAAACGTTATTATGGGCGATTGACAACCAAATCTGTACAGTATGTCCAGTATATTGTCTGTGGTCTATAATAATCGGTGAAACGGAACGTAAAAAAAAAAAAAACTACGCCATTTGCGTCATGTCACTATATGGTTAAAATAGGTCGAACCTGTCCCAAAACCGAATCGGGGCACCCCGACTCCACGTAGTCTTTTAGCTGTTACCCCTAGAGTGTTTATAAAAAACCGGAGGCGCGGAGGGAGAGCAGCCCCCGCCCGCTGTAACAAAGCATAGGCCCCGTGCGAGCCGTAGCGGCTGAGGCTGGTCGCCGGAGGCGACCAGCAAGCCGAAGCTGCGTAGGTGAGCATGGGTGCCTATCCTTTGTTACGTAAGGGCGAAGGGGCTGCATTTCCCGCAGCGCCGGAGACGTTGCAGAAACAACTTTGTTTTGACAACAAGTGTTTTGAGGTTAAGTTACAATAATCAATTTTTCATAAGAATGGTGCGTTACCTTTTCATGGGAATGGTACCAGGGGAAAGGGGGCAACGCCCCACTTCCCCCCTCCCACTCCCTACCCCCTTCTCGTGCCCTTTTAAGCAATTTTTGAGTGTTGAGGGTAGGTTACAAAAGATCGTTTTTCTCGGAAACGGTGAGTTACCTTTTCATGGGAGTGGTGCCAGGGGGGAGGGGTCAACCCCCCCTCCCTCCCCCTCAAGTACCAACTCCCCCCTCCTGCGGCACTATTCTAAAGTTATACCAGTATCACTTTTAAACTAGTCACTATACAATCTGTAACGGAAAAGGTATATACATACAAAGGGCACGCCTTCTTTGGATGATATCAAACGATATAGGAAGGGTTTTTTAATCCTATCGCTACATGTTCGGAAGTTATGAGATTTTTTAATACATTGATACCAGAAACCGAACTTTTCAAATTGAAATAAACACATCACTAGCACTAAAACAGCTGATCGGTGTCAACGAACTATTTGTAAGTAAAGATAAACCTCCTACTCCTGGTATTTCTGAATAAACGGTTCCGCATGTTTATTTTTTATTCACAAAATATTATTACTGACTTTTCCAAAACTTTGATTATGTTTGTGAACTAGCTACCTACAATACAATTAATTGGTCTAGGTATCAAAAGTTAACGAAATATTTAGATACCTGCTTGAATTGTCACGTATCATTTACACACTTGTTGGTTTTTTACGTGGTTGTCCTTTTGTAGAAGATTACTTTGTAGATAATTATTATCTACCTCGTAGTAATCTTCCACCCGCTACCCACCTTTCCATCATACCTACAATACAGTAAATACCTAATTCAAAAACAATATTCCTGTAAATTTCCTAACATTATTTCTAACCTTTTATTTTGGTGGCCATAAAGATGAACGATTTTTTGCTTTAATTCGATTTTTCATTCGATTCACAGATCGAATCCCGTGCTCTTCTTACATCGATCTTCTAAAAATTCATTCAAAAATCGTAATTAAAAAATTTTAAACAACATTTAACACACCTCTGTTTTGTTACATATTTACAGTTGCCAGTCAGGTAGGTACGTCAATAATATTTGATAACCTTTCCAGCGTAATTCAATGACTTTAATTCAGATGGATGACTAATATGTTTCAATCTTCGGACAAGTTAAAAAGTGTCGGCATACTTATGTAATTGATCTTGTTTGAAATAGATAAACCTACCTATTCGCTGTTTATGATTGTCAGCACAATGCTTTGGGCAAATATGAACTTGAACTATTAAGAGCCTTTATTTACACATACGATCCAAGAGATTCGATTCACGTTACTATTGAATCGATTTGCTTGAAGATCGCATTAAAACGATTTTTTCGAAAAATCGACAGCTTGTACAACCATTGAATTGATCATAAAAATCGAATCCTTACGTGCATCCTACCGGCAATTAATTGCTTAAATAAACATTATTATTTGCCATTAGTACTTAGAATAGGAAAAGGATTTAGAAACCATTTTTTTGTCCAACTGAACCCAAAACATCATTTCAATTCACCTCTTCGCAACTTATTCTTCTCCTAGTACAAATAAAATCACAGTGGGTTCCGTTCATAATTTTTAAAATAAGGTTATTTTTTTACTAAATAAGACGTAAATTATTAGCAACAAGTTAATCGTTTTTTTTTATTACAAAATAATACCACGCACTCATAATTTTTGTGTGTAGAACTAACCGAAAGAATTATCGGAGTTCACGGTCTGTCGGTGCTGTTTGAGTGGTACATAGGTTTTATTAGTTTGAGCACGTTTAGTCTTTGTTATTATAATTCAAATAAGAAAATGTCGCAAAATTGCATCTAACTGTCGAAAGAAATTAATAAAAGTACTAGAAGCGCATGAGTAACAGGAATTGTTATTTCCGAATTGAATATCGTTTGCTCACAGAACCCTGATTACGTCGTTACACACACAATGTAACATCGATGTGTGTGTAAACCTGGGTTTTAGGGTACGTGAACCAATTGCAGTCCGTGTAGTTTCAATTACTCCTGGTAAATACAATTTTTATTTCAGACTTATAACGAGATAACGCGAACCCATATTATGATCTTTAATGGATTGAAATGAATGATTTTCCGGAGTTTTGGGAATTTCCGGGATTGCGGGAATATTCTAACGAGATAACCCGGAATGCAAGGGCAACTGAAGGAACAGGGTGGTATTTAGTCAGTAAGAGTCTAACACTTCCTTCAGCCTTCCGCCCCACCCAGGGCGGCAGCTGAGTCATTGATGATTTTCCCACCCAAAAAAAAAAAATGAATGATTTTTCAATTTTGAATTCGTAATTAGTTTGCTCGGTTGTGTTAGATTTACTTAAAAGTTTAACGGAGTTTAGTTGAAATTATTATTAGTATGTAAAATAATCTTGAATAATATTTTTAACAGTAGTGGACACTAATAGGGACAGCTACCCTATAGGTATCAAATTTAACGAAATAATATTTACGTACCAGGATAGCAGGGAATAGGAGCTTCATTTTTGTTATTGCTTTGCTCGTCGCCGTCAGTCGACATCTGTCCTGCGTCTAGTACACTCGTTTTTATCCCTATGATAATTATGCGCATCAGTAATTTGCGAGTTGCCCGAGAACTGTACCGGCGCCGTTTTATTGAGAGTAGACCAGATGCTGAGCGTCGATAGATGCCTTCGTCGGCATGTTTTAGTTTGATCTCGGATGGTACATCGGCTTGGTGCCTCTAACCATAGGTAATCAGGTACCTATGGCGAGTGCTGAGCAACGACGGTCAGCACCCATAGTGCGTGTGTAGTGTACGCAGTGCAGTGTGATACAAATTAAAGTGCGGATTGAGGCCGCTTTCAGGACTATAACATCAGACATGCTACGTAATGTGTGTCCATGAACAAGTGAGCGGCCTTGTGCATACAATACCAAGGTCACCACATCGAACCCCATCTTTAAAAATGTAAGTCAATTTACTAAATTAAGCAAAGCTTTAAGATTTTACTGTTTACTCGGTATAAAGTAATAATAAGGGATGAAACTAGTTAACCTAGGTACCTTCCTAAACTTTGTTACGATTGTATACGTAAGTTTTGTTATTCCAGTTTTTACGTGCAATTTCTGGCTTAATATTAACGAGTAAACTGTAAATCAATAATTAGAATTACACATTAATTTTTACATCACGGTAAAGTACGTATGGCTTATTGCGCGCGCGCGCGGCGGCAGCGGAATATTCCGTCAGTTGGCGCCGACAAACACCGCCTGCGCTGCAGTAGGCTACGGTACTAGGCGCGCAGAGTTACGGAAGAGATTTATCGTGATATTGGCAAGTAACTTAAAAAGTTATTGACCTACGTAGTGCGGTGACACGTTTGTTATGATTTGAATTTAAGAAACCAATGAAACCGAAAATTTGGTATCAATTCTTAGAGTATTTTATTTTGAGTTGAAACTATGTATAGTGACTGTATACCAGCTGTTATATTTAATGCATCAAGATAGCTATAGCCCAAACGATACACGCTGTATATGTGTTTATACGCCTGTGTCATAGAAAAGTGTTAATAGTAGTAGGTTTTTTCACAATAGTTTTTTATAACCTCGTCATAGCTAGGGTACACATGGTACACTTTCTTATGGGAGACATGATCCCGCCGGATCAAGTGTCCTCTAATGTTTATTTTTTAATAATTTCAGGATTCAATATGCCTAGAGTATATAAAACAAAAGAAGGTGCAAAAAAAAAGAATACCGATCGACAAGGAAATCTTGGAGTTGGCTGTTACGTCAGAGGATGAAGAATTACCGCCATCGCCAGAATCATTTTTAAGTGCGTTTGATGAATGTGGATATAACATTAAATTTGCTAAAATAATTAATGATAAAATGTTCAAGTGGCCTGTTAACGAGGATATTTTGTTCAATTGCTAAATGTCAAGTAGTGAAAAAACTACCAGTTCCAAAAGTGAAATCATCATAAGAGAGTCATTAGTTTTGAGTTTCCAAAATTATTAAGAAAATTTAATATTAAGAAATAAAAAGTGAAAAGAGAAAATATAAGAAAAAAAAAATAACCTAACTTTAATATTATTTTCACCAAAGGTATTTTGTTTTGTTATGCTAAACGCAAAATTTATTTTATGATTTCTCGTTAATTTAGTTCAACCAGAAGATTCTGTGATAATAAGAACATTAAGTGATGTTTGCTGAAAACTTAGGTACTTATATGTGATTTACTAAAACAGTGGATACGTTGTTGTTATTTCTAGTTTACCTACTATGCTAATAAATCGATTTAAAAAAAAATAACATAGGTTTTTTCATTTTCTTCTATATTGGTATCATATCACCCTAAATGTGGGAGACTTGTTCCCCCCAGGATCAAGTGTTCCAGAGGGGGGGGATCAAGTCAGACATATATATTATGGGACACATGATATCATTCCCTATACGAAGTTTTCATGGGCTGGTTACTAAATTTATATAACTATATCATTAGCAATTATACTTAGCATAGCCAATGAAATTCCACGTATTTCAGTACCAAGATATTTCAAATCAAATCAATATTTACGAAATAATGGCAAAAAACAAAAGGGGGGATCAAGTGTCTTCAGTCTCCCCTATTGCTTAAAATCGCTTCGTAAATAAGTCATCATTTCTCGTAAAAAGTAAAGGAAAAAAAAATGGTTATTGTGGGTTATCCCTAAGAGATAGACATATACCATCGCGGACTTTTTTGTAGACCTTTTAAAGGTGTACAATACTGTAGTACAGACGCCAGCAGGTCAACCTACCCCAATCTGTCAAATTTCTTTGATAGATTTTCAACTTTAGTGCATAGGAATAAGGTTCATATTCAATTGGGAAAATCTGACAGATTGGGGTCTGTACATTATTTTGATGTATCTCATAGGGTTCAGCCAGCGTTTGCAATGTAAGCGCAAAAAAAAGGGTTTATTTACGACATCACATTAGAAACCTCTAAAATTATCAGTGTTTCTCTACTATTTATACATGTATTATACATATGAACTTTCCTCTTGAATCACTTTATCTATTAAAAAAAACCGCATCAAAATCCTTTGCGTAATTTTAAAGATTTAAGCATACATAAGGATATAGGGACAGAGAAAGCGACTTTGTTTTATACTATGTAGTGATGATGCATGTATTTCGCCAAGATGACAGTACACAAGGTATGACTTAAAGCATAACACCACCCACTATTTATTAAGAAAACCAGCGTTTCATCCAGCGAAATCGTTTCGAATAATAATCATTCGAAAATACTAAACTCACTTATAATTGTGAATATTGAGAATTTGAGAGCACATCATCAACCGTCAGTATTTCGCAAAGGTATTTCGCATAGAGCGGGCAACGACATGTAGGTATCACCATTAATCAGGGACATTATTAACTTTCAGGGATAAAATGCCACCAACACTTGAGGGCCAGATTCCGATGGAGAAGACACCTTCATATTGGGTAACGAGGTCGGCCCCCAGACGAGTGTACGCCATGAATCCAAGTGTCAAACTGTTAGCAGTCGTGCGGGATCCGGTCACTAGAGCCATCAGCGACTACACGCAGTCAGCTAGGTAATCCTGGTGACCTTAAGCCGACATCAGATGCTTCATCTTTTGTTAATTTTTGCCTTTCGTTCGGCACCTTGGCATGATTTATTTGTTTGTCTCATATTTTAAGTGAACTGCCGATCGATTCTGTAAAAATCTCGTCTCATATTTTAAGTGAACTGCCGATCGATTCTGTAAAAATCTCACCGTGAAAAGTTAGGTGAAGTGAGCTTAGAGTGAGCTGTCAAGAGTATCAATCCCTAGCATCAGGATGACACTGACAGCTCACTCCACGCTCACTTCACCTAAGTTTTCACGGTGAGATGGCTATAGAATCGCACTGCTGTTTATTGTCTGGATAAGAATAGTCTTTAAACCGATCTTGCACGAAGTGAAACGTCTGAATACGATAAAAGAAAAAGTGAATTCATTAGTGAACCGATCCAACGAGGATGGATTTCGGCATTGCATCTTTCATTCGCCTACCAAATGAGAGAAAAATGAAATGAAAGAGGCAGATGAACATTCGTTCCTATACCTACAATTTTGTCGGTGCTGTGTAATTATAAATTTTGACGTTCAAAAGTGCCTCATGTGTGCCTATTTGAAATAAGTAATGTTTTGATTTTAACGTGGAATGAAACAAGAATAAATCTTCGCTAGAGTGATGACCAGTGGTCGGAGTAGGTAGAGCTGTTTGGGGTGAATGACCGCAAACATTGATGTTAACATGGATATTCTCTGAAATCCCGGGATTTTGAAATAAAAGTGGATTATCCATTTAAATATAACGTTCCAATTAAGCACTGACAAAATACTTAAATAGTTGTTTTTTTAATTTCGAGAATTCCCGGGATTTTCGGAAATACTTGGCATATCTATGTTATGTCCGCAAGTAGCAAATAACAAAAATACCTCTACTACTTAAACAATGTTTTTTTAATTCCGAGAATTCCCGAGATTCCGGGAAATATTTGGCATATCCATGTTATGTCCGCATGTCGCAAGTAGCAAAAACAGTTCTACCTACTCCGACCACTGGTTATGACGCGTTTCATATCGGTTTTGCTTACACTAATCTCAACAGCTATGGCGAAAATTGCTTTAAAAATTTAACATTGGCGGGTGCAACTTATGACTTTCTCAAACAGGGTCCTCATTTTATGCACCTTCCTTTACAGTAAAAGACCATCCCTCCCGCGTTTTGAAGACTTGGCCCTAGCGAACAGTTCGGCTGGTTGGGGTGGCGCTCCCTCAGTGGTGGACGCATCATGGCCGCCGGTCCGACTGGGCGTGTACGCGAGACCGTTAAGACGATGGCTGAGACGGTTCCCAAGGCAGAGGTTACTGCTAATCAACGGCGAGAGACTCGTCGCTGATCCTGCAGCTGAGATGGCTAGAGTACAGGTGAAAATGGTCTTAGTGGCTTTCTGACGAGTACTTACCTACTTTAATGCTTGGGTTTCGTACGACAGCGGTGGTCGCCACATAACGGCCGAAGTGACAGCCGTCATGAACATGATGGCAGCGGGGTTTGACTTTACGGTCAAAAAACGTTCTCTAGAGAAACACACCAACTTACATTTTATAAATAACTAGCTGACCCCGTAAACGTCATTTTGCAAAAAAAAAAAATGGGGGTATGAAAAATAGATGTTGGCCGATTCTCAGACCTACTCAATATGCTCACAAAATTTCATGAGAATCGGTCAAGCCGTTTCGGAGGAGTACGGGAACGAACATTGTGACACGAGAATTTTATATATAAGATGTTTCAGTGACCTCATGCGACAGTAAATTGCGGCCGTTATGTAACGATAAACACAATCTTAGGAAATCCTAGCTTTAGTAGAATTTGAAGTCGATAACTTGGACCTGGTGGCAGATTTTACGTACTAAATTGAGAACTGGTTATAAGGCGGATCACCCATTGCAACGTTTCACGCGATGACGGAGCGCGGGAAACGGAGCCAAATTCCCCGCGCGGAAGCGCGTTTTTATTGAATTTGTATGTAAAAAATCACGCGCGGCGGCGCGTTATCTGCGTCCCGCCGCGTGAAGCGGTGCAGTGGGTGATGCGCCTTATGATGCACCTTGGTAATTGCCTTGAATGTCTAAAGCTAATATAGGTTTATATCCAGCTGGGTCATGCGATAGGCTATGCACGGGATCCTAGTACCTACTTTGTTTTAAAGAACAATTTTTTTTTACAGGAATTTCTGGGCCTGAAACGAGTGATAACAGAGAAGCATTTCTATTTCAATTCTACCAAAGGGTTCCCTTGCCTCCTGAAATCTGAAAGCCGGTCTACGCCACACTGTCTAGGCAAGACTAAAGGCCGGAACCACCCACACATAGATCCTAGAACCTTAGAAAGACTGAGAGATTTCTACAGGCCATTCAATGAGAGGTTTTACCAGTTGGCTGGCATGAACTTCGGATGGCCTTGAATTTTTGTGATTTTGAATTATTGTTATACGGTTTGAGAAATATCAGTATTTTGTACGATAAGGACTGTACTGCGTGCTAAATAAAGTTGTGAGCAAAATTCTCTACAATGTGAGAAACTCGGGCGATATCAATATTAGATCATTTGAGTATGTAAAACATAATTGACTATTTACGCTATACAGGTTGAAATTTTAACCAACGTTTTCCTCTTAAGGGGTCATTGTACTCATCATTATGAACAACTTTTACTGTGGGACCAAACTTGAAATCGCGAAAAAAAATCAGCTGTTCACTGCATTTTGACGAGTTATGCGAACATAAATGCAGGGAACAGCTGATTTTTTTTTCACGATTTCAAGTTTGGTCCCATAGTAAAAGTTGTTCATAATGATGAGTAGATCCCGTAAGAGATAAATGGTGATTAAAATTTCACCCTGTATAATGATAAAACTACTTAGGTACTATTAATATTTTTGCGCTCTATATTCTCTATGTGTGTTACACACGAGTTACACGCGTCGAGGTTCCAGTTACCTCTGTTGTCGCCGCGTGTCGGTCGTGTGTATGGACACTAACCCCCTTAGGGCCAGTTCACACCGAGACGCGACGATACTGGAAGCGGCGCAGCGCGTACGCGCCGCTCTCGCACGCCGCGCGTACCGGCGAAGTACCGCTGCGTCGCGATGCGTCGCTCTACGCCGCGAGGCGTCACGAGGCGCAGCGCTGCACGGCGCAACGTATTCTGAACTCTCACAACGCAATATGTACCTTTTCGTGGAGAAAATAAACTATATTTTTAAAGTGTGCGCGCAGCGTCGCGTCTCGGTGTGAACTGACCCTTACTAATAAACGTATTATATCAGATGAATAGTTACACAGCGATTTCTCTCTTTCAGTCGTCAGTAATTTGACTTCCGAAAGAAGAAGACAAAGCGTTGTGTAACTATGCAGACGCTATACAACGTTTATTAGTAAGGGGGTAAGTGAATTGTTATTTTATCTCTACTTAATAATTTTATTCTTCCTATTGATCAAACTATGTGATATAGTTAATTTTACTAACTCTACTAAGCGTTCTGTTACATTTAATTGTTATGTTTGCAATGTATTAAAAAGTTCAAATTGTTTAGTTAAAAAAATAACCAAATCGAATCCATTCCACTAAAGTTACCAGAGATCTATAAAAAAATATTTAAAAAAGTTTAGATTGTTCGAATAATTCGCATAATAATTTTATTCGAGACGTATTTAAATGCAGGTAGTTGCTTCATAGTTCCTAGTCGGCATTACAAAAGTGTTCCATTTGATATCATTTATGATCGCTTCATAATTTATACGATTGTGAAGTTAAATATATCATTATGTATTAATAATTAGCATGCTTGTTTAGGGGAAAAAATCTAGGCCTTCCATGTTGTTTAGATGGAAATATTTTGCTTTATCGGACTCCAAAATGGGAGTGGAGTATGGATGACACTAATGACAGTCATTTTTTCTGCTAAAATAACAATTTCCTAGTCAGAAGCTGCAGGATTGAATAACATATCGGATGGCTGATATTTGTGAGCCGAAAAACATGAGCCCACTAAATAATAACAAAGCCTAGAATGGGTCAGGCCAATTAAAATCATTTGAACATGTACCTAATATTACAAAATCTTTCCACTCCAGAAAACAAGAATGTTTATATAAAATCCTGTAATTTCGCATAAACATAAAATGTTTTTATGCCAAAATATGCTTGAATATAAAATTTTAATATTTTGTAAAACATCCTTCAATTAATAAAAGCCTTGCCATTAATGATATGAACCCGAAGGTTGTGTACTATGAACGAATGAGAGATAGAGAATAGAATTATGTGCCATATATATAACGTAGGTAGTTAACATACATTAGATACAATTTTGTACACAAAAGACTTTATAAAGCCTCCTCTCTACTCGTAAGTCGTGTTCAAACTTGGTTTCAATTATTTTTTTCCTTTAACATAGTAAATTTTAATAATTCTAGATCCTTCAGTTTTATTATTATCATCATGTGATAAATTATTTATTTTCTGTAAGTAGGTTTGTACACTTTTACAAGTCAATCATATTTTTTTTAAACTAGATGAGGTCGGCGTTTGGCCGAAACAAACTCAGTCAGTGGTGTGTTATGACCTATTTCTAAGATTGCTGCTGTATTAGTCAAAGGCTATTGTTACCTATATTATTTAAGTTATGTTTATGCATACACAGAACCTGTTGGAAATAAATACAATTAAAAAAAATAGTTCAGGAGTAGAGAGAAGTCTAGATAAATAATACAATGTAGTGTTTAGTGTAGTCTTAGGTATATTTGCACCAAGCCCTCCGAAACACTTGTGCCATAATAGCCGCTTAGTAGCATAGATAGCTAAATATATCATATTAAGGCTGTTTTAAAGTTATTTAAATAAAATGCACATACAACAATTAACTGGTGTTTTAATTAGCATTAAATATTTGTTTTCTACTTAATCATTTTATGACACTGTGTAATGTCTGTAATAGATTTTCTTTGAATACCAAGATTACGACTACACAGCGTGCCTTTAATGGCGCCATTAATTATCACACGTATATGGCATGGCGTTTTCCTTTTATGAACATATTTTAATTTTATTAAAAAATATTATTTTTTTACAAATTTCTAAAATAGCATCTTGGAGCAACCTGTACCTAAAGAACTGTAGCGCAGGGGTCCTTTCCTTTTGTCCGGGGTCACGCTTCATAACATCGCATCAATAAAACGAATACGTGCGAAGAGTAGGCGAATTGAAGGAAAGAGAGAGACCTATGTCGGCAAGCGGCGCAGGCGGCAATTTTTAAACTGACCCGGAGAACTTCGTACCGCCTCAGAATCAATGATTACAAAATGTATGAGAAAATTAATGACTTATCTTAATTTTTTTTTCGTGTTTTCCCATGTTTTAATATTTACTTTGCTATTCGGAGCGGAGACAAATCAACAAATCAAAGATCATAAAAATCGGTCGAGTCATTCTTGAGTTATAAATGGTGTAACTAACCCGACTTTGTTTTATTTAAATAGATATGTTGGTATAATTTTTATGATTATTAAAAATTATAGTAAACATTAAAAAATGTTAAATGTTAGGTGTGTTAAATTAATGTCGCCATTATAGCGGCACGTTGTAGAGAAGTATGGAATTTATAAGAAGTGTTACATTGCTCCATGATTCACATACTGGGCAATCGAAGTATGTAATAAATATCTTTAAATGGTCTTTCTAATTGTATGTGTTTTTATTTTATTTGTGGTTGTGTGTTTTTGTTGTGTGTCTTATATGATCCTATGTTGGTCGAAATAAACGATTTATTATTATTATTGTGACTTGTAACATCGCCTTGGATGATTCTGTAAAGGTGTTATTATAATTGTGGGTTTAAATAAATAAATAAATGTTGCGCCGACCCCAAATAATAAATTGGACAGGAAAATGATGACGATGGGATTTTGTTTGTGAAGAAAAGGTAAATACTTGACTATTAGCTACATAAATAAGTACCTGTATTATGGGATAAGTGATAACTCGAGAAATGTGTAGCGGTGATCATTTTAATTAATAAATACTTTTTACATCAAATGTTTTTTAACTTGAAATAATGCTGAGTCGTATAAAAGAAACGCTTAACGCTAACTTAAATCAGCGCAAAATTAAATACATAAAAATCAGTTATACAGGGTGTGTCGTAAATAGTGATCCAGAGTAAAGGAGTCGATACACTGTATTCTTAAGTATCACATACCGAAATTTTAACCACTTCCAGTTAAGGGTCATCGAAAAAAAAAAACGTTGATTTTTAGAATGTTTGTACCTTGCTTCACGAATTTGGCTGTAATTTCAACAAATATCAATATTTATTAATTCTGTTTTGATATTTGTTGAAATTACAGCCAAATTCGTGAAACAAAGACCAGAAATTTAAAAAATCAACGTTTTTTTTTTCGGAGACCCTTAACTAGAAATAGTTAAAATTTCGGTGTGTGATACATAAGAATACAGTGTATCGACTCCTTTAATCTGGACCACTATTTACGCCACACCCTATATAGATTGGACATGCTTTGGCATTTAAATCCTTATTCCCTATAAAACATAGTTCAATTTGAATATTAGGTACCAACAATGAATTAAAAATGTTTGATTTGATCTTTGAAAAGTTCTGTCATTCTAAAGACAACCAAATTTCATGTGGGATAAAGTTGACATCTGTGTATATTGTTCTTATTTTCGTATCAGATTAAGCGTTCTACATCACACATAATGGCCCCGATTCTGTTGTTCACAAACTAAACTAAATTTAAGTTCAGTGCATCTTTTTCTTTCTATTTCACTAAGAAAAGGGCAGAAGATAAATATTAGTTTAGTCCTGACAAATTAGATAATCCATAGACAAGTTTAGACGTGATTAAAAAATTGGCTACTAAAAATACGTCAATTTACGTTAGACGCTGACTAGTTTGACAGGACTAAACTAATATTTATCTTCTGTCCTTTTCATAATGATATAAAAAGAAAAATATGCACTGAATTTAAATTTAGTTTCAAGTTTGTGAACAACAGAATCAGGGCCAATGTCTTGGTATATTAACAGTCTTAATAAAAGTAATAATCATTTATTTAGTTTAAGATGCATAGACACAATAAAAAAAAAAAACAATCACATCATACTTCACCAAAGTCGTGGAAGAAGTAATTAAATATCTTAACAATATTTTAGTTCCTACATTTTGTTGGATATTTATACATAATATTTTGTACAAAATATATTATACATCAGACTTACCATTAAATATTTTATACTACATCATTACTTGGAACATAGATCGGCAAGTCTATGGGATTAATTTGTAAGTAGGAAATAGAAGCCGTACTGACTACAGCAAAGACAATGGGTATGTTATCATTGTATTTTGAATGTAGAGACATGACATCCACTGGCGATGGGACCCCTGATGATTCACTGAAATAAATTGTAGGAAATTAAAATAATAAATCGTTAAGAAACTATCTAAAGTCTATTCAAAGTTATGTTTCAAATCAGTTATACAAATAAGTTATACAAATATCAACTTTATTTTAATGGTAATTTAAAAGTTGATTTCAGAGTGACTAGCATTATTAAAAAAGTTATAAAAATGTTTGAAGTTGTAGCGTCAACTGAACTTTATTGTGTAGGATTCATAGTTATTTTTCTATAAACTCATATTTGTTTACATTTTCGGCAAATAAATCGCGAATGCAGATTACAGGGTGGCACGGACATCGACGCGTAAACTGTAACCATGAATTCAGCACGTGTTTCTAGACTACCTAAAGTCTGATTTTTAATTCGAAGGAATTCTGACATTTCCAAAGTGTTGTCAATAATAAAGCGGTCTTACTAAAAAGGGAACGCATTTAAGCGAAATTAAAAAAAATATTGCTTGTATTTAAGGTTTCAATTAGAAAAAGTAAAAACTAAAGCTTAAATATTTACTGATAATTTTAAAATGGTAATCAGATTGTTTATTATCAAATTATTGAAGTTACAATAATTAGTAAGGTAATTATTTTTCTTTCACTGGAATCCCTGACCACTAATCCATGGGTTACAAACCTTTTTTAAGAAAATCTTTTTGATTGTAAAATCTTCACTTCCTAGTAACTACAGATTTGGCGGTATGGGCCTGGATTCCTTAGCCTGTTCTTCGGGACAAATAATAATGATAATCATTATAATGTGTCATTATCATGCATGTTATTCGGCTTCTAATATGCTCACGGTGTTTGTTGCGATTTATTGTTGAGTTTTGATTTGCTGTTATGTTTTGTTTGTTATTTACATTGTTATACTTACTGAATCCATGGTAACAGAGGGGCAATTCTCGTAATTTTTAAGAACGTTCATAGTCTGATCTCAGTCTCAATCTGTCAAAAATACCTCTAATTTCCCTACATTTTGACAATTTTTTGACATTTGTTTGTCGCCGAGATGAGACTGCGACTAGATTTTGAACGTTTTAAATTAGCAGAATTGGCCTACAGGTTGCGTGTCAATGTTCATGCATAATAAAAATGCATGGCATAAAAAAAAACTAGCTACAGAAGGTGTAAATGCAGTAATTACTCAACTTACTCTATGCAAATAATTCTGAAATGCGGTTTCGGTGGGCTCTTTTTTCTAAAATTTTGTACATTTCTGTTGTACACATCAAAATCTACTCTCAGACAAGTGTCTGTATCGATTTCTTTATTGTTCTCTATGATTCTTAACTTTTCGAGCACGGAGGGCATATCCGAGCTATCTTCAAAATCGATTAGAGGCTTTAATCCATTGTTACACAGTTCAGCATCAGCTAGAATTCTTGCTTTCTCACGTTTAAATGCATTATTTGTATCTTCTAAATACCTTAGAAAATATATTTTTGCTTCCAACCAATTTTGATACTGCTGAAATTGGTCCTTCATGTATTCATAAAGAAATTGCTCTTTACTACTAAACTCAAGACGAGAGTTCATTAACCGTTTAGGAACAATTTCTGCTCTTCCGAAGTCGTTTTCATTCGGCAACCAAGATTCATTGAAAGTTTTAGGTGTAAGTTCACTATATTTGTTATTGTCTTCGTCAGCCTCTGCGGGTCCAGGATTGGGTTTAATGGGATCGGAAGAATTATCGTCTTTACTTGTACCTGGATTGTTCAAAGACTGCAGCCTCTCTCTGCGACGTTTTAGAACATTGAATGGATTCCTCAATTTCTTCGGACGAACTTGTGGTTGCTCTTCTACTACACAATCAGATTCTGAACTTGAGTCGAGCGTTATACATCGTCTGTTGATGATTTCGTAATTATTATCGTCTAAATAAATATCGGCATCATAAGATGTATTGAATGTTTTGATTGCCTTAGAGAGAGCTCTTCTATGACTAGCTGTAGCTTTATCCTTAGTTTCGAGATCTCTTAATCTCAATGCTAATTGTCTAAGTCTATACAGATTTTCATCAAACTTGTCGTCATCCTCTTTATCGAGTCTAGGTTTTTTACTTTTAGATTCTTCATCATCATCCAGATCTATGGTTTCGACAATCTTTTCTTCATTAATCACATCGAAATTTTCAGTTAGTCTTAATCTAGTTTTATATCTCAAATTGTATGAGTGTAGTAGACCATGCAGGGTTTCAAGATTTCTCATATCAGTGTTACCAGAGATAAGACTTTGTTTCAAACGAACTGATAAATTCTTTATGCCTTGAAAATGGGCTGACTTTCCACTTCTCAGTCTTTTTCTAGCATTACGAGTTATATTGAGATTGTTTGTATTCATAGTAAAACAAGTTGGCCTTAAGAACGGATGTGGCCTCTGATGGTACTGGATACGGGTTTGGAAAAACATCAATTGATAAAAGTTATGATTATTCTGCGGCCGCCAAAATCCGTAAGGTCTGAAATGGTGATACCTTGGAAATCTTACTTGTGGGAAAAAGTTAGGATTCTGAGGATATTCGATGCCGAGTACTTCCGAGCTACTTCTTATTCTTCTGATGTTAATCCCATTGACTTCATCAGAACTTGTGTAATCTGGTGACTCTGATGAGGCAGACCGGATGGATCTCATTTTAATATTTTGCAAGTTCAATGTGTAGGATGCTTTATTGACAAATATATTTTTCGGTATGAATTGTTGATCTGGTACATTTACAGTGACTACGCGTTCTTTTGAGAAATCGGGAATATTTTCAAAATACCTCTCCATAGTTTCTGAGTCAATAGGCTTCAGCTGCCTCTTTGTAAGTTTCTCTATTTTGTCCAAATAATTGTATGAATCGTTATCTTTACTACAGTAAGCGTTCTGGGTGCTGTTTTCAGTTGACGTGCAAATCTTTGAGTCACTCAGATTGTTATTGTTTGGTACATCATTTGAACATTTTGTGCTATCTTCTATAGTCTGGGTGCCTGTGAAAAAAACGTGAATGTCAATGTAAAATAAATCCATGAGATAGTACACTTCCTTAGATTTGGGCCTTGAATTTTAATTTGTTAAGGATGAAATGAGACAAGGTGTTGTGGCGCGGCCTGGGAGATGACTTTGATCAGCAGGTCACTGCAATGGGCCGAGTTGATTAATTGATTGAAGTAATGAGACAACATCATAATATCTTATTACCAGTATGCCTTCTCTCGATTTCTGAATTGGTGGCAGAAACAGCATCTTCATTTGAATCAAACACTTCCACTGAAACATCAGAAAATTTTCATTGTAGGATGATTCTTTTTCAGAGCTACACAGAGCTTACACTATGAAGTCTTAAAAGGCCTTTTAAGACTTCTTGTCGGATTGCTATTTATTTACATTTAACAAGCGAGCTAAAATACGGGATCAAATTAAATGTACTGGCGAAACTTAGCAGATGTGATGGGCGTCGATATCTAAACACGATACAATAAAAAAGAACTGATTGGACTTGACGTGCGACTTTTTAGAGAAATATTTTTATAGAAATTTGTCACTACATTTATTTAAATTAAATGAGATACCTACCGATATCAATTGGAACATCAGATGTTATCATGCTGTTTGGTTCCTCAGCTGGGGTAGCTTCAACATTTTTAGATTTATCATCACTTTCTTCAATTAAAACGCTACCTGAAAATAACATTATGGTCTAATGATTACTATAGTTAAAAATAATCAATATATTTAAAAATTACTTGACACATTACCTGTAGCTTCTTGATTTTCGGTACCTATATCCATACTATCAATTTTATTTTCAACATTTTTGTTTATTTCAATAATAGTGGATGACACTTCTTGGATAGTCTCAATTTCGATTTTATTATCTGCTGTCTTTAATTCAGTGTCATCAACTTCCATTATATTTGGAGACTCATTTTCTTTTGCTAAACTATTTTCAGCATCAAATTGTTCAGCCATTGCTTCAATATCTTTAACCTCACACATTTCAACAATATTTCCATTTGTTTCACTGCCTTTAGTTTCTTGATCATTAACTTGTTCTTGTTCGCTTTTGCATAATTTAATAGCCTGTGACTCTTTTGGTGCCTCCTGATTTTTTGGCCTTTCAACATTGTTATCATCTTTTGTAGTTTCAACAATTTCTGAATCAGGAACTGTATCAACTATTGAGGAATTGTCACTCTTTGTATCTGAAATGACTGTGATATCTATTGGTTCATCAGATTCAGCTTTCTCAAGCTCAAGAGTTGTGTTGGCTACTGAAGAATCTACATTCATTACTACAGTTTCTATTGCTGAACCAACATTATCAGAATTACTGAGTGTTGAATCTATACTTAAATCAACATTCTCAGATTCTTTTTCTTTACTGGCTATTGGGGGATCAACATTTTCAGATTCATTTACTGTGGCAACTATTGGTAAACCAACACATCCAGATTTATTAGTGTGAGCTGTAGGTAACTCAACGTCTTTAGATTCATCATCTAAGCTTATAGTTGGTGGGTCAACATTCAATTCAACTTTTTTAACGTTTTGGTTACAACCTTTTTTATCATCATTGACTTTTGGGCCTGAATGTCTAAATACTCTGTAGCCCAGTCTACTGAGTGACGCATAAACCTTATATTGTATCATTGTTGTTGATGAGCTAAGCAGTAAGGAGTATGCTTTTTGTAATGACACTGTCACCTCATTGTGTTTTAGTAACAGACAGTTCTGAAAAGAAAATAATACTTTTTATTTCATGTTATTGATTTTGAGGGAGGGGCCCGTGGCTAAGTAATAGCAGTCGTACGATCAGGTTAAGCTACGCTTGCCGCGGTTGGTCCGTGAATGGGTGACCAACTTTACATACCGAGATCCCTCTGGCTCGGAAAGCACGTAAAGCCGTTGGTCCCGGCCGTCATTTGTGGAAATTTGACAGTCGTTACGGGTAGTCAGATACACGAAAGTCTGACAACCATGTCTTATCAAGGGGGTTTGCGATCTGGTATTCAGCTGCATGCGGTTAGACTGGAAGCCGACCCCGACATAGTGGGGATAAAGCTAGGCAGATAATGTCAAATTGATTTTGTGAATGTTAGTTATATTGCAGCAAATTGTACTTTGATAATGTTAATTTAAGTAATGTTACATTTTGGAAAAGTGACATTATTTTGTGACATTAATTTCAGTAGTAGTGAGCATTTATGATAAAAGGGAATTTAACGATAAAATAAAAAAAAAAACATAAATAAAAATTTTAGGATGCGTCGGGCGTAAATTCGTACACTCGACGCTCTAACGCATCATCGGTTGAGTGTGTACGGTTATTTTTTTTATTATCTACTTGTCCGTTCTGGACGCATCTTCCGACAGATGTGCGACCACCCTCCATATTGCTATGGAAGCAAAATATGAATGACATTGCATGTCTATGCTTATGTAATTAACAATGACTTACAACTTCCATTAAAAACAAGGCTTCTTCAGGTCGAAGGTACAATGTCTTGCCAACATTGTGGCCAAGATACTGCCAATAACTGCCAGCCTTTTGTGTAACCTCCGCAAGCATCAAATCATCACGCCATTCAGCATGACTAAGTGTGCCACTGGAATTACAATATTTTTTTTACATAAAACTATGTAAAATGTTATGCTTAAACATAATTCTGCAAGAACTATAGGTATCGTAGATTGGATTCAGAATTCAGCACCACCTTCCTGCCTTCAAAAATATGCATTTGCATGTTGCATTTTTACATAACATTTTACTATCATGGTTTTCCACATAGTAACAGCTGATTACACAACTTATTAAACAAGGGTTTGTAAAAGTTTCACAGGAGGTACAACATAGAACTGCAAACTGCAATGTTGGGCATTCACATTTTTCAGCTAGATTGACTGATTTTAACTTATTTGTACCAACAGTAATAGCTATTTTTGTGAATTTAATTATGTGAATTCTTCATGATTAGATTATAAAGTTAACATTGAACCAAGACATAACAAAAATATTTTACTATCAGAATTTTGGCAAGATAATCATTTATAAAGACTTCTAGAAATAATGAGATCATTTTGCAGCTATCTCTATCTTACTAATATTATATCTTACTTACTAATATTATAAATGCGAAAGTTTGTGAGGAGGGATGGACAGATGGATGTTTGTTACTCTTTCACAAAAGAACTACTGAACGGATTTTAATGAAACTTTACAAATATATATAGCTTATACATCAGAATAACACATTGGAAATGTTTTATCTCAATATTCCCACAGGATTGACACTTATGTGGGTGAAACCCTGGGGACGCTGCTAGTATTTAATATATTATTTTATTTATTAAATCTTTATGCACAAGTAAAAAAAATACTGTACAAGGGCGGACTTAACAGCTGAGGCATTTGCTACCAGTCAACCTTAAATAAGTACTACTAAGTATTTTGTAAAACGTGTTATGGAAGACCTGGATGAGACTCGTACAGGGACCAGGGAAGCATAACGGGAGGCCTTACACTCATCTGTGGGTGGAACAAGTCTGCCAATGATGATGAACTAGCTTCATCTTTCTGACTGACCAACCTCTTGACAATTCAAAAGTGCCTGTAATTGGTTTAATTGAAATAAATGCTTTGAGTTTGAGTTTTGAGATGATGATGACTATAAACTACTGAAATAAAACGCGCTGGTTCGGTGGAAAACAAAAGAATATAATCAGTCACTCAAAAGTAAAACCAAAAAGTAGCAAAAGCATAAACAAAAGGTAAAACTATTAAAAAGAAGAAAAGACTTGCACAATGACAGTGAGTTTTTTAAAAGCTGATCAATATAGATACCATTTCTCAATCCTCTCCACCTCTATTAAGTACTTGCGAGCCTCTAAGGTGGCTTGTATCTGCTTCTGTTCCAGCCAGGAGCCATTGGGCATGACATCTTTCAAGCCTACCTCAGGCAAAGATGCATCTATCTTTGTTATGCCTTTAGCTACAAGAGCTTCACCTCTGAAAATTAGAAACGTTATGTTGTAAATAAGACAAAACAGTACAATAAAGCGCACCACCAACTTCCACTTGAAGGCCTAAGTGTGGAAACCAAACCCATAACATAGAACAGGCAAGGAACAGGGTCTAATCTGCCCATAAGACGACCCACTGACCGAGAATTTGATGGGGTTGGAGGAGGCCTTTGCGAAAGAGCATATAGATTCTCAGAACTGATATTCAAATGTCATGTACTACAACTATGACTCTGAAAGAAAGGATAAAAATAAAAAACAGAATGACACTAGTGACAAATAAAATGTGCGTTAGCAAGACAACCAAGTTTTATTAAATTTAACATAGTCTCTAATTATTAAATTAATCCATTCAACTGTTTTGTTGGTCTGCTAAAATGAAATATATTATTAGATCTCTTGTCTTATTGGAATATGGGTATAGTCTTTTGTCAAGGAATTTAGGAGATTCGATCCCAGTCTGGCAGTTCAGTAATTTAGTTTTTAAATATTATTTTCTAGGAAGTAACAGCTGATTAGCAACATGTTACCATTCAGCTAAATAATGTGTTGCTGTCTACAATATACGTAAATTTTACATTTTAAAGCTTATAATTCCTCAATAATTGTTTAGATTTCTGTGTACACCGCATTGGAAAGCTGGAGTACATACCTTATTTTGTAAACTATGGCCATCGGATAAATTATGTTTGTAAGGGATTAGTTTTACTTACGACAATACTCTAGGTTTCTCCATCATGGTTTACACTCGGTTCATAGCTAACACGTAACATAAATACCCTAACGGGATCGCTAATAATTTAACCCAAAAACACTAAAATCGGCATACTTTTCATCAAATTGTTATTGACGTTTAGGGACTGAAAATAAAAAAAAGATTTTACAAATACAAAATCTGCGACTAAGCGAGATGGCGTTATATAGTTCCTACTAACAAGACAAAGAAAACAATTATGCGTGATGCAATAAATATTAATATCGAGGAACACAAAAAGTCAGACTGACTGACATAATGCACGACGGTGTTGCCAAATACACCAAAAATCTAAATATTATGTTTGTGGCAGAAAAATAAAACATAAAGCTTTATACCCGAGTCATTTTCTAGTAAAAATTAAATTAAAAGAAGAAGTCTGGCTACCACTTATTTACGAATTAAAATACTTGAGAAATGCAACTATAATAATTAATCAAATAATGCAATACCGCAAAATTCTGTGTCAACATGCTCAAAACAAAATTTCACCAATAGATGGCGTGGATAGTCCTGAATCAAGCAAGCACCGCAAGCACGGTCAAAAAGTGCACCTAAATATTTATATTTTAGTTTTATCCTGTATTCATTAAATATACATAATTACATTTTCAAATATAGATATACATACCTACTTACATGTAGATAAGAGGACTAATAAATTAAATAAGTGCTTTCGGCATACCTAGGTAATTAGTTTTTTTTTTTATTTCTTATAAGCTACCTGTGTGAATTATAATTACGAAGCAAAAGAAACTGCAAACTTAAATAATGTCAGTTATATACAAAATGTACAACAATTGAAGGAGGGCTGATTTTTCAATCGACCGATAATTTTGATTCGTGGAATAAAATAAAATTGACGTCTGACATTTTTTGTATGGAAGAACTGGGAAGAACTGTCAATAATTCAAAATTATTCCTCCGATAAAGTTACCTGGCGTTGGAAAAATTTGCCATATGAAGAGCTAATAATGACTACGAGCTTATTTTTATTTTGAACTAGCTTCTGTCCGCGACTTCGTCCGCGTAAATTTTTTTTGTTTCCCCGACCCACCCCGTCGCAACGTGTCGCCGGCCTGCGCTATTACTTCGTTTTCGTTTGGCGAAAACTTCAGACTTTTTTTCTTTTTGCTCAACTCCTAAGGATCCTAGCGTCAAGTTTAATAGAATATAGCCTTCCTCAAGAACTGGGCTATCAAACGCAAAAATATTTTTATATATGTGACCAATACTTCCAGAGATTTAGAGCTTTCAAACCGTGTTTCAAACAAACAAACTCTTCAGCTTTATTATTAGTATTATTTTAAAACTATGATATCTACCAAGATATATTTTGAAATCAAATGATGTCAGAGGCAATTTTGTTCAAAATTAAATACATGTGATGAATAACGTATTTATTTGAATAAGGATTAATACCATGTTTATAAAAACACCTTCGCAAATAATGCATTATTTTAGAACAAATTTGGTTAGCATAAAAGAGGTTATAGTGAGTTAACCTTAAAAGATAGACATATGCTGTCGCGGACTTTTTTTTAAAGCTTTTAAAGGGGAACAATTCTGTCATATATGATTTTTGCGAAACTTTAACCGTTTACGCAGCGCACGCAGCGGAAGCTCTCAATAGGAAAAAAATCCCCCGATTTTGAAACATTATTCATTGGTGCTCCGCTCCTATTGGTTTTAGCGTGATGATATATAGCCTATAGCCTTCCTCGATGAATGGGCTATCTAACACTGAAAGAGTTTTTCAAATCGGACCAGTAGTTCCTGAGATTAGCGCGTTCAAACAAACAAACAAACAAACAAACAAACAAACTCTTCAGCTTTATAATATTATAGTATAGATGTGTTTTAATAGCAATAGGTAGGTAGGTACAGTACCTACCTACCTATTGTCTATATACTGTCTCAATATTTTGTATTATTTAGGTCTTTTTAGGGGTCCGTACCTCAAAAGGAAAAACGGAATCCTTAAAAGATCACTACGTAGTCCGTCTGTCTGTCCGTCAGTCAAGACCCTTTTTTATCAGGAACGCGTGGAGTTATCAAGTTCAAATTAATATCAAATACTCCGGGCTGCAATCCCTTGAAGCAGTAAAATCAAACTTCTAAGTCAAAGCAATCAAAAGATACGGGCGTTTATATTCCGAAATCAAAACCTATAGGGTACCTACCAATACCTATTTCCCGTTGACCTAGAATCATGAAATTTGGCAAGAAGCAATTTCATTACCTGCAGAGGCCAGCACATTAAGCTACCCCAATCTGTCAAATTTTCCCAATTGAATATGAACCTTATTCCTTTGTAGTAAAGTTGAAAATCTATCAAAGAAATTTGACAGATTGGGGTAGCTTGATGTGCTGGCCTCTGTACATTACAAAAAAAATATTTTAAAACCATACCGTAGGTACATACCTACTCTGTACGGAACCCTCGGTGCGCGAGTCTGACTCGCACTTGACCGGTTTTTTTATTGCTGAATTCAGTCCATTCAGTAATAAATGCTCTTGACCTCGATCACGTCTGATGAAAAGTGATGGTCTGTGATGGAACGAGCGTGCCTAGAAGATGCCTCATCACTTTTGCTTTGAAGGCAGTCGGGTTAAATGTAGAAGGGAGGAACACAGACGCTGGCAGAGAGTTCCATCCACACTTTGGCTGTGCGCATAATAAATGTTGAGGAGAAGCTTTGAGTAGGTATGACAGCAGGGTAATTGCGTAACAGACTATCAGTAGCAATGGGTTTCATTTTGACAGTTCAACAACATTCATTGCGTTGTTTGCGTTGTTGAGCAGACATATTTTTCGAACATATGGAGCAATGGATTAGATGCTTCAAAATGATTCAAATTGAGAGTAATAGTGTGTTACGCAATTAGGGTGCTGGTCGGAATATCAACCTATGTCTACGATGTTTTTCGAAGCAGAAACGCAGTGTAGGATTTTTTTTTTTATCATCATACGGCTCTCCATTTTCATTCTTCTCTCCATTTTCATTTCATCAGAAGTGTAGGTGCAAAATAAAACCATGAAAAAGAAAGAAAAATCGTTTATTCTGCACAGACAAAACGCACATTACAAATAATAATGACATCATCGTTACGACTTAGATACGGTCATCTGCATGTAAGCAGTAAGGTAACACTTGAAAACTACGAAAACCGTGGCACTCCTAAAATGCTACGAAAAAAAATTGGTTGTCTGTAAAGTCGGTTTACGGACGATAGTTTTACGTGATAACGTCATAAAGAAACATTGATGAATAAATGTGTCACAAGCCAACGCTTGGGCCGATCGTGCCTCTCTATCGCTTGTTCCGCGCTCTCGCTTGCACGCTTAGGCTCAGGCGGAACGTGACACTTTTTCGTGCGTGCAGCCGGTGTTCATCGATATAAAAGACGTTATCACGTCAAAAGGTAAAGTCAAATTGTTGCTACTGACGTGCTGTTGACTATACCTACGGATAGATCACATATTAGATTGTGAGTGCTGGGAGTTTTATAAGAAGCGGTTAGAGGAGTTGAATATACCTAGGTCTATGTCGGTAGGTTTGAGGTTTGAGGTACCCATTATAGTGTACCTACGGTACCGAAAGCACATGACAGGTTTACTCTGTGTCTAAACACACTATGCTGAAGTTACGCGACCGAAGTTCAGCACATTTACGCCTGCAATGCTATTTGAATTACTGACGACACACTATGCCGAAATTACGTCGCGTCATAGCGTACAGCCTAATTTCGGTCGGGCGTAAGTTCAGCGGCAACTTATTCTGTGAGCACACGTTATACGCGACTGAATTTCGGTTCAATTGCCGACGAAGATCCGGATCTTCGTCGGCAATTGAACCGAACTTCAGTCCCCGCCCCGAGTTGCGGAACTGAATTTCTGCCGCGTAAGTTCGGCACTTATGGTGTGTCATATCAGCCGAATACGTCGGAACGTAAAATCAGCCGCCGAACTTCGGTCGCGTAACTTCAGCATAGTGTGTTTAGACACTTATGTGCAGTGAACCTAGTAGGTAACTTATCTACCTATCATAATAGTTCTTTGAAGTACCAACTTAATTATGCAAAACGAAAAGGTAGTAGGTGCTTACTTAACTTACCAACTAACGAACGTAGGATACCTTTCTACCAATACTTTACAACTAGAAGCATAAACTCCATAATATCCAAACATTATGTAGATTTGCAAAGCACTTAAAATTATATATCAAAAGTATTCCCAGTTTATAAATCGTACCTGAGTTATTAGCTCAAAAGATTTCAAAATCAAAATCAGTACAGAGAATTATAGCTTGCAATTAAATGGGATGGTTGAAGCTCAAATGAATTGACGTTCAATTGCCGTGAACAATTTAATTGAAAACTGTTCACACTAACAATATCTAAAACGGAACGTGAACTTAATTCCCAGCGCCATTTACTATCACAGTTCATCAACTAAAATGTATTAGGTATCTGCAATGGTGCAGCGGCGCCGCGACATTGGCTGGCTGCAAAAACAATTAACCGGAACCACACCACCCAAAGATGTACGGTGCGACAACCACACTCGTAGAGTCAAGTTCGCTGACTTTTTAATTTAGTTGGGTAACAACAACACAACCGTAGCGTAAGCTACGAAGTTGTAGACTCGCGTAGTAGCTGCGTTGTAACGTAGCACGTCGTCGGTAGCATGGCTAACGCGTATCGATTAGTCTCCCGGAATTACCCGACGACAGACGGCAGTAGCCGAACACTTCCGACTTCGCCCGAGATCTACGTCCATACATAGCGGAAGTAATGAAATGTACAGAAAGATATGAACCGGAAAAATTGTCGCTCTCTTTTTCTTCACGTCGCGTCGCGTCTTATCCGGATCCCAAAAGCTTTGTCGGTTTTCCCTTTTAGCACATTTCGCCTTCGGGCTGTAACGAATGGATATTTATATCAAAGATGACAGAGGAGCGACGACAAAGCATTTAAATTCCTTAAGTCATTTAGTTAGGTACACTTTTTAAATTTGTTAAAAACATTAACATAATAATTTAGGAGTTAGGTACCCACTTACAAACTTTTCTTTTATAGTACCTACCTACCTGCTGTAAAATTAAAAATTCCCTTTCATACATATAACAAGACACCCTACTATAACTGCGTAAGCTACCCAAGTCCTTTAATGGAAAAGCGTCATTAAAGTTGTAGTTAATTGGCTGTATGGTGAGAGCCTAGTCGGGATGTCGCCGGGAACTTCCCGTCGCGCTACGACCGCAGTCGGTAAAGGCTGGAGGCGATTTAACGTATTGTAATGTGAGTATAAACGACGTTCCTCCCCCTCAGCCCGACGCCTTCGAGCTAATACCATAGCTCAATGATAGTCGCCAGTTCACGCACGCTGAGGCCCGGCCGGCATCGATTTAAAGAATTTAAAATTTGAACTTTTATTATTCGAATCAAAAACGAACCTTCTGTTTACAGACGATCGAAGGACGGGGATGGGGTGGCGCACCCCAAATACGTACCATGTTATTTATGGTATATTTTGACGTGCTCGCTCGCTGCTAACTTCAAGTCGCGTAGGATAATGGGGTGATGGATAGTGTTATCGGTCGCTATTCATGGTGTTCCGCGTTCAACTCGTGCATTTATTATTACAGTGTATCGTGGAAAACCCCATATTAAACTGAAATTGTGGTGAACAGTGTTCTTTCAGTGATTTTGTTGGTTGTGGCGGTTAGCAACCGGCATTTCTCTCAATGCGGATTTTACAACTGGATAAGCGGAAACTATTGGCATACATACAGTTTCCTATAACTTAGTCTTTGAGTAAAATTGTGGTGCTCTTGTGGCTAAAGTGAGGTGAAGTTAAATTATTTTTTAGTCCTAAATATTGAATATTATCATAGAAGTCATTAAGGTAAGTTTTAACCTAGTCTAGAAAACAAGCTATAATATTTAAGAAAATATTCGTACGTTTGTTATAAATTACCGCTTAAACCCTTAGATAAAAAAAAAACAATTCGTGCATGTATGAATAGCTTTAGATTAAAATGAATTAAGTTTGTTTACTATTTCAAGTAGGTACCGTAGTAATGTTGAAAATTCTATGGTTGTTCGTAGAGGTAAACACTGAATTTTCGGCGAGCTGAGTATAGCGCCATCTCTGGGTAGGATTATTCAACTAACGTTCGTTCGCGCTCCTGCCGTCATTAGTGGCGCCAAAGTGTCAGCCGGCGACACGCCTGCAGTCACGCGGCGTTGACGCGCGTCGCAACATGTTTGCGTGGGTGTAGATCGCATCGCGATAAACAATTTATGTGTTTTCTTTCTTATCAACTAATCAAAGTAGTGTACACAAGTTATCTTGCGTGTTGCTGTACAACATAATTGGATCTACGAATGTTTACAAAAGTGTGTATTGTGAAGTTCTTGTTAGTGTTTCGTATGTGTGAGTGTTTTGTTGTTGCCGATACTGAGGGCAGGATTTTGGCCGTGCAGTGAAGGTCTAGGGCCAGCATGAGGAAAATAAACGGTGAGGACACGAATATTTGAGATGCTTTCAAGCATGCCTGCAGCGAATGAGCTCAAACAACTAATTAACAACAGATAAGAGGCATTTGAAAATGTCAACGGGTTGCTTCCAACGATAACGATAGAGCACTAGATCAAAGTAAAACACAGTTTATGTTGATTGAATATTCAGAACTAATAAGAATTTATAATTAATTTTTAAAGTTTATCGCAGAAGATCGCCGTTCGTAGCCATTATGTCAAGAACATGGGGTGCTTGTAATTTAATAGGGGACCGGTGTGCACTGTGCCTCCGTAATAATATTAGCTGTAGGGTTCGAACGTTTGTCCTTGAATTTATCATCTCGGACACATTAACTTTCACAACTAAATATAATTTTGTAATATTCACTTATGAATACCAAGGACCCTAAGATGACTGACAAAGATATGTTCGTACCTAACTAATTAAGTACACAAAGAATGTGGAAAGGAAAAAAACTTGAAGCTTAATAAAAAGTTATTAAATATCTGTCTCGAACGAAATAGAATTGCACAAGAGACAGAGGAACGACCGAAAATCATTAACCGTAGCAGATCCCATACAAATGGTCCATAAACGTAATCCGACAATGTTTGATGGGTTGCCGGTTGCCGGCTGGGCGGCCGTTCGATTGCGAAGTCGGCATTCTGATTCTGCCTAAATAAGTTGCGAGCGACATCGAGATTATTAGAGATTTCCGGCCATAAAGAATAATTTCTGAATAATCTTTTGTTAGATACATTTTAAATTCCTATAACAAAATGCCAAATATCAAGACTTCATCGGTCAAGGTCGCAAGCACAAAGATCGTTGAAAGGTAATCCACCGAAGACAAAGCCGATGATGTAATGGTTCGAAGCCTTAAAGGAATCGAATAGCATTGACAACCATTGAGCTGTTCAATTAATATTCCATACAGAAGCAAATTTAAATTTTCAAACATAATTTACAGTTTCCATTTTGTGAATGTGACACATTGTGAGGTCTGAGATAGACGCGCAGCGAGATTTATTGTATAAAGATTGCGACACAGACGGCGCAGAACATCTATTTGTTTTAATAACATGCTACGACGAAGACATTATTTTATGTTACATGACAACTTGATGGTCCAGAGTCGTTCAGACGAAGTCATAAAAGCAATTCCTACTGGTGTGATGGTTAATTAAACTGTATCCATCAAACTTTACCTGGCAATAAACAGAAATTCGGACGGAGTTAATTACATCTCCTCGACCTTACGGTAACGTGGTGCGAACATCAAACTTGCGGCAGTTTTACGAGCTCAAAGAAGGAAGGAGAAGCAGGGGTCGTTGGCCGAAGCTTAGTTAATATGCTTGCTCGTATCGGTACAAAATCAAATAAACAGTCGCTTTCATCTCCGGTTTATCGGCGATGCACTTGGTAGCCTTGCACTTTGTGTGTGTGAACAACTGTTCAGTCGCAGCGACCATTACTCAGACGTTCGAGGTTGCCGACTCAATTGCAATTCATATCGATTATTTAATTTGCATTGCCTGCCGACCATAAAAAGCGTACACTTCACTGGCATTTCCCCAGGGCTTGATTAAAGTTTTAATTCCTTTAATTGTTGAGCATTATCTTGTTTACTTTTAATGAGCTGGGGTTAATTTCTTAAGGTAATATAGCCTCGCTGGCTTCATAGCATTCCTTGTAAATTTGCTATTGCGTTACGTCCTTCTTAACGCAGATGTGAGTCTCTGTCTATTGTCTCCTGAGGGTACTTCATTCAAGTCCATTGTTTGTTATTCATTAGCTCATAAAACAATTTCTAGCAATCATACGTCTAATAACCGATAATGCCTTTATTGATTTTGCCAGTGGCTCGGAACAGCACTCCAATATTGACAATGAGCGGTAGTTTAGACGCCACTACGTGCTTTGGGAGTTGATGAGAATGGTACGTGACTCCCAGTTCATTGCTCCAGTTTTTTGCCACTTGATCTTGTGAATGAGTTTGCGGACCTTGGCTCGAAGACAAGGATCTTAGGGGCAGGATTTATAGCTACAAAACACTTTACGAGTGCCCGGACAAGCTCTGTGAATACCTACTCACTGCCTACATAATCAGCAAAATAAACGTTTTAGTGGCACTACAGTAGAGCCGAGCTCCGGACCCGCATTATAATACAATTGGCATTATTGCGGAACGATCACGAAACGTTGATGAGTTTGTGTGATAACGTTGTCAAAACGAGTTATCACTTTCAGCGATATGTAAATGATATGAGTGTAACTAGGCGCGTTAGTACGGCGTCGATGCCGTGAATGCTGATTTTCAATAGCATCGCATTAGGAGTAGTTGTGGTGGCGCCGCGCGTGATTGCCATGTTGATTGAGATCACACGTATGTTACAAATTGTCGCTCCAATTCGCGTGTGACGGGAATACGCACTTATGCACAGAAAGTTCATCGTAACCAGCTTATTAAAGGCTTCCTTTGAATTCTCGCGACTGTATCACTTTTGTACAGTTTTAATATTGTGTGGCTCGTTAATGAAGATACCGTTATTTACATCCTCAATCTAGAGCGCAGGTAAACGAGTCTACTTGGCTCGTTTACCTCGAGAGGGTGGTGTGATATATTCAGGGCCCATTTAAATATTCCCAGGGGTGATAAGGGGAAGGGATGTGCGCCGGTTAATCAAGTAACGTGATCCATTTATCTGGAGCACTCTTGATATGGTGCCGGTGAACTTTGGAATATTGTAGGCTCATTTTGGGGTTGAGATTGAAAACGAATATGTGTAGGTACATGAAGGGCCAATACCAGCATCAAAAATTACTAAAATGCGGTAATTTTCAGTGAAAAACGCGGAACTTATAGCACTTACCTAGGTCCTAGGCACAGTTTATATGAGGCAAGTCACATTCGCATTAGCATCTAGCTTTAGTCTCACATTGTTGCTCAGGTACCTACAAGACTTTTGATAGCTTAATTAACGAGTGGAAAGTTTTCTAACAAATGACCAGACCAGTCCCAGTTACAGTGTGTCCGTGGCAGTGCTACAGGTATTGAGATATTTCCTTTATTTCTTGCCGTAATTACTTACGATCCGGATGCAAAGATTTCTATGCAGTCTGGTGCTTGCTCATTGACATTGAATTTATAAACTTGTCTTATTTATCATGTTGCTCATGATTTACTAGTCAAGTGTCGGGTATTATTTTAAAATTATCTGATTTATGTGGAACGGTTTGTGCATTATGAGACAATACTTTTTAAATTATTGTAGGTAGTTACTTTATTTCTTAAGAGTTATAGTAGCTGGGGTACTTAAATAATTTAATCACGGTTCGTAAATCATTTGCCGCAGTGAAATGTTGAAGATTTCTCATCAATACAATTTTCCTCAATGAGCAGACATTTTATTGGTGATTTCTCTAGCATCTTGGCGATATCGATTGAATTCCATTGATCGCATTGCAGTGAAATTGGAAACAGACGTGTACAGTGCCCCGAGTGTATGCAGCGTTCTCGCTTTTACTGCATTCGATCTATTTACGGGTTTATGAACGTCGATAAACTTGCGGCGCGTTGAACCGTGCACCCGTCAGCCTAGTGCCCAATAGATACGTCTGCATACAAATTGACTCGTGTTACTATCCATGGCTATTAGAACAATCAATATGCTGGATTGTAATTTACCGTAGCCTTAATTGATGATTTTATGGTTGTTAATGCTTTTATTATTTTTGAAGGGTTTTTCTATCCAACTGCCATCATCATCATCGAGCTGCAAACAAAACTAATTTACTGTTCTGAAAATAAAGTGCACTTTTAAAAATATGAATGAGTTTTAGTTACTTCTTTCTCCCTTTCAAATTGTAGGTTGCTATCAAAGTTCGTCTTAGTCGATTTTTCATCTTCTGTGCGGAATACAAAACAGCGAAAGAAACTATTTTTTTCGCAATGCAGTCAAAGTTATGGAAAACTTTATGTTAATGCAATTTGCGTTAAAGGTGAAAGTTTAATGTAAATTCAGGGTACAAATCTGCGACCAGCCAGTATCGATCTTCCGCGATCCAGCGTTGATGTTGTAACTGGTTATAAAATTCACAATAAAAAAGAGTACTTAAATCTCGTGCCCAAATGGCCGCCCACACTGACCTTTAGAGAATTGGAAGGTATAAACTTTGTTCGGTCCATGATCCCGATTCCCGAAGGAATGCGGCAATCGGCATCGGCGTTCAAATTAGTACGTTAATCGTTGAAACCTTAACTCTAACTCTATTACCAGTTTACACTGCGAGTTATCGCGTCGAATGCCTTAGCATAATGTAAGTCGTTCATCGGCCCAGGAAATGACGTCACCGCATGGCCTCACACACGTTTCCTGCACGTCTTCTCGACCTTCACCTAAAAGCCTTAGAACAGTACTTTTGTCTCTTTTGTTCAAAGCGCTTTGATTTTAGACCTAGTCATTGTGACTCGCGTTTTGAGGCCGAGATGCCACTTTGATATAACTGCCTGCGTCTTAAAGAGATGCTGTTGTAGAATACCTAGTTTCAGCTTAAGATTTGAAGGCATAAGAACTCACATTGGCATATACCTACTTATTTCCATAAATAATGAAAGCACCTTGAACCATTTATCATATTATGTTGTCTAAGAACTTTTACTTTAATCTTAGATAACTTATATTATAACCTTTTTACTAATACACGTATTATATCAGATAAATAGTTACACACCGATTTCTCTCTTTCAGTCGTTAGTAATTTGACTTTCGAAAGAAGAAGGCAAAGCGTTGTGTAACTATACAGACGCTATACAACGTTTATTAGTAAGGGGGTATCTATGTAATGAAATATTTTAAGCCATCAATCCTCTTCAAACAAGACACCCCCGCAAGACTTCAAGTTGAAATATTTAGCAGATCTCGATATGCCATTATGTTGCTTACAGCAAAAATCAATGTCACTTGGAACAAAGACGCCATAGTTCACAGTCTAGCCTTAGGGCATCCATAAGGTCATGTTCGACAAATAAATAAACATTTTGTATGACTTTCTTCGCTGATTAAGCGTAGGTCGTGAGTCACGAGGTTGTCTAAAGCCATCTTGCTACCGAGTTCACAATGCGATGTTTGGTTCCCGACTAACAATGTGTGTTTGGACTTTCGACAAGGAAATGTCCGTTGTTAGGCTACATTGACTTCATAATGTTTCATTGAGAGACGATCGCTGCAGTAAACTTTGTCTTGTCCGACATGTTTGCATAAATACGGCAGAGCTACTGTTTAGTAGCCTGGGTACTGCATGATTTTGTCTCTTTTCTTTGCGGTTTTTGCCGTTTTCGAGTTAGCTATTGACTCAGTGTTGACTGCATTCAAAGGAAGAGATATAGGACATGAAGCGCTATTGGAAACGAGTGCCTTGTGTGTGCCCTAGATATAAATAATGCAACCGATGCATGAGTTATCGTTGCCATACGAGTAAAATTAGATTATTTGCAATCATTATTTGGTTCAACAGCATCTTAGAATAGATCTTCATTGATCAAAATCCTCTTTTGTGAAATAAGATGGTGAAAATCAATTCACAATTCATGCTTTTCATATTTGTTTGCTGAAAAAGAAAGAAATGCAACGGTTATAATCATGACAAGATCAAGTCTTAAACAATAATGGCCTTATGAAGTAAGAGTCCAAGCCTAGTAGAAACTTGTAATGCTAGGAAATATCGTTTGTTTTCTACGTAATAATACCGTCTACGCGTTTACTATAACAGGTTTAGCACGGCTTTGTTGACAAACTCACTCCTGCCAGGTGCAAGGATCGCCCACAAACCACGCTCCCATTTAGCTACTATTATAAAATTGTCGTACTTTGTTCAGTATGGCAACTAAGTGGAGAAAGCTTGGTACACGGCCTATGTTATACCAGGAGTCCTAACAAATTATGTATTTAGTAGTCGAACATACTTAGGTATAAGTTACCCTCTAAACATTGGCACTGTTTGAATGATCAACTTTTTATGCAACTCTATTGGAATCAAGTTGAGTCTTATTGTCCTTTTGGGTAGTAGTGGCATCCATACAGAATAGATTGAAGCATCAATACGGCTCTACCTAAGCACCATGGTGACGGTGATCTATTCATTAAAAAAGGTGGAAGTGACAGAGCGTCTCCCAAAATTTCGCTCGAATGTGCAGAAGTTGTTTTAATTCACCAAACTCGTAAGGATTGTTAACAGCATATTTTTCAGACAGAAATTGACAGGTTTCAGATTTTTAAAGAAATACTCTCTACTCCGTCACTTTAAAAGAGCGATATCAGTTTGATTGCCCAATGGTTGACCAGCAAGCATGCTGGTCAATAGGACAGGCCTAGGGCAGGTATAGAATAGGCCTTTAAAACATTAAAGGCATTTAAATAAAGGCGCTAAATTTGATACGCACCTTGTCTCCTATTGTCCAAAATTTCTATCACAGCATTTGTAACCGGCAGACTGGACGCGATTCGCTTGTCCGTGTAATTGCTTACCCCGCCATGTCTGTCGCACGCGGGCGAATTTTGTATCATGTACTATTATTAAATTACCATAATAACACCATGATAGCGTAGTAATGAGATACAATATTATAATTGGGAGGACATGTTGCCTACGTGATCCGTTAGGACCGATTATTGACCAGCATTGGTCGGTTGGAAAAGTGGGTTTAATTAAAATAACCTTTGGGAGAGACGAATCATCGTCAAGAAAAGAATCCAAATTTATTCATGTGCAAGATTGGTCTAGCCAATCCTTGATTTCTACAGTACCTATCTACCACCACCAGAATGAAACCTAACAAGTAATCTTTGCTTTCTTTGTGGACTAAGAAAGAAAAGATTGCTGCAAAGAAGTCCAAAGAAAAGGAGGTACCTACTTAAATAAATCTGTAACTAATTCTTTGTTTATGGACGACTCCTTCGGCCCCAGGTCCACAGTTTCAATGATAATGAGGGAGAGCTAGCTTGTCATGTTTATTTCAAACGACAGCCCACGTGGTACCTAGCTCGGGACGGTGGGAATCGCGACACAGTCCCACTCACATACCCGTACCATTCTTCACGATACAACTCCACAAATCCATTGTTTTGCTATCTTAATAACCTATGGATCCTTACATTATTAATGGCGGCGTTTCGAAGCCATGTTCCACGTTTCGTAACATTATAATCTTATAACTTTACCGGAAAGTCTATTTTGAAAATCTGAGGATTAAATCGTTATGTATTTTATGTGAGGGAAGTCGATGAAGATACAATATTACTTAACGATGTGTCGAATAAACTTGCCTACTTAGTGTTATTCGATTAAAAATAGGTTGAATAACACATTCGGCACTGGATGATCCACACGTCATAAGTTGAAAGAGTGTTCTTTATCGGATGCGTTTCGATGTGTATAGCTATAATTATTTGTGGAGTAATGCAGAATGATCGATATTGATCTTGCACAAATTTGGATGGTAGAAGGACTACTCGCAAGTAGCAATAATTATTTGGTTGAGGTTTAGATAATCTACCTTCTTGACTGCTTTCTGACATTCTAATTCTAATCTTTTGCTCATTGACAAAGTCACCGTCAATCAGTAGGTACTGAAAATTTTGAAATATTTTGTGCTAAAAACAAATTGAACTACTTAATTGGTAGATATGGCTGCCTTTGCAGCGTCTTGAATTAAATTCCATTAACGTTTTCAAAAACTTCGGAAGGGTCTGAAAGGACCACAGCAGAGTCATTCAAAGTACAAATCAATGAGACAATGCTATGCCCCACGGTTCAAGATCACGACCGCGCGGTGCACGGTGGCGCGCCGTCATCGCTGTCTTACGTAAGGCGCAGGAAACTACATTCAGCCTGTTATGAAAGTTCGCGTAGGAGCCACTTGATGGGCTGTATGTCCGCTGACCTTTGCTGTTTTATTTGCGAAGCACAGACAATTAAAGGATTTTCACACAACTTTTGCAATTGCACTGTTCTTTTTGCGTTTGGAAAATAACTGACTGGTTAACACTGAAAACGAATACCCAATGTAAAAGGTTATGGAAAAATAAAGCAGCTAAACTTTGACGAAAACTAAATTATGGTGCGAAGCTTCCTTTGACAAGAAATTTTATAAATGATGTACTTTTTATCACACAGTAAATCATTGTAAGTGCTAAGTCTCTTAAAACTGTAATAACAAAGTTTAACCAAGTTGATACAACAAGCACCTACTGATAAGTTATCAACAGCTACTCTATCCACAGACTTTAGAACTTATCTCTGGGCACTCGAAAAAGCCTTTGCCGGCCAAAAGAAATGTTGCGTCATTCCAATGTAATTGTTCCTTTCGAACAAAAGAAATCGAAAGTACCGAGATTAAATCGATACAATTTAATAATGAGAAAAAAAACAATGGATGCTTGTTACAACAATGTCGTCCGGTCGCTGAAAGAGCTGTTTCTAAATAGATTATCGTAACCGTCAAGTAATGTCAAAGGGGCCTAACAAGAAGCGTCAAAAGTGTCGTTAAATAATTTTGATGCGGATTATGGCACAGGTAACAACACTCCGTGAAAGTACTTCCGAGGGCAGCTTGGATATGAAGAAAATTGGAACGACAAGAATGTTTTTAATATGCACTAAACTTGTTTATGGTGAATTACTATAAAAGAGACCATGACCTTTGAGTTTGTTTCGGCATTTCTTCTCAGGGATCAGTCAGCAAGGGACTACCGGCGTCATCTAAATAGTTTTAAAATATTGACCAGCAAAATATCGACGTGAAAAACTTTCTTATAAGATTACTTATGTATGTACGGAAATAAGCATTTCATTTCAGACTTTTGGAGAAAGGCTAGGATATCTATAGTAGAAATAGAATAGAATACTCTTTATTATGTACACCATACGAATTACAGATATAAATATAGAAATTTTTCATAACGTGACACAATGGGTGGTCATATTGCTAAAATCGATCTTTTAAAGACAACCTTTGGATGAAATATTGGTGGTAGAGTAGAAGTGGAAGAGCAAAACATTAAACATTCTTCTTATGAAGAGCCGTGAAGTTCAGAAGGCTGTCAATACAATGTAACACGTTATTATCGCTCACGGAGCGTTGTTAAATTGAATGTTCCCGAGGTTTTACAGCCGGATGCAATTTGCACTTTTATCCGTGTCTGTACGTGTAAGTTGTCACTTTCGAGTCGTGACTCACGAAGACAACAACGAGCTTTCGTTGCCTCCATCTAATGCTAGGGTCACTTTGCTGTCATAAATCTCGAATAGTTAGCATTTAACATCCTCGCACCCGCGTCTTAAGGTACAAATCGTATCGTTAGCTTGCGGTTCCGTGACTTGTTAGTCGATTCGCACGAAGTTGTTCGCCCGAAGTGGGCGAATCGTCTCTTTTAATAATATTATTTTTTCTCTAGGTGACTTGCACAATTTAATTTATTTGTGGGCGAGCCGACAACTCCAGAAATTTCTATTAGGGAATTGCACTATTATGTTAAGATAAAGTACACGTTTTATAATTAATATTTAACTCTTAACATTTCTGTGCGCTAAATGCTTTTATTTCTGTAAATAGGTTTTTACAAACACTTTTACAGTTAATCATATTTTTATGTAGTTTAGCTAGTGTCCTTTTTCTAAACTTTCTTAAATAAAATTCAAAATGTGCCAATTCCCATACCTATACATATTTCTGGAGTTGTCGACTCGCCCACAAATAAATTAACTAGGTACGTGCGAGTCGCCTATACAAAAACTGATGATATTTAAAAAAAATACAAAATTGATGATTCGCCCGTTTCGGGTGAGTGAATTCGTGCGAATTGAATAATGAGCCGATTCCGTTACTTGATATATTGTGCAAGTGCTCTAATTAATAGCAATCTGTGAATGTTCACATCAATATTCATGTTGCTGATGTAATGTTTAGTATGCTTGTATGCGTATGTAAAATGGTAGGTGTGTTGTACTTGTGAGATGGTCTAATTTAATGAAAACTAATTGCGAAATGATTATGAATGTTGAATGGTGATTTCTTTTATGTTAGAAACATTGATGAGGTAACGTAAGACGTGTTCTCGTAGGGTTTGATTCGTTCTCAGAAATGAAATTAATGTCAATATCCTTGACAATTGATTTGTAAAGAAAAACACCGAATTCAATTAATTGACATCATAGGTAGGTACATAAAATGACGCTTGTAATGCCCGAAGGGTTAGGCAGAAATGTACCTATAGTCTATCCACTACAGATATGATACACCTAGATAACGCAAGAGCAACTACTTCGCGTGCCAAAAATTGCACCAACTTACGTTCAAAAATCGTAAGCCGCCACTTTCGCGCTCAGTCCCTGTGTACTGCTGGCTGAGTTAGCGTGAGTGAGAAAGAGCGCTTGTGACGTCATAGTAGGTAGTCAAAAAAATGGCACGCTTGGTTTTCATACAGATCGTAATACTTGGGATATCTAGATCTATCTATATCTGTGCATAAACCCCATTCAACCGCATCCACATTTTTTCAGTTATGTTTTAGTACACACGGCTACACATCAAGCTATACATTTCCAGTTTTAGCTGACCTCGCATTGTATAGGTTTTACGTACAATCAGAAGTCAGCTTATACTGGTTATGTATAGCTTGATGTGTAGCCGTGCGTACTTTAAAGTCCTCATAGAGGAAGAGCGTATTGTCATCAACCGGGCACAAATCTAGGGTCCGCCGTCCGGGTTGCTACTGAGAAATTCCCTATGGAAAAAAAAAACAACCGACTTCCAAAAAAGACACTACGAAGTGAAAAATAACTTTAATTTCGGAAGTCGGTGTCGTTGGTTTCGCAATTTTCGTTTTTTTGCCAACGACTTCCGAAATTAAAGTTATTTTTCACTTCGTAGTGTCTTTTTTGGAAGTCGTTTTTTTTTTTTGTAAAAAATGGTAAGTATTTATTTTTCACTTTTAAGTTGTACTTACCCCACACAAATTCGTATAACACTACTTCTATATAAATATCAGTGACAGGAAGTCATTATAACATCATCAATATTAGATAACTAAGTGGCAAAAATACGTATTATTGAAGCTAACTCAAAAACTACCCAAGCAAAGTTAATAAAATGTATATAGGACTACCCCTGACCTGAGGCATACCCTATCCATTAAATAAAAAAAAATTAAAATCGATTTACAATTGTCGCGTACCAAACAACCAAAAAAACATACAGTCGAATTGAGAACCTCCTCCTTTTTGAAGTCGGTTAAAAACAAAACACGTTCCTTGACTTTTTTTTTGGGAATTGAATCAATTGAATTAAGTAATACAGCAGTAGGTCTTCTCATGGAAAGGAATCTTATGTGTATTTAGATTCCTGAGTGTAAAAGTAGAAAATATTTAAATTACCTAAATAAGTTTCAGACTCTCGCTGTTACGGTGTTTGTTTTACATGATTTATCAAAACTGATCTGTCGCAGTTCAAAAGTTGTAACGAGCAATTTCAGTCACGTTTTTATCGAAACGATGTTTGTCCTCAGAATGCCAAGTTATAAAACTTTCTTAATCAGTACTTTCTTTGCTTGGAGTACGAAATAAGAGTTTTCTATAAATAATTTTCAACCAAATTCTTATCTTTGACTTCGTAATCATTTCCGCGCCATTATAATGTGACACCAATTCGCCGGAGATAAGGTTCGATATCCCGACGAGGGACAGTCGAAATCCGTAAAGTACTTAATGTTTTCAATTCCGTATAATCGGTTTAGAATTTCCGGTGTTCCGCGTCAGTAATTGGATTGGACGAAGTTGGCCGCTCCTGGGGTGAATTTTTCAACGGTTTTAACCGCAAAGCTTTACTTAGGAATCAATGGTAGACAGATTGCATCTAATCAGTATTTGTATTTATTCAATTTCCATTCAAATTTAGGGAGCAGTGGTGGCACAATGGAAACTTACGCGACTTAAGAGTTTTTGGTCGTAAGATTAACCTTTTGACCGCCACGGTCGGGTATAGCCGACAAATAAAAACGTGCCCGACACGCCACAAAAATAAACTAAATTCAGTTTTCTGTGTTTGTACTTAAAACATGGTGTTTTCTTGTCAGCATTAGCCGACTGTGGCGTGTTGGGCACGTTTTCATTTGTCGGCTATACCCGACCGTGGCGGTCAAAAGGTTAAACCCAGGCAGGCACTTTAATTTGTGTACTTAATGATTTCATCACCATTGCTCTCATAACAGTGAAGAAAAACACACAACATCGTGAGAAAACCGGCATATGCTAGAATCGAAAATTCGAAGAAATCTGCCAATCCGCATTGGGACGCATGCGTGGTGGATTACAGCCCACTCCTTGCGGTGGGCCAGCTGTGGGAACAGCTGGTTGGCTACGCTGCTGCACTGTACCTACAGGCGGCGGCTGTGAGCGATCGTAGATGAAGCGGACAATACATTCATTACCGATGAAGTTTAACCTATTCAGAAGGTGTCGTCGCATTTCGCATGCGCATTTCTCCTAAAAGTCGTTGTGTTATCTATCTTCGTACACACGGCTACACATCAAGCTATGCTTATCCAGTTTTAGCTGACCTCGCATTGTATAGGGTTTTCGTACAATCAGAAGTCAGTTTATACTGGTTATGTAGGTATAGCTTGATTTGTAGCCGATGCGTACCTAGTTTGATAGCGGTTATTCCTTCAAAGCTTATTTTGCAAGTCATTTCTTGAGAATAGTTACATATTTTATGACTGCAAATGATGACTAGACAAGAACAGCTGCATATAGCTCAGAGAAAAAACTTGAAAATGCTGGCCATGGTGACATCATGACATCTTCGACATCTTCTATGGAGCGGATTCTAGACAGCCAGCCATATCATTTACTTACCTACATGTAGTGAACGAAAATAGAATCCTCTTTTAATCGGAACCATATTTTGCCTAAAACATGTTTTACATAAAACATATAATAAACGGGAAGATGTTTAGAATATGACGCGTGACATTTACTGTACAAGAAGACGACAAATAAATATCTCGTACAAGGATTATTGCCGGTTCGCAAGCAAAGAGTGCGTATTAGACTCGTTCAATACACCTCCATGCTTCAACACCGTAATATTTCTCTCCAGACGACGCTTTTTTATAAACTCGCACCCACTTTGCACAACTTTTAATATTGTTGGGGGAGCAGATGTTGAAAACCTTTTACCTATTCCGGCTCGCTCACACATCACAAGGGTAGGCCTAATGTGCACGTCGCGACGCGTCGTACGGTAAAAATAATGTTGAGAGCACTTCACATAAACGCTTAAGAGGAACGTTTTTTCTTGATTTCTTCTCAGCTACGATTAGAGAATGTATTATAGTTTTATTGGATTTCATTAAAGTATTGGTATATACTGTTGGGAATGATATGACAAAGAACATTGAGCTCAGAAAGGGAACCAAAGAAGAAAATACAGACTCTTAAGACTAAATCTAGACGCTACTTCTCCTTAGTTCCCTAAAGCTATGGTTTCCTAAGAAAGTGGACAACGGTCATACAAATAAATAAAATTTGAATTTGAACAATAACGGCTGTCGATATACAGAGCGTTTTTTGGTGAAAATGACAGATGTCCGTGACGGCCGCTATAATTATGTCGGAACTCGGAACTTCTTTTTTTTCGGTTGCTTTATCGCCATTAAAGTTTAGAATGTAAAGAAAATCTAGGCTTCAAATCTTTCGAAATGAATAGACTGAAATGGTGTAACTAATCCCGCGTCCCCGATACACATTCTTGCTTCGCTAAATGTGCTTGAACCGCGACTCACGACCTTTAGCTTGACATTCAGCACCTTACCCGCTCAGTTCATAGGCTCTTAACATTGACAATGGTCTATAGCAGGAGTTACCAAATGGCGGACTGCGGTCTGGGTCCGAACCGCCGACCTATTTTGTGCGGACCTTGTAAACACTAAAATTTATAACTAAAAGATAAAAAAATTAACATTAAAATCCAGTATTCAATGGCAATAGCTTACACAAACCTTACCTACTTAAGACAGATAGTTCAATCAAAGTACCTACTTACTTTGTGTATTTGGTTCATTACTAAATATTTTTTATTTGACTGCAACTAGAGTATGTACATTCACACTTCTACTATATTTATTTATATCGGAATATAATTTTGATTATTTAATAAAAAATATGTTTTTAATCTTGATTGCTAGTAATCAATTAATCATGTATCATACTGACGTGATAGCCATATTATTTGAAATAAAAACGAACCCGCAATAAAACTAATTGGTGATCTCTGGTGAATAGAATATTATAGAATTTAAATTATGGCTCTGAACTAAGACTAAGAGGAGTGGTTTATGGGTGCTTACTAATGTAAAATGTATGGTCGACTCTGTCTTGTCAGATATGAATTATAAAGTAAGAGCCGTTCCGATATTGCATGTAAAAGTACTTTGTTCTGGGGACTAATTTGGAAAAGACAATGCACGTACCTACTTATCTACTGAAGTCCTAGCTTTAACCCGTGGCTTCGCCCGCATAGAAGTCGGAACTTCGGAAGTTATCCGACGGGATCGTCCTACCGGGATAAAAGTATCCTATGTTTTAATCCAGGTTATACCTAAACTATCTGTGTGACAAATTTCATCCAAATCTGTTCAGCCGTTTTTGTGTAATTGAGTAACAAACGTCCAAACGTCCAAACTTTCACATCTATACTTATAATAAATCTGTAGAGAGGTCAATTCTGTACATGAAATATATTTCCAAAATAACTATCAGCGGGTGATTAGTGATCGTTACTGACGCCAAAAATGCAATCAGTAAAATTTTTGTCTGTCTGTCTGTCTGTATGTTCGTTATAGAAACAAAAACCACTCGACGGATTTCAACGAAACTTGGTACAATTGTTCTTCATACTCCTGGGCAGGTTATAGTATACTTTTCATCACGCTACGATCAATAGGAGCAGAGCAGTGAAGGGAAATGTTGGGAAAACAGGATTTCTTTTTAGGTGAAGTAGTAATAGGTTAGTAGTAGTTAGTTAGTAGTAGGTAAGTTTTGGTTAATTTATGTTCAGTTTTTTTTTATATTAAGTAGGTAAAAGCGTAGGTACTTTTATAAATTATAGGTATAGGTATTATTAATTATAGTAGTTATAGGTATTTAGTTTTAAGTGAAGTAGGTTTTATTATATATTATTTTATATATTAGACGTAGTTATATATTTTTAGTTATTCAAGCCCCAAGCGGACGCCGGCGTCCGCCCGCTATTGTCTTGAAAAACGCGTTGAATGAGAAATACGCGTTCTCAAGAATCGGCAGAAGAAAGAGCACATCGGTTAAACTCTATGAGAGTTAGTGCCTCAATTTCCGGAAGTCATTATTCCACGCGGACGAAGTCGCTGGCAAAAGCTAGTTTATAATATTACTAGCAGCGCCCTGCGATTTCATCAGCATAGTGTTGATCCCGTGGGAATATCCGAATAAAAAGTATAAAGAATTAAAATATTAGTATAGTTTTATAGTAGGATTGTAGTATGTATTTTAATTCCCATTCCTTTTAACTGCGTATATATAATGAAGACTGAAAAGAGTATTTCCTGGATTCTTGGGAGCTTTCAAAACGTTGGCCGAAACAAGAAAAGTTTACTCCAAAAACTTACTCCTTCATTCTATCAATTAAAAAAGTTTAGTTCTAGTTGTCAGAGGTCGTAGTGAGACACTTCACTTCACACTCGCGAAGATATTGTTATCGATTGGCCGGAGGAAACGGAAACGTCGCGAGAAATGCTCAGGGAGCCGTTTGCGGCTGTCGTTCGTTCACCTCGCCACACTTTGTTGCAACGTCGTGTGACCATGTCCTTATTTGTCTGTGTAAGGTTTAGTATTTGAATAGAAAATGTAGCTTTTAAAAGGTGTGCTAGTTAATGCATGCATGCATGTCTTAGAACCAAAAAACCGGAGACATGTGATATCTCCCAACTCGCACTGGAGCCGCGGGATAGGTTACGGCTTACGGCCCACTCCCTCTCACAGAGGGGAGGCCTGCTGTGTCCCATCAGTGGGAATATTATAGGCTGATTATGCTATTCTTATGCTAGTTCATACTAGAAATAAATGGCATAGGAAATAACCTCAAATAATCCTTATCAAACCCTAATTGCACCCTAATTGCGGAACACACTATAAATCTCAATATGAATCATTTTAAAGGATATTGCTGATCATTGCTTCATATGGCCGAAAAATTTGTTTGCTCAGCTACGTAATTAACGCAATGAATGTGGTTGAACTGTCAAAATTAAAGCCGTTGGTACCTACTGATAAGTAGTGTGTTACGCATTACCTCGCAGTTCATACTAGCAACAGAAGGCTTATGAGAAAAAATCGAGTTATCATTAAGGGGCTGTTCATTTACGTAAGTCGATCGGAGAGGGAGGGAGTCGAACAAGTCTTATTGTTTCTTACATGGGGGTGGAAGGGTTCTAGATTATTCTTACGTAAGATCACAAAAGTTAACAAAAATGATGTTTTGTAATTTTTTGCTACTTTTTCTTTGCAATTTTTGTAGATACTGATCTTACGTAAGGTTCAAAATCCAAACTCCGGACTGCAACTGAGAAATCCCTGATGGAAAAAGCCTAATAATACTTTGCTCTTCTTGGGAATTGTACCCATGACCTCATTCTCAGCAGTAACACTTGCGACCTCCAGACCAACGAGACATTTTTATTAGTACTCCTTAGTTTAAAACTTAAAAGGCATCTACAAGTAAATGAACATAAGTTCTTCACGGCAGCGTCTTGAACCGACACACCTAAACAATAGAAGTTGACTTCGTCTGTTCGAGGCTGTTATAAATTTATGCGTACTTAATCCCCAGGAGGAGATAACAACGCCTACTACAAAGTCTGGAAAGTTTTGACGTCACACGACCCTTCTATACAGATCCATATTCCAGGCCGTCTTACCTCTCGGCAACCCTCATATATAATAATAATAAAAGCCATATGCTACTACAATAAAATCCTACTAATAATATTATAAATGTGAAAGTTTGTGAAAATGTTATGATGTATGTTACTAAATCACGCGTAAATCGTTGAACGGATTTGGATGAAATTTGGCACACGCATAGTTCATAACCAGGATTAACACATAGGATACTTTTTATCCCGATATTCCCATGGGATCGAAACTAACGCGGCTGAAACCGCGGGGAGCTGCTAGTTATTAATAAGTTGTAATTATAGCTAAAAAATAATTATATTATTGACACCGACTGTCTTCGTCTGTGTGCCCATTGGCAAAGGCCTTCTCCATTTACTTCCACTTTTCCCTATCGACTGCTATTCGAGTCCATATAGTTTTCCTGCTGTGGTGTCCAGCTCGTCGCGTCGGTCCAGCGTTTTCTCTGCCTTTCTCTGCTTCGTTTGCCATTGGTTACCCTTTTGCTCCATTTGTCTGTGCCTTTGAGGGTGTGACCAGCCCACTTCCATTTTAGTTTCTGACCAGTTACTAGTCTAATGTTTCCGTTTTTAATCCGGTCTTTCCTTTTTACTCCCATCATACTTCTTTCCATGGCACGTTGGCATACAGCTTATTTGTTGGCTTGTGCCTTTGTTAAAGCCCAAGTCTGGCATCCATGCATTAGGGTCGGCAGCACGCATGAATCGAATAGTTTCCCTTTTAATTTCATACTAAAATCAGGGCATTTCATAGTCTCCAGGGACCAATACCTTACTTGTCCGTTTGCTACTCGTCGCTCTATTTCTTTTTCGCTCTGGTTCATGCTGGAAATTATTTGTCCTAAGTATATGTAATCATCTTGAGATGGCAAACCTCATGAGCAGCTCCAAACCTTTTGAAATATTACCACGTAATTATAGTCGGTGATTACCTTCAAAGGGGGGATTGTACTCCTGGTAACACGTTTGAAATATTCAGAAGTATCCCAACTTAATTAGGCCGGGTGGGTGCTTTTGCACAGGAAGCGAATTTATGACTGTAGGGGGATGTCGTCAGGCGAAAGTCATGGCCGATACAACCCGGCCGAATAGAGTGCGAGGTGTAATGTATGTAAGGGCTCAGCAATAAACGTCCTCCCCTTCTTGACCGGATTGTATTAGTGGCGCCATGCCGTCTAGTGCTGACCGCACCTGCGTATCGATTTTCGGGACTCCCCCATGTGAATTCGTGTAATTACAATAATTGAACGAACACGCAAACGTTTCATATTCGTGCGAATGAAATTTAATGAATATGAACAAGAGTAGGTGTAAGTTGGTGTTAATGTTAATTGTTTGAGATATCACTTTAGGCTCGAGTCGACTACGTTGCCGTTATTCCACTTGTTACAGCGTTCGTATGCTGCTGAATTTAATTATTTTCCTTTTATTATACCCCGATTAGAGAGTTGAATAGGTTCTTTCACAGAATGTCCTACTTTTAATCAAGTACCAGAGGTCTTGAAGCGAGGGGATAGTAAAATTTTCTTTTCCCTAGTTTATTGCCACTAAAATTAGTCGTCTTAAATCTAATTTAACTAGACGTGCTATAAAGTCAAGCTAAAATATGTCAAACGTTGAAAAAACATGTCATTTATATGCGTTGACCCCAGGAAATGTTAAAACGTTCAGTCAGGTCAATTTATCGACATCGTATATGTTTCTCAGCACTAATAAGAGCAAATGTCCTCTAGCGTTAGTTATACGGTCTGAGCGACGGCTGCCCGGCGCAGGCTATTTCCTCTTTGATCCACTAGACTATGGCTGCGGCTTTTATTCCTTTTATTTCGATAAAAAAGGGGAGGAAAGTATTCGTACTTTCCTCCCCTTTTTTACCCGACTACGGCGAAGCAAAAAGGAGGGTTATGATTTTGTCCTGTATGTATGTTCATCTGTTTCCTCATAACTTCAAAAGTATTTACAATAAATTTACAAATGAGGTATCGTTAGAAGCGTCTTGACCGTCCGCTAGTTATAGGCTATGTGACGTCACATTAAATTCAATATGGCGCCCTCTAGAGGACATAAAGTAATGAATTTAAAAATAAATATTATGGGATAGTGCCTTGTGGGGTATCAAATGAAAGGGCTAAATTAACACATTTAAAAAATATAAATATTTTTGAAAGAAGCCCAAAATAAATTAAATAAAAAGTTTAGAAACGAGTCCGACTGCTGAAGAGGATGAAACAAGAAAGTACCTTTACCATGGTCGCATGCTACCATAGCTGTATGTTAGTACAGTCGAGTTCATTAATATATTGGCAGTGACAAAGTTTCAAAATATTATAAGCTTTAAAGTAATCATAGAGTTCTATACAAACTTAGACATAATTAAAATGTTGACATAATTTTAATGTTTCAAAATATTATAATCGTTAAAATGATCATCATTTTAACGTTTATAATATTTTGAAACTTTGTCACTGCTAATATATTAATGAACTCGACTGTACAGCGGCATGCGACCACGGGAAGGTACTTTCTTGTTTCATCATTTTCAGTAGTCGGGTTTTACTTTTTTTACCCTACTGTCAAGAAGGGTTATGTTTTTCGCGCGTATGAAATCCTATTCATATTATAAATGCGAAAGTTTGTGAGGATGGATGGATGGATGTTTGTTACTCTTTCACGCAAAAACTACTGAACGGATTTTGATGAAACTTTACAGTAATGTAGTTTATACATCAGAATAACACGTAGGATACTTTTTATCCCGATATTCCCACGGGATCAAAACTTATGCGGGTGAAACCGCGGGGCGCAGCTAGTAAATAATATTTTATTTATGCACTGACAATTAAAGAAAAAAATGAATACGAGTCTTTAATACTACAGATTGTCACTATTTGTAAGTGATTGTGATTGAACAATTTACACGCTTTCAAACACTTTTACATGTTAATAATATTATTAATAAAAACTAGATGAGGTCGATGTTTCATAAACAACAACTTACTCTGCGAAGAAACACCGAAACAAACTCAGAGGTCTCTTTTAAAGTCCATACATAATCTTGGTCAGATCATGTGAGGACCAAGTAGATAAGAGTCTGAAATTATCTTTGGAGGAAAGAGCCATATAGATTTGAGTGGACTTGTTAGTGTACGGCTGTACGCACTCCGAACTTAAAGAGCTCAACGACTCGACGAGGACGAACAATACCACAGAAAGGAAATTTAGGTAGGCTGCATAAAGTACTAAAACTGCCAGACCATAATTAATTTAAAACTAACTGAGAATACTCACAATACATAGTTTCATTTAATAATTTAAATTTGTTAAGGCTTGTTCTTGAATGTGGCTAGGAAACTTATTATAATAGCGTATACATTCGCATCTAAAGCAAAGTAGTAAAAACAACAATTTACATTTATAACTTGTACTTTAACTTGAACATATGTTAAGTGGTCACCCTGATGAAACCGGCTCTGCAAACATCGACCACACTTATTTGTAGTTGGCAAGACAGAAAGAAAGAAAAAGTATTTATTGCGACTCGTACAGGAGGATCACAAACTAAATCCCACCCATCCTTCGAGCCAATATGGCCGTCAAATATCGACTGGACAATTGACAAGTTCTCGTTTCATGACATTTTAAGCCCTTAGGATTGGCCTTTGGCAAGCGATTAGGCAGCGTTGTTAAAACCTGTCAGAGATTCAGAGATTAAGGTTTTCACTAAAATAAAATGGCTGCTCACGGTGCAAAGCCACAAAATCCGGATGACTGTCAAGGAAAACGTAAATGTAGATAATTTTGATAAAGTAGCATGTTGTCTGAATGCAGCTTTATCTGTGGTTAAACTTAGGTGAGCTGTCAATAGTGTCTGCCATCATCATCATCTGCCTAGCCTTTTCCCAATTAGGTATGTTGGGGTCGGCTTCCAGTCTAACCGGATGTAGCTGAATACCAGTATTTTACATGAAGTGACGGCCTATCTGACCTCCACAACCCAAATATATACGATACCCCTGGTAAGACTGGTTGTCAGACTTTCGAGCTTCTGACTACCCGTAACGACTCTCAAAGATCCACAAATGACAGCTGGGACCAACGTTTCGAGTCACGGAGGGCTCTCGGTATGTGAAGACCAACCCATCCACAGACAAACCGCGGCAAGCGTAGCTTAACCTGATCGATCGACCTGTTATTATTTAGCCACGGGCCCCTGGCATCATTAAGGTCAAATGACAGCTCACTTCAAGCTCACTTTACCTAAGTTTTCACGGTGAGATCTTCACAGAATACACCGGCTTTTTTTTGTACCTAAAAAACCATAAAGCAGGAGTGATTTCGAAATTTGAAAGGATTTGACAGAGAATAACACGAGCAAGATGGAGTAAGAACTAAGAAGTGTATTTTTTTGTTTAAATTTTAATTAAACGAAATTAAAGTTATTTGCAAGTTTAATTTTGGTACCTGTGCAATATTCTGATCTTCTGAATTGGAGAATGTTTGGGTCCTCAAGAAACATATGGGGGATGCGCTATTATATATGCAATTTGTTTGCAATGCTCATAATAATAAAATCCTATTGAATGACTATTTCATGAAATATCAATCAATAGTGTTTAGAATATGAAATAAACTGACTCGTTCTAGAAATTACTTATTTAATTATCCAGTTTGGATAACAAAACTATGAATTAATATATTGATCGCACGGTACGTCCGCTGTTGACCGATCTGTAGACGAGTAGATAGACGAGTAGTGGGGCGCGGCCGAGGCTTGATCAGCTGTTTGACCCCTCCGCCCGCGCGTTCCCCGCCGCTGCTGGTGCACGCGTATGATGCGTGAACAAATAGGATTATATGAACTTAGAGGGTTGTAGGTATTGTTGATTTTAATGATTATAATCCTGCAAATACATACTTTTTATGGTTGCGAATCAAAGCTCAACATACAACCACAGATTATACAACCTGACACTGACCTGCAAATTGCAAAAAACGTAAGAAAATTTGAATTTCGCGGGCTACCTAGCGCATTCCTTTTGAAACAATTTATCCTTACACTCGAAGACAAAGTTACTTTTATTTTCTGGCCAGAGAGGCCAGAGAAGTATGATAAATAGAATAGGTATGCGTTATTCGACGCCTTCACTATGTTATGGTATCCAAATGTTGACTTACCTGTTCATACGTTCAGTCCTTGTCGGCGACAGGTGTTTTTTCATCGAGAGTTATGTTCGGAACCTCACAAAAGCCGGAGTTTTTATCTGAAAATATCACGGGATTTTTAGAAGCTTATCCGTGATCACAAGCTCGGAGATTATGAGGCGAATCATGTTTATTACGAGCTCTTAAATGTAGTTATGATCTTTCTTTGTAATTGAACTAATTATGTCTCAGTTACTTAAGTAGGAAAATTCTAGTAGGTTTTTTTTTTGTAATATGTGGCCAGATATCGTACATGACTGCCAGGTTTGGAAGGAAAAAGGGGAAGTATTTGCCCAGCAGTGGGATACAATATAATATAAGCTAACGAAAAATAAAATTGAAAAGATTTCTTTTAGATAGTAGATAGTTATCATCATCTGCCTAGCCTTTTCGCAACTATGTTGGGGTCGGCTTCCAGTCTAACCGGATGCAGCCGGATGCAGTTGTATTTTACATGGAGCGCGACTGCCTATCTGATCTCCACAACCCAGTTACTGGGTAATACGAAACCTCTTGGTAGGACTGGTTATCAGACTTTCGGGCTTCTGACGACCCGTAACCACTGTCAAAGATCCACGAATTATAGTCAGGACCAACGGCTTTCCGAGGCACGGAGGGGTCTCGGTATGTAAAGATGGTCACTCATCCACGAACCAACCACGGCAAGCGTAGCTTAACCTGATCGATCGACCCGTGCCGCTGTTATTACTTAGCCTCAAGCCCCTAGAAACACACAAGCCTATAGATAGTAGGTAGTTATTGTATTCAAATAAATGTTTAATGCCCGTTTTCACTAACACTAGACCGTAGACGACACATAAATGAATGCATAAAGAAAAGAGCACCGTTGAATGTTGAACGCTCAGCTTTGCGCCGAGTTTCAAATTCAACAATGCAATTATAAAATATTGCTTATTATAAAATATGCCGACATTCATTTAGAATCTAAAAATGAATGTCTAAATAAAAGCATTTATTATTCAAATAGTCCTAGTGTTAGTGAAAACAGTCATAAGTTTTAATCCCAATATAGATAACATCAAACAATGCCTAACCCAAATTAAAAAAAAAATAAGCGTTGCAAAAAAGCGTAGACAACAATCGAATTCATTTTAATGTCTGGGAACTCTTTTGTCTTTGAAAAAGAGTTGTTTGAAAAGTAAAACGACGAAAAAAATCAGCACGCGTTCACTTTTAAACAATGGTTGTAGCACACTGCACAATATTTGCTATAGGATTAGTGTATTTGTGTTTCTCATGCGATCCAGTCGGCCAACCGATGTCTCTGAAGCCTTGTACATTGTACACACGGCGACATAAGTATCAAGATATACATTTACAATTTTAGCTGAGCTCGCATTGAGGCTTTTCGTACACTGAGAAGTCAGCTTATATGATTTGCAGTGGCGAAGGGTGAACTTATGACAGAGGTAAGCCGGAGGAAAAAAAAATGTCAATAAACCGTTTCATTATATTTCAATCATGAATTGACTAAGAGTGGTTGTGTTCTGAATTTTCGAAGGGAAGCCGGCGGGAATCGTGTTGTATGGTACCTTCGCCACTGTTGATTTGTCTTCCAGCGTACTAGTTTCATAGCAACAAAAGAGAGAGACAAAAAGAAAAACTTTTAGGCTCACTTGCACCGTCTTCATTCTCCTTAAGCCCTTATCCCAATTTATTTCGGGTCGGCCCGACATGTCTTTTTCTTCCACACTTCTCTATTATTCGTCATCTCGGTAGTCATCCTCGTGCTAGCTATATCATCTTTCACACAGTCCATCCATCTTTTCTTTTACTCCTCCCCTACTCTTATAGTCCTCCACATTCACACTCCAAACTTTCCTCATTCCTCTGCATCTCCTGCTGCCCATACTATGACAACCGACTCCCACAGAACAAATCACTAAATATGCGTTTAACGCAAAAAAAAAACATCATTCTACATTCTATCTCTATAATCTTCAAACAATCGACAAGAACACGTGCCATTATTATGACGGTGTAAAAGAGGGACGGAGCTATATATAACCGATAGCACTATCCCTTTTTCGCACTGTAATCATGATGGCATTAGACCGTCATGATATGGCACCTGAATAATATTTTAAATTCGTTTAGTTCTAAACGTATTTAGTGATTCGTGGTGCAAGTGGACCTGCGAGATCAAGTTTTTATTACGACTGCATGGATCGCAACGGTTTTTAGTGCCACTTTTATAAGCTCCATTTTTCAATTTTACGCAGTTGACAGAAAAAGTGGAATGATGACATTTTTGATGTTTAATGATGACCTTTATGATTAACGTTGTTTTTGCCACTTGATATAGGTACACAATAACATTGACCGTTTGACCTACTCGTTAGATTATTAAATTGTGACACATTCTAGTTTCTTTACGATTGTCAAGTGTTTCAAGTCTTCCATGTAGAGTCCAACCGAAAATGTTTTATTTTTTGGCCGAAACCCAGAACGTAAACATATTTTAGTATTATCGATACGGTTTTCTTTTGTGAAAGTATTAAAAAATACAGTGTCTATCTTTTAATCATTACATACATTTAAACTAAAAACACAAGAAATTTTATACTTTTCTCAAATCCGAAGAACGAAAATGAAATTCGGTCGGTCTCTACTCCGGGGAATAGAGGTCTGAATATGTTAAGTGTGTCTTTAATCCCTTGTCCCTTCATCACATCCTCATTACAAAGTGCGTGCTCGTTCCTCACGCAACGTCTTATTAATGGCCGACAACATTATCCTCAGCATCTTGCAGGCACCGGTACTTGTTTGACACGATCGGTATCTCCTGACACCTGCATCTAGCTGTTGGCGCATTTGTATGTAGCACATCTGAACGAGTGGTGAAGGCTCGTCTCTATACTTACTTATCAGTTATGAATTTTATGGAAATTTGTTATTTTTTAATTAATTTTATACTTGTCTCGAAAAAGATGACCACAGACCATATTTATTGAGACCCGCTTGCAGAACAGATTGCTAACGTTTACTGCTAAACGTATTTATAACATCGCCGTTAGTTTGAAGATGACAGAGACCGAATAATGTTTTAAATATGTTTAGCGCTAAACGCATTTAGTTATTTGTGTTTCGGAGCAGGCCTAAATGTCAATCCTTTAGAGCTTTTTAGGGTTCCGTACCTCAAAAGGAAAACGGAACGTTTATAAGATCACTACTTTGTCCGTCTGTCTGTCAAGACCCTTTTTCTCAGGAACACGTGGAGTTATACAGTTGAAATTAATATCAAATACTAGGGGCTACAATTCCTCGAAGCAGTGAAAAAATCAACCTTCGAAGTCAACGCAATCAAAAGGTACGGGTGTTTATGTTCCGTTTATGCCGTTTAATCCTAACTTCAACAATTCCATGGTGTTAGGATTACCTGGTCTTAAAAAGTTGTATTGATGACTTTAATGATTAAAGTTCTGTAAATACATCTTTTTTACAGCCGCGAATCATATTTTCATCAACATATAACCCAATACTGACTTGAAAATTACAAAAAACGTAATAAATTTTGGATTTCGCGGGCTACTTGAAGCATCCACCTTAATAATTATTGTCATCGGAATCAATGCCATCTGTCAGGAAGGCCATATTATTTTTTGCTCATTGCGTGTCCACCGGTACTCACTTCTGAAAACCGATTGGTATCTGCTAACAAGACACCTGCGTTTACTCCATTTTGTTCGATTCGTTGTCGTTTTTCCCGAAAGTTTGCAGTTGTTGCAATTAGCGGTACCGACGATTTTTTTTGAACATGTGTTTACAGGGAAATATTTGCTCTCATGACTTTTATGAAAGTAGCGGTTGTGCACTTGTGAATATTCCTTGATGCGAGTATAAAGACAACGCAACGTCTTTTCTTTCTTTGAGAACAAGACTCGTAGCAGAACACGATCGTGCAATATAGGTGAGGTGATTTCTGTTTTGGTCCAGTCGATCTATTATAACGACACCTCACGTCAAGCTCCTCCAACTAAGTTTTCACGGAGTGAGTTTTACAGAATAGACTATTACTACATTAGATGTAGGTACTTTTCAATTACAAATGCTGTTATAATATTAATGAACGACTGTTCACTGAAATTGCCCCTGTTATCTGAAATTCCATCTCCAACCGTAAGTACTCTTTTGCAGAGGACCACACCGCAGAACATGTTTAATTCAGAGTATGCAAAATTAATTACGCAGACTTAACTCAAATAACTCTCTCTGAGTTTCTGTAGTTCATTGTTAGCGCCAAAAAGCTTATTTTCCGCTTCCTAGGCTTCATTCTCTTCAAGATATTTTAGTAGGACGTGAACAAAGCGTGGACTACTAATGTGAGTTTTATGTAGATGTCTTAGTGCGTTCATTTGGAAGACTTGCTGTAATTTCTGGTTTTAGCCAATATTGCGCTTTCATATCTTTCACAGTAATTACGAAACCTGTTTTAAAAAGTCTGTAGGCGTTCTCCGAATCTAATAGAAGGAATACTTTTCTCGTTTTGTGTGCGCATAGCGATCCTTCAGTTCTGCGAAGAATCACGAGCTCGCGAGTACTCTTGACAGTCGAGTGGACCGCTTCCAAAAATGGTAAGACGGCGTCTGCGCACATCGATAGATCCGCTAACACTGTTTCAGACCGCAACTCTTCGCATTACTTACAAACTTTTAATCTTATCTCCAGAAGTCTGTTAACGGTCTTGACATGGCGCGATTGATCGTTTTCGGCCGACAACAACTTAATCCAAGTTCTTAACTTTCGATTGTTAGGTAGTTAAGAGTAAGACAGTGACGAAAATATTGTGATAAGTTAAATAACAACCGATTTAAACATATCATACCAGTAACATATTTATAACATTGTTCAGCTCAGTTCACTGTATACTATAGCGGGCCTATAGCTATTTATTATAGTACTCCCCAATTTAGCCAATTACTTAACCATTTTAAAGTAAGTTGAGCCGTGTAAGTTAGTTATATAAACATATTGTAGGTCCATTTGACGGTATAGTGTAGTTATGGTCAAGTACATGATGTATACCACACACACGTGATAATAACTAAGATACTGGTTTCGATACTTTGTCCAAATTACGCACAGATATATAAACAGCTGTTTTAATCGTGATGTAGGGATATTGAAGCTAATTATAGGTATTATTAAATAAATAAAAAATGTGTGGGTACCTACTATACATATCTGTACCTACCTCAAACTGATCTAGGAAGTGAGAAGATCACGATGAAAAACCTCCAAAATGCATATCCGGAAAAAAAATCAGTCGGTGAAAAATTGGTGCTTAATAAAATGAAATTTATTGAAAATAACTTAAGAAAGACGTTATTTTTTACTGTGTTTAGGTAGGTACTCTAAATAATAAATACCTGAACATTATATAGATCATTTAATTGTTTTAAAACTGTATGCCCAGAGCAGTTGCGTGTTGGAGTTTTACAATTTACCACCTCGCAACGAAGCTCTGAGCAAAATGCAGAAATACATAAACTTCAAGGAGCAATAGTAGCAGAATGGTTAAACTATCCTATAAATGTGAAAGTGTGTCTGTCTGTCCGTCTGTCTGTTACCTCTTCGCGCTTAAACCGCTGAAGCAATTTAGATGAAATTTGGTATATAGATAGTTTGAGTCCCGGGAAAGACATAGGATAGTTTTTATTCCGATAGTTTTTAGCCGTTTTGCGTGGATGTGGCGCATGTTTCCCCCTACCGTTTATTTATTTTATTTTTTGTGTTTTTGTTCTTTTTGCGTCATGTTCACCGCAAATAAACGTATTTTCTTTCTTTCTTTTCTTTTATATTCCCACATGATCGACACTTAGGTATGCGGGTGAAACCGCGGGGCCCTGCTAGTTTCCTTTATATTATTAGAAAAAAGTGGCTACGATAGGAGAGATACTTACCTATATTCCCTGTTCGGAGGCCTTATTTGTAAGGCACCTAAAGGATAGACCGATTAAGCAATCGACCATTCTAAGACAACCTTCAGAAAAGCTAGTTTAGCTCATTTTGATAGACCGATTAAACGGCGCATTTTCTTCCTTAAGTTGGTATCGTTTTTCTTTTAGTTATAAGTAGTGTGTATATAGTTTTACTTTAAATCAATATTCGTGTGTACCTGCGGTCATGACTTGCGCGTGCGCAGCGGCGCGGGCGGGCGCCGTATCAGTGTCAGTGTCGCTTGAAAAAATATTGCCTTGCGGAAAATCTAGTTCAGGTTCGACCTAGTTCATTGGCTTACATTGTAGAAATACTATCGGGGTCTAGTTAACAAAGTCTTGAAAATGTTAAATTAAATGGTACAAATAGGTACACTTGTTTTGTCTTAGATCTTGATTTAGGAAATAACTTAGTATTTCTATTTCATTTGTTCTTAGGGCTATATTGATTGTCGCTGTATGTTCACAAACTATTCACAGTTATTGCAACAGCTACGAAGTAAATATTCACAATGGTTCGTGTTCACAGGATCTTTTGGATCCTGGCCAAAATTGGAACTAACGCCGCCATCTTGTTTATCCATTCAATTTCTAAGACAATTTGATCAATAAACCCACAACCACAACTCCTGTCAACGTCATTCGGGCGCCAAAGGATCCTTGTAGCACTCTACTTGGTTGTAACAGCAGACAGTGGCCCCGATTTTGTTGTTCACAAACTAAATTAAATTTAAGTTCAGTGCGTCTTTTCCTTTCTATTTCATTATGAAAAGGACAGAAAATAAATATTAGTTTAGTCTTGTCAAATTAGATAATCCACAGACAAGTTTAGACGTGATTAAAAAATTGGCTACTAAAAATACGTCAATTTACGTCAGGCGCTGACTAATTTGACAGGACTAAACTAATATTAATCATCTGTCCTTTTCTTAATGAAATAGAAGGAAAAAGATGCACTGAACTTAAATTTAGTTTAGTTTGTGAACAACAGAATCGGGGCCACTGACTATTTCATATTAGTGCTGAAGATGTCCTCCCAAATCCTTCCCTGAATCGTTAAGTATTAAAGTTGATCTTAAAATAGGAATTTACTTCAGTTTTCTAATGTCCTACTTCTGACGCTTGTTATAATAGAGAGATAAGACATTTGACATGCCTAATCTCCCCTGACATGGAGCGCTTATGAAAACAGAGTCTGTACTATAAGTTGGATGATAGCATGTCAGGGATTCGATGTAGTGTAGATATGCAAGCAGTAGTAAGTACATTCTTTAGTATTAGTAAATACTTTGATTATTGAACATCAAGAATCAAGTTCGATTCGATTCAGATAAAATTTCAAAGATGACGGGACTCAAAATGCAATTCTGCTAAAACTAAGTCTTGCCCCTCATGATGTTTCATGATAATAAAAAAAATCTATAGCGTGCATTGGTTTTCCGAAGTAGGTACCTATTCTGAATTAATCGATTTTCTATTTGATGCAATTAACTGAAATAAATAACCTTAATCTTAATTCATACATCCTGTTTTTATTTTGCTGGTGTTTTCAACTATGTATGTAGTACATACTTATTCGACACACACTTACACATACGACACAGCTTGCCGGCCATTCTCTTTACTTCTTTTGACTCTCGGTCTTGTTGCAAGATAATGAGAAAGCACGGGTGGATCTGTTATTCATTCAGCTAACGTATTAACGTTAAACATTTATTTCTTATCCATTTTTGTATCGTTAATAACTTCTTTGTGTTGAAAAATTTATTGTCAATGTACTTACTAATAAAGTGATAATTCAACTTCAACGGATATAATTTTAAGTTGTCGATGCCCCATTATGGGGCTAGCTGTCAATGATTGATGTCCGATCAATGTCCCACGGTATTAATTTCCCTCAGCCAACCGATTATATTTAAAGAAACTGTTCTCTTGATTCAAATTCGAGTTTTATAATATCTGAATAAGGTATAAAGTTGAATGTAGGCCTGCAGTACCTAGTAAACCCATGTTAGGCCGGAATTTTTCAAGTATTTTAAAGATTTTTCTGTATAGTAGGTAATTACGGTAAGTGGAATGTAGTGGGAACTTTAAAGTGTTAATGCGTAAATGGTTATTGATATGGTTTTTCGAAACTTTATCTTAAAGTTAACGGTTCATGCTTGTTAACACTGTAATGATAATGTGCGAAGTATAATTAATTGATGATTTATTATACTGGACATCAGCTACCGCTTTTGTTGTTTCGCTGATAATAATTTACAAGTAAAAAATCAACAACTTTGTGACAAAAACTTTTTCCTATGGCAACACTAACAAGGCGTAACGAAACGTAACTGTCAAGAGTGTAAAACGTTTATTTACTAATGTGGCTCTAATAAACTCTAAAATCTATCCAAAGAAAGATGCTACATGTTTTAAACCTGACCTACTAAACAGGAAAATAAATAAAAACCTCGCTCAAATCCCCTCATGTCAGTCTTATCACACGTATTATGTGTATAATGTATACAAAACAGATATTTCAAATCGTGCGTGTATTGTTTGTGCGAAAACACTGTCTCGTTTGCAACTCCGTCACGCAATTTTCCCCCGTCTGCGTAAAAATAACGGAGCGTGCGACGTGTGTTGCTATACTTCCCATCGTTCACGTAACACGTCATCACAGTGACATGTTACCCGTTCATATAAAAATTTACGACTGTACCTCACATGTTAATATGTCTGCTGATGGCGTTTTCTCTTATAAAAGGGAAGGTATTTTGTGTATCGCTAACAACGACATACAGTAGGACTCGTTACTGTCCTGAACGGGGATGTTCGTTTCGTATTTTACTTGGTTTTGTTTGGTGTGTTGTTCTACATAGTACATACAAATTTCATGGGACTAGCTGACTTGCATTCGAATTTCGAAACGTTTTTGTTTTGTGCCAGTAGGTATTTGAAAAATTGTAAGTATAAGTAATTGCTGCTTGTTGTTCTGCCTCTATGGTCGGTCGAGTTGGCGCCAAAAATGGTCTTTGGCAAGAAAACGCGACTTGACATGATTGGAAAAAGGTTTGCGAATTTTTTTGCTGACAAGTTCGGTTTTAAGCCAAGTTGCAGAAAAGTTGGTTAAAGTTAGAAAAGTCTATGCATTTTAAAAGCAAGATATTGCTATAGTTTCCTGTCGCCGAGTAAGTTTAAAACAGCCATGAAAAGGAATTGGCTATTGTTGTAAGTATATGTTGACGTTAACACACCTCAATATAGTTACATCGTTTTATTTTCAGCTCAGCTCATTTGCAATAATTCATAGTTTATTGACTTGCCTCTTCAATGACATTCGCCTTTCCAACATTAAGTCAAACATGCAAACACAAATAAAATTCTGAGCGAAAAAGAAGAATGTAAACATCAATCAAGAGCGTATCTAGTTCAACAGAGGTGCACCGCTATCGCCATTGAATGGGATTGCGACCGAACGACTTGTGAATTGAACGTGATTGAAGCCAGATGAACCGAGATCATTACGTATCTACTGTTGCTCTAGTAGTCCTGTGTGCTGGCGCATTGATGCAGTTTGATTGGTCGCTGCTTTGTGATACTAACTGTAGTTGAATTCAGATACTGAGAACTGTATTCTCTATTAAACAGACTGCTTTCTTGTGTGTCGTTATCAATAAGAATTTGTGACTGCATATAAACATTCTTCGTTTCATTGATTTGATTACAGTTGGCATACTCTTTCTTAACAGCAAACAGCACTTACACACTCCACAGAACCTCCTCCTTTTTTATATAATCAGACTTCCATAAATCTTCGGAAAATCACATTGAAACCGAATGAGGTTTCAGAATTTCAGTAAACTTTCCCTAGATTAAAAGAAATGTTCATCGGATTAAAATACACCTGCTACAGAATAAAATCTCACTTCACGAATTACAAAGCCATAAAACTTATAATGCCTGTCACGTCGTCCTATGCTTCAAGTATAACAGTACTTCAACACAAGTTTCTACAATAAATAAGGCTTTTACGAGCAATGCTCAGGGCTCAGAGGCACCTCGAAGACGTCTGCGCGTCGTCGTCGTCCGTATTCTCGCTTCCGCATCTCGCATTATCGAGAGAGCTTTACCAAAACGGTGTTAGCATTCGCCATTCGCACAGCGGTGTTTTTGTTGGTTGTCTGTAGGTGCACTTATAATGTGTCATGCATTATGTATGTGTTGTCCGTTTGTTACTTGACACTGTGAGAATTGAACGCGATTATAGTGCGGAGATTGTCGCTAGTTAATATAGTCTGTTTTTTATTGTTTTTGTTTCAGATATAAATTGGGTGTTTGTTTTAGAAATGAGTTAGTTGTTCGTCTTTGTTGTAGATAATGATAAAAACTTGGATAGAAGGCCCCAAAACCTGGCAAGTTCTATACACTTACATAATCCGTTTCGCTTTGATCTGTCGGGAGTTTGGGTCCAAAGCTCCTAACTGAATGAGCATTTCGAGCCACAGACCTTATTTAATAGACATTTTCGTTCTACAACAATTTGATCTCAATTTAGATTTTTATATAGACTGTGTCCTAGTTTTTCAGCCTCAAATTAGAAGCGAACAGACTCCTGAAATTTGATTTTAACAGAACTTCCGCTCATGTCTTAGTCCCCAAGATATTAATTCGGGAACTGTCTGCAAACACCGAGTATTGAAGTTTCTTCGTCTTGGTAATAAACTAAACTAGAACTACATAATCCTTTGTACAAGCGGTAGAACATGAACACTCGGCCTTGTGAATTGGTGCTTTGGTTAGAGCTGCGACAAGGGGGTTAAGGTCGGTACCTACACTTGTAGAAACCCTCGACAGTGTAAGCCACCCGTGCTCATTGGCGGATTGATTGTCAGAAACTAAAGGCCATGAGGAAATTTCTTTAGAATTTTTCAGTAGCAGCCCGAAGTATGGATTGGATCTGATTAATGGCAATAGGCTCGCCCCCTATTTTATTTATTTATTTATTTATATATACTTTATTGTACACCAGAAAATACTTAACAAAAAAAAACAATTATTACTACAAAACATACAATGGGCGGCCCTATTATGTACATGGGACTTAAAAAAACTGGCCACGTGTGGGTGTACTACAAGTACACTTCTGGCTAACTCTTCCGGGTATATTAACTCAAACTCAAAGCATTTATTTCAATTAAACCATTTACAGGCATTTTTGAATTGTCAAGAAGCCGGTCAATCGGAAAATATGAAGCTAGTTGCCCATTCCCAAGCGTAGGTAGGTATCTATGGAGAAGAACGGGCAAGAAACTCCATGGACACTCTTTTAAATTATATTTTTACAATTATTATATCAGTTACATCATTAATGTTGAATTTATAAATTATATGTGAGAACGATGTAAAAGAAAGACGTACGCGTTAAAAGCGTCCAAAGTATAGCAAATAATACGAAAACAACAAATATAAAAATAAAATAATATAAATAAGCCGAGGCAGCTAAGTGATGACCAGCCCGTTCACGAACATGACGCATAGATCAGCACCATTCAGCTCAACCATTTTGAAGGTATCTAAATGATCCACGCTACCGTCAGCGAGACATTTGTGTGAGCATGACATACTATCAGCCGCCAGGGTACATTCAAGTATATGAAAAACATATTACCCGGTAAATGGTATAAGTATAGGTAGTGCAATCCACGAAGACGCGCTTCACTCTTCTTCCGAATCGTTGTGGTTATAGCTAGTAAATTCCACTAGTGTTTTAGTTTTTTCGATACACGCTAATTACCCACTAATATTAATTAGTGTGTATCAACAAAATTAAAACACTAGTGGAATGTTGCAGACTTGTGCTATAAGCATTAGGAAAAAGAGTGGGGCGCGTCTTCGTGGATTGCACTATCTATACATAGAACTCACATCTGTGCTATGCAATTATACAATACAAAGGAAATTGAGTTTATACAATGCAAAGATAAGTCTTACAATATTTAGCAGCTCCAACAATATTTTCAAGTGTTAATCAATTAGTTGTAGTTGTGGAGCAGGACCAGCATACAGGCGTGATGTTATGTTATGATCAAGTTCGCGAGATGAAATGAGACCAATGAGCCATCTGCTTTTTTATTGGATGGTACAGGCAAATATGACCTGGTACTACTTCCAAGTTGGTTTCAACCATACTTTATGAAAAACTTACCTTGACCTATTCAGATAATTTATTATTAAATCTATTGACAGTCTGACAACCAGTCTAATGTATGGGTATAGTGTTTCGCAGTTACTGGGTTGTGGAGGTCAAAAAATCATTCCGGGTAAAATACTGGTATTCAGCTATAGTTTGGAAAAGGTTAGGCAGACTGATTATAATTTTCATAACGTTTTTGAGCATTTTAGCTCAAACATCTTGAAATACTGCGTTCTATTTTGTATTCTCTAAAGACGGTGGCAAAAAAGTTGACCGACAAAGAAAATGAAACGTATTTTTCGGTTTGCCAGAAAACTTAAATCTAGGGCATTCGCCGACTGTTACAGAAATAGAATTTCTTCTATTTACTAACTTTTCACCCGTGTAAGTTCTACCACGATACGAAAGAACTATATATATCTAGGTGGGAATAACTGGGTTATTCGTCGGTATCTCTTTAGAGTGTTTATTGTTGAAGCCGTGGCATATTTTCAGAGCCCGCATACATCAATTAACTTTCAATAAAATAGCGATATGTGAGGAGCTGTCGATGGTTCTCAAACTTTGACAGATCATATCTAGTTTATATCAGTTTATTTGACCATCTTTCTTTCTAGGATATCTGATAGTTTTGTCTAGTACAAACAAATTGGTTTCTAGCAGATTGTTTTGTTGTGTTACAGCTGTGCTAGTAACTGGCTTTGTAATTGACTTTACGGATCGTTGGGTAGTCAAAAGGGCACGAGACCCAAGCAATTTCGGATTTGAATAACTTAAATCAGATTTTCTCTAGCCTCTCTCAGCCAGGTTTCTGTTAGCTTATTAGCGTTATCTGTGGCTTTATAATACAACATTAGATTTAGTTCAGAAGACTGCTGATGAATTTGAGTTTTCAAAGCTTCCCCCAGTATTTTGCTGTGCCCGACAGGGTCTACAATGATCGCATCTAATGAGCCCACACTCGATATTTTTACTAAGTATTCAAGAGTTTCGTTATCTAGTGTCCAGGTCAGTCATTTATCTCCAGAATGCATTATTGTTATTTGCAAATATTCAAACTAAGACCACCAGAAGTAATTAACTATTAAAAGTTTCGGTTATCTAGCGTCCTACGAAACATCGCCATAACTTTTTTCACACAGCCATTTTAAATGATCCGCCATTGTAGTTATAACTCTAATAATGCCTATCCAATGACATATATGTGTGCTTGTTATTGGTTGTGAGGACCATATTGTCTGGTCCTCCTTTTAAGGTACCACCTAAGTACACATTGTAGAACGCAATAAACTATTGAATATTGAGTGAGTATTGATGCATTGATGGACTAACAACATTATATAAGAACTGTTGCTTCTATATATAGTTGCGTCTTGCGGCAAGCGAATCGGTGTCCTACACTAGTAGCTTCTCATGTTTCCCGTAAAGAACGCTCAAGTCTATAACTTCTGTCCGGCTGATTTCAACTCGTTTCCTCCACTTGACACTTACAACTTTCTCGGACGATTAACATCTAATACATGCTGTTTTCTTTAATTAATGGTCTATGTAAGTGTCTATCTCTGTTTTATAAAATGTAAGAACTTTATTTGTTGTTTTCCGGCCTGTTTCTTAACGGATTCCTTCGATTTTTAATATTGTTCGTTTAGATTTTGAAGTACACTTTTTTTTGAGCTTTTTCAAATTATTTTCTTGTGGTTGGTTATGTTATCTGTTAATATTGATGTTTCCAAAGAAAATTTATGGTGTTTTAGAGCAAGATTTTTGGTGTGTAGGATCGGTTTCCTTCATCGTATGTCTAGAAGAACTATAAATCACTCTAGTTATTCAATCCACTACCTCGTTGGTCTAGTAATTACAAGCGCTCCTGCTGAGCATGAGTTCGATTCCCGGGTCGGGCAAAGTGATATTTTTTCCATTTGAAATTTCTCAGTAGCAGCCCGGAGTCTGGATTTGTGTCCAGCTGATGGCTATAGGCTCACCCCCTATTACATAGCACTTATACATCGTTGGCGTAATGTACGTGTACTATGGGTGCATCTCTGCCTGACTCTTACGGGTATACCGATGTAATGCTATGTTATTCAATTAATTTCGGAAATTCATTTCGGTCTTTATATAAGGTGTTTCAAAATCAACTCTACAAACTTTAAGAGGTGCTGTAGACCATCAAACTGAACAAGTTTCACTATGGGACCAACTCTGAAATCAGGAAAAAAAAATAGCTGTTTCGTACAAAAGTTCAATACCTACTTGACTTTTTTTTCGTGATTTCAGAGTTGGTCCAATAGTGAAAGTTGTTCAGTTTGATGGTCTAAAGCACCTCTTAAAGATTGTAGAGTTGATTTTGAAACCCCTTATATACAAAGTGTAACGTTAAATGCTCATGCTATCTACTAAATTCTAAATCGATTTCCTCCAAGCCGGAAAATTAGCATTACTTTAAACTACTACATCTTCAAACATAATCTAGATTTGTTTCTGTACCTATCTTTATTACTCGCATAAATATTTCAATTAGCTTCCTAGAATCGTGTTGTTTATTACTTTTAAGTCTTTATAGTGTATCATGGTTTTCAATGATAGACGATTTGACTTCCTGACTGCCATCCTCGGGGAGGATAACTAGGTTAAGTACACCTTTAACGTCTGCAAAGTAGTACGTATCTTTAAATTCGTGATGACTGGTAACGGCCATTTTGCTGTCCTAAAGATTTATTGCTAGTCCTACTACCTCCGTGTAAGCTCGCTCATTTTATAGATGACTAGCGGACTGTCCCGGCTTCGCACGGGTGGACATATATTTCTTAAACATTTTATTTTTTCTTGCAATTAAAAAAGCCTATATTAATCAGTGATAATGTAGCATTCAAATGGTGAAAGAATTTTTAAAATCGGTCCAGTACTTTTTGAGCCAATTCGTTACAAACATACTTACATACAAATCTTTCCTCTTTATAATATTATATTAGTATAGATTTAAAAAAAGTGAGGATAGTCTCCTAAGACTGCCTTGCTGTGGCTACAACGATTATGGTTAGCTCGTACTAGCTGTCCGAATATCAACCCTGTATATATATGGTTGTAATCTGCAATCTACCTAGCTTTTTTTGCCCAACTATTTTGGGGTCGGCTTCCATTCTAACCGGATGCAACTGAATACCAGTATTTTATATAGAGCGACTGCCTATCTGACCTCCAAAATCCAGTGTCTGCGTAATACGATACTCCCTGGTTAAACTGGTTGTCAGACTTTCGGGTTCTGAAGGTGTAACGGCTTTCAAAGATCTATGAATGACAGCCGAGACAAACGGGGTCTTGGTATGTAAAGGTTCATCCATCCACGGACCAGCCTCGGCAAGCCTAGCTTAACCTGATTATTACTAGCCACGAGCCACCCTGTATATTATAAAAGTAAATTTTTCTCATAATTACCTGGCCGAATTTTGATAACCCTTTGCTCAAGGGTATACATAAGGTATGCCTACACAAATATCGAAACCGTATCGCTATTGGTCCAAAAACCGCTTCCCATACCTTGCCAAGACATTTTTACAATTGGCATTTTTTTAAATGCGCCGTAACCTCAAGTGCCTCTTGACTTTCATTTGACTTAAGCCAAGCTAAAGTCTTAAACTGAAGTATGTCGTTCAAGTGATGAGTACTTTTTAATGAGTAAGTAGGTACCCAAGATCTTAAGTCACCATTTTTAGTAGGCATTATGAGGCTGCTAAAAATGGAGAACGTAGTCTCATCAGTGACCGTTAAATGAAATGGTACAAGGGTCTAAGATTGTTATCTATTAGCAGTGGAGGATATTGCCTAACCGACCTCTAAACGGAAACTTAGTGGCTCTTATGACACCCTTCCATGATACATCAGACATCTAGGCAAGAATATACGGGGTCTTTTTAAATTAAAAAGCAAACATTCACACACAGCGAAGCGAACATCAGCAAGAACATCTTTTTCTTTAACCTGTATTGTCCCCCCCTCCTACGATCATAAGTCATTTTATTAATTTGTTGAACATAGGTACAATAATGATGTTATATAAAGATTGAATAGTGCACTATGTTCTCCCCCACAGTCTTCCATTCTTCCTTGTGTGTTGCCTTCTCTGGCCAATATCTCATAAACACCTCTAAGTCATTATGCCACCGTTTGGCTCGGCCTCCCTCGGCGACGACGTCATTGCCAAAATATCGATAGCAAAAGCTGGCGTGAAATAAAGAACGTTCTAATATGAAACCAGATATTAAACTCACGGAGCAATCTCTAATTGCAAAAGCACCTCTCGAGGTGTATCAGATGTTTTACGACTGACGTTTAAACTTTGAGCTTCGCTGCGTTATCGAGTGTTCAATCGGAATTATTGATCAACTCACGCGCAGCCACTGGTGTGGTCCTACCGTGACGCAATACTTCACAATGATGGGAATGTTGCCAGCTGATGCTGCTTCAATTCTAATGATTGTTGTGATTTTTACGACGTTGTTGAATGTTTGAATCACGATTTTGCATTGGTGTTTTTTTTTGTGGCTTGCGAGGCTATAAAAATGAGTTGATTGTAAAAATCTATTGTGATTTTTAACGATGATTTGAAGTGTTATTAACCTTAAAACACTCTTGCAAATAACTTGAAAATGTTTTAGCAAACAAGCCACATAAAACATACGGATACAATACATTCCAAAACTCTTTGTTTCCTACCTCTTGTCTTCATAAAACTTTGTGTCATAAACGCTCGATAACTTTTCCGTCTCTTTCAATAAAAGGCTCCGTCACCAGAGTTAGGCACCTGTAGCACCGATGAGGAAGCGACTAGTTAATGACGATTTTCTCGCTCACGTACAAAAGATTGTAGGTCCTGTGGAAGTAAAAGAGACGGGTACATACAATGTGGAGACAACAATACGACAATAAATAAAAACGCTGGCTATACTAATGCATCAGAGTATTTTGGAATTATCAGCTGAATCCTAGCAACAAAATTAAAAATGTTTTTTTTTTTTCAAATAAACTAAATGGTAGTGACGGGCCGGTTGTGGGCTTTGCCAGACTTTAACTAGGTATAGTGGCTAAATTATGAAATGTATTTAATTGCACTTTCGTATGCAGACTGGGAACGGCAAGGCATGCGGCATGAGGTATACGCAGTTTAATTTATTGCTGTATTGTCGTCTACCACCTCCACTAAGTTACAGTTGATCGTTAACTGATCACACCACTGCCGCCGCGTCGACGAGTGCTGGTTTGTCGCAGCGACAAGAGCTATCAAAGAGAGTAACGTCCTTTGGTGAGCAGAGCACTCGCTGGGAGACTCACGTGTGGTACGAAGTACGTAGTACCAAGCGTGAGCCTACGTACACTACGTAGTAGTTACGTACGTATACCAGTGGATAATAGCTCGTCGCCGTCGCGCATTCGCTGCTCGTAGCTCGCCAATGCGTTTTTAATTGTTAGCTCTACTCGCTTCTCGTTGCTTACCGTCGGTGGGATAAATATCTTACGAGACGTTTTAGTTCCAGAACAACTTGAGACCGTAAGTCCTTCCTTTCTACACAACTTAAACGATTCGTACGCACTCGACGTCATCATTTCTTTCCGTGATCGCTAAGTGTTGTTTTGTAAAAGCTGTTTTATTCGATTTATGTGCACGTACGGTTCCCTTTATATACTTAAATGGCACTAGTTTCAAAGAAACTATTTACATGTGAGTACGGTCAGGGGTTCCAAAGTTGGGAACTGTTAGATATTCTGGCCCGAACTAACCACAACTGTTATTAACTCTATAAGTTGAACGCTTATTTGATGTCATTATGTTGGTTTACTTTTGTGAGATTGAAAAGGGGAAGGGTGGGATTTAATCGATATTGATAGAGTTTCAAGTGCGGTGGGATTCAATTTCAATTATAGTCATTTTTTTTTATCGATTTAAAAAAATGGAGGAGATTATTCGGCAAGGTTCGGAAGTCGGTGTCTTTATCTTAGTTTTGTTTCCTTTTTTGCAAGCAACTTCCGAAACTAAAGTTATATTTCACTTTGGCTCAGTCGCAGAATGTACCTTTCGCAAAATGCACCCCATACGCAAAACGTACCATTCTCAAAATGCACCTTTCTCAAAACGTACCTTTCTCAAAATGCACCTTTCTCAAAATGTACCTTTCTCAAAATGCACCTTTCGCATAATGCACCTTTCGCAAAACGTACCTTTTTTCACTCTTTTACAGTGCTACAGGTAATGAAAATGAAAATTATTATTCAATTATAATTTAATTTTAAATGTAAAATCAAATCCTATCACAAAGTCGAACTAAATCATTTCTTTTTACAAATGTGTGTCCACCAAAAAAAATAAAAAAAATCATAGCGAGTACTAAGGAAATAAAAAACTTAGAAAAACAACCGACTAAATCAACTTTGTAATTTATCTAAGCAAAATAACATTTATTGTGTTATGTGTGTGCATAACACAATAAAATAATGTGTTATCGTTTTCGCTCGTCACACCTTCTGCTTTAGTGTAGGCTGTAGATCCTATTTTTTTCCATAGTACCCACAACTATTTTTTAACGCCTAGTTATTGCATGCTTGTAAAAATAATCAATAGATGGCGATAAATGTACTTGACACTTAAGATATCTAATAATTAAGAAAAAATCTAGTTCGTCGTTGCAACACAATATAATTTAACATTAGGTATTTGTTACTTAATTTTATTACGAAATATAAGTTTTGGTTTTTCATTATCTGTAAATTGTAATGCTGTTAAAGGCTTTCCGTTAACTGCCCTGACTTTGCCCGGATTTTGATATTTTTGGTCTTTAACGTGAAATAAAAATTAAAATATGTCCAATGTTCATGTTGTGTACCAATGATATTTTTTTACTAAAATATCATTGTTGTGTACACATTTAATCTTAATAAAAAACTCTAGAATTCTGTAATTTTAATTTGGTTTAGTCAATTTTCGTATGAAATGTAAGTTTTTGAGGTATTTTAAAAATTAGGCAAAGTAATGCCTCATGTCTCTGACATTACCTAATGCATTTGCTCCAAAATAATCATTTTTTTTTTCGATTTTTATGCTGCCACAGTGTAAAATGTAGTTTAATGCATAGAGAATACAATCCAATTTTGAATGACAGATTTTGGGAGTATTTTAGTAGGTAAAATTACTTCGTCAATTTCTGGACACCATTTTAAACAATCTTCATACATTGACAAAGAATGGGTAGGGTTTTTCAAAGGCAAAGTCACGATCACTAATAAATACCGTGTATTTTTATCAATTACAATGATAAACGATAACTCTATCAATGTTTTATAGAATAAGTACAGAACAAGTTAAAAATATACATATTTTAGAGATTTACTTGAAAAGTTTTCCGAAACTAAAAATAACAGTCTTGTCGCTCTCTAGTTCGACACACATCTGTCAAAAATTATGCATGTTACCAACATAATGCCACCAATTTAATGTTGCCAGATAATAATTCTAAAAACTGACAAATGTTTCGATTGCCAAGCAAGTAAACTGAAAAAGATATTTTGCGAAAGGTGCATTATGCGAAAGGTGCATTTTGAGAAAGGTACATTTTGAGAAAGGTGCATTTTGAGAAAGGTACGTTTTGAGAAAGGTGCATTTTGAGAATGGTACGTTTTGCGTATGGGGTGCATTTTGCGAAAGGTACATTCTGCGACTGAGCGTTCACTTTGTCGTGTTTTTTTTGTCAGCGTCTTTGCGTCATTATAATATGTGCTCGGATGTTGCCGTGTTAAAAGAGCAGTCAAAACTAACTACAACTTTGCATTTTTGGCCACAAAAGGATTAAAAAATAAACAATTTTAAAGTTTCAGACCGTTCAAAAACGTGCGCCCAGCAAAATTAATAGCCGAAGTCAACTCGACTTTTTTTGGATGAAAAAAATACCTTGTCACCGCCGATTCAATTTCGGGGAAAAATTGCACTACAAAATGGTTTTGTCCGAGAATAGCAAAATTCAATGCGTAACAATACAGGAGTCACGTTGCCGACCAGCTTGTGATGTTCTATGTTCTATGTTCTATGTTATGGGTTTGGTTTCCGCACTTAGTCCTTCAGTTGGACCATTGTGCGTGGGCCATGACGGCCGTCGGTGGTTATTCCAACCAGCCCACCTCCCTCCAGAAGCTGATTAGGTCTCCTGGTTTGTTTAGAACATCTGTGTACGATCTGGGTGTCCCGAGGGTTTCTGATCTAATCTGGGTGACACCTGTGCACTCAAAGAGCACATGCGCAACAGTTTCATCAGCCTCCATGCATGCTCTGCACAGGGGACTGTCCGTTATTCCTATGGTGTGGAAGTGTTTATTTAGCGAGCAGTGTCCCGTGATGGTCCCCGTCACCAGGCGCAAGCCTTTCCTGTCCAGTCGCAATAAGCGCCTGGTTAGCCTGCCATCTAATGATGGCATAGCTTCCTTGGACTGCCTGCAGCCTGGTGACGACGTCCACCAACTTTCTGCTTGTGTATGGGTGTGCTCCTGTAGCCACCTGCGTAGTTGGTTGAAGGGGATGGGCACGATAGGTTCCGGTCCACAAACTGACGTACTGGAACCTCTTCTGGCCAGTTCGTCAGCTGCGTCGTTACCTAGCGATCCGCTGTGTCCTTTTATCCATTGTAGCGTCACTACATTGCGGTTCAGAACAGTTACCTGTTCAAGCGCATTGTGACATTCTAGTATTAGATTCGATGTGATGCATTCCTTCCCTAGGGATTGAAGGACTGAGGCGCTGTCAGAGAGTATGCGAATACGAGCATCTGTAACTCTCCTGGCTGCTATGGAATAAGCCGCTTGTATTATGCCCACACACTCCGCTTGGTAGACAGTGTTGAGCATACCCAGCGGTCTGGATATTTTTATGTTGAGGTCGTGTGAGAAGACTCCGACTCCAGTTCCGCAGTCGGTCTTTGAACCATCAGTGTAAATTCTCAGTTCCTTCGGGCCTGAGTAGTCGCACTGCTCCTCTTTAAGCACTATATTGTAATGCTTTTGAGAGCAGTATTGTTTCGGGGCCTTGTCGCAGGGTGATGCCATCATTGGCTGCCATTTGATCGCATCTTCTTTTAGACGTGTGTGTTTGACCCTAGAATCTCTGCTTAGGGTACCTGATATATGGAGCCTAAAGGCAGCCAGGGCCGCCTGTTCCCGCACTATGAGGTGTAGGGGCGGCAGCCCAAGCATAGCCTGTAGGGCAGCAGTGGGTGTAGTTCTCATGCAGCTAGTGATTGCCACACACGCGAACCGCTGCAGTTTTTCGAGATCTCTCTGTGCTGTGCTCAGGTCTGTTCTGGGCCACCAGACTAATGAGCCGTATGTAATGATTGGTCGGATGACTGTGGTGTATAGCCAGTGAGTGACCTTGGGGCTTATCCCCCAATTCTTGCCAAGCATACGCTTGCATTGCCACAGGGATATGCTGGCTTTCGTAGTAATGTAGTTGGTATGTTTTGCCCAATTCAGCTGTTTGTCCAAGAATATGCCCAGGTATTTGGTTTCAGTTGATAGGCTTAGGGTTGTACCAAAGAAACTTGGCAGTTTTAGTGTTGTCAATTTCCTCTTTTTTGTAAAGAGAACTAAATCGGTTTTTGTGGGGTTCACTGATAGTTGGTGTTTTCCACACCAATTCTCTATTATTTTCAGGGCCTGGCGCATTAGGTTGCACAGGGTGTTTTCGTGGGTGCCATTTATTATTATGGTTATGTCGTCGGCGTAGCCTACGGTAAAGTAACCTTTGTCGTTCAGTTCTTTTATGAGACTGTCTACGACCAGGTTCCATAGAAGCGGCGAAAGGACACCCCCTTGCGGGCAGCCCTTCGCCACGATGGCCCTTGTGGTGTCGTTTACGGTTACTTGTACCGCCCTCTGTTTGAGCATGTTGGTGATCCAGCCGCTCAGGGGTGGGTCTATATTGTGTCTGTGTAGGGCCGTGCTTATGCTTTTGAAGGTGGTTTTATCAAAGGCGCCCTCAATGTCAATGAAGGCGGCCAGTGCTGAGCATTTGTGATCCACCGCACATTCAATTTTGGATACCACGCTGTGCAGTGCGGATTCCGTTGATTTGCCTGTGGAGTACGCGTGCTGTTGTTTGTGGAGTGGCTTTGCCCGTAGAGGCCCGTCTCGGATGTGTCGATCACAGAGCCTCTCTAGGGTCTTTAGTAGAAAGGATGTGAGGCTTATGGGTCTGTACGCCTTGGGTTGTGTGTAGTCGGCTTTACCCGGTTTTGGTATAAAGATAACTTTCACTTCGCGCCAGGCTTGGGGTATGTATCTAAGTGCTATGCAGGCCCGATAGATTTCTACCAGGCATGGTGTTATATGGTCAACCCCCCATTGTAGCAGGGCTGGGAAAATGCCATCTAGTCCTGCGGACTTATAAGGCTGGAAGGTGTTGATAGCCCACTTTACTCGGTCTTCTGTTACTAGACTGTGGGCACTGGACCAGTCCCGCTCCGTTGGGGTCCAATCGGGCACAGCTTCCCAGGTCCTGTCCTCTAGGACTTTGCAGTCTGGGAAGTGTGTCTCGAGTAGTACCTTGCTGGTTTCATGGTCCGTTAGTGTGTATGTGTTGTCAGATTTTTTCAGCGCGCCAAGAGTTCGGTCCTGATCTGTTGATAGGATTTTCCTTACTCTTGCGGCTTCATTATTGGTCTCGATGGATTCACAGAATTTCCGCCATGCTGTCCTTCTGGCAGTTCTGATTTGCTTTTTGTATGTGTATTGAGTCTCTTTGTATAGCTCCCAGTCTTCCGGGAGTCTGGTGTTTTTGGCTCTGTTGAATTGCTTCCGTAGTGTATTTCTGAGTTTACCAAGTTCGGCGTTCCACCAGGGATTTCTCTCACTGTTGGTTCGTGGTGCCCTCAGCTTGCAGCATGCATGGTATGCTTCGGTTAGGTATTCCGATAGCTTTGTTACAGTGTATTCGAGTTGTCCGGATTCTCTTACGTTTGTTTGTGTTAGGTGCCTAGCTAGCATTGCGGCTAGGAGGCGCTTGTACCCGGGCACATCGGTGCGCCGCGGGTTACGTCGCGGTTCAGGTTTCCTTGTATTAGTAGTTAGTGTGAAACGGATCCTTCTATGGTCTGAGCAAGAAGGTTCGTTTGATACGTGCCAATTTGTGATAAGATTTGTCGCGTTTTCTGTAGCAAGAGTTAAGTCTATGATCGTCTGTCCTCGGACTGTGACCCAAGTGGGCTCAGAGCCTCGGTTAACGATGTTAAGGTTAGTAGAGAATAAATAGGTGGATAGTACCTCTCCTCTGGAGTTCGATGCCTCGCTGCCCCAGAGCGGGTGGTGGGCGTTCGAGTCGGTGCAGATTATCAGGTCCAAATTGGTGCGCTCGCAGTGCTGTACCAGATCGGCCATTTCTTTCGGCGGGCAGTCTGTTTCCTCACCCGGCATGTACACCGAAGCTAGTACAACATCTGGGAATTCACCTTCGGTGTGGAGCCTGACAGCTGTCAGATCTCTGGAACAGAATTGAGTGAGTAGCGTGGTAGGGATGTCTTTGGGTATGTAGGCACAGGATCTAGGTTTGTCTGAGCTGTGTGTATTGAGGATTAGCTTACCTCCGATGTTACCGAGGCCGCATATTCTGTTGTTCCTGATCCACGGCTCTTGGATCAGTGCGATTGTTCTGGGGTTAACCTCCAGTGCCCTGCGTAAGCTAGCCGTGGCAGTTTGGCTGTGTTGGAGGTTAGTTTGTATAATGGAGAGTGGTGGTGACGGTGATGAAGCGGGGCGGTTAGTCGGTGGTGGATCCATCGGACAAAACCTCCGCCGCCTCCTCTCTGTACTGGTCGTCGTGTTGTTCAACCGGCGACGATACTAGTAGCTGCTCGTTCCAGCCGGGAGATGCGGGTGGTATGCTGGCTACGTCGTCAGCCATCGCCGCACGGGCCATGACCTCCTCGAGTTGGGCAATGTCGGTGTCGTCCGTCTGTGTCACTGTCTGTGTCGTTGTCGGGTCCGTCTTACTGTCCGAGGGCTGGATCGTGGGCCAGAAGCGCACGTATATCGAACCCAATAGGTACGATATCCGTCGCTCCCGCCCCACGATCTTTTCCACTTCCTCCGGTGGCACACCTAGGGTCAGATAAGTCCCATAGTTGTCGCCACCGACGGTAGTCGCCCTGTACAGTGACCACCTGGCTATGTTATACCACGTATTCTGACGAATCAGAATACTGTGTAGCCTCCCTATGTCACCCCTATAGCGGGGGACGAAGAGTGAGGCTCTGACACGGGTGGGTAGGTCTGACTGGCGGAGTACCGTCAGTGTGAGGTCAGTGTCGGGGAGTTTGAGTAGGGGTACGTTCCTGTTTAACCAGGTCAGGGCGTGGTCGTCCTCACACCAGACCTGTACAGTGCCCTCCGCTACCCGCGGGTATCCGCGGAAGGCAGGGAGTGGTGCTGTCGAGTCCGAGTCCATAAGTAGGTCTTCAAGGCCTGCTTTAACCAGCTCGGCCTCCTCTTTTGTCAAGTCTCTGGAGGGGGGAGGGAAGCAGATTGCTACTGCGAGCCTCGCAGGAATATCCTTCGTGGCCCGCGCGTAGGTCCTCTGCTCCCCCTGGGCGGAGTGGACCCTTACGCGTTTGGCGTCCCCCTGGAGCGCACTCGGTGAAGCCGAGTCGTCGGGGCGCTCCCTCTTTGCCGGTCCTGTACCGCTCGGTCCGGGTTGCGGCATGGAGGTGCCTGGCCGGGTGGTGGCATCTGGGCGTAAGGATCCACCTCGCCTTCCTCTGTGATGTTTGGGTCGGGGTTTGTCGTGGGATGCGTCCGTGTCAGTGTGAGCGTGATGGGGTCGGCTGGCGCCCCCGGCAGACTCTGTCGTGTGCAAGGGCTTTTCGCGCTGGGTTTCCCCTTCGCGTACTTGCCCCTGCACGCGTGGTTCCGCGTCCGGCTGCTTTTCGCGCTGGGTTTCCCCTTCGCGGACTTGCAGCTGGTCGCGTGGTCCCACGTTTGGCCGCTTTTCGCGCTGGGTTTCCCCTTCGCGGACTTGCGGCCGTTCTCTTTTTTCCGCGTCCGGCCCCTTTTCGCGCCTGGTTTCCCCGTCGCGGACTCGGGGCTGGTCGCGTACTACCTCTTCGGCGTCCGATCGCGCTTCGCGCTGGCTAGTGCCTTCGCGGGTGCTGCGCTTTCGGTCGCCTACTTTCCTCCTCCGGCTTGTGACTTTTCCGCGCTTCTTCAGCAGTCGTACTCCGTCAGCCGGAAGAGTGGTAGGGTCGCCAGGCTCGTCGACCTTCCCCGTCACTTTCTGTCCGTGTCTGTCGTTGTCTGGGTAAGTGATGCTGTTCCGCACGATGCTCTGTTGCCAGAGGCTTGGGAGAGACATGCATCTTGTAGTGGGTGTTGGCGCGTGTGTCGCAGCCGTAGTGGGATTTATTGGCGCGTTGGACGCAGCCAAAGTTGGAATTGTGGGCGCGTGAGTCGCTGCCTGTGTTATGGGCGCTAAATCAGCAGCCGGCCGCGCTGAAGAGCACGGCAATGTCAGCAATGTGCAGTTGGTTGCCCCCCCCAGAATACGTTGGGGGCTGACCGCCGTAGCGGTGTGGGATTCCCCGGCTTGGCCGGAACCCACCTGGGTAGTGTCATTTACCCGCTGCATTTTACATGTTAAAGGGGGTGGGCTTTTTTGGAATCGAGGTTACCCTTCCTCTGGGACCAACGGGATGTAGGGATAGGAGGGAGGGTGTATGGTGATAGGGTATAGGTTTTGGGGGGTCACCCTAGGTCTGGGATTTGGCCTAGGGATTTGGGGATCGAAGGGATTTTATGGATAGGGAAGGGTTGGAATGATTAGGATTATTTGGTACATGGGATAAGGTATATGGGTTACCCTAAACCTGGGACCTGGTGTTCGGGCACTTCTCTTGTCCGGGATCTCTTTCGAGATGCTCCGGCTACGATATCGACTGTTTGCAGTCGGTCCCGCAGCCGGAGTTGGGCTATCCGCAACCTGCCCACCCGCTCGGTTGCAGGAGAAGAAGTGCCCGGCAGTCTGGATCGCTCCACCACGGATGTACGTATACATTCGCGTTGGTTCGACCCAGCTAGCCCCGAGTCAGCTTGTGATACTGACAAAAAAGCGGTAAAGTGCTATGCTAGTTGGACTTGCAGACGAAGGGTCCCGTACCACGAGCAAAAAAAGCTGAAAAAAACACGTCTAATCATTGAACCAGATATGTAAATGGTGACTGAAAAAGGTATGAATAGTACCACATTGAACATTGAAGTTCGAAAAAACATTATCTATAGTTGTACTACTTCGTGTAGTTCTAGTGTTTATTAACGGAAACATGTTTATGGATGAAAATTATGTGGAAATTCCATTTACAATTATTTGAAAAAAAAAAAAAATGTGATGTAACTAAAAATTTAAGGTTTTCGGAATTTTTCCTTTATATGTGCTATTCAACATTGCTTCATGCCACATTTCAAGATTCTAGATCGACTGGAAGTACCCTTTAGGTTTTGATTCTCTCGCGAGTAGTTGCGAGTTTAAAAATATGCGGCTTAAATTGCTGTTTCTTTTGATTGCGTTGACATGAAAGTTTGATTTACAGCTTAAAGGTATTATAGACCTGAGTATTTGATATGAATTTCAATTTAATACCTCTACGCGTTCATGAGAAAAGAAGTAGTAACTTTAAAATTTTCAAAAATATTTTTTATTATATGATGTAACTAAAAATTTACGGTTTTCGCAATTTTTCCTTTATCTGTACTATAAGACGTTACTTCGTACCAAATTTTAAGATTCTAAGTTCACGGGAAATACCCTGTAGGTTTTGATTCCCTCGCGAGTAGTTGCGAGTTTGAAAATATGCGGCTTAAATTGCTATTTCTTTTGATTGCCTTGACTTAAAAGTTTGATTTTGTTACAGCTTAAAGGTATTATAGACCTGAGTATTTTATATGAATTTCAATTTAATACCTCTACGCGTTCATGAGAAATAAGTAGTAACTTTAAAATTTTCAAAAAAATTTTTTATTATATGATATAACTAAAAATTTACGGTTTTCGCAATTTTTCCTTTATTTGTACTATAAGACGTTACTTCATACCAAATTTCAAGATTCTAAGTTCACGGGAAGTACCCTGTAGGTTTTGATTACCGTGCGAGTTTCGAAAATTTGCGGAAATTTGCGGCATAAACGGCTGTATCTTTTGATTGCTTTGGCTTAGAAGTTTGATTTTTTCACAGCTCCAAGGGACAGTAGACTTGAGTATTAGATATAAATTTCAGTTTGATACCTCTACGCGTTCCTGAGAAAAGCGGCAGACGGACGGACGGCCGGACGGACGAACAACGAAGTGATCCTATAAGGGTTCCGTTTTTTCCTTATGAGGTACGGAACCCTAAAAAAAAGTCAATAAAACGTTTAATTATACTTCAATGATGAATTGACTATAGATTGGTTGTGTTCTGAATTTTCGAAGGGAAGCCGGCGGGAATCGATTTGTATGGTACCTTCGCCACTGATAGATTTAAGTAAATGAAAAAGACAATAGAAACTACAATATTATTTTTTCTTTTATGATAATGCCCTATGTAAGATAGCCTTGATCCTTGCCTAATATGGTTCAAAAGATACAGCCCAGTTACAGTAGGACGGACGGACGGATGGATGGACGAACGGATGGGCGGACCGACGGGCAGCAGAGTCTAAGGGCTCTTTCAATTTAGACGTTTCGTGTCGGACTGCTGCGCCGCTGCAGCGGTGCGGTTGTCGTACTGCGAACGGCTAGTCGATTTTTTCCATACAATTATTGCAGTTAGAATTTGCGACGTTACCGTACTGCTGTCTTGCGTGCGCGGCACCGGCGCTGCACTGCGTGCTTGGTGCTTATGTTGTATGGAAAAAAATCGACTAGCCGTTCGCAGTATGACAACCGCACCGTTTCGGCGCCGCAGCAGTCAAACACGAAACGTCTAAATTGAAAAATCCCTAATGGGGTCTCGTTGGCACCATTTGAGTACGGAACCTTAAAAAGTGTAGCGGGAGCGAACCGTGTTGTTGCCAGATTTACTGGCTGCCAGAGTTCCAGTGCCTGCCACTGACGCCAGGATTAGTTTAATGGTCATCTGTCGTCGTTCGATTGAAATCGCTCATGGGTTTGTAGCATTAAATCTCTTTAAAGCGTGGAGTTGTGATCTTTTCAGACGTTAGCCCTAATTAGTTTTGGTTTTTATTTGCTGAAACTAAATAGCAAGCTATTTACAATTCCGGAAAGTTTCTCTTCGCCAACGGTACAATTTGTCCAATCCAAACTGTTTGTATAGTTTGTATCTTCTGTATCTAGTATAAATGCATTAGTATAAACAAGGTGTAACATAATTAACGCAAGACCTCATACACCCCAATTAGAGTATTGAGTTAAAAGCTACAATGACCAAAATTTTTGAAGTGAAAACTTCTTTAGCGGCGCTGCGTATTTTTTTTGGAATGGATAAAAATCTCTAAACTCGCGTCAGGACACGTGACCTGATCGAGAATTCGTAAGACGGATGGAGAGAGGGCAGGCGGCGCAAGGCGCTTGCGCGAATGTTCGATAATTGTCATGTTTGTGTACGATAGCGCAATGAATAAATATTGATCCTACCACATAAATAATAATACTTTTATACTGATAACGAAAGCAATTCGTACAAAATTATTCTCTAACCATTCCAAAATATCAAAAATGCAGAACATTAATATTTAAGTTTTCACTTCTGCCGGCACTCCCGGAGTGCAACCCGTCGATTTTTTTTTTTTAAAGTTTGCTATTTTTATTAAGAAAATCGTGTTGACACTAGAATTATACATTTAAAATTGAGTCTCATTGCCTTGAAATAAGATTTAATTTTGTTTGGATCAATCGGCGGTTAGTATGAAAAAATACGTAATTAAAAAAAAATTGCTATATTAAAAGTCACTGAAATCGATTCAGTAGTTAATTATGAACAAACTATTTTCAGGACTTGTGTTTGTTCTGTTACTCCTTGTATAAATCTTTCGGAATATATTCTCTAAATGATGAAAACCGCATCAAAATCCTCAGCATGTTTTAGTTAGAAGAACAACGTGGTCACATTATAAACAAAGTCGCTTTTTCTGACAAAAAGTCGCTTTTTCTGACAAAAAGCGACTTTGTTTTATAATATTTAGAGACAGCTGATTAAAGTAAAATAATTGCGTATTAAAGTGCGAATAAAGCAGATTTAAATAATAAGCTGATATTTAATTCTGTCTAGACAAATTGTGTCTCAAACAAATAGGTTTTATAATCAAATATGTAACAAAAAAAACTCTAAAATACTCCGAAATAAATGATAAAAAGATTGTCACGGTCCATTTAATATTAAACTTCGTTACAAAAGAGGACCTCGAGGCGAATTTAAATTTATTATTCTATTTTAATTTATCCAGTCTCCGTCTAGACTCGCTAATACGTGTGTATTCAGCGGACAAAGAGCCCCCCCTGCTCCTGCAGTAATAAAGACCGTAGCATGACCTACACACAAAGGGAAGTTGCTCAAATGACGTCATAGGTACGATACGCTGCTTATTGTTGCCAGCGTAAAAAATATATTCCTGCCAAACAGAGCGGAAAATCATTATAATTTTTCTGTGTATTGCATTTTTGTATCTCCCAGGGAATTATGAGAAGGACTCAACGACTGCCCGCTTTGGGATCTTTTTCGCCTAATTCTCTTTTTTTTCTATTAAATTTTATTAAGCGAATAATTTTGTTGATGTGTTCATGCAATATTCATATTATTATTTTCCTTTCGAGAAATATTTCGGCATTGTTTTTTATTCTTACTTAGTAGATGATACATTAAGCTTTTTTATTAAATGTGGGTCTATGAATTGCGTCCTTTGAGAGCCTTATTTGAGATTGAGATACAATAAATAAATATGCGGAGCCCCGGGGTCCCTGAAGAATTTATTAATATCTTGTTTGATTATTTTGATAAAAAGGAATAAAAACATTTCATGAAACAAATATTCCACTAAATATTATACCGCGACCACTGACCGCGAATACTGATTAATTCATCAACTCGTTCCATATGCCTACGGTCCATTTAATGTCTTCCTATAATGGGCCGTGGGCATGTAGGACGAGTTGATGAATTACTCCGAATACTAGACCGGGTTTTTCTTCAAAATTACGCAACGGATTTCGATGCTGTTTTCACCATCATTTAGAGAATTTAATCCGGAAGGTTTATGTGTTACAATAATATTAAACTTACATATAATAATGAAACCAACCCGCACTGGGCCCACGTCGTGAATTACGGCCCACTCCCTCTCGCCGAGAAGAGACTTGTCCCTGCAGTGGGAACATTAAGTATAGTATGATTATGCATATAATAGGTAAGGAAATCTCGATATTTTATCAAATCGTTAAAACCGTGCGACGCAGGGGCGGGTCGCTAAATATAAAATAATTACTAAAGACATATCTGTTTAAATAAATCTAAACTAAATATACTTATCCGTTAAAGTGTTAAACTAACATAAAGTTTAGACTGTTTAAAACATAGTTTATACATCGTTGAGTACCGATTAACTGTTTAATATAAAGTAAGTAGTTATTACCATCTCGCGTCGTCAAATCACGTTATACGTCGGTTTGTCATTATACCCCACACTCAAGTTACTCCGAGAGTGTGGCCTGAGGTGTACAACGATATTTATTTTTGATTACGTATTTATAATACTTATCTACTTTGACATCGATACTTGTGTGTTTAGCTTTTTAATGTGATGAGGTTACTTTAATTTGTATAACTTATAGATCCTCAAAGATTAAAACGTTGAAAAAGTCGATCTGCGGGTAAGCGGTAACATTTATTTTAATAAAATTAAAATTAAATTCATTTTTTTTATATTAATATTAAATATTGAAATAATATTAAAATTTAATACATTTAAAATGTTAGAATGTTTACAATATTATTGTGATAATGTAGACAAAGAATGGTAATAAATATATCATCAGAATCAAAATCAAAAGGTAAGAAAAGATTTGGTCGTCTTAGGGGCCGATTTGGTGGAGTCGGAGTATACGCTTAGCTTAGGCCACTACGAGAAGCAAAGATAAGTAAAAAAAAAATGTTTAAAAAAAACTGAGACAAAATTTTCGCATTTTTTTTTTCGGAAATCTACCTATTTTATTCCAGTATAGGGTTAACCTTGACCATAAAAACCATGCAGGTTCTGAGAAGCATGGCCTTACGATGCGCGACGCTCCATTTCAGAGTTAGGAGATTTAGATCTAATATATAAAATTCTCGTGTCACAGTGTTAGTTGCCATACTCCTCCGAAACGGCTTGACCGATTTTTATGAAATTTTATCTGGGGGCACGGGAGTGCCCCCGCCAAGACGAGCCAAGCGAAGCGCAAGGGCACTACCTACCTTTTCTCGAAGCACTTCGTCGTATTTTTGAACCTTCTTAACTTGGGTTTGGATTATACCAGATAAACAAAATTTTAGGGATATGATGTCAGTGGTTGACTTATTAAACCTATAAAGTTTCAATTGCATAGCTCTTATACTTTAGATTTTATTGATATCTAAAATACCCCGATTTCGTCACTGATTCACTGACTCACTGACTCACTGATGATCATCAATATTCTAAGGTTCTTCCTGAAGTCCTAGAAAGCTGAAATTTGGTACGTAAGCTAGTAATAGTACACAAACAACAAAAAAATCTTAAAACTTGAACGTTTTACCCCCCCCCCCCCAAACCCTTAAACTAGGGGGTGAAAGTTTGTATGAGACTTCCGTAAATTTTGATGCTAGAGGTCTGAAAATTTATATAGGAGGTCCTTGTTATAAATAATAAGATATGTAAATATTTCAGGATTTTTAGTGAATCATACCCTACCCTTTAAATTAAGGAATGACTTGTTTCGGTTTTCCCATCCCATACAAACTTAATTTCATGCTTGAGATCTGAAAATTATACAAGTAATTCTTCTTACAAATTAAAACATAATTTAAAAAAAAAAAACATCCCTCAAACCCTTGCATTACGGGATAAAAGTGTATCATAAGCAACTTACAAAAAGAAATGAAATCCCACAAAAACATTTCATGTTAAATGTTGCCAAGACGAGACCATGTAGCTCGCACTGTCAAAAAGTAATCAGATCTCATGTATAGCCAAGCTTCTAACTCTACACGCCCTAACTCTACAAGACCTAACTTCGCAAACTACACCTTAGTCAAAATATATGGCTTGGCCATTTCGCTACATTCACATGAGCGTAAGGTGAAAAACCCTCATATTGTTATACAATGGTTCTTGTAGTAACGAAACGGCCAAGCCATATATATTTTGACTAAGGTGTAGTTTGCGAAGTTAGGCCTTGTAGAGTTAGGGCGTGTAGAGTTAGAAGCTTGGCTCTACATGAGATCTGATTATTTTTTGACAGTGCGAGCTACATGGTCTCGTCTTGGCAACATTTAACATGAAATGTTTTTGTGGGATATGCATATTCAGTAGGTCTGAGAATCGGCTACTATCTATTTTTTTTTGTTTTTGCAAATCGATGTTTGCGGGGTCAACTAGTTTTTTTTATATAAAACTCTCTAATATCCGAAATTGTTGCTCTAGTCGTAAACCATGAGATGGTAAATAAAATAAAAATGATGCTGATGATGATGTAAAATGTCAGCGAAAAGTCGTTGAGAGCGTTTTATAAAAAAAAGGTCAAAATTACATAAGAGAGTCCAAACGCCCGCACATCATCACTTCCTACTTAGCTGGGATAGGGATGAAGAAAAGACTCAACTAACAGCACAGCTGTCTGTTAAGTTACAATGGTAAAGATTGGTGTAGGTACCTAATAATTAGTATAATTCATTACTGTTGTTATTTTCATTTGCTACTTTGCCAAGCTCATTAGGAGAATTTCTTCCAGTATTTGAAACTGTATCTAACCTGGCTATCTGTTTCATCTTTTTTTAATCTATGCGATCACTCACATGACTCACGATCACGACACACACTAAATAAGTTTTATTTTTTTCATATATTTGCATATCTGTAGGACCCAGAAGGCGATAAATCACATTTTTTACTCACCCAAAAGGTTTGCAATCAAGAAGTCATCGCCATATTTCATAATATATTTTTTAAAATTTTATTTTAACACCGGCTTAGCCCTTATTCTGCCATCAAATTATGGCATGACAGAGTCCAATTATCACCTAAATATCGATATTTTGTTACGTTATAAATATTTTAACATAATATTAGAAGGAGTTATCGTCCAATTTGTCATCTTGGGACATAAAAAGGTGCATAAATACCTCAGTGGGTTGTTAATCTAAAATTATGATGACGTTCCAATAGAGTGCAGTTCATTTCCCATGTTAGATGTCAATTGGTTTCAATGGCATTCACATTAAAATAAGCTATTTATTTCGCTAACTTGTATGCTGGCTTTGAAATGTTAATGAGACCTGGTTTCTATATTTTCTATTGTCCTATGCGAATGGAGAACTGCGTCAATAATCATAAAATTTCTAGGAGAAAAGTAAACTGTATGGTTAGAAGACAAAATGGTTCTTTAAAGTGGACAGTTTCTTACATGACATTAAACATTATGTTAAAGTTTTACTAGATGTTTCTTTAACACGTGAATGCAATATGAAAGTGCCAACTGAAAATAGTTAAGCTGTGCTTACACACTCACGTCCGTCTCTGAGTCTCTTTGACTTCGTTGTAGTCATAGAGGAGCTGTATACACGGCGACACACCTTATCATATATTTCTAGTTTTATTAGATGCTACTGAGTAATTCCACATGGAAAAACCCAATAACACTCCGCCTGACGCGGGAATCGAACCCAGGACCTCACGCTCGGAAGTAGCATTTGCGACCACTAAGCCAACGAGGCAGTCTACAAATTATAATAGAAAACAGCGGGAGAGCTCGCCATCAAACGTAAAAGTTTGGCGAGTTTAGAATTAAGTAACACCTCTGTACTAAAATATCATTAAGTATATTAAAAAAAAAAGCAACTTAAAACCCCAGATCAAATTCCACTAGTTTCCAACTCTATCAAGAACTTGTAACAGTCTATTTTCCTCGGCAACATTTAAATATTATTTACAATATGGCGTAGGGAAAACAGTGAATAATTTTCTAATCTGTGTAAATCTATTTTGTCTATCTGCAGTCGGTAGGACTGGTGGTACTGGAAATGCTGGCTTCCTAACCTATTTTGTGATAATTGTGAATTTATTTGCATCTTTTATGCATCTTAGTAGGAGTCTCGGAGTTCCGTTTCGATTAATTTGTTCAATGAAAAGTGATAATGGATTTCTCCCGGAGTTTATGTTGTGCGTTATCTGAGAGAGCTCGTAGCTCGATGATTGATACTCTCAAGATTAGTGGCGTTGCTTTGAAGGCTTGAACTAAGTTTATTGAGACCGATTTTAGCTGTGAATTACGAGGAATTATGTGCTTTGACTGTGTTTTGCCAAGTGCGGGGTTGTATGAATGTCACATTTTAAACATTAAAATCTTTTTTCTATACAAGGTGACGCGCAAACTGTAACCATGAATTCAGTACATGATTCTAGCGTACAAATGTTTTGTCGGTTATAAAAAAACAGCTGTTTCATAAAAAAATGCAAACCAAAGAGGTGAAAATGTATAGAAGAGCAATTTTATCTATACAGGGTTACTTTTCAATGACCATCCCATGGAGAAAGCTGTTTAGTTTGATGGTCTGTACCACATCCTTAAATTTGGCTGGTCATTGAAAAGTAACCCTGTATATCATGTTCTGAATTCATGGCTACAGTTTGCGCTTCGATATTCCCCTGTCAACCTGTATATTGTTTATTTTTGCTATTTCAAAACCCACTGTTGCTAAAACCGTAAAACACACAAATTCTTGTTGTCAACAAGATGTTACTAAACAAACGTCTAATTTTTTCCCATTTTGTTTCAGGTCAGTATATTGCGAAAAACTAACGAAAATGTCTTAGAATAAAAATAGGAGAAGAAATAATTTGCTTCATCGGTAAGTATTTTTTATCATAATCACCTTCTTGTTTACTGGTGCGTGTCGCCGGACGTCAGTAGACTTTTTTTATGAATTTACAAACCAATTGGGATACAAAGAAATGGTCGGACCACAGCGATCGATTAGCAAAAACCTATGTCATTGTACGAGGCGTTGTCAGTCGTTTTTGTGGCTATTTCGCGTCCGGTATAAGTTTCTAGCTAGACTAGATTTTACTCCAGTCTGAATTTGATTCGGTTCCTACAAAGATTTTTTATGTTTCGTATTATTCGATGGTTTTGTCGAACAACTTCCTTATTTCCACTGATTCTATGTAAAGTTTTTTTTTTGTGTGAAGGCAGATGCTGTTTTTTTACGCTCTACATATATAATCGCTTTCACGATAACTAAAACCGACTGCGCTTTACTTAATTAATGTCCATGGTGGGTTGTCTTGCCGCGGTCGATTTGTGGATGGGTGACCATTTATTACATATCGAGACCCCTTCGTACCTCAGAAAGCACGTTAAGCCGTTGGTCCTGGCTGTCATTCGTAGATCTTTGACGGTCGTTACTGGTAGTCACCAGCCCAAGTCCGATAACCAGTTTTACCAAACCAAGGGATATCGTGTTACCCGTATCAGGTTGTGGTGGTAAGATAGGCAGTCGCTCTATGTAAAATACTGGTATTTAGCTGCACCCGGTAAGATTGGAAGCCAACCACAACATAGTTGGAAAAAGACTAGGCAGATTGATTGGTGTGTTGTTTTATGGCATCTCGGTCGTTCTACATTCTTATCTCATTCATGATCAAAAACTGTTACCAGCCTGGTATATATAAGGTGTTAAAAAATTAACCCTACAAACTTTAAGAGGTGCCAAACTTTTAGACCATCGTACTGAACAACGTTGGTTTCATAGTGAACTATGAAACCAACTCTGAAATCACGAGAAAAAAAATTACAACAGTTCAATACCTACTTAACCAAAATGTATTATACTTACAGCTGATTTTTTTTTCGTGATTTCAGAGTTGGTTTCATAGTGAAAGTTTCAGTTGTTCAGTTCGATGGTCTAAAGCACCTCTTAAAGTTTGTCGGGTTAATTTTTTAACATTTTGTATAAATATATCATGATTCTCGAAACTGTCGCATAATTAATAATAATAACAAACATGAATCAATATTAAAATATGAGTCAAATTAAAGACAATAAATCACTGCTGACCTGGTCAACCTCATCAAAGGCCATTAATTTAAAATTTACATGGTATTATCATAATAAGCAGTCATCAGCGCATTAATCGATACTTATATGTCATCACTTCAATCAATATTTTTATATCGATAGCGCTGCCTCTACTAGAAAGTTAAACTCGAATTATTTTCACTACATTAAAATGACAGATGCTTTAAATGTCTCTTTGAAAAATATAAAAGGTATAATTATTAATTAATCTGCGAATATGATTAATGAGTGATGTGCATGGGAGAAAATAAGTAAATACTTAAATAAAATCTGTAAAATTGGTGTACATATTGATAGGTATATAAGTATAATAAGTGAAACATCTAAAATATAATAAAAATGACCAAAATAATTTTACAAATTGATAGATAAGTAGCGCCCAGTTGTAATAGTTTACTCCAGGAAATTTGAAAATTCAACCACAATATACGTAACTTAGATCTTTGTTCTTTGCATGAAATAAAATGACCATAATAATTATAATGCTGGTTCTTTTGGACGCGTGTTCAAAATCGGAACTAATGCCGCCATCTTGGCTTGTCAATACAATTTCTGGGATCATTTCACTAAATGTTTAACGATCTTTGTAGGACTCTAATTAGCAGTCATCAATCGCTACTCTTTTACACATAGATATTTTCCTATCGATAGTTCTGCCGCCTAGTTGACTAAACACGTAACTTGGATCGTCTTAGGACAGTCGTCGGCGTGACAAATGTGTCAATTGCTGGCACCGGATGTTGGGTCAAGCGCTGTCGGACAAATCGTGTGTGTCAGCCCTGACGGCCGCTCGTTTGTGACCGTGGAGGGATATCGTTTGTATTAGAATTTGGAGCAGGGTTGTCACTTTCAAGAATAAAAACATAGATAGTTTGATAAATTAAATTTTTAAAACTAGCTGTGGTCTGCTCCCTTGTAGGTATTTTGATTTGAGTAAAAACAAGGCTTTCTTCATGTAGTGAATAACATAGAATCTAAGCTAGGTTCAATCTTATTATCAATGCAAACGCTCAGTCAGAACAGAAAATAACAAGGAAAAATCTCTCCTTCTCAGAACTGCGTGAAACTCGCAAGACGTGACATAATGAAATCGTTTGCTCATTGCTTGTCACTTGGGTCATGCCGCATGCGGTCATGCACAAAGTATTCGGCACATACTCTCACACATTATACAATGACATTCTTTAGCTTAATGTCAATTGTCCATGAGACCATCACCACGATCTACATTTCACACGTCGATTTTAGATATTATACCTGCATTCTTCTAATATCTACCTAGCCTTTTTTCAACTGTGTTGGGGTCGGCTTCCAGTTTTACCGTATGCAGCTGACGTGGAGCGAACCCCTACATTGTTCTCTACCTACAATTTGTTTTTATACTGCTCTTTATGTGCTCTGTCTCTCAGTTGAAGATTTTAGTTCTGGTCTCGTTTGAGGTTACCTTATTGCCGTATACCGGGTTAAATGTTGAGGAGATCCACTGCGTCACCTACATCCATAAAACCTATCATAGTCTTCCACTCGACATAAGGATCAAAGCTTTATTCAGCTAGGGCAGTTCATCCATGCTACGTTTGCCGATTTACGGACTCTGGTCTCCGATCAAGGACTCAATTGTTCCTACGACATTCGGAAGACATGACCAGACAATCACTTTACGTACCTTGTTAACTCGGAAGGCTATTTTGTTTCAAATGCACAAAAAAAACACAAATTGCGGATGTTATCAAAAAGCAGCTAAGCCTAAATGGAGTCCCGTTTAAGCTGAATGCATTGTGGGCTAAGACCACCGCAACATGGGAAAAAAACGTCCAACGGCATTGCGAAAGACCCAGGCGTAGATGATGGGACGAACTTTAAGCTTATTGGCGGGATTGGTCCATATTGCCTCAGGATCGAGTTGAGTCGGAAAGGAAAGGGAGGCCAAAGCCCTGTAGTGAGACAATACAAGCTGATTATTATTATTAATTCCTTCAAGAACGCTGATCTTAGCTCGTCATAATATTAAAAACAAATAAATCTCCCCTTTGGCAACCCTACAAACTCCATCATAAGGGCTGTCAGGGTGTTTACGGCCGGGTTATTACAAGACGGATGTGTCAAATGGAGGGCGCTCAGTTCACACGATTATGAAGACCCTGCCGATGGTCAGTATATAAACGGTTTTTAGGGTTCCGTACCTACCCAAAGGGTAAAACGGGACCCTATTACTAAGACTCCGCTGTCCGTCCGTCTGTCTGTCTGTCTGTCCGTCTGTCACCAGGCTGTATATCCTGAACCGTGATAGTTAGACAGTTGAAATTTTCACAGACGATGTATTTCTGTTGCCGTTATAACAACAAATACTAAAAACAAAATGAAATAAATATTTAAGGGGGTTCCCATACAACATACGTGATTTTTTTGCTCGTTTTTGCTCGATATTGATAACGGCAACAGAATTGATAACAGAACTGATATTGATAACGGTAAGAATATTTATTTATATATTAACTTTCAAAATAAATAATTACATTACAATAAAACAAATATTTAAGGGCAGCTCCCATACAACAGGCATGATTTTTTTACCGTTTTTATAGATAATGGTTCGGAACCCTTCGTGCGCAAGTCCGTCTCGCACTTGGCCGGTTTTTTATGTAACACTGGAATTTGTCACCTACCTACCCTACGGAACGAATGATATTAATTACGTCTCGTTTGTGATTTGTGCTTAGGAAAATGGATTTTATTGCTTTTGGGCAACTGTGTTATTTTTTGAGGAGTGGTGGCTCAGTGGTAACGGCCTCGACTTACAAGTTGTAGGTCGTGGGGTCGATCCCAAGCAGGCACTTTACTTTGTGTTAATTATTTCATAACCACTGCTCTCAAAATGATGAAGGACAACATCGTGACGAAACCAATATGTCATAGAACCGAAAATTCGAAGATGTGACACACACATAACACTTACTGGGCCCGCGTGGTGGATTGTGGCCCACTCCCTCTCACTGAGAGGAGGTCTGTGTCCAGCAGTGGGACCATTAAGTATAGGTAAAAAAAACGTATAGAGTAGTTTAAAATGTAGTCATAACAAAATGAAAAAATATGCAAAAATGAATAGATTAATTAAAAAATGTAATCAATTTAGGAAACAATATAAACACTTTTCCAAAAATATTCCACTGAGGAGAGAACGTGTTGATCTAATGAATAAATTAAACAATTATCAAATCAAATTAGAAGACAGCAAAAAAATCTATGAAATTGATACACAGCGCTTACAGTCTGACATACAGGTACTTGAGGGCAGACTTAGTTCCCTTTACGTTAAATATGTGGGTTCTCAGAACCAAATTAAAGAACATATTCTTGCTGCTAATGAGTTAGTTATGTGTCAGTGTACTTGTCAGAAGGTTTCAAACCCTGTTGCTGTCCAGCATGAGGCAACGGAGGACCCATCCCAGACTGAGTTTTTGTCTCAAGAGTGTAACCTTGACCAAGGTGTAGCTGATATAGTACAGGATCAATCTCAAGGGGTACAGCTTGAGATTGGTAGCTGTCCATCTTTCAGTAGCCATGATTGTTTTGATTCAATTATGTTCTCAGATAGTATAGGACGAGGTTTAGGTAAATTAATTAGTAACAAAATGAGTTATTCTACTCAAAATTATTGTATGCCAGGGTCAAATTACAAACAAATAATGGCATCAGTAACAGGAAATGTATTTAATCCTAAAACCAACATTACTGTATTTGTAGGTAACAGTTCTAAGGTCAAAAAATATGAAATCACTGACTGTGTAACTGAGTTGTTAAAGTTAAATTGTAATAAAATAATATTGTGTGCTTTCCCATATTTTGAAAAATTGACAAATAGACAAAATAATTATATTCATAAGCTTAATAAGCATATGAACTTTTTAGTTAGTCATTATAGTGACAAGCTTGTATTTTTTGACACCAACAGTTTTATAGAAACTTTGAAGTCGACTAGGGATACTGTGTATCTGCCTGTTAGTTTTAGACACTTAATAGCAAGGCTATTAGCTTTTTATATAAACTCAGACATAAGTATTATGTCGAAGTCTTGTATTATTAACACAGCAACAGTTAGTAATAATACTAATAATAAGGTGGTTAACCTGAATGAATGTAGCTCAAATGCTATAAACATTTATACCAATTGTACGAAGGAGGTTCCATTTCCCTCACGCACTATGAGCTCACTGCCTGGTGATGACTTTGAAGTCTTGGGGTTAACTCCGGATAATCTTTTAAACTAGTTTGTAAGACAACAGAAGGTACCAGTAATAATATTCTTATACCTAACAACAACAAGGTATCTTCTTGCTCTAAAATAAATAAACATCAAAAAGGAGATCAGCAGAATGCCCTGAAATTATTTCATCAAAATATTCAAGGCATTTCTTCCAAATTATTAGAAATTGAAATGTTTTTAGAAGAAACAAAGTTTGACATTGTTTGTTGTACTGAACATTGGTTAAAGGATTACCAAATGCTAATTAATTATGAGAATTATAGTGTGGGCAGTTGTTTTAACCGTAAATCTATGCTTCGTGGAGGTTCTTTAATCTTAATTAAAAATTGTTTAAAATTCAAGCAACGAAATGACATAGTGGGTTTATCAATTGAACATTGCATTGAACTATCCTGTGTTGAGCTAGATAAGCATGTTGTAGTGTGCGTTTACAGACCCCCTAATTATCAGAACTTTTCTTTATTTGAGTCAATAATGGAAGATGTCCTAGCGAAACTTGCATCCAATAACAAAGCCACAATTATTTGTGGTGATTTTAATATTAATATTTTGGAAAATAATACAAATAGCAGTAGATTATTAAGCCTTTTCAAATCATTTAATTTAAGTAATGTTTTTACAGAACCGACTAGAGTAACGCCAACTTCTGCTACTTGTATCGATAATGTCTTTTGCGATTGTGATTATTTAGATAAAGCCATCGTAAATTATCTGCCGTCTGATCATAGTGGACAAACGGTAACTTTTAAGTTTAAAACACCTTTGCAAAAAGTGCAAATACAATTTAGACCAATAACGACTAGTAAACTAAATAGATTCAATAGTGCTCTAAATAATAAGTTGAATGATCTGGGCCTTAATATGGATGATGCAAATAAATTGTACGAGGTTTTCTTTTCAGTAGTGCACACTCAATTCAATAAAACTTTTGAAAGGAAAACAAAAAATATTTGCCCTAATTTTATATTTAGTGACTGGGCAACTAGAGGTATTAGGATAAGTAGGGAAAGACTGTTCGAGCTGTATGGCCTTAAGCCTTACATCAATACTGAAACTTTCAGCAAGTATGTTAGTACATATTCCAAAATCTTTAGAAATACCTGCAAAATAGCCAAAGCCATGTACATTAGTAACAAAATAAAATCAGCAGAAAATAAAATAAAAACAGTTTGGAAAATCATAAATAACGAAACTAGTAGGAATAAAAAACGGAACACTGATTACTCATTGGAGACTTCACGTGGTGCCATAAGCTCTAACTTAGAAGTAGCTCAAGAATTTGTAAATTTCTTTACTAATATACCATTAAAAACGACGGAAGCTTTAAATTCCTCATCCGACGTATCAATTGATTTATTAAGAGCTAACGTTCCAAGCTGCCCGGTTGAATTTAAATTTAAACATATAAACCCCATGATAGTTATTAAAGCATTTCGACAAATCAAAATTAAATTGACCGAAGATCTATGGGGAATGTCTATTAAAGTTTGTACATCCATAATCGAGACTGTAGCACCATACTTAGCTTTAATATTTAATATGTGTGTAGATCAAGGAGTCTTCCCAGATTTAATGAAATACAGTAAGGTTATTCCACTTTTTAAATCTGGGGACAGTAAAGACACTAATAATTATAGACCAGTATCCGTGTTGCCGGTATTCAGCAAGGTATTCGAAAAGGTAATGCTCAATCAAATGCTTAATCATTTCAACAAAAACAAAATCTTACACGATCAGCAATATGGTTTCACCAAAGGACGTTGTACGACTGACGCCGGTGTCACCTTATTAACACACATATTTACAGCGTGGGAGGAGGCCCAAGATGCCATAGGAATCTTTTGTGACCTCTCTAAGGCATTTGACTGCGTTAACCATGACACCTTGCTCTTAAAACTTAAGCATTACGGATTAGGTAAACTTGCGCTCAGTTTAGTAAAATCGTATTTAAATGATAGACAACAAAAAGTGCAAATAAATGGTGTCAATTCACTTGGTCTAAAAGTAGAAATGGGTGTTCCACAAGGCTCGATATTAGGTCCTTTCCTCTTTTTAGTATACATTAATGATTTACCCCATTTATTAAAAAAACAACCACAAATGGTGTTATTTGCTGACGATACTTCATTAATTTTTAAGATAAGTAGACGTGCTCCAAATCTTGACGACGTAAATAACGCCCTACTGCAGGTGCATAATTGGTTCACCGCTAATAATTTAGTATTAAATGGGAAAAAAACTAAATGCATACGATTTTCTTTACCGAATGTTAAAAGTAGTGATTGTGACATAGTATTGAATAAAGAGATACTAGAATTCGTCGATAAAACTGTTTTCCTGGGGATCACGCTCGACTCAAGGCTGCAATGGGGTCCTCATTTAACATCTCTTGCAGGACGGCTTAGTTCAGCAGCATATGCTGTAAGAAAAATCCGTCAATTTACTAATGTAGATACCGCGAGGCTAGTCTATTTCAGTTACTTTCATAGTATCATGTCTTACGGTATTTTATTATGGGGACGGGCTGCAGATATCGAGTCTATTTTTATTCTGCAGAAAAGAGCCATCAGAGCAATATATGGCCTCCGCAGGAGCGATTCTCTAAGGGAACTGTTTAAAGACATTAATATCATGACAGTACCTTGTCAATACATCTATGAAAACATCATGTACGTAAGGAAAAATTTAAATCTTTTCAGTAAAAGAGGTGAAAGACACACCTATGGGACTAGAAATAGGGACCAATTAGTTCAACCAGGTTTCAGATTGGCTAAAGTAGACTCATCCTTCATGGGGTACTGTTTAAAATGTTACAATAAAATACCCCCCCACATACTCCAACTCAATGAAACGAAATTCAAATCTTGCATAAAACGCACACTATGCAGCCAAGCATATTATAAGTTGGGGGATTACATCGCTGACAAAAATGCTTGGCTGAACGCTGGTCCTGCTCCACAAGGGCGCATAAACTAATTAATTAGCATTCGAAATTATAGTTGGAGCTGCTGAAGATTGAAAAACTATCTTTGCATTGTATAAATTCAATCTCTTAGTATTGTATAATTGCATAGCACACGTGTGAGCACTATGTACCTAAACTATAAAGCTACCATTTACTGGGTACGTCTTTAATTGACTTGAATGTGCCCTGGCAGCTGAGAGTATGTCATGCTCACTCAAATGTCTCGCTGATGGTGGCGTGTGTGTTGGATCATTAGGTTCCCTTCAAAATGGTTGAGCTGAATGGTGCTGATCCATACGTCATGTTCGTGAACGGGCGCCGTCAGTAGGGACTGGTCATCTCTTAGCCGCCACGGCTTATTTTAATTTATGAATTGTTCTTTTTAGTACGGACGCCTTTAACGTGCACGTCTTTCTGCATCGTTCTCACATGTATAATTTCAACATGAATGATGTAATCAAGATTGTTGTAACAATTTTATGATTTAAAAGAGTGTCCGTGGAGTTTCTTGCCCGTTCTTCTCCACAGGGATCTACGCTTTGGAATGGGCAACTAGCTTCATCTTTCTGACTGACCGACCCTTGACAATTCAAAAGTGCCTATAATTGGTTTATTTGAAATAAATGCTTTGAGTTTGAGTTTGAGTTTTAGTTTAGGCTGATTATTTATTTATTTACAGGAAAACCAAAAGCTATAACAGATAAATAACAATTGTATATGAGACGTAAAGCCAATTACAGGTTCTCATGGGTAAAAACAGAAAATGCGGTAGAAATCTTAGGATCACTAACGAGCACAATAGAAAAGAATACATATATAAGGTACTAGCGACCCGCCCCGGCTTCGCACGGGTGTAATACTGATACTAAGTACAGGTATTTCAAGAATGCCAGCACGCGCCGCCGCGGCCGGTACCGCAGCAACCGCTATGTCCCTAGGGGCATTTTAAATCTGTAATATCTTCGAAAATATTCATTTAAATTACATACTGTAAAGGGCCATATTTATCTATATTAAATGCACAATGTATTTAAGGTACTTAATTGGATAAGGATTAATGCTGTATTGCTTAAAATCGCTTCGTAAAGAAGCCATTATTTCTCGTAAAAAGTAAAGGATAAAAAATGATTATTGTGGGTTATCCCTAAGAGATAGACATATACCATCGCGGACTTTTTTGTAGACCTTTTTAAGGTGTACAATACTGTAGTACATTATTTTGACCTATCTCGTAGGGTTCAGCCAGCGTTTGAAAAGTAAGCGCAAAAAAAGTGTTTATTTACGACATCACATGCATGCATGTATTATATATATAAACCTTCCTCTTGAATCACTCTATCTATTAAAAAAAACCGCATCAAAATCCGTTGCGTAGTTTTAAAGATCTTAGGCTGAGGCTACATTAGGCCGCGACGCGACCTGCGACACAGAGCGATTAAAACAAGTAAATGAATGCTCACGTATATGGCTACACCGTACATCAAATATTACTAGCGATCTTTGATTTCTTTAAGCGATAGGAACAACATTACTGTAATCACGGCATCGGCTACATAACATATCAGCGAAATTGAAGCGAATATATGCCGGAATTTCGCTTATAATGTAGCCATACCATGTTTTTCTCGTTTCGCTCTTCCAGTCACATCGCAAATCGCTGTCTACTGTAGCCTCAGCCTAAGCGTTCAAAGGGACAGAGAAAGCGACTTTGTTTTATACTATGTAGTGATATAAACACTATGCGCTTTTGAAAAAGTCAGCATTCAGCCGACTACGCGCAGAGTAGGTTTTGGTTATGTATGTTATGTTTTTTATTAGAACCTATTGACGTTTGCACTTTTTGTTTGAGCGTGGTATGCCATCTTTTTCGTAGCGTGTATTTGGTAGGTGTAGTTTCCGGTTCCGAACAAATGAAAATCGGAACCTTTATAATCCAAACTTGATATAAATCATGCCCTGGCTGAATTCTCTACTAGTTATAATTAAATATTTCCTTTGATAACTTACATAAAATAATTATGTTAGCTCTCGCAGAAAGTTTCAGACTCACTAAAGTAACCAAATGAGCACGAGTTACCATAAGGCAATAACATTTTCCTAATGATGATTCTACCACATTTACCTTTGAACAAATGTTTATATTTTCATTAAAACCGTATCAAATCAAGCGTGCCTATCTGTTTTATACCATAACGCATTCCTGCTCGGTTTACAGTGGCCAATAATTCTTGACATTTCGGGGTTGCGCTGCTAGTTTAGGTGCAGTGTTAGATTCAGTACATTTGAGGTTAGTTCCCGTTTCTGCCGTATATCAATAAATACTGGCCACTGTAAATAAACCCGTATCACTCAGCAACTGTGTTGTTCGTAATTGATCCCTTTATATTATACACCATTTGGCTTCCTTACTAACACTAAATACTCCAACGAAAATCGAACTTTATTTTCTTTAAGTAAAGTTTAGAATAGATGGTAGTTATTGGATTTTTTTAGAAGTTTTACTATTGAACTTCTATGGGATCTTAGTACCCATAGTTTAATTTTCTTGTAAGTTAAGAACGTTATTCTCTTTACGTGATTATAGGAAATGGATATAGGAATACTTAGAAATATAAACTTTCCTAAAAAGCTTTTAAAGTTGGACACGCAGCCTGAACACAGCAAATTGATATACTTCTTTATGATCCTCTTAAAAGTAGGCACCTATTTGATTATTTATGGTTATGATTATTTAAGACTGAGTTTAAAGAAAAAAAAATGCTTTTAAGGCTTATATTTTGTAGAAGAATCTCAAGAAATTGATATAAAAAGTTACAGAAAACTTACGAAAATTATTAGACATTATATCACGTTCTCGAAGTGAAAATAAATAAAAAATATTAAAGTTATTATTATTATCACATAAAGGCCACTCATACAGATTAACTAGACATACATTATTGGTCCTTTGATACGGTCGATTCACTAATCACATGAATTGATCGACGTTGTTGTATTGTTATGTCAATGGCCCAACCATCATTATTGTGAGCATAACAACACCATAGTTGAATGAAACATGTGACGTAGACCGCAACGATACTATGTACGTATAAGCATTAGACCACGTTTGTGCGGATAAATGGTTAATTTGAAGTCGTGTTTTTAAATTTTATTCATACAGTATGTGTTTCTTACAAAGATCAAGACGACCAGTGTCTGTGATTGTTGCGAAAACTCATGATTTTCGTGTGAGTATCATATTTGTTTACCAAGGTAATATAGGTAATAGGTAATACGGGCTGGTCCCACAACTCCACGTCAATGCGCGTATTTTGCGTACGGGTGGGAAAATCGATTATTCGATCCACAATATACCTAACGTGATCAAAACACCATACTCCCTTATAATTGAATAAAATACGGCTAATTTGACAGGAGAAGCCATGCAACTGATTCAATAAATGTCCCTTATGACAGCAAAATATCGTATCATCGTTATTCCCGTGGCATTGGTACTTAAGAGTATGTTTTACGGCTTCTGGAAGTATCTATTTTGACGTATTTTGGAATTGAAATTTACAATATTTTGTGCAATAGGCTTGTCAACTGAAAAAATCTAATTAGTCCGTCAGTTAAATTATCAAAAAATATTTGACTCGTATTTTTTCGTTTGTTACGTAAACCAAAATTGACAAAGATAAGACGCTTTTAAAATTCTCAATACGTCACACCTTGGTATAATTTTTAGTGCGGTCTGACGTCACGAGCCCCCACTCCCGAGTTTTGATGCGTTTTATCATTGTCAATATTCCTTGATTTACAAAAACAAAAAATAAGTGTCCGTTATTTTCCAATACAACTGACGGACTAAACAGATTTTCAATTTATTGATGGAAACTAGCCTATTGCTTTGTAAAATGTATTGAAAACACAACCGACTTCCAAAAAAAAAACACTACAAAGTGAAAAATAACTTTAATTTCTGAAGTCGACGATTTTTCACTATGTACTTACTATTGTTTTTTTTTCTTTTTAAAGTAGTTGTACTTACCACACAAAAATCATATAACACTACTTACTTGCTATATAAATATCAGTGATAGAAAATTATTATAACACTATCAATATAAGCTAAGTGGAAAAAATACGTATTGAAGCTAAGCTAGCTCTAAAACTATGCTTTTTTTTTTTTTGGAAATGTCATCTCGCAGTTCAACCTGTAGGAGGTTGTCGACTGCTTAACCGGACTTTCCTGTGGATGCCTTGAAGTTAAGGCCTCCAGCCAGGGCTTAAAAACTAACTAAAAACTAAGCGACTCACGCTAAGGGCACCCCCCGTGGGGTTCGGACCTCGGCTTAGGGCGTCGCTGGAAGAGGGCAGCAAGGGACAGGCTGGATCGGTATTATTTAGGGACGAATTTAAAACTACAGGCGCAGCGGCGCGGGCTGGCTCGAGCAAGGGTCGGGGTGGACTAGGTACGGGGCGTCGCGACGGGCCTCGACGGCGAGGACGATAGGACGGCTGTCTAGGCTTGTACTTGTTTAAAGTACTTGTTTTCTTGCTACTCTCCTGTAGGAGGGTCGTAGCGTCGTCAGGGAGGGTGAGAGTATGCCTCGGTCGGCGAATACTACTTATGCGAGAGGGAGTGTATCGGGAGGCCGCCGCAATCAGGGGATTGGGGTGTTTGATGGCAGAATCTAAGAAGTGCTTGGCAAGACGTTTCATGAACTGCTGGACGGTGGGGTCTAAAACTATCTAAGCAATGTTAATGATTTATATGGGACCAACCTTGAAGGAGGGAGTCGCGTTACGTCCGTTACGCGTAGCGTCCGCTTATGACCCTATTGTATTCTTGAGATTGATTTTTCTCGGTTCAGTCGCGTTACAGCCGTTCTACCTAAAAGTAAACAAGAGCTTGTTATTAGATAAATAACACACAGACCAAATTAACATTTTGTGAAGCATGGTACTAGGCGAGCAGACTTATCAGGAGATACCTACTTTATTTTTGAAGTGAAACTTCTTTACGCACGCTTGACTTGGGGAGTAAGCTGGCGAACGCGTGACGTAAGCGTTACGAAAATTGTGATCGGGCAAGGCGAACGGAAGTTAAGTGGGGGATATAAGCAAGAGACAGCAGTGCGCGCGCACATTTTCTTTCTCTCTTCCTCTCATAGCCAAATACGTTCCGTATATCTAAGCACACTGCAGGCTTATTGTCTGTATCACAGTGTAGGAGCAAGAGAGAGCAGTGCGCGCGCACATTTTCTTTCTCTCTTTCTCTTATAGCTAGTAAATGAAATATACATACAGATGGAGCGAAAGAAGTTTCACTTCAGTCGTGTGGTCATAAGCACACTCGTTTTTTTGTTTAAATTTCTTTAGTTATGTCTGTAATTTATATGGTGTACATAATAAAGAGTATTCTATTCTACTTTTTGGTCACCCGCACACACACACGAACATTATTAATGATGTCTATATTGTATGTATGTTTATCCACGCATTTCTCCGAAACGATAACTGGATTGTGCATAAAACTACTGTCTTGGGATCTGCATTTTAGTTTGTTTGCCACCGACTCCCGAAATTAAAGTTATTTCATAATTTTGAGTTTATTTCTTTTTGGAGTCGATTTTATTTTGTAATTTTTAGTGTTGAAGTCTGCGCGCCTAGACGTACCGTGCTTCACAAAATGTTAATTCGATCTGTGTGATTTTTTTTCTAATCTCAAGCACTATTGGCGTTGAGTGTACTTTTAGGTAGAACGGCTGTAACGCGACTGATCCGAGAAAAAAAACACATTCAAGAATACAATAGAGCCACGGGCGCTACGCGTAGTTGACGTAACGCGACTCCGTCCCCTGAGGCATACCCTATCCATTAAGGGCCTATACTACCTCAAATGGCTTAGCATGATCCTCCGTTATGTCGAAAATACTGCAGCATTAATTTTGAAATAAATTTATGGTAAAGTTGAGGATTAATGTAAGGTCTTATGTTAGACGAAAACACGATTCCATAAAATTTTCTCGATAGAAAAAAATTCCAAAGTTACCTCCAAACCGAACACTAAACCGCTGGTATTCAAAATATACTTCAAATTAGAACATGAAACTTTGTATACTAACCGAACTAACTATAAAGCAGGTCTTATATTATTTATTTTTTTTAAATTACCATTATATAAAAAAATAAAAAAATTCACCGTAAAAAGCAAATACCTAAACTATTGGCGCGGCCTGCCGCCTAGCACTGCACTCTGTCTCGCTCTCACTTAGTCCGCGAGCAGTATCGTTCGAGCGAGATAAAGAGTGAATTTTAGCTGAGGTAGTATAGGCTCTTAAATGAAGACTTTTCTAATTTATAGATTCACAATTGCCGGAGATATCGCAAAACATAATAACGCGTTTTCTCATCCTTTTTGAAGTCGGTTAAACAAGATGGCGGCGTCAGTTCCAATTTTGAACACGCGACAAAAAAGCCATATCATATGTACTTAAATATTCACCGCACAAATCTTCAATATCGATGAATATTTGCAAATAACAATAGCCCATGACAGCCTTTGTAAAATAAAGTCTCCGTTGTTTTGGCTATAAATCTGTCAATATTATCGTTTAATTAATTTACAATATTATGTGTTAATATCGTCTTACACAAAATGTTGTGTAGGTCTATAAATTCATCGTGAGGAAACCGGCATGTCCTAGAACCAAAAATTCGAAGACATGTGACATCTATCAACCCACACTGGGTCCGCGTGGTGGATTACGGCCCCCTTCCTCTCACCGAGAGTAGGTCTGTTTCCCAGCAGTGGGAACATTATAGGCTGATTATGCTATAAGTCATAAGATTCAACAGTTACTTAGTTAATATTTCCTATAGACAATGCACAGAAGGAGGTAAATGCTCTTATGTGAGCATATCTTTTCAACTTTAAAATAAGGAAAACTGTAGAGAAGGTTCGGACAAAAAAAATATTCAACTCCATAAAATCAAAAGAAAGTAAAAATAAGTGAAGGTAAAATATTTTTGTGTCTTTGTTTTGAAAATCTTTTGGTAGTCGGTAGGTACCTATTGTAAGCCCGACGGGCGCCTACAATACTGGGTCAAGGAAAGAAAAGGGTTAATTATTCCTATCAATCAATCTACTTATGTTTACTTCATGACTGTCAGTTCTCCAAGCTGAGTCTCAATTCTTTTATAATCTTCTAAATATGAAATAGTGTATATTATGTCATCAACTTATAAAATACTAGCTTCCACCCGAGGATTAGCCCCCGTAGTGTGTTGATAATAAGTAGCCTGTGTCCTTCCCAAGGCTCCAGACTATTCCTGAAATTGTAGCCTATGTGTTATTCTGATGTTTAAGTTTACTGTAAAGTTTCATCAAAATCAGTTCAGTAGTTTTTGCGTGAAGGAGACAAACATCCATCCATCCTCACAAACTTTCGTGTTTACAATATTAGTAGGATAGGATTAGTATTGAATAGGGTAGTAAAATTAGTAGGATTCGAAGTTTGTATTGTGAAGAAAATAAACACAAAATCTGAAATTCTTTTCCCCACAATTCCACCATCAATACAAAGGCGGACTTAATGCCTTAGGCATTCTTCAATGTTAATCTGACAATAAGAAAAGACTTTAAATACTTAAATGATCATCATTAAATGAAATGCACGCGTAAATTAATTTATCATGCAAATGCGACTCCATTCCTCCCATTCTTCTTGCATTACGCATATCATCGCAAATGCGAGGTCGTTATCATACGTTGTTTATTATCATTGTATTTAATACAATGTATATTGTTTATACTTCAGATAATAGGGATTTGCATATTACATTAAAACTGTAACAAGATTTCGCTGAGACCTATCTCGATATAATAAGAAAGTGGTTTGCTCTGTCTTCTACTACGGATTACGATGTAAAATACAGCCTTTATTATTATACATTGTAAATTCTTTACAGTATAGGTAGGCAACTCTTATCCAAATTGCAGCTGTGGAGCTGCCAAGAAGTCCGTCTTGTAGTGCGGTGTGTAGGTTATGATAACGTTTCCTCACTCCCCGCATAATAGGTATCGCGGCATCTCTCTCTCGCAGGCACTGGCCGGCCTTTGCAAGCTCTTGAACTGCTAGATTTTGTGTATATTTGTCTTATAGAAAAAAATAATAAGGAAATTATATGTGTTCTTACCAAGCCCTAACAAACAATAAGGCTTATCTTTTGGTATAACTTGTACATGGTTTAACCAGGCCTCCGTCACTCCTTGTACTTGCGCGCTATAAGTGCCTACCGCCCAGCCGAGCGGTCTCGGTCCGCCGGCGGATCAAATTCAGTGCGGTTTTCGCAAGCGAAGCGCGCGCACGCCGTCAATTTTAATAGTGCTGTTCGTTCGTACGCGTATTACGATGCCGTGTGGTGCCTTAGGTGCTGTAGATGGGTGTAAATCAAGCAAAAGAAGGGATAAACACCTAACATTTTTCCATTTACCTGTCAATGAAGAAAATCATCAAACTAAGAAGTATTATACTTATTTTAAAACGTTCTCCTAAATGTAACAAATCCTTTTCTGAAAACCGCATCGATATCGGTTTAGCCAAACGCGAGATTATCGCGCACAAACATACATACCTACAAACCATACAAGTCAAACATCTCAGTTTGGCCTGTATGTCTGATCACCTCCTTTTTTTTAAGTTGGTTAAATATTTTATAAATGATAAAATTTTTAACTGCCACAGAACATATTCACAGTTCTCAATAACATAGATAAAAAGTTATGTTAATTTAATTTTATCGAAGAGGTAGCCCTGCGATTACTGTGGAATCGCGCGGTGCGAAGCAATCACTGCTGTACGCTTGAGCATTTAGGCGCATTTTAGCATACAGTGGTTGTTGACGCGAGGGAGTAGGCAATTATCGTAATAGGTATTGGAAATTTTCTACTGAGTGAAGTATCTGTTACGTAGTAACTATTCAGTAATCTGTGGTTTAACGATGTAATCTCTTCAAGGTAGACACACGTTAAAATAGCGATTTATTGTCATCTTTATGATTGTCTTTTATCGAGCCAATTATTTTAATTCACGTATCTATCTTCACACAGCGCTTGACAATCTATTTAATTTTCCTAAAATATTTTCTTTTTGCGCAAAATTAATATTTTGCTGAATTTACAGAGGTTTAAAAGTACTGCAACCTCGCCTTAAGTGCAATTTTTTTTATTTGAGTCTTCTTCTTTATGTCGTTGGCATGATAGTATTTCAGATTTTGTTGGGCCAAAACTATGCCAATTCTACGGCGTCGTCGGTGGCAGCGCAGAGGTCGCTTTGGCTGCATTGGGATTTGGGACACAGAGGGCAGGATAGGAGGTGAAAAATAGTTTGCGACATAGCTCCACATCCAAACCCAGTTACCATTCCGTCAAAACAAAAAAAGCAAGCAGTAATGCTATTCTGTAAAAAGATCACCGTGATAACTTAGGTGAAGTGAGCTTAAAGTGAGCTGTCAATGGTGTCTATCCCTACCATCAGATGCAAAGACAGTTCACTTTAAGCTCACTTCACCTAAGTTATCACGGTGATCTTTTTCCGCTGAATTTGTTAAGTATAGATAATTTAATTTGTTAAGTATACTGCAGTGCTATTCTATAAAAATCTCACCGTGAAAACTAAGGTGAAGTGAGCTGTCATTCCATATATAAGTGTTCACGATTTAATTTCCAAACATGTAAACAAATATGTGTTTTTTGGAAAAACGACTTTAAAACTCACTCTTAAAGTTTAGTGTGCGACTGTTCGCTACAGTTACAAACATTTTATGACTTTTTAAATAGAAGTAGAAGTACGTTCAAACGTCACTTATCGCGAATCACTACTTAACTTTAAGAAACGTTTATGAATAAAGGGGTTTATGTATACCTAATACATGAGTAGGTACATTGTCCCGTATAGACAACTAACTACCAGAGAAGCTGCAGTCGTGAGAGCTCATTAAGTTTTGCATTTTAAAGTAAAACACAGCTTTTATGGTCGGTTGATTACAAGTTTATACTTAATTACAATGCCTATAAATTTGATAATTACATATTTACTGTGTGAAAACTTTGTCATCTGTTAATCAAACAAACTTTATGCAAATCGCTAATAAATAACGTTCTCTCTAGTTTTATTGAATATATTTTATATTTTTACGGATTTTATTTCAATTAGGTAGTTACTTTCATCATTTAGTTAGAGGTTAAAATGGTCTACACTAAGGATATGTAGATACTGTGGCTAACAACTTTTTTCCTTTATTAGGTAGCCTGCGACTTTGTCGTCATTCCAAGATGAAAAGAGCCTCTGTTCTTCTCCAGGTCATGATCTAACCATGTTCCAAATTTCAGCGAAATCCGTTAAGCCGTTTTGCGTGAAAGCGTAAAAAACAGACTTACTTTCGCATTTATAATATTAAGTTACTCGTAGAAACTCTTAATCCTTCAGGCACCAAGCTACCGTACTGTCATACTTCATTTTTGAACCTGTATTATCCCACGGCTGGGCAAAAGTGTCCCCACAGGTTTTCACTCATCCCTGTGTGTTGCCTTGTCCGGTCAATCTCCCATAAACGCTTCTAAGTCATTACGCCAGCATTTCCTCAGCCTCTCCCGGCGACGATGCCCGTCTTCTGTCTCCCACTGCTTGACGCCACATGGCCCATCTGATGAGCTAGTGTCGCCACGCAGTGGGAGCCATGTTTACTAGTGTTGCACCGAATGTAGGTCCTGCCGAATGTCGAATTCAGCCGAATGTTCGGTTTAAATATGTACCGAAGCCGAAGTTCGGCCGAACTTCGGTTACATTTCGCGCGCTTTTGCTCAATGAACAACAGTGCGATTCTGTAACCATCTCTCCGTGAAAACTTAGGTGAAGTGAGTGTGGAGTGAGCTGTCAATGTCATCCTGATGCTAGGGATTGATACTCTTGACAGCTCACTCTAAGCTCACTTCACCTAATTTTTCACGGTGAGATTTTTACAGAATCGATCGGCAGGTCAGATCGTGTTCGTTCCTCGTCGTCGCTTGTAATTTACCTCAAGCGCGCGTCCCGCTCGCCACCCGCGGTCACCCAGAATGTTATGTTACCTTGCTGATACATAATAATATTACAATTGATAATTTTTATAAAGCATATTTTTGATACTTGATGTTGTTTCTTTTCTACGGAAATAAACAAAAACGAACATCCACGTTACCTATTTACTTACAAATCATCATTTGATCTAGATTTCATTTTAAAATAAATTTCTTTTCACTTTTCCATGTCTTATTTAAATTAATTTAAGCTACCGAATTTCGGCCGACATTCGGCAGATCTAACAGAAATTCGGCCGGAGACGAAGTTCGGTAAAAGCTGCCGAACTTCGGTAATACCGAATGTGAAACGAATTTCGGTGCATCTCTAATGTTTATCTAAGTTTTTTGAAAATTTATAGAACTATTATTTAGTACTTACTACAGTGAAACCTACAAACAAACACTGAATTTGATCCAACAAGGTGCCACGCCATGATATCAAAACAAAACAAAATCCAATTGGAAATACAAGAAAACAAGAAAGTCACAAACGTCTCCCCAGATCTTTAAAACGGACTTAAAAACTTATATAACTTCATACCCCGGACGTGCTCGCTCGCAGACTTCCACAAATGGACGCTGACAGACTTCCTTGTCCGTAACACATATTTATATCATCTTGCTCCCTCTAAGGTACTCTAACTTGAGTGTGTAAAGGGGATAGCGTATACTAGCAGAGAGTACTTGCTACTTGTAATGCAAGTGTCGTCAGTTGCAACTTTGTGTTTCTTTGTTAAGAATAATTACCTGTGTAGGTACGATAGGTACTGTCCATATTAAAAAAAATATATAAAGGGTTTTATTATTTATGACAAGGTTTGTAAATATTTTTTGTGAAAAAAAAAACAGTTTCCTAAAACAGCGCATTTCCGAGCTGAATGACGTAAAAAGTAAGTCATTGCAATATAACCATAAATCATTCTAATTTTTACCTTACTTTACCGAGATAAGAGTTACTTTGCAATGATACTTATGGTTTACGTCGATCGTGAAAGTCCTATTTAAATGTTAGATAGTTTTACATTAAAATGGTGCAATCTCTTCTACGGCGAGATGAATTGGAACGGACAAAGGAAGATGTGCATATTTTGTTCCTCAAATCTGTAACCTTTCTGGCCAAAAGGTTTTATCCCGCATGGTTCGTGCAACGTGAATCATCTTTAAGTCTAACATGCCCAAAATGCCAGTCAGGTTAAAATTGAAGACTGTTTTATGAAAACATAAACCGTGTTCAAAATTCGAAAACTTTGTGTAAAAAATGTCAGTCTTGTCAAAGTTTAATATCACCACAGTCCTTATTGAAGACAATGAAGAGAAACAATACCTCAGTACAATGAATCGCGAAAGTGTGAACTGTAATATAGTCGGCTGTGTGTCAGTGAAACGCATGTCGTGACCTCACGAGCTGTCATTCACACTCGCTGCACCAAGATAGTGTAACGATATTATTTTTAGTTCAGGTTTTAGTTTAAGGCAAGAGCGAGTTGATATTTTTGAGCTTACCTATTTCCGTTATACGCTCTGCAAGTTCGACATTATGACAACCATATTTATTTTTAAAATCTTTGAAACTTAAGAGACTAATGAAGTTTTTTTTAAAATCTTTATTTTAAGGGCTTTATCGCTGAGCGATAACGTCGTCCTGTAACATCAGCACAATCAACAAAGCTTAAAAACGGGTAACACTTTAAAACAAAGAATGCCAGTTTGTACAGAGGCCAACACATCAAGCTACCCCAATCTGTCAAACTTCTTTGATAGATTTTCAACTTTACAAAAAGGAATAAGGTTCATATTCAATTGGGAAAATTTGACAGATTGGGGTATGTGCTGGCCTCTGTACAGTATCCTAGCTAGTTATGATAAAGGACATTCCAGGATAGCATTACACTCTCCAATAACATATTTATAGGGCCAAGTAAATTACATCTCAAAGCCCCATTCCGCGCACACTCCATCAAGACTTATTGCACATTTTCGACTACTCAACATTCTTCAAAATAGGCTGGTCAACTGAAAAAATCTAATTAGTCCGTCAGTTAGATTATCAAAAAATATTTGACCCGTATTTTTTCTTTTGTTACGTAAACCAAAATTGACGAAGATACGACGCTTTTAAAATTCTCAATACGTCACACCTTGGTATAATTTTTTGTGCGTTCTGACGTCACGAGCCCCCTCCCGAATTTTGATGCGTTTTACCTTTGTCAATATGTATTGATTTACAAAAACAAAAAATATGTGTCCATTATTTTCCAAAACTGACGGACTAAATAATAGATTTTCAATTTATTGATGGTGGAAACTAGCCTATTGGGTGATGTTACCTTTGCATCAGAAAACCGAACTTCTTTGATGGATTGTAACCGACTAATGAAGTTGGTGCCACACTAATTACCCTACTTACTCTTCAACATCATCATCAACAGCAGCCTTGTTTCATCCACGGCTCACTCTCTTGTTTTGGCCTCTTCCCTTTTGGGCCATGCTTTCCTGGTCTGTGCAAAGGTCTTACCCGCGCTCTTCTCTAGGTCCGGGTGGACGACAAAAACAAAAGTAGGCAGGTAGTACCTACCTAATCTTGATTTTCTAAAAACTATGCTTCTTTAAATGTTCTGTTTTGATTTTGGTGAGCACACCGAAATTCTCCTATGAGTGATCATCACAGAATTGATAATAGTTTTAGATCTATACTACATTTGATTTTTGCAGGGGGTCTACTCGCTTAGCACGAAATCAATATTTCGGTGTTGCCTACTCCGTATCACCTACGCACGTAAGATTAGTTCGGGGCCCGAACTTAGAATGAATGGCAACAAGATTTGACAGTTGTCCGTACTCCAGATGGCCAATTCTCGTAATTTAAAACGTTCAAAATCTAGTCACAGTCTCATTTCAGCGGCAAACAAATGTCAAAAACTTGTCAAAATTTACGGAAATTTGAGGTATTTTTGACAGATTGAGACTGAGATTAGACTGTGAACGTTTTTAAAAAGTACAAGAATTGCCCCTCTGATGTGTTTATGGCCGTCCGAAAAAGTTAATTAATCGGAATTTGATTCCAAACTATCGAACATCTTTCGGACGGACTTCGTTGACAGACATAGAGAATTGGCTCCTAGATTAGTTCGGGCTATCCATAATGGCTATCTCTTAATTCAAACGACATTGGTACTCCCATGTACGGTGCCAATAACCCCCTTTATATCCACTAATAGATTTCGCTTCATCTTCCCAATTGCACCACAGTTCGTGCCAGACGGGAGTACCAAGGATAATTTGCGATTTGCGTCGCGCACCTCTTGCCAGTTTCACCAAGAAGCCATGACACAATTCCACAACATGAAACGAGAAAAGAAAAAAAAAATGTATTGAATAAGATCACCTGTAAGACCTGTAACGTGCCCGTAACAAAGATACGTAGGTACGTGTCCCTATTCTCCAAACTATATGAGATGTAGGCTTTGCATCCGTGGTCATACTCGTATTGTTCCGTTTTTAGATCAAGGCAGGCTAGGTTTCTATTGCTTTTGTGTTGCCTGTAATGATTTTTCATGAGGTAGAGAAAAACCTAAATGACGAGAGGATTTTTTTTATTGTAATATTAAAAATAGAGAATTTTATTGATTTAATTAGAGTGATACAAGAATGCTTTGCTGTATGCAGCATGAATTACATTGACAGTGGGGTGTTATTGGTCAAATCGTGTCGTGTAATCTAATCTATACTAATATTATAAAGAGGAAAGATAGTAGGTATGTATGTTTGTAATGAATTGGCTCAAAAAGTACTGGAACGATTTTAAAACTTCTTTCACCATTTGAATGCTACATTATCACTGATTAATATAAGCTATTTTAATTGCAAGAAAAAAATAAAATGTTTAAAAAATAAATGTCTACCCGTGCGAAGCCGGGACGGGCCGCTAGTTGTATTAAAAACTAGTTTCTGCCCACGATTTTTTTCGTGTGAAAGTCGTAAGACACCACAATATACAACAAAAAATACAGCCCATGTTAATCGCTGATAATGAAGCTTTCTAAAGGTGAAATAATTTTAAAAATCGGTTATGGTTTTTTTTAGTTTATCCATTACAAACAAACATACCAAAAATCAAATCTTTTCTCTTTATAATACTTATTATTATTAGTTTAGATAACAAGATGGCAGCATTAGTTTCAATTTTGGCCACACGTCAAAAGATCCTTGCCCAATTACACTCTAGTTTCGTTTGGTGATGATTTTTGATAATGAGCCAAGAGAATAAATGATGTTCCTTCGTTTCATAAATATTTGCAACTGGATAATACCATCATAAACCCAGTAGCTTTATACTTTACAAGGTCGTATACACATCTAACAAATGGTTATCGATAGAAATAAACCGTAAGGCGGCTTCTACCTCATATATCTACATATAATTAGCTATTAACCAGAGTACAGTACTAAACTGATTACAGAAGAGATACAACTCTTGTTATGAGATATTAACATTATTATTTGTAGTTTATTAATCAGTTTACTGCCATGCGGAATCCTTGTGGTCGAAAGTCGTTATTTAGAAACATTGTTATTAACAGCTAACTAATGAAAGCTTACATTGTAAATATTAAATGATTGCTCATACATTGTTTAGAAATTGTTTCCATTTTTCTATATTTTTTATAAACGGAAAATCCCAGAAAGTCAGACACCCTATCTATATCATAAAGATTTGGAGATTCTAGCCAAAATATGTTGGATTGAAATTAAGCAAGGACTACAATGACGCGATGGGTTGCTTCGGATCCGGTTCCCATGCAATTTCTAACTGTCCTACTTTTTGTTGAAATTGTGCGGAAACAACTTTCATCTTTCGTATATACAAAAGTCGTTCAAAAATACATCCTTATTTTAATATAGTTCACAGAAGCAATTAACCGAACATGATACACATATACAGGGTTATTTGAAAAACACCAGCAACCTCTTAAGAGGTAATTGTACTCATCATTATGAACAACTTTTACTATGGGACCAATCCTAAAATCGCGAAAAAAAATCTGCTGTTCCCTACATTTATGTTCGTGTAACTCGTCAAAATGTAGGGAACAGCTAATTTGTTTTCGCGATTTCAGGTTTGGTCCTATAGTAAAAGCTAATTCCGTAACACACTATTACCTACTCTCAATTTGAATCATTTTGAAGCATAGGTATTGCTAATCCATTGCTCCAAGTGTTCGAAAAATGTGTTTGCTCAACAACGTAAATAACGCAATGAATGTTGTTGAACTGTCAAAATGAAACCCATTGCTACTGATAGTGTGTTACGCAATTACCCTGCGGGTTTTATATTCTTCCTACTTCGTTGTGGCAGAGCTGACAATTATTATTTTAATTTTATTTCTTATTTTGCAACTCATTTTATGCTGCACCAGTTGAAAACTAGCGCTGTGGCTCTGTCTCGTATAGGATCACAGCATTATACTGAGCGATGGCCGTTTTGCGTGAATCTGACGCACATTTTCCACCAACTTGATCTTTTTGTGCTTAAGTTTATTGCGTCATGTGTTACCGCAAATAAACGTACAGACGCTAACACACCAAGCTACCCGAAACTGTACATTTTTCCCAATCAACTGCGAGCCTTATGCTTTAGCGATAAAGTTGAAAACCTATTAAAGACATTTGACTTGCTTGATGTGCCAGCTGGCATCTGTACATTCTTTCTTTTTCTTTCTAATAAGAGGCCACAAGGACAACAAACAAAAGTTTAAAATCCTTTCAATATCAGCACAGTGTATTTAGCGCTCCACACCTAAAGGAAATATCCGTCCATAATCAGATCACAGCATAAATAAAATATATTAATATTCGATGCAAAATACATGTCCATAACAGCATAAAACTAGGTAGCCCAGTGACTTTCCCTCAACGAACCGTGTCCGCACAATTGGTCTCGCTCCTGAACCAACCAGCTTTCCTATCTACCGTAAACTATAGCGAGATAACATAAGTACATCATAAAATATAACTACACCACTACAGTATTTATTTTCATCTAAATGAAGTTAACTTTCTATTCTTAACAGGATAATAATGAAAAATGTAGACCATTGGCTGCTTGTCAACGCGCGAGTTGTGAAAGTCAAAAGGAAAAAGGATTAATGTAAATTTCGTAGGTACTCGATCAGTTTTCACTTTGATTCGATTCTTTATCGATAGTAGTATATCTTTATCGATAGTAGTATATTTTGGAATCAAGGTACCGATGTGACAAAAGTGCTATATCTTTTAAGGAAATATTTTTTTTAATGTTTGCCTGCACTGGCTGCTGAGCAAAGACCTCTCCCAAATCCTTCTGGGCATCCTTTTCTAGAACCACCTCGATCGAACCCTTGCGGTACGCTTCTAGGTAGTCTCGTCACCTCTTCTTGGGTCGGCCTCGGCGGCGCCGTCCATTCTAAGGCACCTACCGACAGCAGTCAACAATCTGACTTAAATCGAACTTAAAAAACGATTTTTTTTTTCTGAACGATGGAGTAACAAAATACAGTCCTCAAAATCCAATATTTCCTACTTATGTCTGACTGTCTGAGGCCGCGTCCTAACAAAAAGCGATCGTTGCGCTTGTTTATATGAAAATGAGATACTCGCGCGTGCAATCTAGTAGAGTATGTGTACGTCATTATTCAGGTAAACGATCGCGTAATCGCTTCTCGCGCGACTGTCGTTTTTGGTTAGGACGCAGGGCGAAGCGGAGTGAAAAGAGTCAATGGACGGCAAACAGCTGGCATCCTTCATTCCCAGGTCTTCAATATAAACCATAGCATACACCGAAACATACCAAAGTGCTATAATTTATAGTTGTTGAATGTTTGTGCCGCCATTGTTCCCAAATGTTTGCACCTTAGGCTACAAGCAACAATGATCGCTAACTTTACGAAATATTAAGTGGTTTACATTGGCTCAATGTTTATATTTTGCTACAAATTCCTTATTGCATGTGTTTAATCGAATTTTTAATAATTTCTTTTTCACACTCCTATAAAATTTGTTGAGCCTCTAATAAAATGATTGCCCCTCTTTTTGTGAACATCAAATAATTCGTATTTCGGGGTCCGAAAAATACAAAATATCTAAGTATATGCGACCAAACCATCACGACTGGCACCAAGACCAAACTTGCTAGTCCATTGGCTTCATATGTTCGCAAAATTTGTCTGCTCAACGAACAAACAGACTGGCAAAATGAAAGCCATTGCTATTATTAGTGTATTACGCAATTACCCCGACGAGTTTATTTTTTAGATAAACTTAAACAACATTTTATATTTTTAAATCCTACTAATATTATAAATGCGAAAGTTTGTATGTATGGATGTATGGATGTTTGTTACTCTTTCACGCGAAAACTACTGAACGGATTTTGATGAAACTTTACAGTAATATAGTTTATACATCAGAATAACACATAGGATACTTTTTATCCCGATATTCCCACGGGATCGAAACTTACGCGGGTGAAACCGCGGGGCGCAGCTAGTGAATTTATATTTCTATGGAAAGGAATGGTGATTGAATACGGCTTTCAATCGGTAAAGTTATTTTGTTTACAGATTTATTCAATGGTGTTTACGTTCGATTCAAAGGAACTCTTAAAACATAAAGAAAAAAATACGAAAAGCAGAATAAACTATTGCGCGGCACGGCTGCCTTTCAAGTGGCTGAAGTTTTTATTATTTCTTTAAATTATTCATTTGGAACCTACTGAATTCCGATTGAAAACACCTGCGAGGTAATTGTGTAACACACTAACTGTAGCAATATGTTTCATTTTGACAGTTCAACAACATTCATTACGCTATTTAAGTTGTTGAGCAGACTAATTTTCGAACATAAGATGCAATGGATTAGCAATAACCTTCAAAATAATTGAAAGTGTGTTACACAATTAGGGTACTAATTTTAAGATTTTTCAACTGAAATTAATCTTGCTGTGAATTCCGTTAACAGAGGCGAATTGAACTGAGGGTTACCTTGATGGTTTACTGCGATTAAGAGCCTACACTACCTCAGCTAAAATTCATTCTTTATCTCGCTCGCACGATACTGCTCGCGGACTGAGTGAGAGCGAGACAGAGTGCGGTGCTAGGCGGCAGGCAGCGCCAATAGTTTAGGTATTTGCTTTTTACGGTGAAAATAATGGTAATTAAAAAAAATATAAAACATAAAACCTGCTTTATAGTTAGTTCGGTTAGTATACAAAATTTCGTGATCTAATTTGAAGTGTTTTTTGAATACCAGCGGTTTATTGTTCGGTTTGGAGGTAACTTTGGATTTTTTTTTGTATCGAGAATATTTTATGGAATCGCGTTTTCGTCTAACATAAGACCTAAAATTAATCCTCAACTTTACCATATATTTATTTCAAAATTAATGCTGCAGGATTTTTGACATAACGGAGGATCATGCTAAGCCATTTGAGGTAGTATAGGCCCTTCTCAGGGGCTTAGGCCCCAGTAACATTCAGTCGGCATAAATCACTAATGTGCTTAATGTATTCAATAAACATAGTGGTACCGTGTAAACCACTCGACTTAGTAACTCAGTAAGTTGTGACTACTTACGGTGCCGCCTCGCTGAGCCGAATTTGATCTCCGCTGTTTCGAGTCTTTTTGTAGGTCGTCAATCGGTCATCTTGTATGACCTACGTTTTGTAGAACATGTGCGTTGGTACATTTCGACACCTCCATGCAATAACATCGTAACTCACTTTTTGTGATTTTACGGGAGAGCGATTTTAAAGTTTGAAAAATTATAGCAAACTCAAAACACCCCGTTCAATTTTTGAAGCTGGCTCTATTTAATATTTAGGCGGACTATAAATAGGTATGGTTAAGTTGTAAAAGAAAAATTGTTTTCATGGGTTTTCATGACTTACGTGAAAAACAAAACAGTGAAATGACAAATAAGTTAAGAGGACAAACATTGTATGTCTGAGTTACAATTTAGTTTTTTGTAGTTTAATTTATTTTTGTGGTCAGATAATTGTAACTCTAAGGTGTTAAGTTACATAAAATGTTTTTATATAGTAAAAATTAAGTTAATTCATGCAATCCAAAACAAATCTGTAAATACACATCTCATAATGCGATAATGTATTATTATTATACCTATTTTTGTGTTTGTCATTATGTTGTCTTATTAATTTGAAAGATAAAAGAAACATTTTGTAGTACTTAAATATTATTTAACGAGATCACAAAATCAGAATCAGAAATTACAAAATAGGTGAACTTAACTGAATACCTTCTTATATTATTCAACATAAAATTCAGACATTAAGACATATTATTGTTGACAAAAAATATTTTTTGGATTAGTTACAATACTTTGACGTTGGTTTATTTTTAGAAACGAAAGGGAATAGAATTACAATGATAGTACAGAAAAAATGCATTTTTTTTTAAAATAACAATGCCGTTGTAACTCAATTTTTGGAAAAAAGTGAGTTACGATGTTATTGCATGGAGGTGTCGATTTGTTACCTACCTACTGTTTCATTTAACTCCTACAAAAAAAAATGCCACCGATTGTATAGCATAATCAGTCTATGAAGTTCCCTTTGCTGGGACACAGGCCTCATCTGTTCGAGAGGGAGTGGGCTGTAATCTACCACGTGGGCCAGTGCGGGTTGATAGATGTCACATGTCTTCGAATTTTTTGGTTCTAGGCCGGTTTCCTCGCGATTTCTTCCTTCACCATTTTGGAAGCAGTGGTTATGAAATAATTTAGACAAAGTAAAGCGCCTGCACCCTGCGTGGGTTCGAACCCACCAACTAGTAAGTCAGGGCTGATACCACTGGTCCGATTGTATGCCGTCTGCGAACGCTCTAAAGTAAATAGTTTTGTTTCATTATGTAAGTCAATAAGTTGTTAACTATAGCATATAATCGTGTAATTCCAGATTAATTTGTTACCGAAATACTGGATAGTAATCAGATACTATCGTGAGCTAGAACATGTTTATGCTGTGTTAAAAATCTTGACAAAACCTTATTTGCGTTTGGTTCATCTGCGACTTAAATAAACACGTAATTTTATTTCAAACTGTTCTGAAAATCTGTCCTCGTATAGTGCTAGAAGGTTATTTGTACTGCCGCCATCTTGTGAAACTAACGCCGCCATCTTGTTTTGTAAATTCATTTCACAAAACAATAATTCCACAAATGTTTACCAACAGTCCCCCTGTTAACGTCATTTGAGTGACGATAAAATGATCCTTCTACAGTACGTTCACAGTTATTTTACCTCAGATTAAGCATCAATGTCCAAATCAAATTGATCTTTATTCACATTCCAATAAGGTTGATTGAGTTGCTGCTATTGACAAGTTTATCAATCAAAATCATTGTAATCTTTATTTTGGTCACAAGAAGGTTGATTATATCAGAGGTAAAATATTTGTGAACAGTCTAGTAGCAGTGCTATTCTGTAAAAAACTCACCATGAAAAATTATGTGAACTGAGCTTAAAGTGAGTTGCCAATACTGTAAATCCGTAGCAGCCAGGTGAATGTACAACTCACTTCAAGCTCACTTCACCTATTTTTTCACGGTGAGATTTTTACAGAATAGATATGCAGTATTTGAAAGAAGTCTGAAAAGCAAAAGCAGAGGGAAACACGCCACAGATAAAATGAAACATTTCCATTTCGCGATAACACAGTAACAAGACCGGAAATTACATACAAACGCGAGCAAAGCCGTTGAGTATGTATTTGATTTACTATCCGCATTGTAGACAGGAACCAATGAATATGTAGTGATAATAAAACGGTTCCGCTATTAAATATCGAATATAAATCCGTAGTGAGGAAACCGGTATGTTCTATGTAGAATCAAGAATTCGAAGTCATGTGACATCCACCAACTCGCACTGGGCCCGCGTGGTTGATTACGGCCCACTCCCTCTCACAGAGAGGAGGTATATACTTGCCTACACGTAAAGATTAGTTCCGTGAGTGACTGTCATGATTGAAATTAGTAGTAATAATAATTAATTAGTTATTATTAGTAATTAAGTTTCAGGAAATTCTTTAGTTAGTATTAATAATTAAGTTTCAGAAAATTCTTTGTTAATTCACCACTGTGCACCAACAAAGAATTTTCTGAAATTTAACTCCATAGAAGTCAAAGTCAAAGTCAAATCATTTATTTCAAATAGGCACTTAAAAGGCACTTTTGAACGTCAAAATTAAAAATTAAAAAATAGAATTGATTCTAGTCGCCCATTCCAAAATGTAGTTTTCGTGTGGAGAAGAATGGGCAAGAAACTCCACCGTTACTCTTTTAAAATGTTTTACAAGTTTTTGTATACATTCATTATATAATTATATGTGAAGACGATGCACCTAAAATAAAATTTAATCTACCAAAAATGGTAAAAGAATTAAAAATACAACAGGCTGGTAAATCAATTATGTGATAGATACATGGAATGAAGAAACGGGCATGCCCTAGAATCAAGAATTCGAAGTCATGTGACACGAACCTGCAATGGATCCACGTGGTGAATTATGGCCCCGTCCCTCACAAACAGAGGAGTCTTGTGTCCCCGCAGTGGGAACGTTATATGCTGATGTAGTTAAAGGATCTAACAGTAACAGAAGTTAGTATGCAGCCAAGTCGCGGACAACAGCTATTCTTTAATAATTTGCCGGTTTTACGATATGCTATCCCAGGCCAAGGATATCATATATACCGAACTGCTAACTATAATTGCATCATAAACTGTTATATAGTTGCTATAAACAAAACTTTTACTACCTTTACATAATGGGCATTCGTCAATCACAGCCCGCAACCGTTATCAGCTGCCGTAGCCCACAGGTCAACTAATTAGCAATCTTATATAGGGATCTGTAATTAAGTTATTATTTCCTTGGCCTCTGTGTCCGAGCTTTCCTTCAAATGACCTGTTACGATATGATATATTGTTCCTGAATGCTGCGCAATAAAATTAATAATACCTACTGTTGCGCACGGTTGTGCGGTCGCTGACAGTGTGTGACCTTGCTCTTTGCGTAATTTATGGAAATGGGAAAGGCGGAGTCCGTTCAGAGTTTTCTTTTTATTGTTTACGTTGTGTTCGCGATTGTGTTTTTCACGAGTATCTAAGCTTGTGGGTTTTTTATACAATTGAAGCATCCTGACGGCTGAATGAAGTTTATTGCTATCTGTGGGGGAGGCATGATCTGCGATTAATTCGATTTTAGGCTAGATTTTGTTTTTATAAAATCAAAATGGCTGATTTTAGACGTATTTATGTAATGTTGAAACAGAAACGCACACACGACGACATGAAGCCATATATTTTCAATATAAGCTCACATATAATTGTACGAAAAGCATTTTTTCAAAATAAAACTTTGAGAAAAATTTACAAACCTGTAACACATAATAAGAAAGAAAAAAAAATGAAAACTCGACTGCAACTAAAATGAATGGGATGTTGTTGTAGGCAAAATAAGGAATAAGTTACTTAAACACAAATAGTGTTACTAATAGAGTAGTTATAAAGTACCACCAAAGTGGGCCCGATTAATTAATGAATTAATTTATTTAACCATAACGAGAATTATTCTATTGACAGTAGTACAATAATTATTAATAGTTAAACTGTAATCGATAAACGCCTTGTTAGGGAAATTGATCTCATAAAGTATCTGAGGTACTGACGTCATCATGAATACAACCGGAACAAATACAATAGTTTTGTTAAGAAAATTATTTTTTCTTTTTGGCCAAAAACGTAAACGAGTTTTTCATTTCTTAAAAGTGAAAGAAATACAATGCCAATCTTTTATTCATTACTCAGTCGATAAATAAAAGACCTTAACTTTTGCATAAATTAATTTTAAAACAAACAAAACGAATCCGTATTTAATAAAAAAACATTTTTTGAATGAAGCATGAAGTGATTCAATAAAGTTCAAATTGACTCTACATTTTATTTAGAAAACGTTTGTATGGGAAATAGAAAAGGGCTGTTTTTAGGGTTTTTTCAGGAATTATTCGATTTTTTCTCACCTTTTAAACCTTCCCTAGACCTCCACGAACATTTCAAGACGAAGATAAGATAAATCCGTTCAGCCGTTCTCGAGAGATTCATTTTTATACAATGTGTTAATGAAACAACCCAAAACCTGAAACTAGTTTGTTTAGAATCGGCAGCAAAATCGAATACAATAATTTTTAATATGGGTTATTTTTTTCCAAAAAATAATTATTTGTTATGCCATGTCTAATATTTTTTAACGACGCTGTACGCTACTGTCCAACGCAATGAAAACAAACAGCGCGGGCGAGGGGGAGGAGAGGGGGTGCTAGAGCTGGCGCCAAGGCGATAGAGCTACGAATCTGTAAGAAGTAGCGCGACAACAACATTTACAAATATCTCTTACTATAATTTTTGAAAATAAATAATTATATGTCATATCAATTTATTAATATAAAAATCGGTTGGGGTGTCCGAGGTTTTGGGTTATTTCATTAACACTTTGTATATATAGATTTTAACAGTTTAAACTTTAATCATACGAAATTTGTAATTTAATATATACTTATAAGTATAATAAAGCTATTGGTTTGTTTGTTCTTTGTTCGGACAGGCTATCTCTGGAACTAGCAGTCGGATTTGAAAAAACAACCGACTTCCAAAAAAGACACTACAAAGTGGAAAATAAATTTAATTTCGGAAGTCGGTGTCGTTGGATTCGCATTTTCATTGTTTGCCACCGACTTCCGAAATTAAAGTTATTTTTTACTTTGTAGTGTGCCTTTTTTGGAAGTTGGTTGTTTTTTTTTTTTTCGTAAAAAAAGTTTTTTTTTTCACTTTTAAGTTGTACTTACCAAACAAAAATGCATATAACACTACTTGCTATGTAAATATTCGTGACAGGAAGTCATTATAACATCATCAATATAAACTAAGTGGCAAAAATACGTATTATTGAAGCTAACTCAAAAACTACCCAAGCAAAGTTAATAAAATTATATGGGACCACCCCTGAGACATACCCTACCTATCCATTAAAAAAATAATTTTTGAAATCGATTTACAATTGCCGGAGATATCGCGTAACAAACGTACAAAAAAATAACAATGTACAGTCTAATTGAGAACCTCCTCCTATTTGAAGTCGGTTGAAAATATCTTTGCATGTGAGCCCGATTCCTGAAAAAGGCTGTACGCGGACACCCTTACAAACCGAGCAAAAAGAAAAAAAAATCTGAAATAAAGTTAGACGAACACAAAGAAACGACGAGTGAAACCGCGAGGCACAGCTCGTTAGCATTACAACCGGAACCAAATACAATTGTTTTGTAGCAAAAGTAATCGGTTACACGCCTTATCGATATTTGATGAATAGGAATGCATTATCTTTAACAAATCTACTTTATCATTCACTAGCGGGCCACCCTTGCTTCACACAGTTTTTACGACTTGATAAAATATGAAGATTTTTTTATTACTAACGATAATTTCTACCAAAACCGGCGGTATTTTTATATTGGCAACATAATGATTAGACGCCATTTTATCGCCCGCCGTCTCTTTCGTTGTCGCTATACAAAAATGCTGCGTTTTGCGTAGAAATTGTCAATCAATCAATATGCCTAGCCTTTTTCCAATTATGTTGGGGTCGGCTTCCATTCTAACCGGATAGGTAGAAACTGTCTTGAGACGGAATATATCCACTATCGTATTATTTTGCCCCAAATGAAGTGTGTATCTAAGTATTCTAAGTTACCTAAATATGAATGTACCTTCCGGAATAATTCTCTAAGCGATGCTGATAATCGCATCAAAAATTTGTTGTGTATTTTAGAAGCACAATGCGGTCACACAGACAGACACGAAAAGCGAAATCAATTTATAATACGATAGATATAGATACCGGACTATATCAAGAAGTGTTTGTTATTGATCTCAAAACATTGCCAAAATGTCACTTACGCGATAAATCTCACGTACGCAGGAAATATTTGGAGGGAGACGTCATGGAGCCAGGGTAACGTCATCAGTGTCGGCCGTTTAGAAATATAGATAAGAGCTAACCTTGTAAGGCCAAACTAGGCGATAAAGTAATATCTGTACCTAGAAAATAATGGCTGAGAAATGAATCATGTTTCTTGCTTTGTGTAGCATTTTGATGGCAACATTAGGCCCGCTAAAATTGTATGGTTTGACTGCTGTCAACAAGTAAGTCAAGTCAAGTGCTGTATTTATGATACATATGACAATAATAAAAAGAAGATTTTATGGAGTTAATAGTGGTTTTATTGAAAATACATTACTTTGATTTATCTTGATTTTATTATCAATGGTGATATAAGTGGGGTAAATGATAGATGATAATCAGGCCAGTCGACAGTTTCAGGGTTATCCATTATTTACGCCACACCCTGTATTTATATAGTAGATAGGCAGTCGCTCCATGTACAATACTGGTATTCAGCTGCATCCGGTTAGACTGGAAGCCGACCCCAACATAGTTGGGAAAAGGCTAGGCAGATGATGATGACCAACACCTTTTTACACTTATAATATCATTGATGATGACACAGAAATGGTATTGACAAAACAAGATGGCGGCCACGCGCCTTTAAAACCTCATGCGTTGTACTGATTTCACACGGTCACATGAACTGATGGATTTTGCAAACCGAGCATCGGTGTCATATTTGAAGAATGTTCCAGACGTCTAGGAGCATGTGATAACAAACAAAGGGTAATTAATGTTTCATGTAACGGTCAGTTACTTGCACGTACGCAAACATGAGGTTCATGACATATGTATACATCCTTGTTTTCATTTAGGTGACGGGCAGTGCTCTTGATGATAACGGTTCTGTAGCCTCGGCTACAGCACTTTTACATGGAATGATTCTTTACATCAACTTAGCGATTGAATCAATGGTAATGAAATTATTCGTAAAGGTAAGAATGACGTTGCTCAAAAAGCTGCTAAGTTGAAGTGGGACTGTGCTGGCCACGTCTGCCGTATGCCCAATGAGCTGTGGGCCAAAATAAATGCTACGTGGAGCTCTGACACAGCTAGAAGGCGTTACGACAGACCCCGTAGAAGATGGCGGAACGAGCTGGAGAAAACATATGACCAATGGTCCACTTTAACCCTGGATCGAAAGAGCTGGAAGTCATGGGTAGGGGTTTCTTCCCAGCAGTGGGATGATTAGTACCTAACTACCTAGTAAGACAGTTGTGCGTTTAGAGACAAGAAGTTCTAATTACAAAAACTGAGTCATAAGTTGTCATTTTTGTATTAAGAGCCTATACTACCTCAGCTAAAATTCACTCTTTATCTCGCTCACACGATACTGCTCGCGGACTGAGTGAGAGCGAGACAGAGTCCGGTGCTAGGCGGCAGGCAGCCCCAATAGTTTAGGTATTTGCTTTTTACGGTGAAAATAATGGTAATTAAAAAAAAATGTAAAACATAAGACCTGCTTTATAGTTAGTTCGGTTAGTATACAAAGTTTCATGATCTAATTTGAAGTATTTTTTGAATACCAGCGGCTTATTGTTCGGTTTGGAGGTAACTTTGGAATTTTTTTCTATCGAGAATGATATCATGTTTTCGTCTAACATAAGACCTAACATTAATCCTCAACTTTACCATATATTTATTTCAAAATTAATGCTGCAGTATTTTCGACATAACGGAGGAACATGCTATGCCATTTGAGGTAGTATAGGCCCTTAAGAACTTTACCCCAGTTGGCATAAGGTCCCAGATACAATAAACAGGCTAGCAGATTTGGGCTTGGACTAAAGTTAGAACTCGTTTTATAATAAAATGGTGATCGTTTATTTGTTTTGATAACTACTAATATTCGTAATACTAAATAACAAGCAATGCACAAATTTCCGCTAGTTAATTAATTAAGGCCGTATCTTGTGCCAATTGATAAAATTGCAATCATGCAGGTATTTATTTTGTTTGAACTGCATGTACGTTATTACGTTGATAAAAATATGTAACACACAATCTAAATAGCTGCCTAGTTAACGTGACATGAGACTATTGTTCATAGGTAACACGACATAACATCACGCTTTTAATACCTGAAGGGTTAGGCAGAGGTGTACCTGTAGAACACTGATATTTCGCCAGTTATGTTTAATTCCCATGTAATAGATACCTAGATAACGCAGGAGTAACTACTTCGCGTGCCCAGCTTACATACAAAAATTGTAAGCCGCCACTTTCACGCTCTGCCTTGAGTACTGCTTTTTTTTTTGTGGATGGGAAATCATCCAATGACCCCTCCCGCTCTGGGTGGAGCAGAAGGGAGTGTCAGACTCTTACTGACTAAAACCCACCCGTGTTCCTTCCTTAGCCCTTTGTGTTCCGGGGTAGCGGTAACCCTTTCGGACAATCCCGCTGCCCCGGCAGGCTTCGGCCCTTATGGGCCCCTTCCTTATGCTGACATCTCTTTGAGGCGCGCGTGGAACACGTACGCGCCGTCCGGCACGGGCCTGGTCCTGATCGGACGGAGAGTTACCCATTACTCTCCCTTGAGTACTGCTGGCTGAATGATCGTGAGCGCTGGCGCTAGGCCCAGGTGGAGCGAGACGGGAGCCGCACGCGGTGGCGTCTTTGAATCCATTTGATTTTCCCATCACTAAATACTCGTAGCGCTTATACGAGTATAGCAACAGCATGCGAACACTTTAAGATACCTATAAGAGAAGTAAACAAATAACTTAGATATCACAGCTTATTGCAACAGAAAACGTTCATGACGACACCTTAGGAGAAATAACTAGGCTGATGTACTGCATCATCGCAAAACGGCAACAATAAATAGTGATATTTAGCTTGCCTATTACAATGGAACGCCGCCGCATTGCAAATGTCCCCCGGAGCGAAGCAATTTGCACAAAAAGCAAAGTTTTGTGCGATTGCCATACCAGTTGACTGTGATCCATGAGATGTACTTGCAGATCATGCTTTGTTAATGCTTACTTTGTAGTTTTATTGCTCTTAATTCTCGAAGGGTGGAAACAGCGTGAATAGCACAGTGAAAACTGGGCACGTCGAACAAGTCAAGTAGATTTATACCAACCGATACGTTTTGTAAAAATGTCACTGAGAAAATTTCGGTGAATAGAGTCAATCTCTAGCATCATAAGAATATCTCAGTTCATTTCACCTAGAATTACATGAGATTTTTTACACATAGTTTTTTTTGTTTGCCTTTTAGTCTAAATTAATAGCTAGGTTTACATTAAAAAAAAACCGGTCAAGTGTGAGTTGGACTCGCGCACCGATCGTTCCGTACAAAGCAGGTATGTAACTACAAATTTACGGTTTTCGGATTTTTTCCTTTACTTGTGCTACATAGCCTTGCTTCTTGTCAAATTTCATGATTCTAGGTCAACGGGAAGTACCTACCCTATATCGACCGTAGCAATTAACACTGTCGGATCTACATTTGTGCGATTATGTAGATCCGACAATGTTAATTGCTATGGTCGATATATTTGATTCCCTTAAGAATGTCGAAATATACGTTTTTTTGCGGCATAAACGGCCGTATCTTTTTTTTACGTTAACTTAGAAGTTTGATTTTTTTACAGCTTCAAAAGACTGCTGACCTGAGCATATGGTTTTAATTTCAACTCGATACTTCCACGCGACAGACAGACGGACGGACGGACAACAAAGTGATCCTATAAGGGTTCCTTTTTTCCTTTTGATGGACGGAACCCTATAAGATGCAACGGAAGCATTTTGCTTATGAGCTCTACACTAGATCGAGCCTGTTTCGTGGAGTCCATAGGTGATGAGCACATCACCTATGGACTCCACGACGCAAAGGAAGCGTCCTTTGCGTCTTGTTTTTGTTTGTAGAATAAACCTTCTATTATTCCCTCTACACTTAATCATAAGAGTGATTCACGTCGATAGTGTAGAGACCATACAATATCATACCATGTATGTAGCATCTTACCTAAACTTATACCCCACTATCACTCATGGAAGTATGATAAAGTAGAAATGGTTAGAAAATTTTCGGTAGAAAACTATAATCACAGATCTTGGCAAGTAACTTCAACTGGCTATTTGTGGTCTTGTCTCTGAACAGACCATAGACCACCCATCACTTCCCGTTAGGGTCGTAAGTGATGGCACTTTACCAGGAAGACAGAGAACAGCTCCTCCTGCGTACTAATCAGATGTTAGTGCGGGCGCAAATCCGCCTGCCAACTTGTGATTATGGCAATGCTTGGGATATTCATCGTCCGCTTTAATGGTTATCTCTCCATCTATGGGGAGCCCCATGCTTTGTACGTTTATGGGTTTGTATGAAGTAAGGTGTGTATGACTTGTTTTTATAACGTAATTCCTACTTTCACGTAGAATTTATTTTAAGAGACGACTGATATTGTTTTTCAGCCAAAATACTCTTTAAAACCAGTGTCTTATTTATTTATTTATTAACCCATAGAAGGATACTGAACGAGACATAGTAGAAGTTGTTTTTGTTATTATGTCTGTTGGTGTGTTTAGTGTCCCGCAAAGTGTTAATATACACACAAAAACACTTATTAGAGAAAATACATCAAGACAAAAGATCATGTAGGTAGGTGCTACTATAGGACCAGCGACAGGAGATAGATGAGAGACGTGGTCACAGCGTGTAAAACAGTATACAGGAAATCTTAAATTAGACTATAGTTACCTAAACATAGGCACATAATAATATCGGTTAAAAAAAAACGTACAATGTTACACAAATTAATAATATAGGTACACATAAAGAAACTTGTTGAAGATGTCATGATACGTTGTCAAGCATGGTGATTTATCTCTTGTTACGGGGGATCTTCTTCGTGTCACTGGCACGATTGTATTTCAGATTTTGCTGGCCAAAAACTTCGCCACTTCCACGGTCGTCGTCGGTATCAGCGCAGAGTTCACTTTGACTGCATTTCGGGGATGACTGCATATTACTGCAGCGGTTTGTTACTTTAGCTATCTCGAGTTCTAAAATAACTCCCTTGAGATCGTGTCTTATTCTATCTTGTGAACCAAATTAGTCTTCAAGAATACCTTCACTTTCTGTTTTAAAACTGATTGCATTGCATATTTAAATCGTACACCGCCCGGGGTGAATCTATTTGTAGTTGTCACATTTAAATCTCAGTTTTAATTGCCTCGTACTAGCAATAAGTTATTGTAAATAGTTCAATTTCTAGGATGTTTAATGAATAGTCTTAAATAGAATCTTGTGTTTCACAAGTGTATCTATCAAATCTTTTGAATTGCATCCTCGCATTCGTCTTCGTAACATTAGCCAGTGATTGCCATAAATTCAATGTAGGCTTGATTTTTGATTTTTAGGCGGTATTTTTTGGCTCTACCAACCCGCACTGGGCCCGCGTGGTGGATTACGGCCCACTCTTCTCACCAAGAGAAGGCCTGTGTCCCAGCAGAGAGAACATTATAGGCTGATTATTCTATTCACCTGTGTACCTAGATTATGACGTTTCATAAGTGCTCATGTAAGTTTATGTAAAATAAAAATAATATTTTGATTGATTGATTCTGTAGAATCCTGTTGATTCCGTATTTATGTTGAATTCATCACTTCACTGGCTCACTACCAACCAAGCGCCATCGTATATAACCTGCTTCACTTTGTCTGTTTCCCGCCATTCCTCGTGACTGACAGATGACATATAAGTGACAGCGGCTACCCCGTTTGTGTGAATGAGATAGTGTTTACTTATCTATTTAATAGATACACTACAGATTCTTTGCAAGCTTGACACAAAACGCTTTTTCAAATCTTCTCACGCAACGGTTAGTACCTAAATATTTAACTTGCTAATAGAAGTATGTAATATTCCACTCGACCCCAATAACTACACTCCCTTTCAAATTAATAAAACATACCGCAGGTCAATCTTGGCTGGCCGTACATTTGTCCATAGCGGACAAATCGCCCCCTAATGGTCGTGTCGTGATAGAGCAGTGTTACGTCACGCCAATCGACTGATAATACACCCGATTTATCGATTCATTTGCAACATAATCGAGTATAAACGTTTTGCCGATCGACCACTAATTTTGCTATCGTTGGCGGGATGTTGTGACATCTTTCAAATCGTTTGAAATGCAAGTTTATTTCAATTACGTATCGATTTATGTAAAGGAGTATGTATCACACAGCATACGATAGAGATTTTTTATAGTTTGGGTTATTTTCTTATGATTTAATACATTACTAATATTATAAATTTCGAAAGTAACTCTGTCTGTATGTTACTATTTCACGCCTAAACCACTGAACAGATTTCGATATAATTTGGCTAGGAGATGATAGATGGTATACTAGGGACATGACATTTATGCTACTTTTTGTCCCAGTAGCACGTTTCCATGGGATAATTTCCGACATCTACACACGCGGGCGAAGCCGCGGGCATCTGCCCGCATCTAGCATCTGCTAGTCTTGTAATACCTGGAATTTATGATAAACGTGGTAAGTATACCACGCGGTGCTGTACATACGAAACGAAATGTTGAAACAAGTTGAACTTTAAGACTGTCGCAGAACGCAATCTCTAATTCTTATTCAAATCGCGTCTCAACACGGCAAATAAATTCCGTGCCCAAACAAATCTGTAACAATAAAGCATCCGAAATAAATTACTAGCTACATTAGATCAAATTATAAACAAAACTTAAATCTCACCTGAACCTGAGAACCGAGATTAATTCCGTGGGGCAGTAGAAAGTTCCCCTGCTCTCTTTTTGGTCCTTCGGGACGTGGCCACCATGCGCCCCGCAGTGCCACACTGATCAAAGCTAACAAGATTTATAACCAAGACGATATATAAACCAAATGTACGGAAGAGCTGGCCGGACTAAAACCGTGAAATTCAGAATGAGTTAAAATTGGGCTTCAAATGAAACGCTTTGAAATTTATAGACATAGTAATAAAATTATTCGTTGAACGTTACTCTGGTGGGATGTTACAATTTGTTGGTTTCCTATGTTTTGTTTGAGATTAATGACCGTGTCATTCGTGCTAAGGTTGACAAAGAAATATTTCGATAGGATAGCGTTAAACTTAAATTCGTACTTTCTTGGTCTATAGGTATTCTGTTTACCTCATCAAAGTTTTACACTCAATAGCTCCTGATCAATCAATCAACCTAGCCTACCGCAGTCCACTGCTGGGCATAGGTCTCACCCAGGCTGCGCCACAAAACCTTGTCCTCCGCTTTCCGAATCCAGTCTGTCCCAGCCACCTTCTTAAGGTCGTCGGTCCATCTAGCTGGGGGGCGTCCCACGCTACGCTAGATACGCGGAATCGGGAATCGTTTATGATACCAGCTGAATTCCTTATTAATGTAAACTTAACATGTTGGCAGTCTGGGATCCGCTATTCTATAAGGTCTTCACCCTTTCCGCGAAGATTTTAAGATTCTCTTCGTGATCATTAGGTGTAACATAATTGACCCAAGACCTCATACACCCCAATTAGTATATTGAGTTAAAAGCTTAATACAATGACCAAAACTTATTTTTTTAATGCTTGCTATTTTTATTAAGAAAATCGTGTTGGCACTAGCATTACTTTATGCATTTATAAAATTGAGTCTTATTGCCTTGAAATAAGATTTAATTTTATTTGGTTCAATCGGCGGTTAGTATGGAAAAATAAATAATTTTTAAAAAAATACCTATATTAAAAGTTACTGAAATTGATTCAGTAGAAACAAACTACTTTCAGGACTTGCGTTATTCTATTACACCTTGTATGTAGTATGCTTTGTAATCTTAGTCAAAGAAGACATTCCATAAAATTGTTCCCTCACTTTATATCACTTCACAAGCGCCACATTCTCATGAATTTTTAATAAAAATTCTTTAAAGTTTCAACGGAAGAAAATCTGGTGGAAAATGCGAAATAGTTTTAGATGTGCATGGGATTAAAACTAGTTTTTACTCTATTATAATATACCAAAGTAATGCAGTTATGAGCAGGAGTGGAATAGAAAGTGCTCACGAAGACGCTATAAATAATTTGCGAGACACCGCCACAAACCCCATAGTATTTATTAAACTATGGCCAAGTTCGAGTGGAGTCGATGAAAGGAGTTTTAAAACAAAACCCCTTGTGAAAGGAAACTTATGCTGTGATCCCATTATACCCCTCCCCGAGCTTCTATTATATTTACAAGAGCGTTTTTGCACCGCCTTTGTTATAGATTTTGTGGGCCAGAATTTGTAAGTCCATTGGTATTTTGTGCTTTTTCCTTACAGGCATATTTAATATACTGTACATGGATGAGTAGATATTGTATGGCTAGGGAAAATATTTTTTTCAAGTTTTTTTCCGATTTATTTGGCGGAGATGTTCGATAAGGCTAACTAATTTATTCTTAACTAAAGGACCCGCCCTTGCTTCGCACGGTTTTTGCGACTTGAAAAAACATGAAGATTTAATTATTATATATAAGTTAAATATGAATATATTATATACATAAACCTTCCGAAATATATCTCTACATGATATTGAAAACATCATCAATATCCGTTGCGTAATTTAGAAGAACAACGTGGTCACAGACAGACACGAAAAGTGACTTGATATCATAATAAGTATTTAAAGAAGATGAAGAATACTTGATTTGATTAGGTTTCTGTATCAATGGTAATATATTTTGTACCATAATATTCAATATTAACACCATGTATAAAATCATAGCCCACAATTGTTTTCAAAATATCGGGTGGCGCTTGAAATAAGATTAGCATAACAGTTGGTACTCAGAAGCAGAGTTTTGACTCGAAGTTTGTAACAATCATAACTTAATTTGTAGACCATGTCAACTGCATTGTCGGCGCATAATTAGCAATTGTAATTCAGCAGATAGTAACATGATTGATTCATGTCGCGACTTGTTTAGAGATTCCCATTCCCTTAGCTATATAACTGCACATTGGGAATTTCACTTAATGAATCTATCTTACATAGTTTAATGCTGCTGCTGCGGCTGTGGAAAACTTCAAGCGGCGAAAGTATAATAACCTTATCATTAATTACATTTCGAGCCGTTTGGGGTTGAAACTTGAAACCCTCAGGCCGGGGGGTCCGAGTGTAGTTTGTTCAATGAAATCTCCAAACGGCTGGTTGACACTTCTCGAGACCCAAGGGTTGGCTTTTACCTTGGCCAGAGGCTAAGCATTGCCATACAGCGTGGCAATGCTGCCACTCTCTTAGGTAAATTACCAATCGACAGTGATTTGGAGGAATTTTTCGACGCCGTATTTTAGTTAGTTATCAGTTAGGTTACATTTATTATACGAGTATTTGTATTTTAATAGTATGTTAGTGTATTTAGTACGAGCAGTTTATCCAGTGTATAAATATTTTTATCCTCTTTAATAAATAAAGCACCCTCGTTTATAGATATTTTAGTTTTCTTTTAACATTTTCTTGAATACGAAGATTCCTTACAGAGACTTGTTTGCCCAGACAGATTTGTTTTTCTTTTTCAAATATTTCAGTTTAGCAAGCAGATTGTTTCCAAATAGAAGAAATAAACTTCATAGCATTGTCGGAAAATGTGAGATCCCCGAGGGAAATCAGAATAACCGCGTAACAACTACTGGCTATCGGTCTGTCGTAAATCACGAAACCTAAATGTAGATTTGAAATGGATAAACATTCGCGAATATATATTATATATATATGGCGAATAAACATTCGCGTCATCATATGAGTAAAACTTTAATAGAAAGGATAATAGAAAACAATAAATTGCAAACATGGTGCATATCCAAAACCGTTTAGCACATAATATGTAGGGCAGAACCCCCCGATCGCTGACGCATCGGAAAAGGTGTTTGGAACAATCAATAACACGACCACTCTCGCAGACCCCTCGTTGAAACTCCGCTTTTAATAATAAATTCAGCACTTGAGGGGATCGTGAGGAGTATCGGAGACCTCCTTGGTCTGGTCCTCAGTCAGTTCTCGCACGTCATTCGGTATAATCCGGTCAATAACATAAATTTCTTGGAGGCACGCTTCTTTATTGGATTTGTCGTTGGCGGCGAGCCGTTGAACCCCGATCATAACCTATTCGTGTAAGGAACTATCGAAAATAAAATTTGTGGAAAGCAGGGAAATCTGTAGGCGAAATTGGGGAGACTTATTGGGACTTTGAAGGTGAAATCGTACCGTAGGCTCGGTAAAATTTTCATTTTGTAGAGCATATTTGCATTCTTTCATGAACGACGTAGTTATTGTTAATATATCAATCAATAGTTGCTTCTCAATTGTCGTCACAGTAGTTACGCAAATCTTTCACGTGGACACAGCATGTGATCATTAGAAATAAAACCGACGCGTCTAATTCATGTTTATGTGCCCTTGTTGTTGTTGTGTGGGCCATCGATTTATTGAACGATTGTTTCGTAATTACTATTGATATTGATTTCAATAATTACACGGTTGGGCATTAAACATTGGGAGCCTGTAAGGTTTATAATTCAACAGGTTCCTTGTTATTGGTGCAACTTAAATTTGTTCCAAAGAATCACAAAGAATAGCAGACGTATGTAGATAGGCTCGCCGAGTCACGGGGTAAGGTACATGTTTCACAAAGACTTTTGTCAAAGTTCCACCAAGTTTCCACATTCAAGGTTTTGACAAATTGTATGCACTAGAGAAATGTACAAGGAACATTTCAACACTTGTCACAGGAACTCATACAAAGCACCTTACTCGGTGTGAGCGTTTTGTCTAGACGAATGTACAACATAAATGTTAGATATTTTGTTTCCGTCCCGAGCGAACTTCCCGCCTCTCCCGAGTCTTGCCTTTCAGTACAAAACTTCGCAGACCGCCATGACAAATTTCCAATTAAATGTTTCTTTGCAGATCTAAAGAGGTTTTAAGAGAAGTTTATCGCACAGGTTCGCATTCCTCGAAGCAATATCTGTTTCTTTCACTCCTACATGCGAATTGTTATAGCTTCCTTGACATCGCCCGTTAACGGCACATGTGTGGCTTAATTACGTCCATATATCAATACGCATATTTAGTAAGACAGTGTACGAGATCGGCGTCCCATCCGACGCCCGGTTGCCGTAAAAGGATCGTCAACATTTTTCTTCGACGAGAGAAAGTTTTTGCATGCGCGCGGGCGACTCGGGTCTCGGTCATCCCTGGCCTTTTAAAATATTTGCATTTCTTTTGCATACACCGGTCTGATAGGTTTTAAAGATTCTTTACCCAGGTGGGTACAGTTTGCGCATTGTCTAGCATACTAATATGAGGATCGATAACAAAGCTTTTATTAGTTCAGTGGGAATTCTTAGAGAAAAATTCTTTCGAATAAACGCTTTGGATGCCAGCCAAAGATCATAGTCGGATTAATGGATAGAAGAGACATGGACCACATTGTTTTTACAAGGCGTTTTTTTTATTTTTCTTCTTTAATGGCCTTCAAAAGTTCAAATATTTTGGTTTTTCAATATATTATTAGGTACCTAGGTAGTCTAATAATATGTTGAAGTTAAGTTTAAACAGGGTGAAATTGTAAACATGCGACAAATCGTAATGCGAGATTGTACTCATCATTAAGAACAACTTTTAGGTACTATGGGACCAAACCTGAAATCGCGGAAAAAAAATTCAGCTGTTCCCTACATTTATATTCGCATAACACGTCAAAATGTAGGGAACAGCTGATTTTTTTTTCGCGATTGCATCTTTGGTCCCTTAGTAAAAGTTAGTCATAATGATGAGTACAATCTCTCATTTCGGTTTGTCGCATGTTTTCAATTTCAAACTGTATAAAAATATAGAACTAGGTATTGTATATTTGTTTTGTTTTTTATCTTATCGCATGCTGCATCGGTTGACGTCATCAGGTCCACGCCAGCTGTCACTGAAAACCAGCGCTGGTGGTGGTCTCGTATATCTCTTAGCATTATGTTTAGCGATGGCCGTTTTGCGTGGATGTCACGGCTATTATTCCCCAACTTGTTCTTTTTTTGTGTGTTTGTGTGTTCTTTCTCGGCGTCATGTTTACCGCAAATAAACGTATTTTCTTTCTTTCTAAGAACCAAAATGTTCAATGGTACTTACTCCCTACCCCCTTACTAATAAACGTATTACTTATATCAGATGAATTGTTACACACCGATTTCTCTCTTTCAGTCGTCTGTAATTTGACTTTCGAAAGAAGAAGACAAAGCGTTGTTACAGTAACTACAGTTGCTACAGACGCTATACAAAGTTTATTAGTAAGGGGTACATGTACTCGTATAAAATAATATGAACGTTTTATCAGTGCAAACAAAACGAATTCCAAAACATACTCAGAATATTTTCGAAGCCTTTAGTCACAATGCGTCTCAAACGCTTATTTAAGACTATGCCGACCACACAGTGGCGCCCTCATCGTTTGTTTGGTTATTTCATACAATTTAGAATGAAAATGCAGAAAATAAGCACGTTAAGTTGTGCTTCATAAGATTATACGTTAATATTATTAGAAACGGTAGTTTTATATTTTTTAGTATTATTATAATCCTTAAAACGGATAACAGTGGCCACTATATTCCGTTTTAAGGACTATAATAAAACTAAACAATGTAATATAAATTTTCTGCATTTTCATTCTAAATTGCATGTAATAACCAAACAAACGATGAGGGCGCCACTGTGCGGTCGGCATAGTCTTAAGATCAACCCTACGTCACACTGGCTTTTATCTTACCCACATTTCAGATGTCCCTGGGATCACATAGTCTACAAAGTGAAGATCCGCTACCCGTTACCCGTAGCCCGCGTGCTCCGTACCTGCGACGGAGACAATTAAAATTCAGCCATTGTGGTCCGACACGTATTGTCTCCTCCCTTTATATCAGTGACGTCATAACATCACCCCTCACTATAGTACGGTATAATTAAACCCTCTTTAATATAACTGGCGTTGCCTCGGCGTTGATTGGATTTTAAGGTGTTAAGGAAAAGACGATTGAAATTGAATGGTTTCTAGAAAATATAGGCCTTGAAAAGATAAGGATTTTCAGGATAATTAATTCGGGGTCCACGTTCAGTGAAACGGGATTAATTTCGGGAAGTACTTGGGTTGTTTTATTCTTTTATTTGGTCCGAGCCTCTTCTCTAGTTATTTTCGAACTTAACTGGAAAATTCTCAAGAGTCTTGAACTTGTCAAAATCAGTCTGCCTGACATTTTTCCAAGTAGGTCGGGGTCGGTTTCCAGTCCTGTCAAAGATGTACGAATGGCAGTCGGGACCAACGGCTTAGCGTGCTTTCCGAGGCACGGAGGGTCTCGATATGTTATACAGGGTGTTTGGAAGCTGAGTGCAAAGCTTTAAGGGAGTGATAGTCGACACCATTTACAGCATTTTGAGTCATACATGTCTTAGATGGAGTATGTTTTTTTTTTACTGCAAACTTTGAATCAAAAATACATACTTACCATATTTAACTGGAAAAAAAAACATACATCGTCTAAGACAATATGTTTGGCTTTAAATGCTCTAAATGGTGTCAACTATCACCCCCCTAAGGCTTTGCATCCAGCTTGCAAACACCCTATAGATGGTCCCTCATCCATTAACCTTAGATCGACCCGCGTGGCTGTAATTATTTAGCCACGACTCCACGAGCCCCTTTCTTTTTTTCAGCTTGTCACAAACGAGATGTAATTCGGTAAAAGTCGTTCACTTGTCACTCCATCACTAATAGATGACGTTCTTCCTTCCCGATAGCATAGTCAGCCTTTAATATTTCCACTGCTGGGTCACAAGCCAGCCTCTTCGAGAGGGAGTAAGCTGTAATCTACCACGTGGGCCCAATGCGGGTTTGTAGATGTCCATGATGTGTTTCTTCACGATGTTTTCCTTCACCGTTACTTACAGCCAGTAAGTCACGGCTGATATCACACAATTGCTCCTAAGTAACTTTTAGCTTCTCACAAATGAGTCAGTGGCCCCGATTCTGTTGTTCACAAATTAAACTAAATTTAAGTTCAGTGCATCTTTTTCTTTCTATTTCATTATGAAAAGAACAGATGATAAATATTAGTTTAGTCCTGTCAAATTAGTCAGCGCCTAACGTAAATTGACGTATTTTTTTAGTAGCCAATTTTTTAATCTCGTCTGACTTGTCTATGGATTATCTAATTTGACAGGACTAAACTAATATTTTATCTTCTGTCCTTTTCGTAATGAAATAGAAAGAAAAAGATGCACTGAACTTAAATTTAGTTTAGTTTGTGAACAACAAAATCGGGGCCAATAGGTATAAGCCATTCAGTTGCCACCCCATCACAATTGATGACGGTCTTCCTTCCTGATACACGTACCAATAATTCCACAGCTATCAACAAGCTACATAACAGTTAAACTGAACAATTCAATAAACTCAAGATAACTGACAGTCAATGTCCTTCGTAACATTAAGTTTTATAGCACTTCCAGTAAACGAAGTAAAAGTGGACTGTCAGTAATTACTGACGCGCTTATCATGCAGTGTAGCTGTTAGATAATTGCTGTATACTCGTATGTAGGTCGGTTGTTGTTTTATTGTTGTTTAACGAGTCAATTGCATCGACCCATTTCGTCAGGAAGGACTGAATGAGGGGTTCCGTCGATTGCATTTTGATAACGATCGTAGTTTTTTGGTTCTTAATTGAAATTCGTGAAGATTTGCTTCTGAAAATGACTGTTACACTCAGAGTCACGTTGCAGTGCAAAACTGATTTACATCCGTCACCTCACACGTCAGGTCCAGTTGAAAACCAGCGTCAGGCACTAGTTGTCTGGCACTTGCTGAACTGGGCCTTTTTGGTGCAGCCATGAGGCACACTTTCCTGCTAATTTCCTACATCGGACTTTACACTTTCTATTTGATTTTTTTTGGTTTTTATCTGATGTACCAATGTATCTGGTGTATTGTGTCTTTTAGTCTGTGCTAAATAAATGTATTTTCTTTCTTTAGATATAAAAAAGAAGTTTTTGTTATTTTTTATATTTCTCTGGTTACATTACAATGAAAGGAATTTTAATTAGAGATGCACCGAAATTCGTTTCACATTCGGTATTACCGAAGTTCGGCAGCTTTTACCGAACTTCATCTCCGGCCGAATTTCGGTTAGATCTGCCGAATGTCGGCCGAAATTAATTTAAATAAGAAATGGAAAAATGAAAAGAAATTTATTTTAAAATTAAATCTAGATCAAATGATGATTTGTAAGTAAATAGGTAACGTGGATGTTCGTTTTTGTTTTTATTTCCGTAGAAAGGAAACAACATCACGTATCAAAAATATGCTTTATTAAAATTATCAATTGTAATATTATTATCTATCGCGCGCGAAATATAACCGAAGTTCGGCCGAACTTCGGCTTCGGTACATATTTAAAGCGAACATTCGGCCGAATTCGACATTCGGCAGGGCCCACATTCGGTGCAACACTAATTTTAATAACCAAAAACTGACAATCTGAAAAGTCTCATACTTTCTTCTTTCTTATCTATCACTAGCGCCCATGCTTTGCACGGTTTTTACGACTTGCTTGACAAAACATCGAGACTTCATAACTGTATGTATAATATTAGTGTTATAAACATAAACTTTGCGGAATAAATTCTCTAAATGGTGGTAACAATCGCATACAAACTCCGGGCTGTTACTATGAAATTCCCAACGGGACAACACTTCAATAACAGTTTGTCCGACCCGGGCATCGAACCCAGGATCCCACCGCTCAGCATTCGCGCTTGCGACCACGAGACCAACGGGGCAGAAATAAGTTTATTACAATGTTACCATACCAATAAATGATAGAAACAGCTTGAATTACCACCTAATAAATCCCAAATGATACATTGGTACCGAGCTAGATTCATTGAGAGCCCTGAGGCAAAGCCGATAAATTTCAATGAGTTCAATGACTGCAATAGAATTCTAAGACACATTAGATTAGATTAAGTTAGTTTTAAAACATGGTGCTGCACTAATTGTCGGTGAAGTGAGGTACAGTGAGTGATCAGTAACTCGTCGCCTGCAAGCGCTATTATTCTCAGGAGATTCATTACAGCAGTGCTATTCTGTAAAAATCTCACCGTGAAAACTAAGGTGAAGTGAGCTGTCATTCCACCTGATGTAAGGGATTGCCTCCATTGATAGTTCACTTCACGCTCACTTCACCTATGTTATCACGGTGAGATTTTTACAGAATCGATAGGCTGAACTGATAGCGGAGCCCAGAGGGTTTTTGAGCAAGTATAAGCAGGGCGAAAACTTGTTGAAATGTTAAATTATAAGTAACTAGCGACCCGCCCCGGCTTCGCACGGGTGCAATGCTGATACTAAATACTACTATACTATGCATGTATTATTTATATAAACCTTCCTCTTGAATCACTCTATCTATTAAAAAAAACCGCATCAAAATCCGTTGCGTAGTTTTATAGATCTAAGTGTTCATAGGGACAGAGAAAGCGACTTTGTTTTATACTATGTAGTGACTTTTGGATAATTTTGTGAATCAATGAAATTTCGTCATATTTATTTATTTGACTGTGCCAGAAGCCGTCTCAAAGTCGCCACACTGGTGCAGAACAAGTCTACATTAACCTCCCAAGGAAGCCTATTGAAACGAAGCGCACTCCTTATTGAAAAAAACATTCGGCCTCTAATTAGTCATTGCAAAAGGTACATTTAATATTGGCCGCTGACGCGAAAAGGCTCCATCAATCCGTCAGATATTTATATATTTACTGCTAGATTCGCGACTTCGTCTGCATGAAACGCCCTCCGCCCATTCACCTTTTTAGTGGTGGAATTTCGGAAAACCCTTTCTTAGTGGATACCTGCTCTTCACAAAGAACACACCCTCCAAATTTCAAATCTCTAGGACCAGCGGTTTAGGCTGTGCGTTGATATATCAGTCAGTCAGGACTATAAACTTTATATATTAAGATTAGGAAATGTAACACTATTGCACAGAATAACTGTAATTCGACCTGAAAATCCTTTTAAAAACTGTCCAAATCTGAGTTTTCAAAGTCGTCCTATTAAGGAAAACCTACAGCTTCTGCATCCGATTTGCCTATTTAAGTCATTATGGGTTAGTGTGCGATTACAGTGGCGTGGGGCGGCCAGCGGGAGCGGGTGGCGGGTCAAGCGGAAAACGCACATTTCCATGAATGAATTTAATAGATTCGTTTCACCCTTAAGAGGAACTCTATTGAAAATGGTTCTTTTATTCAAAGCAGTTTAATTATAATTAATAAAAAACTAACTAATGTATTCTATGGTTACATATACGATCAAATGAGCATTATGGGTCGTGAACTTTTGGATTTTCCAATTTTCTTCAAAATCCGTCTGGTAGTTCCAGAGATTGGTGCGTTCAAATAAACAAACTCTTCGGCTTTATTATTCGTATAGACAGTTAAGCCAACCTGTCTTGAGCAATGCTCGTGCGTTCTCTGTATAAGAAAGACGCCTTTACCCTGCAATGGGACAATAAAAGGTTGGTACTATTACATTAGCCTGCTGTTAGTACCTAAGTAGTAAATAGATCAGTGCACTGTGCACTTTAATTCTACTAGATCACATCAAATCAATTTAATTAAATCGGTCCGATGTTACGATTATGCTAACGATACTAAAGCCCGTACCATGCAATCATAGCTGCTATTTTCAGTTAACGCAAAACAGTTACGAAAGCAGACGATCTAAAACAAAGCAACACAAACAAGATTGTTAACATATTCCGTATCATTATACACGAACAATATCCCTAAACTGTAATACAACATTGTTTGAAAACTGTACGGTACAGAAATTAGGCAGACGCCTCGTGTGCGGCTAAAAACCGCAACTCTCGATACGGAAGCGTGAAGGCGTCTCGCCGGGGTCGTCGATCTCATACGTCATATCTAAGGTGCGATCCCCACACGGTGACGTGCGATCAAACTCGCGGGTGAACGAATTTCGCGTTTATCGGGGTCGATGAGGCACGATATATTTCCGCTGTGATGTCAAAGAATGTGAAGTGTAATCAGATAGTGTAAACTGACTGTAGTGGATAGAAGATTAAGGGACCAATAGAGAGTATTAAAGGGAAAGAATGTTGATGTGAGAAGTTAAAAGCTGATGCGATTTTTACACGGAAGTTCATTACAGTTAGCGTTTTTGCAGCTAGATCTTGTGTGGGACTGAGTATCACTTAAAGTATTTATGTTAATGTTTACTTACATATGAATCAATCTTCATTCTCTTACCTTTATACCAATTTATTTGGGATCAGCGCATGTGTCCTCTTCTGTACTTCTCTATTAGTTTTCATCCTGATATTCATGTCTTTTCTAGTCATATCTTCTTTCACATAGACCATCCTTCGTTTCTTCGCTTTTCCCGCACTTATAGCGTAGGGGAATGATAAATTAGGTATGAAATCAATAAGTTCTTTAAATTGAGTGCATCGTGAAACATGTCACACAGGCCAAAAAATTCATACGACACCGACACTGAATACAATCGTTTCGCGAATAACCTTTCCAAATCGCTTGTAGCTCAATGTGGCAACTGCCTAACACACACGGCGGGTGCAAGATGATAAATAGAACCCGAGTGTATCCATACCCACGTGTTTACTGCATATTGATAGCTTCTGAATAATTAGGCAGCCGACTAATTATCACGGCAATACTAAATAATGCATGCTTATGAATTAATTACATATCATAACAACATGCTTGAATTCTCCGAAGGGTTTGGCAGATACCTATAGTACACTCACATTTCGCGGAAATGCGGGTGGTCTTTTCTCCATAGAAACGCTCTCGCCTGTTTTCTTTCTGGTTAATAACCAATACCAATACCTTTCATTTTGGAAGTCGGTGTCGTTGGTTTCGGATTTACGTTTTTTGACACCGACTTTCGAAATTAAAGTTAGTTTTCACTTTGTAGTGTTTTTTTTTTTAATTGGTTGTTTTTTTTTTGTAAAAAAAAATATTTGTACCTGCCCCACACAAATTCATGTAACACTACGTCTTGTTGTGTGAATATCAGTGACAGAGAAATGAGGGTATATCGTGGTATACTGAACACATCTGCATACCTCTTTAGACTTTAGAGGGTACAGGCGTGATCTTATGTTGTGTGATTGAGTAAACAATGCATACCTATGTGATACCAGCAATCGCGGTTGATTTACTGGCATTTATTGAAGAGATCCGTTGTCTGTATCCGAAACTCATCATCAGATCTTTACGAATTTTAAATGGGAGCATTTTGGAATAAACTTTTTTCGAACAAAAAAAGAATTTTGAAAATCTGTGTATACATGACGGAGTTATGCCCAAACATAAAAAAAATAAAAAATAAACATCCGAATTGAGAACATCCTCCATTTTTGAAGTCGATTAAAAATGTTCAAAATTGCTGATTTAAACCGCTGTCAACAGAGGCCTAGTGTACAAATTTGACAATTATTAATGAAAAAAGAATAACACAGGGACACAGTATATATCCTTCTTATTCAGTTTATGAAATATCTTTTAAATTGATCCAATATCGGAGGAGGAAATAGACGAGAGCCAAACCTCGAATTATGACTTTTTACTTAGGCTTTTTCAAAAGTCTCTCTGACCGCATTTCCTCTTAACTCCCATGTCATACGGGGCGAGGCTAGTGCCATCAATCGAGTACTTTAAACTCAAGGTTACCACTGAGAAATTCTAGATGGAAAAACCCAATACCACTTTGCCAGACCCGGGTATTGACCTCATGAGCTCAACAGTAGCGTTTGCGACCACTAGACCAACGAAGTTTAATATTATGCACTTGTATTTTATTACATAAGCCCTTGTTACTAGGACGTGAGATCGGAAATTGGATACTGGTAAAAGTAATGGAGTAGAATTTTAAGTAGTTAAAAAAACAATGTTTGGGTAACTAATTATGACAGTTACTTAATTATGTTTGGAAAGTACATGACAGATAACATTGTATTTTATTTATTTTGTAATTAGTGTCCTAATTAGGCACAGATGTGACAGTCAATCTGTCCTTAACATTGTGCTCCGTGATAAAAAATCCGTTTTATCTAGAATTTCGAAGTTATTTTGACTTCCATCATCTGCCTAGCCTTTTCTCAACCATGTTAGGATCGGCTTCCAGTCTAACCGGATGCAGCTGAATACCAGTATTTTACATGGATCGACTGCCTGTCTGACCTTCACAACACAGTCACTAATTAGCCACGAGCCCTTGAAGTTATCTTGACTTATAAGTACGAATATCAAGAAGCTTGCCAACTCCCGAAGTAAATAATATTAATATTATTCTGCTATCTCAACTTCCACCACACAATGAATATTCGATTCTCTATTCAAACTATTCTATAGGAAAGCTTAATAAATCACAGAAAACATTTTTTCTGATCAACCAGTCGTGTTTGTAAGTACAATTTGTTCTCGTCCTGCGTCAAAGTGCCATCGATTTTCTCCTTCCTGGCTTCACTCCAATCTCTTTCCTTTGCCTAATATATTTGTGAATAAAACTGCGGGGTATTGCGTAACAAGATGGTTGCGGCCATGGGATGAGCCAGCCATGAACTTTTTAGCTAAATTAATGTAATGTTTTAGGGAAATAATGATTGACGTTCTGAAATCTAGGCTGTGTATCGGAAGCAATTTTTCGCAACTTCAATTTTACTAAGTGAAAAATATATGAGAATGTGAGAAGCTTATAAAGCCAAAGTTCCTTTTAATTTATGTAAAGAAATTTTCTCAAATGGCGTCGGATTAACAGGCTTTTAAATAAACCCGACACGCTTGTCGTACAAAATGGAACACATTATCAACCGGCTTTTCCCTCGTTTTACACGCATAAAAAACTAGATAAATGAAGGTGCTATGTGCTAATAAAAACGTAGGATTTATTCCATACAAACGTGAGGAGGAGTAAGAAACAAAGCGGAAAGTTTGGGAGACTGCGGTCAAATCATAGCCCTCTTGGGACAATAGTTTCCGGGAAGTTTCCGATCGCATCGAACTCACCTTATGGTCAGGTCTGGATGGTAGCGGGCAGCGACTGATGGGAAGCTGGAAAAAGGGATTCGCATGATGGTTTTTAATGACATTCAAGGTCAATGCGATGCTTTTTCTTACTTACATAATCAGCCTATAGTGTTATTACCGATGGGACACAGGTCTTCTCTCTTCGAGAGGGAATGGGCTGTAATCCACCACGCGGGCCCAGTGCGGGTTGGTAGATGTGAGATGTGACATGTCTTCGAATTTGTGGTTTTAAGGCATGCCGGTTTCTTCACGATGTTTTCTTCACGGTTTTGAGAGCAGTGGTAAATAATTTATACAAAGTAAAGCGCCTGTTTGGGTTCGAACCTACGACCTACAACTCGTAAGTCACGTTCTGACTTACTTATGCCTTCTAATAAATCCAACAAGCAATAAAAAAAAAAACAAATGAGAAACATGAAAATCATGCATGCATTGGCATTCATTGATTAGGTTGAAAGACTCGTATTTTGGGCACAACCCTGTTAAAACTTACGAGCCAAATACGATCTTTCACCTATTTTCTTTGCACTTACTAGAGCGTATGAACCTTTAGGTATTTTATGCCCAAAACGATTAAATATCAGTCTAAGTGTGCTCTCCGCTGTAGTCTCATCTTCCCATACAACCGAAGGCCTAGATCGGCGATTCAATACGGCCCTGATGTAACTTCGCAATAAAAGTCTGAGTCTGAGTGGAGTAGTACGTCCGTCCCGGCTACGATACACATTTATTTTGTTTGAATATTTCACCACCACCACCCGTTTAAATTTATATGGTCTGGCAACTTCATTTGCTAAATTAAAAAGGTTTTAATATTGTTTCTATGTTTGAATTTTAATATAAAAGACTTCGTTTGCTGTCAATTAAATTTGTAAACGCGCACAATTTTTTAAAAGATATAAAGTACCTATCGTTGCTGTTGTAACCACAGCTAGTAATTATTTTAACTTTTAAATTACTCTTTTTACTTGTAAAAGTGCTGTAAACGTCTGTAAATCAATTCGCATATTATGTACCATAATTAAAATTCTACTTAGAAATCCTCAAACCTTTCAACGAATGCTGAACCCCAAATCCCCAATTCCTTGTAATAATATCCAACATAACTTACGTATCAGCATACCATTAGTCGAATGTCCCCTGAGAGTTGGGGGCAACTCGGAAAGAGGCTGTTTTTAATTTTCAAGTCCCATCTTGAACTGGAGTCCCATCTTGGTCTCGGGAGTAAACTCGTCGACTATGACCGGAGACGCGCAAAGGAAAATTTGGAAGTATATACATATTATACACGGTATATAAACTTATTAAATATTGTAAACTCAAATGTATACAAATGGGATGACCATTGTGAGTTTGGGGTCGTTCAAGTATTACGTAATCAGATTTTTTGCAATTATTAATCCCCCCCCTCTCCCTCGTCACCAAAAGTAAGCAAAGCTCTTACCCAATGCTTAAGTAGACATTGGTACTTACATGCCAATTCACCCATATTCAAACGAGCATTAAAAACATCATCAATATCAATAAAAGCATTGAATAATAACTACAGATGCGCGTCAGACGAACGTAAACGTAGTTCAATCATGTCATATGAACTCAGCCTTATTTAGTACAATGGAAACATTTAACGTAATATTGTATTCCTTTTAAGTGTCGCCACTTAGATCAGTTATGTTTTTAATTTTCCTTTATAATCTTTTAATTAAAATTATTTTTGTTTACAGGTAATTTATACTTTTAAAACTTGGCGATTCAACCTGGTAAGCGAGATTTGATATTTATTTACAGACCACGGGTAAACCATTTATTTGTAGGTAGATATTAAACGCTCAAATCAGTTTCCTCTATAATGTTTTAATTTTCCTTGATAATCTTTTAATTAAAATTATTTTTGTTTGCAGGTAATTTATACTTTTATTAATTTGCGATTCAACCTGGTAAGCGAGATTTGATATTTATTTACAGACTACGGGTAAATCATTTATTTGTAGGTATTAAACGTTTAAGAAATATTACAGGTCTATTGAATTAGTTTTATAAATTGTTCAAAGACCACCATCCGCTTAGCCTTTTCCCAGCTCTGTTGGTGTCGGCTTCCAGTCTAACCGGATTCAGTTGAGTACCAGTATTTTACATGGGGCGACTGCCTATCTGTGCTCCACAACCCAGTTACTGGATAGTACGAAACTTCTTAGTAGAACTGGCTGTCAGACTTTCGGGCTTCTGACGACCCGTAACGACATACATTTTGACAAGTATGTATTAAATTATTGTTAATTTACCTGTGTAGATAAACAAGTAAATTAAATAACTTGATCTGATTTATTTTAATTTTTTAAATTTTCAAACTAAGTAAATACGAGTACCTTTATAGGTACTTAAATCTCGCGACAAGCTTTTTTGTCATATAAATTGTGTAATGACGTTATAAGTTGATAGTAAAAGTTCTAAAGGAAAAGTTTATTTTATTCTTTTTAGCGCATTTAAATTAAAGATTATTTAAAAAAAAATACTTTAAATTTTGACGTTTAAACATTCATAACGTTAAGCAACGTTATTATACAGGCTTACTTTTCAATGACCAGCCAAATTTAAGAAGGACCAACGTAATCGCGAATAAAAATTCAGCCGTCCCTTACGTTTAGGTCGAGTAGGCATTGAAGTTTTCTATGGGACAGTTGATAATTTTTTTGCGATTATTGGTCCCATGGAGAAAGTTGTTTAGTTTGATGGTCTGTACCACATCCTTAAATTTGGCTGGTCATTGAAAAGTAACCCTGTATAAGCTTAAGTGATTTGTGGTGCAAACGGGCCTAAATATAGCTCCCAAGCCTCTCTGGCTTGCATTCGACGGGACCCATCACTTTGTCACATTATCATAATCTGCGTCATTAGTGCCAATCTGCCAACTTACCCGTGCTAATCCAAGGCGACAACCGTACGTAAAGTTTACCGTAAGAACATTAGCAGTAGCTAACTGAAACAGTTAACTTGTTAGAGTCTTGGCATATTGATTTTATCTTAAAACTAACTTCTGCCCGCGACTTTGCCCCGTTTAATTTCGGCCCCGACCCAACGCGTTATACAGCATCGCGAAAACGAACAAGTACCGCGGGGTACTTCTTCGTTTTCGCTTAGTGTTCTTGCTGATTTTTTTCATTTTGCGTGTCTCCTAAGGGTCGTAGCTTGAAAACCCTCATTCTTGAGGAAGCCATAGTCATTTTAACTATGGCTTCCTCAAGAATGAGGGTTTTCATGAAAATTCACCACTTAGTCAAGAGGTCTTCCATTTCCCAATGAATATTAGAATACATCATTAACAGCCCACTAACACGTATGGCAAGGTAATATAATGAAAGGTCCAACTTGTCAGATTTTCCTATTGATATTTTCTCCATGAGTTTTGCTTCATACAGACATTCTCTATTTAGACAAGCTCAAATTGGTTTGTTTTTGTATTGTTCTTAAAGATCTACTAACACACTTTTTATTGTTCCCCTCTGTTTCTAATATTTTAAAGTTAGATGTCATGCTTACCTGTTATTTGCATGGTTACTGAAATTATAATTTTAGTTTTTAATTGTAAGTGGCTGTGCTGTTGGTATGATTATTATAAATAAACTAGCTGACCCCGCAAACGACGTTTTGCAAAAAAAAAAGAAAAATAGATAGTGCCGATTCTCAGACCTACTGAATATGCATATAAAATTTCATAAAAATCGGTGAAGCCGTTTCGGAGGAGTATGGTAACTAACACTGTGACACGAGAATTTTATATATTAGATAACAATTAGAGACAATGAACATAAAATACAGGGTGAAAAAATGTTTTTTTCGCGATTTCATGTTTGGTTCCTTAATAAAAGTTGTTCATAATGATGAGTAGGTACAATGACCCCAGAGGAAAACGGTGATAAAAATTTCAACCTGTAATGATGACGTTCACCATTCTTTTCATTCATTCGTTCATCATTCAGTTACGTCTGAAGAAAATGTAGGTGTTTTGACACTTTTGATAGGCTCGGACCTAACGGCGCAGTGCTGCCACCTAGTGAACGTCATTTCAGAAAACCCTCATTGGGCTATCAAATGCAAAAATAGTTTTTCAAATCTAAGTGGTAGGTACAAAAATACAAACTCTTTAGCTTTGTTAATTGTAACAGTGAACTTGTTAAAAGCCTTGGCATATTGATTTTATCTTAAAATACGAGAGCTTGTAACGTCTTCCCGGCTCGGAGTGACTGTCAGTGAGTTGTCGCGGGTCGCCGAGTTATGTAACATGACAAGAAACTGAGATGAAGGCACCGGGAGATCTGTTTCTGTTTTGAGGGAAATAAAATGACTTGTAACGTTCCAGCTATACGAAATTTTTTTAATGACGTCTACTTTTCGCAAACCTTTTTAATTAAAGATAGTTTGAACTCATAGAAAAAAAGTAGGTACCTAGTCCTGTGCACTCAAGGAATACCTACTCTTTCTGTGAGTTTACTGTAAGTTCCATCCAACGTCACCAATATAATTAGCATTAACCCTATAATTTAAAATAATGTTAATAATGTCTATGTTGGTGTGTATGTCTTTGAAATTGGAACAAACTTGCTTTTTTTTTTTTTGTGGATGGGAAATCATCCAATGACCCCTCCCGCTCTGGGTGGAGCAGAAGGGAGTGTCAGACTCTTACTGACTAAAACCCACCCGTGTTCCTTCCTTAGCCCTTTGTGTTCCGGGGTAGCGGTAACCCTTTCGGACAATCCCGCTGCCGAACAAACTTGCTTGCCATTCTATATTGAGATCAAAGGAAATATTGAACGCGCTCGAAAGACACATGACACAGAGACTACATATCTTGACTTTGACACAGTTTACAATAATACACCATGCGGATGCCCCATTGTTCAAGTCAAGCTATTACAGACATTGCAGCTATGTTTACAAGTTTACGGCTACTTTTACAGTTGCCACGTGAAAAAGTAATCGAAAAGGTTTTTTTGTAAACGAGACCCAACATCACACATAACATAATTATTTTTGTGTATGCTCGCACAAAGATCATAAAGGACTGCACGCGCTTCGCCAGGCATGATTGGATATGAAGAGGAATATTGATGGAGCAATCCCCGAAGGGTAAGGCAGAGGAGTATAGGTATTGCAATCCACGAAGACGCGCCCCACTCTTCTTCGGAATCGTTAGCGGTTATCGCTAGTAAATTCCACTAGTGTTTTAGTTTTTTCGATACACACTAATTACCCACTAATAATAATTAGTGTGTATCAACAAAACTAAAGCACTAGCGGAAAGTTGCAGACTTGTGCTATAAGCATTAGGAAAAAGAGTGGGGCGCGTCTTCGTGGATTGCACTATCTATATCTATGGTAGGTAACACGGGCTGGTGCCTGCAACTCCACGATAAATACTTATAGTACCACTTTTTTTTGGATGAGAAATCATCAAATGACCCCTCCCGCTCTGGGTGGAGCAGAAGGGAGTGTCAGATTCTTACTGAAACCCACCCGTGTTCCTTCCTTCCTTAGCCCTTTATGTTCCGGGGCAGCGGTAACCCTTTCGGACAATCCCGCTGCCCTTATAGTACCACTAACACCCAGAATCTCCATCCACCCTCTTTACTTCATTTTTTTACAAAGAGTAGTCAATTCCTAACCGAGTTAAGACAGACGCAAGTGAAATGCTAGTCCCATAGTCCCCAATTTATCTCACAGATACCGCCTATCTGAAATCTAGAATAGGCCGTACATAAATCTAAAGTAGGTACCCACACACATAAGTAGCTCTTTTTATTCGGGTCAAGCGCCATTTTAGGCAGTTTTCTTTTTATGATATGTTCTTTGTTCTTTCAACGCGTATTTGGCGAAATATTTCGCTGAGATGATTGTAGTTTTATTTCTTTCATGTTTGATTGATGTCTTTTGACGAACTAGCTGTTGTCTGTGGTTCCACTCGGTCCTAAGAGGATATCTAGATGGTACTAGATAAAATAATCCATGATAATTATGGTCAATCAGTGTACAGTCAAAAAGATGTATACATCCACAAGAGTAATTTGAATGCCACAAATAAAAACAACCGAATTGAGAACCTCCTCCTTTTTTGAAGTCGGTTAATAAAGTGAGGCACGGGCAAAGCTCAACCTATCATACCTAATAACCTTACCATAGATTCAATACATAATTCTAAAACTATTAAAAAAAATTGATGCTCAATACATTATGACCGCGTAAGTATTGATTGCACTTTTCTATAAAACATGGGATTTTTTTTATTGATAACCGACGAAAAATTGCTGAATTCATGGGAATAATTTGGGCGTCGACGTCCCTACCAGTCCCTACCCTGTATAATTTTCATGGGTGGTTAATTGTAGCTACATATTAATACAGTTATGGATCATACATTATTAATAACAGAAGCTGACTGTGGAAGTATTAGATATAATAAGCGTTTTCATTATAGAAATAGAATGATAGAATCAATGATGGATGGAGCGTGCAAGACATCAAAGTTTCCAAAGGCCCCCGTTGAGTGTATTGACACAATCTGAAGTGTTGAACATCTAAAGGATTTAGAACTCAATAATGCCACTAATCCATTGTTGAGAAGTATCGAGGCTCAATACACTCCGTAGCGACTAGAGCGTCCAATCAAAACAACTCTTAAGAATAGTAAGAAGATTTGGAGAAAAGGGAGCTATTGAAGACGCAGTGATATACAGGTTATACAAGTACCCATTACATAGTCGTTATCTACGGATTCTGTACAACAAACTAAGCATTGCCCAGCAACATTTTTTGTTAAATGTTGGTTGTATCTATAAATTTATGCCTTTCAGATTTTTTCCTTTACTTATAGTATAAGACGATATTACTTGCCAAATTTCATAGTTCTAGGTCGACGGAAAGTACCCTATAAATTTAGATTTCCTTGAGAATGTCGAAATATACATTTTTTGCGGCATAAACGGCCGTATCTTTTTTTACGTTAACTTAGAAGTTAGATTTTTTCACAGCTTCAAGGAACTGTAGATCTGAGTATATGGTTTTAATTTCAACTCGATACCTCCACGCGTTCCCGAGATAAAGGGTCTTGACCACAGATATAGATAAACCTAGATAACGCAAGTATCTATATATCTGTATGAGAACCAAGCGTGCCATTTTTTTTCTACCTATTATGACGTCACAAGCGCTCTTTCTCACTCACACTCACCCAACCAGCAGTACACAGTCGATCGATTCTAGAAAAATCTCACCGTGAAAAGTTTGGTGAAGTGAGCTTAGAGTGAGTTGTCAAGAGTATCAATCCCTAGCATCAGGATGACACTGACAGCTCACTCCACGCTCACTTCACCTAAGTTTTCACGGTGAGATGGTTACAGAATCGCACTGCTGGACTGAGCGCGAAAGTGGCGGCTTACGATTTTTGAACGTAAGTTGGTGCGATTTTTGGCACGCGAAGTTACCTACTCTTGCGCTGTCTAGGTGTAACTATATCGGTTGTCTTGACAGACAGACAGACGGACAACAAAGTGATCCTATGAGGTTTCCGTTTTTTTTCCTTTTGAGGTACGGAACTCTAAAGAAACATATGTGAAAATAGAACAATAAAAATCCAGTACAAGACCACACTTGCTTATACTTTGGACTTGTTTGTTTTTATATAACTACTCGTCATCTCCCTAACCTTTCCCAACTATGTTGGGGTCGGTTTCTAGTCTAACTGGATGCAGCTGAATACCAGTATTTTACATGGAGCGACTGCCTATCTGATATGACCAACACAACCCAAACCGTCAAGCGTCGGAAATGGGGTATCGTAATTACGATACCCTTGGTAAGACTGGTTGTCAGACTTTCGGACTTCTGACTACCCGTAACGAATGTCAAAGATCCACGAATAGCACCCGGCATCAACGGCTTAACGTGCTTTCTGAGGCACAGAGGGGTCTCGGTATGTTAAGATGGCCATCCATCCACAGACCAACCGCGGTAAGCGTAGCTTAACCTGATCAATCTACCTGTGCGCCTGTTCTTATTTAGCCACGGGCCCCTCTTTTATATAACTACTGTTGTTTTTATTTTTTTATGTTTGTGTCGTTAATTCATAACTATTTAATTTGTGTCCAGTCTCAATAAATAATATTTTCGTTCTTTCTTTATTTCAAGATTAAGAGAAGACAATTTAACCAAGTAACCTTTGATATAACCTATTTTTGCCTCTATACCTTTAAATGAACGATAATAATTTATTTTGATCTACAGAAATCACAGCAGAGAGAATTAGTCACGAGTTCCGAACAACTGAAGCCATTATGGACCGGATTTCCAAGTTGAGATCTTATTAGCAATTTCGGTTGAAACTTTAATTTCTATCAGAAGCCGGTATTGGTAAATCTGTAATTGTATCTCTAAGATTTATTTATATTTGAAAACATCACGGAAAACAGAGAGCAGACTGCAGCATCTTTTTCTAAAGCTTCTCTATATTTATATTATCTATACTAAAATTATAAAGTGCAAACATCTTTTATGGGGTACTGTGTTAAATGCTACAACAAAATACCTTTTGATATATTACAATTAAATGAAAAAAAAATTAAAACTCATATTAAAAGTACACTTTGTAAACAAGGATATTACAAATTAGAGGATTATATCCAAGATAACAATGTTTGGAAATATGCTGGTCCTGCTCCATAGGACAATCTACAATCTAGACAAAATCAAACTGGTTGCTAATTTAATTTATACATACACATTTTTTTTTAAATAGATTGTTTTTTACATTCTGTGACAAATGTAACTCACTCACTTTTTAAAATACTAGTAAAATTTTACAATCTTTGTAAATATGTGAGCACCATGTATCTATCACATAATTGATTTACCAGTCTGTTATATTTTTAATTCTTTTACCATTTGTGGTAGACTAAATTTTATTTTAGGTGCATCGTCTTCACATATAATTATATAATGAACTAGCTTTTGCCCGCGACTTCGTCCGCGTGGGTTTCGTACTTTCCTCAAATAAAAACATCCTCTCCACCTCTCCATGAAAGGTATTTCGAAAATTATTGATTACGTTCTTTATACTTACTTTATTTAAAGAAATAAGTATTCGGGCCAATATTTTAGTTAAACTACCTAAGATGTTTCAAATAAACTATCCTCCCTTTTCATCACGACAGCTCTTGTTTTTGCAATTGGTACGTTTCCATTTTTATGATATAAAGATTATTTATACCCATTTTCGTGTTAATGGAAGTTGGAGTTTCTACTCCTTAAACTTTATTACCCTTTTCTACCCCGGTAGGAGTAGAATAAGTAAAACCCTAAAACTCATACTTTTTTATTTTAAGTAAGTAAGTAGTAAACCCCTAAAAGTGACAATCTTTATTATTTACTCAGGCAAATGTTGAAAAGTTTCAAGTTTCTTAACCAAAGGAATAAGACCACATTTTCACCTTCACAGTTTTTATCCCCATAGGGGCGAAATATTGAAAACATGTATGGGACGTTTCCATATCTTGACTCAAAGATTATTTATACCAATTTCCCATTGACTCAAGCCACGCAATAAAATACTCCTCTGTGACATGGACTACCCCCGTTTACCCCGTTAGGGTTAGATTTTCGAAAAACCCAGTCACACTTTTTTATTAATTTTGGTCTTAAGTATACATACTGAGTTCCGAGTTTATGTTATTGGACCGCGCGATAAAATTCTTCCATAAACTGACACCCTCAATCTGGGATTTAGAGCAGAAAAACATAAAATGACAAACTATAATTTACTTACATAAGTATTTGTGCCAAGTTAGAAGCTTAAATTTATTCATACCATTTTTTTGGAATAAATCAAGCTACGCACTATAATACCGGCCTTAAAAATCGAATTACCACTTTTTTACCCGTCAGGGATCTACTTTCGAAAGACCCATTTCTTATTACTTACTTAGACAAATATTCCTTCCAAGTTTCAAGTTTATTAACCAAATGAATAAGATTTTTCGTATAAAGTTTTTCCCCACTTTTCACCCCACACAGGAGGAATTTCGAAAAAATGTTTGGGATGTGTTCATAACTTGACTCAAAGATTATTTCCAACAATTTTCGAGTTAATCAAGCCACGCAGTAAAATGGAAAATTAACTACTCCTTTTCACCCCGTCAGAGGTAGATTTTCGCAAAACCCTGATACATGTTATTGTTTACTTTTGGTCTTAAGTATAAATACTGAGTTTCGACTTAATCGGACCGCACGTTAAAATTCTTCCATACAAATGTTGACACCCCCTAATCGCCCTTTAGGGGGTAGTTTAGAAAAGCAAAAAATGCAAAAATTCATAATTTACTTAGATAAGTATTCATGCCAAGTTTCAAGTATATTAACTAAATGAATAAGATTTTTCATATAAGCTGTATCCCCACTTTTCACCATCACAGGGGTGGAATTTTGAAAAATCGTTTGGAATGTGTTCATTACTTGACTCACAGATTATTTATACCAATTTTCGAGTTAATTAAGCCAGGCAGTCAAATTTGCCCTATAAAATTAACTACCCCTTTGCTCCCCGTTAGGGGTAGATTTTCGAAAAACCCTGATACACGTAATTCTTTATTTTTGGTATTAAGTATAAATACTGAGTTTTGAGTTAATCGGACCGCGCGTTAAAATTCTTCCACACTTATTTTGACACCCGCCAATCCCCTGTTAGGGGGTAGTTTAGAAAAACAACAAATGCCAAACTTTATGATTTACTTAGATAAGTATTCGTGCCAAGTTTCAAGTTTATTAACCCAAGGAATAAGATTTTTCATATAAGCTTTATCACCACTTTTCAACCCCCACAGGGGTGGAATTTTAAAAAATCGTATGGAATGTGTTCATTACTTGACTCACAGATTATTTATACCAATTTTTGAGTTAATTAAGCCAGGCAGTAAAATTTGTCCTGTAAAATTAACTACCCCTTTTCTCCCCGTTAGGGGTATATTTTCGAAAAACCCTGATACACGTAATTCTTTATTTTTGGTATTAAGTATAAATACTGAGTCTTGAGTTAATCGGACCGAGCATTAAAATTCTTCCATACAAATTTTGACACCCCCCCATCCCCCTTTAGAAGGTAGTTTAGAAAAACAAAAAAGACCAATTTTCATAATTTACTTAGGTAAGTATTCGTGCCAAGTTTCAAGTTTATTAACTCAAGGAATAAGATTTTCCATACAAACTTTCATCCCCCATTTAAGTCCTTTAGGGGTTGAATTTCGAAAATTCCTTCCTTATTCCTCGTCTACATTATAAAAGGAACCTCTGTGCAAAATGTCAGCTTTCTAGGTCCAGGGGTTTGGGCTGGGCGTTGATGAGTCAGTCAATCAGTCAGTCAGTCAGTCAGTCAGTCAGTCAGTCAGGACTTGTCTTTTTATATATATAGATGTATACAAAAACTTGTAATAACATTTTAAAAGAGTAACGGTGGAGTTTCTTGCCCATTCTTCTCCACACGAAAACTACATTTTGGAAGGGGCGACTAGAATCAATTCTATTTTTTAATTTTTAATTTTGACGTTCAAAACTGCCTTTTAAGTGCCTATTTGAAATAAATGATTTGACTTTGACTTTGAAGAGGTAAAATTTGTTTGTTTGTGTGTTGGGGGTAATCTCTGAAACTACCAGTCGGATTTGAAAAATTCTTTTAACATTTTATACTTAACATCACGCTATGACCCTTAGAAGCTGAGCAAAAAGAAGAAAAGTCAGAACGAACGCTAAACGAAGCGATAACGCGGGTTAGTGATGCGATGCGACGCGACGGGGTGGATTGGGGAACATGTAATTTCACGCGGACGAAGTCGCCGGCAGAAGCTAGTAAATAATAAGTCGCTTTTCGAGTCTACCTGTGTGACCACGTTGTTTATCTAAACTTCGCAACTTTCGGTTTTCGATTTTGATGCGGTTTGTTTCAATCATATAGAGCATTTATTCTGAAAGGTTTATGTGCGCAATAATATGTATGTATTAAACTTAAATATAGCACAGAAATCTTGATGTTTTGACATGTCACCATTGCTCCCGTGCAAAGCTGTTACAACAAGTAAAGCGCGCGTCGCTTCGTGAGATAAAAATACTGTAGCAAGAGGCTGACTATTCATTCTTTGTGCTGTGTTTAGTTACGATTCTGTTTCACATAGTCACACAAAGTTATTCCCTAAAACTCATTATCAAACTCAGTTTTGTGTCCGCAGCGAAACGAAAACTGAATTTGGACACTGTGCGGACGCAGAAGTGACTCCGGTATTAAGTTTTAACAGGATGGTTTTGCTGATCCTATATCTACTAGGCTATCTTTCTCTATCTATATGCACGACGAAAAGAATTAAAAAAAATTACATTCGTATTGTTTGAGTCTTTATGGGTCGTCGAGACCTGAAAGTCTGGCAACCAGTCTTACCAAGGGGTATCGTGTTACCCACTAACTGGGTTGTGGAGGCTGCATCTGGTTATACTGGAAGCTGACTCCAACATGTTTGGCAAAAGGCTAGACAGATTGAGAAAATAATCCCAAAATTAGCGGAAACTTAAAAAATGCCTATCTTACCTAAGTCCTAACATAACTCCTTGAAACACAGTAAGCCGTATAAAACAAGCTGCTGTAATTTAATTTTCCGCAAATTCAGCATCCATCGTAAAGATGGCCGTAAACCTTCAACAGTTTTTATAGCAACCTAGAAGAGTATTAGTGTATGCGAATTATCGTAAAAAAGTTACTTAACGACCTTAGACTCAGCTAAGTTTGCCACTTATTACAAGAAGACGTTGTAACAAGCATAAAAGATCCGATATATTTTGTTAGAACGCGAGATTTGCGAACATTGTGTAAATAGATATCTCGTAAATTCTTGAGCGTTCTTTGAAATATACATAGTGAATGATCCCTGATGTGAAGCCTTTAAAAACAATCCAGTAACAAGCGATTATTTTTCCCATATCTTTAAAAGAGGTACAAATATAAGAATAAGAACATGGACATGGCTAAATGAAGTTTGGGGTATTGCCCTTAGCATATATAGCTCACTTGCTCGTAACATTCAAATATGTTTAAATAATAAACGCGTAATCACTACATAGTATAAAACAAAGTCGCTTTCTCTGTCCCTATGAACGCTTAGATCTTTAAAACTACGCAACGGATTTTGATGCGGTTTTTTTTAATAGATAGAGTGATTCAAGAGGAAGGTTTATATATATAATACATGCATGCATGTGATGTCGTAAATAAACACATTTTAATGCCATGTTCTAAACCGATTCGGATAGTGACCGCCGAAGGGGACAGACGTGTCGCGTCGTGACCCGCCTTTGTTTATACTTGATGCAATGTGCACAACACGTGGCTGACTCTGAGCTTGAAACTCGAACGGTGTTTCGCTTGCAGTGTTTTTGTGGGTGCAAATTAAAACACCTTAAAACGGTGGTAAAGTGGCATACGTGTGGTCCTGATATACAAGCCTGAGGTCTAGGCCTTCCGGCCGAGAATATCGACGACGTGGATTTGGTGAGGTCTTTCCATTATATATTTCAGGGATCTCCGTTGGAGGCTGTATAAAACTGCGTTTTGCTTTATTAATTTGGACTTTTGAAGCCACGCGTGAATTTAACATCATTGTAAGTAAATAGGCTTTAAGGAAATGTCGTCATATTATAATTAGGAGCGAAGGATAAAATAATACACTCTATTATTTTAACATGAAATACGGTATCGCTCTAGAATTAGTACTCCACGCTTTTCTTAATTTAACATTGTACTAAATTACCAAAACTGCCTTGAACAAACTACCTATTTCCTAGATTGTAAGTCAAATTTGTATACCCAAGCTCGCAAAATTAGACTCAAAGTATAAAAAAAAAGGTTAAGTAACAAAAAATAGCGAAGCTCATAAATTTCAGGCGTTAAGTTCCCCTGTCAGCTATAGTAGTTCTCAAACCCAAAGCTACACAACACGTGTGCAGAGCAGGTCTTGTAATACCATAAAAACAAAAGGGTTTTTTTCTTTTAAAATGGACACAATTGTGCGTATGACAAAAGACGGGAACTGCCTATTCAGGGCCATAGCACATCAAATAAATAATGTAATGGGTTTAACTTTCGATCACGTGTCTGTCCGTCGGGATCTTGCTTCATATGTTTTAGAGCATCGAGATGACGAAAGAATCCGCCTAGCACTTCTAAATAATATACGAGAAATTCTTCCTAACAGCATTCTCTCCTAGGAACAAAGGATAACAAAATACATAACCACGCAGTTTAACAAGACGTTCTGGGGAGGAGAAGATATCTTAATCGCCGCAGTCGAGTTCTATCTGGTAAATTTGCACGTGCACCTACCGGCGAACCACAACCAGTACCCGGCAACATACACATCCTCTACAAGGACTAGCACTACGATAGCTGGGTCATGACCAACGACAAACACTACAACAGCAACCCGATAGATCTAATGCAAAAATCGAACAATGTCACAACAACACTACATAATAAGCCTATAATTAACTAGTACAACACAAGTGAAGAGAAAGGTCAACTCACGAAACCCCAGTCTCATACGAACAGCCCTCAATTTATCTAGCTCATTAACACAGTATGAACAACAAGCACCAATGTGTACATCGTTATCAGAAGAAGTCACAGATGTATATACACACTACGAATGGCACCTCTATGGAACCTCAGGTAAAAACATCGGGGACTTGCAATTCTAATCAGAAAAGATGCTCAGATTGAATTAGTTAACAGGATAAAGGTGACAGACGCGATGTCACCTACTATTAAAGTTAACAGGGGAAATGACAAGCCTGCTCATCTGTATGTAATCAATCCTCACATCAACAGTTGTACATCTATAGCAAACAGACCCTTCACAGGCTTATTAAACTTCATCAGACAATAACCAAGGAAATGTACTTTAATAACTCTTGGCGACTTTAACGCTCATAGTGGTCGACATAATACACAAAGTTTCCAACGCTAAGTTTCTAACGCTAAGTCTGCATACCCACGTGCATTAAATTTGCACCAACAGCTCAAAAAAAAAAAAACAAAAAAAAAACATTACCCGAACTCTCAAGTTTGCATAACAAAAAATTTTTTGGTAAGAAACAAAGACCGAGGCCATAAATTTCAGACGGTACACGGTCCCCTGTCAAGTCTGGTCTATAGTGGTTACCAAACTCAAGTTGCACATGTCGAGAGAGATCACCACTTGTGACAGCCTACAAACAAAAGAATTCTTAATAATATTCAAGAAATTCTCCCTAACAGTAATCTCTCTCAGGAACACAGGATAACAAAATAAATAACCGCGCATTTTAACGAGACGTTCTGGGGAAGAGAGTATATTCTAATCGCAGCGTTAACATACGCATGCTCTACAAAGATGTTACAAAGAGAAGCACTATGATAGCAGTGTCAGGACCGACAACGAACATTACACAACAGCAACCCGTTAGATCTAACTCAAGAAATAACCAAACCTCAAAACACAACTGAACTTTCACATAGGGGCATTCATGTGATATGATATGAACTCAGGAGCATACAACTAATACGAATAATAGCCTCCCCGACCGATTTCGGTCACGGTGGCCAATCTCAACGGAGATTGGCCGGGTACGCGGGAGATATTATGATGCACAAGTGTGCGCGCGGACACAGGTGCACTCTCCGTTCCTGTACTATCATGGTCCGATGGGACGGAGATCTGACACGGCCGGAGAGAGATCAGGCGCAGGACCGACGGCTTTACATGCTTTCCGAGATACGGGGGTATTAAACCGCCAACTTCCAAAGTCCGGACTGCTACTAAGAAATTCCCAATAGAAAAACTCAATAACACATTGTCCGATCCTGGAATCGAACCTAGGACCACACGCTCAGCAGTCGCGCTTGCAACCACGAGACCAACGGGGCAGTTAAACTATACACACCACGAATGGCGGCTCTCTGGACCCGCAGGTAAAGCGTACCGGGGACTTGCAATTTTAATCAGAAAGGATGTCCAAATGGAATTAGTCAACAGCAATCTTAATGGAATAAGCATACCAACATGTGATGAAATTAAATACCTACGTACAACATACATAGCATCTACATTACGCAGAAAAATCACTATTAAAAATCGTTGCGAACAGGCCATGAGAAACCCCAAATCGTTTACTACCACAAAAAAAAAAAAAAAAAACCACTCTAGGAATAAACCAAGATAAAAGAAAATGCATGAAATCTTAGACGGAAAAACAGTAACCAAACGCATCAAGAACGACAGGATGTGTTACATCGCGCATGTTTACAGGCACCGCAAAACAACCCTAGTGCATACAGTAACGCAGTACAAGGCCAAATCCAAGAAGGTCGGCCGACCTATCTACACATGGAACGACACCTTAAAACAGGACATGAAGTACTTTGACAAGAGAATCAATTTTTGAATGAATACGCCGGAAAACAGAAATAAGATCAAGATTGCTGCTTGTGAGATTTACAAAAACCGGAAACGGATAGTAGCGAGACCTCCGACGACCACATTGAAAACAGCAACATCTAACACAACTTATCACAGCAGAGCAATGACATACAAAAGAACCGAGAAAGCAGTAGAACACCGCTAAAAGTCTCACCGATGAAGCTCGACCTGAACCAACCTGGAGGCAAGGTCGTTAAAAGATGCCCATCCATAGATAATAATTACCCATCTCTCCACTAGTCCAATGCTTGCTCTAGGATGCATATCCGGTAGGCTCTTAAATCCTTCCCTATCCTACGGGCACGTCCTCCCTACCAATTACCGCGCCCCCCGGTCTATTCCTTGATATGCAATGGTCGCTGTAGCACCATGAACATGAGGCTACAGGAGCTAGTGCGAATCTTGGGGTTCATTCGATTAATCGAGTCTGGTTTAACCACGCTGGGATCGGTGCAATTCATTCATTCATTCATTCATTTAATGCCATGTTCTAAACCATTTATTTATTTAAGATTACATGCACAAGATTACAGAGTTGAATCCCAAGACCTTGTACAGAGCAAATTACAAACTAAAAAATTACATGAAAACATACTTAAGTAGACTAGGTAAAATATGTACAATAAAAAAATTAAACAAGAAAGTAACAAACTTAACAATTGTTACATGCATTTTCTTAACCATCCTTAACATTAATAATAGATATCGGTAATAAGTTGTATTTTTAACATAATTAGATAAACAGTGGTCTCTAAACTAAGTGGTACCTGTATCTTGGGAGACGGAATTGCGTTAGCATTAAATTAAAACACCATATTCGTATGGCGGACAATTATCAGTAGTCATTATCATCATTACGGGTAGTCAGAAGCCCGAGTCTGACAACAAGTCCTACCAAGGGATATCGTATTACCCAGTAACTGGGTTGTGGAGGTCAGATAGGCAGTCGCTCCTTGTAAAATACTACTATTCAGCTGCATCCGGTTAGACTGGAAGTTTTAGATAATGTTTTAAAGGCGACGAACTGTGGGAGCGGACAGCATTGTAAACACAGATTCACTGACTAGAGTAATCGCTAGTTAATGGTTTTCTTTTAGTAATTGGCTTTTGTTCAGCTGAACAACAATGTTAAAAGAGTATTCTTTCTTCTTTCTTTTGGATATTATCCCAGTTTATTTGGGGTCAGTACCTCCTTGTACTCTGCAATACACCGTACGGTGTAGGTTAGGTTGTCTGTTCTGTTGTGTTGCTTGCTATCATGACGCCATTTTTTATTGCTCGTAGCCATGTTATTGGTGGTCGTTCACGGCCTCTTTTTCGATCTTCTATCTTCATGAATCTTTTAGTCATATGGTCATCATCTGGCCTCATCATATGTCTGGACCAGCGCAAGCGGTTTTCGTTAAATTTTTCGTGTATCTTAGTGACTTTAAAGTAGTAGTACCTACTACGGATAGAACAATGTTAATAGAGTGTCAAAATCTAAAAGTATGGCCCTCCCCAGTGCGATGTTGCGGCTGCCCCGCCGCTGTAGTGCATCACGTATATATTTGCGGAGGCGCGCATCGATTACTTTTACGCTACTCTGCGCAGGGGCTGCGTGTCAATGCTGAGCACAGTACGGGCTAATAGCAACAGCGTTTTATGTATGATAGCCAGTAGACTTGGGCAGCGGGATTGTCCGAAAGGGTTACCGCTGCCCCAGAACATAAAGGGCTAAGGAAGGAACACGGGTGGGTTTTAGTCAGTAAGAGTCTGACACTCCCTTCTGCTCCACCCAGAGCGGGAGGGGTCATTCGATGATTTCCCATCCACAAAAAAAAAACCAGTAGACTTGACTGTCTGTACATGGGTCGACGTATATTGCTCGCATGAGTATTGATACCTCGATTCATGGGTCAGGAAGGGGGCGAGTAGATTAAGGTTGTATTACTAACACTAGTTATTTATACTACTAACAAATATAACACAAAAGTAAACGTTCAAACTTTCATATTGTTTTAATTAATTGTGTCATCATTATCATCATCTACCTTTTCCCAACTATGTTGGGGTCGGCTTCCAGTCTAACCGGATGCAGCTGAATACCAGTATTTTACATGTAGCGACTGCCTATCTGACCTCCACAACCCAGTTAATGGGTAATTCGATACTCCTTGGTAAGACTGGTTGTCAGACTTTCGGGCTTCTGACTACCCGTAACGACTGTCAAAGATCCACGAATGACAGCCGGGACCTACGGCTGAACGTGCTTTCCGAGGCACGGAGGGGTCACGGAAAGTAACATGGTCACCCATCCACAGACCAACCGCGGCAAGTGTAGCTTAACCTGATCGATCCACCTGTGCGGCTGTTATTATTTAGCCACGGGCCCCCCAAATTAATTGTATCATAATGTAGATCAAATACATAGACAAAAAAAAACGTGTAGATCAAAAACAGGCATGCATAGAACCTCAAAGAATTTGCTTTTTATTTAGGGTCCTAACAGTTCTAAATAGCCAAGTAACAGCGACCAACTTGGATGCTGATCGATTGGTCACAGTTCCAACCTAACCTAACGTTTGGTCGCACCTTAGCTTACTGCTATCAAATGTGACAAAAGGCCAAAACTTAAAAAGAAGTTGAACTAATTGAAAAAGTGTGCATCATTAGAAGCGCAAAAAGTTATTAGATGTTCATTAATTTTAAAAAGGGTCCATCATTAAAAGGTCAATAAGTTTTTAGGGAATCAGTTAAATGTTTCCCTAAAAAAATGCTTGAAAAGCACCATCAAGTATATAACAACTTTGTGTTGCAATAGTTTAATCACGTTCTAAATAAAGGTAACAGTTTCGAAATCTATAAAAATCGCATCAATTCTTTACTTTCTTGCGTGTATCCAGTATTTTACTTGAAAGTCGTGAAACCGTTTTATCACTAAATTAAAATGTAATCTTTTGTCTGACGGAGTTTCATTTGATCTGCACCTTTTATTGTATTCTCGGATTTTATGGGATAAACTGACAGTTTGTTGCGTCTTACAATAAAGTAGGACAGTGCAATGAGGTAGTAGGAAATGGAGCATTTATTTGCGTATATCCGAGTTGTTCGGTGTTGTAAGGTGATTTCAGAAAGATGAGCAAGAACATTGCCATTGAGATGCTTTTCTCCATATTAATATCAGGCTATCTGGTTAAAGAAGATCACATTCAGCTAAGCTTTATCTTTATTACGTTAAACGATATTAATCCGTGTTTGCTGCAATGACTAATCGATTTTTCGGCAGATATTATGTCCAGTGTCCAGGCCGGCCCACTGCTACTTTAGCTGACTGACTGTTTCAGTATTTATAGGTACTTTGATTACATAAGGACAACTACATAGGTTTACAGCGATCATTAAGTGGAAGATGTTTCGATCGTATGTTCCTTGCATCAAGTAACACCCGTCTATTAAGGTAGGGCGTACGTGGGACCAGTTAGTCTGTACTCTTATGCGATTGCTTACGTTTGATCTGCAGTGGCTTTTAAGGAAAGCTTATAATCGATTATATTCTTATTTTGTAAATTTGAGGACTTTGTAGGCCCTGTAGACTTTAGATCTGTAGAACATTTTTTTATTTTATTAAGTACCTGGTACTTGTTGACAGGCCTACACTGTCCTCCCATACCTACTGTAATTTGAACACATTGTAAAAGCCAATTATTTTGAAAAGAGTAACCGTGGAGTTTCTTACAGGTTCTTCTCCATAGGAAACGACCAATTGGAACCGTGCACTTAGCTTCTGACTTTTCATATGTGCCCTGGTAGGCTTATGTGAAATAAAATATTTTTATTTTTTTTATTTTGATTATTGGGACAACTAAGAATACTGTGTGTTGGGTAATCCATTTTTATGATACTCCGTGGTTGTCGTAGTATTTGATGTCAAAGTGGGCGTCGTTTTATAGTTTACCTATGATTTTATGAAGTGCGGTGAATTTGTGACTATTTTTATGACTGTGCTAGCTTTTGGTATTAGCTGTCTATATCGGAATTAGATGGGTTAGTAGCATTTTTATTGAATCTTTTAGAATGTCTCTCTCTTATTAGAAACGGGATGGTTTCCAGTCGGCATCAACCTTGCAAATGGCTGTCCTCTTTCTTAGAGGTAAGAATTTCATCTAAGAAATATCTCAATCGATTTGTCATCCCCTCTCAAAAAGTCCGTTAATGTACAAGCATCAGTTTATCCATCGATACCCTCATAAATCCACGTTTGACGGGAGCAATCTTACAATAAATTGTCCGGCACATAAGCCCAGTATCCTACAATATCTACCCGCCGTGCAAATAGCCAATTTATACATCGCCAGTTACACCTTAGTGCTGGGGCTCACGAGTCGCGACTTCGCGGCAAAATTCGCTATTATCGAATAAAGTCGATTGGTATTGCTGCGTTATCGTCTTCATAGCGGTCGATAGTGTGCTTCGGTTTGATAAGAATAGAGCTGAATTCTGTTTGAAGTTTCGCTTGTTCGTTGTTATGAAGTAAGAACTTATAATACCTATCATTGTTGGTTTATATGGCTTTTGAATTATCGACCGGATTAAAAATTATATTGAAATGATTTTGCCCTTCTTATTTATACACTTGTAGATCATATTATTACGCTGTGATGTAACTAGCTAAGTGAAAAATAAATAAATACAGATGCATAAAAAAATGCATGGGGTTAAAAAAATTACAGTGAACAAAGATAATGCAATCATAATTATCTAGTTATCACATACAATTTAAAGCGGAATTGAAACCTTCTTTTAAGGGAAAAATAATTTACAATAAAATGTGAAGGTACGAAGTCTGGCCACTAACGTAGATTCAGACGCATTCAGTTCCGCGATCGCACCTTCGGTCGTCGAAGGAGACATTAGGTACTATGTTATTTTAACTAGGTATTTAATTTAAAGCTGTAATTATCGCGCTACTGTTTATAACTTAATTATTTTATGAACAATAAATGTCTATTAATTTTGAAGTGTTTTGTTAGTGGAATCACGTCTTGTTATGCCGTCATCATTATCAACTAGTTAAATCAGCACCCTAATTGCGTAACACACTATCAATCGGAATCTGAATCATTTTGAAGCATATTGCTCATCCATTGCTTCATAAGTTCGAAAAATTTGTTTGCTCAACACGTAAATAACGCAATGAATGTTGTTGAACTGTCAAAATGTAATCGATTCCCATTGATAATGTGTTACGATGTAAGTAAGTAATGTCTATCTAAATAATATGATAACTTGAACCATTGTATGGTTCTCTCATCAACTTTTATCATACCAGCAACAATTTTTTTACTTCGTTGTTACCCTACTCCTTACCGACTTTGCTAGTCCCCGTCTATTACCCCACTAAGAGCTAATTGGAATGCATGAAAGTAATTAATCCACTTCGGTGCGGCAACACCCTCTAGATTCGTTTAGAGTTTTAGAGTAAATAGTTATGCTACTTAAGTAGTAAATTCTGGGCCTTGGAAGTTGGGAGCATGCCTGTGTTTTCTTCGATACTTTGATGGTACCAAAAATACGTGTAACCTACAGTGTCTTATGAATTAAATAAAATTCGAGTTATTGAATTAACCGAAGGTTTAAGCTACGCTAGGTTACCAACCCGCACTGGGCCCGCATGGTGGATTGCAGCCCACTCCCTCTCAAAGAGAGGGCCTGTATCTCAGCAGTGGGAACATTAAAGGCTGATTATGTAAACTACGCTTGCCGCGGTCGGCTCGTGGATGGGTGACTGTCCATTACGTATCGAGGCCCCTCCGTGCCTTGGAAATCACGTTAAGCCGTTGGTCTCGGCTGTCATTCATAAATCGTTGACAGTCGTGTTAAAAGTCTGACAACAAGTCTTACCAAGAGGTATACAGGGTTATTGGAAAAACATTAACAACCTCTTAAGAGGTCATTGTACTCATCATTATGAACAACTTTTACTATGGGACCAAACCTGATGGGACCAAACCTGAAATGGCGAAAAAAAATCAGGTGTTCCCTACATTTTGACGAGTTATGCGAACATAAATGTAGGGAACAGATGATTTTTTTTTTCGCCATTTCAGGTTTGGTCCCATAGTAAAAGTTGTTCATAATGATGAGTACAATGACTTCTTAAGAGGTTGTTAATGTTTTTCCAATAACCCTGTATAATAGGTGTTACCCACTAACTGGGTTGTGGAGACCAGATAACCAGTGGCTCCATGAAAATACTGGTATTCAGTTGTATCCGGTAAGACTAGAAGTCAACCCGTTGACTCGTCGTGTCACAGTTGGATATCTCGAGAACAACTTGAATTTGGAATAGTTTTAGATGACGCTTGGCCAACTATTTTGCAATTAAGAATTTTTTTTAACACTGAAAGATGATCTTAATAATTCGAAGTGGGGCTACTAGAACATGTGGTGTATCATATGAAAGAGCGCTATTTGCACATTTTCAAACTTTTTCTTTTTTTCAGAAATCATCTACAAAAATTACATTAGTTCCACTATCGGTCAAGAGATGGCGCTGACCTAAAACTCCAATATTCTACACCGCAGCGTTAAAATTCTCTGACGAATATAGGCCTCGTCGATGAAAATTTAAAAACATATGATAGTACGGAACCCTCGGTGCGCTAGTCCGACTCGCTCTTAACCGTTTTTTTTTTAAATACCTCTTTCCCATTTCTATACATATTGATTTTGTAGTTTGAACAGACTGCAAGGTTCGCTTTTCCTTCTAAAAAATAACATCATGTTCTGTATTCACATTCCGAATCCTTTCTATAACCAGATCCGTATAGTCTTCTGATTCATTATCCGCCTGAAGTAACTCATTCTCACACAAATAACACATCAAGCCAGACAATAGTAGGCCAGCATTGTTATAACAAGATTGACTGACTATTACCCGTAAATACCTATCTTTGTTGGTTTATATGGCTTTTTATCCGACTTCTAAAAGGAGGAGGTTCTCAATTCGTCTGTTTGTTGTTTATTTTTTTATATGTTTGTCAAGCGATATCACCGGCAGTTGTAAATCGATTTCATAAAATATTTTTTTAAATGGATATGCCTCAGGGGTGGTCCCGTATAAATTTTATTTACTTTGTTTGGGATTTTATTTTGAGTTACCTTCAATATAATATGTATCTTGCCACTTAGTTTATATTGATATATTATAATGACTTCCTGTTACTGATATTTACATAGCAAGTATTATCAGGCCTGTTGGTCTAGTGGTCAGTGACCCTGACTGCTATGCCAGAGGTCGTGGGTTCGATTCCCACCCGGGACAAATTTTCGTGTAATGAGCACGATCATTTGTTCTGTGTCTGGGTGTAATTTATCTATAATATTTATGTATTTAGAAATATATAAGTATGTTTATCAGTTGTCTAGTACCCATAACACAAGCTCTGCTTAGCTTGGGACTAGATGGCGTTGTGTGATAGTTGTGGAATATTATATTATTATTATTAAGTAGTGTTTTACGAATTTGTAAGGGGTAAGTACAATTTAAAAGTAAAATATAAAACCTTTTTTACAAAAAAAAAAGACACTACCAAATTATTTTTTCCTTAGAAGATTGTATTCAATTTCGCATTTAATTTTGTGTGTTAACTAGATAATTGTGATTGCATCATCTCTCATCAACATTTTTAATCCAGTCGATAAATCAAAACAACCGACTTCCAAGAAAGACACTAAAAAGTGAAAAATAACTTTAATTTCGGAAGTCAGTGGCAAACAACGAAAATGCGAACCCAACGACACCGACTTCTATCCTATTCTATCCTATCATATCCTCCTTCTATCTTCTATCCTATTGATTTTGATATTTTTTTATTAATAGATTTTTGTTCATTTCTATCCGTATTGATTTTGTTGTTTTTTTTTTCAGAGCTATAGTCTTCCGATTCATCAACCGCCTTAAACAACTCATTCTCACACAAATAACACATCAAGCAGAACAATAGTAGGCCAGCATTGTTATAACAAGATTGACTGGCCATTACCCGTAAATTTCAGGTCAATCTGCGAACACTCGAATAGGTAACAAATAAGTTTCTCAGCTCAGTATAAAGTTCTGCATTATTTAAACAGCATCGGCGTTTGTGAAGATTATAAGTGAGAGATAAATCTTCGATTTAAGCTCTCAAGTCACAATAGATTTCTAGGCAATAAAAATGGCGTTGGTAATGAGAAATGCGGACTTGAGAAGACTTGCACGGATTTGAATTGAATGGGCTCGTATTTATTTATTTATATAATACACTTTATTTTACACCAGAAATTACATAACGCGGACATACAAACATACATACGGGTCGAATACAGAACCTCCTTTTTTGAAGTCGGTTAAAAATCCGATTATCACTACAAAACATAAATGTATAATTATCTTGTAAACGTGTCCTCATCGGCAATGACGAACTTCCATAGAAACTTTCGTCCCCTATTTAAATGTTTTAGATAATAATTGATGAATTAAAAAAATCTTTCTTAAGAAACTCTTACGCAAAATTTCATGCTTCTAGACCCAGCGATTTAGGCTGTGCGAAACGAATTAATGTATTTTTATTAAGTAGATATACAAAGGGCTTAGTCCTTTGTAGTTCATATTTTCATTTCGGTAGAAAAATATTTGTTATCTTCAAAGAGCTTGCTTTTTATAGCAAAGATATCAATCTAGTTTTCGCGCAATATAATTTGATGACAAAAAATTTGGAACATTTGACGATGTATTTGGCAAAGACATGCTTATTGCGAAATTGAAATTGCTTAGTTAATCAATACTGATAAAAAAACAATATTAATTACTCCTTTAATAAATTCTCTATCCTTCGAACAAAATTTCAAGTTCCAACGCATTACTCCAAATAAATCAGATGAAACGAGTCCCGATTCTGATATAAATATCGTGTACGTAACAGAGGACAGCTTTATAGAAAGCAGTTAGCTATACAGAATGGGTCCGATAGTGCTGCGGGTGCAAGAATCCAGTCACAGTCGGTGTTGCCAGCATCCGTTCACAAATCACTCGCCGCTTAATTGAACGCCGACCGGTCTGGACACGCGACTGTATTGTCAATGTTGACGATTATGAAGCTTTGAAGATTCTATTAGACGCCATTTTAGATATAAAATATGTAAGTAAAAAGAATGATAATTACAGATCGTAGATCGTTAGTAGTGGAATTGACAAACAATCGCTGAGTACGGAAGTCACATCGCAACAACAAAAAACCACATCAATACAATTGAAATCGCCAAATGAGCAGACCAACTTAAAAAATAATGTCATCTGTGATAAACAATCTATCTCTCAAACCAACTGCAACTCTAGCACAATAACTCAAACAGACAAAAAACTATGTATGATTACCAGTAACAAGTTTAACAACATATTAGGTATTGGTGAAAATATGTTTAAAGGGTATAAACTATGTCATTATTTGATTTCTAATGCAGGTGTAAAGCAACTGTTTAAAGATTTAGATAAGAAACTTATAAACTTTACCCATGAAGATTATTGTATTATCTACATTGGTGAAAGAGACTTTGAAACTTCTTATAACTACAGACTTCTTATTGATTATATAAAACTCCAGCTTAAAGCTATAAATAATACTAATGTCATAATATGTTCCCCGAATTTTAAACTTAATAATATGTCTTCTATTTTTAATAAACGAATTGAAATGTTCAATCATCTCATGTATGTAGATGCAGAGTTGTGTGAATATGCATATCTCTTTGATAGTAATTACCATTTAGAATATACTAACGAAATGTTCTGGAAATGTAATTCAAGAATAAATAATAAAGCAATTTCCATAATTTTCCAAAACTTAATGTATTTCATGGATGATTTAAGTCAGCAACTAAATAACTCTCAAAATATAGTTTGTCAACAGTGTACCTCCAAAAATAATAGTAAACATAACATAAATCAGGCAGTACAAAGTATTTGCTCTTCTGGCAATAGTGCAAATGATTTTTTTCGTCTATAAGCATATCTATATCTTAAATCAAAACATTAATGGATTAATAGGGAAATCAGATTTACTAAGTTTACATCTAACTGAACTCCAACAGGAAGGGAAAACTATAGATGTTGTATGTGTTGTCGAACATAATATGATTGACGAGGATAGCTTACAATTATGTATACCTAACTATAAACTTGCAACTTACTCATCCAGAAACTCGAGAAAAGGAGGTACAGGTATACTTATTAGACATGGACATGAATTCAGAGTTATAGATACTAAAGGATTTTATGTTCCTGGTATTATAGAATGTTGTGCCATTGAACTGGTATGTCACAAATTAATTATTATCTGTATCTATAGACCCCCAAAATGTAATAACAGCGCCACTTCACTTTACTTTGAAAAAGTTCAACAGTTACTAAACTACTGCAGTCAAAACATGAGCAAAAAAATTTTGCTTTGTGGAGACTTTAATATTAACATTTTAAAAAATACAAATTTGAGTATGGAATTTTTAAATCTACTTTTAAACTACAACTTGAAACCAAGCATCAAACAACCTACACGTATATCCAGTGGTTCATGCATAGATAATATTATGCATAATGTCAAAGGGGGCAGTGGATATGTCTTAGAGCTTGCTTTATCTGATCACACAGCACAACTTTTTAAGTGTCCTGTGAAGAAGTCCTGTTCCATTGATCACTGGTTTATATTAGCGAGGGACTATAGCTCGGACAATAAATCAAAGTTTATCGAAACTATTAGTAAGCTAAGTTTTAATGAAGTTTATAGTGGTACTGATCCTGAGTTAGCATTCAATTCTTTTTACGATCTATTCAAACTATTCTATGATCTATGTTTCCCCATCATAAGAAAAAAGATTTCTACCAAAAAATCACCTCGTTGGATTTCTAAAGGAATAAGATATTGTAGTAAACGGAAGAGAGAAATGTTGTGGGAGTATAGAAGATCGCCTAATTTAAAAAATAAACTATCACTAAAAGCTTATTCACAAAGACTAAAAAGAGTAATATACTTGACACAAAAATCACAAAATAGTCACTTGGTAAAAAATGCAAAAAATAAAACTAAAGCAACTTGGAATTTATTTAATAGATGTAAAATAAACTTCCCTCCCGAACCAATTCAAAATATAGTTGTTCTAAATGAGCAAATAAGTGACCCGAAAGAAATAGCTTCAGCATTTAATGACTATTTTGTAGATTCTGTTCAACCTAATGTGAATAATAATTGCACTGGTGCTGTATCTTCTGTAAATTATTATCACAAATCGCTATTTATGACACCTACAAATCCCTTAGAAATATTCCAAATTATTAATTCTTTAAAGAACACGAATAGTGCGGGTCATGATAGTATAACTTCTACCATTTTAAAATCTGTATCACATATAATTGCGCCCGTATTAAGTTTTATAATAAATTTATGCATAGAACATGGCCATTTTCCAAGTGCGTTAAAAACTACTTTAATTAAGCCTTTGCACAAAAAAGATGGAAAAAATACAGTTTCAAACTACCGTCCAATTGCTCTTACACCAGTAATATCTAAAGTTTTTGAAAAAGTTATTTATAAATCATTGTACTCATTTCTTGAATTAAATAATCTATTTGCAAATCAACAATATGGTTTTCGGAAAAATAGAAATATTAATAAGGCTATATATGAACTATTTACTGTAATTATTAACAATGTAGATAAAAAAATCCTATTGCCACAGTACTCATGGATATGTCCAAAGCGTTTGACTACGTCAATCATGAAATATTATTGGGTAAATTAGATCGATATGGCATTAGAGGGAACATTTTAAATCTAATTAAAACTTATCTCAGTGACCGTAAGCAAATTACTGTTTTAAAAAGAATATCCCCTAAGTCTAAAGTAGAAGCAACTTATATGTCATCACCTAGATATACGTCATGTGGGGTACCGCAAGGAAGTGTCATTGGTCCTTTGTTGTTTCTCATTTATATCAATGATTTGCCAAAATGCACAAAATTTCAAACAGTTTTATTTGCTGATGATAGCACACTCATTATACCTTGCAAACATATTGAAACTTTCCAAAATGATATAAACAACTCCATCCATTGCATAATAGATTGGTTAGTAATGAATGAGTTAAAAATAAACATAGAAAAAACAAAGCTTATGACATTTAACCAAAAAACCACTACCCCTAATTTAAATATAACATATGCTAGTCAAAGAATAGCTGAAACGAACAATGCCAGATTCTTAGGCCTTCAGCTGGATAGTCACTTGACCTGGAAATATCATGTAGAGATCGTCTGTAAAAAATTACACCAATACTCATATGCACTCTACAATCTTGCAAAAATCGCAAACGAGTCTATAGTTCTCATATCGTATAAAGCATATGTGACATCTACATTACGCTTTGGAATTATATTTTGGGGAAATTCCACAGTGAGGTTAACTGTGTTCAAAGCTCAAAAGAGATGTGTGCGTTCTGTATTTAAACTTAAACCTACTGATAGCTGTATCCCATATTTTAAAAAATTTAAACTCCTAACATTTCCTTGTATGTATATTTTTGAAACAGCTCTATTTGTTAAATCCAACTTTCACATATTTAAAACACTAAAATCTAAACGTCGCAACAGAGAGATATGTACCATTCCACACAAAACTGCATTATTTTCAAAAAGTCTTCTTGGAATGGCACCCAAAATCTATAATAAGCTTCCTGTTGAAATCAAAGAATTAAATGAAACACTTGATTTCAAAAAAGCTTTATTAAAACTATTACATGAGAAGGTATACTACTCTGTCAATGAGTACCTAGATGACAGATTTTAATTTATTGAATCCCATAATCGTTATATCAATTTTTCTCTTTTCTTAGTTGAATAGCTGCTAGTAATCACTATATTAAATATTATTAAATTTTTGCCGATTATTTTAAACATTATCAATTACTATTAAATTATTTACTCTTTTTAAATTATTGATTATTATTATTTATTATTATTGACTAATATTGTAATTAATACTAAATTATTGGCTACTATTATTATGTTGCAAAAGTCTTTTCATTATTGTATGCCTAAAGGCGGGTCATGGATGTACTTTACTTTATAAACTGTAACACCATATTTTACCTGTGTACCACAATAAACAACTTGAATTTGAAAAAAAAAAAAAAAAGATCAGGTTAATAAAGATGTAAAAGAGAAGGGAATGGTAAAAGCAATTTGCGTTATAAATAAAAGGCCGTCTATGTCTAATGTAAATTTATTCAAATCTATGGCACATAGAAATACATTTAATATCCAAGATGAGCCATTAATCCAAAGGAATTTCTCTGGACCATCACTGAAGTCAAACCCAACGTCAATGTAAAGGAATACACGTCATTCCGTACATGAAGTGTTATTGTCCCGACTACTTATGGGCTTTGTCGCTCGTTTCACTTCTCTGTGGCCAATTTATTGCTCCTACGTCGAATAACATCGTCTGTTTATGTAAATGAGAACCATCTACAGTGTTTCGAATCTCCAACGTCGTATTAGAATTAGGTTCCCTATTAACAGTAAAACTTGCTAGTTTCCCTCAATCAAGATGGAAGTTCTGTTTGGGAATGTCTTTGAAGAAAGCTGTATAGTGAGATTGTGGGTAGTTTAGCTATTTATTGGTTGCCTCAATTGGTTTCGGAGAATTTGCCCGGCTATCAGGTAAGTATAAGAGTGTTATTTCCGCCGTTAAGATGGCTAAAGCAGTAGTTTAATTAGTTTTTAAAGGTGACACCAGATAAATTACCAACATTTTCTTGCTTCTTTATTTTTTTTCAAGTTGGCTTGTAGAAGTTCCACTTTTTTGATAACCGGTTGGGATGAGAAAAGGTCCAACAAAATAAGAATTTCACGCGGCATGGAGCTCTAATCTGTCTTGTTATAACTTTTCTTTGATTCCAAACAACTATTATGTAAAATGTTACTCTTCGTTTGACACGGTTATTATTTCACTATTCAGGTGAAGTTGTTCCGTCGTGAGACAATAGTTTCACCGCGTGGGCTTTACGTTCGTCTCGGATCTCGGACGCATTAACGATTTGTGACCGAACCATGTCACTGTTACAAACACGTCCTGACATCTAAATCTTGGAAAACGTTAAGTAGGCCAGAAATGGAGCACGTCCTTGATTGGTTGTCGTTTCGCGGCTCACTTCGACTTCAAATTGTTCAGCAAAGTATGTTGAGTTATTTTGAAATGCAATGCTGGAGGGAAATGTTTTTCGTAAGCTCTTTGTAGGGTAGGAATTAAGGGTAAACTCATTTAAATCGCAAAGGACTTTACAGGACATATTTTTAGGCTGCCTTTGTAACGTAGCTGATTATATTTTAGTAAAATAAAACATTCTATGAGTGTTATGAGCAGTTGTGTAAATATTTTGTGCAAAAATGACGCAGTGTGCTAAAATTCAGTCTTAAAGTAGGTAAACTTACTGTTCAGTGGTTAAACAATCGAACGAATGAATGGAAGCTATAAGCAGTGGAACAACGAGGCAATATCGTTTAGACTCACAAGATCTCTTCACCAAGAAAAATGTTTAAACTTCGCGTAACATCGGCCGGATTCGGCACCTCGACTGATTTTTCGTACAATCGGTTTTGGAGAAAGATTTTATCTTTATAGGGCAATGAATGATAAAATCACTTTATTTCATAAGCTCACCTGGAGCGTTTAATAATTTTATCCATTGTGGTGGCGATAACCCGGCAAGTTGGCCCGTTGGCGCAGATACCTCCATGCTCCCGTGATATACGAGCCACTTTGCGACAGTTCCGACCAGGGTTACCGAGTTTTGTTATTAAGGGCCTATACTACCTCAAATGGCTTAGCATGATCCTCCGTTATGTCGAAAATACTGCAGCATTAATTTTGAAATAAATATATGGTAAAGTTGAGGATTAATGTTAGACGAAAACACGATTCCATAAAATTTTCTCGATAGAAAAAAATTCCAAAGTTACCTCCAAACCGAACAATAACACGCTGGTATTCAAAATATACTTCAAATTAGATCATGAAACTTTGTATACTAACCGAACTAACTATAAAGCAGGTCTTATGTTATTTGTTTTTTTTTTTTTAATTACCATTATTTTCACCGTAAAAAGCAAATACCTAAACTATTGGCGCTGCCTGCCGCCTAGCACCGCACTCTGTCTCGCTCTCACTCAGTCCGCGAGCAGTATCTTTCGAGCGGGATAAAGAGTGAATTTTAGCTGAGGTAGTATAGGCTCTTAAGAGTGTTCTGTTACCGTTCGCCGTAGGAAATGTTGCCAAGATTGCGATAGTTTATCAAGTTGTTTAGTTTTAAATTCTCGAAAATCCCGAAGGTTGCCGGTTATAAATAATCTGTTGTGTTTTGAACTGCATTCATGTTATGAACTCGTGTTCAACGATAAGTAATTGGCACGATTTTTATTTAAATAACAGGCGACCCCGGATACTATAAACATTTTAGAAGTTATCTACAACTTTATAGGTATTCTAGAACCAATGACGTCAATATATTTAAAAACGATTCAAAAACGCTTAATTATTTTGTGGAATTTTACATTTCCTGACTGTTTTACCAATCAAGCACTACTGGCTATCGATTTAGCAAAAGTATACTATACTAGCTTCTGCCCGCGACTTTGTCCGCGTAAAATTTCATGTTCTCCCGACCCACCCCGTCGCATAGCACCGTCTGGCCGGGCTCTTAGTTCTTTTTTGCGTTTTTTCTTATTTATTTATTTTTTCTCGTCTCCTAAGAGTCCGTAGCGTGATGTCAACCTATAGCCTTTCTCAAGAATTGGGCAACGAAATGCAAAAAGATTTTTCCAAATGCGACTGGTATAGTTCCAGAGATAAGAAAACTTCAGTTATATTATTAGATATACGTAGATCTAGGTTGTTTTATCATATACCTAGAACATAAAAACGCACCAAAACACTAATCCCTAATTGCAGAGTCCCATCAAAGGCCTGTGTTACATGAAAATGACGTAACACTTTAAAGGCAGCCCTAGTTCCCCCCTTCCCCCCTCGCGTCTGTGACACTCCTATCCCATGTCTCGGCACTTGATTTTATGAACTAGCACTCTCTTTTGTAATTTGAATATATCTCTGATGGAGGGAAGTGCTTTAAACACTTAGCCTGCGAAACTTTGCATCATTAATTTGGTAGACTGATGACATTTAGCATTATGGGCGAGTCTATTATTTATTGGGAAACTGGTACTGTTTGAAGATAATGCAATGATAGATGATGGGTTTCATCCGATTACTACCGATTTCCCATTATATTGTCTAAATAAGAATGGATATCTGTCTAAAATAAATAGGCTTAGGTTGACCAGATGTCATCATCACCTGCCTAGCCTTTTCCCAAATATGTTGGGTTTGGTTTCCAGTCTAACCAGATGCAGCTGAATACCAGTATTTTACATGGAGCGATTGCCTATCTGACCTCTACAAACCACTACTACGATACTGGGTAAGACTGGTTGTCACACTTTCTGGCTTCGGACGACCCGTAACGGCTGTCAAAGATCCACGAATGACAGCCGGGAACAACAGCTTATCGTGGTTTCCGAGGCACGGAGGGGTCTATAAAGATGGTCACACAAAAAGGGTATGTATGTAAGATTATGCTCTTATATACATACGTTCTGTTGTTACTGCATAACCCTATTTGAAAAAGGTTTGAGTGTATGTGTTTTAAAAGGCTTCAAATAACGGAAAATAGATCAGAACTTGAGGCTAGACTGCCGCTGTGATGAACGCCATGTGCATTTGTGCAATAAAATTAGGAATTTTGATTTCCGCCATAAAATATTGACAGGTTCAATGCATCTGCTCGGCGGAAACCACATTTTTAAGTTAATTGACAGAGCACAGTATTCCATAAACAATATAATTTGAAGTCCTTCTTCATAATAGGATTAGTAACGAATGTTTGTTAAAATATTAAATAGATGGAAGGCCAAAGTTCCCATTTAAAAAAAAATGCGTTTAAATACGATACATAACATTTTAATGTTCAAACTATAGCCTACCAACCCGACCTCATGTTTTTTAAAATATAATTGATGTAGCTAAAGTGTTTGTACAAACCTACATACATAAATCAAATTATTTATCATTTAGTAGAGGAGCCTATACTTATTATCAGTTAATTTTGCTTTACAAAATAAACAACGCGGTCACACACAGACACGAAAAGCGACTTTTTAATTAATGTAAGTAATAGGTATGGTCTTAAGACTAAAATGATTTTCTTCTCTCAGAACTGATGAGGACAAGGTACATTATATACTACGTTACATATACATTACTAAAATCTTTGTTGAGAAGAAATATAAAGAAAGAAAGAAAGAAATTACGTTTATTTAGCACAGACTAAAAGACACAAAATAGACATCAGATACGTATGTATCTGATGTCTATTTTGTGTAAGCAAAGTTTTTTGCTCAAATAATTAAACATTGTACTTAATTATTACATATTGACATCTCTGGTGTTAACGTAAATAAGTGTAAATTTATAGCTTACCTACTTGCGTTCTTTACAGAACTCACTTCAAATATGTATATTGATAAACCACGTGGCCTGTCCTCATAGGATTAGATTATGAATAAGTATAAACCAATATTTAGGCATGTTTGAAAACGTAATGATATAGATAAGCGACCATGTTTACATTTGCGCGGGAAATATGACAGCTGTCACTTGTCACTTGCAGTTGACTTATACAGAAACAAGCTTTTTGAAAATACATTCGAACTCGAATAATTTTATATTTCCGTGAAATAATTAGAGAAAAGGTATGAGAACTTGAATTTCTAGAAACTGCGCCAGTCAATTAGCAATTTGATTGCCTAGAGGAAATATGTAGAGGAAACGTGATATTTCCAAACGATTCTGATTTTCTAATTGCATTTTATTTTAATAACTTACTAATAAACCGATTACAACCAATATTCATTTCAATGACATTTTAATTTCCATTAAAACAACCTATGGCGATTTATTTCGAAATTATGTCGAGTTAATAATATTTTCGAGTTTGGTCAATGTGTGTACAGACGCCAGCACATCAAGCTACCCGAAACTGTAAAATTTTCCCAACCAACATTGAACTTTATATTTTAGCGATAAAGTTGAAAATCTATTAAAGGAATTTGACAGATAGTAGTAGCTTGGTGTGCTGGCGTCTGGACATTAAAATTACAACATAGTAGATACAGGGCGGCAAACTAACAATGAATCAGCACATGATTAGACCCTCTAGCGTAGAAATTTTTCTTCAGTTACTTATAAAAAAAAATCGGTTGTTTCATAGAAAATTGTGATAGAGTTATACACTCGAATACTTGTACTAATCACTTTATTGGTACGCAACACAGTAAAATAGTAATTGTAACTCGAGACCACTTTCATCTCTAGCTGAAAGAAAATGCAATTTTGTTTTTTCCCGCCGTTTTTCGTCAAAAGTCGTCTATGGGTTGCCACAACTCAAAAGCATAAAATGTTTAAAAATGACAATGTTGCAACCTACAAATAATATTACTTAAATAGTCGAATATTGTAAGAATTGCAATACCTAGGACTAAGGTGGTGACTGGTGAGTGTAATGAAACATATATAAAAAAAATTTTAAAAAATCCGAAAAAAATATTTTAACGCAAGGGTGTTCAGAATGATGTACTGATTCTATGGTAGGTTGCGCGTCGATTTCTCTACCACCTCGTATTACACCTATAATCCCCGAAGAGAGGTGCAACTATGGTATAAACCCACATTTCGCCATATTTTTAAGTTCCATGTTATAGCGGGCGAGCCTATTGCCATCAACTGGACTCAATCCAGATTACGGGCTATTACTGAGAAATTCCTGATGGAAAAACCACAAATTGCTAGAAAACCTTATCTGCCGCTCCTAATTACCCATAAAACTAATTTTACACGGAAAGTAAGAAATTGTTATGTCCACTATAAATCCCCTAATAGGGATTTCGATTCTGCCCAAGAAATTGCTTAGTTTCCTTAATAAATCAGTATCAAGTACTTAAATGTTTAATAAAGCTGGCAGCAATCAGGCAGTGTGAGTTTCAATATTTAATCAGAAGTTTTCCTTTGATCGACTGTGTATACTCAGCTCAAAGCCACATAATTGGTATAAAGTGTGATAAATTTCTCTACTGCAATAACCACAAGTTATGATTAAAGTAATCTGAGATAATAATTTCACTTTCATGTTGATATCCGCGTAAATATAACTAACTTCTGCCCGCGACTTCGTCTGCGTTTCTTGTTCCCCCGACTCGTCCAGTCGCATCGCATCACCATTCTTTTACGCGACTCCTATGGATCATAGCATGATGTTAAATAGTCTATATAGCCTTCCTCAAGAATTGAGCTATCAAATGCAAAACGTTTTTTTTTTAATCCGACTGATTGTTTCCACATACATAATACACAAACTTACAAAACAAAACAAATAAATAAAAACAAATTATTTTACCTCTTTATAATATTAGTATAGTTTATACGTTTGTAGACAGTTAAGATTAAGGTGCCACTATAGTCGATATTTTTTCCATAAAAATTTCGGGAGAGTATTACTCCACTGTTTGACATTGTGCATCCAAAATTAAACATGATATCGTTTTGTCTTATTATTAATATTGGAAAAAGAATAGTAAAATAAAAAGTCATTAAAAACTTATGAGGCAACAAAGATTCGTTTTTCTTGCTATTATTAACGTTACTTTGGGTGTAAATAAGTAATAAAAGAAGTGTAAAATATTCAAAACAAAGTTAGTACCGACAAAGCTCAAAGCTCAGTTATCGAAGAGTTCAATAAACTTTATTTGTAATTGATTTATGCAGTGCGCGCCTTTCAGTTCGGAACGGTGCTGTTTCTGTGCGTGAGAACTAGACGTTATGCGTGTAGACTAGCGTCTAACTGCTCATCACTGATACTATCTCTGTCGTGCTTTTTAGCCATGACCACCAGTGATTTCGGGCTAGCGACTAGTTCTACCTTAAGTATATCGAACCAACCTAGCAGAATATAGCAAACATTGAATAAAAACAGCCAAATTTATAATTTAGGACTAAAATGATTTTGTTTTTCTGTATAAAGATTGACATTCCTTTACTTAACCATCCAGATGGGTAATTGCATAACACACTAAAAGTGGGAATGGCTTTTATTTTTGACATTTCAACAACATTCATTGCGTCATCTACGTTGTTGAGCAGACAAATTTTTCGAACATATGAAGCAATGGATTACCAATATCCTTCAAAATTATTCAGATTGTGATTGATCGTGTGTTACGCAATGGGTGCTGAATAACACGAACCAAATTAACCCTATTAAAGATAATTAATAATTATATATTAATAATTACTTTAACGATATTCTCCAAAATTCTTCGTCTTAATATCCAAAATTGCTGGCAAGTCGGTTACACGATAAGGCAAGTACTTTAGGCCCTCTGATAAGGAATAGGTACTACGTCGAAGTGTAGTCACACGCCCGTCAAAGCGATAACTGCTCTCGTGATGTATTTTATACCTGCAAGATAACAGAGCATTGAACTATTGCCGATAAACTTTCAACGCTTTCGGTAAATGGAATTCTTGGTACGTTTTAGAGCCTAAGTTTCGAGAATGTTTCAGTTTTACTAATTCCGAAATAGTTATCACCGTTTACTGCTAGACGCAATTGGTCTCCGTTTTCAGAGTATTCCACATATAGATACACCTAGAACACGAAAGAGCAACTACTTCGCGTGACAAAAATCACACCAACTTACGTTCAAAAATCGTAAGCCGCCACTTTCGAGCTCAGTCCTGTGTACTGCTGGCAGGGTGAGCGGCAGTGAAAAAGAGCGCTTGTGACGTCATAGTAGGTAGTAAAAAAATGGCACGCTTGGTTTTCATACAGATCGTGATACTTGCGTTATCTAGGTCTATCTATATCTGTAGAGTATCCAGTTTACAGAGGCTCGCTTCTACACGTCCTCGATCTGAAAAATAATGTAAGTACACAATATTGAATGTCTACCACCTAATACAGCATGTATCAGAAAGGATACATTTGGGTCGAGTAGGTATTGAAGTTTTATATGGAACAGTTCATTTTTTTTTTGTGTTTTCAATGTTGGTCCTTTTGAGAAACTTGTTCAGTTAAGGTATGTCTATACCACACCCTTAAATACGACCATACCTTTTTGATACACGCTGTACAACTAATCCTGAAATTAATGATTAATTAAACAGACATCTAAAATTGAAAAGAAAACGAAAACAAATACTTAAGCAGACGTCATATAATCTTTGATTGATGCTAATATCATAATGACTTACATGGACATAATCCAATCAAATAATTTACAGTAATATTTTCACCTTAATTAAGTATACGAAAACACATTAAGGCAACTTAACCAATTTACCGCTTTACGGCGCTTTTAGTTCTGTTTGCTCAATTACTGAGCTTAAAAGCTTTAATATCTTTTCAATAGACCACCTTGGAAATAATGATAAATGAGTTTGGTTAAAAAAGTCACAAATAAACTATTAAATTATCGTTTGACCTACGCTTGCGATGTGTTTGATAACCCGGACTAAGTTGTTGATTAGACATTTCTGCGTTTAATTACTGTTAGGGAATGCAATCTCGAATCTCGATTGAATCTCGAAAAACGACTTGAGATCTCGATCGAGATTTCGTCTCAGACCGCGCGGGAATTTATAATTACTACTACTACCCTAAACCTGATTACCCTAAGTAGGTGTAGTTTTCAGTTTAATTAACTTGAATAATCTTGATTAACAAAACGCATTATTTCAAAAAGTAGGTGAAATCTCGATCTCGAAAATGAGACCGCAATTACCCAATCTCTACACCAGGACCCAATCAAGATCTCGAGTTGTCAATCGAATGACTCGAGATTGCATTTCATAATGATTGCAGCTACGTATCTCTGTAATGCTTTTATTTCAGACAGGAGTCCATGAGGTTAGTGACTATTTTACTTAACTTCTAGTGTTAGTAGATTACAGACACAGATTTACAATTAAAATTCAGCGTGGAGCTGCATCCGCAACATCGGGGAATCCCACCGATCTGCGAACACACTGACAACTTCTGCCCGTCCCTATGTGGAAACAAGGCGTGATGTTATATGTTATTATAGTAAAATAGTAAATATTATTATTACTATTATTTGAAAGATGGACAATTTTTGATTTATTTAGTTTAGTGCTTACTTTTTTGACATGGGAATGTAATTATTTTGTTTAAATTGATTAAATTAGAATTATTATTATTATCACAAAATGTGCATGGCCATATTTAGTAAGCGGAATATGAAGAACTATTGTGTATGTGTTATAAAATCTGTAAAATATCATATTTCAGACAAATAAATGAATCTATCTACCTGAATCTATATAAATGGCCTTATCCGGTTTTATTTGCCAATTGCTCTAAAATGGTTGGGACCCAAAAACAAAAACCTACAGTGCTTCTTGCTAGCGAAAGTCAATAAATCTCCAATGCTTCTCAATAGATATAACATCAGCAAATACTAGTTTCTGCTACCGGTTCGGTACGAAATTAATCATATGAACAAGGGCAGATGGTTCCGCCTCTAAACTCCGATTATAATTACTTAAACTAGTTGGTTACACCGTAATTACACAATCGTGTATTGATCATCGAAACTAGGGGCTGTTGATAGCATATTAATTTGTTGCTTTCGTTATTAATTATAGCTTGTCGGTTATTTATATTTGTGGAGTAATTGAGCAATTTTTGAATTAATTTTGCTGTTTGTGGATTGAAAATTGACCTTTGTGTTTATCTGAAGGCCGATTCCCGTAATTAAAAACGTTCAAAATCTAATCGCAATGTCATCTCAGCGACAATCAATGTCAAAAACTTATCAAAAATGTAGGGAAATTAGAGGTATTTTTGACAGATTGAGACTGAGATTAGACTGTGAACGTTCTTATTAAAATTACGAGAATTGCCCCTCTCATTTGACGACTAATAGAGGAGTATAGAAGAAAAAGACATATGTTGAGCCGACGACGGATAAATTAGGATAAGGGCAAGGGAATCAATCAATCTGCCTAGCCTTTTCTAAACGATGTTGGGGTCGGCTTCCAGTCTAACTGGATACAGCTAAATACCAATATTTTACGTGGAGCGACTGCCTATCTGACCTCCACAACGAGATGCGTTTATCTGGATCGGTTCGTGATAGGTATATTTTGAGTTGTCGTGAAGTCTGTTCAAAGACAATAAAAATTAATATTCTGAAAACACTCCGTAGGTACTTCATATTTTTCTTGTCTACGGAAAAAAATCCAACTTAAGTTCCAAGCGACTACAGTACTTTGGTAGAGAGAAAAAAATAAACAACACAATTAATGTAGTGTTTCGTCATTGTAAATAAAAGTAAATAATTGAACATCGCTTCAACACAGGCAAAAAGAATAGAAAATTCTCGCTTACAAATTAATCTTCCGCAAAAACTCGGCTAGAAAGAATGCGTCCACCCCCTAACCTAACCCTATAAAACGCAGGCGGGTCATATCTACCCGAGGCACGCGACGATAAATCAGAATTTAATAACGCGTTACGCTGCACTAATATCCACTGCAACTTATTTATAGAAGTAACAATATTTATTTTCCGCATGTGTGGATGTAAATAAGCTTGGTTTTTTACAAGCTAAATGCGATCAGCCAAGCAGTTGGAGCAGTTTTGGTAAGGGCCGTGACTTATGAATTGCAAGGTTCAGATAGGTGCTTTAATTTGTGTAAATTATTTCATCACCACTGCTTTCAAAATGATGAGGGAAAGCATCGTAAGGAAACCGGCATGTCCTAGAACCAAAAAATCGAAGACATGACTGTGAGATATACCCGCACTGGGCCCGTGTGATGGATTAGGGTCCACTACCTCTCACAAAGAGGAAGCCTGTGTCCCAGCAGAACATTATGCTATATCTAAACCGCGTTCAAGAGCTGTCTGTGTCACCATTGTTGTACAATTTTGACACTGACAATTTCTGCTTTTTTAAAAATTCTTTTTGTGTTTGTGTTCTTTCTCTACATCAAGTTTACCGCAAATAAACTTATTTTCTTTCATTTGAACGTAGTTTATTGTGTTGTGCAAATCGCATTCAGTTTTATTGGTAAAATTCAATCTTAGTCTGGTATAGGTAACTGACTACCATTATAATCGCCTTCTAATTCATTTGAAATCTGAACCGCAACCGAGTACTAATAATTAAGTTTCTACTCGCTTTTGTTGGATAGTTCATAAATCACTCATCGTTAAGATACTTGACATTGCTATAACTCTAGTACGGCTTCATACATGAAAATGTATTGGTATTTATCCATTTGTTAGCTTACTATAATATAATGCAGAAGTCCTACTTATATACTAAAGGCTTTTCAGCCTTTCACACGATTGTTAGAGTCAAGGTAACGTTCAAATAAGTATCTTATTTCATAGAAACGTTCAAAGGTACTGCATACAAGGCAATTTGTAAAATGAAAATTAGCATGAACAAGACTGCGGAGGTGCTTCAGACAAATAGTTGTTCCCGTGTTCTCGAGACGATGCCCGTTTCAAGTACACCGGTGGGTACGTATTTATTATGCTAATGAACGTCTGACTCCAGTGCTCTTGCCAGATTCTCTCAATTGTTACTCGATGTTTTGTATTTTCTTTTGTCATTCTCTGAATTGACTGAGATTTTAATTTTGATGGCATTAACAATCAACCCAATTAACAAAACTCATTGTTTTCTTGCAAATCTCATTTGTTTGAATGTTTGCGAAGAAAACGAAAATGTTTTCTCCACTTAACAAACAACGATGTCAATACACATAAACTAGTGAATCACTTAAAGCGACATCATTATTCTCCAAAAGAAACAACCCCTGAAGCGTTTACACATGAAAGAAAAAAAATAGCGTAAAGCGACACACACAAAGATATTACGGGCTCTATAAGACGTAACAACTCCATTCGAATTTGTCTGAGAAGAAAAATTGTGAGCACCTGCAACTATATGCATTCGAGGAGGGTTGTTGGGGCTCCGTTTGAAGTGCGCTCATTTCACACGCGTCTGGGGGGTTGACATGTCGTATCATTACGGACATGTGTCGAGGGTGGTAAGTTTGTGCGGATAATTCGGATGTTTTGAGTGCCGCGCGCCGCGGATCTTTGTGCCGCAGCGAGCTCTGCGAGGGTTAAATTGCGCGCAGCTGTGGATAAACATTGTCAATAATAATGTGGACTTTAATTGACTCGGGTTTATGTTTTTGGCCATTATTATTTTTTTTTTTGAGACAATTGCACAGAACTCAGTACGGTTTTTTTATAGACGACCTCTTAAATTAGCCTAAACATAGTGCAACATAAATAACTTGTATGATATCAATTAGTACATGGCTTTGTAATAATTGATGTCATGTCAAATGAATGTATCCTAAATTAGGTGCAGATGACTAGATCTGCACTTAGCTTAGGATACATTAATTTTACTAGCTATTATAAAAATCTGATTTTCATTGACTATAGACAGAACATCTGCAGTGCTATTCTGTAAAAATCTCACGGTGATAACTTAGGTGAAGTGAGCGTGAAGTGAGCTGTCATTCCACCTGATGTTAGGGATCGCCCCTATTGATAGCTCACTTCACGCTCACTTCACCTAAGTTATCACGGTGAGATTTTTACAGAATCGATCGGCTGTAAAGGGAACCAACCCGTACTAGGCCTGCGTGCTGGATTACATCCCACTCCCTCTCACACAAAGAAGGTTTGTGTCCCAGCACTGGGAAGCTTATAGGCTGCTATAAAGAGAACGTTCTGCATTCGGTGTAATTATCTAATAATTAAACAAAACAAAATTTTTCTCACGATTTATTATAATAAAGTGATTAAACAACATTATCTTCAGCTCGCTAAAACAATTAAACTCGCTAATATCTTTAGACAAAGAGTTTATCCAACGAATTAATATGACATTATGCTAAAAGTTGGCTCGGTTGTTACGTTAATGACAGTGCAAGTTAGCAGGAAACTCAATGCTGCAGTTTTCCCCAGTGTTTTGTCCGTGTTGTCGACGAGGCTGGTCGAAGCGCTGGTAAATTGTTTCGAACATTCAGACGATAACATATGTATACGTTCTTATCCTACACGTGTTTACTGCGAATTCCTTTTGTCTGCAGCAAAGCGCGGAATTCATGTGCCTGTTTTTATTTTCCGTTTGATTAAAATTCATAAAATGTCAACTTTATTATACCAGGATGCGAGAGCAGTGTTGGCCCAGTGGTAATGGCTCCGATTTACGAGTTGTAGGTCGTGGGTTCGAACCCAAGCTGGCGTTTTACTTTTTGTAAATAGTTTCATCACCACTGCTCTCAAAACGGTGAAGAAAAACATTGCGAGGATACTTTTGGTGGCTGCATGTCTCTAGGACATGCCATCAAAAATTCGAAGACATGTGATATCTACCAACCCGCGTGGTAGATTATAACCCAATTCTTCTCAAAGAGAGGAGGCCACAACATTATGGGCTGGTTACGATATACCAAGATGCAGTGAACAGTATTTTTGCAGCGACCGAAAATGAGAATGAAGTTCAATTGAAGACAATTGGTGACAAACATTAGTTTTATCAATCATTTTATTTATGTTACAAATGATCCTGTTTTGAGAATTGTGTCATCAGTAACATCAGACACTACATAAAGAAATATACTAACAATAATCATATCTTCAATAAAATCAATTTTGTCTAAAAGCACAATATCAATATTAGATTTCACAGTTCCACTAAAAGTTCTATTATCCCTTTTTCGTAACACACACGGATCCGGAATCCTTTTTTATCTCCCTCCAATGATATAACGGACAATGGACTGCACAAATACGAGCGAACAGCCATCCCATCGTCAGTGCACATGTGACGAATGACTGGGGTGCTCAAAAGTCCTGGGGTCCCCACGCACCCCATTCTAAGTAGTCTCTTCTTATTGTTATTTACTTTTTCCCACTGGAAACATGTCACTACCGTGTTTGTTTTTCGCGTTTTGTTTTGATTTAGAGTAGTGCGTGTTATTTCCGTAACATGCGGGAAATACGGCCGAAATCATGTAAATAACTGTTTAATGTACTGAACTGAACATTTGGCTTGATATACGCAGCTATCGATACGGAAATTTCAGACTCTTATAGAATTTTGTATCTTAACGCGGGCTTTACAATCATTTTATTTAAAATCTTTGAAAAATTTTACCGCACAGCGAAAATCGAGTGTCGAAATGGCGATTCGATGCTGAGCTGAGGCCCTTTTGGCATTATAATCTTTGTTTTCTGTTTTTATAGTTTTAAGGTGTATTTATTTTGCTGTAATGCCAATAAACGCACTTTTCTCTCTTTATTCGGCTAGGTCGTAGCGTAGGTGACTAAAATCGCAAGTTCCAAAGTAGAGTAGGTTTCGACTTTTTTCGTGCGGCGACAGCTCGCATGCGGCGGGTGACTGAAATCGACCGTGAAAATGCTCAGTCGCAGGCGATCACCCGCCGCATGAAAGTCGACATTTTGATGCAAAATGAACTAGTCACCTGCGATTTTTATCGACCTAGGGTGGCCATAGGGTGGCGATTTGGCTTGTGAGGCATTTGGTATGCGATCAACCACACGGCGTAAATCGACCTAGTGTAAATCCCCCATAAATTATAACTAACCACTAACTCCACTAAGCATTACGTAGGTTCATTATATTGAGGCAGCACTTCATTCCAGTAGAACGAACCTAGCAGCCCTTAACAGCAATAAATAATTTCGCTGACGAGACACGAAAACCAACTTTTACACAAGTTCAAAACTTTAGATTTATAGAGGGAGTTACAAAGATTTATAGAGATTTTAAAGTGTACCAAAAATCTCGGAAATTCATATTCCTTATCGATTTTAACATTAGTCGTGAAGCAACTCGAACACTTAACGTTTCCGTCGGCTCTGCTCACAATAATCTTCCTAACAGGAATAATTTTGCTCGTTTCATTTCGGTTATTGGATTTGCCAGAGTGAGCCCCGAATTCAGTTCCGAGTTGATATTTGTAATAAATTTTTATATTCCCTTTAGCGCGGTCTTCAGTTTTTATTATTCCCTTCATTTGCATTTATTTAAGAAAGATTTGACCTCTTTTGTGTTTGGTTTTAAGAATTTAATAAGATTAAATCCTAAGCATTAAGTTAGGTTATTGTAGTTTTATTTCCGTGAGGAAACCGGCCTGGCCTAAAACCAAAAATTCGAAGACATGTGACATCTACGTGGTTGATTACGGCCTTGTGTCCCAGTCCCAAAAATAACAAAAGGTTGATATTAAAAACCCAGCTCACACTGTTAAAGTGTAGGCAAGCTTGTTAAACCTTTTAAAATGTTATAAGTTATCCAAACCACAGCTATTTTTAATAGCCGCTTATCGCCTATTACTTGTTTGATAACCTCTGTGTCTCTCTTAAAACTGCGTAATACTATAAACATATTTTTGTTCTCTAATGTAATAATCTTCACACATTTGATCACGGAAAGGTCATGTCTAGATATTTAATACAACACTCATAGGCCACAGTTTATCATGAAATCATCGCCATTGCTGGAAAAAACACTCTGTAGCGGCTCGGGATTTTTAATGGCTTTTCTGAACGCTAGACAATCAATCAATCAATCAACTGAGCCTATCGCAGTCCACTGCTGGACATAGGCCTCTCCCAGGCTGCGCCACAACACCCTGTCCTCCGCCTTCCTCATCCAGTCCGTTCCAGCCACTTTCTTTAGGTCGTCCGTCCATCTAGCTGGGGGACCTCCTACACTACGCTTGCCGATACACGCTAGACAAGATTGCAGCTAATCAAGGTGATGTTGCGAGGTCTCCTACTAAAAGGATTGGTGTGTAAACGCGCGTGGAGGGCTGCCTTTGGCCGCGTTCAACTGGAGGGCAGTTGAACAATACAGGATATAAATTGGGAATAAAGTAGTTAAGTAAGTGTAATCGTACAGCGTATACTCAAATAGCACCCACAAGCATTGAACACATAGACTTCTATCCCATTATTTATAAACGTTGCTTAAAGTTAAGTATCTAATGAACATGAGTATGGGAGAACTCCAGAAGCGTGGCGAAGGAGCGTGGTCGTTCTTTTCTTTAAGAAGGGTGATAAGACCCTTCTAAAGAACTACAGACCCATTTCGCTCCTTAGCCACGTATATAAGTTGTTTTCAAGAGTCGTCACGAATCCTGCGTCCTGCCAGTTATGACTTACGGAGCCAAACCGTGGACGCTCACTGTACAGCTGGTCCATAAATTCAAGGTCACTCAGCGAGCTATGGAACGAGCTACGCTTGGAGTCTCTCTGAGGGATCGAATCCGCAACGAGGTGATCCGGTAGAGAACCAAAGTTGTCGACATAACTCACAGAATAAGCAAGCTGAAGACGCAATGGGCCGGCCATATTAGCCGTAGAACCGATGACCGTTGGGTTAGACGTGTTCCTGAGTGGAGGAGTGGAGTGGTAAGGTGGGACGCCCCCAGGCTAGGTGGAGCGATGATCTTCGCAGGATGGCTGGTAGCAGCTGGATGAGAGTTGCCGAAAACCGAGTTGAATGGCGTGTGTGGTGGTGGCTTATGTCCAGCAGTGGATTGCTATAGGCTGATGATGATGACGAAGTATCTAATGATTAGCGACTGTATAAGACCATACTTTTTTTGACGTTTAAACGTCTCTTAACTTTAATCAACATTTATTAATAAACCACTATTGTCTTTATTACATACATCCATAAACTCACGCTTTCTTCCCATGGGGATAAGCAGATACTACAGAATGCCACTTAGGGCTGATAAATGTAGGGAACAGCTGATTTTTTTTTCGCGATATCAGGTTTGGTCCCATAGTAAAAGTTGTTCATAATGATGAGTACAATGACTTCTTAAGAGGTTGCTGGTGTTTTACAAATAACCCTGTATGTCGCCATCGTCTAACTTTATTCGAGGAATAATTTTGACATTTATTTCATACAAAAACTGTTAAACGTCAATTTTATTCCTCGAATAAAAGTTATCTGGTGGAGGAAAAATCTATATCAACCGATATACATAATTTAATTTCTCCACGGTCAGTCGATATTCCATAAACTAAATAAGGCGACCAGGAACACGTTTCCTAGTTCATAAACCAACTCATTAGGGTGCCAACCTCGGTCAGCGGGCAACTTTCCCCGCTGATCTAATATCAATTAATTCCGACTCTTACTTTATGTTTATCGGACGTGTAATTAAGCTCAAGTAATTATCGGCTACCATAATACGCGCCACGCCTGTACACTTGCGTGCATAGTTATTAGCTAGTTAGTTTAATTTGACATTTAATTTGGGGTTTGTTTGTTTTGGGTAGCTATAAACGAGGTTTCGCTAATTTCTTTTTCTTTTGTCTTTATAATTTTATTAGACATATAATTACTTAAGTGGTTTCTCGTAAACTGTTTGCATTGTTTTTGCTATTTTATTTCTGTGTTTGTAGTTTGTTTTGTTTCAACAACAATTAAATAAAGGCCTGAATAAAAAGAAGATAACTGAGTGAGAAAAAAAAAGTATAAAACTAATTTCACGATTTCTTACATTCTATCAACTGATAGGGCGATAGCCGACAAAGTAAAGTATAAGGGCCATCAATTAACCATAAACGCTTCTAATTATGTGTAGGCAGTTAATTACCTATCAAGAACTTCTGAAGTGAGAGAATTTGAATAACATGAGATCAGTTATTATCCAATATCACTTTATATTATCAGAAACTCATCCACTATCGACCAGTAAAAGTCATGAATACATTTTAATAAATCATTATTTAACGATTATTATTAAAGTACAGTCTACAAATGACATCAAAAATGTTATGCAATGTTATTTTGTACGATTTATGGAAATTGAAAATATTATTTTTTTAAACGGTTTTCATGATTGCTAACGTAATTTTCTATTAGGTACGACTGAGCTTGAATATGATAAAATACAATTAAGTAACTGTAATTGCAATAATTTCGTAATTTCAAATGATTATTAATTCGTCACTTCATTGAATATTGACTTGTTTATGTGCTATTTATTTTAATAAAAAAATAACCATGCATTTGTAGAGTGGGAGGAGGAACCAAACTTTGTGTTCGTTCATAAAGAATGGAACATACGCCAACTTAAATTTCGTTCCGTTAACCTCAATTATGTTTCACATTGCAGTGTTGCGGTATTTTCACGGTACAGGAGAGCTTTGTTTACCCACTGCTACCAATTTATAGGTAGTGGCTCTCGTTGCATTCACTGTAGTGTACTTCTCTTTGGGGATATTATGTCCACAATGGAAACTCGATACATTAGGATCTGAGTACGGTTTTATACTCCATTGCTTCTCTTTATGTTCATTTGTTTTTGCGGATGAATAAAACTGCAGATCGTGTCAAAGTAGCGAATTAGCATTGTTTTATCTACTTTTGCGCACGTAAATTATTATTAAAAAGTAATTAGTATTGAAGAGCAGAAGTTGATCTTTTGTAATCTAGGAAAAGTCACCTCTAAAGCATAAATAAGTAATCATTGGCTACCGAACCAAAAACAAACTCAAACTCAAAACATTTATTTCATTAAACCAATTAAGTATAGGCTTGGGGACTTTTGAATTGTCAAAGAGTCGGTCAGTCAGAAAGATGAAGCTAGTTGCCCATTCCAAACCACACAACATTATGGAGAAGAACGGGCAAGAAACTCCAAGGACACTTCTTTTACGGAACCGATATTGAAGGTGAAGAATTGCGGTGAGCCAATTATTTTTAAAAGAGTAACCGTGGAGTTTCTTGCCGGTTCTTCTCCATAGGAAACGACCAATTGGAACCGTGCACCTAGCTTCTGACGTTTCATAAGTGCCCTTGTAGGCTTATGTGAAATAAAAATATTTTGATTTGATTTGATTTGGTAAGGTAACGCCCGCCTGGTTTGCGACCACCCTCCCGCCGGAGTCCAGCGTCCAGCAGCCTGCTGTATCTAGTCGATGCGTGAGAGTTCCAGTGCCTTAGGCATCTTCTGGGCACACTCGTTCAAAGACCTCATCCAACGCTGTCCATCAGGCGTGATCGTGGTCAAGAGCTAGCCCATTCAGCAATAAATAAAAAATAACCAACCAAAGATTTATTCGTAACATCCTCTCATTATTAACTTCCACAAGAAAGGACTGGGCACATCACTCTGCAAAATATCTCAGCGAATGGAAAAATGTGATTCGCTTATAACTCTTTTAGGTCGGGACCCGTCGGATTTATATTCGGGGAAATCGGTTGCTTTTCCCTCTTCGACTACGTAAATCATTTTCACGTCGCAAGTCTGGGCGCGGTGCTATTCGCTACACATATTTTGTACACTTTCTGCCATGAGAAAGTGTTCAGTACAGCACTAACGATTAAATTAATACCGGTCTGGGTTCGTTATCTTAGGTTGTTAGCAGATTAGTGAGATGGTTTTAGGCTGAAGCTGATTTTAGTTTTTTTTGTGAAATTAGTTTTGCACTTATTTAATCCTACTAATATTATAAATGTGAAAGTTTGTGAAGATGTTTGGATGTTTGTTACTCAATCACGCACAAACGACCGAATGGATTTGGATGAAATTTGGCACACAGATAGTTTTTAACCAGGATTTTAACACATATGATACTTTTATCCCGATATTCTCGCGGGACTGAAACTAACGCGGGTGAAACCGCGGGGCGCTGCTAGTGAATATAGATAATATTCGAACTTTTGCCCCTGGCTTCACCCACGTGGATTTCGGAAATTATCTCACGGGAAGGTGCTAACGGGATAATTAATCCATGTTATAAACTATCTGTGTACGAAATTTCATCCAATTCCGTTTAGCCATTTTTGCGTGATTGAGTAACAAACATGCAAACTTTCGTAATTATAATATTAATATAGTAGGATTATTATATTACAGTAGGATAAGCAGCATTAATCTGATTAAATATGCTATCATCTCAAATAATTAATTTTCTGTAATAAAAATATCTACACACCATCTGAAATGCGGTCCATTATTCGCCCCGGACTTGTACATGCACACGTCCTCAGGACTTATTTGCCAATTTAACGTCTGTTTCGCTAGAAAAATCTAGGCGATTTGATTTGCTGCCTGCAAAAGGTCGTGCATCAAGTACCTACATGAATTACGTTACTCTGATTCCATTCGTAGTAAACGGGTTCTCGTATGGATCATTGGGAAAAGTTTTCTGCGATTCAGAATTCGTAAATACGGAAAGAAAGAAAGAAAGAAAGAAAGAAAATACATTTATTTAGCACAGACTAAAAGACACACAATAAAACAGCTAGGTACATACATCAGATAAAAAAAACAGAACATATCGGTAAGTAACGTAAAGTCCGATGTAAGAAATTAGCAGGAGAGTGTGCCTCACGGCCGTGCCAAAAAGGCCCAGTTCAGCATAAAGCCAGACAACTAGTGCCTGACGCTGGTTTTCAACTGGACCTGATGTGTGAGGTGACGGATGTAAATCAGTTTTATACTGCAACGTAACGTATGTGTGCATACTTAAATAAAATAATTATGTGTCAGACAAAAAATATAGTAAAAAGTACATAAATAGTGTGAGTTGAATAACAGTGCAAAAAATAACCTACCAACTAACCTATAGACCTACTGATAAATAATTAGGAACTTAGTGGTCTGGGTAAATACTCTTGGCTGGATTTGTACATGTTTTCTTTTGGGCCTGATTGTGATAAATCACCTAGTATTGTTGATGTAGAAGTTATAAACAGAGTAAATAATTCTATCGCAACAAAAAAGTGCTTTGTTGTTTGTAGAATAAGAAAGCTATAGAGGAAAAACAATCAACCATTGCGCAAACTCTAACCATGAATTTAGCATAATGATTGTAGCGTAGATATTAACGTCTGTTATCACAAAAAAAATCCCCTTTTAAATTGAAAATTGCGGTCAAATTGTATAGAACAACTAATATATTTTTTTAACCGTCGAAAAATTTCAACCTTCGATGATCTAGAACAGGGATTCCCAAAGTGGTCGATATCAACCCCTTGGAGTCGATTTCGGTTTCCTAGGGGTCGACATAAACGAAAACTGATTTTGGGGGTCGACGGGGTTGGTCTTAAAAGTAGGTAATTTGGCCATGGGGGTCTGAGGTAACAGTTCATTTTAGAAAAGGGGTCACTTGTCCAAAATAGTTTGGGGATCCCTGATCTAGAATCATGCTGAAATTATGGTTACAATTTGCGCACTCATTAAACTTTTTTCTTGTAATCGTATCTAATTAAGTATTTTCCACAACCAAAAACTAACAACTGCTAAACTGGTCTTTAGTTTCAGTCTGACATTCGGATATTGGATATATGGATAATACCAATTGGTTATGACAGCTCTATACAGATAACTTCGTATAGCTCTACACATTTCACTCTGTATATACAGGGTGAAATTTTTATCACGGTTTTCTTCTTAAAGGGTCATTGTACTCATCATTATGAACAACTTTTATTGTGGGACCAAACCTTAAATCGTGAAAAAAAATTAGCTGTTCCCTACATTTATTTTCGCATAACTCTTCAAAATGCAGGGAACAGTATATTTTTTTCGGTTTCATCGGTATCGGTTTCTTAATAAACTTAACTATATCCGACGATCCTGCATACTTATCTCTTTTGTTCACTGTACCTAATCCCTTCTAAAATGTGTCAATTTTTCAATATGCCCTTAAAAATACAACTTAACAATTTGTCGAATATAATATAATCTGTATAATAAACCCGAGTGCAGGATGTGCGGTCCCGTGATTTATGTTAGTATTATAATTTTTATTTTTATTGCGCGTGCGCACGCCGTTACTTCTGTATAATATATCGACAATAAGAATTTATTATTATAAGCTTTATTAAATTAAGCTCTGGCGGTTTATTAAGAGGAGTATTTCAGTTTGGGTCATCGGTTGCGTGAGGTCCTGTATCTGTATAAGTATGGTCCTGTATAAGTACAGTGCAGGTATTTTTTTCAGGGGGGCCCGTGGCTAAATACTTACAGCCGCACAGTTCGTTCGATCAGGTTAAGCTACGCTTGCCACGGTTGGTCTGTGGATGGATGACCATCTTTACATACCAAGACTCCTCCGTGCCTCGCAGAGCACGTTAGGCCGTTGCTCCCGGCTGTCATTCGTGGATCTTTGACATTCGTTACGGGTAGTCAGAAGCCCGAAAGACAGACAACCAGTCTCACTAAGGGGTATCGTATTACCCAGTAACTGGGTTGTGGAGGTCAGATAGGCAGTTGGGAGAAGGCTAGGCAGATGATGACAGGTACAGTCAACAGCAAAAGTAGATGATGAAAATCAGAAATTCAATATTAATTAATGAACGGAGTTCGCTTCGGAACTGTGTGGCGTCGAAGTAGTAAATGTTTAGTATAATTTACAATCACATAAAGATACTTCGACGCCACACAGTTCTGACGCGAACTCCGTTCATTAATATTGAATTTCTGATTTTCATCATCTACTTTTGCAGTTGACTGTAACATGTCGGTGGTAACACTTGCGACCACAAGATCAACGGGGCAGTTGCTGCTTAGCGTAGGGTCCCGGGTTCGATTCCCGGGTTGTGCAAACCCAGGAACTCCTGTTTAGTAGGTAGCGCTTCCGATCATTAGACCAACGAGGAACAATACTAATATTTTACATCTAATCTCAATGTTCTTTAAATAAAAATCCCTGTACATTCGAGGTCTAGGATTCACCTTGATTACGTCATTTTTCACAGCTTAGCTAGTCTCGTAAAATGCTCGCAGGCTACTAATGGGTATAAGCTAGAAATATTTTAGCCTCTTGTGAGGCTATTATGCTTGTAAGCTTTTGTTATTAAAGAGCTAAAGTGGGGATCTACCTGTATAAATAATATTAATTATTATTTAAGAGCCTGGTCGGGTAGGTAGTCGTTTGCTAAACTGTTTGTGTAATAATTTTATCGTCCTTTTAAGTATTTATTTGACTATTAAATGATAGAATGTTGATAATTACCTACTGCATAACTCGGAAAGAGTTAAGTGATAAGGAATCCATTATTATTCTGAAAGGTGCACAAAATTTACAGGGATTCAGTATTTCAATATATATCGGCTTGGTTTTTTTTATTTTGGGGTCAGCTTCCAGTCTAGCCGGATGTAGCTGAATATCAGTTTTATATAGAGCGACTCCCTGTTTGACCTCCACCACCCAGTAGCCTGGTTGTCAGACTTTTCGACTACTGTTTTCCCGTAACAACTGCCAAAGACCAACGGCATAACATGCTTTCCGAGCTACAAATGGATTGTCACCCCATCCACGGACAGACCTCGGCAAGCTTAGCTTAACCTCCGATCGACCCGTGCTGCTATTACTTAGACACGAGACAGGTACCCAATTCTCAAATCACATAAATCAAGTTTTTTAATCTTCGAACTCCATAAATGTAACATAATACTTGCTTGCTCAAGTTTATTTCGGTTACTTATTAATAATTAAAACATGTAAATTATCCGTTTATTACTTACATTGAATAATATTTGTAAATGAAGTACTTAATAAAACCTTTCATAATGTGTTCGAATACTTACGCCTGTAAAAATGCCTTCATTATTACGCCTCTAAATTTACGCGCCGAATTATTACGCTTATAATAACTGTAATACTTATTATTCTTGTTCTGTTGCAGGTAAGGCATTCGCTGAATAAATCTCTTCGTGTTTGTGAGTACAATGTTCATAAATCGAGCCCTACGTGAAGCCCCATCGTGTACAACATGCTTATTAAAAAGTAAACGCTTGAAAACTTAACGTTTTTTGCATAAATCTGTTTAAAATGTGCATTAAAATTATTGCGTTTTACTGGTCAACTTTGTACGAATTATGTTTTATTATTTCAGGAATGCATTTTTACGACTTGAAAAAGATTTGTTACTAAACCGACTAACCGAGCACCGTTTTAGTGACGAATTATATTTTCTTTAAATTCGTTAGAGCATGGCCGTCCCAGTTTTTAACTGTAAACTATTTCTGTTAGATAGGTTTTAATTTTGTTTTTTATTGTTTGCCAAATGTTTAGTTTCAGAATCACCAACAAAGTTCAACTATCGTATTTTTCCTCGTATTCTTTATTTTAATTGCCCCATAGTTCTTTTTCCTAAACTCATTCTACTTTTTAATAATGTTGAAACTACTTTTTCTTTTGAACGATTATTACATCAACATATTGTAAAAACAAGAACCAGCAGACATAGACAAATGCCGAATAGGTACAAACTTATTGGGCGATTATTAAAACGCAATAATGTCAAGTTGTAATCCTGTTTACATCAACCTATTGTAAAAACAAGAACCAGCAGACATAGACAAAATGCCGAATAGGTACAAACTTATTGGGCGATTATTAAAACGCAATAATGTCAAGTTGTAATCCTGTTGTCTTTATAATATTTTTTATCTGTTAAAATCGTTTCGATTATTACTTATCGCAACCTGATCGAAAGTCTGTATTAACTGTTCAACGCCGATTACTTCGTCAATATATTGTTCTCACAACTCTTGTAATTAGGCCCCGATTAATTAAGAAGGCTTGCTTAAGCCACGTGAAGATATAATAATATTATCTGATAATAGGGCTGACAAGACAGCGAATTCGTAAGTACATTGTTACAAGGATCTTTTTCATCTAACGATATAACTACGTAAATATCTACTAACTGCTCTCATATTACGATGTTTGTTTTTTATTTATTTTTTACATACTTCTTTGACATAATCTTTTTTATTATTTGACATTATAAACAGACAATTCTAATTTTTATACTCTTTAGTATTAGTTGTAACGGCAATCGTATCACTTGCTTTGAATAGGTTTTTATATTTTATTTTTCCTTTTGATAGATTCTTATTTTGTAAATGTAAGGACTTTGTAGGCCTTGTAGGCTTTAGATCTGTAGACATTTGTTATTTACGCACACATTCACGGCGTGATTATGTACCTACTTGGTTACCACAAGTAAAGCGCGCGTTGATTCATGAGATATAAATAATGTACTTACAGCTATGATTACCTTACCCACTTTTGACAAAAACTTCCAATAAATTGCAACTTCACTTAGATTGAACCTATCTGTCTCTGTAAATTGTGCATTATTCAAACTAACTGTCATTCTGCCAAACATTAAATTTCACTGGCTGGACAACAATCAATAAAAAAAAGTCTTGGTGGGAAACTTTAGCTAATCCCTAGTAATAGTGTCATCAACATCTGCCTAGCTTTTTCCCTAATATGTTCGGGTCGGCTTCCAGTCTAACCGAATGCAGCTGAATACCAGTATTTTACATGGAGCAACTGCCTATCCGACCTCCACAATTCAGGCTCCTGACGACCCATAACGACTGTCAAATAACCACGAAAAACAGCCGGGATCAAAGGGTTAACGTGCTTTCCGAGGCACGGAGGGGTCTTGGTATGTAAATATGGTCACCCATCCACGGACCAACCGTGGCAAGCGTAAGTTACGCTGCTGCCAGATCGATCGACCCGTGTCGCTGTTATTACTTAGCCACAAGCAATGGAGGAATTACTTGGTCTGTCTGTAAGTTACGGTTTTAAATGTAGGGTATATACACGGTGGTCAAAAAGTCGTGGATCAAACGAAACAGGGAGATAATGGAGGTCACTTCCAACAAAAAACCTTTCTACAGTATGGCCATAGTTCAATTGCCCTAAAAGTTATGAATATTTTTGTATACTGAGTTATTTTACAATTAGACTAATTAAAAAAAAAATTTAAAAACTAAAACAAATGGTGTTGTATTAATACTCGATAATGTATCAGCGCTACACAAGTTCTATTGCGGCTCTGGTTGCTGGTCTGGTCGACGTTCCCAAAAATTATTTCTCACTTTAAAAGCATTGGAAATGACCTCCTGTATCTCCCTATTTCGTTTGATCCACGACTTTTTGACCTTCCTTTAGACAACATTAGTTACGCCTACAGCAATATTATAGAGTAACATCAGTTTTCAATTAACATTATTTTAAGGGACGCGTGTTCAATTTTACAACTAGGATGTTAACTAGCCTTGATTAGTTATGCAGTAGAACTGTAAAACCCAAGTTTGTTCAATTTATAGGCGGTGGTTTATGTTGACACTGGCGATTAAATGAGAAATATTGCAGACATTTTAATGTTTCTGTGCCATTTCTGAATTTTACGCCCTGCCTAGGTTATGAAAAATAACGGGTCTTGACCAAAGGGTGACTTAATAATTATGGAAATAAGTACACATAACATCATTCCTTGTTTTTACGGAAGTCGTGCTAAGGTGTACCTATAGTAATATCCTCATTTTGCCAGCTATGTTTACGTCCCATGCAATAAGGTGCGAGCCTAGTTGCCATCAACCGGACCTCGATCCAGACTCAAGGCTGCTTCCAAGAAATTTCAGATGGAAAAACCCAATAACACTTTGCCCGATCTAGGAATCGAACCCAGGACCTCATTTTCAGTAGTAGCGAAATATGGAAATAAGTTATTTATAGTTTTAAAATATCACTATTCCGTTTTCTCTGTATGTTGAAATTTCCAGGGTTAGTTTCTGACCCACCTAAAATAAATGTCACATCTTAAAACAGTATGCAAACAATATAATCTTGATATACCAAAAACAAAACATAACTGTACAAATACCATTTTGAACTTAGACGCATCCCTAAATGGTCAACAATTGAAGGGAATCGAGCATATGGCAGCCCTGGACCGCGCCGACATATTGCGAAATAAAACCTGCCACGACCATATTCGCTAGCGAAAGTTGACTCTCTCGCGATGCAAAATTTCGCTATATTTGTATTAAGGGCCCGATCACACGTACCACAACCACACCACAACGACAACACGTGGACAGGCGCTAATTTGTAGGAAAATTAATAGGTAGTTTATTCGCACAGGCTACATTTGGCCGTCAAAATCAACGATATGGGCGATACGGTACCGACTACATCTAAGCCACGTCTCAGCCACAATGCAACCACCAGCGAGATCGCGTACTAGTGGCCGGCCACATCGCAAACACAACGGTCTATCTGTCTGCAAACGCTAGCCACAACGTGACCACGTTGCAACTACTAGCGACAACGCAACCACAACGCAACTGCTAGAAGCTGCAGCGACACTATTCACATTTTTAACCAATGCTTGCTCACATTTTGTCGCTACGGTGTGGTGTGGTTATGGTAAGTACGTGTGAACGCGCCCTAAAAGTGGACATGTCATAAACTTTATATCGACACGTGTTCATAAAACATGCGCTCGTTGATAAAGATAAAATTTTCGATGCGGTTCGCTCGATTGTTATATGTTTACTCTGTTTTCTTTGCAACTGGACTGAAGTGATGACTTAATCTTATCATATCGTGCGGTAACAATAAAGTTTATTGTCATGAAGATGCTTTTGAAACTCGCAAATTGTATTAGCATTTTGTTCTCGGGTACTCTGTTACTGTTTACTCCACTTTGACTGAAGTAAAGACTATTATCATACATAAGGTCAATCATAATAGCGTTGGCCTTTGTAACTTGTGATAGATAAACTTTCATGAACTTGCTACCTTAAGCGCTGAGCTGAACGTGTAAGGCGTTGACTGGCGATTCAGTGTCGTGAGCTTAAACCCTGCTCCATTAAACTATTAAGGCGATCCTACAAGCATATTCATCTTAGTTGGAGAGGTTGATAGGAGTATTAATAATGGGCACCACAGCTTGTGAGAGATTGGAACTGTGCCCAATATATTGAGGCGTAGGTATGTCATGTACTAAATCAACAAATTGTATAATGCATCTTTGATCCCACGACGTTTGGCAATTATAGGCCAGAAGGTTTATTATTTTTAATAATTATCCAATAAGATTTCCCTGAACCGAAATAATGCTAATAAAAGTTTTATTGCACTTGTAGCTTTGTTGGATTGCCATTTATATTATAATTACTGTAATAAACTTACCTCAATTAATCGAAGTTTAGTCTAAGGCATAGAGAAAATTCGTGCCACCTTCGGTGAACTTTCCCGCCATTTCCACCTGAGCTGTATGCCTGCTTTCCTTAATTTGCCGCGTATTTTCAATTGACGCAGATTTGCGAATTTCGTTCGGATACAAGTTTTTGAATGTTTTTTGTGCGGCCCAAGTTGGCGCGGGGATGAATAATGATTTTGTCGCTGCTGTATTGGTCCCAGGTGTGGGTTGCATACATGTATGTGCGGCGAGCAGGACTGCCAACTTTTGTTAATATGAATGCGGAACGCAGACCTTTTGAAATATAGCCGTATGTATTTGTTGCGAAAGCTCCGCAACAAATACATACGGCTTACTGCATTGGCATTGAAATGGGGATTTGTGGCGATAAAATATGGTTTCATTTTTTTTCTTTTGTAATAGAAAGAAGCATGACTATGACACCAGTACGAACCAGTTTATCAATACCTTTTTTATTAAGTCAGTTTCAATATCTTTATACGACTTTATGATCAATCGATAGATTGTCCTGTCCATCTCTTGTCTCCTGGCGTCCCCAGTGAGTATATTCGTGGACATGGATGTACGCTTTAAGTTTTTTTATCGAGTCTAAATAAATAAGGCACGGAGCAGCCGCGCCGATGAGAGCCCTTTTTGATTTATTTATACATTTGCTTGGAGGGGAACGATTTCCTGATTCAATTATTATAATAGTGCTGGGTCGGTGGCTCGGTTCAGTCGAGATGTCGATGACTGCGCTGATGCTTTACGATTATTATCGATTATTGGCGTTTTCATCCGCTTGTTCGCACAGTGAGAGCTGAACCATTCAACCTCACAGACTCTTACGCCACAAGAACGGGATTATTTATTATCAACATAACCTTGTTTCTTAACGTTGCCAACTTATTACGTTTGAGGATCAACGTACTCTCTTTATTTCGACTTATACTCCGTGTTCATTTATTTTAAATTACGTCTGGGATCCATTCGTATACCAGGTGCATCAGCGGAGCAGTAGTGGAAAAGATGGATGTAATATATTTCAACGTAGAGGTGGAATCTTTTCTGTATTACACTGATCAACAAAGTAATGCAGCACGAGGACTGAAGGACACTGAAAGAGTAATAAGCCAAGTTCAAAAGAAGCATTATTACAAGCTACGCTCAACAATTTTTGTTAAACGAATCTGAAAGAAAAGAAACAAAAGACAAATTAACCGTTGATAACCAAAAAGTATTTAATCAAAAAACTGCAATTAACACAATTGCGGAGGTCCTCAAAGAATGATGCACCCACTTTAACAAAAACGCATCTGGAGCCCAACAAAACATCGGAATAGCTCGGAACACGGTCCATTGGCAATTTGTTAGCACAATGAACATCTAATCAAGTATTTTGTGTGTAGACTGAGCCTGCTGACAGCTGAATGGTATCAAATGAAAATAGCCAACAGTTTATGCTCGTTCGACACTGAAAACAGGAAATGAGTATTGCAATGAGGTTCTGGGATGATACTCATCTACTTATACTGAATAATGTTGTTAGATGTTGAGATTTTGTTTCACTAGATTTGTTTCACATGTTACGTTTTTTTTATGTAGCAGTAGAGTAAGTTAGTTGAATTTATTTTCTGGATTATCTTTTTATATTTGATTTTTTTCTAATTTTTAATACTGATAAAAGTATGAACCGAGTTTTTCGCAAAGAAATTTGACATTTGGACTTTATTCCGCATCTAATAATTGATCAGTGTATCTATGGATTTTGTAAAAAAATTGTCAGTAAGTATTTTTAAAGCATAATCACGATTAAATTATCACTATTTATCTGATGGCGGCTAATACATAGCTTTAGCCTAACCAGTGGTATATGTTATGTAATATACTCAACTGGGTAGATATTGTCCGAAGCTATTTCCCATTGGGTTATTTCTTTCCTTCTTTCTTTCTTATGAGTTGCAATATTTTGACAGTAAAGATTAAGGGGAGGGAGGGAGAGACTTCTTCAATGAGTTTTACTATATTACAAAAAAGAGGTTTATTTTACTGTACAATTACATAGAAGGTTATTTACGATCCTTGTTTAACAATGAATATTTATGAAGCCGCTGTGAAAACTATGTCATTGTGTTTTCGTTTCACTCTTGGATTCCTCTTCACCTACCACATCATTCCACTATTATAGATAGTGCAATCCACGAAGACGCGCCCCACTCTTTTTCCTAATGCTTACAGCAGAAGTGTGCAACATTCCGCTAGTGTTTTAATTTTGTAAATACACACGATTTATTATTAGTGGGTAATTAGAGTGTATCGAAAGAACTAAAACACTAATGGAATCAACTAGCGATAAACACTAACGATTCGGAAGAAGAGTGGGGCGCGTCTTCGTGGATTGCACTACCTATAGTTAGTATAGTTAACGTAACACCATGTTTATTCTACCAGTCTTACCCATTCCTTGTAACCACCATATTTATTTACGAGGAAATCCATGCATATTATATGTCGTCTACAAAGTATATGCCTCGTCTAGAATTTGGTCCTTTAGCCTCTGTACTATTGGCTATGGCTTTCAGCAAACTTGATATGAATCTTAGAACATTAGCGGTTTCGGTTCTACGGTAATGTTTATCTGAACGGGCAAAACTATAACTGGTGCTACTGTGTGAAGTTTGGTTATATTTATGGTTTTTGGAGGACTGGCGATATGGGCTTCCAAAAAAGAAGAAGGTAAATGTCAGCGGTATACAGCCAGAGCCTAGACACTTAAGCATCTTCCTTGTACGATTTCATAATATTTATAGATGGCAATTTTTATGCTTTTGCTATTTGTACAGACGCCAGCACATCAAGCTACCCGAAACTGTCAAATTTTCCCAATCAACTTTGAACCTTATGCTTTAGCGATAAAGTTGAAAATCTATTAAAGAAATTTTACAGATTGTAGTAGCTTGATGTGCTGGCGTCTGTATGTAAGTAAAACTGTTTATGAAAATCCCCATGTTCAGCAGTGATCGCCTATACCTTTTAGGTTGACATAATTAATAATGTCAGGTCGACTACGCTCAAAAGTTCTAACCGATCTTAGGACCAAAGATGTGTTTTAGGTCACTCCGTGCAAACGGACCGTAGGAACAAAACAAGTATAACCACAGCCATCCTCTACTACTTCACTTTAGATTTTCTGCGCTGGGGCTCTATCTGGCATAAGGTCGTAGCATTATGCTGAGCGACGGCTGTTTTGCAAAGATGTGACGCATATTTTCCCCCAAATTGTTCGTTTTTGTGTTTTTCTCTGTGTCACGTCTGCCTCAAATAAACGTATTTTCTTTCTTTCTATTTGAACATAGAATACCAAGTCACAGACTGAACAATAACACATCGCTGTTAATATTTAATTTCCACTTCTAAACAAACGTTTCTACATATAATTTCCTCTACTGCAACTAGGTTTTCTATTTCATATCCAACTTACCACTATTTTCATTGGAAGAGGACGTTACAAATTGCATCTGGCGCGAATTCCGGAAGCGGACGGAGGCGGGGCGGACGCGGCGGCGCCGGTGCACTCTGACCGCGGCGTGTATGCGCGCCCTAATGTTCTAAACCATTGTATGAACCCGGCATTACGTGTGGGCTAAAATAGATGCATTAATTTGTTAAATTCAAAAGAGATTTTAGAAAATTATAATGTGATATTTTTTATCCAAGACAGGACAGGGTCCCATTACCTTACATACAAATGTATGTGGGGTTCTCCAAGCTTCCTAACTGCAGGATGGATTTTAATACATGAGTTCTCCATCGCGGAATATTAGACGACATTAAGCAAGTAACTTTGATAAAAAAAGTTAGTCACCAAGTTAAAAAATTAAATAAATTAAAAAAAAACTGTAAAGAAAAAATTCAAAACAAGCTCATTTTTCGAGCAGTCTATGCAGTTAATGGCATCAAATCTAAAATTGAGGTGAAATAACCGCCGTATATTTGATTAAAAAAAAAAAGTGCTTTTTTGCACTCTGGCAGGTGAGTTAATTTCGGTGTACAACATTTAATTATCTCAATATATTGAAATTAGTTCGTAATTAGTTCAAGTAATATTTCTGTACAAAAAAAAAGGACTTTCCTCATTCTTCTCGCCTTTCTCTTGTATTAACGTTGTCTAGCTAGCGTCTGGCCTAATATTGATGGCTTGTCTGACAATAATTCTTATGCGTTCGGATTTTATGACGTTTGGGCACACTTACTCTGGGGCAAAGGAACTGTGCCAAGTGTGCCAGCTCACTAATCTTCCTCATTTTCGGGCAATTAAAATTGTTAAAAAGAATCGATTTGAATTGGATAAAAAAAGAAAAGCGAGAGCACCAATAAATCTGGAAATTAAAACGTTTCATTTTCTTATTTTCATGTATATGTATAACACTAGGTATGTATTTTGTATGTGTTTTTCTTATTTTCATGTATATGTATAACACTAGGTATGCCTTGTTCTATATATAACAGGTTTAATTTTTGAGAAGACGTGTCTTTTAAGATTTTAAGAATGCTACTAGTAGGTAAATAGTTACTTATTTCAATCTTGGTACCTATTTTTTATTTACGTACTTAACTACCTTGTTATTACTTTAACTTACAGAAGCGCTTCAACTTACGTCAACAAAGGCAGTCAATTATATTATATATTAATTATATAGATATTCTTTAAAAAAAATATCTGAAAGCCTCTAACAACATCATTATAATCTTCTATTACTGTCACTTTTTGCGTCATAGCGTCTGAATACAACTAATTTTCCCTTACGCCAGTAATCACGACAACAAAACTGAGTTATGTTAAATTAGTTAATAAAACCTTTGTAGAATTTCGTGACAAACGTTAATATACCCTCGACCTAAAGACTGTATGCTTTATCCTTAATTGGACGGCGATGTCCACTTTAAAAATAAAAGAAAATCGTTTTGAAAAAAGATTTTTTGATTAAAATACTCACTCAATGTTTGATCGTCTGCAACATAGGACGTACAAAAAGTCGCAATTCTTTTAGCATAAAATGTTTATCATTACAATACCGGTTCATTAAGGTAGTACAGGAATAAATTGTAATTAAAAACTATGTAAGTATGCGTGTGAGTTCCCAGTAGTTCGGTATCGAGTGGTTTTATACTACAAACAGGATTATTTCTGTTCGTTTCTGCCACACTATAATTGTGCAATTAAAATCGACGCTCATATAAACTCATTTCCGTTCGCATTTGCAGTCCATACAATAAAACACTGTAGAATGTTGATATTTTTATTCTTTGAACGAGTGTAAAGCTGCTTTGAGAAACACCTCTGCCTGTAAAGACATTAATCATCATCAGTCAAAATGAACTGACCCTGGATACCGCTACGTGAACAGTCTTTGGTATGACGGATGAAAGTAACTGGTGTGTATTTCAGGTACAGTGAAAGCTTTCAATCTACACAGAATATTTTAACGGTACCTATTTAATTTATTCATGTCTTCGAAAATGAGATAATGATTCCTAACGATGCAACAAAGGGAATCAAAGAAAAAAAAAACAAAGAGGTCAAAATTAATAGGTTGGGGCAAAAATATTTTCGTATTTTGAATCTATTGTTAGTAATCAAACCTCTTTGGCAGTACTGAATGTAACTGGCTGGTTTTAATACTATTAAATTTTGACATTCTAAAGATGCAATAAATAAAAAAAAAACTAGTTCCCGCCATTTCTCAATTGTTTTTCAAGCAAGCAACATGAACGTATGTGACGAAGAAATTCGGTAGGTACATTTTAATGTTTTATTACAAAAATGGTAAAAAGGCAACGAACGTCGCGAATCAAATTTGTGCGGTTTACGGACCTAATGCGGTATCAATATGAGTAGCAAAAATGTGGTTCAAGCGTTTCAAGTCAGGAAATTTTAGTGTGAAGGATGAAGCCCGCTCTGGAGGCCCTGTCACGGATAAAATCAGTGCCATTTTTGAAAAAGTGGAGAAAGATCAACATATTAGTAGTTATGATATTGCTGAAGAACTGGATGTTGATCTCAAAACAGTTTTACGGCATTTACAAAAGTCTGGGTACAAGAAAAAACTTGATATTTGGGTACCACGTGATCTCACTGAGAGAAACTTAATGCAACCTGTTTCCATTTGCGATTCTTTGTTGAAACGTAATAATTCCGACCCATTCCTTAAACGGTTGATTACGGATGATGAAAAATGGATCACTAATGATAAAAATGTCCGAAAAAGATCGTGGTCGAAGCATGGACTAGCCCCACAGACCGTGGCAAAGCCCGGCCTGACTCGGAACAAAGTGATATTGTGTGTTTGGTGGGATTGGAAAGGAATCGTCCACTATGAGCTTTTGCCGCCGGGTAAAACTATCGATTCTGACCTCTACTGTCAACAACTGATGAGGTTAAAAGAAGCTATTGAGAAAAACCGGCCGGAACTGGTGTATAGGAAGGGCGTGTGTTTCATCACGACAACGCCAGACTGCACTCATCTATAGTCACTCAGCAAAAATTGAGAGAGCTTGGCTGGGATGTGTTGATGCATCCTCCGTATAGCCCTGATCTTGCTCCATCAGATTTCCAACTGTTTCGGTCACTTCAGAACTCTTTAGGAAGCATAAAGTTAACCTCAAAAGAACACTGTGAAAACTACCTGTCAGATTTTTTTGATAAAAAATCTCAAAACTTCTACAGCAATGGGATCATGGCATTGCCCACAAGATGGCAACAAGTCATCGATCAAAACGGCACATGCATATTATAAATAAATAAAAAATTAAACCTAAAAGAATTTTTTTTTTGTATGAAAAATACGAAAATACTTTTGCCCCAACCTAATATATTCTGTAAAAAAAACTGCTGGGTAAATGCGTAACACTATCAGTAGCAATGGGATTCATTTTGACATTTCAACAACATTAATTGCATTAGTTATAATACTATTGAACAGACAAATTTTTCGAACATAAATGAAGCAATGGATAAGCAATCTCCTTCAAAATGATACAGGTTGCGATTGATAATGTGTTACGCCTTAACAGGCATATCATTTAGCCCTCTTCCTTCAAAATAAAATAGAACAAGGACCGAAACATTATTAGGACCAGACTATTTCAATTCGAACCTGATCTACATAGAATGTGCGTTGCGTTGACTGGTATAAAATGCCTACGACATTAAGTCCGCCTCTGTACGTTTGTGTGCTTGAAGCATTAAATAAATATTGAAATGAGCTAAGACCGTTGTTGTTTCTTGATCTCCTATTAAGAGCGAGTTCCACAAAATTTTTATACCTACAATAAATCTTATCCTGAGACTAAATTTTAAATGACAGTTTTTCCATACTATAACTGTCAGGCGTTAATTTTATTCCAAGAATAAAATATATCTGTCTGGTGAAATGAGTCCTAAGCGTAATTAATCCTACACCTCTTGTTTACATCTCTATTTCCCCACACTCTCCCATGTTTTTGTTCTAATAGAACTGCTTCTAATTTGTCTCGTGTCAAGACTCCAATATGCATGCGTTCGTCTGTCACGAAGGTAGGTGCACATTAGCATAACAAAGTGTGACAGAGTCGCGCGACGAAATTAACTACACGCATCGAGCTTTTGGCGTAGCTTCGCGGATAAAAGTGTGATGAATAATTTAATGATGATGTGCAAATGAATAATTTAATTAGAAATGGGTAGTCTTGCCTTGTTTATATATTTAATACTGTGTACGCGAATATTGTGCTGTTATCTCTAGCAATCGAAACATAGCGTGGAAATTATACCGAAATTATTGTAACAATTTCGAGCGTTTAAGCCGATTAGCAGCGAGACCGATCGCATTAGCCAAATTAATATCTGACACCAACCACTATTAATGTAAACTCGTCAAAGGAGATTGTCATTTTATCCAAATAAGATAATTCCACGGTTTAGGTACGTCGCCTGAAACCAATTTTCTCGACATGAAAATCCAATTTAGGCGTTTTTAACCACATTTACAAGATGCGCGTTAGACGTAGTGACATAACGAAGTCATCTTTACTCTGTTAAGAAGTCAATTTGTTATTTAAAAGGCTACGAAGTACCTATGTACTTAGAAATGTCACTTAGTTATCTCAGACGGATTACATTAAGGAGATGAAAGCTGTTTTTACAGGCGTGAATTTTAAATTGCGTTTGCGTAATGCGGTATACCTTGACTACGCCGCCATTTTGGTTTTGTAAACAATGTTGTTTGGAAAATTTGGGCGAGGCGGTGCGGTGATTAATTAAAGAAAATAATTTATTCTTACTTGATAGCTGAAATTAAAATAGTCCTACACAGTTTGCATCTATAAATATTATAAATTGAAGTTGCTTTTGTGTGACCGTGTTGTTCTTCTAAACTACGAATTACGAATTAGAGAATTTATTCCGGAAGGCTTGTGTTCATAGTGCAATAATATTAAACTTACATATCTATAATAGAGAAATCTCGATGTTTTGTAAAGCCGTAAAAACCGTGCAAAGCAGGGAATTAAAAAAAGTTGCTGTTAATTAAACACCAAAAGGTAACCATATCTTGGTTACCTTTTGGTTTTTAATTAACAGAAATTTTTTTTTGGTTTTTAATTAACAGCAGCTTATAAGATTTTTTGTTTTTACTTATTCACATGTTAATAGTACAATCATTTTTAATTGCTTAATAAAGAAGTTCAGTATCAATGAAGTACATACTCTACTCGCTTATGGATATTTATTTGACTAAAAGACTATGTTTTAATACAGTGAGAACTTAAATCGCAAGGTTATATGGTAAACAAAGCACTCCAGCAGTTGTGTTTGTGAAGTAAAAGTAAACATTATGATGCTAATTTTATAGTCTTCAAATTCCCAGGAATCAGAACAAGGCCTTTGTTATACTATTATTGTTATTTAATTGTTTTTTAATTGTACTTACAAAAATGCAAATGAACTTAAGTAAGGCAGTGATACCTACCTTCTGGAAAATAATAATAGGTGAAGTTTGGGGTTTTGTTAACTAAAAAGAATATGTAGTAACTGAATAACGACGTAACGTAACGTATTTTTTTTTTCTTTAACTTAGCAAGTGTGCAGGTTGCAACACTTAACTGTTTTCTTAACAGATGAAAATATTTAATGTCAACATTGTTAATTAATTAATCCCTGAAATCGCGCAAAAAGAATCAGCAGTTTCCTACATTTTGACGAGTTATGCGAACATAAATGTAGGGAACAGCTGATTTTTTTCGCGATTTCATGTTTGGTCCCGTAGTAAAAGCTGTTCATAATAATATTTACAATGACCCCTTACGAGGTTATCCATTAATTACCAGACACCCTGTATATTGGCCCCGATTCTGTTGTTCACAAACTAAACTAAATTTAGGTTCAGTGCATATTTTTCTTTCTATTTCATTATGAAAAGGACAGAAGATAAAATTAGTTTAGTCCTGTCAAATTAGTCAGTGCCTGACGTAAATTGACCTATTTTTAGTAGCCAATTTTTTAATCACGTCTAAACTTGTCTATGGATTATCTAATTTGACAGGAATAAACTAATGTTTATCTTCTGTCCTTTTTATAATGAAATAGAAAGAAAAGATGCACTGAACTTAAATTTAATTTAGTTTGTGAACAACAAAATCGGGGCCATTATCTTATAAACATCTAAGTACTGCCAAAAGTAATAGGTATTCTTTCCCACTTTAGACAGGATTATTAGTTTATGACACACTCAACGACTTTTAATCTAGTAACACAATACTATCAGGTAGACTGTTAAGCAACTCAACTTAACTGAGATTATGGCATGCTCCTAATTCGCCTGCTCCCAAATCTGGCAGAAAGCCAAGGTCAATAAACCCTTTTGTTTATCCGTGCATACCTTAAACTTACACAGCCTCTACCGCAACGTATGAGAACAGCTTCCAATCGATTTTGAAACGTATATCTCAACAATTAAAGGACATTTTGCGGTGTTTGAATGGATATGTAAATAAAGAGGGATGTATCCTAAACAAATATACAGGGTGTCGCGCGGTAGCTATCTGCGACTGCGATTGTGAGCAATTTGAATTGATCCCTGTAACCCCTTCGTTCCTTTACTTAAACCCTATATTTCGTCCTAGTCCTAATTAAACTGGTTACTAACAAAATGTTATGATTTTTTAAACAAAACTTTTGGATTACATGAGGGTGAACCTACAATTCTGTGTTTGTTATTAATCTGAAATTAGATGTTACTTTTCATTCATACCGAGGTTCGGTTTATTTTTTAATCTGTACACCTTCTTTTTTCAAAACATTATCTGACTAGCCTATTTCCAACTATGTTATGATCGGCTTCCAGTCCAATCAGATGCAGGTGAGTATCAGTATTTCACATGGAACCACTGCCTATCTGACCTCCACAACCCAAATACTGGGAGTTATGACTTACCACACAATAGTTTAAGATTGTTGTCAGGCTTTAGGCTTCTGACTACCCGTAACGACTAGGTATTATAGATCTACAAATAACAGCCGTGACTAACGTGCTTTTCAATGCACTAAACATCTCGGTACGTAATGGATGCTCACCCATCCACAAACCGACCTCGGTAAGCGTTGCTTAACTCTCACACTCTTTTTTAAACATCAAGTAATATATTCGAAGCGATAATTGTGGTTTGAAGCAAATTCCGTTTTACATCGAAAGTTTATTTAACAATGCTTGCAAACACAGCAATACGCAACGGGATATGTACAGAAAGCCATTAGATACGATCTTCAGATAATTGCGTAGTAACACAGCTTCTTGCAATTTAGGTTTCACAGAGTAGACTGCTCTTGGGAGTTAGTTTGTGTTAGCTCCTGTATGCAGTTTCCAATATTTGCCCCAGTTAAGCTTCTATTAGAGTGTCACTTAGTTTGAAATATTCGATTACGTAAACTAAAGGAGATTGGCGCAAAACAGGAACGAATCTATATTTTTAAAAACATTTAGTGCCTTTTTTTACAATATTATGGAGAACTAGGTTTGCCCGCTGCTTCGTTGAATATCAGCTGGAATAATTAATAATACCGGGATAAAAAGTATCCTATGTGTTAATCCAGGTTATAATTTATCTGTGCCAAGCTTCATCTAAATCCGTTCCGCCGTTTTTGCGTAACTGAGTAACAAACATCCAAACATACACAAACATACAACAAAGTTTCACATTTATACAACGTGCAACGTTAAATGCGCAAAACTCACAATACAATGAACAAAACTATTTTTTTAAAGCCTAACTATTTTTATTAAGAAAATCGTGTTGATCCTAGCATTGCTTTATGCATTCAAAATTGCGTCTTATTGCCTTAAAATAAGACTTAATTTTTTTGGGCTCAATCGGCGGATAGTATGGCAAAATATTATAATTTTTAAAAAAAAAACCTATATTTAAAGTTACTGAAATCGATTCAGTAGTCAATTATGATCAAATTATTTTCAGGTTTTGCGCATTTAACGTTACACATTGTATTTTTATTTTTTTGTAGTATTTATAGTGGGGTTGGTATTATTAGTGGGATAGTAGCATTATTAGGATTAATTGTTTATTTTAGAATTACAACATTTAACTATATAAAATCAAATTAAATTCCAATTAGTTAGGTGTGTCAAAAACCTTCGTAAACAACATAGATTAAATCGATAAGTCACACCATATACAAGCATATGTATTCGATATTTATAGGTCCTGTTTAGGCATTTCGGGGTGAACGTCACTTAACATAACACATAAAAGTGCCTCACGCGAAAAACACCCTTATCTTTAAACTATAGATGCCAATATAGCCTCCAATATGTAGTTGTGTACATCAAGTGAAGCATAAAGAGGACTATTCACGGGCCATGAAAGCCTGTCGCATAGACAAGGGAGCCATAGACGCCGTAAAAATGATTTATGCTCGTCTACAAGGCTTATCTAGTGTTGTCGAACTTTAAAAAATCAGTTCGGGCCTAAAGATTCAAGGTATTGCTGTAAAATTTTAGGTGCCTATGTAAAGTTTTATGGTTACCAGGGGAATGAAAAAGATTTCAAGCTTAGGGAAATTGTTATGATCCTCTTTTTATATAAAAAAGTTTTTTGGTTGATTGAATCGTAGTATCAAAGTCGAAATCTGTAATCTGCGTTGTTACGAAAGCTTTAAATAAGAAAAAGTATTTTCAAAGAATTTTCACCATGTACTAAGTAGTCCTGTTATTATTATAAACGCGAAAGTTTGTAAGGATGGATGGATGTTTGCTACTCTTTCACGCAAAAACTATTGGACGGATTTGGATGAAATTGGGCATACATATCGTTTATAACCAAGATTAACACATATAATACTTTTTATCCCGATATTCCTAAGGGATCGAAACTCATGCGGGTGCAACCGTGGAGCGCTGCTAGTGATAAATAAATACAGGGTGTAATTGAAGTCATGGGCATTATTTTAACCTAAGGCACTACTCATGATACTAATTGCATTACGGCTACTATTACGCAAGTCAAAAATATTATTAATACAAGTATGGAAAACCTTAAAATGTAGTAAGTCATACAAAGTATCAAATACTTTGCGCTTCTCGATAGCAAATGCGTAGGTACACTACGCCGTACGCGTCATTGGGCGTGAATTCTTTGACCCCGCCCGACTCACGTGACATTCGTAAGTTGCCAATGAATTGATTCATAATAAATTCCAACTTTCCCTTCGTACTTTGCCGGCTTAGGACGGTCAAAACTACGTCAACTAACATACATTAAAAAAAAACATTTACGTACCTAGCTTGTGGATTGTTTTGAAAAAACCTTATTTGTCGGTAAAGTGACAGAGGGCAAACGGGTGCTCTTCCACGAGCTTGTGCATGTGCTGGCACGTGAAAAGACGAAAAATCCAACAGGTTCTGAGTGGTTCCGGTGGAATGAGACCCCGTGAAGGAATAGGGTCGGCGGCGATGGAACATTTCACGAGTTCATACTAAATTTCTTGTATAAATTACAACCATTTGTGGGTATTTTTGTTTTGCCTGTCGAGCCATCGTGTACACAAACACACACACAACACACAACTACTACACTAACACTTAATACACTGCAATCCAAGCACCGTATGACGCGAGCGGCGAGTACGGCGATTACGTCACGGGATCAATAAATCAATTACACGTCAATGCACCTATGCAGTTATTATGACACTAGTTCCGGGTTCGTGTTTCAGAGGCAAGCAGACCCCGCGCGGGGGTGATATTCGTATTTTTGCGAGTGAGGGAGCGGGACGGAGAGAGTTCAGGGAATCCCGCCGGACGGCATGTCTTGTAGCTCATTGTTATTATTAGTTGTAAGGAAAAACCCGCACGCGCGCAGGTCGGCCGCTCTATGAAGTTATTACTATTATTTGATGTTTGTTTACATTTCGCATTGCGCTGTACTGCGCTTTAAGATTTTGATACTTCAACATTTATTGGAGTGAACGAAATATTTTGTTTTCATTACTTTAAGTGTTTATTTGCAATAATAAGCCTTGTGCAATTTGACTTACTACATTTTTAAGGTTTTCCTTACTTGCATTAATAATATTTTTGATTTGTGTATTAATAGCCCTAATGCAATCAGTATCGTGAGTAGTGCCTTAGGTTAAAATAATGCCCATGACTTCAATTCCACCCTGTATAAGACAGAAGCCCGGAAGTGTGACAACCAGTCTCACCGAGGGTTATCGTGTTACCCAGTAACTGGATTGTGGAGGTCGGATAGGCAGTCGCCCCATGTAAAATACTGGTATTTACCTGCATTAGGTTAGACTAGAAGCCGATCTCGAAAACGCTATGCAGTCGATGATGACAAGTTACAAATAGCAACTACAGTTGAACCATACTGGCAAAGCATGCAAGATAACATTTCTATAAATGGATAACTTTTAAAATATTAAAAGACGTCCACCACCAGCCCGCACTGGCCCCTCGTGGTGGATTACGGCCCGCTCCCTCTCGGAGAGAGGAAGCCTGTGTACCAGTGGGAACGATATAGACTGATTATGCTAAGAAATATGTGTCTAATGTATGTATCTTCATACTATAAAATTGGTGTGAACTAATATTTTAGTCGATTGTCAGTACAGTTGTGTAGGCAGATATAGGCTCTATTCTTATTTTATCATAAGAATGTGGGATAAAATGTAAATCTTATCTTTAGAATAAGCAGGAATAACTTTTATTAATCTTATGTCTTATCTATGTAATTTATTAAGTTTGTAGAGGGTGTAAGAATTTCCGAAGATATTTCTATAAGTCACAAGAACATTATCTACAAATTATCGTGTTTTAAACTAACAATTTAAGAACAATGTTTTTCTATATTTATAATTTTAATCTTACCGTCTATCTTTTGGTTGTCGTTATTTGTTTGTTAGACACGTGTGAGAACGAGTGACAATGATTAAGTAATAAAAATATGAATACACGGCGATATTTCCAGTACAAGCTGACCTCTCATTGTATGGCAAGCCGAACCAACGCGAGGTCAGCTTATCCTGGAAATGTATAGCTTGATACATAGCCGTGTGTACATAATACGCACATAATTTTCATTTTTGGACATGGTTGTAGAAATTCTTAAAATTGTAACTATTAAATCTGTTGTGCCCTGGAAGTTTTCTTCTTCCCTCATAAACATAGGTATGTTCCTTTCGCTTTTTTACCGTAAACAGCGGGAAAATAGTGCTACATAATTTCCCTGAAATTCCATTCACTTTGCTGCCATATTCGGCCATTTTAGTCATTTTGAGTCACCCAGTACTGATACATGTCTGAAGAGATAACAGGAACAACTAATAGGTCACTAAAGTACTCACTATATCTACCGACAGATTTGTTAAAGTAATCACGAGGGAATGTCGATCACAGATACGCGTGCCCGGCTGCGGACACACCAACAAGATGTGTAGCCAATATACGAAGTTGGAGATAAGTTATGTTAGTGATGTAGGTAGTGAAACTGTAGGGAGTGCAATCTGGACTTCGAAAAAGGCTCGAGATTCAAACTCGTGTGAAGAAAATCTCGTTCTTGAAATCTCGGTCGAGATCTCAACCAATAATCGTCTTTATATTTTATTGTTCTCATACCTTGAAACTTTAGATGGCATAGTGATAAAGGTCGTCTTTCCGCTTCCCTTACTTGGATTTCCACTCTCAGTAAAAAGTAAACATGAGATCTGAAGGACAATTCCCGTAATTAAAAACATTCAAAATCTGGTCGCAGGCAAATTAGAGTTATTTTTGACAGATTGAGACTGAATATTCTTAAAATTACGAGAATTGCCCCTATGATTTAAATATCTACTCGAAATAATCTTAGATCCCTTTTTCCTTATCTTACTATTACGGAGTTTGTTCTTCTTTTGCTTTAGCTACTGAGAAGACCATCGACATCTCTTTGAGTGAATATTCCTTTTCTATCTTCTGTAAGGTTCTATACAGTACCCAATCAGCACCCTAATTGAGTAACACACATTCAATTTCAATCTCAATTATTTGGAAGGACATTGCTAATCCATTGCTTCATATGTTCAATAAATGTGTCTGCTCAACAACGTAAATAATGCAATGAATGTTGTTGAACTGTCAAAATAAAAGTCATTGATACTGTTAGAGTAATACGCAATTAACCAGCTGAAAAGTGCAATCCAACGTTAAGTTACAACCAACTTGCTCGCTGACCTTATCAGACCGTACGTCAGTAGTGGGCGGTCGAACAGTACCGATGTGATTAATGACGGTGACCCCACGGCATCGCCAGATATCGATATCTACGTGAGCCTCGATCACTCTTGATTGCCCGTATTGTTTGAGATTATACTTACTAACCTAGCTACTGTATCTATAGATATGCTGGATGAAATGTATGGCTCGAGGTGGCACAATGTGTGGGAAAGGAGTTCTCTTTATCATAGGTCATAGTGGACACAAGCAAGACAATGCGGTTTAAAAGCAAGGCTATCATAACATGGTAAAGAAGCAGATATTGACAAAATAAAATATGTACCTACTTAATTACCAGTAATGCTATTCTGTAAAAATCTCACCGTGAAAACTTAGGTGAAGTGAGCTTAAAGTGAGCTGTCAATAGTGTCAATCCCGAGCATCAAGTGGAATGACAGCTCACTTCACCTAAGTTATCACGGTGATCTTTTTACAGAATAGCACCGCTGCATATCACTTTCATAAAGGAAATCAGATAAAAAAGAAAACAGTACCTAAATGTAATTAATGATTAGAAAGAAATAGAAAGAAAGATTACTCGCTTCTGTAGTCGGATTTAAATGTCATGGTAACATTTGTTTATTCTGAGGTTTTTGTTGTGTTATATATTGTGTGTCACTGCTAGGAAAAGCTTTTTACTTTCTTTATTCCAAAATACAAATCGCCAACATCATCAAAAAAGCAGCCAAGCTTAAGGCCCGGTATCCACCAAAGCGGAGAGGAGAGGAGACGAGAGATGTATTTTGAATAAACAATCAGATTTCTTTATTTCCACATCTTCTCTCCGCTTAGCTTCGGTGAAAATGGATCAAGCAGAGAGGAGAGGAGATGTTTCATTTATTTTATAGAATTTTGTGCTGCGAGCGAGCAAACGGCGCGGCAGAGCGGAGATGTGTGTAGTCGAGCAACCGGGCGGGCGGCGGCGGTGCCCGCGCTCGCGCTCCCTTTTCCTGCTGCCTGAAGAAGAATAAGATAGTCATCCGGTTGACTGACCGTCCATTGTCGTCTTCCTTTCGTAGACAGCACTTGACTGATTTAGAGCTCTCACAGTTCACATCTCCTCTCCGCTATGCATTACCTCTCCGCTTTGGAAGAAATAACCTGCCATCAATGCAGCACATCTCCTCTCGTCTGCTCTCCTCTCCACTGTAATGGATACCGGGCCTTAGTGGGACTGGGCTGGATACGTTTGCCGCATGTCGAACGAGTCATGGTCCAACGTCCGACGACGTCGAGGCAGATCCAGAAGATGGCGGGTTGAATTTCACGCCTCTACAGACAGGATTGGTTCACAATAGCTCAAGAGAGAGAGAGAGAGGAGTGGAAAAAAGAAAGGGAGACATTTGCCCTGCAGTGGGGCAACATAGGCTAAAAATAATAAATACAATAATTATTCCGGGGATAACACAAAAGAAAAACTAAAACCGAAAATGACCGACCTCAGCAAAATAATTTAGGACTACAAAAGATTTAAATACAAAGGACGAAGTGTGTCCCAGTCTAACATAGAAATTAAATGAGCCAGATACAAACACACTATAAGCTCCAACCACGAGTAAAATTACCCGAAAGCGGGTAACGTAGTCAAATGCAAAGCTAATTAGGTACGAATTAGATGTAGCAACATTACCACAAGTTCTTTGTGAACTCTTCTTTGTGTCGTAATAGTGGCAACACTGGTAGGTAATGTGATAACGTATTCCTGTATGAAATTGCACTGAGATGAGATTTTATACCGGAATCGTGTTGAATGTTAGATGTGATTTGTTTTAAAATGTTGTTTGTTATGAAATGTCGAAATAAACAAGGTAATTTTAAATTAAATTAGAGGGTACTAAATTAGAAATCCTTACTGATATTATAAATGCTAAAAGTAAGTTTGTTTCCTTGTTTGTTATGCTTCCACGCTAAACGACTGAACGTATTTGGATGATATTTGGCCCATGGTTAGACCATGACCTGGGAAACAACATGGCTACTTACTTTCTATCCTGGATCGCAGACGAAATAAAAAATACTATGTTAGAAATACTTAACTAAAAATAATTGTAATATTTCTTATGCTTATATCATGATCAAACTTGTAAAATTAGTGTCTATAACTCCGATTGACCTTTAAATCTAACTATAAATAAACAATTCTCGTTTTAAAATAAATAATAAACCAACAGTTTTCACTAAATCACACGCATAATTTTTCTGTTTTTACAACACTCGAGTTGGCATGTCAACGTTAGCAGAATAGGATTTTCCGTTGCGTTGGGGTGTGCTAATGATTTTTTAACGTCATGAAAATGGCGTCGCTTTTGTTAGTATTGTTGAATGAAGATGAGCACGACGAAACGTTATGTGGAAAAAACGTAGGTATGCACATGGTAGTATGAAAATGTTTTTAAAGCTTTTTCTATCCAAGTTAGACATCGAATTTCATATTGCTTTGGCTAGTAAGAAAAGTTTTTTAAGCTTTGGTTTCCTAAGAAAGCGGTAAAAAGTCACACAATAACAGCTGTATAACTACAGAGCGTTTTTTTGACACTTTATTGTCAAATTCTAGTGAAAATTACAGATTTTCATGACGTCCGTTTTATGTATTTGCCCATAAGATGGCCTTCATTTATTTATATCATCATCATCAGCCTATAGTAGTCCACTGCTGGACATAGGCGTCTCCTATTGTACACCATTTAACTCGATTTTTGGCAACTCTCATCCAGCTGCTACCAGCCATCCTGCGAAGATCGTCGCTCCACCTAGCCTGAGGGCGTCCCACCTTACGTTTACCAATTCGCGGTATCCACATTAATCCATTTATTTATATATTATAATTTTATTATACGCTAGAAAATACATAATAACAATAAATACATTTAACACTAAAAAACATACAAGGGGCAGCCATATCGCTTTCTGCGATCTTTTCCAAGCAACCTTGGAATGGACAGTGAGCGAACTTTATAATATGACGGAACCGCTTTCGAGGAAGACCAAAGCTTTAGTTAAATGCTTTTGTTACAAGTCTTTGATGACTTATTTTACTAGCTGTCAAACTAAGGTTAACTTAAAAAAATGACTGCCTGAAAACCGTGAATGACATAACACATTGAGTCTAAATTACGTCGTCATGTTATTATCGCTTTCTCTTTCACACTGCTCAATGGTCGAGGGATGGTGGTACCCAAGAGCGATACTTCCACTAATGTAGTTACCACAAAACATTGAAGCGAAGTTCGTCAGGTCAGAATAGGGCGTGGTGCCCCCTATTAGGGCGGCCGCACCTAAATCCGTACTTATTTTAATCACTTGTACCCCGCTGGCTTTTATCATGCGTGTTGTTGATGGCCTATTCCGACCACAACCATTAAACAACCCTAACTTTACAACACAAGGTTGTTTTTACATTAAAAGAATCACCCCAGCTATAGTTGGAGGAGGAAAATAAGGATATAATGTGAATAGCAAGTAAAGCTGCATCATAAGGTGAATTGTTCTTGTAGATTTTCGCGAAGAAATTGGCCAACCGCTGTTTTCCGCTGTTTTTTTTTTATTTTTATGAAAATATTTAACTAGCTGTTGTGGAAAACTTATTAAACTTTTGTTTATAAGTATAAACATACAGCTATGTGCTTGCGGACTGGAGTCAAAGTTTAAGTAAACCTTGTCTTTACCTACCTTCTTTACCCTAGGTTTCTTTTTCTTACCTTAATTTCGAAGCTCCTGCGGGGTAATTGCGTAACACTATATCAGTTACAATGGCTTTCATTTTGACAGTTCAACAACATTCATTGTGTTATTTAAATTGTTGAGTAGACAGATTTCTCGAACATGTAAAGCAATGAATTAGCAATATCCTTCAAAATGATTCAGATTGAGATTAATAGTGTGACGCAATTTTGGTGCTGGGCAGTCAGCCCTGCTACCAACCTTGAGCTTCGGCTAAAATTTTAACCACGGTTTGAGCTATAGGTATACTCGTAACCGCAATTCTTCCTAAATAAGAGAAAATGGGCCAATGATGATTTGCCAAAGTTTTCAACTACATATTTTCAAGTAGGAACCCATTTTTGATCCTACAAATCTTATCACAAACTTTGTCAAACGCAAGTGAACCCAACAGAAATATTCGTCATACTGACACCCTTACAAAGCAAATAGACAAACGGGAAGTGAATATTATAGGGGGCAATATATTGCAAGGGGTCCCTTTACTGCTCAACTAAATGACTTATTGCAAAAGTTAGGAGCCGATATGACTCAGGCAGCATCAACATCATTATAGAAGAGAGAACAATGAGAAGTTCCACTGACGCTCGTTAAAATTTAACCGACGTATTTGTGGCGCAACGTAAGAAATATTTGTCACCTAATTATTCACACCATCATCACCTAAACTATATTCAGATTTCGCATATACTAAAAATAATGTTGTATATTTGTCTGAATTGTATGTATATATCTGCAAAGAAAGTTCGTGGTTACGGCTCACAAGGAGATAATTTTGCCTTATCATCCTAATTACCTAGAGTCTATAATCGCATACAATTGTTTTGCTTCCCGCTGCAGTTTTTTTAAAACGTTGATCTAATTGATAATCAAGATTGTGAAAGCCTTTATTTTCGCAAATTATGCGAAGTGGTCTTACTGTTCCACTGTACTGTGACATGATCATCTGGTTAATGCAGTGATTTGCGTAAGACGTGGTGTGTGTTTAGGCGTTAATATCATTTCAGATAATTGGGTATCGTTATCCGCCCAGTTTTTGCTTAATCAATCATGATATCTTGTGCTTAACCTATGTTGCTTAAGGGCTACTTTACGTAGGACATGATTAACTATGTGAAAATAATGTCTGAAACAGATTGAATGGCCGGCTTAAAAAGTTAGCGCCGAGACCTCTTTTTGCTAAGTTATTAGAGAATGTTAAAAAGAGGGTAGCTTTCGCAGCTACCCACACACGTCTTGGAGATAGTTATGCTTAGCTAAAGTATCCTTTAGTAAGTAAGTATTTATCAGATAAAATATAGCCCAATTTTGTCCTTCTTTTTCATATCGATGATATTATGAACAAATAAGTAGCTTTTGCCCGCAGCTTGGCCCACGCATCATGGGAATTTACTATCGGGATAAAAAAGTATCCTATGTCATGGCATAGGCCCCAGCCCAGGCCATGGCATAGGCCATTATGCCTTTCATCCAATTCTGTTCAGCCGTTTCGGCATGAAAAGGTATTATATACAGGTACTATATTTTCGCTTAAAAAGAAGTACTTAAACAAAATTATAAATATTATTTTAAGTCTGTTCTGCTTAAATTATGTAAATATTATCTTGATTAATAAAAATTATATTTTAAAGACATGTTAATTTTAAAATCATCCCCAGTTTTACTCCCATTTTACAAAAACGCTGAAACACTTAATTATTTATTTCTTACCAAAAGCATTCATTTGAATTTCCATCTTAAGAAATGGTGGGTTTTCCATACAAACTTTCATCCCTTGTTTCGCCTAGGATTATTTTTGAGACAAAAAGTAGTTAATGTCCTTTCTCAGGATGCTAGCTGTCTTCTTGAATTTTATTGAAATCCGTTCAGTAGTTTATCATGTATAGAGACAGATTCACTTTCGAATTTATAACATTAGTATGAATTTTAAACTATGACCCTAAAACTTTGCCACTTCTACAGCGTTGTTAGTGGCTTGTCTGAGGTCACTTAGTTTGCAGTTGATGGGGGCATTAAATACTAGATATGTATTTAATACAAAATATCCACACCTGTTTGTCGATATTTTGTGACTTGTTGGAATAACAGTTTCCTATCCTACATAATTGGGTTCCAAGTCGCTTGAGTGACTTTCGACTCTAATTTCGTACCAAAAACACGTCGAACATAACAAGTTCAATTAAAACCATTTCACCCATCACGAGCAAATTCACCGAATCATCGGACAGATCACAAAACCATCGCTGAACAGATCTGCCCGGCTAGTTTATAAGCCGGTGGTTAGCGTGGATTATCGCGCGTTCCAAAACGCACCCTTTCGGGCGTCGACCCTCGTTACTACCTAGTACCTACGAGCCGTTAGACATGTGATGAATCTTTCCTCCGTAAAATATCGTCGGCATTCGTCGGCACTAGCGGAATGACGAGAGGTTTTCCTTAGTAATTGTGTGTAGGTTTTCTTCGTACGACGTAATTTGGGATTACAATAAGAATAATGGAATGGGTTTGTGTTATGTGGTTGATGAAATGTTTTTGCTTGGGCAGTTCGTGGACAATTAAGTGGGGAATATCGGAAAAGTTATACATTTCCGACTAGGTATCTTTTGTGCCAGAAAACCCTTAAATCTGCGGCTTGCACCCTTGTACACGACGCGTTCATAATGGTCCACTTGAAGGACTAAGTGCTGAAACCAAACCCATAACATACAACTAGTTGCACTTTTAAGTTATATGATTGCATTATGTACTAGAAACCTGTTCTACTTAATAAATGATATGGGAAATTGATAAGTCAATCAATTGTACTTATCAATCAGTATGTGCAATTGACTGATAAGATTGTATGTATATTTAGACCCCCAAAGATGGAAATTCATTCATTTATTTATTTATTTGGGACAAACAAACAGTAACACATTATATCTGCGCAAATAATATAAACAAAGATAATATATAAATTTGAAACTCACACCGTTATCCACAGCATATACAATTTATATAACTTTACTAATGAACAATCTATGCGAGTAAGTCTGTTCAAATAACTATACATCGGAATCCTTAAGTTTCTTTAACAAAGCAGAACGAAATCTATCTGCTGACACTGAGAATAAATCTAATTCTGAAGGTTCTGAACAAAAATCATTATAGTTCCATTAGTTGTCATTCCTGTAAGATTGGGTAAAGCTGTAGCTACAGTACGTCCGAATTTCGCCAGTAAGTCCCATGTAATAGGGTTGAGCCTGTTGCCATCAACCAGGCACAAATTAAGCTTGTGGTTTCCTACTGAGAAATTCCTGTAAAAACCCAATAACACTTCTGCCGACCTGAGAATCGATGGACCTCATGATCAGCAGTAGCGCTAACGAAGAGGTGGTCATGAAAATTCATTACTTACAGAATATTTATATTGCTGGGTCCATAACATTTACATTAAAATTACACAGTTAGTGTCTCAATGCCCTCGCATTATGAATAATGACAAGCTACTTAGGGCGAAATAAATAATTCTAATTTGAACTTCCTTATTTATCACATTGCCTCGACATTATAAATATTGCCGTGTGGTCTTTGGGCAATCTGATAATTCACAGGTACATTGCACGTAATCGTAAGTCGTAACCACTCGTAACTATCATATTTGTATTCTCATTCGCTCGCTCTTGCATCTTGCGTCTCCTATCGCACGCAGGAGTGTCTATGAATGGAAAGTTTTTATTTGATTTTAAATATTGATTCTACTTTTGAAATAAAAATTACAGTAATAAAACCTGGTCTTAATTGTTCTGCCCCTTAGGTGACAAGCGTTATAAAAATGCCTGGTCGATTTGATTATTTCAATAGTTGTTATCACACTGCCCTCTCATGTTGGACATATTTCAAACTGCCTGGGCATTTTTTATAATGCCCTAATAATCACTTGGTCCATGACATATGTATATAATAAACGATAAAGAGTAGGTACTCTAAAAGTCGCTACTTAAGGACGCGGGCTATTATTAAATTCTATTTTAATTAAGGATAGAACCTAAGAACTAACTTTACTATCCAATAAGCTCACCTTCTTATAACAATAACCAAAACCTCTCATAAATCTTTCTAATTTTCGTCACTACAACAGTTAAGAGGGAAGACAGCGGTGCCTTTTTACTAGCTCCTAAAAACTCACGATGCTCATAGCTCGTAGAAACTGCATTAACTAAACAAATGGGCACCACGGGTGGCAAGATTTTTTTACGAGCAGCTTCGGGCTGTCACAAAAATTCGCCCCCGCTGCTCACGTATTCGCGTATCTCGGCCAAGTCCATACAGAGGAATTCATCGTATTTAAATTTCTAATACACCGATATATTATCGATTTTATAGCCATTTTCCGTTACTCGATTTTCGATAATGCAGTTATTAACGACTTGGAATAGTTGACCGAAACATTTATGACGATCGGAATGCTATTAGAACTGCATTTTGTATCAAAATAAACACTGTGACAATATTTTATGTGCAGCCTATTAAATATTTGATTGCCTAAATTAAAACGAAAATAAAAAACACCTAAACATTTGTGGCGTTAAGTATAATAACGGAACATAAAACTAAACACTTTAACATTTTAATATCAACATTATAAACACGATGTTAACTTCTCCAATATTAAAAATAATAAATTCTTCGTATTGGACTTTTCAAGATGGTGGATTGTAACAAAGTTATGGTGTTATAAAGTTCTATGATCAACAAAATGATTAATAAAATCTCAGTATTTTGGTGCGAATGAATACTTTAGTTTCTTTATACATTTCTTGGATTTGGCATAATATCCTTCGACAAGACGACTTTAGTGTAATAAATTTTTCCGAGTTCATTCAACTGTCTGCAATTTTCCAATTATCTTAACGTTTTCCCAGACTTCTAACAAACATTCATATTGGATGCTTCTTCATTTTTTGCGGGCATGTCGTTACTCACAACGCATTCAACACTGGTTTACCTTTAATTTAATACATTCCTTTCCCTTTCGTTTTATTTCCGAATTAATCAAGGTACATCATAAATCACACCGTTTATTATTTTATACATCCATATTTTATTAATTGAAACCAATCGAAAACAATTCACGAAACATGATTTAAGTCAGGGCGCTGTTAAATATGTTCAAAATGGTATCCCTTATACGCACTTAAATAAGTTTGATGATATTGCATGTTTACAGTGTCGTAAATCTGCTGACATTCGAGATTTATTGTTATAGGATGCTGGGGCCACAAATTATGTTCGACACAGTTCGGCCTTTGTCTGAACGGAACGATTTTTGTGATTGCTTTCCGAGGCTCGCGTTATAAGTAAATCTAAGTGTATTGTTCGGAGAAATTCTCCTTTTCACTCTCGATAGATTGTACCTACGAAGTCTTAACATAATCTCGAGATGATTTGGAGTGTTTTCGTAATATTCAATCCGAGTAGCTGCTTGAGATACAAACTTCTTCAGGTATATAATTATTCGATAACGTTGTCGATACGTCTCAATGATTAATTGAATTGAAGGTTGTTTTTATTTCAATCGAAGACTTAATTCAAAGACAATGGCAATATCACAGAATATTTCAGCGAAATATAAATGAGTTGAATATTAATAGAGTAATTCGTATCATATTACTCGCAGTCGAAATCGCTAAATCCCCTGATTCCGAGGCAACATGTTTGCTTGATCTGTCATCGCTAAACAACGCAAGTGTATGCTTAAATACTCAATCACTATCATAAATAACAAACGATCCATACTTCAGATCCTGATGGGCGTACGTAGGAAGAATCTAGGAGCTTCAAAATATTACTAAATCGCACTGACTCACCGTACAATTAAGGTTAAGGATTATTCCCCAGACTAAAATGAAAATGATAAATAATTTCGTCGGATACAAGAACAAGTGAGGCAGTAATTTAGAGAAAAGAAAGGAATAAAATCGAGCAGGATGTCGACTCCATACTCAATACAAAGTAACTATAGTAAATCTATAATAAATAACAGATATAAAAAATACAAAACTCATGAATATCCCTGGTGTACCTACCTACCTACTAACCACGTAACTTCGTAGGCGTACCCTGACTAGGGCCAAGTTATTATCGTGCATAAATCCATAATGATTGGCCGTCTAGCGAGCAGATAAGTGCCTATTACAAGTGATCGGTGTAAATGAGGTGCGTCACTTGGAATTAGACCTTATTCTGGGTCTAATGCGTTGGCAATAATGAGAGTGCTGAACTTGCAGGCAAATTAAGGTTTTAAGCTAGAAGCTATAATTGTTTCCGTAGTCGCTCTTGAAATGGATGGAAAAATATAGTGTGCGAAGAGTAGGGTCCAGTATAAGACTCCATTGATTTGATAGTATTTGCGGGTTGATTGCTAGTGGTTGTCACCGATGAGAAACGGGTTAGTATGGTACGCCACGGCTATGGGCTTAGTGGTCTTCCTAACTGACCTTTATTGCACTAGTGCGATTTGCTTGAAAGCGATGTGCATCGCTTCAAACGGTACCAGCACTTAGAGTAACTGCATAATCTATTACTGCATTCGAGATTCCGTCTCTTCGTTATTTTTTATACAATAAGTATCCTGATGATTTTTCTAATTTTAAATGATCAGGAATCCTGTGACGAATTTCGGCGTTCACTAAAAATACTTAGTATTTTTAGGTGATTTGAATCGCAGTAAACCGGGAAAAGTGGAAAGAGGGAAGGGAAGCCTTTGCCCTGCAGCAATGGCAATGGCTTTCATTTTGACAGTTCAACAACATTCATTGCAGTTTTTTACGTTGTTGAGCAGACAAATTTTTCGAACATATGAAGCAATGGATTAGCAATATCCATTAAAATGTTGATGATTGTTGTCATTCATAAATCATATGCGTTATGCAATTAGCGTGCTGCCTTATACTAAGTAATGATAAGTAGTAATTGGAGTTCTCCCGAAATTCTATTTGGTTAATTTCCGATGATTTAACCGAATGTATGCATCCACTTGCATCCTTTACAATTATTTTAGTATCTACTTACGTTTTATTATATTTCCTGCTGACTGAAAATTCGAGGTCTGCTGTGTTTTCGACTTCATTCCCGTTTCCGAGTTAGCTTGGTCTTCGAAACCTCCCGGTAATTTCATCATTAGGCAATGTAGGCAGCGTGGCCGAGTGGTCTAAGGCGCTGGTTTTAGGCACCAGTCCGAAAGGGCGTGGGTTCGAATCCCACCGCTGTCAAAAGCTTTTTACGTTTTTTCTTACATTTTGTTGTATTTACTAGTATTGTGTGGATGTTTCTCATATCAAATTTTATTTATTTGTGTTTAAATGTCATATGACGTATTATCAAATGTTATATCGTATTATTTTTAGTTAATATGTTTTTTTCTTTTTGTTACAGGTATGGTGACATTTTGAAATCACAACGAATAAGGATTAATTTTAAGTGGTAAAGTGAAATAATTTATCGTAATATTAAGTTCTCCTACAGCCCTAACCGCAGAACAATAAAAGAAAGGAAAAAAATTGTGCGGTCACTGAAGGGAATTTCCCAAATACCATAGATAAGTCCTGCCATCTTGCGACTACAGTTCATGCAAAGGAAAGTGTGTTTTAGTTTGTAAGTATTAAGGTGTGTATTGATGGTATAATTAAGTTTGCAAGGACAACAAAAACGGGGCCAGAAATCTGTCATTGCATTTGTCAGTGGCATGCCACGGACAGGGTGAATCGATGGGGTTTCGCCCGTTCGTAATGGTTTATTTTTTGCGTTGTTTCAATATTTATCTTGTTTTCGGTAGTCCTCATTATTAGCTCTCAGTATTGTTTACGTTACGATATCCGTTTACCAGCATATTATTATTGTGATATTCTTTTGTTTACATTAACACTTGCTACTATGTACTTAATAATTAAATGTTCGTCACCTCTGTGACATTGGCGTTATCAGCGCTTTGCTTAAAGACGATAAAAAAACCCGCGACTTCGTTAATTAACATTATTTTTCATAGCTTAAATTCTCCCTATCACCCATGTGGTGAGTATACTTACGTAGATATTTTTCCATTAGGTTTTACGACGAGAATTCGCATGGGACATGATGAATATAAATTTTATGTTTATCACGTCATCCTGGTGATTGCTGGGTTCATGATGAGTCCAGCTATAACTGACCGCGACAATTCTAGCTCTCTGTGCCGTCATATTGAGAAATCCTAACTTTTAGTACCTACTACAGATTTCGATCAGGAAGTAATAAGCTGGGCTTCCACCGCATAATCACCATATAGGTGCGCTCAGTTAATGAAAACAACGATAACGGTTCACGACACATCAAGCTATACATTTCCAGTTTTAGCTGACCTCGCGTTGTATAGGTACTGGAGATGTATAGCTTGGTAAGGAGCCGTAAGTACACGAAACAATGTTTACCAGTTTTTACAGTCTGTCAAATTCAAAATTCAAAATTATTAACAATCATATTTTACAAGAATAGACTGGACGGTGATCTCCAAACTAGGCATTTGCAGCATCATCTAGGCATCTTGAGGGTCGGTCGTAAATACATAAATATAAACCCCTCCCACCGGAGTCCGGCGTCAAGCAGCCTGCTGTGTTTCGTCAATGCGTGGGAGTTCCAGTACCTTAGGCATCTTCTGGGCACGCTCGTTCCATCATAGACCTCATCCATCGCTTTCCATCAGGCGTGATCGGGGTCAACAGCGCTACCATTCAGAAAAAAAAAAACAAATGAATAACAACATAAACTTTGTCATGAGAAATAATGATCGGTAGAAAACGCAGCAGTGGACCTCGAATGACTTATTTCGGCTGAAATAAGGATGATGAGATGCAGTTGTTGGTTATTCTCTTGATTTACCCCTTCAACCGTCTACAACTCAAACAGAAATTCCTGACAGTTTCTCCCTAACTCCTCGTATAAACACATAATTAATAACACCACTCAAGTAGCTTACGTCATTAATTCCCACTAGATCTTCAAGAGCTTCTATCATTCGGCAGTGGTCGCGATTTTCAAGGGCCTGAATCATAAGGGCCGTTGTGTCATGCCTGTTGGCCACACAAGTGTTGACTTTGACGGCCTCGTTCATATGAAATTCAAATTCCTTGAATATTGGAGGGTTAGGTTCATTCATCGTCGTAGCTTGGGCCTGAGGTGAGTACTCGTATGTTAATGTACACAAATTTTATAAAATTGGTCAGGTTGCTTATTGCGCGTGGATTGGTAATGAATTGAATATTCCATATGAATTAGGAGACTTTTGGGTAGTACTTTGAGAACGTTGGTATTAAATTATCTATTTAGGTAGTACCACAAAATATGACTACAGTCCATTCACAGTTATTTTACCTTTAATTTTTCATTACTGTGAGTATAACAGTGATCTTTAATCTTGACATAAGAGGGGCAATTCTCGTAATTTTTAAGAACGTTCACAGTCTGATCTCAGTCTCAATCTGTCAAAAATACTTCAAATTTCCCTACATTTTGATACGTTTTTGACATTTGTTTGTCGCCGAGATGAGACTGCGACTAGATGTTGAACGTTTTAAATTAGCAGGATTGGCCTTAGGTTGCTGTTGGGTTGCTGCAACTGTGAAGTCTGTCAAAATGACAGTTATCTTTAATGTTGTTGTAATAAGGTTGTTGTTGGGTTGCAACTTTCACAGCTAAAATAACTGTGAAAGAACTGACAGACATAAGATCCGGCTTCTAACACAGAAGAACCTGCTCAGTCTAAAAGATTTATTTATTTATTTATTAACTCATCATCACTATCATTACAGGAATTTCCTAATTCAATAGTGTGGCCATAATTACAGTTTTATCATTTACCATAACATATTCTATACATCGTGTTTTTTGTGAACTCACTCAGAGAACAAGTAAAAAGATCTATGCTGTCTGCTACATAATTAAGTACACGCAAGATACGCGTTATAGGGGCTTTACTCAGTAGATTGGTCCTACTACTGGGCACCGCCAATAGACGTGGCTGTCGCCTTCGCAATACATAATTGTCGGGCACACACAGGTTTATTTCTTTTAATATAACTGCGTTTGAAGTCTTGCCACGTAATAATTTAAAAATATAGGTAGCAAGAGCCATATCCCTCTCCTTGTTTCCAATTTATTGTATCCCACCATGCCTATAACAAACAAAGTTGGATACATCAATGGATAAAATGGATATACACCATACCACCTTAGGTACAGAAACCTAGTAAATTTATTTTGTACTAGCTTCTGTCCGCGACTTCGTCCGCGTAAATTTTTTTTGTTTCCCCGACCCACTCCGTCGCAACGTGTCGCCGGCCTGCGCTATTACTTCGTTTTCGCTTGACGAAAACTTCAGACTTTTTTTCTTTTTGCTCAACTCCTAAGGGTCCTAGCGTCAAGTTTAATAGAATATAGCCTTCCTCAAGAACTGGGCTATCAAACGCAAAAATATTTTTATATATGCGACCAATACTTCCAGAGATTTAGAGCTTTCAAACCGTGTTTCAAACAAACAAACTCTTCAGCTTTATTATTAGTATTATTTTAAAACTATGATATCTCCTAAGATATACATTGAAATCAAATGATGTCAGAGGCAATTTTGTTCAAAATTAAATACATGTGATGAATAACTTATTTATTTGGATAAGGATTAATACCATGTTTATAAAAACACCTTCGCAAATAATGCATTATTTTAGAACAAATTTGGTTAGCATAAAAGAGGTTATAGTGAGCTAACCTTAAAAGATAGACATATGCTGTCGCGGACTTTTTTTTAAAGCTTTTAAAGGGGAACATTTCTGTGATACATGATTTTTGCGAAACTTTAACCGTTTACGCAGCGCACGCAGCGGAAGCTCTCAATAGGAAAAAAATCCCCCGATTTTGAAACATTCTTCATTGGTGCTCCGCTCCTATTGGATTTAGCGTGATGATATATAGCCTATAGCCTTCCTCGATGAATGGGCTATCTAACACTGAAAGAGTTTTTCAAATCGGACAGTACAGGACAGTAGTTCCTGAGATTAGCGCGTTCAAACAAACAAACAAACAAACAAACTCTTCAGCTTTATAATATTATAGTATAGATACGCTCCAGCATGAGACTGTATTTAGCTTCATGCGGAGCCCATATGATTGCGTTACATTCGAGCTGACTTCTTACCAATGCATTGTACAAAGAAGTTAGCGCAGCGATACTTGTAAAACCCTCTGTCCTTCTTAGGACGAAACCTAGGCTCCTATAGGCTTTTTTACAAACATTTACGATGTGATTACGAAATGTCAGGCCCGAGTCAAGGCGTACTCCTAAATCCCTCACCGTTTCCGTTCTTTTCAATACCGTGTTGTCCACTCTATAGTCATATTTCCTGGGCACTTTCATCCTACTAAAAGTTATTACCGAACACTTTGACGTATTAAACACCAACCTATTCTTCTTTCCCCATTCAACAACCCTGTCTATGTCTTCCTGTAAGCGCTCCAAGTCCTTTTCCTCTTTCACAGCTAGTAACAATTTTAGATCGTCAGCAAACAACAGGCACTTTGCATTCCTGACGACCTCGGGCAAGTCATTCACCATTATTATAAACTAGCTTTTGCCCGCGACTTCGTCCGCGTGGGATTCGTACTTTCCTCAAATAAATTTAACACCCTCTCCACCTCCCCCTGAAAGGTATTTCGAAAATTATTGATTACGATCTTTATACTTACTTTATTTAAAGAAATAAGTATTCGGGCCAATATTTTAGTTAAACTACCTAAGATGTTTCAAATAAACTATCCTCCCTTTTCATCACGACAGGGCTTGTTTTTTGCATTTGGTACGTTTCCATTTTTATGATATAAAGATTATTTATACCCATTTTCGTGTTAATGGAAGTTGAAGTTTCTACTCCTTAAACTTTATTACCCTTTTCCACCCCGGTAGGAGTCGAATAAGTAAAACCCTAAAACTCATACTTTTTTTATTTTAAGTAAGTAAGTAGTAAACCCCTAAAAGTGACAATCTTTATTATTTACTGAGGCAAATGTTGAAAAGTTTCAAGTTTCTTAACCAAAGGAATAAGACCGCCTTTTCACCTTCACAGTTTTTATCCCCATAGGGGCGAAATATTGAAAACACGTTTGGGACGTTTCCATATCAAGACTCAAAGATTATTTATAAGTACTAATTTCCCATTGATTCAAGCCACGCAATAAAATATTCCTCTGTGAAATGGGCCACCCCCGTTCACCTCGTTAGCGTTAGATTTTCGAAAAACCCAGTTACACTTTATTATTTATTTTGGTCTTAAGTATACATAATGAGTTTCGAGTTTATATTGTTGGATCGCGCGATAAAATTCTTCCATACAAACTGACACCCTCAATCTCCCTTTATAGCGGAAAAACATAAAATGACAAACTATAATTTACTTAGATAAGTATTTGTGCCAAGTTTTAAGATTAAATTCATTGATACCATTTTTTTGGAGTAAATCAAGCTACGCACTATAATACCGGCCTTAAAAATCGAATTACCACTTTTTTACCCGTCAGGTGTCTACTTTCGAAAGACCCATTTCTTATTACTTACCTAGGCAAATATTCCTTCCAAGTTTCAAGTTTATTAACCAAATGAATAAGATTTTTCGTATAAAGTTTTTCCCCACTTTTCACCCCACACAGGAGGAATTTTGAAAAACGTTTGGGATGTGTTCATAACTTGACTCAAAGATTATGTCCTACAATTTTCGAGTTAATCAAGCCACGCAGTAAAATGGAAAATTAACTACTCCTTTTCACCCCGTCAGAGGTAGATTTTCGCAAAACCCTGATACATGTTATTCTTTACTTTTGGTCTTAAGTATAAATACTGAGTTTCGACTTAATCGGACCGCACGTTAAAATTCTTCCATACAAATGTTGACACCCCCTAATCGCCCTTTAGGGGGTAGTTTAGAAAAGCAAAAAATGCCAAAATTCATAATTTACTTAGATAAGTATTCATGCCAAGTTTCAAGTATATTAACCAAATGAATAAGATTTTTCATATAAGCTGTATCCCCACTTTTCACCCCCACAGGGGTGGAATTTTGAAAAATCGTTTGGAATGTGTTCATTACTTGACTCACAGATTATTTATACCAATTTTCGAGTTAATTAGCCAGGCAGTAAAATTTGCCCTGTAAAATTAACTACCCCTTTTCTCCCCGTTAGGGGTAGATTTTCGAAAAACCCTGATACACATAATTCTTTATTTTTGGTATTAAGTATAAATACTGAGTTTTGAGTTAATCGGACCGCGCGTTAAAATTCTTTCACACAAATTTTGACACCCCCCAATCCCCTGTTAGGGGGTAGTTTAGAAATACAACAAATGCCAAACTTTATAATTTACTTAGATAAGTATTCGTGCCAAGTTTCAAGTTTATTAACCCAAGGAATAAGATTTTTCATATAAGCTGTATCCCCACTTTTCACCCCCACAAGGGTGGAATTTTGAAAAATCGTTTAGAATGTGTTCATTACTTGACTCACAGATTATTTATACCAATTTTTGAGTTAATTAAGCCAGACAGTAAAATTTGCCCTGTAAAATTAACTACCCCTTTTCTCCCCGTTAAGGGTAGATTTTCGAAAAACCCTGATACACGTAATTCTTTATTTTTGGTATTAAGTATAAATACTGAGTTTTGAGTTAATCGGACCGTGCATTAAAATTCTTCCATACAAATTTTGACACCCCCCCAGAAGGTAGTTTAGAAAAACAAAAAAGACCAATTTTCATAATTTACTTAGGTAAGTATTCGTGCCAAGTTTCAAGTTTATTAACCCAAGGAATGAGAGTTTTCATACAAACTTTCATCCCCTATTTAACTCCCTTAGGGGTTGAATTTCGAAAATTCCTTCCTTATTCCTCGTCTACATTATAAAGAAAACCTCTGTGCAAAATTTCAGCTTTCTAGGTCCAAGGGTTTAGGCTGGGCGTTGATGAGTCAGTCAGTCAGTCAGTCAGTCAGTCAGTCAGTCAGGACTTCTCTTTTTATATATATAGATTGAAGTGGTCCTAAATTACTGCCCTGACTTACGCCTGACCTCACAAAACAGGGCTCAGATCTGTACCCAGCATATTCTACATACTGCTTTCTGTTGCTCATATGATCAGCAAAGAATTTCAGCATTTTAGGAGTGCATCCGATTGCCGCAAGCTTTGTCAATAAAACGTCATTATCGACCAAATCGAAAGCTTTTTAAAATCAAAGTATGCAGCATCGACCTGCACTCCCAAATCCACGCTGGGAACCACATAAGCCATAAAATTCAGCAGATTTGTAGTCGTGCTACGAGCCGGCCTAAACCCATGCTGCGAGTCGGACAAGATTCTTATGTTTACCTTACTGCAAGCAGTGTGCTATAATATTCAGCAGAGCATGTGTGACTGCTAACGTCTAAGAAATCAGCAAGTTTCGCAACAGTTAGATCAATATTAGAGGTAAAAAAGCTAGTGACTAAAAACGACGAGAACCCAAGATCATAAATTGGAAAGCCGCACCTGAGAAAAAATACAAACTTAAAAAATAAAATTCCTACGTCAATCCATGGATTGACAACAATAGAAATCCATCTTGTCACGCCGACGGATCGCTCTCAGGGCGAAAATGTCAGCCATTGATTTGCGCCGATAATTTGTATGCGAACAGCACCGCGGCGCTTCATCAGTCAGATGCAGCCGAATACCAGGGATTCATAGTGCGTACTGTGTTAAGCTGAGGAAATACAACTCATTATGTGCGGACATACGGCCAGGAGTGGAGACAAACTGAGGAAAGATAGGTTACGTTTTTCGAATATTAGGTAAACTCATAGACAGCCCAGACAATCCTTAGGGATTAATTATTTGACAAAGACCGTTTTTAAAAGGAATTAGTAAGCACACCTTGTCTGTAGTACTACTTTTTAAAGACTGTGTTTGCTTTATGTAATAGAAATGGTGTACGTATTACAAGCCCGATAGAAAAAAAGATCTTTATTTAACAAAAAGATACGGAGTAATATGAAGTCATGAATGGTAAACCAATAAGAATTGGAGAAATCCACGAATTAAATAAGGTCATATCCCAAAAAGAAAGCTGTTATACTTATAACGCTGTTCTGGTGGCTTTAGTCTTTCCTAGACCAGCCGAGATAAAACATAAGACCTCAAGGTATCCAGTTGTTGGCACAAATATCAATTCACTCGTTGATCTTTGTTCAAATCCATTAGACATTCAACTTGCAGACAACATGCTTGTTGATAACCAAAACAGTGTGCAACCCGCTAAGCCAAGGAAATACAAGCCATTACGAGGGTTCTATATATAGAGACGACGTTCTTCCGACGGTCACGTTCATACCCCATTAATACTTGTAACTAAGAACGGGCAAACACTGAACTTGCGTCTTGTTCAACATAAACGTTACAATTAATATATGTGCTTGAGAGCAAATAACGTTGAAATTGCAAACAGTTGTGGAGTTTCGATTTCAATATTGGATTGGTTTTGAATGGGAAGGCTTGCTTATTTGTTGACAATAATGTGGCGATGGATATAACATAATCAATCCCTCACGAAGTGTGTTGTAGATCTTCGTAGATATGTAGAAAAGTTTGAAGAACATAGCTACGCGTTTGATCACTGTTATAATCTACTGTGTCAAGAATGACAACTTGTCTAGCATCTTGTGAACGTGAAGCAGTGCTAGCATCTGCTAGACAGAACTTACAAATCACTTCCTTAAAATATTTTGACGCATTCATCATCTGCTTAACGTTTCCTAACTATGTTGGAGTCGTATTTTACATGGAGCGACTGTCTGTCTGACCTACACAACCCAGTTACTAAATAATACGATACCCCTTGGCCCTTGGTAAGACCTGGTTGCTTTCGGGCTTCTGACGACTTGTAACGACTGTTAAAGATCCACGAATGACAGCTGGGACCAACGGCTTAACGTGCTTTCGGAGGCACGTAGGGGTCTTGGTATGTAATGAAGGTCACCCATCCAAGGATAAGGGCAAGCGTAGCTTAACCTGATCGATCGACCCGTGTGGTTGTTATTACTTAGCCAGACACCCTTATAATATTCTGACTAATAGCTTACTCTAATTTCATGACAGTGATTTACATTTAACCCTACAAATAAGCAAGAGTTAAAACCATATCATTGCTTATTAACCCCAAACTAACCATAAGGATCACCGTTAATGTTAAACGCTTCAAATAACTTAACTATACCTTATTAGGGTTCGTTATCTCGTCACTCAAGCGACTGTCGTCATTTATAATAATAAAACGAAGCTGTCGGCTGTAAAACAGAATCGTGTGAACAGCAATCAGTGCTTCATGTAAACATGAGATCCTTGCCACATGTGTTGATAAACTGTCTGTTAGACGCTGTTGATGACTTAAAAATAGATGTCGTATGCTCTGAATTCGCGGGCGCTAATTGTACAGTGACTGGCACGGATCTTGAGGATTCGGTTTAAGGGCGGGGATCGGTTTGCGCATTGTAAACCTATGGTAAAAAAAAACTCCCAACTTTGATCCAGCGCTCGAGATTCGTGCTGGTCACTATACTAAAATGTTGATTGCTAAATGGATTTAAGACATAGACCGAAGACATATGGGAAGATTTGGACACAGTTTTAGCCCAAAATCGGGCCGAGAGCTCTGAAACCCCTTATACAATGTGGAGATGACAATACAACAATAAATGAATACACTAACAATACTAATGCATAGGAGTATTTAGGAACTATCAAATAAATCCTTTCGTTGAAATTAAAAAAGTGATTTTTTCCAACATGTTAAATAGTATAAAAGTTTAAACAAAAAGAACATCATTTAAATATTGCGGCAACAGCGCGGTGTCATTGACCGAACGAAAATATAGGCTAAACCTGAAAAAATGGTATAGGTCAGTTTGCCGGACACAACATTTTTCTGGTTTGTAAAAAAAATTACATTAATAGTAATAAATTCAGCATGCATTATTTTCTTATCTAATCTGATGACACGTTTTATGACTCTTATGTCTCAAGCATAAGGTATAATATGCATTAGTTCGCACAGAGAAATAAAATTTAAGAACAAAGGTGAAGATTATTGAAGTAGCGAGCTGGCAATACGTAAAACGTTATGTTTAACTGCAGATGTCTTTAACCTGTCGGTGCTGATCTGCTAATAGATACATCATGTAGACCAGTGACTAAACTATTGGATATATGTATTTGATTGATTTTTTGTATGCAGACTGGGAACGTCATTAGGTATACGAAGTTTCATTATTTATAGTTGTATTGTCATCTTCACTTTTATAAAGTTTTGTAATTTTTTTTTTTAGTAGACTGAATTTTGATTAAGTAAGAAATGAGTTTTGTGGGGTATAGTTAATGTACCTATAATACTGTTGTACATCTTTAAAGAAACATACATACCAAAAGTTTACAATTTTCACTATCACTGAAATACCTTCTGGCATAGAAGCTAAAATGTGCAAACTAACTTCTTTAATTTCGTTAACAATAAGCTTCTTGTCCATTTCAATCATAAATCCAATAACAGCTAACGGTTTAGAGGCATTCACTATTTCCTGAAGCCCAGAGTGTACAAGGAAAATTCTCTAACAAATCCTAAGGTTTATTACTCGAAGGAATGTTCTCTATTTGTGGCAATGTCGTGTGAAGGCTCAGTTAATATTAACACGTAACCAGAGACAATTCAAGGGGAGGACATGCTGTCAAACTATTGGCTCTGTGTGATGGATGGACACGACAATATGCCAAGAATTTGAATTGTTGAACTTGAGTTGCTTTTGTTTGTCAATAACAACTGTGGAGCCCTTTTGTTTTATATACACACACATACATACATAAACACACACCTTCTTCCATGGGGTAGGCAGAAACCACAGAGCGCCACCTGCTACGAGATACACACACCTGCCTGCGTACACATACAATGTGTTAATGAAATAACCCAAAACCTGAAACTAGTTTGTTTAGAATCGGCAGCAAAATCGAATACAATAATTTTTAATATGGGTTATTTTTTTCCAAAAAATAATTATTTGTCATGCCGTGTCTAATATTTTTTAACGACGCTGTACGCTACTGTCCAACGCAATGAAAACAAACAGCGAGGGTGAGGAGAGGGGGTGCTAGAGCTGGCGCCAAGGCCGGGAAGCGCGCCGGCGGCGATAGAGCTACGAATCTGTAAGAAGTAGCGCGAGAACAACATTTACAAATATCTTTTACTATAATTTTTGAAAATAAATAATTATATGTCATATCAATTTATTAATATAAAAATCGGTTGGGGTGTCCGAGGTTTTGGGTTATTTCATTAACACTTTGTATATGTACATACACATATTAACTTATTTGTAATACAAAACAGTATTAAAACAAATTGTATAAGCAAAACATATTTGCCGATACTCATTTATTTTGAACAGCTGGGTTAGAATATGTTTGCTTGGCCTACTCTTAAATCTTACTTGACACACTTCATATTTATTAAATTCAGCCCATAGATCTAAAGAAATTGAGACGATTCGCCAAATCCATACCAAATCAACCAAAAAATTGTGAGCAGAAATTGAGCAACGCGCACAAAACCATCCATATTTCACAATTAAACTGCGCATTCTTTAGTGAATAAACAACCGTTTTTCGAAGTCCTTCATTTTGCAAACGAGTTCCCACTGAATTAATGTTTTGGGCAATTAAAATTTTAACTCTTTCGACCTTCAGGTGAGTGTATAAAAAAGCAACAATTATAGAAGGCCGTACGTTCGCGGCCCACAGCCTGTATTTCGACGATGCATACCGTTTTAACAACGAATTTTGTGTTTTTAGCGTTGATCACTTTGTAATTACTCTTTTTGCCTGTCCGTGTCGTCTTAGTGTTGTTAGATACGGCTTTTGTAATTAATGGCTGTTTTATAAATACTGATGATATTTTTGCCAAGTCCGCCATGACAGATTGAATTCTCAAAGGCATTCGCTTACGTAAGATGTTTGTTTCTAATATGGAGAAATATTTTTGCGTTAAACACGTATGAAATTCAGTTTAGCTTTGAGAAAGGAAAAGAAAAAAATGCATTAGCTTGACTTCAAGTCAAATTAAGGGAAAGGTGTAATTTAATGAGGTTATTCGATGACGCACTGGTGACTGTAACACCTGCTTCTACACAATGCATTATTACCTTAAAATTCAATAGGACGTTGCCACTTAGGGCTTCAACCACAAAACATATGCTATGTGTAATAAAAACTTTTTAACAAAAAAAAAACACTACAAAGTGTAAAATAACTTTAATTTTAATTTCGGAAGTCGGTGTCTTTGGTTTTGTATTTACGTTTTTGCCACCGACTTCCAAAATTAAAATTAAAGTTCTTTTACACTTTGTAGTGTTTTTTTTTTAAGTCGGTTTTTTTTTTTGTTAAAAAGTTTTTATTTTTTACTTTTTATAGTCAGAGTGCATCTCATGACAATTCCAATAAGCCCAAACACGGCTAGAATACATGGTTTTATTACGAAGTTCCGGTACCTACCTTCCAGCTTCATCATCAGATCGGTTTGATGGTACCATTTTCATCAGAACCATTTATTTAAATTTTCTTCGTCATAGTCGCTTAACTATCTTAATCGAGATATCTTATCGCCACCCGTGAAATACTTATTATCATTGAAGAGTTCTTGTGGCTATCTGTGGTCTCCTTCATCAGTTCCACTTCACCAAATTATACTTTTTGAATGCAAATGCTTGACATGTTGATGAAAATACCAAAATTTCTATATGTATGCCTATAATATTTGAGGAGTTCCCTCAATTCCTCATGGATCCCATCATCAGAACTGGATTTTGACAAAAATGGGACCAATCTGGAAGCATATCCTTTCAAATAAAAAAAAAAAATCCAAATCGGTTCATAAATGACGGCGTACTGAGGTAACAAACATAAAAAAAAAAAAAATACGACCGAATTGATAACCTCCTCCTTTTTGAAGTCGGTTAAAAAGGGTGATGTGTCCGACACCTCAATTGCGTAACACATTTAATCACAATCCATTTTGAAGCAAAATGCTAAACCATTGCTTCATATGTTTAAACAATTTGTCTGTTTGACAACGTAAATGCCGCAATGAATGTTGTTGAACTGTCAAAATGAAAATGAAATGCATTGCCATTGTATGTGTTAAGCAAATTACCTTGCTGTTCCTAATCCTGCTATTAGTAGTCTTAAAAATCCAGCCTGAACTACAATAAATGCAGCTGTAGCTTCCTATTTTTGTATCTGTACATATATATCTTCAACTCCAATTTAATTTAGACAGTGGTTGTAATAAATAAACAGTACACCGACTAAGCTGTTATCCCTGTTTCATTCAGCACGTAACATTTATTTTGTCTTTCGTTTACCGGTGTTTTATTTCTGTTTCCTTCATAGGAAACGGGAATGTCTGTGTCGTAAAAATAATATTCATTATTATAATTGGGCCGGAGCGTTCGCCCATGTGCCGTCTCTTCTATAGTTTTTATGTTTTCTACCGGATTCCTCGTGATGGTTTTGTTCTGTAAGGGCTATGTAAGGGCTTAAATAAGAGCGTTTTTGGATTTTATTAGTTCCTTTTTTTATTGTTTTTACTTTCTTTATTTTGTTGTTTTTCTTTGGTTTCCTGGTTATTTGTGTCATGTCAAAGGGTCTTCCTATTGCTAATTAGATAATTTTTAACGTTATCTATATGTATAGAACTCAAAGTCCTGACTGATATATCAACGCACAGCCTATACCACTGGTCCTAGAGACATGAAATTTGGAGGGTGTGTTCTTTGTGAAGAGCAGATATCCACTAAGAAAGAGTTTTTCGAAATTCCACCCCTAAGAGGGTGAATGGGGGGAGGGTGAAATTTCACGCGGACGAAGTCGCGGGCAGAAGCTAGTCGTTCATATTACACACAATACTATTTTATGTTTTTTCTGTTTTTATGAATACCGTGTGCCTTAAATCTAGGTCAAAAAATGTTTTTCTTTTTTTCATTTAAGTATACCATAATTCAAACATGTTTAAGTACTTGAGCTAATTTCTCGATTTTCCAATTAGAAAAATATGTTATCTATTATTTTATGTTCTACTAGCTGACCCCGCAAACGTCGTTTAGCAAAAAAAAAAAAATAGATAGTAGCCGATTCTCAGACCTACCCGATATGCACACAAAATTTCATACAAATCGGTCCAGCCGTTTCGGAGGAGTATGGTAACTAACACTGTGACACGAGAATTCTATATATTAGAAGATAAAGCCTCTTCCTACATATTTGTTATATGCTTTCTTGCAGTTTATTAACTAAACGGTCAATGTATCATATTTCTAGACAGAAATGCAATTTTCTTTCCTCTCAAATCAATGTACAGTCGCCAGCATATCAAGCTACCACAATCCGACAAATTTCTTTAGTAGATTTTCAACTTTAATACTAAACCATAAGGTTCAATGTTGATTGGGAAAATTTGACAGTTTCGGATAGCTTGATGTGCTGGCGTCTGTACTAAGTTGCAACAATGTATTAGAAAATTAAGAACCCACGTTTATTAAGGGTCTTATTAAGTTCTTTGTAAAAACTTGCAAGTTATTTGAAGCCTCTTCTGTTGCCGACCCATTTGACCAAATCATTTAACTTTTAGTTTTTACTTTAGCAATAAAGACGTATTTGCTTTAAAGCTTTAATTTTTGCAGTACTTGTGCCAAAGAATATACTGTGGGAAAATCACTTTGCGATTTTTTTTTTAAAGTGGTTAATGGAAATGGTTAAGTGTCACACTTTGAGACACCGCAGACAATATGTTACCTGAAATCCTAGCTAGCTTTTGCCCGCGATTTCGTACGGGTATTATATGGCAATAATTTAGTATAGAATTCTATTAGAAAACGCTTTTTTTCAGAATTAGTAGGTACTGGCAGAGATTAGGATTACCTCTGACAAACAAAATATAATAGAATAGAACAAACAAACAACAGCAAAGAATGAACAACAACAAACAACAACAAAACAATAACAATAGCAACAATGTTACCTCTTTGTAATATTAAGTAGTTTAGATGACAATGATGATTGAATAATTCATTCAATTCAATTTGAATTGACTATAATCATTGTTTGAATAAGAGTTTTCTTTCATAAACAGGAAAAAGATACTTATTCTGTTATGAATATCAGATCGATATTCACATAATAGTTAGGGAGGCGAATAGGGGAATTTTCGGTAATACTCGAGCGTGGCAGTTTGAGATATGAGAGATACCTTAGACCTAATAGAACAACCTTGTAAAGTATTTAGCTCTATATGTAGTGACGCGCGCCTAGGATAGACGATCAGATTAGTAAAAAAAAATCGATAGTCTGAAATACTCGAGCGCGTCAGATTAAGATATTGGGGGTTCATTTTAGTGTTTTAAGACTAAATTTAACTAATCTGACGATAAGTCCTTGACGCCGCCGAGTTATAGGGTCGCGAACTTGTAAAAAAAAAACGTTAATCCGGCATTCGCGAGCGCGATTTTTTATTTTTTTATTTTGAAGAATATAATCTAAAACTCACTAAAAATACAAAATCTGCCGGTTTCCGCATGACCAGAAGTGTGGAGGAGTCATTTCGTCTTCCGAAAAACGCGTTGCGGCATATAAGTCGCGAACGATTCATCTTACAAAAAAAAAAGTTTAAATAAACCAAAAAGGTAATTTTATTTTACACAAAAAAGGTCTCTTTACATTTTTGTCCAAATTTAAAACTTTTTGACTTGAAGCATCATAAAAACTCAAACTCCCGGTTTTTTGAGTATATCTCGAAAACTGATGGTGTTAAAAAAAATTGATATGAAATAACGATAATTAAATTATGTGACTTTTATTATATCTCACAATTTTTTTTTTTTCTAAAGCTTCTCGAAAATTTTCGTGGACTCGGAAAAAGCTACGCGTATCTGTATACAAAAGTATTATTAACATGTATTAGTTTCATATATATTATTCAATAGCCTGTTGATCCTCAAATTGTTTTTTGGACGTACCGTAAGCAAAACGAAGTGAAGAATTGAAGCAAAAAAGAGGAATTTGCCATAAACATGTAATACAGACTGAGCGCTTCGCGGAAATATGCCGTCCTACCAGTATATTTCCTTTATTTCGCAACATTGATGGTGGGGAAAAAAGCGGTAGAAGGGAATTTTCGGTTCTATATATATATATATATATGTTTATGGTCCCCTACCGTAGACCTATATGCCCTCAGTCTATCGACGATTGAAGAGAGAGAAAAGACCCGACGGTATATTTCTCGAATGTGCTGGAAACTTTGATGAATTTTATTGAGCAAAAATGTAAAGGTCATACATAACAATACAATTATAATACAATTTGTATTTCATTTTATTTTTTTTTATACAATAAATAATACAATTCGTACTACATTTCATCTACATTTACGTTGGTTGTATCTATCGCTTTATTGTCATTCTTAAATTCCCCGTTTTATCACGGAGAAAGAAAGGAAAAAAAAGAAACCAAAAAACCTTTTTCGATCAGATTAAGAGAACCCACCAACATTTTTGTCAGATTAAGGAAATATGCTTTCAGGATACCGAGATAAACCTCCCCTATGAAAATCTGACGCGCTCGAGTATTTCAAAAAAACTTTTTTTTTTTGCATTTTCAAAAATTCATCGCAACTTATCGTCACGCCGAAATCGTCAGTTTTTTTAAAGGGAGCTTCCTTGGGGCCTACTTAACACCCCTTCCGAAAATCTGACGCGCTCGAGTAAATTTTTTTTTTTGCATTTTTGACTACCTTATATGCCTACCCCCACCACGCAAACCGGCAGATTAGTATACCTTTGTTATCAGAGGCACTTGGGGCAAACGTAGTATGAATATCTGACGCGCTCGAGAATGCCCAAGTAACTGTTTTTTTTAACATTTTTGAAAAACCGTATACGCCAAACCCACCGCTAAAATGGTTTTTACCATACGAGCTTTTCTTTTCGAAATCATTTTATCTTTCGATTTTGATAGGTCTCGACGGCGCCGTTGAATTACGCCATTTAGCTACCTCGCCTCCCTAACTATAATACAAAGAAATCACTTCAAAGTTATGACAGGTTCCAGTGCCAAGTGCAATAAATCATCAGTAAACAATTCTGTGGAAATAACTATCTCACGTAATAAGCGATTTTCTAGGAAAGTGTAAAGTATGTAACAGTGAAAAATGAGTAGTTTAGTGCTTGTGGAAGAGCTTTATCAGTAGTGCACTCAGATAGGTACAGTCAGTGACAAAAGTCGATAAAAATTTCAATTTTCTTAATCTTAAGTACTGAGCAAAATAAATATTGTGTTTTTTAAATACACGTGCGGTCGGGGGGCTTCCGTCAGGAACGTAGTCCTTTCGCGATACACGCATGCACACACCGTCGTTTATAATAGAAAGAGAGAGAGAAAGAAAGTGTGAATTTAATACGCATTTTTAGAAGCTCTCAAGTTATCGTCATTTTTTTTTTGATGATGGGAAATCATCAAATGACCCCTCCCGCTCTGGGTGGAGCAGAAGGGAGTGTCAGACTCTTACTGACTAAAACCCACCCGTGTTCCTTCCTTAGCCCTTTGTGTTCCGGGGTAGCGGTAACCCTTTCGGACAATCTCGCTGCCCCGGCAGGCAAGTTATTGTTATCTTGGATTTTCAATTTGATCTCGCTATCGACTTTAGCTCCCTCAAAAACCATGAAAACGACACCCACGAAGAAAAATTTGAAAGTTTTCGCGGCCGCCATTTTGAATTTTCATATTGACCTCACTATTGGTTTCAGTAAACTATCTTAGAAAGTGGCATGAAACGGGTCCATAACGATTTTTAGCGCTTAAAGTAACAATGTTCATCGACTTTGGTCGCTAATCGTACAAACGGCAGGCAGGCAATCTTGTCATGGGCTCGATAGATATCAAAACTACATTACGGGACTTTACACGTTAATAAGAAAAGAGACAATGAGACAATTGTGTAGATCTTTAAGTAAGTGTTTGATAGACATATAGACTGACTTTAACTGTTTAAGGATATTGTTGATAACCTACTCCAAACTGAATGATGTTATACTTACAACGGTCGGAACGAATGCCATCATCTTGTTTTTTCAAAACTATTGCACGGTTTATGTTTACCAACAGCGACCCCTGCCAATGTCAATCAGGAGGCGTCAATGATCCTTGTAGCACTATATTTGGTTCTGAGTGAGATAGTCACCATCCTCTATGTTCGATTGAACTCAAAAGTATAAATTCCGTAGGTACTTCAACTTCCTTTCCGTTACGCCTACCCAAAGCCCGAATAATTGCTGTTATTTTTATCACAAAACAGTCATAAATAATTCATTCAACACATGCCATATGCCACGAAAACATTAATTATAAATTTAGATTCGGCATTACTCGGTTTGGATGTATACGGACCAGCCAAACGTGAAATGGTTTATGGGTTGTCGGAACTTGTGACTTTTATCTCTGTCATTTGATATAGTGTTAGAAAATTATATGTTATGTTATGTTTGGTGCTATGTTGGTCTGTTAAGCAGTGTTGTTCAGATAGATCAGCTGATTGTGATAGGAACTTATCCCCGTTTTCACTAACACTAGGAGGCGACATTTAACCTTTTAACTGCTTACGTCGGATTAATCCGACAAAATTTAATATTAACGTGTCCATTTCGCCAGGGTCGTATGTTTACGACCAAACAGCACAGCTAGTGTACTCTGCTTTTTTATTAATTACGTTGTATTTTATTAGGTTATTCGAAAAATAAATGTTTTTCGAATCACTAGTCCAATGCTTACTCTAGGATGTATACCCGGTAGGCTCTTAAATCCTTTCCTATCCTACGGGCACATCTTCCCTACCAATTACCGCGCCCCCCGGTCTATTCCTTGATATGCAATGGTCGCTGTAGCACCATGAACATGAGGCTACAGGAGCTAGTGCGAATCTTGGGGTTCATTCGATTAATCTAGTCTGGTTTAACCACGCTGGTATCGGTGCAATTCATTCATTCATTCGAATCACTGTGCCGGGCGCTGGGGGCACAACTGATATGAAGTCGGGCGGTTAAAAGGTTAAAGGTAGTTCCTAAACAATACCGCACTGTTGGATTAAGGCCCTACCTTGAAAATAAATAGTAATTTGATGGGCGTGGCTTATTTACGTATACATAAACAGCCTATAATGTTCCCACTGTTGGGACACAGGTCTCTTCGAGGAGTGGGCTAATAATCTACCACGCGGGCCTAAATTCGCGTTGGTAGATGTCACATGTCTTCGAATTTTTGGTTCTAGGACATGCCGCTTTCCTCACGATGTTTTCTTACACCGTTTTGAGAGCAGTGGTGATAAAATTATATTACACAAAGTAAAGCGTCTGCCTGTGTTCGAACCTACGACCTATAAACTCGTAAATCGGGGCCATTACCACTTAGCCATCACTGCTCTCGTTTCGTATACAAACTTCAATCCACAGGCACTGTTCTAGCGGCTCAGCATACCTATTCACAACCATCCGACAGAATATCGTATCGAAAATGACATATTTTGATAACCTGATTTGCCTTACCCCCGACGGCAAACAGCTGTCGAAAGAATAGAGGCCGTCTATTTGTTAAATACTGACAAAATTTTTGGGTTTTGGAGATGTGAACAGCGTTTAGAGGACTCCTACGATAACATTGATATAATTATGTTCGACACGGTACGGAAGTGTATCGAGCGGTATGAATAGCTATGCCGGGGTGTAAATTCCTTAAAATTGTAGATAAAACTTTCCATATACTTATATGTTACTTTTATCTAACTATCTTAGTGCATTATCTTGCCAGTGAATCACGGAAGTGTTCAGTATGGTATTTCCGATACCTATGCACAAAACAAAGATGCTTATCAAATTATACTTAACACATATCATTCGAAAGCAGTTAAATACAGGCTTATCATTTGATGGCAACTGTCGATAGCTATTAGATAAATTATTTACATAATTAGAATAATTAAATAAAACTATCAATAATCATCGGAATCAATCTTGAAATCAGACCATATTAATTAAAATAAGATTCTAGAGAAGTTATCTTTAAGTCCATTAACTTAACAAGTTAAGATTTAATTAGATTAAGGCAGTATATGCTATCACATAAATGCTACCCGATCTACTAAAATTATACATATACAAATGCGTCTGTCTGTTTGTTGCCACCTTTTCACGGCTAATCTACTGAACCGATCGCTAGGACATTTGGCAGATAGGTAGCCTGGGTCCTGGAGCAACACATAGGCTTCTTCTCATCCTGTATATTTGTATGAAAGAATGATGAAATACAAAATACTTGCACACAGGCACAGAATAACAGGCTAAGTTGGGGGCAAAAGCTAGTTAAACTTCAATAAAATTTCGATACATTTATCAATTTATCGGAGGTATCACAGGGCTATCGTAAAGTCCCTTCGTAGAATATAAGTATATTACGGTAGATTGGACCCTACCCCACCCTAAATTAATAGGCCCCTATCAATTGAGCGTTAAAATATGCAAATAAAATTGTCGAAAATAGCCCCACGCTGACGGTATGACACGATGTAGGGACACCACGATTTATGGCTTTTTTATTATTTTTTATGTGACAGTCAAATTATTTCGGAAGTTTAAAATAGAAGATACTTAGGCAATCTTCTTCCTACAATTCCTCCATTGCCCATATTACTTTTTTTTTTTGTAAATTTAAACTGAATAATAATTGTTTCGTTTACTGGGAACAAAATGTAAAGAAAGTAATTTTAATGCTTTGTAAATTGCTGTGCCCTAACAGGGTTCATGTTAGGCCTTGAATCCCATCGACTTACCACATGAGTGCCATAAAATGTATGAGTTTTTAAGTTGGATTTACTTGAGGTCGGCACAACACGCCTTTTTTTTCTTCCATTCTCCTCTGTCAGCTATCACTCTCTCATTCACTCCTTTTTATATATCATCCCTTACAAAATCCAACAATATTTTCTATGGTCTTCCTCTCCGTCTAGAAGATACCTAACCAAGGATATATAACAGATTTTTAGGCTAAACTTGGGCAAGGTGATTATTAGATACCAATTTAAGGGATCCAGCACCGCTTAGCATTGAATCCGACAAAGTTTCTCATTTATTTTAAAAGAAGAACTCCATCACGTTTTGATTCCCATCAATTTTTAAATCACGCCATCTTAAAAAGCCATAAGCAATTTACCTAAACACAAACTGCCAACATAACACCGTTTACTCTCACATAACGACCGTCAAGTTTCACAGTAGCTAATCTTAACACAATTCGTCGCAACGAAAACTCATTGTCGACCTACTTCGTAATCCTATACTGAAGCGCTCGGCCAATTAGCGCGCGGGAAACTTGCTATCCAGTTACCGAGTTTTTGTGTCAAATGAGATGGAACACTACCGTAGAGTAAGAATATAAGATGAATGCGCAGTTGTAGCCCGCAAAATTCAATTTTTCTTACGTTTTTTGCAATTTTCAGGTCAGTGTCAGGTTGTATCTTGATCAAAATATGATTAATCCGCGACTATAATAGATATATGTTAGTTAGATTTGTTCCTTAAGAAAAAATCTCTTATGGAAAAGTGCTTATGGAACAAATCTGACTTAAAGAGAAATATATTAATGATTTTTATGACTATAATTCTGTAAGTACATATCTATTATAGTCGCGAATCATATTTTGATCAAAATACAACCTGACACTGACCTGCAAATCGCAAAAAAACGTAAGAAAATTTGAATTTCGCGGTTTACCACTGCGCATTCACCTTAAAGAAGAGATCAGCTCTTTTTTTTCAGGGTGGGAAGTCATCAAATTACCCCTCCCGCTCTGGGTGGAGCAGAAGGGAGTGTCAGACTTTTACTGACTAAAACCCACCCGTGTTCCTTCCTTAGCCTTTTATGTTCCGGGGTAGCGATAACCCTTTCGGACAATCCCGCTGAAAGAAGATATAAGCTTGCGGCGTGCGATTTTACATCGTAAAAAATGACCATCTTCCATACAAACTTTACTTCCCTATTCGAAGAATGGATTTAAGAAAAATCCTCCTTAGTGCTTACCTTCGATATAATATGAATACTTATGCAAAAATTTCTTGCTTCAAGACCCAGCGCTTTAGGCTGTACGTTGTCTGTCAGTAAATTTAAGATTTCTATTAAGGAGATAATCCCGTTCTGATCGAATTCTAAATGCCTACACTTATAAGGCGTAAGAAACGTTCTACGCTGCCTGGGTGTCAGGATTGTGGCATCTCTTGCGTCGAAAATTACGCGCTTGGCGCTGTACCATTTCCAAAATTTGGCAATTTTGGAAATGGTACACTTTACTTTTTTTTGGGCGAACGCGCATCCTAGAGTGTTGATGATTATAACATAACAGGAGTTAGGCAGAAACAAATTTTGGAAATAGTACACTTTACTTTTTTTTGGGCGAACGCGCATCCTAGAGTGTTGATGATTATAACATAACCGGAGTTAGGCAGAAATGAACCTGTAATACACCCACATTTCGCCATGTAAATAGGGTGCGAGCTTAGATGTATGCACAAAGGGCTTCTGTACGGTTTTCTTATTCTGTGACGCTATAAACGTATAGCTTTGTACCACAACAGTATTGGGTGACGTCGAGGAAATTTACATTAAAATACATTGTTATTTGTTAGCGGACGTTTAGGCTACTTTCCTGTGTATCTCTTTGACTATTGTGTTATAGTTCAGCAGTCTTTGATGTGCATCCGAACCGAATGGCAGGAGGTGGAAATTTGGTGTTGCAACTTCCGAAGTCGAATGAACACGAGAATGTTACGAACTTACGATTGAATTTGTATTAAAATCAAACGTAACATTCCATACCTTCCATGGCACAGTTTAACAAAAATTGGTTTAGTACCTCAAATAAATCTATTAGAGCAATAGTAATTGTAAAAATACACCTGAACAAATATTCCAATATTTGGAAGAACACTCGATTATTGTCGCCTCAGAAATCTTACCAATCGATGCTATATATGAGCCTACCTACTTGTAACCTATTATCTTATAAGACGAAAGAGACTGGTCTCCACGACACGACACGGGGAATCCTAATGTGGAGGTTAGTGCTATTTGAATATTGTAAAGTTTTTCCTGAGCAATAAAGTGTTTACTTATTATTTTTATTATTCATTAAGTATTTAGAAACTGTTTAATGTCCCTCCATCTTTGACCCTTTGGACCACGTTAAGTATATGGGTTACTGACCGCAATATAATATCAATGATAAGCGACTGTAAACACATAATTATGTCGTTAACTGGACATATTCTCGTAAATGAAGTCACCTTTAACTCGACAGCGACACATACTACAAAGAAGTATTTAATGTACATCGTCGATTGCAATAAAAGTGTAAACAACATCGGCAAGGTAGAAAGAATTCCAATAAATAGTAGTATTATCAGAACAATGATAAGGATGTACTTGCTTGGGTATCGATCAATCATGGAGTAACGATTGTTGCTCAATGCAAACAATCGACTGTTTGCAGACGGGACGGCACCGGCTTATCGCTGTCCTACTGTTATGAAATATTTTATTATGTGTGCTGTCTGGTAAGACAAAGTCTATGGAACTGGAATAACATGTCTGTTGTGACTGATATAAGATAGAAATGAGACTGATTGTTACGAGTTATACTACAGACAACTTACAAGGTTACCTCCAATTATGGTTTGTTTCGTTAATGTTTCTTCTAAACAATTGGAATCATCGTTCAAATCTTCTCATGTTAGCTGATTGCTCGTTTTTGGTCCACAAATCTTTTGCTGCATTAGTTTTTTGGACTATTGTCTAACCTATGTGATATCACCAGCTGCATCATCTTCTTCCGTCTGAGGTTCAGCAGGTAGCTCACGCTTTTTCTGGTCATATAAACTTTTGTCATGATCGAACATTATGAAATTGAAACAATTCAGTCAAACTTATGCTACTTATGACTAGCACTTATCTCCGTTTTCCGCAGACCCAAGCACAAATAATTGGATGTTGGCAGGAAGAACGCATATACATATGAAATACCTCCCGGTAGGTAGGTAGGTATGTTTCATGAATTGGCATCACGGGCCAACGACACGTAATTACATGCGCAGGCGTTTCATGGAAGGGTTTGTATTTATTTTGGAAGCAGGTAGATTTTTAGGTTGCCTAAATAAAATCATTAACAATTAAATATAATGCGTAAACAATACGCAATGTTGAAATTTTAACGCTCGGCTTTTCGGCGGCGGGAGTTTCAGATCCAACAGTACGTTTTTATTTACGTGTTGTGTTATATTAAACGGTATATTCGTTTAAACTAACACAAGAGAGGGTATCTATATACAAGGTGGAGACAACAAGAAACTGCGTATCTAATGACATTCCCAGGCTGCAAACGAAAATTCAATCAAACATATCCAATAGTTTAGTCACTATAACTAGTCGAATGTTGTTATGGCACATAGATTGCGTTCTGGTCATTTTCCATCCAGGAAATTTGGATACCTAATGAAAAAAGTCGATTCCCCTAATTGCCAAGTGTGTAATAAAGTCGAAGATGTCCAACATCTGCTGGTGGAATGTGAAAAGAACAGGAGAGAGAGAGAGATAGTGACGCGGGAATTAAATGTTAATATGTATGATGTTGGGGCTTTCATTAGGATATTATCTACACCTAATTCGGAAGAAGCGAAACTGATTTATGAAATGGTTGGTGCATCACTATCTATCGCTTACGCAATAATATACTTTATTAATAATGTTATAATTACGTGTAATAATTAGTTAGATTAGGGTATGATGAGGCTGACGTACCTTTGTAAGGTAAAAGCCTATAAATAAATAAAGATTAAAAAAAAAAAGAAACTAATCGAAGATTCGCAAATCCCATCGTCATCCCATCGCTACTATTTGTTTTATTGTTAAATAACGTTTATTTTATTTTCATAATTTCTTAACAAACTATTAACACTTGGTACTAAATTAGAAGACTAATTAACTACTATTTAGTTTGTTTGAAAAATCACTTTTTTAAAATTTCGAAACTAGAATTTATTTGATAGTTCCAAAATACGCTAGACACTAGTATTTTCCTGTGTTTTGATTTACTGTCGTATTGTTGTCTCCACATAGTATAAGTTATGAACGTAGAGAAAACAATCCTCTCACTATAATAAAATAAACTCCCTCACTAAAAGGAGCCTCGGTAGAGCCCGTCGTCCTAGATTTCGTCATTTATTTCCTGCACTCACAATTTTATTTTCCACAATAACTTTTCCAACTTTGCGGATGCGTTGTAACTGTTTTAATTCTCCCTACAGTTCTTACTTCTGGTTGAAAAAGAAAATAATTTCGTTACAAATGCTGATTGGCTGACACAAGTAGGATATATTAACCTGGATTTCTTCGTATACGGTCCTTCTCTCCTCTTAAGGAGTTTTAAAACGAGCATCCATTCGCGCGATGTTAAGTCATTTTCGCTCAAAAACATGACAGTTGCCACGTTCAGGTTTCCGCAAAAAAGGAGAAGCCGGGATTTTAAGGAATCAGATCTTGTAATGGCTTATTTTAAACTAAAATGGACAGAACTAGGTTCAGGTTCGCCTAGACTTAGGTAGGATATTCACGATCGTCATAAAACCATAACATAAGTCATTGGAATGTAACTTTTATCTCGATGAGGTAAGTTTTAAATTAGATTGATAACCAAGAGTTTTATCAAACTCACGGCAATCATTTTAATTTATACTTTATTAAAATTAGATAAGAGTTAGATTGCAATGACTTACCTACCAATGTGCAATGGTTTTATGTCATTCAAATTTAATCTCTTTAAGACTAGTGTTGTGAATAGTAACCTTACCAATCATCTATATGTCACAGCCAACTGGTTTAATAAGCCGTTTAGTTAACCGCTTAGCCTTTTAACTAAACGGCGGCCGTTCAACTAACGGCCTGAATAGGTATTCAATTATAGTTTAGTTTGGAATAGTAACCAATCACGCGCGAGCCGAATCAGTCCCAGTAACTAAACCAGGGCACCCTGAGTCCCCGACCAAATGGGTTAGTTTAGAACTACTGTGATCAACCGCGTGCGAGCCGAGAGAGCGAAGCGAGGCGAGCACTACTTCTAAAGGGCAGGCGGTTAACTAAACGGCTAATTTAACCAGTTGGCTGCGGCATATACATAAAGTGTCTGTTTGTAATGTCAAAATAACAGCTTTTTACTAAATGAAAGTATCAGTAACAAAAAAACGATAAAAAAAAATATGTCAGGCTGTTGGTTCCGAAACAGCTGGACCGATTTTGATGAAATTTAGTATGGGGATACTTTGAACCCCGGAAGGACATAGGCTTTTTATCGACATACCACGCGGGCGAAGCCGCGGGCGGAAGCTAGTCTACAATAAACTGCAAAAGAGTCGCAAAGTCTCAGTACAGTCTTAAATGCAAAACTGAATAGCATTTTAAACTGTGAAACACTAAAAAAAAATTGAAAAGACCAAGGAAAAAGTTTCGTAAACTCACATGACAAGCAAATATCACCGTTATTTCTTAACTCATATGGATACATTTCAATAAGATGCATATGCACCAAGAGTTCGGTTTCTGAGTCATTATTTCTTTGAAGTTGTTAACTTGATGTTAACTGTTTTCTTACCGTTTTGAGAGACAGTAAAGAAATAATTAAAGACTAGAAACGAATGAAAAACATTTTAAAAAGTTGCTGCAAGCTACGTTCGTGATAACTTTCATTAATTAGAAGCTATTGAAATATAGGTATATTCTGTCTTCAAAACAGTAGCTTTTAAGACAGCATACAGCGCAGCGGTAATGAAATCTAACAAAGTCACACCGCTAAACGAAACAGAAAGGACTATTCAAATAGGCAGGACCTCACGATCCACCTTAGAATAATTTTCTCGTCTTTCTACAAACCTCGTCTTCGCTTACCTATTATTACCTAATTAAATGCAAACGGAATGCCAATCAACCCACGACCCAGTCAGATATAAAAATAAACACAATTTAATATTCCAACAGGGCCTCCGATCCGACAAAGTCCGATCCAACCAACAAAGCAGGTACAAACGTGATTAGTTACATGGTTAACGTACAGATTACAAACATATCAGTAGATAAAAATATAACGCTTGTGATATAAAACATGATTGTGTTGTATGAAATCATGTTTAATAATAAACATGAGGATAATGCTGGGGTAGACGTGTTCTTGAGTGGAGATCGCGAGTCGGCCAACGTAACACAACCCGGACAACCCCGGCTAGGTGGAGCGACGATCTTCGCAGCTGGATGAGAGTTGCCGAGAATCGAGCTAAACGTCGTGCAATCGGGGAGGCCTATGTCCAGCAGTGGACTACTGAAGACAGATGATGATGATGAATGAATATGGTGGTGTATAAGTTAAAGCTAAACTTATCCTACGATGAGTTCAAATTGGTCCTTTAAGGGCGAATTCGTCAAAACTTTTATGCCTAGCTTTTTTTTTTGCTGCTTTTATAACTCTTATACTGCACCCTAATTGCGTAAGACACTATCAGTCACAATGTGAATCATTTTGAACGTTATTGCTAATCCATTGATGTTCGAAAAATTTGTCTGCTGAACAACGTAAATAATGCACACACTAACAGCCTTCAACAGTTCAGCAGCCTTCTGCTGAACTGTTGAAGGCTGTTAGTGTGTTACGCAATTACCCAGCTGCGAATACATTTTTGACGTATAAAAGTTTTTGTCATGAAAAAACTGTCAGACATTCAAATTTTTTTTCGCAGAATAAACTTTCCTTGATAAGTATAAGTCGAATTTGCTTTCAGTCAGACGACCTATAAAAGCTCGCTGAGTGCTCGCTGAATGTTAACACTTAAAAAAGGAAATTCTTTAAATTTATTGTAACTATTTATATCTATATTTATCAAAGCTGCTATGCAGGTAAATAAAGTAACTACACGTAGAAGGCTTTATGCATAGAGATATATGCAGCTGCTGGAATCAAGAAGTGAACGATTCGTTCCAGGAAGGACCAGTAAAACTTGGTCCTTCCATCCGCGTCATCAAAAATCTTGGCGATGATGTCACATCTTACATCACAGTAACATCCTTGACGCCTCTAGAACGCGCCTATTTACCAATTAAAATACACCCATAATTAATTAAATGAGATTGTAAGTAAATCCATTACAGACAATCAGTTGAATGAAAGATCAATTAAAAAAGGACCGAACAAAAATATGTGGAAAAAGTCTTGTTAATGAACATGCCGCGTCGTCCATTACGGGCGAACGGCTTGACGGATTAATTATTATTTAATTTATATCTGTACTCCGGCTACACATAGTGATGCTGAAAGAGACGTTTTATTGCCAGATTGCGTCTTTCGTTTATTTGTATCGCTCGTGCCCTTTTAATAGTCGTTCATTGGTTTAATTTGCAGTTAATAACTTCACTATCCTGTTTTGTTTTTCTTTTGGAGGTTGAAACACGTTATTCGTGGCATCAATGGTTTTTGAAGAATTCAAGCTTTAAAATATTAAATTAATGGAAACTAAGTGGAAATTACATCGGATTCATTCGTAAACATTGATTTTGCATTTTAAGTGGTCGATTACAATTCAAATGTTTAATAACGAATCCAGAAGAAATACGTCCGTTGCACGTTGCGCCGGCGCCATTTATTGGTCTTTTATTTTCACCTTATCGAAACCAAAAATATTAACGTTAAAACCTTTCCGATAGGGACAAATGACATCGATTATTCGCGATAACTTTTTGATGTACTGATGCTGATCTGATTCTTTGTTACCCGTTTAAAGGTCTAAAGAAAATCTAAAACAAGATTAAGTGGGTACTGATAGTTGGTTAGCTAATTTATTACTCTTTTTGAACCGATACAAAGATAAATGTTTTAAAAAATATGAAGAAATCACTCAATTTCCCGTTTTGAAGGTAAATATTATAAATATGACTGAACAGATTGTAAAAAAAAAAATTTTGGCTTTAGGTCATCGTAATTTTTTATACAATAAGTATGAGAATTTTATATAAACTATTAATTACGAGATTATCGATAAGCCACAGGCAGAAGATACGGTACCTGTTTTGGAATATGTTACCTCATACTGCCTTAATAATTAAATTAATAAACCATAACCGATCGCTGCCACAAAAAAATAATAATGATTGATGATGAGAAGAATCTCCAATTTCAATAATATGGGTAATATTACCAATAATTATTTCTATTTTGGTCTTAACAGTTTATTTAAAGAATAGATTAGCTGCGATTTGTAAAAAATGTGGTATCCTAACGATTGTTTGTAAAAACCACATACCAGTTGAAAGTGGGACAGGAATAAAATTGTATACGATACGATAATATGTCAACAAAGGGAAGCGGTGAAGACAGAATGCGTGGCCACATGAAAAGGACTAGCAAGAGCGTAGGTAGACGCGATTATGAACTCCACCGATGAAATATTGAGGCGGGTGAATGAGTAGGTACCTATTGCAAAAGGGAAAAGTCAGAAGAGAAAATACGAAGCCTTTGCCTTGAACATAGAAAAGATTAAAGACCAAGTGATGGAAAAAGCATTACAAATAGGATAATCAAAACCTCACATTTTTCAATAATGCTATGATTGCTGAATTCTCAATGGACAAAAATGAAAGAGACGAAGCAAACACGAAAATTATTGAAGAAGTATTTACTCTCGTTATGAGATATGAACTGTAAACATGAGAAAACATACCATTTGACTGTTTGATATACGAGACTCATTAATTCATTAATATGTTTTGCAAGTTTACGCAGCAAAGTTCGATTGGTATCTAAAGGAGCGGAAATTACATGTCACACGTGTATTTACCTTACATCAATATGTTTTAAGATAATATTTTACAATGCTCCATTTAGTAAAGTTAAATTAAACGTTTTAATGGGCGCAAAACAAACTTGATTTGAAAGTACAGATTGCATATAGTTTTCAATACACGAACGATATGAAAGTACTCATTAAATCATTTCTCCAAGTGTTTAACTGGAGAAATTACGAAAATTGTACAATTGTTTCCAAGTTTTTTTAACATTCGCCATCGCAATATGTAGTTTGAAAGTAGCCTCAAGTTGTAAAAATCTCCAATCTTAATTTCTTGAAACGCGTATCTTGGATTCTTGGTCCCTTTCGACTGAGCGAGTGCAATGACCAAGAACACCGGTTTTATTAGCTAATTATCAGTTTGCGAAAAGATCCTAATTATGAGACTCGAAACTTAAAACTGAGGCTTCACTTTCCATTCGCTCAGATTTGGAACCAGAGCGACACCCTTAATTTATTATTGACACGGACATCAAGTTTAATAAGATAAATTGCAAAAGTTGAATTTTGGCAGAACTAATTAGAACTCGTTTCTGTTAATCCCACACAAAACGCGAAGTTTTAATATCAACGTCTACCTCCCATCAAATAATGTTAAGACGCTGACAAGACCGAAATAGGCTTGTCTCAAACAATTTTTTAGCCAAATCTGTACAGTTGGTAACGGCGAAAAAAATATATGTTAATCTTGAACATATTTCTGAGAACCTTGTTGTATTCAAAACACGTTTTTGAAAAGTTTTCTCGATACAAAAAAATAGTAAACTAACCTCTTAAAATGATCTTCTAACAAAAATATCTGTATTACTCATCAACGTACGTTGGTAAAATTTATAACAATAACGTATCATATTTAAATACAGAACTTGGTTGTTTTTTATTTTTGAATACTCAACTTATATAAAAGTAATTAATTATTTTATGATATGTGTAAAGTTAGGAGCGTCGCGTCATCGCGCTTCTCTTTCTTATGTATGTAGTTCGACAGTGATCGCATAGACGCGCTGCTAGACGGACGTATGTCGCTTTGCCCCGCAGCCCCGCAGTCCCGCTATCCGTTCGTTTAATATTTTGTTGTTTGACAACTTATTTTATTATGTTTTTATAACTACAATACATTGTAAAAATATTGGCACGTAAACATATTTGTATAGGATATTTTATAAGTTGCACATAATTATAGGTCTAAGTTGTGTAAATATTTTCTGTGCAAAATGGGAAGCAAACAAAAATGCCGAGGCCAGCAAAAAAAGCGCTTTTAAGCTAATAAACAAAAATATCTCATGGAAGTAGTAAAATAAGTAATTTTTTATAATGTAATATTGAAAAAACACGTACACGAACAAAAATGAAATTATAATTAAATAGGTACTTTAAAGGCTATTTTGTACAACCCATAGCGCAAATTCATCAACAACGACAACGCATGGTTGGTCTAGTGGTATTAGCATAGGTTCTGGCGAATTAGTTTAGAGTTCGTAACCAACCCAAGTCTTACAGAATTTGAATAGGATCCATTTTTTATTTTGTAATTTTAGGAAATTCATTGTTTTATTTTTATATTAAAAAATATATATATTTATTCAGTAAAAAGAGACGTTTGGTGAACAGTTCAGAAGTAGGTGAAGCTTCGGAAATTGTTTTTCACCAGTAAGTTTGTAATAAGTATAGATGCCAGCACATCAAGCTACCCGACAGTGTCAAATTTTCCCAATCAACTTTGAACCGTATGCTTTAGTGATAAGGTTCTAAATCTATTGCATTACATTTATGTTTGCATAACTCGTCAAAATGTAAGGAACACCTGATTTTTTTATTCGCGACTGCAGTTTTCGTCCCTTTACTAAAGTTGTTCATAATGTTGAGTAGTACAATCTCCCATTTCGTTTAGTCACATGTTTTCAATTTCAACCTGTATAAGTATGTACAGACGCCAGCACATCAAGCTACTATAATCTGTAAAATTTATTCAATAGATTTAGAACCTTATCACTAAAGCATAAGGTTCAAAGTTGATTGGAAAAATTTGACACTTTCAGGTAGCTTGATGTGCTGGCGTCTGTAATTATTACAAACTTACTGGTGAAAAACAATTTCCGAAGCTTCACCTGCTTCTAAACTGTTCGCCAAACGTCTCTTTTTACTGTAAAGAAAATTAATAATTAAAATATTTATATGTATATATATTTTTTTTTATATAAAAATAAATATAAAAAAATGAAAATTTCCTCAAAATTACAAATAAATAAAAAAAAGAAACCATTTCAAATTTGCTAAAAATTCTCCTGGCTACGAACTCGGAACTCGCTCTTTAGAACCTAAGCTAATACCACTAGACCAACCTAGCGTTATCGTTGTAGTCGAATTTACGCTATGGGTTGTACAAAAATTTAATTTTTGTTCTCGTACCTATTTTGTCAATATTACCACGGTATAATTATATGCAGTATTCTATCTTCATACAAACGGACGATGCGCGAGCTATGCCTACGCGCCTCGATCTCGGCATTCGCTCGGCAGGCAGACAGTCGCGACTGTGCCGCAGTGACGAACGGTCGGTGTGTTGTTTTTTTAACAATAACCGCGGATTTTTCACTAAAAATAAGTTCAAGTACATATTTAATATGACGAGTAGGATATATTGTGCTGTTTTTGGTTGCATGAATTCGTCCAGGGATAACTTTTTTAGATTACCTGGAAACTTTGAAAGGTAAGACTATAAAATAATTTTACTTACTAGTAGGTAGGTACATAATGTGTCTTTTTAATGGATAAGTATTTCCTTTTATCTCCCGAAAAAAACGATGTCTGGTGTAAAGTGAATAGAGTAAAGGAAAGTGATTGACAAGAGTGAAATAGGTAGTTATAGGCGGTTCATGAATCATGATACGGTAGGTACTTACGCTTGTGTTAGAAACCTCGGGACATGTGTGTTTTGTTTTGTTAGTTTGTATAATTCAAAGTAAAGACGTGGTATTTTATTATTAATAATAGTTGTTTATTGTACTGTGTGTATGAATAATACTAGAAAAAAATAAATTTGACCGTCTGTCTGTCACTAAATAGTTAAAATTTTCTCAGATTAAGTATTTCTGCTGCTGCTATAACAACAATTATACCACAAAAAACCGTTTTTTTTTTCTCGGTATTAATAACGACAACAACAGCTAGACTCATGAGATATTCACAGAATATTTAGATGTTTGAGAGGGTTGTGATTAAACATTCGTAGCCAGCTGTTCAGCTTGGCATTGGTGACCAAAGAATTTTTGTTTTGAGTTGTTGCGAGTTGTAGGTACCTAATTTATAGAGACGTTAATAAGCTGAGATAAAAAGTTATTAAAATTACTCGTCAGCTGTTTCTTGCATTGTAGTTGAGTAGGTAGGTGTTGAAGTTTGTAAAGATTGGAGTTCCCCACCTTGTCCATGTTTCCCAAAACAATTTTTAATTAAGCTTTATATTAGAATGCGGATTTTTTATACTTTAAAATTTGATAATAAAGCGTTTCGTACGTCTCAGTCAAGGCGCAAATATTTTTCGGTCGCAAATTTATAAGACCGATTTTTATTCAAACATAAACATGGTTTTTTAATTAAATCTACCAATCAAAAAACAACATGCATTTTTGTTGAACACTTCCTATTCAATTCACAAAGTAGGTACTTATTTTATTTTTTATATAAAATAAAGTATATTACAATCACAAAACTAAATGGAAACGCAAAGTAGGCAAATGTAATTCAAATGCTGGAGGCGGGCAGCCCTATCGCATGTTTACGTACCGCGCGGCTGTAGGCATTTATGTCCAAGATACGGCCGAGTTACAATACTGTATATAATTATACTGTGATATTACATTACAAAAATTACTTACTTTACTACTTCCATGAGATGTTTTTGTTTATTATTATAGAAGCGCTTTTTTGCTGGCCTCCGGCATTTTTGTTTGATTCCCATTTTACACAGAAAATATTTACACAACTTAGAACTATATGTACCTGTACAACTTATAAAATAACTTATATAATATGTACCTGTACAACTTATAAAATCACCTATACAAATGTCTACGTGCTAATGCTAATATTTTTACAATTTATTGTAGCTAAAAGAACAAAATAAAATAAGTTCTCAAAAAACAAAATAGTCTAGCCGCGCATCTATGCGATCAATGTCGGATTGCATACATAAGAAAGAGAAGCGCGATGACGCGACGCTCGTAACTTTATACAAACCAAAAAATAATTATTACTTAAAAATAGGTTGAGTAGTCAAAAATAAAAAACAACCAAGTTCTGTATTTAAATATGATACGTTATTGTTATAAATTTTACCAATGTACGTCGATAATTAATAGAGATATTTTTGTTAAAAGATCATTTTAAGAGGTTAGTTTACCATTTTATTGTATCGAGAAAACTTTTCAAAAACCTGTTTTGAATACAACAGGGTTCTTAGAAATATGTTCAAGATTAACATATATTTTTTTCGCCGTCACAAACTGTATAGATTTGGCTAAAAAATGGTTTGAGACAAGCCTATTTGGTTCTTGTCAGCGTCTAATTCAGTGTAAATAGTTAAAAAAAATCAGTGTAAATACTTAAAATATTTTTAAAAAAGGGGTAAAAATATTCATTTGTTTTTTTAATCGCCTTGTCTAATTTGATTTTAGCACTTCATACAGAACAATAAATATATAAGAGCGCCCTCTATTGGTTCATTGGTAATTATTATTGACCGCGTCACTTTGTTTCATCCTTGGTAGTTCGCTGTATCACATCCTTTTAAGAATGGCGCTAGGATATCGGAGAAATAGTGGGCGTGGCTAAAAATACCTAAACATCGGAGCTCAATATTGGTTCTCAGCGTCTTAATAATAACGGGTGAAGTGGAATCGTGACCCGTCAGACGTCCTTGAGGTCCGACCTTCCCAGAACTTATTCAGAAAATAAAACTAAAAGTAGAGAGCCCCAAGCTGATAGACGGGCTCTGATGCCTCGGATCCCAAACTAGTTTAACAATTTATCGCTTCTGTACGATCTGTGTGCCGGGATGGGATTATGTATCTAATTACTTGAGTGGGAGACTCCGTTTTAGCGTGAAAGGTAAAATTTAGGGTCAGGAGGATCCTCTCCAAAAATTTAATTTGAAATCTGAAACACAGGTTTATATGGTTCGCAAAGAAAGCCTCATGATGGACGACGGAGTGAGGTAATAACTGTCTGTGTGAAAGCTGTCGGCTTGTGTAGTAAAATAATGGATGGAATTGAAATATTGGCCGCAGGGCTTCGCGAAATAACTCTTCATCAAACGAAATTAGCTCAGTAATCTTAGACAATATTCAATGCAAATATTTCAAAACACTATAATTGTACATATTATCACATAATTTTTTGATATTTTAGAAGTCATCGTCAGACTTCTTTTTGTCAGAAATGATTAATCGATTGGACCTCTCAACTTTTAAATGTAATCGAGCTTCATCCATCTTTATAGCATTCAATTTTACGAGTTCATGTCTTCTTTATACATGCTGACATATTGTTTGATACTAACATCTGGAAAAATATTATTATCGTTGGTACTAGTGATCCACATTGTATCTATGAGATCATCTTTCATGGTGTTATGGTGGAGTATGATTGCGTCGCATCGTTATCGATGCGCTCGACACCGCCGCAGCACCACCGAGTGCCACACGTCAGATAACGGTCTCGTATCGTAGCGTAAATAAATTGTACAATCTCGGTTTATTAAATTACCGAATAGGCTTCGCAAGGGCCATGCGCCCACACGAGCGTATCGCGCTTCCGTCAAATCACGACCTCAAACGAAATCCCGCGTAAAAACGACAAGACAAAGGTGAGTTTCGAGTCACGACAGTTCCATCGAGCTATCGTCGGATTTGTTGGGTGCAGTGTTCGAGACTGTCGCGCGGGAAGGGGGGGAGCTACCGCGCGGCAACACCGGGCCGCGCCGGGCCGGCCGCACCGCGTGCGTCGCCCGGCCAGCGCCAGTCTACCAATCGCTTAGCGCAAGGATAGTCGCTCGTTTCGGTGGTGCGACTCACAGACGAGTGTTTAATAACTTGTGACAAAACTTAGTGCACTCCAATTACGAGTGGATCGGATTATCTGCAGTGTTTGTGACGTTCGACTACGATGAATGTGTGTTTCTAGTACCGAAACTTTTTAACAAAAAAGTTGTGTAAACCGAGCCGATGGTCCTCTTGAATAGTAACATGAAAATTAATGGTAAATAAAGTCTTCCAATAAGTTTTTGCATGTGTTCTTGTGGATATGTTCACTATTACTGTTGGTATGCTGTTATTCACCTGGATGATCTGATGATCTTGGCTTGCACGACGCACGACCCATTCGTACACACATTACGTGGTGGCAGCACACGGGATAAAAGGATTCAGAGAGGAGCCAGGGTTTATTTATTAAAATATTCAAATGAGCGCGGCGATATTCCATCCGGACCACCAAAACGGCCAAAACAATGGCGGACCTTGTGTCTGTCAGGCGACATTGACTCTCCGAATGTAAATTTGAGTTAGCGCGAACAATCGAACCTAGTGAGTTGAGCTTAGAAGTCGCTAAATGAATAAAAGCTAGTGTGTGTGACCGTGGTGCGCCTACGGGACCAGCCGCTGTGGGTGGACGGCATAGTTCCGAACCGCCTAGAACGACAGTGGGTGTTTGAATGGAGCCAGTTAATAATAATGGTGAGATTTAATCACCGCCATAGAGGTTACACAACAAAGCTATAAGCATGCCCATGGCTCGATTTGTAGATGAAAAGCCCTTTATAACATGTTCTGAATAGTCACTAACAAAGCTTTCGACAGAGTAGCAAATTTTGGCTTGTAGTTTACATAGGTACTAATCATTAATCCGAATATTATGTTTACTTGATATGATGTATACATTGATCAACATCGGTATACGTCTGGTAATAGTCTGTTTGCGAGACGCGAACAACAAATAAATTCATCCTTGTGACACGTAGCATTAATAAAGCTATAAAAACGTCAGACGTTGAATAGATCAAGAATCCTTACAATCTCCAACATCCTGTTGCTGATGGCGAGGGACATAAATTTTGCACATGTTACGGAATAAACCTCAGATGTCAACTGACAAAAAACAGACACTGTTCCGCACATGTGTGAGCCCAAATTCAGGCCAAAGAGGCTCACACGACAGCTAACTAACCTTAATGGAATGGAAGCTTCAAAAATAAAAACAATTCTAATGGTAAACAAACTAAATGAGGCCCACGCATCAGAATCAAAACAAAGGGGAGAAAGAAATTTAATTAAAGAATGAATTACCAGAGGTAACATGTTATTACCGTATGCATCTGCCCGTAAATGATGAATGCATTCGTTGAGAAAATAACAAAAACCTAAAGAGAAACCTGCGCGGGCGAGGGTGGCACGTGGGCAGGCAGATGTGCAAGCGCATCCCGAGGCCACTCTGCGATACATACGACTCTTTATCTCACAATCTCGCCGAGTTTGCTTACAGCTGCTGAGATTTAAGATCCATTATTCTGCAGTTAATACTTTTAAGGGGCTCGATATAATCTCACAAAAGAAACTGTCATGGGTCACGTTTCTCCACCTAAAAGAACTTGACACTAACCAAAAAATACGATAAGTATCTTCAAAAAGAATATTGTTGGTACAGAAGCTTTACTTGAAGTAATGGGTGTCTAAGTTCCGAAGAGGTCAAGTCCGGCTCGTAGGACCGAGTTTTTCCATCGATTATGATCGCCTGTATCTCGTAGACGGTCCTTACCTTTTACGGCAACCTGTGCTCGCGCCGACTTAGTACTGACAACTGTGGGATAGTCGACATCAGTATCTGAGATAACTATCGACTCTCTAGGTGTTTTCATAATTTCTCTATCCTTACTCGAGGCGCGGCTATTGAGAATATCGACTGTAACGAACGGCTTGACGAAGATAGCCTTTGATATTATAGTCCAAGATTGGAAAGCTCATAATTCATGGTGTCACGTGGTACATACTGTTGACTTATGTATTATATTGCTTGGACATTAAAGTTTTGTCTTACACAGAGAAAATCAATGTTTTGTTTTGTTACAACTCTTTCTAAAGAAGTGGCAGTAAGTCCTTATGGCAGTGTTAAGCAAAAAAAGTGAAATAAAAGTATAGACGAGAGCAATATTACTGTTGCTCATAATAACACGTTTCTTGAAAAAGAAAACAAGCAAAGCAATAAAGTATAACAATTTTACGCATCAGTGGAACATACCAACGAGCTTAAACATAGTTTGTAAGTGGTAAAATGTAATACAATACTTCCATTTGTTACTGTATTGGCTGTAACTTGGTACGGCAAACACATTGTTAACTTAAACAATTCTTAGGTAAAACGTATCGAGTAAACTCAACTCAGAATAATGGCTGAGAACGTTTTAGGAATATTAATGTGATGCAAAATGTGTAAGCAGAAAATTATAACAGATGCCATCTGTTTTAGAATATATTTTGGCTTGAAGAAATATATTCGTCTTAAAACAAGCTTCGTAAGTAATTATGTTGGGTATGTTACTGAAGATAGAATCTGCTTTGAATAAATTACTGCACGAAAATATAGACATATTTTCGGCATATCATGTTTTAAGCAAGATAATATGTATATGTACTAGTAGCGAATTAAATATACCTCCTTCATGAAATATTCAATGAAGTCAAACACGATGCTCTGACAGCTAAAATCATCCAACAACATTTAGAGGACTGATTAAAGTATCTGAATTTGACAAAGTAAAAGAAGCTGGAGCTGACAAATGACATTCCACAAAATGAAGAATCTGGATGAAGAAGGTTTAAAACAGAACTTTAAAATACAGCTAAATGAACAACTCAAACAATGCATTCGTTAATCAAAACAACACAATAAAGATGTAATCCTTCAATAGCGAGCACGTTCCCGCCACCTGCCCCGACAGCTGTACGAATTTACATCTGACGGTGAAAAATGACTCCCCCGACTACACCCCGCAAGTGAACAGATGTTTTAAAATCATGGTGTGCTAACTACATAGACAATTTGGGAATTTCACTAGAATTAAAACACTCGTAAATGTAGACTGAAGCGGGGAAACTCGTTTTTATAATTGCAATAATTGAAGGTAGTTTCAGAATTGATCGCGGTATAGATATTAGAGATGATTTAGAAAGTGCGGAAAGTTGATGTGAATAAATGGTATCAAATGGTTGTGATGAAATTATAATAACTGTTGAGCGTAGGTTGGAGAATAAACACCAACATTTTTTTTTTCTAAAAATACTTGAGAATTTATAAGAATGTTTTTAAATGAACTTTAAAACCATCACAAAGATAAAATTCGCAATAAACTCTGAAGATTTGCGAACAAGAAAAAAGTATCGTAAAAACTTGATAAGAAAATAAAAATTAATAAATTTCGACCTCAGAAAGGCCTCTGACAACGTTAAGCTTCTTCATTACAGTATCTAACCAGGTTTTCATTCCAACTTAATTTACTTCAAGAATCTTGACGGATTCATTTATGAAATTAATTCCTTGGAACGCACCCAAAGAACCCTCTTAACTGAAAGTGCCAAAGACGAGCCGAGTCTAATATAATTAATTTCATCCCACCTTTAATCCCCTATTTTGGGCCTGATATTATTGAGACAAGGTTGCTTTCATGTTCCTCAAAGACCGTTTGTATTGTAACCTTGCGTACCTAAATTAGGCTCGTCCATGTGACTGCCACTTTTGTTTTCATTTGCATGTGTGTTACTCAATTCAATGAACACGTTTTTGCCTATGATATCGAACTCTAAACATACTATGTATATTCGGCCTACGTAAAACACCCACATTAACGCAACTAAACGACGTATCTATTCAGTGGAAGTGGTATCACATCTCCGCCGGTGCGTCTGGAAAGGAAATTGAGCTGAAAATAAATCGCCACTTATACTAAAATAGTCGAACATTCGACGGCTTCCATTTCTCTGCCACCATTACCATATCCTGTGCAGCGATGTGTTGGGCTGAGTGCGCGTGCCCATAACACTATGTTTTGAATATTTTTACATCCTAGAAAAGTGCCTTTGGGTTGAACCCTTAAAAATATACAAATGGAATCCCACACCATTTTTGCCTTTGCCTTTCATAAAGTTTTCAGTCGAACTTAACCCGAAATTGGACCATATTGACTTTGACATATGCTGCATGCTAGTTTGACCTTACGACTCCTCCGTTCCAGACTAAAGTATTATGTAATAACGGTTAATTATGGCGCGGAAGGTAATTTACTTCACGCCAAAGCATTACAATATTGCTATTATATAGTATGACTTGAACATTGTGGCTTGACGAGGGGCGGTCCCGGTGACATTACATCGTTAATCACTCTCATTCTTCATAAAGAAAATTTTGATTTTCAATTTGAATGGCCCACAGTGATTACCAAATCCAATACTTGTTGATAAATGACATAGGTTAATTAAAATTTTCGATACCTTTGATTTGACGTGACGGGCTCACATTTACTGAAACAAATTTGTTGATTACCGAAGCTCCACTTAAGTATTTTTTGTCATCTCTCAATGCCTACATCTGCATGTTCATAAATGTCTTGTCGATATCTATGCATATGTCTATTTTTGGAAACATATTGACATTTGCATCCTTGGGTATTCCAACCATCTGAGAAAACTTATTATTTTATAGTTTATTCTCATCTACTTACACTTCCATCTCCTTTGCCCTTTAAATTGAAATATGGTTAAAGGTCCGGATGTGAGCTTTTTTATTTGTAACTTTCCCATAGGGTTGTGCTTTTATCATCCTGTTTGAATAGAATTAGGTTGGATTTGGTATTAGCTACAGATGTTCGTTTTTTAATTTCCTCTGTTTTGGTTTTGACTCTTTGGGGTGGCTTTTTGTTTGCTTGTCATTTGTATTTTTTGTACGCTTAGTTTAGTATAAACATGTTAACTTTTTCATTTAAGCAAATGTTGATTTACTACGAAAGATGTTTGGTTTGATGGCCCTATGTTTTTACACTGTTTTCACCAAATGCCGAAATACGACATCTAGTTGTTATCTCTACTGATACGATAAGCTATTAGCATCTACACTCAGGGGCACATTTAACCGTCCACTCATTCGAAATTCCATATCGTTTGTTTATGTTAACTTGGGCTTTGACTACTAGGCGTAACTTTATAAGTGGGTATATCTGAAATAAAGAAAACACATATACCCGCGTTTTTTTTTACTTTTGTGGTTTTTATTCAACAATAATCAGTTCAGTAGAAATTTGACAGACTCGCCCCTCGTTTTGTGTGAAGGATAAATTTGTTTTACAACGTTGTCTTATCATTGTTTCGAATAAAACCGAGGTATTGAAGTGCTGTGACCTTATTAACACCAAAAAAATGCCACTAGACGCAGCTGGAGCAGCTAGGGCTGTGGCACTTGCGGACGCTGGGTTCAGCCAGCGTCGGATTGGACGAATGCTTGGATATCCACGAAGCACTATCCAAGATGCTATCCGGCGTTTCAGAGAGACCGGTTCCTACACAAGAAGACCAGGACAAGGTCGTAGAAGGTGTACATCAGAGAGAGATGACCGTTACATCGTCTCGAACGTTCTTCGAAATCGGTTCACAACGGCTTCTGAGGCTCGTAACCGCTTATTTGAGGTACGAAATGTAAGTGTGAGCCTAAGAACAATAAGAAGAAGGTTAGCAGAGAGGGATCTGGGATCATTTCGACCAGCTCGAGTACCACAGCTAACGACAACTCACAGAAGAGCGAGACTTGCTTTTGCTCGAGAACATTTAAATTGGACGTCAGAGCAATGGAAAGCAGTTCTCTTCTCTGATGAATCAAGAATCGCTTTACGAGGTCCTGATGGACGTCAGCGGGTGTATAGACGCCGTGGTGAAAGGTTTGCTGAATGTGCTGTGGTTGAAACAGTGGGCTACGAAGGAGGCTCGATTATGGTGTGGGGTGGCATTTGTTACGAGGCCCGTACAGAGTTGGTGGTCTTCGATAGAGGCAGCGTAAATGCTCACAGGTACGTGACAGAAGTCCTAGAACCACATGTGATGCCATTTGCTCCATTCATTGGCGATAATTTTGTTTTAATGCACGACAACGCTCGTGCACACACCGCGAGAATTGTCACAGAGTACTTGGACGCCATCAATATTCAGAGATTACCATGGCCAGCTCGGAGTCCTGACCTGAACCCGATAGAGCATGTATGGGACAACTTAAAAAGACGAATTCGGAGTCGAACACCAGCTCCTAGGACCATCAGTGAGCTGAAAACTGCAGCTGTTGAGGAGTGGAGGAACATTCCACAAAGCGACATCCAAGACATAATGGACGGGCTTACAAATCGATTACAAGAGGTGATTAGGGCCAGAGGAGGAAATACACGTTATTAGTGCGATAATTTAGAGCATACTTTTTTTTTAATTAAAATTTTGCTAAATGTCGTTTTTGGTCAGAAGACTGCATATTCGCATTTTGAAATTTTTTATCTTGATTAAACCATTTCACAACTTACACATGTTTTATTTGTGTTCTCAAAGATTCACCCAAAGTAATTTTATAACAAAATTAGTTAAAATCCGATACAATTTTGAAATAATCGACAAAATGTAGGTGGCCGGTTAAATGTGCCCCTGAGTGTATAACTTGACATAACTATTCACTTCTTTAAATTATCAAAAAGAAATAAGATCACACTTTCAAGTAGTCCATTAAACCGTAATACATTGTGTGTTTTCTTTTTTCTTTACAAGTTCATCTGAATAAGTAACATAAAAACACATTTTTTGTGAAACAAGACACCGTTACATCTACGTACTTACATTTTGTTTTACATTACGACTACTCTTTTCGTCTTTTGGCTTCAGAATGACTTCATTTTACAATTCCTTGTACTATTTTATTGCATCATCATGATTCAATTGTTTTAGTCGAGCTAGATTGAAATGAGGACAAATTTAATTTATTATTTGTTCTAGGATTATCGGCACTAACACTACTAGCAATTCTTATTACATTAAATTCTTTTTACAAAAAAAAACAACCGACTTCTAAAAAAAAACACTACAAAGTGAAAAATAACTTTAATTTCGGAAGTCGGTGTCGCTGTTTGCGCATTGTCGTTTTTTGACACCGACTTCCGAAATTAAAGTTATTTTTCACTTTGTAGTGTTTTTTTTAGTGGAAGTCGGTTGTTTTTTTTTTTGTAAAATAGTTTTTATTTTTCACTTTTTAGTTATACCTACCTCACACAAATTCATATAACACTACTTGCAACAGGGAAATGAGGGTGTATAACGCTAGTGTTTACATACTTTTTGTGAGGGTGTACCATGGTATACTGAGCACATCTGCGTACCCCTTTAAAGGGTACAGGCGCGATGTTATGTTGTGTGATTGGTAAACAATGGAAACATATGCGATAGCAGCAATCGCGGTATGCCCGAACCCGTAAAATACTTATAATTGAGTAGTTGCGATGGCCATCTGTGGCCACCAAATGGTGCTTTCCAAGAGCAAATGCACGAGTGACTATAAAAAATACCCAAATCGCTATTGGTGTGGCTATAAAATTTGAGGGTTTCCCTCGATTTCCATGGGATTCCCTCATCAGATTCCGACTTGGTGACAATGGGACCACCTCGGAAGTATACCCTTTCAAACAAAAAAAGAATTTTGAAAATCGGTCCACAATTGGCGGAGTAATCGCGTAACAAACACATAAAAAAAAACATACCGTCGAATTGATAACCTCCTCCTTTTTGAAGTCGGTTAAAAATAGATTGTTAGGTCAGACTTGATACAAACCAGTTGAAGTCACGACTAAAAAGGATAATATTAAGAAAAACGGATGTTTTAAGTAAAACGTCCTTGAAATAAGATAAAGTTAGTGATCTATACGCTACAGTTACGTTATAATCTGGCATTTAACTTAAAACAAATAAGTAAAGCTAAGAGATGATTAAATTGTTGATACTTTCGAACCCGAAAAAAATATATAGTAAGATATTTTCGTTCCCAACACAACAAAACATTGTTCCTTACCAGCAAGTTCTAGTCTACACAAATCTCTTCTAAACCCCTCTCAGTGTCATCTCGCACAGTGCTCGTTGAGTATCTCGCACCTGACGGGATGAGTGTGAATTGCAGGTGCCTCACTCTGATTAATGTCCTCTGGCACACTGCCAGCCGAGCTTGCAACAAGTCTGCCACAGTCTGCGCCGTCTCCAATGGATTTTTACTCGGAAACGATCGTGTATTGTAAACAATCTTTTGAAAAAGGAAAACGGACTATGGACTTCGACTATCACTATCTATTGTTTGATTGAGATCAAGAAAACAATTTGTAGAAATAAGCGTCTCTTATAATGTTGAAGGTTTAAATGACTTTGTTGCTCGTTTGGCTTTGGCTATCAAAGTTGTTAATAACAACAAAAGCATCATGAATCATTAATTGTACAATGATTTAAGGTGCAGATCTGTTATCATTTCCTGCTTGCAACTCGTTATCGTCATTATTCAAAACAGAAACACTTGAATCATCACTACAATTTCTGCTATCTTCTGTAAACTTATTGCCTTCGCTAAGTAGAGCTACATTCTTACCATTGTTATACCGAAAATAAACATCATCACAAAGCTTTCTAATATCTAAACACACTGACACTAATAGTATACTTGTACCATCACTCAGGCATTTTATCTCCCCGCCAAATCTGAAGACGTTTCTTAAGATTAAATCTCAGATAAAACCTTGTCCATTTGCATAGCACCTAAATTAAAAAAGAAAAATGAGGTGTTTGATGGCTGATTATTATCTGAGCCACGAATTTATTGCATTAAAACAAAATTGTTGTTTATTTTTATCCTGTATTCATTAAAATGTGGTAATTTTATTATGTTAAATCATCATTTGCCGCTGTTTTCATTTGTTCTTCTCTACACTTTATCACGGTTTATTTCTTTGGAGTTGGCAACTTGCCGAAAGACATTGAAAATGATGCGATATTTGTGGTTGCCATAAAAAATATTAAACCAAAATTATCATGCAACTACTGGAAATTTATGTAAAATACTAGCTGCGCCCCGCGGTTTCACCCGCGTAAGTTTTGATCCCGTGGGAATATCGGGATAAAAAGTATCCTATGTGTTATTCTGATGTATAAGCTATATTACTGTAAAGTTTCATCAAAATCCGTTCAGTAGTTTTCGCGTGAAAGAGTAACAAACATCCATACATCCATACATACAAACTTTCGCATTTATAATATTAGTAGGATTTTGCAGTAATTTTATTGAAGTGGCAGAAGTGTCATATAAAATAAGCGGATGTCATCACTCGATAAACGTTACACGAATTCACGTCCATGTCACAGGTGGCCTGTAAAACGTTTTCGACGATATTTAAAAAATGTTTTTTACCTTTTTTATGCTCTTGTAAAGGCAGAGTTAAGTTCCCTCGCCGTCTCACGTACACTTTTTAACAAAAGTGCATCTGTCTCAAGAACTTCAACCCATTTTGTTCGGTCGTGTCGCGATTAGTCAAGGTGTCCATTCCGGGCTGCGTCGTATCAAGCAAAGACACTTGGTGTAATCTGTGTACCATATTTGGCACTACAATTAGCTGTCATTTCATTTTCCTTTGTGCACGTTTTGTCTGTATTATTTTATGACATGATTGGGATTTCTTTTATGTATGAAATTATTATTGTGTGATTGTATGTTTCGTTTATGGATAGTTCCGTGTTTATTTTGCTCAGTTCTTTGTACGCGGTCGTAATTTCTTCAGCATGAGAAAAACTTTTATCAGAGTATTTATTCTCAATTAAACTTATCCAATTCTCACTTGATATATTGTTCCAATTGCCTTATCTTCCTCATGGGAATTAACGGCACCATAAATTATATTATCACCTTACTCCTTTGAAGAGAATAGAAAAAAAAGTAATTGATTAATTCAACATACGAATATTTATTCGAACCTTTCGAAATGTAAGACAAGATCTCCAATCGATTTGTCACTAGTAAAATAATAAATCAAGTGCATTCGACGAATTTAAATGACCGTCGATTAAACTGCTTCACCTGTACGATATTTATCTTTAAATATGTAAATGTGTTGTTTGGTCTGTGTATGATAACTTCGTAAATTAGATATTATATTACCGTTCGTTATGATGCAAATAAGCCGGACAATCATGTAAATAAATCGTCAAAAACATTAATTCAGCATTCATTATATGATTGATCAAACAACCTATCATTTCTGAGATAACTTTCATTTCATATTTATTCATAAAAATATCTCTGTATCTTACTTACAAGACATTTCTCGAACAAAATTAACATGTTGATGCATTTGTTAAGCGAATCGAAATGATCAAAACCCCAAAAACAAAAGAGGCACGAGATGACGCCTCTCCGATCCTTGACCCCCCAGTTACTGGCAACTCAAGACCGTCATAAAAACTAATTAAAATGTTAGGAACAAAGGATACGGTACCAGAACACATTATTATAGAGTTATCAGGCGAACAAAGGGCCGATGTGTCTAAGAAAGCCGTTTTAATGACTCCATAAGGTCTACGAAGCGTAAACAATGACAACAGGAAGGTAGAAACATACTTAGATGATGCTACTCCTTTTATGGTGTATAGCCATTAGATCTAAATGGAGGTAGGTAAGGTAGGGTTATAGGGGTATAGATGCTTCAAACAGAACGATGCTTCTAAGCTTAATTTTTAATTCCCATGCAGTAACTGAATTCTATGATATCCTCGTCCTCGTCTATCGTCTTTCTTTATTGGATTTTGAAAAGGGGTCATAAAAACGGGTACTTATATCTTTTTTCCTTATAGTTCCTTTTTAGGGAAAATAATGTGGAGAAATCATTTCCTTTGTTAAACAATAGAATAGAGATTGATTCCGCACGATCACATGATTTTTACTACAATCCCTTTTGTTTACCCCTCATTATTTTAGCCTGGGGAACAGCTGACAACATCAGAAGTGGTCAATTTTCGATGTCGCCAATTATAACGTGTCAGCGTGAGTTAAGTATATCGTAGCTATCACCGTGTGTGTTGTCAACAATTTATATTCACCGGCTGACGGCATGAATACTCAATTTATATCCTACGATAATGTCAACCGCTAACCAATGATTATCATCAGTCCTATCAGTAACCTCTTGGTAATGCGATACAACTATCTGTCATCGACGATACAATTGATTTTGGTCTGTTCAACTTTGGGCACCAGTGCATTTGTCATTTGGTGGAATTCCTTACGCATTTCTATGTTCTCACAGAGCTGTAGACGCATTTTTCAAGTTTTCTTGCCTTGTTAAGATGGAATTTGTATTAGAATTTAGTGTGGGTATTTGTTTATTGCCAACAATATTGATAACTTTAACGCTAGCAATAATATTTAGTTTAGTAAAGTGCTTATTGTTATCGTAATCAGCATTTGCTGTTTCCATATTTTACTAGAGCAATTACATTTCATTTTTAAAACTTATTACTTAAATAAGTACTTCAACATTTTGTTACGTCATGTTATGACTTCCACCAATTCCCAGTAATGAATTTCCGATCGCTCGCATATCCAAACATATGAATATTAATTGAAACCAATAATAAATATTAACTTTTAGAAATTGGATGACTATACAATAGAAACGGAGGTTACTACGCTTGACAAGCCAATCCATCATGCGCCGCTTGTACTATGTGTACAGTTAAACCACCTCCGGTCTAATCAGGGTTTTTATTTGATGTCAACGGCCGCTCAATAACGAGAACAAAACCACGCCGAAGACACACACATTCAAAGCTAATAAAAATTATATTAATCACTATCATATACAATGGAGGTTGTGAAGCGAAAACGATTTTTTTTTGCAAGTAGAACTCGTTCGTTTTTGCATGATACGCAATTACGAGTAACGACTTTAATATGAGTTCAATAAGTTTTCGCCATGTCTCTATTGAACGCATTTGAGCGGTGATTGGAATTCAGCTTTCTAATGCGAGCTTTGTCGTGAGACTTGGCATTCGGCTTGGCAGTCGATGTGTTTATCAGATTTATCACTACAATAATTATAAGCATGTCATGACGCTTCAGAATTTTTGAAACTGCATAATCATCTCTGACCTAATGTGCGTTCGTGGAAGTACAAATCGATAATGTCTCGGCCGCTTATGGTCGGTGTTCCGTTACGTATTGATGATCGTATAGCGTCACCGCGTTAACAACTGTTAACAAGCCTCACATCGCACTTATCGCGGAAATTTGCACCGCCGTGTTATTATGACGTCCCCGTGAAATTCCGCGTAACACGCTAAAAATACAACTTGCAACTCTAATAAATCTTCTGGTTTTTAAGAGGTCCTGCCGCGACCTCACGTATGTCCCCTTCGCCCAAAAAACGTGAGTATATTCACAAAGAACAAGAGAATGCTTAAATAACTGTCAGAGCTATCGTGTTTTTGTCAGGTAAATCTCGTTAAAAATTGAGAGGAATGCACAAAAACTGGCTTTCATTTAAACAGCTGTCCGCTAAAAAGATAAAATAAAGGCCCTCAGAACGTCCGTGCACTCGAAATGCAAACGAGACGACAGAGATTGGCAAAATTCTGCCACAACGTGCGGTGCGCCTGACATTCCAAATTTACGTCCTCCTCCACTTTGTATTCCAAATTGATGTCAAAAGTGAACTTAAAACACTTTTGACATCAATGTCCTTTTCTATTTAGTTCTTTGGCATTATGTCATCGTCTAATAAATTGGTTGCAAGCGGCGGCTCATCAATCTCGTTATCTTCAGTAACCGGTATCTACGTCAATGTCAATAGCTCCACAAGGTGAGGTCGTTTACTATCCATTGACGAATGATTTGCAATTTCGTCGGCGGTTCCTACATTTTGTCGAGTCTTTATAGCGGGCCGGGTAACGATGGCCTTACTCGTGGCCCGGGGTAATTTAGGACTATCAGTTGGCCCCGCTTTCACTACTGATGAATGACCCGGGTCTCGCGTCCCTTCACACTTCATGACGTGCTATTGAGCGGCACAAATCGCTTCCCTTTCATCGCTCTCGCTGTCTTGTTTACAAGAAATTTCATTTTAAAGGCTCTCGTTAAGGTGTCAACAGTGGTGGCATCTGCTAGGAGGTTCTAATATGAATTTTCGCTCGGCAGTATCAATTTCGCAACCGACAATTGCTCTGTCAGTTGCGAATTATCAATGCAACAATTACGACTTTCGATGTTGATCTGTTATTACCATACGTCTGGTATCCGATGCCCGGGGGACTCAACAGATTAATCGATTGGATAGTCACTTTCTCTAGTGGGGTCAGGTATTGTTGGCGCTAATGTGACTGGCGACCGTCGACGGTCGCCATGCGAAAGTAGTTGTTGTTTAGTGTTATCAGTTTGTGGGTTTCTCTGTAGAATAATAGATGATCGGGAAACGTAATCGTTATTTCCCTTTCGCGCTGGCCAATTAAATTTTACAATGGAACTAATAAAATATGTTTAGTGTACGAATCTGAGGTCTGAGTGTTATGGCGCAGCCTTGGAGAGGCATAGTGGGTTTTGAGAACCAATGAAAGACAGAGTTATAATTTCCACTGATTTATTTATTATATTTATTTGGCAGGAGAGAAGTGTGTGCACTCTCGCTTGGCAAATAAATATAACAAATAAATCAATTAAAAAAACCAGCAGTAGACTGCGATAGGCAGAGTTGATTGAGTGTACGAATTTGACGCTTACATAATCTTACGCTAAGAAGTTATTTAGAGTAGGTACCCATATCCGCAAGTCACGCGATATTTTAGCGAACAGACGATAACTATATAATCCAACACGGCTATTTATTTAATCAATTATTATGAACCTTATTTTATCACTCGTGGCCGTTGACGTTTTGCTTGCTCCGTTGATGTAATGCAAATTCGATTTGTAGGTAAGCATTGAAACAGTGTTGATAAATACTTTATTAATTAGAAATATTAAATGTAGCGGGTGCAAAATACATCATGTGAAATAATTTATTAAATGAGATTAGTTTCCTTAAAGATTTTCCAGAAAAACAGGAAAAAATTACAAAGAATATATCGATACTTAATTGGTTTAAGGAATTTGTATGGAATCTATAGTCATTTAGTTTCTAGAAAATAAGTCTAGTTATGAAACGAGGTAATCTCTAAAAGGTAGTGCAGAAAAAGCAACATCCTACTTAGTTGTTTAACGCCTTAGTGTTAGTAATTGCTTCTATTTTCTTCTAATCAGAGTTGGTAATTAGACGGCAATTGTAGGGTAAGCTTTCCAAGTGCTTTCTCTAGTTTAATTAGCGCTATTAATTGTAAGCAGATTGGTTCTTCTTGTCTTCAAGGAACAATATACATTAAACAACGCTTTATTAAACTATAAAAGGTGGCAAGGACATCAAAACACAAGCTGTAGCACATGATTCTTGAAACCTTCTATTCTAGAGACCTAGAGAGATTCTAGACCCCCTAGAGTAGTAGTTATTCGTCAACTATTAAAAAAAAAAATTTATTCAGTACATTTTGACAAAATGTACGAACAGCATTTTTTGTACTATTCTATTGAATGAAACAGCTGCGTTCTATTCTAGAGACCTAGAGAGATTCTAGAGCCCCTAGCGTAGAAATTATTCTTCAGCTATTAAAAATAAAATTCTATTCAGTACATTTTGACAAAATGTACGAACAGCATTTTTTACACTTTTCTATGAAACAGCTGTTTTTATTAGTTAATCGACGAACAATTTCTACGCTAGGAGTTCTAGAATCATGTACTGAATCCATGGTAACACAGGTTGTGCATCAATGTATCTGCCAGCCTGTATGTTTTTTCTTGTGGAAAGGCCTATGTAATAGTATCCATCTTATTTTGTCGTTTCTATTATTTTGTTTTGTGTCCTTAATATTTCCTCTGGCTTCGATTAAAAGCAGAAACCTTATTAGGTACCAAAGCGTGTCACCGAAATATTATACCCCTTGGTAATTGACGTATTACGTATATTGATGGCAACCGCTACCTCCCGGTTGCCACCACGCGAATTCATTCACAATAATTACAAACAGACTTTATCGAACCAAGCCTTGGAATTTACATTTTGTACTAATCTTAATGGACATCAAGTAGGTTAAAAGCTGCAATAAGGTACGAAGATATTTCAGTGAGAAGGATCAAGAAAGCTTCGCTCGTAATTCTGCCATTGAAGTATTCATTTAAATTAAAATGTCGATCGAATATGGACCTGTCAGATATTTTAACTATTCTTATGACCGAAGATATTTAGAGACAAAACTGAAGATTCAATTCTTATATTTTACGACAGATATAATCCATTTCATTAGCAAAAAAAAAAAACGTGGCCATTTCTATTTTAGGATACTTCGAAGTGGGTTACCGAAAGTGAATTTATTTGCATTTCAAAAACTTAGAGACGGCTTTCCTTGTAAGTTTCCTTTGTAAATACCGTCTGGTTGATAATTCAGTTTACGAACAATAATTACAAATATTAATTATATATTATAAAGTTTATCGATAAATACTTGTCAGCACTGTTCTTTGTACTTGATATTATTATAATTTACGATCGAGTGTGCTAATTATCAGTTCTTACACCTACATTCATAGTGTTGCCCTCAATAATTTACTGAAAGTCATTGACCAATGATAAGTAATTGAATTCTACGCCTGTATGATGTCAAATAGTGGGAAGTTCAACCTTTTTCCTCCTTTTTATTTTCTTCCGGCTTAATGGCATTTTCCTGGGCGGAAGCGGTTATCAAAAAAATATAAGAAAGAAAATATGACGTTTCTTTTTTTATTAGCAATTGGAAAAGTACTTGTCAAATAAAAAGGTACGAAATTAATTTGGAGACATTTGTTCTATAACGATCAGCGGGGTAATTGCGTAACACACAACCAGGAGCAATGGCTTTCATCTTGACAGTTCAACATCACTCATTGCGTCATTTACGTTAATAAGCTGACAAATTTTTCGAACATATGAAGCAATGGGTTAGTAATGTCCTTAAGAAAACAGTCGAGAGCGTTTCTATAGAGAAAAGACCACCCGCATTTCCTCTTAACTGAACCTACTGTTGGCTTGTAACTTATTTATCGAAACCGTCACCCTAACTACGTAACACACTTTCAATTGGAATCCGAATCATTTTGAAGCATATTGCTAATCCATTGCTTCATATGTTTGGATAATTTGTTTGCTCAACACGTAAATAACGCAATGAATGTTGTTGAACTGTCAAAATAAAACCGATTCCCATTGATAATGTGTTACGCAATTGCCCCGCTGGCCATTATAAGAAACACTAGCCGTTGCCCGCGACTGCGTCTGCAGTCCAGGATAAAAGTAGCCTATGTCCTTCTCCAGGTCATGGTCTACCCAAATTTCATCCAAATCCGTTCAGCCGTTATAGCGTGAAAGCGTAACAAAGAAACATACAAAAAAAATAAACTCTATACAGTGTCCAAGTAACGCCAAGCTTGCGATATTATACAGGAGGCACACAATGTTATATTATACAGGATGAAGCTATAAGCCGCAGATGCTAATTAGCAATTCTAATAGACGCTGAGTCGAGCTATCGCAACAGTCTCTACTGAGCTGCAACGGCGATCGATCTTTCTTAATGTTGGTCTAGCAAATAATAATATGAAACTATGTATTTTAAAATCAGGGAACATTTACTACCAACTTAATTTTCCGTATATTCAAATCCCAACTGTCATTCTTTGACAGTTGTAAGAAAAGCTACATGGCAAACAGGCGTAGAGTGCTTTGCTTAACAATTAATATCCTTGACTGTACCTTAGAGGCGACAAAATCGATCCTTTTACGGCCGAACCCAATAACCTATCTATCACCAGTTTTGGCATACTGGAGGTAGAAAACCCTATCTTTGTTTTAAACGTCCCAATGATCTATATCAGTAGCGATCTGTATAATTATATTATACCGACAGTTATCATTATACTGGCTACCAACAGTAGACAGTACCTAGCTATCTGTTAATAAGTTATTGGGTTCGGCCGTTAGACTGACTGACACAATATAAAGAGCTGAAGACGGATAGGTAATCTGCGTTCGCCATTTAGTTTCCAAACATGTAAACAAATATGAGTTTTTGCAAAAATAACTTTAATTCCTACACAGTAAAGTTCAGTTTATGCTACTACTTCTTGTTTTTACAACTTTTTCAATAGTGCTAGTCACTCTGAAATCGACTTAACTGTCGCCACAATAAAGTTGATATTTGTTTAACTTTAAATACATTAATTGGAAACATAAATTTTTACCGACCTTAGGTAGGCATATACCGATACTTACTTACAAATTCTTCTATGGACTTACGTTAGTTAATTTAAAAAGGCTCTGTATACACAATGGATTTTTGAGACAGGGTGACTTAGGTACCTTAACCTCTGTGGCTACAGAAAAACAATATTAGGAGAGTCTCCTTAACATGTTGAGTAATTGCTAACTGCATTCACATATTTTTGCAAATTGGTAGTCAGCCAGAATAACGTATTGTGGTAGTGTGGAAATATCTTAAGAATTCGATAGCTACCTAAATAAATTCTTCCTATAAAAATGTGTTATTTTATTTCTTTCTTTGTTGACACTGACAATGTCATTATCGGATAGCTGATGAAAAACAAACGGGTTATCTGTTCTCAGACTGGGTGTGGCTGCGTGTAGATATTGATTGCATGATGCATAAGTATTATCATACAAATTGATCAAATATTATTGTTGCCTTTTTTGTAAATCACCTAGAGCTATCAGAAAACACAAAAGAAACTGACAAAACAACATAACATCACGGCTGTATTGGGTTAGGCAGATGTGTAGGTTAGGTATGTTTAAGTCGTATGTAAGGCGATTGGCACACTGCACCGCATTACGCAGCGGGGAGCGTGAAACGGAGCCGAATTCCCCCGCACGGAAGCGCGTTTTTATTGAATTTGTATGTATAAAATCACGCGCGGGGGCATGTTATCTGCGTCCCGCTGCGTGATGCGGTGCAGCGTGCCAATCGTCTAATAGGGGACGAGCCTATAGCCATCAACTGGGCACAAATCCAGACTCCGGGCTGCTACTGAGAAATTCCAGATGGAAAAACCCAAAAACATTTTACCCGACCCGGGAATCGAACCCAGGACAGAAGTACCGCTAGCGATCACTAGACCAAAACGAGCAAAACCAAAATTATGCAGCTAAAAACACAGACAAAGCAGTGGCGGTCTACTGGTAAAGGCCGTATCTTACGAGTTGTTGGTCGTAGGTTCGAACCCAAACAGGCACTTTACTTTTTGTAAATTATTTCATCACCACTGCTCTCAAAACGGTGAAGGAAAACATCGTGAGGAAACCGGCATGACTTAGAACCAAAAATTCGAACACATTGTGATACCAACCAGCACTGGGCCCGCGTGGTGGATTACAGCCCACTCCCTCTCGCTGTCAGAAGGCCTGTGTTCCAGCAATGGGAACATTATAGGCTGACTATGCAGCTAAAAAAGGTCGGTACTATACCGGTTAATTTTTCTACAACATAAAGAGTTCAGAGTTTCATAATAAATCAGATCTGTCCTTAAAAGGAACATTACTTAACCTTTATATAAAGTGCACAAAATCTCTTTATGCTATCAGTTATACATATTTATAAACGACTAGCTGTGCCCCGCGGTTTCACCCGCGTAAGTTTTGATCCCGTGGGAATATCGGGATAAAAAGTATCCTATGTGTTATTCTGATGTATAAACTATATTACTGTAAAGTTTCATCAAAATCCGTTCAGTAGTTTTTGCGTGAAAGAGTAACAAACATCCATCCTCACAAACTTTCGCATTTATAATATTAAGTAGGATAGTAGGAAGTAGGATAGGATTTTATAAGCAAGTACATTATGTGCATGTAAACACGCTAACTCCACATATCATGGAGCGGCTTGGTAAATAGAAATAAGCAAGAACACACATTGAGTCATTTCGTTGGCAGAATGTTGCTAACTCCTTTGCGCTGCATATCAGATGTGATTTCATTTAAAGTTTAATTTGAACTCCTGTCTGTTAATGTGTCTATTCTAGGAAACTGCTAGTTTAGCATCTACTAGCTTCTGCCCGTGACTTTGTGCACTAGGCCTCCTTTCGACCAACCCACCCCGTCGCATCGCATTGCCTCCCCTCGCTATTACTTCGTTTTCGCTTAGAGTCCTTTGTAACTTTTTTTGTTTTTGCTCAGCTCCGAAGGGTCCTAGCGTGATGTTAAATAACCTATAGCCTCATTCTTATTAGAATGGATATAGATCGATTGTAATGACGACACCTGACGTATCGAATTTCATTGACAAAATCTCCAATTTATTTTTGTCATGATATTGCGGAGACCAAGGTGTGCAGCGTCAAACTACGTTCATTTGAGGAAAGCTATTTTTTTCTATAAAGAATTTCTTATTATCCGCTACTGACCAGACGTATACCTACTTCAATGAAAACTTTCACAACAAAGTGTAAACCAACAAAACGTCTTACTTCATGCCACTAAACTAAAACGCAGTAACATTCAAAATTCTAATCGAAACTTCAGGGAAGTGTCGGTTTTCTCTTGTTTACGCACGAGTGCCATATTTGTACCACATTACCCAACCTGAATGCATGCATCATAATACATTACATTACAGTGTCATGTTGTGTGTCGTAATCGCATGGCGTGTCTCCCCCCATTAACCCAGTGTCCACCATTTACGTGCAGATCATTAAGAATGCTTAAATTATTTTCATCGTATAATAATAGTTTTTATTCGGTTGTAAAGGTATTGAAAAGGTAATTGTTTCAATGTTGACTCTCTTATATGGTTATTGATGTTTAATTGACACTTAAGATATATTGATAATGCTGAAGAGCAGACGGTATCGTAACTTCAGTTAATGGCGTATATTTGCGATGGGTTGTATTTAAACTTTAAAATAAAAGAGAAAGACTGGGCTCAGAAATGTTACTCTTTGTAATAATACGATGAAATAATGTTATGTGGTTAATAAATTATGAAAATAACTCAATTTATTCTCCAGAGATATTCCTAAATCTGATATTCAAGACAACAAAGACCCTTATCATGATTGTACTCATAAGCACGCATGATATCTTATAAATAAAAATGAAATAGACCTATTTGGCTGTTTTTTTTTTAATTTTTTTAAGTATTTACATAGTACAAATCAGGTTTTATGGAACGAAACATTGGAAAAGTTTCCCAAAATTTTCCAATTTATGAAAAGCTGAACTACCTTTTATCTCTGTGATTATTGTATATATTAACTATTGTTTGGGCAGGTCAACGACAGTCGGGTCAGCTATTAGCCAGTTTTCCATAAAAAGCTATTCCGAACTTCTTGTACTCATTACAAAATAAAACGAAAACATCACATCAACTTCCGTATAAACTGAACAATACAATATTAGCAGCAAAAACGGATCCCATTACACTCCACATTGTGGTAAACACAATTAAAATTACAAAAGAGTATAGTACTTAGTACATAATCAATGGGTTTCGTAACTGACGCGACGGTTTCCGGCGCCCATATCTTTGTTTAAAACTGTTTAATACTTCCTTCATTTAAAACACTTTGGTAAGTGCCACTCGCACTTAAAAAAACTATTTTTAACGCCGCGATTTCTATTGGTACTCTTAAAATGTTGGTAGCTACCAAGTTTTTTAGTTTAAGAGCTGATTAAATTTGCGATAGCGAAACTTTCAAAACAACGCGATTACTTGACTTTTTAAAGTTTGGTGCTTATTAATATAGCAGTACTTAATAATATTCGTAATACTTGCGAAGAGTAGATGTTTGCAAAAACTGAGTTAAAAAGAGTTTTTATATTTTCATTATACATACAAGAACCGTATATTTTTTAGCACTACATCCGCTGAGAGTTCACTGAACTAGATCTAATTTAAAGTCAACGACTTTTTAAAAAGATAAGCAAAAATGGATTGAAACAAGTTTTTCCATCAGCAATATCTTGGGCGTAAATTTCTTCCAAAACGTTCTTCAAATGATCTTCATCCTTACTCATTCGTCACCCAACATGAGTGCTTCTCGTGTTCTCTCATATAATTCGCCATAGTTGACAAAGGGGGCAAGGTTATTGGACCAGAGACAACGAACGTCACAGCAATTAGTTATCTGGACGAAATCTACTAGACATTCTGGTGCCGGTTTAAAATATTCACATTAAGGTCATCAACACTTTCTAACTCGGGCGAATTCGCCCGAGTTAGAAAAGAAACTGTCTAGTCCTTTGCTTGACTGCATAAAATGATCAAGGAGTCTGGCTTTAAATCTACGTAAACCGACAACATCATTTTCAAATCTTGGTTAAATGGTATTACTTCTGTAGATATTTAATGCAATATATGCTTTTATTTTCCTCAATCACTTCCAAAATTTTACAAAGACTAAGAAGTTCCTCAATTTCCATACGACCTCTTCATCCACAGCCCGAGTTCACCCGATGCTGATCATAGGCCTCGCTTTTCAAGTTCCATTCCCCGCACCCCTGTGCCATACCATCAACCGTATCTAAATAGATTTTCAATTACATATTTTTTTCATTGATACTATCAAAGTGTCTTGTGCAACTACGTTGTTGTTTTCAAGACAAGTCCCCGCGGTTCATTTCACGCACGAACGGCTGCTGTAGTTCGTTATAAAATATCTCTGGGCGATGATAGTGGAAGCTGTAACGAGACGTGATAGGTGAAAGATGTTGCTTTCATAAATGGTGAGATTATTTATTAAATTCTGACTCAGCGAGGCTTAAGACTTCCTGAATTACTTGTAGCCCTTCGGCTATACAAAGACATACACATTTTTGATCACATAACAACTTCACAAGGAATGGGGTTTGATCTATGAGACAGGATGAGACATACAGACAATAATATTAAGCTGACACTTAAAATATAAATAATCACAGAAAACCAATAACTTTAAACACACATATAAGAAGCAAGAAACAAGAATATCTGCAACTTATATTTATTTACTGCTGTTGTCACTATTTCTACGCTATGAAGCGAATAAAGATTCAAGCGATAGAAACAACGGTTGACCGCCCCAAGGCGCACTAGTATTTAGCATTGACTTATTGAAATATCGTACATTAATATTCAAAATGTTGTTCCAAAGGCAATTTCTAATTCCTTTGAATATAAGTAATAGTGGATTAAATTGATAGCTTTGCCCGCAGCTATAGGTACACACACGTGATTTTCGCCATTGAACATTTTTTTTAATTGCTTCTTTATCGTTCTGCAAATGTCCCTATACAATTATGTAGTAGCAATTTCAAAAGTGAAAGTTACATTTTCTAATTTTTCGATAAAGTTTCTGATACTTTCCAAATAGTTCGAACTTAAAATTAAGTTTTCAACATCGAATTTTGATTCAAACAGATAAACTCATTTTATGACATAGATTTACTTTTTAACAATGATACATTGAATGCTGAAGCATTCAATAGTGTTGTTTACGTAACAGAACCATTGGTATTATTCGGCCAATCATAAAATAAACAAGACGAATGAAGAATGAATGTTGAAAACTGGTATTATTCAGTTAAAGTAAGATATATTGTAGGAGGAAGAGAACGTGGGCGAATGATGCAATCTTTTAATTTTAATCTATTCCAGGCCTTAATAATGATAAATGTATTCAAGTTCATGTAATGATCTGTGTTACTGATTATGTTGTATCTATTTTAAAAGTGTACCCAACTGAAGCTGGAGTATAGGGTGCTACGTACTGTTTGATAACTCAAAAAAGCATTTGTTTAAAACTAAAGTTTTCTGCATTGCATATACCTACATAAATAACCATATTACCAAATGATGCTTGACCGAGTCTATTTATAAAATACGTCAGAATATTTATGTTGACAAAAACACAATATTTCAATCAATCAACTTGTTCATCAACCCTTATTCAATTCGTAACATCATCATCATTATTATTTATCTCGCCTCCTCTTTCTCTTCAATTATAAAGTCCTTTTCAAATTGAAAAGAGACGGCAATATCGTTAAGAATTCATTAATGAGTCTAATTGACATCACTTCATTCACTAGCTTCGTTGCCTTGTTGAGTCCGTTAATTGATATCAAGGCTACAATTTATCTATCATTTACTTACATAATCATGAGGCTCCCTTTAATGAAGATATCAACTCTTTTAAGAGATTCAAATATTGGGAAATTGGGATTATGAGGAAAATATTCTGCAAATTGAATATTTCCATCGTTAAGTGTTTATGCTCATTGATTTGCTTTCCAATTTTTTAAGCGTTAACTGTTTTTTTTGTAAATTTATGTTAAAATTTCCATCACTTGACCTTAATGATTCTGTATATTAGATTTTCAATTCTTAAAACCGCAAACCTTTCTTTACATCTATTTAATCCTGTGGTAACTTTTTAAACTCACAAAAATTCACGACACGCTTCTTCAATAAGGATCTCATTGACGGCGAGAGTGTCCTAACAAGCAGGAAACGGTACCTAATTCGATAATTGTTCGAATTCCGTCTCACTAATCGGATAGTTTCCGAGGACAATAGTGGACGCCAGTAGGCAGTCTAGTGCAATTGTTGGTAATTACGTGTCGGTCATTAGCCACTTGAATTGGCGGTCGAGTTCCTCTGGCTCCCGATGTGTTTATATCACTTGAGACACTCGACATATGTTTACGTTAATAGGCGAGACTAAACAAGTATTTAAATGTTTGAATCAATGTAGAACAAATGTGATTTTATTGACAATCTCTTGTGTCGAATGTTTGTCCAGAGAAGTGCTGTTTGAAGGTCAAAGCCAATGTTTTTGGTTCGACAATTTATTTGACAGAGCTACTATTTGTAAAGGCAGAAGTTTTTATAGTAATACTCACCAAGTCTAACCGAAAAAATAAAAGACGCACGACAAATTTATGGTAGGTAATACGGAAAAAACAAAAATAAAATCTACAAATTATTACCTGTTACAAACGTAATAAGTTAGTAAAAAAGTTTTTTCTATGAAAATGAGGTCTGTTAAAGCTGCCAGCGTATAAACGTTCCGTGATGGTATCAATAGATTTGGGTTCACCGCGGCGTTGGGGATGGTAAACAAAGTTTATAGGCATGTAGTCCACAAGGTGCACTAGTCACGGCATTGTTGCTCTACTGCTGCCATACACGCACTTAACACTATGTGCCCGATATAAATCTATCCACGGAACATGAAAACATTAAATAAAGACAAAACATAAAAATAAAGAATATTTAAAGGACACAAAGAAAAGCTCATAAATATTCGAGTCATCAAAGTTAGTTGCTTCAGGTTCTTTAACCTATACTGATTTATATTTACACCAAAAACCTCTTTAAGACTATTCGTGTTAATTTTATTACCACAAAATATATAAATAAACTATTAAACAGACTCTTATAATGAGGTTCCCAATTAATTTACAGCCTGCATAACTTCTGTGAATCATTAACATGTCGTGAAGTGTCGCTTACACGTTGTCTGTCTGTGTGACTGTCACCTCAATGTTGTCGCTTGTCTAAACGTGTGCTGCACCAGCGTTCACTTCACCGAAATCATCATCACCTGTGTGAAAAGCCTCGTCGTGCAAACCAGGATCAGTTTCTTGACACAATTTTCAATTCGCCCGTTTTTTCGTCAGGTTACTGACTGGATCATCAGCTAAAAATGACGATTGACAGAGCTGGTCGGCCACCAGCCCCAAGGCGTGCCTCCTCCACTTACAGAAGCTACGATGAACTCGGAGTCATCGACCGCGCGAAACCTTTGAAGTACAGACATGGAGGCATTGAAGACCTCACTGGCATAGAACAGAACAGAACTTACAGGACATACGAACCACAAGATATGGACGATATTACTGTTATTAGTTCAGAAGAAGTTCCAAAGCCGAAAAAGAAAATAGCTGAGGGTCTTGCTAATGGTTTTAAAAGAACGTTCTCTGTGAGAAGCAGAAGAAATACAGAACCAGAAGGAATACCTTTAGATACTTTCAATGTGACTTGCGAGGAGAATTTCGCGACTGTGAGAGGAGCGCCCTTCGGGAGGCGTCGGTCTTTGTCAAGGGATAGAGGCTCGTCGCTGCTAGGCAGAAGTTCTTCAGAGGGCGATGTGAGGATGGTTCCCCCCCGCGCCCCGCCCGCTGCGCCCGCACCGCGCCTCCACCGATGTCTGCGAGCTCTTGGCGGCAGCTGGAAGAATCTTTTACTATGTGAGTCCTCGAGATATGTGGTGTAACTGCTTTCTTGATTAATTCTGTACCTAGGTAAATTACTGGCGACGGACTTGCCTAGGTTTAACCGCTAAGCAGCCACCGACCACTGTAATTAACATCATCTATTAACCGTGTCTAAAAACGTAACCAATGCGTAAACATAACTCTTAACCTTTACAAATCCGGTTTCTTCTCTCATTATTCTGTTATTTAAATTGTAGTTAACCGTTTACTGCTCTCGGCTTGTCTGGGTTAATTATTGGTGTGACGGATACAAATGACCACTAGGAGCTTAGTTAGTTTGAACCTGTGATTAACCGCGTAGCTTAACCGAATTAAAAGCTTTCTTTTATGTAAATTAACTGATTGTTTGTACTGGCAAGTAGGGTGGTAATTAATCTCTGATTAGACACTGTGGCTGTAGTTTTTATGGAAATGATACCTCTTAATTAAGTTTGACATAATAGCTGGGTGATATCGATGGTTCGTTAAAGTTTATTGTGATTTATCGCCCCCATGGCGCCTGGGTTGCCTAAATGAACATAAAGTTTACTACTCAAAAGAACAAATTAGGTGATTAATCTTACTTTTGGTAAACAAACCATTATAATGTCAGCGATTTCGTGTCTTATCTTTCTAGATACAATTTCGGGTGCAAAACGCCGAACATTTTGCATATTCGTAAACATATTCGTTATCGCTACTTCACGATGTTCTAGGGCGTTACTTCCTCTAGCCTTGACAGTAAGCGTGCTCTCGACTGTTTACTTAGCTTAATCGCGAACATTTTACTTATACAAGGTTTTTTGTTTTTTTTTTTTTCTGTAAGTAGGTTTGTACTTAACACTTTTACGCTTCAGTCATATTTTAAAAAACTTTAAGAGGTCGGCGTTTCCTATATGACTACTCTGAGAAGAAAGGCCGAAACGAAATCAGAGGTCACAGTCTCTAAAGTCCAGACATAATCTTGGTCAAATCATGTGAAGATCATGTAGATTGGTGTCTGAAATGGTTTTTGAGGAAAGAACCACACAGATTGAGTGGAACTGACCAGTCAGTGCACGTATTTGTCAGTAATCACGCAGCTCAACTCAAAAAGTATTCGTTATATTTCATGTAGGTGGCAACTGTTTTTTAAACCTAATTAAAAATGCTTAAACCTTGACTTTAAGTTCACACAAACATTTGTAGTGCTATTATCACATAAATGTACAAATATCCTGACCATATTTTGTGTTAAGATTGAGGTTTACGCCTCCGACACCGCCTACATAGAGTGTAGGATGCATATATTACATACGAAATTGTTTATTAATGCGTTTATATGGTAAATTATTGTTTTTAAGCCAATATGGACGTGCAAATTATTATTTTATCTCTGTTTTGACATTTTGTGGCTACCCATTGACTGTTTTACATGAGTTTCTGCTTATACGGAATTCCGGCTACGGCTAGGAACAGTATCACAAACAGTATGAGACGAAAGAGTATGAAGATCACGTATAATATAAAGATACAAGTCGGATTTAGCCCAACCCGAAAAAAAAACCTATCGCTGATTGCTTCTAGAATAAAAAAGCGGAAAATTGAGCCTACAAACAATGCGCTAAAAAAACCATAGCTCACAGAAGCTCCCCATGAATTAATGTATACATACCCGCATGCATGTAAGCTGTTATCTTGTGTAGTGTCGCATAAGCCGTGCTAACCCCCCGCTGCGAGTGGGGCTCATTAAGAAAATTGCCTTTTTAATTTTCCGGTACGCTGGCCTTGCAGGCCCTTGTCGAACAATGCACGGTTAAGTGGAACTGAACGCTCTAGTTTTGTCGTAAAAACATACCAGGACATGAATCATATACCTATGTTCAGTCTACCTAGTGGTAGAAGCATAGTTTGTTTCAGTCTGTTATCCTCGTTAAAGTTTAGCATAATCAGCCTATAATGTTCCCACTGCTGGGACATTGGCTTCCTCTCTGTGAGTGGGAGTGGGCTGTCATATACGACGCAAGCTCACGCGATGTTTTCCTGCACCGTTTTAAGAGCAGTGTTGATGAAATTATTTACACATAGTAAATTGCCTGTCTGGGTTCGAACCTCCGACTTACAACTCGTAAGTCAGGGCCACCACTGCTGCCCGTTAAAGTTTATCGGATACTAAAGTTTCTCGCAGATATATTAACGTCAATAGCATTATTCAATGTAATAATAATATAACAGCAATATCAATAGTTTTATTGCGGCTTTAAAAGTGACTTGCTATCTCAAGTTTCATTTGAATTTCTGCGACCAACAGAAATATTAGATATCGTTATAAATTTAGCGGTTTATTTATAAACGTTGCTTAAAGTCAAGAGACGTTTCAACGTCAAAAATGTATGGTTAAACAGTCCCTAATCAGTAATAAACTTTAAGCACCGTTTATAAATAAAGGGGTCTATTGCTCTTGAAATATCAGCTGATAGATACATCATCAAGTAATCAATATAAGGTTATAATGGACTAGCCATACATAATGCCTTATATCGGGACATTTGGCAACAGCAAACACTATCAGTTTGTCAAAACCATACGAATAAAAAACATTAATGTCGTCTATATAATCTGGCAGAGTAACAAATACGAGTAGGTACTCCATGTTTAGGTACTTCAATATTTTTCACAATATCTTACGTAAGATTTGTTTTTCTGTATCGTAACGTTAAAAATAAATGACATTTGAGGGTCGTTTTGATAAAAAACAATTGCTTCTCAACAATAATAAAGTAATTAATCTTTCCGTCCACATTTGGCAACAATACGATTAGCGGACGGAATGACCCCCTAATATTACGGATTCTAAATATCCCTTTTCGTAATATCACGGGCAGCGTTTGAGGGTTGTCTCTGCTGTCGACGGCTATCCCCGGATGGACACCGACAGACGGTAGCTTGTGGGGCATTTTAGCGAAATTACTTTTGTTTCTACATCTGTCGACGTTGCTATTATCTTGTTATTTAATACCTATTCGTGTGATGTAAGAGGGGAGACCCAGATTTCTGTAAATATTTTCATTTCGAGAGTTCTCTTTTGTACATATATTTTCTGCACACGTCTTGCCTATCTTTTAAGATTTTAACTAGGCCTTCAACAACTGAAGAGCTATTCATTCAATAGTCTGCGGAAGTATGACGCTGATTAATTTGTAAAGAATTTTTACAATTGGTTACACACACGACATAACTGCATGCGTATGAGCATTTCATGATTTGACCTGCACCCTATTTGCATAACACATAAACAATCTCGATCTGATTCATTTTAAAGGATATTGTTAATCCATTGCTTCATATGTTCGAAAAAAATGTCTGCTCAAGAACGTAAATAACGCAATGAATGTTGTTGAACTGTCAAAATGAAATCCATTGCTACTGATAGTGATTTACGCAATTACCAGCTTACAAACTCCTCACATTTGTAAAAAAAGAAAATAATGAAACTCAACAAAAGGGGGACCTAAATGAAAATTAATAACAGTAAGTAAAGAGTTCATTTGCGGTTATAACTGGGGTAATCTATTTTTATCGTACAGTGGGCCTTTCTAGCCACCTCACGTAGTGACAGGGTCATCGCTGTCACGTCGTCGTTATTGTGTGTTAAGCATGATATCTGCACATTCCGTACGCATGGACCAAGTTCCCACCATTTTGGCCTTTCCGCGCCATTTTAGAATTCACTTCAAAAATAAAATTTTAGAATTCTAGAATGCTTTTTTAAACGTTTGAAACTGTAAACGATAGGTCGTTGATCGAATTAGTTTTCTATTTTTAGAAAGTCTGTTTTTGTTTTTTTTTTTCTTGTAACTTTTGTAATACGTTGTGGTCTCACTATAGTTTAAATTCAATTTTCTTACGTTTTCTTTCTTTTTTTTTGCAATTTGCGTTCGTAACAAGTATGTTACAGAATTGTTATCATTAAACTCGTCAATACTACCCTCTTAAGTTCATATAACTAAACAATATAATTTCATGAAATATCAATCAATAGTTAGGTATATTGAATTCGCGAGCTACCCTGGCGATTCCCCTTTAAAACGTGGCTTGCGGTAGGAGTACTGGTAGAAATCGACACGTAAGGAAAAAGCCTTATGGCCCCTCCTTGTGACTTTCTCTCTCTCTTTTTTTATTATATTCGAGTGTGTTTGCGTGGGAACATCACGTAACTTCGTTCCTGACAGGGATCCCCCGACCGTACACGTTTTTTTATTATTGTTATTACTTGTGTATGTCATTTGTCCATTTTTGATTTTGAAACGCACTCACTAGCTCATCTATCTTAAGATATTACATTTTGTAGCACCATCAAATAAACAGCCGATAAAAAACTCACAGTGAAAACTTAGGTGAAATGAATGACAGCTTATTGAAAGCTCCCTTCACCTTATTTTTCACGGTGAGATTTAGATTACAGAATAGACCGACAGGTGGAATGTCAGTTCACTTCAAACTCACTTTACATAAGATATCACGGTGAGAATTTTACAGAATATACCGGCTTATAACCCAACACGCTAAGACGTCATACCTTGTACCACAACATAACTGGAGTATAAAGATTACCCTCAGATTATTAGGTCAGAGCAAACGACACTGAGATTGCACCACGGCGCGTATGGCCGGTAATAAGGCCATAAGCGGTGCCAATAACCGTCCGTGGCCGCCAGGGTACGTGTTTCAATGATCGCGGACTATATGTTATGATGGATTTTATTAAGTTGGTCATTGGCTATAGTGGGACAGTTAAGGTGTAATTTTTAGCTGATCTAAAATTGATTCTAGATTGAATTAGAATTTAATATAACTAGGAAATCATAAATGAGCATGCTCATTTTCTCTTCTTGTTTGATTTATATATATATATATTTGTATAAAACTCGATGTTGCCTCGAATCGCAACACCTAAAGTGTCATCACTGTAGGTGTCCTTAGACAGGATCCTTTTCCAATTGATGACTTTCATGTCATTAAATTTATATACCATCACACCCCTGCAACTACAACAAAGAATAGCTACATAATATGCGGTGTTTTTTTAAATAAAAGTCACAATAAAATTTCTTCTACAAGCAAGTAGTATGCCGTTGCATATTTATTAAAATTAATCAACGAAACCGACTGCTCATAACAATATAAACCCCACCATTCGTCGTATCAACTTCCCAACTGCGGTTACAGAGGTCTAAATTCATTACGATACCAATATAGTTTGACTCCCAACCCTTGCAATTAATAATAATAACTAAGGCAGGCCTGTTCCTAATTTCCGTCTTATGAATAATATGAATTTCATACTTCTCGCTTACAATTAATCAATTTGTGGAAAGCTGTGGTTGAAGACAAGCCTGAAATTCACTATGGTTGGTATTAGTTGACAGATGGTATTGAATAGCAGTCCCTTCGTATCAAAGAGATTTTGACATTCAGACGCACCCGAAACAAATGACAGTCCAAATTGACAGTTCCACAGCGTCCATTGCGCCAAGTGTTTTCTGAATGAACCTTCTTCATTTTAAAAAAAGGTCGATGAATATTACTGATGTGTCAAAAGACAAGAATTTGAGATTAGATGCTGGTTAGACTTAAACCGACCTTAGAGTTCATCCCACGAAAGAAATCCCGTGGCAATAAGTCAATCAGACAGGCAAGGAATATTATTATATTGTATAGTTAGACATTAATTGAGCATACTAATTAGTTCCCAGGTTTGAGGTATTTAGTTAGAGGTTTCACAGCTTAATTATTAGCTTTCATGTGAATCCCCTTTTCTATAGTTACTGTTTAACCGATCAAGGCCGGCGTGGCCCATTACAATACATAGAAAAATCAATTGTGTCTCATTAGCGGTAATCAAATTAACCTTCTGTGAATACTCTGATCTAACCTTGGATTAATATTGAAGTTTCTTATACAACGTGTAACGTTAAATGCGCAAAACCTCATACACCCCAAATATATTGAGTTAAAAGCATAATACAATGACCAAAACTATTTTTTTTTAACCTAACTATTATTATTAAGAAACCGTGTTGATCCTAGCATTACTTTATGCATTCAAATTGAGTCTTATTGCCTTGAAATAAGACTTAATTTTCTTTGGCTCAATTGGCAGATAGTATGGCAAAATACATAATTTTTGAAAGAAAAACCTATATTAAAATTTACTGAAATCGATTCAGTAGTCAATTATGAACAAACTATTTTCAGGTTTTGCGCATTTAACGTTACACGTTATAGAATTAATTAAACTGTTAAATGTTTTGAGACTAGACATAAAGAATTCGTTGTTGATGCTTACCGATGATATCAGAAAAGAAATAAATACTTATTTGCTAGTATTATTTTTCTTCCTCGTCTTCTTAGCGTGCCGATATGGCAATCTAAATAATATCAACTCAGAATTTGGGCCGAAGTTGGCACCTTGAGTAGCGTCCATCAGTTCCAGTTAAGTGCAACCACAGACTACTATTTATTTTGTGTTTTTGTTTTTATCTATCGTTTATTTTGCGACTTTCTTTGTTATTTGTTCACACAAACGACCAAACTCAGAGTTCGAAGGTAAATCCACGCTTGTATCAAGCAGGAGAAAAGCAGCCAAAACCAATATCATAACGCCACGGGCAACGATCCTAACAACGTTTTTTTTCTCTCTCATTTTCATATTCCGTTCTCAAAACGGTGCACTGGGCCCGCGTGGTGGATTACGACCAACCCCCTCTCACACAAAGGAGACCTCTGTCTCAGCAGCGGGAACATTATAGACTGACTGTTATTTTCGCATTCACCATCTTTGTATTCGGGTGCAATTTCCGTGACCCACCACTGCGAAGGCCATATAAGGTCAATCATAATTCTTCTAACGCAAATCAATAATTGCACCAACAACATAATAAACAAACTTCGTATGCACTGCGCATACGCCATGTAGGTACTATGAACCAACACAATCAATTGCTCGCTGGTCGGCAAATGTCAATTACAAAGCAATCAGATATAAATAGCGTGTAATAACAGTAAATCACTGGCTTGTTACTATAATATACAAGGATTTATTTATAGTATAGGTTGTTTCATAATTCGTGTAATATCGTCGAAACTCGTGAACTGCTAATGGATATCAATAAAAACAGCGCTATAAAACCAGCTTATTACTGTCCCACTGACTACAGTCGGACAGTATTAAGCTGCTGCTAGGCTGCTGCCAAGCTGCTGCTGCTGCTCTCAAGGCTCGAGCATTGAACACCGCGCTTGCTTTTTCGTAATTTAAAGAATGTTCACAGTCTGAGGGGCAGTTCTCGTAATTTTAAGAACGTTCACAGTCTGATCTCAGTCTCAATCTGTCAAAAATACCTCTAATTTCCCTACATTTTGACAAGTTTTTGACATTTGTTTGTCGCCGAGATGAGACTGCGACTAGATTTTGAACGTTTCAAATTACGAGAATTATCCTTCAGGCTTTTCTTACGATGTTTTTCTCTCTCTTAAGTCAGTAATGTCCAAGATATACTCAGAAAGTAGAAAAAGTCATATTGGTACTTGCCCGGAAAGCCAACCCCGACATAGTTTAATATAGGCTAAGCAGATGATGGTACTTGCCCGGATTTCAACCCATAACCTCTAGTGTGAGAGACGACAATGAACCGTCAAGACAGAGGCCGTCAAAAATAAGGCTGCCAAGCCAAGCTATAAACTGTACTACGGCTTCTGTCGCGAGGACGGTCAACTGGCTTGCCAGTCTTTCATAGATAATAATTATATTATCATTTATCACAATAAATTATCCCCGATCCCTATTTTAATAATATTAATAATGTATCTTGCGATAGATTCAATTTGTATTAGTACCTGACCTACCTGATAAAATTTATTAACAAACGAATCCAATAAATCATAATTGACTACCTACTTAAAAAAACTTTACTGGATGTTACCTAAATGAATTTGTGGAATATAAATTTACTATAATGTATGACGTAACACACCGCCATGTTGTTTTGGACATTTTGACTAAGGGCCAGTGTTGAATGGGTGGAGTGCAGTGTTTATGCTGCACAGTGTGAATGAAGCCGTAAATTCCCTTCGGTGGAAGTATTATCAGGTTTTGCCGTATATGGGCAAAAAGAGACCGTTAATCTAGTTATGGTGAGTTAGGGCTACATATTGTACCGTGTAGGTATTATTTATAGGCACGGTTGGCCCTTAGAATTTAATTGACATGTGACTTTAAGTAACACAAATCTTAAGTTGCTCGAAAAATTGCTTCAATCGTGAGACTTGAATGAAATATAGCGCTCTGAACACTTAAATGTCAAAACCCTCTGAGTTTGTAACGTTTTTTAGAAATTTTCATACAATAATGTACTTTTTAGGTTTATCTTGGACATAACTGACATCGGTAAAGGAAAACATCGTGAGGAAACCTGGGCTTCTAGTTAATATACGTCTGAAATGGTCAAACCGTCTTGAGCAAGCCTGGTGATCAATGCTTGTGCTTTTTCTGTATAAGAGCCCTTTGCCCTGGGGGGATAATAAAAGGCTGGAATTATTAATATTGTAATAACAATGCTGAATGCGATCGAACATAAAAATTCACCTAGCTTTCGAATTTTCCCGATTTTCTACTCACAGCCAACCATAAGTGTTCACCGTTACATTATCCCCAGATGTTTATCAGAGTGTCCCACTTTTAATTTCACGTGATTTCACACTGATCACATGTATCTGAGTCCTATTGTTCTCACACTCATATAAACTTGCTTTTAATTGACAGTTTGTATGGAAGTAACGGTTGGTCTGATAACGATTTACAATCGATATAATATTTCGGTTACTTTCAGTGCGCTATCGAATGTCAAAGATAAAGAGGTTTCTTATTTTTTTGTCGATGTTTTTTTCTCAATAAACTTCTTATGTTTAATTCATACTGCTGATGACGTAAGTTTCCATACCGATCGCAGTCATGAATGAAAACTTCAGTTTCAGTCTTTTGAGCCTTCCAAAATAATGCCGACTTGGCTACAAATGCACGTAGAGAGTTTGAGAGTTTTTTTTTTATTTTTTTTACTTTTTTTTTGCGAGTTTGAGCCACTCCTTCAGCAAAACTAATATATTTTTTAGTAACGCAGTCTTGGAACACAAATGAAGTTGTAACTCACGAGTAAATCAAATTAATCTGCGTAGAAGAAAAACTATTTAAAATATACATTCATGTCGTTACACTTATATTGTTCTTGTTCTTCATCTAATTAAACAATATATAATAAAACAACATTGTCTGCGCCTATTGGCCTACTTTAAAACAAGCTTCTGAATATACCTATCAACACTAATAATTTCATCAGAACGCGCGTCTATCACAATGGAACATCTAAGCAAAAAAAAATTAGACAATATTTTAATAAATATCCTCTTTTGTCCTAAAAAAATCTCCCTCTCGCTCCAGACATTGGACAAAGCATTCGTGCAAACATTTATAAAAAGTTAAGCATTTCGTTTTTCTCGGCACGATTGTCCCTCCCTTTTAGGGCGTAACAAGAGGACATTTGCATTTAATGGATAGCCTAGCAAGGATATCATTTCTGCACTGTTATAGGTTTAATAAGGGAATACTTATTTTGTGACGTTTTTGTAATAATGTTGTACAATCCTGTTGATCCCGTATTTGAGGCTAAAGCGTCGGGCTCGGGGTAGCCCGCGAAATTAAATTTTTCTTACATTTTTTGCAATTTGTAGGTCAGTTTCAGATTGTAAGTTGATATAAATATGATTCGCAGCCGTAACAAATATTTATTTACTATAATCATAAAAATCATCAATCATTAAATGACTATTCATGAAATACTACACTGCTTTGTGATCGTGAGAATATAGATATATTTAGTTTTTTTTCATTTATCCTGTCATTAAAATTAATTATCTTTTTGTTTGCACGTGTTTCTGTGACAAACAAACCTATTTTTCTTTTCTTTCAAATCATGACATTTGAGGACAAATCTAACTCAAGCAGTTGTATTGCTGAACCTAATGATTATAATTATGTAAAGCCGAATATGTTACCTGACTTAGAAAAGTGTAACACCGAATAACACGTCCCCGTAACTTTACTAATACGAAACACTTAACAACGAATGCACGCCACCACAAAAAACTCAACGCATATTTTCCTTTAATATTTCAAAAGCCATTAAGTATTATCAATTATTTCGAGTAGACCTTAAATGATAATAATAACGCTTATGAACATAATATAAATAATAAGACTCGACTCTATCGAGTCTATTAAAATTTTTGGAATCGTAAAAGCTCACTTTCAATATCGTTTATTCAAAACGTTCACTATACTCTTTTTTTTCCAAAAAATCAAACGGTTTGTTTCGCGAGACGACAAGTCGCATAAAACCTCGGGCTTCGGACCTCGTATAAATTCTTTGGGTACGTCGACTTGGATTCTCTGAGCTATTATTTGAAAGCATGTGCCCTTTGCAGACTGCCTTCAATACCTTTATTGTTCGTCCCTATACGCTCTGGCCCTTTGTGTCTACCCTTCAAGAGAGGGCAAACGGCAAGAGTGCTTAACTCCGTTTTTTATTTTTCTGCGCAAATCGTTTATGCAAAAAAAAAAGAACAAATTGTAGCTTTGAAAGAGTCAATTTCTTCGAACAATAAGAGCTCAGTAAATCTTGCATCAGATATCGATTTCAAATAACAATATAATGGAACAATGTAACGAACAGGTCCAAAAACATTTAACACGCTATTGCGAGTTCTATGATGAAATAACAATATTTATCCAAGTAAAGACTCTAACAACTGGAACACCTAACGGCAAAAACATATTCTGTACTTACATAATATTGTTCCTTGGACACTTAAGAAGTAAGTAGATATCCTCCTGTGACTAACACACTCCTAGAAACTCCAAATGGCAAATAACAAAATAATTCCAAGAAAAATAATTGAAATATCTAAGTTGACAAAATTACGATTTTTGATTTACCTCCTTTTAACTCTCAACCGTGGCCTTGTGTGAGGGTGAAAACTAGTTTTTAACTTTAGTCGAGTAAGAATAGAGTTGATTCTCCTTCGTATTTTATGAATACGGTTATTAGGTGGAATTAGCCGAAGTTCCGCGACACACGTGCGAGCGATTACAATGGATTAAGAATTTCTCCCTTTCTATACAAAATTTGATCTATTGAAGCGTGGAGTTAGGAAGTTTGATAAATTAGTCTATTAGAAGTAAATAATATAAAGTTTCGATAGTCACTTATTTATTGTTGTTGTTTTTGTTTCAGGTAAGTACTTCGACTTTCGAGCAGTTAACCCCTTTCTACTGGAGCACGTAAGTGGAGTTAGAGAGTGTTTGAGAATCATTTGTTTGCGACTTTTCAAGTAGTTCTAAATCTGATTTGCTCCTCGCCAAATTATGTGAAAATACACTTGAAAATGGAAATACAATAGGTACGAGAGAATTGCCAGCATTGTGGTGATTTAATTATAAACAAACAGCTAGTTGACATGGTAGACTCACGAGTCCTATTCTTGCCACACTCACTGTCATTCCTTAACTCTATTTATTTAGTCGTCACATTACTTTTACAAATTGGTAATGAGGTATCCTTGGTCCTTGTGGTAATTTTAATTAGACTCTTTGCCGCTGTGTGACGCTTATTATTAAATTAGGTGTTAAAACAGATAGTTCCTAGAACGAGGCAAATGGTAGAGAAAGATGATTCTGCCCTTATCCGCATGTCAAAATTATATAAGGTATTAGGACTGCTACTGACAAAAGAAAATTGTTCTACTTCTTACTCTAGGCAAATTTTGTTATTACTGGGAGATCTGAAGTCTAAATCTAAGCCTAGGCCTATATTTTAGAACTCCAGACCCCCCAATATAACACATGGGAAAGGTTGTCAAAGTGGTATATGTAATTGCGACACTCTAGGCAAAGTACCTCGTGGTGGATTATGACCCACTCCTTCTCACACAGAGGAGGCATGTGTCCCAGCAGTAGGAACATTATAGGCTGATTGTGAGGCAAAGTACATGCAACATCCGCTAACCGGATGTATTACCCAGATAAGCTAACTAAACGAAAGTGATGCAGAAAACAATTACGTTAGATATCGGCTGCGATATCGCCTCGGTATCGGTCGTCAATCGCGGCCACCTGACCCACGATTTGATCGGCGTAATTATAGTAAATATACATCATATAATAATATACACAGTTGGATTATCGGCACATCTTGAGTTCAGGAGATGTAAGCACCGGATATAATTGTGTAAGCTGGTGTAAGATATAAGAGGTATCAATGTATGTTCCGTGACGAACAACGATGAGCAAACTGTTCATAGATCTGTTGTCAATATACTTAATGCAGAGCAAGGAAATAAACCAACCGACAGATTTGATGAGAATTTACGAAATTAACTTTCGGGGGAAACACCAGGGTAGCCCGCGAAATTTAAATTTTCTTCCGTTTTTTGCAATTTGCAGGTCAGTGTCAGGTTGTATTTTATTTTTTTTTATTATTATGAGCCTGTTATGTCCCACTGCAGGGCAAAGGCCTCCCTCCCGTCTTTCCATATTCTCCTGTCTCTTGCTACATCTGGCCAATCCTTTAAATAGGCGTCCAATTCGTCACGCCATCTCTTTCTGGGCCTACCGCGTCGCCGATTCCTGTTATTCGGAACCCAGTCAGTGGCTACTTTACCAGTCAAGTTGTATGTTGAACAAAATATGATTCGCGACCGTAACAAGTATGTATTTACAGAATTATCATTAAACTCATCAATACAACCCTCCAAGTTCATATAATCCTATTGAATGACTATTTCATGAAATATCAATATACAAAAACGTCAGAAAATTTGGATATCGCGGGCTACCCTAGAGCTTCCTTCTTAAAAGGAATACTCCTAGATAATAATTACTATAAAACTTACTCTATGGCAATACTGCTTCACGATAATATGAATATTAATTGCCTAAAGTACAATTATCGCTTGCTGCCTAAATCTTGACCCAAACCCAAAATGCTTGCAGCGAGTGTTACACCCGCCCCTGACGAGCCCCGGAGATACAGCCAGCAAGATAAACATGTCCACTCTACGAAAACTGTTTACTTTGACGCCGTTGTGACGCTTTCGGCACCCATCGGCTATAATTCGTAGGTACGGGACCGAATCGATCATCTAACGCACTTAATTGTAATCGTGTAATTTGGGACCTATTACGGACGTGTGGGATGCCATTGATTTGGTAATGGGACGTTATCACGGAGAAGTGGACGTTTTAAGAGTAGTGTTTGAGATTGTGATGGATAAAACATAAACAGTCAACTACTCTGTGTCTTGCTTGAAGAGTTTCATAGAAGTAAACGGTACTGTTGGGAATACGAATAAAGACAAATTGGAATCTTAAACTTTTCCCTATTCAGTACCTACTTACTGCAATGTTTCTACTATTAAATGTTAGTTCTAATGCTAAAAGGCACAGAAACATCGACCACAAATAATTTTAAATGATCATAACTTACGTTAGAACATAAACTACTGATAACTATCTCTATCTGCATAAGACATAGCTTAATGTCATCATACTAAACGGCCCGGACCTTTGAAAAGCGCCGAAAGACAGAAAGATATAATCTAGCCATTAGGAATGTATGTCAGAACAATACAGAATAAGCACAAGTAACTTTCCTTTGTTTGCTGCACCCTAATGATGGGTAATCCTGCCAATCTCTTATAAAAAGGGAACGTACCCTTAATTCCTCGCAACACAAGTAAGCCAACAGGAGTTGTTAGTAATGAATGGAGAAGCAGGAAAAATATACGTTCAGCCTTTCTTAACATACGTGGGAGGGAGGAAAATGACAATAAAAATGTTTATGAGAATGTAATGGGATTAGAAGAAATGGAGTATTTATAATATCTTATTGGTAATAATGTTCCGGCCTAATTAAATAATAAAGTTGTCGATAAGAGACTCGTAATTTCTGATCATGATGAAAAGTTGTGTTCTTGAGGTAAAATTATTATATTCAATGCAGAACTTCCAGATTTTCTCGAAGGATTTGTCTCGATTTCAACTTATTTAGCTTATCTAAAAATCACTCTAACTTGCTCAAATTAATACATCTTTGATTTAGACGAATCCTTCAGATGGATAAGAACAAGGAAACTTGTCCAAAAAATTAAAATCACGACCAAATGCAAACGTTCGAAGCAAGTGCATGAAATAATTAAGAGAAATCGCGACTGGAATCGAGATTCACATACATATTTGCAGCAACCGACTGATAGATAGAAGCTGAATGATTTTATGACCAATTAGCGCATTGGAAACCGCCATAGGAGATTATGTTTGAAACTCAAAGTGGTAAAGTGGACTAGTTTTTAATCTTAGACTCCCTGGGACTTTATCGGCGTGTAATTCTATATCTCCTGCTTTGTAAATGTCAACGGTACGGTGTAAGCGTTTAGTTGGACCTATTATGGTTGTTGGGTCAGCTGTATTTGTTTTTCTTCATTCGTTTCTTTATTATCAACTGTTTTTATATCGGTTAGTTAGGTTGATAGTATCAGACGATATAGCTAACTCATGTAATTGTAAAATGTTTGCTGCCATAATTATCCTAAATAGCATTAAAAAATCTCACGATGTCAGTCAACATTCACTTGTCCAAACATAAATTAAATAAATATTTGCTTGAACACGTTTTGCCAAAAATCTTATTTTCCATTCATGTTGGCCAACCCTAGAGAAGATACCGGTACATCGTGTGAACGTTTTAACTTTACGATCGAAAATTACTAATAAAAGTGCACAAAATTACATTTTTACATTTCCGTTTATAATCGTAAAGTGATGTCTTACTCGATTTTATGCTTTTTGCTTGCAAATATGGAAGTGACGACATACCTTTTTGTAGGTAAAGAATTAAAATTTCACCGTTATAGCTTGTGGTTTGTTTAACACGTAGTCCACTTAAGATCAGGCGTAAAATTTTATTGAAAACGTTGACAAGGATCTGGTAAACTTTCGTAATTTATTGGAATTGGAATATAAAGTGAAAACAACAATATGAAACTTTTCTCAGTTCTTAGTTTCTAAGTATTCAGCTATGATTTTGTCTTTGAACATAAATGTATCTAATTTGTAACCACTTGAGTAACACAAAGCCCTGAACAAACAGAAGATGTAACAGTCTTAACGATGCGTTTAACAAGAAAATTACACTTTAAGTTACACCTTCGTTTTGCTTTTACTTAAGTACTAAAGCTCTTTCTATAATACAATGTTTATCTTATACTTTTCCGATTACACAACACCCAGTCGCGGGAGTCCGTTCGATTTACACATTTTATTTAAAAAAAACGCATTACTTACAGTATTACCGTTACTTTAATTATGAGAAACGAAAACATCGCCTTTTAAAGAAAATCAGACTTTATATGCAATAGTATATTGCGGCACATAAATTACAGGCTGATGAATGTCCATCACGAGTTTGGCAGTTTTATCTCTTATTTTAAAGTTTACTTTTCGTTTCGATTTCCGACGTTTTGAACACTTGTGGGTGAGTGTGAAAGTGTCGCATAGTGGCAGTTGCTGAATATATCTTCACAGTATATTTATCTGTATTTCTTCAGTTTATAAGCCTACCTGGCTGGAGGCCTCAATTACCCGTCTCTCCGCTAGTCCAATGCTTACTCTAGGATGCATATCCGATAGGCTCTTAAATCCTTACCTATCCTACGGGCACGTCCTCCGTCCTCCCTACCAATTACCGCGCCCCTCGGTCTATTCCTTGATATGCAATGGTCGTTGTAGCACCATGAACATTGAGGCTACAGGAGCTAGTGCGAATCTTGGGCTTCATTCGATTAATCGAGTCTAGTTTAACCACGCTGGGATCGGTGCAATTCATTCATTCATACATATATGACCTGGCTGGAGGCCTTAATTTGTTAAGGCATAGACAAGGATAGTCCGGCCAAGCAGCCGACAACCTCCTAGTTTGACCTACGAGATGAGATTTCTAAACAAAAATGATTTCTAATGCAATTCCCAAAAAATAAAAAACTTCTTCAACAGGCGTATTTCTTTTTTTGAGTAAGTTGCTCCTAGTTTTTAATTTTTAAATACTTCGTCTACTTTTTCCCCTATATCTGTAATAAAAAAAAAACATTTATTTCGAGCAACATTAACTCATATGTGGAGTACACACAAATACAGACAACATACCAAAAATAATAAAATAAATAAAATAAAATGAAAAATAAAATAAAAAATGATGAATGATAATGTAATAAATCTGTCAACTCTCCGTATTTTAAATATTTTATCAGCGAAAAGAAATTAAAAACAAGTGTATTGCAATTATTGGAACTTGTAAGTAAGTTGGTATTAACTTAAAATTGGTGAATTATTTATTACTTCTTGCACGTCGAAATGATAAACTTAAAGCGAGAATCCAACCTGAGGCAGGTCAATCGGTATAGGCAGAAGTAAAAGAACATGACTAGATCACAATTATCAAAACACAATCTGATGGCATTCTTTACGTGCTAGACAATGTCAATTAAACACAACTAACTACAAAAGTGACCTCGATTGTAGATGGACACACACGATGCAGATGAAGCATGAATAGGAAAGCGAAATAACAATAAAGCTATTTTACACGAAAAATAACTGCTTGTATAAAACTTCGATACGGTAAAAACTCGGGGGCTAGATTTGCTATAGGGTCCCATAACAACTCTATCATCATTCAGTTTTGAGTTTAGATATTCTGTTCCATTTTTATAACTTGACCAAAGAGATGATGGCTGATACAGACGAAAGTCGCGTCCGCTACTCCTCTAATTTGCGCTCACAATCACGACGACAGCTACCCAGATTTCTCATCAAGTAATTACATAACACGATTCAGTATTGAGTTATGACTCTGTAATTGCAATATTATCGATATACTACCGAATCATCAGGTTTTGACCCCACCGATAATTATAGCCCAAGTCAAAAATTATGTTTTCTTTGTTTATTTTAAAGGTCTTAATTAAATTTTATTTATGTCTCATAAACTTGGATTGTAATTAATAGTATCGTCCATATACAGTTACAGATGAAGAAACAGGTGTTTAATGGGTTGTTATTATTTGGCTAATAACAGGGATTAAGATAGAGGTAATATAAATTACGAAATCCAGCCATAAAATATCTATTGATGTTAGCAAAGCGCCTACGAGTTGGCATTAAGTGGCGCCTACATATTTAATTGAACTACCGGGCAAATTCTACTGAAAGCTCTTACGTCATCTTTAGGATTTACTTTGCAAACTGATCAGGATTTGTAATCGGTTTCTTCATCATCTCTTTCTTTTGTTATTTTGCAGACACTATCCATTTATCTCTTTCGGCAATATTTGTCAAGTCCAAGACAATTTCTTGATTCCCATTAAACTAAGACTTCTGCTGTTTTATTTTTTTGTCTTCTATGTATAATCTTACGTAAACACATCCAACCATGTGTACCTAAAGTCACCTAATTTTTCACCTACATACCAACAAATAATTACTGCATAATCTGACGTCCAAATCTAAGCACAGTTCAGACCCATATGATTGCTGGTTCAATCATAGTTTGACAGTTTAATATAGCTCTGTTTAATATCAGCTGCCAATATGATGGCAACGTAGTATTAAAACCGTCGGTGAATACAGTATCAACCTTGTTGAAATGATTAATCTGATTGATAAGGATGGTGCTGAATGAGCAATTTGCCTATCTGAAGATATACTAAAGATTAGTGTTGTAAATACTTTGGCAGTTTTAGGAAAGGTTATTCCCATCTCTTGGTGGCTGAAGATGTTTATCCCAACCTAGTTTCATATCATCTCTACTCGAAAACCTGTTTTTCTGATGTTACATGAAGACACATAAACAACTCAATATTTCCCAAGTCCCTCCCAACCCTTTATCAAACATCAGTACTAGGCCAACTGATTTGTTTATCGTTCGTAAACCAATAAGGAACGTCGGTAGCTCCCTTATTGGCACAAATTGTGCTCCTACTGAACGACAAACACAATTTGTGCCCCCTGTATCTACTTGTTTATATCAGACAGCCTTGTACACGTGCTTTATCGATATATATGTATACTTACATATCTTGGAACGAATTGTGTACAAACAAGAATTGTTTTAAATATTTCATGGAAAGTAGGCTGATCTAGAATCGAAGGTTACTGTCTAAGATTGAGAACAGAACAAAATTATATGGCTACATCTAATACTAGGTATTTATAGAAGGAAAGATTCAAGGATATAGAACAACTTTTGGAATATATGAACGATACTCATAAACGTTTTGATTTCAATATATTTACTAACGTGTCTATGCCCAGCGTAACAAGTAGCTTTACCGAAAGGGCACATGAACCGGACAACCATGGAAACCTGTGATGGGACACACACATGTAAAGGCAACGTGCATATAAAATCAAAGATTTTCACAGGCTCGCACCCACTCTAAAATCAAATAGGCAAATATTGATAAAATGCAAAGCCGATAAACTTGGCAGATGTCTCAGTGTTCAGGAGGCACCCTCCCATATAATTTAATGTCGTAGGGGGAATCACAATAGCTCCTTTGTGCCCGAGGGAAATCGCTTCTTCATCCGCGTTTTTACAATGTCACCGCAAAACAAGCGAGCATCGCACAGTCGCCGGCTGGAGGTGAACTGTACATTATTATACATTAAGAAGCTAGGGAGATAAATAACTGGAATATTTACTTAAGCACATACATATTTATAGCGTTTGGTTTTACGATTTTCTTTTTTTGCTACGTTTCTGTTCGCGCTTTGTGAATAATTGTCTATACTGTTTTTGTTTCTGTCGCCACAGCTAGAAAAACACAACACATTTTAGTATCTCCTAAAGGATTTTTGGTATGTGGTTGAACAGTAAAAAACCTACAATCTATTTAGAACCCAGTAATCATAATCGAGTCTATTCATCCAAAAGTACAATTCCCGTAATCAACATGTATATTTCAGAATTCAATCCCCAATTCGAACATTAATCTCTCAGGTAAGTAACTGAAAGTCCAAAGCAATAAATTAAAGTTGGTTACATCGAATCATCACGTCTCCAAACCGCATTGTTCCCGCCTTCATAATTCTAATTTAGGAAAGGAAACACTTGGCGTTGATTCACAGGGAATCGGTACTGAATAATTAATGGGGTTCTGGGGAGCAGCGCCGACTGAATGATCACTGTTGGCAGATCTATTGACGCTACTATGGAAGACTAACTCGATCGTCGGCCGAAACAAGTGAAAGATTAATGAAATACTTACATATGACATTTGACATTTTAGAATCTAGTTTGCCTTCGTTCCGAAAGCCAAAAACAATTTTAATCAAAGAGTTCGGAAAAGAACTTTTAGATTTCGAAGTCATTCAAAGAGATGAAGATAAACATGTCAGAGAAACTATGGGTGAGAGTGTTATATGCCCTGAAAACGACCTAAAGGTCACAGTGATATTTGAAGTAATCGCCAATGAAATTATAGATTTTAAAACATCATTATAGGCAATTCTGTAAGAAATAAAGTTGTTAAACAAAATTTTGTGTTGTATCGTTAATTTTGACTGGATGCTGTGTTGTTAATACGGTTGGCTAAAGCATCAATATTATTGTTAGATACTTAACAACTTTGGCTAAAGCATCAATATTATTGTTAGATACTTAACAACTTTGTACCTTTTCTATAAAATTCTCACAATACTTTCCAACAATCTTGAAAACAGTGATGTAGTTTCAAACTAATTTCAATTCAGAACAATATTAGGTACTGAAACATTCTGGCAAAGTACAATACGGTAAACTCACAACTCTCAAAAAGAAAAAGATGTTATCGTACTGTTCAAAAGTCAGGTAAATATCAGACCAATTTCGTTCATAGTAGAAAATAAACGGTTTCATCGCAAAGGCGGCTACGAAGGGGTTAAATTAGTATTTCCTTAATTTTTAATACTTAAGTTTTTCCACGTTTTATAGAGCCGATTGTGAAGCAAGATTTGGGTGAATTTCTTCTACACCTACAGTATATTTTCTCAGTCTGACGGGTTTCTTACCGGGTTATTTGTCGACCCACTCGCAAATCTCTGCATAATATAAAATGCAAAATCTTTAGAACTCTCATTTTGAACGTGAGAACTGGCGCGATCCGTTTTTTGTGTTTTCGTTGTTTGGCTTTGTTTTGCTTTTGTTTGGCTTTTAATTAGGAACGTTGTATATCTTAGCTACAATAATAGAATGATAGACCTACATTTTCAAGGTTTCTTCTCATCTGCTAATTTCAAAATAAAACGTACAAGTTCACATGGACCTAAAAAAATACAATGCAATAGACACTCAAGACATACTCGGACACATAGTAGGGGTCGATGGTAGAATGGACCACCGTTACCGTTTTACCCACTAGTTTAATCAGCACCCGTCTACAAAATCTCTTACTATGATTGATAATTGATATACATTCAATATGATTGCACCCAGAGCACTGTTTCGTTTTAAATGTCCATCTTCGTTTATCTTCGACGTCCTATTTAAGGGATGCTTTTATCTATAGAGAAAGGACTAAATGACGGTTTAAATTTTATCGCAAAAGCACAGACCAAAAGATTGGAATTCGCAAAAGAACCTAACAGAGTAATTTGAAACTCTTCATTTGAAATTACGAACAAATTTTTCCGAGGTGTCCCCACATATTTCGAATTTCCAACGAAGAAGATTCGGAATATTTTTCCTTAATTTTTCATTCAGCTCAGTGGGGCACTGAATCCCTCGGGTTTGCTTTTACTTAACAGAAACCTTATTTAAAATAAACAGGCTGGTGTAAACGGGCTACGTGCCTAAAATTCTGAACGCGTCGATACCGGTGTATTATTTTCACTGGCAATAAAATGAACGCGACCTAAAATGTGTTTTTTATTTGTTTTAACTTCTCTTTATTTATTTTGCGGTGGTTATATGTATAGAGGTGTGTCGATTGTATCTATTGTGTGCTGAGGTATTGACTTATCTTTTTGCTTGTCATGATATCAAGATACCCGCACTTGTTGATACAGCTCATGTTACTTTCATTTTTCGTCAGCCAAATATGTACTGAATTCGACGTTGAATGTTTCATTTCTCTTTTTGCTCCAAATATCAATATTGATTTCAGATATGAACTTGCAATTTAGTTAATACAGGCATTTATACTGATACTTTGAAGTAACACCAGGTGCGAGTCACTTATAATTCTACGAGCAAGCTTAAGCAAATTGAGCTAATTCAATAATTCCTTTACGAGGTTTCAGACATAATAAACCCGATCGATCTGTCGCGAACAACGCAACGTAAACGTTTGCAGTAAACGACGCCTACTGGCGACCCAACCGAACAAATCCAGGTTTACGACTTTGTTACAAACGAAATCTTTAATTTTACAACAGTTTATGATAATAAAGACGTTACGAAACTAATTTATTGGTAACATGGCGATGAAATTGGGAATAAATATAATTTACTAGCTGCGCCCCGCGGTTTCACCCGCGTAAGTTTTGATCCCGTGGGAATATCGGGATAAAAAGTATCCTATGTGTTATTCTGATGTATAAGCTATATTACTGTAAAGTTTCATCAAAATCCGTTCAGTAGTTTTCGCGTGAAAGAGTAACAAACATCCATACATCCATACATACAAACTTTCGCATTTATAATATTAGTAGGATTGAACTTATTATTGCTTCCTTGATTTTTTTTTCCTAGTGTTATTTTGTTTGCTGCCAAAAGATATATAGTGCCACCTCGCATTTTCTTCTTGTTAAAGTAGTAATTTCGCGCAGCTCTGTATATTCAGAACCACGTATTTTCTAGGTTTAAAATTATAGCTAGTTCTTGGGAGGTCAGTTAAAAAATAGGTGTTCTAAGATCTAATTAAGATCAATATTCAAATTCGTTCAGCAATTATACTGACAGCCAGCTGCTAACAATTTTATAATTATAATTAAACTATAGTTTCAAGAACAAATATTTATCAATCTCGACCATCAAGAACTTGGTTCTTGCATTGCTTACTACAACAAGATTATTTAGATTGTTTATCTAACAGTACTGTACCTAAAGGTGAGGTGTTTGCTAATAATAACCGAGTTACTGAGGTCAACAAGTATATAAGGATCAGTTTCAAGTGTCCACTCAATTTGGTCAAGAGTACCAGGTTGAGTTATTTTATGTAGACTGTACCTGCATTTCTGACGTCTGACTCTTCATGTTCACAAGTCTTGCAAAATTATCAAGCAAAATCTCGTACACAAGCTCAGGGCGTTCAAGACATGATTCTATAACAAAACATAACAATCGATCAGTCTTTCGAGGTCATATTCGAATGAACCTCTCAGTAGAACCCATTAATCTCTATGTGTCAACCACTTAACTAAGTAGCTTATAGTTACTACAACTCGAGTGGGTAAACAAAACTAAGCCAGGAATGACTTAGCTGCCCCACTTAATAATTCTAAAGTAGCAACTCTTAGAGTGAGCGAGCAAATAGAGCTGAGCGAGGAACGACAGAGCTGACCATTCGCATTATATGTAAAGTTATTCGTCGTAGCGCAGGTAGTTCATCCCACACGGCGTCTTACCGGCGCCAGCGCATAGAACAAACCTATACATTTGATCTAAAACCAATCTAAACGCTCATTAAAATTAATGAATTCTCTAAACTGTTGTTTTGAGGTTACCATATTTATGTTTAAACATAAATTTCGTGGCTCATTTGTTGATAGAAGCTCTTCTTGGCGATTTTAATTCAATGTTTACATCTTGTCCCTCGTTAAAGCCTTTGTTTATGTCTAGATCAAAAGTTATGTAAAATATGATGTTAATGTTTATAGAACGTTTATATTTTGAATTATTATTCTATCGCTACCATTGTCCTATAAATTGTTATCTTCTACTACCTACCATCTACTTCGGCTGTTGTATTTTCAATAAGAACATTATCATCACTACCAAATATTATAATTCCGAACGCATTCAAGTCTTTTATATTCCCAGACATCACATAAGATTCCATTCTTTATTTCCGCATTCAATTGAAAAAAATCTAGTACCAATTTAGAATTCCTGAGACGACTGCGTATGTCTCTTTGTGTTTCAACTTCCAATGTATTAGTGGCGCCTACTGGCCTTTACACGGGTGATTAAGTGGACAAGCAATGTACCTCAGAATTCACTTTTACCTAGTGAGCAATCGACGTCGGCCGACAGACGCCATGCTCTGACACGTCTCGCCGTATCAATCATGTTACGTCAGTGTTGCCATCATTCTAACATTTTTTATGGCGGTCTCTAAGCAGATTATCATTAGAGATGCTTTTTTCTGTTAATAAGGTAATGGAGATTCAACGTGTTAAGTATATTAGCCGGGAAAAGCCCACTACGCGGCGCCTCTCTGGTAAACTTGGTGATATTGACGTGATCACCACGCTTAGCAAACAAATTACAGCTACTATTTAACCCATGGACACTGCTATCTATCTCTACATTAACAGAAATTGAAATTTTGTAAAAACTCCTTAAGCATTCACAAAAAGTTCTGGGCCTAGACCTAGCTAATCTAAAGCTCATATATGCATTACGTGAATCAAGAAATATTTTAATTATTTTTCTGGCAACCCAGTACGCGTGCGCGGCCTCAATTTCGAGCCTATAGCCGACGATAATTGAGTCGCCGGAGCCTTATAATTGGCGCCTTTTTATTTAATAACACACCGCGTAATTGTTAAAACCAGACTATGACGGTGACTACTGATGAAGAATGGGGAAATAATTGTACTGGCAACAGTTTCATTGACATTCTACATCTAAGTACAATTTACAGTAGCCTGACAGGCCATTGAACTATCAAAATGGCGAACATAGTTGTTAAAATGGATTAGAAATCAGTTGCAATCAGCAATAACTGGTTGAATTGGGTAAGTTGTTTACCTTAGTTGACGGTAATGATTTGCAGAACGGTATGAGATCATTAATGAACTTAAAATGGTAGCATTTCATTAAGAAGAAAGAAATATTTTATTTGGGACACATACAGGAAATAAAAATAATAAAAAATCATGAAAACAATAAAAAATAATATAAAAGGAACATAAACCTTTAATTTTATCTAATGTACCTATAATAACACTTTACACTATAATATAATATTATAAAGGCGAAAGTTTGTGAGTGTGTGTGTTTATATGTTTTTCACTTTTTCACGCTCAAACGGCTGGACCAATATTTTGATAAAAGTTATAGCTGACACCTTGAATTAGCATATAGGCTACTTTTTATCCCGATATTCCCACGGGATCAAAACTTTGCTTAACTGCGGGTCGCAGCTAATATCTAATAAAGATTAAAACTAACAAAATAGTGAAAACATCAAAAAAAGGATCTCTTTATGAGGCCAAAAAGGCTCCTATCTCAGCATGACGCTGCGATATTTTAAAAAAAATCTGGTAGGGTCCGCTGAGATAAAACTTATTAAGATGACATATCGGAGATTCTATTAATAATCTTTGTAAAGTTGGCTTTCGCAATTCGAATTACAAAGTAAAAGAATAACTTAGCAATCTCTTTACCCATTTCGCTGCAAGGAACGCTGGATAACCACAAATAAATTACGTAAAAGAATCCAAAGCGCTGACATTTATCCCTCAAGGCTCAAGACTCGACCGCTTTCGAAGCTTGTGCCTTATAAAAAATCGACTTTTATAGTTCTCTATTCTCCTCAGACTAACCGTAATCATTTCCAAGCAATAAACTGCTATTTATAGATATTTCGTCCATTTTCTTATAGACTCGCGTAATAATCTTAAATGGATTGATCGTAAATTGTGACAAATTACATATTTGTGTAACAATTCGACAGCCACAAAGATTTAACAATCGTTGGATAAGAAACGTATGCAAATGTCATTTGGTAACAGATAATTTCAGGGATGGTCATAAATATAACATGGACGTCGGGTACAATGCGTGAATTTTACAGCGTTTTTATTTTACGAGGCTCACTAAAACATTTCCGTCTCTACAGTAAAATATTCCGTGTTTTTTACGACACCTGAACGTGAATGCGCGTTTCAAAGTGATTTTGGACCAATAAGGTGTAGTGTGGGACGATAGTTGGTGTGTTACTTACGAATCACCTCACGTAAGTAGCCGCTGTAGTGTTAAAGGTTGTGGCAAGCGAGATCTGTTCTGTTTACAGCCATTAAAATTGAACTGACTTCTCTAAACGGGGCCACGATGTTAAAGATCGTGTTTCGTCATGTTGGACACTGTTTTGTTCAGCGGGCTATTCGTTTTCTGGGTTTTTGGTGCTTGTGGGTGTTTTTGGTGCTTGTGGGTGTTTGCTTCAGCCTGAATTATGGACAACTGAGGGGCAATTCTTGTAATTTTTAAGAACGTTCACAGTCTGATCTCAGTCTCAATCTGTCAAAAATACTTCAAATTTCCCTACATTTTGACAAGTTTTTGACATTTGTTTGTCGCCGAGATGAGACTGCGACTAGATTTTGAACGTTTTAAATTAGCAGAATTGGCCTACTGTTCTTTCGGCCACTTCTTTCACAATAATAATAAGGCTCCCGATCGATTTCGGTCACGGTGGCCAATCTCAACGGAGATTAGCCAGGTACGCAGGAGATATTATAATGCACAAGTGTGTGCGTAAACACAGGTGCAATCTCTGGACAGCAATCCGACAAGACCGGGGAGAGATCAGTCGCAGAACCAATGGCTTTACGTGCTTTCCGAGGCACGGAGGTATTAAACCGCCAACTCTTGGCTATTTCTAAGAAATAATCACTTTGTACGACCTGGGAATCGAACGCAGGACCCCACACTCAGAAGTCGCACTTGCAATCACAAGACCAACGGGACAGTTATCCGAATATCGTATTCATAACCCAGTACCCTAACTAAGTAACACGCTGTCAAGGATATTGCTAATCCATTGCTTCGTATTTTCGAAAAATGTGTCTAACCAGCAACCTAAATAACTCAATGAATGTTTTAGAACTGTCAAAATGAAATCCATCTCTACAGGGCCTCAAGTCTGCTACTACAATAGTGTCAGAATGGTGTATCATTGATTTTATAATTGTTGATTTTGACAAGTTTGGTAATCTACTAATATAATGGCGTCATTATGACTTTCCAATGGTTAACCACTGACACTCCATTGAAAGAAATCGCATAAAATGGTAATCTCGTACATAATGACAAATGAATAAATGTAATGCTTATTTCTATTTACGAACTTCTTACTACTTCAGATTGCAAACACTAATACACTAATACGTAATATGTAAAAATATATATTAAATGAAATCTAGCATGAAATTTAGTAGTAGTTTTTCTCAGACCATTGTCCGACCAATGATCGACCATTATGAATTTAGCAGATTACGAACTTTTAGCAAAATGACAATGGGATCGTGTTGGAATGACGAATTTATAAAAATAGCAGACTTGGGCCCCTGATAGTGTGTTACGCAACTACGCCGCTGCTCAAACAACAATAACGGTTAGTCTATGTTCCTACTACACGTCAATAAATAAACCCCACAGAGTAATGTTATCATTATTTCATATAAACCTCACATGCACATCCTGTGGATCATTATTGCCACGTCTATAAGTAAGCCTTCCTGTTTAGAAACAATTGACTGCGCTATATGTTCCACTAGCTGCGCCCCGCGGTTTCACCCGCGTAAGTTGAGATCCCGTGGGAATATCGGGATAAAAAGTATCCTGTGTGTTATTCTGATGTATAAGCTATATTACTGTAGAGTTTCATCAAAATCCGTTCAGTAGTTTTTGCGTGAAAGAGTAACAAACATCCATCTTCACAAAATTTCGCATTTATAATATTAGTAGGAAGTAGGATTTAAAACTATCGTAACTCAACCAGTCCAGGATACTGAATACTGACGCTACAGTTAACCTTATTTCTGGTAGGATTTGAATATCAAGTGCATCGCATAACAATTATTTCATTAGAAGTCAAGAAGGGCTTAAAGAAAATATGTTATCCTATTTGAAAACAGGACCCTAATAGCGTAACACACTATTCTCAATCTGAATCATTTTGAATGATATTGCTAATCCACTGCTTCATATGTTCGAATAATTTGTCTGCACAACAACGTAAATAATGCAATGAATGTTGTTGAACTATCAAAAATGAAAGCCATTGTTACTGATAGTGTGTTACGCAATTACTCCGCAGTAGCATCTAATCAAGAAAACAAGCCTTTAAGTTCACAGTAGACCATAATATGTGTTGCTTATTCGAACATTCAGCTGAACTTCGCCACTACATTCGAAAACTATAAGAGCCCGCATCATGCACTCAGGATATTACCCACCCAGAAAGTTATAAACTAGTTCAACTACTGGCCTGTTGTCAATATATTTGTCAACGTTATCACAGAAATAGCACAGAGGATTATGAAACTTAATGTTTTGTGTTCAAGTATTCGATCAGAAGTCGGCGTAGGTAGCGCATTCCTGGCGGTGTGGGCCCAAATGGCATCTATTATATTGTCTCCACATTCCGAACTGAGGTTAGGCATGAGATATTTATTGCCTCATATGTGTCCTTCGGTGGATGTCGATGGCTTTAAGAAAAGAAGTAGAGAAAAGATGGATTTTGTGAAACACGATGTGGCTGGGAAGTGAGCACTGTAATGACGGCTAATAGTTTTTTTTTTATTAAAAATAATAATATACAACATTATTACGGGTAACCAAAGTATCGTAAAGTGGGGTGTAGGTAGCTTAAGGATGGAAAATGACATACTACGCCGATACCAAATAAATTGGCATAAGAGCAGGAGGTGATGTGTGTGTGAGTTCTTCGATTTTAACGGAGTTTTTCCTGCTTCCTGTGGTATTTTTGCCTGTATGTAATTATTTAACGGAGCACTGTCTTTCTGTGTCATTGCAAATGCCTGTAATATGCATGGTAACGTGTTTGGAGTATAGGTTTGCCTGCACATTTGTTACATGTATCAATTTTAATGTAATCTGTTCGAACTTTCCCTCTATTAGAAATATGTGGAAAGATATTGGCACTTTTTAGATCCTATATTTAGTATTGTTATATCGCTGGCTCATGCAATAAGAGATGAAGATCCGGCTTACTAGTTTTTGCTTTTCTTTCTTGATTGAGGTTTTAAAGAGGTTGATTAAAACTGCTTTGTTAACATTAATTTAATTAGTGGTTTCGATACTATCTAGCTCGATATCACCGATAAGCTATTAAAGAAGCAGAAAAACGTTATCATTATTACAAAATACAAAACATTACACTTATATATAAGACATACAGTAAGTTACAATATGTATAACTACTTTCTAAAAGGTCCCGTTGATTAATTTATAAATGACATCAGTAGCAAAACGACGAAGATCAAAAAAGTATTGAATAATGACAAAAGCAGTTTCTTCTGTGCAACACTTTCACTTACAAAAAAAAATGTTTTCAAATGAATGCGTTCTTGTGATACAATAGTCTCTTTTATAGTTTATAGATACGTCTCTATGACGTAGGTTTTAATAGGATTGAATAAAGCGGATTATTGTAGACTTCAAATAGGTGTTTAAAGCTTCTGTAAGAGGTTTACGTATCCATTGTCATGTGCCAGTGTTTACTATTATGTAGGTATATATTTCTAGATAATTCGGATAATATACCAACTTTGTGAATATAATATATAAATTCCGTTACTATATTTTATTTCAATTCAACTAAGTATAATAACTTTTGTACAAGTATCTTTTAGCACGACACAAAAAACGTAACTTCCGCCGCCATTTTGTTTTTTCAATATAATTTCTGTGATAATTTCACAATTTTTACCAACATGGCCCCCTTGTCAATGTCATCCAGTCGCCAAGAGATATCCTTACAGCACTCTACCTACAATATTTTCGACAAATAAAAATCAAACAAATAAAAACTGAATCGATTCTTTCAAATATCGAAAACAAAACAAAAGCCACTCGATAATCTGGCGATACCAAACTTTTTTTGGAATCTGCCGCCCTAACTTATTGTGGACATTCTCGGCTTTTGAGTTTCGAAAAAAAAATCCCTGCAACCTTTTGTTGAGCACATTGTCGGGTAGTGCCGTCGCCACGATGTCGGCAGATAGTGAGTTCGAGTCCCGGCTGCAAATATTTCCGTCTAATTACCTACGCTTTGGTCTACCAGGGGATTTAAGCTTAGTATGGGATTGAGATAAGAGCAAGTGATTTTAGTTCTACTGTTTTATTTGCGCATTTGGAATTAACTGCTAATTCTCTATAGGAAAGCGGTGAGGAGTTTGTAGGAATGGAATGGATGAAAGATTTATTTGATTGTCTAAATAATAAAAGACAACACTTTTAGTTACAATTTTTTCTACAGAGTGACAAGACCTAAGAGCCAAAAGTGATACACGGTAACACTAAGCCCTCGTAACTAAGACAGTATAGAAATGTATCTTAAAATAAGGGACATCGGAATAGGTAGACATCGTTGATGAAAACGGTGACGTTCCACGTGTGCACGGGCGATTTTTTAACGCGGCGAATTTTATCGGTCTTTTTTTGGGTGGGAAATTATCAAATGACTTCTCCCGCTCTGGCTGGAGCGGGAGGACATGTCAAACTTTTACTGACTAAAACCCAACCGTGTTCCTTCAGTTTCCTGTGCCAGGGGCCACGGTAACTCTTTCGAACAATCGGGCCTTGGGTTTTCAACGCAATGCTTAGCGCGGAGATTTAAAAATCTAACAGTATATTCTTTTGACGGGCTTGGATGCTCTCTGATGTATTCTCAATGCTCGGCCCAACACCGAGAGTGGAAAATCCAGTTTGTGAAAAAAAATCGCCCGTGCATATCTGGATTAAACGTTACCATTTCCATCCACCTTGTACACCTATCGCAGGAGGCCGGTCGCCAACACGATGGTCTGTCCAAGTAAAATAAGCTTCGTCCTTAAGCAAATTTCAGCAGGTCGTGTTGGCAACTTTGAACTGGAGTCGATGTAGGTATATAGTCCACTTAAAGGGGTCCAGTGACCTCGATACTCCGTAATGAAGGACCGATTGAAGAAGAAACGTCTCTTATTGAAGCAAAATCATAATCCTTACAATCACTACGTTCAACGTCGAAATAAGTCATATTAAAACACCTAAAGACCTTGATCATTTTATAACTTTAGTTTAGGTACTTTTACGTTTATTAACTTATTAATGTTCGAACTTTCCGTCATTACGAATTAGTAATAAGAGGTAACTAGTGCACGCTCATTATTCGCGCACGAAAACTTAATATACTACTATATTCTAGGTAAATATTTTATACTGTAGAAAGATTTTTTGTTGGAAATGACCTCCTTTATCATCCTATTTCATTTTATCCACGACTTTTTGACCACCTTGTATAAAAGTTTATCTTTTTGAAATACATTCCTGGAAATTTGAACGAGAACAGGTAATAACGATACATTACATATGGTAGGCATTAATTTAGTACTTATTCTATTATGTAAACTCTACCGTGTTTTGGAATTTTCTTTCTTGAAATTAGGTACGGTAGACCTCTTATCAGTGGAAAAATACTAGTGTAAGCTGGCCTCTCATTCTATTGGAAGTCCCTACTCCGCTAGGCCAGCACCTAATTGCGTAGGTAACATACTTTCAATCATAACCTGAATAATTTTTAAGGATATTGCTAACCCATTGCATCATATGTTCGAAAAATTTGTCTGCTCAACAACGTAAATAACGCAATGAATATTGTTGAACTGTCAAAATGAAAAGCTACTGTTAGTGACGCAATTACCCCGCCGCTCAACGTCAAAGTGTTACCGCTGACGTGCGGCCTACTGTACGAAACATCCACATAAAAAGTTGCCATAACTATCAAACAGAGGCGTTACAGCAAACATCCAAAAATATTACAACTTCCGAAAAAAGAACATCCAAAATAAAACATAACCAAGGTTTCATTTAAGGTGATTGCGCAGTGATTACCTCGAAATTCAAATTTTCTTACGTTTTTTGCAATTTGCAGGTCAGTGTCAGGTTGTATCTTGATCAAAATATGATTCGCGACAATAATAGGTACTTATTCACAGAATTATAGTCATTAGAATCATTAATACATCTTCCTAAGTTAGATTTGTACCACAAGAAGAAATCTCCTATAGAAAAGTGTTTAAGGTACAAATCTCACTTATAAAGATGTATGAATGTTTCCTGTTATTATAGTTATGTAAATACGTATCTGTTATAGTCGCAAATCAAATTTTGATCAAGACACAACCTGACACTGACCTGCAAATTGCAAAAAACGTAAGAAAATTTGAATTTCGCGATAATCACTGCGCAATCACCTTAACTGTGGTTACCTAAACCAAAAGTAGAAACGTCAGTAAGTCGTAAATAAAGCAATTGAATAATAAATAATAATAAAACGAGTTAACGCGAAGTCGGCACGACATTCTCGACGATTCTTCGCGAATCTTATTCGTCATAGTCATAACTTAACTGCTGTTTGACGACCTTATTGGTTTACTATAGTTAGCCAGGAAACTTTATATAAAAAAATACTGCAGGAAAATGTAACACTCATTGATGATTTTGAATCCGTGCCTGACAAAGACTTTTCTCCGACGGAACATGGCTTCTTCATTTTGAGAGTTTTTTATCATGTAGTAGGTTCTGTTTTGTATGTATTGTAAACCACAGATGAAGATAGACCTAAATAACGCAAGTATCACGATCTGTATGAAAACCAAGCGTGCCATTTTTTTGACTACCTACTATGACGTCACAAGCGCTCTTTCTCACTCACGCTCACTCAACACAGTACACAGGAGTGAGTGCGAAAATGGCGGCTTACAATTTTTGAACGTAACTTGGTGCGATTTTTGGCAGGCGAAGTAGGCCTTATCTAGGTGTATCTATATCTGTGATTGTAACCATAACAATTTGAACTACACACATCAAAAGTGTCTAGGGATCAAGCATTTTTATGTGGATTTCTTGAGATTGAGATGTGGCTTTGTAATAAATTTATGATTTTATAAATTTATATGGATCCTTTTTGGTGCATTTCATATTTTGAATCAGGAACTGTGAATCAAATTCGAGTAAAAGATGAAAATCAGCTGTCAATATTTTCCCTATAAAAACATACAACGCATTGAAGACATTATTAGTGCTACTGTTTCCCTACTACTGATTAAAACCAACGTTATTATGGAGCGGCGACGTCATTTAAGCAGGGAAGAAATGCTCAGCGCCGTGGGAATGATAGAAGCTGGTTCCCGGCAACGTACTGTGGCTTTAGCTCTGAATACAAGTCAGAGTGTTATCAGTCGACTTTGGACACGTTACCGAAGCACTGGTACCGTGGCTGAGCGCCATGGAGGACGGTATCGCTGCACCACACGGAGACAAGACCGATACATTCAAATCTTAACTCGAAGAGCTCCAACAATAACCGCCATGATGTTAGCCGTGAGGCTTCATCACTCTTCAGGGAACTTAATTAGCGACCAAACAGTCAGAAACCGCTTGCATGAAGTGAACCTTCATTCCCGAAGACCGCTACGGGTACCACCTATAGCAATGCACAATCGTAGGATTCGATATCAATGGGCTCTTGAACACAGAAATTGGGCAGAAGAACAATGGCGTTTCGTGTGCTTTTCTGATGAGTCTCGTTTTGGTATGAGACCGGATACAAGACGTATACGACACTGGAGAACCCCTGGACGCCAACAGCGATTAAAATCCTGCCAGGAAGTCCATCCTTATAGTGGTGGAACCATCATGGTATGGGCGGGTATTTGGATCGGCGGAAGAACTGAGTTGATTTGGATCAGAGGCAACCTCAACGCTCAAATTTATGCTGAGACGATTGTATCAGACGTCATCGTTCCTCTACAAGTGCAAATCGGTCCCTTATTTCAGTTAATGCATGATAATGCACGACCGCACACCGCAAGAGTTGTAAGACAGACTCTCGCCGCAGCTAACATCAATGTCCTGCCCTGGCCTGCTCAGTCGCCAGACTTGAACCCGATTGAGCATGCATGGGATATGCTACAGAGAAGAGCTCTGCCGAATATGGAGGGTATCCAGTCGCAAGAAGACCTTTTTTTGTTGTTGCAACGAACATGGGCGGCCATTCCACAGCGTGATTTGGATGAACTCATTTTGAGTATGCCAAACCGATGTTCTTGTGTTGTTAGTGTTCGCAGTAGAAACACGGATTATTAATTGTTTAAGTTACCCAATAAAATTTTAGAGAAAACTGTTATTTCAGTCTTTTTTCCGAACTTTTGTGTTAGTGGTTCAAATGTCAAAAATCCCTTTATTAGGAAAATGGCAAATTTCTTTATTAATGCAAAGGTGACTTGGTTTATCGTTACTGTGACAAACGAAAACACTTTATTTGATGAATCCTTAAAGAAAATTTTAATTAATATCAATCAGGAGAAAAGTTATTGCAAAAATATATGTTGATCCCTAGACACTTTTGATGTGTGTATTTTGGACAAAGTATCTAATGATTAGCAATAAGGTTTTATGGCAACTTCTTCCCAATTTTTTTGATATGGCTATACGCAAAGACCGGAAGTTAGTGAACTGATTCGTTTACAGTGTAAAACGTATAATAATGCAAGTTATTTAATGGAAAATTACAATTGTAAATTGCAATTGACAAGTTTGTCAATCAAAAATACCGTAAGACTTCTGGGTAAGTCCTCCCAGCTTTGATGAACTGCTCATCCTTATATTTTAATTTATAGTCATTTACCTAGCCTTTTCCCAACAATGTTGGGGTCGGCTTCCAGTATAACCCAACTGAATACCATTATTTTATATGGAGCGACTGCCTATCTGACCTTCAGAACCCAGTTACTGAGTAATACGATACCCCTTGGTAAGAAGATCCACGAATGACAGCCGGGACCAACGGCTTAACGTGCTTTCCGGGGCACGGAGGGATTTCGGTATGTAAAGATGGTCACCTATTCACAAACCAACCGCGACAAGAGTAGATTAACCTGATCGATCGACCTATGGAACTTTTTTCGTCACTTGAGTCTACTCAAAATATCTAGTGAAGGTAATGACTGCCGTTTGATAAATTGTACCTAATTTGTTCTTTTTCTATTCTTTCAGGTAAGTTCCAAGTTTCCTATTACACCTTCGTAGTAAGATATGCTTCTGGAGGCCCCAATTCATGTTGGTAAGACAAAATAAGAATGCTTGCATAAAGAAACGGTTCTGGTAGACCAGTCTATACCGATCGGTGCGGGTGAAATAGTCCAATGTTTTAACTTAATATGCACTCACGCATAAATTAACAGCTAAACTTTGTTTCTTTCCGAAGATGAACCTGCAGCAAAATCCCGCTTCTTTATGCTAGCACTCCTAGATATTAAACGAGCAAAATCAGTTCCTACCAGTCACTAGCCATACAAAACATCATCGTCATTTGTTTATAACCATCCATTTACTGCGAACAGTGGTCACGTCATCTTTAATTACGGCAGATTGTCGAGCACATTACGGGCTGACCAGACTGGCCTGTGACGTCATCAACCGTGTTATCTTGACCTTCCCCACCTCCCTTGATCGGAGTAATGTGGAAAACGATCAGGTGTTTAAATTGGGGATCAGAGGTCTAGTGCAAATGGTGGTACAGGAGTGCAAGGTGTCAAGGTTTTTAGGAGATTTTGCTAATATAAACGAAACATAGATTTGTATTTTACAAAATGGTCAAGTTTATAATATGAACTCCCTGTTTGGTAAATGGTACAAAGGTCTATTTTTTGGTCAGGTTGAACAGTTACATCAGAATCTTGACAAAAACATAATCCATTATTAATTAATGAGATAGGTCAAAACCGTTTTACTTTGCGAAGTAAATGAGATTATGAGAGGAAATGAGAAAAGTATTGTGTAAAACATAACAAGAAGAAATAATTGAGGTAATACACCTCTGACGTCACAGACTGCAGTGACCGTGAGATTATCACGATACGTAACTTTTTACTTTTGGAGTGTATATTACGTTTTTAATGTACCTTTTAATGGCAACACTAATTATAAAAGTGGGATAATGCAATGCAAGTAACAGAAGACTTGTTTGTTTTTATTATTAAAAGAGAACTTGCTCCGGCGCAACTTTCTGTCTTTCGACAAATTATTGGTCGCATATTTCTTAAAGCTTCCTGGTTTAAAAGAAACATCCAAATATGCCGATATATTTGCGAAATATTGACAACAATTAATATGTAAAAATACTTTAGTGGAGTCAAATAGCCGCGTCCATTATCCGGTTCCTTAGCCGTCACACCAACATTCCCAATTTGTCGCCTTTCGCGTTTCATCTCACGAATTGTGTTTTATTTTAATTCCTATATCTTAGCCTTAAAGCATTAATTCGCGTGTCGGGATATTTCATAATATTGTAGTTAAGTCTGCGAGTGTATAACGGTGCCATGCCATGGCGGGGAACGCCAAATATGGCGTGCTCCTGACATTCGATTTGTTGCAGTTTTATCTCGCCCCTTCCTCGACTTAATGTTCGTATGTTGCTCGGATCTTCATTTTGATAAAATCTTATTCTTTTAAAGATGCTTTCTTGTGAAAATTCTTTTTTTGTGGCAGACTTTGCTCGAGGAAATTTTTTCCAAGATTTTCGACAAAATTCGTAGTTCGTTTACCCGTTACTACAGTTCGATAAATACATTGAAATGTGCATTAATTTCATGGACTCATCGAAATGTTAATTATTCGGCCTTTGCACCGAAAACAATCAACGCAAATGAGGTTCATTATATTCAATAGCATTTAATAATCTCATTGTCCAACTAAATTAAAACGGTGTTGATCAGCGAGCACTCATCTCGAATCCGTTTAATATCGAATTATCGATTTAATCCGAGTAGGTACCGATATCGAATACTACAAGTACTTATTCGATTTTATGGTCCCCGTACAATATAATGGAGCAGGTTTTATGACAGGCTGTAAGCAACTCTATTCACGTAATTGGCTTAGAAAAAGTAATCCATGTTAGCGGTATTTGATTAAATATCTCTTAGTTTAGCTTATCTTGGACCATCTCATTAAATGATGAAAACAATAATTTACGGATCTGTCGCAGGTCTGCTGGAAGAAATTTTTAATGAAATAAGCTGTAAGCACCTTTGTTATCTTCTATCTTTATATATTTTTAAGAAGCATGTAGTGTGTAAATAAATAAATAACTACATATTTTGTCAATAAAATAAATAAAACAAAGTCGTGTTAGTTACACCATTTATAACTCAAGAACGGCTGAACCGATTTGTATGATCATTGTTTTGTTGAACCCCGAATAGCAGAATAACTATTAAAACATGGGAAAAAATCACGAAAAAAAATTAAAATAATTCATATTCTTAGACGGTACGAAGTTCGCTAGGTCAGCTAGTACCTAGTGGATAAAGAACAAAACAAAATTCAGAATCTTTGGACATGTTATGACAGCCAGAGATAATATTGCGTAATTATAAACCTGTCAATCATTCGGATACACACAGCAATTCTCTTGCAATACCAATTGTTCCGTCTCAAGGCTGTACACGCCGGGATCTTTGCCAATTTAGATAAAAAACTAGAATGGTTATTTATGAATGAACAGAAACTGGTTTGGAGCGAGACTTAGAACATCTTGATGTAACTTGTTCATTGCTTTTAGACTTATAAGATTTAGAATTTGTTTAACGTTGTTTTAAAATTTGAAGAAGATGTTTGATTTATGATGTTGGTAGCTAGTTTTTGTTGGGAATTCGAATAAATTAGGTCTGAGATCTAATCTGTAGACTTATTTACACTGAGCCACTACTGCTCTCAGTTAATTACTGAATCTAATTAAACTGAAGTCAATGAAATACTTAGATCATTCTGTCTAAATAAGACACTCACGTTCGTCTGTAAAAGTGGTGCTACTCCAATTTGCGTATTCCATGCAAACGAAATTGTTTGCCGTAATACGATACCACTAACTTAGAAAGTCCGTGCTGATTAAATCAAATTGCTTCATCAACCTCTGAGATTACAACAATCATCAACGTTATTAACTTACATATACGTCTACGGGGTATTTATACTCAAGCTTTCAAGTCTTTAGCATTCCTGACTTATCTTCAAGCACTACTTTATTAATTTCTTTAAGAACTCATTCTGGAAGTTGGACGTTTAATCTAATTATATCTTGTCACTGAAAAATGAGGTTCTTGCATATTCAATTAGGTTTTCCAATTGTGTTATAAATTCCGTTGCATACCAGATAATTATGTATTACTTACTAAGAATTCCTTCCGAATTAGGTACAGGTAAATGAATTCACCCTACGTCAATTTGACGTATTATAGGCGTTTTTCAACTTATTTATTTTATTTAATATAAGTTCACAAAATTCTAATAACTTGTAAACTAAGCCGCACAAAACCGTAGTAATGGTTTGATTGTGGAGTCTGACGAGTCTTTATACACCACTTAAACTTCATACTTAAGACTTACCACTATAGCACAATTCAAAATAATATCTTTTTCATTTATTTTTAAATCTGTTTTTATTGGTTTCACTCCATAAGTCTGTCGGTAAATTATTAAATAGATGTGGTATTCGTTTTTTTAGAGTTCTGTCACCAAAATAATTGGTGACTAGTTACATTGAATTTACCGGCAGCCATAGATCTCGTATGTTGTTGAGTACATGAGTTGAGTTATGCTCTTGGGTCCCATGATGGTTTACTGCTAGAAGATATTTAGGTACGTTTGAAGCTGATCGGTAGAAGTTTACATATTTTAAATAGCTTCCTATAATCTCCTTTACAACTATTTTTAGTTTTTTGAGTAACAAGTAACAAGTTTTTTGTATTTCATACAACTGTCAAAGTATTACAATTTTACTGGAAACTTATACTTATTCGTTACAGTCTCTTGTACCAATGGAAACAGTATTCTAAGCAGAGTTGCTGAGCACGTCTCAGTTTTCTTGTCTGTCGGTGTCGGGCTGTCGCCGAACCCGATCTGTTCGTTTCTTGGAACTACTCTTATGTCAGCCGACCGTTTTTGCAGTATTATGGAGGGCTATGACTGTAGTGTGTGATTGTGTTTGCACCTCACGTCATGTGCGAGGAAATATAAAACACAGATGCTCATTTGTTTTTTGTTTAAACGATTTAAACAGGGACTTAAACATAGGCTACGGGCATAGCTGAGACTGGCTCTATGAAAATAGTCATAGGGCGCATACTTGCAACCTAACAGCCTCTTTCCTAATTGTCTTAAATACAGGGTGACAGGGACATCGACTCGCAAACTGTGCTCAAATCAAAGCTTTTTTATTGAAAAGTGTACCTACGCAATCAACGTACGCAATCAAAATATAAGGAACAGCATTTTTTTTTTTTTCAAATTCAGTGTTCAGATTCATGTACTCTAATCCAAAGTTGCGTGTAGATATCCACGCCTCCTTTATGTCCCTGTACTTACTGAAACTCAATAAAAGACGAAACTGTACCCTAATTGCGTAACACACTATCAATTACAATCTGAATAATTTTGAAGTAAGTCCATTGCTTCGTATGTTCGAAAAATTCGTTTGCTCAACAACGTAAAAAACGCAATGAATGTTGTTGAACTGTCAAAATGAAAGCCATTTCTACTGTTAGTGTGTTACATAATTACCCCGCTGTTCTAGACGAAACTGTTCGGACTCTAGTGAGTGCAGTCTTTAGAGTTAAACTTAAGTTTTAAGTACTTCGAACCACACAAAGCAGTGTCGGTCGTAAAATTAAATATTGAAATATGCACTCACTAACTTTAGTACAACCTAAGTCATTAGAAACAAAAGACAATATTTACCTCCGTTTCTCCATGTTGTGACCTAGGCAATAGCCTAGAGAGGACGGAACGAATTAAGCAAACAAAGGATCATAAATTAATATTCATGGTTTCCTGAACAAATAAATACTTATCGTTGTAGTTAAATAAATGTACACCTATTTAGGATGCTAAAGGATTTGTAGCTCAGCGCGTGGATATACAGGTGTCTGTAATACAAGGTGGAATTTTAATTCGTGTTCCCATTCCCTACATTTATGTTTACACTCGTCAAAATGCGGAGAACAGCTGATTTTTTTTCGCGATTTCAGGTTAACTCCATATTAAAAGTTGTTCATAATGATGAGTACAGAGAAAAACGGTGATTAAAATTTCAACCTGTATAGCCGAAATTAAGACTTTCAGAACAGGGAAGTATGGCAGATGAAAGGGGAAATACCCAGCAGTAGGTGATTCCGGACTGAAATGATGATGATGATGAAGACTTTCAGCGAAATTATAATTTTAGATGTATCTTTGAATAATTAGAAACACTGATGACTGGCATCCTTACAACAAAACAAACAGTAACATGATAAATTATGTTTATTCCCACCGACCTCCGAAATTAAAATTAATTTTCAATTTGTTATTTAAAAAAAAAAAACCTGTTTTTTTTTAATAATATTTTTCTTTCCCTTTTTAGTTGTGGTACCTACCCCACACAAATTTGTATACCTTCACTTGCTAAGTAAATAAAAATGACAGGAATTTATTATTATAACATCATCAACATACCATAAGGGATGATTTTTCAATCATCTGATAACTTTATTCGAGGAAGATTTTGACAGTTATTTCATACACAAAAACTGTCAAACGTCAATTTTATTCCTCGAATAAAAGTTATCTGGCTATAAGTGGAAAAAATACGTATTATTGAAGCGAATTCAAAAACCACTCATCAGAACTTGACCTGTATATGGAACCACTCTGTAAGCATACGCTTTCCAAAAAAATAATATTTTTCAAATCGGGTTATAAACGGCACTGTTCAGAGGTAATAACACCAACCTTTTTTTAGGTCGGATGTGCTATTATTGATCGAAGGGTCGGATAAAAAAAACTGTTTCGACACAAAGAGTTATATCTACGGCAGACCAAACTGTTATGTCTAAGACAGACAAAACTGTTTTGACTGTGGTGCGCGCTCTGTCTTAACCAACACAAACAAACAATCCAAATCTCCGTACAAACTCCACAAACATTTTGAGTAGTAACAACTCGATCATAACATTGTCTATTCAATTTGCAGTTTATCGTTCCCTTGCGCGTTTACATTGTCAATCGCTTTGAAATGATAACTGCCGCCTGCCAATGTAACCGACACAATGCGTTATTGTCGCTTCCGTGTGTTGATCGTAAACTGTCTAGGTACGTGGTTTATACATTTATGCGAAGAAGGAATTACTGCATGTTGTTAGATAATATGAAACTTGGTGGTGTCATTCAGGAGCTCCATGTAAGCTCCATACCTACGTAAGTGTTTAGTTTCACCTATCTTGCTGTTGTATCCAAATATATGTGAGCTACACATAATTATGTTACCAATCTCTTTGTTTTTCTCACTGCCTGTTTATTAAGATATTTTTGTAACTGTTTGTTTTGCCGAATAAAATAAATAAAGGCAAACAAATGTTTTATGATGCAAGAAGATTGCAAGTCAAATCAATGTCAATATTTTCCTCTCTCAAACATTCCCGAGAACTTTCCACGCTTATACCACGAACAATCAGTCACAATCACAATGAAACCTTCACTCGAATCAATCAGCCCTCACTTCCTCGTCCTGTCTGACCCACATCGCCACAATGGCAGCTAACCAACCATCCTTAAAAGATGAACACGTTAATTTCCTAAGACATGCCCGCAACGCAATTACTCAAACATCAATAAAGGAATAAATCTTCATCCGGTATTGGGACACCTCTGCATTCAGGCATTGACATTGCAATTCTACGTGGCTTGTCTCTCAACAAGAGTTATGGTTCGTTTCTGCTATTGAAATCGAACACTTTATGTGTAGTGTTTTATGTATAAGCCAATGAATAAGTTGTTGGAAAGTTTGTCAAATTAAATTGTGGTGTTTGTTGTAAATAACTGCAGCTACAGTTTTAGAATTGGTACTAAAATCAATCCTCTAATAGTAAATAACAAGATATTATACCAACTTTATAATTATTGCTTCCATTCACGAATTAAGAAAAGGAAGTAATCAATATTTAAAACTACACAATTTATGGTTAGACATGATCGCAGAGGTATAGAATGAGCGGACACTTTAATCTAGCTAATGATGTCAAAAACAATTCTAATAAATCCGAAGTAACAAATGAGTTACTAAATTGATCGAACATAAAAATATATTGATATTGGTTTTATTACATACACAAAATATTGAAAATCGATGACGTAACTATAAAATAACTGTATAACAGCCATCAATCCATTTTGGCTTTATTCCTAACAATAATATGTGATCATTTCTAATCTCACTTCGTTTAACACCTCCATGACCACTGAACCGCCATCTTTACAAACTTAACCTCATTCCCAATTGCTTCACAAGTTCACAATGATAATCTCCACAATACCGCACTTAGGCACCTGTCACCTCTCCCACGGTATCTTACACCACAAAACTATGTAATGACAATAATTTGACAGCCAACTACAATATCACTAGATTGTTGAAGTGGTCTCCTGTGGTCAGTGCCGGCACCGCCCGTGGTTTAACATAATGTCCTCACTCTAAATTGAGTGGTACCTGTTTATGTATATTTTGACACTTTCCATAATTATTCTGAGGCTTTGAAATGAGCGGGATAGAGGAACCATAGACAGCGCCTTGGATGTTGTGTCTTAATTTCTTGGTAGTCGGATCCCCTAGCTAGCTAGACAAGATGATGATCTGCTATGATAAAGGAAAAGAAACGTTATATCTTGCTAACTTAAGTTAACTTCGCAAAATTACTTAGTAGGGATATTAATCCCCTAATAAGTACCATTCCCTGATTCTGTTCATCGAATTTTTATGAAACAGCTGTGCTGTCAAGAAATGGCGCACTATTGTGGTTTAAAAATGTATAAATGTGATTCAGAAATTGTGTCATAACAGCCATTTGATGAAACAGGAAAATATTCTCAAGATTTTTTTGTCATCTACACCGCCATTTGGCTATCGCTCAGCGATCACCGCCGCTTTCTTTGCGGCCCACAGTGTATTTGGAGCGCTATGTAATTCTACTTTTCCTTAATGTCTCAATATGGACACCAAAATTCAAGATTGTAGAGATTAAATTAAACTTGTACCGTTGCACGTGAGCTTCTCGAGTTTTGTCACTCCAAAATGTGAGAAAGAGAAAATAAAACGTAGCTAAAGAAGCAAAATTACCGGTTTGTTGTGTAAAATATGATGTTAAATGTCCATAATGTTGGATTAAGGAAAATATGCTTTATTTAATTTATAAGTGTTACTTCAATGTGTAATGTGATAAAAAAAAATACGCGACTCATATTTTGCCAATTCAAAAGTTTAGCCATGAAATTTAAGAAAAAATAGACAGTCAACTTAAAACTATGAAATATGTTCAACACGCCATACTCATAGCTACGGTGCATGCATTATACCCATAAGATTTTCCTCTACCAAAAAATCGCTCAACGCGCCTAAAGAAGTTTATACTTCAAAAATTTAAGATCAACCACCACTTTAAAACCATCCAGTATAAAAGACTTTCAATGTAAACAATTTGTTCTGAAAACGAAGTCTGAATATGCTTTCCATAGATATAAGATTTCTAAGGTGCTTTCCAACGCTTGCTATGAAACTCCATCGCGTGTATCAGCAACATAAAATGCAGTTGTTATCAACACCAAGTGGGTCACCGTTCTCAATTTCCGCTTATCATTACGATTGAGATCTATTCGGGCAGTTATCGGTTCTCTCTTAATCTTATCAGTCAATGCTCTCGTAATAAATTGAGTTTTCGTCTTGCTTTACTTTGTTACGTTTTACTGGAGCATAAAGTAATGTAGGTACTTTTTCTATTTTTCAAGACTATATAAGGCAGAAAATAACTAGATAAGTACCTACTCTTGAGCAGACCACAGACTTTTATGTTTTATTCTCCGTTCGTCCCGAAGTATTGTTCCATATTCCAAAAAATCCTGGTTCGTTCCAAACAATATGATTCCTTCGTCCCAAAATATTTTTTTTATTATTTATTCCCGCGTTGCTGCACTTCCTCTTCTTTTTGTTTCCTTTTAATTTCCCCTTAATGAACTCATAACAAAGTTCCCAGCATCTTATAAAACAATCAGCCAGTTCCTCTCGCGGCGTATCTAAAGGAACAAGAGCAAACATGCAGGCATTTCCTCGAAGATAAACCACTCATAAACGGTATCATTAAGATAAGCTTTGTTAATTTCTTAAGAAACTATTAAGCGGTGTCTCTGATATTAAAACCTGACCTGAGTTTATGGTTTGGTTAAGTTTTTTTTAGTGTTGAGAGCTAATGTCTACTCTTTTGAAGTGTCATGTGACAAAGTAACTGTAGAGTAGCAGTGTTCTATATGAAAAGTCGTAAAAGTAGTAATAATTCTAGAGCTATTTTTGGTAGTGTAGTAATTCAAGTTGGAATCCCAATTCGACTTTACTAATATTTTAAGCAAAAATAAAAATATTCAGTTCGCAGATAACACAAAAAGAGAAGGAACGACATTCTCGTTGTGCAACTGATCACTATGCTGTCATGTTACATCACTTCGATCATGTTTGTATGGAAAATGTAAATTAAACAGATCCAACTGCCCTAATATGGCATTGGTAGGTTTACATGACCGTCAGAGGTAGCAGGGTTGCGCGTTGATAGAAAAACCATATGTTTACGAAGTTCTCTACCATAACCAACTTTTGGTTCTAATTTCGAAAGTAGAATTGCTTGAAAATTGTCATAAAATCACGAACTTTTGACAGTCGGTATATTGCGAATTGGCAACCCTGCTTTAGTTTATGGTTGCACATTGCAACACGTTAAGTATACACAAAATGTATTTGGAATAAATATTAAATCAGCAGTTTGATGCAATTTGTTACACGTCCAAAAGTAAGCCACAAATTGAATAATATGTAAAACATTTAACGGGAATTAATCTTTACTCGATAATAAAGCTCGTGTCGTTATAGTAATGATCACAGAAAGTTTTATGACCGACTAATGAATATTCCCAATTCAATTAACACCTACAATAAAATAATAACGTTAACAAACTGTTGAATAACAAATCTCAATATAATAAACTATGTTGGCGCCATTAGTTGTGGCATTCACCAGCCCCCGCTGCGAACACCCGACCGAAACCACTATCAAATAAATTTTGTATAAATTAATTGACATTTATGGTATTTTATATGTATCGTATTGGAAAAATATTCGGATGAATCTGATTATGGCCATTGTCACAGAATTCAATTCCAATTTTATTCAAAACAGTTGCCTGTATTAAATGTCAAATTTTGGCGCCATTCTTTATTGCTACGGTTACAGATTAAAGTAACTCTATGGTATCGACTTTTATAAGTTGGCAATACTTCAAAATACAAATTCCTTTCCATTCCCAGTGCGAGTTTATCAAATACACATAATACGATTAAGGTTAACATTGTAAAACAAATACCTAAATGAAGTGCCCATGCCTTGAATTACTTAATGGAGTATGCATGTAAAAGTTGAGTTTACTGCATTTATTTTGTATCAAGAGCTCGCAGCGATATTGTTGACATTATAATCCAGATCCCACAGGCATGCTCTCGAAATAAAACAAAACATTTTATTGCACAGTATAAAGCCTGGTGTGCACTATTAATGCCCGTATTCATTTTATGAAATGTTCTTTTAAGTGTCTACCGAAAAAGAAAAAGACTCGGCAAGTCAAAGTTTTATTGGATACTTAAATATTATAGATATATCTACATTATTATGTAATGTTGGTTTACAAAATAAACACATAATACAAGCAACCATTTAAATAATTGCGCTGTCTGTCAGTTCATTGTAGCGTGAAATATAATAATATAGGTGCATTGTCTTAACCTTCGCACATAAAGGCTAACACACCTGAGAATTGAGTCTAAGCCTGGGGCAATTCAATTGTCACCAGCTCCTTATACAGTGGACTAGGTGATATTAATTCTCCTTACAAGAATCATAACAAAGATTTTGTAGTAAACTGAATAATTATTTACAATATTATGTTCAAACAATAACAGCTTGTAACAAAAAAATACCACGCAGTTTTTAATAAATAATATGTATGTATATCTTCAATTTTTTAAAAAGTAGTATGAAACACAACAGGCACAAAAGAAATCTAGAAAAGAAAGAAACAATTCGCGTTTTGTTTTAGGAACACAATAAATCCTGTACTCAATTTAAAGCCACTACACTAAACGTATACCACAAACAGTGTATTGAACTCGAAAGATGCTCTCACACCGCGTTATTAGCGAATCGAGAATTAAAAATAAAAGAAGTGTAAAACCAGTCCACACGCCCACGCCACGCCAGCAGGTCGAGCCAGACTTAGCTGCATCGGAATCGTTTTGAATCGTTCTGCTTTTCAAGGTTCTATCGGGCACACCGTTATTTTTAAGTTATGTTATAAGATGCAATGGTTGTAACCGTTGTAACGTTGTCAACTTGCGCTTGTGTCAGTTTTAAATAAACAATTTCTTCTTTTCTTTGTCTCTGGTACATTCATAAGTAGTATAAGCACCGTTCTCGACAATTCTAATTGATTTGGACGTAAATTCGATTCGACACAGTCATTTCGACGTCGAACATTAATAAAATTGGATAGTTTCGTTCCATTTATCAAAGAAATTCACGTTTGATACGATTATTTAAATTTTATATGTTTAAGATTTCTACAATAAAACACTTTTTTGACATTTAACCCAAACATCGTAAAATCAAGCGAAATTTATATGCTTTATTCAAATTATCAGTGCCCATATAAATTCATGAGATCTTTCTCAACGTCATATTTTTGCTTAATAACATCCTCAGTTTCACATCCTACCATTAAATAATTATCATTAAAGTGTACCTACTTCATTTATATAATGGTACTTATTAAATGAAACTTGATTTGAAAGCAAATTATTTAACTCGCCCACTTAATCCATAGGTGCTAGTTTTCCATGGGGCGTAAGATTATCGAATATCCGGCCATTAAAATTTGAATAAAACCTTGAACTTCGAACATACGAATTCTGAATGAATAGTATTAGGAAATGTCAAAATGTCTATGACATCAGTGCATAGAGATAAAAATCTTGTGCCATAAACAATGATTTACAAACAGAATGCAAAAAACTAAACATTAAGTTGGTTTAGAGCTAGAATTTATATTTTAATTCAAGTTTCTCACTCCGAACAAAATGCAGCCGACCTATTCTGTAAAAATCTTACCGTCAAAACTTAGATGAAGCGAGCTGTCGATAATGTGCATCAGGTGGAGTGACATTCACTTCATCTAAGTTGTCACGGTGATATTTTTACAGAATAGACTGGCGATTACAGGTAATTCACAATATACCGTTGTAAAGGTTACATGAAAACAAAAGATCGCTAATTTTTTAATAGGTTTAACAAGCTTTGGCAAAAGCTTCAAACTAATTGCTTATTCATTGTGCTTGGAAAGTTGGCAATACACTTTCTACTTTTAAATAGAGAAAGCGCTGTTCTGTTGTTACTAAGTTGTGTCTTAATTTGCCAGGTGGTATTGTCCAGAACAACGAAAATCAGAACGTATTGTGATTCTTCAAGCTGTATGATGCAGACATGAGACAAGACAACAGTCAAGATGTTTAATTGAATTTAACACCAACAAGATCACATCTTAAAGAATTGCCCACACATACAAATCTTTACATCTCTCCAAGAAAATTCGTTACTATCGCTTACCTTAGAAGATTTACTTACATAAAACCCCGTTTACGCGGACCGTCTTTTAGTCGCTGACCGCGGCATACCCTTACCTTCTCCGACGACGCCACGACCCTCCTACAGGAGAGTAGTAAGACCACCAGTACTCTCAGAAAGTACAAGTCCCGACAGCCGTCCTTCCGTCCTAGCCGTTGAGGCCCATCGCTACGACCCATACCACGTCCGCCCCGACCCTTGCACGAGCCTGCGGCCAGCCTGCGCCCGCTAAGCCTGTAGTTTTAAATTCGTCCCTAAATAATTCCAATCCAGTCTGTCCCTTGCTGCCCTCTCCCAGCGACGCCCTAAGCCGAGGTCTGTACCCCACAGGGGATGCCCTTAGCCTGCCTGTAGTCGCTTAGTTTTTAAGTTTTTTAAGCCCTGGCTGGAGGCCTTAATTTATTGAGGCATCCACTAGCAAGCCCGGTTAAGCAGACGACAACCTCATAGGTTGAACTGCGATATGTCATTTATACAGGGTTACTTTTCAATGACCAGCCAAATTTAAGAATGTGGTACAAACCATCAAACTAAACAACTTTCTCCATGGGACCAACATCGTAATCGCGAATAAAAATTCAGCCGTCCCATACGTTTAGGTCGAGTAAGTATTGAAGTTTTCTATGGGACAGTTGATAAATTTTTCGCGATTACGATGTTGGTCCCATGGAGAAAGTTGTTTAGTTTGATGGTCTGTACCACATCCTTAAAGGCTGGTCATTGAAAAGTAACCCTGTATAAAAAAAACTGTATTTTAGTTTCCCCTTACATGCCTATCTGTAAGGAGTCCTGAACAACATAGGTTATTTTCTCAGAACCAAAAAATTGGGAATGAGTAAACGATTTTTGCAAACTATCTTTGCTTGCTTGAACCTTTGCACCCCTTACTATGTGTGACGTGTAAACGTAGCTTTACATAAAGGTATAACTCATATTGTGTATTGTGGCGATAATGAGCCCCTGCTGAGCGTCGCGGGGCCCCAAGTTATGGGCCCCAACCTGCTGGGAGCAAGTAATCTTACTATTAAGACGGGGGCTAAGAACAGGTGCATAAAAGTAAGCTACTGAATATTTTGTTAGCCATGAAATATAATGATAATGTGTTTAATAAGCTTTTGTAATTAAATAACTGGTTAATTTTGTGTCAAAATACTGTGTTGTTGTTTTTAAATGGCTTTCAAAAGTGTATTTTTGTTGAAGGTGAGGTTTCCGTCGATAGTGTTAAAAATCATGATATTTTTTTAAAGAGACGGGCTATAAACAACATTACCTATGTGAAACAAGGATTTCAATAATGACGATACGGAATCGTTTGTAGAAGCTCTATTCAATAACAATGATAGAAATACACAAATAGATGTACAAAAACAAACTGAATTCGAAATGGCAAAACGACAACAGACAGCAATAACAACCAAATGCAGCGGTTCGATTACAATTCCAAAATGGTTGTACAAACAAATATATGACTGCACTAAGTGAATGTTAGCCAAGTTTATAAGAAACTAACAAGATTTGCCTGGGACAGGACTTCGCAATTTCTATTAACAATAATTTGCATGCGTGTCTATCAGCAGGTGTAATCGAAAGACTTGAGGTTTTCGTAACATGAGATTAGCATTCTGGAATGTTTAGTCCTTGGAGTACGTATCGGTTAGCTCTAGAGAGTGTACTGAAGATTAACTGTTGGCTTGGAATATAGATACTGCCCCCAGCATAAAGGTGTAAGTTGCTATGGAGTATGAATGTATTAAAACAAAGCAACAAATTCTAACTATTATTGCAACTGCATTTTTTACTTCATTTCGTTTGCAGCTAGTTGGGGTGCTAAGAGGTTTATATATGAATTGATAAAATACAAACGAGTAAGTGGAAACGCTCTAGGAGGACATATAGTGACCTTATTGGTGATGTTCTTCAGTAGGGATAGATGCGTAGTACTCGCAACCGACGTGCTTGTATGACCTGATCTATGAACGTAAACGAGGCAAATGGAGTACGTAAGAATTGTAGCAGGTGGTGTACTGTAGTTTCTGCTAAGCTTATGTATGTATGATACATAACATAATAGTCAGCCTATAATGTTTCTACTGGCTCCTCTCGGTGAGAGGCAGTAGGGCGTAATCCACCACGCGGGCCCAGTGTGGGTTGGTAGATGTCACATGTCTTCGAATTTTTGGTTCTAGGACATGTTCGATGTTTTTCTTCACCGTTTTGAGAGCAGTGGTGATTAAATAAATAATTTACATAAAGTAAACAATATATATGATAAAATACAATAAAAGTGAATTTGACAGTAGGTAATTAGAAAATGCAGCCAAAAAACACACACACGCCCACCGATAAACCCATAACTCATTGCCAGACCAGATGCCTTACCTAGCATTTTCGTACAATTTTCGTCAGCTGTTAAGGATAAATGAACTGATCCACAACTTGCATCATTCAATATAAAGTTCACCAGTTTATTAATAGGCTCTTTAGTATCCTAGAGCCATGTCAGATTGTGCCCAGATGGTGGTCGAGTGACAGACTGGTTGTAACCTGATAGGAAGCCATTACAAGGAGCAGGACTCAATACAATTGTGACTTATGTGTGACCTTTACAGAACTATTGTTGTTTGCTAACTTGATTTGTTACAATGGGAGACTGTCAGAAATTAATGACGTTGAATAATGTTGTCCCAATTAAGGTATCTTGGCTTTAAGTTGGTCACCTACGCTTATTATGGCAACTCTATGTTGGTACGTGATTAAAATGCAGCAGATTTATTATCACAATTGTTATAAAGTCACTGTCAATGATGGCCTCTTAATGAAGACTAACAAAGAAAGGCCTTAAGAGACTATTGCTATTTTGCTATATTAAGAAAAGAGAGAATCATTTTGCAAGGACTTCCTCTACTTGCAAAAGAAGCACTACATTAACTCTCCGGACATAATAACCATGTAGAAAATTATCCACCTAAAGCCACGAACTCCAACGAACTGCCTCATCAACCCTGACGAAACACCGATAGTGAAACTCCGGAGCAAGCTCTAAAAACTAAATCTATCGACAGAAGCGTCCAAACTGTGACACGAGATAATTCCCGAGCTCAACCCGTGCCTGTCCCGTATACGGCCCGATTATGCAAATGACACGATATCAGAGAGCTAACTGGATGTGACTAGACATAGGTAGTATGAATACATAGGTCTACTACCGCATGTAAGGGTGCGTTTGTGTTAGGTATTGGAAATAAATTTGGAGGATTTGATGGAGACTACAAGGCTATAAGAGTAGGGGATGACCAAAGAAATAAGATGGACTGTGTGAATAATGATAATTATAGTTATGGTTAGAAAGGGGGTAACTACCGAAATGACGACTAATAGAAGAAAAAGAAATGTTGCGCCGACCCCAAAATAAATTGGGATAAGGGCTGGAGAATGATGATTTGATGGAGGCTTCAGATCAGAGATTCAAAAGACCAGCCTGAAAACTGACATGCCACGTCAAATCGAATCAAAAAACACTGTATACTACTCCTTTTGTCACTATTCCAAACGATTGTGCTAGAAATTGTATTTTCTGAGCCCAATCTGGATGTCATTCAGGCTGGCTGGACAAATCTTCAAAATAGCTCGCATTTAACTAGGTCAATAGCGCATTTTATGTGACGGCTAAACACCCTTATTTCAGAATTTGTGACGCTACAGAATCTTAGATAATCGATCGAAAACGTGTCCAGCCATCTTGAAAAACCACTTTTCGCTGGTCTCTCAATCTCGGTAACGGAAGTGATTTTGACGACTTTTTGCATATCAACGGGCGTCACATAAATTTGTGACAGGCATCGAGCTAAAATTTTTGTGATACGAACAGCGGTTTAGTAGAAAAATGCAAAAATCTGTGTCCAGCCATCTTGAATTTACGTATAAAACTTTTGGCTGGCACTTCTGAATCTCAATAACGGGAGCGTTTTCGAATATGGTTCCTTTACTAACATTTAGTGACGCAATTTGTGACAGTAATAACGTTCGATTTATGGCGTCACATGTAAGGATTTACGAGAAATCAGTAAAAACTTACATGTCCAAATAACCTGCGTTCAAGCTGGCTGGACACATGTATCTCCGCTGCCTGATGATCTACGGCCTTCGAAATATATTCAAATTTTTGTGACGAGGACAATAATGATTTACTGAATTTGTGACGGAGAAACTTTGAGTAGTTTCAAAGATATGGATCATTTAAGTTTTCCCATACAAACATCCATTAATATTGTGAGGTGACCATAATTTTTATATAAATAAAGTCTCAATGGTATTGAGATAGAAAGTGTCGATTCCATCTGGTTTTTTTTATTTTTATTATGTCCGACGTTTAAAAGTGATGCCGATACTTATTTTATATAATTATGCCGATATATACTTTTTCATTTAAATACCTTCGAGCATTAGTTATCCTGACACAATGGTGTCAATTCTCTTGTACACCGAACTAAACTATGACTAAAATTACTTACTTTTGTCTATGAGAATCTTAGAGCTATTCTGCATTAAAATATCTAAATTTAAAAATAATTTTGACACAACCAAATCGAATTTGAAAATCGCGACTCCACGTGGTAAGTAGGTATTTTTTTTGTTTGTTTGGCTTCGCACGGTTTGTGCATTCAGCCAAAAATTAGGTACTTATTTGCCCTCATCATCATCATCTGCCTAGCCTTTTCCCAACTATGTTGAGGTCGGCTTCCAGTCTAACCGGATGCAGCTGAATATCAATGTTTTACATGGAGCGACTGCCTATCTGACCTCAACAACCCAGTTACTGGGTAATACGATACCCCTTGGTAAGACTGGTTGTCAGACTTTCGGGCTTCTGACTACCCGTAACGGCTGTCGAAGATCCACGAATGACAGCCAGGATGCTTTCCGAGGCACGGGGGGTCTCGGTATGTAAAGTTGGTCACCCATCCACAGACCAACCGCGGCAAGCGTAGCTTAACCTGATCGATCGACCTGTGCGGCTGGTATTATTTGGCAACGGGCCCCTCCCCGTGTTTTTTTGGAGCCGAAGGGGCATAGTGGGGCAACCTCGACCTCCTTTTTATGGAATTTTTCACTTTTGTATGGAAAATATTAAAAATTATTACCAACGTGTTGAGTTTTAAGGGTATGCGGGTTTCTAAAAGGGGACCGAAATTTTCATTATTTTTGCGATAGGACACACCGTTTTCTAGATATGAGCAAAAGAAAAGAAAATCAAAAAACACTACTGTTTTTGCATCCGAAGTCGAGGTGTTGGTGTGAATTTTAGCTCATGCCAACTAATTTTATTCCACACCTTTAAGTCGCGATTAAAAATAGTCAGATTTAGTTAGAGAATCTAAATTTTAGGTGAAAACCTCAAATTCAGAATAGCAAAATTACTATTTTCTCTAAACTATTAACTAAGTGCAATCTTAGTGCTGTCAAACTAAAATTTAGTTAAGTTGTGTCACTTTAGTTAATTTCAGAAGGGGAAATCATCATTCGACAGGAATAAACTAAATTTTGGTGATTTGTAGTCTAGTTTAGACGCATTTGTGACAAGAGAATCGGCACCAATACCTACCTATGTACTTATCATGAAAAACACCAATACCTACCTACTAAAAAGAGTAGGTATCTGCACGTAAATAATCAATAACATCAAAAAATTACCCCCCCCCCTTCCTCACTTCTACACTTTTGTCATCTATTGATTTAAGGCGAAAGCGCTAGGGTAGCCCGCGAAATTCAATTTTTTTTACGTTTTTTGCAATTTGCTGGCAGTATTAAGTTGTACGTTGATTAAAATATGATTCGCGGCCGTAACAAATATGTATTTACATAATTATAATCTATAAATTCATCAACACAACTCTCTAAGACCAAAGTAATCCCCAACAATGACTATTTCATGAAATTTTCACATTTGGGGATTATACTAACTTAACAAGTTGTATTACTGATAGTTGTAATGATTATAATTCTGTCAACTACTATCACCAAAACACGGATTTTCGTCCATTAAAGAAAACTCCTTAAAATATACTGTGGGTTACAGCCACATTTGTGTGCTGGATTGGTGGGGAATAAAACCACTGTGAAGATGGACGGTGGACTATGGAGGTATTAACTTAAATGATAATACAAGTTTCCACTGTCAAAGGTAGCGAATACTGAAGTCTACTCAGTCTACTGTCGTGTACCAGATCTGAATAGCAACTGGGAACTGACTTGTAGCAGATCTGAATATCAAGTGAGAACTGACTTTCTTCAAAGTCCGGGATATCGCGACGCCCCCGTCAGGGGGCGTGGCGGGCGGTACCGGGGCTGAGCCCCCCGGCCGCGGAGGCCCTGCGGTGGCCTGCTAATACAGGCCCCTCCCTGTGTGCGCTACGTAGGCTAGTGGTAGCGTTCGGGCACGCGTGAGTTACGCGCGCCCGTGTGAATGGTTGCATGTTGTTTTTCTGTAGGCGCGCCGCGACGCTGACTCACAGCGCCGCTTTCTTCACGACACCTCGGCGGTCTGTCCCCGCCAGGTGAGACCCCCAGTTGCCTGGGGGAGGCCCGGCGGAGGACGACCAGCGACGGAGGTGTCGACTCGACGCTCCTACAGAATATAGGTGTTTGCCCCCGCCCGCCCCGCTTCCAGAGCTAGCCGGTTACGGTCCGGGCTAAGGGGCAGTCGTGCGTGTGTGAGCGGTATTGTACTGTGTGACACCGCTCAGTGTCTGCGTGTATCGCGGCCCGCGCTGCGCATACACGCGTGAGTTTAAGCGTCTGAATAGTGGTGAGTGTCTGCGTTCGCCACGCAACGTGCCTATATTAACCTAGCACACGCTGCGCGACGAGTGTATGTAGATGGTAGAGTTCAGTTGATTCGAGTGAGCCGCGTGTAACCTGGGTGCAGCTCACTCGAGGCGTCAATCCGGTGTGGGGTCATCGTCCGCTACCAGGTCGCGGGGCAGGGGTCTCGCGTCAGGGGGGCGCGCGTGCCAGGGCGCAATGTCTTTGACATGCGGCCAAGCGGATGCGTCGGCACGCGCGAACATTCCCTTCGCGAGGCGCCGCACAAACTCGTCCAGGCTCTCAATCCCGAGGTCCCGTTCCAGGACATCGTTCCTCACGAAGCGAGGAGCGTTCATAATGGTCCGCAGCGCAAGATGTTGCTGCGCGCGGAGCAGCTTCCGGCTCGACTCGCTCGTGAGGGCGAACCATGCCGGGGCGGCGTACGTCAAGATTGGGCGCACGTACAACTTGTACACGCCCAACTTGACGCGCGCCGGGATGCGGGACGAGAGCACCGGTTTGAGGAGGTTGCGGGCGACCCTACCCCTTGCGGCGACCGAGCGGACGTGTGGCCCCATTGTGAGCCGACGATCGATGGCGACCCCCAGGTAATTGACCCGGGGTGACCACGCGATGTCGGCCCCCTGCAGCGTCAAGGGTGGTGGGAGAGGCGCAAACCCAGTTACCATCGCCTGCGTCTTACCCACGTTCACCGACAGCCGCCACTTCGACAGCCATCCGGGCAGCAGCTCGAGCGCGCGCTGCATCTTCACCGCCGCGTACTTCGCGTTAAGCGATGTAGTAATGTACGCGGCGTCGTCTGCGTACAGCGCGAGCATGGCGTCCGGAGTAGTGGGGATGTCGTCGGTGTAACGTGAATAACACGCCGGCGACAGGCAGCTGCCCTGCGGTACGCCCGCGAGCACTGGGCGGGCGCTAGATAGCGCCCCTTCGACCACCACCCTGAAGGTCCTGTGGGTCAAAAAAGTAGAGACCACCTTGACAACGCGACGGGGCGCGTCGGAAGTGGCCAGTTTATATATGAGGCCGTCGTGCCACACACGGTCGAAGGCCTTCTCCATGTCGAGGAATACTGCCACCGAGTATTCCTTCTTGTTAAGCGCGGCTGCGAGGTGGTGCAGTACCCTCGACAGCTGGAGCGTCGTGCTGTGCTCCGCCCGAAACCCGAACTGCTCCGGGCGCGGCGCTAAATGAGGCTGGAGATGTCGCAGCAGGAGTGCTTCGAACACCTTGGAGACTGTCGGCAGCAGCGTGATCGGCCGATAGCTCTCCGGCTTCAGAATGTCTTTCCCCGCCTTGGGCAGCATAATGACGCGCCCCTCCTTCCACGAGGCGGGAAAGGCCCCCGTGCGCAGTATCGCCGTGAACAGGCGCGCCAGCGCCGCTACCATACGGTACGGCAGGTGGCGCAGCACTGTGTTGGTGATACCGTCAGCTCCGGGGGCCTTCCTGGGCTTCGTCCTGAGGATGGCGCGTCTGACTGCGCCCGGCGAGAAGAAGACAGGGTCCTCATCGGGAGCTATCGGCGTGGCGAAGTAGTCTCCCAGGTGTTTCTCGACTGCTGCGACATGGTCGGTGTCGCTGGTCGGGTTTGGGCGGAACTGACGCTCCAGGTGGTCGGCGAAGACCTCCGCCCGGTCCTCCGCTACGTACTTGAGCGCCCCGTCGCTGTTCAGCAGTGGGCGCACCGGGGCTGGGGTACTCGTCAGTTGGCCGCATAACTTGTGTAAAGACGGCCAGCTGTCTGCCGTGGCGTCTAATCTTTCCTCCCAGTCCGCGGTGGTGAGCGCCTGGAGCTCGGCCTTCACCTTCTCCGCGAGACGGTTGAGCTCTCTTTTGAGCGTCGGGCATCTCAGTTGTTGCCACTGCTTGCGAAGGCGCCTCTTCTCGGCGATCATCGCTTCTATATGCGCCGGCAGGGGCGGCAATTGCCCTCTCCCCTGCGGCAGCGTGCTCGTCGCCGTTTCTAAGGCGCTCTGTATGCAAGCAGTGACATCGTCCGCGGTCTTGTCGACGTCCGCGGAGGTAGCGATAGGCCGAGTCGGTGTGGTGGTCTCTACTTTTTCCACGAACTTTGTCCAGTCCGTGCGTCGACGTGGCGCTAGGGGCTTCAGTCGGGTCGGCATCCCCGATAAGACGACGAGTACAGGTTGGTGGTCCGACTGCAACTCGTCGTCTATCACTTGCTGCGTGATCTGGCAGCGTAGCCCTCGGTGGACTACGATGTCCAGCACGTCCGGCATATATCTCCCTGTGTCCGGGTAGTGGGTCGGCGTCTCTGGGCCGGACACCGTATAGCCGAGGGCTTCCGAGTCCGCGAAGAGTCGTCTCCCCTCGGTGTTCGTTGAGTAAGAGTTCCACGCCGGGTGCTTGCAGTTCAGGTCGCCGGCGAGGATGGTGGCGCGTGCGGTGTCTACAAGCAGATGACTTTCTTTGGACGAGCAAGGCCCTTTTGTATGCCCCAGCGGCGGCAGTTTCTCCCTACCATTTCCCACGCTATGGGTCTTACCCCTGTACAGTACTCGCTACGCTATTGTTTATTAAAAGGTAAAGATTATAAACACATTTGGTGCGGATAACAATGTCGGCACAAAACTACAAACGTCTTACAATCTATTAAAAATGTTACTGGGGAATGTCCCATAGCAATGTCGGCACGAAGCTATAATCTACTAAGAAATGTGTATTTTTATGAATGGGTGCAGGCAATAATCTTTGTTCACATTTAAACATTAAGCAACTAATAAAACAATGAATTGTACTAAGAAAGATGCTTGGCAATAAGTAAATACAATGCGTGACCCAAGTTCCAAAACACCGCCGTAGGGTCTCACATCTGGCTTCATCTACTTTCTAGAAATGATTATTATGATACCTGTGTGTTTCCCAAAGATAAAAATACCACGTGTCTATAATTATTCTACTTAAACTTAAACTATGCGATCGGCTGTCCTGCACATTCCTCCCGCCGTGCGACGTTCAGTTTTGTAGTGCTGGGCGTCGCACCTATTAACCGGTGTAGGATAGCCGCTATCGACCGATACACGATGGTGCATACTGTTTGCTGGCTTTCGTGTTGATGTCATTTGGACCAGGATAGGTGGCGCAGAAGCGCTCTCTGGTCCACAAGTTGGCTGCGCGGGCACGGTGTTCGACGGTGGCTGCGCTGGCATGAGGCTCGGAGCAGGTTGCGCAGGCTCGAGGTTCGAAGCTGGCTGCGCAGGCACGAGGCTCGAAGCTCGTTTCGCAGGCACGAGGTTTGGAGCTGGTTGCGCAGGCACGAGGTTCGGAACAGGTTGCACAGGTACGAGGTTCGGAGCTGGCTGCGCAGGCACGAGGTTCGGAGCTGGCTGCGCAGGCACGAGGTTCGGAGCTGGCTGCGCAGGCTCTAGGTTCGGAGCTGGCTGCGCAGGCCCGAGGTTCAGAGCTGGATGCGCAGGCTCGAGGTTTGGAGCTGGCTGCGCAGGCAGGAGGTTCGGCACTGACTGTGTCGGCGCTGGCTGTGCAGGCACGATGTTCGGAGCTGGCTGCGCAGGCTCGAGGTTCGGAACAGGTTGCGCAGGCTCGAGGTTCGGAGCTGGCTGCTCAGGGTCGATGTTCGGAGCTGGCTGCGCAAGCACGAGATTCGAAACAGGTTGCACAGGCTCGAGGTTAGGAGCTGGCTGCGCAGGCTCGAGGTTCGGAGCTGGCTGCACAGGCTCGAGATTCAGAGCTGGTTGTGTCGGCGCTGGCTGTGTGGCGTCTTGCTCGGTGAACATGCCTGGCTGCGGCACGCGCCCTGGTCCTCCCAACAAGAAGTGGTTGGGAGTGAGGGCTTCTGGATCTTCTGGGGTATGTGACACGAACTCAGTCTTTTGCCCAAAGGTTCGTGTCTGGCTGCCGTGGAGTACCCAACCTAGCGGCGTGAGAGATGCCACCGGTTGGTTATTGTCTCCTCTTCTTACTTCTGTCGTCAGCAGAAGATGCCAGTTGTCTTGACCGATCAGTACTCGAGGCTTCGCATTGGCATATGTGAGATGTCTTCGGATGTCAGATAAGTGTTGACACCCTTCCACTAGTTCTTGTGGAACCCGTTGCGATGAGACTTGCAGGTTCTTCACTGTGCGTGCTTGTATTTGCTCTTCATGATCGTTGAGCCCCTTCAGCTTGATGGTGACTCTTCTGGATGCTGACTCGGATGCCTTCATGTCATTGATGGTTTCTATCTTCAGTGGATCTATAGGTCCCGTTGCTCCGACGCTTGTTACTATGCTGTCGTCAACGAGCGTGACTGTTGACCCGTCGTCCATCAATGCAAAGGTGTTGACAGCTCCTTTCGGTCCCTCCACCTGGATCGGAAGGATCTTCAGGTACGATTGCTTCTTGACTGTCCAAGTTGAGTTGATGACTTCTGTTGCTTCTTCTTTTGTTTCTGCCGTCTCTGTCATCTTGTCATAGTGCAGCATCTTGTTATGAGAGTGCTTGCAGTCGTTGATACCGCATGGCTTGGGTCGGCAGTTGTGCGTCTTCTTTTTGTAGCGAAGACATCTGAAGCAGAGGCGTTTGGACTTGGCAATGTCCCATCTTGCATTTACATCCAACTTCTTGAACTGTTCGCATTCTGTTGCGTTGGTGTGCCCCGTATCTTCACATATGAAGCACTTCGGTGATTGTGTATTCTCAGTCACGTTGTTGACCCTTTGAGTCTTCTTCTGTGGTGCGGTTGCAGTAGGTGCTGCCACATGTTCAGGCAGCGCGTAAGGTCCACACAGCTCTGCTTCCCTTTTGAAGAACTGCTCAATCTTGATGAGGCAAGGATCTTCACGTGGCTGCGTGGCTGAGAAGTCGTAGTATCTATATCGTAGAGTCGGCGTCAGCTTGTCCACTATTGTCTTCACGAGTTCAGGGTTGTACATGTAGTTGAAACAACCCAAAGTCTTCAATGTTGCCACTACGTTAGAGACCTTAGTGGCAAATATACAGATGTCCCTTGGTGAGTCAGTAAGGCGCGGCAGACATCGAAGCGTCTCTATCTCCAGCATGGCTATTGACTCTGGTCTGCCAAATCTTGACTCCAAAGTCTTCATTACTTCAGCTGGGTGCGCGTTGGTTATTAGTAGACCTGTAACTGCTTCTTTGGCCTTCCCTTTCAGGTTTGTTCTAAGTCGATTCGTATTTTCAACTATGCTGAACATTGCTTCTGTTTCGTAGTAGGCAGCGCGGAAGGGTAGCCACTCCTGATGAGCCCCACTGAAAATCGGTAACTCGATAAACTTGGGTCGCTGAGCGGCGCTGACAGCCCGGGTGATGGCTTCAGCTAGGAGGACTAGATCGGTTTGACCTCCCGCCGGTGACTGACGTGTCTCTTCATGCTTCGCTGGCATTGGTTTTTCTGTGTGGACGACCGTTGGTTCTTCTGGGGGGCGGTGAGGTTCATTGGTGATCGCTAACACCGGACGATTCACTTGATTCTCCAACCAGTTGTCCACTCTTGCATCAACTTCTGACTTCGAGTAGAGGGAGACGTCATCTTCTTCCTCTTCTGAGTCTTCTATTTCCAATGTAGCTAGGCGTGCTGCTGCTAATTCCACTTGAAGGCGTAATAAATCTTCTTTAGCCTTCGCAAGCTTGAGTTGCTTTGTTCTGCTGTGAGTAGATCCCCCTCCTCCCCCCTTGTTGATAGGAGGGCGGAGGTCCTGTAGTCCGGTCGGCTTCAATGGACCGGTGGTGCTCTTCATAACTCGCTTCACTGTAGAGGTTTCTGTTTCTTGACGAGTTTCACTGGTGACGACAGTAGCGGGCGTCTTCGTCAGCTGTTTGGCCTTCGCACCCGCAGTTAGCGTCGTCGCAGCAGAAGGGGTTACGGAAAGGGCGGCGGCGCTGGCGGGGTGTGAGGCGGAGAGAGCGGTTGCGGCTGAGGTGGAGGCGGCGGCGGTCGAGGTAGTTGCGGCGGTCGCGGAAGTCACGGTGGGTGGCTCGGTTGCCGCGGAGTTGTCTGTCTGTTTCTCTGTCTCCGTGGCGGTCGTCCCTGTAACTGTCGATTCCGTGCTGGCTTCCGCGCTGGTACCGGTCGCCGAGGTAGTGGTCTCGGACGACGACGGCTTCTGTTCCCTCGACGGTTTGCGGCCCCTACCCACGGAGCGCGTAACGGGCATGCTGTCAGCTGATTTTCTTCGAATATCTTGAATCTTGAAAACGCTCTTCTATTATTCGGAGAAATCTTCCTTATATCGCTGTAGTACTATTCTTCGAAGTTTTCAGGTTATTATTTCCCACAAGATCCGGCTCGAAGGACCATTAAATGTGGGTTACAGCCACATTTGTGTGCTGGATTGGTGGGGAATAAAACCACTGTGAAGATGGACGGTGGACTATGGAGGTATTAACTTAAATGAAAATACAAGTTTCCACTGTCAAAGGTAGCGAATACTGAAGTCTACTCAGTCTACTGTCGTGTACCAGATCTGAATAGCAACTGGGAACTGACTTGTAGCAGATCTGAATATCAAGTGAGAACTGACTTTCTTTGGACGAGCAAGGCCCTTTTGTATGCCCCAGCGGCGGCAGTTTCTCCCTACCATTTCCCACGCTATGGGTCTTACCCCTGTACAGTACTCGCTACGCTATTGTTTATTAAAAGGTAAAGATTATAAACACATTTGGTGCGGATAACAATGTCGGCACAAAACTACAAACGTCTTACAATCTATTAAAAATGTTACTGGGGAATGTCCCATAGCAATGTCGGCACGAAGCTATAATCTACTAAGAAATGTGTATTTTTATGAATGGGTGCAGGCAATAATCTTTGTTCACATTTAAACATTAAGCAACTAATAAAACAATGAATTGTACTAAGAAAGATGCTTGGCAATAAGTAAATACAATGCGTGACCCAAGTTCCAAAACACCGCCGTAGGGTCTCACATCTGGCTTCATCTACTTTCTAGAAATGATTATTATGATACCTGTGTGTTTCCCAAAGATAAAAATACCACGTGTCTATAATTATTCTACTTAAACTTAAACTATGCGATCGGCTGTCCTGCACATATACTTAGTCCTACATAAAACCTACAATATTGGTAACCCTACTGCAGTGTTTGTATTGGAAAATTTAAATGATCAATATCTTTGAAACTACTCAAAGTTTCTCCGTCACAAATTCAGTAAATCATTATCGTCCCCGTCACAAAAATTTGAATATATTTCGAAGGCCGTAGATCATCAGGCAGCGGAGATACATGTGTCCAGCCAGCTTGAACGCAGGTTATTTGGACATGTAAGTTTTTACTGATTTCTCGTAAACCCTTACATGTGACGCCATAAATCGAACGTTATTACTGTCACAAATTGCGTCACTAAATGTTAGTAAAGGAACTATATTCGAAAACGCTCCCGTTATTGAGATTCAGAAGTGCCAGCCAAAAGTTTTATACGTAAATTCAAGATGGCTGGACACAGATTTTTGCATTTTTCTACTAAACCGCTGTTCGTATCACAAAACTTTTAGCTCGATGCCTGTCACAAATTTATGTGACGCCCGTTGATATGCAAAAAGTCGTCAAAATCACTTCCGTTACCGAGATTGAGAGACCAGCGAAAAGTGGTTTTTCAAGATGGCTGGACACGTTTTCGATCGATTATCTAAGATTCTGTAGCGTCACAAATTCTGAAATAAGGGTGTTTAGCCGTCACATAAAATGCGCTATTGACCTAGTTAAATGCGAGCTATTTTGAAGATTTGTCCAGCCAGCCTGAATGACATCAATCTGGGCAAAAAATTGGAACTGGATATTGTTAGCAACTTGAAAGAGACCTTAATAGTTTGATAGATTGAAAGGACCAGCCTACCTTACTCAATCAATGTAAACGCGCCCTATACTAATGTGATATATAACATACTACGGGCTTAATCGGGAAATTATATATGAAATAGCCTGGTCCGTGGCTAGGAAGGTAATTGGCGCAGAAATGGACAAGTGATAGGCGAGTTAAGTGCGAACAAGCTAGCTGCTACTAGAATTTTTAATAAGCATCATAATTTCAAAGGGTTTAGGGCCTGAGAACATTATTGTGTAATGTAGAAGTAGTAAAACTTGAACAGGATTATTAAACAAATGCGTATCCTTGTTAGTTAAGTCAAAAAGCTTCTGTAGACGTCATGGATGGCGTGCAACATTGTACCACGGTAATGATTGTACTAAACGGTTCCGAAGAATTCACACAGCATAATAATTTTATGTTGCTTATTCAGTAGGTAATTGCAATTTTTATGGTTGATGATAATCATACTGTTGTTTCCATATACACTGGAGGAAGCTCTTATGACAATTGCTTATCTCTACAATATCCAATCGTTTCAAGTGTCTGTAAGTCCTTCTAGTAAATTCCATCTACAGTCGTAATGTATTTTGTAATTCTATAAAATACCAGTACCGACTCAGTAGCTACACCATAGGAACCTAATGCATCCAAAAATATCACTCTCATTTCTCTTAATTCCCCAAAGTTCTCTGTTACAAACGCTAATCAGCCTAAGTTATAGTCAAAACTTGGTCTCATATCAAGCGTATACCTTGTATACATATGCCTAACACGTGTGATGTCACTAAGGCTTGTAACAGCTGTCGGTAATTTGCGGCGACCACGGCTATTCGCTACGACCTACCCGCTACAACACGTAGACTTAACGTGACGATATCGTTATTGCTACTAATAAAGAAGTAACTGTTGGTTGTTTAGACGAGCCGCTGAGAGTAACGGCGGCTCTTGCTGAACGACTTTAGTATCCAGAATAATGGGTAGAAGGTAAGTCATAGGTCACTGTACTTATGTAACCATATAAAGACCTGTTGTTTATGGGAACTACAAAATGTTGGAACATATCTTCGTATCATATCTGTCTTTATCAAATCAAATATTAATTTTTTTGTCAACATGGGTAGGGGTAGGGGTATAGAGGTTATACATGTTTTGATAATGTTCTCCATGCCCTGCCGTCACTTGTAAATTACAACCAACTATCAAATTACCATGCTGAATAACAATAAATATTACAAAATTATTAAATTGAAAAATCATTTTAACCATTTTATTTTTCAATGTCAAGAAGTATCTAGTCAATAATTCAATTCAGTCAATTAGTCAATAATTAAAAGATGATAGTAAATAGTGAATATAGTGAATAAATAAATAAAAGTCCTAGAAAAATAATAATTGTGAGTTACACATGTCATTTCTACCATTGAATATCTGAGGGGCAATTCTCGTAATTTTTAAGAACGTTCACAGTCTGATCTCAGTCTCAATCTGTCAAAAATACTTCAAATTTCCCTACATTTTGACAAGTTTTTGACATTTGTTTGTCGCCGAGATGAGACTGCGACTAGATTTTGAACGTTTTAAATTAGCAGAATTGGCCTACTGATTAATATTATTGGCTTATTTTTATTTGCATTATTTTTTAAATCTTGATCACAGGATTCAGTATACCAACGCGAATTGTTGTCACATATACCCACAAAGTTACAACTCCACTGCTATCCATCGCCATCATTATTCTTCATCCCATATTCCGCCATTAATATGAAAAACATTTATTTCAATAACTCCCAATTAAAATCCTGCATCCCGTAAGTGCTCATTTTAATACAAAATTCTCGTTTCACATAACCGCTGTAGTATTAAAATGGCTGGTCGCGTCGAGTGATTCGATAATACCAGTGTTACATGCAATAATGTTCTATTAAAAGGTTGTAATATTATAATGTAGCTGGCAACATCGACATGAGTGTTGCCACTTTTGATAATGATTCTGGTTTTAACGTCCTGTTTGTGTTGGTGAGCAAAATAGTTCAATAGAATCTAGTGCATTTTCTCTCAGATTAGTTAAGCAGCTCTCAAGACAGCAATGCCTGACTAATCTCTCTCGATTCACTTTAGAATCTAGAGTAAACTGAGAGAGAGAGATACGTCAATAAAAGAGGGTGAATCACTCAAGTGTCCATCCAAAATTTCGAATCCAAGAACCATCAAATTCAATTTCAAACAAAAGGCAAATAGCATAGGAATCAAAAACCCTACAATAACCTAACCTACAATAACATTCATATTATAAGTGTGTCATCTCACAGAATCCTTTCACATAACCTTTTCGGCATTAAAGTCTAGCGGCTGTCGCCTGTGATTGGTTAATTCGATCGTTATGGTGTAACGCGCGCCCGGCCGGCATACACACCGCCCGATTATGCAAATTGTGCGATAACCGGGGCTCCAGTCTGGACTAGAGCCTCCATGATGGTTGAGACAGGTGCAGAAAAATTAGCTAGACTATTAATTGGACTGGTAATTTTTAATTGGTCGTTCAAAACCTGTTACTCATTAGAGCAAACTTTAATTTGCATGAACTTATTAAGAGGAATGTTTTCTGCATTAACCTTCCCTTGTACATATCTGATCGGCTTTGTTCCTCCAACTTGTGTCCATTTAATTCTCAAAGTTTCTTATCTTGACAAAGAATCATCCACATAATAAATATTTATATAAAGATAACCAGTATCCTTCCAATGTCGTATAAAACTCACTTACACTGTCAAGGCATCCGAGAAGCCATCAAAATTATCGCTTCGCACATCTAAAAATAACCGCCAAAGATTTGCATCTCCCAGATTATCCTCAGACTTCAGGATCATATCTACAGCATCGCTAAGCACCTCGACGATTCTACACAGCGCAGTCTCGTCGTATCGGGGACCTTACAATTCGCACTTTGCATTGAAATCCCCTGGCTTGTAGTTGCAGCCTGTAGCTGGATTAGAGCATTATAAATAGCAGTAACAATAGCATTAACTTCGCCAGCCTCCGTGTTACGCCTAACACTATTGTATATTTAACAGATAAAAGACTTGGATTGTAGTCATCGATTGGTTAGAGTGGATTATTTTATGGAGAATTTGTCTGGGGAATGCTTGTTTATGATTGGATGGAGGAAGATGAAATGATTATTAGACAGGGACAAACTAAATAATGAGAGGATTTTATCAATGCATCTCCGGGAATCGGCAAGCGTAGCGTGGGTCGCCCACTCGCCTCCCATCAAGATAGTCCGGTCCGCTGAAATAGACTGGATGGGGAAGATGGTATAGCAGACAACAGAAAACTAAACAAGCATAAATAGATAAACATCTCGAAATTTCTATTTGCCACACTTTTAAATGAAGTTATGGAATGCAAAGCAGTATCCGAAGCATAATTCCTTAGCAGTCTGCCATTTGCAGTCAAAATCCGGGCCATCTCTTACACTCACAACCATAAATTCGTCCCACCAATAAAGTCAAACAAAAACATTCCTCGTTTGATCAGTAAAACAACATCGATGACCGTATGCTAATGAGGTTCTATTGAGCTCCAAATGGTAACATAATTATGCGGCACGTCTGCTTGAATGCGACGCATCCACCTGACTGCCGGCTATTCAAGTGACTGGACGTCGGAGAGGAGACGGCGCAAGGAGTAGATGGTAGCGGGAATAGGAGGCACTGCTTTTGGGTTTAAAATAGGAATACAGCTTTTGGAATACGGATTTTAGGTTTTCAAAAAGGAATACAGGTTGCATTTGAAGGAAAATTGTTTCGAGGGCATGATTTCTTGTCTATGGGGAGCAGAAATGCAGACAGCTTCATTGACATGCATTTCTTGATCTTCGGTTGAATTTTGATGAGGAGATCGCTGGTATTTGCACCATCTTTCCGGGCGGCCAATGAGCAATATCCAGTGCTTTGAAGGCAATAGAAGGATACTTCATCCTATTCAGGGTATCTTCTTTTTTGTGCTTGTTAGTGAGGACAGATCAAGAACTGTTAAACATGAAAAGAAAAATATATATATCAAGGACTTTGACTCCCTTTCTTCACCATATCTTATTCTTTGTGCATTTGGTTGGAGCGACGAATTAAGGTTTGTTCAACCAGAAAAGAAAAAAATATAAGAAGGACTTTGACCCCTTTCCCTACCTTTCTCTCTCAAATTGGGCCATCCGGGAAGATTTCAACGATTCTATGGTGGACAATGGAGGACAAACATTGAGCAATGTGTCACTTGTCAGTTCGTCACTCACAACCGGGAACTGAACGCTAAATTGTAATTCTAAACATACTCGCTTGATCTCACAAAGTGGAATATCATGGAATGTTACGACCAATAGGAATAACTGTATTTTTACTTATACGATGAGTTTTGAGGTTTTTCAAATAGGGCTTGTTTGTATTGACCAGAGGGGCAATTCTCGTAATTTTTAAGAACGTTCACAGTCTGATCTCAGTCTCAATCTGTCAAAAATACTTCAAATTTCCCTACATTTTGACAAGTTTTTGACATTTGTTTGTCGCCGAGATGAGACTGCGACTAGATTTTGAACGTTTTAAATTAGTAGAATTGGCCTACAGATGTATTTAAGGATAGGACCTCTTGGAAAAACTTGCTGTTCGCTATAATCTTTTTCTAGGTAGGATAAGCAATCGAGTTTGTCACTAAGATTAGGTAAAATACCTACTTGACAAAAATGTATTAAACAGCTGATTTGTTTTCGTGATTTCAGAGTTGGTCCCATAGTAAAAGTTGTTCAGTTCGATGGTCTAAAGCACCTGTTAAGGTTTGTCGGGTTATTTTTTTTAACACTTTGTGCTTCGTGATAGATTTGCGTATTCTTATTTTTCTGGAAAATTATTTATTCAACAGCCTACTTATCAGTGACAATACTTTGTCCCGAACTTTCTTCCCACACGTTGAACGTCTTACGCATATAAATCTAAGCTGCACGCTTTCACAGAGCATTACTCTTAAGACTGTGCCGACCGCACAGTGGCGCCCTCATCATTTGTTTGATTATTTCATACAATTTAGAATGAAAATGCAGAACATAAGCACGTTAAGTTGTGCTTCACAAGATTATACATTAATATTATTAGAAACGGTAGTTTTATATTGTTTAGTTTTATTGTAATCCTTAAAACGGATTATAGTGGCCACTTTTATCCGTTTTAAGGATTATGAGGAAACTAAACAATATAAAACTACCGTTTCTAATAATATTGACGTATAATTTTGTGAAGCACAACTTATCGTGCTTATTTTCTGCATTTTCATTCTAAATTGTATGAAATAACCAAACAAACGATGAGGGCGCCACTGTACGGTCGGCACAGTCTTAATAACTTTGAGTGTTATAACAAAAGCGATACAGTTTCACGTGACGTTCCCACAATGTTAGGACTAGGCTATGAAATAAGCGGTAAATATAATTTAGTTATTAATGAAGATGTTATGAAATCTATATATATAAAAAGAGAAGTCCTGACTGACTGACTGAGTGACTGACTGACTGACTGACTGACTGACTCATCAACGCCCAGCCTAAACCCTTGGACCTAGAAAGCTGAAATTTTGCATAGAGGTTTTCTTTATAATGTAGACGAGGAATAAGGAAGGAATTTTCGAAATTCAACCCCTAAGGGAGTTAAATAGGGGATGAAAGTTTGTATGAAAACTCTTTTTCCTTGGGTTAATAAACTTGAAACTTGGCGCGAATACTTATCTAAGTAAATTATGAAAATTGGTCTTTTTTGTTTTTCTAAACTACCTTCTAAAGGGGGATGGGGGGGTGTCAAAATTTGTATGGAAGAATTTTAAGGCACGGGCCGATTAACTCAAAACTCAGTATTTATACTTAATACCAAAAATAAAGAATTACGTGTATCAGGGTTTTTCAAAATCTACCCCTAACGGGGAGAAAAGGTGTAGTTAATTTTACAGGGCAAATTTTACTGCCTGGCTTAATTAACTCAAAAATTGGTATAAATAATCTGTGAGTCAAGTAATGAACACATTCCAAACGATTTTTCAAAATTCCACCCCTTGGGGGGGTGAAAAGTGGGGATACAGCTTATATGAAAAATCTTATTTCTTGGGTTAATAAACTTGAAACTTGCCACGAATACTTATCTAAGTAAATTATAAAGTTTGGCATTAGTTGTTTTTCTAAACTACCCCCTAACAGGGGATTGGGAGGTGTCAAAATTTGTGTGGAAGAATTTTAACGCGCGGTCCGATTAACTCAAAACTCAGTATTTATACTTAATACCAAAAATAAAAAACTACGTGTATCAGGGTTTTTCGAAAATCTACCCCTAACGGGGAGAAAAGGGGTAGTTAATTTTACAGGGAAAATTTTACTGCCTGGCTTAATTAACTCGAAAATTGGTATAAATAATCTATGAGTCAAGTAATGAACACATTCCAAACGATTTTTCAAAATTCCACTCTTGGGGGGGTGAAAATTGGGGATACAGCTTATATGAAAAATCTTATTCATTTGGTTAATATACTTGAAACTTGGCATGAATACTTATCTAAGTAAATTATGAATTTTGGCATTTTTTGCTTTTCTAAACTACCCCCTAAAGGGCGATTAGGGGGTGTCAACATTTGTATGGAAGAATTTTAACGTGCGGTCTCCGATTAAGTCGAAACTCAGTATTTATACTTAAGACCAAAAGTAAAGAATAACATGTATCAGGGTTTTGCAAAAATCTACCTCTGACGGGGTGAAAAGGAGTAGTTAATTTTCCATTTTACTGCGTGGCTTGATTAACTCGAAAATTGTTGGACATAATCTTTGAGTCAAGTTATGAACACATCCCAAACATTTTTCAAAATTTCTCCTGTGTGGGGTGAAAAGTGGGGAAAAACTTTATACGAAAAATCTTATTCATTTGGTTAATAAACTTGAAACTTGGAAGGAATATTTGCCTAAGTAAGTAACAAGAAATGGGTCTTTCGAAAGTAGACCCCTGACGGGTAAAAAAGTGGTAATTCGATTTTTAAGGCCGGTATTATAGTGCGTAGCTTGATTTACTCCAAAAAAATGGTATGAATAAATTTAAGCTTCAAACTTGGCACAAATACTTATCTAAGTAAATTATAGTTTGTCATTTTATGTTTTTCTGCTCTAAAGGGAGATTGAGGGTGTCAGTTTGTATGGAAGAATTTTATCGCGCGGTCCAATAATATAAACTCGGAACTCAGTATGTATACTTAAGACCAAAATAAATAAAAAAGTGTGACTGGGTTTTTCGAAAATCTAACCCTAACGGGGTGAACGGGGGTAGTCCATATCACAGAGGAGTATTTTATTGCGTGGCTTGATTCAATGGGAAATTGGTATAAATAATCTTTGAGTTAAGATAATATGGAAACGTCCCAAACATGTTTTCAATATTTCGCCCCCCCTATGGGGATAAAAACTGTTAAGGTGAAAAGGTGGTCTTATTTCTTTGGTTAAGAAACTTGAAACTTTTCAACATTTGCCTCAGTAAATAATAAAGATTGTCACTTTTAGGGGTTTACTACTTACTTACTTAAAATAAAAAAGTATGAGTTTTAGGGTTTTACTTATTCGACTCCTACCGGGGTGGAAAAGGGTAATAAAGTTTAAGGAGTAGAAACTTCAACTTCCATTAACACGAAAATAGGTATAAATAATCTTTATATCATAAAAATGGAAACGTACCAAATGCAAAAACAAGCCCTGTCGTGATGAAAAGGGAGGATAGTTTATTTGAAACATCTTAGGTAGTTTAACTAAAATATTGGCCCGAATACTTATTTCTTTAAATAAAGTAAGTATAAAGATCGTAATCAATAATTTTCGAAATACATTTCAGGGGGAGGTGGAGAGGGTGTTAAATTTATTTGAAGAAAGTACGAAACCCACGCGGACGAAGTCGCGGGCAAAAGCTAGTGAATTATAATTTAGTTGTATTTAAAATATTATCTTTTGTTTTCATTGAGTATAGGAACAATAGTTCACTTAAATATGTTTCTTATATTAAAACATTGAGAGACAGTTTATATTTATCGTGGTAAGCTAAAAAATACGGTCTGCATTCGAGCCAAAAGTGAAAATTCCTGAAATAAACTCTGAAGTTACTAAAAACAATTATAAATATATAGGTATGTAGAATTTTTCTCATTATTCCTTATGAACCGAAAATCGACACTGAAACAATAATTGCGGACGCCACTTAGTCCAATCAATATGCACTCTCATTTTATCAACGTTCAAAGGATAACCGCCTGTCATAACAATCCGATTACAACGCTGTTTTTAACACAGTTTTTACTGTCGCATTCCATCATTGAAACCGACAAAATAAACAAATAAAACCGCTTCAAAGTTAACCTGACCATTAATTAAATATTTTGGCACATTCCGAAACGGTTATCCCGTTCGGCTAGGCCACTAACTCGGCTTCAAAGTCTCCACCTAATATTCCCCGCTGACTTAGGAACCCATCCTCGTTCCGATGTAATCCACGGTGTTAGCTATTTGAAACCACACTAATCTGTTCAACAGATTATTCAGTTACACCATACATTAATTATGTCAAATGTTTTACCAGTAATGGGGTTGAGTCCTGCGGTTTTTGGGATCTTTTGAAGCTCCAGAACCCACTGAACCTGAGGTTAATTATCGCTCAAGCTTAAATCTCGTTTTCTGATGAAATTTGTTAAACGAATGTAGGTGGAATCGAAATTGCATCAGAATTTAAAATTCGTAATTAATTGACTTGATTTCTTGGGCAAAAAGTAATGAATTAATCCCGAATGATATAGAAGGAAATTTCGTTTACCTTATATAAATTCATGACGCTCATTACCCTCACATTTAGCAAATTGTAGAACTTATGGCCAATTCCTATAATTTACTGACCATTATTGGTTTAAATTAAGACTTGTATTTTTACCAATAATGAAGCAAAGACCTCTAATAGCTTTGCATAGCTTACGAATCTAATTATATGCCCAGTTTAGCAATAAAAAACTTTTTAACAAAAAAAAAACAACGACTTCAAAAAAAAAACACTACAAAGTGTAAAATAACTTTAATTTTAATTTCGGAAGTCGGTGTCTATGGTTTTGTATTTACGTTTTTGCCACCGACTTCCAAAATTAAAATTAAAGTTATTTTACACTTTGTAGTGTTTTTTTTTTGAAGTCGGTTGTTTTTTTTTTGTTAAAAAGTTTTTATTATTTACTTTTTATAGTCCTCTGACTATAAAAAGTAAAAACCAAAATTGCTATATGTATGCCTATAATATTTGAGGAGTTCCCTCAATTCCTCATGGATCCCATCATCAGAACTGGATTTTGACAATAATGGGACCAATCTGGAAGCATATCCTTTCAAATAAAAAAAAAATCCAAATCGGTTCATAAATGACGGCGTACTGAGGTAACAAACATAAAAAAAAAATACAACCGAATTGATAACCTCCTCCTTTTTGAAGTCGGTTAAAAATGCTACCATTGGTAAGCAAAACGATTCGTTTTGTTTATAAGAACCGAGCATTATTATCGGTAGAAATAACTTACCCGAAGTTATCGCCGTCAAATTGTCTGTTACAGCAGGTCTATTCTGTGAAAATTTCACCGTGGAAACTAAGGCGAAGTGAGCTGTCAATAGAAAGAAAGAAAATACGTTTATTTGCGGCAAATATGACGCATAAAAAATAAACACAAGCAAAAAAACAAAATAACAAATTCCGCACACATCACATCTACGCAAAACGGCCATCGCTCAGCATAATGCCAAGACCCTATACGAGACAAAGCTCCAGCGCTGATTTTCAGGAAAGGACAGCCGGCGTTGACGTGATAACGTCAACCGTCTGGTTGACGGTTGCATACGCGTTGATGCAGCATACGATTAGATACAAATAAAAAACAACAATCAAATAAATAAAATATAAATTACAAAAAGATGGTGTAAACATGAAATATAATATGAAGTGGTAACATTACGGGAAACCACCCACGCGCCGCCTCCGGTTAATCAATAATGTCAATCCCCAGCATCAGGTGGAATGACAGCTCACTTTAAGCTCACTTCACTTAAGTTTTCACCGTGAGATTTTTACAGAATAAATCGGCAGGTGTATATTTAGCCTGAATAAATTAATTCAAACAAAACAATGTCGCCACCATACCAGGTATTACACGCAACCATTTACAGAAAATCAAATCAAACGCTGCGCGCACGCATACATAATTCAAAGGACGTCGCATCTAGTCCCGTATAATTACGACGTCGAATATATTACGGAGAGCACTTTAAGAGCATCTCGTTAGATATATTATGTGCTATAAATAAGTAACAGTCGTTTGACAGATTGTACAAGAAAGTTAGGAGGCGGCCATTATGTCATGTCAAAGAATATGACATAGGGACTTAAATTGTAATGGAATGCAGTTAAAGATTGGCTATTCTTCTTCTCACCTAAAAAATGCACTAAAATATTTAAGACTAGCTCCTGCCCGCGACTTCGTCTGCCTGGAATTTCTTGTTCCGCCAACTCAGCCAGTAGCATCACATCGCCTACTCTGCCCAACACATCCGGGAAACAAGTCGTGATGGTACTCGTAATTTGTTATTTTTCACCTAAGAAATGATGAATGAATGAATTGCACCGATCCCAGCGTGGTTAAACCAGACTCGATTAATCGAATGAACCCCAAGACTCGCACTAGCTCCTGTAGCCTCATGTTCATGGTGCTACAGCGACCATTGCATATCAAGGAATAGACCGGGGGGCGCGGTAATGGTAGGGAAGACATGGCCGTAGGATAGGGAAGGATTTAAGAGCCTATTGCTTAAGCATCCTAGAGTATGAATTGGACTAGTGGAATGTTATTTCTCACCTAAGATTATTAACTAAAATACCTAACTACTTAAGAAAATAAAACCGCCAAATTTTGTCAATAAACATACAAAATGAACAAAAACTTTATACGAAGAGCTTGTTGCAACCTCCAAAAAATAAATCTCCATACAACATATATCAATTTCCTATGACAAATGATCCGGCTAATAAAATTAATCACACTTGATCATAAAACAGATTAATTCCCATAATTGCTGCTAATGCTTTCTAAAATCAAATCGACGTCCAACTTATCATTGAAGTATTAATAACAAGTCTTATTAATCCAATTACCGTTAATTATTATAATTAGTTAGCGGCAGGTCAAAATAAGTATTCATGAAATGTAAATTATTGCAGTACAGGCCGATATTGCGAATTGAAATTACGAAATTATTAATTAAGGTTTAGTCATAGAGTGAAAAAATCGTGTCGAGGGACTCCCGGAACGAAGTTCCTTTCATCATCATCATTTCAGTCGAAAGACGTCCACTGCTGGACATAGGCCTCCCCCAAGCACCTCCACTTCGTCCGGTTTTGTGCTTCTCGCATCCAACGAGTTCCTGCGGCCTTCACAAGGTCGTCGGTCCAACTTGTGGGAGGCGTTCCGACGCTACGTCTTCCGACGCGGTCGCCACTCCAGAACCTACCGGCCCCATCGGTCATCTGTTCTGCGAGCAATGTGTGTCCACAGTCACTGCCTATACTACCTCAAATGGCTTAGCATGATCCTCCGTTATGTCGAAAACACTGCAGCATTAATTTTGAAAAAAATATATGGTAAAGTTGAGGATTAATGTTAGGTCTTATGTTAGACGAAAACACGATTCCATAAAATTTTCAAAAATTCCAAAGTTACCTCCAAACCGAACAATAAACCACTCGTATTCAAAAAATACTTCAAATTAGATCATGAAACTTTGTATAATAACCGAACTAACTATAAAGCAGGTCTTATGTTTTTCATTTATTTTTTATTACCATTATTTTCACCGTAAAAAGCAAATACCTTAACTATTGGGGCTGCCTGCTGCCTAGCACCGCACTCTGTCTCGTTGTCACTCAGTCCGCGAGCAGTATCGTGCGAGCGAGATAAAGAGTGAATTTTAGCTGAGGTAATATAGGCTCTTAAGTTCCTTTACGTAACAAAAATGTCGTGACGGGTGACGGTCAAAATGTTATACTTTTCTCGGTCTTGCTCTCATTCGCCAAATGTGCAGAGTATAACATGCGATAAGTAACTTCATTATATTCGTACCCAAGTAGGCCGCAGCAATTACAACCCACAAGCGGGGTTCATGAACGGCTCATACCTCCGGTGTGTATGTGGCGTCTCTCTACAGACAATGGCTCTCGTAGTCTCCTCCCATCTTGCACCGCATGCCTTGCATGTCCTCACATGTCTCATGGCCTAATGACTGCGTCAACGAACGGTCTAGTCGCGTTGCTGAATTTTGGGCCAAACAAAATTTTAAAATGACATATATTTTTTCGTATTATTTTTGCCATCAACACGCTAAGAAGAAAACATTGCCCGTTAACGTGGGAGTTAGAAAGGAAAAAGTGATCGTATACTTAAGTATCGTGCTTGAGTTGTAAAAGTTTATAGACAAAAAGGCTTATTAAAAGGAAAGGTTATTTTGATCAGAAATGTTGACCAGCTCATGCTTGTGCTAAACCTTCATCGTGGGAAAAAATATCTCTTATTTACTGCTCTTTTATGGATAGGCACGTTCTATTGATTCTTCAACGTCACAAGTTTACAGAAATGGGGAAATTTTGTAAGTTTTTTTTTTTTTTGTAAGTTTTGCAGACCAAAACATTTGGTTTTAAAATAATATTTGAGTACCTTTGTACTCAATTTATAATATAGTAGAAAAACACTGATAATTTTAGAGGTTTCTAATGTGATATCGTAAATAAACACTTTTTTTGCGCTTACATTGCAAACGCTGGCTGAACCCTATGAGATAAATCAAAATAATGTACCACAGTATTGTACACCTTAAAAAGGTCTACAAAAAAGTCCGCTATGGTATATGTCTATCTCTTAGGGATAACCCACAATAACCATTTTTTTTCCTTTACTTTTTAGGAGAAATGATGGCATATTTACGAAGCGATTTTAAGCAATACAGCATTAATCCTTATCCAATTAAGTACCTTAAATACATTGTGCATTTAATATAGATCAATATGGCCCTTTACAGCATGTTATTTAAATGAATATTTTCGAAGATATTACAGATTTAAAATGCAGGGACATAGCGGTTGCTGCGGTATCGGTGGCAGGGGCTGGCGGCAAGTTAAAAAAAAAACATTGAATTAAAATTATTAATTATTTAATTAATTTTATTAAATTGCATTGCACCCGGGCGAAGCCGGGCCGGTCGCTAGTAAATAATAAAATAAATAAAATATATCTAGCTTCTGCCCGCGACTTTGTCTGCGTGATATTTCTTGTTCCCCCGGCTCACCCCGACGCATCGCTTTCCCGCGCTATAACTTCATTTTCGCTTAGCGTTCTTTCTCATTTTTTTTTGTTTTTTCTCGGCTCCTAAGGGTCCTAGCGTGATGTTAAGTAGACTGCCTTTCTCAAAAATTGGGCTATCATATGCAAAAATAATTTTTCAAATCTGACTTGCAGTTCCAGAGATTAGCGCGTGCGAACAAACAAACTCTTCAGCTTTATAGTTTAGTATAGACATAAATAAAATATTAATTTTCAGAAATTAAATACATATTGGTGTTAGTAAAGTAATAATCTTACAGCTATAACTATTAGTTAGCATACATAGTTTTAATTGGTCAGAAATGTTGCCAAACATTTGGCCTTTTCCAACCATTTTGGTCTACGTGCAAATGAGTTCGATTACTTTAAATACTAGTCTAGGTTAGTCCCTAAAACGAGTGGGTGAAATAGTCGTGAGAGCGATCCCTAGGCGGCCAACGGTTATCACTGGCATTCTCACCTTATTACACACTTAAACGCCTACGAAGTAAGGGTTATATTCGCTTATCATAAGACAAAAATTGTAATAGATTAGGTAAATAACCGCACTCGTTTATCTGCTCCATATCTGTATGTTTATCTTACTGATGTTTATTAGATGTAACATCCTTACATAGATTAACCAGCGTATCTTGATCCGGCTAACGACCCCTTCGCTTCGTAAAACATGTAAATGGCAGTTAAAATTGTGAGGTTATTAGGGGTCTCGGTAAAATTGCTGAGATTTACGTGTGGTCGTAATCTTTCATAAACATTATGATGTTTTATTGGTTTCTGCGGTTGTTATTTATTTTTATGTTATAAAGCTGTAGGTGTCGTTTTTAATTTATGAGAGGATCAAATTACCTGAACGTAACAATGTATTCAGGGATATGTTTTGGTCATGTTCGGTATGAGCAATGGTTACCAAGAATGCTGTAGTATTTTGAAAACAAAAATCTTTATATATCACGGCGCAGCAAGTGGCGCCGTCCAGTTTTGCTCCGAAGTTACTGGAATCACCAAGAAGGTCGATTAAGAGTGACACTGGCTGGTGATATTCACTGTAACGGAGCGTCGCGTCGATGGTTGCGTCTTCCGATGACAGAAGAGGAAGCTACTGAACTACTAATACGATTATTCTGGTAAAGGCTATCTTGCGCCGTAAAAAAAAACATTCATGATGAAATTCTAAGACGAAACGCAATATTGTAAGGAATTTACTGCTTTTGATATGACAATGGCCCTTTGTAACAACAAAAATATATATAAATAGTCTTCCAAATAACAATGAGTTAGGCAACTATACTCTTTACGTAACTACAGAGCACTCAAAACAATCTGCCTTGTCTTTTCCCAACTAAGCTAGAGTCAGCTTCCAGTCTAACTGAATGCAACTGAATTAAACATGAAGCGACTGTCTATCTGACCTCCACAACCCAGTAAATGGGTAACAGGAAACTGCTCGGTAAGACTGGTTGTCAGAGTTGGGCTCTCTTGACTACCCGTAACGACTGCCAAAGATCTACGAATGACAGCCTAGACCAACGGCTTATGGTTCTTTCCAAGGCACGGAGGGGTCTCGTGATGTAATGGATGTTCATCCATCCACGAACCAGCCGAGGCAGCGAGGCAGCGGCTGTTATTATTCAGCCACGAGCCCCACAGAGTACACAAATCAGCAGGTGAATTAGACACAGGTTTTTCTATAAATACCACTGTTCCACTGATTCCTTTCACTCTGTGTCGCCCACGTATCCAGCCGGCGCCTAGGTTCGTGGGTGCGACAATCCCTACGATATGCTATGAATGTCGAATCCTAGATAAAGCTCGACTCGTAATTAAACTGGACAACGATAGTGATTTATAGTGTTAAGGTACGCTCGTGATTTCGTGATGCGAACTTTGGAATATAGACGAGTTTAGCAGTAAGTGTGTCGTCGGGTTTATGGCACTTTACTGTTTCACTGTGCGTGCGATATTGTTACTTTGTATTGAATAACGAACGAACTACATTTCTGATATTTGCAAAATATTTTAAAACATTTTCAAAGAATAACTGTAGAGTTTCTTGCCCATTCATCTCCTTAAGAAAACTGCCTTTTGGAAACAACTAGAATCAATTATATTTTATCGTAAATTTTGACGTACAAAAGTACCTTTTATGTGCCTATTTATTTTTTTATTTTTTTTCATGGATCAGGCTATTATTTACTACTATTATTATTCGCTACTCATCAGCAAAGCAACTTCTCGATATCCTGAAACCAGATTTTCTTTATCTGTCGTCAATTCAATCTCATGCACTAGACAAAACACCTAAATTTATCTAAAGAGTTCACTTACATACTTATAATAGATCTACTTTTGTTGTTCGGGATCCAGTTCATAAAGATTATTTTCTCTTTACATCTTTAATCTTTGCCCCAGTTTTTCTGAAACACGTTGTAATAATTTACTCATTTAAAAAAGAATTGGGCCCACCGCGTCAAAAGAAAGTACACAAAACATTTTACTGTGTTTATATTTTGTGTCATAATTTATATAAAAAAGAAACATTGAACAAAATGAAGGATAGATTTATTAGTTTCACAAGTCATGTGTTTGAGAAATATATTTGCAGTTGGTTGGATGTTTTGGAAATAGATTTTATAGCATGTCTCCAGTAGGTCAGGGCTCCGGCAGGTCTTCGCCCACGTTACCACCGGCGCGGCGCCCCGCCTAAGTCAAATATTCCTCTGATTTACACAAATCAACATAAACGCATAAACCAGGCCATAAAACAACTGAAACTCGGTTTTGTGGGACCGCTTGCCCATTCTCGGTGCTAAGAAAAAGTACTGTAGCGATTTTGGACGTTGAACCAAGATTAAGATCAAAATCAAATTAATCATGGGTGGGTAAAATTAGGTTTTTTATGTTGGTATTTTTGTAACGACAAAGGTACACATACACACAGAAACTTACGCCTTTTATATAAACTTAGGTACTTTCTCGGTGTGATGTATAAAACTCTACGATACGATTCCAAACTACGTCCAAATTTATAGATAAAAATCTGATCATAGATAAAAAAATTGCAAATTACAGCGAGATTAAATTATAATTATGATCATTCTTAAAGCAAAACCACCACAACTCATTAATTCACCTTTTCCCAAATAACAGAAACTTGAAGCACTGAGCAACACAACAGATATCAGTTTTCCACTAACAATTCCCTGAAAGCAACCAATACAGTTGTCTACAAGATTTCAAAAATGGCCGTCTTATCCAGCTTTCTACGAGCAATTAACTTTTTTTTAGTGCATCGAAGCGTCTGCCTTTATACACCTTATTAGCTGCCAACCTCCTTGCCTCTCTGCCGGTTTTATTTCCAACTGCTTCCCTTTATATGGGCACCGGTAATATGAGCTATTGTAAAATGAAATCGTGAGTTACCGATCGCATATATGGCGAGCCTCTTACGTAAGTATGGGAAAACTGGAAAGCCATAACTTTATGTCTCAATTTAGGCGCTTATGGGCAGATGCTGGCTGTCAGTTTCGTAGAAACTATTTAGATTTAGCTGCCAGTAATTGCTTCAATCAGTATTTGCTGAATCGAAATATTGAAACAAATCTATATTGCACGATTTCTGAGATAAAGAGCAAATTCGTACCTTGGTATAATTATCTAAAACCATGTTAAGTTTCTTATTAGCAAATAGCATAAGAAATAGAAATAATTTATTGTTCAGGTAATACAGTAAGCAGGTTCACTGATTAACAGCAAGTTGAGACGACACGAGTAGATTAATATACTACCTCAGCTTTTTTTATTGATGAATGGGCCCGCTCTTGACCTCCATCACGCCTGATGGAAAGCGATGGATGAGGTCTATGATGGAACGAGCGTGCCCAGAAGATGCCTAAGGCACTGGAACTCCCACGCATCTACGAAACACAGCAGGCTGCTTGACGCCGGACTCCGGTGGGAGGGTGGTCGCAAAACAGGCGGGCGCTAGCCCTACCACCGCAAGGGAAGAATTGGCCAGTCAAATAAGGTGTTGGGTGTGACTGTCCAGGATGTACCGAGCGCTCGGTTCAGTTGAGTAACTGGCGGAACAAACTGCACTACACTAGGAGGCTTCTTCATGCATCCCATCCCAGCTAGGTTACAATACATTATATTATTTGCCGGTGTGCCCCAAACTAGACAGTTAGTCTATATCTTGGGACATAAGCATAATCAGCCCATAATGTTCCCACTTCTGGGACTCAGATCTCCTCCCGGTAAGAGGGTCTTAGCCAGTAACTGAAACCAAATATTATGAAGTATTCCACTCTGAGCACCAATTTCAACGGCACTTGACCGAACGGCACCTGCACAGCCATAATAATATTTTAAGTAATAATTAAATTACTTGTAAGCTAATCGTGTACAAACCCAGCGGCCATTTTCCCCTGGCTTTCAAGGGAAATAGAAGCAATATAATAAGCCGGTTTGCAAGCGTTTGTCGCTTAAACTATTTCACTCAATAAACATAAACGAACGAAGACAAGTAAACCATAGTTAAACTAATCGGTACTTAGTAATAAATCTATTAGTTTCTAGTACTTATGAAAAATAATATATTGTGGGAAGGAATGAAGGAACCAGGTTAAAATGGATATCTACAGGAACGTGAGAGAATGACATGTCACACATATAAGTGTAGATTTTACGTACAAATATTTGGATAACAAAGCTAGCATGCCTGAGCATACAGAAACTGGGATTCTAGTATTCGTAAGTTTTTTGAGTTTCTACCCTGAATTATATACCTACCTATGGAGCGTTACGTATATCAATAGCGTTAAAAACGGAAACAAAGCTTATAATAGTTCCTCAGACCAGTAAAAAGCGGCCTTTTCCTAAGTAATAACATGCGCACGGGTCAATTGATCAAGTTAAGCTACATTCGCCGCGGTTGGTCCGTGAATGGTTGACCATTTTCACATACTAAGACCCTTCCGTGCCTCGGAAAGCACGTTATTAAGCCGTTGGTCCCGGCTGTCATTTGTGGATTTTTGACAGTCGTTACGGATCGTCAGAAGCCTGAAAGTCTGACAACCAGTCCTACCAAGGGGTATCGTAATACCCAGTAGGTATCTGGGTGGAGGTCATATAGACAGTCGCTCCATGTAAAATACTAGTATTCAGCTGGATCCGGTTAGACTGAAAGCCGACCACAACATAGTTGGGAAAAGGCTAGGCAGATGATGATCAATAAGCAGCTGTTATATGTTTTCAGCAGACGATTTCGGCAGTAGGTATGCCTTCATCTTTAAACATCTGACATAATACCTTAAGTTACAAGTTATGTCCATCTTTTTTTCATCACCGATCTTTAATCCAATATTTACCGCAAATACTTCGTTCCCACATATTTTCTTAATTGAAATTCCGCCAACCCCTTTAGGAAAAGTACGTGGAACTACATAAATTAACGCTTAATATTTAAGTCTCGTATGTAATTACCTAATTCTGCTGAGTATGTGTTAGTTTGATGTTGAGTTAGTACTGTTACCTTGTCAGTCAAGTAATCAACGGGTTGCTATCGGCTAATAGAGACCGATTTATAGGCATGCCTCGCGATGCAATGAAGAGAGCCCGTATTACAACGCTAAATAGGCATAGATTAGGAAAGTGGTAGATGGGCAAATAATAGAAGAAAGAATATAATATGATACAAGGCAGATTTTTATAGTTAAGAATAGGTACTTCACAATAGTTTAACATTGTTAGATTAGAAATTATCTACACATCTTTACTTTAAACAAATAAATAAAATTGAAGCGCCTGTTGGCTGTCAAAACATCAGCCTTTTCTAAATGCATATGAAAGTATATACGGTATTTATAAAAAAAAAAAAATTATAAAATATTGCCTGTCTGTTTGTTCCGGCTAATCTCCGAAATGACTGGACCGACTTTGATGATATTTGTTATAGGGATACTGTGAACCCTGGGGAAGGATTTAGGCTACTTTTTATCGACGTAGGTGCAACGCGGGCGAAGCCGCGAGCGGAAGCTCCCCAGATAAAATGGCAAAATAGGAGTTTATGTAAAAAGCTCTGAAAATTATGAAATGTTCAACTACAAGCCTTTACATTATATTGCTTCAGTTGCTGAATCGGATTAAGGGATTAATACAGAGAAGTTGTTTGGCATACCGTGACATTTAAATTGTTCTTTAAATCTTCATTTATTGTTATAAAATACCACTATCAGCTGATTATACTGTCCTATAAAAATGCATATGTATTATTAATTCGTGTTTAATCCGGTGAACATAACAAGTGCGATTACGCATATTAAAGATTAATAGTATGCCATCGAAACGAGCTATAATATATATTAATGTCCGATATAATTAGCATACGATCGTTATTTGCAAACTTATTATGATTCGCATACCAAAAAATATAATTTGTTCAATAATTTGCTATTTTTGCAAATTCCTCTCGTATCTTAGAGATCTAATCTATGATCGAGTGCGAAGTCTGCGTGCGGCGCTTGCGCAAGCGCGTCTCAGTGGCGCCGTCTACCGTGATCTATTGGCGCCGGCAACTGCCCGCCTCATTATACTCTTATCGCCTCAATGCAAATCCGACAACATTTTAATCTTAGAAAAGTCCGTTTTCGTGTAAATACTCTGCGTATTTTAAAGGCTCGGGCGGAGTGTGGGCGACCAGGATTGTGAAATTCTGTACGCTTTTTCCTTTGCGCGTGGGCAGCTAATTATATACGTCTGAATATAAATTTATGTTGGATAATATCGTCGAAATTAATGGTGTACTGTTTGCGTACTCTAGCTTGATAAGGGGACGAAGTTCTTAGCGAAGCCGTAGATACGGTTACTTTGGTTCACTTTATTTTGTACGTTTACCACGTTTTGAGAACATTAAGATTTTTATCGTGCCCTTTATTAAATCTGTATTTCTTTTTGTTTTCAGGTAAGTACGAGACTTTTCTAGGCAGCTCGCAGGTCAGACAAAAGACAGTCATATTTGAAGTGCGCGCTGTGGAATAGAGTGGTAATATTCAGCTTGCCGCTACCAGGAGTAGTTTCACAAAGGTCTACGTTCTCTACAGCGTGTCAGATCTCGCGAACATAAAATCTCTAAACAAATTCTAATCTGATTCCCCTGCCTTCAATCATATTAATAAATAAATAACAGCACAGTAAAACTATATCTTCAGACTTCACGAGTTTATACAGGATTCAATTTAATAATTCAGACATAGGCAGGGGTACTTCGAAACCATAAAAGCAATTCTAAAACTCGTACTTGACTCGTAAAATCGGAACGGAACGAGGAAAAACGTTTACATGCCGTTCTGGGAACCGTACATGCGATCTAAAAGGTTAAATTAAGGAGAACGCGCATTGTGCGAGTGTAAAATCGGAAAAATGAGACGCTCAGGGGAATGATGAGACAACAGGGAAATGAGACAAGTGTTCGGGGGTTACAGAAATTTATGTTTGGAGGTTCCAACGATTTTAATGGTAAAACAATACATACAATCGTAAAGCGTGACCTTTGCGTTTACAACCTTCTTTTCTAATTAATGTCTGGTCATCAATCTTTTGAAACAGATTTTTTCAAATTATGACTTTGACAAGCAATACATTTGATGCATACATAAAGGAATAAATTAAATTGCGGAAAAATCAAGACTTGTCGATGTACTCTACATGTTCATTATCGCCTAGAATCGTAAAGTTATTTTGCTGTTTACCTCTTGTTGCCTGTTTCTAGAGGTGTGAAGTCGTTTTGTACTTTGGGCCGAGGCCTCAAATGAACCACAACATTTTTACTAACATTCAATTTCCACAATTTTTATGTTAACTCTTAATGATTATGGTAACTGAGCTTACTCTAAAAGATGTTTCATTATTTCCTCTTTCACAAGTACAAGCCATGCAGGTTCACCTTTAAAAATATGATAATCCCCGCAACGAACGTGTAGGTGTTCTCTAATAAGGGCCGAGCCGCCGCCTGATTGCCAACCTCTTCGTATTTTATTTTCTCTTTTAGTATTTCATGCTGCATTTTATTTTGCACCTATAACTTTTAAACTTTACTTTTACATTTACCTGGAAAAGGAATATTCGGAATCTGAATATATTCATTACTTTTTCGGTTTTGGCGGCAGGTCACGGGAACAAATTACGACTCCCGCATTCCCCTTAAGCTTAAGGGGAGGATATATAAAACCATGATAAGACCTGCTGTCTTGTATGGATCAGAATGTTTGGCCACAAAAGAGATTCATCCCTTTTGTGAAAGGCAATTGCATGCAGCTGAGATGAGAATGCTAAGAGGGATGTGTGGTTTTACACGAATGGATAGAATAAGAAATGAGTAAATTAGAGGTAGTCTGAAAGTGGCACCAGTAACTGAAAAGTTGTGTGGGAATCGGCTATCATAGTATGGGCATGTGTGATGTGTTAAAGAGAAATGAAGCAAATTTCGTGAGGAGAGTTTTAATTATGAATGTCAATGGCTATATAAGAGTAGGGGAAGACCAAAGAAACGATGGATGGACTGTGTGAATGATGATATGGTTAGAAAGGGCGTGACTACCGAGATGACGACTGATAGAGAAGTATGGAAGAAAAAGACATGTTACGCCGACACCAAATAAATTGGGATAAAGGCAGGAGAATGATAAGCTAGATTGTTACATATAAACTAATATTATAAAGAGAAAATGTTTGATTTTTGTATGTTTGTTGCACTTTCACGGTAAAACGGCTGAACGGATTTGGACGAAATTAGGCATATGTGTAGACCATGATCCGGATTATGACATGGATATTTTTTATTTTGATTGTCCCACGGGACCTAGACTGATGCGAGTGAAACCGTGGGACATAAACTCAAAATCAATTACCAAAAATGGAATTCCTAGATTTCTAAACCAGACAATCCTATCTGACTGACTGTTTAGCATTAATCTACTATTAGACAATGGGCAGCTTCCTATGATCAATAACATTCAGGCTTTGTCCGCTCCTAAAGCACTCACTATTACTATAGGTAATTTTATGCGTACACGCAGATAAGAGTTAAATTCGCCATTTCTGAGAACCGTCCATAGTGCACTGCGTAGGAGGCGTGTGGGTACATAGGTTTTGTACTTTCAATATTTACGACGTTTTTACGCCTGTCAGATTAAGTTCTTGGAACATTTCCCGTGACTAATACAGAACGTTCGTATTTCATGATTTTATGCCCAATTTGTGTAATTTGAACTAAACTAGGTGTTTAAAGTTCGCACTTTAGTGAAACTGATAGCGATCTATCCCTAGGGCATAGGACATTAGTTAGATGAAGCACGAATAGGTCACTGGTATCATAAATATTAACTTGAAACTTTTGTGTGTAATATAATGTGAATTTTGCTTAAACCCCTCAGGTAGCTTCGGTTTCAAAACTGTGCTAGCCTACACTAAAAGAATTCGCGAATCTATATAAATAAAACAAAGTCGGGTTAGTTACATAACTCAAGAACGGGTGGCCCGATTTTATTGATTTGTTGGATTTTCTCCGCCTTGAATAGCAGAATAACTATTAAAACATGGGAAAACATCCGAAAAAATAAAACTGAGGCGGTACGAAGTTCGCCGGGTCAGCTAGCTAGTTTTGAATAAAATTTGCAATTTCGGATCGCAGCGTATTGTTCAATAGATTTTTTACCGAAAGTGTTATTTATGCAGGCAGGGGGACATCGACGCGCAACCAGTTAACATTTGTATTCAGTACATGATTGATTTGGACTTTTTTAGGATCACTCGTGTGTCTGTCTGTCTGTCCGTCTGTCACAGCCAATTTGCTCCGAATCTAATGGACCGATTAAGTTGAAATTCGGTGCACATATTATGGATCTCTGTGTTCCAAATACAGACGTGTAACGTAAATAAATGAATTTTGAATATGGGGTCATTTTTGGGGGCAAATAGAATTTTTTTTTAAAGTTTCGCAATCTATAGGTACCGTGTGACATATCAAATGAAAGGGCTTACTGCGAAGATCTCAAATATATTTTTCATAATTTTAAAGTAAATTATATTAAAGTTAGTTAAGAAAATATACAAACATTGACCATTCCCACCCACATTATCTCCGAAACAGCGAAACTACTGAGCCTAAAATTTAAAAAAAAAATACAGAAAATATTTATGTACATCTCTCAATATTGTGCGTACAATCTTACATTTTCAGTTGGAATAAACATGATTTTCAACTACAGTGTTAAGTTTTTCTTGGGATAAATTAATTTTAACTACGGAACCTTTCATTGTGCGTGGTCCGACACGCACTTGGCCGGGTTTTTTTTTACCCTTGGGTTGAAATTGATCGGTTAGATATTAAAAAAAAAATGCTGTTCCATACAGTTTGACCACGTAGGTATTGCACTTTTCTATGAAACAGCTTCTGATAACCGACGAAAAATAACTGCTACACTAGGGCCTCTAGAATAATGTGCTGAATTCATGGTTACAGTTTGAGCGTCGATGTTCCTGCCGCCCTGTAGGTACAGAACGTGAATATAATAATTATTCCCCAAGAAATATCGCCAGATACATAAACCTTCATTTAAATCTACATTCATTTCAGTCCCCCGCGTCCATCTAAATGTTACTTCATCGTGCCGAAATTTCAAATCCTTTTCAATCCAGCCCCGATACACAACAAATATTTCCTGTCCCGCTTATAATACGTATGTAAGAAGGAGAGGTGTGTATTTCAGAGGCCGCGAACCAATCCCCATGGAAAATCAACAAGAGAACGTAAACAGGGGTCCCACCATTCTTTTCCTGCGTATAAATTATTCAGGATCCTCTGGGCTCCGACCGCTTGTTTGGACGACGATTTCATCAGCTGACTTACCCGCTTTGTATTCACGCTGTACATATAAAAAACGTATTTTTTTGTATATCACGCGAAGGCGGGATGAATTTTTTTTCTCGTTTTCAAATGGAAAATTAAGGGTTAACTTTCACGCCAGCTTTATTTTCTGCTCAAGTGCTTCTGTTGAGGGCTTGGGGTGTTGATTAGGTGCTTGGTTTTTAAGAGACTATTGAACCATAACTATCATTTATATCGTCGTTCCGGGAAAAACTTACAGTCCGGCCGTCGAGAGCATGCGTTCTTGACATCTGTCAGTTTTGTGCAAACAAATACGTGTTTTGCGAATTTTATATGTATTAGTTACTACACAGGTGAACAGGTGGGCGGTTTGGACAGAAAGAAAAAGAAATAAAATACGTTTATTTGCGGCAAACATGACGCTTTTTTTTTACAAGCAAAAAAAAAACAAAATAACAAATGGGAGAAAACATGCGTTCACATCTCAGCATAATGCCAAGACTCAATACGAGACAAAGCCCCAGCGCTGATTTTCAGCTACAACCGGCGTTGACGGGATGACGTCAACCGTCAACCAGTGCAGCATACGATTAGATACAAATAAAAAACAACAATCAAATAAATAATGGTGTCATTTGTCAGAAACGCATTCTCAGAATGGCCGGACTGTAGCACAGGAATAAATAATACATTTAATTAAATTCCATCTACTTCCATAATCTACTTCAATCAGCCCATAGAAGTGTAGAAGCTCCAAAAAAAAAAAAAACAGTAAATCAGTTAAACCTGAACATCCGCTCGTGTGTTTGCAAAAAAAAACCTTTACCTTACCCAACTTTCCCGCCAAATGAGAAATGCGTTCAGTGCTTCAAATAAATGTATATCTCTTATCAACATTCACACGGTAAGCAAGCTGAATCAACTTTGCAACGGGTTTTTATCCAAGTAGGTATGCTGATCGATGTTTCATGTTATCTTGATATTTGCAAAAAATGTTGTTTGCCCTCTCGATAGAGTGCTGCTATTTATTTTACACTTTGACGGAATTCGTGTCGCTGTGTTTTTATTTAAGGTCAACTTTCCGGTCTGCTTTTGAGTTATTTTCGGAACATTCGAAATAAATGTTTGGAAAAACAATTTGTATGTTGGTACTTACACACTCTTTTTTTGCGAGTGTACAGACGCCAGCACATTAAGCTACCTGAAACTGTAAAAATTTCCGAATCAACTTTGAACCTTAAGATTTAGGGATAAAGTTAAAAATCTATTAAAGAAAATTGACAGATTGTAGTAGCTTGATGTGCCAGTCTGTACAATGATTTACTGATTCCCCCGTTCTTGTTTCCCCCCGATAGTTATAATAAAAATATCGTTTAATTAGATTCTCGATCCCCCCCGAAATTTAAAAAATAAGTACAGCGAAGCGAGAAAGTACAATATCTCGATTTCATCTGATGAAACAGGATTATAAAGTATATAAGTTTTCGGATGGAAACAAGAACTGAGGGGAACCAGTACTAACACATAAAAATGGCACTACCTACTTATAATGAAATATTACCGAAAACACGCAAGTTTTTTTTTCCTTCATAAAACTACCGTATGTGGTTTAGGAGATACATATTTAGATTTCTTTAGGCACTTTGCAAATGGTTTTTTAAATTGCTCGTCAGTGTATTTAACTGTTTGTTAGACCGTTAAAAATCTTAATTAGCAATAATAGTAATTTCTCGTAACAATACAATTAAATCAAATTACATACTTTTGCAATATAAGCAAAACACGGTCCCACTATAATTTGTGTAGGTAATGTTTAGCTACATCAATATGTAGCTAAACATTTTAATTTAATTAAAACGAACGAGTTGACGAACATAAACATCGCGATGTCAATGTGACCGAGTTCATTTAGACAGAAATTCACATTTAAAATCTTATTACTACGTTTGCGACCGAGAGAGATCTATTCGCAATCTCATTCCCTTGCTATATCTCAAATTACGGAGGAACTCGAACGGTGCCATTACTTTGTGAATTATCCTTTAGGCAAATGAATTATTTAGTCAAATAAATTGGTGTTTCTAATAACGCTGAAGCATCTATTCCGCTTTACGAAGTGAAAATCTGAGAGATTGAAAAGTTTTGTAGCAGTGTCATTTCCCCTAGTTCGCCTTTTTTCAATTTAATTTTATTTGCGAAGAGGACATTCGGACAACGCTTCAAGAGAGTCTCTTGAATCTTTTTCTAATACAAGAACTCACAAAATTATCACTGACAAGTGACAACGACTGTAAAAGCAGTCCTTTCTCTTAGCCCACGTTCGCACGTACTTATAATATCGCGACGGGATTTTATGGCGCACTGGATTTTCAACTCTCGATGCTGAGCCGACCGTTGAGAATCCAACAGGGCGCATAAAAAAAAAACAGTGTTGGATTTTCAACTCTTACTCTCGCTCAAAATTAAAACATTTTAAGCTTAAACAAACTAAAAAAAGCGCAAAAATAAAAGTCGCAGTTTTTCTATATCTGGGAAGGCCCTGAAATAGAAAATCTACAAATACTCACTCTCCGCTTTAAACCCTAGTCATCGAGTTTCCTCAGTACCGCCACACAAGCGCAGAGCATCCAAAAGTTAATTTCGTCGAAATGAAAGTGGCGCCTGTACAAAGGCTGGCTCGTGTAATTTTTCTTTCATTACATGTCAGAACGGGACTCCCTCAGTCTTTCAGTCCTCTGACGAAGTAATATTTCACGAAGCACTCTCCCTTTTCAACGCTTTTGTGCTCAGCGACAGTTACTATAAATAAGCTTTAAATTTAAAGAAGACTTTTCTTTTAATTTAGAACAATACCTCGCGTGATGATGGTTTTAAGGGGTTTCGTACCCAAAGGGTGCCAACGGGACCCTATTATTCTAAGGTTCCACTGTCCGTCCTTCCTTCCATCCAGCGACCGTCCGTATATTTGTCACAGGGCTGTATATTTTTAATCGTTTCTAATAGATAGACACTTTAAATTTTCACAGACTGTATACTACATACTATGGCCGCTATAACAACGAATAGTATAAAGTTAAGAATTAAAGGGACCATTTAAGAAACGCGTTAGTTTCGATCCCGTGGGAATATCGGGTTAAAAAGTATCCTATGTGTTAATCCTGGTTATAAACTATCTGTGTGCCAAATTTTATCTAAATCCGTTCAGCCGTTTGTGCGTGATTGAGTAACAACCATCCAACTATCTTCACAAACTTCCACATTTATAATATTATAGTAGGATTAAAATATTGTACGGAGATGCGAAACCCTTCGTGTGCGAGACCGACGCGCACTTGGCCGATTTTTTTAAGTTTTGACAGCCAGTATTCATTCTCTCTCAGTATTTTAGTGTCACACGCTCGTTTTCGCTTCGTGTGAATACTAAAACTCTATAACCGACTTCTTCGAATCTAGCAATAGAACAATGCAGGTCTAAGCATTAATAATTTATATTCTAGCTCTAATTTATTAGCAATTCATGCGTTGAATTAAGCATTGAGTTCGTTTAAGCACTTCATAACTTTAAGGTATTGGTAGGGGGGAGGGGGGGGCATTGAATGAGGTTACGAGTACTTACTACTCTAACAAATCGAATGAGTATGAATTGAAGTTCAGCAGGATGATAGTGTAACACTTTAACAGTAGGAATGGTTTGATAATTCAACAAAATTCATTGCGTTATTTACGTTAGTGACCGGACAAATTTTTCGAATATATGAAGCAATGGATATTACTCCCATCTGATTTTACTTTCCAGCATTGATTGAATCCAATCATGGCGTATTAGAACAACGTAAAAACAGATGGCCAACTCGCCAGCACGACCAGGGAGGTAATTGCGAAACACTAACAACAGTAAGAATGGGTTTCAGTTTGACTGTTCAACAACATTCATTGCATTTCTCACGTTGTTGAGCAAACACATTTTTCGAACATATGAAGCAATGGATTAGCAATATTCTTCAAAATAACTCATACTGCGATTGAAAATGTGTTACGAAATTAGGTTCCAGATCAATGAATGAATGTAAGGGAAGTAAAGTTAACATAAGTTGTTTTGTTTCTGTTTTCAAAAGCGGTCAAAAGTACAGACGCTAGCACATACCTAAAGCTACCCGAAACTGTCAAATTTTCCTAATCAAACTTGAACCTTATGCTTAAGCAAGAAAGTTGAAAATCTATTAAAGAAAGACAGATTGTAGTAACTTGATGTGCTGGCATCTGTACACACGAGTCGAACTTTTCAATTTAGGGCCGTCCACGCTTCGCTCATCGTATTGTTTCTCAAAAATTTTATTTCCGAACGCAGCTCGGATTAGGTCGGCATCGTGTTCCATACATGTTACGAGCTTCGATTGGCTGGCAGCCAAGCGATCTGTCACAGCGATCCCTGTACTTAATTTCGCTATACGTTTTGCTAAATGACATGTTACGATTAGAATCTCATCAGGGCGTTTAATTAATTAATTATTATTTAATAAGTAATTGTCTATTGGTAGCGTCTTGTGTGGGCAAAGTACGGAGACAGTGTGGTTAATATAATATTTTTTTATTAACAAGTTTAAGTTGCAATACATATGTAAATTTTCTGAGAATCATTCTTTACAGTATCCATCGTTGGGTTATTTCGCATGAATTTGAGTTTGTTAAGCTTTATACCTAAACGTTAATTTTTATGACAACCTTTACTTAATCGCGTCAATATATTTTTTAAATCCAATCTTACTGCATATTTATTGTGACCACTAGAATAATATTATAAACCCGATTTTATGAACTAAGTCAGCTTGTTGCTTGTTACCTCAGCCGTTTATATTCCAGGATGTGAAATCGATTTCCACGTCAGTAGATATTTATCTTTTTTATTTATGCCGTATAGAGAATTATTGTCAAAGCACACTATAATTATTTCCATATACAATCTGATTGACAATAAAGTGTTTGGTGCTAAAGGTCAGTTGCTGTTAGATTGTGATATCGACAACGATACTGTTTGGCCGTTCATTTATGGATGTGTGAACGATGGACGATCTCGCGATTTGAATGAAAATTCCCGAATAACTCTTATCAAGATGAACTTAGCTAAGATAAGGATCTTATCCTCAATACAGTTGATTATAATAATGCCCCAGATGGCATGTAGGGGTAAGTGGCACGAGGGATAAGAGGATTTTGCCTTGTAATGGCACACTAGAGGCTAATCCAACTCTCCCGTAAAAGAAACAAATGAGGTATCGAAGGAGGTGGGTTGCGGGTCAGGTACATTCTAGCAGAAACCCCTTTTATAATACACTGAGTATAGCCAGTTAGAGATTATAATCGGTAGATGTTCAAACTGTCCCAGGACGGAGCCTTTTCCCAAATATGTTAGGGTCGGCTTGCAGTCTAAACGGATGCAGCTGAATAGCAGTACTTTACATGGAGCGACTGCCTATCTGACCTTCCACCTCCCAGTCACTGAGTAATATAATACCCCTTGCCCTTGGTAAGTCCAAGTCCGTCTCAGGACGGTCTCAGGACGGAAAGTATCTATGACAATTTCCAATAAATTCAGTTAGTTTCTTATAATAACAAGTATTTACCTGTGTCAACATCTTATCATCCTGCGACTTGTAAAGCTAAGGGAAACTAGTTATTGTTGTACGTAGGCGATGCCAGCCAGCTTTCTCTAGTTATGCGCTGTTGCCTAACGTAACCTGATGTATTGTATAAAATTGTTCACTTTTCTCGACACAAACGGTAATGGCACATCACTTTGGTGAAATGTATTGTTTTGAAATTCGAATCAAGAACAAAATATTTGAGTAAAAATACTTTTTAAGTTTCCTTTATTTTAAATTCAAAGGAGACTGGCTGGAAGTCTATTATTTTCTTAAATGAGTTCTATTAGATAAACAGTAAAAAAAGTTGAATTTTAAAAAAAGAAGCTCAAGATACGATATTCTATGATGACTATGATCTAATTCTGACATCATTGAACCTAGTTTTTTTTTTTCATAAACTAATAAAATTTCTCATTGATCCACTTTTCAAAGCCACAAGGACACGCGAACCCAATTTGTATACCATCGTCCTACATAATGTTCTATATTTCGTGCTAGTTTTGAAATAAATCGGTCGTTACGGCAATTAATTAAACCACGATACGTTAGCGGTGGGCCGAGCCGCAAAATACTGCCATGAGCAAATAAGTTTCGAATATGATATTACAGCTAAACGGTTTTACTGCTTCCTCATTACGATAAGTTATGTTTTAAATAGATTGAACACATTTAGTTAATCGGTATTCATTAGTGGAAATAAGTGCTTAATATGGGAGGTTAGATAAGGACAGGAAGGTTGCTAATTTGTCAAGAAGTCTTCTCAGGATGCGACTTGATAACTCGCTCACTCACTCAACCTTAGTTATCTCAGGCTAAGTTATCAACAAGCGATCCTCCGCTATCAGTATCAAATCTGTGTGGTTCTTTCCTCAAAAGACCATTTCAAACACTAGTCTATCCATTAATACTAATGATCAAAAAATACATCCAAAATAGAAAATGTAATGGGAACATGAAAACAGTGGAGAATAATCAGTATGTCTGGACATTAAAAAAAAACTTTGCCTCTATGTTTGTTTCGTATGTTTCTTTCGTCATTTCTTCTCAGGGCTAGTCAGATAGGAGATGTAGAAACCATCTAGCTTTTTTTTTAATTTGACGTTTAAAAGTGACTCCGATATCCTATTTACAGAATAAACAATTTCATTTGATTTCAGATTTAAAACGACGTGTCTTCTAAATGACTTTGCACATTATATTCTACAGAAGCATACCTACCATATTACGCTCAGATTAATTTAATTTGCTCGTGCAACTGTATGCACTCATTTTACATTATTTATGTAGATACTATGAGACTGTAAGCTTTCTGAAGAGCAAATAAATATTATCTCCGATTTCAGAGCAGTGGTGGGTCAGTGGTAACGGCCTCGACTTACGAGTTGTAGGTCGGGGGTTCGAACCCAAGCAGGCACTTTACTTTGTGGAAGTTATTTCATTACCACTGCTCTCAAAACGGTGAAAGGAAACATCGTGGGGAGACCGGCATGTCCTAGAACCAAAAATTCGAAAACATGTGACATCTCACACACACGCGCACTGGTCCGCGTGGAGGATACGGCCCACTCCCTCTCGCTGACAGGAGGCCTGTCTCGCAGCAGTGGGAACATTATAGGCTGATTATGCATTTTGCAAGTTTTCAGAAGAATAAATACATATAAAAAGTGTTAAAAAATTAACCCGTAAAAAACTTTAAGAGCTGCTCTATACCATCAAACGGAACAACTTTCACAATGGGACCAACTCTGAAATTACGAAAATAAAAACAACTGTTTCATACATTTTGGTCAAGTAGGTATTGAAATTTTGTATTGAAGATTTCAGAATTGGTCCCATAGTGAAAGTTGTTCAGTTCGATGGTCTAAAGTGCCTCTCAAAGTTTTTCGGGTTAATTTTTTAACACCTTATATAAATATTATCTCCGATTGCGTCACTTTCACTCCTAGTAACACAAAAGCGTCGATTATATACATAGATTACTTGCTAATTATAATTACAAATTCCTATCAATAACCTTATTACCAAACTACCGTCTATCAGTAGATACTGTCTCTGGTCTAATTAGACCTTATAAATCATATCGGGTATCTGACCTCGGCTGACCCCTGACGCCTCCGCGGTTTGAAACTAGCTTTGCAAACGGTTCCGTCTTTCTATTTCTGTTAATGTCATTTTGTAACAAAGGCCTTTGAAATTGATTGGGTTTTGTAACTATGAATTATTTTGATCTCCTGGAAATTAGCTACGTCATGGAAATTAGTAGGCTAGGTTGAATAGAAAAATTGTTAATTATAAAAAAAAATTGTCGATTAAAAACTTACTGATGACAGTGTTGTGTTGTTTGAAAAAGTAATTTAGTGTCAACTTATACCGGAGAAAATATTAAAATTAAAAAAAGAAATGTGTGGCGTGTATACGACCGTGGTGAAATGCGTCAAAACATTTTAATAAGTATTTATAAAAACGCGGCGTATAATTAAAATAGGTAATAATATAATTAAACGCAAAAATCAATCTGTTAGATTATATGTTACAGTACCGTTGCTATTTTAATTACTAATGTGCGAACAACGTGGGTGTCTTACAGACTTTAATAAATAATAATTATTATATTATCAGTTGTTGTAAGCAGTACGGTACCTAACGCATAACTATCAGACATTTCTACGCCCATTGCCGTTACAAATGTGCCGACGTCAAATATTCATTATTACAAATTAGTGTCGTGAACTGTAATTAAATTACACACTTCATTTATTAGTAAATTATTAATATTGCTTACGCTCAGTAGTTACTTCCATATTTATTACTCGTTTTAATATATAAAATTAACAATAAGGACTAATAAAATGTCGGATTATTTCGAAATAGTGATGCGCTTCTGTCACTTTTACGATCAAATGTGACGTTTAATTTAATTTGGTCGGTAAATTAAAAACGGTTTCTTATTGATAAAATTTAATTAAACGCTCTTTACTTATTATATTAGTAAGATGAGAGTGAGGGAAGAGAGAGTGCTCCTGTGTCTGCGCATTATAATATCTCCCGCGTAGAAGGCTAGTATCCGCTGAGATTGATCGCCATGGCCGAAATTCGGTCTTATTTATTTAATTTATATTAGTAAGTGAAGAAAGTAATGTCTGTAACACACGCACGTTGTACATAATTATATCAACACTTATTAATTATAATATTCAATGTCGTGAACTCGTGACTGATTTATTAAAATAAGACATTCGATGCAATGCACGAGCACGTACCATCAATAAGTTTAAACGCACCAAAAGAAACAATTAAGTACGACTGACATTGCGTGCTCCCCTTTTGATCTGATTTCCTCTTTACCGTGCCTAATAAACATGTCACCTGGCGTATATGAATCACCTCTAACAGTTGGAGAAAATAGGGTGACGTTAAATGTCAGTTACTCTAAAATAGGAATAAAAACAAACTACTGTATGGTTACAATATATCTTTTCAGCCATAAAAATCGTAAAAGGAAGCGCGAATAAATCAAACGGACCACGAATTCATAAATTTTTATGTCTCTATCAACCCATACGAGGATAGTATCCATTTATGCTTTTCTTATTTTTTTTTTGTCGCTACGACAAACGGCATCTGTCGCCAATTAGAGCAGAATCAATTTAATAGTTCCATATTTAATTTATGATGTCGTTAATTTTAATGTGACTCATATACAATACACAAAAAGTAATTCAATGAAGAAATATTGCCTAGATTAATATAAAATGACAATTATATATAAGTAATCTTAGATGAATCGAATCGAAGTAAGAATTTAAATTTATTTTTAAAAAATATTGAAGAACGTTGCTGCCTTTTAAAAACTATATGGACATTGAATGGTTTTTATAACGTAAAGTGATAAATTACGTTGCAACCGTTACTGTTATATTAAAACAGCTTAAAATTAATCTAAGTTAGGTTAACTGCTATATTAAAACAGCTTGAAATTAATATGTTAGGTTAATGAGGCTTTTGCTCAGGAGGGGGACAGCGTAGGCTAATAAAAAAGAAGGATAATGTATATTTATAATTAATATCGCCCATTTAGTTCACTCCTAAACGTTGTAACAATTATTTATTCTTAATTTGGAGCTCTAGATTTGGGCATAAATAATTCTGTTTTCAATAAAGATGGTCTCGTTTCTAAAATAACCGTTATTTTGGTAATTAGTGCTCCGTCTAGTGAGTGGTATTGAGGCATTTATTGAGGTAAAATAATACGACCTCTTTTTACTAACATGTTCACAAGTTTCAGACAGTTTCAGTCATTTTGTTCCATTTTCTGTGAAAAGCCTCTGAAAAGAAATTGGAATGAAGCCCAAAATTAATTAACTGCTGTTACGTTTTAATTAATTAAATGAACATTAGTTATTAAATTAATTATTTAGTGTAGACTTAATTATAAACTTCTTGTTTAGAGTTCATAAGCTCCCATTCTCGCCGGATTAACGTCTAAATCATAAAAGATAATTAGCGTTACACGTCTTAATTAGTTTTATAAAGCAAAAACAAATTCATTTTAATAACTAAAACAATCGGGGTTACCATATCAACTTGTATTACAGTTTTTATTATAATCTTATTCGCATCTCTATGACGTGTGCCTACTGCTATGAAAGTCACTAGATGCGGGAAATATTTGACAGCCCAGCAAGGGAAATCACCAAAAAGGTCGGATAAGAGTGACACTGGCTGGTGACAGTCACCCTAAAAGAGTGTCGTGTCTATGGTTGCGTGGCGACTGTCTTCTGATGACAGATGAAGTCAGAAGATCCGCTGTCGTACCACGTCTACGACGAGCTGCTATATTCTGTCACGTTCCTGTCATATTGAAGCTACTGAACCACTAATCACTAATGCGATTACCACTACTGGTAAAGGCTACCCTGCGCCATTACCTATAAGTATTGTAATTGCAAGCTCGTTTGCACAGTAAAAGTCTGAAATTCTTCAGTAAAAAAATACCTTATACAACGTGTAACGTTAAATGCGCAAAACCTCATACACCCCAATTTAGAGTATTGAGTTAAAAGCATAACACAATGACCAAAACGATTTTTTAAAGCCATTTTTATTAAGAAAATCGTATTGATCCTAGCATTAGTTTATGCATTCAAAATTGAGTCTTATTGCCTTAAAATAAGACTTAAGTTTCTTTGGCTTAATTGGCAGACAGAATGGCAAAATACATAATTTTAAAAAAAACCTATATTAAAAGTTACTGAAATCGATTCAGTAGTCAATTATGAACAAACTATTTTCAGGTTTTGCGCATTTAACGTTAAACGTTGTATATTTATAGGCAGACAGTACAATGAGTGAAGTAATTGCTGAAAAGCAGCCGTAACATCCGTACATACCACCTAAGGATCATTATAAAGGTTCCTAGTTGACATTTTAGGTGTTCAAAATGTATAATTTTTATCTCTTAGCAAAAAAACGATTTAAAACTCAGGGATCAGCGAGCACTAACGGCGATTCCACTCTTAAAAACCTTTGAAAATCACAATCGTGACCGAATACTAAAATTTAATAAATCATGCCCACAGAACATGCCTTCCTATTCCATAGTTTTGATAATCCAAGGTACAGGTTTCTTCACATAAAACCGTATGATGTCGGAGGCACGGTTCGACCTCTGCCGTGGTGAATTACCATGGGGTCCCATACTGGCGTGCTAATGCCGTAATTTATACCCCATTGTCCACCACCACCATGTGACAGGAGACGTGACGAGAACACCTAAACCTTACACGGTTTTAAACATTTGGTATGGAGTTTTAAGCGTTTTTTGAAAGGCATTCGCTTGGCTGTTTGTGGTCGTACGTGAATAGTGCAGTGGTGTTTCTAATTCGCAGAGGAACTTATTTTTTTACTAGCTGTGCCCCGCGGTCTTGATTCCGTAGGAATATCGGGATAAAAAGTATTCTAGGTCCTAATTCAGGTCATGGTCTACCCATGTGCCAAATTTCATCCTAATCCGTTCAGCCGTTTTAGCGTGAAAGCGTAAAAAACAAACAATTACAAAAAATCAAATCTTTTCTATTTATAATTTTAGTTTGGACAAATTATGATAATACCCGTGGTTGGTACAAGTTAGACATATCTAAATGCTTGGCTCAACTTTATACTCGGCTAAGTACTAAAAACTCTTTAAGACTGTGCCGACCCTACAGTGGCGCCCTCATCGTTTGTTTGGTTATTTCATACATTTTAGAATGAAAATGCAGAAAACAAGCACGTTAAGTTGTGCTTCACAAGATTATACGTTAATATTATTAGAAGCGGTAGTTTTATATTGTTTAGTTTTATCATAATCCTTTAAACGGAATATAGTGGCCACTTTTATCCGTTTTAAGGATTATAATGAAACTAAACAATATAAAACTACCTTTTATAATAATATTAACGTATAATCTTGTGAAGCACAACTTAACGTGCTTATTTTCTGCATTTTCTTTCTAAATTGTATGAAATAACCAAACAAACGATGAGGGCGCCACTGTAGGGTCGGCACAGTCTTAAGGGGGAAGCGCTAAGGTAGCCCGCGAAATTCAAATTTTCTTAAGATTTTTGCAATTTGCAGCTCAGTGTCTGGGTGTACGTTCATTAAAATATGATTCGCGACTGTAAAAAATATGTATTTACAGAATTATAATCATTAGAATCAATAATACAACCGCCGATTGAGCCAGAGAAAATTAAGTCTTATTTTAAGGCAATAAGACTCAATTTTGAATACATAAACTAATGCTAGGATCAAGACGTTTTCGTTAATAAAAATAGCTTTAAAAAAATAGTTTTGGTCATTGTATTATGCTTTTAACTCAATGCTCTAATTGGGGTGTATGAGGTTTTGCGCATTTAACGTTACACGTTGTATATTATTCTTATTGTCTACTTTCTTAACGTTTAATTTCAATAAGCAGACCATAGATATTAATACAGATACAACAATAAATCAAACCAGTTTAATAAAGCAAAGGAAATCATAAAAAAGTAATGGCGATATCACAATTTCATAATTCTTTAGTTCATTAGTCGTCCATAAATATCGAAACATAAACTTCACTTGTTATTTTTGAATTGAAACATATGTAGAGTAAAGACTAGACAAAAATAACATTATAGGCGCGATCAAAATCTCAACGGTTATTTTAAAATTTTGTGTTGTAATAATTAGCCGCTATAACGTTAACGAGTGTTGCGCTATTAACTATATTAACGTAGTCACAACAGTTTTAACGATTAAGGGAAGTCGTTCTAACAGGCGCGACAAGAAAGTTTTTATGACAACACTATTTATTTGACAACTTTTTCCGCTTTCTTTAGGACTTTGTTTTTCGGTATTACGATGACACTTTAAGTGTAAGTTTACAAGCTGACGTAATTATGAAACATTCGGAGAACTACCTAAAAGTTGCTTTGATGTTTAGATAATAAAAATTCCAAGAATTATAGCCGTCAACATCAAAAGTTTGTACTACAGATTTGTTTATAGAGGAATTAAGTAGCAACTAAATTAAAATACCGCTACAAAATGCTTGATCAACGAATAACACGTGTAACTCCAAAATAGACCTCTCACGAGATCAGGTATTCGCTAAGGACACAGAACACGTCATCCCTTTTCCCTGCGGCTAAATCAAAACAGCTAATTTTCATTTTTCATTTCCGGCTCCTAAAGACCGTCATTGCATGTATATGGACCTTTAATCTTGTACATGTTTGACGCCGAAAGCCGAAAAGGAAATGCTACACACGATGTCATTACGTCACGGTTCCCGTTTTATGCATACATATTCATAAGTTGACACTTCGTCTGCGGTAGGTAGGTTCCTATAATTGAGTTGGAATGAAAGGGATTTCCTTTGCCACACCACTTAAGTGATGAAATCAAAGAGTAATGTGTTTGCACTATTCAGCATTGTTCTAAACAATGCTGTCGTTTTTATTTGATGTTTCCTCAACTCTGAAAGTCTTACAGTGTCATTTAGGATGTTGTTAATGGAGGTAAATGAGTCTCCATTACTTATGTACGATGAAGATTGTTAATATGATAGGTGAAGGGAATAATGTTTGAATAAGCATAAAAAAATATTTTATTGGCCACAAAGTAATATCAAGATTCTATATCGCCGAAAAATAAATAAAACTCACAGTGATTTGAACGAAGCAATTGCCTTTCGAAACTATAGTGAAATCTAAACAAAATATTAGCAGACGCAATAACATCACTAATGCTTCCTTATTTTCATAGCCTCTTCAAATATTATCGCTTGAATAATCAAACTGTCACAATAAAGTCTATTTATATAAGTTTTAAGTTATTTGAAGTCTCAGCACATCACCGATGGAGGCTCAGTCATAAAATTTATTGTAGCATTATTCATTAATAAATAATGACGTTATTTTCTTATAAATTAGGTTATTTTTGCTTGTTTTTCTTAGAATTTTGAACCATTCGAAAGTATTTGTCCTTTTTGCACATCACTACGTGTCAGTCATATTTACATAATTAATTTAATTAAATCGATAAATTCTGTTTATGGCGTGTAGTTTAGCTACCGTAAAACTTAATGATGACCATAAACCTAATTGTATAATAATTAGGAATATTGCAATAAGTTTTCATAAATAAGAGCATCCTCATTTAATTTAAAGTTCCACTAAAGGCTTGTCATATTTGTACTTCCATTTCGCAATTTCAAAATGTAATTTTAGAAATATGAAATAATCTAATTTTGAATTTAGAAAAACAAGGCGTCTTTGACAATATAGCTATAATGGTTATTAATATTTTTCGAATGGTCGTATTCGGGGATCGTGCCGTACGTTGGCATAAAGCTCACGACCAAATAAACACGATGTCTGAACGCCTTTTGTATGATAATGCAAACGGTCTTTTGATATTTTAAAATACTTATTTCGGTTTTTAATATTATTATGGTTCATTTTTAAGGTTCATTTTTAAGGAGAGGCAATTTATTTTTATAAAGGTATACCTAAGCAAATATTTTAGGTTTGATTACAGGAAGGGCTACCTGTTTTTGAATTCAGTAGGTACCTATATTGGTATTCAAATTTTGCCAAGGTTTTCATACAATATATAAGCTGCTTAGTTTTCTAGCGTCATTGGACGATGTAAGCAAATATTTTTGTACCCAAAGGCTTAGTGATTCTTGCAAACTTTTAGTTTGAGCAACAACTTAAACTAAGTTCCATAAGTCTTTCACTTGAGCATGAGGTCAAACGCCTGGATGAACTGAACTTATACAGGGTTATTTGAAAAACACCAGCAACCTCTTAAGAGGTCATTGTACTCATCATTATGAACAACTTTTACTATGGGACCAAACCTGAAATCGCGAAATAAAAATCTGCTGTTCCCTACATTTATCTTCGTCTATCTCGTCAAAATGTAGGGAACAGCTGATTTTTTTTCCGCGATTTCAGGTTTGGTCCCATAGTAAAAGTTCTTCATAATAATGAGTACAATGACCTCTTAAGAGATTGCTGGTGTTTTTCAAATAACCCTGTACAAACGTCCAGCCTATCGATTCTGTAAAAATCTCACCGTGATAACATAGGTGAAGTGAGCGTGGTGAAGTGAGGTGAAGTGAACTATCAATGGAGGCAATCCCTAATATCAGGTGGAATGACAGCTCACTTCACCTTAGCTTTCACGGTGTAGCACTGCAGTACACGCGTTGCAAATAACACACGTACAATATGCGAACATTCTACTTCATTTTAAATAAAGAAAACATGAGTTGCCTATAATAAAGAGAATTTATGCCAGTGCCAGTATTGCTACAAGCAAAATATTGAATTACCAAAGGTAAAATGCCTGTGACTCTGTTCCACGACATAAAAGTCCTAATCGATGCATTATTAAGACCTCGGGTAAACACTGGTCGTTTGCAGCCACTTGTGCGGTCGAAATTTGGCCTAACGACGCATAAATATCGAATTTGCAAGCAGGCGATGTAAAATATGCTGCAGACATTCACTGCAGCCTAAATTTTGCACTTAGTACGGCCGTACGATATTACAAATTGCTACTTTTACAATCGTAAACTGAACATAAATTTAAATCAAATAACTAAGTAGCTACCAACTTCCGAATTTGGCATAAAGCTCATCCCAAATAATTTTGCAAATCCCTTAATCTGTGTTCACTTCCTAAATCAAAGTTTGTTGCTCCTAATTTTTTCATTGTCACCGAGCCACACCTTAGAACTGTATTTTTGCAACACGTTTGCATTTTATGGAAAAACATAAGTAACGCATTATGCGCGATGAATATTATCGTGCATATTGTGTACGCCGAGTGAGCACGTCTAAATTTCGGCGCGGCGCATAAATCCGAGACGCCCACCACACTATGGGTTGATAGGGCTGTCGACAGATGCAATCATAACGCAAAAATATGAAATTAAAGTTACCACAGAAAGGGAATGCAATGAGAAGCTGAAAATAATGGGATAAGCAGAGACAAAAACAACTGCGACAAGTAGAGACAACAGGAAATTGCGGAACGGGAGAAAATACAGAAAAAACTATGTTGACAATAGTTTCATCTGCTTTTTCTTGTGGTTTGTACAAAAAAAAAAGAAGAAAGTAATAAACTTATTACTTTAATAATTAAGATTAAAGATAAGATTTCTCCTGTTCTCGCTTCTAAAATTACTCGATCTCAATCAACTGTCAATTTCAAACACTTCCATTTGCAATCAACAAAAAACAGCATGAAATTCATTTAACTTATAGACCATAACAATTACATCGCAAAAACTCAAGAAGAACCACGATATAATACAGAACCTGACTGAAAGTTCCAGGAAAACTTGATAAAAAGTATAAAAACCAACTTGATAAAACACGCAGGCATCCCTGCTGCATATCGCCGAATAGGGCTGTGCCAACTCGTTTATTTACGACGAGCCGATTACAAATTCTGCGTGTGGGTCGACGCGTGTGCTGCATCCCTGTTGCAATGATGCATAAAAGAATACGTGATGCTTTTAAGATGAGCCGATTTGACGTCGTTTGCAGACAGTGTTGACGACACTGTTAATCGTTAGGCTATGTGTACAGTGGACAATTCTGCGAAATTGGTTTTATTTAAACTACGTTAGCGTTTTTGATTAGCCAGCTCTATTATGGTGATGTCTAATTGATGGAAAGCTAGACATCTACACGCGTCAATGATTCGATTTAAAGGTTTCCTATGTTTGACGATTAAATTGTTAAGTACTGTAATTGTACAGTTTAAGTTAACAGCCGAGTGAACTCAGATCGTAAATATTTGACTTAGCCATCATTATCATGGAACTATCTAAATGTGTGCGTATATAAGTATAATCACATATTCCATGTTCTGTTCCAGCCCTATCATTTGCTTCTGACTTTTCTTTATACGATCTCAAAAACACTCGAAACTCGCCCAAATTACACACAATCAGCATTCCCTCGAAATAACCCTTTCAATATCGAAAAAATAATACGAAAAGTTACAAGTAGTTCGGAGCCCCGGGGTCTCAGATGACAGCATGATATATTCCGCGATATGATTTGTTACACAATGTAACATGTTACGTTTTGATTTGTTACACTTGTAACAAGCTGGATGTTGTTAACGAGCACGCGAAAAGAGATGTATGTTGCGTAATATTAGGGTTTAAAAGATCCCCTTGATGTGCTAAAGATGTATGGTCTGCGTAACTGTCATTAATTGATGGGCTTTCATAATAAATGAATATAAAACGGCTTAAATATGCAATGAAGACTGCACTGTAATTTAGTTAAATGGACACGTACTTAGAGAAAAAATTGTTCTTCGTAATTTTGAGGATAAGGAAATTAAATTAACTGTTCTTTTAAAACATGTAACCAAGTCGGTTAAATGGTAGGATGTCTCTAACTGGCACTGCATAAGTTGAGATAATTTCGCCTTATATGTTAAAAAGTCAATGTTTTTTTAAAGAGAGTGTTGACATATCGCCCAAATCAATTACAACCACAATTATGATTTCTGTCAATGTAAAATTATTTTTAAAAGGAAAATTTCAAGCAGTAGCTAAGAATTTACTTTCTTTCACTTCGCAAATCGATTTTTACTTCAGCAAAAGTGTCCTATTGACATTTTAAGAGAGTAAAATGAGCCCCACACTAACAAGCGAGCTTACTATGACGAAATATCGACATCTTAATCAAATTACGCACGAATTATTACAAGGTTAGATACAAACGCACGACACACACACATTTTATGCATGAAAGCCCTAACTTAGGGTTACCACACTTCTAAGTCAGAAGGAAGGCATACATTCGGAAGTTATTTTGAATTTGAAGAAGTGGTTTATTTTTAATCTATCCCGGTTCGCGTCAGAGAAAACGGTTATCATTGACACATGGCACCATTATTTTAAATTAGGTCTTCTGAAATGGTTTTTAATTGCCATTTAGTACAAAAACAAATAAAAAGTGGTATATGGTGTATTTTGGATCCCAAATGGGGCCAATCAACTCTGAAACATTCAAGGACACTTTGGTCCTTAAATATCCCAATCGGACGATATTAATAGCAGCCCTAAAGTATCCGAAAGTCAATGGTGTGTAATGGGCACGGTCCAATCAATTAAGATACGGCCCCGTGTCGATACAACGCCACCCGCGCCGATGTAATCGCGGCTTTACGCCTCAATTACTTGCTGCAAGTGTGTGCCCGCCTTTATGCGTTATGAATTTTGCTCGACGAGTTTGCACGCCATGTCTGATACTCTGATTATGTTTTACTGTGTAAATCTAACTACTGGTTTAAAACCTGATCTAGTTCTTGATCAGTAAATCTGGTGCGCCAACTCTCAAGTAACAACAACCAAGGCGCGTGGCCAAAATCGGAACTAACGAAGACATCTTGTTTTTTCAATAGATTTTCACAAATCTTTATCGCAAATGTTTACCCAGAACACCCTCTTGTGACAGAGGAAGCCTGTATCCCAGCAGTGGACACATTATAGGCTGATTATCCGTTATGTGTGCCCTCCTGTCAATGCCAGTCGAGCGCTAAAAGGCCTGGTAGCCTAGCCCTTTACTTAAATTGACATGAGTTTTGACAGAATTCTTGATAAAAAGTACCTTTAGTATGTCGTTACGAATTTTATGATAGAGGACAAATACTTATCTACTGTTCAAAAGTGACCACAATAGCGTAAGAGTCAAATCGGGGTTACATTTAAACATGGCAACAACCTAGTCTTACAAAATGAATACATACTTGTAGAGAGCTAGGCGAATGAAGTCACAATCATAACAAACCGTAATTGGTGATAATTATTGAAACCATTTCAACTACTCCATTCAATAATACGATGAATATACAAATAATATATTCAACATTGCATGAAAACATCCTAACACACTGTTATAGGCCAGGAGCTATAAAACTTACACATTTTGAATGAAAATGGCTTTGAACCAACATAAACTGAACGCAATTATATACAATGTGGAAATTGTAAATAAAATGGGATCGAAAAACCCTTCAACGTGACTCTTATCCTTTATGATGTATTACTTGTTTGCCGACGTGGGTAAGCGGCTGTAAAATGCGACCGCTGTCAAACGAAGAAACACATACAAAATACACATATAAAATACGTATAATTGTTGGCAATAAGCAGTCAATGCAATTATGTAACTAACAATCAGTTTGAATATTTTCAATTGCCAAAAAAACAGTCCTATTCTGTGAACACTCACTATCTAATCGACTCACTTTTGTTTCTACAGTAATTGTGACTCTAACAACTGACAGTGCATACTAAAGTGAGTTTCTGTTTCTTTAATTTACATAATTTAAAAAGATAACAGCCCTAAAATAATAATTTGTACAAATATTTAAAAAAGAGGGGAAATAATCAAACGGCATCAAAAAAATCGTCCGTATCACTGTGAACAGGAAAAGTGCCCAAAAGGCTGGCAGCATTTCCACGTTGTATGGCAATTCTGTTTCTTTAATGAGTTTTTTTACATAAAAAACTGGCTTCTCCCGATTCTAGGTTGATATGATTTGTTGACCATAGGCAACAAGAAAAGATGAATAAACTAATTTGTAGTTATTTAGGTTTATTGTAGAACATGACCGTATTTTCAAATGTCGTGTACTTAAATCACTCCTACTCTAAATAAACGATTAAATACTACATAATGCTATCATTGCATTGTCATTCATAAATTATCTTCTTGATATTAACGAGGTGTTTATACCTCTAACGATAAGTTTACCAGCCAGATTAATTTCACTTTTGAAAATGTAGAGCTCGAAGACACGTAGGTAATCGATTTGAAATCATTTTTAGTACTAGCAACATCAGTAGCTTCCATTATGGCGGTGCCATTAAATTTGTGTTTTTTAAATAAAGAAGTAGGTAGTAATGCTCAGATAGCTACAGGGAACCTTGCACATGACAATCTATGTCTATGGATCAGGCCATAGAAATTTTAAAAAAAATCTCTATCCATGAGTCAGGTGCAGTATTTAATACAACTTTTTAAATTACCACTTTTTCGGAAAAAATCATAGACATTTTTCTTCTAACAACGTTCTATGAAGAAAATCCTGCAACTGTTATATTTTACTATGAAATATCACGCACCGACGCAAACTACGACTTATAAGGGGAGTAACAGATGGACGAACATAACGAAATTGTAAGAATTTCCACTCGCCAGATTTATATTAACTCCTTTGAACTCTAGATATGAGACTAGGTTTTATTACATTTATTTTTGCTTCGCTTCCTTGTCGGAAACCTTATAAAGCTGCTTCCTTGTGAATGGGAAGTAAGAACTTCTTTGAGGTTTTCGCAATCTCAGATGGTGTCTGTTTTCTTTTCAAAACTGGCTGAAATTCACCTACTTACATAGTGTTTTATTCGCTTAAGCTTTCAGTTTCTTAGAAGAGCAATGGCCGCTACATAGCGTCCGCAATTAACATAACGATAGTGTCGTAACATTTACGCAATGTTTATTATCTTTGGTCCTTGACATCAAGCATTGGACAAAATTGACAAACTTTAATTGGTTAAATACTATTCTTTTGGCTACTTTGTACGTGAGTATTTTATATCTTTTTTGTGCAGAATAAACAATTTTTCTTTCAATTTACCAACGACGTCACTCAAACGTTATATAAGAAAGAAAGTTGGTGTGTTTTCTTAGAGAGCATTTTAACACCGTATAGTCAAACTCCGCTTCCATCATTTTCATGACAGTCGTCACTGCTGCCTTTATGTAGCGGCCGTTAAGTGGCGGCCACCGTTCTTCTAGGAAACCGTATCTTTACGTAGTGTTGTCTGCTTAAATCTGGTTACGTTTTCCAAGACCGCTTTGCCCCTCAGATGTAAAACAGCCGCAATAATTTTGTAACTAAACCTAAACGATTACAAATGCTTTAATGTTGGTACTAAAACAGTAAATTATGTAAACATGGCAACAAAAGCAGACAAAATATAAAGGGACACAATTAACTGCTAACAGTGTCTGTATTTAGGGTTATTACAAACTAAGTATATTTTTTTGTATTGCCATACACAACTGCTCAATTACAGCAGGACCCGCAGTGTTTCAGTCACCGATTTCTATCATAATGACGATTTACACAGCGGTGCAATAATTATAGCCTATAGCACTGTGGTGGATGAAGGGCTTTATTGGTTCTGTTGCAAGTTATCACGTCATCACTGACGGCTAAATGATTCAATTATTTTTTATTGATAATAATAATATACTTTAGTGCATATAGTTTTATTTTATTGATTTGGAACTTATAGGAAATAGCAGTTCCTACATTTATGTTTCCTATTATAATGGCCTCTTTTATGGACTTGTAAAATGCTGCACTTGTTTTGTTTTTCATTAGAGTTTCAATTCGATTATGCATTTTTTTAACTAAATGCGTGTGAGTACCATCTAAACTTATATATACGGTACTTAATATCAAAAAAACAATTTTTATATTTTTGTCTGTACAGTCTGTTCGGGATAATCACCGAAAAGCCTGGACCGATTTTAATGAAATTTGGTATGGGGATACCTTGAACCCTGGGTAGGACATAGGCTTTTTATTGACATACCACTCAACAATATGACAACATCAGTGGCTGATTCATCACTGTTAAATTCAACTCTTGTTTGTAACAGCAAAAATTTCAAGAATCTCAGCTGGTCTATAAGATTGTTTAACTAAACATGACATTCTTACTTTCCACTTTTCTAGTTAACTATTTAGCTCCTTAATACCTTATTAAAACAAAAGTCAGTGGTCATAACTAAAAAATCTGTTATACACTCAAAATACTCAAATACGTCATTTCCGGCTGCTCAAATTTCTCGACTCGTCCAAAAGGTATGGCGCCTTGCATAGTAAAGTTCTAATTATCGTTCATTTACATTTCTGTTCGTATCTTTGTCTTTCTTTAGCGAGTTGTAAACTATTATGGGTTACGAAACTGGGTCTTAGTCAGAGCTTTAAAGGTAAAGCGATACCTAAAAAAATTGGGCCAACGAAGATGTTTTAGACCACTTCATATGTGCCAGTCATATTTGTGAACATATACTACATAAAACATTCCGAATTAAGAGTAGGCATTTTAATTAAAAGAGCCCTACCTATTTAATTTACCAAGTAACACTAACGAAAGAATACATTTACTTAATAATGTAATAAAACCAAATCAAAACAAAATTTATGCGAATCTCAATCGATATTTACATGTAAATCTGTATCAACACCACACTAGGTGTCAGTAATTAATTCATTTACATACTGAACAGAAAGACGTTTTTCTAGATACCCATATAAACTTGCTGAATCGCTTTCTAGGTCTCACCTCTAGCTGTTTTGCGTAAACCAATATGGTATAATTGACTGATTCCAGTCAGTTCTTGAGTAACATGTATCTCCCGAGCACGGATATAACATAATCAAGACAAGCTAATCGTTAGTGAGGAAAATGTCGGTTACATTCAAACTAGTGTACCAATAAGTCTTTCAGTTAGAAAACTTGAACTTCCTAATGTGTAGGGGAATGTGGAACGAAGTATGTGATAGTAGGTTACCGTAAACTAAGCCCTGGAAACAGTCTCAGGAAAGTAATACTAAAATAAATAGTGCCATATGACTGTAAAGAGTTTATAACGCAATAGAATAATATCATTAAGAACGGTGTGCTGAAGCCCACGAACACAGACTTCACCGACATGTGAATTTCGAGGCAATTCAGCTGCTAGACAACACGGACATAGTGCGTAGGCTAAAGAGAACTAAACCATTAGAGTCAGTGTAATATTTATATAGTGAATAATAGTGCGGTGTTAGTGGTGCTATACATGTAACACATGAACAAAGTGTTTTAACAATTTATCAGACTCTAAGAAAGTGCTATGAAACTGTGTAAAAGTGCAAACTGACACTGTTCTTAGTTATAACATAATCTATCTCGTAAAATATTAAGTTAGAGTTAAATTGCTTATTAGTCTAATAAGCTGGATTGTAATCAATTACTAAGAACTTTAGTTCTTATTAATAAGGGGAAAAAAATAAGAACGGTACTAGCATAAGCATAATCAGCCTATAATGTATAATATATATATATCATATATATATCCCACTGCTGGGATACAGGCCTCCTCTCTGTGAGAGAGAGTGGGCCATAAACCTCCACGCGGGCCCAATGCAGGCTGGGGATGTCACATGTCTTCGAATTTTTTGTTCTAGGGTTTCCTCACAATGTCAATCCTTTACCGTTTTGAGAGCAGTGGTGATGAAATCATTTACACAAAGTAAAGTGCCTGCTTGCGTATATAGTGGCATGAGGAACAGGGGGTAAAGCTCACTCAACGATTAGTAACGAACTACTACGAACGATACTACTTGTAATTAATTTCATCTTATACTCACTGCAAACAGAAGCAAAAGCAATAATATAGATTTATTTGAGAATCGTGTCCAACCGTCAATGTCTAATATTATTGCATACTAATAGTAAAACTATCACAATAAATCATAATATCTAAATAAATAAACATACATATGCATTTGCCGAACAAACACTAAAATAGAATTGTGATTTGAATAGCAAATCCTCGCTTTCTCTTTGTATAAACAAACCATGAATCATTGTAACGAAAACCCATTAGATTGAAAGATGCTAACTCGAGATTGAACTGCAAGTCGGAACTTAGATCAGTAGAACTATGTACTTTATCAGAGATATATGACACCTACGAACGACGCGACGATACTGACGATAAATCACTTATGAACTCGCGTTTTATATGACCCCCACCATTCGCAGCAGCTAAAGTTCCAATACACTTTTTTGCAAAGTTCAAAAAGATTACGAAGCTACTTACTTGGCTACTTACGTTTACTAAAATATGATCAATAAACTGCCGCAATTCAGTATAAAGCTATTTATGTACAGACGCCAGCACATCAAGCTATCCGAAACTGTAAAATTTTCCCAATCAACTTTAAGGTTTAATGCTTTAGCGATAAAGTTGAAAATCTTTAAAGAAATTTGACAGATTGTAGTAGCTTGATGTGCTGGCGTCTGTCTGTACATAAATAGCTTTATCCTGAATTGCGGCAGTTTATTAGATTTAGTGAATGTCTTTTATATCTTCATATCCTAAGAGCTAACCGTTCGCTTATTATCGTTATGCAGTGTGGACACATTTACGACTTCCCCTAGGTAATACAGTTAGTAACGAGTTACTAACACTGCTCTCAGGAAAGCCAAACTCTCTAAATGTGCTCAGAGTCCTCTACTGAATTACAGCCGTCGAACTACCGATAGTTAAGTTAAATACTTCGTTTTATTACCAACGTTTTAGAATAGGAAAAGCTCTATTCAGGACTCCAGGTGTTGCCAATATAAACCGTTATAAATGACAATAAACCGTTGATCTATCGTATGATCACTTTTGTTTTCAAATAAAGGCACTTTGATATACAGCACCGACAAACAACCGACAGATCATAACATAATTCAAACCGTTTAATGGCGCGGCGGTGTAGACATAACTTATTTTTAATAAAGCATTCGATTAAATTCGTCCGACTGTCGATTGAGCGCAGAACTAATAAAATGGAGGCATGCACCATAAATCGTTCGTATATCGGTTATCGAGTGGGTTGGCGCCAAGAGGTAACATACGCCCGCCATCTTTGTGAAAAATGCGCGCGAGCTCCCTGAACGCGGTAACAAAAAGCTGCGTGCGCGGGGCGCCTGCGCACAACTCCGTGCAATGCACTCCGCCATATTGAAATACGGCGCCTATAAGACAATTTATCAAAATTAATACGGTTCCCGTCGTATGTTTACTTTGGTGACATAGTTATGTCCTCACCACATTACAAACCTGTTGTGTTGGTAAGACTCGTTCTCTATATAAATCTCCAATAACTAAATTAACACCTTAAGGTGCGAATAAATGGTAATGTTGTAACACCATTGACAGTAATTGCTTCTAAGACATTTAGAGGCAGGACATTATTGAAGGCATTATAATGAAACCAAATGAAACCTAGCCGTCTGACGACAACTTAATCAGATTTCACATGCTTAAACATTAAGATGATTTAAGCAAGCATCGGCAGCTCAGGAAGGTGTTAATTAAACTTTAATCTACTAGGTACTGCGCACTTTATAGCGGACACATAAAAAGCGCACTCTACTTGAATTAAAGGAATTTGAGCGTACCTAATGAAACAAATGAGTTTGACTAATCTCAGATCCCACCATATAAACAGCCGAACACACCGGTGTACATCTCCCGCCTACACTACACCACTAAGGCGGAAGACAACGTGGAGTACGTGCGCCAGAAAACGAGGTACACGCCGAGAGTGCAGTTACTGGAGTCGCACCGCAACGTCAACTTCAAGGCGTTCGTGGTGCGCGTGCCGAATTGCTATCTGCCCGTTGTCATGGAAGAAGACTTCCGGCCGCAGGACGTGGTGTTCTGTCGCTTCCGCGGAGAAGTACCACAGAACTGCACAAGATTTAGCTGATGAAGTACTGTTTTATTATAAAAATATGCATGTTTAGGTTAAGGCATTTGTGTATGGGTCTGAGTCGCCTGAAATAAATAAAAAATCAAAGGGACAAAGAGTAAAAAAAAAAATAGGAAGCCCTCAGCCATCACCCACGCTCCAGATACACAAATGCCCTTGAGACGGCGACACCAATTTAAATGTACACATTCAACACTTAATACCGAAGCTTATACAGGGTGCATTTGAAATCATGGGCATTATTTTAACCTAAGGTACTACTTATGATACTAATTGCATTAGGGCTACTATTACGCAAATCAAAAATATTATTAATGCAAGTATGGAAAACCTTAAAATGTAGTAAGTCATACAAAGTATCAAATTAGTTGCGCTTCTCGATAGCAAATGCGTAGGTACACTACGCCGTACGCGCGTCCTTGGGCGTGAATTCTTTGACCCCGCCCGACTCACGTGACATTCGTAAGTTGCCAATGAATTGATTCATAATAAATTCCAATTTTCCCTTCGTACTTTGCCGGCTTAGGACGGTCAAAACTACGTCAACTAACATACATTAAAAAAAAAACATTTACGTACCTAGCTTGTGGATTGTTTTGAAAAAACCTTATTTGTCGGTAAAGTGACAGAGGGTAAACGGGTGCTCTTCCACGAGCTTGTGCATGTGCTGGCACGTGAAAAGACGAAAAATCCAACAGGTTCTGAGTGGTTCTGGTGGAATGAGACCCCGTGAAGGAATAGGGTCGTTCGGGTAGCGCCGATGGAACATTTCACGAGTTCATACTAAATTTCTTGTGCGATCGTAAATTACAACCATTTGTGGGTATTGTTGGTTGGTGTACCTAGCCTGCACATTACGCGGTCGAGGCATCGTGTACACAAACACACACACAACACACAACTACTACACTAACACTTAATACACTGCAATCCAAGCACCGTATGACGCGAGCGGCGAGTACGGCGATTACGTCACGGGATCAATAAATCAATTACGCGTCAATGCACCTGCGCAGTCGTTATGACACTGGTTCCGGGTTCGTGACTTCGTGTTGCGGCGGGAAGCATACCCCGCGCGGGGGTGATATTCGTATTTTTGCGAGTGAGGGAGTGGGACGGAGAGAGTTCAGGGAATCCCGCCGGACGGAATGTCTTGTAGCCCATTGTTATTATTACTTGTAAGGAAAAACCCGCGCGCGCGCAGGTGATGTTTGTTTACATTTCGCTTTGCGCTGTACTGCGCTTTAAGATTTTGATATTTCAACAATTATTGGCGTTAACGAAGTATTTTGTTTTAATTACTTTAAGTGTTTATTTGCAATAATAAGCCTTGTGCAATTTGATTTACTACATTTTTAAGGTTTTCCTTACTTGCATTAATAATATTTTTGATTTGCGTATTAATAGCCCTAATGCAATCAGTATCGTGAGTAGTGCCTTAGGTTAAAATAATGCCCATGACTTCGATTCCACCCTGTATAAGCGGGTCCAGCCGGCCATTTCGTCCCACGTCGACTGGAACCTGTCCCTCTTTCATACCGGCTTGTGATAAAATTTCGCCGTAAATACCCTCAGATAGGGAGAGGAATGCCGATAGCAATCACGTGACACGTTTTATGGTCGCACCACATAAACGGACGATGGCATTCAATCTACACTGGAAGAAGGAAGAATTCATCTTTTTGCACACGATTTCTTGTGAGGGCATTGTAAAGTTTTAATCTTTAATTGAATCATGGATAAGGAAATCGTGGGCGTCTTTTTGGAGCGTTACCGTATTTTCTTGGAATGAAGAAGTTGGAGCTTTAAGTGGTAAATTCCCAACTGTCTGAAACCTTAGTAGGAATTACAGTTATATGTTCTCCATCTTAAACTTTCACTTCAGCCAGTAAAACAAACACAGTCTCACATTGCTGTCACGTAATCAAATCCCCCGGACCACCCAACCTCCTAAAACTGACGACAAAAACAATAATATCGCATGTACCGAATATTGTTAGATATTACCGGTGTAGATAGTGGTATCATTAATAACGGCCATGTCAACGGCACGGCCAGTCGATAACATTTGTTAACATCGCCCAATACCGCGCCACAATACGGCTAACATTGCCCGCTGGACTTTAAAATGTGCTCATGACACTTCAATTGAGAAAAATCGAGTTGGCTAAATACGGGAGTTCAATTTCAATTTGATTTATTCAAATCGTGTTTTACATTCATATTTTGGTAAAATATGGTGTATTGCAGTGTTTTTAAGTAGACCAAGTGGAAAGCTGGACCAAATGTTTTGAGAGTGACGATTTATGTAAAAACATTTAGGTTTAAACTTTTAACATAAACTTTTGTATGAATAGCAACAAGGTTGATCAGGATAGCCAATACACCTTAAAAAAAAGTGAGCTTGATATACTAACATATTTTCCCTTGAAACTCGTGAATGTCCTATAAGAAAAAATATAGTTAGATACTGAACTAGCAACCTAACATAAAAGTTAGAATCCCACTATGAAGTAACACAACACCTGTATTTATTTCGCTAGAAGTAAGGTCGGTCGCAAACCGAACAAATACCTTAAGTGTTTTCGCTGTGTAACTTACGCACCTAATATAAAGCGGGTACCTGTGAACCTCCACTTAAGACTATCACAATTTAAATCGTACCACACCGCCGAGAATAAACTTTAAATGGAACAATCTTGTTCATGCTACATTTTAGGGCCCCGAAGACCGAGGCAGGATGCATACTGTTTTCGTAATGCAAAACTGCATCTCGGGCCATGCTTTGTTGGGATACAAGCGACGATCCGGTTTTACGATTGTCAGATAGCTTTTTGACCCCTGCTGTGTGCCATCTAGCGAACAAAACACTAATCCCTATACTTATGTAGTAACAACGATACTTTTGCTGTTCGCACGCAGAATATCTCTATAACGTAAATCTGACGACCCAATTCGCAGCAGCCGTGCACCTTTTGTGTTTAAGGTCACAGACTCACGGGCCCAATTCCTTCATTGTAGGAAGCTGAGCCATTCAAATGTTTGTTTAAATCTAGCTATATTGAGCTATTCATAAGTACTAGGTTTCTCAATTAACAGCCCTTCTAAATGCCACTTTCATTGCAATAGAAATCAATAATCCAGTCATGCCTTTAACGAGCATAAACACACAGATGCCATAAAACAAGATACTTAATTAAACTTCATTTACCAAGGAAATTATATCAATTTCCTTAACCAATCATAAACCATTCATTAACAATTATAGATTTTTCTCGAAGAAAGTATTTGCAACCCGTTTGAAAATATAGGCTTTCCTTGAAGCGATAAAAACAGAGATTTCTCTGTATGCAATAATAGATAACGAGAAACATGTATCATTCAATATGATAAATAATAATTAATATGGGTAATAAACGTAGTAAATCAGTGGGCAGCAGTTCCTAACTGATTGATTAAGGAACACGTCGAGATCTGTGTTTCAATATCTATCAACGCAGGGGCTATTTATTTTTACTTATATTAGCGATCTCGTGTTTAATTTAATGTGTTTTTCTTAGTACTGGGTTTGATTGATGCTAATCTTGTTTGTGTATAACTAATTTGTTATGACTGTTATTTTAGTCGTTTTATGTGTTTGCTTTTCTATTTCAACGATCAAGATTTCTACTATTTTTTTTACTTATACAAGGTGTAGACGACAATCAATTGAAATGCATATATATCTTATGCAGTTCCCAATCAGCATACGAAAATCCAATCAAATATATCCAATAATTTGGCTACTATATAGCTAGTCAAAAATTGTCCTCCATAGTCGACCCATCACTACAATTTAGTTTGTTTGAAAAATCACTTTTTTAATTTCCATACTATGAGTATAATTGTCTGCCCCGTTGGTCTCGTGGTCGCAAGCGCGACTGCTGAGAGTGGGGTCCTGGGTTCGATTCCCGGGTCGGGCAAAGTGTTATTGAGTTTTTCCATTAGGAATTTCTTAGTAACAGCCCGGAGTTTGGAAGTTGGTGGTGTGATACCCCCGTGCCTCGGAAAGCACGATAAGCCGTTGGTCCTGCGCCTGATCTCTCTCCGGTCGTGTCGGATTGCCGTCCCATCGGACTATGAGAGTGAGGGAAGAGGGAGTGCACCTGTGTCTGCGCGCACACTTGTGCACTATAATATCTCCTGCGTACCTGGCTAATCTCCGTTGAGATTGGCCACCGTGACCGAAATCGGTCGGGGAGGCTATTATAATTGTCTAAAATACTGTTATATTAGTATTCCCAGTGTTCTCATTTTACTAACGTATTGCTGTATACATTTTGTCAGTAAACTCTCTGATAGATCTCTTTAATGATGTTGAAAATACAATGAGAAAGATAAAGTACCCAAGTTATAAAAAGTTGGTATATGAGAATACCTCACATAGGTAAAAAACAAAGAATATAAAAAGAGCTATCAACAAATGCAAATGCAGCACAATACGCAGAAGTTACAATACCTAGAATTAACATTGCAACGATAGTCAGCCTATTTCACTATCGCGGTCTTGCTTACGTGACTTCTACAGCCACGGTGAGAGAACAGGATGATGTCAGAACAAAACCTGTTAGTATTGCCAGTAATGACTCAGAAGGTTGCAATTTTTTTAAAACACCAAACGGAAATTGGCATCGCGCGATGCAAGGTTCGCGTCATTCTACCGCGAAATCGATTTTAGGCTGTATTATATTATAGTTTCTATAAGGATATGAAATATATTTATGATGTTTAATCGTTAATCCTTAATTCCTAGGTATCTTTTTCTTGATAAACTCTGAATGGATTAGGGTTTAAGTTTTAGTAAAGGTATTTTGGTTTTACTAGTCTCCAAAATTGACCGTTTTTAATCGATTTCCTCTTCCATGATGGATAACATCTTCACGCAGTGCTATAATAATTTCACAGCAAGAAAGCTATGACAAATCGATAATCTGAAAATTTACTGCCCGTAAACATGATAAGTACTCAGGTAATCCCATGTCATAGGCTATCAGTAGCGGTATACTGGTAGCTTAACTTGCCACTACTGGTTATAGACATAATTCTGCTGGTAAACGTGGTGAAACCACTCGTACGCATTTCCCGAAAGTAATCAAATTGATGATTTTGAAATGACATGTAATTTTAATGGCTGCTGTAGGTATATTGGAAGATGAAATGGATGTAATGCTCGGGGCACACATTGGATATAATTTGACCCAAGATATAGCCTTGGTGCATTGGCTCCAATATGTGTATCGGGCCTGGACAGATAATGGACAGGATTTTACTGATTTTGCTCAACATTGGATGTGGTGCCAAGTCTAAACCTATGGACAAGCCCAATGTGTAGCGCCTGCACAAGGGTTACTGACCAGCACCCTAATTGCGTAACACACTCAATTACAATCTGAATCATTTTGAAGGAAATTGATAATCCATTCCTTCATATGCTCGAAAAAAATTGTCTGCTGAATAACGTAAATAACGCAATGAATGTTGTTGGACTGTCAAAATGAAAGCGATTCCTATTGTTAGTGTGTTACGCAATTATCCCACAGAAATTTGTAGCAATAAGGTACAGAATAGAGGCTAAGCGGTTTCGAAGCAGACCTAGATGAAAATCGTGACGAAAAGGATGGGGAGTAATGTTTTTACTCGGTAGTTGGACAATGTAGAATACCATAGAAACTATGTTTCAAAGAGTTCTGCTACTGCATTCTCAGAAGAGTTATCGTAAAGGTTCATTAGGTTAATCCCACTAAGTAAACACGACGACATATTTTATGTAATTTATCACGATAAGCACTTACTCAAATATTAAAAGTATTAAAATATGGTACATATTTAAACAACTGACACGTGCATTGTGAATATTAATCAGTGAATTCGTAAAGAGGTTACATAAATATGGAACCTGTTTCATTGGCGCCATCATACCAGTTGTCATCAGACGAGACAAGTATGTCACCGGGGTAACAACAGCATAATTATTGCCTTTGGTATCGTTAGTTTTTTTTTTTGTTTCAAATGTTTCTGTGCCAAATAGATCTACTTTAGCGGAGTCATCATTCTCAGTATATGAAGTATACGAAAACAAATAAAGTCATGTATTTCGCAATGATTTTTCCTTAGCAAGCTTATTGCTTTATGCAAATGTAAAGAGTTTTGTAACAGAAAATATAATTAGACTTCAAGAGCATCTCACGTTTGACATCTTGGCTAAACTTGGTCAATGAGACAGTAACCAAACAATACGAAATAACCCAAGTGAAAATGCTAAACATCCTAATTCTAGCATTACAAATATAGATCCTTCTACAAATCTACAGTCTACACGAATCTAATCCCAGAAACGTAATTCGGAACACAAAATGTGTCTCAAACTGTCAGAAAGCTCAGTTTCACAAAACAAATAGCGACAATTTGCTTCAGCAATTGGCACTATTTATCCAGCATCCAGCGGGCCGAATGCACAATGATACATTCATCTCAGATTATAATCTGCCACAGACAAATCGCTATGTTACTCCTATTTGCATTTTGATACAACTTCAATTTATTTAGGGTGGACCGACCTGCTAATGTCCGTAGCTATGTTAGTTGGTGCTTGTTCATTATCGTCTTCGCTGTTAATTTCATGTTTGAGGTTTTGTTATGTACTAAATTAACGCTGGGCTGTTTCACCTAATGTCTTTGATTATACACTTCATGTCGTTCTTGCTACATAAGTATTTCCTTAATAATCTTTTCTTATAGACATGTTTACCTTTCCAAAGCAATTACGTTTATTAGAGAAAAAAAAATCGACATAACTGACAGCCAATATTCGGGCGTCTTACCATGTTGGCATTTTAATACTGCATAACTTAAGTTTAAATTTTTGTTAAACGACAAACAGTGCAATCCATCATTTTGAATGTAGGTAAATGAACTTTTAAGACGCAAATAGAACTTCAAAGCACACACTTGAATGGGGATTAAAAATACAACGCCGCTAATGATGTTTTAATTAGGATTTATTAGCTTTTAGAAGTTAAGAGTGGAAGACTTCACCAAATCGGGTTTTAACAACTTTCGAAGTAACGGTGCCATTGCGATCAATTTGGGGATAAAGCTTATGAAGGACTGGGACACATGTTTCAAACTAATACGTACCTATTACCTACATATTTTTTTATTAATCTGAATTCGCAGTTTCTAATAATTACTTCATCCCAAGACGGTAGTGGACTTGGCACGTCACATTGTTGGTCTATCAGATGTGAAAAGAGCAAAGTCCCTTTCATCCGGAAATGTTAATGATGCGGAACCAGGAGTAATAATTTCCAAATGGACTGAAGACAGATATAATTATGGTTATTTTCTCTAAAGCGGAATAGAATTCATCACAGCATCCAATATTAAAATATTCAATAGACGAAATAATTGATGTCGCAGTAATGTTTCACCTAAACTTGACAATAACATTGAAAGCGTATTCACAAATCAAAACATTTTTATACCACTTCTCGAGCACTGACACCAATCTATTCTGCCTCAGGGTCGAGACGGAACGCTTTCTCCATTCGTTTGGCGCCAAAATTCCTAACCTTACATTTGACAAATTGACAATCACCTTCGAATTTGACATTTACTCAGTTAGAGTTTTAATAATTTTTATATTGTTTCGGCGGCTATGAATTAAGAGAAACTGCAATAAATAATACATTAATTTTATGTTTCATAAACAGGTTATTGAAACTGTCATTTTAACCCGATACGCTTTAAAACATGTTCAGACAACCGTAGAATTAGCAGCTAACTGAGAGACAAAATATCTGTATATTATTATGTATAATATGGATAGCAATGAAGCGGGTTATTGCGTACGACATGTTGACGTATTGCACGGCACGGATAAAATATACCTAAATGTAATGAAAAGTAATTCTAATTTGACATAGCGTTCGTAAGTGAGGAAGGAAGAAATGTCACTCCATATTATATTTATTATACTCTAAATAAAGGAGCAAGGTTTCATCCGTTTCAACCACGTTAAACGTTATGAAAGTCACGAATGTCATTTATTATAATTTGACATCTTGCTTAATTTTTGAACTGAAAAACTGGAAAAAAGGGCCAATTTAAGTTTCATTAAAAACATTGGTTTATCTTCTGACTAATTAAAGATAGTGAAAGAACTGAGCATATTTGCCAGTCAAATTGCGAACTACTCACAACTAAAAGCCAATCTCTCAATCGCATAGTAGAAGTCACATTAAAGGCGACAGTCGTCTTCACTAGGCCCTCGACATATTTGATCTGTTGTTCCCCGAACATTCGCAAGTACGTGCTTGTCGAACAGTAAACCATTACCATTTAATAGATCGACTTGACCCACTGGCTAGTCACGATCGTCTGTACCCGGCCGAAGCCGGCTCACGTATGCAGATGCACGAGTCCGGAGTCATTGTAATTCCTTTTTTTAATTTCGTTTTGTTGTTGCCTGAACGTTATGAAGTGTCTATGTGCTGTGTGGGATGTATTATAGAATTGGTTTTGATTGTTTAAAATTAGAAGTGAAAGAGCAAGCAGGTCTTATAGTGCAACATACTAGAGTATACCAAATTATTAGATGTAAATGTTGCCCGTCAACTGTTTAGGTACTTAAAATTATGATTTTTTGTTTGTTTTATTGCTATACAGCAGTGCTATTCTGTAAAAATCTCACCGTGAAAACTAAGGTGAAGTGAGCTGTCATTCCACCTGATGTTAGGGATTGCCCCTATTGACAGCTCACTTCACGCTCACTTCACCTAAGTTATCACGGTGACATTTTTACAGAATTGATCGGCAGATACTGTCTGTGAAGTTTCATAAATTCATTCGAAAATATAGACATAGGTACTGTCTTGCTTGTGTTTATCCGTTTTGTTTTTTTTTTTTTTTATATATTTTTCTAATGGCAATTTTCTTTTGTTTGCAGGTAAGACTGTATTCAGGTGCACACACCGAACAACACACCTAAATAAGCAACACGGCTAAGTTTATTACCGAATGAAAATGAACCGTAAAGTGTGGAGACCTAGAATTAATTATGCCCAATGCTTAATAAAAATAAATAGTTAAATTAAAATACATTATGTATTTAGATCAAATCGGACAGCTACATAAATTCACCAATCACCGTAACGCTTTGGTCCAATTAATATACAAGTAAATGAACTCGCCAAAATCATTTTCAATCTGTTAATTTGCACTAAAATGATTTCATTGAATTCAAGAGTTGTTTAATCATTGTTTAGTGTCGACTATAATTCATGCGATTGCCGCAAACGTAGGCACTAAAATAATAATTTAGTGTTTCGTGTTAATTAGCTACAATAGATATGTTTCAATATCGGGAATTATCTGTTGTGAATTGTGATACCTACCTAATGACGTCAGCGACCACAAACCACAGTTAATAGAATAATCTGTACATCTATACTTATAATAAATCTGTAGAGAGGTCAATTCTGTACATGAAATATATTTCCAAAATAACTATCAGCGGGTGATTAGTGATCGATACTGACGCCAAAAATGCAATCAGTAAAATTTTTGTCTGTCTGTCTGTCTGTCTGTCTGTCTGTCTGTATGTTCGTTATAGAAACAAAAACCACTCGACGGATTTCAACAAAACTTGGTACAATTGTTCTTCATACTCCTGGGCAGGTTATAGTATACTTTTCATCACGCTACGATCAATAGGAGCAGAGCAGTGAAGGGAAATGTTGGGAAAACAGGATTTCTTTTTAGGTGAAGTAGTAATAGGTTAGTAGTAGTTAGTTAGTAGTAGGTAAGTTTTGGTTAATTTATGTTCAGTTTTTTTTTATATTAAGTAGGTAAAAACGTAGGTACTTTTATTAATTATAGGTATAGGTATTATTAATTATAGTAGTTATAGGTATTTAGTTTTAAGTGAAGTAGGTTTTATTATATATTATTTTATATATTAGACGTAGTTATATATTTTTAGTTATTCAAGCCCCAAGCGGACGCCGGCGTCCGCCCGCTATTGTCTTGAAAAACGCGTTGAATGAGAAATACGCGTTCTCAAGAATCGGCAGAAGAAAGAGCACATCGGTTAAACTCTAGGAGAGTTAGTGCCTCAATTTCCGGAAGTCATTATTCCACGCGGACGAAGTCGCTGGCAAAAGCTAGTAATTAAATATTACTGCTGCATTCCGTATTTTTGATACCTACCTGCAGGCCGATAATTAATCTGTCTTATGTATTCAAAATAATGATATTTTTAGAATGCATATTCCACGAAAATTAAGAATGTAGGTAAGTATCGAGAAATATAGCGATGACGCTATATTTGCCGATACTTTTACATCCTTAATTTTATAAAAAATGCCTATTAAAAAATTAAAGTGCGCCAACAAAAATCCAGAATGAAAATTCTGGGATATACTTTTTTACGCTAGCAACATTCTTCCGTCCTATCGTGCGACTAATAAACAAAATAAGGCAAGGAGCATACAAATTATGAACAACAAGGTACAGACTCCAACACATCAAGCTATTACAATCTGTCAAATTTCTTTAATAGATTTTCAACTTTATCGCTAAAGCATAAGGTTCAATGTTGATTGGGAAAATTTGACAGTTTCGGGTAGCTTAATGTGCCGGCGGCGTCTGTCCGTTCTGAAGAGGCGACTTTTTTACAGCCGCATTTAATTTAGGCCCCAACAAAATAATGAGTAAGACCATTTACAAAATTGCTAATTACCTGACCGTTTAATGATGTCGGCCCTCCCCACGGCAAGTCGGCCATTTTAATTACATTTTAAATTTTGTCGTATATTGTTACATGAATTTATTATCCAGTAGTAATGCGATGCGTAATTTGGGTAGGGACTTCATAAAAAATATTGAAATTAAATTATAATTGATGAAAATTGTTACCGTTATGGGATTTTAATTGGGAAGGAATTTCGCATCGCAAGTATGAGGAGTCACGACTGTTTATGAGGTAGACGAGGGCCAGAGGAACACCCTTTTATGGGTTTTTAAACTACCGATAAATTCACGAACTTATTTTTTTGTACACATACATAAACTCAGGCCTTCTTCCCATGAAGTTATGCAGAAACTACAGAACGTGTCACCTGCTAAGATCCTCAGTTACTCCTTTACGTTCATTACACACAGACTGCGTTGCGTTGCGAGTACTACTACGCCTGAATTTTTACATCAGCTTTTAAATTAGGCATTAGTTCCGAAATCGCAAAAACTTTTCAATGAAACCAATTGAAACAGTAAATTGGGTTGGTAGGTATTGCTTACTGACCTGACTGAACAGTGAATTTAATTACATGTCAATCTATTTTATTTATAGATCCCATTTTCACAACTTGGGTCCCAGCTGTTGTAGTCACGGTTTAACTGTTAACGAGATATTGTGATTTTAATACGTTTTTAACAATAACCGTGGAATATAAATTTTATTTTATTACCAGGCTCAACTGAAATTGAAACTCAATACATCCCTGCAAGTAAAATAAAGGTCAGGTCATACATTCTGCTGGTGAGTTTATTGCGCTACTTCTTCCCAGCGAAAGCAATAGGAAGTGGTGAAGGGGGGGCGTTTTAAGGGACTATCTTATGTAATTTTGACGGTAGAAAAGTCCTGCTTCTCAGCCTAATGACTTTTGATTTTGTTTTTTTTTTTTCTAAGCTATTGCCAAAAGATTAAATAAGAGTACGCATCAATAAACTTCCGCCTTCTTTCCATGGACTTAAGCAGAAACTAAAGAACGCCAATTGCATACTCCTTTTGCTTCGTTTACGGTTTATACAATAATCTTCCGAACTATTCTGTAAAAATCTCATCGTGAAAACCTAGATCAAGGGAGCTTGAAGGTCATTCCACCTTTAAGGTTTTTTGTCTTTTTTTTTTGTTTTCAACCAATCAAATCATTTGACATCACTTTGACAGTCAGCTAGCTAATTTTGGTTTTGATTTACCTTTTAGAAATTGGCACTATTGACAACTCACTTCACCTAAGTCTTTACGATGACATTTACAGAATCGAAAAGCACCCTAAATGCGAAACACATTATTACTCTCAATTTTATTTTGAAGCATATTTCTAATACATTGCTCCATATGATCGAAAAATGTGTCTGCTCAACGACGCAAATAACGCAATGAATGTTGTTGAATATATAGATAGTGTGTTACGCAATCATCCTGCGGGACGTCATACGAGCACGCCGGTTGCGAGTACTACGCACTTCACCTTGAACATCACCAATAAGATCACTATTTCAATAAATAAATAAATAATAATACAATTTTGATTTTCTCTGTTGGGGTCAGCTTCCAGTCTAACCGGATGCAACTGAATACCAGTATTTTACATGGAGCGACTGCCTGCCTGTTCGCCACAACCCAGTTACTGGGTAACACATAGGTACCTAGCCTTTGGCAAGACTGATTGTCAGACTTTTGGCCTTAGACTTCTGACTAAGTAACTACCCGTAACGACTGTCAAAGATCCGCGATTAACAGCCGGGACCAACGGTTTAGCGTGCTTTCCGAGGCATGGAGGGGCCTTGATTTGTAAAGAAGGTCACCCACCCACGGCCCAACCGCGGCAAGCATAGCTTAAGACTATGCCGACCGCACAGTGGCGCCCTCATCGTTTGTTTGGTTATTTCATACAATTTAGAATGAAAATGCAGAAAATAAGCACGTTAAGTTGTGCTTCACAAGATTATACGTTAATATTATTAGAAGCGGTAGTTTTATATTGTTTAGTTTTATTATAATCCTTAAAACGGAATATAGTGGCCACTTTTATCCGTTTTAAGGATTATAATGAAACTAAACAATATAAAACTACAATTTCTAATAATATTAACGTATAATCTTGTGAAGCACAACATAACGTGCTTATTTTCTGCATTTTCATTCTAAATTGTATGAAATAACCAAACAAACGATGAGGGCGCCACTGTGCGGTCGGCATAGTCTTAACCTGATCGATTGACCCGTGCGGTTGTTATTCCCCTACTAATAAGGTCATTATAATATGTCCTAAATAAAAGTAGTCTGTTAGATAAGACACCTACCTACCTATACTCAAATGTAAAGTATTAATTAAAACACGCAAAATTAATTTACCAAATGTACCAGTATTACATTAAAATAATAACGGTAGGTAAAAACCTTCGTGTATTCATAAAATTTCACGTGGTAGTTAGTCGGCAACCCAAATTCGTGTAAGAAGAAGCCACAAACCGAATTTTAACATTTGAAACTCCCTTCAACGGAATAACGTTACTAAATTGAAGAGTACAACTGTGATGTAGCATGACAATTGAAGTGAGTGGTACCTATTACGTTTAGGTGGTTAAATAAATCACGTGGTTTTTTTGTTAACCTTTATTTAATTACCTAAACAAATGGAGTAGTACGACATTTAATGGAAAAACGTATAACACAGCTTTCTAAGTCCAAGGATCGATTCTAGAACCTCACGACCACCGAGGCACTCTGATAATTATTTTAATCAAAATTCAAAAGTATGAAAATCAAGGTATTATTCTTTTTATTAGATTTGTTTGACAAAGTTATAAAAGCGAGCAGCGCCGGAGTTTTAACTAGTTGGAACATGAAACTCCCTGTTTTCGGTTAGCCATCTTCCCTAGGGGTGAACAGGGCGCGGTTACGGTAAACAAAACCGTAACTTTTACCGATCATTTCACGTTTGTTGCTTTGTGCACGATTGTGATATTGTTAAAAGGTAATTTTGGGTGGAACTGTGCGTAGTAATATTTTAGTAGCTTGATATTATTATACAAAGCATGAAATCATCAACTACCTACATATCCATTTATGTTCGTAGGCATACAATTAACTGTTCCCTATACTAATCACGTTAATGAAAGAAACATCAAAATTGGTTCATTAGTTTTTTGAGAAAATCGCGGACATACATACATAAGTATCGAATACAGAACCTCCTTATTTGAAGTCAGTTAAAAAGTAATATCGAGGGGCTTGTTGCCTTACCAACTTATAATAACAGCCGCACGGTACGAATGATCAGGATCAATCGCCTGCTGAATCAATCTTAGCCTGCTTAGCTTAACCTGGTTGGTCCATAGATGTGTGACCATCTTTACATACCAAGACGAGGGGTCTTGGTATGTAAAGATCAGCCATCCACATCGTGCTTCGGAAAGCACGCTAAGCCGGGTCGTCAGAAGCCCGAGTCTGACAAAGTGACAACCAATCTTATCAAGGGGTATCGTATTACCCAGTAACTGGGTTGTGGAGGTCAGATGGGCAGCCGCTCCATGTAAAATACTATGCTACTATTCAGTTGTATCTGGTTAGACTGCCGAACCCAACATAGTTGGGAAAAGGCTCGGCAGATGATGTATTAAATATCCCTCCCCCCTAATTAAGCTCCCGTAAAACTTAAACGTAATTAAATTATAAAACAATCCCCTCTTACAATTCCTTTACAAAGCGCACAATGGCCATCAGGTAGCTTAAGCCCCAAAGAAGCCGCGCCTCGGTGTTACCCCAGCAATAAATAAAATAAAGCAATATTTTAGTATTACATGGCAACATAAAAACGCCGCGGATCGATGCGAGGATCCACAAATTTAATAACATCAGATCCCCAGAAGCAATTAGAGATGAAACGAAGGGCTTCAAGGGCCGTTTCTTCGAAATAATCCCGTTACTGAAGGCGACTGTTACCTACTCATTTAAGACTAACTTCCCCACAATTTTGCACCTTACGCCCCCGTAATAAAAGACTTCGTCAATTTACCTATGTTCTCGACACTTGTGATACTTCAGTGATATTTATTTGATACAAAGAAAGTGGTGAAATCGTATGAAATGTCAGGACACCCAATTATTATATGCTGCCTTCTACAATCTCTTAACAACGGACCTTGTTACTGAATAACACATGGACCAAACATAATTATGTCAGAGAGAAGTGTCCATTGAGCTGTGAATGCACCGATAAAAGAAAAATGTTGCGAAATATTTCCCAAGTAAATAATATACGAAAGGTCTCCGAAATAAATGGATGGGATTAAAATTGCATCAGCGTCGTGGAGAAAGTGGAAGACGTATTCCATATAAGCACTAGAATTCTATAGAGCAAAATAATAAAAGATCAAGTATAGTAGTACCTCATTGATTAAAGAACTAAGTAGATTAGGTGGAAACCAAACTCAATTTTGAAACAACTGTCCACATTTGATGATAATTTATATTTTGACTAGAAATTTGGGGTCCTAATCTAAAAGAATGTTCCGTTGTAAAGGTCGATCTAAATAGACATAGGTAAGTGTGAAATCAGACAGTTTTAAATTGAGATTCAAAACTGAGCATTGTTGCAGAATTCAGATTTTTGACACAAGTTTAAAAACCACACCGGTTTAGTCGCTACTACACCCCAGCATATAGTCTGCGACAGGTACTTTGATCAAAAATAATATTTTAGTAGCAAAACATGGCGATCACACATGTTACGTCTTCTGACAGCCATTTCCCAGAGTCTACGGGCACCGGCAAGATGATAGATAATGTCGAGCAGATCTAATAACGCTTCGGTGCCGTTCGGCATCGTTCGGCTGTCTTACCGTGTGATTGGCGGAACTTTGACTGCTTGTGTTACGTGGGAAATATGTTATACCAATACGAGAAACTTATTTATATACGGCAGGACGTGTTTTTTGTTGTTATTAGATATTTGTTCATCGTAAAGATATTAGGTTTCCTATACCATCGATATAGAGTTTAATTGACGCTTCTCCATAGCAAACAAATGAATGGGGGCAAAAAATAAATGCTAATATTTCAGTGTTTCTAATGTTACTTGTAGGATTTATTAAAAACACGATAAATACCTAAATAAAGGTCTACTTTTACGGTTTCAAATTCCAATGTCTTTTATGGGTAAAATTGCTAAATGAAATTGCTATTTACCGTTTAAAACGTGGATATAATGGCATAAACTAGGCGCAACAAACAAGGATATCGAATCCAGCTGACGATCGATGGTTGCAGCTTTCATTAGCCAGTTATTTCAGTCAGCTGCTTGTGCTAAAGCTTCTGATTAGTCATAAAAAAATAGATTAGGTACACCATTTTCTCAGAACCTAATAAATCTATCATTGAATGGTTGAATATCTGCAATCTCCTCCTTATAACATATCCCATCTTACGCAGCCCATCCTTCAAGCTAACAGCTTATAGATATTAACAGTCTAGACACCACCTGGTGCGTTAGTTACCACTGTTGCCAGTTACTAGTTATTACTTATCATAACTCCGTTAGAGAGGGAAAGTTGATGCCATGGCTCATGCACGGCGGACGCAGCGTCCGGTCCGCGATTGGATTCTGTTTCACTTCCTTCACAAACCTCGAGTCTGCGATATCCCACGGTTATCAATAGATCGCGAAATGGCGACATTGTGTGACAGTGTCCAATACAACTTTCTGTATATTCCCGTTTAAGGAGTTATGGTCACGGAATTCATTTAAATGTGTGGAGAAACTTACATAACTGCTTGTGGTGCGAAACGGATTTGTAGTGGTTTTGTAAAAACGCTGATTATTCTGTTTGCATTATTTATATACCTCTACTAACGCATACAACTACTTTAGAAATGTGCTGTTAACCGATTCATGCAGTTGTCATTTTTCTACGGACTTATTGGGAAAAGTTGCAAAACTGTGATCTGAAATCGACAGACATCAGACTATACCAATAGATGGCGTTGTTCTCAGCTTGATAGAATGGGAGCAAATTTTTCCGTCGTTGTACGATACGACGTTTGGCGTCGCGGATAAGAAGGCGGCCTCACACGTATGTGAGTGTGAGTTCGGATCCAAGAATTTCTAAGTCTTTTTCACATTATTCCCACTGTTATTGTGGCGTCGTTACCCATGTAGCGATGCCTAGAAGTGGTGGGATAGAAAAATGGGTGAAGAGCAACAAGCAGGTATTGTCCAATGAGGCACCGGCTTCTGTAGCAGCCCGAACATTTTAATTTATGCCAATATAGCAAGTAAGACCAATAAAAGTTCAAATTAAAAATATGTACTTTTAAATACTTACCGTAATTATACTGCCTTGACTTCTAAAATATCCTTTAAAAATATATACCTACCTACTAAGATAAAACATTAATATTCGGTTGGCACAGTATTTCTCAAAACGAAATATTTACTATTGATTCCCATGCATTAACATAATAACAGTTTAATTATCAATCAACAAACCCACATTTGAATAATAAAGTTAAAACTATAATTTCAACAGTAAAATACTCACAAATTATGTCTGAATGTTTTAAAAATTCGAATTATAACAAAATTAAACGCGAATAATTTTGTAAATGGAACTCCAATGTCATTAAAACTCGTTTACATAATAAATTAACATCGTAAGTTCGTAATAACGTTTAAAATATCCAAATTTCATAAAATATCTGTTCTAGAACATGTTGATATTTTTACTTTATTCATATTTTTAATTAAGTTTGAGTTTAATTGAATATCTTGCGCAAAAAGGTTGATAAATAGCACAGGCACGCCATCTATCATGATATTGTGTAAACAAACAACTAGGCCTCATTCTCAGAGCTTTTTTTTTGTTCAGTGTTTTAATTAATCGTCTAGACCTGTAATCTGCGTAACTAGCTAAATTAATTTGACAAACGATCAGATTTTGCGTTTATTAATGAATAAAGACGGTCTTTAAAAGTTTTCTTTTTATTATTTGCGAAAACAAAAAGCCCATTCGTTTAATGTGACCTTGAATCAGTTCAACAACATTAAAAAAAAACAATTTACCAATTTTCGAGCCGAAACTAAATTGCTCTATAAAAAATTTGTACAGCACTGATTTAATTTACAGCAACGTTGCATAGAACAGAGAATTTAGCGTGAAATGTGAATTAACGCGTTCATGTTGCATATTCGGCCTCGTAAATACTTTATCACTTTTGACAAACAATTTCCAGTAAATTGAAACTTCACAAAGAATGAAATAACTATCAAATAGCCAATACGACAATGGATGGGTTTTTAATGGTATATTGGCTTCTACTTATTACATAAGGCAAATAATTTGCCATTGTAACCAAATAATTTGCCATTGTAACACCTCTACTACATTATTGAATGCAAATAAATATATGAATATGAATTTAATAATGTTTTGTGTTTCTTAATTTATCTAAAACTACATTGCATACATAGAATCAAGTTCTTCTAACTGAACAGACAAATGTGCTACTGGGGAGTTGGTTGCGCCACTTTTGCTTTACCTACAGCTAAAGCACGAGGAGGTGGTGAAGGGCAGGCGTCTTATGTAATTCTGACGTTCAAAAAGTGATGATTCTCAGCACTAGTTTGAATAAATGACTTTGATTTTGGACCTTATCATTTTATGTAGAAGCACATTCAACCTTAGGGTGGTAAAGCATATACGAGGTCGACTATATATCAAATTCGGCGAATGTTGAGCAAGTGGAGCTAATTGGTGTCGGTTAAGTCATTACCGTACAATGCCCCCGCGGCCTTCATTGTAGCCGAAATGAGTGATAATAGTGCCCTTTGTTTTCACTTAACGGACGGTAGGTAGTGCGCAAGTATATTCGGTCATTTAGGCACAATTTTCGACAACCTTTTTTCGGATTAAATTGTTTTTGTTTTGTTTTGGTACGCTCGTGTTTTACTAGCGCCAGTCTAGGCTCAATAATTATAGAGAGAGTAAACAATCTAAATTAAGTTTATTGATAAAAGATTAGATACTGTACCTATCATAAATTAAATAAGAAATTACGATACATTGACTAATGGATGCGCGAACAAACTTTGCTATCGCATCCTGTCATTATTTCACTAATATCAATTTAATTATACCAAACATTAATACATGCAAAGATCTAGATAGCGTCACTTAGCTAAAAATACATCAATCAATCGGTCGCCGTGATTGATTGCCTAACGAAACCATTCGGATAGTAAAACACTTTCATAATTCCTTATGTCGAGATAATAGCAATCACGCGAGTCCAACAGATAATTACAAACGATTACTTTCGTTGATTGATCACAATAAAAGTCGAATCGAGATAGTGTACGAAAATTATTTACGTAATAGGACCCTAAAAAGTGAAAGGGACCGAGAGATTACGACTAAAGAGTTTTCATTATGCCTTAGGGTGTATGATAAAATATCCTAGTAGGTAAAATACCTGCTTGGTATTGAATATGGCCCATTGATCTGGGTTATTGGTAAAACACTAAGAACCTTGCAGGACTGGATTACTAGCATCATAAACAACAACTTTTGATCTATGACTTTTTACAAGACATAATACATTTACCAAAGACAAACCTTTAAGATTTCGTTGTTCTATCTAACCCCGCTCCCCTCCGCTGAATTTTGTACAAGACACGGCAGTTTGTTTACCAACTGGCGCTTTCGATTGCTTCACGTATGAATTTAAAACACATACCTGAGAGGTTGTTAATGTTTTACCAACAACCCTGTGTATATACAATACTAAACACAGATACAATACTATACAGAACTACGATTGATTTAGATATTATTGTGGCGATAACACGGATGGAGACAGCGAGAGTTATTTAAAAATACTTTTTAGGTAGGGATGTGAAAAAATAATGACACTGACCTGCAAATTGCAAAAAAATTAACAAAATTTGAATTTCGCTGTCTACCACTGCGCAATCACCTTAAAATCTTAAATTAATGATTAGCGACTGTTCAGCCACGCATTTATGACGCCTAAACGTCTCTTTATGCAACGTTTATGAATAAACCCCTAATTTTCGGAATATTCCCAGCACTTATTGCCAGTTTAATACTTAAACACACAACGTATTCGATAAAACACAAATTCCTCGAGCGATTACCATTAGTATTCGCAGGCCGCCTGCTTTGTAACTCGATCCTTCGAACAATAGTTGTAAGTTAAATCAATAGTAGCCATGTCTGCGCCCAAAGCTTTATTGTTACGCAAATAGTGACATTAAGATAACTTGAGAGTTATTGGAGTGGTCTAATTTTGTGAAGCAAGCGATAACTTGGAATTGTTATTGAAAATAAGTTTAATGTCTAATTTGGAGTGTGGAATGGAATAGTTTTAGTCTGAGGCTATATTGGGGCGTCATGAGGGAACCGGATTGTCCTACAACCTGAAATTCGAAGACATGTGACACCTGCACTGCGCCTGCGTGGTGGTTTACTGCCCACTCTCACTGAGAGGAGGCCTGTGTTCCAGCCGTGGGTACGGTATAGGTTGATAATGTATTTTGGGAACTGGAAATCAAAACATAAATAGCCTACGATATATCTATTGTAACAGAATTCTACCTTGGATAAAATTACAGATGGGTATAAATATCACGACTGCGGTCACCTGCCACATATAAAAGGCTATTAAGTAATCTTGATATTCAAAGCAAACGAAAAATATAGGCTACTTATTAACAATACCAAAAGAAATATGACACATTCCATTAAAAAAAAAAACGATGTGTGCTGTGTGTACACAATAGAGGTGAAAACTAACGACTGGAGCCGAATATACCCGATCCAACGTCACCGACCCGAGGGTGACACTTCCACTAACAGTAGACATAGCTTTCATTGACAGTTCAACAACATTCATTGCGTTATTTACATTGTTGAGCAAACAAATTTTTAGAACATATGAAGCAATGGATTAGCAATATTCTTCAGATTGATTCAGATTGTGTTTGAAAGTGTGTTATCTACGAAATTAGGGTGCAGGAAGAGCGCAAATTGCGCATTAAAGAAGTTTTCACGTCAAAATGCATAACCATATTACAAATGTATGTAGATACTGCAATCAACCTTGCAGAAATAATATATGATATTGTGTGCCTTGCGGTCTGTTCTGTGTGTGTCTGTGTATTTTCTTTCTTCTTTCTCTTTCTATCGCCAATTTGCTGCCTCCGCCCACGCTCACAAGCTGAGTTTGTAACAGAAGTTAAAATTAAACTTTATATCTTAGCATAGGATTACTATTTACGACTCCGTTCAAGTGGTTAATCTTGAGTCCTTTCTAATCGTGCATCGTAAATTCAACAACTGAATATCGAGAGATATAAGACATCTTGTCTCGACTCAAATGTCTGATTATGCAGAGCCGCAGGACAAATATGAGAATGCAAGCTTAGATTTTGTTAAAGGACACCTTGGCTTGCAGAAATGATTCTAGAGTGATGGCCAAATCTTCAATCATCATCTGCTTAGCCTTTTTCCATGTTAGGGTCGGCTTCTAGTCTAACCGGATGCAGCCGAATACCAGTATTTACATGGAGCAATTGCCTGTCTTAGGGTGGGGCTCTAACCGGATGATGCTGAATATAATTTTACATTTAAAGCAACTCTGACCTCCACAACCCAGTTATAGGGTAACACGAAACCCCTTGGCAAAGCTGGTTGTCAGACTTTTGGGTTTCTGACTACCCGTAACGACTGTCAAAGATTACAAATTACAGCCAGGAATAACGTTCTTTTTGAGGAACGGAAGAGTCTTGATATTTAATGGATGGTCACCCATCTACGAACCGACCGCGCCAAGCGTAGCTTAACCTTCGATCAACCTGTGCGGCGGTAACTATTTAGACATGAAATTTCAATAGAGAATTATATCAAATTCTGATTTCAACAAGCCATTTACTTACAAGTTTTCCAACTCAATTTATCATCAGTTCACAGTCAAGCACAAAAGTCGATGATTTCACTTTAAATGTTGATATTTGTGGAGATTTTGTTCTAAGCATCATTTCTTAGCTTCTTACCTCAGAGCGGAAATAGCATGAGTATATGAGCCATAATGAGTATCAGTCAACGAACGTGCGATTGAGTAACTATCCTCGTTGCATCGGTAATTTATACCCAGTTTGAAAGACGAAGTCATGTATATGGCATGCCTAGAGGCATAAATACAAGAATTTCTGTTCTCAATCGTTTATTTCTTAGTTTTAATGTTTTTACATAATGCAAATGAGCCTCAGCCATTGTGAGTTACTCTACAATAATATGTATCATTGCTATATTCACTACACCTGTGTGGTACTTAGTATCTTCGATTCATTCAACAGTCACACGCTCTGAAAAATCCTCATCAGAAACATATCAGTGGATTGAAAACCAATTAACAATCGCCATCGTTTATGTAGTCTATTTATTTATTTATTATATATTAATTTATTATTATACATGTAAACACTGTCTTATTCACACAATAAGTGACGTAAGTACGTAGCTGCTGTCACTAATGTCATCTGTCACTTATCACGAATCGCGGGAAAAGGTTGAAAGTGAATTGGCCCTGAACGCGAGACTTGGTTTGGTAGTGAGCCAGTGTTTAGGATCTACAGAATTCTACAGTTTTCCGAAAACTGTAGAATGCTGTAAACTGTTTTCGAAATAATTCAATAGATAACTACAGCGATTTCCATTCCCGATTGTCTTTTATATCAATCCTTTGTTGATTTCGGAAGCCTTAAAAATGTATGTACGCACGGCTACACATCAAGCTATACATAAGCAGTATAAGCTGACTTCTGATTGTACGAAAAACCTTATACAATGCGAGGTTAGCTAAAGTGTGTACCAAAGATGTACCCATATTTCAGAGGTACCGCAACCGCATCAACTTGAATATAACTTATGGTGCATGTGATGGTTGCTTACTGTAAGCGTCTCTGGTAAGTACTTACATGCATCAATCGTGATATAATAACAAACAGAATTACTATTTATGTTGCCATGTGCATTTCCTCAAGTATCTAAGTATCTGTTTTACTTCATAATATTGTAATAAAGTCTTATTTTTATTTTGTAAATATTTGGAATTTGGACAGTTAATAAAAACAAATATGAGTAAATACCTAATAAATAAATAAATAAAGAAATTCTCTGGTGAATGTCCAATGAATAAATACCTAATGATTAAAACCATAATAATGACTACTGCACGTCGATATACTCAATTACTCACATAGATATATAGGTACGTCGATTTCTGCTGAAATCGAAATCGATTTACGTAGGTATCCATAGAATAATGCCATACCATAACCATAGATTAAAAAAAAGTTATTCTATGCCTTCACAAAATTATGATCAATCTGCGTAGACTTTCCCCAATTATATTGACGTCGGCTTCCAGTCTAACCGGATGCAGATTACAGCTGAATACCAGTATTTTACATGGAGCAACTGCCTATCTGACTTCCACAACTTAGTTACTGGGATCACACTATACCCCTTTGTAAGACTACAATTCACCGAACTAGGTACGATACAGTTTGAATAATACGATGGAATATGAACTTAAAAGTTCAGCAAGAAAAAATACTGCTATCGACTCATTTTTACGCCAATTAAATACACTTTGATATCGATACTCCTTGTTACTAGGACTAATTGATCCCTGATTGATAACAAACGGATCAAATTACGTAGAATAAACAAACTGAGAAAGATAATTGCTTTGGAAAACAATCCTTACAAATTGCAGATGGGTTGAGATGCAAACTATGTTTACAAGTTTTAAAATACGAATTCTGGACTCGTTGGTTTAGTGATAGCAAGCGTTACTACTGAGCATGAAGTCCTGGTTTCGATTCTCAGGTCGGTCGGCAAAATGTTATTTAAGTGTTTAGATTTTCAATTAAATCGCTAAAGCATTAGGTTCAAAGTTGATTGGGAAAATTTGAGAGTTTCGGGTAGCTTGATGTGCTGGCTTCTGTACATGGGACTTAAAATATAATGAGCGTGAGGATATAAATCACTGGCATGCAGAATTTTTCTTTATGACCGACTTTAAAGAGGTTCTCGTTTCGTCGTTTATACGTATGTTCGTCTTCCACATAAGGACTCTGTGAAGTATCTGGGCATGCACCTTAACCGCAGGCTTACATGGAGGACACTTAAATCCAAGCCAAGAGAAATCAACTCAATGTTAAACACAGGAACTTATACTGGCTCCTTGGAAAAAATTCTATCGTTTCGATAGACAATAAACTACTGGTGTACAACACCATCTGAAAGCCAATTTTGTCATATGGCATCCAACTATGGGGAACTGTTGCTATATTAACACTCAAAAACATCAGAAATGCACCATAGTTTACAAGAAACTGCGAGGTTCATGAATATCTTAACTAAAACACAGTGCATCAGGAAGTGAAAAACTGCGCAGGACGCTACAGAGCACGCCTTCAGAATCATCCAAATCCTCTGGCGAAAGCGCTCACTAAGCTGGATCATAAAAGGCGGCTGAAATGGTTAGCTGTGATGGACCTTGCCAATGCCAACTAAGACATTGCCATTAAATATTATGAGGGAAATCTTGCTGAAGAAACCACTCTGCACCATCAAATCCAACAACAAATCTGCTCATAGTGCAGGGACTGATCGCAGAAAAACATAAGAGAAAAAAAACGTAAAATAGACCAAACTTTCTTTGAACACACTTTCAGTCACAATCTGAATAATTTTGAAGGACTTTGCTAATCCATTCATTGCTTCCTAGGTTCCCAAAAATGTCTGCTCAACAATGTAAATAACGCGATGAATGTTGTGGAACTGTCAAAATTAAAGCTACTGTTAGTGTGTTACGCTATTACCCTGCAGCAGCTTATCTTTAAGTAGTTTTAAACGGTAGGAGTGGCCATCACGCTGGTAATTTTCTAAAACCATTTAGGAGCTGCTAGCAGTTAAGTTAGAGAGAGTCTAAACATGTCCCGATGCCTTTACAAACTGGGCTTATTGTTCGCAAGTCAATTAGTCAAACGGTCGATAACCAGCCTCGTAAGGCTGTATGTGTAAATTCCTTTGACACGAACAAGGGCGAGCTAACGACGGTTTTTGTTGGCGAGAATGTGAAAACGGTTTTTAATTTTCGTTTATCTGGATTAGGGTTTCTATTGGTACGTAGAAAATTATTTGTTTTTAGATTAAGTGTGTGCAAAAGTGCTAAAATTTGATTTCCATTTTAAAGTACTTACATAACACAGGCCTACTCTCTGTGCGAGGGAGTGGGCCGTAATCTACCACGCGGGTCCAGTGCGGGTTGGTAGATGTCACATGTCTTCGAATTAATATTTTCACAAAGAAAAGTGCCTGCTTGGGTTCGAACCTACGACCTATAACACGTAAGTTGCGGACGTTACCACTGGGCCACCACTGCTTAATACCAAGTACATAACCAGGTAGAATTTCATGGCCTTTTGGACAGCCAAGATACAATTAATACGAATTATAGAATCGTAAAACTTTTTGGTTGTACAGCGCCAAGTTCGTTTTCACAATTGACGGTTTATGTTTCGTTATTACAATTACCAAGTAACACAAAAATATGTACCTACAATAAGCCATAAATATGGCACATTCTAAAAAACCTTTTTAGAGCGTCGTCTCGTCTATGTGACTCTGTCACATTTCGCCAGTCATAATTTTAAGTCACACGTAATAGAAGTCGAACTTATCAAACCTTCAACCGGGCACAAATTCAGACCCCGGGCTGCTTACTGAAAAATCCTGATGGAAAAACTCAATAATACTTTGCCCGACTTAGCCAGAACCGCACGAGGCAGTCAATCAGAGCGAGTGTCTTTCAAAAGCTCGATGTGTCTAATAACTGCTCGAGTTCCGTAGAATGTTTCCCTGTAATAATACTAGAGCAATATAATTCCGAATATTACGGGTATTATGACAGTTATTATGTCGCAAATGTTTAGTACCAACGAGCTAACAATTAATCCTTTTAACTACAGTTAGCGACGATAGTTATTCTGTATTTCACATAATTTAAGACCATAGAACAAACGAGACACGAAGGCAAACGTCGAGATACGATGACGTACGAAGCACTTCGATATCGGAACACGTATTATGGAACTCAAGTGGAGTTGGGCAGGGCACCTGGCAAGACGCAGTGTTGACAGATGGTGTAAGGCTGTGACAGAGTGGCGTCCAAGGAATGGAAGACGAGACATCGGTCGTCCGGCGGCGATGGGCAGACGACATTGTTGCCATCGCGGGCAAAACCTGGATGAGGCTGGCACAGGAGCGTGGGGATTGGCACAAGAAAAGAGAGGCCAGATGGCCAACAGTGGGTTAAGTCGGGCTGTGGATGATGATGATGAAGACCATAGAACTTATAACTAAACTTAACTTACTTAACTTGTCTAAGACTCTTTCGTATCCAAAACGACTTGATGAATTATTATATCGGATTTGCTTACCTAATTGCCTGCAATTCTCAAGAGATCATTGTTTTTAATTATAGAGAGAAAGAGGAAACGGTATTTCACTTCATGAACGAAGTGTTCATTACATCATTTGAACGAGATATCAAAACTTAAATATGGCGCCTGAAAATTTATAAAGCTACCTTTAATAAATCCCAATCGATCGTATCAAGTCTTGCATTTTATTGCTATTTGAATTCTATCCGTTTTAATTTCCCGTGAGAAATAAGCTACCAACGGTAATTTTCTGTTTTATTCTGTTTATTGCATGCCTAACTTATCGTGTTTACGACTAGCCAGCTTATCAAACTCATCGGGTCTTTAAAATTATGCTTCATTGGTAAGCATATAGCCATATAACTAATAAAGGCTTCTAAAAATAAACAACGCATTGATGTCGGCGCCGCATAATTGTTAATAATGTCGGGTCGCTTGCGTATGTCAATAGATACCAACATTAGCAATTTTCTTGATTCTGCAGATATGTCTAGTTAATTCTATGCGGCGTTACTAGATGGCGTCAGTAGGGTAATACATTAGTCTGTCACCATTTCCTCGTTACTCTAACACTTATTGTAAGCACATAAGGTGTACATCGGACTGCAGTTCAATAAACTAATCGCAAAAACTAAGTTTGTGTCAGTTGGTAATAGTGGCTTAATCACAGGCTTAATCGTGGGGAATTAGCAGATACACACTTATTTATTACGCGCCAGAAGTGCTACCGTTTTGCTCATTTGCAATTATTGTAACTCCCAACCTACGGAACTATTGGCTCTATACTTTGATAATCATAATTTAGTGCCGCGCTTATTAAAGCTATCTGTTTGTGTGTCAATTATAAAACCAATAATCTTGTAGAAATAATAATCAAATTTTATGGACTCATACTTTATTAACTTGTACTATAATAAAGATAAGAAAGCTCGCCGTCCATTTAATTTAACCTAATGAAAGGTTTAATTTAATGAGTAGGTATCTCAATATTTTACTTTTACTTTATAATTGACACATTTTAATATTCTATAAGACGCTAAGCGCTTGAAAGTTTATTTTACGTCCATAAATTTATAATATGTCCATATAAGACTGCCTGCGGACGTTATTTCAATAAGCGTGTTTATAATCTACGTTTAAAGGGTTCAAGTTAAAACTAGTATAAACTATTAAACCAGCTAGACTTTCAACTATGCTTTTATTACAATTATTATTTGAATATCTAGACAATCTCAATCTCGTAATACTTCAGACATAAACGCAGTCTTTATTAAGGGAACTACAGGACCTACTACTAAACGCAAGTTTTATAATGCCTAAAAGTATATGATCGTACAGTAAACAAAATCAGAAAATATATATTATGATATTTTTCAGAATATATGCTAGGTAGATAGTGTGTTGAAAACATAATACGACTAATTTGATACGATAGAACAAAATCATCATTTTATCGATTAAAAACCATACTAATAAACATGATAGCATTCTGATTTTTTGTCAGATTATTCTACAAGCAACATAATAACGTAATAGTGTTTTAATTTTTTTTGTATAATCAATAGATTTTTTTGTAAATACATAGATAATTGCTTCTTAATTTGTAATAAATTACCAGCGTTGTGTCATGGGGAGTGGGATTGTCCGAAAGGGTTACCGCTGCCCCGGAACATAAAGGGCTAAGGAAGGAACACGGGTGGGTTTTAGTCAGTAAGAGTCTGACACTCCCTCCTGCTCCACCCTGAGCGGGATTTCCCATCCACAAAAAAAAAAGCGTTGTGTCATCGCGCTTCTTTTTCTTTTCGATGTTCGCGCGCGGTCACTGTCGGAAGGTCTTGTAGTCCCCTTAAAAAGCATTTGTTTTACGCCGCGCCGTTTTTAACGACAGGGGATAAAAACCCGAACTTTTTTCGTGATTTGAGACAGAACCACGTCTAAATGATCCATCGAAGCGTAAGCTGGCCAGGTGGGTAATCCGCCACGATAATGACGGGGTAATAAACGTGAAGTGGGTGGCAATGCTTACAGGATTACCAGCCAGGCTCTGATTATTATCTGACATTCTTTGCTTACGTTTTGAGTAGTTAACCTCTGTAATTATTATACTTTTTTTAAAGCAACATGCTAGAGACATAAGAATCAAATTAAAACTTCACTAAAAGAGTCGTCCTTACGCCGTTTGTTGTTTAGTTTTAAACCGCTGTTTTTTTTTTCGAACTTTTATATTAAAAAAAGTATTTGGACGCGTAAATATAATAGGTACTATTATTAACTAATTAACCACAAAGATATCTAGCTATTTAAAAAATCGTTTGTATATTTATACGTGAAATGATTAAAAAGGTCATTCAGTCGTCGAGTGGGTACTATTTCGTTGTTTTTTCACAGAACCTGCACATTTCAAACTTCTGCAATTTTGCACGCTGTTCAATTCACATGTCCGCTGATATTATATTTATTTCTTGATTGAACCTTTATATCCCAATATTGCGTGCGTGTAATTGAAGCCATAAATTTTAGTACTAAAGAATGCCGAGGGATATAAAATAATATTTACGCTATTAAAAACTGTAGGTACGTGTTCTGAGAACCTTCCCCTTTATCTCGTCATCTTCGTTTTGCTTTTATTCAAAAAACAACTTTGTTGAAATAATCTAATGAACAATATTTATCTGCCAATTAGCAACGCTAGCTGCTTACAAAATAAAAACAACCTTAATCAACAACACTAACCTAATTAATCAAGCAAGAAATTGTTTTTAAAAACTCCATTCTCGCATAAATTCGCCAAGGTTTCCTATCAGGGGTTTGCATCGCAATTAATTCGATGTCGATTTTTCCCGCCCATTAGTTAACGTTATCGATTCGACACAAGCAATTAGGTGGTCGATCCGATTCGGGCCGTCCGACGTCCGATCTCTACGACGGACCAAACATGATTGATGGCGTTTTTACCTTATTACCGAAGTTATCCCCTCCACGGCTTATCAGCTTACAGCGGGGGTGCGGGGAGGGGAGCTTCTCATTACAAGATTGCGGTTACGTCGTGTTCAAGCCTGATAACAGTGTTTGAACTCTTTGAAGGGTTTCATTTATTTCATTTAAGTCCCTTTGGGTTGCTCTGCGTATTCATTATATTGGGTTTTAAGGGTCTAAAGGCGAACCCTTTATTTGAATGATGAGATTTCGGTCTGTGCAAATATTGTACGGAGCTTAGAGAACACGATGAGATGAGGTAGACGCTAAAGGAAATAGGTTGCTTGCAATTAAATAGGTTGACAACCTTGACTTTCAAGAAAAACTGATCAGTTGATTAGTGGCCATTTTTCCTGAACACCGTAAACTCACGTTATACTTACTAACAAGCAAGTGCAAAATAAGACGGCATGAAGCGAAAATTAGCATGAACTTCTAAAAATTACAGTACATATTTGACTTAAGTAGATACTTAAGACCCAACCTAACAGATATTAGACCTAATAGATATTAGGTTTTTTTTATCTCCATAATAATTATGTAACTAAACGAGAACGAGACACTTCATTTACGGATATACCTTCTCTAAGAAAACCCTGGACATTCAGCCTCCAACCAACCAACGAACCAACCTAGCTGATTAGCCAATCTTGAGATACCTATATCACACTCCATAAAAAACAAAAGTAATTAATTAAAACAGGCTGAGAAAAAGAACTTTTTTTGAGCGTCAAAATTACATATGACTACCCACCCCCCCAAAACGCCACCCTTCAACACTTCCTAGTGCTTTAGCTGGGAAGAAGTGGCGCAACGAACTGTCCTGCAAAATATCTCGTACCAACAAGATACAAGAAAAACCTATTAGCAACTTTGACTAAACCTTCTTCTTCGTTGCAGTGGGCGGGATGTCTCGCGGCGGGAGCGGCGCCGGGAAGACGGCGACCGCCAAGCGTGTGCCCCCGCCGGCGGTCCCCGGAGACGCCTTCGGGACGCCGCAGCACCGCCACTCGGGCTCCAGCTTCGGGTCACAAGGGTACGCCTCCTGCGAGGAACAGCCGTACCCACAGCCGCCGGATACGCCTTCACATACCAGAGGTAAGCAACAGTTTTCAATATTGGTCCTCCTTAGTTTAGTCACATCATGGGCCTCTTTGAAAGAGCGATGCAGCCATGTAGCCATGAGACTCACAAGGCTATGCCGCTCTTTCATAACCAAAAAATTTGATTTACTTATAACTTCTTGTGACTTCTGTAATAATCTGATACCATAACAGAAGCACCCTAACAGTTTTAAGAATCATAGGGTCAGGGCAACTAGGCCAATTTCTGAAATTGAATAATCTTCTTTAAATAGCTCAATTTCTGACTCAATCGGAGTCCATAATCCTAAACTGATCTCGTCGAATCAGACCACAGAAGACAGGGCACCCCGTCGTAGAACCTCAATGTAGGTACTAATTTTATTATTAGAACTAACCTGACTTTAAATCTTCCATTCCAGATGATCACTCAGACTACGGCAGCACGGTGTCCGGCGTCTCTGGCGTATCGGGCGCGAGTGGCAGCCTCGGCAAGAGTCCGGCAGGTGGCGGCACGTTCACGTTCCCGCCGCCCGCGCAGCCGCTCACACACAAGGCGGCCGTGTATTACCACCACCAGCTAGCACTTAGCGATGATCAGGGGATCGATATGACACAGGTAAGATTGCAGGATAAACCTCTTTGATATTTTTTTTTAACCCCAGATAGAGATACACTAGTCTCCAAAGTCCCAAATGTATGTTGCTAGTATCTAACCGTCCAGCTATATGTGAGTTTAAGCTTCTAATTTGAAAGGATTAGCGTCAAAGGTCCGAAAGCATTTCTCTTATCGGCCATTGTCCTTTCATAAACACAAACGCGCAGTTTCTAAAAGTTTCACATGACATTAATTCGTCTGTCGAATCTTTTAAAAACTAAATCATAGCAATTACTCTCTGCTATAAAATAACCTATTACAACCCACCTCTAACCAATGTCTGTACATACAAAAACTCCAAAAACCTGTGTTTACCTCTTTCGTGCTCATTTCCAGAGTCCTGGTCGCGACAGCCCTGGTTCCTCGTCAGGGTCGGCAGGGTCTGGTTCACGTCACTCCTCGGCATCCCTGGACAGTGGTCGCGCGTCAGGTCGCATGCCTCACCACCACCACGCCGCATGTCACTGTGGGGACCTGGCTGATAGGGTGCGGGCGATGATCGCGCAGGGTCTGCCGGTGAGTATAAGAAGATGATTGTGGTGTAACCTAATACACAGGCATCAGATTTTTTTTTCATGATTTTATTTTGCCACTTTGTCGGCGTGATTTATATGTATAGGTATCCATGCCAAATTATAGCTTTCTAGTACTAAGAGTCTCTGAGCTAAGCTGCGGACGGACGGACAGACGGACATAGCGAAACTATAAGGGACTACGGAACCCTAAACACATAAAAATTAATATTAGCGTAGAAATAAACAAGGTCATATCATGCGCAGTCAAGGCTAAACCAAAAAGAGCCAGAAAAAAAAACCACCTTTAAAAGAAATAAGAACAGATACCAAGTGACAACTTTTTTTTTCTTTCTTCAATAATAATGGAAAAACCATCGTTACGAATTGGGTCTCTGTTCATAAGTTTTAATCTACTTCCAATTTCTCATTAGACCTGCCAGCATACCAGCTTAATTTTTCCCTTTAACATTACAGGACACAGACATAATCCACGCGTGTCTAGCAGATCTTCAAATGGAGGAGTACGCCCGACTATTCATAGACGCTGGATACGACCTGCCGACCGTCACACGAATGACGCCCGAAGACCTCACGGCCGTGGGCATTAAGAAACCTAACCATCGCAAGAGGTTAAAGGCAGAACTGGCCAATTTGAATGTTCCGGATAACCTGCCTGATTATATACCGGTATGTATTAATTTTTTTATTTTATTTATTTATCCATCTTACGCCTATCATTACAGGGTTGTTTTAAATAATCGCCTGACGTAAATTAACGTATTTTTAGTAGCCAATTTTTTAATCACGTCTAAACTTGTCTATGGATTATCTAATTTGACAGGATTAAACTAATATTTATCTTCTGTCCTTTTCATAATGGAATAGAAAGAAAAAGATGCACTGAACTTAAATTTAATATAGTTTGTGAACAACAGAATCGGGGCCAATATTGTAGAAACTCATTCTAAAGTCTACACTCTATAACAAGCTATTCCATTTTTTTTCGTCTTTCAAATGTGAACCTACTAAAACGTTACCTCCTCTCATTCCAGGGTTCCTTAGAAGAATGGCTGCGACTACTTCGATTGGAGGAGTACGGACCAGCTTTAGTAGCTCAGGGTTACCGCACCGTTCACGACGTCACGCAACTCGCTTGGGAGGTGAGGATGCTTCTCTTACTACATTGATTTACGTAAAAAGCCAACATAATATTATATTTGACAACCTTGTTGTTTGGCATGGCGTTAACATCAATATAATTGACTAAGCAATGCGTTGATCGCTGTACTGTAACTACTTCCTTAGTCAGTCAGTCTGATTGAGTGTGCTAATGATAACTCTAGGCAACAAAAAAATTGCTTCACAATAACAATGGATATTCTGTGGTTACTTACTGCAGTATAAAGTCAAAACTGTGCTCCGAAAAAATGTAAGTAAGGATAAACATCCCTGCCTGGAGGCCTTAATTTATTGAAGCACCCACGGGCAAGTCCGGTTAAGCACTCGACAACCTCTTAGGTCGACCTGCGAGATACCAATCTCAAAAAACACGTAGGTACATCGGCTATACGTATACACTTTAGCCTGTATCAATCTGCCATGCTGAATTACAGCGCGACAAATGAATAAACCATTTCCATTTCCTTTTCAGGATTTAGAAGACATGGGCATAGTCCGTTTGGGCCACCAAAAGAAAATAATTCTTGCCATCAAAAGAGTGAAAGACATTAGAGCAGGCAAGAGAAGCATTAGCAACCAAGGGTCGTTGGACTTTACAAGATTACAACCAGGCCAGGTCAGTACCATGCACTAATACTTAGCCCCCAGTGTCATTGTGTTTGTAGTGATGTTTTAGAATTTAGACTCTTGATAGATTAGGGCTCATTTTGTAGCAGACTTTGGAAACTCATAAAGTTCTCTAGTTCTAACATAGATAAAATAAGTACTTATTTTGGTTAAAATATCTTCACAGGGCAACCCATAGTCTGCTTTAAGAACAGCCCTATTTATGACAGCGGATGTTATTGAAAAAAAAACATTAAATTACTTCTATGAAAATCCGCTTTCGTAATAAAATTCTAAATAGACCGTGCAATAGTGAGCAAATTAGATTTATATTCTGTCGATCAAGATTATTTTTGAAGCATCACTTCAAATCAATATTTTTTTAATTTGTTTTGTCATATTTTTATGATTTGATTATTTAATCACGTTACATCTCATTTCATTCATCGGCCATCTTGATTTTTACCGCCAAATCTTCTAACAGAAACGAAGCTATTTTAATAAAAAGTCTAATACTTACCCACATAATTATTTTTCTTTTTATACTAACAGCGTTATTTTAACAATTTAAAGCGTTTTAATAGCTTCATTATTTTGATCTTTATTTTACTAATTAAAGTTTTCCGTTGAGCCAGTCGAGGCTTTTGTTGTTAGATCCATATTGTGTGACCCTATAGCACAAAAATGGCTGGAAAGCTTTGTTTGCCGAGCCGAAAGCTGACACATTATGGGAAAACTGATGTAATTAACCGATTGGCATAGTTTATAACAATATTCAGTAATAAGAGTGTGGTTTTAAAATTTTGTAATCTTTCCCCGATGCGTTCAGAAACGTCGTTATCATTTCGCTTAGACTTTAGGTGTCGTCCATCGCCATCGCCTTCGCTGGTCGGATGTCCAACAGTTCTGCGATATTATTTCCTCCACAGACATAACATATTTGTATCACTTTTTATTTCTGCATTTAACTTACCTACCAAATCAATTAACCGTGAATTAGTGTTGATATTCCACTCATAAATAAAGGGAACACTTTCGGAAGAAAATGTTTTCCTTATAAATTGTCTTCTAGCCGGGCGGCATTTCTTCTTGCAATTAACCTTAAAGAAAGATGGCTGAACCGGTCAGTCAGTCGGAGAGTCAGAGTCGCAGGGTTGTGATCCGCCAGCACACACGTCCATCCGCTGCATCCACCTCATACCACTAGCCCGAAGCAGCATGTGAATGTTTTGTTTTCTTTTCTTTTTCCAAACACAAACCGCACCTTGGACATAATCGGCTAAAGGATTTATATCCGAGGGAGCTACATTACCAGCCTTGGGAGAGACAACGGAGTTACCATAAACCCCCCGACCTAAACTTTGATGCCATACCGACGCCCCTTTGTGGCACAGATTTGGTCCCTATCCAGGTATGAGACAACCTCCTTTGGCACAGGTCTTGTCAGTTTGTTCTCGATGCACCCGAGCACCCGGCTTTTATGTGCACACGATTTATCGTTATAGTGAACGCAGTGTTTTCCATGTGTGTTTTATTTATTTTTTCGATTTAAGCCTTTTCTCCCCACTATCTTAGAAACCGCTGATTGATCTTTCCTGCACGGTAGTTAGATGTTTCACTTTAATTTTAATTATTATATGAATTACCTAATACAATATTATACTAATTGCGCATGGTTTTAATAACGCTAACATTATAAATACATATTTCAATTAATGATTGACCAAACAAAATCTTAAACAGACAGCATGGTAAGAGGAGCGACATTAACATGAATTGTAAAATAAGTTGTTGCCGTTGTTTGTAAATGTTTTTAAAAAAAGTTTCTTTGTAATATAATTTCAAAATTAAATTCATCAACTTATGAATCCGGGATGGATCTAAAATGTGTTATAAATGCCAACAGATACGCCACCCGCGCGGGAAATCACTAGAAAGTCTAGAGGATCCTTCAGAAAGAGCGTCGCATACCACGTTTTCGCCCGAAGCTGGGTTTTATTACGGGGGAGGTCAGTGGCGACGCTCGTACGACGACGGCGACATCACTCCCACGAATGATAGCTCGTACGAGGGGGGCGGCACGCTGCCGCGTCCGCGCGGGCTCGTGCGGCCGCGACCTGTGGCCAAGATCACGGCCACGCCGGCGTATAGGGACAAGTCCCCGGACTACACGTACGACGAGATCGCGTACTCGGCGCGTTTACAGCGCGTGGCCTACGGGGCGAGTCCACACGTGGCGCGGAAGCCGCCGCCAGACCCCCCGAAGCGTCAGAGCTCTCAGTACGCGCCGTTCTCTCGTTTCGGGCAGACGACAGTGGAGATCCACCCTGAGAAGTCCCTCCCGCTGTCCCTTCCCGCGTACCCGAGCTCGGACTCGCTGTCTGTGTCGCTGGACAGCACGGGCCTGCTACCGCCGCCGCCCGCGCCCTCCAGTCCTCCCCGGAGGTACGATGATGACAAGCTGCGCACGGGATCCGATGCTAGTTTTAAGGTGAGTTTACCTGCAAGAACTTCAACGAAGTATACATCAATAAGCAACATATACTCCTAAACGAAATTGCAAGAGTATACTAACGTTCTCCTATTTTCTCTCTTCTAGTCAAGCTCCAGCACAGAATCGGATAGTATTCCGTTCGCGAACGAAAACGCCGGGACCATAAAGCAGAACCGGGGCCAGATAGGAGGCCGGCCGCACACGGTGGACTACGGGCGGGGCATGGGGCTGGCCAGCCTGCCGCCGCGCGGGAACGACATCAAGCCCACCACACCTCACGCACCGCACGCCCTCCCCGAACACAAAGACGAGAAGAGCACCGAACCAGTCGACGTACTCAACGACATCGGCAACATGCTTGCCAACCTCACTGACGAACTCGACGCCATGCTAGAAGAAGAAAAGCGCCAAGGACTCACAGATTCCTAAAACCCACAGACAATCTAGAATACATATTTGTACTCGAATACATTAGAACTTGTCAAAAATTCCAAAGAATTGGACATCGGCAAAGACTTCCACTAATTTAATGAAATGCTGACATTTTGATAACGCAAGCAGCTACTTAATAAGCATCTACATTATTTTAGGAGTGTAGCAATATGAAAGCAATCTTTTTATGTTATGACGATTGTGAATTCTGAATAACGCGATTAAACTTTATTGGATTTAATGTTTTATTGAGAAGCTATTCGACTCAGAATATTAGGTTTTTATAAAATATACAATCTAGACCGAGCTGTGTAAACATTTCTTCCATTGCATAATTATATTTACCTCTATGTCAAAGGACTGAGTAAAGTAGAATGTGATGTAACTTCGACTTTCGAAGTCTAGAGGGGGATTTAGTCCCCCAAATTGTAATGTGACTAAAATCTGAATTTTTACCAACATTGCTTCAATATGTGTGATCATTCCATTACCGCGCTGAGCTCGCTACACATGAAGCCACAACTAGATGATAGTGTCACTTGCCATCAAACTATTCCTACACGACAAACGGATAATATACATACGTACTATATAATAGTTTTGTAGCATTTTGTACCGACATAGTACATTTTATACATACTTGTAATTTAAACTTAGTTTGCTAAATATCCTCTGTTATTTAAATTAAGTGAGCTGTGTATTTTTGTTATTACAGATAATTAGTTCCTTGTAATATTAAAAATTGAGTGTTTTTTATTGGGATATTAAAGAAATTAGAAGTTACACGGATCCAAAAAACAGACAAAAATGGCTATTTTTGTAAATATTGTTTTACTTAAATTATGTCATAGATAAAATATATCCCAGTAGTTAGTTTTTCATGTACAATAATTGTAGAGTATTTGATTATGATGTAGAGATTAATGTAGCTAGAATTTATACAAAACATTAGTCTAGTGATAGTGTGAAAAACTAGGGTTTACATATTAATGTATTATAGACAATTATAAAGTTAGCTATAGACCTCATAGAACTTGTATGTTAACATTCTTGTAACGCAATAAGGACATGCCGGTTGCCCTATCATTGAAAACGACTACAAAGTTATGCTTCCACTTATAAATAGTCATATTCCTCCATCTAAAGCTTAGCACACCCTGCTTACAACGGAATTCAGAATCGCCCTCGCTAAAAATGTTTATGGTGTTACAGAATTACATTAAAAACACTTTTGATACTGTTTAAATCTGAATGAAACTCACAAAACACGATCTTTAATTTATTTTCCACTTTTCAACGCATGTCCACTTCCAACGTGATATCAAGCGGCCATAAAAGTAAACTGCTAATATTTTGTGATGGCAATGTTATGTAAAATGAAACTTTCCATAGACAACTGCGGAAGCACGAAAACCGCCGTTCCTTATTTAAATATTTATGTGGAATGATTAATGTTTAGTCAATTTGTGACTAGGTAGCTAGGAAATCTAGGATAACCATGTCATCTTTGGCTTGATTTTATATTTTACCTAACATTGTATACAAAGTAACGTCCACAATAACGAAACAATAACTAATACAATCTGTGACTAACATCGTGAATGTAATTAAAATAACACCTTAATAAAACGTAGAACAGTATATTTAAGCTTAACTTTGTAAATATCTTGATAGAAATCAATGTTTCTATACAGTCTTCTTTGATATTCACTCTCAAATGTAAACATTTTGTATACCTACATGTTAATGTTATGGACCCATTATGGCCGCCACTCATATTTTGTAAGGTGCTAGAAAAATAAAGCAAAATGATTTTCCCAACATACTTTTAGTTGTAATGTTCTTTGAACTAGTCAAAATTTTATTTCTTTCGAGTGGCGGCAGATGAAAGCAATTTTACATTGATAAATCAGAATTGTTTAAAATGTAATTTAATATTATTGAGCAGCTTATGATCCTCATTTAGTTTGTTTCTTATTTCAATAAATATATTTGTAATATCTAATCGGATTCTTATTTCCCTGTGTTAATCTCGAACGCTTTTATACTACTCTCTCTCTACCACAAAAAGCTGCCTGGACTTTTCCCAACTATGTTGGAGTCTGCTTCGAGTCTAACCCTATGTAACTAAATACCAGTATTTTACATGGAGCGACTGCCTATCTGACCTCCACAACCCAGTTTCTGGGTAATTTGATAGGGGTTGGCAAGACTGGTTGTAAAATTTTAGCTCTTTACCTCAAAATACCCCAAATTATTGGTAACTAGTTGCGCCCCGCGGTTTCACACACATAAGTCTCGATCCCGCGGGGATATCTGGATAAAGAGTATCCTGTGTTAATCCTGGTTATAAACTATCTGTGTGCCAAATTTCATTCAAATCTGTTCAGTAGTTTTTGCGTGAAGAAGTAACAAACACAAACTTTCGCCTTTATAATCTTAGTGTAATATAGGTGCGATAATAAATGTTTACTGCTAAAGTCAAGAGACCAAAGTTTACTTTAACTTAGCATTATCCCAAACCCACTATCAGACCTCTTCTCTTTGTAATTCACTGACATTTTTATTTTATACATCACAGTTAGATATTTTGTGTAGTTAACAAGCTTCGCTTCCCTACGGGAAATCGAAATTGCATTCTACTTACAGCAAAAAAGAAACATCCATATCCTAGCTAGATAATAAGGTGAACAATGTACAAATTCCTGCAAAGAAAGAGTTTTATTTTAAGAATATTTTGAGTATATAAATATTCTTAAATAAAGAACTATAAATAAGTACATTAGGAAATAATGTATTTTTTATTTAAGAATTTTCCGCGTTTCAAGAGTCAGGTATTGACCTAATTCTTGAATAAACTGAATTTAACATGGGTAAGTACTAAGAAAAACTTTTTCAATTGCATATTAGAAGTCTTTATTGTTGTCTAATATATGTACCTAATCGTATCAATGACCTGCATAAATACAAATACCGCGCTATAATCACTATAATCACCGAATCACGAGTTCATTTCCGTTATCCGGGAAAACCGGAAGTAAATATGTGCCGCCACACCGCACCACCTCTAACCTACTTTGTCTAAACAAAAGCATTTTCTTGTTGTTACTTCATTCTTTTTTTTAAACAAACGGAGTTAATACTAAAACAACTGCAATATTTGTATCATAAATAAAATTATATACAATATTGTTAGTACTGTTATAAAACAGAAACAGAACAAATACAGTAATAATAGGTATTTAGTCGACAGCCCGTTTTCGTTAGTCTATGGCACATTTTCCCGAAAACCGAATTTTCCGGATGCTTATTGGCAACCCTACTCGAGTCGTTTAATTTCGACCAATCAGAGCGCGCTACAGCAGATCGATGCCGTAACGCGGGCGTAGAGAACGCAGTAATGTCAGATTTTCCTGTTGTCATCTGTGAATTTCGTCTGCGCGATCGATAACACGATTTGGCTATTCGTAGTTACAGAGGTTGAATACTTATTGAGCCGTTTATGGACAGATAGTTAAGTTTGGTGCTTGGAGTAGCAAAATTCTCATCCTAAAGTGATAAAATGGATACGAGCGGGGCGTACGGTGGCGGCAAGGCCGGGGGCGCCTTCGATCCTCAGCAATTTATCCAGAGGCCTCCTGTGATCGTCAGGGCGGTCTGTTGGGTAAGATACTTTGTATGCACTTTATGCAGACCTCATGTAAGGCGTAGAACTTTCTTTTATTAATTATCCAGGTCAGAAAGAACGAGTTACGTCAGTTAGCGTTTTTATTTCAAGGAACAACAGACCTACATCCTTAATATCATTACGATCGTGGAATGTAGGAGGTTCCTTAATTTGATAAAGGATTTGCCTGTTTATATGTATTAAGGACGATCTATATACATAATTTAAATAATATCTAAGTAATTAACTAACAAAATTCTTACAGCTCTCTCTCCAAATGGATTTATGTTTCAAATTAGGAACCCTTGCTAACTAAAACCACAAAGACATAAATACCTATCTATGGACATATTTTTAAACATAGACTATTTTTCAAACATAGCAAGTAGGTTTTATATGGCATGTGTGTGACTGGCCTTGCGTTAAGTAGAGCTATGTAACCAAGAATAGACAATCATTCCACAATCCGTACATAATGATAATCGTAATTGAATCTTGCGTTACACCCACACTGCACTGTGCATTGATTACACCTTGGAAGTTGTTTAAAAATATGCTAATAAAATATTTATAGTCTTTTATCTGGGTCACATTGGATCATTATGTACCCAGTGTAAAGATTTTATATTTTGAATATAGTTTCTGACTATTTTAGGGTCTAGTTCCTTAATTAACTTTCGTGAAAGCCATTTAAGATTAGAAAATGCTATAGCGTTCATCATTATGCACGTGTACATTAAACACATATACACATAATAGTACATACTACTCTGGATCAGTCTTCCTAGTTCATACAATCTTGACCTAATTAAAAAACAATTGATATAATCAGGACAATATTAATTCTAGAACATTGCTACATTATAAAAGACAATTGGCTGACATAACATCATAGGTTATTCATACTATAATTTATTACATAAGTACGATAAACGATAATGCAGTTTTATCCAACTAATAAAATTTTACAATTTGTGTTTCGATGTTTGTTACTCAATCACGCAAAAACGACTCAACGGATTTGTATGAAACTTGGCAAACAGATAGTTTAAAAGCTGCATTAACATATAGAATACTTTTTATCCCGATATTTCTACGGGATCGAGAGTATTGCGAGTAAAGCCGCGGGGTACTGCTAGTTGCTCATAAAAAATATATTTTAAACCAAAAGGAAGTATGTATGGCCTAAATTCCATGCCATTATCTAAGTATTTTATGTAAAATCCATTGTATTATTAGACAGCTGAATGTTGATGGTTTTAGTAGATAATGGAATGATACGTAGCTATGTAATTATACATGTAAAGTTTAATTTGAAATCAATAAAAAGTATCTAACAATATTACACTTACATGTTACCTATCTACATGATTGTTATAAGTTTTTCAGTAGTAAAAGGGCTAAAGAACTATATTACAAAACACATAGGAATAGCATCAGCCTATAATGTTCCCACTGTCCGGGACACAGGCTACCTCTCTGCGAGAGAGGCTGAAATCCACCAGGCGGGCCCAAGCGACACCCTAATTGCGTAACACACTATCAATCGGAATCTGAATCATTTTGAAACAAATTGCTAATCCATTGCTTCATAAGTTCGAAAAGTTTGTTTGCTCAACACGTAAATAACGCAATGAATGTTGTTGAACTGTCAAAATAAAACCGATTCCCATTGATAATGTATTACGCAATTGCCCCGTTGGTTGGTTGATGTCACATGTCTTCGAATCGTTCAGTTTAGGACATTTCTCAAGTTGTTATTCTAAAACACACATAAAAAAAGTATTTTATTCTATACTAGCTGACCCCGCAAACATCGTTTTGCAAAAAAAAATAGATAATAGCCGATTCTCAGACCTACTGAATATGCATATAAAATTTCATAAAAATCGGTCAAGCCTTTTCGGAGGAGTATGGTAACTAACATTGTGGCACGAGAATTTTATTTATTAGACTAGCTGACCCCGCAAACGTCGTTTTGCAAAAAAAAAAAATAGATAGTAGCCGATTCTCAGACCTACCCGATATGCACACAAAATTTCATACAAATCGGTTCAGCCGTTTCTTAGGAGTTTGGTAACAAACATCGCGACACGAGAACTAGCCCCGCAAACGTCGTTTTGCAAAAAAAATAGATAGTAGACGATTCTCAGACCTACTGAATATGCATATAAAATTTCATAAAAATCGGTCAAGCCGTTTCGGAGGAGTATGGTAACACACTGTGACACGAGAATTTGATATATTAGAAGATTACCTCCTGTTTTAAGTAAGTAAGTAAGTAAGTAAAATTTTATTTGTTTAAACATGGTGTACATGATACATTGCATGCAAGATAATAATAAGATACAGAAAAGTTCTAACATGTTCAGCCGCCTATCGTGGCGTACAAATTGGTAGGAAGAGATGGTGCATAAACCGTGATAATATTCATCAAAAATTACATTTCATCATTATTCATTAAAGATTAGGTATAGTTACAATTCAATAATCATATTTTTAGATATAATTCAATGTCAAAGTTATCATTAAATAAATTATTGGTCAATAAAAACATGAATTACCGTCTGTCATTTACAAAATTTCAATTACAAATTACAATTATTCCAAAAAATATAATAGATTACAATAATGTCAAAATTAAAATGTCAAAAAAATACAACGTCATCTCAAAAACGAAGAAAAATTGTCCTCTTTCATAAACTCTGCTATACTGTAATATGCTCTTTCAGTTAGTAAACTTTTCAATTTACTTTTAAGAGCAGATATATTTAATGTTTTCCATGATTTAGGTAATTTATTAAAAATGGTCGGAGCCATGCAAAAGATGCTCTTACGCATAAGAGTTGTTTTAGCGCCGTGAACACAGAGTTTGAAATTATCACGTCTATTCCTAGGGACAACATCAGACAGACGCTGAAATAAATGAGAATGGTATTTAATGAACATTACTGTTTCTAGGATGTATAATGAGGGCAATGTCAATATCTTACGTTCTATAAAATAAGATTTACAGCTGTCCGTTGTTTGCAGTCTAAACATCGATCTAATGCACCTTTTCTGTGCCCGAAATGCTATTTCATTGTCCGTGCTATTCCCCCAAAAGATGACTCCATATCTATCTGTTTCGTTCTGTTTTAAGTCCCCCAAAAGATGACTCCATATCTATCTGTTTCGTTCTGTTTTAAGTCCACATAACCACAGTATAATTATATACAGTATTGTAAATCGGCCGTATCTTGGACATAAATGCCTACAGCTGCGCGGTACGTAAACATGCGATAGGGCTGCCCGCCTCCAGCATTTTAATTATATTTGCCTACTTTGTGTTTCCAATTGGTTTTATGATTATATATATAGTTTTTGTGATTGTAAGTTTTGTGATTGTAAACATCTAAATATTCTGTGCATATTTCATGAGTGTAGCTGTTGTTTTTGTTATTAATACCGAGAAAAAAAACGGCTTTTAGTGGTATATGTTGTTATAGCAGCAGCAGAAATACATATTCTGAGAAAATATCAACTATCTAGTGACAGACAGACGATCCAATTTATGTTTTCTAGTATTATTCATACACACAGTACAATAAACAACTATTATTAATTATAAAATACCACGTCTTTACTTTGAATTATACAAACTAACAAAACACACATACCCCGAGGTTTTTAACACAAGCGTAAGTACCTACCGTATCATGATTCATGAACCGCCTATAACTACCTATTTCACACTTGTCAATCACTTTCCTTTACTCTATTCACTTTATTAATCCAGACATCGTTTTTTTCGGAAGATAAAAGGAAATACTTATCCATTAAAAAGACACATTATGTACCTACCTACTAGTAAGTAAAATTATTTTATAGTCTTACCTTTCAGAGTTTCCAGGTAATCTAAAAAAAGTTATCCCTGGATGCGTTATTGACGAATTCATGCAACCAAAAACAGCACAATATATCTTACTCGTCATATTAAATTGAACTTATTTTTAGTGAAAAAATCGCGCGGTTATTGTTAAAAAAACAACACACCGACCGTTCGTCACTGCGGCACAGTCGCGACTGTCTGCCTGCCGAGCGAATGCTGAGATCGAGGCGCGTAGGCATAGCTCGCGCATCGTCCGTTTGTATGAAGATGGAATACTGTATATAATTATACCGTGACATAACTCAGATTGACAGGTACTACCACAGTCCTTTCACAGTTATTTTACCTCTGACAGCTGCAAGCCAACAGTAACCTTATTGCACCGGGAATAAAGATCACTATGATTTTAACTGACTTGATAGTTGCAGCAACCCAACAGGAACCTTATATTCACAATTTAAGATCACTGTGATATTGACAGTGATTCACAATCATAGGTAGAATGGCAATTGTAACTGTGAATGGACTGTAGGTAAGTATTATTACTTACTTATTATTGATGTCCTATGGTTATGGTATTAAAGGTGGTCAGTAAACTAGATCATTCATGTAAGTATGTAGTATAAACAATTCTTAAGCAGTTAAAAGAGGACGGAAGACGGGCCTTAGAGCCTACTTGATCACTTCCGGCTTTATTGGACGAGACTATTATTATGGTAGCTTCATTGATGCCAAGTTTCGAAAAAAAACCTCATAGTATTCACAAAAAGCTATAAGTCCACAGCGGGACATATTGTGCTCTTTCTAATGGCACGCCACGGAGGTCGATTAAGGGCGAGACGAAACTGCACAGGCGTACGACACCACTGTCAGCAAAGTATGGCGACCTCAGGCCTCAGCCACTTTTCTAATTTTCTCGTCATGATCCTCCTTACTGAACCCCAGGTTCTTGTTTAGACCGTTTCCTATGTTGCCACCGTGGAAGCCGTACGCTGCGATGCCCGATAAAAAAGAAGTATAGATAGATGAAAACTCTACTAGGGGTTTCCCATAGGAGAGATTTGAGCTAAATATCTTCTGCTTATTGCCCACGTGCTATGTATTTCCTCTATTAGCTGCTAAGAGAATTCTGATAGGTATACACTCAAAATAAAATATTACTGATCTCACACCAATTTACATACCGCCGTCCTTACGTAAAAGATCTCATGTGTTACACTTTCATAGAAAAAAATATTATTATTACCAACATGACTGAGACCGACTAGTGACGCAATGTTAGCAGAACCTTTGGGTAGGAACGTAATTTTTGCAATGTGATAATTTGTAAATATGTATTCACAATGCATCCCACGATAAAGTGTAGGTACCTACGGTCAGCGGCAGAAGTCGAATTTTTCTACTTTTACACATCATCTAAGATCTAAATCATAGATTCTCAACCTTTTTTGCCCACCGCGCCGTTCACTTTTAGAATATATTTTTTTCTAGAGCACCTAATTTTGTTTACTTACTGTTGCAACTATTAAGATAGAATATATAATTTTCTCTCGGTCTTCTGAAAGTCTCAAATGCCCACGAGGGGGCGTTATCACCCACATCACATTGAGAATCGATAATCCAAATTCACAAAAAAAGTATTCAATAACAGTGATTCAATACACTGTTTCAGCATTCATAATAATAGCTTAGATTTTCTTCGAATTTTCTTGTGTTCTAACTAAATGTACTTACCTAAAAATTTTTCCTTAACACTTCGCGGGACACTGAACATCCCTCGAATCGACGTAATAGGTAACATAAAACTGAAGTGTTTATCTACTTTTGCCCCTTTCTTAACATAGAACTAGGTACTTATAGGTAAAGTGCTATGCTAATGACAAACAGGATCCATTACTACGAACAACTAACTACCTTTGTAGTGTACTCAATACTAATATGTCGTATCTGTACCCATTTTACTGTGTCCACATAAATAATAAAATAAATAAACAAACGAGTCGCGGTGACGCCCTCAACTAAACATTGCTATGGAAATTCCTGGAGCTCATTAAAAGTCTGTAAGCAAGCACAATTAACGGTTAATCTATAAATAAAGCAGTTCCGCAACTGATGATGACTGCCACTGACAGACAACGCGTAGCCATTAAAATTATGCGGTGTTTTGCTCTAATCATCGCTTTGGCAGACAGATTTTGGTGATCTCTGCTATCAATGACAGGTGAAAAGTTATCAATTATCACAGGTTGTTATTACGTCATTTAGTTGCACTAGACTCGTCTCTTTAAAATACAAAGTAAAGTGGTCGACATAGTGGCGAAAAAGTAATCTGAAGTAGAAATAACCACAATGGATCGGCCTGCATCTTGCCGTATAACAAAAAAAGGAAGATCCACTCCAGTAATGGACTGCTATGGCTGATAACGTCAAGTCTCTCCAATAAATTGATGTTCTTTAACAATGACTAAAGTGATGTTTCTTATCAATATGTTCCTATGTTCCCCAGTTGTTCAGCGTAATAGTGATGGGCTGCATATCAGCCAAGGGCTGGCGCACAGGAGAGGACGGCAAGGAGCGTTGCGTCTACAACGATGACACGAACGCCTGCAACTATGGCGTCGGCATCTCCGTCATCGCCTTTATAGCGGCCATCGGCTTCATCGCTGGAGAGTACCTCTTTGAACAGATGTCCTCTGTGAAGACCAGGAAGCACTATGTACTGGCTGACATGGGATTCTCTGGTAAGTTGATGTTCTTTTGTTTTGTCTTTTTTTTTATCAAAGAGCAAAAGGAACGTTCTGTGTTTGAATTAATTGTAACTCATAATTTGTCACATTGTTTTCTCTGTCTTACCCTTTGGTTGACTGAGGCATTACCTAAGTCTGCCTTTGTACTTTTTCGTTGCAAGAAGTTTAATAATCACGTGAAAGATATGTTGTGTTACGTAAGTATTTCATGTGTTGTATTAGAACCTACTAGGTAGACGTGACAAAGTAGGCATGCTAATATTTACAGTCTATAAGGCTATGAAACACCGATATAATATTGAGATAGGTAATAAGTAGGTAGTCACGCGTTATGTAATGTAAACTTATATACTTTAGGCCATTAAAGACAAGACCGAGAAGCGCTTGATGTATGATAGTGCTATATTGCAAGCTAAACTCTACAAGGTATAAGACCCTTCAGAATGCCGTCACGTACGCATTCTGTACATCAAACTAAGTAATATTATACAAAAATAATTGCTGGGAAAGACTTATTTTTCTTGCGAACAATCGCTGTTTTCGGTAGCGAGAAATGTAACGAACGCGAAACATTGTTCTTGAAACCAAACTAAACATTGTTCTTGAAACTAGTTTTCGTAAAAAATCCTCAAAAAAATTTGAAACGTTAACCTTCAATGGCCACATAACTAGAAAGGTTCCAAGCACAGATATAGATAGACCTAGATAGATAGCGCAAGTATCACGAGCTGTATGAACACCAAGCGTGCCATTTTTTTTACTACCTACTATGACGCCACAAGCGCTCTTTCTCACTCACGCTCACCCAGCCAGCCGTACACAGGACTGAGCGCGAAAGTGGCGGCTTACGATTTTTGAACGTAAGTTGGTGCGATTTTTGGCACGCGAAGTAGTTTCTATTGCGTTATCTAGGTGTATCTATATCTGTGGTTCCAAGATAAATGGTCGGCTTCGTTATGCTTCTTTTTACACCCTTTATAGGAAGTGTATGATAATAAATTTGTACTAAAGTTCACTTAGCCACCCAAATCCATAATCCTTGTTGCCATATCTTGCAATAATCCTACACCAACCGGGGGTTGTCCTTGGCTGCAATCGTCGGTTGGTGCCTCATTTAATCAAAAACTTCTTACAGGCTTCTGCGAGTTAGCTTCGGCCTCTCGTACGCTTTCCAAAAGTCCGGGACCCCAGGTTCCTAAGAAATGTCAAATATGTACAAATATCAAAGTAAAAAGAGGTAAATACCACGAGAGAAATACTGAAGCAATTGCCTTGCAAAGAAATACTAAAGCAGTTGCCGTCTTGGCTTCAAATCTTGTACCTACATAATTGCACTGCTTAAAATGTTACACGTCGTATCAAAAGGTGGAGGCCACTTCTGTGCGGGTTTAGTGAGACTGTAATCTTTTAAATTCTTGGTTTGTGAGATTTGTTGGCCAAACACGGAACTCTGATAAAAAAACAAAAACTTTAAGGCAAGATTATTAACAGCCTTGCCAAAAAGTTCGATCGCCTTGCCAAAAAAATCGAATCTTCCGTCAAAGTTCCTCTGCCTTTTAACAAAAAATAAAAAGAGTAGATTCGTACATATAGTTACTACTAGGCACTCAGGGAACCAATGGGTCTTGTACACAAATTCTACCCTTAAGCTCAAACTTACCGCAAACTTACCAAAAACATGAAAATAAGTAGGCCAACATACCCATCGATTGAGTATTGGGTATGTTAGTACACATTTTGGAAAAAGTGTACCAACGTGGTAACTAATAACTTAAAATGTTATGAGATCATTGTGGAGCCTGTCGAGCACAGCAAACCATGCCACACTGGGCTTGCGTGGTCAGATAGGAGTCCTCAGTCTGAGCAGTAGGAACATTAAAACCTGATGATGATGATACCACCTGACTACCTTACCATTTCGTACCAACTTACGAATGAACTACATTCAAAAATGTAACAAAAATACCCAAAATCTTGAAAAGAGCTCTGAGATAATAACATCCATTCTGAGCTAAGTATGTCAATAAACTCGAAGAGGATCTAACTAAATTTAATTTGGGGTCGAATTAATTGCCCTCTTCAATGGCGGGCAGATTTATATATCGGTAGTGCATTCCGTGTCTCGAGGGTTAAGGAGAGTAATGGATCTGAAAGTAGCTAGGTAGCACGAAGACAAATCAAGCTATATATTTCCAGTTTAAGCTGACTTCTCATTGTACGAAAAGGCTGTACTATGCGAGCACAGCTAAAAGTGGAAATGTATAGCTTGATATGTCGTCGTGGGTACCTACCGAGGTTTACGCCGCAAATTGTTTTTATGAAGACGTGTATTGAGAACAAAAAACAAAAGAATATTGCCGCATCGATAATCTATATATCTATCTATGTATTATATATATATATATAAAAATGAATTGCTGTTCGTTAGTCTCGCTAAAACTCGAGAACGGCTGAAGGGATTTATCTTATCTTGGTCTTGAAATGTTCGTGGAGGTCTAGGGAAGGTTTAGGTAAAAGGTGACAAAAAATCGAATAATTCCCGGGAAAACCCTAAAAACAGCCCTTTTTTGGCAGTACGAAGTCTGCCGCGTCAGCTAGTAAATAATATTTATGATTGTGATGTAACACTACCAGTGGCAATGGCTTTCATTTTAAAAATGACATTTATTGCGTTATTTACGTGATTGTGCAGATAAATTTTTCGAACATATGAATCGATGGATTAGCAATATCCTTCAAAATTATTCAGATTGTGATTGAACGTGTGTTGCGCAGTTTACGAAAACTGTCGTTTGTTTCTCAAAATTTTCATACGTGGAAAAAAATGTTTGGTTCGAATTCTACTTTTACTTAGATAAACTTTCATAATGCATTACTAATTATAATAATTACTAATTATAGCAATCAGACATCTGCGTGCTATGCTAATTATTAGTTTGCTCAAGACTAGACGCTATAGTCATGACAATAGACAAACATATACAACGTGTAACGTTAAATGCGCAAAACCTCATACACCCCAATTAGAGCATTGAGTTAAAAACATAATAAAATGACCAAAACTATTTTTATTTAAAGCTATTTTGATTAAGAAAATCGTGTTGATCCTAGCATTACTTTATGCATTCAAAATTAAGTCATATTGCCTTAAAATAAGACAATTTTCAATCGGCGGATAGTATGGCAAAATACATAATTTTTGAAAAAAAAACCTATGTTCAAAATTACTGAAATCGATTCAGTAGTCAAATTATGTACAAACTATTTTCAGGTTTTGCGCATTTAACGTTACACGTTGTTTATAGGAGGCAGAGCACAATGATAATCGAGAAAACGTAAATGCACACATTTTAATTAAAGCAATGTCCGAAAACATAAATCTACTTATTCATTTATTCTTACATTACAATTTCCCTTTTAAAGAAGTAGGCTATACTGGCTTAAGCAAAGCAGATAAACTGGGATTCAAAGGAATTTCAAGTAGGTAAGTAACAGCATTGACCTAGCAAAGCTGCAAATCCGCTACCTACTAAATCCGCACAGCCTTATACGCCATAATCCCTTCATTAAAACGATATCCTTCTAAAGATTGAATTACATGAAGGTTTGAATTCAGTGCGAATTGTGGGTTTGTAGAGTACCGGGAAAACAGTGGCTATTTTGAAGAAAAGTGATACCGTACCTTTCTGTCAGTTTCCCCAATTCCTAAGAAAGATACTTCTTGTTTAATCTCACCATAATAACCTCAAAACGGTGAAGGAAAATCCGGTGAAGAAACCGGTATGTCCTAGAACCAAAAATTCGAAGACACATTATGATGATGTGACATCTACCAACCAGGATTGGGCCCGCGTGGTGGATTATGGCCCACTCCCTCTCACCGAGAGGAGACCTGTGTCCCAGCAGTGGGAATGTTACAGGCGGATTAAAAAAAATAGCCTTAATACTTACACTTATTAATAAACCACGTATTAAATAAAAATAAGTTGCAACCATATTTTTTACAACTCCCAAGAATGTCAGGTCATTTGATCTTTTATGACTCCACAACAAGGGGATTCTGACGCGGTTCGATCGGCTCAACAATGGGTAGTATACCTCTCTTTGGATGTAAACTTTTATAGATCGTAAAATCTACCCTAATTTGTTACTTATCGTGTGAAAACGAATTCACGTTTACGAGGGCGAATGCGCTCATCGTACAAGGAAAGCCACTTTTCTTTCGGATAATGAAAATTTTCCTCTTCTGTAGCGAGAAAATGCTAGACCGCGGGGATGTTATTATGTAGTACCCACTTTACCTAACAGGTATCTATTTACTAACTAACATGTAAATACGTTTTTTTAAATATGTTTAAATATGTTTTTTTTTCGTACCAAGGTGTTTTTTGGGAGTCCTTACACTCACGCAAACTCTTTGTGTGTGGATTACCTGCATTTTTATACGTGAGAGAATTTTGAGATGTCGTAGTCACGTTGGTGTTAGACGTACTTAAATCTAACTTTGTGTACCATTGTGTTCAGCATTCTGGGCGTTCCTGTACTTCGTCGGTTTCTGCTATCTATCCAACGCGTGGGGCAAGACCGACAACCCGCCTGTGGGCACCGCCAACAACATGCAAGGAGCCATCGCATTTTGCTTCTTCTCTATCTTCGCCTGGGTGAGTTAATTAAAGTTTGGAACAGCATCCAACAAAATATAAGAAGGGGGGTCCCTTCTTATGTTTTGTTGGATGCTGTTCCTGCCCTGAGAGGGACATCTGACAAAAAATTTAAGTGTGGCGGGCGTCACATGTTCAGCATATTGAAGAGGAGCGGGATCTTCTCTCTCGTATAGGCAGAGAGACACTAAATGAATATGTCGTGGTAAAAATATAGTAAGGTGCATTTAACCCGTCCGCATTCAAAGCAAGAGTAATCATCTTCTGGGCACATTCGTTCCATCATAGACCTCATCTATCGCTTTCCATTGATCGAGGTAAAGAGCGGGCCCATTCAGCAATAGAAAAAAGTTATTTAAGAGACGGGATTACACCCATTTCATCTCCTCTCTAGTTTGGTTCATTTAAAATAGGGACGGGATATATTTGCAAAATACTCAACTACTTATCATGACCATTTATGTCTAAATATAAATACAAAATGGAGAATAATTATGATTGCAACAGGACAATTTCCGAAATGCTGATTTCATCTTCCTTCCACATATAAAATGATTATATCAACGTAGGTATCCAAAGCCAGTAAGTAGATAATGTAATGAGGTCACCAAAAATTATGGCGCTATCGGCAAAGTGACGAAGTTTTGGGCCATCAAAATTAAAATAGGTAACTATCGTTCCACGAAGAAAAAAAAGCCCAAAAATTATTATTGTAACTTACTTAGTAATTGTCAATAGCACATCGTTAACTAACACGATTGTCCAATAAGATACAGCTGAACTTATGATAACTAACGCCAGGAAATTGGGGTCAGGTGGGGCAAAAACCACTGTGTAAAAACTTTTATTAGAGTATACTACTATTACTGCTGGGGAGTTTGTTGCGCCACTTCTTCTCCCCAGCGAAAGCACTAGGAAGTGGTGAAGGGCGGGCGTTTTGGGGGGACTGTCTTTTGTAATTTTGACGTTCGAAAAGTGCTGATACTCAGCCTATTTTGAATAAGTGACTTTTGAATTTGATTATTTTTTGTTACTTTTTGGAGTTAAATACAATATTCCAGCAGTCAGAATACCACTGTCCTGCAGGCAGGAGGGGGGGTATACGGACATGGAACTTACCAAGATGGACTTCTTACTACTCTTCTCTCTTCTCCCCAGGTGGCTTGCGCCTTCTTCGCCTTCCAGCGGTTCCGCGTGGGCGCAGATGCAGCGTTCGCGCCGGCGTACGAAGTAGAGGGCGCGGTGGGCAGCCCGGGCGCCTTCCCTGCCTACCCCGCCGCCCCTGACCCACAGCCTGCTTATAGCGACCCGCCCTTCTCGCAGACACATGGCTCTGGTGGGTACTTACCAGCCTATTCCAATCCAGCGTCCCAGCGATGAACAAAGACCTCGAAATGTCTAATAATATGAAGTTTAGGAAAATTTTTCCCTTAAAAGTTCAAAATACTGGGTTTTTTTTAAATTGGCTAGCTAAAACTCCGCAGGCGCTATGGATAAGTATCGTTACCTAAACACGATAAAATAAAAGATTTTATATTTTTTTGGGAGGTCAACGACCGCTGTTAGTGTTGTTAAGTACCTAATTAAAGTATGAGTATGAAAAACTGTTTAGATATAGATCCTCATCACGTCTGGGAAGTTTACACAAAAAAAAAAACATTTTTTAAACTGATATTTCAAGGGACTATAAATAATTGCGATCGATCCCAACCCACCACAAAAAAATAGATAAATATTTATATTTATTTATTTTTTGGTTTATCATGTTCAGATATCGCTACCCATCTCATCTGCGGAGTTTAGCTAGCCAATTTAAAATAACCCGGTATACATGTTGTTCAATAAAGTACTATGAGTTAGTGATTATAATAAGACCTTATTCTGTTTTCAGGAAACATCGACTACACGGCCCCAACTTATTAAGCTGTTGCACGGCATCAAGATTATCCAGGATGATTGATTCTCAAGTTTTATTTGCAATCTCACATCTAACTGCCTGAGTAATAATTAACTATTATTACTGAAGCAATACCTATGAAAATCATAATAATTAAATGCTGCTGAAAATCGACTAATTCGTTTTAATCGATTTAGAAAAATCGATTTTCATAATCGATAGTCTATACCTACTTTAGTATAACAACCAAAGATTCACCAAACTATTCTGTACATACAATTAAAAATGTATGTAATTATTGATTACCTATTATTATTAAAAGTAGTTCAATGATAGCAATCATGTCCATTTATTTTAATGAAGCTTATTTTTCTATTTATTTATTAAGTGTAGTCATAATCAGTCATTACAATAAATTATACCAAAGTTCATGTTACATTGTAATCAGATGATATATATATCTTATTATATATTCATGTATATGAAAACGTGTATCGCTTCACAGTACCTGCTTGTAGGTATATCTTGACAATATTCACGTATATAATGTACCTAATATAACATCATACCTATATTATTATGTAAATAACAATATATTGTAACAGATATTAAATACTTATAAAAATATTCCGGGTCTCAAACGACAACTCAAAACAAAAACATTTTAATAAATGAAAAAAGAACTGTTCTGAAATCGGACCAGACGTTTGGGAGCTACGATGCCACAGACAGAAATACAGATACACAGAACGACCGTAGCCGTCAAACTTATAACAACTCTATAAACATCGGAGCTAAAAAATCTTTTAAAAATACTAAGTACGTACTTTGTTAAAAAAAAATAAATATCATATTAAGGTTATTTTATTTTAGCCATCTCTATGCAGCTGTCACCTGTCGTTTGAGACCGCAAAGCCAGTTTCATGTGATATATTTTATTTTTATTACTTCTTCACTATCATTGTGCCATGTCTTTAAACTTTATAGAGCGTTTATTTTTTTAATAAAAATTGTTATTTTGTCCTAATCAGCCATTTTCAAGTCACCCATATACCTCATTCTAGCTACGTCGTATAGGATAATAATACATATTAATATTTAGGAGCAATCCTTGAAGCAGAGTGGTTACTAAGAAAAAAATATATAATATTCAAAAAATGGATATAGTTATTAAAAAATTCTTCAAGTTATCCTAGAATTCATCAAGTTGGCCTTGTAACTTTCTAAGTGAACTGATCAAAAAAGCATTGCACTATTTTTAATAAGTATAGTTTATTTAAACAATAAAACATCTGGCTTAAAACTATTATCAATCAGTAGTTTCATACTTTATTGATGTAGTGCAACACTAGTTTTGATCAGTATACAAACCCTCAGTTAATCGACTAAAATCGCATTACATATAACTATCATAATATATCAATATAGATTTAATTAAAACAATATTATATAAGTATAACATAATTTTAGATAAGTATAATATATTTATAGGGTACTTCTCTAAAATTATATTTTAGTGACTATCCTGTATAATGTACATTGTAACCTCGCTTGGAAATATTGAAAAATTCTTAAACTAGGACGAAATATTAATTACATTAGTTAATATTTACTCGTAAACAGCATATCGTCATTATTTACTTGGTTTTTGTGTATTGTTACCACTTATTAGATTTAAAACGCTTTTGAAGTGCGTAGTTTTAGTTTATTTTTTGGATACAATCATTGCAGATTTAAAGAAAATAATATACTTACAGGGTTATTTTTCAACATCAACTTAAAATCAATTCAGATGATGTTTTTACTTATTTATTTATATATATATTGTACACCACAAAAAAAAATTGATCGAAAACTAAAAATAATATACTTACCTACAATGGGCGGCCTTATCGCATTCTGCGATCTCGTCCAGGCAACCTTGGAATGGACAGTGATTTGACTGGATATTATGAAGATGATGATGTGATGATTTTTGTTTTTTTTTAATAAAAACTGACACATTAAAAAGTTACCCTGTATTGCATCTGCAAAGACAGTGCCCAAGGCAAATAATATTTTGTATAATTTAATCTTAAAGTTGTATAATTATGAGGTTGCAGTGTTTAAAACATCTACTTATGATAGTGTATTTGTCTCTCAATATGCACTAAATATAATTTATCGATCCAATACATTCAGTATTAATACATAAATAGTTATATTATTATCTATGACGTAAGCGCTTTATCCAAGATCATAGTATTTTTTTAATCAAAAAAATATATTCTAGGAAATGCTATCTTATTACTAGACTATATTTAATTTCCGGGCACATTTTTATTATTACTCTTGCATATTTTTAATGGTCTTACGGTATCGTAATTTGTGGTCTATTAGAGTACTGTTAAGGTCTAAAATTGAGTACAAAAGAATTGACCCCAGGGTGAATAATTGAAATGTGTCCTGGTAGGACTTTGAGGAGTCGGCTTGCTGATAGATTGATGTTTAATAATGGAAAACTATTAAAATATAACTTTAAGTGTGATTGTTGTACTCACTGTGTATAGAAAAGTACTTATTGCGTGAAATTGTGTCCTATACAGATGTAATGTAAGTCGACAGATATTTGTGAAAATCTTCAATATTTTTCAACTCGAATATAATTTTACTGTACGTTAGAATCGTGCAAAAACGTGAATTCGCGTTTTTTTAATTACTTCTAGGATATTAAATGTGTGCAATAATGGTTCTAAACTCTATTATTTCAAATATATAAATAAATATTATAGCGTGATATTTATCAATGTTGGCTTCATATGTCAGCAAGCCTGTAGTTGTCTTTATCACTTCCATAGCTTGCACTATAATTTATAAAAAAAATTCTAGCAATAATATCGGTATTCAGATGTATTCTTCACTCAAGTATTTATTCACCGTTAATGTTGGCAACTCTTCGATTTTTTACGCTTGCAAGCTTCCGGGGTATGGAGTACATCTGAATTGTATAAAATTCATATCAGTCTTATGTGTTAGGGGCATCGTCGTAATATATAAAAAAAAATATATTTCCATCAAGATATTTAGGTAAATATATGAAATTACATTATCAAACGTTATTATATCATATCCACTTTGCAAATAACTATTTACACATTCCATTATAATCAATAAATTCATGCATTTGCAAATACATGTTAAATCTGAAATATATCATAAAAAAACAGACAACTTTGAGCATAAATTATGATAGAGATAGAAGATGGCTTGGCCCTTTGTTATCTGGGGTAGCAAAAGGAAAGCTAACGGGCCAATTCATTTTCTGTCTCTTTCTATTGATAGCTTGCTTTACTGTATTGACTCCTGAAGTCTATTTATCTTTGATGACCAAAAACCGTATAAAAAGTATAGATCGATATCGAAAAGCGATTGCGTTTTTCCGACTATGAATGTATTTTATGTACAGACGCCAGCACATGAAGCTACTACAATCTGTCAAGTTTCTTTAATAGATTTTCAACTTACTCGCTACAGCCCCAATCAACATTGAACCATAAGGTTCAAGGTTTATTGAGGTTGGAAAATTTAACAGTTTAGGGTAGCTTGATGTGTTCGCGTCTGTACAAAAATGCCACTGTTATCGCAAAGATATTCTAAGAGCCATGTTTCATGCAATGTATGTTTGTACATACTAATTTTCAAATTTCATAAAATGCCCTTCAAGCACATGATTGATAAAAAAATATCTAAAGACGCCAGCACATCAAGCTACTACAATCTGTCAAATATCTTTAATAGATTTTCAACTTTATAGCTAAATTATAAGGTTCAAAGTTGATTGGGAAAATTTTACAGTTCCGGGTAGCTTGATGTGCTGGTGTCTGTACTTACCTAATTTTAAAAAAAGTTCTATTCGTTTACATAATCGCTAAAATGTAAACATTCATCTGTACACTATAACGTAGATAATATTAGCCGTAGAAATGTACTTTGTATGTTGGTTAGTAGTTCTGAAGATAAAAAAAATCTACTAAACGGTAAAAAAAATATTGTAATAAGTGTTGAGTATTTTAATGCTAAAATCGTTCAGTGTTCGGTAAATACTTAATATTAAGACGAGTGTATAAAAAGAGGTTTTATTTTATTTCCTATTTTTTTTTTTATTATATTGTACTTATTATAGGTTACCAAAGACATTTCCTGGAAGATGGGATAGTGGACAGATAAAGAATCTCGAAGAAATTGAGCCCGATTGCTAATAATTGGTAGGATATTTTTTATAGATCTGACGACCTAGGTATTATTTTGTGTTTTGTGGGTAGGGAGGTGCCTAACTCTTAGTACAAGTTCATTATCTTTTTGCGAAGTCATCATGAATCGTTTTGAGACTAAACGCAGAGGCGCGTTTCTGGCAGAACAATTTTCATGAAGTTTTCACAGAAATTCTATTGTGCGTTATATTAAATCAAGCTAAATTTACATAAGAAATAGGTAACAGCAGGACTTATGTATTATAAAGAGTGTAGTTCGCTATTGGTACAGTCAACAGCAAAAGTAGATGATGAAAATCAGAAATTCAATACTAATGAACGGAGTTCGCGTCAGAACTGTGTGGCGTCGAAGTGTCGTTATGTGATTGTAAATTATACCAAAAATTTACTACTTCGACGCCACACAGTTCTGACGCGAACTCCGTTCATTAATTAGTATTGAATGTCTGATTTTCATCATCTACTTTTGCTGTTGACTGTACTTCGGTACCTGTATAGGTACAAACGCCAACACATCGAGCTACTACAATCTGTCAAATTTCTTTAATATATTTTCAACTTTATCGCTAAAACTTAAGGTTCAAAGTTGATTGGGAAAATTTGACAGTTTCGGGTAGCTCGATGTGCTGGCTTCTGTACCTATAATTTTCTCTTAAGCTCTTATGTATTACCTAAGTAGGTAGGTACTTCCTTATACCCACACAATCCCACATCTCATCTCGGAGTAAAGACATTATCTACCTACCTATTTTGTATTTATTTTGGTTGCTCATAATTTGTTCTCGAACGCCGATCGTTTGTTGTTTTGTACATTTTGAATATAATTATCTGTTTGGATATCAAGGTAACCTTCATTATTGCTTAAATTTAATTAAATACTTATAAAAATACATAGTAAGTTAAGAGAATTTTTGAATGTGTACTATGGCCTTGTTTGGAAGTGACAAAAAAAAACGGGGAATCTCAAAAGACCTATAACCAGTGTTGCAAGTTTGGAAATAAACCGTTATCGATGCTTATAATATTTAACAGATTAGTTAAAATAAGTTTAACTGTTAACAGCTACAGTTTACTATAAACGTGATAACCCGTAGATAACATAGTTTATAAGTACGGAATTGAGAGGTCTTATCATAAAATTCAGTGACCTGATTTTTTGTTGATAACAGTTTTTACAGACGAAACGCGATTATAACGTGGCGCATCAGAATGATGCCGACCATTTTAAATTCTCACTAAAAAGTATCTCGTGAATTCGTGATGACCCCCCAACTATAGCCAGGTTCAAATAACAAGCCAAGAAAAGAAAAAGATGCGATATTTTCGTTCTCAAAAAATGTATTTCTAACAACTCCCAACGCACAAACCAAAATGAGTCCCAATTCGGTAGTTATATTCATAATGTACCTACATCTTATGTACTGTGTTTAGATGTTCGATAATAATGTGCAAATGAAATAATGATAAATAAAATTAATTGGAATAATAGATATTGTGGACGGAGTGTTTTATTTAATACCTAGCCCTTTAACTATTTATTTGTCCAGCTGCCCAGGAGTAGGTACAATTCAGTGGCGGACTAACGTCCGGTTTCTGGAACGAAAATTTCAACGCGTCAAAATTAAAGATGCAAGTCTTATGATGCGATTGGCTGTTGATAATTCAGTCAACCAATTACACGCGCTTGACAATTTTTTGTGTTGATTTTCAGTTGGAGTACCACAGGGCTCGGTCATTGGTCCCGTAGGTACCGTATACCTTTTTTACTTCCGACTTGCCACAAAGCTCCGAGATCACAATTGCCACTGTCGCAATTGTCCAACAAGCATATCGCAATCAAATCAAACCAAATCAAAATATTTTATCTTTAAATCCGTGCCTGAAAATTTTATATGTTAGGCAAATCTGGCGGCAATCACACAGTATCAAAAAAAAATGTACATACCTACCTAATTATAAAAAAGGCTGAGATAATTTTCTTTTGCGCCGGGCCTGGAGTAAGTTTTTATGGTATTTGGGTATTCTCCTTTGCAGTATTTGTTTGTAAGTTTCTGCGTAGAGGTTAAACTCAGGAACAACCAGTCGGATTTAAAAAAATCTTTTGTATTTGATAACTTTATTCTTGAGGAAGGCTATAGGCTATTTATCATCACGCTATGACTCTTAGGAGTCGAGCAAAATGAAAAAAAGTCAGAAGGAACGCTAAGCGTAAACAAAGTGATAGCGCGGGCAGGTGATGTGTTGCGACGGGTGGGTCGAACAAGAAATTTTACGCGGACGAAGTCGCGGGCAGAAGCTAGTCCTCAATATCCGGTGGTCAACGAGAAGACGAGTACCATGGTTACAACTACAAATCCCGACTGATAAAGCAACCGAATTCCGAATAAGCTTAGGTACTATCCCAGAAAGTATCCGCCACAAAAAAAAGCGGCGAATCAATTTCAACCAGCCATGCTATTCTCTAAGGATACAGCCTTGCGGACAGCGCTGTCGCGGTGTGTTTGACAGTTGCGACAGCGCTGTCCGCAAGGCTGTATCCTTAGAGAATAGCTCCCCAGAACAGTCAATGCGAAGAATGACTTCGAAAAGATAGGGCAGACTCCACTGGGACTAGCTCCCGTCATGATAATAACAGAACCTTCTCATTTGCTATTAGTCTTATGACTGTTGACACGATAAAACCGGAAAAAAAATTACGCCTGTGTTTTGAGATATTTGCGAAAACTCAAAAAGGGGATTTCAAGTTATCTATTTCAGGACGATTTTTTAATTTCTAAAACTTGCTATTTCGTAAAAATAAAACAAGGTTTATCAAGGTTTCGATTGGTACCTACGGTAAATTAAATAATACAACGAATAATTGCTTTCTGCATTTATTTTATTTGACACTTTTACTTACGCTTAGAATTATCACAAATAAACAGTGAAAATTACTTATGATTCACAGAATCTAATAAAAAACGGCAACGGGTAGACATTTAAATTTCTAATGCAACTTGACACAACAAAAAGTGGCAAATTATTATCAACTTAGGATGCTTACATTGCACAACAACATTACAGAATTTTAAAACAAACTTATCTTACTAAAAATATCGTAGACATTGTTCAGTAATAGGTATTTCAAAAATAAGTATTTCACAATAATTTTAGTGTGTTCACCTCATTAGGGTGATGTAATATTGGCTTTTCGAGAGCGACACTATTTTGAGGACACCCAGCTAGCAACAAAAGTCATTCAACTGTTCACAGCAGCTGCTGTTAATGAGGGCGATTAGCATAGTTCACACGCTACAGCCGAACATGTATCTAAAACCGTTGTTGAACTACAGATTTTGAATGAACAATTGAGTTACGAGTATTAATGCTTTTTACTGTTCTGTAGATACCGAATAACAACTAAAGTAACTTATGAAACAAGATGAAAACAGACATAGAAAAAGCTAATTAAAATACAAATGAAATACATTCAATAAACTGTTTCGTCGGGGTTTTCACATATACAGGGTTATTGGAAAACCATTAACAACCTCTTAAGAGGTCATTGTACTCATCATTATGAACAACTTTTAATATGGGACTAAACCTGAAATCACGAAAAAAAATCAGCTGTTACCTACATTTTGACGAGTTATGCGAACATAAATGTAGGGAACAGCTGATTTTTTTTTTCGCGATTTCAAGTTTGGTCCCGTAATAAAAGTTTTTCATAATGATGAGTACAATGACCTCTTAAGAGGTTGTTAATGTTTTGCCAATAACCCTGTATACATTTACGTTTGTACATGAGATGAGGAATTACGAATTCACACAAACTGAAGAAGTTTGTTCTAAACCAGATTGCACATTTCCTACTGAGATGACATAGTAAAGAACAAGCTTGCTCAGAAGAATATTTTAACAATAACGGGCTGCCTACGCGGACCTACTTCTACATACACACCAGTTTGAGGGCGTCGTCTAGTTCACTTAATAGACTTTTCCAAATCTATGTGGGCCGAGCTGCGTCGAAGTATAAATAATCATGACGTAATATTTATGTCTTCAATTAGCGCAGAGCTTGCTAATTCAACAGGGTCATTAACATTTATTTTATAGATATTTTATACAACTTTTTTAAAATATACCGCTGATCAATACCACCTTCTGATTGGACTTAAGGGGCATTGAATAATTATTATTAACAACGTTCTGGTAGGGAGATGTTCTGAGGCAATTTGAACTGGAAAAAGTGCGCAAAATTGCCAGTTGCGCTAAAAGTCTTCTTACATTTCTAAGTTTTTGTAACAGTGTTACAGAAAGTCGCAAACATATGAACGACGAGAATATACTTAAAGCTAAATTAAACATCCATACTGTCAGACAGTTTCATTCATCACTGTAGAAACTTAATTAAACTTAATCATTAGTATCACTGTTACCAGTATAAAAAGGAACTAAAATAAGTTGTAGAATACAGATCTAGTTTACAGTTAAAACTTTGGGATGAAAGTGGGGAAGAGTTTATTTGAATGAACATTCCCAACCAAAGTTAGCAATTTAATGTCAACATTGGAAGTCAACAACCTGTTTTGACTTCATCAAATCAATAGCAGTTGAAAAGGATGTCTAATTAATGAAATCTCTCTACTTCCCACTGAAGCTTTATGATTATGTTGCTGGCAACTCTAAATAAGAATCGTGAATTTTGTACCATTTCTTATCATATATTTAATGTAAATAACCAGTCTATTCACGTTAATAGTAAGTTTTAATGCTTACATAGAGGTAAAAATTATAATAATACTAATTATAGCAAAAGGCATTAGAGTTACCAGACTACAAGATTATAAAATTCACCATTGCCAAATAAAAAAGAAAATACAACTGGCAAAATGTACAGCTCTTCAATTGTTTAGTTATTAAAATCATTAGCACATATTATAATTTGTTAGAATCTACCACTTACTAAAGTGTAATTAGGTATGAAGAATACATAATTAGTGACATAATTAGTGATTTGAGTCAGCTGCATACATAATGCATGTAATTGGTCATGAACATAATATGATACCTTACACACATTATCTAGCCACATTCAATAGTCTAATGATAATGTTATTTACAATTTAATTCATGAATTCAATAGAAACAAATTGAAAAAGAAAAAACTAATAATTGAAGGCTTTGTTTTTTTTTTTGTTTACAAATATTATAATTTTTTAAACTTATTTTTCTATATTTTGCCTATTCTACTTTGAAATGCTTTGTTAATCCTTTACTGGTATATCTTTAGAGCAATTTTTAAATCTATCTCTTCGTCAATAACAAATGCCACTGTACATTTGAATTTACTTAAAGCAAGAATGATTCATAACTTACCAATAATACTCTAGCAATGATCTGTAGACTGCATAACACAAAGATATACTTTTAACATCCCAATTGAGTAACTGTAAAAAAATATTATAAAACTCATATTGCTCCTCATTAAAGTCCATCGCTATAACTCAATAATTCAATGTGACATTCTCCATTTAAAGTTTATCAGAGTATTGTACAGGTTGTGAATACATGGAATAATTTCTTTTAACAATTTTGGACCACATCCACATCCCATACATGCTCTAAAGGCACTTTGACCCACACAAGAACGGCAACCTCATTTGTGATGTTAAAGTTACATCCTAGCACATAAACATTATACATCAAGTAAACAATTTATTTGTATTTTTAACAGGCCAGCACTTAGAGAAAGTCCTTTTGTGGTGACTATTTACTTTATCTCTAAGCCGTGCCTGTTAGCCTGTACTACTTTTTAGCTTTTGCCGAGTTCCCCTGTTTGTGCGGCGGTGTCCACCTCAATGCAGACGGATCTACAGACAACCGAGGCTTCTTAAAATGAGAGCTTGCTAACTGCTCTGCAACTATCTTCGGCGTAACACATATGACATGCTGCCCTTTCCAATATTTCACCATGTTCATAGACTGTAGGGTGGAAATGATGTCTGTTTGTGATATTCCTGTCATTGAACTCAGGTCTTTGATACTTAATGTACCTCGGCTCACACTTAATACTTCTAATAAGACAAAGGACCAGTAAGATCTATAACTTAGTTTCCCCAAATCTGATAATGGCTTTTCAGGACTGCCTACTACATGCTCAAGTCTGGACAACTCATAACTGAATGCTATAAGCAGCTTACCATAGCCTTGTCTCTGATATGGAGGTAAAGTCAGTATGCAGGCCACATTGTTCCCTTCTGGAGAATCCTTCTCTTTAGAAAAATAGCCAACAAGATGTGCTCCATGCTTATCAACTTCACACAATATATAAAATAAGAATTGCTCTATATCAAAATATAATGTTTTGTGATCTAAGAACAGTTTTGCGATTAAACATAGATTTTGGCAGTAAATTTTGTGTTCCTTACCATCCGCTTCAAATATAGCTATTGTTCCCTTCCTGTATATCTCACTACCTATTGGTTGTCGCGCTGTGCACTCGCTGAGGTGGTATCTGTATGTTTTTTCCATTCTCATATATTTTAGGCAGTACTCGCAAATCCAAAGCTTCGACTGTTTGCCATATTCGTCGGGGTAAGGGCTGAAATACCACGTATCTATCTCATATTTGCCGAACTGTATCCTGTCGATGTATTTAACTTTAGTGATAGCTTCATGTTCCTTCTCGAGCGCCGCTGTCGTGGGGTCCATCTCTGCATAAGACTTTTGAACATGATTAATTTCATCATGTTTACGTTTCTGGTTCCTTGTTATTTTCCGGCCGGACTTGTCGGTGAGTAGGTGATCACAGTTTATGTTATTGTTAGACTGTTCACACATGTCGAATCTATCAGACATAACCTTAAGGCGGGATACCCATTCATCGAGCCTTCTATCGTAGCCGACATAGTGCACATAATACTCGTAACAGCCCTCCGTGGAATTGTATCGCGTCTGTATAATCTCAGCCGGGTGCCATGAGTCATCCGAACGCCGCACCAAATAATGCTCTCCGATGTCGAGAGGCTGCTCCTGAGTCGACTCCGAGTCTTCATGGTCAGTGCTCCGACAATCCGGATTAGGTAATTCGTTATTCACTATAGGTTTTTCTAACTCTTTATCACCTTTTGCCATATTAGAACGGAAATCAACAATCGTATCACGCAATACCGCGCAACGCGATCTATCGAAGTCGCCATATTAGCATGCCATAGATTATAGAAAATCAAGCGCGCAAAAACGTGCTATGATAGAGTGGTTACTAAAAACCGTAAATTAGTTTAATTTTCAAAATAAGCTTTAAAAATATGATGTTCTAAAATTCAATCGATAAATCATATATCGTTAAAACTTTTTTTTAAATAGTAATTAATCAAAGTTGTGTTTTAGTTCAATGAAAAATGTTGATCCCTTTTTTAGGCACAATAAACTTGTCATGTGTTCAAAATAAAAAAATATTGTTGCTTATGGTACTTCAATGTGACCAGAATTAAAAAATGCGAACGAAATCGGGGGTTTTGGCATTGACCGCTCTTTCTTTTCATCTTCTTCATTCTTCGATCCTAACAACAAATTTTGCTAACGTTTGAAGTAAATTATTATATTGTTATCAACGCCAGTTTAGCCATATTTTTTTCGAGATATTGGCGTCTGACTTTTTCTCTGGGTTTCATAAAGGTGTGTTTTTAATATGTATTATCAAAATAAAATTTTTCAATTTAATTTTAACGAATAAACTTTCTTTTTAATAAACTTTCAACAATATGTCAAAGACTGCTTTGGCATAATATTAGTCCAGTGATGGAAAACGGGTGAAACTGATTTCATTGTTGGCAACATTATTTTTTAATGCCGTTGCCGAACGTACGTAATCGGCGAGCGAAACGTCTCCAAAGTGAACGAAACGGAGAATTCGTGAACAAATTCTTATCGCCAGCAAAGAGATATGAAATTAATATTTTTATCTAAAAACTGTGCAGTTCACTCGTACAAGTGTTGATTGTGATGCGGATGTGTATTGATTGCAACTAGACGTGGTAACAGTGCAGTTTTCGCAAATCCGAGATATCCGAAGCCACCCTTGATAATTGTGCTTTTATTGACAACGGTCGAGTAGAACACAAAAATGCAGGCGATTAAATGTGTAGTGGTCGGTGACGGGTAAGTTTCCATATTTGCTTGAAATGCATGCTTTCTTAACGTAACAATTTATTGGTAAACTGCCTGACTGACGTCATATTTTAAATTGAATCGACCATGCGAAGTTGGTTTGAACTGTATCTAGCGCGTTCGATATTAATACTGGTTATACAACGATAATACACGTTTTATTTACTATTACCATTGTCCCATTGTGTTCTCGGGCTACGCGGGGACTGGAAAAGTATATGAGTAATGAGGTGATAAAAAGTAACACGCCAAGTAACCTGTAGGTTATTGTTCTCGGCCTTAGCAACGTTTGGAACATATGCCGTCATGGCTAGGGTTACGAATAAACAACCAGTTACTTAACTGAAGGAATTATTTAGTAGGCACACAACTATTAATTTAGGTAATCTATTTTGTCTTTGAATTGCTGGTGAATGTAAATGTATCTTCTGATTGAAGTTCATTGGATGGTATTAGTATTCATGCTCTTAGTCATGTTATAATTTTATATAAATAAAGAATGTATATACTTAAGAATATATATAACTATACCTTTTTTTGTTTGGTAAACCTAATTCTCCTGTGTACAAGCTATGTTTTTATGTTTATTCTATTGTATTGACTTGTTCTGAACTGTGTCTGTGTATTTTTGGATAAATAAACAATTTTATTATTATTTATTATATAAAAAGGAAAAGGACTACCTACTCATAGTTATTAATGTTTGGTTAATTTCCTGGTATCCTTTTGGACACTCAAACATTACATCAAACAGTTAATTAAGTAGAAAATGTTATGCAGTAAAAAAGTTTGCTACAGAAATATGATTAAAACAACTATGCTATTATAGATAATCAATCATACATAACATAGTTATTTTTTCTGATAAACAATGCTTTGAAAGGCATAATACTATCAATGTTCAATATTAAAACAAACTGGACCCTGGATTTATCCATTTATTATTTTTGACATATTATTTTGTTCTTTATTTAAAAACTTGCCATAGCTATATGCTTCCTTTTTCCATTTTGGGATAGCAAATCAACTGTACTCTTACCATAGAGCCTAATTTGAATATGTAACTTTTAAATCAGCTACAAAGGAAGTCACTTTACGAAATTCATAATTATGTGCTAGGAATACAAAATTGAGGATAAAATGGTGTGTTTTGTATTTAATAGTATTTGACCTTTTATTGAACACAATAATATAAAAGGAGATTTGATATCTTATCATGACACCTAATATAGAGAATAGATAAAAACAATGATAAGAAGTGATAAAAATTAACACTCAATGCTTGTTGATTGTCATATAAATCATAAATTCAACCAGGTGGAAAATTTTTGCTATAAATAATCAGTAAAATTGCTATTTGCTATAAATATTCAGTAAAATTATTCTAATTCTGTTTTCTGTGGAAATTGCATTTGAACATAATAATTATTATGACTTTTAGTGATAAGTATACAAACAATGAAATGAAAATGAAAATTTTGTCATTGTATTACATTCAGCATTGCAACAATGATGACATGAAATATACTAAACTCAGCCCCTGTTCTGCATGGTTTTTACAACTTATCAAAACATCAAAATTTCTTTATTAAATGTAAGTTTAATATTAATGTATTATACACAAACCAACCAAAATAAATATGCTAAATGATGGTAAAAACGCTTCAAAATTCATTGTAGTTTAGAAGAACAATGCAGTCACACAGACAAGACATGAAAATAAAGTTTTATTTATAATAAATATTTATAGATAAAACAAATCCAGTAAAACAAAGCAAACAGTATGGCAAAAATAACTCCATATTAGAATTTATTTGCACATCCATTTAATTAAATTGTACCGAGCATTCTAGTTATGCTATGTGTCTTCAATAGGTTTAGATTCTCAGATTGCATCCTAACTCGCACAGATGCTGAGTAACACAATATTATGCAGTTAATTGATACTGTGATATATTGTTTTGCTATGTGAACCTGCCCTTACTGAGTCATGTAGGTAATATATAGGGCTTTATGAGATCATGTACCAAGACAGATGCTGTGTACAAGTTGGACAACAATTTGTTCAAAGGATTTTAACTTTTTAGGAATTTGACTTTGGAAGGGTACTAAAATTATGGTTTTTATTCAATGTTTCCTTAGCTGGGCTCTGGCAAAAGGCAGCAGAACAAGAAATAGTAAGTAGATATATGACCAAAATAGGTATTAATTATCGTTTACAATAATTGCTGTGATATTTTATAAATTAAATATAAAATTTCTGTAAAGTTACTTTATGTAAGATTTATAGAAGGGTTCAACGGTCTCATTGGTCAAGGTCATTTCTATTACCTATTAATTTGATTATTATTATAGTACAACAATAGTATTGTTTAAATAAATAAACTTAAAAATAGTAATAAATAAACATAGAAAAACTTTTTTACAAAAAGAAAAAACATCCAACTTCCAAAAAGACACTACAAAGTGAAAACAAGTCAGTGTTGTTGGGTTCGCATTTTCGTTTTTTGCCACCGAATTCTGACATTAATGTTATTTTTCACTTTGTAGTGTAATTTTTGGAAGTTGGTTGTTTTTTTTACGTATTTATTTTTCACTTTAAAGTTGTACTTACCCCACACAAATTTGTATAACACTACTTGTTATGTAAATATTAGTGCCAGGAAATCATTATAACATCATCAATATATTGACACCTCCATGCAATAACATCATAACTCACTTTTTGTGATTTTACAGGAGAGCGATTTTAAAGTTTGAAAAATTATAGCAAACACCCCGTACAATTTTTGAAGCTGGCTCTATTTAATATAGTTTAGGCGGACTATAAATAGGTATGGTTAAGTTGTAAAAGAAAAATTGTTTTTTTGCAATTATATTGTTGACAAAAAATATTTTTTGGATTAGTTACAATACTTTGACGTTGGTTTATTTTTAGAAACGAAAGGGAATAGAATTACAATGATAGTACAGAAAAAATTCATTTTTTTTACATAACAATGCCGTTGTAACTCAATTTTTGGAAAAAAGTGAGTTACAATGTTATTGCATGGAGGTGTCGATATAATAAGTGGGTTGGAGTGTAGGCCCTAAGATGACCCACTGAGCGCTAACTCAAAAACTCCCCAAAGTTAATAAAATTTATCTGAGACCACCCCTGAGGCATACCCTATCCATTAAAAAAAGAAATCGATTTACAATTGCCAGAGATATTGAGTAACAAACATTTAAAAAAAAACAGACAGTCGAATTGAGAACCTCCTCCTTTTTGAAGTCGGTTAAAAATATCAGAGTACTTACCTACATAACATAAATGGCCACTACAAAACAAAGAAAAAAATATTTACCTATTACAATTTTACCTATTATGACGAATTAATAAGTATTTATTTATTTTTAAGCTATACAATTTTCGCTATCATTTTCTCACACAGACTGGAAGTAGGACAGTCTTCAATGGGCTAATATTTGACTTCCTGTTAGCATTATGTACCTAATCTCCTTACCTAGAAATGCATTCTGCATTGCTTATACAGTTGAGCAGCTGTTTGCTTTTAATATTTGAACAGCCATTTCTAATTGAGAGAGGTCAGGAGGCAATCTTCACAATTTTGCTGGCCAGATCCGAATAACCCCACCCTCACGCAAATTGCTTTTTGCCCTCTTTGGCTGTTCCTTATGTGTTGGGTATCCATTATACCTTCATCCTGACGAAACATACTCGCATGGTAGACTTGTTGCAATTCTTTGTGTAAATGACTAAACAATAATCAGTATAAAGCATATTCTATCGAAATTTCTGTGTAGGTATTTATATGTTTCTGGATTACTACCTAGGGTGGCTGACCCTGTCAGCAAATCGTCGTAACCTGATTTATACCTTTTTCAAGGTCTTCGATTTTCCCTCGGACCTGTAAAGCGTTATAGGTACAATCTCAAATAAATACTTAAATCGACTCGAGTGTAAATCGTACGCTCGCGATCTTTGATCCAACCTTATTTTGTGCACAATCTTGAAATTGTAAAATCATGATTCGAAAATCATGAGGGATAATCCAACGACTTCGTCGATTATTAAGTCCAGTTTTCGGCAATGCGGTGTTTCATCTGCAGCAGAAAATTCAGACCTAGGCCAATGTAGCCTACTTAACGCACTAATAATAAAGATCTATTTCTGTTCGTCACACATTCTGATGTTTTTACAAAATCCACACGGAGCTTGAAGGTCGTGTTCAATAGAATTTGACGCATTATTACTTATACTATTTTACGAATTGATTTTCCTTCCTATTTCATTCAGACATGACTCCTTTGGTCTTATGAGAGGATTACCTATTCAAACGACTTCCAAAAGGAGGTTCTGTATTTTAAGAAGACCGCAAGTATTTACGCAATTCGCTTAAGGTACTTAACCCGTTAACCGTAAAAAAAACTAAGGCTTCCAGCTAATATCAGGCATCCATTCTCAAATTCCAGGAATGTTTTATATAGATTCGTAATTCGCAAACCGTGACCAAAGAAAAAATAAAGGAAGGACTTTATTGCAGAACTTTCAAACCAGTTCTCGTGAGCCTCTCGAACATTTTAGATTTATTTGCGGAGCTTTCCGCCACCCACCATCAAGTTTCCGAACGACTTTGAAAATGTATTACGCAGCACTTTACAAGAAAGGGATTGGAGACTCCTTTCTGAGAAATGCACGATCACAGAGTTCGTTAAGTTTACATTAACATCTAATCAGTCACGTTAATCTTTGCTCACAGAAACTTATAAAGTCTTTGACGTTGTTATTTAAAAAGTTCTGCTAAAGTATATATTTGACAGGAGGCGTAACGATGAGCGATCTCTTTCGTCGGTAGATGGATGGGTATAGACGGACAAACGAACTTAGCCATGATCCTCAAAGGGCATAGGTGTATTGTTGACCCATAGATAGCTGGTGACGGAATGAACGATTCGATCAAACGATGACACTAAAAGGCGAGGCCAATAAATTGATAGCTAAATGTATGAAAAAGGTGTGTGTCAGCTGTTTATCTGCAGTGCAGATTGTTAGAATCAACTGAAAGAAACCGGGTTTCTTTATTCTAGAATTGATTCTAATACCTATTACCTAATCCACATTGCAAACTTACTATGTAACCTCAGCCTATTTCTTCACCAAAACTGGAAGTAGACTTTCTACCTTTTGGCAACTTTTCCTGTCATTGTGAATGGAAGTCGAAACAATAGGTTTTCATTTGTGTAGCGCAAATAGGGCACGGCCTTAAAATACAGGCCCTTCTACACAACAACCCTTTTAGCGAAGGTATCTTTTGTTAAAGGTGCCTTAGTTTTCGTAGTTAAAAAAGTAATAAACTTGGAAGTTTGGATACTTTGATGATTAATCTAACTATAGAAATATCCGTGTACACCTGTCTGTTACTCAATCTAACAAATGAATCATTCCGAGTCCATTAGAAATAAGTTATTATGAAACGCGTGTCTTAGTTCTACAATCTGTGGTCTACTACAAGTCTACAACAGACTTAAAAGGGTGTAAATATTGCATCACAAATTGGCAAAACGAAACTGTCTGAAAATGCGAGTTATGGAAATTCTAATCTGATTTTCTCCGTCCACACTTGAAAATTATTTGTCACCTAAATATACCTTCTCAGAATATTACGTCTGCTATCAACTTTATCGAATGTTCATGTTATCACTGAACAATCGACTATTGGTTCGAGTATTTTACTATAGTATCGATGACGATAGCGTTTAGTAGGCTAGTGCGTTCTTAGAAACTATCTACGTTTTTACTATCGTTTAATGCCTACCTCTAGATAACCTTATGAGGCATTAACTTGCAATTACAACGTTCTAATCTTTGTAATTAAATGAAATCATAACTATACGAGCTATCTCCAGTACCGCAACGATTCTGAGCCGTTAATCCGTCCAGAATTATTAGAGATCACAGCTTCTCGCGTAGAAAGCAAATAATAACAGTTTTTTTTTTTTAATAATTCTCCGGTAATATTGCCAACAATGAGAGCCATTACCTAGACAGTTGAAACTGACATGTAATATTAAAGCAGTCAACTTTCATTTCTATGGTGCAATCAATCGAATTAGATATAGACAGCCTCGGGCACTGTTGCAAACGGTAGACAATGCGCACCCGCATACAAAACCCGCTTTGTACGTAATCAAATTAGTGTACCGGCCGTACAAATCCCACTCTTGGCCACGGACGCAACTTAACAATCTGATTGCTTTTATTAAGTGATTGATGCTGGCAGCTAAGTAGACAGATGTTTGTTTGATAAACGATTGGGACCGTGTGTGGGATTATGTAAGTCTACGGTATGTGGTTGTACTCTTTTATGTAACTATAAGCATTAGTGTGAAGCAAGATTAAGCTGGGATCTGGAGGTCTAGTTCCTAGGTTCGAAATTCCTAGTTTCAGCCATAGTTATTTGCGATTCCTACTTCGTATCACCTACGGAGATAATGAATAACACCACGATTTGACAGCTGTTGTCGCTATTCTCGAAGTGTTTTTAACAGTCCTAAAAAGTTAATTATCCGGGGGTAGGGTTCACTTCGAAGTATCGACCTGCTGTCGGACGGGTCCGTATCTTCGTCAGCGGACTAAAAGAGTAGGCGCCTGAGGTGGTATCAGACGTTGACCTCGTGTTCTTAAAATAGATCGTAAAGATGATGTGTTATTTCACATTGCTAAAGCAAAGGTTGGCAGAATAATAGCGTTTCTGCGTTCAATCGCAGTCTGTACGTGAGCTATTAATTAAGTCTGTCCTTGCTAAAACGTTCGCAACCAGTTTCTAGTGAAGCGAACCTTGGCAATAGACTGAAACGCTTGAATGAAGAAGAGGAACAAAAGTATCGTTTGCTTTGGAATTAGTTATGATTCAGCCTTCAAGTGGACCCAAAAATATAATTCATGAGTAAGGTACGGATTGCTAAAATAATCTAATTAAGGAGAAGCACTCGTGTCGAGTTCGTATTTTTAATCGCCAGCCTAATTGGGGACAAGGTATTTTGTTTTTAAGGTTTTTGTAGCCACGTTTTTTAAACTTGGCTCGCAAGATTGTCTAAGTTTCTCCTTAATTGCCTGCTAATGATCGCGTTTTTCTTTGACTTGTTATGAGTGTCCTTAGACAAATTGCTGGGATTGTGGCAGATGAATATGTATATGAAATAATTATTGTGAATAATTATCAGATAATCAGATATAAATAAACCCGAGTGGTTTAGTTGCAAACCAGATTTATTTTTAAATTATGTTACTATTTATCATGATTGTTACGAATTTTCCTTCCTTTTTGGCGCTGGGAAGGACTATTGACTATAATATTATAATTATTTTATCGAACCAAGATAAGTAAAGCCATATTTCAGAACAATCTAAGCTACAATATTACATGAAGGAAAATTATGAATAAACTATGATAGAAACTAGTTTTATTTCAGATAAGAGTTTACAGTGAAATTCGTAAAGTATAATTTTATTTAATTAACTAAATCCACAAACGACGCCACAGTTATAAAAATGTAAATTAACCGTAATTAGGGAAATTCAAAGGAAATTGCTACAAAATGCAAAAGTAGTGTCAACAGCCAAAAGCCGTGTCTGGTAAAGCGGATACAAACAGACTTAATCCAACTATCAACGACGTATTATCACATAATAAAAAATACTTACCGGTAAAACCTATTCTAATAATTTAAAAAGCAAAATATCAAATTGTTGTGGCTACTTTAGAGTCTCACTTGGTGTTACAAATATCTAAGTGTGTTTGATTTCCGCGTCCATTCGAACTAAAATGCCGTGAAATCAACATCCATCATCATCATTCATTTCACTTCATAGTCTGGGAGTTCGAAGCCCTCAGAACGCCTCACTGAAAAATTAATGTTCCCAAATTTTTTTTTTTGTTTTATCGCTGTCAGTCTGTCACTGTTAATCAAAAAAAGTCGTAAAATTCCGTTTGGAATGTAATTTTTCATTCCTCTGTTTTCTGTCTCGGTTGGACATGGCAAGGTAGGCTTTGTTTTTCAGCCTGTTTTTATCCGAACCGCTTCCGAGCCCCGTAATTGAGTCTCCATATTGCGAGCTCTCGCAAGCTTCTGTTATGAAATTTAAGAACAGCGGAAATGTAATTTAAACCTCCTTCTACTTTGACCTGCTTAATATAATCCAGAACTCCCGTGTGTCAATAAGTACACAGCGCAGCACCAAGTTCCTTATCTGAAATGAAGGTAATTTTAAACTGTAAAACTTTATGATGCGCCAGACAATTCGAAATTGTGAGAACAGGCGGCAGGCCCATTGTTATGTAATTCTATTACAGTTATTGTATGGATTGTATTTCTTTACGGTTATTGTATTTTGTCATAAATTCATAATGGTTACTGTACTGTCTGGTACTGCAGTTCGATCAAATCGATGTTTTATAATCATGACTTCGTGAAAGAAAGTTTTGTCATCAACTCAGATAGATTTCCTTAAAAATAACTGCAGCGGTTAGTACTTATCGTGTCTAGTAATAAGCCTGTAGTTCAACATTAACCTTAGAGGCCATTACTGGCAGTCAACACGACCGTGGGAACCTCGCACAAACCATCCATAAATTATGTTTGATGACAGTCTCGGTGTGCAATTGACGTAAATAATGCTGAGAATAGAAGATCTTTCTTAAAAAAAAAACAAATCTTACGTCCCAAAACAAATATTAATTTGGAACACAGTTTTGGTTCGATCACGACGCTAGTACTGCGTTGCACGTGCGTGCTAAATAACGTGTAACCTTGCGCTCCCCTCGTCCTGCAGGAACCGGTCGGTCGGCGTATACCGGAATTTCACTCGGAGACAATAGTGGATCCAGTCAGCCGAGCTCTCCCGATCCCCCCGAGATTACATCTCGCGACTGCTCACAGACGGGAAAGTAAATAATGGTCAGGGATCAAGAAATCCGGTTAGCTTCGCTCTTTACGAACCGAACTACTACATATAGATCGAATGGTAAAAAAGCACACGCTACACAGCAATATTTATGCAATAGTTACTTACGTTGCAAAAGTGTAAAGCTTGAGAAAATATGGTATCTGTTGCAAAATATACTGAAATCTTTGTAATTTCTTATCTAGAAATAAATTTCTTTAACCATAAATATTATGGGCAAGAGCAAATCGAAACTCGAACAATATGATAATCTGGAATTACAAAACGTAGTTTCTTTTTTAGTAACCTGAAGCAATAAGATACGCGTGGGTTCCATCAAGGCTGGACTGACGAGTTACAATCCGCCGAGCTACAATACGATAGATTTAAATATCCATGGCATATTTACACACTCCTAATACTAACAAGCGTATCGCACACGGTCGCGTTCAAATAGTAAATCAAATACAAGACAGCTGGTCAAGAACAAGACTATATTATTGTACTTTCTGTGAAAGTGATTGCAAAGCACTTGTTTTGATTGGTGGTACTTAGCCACTCGGGCGATAATGGATGTTATTCACGAGCACTTGAATCCTATAATAAATCACAAAGAAAAAAATAGAAGAAGCTGACTTTCTAATTTGTACTGGATGCCTCAATGCCAAGAATGGTGCAAAGTAAAACGTCCAAAACAATGTTTATTACAGAGACGCAAGCAATAAACAAACAAAGGATTTTCGAGTTAACCCACTTCCGTTTTGCCGTGTAGCCGAGATGGCTCGAAATGCTCAACTAGCCGTAACAAGAGACTATTTCCCTCACAAAGCCCTTTCAGCTCTGCCGGTTCGACCCTAGGCCGCTGAGCGTGTAAGTAATTACTGCTGTGCCCTAATTCCTGGTGCCTCTGTGATCCCGGCAAGTCAGTCGACTGACCTGTTTGCTTTCATTGCAAACTGCATCGGTTTGTTGAATCGATGAGTTTCAACCGAGAGCGTTTAATAGACGAATTTAGGTTACCATGGACAACTGGGTTGCTACGATTAAAATGGAACTTCAGCAATTTGTGAATGAAAGATAAACTGCAATAAAAACACTCCATTTTAGGTAACTTCGTTAGTAGTACGTCGAGTTACGTGACGGATGCGAGTAATACAATTATTGTACGTTTTGTGTCCGAACAATGGGGTCAAAATAATTACGCTATCAATGCCGGCAACTATTACGAATAAGAAATAGCATCGTGAGTCTAAACAATAAAGTTATTGTTGCTACGACTAGCATACGCTGTTTAGTTGCGTCATCCACTGTGCCGCGTGTTGGTGGGATCATAATCGTAACATTACTAGGGTTATTTATACATGGATGATCCCATGTTGGAACATCAAAAGGATCCATCGGCCTCCGGTATTGGAAAATTTAATTTGGAACTGTAACACGTCCCCGAAAATCTGGATCGAACTTGCGGAGAAAATTGAGTTAGCGGCAGACTCGCTAAATTAGCTTCCTTGAAATGTTCTTTTGTCTCATCAAAATTCGTTCCAACATGAAACATTTTGCTTATGAAAATTCATAACTTGGAACCTTAGCTTGGAACTAATACTTTGCTAAGGCCGTCCCTAATCAGCAGTGGTTTTGTAAATCAATGAGCTTGCATTTTGGGACGTGCTCTGGCTCATGAAAACAGAAAATCTGCAATTTTGGCAGCCTTTACTGTTGTTCAGTTTGTTGTAAGCGCGCTAATAATTTTCATCAGTCCACCATAATAAGCGCACTATTAATTTTCCCCATTATTTTACGGTTTCACATAAACCCCGGCTACGTTAGATACTGTACCATATTAGCATCTCCAGGCACTAACTAGAAAATGAGTTCACTATTCATCTCAGTCTGTTTGTTGATCAAACAGGTACCCTTTGTTTGGTAACTACACTCAAAATAGATGAGCTTTTTGTGTACCCTGGCGTGAAGAACTGAAGACCTAGTTCCAATGCATTTTACTACCTATAAATTAAACGGGATTGCTACGACCGGAAAAAAACCATGCGGAAGCGAATTTTCCAGAAAAAATCGTATTTACATAAAGCTATAGGTATGTTCCGTGTCTGTCACTAATATTCCTGCTATAAGTTTATTGGAATGGATTGCATTGAACTGGTGAACTTTCGATTGGCAGTCAATACATAGTCGTTAGGCGGTCATTATACTAGTTTTGCAGCAAATGTGGGGGTATAAGGTATTAAAACTGCTGAGTTGCAAACCAAATGACAGTAAATTCAGCAGTGACTTTAAGTTGTTGTCAACGAGCATTACAGTTACAGAATACTACCATAACTTCTTATAGCTTTTAAACACAATAATTCATCTCTTAATCTGCCATAAGCATTTCCAGTTCCACAGTGGAGAACCATGTAAATGGTGCTTTGCAAACTAACGCTATAGGAGTAAAATGAATTGCTTTCAGAATAGGAGCATTACGTAGATGTGACTGCTTTTAGGCCCCGAGTGCTACAGCAATGTAATAGGGCTGCGATTTACCGAGTTTTAGTTGTTAATTCCGGGATTTAGTGGGTGTAATTCGAAGTTTACTGACTTAGCCTAATTTTGGAGCAATTAAAACAGTTTCAACGGGAACAATTAAAGCATTTCCACCCAAGATAAGCCTTGCTAAAATTTTAAGTGCTTGCTTCCTCGGTATTTGTGTGTTTCTAAATCACCTGTCTTGTAATATTGAAGGCTTCTAAGTCGTTTTAAAATCTGCCAGCCCTAGTGATGATTTTCTCTTACCCCTTTGCGTTTTCTGCGCCCATGCTTACCACTTTATTCGAGCCCATAGTTAATGACTTGAGCTTCCTCATAAATTTACATTTATTGTTCAGACGCCAGCACATCAAGCTACCCGAAACTGTCAAATTTTCCCAATAAAATTTGAACCTTATGCTTTAGCGATAGAGTTGACAGATTATAGTAGCTTGATGTGCTGGCGTCTGTACCTACGTATGGGTTTTGTGAAGTTCATTCCCGCTGCAAATTAACATATAATATTGCAAACTTATGCCAGTTGGCACTTTCTTGGCGGAAAAGGAAAGCCGGAAAACGTTTTCTGATTTTGATAAGTTTTTTTGTTCATATTGCATTATGCTTATGCACTTACCTTCATAGTTGACCCGTGACGAACTTTTCAGTCATACATATTTCAGTGCAATTGTTTAGGAAGTGTTTGAAAACGAAATGTTTATTGTTATTGCAATAAAGCACGCGCTGGTTTCTGTTCTGTGTCACGAACGAATGTAATAAATATGCTGTTATATTTTACTTTTAAGTTATTGTTATGTTCCTATTGTTTTCAAATTATTGCTGCCGCTTTTGTAAAATAGCTGTTTTGTTGGTTCCTCAATAATTTTATAAATCTCCCGCGGTTTCGCCCGCGAGATAATAATGTCGATGAAAGTAAAGTAGTCTATGTTATTTCCCGGGGCTCAAAGTATCCCCATACTAACCAAGTTTCATCAAAATCGGTCCAGCCGTTTCGGAGATTAGCCTGAACAGACAACCCACAAAAACATTTCATGTTAAATGTTGCCAAGACGAGACCATGTAGCTCGCACTGTCAAAAAGTAATCAGATCTCATGTAGAGCCAAGCTTCTAACTCTACACGCCCTAACTCTACAAGACCTAACTTCGCAAACTACACCTTAGTCAAAATATATGGCTTCTACATGAGATCTGATTACTTTTTGACAGTGCGAGCTACATGGTCTCGTCTTGGCAACATTTAACATGAAATGTTTTTGTGGGATTTCATTTCTTTTTGTAAGTTGCTTATGATATTTAATACGAATATTTTTTCTGTTGTTCATTTTTCCGAAACAAGTCATTCCTTCATTTAAAGGGTAGGGGATGATTTACTAAAAATCCTGAAATACATATCTTATTATTTATAACAAGGACCCCTATATAAATTTTCAGACCTCTAGCATCAAAATTTACGCAAGTCTCATACAAACTTTCACCCCCTAGTTTAAGGGGTTGGGGGGTAAAAGTTTCAAGGTTTAAGATTTTTTTGTTGTTTGTGTACTATTACTAGCTCACATAACAAATTTCAGCTGTCTAGGACTTCAGGAAATACCCTAAGTGTTTTGATGATCATCAGTGAGTCAGTGACGAAATCGGGGTATTTTAGATATCAATAAAATCTAAAGTATCCAGCCGTTTCGGTGATTAGCCTGAACAAACAATCAGACAAATATTTTACAAAATTAATTTTTTGATATGAATACTGTATATTCTTTCATTTGATTTATTTGTATAGCTATAGATAAATGATTATATGCTGGTTTGGTGTTGTGTTACATGTCTACCTACATTTGTACTTTTGATTAAACAAAATGCCTATACCTAAAAAAAAGCGTATGCCTATTTAAATAATATCTATGTAAGTATGATGTAATATTAAACTGTGTAATATCAATAATAATGGATGTAAAATGTTTAAAAAAAAAAACTACTTGATACTGAGTTTTGAGTCTTGATGTGTTTATACCGTGAAAGTGACCTATCGCAGTGTTAAAAAAATACGCTTTATTAAGACATATTACGACAGTACTTTAAAATATATGTACAGCCATAACAAACAACAAAATTTCCTTGCAACTGAAAAAAAATATTCCTTACGCAATAACGCTTAAGTTTTCCTGCAACTTAATGGAGATAACTAATAAAACGTCATATAATTTATTTCAAATACTTGCGTGTGTACAAATGAGAAGATCAAACAACAGGAATAATTCTGTTTTCCTGCTCGTGTGATTTTTCACATTCAAAATAATCGTTTGCGCTAACGCTTCGTCTGCCCGAAATGACGTCATGATGTCACTAAATCATAATTTCCTCATAATATTAGTACACCATTTGTAAAACAAACAGACATATCGTCCCCGTAGAGTGAAAAGTCATTAAGTTGAAAAATTGTGTTTTGAGATAATGAGAGTTAGTTTTTGAAAATAAAAATCATCATCTCAAAACACGATTTTTCGACTGACTTTTCGCTCTACGGGGACGATATCTCTGCTAGTTTTACTAGTTTTAGAGCTTATCACGTCCGTATAAAGCACAATTTACATTATTTCTTTTGATCTCTTCTATGCAAAGTAAGGTTTCGCCTTTCCACAAAGTTAGTGCTCCCTGGTGCGCGCTTTCCTTTTGTTCTATTAATCCGACTGAAAAGGGATTCGGTATATGTGATGCCTAAAAAGGGGCTAAAATACGCCATCTTTTTCTCGTTTTACATATAATCATCATACTAATTTGATTTATTGTCTGCCAGCAGCTGTTATCTGAGTGAGTCAGAACAATAGTGTAATTAATTTACGTATTTTCATATTGATACCGCCTGTCTGAATTTAGCTCTTATGCCACTTATACTGTTATAATTATGACTTTAAAATACAACACTCATTCCACTTAATTACATACTATTCAATGCCTTTAAGATGCACGAATATGTTTTCAACTAACATTTCATATTCTTCTCTAAATCCTGCTCAAAATGTTCGTTGAAGAGTATTCGGGGCGTATTCAAACAAGAAAAGTATTTCTTATTGCAAACATAATCTGAAGATCACGGCTTGGGAATATTTACCTTTTCGGTACTCACAAAAAAGTGGGTCAAATTGATCTTAAATCCAAAAACGTACCCTACGAACACCGAAACTGGATATATGGAACTGCGGATAAATTCCTATGCGTCGCTTCCTGTGCGATACACCAAATTAATGATATCGAAATACAAATGGAAAATGAAAGAGGTATGTTACGGAGCTTTCCCGTGTTTGTGTAAATATTTATTTTCGTATGCCCTTTTGCTTTCCGATTGGGAATCTAAAAGTTGGAAAATACATTCTCGTAATGCCCGCCATTTTGCAGTGAAAAGTTCCGGCTTAACGGCAAAACCATTCTGCGTGCGGTTGAATGTTTACGGTAAAATGGAAATAAAAGTTACATTAATAACATATTTTCTACATTAGTAAGCGGGTGTTAACGTCAGTCGGGTCAATCCCTTTTATGTGCATTATAGGTATATATTTATTTATAAATCCAGTATAGGATTGTTTGTTTGACGTTATATCAATAATGGAGACGTTAGAAATTTCCTCAATTAGTATATTCAGGACGAAAGTATAGTTATACTGCTTGTGTTTTTAATATTCTCCATAAATATAAAAAAAATCTTTATTCAAAGTTACCATGAGACTCATACAGAATTGTCCGAAATCTATACTAATCTTTATGAAAATAACAGTTGGATTTGAAAAAAATCATCAAAAACATCATGATAGGTCATCACATATTTAACATCATGGTACGACCCTTGGAAGCCGAGAAAAAATAATAAACGTAAGAAAGAACGTTATGCAAAAACGAAGTATCTAATAGTGCAGACGGGCGATACGATGCGACGCGGTAGGTCAGGGGCCGAAATTTAAATATTATATGTATGACAGACGCTATTATCTGAATCAGTCTCCCTCATATGATCATAGCACACAATGAAGAAGTTTCGGAAACCGCTAACGATTCATCTTGATAAACCACTGACGCAAATGTCAAGGAATGACATGCAATATTTATTTGGTTCCGTTCCATTTATCTCTACGTTTCGCTGGGCCATGGAGGCTTTTAGCAATGTTTTGTATTCAGTTTGGGCGTCAGCTCCTAGAGTATGTAGAAGTTACTGTCGCGTTTCACTGCAGGCTTACACATTTACATCCATCATGTTTGCACACGCCTTGAATCGTTAAACTAGTTTAACTTTTAATACATTGCTCTGCCTTTGTCAAAGGAACATATTGGAAACGTTTAAAATTAAACTGCATTTGAAATTTATATTTTCGATTAGGACTTTCTATTAAAAAGGTAACATCAGACGTGTTATTATCAATGATATTAATATTTGGGCTTTCGGTAAAAAAAAAAACATTAAAAACCTCAAATCAAATAAAAAGGGTATGAAATAGGGGAATAAAGGTGGTATGGATACATACATAATGGTTGTATGCTTAATTATTTTCCTTATCTCGTTGATCACAATATTTTTGTAACAATACAATCAACATTTATTTTTCTACCAACTACAGAGTACTATCCGCCTATGCACTTAATGACTGTTGCGAAAAATCTTTTTACCTTGCACCATTTTATAGGAGTGTCTGAGGGAAAGCTTTTAGTACTTGAGTATGAGCTGCTGGTACATTTAACCATTTTATTTCAGTCCGGCTAGCTTTACTAAGCTAAACAACTAACGATAACATCATTCAACGCAAAGATTAGGTATTATAAGTTTGATGTTGTTGAAGGCAATAAAATTATTCCTGTTATAACCGAGAACAGATTGCGTTATTAAAGCTATATTAAAAGTGCTAAGAAAAGCATTAAACACTTGTGGTTGTTTGGTGAGATATAATCCAATCGTTCCTTTAGCCGATTCAGACGCTTCAGTTTTTGTTTATCTTGCCTTACATTCGACATCTATCACTCCAAGTGAAACGCCTGAACAAAATTAAATCAAAAGTGAAAAATGAACACATTAGTAAACCGATCCAATAATGTTGGATTTCGGGACTTGGCATATTTCACTCGGCTACCGAATAATCGAAAAAAACAGGTCAAGTGCGATTCGGGTTCGCGCACCGAGGGTTCCGTAGAAAGTAGATATGAAACTACAAATTTACGGTTTTCAGATTTTTTCCTTTACTTGTGCTACATGACCTTGCTTCTTGCCAAATTTCATGATTCTAAATCAACGGGATGTACCCTATACATTTTGATTCCCTTGAGAGTGTCGAAATATACGTTTTTTTTTGCGGTATAAACGGCCGTATCTTTTTTTTACGTTAACTTAGAAGTTTGACTTTTTCACAGCTTCAAGGAATCGAAGACCTGAATATATGGTTTTAATTTCAACTCGATACATCCACGCGTTCCCGAGATAAAGGGTCTTTATAGACAGACGGATGGACGGACAACACATTAATCCTATAAGGGTTCCGTTGTTTCCCTGTGAGGTACGGAACCCTAAAAATTTAATGAAAGGAGCAGACGAATGTTCATCATTATCATTTTAGCTGAAAAACGACCTACTGCTGGACATAAGTCTCTCCCAAGCACTGCCACCGATGAATGTTCATTCCTATATAATTTTTTCAGTGTCGTATGAACGTGAAATGAAACAAAATTAAACCTTCACACGAGTAAAGCGTCTGATTAGCCCTACATTACACTTTTGGTCAAAGTAAACCATACGATGACTATTTAAGAGCCTACACTACCTCAGCTAAAATTCACTCTTTATCTCGCTCGCACGATACTGCTCGCGGACTGAGTGAGAGCGAGACAGAGTGCGGTGCTAGGCGGCAGGCAGCGCCAATAGTTTAGGTATTTGCTTTTTACGGTGAAAATAATGGTAATTAAAAAAAAGTAAATAACATAAGACCTGCTTTATAGCTAGTTCGGTTAGTATACAAAGTTTCATGAGCTAATTTGAAGTATTTTTTGAATACCAGCGATTTATTGTTCGGTTTGGAGGTAACTTTGGAATTTTTTTCTATGGAGAAAATTTTATGAAATCGTGTTTTCGTCTAACATAAGACCTAACATTAATCCTCAACTTTTTCATATATTTATTTCAAAATTAATACTGCAGTGTTTTCGACAACGGAGGATCATGCTAAGCCATTTGAGGTAGTATAGGCCTTTAAGACCAAATGATGTAAGTACCAGTGGCGAAGGTACCATACAATCCGATTCCCGCCGGCTTCCCTTCGAAAATTCAGAACACACCACTCTATAGTCAATTCATCATTGAAATATAATGAAACGTTTTATTCACTTTTTTTTTTGCTCCGGCTTACCTCTGTCTTAAATTCACCCTTCGCCACTGGTAAGTACCATATTCAGACCAATAAATGATTATGATCAAAAAATGTTCGTCATGAAGAAACTTTCAATTAACTAAAGACAATTATTGTAGCTAAACAAAGTATGCGAATTTAATTAACAATGCATATACACGTTGAAATAACATTTGGCGTTATGACAAAGCAAACAGGTAGAGATTAAATTGCTTTAACGAATGTAGCTGCTTCCCGCACATCACGGAAGGGACACCACGGTAATAACATTTATGTTTGACATTCATCTCGAGAATACCTGGGATTTCAGAGTGTCCAAACATAGAGGAACGTCTGGAATACCGCAAATATTTGCTTGGACCAACCGTCCCAACTTCTGATGAAACTGGCTGGGTGGATATATGTAGAGGATATTTTTTTTAACTTGTATATTATTCTAGGCGTAGTAATTTTTCGTCTGTTATAAAAAAAATCGGCTGTTTCATAGAAAAGTGCAATAACTACGCGCTCAAAATGTATGGAACAACTAATATTTTTGCACGACTCATAATTCGAAACATTAGAGAGTGCTTTACGATCGATTTTTTTTTGCTACTGTTTCTATTGTTATACTCCTGCTAGTACACAGAACTTGCTCAATTTATATACCATTGTACAGATAATTTAATGGAGATTAATTCTGTACTTTCAAAAATAGATTTAATGCAGTAGAAAAAAACAACACAATATTTGTAAAAAAAATCTCGTCAATCAATAGTGTGAAACCTGCAAACATTATAGCTTGCAAAAATATCAATTGATTGAGTAATTTTTTTTTTATAGATTCGTTTCACTGTTATGAGGAACCCTATTATTGAAAATGGCACTTTTATTCAAAGTAGTATAATTATAATTAGTAAAAAACTGGTCAAGTGCCAGTCGGACTCGTGCACCGAGGGTTCCGTACAAATGTGTAGGTATTTAAATAGTTTATCACGGGGAAACAATAGGTTTTTTTTTTTTTGTAATGTAACTAACTACTTTACGGTTTTCGAATTTTTTCCTTTAATTGTCCTACGTGACATTGCTTCTTGCCAAATTTCATGATTCTAGGTCAACATTTTATTTTATTGCCGACGAAAAATCTCTGCGCTAGGGGACGCGCGCCTCAAAGAGATGTCAGCATAAGGAAGGGGCCCGAAAGGGCCGAAGCCTGCCGGGGCAGCGGGATTGTCCGAAAGGGTTACCGCTACCCCGGAACACAAAGGGCTAAGGAAGGAACACGGGTGGGTTTTAGTCAGTAAGAGTCTAACACTCCCTTCTGCTCCACCCAGAGCGGGAGGGGTCATTGGATGATTTCCCATCCACAAAAAAAAAAAAAAAAAAAAAAAGGGGGATAATCTTATGCTGAATTCTCGGTTACAGTTTGCGAAACATTGCTTGCCGTTTGGTTAAACATTTATCCTGTACGGAGCGTAGTACTAGTGGGGTGGTTGTAATATTACTTTTCTGTGTGATAGGTATATGGTGTTTCCCGAATTGTAATTTGCAACTTTTGCAATTTGCATTGGGAATGTATCAAATATCCATATTTGCATAGAGGAAATGATTCAAAAACGTCACGGATTCCCTTTAAATGTGACTATCAGAATTTCACTGAATAATTTACCAACGTCACATCAAACCCTTGCACTCGAAATTCACTTCACTCGAAATCAATTTGGACCAATAGCCGGGCTATTAAACGATCCGGCTATAGTCTCACTACTCGCGCTGTGAGTGCCTGGCAGTAATGAAATTAGCATAGCGCTCGTACATCATACGAGGGGAGAAAGGCCGCATTGCACAGGCCACTATCCACTACTTGTTCCACCTATTCATTCTATAAGACCGCGGACCGGCTTGAATTGCAACATGATTTTGAGTTTTATCGATAGAGTAGCTACGAAGGATCATGATACCAACGCTACTGAAAGATGATACTTCTCTTTGTAATATGTATTTAGAAAATGTAATTTATTGTTTTAATAATGCTCCGTTATTAAAACAATAAATTACATTTTCTAAGTGTGTGCTCTGAATAATAAACAGTTTTCCATGAATAGACTTCGAATAGATGCTGCACAGAATTCAAAAGCACACCCGTGAGCCATGATGTAAAAAGTGCATCAGAATTCATATTAGTAGCTAACGCATGATTACGCGCCAGCTCTTACGTTTCCAATAGCGGTTTAAAGTGCACATTATTGCACTTAATGATATTTTAACGTTTCTTGAGTCACACATAGTCCCGTTTGTTCAATTTCGTTACCGAGCGACAACCAAGTTAATGAGAATCTTGGGTGACTCATGCATTCATTACTCACGCGAGTGGTTCCGACTGGTACTTGAGGTGCTAAATAGATTTAGTGGGTACTACAGATTGTATCGGTTACCTAACCATTCTTTAGAGTTGCCCACTAGGTACGTAAGCAGAGGTTTATAGCGGATTCTTGGATACGATCACGAGCTTTGCCAACTTTTCTCATATTCTGGGACTATCTCTGAGAATCGGGAGCATTTAGCTGCAACATTTTCGTTTGTTACGCTCATCGGTTTGGTAATTTATCTTCTTCTTTATGTAAATAAAACTGAAATGCTCTTCGTTGGTAAGCGCATCTCTTGCTTTGGGTGTGGCTATTTTTTTAATAAAATGTTCCTAATAGTTTGAATTAAGATTTAATGGGAGAAAAGATTCCTGGAAAATTTTCAAATTCGGGAAACTGTCGTTTTTTCTATTAGTTTTTGTGTGAACTATTCAAATTTGGACAAGACAACGTCCGTCGGATCAGCTAGTCTTTAATAACAAGCATTAATCTTTAATATGAAACTGATGGCTATTCGTACCTCTTATGGTACAAGTTATTGAATCAATCTAAAATAGGCTTCGCCCGTAGCAAACCGAACGTGTGTTAATTGTTTTAATGTTAATTGATATGTTGCACGTGCAGTAAATAAACAAAGACAAACTCTACTATGCGTTTTACACGCATGAACTCTGTACTTTAAATTATCAAGTCTTGATAAAACTAATCGTTAAATGTTGCAATACTTTATCTGTAAAACCTATATACTTACATAAGTCTATTTTATTTAATTGTGCAATTGAATACTTATCGCTTACTCAATATGTTAAGCCGTTAACTAAGATTTTGCAAAACAATAAACAATTTTATGTGCCGTGTCAAATTGTAGCCTATGTTTTATGCAACTTCCTCTTGACTCGAAATATAATTTCTTGCATTTGAATATGGATAATGGAAATTATACTGCACGTTGTAGAATAACGATGACGGTGGCATCATCATAGAACACTGAAACCAGAGTCAATAATAGCAATGACATATTATAGGAAAGGCCCTACGGTCATCACAAAATACTTTGTTCCGGTCACGTCAGACTAATGACGTCTTATAAATCAGTCTTCTTCAAATACTATAGGTATAAACTGTAATAACGAACCTGAGGAGCAATTCTCGTAATTTATAAGAACGTTCACAGTCTGATCTCAGTCTCAATCTGTCAAAAATACTTCAAATTTCCCTACATTTTAACAAGTTTTTGACAATTTGGTTGTCGCCCAGATGAGCCTGCGACTAGATTTTGCACGTTTTAAATTACGAAAATTGACCTACTGATTTCTGCTCCATTGGAAGGATTATAAAATCATCATAGGAAACTGAAACAAGAGTCAATAATAACAATGACATATTTATAGGGAAGGCCCTATGGTCATCACATCATATATAATATACTAGATTCGGTCACGTCGGCATTATTGACGAGTTTTAAATCAGTCTTCCTCAAATACTCATAAACTGTAATGAATTATCTGTCTACTATACAGAGTCAAATTAAATTAGCTAGCGAAACTCCGGAGATGAGAATATCTAAATTCTAAACATGATAAAACAGAAAATAAATAAATTTTATGTCTTTTGTGTGGTCATCGACCGAAGTTAGTGTATTCACTTGAAAGGTCGGTTTTTTATTTAAACATTAAATTTATACTAATATTATAAAGAAGAAAGATTTGTATGTATGTTTGTAACGAATTGGCTTAAAAAGTACTGGACCGATTTTAAAAATTCATTCACCATTTGAATGCTACATTATCACTTATTAATATAGGCTTTTTTTTCTTTTTTTTCCCACCCATGCGAAGCCGGGACGGGCCGCTAGTGTTTTATATTTTATTAATTGTGTTTAGATATCGATACTCATCACGTTTGCTGAGTTTCTCTAGCTAATTTAATTTCACCTTGTATTTCTATTAATGCTTCGTAGGAATATTCTTTGTCTAGTATACAGAAACCTTTCGACAATTTCCTCCAATGGGTATCGCAGCGGTATCTAGCGGCTCTTCTCTTATCACCAGACGGTGTAATCACTGCACTGTAACGTAACATTATCTCTACTACAGTTAGTTTGTGCGCCGAATAACGATACCACCATTAGATAATACCATGTAATCTCAACCGACAACTTTTACGTTCATTTACTTTGTACTTGCACTACTTTTCACCTCGTAAAGATAATGCTGGTTGTAGTAAAAAAAGCAGTTAATTTTATAGATACTCATAAAGTAGTTACATTAGTAACAAACTCTTTGTATGGAGGAAATAAAAAAAAAATAAGTAGGCAAGTTCCGAGCATTTTACAACGAAGATTAACGTCCACGCAACCTGAAAGGAATTAAATAAATCATAACGTCAAACTCTTTCCGCGATATTTGTAATTTAAACTTCGTAAACTAAACACAAATATGTAGCCATATTTGAATGATTTTCCGCAAAATTAACCTATATTCTAAACATAACATGAGTTTACAGCGTTATCATAAACATAAAGTAGTATGATACTGTATTCGAATAAACAAAATACGTCTGCAAAGGGCGTTGACCTCCAGCATTGCATGGTGTATATGTTCTCATACGAGTACAACTCACTTGTAAAAATATTATAATAAACTAGGAATGACTGAATGTGTATGCACGCAGCGTCAGTTCATTGACTTACAAAGAAATTGAATGAGGCCATGCAAGGACTTATTGCCTCTATTATATTCGATAAGTCTCGGTATTGTATGTATCAAGTCAGAGGAAACTAACATATTGATTCTTTATATTATTATATAATTTTTTGTACCGGAAGGTAACCACAGATTCCCGAGAACAAAACTAAAACCTGCTTTAAAATGGAGCATGATTATTTTAATTACCTAACTGATAATTAAACACCACTGCCGAAACTGATTCACGGAAAACATCAAACGGAAACATTTAGGATTTGAGAAAGTAAACAAATTGACTTAGATACTTAATCTTACATTATTCGTCTTGTAAATACAAGAGCAAAGATCGTTTGAGTCAGCTGTGCGTACAAAACTAGCAGGCAATACGTCATCCTGCTGTTATTTTATTGTATAAGGAAGTTTAGTAGGTATCTGTTAATTTTACTGGGGTATGGAAAATAAATGAGTTCAACCACTCGTAGTATTATTCTACCTGCGATTTGTGAACCCAAAGAGTAAAAAGATTTCCCCTCCCCCCAATACAGTGTTCCGATGCCCATTTAGTAAACATTAACCATCAGGATTGAGCCGATTGAGGAAACCGTACAATATCTGTACTTACAAGGAAACTTACAAATGTTTTGTGACGTCACTGAAGTTCTACAAAACAAAACTGAAGTAGTATTGTCCGTGACTTAGCATTAGATTTCAACCTTGTTTCGGTTTGTAAACACTTCCTCACCGGTACGTTTAAATTATATCCACGATGGCAGACACAATCGTCTGCTTGAAATGTTTTACAGGCGTAAAGTTCAAACCACAACAATAAAGATAGCAGAACACAATTGTTAGAAGCAAACATAAACTTTGAAAGTAACAAAAACTGTGCATGAGTGTGTGTGCATCTGAAACACAAAGATTTAAATTGTTAGATTCGCCCTAACGCGTCAAAAGATAGTCGCGTTTCTGTATAATTTACACCTGTGACACAATGACGCAGTGACTTTACTTGATTGTCATGGAAACGCTTTTTAATAATGTGTGAGCTCACTCTTGTCAGTATGGACACTTTTTCACATGACTCAAGTACGGTGAGGGCAAATCTAGCGATTTAAATCGTTGCTGAAACCGCAAGATCTGAGATTAGTCAAAACACGATGTTGATGATATCACAACAATGCCTGGAAGCATTAAACACTTGTCTCAACTCACCAGTTTTTACTAGGAAAACATTGAGAAACAAAACTGAAGGCTATCTTAACGTCATCGTAGCCGAAAAACGTTTAAATTGTTTCATAAACTTCCGTTTAAGAATTCATTTCTCGTCATTGGTATTACATTTTGCTAAGAATCAAAATGTTTTATTTCACATAAACCTGCATGGGCACTTAAGAAACGTCAGAAGCTAGGTGCTCGGTTCCAATTGGTAGTTTCCTATGGAGAAGAACCGGCAAGAAACTCTACGGTTACTCTTTTAAAAATAATTGCTTTAACCTATTTTACAACTTTTTCAAATTACAGTGTTAATAGTTATGAAAAGAAAGTGTAGGCCTGTCAACAAGTACCAGGTACTTAAAAAAATAGAAAATAGTCAACAAATCTACAGTTTACAAAGTAGTGGTTGATGGTTTTGATAGTTCAATTTCTAACAATTCAATTTAATCCAGTGTATTCGTAGTATAGATTAACTATCAAGTAGGTACTTAAAGATAAAATATTAAAGGATCCATTTCTTCTAACTCATTTACCGTCACTTTACCGTGAGTGAAAACATGATAACTTGAAATGAATCCAGTCTAGACAGATAAAAGTTATATTTCATCTCGGCTGGGTATTACGATGAATGACTTCATGTATTTATACAGCCATAAGTCCTCAGTTACTCCGTCTATTTATAAAGTTCGAATAACTCTCCCGCGGTGTTTTGATTTCGCGACAGCCCTACGCTTCAACTTCAGTAACTCGTCCTCATTTCGTTGTGAAACTCATATTTTTTCGTCAAGAAATATTCTTAAAATTTTTCTGCAATAAAGGAAATTGTGTCAAGTTTTGAAGGCTCTATATTCCTTCCTTGCCTTTGAGCGCCGCTGTATTATTTGTTAAAATTAACGATGTTACGTCGGTCTGCTGCACGTAATTACTTTTCATAAAATTTTCAACAGGGAATTCGAAAAGATCTTTAGGTGGATTGCTCAAGGTAGTCCGCGAAATCCAAATTTTCGTTTTTTGCAATTTGCAAGTCAGTATTAGGCTATATGGTGATACAAATTTGATTCACGGTTGTAACAAGGATGTATTTACAGAATTACAATCATTAAAGTCATCAATACAACTCTCTAATACCAGGTAATCATAACATCATGGAATTGTCGTAGTTAGGATTACATGGTCTTATAGAGTCGTAATGATGACTGTAATGATTATAATTATATAAACACTTACTTTTTACGGCCGCGAATCAAATTTTGATCAACATTCAACCTAATACATAATTGCAAATTGCAAAAAACGTAAGAAAATTCGAATTTCGCGGGCTACCTAAGCATTCACCTTAAAGTTCGTTTTTTAATGTCAAATTACTAGTTGGGTTTAAAAAACGGACTTTAGCCGGAATTACCGTTTAATTGAATATTAAGCAGTCGAACTTGCGAAGCGTTGTTATTTCACACGGAAACACAATAACCCCTGGGTGAGTTAACGCGATAATTAAGCGAGTTACACACATGGTTAACGTGTCACCAGCTATAGTGGAACACGTGTTTTAAACGATTCATGACGTTATCTGTGGACCAACGACTCCTCTGTGAAATACACACATCAAAAGTGTCTAGGGATCAACATATATTTTTGCAATAACTTTTCTCCTGATTGATATTAATTAAAATTTTCTTTAAGGATTCATCAAATAAAGTGTTTTCGTTTGTCACAGTAACGATAAACCAAGTCACCTTTGCATTAATAAAGAAATTTGCCATTTTCCTAATAAAGGGATTTTTGACATTTGAACCACTAACACAAAAGTTCGAAAAAAAGACTGAAATAACAGTTTTCTCTAAAATTTTATTGGGTAACTTAAACAATTAATAATCCGTGTTTCTACCGCGAACACTAACAACACAAGAACATCGGTTTGGCATACTCAAAATGAGTTCATCCAAATCACGCTGTGGAATGGCCGCCCATGTTCGTTGCAACAACAAAAAAAGGTCTTCTTGCGACTGGATACCCTCCATATTCGGCAGAGCTCTTCTCTGTAGCATATCCCATGCATGCTCAATCGGGTTCAAGTCTGGCGACTGAGCAGGCCAGGGCAGGACATTGATGTTAGCTGCGGCGAGAGTCTGTCTTACAACTCTTGCGGTGTGCGGTCGTGCATTATCATGCATTAACTGAAATAAGGGACCGATTTGCACTTGTAGAGGAACGATGACGTCTGATACAATCGTCTCAGCATAAATTTGAGCGTTGAGGTTGCCTCTGATCCAAATCAACTCAGTTCTTCCGCCGATCCAAATACCCGCCCATACCATGATGGTTCCACCACTATAAGGATGGACTTCCTGGCAGGATTTTAATCGCTGTTGGCGTCCAGGGGTTCTCCAGTGTCGTATACGTCTTGTATCCGGTCTCATACCAAAACGAGACTCATCAGAAAAGCACACGAAACGCCATTGTTCTTCTGCCCAATTTCTGTGTTCAAGAGCCCATTGATATCGAATCCTACGATTGTGCATTGTTATAGGTGGTACCCGTAGCGGTCTTCGGGAATGAAGGTTCACTTCATGCAAGCGGTGTCTGACTGTTTGGTCGCTAATTAAGTTCCCTGAAGAGTGATGAAGCCTCACGGCTAACATCATGGCGGTTATTGTTGGAGCTCTTCGAGTTAAGATTTGAATGTATCGGTCTTGTCTCCGTGTGGTGCAGCGATACCGTCCTCCATGGCGCTCAGCCACGGTACCAGTGCTTCGGTAACGTGTCCAAAGTCGACTGATAACACTCTGACTTGTATTCAGAGCTAAAGCCATAGTACGTTGCCGGGAACCAGCTTCTATCATTCCCACGGCTCTGAGCATTTCTTCCCTGCTTAAATGACGTCGCCGCTCCATAATAACGTTGGTTTTAATCAGTAGTAGGGAAACAGTAGCACTAATAATGTCTTCAATGCGTTGTATGTTTTTATAGGGAAAATATTGACAGCTGATTTTCATCTTTTACTCGAATTTGATTCACAGTTCCTGATTCAAATTATGAAATGCACCAAAAAGGATCCATATAAATTTATAAAATCATAAATTTATTACAAAGCCACATCTCAATCTCAAGAAATCCGCATAAAAATGCTTGATCCCTAGACACTTTTGATGTGTGTAATAACAGAGGCAAGCCAAAAGTGTGGGACTGATTCTAATTTACTCGGCCATACTCGTAGATTGAATTTATTATTTCAATCATAGTTTTGATGCTAATATAATAATGGCTTGATACAGAAATACTAAAAGACTGAAGCTCAATGTAAAAGAAAGCTTAAAGAATGATTAAAAGACAACGCAAAGTTTATGTTTACAAATAAATCAACCGTGGAGAGGCTGGAGACGGAAAGATTACTATGTTTGTTACTTCGACCCAACTTTGAGAAACTACTCGACGCGAGAATACCAACACCAATACTTATTTGAACGGGCGACGACGACCCACGGTCTTTATTGCAGGAAAAAAATGTACGAAACAAATCTTTGGTCGGCCAACCACTCCTATTTACCCAATATATCGTGGCTAAGTAAGGCCACGTTTACGGAGACGCGGGGCGTCGCGCGTCGCGTGCAGTGTGGCGTCTCGCGGCGCGTCGTCGAATAATCGATTTTAAAATCGCTTCTCCGTGAACGCTCTCATACAATACAACGCCATCTAGCTCAGCGGACGAGGTGTTCAGGTCCTCTTTGAGGGCAGTCCTCATGCCGAGGAGTACCAGTAGAAGAGCCTTGCTCCACGTTTGGGGATGATGTTTGAAATTAGTGCGGGCCGCGCCACCCAACGCGAAGCGCGACGCGGCGTATCCGTAAATGATAACAGCCGCTGAGTCGATCGATCTCTACGCTACGCTTGTCACGGTCGGTCTGTTGATGAACCTCTCCGTGGCTCGGAAAACACATTATCCATTGGTCCCGGCTGTCATTCTTAGATCTTTGACAGTCGTTACGGGTCACCAGGAACCCGAAAGTCTGACAACCAGTGCTACCAAGGGCTATCGTATTACCCAGTATCTGGGTTTTTTAGGTTAAATAGGCAGTCGCTCCATGTAAAATGCTGGTATTCAGCTGCATCCGGTTAGACTGGAAGCCGACCCCAACATAGATGGTTGAAGCTTTAAGGCTTGGCAGATGATGAACGTGTCGTTTCTTAACCTTCGTTGAGTCATGGGATTATTAGTCAGTCACAAACCGATATTATCGAATCGTTATGCGAGTACTGACGCATCGGCTTCATTTGTTCGATATCCAAGAGTTTTTTGTAATGTTTTGGGGGTATTCCTTGTGTTCGCAAGTTTTTTGTTTTAATTAAACCCTTGGATTCAGGTGTTGTATTTTATGTTTATGTAAACGTATCATTTCGGTGAAGGTTTTGTCATAATGTAACTCAAAGCTCTGAACATAGCACTACATTAATAATTTAAGGATGCAAAGGCTGCTGATTTGCACGGTTAATTATTAATTGATTGATCGTCCGAATCCGACTACAATTAAGTTATCGAGTATCTTACTGAAATCCAAAATATAGCGGTTAATCGGTAGCCTCGCCGTTAATTTTAGGGAAAAGGAAGACCAACTATTGTAACTATGTATCTTATCGTTTTATTATCTAATTTTATTTGAGTTTAGGCCGCAGCGCCCATAGTGGCACAGAACATATAGTAGATAGGACTCTGCCTAAGTTATACCCTGACATTGCGTAACTGTTGGCCATAAATCAATGGTTGGACAAGTCTGCCCATTGATTCATGATAACGTCTATCAAACGCTGATAAAAGTATTTTAGAAATACATCAACATAATAAAATACATCATTCTAATTGATGTCGTGATATTTAATGAGTCATACGGATATCCGTATTATTAGTAGTGATTTATTTTTGTTCCTATTCGTCGGTGACTAACAATCTCAGGTCAGATGTTCCCATGTTCAATATTCCTTCGAGCTGGCTGTTATGCAATGTGATTCATTTGTGGAATGAAGAGCGATCGCTGTAGAGATGCGTACGCGCCGGGTCGAGGGTTATGGGCGGTCAGTCGACGATATTTCCTTCTTTATATTCGTTAGGGTTCGTACTGGTGTTACGCTACAGTGAATCATATTTAATTTCGTATTTTGTTGATGCAGTTTTGTGATACGGTGCGATAATCCGTAAACCATAAGCAATTACGGAACAGCATCAATCATGACTCATTGACATATATTGTATTTGGAAGTCATTAACATTCTAGGCGAGATCTGTAACTGTAATTAGTGTGATATATAGTTTTCTATGTTGAAATACAAATCCATCTATTAAACAACATTCTGCATACTAAAACAAAAACGAGTTTATCGACATCGACATTCCCTTACCAGGAATATCTGACAGGATGTCGAACTCGACACGATACGAGGGCAGAATATTAGCGATCGTTATAACACGGCCAATTTATGTTGTGCACTTGTGACCTCTAGACGTGGCCGAGAATAGAGGGCAGCGTTGTGTTGTTTTAAACACAGGATTTATATGCATGCTCGGAGGGTATACTCGTAGGTGGCGAAAATAGTGTTGGCTATTTATAACGACATCGGCATTACAGCAATACAATGTGTATTTTTAATCTGTATTCTGATAACGGGTAACATGATTTCCTTATGTTTTTTCCAACATGCGAGCTGATGAATCTATTGTTTATTTTTGCTAGCGTTGGTTTGCTCAAAATTTTGTTTCACAACGCCCGTAAAATTTGGTAACTTGTATTTTTTCTAAAGCCGTTAATAAGTACTGCAACTTCTGTTTCTAATAAATAAAGCTGCAAGTCTAGTGTCTCATGTGTCTGGGTTCATAAATTCTGTATTGAGGTCTACATTTTTTTGCTTTTATTGCCGTGGCAAGCATGTGCTGTCCACTTAACTTATCACATACTTCATCCTTAGCACGCAAGAACGTGCTCAAGTGTTGTTTTTTCTTTGGGTCAGTGTAATACGATATACTGCCTTCTTATTTTTAAATTACAAAAAGAAAAACACTGGCAGTTTACCAGACAGCTCACTGATTTGAAATCGTTATGTAGACTAAAAATTCTACGTTCCATACTTGAAAATATCTATTTTTCGCGGATTTGTAACCATAAAAAATACATCATGATTTGAAATGAGGTTGCAATTTCCGTTGAAAAAGTACCTACTATTGGTTTTTGTTCCAGTTCATAATCTCATCCTTTTTGCGAGATTTATGATGACGGTTGTCACAACTCCCAACGAAATGGGCCAAAGTGTATCTTAATATTTTCCTAGGGTCAACCTACAGAGGGCAATGTTTAATATTTCTCTTTTCTTTGTCCTCAGAGCCGTCGGTAAAACATGTCTGCTCATCAGTTATACCACAAATGCCTTCCCTGGAGAGTACATACCTACAGTGTAAGTATATGGAACTGTTGAATTTTAAACAGAAACGTTGAATTCTACAAAGTTATGCGCAGCTCGTTAGCAAAGTTTACCTAAATCAAAGAAAATGTTACAAGATGGTATTATATTATGGAGATACTTTGTAGCTGTGTGACCTATTTCGTAGCAGAATCCAGAGAAAGCTTCATCATAATGATTAAATTTGTCAAACAACGTCCAACCTTTTTGGTGGTTGCGATTCTCAGAACGCTATAAGCTCCGATTAATAATTATTTAGTATTGCTGCAGTGACTGATAAGCATATAATTTTAATTTGTTATTGAAAGAATGTTTCAATGCTGCAAAACCAGCATGACTTCTTTTTTTTTGCAAGGTCGACTAACTGCCAAAAAACGGATAGATGTTGCAAAGCCTTCAAAAATCAAGATAATTAAAGTGATCTTCAAAAACATGATTAAAATCTCCATCTAAACATCCTCAGATTCGACAACTACTCGGCGAATGTGATGGTGGACGGCAAACCCATAAACCTGGGCCTATGGGATACGGCAGGTCAGGAGGACTACGATAGGTTGCGACCGCTCTCCTACCCACAGACCGATGTCTTCCTCATATGCTTCTCGCTCGTCAACCCAGCCTCGTTCGAAAACGTCCGGGCTAAGGTGGGTCCTTAAATCATTAAGTTCATATTCTTCTTTTAATAGAATCAGCGGGGTAATTGCGTATGACACTTGCAATGCCAATGCAATTAATTGTGACAGTTCCTTCATTATCATTGGGTTATTTATATTGGAGAGTGGATGATTTTTTTAAATATATGAAACCACGGATTAGGATTTTTTTTTGGTTGTTATTGTAATTGAAAGTGAGTTACGCGAACAATGTGTTAATATTTTTGTCCACCTGGACCTTTGAGGAACGGTAGTAGACTAATACCACGAGTGTCTATTTCTTTTCATAATAATTAGAACAGTTCGACCTGGACCAGGGCTTTCTAAGTTCAGTCTTGGCTGCAATAATGAAAACCAAACCTCACTAAAAAAATGGCTGTCTCAAGTGTTGAGCCAGACAGACAAGTATAGAAATAAAATAAAACTAGTTGTGGTATTTAGTTAAGATCTTAAACTACATAATGATACAAAGATACTGTATGTATTACTTTCGTAATAGGCTAGTTTCCACCATCAATAAATTGAAAATCTATTTAATCCGTCATCGTCAGTTACAGTATTGGAAAATAATGGACACGTATTTTTTGTTTTTGTAAATCAATGATTCTTGACAAAGATAAAACGCATCAATACTCGGGAGTGGGGGCTCGTGACGTCAGAACTCGCTAAAAAATATACCAAGGTGTGACGTATTGAGAATTTTAAAAGCGTCGTATCTTCGTCAATTTTGGTTTACGTAACAAAAGAAAAAATACGGGTCAAATATTTTTTGATAATCTAACTGACGGACTAATTAGATTTTCAATTTATTGATGGTGGAAACTAGCCTATTGTTAGACCAGGGAATGTTACAGTTTCCGAGAAACAACCGTTGTTAGACTAAGGAAACTTTATGTCCATACTCGCCTGCGACGTAAGACTTTATCACGTCAAAACGTGCTGTAATAGCAAATGGTCAAATCCAAGTTCCTACTGATAACATAGTATAATATTGTAAAGTTGCCTTGCTACTGTTCTTTGTTCTGAACTTGATGCATGTCACCAATTAGTTATTTCTATGGAATTATATGGCTCATGTAATCAGGAAGTACAGAGGCCAGCAAATCAAGCTACCCAATCTGTCAAATTTCTTTGATATATTTTCAACTTTACTACAAAGGTATAAGGTTCATAATCAATTGGGAAAATTTGACAGATTGGGGTAGCTTGATGTGCTAGCCTCTGTACAATTTAACGGACAATGAAAATCTTGACGAGATATAACATTATGTTGTAAAGTAGTTGATTTAGGATTTATGTAGTACTTCCCAAGTTTTTATGAAGCGAGTAGTAGATACATTTTATCCTGCACAAGCGCAGATAGCGAGATGAACCTCATGGCTTCATGAAAGACCGTAGCACAACAGAAAACATCTGTGAAAAGCGGAAGATGGAGGAACCCTTTGCCCACCCAGAAGTGGGACAGTCTAATCATGATCTTTCTCTTGCCTTTATCCCAGTCTATTTAAGGTCGGTGCAACATTCCTTCTTCCATTCTTTATTAGTCGTTATCTCGGTAGCCACTAAATCTCGGCTGATATTATAAAAATAATGAAAAATCGTAGTATTTATTTTAGCGATCGTGGTGGTGCTGGTGACCTATGTCCAGTTGTGATGGTCTCAGTATGATGATTTTTGCTAACCAATCTTGTCTTCTGCATTTTCCAGTGGTTCCCCGAGGTGAGGCATCACTGCCCGTCGACGCCCATCATCCTGGTCGGCACCAAGCTCGATCTGCGCGAAGACAAGGATACCATTGAGAAGCTGAAGGACAAGAAACTCGCGCCCATAACTTACACACAGGTTATATTTAATCTTTAAGTTATCCCTCAGCCGGCCCTTGTCCCATGTGACTTGGGTTCGACGCAATATGTTTTTCTCTTTTTTTCTCATGTCAGCCGTCACCTTATCATTCACTCAACATTCATATTAATCACTATTTTATACAAATGTGTTTCATCGCTCCTATTCACTTACACATCCCAAGATAAACGGTTCCTTTTTATGGTTCCGTACCCAAAGAGAGCCAACGGGACTCTATCAATAAGGCTCCGCTGTCCGTCCGTCTGTCTGTCTGTCACAGGGCTGAATCTTTTGAACCATAATAGTTTATGACCGCTATAATAACAAATAAGAAAAAAAAAAACTTTTTTAACAAAAAAGAAAAACAACCGACTTCCAAAAAAACACTAAAAAGTGAAAAATAACTTTAATTTCGGAAGTCGGTGTCGTTGTTTCCGCATTTTCTTTTATTGACATCGACTTCCGAAATTATTTTTCACTTTGTAGTGTTTTTTTGGAAGTCGGTTGTTTTTTTTTTGTAATAAAGTTTTTTATTTTTCACTTTTTAGGGGGCCAGTTTCTAACTTATCTAAGTTACAAAAGTCTAATGTCAACTGCTCATCACCTTTTACAAAATATTGCTTTTCCCGATGCAGAGACGTTAATTGTTGAGGAGTTCTCCTTGTAAGAACCAGGGAAACTGGAGCTGATTGAAAAGTCACCATCAGCTGCACTTCACGATACGCATTGTGCTTAGCAACCACATTAAAGTACCTAATCGAATCGCAACCCGTGAAATATTTATTATTGAGTAGTTTCGATGGCCATCTGTGGTCTTCATCGTCAGTTCCACTTCACTGAATGCTGCTTTTTGAGAGCAAATGCACGAGTTACTATAAAAAGTACCCAAATCGCTATAGGTGTGCCTACAACATTTGAGGGTTTCCCTCGATTTCCATGGGATCCCCTCATCAGATTCCGATTTGGTGACAATAGGACCTACAATACCACCTCGGGAGCATACCCTTTCAAATAAAAAAAAAGAATTTTGAAAATCGGTCCACAATTGGCGGAGTAACCGCGTAACAAACACACAAAAAGTCAATCCTTTTTTGAAGTCGGTTAAAAATAAAATACGTTATTTTTTATCCAAACTTACAAGAAACGTGTTTTGTTTTTAAATATGTTCTGTTAAATATTGTGCGATGGTACGGAACCCTTCGTGTGCGAGTATGGCCGTTATTTTTCTTCAACTGGCGCCACTTTCTAAGATCCTCTGATATACCCATTTGTTATTTAAGCATTCTTGTCACTCCACACGTTCATCTCTACAAGCTATCTTCTGAGCCCATTATACCTCACAGCCTAGTGGCTGTAGAAAACTGTTTCTTGATGAACCACCATTGTTTATTTATTTAACATAAATAGACCCAATTACGTTGGTTAAGACAAAAATTTTATTATAATATAAAGTATACAACTACTCGACAGTCATATATACTACATCTCACAATACTTCAGACGTACTGACAAAATCTTCTATTCGTTCGCAAACACGTCACAGTCAGGCTTACCGTCAAAGAGAGCGTCGAGCACAGTGTGCGATAGACAGGAGACTATGCTCGAACGAGGGTTCGACTCCCAGGCATAGTAAACAATCTGTGTTTCGATGATGAAAGTACTGCCATAAAATCAACCCATAAACTTAATTAATAAAACCCAATAAAATGAACTGTAAATCTAAATCTGTGAAAAAAATAATAAATAATACATTTTGGTCAAGTAGGTATTGAACTTTTGTAATTAAACAGCTGATTTTTATTTTCGTGATTTCAGTGTTGGTCCCATAGTGAAAGTTGTTCAGTTCGATGGTCTAAAGCACTTCTTAAAGTTTGTCGGGTTAATTTTTTAACACCATATACAAGGTGTAACAGAATAAACGCAAGTCCTGAAAGTAGTTTGTTCATAATTGACTACGGAATCGATTTCAGTAATTTTTAATAAAGGTATTTTTTCAAAAATTATGTATTTTTTCATACTAACCGCCGATTAAGCCAAATAAAATCAAACCTTATTTCAAGGCAATAAGACTTAATTTTAATCTAATGTCAACACTATTTTCTTAATAAAAATAGCAAGCTTTAAAAAAATAAGTTTTGGTCATTGTATTATGATTTTAACTCAATACTCTAATTGGGGTGTATGAGGTTTTGCGCATTTAACGTTACACGTTGTATAATTGAAAACAAGGTAAACACAAACCTCAGCTCGGGCAATATATGTATACTTGACACTTGATGTATTTTCGTGGCGCCCTTTGTCATATCCGAGGTGGGAAGTAGCGCAGCCTGTCGCCCGCAGGATATTACAAATGTTCGCGTATAAATGTTGCGAATATTATGGCGTTCCATCTTATGCAGCTGGAATGTCATTACGTGGCAAATGGCACCTATTTGTATTGGAATGTTGTTGAAATTATATCATTGGGTATTGTGGTAAACACGAAAATTTGAATAATAATAACCTTGCGAACTATTTTCGTACTTTTCAAGCTTTCGGGGTTGATAGTTGATATTGAATTTCTTGAAATAATATTTTTATTTGATTAAATAGGAACAACGGACGAGGCCACAGTACTGCGTTGTGGCGTAGTATCGCAAAAACTACGTTGTACAATAATACTAGATTTTTACGATGCGACGCCGCAACGCTTTGTTGTGGCCTCGCCCAAAGAGCTACATTATGCATTATTATTACAAATAGAAAAACAAGTAAAATAAGTAACAAATAGCCCACAGCGCTGTTCACTTAAAAACTTGTCACTAGGAGGTGAACTGTTTATGCATGACAGCCCCAGAATATCATTTGAACCCATAATTTCTCATCTCTCATTAATTCTTCATCCATTCATTATTTTTCTCCATCCATGCATGGATTGCCACCCCTTTTTTTAAATTTTCCTACTTACGGCCAATGACGCTATTAATACACACATTAAAACATGCCTTCGAGGTTTACTCGAATTGGTTAAAAACTAGATTTTTCGAAATTAGATCAGATGCAATGACGTACATTTTGGACCTTACAAGTTCCACAAAGCAAAAAAAAAACTTCCACATCAGATTACTAATAAACTTATATCATATTCCAGGGCCTGGGTATGTCTAAAGAGATCAGCGCGGTGAAGTACCTGGAATGCTCTGCGCTCACGCAGAAGGGTTTGAAGACGGTGTTCGACGAAGCCATCCGCGCCGTGCTGTGTCCCGTGCAGCCCATCAAACCGCGGCGGAAGTGTAGACTGCTCTAAGGATTGTGTAGCACTGTCAGATAAGGTACGAACACTTTTACTAAGAAGTAACAATCATCATAAATCATTCTCCTGCCCTTAACCCAATTTATTTGGGGTCGACGCAACACGTCTTTTTCTACCATGCTTCTCTAAGAAGTAAGAATATCACGCATACATATTATTCCGCGCCGGCAATGGTGTACAGTCTGATTCAAACTTAACGGCGGCTCGAAACATGAGGCGGGTCGCTGCGCAGTAACAAATTCACTTGTCAGCGGGGGTGAGGGGTGAGGTACTGCGCAGCGTGTACCGCACTTATCGCGAGAGCCGCCATAAAGTTTGACGTGAACTATACCGTGTAATACAAATACTTTTCGCCAGAAGGTCAATTTCCGTAATTAAAAACGTTCGAAATCTAGTCGCAATCTCATCTCGACACTAAGATTGTGAGAGATTAGAATGCAATCGTTCTTAAGAATTCAGGAATGGCCCCTCTGATATGTCTAATGTAAAGAAAAAAAAAAGTACTATTGATGAAAACTTATGTGTATAGATTAACTAGCTAGATTAATAAGAGAGAAGAAAGATTAAAATAATAATTCCGAGCTATAGTTGCAAAGCGTGTGTTCTAAAGCAGACATGAGACAGACAAAGTACAAAATTAATTTTGAAACTGTTAGAACGTCGCGTTTGTCTACATGACAGAAGATTGCATTCATATTATTTCTTCAATTATAACTAAGTGCTGCTGCAAACAATGACAAAACCGTTACGTTCTTGATTGGTGTATTATGACGGATTATATCATAATGGCATTAATATTTCGTAATACGGCCCCTGGTCGCGGGCGAACCTCACCTGTACTACATTCGCGATTTATTTGCCAAAAATGTAAACAAATATGAGTTTATGGAAAAATAACTTTAAATCCTACACAATAAAGTTCAGTTTACGCTACAACTTCAAACATTTATATAACTTTTTCAATAGTGCTAGTCACTCTGAAATCAACTTATTATTGAAATAAAGTTGATATTTGTTTAACTTGAAATAGGGTAGGGGTGTGCAGCACTGCGCACTTTTACTATAAATAAGCTCTAAACCATTTTTTGCTGTGGGAAAATCCTCAGGGATGATAAATGATAACTCCCCTCGGAAACACAGTAAAATCCGGTAGACTTATTGATCGGCCTGGCAAACGATAAAGGTCGAATGATTAGAATTGCATCAATTAGTATTGACCTTCTGTCAGGTGCATCTCTCAACCTTGTAATGATCGATCTTAAGGTGTCACTTTTCGATATTTTTTCTATACAAATTTCGGGAGAATATTATTCCACTGAGCAGACACTATTTCGAACTTATGAAGCAATGGATTGGCAATTTGCTTCAAAATGATTCAGATTCCGATTGATAATGAGTTACGCAATTACTCTGTGAAATCTTCAAAACCAAGTCCGTACCGACAAAGCTCAGTTATCGAAGAGATCAATAAACTTTATTTGTAATTGATTTATGCAGTGGTTTTTTCATAAAACTCGATATTCCGAATCACTTTTCGAATTTTTTTACGCGCCTATCAGTTCGGAACGGTGTTTCTGTGCGTGAGAACTAGACGTTGTTCGTGTAGACTAGCGTCTAACTACTCATCACTGATACTAGTACTGTCGGAAACGAAGCCAGGCGAGACAGCGTGCTTTTTGGCCATGACCACCAGCGAGTTCGAGCTCGCGACTAGTTTACTCTTAATGCCCCTTTATCTTCGTTGATTGATCATTTACTGACCGATACTAAACTGTCGAAATCGATTTCTAAAAACAACTTTACCAATTCTTTTTGTGAAATAGCTTTAGTTTTTTTTACCTGACTGAAGCGAACAAACTATTGAGCCTTGAAAGGCCTTCCTCTTGAAACAATAAATGAATGCTTTCTATTTTTTTTTTTGTTTACAGATAGCGTAGTACAGACGTCGATGCCAGTGTATACAGCATAGCTTACAATAGAGCGCACCAACATCAGTATAAATGTGCATAAAACACGAGCGCTGTAACTGAATGGACTGCAATAAATGCATACATAGATGTTAATTTTTACTGTTAAAGTACGCATTATTAATTAATATGTAACGTGGGTTGGTGTGAGTGAGGTCCGTTTAATGTATAACGCTTTTTTTATATCGACCGGATATTCTCGTCACTGGCAGTTTGTAGAGGCTGCACAAAGGATGACCTTTGCCTAATGTGCTGCAGAAGTTTGTCTATGGATGCCACTGGATTCTTTATTCAAATTGTGTCGTAGTTTCATTGTCTGTATGTCGTGGAACTGTCGTAATACTTGTGAACTTCTACCTCTAGCCAATAATTCATAATGTGTACAATGTCACATTGTAGCCATACCATATCGCCGCCTGTCAGTGACTGCTAGGTAACTATCCGAGTATAACTCATATTTGGGTGCTTTATCATAACTTGACCGTCGCTATTACGAAAATGTAATTACATTCCTACATCTATGATAATTTCGGGTACAAATTGTTTAAACTTACTTCACCGTCGCTTCTGAACGGTTGTTTAAAAAAAATGGAATTGTTGAAATTTGTGTTTGCCAGAGATTATATTTTTCGATTTATTATTGCTTTTTATTTGTTTCCACATTGTTGTGTATATCAATGTTTACAGTCGACTCAAACTCGGATACATTTTCGTCCTTATGTCTAATGTGTTAAGGTTCAAATTGTATACGAGTTACAATGTCGACTTGGACTAGTGGCGTAATAAGTACAGCATTCGTTCGTAAGAAAATGGTTAATCATTAAAGTTTCATATTCATTGTATATTTAATTAATTAAAAGGTTATAATATGTACCTATGTATGATGTAAACTGTATTTCGTTTTAATACGCTACGCAGATTCCAGGATAAATTGACTTCGATGTGATTTGTAGGTTAAATGTCTTAAATAAGAACCCACTGTACTGTACAAAACTTAAAACCCAAGCACATAATCCTGCATTTACTAATTCATTCATAACGTTAAATAATTTCAAGTAATTCATGCTGTAGTCCACTTTGATTGGAGTCAGAAACTAAATGAAAAGTCATTTGGTCAACAATATGCCATTACATAAGAAAATAGCCGTTGCATTTATCAAGCTGTGTGAACATTGTATTTTGAATCTTATGCCGCCGTCACACGTAACATAATGCAATGACTATATTTCATTACTGCGTATTATTTCTCTAAATCGGCTAAAAGCTTAAGAGTATAAGCGCCTGCGTGAATGATCAATACTTAGATACATATCGTTGGTAAAGTGTAGCTATGCTATCGTGGCGTCTTTGTAATACTAGTAGCGATAGATTTGCGATTCTGATCCTAATTTATATAAGACTAGAGTCAATTTTACCATATTGACATATGAACATAGCATAAATTGTTTCGTCAAGTTTGGAATCGCAGAACTATGGCCGCTAGAGCAGTTTTCAATAAGCAACAAGATTGTATCGCAAACGTTTAGTCTTTTACGGCTAATGTGAAATCCGCACAACTACTTTTAGCATTAACCGACCGAATCGCGATGGACAGCATTCTGTTCTACAACGTTTTGTTCACCGATCATCTCGATTCGGTCGCATTACTGTCACGGGAGGCATTTTTCGCAAAAAAATGTGATAACGGGTTTAGGCTCTAATTGACTGTCTAGACATTTTTACACGGCCTCTAGATATGAGACGCTTTTTTTACCTTATACGCCTAACTTCACGATTGTCGTAGACTCTACAGATCGTTTCTTTAGTAAATAAAATGGCACTAAGTTAATTACTGTCTAAATCCACTCCTAAAATATAAATGTTATAATAAGAGAAACAGTACACGTAAGTTTGTGTTTAAGTGTGCAATTGTTGTTGCTTGTCACCGAACGCGGCACGCCGTTTATAACTAGATGCCATAGATTTTTATTCGTTTAAAAATTTATTTTACTTTTATTCTTCTGTTTCTAAATTTAAAAAAAAGCTCGAACAATTGCACAGATCATCCCTAGCGGTAAGATTTTAATGTATGTATTGTTCAGATGCAAATATTTAGAAGAATCAGCATGTAAATACCGGTAATTTAGTATTAAATACAAAAATAAAATACACACGCCATTTACTTTGGTGTAACGTTTTATACTAGATCCAATTTTTTTCACAATAAATGGACTTTCTAATGCTAATTCAAAATAAATAATTTCACTGTGTAGATGTATTCTCATATCGTAATTCGTTTATGGTTGAATGGACTAACTATATTATGTCTAGTTATAAAATATATAATTTTAATAATAGGTCAACAATATAATAAACATTTTGAGGCAGCGAAGGGGCGAAATATGTATGAAACATAAAATAATATTTTTAAACTTGAAACAGATGCGATATTATTTTGTCAAGAAGAAAAGTATGAAATATTTGTCAATATTTTTTACAACGGGTGATATGAATGAAGGCGTCATCATAACCAATTTATCAATAGCTTTGTCAAATGTATTCTATATCTACTAATCAACAGGACTATAAAAATATGTATGTTTATTAATTATTAATTTAGTATGTCCATTAGTCCAAATTTCCTTAACTATATCGCACCTTTAAAGTAAAACCGTTACTAAACGAAATTATAAAATATTACAGGAGAGCCAATATTAGACAAAAGTCACTGTTTCTTGTCAATAATATCTGAGTGCAGGGTTCTTTAAGACATATAATGAGGTCCTAGTATAACAACATTTTACAAAAATGACGAGTTTATGTTGCAATTTACGTATATTTTAAATAGATGGCATTGATAACTGAATTCATGAAAATTTTCGTTTAGTAACGGTTTTACTTTAAAGGTGCGATATATATTTTGAAGTGTATGTTAGACACGTTAATTTGTATTTGTGTTGTTGTCATCTTGTTGATTGTACTGTATTGTTGGATATGTAATCACTTATGTCATGTACTGCATTTGCTTTCATTCAAAGTAACGGCTTGTATAATATTATTATTTTTATACAAAATTGTATATGTATAGATATGCGCTGTGTCTATAATTCGATTGATATGATAGTTAGATAACGCTGTCGAGTAATTCTTCCAAATATTGTAAAGCCTCTGAATAATTCAAAATATATTTATATTAACTGTTCAAACTATGTGTTTTATTTATGTATTTATCCTATTTATATCATTTGTTTTGCTCCACACACGTCACAGGAGAAAAAAAGAATAAGAGGGATTTAGTGTGAGTGACGGAGAGAATTATATCTTTCTTCTCTCTCATGTAACGAAATGTGCCTAAACGTGACGCGTCCTTAAAATTTTACTCTCAATTCTCGTCAAATCATCGAATGGTCGTCACACGATATTTTTAATAAAAATATTTAATAACTATATCAAGTAGGTCTGTGCTCTCAGTGCAAATATTTATAAATACCGCTGACCTTAAGTAAATAATCGCAACTGTAAAGTAAGTAGATAAAAGTCGTCGTCATTGAACCATAATCACTCATATAAGTACCTACCTACAAACGGCAACGCAAATCATATTTCCAGTTTCAACTGACCTCGCATTGTATAAGTTTTTAGTACAATCAGAAGTCAGCTTATACTGGTTATCTTAAGTTTGATGTGTTGCCGTGCGTACTAATAGTACAAAGATTTTGTCTTTGTATAATTGTATCACTTACAAGTAGTAAAAAGATAAAATCGTGCATATACGCACAGCAACAATTACGCAACCTTGGTAACAGATAGCGAAACCAACTTATGATAATATAAGGATAAAATACTGTAGCTATCTATAGCTTTGTTAAGAAAACATTCACTTTTATTATAACATAGCTCGCGATTATGTACTTACTTTCATAAACAACCGAATGATAAAAAATTATACTTATGGCCTGTTTTGGCCTGAATATCCTTCTTTTCGTTCTGACGGTACATCTATGTTATCTGTTTGGACCCAGTAGATGGCCTAGTTTATTGCGGCGTGAGGCGTTGTTCACATCGTCAGGAGTGCAATGAACGGACATTTCACCATATCCTTTATCATCATTATCCCCACAGCTGAGAATAGGCCTCTCTTTTCATGTGCCAATCCTCCCTGTGCTCTGGGCCTCCATAAACAAAGTGGAGATGACAATACAACAATAAATTAAACTTCGTACTTATACCTACGTAATGACGTTCCCAGTCTGCATGCAAACATTCAATCAAATACACACATCAAAAGTGTCTAGGGATCAACATATATTTTTGCAATAACTTTTCTCCTGATTGATATTAATTAAAATTTTCTTTAAGGATTCATCAAATAAAGTGTTTTCGTTTGTCACAGTAACGATAAACCAAGTCACCTTTGCATTAATAAAGAAATTTGCCGTTTTCCTAATAAAGGGATTTTTGACATTTGAACCACTAACACAAAAGTTCGAAAAAAGACTGAAATAACAGTTTTCTCTAAAATTTTATTGGGTAACTTAAACAATTAATAATCCGTGTTTCTACCGCGAACACTAACAACACAAGAACATCGGTTTGGCATACTCAAAATGAGTTCATCCAAATCACGCTGTGGAATGGCCGCCCATGTTCGTTGCAACAACAAAAAAAGGTCTTCTTGCGACTGGATACCCTCCATATTCGGCAGAGCTCTTCTCTGTAGCATATCCCATGCATGCTCAATCGGGTTCAAGTCTGGCGACTGAGCAGGCCAGGGCAGGACATTGATGTTAGCTGCGGCGAGAGTCTGTCTTACAACTCTTGCGGTGTGCGGTCGTGCATTATCATGCATTAACTGAAATAAGGGACCGATTTGCACTTGTAGAGGAACGATGACGTCTGATACAATCGTCTCAGCATAAATTTGAGCGTTGAGGTTGCCTCTGATCCAAATCAACTCAGTTCTTCCGCCGATCCAAATACCCGCCCATACCATGATGGTTCCACCACTATAAGGATGGACTTCCTGGCAGGATTTTAATCGCTGTTGGCGTCCAGGGGTTCTCCAGTGTCGTATACGTCTTGTATCCGGTCTCATACCAAAACGAGACTCATCAGAAAAGCACACGAAACGCCATTGTTCTTCTGCCCAATTTCTGTGTTCAAGAGCCCATTGATATCGAATCCTACGATTGTGCATTGCTATAGGTGGTACCCGTAGCGGTCTTCGGGAATGAAGGTTCACTTCATGCAAGCGGTTTCTGACTGTTTGGTCGCTAATTAAGTTCCCTGAAGAGTGATGAAGCCTCACGGCTAACATCATGGCGGTTATTGTTGGAGCTCTTCGAGTTAAGATTTGAATGTATCGGTCTTGTCTCCGTGTGGTGCAGCGATACCGTCCTCCATGGCGCTCAGCCACGGTACCAGTGCTTCGGTAACGTGTCCAAAGTCGACTGATAACACTCTGACTTGTATTCAGAGCTAAAGCCACAGTACGTTGCCGGGAACCAGCTTCTATCATTCCCACGGCTCTGAGCATTTCTTCCCTGCTTAAATGACGTCGCCGCTCCATAATAACGTTGGTTTTAATCAGTAGTAGGGAAACAGTAGCACTAATAATGTCTTCAATGCGTTGTATGTTTTTATAGGGAAAATATTGACAGCTGATTTTCATCTTTTACTCGAATTTGATTCACAGTTCCTGATTCAAATTATGAAATGCACCAAAAAGGATCCATATAAATTTATAAAATCATAAATTTATTACAAAGCCACATCTCAATCTCAAGAAATCCGCATAAAAATGCTTGATCCCTAGACACTTTTGATGTGTGTATATCCAATAGTATAAGTCACTTGACATTATTTTTCATTTTTAACATTTTCTACATGATGTATCAGGTTAAAGACATCTGCGGTAATCTGCATCTGTATAAACCCAACATGTTGCCAGCTCGCTACTTCAATAACCTTCGCCAAATTTGTTCTTAAATTTTATTTCCCGGTGCGAACTAATGCATATTATGTCTTATGCTCGAGACATAAGAGTCATAAAGCGTGTCATCAGAATTAGGTAAGAAAATAATGCATGCGGAAGTTATACTACAAATGTTACGCACTCATGACAATCGAAAATTAAATATCTGCGAAAGGGATGGATGGTAATAGTTTATTTCTACTTCGCTTTGTTGCCAAAAGGCCAAAACCTGCAATAAATGGTGTGCTCGGTACACTTACCTACACCATTTTATGCAGGTTTCGGCCCTATGGCACACCCCGGACACTCCGTACAACGCGCGCAAAATAATTACCTACTACTACTACATAGCCAAATGACGTTGGTACACGTGCAAATGTGTGCGTAAATTCTAGTAGGGTTGGTTGTCGTGCGGAGCGTAAAAAAAATGGCGGGAATGACGACGACGTGACTAGAAATGACTAGTTTGATTGTTTATCTAATTAGTCGGGTTCGTAATGAAATAAAAATAATATTATAATAGTTAAGTAATAAATGTAAAACTTTTTAACAATAACTTTAATTTCGGAAGTCGGTGTCTTTGGATCTGTATTTTAGTTTATTGCCACCGACTTACGAAATTAAAGATATTTTTCACTTTGTACTTAGTGTTTTTTTGGAAGTCGGTTTTTTTTTTTGCTAAAAAGTTTTTATTTCTCGCTTTTTAGTGGGTCTGTTTATAAAGTATCTAAGTTACAATAGCCTAATGTCAACTTGCTCATCGCCTTGTACAAAATATTGCTTTTCCCGATGCAGGGACGTTAATTGTTGAGGAGTTCTCTTGGTACCTACTCCATCATCAGCTTCATTTCACCATTCGCATTGTGACGAGCATAAATTGTGCTTAGCAAACATATTAAAGTAATCGAATCGCAACCTGTGAAATACTTACTTATTATTGAGTAGTCCCGGTGGCCATCTGTGGTCTTCATCATCAGTTCCACTTCACTAAATGTTTCTATCCCAGAACAAATACCCATGCAAATAAGGTACTTAGCTAAATATGCTTACACTAAAATATTTTCGTTTAAATGACCTACTTAACTATAAATAGTCGGTTATTATATCGCATGGTATTAAAATGCGATATCTTACAAACATTTATGTAAATACAAATTCGGTAAAGCATCACAATATCGAACCATCGTGATTAAAACTCAGATAAAACTTTTAAATCGCAAAATTGTGTGTTCGTGTCAGCAGTACAGTGCTGCGGTTCATTGTGAGCGCCCCTAGCTAATGAACCGCCGATAATGTCGCGGGTGTGCGGGGTGAGGTGCGGTATCTGATGTCAGCGCGGGGTAGGGAGTGGCCATTCTGTACGAAGTACTATTAGGTATTCTGTGCCTATGGCCGAAACGGCAATGACACCGCGCCGTTGCCGCTCTTCTCGTGGTTAGTGAACCAATATTTAAATGGTATTCTTTTATGTTTACACTTTTATGCTATTTAATATCTTAGAAAAAATCACTTTTTTATTTCAACGTTAGGATTTGATAGCTCCTAAATACTCCTATGCAGTGTAGGTATGTGTGTGCTAGTATTTTCATTTATAGTTGTATCGTCGTCTCCACCTTATATATATCCAAAACCATACTTCTGGCTAATTTACCTCACAGATATCTGTCTACAAATTACTTTCTAATTTATCTTGTAAATAAATACCTATCCAGACACTAATTAAAGACCCTCAAACTACTTTAGTGTCATTAGAATCGATTTACATTGTTGGATAGCATACAAAATTGATGAATGTACAACTTTACAATACAAAGATCGTTCGGAATCGCGTCATACAGCTAAAATGCACGATTGCAGTTACCAGCTGTGTGTCAAGTCCTTGTGAACAACACATTTAGCACTCATTAATTAGGTACTTATTAACGATGGTCATTAAAGGGTCTATTGCGTATTGTAGTTCTGTAAAACCAGTGTAAGTTGACCTGACCCCTCCTCACGAACTAACTAAGTTTGAGGCGAAAAATAAAGTTCAGCGTAAACTGGATGCGAATAAAGAGTATTCACGAGACGCAATTTTGTAATCAGTCGCTTGAGTGGCGCTGCCAGTGAGCAGTCCCCTGCGTCTGTCCCGCGAATTAAAAACAACAAAATAATTAAAACGTGCAACCAAAAAAATTACTTTAATTAAATCTAAAACTTTAAAGTTCATTTTGAAAGATGTCGAAAGTGCTTCTGAGTAAGGAATTGCCTGATATTGAGGTTAGTTATTGCTATTTATATTTACCTACTAATGTTCACGTATTAGATAATTTTAAATACGTTTAAGATAAATAGTTATATCGACACTATCAATTAGGTGAACCGGTTGGTCTATCTGATAAGATAATTGATAATAACAAAAAGGTAAAAAAATAAAATTACTGGTTTTCAAGAAATGGTCGGGAAACAATAACATTTTATTCTATAGATACCTAGCTACTCGTCAATATTATAATGAATTCGTTTCATAATGTAAATAAATTAACACAATATGTAAAAATAAACACAAAGACTATTATGTGCCTAGTAATTCCGGGTAACGATTGCGGACACAATAATTAACACAGACTTGTGTGATTGGTTACGACTTATAACACAACACATTTTTGCTTCGATCGAAGCCAATGTAAAATACAGCTCTAGTTTATTTACTAGAAGTACAAGATTGTTAATTACCCTACTGCGGTGAACCTCAAAAGGAGGGTAATGATTTAGTATGGGCTCATTAGGGTGTAGTACCAACCCAATAGGTGTCTTCACTTGTTTCTCAGATTTGATTATATAGAACGTATCTAAAAATATACAGGGTTATTTGAAAAACACCAGCAACCTCTTCAAAGTTCATTGTACTCATCATTATGAACAACTTTTACTATGGGACCAAACCTGAAATCGCGAAAAAAAAATCAGCTGTTCCCTACATTTTGACGAGATAGACGAAGATAAATGTAGGGAACAGCTGATTTTTATTTCACGATTTCAGGTTTGGTTCCATATTAAAAGTTGTTCATAATGATGAGTAAAATGACCTCTTAAGAGGTTGCTGGTGTTTTTCAAATAACCCTGTATAAGTACCTACTTTTATACTAGGGGGCAAAATTTAGGGCAGCCTATACTATACAACCATCAAGCATGACAATTCTAAAGGGGGAGACAGAAATAGAACTCTTCCCGAATCTGCACGGTTCTCAACGACTATAGTATCCTCTTCTGAAAAAGAGGCGTGTCTCATAGAATCCATTGTTGATTTCGTGGCAAATATGATACGATTAGGTTCGTAATTACAATATAACTACAGATGTCAAAGGCTATCTTTTGTTAAAGATAGATGTGTGAAATATTCTTTATTATCTACACATTTGAATCAAGGTTAATATTCACATCATACATACTGTTTACGTACAGTCAGCACGGAAAAAATGAATTCATACGTCATTATTATTATTTTGGAAACAAATGATGGAGTTTATAATACACATTCATGATTTTTAATAATGACTCAATCAATCTGGCTAGCCTTTTCCCAACTATGTTGGGGTTGGCTTCCAGTCTAACCGGATGCAGCTGAACACCAGTATCTTACATGGACTGACTTCTTATGACCTTTACAAGCACAACCCAGTTAGTGGGTAAAGTCTGACCAATCTTAACACGATACCCCTTGGTAAGATAGGTTGTCAGACTTTTAGGCTTCTGACTACGTACCCGTAACGGCTGTCAAATATCTACAAATGACAGCCGGGACCAATATAGCGTCAGGTAATACCTCATTGATATAAAATTCCTGAAATGATTACTTACCTAACATAATTTTACCTAAACAAAAATATGGTTTAAGATTAGGTACCTATTCTTAATTTCAGAACCTGTTAAGGCTCAATCCGACGGTCAAGCCATACACCAACTTGGTCCCTTCAGCCCAAACGAAGAGGAACAAGCAGCATTGGAAGAGGAACGAAGACAGAAAATGTACCGTGAGTATTATCAAGATATTTTTAGCGATGCGTTTTTGTTTTTGAGTTCAGAAAACCTCTAAGAAAGAGGGCATTCACACCTAACACCTTTTATTACCTGAGAAACAAATACATACGCTCAGAGAGGCCCTAACTTAACGTTAACACACTGATAGTGATTCCAAGTCCATCAAACAGGATTGACTTAGGTACAGTCGAGTTCATTAATATATTGGCAGTGATAAAGTTTAAAAATATTATAAGCGTTAAAATGATCATATGGTTCTATACAAACTTAGACATAAATAAAATGTTAACATACATTTAAAGTTTCAAAATATTATAAGCGTTAAAATGATGCATCATTTTAGCGCTTATAATATTTTGGAACTCGACTGTACCTAAAATTAGATACTCGTCCTTTGTAAACGGCAGTTTAGTTAATACTGGCATATCTGGGATCTGGGATCTACAGATCTACTCCCTAACCAAGAAGTCCTTAGTTCCAACTAAGAATGACAATAAGATTTGACAGTAATTGTCCCTACAACCAATTTAAATAACCGTCCGAAAAAATGAATTTGACACGGTGTTGACGGTTCAACTACATTCGGACGAGCCAGTATCTTCGTCGACAGCTACGAATAGGTAATAAAAAATCAGGAAGCGTAACTATGACCAAAAACAACGAGAAATTCGGCTCCAAACTTCACTACATTGACAAAATACCTCGAGTATTCGAACAAAAGAACACACATGCAAATAAGCCAATCAGCTGCGCTCGTGGAAAGCGTTGTGTTCCGGCAAGCTCCGTGATTGGTTCTGGTGCCCGGTGGCCTTTTTGGCAACCGCGGTAAACATTTGCGTGGTGCCATTTTTGAGCTTGAGTTACATTTCTTGACTTTTATTATTCGTAGGTCGCCTGTTGATGCCAATCGTAATAGATTTACGAAAATTAGGGCTCGCTTGCACCACAAATCACTAAATGCGTTTAGAGCTAAATGTATTTAAAACATCGCTTGTTGCTGTCAATCTTCAAAGATAGCAGAAACAGAATTATGTTTTAAATAAAAAAATTGCGGTAAACGCATTTAGTGATTTGTGATGCAAGCGGGCCCTAATTTTCAACAAGTTAAGGGTGCATGCCGAAGATGCCAGGCATCGAGGTAAACCCCCAAGCAGCCCGCGATGTATCGCAGTGAGGTAGCCTCTGGTATGTGCGTGCGTGTCTAATTATCATGCATTTGTTTTACATGGAGGTGACATCGAGATAGCTGGCTAAACCGTGACCGCGAGGTATTGCAACTTGGGCATGTAATTACCCTTACATGCATCAGCGCTATTAAGCTGGGGATTTACTAAGTTCGCGTACCAAATGTCCTACGCGCACTGCTTTATGTTTGCATTATAACGGACACCACGACAAAGCAGATGCATGAAGCCCCGTTGGTCACTCATATAGTGGATATCCATCTTAACTGTATGTACGCGTACCGTGTAAGCACTGATGCATCGACATGAGTAATCATAAGCGCGCACTTATTATTCAGATTCCATGCTTATTGATTACTTAAATAGGTACTGACTAATGAAACTCTTGACGGCAGTAAGTAGCAGTCTATCTTATCTTATTACAAGATAAGATAGACTGTTTCGAAAATTAGAACTATCACATCTGAACTGACGTTTCTTAACTCGTCATATATGGGTTTAATATTATAAACGATGCTTAAAGTTAAGTGACGTTTAAACGTCAAAAATGTATGGTTAAGCAGTCGCTAATCTCTACTTAACTTTATATGTATACTATTATGTGAGAGGCTAATATCATTGGCGTAGCTAGGGATTTTGTCTAGGAGGGGCAGCCGTCCAGCTGAACGAACCAGTCATTTAATGAGAGATCATAAATGACGTCTCGTTATAAATAATCCCAACAAAAAAATTTCATGTAGGAAGTAGGTTACGCTTTTACTGTTAAAAATTATCAGAACTACAAACCTTACATCTTGGTCAAAATGTACGGCTCTAATAAAAGTGATTAAACAGTCATTCTTCAATACTGTCGATTTTTTAGGGTGAGCAAAGAAGTTTCCAGGGTAGGCAGCATTGCCTACCCTTGCCCCGGGGTATCTGCGCCCATGGCTATTATGTTATAGCTGTGGCTCGCGAATTGTGTGGTGATGATTGATAAAAGCAAGGTTATGCCGTCCGGTGCTTGAGGGTCCCTACCTAATTATACAGTAGGTAATACCTCCCGACCGATTTCGGCACGGTGGCCAATCGCAACGGTGATTAGCCAGATACGCAGGAGATATTATAGTGCACAAGCGTGTGCGTAAACACAGGTGCACTCTCTGTTCCTTTACTCTCTTACTCCGATGGGAAGGCAAGCCGACACGACCGGAGAGAGATCAGGCGCAGGACCAAAGGCTTTACGTGCTTTCCGAGGCATTAAACCGCCGGTGGTATTAAACTGTCAACTTCCAAACTCCGAGCTGTTACCAAGTATGTAATTCCTAATGGAAAGCTCAATAACACTTTTGCACGACCTGGGAACCGAACCCAGGACTCCACGCTCAGCAGTCGCGCTTGCAACCAGGAGACCAACGGGATAGTCAGTATAGAGTACTTATAATAATAATAATAATAACCCCATCGTCGTATCTCCACGTTGACGTCGTGGTGGGGCTTGCGCGCTCCGAACTCTAGGCCTGTGCCGGAAGAGTTTACTTTGCCGGAACAGGTCTAAGGTGAGGAGCCAGACCAAGAGAGATACAGAAACCCGCAGGGCACTGGGCAGCATGTGGCGAGCTGTTGGGCAGTAGCGACCCCACGGACCCTATCTCCCGGGAGAAGTCTTGTTCCTCACCTCTGGCTTGCCTTAATTGGCTGGCTGGAGTGAACACTGATGAGGAACAGAGCTCCCACCTCATTCTTGCCTTTATTGGCCGGCTTAAGTGGAGATTCGCAAGAGCAAACGTGCTCGGGGGAAGGAAGTATTCCAGTAAGTGCTCGTAGGGATCTTGACCATCTTCCGGGCTCTGGGATTGTTCTGAAAGCCGTGGAATACCTCTCCACTCCTCAAGCACCTCAGGACATGTTGCCCCCTTGTCACTACGTCACTATGTGCTAGCGACAGTTTCCGGGGGCCCATTATTGAGTGTGCAAGTCACCCCCTGCCATTTTATCCGTGTATATATAAAACATTGATCAGGCAGGGGCCATAGTTCTTCCATAGTTCTTGGTAACCAATCCACTTTAACCTCAAAAACCCATAGTACAACTTTTTATTTTTCCAATACTGCAATAGTCCTACACGAACCGAGGGTTATCCTTGGGTGCACTTTCGTAGTGCATATAGGGATAATCGTCGGTTGGTGCCACATTTCATTAAAATTTTCTAAGGGGCCTCTGCGAGTTGGCTTCGGCCCCTCGTACGCCTTCCAAAGGACCGGGACCCCATGGTCCCGAGATATATAAAATAATAATAATAATAAAGCATTTAATTCAGACCAGGTCCATATTTTGTTAGTAACAATGTAGGTACTTAAATCTAATGTTAGTATTGACAACAAAATTAAACAATGACATGAAGCCGCACCCACCTTTGCAGCATGGGGGACTCCCACCGATCAGTAAAAACACCTAGTATAGTGTTGGTACTGCCACGAACGCGAGTGAGTAGGGAGGCGCATCTTTTCCTAATGACAGCAGCAAAGCCATCCACCCGCGCCTCAGCGAACATCCCTGACGCACTGCAACGCCACGGCAGCCCCAACAATACCCTGAGTGCATTATTATATTGGACACGCAGGTCGCTGTATGCCCGCTGCGAATAACTGACCCACAGGCTGCAGGTGTAAAAAGATTGGCAAAATGCTTTAAAAAGCGTGATTTTAACCGAATTCGTACACCGTGCAAACCTGCGGGCCAGCATGTTACAACGGACAGCCAGCGACCTGCGTTCCCTTTCTATGTCCACATTATCATTTAAGTCATCGGTGACCCAGTGACCCAAATATTTACATTTAGACACCCTACGCAGAGGAGTGCCACACAGTGATATATTCGGAAATGCCGGGTAAGAAAAACCACGGGCTTTAAAGAGCATTAGTTCACTCTTCTCAACATTATATTTGAGCCCATGAGCCACCGCATACGACTCACATACCGACACCAACCTCCTCATAGCACTGATTGATGGACTCAGCAACACCATGTCGTCTGCGTAACTAAGATTATTGGTACACACTCCGTCAATATGACATCCGACCTTGGTGCTGCTGAGCTCAACAATCAGCCGGTTAATGTACAGGTTGAACAAGCGAGGCGAGCTTAACCCGCCCTGCCTCACTCCACATTCCAATCGGTACATACTCGACAAGGAACCGTTCCACCTCACACAATTGCGTTGATTGCCATACCAATACTTGAATATTGATATAACATCAATTGGCACAGAAGTTTCAGTTAACAACTTATTCCACATTACGTCATAACTGACAAGATCGAAAGCCTTCGATAGGTCCAAAAAACAGGCAAAGACAGGCGTTTTTCTATCCTTGTAGTACTGCACAGTCTGCTTGAGACACATTATAGCGTTTTCAGTGGACAACCCCGGCCTAAAGCCAAACTGAGCGTCATGCAGTATTAGATGCTTAGCCAATTGTTCATCAAGCAGACTGTCCAGCACCTTGGCTGAAACAGTTGCCAAGGATATAGGCCTGTAATTTGAGACATCAGAGGCATTCCCAGTTTTATTTTTAATAACAGGTACAGTCAACAGCAAAAGTAAATGATGAAAATCAGAAATTCAATACTAATGAACGGAGCTCGAGTCAGAACTATGTGGCGTCGAAGTGTCGTTATGTGATTGTAAATTATACCAAACAGTTATTACTTCGACGCCACACAGTTCTGACGCGAACTCCGTTCATTAATTAGTATTGAATTTCTGATTTTCATCATCTACTTTTGCTGTTGACTGTACCAGTACCACAACTGTACACATGAAACTATTTGGTAAATAACAGTGACTGATACACATATTAAAAAACATGGCAAGTACACGTGGCAAATGCACCCCAGCATATTTCAGATGTTCGATACTGAGGCCATCGTGACCTGGTGACTTACCTCTTTTCATTGATTTTACCACCGATGCAACTTCCTTAGGAGTAAAACGAACGCTAATATCCCCAGGAACGGCCTCAGCATCGACAACCCGTGTCATTCCAATAAGTGGTGACTCAACCTTAAAGTGCTGCTTAAATAAGTTTGCTATTCCTGTAGGCTCATGCACGCCCGCCACGCTCACCGGAAAACTGACCTCGGATTTAATTTATTTGTTGCCTTCCAAAATGCCCCAAATTGCTTGTCTGTCTGATTTTTAGCTATAATATCCATTTTTATTTGCTGTTCATTATCCTGGCAATATTTTAGCTTATCTTTGAAAACCTTCCTGGATTCACACATATTTGTGTGACTTATATGTTCACAGTTCATAAATATTATTTGTAATGCCGTTTAAACAAGCGAAGTAGGCACAATAAACAGTAAAACTTTCGCCTTCAGTCATATCTAATTCATGGTACAACCACAGATTACTAAACAGTTACTTCGTAAGTACAACCCAGGGGATCTACTCTCTAACGGCCGAACCAAATTACCTATCTATCACCAGTTTGTGGTAAGTCCGTCAAAAACGATACGGCCCCGTCCGAAAAGGATTCGAAATGGTTATGGAGTGTTTTTTTCCTGAAATTTTCGTATGTTTTAATAGTTATTCTGCTATGCAGGTGAAGACAAATCCAAGAAATCAAGATCATAAAGATCGGTCCTGTAGCGGTTCTTGAGTTATTTAAAATAGTGTAACTAACCCGATTTTGTTATATTTAGATAGATAACGCTTAGAATAATAACAAAAAGCATAACTGATAATGTTATCATATCACTTTATATTATAACAAAGATGATAAAAATATATATTACGATGTAGGTGGGCTAACGTCTTGTATATTTTGTTATTAGAGATACATAACTGATAAAGTGATAAGGGTAGGTTTGTAATACAAGACCTACTCCATAGCAAATAGGTACTTTTCTCTTCAAGTCTTGGCATTCCTTTCTTTATTTTTTTTTTTCTTTTCTATCAAACTTTGGAAAAACGAATTATTGCCACTCAGGATAAGGTTTAAATTCCATTGCAACCAAATTTTTAAAGGACCTATTTGTTACGATTGTTCACTGAAAAATCATATTAGAATACCTACATAGCACTAAATTAGACAGTTGGAGTAAGTAGCGATGGAATGTAAATTAACTGAGACTAGTCGTGTGCCCGATGAAATTTTCCATCGCCAAAATGACAAACTTTCATGCCCCTTTAGGAGATGATTTATTTAGTTGTATAATAGAGTATAAGTAGTATTGTATACAGGGTTATTTGTAAAACACCAGCAACCTCTTAAGAGGTCATTGTACTCATCATTATGAACAACTTTTACTCTGGGACCAAACCTGAAATTGCGAAAAAAAAACAGCTGTTCCCTACATTTTGACGAGATAGACGAAGATAAACGTAGGGAACAGCTGATTTTTATTTCGCGATTTCAGGTTTCGTCCCATAGTAAAAATTGTTCATAATGATGAGTACAATGACCTCTTAAGAGGTTGCTGGTGTTTTACAAATAACCCTGTATACTTAGGTTATGTTTTATACCCATGTGTACCTAATATTGTAAATACTAGCGGTCCGTCCCGGCTTCGCACGGGTGGAAAAAAAAGAAAAAAAAATGCCCTATAATAATCAGTGATAATGTAGCATTCAAATGGTGAAAGAATTTTTAAAATCGGTCCAGTACTTTTTGAGCCAATTCGTTACAAACATACATACAAACCTTTCCTCTTTATAATATTAAATTGTAAATATTCGTATGCCTCTTTTAGAGGTGGATGTGTCCTGAACTTATCCATATACCTACTTACCTATACCAACCAACTTTGTACCTACCATATCCGACGAATAAATCTTTTTTCTTTGAGTTTTCAAAAATCCTTAGTGCGCACCTTCGTTGCAAACTCTTGTGCAAACATGCTTTTAGCCACCCAGCGGTTTAGGCTATGCGTTGTCTGTCAGTGAAAGAATTAAAGATTTTTATTAAGTAGATTTTTTCGAAGACATGTGACATTGCCCCTGGCCCAGCAGTGGAAACTTTATTATGTTATGTATTAAGTAGATTATGAATTGAAGTACAGTAATAATTCATTCCAGGCCTGCCCAACTCTGACGAAGAACTTCGACGACATCAAACACACGACGTTGTCCGAGCGCGGCGCTTTAAAGGAAGCGGCACGATGCCTCAAGTGCGCAGACGCGCCCTGCCAGAAATCTTGTCCCACGCAGATAGATGTCAAGAGTTTTATCAGCAGCATTGCTACTAAGGTTTGTTGGCCAACTAGCACTACACAACACTAGCTAACAAAGACAAAGGAATAATTCGTCATTTGTTTTCAGAACTACTATGGAGCGGCCAAGGCGATCCTCTCTGACAATCCCCTGGGATTAACATGTGGCATGGTGTGTCCTACCAGCGACCTCTGTGTGGGGGGGTGTAACCTGCACGCTAGTGAAGAGGGCGCCATCAACATCGGTGGACTGCAGCATTTTGCTGTTGATGTAAGTTTGTGTTAAGATAATTTTGTTTAAATTGGTGTTTTAAGGTGGAAAACGTCCACTGCTGGACTAAAATCTCGTCTATGACTATCAACAATGTTATTTTCTTTCTACACCTGATGGATTCGATGAGTTTAACCTTCGACCCTATTTTTAGCAAGGTTCGTTCTACGTAACAAGCGGATTCAATGACTTTAATATTTGACCCTTAATAATAATAATAATAATAATAATATTTATTTCTCTCAAAAAGGTACAATTTGGTACATAGCTCTTAGGTTACATCAGATTTAAACCTTTGTGAGAGCTGGAGTCTATACTGGGCTCGGGACCTGTATGACAGAACTCCAGGCTCACACCCTTAAAATTTAAAATATAAAATTGCATTTACGTACACAGTATTGTGTAAGCTCTAAGTATTGAGAGGGGAATAGTTAAATATAGGAAGAAATGATTATATGCGAAGTGAGTGTTTAACAAGGTTCCACAAGGCCAAACGCGAACTAGGATTCATTTGCGTAGATGAATATTTCCGGAAATGAAATTATTTCAAGACACTTAGTATTATTTCAGTCTCTGCATAATCCAATTCCAGTAACCAACTCGTAACAGCTCTTTTACATTTTGATCTGCACATAGGATAAATATTTAAAATTTTATTAACCTTATTATAGACGTGTCCACTGAGGAACAGGAAACTACGTTGGACCGAACGACAATTTGTGCGGGTAAAGGGGCAGACAGTATGTTTTCGTCGTTGGGAGGCGACTTTACATGGGGCGTATGGTGTTGTAGAATGTGTGGTTAAAATAAGGTTAAGAATGAACAGTTTACGAACAGATAGGACCTTGCATGTTTTGTAGAGATCGGTAGTAGGAAAACGGTAAGGTAACCGCCAACCAACCTTCAGGAGTGCTCTTTGGGCACGTTCTAATTTCAACATATGAGTTTTTGCTGATCCGCCCCAGGTAACAATGCAATATTGGATAAGCGATTGGCAGAGGGCAAGGTACACCAGCCTCAGCACCGTGTTGTCCGCAACGTGACGAAGGGATTTAAAAACGTAAATTAACCTGCGCATTCGTGAAGTGATTGTGTGTATGTGGGTAGAGAAGGACAAGCAGTCGTCAATTTGGACTCCCAGGTATTTGACCAAGTTGTTACGAGAGAGGCTGGGGCAATTACAGGCTGAGAGGTGAGGAGAACTACATGAGTGGGCCGTCAAGGTGTAGGAAGAGGAAGGTTTCCCAGCGGTATTGAAGGAGAAGGTAAGATAAGCTGTTTTGTCAACATTTAAGGTAAGGAGGTTTTGAGTCAACCAATTGGTGACTTTGTTGAGTCCGAATTGTGCATACTGGAAAACTAACTCCCAGGAGTCTGCGTGGAATAATATGGCAGTATCATCGGCATAGGTGAAGATGGATGCATTCGGAAACGTTAGCCGACAGAGCTCATTGATATAAATGAGAAAAAGGGTCGGGCCGATGATGCTGCCTTGGGGGACCCCGTATGATATAGGAAGCTCGTCGCTAGTCCAGTCACCAATCTTTACACATTGTCGCCTACCCGTGAGGTAACTTTCAAAGAGAGCAAGTTGAATGCCTCTAATCCCGATTCTTTCAAGTTTGGCAATAAGATTTGGGACAGAAATCGTATCGAAGGCTTTTGCCAGGTCCAGAAAAATACCAACTACCTTCTGCTTTTTATTGAGGTTGGAAAAGATGTTAGTTGTTAGGTCTAGTACAGCATTGTTTGTGGAGATTCCGGAACGGAAACCATATTGAGAGGAAGAAAGAAGATGATTTTGCTCCAGGTACTTAACCAATCTGTTATTCATGAGCCTCTCTACTAATTTTGAAAGTGTAGGCAAAATTGATATAGGCCTGTAGTTATTCGACCGACTACTATCCCCTCCTTTATGCACAGGGTGCACTACTGCCAGCTTAAGCGCATTTGGAAAGATACCGGTAGTAAAAATCAAATTGCAAATGTGAGTGAAATGGGGGATGAGAAGATTTTTAAATTTCTTAATAAACGTTCCCGATATGCCATCAGAGCCTACCGCACAATCACCTCTCAACCCTCCGATCAATATATCCATTTCTGATTCGTCAGTACCTAGCATGACAAAACTATTGCGATACATTGGAAGATCAACGGTATGTTGCTGCGGTGAGGATGTACAGGCGGTTGGTATTTTTTCAGCCAGTTTACGTCCAACGTTAGCAAAGTACGAGTTTACTTCGTTTACAGAGCGCTCGGGTTTGGATTCTGACAGAAGAGCGTTGGCGTGAGTTTTAACTTTTGATGTAAAAGTGATAGATTTTACAGCATCCCAAAGTTTTTTACTGTTATTTTGTGTGTTAGAAATAAGGGCTTTATCGTAATTAGTTTTAGTAGTTTTTAATATTTTAGAGCAGAAATTCCTATATCTTTTAAAAGTTATTTGTAGAGTTACATTTCCGGGATGTTTTTTTAATTTCAAATGCATATTGTCTCGATTTCGTAAGCATCTAAGAAGCCCTAGAGTCATCCATGGCTTACTGAGCCTTTTACGGTTGGGCACAACTTTCAAAATGGAATTTTGTACAATGAGACGGTTAAGGGTGTTAATGAAGAAATCTGTTGCTTCATTAACATCTGGGGTGTTATAAACTGGGGAAAAATCAGTCTGTTGTAAATCTAATTTAATTTTACCAAAATCCAAAACCCGGGTCTGCCTGGCTCTTTTTGGAGAAACATTGGAACGGTTATTGTTCTCCAAGAACAACAAAACAGTGTCATGATCGGTAACCGAAGTGTTGGCGATAAAACAGAACGCCGATCTTCTCGTTTTTAAAATGAGGTGATCGATGCAGGTGTTATTTTGCCTCGTAGGAAGAGTGTGTGCTGGTAGCATACCGTGATATGCCAGCATTGTCAAGTACTCAGTCGCTCGTGAGTCATTACTGGTGTCAGAGATGTTGATGTTTATGTCACCTGTCATGATTACAGTTTTATACGAGGATACACTTTTTAGTATAATATCCATGGAGTCAACGAACGCGGAGATATTATGGACAGCAGGCGGGCGATATACTGCAATCAAGGCGGTTTCATTGTTGACTATTAATAATAAGCAATTGGCATCCTGGACCTGGGGCTCCGAAACTGAAACTTGGAGGTCGGAGCGGAAAAACACTACCACACCCTCATTCTGCGATCTATGTTGGAAGGTAGAGGCGCAGGTATAGTCATGCATTGAGGGTAGAGGAGGAGAGTTGTAAAGCCAGCATTCCGTAAGAATGATAAAATCCCAGGATGTATTACTTCTCTCCAAGAGCGTTGTCAAACCATCGAAGTTTTTACATATGCTTCGAATATTTTGAGAGAGAAGAGAGAGAGCATTATTATGCAAAATAGAAAAATCGTGGCAGTCCTCAATCACACAGGTCGCCGACTCTGCCACAGAAATACTGTCCAAGTCGGTCTGTATGTCATTTAAATTATCGAATGCGATTACAAAGATTAAACGTCAAAATAATGTGGCAGTGGTTTAAAATAGCGGCATGAGCAATGTCAAAGAACTGTAACTCCGTATTAAGGTAATTTAGCGACTTAAGTGCGTACAGAATAAAATGTCTATACATGTGGAAGCAGCTCACATCTACTGGTGCATGAAGGGAATCAAAAGGGAATGAGTTTGCGTATAACCTTGTAAAGTTTTTTGTTAGGTGTGACAATAAAAGCAGGAAAAAGAATATAATTAAGATAACAGTAATAATAGGACATGCGATATTAGTAGGCAAAATAAAAGTAACCATAATGGAACGTAGTCACAAGGCGGTGCCCACAAGTTTTTGTAGGTCGCTTTCGCGGTTCACACAAAATGGAATCGAACCCGCGGACTTTTTTATGTAAATTTTTCCGTGGCTCGACCAGCAGCTATCACATCTACCTTCTTTCTGGAGTCTGCGTCCCAAGTAGTAAAGATGCTTAGCATAAGAGGTTAGGGACTCGGTAATATAAATAGGTTTCGACGGGCCTGGCAGCTCAATACTGGCAGTTGACAGTTTATTATTACCGCTTTGCTTGTTAAAGTTCCTGGTGGCTTTTAAAACATTATCCTTCACAGTGGATGACTTAAACTCCGCTACAACAGTACCATAGGTGTGTGAGTCTTTTTTTGGTTTCAATCTATAAATATTATTGACCTCAGATGGTACAATTTCTTCCTTAATCACAGTCCCAATCCTGCAAAGGTTTTGAATTAAAGTTTCCCTACTCTCTGAGACAGAAGTAGGCAGGTTATTTATCTCAAGTAGAGCAGAGCGAGAACAGCGTTCCAGGTAGTCAACTTTGGATTCCAGAGAGGAAATCTCCCGTTTAAGGGTGGAGTTTTCTCGTTCAGTTGCTTCCAGTCGTTCCATTAGTTCGTCGTACTTTTCGCTAACAAACTCCACAGATGTTTGGATTTTTGCATTCTGTTCGGATATTTCGACCATCGAAGCTTTTAGGCAATCTAACTTTAGGTTTTGTTTTGCCTCAAAATCCGTGAACAGCTTAGTGATTTCGGATAGGAGCATCGAATTGTCCGTTTCACTATCTTCATGACACCCAACATCGCCGAGACGGCGTTTTGTTCTGCGGGATGCATTTACAAAAATATCTTTAATTCGCTCCTGATTGCCTGAAAGAGCGCTCAGTTCCGGCTCGGATGATGCTGCATGGAGATTTGAGGCCATCGGCGATATACGTTCGGGCTCAGACGGCTGTAATGCAGCATTGTTTGGCGGTGGCGGCGAGCGCTGTATGCGAGGCATCGTGATCAGCTGGGCGAGTAAAGTAAAGTCCAAGAGTACTCACGATTTTATACTTGTATATCTGTTATTATAAAGTCTCGTACGTAGCAATGTTTATCGAAGCCGCGTAACAAACCGCGCCAGCTTCGAACGTAGGGTCTTGGTGTGAGCGAGAAAGCAATTATGGACACCGTGCTGTTCCCACGGAGGCGAAGGCGGCGCGTGCGGGGCGAGGGCTCGCTGCCGGTGTTCGTCGAGGACTCGCGGCGGCAGATTATTGAATAAAATAAAACGAAGAACGTGATAGGAGATTAGGCACTTTGTCAGTAATGCTACGAACTAGAGTCGCGTATATGCAAATCAGTAAATTTAATTGGAACAGAAAAACACGTCCACTCTCAAATACGGTATCGGGCGAGAGGGCTAATAGGTTTTCGGCCCATTTATCGGCTTCCCAGTTCGTGATCGATATGCCAGAATCTTTCTTACCTGGTTGCCCTTGCTAACTTGTTATGTTAAACCCATTGAAGGTCACTGAACGAGACAGAAAAGAAGTTTTATTTTTATTAGATCTGGGCCGTTTATTGTCCCGCAAAGTGCAAAAAAAAACATTATTATTAGCAGTACAGCTTACAAATATCCATTGGCAAACATGGACACAAAAGTTGTTAAAATCACGAAACTGAGAAAAAAACAATTAATCAAGTGCAGATTTTGTCGTCCAAACCAGATTCCCCACAGCCAACTAAAATCAACTTAATTCCAGGTGTTTATGAAGATGGGCATCCCACAAACCTTGGACCCTGCCACCAAGTCTCTTCAAAACGGTGGTGATCAGAAGATCGCGTTGATCGGTGGTGGACCCGCCAGCATTAGTTGTGCCTGCTTTTTAGCTAGACTGGGCTATAAGAATATTACCGTCTATGAGAAGGAGAAGTACCTGGGTGGACTGAGGTATGTATTTATTTAGGAAAGGACCAAATAAAAAAAATCAAATAAAAAATCATTTATTTCTCCAACATAATTTACAAGAACACATTAGTGATTGGAGCCTCCCTTTGAGTAACTAATGCCTGTATTGGGAGACTCCGCTCTTCCATACCGAATATTATTGGATAAACACACAATATTTGTGTGTATGTTTATCCAATAATATGAGGAAAATAAGTTTTCTATAGAAATTTGAAATTTCTCATTGTCTCGTCTTTATATCACTGTCCTTTCAAAATATATATTTGGGAACCTAGATACTCTGTAATCCAATGGGAATAAATAAACCATATGAATATTTTTGATCTACAAATTATTTTTTTTTTTATTACGTTTGTACATGCTTCGCCGGCCCCTTAACAAGTTTCAAACAAACTTCTTTCCCACATACCCAGCGGATGTCACATTTTAGAATTGTTTTATTCATTTAAAGTGTCGGCAATACGAAGGTAGATGATTATTAAGGTGCACATTTTTATTCCTTGACTGTTACCTATACAGGGTTACCAGGGTTAGGGGACCAAACCTGAAATCGCGAAAAAAAAATTAAAAGTTCCCTACATTTTGACGAGAGAGACGAAGACAAATGTAGGGAACAGCTGATTTTTTTTTGCGATTTCAGGTTTGGTCCCATAGTAAAAGTTGTTCATAATGATGAGTACAATGACCTCTTAAGAGGTTGCTGGTGTTTTACAAATAACCCTGTATATGTCAAAGCACACATGACATGCAAACCACCTACAAAAAAATCATAGCCCTTATTTTGAGTTGTATCCTTATAGTATGACGAGCACCCTAATCGCGTAACACACTATCAATCACAATCTGAATCATTTTGAAGGATATTGCTAATCCATTGCTTCATATGTTCTAAAAATTTGTCTGCTCATCAACGTAAATAACGCAATGAATGTTGTTGAACTGTCAAATTGAAAGCCATTCCTATTTACTATCCCATACTCTCAATAAGTATGATAAAAAAAATATTATTTATTTAAAATTCCAGTTCAGCAGAGATTCCTCAATATCGCCTTCCGTTCGATGTTGTGCAGTTTGAGGTGGACCTTGTAAAGAACCTCGGAGTCAAGTTCGTCACCGGCAGGAAATTGTCTACACAAGACATAACTGTCAATGTGAGTACATAATAGTCCTCTAGACCGAATTACGACCATGGTGACCAGCGGAGACCAGCTTTCGGCGCGGGAGATATTATAGTGCAGGCGTGTTTGCGCAGACATTGGTGCATTCACTCTTATAGTCCGATGGGACGGCAATCTAACACGACAAAAGAGAGATTAGGAGCAGCACCAATGGCTTAACATGCTTTCCGTGGCACGGGGATATCGCACCTCCAACTTCAAAACTCCGGGCTGTTACTTATAAAAACCTATACCCTATTCAATTTGGCTAGAGACAAAGCTTAAACAACATTTGACTACTCTTAATAAAAAGATATTCTGTAAAATATATCAAAATCAAAACATTTATTTCTAACAAAAAAAACGTGTGATCTTCTTGTGTAACAAAAAGAAGTTGTGTATGTGTGTGTTTCGAATTTTTAAACTTACCGGATGCGAAATGCATTTAAACATAGTTTCTGACGCAGTGACGCGACACGTTTAGACTGAATAAATCACGACTGGTAACCACGAATTAGCAGATCTCACATTACAACGCGCCACACAATGGGGCGCGGGGAACGGAGCCAAATGCCCCGATTTTTATTGAATTTGTATGTAGAAATCACGCGCAGAGGCGCGTGGTAGTATGAGATCCGCCTTATGTTGCGTCCAATAGTTTGTTTCTGATTGCAGCGGATATTCAATGATTACCACTGCCATTTAATTTCTAGGGTCTACTAGAAGACGGACATGCAGCTGTGTTCCTAGGAATTGGCCTCCCGGAACCAAAAAGCATTCCAATTTTCAAAGGGCTTAACCAAGAAATGGGCTTTTATACCAGCAAGGACTTCCTACCTCTTGTATCTAAAGGAAGCAAGAAAGGTACGTGAACATAACATTATTGTTTTATAGTTAACTTATACCAGTATTATGAAATGGGGGTTATTTTCAATGTGGAGCTATTTTCTGGACCTCGTAATATGAGTTAGTTAAGCTCGTAAGTTGTGGTGGCATCTACATTGCCACAAGCGAACTACACATCACATTGGCGTCAAGTAAAATCCTGCATCGCGTAAGCAGAGTTTACAGCGTAACTAGCATTTATGTACAACGTCCCGACATGAATCATCGGGCAATAGCCCACTAGATACGACACTCATCGGATATACCGCACACAATAAGAATAAAATCAAAGGTGTACGAACTTATCGGAGCAATTGAATTCGTTCCTCCACCTTTCGCTGATAGTATTGGTCATTACAAATGTCATTTATTAATTAATAGTAATTTCAAATGCTATGACGATAATAAGCGAAAAATCGAAAACAGTTTATTAAAACCTTTGACACTACATTTACTAATCTTTACTGCAATCTAAAAGAAATTGTGGTCACCATATTTCCTGATTCAGAGAATAAAAATAAAACTCGATTTTCTTCTACAATAAAGGGTCTTTTTATTTCTTTCTGGTATCGAATTTGTTGCACAATTTTTTTCACAAAAAGAGATAATTTTGTGTTTGTCCTATCTTTCGTACGATAAGCGTAATAAAATGAAATCAAAAGAAATGGGAGGACTGAGGGCCCAAATTTTATAAAGGTTATAACTCTCAAACAACAAGATGTGGTAACCTGTTCTTGCTTTCACAAAAATTCACAATTTATTTAGTAGCATATAGGATTTCAAACAGTAGCTGTAAGTTAATGGTTTCATTTTATTTACGTAGTAAACTTTTACATGTATGAGAATTGAGGGTCCATTTTGAACGAATATATACAAAGTAGGACAGTGTTTTGCTATAATATCTTGTTTTCACAAATTTTGTTTGGCACTACCTTAGATTTTGGTATTAAGACTTTTTCTGTAGTGTCCATAGTTTATCAGGTACAGGTGGGCCCTCAATCCTCTATGTGAGAACTGAGGGCCCAACTTTACAGTCCATAATTCGCTTATTTGACTTTCACAAAATCTGATTCCAACTTTCACAATTCTTTTGGAATGTTCACTAAATCCTAAGCACATTTTCAAAGAGTTTTAACAAAGTGGCCCTCACACCACACGCACATGATATACCCATCCCTTATTGACACAACACTGATGTTACCTTGGCTACGTTTTTGGTAAATAAATGATTAATTACCTACTTAATAATAAGCGGAAACATAAAGCAGGTCTTGTATTTGGAGTTAACGGAGAAAATCATTCCAATTAAATGGTGGTTCTCATCGACTCACTTGTCATAATTAGACATCTTAAAGTTAATTATAGTTTCAGGTTTCAGGGGAAGGTCCCCAAACATTCAAAATCATTAAGCTCTTGTGTCTTCAAAGAAACTTTCCATTTCAGGTCTATGCGCTTGCAAATCTGCGCTGCCATCCTTACACGGTAACGTGATTGTCTTAGGCGCAGGCGACACTGCGTTTGACTGCGCGACCTCTGCGCTGAGATGTGGCGCTAGACGGGTGTATGTTGTGTTTAGGAAGGGAGTCACCAACATCAGGGCGGTGCCTGAAGAGGTGAGGAAAATGTTTAAATAACGTTAAAAATTGCCTTGAACACTCTTGTTCATTTTCTGTGTACATTTTTGTAAAACAAATGGTAATACTGCGCTACTTCTGCGGTAAGATGTGGCGCGATCCTCGTCATAAATGGTTCACTTATAACAGCACAATAGCAATTTTGGAAAAGACAAAAGTATAATTAAAAGGATTATAATTAATAAAAAAATTATCTTAACCTTACTTAGAAGTAAGTGTGTGACAGTGAAAAGTACTTGAATTTGCGATTACTTTTTAATATTGTTATTCTCTTCAATAATTTATAACTTTTAATTTATTTCAGGTTGACTTGGCAAAAGAAGAAAAATGCGAGTTTGTGCCGTTCATGTCTCCTAGAGAAGTCATCGTCAAGAATGGAAAGGTCTGTCCTGCAATTCATGTTGTGCTATGATAAATTTCAACAGCCATAAAAAATAATAAGTTTTTTCAAATCCGCCTTTATTTATTTTAAAAGAACATAGAAAAGGCTGCATTTCACCATTTATTATGATTTGGCACAGCAAAGTTTCATTAAGGGCATTTCTTCATACAAATCTTATCAACGTTCTGTTTCTTTGATTACAGATTGCAGCGTTAAAGATGTGTCGTACCGAACAGTTGGATGATGGAGAATGGATAGAGGATGAAGATCAAGTGATGCAACTGAAAGCTAACTTTATTATCTCTGCTTTTGGCTCTGGACTTTATGAAGCCGATGGTGAGAGTCAAATTATTTGAGTTTTGGAAAATAAGTTGTGGGTGGTTAGTTAGACGCAACAAAACAGCCATGTCTAATAAACTCGAAGCAGGAAAATCCTAATATAACGCAAGCGTTTATTTTTCTGAAATAACAATATCAAACTATTTTTTTACAATACTGTCTGTTTCCCCGCAAACAGTCACATCAGTGGGACTCAATATACATAAGTCAACAAAAAACTATTGCATGACTGAAGTGCCGTAAAAATAAGTAGGTACTTTATACGTGGAATGAGAGTGACAAACGAATCAGCGAAGTATTATATTTTATTAACAGTTACCATTTTCTTTCTTGTTCTTTGACTTATGATTAAGATGCAGAGTTGCCAATACTGGAATTCCAAAAAAGCCTTGAAAACAATATCAGAATTATCCTCTTTATTTACAGTAAAAGACGCCATGTCAGGAGTAAAACTAAACCGCTGGGGGTTGCCCGAAGTTGACGAAGCAACCATGCAGAGCAAGAGCAACCCGAAGGTGTTCGTGGGAGGAGACCTCGCGGGCGTCGCCGAGACTACGGTGGAATCCGTCAATGACGGCAAGACAGCCGCCTGGTACATGCATTGTTATTTACAGGTAAGTTTGTCATTTTGGTTCGTAATAACTGCCCAGATAGTCTAGTGGCTAGCTTATATGGCTACAGATCATGCCACTGGGTTCACCCATATAAAAAAAAGTCCGGTTGTGTCGAGGTAATCTAGAAAATCGCTTTTTGTTAATGTTTATTTATTTTTGTTCGCGTGTGAATCACTTGTAACTCGCAGTGAGACTGTTATATCTTAAAGAGATAGAAGGTCACTTTTGGGCTGTATATTTTATTATTAATTTTAAAAAATTGCATTCTATCAACAGTAGTACTAGATTTCCGATGAGCACATCAAAAACGTCCGGAAAAATAAGACCAGAAATAATGATGTGGTCTTATTTTGCAACATAGTTTTTTCAACCTTTTTGCTTAGAACTTAATTATGTTTTATTATTCCATAAATATTTTTGTTTTTATTTTTAAAATACACGCGTTTGTTTTCAATCAACGTAGTAAATATATTCCAAAAATTTTCTGTTCTGTGTTCCAAACGATAATAAATTTTATAATTGAATTTTTGGTTTAGAAACAAGTTATATGCAATCGCGGTTTGAGCGATGCGTTTTTATAATGTATATAAAATATAATTCTTAATCTAGTGCTATTGTTGATCTAAGCATTTTGCAGACACTTTTGAACTTGCAAGGAGTCGATCAGTTGGTCTAATATTTGAAGCCCGTTCAAAATAATAATTTCCTAAAAACGAATGGGCACGAAATTGCACGGTTACCGTACTTTACTAAATCTTAGAAGACACAGACCTCTGTAGACTAGTAATAGAGACTTTATAATTTCTACTTAATTCTACTCTTTTCAGGGCATACCCTTCTCAGCCCCAATAGAGCTGCCCAAGTTCCACACGCCTATCGATGACGTAGACTTGTCAGTAGAGGTATGCGGCATCAAGTTCGAGAACCCGTTCGGTTTAGCCAGCGCTCCGCCCACCACTAGTACTGCTATGATACGGAGGGCCTTCCAACAAGGCTGGGGCTTCGCTGTTACTAAGACTTTTGGACTCGATAAGGTATGTGAAGGTTTCACGGATAATTTTTGTAGTTAGTCCATCGTTATCACTTTATTTTTCGTCTTTGTTTGATGACTCTTTAAATTGTTAAATGAAATGACTGTTGAACTTCTGTGCGACTGATACTTTTGTCCGTATTGTAGTTCTCAATCACAACGTTTCTCACTGGATTAGATTGATGCGAACCACACACCACTCTGACGTCACGCAAAATCCTGCATCGCGCAAGTAGAGTTTACCAAGCGACTAGCATTTAAACAACGTCCCGACATCAATCATCAACGGTCGGAGGATCCTCCCTTTTCTATGGAGTATGAGTGAAATATACACCCCATTCTTCATACTCGTAGCTCTATACTGGTGACCCCGACGATAGTTCTATTTTGTACCTAATTCTATTGTTTAGAGATGTTTATAACGAGGTGTGGTAGTTGGTTTCTATTTAATATAGTCTAGTATAGTAACCTGAAAGTGGTAATGAGGACTAAGTTCGCCCCCTACTACATGCGAATTAAACATACTTAATTGGCAAAATTTGGATGTACGAGTACTGTAGGTACACTTCTGCCTTTCGGGGAATACAGACTTGATGTCATAATTATGTTTATTTTAAGAAAGTTTAGAGTACCGAATACCATACAATGGACCCGATTCTGTTGTTCACAAACTAAACTAAATTTAAGTTCAGTGCATCTTTTTCTTTCTATTTCATTAAGAAAAGGACAGAAGGTAAATATTAGTTAAGTCCTGTCAAATTAGTCAGCGCCTGACGCAAATTGACTTATTTTTAGTAGCCAATTTTTTAAATTTAATTTTGTTTGTGAACAACAGAATCGGGCCCAATATTTCTCCTTTCCGCCAGGACTTAGTAACCAACGTGTCACCGCGCATAGTACGCGGCGTGACGTCAGGCGAGAACTACGGCCCGGGGCAGGGCTGCTTCCTCAACATCGAGCTTATATCTGAGAAGTGTGCCGACTACTGGTGCGAGAGCATCACCGAGCTTAAGGAAGACTTCCCTAGTAAAGTAAGTATGAGAGGTTTATACAAAAATTGTCGGTTATTAAAAACAAATGTGCTGTTTCATACAAAAGTGCACGCAGTCAAAATGTATGGAACACAACAACACAACACAACAACAACACACACAACAACTGTCGAAATTCCTACGCTGCGTGTGTATAGAATCATGTGCTCGGCCACGGTAACAGTTTGCGCGTGCGCAATTATTCTTACACCGTTTCACTTGTAACTTCCAGTTTAACGGCAACTTTTTGTGTTTGAGAATCATGCACCTTGAATCATATTTATATTGAATTATTTCTGTTCCAGGTGATCATAGCATCAATAATGTGTTCGTTCAACGAGGCTGACTGGACGGAGCTCGCGCAGAAGGCGGAGGCGGCAGGCGCCGACGCGTTGGAACTGAACCTGTCGTGTCCGCACGGGATGGGCGAGTCCGGGATGGGACTCGCGTGTGGACAGGTAACAATACATACCTACTATATCCTTACATAGTATACAACAAAGTCGCCGAAATGTCTGTTCGCGCATAACTTCCGAATGACTGCACCAAATTGGATAATTATTTTTTTGTTTTGTTCGGTATTGCAAGGACAATTTAAGGTTTGTATGAAAGAAAATTTCGGAAATTCGAAAAAAAAACTGGACCCGTGCGAAATTGGGGTGGGCCGCTAGTTAATTGTAATATACAGGGTGTTCGGCAGAACGTTGAACACACGAAAATGGCAGATAGGTGGGGTCGTCTGCTACCTACCCAGCCCAAAAAAAAAATACCTAGGCCCAGTATTCATAGTTTTTATTTTTTATATTTTTGAAAAGGTTTATAATTAATTATTACTAAAATCCACATTTTTTTTTTATATGCAATGCAAAGAAAAGCTCAAAATCACGTTTTATCCCTTTTTGTAAAGTTAAATGGCTTATAACTTTTTGTCTAGTTACTATTTGCACCAAACAATAATTTTAGATGAATCCACCAATATTCGAGACAAAAACAAAAAAAAAGAGTTGCCAGTTTCGTCTATCCTACATAAAGTTCCTTCAAAGTTTTAAAACTCACGAATTTCGGTAATAAAAAAAAAAAAATTAAATTGTGGAGCCTGGGTAATTTTTTTTTGGGCTGAGTAGGTAGCAGACGATCTGCCATTTTCGTGTGTTCAACATTCTGCCGAACACCCTGTATGTGTTACCACATAATTATTCATAATCTATCTCTCGAGATTATAAAAGATGAAGGCGTTCATCAAAACGCTCCACGCATCAAATATGATTATTGTAGATGCTAATAGGTAATTGGTAGAACGGGCTGGTACACGTCAATGTGCGTATTTTGAATACGGGTGGGAAATCGATTATTCGATCCACCCCAGCTCCTCAAGGGAGGCCAGCAACGCCTTGATGTTTCTGACCGTCTTACGGAGGGTGCCTTTTTTGTGGATGGGAAATCATCAAATGACCCCCCCGCTCTGGGTGGAGCAGAAGGAAATGTAAGACTCTTACTGACTAAAACCCACCCGTGTTCCTTCCTTAGCCCTTTATGTTCCGGGGGCAGCGGTAACCCTTTCGGACAATCCCGCTGCAGAACGGATGGTGCCTGGGTCACCGAACTACACAGTCCTGTACGTGGTGACCGTCGGGCGGTTCCTCGGTCGTCCTCCATGCAGGCCTGCACAGCGGACTGTCTGTGACTGCTATGACAAAGTGGTGTTAGGTTTCACTGGCTCTATGCTCGACCTCCTTTTAACAAGTTCGTCAACTCCATGGTTACCTAGCGTTGTGTCCTTTGATCCATTGAAGGGTTATGATTGAGGCTACCCACCTTGTTGAGACGCTGATGGCACTCGTAATTAACCCAGAATCAACTGTGTAACTGTTCAGCGCTTGCAGAACAGCCATGCTGTCAGAGATTATGCGGATCTAGTGGTCCATAACTCTCCTAGTCATGATAGCTCAAGCAGCCAGAGAAAAATTAGATACCTACTAATTGATATTGTTTCTTATCATCAGGATCCCGTGCTAGTGAAAGGCATATCCGAGTGGGTGAGGAAAGCCGTCAAGATCCCGTTCTTTGTGAAGCTTACTCCGAACATCACCGACATTGTCAGCATCGCAGTGGCTGCGCATCAAGGTATGAACACTTTGCAAATGGCTGTACAGACGAATAATGCAGTCTTTGAAAAAACGCTTAGCAAATATGACATTTTCAATTCATAAGTACTTTCTGAGTTAGGTGAGGGGCCCGTGGCTAAATAACAGCCGCTCAGGTTGATCGTCCAAGTTAAGCTACACTTGCCGCGGTTGTGGATGGGTGACCATCTTTACATACCGAGGCACGGAGGGGCCGTGCCTCGGGAAGTACGTTAGGCCGTGGTCCCGGCTGTCATTCGTGGATCTTTGGCAGTCGTCACGGGTAGTCAAGAAGCCCGAAAGTCCGACAACCAGTCTTACCAAAGGGTATCGTATACCCAGTAACTGGGTTGTGGAGGTCAGAAACAGAAACCGGCATGTCCTAGAACCCAAAATTCGGTATTCAGCTGCATCCCGTTAGACTGGAAGCCGACCCCAACACAGTTGGGAAAAGGCTAGGCAGATGATGATGTAGGTACTTTCTGAAATTATCTTGGATATTACTAAGATCGGTGAAAAAAAAACATCGTTAGGAGTCTTGAATTTATCTCAACTAATACTCTAAACTGATGTCATAGAGAAAAATCATTAGTTTTTTTTTGTATGTTTGTTTGTTACGCTTTCTCGCTAAAACGACTTAACGTGGATGACTGACCATGACCTGCGGGGCAATTGCGTAACACATTATCAATCGGAATCGGTTTCATTTTGACAGTTCAACAACATTCATTGCGTTATTTACGTGTTGAGCAGACAAATTTTTCGAACATATGAAGCAATGGATTAGCAATTTGCTTCAAAATTATTTAGATTCCGCAATTAGGGTGCTGGATTAGGTTATTCTTACATAAGGGGAATGCTTCAGGTAGCCCGCGAAATTCAAATATTCTTACGTTTTTGCACCTTGCAAGTAAGTATTAGGTTGTCTGTTGATCAAGGTTTGATTCGGGGCCGTAACAAGTATATGTTTACAGAATTATAATCATTAAAGTCATCAACTCTATAAGACCAGGTAATCTTAACTACGACAATTCCATGATGTTATCAGCATCCACCTTAAGATACTTTTTATACCGATATTTCCACGGCATCGAGACTTATGCGAGTGAAACCGCGGGGGTGTAGCTAATAGTATAAGCCCGAACCCTCCAACCCATCTTGAGCAAGCGTCATCAAGGCTCGTCTGCCTTCTCTGTGTGAGAAGAGGCTTCGCCCTGCAGTAGGACAATAACAAGCCTGGTATACACATACAGTCAAACTGAGGGGCAATTCTCGTAATTTTCAAGAACGTCCACAGTCTGATCTCAGTCTCAATCTGTCAAAAATACTTCTTTCCCTATATTTTGACATTTGTTTGTCGCTGAGATGAGACTGCGACTAGATTTTGAACGTTTTAAATTACGAGAATTGGCCTACTGATGTCAATGAAAGTGTACTTCGTCGCAGTAAGGGCGCTTATCGTATATTCAATCGTAGCTACGGTTGACCGTACTTTCAATTAGGCAAGACATTGTAATGATGATCCAAGTGGAAAGGTGTACTGTGTAAGTCGAACCTCGTAAAGTCGACCTACCTCGACGGAATGGCAGCTGGCAGATGTGGAGCCGAGTCACAAACTATGCTCCACCTCTTATCCTGTCCTCTGTGCCCCAAGACATTCAGCCAAAGTGACCTCTGCGCTGCCACCGATAACGCCGTGAAAGTGGCGAAGTTTTGGGCTAACAAAATTTGAATAATCGCCGTGCCAACGAACACACAGCCTTGTCTCAAAACATGATTATGAAAATGTATTATGTTAACAGGTGGCGCGAGCGGTGTGTCAGCCATCAACACAGTATCTGGCTTGATGTCAGTCAAAGCTGATGCCACACCCTGGCCGGCAGTCGGTAAGGGAATCATTTTATTTATTAAAACTTTATGTCCAGACTCCAGCACATCAAGCTACTACAATCTGTCAAATTTCTATAATAGATTTTCAACATTATCACTGAAGCATAAGGTTCAAAGTTGATTGGGAAAACTTGACAGTTTCGGGTAGCTTGATGTGCTGCCAGTCTGTACGAGTAAAAAAATACTTTACAAAAACGAACTTAATAGTCCACCTTTGTACAGACGCCAGCAGGTCAACCTACCCTAATCTGTCAAATTTGTTTGATAGATTTTCAACTTTAGTACAAAGGAATAAGGTTCATGTTCAATTGGGAAAATCTGTATATTAATTGGTATTTTTAATTTTTTCCACTGGCAAGCTTACCCCCTCTTTTCTATTATACGCACACTATCGAGGTATGTGGCTTCAAATAGATGGACTATCTTGAAAGACCACATACTTTGAAGATGCCTGAAATTGCAACCCTCAGAACCATTATCCTCCTCTTATATTTTTCAAAGGAGTTGTGGAGGAGGTGTTTTTACATCTCAGCTGTCCCTTGCTTTCTTAAAGTCTACAGATCTGCTTGATTTTTGACGATCGTCACGTGTTTTATTTCGTACGTCTTCGTCATGAGGAAGCCAGGAGTAATAAGGAAAACAGTCGAAAATCTGTAAGCACCTTAAGTGTCAAAACCTTTAAAATGGTAATTATTTACGAGAACACCATATCGTTCAACAGGTGTAGAAAAACACACGACATACGGCGGTGTATCGGGCAACGCGACTCGTCCAATGGGCTTGAAGGCAGTGTCGGCTATCGGGAACAAGTTGCCCGGTTTCCCTATACTGGGCATCGGCGGTATCGACTCTGCCGAGTCTGCGCTACAGTTCATTATGTGCGGAGCGCCCGTTGTTCAGGTAAACTATGTCTATAAGAGTTTATGACAGTTTGTGCGTTTAATTTTACACGTTCTGATGTTAATATTTCACTCTCACTGCTAGAAGTCATCTTTTATTCAATTTGTGTGAATCAAAATTAAACTTGTCTCCAATGCCGCGTCGGCAGGCGCGCTTTTTTATTACCGGCGGACTAAATCGATGCGTTAATTATTGTGTTAAATTTTTTTAATAAATTGTGTTCCAAATTCAAAAGTCATTTCGTCACTGTTATTAAGTGCGCCGGAATGGCCCATTTTGCTTGCACTTATCGAGGAACCCTTTGGCTCTTTACGAATAGATGAATGAAAAATAATTTATCATTTTATGAAACAAAATTTTCGCATTTATAATATTATGTCCCTACATTATACATCCCTATGTATGACAGATTGAAGTTGAAGAACATCGGGGTCACAAAGACAGACACAACATGCTTTAAGTAAGCTACAAATTGTTTCTATCTACATAATAATATAAATTAGACATCTTTTTTCTTCTTCTCCAGATCTGCAGCGCTGTCCAGAACCAAGACTTCACAGTAGCTGAGGACTACATAACTGGTCTGAAGGCTCTCCTATACTTAAGGTCCAGAGGTCTCGAAGGCTGGATGGGCCAGTCACCACCCACCTTCAAGCATCAGAAGGGAAAACCTGTTCAAACGCTTTACGACGAAAATGGCAAGGTAAATATTGTACTTCATGGCTTTTATTTTCGTTAGCCTATATATTCTATATATTACTATATTGCTATAGTCAGTTTATCTTTAACTTGACGAAGGTTGATATTTTGTCAGGTTTTCTCAATGTGGGGATCGAACTTTTCACTTATGACAAAAACCATAAATATTTTGTCATTTTTGACAGTAGATACATTTTGTATACTCATAATTAATCCTTTTTCAATTGTATTTTCCAGGTATTAGCCCACTTCGGACCATACAGCAGAAAGCGCGAAGAGTTACTCCACGAAGCCAGACTAAAATCAGACTTATTGGCAGACAATAAGGTCCAAACTTACATGACAAATGGCTCTGTCAATGGTCACCATGAAGAAAGTCCCGAGGTTCCTAAGATCAAACATGTGGTTGGGGAAGCCTTGCCCAGAGTTGGAACTTACAAACATCTGGATAATACTAAACAAGTCGTGGCACTTATTGATGATGTAAGTAGGAAAATCTGTTAAGACAATATTCTATGAAATGTTGCCTAGCTCTAGTAAGAAATAGCCATCTTTTGAGTATGCTCGCACGATCGTAGACTTAATCTATTATTCTATATCAAACATGAGCATACAAAGCTACGAAAAGAGATGTTAATAAAGAAAAAAAACACAAGCTATCTCAGTCAGGCTGCAATATAAATCATCAAACTAATTTTATCGGTGCTTTGCTGGGTCTGGGATTCGAACTCAAGACCTTCTATGTATTCACCAGCCTTTTGTAATCTTATGAGTATTATGCAAATCCGTATGTATTAATAGTGGAAGGCGCACAATACGCCTGGCGAGTAAAAATACCTGACTTAATTTATCAATACTTACTTACACACGGACATAATAATAATAATTATACATAATTGATTTAAATGAATATATAAATAATGATGACGATAAGAATAAATACCTGACAAAAGCTGCCTAACCTGCTTATAAAAACATAGAAATAATATACATACATAAATTAATTTCTTTAATAACAATTTGACGATAAAATAAATAAAATATCTAACATAATTTACAAATTCTTATGCAATAGTCATAATATTATAATAACATGCATACACAATAAATTAAAAAATCACAATACAAAAATAAATTAAAAATCGGACACAATCTACCAATACTTATACACGTATATATACATCTATTAGATCTACCTACAATAATTAATTCCGTGAATTGTTTTTTTTGGCGCCATCCTTTCTCCTACCTTTGCTGTCGGACAGGGTCCATAATGATCTTGAAAATATTTCATACCATCTATGTACATAATATGGAATGCAATAAAGAATTGAGTATTGAGTATTGAGTATCGAGTTTCAAAACAAGATTGTCTTTGATGTTTTCTCTAAAAAATTTGTATTTTTTCTAGGACATGTGTATAAATTGCGGTAAATGCTACATGGCTTGCGCAGACTCCGGATATCAAGCTATCGAGTAAGTGCTTACCTTATTTATATTACTTGACTTTTCATATTCGCCCAAATAATAATAATAGGGCATTTCTCATCTCAACAAGGGAGGACACTGCGATCATAAATTTCCCAAAAAATAAGTACCTAATTGCGTGTGGCAATAATGTTTCGGCTATCTATTATTTACCCATGTGGCGGTTGTGTGTGGCATGTGTTATTGAGTTTTTCCATTAAGGATTTCTTAGGAACAGCCCAGTGTTTGAAAGTTGGTGGTGTGATACCCCTGTGCCTCGCGCGCACGTTAAATCGTTGATCCTGCGCCTGATTAGAGATCCTCGGGCGTCGGATTGCCATCCCATCAGACTATGAAAGAGAGGGAAAAGAGAGAGTGCGCACACGCTTGTGCACTATAACATCTCCCGCGCTGAACGCCAGTCTCTGTTAAGAATGGCCGCCATGGCCGAACTATGGCCTGAAGGACTATTTATACATATACTAGCGGCCTGCCCCAGCTTCGCACGGGTGCATTTTTTCTTTCAAATTTTCGAAATTTTCTTTCATACAAACCTTGTCCTGGCTATATTCGCAATAAAATAATATTGCGACTATAAATTGAGATATAAACTATCCTATCTTTCAAGTTGGATGAAACCGCACACAGTGTGCAAAATTTTATTAAAATCTGTTCAGTAGTTTAGGAGTTCATTGCGGACAAACAACGTGACACTAATTTATATTATATTAAGATTATACATGATGATTTTGTGATTTGCATAGAAAGCCAACTTCTATACAAACTTTTTTCATTATGATGTCCTAAACAAGAAAGTTTACAAACAATACATTCTTCTTCTCCAGCGTCGATGGCAATGAAAATTGACTCGGCCCAGAATTCGGCTACGTGTTTGTTTATTTAGAAAATACATTTACAGTACAATAGTAATACAATGGTATGACTGAAAGAGCAGTGGTGGCCCAGTGGTATCGGGCCCTACTTACGAGTTTGTAGGTCGTGAGTTCGAAACCAGAAAGGCAATGGAAAAAAGTGAAAGGAAATTTTGTATATTTAATTTCATCACCACTGCTCTCAAAACGGTCGAAGTCAAAGCATTTATTTCAAATAGGCACACAAAAGGCACTTTTGAACGTCAAAAATTACAATAAAATAGAATTGGTTCTAGTCGCCCCTTCCAAAAGGAAGTTTTCGTATGGAGAAGAATGGGCAAGAAACTCCACCGTTGCTCTTTTAAAATGTTTTACAATATTTTGTATACATTAATTATATAATAATATTTGAAGACGATGCACCTAAAGTAAAATTACTATACCACAATAGGTAACAGAATTAAAAATGAACCTATCACATATAAATGAATTATCTGACATAGTGCTTACATTAGGTACAAACATGGCAAAGTAGACGATTTTCGAGGATTTAAAAAAAATATGAAAAACGGGTCAACGGTGGAGGAAACCACCTTGAGGAAAAGTGCGGTGGCGATTCCTAGAACCAAAAATTCGAAGACATGTGACATTTACCAACCCGCACCCGGGGGTCCACGTGGTGGATTACGGCCCACTCCCTCTCACAGAGAGGAGACCTGGGTCCCAGCAGTGGGAACATTATAGGCTGATTATGTTATGGTACGACTGTTAAATCAAACCATGCTGATCTTACTATAGCTCTACGATTGCCATGCCCTTAATTTTTTCTAGCTTTTAGGCAATCTTTAAATGTAGAGATCCGAGTGTAATCTAGTTATTATTATTTACAGATTTGACCCGAAGACCCATATACCGCAAGTGACAGATGACTGCACTGGATGTACGTTGTGTTTGTCTGTTTGCCCTATCATCGACTGTATATCGTAAGTATTTGGCTTTTCTTTTTAGCATAGTTAAGTTAATGGAACTTCTTGGTATGAAGTAATAAAATTAGATTAACCCCCTTACTAATAAATGTTGTATAGCATCTGTGTAGTTACACAACGCATTGTCTTCTTTCGAAAGTTAAGTTACTGATGAGTGAAAGGGAGAAATCGATGTGTAACTTTCATCTGATATAATACGTTTATTAGTAAGGGCGATAGTCTATACTGGAATTTAAAATATTAGATCATTTATATTCATTGCCACTTACTCAATTATAATCAACTTTAGCGTTATGTAGTCTAAGTTGGTTTTTGCGTGACCATTTATATCAAAATGTCCTAAATAAATCTTGGTTGCAATGGAATTTCAACTTTGCCTTTATGACATTGAGTGTGTTGTGCCAAAACTTGATAGTTTAGTTAATCTTCTTATTGGCTGCCTCGTAAGTGAAGTGGTCGCAAACTGTCGCGTCTGTTTTTGTAAAAACAAGTTTTTTTGTTATAAGTACCTATTTGAAAATACTCTAGGATTTTTTGCAATCTTTTACAGGATGGTTCCTAAGACAATTCCTCACATTATCAAGAGGGGTATGCGCTACGACATACTTCCAGTTTCACCTCTAGACGCAGTTTGTCAGTAAAATATAAATCATACAATTTGTATCGTGAATTATAATTATATATAATTTAATTATTAATATAATAAAATAAAACAATAATACAAAAATATTAATCTCCATTAATCACATTGTTGTAGATTTTTTTAGCATTATTTTGTGCATTTTCCCAAGAATATACCCAACTATTTTCAGGATTTACACCTAAAGTTAAAGCTGACAGCGGTTTGGGGCAATCATAGTGACTTTTATTTACAATATTCACTCCAATTTCACCTTTCATTTTATTGTGTAACTTTTTACAAACAAAGCATTCAAATTCATCAATAATCTTCAAACCATCAACCTGGTAGGGCCTGTCATTGTACTCATTAAACAGTATCTGGTTTGTTATTAAATGTTTTGTCTTATGTTCTAAATATTCTTCATACAAACTATCATTGTTCAACAATACCTTAATATGTTCATACAAAATCTTTGGCGTAGGGTAATCTTCCAGTAGTATTGCAGACTTTCTATTTGGTAACCAGTCTCTGATAGTAGGTGAACCAAAATATATGGGGACAGTACCCAACTTAATAGCGCGCCAAAACTTTTCGGTAACGTAATCATTGCATGCGCCATTCTCTATTGCTACTACGAATTTGTACCTTGCAATGAACCTTAAAAACTCATCTTCATTCAAATTATTTAAGTAGTCATTCTTGAATTTCGCCGGCATATCTTTATTCTTCAGGCATGTGCCATAAGAGTCAATTTTTATATATTTCATCAACTCTTTAACATATGCATCCCTTTCAGTTGATGTTTCACAATCGCTTTGTAAGTACATAATTGGTGCAATATCTTTTAAGAATTCATTTTTCTTTGCTGTCTCAACAAAGTATTTCTGGCTTGTTATATCTGCATAAGATTGTAAATGTTGCAATGGAAAGGGGACATCGCTGAACCTGCTAAATGTTGAAGAAAAATTAAACAAGCTTAATGCATTTTCGTGCAAAAGCTCTTCTACATTTCTTGGAGATTCTTCATGGAATAATCCCCAAATTACATCTTTAGGCCGCCTTGGTACAGGAAGTTTCTTAAAATCAATAGAACTTGCATAGAACAGGTATGCTCCTACATTATAATATTGGCCCTGATTTCTATCACTGTAAACATAACACTTTTCATCATTGGTGCAATGTTTAACACTTGATATGCCAGGAAAATCCATAGTCCACCACAGTAACACAGGATATGGAGCAGATACCTTGGTTACATATGTATTATTCACATCACTAAACATCCACAGCATGATGAAGAAAAATAAAAAAACTAGTATAAACCACATTAACACACGCAACCGCACTTTCATGAGTCTTTTAAAAATATTCTTTAACATTATTACAGTATAAAATAAAACAGTACATGTACAATGTTTTAATCTTTTACACATTATGACAATTATTATGGCCCATGAATTCCCTTTTTTATCTTCATTAGTCACAACACCCACATACTTATGACATCCACAGGATATTGCTGTGGTGACAGGAATACATTATCAGTATTTATCCTAATCACAAAACTTTGTTAAAAATAATACCATAGTAAAGATAAAAACTTTAATGAACAAATTAAACAGTCCAGCCTCTCTCTTTTTGCTGGTAGAATAAATCCATAGAGAATGCTATTATCAAATCTGCATAAAACAATCCATATATGGCTCCTACCATTTTACCTATTGCAAATAGATTTAAAAATGCTAGTACAGTTATTACTAGCTTAATGACGATGTAATATAACTCTGCCTCATATTGCACTTGGTTCACAACATATAGCACCATTATAAGCGTGGAGCACATGATAGTGGGCCCGGCCACCAGGCATTGTAACGCATCCAGGGGTTCCACAACGTGAGGCAGTATATTGAGGAGCAGTGCCACTACCTAAAAGAGATGGACCCACTTGTAGACTTTTATTCATTTTACAGGACTACCTAATCTAATTACTAATATGACAAATCGTTTTCAAGCATAAGTGCTGAAAATGTTAAGTATTAAAAAATGCTTACTGAATATTATGAATTTTATTATGCTTTCTGTAGCATTTTATTTAATTTTCACATTTTAATCTAGTCTTGCTAATGCAAATCCTCTCTCCCTGATGACATAGAATATATCTATGCACAGTGCAATGAGCAGATGACAATAGAATAGTCCGTATAAAGCTCCAGAGGCGCTTACATTTATGAGTACATAAAAAAATGTGATGACATTGAAAAATATTTGTAATACTAAGTATAGGTTGTTCAGCTAGATCCTGCACTTGGTCCAACGACGCACGACGAAGATAACAGACAGGACGAGGGTCGGAGCGACGGCCAGGCAGTGCATGATCTCGGGCTCCGTTATTATAAGCGGGAGAACCATGAGGATCAATGACATAACCTAAAAGTAACAATTTTGATAACACTCATGCCTCGTATTGTTTTGGGACTTACCTATTTGAATCATATGATCTGGTGTATCAGGATATAAAAATGGAAGCCCCATGTTGCGTATCAATTGAGTAGGTACCTGAATGTATGCATTTTATACTTCGCGCCTAAATAAATTGTGTGTATATTCTGACGAAATAAATGAAAGAAATCTATCTATTATTAATACTGTACGATTGACACTCAGTACGAATCGGAATCATCATTTCACAACGCCCCCTTGTACTTCAATCGTTACTAATTTTAGTTTATTTATTTACTGATCTGTCATTTTCATTAGGTACTGTCATCACTCATGTGTTCATGACATTAGTCATGGAGGGTCAAGGACATATTTTCCTAGTGCTGTTCTTACAATTTTCAACTAACAGGTAAAAAAAAAATTACCGTGCCTTACATTTTATTTGTGATATTTATTTTTTATTTGTGATATTAATTATTCTCTGTCTATAGGTTGAACCAAAAGACATTTATTCAAAATAAATTGTATTACTAATTATGCCTGGTACACGTAAAACTGATTAGATTATAAATTACTATTATGCACAACTAAAAGTACAGACGCCAGCAGGTCAACCTACCCCAATCTGTCAAATTTCTTTGATAGATTTTCAACTTTAGCACAAAGGAATAAGGTTCATATTCAATTGGAAAAATCTGACAGATTGGGGTAGCTTGATGTGCTGGCCTCTGTACATATTCTTTCATTGGCAATCAGAAATAAATCAAGTGATAATGCTGTTAACAATCCAAAATAAAATACACCGTAAATAAACCATAGCCAAACTCTAACAAGATACAGTAGAAAACAATGAATAAGAGCTCCAAAGGTAAACAAAATTTGGAAAAATACACACATCAAAAGTGTCTAGGGATCAACATATATTTTTGCAATAACTTTTCTCCTGATTGATATTAATTAAAATTTTCTTTAAGGATTCATCAAATAAAGTGTTTTCGTTTGTCACAGTAACGATAAACCAAGTCACCTTTGCATTAATAAAGAAATTTGCCATTTTCCTAATAAAGGGATTTTTGACATTTGAACCACTAACACAAAAGTTCGAAAAAAAGACTGAAATAACAGTTTTCTCTAAAATTTTATTGGGTAACTTAAACAATTAATAATCCGTGTTTCTACCGCGAACACTAACAACACAAGAACATCGGTTTGGCATACTCAAAATGAGTTCATCCAAATCACGCTGTGGAATGGCCGCCCATGTTCGTTGCAACAACAAAAAAAGGTCTTCTTGCGACTGGATACCCTCCATATTCGGCAGAGCTCTTCTCTGTAGCATATCCCATGCATGCTCAATCGGGTTCAAGTCTGGCGACTGAGCAGGCCAGGGCAGGACATTGATGTTAGCTGCGGCGAGAGTCTGTCTTACAACTCTTGCGGTGTGCGGTCGTGCATTATCATGCATTAACTGAAATAAGGGACCGATTTGCACTTGTAGAGGAACGATGACGTCTGATACAATCGTCTCAGCATAAATTTGAGCGTTGAGGTTGTCTCTGATCCAAATCAACTCAGTTCTTCCGCCGATCCAAATACCCGCCCATACCATGATGGTTCCACCACTATAAGGATGGACTTCCTGGCAGGATTTTAATCGCTGTTGGCGTCCAGGGGTTCTCCAGTGTCGTATACGTCTTGTATCCGGTCTCATACCAAAACGAGACTCATCAGAAAAGCACACGAAACGCCATTGTTCTTCTGCCCAATTTCTGTGTTCAAGAGCCCATTGATATCGAATCCTACGATTGTGCATTGCTATAGGTGGTACCCGTAGCGGTCTTCGGGAATGAAGGTTCACTTCATGCAAGCGGTTTCTGACTGTTTGGTCGCTAATTAAGTTCCCTGAAGAGTGATGAAGCCTCACGGCTAACATCATGGCGGTTATTGTTGGAGCTCTTCGAGTTAAGATTTGAATGTATCGGTCTTGTCTCCGTGTGGTGCAGCGATACCGTCCTCCATGGCGCTCAGCCACGGTACCAGTGCTTCGGTAACGTGTCCAAAGTCGACTGATAACACTCTGACTTGTATTCAGAGCTAAAGCCACAGTACGTTGCCGGGAACCAGCTTCTATCATTCCCACGGCTCTGAGCATTTCTTCCCTGCTTAAATGACGTCGCCGCTCCATAATAACGTTGGTTTTAATCAGTAGTAGGGAAACAGTAGCACTAATAATGTCTTCAATGCGTTGTATGTTTTTATAGGGAAAATATTGACAGCTGATTTTCATCTTTTACTCGAATTTGATTCACAGTTCCTGATTCAAATTATGAAATGCACCAAAAAGGATCCATATAAATTTATAAAATCATAAATTTATTACAAAGCCACATCTCAATCTCAAGAAATCCGCATAAAAATGCTTGATCCCTAGACACTTTTGATGTGTGTAAGTACATTTTTTCCATAAATAACGGCACTTTTCTTCGTAAATACAAGAGTATGAATAATAAAGATATTACTAGAGTAGGACCTGTTGATATGCAGTAGGTACACACGGCTACACATCAAGCTATACATTTTCAGTTTTAGCTGACTTCGCATTGTATAGTTTTTTCGTACAATCAGAAGTCCGCGTATACTGGTTATTAATAGCTTGATGTGTATTATGTACGCACGGCTACAAAAACCAGTGGGACATATTATGTCCCACTGGTTTTTCAATTATCCACGGTAATATGGTATTTATAAGTGAAACTCCCTACAAGGAATGAAATTGTAACTAATATCAAGAAAAGAATAATAATATATTCAAGAATGCGGTACAAGAACAATAAGTTATGAAAAAAAAAATACTCACAAACTCAACAAGTTTCATAATAAATATATTGTATCTGATTAACTCGTTCCATTTTTTATCAACTAGAACTGTCTGAAAAAGAAAATGTAGGGTACATCTCCATTGATCATTAATAATTTTACAGAAATCTAGCACTTTTTGAAGTTATATTTAGCAGTTTAGCACCTAACCGTAGTATCGCGCTGGCAACCCTGCCTGTCACAGTGTCCCTGTCCATCGACTTAGTCACAGTAGATAAATATACAGTAAACCATCTTCATACAAACGTGCCGCTCTCGGTTTGAATGTGTGCGTGCGCGCCGCGCGCCATGTCGGCACGCGACTTCACGCACACGCTAGCATAATATATGGGGGAATAAGGTGGCGGCAGTGTGGGCTGTGCAGCGCGACTGTGAGCACGCGCGTACGCTACATGACCGCTTGCGTTCGTCAACTCTCGCCGGCGCGGGCGGCGGACACTTGTCGTAAATTACGAGTATCATGACTTCAAAAAGGGGAAAAAAATATTGTAGTGTTTTCGGGTGCCTCAATAATGATTTCGCAAACCCGGACTTATCATTCTTCATACTTCCTACTCAACCAGAAATGTAAGTACCTACTTATACTTAAATATTATTAGAAAATATGGTATTGTATTGTTTATTTCACAGTTTATTTGCTTAAGAGCGTAGCCGAGTCGCATTTTTCTGAATACTATGTTTAGAGCTAAAGTTTATTTTAAGAAGTCTAGTTTTAATAGAAAACTAGCTGCTGCCCGCGACGTCGTCTGCGTGCATGCTCTACAGCACCAAAAATACCTAAGATGCCAGTGTCGCTATAGCATTATAAGTACAGAACTTTTAAAATAGCATTAAAATATAAGTTTTTTTTGCAAGCGAAGCAAGTGAAGAGAGTTATATGGGAATCCTGCTGAGTTCAGTCATAAGATGTGACTGAAGGAAATAGAGAAAATAATGCAGGAATACATTCCAGGACACAAAAGAGTAAAAATACGTACAAAGGTATCATACTTTACAACACTTCCCTATAAATTACGTTGGTAGTTATGCTGCCAGGAGCCAAAATGTAAAGAGAGTCAGGACTGGTGACGCGGGAGCAAGCGACGTACAGTTGCCCGTGTGAGAAGCAACTCGTCCTGAGGTCGACACCCGCTGCCCTGCGACTTATTGATGGTCATCGCGAAGCAAACGCTCACGGGTAACTGTACGCTCTTGAACTGGAACAGGACGTTATGAGGTATTAGGGGTCTGCGTGGTATAAATACTGCCTCGCCGACGCCACAACCCGTCAGAATTTCCGCCTCAGTGTGTCTGTGGAGCGAGATGACTCTAAGGCGGTTAACACAACTTCGGAGGAGATAGGTTCCGAAGAAGCATAATCGGAACACCGACCTTCAGCTTGATGGTATGCGCTGGAAGTCCACTTGCTGACAGGGAGCTCAAAAATTCCACGGGATAATGTGTGGCGTCATCTTACTCGACAACAGTGTTTATCGAGGTGTAGACCACTTCATTCCCCTCAATTTCCGAGAGAATGCATTCGTTAATTGCTGCAGCCTGATCATTTTTGGGCATCAAAATGGCCCGCTCACACACCCAAGAATTCTGCTGGTGCGGTATACGACTGATGTCCCCGTATACACAGCGAATTAGTTCTTCTAAGCTGGATACCACTCTACCGAGAGACTCTGGAAGCAGCACCTGTCTCTTCTGGTAGAGTGCCGTCGCCAAGACTTAAAAGGACATCGGAGAATTCTTGAGCACGTGTATTGCCGCCGAGCCGAGCTCTCATATTAATGGTCAAGCGAAGCGTACGAACTCGTGACCACAACGAAGATCGTTTCAACGAAGCATTCACCTCGTCAGCCCTCGAGCCCCGCGTCACCACGGGAAGCGTTTGCCGAAAATCACCACTGAACAGAACTGTGACACCACCCATCAAATGTTCGTTCCTGCGGATGTCCTGCAGGATTCTGTCTACGGTCTCAACTGCCTTCCTATTGGCCATCGTACACTCATCCCATACGATCAGAGAGCAATCCTTGAGCACGTGTCCCTTATCGCTGTTACGTGACACACCACAAACAGGCGTTTCGGCGCTCTCTAAATCGATGGGAATTTTAAACATGGCATGTGATGTCTTGCCACTCGGAAGCAGTGTGGTAGCGATTCCCGACGACGCTACAGCAATAGCAATTTTGCCTTGCCTCCTGACCTCTGCAAGTATGCCAGTGGTAACAAATGTTTTTCCTGTTCCACCAGGAGCATCCAAGAAAAACATTTTACTCTGGTTTTGCCCAGCGCTTTCAAGGACGTTGTCATAAATTTGCTTTTGCTCTAAAGAGAACAAAGCGACATGGTCATTTCGTATGGTGGTCATTTCGCGTTACACTCCCGATTTTCACGGTCTTGATACGGTGATAATTGGGGAGCTGGTAACCCATATTCTATCAGTTGATTGCCGCCGATAGAAATGACCACATATTGAAGTGAACTGAGACAGGTGTTCAGCACGCGTTCATCAGTTACTTCGACTTCGTCTTCAGTAGCGCGCCTCAAAGCTCGTACAAAATCTTCAGACAGATGATGGCGATACTTCTCCCACAAAGCTACCGGGTTCGCGACTCCACAAAACACCAAGATGACGGCAAACAGATGACGCATGCGGCTGGGACTGTCACTGACGCTCGCCTCCGTGAGGGTGTCATGAAATGAAATGATCATCATCAATGAACATAACTTTTTTGTAATATCTGACACCGCATTTTGTTTTAAATTGTCTTCCTCAACTCTGTTCAAGATTTTGAGGGTTTTGTTGGAACTTGAATTTGTCAAAACGAACTATACGATACAACTTTTATGAAGAAAATGCACATCACCATCTATGAATTTTAAGAATAACTAACTACTTACCTCGCCAACATGATCAAATTTAAATTAATAATTTCCAAAAAATGTTAACATGTAACTTTATTTTATTTTTATGAAATCTCATAGATGGCGCTGTTTTAAAATTGTCTTTAAACTACTAACATTCATTAAACTATATTTCTCTGCCCAAGTTACTTAAATGGCGTAGTTTTTATAGTGTAAAGCTAGATAATAGCATGGCTTACTCAAAAACATCATTTAGATATGCGTCGTTAGATTACACGCTGTCAAAGAATGCGTAAGAAAAATAAAGATTCACAGCTCCTCCCCCGTAGGTGATAGCGTGATAATATGTAGCCTATATGTTGACCCGACCTCTTAGTAATATTCATGCAAAATTTGAAGTAAATCCATGCAGTACTTTTTGAGTTTATCCCGGACAGACAAACAGACAAACAGACAAAAATTCTAAAAACTATATTTTTGGCTTCGGTATCGATTGTAGATCACGCCCCAAGTATTGTTTTTAAAAAATATTCAATGTACAGTTTTCACTTTCCTACGATTTTATTATTTTACTATAAAATAGAGGATTGAGTACGAAACATCGTTTAGGTAAACATATTTTTCGCGTAGGTATAGTTGTAATAAGGGCAATTTCACAATAATTAATATTGCAAATTAATTACTTTTGAAATTATTATTTTTTCTATTGTCTGATGTGTTGTTCAATCCAACTATGGTTCCGGTAGTCTGACGATCGACTTAAATACTTGTGTGTACATCGCATTTTTTTGGCCGGCGTTCGGGTCGGCCACTTGACACTTGTTTTTGTTTCGCTTATCGTATGAAAAAAATGTGTTAAGAGGTCTGTTCTTTTTGTTTATTATTGTAAGGTGATGTGTATTATACTAAATGCAACAGTTATTTTTGTTAGATATGGTTTCATTTTGTAAATATAACGACTTTTGTATACAAAACTGGGAAACCTGGGAAATAGTCCATCACGCTACCTTCAAGTTCAAATTTGTAATACATTATTAGGTGAATCTACACAAAACCCTACGTCATCAGATAGTTAGATATTAAAGTAAGGTATCATGAAAGAAAAATAATAGGTGATAAATATTTTTTGCTGTGCAAGTGCTGCTTGTTCGAAAATATTAACTAAAAGTAAAAGTGACAACCCTGGGTATCAACGCAAGAGTAGGCTAATAACTCGGCGGGCGGCCTTAGATAACCTACTGTTTATTTACTGTGACTTAGTGTTCCATTCACTGACGCACCAATCACATGGACCTGGCATACCTACAAGAAAAACGTGCATACCTACACTTTACTGAGAGGATAAAATGGCGGCTAATAAAGCAGCCCCTAATTGATATTTCTATAAAATAACATTGATATAAGATTGTTAGAATGTTTTCTTAGTGTCACGGACTCACGGTACAATATCTACGGGTAAAAATACCCCAAGTTTTCTAACTTAGGTCTTTCATTTAAGTTATTTGTAGGTTCGTTCATCTTTCACAGCTAAGCCGTAAGAGGTGTTACCGTCAATGGACCGCTGATGATAATTGATAATAATTTGGATAATAATAAAAAAAATTGTAACAGAACTGTAATTTGGAAAAAATGTATGAAAATTTGAATTTCACGAGATATAATGACGGAACTAACATAAGTAATTGATATTTTTTAAATTTAGATGTTAGGTTTCCAACATCTACCTTTTCTAACATGCAGATGATAGTGGGCTTTAATTAAAAGTCAACAATAAATTATAATTAAGTATATAATTATATTCAAACAGGAAAAAACAACAACAAACAAATAAATCTCATTCATTTCTGAAGTATAAAATTTTATAGATAGATAGATAATTTGATATTCTTTCAGGAGATTTTTTCCCATAATATTTTCGTCTGTGTATTCAAAATTTCTCATTATGTCTCTTAATCTTCTTGGGCTGATTTTGACATTTGTCCTTTAATTCTGGTGACCTGTAACACAGGTTTTTCCCAAAAACCTATATCAGGCACCAGTCTCTCACAAAGGTGGAACACAGCAGATACATTTTTGTTACACATCTACTTTAAGCCAGCTTTGTGAAGAGAGAATAAACGATTATTATTATTATTATTATATAATTCTCTTAATAAATCTGAAATCAAATAAATTAAAAGTAAGCTTTAATAGATATTGAAGACAAGCGAGAGATATCTCCCACTCAGTCTCAATTACTTTATTCAGTCAGGCCTCCGTCACTCCATGTACTTGCGCGCTATAAGTGCCTACCGCCCAGCCGAGCGGTCTCGGTCCGCCGGCGGATCAAATTCAGTGCGGTTTTCGCAAGCGAAGCGCGCGCACGCCATTCAATTTTAATAGTGCTGTTCGATCGTACGCGTATTACGATGCCGTGTGGTGCCTTATGTGCTGTAGATGGGTGTAAATCAAGCAAAAGAAGGGATAAACACCTAACATTTTTCCATTTACCTGTCAATGAAGAAAGGTAAGTGATAAATTATTACTAGTTTTTGTCGTTTACATTTTTTTCCATTCACATACCGTCATTAGAGACATAATTAAAAGACAGCTTAGTGCTTTATTTGAAGTCGGTTCTCTTTTTTTAAGGCTTTTTTTTTCATTTCTAGTAAACATCTCCGAAGATCATCATCAAACTAAGAAGTATTATACTTATTTTAAAACGTTCTCCTAAATGTAACAAATCCTTTTCTGAAACCGCATCGATATCGGTTTAGCCAAACGCGAGATTATCGCGCACAAACATACATACCTACAAACCATACAAGTCAAACATCTCAGTTTGGCCTGTATGTCTGATCACCTCCTTTTTTTAAGTTGGTTAAATATTTTATAAATGATAAATTTTTTAACTGCCACATAAAAGTCAGAACATATTCACAGTTCTCAATAACATAGATAAAAAGTTATGTAAGTTATTTAATTTTATCGAAGAGGCAGCCCTGCGATTACTGTGGAATCGCGCGGTGCGAAGCAATCACTGCTGTACGCTTGAGCATTTAGGCGCATTTTAGCATACAGTGGTTGTTGACGCGAGGGAGTAGGCAATTATCGTAATAGGTATTGGAAATTTTCTACTGAGTGAAGTATCTGTTACGTAGTAACTATTCAGTAATCTGTGATTCAGTGTCCGGTTGAAACAATTCTTCAAAGTAAAGAGAACAAATATGAATTGTTTTTGTTGACATCTCTAAATTATCAACAACGATTGTTTCCAACCAATATAGAACCATAAAATAGCATTGTCGATAAATATAAAAATGTCAAATGCACTACTCTATCCCTTCAATAACAAGAAAATGATTTCATGAAATACAACTTGAAAATAAAGAGAAAAGGGAAAATATGAATGTTTGCTGTTGAAACTCTTCAACGAATGCAGCATCTTTTGTTTATTATCTAAATCTAATGATATTTCAGCTGAAATTAAGTACACATACTGGTGTTGGTTGTTTTCGGGTGATTTCTGCTTCTTTTGATGCCTCATCCGATTATATTGCAATTGGGCATCTTGCTACTGACGACTTCCTCTATAGAACCGAGTTCAAACACAATAACACAGCGAATTACTCCAAAATTCACATATTATATCCACAGCTCAAGAGCATTTGATAGTTGACGTACCCAACTTTGGTACCAAACAGTGAGAGGATATAATGGCGACCGGCCGCAAATAGGTATTTTAGTGACGCTAGGAATGGCGGGTTGCCATTATAGTCACTGTCAAAAACACTACTATTCTTTTTCACATATGCAAAACTAATAAGGTTAAAAAGGGATGGCAATATTTTTATGATTTTGGCGTCGATAAGCCTCATATTTGTATAACTGTTTTTTCTATAGTCAAACATTTCAGGTCCATATGATTTCTAGTTTATGGTTCTATTCTATAGTTCTGTGCTGCTAGGAGTCTATGTGTTCTGTCATTCTGTGGTTCTGTGGTAGCCATAGTGGCGTTGCGGTTTGATTTATTAGAAATTTCTTTTATTTATTCCGGTCATGTTATAGCTTCGTTTGCAAAAATACGATACAGCAAAATGGAGGAAGAAGATCCGGTAGTGCAGGAGGTAAAATCGTAGTTTTAATTCGTTTACAACGTGGTAGTTCATTAGGTTATGTTGTTGTGAGAAAAAACGTCGCTTTTGGTTAAATTTTGTCGTTTATTCGTTGCAGATACCTGTGTTTCTGTCTCAGGCGTTAGCACAGAATCTGTACATATATCAGTACCCAGTGAGACCAGCCAATAGGGACTGGAAAGACGTGAAAGTTGTAAATGCATCTGTAAAGCCTCGGAACAAGATGGTGCGACTGGAAGTCGGCTTGGACACGTACAGTGACAAGTATTGCTCGTCTAAGGGCGAGCAGATTGCGCTCAATACTGATGGCCAACAGGTATAAAATAATCAAATCCTAATTTAAAAAAATAGTTACATTGTTCTTGTACTTAATGTGCCCTTTTTGGTGGCTGTTTACCATATTGTACAATTAACGATGTTCTGCTGTTATTTCTTATTACCTGTTTTATTCATTTAGAACTATCATCACCTGCTTGTGAAATGGCATAGTTACACTATCCCATAAGAAGACTCTGTGACCACTTAATTGATTTTCACACAGTTTCTGCTGCCTTTTCTGTTCAAATCATTTCACACCTCCCTTTACAACACTATGAAGTAACCTTACTATACTAGAGTGTTTTATAATAAAGCTAGGAATACACAAGCTTGTAACTTGCACAAAAGTATGCAAGTAGCTGACCTGCCATTATGGTATTCACCAATCAGAAGTTGTTGTTGCACACGGCATGCAAGCTGATTGCATAATTTTTTTGCAAGTTACAGGCATATGTATTTCGGGTTTAACAGCTGTAGTAACATAATTATTTGTGAACAGGAATCATCATGGCACATCAAAGAGAAGGACAAGTCCCAATACTTTAGACATGGCATTATGGACAAGATTGTCTATGAGAGCAGTGCTCCCTGCACTGAGACACAGCACTATGCTGTGGCTATATTGCAGGATAAGGAGTTACATTGTACTCCTATACAAGGTATGGTTTTTGATAATAGTTACTCCTGTATAAAAGATACGGAATGTCTGCAACAATTTTTCAAGGCTATTAACCAAAACCTTTTTTACAAATAAAAAACCTTTGCAGATAAATTGAGGACCTCCTCCTTTTTTAAGAATTTGATTAAAACACAACACAGTAAATATCTTAACTCTATTTCAAAATAATTGTGCATAAAGATTACACCAGTATTATCATCTGCCTAGCCTTTTCCCAGCTATGTTGGGGTCAGATTCCAGTCTAACCGGATGCAGCTGAATACCAGTATTTTACAAAGAGTGACTGTCTATCTGACCTCCACAACCCAGTTACTAGGTAATACAATACCTCTTGGTAAGACTGGTGGTCGAGATTTTCGGGCTTCTGACAAGCAGTAACAACTGTAAAAGAAGCCCCTCACAGACTAAAGATTAAACCAGTATGACATCATAAATTGCATATTGCAATTATCTCAAAAATATTGCAATAATTTTCATCATACAAAATTGCAATTGTTGTCATAAAAGGAGTCACTGATTAAGATTTCCTTTATAGGTATTGTACAAATGAGGCCTTCCTATTCCTACTATGATAAGCAAGATAAGCGCAAGAATGATAAGAGCAAAACAGATTCAGACGATGAAGACAAGGAACCAGAAGCACAACAGGTAATTTAATTAGTTAGCATATCTAAGAGAATCACTGATTTGGTCCCTCTAAACGCATGATGACGTCGCAGCAGGCCGAGATAAGGATGGAGGTCCAGCTTGACTCCTACCATAAGAACTGGCCGGCTAGCAGAGGACTGACTTGTGTGGGAAAGGGAGAAGGAGGCCTTTACCCTGCAGTGGCTTATTAAAGGCTAGTTAGATTAGATTTGATTAGTATATCAATTGAACTTCTATAATTATTACAAATGGTCATTCAAAATTCAACTTTAGTTACCCCTAAAGTGTGCAATGGAATGTAAACATCTAAGATTCTTAAGTCAAGCAGTTATAATATGACATACTATTTCTAGTCAACTATTAAGTAATTCCCTTACAGCCAATATTTTTTTGTGGATTTATGACCTCAAACTAATCTTGGATATCAATAGAATGTTTTGAGAAATACTAGATCTAAATTGAGACCTGAGATGTCGACTTATAGATAGGATAGAGAAGTATGGATGAAAAAAACATGTTACGCCAACCACAAATAAATTGCAAAGGTCATATAAAGGACAAACCCAAATAAAGGGCAAGACTGTTAATTATGATAATGGCTTGATTAAAATTGCTTGAAATTTCCAACTCCAGTGTACAAATATGACACGTAAATTTTTTCTCTGTAAGAGATTTTGCCCTGCAGTTGGGCTTATTATTAACTGACTTTTGCCCGCGATTTCGCCAGCATGGATATCGGAAAATATCCCATGGGAACGTACTACCTGGATTCAAAGTACCCTTTGTGTATAAACTATCCATGTGCCAAATTTCATTCAGTTTTTGCGCCAAACCGGAACATACATCCAGACAAACAGAGAACAATTCTTTGTTACAATTTAATTATATGTATAGATTAATTACTAACGCTAATAACTGTAGTATCATAAAATCTTATTTACCTTGCAGGTGACAGTAAAGTTCGCGCGTCAGGAGACAGAAGTATCAAAGAAGGCGCGAGAGAAATCCTTTGAGACGATATCTCAGAGAATCAACGAGGAGTCGTGGTACGACGCGCTATGGAAACCTTGCGATACGGATCATGCTGAGGTCAGTGAAAAAAAACTTATTAGAATAACAAGAACTACTTAGTTTTTATGTTTAAATAACATTGAGAAGTGTGTTTTGGAACCCAAATAAAGCTGGGACGAATACATGCCAAATACAGTGTACACGAAGTAGGCTAGGCTTTCCTTGGCCGCGGCGGCAGCGAGATGGGCCGACATTGTTGTAATTGCAGGTCGAATCAGGATGCTAGTGGCCCATTGCTTAGCCAGGCAACTAATGGTTTATGTCAGGCATTTATATCAACATTTAATAAGTCAGTAATGGCCAGCAGGCAGTTACAAAACACAATATAGAGCAGGGCTGTCCAAAGCACGGCCTGCGGCCTTTAATTTAAAAAAGTTGTTGGAACTTTCAACAAAAATCGGCGACTTCATAGCCACAGACCTAATATTTTTTATATACTTCCACCAACAAATACGAAAATAATTCTTTAAAAAAATAATGCCTGGGGTCATATCTGGTTTTGACAACCCTGATATAGAGTACATTTCTCTAATATTTCCCACAGCTGGAGCTTTTGAAACTGTTTAGTGCGACCTCTTCGGATGGGTCGTCGCTGACCGTACGTGCGCGGGAGTACGTACGAGCGTTGGTACCCGCGCCGCCTGAAGACGAGGCGGATATAGCGCCCGCTAAGAGACCATCCCCACAGGACCAACTAAAGGAAATACTTATCAGAGGTATGTGATACTTGGAATAATGTTGCTTATGGTAGGCCGATTTCACTGATCAAATGTGCGTTGTTAAAGAAAATTATAGTGTATGAAATTTTATCAAGATCCTGCTGAGTAGGTTTAATTTCAGCAGCCTAAAATTGTTGCGATATACTGGGAAATTACTAGCAAACTAATTACAGTACTTTTATAACAGTGGCAATCAGAAGGGTCCTATATAGAAGAACTTAGTAGCAACTGACTTCTCCATCATGAAAGGAAAATAAAAGAATATTCATATAAAGCATTTATTTATTTCAGCAAAATTGATGACCTTCAACGACCTCCGTGCGCTCATCCGTACCGACGAAGGCCCTATAAGCGAGACTGCCTTGTTATCCATATTGAGCGGAGCGGCGTGCTGCGTGCGCGGTCTGTGGACGCCGCGATCAGCCGACTTGTACACGCGAGCGCTGCCCGTGCCCGCTAGACTCATGTGTGCGGCTAGGGATCATGTCGTGAGTAATTCACCTTTTCAATACTCAATAATATGAACTCGACATTCGATGGAACTAGATCTTGCATCGATGTGGATCATCTTTTATGTTATAATTGTCCTTAAAAAATTGCTTTTAGCGATAAGATTGCACATTGTGTCACCCGTTTTAAAATTTCTACTTTTATGTCTATTCATATGGTGTGAATAATAAAGAATATTCTATTCTATTGGTTAAAATAAAATAGATGGAAGAGTAATCTGCTTTAAAATTAGTAAAGGAGAACATAGTAAGGAATGCCAAGTAATAAAAAGTCAAACACACAATATTGTTTGAGTCCAATGTAAAAAGACCATAACTGTCCTCTCTAGTATTTATTACAAGAGTATGTAATGCGTTTTTCTTGCTACTAATCCAAATGTGTTTTTTTTTACAGTTGTATCTCTTCACACAACACGCATACGTCGATCGACGGAAGGTAGCAGCAGCTGTACGTCTCCCCGCCGGAGAAGTCTTAGAAATCATCCGCTCCGTCGCCAAGTTCAACGCTAAGACCGGATGGGAACTAGTCATACCACCAGACGTCGGCTTCGAAACGAAGTACCCCGAAGTGGTCCAGCGACAGAACTTATACTGGGAAGCTCGCCAGAGATTATTCAACGAAATGATGATCGGCGAAAACATGCCAAAGAGACAAAGGAAGAAATCTCAAAGAGACTCAGTATCGTCTGACACGATGATGAGTCCTAAGCCGCGATGTAACAGTGTTACCGAGGAGGACAGTGATAGAAAAAGACACAAAAATAAATCCGCCACCGGTAGTGGGAAAAGGACTAGGAATATAAGTTCAAGCAGTGCGCAAGACGGGACGTGATTCTCGCCCTAGTTAGGTTATCAAATTGTAGCATAGTGTGACCCACCCATGCTTAGTGATCATAAGTGAACTGTGAGCCTGCACATTGTTAATCTACATAGATATATATTATGGTGCTGCTAATGATTGTATGGACGTGTATCAGTTGCAGTTGTTTTAAATGGATTTTTAAATATTATCAATGAACTTTCGAAAATGTGTAAGTTATCATGAAAAGTAGAGCATGGTCCCAATTCTGTTGGTCACAAACTAAACTAAATTTAAGTTCAGTGCATCCTTTTCTTTCTATTTCATTAGGAAAAGGACAGAAGATAAATATTAGTTTAGTCCTGTCAAAGTAGTTGGCGCCTGACGTAAATTGACGTATTTTTAGTAGCCAATTTTGTAATCACATCTAAAATTGTTTATGGATTATCTAGACAGGACTAAAATAATATTTATCTTCTGTACTTTTCATAATGAAATAGAAAGAAAAATATGCACTGAACTTAAATTTAATTTAGTTTGTGAACAACAGAATCGGGGCCAATGTCTGTTTGTTATCCAGAACTGTTGTTTTGTATTTAAGTCTAATTAATTTAATATTCTTGCATATGTTCTTTGCTTATGCTCTTGTTAAAATGTGTATTAGTTTATAATGGAATGGTTGTTGACTCGAAAATCCGATGAAATATATATTTTTGTATTAGCTAGCAGTATTGATTTTGATCAATATTCATTTATTTTGAGTGTTTTTGTTTTTCACTTTTGGTTCATAGTTTGCTCGATATTTTACGATTATGATGAGTGATCAAAGTCAAGACTTTTTAAATTATTGTATTGACATGACTAAACGGCTTTTAATCTAGTAACAAAGTTACATATAATTGGACGTAGTTATGCAAAAAGGATCCAACCCACAACATGACCGAAAATGAGTTAAGTATACCAAACTGCTCGTCAAGGTCTATATTTTCGATTAGCAAAAACAATCCAAGTAAAATACGAATTTTTGATATTCGTATTTGGATTGTTTTTGATAATCGAAAATATAGACCTTGACAAGCAGTTTGATTTACTTAACTCATTTTCGGTCATGTTGTGGGTTGGATCCTTTTTGCATAACTACGTCCAATTTGATGTCATAGAAGAGTAAATCTGTAGAGTGATCATTTTTCAACCTCAGCATTAATAAATTGTTTAAATATTATGTTGACTATTAAATGTTAGTGGTCTGTATTTTATAAAATAATTATGTTAGACACCGTTACATTTTGATCGTTTTAATCCTTAAAAGGGGTCATTGTACTCATCATTATTAACAACTTTTACCATGGGACTAACCCCAAAATCGTGAAAAATAAATCAGCTGATCCATACATTTATGTTCGCATAACTCGACGTAATGTATGGATCAACTGATTTTTTTTTCACGATTTTGGGGTTAGTCCCATGGTAAAAGTTGTTCATAATGATGAGTATAATGACCCCTTTTAAGGATTAAAACGATCAAAATGTGAGGGTGTATGCATAAAGCAGTGGCATAGTATAGGTACCTAAGTAAAACTGCATGGCAGTTAAAAAGTTTAATTTATCAATAGATGAAATGTGGTTCAGACTTGTAGTAAATAAATTATTAAAGTATTCATATTAGTGATTCAACATCATAGTTTCAATTGATATCAAATGTATGCAAAAATGTGCCTAAATGATGTTTTCGAATAGCTTTTATAGAAACTAAAATAATGTTTATAATGTTATTAGCATAATTAAACTAACTGGCTGATAATAATTAATCATGACAAACACTGCCACACTAATTTTTTAAAACAGACTCTAAACATGTACTCAAAAATTATATAACAAAAAAATGTTGTCTGAATAATCAAGATCGCCCAATCAAGCTTTCACGTGGTGTTTATTTTTACTTGCGACTACCATAGGCATTTTCTACCAGCCGACCTTTGGGAAACCTTTTTTTTTTGAATTTCAGCAATGGAACTGTATGCTGGTCGGCTGGTCGCGTTCAGTTTAATTGGTGAAATTCGCGGGAAAACAGAAAACCGCGTTGATGAGCTGTCAGTGTCAAATATTCCAGAAGGCCAATTTTATTTGCCACTGAGCGGCCAGTGGTGCGAAGCTACCATCCACGGGATTATGCCTGGAACGCCTCTAAGGCCAAAGTCAGCCTAGCCGAATCCGGCAGCAAACATTCAAATTACAATTTAGTCTCAGCGACAATCAATGTCAAAAATGTAGGGGGAAATAGACGTATTTTTGACAGATTGAGACAGATCACGAAGTGAACGTTTTTAAAATTACGGGAATTGCCCTCACAGCAATCAAATGATGACACTGACAGCTTTTGAATGCAGTTTAGATGTGCTGACCGCGTTCATTTTAATTTGTGAAATTTGACCATAATCACGTCAATGCTGTTTGCAAGTGTTGAAGTATATCAATGCTGCTTAGGATGTTTTAAATGTTTTTTTTTTGTTCTGATTTTGATCATACCAGAACCATGTAGTAAAATTTTACTGTACTATGGACACGTAAAAGCTTGTTTAGGCAAAATTATCATCATATTAATCTAGCTTCCACTGGTAATCCCGAATGAGCGCTTCTACTTACCCTTAAAAGTAAAATTTAAGCTACAAACAAGTCCAATTATATCAACAACTAAGCCGCTAATCTTATTATAGTTTGACCGAAACCGCTGTACACACGGCTACACATAAAGCTATACATTTTCAGTTTCAGCTGACCTCGCACTGGTTTTTCATACAATCAGAAGTCAGCTTATACTGGTTATGTATAGCTTGATGTGTAGCCGTGCGTACCATGCCTCAGGGAGCGCGGCAAGACGGAGAGCTGTGCAGTGCGCTGTCAGTCCGCCGTCGCGTCGCCTCGCCGCGCATTCGGTACAGCGGTTCGGTAAAACTATAGGTGAAAAATTATTGTATATCACATTTGTATATAAAAACAATATTGTATGCTATCATAATGTAAAATTAATTGTGGATGAGCAATTTGTGATTTTATCGATAAGTTGTTAATTTTTGTAAACAAAATAAAATCCGTTTATTATTTTATGTAGTGGATCTTTTGATTGATGTTAAACGTTCATACTGATTGATTTCTGAAAACGACTACAAGAACAAAAAGAAAAAGATTCTTAGAAAGATGTATTAATGATTCTAATGATTATCTAATATATAAAATTCTCGTGTCACAGTGTTAGTTACCACACTCCTCCGAAACGGCAGGACCGATTTGTATGAAATTTTGTGTTCATATCGGGTAGGTCTGAGAATCGGCTAAGTATCTATTTTTTTTTTTTGCAAAACGACGTTTCCGGGTTCAGCTAGTAATTATGTAAATACGTACCTGTTATACTCACGAATCATATTTTGATCAAGATACAACCTGACACTGACCTGAAAATTGCAAAAAATTTAAGAAAAATTGAATTTCGCGTGGAAATTTTAGTTCATTTTGGGATTAAAGACTATTCGGACTATTTAAAAAAAAGTGAAATAGGGCCGCGGATTCCTTTTGGCATGAAGTCTCTTTGATGAGATTAAAAGAAGCTGACATCTCCGACTAGTAAATAATTATCTGTGGCATTATCGCACTAGTGCAGTAACGTAAAGTAAAAGGCACGCGTTTTTAATACACTGCATTATGGACCTAAAGCCACTTTACGAGCAAGTGTGTTGATAAATAGTATACGAATCTATTGTGAGCGTCAAGATGAAGGGACCAAACCTCCTATCTCTGTCATACATATATAAAAAAATAATACCATTAATCTACTATTTCCTACCTTTGCTATAATTTTAGCTACCTCATCATATACATAATATTTTAACAAAATGCTTGGTCCCTCCATCATGATATCAAGATGGAGGGACCAAACTGATAGACTACTCCCTGGAATGTTCTACCTACTTAGTGTTATAATACCTTAATTCTACCTTAATATTATTGATTTTGGCTGCCCGAAACATGTATCGTTTTAAAGATATCGATTATATAAGTTGGTCCCTCCAAATTGACGATTCAATTATTTAGTGCAACAGCTAAATGGACGATTTATTTTCGATCTTCGAAGGATAAATATTTAATACCTATTTACTACCTTCTAATCGTGCAAAATTTCTTACGTTAAAGTTTATTTTAACTAGCCAAAAAAATTAAAGAAATAAGTAGGTACAGTCAACAGCAAAAGTAGATGATGTAAATCAGAAATTCAATACTAATGAACGGAGTTCGCGTCAGAACTGTGTGGCGTCGAAGTGTCGCTATGTGATTGTAAATTATACCAAACATTTACTACTTCGACGCCACACAGTTCTGACGCGAACTCCGTTCATTAATTAGTATTGAATTTCTGATTTTCATCATCTACTTTTGCTGTTGACTGTACAACGTACAAATTTTAATCGTAGTAGCATTAACAAAGGCGTTTTTTTAAAAATAAGAATAGCACAAAAATATCTAGCCAATAAAAAATGTATCTTTAGTTTTTAATTATTACTATTTATTGGCTCATTTTATTTATTCTCATAATACTCAATGTAGGTAAACACAAAGAAAAATATTGAAGGTACGAGTAGTTGTTGGATTAAATGAAAAATAAACTGTTTTATGAAAACTAATGTTTTATTTTTGAGCACTGCATGGTTCACAAAACAATGTCACAGAGTACCTAGACTTAATCAAAAAAATATATATATATATTTTTCAACACTCCCTGAATTCAAGCTTGGTTAAAGAAGACAAAAAAAAAGTACATTTTCTACTTTATGTAAATTATCTACATAAAAAAAAATAGAAAATTTATAATAAAGAACTAAGTATATATGTAAAGAACTAACACATTCCAAGTTTAGATTTAAGAAATAGAAAATTAACTTTTGATAAAGCATTAGTGAGTATATCTGCATACTGTTCTTTACTGTTGGCAAACTTCAATAAAATTATCTTTTGATGATATTTCTCTTTGATAAAGTGATATTTGATTTCAATATGTTTACAATGTTTAAGAAAGTTTACATTTTTAATAACACTGATAGCACTTTGATTGTCTAAATGTATATAGTCTCTTCAAGTTCGCCGTAAAAGAAGGCTGTCTTCACATCAATTTGCATAATTTTGAAATTATGTTGAACAGTTGTGAATAGTATAATCAAATTGAGTCGTACCTCACTGTCGGTGCAATGGTTTCCTGGAATTAAAATTGGTTTTAAATGCCAAGGACCTGGTCAGAGAACGATTGATAACCTAGGCAGCAGTATGTATAGCATCAGCCCAGTACTGTTAGGATAAATTGGCATTCAGGAGCATACATTTAGCCTTGTCAATGAGTGTTCTATTCATTCGTTCTGCAGTCCCGTTCTGTTCCGGCGTGTAAGGTGTGGTTGTTTGATGTATAATGCCTGCACCTTTTAAATAATCAGAAAAACCCTTGTTGACATATTTCAAGCCGTTGTCTGTTCAAACAATTTTTATATGAGCATTCAACTGATTCTCTACTTCATTCTTAAATTTTTAAAATTTTATCAGTGCATCAGATTTGTTTTGAAGAAAATAAACATAAATCTTCTTGGAATAGTCATTGAGAAATGTTATGAAGTATTTGGCACCTCCAAGTGTTTCTGTTTCCATAGGGCCACATATGTCAGAGTGGACCAAGTCGAGTACACTTTTAGCCCTTGAGCCTTCACTTTTAAAAGGTAGTCATGTCTGCTTACCTTCCTTACATGTAACACATGTCAGACTTTCTGATTTTTCTGAGAACATTGCATGGTCAGTATTTTCAGTCATTTTTCTTAGACTTTGGACATTCAGATGTCCCATGCCTTGGTGCCACAGGTAAGCATCTTCTTTTTCAACATCAGACATGCATGCATAGCCTACTCCAGGCATATTCAACCGGTACATGTTGTTGATCAAGCTGGCTGTTGCTACGATCTGACCTTTGCTGTTTGTAATAACACTGCCCGATTTATCAAATCGTACTTGGCCACCACTTCGTATAATCTGACTCACTGATAGTAGATTTGTGGCCTGTTCGGGGACACAAAACATTTGTAAACAGCACCTTCTTTTCTTCACCTTTGTCATTATAAACATCTAGGCTCACTTGTTACGAGCATTGCACAGATAATACTTTGTTGTCTGCTACTCTTATGTTTTATATGGCAGGAGTTGTTGAATTCTGTATCAAAGTCTTATATCTGTGTATCATGTGTGAGGATGCACCTGAATCCACATACCATGCGTCATCTTGAGTTGAAATCGCAATAAACACAGCAGCTTAAGATGAATTTTCGGTTTTTTTTTCTCATGTTGTGTAGGTACTTTTGGTTTTGGATTTGCATTCTGGACTTTTATGGCCATATTTATTACAACTGTAGCATCTAGGGCCTATGGCTTCTTGTTCTTGTACTGTGTTTTCTTGTTGGCCACAAATGTTGTAGATGAACTTTCAGGTTGTCTTACGTCTTGTAATAAATTTGATTTGACAGAATCATAAGTTATCTTCATGCCGGAGCTTTCTATAGCTATTATCATTGGTTGATAAGATTCAGGCAGGCCGAAGAGCAACAGTATGCCGAGCCACTCGTCATCTACCTTACAACCAATGTAGAAACATTGGTTTAAAATGCAAATGTTGGTGGTATTAATGCTAATTGATTATTTTATGCCATTTTTAAGAAGTTTATTCAGTTTTGATACAAAAACATTTCACGAATTGAGAAAAATGTTACAACAAGGAAATGTCCGGTATTTGAGGTTATGTCTAGGGTTGCCACCCCTACTTTATAATAAAGTATATACGTTATTGTACTAGATACTTTATGAGGACAATAAAGTACGCGAAAATACTTTATTTCACATAATTTATTTCTCTAGGATTTATTTTATAAATCACTAGCTTTTGCCCGCGGCTTCGCTCGCGTTAAATTCAAGGTAACACGGTAAAAAAAAGTAGCCTATGTCACTCTCCATCCCTTCAACCTTCTCCACTTAAAAAATCACGTCAATTCGTCACTCCGTTTTGCCGTGAAAGACGGACAAACAAACAGACACACACATACACTTTCACATTTTTATAATATTAGTATGGCTTATAAATAAAGTTGGTTGTACAGACGCCAGCATATCAAGCTACTACCATCTCGCGGTTTCACCCGCGTAAGTTACGATCCCGTGGAAATATCGGGATAAAAAGTATCCTATGTGTTATTCTGATGTATAAGCTATATTACTGTAAAGTTTCATCAAAATCCGTTCAGTAATTTTTGCGTGAAAGAGTAACAAACATCCATCCATCCATCTTCACAAACTTTCGCATTTATAATATTAGTAGGATAGTTTAAAGGTTAATATATTTTCAGCTTTATTGCTAAAGCATAAAGATCAAAGTCGATTGGGAAAATTTGACAGTTTCGGGTAGCTTGATGTGCTGGCATCTGTACTTTTGTGTATAACGGAACGGATCGAATTTGCACTGAGTTCATTGTTTTTGAACGCATTCTAACCCCAAATGACAAACATTTGTTAAATATTGCCAAAAGCAATAAAAAGTATGGTATATAGGTAAAAATAGATAATACTTTATACCATGTACTTTTTTTTTCTAACCAATATACTTTATTATTACAAGAAAAGGTGGCAACCCTAGTCACAGAGTAGAGATAGAGTTAATCAAAAAAAATAAAAAAAGCAAAGAGCGAGTCTGCTCGAAAAGGCGGGGAATTCAAATTATATTCAACAGTAGTTCTAAAACATAGTCGATGGATTGCATTGTAGTGAAGCTGTTTGCGATAACTGCGTCCTGGCTAACAGAGTGCCTTTACAGTGATTTCATCATCATTTTTCCGTAGTTGTTATAACAATAATTACCCATTTATCATGAAGAGGGGAAGGAAGAGCGCGATTTCCCTAGATATTCAGAAAACTATGTTTTTAAAGTACAGAAGTGCATTACAAAACAGCGAGTTACCATCACCATGTGATCAAATATTTGCCGATATCAGCAAGGAATTAGACTATAAAATGTCTGTAAAAAGTTTGTATATATCTTTAAAAACTAATTATAATTACTTTTTTAACGAAAATACCGTTGATTCTGAGCCGGATAGTATAGAAGAAATTGTCGAATCTGTTGAATGTTTTGAAACTAATAGCGATATTAATCACATAAAAGATACAGTAAGTCAGGAAAAAATACAGTTTTACTTAGATATACATTCTTGGAAAAAAATACAACCAATTCAAAAGTATGTAAACAGAAATGACCCAGGCACAAGATCAAAATACCGGAAAAAGTGGACGTTACCAAGTTACCAATGGGCTGAATTATTAAGAAAAGAATTATGGGAGAAAACTAAAAAACCCTGCACTTGGCGATTTAACTCAACGCATGTGAAACCGGACGAATCTGTGTCGTGTTATGGTTCTTGTAAAGAATGTGGAGCTATTATAGAAGTTTTTATAAGTTGGCCAACTGAAAAAGTTATTAATTGTACGTGCACAGTTAAAGACCAAAAAAATTACTTTATACACAAAAAATCAAGAAAATTAAAGTTATCTCCACCAAAACGTAAAGAGCTTGCTGATATCTTGAATAATTCTTCTGCGATATCTGTAAGGAACTCTTTATTAGATTCTTTAATGGACGCTAATGATAGTGAGCCAACTCATATACCTAAATTAGGGACGCTGCGCCAGATAAAATATGAAGAGAAGGCATCGCATTTCTTTGACAAAAACCCTGTGATGGCTCTTTGGTTAATGGCACAAAGTGCACCTTATAATAATCTTTTGAGGTTTATTTGTTTGCATCCCCACTTCATCGTGTATTATTGGTTATCTAATCAGGAACAGTACTATAAAGAATATCAAAAGAATCATAGGACTGTACTGAGTCTTGATGCAACCGGAAGTATTTTTAGAGATCTTGGGCCTTCTGCAGATAGTAAGATGATAAACAAACATCTATTCCTATACGTATGTGTTATGCAGACATTCCCCGGTCAGAGCAGCGTACCTCTATTTCACATGATATCAGAAAGTCAGACCATGGATACTATTGTCAAATGGCTTGAAACCTGGTCCCAAAATAATCTACCTCCAAATGAAGTTATCTGCGATGATTCTTCTGCACTTATAGGGGCGTCAGTTAAAGCCTTTACTGGTTGTGAATCAACCAAGGAATACCTTGATAAATCTTTTGAAATTTTAAATAACGGAAAATCTGATACAAATCTGAAAACCTATATGAGGATTGATACAAGTCATTTCGTAAAAATATTGTATAATTTGTCATGCTTTAAAAACGTTGATCAAAGAGTGAAATTCTTTTATATTAAATGCTTCCAAGAAATAAAAGAAAGTGAAAATTACGAAGTAGTTCAACAGATAGCTAAAGATATGGTCACATTGTGCTTAGCAAAATTTTCTGGTTGTGGAAAAGAAGGGAACTTAACAAGGAGCGAAGAAGCTAAGCAAAGATTAAAAAAAAAAATTACTTCTCAAGAGGTGTTATCAGGTGATCTTAATGAATGTTCTGAAGTTGATTGCAAACCGACCACGGATTTTTCTGTTTTATATAATGACCGGAAAGAAGAAAAAAATAAAAAAGAAGGAATACGTACTAATGCTGGCGAAGAAAGAATTAAATGGCTCACAGAGCACATTGATAAAGAGAGGCTAATTAATGATTTGATTGATGAAATCAATGATACAGATAATTTATTTTTTTTTCCTATTTTAATTGATACCTTATTAAGGCTCATTAATCAACTGCCTATGTGGTCTAACGTTATGAAAAATTATTATGGCAGTGATGTGGTAAGTGCTACCTCTTCAAATGTTGAAAGTTATTTTAAGAACGTAAAAACACTTTTATGTAACATGAAAACTAAATCTCATAGATTGAGGGTTGATGATTTTATAATACAACATAATCAATACCTCTCAGGAGAAACTAAGTTGGCTCTTAGCAACTTACATTCGGACAACACTATTCTTCCTAAGAAAAGAATTAGGCCCAAATTACAAAAAAATTATGAGACACAAAAAGATAGTGAAATTGATTCAATTTTTGCTGAAAATCCTTCATTTGTTGAGAATTGGCGTGGCAAAGGCAATACAAAAAAAACTATAGCTAAACACACTTTCAGAAAAATACCCATTTTGATTAATGGTTCATTAGTAAAAGCAGTAGATGGCTTATCATCTGTTAATACATGTGCCTTTGATGCCTTTTCCCAATCAATAGCTATTGGATTAGTAGATGGATTTCAGCTTAATGTAAATATCAATAATACAGATGGTAATAATATGTTCATTGATTTTATCAAAAAACTTGTAAGTACTAATACTAAATGTGATGATATTTATAAAATGCGTAATGACATACTCAAGAAACATTTCAGATTAACGTCTGTGGGAAACCATGAACAAATACAGTGCGTATGCAATATTGCTTATATATTAGAAAATGTTGTCAATGATGTATTTTACAGTGCAGAGATTGTCAGGTCTTGCTCGAACAGTGATTGTCCTAGTAATAACATTAGAAGGAAATGTGGGTTTATTCCTTTGGATTTAAACATCATTCAGAAACAAGGCATCGGAGCGTTAAATGCTTCTGCTGAAACTATTTTGAGTGATAATTTGTCTCTCTGTAGAATAACCGGTTGCAATGGTATAAAAACCGAGATTTACTCTCTTTCCAACACAATATTTTTTGAGCTGTCTTCTGACGAAAAAATTAACCTATACGAAATTCCTAATCAATTAAAGTTAGGAGATAAATATTACAGAATTCTTTCAGTCGTAGATTTTATCCCGCCAATATGTGGAGATGTTGGCCATTACAGGGCAAATTGTCCAAGAGTTCTTGGGAAATGGAATTGTTATGATGATATGAAAAGTAGAGTCATGAAAAGCCCGACATGTGTTATACCACATTGTTTAATTTATGCTTTAAAATAATGGGTAGTATTTAAACGCAAACCAAAAAATATCCTTTTTCTATGCAATAAGATTCCGTATTCCCATCAAAATTACTGATTGCACAGCAAAATATTCAACTCAAAATATCACTAAACACACTACAATTTATTTTCGCAGCGTACAGCGGATTTTTACGTCAGGTCGACGGAGCCCCGCTGCGCGGGGCTCCTATTTCTGTCTGCAGGGTTTAAAGGAACCTAACCAAACCGAACCTCGGGGTGCCCCTGACGTCGTTTAGTATTATGCGAATTAAATTGAAATTTGAAATAAAATATGGAAAATTTGCTGTGCAGTTAGTATTTATGCTATGTATGTAGTATTTATGTACAAAAATAAATTTAACTGTATTGCATTATGAGGAAAAAAGTAATGTCATATTGATGTATAATTTCGAATTATTTGCAGTTTGAGTTTTGTTAAACATTTAGTTTATTTGTAGTAAAGTAAGTTATTTGATGTAAAAAAGAATATAAATGATGAGTACATGTATTGATAGGCGATTATTTATTTGATATGCAATTTATAATATCCCTAAAATAATTGTACAATGTACAGAGGCCAGCACATCAAGCTACCCCAATCTGTCAAATATCTTTGATAGATTTTCAACTTTACCACAAAAGAATAAGGTTCATAATCAATTGGGAAAATTTGACAGATTGGGGTAGCTTGATGTGCTGACCTCTGTACATCATACTAGCAGCAGCCCGCGATTTCGGTCGCGTGAAATCATTTCTTAGTTGACGTCACTTAATTATAATACCTATAGGTAGATTAAGTATACCTACTATGTGTAATTTTGTTAACCCTTTAACCGCTTACAAATATTTTCGTCCATTCCGCCAGAATCGTATATTTACGACCAAATATGACAGCACGTTTACTCTGTTTTTTTTAAATTACCTAATTACGCTGTATTCTACCAGGTTATTCAAAAAAAAAATCGAATCACCGTGCCGGGCGCGGGGGGGTACGCCAACTGATATGAAGTCGGGCGGTTAAAAGGTTAATTGCAATAAATATAACTGGAATAATAATACAAATATATTTTATTACGGCCATTCAAAGGGTCCCATTTATATTACTGTGAGAAATTTTGCACGATTTGAAGGTAGTAAATAGTACCTTCAATATTTTTCTTTGTGTTTAGCTACATTGAGTATTACGTGAATTATATAAAATGAGCCAATAAATAGTAATAATTAAAAACTAAAGATACATTTTTTATTAGCTAGTTATTTTTGTGCTATTCTTATTAAAAAAAAACGCCTTTATTAATGCTACTACGATTAAAATTTGTACGTTGTACCTACTTATTTCTTTAATTTTTTTGGCTAGTTAAAATAAACTTTAACGTAAGAAATTTTGCACGATTAGAAGGTAGTAAATAGGTATTAAATATTTATCCTTCGAAGATCGAAAATAAATCGTCCATTTAGCTGTTGCACTAAATAATTGAATCGTCAATTTGGAGGGACCAACTTATATAATCGATATCTTTAAAACGATACATGTTTCGGGCAGCCAAAATCAATAATATTAAGGTAGAATTAAGGTATTATAACACTAAGTAGGTAGAACATTCCAGGGAGTAGTCTATCAGTTTGGTCCCTCCATCTTGATATCATGATGGAGGGACCAAGCATTTTGTTAAAATATTATGTATATGATGAGGTAGCTAAAATTATAGCAAAGGTAGGAAATAGTAGATTAATGGTATTATTTTTTTATATATGTATGACAGAGATAGGAGGTTTGGTCCCTTCATCTTGACGCTCACGAATCTATTCTATTACACACCGCGCTCACCTTCGTTACGCTCTGGCGCTAATTTCACGCCGTGCTATACTAGAGTACATAAGTCATATGTATCGTAATGTAATATTCCGATATTGAAAGCCTTCGTACGTCTTCGGACCCCGACGTTAGGAACAAGTATGGATCGTTCCTAGGCTCTCTGTGCAACTCTCATCCCACAGAGTTCCGCGTAAGCGACCACGCCTCAGCATCATAATATGTCATGGTGGGCAGAACACTGGTTATAGAGGCGGGACTTCAGATATTGTGGAGTTTTTGCTGATTTTAGAATGTCGTCTAAATAACCTACATTAGTGTGAAATTCATAGACGACGAAGTAAATAAAATGAAAATACATGATCTACTTAAACCATTTTATTTCAACTATTACATAGTTCTATTTGGTGCGAATTACAACAACAATATTATATTCTCAAACATCAACATTAAGCGTTTAGGTACTTAGTAATAACTTGTGTAAAAATATTGTGCTTATACATAAGTTTTAGAGTTAAAACAATAGAAGAAATAATAACTATAATACGAAATTATTATTTAGAAAAATAAGTACACCTGGACCTAAATGGCTTACTTTAAAACACATTTTTGGAAGTTCCTTATTCATACTAGCTCTCATTCGCCAAGTCAGCGAAAGGAACTTCGCAATAAAATAGTATTCTCTGAAGGGTCTTCTTATTCAAGATCCTTCAGAAAATATTAATTAAATAACGATAAATACTGGCCTAAGAATGTTAATTTGATTAATAAACACAAGATTCATTAAACTATGAAAAAATATCTAGGCTCTCAAAAATTTAACAATGCTACATATACCTAAAGAAGATAGATTTTTTAAATATTATACGATATTTTCCTCCATAAACATTAGTACGTCTATTTACAGAAAAAAGGCAAACAAAATGCAACTATGATTTTGTACGATTTAGGTGCGATACCAAAGTGAGTGAACTTTCCTCAATTTTATGTGAATGAATCTTTTCTATAAATATTTTTCATCCATGATTTTCACTACTTGGTAAAAAAAAATATTAGGAAAGTATTAACTTGCTTATCTATGAGTTCTATGATTGAAATCCTGATTGTAATAATATTAATTATTTCGTTAAAATTGGTATAGAATCAAGTTCTTCTAACTGAATAGACAGTCGTGCTACTGGGGAAGTGGGGAGCTTATTGCGCCATTTCTTCTCAGCTAAATCACTAGGAAGTGATGAAGGGCGGGCGTTCGAAAAAGTGCTGATTCTCAGCTTAGTTTGAATAAATGACTTTTTATTTGAAAAACCTGTTCTAATCTAAGGTAGTCTACCTACACAACTGTTCAAATGCGTTAATCACCTACCTACCACTGATTCTAAAACCACGAGAAATCTTAAGGAGATGCTCGTTAAAAGCACAGACAATGTTTTGCGTGTTCGTAAACTCCGTCTCCTAAATGCAATCAACACTAACTTGGCTATACACAGTTAGACTCATCAACATGCCTACATCCTGATCACAGCATACCTGAATATAAAGGCGATTGCGGCGAAACTTATAGCCGTAAGACCATTTAATTGGTTAGCGTTATTGCAGAAGTTCAGGTCGCATTTCTTCGCGAGCTCTCCGAAGCGGTTCTTGACTAGCGACCAGTCGCAGAGTCCTACCCTGCACCCCGGTAAGTTCATCGGATGTTCGTTCTCCAGGAAAAGGACTTGGTACTCTTCGTTCACCTGGAAGTTGCCGTTTTGGGTGCATCTGGAATAAATGGAAGGTTTGAAATGAGTAGATATTGGGACTATCCGAGTAGTTTTGGTCTCGAATGGAGCTTTTAGTAATTCCTAATCTCATGGGATTCCCTCATCAGATTCCGACTTGGTGACAATGGGACCACCTCGAGAGCATACCATTAAAAAAAATATATAATAGGTCCAAAATTGACGGAGAAATCGCAGTCCGCATGTACTTAGGTAATGCAGTAGGTATTATTACAGTCATAGTAAGAAAACGCCTAGAACTCCTATTAGCTATGTGTGTGTGACTACTTCTCACAGAGTTATAATAAATAAAATAAAAATAAAAATCTTTTATTTTCAGGCGTCGAAGGCCCATAGCGTGTTAGTATTATCAAAAGAAAAAAAATAAAAACTTAAAAACTATGTTAATAGTAACACTTAGGCACAAAAACAAAACAACATCCGATTACATAGAGGAAGATTCATCAAGTCCCATGTCTGACATGTAGCTTGATAAACCTATCCACTGTAGGCCCGTCTAACCTGTCAGCAAAAACCCTCAGAACGCTATTGCTGCTTCCCCTCACTCTGCACAATACTGATGCCACTTTTTTGCGCATGATCGCGAAATAATCGTCAGTGTGCGCGTCAGCGAACATCCCTGACGCACTACAGTAAGGCGGAAGCCTCAACAGCGCCCTGAAGGCATTGTTGTATTGAATGCGCAGTGCGCTATCTGCTTTTTGGGTATGATTAGCCCACAGACTGCTGGTGTAAAATATTTGACAAAACGCCTTAAAAAGTGTTATTTTAACCGGTACTGAACAACCAGCAAACCTGCGTGCCAACATGTTTCCCCTCACAGCCATCGCCCTGCGCTCTCTTTCCATATCCAGGTCATCTTTAAGATCCTCCGTAACAATATGGCCCAAATATTTAAATTGTGCTACCCTCTGCTGAGGTGCGCCGTTTAGTTCCACGGGAGGGACATTTGAGGGACTATTATTTCTTCCTCTAAACACCAACAGCTCACTCTTTGTATGGTTATATTTTAGCCCATGCTGCTCGGCATATCTTTCACAAATGGTGAGTAATTTCCTAATTCCACCGATTGTGGGGCTCAGCAGCACCATATCGTCTGCGTAACTTAAATTATTTAAGCTAACTCCGTCTATATGGCACCCGACATGAGTGCTGCTGAGCTCAACGAGCAAGTTGTTGACATAAATATTAAACAATCTCGGGGAAGTAAGACCTCCCTGCCTAACACCACATTCTAGTTTGTACGGGTCCGAAAATGCATTGGACCATTTCACAAAGTTCCTCTGCTTATCATACCAGATAGATAATATTGACACCAATGCAGCAGGAACTCCCGCTTCCCGAAGCTTCTCCCATAAAACCTTATATGAAACCAGGTCGAAAGCTTTGGAAAGGTCCAGGAAACAAGCATACACTGGTGTTTTTCGGTCCGTATAATATTTGACAGTGTGCTTTAATGCAAGTATTGCACTCTCAGTAGACAGCCCCGCACGAAAACCAAACTGTGTGTCGTGTAGTTTTGTATATCTACTGAGGTGCGTATCAAGCACACTATCAAACACTTTAGCTATCACAGTTGCTAATGAGATTGGCCTATAATTCCCTTTGTCTGCTATGTCTCCTGTCCGATATTTTATAATAGGAACAACTATTGTATCCAGCATTTCCTGTGGTAGGTAAGAATGCCCCACACATAGATTAAAAAACATAGTCAATACTCTCGGCAAGTGCACACCAGCATTTTGAAGATGCTCAATGCTGAGTCCATCATGACCAGGAGATTTTCCCCGCTTCATATATTTAATTACTGTTTTAATTTCTGAACACGTCAATCTAAGGGGATTTCCTGATCGATAGGACTCAGCATCGTTCACCCTCACCACAGATTCAAGACATGAGCTCACAATAAACTGTTCCTTAAATAAATTAGCTATTCTAGTATGGTCGCTCTCACCCTCCACGCTAACTGGTAAGCTTGGCGAGATGTTGAGCTTTTTAGTGCCTTTCCAGAAAGATGAGAAACATTTCTTGGAATGGAGCGAAGCCAATATATCCATTTCTATTTTATCTTGATTCTTAATGACCCCATTTCAATTTTGATTTAAATACTTTACGAGTCAACATCATATCCTCATAGATAGGCCCACTACTGGGTTCCCCATACCAAAGCCATAGTTTAAATTTAGACCTTGCTTTAGTGTGAAATTCCTTGACATGCTTGTTCCAGCCTTTTATACCTTTCCTTCTAATAATAGCTTTAGAGACTCTGTTTACACTAGCTGCTTCACTTAATATAGATACTATGTCTTTATACATCGAATCCAACAATAACCTATGATGGGGATTATCACAAAAAATGTCAGCACATAGTTCAAAATCCTCCGGGAAATCTAAACTTTTTAACTTATTATTACACCTCGACGAGTATTCCTCTATTTCATTAGGACTTCTTTCAGCCCATCGAACACCGTTAATTGATGGTTTAATTACACATGTTTTCAATCTGATAACATTTACATCACATTCTATTTTCAAGGGAAAGTGATCTGACCAAAACGTATCATAAATAACCTCAATGTTTACAATTGTTTTTCCCGCCGCCTGTGTAACAATACAGTGGTCTAGCCAACGCTTACACCCGTGTGAGTCACTGATGTACGTGTACGTTTGCGATAGTATGCCTAAATAATCTAGGTCCGCACATGATAATTCCTGCTCACTACAAAAACTAATAAGTTCATTATAAAATAACTCACCCGGGTGCGCGTTGAAATCTCCCAATACATACACTGATTCGGCATTATTATTTTGTATAATAGAATACATTTCACTAAGACATTCCGTAAAAAGTGGCAGATTCTCGCGACAGTCCGTCGGCAAATACACATTTATAACCAAAAAGCACCTGTTGTTCACCACTACGTTCACTGCACAAATACGGTCACTGACACTTTGAACTACACTCACGTAGTTAAACGCAGTTTTACGCCATAGTATGGCAAGGCCTCCGTAGGGTCTCCCTTTACACATGCCAGCTGAAGTGTCCACTGAAGACTTTCCCGTGTAACTGAATTCCTGATCAACACTATCAAGAAAGGCTAGATCATGTGGATATAACCACGTTTCTTGTAACAAAACAATATCAGAGGTTTTGCACAGTGAACGCACACAGTTTACCGACCTTTTAACATTTTTGCAGTTGAATGTTATTACTTTCATTTTTGCAATACTATCCATTATTTGGTTTTGTTATTTCCTCACGGTCAAAAATTGTGTTATTTTTGTCTTCTCTTCTATCCTTAAAATGGATAAACCGCCTAAATGTCACACCATCAGGCCATGTTCGGTCATCTAGAAAAACGTCCAGCTTGTTTTTGTTAACAAGCACTTTAAAGGCATTGTATGGCTTTTCCTTCTTCATCGTAATTTTCTCAAGCAGAACTACCTCCTCAGTTTTATTTTTGATGTACTTGCATATGTCCTCCACCTCTACCTCTTTGTTTACATTGGAAATAAACAAAGGTATTTTAACTTCCGCTGCTTTAAATTTCTCAGACAAGTCCGTAGCTGCTTTGCCCATTTTACCAGTAAAACGATTCTTCGACCGCCGATTTTGCACTAACGTCCAATTACCGGTCGGTTTCTTAGGCGTTTTCCACTCACCCTTTCTTGCCATCTCCGCCATAGTAGGTCTTTTTAATTGACTGGTTTCTGTAGACAGCTGACTCAGAAATCACCTCGCACATTTCGTTTTCCAATGGTGTTGAGTTAATCGGTGCAGGCGCACCCGACATTATCTCCTCGGTGTGTGCGCAAGCGAGAGAGCGATATTTTGGAGACTCACTGCGCTCTGCATTCTCACACCTCGTCATCGCGCAACCGTCATCGTACACTGGCGCCGGTGATAAACCTACCGGCCCACTGTCAAGCAAATACCCTCCTCTTTTCTTCGCATTAATATTGCGCTCTAATAATGATAATGATAACGGAGGCCTTCTTGATCCCAATTCTAGCTTCAATTCATCCAGTTGAGTGACTGTTGCATATTTACTTTTTATGTCATTGATTTCTGTACGGACAATCAATAGATCTTTTAATAATTTGGTCACATCTACGTGGTCAAATGTAACTGGCGGTAGTTTTTGCAGGTCACGCGCCACGAAGACCGGTATAAGATCTGGCTCCGTTACTTTGAAGACACATATAATATCCTCTAAGTCTCTCACTTTTCTTCCTTCTTTGCGTCTGGTCACTTTCTTCCTGTTAGTTTTTATTGAACTAAACAGCAACTCTTTGGCACTATCCACCTCATCCACAGTGAAGGCTGTGTCACAAATCCTTATTAGGTTCTCATTGTCCATCACATCTACTTTATTTTGGATAAAGGATAGAAGTTCACATATCACAATATTGCAATTCACACATTTTAGCGTATTCACAGACATTGTCGCGAAAATAGGTGGGGAGACCTATACTCGACCCGTTCGCAAGCGCGTGCAGCGAGCGAATGACAAAAAAAAAAAAAAAAAAGTTATTTCGAGGAATGACAGTTATAGGAATAATTATAATAATATTATTGTTTGCACACTGGGTACTTGGCACAGTTTAACATCGTAAACTTTCTTGAACGTAGTTCTAGGTTCAAGGATGGCTGTTAAATATTATTATTCTGGCGAAATACTTTGTTTCCTGTGATTTTAGTTCAAAATAGTGTTCGGTATTATTGTTTCAATGTTAAAATTATTATTTAAAGCTTTTTCTGGTAAACAATCATTATCGTTATTCAGTAGACAGACGTCCATTGTTGGACGGTTTTCAGATTCCAGTGGATCCTTTAGACCTTCACCAGGGTCATAGGTCTAGTGGTAGGATAGTTTGTGTTAGTTGCCTCCAGTGAGGGGGGGCGGAGTCTTGGTTAGCTCATGGAGTGAGGGTATTATTCTATTTTATTCGCTGTCAGACAACAGCATAAACCGATGGGTATAGAAAACTTGAGCATCCATCTTGATCATTCCATAAATAGTGAAGGTGACTTTAATAAGGAAGGATTTTCGAAACATAATCCCCTATGGGAGTTAAATAGTGTGAAAGTTCGTATGGAAGTTCATCATTTTTGACGATGGCATATCCTGTTGGCCAGATAGAGGGTTTCCCATTGCCATTACTAAATCCATCAGGGGACAATTCTTCTTGTGATCGATGCGAAAATTAAAAAATAAAAGTTATGAACTTATGACTGATTTAGTGTGTGTGAGAGAGAGAGAGAGAGTGTTATATCTTTCTTCTCTCTCATGTAACGGAATGTGCCTAAACGTGACGCGTCCTTGAGATTCCACTCTTCGCCTAAGAAATTTCACTTCAATAATAATACATGATGAGCAGCGGTGTTGTGGAGGCCCAAGTGATCGGCCCTGACTTACGAATTTGTAGGTCGTGAGTTTCAACCGGCAGGCATTTTACTTTGTGTATTTAATTTCATTACCACTGTCAAAACGGTGATGGGAAACAACGTGAGGAAACGGGCATGTCCTAGAACTAAAAAATCGAAGACATGTGACATGTACAGTCAGCAAAGGAGATAAGTATGCAGGGTCGTCGAATATAATTGTTTAGTTAGAAACCGATTGAAATTTAATTTAATTATTAAAAAACAAACAGTTCATTTATCAAATTAAATTTCATTCGAAAACATCAATCGGTTTCTTAGTAATCTTCAACTATATTAGGCTAGTTTCCACCATCAATAAATTGAAAATCTATTTAGTCCGTCAGTTAGAGTATTGGAAAATAATGAACCCCTATTTTTTGTTTTTGTAAATCAATGAATTTTAACAAAGATAAAACGCATCTAAACTCGGGAGTGGGGGCTCGTGACGTCAGAATGCAGTAAAAATTATACCAAGGTGTGACTTATTGACAAATTTTAAAAGCGTCGTATCTTCGTCAATTTTGGTTTACGTAACAAAAGAAAAAATTAGATTTTTTCAGTTGACAAGCCTATTGACGATCCTGCATACTTATCTCCTTTGCTGACTGTACCAACCCGCAATGGGCCCGTGTGGTGTATTACGGCCCACTCCCTCTCATTGAGAGGAGGCTTGTGTCCCAGCAGTAGGAACATTATAGGTTGGTTGTGCTAATAATACTCACTTGTACAACACAGCCGCGAGGTTAGCATTGAATGGTGTCATGGTAGAGCTGGTCCATTTGCGAGACTGCACTATGGCGGAGTGGTAGTTGTCTCCGGTGAGGGGGGCGGAGTCCTGGTGAGCTCCCATGGCGGTGAGGGTCATGAGGATCATGGCGGCTTCCGTGAAGTGGATCATGGCGCGGGGCTGTTGGGGCTGCTCATCTGGAAAAGAAACGAGGTTAAACTTAACAACAATTATTATACTATTTTTTTATTTTTTATATTCAAAATTCATTTATTTACGTTCCTACAAGTCTGTATAATCAATCAGCTTTATTTTCTCACCACAATATACATTTTTACACTGGTCAGATTCGACAATGACACATAGTTCAGGTAAGTAGGTACCTATCTATATATTGTGGGAGACTGGTGTCTAAGCTAGGCTCGTGGCCTGTGTTTCAGGACACCAGGATCCCCCATTATTATAATATAATATCATATCTTTTTGTAAACAATACGATAAGTAGGTATATCAAAAAAAAAGCTGTTTCATAAATTTTGGTCAAGTAGGTATTGTAGGTAGGTATTAAACAGCTGATTTTTTTTTCGTGAATCATTCGATTTCAATAAAATTTATTGAAATCGAATGATGTAAAGGGCATATTTAATATCTTAGGTGATATCTTAATTTTAAAATAATACTTACTAATAATAAAGCTGAAGAGTTTGTTTGTTTGAAAGCTCTAATCTCTGGAAATATCGATCGGATTTATACAAATCTTTGTGCATTTGATAGCGCAATTAACGCATGCTAATAAACGCATTTTTCTTTCTTTCTTTCAATTCTTGAGGAAAGCTATAGGATATTAAGGTTGGCTTTAAAAGATCGCTTTTATTGAACGAAGCGTTTAGCGATAAGCCCGCCCATTGTGTCATCCTTTGCAAAATTTCTATATTTATGTCTGTAATTTATATGGTGTACATAATAAAGAGTATTCTATTCTATTAAACATCACGCTAGAACCCTTAGGACTTGAGCAAAAAGGCAAAAAGCCTGAAAGTGAAGTAATAGCGTAGGCAGGCGATGCGATGCGACAGGGTGGGTCGGGGGAACAAGAAATTTCACGCGGACGAAGTCGCGTCCAGAAGCTAGTGTAGATATATGTACAGACGCCAGCAGGTCAACCTACCCCAATCTGTCAAATTTCTTTGATAGATTTTCAACTTTAGTACCAAGGAATAAGGTAACATATTCAATTGGGAAAATCTGACAGATTGGGGTAGCTTGATGTGCTGGCCTCTGTACCTACTAACGCTTCTCGTCTTCACGCACACATTCGCAGCGTACCTATTTGTACACTTCGTTACCGCCTGTATGTCGCTTCGTGTGGTTTAAAAATACTTTAGGTCAACTTAATTATAAGGAAAACATTTTAATTTTCTTATGTCAACAATTTTGTATGCGGTCATTTATTTAGTTGAGGTTAATCAGGATGCAGGATGTTGTTCAAGGTTAATTTATTTATTTCACAATTAATTTGATGGATCTCTGGCGCTTTGTGGATAATTGAATGTTTAATAGTGGGTCCACTGTGGCGCTAGGAGCTTCTAGCGCCATACTGTAATGGTAGTCTGCTTTATTTTTATTTAATGGCATCTCGCAGCTAGGAGGTTGCTTAATCGTATACTGTGGATGCCTTAATAAATGAAGGCCTCCAGAAAAATATAAACTAAGCGAGTCCACGCAAAGGGCACCCGCTGTGGTGTACGGACCTCGGCTTAGGGCGTCAGCGTCGCTGGGGAGGGCAGCAAGGGACAAGCTGTATCGAATCGAGAATATCTGGGACCGGGCTGGCTCGAGCAAGGGTCGGGGCGGGGTAGTCTATATTTAAGCATAGTTGTTGTGAAATAGACAAGATATCATAGATCATCACACTACAAGTAATCTTAGTTTCATGAGGGAAGGTGTATTTTCAATTTATTTTTTACTAGCAGCGCTCCGCGGTTTCACCCGCGTAAGTTTCGATCCCGTGGGAGTATCGGGATAAAAAGTATCCTATGTGTTAATTCTGGTTATAAACTATCTGTGTACCAAATTTCATCCAGATCCGTTCAACGGTTTACTTGTTGAGTAACAAACATCTAAACATCTTCACAAACTTTCACATTTATAATTATTAAAGTAGGATTAGTAGGATAAGCAAATGGCTATGGTGCAGAACTTTGCTTAGCATAGGCACAGCTGTAAAAAAATGTTTTTTTTTTAATGAGTACCTACAAACTTACCTTTCTCAACAAATTTGTCGAAGAAGGTCATCACGTCCTTGACGAGGGTGCAGCCGATGTCCTTGTTGAGTGCAGATCCGTAGCCGTACTTGTAGTACGTGGACAAGTCTTCAGCGTACTCCAGGCGCTTCAGATCCTCGCGGGTGAAGGCCTGGGAAGAAAGATTTTTTTTAGTACCTATGGAGTTGACTCTTTGATCTTCTGATTGGGGTTTAGAAAAAGATGAAAATAAGGATCGCTATGTAAATTCTGCAGGACAAGACTCAAACCAGAAGTTAAGCATTAGCTGATAGCGTTCCCACTGCTAAGACACAGACATCCTCTCTGTGAGAGGGAGTGGCAATAATCCACCCACAGCGTTTGTATATCGCACCCTCGGTGCGACACTGTCACTTTTGTAAAAAATGAGATAATTATCTAAAAACGATGTTGCTCCCAGCGACGCGTGATTCGCGCCAAAACGGCAATGACACTCACGCCCTCATACGGAAACTATGCGTACTACAAAAGTAACGTCATCGCACCAAGTAAAGGGGTGCTTTATGATCATTTTTAGATATATAACTCATTTTTGCATTTTTTGCAAAAGTGACAGTGTCGCACCGGGGGTGCGATATGTCACGGCTAATGTCCGAAGTGCGGCTACACCTAGTTTTAGCCGGCCGAAGTGTGGCTACAGCTAGATTTAGCCGGGTTCAACTAGGTGCAGCCGGCCACATGCGGTTAGTGTGTACTTCGGGTGACATCGGTTGCATGGTTGCGGTCAGTCGATAGGCGACGTAGGATGCAGGAGCGATCGAAGGGCACCCCGAGGTTAGGTTTGGTTAGGTTACTTTAAACACTTTACACAGAAATAGCTCCATCGACGTAGGATGAACCTAGTTGTACCTAGGTTTAGCCGCACTACGGCAATTAGCCGTAACATATAGATGTCACGTCATGTCTTTGATTTTTGGGTTCTAGGACATGCCGGTTTCTGTTTCCGACCTCCATAACCTAGTTACTAGATAATACGACACCCCTTGATAAGACTGGTTTTCAGACTTTCCGGCTTTTGACACCCGTAACGATTGTCAAAGATCCACGAATGACAGCCGGGACCAACGGCGAGGCACGGATGGATCTTGGTATGTCAAGACCCAACCACGTCACCCATCCACGGACTAACCGCGGCAAGTGTTGCTTAACCTAATCGATTGACCCGTGCGGCTGTTGCACTAGTCTATAAAACTTGAAGCATGTAAATGTCACAAATACTCACCGAGCACCAAGGTGATATCTTCACGACGTCCCAAGCCTTGTTGTATCGGCAGATCTGATAGACGCGGAGAATGATCTCTTTCTGCATGTCATAGTTGAAGCCGAGACGGAGGGATATGTTCCTCATCATCTGGTCAAGGAAGATTATGGCGTTGAAAATTTCAATATAAAAAAATGACTGAGATTTGTGAATATGGTTTTCTGCGAGCTTAATATCGTTGGATGACGATTCGTTTTGTGGATAAAGAATATCTGTTAGAATTAGGGAAACGTTATTCCGGACGTGACTAGAGCAAATTGTTTTAACCGATATGTAGTATAGGTCTGTAGGTATAGCTCTAGAAATGCAGGCATGATGTTATGTTTATTTGTTTATTTTAGGATCTCAAACAAAAGATATAAGTTCACTAAACATCACCTAAAATTAAGGACGACAAAGTACCTATTTGGTAGGTGTACTCCTTCAATAGGGATGATGACTAATATTAGAAATCGAACAAATAACGTAGATTCACGAAAAACGAAAACAAAACGAGATTATCGAAAAACATCAGTAAAATCAATGGAAGTTAGGAGAAGCTACACGTTTTTGTTGGGAATTATTCCCGTCCTTGTCGCGCGGTAGTGACAATTTATGGCGCTAGTACCTACTTATGAAGTTACGTGACGTCACTTCTATGGTAGTTCCGTCTTTGTCTAGCAGTTACCTATATTATAAAAACTTTTTTAACTTGGCAGTTCTTTTAAGCTTTTAGAATTTTTGTAGTATAGTTTGCACTATTTGCAAACAAATATTTTTTTGAGTTTAAAATAAAAAAAATGTCGTCATGCCTATTACAGGAGACCACAGCATGCACCAGCACCACAGAACAGATAAAAGGCATGCACAATAAAATTAACAACTAAGCTAATAAATGAAGTCAATATCTAATACATACCTAATAAAGGAAATTTTTGACAATGGAACATAAAAAGACAACAAACTCTGTAGAATATTGGAACACAGAATAATAAAATACCTAACATTAACAATAATAAAAAAAAATGTTATGCTATTTAAAATGTTACTCAGACCCAATTAGCGTAGGTATATCGAAAATTAACACAAATAATATGTTTCTGCGAAATTTAAGTAGGTAAGTACCTACCAACTTAATTAAATGTACGGCCAAGGTCATCACGGTCATGTTAAAATCTATGCTCTCATTTGTATTAATTAGTTCTGGACGAAGGTCTTTGTAATTAGCAAAGAGGAGAGAAGGTATCCATTGTAATATTGTTTACGTAAAATTTTGGGTAGATTTAGAGGTACTCTAGGCACACCGTTTCCATTCCTCATAAGTAGGTACCTACATAAAGTACTATATTCATACTTATGTATAAAATTAATATTAATTCAAATTAAACAAACATCAACTTTATTTTATTAGTAATTAAGTTGATTTCAGAGTGACTAGCACTTAAAAAGTTATAAAAATGCAAGTTGTAGCTTAAACTGAACTTTATTGTGTAGGTCTTAAACTTATTTTTCCATGAACTCATATTTGTTTACATTTTTGGCAAATAAATCTCGAATGCAGATTACATCTATGTAGGTATACTAATATTATAAAGCTGAAGAGTATGTTTGTTTGGTTGAACGCGCTAATCTCAGGAACTACTGGTTCGAAGGGATAAATTATTTTCGTCTTGGATAGCCTATTTACCGAGGAAGGCTATAGGCTATATATCACGCTACGATCAATAGGAGCGGAGCATCAATGAAAAATGTTGCAAAAACGGGAATAAATATTCCTTTTGAGAGCTTCCGTTGCATACGCTGCGTAAACGGTTAAAGTTACGCAAAAATTATGTATGACGGAATTGTTTCCCTTTAAAAGTTCTAAAAAAAAGTCCGCGACAGCAAAGTCCATGTTTTAAGGTTGACTCACTATAATCTTTTTTATGATAATTGATCTAAAATAATGCATTATTTGCGAAGGTGTTTTATAAACATGATATAAATCCATATCCAAATAAATACGTTTTTCATTATAAGCATTTAATTTTGAACAAAATTGTCCTTGACATTATTTGATTTATTTATTTATTCAAGTCTAACCTACAAACTACCATTACAGATCAGCGATCCAATGCGATAGAGAGGCCATGCATGCTAAATCCTTAATCTAAATCCTATAAAATGACATACAATATATGATAATATGATTTCAATTAATATCTCAGGAGATAATAATGGACAGCGGGATTGTCCGAAAGGGTTACCGCTGCCCCGGAACATAAAGGGCTAAGGAAGGAACACGGGTGGGTTTTAGTCAGTAAGAGTCTGACACTCCCTTCTGCTCCACCGTGAGCGGGAGGGGCTACCTAAAATAGTAATGTACCTACATACCTACTAAGTAATAATCTGTAATACTTACTCTTAAAATACCTAATGGAATATAATATTTTAGTACTTAAGTTTTTACTATGCTCGCAAAAGTAGTTGACTGGTTTAATGTTAATAACCTACTACTTAACGAAAAAAAAACCAAATGTATTAAGTTTACGATACCCCATGTTAGACAAGTCGAAACTAGTGTTCTCATAAAGGATGAAGAGTTAAAACCCGAAGATATCACAGTATTCTTAGGCATAACATTGGATGCCAAGCTTCAATGGGGCCCCCATATAGATAAAATGTCAAAAAAGCTTAGCTCTGCAGCATACGCCGTTAGGAAAATTCGTGATTTAACTGATTTAGAGACAGCCCGTTTGGTTTACTTTAGTTATTTTCATAGTGTGATGTCGTACGGTATTCTGTTGTGGGGAAATAATAATAATAATAATAATAATCTTTATTTATATAAAACAGATTGTAGTAGGTACATTTAACAGTTTTTTAACAAAGTGGGTAGTATTCAATCTCTGGCAATCAAGTGGGTGACGTGCTGTTCTCCTTGCTAGGCTATGACATAGCCTGTATTAAGGAGTAACAGTGCCGATCCCCTCTAATTGTATTACTACAATTTTATGTTTACAATTAACGTGGGTGAAGCCGCGGGACACAGCTACTCATATATATGTATAATCAGCTTATAATGTTCCCAATGCTGGGACACAGGCCTCCTCTCTGCGAGAGGGAGTGGGCCATAATCCACCACGCGGGCCCAGTGCCGGTTGGCGGATGTCACATAACGTCTTCGAACTTTTGGTTCTAAGACTTGCCCGGTTTCCTCACGATGTTTTCCTTCACCGTTTTGACAGCAGTGGTGATGAAATCACACACAGTGAAGTGCTTGCCTGGGTTCTAACCCATGGACCTACAACTCGAAAGTCGGGGCTCACTGGGCCACCGCTGCTTATTAAACTTACCTCTTTGTATTCCCTCTTTGACTCGAAGATGTTCAGTTGTGACATCGTTTCGTTGTTATCTCCAACTTCCTTTGTCCACGCTGGGCAGAACTTAAACGGCTTTAAGGAGGAAAATTTTTATGTCACAATACAAAACTTTTTAACCGATTTCATTATTATCAAGATTGGTTAGGTAAGTAATCAAAATAATCTTGTACAGACGCCAGCACATCAAGCTACTACAATCTGTCAAATTTCTTTAATAGATTTTGAACTTTATTGCTGAAGCTAAAGGTTTAAGGTTGATTGGGAAAATTTGACAGTTTCGGGTAGCTTGATGTGCTGGCGTTTGTACAACCCGATTCAAACTTTATGTCCGGCTCTGAAGCGCGCAACTCGCTGCGTATAACAATCAATAGGCATAAGGCTAAAATCAGGAAATCTAGAATTACATATAGGTAGGTACTTTCTTGATGTTAAAATAACTGTGGGGCTAATGGGATTGCACTTACCCTAAGTAATTTTTCGTCATTTTCCTTGGGTATGTCTAAACCCTCAGCTTGGTCTCCGAACAACCCTTCTGTGAAAGCCTTGAATGTGTTGCTCGATCGCTGGTCATTCACGAACTTGAACTGTAGATAAAAAAGTTAATGTTGATTTTCGTGTGTCTAGTTTCTCCAAAGCAGAAAGAAAATAAAGCCAGGTGACTCGCTACTCGGCTAAGCAAGATTAGCTAAAACTGCAGGTCTTGGGAGCTCCCACTACAACAGTGGATGAGACGAGATTTTGATTCTAGGACTATTCTATGACAGGTCTGAAATCGACAGCCCCATACCATACATTGGATATGCCTACATGTCACTGTAGCGTAATAATGAATAATTCGATTGTGATGAACCAGGCTGCTCCAAAATATAGAGGATATCCTTGTACATATTTCCTGTAAATCCGAAAGTCCAGTTTAATCTCTTATAAGGTCAGACAACGGTACCCCAGTCCCCAACCACAATACTTCGGCACTGAGCACTTGGGAAGTCCACATAATGCGTCCCTTTGACAAAATTTTCTCATGATTGTCAGCTTTAAAATAGCTTGTGCCAAACACACCAGCCTATCGATTCTGTAAAAATCTCACCATGATAACATAGGTGAAGTGATCGTGAAGTGAACTATCAATGGAGGCAATCCCTAACATCAGGTTGAATGACAACTCACTTCACCTTAGTTTTCACGGTGAGATTTTTCCAGAATAGCACTGCAGCAGGAGAAGGAGGTAAGGAAAAGCGACTCAACATTTGTAAAAGAACGAGTCCTTCAGATCCCTTACATATAAAAACTTTCTTTTTAAAATTAGTAAAAGTTATGGTAAAAGTTCTTTCTTGGACAAAGGGTAGGTGACCTGACGAAGATGATCAAGCGAAAGACTAAATTGATGGCGAATACCTGCATGCTCCTCACAGGGCCTTACCAAGATTATGTATGGACTTTAAAAGAGACAGAGACCTACGAGTTAGTTTCGGTCTTTCTTCTCAGAGTAGAAAACACCGAACTCATCAAAAATTGACGTGTAAAAGTGATTTTTTAATCAATTTACAGAAATAAATAGGTATTAATATGGCCAGAGATTATGAGTTGGAACCGTTAGAATTAATTGTAAAATACTGTATATAACACAAGTTCACGAAACAAACTCATGTAAAGTCACATAAAACGATTTATTCCGGTCTGAATTCTGATCCCCTGAAAACCCCTGGATCCCCCGCTAGTTCTTCTTCTGTTTTAAACTCGTGTGTTATCCACATTATTATACATGATACGTGACGTCAGCGTCGCCCAGTAAACAGTCGAAGTGAGTCATGCCGTAGAGCACGTAATGTCACTGAAAACGTAATGATTCTTCTTGGAACTAATGGGTCATGGTAGGAGAGCAGTGCAGTCGTTAGGTATCTAGGACAAACTATGAAAGGATTACATTGGGATGACTAGGTAAAATGATACGTGGATTTCAATCGTAAAGTCGAGACAATGTACGAAGTGAATTTGAAGTAGGAGAAAATAACTATAATCGACTTTTTTTTGTCACTGGAATAAATTAAAGACTAGTGTAGTTGTCGAGGTATCAACGCTTTCCACGCATTAATCTCATTTCGAAACGATTTTTTTTTCCAATTTCGAGTTATATCTTTTGAAAATTCGTACACCCGAGTAGCGAGAAGACGGTTTTAAAAATCTTGAACTGTACCGAGTAGACCTATCATGAAACTAGATCACTGAACAACAATATTTTGAACTTTAAACGTATATAATATAGCTATAAGTTGCCCACCAAAAACATCTATCTATATCTATCTATACTAATATTATAAAGAGGAAAGATTTGTATGTATGTTTGTAACGAATTGGCTCAAAAAGTACTGGACCGATTTTAAAAATTCTTTCACCATTTGAATGCTACATTATCACTAATTAATATAGGCTTTTTTTCCCACCCGTGCGAAGCCGGGACGGGCCGCTAGTTAGTAATAATAAAGCAGAAGAGTTTGTTTGAACGCACTAATCTCTGGATCTACTTACTGATCGGATTTGAAAAATTATTTTTGCATTTGATAGTTCAATTCTTGAGGAAGGCTATAGGCTATTTAACATCACGGTATGTCCCTTAGTAACCAAGTATGTATATAGAAGAAGTTCGACGGGGAGAGGCGGGAGAACAAGAAATTTCACGCGAATGAAGTCGCGAGCTGAAGCTAGTTTCATGTAAAGCTAAGACTTATAGTTAAAAAGTTATTAGATCTAATATAGAGCCAAGCCTATCTCCGCAAGGCTTAACTCTGCGCTATAAACTTTTACATCTTGATCAAAATGTACGGCTTGCTATGCTTTTTGTTGTTTTTGCTCGTCTTGGCGAGGGCAAAGCAGTGCCCCCAGATTTCCGAAGTTGACGAAATCTCAAATTCATCAAAGCAAGATTTGAACCCAATGCGACATTAAGATATTAATGGCATACTTAGCTAGCATTTTATCTGCTCAACCTAGTATAGACGCCAGCACATCAAGCTACCCGAAACTGTCAAATTTTCGTAATCAACTTTGAACCTTATACTTTAGCGATAAAGTTGAAAATCTATTAAAGAAATTTGACAGATTGTAGTAGCTTGATGTGCTGGCATCTGTACACTACAGATATTCGAAACCACAAGATAATGAAATTCCACTATAGCTCGTATATGGAGCGAAGGATATAATCCAATTGCTTTTCCTCCACCAGCTTATGAAAGTCAATTGCATCGCCGGCATTGTTTAGTTTTATCCGTAAGTGTGGTATAGGCCATTACGTAAGTACTTTCTCATACCCATTGAGTAATCTTTGCTCGTAGGTTTTAATAAGCATTGGATATGCGTATCACGTTCATAATAGCGTTAAGTTTTGGTTAATTTTTTTACCGGAACAGTAATCGAAATATCGATTAGATCGATAAGCCATTTTTGGACAGGATGTCTATGAGTCGATTACCGAACAGATACAGTATAACGGGATTCATTCATGATTTCAACAGAGGATGTCGGAAATCATCTTGATTTAATTCGTATCCAGTATGTAATAACGGATGTAAAAGGAAGTCGAGTTTCATCGAATGATAAAAAAACACCCACTAAGTATCTGTATTCATAGAGCCATACTCATAATTCAGTGTTTTATTTAGTGTCTAATGCAAGATATCGTTAATTATGTGAAAGTGTTTGAGTGTTTGTGAACGAGGAAGACTGACCTGCCATGATACAAAATCAAAAATCTAAATATTTCACATAAGCCTACATAGCCACTTATGAAACGTCAGAAGCTAGGTGCACGGTTCCAATTGGTCGTTTCCTATGGAGAAGAACCGGCAAGAAACTCCACGGTTACTCTTTTAAAAATAATGGGCTTTTACAATGTTTTCAAATTACAGTAGATATGGGAGGACAGCGCAGGCCTGTCAACAAGTACCAGGTACTTGAAAAAAAAATGGTCTACAGCCATGCTATATTCTCTAAGGATACAGCCTTGCGGGCAGCGCGACAGCGCCCAAGTAGCACACAAGTTGCTTAAATGGCTTCTGTACAACCTGAATGTTGTATAATAGCTGTTCAAGGGATTTACTATAATACTCAAGTTTGAAGTTGTTCAGTAGCGTAAGGCTGTATCCTTAGAGAATAGCTCCCCAGATCTAAAGTCTACAGGGCTTACAAAGTATACACATTTACAAAATAAGAATTTTTTACTTTAGTTATATATTCTTTCCATCATTCCAATTTTTTTTATTTCTTGACCATGGCAGGGATCAGCCCGGTGACGGTGATATTGAAGATCAAACAAGAAGTATTGTCACTGTGCATGTAATAAGATTACAAATATTAAATCAGTCAATAAAGTTTTAAAACTGTGCCAAGCTCTCCTCAAGACTGGAGGTCTTCACAATATGCACGAAATCCGCAGCTTCGGCGAAGTTATGGGTGCTAACCACTCCGTATTAATTCCAGACATATGATTAGTCGGGGCCCGAACTAAGCATAACTGAAATCACGATTTGAAAGTTGTGTCTGAATCCCGCTATATATTTGCCCGTCCGAAAAACTTAATTTAACATTTGGTTTGACATATCAACTTCTTTCGGACGGGCCCGTATCTTTGTTGACAGACACAGAGTACACAGAGTAGATCCTCCCTGGTACAGGCCATAGAGAGAAGTGAAAGAGGTCTATTGCCTTAAAATATGAAAGTATGGCAAATCTTTATTCTTCTATTCTAGTCTCAAGAAGTATAATAAAAGCGAGACCAAACTTACCAAATAGTTTTGTCGGTCGGCAGTAAGAAGTCTAGGGAACTTCTGCTTCCAAGCCTGTGCTAGCTGTTGCGTGGTCATATACCCATCGGCAGTGAGGTCTCCAGCAAAGGTCGCGTTGTGACGGTTGTTCCACTGCCATTGTTCTAGGAGGTTCAGGTCCGAAGAGCAGATGCGTTGCTGTGGAGAAATTTAGAGTTCAAAAGGGTTGTGTGATTAGCAATGGGTAAAGCAGTTTCATTAACAATCTGAATCATTTTGTAGGCTGCATCATTGCTAATCCATTACATCATACATGTTCGAAAAATTTCGATGGCAACATAGACGAATCGAAATTGTACATTACGATAGTATGCTAACACCATGCATTTAATAGACTTCTTAAATCACACGTATCGTCCACTATTTTATAGTTTGTGTGACCTAAACCCGCACTTAAGACTATGCCGACCGCACAGTGGCGCCCTCATCGTTTGTTTGGTTATTGCATACAATTTAGAATCAAAATGCAGAAAATAAGCACGTTAAGTTGTGCTTCACAAGATTATACGTTAATATTATTAGAAACAGTAGTTTTATATTGTTTAGTTTTATTATAATCCTTAAAACGGATAACAGTGGCCACAATATTCCGTCGGCATAGTCTTAAGTCACGCTTTGCTGTGTAAAAATGGACAACTTAAGTCACAGAAAAGCGTGACTTAAGTACGGATTTAGGTCACACAGTGCTATTCTACGGTATACGGTATATTCTAGGGTGCTAGTTATAAATTGCGATCTGCAAGAAGCATGGAACTATGATAATGTTTGTTCCAGTAAATTCTGAGGCCCTGTTTTACTGTAATGATTTGGCACTGATATGATGGACCTCATAAATTATTATTATTATTAAGATGAGAAATGGCAAATCGATGAAGCGCAATTTATAAAGTTAAAATACAAAGACAAACTCATGGAACTTTACCGAAATCGTAAATAGAACGGAATATTTCCATAGCTTTGTACCTAGTCAAACTTCCAAGGTAAGTAAGGCAAGTAAACTATTTGCACGTGTCTACGAAACCAAACAGAATGTTTGACATACAACTTTGTTAGTCGTTTTTTAGTTCCAGCTGTTTGCTTGAGTTCTTCGTTATTAGAGAGTCGTTGTTGACACTATTTGCTGTATTGATTCCTAAAGTAAGTGCTGTTTAGTTCGATCACTGTGTAACTCCAATATTGTATCAAAAAAATATTTAAAAACCAACCCGCTGCAACAAGAACACCATATATCAAATGTTTCAAAGAACCATAAACTCGCGATTTTTTTTAAAATAGGCTGCTTGTTCGGGCTTGCCTGTGGGTGTCTCAATAAATTAAAGCCTTTAGCCAGGGCTAAAAAAACTTAAAAACTAAGCGACTACACGCAGGGGCACTCTCGATACAAACCTTAGGGAAAACCTAAAAAAAAAACTTTTTTTTTCGGCTTAGGGCGTCGCGGGGTGAAGTCAGCAAGGGACAGTTTGGATCGGACTAAGCTACTTACATGTAAACTCGCCAGTTTTACCGGCTCTTTTTGACTCACTGTCCCCTGAAAGCGCCATGATGATATTTGGAATAACTAATAGAATTTTACTTACATTAGTGTTCCTAAAGTTGCCGTTCTTGTAATTGGTAACAATATTGTTCCTGAGGTCGCCAAGTTTCTGCAGTTCAGAGATTTCGTGAGCCTCAGGATTGTGGGAGCCGTGTCGGTTCAGCAACCAGAAGGCAGTGGGCGTGCAACCTGGCAAGAGAGAAAACCATTATAAAAGCTAATTTGATTCAGTACTTATAGCTTTAGAAGAGTACTAGCTTCTGCCCGCGACTTCGTCCGCGTAAATTTTTTTTGTTTCCCCGATCCACCCCGTCGCAACGTGTCGCCGGCCTGCGCTATTACTTCGTTTTCGCTTGGCGAAAACTTCAGACTTTTTTTCTGTTTGCTCAACTCCTAAGGGTCCTAGCGTCAAGTTTAATAGAATATAGCCTTCCTCAAGAACTGGGCTATCAAACGCAAAAATATTTTTATACAGGGTGTAATTTAAACGGTGTAGTGATCCTGAAGGAGTAAATATAACAGCTGGTATAGAGTCACTATACATAGTTTCAACTCAAAATAAAATACTCTAAGAATTGATACCAAATTTTCGGTTTCATTGGTTTCTTAAATTCAAATCATAACAAACGTGTCACCGCACTACGTAGGTCAATAACTTTTTAAGTTACTTGCTAATATCACGATAAATCTCTTCCGTAACTCTGCGCGCCTAGTACCGTAGCCTACTGCGCAGGCGCGAGGCGGTGTTCTTTGTCGGCGCCAACTGACGGAATATTCCGCCGCCGCCGCGCGCGCGCGCAATAAGCCATACGTACTTTACCGTGATGTAAAAATTAATGTGTAATTCTAATTATTGATTTACAGTTTACTCGTTATTAAGCTAGAAATTGCACGTAAAAACTGGAATAACAAAACTTACGTAAACAATCGAAACAAAGTTTAGGTAGGTACCTAGGTTAACTAGTTTCATCCCTTATTATTACTTTACACCGAGTAAACAGTAAAATCTTAAAGCTTTGCTTAATTTAGTAAATTGACTTACATTTTTAAAGATGGGGTTCGATGTGGTGACCTTGGTATTGTATGCACAAGGCCGCTCACTTGTTCATGGACACACATTACGTAGCATGTCTGGTGTTATTGTCCTGAAAGCGGCCTCAATCCGCACTTTAATTTGTATCACACTGCACTGCGTACACTACACACGCACATGGGTGCTGACCGTCGTTGCGCAGCGCTCGCCATAGGTACCTGATTACCTATGGTTAGAGGCACCAAGCCGATGTACCATCCGAGATCAAACTAAAACATGCTGACGAAGGCATCTATCGACGCTCAGCATCTGGTCTACCCTCAATAAAACGGTGACGGTACAGTTCTTGGGCAGCTCGCAAATTACTGATGCGCATAATTATCATAGGGATAAAAACGAATGTACTAGACGCAGGACAGACGTCGACTGACGGCGACGAGCAAAGCAATAACAATAATGCCCAAAATGAAACTCCTATTCCCTGCTATCCTGGTACCTAAAAGTCATTAGGTTTACACACACATCGATGTTACATTGTGTGTGTAGCGACGTAATCAGGGTTCTGTGAGCAAACGATATTCAATTCGGAAATAACAATTCCTGTTACTCATGCGCTTCTAGTACTTTTATTAATTTCTTTCGACAGTTACATGCAATTTTGCGACATTCTTTATTTGAATTATAATAACAAAGACTAAACGTGCTCAAACTAATAAAACCTAAGTATGTACCACTCAAACAGCACCGACAGACCGTGAACTCCGATAATTCTTTCGGTTAGTCCTACACACAAAAATTATGCGTGCGTGGTATTATTTTGTAATAAAAAAAAACGATTAACTTGTTGCTAATAGTGTACGTCTTATTTAGTAAAAAAATAACCTTATTTTAAAAATTATGAACGGAACCCACTGTGATTTTATTTGTACTAGGAGAAGAATAAGTTGCGAAGAGGTGAATTGAAATGATGTTTTGGGTTCAGTTGGACAAAAAAATGGTTTCTAAATCCTTTTTCTATTCTAAGTACTAATGGCAAATAATAATGTTTATTTAAGCAATTAATTCCCGGTAGGATGCACGTAAGGATTCGATTTTTATGATCAATTCAATGGTTGTACAAGCTGTCGATTTTTCGAAAAAATCGTTTTAATGCGATCTTCAAGCAAATCGATTCAATAGTAACGTGAATCGAATCTCTTGGATCGTATGTGTAAATAAAGGCTCTTAATAGTTCAAGTTCATATTTGCCCAAAGCATTGTGCTGACAATCATAAACAGCGAATAGGTAGGTTTATCTATTTCAAACAAGATCAATTACATAAGTATGCCGACACTTTTTAACTTGTCCGAAGATTGAAACATATTAATCATCCATTTGAATTACGCCGGAAAGGTTATCAAATATTATTGACGTACCTACCTGACTGGCAACTGTAAATATGTCACAAAATAGAGGTGTGTTAAATGCTGTTTAAAATTTTTTAATTACGATTTTTGAATGAATTTTTAGAAGATCGATGTAAGAAGAGCACGAGATTCGATCTGTGAATCGAATGAAAAATCGATTTAAAGCAAAAAATCGTTCATCTTTATGGCCACCAAAATAAAAGGTTAGAAATAATGTTAGGAAATTTACAGGAATATTGTTTTTGAATTAGGTATTTACTGTGTTGTAGGTATGATGGAAAGGTGGGTGGCGGGTGGAAGATTACTACGAGGTAGATAATAATTATCTACAAAGTAATCTTCTACAAAAGGACAACTACGTAAAAAACCAACAAGTGTGTAAATGATACGTGACAATTCAAGCAGGTATCTAAATATTTCGTTAACTTTTGATACCTAGACCAATTAATTGTATTGTAGGTAGCTAGTTCACAAACATAATCAAAGTTTAGGAAAAGTCAGTACTTAATAATATTTTGTGAATAAAAAATAAACATGCGGAACCGTTTATTCAGAAATACCAGGAGTAGGAGGTTTATCTTTACTTACAAATAGGTCGGTGACACCGATCAGCTGTTTTAGTGCTAGTGATGTGTTTATTTCAATTTGAAAAGTTCGGTTTCTGGTATCAATGTATTAAAAAATCTCATAACTTCCGAACATGTAGCGATAGGATTAAAAAACCCTTCCTATATCGTTTGATATCATCCAAAGAAGCCGGGCCTTCTCTATATATATACCCATTTCGTTACACGTTGTATATGCGACCAATACTTCCAGAGATTTAGAGCTTTCAAACCGTGTTTCAAACAAACAAACTCTTCAGCTTTATTATTAGTATTATTTTAAAACTATGATATCTCCTAAGATATACATTGAAATCAAATGATGTCAGAGGCAATTTTGTTCAAAATTAAATACATGTGATGATTAACATATTTATTTGGATGAGGATTAATACCATGTTTATAAAAACACCTTCGCAAATAATGCATTATTTTAGAACAAATTTGGTTAGCATAAAGGAGGTTATAGTGAGCTAACCTTAAAAGATAGACATATGCTGTCGCGGACTTTTTTTTAAAGCTTTTAAAGGGGAACAATTCTGTCATATTTGATTTTTGCGAAACTTTAACCGTTTACGCAGCGCACGCAGCGGAAGCTCTCAATAGGAAAAAAATCCCCCGATTTTGAAACTTTCTTCATTGGTGCTCCGCTCCTATTAGTTGTAGCGTGATAATATATAGCCTATAGCCTTCCTCGATGAATGGGCTATCTAACACTGAAAGAGTTTTTCAAATCGGACAGTAGTTCCTGAGATTAGCGCGTTCAAACAAACAAACAAACTTTTCAGCTTTATAATATTAGTATAGACTAGCTTCTGCCCGCGACTTCGTCCGCGTAAATTTTTTTTGTTTCCCCCGACCCACCCCGTCGCAACGTGTCGCCGGCCTGCGCTATTACTTCGTTTTCGCTTGGCGAAAACTTCAGACTTTTTTTCTTTTTGCTCAACTCCTAAGGGTCCTAGCGTCAAGTTTAATAGAATATAGCCTTCCTCAAGAACTGGGCTATCAAACGCAAAAATATTTTTATATATGCGACCAATACTTCCAGAGATTTAGAGCTTTCAAACCGTGTTTCAAACAAACAAACTCTTCAGCTTTATAATATTAGTATAGATTATTTTAAAACTATGATATCTCCTAAGATATACATTGAAATCAAATGATGTCAATTTTGTTCAAAATTAAATACATGTGATGAATAACGTATTTATTTGGATAAGGATTAATACCATGTTTATAAAAACACCTTCGCAAATAATGCATTATTTTAGAACAAATTTGGTTAGCATAAATGAGGTTATAGTGAGCTAACCTTAAAAGATAGACGTATGCAGTCGCGGACTTTTTTTTAAAGCTTTTAAAGGGGAACAATTCTGTCGTATGTGATTTTTGCGAAACTTTAACCGTTTACGCAGCGCACGCAGCGGAAGCTCTCAATAGGAAAAAAATCCCCCGATTTTGAAACATTCTTCATTGGTGCTCCGCTCCTATTGGATTTAGCGTGATGATATATAGCCTATAGCCTTCCTCGATGAATGGGCTATCTAACACTGAAAGAGTTTTTCAAATCGGACCAGTAGTTCCTGAAATTAGCGCGTTCAAACAAACAAACAAACAAACAAACTCTTCAGCTTTATAATATTAGTATAGATTAATGTTGTCATTCTTACTAACGGCACCGTTATCATTATTTTAATACCTACATAATGAAAAACGCATCTAAATGGCGTTACTAAATCTCTCTTAATAATATGTTGACGGTGGTTTTATAGGTATAGATACAAATAGAAAACTAATAGGCCATACCCATGAAAATATTAATTCTAATATATCGATTTCTTAGACTAATAAACACAAAGATAAATAGTTTGAGATGTAATTTCAGCATCCTCTCAGTTTCAATAAGCAATCATTTTCTGGTCAATATATAAGTTTCATGTAATTTATTTTTATAGCATCGGCGCGTTATTAGATGGTTAGAGAGATATTGTTCTCATTGGCACGTAGGTATGTGGTGTCTGTTGTTTCTAGTGCTACACAAGGCGTCTTTGACATGAGTATGACATAGTTTGTCTCTGCATCACCCAAAGGTTGACTGGTAGAAAATGCCTATGGCATTAAGTCCGCCTCTGTACATTTATGTACTTGAAGTATTAAATAAATAAATAAATATCTTGACTTCTTGAAATAAGCGGAAGCAAAAAACAAACTTATTTATTGAAAAGATTTTGTTTTGGTAACTGGATACATAATGTTTTGTTGTTTGTAAGCCTTGATCTTCAAGATCGATTGGTATACAGATCCAAAAACTTTTTGGTCAAATTTTCAATTCCTGGGGATGCATCAAGTAGTCATGGATGTCCTAGTGTTACGGCTAAGGGATTCAAACAACAAAATATTGCAAACTGCAACTTCGTGTCACAATTATATTAACACCAGTACCCATTCTAAAAACAGTTCCCTGTTTTTTTATACGTCTATTACATCTATACATCCGGTGTGTGTACTAACATTTCGTCCATAAAACTAATGCAATGACTCCGAAGTCCGTAACTCCGTACACATTGCATCTTCCGCAACGTTCATCCCGTTCCCGGAACAACACCATGGCACATACCAGACATTAAAAATAGATTACCATGTAGAAGGTACATGTTCCCATGATGTTTTATTTATATTACTCGTCATTATCTCTGCTGATGTGGCAGTAAATCAAAACATTGATGCTCTCTTGTTTCTCATAGACAAGAGAGCTACTACCATTAAACTACTACTTATTCGGTATTTATTTTGTCTTCTGTTTTGTTAAAAATGGTCTTTTGTCTATCTGCCTTACATGGGTCTGCCTTCAACATTACTCGTGTCCTTTGCTTATCCTTGTCTTTACTGATAAGAAGTAATGTTGAGGTTTTTTGAAGATGTTTTTTTACTTTAAAGAGTTTTGATAAAATCTGGCTCATACATGTAGAATATACCCTGGATTATGAATACTTAGGATATTTTTTTTGCCCATTGAAAATTTCCCAATGAATGCAAGTGAAACAGTGAGCAACAGCTACTAAAATGAAAATGTAGTTAATCTTTGATTTAACTCTAGACCAGTCCTCTGACCTAACCAATTAGTAATTGCTCTGATTAAACTAAGGGAAGTCTGTACCGAGATGTAATGACATATATCAAGATTAGGTCTTCAATCTTAGTGAATCATTTCAAGGATTATACGTATACAGGACCGATTCCATTACAGTGCATTTATGGTCTTAAGAGGAGGAGGCTTCCAATCTAACTAGTTGCAGGTGAGTACCAGTAATTTACATGAAGCGCCTGCCTATCTGACCTCCACAGCCAACCCAGACTTGGTAAGACTGGTTGTCAAACTTTCTGGATTCTGAAAATCCGGTAACAACTGTCAAAGATCCACGAATGACAGCCGGGACCAACGGCTTTTAACGTGCTATCCTAGGCACGGAGGGGTTTCGGTATTAATTAAAGATGGTTACCAATCCACGGGCCGACCGCGGCAAGCGTAGCTTAACTTGATCGATCGACCCGTGGTGCGGCTATTGTTACTTACGAGCTCGTGGCCACGAGCTCATCTATAATTGTACCTATTTATTTTCTTCCTTCGTCTTTTATTGTTAAATAGTAGGTACCTATAGGCCTAACGAATAATGTTGATTACAAGTTATCAACACATTGCAAGCTCTTCTAATAAAATGCTCATAATAGATAAGTACAATGGCAGGTCGACCTCATAACTAAGATAGATCGTGCTATTAGTAACCATTTGTCAATCGAACTAGCCCGCCCATTATGTAGATTGATATATGCCACTATTAGATGATTGGGAGCATTCCTTAATTGTATAATTAAGTTATACAGGTCAAATCGTTTGGAGAAATTGGGTATAGACTATTCCTTATATTAGCTGATATGCTTTCAGTCGTATGACCTGCACTCTAATTGCGTAACACACTATAGATCATAATCTTAAAGGATATTGCTAATCCATTGCTTCTTATAGTCGAAAAATTTGCTTGCAATGAATGTTGTTGAACTGTCAAAATGAAAGCCATTGCTACTGTTAGTGTGTTACGCAATTACCCCGCTGCATGTGGGCACGGCAATAATATACAAAGTCTAAGTTAAGTAAGCGTATTTTGTATTATTGATATTATTTTGTATTAGTCAATTAATACTTACTTTTTCATTTTAGATCTTTCAGACTTATATATAGGTAAGTCAAAGCTGTTTCGTTTTGTTTTTAATTTTATGAGAATGTCGGGTATTCCTGTAAATTTTGGTCTATAGGTATTTACTTACATCAGAACTTATACATGCAGGTAACTTTTATTAATTAATGTAAAATGCATATACTGTTGGCGTACCTAATACCTACATATGTATTTTAAATAAATAATTCGTGTTGCACAAGCGTTACTCTAGTTTCTAAGTTTCTACTTTCATAATGGGTTTCTTCTAATAGCAGCACCCTCAATAGTTAACAATAGCCTGCAAAAGTGTGTCATGTAACGTATCTACCTACCTACCTACATCCCACCCCTGCTGTGATCCCACATAGCATCGGATGTCGGATAAACTTAGCTATACAGATTAGCCTTGTTCCAGCTTGTTAACTCTGAATAGCTTTATAGGATAAACTATGAAACTAACTAAGTAAGAAGCAAATTTTTAGGAACAAATAATGTTCAAAACAGCGATGCGTTTGATATTAGTTGAATCCAATGACCACCAAAATAAGAGTATTTTTGCGGTTGTCATGCACGACTCAGTGGAATAAATGTTAGGAATTTCTTTAGTTGATCAAATTCCCTCTATTGTCATAAAATATTTACTTAAGTCGTTTCAAGATAAAGCTAGAGCTGAAATTATGAGAAGTTTGGAAAATGCCAAAGTGATTGGTACATCCGTGATTTATTTCGTGATTTTTCTTTGTGGTTCATCGAACTGAGTATGGCATTACCTGTTCAAACTTCAAAGCAATACACTCCATAGAAACAATAGAAAAAGGCAACGCGAATCATCGCATTATCCTATTATTCCATTTTTTAAAGTAGTTTTAGTTTTTTTTTTAGCAGTGACCGATACATGAGGCAACAACGCCAATAATAATGTTGAAAATAATAGTAAGTCTGTAACGTCATGTAAACGGTTCACGCGGTGTTCACTTTCAAAGGCCCATCGTTCCTCGGTAATGAAGGTAGTGACGTTATTGGACCAACTCCAAATATTAAATACAGATTAAAATTAAAGGCATCGCGTCATACACAATTATACCTACTCTAAATAACTGTGACACTGTATCAATAAACATGGTGGATGATTAAAGAGAGAGATAATTGAATTGGGGAAACTAGCGAAATGTTCTGGCCTTTTGGCACATCGAGCAATACTAATGGAACTATGATTCGAATAGCAATCGATAGTGGTTGTGATTGCGAGTTCTGCTATTGACCTACTTACTGCATGGAGATTTTGGTAAAAGTATCCGGGAATAGGAAAGAAACATACTCTACTCTTCGAATCATCATCATCTGCTTAGCCTTTTCCCAAATATGTTGGGGCTGGTTTCCAGTGATTACCAGTATTTTACATGAAGCGATTGCCTATCTGACCTCCACAACCCAGTTACTAGATTATAATACGATACCTACCTTTGGTAAGAGACATGTCATGACATGATTCGAAGACATGTGACATCTACCAACCCGCACTGGGCTGGCGTGGTGGATTACGGCCCACTCCCTCTCATAGAGAGGAGGCCTGTGTCCCAGCAGTGGGAAAATTATAGGCTGATTATGTACATGTATGTTATGTACCCTTGGTAAGACTGCTTGTCAGACTTTCAGGCTTCTGACGACCCGTAACGACTGCCAAAGATCCAGGAATGACAGCCGGGACCAACTGCTTAAAACGTGCTTTCCGAGGCAAGGAGTGCTTGTCTCTATTCTTCGAATATGAAATAAAATCTTGGAAGAACAACTGGCGATGCAATAATGTAACCAGAGACAAGGCAAAGCGAATTTCATAATTTGATGTTTTTATCGAAGTAAACGGCGACATAGCTTGCTGAGTAAGCAAGCAGAAGTTGCAGCGGGCACGCCATGTTCGTCGAAGGACCGATGGTCGGTGGAGCAGACGAGTCTCAGAGTGGAAATCGCGTATCGGCAAGTGTCTAGCGGTGCGCCGCCCCAGCAGGGCCGTCTTAACCATATTGGGCGCCGGGGTGCGAAAATCAGCCTGCGCCCCCTTGCCAACAAAATAAACAACATTTTTTTTACACGTCTGCCCAAAAAAATTAGTGTTTTGTTTTCAGGGTTTATGTATGTTTCTTTATTCCACCATAACTTCTAAACGGCTTAACCAATATCAATGTATGTGGTATCGTTAGAAGCGTTGCGTAATTTAAAAAATATAATGAGGGTTAAGAAAAACACAACTTTTTCAACTTTTTGCATCGCTATATCTTCGAAATAGTGATTCTTAGGAAAAAAAAGTGTAAGAACCATTTTTGTAGATAATTGCATGATGAACAATTTTTAACAATTTTTTCGTACCTGTTTTTATGATAAACCTTACCGTTTAGCTGAAAAATGCAAAAAACTGATTTTTGCAATATTTGACCTTGAATAAAAATTATTGAACGCTTCGGATCGATGGGGACATTTGAAAATTTATTTTTAATGGTGTTCCCAACCTTCATACCAATTTTCAGCTTTATGCGAATTAATGTAAACCTTGAATGTCTATTTTGACCACCGGGCTAACACAAGGATATGCAGATATTTTAACCTGAAATGGTCCATTTTCTGTTATAAATAAACTTAATTTATTAGGTATTGTTTGTGGACAGAGAGCAGGGTCATTCGCGATATCTTCAGAAAATCGTGCACCCGATGACAGACGCCAGCACATTAAGCTGCTAGAATCTGTCTTTCTTTAAAAGATTTTCAACGTTATCACTGCAGCATAAGGTCCAAGGTTGATTGGAAAAATTTGACAGTTTGTTGCGTCTGTACCCAGCTGCACATTAATTTTATTATGTTTTTCAAGGGACGTAGCCCTTACATTTCTGGGGTTGTTACTTAATAACGCTGCCAAATTAGTTGTATGTAACAGAACGGCAAAGTATGTAGGGTGGGGAGAGCGAGCGAAGCGAGCTCGAAAATTTTAACAACCCGTCTCGATTTGCTCAGGTTTTGTTTTATATTTTCAAACAGAAATAGAATTTACATTGTCTACTTATGCAGGCAAGCCCAAAAAGCAACTAGCAGAATGTAGAGTACCTAAGAGCGAGCATAGCGAGCTCGAAAAATTTGCACACTCGGATAGGTACGATTTTCTTTCGATCATTCCAAAAGGACTAGGAATTACTTGCTATATCGACTTCTAAAGAAAAGTTCAAGAATCTATAGATTTTAAATCGCAAGAGCGAGCGAAGCGAGCCTAAAATTTTTAGCACCACACCTTGAATAGTCTCTATTTGCTATTAACCATCATATAGAAAGATAACCTACATTATCGAATTATGACGAAAAGCTTAAACTCGTTTTAAAGCAGTTTAGGTTTTGGAATCTGGCCATAATCTAAGCCTTTCAAACCTTACGTACGAGCGGGGTGCCCAATATCCCGAGTTTGCTTCGCTCGCTTTGCATCCTAGATTCTATATTTTATAACAGGCTTTTTAGACGCGTTAAAAACCCACTGTCACTTCATAGTTTTAAGTTTTTACTTCTGTCAGCAATTGCCCATCGGGGTTTTCGTGGCTCAAGTACAGTTTTAAGTTAGTAATGCAAGTAAATCATTCAGACTCTCGGCAGCTTGACTGATTTTGGGAGGGGGGGGGGGTCATGACCCCACAACCCCCCTCCCCTCGGACCGCGCCTGCCCAATAGTTTCTCTTTACCACCCGTTGATTCTGCCATCTACTAATAACAAACAAACCACAATACAATAATTATCTTAATTATCTTACTTTATTTCTGCAGTACATTTTTACTGCATCACTTAAAAAAAATTAAAACTAGCACACCCCCCATGCGTTAGGTAGCACGCGAAATTCAAATTTTCTTACGTTTTACGCAATTTTCAGGTCAGAGTCAGGATAATTTTGAACAAAATATGATTCGCGACTCGCGAATCATACGCGAGCATAACAAGTACTCGTTAAGTTCATATACTCCTATTGATTGATATCTCATGAAATAGTAATTGTTTCGCGGGCTTCCCTGGCGCTTCATCCTTAAAATTTTTAAACTGAAAAAAAAAAAAACTTGTCTTACCTCCCTTGACAACGTAAAATTAATTTCCACAAAACAACAAATTTACACTTCTTGCACATAATTAGCATTTCAAAAAGTTATTTTCAAGTAAATAACTTTTTTCATTACACAATAAGTAGGATGCCAAACGATGCCTATGGTCACTTAGGTACTATATTGGCTCATGGCTGTCGCAATTTTAATGGTAGTTGTAGACTGAAACTTTTGTTGATACAATTTTTATTGGTAACTAGATATCTACCTTCAAGCGGGCGGTGATAATGTCAAAAGGCGGGCGTCGTGTATCAAAGGGCGCGCGCGCACTTGTAGCCGCAAGCTCTCTTTGAATTTGCCGCGTGTGTTGGAATATAAATTTAATTTTTGTACTGATAAGATCTAAATTGGCTTGCACATTGCAAGCCAGCAAATAAATATTTGTTAAAACTGATTTTGATTACGCATCACGCATGGTTTGGGTAAGTACCTATAAGGCGAGCGGCCAGCGCCTCCTAAGACCCTGCGCCGGGGTGCCACGCACCCCTTGCACCCCCGGGTAAAGACGGCCCTGCGCCCCAGGACAGACTGGATGCGGAAGGCACAGGACCGGCACCCTAATCGCGTAACACATTATCAATCGGAATCTGAATCATTTTGAACCAAATTGCTAATCCATCACGCTAATGTTATAAAGGCGAAAGTTTGTGAGTGTGTGTGTATGTTTGTCTCTTCTTCACGCTCAAACCGCTGGACCAATTTTGATTAAATTTTGTATGGAGATAGCTGACACCCTGGATTAACATATAGACTATTTTTATCTCTGTATTCCGACGGGATCGAAACATATGCGGGTGAAACCGCGGGGCGCAGCTAGATGCTTCATAAGTTCGAAAAGTTTGTTTGCTCAACACGTAAATAACGCAATGAATGTTGTTGAACTATTAAAGTGAAACCGGTTCCCATTGATAATGTGTTACGCAATTAACGCAATTGCCCCGCAGGTGTTGGCGCATCCTGGAAGAGGCCTAATTCCAGCAGCAGACTGCGATAGGCTGAGTTGATTGATTAAAACGACGAAAATAGTAAAGCAATTAATTCGGTACTTTTATGAACTGATTCCTGAAGAAATAAGGTTATTTTAAGAACATGGATATTTTGTACAGAAGCTACAGATTTTTTGCTACAACGTTATTTTCATAATAATTAATCAGTGTAATGAATCCGTGATGTTTTTTGCAATAGGCACTTGATGCCAGGTTAACGTACCTACTCGGTTTTTGTTCATGAAACGTTACAAAATACGCGTCGCTAGTGTGAGAATAAATAGGTATTGTGTTACAGGGGTGAACGCGCCATGCACACGTCTGGTGCTAGAAAAATGGTAATAAGTTGGCACCTAGGTATACATTAGCGTGATTGTTTCACACTGAGAAAGCTAACACTAGGAGGAAAGCCATGACTTTGTCTGTGTGCTAAGTATGGTTAGATAATGATTACTTAGGAGAGAATCTTGTGTTACAAACGCAGGAAGCCTACCAGGAGACATCAGCGGAAGCAGTGATGTCACCGCCAATCTAATAATGTATTTTTCATGAATATTTAATTAATTACTGTACAGACTTTGTTTCCTCGTATTGATTTGTTTGTTTAATTATTAAATAGTTATTGATTTTATTGCTACTTATATTTATTTTGTTCAATTTTTAAATCATATCGATGATGTTTTGTTTTTACGTTAGCAACATTGATTGTACGCACTTATAAAATACCTTGTAACTGTCATTTGCACCCCTGTTCGCTGTAAAACGCCGAATAAACTACCTACAAGTATTTTAAACCTCCGTGTTATTTCTACACTGCACCTACGCCCAGCCTCAGCAGAACCCACATAGAAGACACTACTGACACCCTCACACATCCCCTTCTAATAAGAAATAGGCGACAATCCATACTTTATACCTACAAGGTGGCAGGAATATCGACGTACAATCTATTACCATGGATTCAGTACATGATTCTTCATCCCAATACGTTGAAAGTTTTCGTCGTCTATTAAATCCAAAATCATATACAGAGGCCAGCACATCAAGCTACTCCAGTCTGTCAAATTTTCCCAATTGAATATGAACCTTACTCCTTTGAAGTAAAGTTGAAAATCTATCAAGGAAATTTGACAGATAGGGGTAGCTTGATGAAATCCATGGTAACAGGTTGTGCGTCGATGTATACCTACCACCCTGTTTATATAGGGTGTTTGGAAGCTGGATGCAAAGCCTTAAGGGGGTGATAGTTGACATCATTTAGAGCATTTTAAGCCATGCATGTTTTAGACGAAGTATGTTTTTTTTATGTTTTCCTGCAAACTTTTAGTCGAAAATACCAACCACAACGACCAACATAATTGGAAAAAAAATAAATTATGTCAACTATCACTCTCTTAAAGCTTTGCACTCAGCTTCCAAACACTCATATAATATATCTATGCATAGAATAAAACAAAGTCGCTTTTCGTGTCTGTCTGAGTGGCCGCTTAGATTTTTTGACTGTGCCATGGATTTTGAAGCGGTTTTCACCATCATTTAGCGAATTTATTCCGGAAGGTTGATGTGTACAGCACAAAAATCTTGATGTTTTGGCATGTCGCATTGCATCCGTGCGAAGCAGGGCGAGCCGCTAGTTTAATGGGAAAGTCTGTTACCTTTTTACGCCACCGCAACGACCGTCACGCAATTTGACAGACTAAGTAGCCTGGGATCTGTAGAAGGACGGGCCAGTTTGACAAAATACACGCAGACAAAGTCACGGGCAGCAGTTAGTGAAGATATAAGAAATCATAGATAAATTACATAACCAGCTATTGTCTTTGATTTTATATTTACCATCGTCTAAATAGATTCTAAGACAAATAAATCCAATCCCTGGGAAAGAGATTAAGTTGAGTACAATTACTGGGTATGCCCACGACTGTCTACTGTTAACTACGCGGTGTCACGCTTGGCTACACCCATGACCCGTGTCTATGCTATAATTAGTTAATAGTCCAGTCACATACAACAAGCTTAGACTGTAGAACAAAGCTGCCGACGATATAAGCCGATTTATACGCTTCGTTGCGTGGAAATTATCAAGGCGTGTACGGTCGAAGGTATATTAGATGTCAAGTTCATTAGCAAGGTGTTAGGTTCAATATTATGATAGCCTTTAAGATCAGCGGATTAATTGCGTAACATACTGTCAGGAGCAATTTTTATTTTGACTGTTCGACAACATTTATTGCGTTATTTACGTCGTTGAGCATACAAAATTTTGGCTTATTCCACAAATCCCCTTAGATATAATCCCCTGCCCAGCATCGTATCGCCGCGGCAGGGGATTTTTGGACTCTCTACAAATCCCAAGGTGATTTCCAAAATTCAAATTTTCTTGGGAACAACCAGACGTTGAAATTGCAAAAAACAATTTCAACGTCTGGTTGTATCTTGATCAAAATATGAATCGCAACCATATCAAATATGTATTTACATAGAATCATAAAAATAATCAATACATCTCTCTAAGTTAGATCTGTTAAATTTGATCTTTTTCGGAAATCGGATCAAAATGGAACAAATATAAATTTCAAAAAACCCAAAAAAATTTGAATTTCTGAGTCCAAAAATCTCATGCGATGGCATGATCTCAGGCGATGCGATGCTGGGCAGAGGATTATCTAAGGGGATTTGTGGAATAAGCCAAATTTTCGAACATAATTTATGAAGCATTATTTAAAATCATCATTCCCTTAAAATGAGATACCTACTGCCCTAAGCTAGACATGTCTTGGAACGCTTTGCTTAGTGGTGTCCTCTACTACAAATGTCAGTCTCGATCTTTTTCATAGTCAGTTTTTAGATTATCTAATATTATCGTGTTGAACTGTCTACCATATCCATAGTTTCGTGTGTACACAATTAATTAACTTCATCGCGGCAGCAAAATATTCATCAGCGAATAGAATATCAGTTTACAGCTTGGTTTCTCTTTATCTCGGCAGTCTATCTAGCATTGTCCATTATAAATAATTGTGCTTCCTGCACTAAAAGAACAATTAAATTGTCGTTTATGTTTAGATTGTATGTGATGTTAGATCTGTATCTGCATGTATTTTTATTTTGGTCTGTTGGTTAATAATATTGCATTAAAAACTCCGCCTCATATGTTCGTATGTCGAAGACATGATTGTGACGACCAACCCGCGCTTCGCCTGCGTGGTAGATTATAGCTCTCTTGCTCTCGAAGAGAGGAGCCTTATGTCCCAGCAGTGGGAAAATTATAGGGCTGATTATGGTGGTTCGTATGTTATTAAATGCTTGGACATAGAATATATCGTACATTAGTTTATTCTGTTTTAAAATAAATGGTTTTCATTTTCCTTGATCCTTTAATTGGTTGATCGGTATTAGTTAATTGATGGTTATGTGCATTTAATGTGTTGGTCATTGTAGAAGGAAAGATCCTTGGAATATAATTGGTCAGAGGAATAAGTACTATCAATCACAATCTGATTCATATATTTGAAGGATCTTGCTAATCCACTGCTTTATGTGTTCGAAAAATTTGTCAGCTCAACAACGTAAATGACGTAATGAATGTTGTTGAACTGTCAAAATGAAAACCGTGATAGTGTTTTTACCCCGACAATGTTACATCTCTATCTATATAATAAAAATGAAATAAGTACTGTTCGTTGTTCGCGCATCACTTCAGAACGGCGAGATCGATTTGGTTTTTTATTTGTTTTCAGATGTTCGTTATAGTCCGAATGAGTTGTTTTTGGAAAGAAAAATAGAAAAAATTCCGGGTAATCGGAAATTACGGAAAAATTGAAAGTGCATTTTCTACGAGAATTTTGTATGAATTATTGATATTTGGACAGGACAACGTTTGGCGGGTCAACTAGAGTTAATTTGATCTTTATTATTCTTATGTATTATGTTATCTGTGCTTATGTATCATTTTTGGGTACATTACCGGTCGACAGCGATGCGAAGCAATATTTCGACGCAATATTTTAGTTTTTTAATAGTTTTAGTTAGATTAGGTAATTATTTTTACATTTTTATTTTAATAATTTTCATATGTTCATGCAAATAAGGATAACTACCAATGTTTAGTACAGTTAGCTACACAAATAAATTGAATATGCAAGTAAATCCGTTTTCTGCCTTTCTGTTTGTGTTTGACGGTAAACAAATGTTGCAAATTGACCGCAGCCACAGTTTACATTTGTGAATACCGTTATCTACGCGTTACCAATCCAATCGCGAAATAAGAAATCAAATAGGAATGTAGGCTGTATGGGATATGGAGTATTTGCAGAAAAGAACACGCAAAGGTATGTAACTTATTGACCCGTAATGACTTTTAAAAAATATGACTAGTTAAAGGCTTTGAAAATTAAAGCTTCGTCTATGTAATCTGCAGTGCTATTCTGTAAAAATCTCACCGTGAAAACTAAGGTGAAGTGAGCTGTCATTCCACCTGATGTTAGGGATTGCCTCCATTGATAGCTCAATTCACGCTCACTTCACCTGTGTTATCACGGTGAGATTTTTACAGAATCGATAGGCAGTACTTAATGGTGAATAGCTTACAAAATATATGAAACTAGCGGCCTGTCCCGGTTTCGCACGGGTGGAGATTTATTTTTTAAACATTTTATTTTTTTCTTGCAATTAAAATAGCCTATATTAATCAGTGATAATGTAGCATTCAAATGGTGAAAGAATTTGTAAAATCGGTTCAGTAATTTTTGAGCCAATTCGTTACAAACATACATACCTACAAATCTTTCCTCTTTATAACATTAGTATAGACTAACTGCGCCCCGCTGTTTCACCCGCATAAATTTCGACCCCATTGAAATATCTGGATAAAAAATACCTATCCTATTTTTAATTTTATGTTACTATTGATTACCACTAAAAGATTCTGAAACTTTTGTAAACACAGTCCATTCCTCCATTAGATGCTAATGACTTGCACATCTATATCTATACATATAATAAATCTGTAGAAAAGTCATTTTTGTACATTGAAGAAATTGAAACAAAAAATAGCCAGCGTGTGAAAAGATAAGTAACAGAACCCATTTCCATCATTTTTGAAATTTTTGTCTGTTTGTCTGTTTGTCTGTTTGTCTGTTTGTTTGTGCGCACATCACGTAAAATCTACGAATTCAATGCTGACAATGTTTATATACAAAAATTATACGCAACTTGAGGTTTAACTTAGTTTTTGTTTCATCGAAATCGGTTCACTCTATCAAAAGATATGATTAATTTAGTGAGTTCAAGAAGTAAAATATTACGTTACGCAATTAAGTATAGTACTTGCAACGACATCTTAAGACTAAAAATAGAACTAATGTTGATAGTTGAAATCTAAATCCGATAGATGGCGTTGTGCAAATGACGTCATTTTCTGAATCGCGGTGTTAAGATTTTCCGCGCGAGGATGACGTCCACCGTGTTTACTAGGCAAATTGGGTTTCGTTAGGTGTCTTAAAAGTTCTTGCGTGTGTCGTAAAAGTTCTTTGGTTGCTTGGTTTATCGATTTTCTAAATTGGTCGAAAAAAAAGTATTTGCTTATCTTATTGGTTTCGTTTGGTCAACTTTGGTCATTGGTTTGAAGTACGAAGTAAAGATTGTATTTGATTTACTTCGTAGTTTGAATCCAATAGTGCCAATCGTTATACAGTAAGTTAGTGTTGCCAATTCGTTGAGTCACGACCACGAACAGACGATACGTTGTCACACTAGACTGTTCGACGCACCGTTCTTTTAAGTTTGTAGGCTATTCAGTCATAAGTGTTGTTAGTTTTGTTTATTGCTTTAATTTTCCTTGAAAATGCCTCAAAGAAAAAAAACTAACCTTTCGCTGCGTAGCCGAAATGCGAAAAGGATGAGACTTTGTAGGTCTCAGGAATCGGAAGAAGATCGTGAAGCACGGTTATCTGCTAACCGAGAGCACATCGCTCTTTCACGTGAATCGGAAACGTTCACCGAAAGGGAGTCACGTTTAAGTTCACAAAGAACACGGACCGCGACTTTGCGGTCTCAAGAGAGTATCCAGGAACGCGAAGACCGGCTGTCTGCTGATCGGGAGCGCCACTCTCTCTCACGTGAGTCAGAGACATTCACAGAAAGGGAGTCGCGCTTAAGTTCGCAAAGAACTCGGACCGCGACTTTGCGTTCTCAAGAGAATATCCAGGAACGCGAAGTTCGGCTGTCTGCTGATCGGGAGCGCCAGTCTCTCTCACGCGAGTCAGAGACTTTCACAGAAAGGGAGTCGCGCTTAAGTTCGCAAAGAACTCGGACCGCGACTTTGCGTTCTCAAGAGAATATCCAGGAACGCGAAGTTCGGCTGTCTGCTGATCGGGAGCGCCAGTCTCTCTCACGCGAGTCAGAGACTTTCACAGAAAGGGAGTCGCGCTTAAGTTCGCAAAGAACTCGGACCGCGACTTTGCGTTCTCAAGAGAGTATCGAGGAACGCCAAGCACGTCTGTCATCTGACCGAGAGCGACACGCTCTCTCGCGCGAGTCTGAATCTCTCTCCCAAAGAGAAGAACGATTACAAATAGCTAGACATAACTATGTAGGTGTACAAAGAAACAATGAAAGTTATCTTGCATCTGAAAGGGAAAGAATAGATGAACTAAGACGAGCAGAAACAGCAGAACAACGTCAATCTCGCCTAGAAATAGAACGAGCTCGATACCATATGAATAGAGAAACAAATAGCGGAGCTGATGAGTCCATGGAAAATGACGATGCAAATATTTTATTACCTTGGGACAATAGGGAAAAATCAGGGTTCACATATTCGTCTAGAATTAATTATGCTGGCTTTACTTTCGTGGGTGACATGAGAGAAATTTGTAATTTTTGTCATGCTTTGAAATGGAGGAAAGAGACAGATGGAATGTGCTGCTCAAATGGAAAAATTGTTCTTCCAAATTTCCAAGATCCACCACACTTACTTAAAAGTCTCCTGAATGGCGATCATCCCCAGTCGAACCGTTTTTTGGATAATATTCGTTTATATAACAGTGCTTTCCAAATGACTTCCTTTGGGGCAAAACAAATAACGGAAGGACCGTTCATGCCAACCTTCAAAGTACAAGGTCAAGTTTATCACCTTATTGGATCTTTGCTGCCAGAAAATGAACCCAAATTTCTCCAAATTTATTTTGTATCCGATTACACGCAACAGCTCAATGTTAGAAATCACAATTTTCCCCAGCTCAATGCTGAGCTTTTGGGTCAACTTCAAGAATTGCTGCATCACGTTAACCAGTACGTTCGTGAATTCAAAGCTGCATTGGAGTCAATTCCACAAGGCAGCAATGATTTCAAAATTGTTATAAGTGCCGATAGACGTCCTGTGGGTGAACACCGTGGAAGACACAATGCACCCGTCGCAGATGAAGTTGCAGTTGTTTTAGTCGACCAGGAGTGTGAGAGACGTGATATCGTGTTGCGTACACGCGACGATCGCCTTCAACGCATTTTGGAAACCCACCGAGCTTACGACGCCCTGCAATATCCACTAATTTATTGTCATGGTGAAGATGGGTACAATTTTGGGCTGTACCAAGTGAACCCTACTACGAGAGTCACTAATTATCAAAAAAAAATATCTGCTCAACAATACTATTCCTACCTTTTACAAATAAGGCAAAACAGTTTCGTATATTTGCAACGATTTCGTGGTTTGTTCAGCCAATTTATTGTGGACATGTACGCAAAAATAGAAACTGAACGTTTAGTGTATATTGGCACTAACCAGCGACGGTTACGCGCTGAAGAATACGTGCACTTGCGGGACGCCATGCAATCAGATAATAACGTCGAAAACTTGGGTCGATTGGTTATTTTGCCATCCAGTTTCACAGGCGGTCCGCGGTATATGCACGAACGAACGCAAGATGCTTTTTGTTACGTCCGTAAATACGGCCGGCCGGACCTTTTTATAACATTTACAACAAATCCAAAGTGGACGGAGATTTGCCAGGCACTTCTCACAGGACAGGCGTCATACGACAGACATGACATTATTGCTAGGATTTTTCATTTAAAACTCAAAGTCTTGATTAATCTACTTACAAAGGAGAAAGTTTTCGGTTCAACTCTTTGTTTTATGTATAGCGTCGAGTGGCAAAAGCGTGGTTTACCCCACGCGCACATTCTTCTGTGGCTGGAAGAAAAAATTCGTCCCGATGCTATAGACAGTGTCATAAGTGCAGAATTTCCGGACTATAATGCAGATCCGATTTTGCATGACATAGTAAAAACACATATGGTTCACGGGCCATGTGGCCTCTTAAACAGGGAATCACCGTGCATGAAAGATGGTCAATGCTCAAAAAAATACCCCAGAGCACTGAAAGAACTAACTATGGCTGGGGAAAATGGGTATCCGCAATACCGGCGAAGATCACCGTCACAAGGTGGTTTCACAGCTACTGTCAGATTCCGTGGACAAGAAATAATTCTAAATAATAGTTGGGTGGTACCGTATTCTCCAGTTTTGTCAAACGCTTTTCAAGCACACATTAATGTTGAAATTTGTAATAGCGTCGAATCTATAAAATATATATGTAAATATGTTAATAAAGGTAGTGATCAAGCCATGATAGCACTAAGAAATAACAACCAATTTGATGAAGTGACAAGGTATCAATCTGGCCGATACATAAGCTCTTCGGAGGCAGTTTGGCGCATTTTGAGTTTCCCTATTCATGAAAGGTATCCGCCAGTCATCCATCTTGACGTGCACCTGGAAGGCGGGCAGCGAGTTTACTTTCAGCCAGAAAATGTGGCAGAAAGAATGAACAACCCAAGACAAACCACCTTGCTCGCATTCTTTCGCCTTTGCGAAAGAGACAATTTCGCTAAGTCTCTGTTGTACAATGAAGTGCCACATTATTATACTTATAACAAGCAGCAAGGTGTTTTTAATCGCAGGAGACGTGGAACTGCTGTAGAAGGCGAGTCCGGCATTTTTAAAGAACACGTGATTGGAAGAGTATACACGGTGCACCCAAATAATGCAGAGTGTTATTATTTACGCCTTCTTCTTCACACAGTGCGAGGACCTACTTCTTTTGCTGAGCTCCGCAAAGTGGACGATATAGAATATCCCACATTTCAAGCTGCTTGCCGCGCACGGCATTTATTAGATGGCGATCAGCATTGGGATGATGCTTTAGCCGAAGCATGCGTCAGTGATAGTCCACATCGTTTGCGCCATTTATTTGCCATTTTGTTGACATTTTGTGGCCTATCGGACGCTGGGCAGTTGTGGCAAAAATATAAAGACGCGTTTGCCGAAGATTTTTTGAGACAGCAAAATATAAATAGTGAAACTTCTGACCAAGTACGTGAAAGCTGCCATAATAGGGCTTTGCTGGCTATACAAGATATAGTTACAAGTATAGGAGGGAACCCCCTCAGTCAATACGGCTTGCCGACACCGACAGTTGGTGGGGAACGAATTAATAGGGAGTATACATCTGAAATAAATTACAACCCCGAAGAGTTAGCAGAAATATTGCGAAATGGCTGTTCAAATTTGACGTCAGAACAACGTCAAATCTTTGATAGAGTATGCTGTAGTGTAGAACATTCATTAGGAGAAATGCTGTTTTTAGATGCACCTGGTGGAACAGGTAAAACTTTCCTCACTAAAGTTATCTTGGCTCAAATAAGGAGCCAAAACAAAATTGCCCTTGCCGTCGCTTCCTCAGGAATAGCTGCCACTTTATTACCAGGAGGAAAAACTGCACATACAACATTTAAAATACCAATCGACTTGGACCGCACAGAAAACCCTGTTTGCAACGTGTCTCGCAATAGTGATAAAGCAAGGGTTTTACGCGATTGCGCCCTTATCGTTTGGGACGAGTGTACGATGGCAAATCGTAAAGCTGTGGAAGCTGTAGATAGAACGTTGCGAGATATAAGACAAAATGACCGACCGATGGGAGGCTTAACGGTGCTATTCTGTGGAGACTTCAGGCAGACACTCCCTATAATACCCAGAGGAACGAGGGCCGATGAAATAGGTGCCTGTTTAAAGAGCTCTATTTTATGGCGTAGTGTCATATTAACTAATTTGAGCTTTAATATGCGAGCATATTTGGGAGGTGACGCAAACGCGCAGGTTTTCTCAAATTTACTACTTCAAATTGGTAACGGCACATACCCGACTCAAGAAGGAGGTAAAGTAACTTTAGTCGAAAGCCTGTGTTCTTCTGTTGCCTCACAGCAGGAACTCATTTCCTCTGTATACGGAGATCCATCAGAGATCTCGAACCATGACGCTGCTTGGCTATGCCAACGAGCTATTTTGGCACCTCGCAACGACCAAGCAGCAGCAATAAATTCTCAAATATTGGTACATGTTTCTGGAGAAAGTAGGGAATATTTATCTATTAACACGGTTTTAGAAGAAGGAGATGCCACCCACTATCCAGTAGAGTTTTTAGACTCTCTAAATACACCAGGTCTTCCAGCACACAAAATTTATTTAAAAGTCGGAGTACCAATCATTCTACTCAGAAATTTAAGCCCACCAAAACTATGCAATGGAACTCGGTTGAGAGTAACAAATCTCCAACGAAATGTCATCGAAGCCGAAATCTTAACAGGTTGCGGCTCCGGTGATGTTGTTTTCATTCCCAGGATACCCATTATCCCCAATAATTTTCCGTTTACTTTCAAACGTGTGCAATTTCCTGTAAGCCTCTGTTACGCTATGACTATTAATAAAGCCCAAGGCCAGACGTTATCCGTTGCGGGTGTAGACCTTACTTTTGATTGTTTTTCACACGGCCAACTCTATGTTTCTCTATCACGTGTTAGCAACCCAAACAACCTTTTTGTATATGCTCCGGGTAATTCCACCGCTAACATAGTATATAGAGAAGCATTAACGTAATCAACTATACCAAAGTCAGGACTCTTATCTAAATCATCAAAAAGGTGATATACTCTTATCTAAACGACGTTGTTTTGTTCTCGACAACCACGCGAACGAAGTCGCGGGCACAGCTAGTTAATCATATGATTAAAATCTACATAATGATAAATCGCTGACAAATTAACATTACGACATTAAAGCCCATATATACTATTTATTATAGGTATATTCTGTGCCCTTAAAGAAAAAGCGAGATGACCCTTGACAGCTTGATTCTAAGATCTGCGGGGTAATTGCGTAACACACTATCAGTAGCAATGGGTTCCATTTTGACAGTTCAACAACATTCATTGCGTTTTTTACGTTGTTGAGCAGATAAATTCGAACATATAAAGTAATGGATTTCAAAATAATCCAGATTAAGGCGGATCACACACTGCAACGTTCTACGCGACGGGGCGCGGGAAACGGAGCCAAATTGCCCCCAAGGAAGAGCGTTTTTATTGAATTTGTAAAAAAATATCGTAATATATCACGCGCGGGCACGTTACTGCGTCCCGTCGCGTGGCGCGTTGTAGTGTGTGATCCGCCTTAGGTTGATAGCAAGGAACATAATTATTTACTCTAGTGTGTTGCGCAATAATTAGGGTACAGAATAGTAACCAAGTTTTTTATTAGCTAGGTACTAAAAAAAGTTCTTGTTTATTACTTCCACCATGTCTTCGTTATCGACATACATACATAGACAAGCCATTCCGCGAGTCAGTTAAAAGTTATTGGCAAGAAATACGCTACAAAAACTAATCTAGTTTGAGATTAGAAGACATTAGGCGACTAAGCGTCAGATTTGGCTAACAGGCTAATGGAAGAAGATATAAATTAAAAAGTCTTATAATCGTTAATCCCGCTATCATCCCTACGATGCTACAGAACCACTTTCTCAACATTGCATTCGAATATATTAAAAGTTTGATGATTTGTGAACTGAAAAAGACAATAGCAACTGTACCTATACATAAAGAACTAGATCACAACAACTTTAACTGCATAGCAAAGGGAATCCTGAAACATTATATATTCAGGTCAACGGGTGGGTGAAATTATTTAGATAGCTGTGGTCATTTGCTTTTTATTAATTGAAGTCACGTAATTTTTAGAGGGTTTTGCTTTTGCTATTCAATTAGATCTCTTTATCTAATTGAATAGCAAAAGCAAAATCCTGAGGAAAAATTATAGGTCATATTTGTTTTATTACTGGCTTCGCTAAAATTAAAAATTTTATTACTATTTATTATGTATAATCAGCACAGCATTGGTTTATTAAATTGGTGTTCCTCATAAATGGTGACGAATTATTCTGTCCATTTCCAATCTTCTTGAAATAGTGATTTGTATAACCTCCTAAAATACATTTAGCAGGGATGATGTTTAAGATGTTTCATTAATGTTCTGAAAATACTGACTACGGTGCTTAGGTGCCTACCTAACTTAGTACCTACCTACTTTTAAGGTTAATTTATTTATATATATTTTATATATAGTACACCACAAAAACAAATCACATAAAAAATACATCAAACACTACAAAATATACAAGAACGGCCTTATCAGTTTCTGCGATCTCTCCCAGGCAACCTTGGAATGGTCAGTGATTTTCTTGGTCATAAAAGTTCATCATTATCAGCAGCTGTAATGTTCCCACTGCTGGGACACAGGCCTCCTCACCCTCACTCCTCAGGGTGTGGAGGGTGTGGCCCTCTCAAAGAGAGGAGTAAATTATTACAAATTATAACCACCTGGTTGTAATTTGTAATCTACCACGCGGGCCTAGTACAGTCGAGTTCGTTAATATGTATATTGGCAGTGACAAAATTTCAAAATATTATAAGCGTTAAAATGTTCTTACAATGATATACAAACTTAGACATAGATAAATAAAATGTTAACGTACATTTAAAGTTTCAAAATAATAGAAGCGTTATAATGATCATCATTTAACGCTTATAATATTTTGAAACTTTGTCACTGCCAATATATTAATTAATGAACTCGACTGTACCCACGGGTTCGTAGATGTCACATAATTATCTTTGAATTTTTGGTTCTAGGACATGTCGGTTTTCTTACGATACTTTTCTTCATCGTTTTGAGAGCAGCGGCGGTGGTGAAATTATTTACTCAAAGTAAAGCGCCTAGCTGGGTGCAAACCCAGGACCTGCTTCCTAAGTCCCTGTTAGGTACCTCTGGGCCAACACTGCTGACTAATTCATATAGGTACACAGCGCGTCTTAGGCTACGCTACAGCCCTAGATTCTAGACCTGCTGTCAATTGTCTTGTTAATCTTTAAAAGTAAACCTATTCTAACTGAACAGACAGCTGTGCTACTGGGGAGTTTGATGCACCACCTCTTCTACCCAGCTAAATCACTAGGAAGTGGTGAAGGGTGGGCGTTTTGGGGGACTGTCTCATGTAATTTTGACGTTCAAAAAGTGCTAATTCTCACAGTCTAGTTTGAATAAGTAACTTTTGATTTTGCCAAAAAACAAAAAAGGAAAAAGAATAATAAAGTTGATTATTTCTACAACTTACCAGGCACATCATGAGCTCTCGTGGTAGGAATTTCCTTATTGGCGAAGAGGTAGGCCGTCTTCGTGCCGAACAGGAAGTAAGGGTCTTCTTCCACGGAGAGACAGGTCTCCTCGCCGCTGGCAACGGCCAGCACTAGGAGAAGTAACCACCACATCTTCTAGAAAAATGGAGATGTGCTCTATAGGAACTACTGGTTTGCGCCCGTCTAAACGATTATACTGGTTTATAATTTGTGTGGTATTTTTTTATACTTATTAATTTATGTTATCTTTAGGTCTATAGTGCCGACCTTTTAGGTTGTTATTTTAGTGTTTATCAGCGATAGATATGTTAGCTGTAAATTTCCCAAACATAATAAAATTTAATGAGAAGAAAGAAAGAAAGAAAATAAGTTTATTTGACCCAGGTTAAGTAAGGCACACAATATTCACACAAAAACTACAAAAAAAAAACAAAAAAAAAGAACTTAAAATAGTACCTATTGTGTGCCTCACGGCTGCGCCAAATAGGCCCTTTCAACTGGACCCTATGTTACGAGGACGTCTTACGGATGTAAATCAGTTCTATGTGTGTATTGTTCTATGTAATTAGAAAATAAATAGTTAAGTATGTGTAATATCGGGAATATCTTCCAAATCCTACGTTCAGGTCATGCAACACCTTTAATAATAAATACTTAACTCATGTTTAATAATACCTACTACTTATGCATCTAATTATTACACGTGTAAATTATAATTCGTAATTTATAATGTAAAAATACATTATGCATGACAGACAGAGAATACATAATAATATGTTTTAATAACTATGCAAAACAAATCTAAGATTCATTGTATTTCCAAATTCATCTTAGTTGTTAGGTACTATGTAAATCGTACTATGTAGGTATATACTAGAATACATAATTCGACAGCTGGATGCTAAGTCTCGAGTGATCGTTATTTTAATAAAAAAAAACTTGCGGAACTAGTTAGGTACAGACAGCAAAGGAGATAAGTATACAGGGTCGTCGAATATAGTTGAAGTTTACTAAGAAACCGTTTGATGTTTTCGAATGAAATTTAATTTGATAAATGAACTGTTTGTTTTCTATTAATTAAATTAAATTTTATTCGAACACATCAATCGGTTTCTTACTAAACTTCAACTATATTCGGCGACCCTGCATACTTATCTACTTTGCTGACTGTATACATGTAATTTGATTTCAAAGGAAAAATACTAATCGGAACTACCCTAATAACCTACTTCCGGTAATTTTTACAGAATAATAAAAAACAATTTAACAAACCGGCAAATCAAAAGTTAATAATAATTTATTCGCGAAATGGTAAATTTGCAGACTCCACATCATAAAATTCATCAAACATGTTCGGTAGGTACCTTTTTTATAGGATGGTATACAAAAAATGTGGGCACAAGCACTACTCAGTTGAAAGCAAACAAATAACAAAAGCAACGCAATGGGCGTGAACCTGCACTAATGTGGCACACTTGAACACTTCACTAAAAAGTATTTAACACGGAATAATTAAACGAACGGTACTACGCTGATTACCTTTGCGCGGGAAAATTCGGGAAACACTGTTTGTCTATGGTTAAATTACGCGGGAAACGCAGCGACCCGCGGGCGCAATGGCTGAGGCACTGACTGGACTGGGCTTGGTATCCGAATACGCGAGCGCTTACCTCGGTTGCCTCATAACTATGGGCCCTGTCGTGTAGTGTGCTTACAAGTTACAACCTCAAAACTTAAGCAATGCTATTGAATGAGGTTGAAGTTACATCTATGATTATGATCCGAGTCAATTGCTGAGCGAAAGAATTTTCTTTCAATGTCAGTGATGTTTATACAGCTGACTAAGCTTGCTTGGATGTGCGATTGTAAACGTTTCATGTACTGACATGATCAGTAAATAAGTGAGCAATACAAAGTCTATAGAGGTAGATTTAATTAAGAATTTTTCCCACTTATTGACGCTTGGTTCGGAACTGGAAGTAGACACTACATTCACCTTAACTTTCTTCCTACTTTAGTAGTTTGTATAATGTAGTTTCTAAGTTAAGCTATGGAGTTTAGATGCGAATACTTTTCAGTAATATATGCCCCCATTGTAGGAAAATGTACATAGATAAAGTGGAGATGTCTCTCCTTGTAGTAGGTAGATATATTGACTATTAACACGCTTTTTTACATACATATTTGCACGTCCGAACAAAACTGTGAGGTATCTTTGCAATTTATTATAATGATGATACATTTTCTAGAATTTTCTCGATAAATCGTGCGTAATGAAGTAAAGGTATTGATAGTTTTTGTGTCACGCATAGGCCAGCGTGGATGACATCATGGCTTTGTCGAGAAAATAGCGAGTGAGGTAATCTGTATCGAAAGATACGTTTATCTAAGGACCATGTAAACTGGGAACTTCATCTAAATGCCTAGGTAATCCAGGTAGGCGTCAGAGTTGTGAGTGAAGCTATCTATGGAAAACTGACTGCAATTAACATCTTGTTTATCAATTCTGCTTGCCTCTCTGTAACTTCAGAACTTTATGGAGTCCAGGAAATTATGCTGGAAACGTTTTTAAAATTTTTTCAGCATGCAGCCTTCTGGCGTTTTCGCCATGAGCTTCCGATGGTAATTAATTAATAGATGTGGAGGTAGTCCGTAGTTTTCCTAGCATCCCGTTAAACCACCATAAGAAAATGACGTAAACCGTACGCCCTATTTTCCGGCCGTTTGTCTTGTTATTTGATTGTTCCGAGAGAATAATCGCATGGGAACATTTCTCTGTTGCGCATCATTGTGTCTACTGATCAATGATTATTGTGCATCAATTTGTATCAGGCAAAAGAAGCCTGTGGAAAATACGTATTCCTGAGATTATTTTTACTTAACGGGGTCTTGTCAGATCTTTGCACAAAGTTATTGTATTTTGTTTTTTTTTCTGGCGTAGGTATCCTGTGTTGTCAGGCCTGCTGATTGGCTAATCTTTCTACCATGACCTGAGCCTTTATTATTGTAGCTAGGGCTGCAGTAAACTGGTGAAATATTGATGCAGGAACTGTTACAATGTTCAAAGAAGAATTCTCGTAACGTTTTATTTATTTTAGTGTAGGTACCTATGTGTTTATTGTGAAGGTGTAAATAATAACGTGTTTGCCCTGCCAGTCGTAAAAACATTGTACGTAGCTATAATATACGAACTTAATGACATGATCAGCAAGTCCAAAACACAAAGTTCGAAATGAGAAAACTCGAACCCCAGATAAAATTGTAAGTAAGTAGTTGTTAGTATAGAAACACGGGAAGGTTTAATTGTCTGCAATTTCCATGTGTAGCATAGCTCCCAAAGCTACAACGTGGTTACAATATTTTACAAAAACCGAAATCACATTGGTCGGGGTAGCTGGCTACAGATCAATGAATTTTCTCCAAACATTTGGTGATCCAACTTTAGAAGGCACACACACAAACACGGATTAACTCAAGCAATACTTAGTTCTGCAAAAACTCCAGTAATAAAAAGAACAATCACTCTAATCACAGCACAAGCCGCAATCAACATCGGTCAGTGGCACCGGCTGTGTCGAAAGACGTAGGTACCTGTATTAAATAAAACCTGCGTAGACTTGCGACCTCGATCGAGCCAAAGCCTGGTAGAAAGCGGTGCCGGTAAGCTTTGCTGTACACACTCGAGCTTCAGATAAGAGTTATGAAATGGCCTGATAAGAGGATTAGTGTTCTGCTAGCTATTTATGGAATGTAAGATGCTGGGCTTGTTCTAATGGCTCTATTAAGTTTGTACTTACGGTCTTATTTTATGATGGTGATGCGAGGACTGTGTCAGGTAACAAGTTTGTTATTTCTATGGGCTGTTTAAATGAGAGACTACCGATTTTTGAAATGCAATTGAATAAGAATACAACATTCATGCTATATCTACCTGGCAGGAAATCCACGTGTGGTTTGACATTCTTATCATGAAACTTTACGATACCGGAGAGAACTGTGAGTTGAATGGAATTATTGTCTATTTTGGCTTCCGTCGATAATCATCGAGTCTGGCTCGATAATCAATGTGCTTACAGGTCGATTTTTCACAATTCGTCATCATATGTCCTAACGTACAAAAACACGGCGGTCTACTATGTCTCTATCACAGGATTATCATGTCGCATTGTCATTCAAGTATAACGGTTCTATCAGAGTAATGACTTAGTGAAGTATATTATTACCTACCACACACAGCTCAAATTGCTATGCCTGCTTACGTACAGAGGCCAGCACATGAAGCTACCCCAATCTGTCTTTCTTTGATAGATTTTCAACTTTACAAAGGAATAAGGTTCATAATCAATTGGGAAAATTTGACAGATTGGGGTAGCTTGATGTGCTGGCCTCTGTACATGACTGTTTTTTCGTTGTGTTTATTTATATAATGCATACCTAATCCTTTAGCCAAATAAATGTAGACGAAATTGAAGAGGAGGTCGTTGAACGTTATGTATTCTTATGAATTTTGGCAAGAATTGCTCAGAGGTCCTTAGTTTTCCTGGAGGAGGGATAGGGACAGTGACAGAGCTTATAATTAAGAATAGAACTAACAACATCAGGCCTTGGTCAATACCAGGAAGAGGTTAGAAGTGGGGTTTATGGCACTTATTTACTGACGAAATGTGTGTTTAGTGTGAGGTACACTAGTAGTGTACCTCACCCTAAACACACATTTCGTCCACACACATACCTAGTCTACGTATAGTGTACCTCACATTTCGAGAGGCGACTCTAATCCAAATTGCAGGCTGTTTCTTAGAATAGAAAGAAAGACAAGAGGCAACGATAAGGGGCAGGCAACTTTTCTCCATAATCACACGTAGTATACATAATAATCAACAATTTTTCGCCAAATACGTCTACAAGTCATCGAAACATTCACAAGGCATAAATTGTCAATTAATCGAAACACGTCTGGTTGCATACCTTCGCGTTTAACATTACTGTAACAGTCCTACACCTATACAGCTAACTATACGTAGAGCTACAACGCGGTGCATGCGGGGCGACCTCAATTTTCATGTGCGGTGACCCGTCAGCCGTCCATAAATGCCACCTCATCTGTTATACGGATGAGATGCGTGTCATGCTATACTGGCAATTTAAAAACATTGGATTTTAAATAAAGAACGTTGGCTATTAGGTAATATGAGCCTTATTGAATAAGAAGGTATAATCAAATTTGGCTTGGATTTGCGAGTCGGATTTGTGACCTTAGACACTACACATTAGTTGATCATAATATTCTACTACAGAAACTTAATGCGTATGGAATAAGAGGCAAAGCATTTTCCCTTATACAATCATATCTAGACAGTAGAACACAATGTACAGAAATTAAGCGAATTTCTAAACAATTTAAAAAAGAACTTAAATATGTATCTGAAAAACGTAATATCACTTTTGGCGTACCACAAGGCAGCGTATTGGGCCCGCCGTTATTTTTGGTTTACATAAATGACTTTCCAAAACACGTTGCTTTTCCTATGGTTCTTTTTGCTGATGACAGTACGGTAATAGTTAGACAAAATAAAAATAGAAACTATGAATGCGACATCAAAGACTCAGTACAACAATCAATTAATTGGCTTGATCAAAATAATTTAAAATTAAATCTAAGTAAAACTAAAATTATACAGTTTAGACAAAGAGTAACTACTCCTGACATAAATATATTTTTTGACGAAAATAGAATCGAAGAAGTAGAGCATATAAAATTTTTAGGCTTGACCATTGACTCTAAACTGACTTGGAAAGAACACGCGTCAATACTTATAACAAAATTAAGTCGCTTTGCTTTTGCTCTATACAAGCTTAAGAAAATAGTGAATCAGGCAGCTGTTATAACTGCATATTATGGGTATGTTGATTCCACATTACGCTATGGAGTAATTTTTTGGGCAAATTCCTGCGAGAAAAATAACATTTTTAAAGCACAGAAGAGGTGCATTAGGTCGATATGTAATTTAAAATTAACGGACAGTTGTAAACCCCATTTTAAATCTCTAAAAATATTAACTTTACCTTGCATTTACATATACGAAACCGCATTGTTCGTCAAGAAAAATAGCAAATTATTTAAAAAAGCTTCAGAAGGCCGTTATAGATCGACAAGACCCGAATATCGACACGAAGTATGTCTAAGAGCCTCAAAGACAGCCCTTATGCACAAAAGCATTCTCTGCATGGCTCCAAAAATATTTAATAAAATACCAAATATTATCAAAGATTTGAACTTGAACCAATTTAAACGGAAACTGAATGATTTTTTGATTGATAAATGCTACTATACCATTGACGAATTCCTGCTTGACAAAATGTTATAAAGTGACCATTATATATCTATGCTTGAAAACTTGAATAATTGATTGTATTTTTAACGTTTGTAATAATAATTGATTGTATTTTAATTTGTATTGTAATTTAAATCTTGACATTTTTATTTTTTGTATGTTACTAGTATAATCTAAATCTTGACATTTTTATTTTTGTATGACATTTCTGTAATCTAAATTTTGACATTTTTATTTTGTATGACATTTATGTAATCTAAATCTTGACATTTTTATTTTTGTACTTATATAAATTTAAAATTTCTATATTGTTAAATAGTGTATGCCCAACAGGCAGCTTTTTGAGTTACCATAAATTAACTGTAAGACCTGCTGTATCACCAAAAAGCACACTAATAAATACTTTGACTTTGACTTTGATTAGGAATTCTCCTGGCCATTGGGTAATACTATTTTAGCCGGGCACATCATGACACTCAACAGTGCGTAAAGGAAGAGAGTAACTTAGCCAAAAACAGCCAAAAACATTAAAGAATTCTTTTAAGTTTAGAAAATAAAACTGAGATTATGGTTCTGCTGAGTAACCGTAACGACTAGGTATACCAAATTCATTGCAAATTGAACTGCTTATATTTAATTCAGGGTTTACCTTGTAAGAAATCGCGACATTGTATTATATTGCTGGCTATCTACTTGGTTGCCTCGCATTTTTACATGGGTCGATTCCAAGTTCGTTATGGTAGCCCCGGTGTATTTGAATTACTAGCTTCTACCCGTAACTAAGCCTGCGTGAAAGGCCTGCCTGACCCACCGCGTCGCCTATCGTCAGCCCGCGTCTTCCTTTTCGTTTAGTGTTCTTTCTGATTTTTTTTTGTTTTTGCTCGGCTCCTAAGGGTCGTAGCGTCATCTTAAATAGCGTAACCTATAACCTTCCTCAAAAAGTGGGCTATCAAATGCAAAAATAATGTTTCAAATCCGACTGTCAGGTTCAGAGATAAGCACGTGTAAACTAACAAACTTTTTAGCTTTATTATTAATATAGATGTAGTTAGATTACGTAGAAGGAACTTGCCTATTATCTGTTTAAAATTTAATCAGTGAGTAAGTAAGATAGTAAATTAATGCAAACCACAAAAAGAGGAAAATATTAAAAAATCTTTACCTTCTGTTAAACTTGTCCTTATTGTTTTATGAAAATATAGTAATATTTCATTCACATTCCTTTTTCTGCACATTTCAAAACATTATAAAACAATACAGCGTTGTTAAAAAGTCTTTATCAGCAAACTTTACGGAAATAAATTGAATTGAAACTTTAATTTTCCCGCCACCGCCATGTTTTTTATTTTGTCTATGGATGACAATTGAATACACGTTTTGTTTTTATAATAATTCATTGAGAAATTATTTTCAATATGAACAGTTAGCTAGGAATATTAAAGACGTTACAAAATTATTAATTAAATTAACCACACATTTTAATAATTGTTGACAATAAGTCTTCACAAGTGCTATCAAAACGTAATTTCGCCATTTTGAGTGAAAGTAAAAAAATCGTTCTCTATGCTCAGTCACTAATGGCGTGTCTTCCTGTTACACACGTTAAATCGTCAAAATGGCTAAGAAAAAAGGCGACGAAAAAGTGAACCCAGCTCCTCAAAGTGATAACGAGGAGCCTAATTATGACGAGGAACCCGATTTCGAGGATCCGGAGGGTTTCGTTGATGATATTCCTGATGAAGGTGGGCAATTTTCTGTGACAAGTTTGACCGGCCATATGCGTCACCCACGCATTTTACAAGTTTTCATTCATGTTGTTACTATTTTTAACGTAATTTTGAGGCTTAGTGTGTGTTGGCAAGTGTACTTGGTTAAAATTTTGAACTTTCCCTGTAAGTTTATCAGTGTAATGAAAGTCATAAAATCCTAACCTAACTTTGACGTTGCAGAGTTGTTGGCCGACCTTTTAGAGCAGAAACCGAAGGAATCTGACAGTTATGAGAACGTGGTCGTGGTCGACGGGTGCCCGCAGGTCGGACCCGAGCGCTTGGAGAAGCTCCAGAGTGTCATAAACAAGATCTTCAGCAAATTCGGGAAGATCGTCAACGAGTATTATCCAACCCAAGAGAATGGAAACACGACTGGCTATATTTTCTTGGAGTACAGCAATCCTCAGAACGCCGCCGAAGCCGTGAAAGCGACAAATAACTGTAAATTAGATAAGCAGCACACATTCTTGGTGAATTTGTTCACCGATTTTAAGAAGTAAGTACCCCTATTCTTTACACTTTAATCTCTCTGTTTCAGGTGCAAATTATTATTCAAAGATGAGTGTTATCATGTAAAGTTCATTGAACTCTTAAAAGTACTAATTTTGACCTTGTGACAAATCAATTATTATGTTTTCCTGCTAATGTATCTTAGTCACCATAGGACAACATAGCTGAACTGATATTGCACATGAACTTAACAACTTTCTATGATAAAGTAATCATATTTCTACAGGTAATTTGCCATACATTTTCCCTTATAGCAAACAATTAGTTATGTTGAAATTCCTAACACAAATATGCCACTGGTTTTATGATGTTTAAAACATCTACATAAAAAGAAAAAACTATGCTCTTAGTCTATACTAATATTATAAAGAGGAAAGGTTTGTATGTATGTTTGTAACGAATTGGCTCTAAAAGTACTGGACCGATTTTGAAAATTCTTTCACCATTTGAATGCTACATTATCACTGATTAATATAGGCTATTTTAATTGCAAGAAAAAAATTAAATGTTTAAAAATAAATGTCCACCCATGCGAAGCCGGGACAGGCCGCTAGTAACTTGTATATTAACAAAACAAATCTCACTTTCTACTATACTATTTTTCATTCAACTACTAGTCTTATATTTATTTATATTTAGATACTTTATTGTACACCACAATAATGCAAAATATAAATTAAACACAACAGATTATATGCTTATACTTTCTCTAATTAAATTCAATTGTTTTTTCATCAGATATTCAGATATCCCTAAAGAATGGGAGCCGCCAGCTCCTCAACCGTTCAAGGTTGCGTCAGACTTACAGTGGTACCTGATGGACCCCGATGCATACGACCAGTTCCTGGTTGGCATTGGCACTGGTACTGCACTACAGGTGTGGCAGAATGCCCTGCCTGAACCTACGCTTATGCAGGAGAGGCCAGTAAGTTGTACATTGCTTCTTTTCTGTTTTTAGGCTTGAGTTTCTAAGCTAGTCAAGCAATATTGGTATCTTTATCTCTTAATGCCAAGGAACCAAAATTTTTTTTTTAATTGCTTGAACAATTTACTATATTCAGATGTTGTTATGCTAGTGTGTCTCAAAACCTGTTTGAAAATATTAGCACTGCTGCTAACAATAGTTTGTAAGCTCTTGCAGCAAGATGATACTATTTGAAATCATGTTTTGAAATGTTTAAAAACATGTTTCAGTATGAATAAGATCTATAAAAACAAGTTTGAATTAAAACCTTCATACAATTTAGGACTGAATGACTTTTCTTGCTCTGTTAATAAGTATGTAAAAGATTTCTTTACTTTTTATCCTCTCAGAACTGGACGGAGACTTATGCCGCGTGGTCACCGCTGGGTACATACCTGGCGACGTTCCATTGGCGGGGCGTAGCCCTATGGGCTGGCCCCAAGTTCTCCCAGTTCCAGAAGTTCTTCCACCCAGAAGCTCGGTTTATCTCGTTCTCACCATGTGAAAACTATGTTGTTACGTTCTCACCGACTGGCGATAGGGGTGAAGATAAGAAGCTTATTATTTGGGATATCAGGTTAGTAATTTATAATTTTTTTTTACTTAATTCTTTATGTTTTTATGCAAAATACATGTTTAGATATGGCGTTATGGACACCAGCCTTATACAAGTATCTCTCATAGTGATGCAGAAACTTTTAAAACAACTTAAAGGAAATTTCCATAAGATTTTTTTATTAATTCAGTAAGCTGTCATATATTTTTTTTTGGTGAAAACTGTGCTTTTCTTAGCATTTACATTATAAGATTAATTATTATATTACATCAAAATGTGTATTGGTCTATATAAGGTAAAGAACACATGCATAAAAGAAGCAAATAACACAGTAGGTAGACCATTTTACTGCTAGTCGGCACACTTGGCACATAAGCTGCAAAACAAGTTATAATTGAACAGTCAAATACTAAACAAATGTACAACTTATTTTATGTGCCTAGAGGTTGTATCTTAGCAGCTTTGTGCCAAAAGTTTTAGTTGATAAGAAGTCTATTATGTTCTAAACTCTGATTTTTAATTAATATAATGATTGCACCTGCCATTTTGGTCTAGCAAATTAAAAATCACAGTTTACGCTGCAATACTCATACTTTGACCACCTGAATAATGAAAGAATGGTTGAAGACTTGAAAGAAAGATTTGTAACATTTCTAAGACTTTAAACAGTCAGTCACGTAAGTGAATTGTTCCAACTCACGCAAACTAGTTTGTTATTACGTATTCTACTCGCGATATATCCAGAAGAGTCTGGGACAGTTAGAATACCAACAGGTATTACAGATTTATATATAAACAAAAACTTGTTTTACTGAATAGTCCTATTATGTGTCTATAACAGGCTCATTCATTACAGTAATGATGTAGAAATCACGTTATTTTGTAAGAGTTCTGTATGGGAAATAAGCAGTTCTATTTTTCGACATAAACCAGGAACTTATAAATGTTGTTCGTGAAAATGGTGAGATGCCTTCTATTACAACTTCATTCAACTAAACACTCTGGTAGTAAAATAATATATTGAAGTTAGTGGTTGATGAACAGAACTATAACATTTGTAACTTTCTAATTATGTATTCAGATGCTATTTAATCATTTTTATATGCCTGTGGAGCGACTTTTACATATAATATTAAAACACCTTTCATATTCATTTATTGCATTCCATATTGTAAAAAAGATGTTACAAAAAGTTAAAAGCTAGGTAAAAAAATATGGACCTAGTAAGGGCATAGCAATAGGATACAATTAAAATTACAATATCTCTTTCTCCTCAATTCTCATTATTTATATAACATCACGCCTCTATTTTCAGAAGGGGTGGCGAAGGCGAATACTAAATCCGCATCGCCAATTATGTTTAAGTACCATGTAATAGAAGACCTCCATTATTTGCGTTATTATAATAATGTTATTTTAAACAGGACGGGTGTAGAGAAGCGTAGTTTCCCGCCGCCGGATGAGTATGTGACGTGGCCTGTGTTCCGCTGGAGCAAGGACGACAGGTACTTCGCCAGGATCGGCCAGGATGTACTTTCTGTGTACGAGACGCCTAGCTTCGGTCTGCTAGACAAGAAGTCTATTAAAATACCCGGAATCAGGTAAGACATTTTAGACTTTATACTATGTTTGATTTAGAGCTGATTTTTAAATCTTCAGATTTTTTATCTGTTGAATAATATTTGCGGTTTGGTAACTTTCTGGAATAGAAAATATGTCAAACCGCCATATTTATTCGTCAGATAAAAATTAGCTGATTGAAAGTTTGTTTGGCAGATATAGATTTTAACTAGCTGACCCCGCAAACGTCGTATTGCAAAAAAAAAATAGGGGTATGAAAAATAAATAGTAGCCAATTCTCAGACCTACCCGATATGCATACAAAATTTCATACAAATCGGTCCAGCCGTTTCGGAGGAGTATGGTAACTAACACTGTGACACGAGAATTTTATATATTAGATACTCAGTCTTCAGAATCTTTAGTGATGTAAAAGATGGATTAATGTTTGAATTAAGCTAAATAATTTTGCGTTTTTTCAGGAACAATAGATATAATATTTTATGTGTTAGCTTATTTATTTCTGTGTAAACAATATGTATCTGCTTATTCAATACTCATTACACATACATTGTTATTTTTATAATAGTCATGTAGGTTATGAATTCATGTTGGCATTCAGGAAATAAAACTGCTTTGTGTTGCAAATAAATTGTTTTTATTCAAACATCACATATTATAGCCATTCAGTTTTTTTAGGTCATTGCCATAGACACAATTGAAGTTTATTTTTTCAATGTTAAGCTTCATTTCTCTTAGTCCCAGAAATTTAAATATCCCTATTTCCATTTACAGAGACTTCAGTTGGTCGCCAACAGACAACATTGTAGCCTATTGGGTAGCAGAAGACAAAGACGTACCAGCCAGAGTAACACTCCTCGAGCTCCCCAATCGCACTGAAATACGGTCCAAGAACTTGTTCTCCGTAGCCGACTGTAAGATCCACTGGCAGAAGAGCGGAGACTACCTCTGTGTCAAAGTAGACCGCTACTCTAAAGTAAAGAAAGACAAGAATGAAATCAAATACTCAGGAATGTATTACAACTTTGAAATATTCCATATGAGAGAGAAGGAGATTCCGGTTGACTCGGTAGAAATTAAGGAATCTATTCAAGCGTTTGCTTGGGAGCCTGTTGGATCCAAGTTCGCTATTATCCACGGTGATCCAGCTAACATCTGCATTAGTTTCTACCAAGTGAATACAGGTCAGGCACCTACTTTGCTGAAGAAGTTCGAGAGGCAGCCCTTCAACCACTTGTTCTGGTCACCGTCAGGGCAGTTCATTGTTCTCGCTAACCTCGGACTGACTGGTGGAGCTCTGGAGTTCTTGGACACTAATGATTTCACCATCATGAATGTCTCGGACCATTACCAGGTGTGTATATGACTTCTTATTTATTGTAATTTCATGTTTACATTCTTGGGTAAATTATGCAATTTTTTAGAAGAAGTATATGTGAACCTGAACACCTTTTGTCACTTTTTGGTTTTACATGTCATCAACAAAAAAAAATGCCAATTTGAATATTCAGATACAAATAATTAGTGTTGCAACGAACGTGGGTCCTGCCGAATGTCGAATTCGGCCGAATGTTCGGTGTAAATATGTACCGAAGCCGTTCAGCCGAACTTCGGTTTCATTTCGCGTGCTTTTGCTCAATGAACAGGTCAGACCGTGTTCGTTCCTCGTTGTCGCTTGTAATTTCACTCACGCGCGCGTCCCGCTCGCCACCCGCGGTCACCCAGAATGTTATGTTACCTTGCTGATAGATAATAATATTACAATTGATAATTTTAATAAAGCATATTTTTGATACGTGATGTTGTTTCTTTTCTACGGAAATAAAAACAAAAACGAACATCCACGTTACCTATTTACTTACAAATCATCATTTGATCTAGATTTTATTTTAAAATAAATTTCTTTTCACTTTTCCATTTCTTATTTAAATTAATTTAAGCTACAGAATTTCGGCCGGAGACGAAGTTCGGTAAAAGCTGCCGAACTTCGGTAATACCGAATGTGAAACGAATTTCGGTGCATCTCTACAAATAATGTAACTCGAGAAATTTTTACTATGCAAACTGATTAACCTTATCTTTTTTCACAGATGTCTGGCATCGAATGGGACCCGACCGGCCGCTTCGTGGTGACTGGCGTGTCTTCACTCAAGAGCAAGATCGATACTGGTTACTACATCTGGTCCTTCCAGGGCAAAATCTTAAGAAGGTAAGTAAACACAAAGAGTTTTTTTGTATAGCAAGCTTTGTAAAAATGTTTCCAGTGATGAATAAGTAGAAATGGAAATGATAATCGTAATCTGTAAGTGTTTACGATTAACGGTTATTGTGATATGGAACAATATTAACATTATACATTTTATTTTATTAGTATTTTATCCAAATAAAGCTATCACTAATCTATAGAGATTGCTATAGTGTACTAGCTTACACTAAATTGGATGTAAGTCATAATCTCTATTGGAACTACCTAGCATACAGTGAGATGTTAGTCATCACCCCACAAGATATGATCTTTTCTATTTGGAAATGTATTGGGAAAGAACCATGTTTAAAAAGGTGGGTTTAGACAAAACGAGCGAATGCACATGCTATCCCTGTCAAATTCTCTGTTTGTAAGCATGGAAAGGGCATTCATTCTTAGTTCTAATTAAAAAAACCAGATGGGCCTGCTCTTGACCTCTGTTCTATTTATACTATCAAGAAAATCGAGATAAGAATACCTGAATATGATTAACATGTTCGGGTTCTATGTTTGTTAGGTCTAAACCTATCTTTAGAAAAACCGAGCTTTAGTGTGTTAGCATAGTTCTCATAGCTTGAATGTTCTGATAATTCTGTCATTTTTTTTTATACCGTGCAATCAGTTCTGCTTATCTAACAAATCTGAAATATTTGTTCTTTAATAATGCAATCTTTAATATTTGTCCTACAGAGTGATGAAGGAAGGCTTCGCGCAGTTCAACTGGCGACCGAGGCCCCCGACGTTACTCTCTGAGAAACAGCAGAAGGAGATCAAAAAGAACCTCAAGAAATACTACTCACAGTTTGAGTCTAAGGATCGTATGCGCAGTAGCAAAGCTAGCAAGGTATGTTCAGAAAAAACTGTTACTTAAATTAAACAATGTTCATCTCTCATAGTAGTATTACGAAGTCTCATTTCAAAGTGTAGTTGAAGACTTGAATTATCTCTTCTTTACGACCATATTAATACTACCTTTCTGGGATCAAATAAGCAAAATTACATAATAAGGTAGTTTTACATACAGTAGTTTTAAATAATTTTTTTACAGCCGGAATATTGATTATTGTAGTAATTTGGGCTAATAATTTTATCCTCGCGACCGGAAGTCTGTCATGGCGGCCCATCTTAATGGAGGTTCAAACATAGGTGCACCCTTATTGTCATAGTCCGATGAGATGGAAATTTTGGCGTAATAAAGACTAGGCTTTTATGTAGGTACATTTAGTTGAACTGGAAGCAAATGCATAAATGGTTGAATGCCGTAATTACAGAAACAATTAAAAAGCCATTGCGTCTTTGCGTGGATCCACGTTCGCCGCAATAAGAAGTATTAGAACAACCTACACTGGTGAAGCTGACACTTTACACTAATTATTATGTGACATTTGTTTATAGGAACTGGTGGCGAAGCGTACTGAGCAGATGAAGAAGCACGTTGAGTACCGCGAGGCCAAGGTGCAGGAGTGGAACGAGCAGAAGCCGCGCCGGCTCGAGCTCAGGAATTGTACGTATTACTGCATTCTATTTTGGCGAAGTTGTGTAAACTACGTTCAGTCGTTACAGGCGCGACGATTTCGTGCTCATAAAGTTTGGTTTCCAATATAACATCGAGTCATTCTGAAATCGACTTAATTTACACTTCTGTAAAGTTGATATTTCTATAAGTGGAGATAACGTAAATTGGAAACTAGGATTTGCCAGTGTTGTTAATAATTTCAAATCTTGTTAGGAAGTTTACAGCTCACACCTCTGCATATTTAATGTCTCTTTTGTTAATAGTATGGCTGTAACCATTGATATGGTCTTCTGTCCTGTAACATGGTAATTTTACTTTTGTTTCAACTAACTTTCTTTGCTCTTCCCACAGATGTTGATACAGACGCTATTGACACCGACTCCACAACAACGACGGTAGAGGAAGTTGTAGAATTTTTCGTGAAAGAGGAACAAACGGTCATCGAGTAGTCACGATTGCTCGCAAACGTTAGGGGTCGGCGTGCGAACACCGGCCTCGGGGTATAATCCGGACAACGGATACACATTTTTAATAAACAGACCATAAACTATACAGTTTTTTTATACCTTCATCCCGCTAAAGTCACAAAAGCATTTTATAAGCGAGTTCCATTATGTTCAGTGTAAGATTTCGGTTTATAAATTATACAATAGGTAATGTTTATAAAAATCATATTAAATTGATATGTTTCAAATGGAAAACGGCCTTTTAATACCTGTTTGTATTTATTTTTGTTACATTTATTTGTAAGATGATGGTATGAAATAAACAATTGATTGACATCCGAAAAGGGAGAATTATTTATGAACACAGCCAACTCAAGTTTGTTTTCATAATTTTGTAGTGAACGTTTTTGAAGTTTCGAGTGTTATTTATTAGCTTTTCTTGAAGATCGTGAAATTATATTGCGATTCATAAATTTATAGAAAAGATTGGAAATTTTAAGAAGATAAAATTATGTTTTAAATATCAGCCTGTAACATTCCCATTGCTGCGACTTAGGCCTCCTCTCTGAGAGGGAGTGGGCCGTAATCCACTACGCGAGCCCAGTGCGGGCTGGCAGATTTATGTTTTATATTTTAGTAAATTATTATAACTATGTTTCTATTAGAACTTATGGATACTGTGCAAAGCATACGTTACATCGCTGACTGAATTCGATAGTGGCACAAGACAAAATTCAACAATTTGAGAAAACGTACAATAAATATTCGAAGACTAGTGCGCGCGCACAGAAAAGCTCTTACCGACTGTATTTTATGGAATATAATTATAGTTTATGTTTGGTTTATAAACATCTACGTTATAGCTTCAGTTGCCGGCAGTAATAGTTTTGAAATATTTTTTGTTATTGTTATTAATATGAGGTTCAGAAGATGGTGACTCCGAGTTGTGCCAGTATTGCATTGTTTTGTTTTCACTTTTTTGAGTAATGCTAGAAACTATGTTATAAAAGTAAAGAAAATAAGAATGCATTTTCACGAAAAACTAGCTAAGTAGAATATAAGACTAGAAGTGCTCATCAATGGAATTGTTAAATCGTAAATAAAAGTACCATAAATGTTTAGTAACTTAATTTATTATCATACTTTTCACGATGAGCCGGTGTTGCATGAAAGAGATGCAACAATATCGTTTATTCACTAACGACACTTACGCCTCCAACCGGGTAGTTTATGAACTAACGAGTTGGGTCTTTAATGCATAAAATAAAGTACCTAATTTAGAACAAGAATTCATTATTAACTCAAATTGCCACAAATTCGACTTGTGCCACTAATGTATTCAGTCAGCGACATGTACCTTCATCATAGAACGTGTACGTGTTTATCGCTGCCTTCATGAAAATAGAAGTGACAATGAATGGGGTACCTAAACACGCAAAAAACTCGTGTACAATGAAGTACATTATCTAAATTACTTGAAGCTATTCAATCTTAAATAATGTATGCTTATGTACCAATTGGTAAACATTTTTGCACTACTTGGCTCCTCATTGTTGCTGATAGAAGAGCCAGCCTTCAGAATGACGGGCTATTTTGAAAATGCTATTACCTAATTGTTATTTGTTTAATTAACCAATCAGGTATTAAATTTATGTTAATTATTTCATAAAAACATCGTAAGGAAACCGGCATCTCTTAGAACCAAAAATTCAAAGACGACATCTACCAACCAGCACTGGACCCAAGTGGTGGATTACGACCTACTCACAGAGAGGCCTGTGTCCCAGCAATGGGAACATTTTAGGCTGATTATGTATGCTCATTCAATTAGTAATGTATGTAGGACGACAGAGTACATTTTTATATATTAGGACCACAGTTCACTATACCTAATTAAGACTGCCGACCGCACAGTGGCGCCCTCATCGTTTATTTGGTTATTTCATACAATTTAGAATGAAAATGCAGAAAATAAGCACGATAAGTTGTGCTTCACAAGATTATACGTTAATATTATTAGAAACGGTAGTTTTATATTGTTTAGTTTTATTATAATCCTTAAAACGGAAATATCCGTTTTAAGTATATTAACGTGTAGTCTTGTGAAGCACAACTTAACGTGCTTATTTCCTGCATTTTCATTCGAAATTGTATGAAATAACAAAATAAACGATGAGGGCGCCACTGTGTGGTCGGCATAGTCTTAACCCGCTCAATGAAGCAGCTTCTTTTAATTTCGAAGGCCGTCGATTCTACCACCGCTGAATCTACAAAGTAGTGGATATTAAGGTCTAATAATACAATATAATATAATAAGTAATAAAACAAGCGTGTTTATTAAAATAATTTGACATGCAAGAAATCGTGGTTTTGTACTGTTTTTAACCACTAGATGGCGCTTCACATTTACGTCACATTTCTGAATCGCGGTGTCAAGATTCTCCGTTGTTGAATGACCCTCGCGCGTTTCTGTAACCAAATCATACTTACCTGGCATAGGGGATACCGTGATCATGAAGGCGGTTCCCCCAGGGCGAGGCCTTTCCATTGCACTGCGGTTGGGTTGACCCCTGCGATTATCCCTAATGTGGATAACTCGGATGCGTAATTTTTGGTAGTGGGGACTGCGTACGCGCCGTCCCCTCAGAATTCCTATAATCACAGTAATGACAGCAATGTTATATAATTAGAGCATTGGAAATTATAATTATAAGTAACGTCATGCCAATGCCATCTCATGTCTTTCACTATTTTATCTACCTGGGGCACATTTATTATTGTATAATTAATATTTTATGGATTATGAAATCATATTGATTCAACCAAACCAAGCAGAGCACACCGTCATGTTAACTCATGTCTTTCACTATTTTTTCTACCTGGGCACATAATTATTGTATAGATAGGTAAGGAAACGGGGTCCCGGTAAAAGTGAAGTCGGTACTAATCGGTGCGGGTGAAATAGTCCCGTATTAACTTATATGCACTCACACTTACATGTAACTGTTTCTTTTCGAAAATCAAAATCAGCCTGCAGCGAGGTAAGGTTTACCTTACCTGCTTCTTTATGTAAGCACCATAACGTACTAATTTTGCAGATGCTCCGTTACTTAAACATTATGTAGGCCGTAGCAAGAGAACCTAATTGATATCTAAGCAAATTAATTACGATTCAAACTCCATTTAAATCAATTAAACCCTTGCCTGGCACTTTTGAATTGATACCTATTTCAAAGAGTAGTAGGTTCCTATGGGCACGAAACTCCATGGACAGTTAAATTTTATTTTACAAAATATTAGTTACTACTGCCTACATAATTCATGTTGAATTTATAAATATAGGTCGCGATATGTAAGAAGAACCCTGAGCGACAGACACACCCCCTCCTGTCTGCGCACGGGTACAGTCGTGCCTTAAAGTACTAGGCATTTTTTTTATCAATATAAGTGTATTTTTTTTATTGTAAGTAGAACCATAATAGTTCCGCTCCCTTCATACCACCAATTTGATCGTTAAATCGCTCAGTGCGCAGGTAAACGCCAGCGTCCTTTTTACGTGACGCGACCTACACGTGAGAACGATGTAAAAAGACGTGCACGTTAAAAGCGTCCAGAATATCTAAAGCAAAAAGAAATAAAATAAAAACAAGTAAAAAATAAAATAAGCCGCGTTCAGTCAAAAGATGACCAGGGCCTCAAGTCTGCTATTACAATAGTGTCAGAATGGTCTATCATTGATTTCATAATTCTTGATTTCAGATCACTTCACAAAGCACTTCAGAGATAGCTGCAGGCTTCGGGGTAAGTGATAAAACTGTATTAATCCACTTGAAGCAAATCGGGAAAGTAAAAAAACTTGAACGATGGGTACCTCATGAATTGAGTGAATCGAACTTGCAAACACGCGTCGACTGCTGTGTTACTTTGCTCAACCGACACAATAATGAAGGGATTTTAAATCGAATCATTACTTGTGATGAAAAGTGGATACTGGACGATAATCGGAAACGCTCGTCGCAATGGCTGAACCCTGGAGAACCAGCCAAATTCTGCCCTAAACGAGAGTTGACTCAGAAAAAGTTACTCGTGAGTGTTTGGTGGACTAGCGCCGGTGTCGTTCACTACAGCTTTCTAAAATCTGGCCAAACGATTACGGCAGATATCTATTGTCAGCAACTGCAAACCATGAAGGAAGAACTAGCTGCTAAACAACCAAGATTGGTCAATCGCTCTAAGCCACTGCTGCTTCACGACAACGCCAGACCACACACTGCACAACAAACAACCACTAAGTTAGATGAGCTATAATTGGAATGTCTGCAATATCCACCGTACTCCCCGGACCTTGCTCCAACAGATTACCATTTTTTCCGGAATTTGGACAACTTCTTACAAGGAAAAACATTCAACTCCTATGCGGCAGTCCAAATTCCAAACCGCCTTCAAAGAGTTCATTGATTCTAGCCCCCATGGTTTTTTTATTAAAGGGATCAATGAACTATCTATGAGATGGCAAAAGTACATAGATAACAACGGTGCATACTTTGATTAATTAAATATATTTTACAAAAAAAAAATTGACTTTATATTCCTCGCCAATTTCATATGTAAGGACCTAATATTAATTTGAAGACGATAATAATTACGCTTCCCGGTACAGTTAGCATCCTTTCGATGCTAAAAAACTATGAAAGTACTTAATTAAGGGCTGATTTTTCCAGCGCCAGATAATTTTATCCGATGAATAATTTTGAACTTTTGGCAGTTCTTCCATATAAAATCTACAGACGTCAATTTTATTCCACGAATAAAAATTATCTGTCGATTGAAAATCAGCCCTAAATAAAATAGACTCAACTCGCGGTAACTACCGTGAGGTGAGACTCCGTTGTAGTAGTTTTATCGACGAATTCTAGTAGGTACTCAATGGGCCCGATTCTGTTGTTCACAAACTAAACTAAATTTAAGTTCAGTGCATATTTTTCTTTCTATTTCATTAGGAAAAGGATAGAAGATAAAACTCAAATTATTCAGCGCCTGACGTAAATTGACGTATTTTTAGTAGCCAATTTTTTAATCACGTCTAAACTTGTCTATGGATTACCTAATTTGACAGGACTAAACTAATATTTATCTTCTGTCCTTTTCATAATGAAATAGAAAGCAAAAGATGCAATAGCTTCACAAACTGTAACCATGAATTCAGCTGATTCTCAACCCCCTAGCGAAGAAACCTTTTGTCGGTTTAAAAATGGTTTAAGCAAAAAGTAAGCAACTGTTTCATAGAAAAGTGCAATTCTACGCGGTCAAAATGTAGGGAACAAAAATTTAAATTAATTGGGAAAATTTTACAGTTTCGGGTAGCTTGATGTGCTGGCGTCTGTACTTGCCACCCGGGATATTGGCATTTCAGTGTTATGGTATGTTTAAACCTTTCATGGAGTGATGTAGATTTAGCTTTCGACAGAAAATACGTTTATTTGAGGTACCTAAACTTGACGCAGAGAAAGAACACAAACATAAAAGAAAGTTGGACGAAAATGTGCGTCACATCCACGCAAAACGGCCACCGCTCAGCATAATGCTAAGACCCTATGCGAAACAGAGTCTCAGTGCTGGTTTTCAGCGGCAGCCGGCTTTCACGTTGATGACGTCAACCGTTGCAGCATACGAAAATAAAAAAATATAAAATTAAAAAAAAGTGCTCGTCTGTCTGGAGTTGAACCTGCGACCTTTAACTCGGTAGTTTACGGCCGTTATCACAGATCCGCTATTGCTTTCCAGTAGATAGGTATACATACAATGAACGTCGATAAGTAATTGAATCTGTAAGCTTCAATCAATGGACCGCGTTACAGTAGCGGTCTGCGAATTGCATCCCACGCTGTGAATCCGCAGAAAATTAATTAAAATTGCATCGGGTTTTAACGTGTTTCATTCGGATAGTGATGAAATTGGATATCATGATTTAGTGTAGGTATGGCAATATTATAACGCCTGCGTTTCTCGAAGGTATAGGTAGACTTGTAAAAGGGGGTGAGACTCGCCATTAACCGGGTATACTGAGAACTTCCGTTAGAAAAAACCTAATAACAATTTGCTCCGGTAGTCAAACCCCGGACCCAATGCTTGGTGGGTCGCACTTGCAGACCTCTAGACATCATCTGCCTAGCCTTTACCCAACTAAGTTGGGGCCGACTTCCAGTCTAACCGGATGCAGCTGAATACCACTATTTTACACGGAGCGACTGCCTATCTGACCTTCAAAACTCAGTTAATACGATAACCCTTGGTAAGACTGGTTGTCAGATTTTCGGGCTTCTGACTACCCGTAACGACTGTCAAAGATCCACGAATAACAGCCGGGACCAACGGCTTAACGTGCTATCCGAGGCACGGAGGGGTCTTGGTACGTAAAGATGGTCACCCATCCACGGACCAACTGCGGCAAGCGTAGGGAATTCAGCTGCATCCGGTTAGACTGAAAGCCTACCCCAACATAAGTGATTATAGACTATTTACTAGAGCATTCAGCAGAAATATTACAGGTAAATGCTCACTCGCCGTGAGCATTACGTCGAACGTAGCGTTGAGCATTCGCAGAAACGTTACATTACTTACATGGAAATGCTTTTGGAAACTTAGCTTTTGCCTATATTGTACCATTCGTAAGAACGTTACATTACCTATATGGAAATGCTCGAGAAATTGAAAAAATTAAAATGAGCAAATATGTAAGAAAACTAGAGGAAACAGCCAAGCCATCCTCCATTACGACATCAGTATGTAGGTAGATAGGTACCTACGTAAAATTAACCCAAAATAATATATATAGGACTTGTAATTTGAATTAAAAAAACATTTACATTAACGATCTGTATGTACAGACGCCAGCATACCAAGCTACCCGAAACTGTAAAATTTTCCCAATCAGCTTTGAATTTATTAAAGACATTTGACATATTGTGGTAGCTTGTTGTGCTGTCGTCTGTACCTACGGATATAGGTCAAAGTACGGTGGAAGTAACGATCTAATCAACTTCTAGAAAAAAAGGTTTAATTACGTGTCCTAAGCCCCACTAAGGCGATTTATCTTATCTGCTTCGAAAGTAATTAGACCTGTCACTTTTTGTACGAACCGCAATGTTATGGTTCGGTCGAGTTTCGGATTAGGATCTTTTAGCATTAACCTTTTAGCTACGAAGATGGCGCGGATATTTTTAAAGAAAATTTTGTACTCTGATCGCCTTTCCTTTCCTTGTTTCGATTTGTTGTTGATTTTGGTTTGGTCATGTTGGATGAATGAAAGGCGACTAACAAGGCAGATGTAAGTGGAAGGTGGCGGTGGTGGGAGTGTGGTAGTGTGGTGGTGTGGTGGTGGTGTGTGGTGTGGTGGGTGTGTGGTGTAGTGGAGTGGTGGTGTGTGGTGGTGGATGTGGTGGTGGTGGTGGTGGTGGGTGGTAGTGTGGTGGTGGTGGTGGATGCCCTAGGAGGACATAAAGTGACCTTATTGGTGACGTTCTTCAGCTGAAAGGTTAGGTGTGCAGTACTGGCACCGACGTGCGTCTATGACCAGAGGGGCAATTCTCGTAATTTTTAAGAACGTTCATAGTCTGAGGGGTAATTCTACTAATTTTAAGAACGTTCACAGTCTGATCTCAGTCTCAATCTGTCAAAAATACCTCAAATTTCCCTACATTTTGATAAGTTTTTGACATTTGTTTGTCGCCGAGATGAGACTGCGACTAGATTTTGAACGTTTTAAATTACGAGAATTGGCCTTCAGATGTATGAACGTAAACGAGTCAAAAGGAGTATATAAGGATCGTTATAGCAGGAGGCGTTCTGTACTTTCTGCCTAACCCCATGGCAGAAGGTGTGAGTATATACAACGTGTATTCAACGATAAGCGGACATCAGATGGTGGACCTGCTCATGACTACTCGAGAAAAAATAATGAAAAATCTAATTTTTTTTTGGAAATTGCTAAAATACCTACATTGAAATCCTTCGAAAATTGACACCCTTTAAGATATTTTTATTAACTACAATTTTTCAAATATTTCTGTTTTTTTTTGTATCGGCAACCTAAGTAGCACTGCTATCTACCACAATCCTTAAATATCCCAGAGTGCTTGAAGTTTTTACAACCGCCCGACCCTTGCTCGACAAGCCAGCCCGCGACGCTGAGCAAGTAGCTTTAAACTCCCTAAATAATAATCAGACCCAGCCTGACCATTGCTGCCCTCACCTCAATGACTCACTAAGCCGAGGCCCGAACCCCACAGGGGGTGCCATTAGTGTAGCTCTTTTAAATAATATCCTTAGCTTGTAAGCCCTGGCGGGGGGCCTTAAAGTAATTTTTGGCCACACCACAGGATAGTCCGGTTAAGCAGTTAGGCAACCTTAGCGAGTTGCATCTGCGAGTGGCCATGTATCAATAAAAAAAAAAAATCCGTAATAAGTATTTCAAAGCTTTTTACGTTCAGCCCATTTTGTAATTACCACATAAATTGAGAAATTTTTGTTTTCATTCACAATTTGGACACAAATCCTACATATATCTGAACATTCATCTTGGCAAAACGATGTCCAAGCTACAACTTTTTGTTTGTCCGGACATCGAACCTGCGATTTATGATTAGTAGCGCAGAAGTTAATAGCTGCGTCTGTGTCCAGACGCTAGTCACGCTGCCGAGTTGATTCAGCGCAAAGATATCTGAGGGTAACTTATTGATGCCCGTTTGCCTTCGGGGTAATAAGAATAAAGTTGCTTTTTTCAGGTTCTAAGCTCCGATTTTTAACTTGCTAGACTAAAATAACCGCTGCGATCGACATTTTTTATCATGTTGACAATTTGAAATCAATCGCAGCTGACATTTTGGTCTAGCAATTAGTAGATTTTGACCCCAGTCAAGTCAAGAACTTCTAGCAGAAATGTTAAACGTAACATCGTTGATGTCAAATAACACCAACAAATTGACGCATGTTGTTTGGTTTTATAGAGGTATGAGGAACAGGGTGTAAAGTTCACTCATACTCTATAGAAAAGGGAGGATCCTTCGACCAGACGGGTGTTGTGTCTGGCGGGCAACCACAGAACATATATACTCTAGGGAGCGGGCAACTGCCCAATGATTCATGTCGGGCCGTTGTATGCGCGGTAACTCTGCTTGCGAGATGCAGGATTTTGTGTTTCAGTGCATCTTTTTCATTCTATTTCATTATGAAAAGGACAGAAGATGAATATTAGTTTAGTCCTGTCAAATTAGATAATCCATCGACAAGTTTAGACGTGACTAAAAAATTTGCTACTAAAAATACGTCAATTTACGTCAGGCGCTGACTAATTTGACAGGACTAAACTAATATTTATTTTCTGTCCTTTTCATAATAAAATAGAAAGAAAAAGATGCACTGAACTTAAATTTAATTTAGTTTGTGAACAACAGAATCGGGGTCAATGTATCATCAAAAAGGAAAACATAGGGACAAATAGGTAATAATAATTATTCTTTAAATAATCATTGCTAGGTATATGGTCATTGACCAGAAAGAAAACATGCGAGAGCGTTCCTATGGAGAAAAGACCACCCGCATTTCCTCTTAAGGTCTTCGGATCGTCGTTTATCTATTTATTTATACTTAATTTAACGGTACTACACACATAACATTAATTAACAAAGACACAATTATTACGTTGACAATATTTATGTTGTATATATACCTATACGTAAATTCATTTAAAACTAACAAGCGGACGGGCCCTTGCGTAGTTACTTTCTCTCACAGAACACCAGACATAATATTCCTACTTAGATACGCATAATTTGACTCCTTTCATCCGTTAACATCACATTCAGGGTTGGCAGTCAGAAGGACATTTAGCATTAATTCTAAAGTGTATATTTAGTCCAGTCAACGAATAGGCTAAAAAAAGCTTTTATAAAGTAGGAAGAGTGCAGGGACAAGTAATTCCTTCAGAAACTTGTTTTGGGAGTGAACATACTAAAAGTTCTGACGTTGGCACAATGTTCCCATTTTTGGGTTTTTCGCTAAGATCTCAAAAACGGTGCCTTATAGAGAAAAAAAATTAATATTACATTCTCTACAACTTTTATGAATCCAACTTTTTCCGAATTTTCAACGGTTTTTTAGTTACACTCTCCGAAAAAGTGAAGATTTCAGCTCCTTTATTACTGGATTAATTGTGGAAGATTTTCCTTAAAAAAGACAATTGTAAAGGTACAAACTTTAATTTTACAATACTGCATTAAAAGTTGGACAATATACTTCATAAAATTTTACCGCACAAGAATGGGTAAACGTTGGGATGTAATAACAGCGCTGCAAGAGATTACAAGTTTCCCTTTATTAGATCCGTCGCCGCTACCTTACGAGGGAGCGTACAGAATTTCCTCGCTTTTAGAACAAACCCCCGGGCGCCCAGTGCACTTATAGTCGAAAATATATTTTCCAGCTAAAGCGTGAAAAAGCTTAAAGTCCGTTGGAAAAACATTCGTTGTAGCTAACATGAGAGCGCATGAGCGTGGTCGCGACGCGTCCATTCAGAAGCGCCGCCCTTCAGTTCGACTCAAATTTTCTTCTGAACGCACGCCCGGGGACATTTTCCCGCGCTTTTCGAAATCCGAACTAATTTCAATTCTAATGGTTAAGTTCGCGCGCCTAAGCGGCCAGTAACGAGTGTCAGTGTCGTACGTGTAAAAAGTTTTAATTTAAAAAAGTTTTGATTATTTATAGAGTGTTGGTTACGGTTTAAATAAAGTTTTCTTTTTAGTTTGCGGATTTTTTTGTTGGTCCTTTCGTCGTTTATTATTCGGTAAGTACTTAAATTATTAAGTTTTTTATTAAGTGATAAGAACTTTGATGATTTACTAAAGTCATTAGCATCACAGTTTTCACATCACGCAACTTATGTCAATTTTACTTTAGGTGTAAGTACCTAGTCTGAAGGAAGACTTTTACGGTCAATTGCAAGATGTATTTAATCAAGAAACCATGTCCATCACATGCTAGGCGTATTTCATACGTTGTTAACTAAAAACAGCTATGTTAGTTAGTTGGGAAATCTGTCACAAATGTTTTACAGACAGACATTAAAATACGTAGGTATAAATAAGATCAAAGATTCCTTGCTTTTATTTTTGGGTTGTGTCAAAGTGTTGTTTTCCGCAGTAAGTAGTTAAACTACTCGAATATTAAATTATAAAAGCTAGTATGTTACTTTGATTGGATGCTAAGATGATTTTATAAATAATTGAGATTCTTTTACAAGTTTTACGCAAGAAACCTATGTCGTTAAAATGTCGATAACTAAAGTGATAAGTAGTAATATGTTTAAGGGCAAATTTTTCAATCGAACGATAATTTTTATTCGTGGAATAAAATTGACGTCTGACAGTTTGTGTATAGAAGAACTGTCAAAAATTCAAAATTATTCCTATCGGAGGAATAATTTTGAATTTTTGACAGTTCAGCAGACAGAAATTACCTGGCGTTGGAGAAATGAGCCCTAAAAGTATTATACTGTATTATTCATCTGTATTTTTAAGCGCAACAAAAAGGTTGTTCTACAATCTAATATATAAAATTCTCGTGTCACAGACACAGTGTTAGTTACCATACTCCTCCGAAACGGCTGGACCGGTTTGTATGAATTTTGTGTGCATATCGGGTAGGTCTGAGAATCGGCTACTATCTATTTTTTTTTTGCAAAACGACGTTTGCGGGGTCAGCTAGTATTATTATAAAAGAGTGCCTAACGCGCTAGACGTGTTAAATTGCCTAAATATTTACAAGAGTTCAAAGCTTACACTTTAGACGAAAATATTTATAGATTTTTACAGTATTCGAATTTATTGATTCTTTATAAAAAATTGTTCAGCAAACATTCTACGTTCTAATCATCCTAGTCGTATAAGCAAAAATCATAATCGAAATATGGCCTTTTGACCAACAAATCAAAATGAAATTGTTTATTCTGTAAATATAATAGCAGAATCACTTTTACACGTCATCTTCTAATATATAAAATTCTCGTGTCACAGTGTTAGTTACCATACTCCTCCGAAACGGTTGGACCGATTTGTATGAAATTTTATATGCATATTCAGTAGGTCTGAGAATCGGCTACTATCTATTTTTTTTGCAAAACGACGTTTGCGGGGTCAGCTAGTATTAAATAAAATTTAACAAAAGCTAGATGGGATGCATGAAGAAGCCTCCTCGTGTAGCGCAGTTGGTTCCGCCAGTTACCCAACTGAACCGTGTGCTCGGCGCATTTTGGACAGTCACACCCAACACCTTATTTGACTGGCCAATTCTTCCCTTGCGGTGGTAGGGCTAACGCCCGCCTGGTTTGCGACCACCATCCCACCGAAGTCCGGCGTCAAGCAGCCTGCTGTGTTTCGTCGATGCGTGGAAGTTCCAGTGCCTTAGGCATCTTCTGGGCACGTTCGTTCCATTATCGACCTCATCCATCGCTTTCCATCAGGTGTGAACGAGGAAAAGAATTTAAAAAAATCCATTCAGCAATAAAAAAAAACACCAAGGTGGAGTCGACATTTCTTGTCTGACTATCCCTGAGAAGAAATGGCGAAACAAACTTAGGAGTCAAAGTCTCTTTTAAAGTCCAGACAATACTTGGTCAGATCGTGTGAGGTCAGATCGTCTGACTATCCCTGAGAAGAAATGGCGAAACAAACTTAGGAGTCAAAGTCTCTTTTAAAGTCCAGACAATACTTGGTCAGATCGTGTGAGGACCATGTAGATTAGCATCTGAAAATGGTATTTTGATGAAAGAACCACACAGATTTGAGTGGACCAGTAGAGTTAGTGCAAGCATTTGTCAGTAATAGTGTCGGTATAGCTCAACTCATTGCTCATTATATCATAATTGGTGGGTCTTAGAGTTTTTAACTAACTTTTGACCTTTCCAGCGCTCATTGCCATGATTAGGATTTCGTTATCATTTAAGATCTTAAGGAATAACTTAAGCTTTAAAGATATTTAAAGGGGATAATTATTAAAGTTTAAATATTTTATCATCGTCTTCACAGTTTGGCCTTTTTACATCGTTTCATAAGCTCAAAGAATAAAAAAATATACTGACTCTATGAAAAGATGAATAGATAGAAGCCATTTTGTTAAAAAAGTAAAACTGGTACCATAGACACAGATACAATTTAACAGAGCAGAGATAAAAAATATTCGTTCATTTTTCAAATTCCGATTTTCCAATTTTGGTAATTGTTGTTCTCTTATTTCAAAGGCAACATACAACTATTAATCTATGAGTGGTTAATAGTATAGCTACGATTTGTTTTATTGACGGTTAACAATTTTTGTACCCACAGTGATTTCAAACAACGTTTTAGTTGCTGGAATTCATAATTTACGTATTTTTGGATAACAAAACTTAATAACTGTACAAAATAATATGTATTGCGTTACGGCTCTCATTTGTTTTATCTGATGGTGTAGGTACCTACCTAATATTATGATTTGAAGGAATTTGATAGCTGGTGCTACGTTTTCACGTGCAATGGGTTTAACCTCAGGGTTTAACACGGCACGCTAGCTTAGGCACTATTTTTGTCATAATCAGCCTATAATGTTCTCACTGTAGCGAGTGGGTCATAGTCTACCACGCGGGCCCCACAGGGATTGGTAGATGTCACATGCATTCGAATTATTGGTTCTAGGACATTGGTTACCTCATGATGTTTTCCTTCACCGTTTTGAGAGCAGTGGTGATGAAAGAATTTACATCTCGAGGTTCGAACTTTCGGCCTACAACTGGTAAGTCTCGTCCGTTTCCACTGGATCATCACTGCTCTCTACTTTACTATATTGTGGAGTGTACTAACAAATAAGTTAATCACATTCTGAAAATTAAACAAGTAAAGAATAATTCATTAGTTAGTTACAATTAGTGGCCAGTAAAAATCCAATAACTACTAATTTACGCTTCTACTTTACGCCACGCTCGGCTTAGCAATTACAATTAATTCTTCGTACCGTGAAAGCAATTTAAACTTCAACATTGATTTATTGGTGAGAGAAAATCTATCAATTAATAGCACCCTGTGACAGACGGATTGTAGTCTGTAATCAGGGCAGCCATTTTCAATCGCTCTGCGGTTATCTATGGTTACAAACAACATGGTCGTCAGCAGGATAATTACTTCTGTCTTTCAATTTGATGGATTAAAATAAGACGTTCATTAGTTTAAATGGGTTCTAGGAAGCTGTGAGACGTCAATTTTGTTCGATTTGTGGTCGGTTACGTAAAGTACTCCAGCATTCACAACCATCTGACAGGCTATCGTATCGAAAATGACACATTTCAATATCCTGATTTGCCTTGCCCCAGACAGCAAACAGCTGTCGGAAGAATAATGGTCGTCGCATTTGATTTAAACTGACAAAATTTTCGGGTGTTGGTGTTGTGAACAGCCGATAACATTGATTGATGTTCGATACGGTACGGAAGCGTATCGAGTAGTTGCGAATAGCTACGCTGGTAGGTACCCATCAACATTATTACGTATCCATAGCCAATAATTTCTGATGCTTTGTTATTTCTATCGGCATGGAAACTGTGTTCCAAAAAACGACATTTTAGCCCTCCACCCCTATCTCATAGTACAGGATGTTTATTAAAATCAATGTAAGTCTTAATTTCCGCCCAAAGCGACAAGTGGAATAATTTTATTAAGGTCTGGTAACTTTAGAAAGTTGTTGGCAGGACTTGGACGTAATTTTCCTTTAAAGTGCTACCCAATTTATGTGGATGGGAAATCATCAAATGACCCCTCCCGCTCTGGGTGGAGCAGAAGGGAGTGTCAGACTCTTACTGACTAAAACCCACCCGTGTTCCTTCCTTAGCCCTTTGTGTTCCGGGGCAGCGGTAACCCTTTCGGACAATCCCGCTGCCCCGGCAGGCTTCGGCCCTTACGGGCCCCTTCCTTTACGCTGACATCTCTTTGAGGCGCGCGTGGAACACGTACGCGCCGTCCGGCACGGGCCTGGTTCTGATCGGACGGAGAGTTACCCATTACTCTCCTTGCTGTTGTCTGTACATATTACGTAGGTTTGATTTTCTCTGTAATGAGGTAGCTACATACTTAACCTTATAAATGTTAAAAGAATCAAACTGCTTTCTTGATCTAGTCTATGGTACTTAGCCACAGCGGCTATGTTTGATTTTTCTGCTCGATGGCTATGATTATTAAAGCTCTTTTTGTTTAAAAAAATCCAGTGGAAGTTTGGAGTTTACAATTTTGCCCGGAGAATGGCAGGCTTTAACTCTTATTATGGGACTTAATTCAATCGTGGTAGACTGTGGACACACAATCTCATTTTGAGTAGAATGTCATGACCTACAGTGCAGCAAATAACAATCCCCGCGTTTACAAACGCCATTTAAATTAGTTATGCGCCACAGAGAATAGAGTTGGCAATGTTCATTTAGTCGATTATTACTAATTAGTTCGTTCATCCGAATTAATTTGCGTTCGTTAATTTTCGCAACCCGAAGATATTAACGTCCTGTTTAATTTATTGGGAATCGATGAACTGTTATGAAATTGTTAAGTTACGAGTTCGATTTGGTAAAGTTTGGTGATTAGTGCAGTTAAATATTAGTAATAGCAGTTACTGCTTGAACTTAATTCATACCAGAGTGTTCTCAAATTGTAGGAACTTATAACTCATCAGACTTCAAAGCAAGAGGTTTTTGTGCTTGCTCGTTCTATCATAGACCTCAGTCATCGCTTTCCACCAGACGAGATTGAGGTCAAAGGGCTGGTCCATTTGGCAATAAAAAAAAACGTTGGTCCTATATTGTCATTTTTGAAATAGTACTTTGAAATAACACACCGGCCTCACTATTCTGTAAAAACTCACAATCGAGAGTATCGAGTTATCTTCTGCATCGATAGTTTTCGAGCAATTTCCTGTTTTTACTGTAGTTGCAATCGTGGCTCGAAAGGGCGTTTTTACGAGATAACTCCGAATGTAGAGCTGTTATTGTACCTACCTTTTTATACGCAAAATACGCGCATTGACGTGGAGTTGCGGACACCAGCCCATATTATCTACTAGCAGCGCCCCGCGGTTTCACCCGCGTAAGTTTTGGTCCCGTGGGAATATCGGGATAAAAAGTATCCTATGTGTTATTCTGATGTATAAACTATATTACTGTAAAGTTTCATCAAAATCCGTTCAGTAGTTTTTGCGTGAAAGAGTAACAAACATCCATCCTCACAAACTTTCGCATTTATAATATTAGTAGGAATTAGTAGGAAGTAGGATTAGTAGGATAGGATTGCCTATTGTACCTACCTATCTCATAATGAAACATTTATTATGCATACCTCTCATCCAGAGGAGGCCTGAGTCCTAGCCGTGGAAACATTATAGGCTCCATACATGTATCTATTTTTCTCTGTGTTCGTTTTGAATGTCGGAAAGGAAAGGACTTTATGATACTGAAAATCTCACTGTGGGGTCTAGAGATTGCAAATATTGTATAGTTTTTGAAATAATAACTCAAATAATAAAGTAATTTATTTAAAAATAACTTCATTAACCACCTTAAATTGAAGGTATACAGGCCTCCTCTCTGTGAGAGGGAGCGGGCCGTAATCCTCCACGCAGACCCAGTGTGTGTTGATAGATGTCACATATCTTCGAATGTTTGTTTCCAGGACATGCAAAAAACCTAAAAAAAATCCATAGTAAGTTTTCTCTGTGCACCATATATTCCGTTTTCCCTTGACATATAAACACTACAGCGTAGAACTAATTTTTCACTCTGTTTTTTCCTGTCCTTTTTTATTTGGTTCCACTGTCCACGCTACGTTGGATCTTTCTTCATTAATCCTAGATTAAGGAAAGGGTTTTTTACCATTCTACGGATCTCCCCAAAGAACAGTAACTAAAAACCTACAGGTTAACAGTTTTATAACTATATTTTCTATATTAATAACTAGCGGTCCGTCCCGGCTTCGCACGGGTGGAAAAAAAAGAAGAAAAAAATAGCCTATAATAATCAGTGATAATGTAGCATTCAAATGGTGAAAGAATTTTTAAAATCGGTCCAGTACTTTTTGAGCCAATTCGTTACAAACATACATACAAATATTTCCTCTTTATAATATTAATATAGTATATATAGTATAATAGTATAGATAAAGCGTTTGTTTGAACGCGCTAATCTTTGAAACTTCCACTCGGCTTTTAATTTTTTTTTTATTAACACTGTTCTTTATAATTATTGCAATACAAAATAATCTATAATAATAGTACTGTCAAATTATTGATTAATTAACGGATAAAGCAAGTATAATTGTCTATCGCGATTTATTGTAATCGACGTCTTCTCAGTTCGTTGGCCGCATCCACATCAGTCTTGTCTAGGTAGGGCTGCTCAAACATTCTTTTTGCATTTAATAGCCCAATTCTTGAGGAAGGCTATAGGCTATTTATTATCACCCTTGGACCCTTAGGAGCCGAGCAAAAAGGAAAATACTCAAAAAGTACTCTAAACAAGAACGAAGAAATAGCGCTGTCAAGCGATTAAATGCGACGGGGCGGGTCGGGGGAACAACAAATTTCATGCAGACAAAGTCGCGGGCAGAGCTTAGTAGAAAATTAAAAAAAAAAAATACAACCGACTTAAAAAAAAACCTACAAAGTGAAAAATAACTTTTATTTCGGAAAGCGGTGTCGTCGGTTCCGCATTTTCGTTTTTTGACACCGACTTTCGAAATTAAAGTTATTTTTAATTTTTTACTTGTATCTACCCCACACAAATTCAATTAACACTAGTGCATTGAAGAATTGACGACACCGACTAGAAGAATCTTAGAGCATTAAACCAACCGGAGACGCAACGAGCACTAATATCTATGCGAATAAGTCACTTTCATCGCGGGGGACGAGGCAACGCACACAAATAGTGATAACACACTAATGCATTTTCGATCGCGTTGTTACTCACGCACATGAAAAAATTATCGAACACAAGCATAAACTATACGCAGACATGTACTAACTCACACAGAGACGCCCTGTTAGCGGCATGACGTCATTTTTGTGTAAGCGATGAAAGTGCTTGACACTATCGATATTTTGCTGTCGATGAGTTCAGCCAATAGTTGTGATAAAAAAGGCTCTTCTTTATTTAATTGTTTTTTCATATTTACTTATCAAATTGATCTTCAATGCAAATCAATTCTTTTTTAAATAGGTAACATAGGATTTAGATTTTAAAGTTAGTCTATAAGGATTCATTGCCACGGTACAAGAACTGCCGGTCGATTCTGTAAAAATCTCACCATGAAAACTTAGGTGAAGTGAGTTTGTTTTATCTAGGAATTGACACTATTGACAGCTCACTCCACGCTCACTTTACCTGAGTTTTCACGGTAAGATTTTCACAGAATATCATCGCTGCCTCGATGGTCTAGTGTTCGCAAGGATGAATGCTGAACACGACGTTCTGAGTTCAATACCCGGGTCGGGCAGTGTTATTGGTTTTCTTATTAGGAATTTCTCAGTAGCAGCACGGAGTCTCTTGATATTAGAATGTATTCTAGAACACGAAGCTTCAAAATGCTGTGAGCAAATTGTACTAGTACGTTTAGGAGTCCACGAAACATGATTTGCTCAAGCCCAAATCCAAACATCCCGAGTCATTGCATCTTTTAGAAATCTGAAAAATTAATAGAATAACACAGGGACTGAATTACCCAAAAATAAAGGTACCTTTAAATTTGGGTATGACGTCAACCGTTAAATAACGATAACCGAAATATAACGATATCGTTATTTTTTAAAGTAGCCGTATTTTAAGGTACGAAATTCATACCGGTATATTTCAGTAGAAGTAACATAACCTTTTTAATAATATCAGTACCAATACCTTAACCTTTTTAAATAAGGGTTTCTTTGACACACCGCCTCGCCACTCTGTCTGTTTCTGTCGTTAGCGATTGTTAAATCACTCCATGTCCTTCACGCGCTAACTGCCTACCACTAGTACAACAAACATAAGGTCAAGTTGCAACAAGTTGTTGTAGACACCCCCGTGCACCCGCGCCGCACCGTCACCATGTTTTTCGGTACCGAAATCGTATAACGGTTAACAATTTATCCTAACCTTTATTTATGTGGGTACCGGTATAGCTCAACCTCTATTTTGAATCGGTACCGTTATATTTTTGAGGTATCTTAACCTTTAACCGTAACCGCTTTCAGTCCCTGGAATAACATACTCATAAAGTCGATATCGATATTTGTTTCTATGCAGTCACAGCCCTCATTTTGCTACAGTGTGGCCTGTTTTTAAATATAAAAATTGCGTAGTTTCGTGATAACTTGACCCGTAAATATTTTATAGTAATGAAGAATAACGATATGAGAAAATTGTAAGAGATTTGTGGAACATAAGTTTGATATCATTAATCAATTATTTGATAATAAATAGCAATTTTTTAAAGGCTTTAGTAAAAAAATCTTATAAAGTAACAAAATAAGTTGTAAACAGTAATAAGAATAACAAATGCGAAATAGAAGTTTGAAATAATTGTCAATATTTATAAATTACAACTTTAAAAATTACACTAAATTAGGTCTTCTACAATTTAGTGGCAGCATTCATTGACCGACAATATTTTTTGTTTTTTTGCAAATTTAATGCATTTTATGTTATTATTAGGACAAAATAATACTTATAGATGGAAAGTAAGGTTATCCTTTTGTTTACTAGATGTTTCCGATCTATTTTTACACGAAAAAACACTGCGATTCGGCATTTTTCTCTTACGTTCGTTCCGCGCTAGTGTGATTTGCTGAATGACGTGGAACGCGCGGCAACTAGTTTTATATGACTGATATGACCGGCGGTCTCGTACCTTTGGCAGCGGGGAACGCCTGACAATGGCGTCTCCGGTTGGTTTAATGCTCTAAGAGAAGAATCATCAAACTTAGCATAGAAATGCCGGAGATGCAGTACATTTATGCATATAACTTCGTACATAAGAATAATTAGGTAATTTATTATATACTAAAACTTTTCTGAATGTATGTAGATCACATTAATGAAATAATTATCAAAATTGGTTCGTTAGTTTTTGAGAAAATTGCGGACATACAGACATACATACAGACGGGTCGAATACAGAACCTCCTTTTTTGAAGTCGGTTGATAAAATACGGGATAATGGAGGGATATATTCAGTCATACTTTGCTTAGCCTTGAGCATGTAGGCACATAAGTTAATGAAGGTAAGTCTGATTTATTTTGCTGAAAAAATAAGTGAAGGGACAATTTTTATGATGGTGACGTTTTAGAAATATAAATATTTGTTTTGGAATAAGCTCGCTCTCAATTACCTGGGACTTAACGGGAGGAGCCCGCGAAATTAAATTTTTGTTACGTTACGCTGTGTGTAGGTTGCCTGCGCTTCCCCCTTAAGCATAATTGGCGAAATGTGGGTGTACAGACGTCAGCACATCAAGCTACCCGAAAGTGTCAAATTTTCCCAATCAACTTAGAACCAAATGCTTTAGCAATAAAGTTGAAAATCTATTAAATAAATTTGACAGATTGTAGTACCTAGCTTGATGTGCTGGTGTCTGTACTATACAGGATTATTGCTAAAATATTAACAACCCCTTGGGGCAATATTACTAATATCATAAACAACAACTATTTTTCTATAACTTTTAATAATTCATCAGACTTTCATACAAAAATAATTCTTTGAAAAACTTCGATTTTCTGTTACGAGCTCTACGCGAAGCAAAAGAAAGCGCTAGTAACTAGCGCTTTCTATTTTTTCTTTTCTACCTTTATATTTATTTTTTCTTTCTTTCTTAGATACGACAGTTTGTTTACCTAACTGTTAGGTAAACAAACTGCCGTGTCTAGTACAAAATTCAGCGGAGGGGAGCGGTGGTTAGATAGAACAACGAAATCTTAAAGGTTTGTTTTTGGTAAATGTATTAAGTTTTGTAAAAACTCATAGAACAAAAGTTGTTGTTTATGATGTTAGTAATCCAGTCCTGCAAGGTTGAAAAAAAAAATCAGCTGTTGTGTTTTACAAGATAGGGTCAGCGCAGACAGAAAGGAGCGCAGCGGAGAGGATTTTATTAAGGCACTCGAAAATCAACTTTAAAATTATTGAAATAAACGCGCGCGTACCTTCCCGCGTATCCGCGAGGACGCGCGAGCATTTTTTGTCAGGTTCAAGCATAGCACTTTATTTCAATCATTTTAAAGCTGATTTTCGAGTGCCTTAATAAAATCCTCTCCACTGCGCTCCACTCTGTCTGCGCTGACCCATAAGCTAACATAAATGTAGGGAACAGCGGCGGGGTAATTGCGTAACACACTATTAGTAGCAATGGGTTTCATTTTGACAGATCAACAACGTTCATTGCGTTTTTTACAATGTTGAGCAGACACATTTTTCCAACATATGAAGCAATGGATTAGTAATATGCTTCAAAAGGATTCAAATTGAGATCGATAGTGTGTTTCGCAATTAGTGTGCTGATTTTTTTTCGCGACCGATTTCGTTCCTTTATTGTATATCGAAGAAAAGGCGATAACAAGTATGTGGTATAATTTATTGTATATATGTGGTTTCCATACTGTATACTAACAATAAAGCTGAAGAGTTTGTTTGTTTTTTTTTTGTTTGTTTGTTTGAACGCGATAATCTCTGGAACTACCAGTCGGATTCGATAAATTCTTTTTACATTTGATAGCCCAATTCTTGAGGAAGGTACTACTCTAGGGAGCCGAGGAGAAAGAAAAAAGGCAGATAGAACGCTAAGCGAAAACGAAGCGATGCGATGCGATGCGACGGGGAGGTCGGAATACAAAAAATTTCACGCGGACGAAGTCGCGGGCAGAAGCTAGTTCTAGATAACTATGTATCTCATACCTAGGCAGGTATATCTATCAGCGTGACCTAGGCGATCGTATCACTATTGCTTGCGGTCACAAGTACACTTCAATGTGTAATTTTTATATGTAGGTATATTACATCATATTGCTTTATACATAACACTACCTATAAATAGTAACTATGTAATAACTCAAACAATAGATCATTCAAATGCATAATTTAACACAAATGTTAAAGGCTATCATGAATGTTTGTTAAAATCGATAACATGTCTCGTTCGCGTGTTTCTTTATAAAATAGGTAAATGAGGTACATCATCCATGTAGGGTAATTTACATGTCGAAGATACTTGCGATCGCTATATTAAAAAAAAAAAATTGAATGGGCCCCCCCTCTTGACCTCGATCACGCAACACACTTGACGCCGGACTCCGGTTGAGGGTAGCCGCAAACCAGGCAGGCGTCACGGGGTGTCCTGCATGAGCGACGAATACGACGCGACGCGACACGATACAATGCAACGCGATGCTACACGCGACAAATGTCCTACGTGATTTTGGTCATTACTTCTCGAATCGTACAGTACAATTTTGCTTGAAAGTTCATATACAGGGTTATTTATAAAACACCAGCAACCTCTTAAGAGGTCATTGTACTCATCATTACGAACAACTTTTACTATGGGACCAAACCTGAAATCGCGAAAAAAAATCAGCTGTTCCCTACATTTGTCTTCGTCTATCTGGTCAAAATGTAGGGAACAGCAGATTTTTTTTTCATGATTTCAGTAGGCCAATTCTGCTAACTTAAAACGTTCAAAATCTAGTCGCAGTCTCATCTCGGCGACAAACAAATGTCAAAAACTTGTCAAAATGTATGGAAATTTGAAGTATTTTTGACAGATTGAGACTGAGATCAGACTGTGAACGTTCTTAAAATTTACGAGAATTGCCCCTCAGGTTTGGTCCCATAGTAAAAGTTGTTCATAATGATGAGTAAAATGACCTCTTAAGAGGTTGCTGGTGTTTTACAAATAACCCTGTATAAAGTACCTACAGACTTTTAAATTTTGTCGACTTTTTTTTTGTCCCTCAACAATCTTCGCTCACGCACTGCGGCGATCAACGCTTCTGAATCAACCATTTCGTAGTTCCTGGTGTCGCGTCTGGTTGCCCTCGAAACAAGTTACGTCGAGTTACGTCGGGTCTCGCCGCAGACTGCCATATAGGCTGCAAGCAGGGTACGCCGTTGAGTTGATCGCGTTCGTCGCGTTCACTGCGTCGCGTAGCGTCGCATTCGTCGCTCACGCTGTCACGCAGGACACCCCGTTAGCCCTACCACCGCAAGGGAAGAATTGGCCAGTCAAATAAGATGTTGGGTGTGACTCTCCAGGATGCGTCGAGCGCTCGGTTCAGTTGAGTAACTGGCGGAACAAACTGCGCTACACGAGGAGGCTTCTTCTTCAAGCCAGTGTTAGGCTGTGTCCCCAGTAGGCAAACTGTTAGCAGCCGGCTGAGCGAGTAAAGTAAGCGTAAAGTGAGTGAAGTGAGCGCAAAACTACAAACTATGGACACTCCATTTCAAATATATAGAAGGGCGTACCAAACCGATACGCCGCAAACTCAGTCGGCCGCTAACAGTTTGCCTACTGGGGACACAGCCTTAATAATAATATTGGCAGTCCGAGTCCGAAAGGTTTGAATAAGTACCTGTTTTATTTGGTATTTTTTATCCTGATAGGGTTTATCAGAACGTATCCTCGACAAAGTGCTCAAGAGTTCCTGACACTTATCAGTGCGGCAATTCTAGCAGCTAATATAGATCAAATTCGCAAAACACGAATTTGTTTGTATGAAACTGACGGACTTGTCAAGAACGCATTCCCTCGTCGGCCGCACCATGGAAAAAAAAATCATAATTATTTAGCTGAAAAAGTGAGTTTATAGGATTAAATTATTTCGCATATATGTGTTTTACTATTAAAAATTACGTATCAAGAGTCGTACAAAAAAAAAAAGGTTTTTAATGCAAACAATAACTGACATTTTTTAATTTAAAATTTCATTTTAGAAAAACAGTCTTTGAATCATAAACAATTTCTGGAGAACCCACGGTGTAAGTATTATTTTTTAACATTTTAAGCTCACTGTGATTTTGATAGATTTTTTCATTCATATATTTGACTGTACTTACACCCAGGGTGCCGAGGAATATTTTAAGGGTATATCTCCTTGTTAGTGTAGTGATCGCAAGTGTTACTGCTGAGCATGAGGTCCTGGGTTCTTCGATTCCTAGGTCGGGATTAGGTTTTTCCATCAGAAATTTCGCAGAAACCGCCCGGTGTATGAATTTGTGCCCGTTTGATTGCAGGAGGTTCGCCCCCTTAACATGGGACTTCAACATAACTTTACCCATAAAGTTGAAAATCTATTAAAGTTTGACAGATTGTAGTAGCTTGATGTGCTAGCGTCTGTACATCTCCAGTTCCACATTACTTATGCTGTTCACGGGCGCAGCTTATAGTTGTTATTTAACAATGCCGGCAAATTGGTCGTATGTATAAGAACGGTAGATAATTATTTAGGGTCGATTTATGCAGGCAAGTCTAAGCAACAATGAGAATTTAGACTGCAACAGCGAGCGAAGCGAGCTCGAAAATTTTGCACATTCTCGGATAGGCTCGATTTTCTTTTCATTCTAAAAGAACTAGGAATTGCTTGCTTTGCAGACTTAAGAAGAAATGCTCAAGAATCAACAGAATGCAGATTGCAAGAGCGACTGAAGCGAGCCTGGAAATTTTAGCACCCTACCTTAAATAAGTTCCGTTCTCTTTTGACAATTATACAGAAACAGAACTTAATTTATCGAATTAGGACGAAATGCACTCGTTTTACAACAGTTTAAGCTTTGGAATCTGGCCTTACGAACGGGGTGCCCAATATCCCGAGTTTGCTTCGCTCGCTCTTGCATCCTAGATTCTACAGGATGAAATTGAATACTTGCGCCAAATCGAAATAGGAGGTCCAGTAACTGCTACATAATCATTATAAATTGTCATGTCACAAATCAAAATTCTTGAAAAAATCGTGTAAGTAATTATCGTCTTAGATAGTGCAAACTAAGTTATTGCCTTCAAGTAGATACGAATAATCGTCGATACTTACGGATTTTATTTCTAAATTATCAAAACAAATAAGAAAATTAAAGTGTCAATAGGCAATCTAGTCAGCGCAGAAATCACAAGTTGCAACATCAATTTGGCGAACCTATTCAATTTCATACAGTATATTTTACAACAGTCTTTTTGAAGTAAAAACTTTTTTACGCGTGTTAAAAAACCCATTGTCATTTCATAGTTTTAAGTTTTTTTTTCTGTGGCAGCCCCCATGTCTGCCTATGTTCTTAATGTTTTTGTATATGCCCATCGAGGTCTCCGTGGTACAAGTTAAGTTAGTAAAACAAGTCAATTATTCAGACTCTCGACAGCTTGAATGATTTTGGGGGGGGTCATGACCCCCACAACCCCCCCCCTCGGACCGCGCATGCTTACACCAAACCTGAATTCGCGACAAACAAAAAAACAGCTGTACCCAATCGAGTTTATAATCATCTGCCTAGCCTTTTCCCAACTATGTTGGGATCGGCTTCCAATCTAACCGGATGCAGCTGAATACCAGTAATCTACATGGAGCGCCTGCCTATCTGACCTTCACAACCCAGTTACTGGGTAATACGATACCCCTTGGTAAGACTGGTTGTCAGACTTTCGGGCTTCTGATTATCCGTAACGACTGTCAAAGATCCACGAATGACAGCCCAGAAATGTACACCCATCCACGGACCGACCGTGGTAACCGTAATCTTAACCTGATCCTGGAAAAACTCAATAACACTTTGCCCCACTCTGGAATCGAACCCAGGACCTCATGTTCAGCAGTAACGCTTGCGACCACTAGACAATCGAAACAGTCGGTAATAATTTATGTTACTTTTAGTTTTAGTTTGTATTAACATGTATAACTACCTATTGTGCATGCGCAAACAAACGGTTATTATCATACAACGTTTAACTCTTTTGTTATTATTTGTAACAGAAATTACAATGTTTGGATAAAAGCGTGGAATATTATATTATGATATTATTACTTTTACTTCCGTCGAGAAATTATATCAATGTGAAACAGAATCAGAGAAATGTTCCTGTATTTTGGAAGTATGCAGAGGACAGTGGAACAAGAACTGGAAAATAAATGGGAATGAGTTCAGTTCTATTCTGTAAGGTATAAGTAAGTAGTGTAAAGTATTTTTAAGTTTTTTTTAGTTTGTTTTTGTACATCTAAGTTTTCAAGGTGAGATTTTACAGAACAGAACTGTCAACATTGTCAATCCATAGCCTCCAGTGCATGGTGGAATGACAACATGATGAGATTTTTACAGAATATACCGATTTAACTCATTACAGTGTCTTTTAAAGAGATGAACACATTCTATTGCAGAAAAATCTGAAAGACTGGTTAACTTTGTGGTATAATTAACATCTTGCATGCAATGTGTGTATACTCATGTTTTAGACAAATAAATAATCTTTATCTTTAAATGTGGTTAAATGTCATAAAATTACACGGCTACCGTTAATCTTCGGAAATAGAAGTGTTTTTGTTATCTCGTCTATAAAATAACACAGCTTTTGTTCGGGGATCATTATCATCTGCCTAGCCTTTTCCCAACTATGTTGGGGTCGGCTTCCAGTCTAAACGGATGCAGCTGAATACCAGCATTTTACATGGAGCGACTGCCTATCTAACCTCCACAACCTAGTTACTGTGTAATACGATCCCCCTTGGTAAGACTGGTTGTCAGACTTTCAGACTGTCAAAGATCCACGAATGACAGCGGGGACCAACGGCTTAACGTGCTTTCCGAGGCACGGAGGGGTCTTGGTATGTACGGATGGCCACCCAACCACGGACCAACCGCGTCAAGCGTAGCTTAACCAAATCGATCGACCAGTGTGGCTGATATTACTTAGCCACAAGCTTTTGTTCGGAGATATCTAGAGCTATTGTCTGTTTCAATGCCACCGTAATAATTCTTCTTTAACCTTAAATATTATAAAGTAAAGTCTCTTTTCGTGTCTGTATGTGTGACCACGTTTTTCTTCTAAACTACGCGACGGATTTTGATGCGGTTTTCATCATCATTTAGAGGATGTATTCCGGAAGGTTTATGTTTATAATACATTTGTATTAAACTTACATAAAATAAGAAATCTCGATGTTTTGTCTAGTCGTTAAAACCGTGTGAAGTAGGGGCACGTACAATAATAAACCTCTTAGCGGCTAAAATATGGTCTTACATAAGTCAAAACAACAGAGTCTGATTCCGAACACAGATGGTTGGAGCCAGATCGTATCTGTTGCTAGACTGTTTGCCTGCAATCAATCATTGTTGTTCCTAGACACATTCGAGTCGACATCGGCTAACTTTGTACGTGGCCTTCGGTATATTTGCTCACCTACTGTTCACGTAACGAAGGAACATTTACGAAGCTGTAATGATCGATCCTACAGATTTTTTTTGTCGGTCGTCACTGTGGATCATTTTTTTTCGATAGATAGGTACCTAACCCAACAAGGTGATGTCTATTTTGACCTCGATTTTAACCTTGATATTTATTCATCGTTAATAGGGGACAGTAACGGGTATTACGCTTGCGGCTAAGTAATAACATCCGCGTCAATCGATCAGGTTAAGCTACGCTTGATGCGGTTGGTCCGTGGTTGAGTGACCATATTTACATACCAAGACCCCTCCGTGCCTCGGAAAGCAAGTTAAGCCGTTGGTCCCGGCTGTCATTTGTGGAACATTGACAGTCGTTACGGGTCGTCAGTAGCCCGAAAGTCTGACAACCAGTACCAGTCTTACCAAGGGGTATCGTATTACCTAGTAACTGGGTTGTAGAGGTCAGATAGGCAAAATATGCCAGTATTTTGCCTTTCAGCTGCATCCGGTTAGACTGGAAGCCGACCTCAACCTAATTGGGTAAGGCTAGGCAGATGAACAGGTGACAATAACGATCGAGTAATACTGTAAGAAATTTATACAGATCTTAGTCTTATGGAGCGTCGAAACACACGACATCGAGCAATAATAACGATCGTCAAAAAACCAGCAAATCTGTAGACATCTTAAACTAGGTAGGTAGGTACTAATAAAGGCTTAGTACCTACATTCCTTCCAGTTTCATAGAGCAATATAGCCTCAGAATTAACGATTGCAATATGATGTTATTATAGTACCAAGATACTCCTAAGATAATCCATTAGTCCCCTTTTACGATATATCGGGAAAAGATGAAAATGTCCATTCAACGCCGAGAACTGGACGGAAAATGAGCTCAACAATTTTCTACCTCCATTCGTTTCGGTAAAATACGAAATGTTTATTAGAGAATTGGACAAAATTGCTACATTATTTGATGAACATTAGCTCATTTGTCGAAATCGTAGTAAATTGTGTTGGTTCGTAAAATAAATTCTGTCTGAAATTATGTCTATTCAATCAGGAACTCGAGTCTCGAGGGGTCTGGGCAGACGGATAAATTGTCATTTGTTGGACACAGGAATGGAATCAGGGCTACTCTAAGAATATCAACCACAGAAAAAAATAAATGTCTGTAGGTACTCCTATTTCATGAAAGATGCATTAGTTTGCGACGATTAATGCCAAATATGTAAGATAGAATATTATACGAAATGATAACGTATTCTTTCTCTATTCCTATGTGTCTATTATTTCATACAAGTACATAATTATATAAGCCGCGTTCGCGATTTATTTGCCAAAAATGTAAACAAATATGAATGAATGGAAAAAATACTTTAATTCCTAAACAATAAAGTTCAGTTTACGCTACAACTTCAAACATTTTTATAACTTTTTCAATAGTGCTAGTCACTCTGAAATCAACTTAATAGTCATTGAAAGAAAGTTGATATTTGTTTAACTTGAAATAGGGTAGGGGTGTGCAGCACTGCGCACTTTTACTATAGGTACCTAATTATTTCCACAGTTTTATTTCAAACTCGTGGGAGTTCACAACTTGAGTCCGGTCCTCCAGCCAAGTCCTTCGTTAATGCGGTCCCTACCTGTCGGCCATAACATAATTTCTGTCTGTGACAGGTCCACCCGGCAGTACACAAGTATGTACGCGTAGATATTGCGTACCTAGTGTATTTGTGTACTTGTGTTTTTATTTCGAACGCCTAAGATACAATAAACCCGTAATGGGCTTTACGATTGAGTTTTTTTGTTTGTGTTTAAACGATATTTATATATTCAGAGTTTTATTTATTTATTCGTCTGTTATTTATAACAGGCGATTTAGGAGATATGACTTTTGTGTAACCAAATTAATATTTCACAAAAGTTTTGATTTAAGCCGTTCAATCTCCTGTAACCATCATAGAAGTCCCATTACAAGGGTGTTATTTTAAAAAGAAAAATATTTTGTTTTCAGCTAAGACTATCACACCGTTGAAAACTATTTCCACTGTGAGCAAAATAGTTATCAGGCAGTAAAACTATAGAGGCATGAGGAACAGAGTGTAAAGTTCACTCATCCTACATAGAAAAGGGAGGATCCTCCGACCAGACGTGTGTTGTGTCTGGCGGGCCACTGCCCGACGATTAATGTCGAGACGTTGTATATATTATAATATGTTAGTTGCGTGGCAAACTCTGCTTGCGCGATGCAGGATTTTGCAGGAGTATGATGCGCAGTGGCGGTGTAATAGGCTAGTTTCCACCATCAATAAATTTGAAATTTTATTTAGTCCGTCAGTTAGAGTATTGGAAAATAATGGACACGTATTTTTTGTTTTTGTAAATCAATGAATAGCATCAAAACGGGGAGTGGGGGCTCGTGACGTCAGAACTCACTAAAAATTATACCAAGGTGTGACGTATTGAGAATTTTAAAAGCGTCGTATCTTCGTCAATTTTGGTTTACGTAACAAAAGAAAAAATACGGGGCAAATATTTTTTGATAATCTATCTGATGGACTAATTAGATTTTTTCAGTTGACAAGCCTATTGCCGCCACAAAATTAATGATGCTTTTCTTGGTTAGCAAAACTTCTTCTTCCTCTAAGTAGACAACTGCCAAGGCTGAAAAGATAAGAAACAAAACCTTTTATCTTCAATATTTCACCAAAAACCGTTATCAACCGGAAAAGCTATAAAGTGCGAGATACGAAGTGCCTTAATTTCGGATAAGCCATAGTTGGGCTAGGAACATAGGATACTGACCGACCCTCCGGGTATTTCACCCCAATAGGCTAGCTTATTGTTTCTAGGGTAAAAAGGATCTATATCAACTTGACATATGGATGTTTTAAGTTGAAATGAAGACCCTTTTTGAAGTTCGAAGGCAAATGGATTTGTATTTATACAGAACTAGCTGATCCGGCAGACTTCGTACATCGATAAATAAAAGACTCTACATTTTATTTAGAAAACGTTTGTATGGGAAATAGAAAAGGGCTGTTTTTAGGGTTTTCCGGGAATTATTCGATTTTTCTCACCTTTTAAACCTTCCCTAGACCTCCACGAACATTTCAAGACCAAGATAAGATAAATCCGTTCAGGCGTTCTCGAGTTTTAGCGACACAAACGAACAGCAATTAATTTTTATATATATAGATGAGGAACAGTGTTTTTGTATTCAATTTGAGGCGTGGAAGTTAAAGTAGCTATTTTTTAGATCTAAAGTAAAAATGGTTAGCCCCGAGTTTTGGGTATTTCTTTGGTAATATTTCTTTGAGCTTTCAAGGGGTAAAACTTCTGTATTAGTAGATACAAGTGGTTTCACTAGTTTGTGGAGAGTTCTAAGAGTTTGACCTAGCAATAGACCACGGCCTGGCTCTTCAAATCAAAATCATCCGTGGACTTATCATTCAATTCAATTAATCGTTATTGCAATCCATAATGTATCCATACAGGTGGTAAGTATTAAATAATAGATACAATTATAAACACTCTCGGGCACACCAAAAAAATAAAACATTTTCTCTAACAGTCTATTAATTGGGCAAGACAATCTGGCGCATCAAACAGCTCATGCCGTTTGATGCGCCCAATTGTCTCTCTCAATTGTCAAAAAAAAATCAGCTGTTCCCTACATTTATGTTCGTGTAACTCGTCAAAATGTAGGGAACAGCTGATTCTGAGATGTGTGCTTTTTTAATCTCATCAAAGAGACTTCATGCCAAAAGGAATCCGCGGGCCATATTTCACTTTTTTTTTAAAATAGTTTGAATTGTCCATGGTCCCAAAATGAACTAAAAGTTATTAACCTTTAATTAATCGTGGTTCCCGGAACCAAACGGAAAAGACCCTGACTGGCGTTCTATTATTTCGGATTATCACTGAACTAATGTATATTTCTCTACGCCAATAGCACTTTCTGATTCCATACTAACTAAACTACAATTTGACATACGACAATAGTACGATCAGTCTGAACATTATTTTGTGTTAATTAAATTTTTTATAAAGGCTGTTTCGCGGTTTTGTCAGTGCCTCTATTTACAAACTGCGCGCGCATCGCTAGCGCGGCGCGTGGTAAAACAAAACCAGATTTTTCATAAAAGTTAATAACAATTCAAGTCTGTTTTTTCCTCGCAACTACTCGCAAGTGTGTTGAAAAACGTCGTATGAAACGCGTGTGCATTGATCATTACACACTCGGCTTTCTTATCGCACTCGCCTGCGGCTCGCGCGAATAATACCGCCTCGGCCATGAACATAGCAAATATGTATCATGATGTACTATTAATGCAGGCCTCAATTCAATCGTATTTTTCACATGAAATATAGCGAGCCCGTAAATTTTCAAACACTGCGCATCCCCCGTTGATAATGGCCCGGTTTTCATCTGGGGCCTATTTAAATTTAATAAAGCTGGCAGGCGACATGTGGCAGGCGATATGCCAACAATTTTTACAAGTTTCTTTTATACATTTTCTGCTTTATTATACACCTAAAGAAAAATAATGAAAATACGTGTCGTGTTTTCACCTGTAGTGAAAATATAACAATTTTGTCTTTTTTAGACAAAAATGTCGCATTAACAATTATATTATTAAAAATAGGGCCCTGGACTAAATAAAAATGCATTTTTCTTTACACGCATTTGATCTACACTTTCATCAACATATTTTCTACCTATTAGATTTGTAATGTGACCACAATTTTTTCCCACAATCAGTTTATATAATGTAATAAATCAACGATGTTTTATACACAGTATTGAAAATTCAAAGTGTACCTATTATGATTGTAACAGAATATTTTAATTGGTGTATTTGGTGATATACGTTAATTCCGGAACGTCATGTTGTGTAAGAAAGTAGGTATTTGATCACCACTTAACGAAGAAGCGTCAGGAAAGCGGAAACAACTAAAATGCGTTTTGTGAAGGTTCCACGTCTTGACGAGCGTCACAGAGGCCCACGTAATTGCTTTCACCCCAACTAGTCTAACTACATAAATGTACACAGAAATAAATCAGATATAGCACAGTGCAGATAGTACAGAAAATTAAGTAATCAGTGAAATTTTTAAGTTAGTAATTCTTTGTTAAGCCAATTGACTACCAACTTCTTCTTAGCGTATCAACGGCCAAAAAGTTTAAACATTTTTGGCCCAAAATTCATCTGCTCGAACTCCGCTCACTGACGCAGCCATAAGATCATCAAGTGCACATGTGACAGGGTAAGCGGCGCAAGATGAAAGGTGAGCCAACTACCAACATAATTCAGTCGTTCTTTGACAGTTGTATGAAATGGCAAATTAACGTAGACTATCACTTTGCTTAACGTCACGCTATTTATTTAGGTTTAGGTTGTAAAGGTAGGTAGCTAGGTACCAACAGGTTGATAAGGCAGCGATCGATCTTATTTAATTTTAAGACACATGTAACGTAATCAAACACATAAGTAATCTTTCGATGAGTGCAAATTGTGCAATAAAAGAGTGATATTATACGAAAGATATTCTTACGAAAAACGTTTAAAATAATGGTTCAGCTTGTATCTTGCGTCTGTATTTGTAGCATCACTTTATACAAGTTTTTATTGGATTTTTCCATCAGGAATTTGTCAATAACAGCCCGGATTTGTGCCCAGTTGATGGCAATAGGCTCCTCACCCTTAGATATAAAATAGACTTAAACATGGCGAAATATGGGATACCTCTGCCTAAATCTTCGGGGAAACAATGCGTGATTTTATGTTACTTTATACAAGAGCCCGTATAGTTTCTGTACCAGAACGATCCAAATACTTCACCTTTGTTCCGACCAATACTTCTGTCAACTTTCTCCAGAATAACATTAAAGAAAGGGCCAAAACCTTTGTGCGTGAGCTATCAAAGGTGTGGTCTCATTGAAAGCCGAATGAGGTTACGAGTGTTGCTAGCCTTAAAATCTTCGCCTGTAATGTGTCGTCATTTATGGTCAATACTTTTTTTATTGATACTTACCTACATTAACTTTAGTCTTTACTGGCCAGTATCGAAAATAGAATAAAGGAAAAAATATGTTTTTGGGGCAATGTATTCTAGACTCTTTGGATTCTGGCTGATTCGTTTAGTGCCTTGGTTTGACCTGAATCATACTTATTACGATTCAGGTCAAACCAAGGCATAAAACGAATAAAATAACATTACGTAAGTAGGTAATATTATTTTATACGCATTGGCACAAAAAAAAAATTTTTTATGTGTATCTCATTTCGAATATTTTCATTTTCTCTTTAGTTCTTGATTTTACTGGCGCAATTATGGAGAAACTGTTTTCCTTCTCCATTTAAATAGAGTATTAAATGCGTCCCTTTGAGGTTGTTTAAGTAATTAAAATCCTATATGTAGGTAGGTATATTGTATGCTTTAAATACTTCGGACATGGTGCTTAATGTTTTCCTAGAACATTTTTAATTTTCCATAATGTGTGTAGATAACGAGGCATGCAACTGTCTCGCCTATAATTGTTATCAGTATAATAGGCGTTAAACCGTGAACTTATTTGTTACACTGAATGCCGATGACGTCATACAGTAAATTCTAGCCAATATATTCTGTAAAATACTAACCGTGAAGTGAGCTGTCAATCCCCAGCTATTCCTGGCATCATCAAGAGGAATGACAGTTCAGTTTACCTACGCTGTCACGATGAGATTTTCACAGAATAAATCAGCAGGTTTATTGCTATGGTGAGCACAATTTATACCTCTATTTCTAACATTAAAAACCTCAAATTTGTCAAGGTGAATAACAGCACCTTAGAACTCGTTTCGTTGACATGTTTGCTAAATGCATTCGATTCATAGACAAATTTCGTAGTTGAAAATGAGCGCCATCTTTAATTTCATCCGTAGAGAAATTTTCATACCGAATTCTTCATAAGTATGTACTTACGAATCCAATATACTACAATCCGAATTCAAAATGAAAAACAAAGTGCTGAAGAAAGCGTTTTACACTTCCTTCGACATATTTTCGTGGAAGTCTTTATAGATTGTCCTAATTCCGTGCCTATAGATCAAAATAATAACAAAATCGTTATTGGATCGATGTTACGCCTACGCGGTACAGTCGTTACAAAGATTTTTATCTATGCCACACTATCCGTTTAGGTAAATTAGAGTTGGATGGTTGCCAAATATCTGTGTTAAGGCGTTTACACATGATATTGGCAATGATAAGTTATGGATTGAGGCAAATTGAGGAACAATTGGATGGTAACTGGCTCAATCAAACGAAATACCAAGTTTCTTTATATAGATCGAATTAATCATGTTTAAAAACAAGTTTATTTTATTTTCCTCTCTACCTCTGTTATTTTGCAAGTCATGGCATTGCATGGAAATCTATATGATATAATTGGCGTTGGTAAAGTCAGCCCTAAAATAAATCTACGTTCATCACACAATCGTCTTCTCCAATGTCCCACTCACCGCACATACTTCACTCACTCTTCCTTCTTCGTTCAGTCTATCTCTCCGTGGAATGCGCTCCCCCAGGAAATCAGGATGGCAACCAACCGATTATCCTTTAAACTAAAGGTTCGCGAGCACATTCGCAAGAAGCTGGCAGTATCATCATAACGCTAATATTTTCTCATTGTTTGTCTTATTTCATAAAATGAATATTTATGTATTTATTTGTGCTTATATTTATATGTAATTAGGTACCTATATATTATATTTATTGTTTTAATAGGTTTATGCGTATCCTTATATTTAAAATATTTATTCCTCTAATGATTGCACCTACTACTGTATGTCTCTGCATCACCCAAAGGTTGACTGGTAGAAAATGCCTATGGCATTAGGTCCGCCTCTGTACATTTATGTGCTTGAAGTATTAAATAAATAAATAAATAAAAGAAGTAAAGACTTTGAAGTTTAAATCTGGTTTTATGAGTCGAAATATACACATATCGTACCGTTTATTCGTCGATGTATGTTAGAAGCTATAAACAGTACATTGTCGGTACCTGGTCCTATATGAAGTTATGCACAAGATGCGTCAGAGGTACTAAAATAAATCATGTTTCACGGTGATGCAAGCGGAGATTTATGGGACAATAATGCAGGTGAATATTGTCTGCCTACATGCCCTAGAATTTCTGAGATAGTTGTGATGTTATTAAGGTAAAAAGATTTAAAGGTCAAAGGCGATTTAGCAACTAGAATTTTAAGAAAAACAATACGGGGTTTATTTGTAAACGTTAAAACTTAAGAGACGTTTAAACGTTAAAAATGGATGGTTAAACTGTCGCTAATCATTACTTTACTTTAAACAACGTTCATAAAAACCCCTAGATCTGTAGAAAAATATAAAAGATTTTCGGACTAGTGCCGCATGGCAAATTCTTCGACCTCTATCAATCATCACCTCAGTAGGTGCTCATCTTTGTTTTAGACAAACAATTATTAGCACTGGTAAACAAAAAAAAACTCATATACAGTCAATCTCAGACACAGTCGCTTTAAAAATGGCGTGTAAAAGTATCAGTTACCACCACCTTCGTATACTATCGTATTTTACTAGCTTCCGTGTGAAATTTCTTGTTCCCCACCACGCCACCACCACCTTCCCGTGCTTTTACTTCGTCATCGCTTAGCGTTTTTTTCTGACTTTTGTCGTTTTACCAAACAACAGATAAACTCTTCAGTTTTATTATAAGTATAGATATTGTACCTAGATTACGTAGATCTGTAGGCCAATTCTGCTAATTTAAAACGTTCTTAATCTAGTCGCAGTCTCATCTCGGCGACAAACAAATGTCAAAAACTTGTCAAAATGTAGGGAAATTTGAAGAATTTTTGACAGATTGAGACTGAGTTCAGACTGTGAACGTTCTTTAAAATTACGAGAATTGCCCCTCTGATCATAATGAATGGAGGTAGCTACTTGTACTACTAATAAGATGAGAACCCCATTTTTATATGTATATCCACGCAATCACTGTCCATTCCAAGGTTGCCTGGAAGAGATCGCAGAAAGCGATAAGGCCGCCCTTTGTATGTTTTGTAGTAATAATTGAATTTTTTTGTTACGTATTTTCTGGTGTACATTAAAGTAACGTGTAACGTTAAATGCGCAAAACCTGAAAATAGTTTGTTCTTAATTGACTACTGAATCAATTTCAGTAACTTTTAATATAGGTTTTGTTTTTCAAAAATTATGTATTTTGTCATACTATCCGCCGATTGAGCTAAAGAAAATTTTGTATTATTCTAAGGCTATAATAAGACTCAATTTTGAATGCATAAATTAATGCTAGAATCAACACGATTTTCTTAATAATAATAGTTAGCTTTAAAAAAAAATAGTTTTGGTCATTGTATTATGCTTTTAACTCAATGCTCTAATTGGAGTGTATGATGGTTTTGCGCATTTAACGTTACACGTTGTATATAGGGTTACTGGTAACTCGACCACTTCCTTGCAGGAGGTGATAGGGGAGCTAAAATGTGATAAATTTAACCCCCATATGTGTGGCCGAAAACTAATACTTTTACAGTTATTTGACATTTTAAATTACTCAAAATTAAAAAAAAAAACAAATCATGTTGATTGGGTTAATTATTATTTTTATTTATTGCTAACATTCTACACAAAGCTAACACAGTAGTAAAATGTCTAAAAATCCTACTAATATTATAAATGCGAAAGTTTGTATGTATGGATGTATGGATGTTTGTTACTCTTTCACGCGAAAACTACTGAACGGATTTTGATGAAACTTTACAGTAATATAGCTTATACATCAGAATAACACATAGGATACTTTTTATCCCGATATTCCCACGGGATCAAAACTTACGCGGGTGAAACCGCGGGGCGCAGCTAGTAATATTATAAATGCGAAAGTTTGTGAGGATGGATGTTTGTTACTCTTTCACGCAAAAACTACTGAACGGATTTTAATGAAACTTTACAGTAATATAGCTTATACATCAGAATAACACATAGGATACTTTTTATCCCGATATTCCCACTGTATCGAAACTTACGCGGGTGAAACCGCGGGGCGCAGCTAGTATCAAATAATTTCAAAAAGTTTTTGTAATTATTTGTACGAGTAGTTGCATTTTTTTTTCAAATATCTCTTAAATTATTAGTTTTCGGCCATACATTGGGGGATTAAATTTGTCACATTTTAGCTCCCTATCACCTCCGGCAAGGAAGTGGTCGAGTTACCAGTAACCCTGTATAAGATAATATGTAAGAGACATAACCAGCCTTACCCGCGGTAAGACATCCAATATAAAAACCGCAGTCGGTTCGACGTAAGGGCATCGGCCCCATCATATTTATCCGTTGTTACTGGGTTTCATTCACCCTGACGTCAGTGATGATACGTTTGTGGCGCTAAACGAAACTGACCCAATATTTCATAGCCAACGAGCGGTTTGTTGTGATAACATGAACGTTTATCTTAAATAGTACTATAATCTGGCCATAATGTATTAGATAAAATAGAAACATAACACATGTACTTGGGTGTTCGTAAAGCGAGCGAAGGCCAGAAATTGCGATGTGATCCTTTGAATAAACGTTGGGAAATCCACTTTCAAGATTTCCCCTCTTATGCTTGCTGGTTGGATCAGGAAGAGCAATATCGTAAAAGCCCGATAGATGTAAAGTCAGCAAAGGAGATACGAGTAAGTATGCAGGGTCGTCGAATATAGTTGAACTCAAACTCAAAACAAACTCAAAGCATTTATTTCAAATAAACCAATTATAGGCACTTTTGAATAATTGTCAAGGGTCGGTCAGTCAGAAAGATGAAGCTAGTTGCCCATTCCAAAGCGTAGGTACCTGTGGAGAAGAACGGACAAGAAACTCTACGGATACTCTTTTATATCATAAAATTGTCACAAAAATCTTTGTTACATCATTCATGTTGAAATTATACATGTGAGAATGATGCAGAAAGACGTGCACGTTAAAGGCTACTAAAAAGAACAAATCAGAAATGAAAATAAATTAAAATAAGCCGTTTAAGTTTAGTAAGAAACGGATTCATGTTTTCGAATAAAATTTAATTTAATTAATAGAAAATAAACAGTTCATTCATCAAATTAAATTTCATTCGAAAACATCAATCGGTTTCTTAGTAAATTTCAACTATGTTCGGCGACCCTGCATACGTATCTCCTTTGCTGACTGTACATTTATGATGGTTATAGAATTCACTGATAGTTAAAAGAAAAACCTAGGTATGTGGCGAAGGAAATGAATGCTGTTCGAAGTCCGATAGATGTATTTATTGGAAGATTTGATTGATTGAGTTTATACCATTCAAATCTTCGAAGTAGAATCGGCATTGATACATGATAGGAAAATTATTGATATTGTGTCTAAATCTGGTTTGTTATGACTGGAATATTATTTGGAATCAATTGATCATATCTATTTTGATAAAAAAAAATTGTTTATTTACTACGGATTCGAACAGTAAACATCAGAAATATTACTTTTGTCGTCACCTTGAAATCATTTTTATGTTCATTTTGTGAATTGTATTTCGATACTTTATTTTAACTTTCGATTTAAGTACGATATCGACGTCTACGTCTAGCCGTCGTAAGCGCTACTGTTGAGCATGAGGTCCTGGATTCGGTTCTCAGGTCAGGCATAGTGTTATTGGGTTCTTCAATCTCGAATTTTCCAGTGGCAACCCGGAATTTGAATTGATGGCTATAGGCTCACCCCTTATTACATGAGACTCAAACATAACTGGCGAAATGTGGGTGTACTGTAGGTACTATATGTTTATGTTATTGTATCTAAATATGATATCAAATCTAATCATTTATTGATTTGCAAACATGGGTGTTTAGTACAGACGCCAGCACATCAAGCTAACCGAAACTGTCAAATTTTCTCAATCAACTTTTAACCTAATATTTTAGCGATAAAGTTGAAAATCTATTAAAGAAATTTGACAGATTGTAGTAGCCTGATGCGCTGGCGTCTGTACATAATATATGTTTTTTTATAAGAGTCCTCCATGTTCTACCGTCACATGGTCATGCAAAACATTATTTATTATTTAATGGCTTGACTTTAGTATAGTGCGGCAGGAGTTGCGGTCTAAAAAGGGTCAAAGCTGGTAGGGCTTGGGTCCCCGATTATAACTACGCCATTTGCGTCATGTCACTATATGGTTAAAATAGGTCGAACCTGTCCCAAAACCGAATCGGGGCACCCCGACTCCACGTAGTCTTTTAGCTGTTACCCCTAGAGTGTTTATAAAAAACCGGAGGCGCGGAGGGAGAGCAGCCCCCGCCCGCTGTAACAAAGCATAGTAGGCACCCGTGCGAGCCGTAGCGGCTGAGGCTGAGCCGAAGCTGCGTAGGTGAGCATGGGTGCCCGTCCTTTGTTACGTAAGGGCGAAGGGGCTGCACTTCCCGCAGCGCCGGAGACGTTGCAGAAACAACTTTGTTTTGACAACAAGTGTTTTGAGGTTAAGTTACAATAATCAATTTTTCATAAGAATGGTGCGTTACCTTTTCATGGGAATGGTACGAGGGGAAAGGGGGCAACGCCTCACTTCCCCCCTCCCACTCCCTACCCCCTTCTCGTGCCCTTTTAAGCAATTTTTGAGTGTTGAGGATAGGTTACAAAAGATCGTTTTTCTCGGAAACGGTGCGTTACCTTTTCATGGGAGTGGTGCCAGGGGGGAGGGGTCAACCCCCCCTCCCTCCCCCTCAAGTACCAACTCCCCCCTCTTGCGGCACTATTCTAAAGTTATACCTATTTAATTTACACAAAAAATATATCATAAATTTGAAATAACAATTAGGAGAATTAAATAATAGAAAATATAAATTAATGTCAAATCGTTTGAGTTGTTGTATAAATGTCACAATAAGTAAACGAAGGTTACAGTTATATAAAAAAAAAAAAATGTTAAATGTTACCAAGGTTACCTACAATAAAAATAAAATAAAAATGTCAATGGTATAATAGCATGCCAATCAGTTAGTGATTCATCACCAAGGAAGTCGTTAATTGTGTAATAACATTTTTCAATTGATATTTCGATTTGATATGGAATTGGAAATATCGACGCCTTAGTTCACAATTGCACTAACTACAAAATTTTCAATTTTTACTTTTTTAATGCCAAATACACAAAATTTCATGCTCTTTCGTTTCCGCGCATCGAAATACCGTTATTCCGTCTCTTTCTACCAAAAACGTGTGTCACAGTTGTATTAAATGAGTTCGTTTAATGTTCCATGAATGTGGTGTTATACTAATGATCTTTATTTTTGTAAAACCAATCAAGATGGAGTAAAAGGACTACTCTTATGAATAGATGCATATTTTTTTGTTATTTTACTTGGATTTTCTACTGTTCTCGTCTAAACTTTAAAAAACTTTAAAGCTCTCTCCTCAAAAATGTAAATTTCGTAGTTAGTGCAATTGTGAACTAAGGCATCGATATATAAGTAATAGTATTACACAATATACAGTGTGGTAGGGACTTCGACACGCAACTTGTTACCATGAATTCAGTACGAGTATACAGCGTGTCCCGTAAGTCGATGTCAAGCCGGAATCGAATAACAGGCCAAGTCTTGTTTAAGAAGCTGCAGATTTTTTTTTTATAGTCGATGAAATATTTCTACGCAAAGGAGTCTCGAATCATGTGCTGAAATTCATGGTTTCAGATTGCGCATCGATGTGCTCTGTCACCCTGACTCGACACCTGCAAGGAAAAACATCGTAACTCATTTTTAGTAAATTTTCAAGAGAGCGCATCAAACATTTAAAAAATCTTTCAGGTTTCGGTTAAGTCGTAATGCCAGCCAACCTTGAAAATTTGAGGCAACGAGGGAATGGCCATACTTTTTTATGATCGTAATATAATCATAAAAAAGTATAAGTTTAAGTTTGATGCGCTCTCTTGAAAATTTACTAAAAATGAGTTACGATTTTTTTCCTTGCAGGTGTATTGATAAATAAGGGTTTATAGTACACTAGGTTACAATCTCAAAGGGGTTCAAATTACCTACAGCCAGTTGATGCTCAAAGTTAATTTTCTCCGCGGAATCTAAAATTGTCTCCTGTTTGGCAATTCAGCAGGCATTCTCATAAGTTTTTTTGCGACGAAACAATTTATATTCCGCTTAAAAGACGGGGAAAAACTACGGGGTCCCAGGTTCTTAATAAAAACTGTGTGACGAGGGAGGCCGATAAAGAATGCCACCTGTCAGGGGGTCATTTACTATGACCGCCTGACCCCTTTTTTATTTGTTTAAAGGGTCAAGCGCTCATCCCATATTAAGCCAGGCTATACTTACAAGTTGAAATTGAAAACAGGCGACAAACCGAAATGGGAGATTGTACTCATGATTAGGAAAAACTTTTACTAAGGCAACACAGTTACAATCGCGAAAAAAAAAATCAGCTATTCCCTACATTTTGACGAGTTATGCGAACATGCATAAATGTAGGGAACAGCCGTTTTTTTTTGATAAAGGACAGATAGCGGGGCGACGCGACTCTAGTAGATCAATTTCTATGAAAACCTTATGAAATTGTTCCACCAGAATCGTGTCACACCGTCGCGTCGCACCTGTCTGCAGGAGCCTTAAGACATCAGTCGTCAAAATAACTATCATATAACATACTAGCAGCACCCCGCGGTTTCACCCGCATAAGTTACGATCCCGTGGGAATATCGAGATAAAAAGTTTTCTATCTGTTAATCCTGGTTATAAACTATATGTGTGTCAAATTTCATCCAAATCCGTTCATTAGTTTTTGCGTGAAAGAGTAACAAACATCCTTTCCATCCATCCTCACAAACTTTCGCGTTTATAATATTAGTAGGAAGTAGGATTATAGTGGGAAGGAAGTAGGAAGTCTACTTACATGGTTATCTATCCGTGTGTGTCGCGTAACCTACAAAACCACTCAACCGATTTGGGACATACTTTTAGTGATGGAAGCTTAACGAGGACATCTAACATTATTACAATTATATATTAAGTGTAATGGCGTCGCGAAAATCTAATATACTGTTAGGTACTTACATGGTTTGTCGGCTCCTCTTTTATAATATTTGGGAGCTGCAAATAATAGTGTTATAAGATTTTTTTGGAACGAAGTTCTTTATCGTACGTTCACTAAAGGAGATAAGTAACCAGGGTCGTCGCATATAGTTGAAATTTAGTAAGAAACAGAAGGCTGATTCTCGTAATTTAAAATGTTCAAAATCTAGTCGCAGTCTCATCTCGGCGACAAACAAATGTCAAAAACTTGTCAAAATGTAGGGAAATTTGAGGTATTTTTGACAGATTGAGACTGAGATCAGACTGTGAGCGTTCTTAAAAATTACGAGAGTTGCCCCTCTGATTTATGTTTTCGAACAAAATTTAATTTAATGAATAGAAAACAAACAGTCCATTTATCAAATTAAATTTGATTCGAAAACATCAATCTGTTTCTTACTCAACTTCAACTATATCCGATGGCTTGGTTACCCAGCGACATATATTTGAGAGTGTGTGTGTTTGTACCATCCATTATATACCACCATCCATTGTCTCAGAAAGCACGTTAAGCCAAGCCACGGGTAGTCGGAAGCCCGAAAGTCTGAAAGCAGTCTTTCCCAGGGGTATCGTTTTACCCAGTAACTGGGTTGTGGAGATCAATAGGCAGTCACGCCATGTAAAATTCTGGTATTCAGAGGCATATGGTTAGACTTGAAGCCGACCACAAAATAGTTGAAGACGTGTTAGTGTCCAAACGCTTGTGATACAGTAGAAAAGCTTACTTTGTGGCAAACTATTTATTTTTACTGCTACTTACTATCTATTTAAGTGTTACATTTAATATCTTCACTGATGCACAGCCGTCCAGAAAGACGGTTACTGACTAACATAACGTAACACATTAACTTTGCCAGCTATGTTTAAGTCCCATATAATAGGCGGTGAACCTTTGCCATCAAGCGGGCATAAAACCAGACTCAGGGCTGCTACTGACAAATTTTAGACGGAAAAACCCAATAACACTTTCAGATGGAAAAACCCAATAACACTTTCAGATGTAAAACCCCAATAACACTTATAGATGAAAAAATCCAATAACAATTTCGGATGTAAAACCCCAATAATACTTTCAGATGGAAAAACCCAACAACACTTTCAGATGGAAAAACCCAATAACACTTTCAGATAAAAAACCCAATAACACTTTGCCCGACCTGGTAATCGAATCCAGGAGGACCGCATGCGCAGCAGTTGAGCTTGCGACCACTAGACCAGCGAGGCAGTCATTACTGTCATTTGGGATTACTTACTCATCATCATCATCAGCCGGAAGACGTCCACTGCTGAACAAAGGCCTCCCCTTTAGACCACCACGCCGAACGACAATCCGCCACTTGCATCCATCGGTTGCCCGCGACTTTCACGATGTCGTCGGTCCACCTAGCGGGAGGCCTGCCTGAGCTGCGTCTTCCGGTTCGTGGTCGCCACTCAAGAACTTTTCTTCCCCATCGGGTATCAGTTCTACGAGCGATGTGGCCACTGTGGATTACCACTTCAACTTGCAAATTTTAAGAGCTATGTCAGTGACTCTGGTTCTTCGTCGAATATCCTCGTTCCGGATTTTATCACGCAAAGAAACTCCGAGCATAGCTCTTTCCATTGCTCGTTGAGTGACTCTCAGTCTCTCTAAAAGGCCAGCAGTTAAAGACGACGTCTCAGTGCCATATGTCATCACTGGCAACATACACTGGTTAAACACCCTAGTCTTAAGGCACTGTGGGATTCTTGTGGGATTACTTACTATCGAAAGTTAAATAACGCAGGGTAAAAACAGGAATAAAATTATTGCACTGAATGTTAAGTCGTTCAAACAAAGCAAACGCTGAATATGACAGGATTGGAAGAAGTATGGATTCTTCCAATCCCGAATGCTTTTGAAATAAAAATATTCCCACTCCAAATATGTTGGAAAGATTTTCATAATCTATGTTTTACAGCATGACCTACAAAAATGCGCTATATTTTTATATGGCGCATAAAATATCGACAGCTGGAGTTTACAGGTGAAATATAGCGTGCATTATCCACATTTTTATTAAATTTTCATCATAGTTTTAAAGAAAATCTATTTTTGCTGTAAACAAAGGTCAGTGACTCTGTAATTGAAAGTTTGTGATCGTTATTTATAACCGAAGTTTGTTTGAAATATGAAAGAAAAATATTGTGGTTTCTTGTCTATTGCTACGGATAGTGCGATCCACGAAGTCGCGCCCCACTCTTCGTCCTAATCATTAGCGGTTATCGCTAGTCAATTTCGCTAGTGTTTTAGTTTTTCAATACACACTAATTAGCCACTAATAATAATAGTGTGTATTGACAAAACTAAAACACTAGTAGAATGTTGCTCACTTGTGCTGCAAGCATTAGGTAGGTACTTACGAAAAGGAGTGGGGCGCGTCTTTGTGGATTGCACTATCTGTAGTTATTTTTTTGTTGATGGAAGATATGTATGACTTAACGTATAGGATTTATTTTGTATAGACACCATAAAAAGTAAGTGATATTAGTATGCGTTTCTTTAAATTTTCAACAAAATTAACTTTTTACTTAGAAAGAAAGAAATAAAAACTATTTATTGCGACTCGTTTATGAAGACCACAAACTAAACCACAAAGTCACTAACTCCAAAGTCTTGGTACGAAGCTGTACCAAGACTTTGTAGGCAATACAACATGCTGGCTAAAACTACAGATTTAGATATCAGCCAATCTCTCGATAGATATAAGAAATGTCTTAAAAATTTATTGTGAATGTTTTTTTATTTTTGTGTTTTTTTATGGTAATGTTAGGTATTTTATTATTCTATTTTTAATATTTTACAGAATATGTTGTGTTTTTATGTTCCACTGTCAAATTTTTTCCTTTAATAAGTATGTATTAGGTATTTAATTTGTTAGCTTAGTTGTTCATTTTATTGGGCTTGTTGTGGTCTCCTGTAATTGAAAGAGTACATCTATAAAATGTTTAGTGTATATTTTTGTTGGAGATCCTAAAATAAATAAATAAACTAACACAGTCAAAAATAAAAACTTTAACATACACACACAAAGATATGTATAAACAATAGGGTTTGGGGCGAAGATATTAGTTGTGAATTTTTGTACCCTTTCGGTGCGCAGCTCAGTTGACGGATGTCACTTAATCTTGTCAAATTGAAACAAAGGTGCGCGCCGATGGGAAGCTTCTAGAATAAAATAAAAAGAGTTTAAGGTTTGCGTTATAAAACCAATTTATTTAAAAAAAAAAGAAAAATGAAACAGAAAGTTTAATACGAGACCAAAAGGCTCCTATCTCAGTATGATGCTACGACATTTAAAAAAAAACCATAACTTATTAACTTACATTTTCGTAAAGCCCACCACCTCCTGCCCTCTATGTACCAGAATATGCAATTAAAGTGACCTCTGCGGTGCCACCGACGATGCCGTGGAAGTGGAAGAAGAAGACTACATTTTCAACTTAATAACAATGCAGTATGGAGATAAAACTTCAAAAAGAGAAAATGATCCCACTGAAAACTAAATATTCTGCGGCGTTATAATTATCTACTCCAGCGGGGTAATTGAGTAACACATTATCAGTAGCAATGGTTTTTATTTTCACAGTTCATCAATATTCATTGCGTTATTGGCGTTGTTGAGCAGACAAATTCGAACATGAATGATTTAGAAGGATATTGCTAATCCGTTGCTTCATAGCATTCCTTCTAAATCCTTCAAAACTATTCAGATTGAGATTGATCATGTGTGTCACTTAGGATGCGGGTAATTGTAATAAAATTGAAGATAATTTTGTTTTCTTAATTTTATTGAAAACTTCAAAAGCTTTGTAAACTTACGTTGTACCGATCACGCAACCGTTTTTATAGATTTTGTGACAAGAATAAGTTTTCTGAATTCAGGTTTACTTCTGTAACTGTTTTGGTCAATTTTCGTCAGAAGTTTGAAAGTAACAAACGAATTAAGGTTCGGCGAATAAAGTTTTATTTTCTCTTTCCAATTAAAGTTGGGATAAAGTGGGCTAATCTTCTGTACAATGGGTTTATTTGGTAATTTTTTAAGGCTAAAGTTAATAGAAACTGTCTGTAGGGTGTGGTTGGTATGTTAATTTTGCCTTTTAAGACTTAATTGTAACGATCAAGAGGTCAGAAGCCTGAAAGTCTGAATGGGTCTGCGAGGTGCTTGCGTATCACACGTAGGTGCCATTAAAACAGCAATGCCATTACAGTTCAAGAATATTCATTGCGTAATTTACCTTGTCGAGTAGACGAATTTTGAAACAAATCAAGCAATGGATTAGGAATTTCCTTCATAATTTGGATCATGATTAAAGTATGTCACACGATTGGGGTGCTGGTCTAAGGGCACGTTTCTACTGAAGCGGGGCCTCGATTTGGCTTTCAAATTTTTTGAATTTCAAAGCATTTATCAAATAAATTTATTAAAATTTAACCAATTAAAGGTACTTTGGATTTGTCAAGGGGTCGACTATTCAGAAAGATGAAACTGCCCATTCCAAAGCGAAGAACCTATGGAGAAGAACGGCAAGAAACTTCACGGACAATTTTTTCAACTTTATAAAGCTTCGTCTCGTCTCTGACTGCCACTCAGACCCGATCAGGGTCCTAATTCACTACGTCCACTTAACGATTCCTTACTTCGAAACCACGTCAATTTCTTAGCTAATCCTGCCAATCTCGCGTTGATTTCTCGCGGTTTTGTTCATTGTGTCATAGAGAATTACGGCCCAGCTGGAATGGCAACTCACTTCACTTTAGTTTTTATGGTCTAATTTTTCAGAATAGATTTGGAGAGTGAGTGTCTTTCTAAATCATCTCGATGTGTCAAATATATGTCCTGCCACCGTAGAATGTTTCTCTGTAATATACAGGAGCAACACAATTCCGAATATTACAAGTATTATTACGACAGTTATTATGTTACAACATGACATGACAGCTATTATATGGTATGCAATGGTATATAATCTTTGTATACCATTGCATACCATATTTAATTTATCTATTTCACAGGGGATATTTCCACAAGCTTGGAAACTCGCAAATATAACCCCAGTCTACAAGTCAGGACCTAGGCATGACGTCGAGAACTATCGACCAATATCAATATTGTCAACTTTGTCAAAGGTTTTCGAGAGATTAGTACACGATAAAGTGTATCCTCTACTTCACAACGTTTTACTACCACAGCAACATGGTTTTGTCAAAAGGAGATCAACCGTGACGAACCTGGTGACTTTTGCAGATTACTTGTTTAACAGCATGGACGCTCGTGTTCAAATTGATACCATATATACTGATTTCAAGAAGGCCTTTGACAAAGTTGACCATGAACTGCTTTTGCAGAAAATTGCGTTTAATGGGATACGTGGGGACCTCTTAAGATGGTTCTATTCATATGTTTGCAATAGAACACAGAGAGTTGTTATAAATGGTTTTTGCTCTGCCACTGTAGATGTTACTTCCGGAGTACCGCAAGGTTCCATTTTGGGACCTCTCTTATTCATTTTATTCATCAACGACGTCGATACATGTTTTAAAAATTCAAAATTATTGTTGTACGCTGACGACATTAAAATATTTAGGTCTATTAAAAGTCATCGTGATTGCTCTCTCTTACATGAAGATTTAGATGCATTCTCGGCATACTGTACACGTAATAAACTTCAACTTAGTGTATCCAAGTGTCATGTCATTAGTTTTACCAAAAATAAAAGCATTATACTATATCCCTACACTTTAAAAAATGAAAACCTAAAAAGAAAATCCCTGGTCCGTGACCTTGGAATTCTGTTGGATGACAAACTCCATTTAGATTCCCATATTACCAAAATTGTTAATAATGCCTTCCGTATGTTTGGTTTTATTATGAGAACAGCTACAGTATTTACCCGATCTTTAACCTATTTGTATCTATATAAATCGTTGGTTCGCTCGCAGCTGGAGTATGCTGTTTCGGTATGGAGTCCCCACTATGGTAAATATTCTGATATGATCGAAAAAGTAAAAAGAAAATTTTTAAAGGCCATGCACTTTCGTTGCTATCGTACTTATGCGTCCTACAATGACCTTTTGAAGAAATATAATTTGCAAAATTTAAGGTCTAGGCGAACTATGTTGGACGCGATGTTCTTATTTGATCTGTGTAATACTTATGATTGTATCGATATTCGCAACAAAATTAGCTATGTAGTACCCAGAACAACGATATGCCGTGGTGTGCGCGCAAGACCCTTATTCGCAATAAGTTCTTGTCGTACAAACGCAGGCTTGCGAGCACCCCTACGCCGCCTTACCAATCAATACAACAAGATCTTTGAAGACATCGACTTTTTTTCTGTGTCTGCTCACAAATTTAGAAATCTTATCCGCAAAATGATTTAGATTTTAATCATTAGATTTTAATGGTTGGCTTAGTTTAATATTAACTCATTCTCTCTCCCTCTCTCTTCTTCTGTTGTTTGCATGCCTGTCGATGTTTAAGCTCGTTACTAACTATTTTTCTGTTATAACAGCTTAGAATAGCACACTGTTATATATTACTTTTAATATGTTGTGGAAAATGTTGTAGGTTATACATTTATAATTTTTGTGTATTTATAACTTAGTATAAGATTTAATGTATAACTGTTTATTTTCCCGAATAAATAAAATAAAATAAAATAAAAATTATGGTTCCTATGGAGAAGAACGGGCAAGAAACTCCACGGACACTCTTTTATATTGAAGTATTGTTACAAAGTAAAACTCTCCATTTCCTATACACTCTTATGTTGTAGGGGAATAATCGGTGCCTATGTTTTTTGGTTCTAGAGGTCACATAAAATGATCAGAGGGGCAAGTTTTAAGAACTTTCACAGTCTGAAGGCCAATTCTCTTAATTTAAAACGTTCAAAATCTAGTCGCAGTCTCATGTCGGCGACAAACAAACGTCAAAAATTTATCAAAATTTAGGGAAATTAGAGGTATTTTTTACAGATTGAGACTGAGATCAGAATGTGACAACGTGTGAAACGTTCTTATAATTACGAAAATTGCCCCTCTGATCTCAGTCTCAATCTGTCAAAAATATCTCTAATTTCTCTAAATTTATGACAAGTTTTTGACATTGATTGCGATTAGATTTTGAATGTTTTTAATAACGGGAATAATTGGCCTTCAGAGTATATTTCAGTTTAGTACCTACAAAAGCTGTTTCAGGATGTTAGTTAGTTAAAGGTTAGTTTAGTTAGAGTTAAGTGGATGTACACGCGTGAATGACAGCCTATGAATAAATTATTAGTCGAGGTTCAAGCCAGTTGGGTTTGTAAACGGATACACGATACTGCTGTAATATTACGGATGGCGGTATTTTATTTAGCTCTAAAATATTCCATTGCCAAGTTATAGGATTTAGGTAATTATATTTAACTCGATAAATGATTTTATTTCTGTAAGTAGGTTTGTACAAACACTTTTACACGTCAATCATATTTTTAAAACTAGATGATGTCGGTGTTTCCTATCTCACCACTTTGAGAAGAAAGCCCAGAACAAACTTAGAGGTCACAGTCTCTTTTAAAGTCCGGACATAATCTTGGTCAGATATATGTGAAGACCATGTAGATTGGTGTCTGAAGTGGTCTTTTGAGGAATGAAAAATACACTCGAAACCACAGTTAATACTAGTAATCGGGAAAACAATTATTGAGCGCTTACATGCAAACGGTTTCAGTAGGTGATTGTTTGACGAGTTTCTAGTACAGACGCCAACACATCAAGCTACCCGAAACTGTCAAATTTTCCCAATCAACTTTGAACCTTATGATTTAGGGATAAAGTTGAAAATGTATTAAAGAAATTTGACAGATTTTAGTAGCTTGATGTGCTGGCGTCTGTACATCCACATTTTGACAGTTATATTTTTAAATTCCAAGCAATAAAGGGCGAGCCTATTGCTATCAACTGGGCACAAATGTAAACTCTGTACTGCTACTGATCATTCCTAATGGATAAACGCAAAAACACTTCACCAGACTTGGGAATCGAACCTCATACTAAGCAGTACCGCTTGTGATCACTTGATCAAAAGGGCAGAATTTAGTAATCCTGTAATTAGTATATTTGGAATCTAGCCATGAATATATCAAATATAGCCTAGTTTCGTTCTGTAACATATTCAACCACAATTAATTGAAAACCTCTTTGAAATGGGCTCAATTTCATCAATAATCTACCTGGCAGTGTCGAACTCTTCAGCCCGATATCTGGAACATTCGCCCAATCGCGAAACGAATCGGATTCCTGTCAAAACTGTGATTTAAAGTTTCAATCGTTAGATAACTAAAATGGCAGCACTGGGCCGCGAAAGTTTTAGAACTGATGTTTGGAGCCAATGCTTACCTAAAGTTTAAAGGGTTATGTAGTTGTTATTCAAATAACCTCCTCCTTTTTTTGGAGTCGGTTAAAAATTAAATCGAATTGTTGCCAGCTGATTATTGAAGGTATTGAGAGGCTCGTAGCCAAATAATAACAGCCGCACGGGTCGCAACGCTTGGCGCTGTCAGTTCGAGGATGAGTCACCGTCCATTACATATCAAGACCCCACCGTGCCTCGGAAAGCACGTTAAGCCGTTTTGGTCCCGCCTATCATTCGTAGATCTTTGACAGTCGTATGCTCAGAAGCTAGAAAGTCTCACAACCAGTCTTACAACGGGTCGTGTTACCCAGTAACTGGATTGTGGAGGTCAGATAGACAGTCGCTCCATGTAAAATATTGGTGTTCAGCTGCATCCGGTTAGACTGAAAACCGACTCCAACATAGTTGGAAAAAGACTAGGCAAATTGAAGGCATAAAATGAATTCTTCTTTGTGTGAGTAATTCTTCAGAGTAGATATAATATATAGTAGTAGTAGATATAATATAGATATAATATCAGCAGAGAACATAAAAATCCGATATAATACCTAGAACCACTCAAGTTATGATTTGATCATATTTTTAGACATAAATGATTTATACGATCTTTCTTTTTATGATTCTATTATTTTAAGTACTCGTATCTAAATAAACATTGAAACCTCAATTTGTCATTTCGATTACTTAGAAGCGAAGTATAACCTATATTACTTCAGTTCTGACTTCTGAGTACTTGCTACTAAATATTCATATGACAATATGCTAATGTTTGCTTATTTAGTTTATACAATAAATGTGTTTGGTTTACATTTCAACGTTCCTTGTGTTTCAGTGTTGCTTAAACTGTGAATTTAAATATAGTTACCTATTTTGAATTCGGGTTTTGGAACTGTAAAGCACGTATACTGAGAGTATTTATTACCTTTATATAATTTTCCATTGAAAGTGACGACTGAATAGAAAATTGATATGATAGAAAAGTATCTATTTTTCGCTCTTGAATCAATGTCTGGCTACATTCATGCTTTCACTGTGAATCACTGTGAATATGGTGATATAAGTGGGGTAAATGATAGATGATAATCTGGCCAGTCGACAGCTTCAGGGTTATCCATTATTTACGCCACAGCCTGTATTATAAATGTTTGTGCAGCGTTTATATTTTCACGAGAGCTGTCATGGTGGAAAATTCTTGAGTGGCGACCACGAACCGGAAGACGCAGCGTAGGCAGGCCTCCCGCTAGGTGGACCGACGACATCGTGAGAGTCGCGGGCAACCGATGGATGCAAGTGGCGGATTGTCGTTCGGCGTGGTGGTCTAAGGGGGAGGCCTTTGTTCAGCAGTGGACGTCTTCCGGCTGACGATGATGATGAGTCATGGTGGCCCAGTGGTAATAATGGGCCCAACTTACGAGTTGTAGTTCGTGGTTTTTTGGCACAGCCGTGAGGCACACTCCTGTTAATTTCCTACATCGGACTTTACATTAACTATTTGTTTTGTTTTTATCTGATGTATGTACTCTAGCTATTTTATTGTGTGTCTTTTAGTCTGTGTTAAATAAATGTATTTTCTTTCTTTCTTTGATTCGTGATTTCGAACCCAGGCAGGCGCTTTACTGTGTGTAATTTATTCCATCAACATTTATCTCAAAAACGGTGAAGGAAAACATCGTGAGGAAACTGGCATGTGCTAGAACCAAAAATTCGAAGTCATGTGACATCTACCAGCCCACACTGGGCCCGCGTGGTGGATTACTGCCCACTCCCTCTCGCAGAGAGGAGGCCTATGTCCCAGCAGTGGGAACATTATAGGCTGATCATGTATGCGTCTTTCCCAAACTGTCTAAAAGTGTCAGCTCGAAAAACCCAAACCCAAACGTCTCTAACAAATCGGGCTGTCATGTCAATCCTTATGACCGAGACGCAAAAGGGATCCTACTTTGAATTTAAAGAAGCTTCAACATTCTACTGTTTGTACAGTCAACAAAAGACATAAGTATGCAGCCGATCGATTCTGTTAAAATCTCACCGTGATAACTTAGGCGAAGTGAGCTATCAATAGTGGCAGTTCCTAACATCAGGCGGAGTGACAGCTCGCTTCACCACTTATGACGCCACTTCACAGAATATTTGTAAACAAAGGTGGTTTTTCTAGCCACATGAGAGCACATGATAGACGCCAGTAGGTTGATAATGAAACGGTCGCCGTAGCCGAAAACGGCTTGGAAGGATTATTATTATATTACACGGTGATATTTTTACAGAATAGCAAGCAGGATCGTCGGATATACCTAGTTGAAGTTTAGTAAGATGTTGTCGATTGAAATTAAATTTGATAAATGAGCTGTTTGTTTTCTGTTAATAAAATAAAATTTAATTCGAGAAAATCCATGGAATCCTAACTAAACTTCAACTATATCCGACGATTCTGCGTACTCTTTTGTTGACTGTACATTTCACAGTTTCGAGAAATGAAAATTTCTGTGTTCTGTATCCATTCAGCTTCACGAATTGTAATATATTTACAATGTTGATTTCAGCCAAGGTTTTAGAAACTTATGCTGTGTCTACTTGTAGATTCTGGGCGAGGCATCGCTTTAAGATTTGTTCGGGGATGTTTCCGTTTGTACATACCTACTGCTTTTAAAGGGGTTAACAATGTGTGCCAAGTAATGTTGTCTAAAGTTATGTCGTGAGACCTGCATACTAAAAAGGGCTTATAACACCATTTCCTTACGATGATTAAGAAATTATGCCTTCTGTATGAAAAATTTAAAACTTAGTATATGAATGCCCTTTCGTTTACTTTACGAGACGTGTTTTTTAGGCTTCCGTACCTCAAAAGGAAAAACGGAATCCTTATAATATATTTCTTCGTTGTCTGTCTGTGCGTCGGTCAAGACCCTTTTTCTTAGGAACGCGTGAAGTTATTAAGTTGAAATTAATACCAAATACTCAAAGTTGCTATTTCTTGAAGCAGTGAAAAAATCAAACCTCTAAGTCAACGCAATCAAAACCTATAGGGTACTTCCCGTTGACCTAGAATCATGAAATTTGGCAAGAAGCTATGTCATGTAGCACAATTAAAAAACCGTGAATTTGTAGTAATATTACAAAAAAAATCCGTGATAAATTTTTACATACTTACCTACAAAGTACGGAACCATCCATGAGTCCGACTCGCACTTGAATGTTTTTTTTTTAAACTACAATCACATTTTTAGCTGAGTGGTTAAATTTTATTAAAACTAAATATACATAACATACTTTACCAGACTCCAAACTGCTACTGAGAGATCCTTGAAAACCCCAATAACACTTTTCCCGACCCAGGAATCGAACCCAGGACCTCATGGTCAGCACTAGCGCTTGCAACCACTAGACCAACGACGCATAAAATTCTCGTGTCACAGTGTCAGTTACCATACTCCTCCGAAACGGCTGGACCGATTTGTATGAAATTTTGTGTGCATATTCAGTAGGTCTGAGAATCGGCTGCTATCTATTTTTTTTTTGCAAAACGACGTTTGCGGGGTCAGCTAGTAATCTATATAAATCAAACAAAGTCGGGTTATTTACACCATTTATAACTCAAGAATGGCTGGACAAATTTTGTTGATCTTTGACTTGTTGGATTTGTCTCCGCCCCGAATAGCAGAATAACTATACAAACATGCGGAGAGGCGGTACAAAGTTCGCCGTGTTAGCTAGTAACAAAAAAAAAAACATCCAAATTGAGAACCTCCTTCATTTTTTAGAAGTGGGTTAATAACATTCTATAGTTCAAACTGATCCACTATAGCCACCGAAGCCCATAGCCCAATCTATACTAATATTATAAATAGGAAAGATTTGTATGTAAGTATGTTTGTAACGAATTGGCTCAAAAAGTACTGAACCGATTTTTAAAATTCTTTCACCATTTGAATGCTACATTATCACTGATTAATATAGGCTTTTTTTTCCACCCGTGCGAAGCCGGGACGGGCCGCTAGTATAATATATTTTGTTTCCATGTATTGCAATACTCCTGCATCAATCGGGGGTTGTCCTTGGGTGCATAGTGCATACAGGGATAATCATCGGTTGGTGCCTCCTCATCATTTAAAATGATTGTCTAAGAGGCCTTTGCTAGTTGACCTGGGCCCCGGTACGCCGTCCAAAGGTCCGGAACCCCAGGGCCCCGACATAATTATGTCAAAGACAAAATAATAATTAATATAATAGTAGCTAAATAAAATTAATATTATCTTGTGTGTGTGTAGCACAAGATATAAATCCGTCGAGTTATTTCTGTTCCATGTTAATTGCTGTGTATCACGCAATACATACGGAGGGGACTGATCTAAAATTGTCAACATTAGACAAGTGTATTTTTAGCTTGAAAGTCAATCGAGCGAAGGTGCGTTTACCTTATTATAGCTTGCAAATGTTTGTACTTTTTTGTTTATTTTTCTAAGAATATTTAGTACACAGAGAAAATGTTTCATTATTTTGTGAATTGTAAAATTCGTTCAAACAGGTAATGATAGGATTCTCTTTTATTAATAACTAGCTGTTACCCGCGACTTCGTCTGCGATCCAGGATGAAAAGTAGCCTATGTCCTTCTCCAGGTCATGGTCTACCCATGTGCCAAATTTCATCCAAATCCGTTTAGCCGTTTTAGCGTGAAAGCGTAACAAACAAATTTACTTTCGCATTTATAATATTACTTAGGATTTATTAATTTATTATTAATAATGATTATGAGGGGTAATTGCGTAACACACTTACAGTAGCAATGGTTTTCGTTTTGACAGCTCAACAACATTCATTGCGTTATTTACGTTGAAGAGCAGACAAATTTTTCGAACACATGAAGCAATGGATTAGCATTACCCTTCAAAATGATTCAGATTGAGATTGAAAGTGTATTACTCAATTAGCGTGCTGGTCCCCATCAGTTTTGCAGACAGTTTCAAAGGAGACAGACATGGTAATGACAGCTGGGACTGTTCACCATGATAGGTGCCGACGCCTTACGACAAACCACATCCAAAGAAGCCCATGTGAACAAAGTTTTATTACAAGTTTCTCTAGACGGCCATAAAGAAAGAAAACCGACAGACGATAGTCTAGTATAAAAAAGTTCAAATGTTCAATGAACATTTGAACTTAAGTCGATTCATCGTCAGACAGTACCTTTTTAATGCTTACAAATGGTTTAATGAAATGAATTCTTCAGCCTCTGTGGGAAAACTGAGCTTATAGCATCAGTCAGAGGCTTACCCATCTTTGAGAACATGGCACATAGACTATTATCACTTTTAAATTGCCTTTGAGCGGGGTATAACAATTGGCCTCTGTAATCTCATTTTCATCGCACAAAATCAACGCCTTTTTTCTCAAGCAGAGATCTATAAACGTAACTTTGACTTACATTCTGTTCACAGTTATTTCACCTTTGATTTTGCATTATTGTCCAAATCACAGTGATCTTTATTCTCATATTAATAAGGTTGCTGTTGGAGTGTTGGGTTGCTGTCATTGACAAATCTATCAGAATCACTGTGATCACTATTCTTGTCACAATATGGCATAGAGCAACACGGGCCACCGGCGTCCACCGGAGGCCCGTGTTGCTCTATGCAATATGGTTGCTGCACGCAGACATGTTCCCGTCTGTATCTTGCATTTAATTTTCGAATTTAATGCTACTGAATTTAGATATAAGATAAATTATACATATGGCAGGTAATAAATTACGCTGATTGAATCTTGAAGGCCACCTACATGTTTGATTCGTAAATTAAAAACAGACTCAAATCAAATTCTTCAATTTATTCAAAATTCAATGAAATGTAAAAAAAAAACAAGATTTTTCTTGATTCGACGTCTCGTGTTTGGCAATTGATTGATGTTGGTGTAATTTGAAATCGTGTACATACCTAAGCTTAAATTGACGAGACGAGTTTCGAGTCAACCACACCGAGAGCAAAGACTGAGAAATGGCTTTCAAAGAACATTGGCATAGCTTGCTGGGACTGGAGTTGGTATAAATTCTTGGACTGATATTTCAAGTGACTACACTCTGCCGTCGCTGACCCCACAGAAAAGTTATGAAAATAATTAATTCCTTATTCGTTTTAATCATGTTTAGATATCGATACCCATTACGTCTGTGGAGTGTCGCTAGCTAATTCAATTTGACCCTGTATACAAAAAAAAAACTTAAGCAGCAAGCATGATAACTAGTTGTATCAGAAAAGGCCCTCCTGTGTAAAAATCTTATTCACTGTTCTTATCTATACTGACTAGTACTATTTTAGGTTTATGTTCAAAACAATACCTTAATATATCTCAGTGTAATCAAGTCAAAACATTGTCTTTGTAAATAAAGCAATACATTATCTTGTAAGACAAACTATGATATCTCACAGACGCTTTGTATAAACTTAACGATGAAACTGAATCACCTTACCACCAGAATTCTGTTGTCACACAATATTTTATAAAGAATACATTTGTGAGAAAAGTAACAACGACTTTGTTGCATGTATTTTGTAAAATGGCTGTATGTCGCTGTTTATTTTGTTGGTACTTACTTGTTTTTGCGACACGTGTGTGACATGACATTTTGAATAAAAAACTGGAAGCTCAATTTTTTTATATTGTAAATAAAATACGCGACGAAACGAAAATAGCACAACAGCACATTTAAATACTATTGAGTTTTGCCCAGTATAGAGCGTTCGTACAACTCGCAAGAGTTAACTTGAGACTTCGCTCGGATAATGTAAGTGCACGATATTGAGGCGTCGTTGGCGAGAGCGGTAACAGCGCGGGGGTCGGATGGGGCCGCTCGGCTCTCAAGTTAACTCCTAGGGGGTTCATACGTTACAAATAACTTAACTACCTATGTAAAGGTGCGGGCTACACGAGTGTTGCTATGTCACATGATCCCAGCCCCGAGCACTTTTTAACCGACTTCAAAAAGGAGAAGGTTCTCAATTCCACTGTATGTTTTTATTTTTTTTACAATAAACATGATGTATCATCATTATCATCTGCCTAGCCTTTTTTCAACTATGTTGGGGCGGCTTTCAGTCTAACCGGATGTAGCTGAATACTGGTGTACATAAAGCGACTGGCTATCTGATCTCCACAAACCAGTTACTGTGTTATAAATACGAAGTCTTGGTAAGACTGGATGTCAGACTTTTACGTTTTGATAATAAGAATCATGTAGGTACGTTTAATTATGATTCTATCTGTTATCTTAATATTATTAAGAACTCTGGAAAAAATATTTTGACGTCTTTTTCTTAATTATAAAAAATACAGTCTTATGATGTTAATTTGAGTCTAGCTACCAAATTATTGTTATTATCGTCTTGAGAGCTATGTTTACTAAGCCTCGGTTTGTAGAAATGTAAACATTTGTTCACGCGGTAGTGTTGGTAATGTTCTGTCTGTGAAACAAAAATCTATTGTAAAATTTCGCACAGTAAAATGTAGATTTTCTTTCATTTATTTTACTGTAACTTTAAATAAACAACGTAAAAAAATTACGATTTTTTGTTCAATAAAAACATAGGAATCTCTTTCGAAATAATACGTTTATGATTGTTAAGAATAGCTGTGTGCCCAATAGGTTTCCCCATCTGAAAAAATAACGAATTGCCATACAAATTTTCATGATAAACCCTTTTAGGGGTGGATTTTCAAAAATCCTTCCTTTGCGCTCACTTTTGTTATAATATGGAACTCTTGTACAAAATTTTATGCTTCTAGACCCAGTGGTTTTAGGCTATGCGTTGTCTGTTAGTGAATTTAAGATTTTTAGAGTATATCAATGTCGCGGTATAAACAGAAAATTATTTTTTTATAAGCGCAAATTTCTCATTAACCTTAAGTTAATTATTTTTTTTTTAAAACATAGTTATTTATGACCTATTTATCTAGTAAGTCTATGAATTTAAATTTTGATAACTACTTAATATAAATTACGAAAAATAAAAATCTAACAAAGTTTTTAAGTAAACACGAAACGTCATGTTTTTCAGTTGCTTTCTTAGCTTACTGGCAGCAAATAACAATCTGAATTAAAATCCTAAATACTGGGCATATAGTATATTAGTAAGTCTACAATTTTTAAACAAGTTTAATGAATAAGTACCTATTTGTAAAAAATGTTGACCACGCTGAAAAAACCCAATAAAAACATATGCAAAACCGTTGTCTACGCGTAAAAATTTATTGAAAATAACAATAAGCGTTAAATGTTTTAAATGATGAGGTGTTTATTTACCAAAATAAATTTTTATATTTTAATTTTGACTACTTATTTAATTGTAGTAAAATATCTAAATAATGCTTTATAAACTTAAATTCGTTCATTCGTGTACTAAAATTTAAATTCACAGATTACTACATAAATAGGTGATGAATAACAGTGTATAAAAAAAAAAACTGGATAACTTAAGGTTGTTGAGAAATTTGCGCGAAAAAAAAATAATTTTCTGTTTTTACACCACGAAATTGATTGGGAATCTTAAGTAGACAATGGTGCCCGATGTGATTTCCTATCGGGAAAATTACGAGCTCCCTTTCAAACTTTCATCCCCTATTTAACCCTTTTAGGAGATGATTATTTTTTATAATCATTCTTTGGTGCTCACCCTCATAAAAACAAATCTTGTCCAATGTTCCATGCTTCTAGACGCAGCGGTTTAAGTTGTGCGTTGTCGGACAGTGAATCATTACCTGCAAAAGATCTTGTAATGATTCACTGTCCGATTAAGTAATTAAAATTGCTTTAATGCAGTTCACATCAACAAATAAAACCTTTATCCCGAAATGCAGTTAAAATAAGCTTGAGAACTTATATAGTGATAACTACAAATCCTTCTAATACTAATGTCGAAACGGCCATAGAAATCCCAGTTGAAGGTGCATCCAGACCGAGCGAGGCATGCATCGCAAATGATTTTTTTTATATGTACGGTTGCCTCAGCCTCATCATTTGCGGCGTATGCCTCGCAATGTCTGTGTCCGCCTTAACGAAATTACGTATACGTAGATATTATGTGCCTACTTGTTATATTATGCATGTCTGCCAAAACGTACGTTATTTTATCTCAAAACGGGCTTTAACATGGAAAGGCAATCGGAAGAAAAGTTCAGTGAACCGGGAGAAGTCCATTTATCTTCATTTGTTTAAAAATGGATTCGAATGAACATGTGATTTTCTTCTGTTTTTTTTTTTTTGTTTGCACTAAAATTGCTTCGAATTTTAGATAACCTTTTGTAAATAACACATGTTTTCTTAAACCTACGAGTCTTGTAAGAAATACCTGTTTCACTTTAAAAGCAAACAACAACTGGATTGTGGAGGTCAGTTAAGCAGTCGCAATATGTAATGAACAGAGGGGCAATTCTCGTAATTTTAAAAACGTTCACAGTCTGACCTCAGTCTAAATCTGTCAAAAATATCTCTAATTTCCCTACATTTTGATTTTTTAAATATTTGTTTGTGGCCGATATGAGACTGTGACTACATTATAAACGTTTTAAATCACGAGAATTGGCCTTCAGGTGTTCAGCTGCATCCGAATAGACTGGAAGCCGACCTCAAAATAGTTGGCAAAAGTCTATGCAGATGATGAAATAAGCAACAATATAAACAATATGTAACAATGTTTGAATAAATATAACTTTATCGTATTTTCCCAACAGTTAAACTATAATAAAACATGGACAATGAGAACTACACGTTGCAGCAATAATTTGTATTTAAAACGACAGCTGTTAAAACTTTCTACAGTTTGCATACAGTGGCAAAAGTTCTATAATGAATGTACGGTTGTGTTTTAAAACAAACTGAGAAACCATTAATTGGCCAGACTGTTCGTTGGTTAACAATTTATGTTTGTATTTTAATACATCACGCCTGTGATCCGCTTTCGTTAGGCAGAGGCGCATTATATATAACACTTTGCCCACTTTGCTGAGCATGAGGTCCAGGATTCGATCCGGGAATCGAATCGCAACCGTTCAGCAGTACCGCGTGCACTCACTAGACCAACGAGGCAGTATTAGTTTGTATTAAAATATTTTTAAACCAACCTTGGCCAGCGTGATGTAATACGGCTCACTCAATCTCACAGCGAGGAGGCTTGTGTCCCAGCAGTGGGAACATTATAGGCTGATTATGATGAAAACATATTAAACATTGAGTGGTAGCTTTATAAAAAAAAGTTAACTATTCCTTGAAACGATATATCAAGACTGTATGTTATAATGGTCTAAGCATAAGGTATATCCCCAAAATCGGGAATAATATTATTATCAAACGAGAAAACAATCCTAAATTATTTTTATATAATCCTATAATAAACGTTAACTTCATTAAGTTTCAATTAACTACTCTATAATGTGATTATACTAGATTTTAGTACTCACAAACATTTCAAGCACTCAAGAATTCACTTGATTAATGCTACGAACTGCTACGAAACGCCTACGCCGCGTAGCGTTTCGTAGCGCTTCGAAACTTGTATTAAAATTATATTTTCCGTTTCAGGAACAATTAAATGTTGGTAATAGGATTTGGTATTAACTTGATGGTAACTGGAGGGTAAGATAAGTATTACTCTCGTCAATTTTAACCCTTTAACCGCTTGGCTAAATATCAATTGTCGTGCCCCTAGCGCGAGGCTACAAATCGACAAAATAATACCTACAATAAATAAGGAGGGGCAATCGTTGTATCGATAAAAAAAAGTCAAAGAATGTTTTATGTTTTTATTTTAAATCAGCCTTATGGCTTCTACAAACAGGCGCGACACAAAGAAACCGCTCATGTTTTTGTGTCGCGTGTCGCGCCTGTTTGTAGGACCTTTAAATTAACCACCCTAATCACTTTCTTCGTATCACAATCGTTCATCTTTAAGCTAATAAGTAAATGTTTTTAACAGTTACTAATTGTTTAACCTTACTAAATTCGAATTGTTTACATCACAATAATCTCTTATTAATCGACTAGGTACTTTTTTTCTTTTCTTATAAATCTACCTACAACAGCAATGGCTAAATCTTTGTATCACAATTGTTTAATCTTACTATCTAAATTTTAATTACTTACATCAAAATAATCTCTTATTATTCGACTTTTTCCTTTTCAAATCAAACTAAGTATAATAAATCTTTGAATCACAATTGTTTTTTTTGTTTTTGCTTACCAGTTACTATACGCCGCGCTAGACTAACTAGAGAAATATGTTGCAAGCATAGGAGTCAAGGGATGGGAACTAACGTCAAATGTTGGCATTATACAAAGATCGTGAGGGATATTTTTCTTATGAATAATAAGGAAAAGAATTAATAACACAAGGCAATATGTTAAATTTAACTTTATTTGGTATGACACCGTTTATTTTATGCTGAATGATGCATTATACCTGATTATTTAATTGTTTGTTATTTCGTTTTTAAAATGCGCATTGCATTGTATCCCATCCCTATGGTCATATTTATGCGACGCGCGCGATAGACGCCGAAGAAAATTTCAAGCTGCCAATTACTTATTTTTGTTTAAGTTTTTTGAATGCTTAGAGTTATGACACATAATTTTAAGTAATTGTTGTAAATAATAGCTCTATTTAATAATAGTTTTAGTTGTACCACGCAATTAATAGGACGAAAATAGAACGAAAAAATCATGCATGTTCTCTGTCGCAGAAATACGACACGCGCGGTAGGGACACGGAAATATTTGTCGCATATATGCGACACGCGCGGTTAAAGGGTTAATAATATTATTGCAAGAAAGCGGTTTCAGTTATATTAAGTACCATATTTTAAATTAAAAAAATAATAAATGCCAAATGATACGGTGTATGACGAAACGGTTTCCAGACTGGAACTGGAACACGGAGGTGGTGAAAATGGGTTCTAATATTAATGGAGAATTGGTAACATTGTATAACGGCCGAACCCAATAACCTATTTTCAGTTAAAAACTGATCGCTACTGATGATAGCCAGTATAATCATATCTGTCCTTGAATGTCTCATCACAATCATCACTAAAGGCTAGCGACAACAATAGATATAGTTCTTTAAATGTTCTATACATTTCTTTTCCTGTGCGTTTTGTTATAGAATTTTGATGAAAAAAAAAAAACATCTAATTCGGTTCAGCGGTTTAAGCGTGAAGAGGTAGACAGACAGACACACACACTTCTTTCGCATTTTTAATATTAGTATGGTTTAAAAGTCTGTAAGTAAGTAGTACAAATACAAGATTTTACTGCATATTGCTGAAGAAATTTTTAATGCTGGAGAAGAGGAATGAAACGTAATTGACAGTTTGACATAAGAAACACCAAACCTATTTGTTTTTTTTTTTTTTAGTGGATGGGTAATCATCAAATGACCCCTACCGCTTTGGGTGGGGCAGAAGGGAGTGTCAGACTCTTACTGACTAAAACCCACCCGTGTTCCTTCCTTAGCCCTTTATGTTCCGGGGCAGCGGTAACCCTTTCGGACAATCCCGCTGCAACCAAACCTGGTTGAGGCTACTTTTAAATGAGGTTCTAATTCGGTTAGTAAATGAATAACTGCTGATTTATTCGTACGAAATCTATATGTAAGTTCTAAATTAGTAGTAACTACTTAATTTGCTCATATTATTATGGTTGATGCGGCATTTATAAGTCCTTTTAATTTGAAGATTTTCTGATGCCTTGAATCGGACATGTTTTAAATGATCATTCATGATTTGTTTTTTTAAAGTGAATATTGCTTAGGTAGATGCATTTATCCCTGCGATTTGGCTAATAGACCTTTTTGCCATCTGTAGTAACTCTCGTGCCAAACAAATAGGTGTCAGCATGTTATATGGACGAATTTGTATTACTAGTGAGGGGCAACGTTTAAAAAAAAAATAAGAAGAGAAAAAAAAGGAGAATTTTTTGGTTTTTTCATACAAATAGCTATTCATAGTAAGTGGTATACCCACCGATAGATAGCGTGGGCCGGTAAGACTCGTAGATTATTGGGACGTTAAAACCACTTAAATGGTAGATATGATTTTCTAAATCCAATATGCCAAAACTGATAATAGATTATTGGGTTCGGCCGTAAATAACCTTGCATGTAGTGTTGCAATGTAACTCTTAACTGCTAAGAAAAAGCTGAGGCGTCTAGCGACAGAAAGGTCTTCAGCACAATCCCACTATGTCAATCAATCTACCTAACCTTTTCCCAACTATGTTGGGGCCTATCATTCGTAGATCTTTGACAGTCGTATACTCAGAAGCTAGAAAGTCTCATAACCAGTCTTACAACGGGTCGTGTTACCCAGTAACTGGATTGTGGAGGTCAGATAGGCAGTCGCTCCGTATTGAGCTGCATCCGGTTAGACTGGAAGCCGCAGTCTAACCGGATGCAGCACAATACCAGTATTTTACATGGAGCGACTGCCTATCTGACCTTTAAAATCCTGTTACAGTCCGCGAGGTCTAAGCTGAGCTTTGCATTTGTGTGAGTGCGCCTCAGGCCGATTGCCAAAAAGCAGTATAAACCGGTTTAAACCAAGCAAAGGACGCGTCGCGCTCTAGGCCGCCGTCACACCTACATTATCTATGTGCACTCACACAAATGCAAAGCTCTGCTTTGGCTTCGTGGACTGTACTAGCTTGTGGAGGACTAATACGATACCCTTTGGTAAGACTGGCTGTCAGACTTTCGGACTTCTGACGACCCGTAACGACTGTCAAAGATCCACGAATGACAGCCGGGACCAACGTCTTAACGTGCTTCTTGAGGCACGGAGGGGTCATGATCTGCCTTGCCTTTTTCCCAACTATGTTGGGGTCGGCTTCCAGTCTAACCGGATGCAGCTGAATATCAGGCAAGGAGGAGTCTTGGTATTTAAAGATGATCACGTATCCAAGGACGAATCGCGGCAAGCGTATCTGAACCTGATCAATCGACGTTATTGCTCGTATTTAGCCAACGAACCTTTCCGCCCTGAAAGAAAATACAATCTTCCGGAAGGGTGTTGGATTTAGACCTCCACGCTTAAAGGCCATCAAATTGGCATGTTGGCAAAGGTCGGCTTCTACCCGACCCCGTTGTACTATTGCGGTTGAAGTATCCCTGACATAAACGCGTTTCTTCCTTTTTTGTATTCTGAAGTTTACTAGTTTCCTGGACTTCATATTATCGTCTGTGGGTGTATTGTCATGTGAAGGAGTTAAAGGTTAAATGTACTAAGGATTTGTACTGTATTTCTTGGCAACTATTTATTTGATGTATCGGTATTTTTTTGTGATCATTTCGAAGGAAAAGTGACAACAAGCCGGACATTTTCATAAAAGTCCAGACCTCTTACTTGTTAATCTTTCTTTTTTCGGTACAAATGAATACTGTAGTAAAAAAAAACTCTTTACGTTTAAAATTCCGGGCATTCCGGAATCCCAAAAGGGAGGCCAAAAAGCCGGACGTGTCCAGACTAATCTGGACGGATCGCAATCCTACTCACGAGGTGAAAATACGTATTGTGCATAGTTTAGAATAAAAACCGCTTCTTCCCTCTTAACTTCATACCCTACATTTTAAATGCCTCATTCGACATCACTAAATAAAATAACACCAAAATAACACTTTCATACTTTGAAAATTGACTTGTTTAATCTGATTTACTGCACAATTTCGTAGCTCTGTAAGTCTTGGCAGACGCAATAAATATTAAAAGATAATCATGTACGACCTCAGACAAAACAGCTAACGTATGAGCTATTAAGTCCTCGCCCCAGAGACTGAAAAATTAAAATGTGTGAGCTGTGCTCGGTTAGTGAAAAAAATCCTTAGTTTTTTTAGGTGTTGCTAATTGGTTATATTTCAGTTTCAGCTGGTTTGTGGTTATTTAAAATAAGCGGAATATTGATGCAATATTATTTTATTGAAATATAATGAGTGCAACAACAGAGAAGCCAGAAATATGAATAGTTAAGGTTGGAGGACACCTTCGACGAAACGGAAATACAAAACATAAATAAACGCCAAATATGACACTAACGACAACACTTTATGTTTGTCCGATTAAAAAGCTGATAATAATAAGGCATATTATCTCCGGGTGTCCTCGTCTAGCTAACGTAGAGTACTTGCATAGACACAACCTTGTAGCCAGGACAATCCATCAGCAGCTTGCTCTGAAATACAGCCTTATGGAATCGGAGTTGCCTTACTGCAGGTATATGCCCGACCCAGTTCTCGAAAATGGAAATATCACATTGTACTGGGATCGATCTGTCATCACTGACAGGACTATTGTTGCCAATAAAACTGATATAGTCGTGGTGGAACGATCAGAGCGGCGCGCAATGATTGTTGACATAACCATCCCGCATGATGAGAACCTCGTGAAAGCCGAGAAAGATAAACAAATCAAGTATCTTGACTTGGCTCGCGAGGTTGTCGACACGTGGGATGTGGACTCAGCGATCATTGTGCTCGTGATAGCCAATAGGTTAATAGCCAAGAGCCTCGACCAACACCTGAGGAGCCTCTCGTTGGGCAACTGGATCACGGGCTTGATTCAGAAAGCGGTACTTCTGGACACGGCTCGCATTGTCAAGAGGTTCCTCTCTCTGGAGCCTTGACCCTTAACTGGACTCTGTTCCATCGGGCAGTGTGCGATTATTTTTATTATTGTTAATTTTTTAAATATTATAATATTAAAACTATAATTTAAATATATTTAATGAAATAAAGGAAATTAAAAGATAATGAGGTGAACAGAAATGATGTCTTCATATTTTTTTTTGTAGAGTTGAATTTGAATTTATATAATACTCAGTTGCAATTGAATTCATATAAATAAAAATAAAAATGACAACATATAAATGACATATGAATAACATATACCTAAATAACAATAAATGAATTCAGATTGAACTGAGCATATCCCAAACAAAAAGAGATCTGCGGTATAAGATATTTAAATGTCTTTGCTTGCCCACCTAACTTAATAGAAGATTACAACACCAGATCTATATACCAAAACCTTTCCACAACTCAACCCATATAGGGATTAAAAGTTATCCGATATATACCCGAGCTCAGAGCTTATTGAACTTCATTTATATACTTTCTAAATACGCGAATTTATCTGCCTTAATCCTAATGAAATCACAGATTGCAATTATCGAAATGACTGTTATCCAATGGCGGGCAAATCGGTCACATTAAGTGGTTTTTATAATCGAAGGGTTTGTTACAAAAACAGCAGAACTCGCATTTTCATCCTTTTTTGTTTTTTGCATCTCTAAAATCTATGGCTCAAGAGCATTCGTTTGCTATAACTTTTTACAAAAAAACACTAAAGCATAAAAAGCTTAGCCGGAAATACCGCGATTTTACAAAAACAACATAAATTAGGTACATTAATTTTTACAAAACGAAACAACTCCATAGAAGTTAAGATGTTTTTGTAAAAAAAATCACGTTGACACTTGTCAAAAATTGGGGAAGATGTTGTTAGTTCAAATGACAAAGTATTTATTATTCCTATTTATTTAAGTTGACATTGAATATTTTTTTTTTTTTAGTAAGTAAAAATAGTAATATTTAAATGATTTCTATTTCTAATCTTAAATTGTTAATGAGTTGACATTGAAAATTTTATTGTAGGTAATTTTTTTTTTCTTGTTATTTTAGTTTATCACGATATCATGAATTTTGATGATGATGTTGTGAGTTTGTGAGTTATTTGTATGTGTTACTTGTATTATGAATATTATTATTATTTTTTTTGTAAACATTTTATCATATGGAACGATTTCAAACACAATGTAAATTGTTTGTGAAATAAATTGAATTGAATTAAATTGAATTGAATTGTTCACAGCGCTATAAAGAGAAAAAAGAAGGAAAAGAAAGAAAATGTTGTAAAAAACAAAAAAGTTAAGGCATTGGAGCACCATAACCATATAAATCAGTTGACCCTACCTGCCAGAAAAATGGGCCCAAACGAAACGAAATGAAGATAATAGCTGAAGTGAATATTGATACAAATTTTGTTTCTACTAAATAATAAACCATTTTTTTTTTATTTTCTCATACATATTTTTTATTATTTTACAAATACAGCTTAACTTCACTTTTTTAGAAAAACTGTGTAGTTTTTGTATTTATTGAAAATAAAATTGAGCGGCTTATGTAAAAAACCCTTCAATCGGTTAGTTATAGAATCGATTAGTTACAAGTTTCAAATATGACTCGATTATTATGCTAATTAGATTTTTGTGTTACACTTGCTTTTAAAAAATGTTTATTACGACTACTTTTGATGTGAATACAAACGAAGTCACTTTTATGATGTTTTATGAAAATTTTGTTTATGGTTTTGTAAAAAAATAAATGCAGCTAATAATTGTTGTTAGAATGTTTGCGCAAAGATAATGAGATTGGTGATATGCTTATGTAAGTTAACACTCTTAACATCTAAATGTTGCCATTAAAAAAAACATCCCTAGGTTCTTGATTATTCTACCTGTTTCACATTTTTCTACTCAAGCATCGTATTGATTGGTGTCCAAGTAAAGTCTGGTAATATAAATAAACCTATACCTATATATTATATTTTAATAGTTTGTTAATTACCTGTGTAAATAAAGTTGTATTGACCTAATCTATACATTAATATTAACCTTACCTTAAATGGAAAACACCTGTAGAGATTACCTGGCATTAGCAATGTTTGTGATTAATCTCAAGGGAATCGTAAGGGTCGTGGAAGATCCCCTATTCCCCCATTAAGATTGCAAAATCAACCGAATAATTGCCGATATACGGTATTTGGCATTTTAGCAGAAATCTGAGGGGCAATTCTTGTAATTTTAAGAACATTCACAGTCTGATCTCAAGTTTCAATCTGTCAAAAATACCTTTTAATTTCCCTACATTTTTGACAAGTTTTTGACATATGTTTGTAGCCGAGATGAGACTGCGACCAGATTTTGAAAGTTTTAAATTACGAGAATTGGCCTTCAGATAACATACTGTACCTTCTATTGGAGGTTTCCAAAGGTAAAAGTAAGATTTTTTAAAACTTTTTACCATCTAAAGGTCATTATTATAAACCCACGTGACGATTAGGAGTCCAACCACTTAAAGACTGTTGCTGATAAATAATAAGCAATTCTCCGTATATATTAAAAATAGCACGAACCGTTACTCAATCATAAAAGTTCCAGCACGTGGCACAGATTACGCCAATTTATACCACAATATACGCAGCACAACCCCTCTTAATCCCTCTAAGCCGAAATAAAACTACAAATATTAAGCCACAGAGTAAAAAGAACAGCACAATAAGACAACAAAGGTCTAAGGTCAGGGACATACGAGCCTCATAACACAAATTATCAGGGCTGACCCCAGATAAATTGGAACTATTAATTACGACGCGGTACTGAAACAGGGTAGGTTTTAGGTTATTGTTTGAGGCTGGCGTGAACAACCCGTCCGTTGTTGTTGTTCGCTTTTTATTGCAAGGATTTTCCACATTCTATTGTCTGTTAAGTGATTTTTTTTTTCATGTTTTTCTATACTGCTTTTATGTGCGTAATTAATTGATCAATGATGTGTTCTCAGTAAATTTGTTTGGTGGCAGAACTTATACGACATATGTACATATGTCGTATAAGTTCTGATGATTTATTTTTTGACATATTTCAATGCTTTATCAACATTACGAATTAAAAAATATATATTAAAACATATTCTTTACTATATACCAAAAAGAATAAATATGTTTGATTGCATATAATATAGGTACAAAAATCAGCGGGGTGATTGCGTAAACACAATCAATGCCTTTTATTATGAAAATTCAAAAATATTCATTGCGTGATGTTGTCGAGCAGACAAATTATCAAGCATATGAAGCATATCGCTTAAAATTATATATCATTTTATATTATATATCACATATATTATATTATATCTTTATAATTATATATTCTTTTTCATTATTATATATTTTTAAAATTCGTCAAATTGTGATTGAAAGTGGGTTATGCAATTGGGGTGCAGTAATGTATGTAAAGCTTTAAACTGAAGAAAATCTTATTATTTTTTTTATTAAGTAATTACTTGCACGATAGTCACAGATTTGTGCCAACCCTGCGAGAAAAATAAAACTCAGAACATATAAAATAACCTCACATTTACCAAGAACACCCAAGTAAATATTCACACATAAATATGTGACATTGAGATTTGCCCTTATCATATTTATGTCGTAAATCACTTCGAGAGAGATGCGTTGCTGCTGAAAATTGAGCCGCCTTACCACAGAATAGCCTATTGTGTACTTCTCAGCATTAAATTGATTTTTATTTAGCGTTTCATTTGTATATCCTACATAATCAACAAATAATTTTTAATTTAAAATGATTTTAATAAAAGATAAAAGAGGGATAACAATTTTGTTTAGAAGCGTTTACAATTTATCGGATTTACGATTTTGTTGTTGTGTAATTTGAAATGTTCGTGTTTAGAATAAAACATCTCTCACATGCGCAGGGGTGAAATAGAGATTCTTATCGACACTAAAATTTATCGTTTTTATTGTTGACCGAATGATAATTATGACGATTAAACTAAAAAAAACAACAAAAATAAATACTAAAAAGAATGAACTTTCAAAAAAGTTCTCACTTTGACACCGCATTCTAAAATCAAATTCCGGGCTGTCAGTTACAGATATGGCGGCAACTCGATATCGAAACTCGTTGACATGGCCAGTTCCGTCCTTTTTCTAATATTAAAAATCCTCGGCTAGATATTTATTGCCACTTTTATTTTTATGACACTACAACACCGCGATGCCGTCAAACTTTCGGAAATCTGATTTCCGTTAGTTTTTTTTGCTTTACGAATTCGGTTTCGACGTTCTATTTATATCTGAGGGGCAATTCTCGTAATTTTTAAGAACGTTCACAGTCTGATCTCAGTCTCGATCTGTCAAAAATACTTCAAATTTTCCTACATTTTGACAAGTTTTTGACATTTGTTTGTCGCCGAGATGAGACTGCGACTAGATTTTGAACGTTTTAAATTAGCAGAATTGGCCTATGATATTCAAATTTAATATTTTCTATTGGTTCCGAAGTAATCTGAGGTGACAGATATTTCAGAATAGCTGTCTGGCTTAATTCCGTATTACGTATTTAAATGTAAAACAGCTGTCGCGACACATCCATTACGCTCTGAAATTCCGATTGCACGTGAATTTAGGAATGTGTTGGAAGTTTGGTCGAAACACGAAAGTCATTATCATTATCCTAAATCTCAGGCAGTAAAATTAACTGAAAAGTGTAATGTTGCATTAGATTTGAAAATAATATCCTCATAAAAATAAGTGACGGCTGAACAATTTATTGTAATTATTTTTTTCGATAAAATCTAAACTATATTACACTTTTTATTCAATTTTAATGGCGATACTACGATAAAACAACTATTTCAAAACTGATGAAATATTCAAATATTACAAAATTAACGTGACTCAAACCGAAATTAAATTAAATGGGACTTGAATTTACTAAGCACTTAGTGCTGGTCACATTTATGCTCGAAATATTTGAACTGAACAGTATGGACAATTTGGACATCGCAATCGTCCGACGTCGACTAGCAAAATAGAATATTCTGCTTCGTTTTGGTACGAAAATTCTGAAATTTTGGAGCAAATATAATTTGAATAAATATTGAACGATAAAGTATACACATTTTGCCAATTATATAACCCAATCAAGTTATTTCTGTCAGATACAAGTTGAACGGTCAAAGACGATATTGTAACTTTCACGCTTAGGAGATAGGTAGTTGCAATTTATTCTTTGACCTAATGGGTCCAAGGTTAGGCCTAAGAAACCAGGGCCGTCCAAAAGCGCGCTGGGTTGATGATATAGTCAAATCGTAGGAAACACCTGGTTGAGAGACGCACGGAACCAAGATGTATGTGTATATATGTATATGTGTATATATGTATATATGTCAGGCCTGTTGGTCTAGTGGTTAGTGACCCTGACTGCTATACCGGAGGTCGTGGGTTCGATTCCCACCCAGGACAAATGTTTGTGTCATGAGCACGATCATTTGTTCTGTGTCTGGGTGTAATTTATCTATAATATTTATGTGTTTAGAAATATATAAGTATGTTTATCAGTTCGCACCTTCGGTAGAACAAGGGCACAAATGTATCCCTTCCTTAAAATTAAAATTAATTGAAAAAAAACTAAAAGTTCTTAATTCTTGTTAACTATACGCCTAAAAAGGATATAGTATATAGTTTATATCATGCAAAGAAGAAAAACTTTCGAGCAATATTAACAGAGCAAGACCTCACTGAATGCAATAAAATATCTTAAAATAGCTCTCCTGTAAAATAGCAAAAACTGCAATTATGCCCTTGTTCTACCGAAGGTGCGAGTTGTCTAGTACCCATAACACAAGCTCTGCTTAGCTTGGGACTAGATGGCGTTGTGTGATAGTTGTGGAATATTATTATTATTATTATTATTATTATGTATGGTAGAAGAACGGGGACGCCTATACCCGGCAGTGGGTGATTCCAGGCTGAAATGATGATGATAATGATGCTTTGCAATTTGTGCAGACGTCCGACTGGCAAAACCAACTTGGTCTGTGCCTACATCTGCATCTAAATGCCCTTCTGACCGCCAACCCTGAATGTGATATATTTGCGGATGAATGGAGTAAAATTATGCGTATATGTTTGGTGTTCTGTGAGAGAAAGTATGCAAGAGAGTCCACTGTGCCATGTTAGTTTTAAATTAAACTATATCTAACATAGTTATTGTCAACGTAAATTGTCTCTATCTTAATTAATGTAATTGGTGTTGTACCGTTTTAATTAGCACAGTGTGTGTGTGTGTGTGTGTGTTTGTCACAGTGTTAGTTATCATACTCCTCCGAAACGGCTGGACCGATTTGTATGAAATTTTGTGTGCATATCGGGTAGGTCTGAGAATAGGCCAACATCTATTTTTCATACTCCCTTTTTTTTTTTTTTGCAAAACGACGTTTGCGGGGCAGCTAGTCTAATAAATAAAATTCTCGTGTCACAGTGTTAGTTATCATACTCCTCCGAAACGGCTGGACCGATTTGTATGAAATTTTGAGTGCATATCGGGTAGGTCTGAGAATTGGCTACTATCAATTTTTTATTTTTGAAAAACGACGTTTGCGGGGTCAGCTAGTAAATAAATAAATCTGATCCGTTCCGTCTTTATTTGGGTCACCGTCCATTAACGACAAATGACAACAGAGTCTGATTTAACTCGATTAGAAGCGAAAAAAAAGAGACTGTCAATCTCCCTTCTCGCGCATTTTGCTCTTAAGGCAAATTGATTCAATTTTCAAGGCGGTAGCTCTACAGCCGTATTGCTATCACGTCGCTGAGTAATGAACCTTATCTCCTTGTATTAAGGTCGCCGTGAAGCTGGTGTTGCTGACTGAAGCACAAGCGGGTCTGTTTTTTCATCGGATGTGATTAAAGGAGTGCTTGTTTAATTTCCTGCTTTAAGATCAATCTTTACATTTTCATGAAGATTTTAGTGTTTTGTTTTAATTAAAAAGTTGATGTTAACGGAATTTAAAAATCGAATACATAATTATTGTCATTGAAAGTAGTTTCATTACAACTTTTTTTTCCAGTGATAAACTATTTACTTACCTAAACTCTCGGTGCGCGAATCCGACTCGCTCTTGACCGGTTTTTTATACTTTAATAAAGAAAAGTAGTAAGTGCTCTACTCAACAACTAATCTTTATTTTGCTTTGTCAACAGGTAAGGCCCTGACATCAAGTATATATTCGTTTACTAGTAGTTCTTTCGTAGTATATTATTTTTCACAATACTGGGTAAGATTGCACCTTCGAGAAAAGCTTACAATCCAAACAAGTTCGTTCAAGATCAACAACACAATAAATGTTATAGAGGCAGAAAGTGGGAATTTGTCGTAATTCCTTAGTAGGAAGCGGGAATTACTCGTGATTCCCGTCAGTAATTCCCAGGGTATTGCGACACGCGTTTCGGTCCTTGTGAGAACGACAAATCTAATATTGACACTGCTGTTATCGCGTTATTGGGTGTGCATTGTCTTGAGACTTAAGATTAATGAGAAATGGCGCGATAATTACGTAAAGGATTCATAAGACACGGGAATGTAATTTTTTAAGGTCAAGTAATTGGAATTTTGTCAATCTGTGCCTTCGAAGCAGATAAATATCTACAAGGTGTAACAGAATAAACGCAAGTCGATTTCAGTAACTTTTAATGTAGGATTTTTAAAAAAAAATATGTATTTTTTTTCATACTAACTGCCGATTAAGCCAAATAAAATTAAACCTTATCTCAAGGTAATAAGACTCAATTTTAAATGCACAAAGCAATGCTAGTGTCAACATGATTTTCTTAATAAAAAAGCAAGCTTTAAAAAAAATAAGTTTCGGTTATTGTATTATGTTTTTAACTCAATACTCTAATTGGGGTGTATGAGGTCTTGCGTTAAATATGTTACACCTTGTATAATATCGCCACTTACTGCTGTATTAAACGGATTTATATTGTAGTCAACTCAGCCTATTGCAGTCCACTGCTGGACATAGGCCTCTCTCAGGCTGCGCCACAACACCCTGTCCTCCGCCTTCCTCATCCAGTCCATTCCAGCCACCTTTTTTAGGTCGTCCGTCCATCTAGCTGGGAGGCGTCCTACACTACGCTTGCCGATACGCGGTCTCCACTCAAGGACTCGTCTGCTCCACCGGCCATCGGTCCTTCGACAAACATGGCCAGCCCACTGTACTTCAGTTTGCTTACTGTGCAAGCTATGTCGATAACTCCGGTTCTTTTCCGGACAATTTAATTCCTGATTTTATCCTTCAAAGAGACTCCGAGCATAGCTCGCTCCATAGCGCGCATATTGCGCGTATATTGTAGTAATTAATATAAATTGCGTACTTCAAAGAACTGTCATTAAAATAAGTATTATACGCACACACAGTTGGAGCAAGCTATGCTCTATTCATGTTGTCTTAACAATTTAATGTTCTTCCTGCCATAAAAATAAATAAGATATCTCCATTTAAGACCAGGAACTGCACCGTTTAAATCTTTATTACCCCAAAGAAAATAAAACAAAAACTTTATACACTTGGCAAATTGCTTCACGGATTCAAATTATAGGAAACTAGCGGCCTGTCCCGGCTTCGCACGGGTGGACATTTATTTTTTAAACATTTTATTTTTTTCTTGCAATTAAAATAACCTATATTAATCAGTGATAATGTAGCATTCAAATGGTGAAAGAAGTTTTAAAATCGGTCCAGTACTTTTTGAGCCAATTCGTTACAAACATACATACAAATCTTTCCTCTTTATAATATTAGTATAGAAGTATAGAAGAGCGATTTGGAAAGCGTCGGGGATAAAAGTAAACTAATCTAGCTCCACTGCGAATCCAAACTAATATTTGAAAAATCAAAATTTTATCTAAAATAATAGAAATTCAATTGTGTCTCATTAGCCACAGTTGAGTTATTATAGCGAAAGTAACCCTGTATGTTTGTCTGTGACATTTTGACGCCTTAACGACAGAACCGATTTCGAAAAAAAAAAAAAATAATTGAGGAAATTTGGCACCCCGGGTGATCATGACATGGGTTAGACATAGAGACTTCTTCTTCTTCCTATTAGCGTACCCATGGAAAAAAGGTTAAACATTTTAGCCCAAAATTCAGCTGCGCGAATTCCGCTCACTGACGTAGTCATAAGATCATCAAGTGCAGCAGTGCTATTATGTAAAAATCTCACGGTGATAACTTAGGTGAAGTGAGCGTAAAGTGACTGTCATTCCACCTGATGTTGTTGATGATGTGCCCCTATTGATAGCTGACTTCACGCTCACTTCACTTATGTTATCACCGTGAGATTTTTACAGAATCGATCGGCAGTACAGGTGACATGAGGCCTGTTTTTTTTCTGTTCTGTGCATGAGGCAGCGGCGGCCCTAAGAATTATTTAAAGTAGTGCAAAATCTTAAAGTGGCGATCCTATGTATCATGTTCTTATGATATATGCCTGTGCAGTTGCTTACACGGATCAATGGGATATTAGGTATAATATAGACTACCTTTGCCCGCGACTTTGTCCGCGTGGACTTAGATCTATCTCAGCCTCTAATAAAACGCAACATAAGTTTAGTTTGTCTGTTCGTAAGTGGCGGCCGTTGTATGTTATGTGGCGGCCGTTATTTGGCATCCATTGTATGGTGGCCGTTATGTGGCGGCCGCTGTGTGGCGGCCGTTATGTGGCGGCCGTTATGTGGTGGTCATTGTGTGGCGACCGTTATACGGTGGCCGCTGTGTGGCAGCCGTTGTGTGGCGGCCGTTGTGTGGTGGCCACAAGTCTTTTAGGAAGCTGTAGCGGTACGGAACTACCAATGTTTATTGTTTATTGCTATCTTAAACGGTAACACCAATTACATTAATTAACACAGATAATGAAACAGGTATGGTATACAAAAATATTTCAAATACTAACATTATAGGTAATAGAGGACACCATAGTATAAACTCTCTTCTTCTTACAAAATATCAGATTTACACGCATAATTCTACTCCATTCATCGACAAACTGATCACATTCAGGATTGGTGGTCAGGAGGAAAAGCATCCTTAAATTACACACTAGGGACTCAGCTCTGGCGACAGTTTTAGATGACGGCGGCGCAAACAGATTGTGTCGACGGCTTTGGCGATGTCCGATGTATTTGTCGAGAACAAATAGCCGACAGAAAAGATCGTGGAGTTCGGGACTGTCGATGCATCCTCTAAGAATTTGGCAGGCTACTGTGAGCTGTTGAAAGCCATGTCTAACCTCCAACGAGTTGAAGCCCAAACTCTTGGAAGGTTTTTAGTAGGGTACATGTAAGGAAAGACGTGTATTAATAACAAAAATGAACTTGCGCACTCAATAATGGGCCCCCGGAAACGGTCGCTAGCACATAGTGACGTAGCGACAAGGGCAGGACATGTCCTGAGGTGCTTGAGGAGTGGAGGGGTATTCCAAATGACCCCCTCCTTTGGAATACCCCTTTCAAAACAATCCCAGAGCCCGGAAGATGGTCAAGATCCCTACGAGCGCTTACTGGAATACTTCCTTCCTCCAAGCAAGTTTCCTCTTGTAAATCTCCACTCAAGCCGGCCAATAAAGGCAAGAAAAATGTGGGAGCTGTGTTCCTCGTCAGTGTTCACTCCAGCCGGCCAATTAAGGCAAGCCAGAGGTGAGGAACAAGATTATAACTGGGAGATAGGGTCTGTGGGGTCGCTACTGTCCAACAGCTCGCCACATGCTGCGCTGCGGGTTTCTGTATCTCTCTTGGTCTAGCTCCTCACACCAGACCTGTTCCAGCAAGGTAAACTCTATCGGCACAGGCCTAGAGTTTGGAGCGCGCAAGCCCCACCACGAGGTTATTACTATTATTACTTATTCCCGTGGGATAATTTCCAACATCAACGCAGCTGTCATTTGTGGATCTTTGACAGTCGTTACGGGTAGTCAGAAGCCCGAAAGTCTGACAACCAGTCTTACCATAGTTGGGAAAAGGGCGCAGCCATGGGCTAAAGCTTAATTCTATACATTGTAAAGAGAAAAAGGAGAAATGTCTAGAATTTTAGATAGATTGACCTTTCGTGTTTCGCTAATGGGGTATCCCAGACTGTATTATTGTTATGGCCAGACGTGCAGGCGGGCAGATGATGCTCGCTGCTTTAATGTGCACGATTTGTAATAGAACACCGGTTTCGTGTGGCCGAAAGTGTAGTTCGGATTTTTAAGTTTTTAATGAAATTGTATCTACAATAATTAAATATCGTTTGTGTGTTTCTGTTCAGAGTTGACTTCTGATTAATTTGATCCTTTCATAACAGGTGTGGCCTAGCCCAAAAAGAGCTTAAGGCTTAGCTTTTCAATTAAGATTTTAATTAAGATTTTGTATGTTCAGGAAATATGAATTTATTGTAGTTTAGGTTTGAATGTTGTACTGTTATTTTTTCTTTCTTTTTTTGGTAGCTGTGTTGTGTTGTTCACACTTTCTCCAATCTGTTTTTAGAATTGATGACATTTAATTGGCTGTCAGTCTCACATAAGTACAATTTTTTATTCTGTTTGTAAGTCATCCATAGTAAATAAATAAATTAATTAAACAAAAGCACGCGCCGCATAACCACCATTTATACGGATTTGTTAATAGAAGAATAGACAAAATGACAGATCATAGAAGGATTTCTACCGTCTTATGCATGTAAAGATAAAGAGAAGAAATGTCTATTCTTCAGTCGATAAAAGTCTACAATGTCAAGGATTACAACCGATTTGTATCTACTTCTGACTTTTGGGGAAGAAACATTTAACAAGTGTCAAATAGCCTACATCATAGTGGACTTAGACAAGAATCTATATTGATTTTAAAATTAGCTCCCCGTTGCTATGGAAAGAATAAATGTCTTAGAAACGTGAGTCTACGGATCGCCCCGTGCTCTAGCAGAAGAGATATCGAGTTGATTAGAAAGAATTTTGTCTATTCTTGGTAGAATAGAGATAGAATTGGTCATGCTAAGTGAGCTGGAATAGACCAATTTCCACTTCCTTTAAGTTAAGGATGTTAGTAACTTTATCTGTGGAATAGCTTAAGCCGTGAGAAAGATTGGCCATTCAGCAAGGTTGACAACTTGGCTGATTACCATTTAAGTTAGTAGAGCGCCAACTTGGCCACCAATTTCTGGAGCCAGGTGAAAAAATCCTGAATATTATGAAAAAAATTGTTTAACTAAGTATGAAAAATCGCTGAATATAAGACATGGTCGGTGATTCAGATAGCCCCTAGAGAGAGGCTTTGGCTTTTTGCTCGGCTTCTTATTATAATATTATGCTTATAAGTGGTTATATGTATTTGTAAATATTTAACTTGTAGCATCGCCTTTGATGAGTCTGTGATGGTGTTATAATTGGACGTGTAGTAACGGGCCATCCTGTATATTACTTTTGGCCAAGCTCTGTTTTATGGTACCAGCTTAATACACACCAAATCCATGGATATAAATCTTCTGTATGAGGATATTCCTGACATTGTAGGTAGCCAGACAGTACGGGTATTTTCTAAAATTAATTGGTGGCGAAAATCTCGCCTTTCCTGAACTTTACACACAATTTAGTCTCCATTACGTTTTCACACGGCTTCCCTTTTGGTCTGCTAATTAATTTATGGCGAGCCGCGCTTTCACTTTTACTCCTGATTTTTTTTATATGTAAGTACTTTTTCAGAGAGACGCCTTTATGTAGTAAGACAACGCGTCCATTTTAAATTGATTTTAAAATATAATTTAGCCTTACGTAACTACTAAAAAGTAAGTATGTTTCTATAAAAAAAATTGTTGTGGATGTATGAGACTTACTTATTGCATTTGTTTAACATGAAAAATAAAAACTTTTTACAAAAAAAAAAAACGACTTTAAAAAAAACACCACAAAGTGAAAAATAACTTTGAAAATCGGTCCACAATTGGCGGAGTAATCGCGTAACAAACACACACAAAAAAAAACATACAGTCGAATTGAGAACCTCCTCCTTTTGAAGTCGGTTAATAAAAGAGACGATGACCTCTAAGTTTGTTTCGGCATTTATTTTTTTTTGTTAAGCTAGGAAACGCCTGCGCCAGCTATTATAATTTTTTGAGACATTGGCCTTACACAATTTCCGTAAGTAAAAAAATAATTTCATCATTTCAATATTTACCTATCTATTTACAAAATAAAGTAAAATCATGATAGGTATATGGTATACTCGTACTTGGTATTTCTCTGTGGACCCGGTGGATGACATTCAAGCAATTTACATAATTATATGCAGTCTTTCTTGTTTATTTATCAATCTTGTGTCATGTTTTCAGTTAACAGCAACTCCTAGGAAATCACACACTATTTTAGAAGTAGATATGGGTCTTTTTAATAATATATTATAATACCAGCTTATTATTGTCCCGCTGCAGAATAGGCCTCTTCTCATACACAGAAGAAGTGCATTGATAATCCTCGCTTGCTCTTGAGCAAGCGAGCAAAAATCGATAACCCATCAAGACGGGTTATCGATTTTAGACTTATATTAACTGCAAGTCCAGGTTTGCTCACGATGTTTTTTACCCATGTCAGTAATGACTAAGGTAAACTCAGAAAGTACATATGAATCGAAAAAGTCACATTGGTACTTGCCCGGATTTGAACCCATAACCTCTTGCACGAGAGGCGAGGCCTAAGCCACAGGATCATCAAGACATAGGAAGTGGTGAAGGGCGGGCGTTTTGGAGGACTGTCTTTTGTCATCTTGACGTTCGAAAAGAGCTGATTCTCAGCCTAGTTTGAATAAATGACTTTTAATTTTTTTGTCATGTTGTTTAGGCTTTTTTGAGTTTCTTTAAAAGTATACTTCTAAAGCTTGGCATTTCCACCTCTCTCTGTAAAAAGCCATGAAAAAAGGCCCATTGAATGTTTTACAGCCTTTATTTATAACAGACAGACACTGAAGGGCGCTGTTATCGTGCATTATCCCTTATTCGGTCACGGTGTTAACTATCCCAGAATCCGGCTTATCTCTTGATTAACTCGATAAGCCGTTGACGCAGAACAATTTAATTTGAATTAGCGATACGGTGTGTAAACGAGGTAGATGAGATATCGTGGTTTAGAGAGAGATTGTCACACACGCATGAACGATAGAGGCAAATCTCTACCAAGCCGAACTTAACTAAGAATTACTTCTGGGAAAACATCAGAATTAAAAAAAATCATGATATTTCGCGTGGGAGTCATTCTCGTATATTCCTCTTCGTTGGGGTTAGAGTAGGTATACGTGACGTGATGAGGTTGTGTAGAGAAATTGCAGTATTTAATCTCTGGGTAGTGTTTTCTAAAATTTAGCTTACAAATATAGAAATTCTCCTCCTTGTTGCTGTAATTTTTACAGGTTTATCAGATTACACAAACAGAAAACAGAGGGGCAATTCTTGTAATATTAAGAACATTCACAGTCCTCAGTGTATCTGTCAAAAATACCTATAATATCCCTACTTTTTGACAAGTCTTTGACATCTGTTTGTCGCCGAGATGAGCCAGTGACTAGATTTTAAACGTTTTAAATTACGAGAATTGGCCTTCTGATGTATTAACAGTAAAGTATTGTCAGTTCTGTTATGTTGTCTATTATGTGTCAATATTTCATCTAAAAAAAAAACAAAGCTAAGATGACAACGGTAACAAATTTTTAATTTTATCTAAATACAAACAGACAACATAATAATTATGTTTAAACAGCAGTCGCTTTACAAGTTTACACGGTATTGCAGATAACAACACTGCAAAGTTAAAAGTTGTCAAAAGTCTGTACAATATTGTCTCCACGTAATATCTTATGACGTCATTGTATGAAAGTTCTATTTTATCGAATTTGATAAAGTGAAGTTGATTGATAGCGGCCCTGAAACTTTTATCTCGTATATATTTTTACACTACTTTGCTTTCGTTATTAAAGTTTGACTTTTAGTGTAAGTAAATCTTCGAATATATTTATTATTCAACTGCGGTGAAACCCAAAAAGAGGGTAATGTATTTGTAAAAGCTTTTCTACGCGGGAATCTGACACTAACAAAATCTCCATCTCGTAAAATATAGCAAGACCTAAATAAGATTTGTATATACATTAAGATTTGTCACCAACCACTTAAAATATTTCACATACCAGCACAGTAGGACTGTCATTAATATTAACAGACCCAAAATATAATAAAATAAAAGCAAGATTTATATAAACTATAAATAATTATAGTTGTATTATTTACGAAATATCTTTGATTAATGTTTTGTTTATTCAAGCCATTTCGTCATCTATTTTTCATGTCAACTTAACTGGTTATAAATTTTCAAAGTTATGTAAGGAATGTGAATATATTACGAAACTTGCACCCTGAATGGAGTGTGAAAGTTAAAAATTGGAATTGTGGAATTTTGGTTTACCTTGGAATTCTCGCTGACAAAGTATAACAAGAAACAAAAAAAAAAAATTGCTATCCCATACTTTTTTACCACGTAGGACTGTGTAAATTTTCTATGAAACAATTTTTTTTTTGACAACCTTCGAAAAATTTCAATGCTATTAGAATCATGTGCTGAATTCATGGTTAGAGTATGCGCGTCGATGTTAAGCCACCTTATATGTTCAATATTGAAGGGCCTCGACCTGGAAATATTTGCAAATCAGCTACGTGGTGGCAAGGCAGATTGCCCATTGAGGTCTAGATATAAAGGGTGAAATTGAAAACATGCGACAAACCGAAATGGGAGCTTGTACTCATCATTATGAACAACTTTTACTAAGGGACCAAAGCTGCAAACGCGAAAAAAAATCAGCTGTTCCCTACATTTTGACGAGTTATGCGAACATAAACGTAGGGAACAGTTGATTTTTTTTTCGCGATTTCAGGTTTCTTCCCATAGTAAGTTATTCATAATGATGAGTATAATCTCGCATTTCGATTTGTCGCATGTATTCAATTTCACCCTGTATAGTGGTAGGCCATGAAATCTGGGTACTTAATTACAAGCAATTTTCGATATTATCTTCACAATCTTTACCAGGGCGTCAGTAACAAAAGGAGTTAAGAATAACGGCGGCAGGTCTATTTTATTGTTATCTCTAAAACTATTCGTTACAATGTGTACGACTCTGCTAATTAGAAGCACTTTTGGGGGTTGGTTTCCAAGGCCAAAAACCTTTGAATGCTGAGAGGGTAGGTACTTTTAAAGTGTGCTTTGTGTTATACTTAATTGGAACTAGGGTCGAAAAGAGATGGTTTACGACCATGAACGGCTAAAAGGGAAAATCTCGACATCATTATGTTGAACATAATAATAGTCTTCTGACTGATTTTGGTCACGGCAGCCAATCTCAACGGAGATTAGCCAGGTAACACAGGTACACTCTCTGTTCCTTTACTCTCATAGTCCGATGGGACGACAATCCGACACGACCGGAGAGAGATCAGGCGCAGGACCGATGGCTTTACGTGCTTTTCGAGGCACGGGGGTATTGAACCACCAACTTCCAAACTCCGGGCTGTTACTAAGAAATTCCTAATGGAAAATTCAATAATACTGCCCGATCTGGGAATCGAACCCAGGACCCCACGCTCAGCAGTCGCGCTTGCAAACACAAGACCAACGAGGCAGTCTGCAGTCAACATAAAAAACATAAACAAGATTAGTGAACGCAGTTTGTTAAATTGTTGTAGGTAAACAGGGGATTCCTTTATCTTGATGTTCTTATGTTTCCTGGAACGACTCGCACTTTTGGCCGACTCTTGTAAAGCGAAGACCTCATTCACAGCTTTGAATTAGACCCTCCTATATAATGGAATTAGCTATCAAAGGTGAAATTAGCTTACGAATCTATTTATATGCCCATATTGGCAATACAATTACTACTATTGGTAAGGTAAATAATTTGTTTTCGTAATAGAGCTTTACAAGTACGAGCTATTCATATAGTTATTAGGGGGTATTCACGTAAATGAAAATGTTTTCGATTTCCATATGCATACAATTTGGTTAGATTTGGTACTAGGCATTTTGAGTACGACGACTGACCTCTTTCTCGAAGTTGGACCTACCTAACTGGACAGTTTGTCCTAGTTAAACACACTTGTAGAAGACAGAGAAGCCTTGGGCCTTATTAGAAGGCTAAAAGTCACCCAAAGGGCAATGGTGCGGGCTATGCTTGGAGTTTCCCTGCGTGATCGAATCAGAAATGAAGAAATCCGCAGGAGAACCAAGGCAACCGACACAGCCCGAAGGATTGCCAAACTTAATTGGCAGTGGGCAGGGCACATTGCTCGCAGAACAGATGGCCGATGGGACCGAAAGGTTCTGGAGTGACGACCGCGTACCGGAAGATGTAACGTTAGAAGGCCTCCCACAAGGTGGACCGACGACCTGACGGCCTTGTGAAGGCCGCAGGAAGCTGTTTGATGCGAGAAGCACTAAACAGGTCGAAGTGGAGGTGCTTGGGGGAGGCTTATCCAGCAGCAGTGGACGTCTTTAGGCTTAAATGATGATGATGATGATGATTTTGAGTAAAATAACAATAATTCTTATCGCACTGAACTTCTATTAATTAAAGCAGCAAGTAAACAACATTCAAGAACTTAGTCTAGGGGTGCGAAGTTAGTCTTCATTCAGCAGATCTCGACTTAACCCATTTACGTCTTCGAAGCGGGTGTGAAAGTTTTAGAGCTCAGACGACCACTCCGGTTATGATAATCCGACTTGATTATTCAATGATCCATTTTTAAAATTACTTTTGTATCTGCTTTAATCCAATTAATCCTACGGAAAAAGAAGTTTGTAAATCTGCTTTAAATCTGATTAACCCTACTTCAAAAGTAGTTCTGTATCGGCAATAATCCAATTAACTCTAGTTTAAAAGTAGTTCTGTATCTGCTTTAATCCAATTAATCCTACTAATACACACATCAAAAGTGTCTAGGGATCAACATATATTTTTGCAATAACTTTTCTCCTGATTGATATTAATTAAAATTTTCTTTAAGGATTCATCAAATAAAGTGTTTTCGTTTGTCACAGTAACGATAAACCAAGTCACCTTTGCATTAATAAAGAAATTTGCCATTTTCCTAATAAAGGGATTTTTGACATTTGAACCACTAACACAAAAGTTCGAAAAAAAGACTGAAATAACAGTTTTCTCTAAAATTTTATTGGGTAACTTAAACAATTAATAATCCGTGTTTCTACCGCGAACACTAACAACACAAGAACATCGGTTTGGCATACTCAAAATGAGTTCATCCAAATCACGCTGTGGAATGGCCGCCCATGTTCGTTGCAACAACAAAAAAAGGTCTTCTTGCGACTGGATACCCTCCATATTCGGCAGAGCTCTTCTCTGTAGCATATCCCATGCATGCTCAATCGGGTTCAAGTCTGGCGACTGAGCAGGCCAGGGCAGGACATTGATGTTAGCTGCGGCGAGAGTCTGTCTTACAACTCTTGCGGTGTGCGGTCGTGCATTATCATGCATTAACTGAAATAAGGGACCGATTTGCACTTGTAGAGGAACGATGACGTCTGATACAATCGTCTCAGCATAAATTTGAGCGTTGAGGTTGCCTCTGATCCAAATCAACTCAGTTCTTCCGCCGATCCAAATACCCGCCCATACCATGATGGTTCCACCACTATAAGGATGGACTTCCTGGCAGGATTTTAATCGCTGTTGGCGTCCAGGGGTTCTCCAGTGTCGTATACGTCTTGTATCCGGTCTCATACCAAAACGAGACTCATCAGAAAAGCACACGAAACGCCATTGTTCTTCTGCCCAATTTCTGTGTTCAAGAGCCCATTGATATCGAATCCTACGATTGTGCATTGCTATAGGTGGTACCCGTAGCGGTCTTCGGGAATGAAGGTTCACTTCATGCAAGCGGTTTCTGACTGTTTGGTCGCTAATTAAGTTCCCTGAAGAGTGATGAAGCCTCACGGCTAACATCATGGCGGTTATTGTTGGAGCTCTTCGAGTTAAGATTTGAATGTATCGGTCTTGTCTCCGTGTGGTGCAGCGATACCGTCCTCCATGGCGCTCAGCCACGGTACCAGTGCTTCGGTAACGTGTCCAAAGTCGACTGATAACACTCTGACTTGTATTCAGAGCTAAAGCCACAGTACGTTGCCGGGAACCAGCTTCTATCATTCCCACGGCTCTGAGCATTTCTTCCCTGCTTAAATGACGTCGCCGCTCCATAATAACGTTGGTTTTAATCAGTAGTAGGGAAACAGTAGCACTAATAATGTCTTCAATGCGTTGTATGTTTTTATAGGGAAAATATTGACAGCTGATTTTCATCTTTTACTCGAATTTGATTCACAGTTCCTGATTCAAATTATGAAATGCACCAAAAAGGATCCATATAAATTTATAAAATCATAAATTTATTACAAAGCCACATCTCAATCTCAAGAAATCCGCATAAAAATGCTTGATCCCTAGACACTTTTGATGTGTGTATTATAAATGTGAAAATGTATTTGTCGTGGTTTGTTTTTTTTCCTTTAACGCAGTAACGGAGTATAGGAGATACTTTATGAGCTATAAAGTGACATAAAAGCTACTTTAGAAAAATGCACGGTTGTTGTGGTACCTTTAGACCACGGGAGCAAAGCCACGGATAGTATAATATTCGGTACAAATGTGATTTGCAATTTAAACTAAGTCCTAAATGATAATAAATTCGTCGGACGTTGTATGTATATTATAATATTCTAAAGGTTAGGTAGGTAATACGGGCTGGATCCGCAACTGGGTCCGCAACTACACGTCAATGCGCGTATTTTGCGTACGGTATTCTAAAGGTTACAGAATTATTGTCGAGTAGTGTTTGAATAGTAATAGGCCAGTTTATGCCCAAATGTGTCTTTTTAGTGATTATGAGTTATTTCGTCGGTGTTTCACCATAAAAATATGTAGGTATTATACGAGTAAGGTAAGAAGAAGTTTTGTAATAGGGTGGTACCGTTGACGGTATCACATATTCGTGAAGAACTGTTCAAGAACCTAATTAGTGTTTTTACATAGCGTAACATCACGCCTGTATTTCATAAATGGTTAGACTAAAATATAGCGTTGAAAAATTTCTCCGCATCGCTGTCAACTGGAAATGTACCTAAGAGACTGGCGGCAATGCTTAGCCTCTGGCCAAGGTAAAAGCCAGCCCTTGGGGTCACCAGAAGTGTCCACCAGCCGTTGAGATTTCGATGAACAAACCATGAGGATTCGGACTCCATGATTAACCCAATTTCTACTTCGTTATGTAGGCATATGCAAAAACTATCTTTAATATTAAAAGTTGTAGAAGGAAAAACCTTTGGGAAATTTTCGTATTAACAGGAACACATGTTTCACGATACGCACTATCACAAAACCTTATCAACGTTATCAGTGTCGATATTATTTTAAGGTTTAATCGATTTGATAAGAGGCTAATCCTGATTACTTAGAGCGATGCCACATGGGCGTTACCAATGCGTTGCGTCGTCGCTGCGTAGTGATTTCGACGCTCTGTGAGAGCCGTACCACATAGTGCGGTGCGGCGCCGCACAGCACTTAATTTTATACACTTTCGTAGAGATGGGCAAGCCAACACTTTTTTCATCTCCGCTGCGGTACCGCGACGCCGCCGTAAGAACGTTGCGATGCCGCACTGCCCGTGTGATTGACAGTGCAGTGAGATGTTTTGCGCCGTTCCGTGTGGAACGATGCTGCGATGTCGTAACGCAACACAGCTTATCCCGACGTCGCACCTTGACGACATCGATATTTTAAAATACACTGCGTTGCGCGCCGTTGCCGCTCCGTCGTCTCACCGCCTCACGATGTTGAAATTTTGTTAACATTAGTAGGATAATTTTACAAATTTTAATTTGATCTTGGGCTTTAACATTTATTTATTGATTTATTTTAGGATCTTTAACAAAAGATGTACACTAAACATAGGACGAAAAAGTATTTGGTAGGTGTAGGTACTCATTCAATTACTGGATACCACAGCATGCACAATAAAATGAACAACTAAGCTAACAAATTAAATACCTAATACATAATAAAGGAAAAATTTAGACAATGGAACATAAAAACACAACCAATTCTGTGAAATATTAAAGAATAATAAAATATCTATCACTAGCTGCGCCCCACGGTTTCACCCGCTTAGGTTTGATCCCGTGGGAATATCGAGATAAAAAGTATCCTATGTGTTATTCTGATGTATAAACTATATTACTGTAAAGTTTCATCAAAATCCGTTCAGTAGTTTTTGCGTGAAAGAGTAACAAACATCCATCCATCTTCACAAACTGTCGCATTTATAATATTAGTAGGAAGTAGGATTAACATAAAAACATAAAAATAAAAACATTGAAAAACAAACAATTAATATTCTAATCAGTAATATGGCTCTCAGTGTGTTAGTGTTACACAGACCAAAATTCTATTGTCATGATAATCACTAATCAGTCTATAATTTTCCCAATGCTGGTACACAGGCCTCCTCTCTGTGAGAGGGAGTGGGCCGTAGTCCACCACGGGGGCCCAGTGCGGATCGGTAGATGTCACGCATCTCTTCGAATTTTTGGTTCTAGGCATCTCGGTTTCCTCACGATGTTTTCCTTCACCGTTTTGAGAGCAGTGGTGATGAAATAATTTACATAAAGTAAATCACCAGACTTTAAATATATGTCTGTTTATTGTAAATGTCCTTGTTTCTCAGTGCCTTGATTACACGTAAATATGATTAAAATATGTTGGGCTCTGACAAGTTTGAATATTTAAACCATAATTATGAAAGTTAGGATCCTCATTTATCATTATTGCATACCGCCTGCTATCCGGAGACAGAGTTGAAAAGTTTTAGTCGAGTGCTTGTGATTTTCTAATTTAAGTACTCGTTCCTATCTGTCTTCACATTTTAACATCCTTGATTTTAACTGAAATAACGTCATCAGTGCAAATAGTATGCTCTATTACAATTAATCAAACGTACATTTGGAACCGTGCACCTAGCTTTTGACGTTTCATAAGTGCCCATGTAGGCTTATGTGAAATAAAATATTTTGATTTTGATTTTAATCTGTCCAGCGTTTTCCCAACTATGTAGGGGTCGGCTTCCATTCTCACCAGATACTGCTGAGTACCAGTATTTTACATGAAGCAACTGCCTGTCTGACCTCCAGAACCCAGTTACTGGGTAATACGATACCCTTTGGTAAGACTGGTTGTCAGATTATCGGGCTACTGACGACCCGTAACAACTGCCAAAGATCCACGAATGACAGCCGGGACCAACGGCTTAACGTGCTTTCCGAGGCACGGAGGGGTCTCGAATAGTCTTGATATGTAAAGATGGTCACCCATCCACGGATCAACCGTGGCAAGCGTAGCTTAACTTGATCGATCGACTCGTGCGGCTATTATTATTTAGCCACAAGTCTCTCAAGCTATAGTACAATGGTATCCCAAATAATGACTCAATCGCCTTCAAAGAGAAGGGTAGAAGCTAAATTGATAATGAAATTGAATGAATTTAAGCTAAGTGAGAAGATTTTAACTAAAGTGGAAGTCCCTTTTAATTAAATTTCCTCGTTTATCTTAAATTCCAAATATAGGTGTCGATCTCCCTTGTCCTGTAACCTGAAGATACTTATGTTTGAGCATCTGCGCTGAGCATTGGGTAAGCAGTGGTGGCCTAGATATTATTTATACAAAGTAACGCCTGGGTTCGAACCTACGACCTACATCTGTAGGCCTTAGGTTCGAACAGACAGGCGATTTACTCTCTATAAATAATTTATTCGCCACTGTCCTCAAAAAGGTGAAGGAAAACATCGTGAGGAAACCCGCGGGGCAATTGCGTAACACATTATCAATCGGAATCGGTTTCATTTTGACATTTCCACAGCATCCATTGCGTTATTTACGTGTTGAGCAGACAAATTTTTCGGACTTATGAAGCAATGGATTAGCAATTTGCTTAATAATTCATATTCCGATGGATAGTGTTTTGCTCAATTAGGGTGCCGCATGTCTTAGAACCAAAAAAATCGAAGACGTGTAACATTTACCAACCCGCTATAATACAGCCCGTTCTCTCTCGCAGAGAGGCCTGTGTCCCAACAGAGTGGGAACATTAAAGGCTGATTATGGTACAGATAGTGCAATCCACGAAGACGCGCCCCACTCTTTTTCCTAATGCTTACAACAGAAGTGTGCACATTCCGCTAGTGCAAAGTGTTTTAGTTTTGTAAATACCTCAGAATACAGAACAAACCAGAAACCGCCAACGCGCTTCAGACTGAAGCAACTAAAACCACTCTTAACTAGAGTGGTATGACGTTCCTGCGATTAGTCGCTCTTTTGCGCGTGGCCTGTCGTGACATATTGACGAGAATCAATTTTAATTTTATAATGCCGTCTTGTGTTGTTCCTACGTGTAAAAATGCGGCTGGAATTACGAAGAAACGGGATGGGATCACATTTCATCTTTAAGTAGTGACTTTAAAAGTATATTTATTTAATTATTGAATTTGTTTTAATAATGTGATTGACTTAGAAAATGACGCGTCCATTTTGTGAGTGTTGCCATTTATGCCGAAAATTTTACCCACTTTTTTATTTATTGCGGGTACTATTTTTGTCCATTATAGAACCTTTGTCATTTTAATTTCCCAGCTGACGAACAGAGAAAATTAGACTGGATGAAAATTATACAAAGAGCACGGTTAGATGAAACGGATAAAACTCTTCAAATCAGTTCAGAGTCTAAAAGACAGTATTATATAAAGCTATACCAGCAAAAAGGAACGTAATAAAACCTTTACTTGCCTTATTGAACCTGTGTTTTATTTATATATTACTTTAGACTTAGCACTTTAGATAAATAAAACACAGGGTAGGTGTAACTAACATTGAATACCTCTTTAGTCATCAGATTTTATAGTAACTGCATGAAATGTGTGAATAATAGTTGCGTAGTTGTGTATAACGCTAGTTTTTTACCCTATTCCCAAATACCCGTATATATTTTTTAGCAAATTTCTTTTCTCTACTGTTATAAGATTACCCCAAAAACAAGGAAATTGCTCCAGGGCTAGCAACATTATGCGGGTGGGAAGTGGGGCTGGCGGGGGACAAACGTAATGTTTTTGGACACAATACGGGATATGCAACTACATATCATTGAATGCGGTTTCTGGTTTGTTCTGTATTCTGAGGTAAATACACACTAATTATTATTAGTGGGTATTTAGTGTGTATCGAAAGAACTAAAACACTAATGGAATTAACTAGCGATAACCACTAACGATTCGGAAGAAGAGTGGGGCGCGTCTTCATGGATTGCACTATCTGTATCGGGTGAAGACTTATATAGACATGATGATCAACTTCTGAGCACAGAAGAAGTGAAAGAACAGTGAAGAGTGAAGTGTTGTGATCTTCTTGTACGAGTCACAAATACTTTTGCTTTATTTCTTTTTTTTTTTGTTATTCAACCTTGCTTGTTATTCAACAATGCTTGTCTCCATGAACCTAATGAACTCAGTTTCATTAACTAAAGTTTTGATAAAATTTATTAAAATCTGAAAGAATTCACTCCACCGACTTTTCTCTATCAATTCATTTCGAAGTTTCAGACATTATTCTCTATTTTAATCTAGTTGCTTTTTATAATGAAGTTCTCGAACCGAGGTGACATGATATATTAACGCAATAGCTATCTAAATTCCCTTTTAATTGACGAACAGACACCTACATTTCACGCATTAGGCAAATATAAACACAATGTCATAACAAATCCTACCCTATTTCTAAACTACTAAAGTCTAATTTCCAACGACGAATTCTCTAATACATTTCGCCCCACGTCACAGCCAAATGGAATTCTATTTGGCAGACAATACAGTCGTGATTACGTTGATATTTCCTAATGAATATAAATAGATATGTCCCGGCATACAATATTAATTCCTTCAGCAGGAATACGTCACGTTCAGGGTTTTTTATTGCTTCCTGAGAAAAAGTAATTAAGAACCGCTTTATGGCTCGGCTTATGATTAAGTATGTAACGGAGAAATTATGTCTGGCTTCATTTTTTTATGGTTTTAGGAGTGTTTAAAATTACTCGATTGAGGTGCATGGATAAATGTTATTTGACTTTTATGAATTAATTTTTTTAAAGATTATTGTCGGTTAATTCGGTATGTACCTACATACCTACCTAAAATTTTTTTCGGGTACTTATTTTTTATATTTTTAATTTATAGATTTAGTAATTTTATGCAACTAAATTCAAAAAAATAAAATGTAAATTCCACTTCAACAGTAGGCTGAAGAGTTCAATATCTTTGCCACGTACGTCACAATAATAAATATCTTAAAATTGACGTTTTTGCTTGACATCAGAAACAAGCATGACACATGACATTTTTATAGGTGGGAATGATCGATATAATCGAACATTTACTTATTACTTTAAACTGATCGATTATGAAAAGTAACTGTACTTTTGTTGAGTGAAGACGTATAGTATCTAGGTATCTAATATGTACAGACGCCAGCACATCAAGCCACGTTTTATCGAAGCATAAGGTTCAAAGTTGATTGGGAAAATTTCACAGTTTCGGGTAGCTTGATGTACTAGCGTCTGTACCTAGCGGTGCACGAAATTATAAAAGTCAACAAACTTTTGGCGACTGGGATTCAAGTATTCGACAAATAAAGGTCGGTTATAAAAAAAATATATATCAGGTAATCCCTGGGATAATCCGATGATTAATCCGATACCAATCCAATTATCATAGGTAGTTCAATTAGTCAATAAGTATGTATAGTGCAAGTTCAAACATTTGAAACTAGAATTTTTTAAATCATAAAGTGGAATTACAGCTGAAGTGGAAAAATGTCAACTAATTTTTGGAGGCCATTGCATAATTAACAAAGCTACATGCTTTTTAATAGAAAAAAATATGGTCTAGGCTTTTAATTACGATACACCTAAATTAGGAACTTCGCGTGTCGACCTATAAAGTTCTTAATCACCTCGTTTTGACATTGAAAATTACTTACTTAATCACTAAATTATAAAAAAAAGATAATGCTATAATTAAAAAAAGCAACAGAAAAAATCCTCAAAGGAAATAATGAAAGAATTACGTCAACAGCCACTAATTGAATTATAATAGCGAGTTTGCTCTGATTAGGAAAGAAAATGGCTGCCCGAAGGCATATAATTAGTTGTCAGAATGTATTATGTAACACCCAAAACACTTTCCTTTTAATTTGTGTGGGGTGAATCAGAAAAAGTTAAGTAAATATCCCAAGGGAGTAATAAGGTGTAACTTAATGAAGTAATATGTCGGTGTACAGGAAATTGATTGATTTATTGATCATGTGGATTCCTTATGTTTGTAAGTACACAGCAATAAAGTTCTCTGTTTTTCTTTCGTATTACCTTTTGCCTGCGACTTCGCTCGCGTGTAGGTCGAAAATTATCCCATGGGAACGTACGGTTACCAAAGGAGAAAAGTAACCGGGGTTATCAGATAGTAGGATATAGTTGAAGTTTAGTAAGAAACCGATGGATGTTTTCGAATAAAATATAATTTAATTAAAAGAAAAACAAACACTTCATTCATCAAATAAAATTTAATTCAAAAACATCCTTACGGTACGGATCGGTTTCTTACTAAACTTCAACTATATTCGAAGGCCGGGTTACTTATCTCATTTGGTGACTGTACTACTTACCGGGATAAAAAGTGTGTCTAACCTAACCTAGGTCCTGTCTATCAGTTTAGGCATGACAAACAGAGTTACCTACTTTCACAATTACAATATTATGTTCTTAGTATGAATTGGTTGGCAACCAGATTGACATAGGTTTGAACATTCCTAATCACCGCTCTATAAGCCGGTAAGATCGAAAAGTTAGTTAGATAGTTAAGTTAGTTGAGTTTTTATTTATTTTTTACATCGTTCTCACATATTTATAAATTCAACATATGATGTAGCTAATAATTTTGTAAAAATATAATTTAAAAAGAGTGTCCATGGAGTTTCTTGCCCGTTCTTCTACATAGGTACCTACGCTTTGGAATAGGCAACTAGCTTCATTTTTTCTGACTGACTTTAATACTTTGAGTTTATCTAAGGCGCTGTATACTTAAAGAAAAGATGGAATTTTCTAACTTTAACTAAATGAAATCAGAACACAACAACAGTGCATTCAGCCTGTGAAACACCCTCTTGACATCTCTTGATAAAACATGAGTAAATATGGCCATAATCACCCCGTTTGAATGAAGGGAAACAGCAATTTATCATCGCTCACCATTTGTAACATTCTTATAAAGAAACGTATAAAGAAACGTATTTCACTGCTCGGGAGTTGACAACGTTCCGGAAATTCATTGTTGATGGACTTTGGTTCGAGATGGCGCCACAATATTGGTGGAAAGAATTTTGAGTTTTATGAATCGTTAAAATGTAGATAAAAATGTTAAAAAGAGGAGGTACTTAATTTAATTTCCTAACAAAAAGGAAAATAATTTTGAATTTCTATACGGATTTTGCTAAGGCTGCGCGCAGATTTGAGTCAAGATTGTTAATCTTGTCAGATTATCTCTTTATGAAAAAAATTGTGAACTCACGCGTACTCGCGACAGTGCTTTATTTTGGCAGACAATATTTATGGCAAAGACCTACCACCCGCCGACGAGGAAGCGATTAGCCATCAACGATTTTCAACTTCAAGAAACGTACAATAGAATCTAGTTGAGCTCTGTCTGTTCAGCGACGACGGGTACTCATTTTTCGCAGCAACTAGTGCTATCAAAGAGAGTACTCGCTCAGCGATTCTCGTTTGGTGGGCAAAATACTAGCTGAGAGACTCACGCTTAGTATACATAAGCATACCAGCGACTCGCACGCCCACTTGTTTTTGTTGCTAGCTCTATGTTCTCGCTTCTCGTTAATCGCTGGCGGGGATAGGTGCCTAAGTTCGAGTTAAATAGTTAAGTTAGAGAAAAAGTTAGTTGACATTTTTCCACTTCAGCTGTATGATTTACGATAAAATTCTAGTATCAAATGGTTGGACGTTTTTATTGACTAATTCATTTACCTATGAGATATCATAAAAATAATCAGGCAATCTAAGGGATAGCCTGATTATTTTTTTTAATCTTAATTCATAATGTAGCATCACAGCTGAAGTTGAAAAATGTCAATTAACTTTTGGAGGGTGCTGTATATAAAGAACACAGAGCTCGGCAAGTTTGTAAGATTAGTGTAAAATTAATATGATTCGTAGGAACTTATATAAAAAAAAATAAAGTCCCGTCAAACGGCTCTGTTATGAATATGTTATGTATATGTTGTGTTATGTTCCCTTAGGAATTAAGTGCCGTACATAGGTGAAGGTAAAAGCTTCCTGCCTTACCGAGTGGGGGCGATAATTCACGGCAAATTGCTCGCTATGACAGACACTGCGGTTGATGACCCCTGCACGGTGTACGGAGCTTTGTTTCTGAACTCATATGAGGTTTTAATGGCTGTAATTTTTTTAGTTTTCGTCGAAAGATGTAAGGTTTCTGCGGTTAGGAGAATAGGTGGTATTAAGTTTAAGGTAAAGTCGAATTCTTTAATATCTGAGCATATTAATAAATCAAATTATATACTTACAGGGTTATTTGTAAAACACCAGCAACCTCTTAAGAGGACATTGTACTCATCGTTATGAACAACTTTTACTATGGGACCAAACCTGAAATCGCGAAATAAAAATCAGCTGTTCCCTACATTTATCTTCGTCTATCTTGTCAAAATGTAGGGAAAAGCTGATTTTTTTTCGAGATTTCAGGTTTGGTGCCATAGTAAAAGTTGTTCATAATGATGAGTACAATGACCTCTTAAGAGGTTGCTGGTGTTTTACAAATAACCTTGTATAGGCAATGGTGTGTTTTATAAAACTCTAAACGGTTTTGCCTTACAATAAATTGTACACAATCTGTGACATCATAAATATGTGACTACATTAAATCAATAATATTGCTACAGAAAAGGACTCTAAAAATTGTGCACAATCCCTTATTCATATTATTTAGCGCTAAGTTAACAAATATCTATGCATTTTTTCTATGAAAAATATCTTGATAATTTCACATATCTCGAATTGTTGTCGTCAATTCTTTGAACAATTTACAGAAGTATATCGTATTGTAATCTTTTTCTTTGAAACAAAATAATTCAATTTGAAATTGTCAGTTATCAGACATCCTTCAACGACAACATTCCATTATTACTCGTAGGTACTTCTGCTCCGGCAAGCAAAAATAAATTTAATGGTAAAGGCCATTTAGTTGATTATTCAAAGCTGTAATATTTAAGAATCCTAAATTGCACCAAATATATTGAGATCTAGAGCATTTAGATATTTATGTTTCGAAGAGTAGCCAGATATTTTTGAATGCACTACCGTAAAATATTTATGAACTGTTTATATGATAACATTTTATTGATGTCTAACTTTGTGTAGCACTTTATGATCATTTTAACGCTTTTAATATTTTGAAACATTGTCACTGCCAATATATTAGTGACCTCGACTGTACATGTTAGGGAGAAAACTTGCTGCTATTAGATTGATTAGCTACCTAGGTTTAGCTGTTAAGAAATGATGGGTACCTAGGTCATTAATCTCTACAGGATTTAAATCCATATAAATGCGAAAGTGTGTCTGTCTGTTACCTTTTCACGCCCAAACCGCTGAACCTATTTAGATGAAATTTGGTATAGGGATAGTTTGTTTGGAAGTCCCGGGAAAGGACATAGAATAGCTTTTGTCCCGATATTCCCACGGGATCGACATTTATACGGATGAAACCACGGGGCGCAGCTAGTATGCTAATAATTACGCTTTATTATAAACAGGCCTTTTATTTATCCTTTTTTTAATTTTTTTTGTCTCGATTTGATTTTAAGTGTGTGGCATTTAAAATTTCATTCAATAATACTTACTTACTTGTAAACACTTGAACGTTGTTTTCTCTCTTATTGTTACTAAACTTTTACAACGACAAACGAATTATATTGTTTATGAATAGATAGCTACAGATTTTATAAATTACTAGCAGTTGCCTGCGACTTCGTCTGCGATCCAGGATGAAAAGTATCCGTTCAGCCGTTTTAGCGTGAAAGCGTAACAAAGAAACACAAAAATCTATTCTTGGTTTAGAAATATTAGTCGACACAAACTGAATTTTATTCAGATCAAAATAAACGCTACGATACTTTATTGTTCAGTCCATAGAGCACGGAATCGCCGCACTGCGCCGGCGACAGTCTAAGACGGCAGTAGGTAAACAGTGACACGCTTGGTTTGTATGGACCACAGATAAGCTAGACCTAGTTAACGAAAGTATCACGATCTGTATGAAAACCAAGCGTGCCGTTTTTTTACTACCTACTATGACGTCACAAGCGCTCTTTCTCACTCACCCTCACCCAGCCAGCAGTACACAGGACTGAGCGAGAAAGTGCCGGCTTAGGATTTTTGAACGTAAGTTGGTACGATTTTTGGCACGCGAATTAGTTGCTCTTGCGTTATATCTGTGGTATGGACAGTTTTGACACAGTGCCGCTTCTAGTGCGAGGCGTCTCCGACTTGTAGTTCAATAAAATATTCAATACCACTATGCTGAAATATATTTTCTATCCGAAAGTAATACTTTCAGGATCAATAAAAGTTCAGCCAATAAAACCGAATTACATGTTTCAGTTCGTCCTCGAATTTGTGAGCAAAGAAAAAATTGTTTACCCATATAACACGATGGTTGTGGATAAAGGAAATCTATTGAAATACAGACGAAATTATTTACAGTACAAAGGCGCTCGTTAGTATTCTTTTCATCGTCTGGGATTATTGGAAATTTTGTATTCTTGTGGCCTGTTAGGACCTTGACTTTTGTATGTAGGTAAATCAATTTTGTCTTAAATTTCCATCACAATGTAATTCGCGAATTGTTTGCCAAAAATGTAAACAAATATGAGTTTAAGGAAAAATAACTTTAATTCCTACATTATAAAGTTCAGTTTACGCTACAACTTCAAACATTTTTATAACATTTTCAATAGCGCTAGTCACTCTGAAATCAACAAAATAAAGTTGATATTTGTTTAACTTGAAATAACACCAATTTGACACATACATTTGAATAGACTATACATAATCTGTACAGTTCTTCAGATATTTTAGTAGAGATTTTCTCGTGTGAAAATCATCACTGCATTGGTCTAGTGGTGGTAAGCGCTGCTGCTGAGCATGAGGTTCTGGATTCGATTCCCGGGTCAAGCAAAGTGTTAATGAGTTTTTCCATTTGGAATTTCTCAGTGGCAGCCCGCAGTCTGGATTCGTGTTCGGTTGATGGGACTTAAACATAACTGGCGCAATGTGGGGGTACTATAGGTACACCTCTGTCTAACCCTTTGGGGATTACAGGCGTGATCTTATGTTATGTTGTAAATGTTAAAATCTTACGTTATGTTGTAAATGTTAAAATCTTACGTTATGTTGTAATTGTTAAAATCTTCTGTTATGTTGTAAATGTTAAAATTATATGTTATGTTGTAAATATTAAAATCTTCATGCATGCAGATTAATTTGACAGGACTAAACTAAATTTATCTTCTGTTCTTTTCTTAATGAAATAAAAACAAAAAGATGCACTGAACTTAAATTAAATTTAGTTTGTGGATCGGTACCATTGTCTGTTTCTATGCAAAAAAAAAACACGATTTTACTAATCAGTCTACGCCGTTATTAAAATTCTGTTCACGGCCTATACCTAGGGAGCCTGTGACTTCCTAGAGGTTTGTTGCTAAATAATAACGCTACAAAAAAACCAAAAACAATCCTAATAAATCTAATTATCCTTTTCAGTCTTTCTCGGAATCTTACGAATATAGATCATAATAAAATCTCGCATAATTTTACGTCATAATAACTTATATTTTCTACATCATAATATTTTCATCCCCCCGATATAATTGTTTTCTCGGGACCCGTGTCAGACTTGACATTTTACATGAAGGGTAACAAATTGTAATTTCAAACTGTAATGGTAAACACTTTGCTACAGATTTTTTGATGACGTCAGCTTTTATAAAAATATGCGTCAAACGTAGAACAGGATTTTCGTTTTGTGAAATTTTAAATTGCAAAGTTTGAGTAAGGTCTTGTTAATATTTTTAAGTACATCAAATAAAGTTAGTACTCAATTAATTTTTTCTTGAGAGTTAAATGTTAAAATTTGTTGATATTTTATGACCTAAGGAATATAATAATTAAAATAGTTAAGTCATGCAACTTTCAAAAAGTCTGAAATATTTTATTTTTATTTCTTCAGGATAACAAACAATTGCGGAATGCTTAATATGTAGGTACAGATATTTTATGAGACACTTAATTAATCACGCAACCAGCATCGTTATCCACAAATTAATCCAATTGTATAAATAGTTTGAGCAAAATCCAAGCAAACTTAGCAAAGAATTATTGTCTATCATAGATTAACTAGGTCATGTGACAAACTAGATGTGTGAATTTAAAACAACTAAACTATGTTGTACCTATTTGAGAGTATTTTTTATAAATACTATTTATAAACTGTGCGAGTGACAATGCGAATATGTCAATATCAGCAAAATTATCGTTGTAACTTATCATTAGTCGACGTAAAGGAGCTCGTTCTCCTGCATTGGTTCTGCACCGCTTCGGCGCGAATAGTCTGTGAGTGTAATAATGATTGAGTGAGTCATTTCCTACTAAATAAAAACTTGCCAAAAAAAGCTATCTGACACGTTGCCTGAGGTAGCAGCGCGGTGCGGGAGGGGTGTGGCGACGTGATTCGAGAGCTCAGTGATTCGTCAACTTGTGACAACTATCACCCCTCCCGCACCGCACAGCTATCTCAGGCAACGTCTCAGTTAAGCGGTCGGCCTATAACAGTCATGAATAGAAACTTGTCAGGAAAATTACAATAAAAGGTTGATTTTTATGCAAATCAGTTTTTGTAGTTTGGGTATTTTTCAGACTCTGTAATGGTACCTATCTGGGTTAGCACAGTTTACCAAAAACTTTTACTTCAAAGTATTTTAGTTAAAGAAAAAGACTTATCTGTTAATATTGGACAAATTTAATTACTGTTATTGTTAGCCTGCATCGTCCCAGTGCTGGGCAAAGGCCTCTCCCCACACCTTCCAGCTGTTTAGATCCAGGGCTAAAGTGGACTGTGGTCCATTAAAAAAAAAAACATACGACCTTCTGTGGGTCATTTGCTGTCTCTAGCTCGTCCCTCCATCATCTATGGGGTCTGCCGAGACGCCTCCTGGCTGGCCAGGGCGTAGTGGTTATTTTAGCCCACAACTTTATTTATTTACATGTTCTATTTAAATTGTATCTAGATTATAAAGTTAAAATACAAAGGTATTAACATGTTCTGCAGAGGTCATCATCTGCCTAGCCTTTTCCCAACTCTGTTAGGGTCGGCTTCAAGTCTAAACGGATACAGCTGAATACCAGTATTTTACATAGAGCGACTGCCTATCTGACCTCCACAGCCCACTTATTGGGTAATAATAGGTCGGGGCAAAAATATTTTCGTATTTTGAATCAATTGTTAGTAATCAAACCTCTTTGGCAGTACTAAATGTAACTGGCTGGTTTTAATACTGTTAAATGTTGACATTCTAAAGATGCAATATATAAAAAAAAACTAGTTCCCGCCATTTCTCAATTGTTTTTCAAGCAAGCAACATGAACGTATGTGACGAAGAAATTCGGTACATTTTAAAATTTTATTACAAAAAAGGTAAAAATGCGACGAACGCCGTGAATAAAATTTGTGCGGTTTACGGACCTAATGCGGTAACAATACGAGTAGCACAAATGTGGTTCAAGCGTTTCAAGTCAGAAAATTTTAGTGTGAAGGATGAAGCTCGCTCTGGACGCCCTGTCACGGATAAAATCAGTGCCATTTTTGAAAAAGTGGAGCAAGATCGACATATTAGTAGTTATGATATTGCTGAAGAACTGGATGTTGATCACAAAACAGTTTTACGGCATTTACAAAAGTCTGGGTACAAGAAAAAACTTGATATTTGGGTACCACATGATCTCACTGAGAGAAACTTAAAGCAACGTGTTTCCGTTTGCGATTCTTTGTTGAAACGTAATAATTCCGACCCATTTCTCAAACGGTTGATTACGGGTGATGAAAAACGGATCACTTACGATAAGAATATCCGAAAAAGATCGTGGTCGAAGTATGGACAAGCCCCACAGGCCGTGGCAAAGCCCGGCCTGACTCGGAACAAAGTGATGCTGTGTGTTTGGTGGGATTGGAAAGGAATCGTCCACTATGAGCTTTTGCCGCCGGGTAAAACTATCGATTCTGACGTCTACTGTCAACAACTGATGAGGTTAAAACAAGCTATTGAGAAAAACCGGCCGGAGCTGGTGAATAGGAAGGGCGTGGTGTTTCATCACGACAACGCCAGACCGCACTCATCTATAGCCACTCAGCAAAAATTGAGAGAGCTTGGCTTGGATGTGTTGATGCATCCTCCGTATAGCCCTGATCTTGCTCCATCAGATTTCCACCTGTTTCAGTCACTTCAGAACTCTTTAGGAAGCATAAAGTTAACCTCAAAAGAACACTGTGAAAACTACCTGTCAGATTTTTTTGATAAAAAATCTCAAAACTTCTACAGCAATGGGATCATGGCATTGCCCACAAGATGGCAACAAGTCATCGATCAAAACGGCACATACATATTATAAATAAATAAAAAATTAAACCTAAAAGAAAAAAAAATTGTATGAAAAATACGAAAATACTTTTGCCCTGACCTAATACGATAATTAATCCTTGGTAAGATTGATTGTCAGACTTTCGGGCTTCTGGCGACCCGTAACAACTGTCGAAGATCCACGAATGACAGCCGGGACCAACGGCTTAACGTGCTTTCCGAGGCATGGAGGGATCTTGGTATGTAAAGATGGTCACCCATCCACGTACCAGCCGCGGCAAGCTTAGCTTAACCTGAACAATCGACCCGTGCAGCTGTTATTACTTAGCCACAAGCCCCTCAAGTTCTGTAGAGGTCTACCTAAGTAATATCCTGTAGAAATAATTATAGCGAAAGATAATTAGAAACTAAGTTTAAGGATACGTGTTAGTAAGAGTATTGTTTGAAACAACTTCTCAAAACTACCTTGACATTATCTGATGTCGCAACATAAGAGACAGTACTTATAATATTGTTTTCCATACCTTTGGTGTTGCAATGTTTAGTTTACTAGCTCACTTCACTTAATTATGATAAAATTCACAAACATTTTGAGTGTTCATTTTTCGAAGTGTACATTTTTCGAAGTGCAGATTTTGCGAAGTGCACATTCTGCGTCAAAACCCTACACTATTTGGTTAAAAAGGTTTCTGAAAAAACTCAAATATATCCCAAATCCCAAGTGATTAGATTTGATGTGGTCATTTTGTAAACCAATCACAGCATTTGACAGCATGTTAAGCTGTTGATTTTTTTCTGGATCCGGATATTTGATTTGTCTTTAAATAGTGATCGGCTGGATTTGTATCGGGTTGAGCGCAGTAAGCTCGCCCCCTATAACATGGGACTTCAATAGAAATGGCGAAATGTGGATTTACAGACACCAGCACATCAAGCTACTACAATTTGTCAAATTTCTTTAATAGATTTTCAAATTTATCGCTAAAGCATAAGGTTCAAAGTTTAAAGTTTAAGTTTTTAAACTGTAAAAATTTCCCAATGAACTGATTGGGAATTTTTTACAGTTTCGGATAGCTTGATGTGTACTATAGGCTCACCTCTCCCAATCCTTCGAGGAATGCAGGTGTGATGTTATGTGTTATGGTAAAAGACTTTTCAGAATGCAGCTTCACATAATCCTACTAATATTATAAATGCGAAAGTTTGTGAGGATGGATGGATGGATGTTTGTTACTCTTTCACGCATAAACTGCTGAACGGATTTGGATGAAGTTTGGCACACATATAGTTTATAACCAGGATTAACACATAGGATACTTTTTATCCCGATATTCCCACGGGATCGAAACATACACACATTTATATTTCCCAAATACGAAAAAAAAAGAAACAAAAGAAACCACTGCCGGTCCTCTCGTTTTCAAGATTTACTCCCAGATTGAAAGTCGATTGAACTCATCATGTGTGTCTTATATTAGGGCTAATTTTTCAATCTACAGATAATTTTTATTCGTGGAATAAAATTTAAGTCTGACTGATTTTGTATCGAGGAACTGTCAAAAATTCAAAATTATTCCTCGAATAAAATTATCTGGCGTTGGAAAAATTTGCCCTTATGAGGTAGATTCTGTTATTTTATTCAAATTGCATCGCCACTTTTATCGGATTGCACTGGGGTTAACTTTCTTGACGGTTTAGCTGTACGTTGCACTTCCAATCAGATAGAATATAGAATCTTAAAATGTTGTCTAGGAAAAGGGTAGCTTATAAGGTTTGCATTCTTGCGAAATGAGAGTTATTGTTCAAATACTGAATCATGAATTTTGTCTGACATTTTGTTGTCTTATAAATTGTAGATAAGCAATAATGAACTTTAACGGTATTTAGTATAACAAATGAAAGAAAGAAACGTTTTGAAATATTGGCCTCCTTGGCGAAATAAGGTCTGGAGGACTATAAGGCATACCTATTGCACTTTACTTAGGTATTTTTATGTCTATAATATAACATTCTGTAAACCACGTAAATATTGAATCCCTAGGAAAACAGACTTCGTCTACAGCACCGAGAGTGTTGTGAAAACTGATAGCTGTCATGTATTGAACTTGAATTTCTTTAATGCAGTATCGTAGAATCCATAAAACAAGAAGAGTTACTACGTCACTACGTCATTTTCTATTGGGTTAAAGAGAGGGCCTTAGCACACCTCCGCCGCGAAAATAAGACAATGGGAAACTGCTTAACGAATTCAGCTAAGAATTATGTCGCAATCCAAGTCGTGGAACATCATGAGAGTAATTTGAATTGTAGACATCGATCGACGATCAATAATCGCTTTCGACTTAATTAATACAGTAGAGGTCTACTCTGGACCTCATAGATTAGTTTTTCGAAAAATAAACATCCATTGTCCAAAAAATAAAGATTTGCTTTATAAACTTGCCACAGAAATCTGAAAGAAATAGAATCATAATCAAATCTCTGCGTTACAACAGGAATTTTGCTTATTATTTTTTTATTTATTACTTCAAGTACAGAGGCGGACTTAATGTCATAGGCATTTTGTACCAGTCAACCTTTGGGTGATGCAGAGATAAACAGTAGTAGGTGCAATCATGTAAATTGAGGAATAAATATTTTAAATATAAAGATACGCATAAAACTATAAATATAATATATACCTATCTAATTCCATATAACTACTATACTATACTCGCTTCTGTTCCGCTTGTCGTACAACGGAGAAGTCATGGCGGAACTACTGCGTTTTCGCTGTTATGGTTTCGCGGAGGAGATGTGACACCCGCCTCAAAGAAGGTTTAATTTTTTCCATACAAATAAACCGCATTGCCAGACAACGGCTTAAAACTCGTCTCTAATGCGTTGAAGGTTAGAGAGGCATAATTTAGAACACACATAAGGCACCTTAAGGTAACTAAAGTGTATTAATTTCTGTTTATCAAATTAGCTATGAGTTACTAAGCCTCGGAGCATTCTGAAACCCCGAAGGGTTCACGTGAGGTGTAATATTTGAGTAGGATAATAGGATTATTTGATTTTGCTTAAATTACTTGTCACTTTGAGCAAACTCAGGTCCAATTGAAAACCAGCGTCAGGCACTAGTTGTCTGGCATTTTTGCCGAACTGGGCCTTTTTGACGCAGCCGTGAGGCACACTTTCCTGCTAATTTCTTACATCGGACACGTTACTCTTTTTTGTTTGATTTTTATTTGTTTTTATCTGATGTATGTCTCTGGTGTGTCTTTTAGTCTGTGCTAAATAAATGTATTTTGTTTTTTCTTCTTTCTTTTAAAAAAATGTGGCGTCATTTATATCTTCAGATGTACCTAAATCTGAACTTGTATGTTAGTTTTAATAGGTAACATAGAAGCTGATAAGTCTATTTGGATTAGGTTAGAAAAGAATTTTAAAACTAGCTGTGTCCCGTGGTTTCACCCGCCGTTTATATTGATTTTGCACCTGCCATTTAATATAGCTCGGCTCCTAAAGATCGTAGCGTGGTTTTCCTCAAGAATTGAGCTATCAGATGCATAATCAATTTTTCATATCCCACTGGTAGTTCGAGGGAATGGCGCATTCAAATATAGACGTAAATAAATAAACAAACAAACTATTTAGCTTTATTATTAACCATAGGTATCCGAGAGTTATGCCTTCACTTTATATTTGTTCAAAGTCAAATGTCGCCACCTTTTTCCCACTTCTGACACACACAAAAACAAAAGAACTAGATACGGTACACATCATAGATAATACAGGGTTACTTGTAATTCGACGTAAATCCGTCAGGAGCTGGTAGGGGTGCCAAAATGTAACAAATTGAAGCCCTCATATGTATCACCGAAATTCAATAGTTTTCGAGATATTTAAATTTTAAGGGTTTTTGGATATAATTCCAAATAAAAAAAAAAAAAAACTACATATTGAATGGGTACCATTAAAAATGATATTGTAGCTGGCTATTTATATGTTTAGTAAGTTAGTTAGTCTTTTAATTTTAAATAGTTAGTGATAATTTACTTAGACAGAATTGAAATAAATACCTATGTTTATCGATAAAGCTTTGAATATAATTAAAAGTACTTCATACAAAAAAATAATCAAAATTATGAGCGATTATATCTTACCAATATTTTCATTTTGCGCTTTTCCTTATTGTAAACATGCTCTCTGTATTTATACTTTCTAGTGCCCGCCACTAGAAAGTATAAATACAGTGACTACACAATCATGAAACTCTAGTCTTGCCCGTCTTGCCCGTCTTGGGTTGGTAAAACTACTGCAAAAAAGAGAAGAGTTTTTGGGCTTATTTTGTTTTGTTTTTTTTTCTGCTTTTCGATGTGGTATATTATAAACACCAATAAAACCAAATCAAGTAAAAATATAATATATTTGGTTCTACCTGGTCCTATGGTTTCTAGAACTAACATTCATATTTTCTAAATGTAAAGTTTGATCTTCGATGAAAATTTTTTTCTCCTTCAATAAATGCATCTAAAATTTCCTTCATATTATCTTTTACTTTTTTTTCGTGTCCCCTTTTGGTCATTTGTAGACTTTTGATGTGCAATTTTTGTGATTTAATAACAGTAAGTTTTTCTTAATAATAATTTGTAAAATTTTTTTTCGTATTATATCAGCCAGTTTTAAGACATTGTCACTGGACATCCACTGACAATGTCCGAACCGAACCTTCGACAACTCCTATACCATTGTATGGATAACTAGCTGCTGCCCGCGACGTCGTCTGCGTGAAGGCTCTACAGCACCAAAAATAACTAAGATGCCAGTGTCGCTATAGCATTTTATGTAAACAACTTTTAAAATAGCATTAAAATATATTTTTTTTGCAAGCAAAGCAAGTGAAGAGAGTTATATGGGAATCCTGCTGAGTTCAGTCATAAGATGTGACTGAAGGAAATAGAGAAAATAATGCAGGAATACATTCCAGGACACAAAAGAGTAAAAATACGTACAAAGGTATCCTTACAACACTTCCCTATAAACTACGTTGGTCGTTATGCTGCCAGGAGCCAAAATGTAAAGAGAGTCAGAACTGGTGACGCGGGAACAAGCGACGTACAGTAGCCCGTGTGAGAAACAACTCTTCCTGAGGTCGACACCCGCTGACCTCAGTGTCTGCCCCTGCGACTTATTGATGGTCATCGCGAAGCAAATACTCATGGGGAACTGTATCTTGCTCGACAACAGTGTTTATCGAGGTGTAGACCACTTCGTTCCCCTCAATTTTCGAGAGAATGCATTCATTAATTGCTGCAGCCTGATCATTTTTGGGCATCAAAATGGCCCGCTCACACACCCAAGAATTTTGCTGGTGCGTTATACGATTGATATCCCCGTACACACAGCGAATGAGTTCTTCTAAGCTGGATACCACTCTACCGAGAGACTCTGGAAGCACCACCTGTCCACCTATCTCTTCTGGTAGAGTGCCTTCGCCAAGACTTAGAAGGACATCGGAGAATTCTTGAGCACGTGCATTGCCGCCGAGCCGAGCTCTCATATTTATGGTCAAGCGCAGCGTACAAACTCGTGACCACAACGAAGATCGTTTTAACGAAGCATTCACCTCGTCAGCCCTCGATCCTAGCGTCACCACGGGATGCGTTTGCCGGAAATCGCCACTGAACAGAATTGTGACACCACCCATCAAATGTTCGTTCTTGCGGCTGCCCTGCAGGGTTCTGTCCACGGCCTCAACTGCCTTTCTATTGGCCATCGTACACTCATTCTATACGATTAGAGAGCAATCCTTGAGCACGTGTCCCTTATCGCTGTTACGTGACACACCACAAACAGGCGTTTCGGCGCTCTCTAAATCGATGGGAATTTTAAACATGGCATGTGCTGTCTTGCCACTCGGAAGCAGTGTGGCAGCGATTCCCGACGACGCTACAGCAATAGCAATTTCGCCTTGCCTCCTGACCTCTGCAAGTATGCCAGAAAAACATTTGTTACCACAAATGTTTTTCCTGTTCCACCAGGAGCATCCAAGAAAAACATTTTACCCTGGTTTTGCCCAACGCTTTCAAGGACGGTGACATAAATTTGTTTTTGCTCTGAAGAGAACAAAGCGACATGGTCATTTCGTATGGTGGTTATTTCGCCCGGATCGTATTTTGTCTCAGCGTTATACTCCCGATTTCCACGGTCTTGATGCGGTGATGGTGAAAAATTATTATGACTTTACACTATTTTCACATAAAATAAATGGCTGTGAGTGAGTAAAAATAAATCCAGCTAGTTTTACATCACATTTAAGTTTATAATTAGGTATACGACATGAAAATATTACTTAATTACCAAGCAATAATCACACAGATAAATACCGAACAAAAGTATTAACAGTCAATGTTTATTTTGTACTAACAATATGAAATTGATGAAGAAATGATCATCATCAATGAACACAACTTTTTTGTAATACCTACTTAACACCGCATTTATTTTAAATTGTCTTCCTCAACTCTGCTCAAGATTTTGAGGGTTTTGTTGGAACTTGAATTTGTCAAAACTGACTATACGATACAACTTTTATGAAGAATTTTAAGAATAACTAATTACTAACCTCGCCAACATGATCAAATTTAAATTATTAATTTCCAAATAGTGTTAAAATGTAACTTGATTTGATTTTTATGAAATCTCATAGATGGTGCTGCTTCAAAATTTTCTTTATACTACTAACATACATTAAACTATGTTTCTCTGCCCAAGTTACTTAAATGGCGTAATTTTTATAGTGTAAAGCTAGATAATAGCATGGTTTACTCAAAAACAACATTTAAATGTGCGTTAGATTACACGTTGTCACAGAATGCGTATGAAAAATAAAGATTCACAGCTCCTCCCCCGTAAGTGATAGCGTGATAATATGTAGCCTATATGTTGACCCGACCTCTTAGTAATATTCATGCAAAATTTGAAGTAAATCCATGCAGTACTTTTTGAGATTAGCCCGGACATACATACAGACAAACAGACAAAAATTCTAAAAACTATGTTTTTGGCTTCGATATCGATTGTAGATCACGCCCAAGTATTCTTTTAAAAAAATATTCAATGTACAGTTTTGACTTTCCTACGATTTTATTATATGTATAGATGATATACGAGTTGTCGAAGATTCGGTTCCGTCAGGTGTGGATTCTTATTGTGATGCAGGCTGTAAATAATGAATAATAATGATAGATACTAAATCTAGAAAATATACAGGATATCGATTAAATTTAAACTAAGTTCAAATAAAAAAAAAATATATTAAACTAAGTTCAAATTAAAAAAAATATATAAAAGTACGAAAATACGGTGCCTACCATAAAAAAGTCTTGGAATTCCTATATATTGTTTTAATTATCAAGTAAACATGCCGCAGATGCAATTGTAAAACAATAAAACAAAATCCATGGTATATTTTTGCAAAATGAAGACAATTGGTTTACTTTAGCACATGGTTGTACAATAATAGTTAACTTACGGTTTCAAATATGTATCTTCATTTGAGTGTAGGTACAGTCGACTCAAAAAACTTGGATCTTTTGGGAAACTTAAATAAAATGTATTAATATTTTGTCATTTCTTAAAACAATTATATATCCATAACTCAGAGCTGCGCACCGATCAGTTTTGCCTCATGGAGGCGACATGAGCCACGCCTCCAAGACAGTATATTCTTCGATATCCGTGATTAGTACCAGCTTCTGCCCGCGACTTCGTCTGCATAATTTTTCATGTTCCCCCGACCCACCCCGTCGTATCGCATTGTCTGCCCGCGTTATAACTTCGTTTTCGCTTATCGTTCTTTCTGCCTTTTTTTCTTTTTGTTCGGCTTTTAAGGGTAATCGGTTTCCCAGCGTGTTAGATAAGTAAAGATAAAAATAAAATTCTTAAATCTATCGAACCTCAAAGGTCAAATTTAGGCGAAGGCGTAGAACAAAAAAAAAATTGAAAAAGTACAATGGTCATCGGAATTCTTAACCCATCGGAAGCAATATCGGCTATCTGCGCTCGTCTGGGGTCTAAGTGGCCCTTGCAAGGGTTAGGATCGGAGGCAATTGCTCTCCATCGGACAGAATAGCCCTGAGATATTTATGGTCAGTCTTCTTCGTAAATAAAACTAAGAAACTCATTCGTATTCATTCGTTCAGTCGTTCGGTCCTCTAATTGGCCGTTCGGCAAATTCCGGAGGTAATGTTTAATAATGGAATTTCAGTTTCAGAAGCATCAAATTGGGGTGAAATACGAATGGCGAATATTGTAATAAGCACTTTGCATATTAATGGCGCGAATGTCGCTTAATATTTTTTACCGACTTCACAAAAAGGAGGAGGTACTATGTTCGGATGTTTGTTTGTTTTTTTTTTCTTTGTATGTTTGTTCATCGAATACTCAAATCGATCGATTTTCAAAATTCTTTTTTTATTTGAAAGGGTATGCTCCCGAGGTGGTCCCATTGTCACCAAATCGGAATCAGGTGAGGGAATCCCATGGAAATCGAGGGAAACCCTCAAATTTTGTAGGCACACCTATAGCGATTTGGGTATTTTTTATAGTAACTCGTGCATTTGCTCTAAAAAAGCACCATTCGGTGAAGTGGAACTGATGATGAAGACCACAGATGGCCATCGGAACTACTCAGTAATAAATATTTCACGGTTTGCGATTCGATTAGGTACTTTAATGTGGTTGCTAAGCACAATGCGTATCGTGAAGTGGAGCTGATAGTGACTTCTCAATCAGCTCCAGTTCTCCTGGTTCTTACAAGGAGAACTCCTCAACAATTGACGTCCCTGCATCGGGAAAAGCAATATTTTGTAAAAGGTGATGAACAGTTGACATGAGGCTATTGTAACTTAGTAAGTTACAAACTGGGCCACTAAAACGTGAAAAATAAAAAACGTTTTTACAAAAAAACTACCGACTTCCAAAAAACACTACAAAGTGGAAAATAACTTTAATTTCGGAAGTCGGTGTCAATACCTAAAAGAAAATGCAGAACCAACGACACCGACTTCCGAAATTAAAGTTATTTTTCACTTTGTAGTGTTTTTTGGAAGTCGGTAGTTTTTTTTGTAAAAAAATTTAATACTTTGTTATTGGTGTTTCATAATTGGCTTCATTAATATTTTTATCGCTTCATTCGTGTCGAGTTTTGGCAAAGTCGTTAATAAAATAATCCATCAGTGAGTGATTAAGTTTCATCGTTGATTTCCACCTGGGATCCTGGAACTTCAGTGTCGAAAATCAGTGTTAGTGACAAAAAGGACACTTTATAACGGGTCATTTTTTCCGGTCACTAAGAGTTTTTGTAAAGGTTTCTCCTCTCGAAAAGGTATGGAAGTGATCCCGAATGTCAACTTGATCGCTTATCAAAGCAACGTGTGTTGTACTTGTATTTTTTACCGCCAGGAGTTATTAACCTACGTTGGTCGTTTTGGGATGATTTTGATCTGAAACTTTGTTCGGTTTTGGGATGATTTTTTCAGTTGGTTTTTTTGTGGGTAGCTAGCTGCATGACACCTTGGGTAGGTAAACTAACTATGCTACTATAAGTGGACTAAGAGCCAGTCCGCACGGCGCGTTGCATCAGCGTTGCGTCGACATAGCGGTGCCGTTGCGTTGTTTTACATACAAATAACCATAGTGTATACGAGTACCTACACACGGTGCGCTGCGTCATCGCAACGCACACACGACGGACAGCAGCCCCCGAGAGGCTCGAGACAAAGCAGGAGGGGTGTAATTACCTGCGACTGCGTCCTAGCACCACTGCGTTGACGCAGCGCCCGTGTGGCCGGCAATGCGTTAAAATTCACGCGTTGCGACGACGCAACGCGCCGTGTCGACTGGCACTTACTCGTTGCCAATATTTACTGTAGGATTCCATAAAATACAGTGTCTTTGGAGAATTGATAGTAAGAGAACGAGTCGCTAATCCTACTTTTTCCTACTTCCTACTGATCCTACTTCCTACTTCCTACTAATCCTACTAATATTATAAATGCGAAAGTTTGTGAGGATGGATGGATGGATGTCTGTTACTCTTTCACGCAAAAACTACTGAACGGATTTTGATAAAACTTTACAGCAATATAGTTTATACATCAGAATAACACATAGGATACTTTTTATCCCGATATTCCCACGGGACCAAAACTTACGCGGGTGAAACTGCGGGGTGCAAAACTGCGGGGCTAGTATTATAATAATGTATGTTGACTTCCCCGTTGGTCTCGTGGTCGCAAGCAAGACTGCTGAGCGTGGGGTCCTGGATTCAATTCTCAGGTCGGGTAAAGCGTTATTGGGTTTTACATTAGAAATTTCTTAATAGCAGCGCGGAGTTTGGAAGTTGGCGGTGTATTACCCCCGTGCCTCGGAAAGCTTGCACCTAAAGCCGTTGGTCCTGCGCCTGATCTCTCTCCGGTCGTGTCGTATTGCCATCCCATCGGACTATGAGAGTGAGGGAACAGAGAGTGCACCTGTGTATGCGCATACATTTGTGCACTAGGTATAATATCTCCTGCATACCTGGCTAATCTCCGTTGAGATTGGCACCGTGATCGAAATCGGTCGGCAGGATAATTATTATAATTATAATGTATGTTGTCATATTATCTACTATGCAATGTTTTATGTAAAGTGTAACATAGCTACAAGTTATCTGTGACTAGGTACTTGTTGCGCTCTAAGAGAACAAATAATTATTCATTTATCAAAACTATAGGCACAAGTAAAAACTGTACAAAGGCGGACTTAATGCCTTGGGCATTTTCTACCAGTCAGTATAAATTATATAAACGTTTTCCTTTTTTACATTTGCACATAAAATCATACCACAATTTTATTGTCATTATGATAAGATATAATTAAGATATTAGCTGAGCTGGCGAACTTCGTCCCGCCTCAGATTATCATTATTTTTTTTCGTGACTTTCTCATCTTTTAATAGTTATTCTGCTATTCGGGGCGGAGGCAAATCTAACAAAAAAAAATCGGTAAAATCGGATCGGTAGGATAAAATCAGAAATTAAATTGTCCGGAAAAGAACCGGAGTGACCGACATAGCTTGCTGAGTAAGCAAACTTAAGTGGCAGTGGGCTGGCCATGTTTGTCGAAGGATCGATGGCTGGTGGAGCAGACGAGTCTTTGAGTGGAGACCGCATCGGCAAGCGTAGTGTGGGACGCCCCCCAGCTAGGTGGACAGACGACTTAAAGAAAGTGGTTAGAATGGACTGGATTCGAAAGGCGGAGGACAGGGTGGTGTGGCGCAGCCTGGAGAGGCCTATGTCCAGCAGTGGACTACAATAGGCTGAGTTGATTGAAAAATCGGTCTAGCAGTTCTTGAGTTATGTGTAGTAACTAACTTATGTAACTAACCCGACTTTGTTTTTTTTTTATATTGATTATACCTACTTCTTCCAAGTCACACTCTCTCAATAACAGCACAGCAACATCACCTTACCAGCTCTTAATTTACGTAAGGGTCTATAGTGTCCGAGTGACAGTAGAACACTGACTCCTAAGTCACAGGTATTCCTAGTTTAGGAGTCAGGGTTTCAACCTTTGAGCGCCTTTAATTTGTGAACTTTAGTTAGTTATTAAGCATATTGTAAGGATTTGTATCAATAAAGTATTATTATAACAAGATAGAAAGGAACCCATAAAAATAAAACGTTATCATAATTCTCCTGTCCTTAAACCAATTCATTTGTGGTCGCCGAAACAAGTTTTTTTTCTTCCATACTTCTCTATGAGTCGCCGTCTTCGTTGTCTCTGTGAGTCCTCTTGTGGCTAAATAATAACAGCCGCACAGGTCGATCGATCAGGTTAAGCTACGCTTGCCGCGGTTGGTCTGTGGATGGGTGACCATCTTTACATACCGAGACCCCTCCGTGCCTCGGAAAGCACGTTAAGCCGTTGGTCCCGGCTGTCATTCGTGGATCTTTGACAGTCGTTACGGGTCGTCAGAAGTCCGAAAGTCTGACAGCCAGTTTTACTAAAGGGTATCGTATTAGTCCTCCACAAGCTAGTACAGTCCATGAGGTTTAAGCTGAGCTTTGCATTTGTGTGACGGAGGCCTAGAGCGCGACGCGTCCTTTGCTTGGTTTAAACCGGTTTATACTGCTTTTTGGCAATCAGCCTGAGGCGCACTCACACAAATGCAAATCTCAAACTTATATAAATAAAACGTAGGTAACGTTATGTTTCAATTTGCATATTATAACTCGTACTTATGAAATAAGAAATATGCTGTAATCAAGTGTCAGACGGTATGAATACTCAGCTTATGAATGAGTTGCATTCACGACGCGATTCAAGCTTCGTCGAGGGTCGTTGTGGAATGTATTCGCTTCTTTGAGATTGTGGATGTTATTTTTCAAGCGTGTATTTTGAAATTTATATTGAGAGATAAGGTTCGTTATAAATATGTGAGTGAATCTATAGTATAATTTTATTAATTTCGACTTTATGAGATTAATACAAGCAAAACAACATCACGCCTGTATTTAAGCGTCCATTTCGCCAAAAACGAACAACAATTTTTAATAATATACAACGTGTAACGTTAAATTAAATGCGCAAAACCTGAAAATAGTTTGTTTATAATTGACTACTGAATCGATTTCAGTAACTTTTAATATACGTTTTTTTTTTCAAAAATTATTTATTTTGCCATACTGTTTGCCGATTGAGCCAAAGAAAATGAAGTCTTATTTCAAGCCAATAAGACTCAATTTTGAATGCATAAAGTAATGCTAGGATCAACACGATTTTCTTAACAATAATAGTTAGCTTTAAATAAAAATAGTTTTGGTCATTGTATTATGCTTTTAACTCAATGCTCTAATTGTGGTACATGAGGTTTTGCGCATTTAACGTTACACGTTGTAGAGACGGTTTACATCTTTTTGTTATCTTCCAACATCTTTGATTGAATGTAGGTAAATGTAAAGGAATAAGTAGCTGGTAGCCACGTGCAACGAGATGGACAGGAGCTTTCTCTAATCTGCTAGTTGCAAATCAAAGACGCCCCTTTTAGTGTTTAATGTATAATAACGTATGTATGTGTATGTGTGTATGTGTAATAATCATCATCTACCTAGCCTTTTCATTATCATCTGCCTAGCCTTTTCCCAACTATGTTGGGGCCGGCTTCCAGTCTATTCGGACACAGTTGAATGCCTGTATTTAACATGGAGCACCCGTATCCCATTAATGGAAACATTATAGACTGATAATGTTCAATACCCCTTAGTAAGACTCGTCAGACTTTCCGGTTTCTGACTACCCTTTTATAACACCCTTTTATAGTACCTAATCTACAAAACTAAGAGTTAATTGTTTATCGCCAACTTAGCCAATTTGGATGGGCTGAGGAGAGCTAACAATCACAAATTATATACCTGTATTAATCCAATTCAAAATGATAATATTCTCTTGGCAATTTCAAGTTTTGATTACAAAGGGCTGATGCCAAAATATTACAGCCACTGAGCCGAAATGAGTTTGAACTGTCAAAACAAATGTAATTTACATACTTAATTTGAATATAGTGGAATGTATATATAGATCGCATTTATAGTGGAATGTTTTCTCATATTTATTCAAGGGGTTGTTCATTATAATAATTTATAACGTATTCTACATGGAGCGCTTGCTTATCTGACCTCTGCAACCAGTTACTGGGTAACACGATACCCTTAGTAAGACTGATTGTCGAACTTTTAGGCTTCTGACTGCCCGCATCGACTGTCAAATATCTACAAATGACAGTCGGGACCGCCGCTAAGCCGTAGGGCTTAGCTTGATTTTCGAGGCACGGAAGGGGAGAGAGACCCTTCCGTGGGTGTATTTAATCATCTATTTATGTAAAAGAAAGTCGGGTTAGTTACACCATCAACAACTCAAGAACTACGGGACCGATTTTTTATGATCTTTAATTTTTTGGATTTGTCTCCGCCCCTTTTTTTTTTTTTTTTTTTTTTTGTGGATGGGAAATCATCCAATGACCCCTCCCGCTCTGGGTGGAGCAGAAGGGAGTGTCAGACTCTTACTGACTAAAACCCACCCGTGTTCCTTCCTTAGCCCTTTGTGTTCCGGGGTAGCGGTAACCCTTTCGGACAATCCCGCTGCCCCGGCAGGCTTCGGCCCTTTCGGGCCCCTTCCTAATGCTGACATCTCTTTGAGGCGCGCGTGGAACACGTACGCGCCGTCCGGCACGGGCCTGGTCCTGATCGGACGGAGAGTTACCCATTACTCTCCGCCCGCAGGCCCGCGCCTACGGTGGCCGGGAGTCGTCTCGCGGCTCCCGACGCCCGGGGCGTCTCCCGCGGCGGCTGGGACGTGAGGCCCTCTCCCTCAGCCGTCCCGCCACCTCCTTCGCTAGCATGACTGCTTCGCAGAAGGAGGTGACTGCCTCAAATCAAATCGCGGCGGAGCGGACCGACCTCCGGCGCGATCTCATGGCGGCATGGAAAGAGCGACTGTCGCAACCCAGCGCAGGGCACGCCGCGATAGCGGCGGTAAGACCCATCTTTGAGGAGTGGCTAGAGAGGCGCCACGGCGCCCTCACCTACCGCCTGTCTCCGCCCCTAATAGCAGAATAACTAATAAAACATGGGAGAAATTAACAAAGAACAAAAAAATTAGATTTTCTCATACATTTTGTATGGATCGGCTTTTTTGATTCTGATGTGATACGAAGTTCGCCGGATCAGCTAGTTTAATAAAACTATCCAAGACGAAAAGTAGCCTATGTGCTTTTTCAGGTCCCAGACTATCATCTGTCATGTCATGCTCACTCAAATGTCTCGCTGGTGGTGGCGTGTGTGTTGGATCATTAGGTTCCCTTCAAAATGGTTGAGCTGAATGGTGCTGATCCATACGTCATGTTGTAAAGAGTTAGAGACTAGTCATTTCTTAGCCGTCACGGCTTATTTTATTTTCATTTCCGCATTGTCCTTTTTTAGTACGGACGCCTTTAACGTGCACGTCTTTCTGCATCGTTCTCACATGTATAATTTCAACATGAATGATGTAACCAAGATTTTTGTAACAATTTTATGATTTACAAGAGTGTCCGTGGAGTTTCTTGCCCGTTCTTCTCCACAGGTACCTACGCTTTGGAATGGGCAACTAACTTCATCTTTCTGATTGACTGACCCTTGACTTTCAAAAGTGCCTAAATTGGTTTATTTGAAATAAATGCTTTGAGCTTGAGTTTGAGTTTGTCCATGACAGTCATTACAGCGATTTACTCGTGAAAGGGTGACAAACTAACCGACCCACTTTAGAATTTATAATATTTGTATTAGTATAGATTTATGCAAAGATACATAAAACAAAGCTTCGTAACAGGTATTCCTGTTAGGAAGCTTCTTCATATTTCACAAGGTTTATGAATCTAGTGAAATACGACGAAGTTTATGACCTTTCAGGAAACCTTTCTACCCTCATTAATAAAATTTCAATATTTTATCAAAGGTAGGATTTTAGAAGGTATTCTGTTTTTGTTTAATGTTTTTTATTTTTTTAATTTTGTCCCATTTTTTAACAAAGTATTGGAACAGGGTTTTAATAATCACTAGATGACCTGGCGAAGTTTGTACAGCCTCAGAATCTATAAGAATGAATGTATGAGAAAACGAATTATCTTCAAAATAAAATAAATCGTGAACGATTCCCATGTTTTAATAGTTATTCTGCTATTCGGGCGGAGACAAATCCAACAAATCGAAGATCATAAAAATCGGTCTAGCCGTTCTTGAGTTATAAATGGTGTAGGTATATAACCCGACTTTGTGGATTAAAACGGAGGTAGGTACTGACTTTATTTTCTTAATTATTAAAGCGAAATGTCAAAGAACAAGAGTTCTTGTAGTGGTTAAATATTTTCAAAATTACTTCTTGATCACGGTAACTTTTAAATATTTGTTGAATTTCAGATTTTCGTTGACTTTTTTCAAAGACGTAAGTAGTTCTAACTTATTGATTAAATTCTACTTAAAGGTCAGAAGGCCAATTCTCGTAATTTAAAATGTTCAAAATCTAGTCGCAGTCTCATCTCGGCGACAAACAAATGTCAAAAAGTTGTCAAAATGTAGGGAAATTAGACGTATTTTTGACAGATTGAAACTAAGATCAGACTGTGAACGTTCTTAAAATTACGAGAATTACCCCTCAGTTTGCAGTAGTTGTTTAAACCTCATTCGTTTTTAAGCTCACTACCGGAATAAATCATAAAAAACGAGGTGAAATTTGCTGTCGCTTGGTGATATTGAATGAATGAAATGAATGTGCCAAAAATCGGATTAAATAAATAAATCCAATTTTCAATATTGATATGTAGGGATGGCGATTGTGTTAATCCGTCCGAACGTTTCAGTGGCTAATAGTTTTTTAACACTTGTATTTGTGTTGGTATTGTTAGTTCCAATGCACAGTTTTGTGCCAAAGAAGCAAATATGACTTGACTTCCTATTTTGACTTGTAATACTTATGGAAGAGTCAAAGGGCGATCTAATCAATGAATTTGTTTTTTACGAATATTTTTCTTTTTATAGTTTACTTATTCCTTTATGGGCTGATTTTTCAATCGACCGATAATTATCGGTTAAAAAATTATAATTAAAAAAAAAAAAAACCAAAATAACCATAATTAATTAAATTAATTTAAAAAATTATAATTTTAATAAAAATTATAATTTTTATTCATGGAATAAAATTGACGTCTGACAGTTTTTGTATGAAAGAACTGTCAAAAATTCAAAATTATTCCTCCGATAACGTTATCTGGCGGCGTTGGAAAAAACAGCCCTAATACGAGTACATTTTTAGTGAAAATGTAAGCTTAAAAGGTAATTTTCCAGTACTGTCACGTGTCTGTAGAAATGCATCCCAACGCAAGTATTAAAAGTGCAATCGGAGCGTGAACAAGTTGCCTCTGTCTAGGTGCACCTTTTGTTCAGCTGTCTGCGAGTGAGGACGCTATTTAAAACAAACGTGTACGGAAAATTAGTTGCCTGTTACCGTCACTAAGGTCTATAAACGTTATTTTGCATGTAGGAACTTTGAATTAGACATTTATTTCCGTCCCTATTATGTACTTGTAGTTTGACAGTTGTGCAACAGTGACAGAGCTAACGCTAGCGCTAGCCGAAGTACGTGCATTAACGTTTATAGATTTCGGCCTTAATTTATAAAAACAAAAAAAAAAAAACCTTTGGGATAAAGTATATTTATTTAAAAATGTTTTCCAGTTTCCTCTCAAACATAGTTCTGTAGCAAGATGATGAAAGCTAAAACTGAAACTTTTACTGAAAACTAATAAATAGTGTCGCCTTATCACGTGAATTATAAAATGAGTTTAAGCTACAACTGTATGAACGAAGCTTAATCATAAGGTCAGTTTACTATTATTTTCTAGTGCAGTAAAAAAACGTGTTGCATCATCAGCTGCATGTATTTTCCACGTTGTTCACGTCGATACAAAAATACGATAAGTAACTATTTTGCAATTTGTATTTTCTTATTACTACTACCCGCGATTTCACCCGCATAAGTTCCGATCCCATGGGAATATCGGGATAAAAAGTATCCTATGATGTGTTACTCCTGGTTATAAACTATCTGTGTGCCAAATTTCATACAAATCCGTTTCGTAGTTTTTGCGTGAAAGAGTAACAAACATACAAAAACAGTCACAAACTATAGCCTTTATAGTATTAGTGTGATACAATGGAATTGATTATAGTGGAGTTATGTTAATTCTATCATAGTTACATATCTAATATTAAGGATTTATAATACGCTCTGTGTCCTTGGGAGGTAGTTACTCAACGCTAAGTGTGGGTTTTGTTACTAACGAAGACACTTATAACATTTATAAACTGAAATCGCTTTTCGTGTCTGTCTGCCTTACGTTGTTCCTCTAAATTCCGCAAGAGATTTTGATACGGTTTTCACCAAAAACGCGGATTCACCGTTGTGGGCGGGATGGGCATGCCCACAACCCTAATAGACTTGTGACGTCACACTTTCACGGTCTATTGAGATCGATAGGCTGATGATAATATTATATCCTATGTTTATTTATTTATTTAATACTTCAAACACAAAAATGTACAGAGGCGGACTTAATGCCATAGGCATTTTCTACCAGTCAATCTATGGGCGATGCAGAGACAAACAGTGGTAGGTGCAATCATGATAATTGAGGAATAAATCTATACATATAATAAAATCGTAGGAAAGTCAAAACTGTATATTGAATATTTTTTAAAAAGAATACATGGGGCGTGATCTACAATCGATATCGAAGCCAAAAATATAGTTTTTAGAATTTTTGTCTGTTTGTCTGTTTGTCTGTTTGTCTGTCCGGGATAAACTCAAAAAGTACTGCATGGATTTACTTAAAATTTTGCATGAATATTACTAAGAGGTTAGGTCAACATATAGGCTACATATTATCACGCTATCACCTACGGGGGAGGAGCTGTGAATATTTATTTTTCTTACGCATTTTGTGACAGCGTGTAATCTAACGACACATATTTAAATGTTATTTTTGAGTAAGCCATGCTGTTAATAATAATAATAATAATAATAATAATAATAATATTCCACAACTATCACACAACGCCATCTAGTCCCAAGCTAAGCAGAGCTTGTGTTATGGGTACTAGACAACTGATAAACATACTTATATATTTCTAAATATATAAATATTATAGATAAATTACACCCAGACACAGAACAAATGATCATGCTCTTTACACAAACATTTGTCCTGGGTGGGAATCGAACCCACGACCTCCGGCATAGCAGTCAGGGTCACTAACCACTAGACCAACAGGTCTGTCTGTTATCTAGCTTTACACTATAAAAACTACGCCATTTAAGTAACTTGGGCAGAGAAATATAGTTTAATGAATGTTAGTAGTATAAAGATAATTTTAAAACAGCGCCATCTATGAGATTTCATAAAAATCATATCAAGTTACATGTTAACATTTTTTGGAAATTAATTATTTAAATTTGATCATGTTGGCGAGGTAAGTAGTTAGTTATTCTTAAAATTCATAGATGGTGTATCGTATAGTTCGTTTTGACAAATTCAAGTTCCAACAAAGCCCTCAAAATCTTGAGCAGAGTTGACGAATACAATTTAAAAAAATGCGGTGTTAAGTATTACAAAAAAGTTATGTTCATTGATGATGATCATTTCATTTCATGACACCCTCGCGGAGGCTAGCGTCAGTGACAGTCCCAGCCGCATGCGTCATCTGTTTGCCGTCATCTTGGTGTTTTGTGGAGTCGCGAACCCGGTAGCTTTGTGGGAGAAGTATCGCCATCATCTGTCTGAAGATTTTCTACGAGCTTTGAGGCGTGCTACTGGAGACAAAGTCGAAGTAACTGATGAACGCGTGCTGAACACCTGTCTCAGTTCACTTCAAGATGTGGTCATTTCTATCGGCGGCAATCCACTGATCGAATATGGGTTACCAGCTCCCCAATCATCACCGTATCAAGACTGTGGAAATCGGGAGTATAACGCTGAGACAAATTACGATCCGGGCGAAATGACCACCATACAAAATGACCATGTCGCTTTGTTCTCTTCAGAGCAAAAACTTTATGACACCGTCCTTGAAAGCGTTGGGCAAAACCAGGGTAAAATGTTTTTCTTGGATGCTCCTGGTGGAACAGGAAAAAAATTTGTTACCACTGGCATACTTGCAGAGGTCAGGAGGCAAGGCAAAATTGCTATTGCTGTAGCGTCGTCGGGAATCGCTACCACACTGCTTCCGAGTGGCAAGATAGCACATGCCATGTTTAAAATTCCCATCGATTTAGAGAGCGCCGAAACGCCTGTTTGTGGTGTGTCACGTAGCAGCGATAAAGGACACGTGCTCAAGGATTGCTCTCTGATCGTATGGGATGAGTGTACGATGGCCAATAGGAAAGCAGTTGAGGCCGTGGACAGAATCCTGCAGGACATCTGCAGGAACGAACATTTGATGGGTGGTGTCACAGTTCTGTTCAGTGGTGATTTTCGGCAAACACTTCCAGTGGTGACGCGGGGCTCGAGGGCTGACGAGGTGAATGCTTCGTTGAAACGCTCTTCGTTGTGGTCACGAGTTCGTACGCTGCGCTTGACCATTAATATGAGAGCTCGGCTCAGCGGCAATGCACGTGCTCAAGAATTCTCCAATTTCCTTCTAAGTCTTGGCGAAGGGACCAGAAGAGATAGGTGGACAGGTGGTGCTTCTAGAGTCTCTTGGTAGAGTGGTATCCAGCTTAGAAGAACTAATTCGTTGTGTGTACGGGGACATCAGTCGTATACCGCACCAGCAGAATTTTTGTGTGTGTGAGCGGGCCATTTTGATGCCCAAAAATGATCAGGCTGCAGCAATTAACGAATGCGTTCTCTCGGAAATTGAGAATAAAGTGGGAATAAAGTGGTCTATACCTCGATAAACACTGTTGTCGAGCAAGGTGACGCCACACATTATCCCGTGGAATTTCTGAGCTCCCTGTCAGCCAGTGGACTTCCAGCGCATACCATCAAGCTGAAGGTTGGTGTTCCGATTATGCTTCTTCGGAACCTATCTCCTCCGAAGTTGTGTAACCCGCCTTAAAGTCATCTCGCTCCACAGACACACCATTAAGGCGGAAATTCTTACGGGTTGTGGCGTCGGCGAGGCAGTATTTATACCACGCATTCCCCTCACACCTCATAACTTACAGTTTCAGTTCAAGCGCGTACAGTTCCCCGTGAGTGTTTGCTTCGCGATGACCATCAATAAGTCGCAGGGGCAGAGACTGAGGGCAGCGGATGTCGACCTCAGGACGAGTTGCTTCTCACAAGGGCAACTGTACATCGCTTGCTCCCGCGTCACCAGTCCTGACTCTCTTTACATTTTGGCTCCTGGCAGCATAACTACCAACGTAGTTTATAGAGAAGTGTTGTAAGGTATGATACCTCTGTACGTATTTTTACTCTTTTGTGTCCTGGAATGTATTCCTGCATTATGTTCTCTATTTCCTTCAGTCACATCTTATGACTGAACTCAGCAGGATTCCCATATAACTCTCTTCACATGCAAAACAAACTTATATTTTAATGCTATTTTAAAAGTTGTGTACTTATAATGCTATAGCGACACTGGCATCTTAGGTATTTTTGGTGCTTTAGAGCCTTCACGCAGACGACGTCGCGGGCAGCAGCTAGTATTTTAAATATAAAGATACGCATAAACCTATATTATGCCTTAATAAAATAAAATAAAAATTGAAATGAATCGTGCGTAAAATCTTGGTTAGGGCATCATATATTTTGTAAATATCTCCTTTGTAGGAATGCATTATATCGATCATGAGTGAGTTCATACTCCGACTCGCACTTGGCTGATTTTCGGGTGGCTGTGAACCTTTTTTGAGGGCTGGATCGGCGCTTGTTCCACCATCATGTAGAGAATTTATTCCGGAAGGCTTATGTGTATAATACATTCATAATAAATAATAAACTTAAAATACAGAAACCTTGATGTTTGTCAAGTTGTAAAATGCATGCGAAGCAGTCGCAAGAAAGTGGAGTACCTACAAAAGTACATCTCTTTATACACTTTTGTAGACGACTTGAAAAATCGAACAAAAAGTGCAATTTTCCGGCTTAACGCACGCGCCGTGAAAATGCATCGCGATCGCAACCGGAGCGTGAATAGACAGGGTCGTGCGCGCGACGTGACGACGTCTAGGTGGCCTTTTCATGCGAAGTTTTAGCAAATGGAGCGTGACGTTTTTATAAATGTTTGCTTAGATTATATTATGGTAATAGTATGGTATTTTTGCTGTAAACAAAAGGATATTTTTGTCTTAGTAATGTATTAGGTGCAAGCGTAGCATCACAGCAGTATTGAGAATGAAGGACGTCACGGCGTTTAGGTGGCCTTTTCATGAGAAGCTTTAGCAAATGGAGCGTGACATTTTTGTAAATGTTTGCTTAGATTATTTGATATTTTCTGCTGTAAACAAAAGGAATTTTTGTCTTAGTAATGTATTAGGTGCAAACGTAGCGTGACAGCAGTATCTATATACATATAATAAAATCGTAGGAAAGACAAAACTGTACATTGAATATTTTTTAAAAAGAATACTTGGGGCGTGATCTACAATGGATATCGAAGCCAAAAATATAGTTTTTAGAATTTTTGTCTGTTTGTCTGTTTGTCTGTCCGGGATAAACTCAAAAAGTACTGCATGGATTTACTTCAAATTTTGCATGAATATTACTAAGAGGTCGGGTCAACATATAGGCTACATATTATCACGCTATCACCTACGAGGGAGGAGCTGTGAATCTTTATTTTTCTTACGCATTCTGTGACAGCGTGTAATCTAACGACGCATATTTAAATGTTGTTTTTGAGTGAGCCATGCTATTATCTAGCTTTACACTATAAAAACTACGCCATTTAAGTAACGTGGGCAGATAAATATAGTTTAATGAATGTTAGTAGTATAAAGACAATTTTAAAACAGCGCCATCTATGAGATTTCATAAAAATCAAATCAAGTTACATGTTAACATTTTTTGGAAATTAATAATTTAAATTTGATCATGTTGGCGAGGTAAGTACTTAGTTAGTTATTCTTAAAATTCATAGATGGTGATGTGCATTTTCTTCATAAAAGTTGTATCGTATAGTTCGTTTTGACAAATTCAAGTTCCAACAAAACCCTCAAAATCTTGAGCAGAGTTGAAGAAGACAATTTTAAAAAAATGCGGTGTTAAATATTACAAAAAAGTTATGTTCTTTGATGATGATCATTTCATTTCATGACACCCTCGCGGAGGCTAGCGTCAGTGACAGTCCCAGCCGCATATGTCATCTGTTTGCCGTCATCTCGGTGTTTTGTGGAGTCGCGAACCCGGTAGCTTTGTGGGAGAAGTATCGCCATCATCTGTCTGAAGATTTGCTACGAGCTTTGAGGCGTGCTACTGGAGACGAAGTCGAAGTAACTGATGAACGCGTGCTGAACACCTGTCTCAATTCACTTCAAGATGTGGTCATTTCTATCGGCGGCAATACACTGATCGAATATGGGTTACCAGCTCCCCAATCATCACCGTATCAAAACCGTGGAAATCGGGAGCATAACGCTGAGACAAATTACGATCCGGGCGAAATGACCACCATACGAAATGACCATGTCGCTTTGTTCTCTTCAGAGCAAAAACAAATTTATGACACCGTCCTTGAAAGCGTTGGGCAAAACCAGGATAAAACGTTTTTCTTGGATGCTCCTGGTGGAACAGGAAAAACATTTGTTACCACTGGCATACTTGCAAAGGTCAGGAGGCAAGGCAAATTTGCTGTTGCTGTAGCGTCGTCGGGAATCGCTACCACACTGCTTCCGAGTGGCAAGACAGCACATGCCATGTTTGAAATTCCCTTCGATTTAGAGAGCGCCGAAACTCCTGTTTGTGGTGTGTCACGTAACAGCGATAAGGGACACGTGCTCAAGGATTGCTCTCTGATCGTATGGGATGAGTGTACGATGGGCAGTTGAGGCCGTGGACAGAACCCTGCAGGACATCCGCAGGAACGAACATTTGATAGGTGGTGTCACAGTTCTGTTCAGTGGTGTTTTTCGGCAAACGCTTCCCGTGGTGACGCGGGGCTCGAGGGCTGACGAGGTGAATGTTTTGTTGAAACGATCTTCGTTGTGGTCACGAATTCGTACGCTGCGCTTGACCATTAATATGAGAGCTCGGCTCGGCGGCAATGCACGTGCTCAAGAATTCTCCGATGTCCTTCTAAGTCTTGGCGAAGGCACTCTACCAGAAGAGATAGGTGAACAGATGGTGTGATGGTGGATGTTTCAGAGTCTCTCGGTAGAGTGGTATCCAGCTTAGAAGAACTAATTCGCTGTGTGTACGGGGACATCCGTCGTATACCGCACCAGCAGATTTCTTAGGTGTTTGAGCGGGCCATTTTGATGCCCAAAAATGATCAGGCTGCAGCAATTAACGAATGTATTCTCTCGGAAATTGAGGGGAATAAAGTGGTCTACACCTCGATAAACACTGTTGTCGAGCAAGATGACGCCGCACATTATCCCGTGGAATTTCTGAGCTCCCTGTCAGCAAGTGGACTTCTAGCGCATACCATCAAGCTGAAGGTCGGTGTTCAGATTATGCTTCTTCGGAACCTATCTCCTCCGAAGTTGTGTAACGGGACCCGCCTTAAAGTCATCTCGCTCCACAGACACACCATTTAGGCGGAAATTCTTACGGGTTGTGGCGTCGGCGAGGCAGTATTTATACCACGCATTCCCCTCATACCTCATAATTTCCCGTTCCAGTTCAAGCGCGTACAGTTCCCCGTGAGTGTTTGCTTCGCGATGACCATCAATAAGTCGCAGGGGCAGATACTGAGGGCAGCGGGTGTCGATCTCAGGACGAGTTACTTCTCACAAGGGCAACTGTACGTCGCTTGCTCTCGTGTCACCAGTCCTGACTCTCTTTACATTTTGGCTCCTGGCAGCATAACTACCAACGTAGTTTATAGGGAAGTGTTGTAAGGTATGATACCTTTGTACGTATTTTTACTCTTTTGTGTCCTGGAATGTATTCTTGCATTATCTTCTCTATTTCCTTCAGTCATATCTTATGACTGAACTCAGCAGGATTCCCATATAACTCTCTTCACTTGCTTCACTTGCAAAAAAAAACTTATATTCTAATGCTATTTTAAAAGTTGTGTGCTTATAATGCTATAGCGACAATGGCATCTTAGGTATTTTTGGTGCTGTAGAGCCTTCATGCAGACGACGTCGCGGGCAGCAGCTAGTTGAGCATGAAGGACGTGACGGCGTTGTAAATGCCTTTTTTATCGAGCGTAGAAGTAAATGGAGTATTAAAAAACATGTTTGTTTGTTCGTAAATTAATGGTTCTTGGCATTAAGTATAAATAAAGTATTCCATTTAAATCTGTAGCAAACAAAGCATGAGCTGACGGTGACACGAGATAAGATGGCGGTCACATGCTCGTGTTTTTATTTTGCCATAATACTTTTAAATAATAATTTCCGATCTTCATAATATTTCGTCTTATTTCTGCCAATTCTTGTCTTTCAATCCAACACCTTCTCGGCAATAAAGTATAAACCTCAAATACCTATATCTTCTCAATAACTGCATTCGATTCGTTTTCAATCTGCGTAATTTATATGATCATGTCTCTGCGCATCGGTCGCTTCTAAAGTGGTTGCCCATACGCCAGCGCAGAGAGTTAAGGGCGCTGATGACGTTGTTTTCATTTCTTGATTCTCCCTCTTCCCTTGATACATTTGCGCCAACCACTATAGAAATCTATGTTCATCACACAATCGTCTTCTCCAATGTCCCACTCACCGCACATACTTCATTCACTCTTCCTTCTTCGTTCAGTCTATCTCTCCGTGGAATGCGCTCCCCGAGGAAATCAGGATGGCAACCAACAGATTATCCTTTAAACTTAAGGTTCGCGAGCACATTCGCAAGAAGCTGGCAGTATCATCACAACGCTAATTTTTTCCCATTGTCTTATATCTTTTTAGTATATTCATGTATTTATATATATTTATTTGTGCTTAGGTATATTTGTAATTAGGTATAAGTATATTATATTTATAGTTTTAATAGGTCTATGTGTATCTTTATATTTAAAATATTTATTCCTCAATTTTCATGATTACTACTACTGTTTGTCTCTGCATCACCCAAAGGTTGACTGGTAGAAAATTCCTATGGCATTAAGTCCACCTCTATACATTTATGTGCTTGAAGTATTAAATAAATAAATAAATGGAAATGCAGTCGCCTGGCAGAGCGTACTGAAACAGTTTGTTGCACGTGACATGAAAACATCTTCAAGGTTTTTTATTGAAGAGGTTTTTATATACATTGAAAAATATTATGTCATTCGTAAAAAAAAGAGAATGTGCCAATGTGAATGACCGATTAATATCTACCTACGTTTAATGGTATTTACAAATTGTGCCATTCAATCATCCTGTTTAAATGAATATCTCTCTGAATTCATCATCAGCCAGCTTTATTTCGGGAGCTAATTTATCAACAAATTTGTGTTCTATTTTCAAATCTACTTCACAGCTGTTGCGCTCAACATTTTGTCAATGCCCGTGTAGTTATTCCAAGTTCATGATACTTTGCTGTACTTGGCAAGCTTTGAGAATTTTAACGACATTTTATGTTTATTGGATTGAAGATCCCTGGTAAAGGAACCTTGAATGGAGGATAGAAGCCAATAAAGAAAGCATTTAGAATAGTAAAATGGAAGGTCCATTCAAATATGGACCTTCGTTTTACGATAATTTTAGTCGGAACGACCTCCTTTAGTAAGAAAGTCTCTTTTAAGACTGGGTTTCTTTGGTTGTGACCGAAACTTGTGACAATTTGTTCAGTTGACTTTTACGCATCATAGTGATTTGTAAAATGTCTTTTTTTTTAAATTAGCCGTTACTGTCCCGCTGCTGAGCAAAGGCACAAGGCCTCCCCCAATATCTACTAGGCATCCTTGTCTATTGTCACCTGGATCGAACTCTTGTGCTATGCTAACTATTAAATTATTTAATTTATACGTTGAATGTTAAATGACTTTATTTATATACATATGCTTATTAGACCCTAACGGTCACTAATTTTAAGTCAGATGCAATTTTTATTTAGAATATTTTAAAAGTCAGATTATGTTAACCGGTCTCGATCATCAATATTGGTTCTCCAAAAGCCTTTCTGTCAAAAACTTGTGTAGGCGAGTGGCCTTCACCTCCCATTTACGAAGAGAGCAAAACATTAGGGTGACATTATCCTCTATCTATCTTTCGATGACTTTGTTGCTATTCAAAATCGACTGTCGACATTTACGAAACGTGAACCATTTGGGAATCCTGTGACAACATTTCCGTGACTTTTGATTTTGATTGAATGGTAGACAACAAACACACTTGTGAAAATATAAATATCTATAAGTACAATTTATTATTAAAGTTTTATTTCCTTAGAGGGGCGAACCATTTGAGAATTCTATGAAAACAGTTCCGTGACTTTTAATATTGATTGATTGGCAGACGCACGGCCTACACCACTGAAAATAGAAACATTAAAATACTTATAAAATATTTATTTTCGTTATGGCTGATTTTTCAATCAACAGATAATTCTTATTCGTGGAATAAAATTTACGCGTCAAAGATTCTGTATGGAGGAACTGTGAAAAATTCAAATTTATTCCTCCGATAAAATTATCTGGCGTTTGGAAAAATCAGCATTTAGAGGGTTACAAAAGTTTTTCTTGAAGATAAGCGCCCTGGAGAGCGGAGTGTTTCGAAGTTTGGGTGTGTAGTGCATCTACATATATAGAAACTGAAGCGGTGCGTGCCCGAGGGGCGTGGTGGTGATGAGCCAGAGTAGTGATGAAATCAGCTTCACCTTCAATACAAGATCAACAAGATTCCACAGGGTGGAAAAGAAAACTATAACTCGTATTTTCAAAATCGACGCGATCATAATCGCGGGCAAAAGTTAGTAAGCCCGGATGCGCGGGCTTGTTTTTACCGCGGCGATTTTTTTCGCGCACTGAGTTTTCTACACACTGCTTAGCGCAGAGAATTGCAAATACAACAGTGTGTGTGTGTGCGTGTGGTTTTTTTACCGCAAGGATGCGCTCTGTTGGATTCTCAATGCCCGGCTCAACAATGAGAGTTGATAACCCAGTGCGCGATAAAATCCCGCCGCGATATTTTTACGATCAACGTTGATAGGGGTAGAGATAAATCTGGTGATACCTACATATCTCGGGATTCAATTGAAAGCTTGGCTCCATTCAAAGGGGTAATCAGTGATATTCTCTCATTACCTCCATTGTTATTCTTTGTTACATAATTTTAAAAAGGTTTCATCCATTGTGAAGTATCGTTGGATATGTGGTGGAATATATTTTTTTGTATTGTGTTTTTGTATATTGTGTGTTTTGTAATATTGAAGAGGCATTGTTCACGCAATGTTGTCTAGTAGGTACGCTGACATAACCTGGATTTATTACAAACTATGTAGTTAATTATTTTTGAAGGATGATACGTTGGTCGATGTGAAGGTGAACACTGTCGTATAAAATTAAAAATCCAATTTGTAAGACTACATGAGTAATCTATTAATAATACTTAATGGGTGATTTACACTAGGTCGATTTTCGACTTGCGGCTGGTCTTACCAATTCACATCACAAGCCGAATCGCCACCCGACCTGTGGCGATTTGGCTTGTGAGGCGATTAAATACACACTATACACAGGTCGATAAAAATTTTGTGACTAATTCATATTGCATCAAAATGTCGAGCTGGCGAGCGATCGAGTATTTTCGCGGTCGATTTTAGTTACCCTCTGCATGCGACCTGTCGCCGCACGATAAAAATTGGAACCTACTTTACTTTGGAACTTGCGATTTTAATCACCTGCGGTCTAGCCGAATTGCCATTTCTACAGTCGATTTTCGCCGTGCCGCGAAAATCGTGCGGCTATAGTTACTTGTATATAGCCTGCATTAATACGTCCTAACTATTACTTACTACATACACTCGCGTGCAAAAAAATCGGCCCACCCCATGCTTTCCATTTGAGACACGATATCTCAAAAATCGTCATGAATATAATTTATTATTTTATATTGTGTGAAGGTAGGTAAGGTACAGCTTATTTGAACATCCATACTAATATTATAAACTAGCTTTTGCCAGCGACTTCGTCCGCGTGGAATAATGACTTCCGGAAATTGAGGCACTAACTCTCATAGAGTTTAACCGATGTGCTCTTTCTTCTGCCGATTCTTGAGAACGCGTATTTCTCATTCAACGCGTTTTTCAAGACAATAGCGGGCGGACGCCGGCGTCCGCTTGGGGCTTGAATAACTAAAAATATATAACTACGTCTAATATATAAAATAATATATAATAAAACCTACTTCACTTAAAACTAAATACCTATACCTACTATAATTAATAATACCTATACCTATCTATACTTATAATAAATCTGTAGAGAGGTCAATTCTGTACATGAAATATATTTCCAAAATAACTATCAGCGGGTGATTAGTAATCGTTACTGACGCCAAAAATGCAATCAGTAAAATTTTTGTCTGTCTGTCTGTCTGGCTGTATGTTCGTTATAGAAACAAAAACCACTTGACGGATTTCAACGAAACTTGGTACAATGGTTCTTCATACTCCTGGGCAGGTTATAGTATACTTTTCATCACGCTACGATCAATGGGAGCAGAGCAGTGAAGGGAAATGTTGGGAAAACAGGATTTCTTTTTAGGTGAAGTAGTAGTAGGTTAGTAGTAGTTAGTTAGTAGTAGGTAAGTTTTGGTTAATTTATGTTCAGTTTTTTTTAATATTAAGTAGGTAAAAGCGTAGGTACTTTTATTAATTATAGGTATAGGTATTATTAATTATAGTAGTTATAGGTATTTAGTTTTAAGTGAAGTAGGTTTTATTATATATTATTTTATATATTAGACGTAGTTATATATTTTTAGTTATTCAAGCCCCAAGCGGACGCCGGCGTCCGCCCGCTATTGTCTTGAAAAACGCGTTGAATGAGAAATACGCGTTCTCAAGAATCGGCAGAAGAAAGAGCACATCGGTTAAACTCTATGAGAGTTAGTGCCTCAATTTCCGGAAGTCATTATTCCACGCGGACGAAGTCGCTGGCAAAAGCTAGTAATTAATAAAAGTACCTACGCTTTTACCTACTTAATATTAAAAAAAAACTGAACATAAATTTAACCAAAACTTACCTACTACTAACTAACTACTACTAACCTATTACTACTTCACCTAAAAAGAAATCCTGTTTTCCCAACATTTCCCTTCACTGCTCTGCTCCTATTGATCGTAGCGTGATGAAAAGTATACTATAACCTGCCCAGGAGTATGAAGAACAATTGTACCAAGTTTCGTTGAAATCCGTCGAGTGGTTTTTGTTTCTATAACGAACATACAGACAGACAGACAGACAGACAGACAAAAATTTTACTGATTGCATTTTTGGCGTCAATAACGATCACTAATCACCCGCTGATAGTTATTTTGGAAATATATTTCATGTACAGAATTGACCTCTCTACAGATTTATTATAAGTATAGAAGAAGTATAGATGTGCAAGTGTATGTGTGTGTCTGTTTGTCTGTCCGTCTTTCATGGCAAAACGGAGCGACGAATTGACGTGATTTTTTAATTGGAGATAGTTGAAGGGATGGAGAGTGACATAGGCTACTTTTTTTTAACCGTGTTACCCCGAATTTAACGCGAGCGAAGCCGCGGGCAAAAGCTAGTACACAATATTTTGTTCAAGGGTTCTTGATAACATCGACTCGATTCTTCAGATGTCCTCATAATATTACTCACTTTTGCTCGGAAAAAGTGCGTGACTTTTTTTTTGCCAATGAAATTAACAAACGTTAAATTGCATTTATTTCTGATAGTCAAAATTGAACTTGATTTTGTTAACGGATTTCAAAAGAAAGGAGGTTACTTTTGAAGTCCGTTAGGAACTAATGAATCAGTTTTGATAATTCTTGCACTAATGTAATCTAGGTACATATTTTCAGGAAGGTTCTAATAATTATACAATATATTAGCGTATTGTTAGGAAAACTTGTTGAATTGTTTCAAATAGAACAGCACGATGTGGGTCGATTTTATTTCACGCAAGGTTAGATCTAACAAACTAGGTACCTATTCTTATAGCGCATTGTAATAATAACGATGTAAGAGCTGTGTGAAAGAAGATAATGTGCATAAAAAGGGCGTGACTATCGAGATGAAGACTATCAGAGAAGTATGGAAAACAAAGACGTGTTGCGCCATCAAATTAATTGGGATAAGGGCAGGATAATGATTATGATGATGCCTTGTAATAAAACACACAGAAGATTTCTGGGCCCTAGATTAAAAAAAAACCTATGAACCACTCAATAGCGACCGCCATTTATCGAAACTTTCAACAAATGAGGTGCTCAACACTTTTGGGGGCCAATTAAGGGCTGATTTTTCAATCATCAGAGGGGGCAATTCTCACAACGCAACGCAACGCAACACAACGGCAACGCAACGGGCAACGCTCACAGTCTGATTCTCAATCTGTCAAAAATACCTCTAATTTTCCCTACATTTTGACAAGTTTTTGACATTTGTTTGTCGCCGAGATGAGACTGCGACTAGATTTTGAACGTTTTAAATTACGAGAATTGGCCATCTGATAACTTTATTCGAGGAATCATTTTGACAGTTATTTCATACAAAAACTGTCAAGCGTCAATTTTATTCCTCGAATAAAAGTTATTTGGCGATGGAAAAATCAGCTCTAAATTATGAAAGATATCAATTTCTAGGTAGGCTCGTTTTAACTCGATTCCTGATGATTAGCCTAATAAGGTTAAGGTCTCAAAGGTTTTGTATCGGATTTTAACAAGGGACACGATTTATTTCCCACTGTACTCGGGTGTGCTACTGAAATATGTACACCGAATAACCTAATAAAGGTCGAAAATGGACGTGAAAAATCTAGAAAATTTTTCGGCGTCTCACAAAAGTATTATATTATATATTATATATTATATATTATATATTCTGTTGTCGTTGTGGTATGTTTTATTGCTTTACTCGAAGTAGGAAATTGCGTGGCTTTTTATTTGTGAATAGGCAATGCGAAAATCTCCATATTTTTCTAACAATTGCTTTGTCGTTAGTTCATTCTGGCGTTATTCCAGGTTGTTGCTAGAGTTCCTTAATTTATAAAAATATTAAATATATGATCTTTCATAATCTGCCCGGTCACTCAGTCATATAATGGTCCCACTGCTGGGACACAGGCCTCCTCTCTGTGGTGGGCCACAATCCATCGTGCTAATAGCCGGATGTCACAATCATGTCTGTCAATTTTTGGTTCTAGGACATGCCGGTTTCCTCAAGGTGTTTTTCTTCACCGTTTTGAGAGCAGTGGTGATGAAATACTTTACACAAATTAAAGTAAATTTGCGTGGGATCGAACCCACGACTTACAACTCGTAAGTAACAGCCGTTACCCGAGTTTTGTTTAGGTCTAACATTGCTCGGTCTTTGGTAAAATAAAATTGACACTACAGATAACGTTCATTATTAGACGTATAAGTTCTCATTTTATTATACAACTGACCTGACAGACATTGTTCTGCCAAAATTTCTGTAAGCAATTCCAATTTTCCGGGAAAATTTTACATAACAAGACCCCTCCGTGCCTCGAGAAGCACGATAAGCCGTTGCAACGTTGCCGGGACCAACGCGTTGGTCGCGACTATCATTCGTGGATTTTTGACAGTTGTTACGAGTCATCAGAAGCCCGAAATCTTGAAAACCAGTCTTACCAAGGGGTATCGAATTACCCAATAACTGATGGGTTGTGGAGGTCAGACAGGCAGTCATTTCATGTAAAAACAGGTATTCAGCTGCATCCGGTTAGACTGGAAGCCGACCTCAACATAGTTGGGAAAAGGCTAGGCAGAGAGTTTGCACTTTTGTAAGAAACAGCAGATTTTTTTACCGATCCATGTGTCTGGTTGCGCGTCAGTATCCCTGCCGCACTGGATAAATACCTAAAGTATATTCAAACTTATGTTTCAAATTGATGATATTTCAAGTTAAACAAATATCAACTTTATTTTAATGGTAATTAAGTTGATTTAAGAGTGACTAGCATTATTGACTCATATTCTCGCACGCTCGTCAAAATATAGATATATTATAATTATTTTTATTAATTTATCCTGTCATTAGAATTAATTATCTTTTTGTTTGCACATGTTTCTGTGACAAATAAACCTATTTTTCTTTCTTTCTATATTTGTTTATATTTTTGGCAAATAAATCGCGAATGCAGATTCGATAGAGGTTTACGTCAATAATATTGATGATTGCACTATTGCACTTTACAAAAAAGACACCGATGACTGTTAAATTGAAGACTAAATAAATAAGCACTTTAAATCTTCATTCACTACAAAGCTTTCCACATAAAATCATGCTGAAGTCGTAACGGCTGGTTATTGTTTGTTTGTGACTTCAGAATCATTTAATAAAGAACTAAAACCATTTTATGTACAAAGAGAAGTTGCTTATTTGCAATTCTATTAGAACAACAGGTGTTAAAGGGTTTATCAAGTGGAATATTAAATTATATTAATGATAAATTGCCTGAAAGTTTCATGATTGTTCTATAATAGCGACCCGCCTCAATTTTGCACATACCGATGTGGTGACATGTCAAAAAATTGAGATTTTTGTGCTATATTTTATTTAAATATTAATTTATTACACACCAAAATCATCCGACATAAATTCTCTAAATTATGGTGAAAACCGCATCAAAATCCGTTGCGTAGTTCAGAAGAAAAACACGGTCACGAAGCTGTCTTCGTGACCGTGTTTTTCTTCTGAACTTTAATTTATTTTAATTTTAATTTATATTTACGAAAAGCAACTTTAATTTATAATATGTATAGATATTTTAAAATCATCCAGAAAGACTCCCAACTAACATTTTGGTGTTAATAATAAGTGCTACGTGAGCTGTTTAAGAGAATTTTACGAACCTAAGGTCCAATACAGGCACTAAAATTTGGTGATATAGCGCGTTTTAACTGTCTTATAACCCTGATTTGGGCCCACGATTTTAGAGCTTATAGTGACATAATAGTTATAGAGTAGTGTTAGATGAGTGACAATAAAGAGCTACAATAGTGCTATTGAAGCAGTGCTTACCACTTCAAGTGTATTGTAAGCTATACTCAGGTTACAACTGCAAGCTAAAGTAGTAATACAGTTATGAAATCTACTCTAATAACTTTTTTAGTAACATATTAGTGCTTCTTCGATACAATATATACCTTGAGAATATATTGTAGGTATTTAATAGCAATGATCATCACCCAAAGCGCCAACCTTTTCACCTCTTTTCATATATTTTGTGCTTTTGTTACCGTCAATAGCGTTAAAATATTTAACAGTACGCATATTCATCCTCGATTTAATGATATAGCCTAGCTTATAGTATTTGGAAGTGACTTTATGTTTAATAAAACAGGTAAGTCAATGTATTTTAGATTAGGTACTAGGTGTTATAATTATTAAAACTCATAGCTATGGTAAGTTTTCTGTAACAATGTATATATGTTTTCATCTCAATTTTGATACGCCTCAAAAATAAACTGCTTTTGATGATATTATATAGAAAAAAATTACTGCCTCAGTTATTTTTTGTTTCAATTATGGTGAATAATAGTTTCTGGTACTGTCTATAGGTATGTTAATGGAAAACTGACAATAATATAGTAAATAAGTGGAGCAATAATGATTAGAAAAAGTTTTTTCCTTTTAAATTTTTATACTAACTATTTATTTAATGGCGTCAATATCTAAATTACTTAAGGATCCTGATAACTCTGTTGTTCCTAACGTAGTGCTTAAAGAGTGATTGTTAGCACTTCTATGCCATTTGCAGTTCTACAATATGGTTCTAAAAGTGAAAAGACAACAACTTTATAGGTTCAGTTTGCATAATGGTTCTATGTGAAGATGTAAACTAAATATTCTCAGGGTTCTGTTATTGTTTTAATAAAAACTTTACGTAAAACATATTTGACTGAATAAATCAAATAATTAATGTCTATTATTTATAATAATTATGCAAAATGGAAAAGCCTGTGTGTGTGTATTTTTTATTTGTTTTGAATGTTATGAGTTGTCTTTACTATAATAGGTACTGAACTTTTTTTTGTATTTTTTAAACTAACTTTTAGAAGCTTCTATAATTATATTATTTATTTTAGATAGTTAAAAGTGAAAGTTATAGGTATCAATGAGGATTTTAGAACTACCATCGTTTTTATTAACCTGAATCAGTTCAATGAGCAAAATTCAACGATCATGGTGGTCGATGAGTTTTTGCTATTTAGGTGATATAAAATTCTATAACTCTACGTAAAGTAATAATTAAGAGTTATAATCTATGCAGATATTGTTTGCCACCATATAGAAGTATTTCTAAACACCATTGTATTGACTAAGATTGACCCAGTAACCCCATTATATAATCATTAGTTATTTAAAGGTAGTTTCTGACTCTTGCACCATCTAGCTCTACAGGATTTATAATGAACACTTTTATGACACTAATAGCTCTCTTGCTAACTCTTAGGGCTCGATAGAACTCGTTAAGTGGTACAAAGTATTTCAGTGACTCTATTTAAGGACATCAGCTGTTAATAAGTGTTAGTAGACACCTTACAATTACTTACAGTGTTTTACGCTTCTTAAAGCTGTTATGGTAAGCCTTAAGGTGTTACAAAGCATCTAACTAAATGTGTTCAAAGACATCAGCCGTTAGTAAGAGTTAGTAGACACTTTACAATAGCTTTCAGTGTTTAACGCTTCTTAAAGTTATAAGAGAGAGCTATACGATGTTTCCTACCAACTCCATGCTACCGCCTTAAGTTATATTTTTTTTCTTTTTAACTGTTATTCCTCTTGAAGGTTTAATTATTTATCCTTAGAATCTAATGTCACTATCGGAGCTCTTATATATCATTTATAATACTATGAGAGCTAAAAAAAGGTTGCCCTTAGCGCCTAAATGTTTGTTGGGCTGTGCCTAGGCGGATCACATACTACAACGAGCAACGCGACGCGGCGCGGGAAACGGAGCTAATTCTCCGCAGTTTTTATTGAATTTGTATGTAAAACATTACGCGCGGGAGTGCATTATCTGCGCCCCGTCGCGTGGCGCGTTGTAGCGTGTGATCCGCCTTAGATACATCTGTGTTGACAACAAAAGGAATATAAATTGGCAGATATTTTAATTTCAATAAGCACAGGTATTTTTGCCATCTGCGCTATTGAAAATTTTCTTATATCCCGTTTTTCTTCACTAACGATCGTAAGCTGCCATGATAATAATACTCAAACTCGTTCAGAAACACACGTGCATGTTAGTGACGTACCTACGTCCACTCGCTCGTCTCTAGTGTCTCTTACGTAACACTTCACCTGCACCGTGCACGAGGTATTGTGTCACATAACTATCTTATGTAGTTGTGTGGCTACGTAATTGGTTCGTAATTAGTATCGTTTTTTTAAATTCGATTGAAAATTGCACGGTTCGAACAGAAAGGCTTTAAGAAAAGTGGGGGGTGCAAACGCTCGAAAAATGATTCTTATGGCACCACTTTTAGGTTCTTAACGCAGTGTATTGAACACATTTGCATTACATTCTTGCACTAGTGCGAGAATGTACGCCACAGATAAATATATAGGTAGTGTGAGATGTGCGATTTTCTTAAGTCACAGCAGATAACCTTTAAAGCCTTTTCATGCAAAGCCTTCAGGCGAGGTTGCAGTACTTTTTAACTTTTTAAACCTCTGTAAATCTAGCGAAATATTAATTTTGCGCAAAAAGAAAATATTTTAGGAAAATTGAATTGATATTGTCAAGCGCTTTGTGAAGATAGAAACGTGAACGATAAAAAAAATTCATGAAAATGACACAAAATCGCTATTTAAAACGTGTACCTTGAAGAGATTAATTACATCGTTAAACCATGTAAAAGTTATACCAAAAGATAAGCCTTATTGTTTTTTAGGTCTTGGTGAGAACACAATTTATAGATTCCTTATTATTTTTTCTATGAAACAAATACACCTACACAAAATCTAGCAGTTCAAGAGCTTGCAACGGCCGGTCAGCGCCTACGAGAGAGAGAGATGCCGCGATACATATTATGCGGGGAGTGAGGAAATGTTATCATACCTACACACCGCACTACTGCCTTTTTTGTGAATATGTAATCCGTGTAAATAAATAAAATATTTGGCTTCCCGGCAACATCAAGGCAGGCACGAATTCTCGAGCCCATCTGATATTAACTAGGAATGTTTTTATTACTTTGCTAGTGTTTCTTTGCGTTGCCGTCGTTTGCCTCGAGTGCAAAGACAAACTTTGCGCACTTGCAACAAATTGTACTTTTTTGGTGATGGGAAATCATCAAATGACCCCTCCCGCTCTGGGTGGATCAGAAGGGAGTGTCAGACTCTTACTGACACTATGACTTATGAATAGTAAAAAAGAATCTATAAAACTTTCACAATATTTTTGTTACTTATAGTTATTCATTAAACCCTTTAAATGGATGTTGGATCACGAATAGTGAGGGCCATTTTGTTAAATTTCTATTAAGGGTTTGATAGCTTATTGGTCCGATAAAGTATTAGAGGATTTTTGAAATAAGACTTTAGCATAATCAGCCTATACCGCCCACTGCTGGAATACAGGCCTAATCTCAGTGAGAGGGACAGGACCATAATCCACCACGCGGGCCCAGTGCGGGTTAGTGGATGTTACATGTCTTTTTCCTCACGACATTTTCCTTCAAGAGAGCAGTGGTGATAAAATAATTTGAACTCATAAGTCGCGGTACTCTTTACTGGGCCAGCACTGCACTCCAAATAAGACTTAACTGTGCTCATCCGGGGCAGCGGGATTGTCCGAAAGGGTTACCGCTACCCCGGAACATAAAGGGCTAAGGAAGGAACACGCAAGGTGTTGTAAGGGAGTGTCAGACTCTTAAGTCTGACACTCCCTTCTGTCCCACCCAGTGCGGGAGAGGCCAATTGATGATTTCCCATCCTCACAAAAAAAAAATCTTTGCTCATATCGTATGACAGAACGTTGTGTTGTAACTTGAAGTTTGAGTTGAACAAATCGGCGGGGCAATTGCGTAACACATTATCAATCTGAATCGGTTTCATTTTGATAGTTCAACAATATTCATTGTGTTATTTACGTGTTGATCAGATGAATTTTTCGAACTTATAAAGCAATGGATTAGCAATTTGCTTCAAAATGATTCAGATTCCGATCGATATAACTGTGTAAATTAAATTAAATAATAATAATTAGTTATAAATTATAATTAATTAATGAAACGCAATTAGGGTGCTGTTTTATTTAGTTTAATCGTGTTAAATTAAAACATAATAATAAACCAGGAGGGGATCAGATCAGGGATCCCACCGAAATAAATCGTTTAGACATTTGTACCCACCACATCTTTGAAGATAACCAAATAAAATACAGGGTGGAATCGAAGTCATGGGCATTATTTTAACCTAAGGCACTACTCACGATACTGATTGCATTAGGGCTATTAATACGCAAATCAAAAATATTATTAATGCAAGTAAGGAAAACCTTAAAAATGTAGTAAGTCAAATTGCACAAGGCTTATTATTGCAAATAAACACTTAAAGTAATTAAAACAAAATACTTCGTTAACGCCAATAATTGTTGAAATATCAAAATCTTAAAGCGCAGTACAGCGCAAAGCGAAATGTAAACAAACATCACCTGCGCGCGCGCGGGTTTTTCCTTACAAGTAATAATAACAATGGGCTACAAGACATTCCGTCCGGCGGGATTCCCTGAACTCTCTCCGTCCCACTCCCTCACTCGCAAAAATACGAATATCACCCCCGCGCGGGGTATGCTTCCCGCCGCAACACGAAGTCACGAACCCGGAACCAGTGTCATAACGACTGCGCAGGTGCATTGACGCGTAATTGATTTATTGATCCCGTGACGTAATCGCCGTACTCGCCGCTCGCGGCATACGGTGCTTGGATTGCAGTGTATTAAGTGTTAGTGTAGTAGTTGTGTGTTGTGTGTGTGTTTGTGTACACGATGCCTCGACCGCGTAATGTGCAGGCTAGGTACACCAACCAACAATACCCACAAATGGTTGTAATTTACGATCGCGCAAGAAATTTAGTATGAACTCGTGAAATGTTCCATCGGCGCTACCCGAACGACCCTATTCCTTCACGGGGTCTCATTCCACCAGAACCACTCAGAACCTGTTGGATTTTTCGTCTTTTCACGTGCCAGCACATGCACAAGCTCGTGGAAGAGCACCCGTTTACCCTCTGTCACTTTACCGACAAATAAGGTTTTTTCAAAACAATCCACAAGCTAGGTACGTAAATGTTTTTTTTTAATGTATGTTAGTTGACGTAGTTTTGACCGTCCTAAGCCGGCAAAGTACGAAGGGAAAATTGGAATTTATTATGAATCAATTCATTGGCAACTTACGAATGTCACGTGAGTCGGGCGGGGTCAAAGAATTCACGCCCAATGACGCGCGTACGGCGTAGTGTACCTACGCATTTGCTATCGAGAAGCGCAACTAATTTGATACTTTGTATGACTTACTACATTTTAAGGTTTTCCATACTTGCATTAATAATATTTTTGATTTGCGTAATAGTAGCCCTAATGCAATTAGTATCATAAGTAGTACCTTAGGTTAAAATAATGCCCATGATATCAAATGCACCCTGTAGATCTTTTAAACTGATATTTCAGGTGATTACATTGACTGCGGTCGATGATCCCACAATAAAAACCTCATCAGATTAATTTATTTTTTGTTTTATCATATTAAATATCGATACCCATGACGTCTGTGGAGTTTCGCTAGCTAATTTAATTTGACCCTGTATACTAGAAAATTAAAAAATTATTATAAGATTTTTTCACACCGGAGCGCCGAAAGGTGAAGAAACAATGCCTTGTCTGAATTTATAGTGTGTAATAAATCCGGCTAGAACTCACTGGGATTAAGTGGCCACCATTTCCACTAAGTCTTATCTCGTGGACGCCATTTTCCTTTAGATATATGCTGGTAATTGAATTTAAAATTGGAATTGTTGTTAATTTTCCGCTGTGTTTGGAGGGTCAATGAACCTTGGAATTGATAAATTATGATCATCTCATATTTTATGACTAAAATGATTGTGTACTGTTTTATTATTTTTGTTTTAGGAAACCGGTTTGTGTTAGCACCAAAAATACATATATAGGTACATTATATTTGTGACATCTACCAACCAAGTGGTGAATTATAACCCGCTCCCTCTCACACAGAGGAGGCCTGGGTCCCAACAGTGCGATCATTATTGGCTGAAAATACTTAATAAAGCCAAAACAACATTGAACTTTTAAAGTGTTTCAGTATAAGTACTTAAGCAATTAGTGAAATTATAACCTATTAAACAATTTGCGTTATTGTCATCATCATGTACCCAAAGTTACGGTGTATTGAGCATAAGCTTTGAAAGGCAAATCGCTAGACCCATAAAGTGCCTCAATTAAACATAAGTGTTTATGTAACTTAAGAAAAATGGATTTTGTAAATTGTTATTATAGTAAATAAAGATATTTGAGGGGCCCGTGGCTAAATAATAACAGCCGCACAGGTCGATCGATCAGGTTAAGCTACGCTTGCCGCGGTTGGTCTGTGGATGGGTGACCATCTTTACATACTGAGACCCCTCCGTGCCTCGGAAAGCGTTGGTCCCGGCTGTCATTCGTGGATCTTTGACAGTCGTTATGGGTAGTCAGAAGCCCGATAGTCTGACAACCAGTCTTACAAAGGGGTATCGTATTACCCAGTAACTGGGTTGTGGAGGTCAGATAGGCAGTCGCTCCGTGTAAAGTACTGGTATTCAGTTGCATCCGGTCTGGAAGCCGACCACAACATAGTTGGGAAAAGGCTAGGCAGATGATGAGTAAATAAAGATTTTTGAAAATGAAATTAAAAATGAGAAGGAACAAAAAAGTATATGCTGACTTCTACTTTTACTACTTACTTGATGTTCTATTTTTTTCCTCTTTCGATTTCAATATTAAAAGTCTTCAAAGAAGCAAAATATAATGAAGACGATAAAAGTTGCTAGCTATGCAAAGTGAGTATCTTTTTAACGAGCACGATATCGAAAATGCTAACTCGTAATTTCTGTTTAGGAGTCGATAGATTGTTTACAAGAAGAATAAAAATATCGAGGAATAATATTGTACAATATTTATAGCCGTGTCTTTTTAATCTCTAAGACAACAAGTTCATAATAATGTAACTAAGACTAATCCATACTAATATTATAAATGCGAAAGTGTGTCTGTCTGTCTGACTGTCTGTCTGTTACCTCTTCATGCTTAAACTGCTGAACCAATCTAGATGAAATTTGGTATATAGATAGTTTGAGTTCCGGGAAAGGACATAAGATAGTTTTTATCCCGATATTCCCACGGGATCGACACTTATGCGGGTGAAACCACGGGGCGCTGCTAGTACTAAATAAACTAACAAACTATTTAAATAAAAATCTAATATCCTAACCTAACTAAAACTACACACATCAAAAGTGTCTAGGGATCAACATATATTTTTGCAATAACTTTTCTCCTGATTGATATTAATTAAAATTTTCTTTAAGGATTCATCAAATAAAGTGTTTTCGTTTGTCACAGTAACGATAAACCAAGTCACCTTTGCATTAATAAAGAAATTTGCCATTTTCCTAATAAAGGGATTTTTGACATTTGAACCACTAACACAAAAGTTCGAAAAAAAGACTGAAATAACAGTTTTCTCTAAAATTTTATTGGGTAACTTAAACAATTAATAATCCGTGTTTCTACCGCGAACACTAACAACACAAGAACATCGGTTTGGCATACTCAAAATGAGTTCATCCAAATCACGCTGTGGAATGGCCGCCCATGTTCGTTGCAACAACAAAAAAAGGTCTTCTTGCGACTGGATACCCTCCATATTCGGCAGAGCTCTTCTCTGTAGCATATCCCATGCATGCTCAATCGGGTTCAAGTCTGGCGACTGAGCAGGCCAGGGCAGGACATTGATGTTAGCTGCGGCGAGAGTCTGTCTTACAACTCTTGCGGTGTGCGGTCGTGCATTATCATGCATTAACTGAAATAAGGGACCGATTTGCACTTGTAGAGGAACGATGACGTCTGATACAATCGTCTCAGCATAAATTTGAGCGTTGAGGTTGCCTCTGATCCAAATCAACTCAGTTCTTCCGCCGATCCAAATACCCGCCCATACCATGATGGTTCCACCACTATAAGGATGGACTTCCTGGCAGGATTTTAATCGCTGTTGGCGTCCAGGGGTTCTCCAGTGTCGTATACGTCTTGTATCCGGTCTCATACCAAAACGAGACTCATCAGAAAAGCACACGAAACGCCATTGTTCTTCTGCCCAATTTCTGTGTTCAAGAGCCCATTGATATCGAATCCTACGATTGTGCATTGCTATAGGTGGTACCCGTAGCGGTCTTCGGGAATGAAGGTTCACTTCATGCAAGCGGTTTCTGACTGTTTGGTCGCTAATTAAGTTCCCTGAAGAGTGATGAAGCCTCACGGCTAACATCATGGCGGTTATTGTTGGAGCTCTTCGAGTTAAGTTTTGAATGTATCGGTCTTGTCTCCGTGTGGTGCAGCGATACCGTCCTCCATGGCGCTCAGCCACGGTACCAGTGCTTCGGTGACGTGTCCAAAGTCGACTGATAACACTCTGACTTGTATTCAGAGCTAAAGCCACAGTACGTTGCCGGGAACCAGCTTCTATCATTCCCACGGCTCTGAGCATTTCTTCCCTGCTTAAATGACGTCGCCGCTCCATAATAACGTTGGTTTTAATCAGTAGTAGGGAAACAGTAGCACTAATAATGTCTTCAATGCGTTGTATGTTTTTATAGGGAAAATATTGACAGCTGATTTTCATCTTTTACTCGAATTTGATTCACAGTTCCTGATTCAAATTATGAAATGCACCAAAAAGGATCCATATAAATTTATAAAATCATAAATTTATTACAAAGCCACATCTCAATCTCAAGAAATCCGCATAAAAATGCTTGATCCCTAGACACTTTTGATGTGTGTATTAACAAACTAAAATATGGCGTTGAAGTATTCCTCCGCATTGCTGTCGACTGGTAATGTAAGTATTCAGGAGACTGGCTGCATTGCCACGTTGTATAGCAATACTTATCCTCTGGCTGAGGTAAAAGCCAGCTCATGAGTCACGGGAAGTGTCAACCAGCCGTTATAATTATGCAACAGATTTCTGAATGCATTTGAGTGTGAACTTGAAAACCTGATATATTGTATAGTAAAAATACCTATAGTTTGTTCCAAAAGTTTGTCATGAAAGTGTAAACGAATGGATTAGAAAACGTACCTGTGGATGCTAATTTCTGGTGCCACTTGCAAATCAGAGTGATTTAATTTTGTTGATAGGTACTTATACAGTCTGGATCCTCGTTGATGTATTTGAATTCTTTGCTGTTTTAATGCGGAGTAAAAACCTCTACTTATTTTCACACTAGCGACCCGCCCTGGCTTCGCACGGGTGGAATGCAATTTAATAAATTTAATAAAATAATTTTAATTTAATCTTTTTTAACGCGCCGCCGGCCTCCTGCCAGTACCGCATCAACCGCTATTTCCTTGCATTTTAAATCTGTAATATCTTCGAAAATATTCATTTAAATTACATGCTGTTTAGGGCCATATTGATCTATATTAAATGCAAAATGTATTTAAGGTACTTATTGGATAAGGATTATTAAATGCTTTATTGCTTAAAATCGCTTCGTAAATAAGCCATCATTTCTCGTAAAAGGTAAATGAAAAAAAAAATGGTTATTGTGGGTTATCCCTAAGAGATAACATATAAAATCGCAAACTTTCTTCTAGATCTTTTTAAGCTGTACAATACTGTAGTACATTATTTTGATTTATCTCGTAGGGTTCAGCCAGCGTTTGCAATGTAAGCGCAAAAAAATGTTTTTATTTACGACATCACATTAGAAACCTCTAAAATTATCAGTGTTTCTCTACTATAATTATTATGCATGTATTATATATATAAACCTTCCTCTTGAATCACCACTCCATCCGTTGCGGAGTTTTAAAGATCTAACTTCTAAGCATACGTAGGGACAGACAGACAGCGGAAAGTGACTTTGTTTATGTAATGATATCTAATACTAAGGCTCTAGACAGACGGACCGCATTTCAACTGCAATCCAACCGCAAATTGCAGTTCGGATGCACTTTGAATGCAGTTGAAACAGTTTGCAGTCGTGTCAATTGCATTCAAACTGCACTTGAACTGCAATTTGCGGTTGGATTGCAGTTGAAATGCAGTCCCTCTGTCTAGAGCCTAACATAGAGATATCTACACTTAATTTACACATATGTATAATTTATTTTCACCTACCTACTAAATTCACACCCACCATGTATTTATTGAAGCAACAAGTAGCCTGCACACAAAATATGAAATGTTTTCAGAATTCATGGAATAATTTATACTGCCATCTTGTTAGCTTCAAGTTCCCTGTGTTTAAATTTGGAACAGACTTTTATTTTTTAAGTAGGTACCAAGATTTATGGCCCAAGTTTTTGTGAAAGGCGTGGGTTATGAACCATTTGTCGTACTTAGTTATAGAGAAGTATTTTACTTTTATAATCCACTCGTTTGTGTAATAATTGGTCCTGCAATGCAATCCTTAAAACAATAATTGCATTCGTGTTTTATTAATGTTTATTTTACGAAGCATTAACACTTTAACATGAAGGCTAAGTTAAATGTAATGAGAACACGTTTTCCATCAAAGTTATAAATCGTTTTTATTTGAAAAAAGTGACACAGACATCATTAACTTAAGAGGGTAGACAAAGGTAGCTGTGACATGATGGAGCGTCGTTGTAGACGATCTGTGATAATTTATATTAATGTTTACCCCGCCCGGGGGTAAAAGTTATCCTTTCATATAAATATTTAAATTATGTTTATTTGGTCGATCTTTTATTTTATTAATAATATTAAAATGCTTGTATTTAAATACAATTATTACACAACTAACTATTAACAGTAGTTACTAAATTAAATGACTAACTATACAAATAAATACAAAACTCTCGTCTACTATAGGCTTTTCCCTTTTGGGGCTATGTAAATTCCAAAGTCTAGGTACATGGATTTTTTGGAGAATTGAAAACTAACGTCATCATCTGCATATCCTTTTCCCAACTATGTTGGAGTCGGCTTCCAGTCTGACCGGATGCATCTGAATACCAGTATTTTACATGGAGCGATTGTCTATCTGACCTCCACAACCCAGTTACTGGGTAATACGATGCCCCTTGGTAAGACTTTCGAGCTTCTGACTACCCGTAACGACTGTCAAAGATCCACGAATTACAGCCGGGACCAACGGCTTAACGTGCTTTCCGATACACGGAGGGGTCTCGGTATGTAAAAATGGTCATCCATCCACAGACCAACAGCGGCAAACGTAGCTTAAACCCGTGCGGCTGTTATTATAGCCACGAAGCTAACATATTATAACCGCCAAATACCACTCGAAATGCTTGGACGGGTCATAGAAAAATTGGAAATTCAGAGTTAACCGCAGTTGCGGCCAACATTTGGCAGAAATAATCTTTAATAAATAAATATATTATGTGGTTCGTTTGTATGATAATAAAGATAGCCCGATAAAATTCATATTAATATTTATTTTTGAAAGAAATATCTACCTCTAATTGAATCACCCGTTACTTACTTCCCGTGAGTCGGAAGCACATACTACTAGGTTTAAAAAGACACCCTTACCTCAAACAAAAGTTAATATAACTGCAGTTACAGTGTGTAATTCTTGGTGAATTCCACAATAATAAATTAAACGGTCAATTTACGCCATCAATTAATGCCATCGTGACAAAAAGTTTAATCGATATTTGTCAACGTTGAAAGTTCAACAGACAAAACTGATTCACGGTTAATTAATCAAATCGGTTTATTTACCGCAACCACTACTATTGTTCCCGATTCTGTTGTTCACAAACTAAATTAAATTTAATTGCAGTGCTTCTTTTTCTTTCTATTCATTACGAAAAGGACAGAAGATAAATATTAGTTTAGTCCTGTCAAATTAGATAATCCATAGACAAGTTTAGACGTGATTAAAAAAGTGGCTACTAAAAATACGTCAATTTACGTCAGGCGCTGACTAATTTGACGGGACTAAACTAATATTTATCTTGTGTCCTTTTCTTAATGAACTAAATAGAAAAAGATGCACTGAACTTAAATTTAGTTTAGTTTGTGAACAACAGAATCAGGGCCGTTATCAAAGTTTCCAGTGAATTTGGCTATGAAAGACAATGTAATCTGCAGTTAAATTATGACATTGTGACGTCGCTTGTTTTTAGAGCTTGTTGATGAAAGTTTCAGAAGTAGTATTCTAATGAAGTTAGCGATTGAACGTGCGTATTTTATTTCATAATTTCGAATGAAAAAGCTCCTGTATATAAATTATTCACTATTTGTAAATAATTAATGTTTATCGTATTATAAAAAGATAGATAGAACACATATACCAGAGAGTGAGGGAGAGTCTCTCTTTAGAGATGTCAATTATTTTAATTTGATTGTGTAGGTACCTACCTTAAACTTCTCTTCATCTGTTGGTATTGAAAATCATATCTAAATCAATCATTTCTAGATATGATTTAGCTGTATACAACTGGCAAGATTCTAGACTAGCGTAGAACATTTTCGTCGGTTACAAAAAAAAAACCGGTCAAGAGCGAGTCGGACTCGCGCACTGAGGGACCCTCAGTGCGACGTTTAATCAAATGTTTTTAAATTGTCATCGGCGAGGCCTTTAGTTCGACCGTAGCAATTAACATTGTCGGATCTACATTTTTGCGATTATGTAGATCCGACAATGTTAATTGCTACGGTCGAGTTGTCAGAGAATTTTAACACTGTGGTGTAGAATATTGCAGTTTCAGATCAGCTCCATCTCTTGTCCGATAGCGGAACTAATGTAAATTTTGTTGATGATTTCTGAAAAGTATGATATTTAGAGACATCGTTTTATTTTTCCTGTACCTAATCTTTACATAAACTTCTATTGCATAGAATAATTTCAGATTTTTCTTTATGCAAGCTTCGGAAATAAGAGGGGGGAACGGTATTTTGTTTAGATTTCTCATCAAAAGTCGAAAACTATGCGGCCTAAAAAAAAGGAAAAATATTTGAGAACGTGCAAACAGTGCTCTTTCATAATTATGATTCCCCACATGCCCTAATAGCACTTCGAATGTACACACCCTTTAGACACCCTTTCAGTCCCTGTTGCAAAAAAAAAATCTTTCTTATATGCAAAATAATTGGGTAAACGTCATCTAAAACTATTCCAAATTTCAAGTTCACAGCAATAGTAATTCTTGAGATATCCAGCTGAGACAGACGGACAGACAGACAGACTGAATCGCACCATAAGGGTTTCCTTTTACCGTGCTCGTACGGAACCCTAACAACAGCTGTTTCATAGAAAACTTCAATAAGTACAGACGCCAGCACATCAAGCTACCCGAAACTCTCAAATTTTCCAAATCAACCTTGAACCTTATGCTTTAGCGACCAAGTTGAGAATATATTAAAGAAATTTGACAGGTTGTAGTAGCTTGATGTGCTGGTGTCTGTACCTACGCGGTCAAAATGTATGGAACAGCATTTTTTTTGATAACCTACGAAAAATTTCAACGGTCACGATTCAATTTTTATCTATGTTCGTCGAAGTGAGTGCCACCCTAGATAAGTTACAAAGCACTGAACTAATTAATCAATTGTAAAAATTATCTTCGTTCAATGATCTCCGTACAACGACACCAATCTCCACAGCTTTGAAACAATAGCAAAGATGCTCAACTTGATTAATTCTTAATTACGGCCTCCCCTAATGGCTGGTGGAGTATACTTCGCTGTTACAGGGCTTTCCATTGTGACGTCACGCGTCGCTATTGTTCCTGATGGTTGATGCTTTAGTGTTGTAACTAGCAAATTAGATAGATATTTTTATGAGACAAGTAAGGGATGTGTCTCAGGGATCTGATTAATAATTTGATCTAATGTATGAGATAGATCCAATTGTGTAGGTAAGAAAGTTCTTGAACTGGATGCGTTCTGAATGAAATTATGATATATCGGTCTGTAGTGCACCTTAAAGCGATATTTACGCCTGATCTCTGTCGTGACCACAGATATATAGACCGAGATAACGCAAGTATCACGATCTGTATGAAAACCAAGCGTGCCATTTTTTGACTACCTACTATGATATCACAAGCGCTCTTTCTCACTCAACTCACCCAGTCAGCAGCGGTGCTATTCTGTGAAAATCTCACCGTGAAAACTGAGGTGAAGTGAGCGTGGAGTGAGCTGTCAATAGTGTCAATTCCTAGAAAAAACAAACTCACTTCACCTAAGTTTTCACGGTGAGATTTTTACAGAATCGACCGGCTGTACACAGGACTGAGCGCGAAAGTGGCGGCTTACAATTTTTGCACGTAAGCTGGTGCGATTTTTGGCACGCGAAGTAGTTGCTCTTGCGTTATCTAGGTATCTATATCTGTGGTCGTGACGGATTGGCGTCCCATCGGGCTATGAGTGTGAGGGAAGAGCGAGTGCACCTGAGTCTGTGCACACACTTATACACCGCTATAATATATCTTCTAAAAATTTCTTCGCTAGGGGTCTAGAATCATGTGCTGTATTCTTGGTTACATTACAGTTTGCGCGTCGATGCTACCCTGTATAAACTAATTCGACAATAATATGTCAAATTGGTTGTCAGCTAACAACTCATGCGTAATTGACATGCAAAGATTGAGTAGTCTGCATACGTGATGTTATATTAATATGTAAATTAGGCATATATACCTATAGGTACCTATAGTTTGCTACATAATTATATACAGGGTGTCCGTGGAAGTATGGATCAAATCGAATAGGGGCGTGGGCAAGGTCATTTCCAAACTTTTTGGTCCTGAGAATGATTGAGAATTATTTTACGGTTCAAAAGTTGTGACTGAGTTTGAGTGCTCAAAGAAAAAAAAATCATTAAAAAAAACTATCAGGGCTGTCTAAAAAACTTAAATTGACAGTTTCTGGTAGTTTTTTTTTAAATGATTTTGTTCTTTGAGCACTATGCAAAGTGATTGAAAATAACAAAAGTTGGTCATAACTTTTGAACCGTAAAAAAATTCACCATTCTCAGGATCAAAAAGTTTGGACATAGGTATGTATTTGTGAAGCACTAGTTGTGTGGCATTTTCGCTGAACTGTAGGTACCTATTTGGCGCAGCCGCGAGGCACATGTTCCTACTAATTTCTTGCAACGCACTTTACCCTTTTTATTTGTTTAAACTTTGTGTTGAATATGTAGTGTTCTGTGCCTTTTAGTCTGTGCTAAATAACTGTATTTTCTTTCTTTTCTTCTTTCTTTATTTTCATGAGTACATTGACATCGGATTTCATAATTATCTTTTAGGGCATTGATTTGTAGAATACCACGAATATTATCTATAGCTAGTTATTTCTTTGTCACCGAAAGATGATGATACTATGTATTTTCTATACTTGTTTATATTTTATTTTCAAAATTTACGATACTTTTAAGTCTACTGACTTAACAATTTAGCCTTTCCACTGTTTTATATTCGGTTCACACAGGGTACTCCCCAAACTTCCTTTTAAACTTCAACTGCAACTAAGAACCACCAAACCAATCCAATCCCTAAGATAGACCTCAAAAATGAAATTGCATAAACATTAAAACAGCAGTTAATTACATAAACTCGTAAAATAATAGCTCCCCCAACCAAAACGGTTTATAGTCACATTAAAAACGAAATTATTCGTTCTTTAAATACACCACAAAATTGACAAACTTTTAATAGCCATAAAGAATCTGTGGACCAGCGTACTTGACCTCTACAACCCGCATTGTCAGTAAAATTCTGAGCACAGTGAAACGTTAGTTGTCGTTTACAGGTGTCAAGGAGAAATGGTTGTTGGTAGTTAACATAATAATGAATTCCTTTGTTTTAAACCACGGCTTGTGACATCCACTGTGGGTCCCAAAATACTACTCAAAAATAATTATTGTATCTATAGTTGGGATCCGGGACCGCATTCTCGGTCCTGAAAGCCCCGTGACCCAATGATATTATATACAATAAAGAGGTAGATAGGGCACTAGCGCGCGCAAATTGTTGCAGTCAAATTCAGACAATTGTCGTAATTTCGTTTAGTCGACATACTTCAAGCGCAACACACTACAGATAGCTATCTCTTTCTATGTCATACGTTCCGTATTATCTGTCGCAGTCGTAGTTGAAAACCACTATCCCAACAACACAAAACGTCGCTCAGTATGAACGTAGCATATCTTTCCTTTATAATATCATTGCCGTGACCCCTTAAAACATGTGACATGCTCGTTTAACTATAATTTACTAACAAACAATATTTTTAGTTCATTTGTTTTAGTAGTAAAGCATAATCAGCCTATAGTGTTCCCACTGCTGGGATACAGGCCTCCTTTCGGTGAGAAGGAGTGGGTGGTAATCCTCCACGCGGGCCCGGTGCGAGTTGATATATATCGCATGCCTTCGAATTTTTGGTTCTAGAACGTTCTCACGATGTTTTCCTTCACCGTTTTTAGCAGCAGTGGTGATAAAATCTGTCTGGGTTCGAACTTACGACCTTATAACACCTAAGTCGCGGCTATTACCACTGTTCGCTTTTTATGGTTCCGTACCCAAAAGGTAAAACGGGACCCTATTACTTAGTCCCGTATTACAGAACGTCACTCAAAACTCAAGCGTTACTACGCGAGCTGCTAAAATCGGCCACGGCTCAGACCGAAAGTAAGTTTCTAGCACTTCAAAAATCTATGGAAGAAATTATTTTACAGAATGAGGAGATCAAAAAATCCTTAGATTTTACCACAAAGCAGTATGATGATATGGTGACTAAGATTGATCAGATCGAGACCGAACGCAAAGCTGACCGTAACTACATAAGTCAACTTGAGGACAAAGTTGAAAATATGGAGCGGTTGTTATTTTTATCCAAGATAGAGGTTAGAAATATACCAAAACTGGAGGGAGAAAGTAAAGAGGATCTCTGTAAAATAATCATGAAAACAACTAGCGTCTTTGATGTTTCCTTGCAACGTCAGGAAATCAAGGATATTTACCGTATAAATAAGAAAAATGGTACATCTCCAATCATAGTCGACTTTGTCAGTGTCACTACAAAAGATAATATTCTGCAAAATCTACGCAACTTCAACCAAAAGAATAGTCAAAATAAGTTAAATACAAACCATATAAAACTAGCCGGTGCTGCAAAACCGATCTACTTCTCAGAGAGTCTCACCCCTAAATCGCAACGGCTTTTTTATCTGGCACGGAAATTTGCAACAGAAAATGACTTTAAGTTTTGCTGGACTTCACTGGGCAGAGTATTTCTTCGTCAAGCCTTGGGGAAAAAACATTTCTTGATTAAAAGCGAAGCTGAACTTGATAGAAATGAGCTAGGGAAATGACTAGATGTTAAACTCAATAGCTTTCTACCCACTCTAGTTTTAATCTTAATTTTAGCGTTAACCTTAACATTGTTTTTACTGTTTTTGCTTTTATCTGATTTTTTCATAACATATTTGTACTGCACCACTGAGGTAATTATACACCCAAACACAAACACAACTCTCACACGCTGCGCTCACGATTTACAAACACAAGAACAAATCCCAGGAATCAACAAATTACAGTCACACAAAACACACACAATCAGTCTCAGTCAAATCACACATCCGTCACACGCATTCACTCATTCACATGTCCTCAAGCACACCACTGTTACTTATACCGACAGCTTGCAGACTTTCGGCGTCGCCTACTTAATTATAAAATCTTACAAATGGCTAATAACACAATTCATTTAATCAATAACATCGATGAACTCTCTGTATCAGTGACGCATACCTGCACTCCGGAACAAACTCAATCGTTTTTGATAAACCCAAATAAATACCTGAAAGTCTTTTCTCAAAACATTAGATCAATAAATTGTAACTTCATAAACTTACAAACCCTAATGCATCGTATCTCACTTGAGTGTGACGTAATAGTCCTGACAGAATGTTGGCTTCCATGTTCTAGTAACTCAATCCTTCCAATTCTTCCAAATTATACGATATTTAAAACAACCAAGCACATAAACCAAAGTGATGGCGTCGTGGTCTATATTAAGTCAGAAATTGTAGCGGTCGGTGAGGAGCCAGATCTCTATCGATCTGCCTCAGGATTAATAATAAAAAATAACCCTGACGTGGCCTTACTCTGTATCTATCGCTCACCATCTACAGACAACATACAGAACTTCCTCTCCGCCCTTAATAGCATACTTCCATCGCTCCAAGGCCTCGGTACAGTTGTGATAGCGGGTGACTTAAATCTCGACATCAAACCTTCTTCTTTTGATACACGATCCCACGAGTATTTAAATTGTCTCGCTTTTCATGGTTTTCTTCCAGCTCATACTCTCCCAACCAGGGGTAATAATTGTCTGGACCATATTATCCTAAGGACAAGGTCGCCTGCACTCACATTTGTCTACGAGTCTACGGTTACCGACCATGGTTCTTCGCTACTTTGTCTGGATAGCAAACGTATCCCCGTCACCACTACGGCTACCATAACAAAAATCAATTACGAGGCACTTGGTGCGTCAATTTTGAAAATTGACTTTGATCCTATTCTTAGTACAACAGACGCAAATATCGCTACCGACAAATTCATTGAAAAACTGACTTCAGCCATATCCGAAAACACTGTAATTAAAAAAGTGACTGCAAAACAGAAGATTCTTAAACCCTGGATAACTCCTGGCTTGTTACGGTGCATGAGAAACAGAGATACCATGCACAGACACCTCAAGCAGTCTCCAGATAACGAAACGTTAAAAATAACCTACAAACGATACAGGAACTTTTGTACCAAAATTCTTAAACAGGCGAAGAGGCTATTCGATGCAGAAGAACTCAGTAAAGCAAGCAACAACCCAAAATTACTCTGGGATACCATAAAACGAATAACAAACACCACAAAAACTACACACTCGTCCACACAACTCCTATCTTCATCACCCACACCCGCACAGTCATGTAACGATGTAAACTCCTTTTTTGTCAATATTGGCAAGAAACTTGCAGATGACATTATAAAAACGACGCCCTCACAACTACCACCTACCACACATTGCAATTCTGAACCAACTTCATCCTTTGTCCTGGATAAAACTGACCCAGAAGAAATTATATCCACCATAAATTCACTGCGACCAAACGCTGCTACTGGTTGGGATGGCATATCACCTATAATATTAAAGAGATTTGCCACCACTCTGGCGCCTATTTTATGCCATATATTCAACATTTGTTTTGAAACAGCTGTTTTTCCAACTTCCTTTAAAAAGGCAATAATCTATCCTATCTTCAAGGGGGGTGACGGAACCTTGCCGAATAACTACCGTCCTATAGCTGTTTTAACCGCCTTATCCAAAGTTCTTGAACGTTTGATAAATAAGAGACTGGTAAATTACCTGGAGCATTGCAAAATAATCTCGCAACAGCAATATGGCTTTCGCAAAAATAAGTCCACCTGTGACGCAGTTCATGACCTAATCGGTTTTGTCATAGATCATATAAATAAAAACAAAAAGGTTCTTACTATATTTCTTGATCTCGCGAAAGCGTTCGACACTGTTCCCGTTTCCACACTCTTAATCAAACTTGAGAAAATAGGCGTCAGGGGGCTACAACTGGATCTTTTTCAAAGCTATCTCTCCAATCGTTCGCAGAGAGTCAGGATCGATGGTCACAGCAGCGACGAGCTTTCAATTCAATATGGGGTACCACAAGGAAGCATTTTGGGCCCCACACTTTTCTTAATCTTTATTAATGACCTTTGTGATCTCAATATCGGTAATGCCAAGGTAATATCCTTTGCAGATGACACAGCAATAACCTTCACTGCAGATTCTTGGTCACAACTAGAGCATCAAGCTCAGCTTGGCTTTGACGTTACGTTAAATTGGCTTAAGTCCCACACTCTAACCCTTAATACCTCCAAAACCAAATTTCTGACTTACTCTAACAGCTCGGTCTCTCAACCAAAGACTCCAATTTTGATCAAAGCTCATACGTGTCATCCTCAAATACAGGGTTCGAACTGTCAATGTCCTCGTTTAACCTCTGTTGAAAGCATCAGATACCTGGGAATAGTCTTGGACAGGAATCTCAATTTCAAATCTCATATCGGTCTGCTAACTGGACGAGTTCGCAAACTGATATATATCTTTAAAACTCTCCGGCGTATTGCCAATCCCATTATAATACGTAATGTCTATTTCGCACTTTGCCTATCCATCGTAACATATTGCATTTCTTGTTGGGGTGGCGCGGCTAAAACCACCCTCAAGCCGCTAGAAGTAGCACATAGGGCCATATTAAAAGTAGCCACTTTTCGTCCTATTCTGTTTCCAACCGATCAACTATACAATGATTGCAAAGTGCTAAATGTTCGGCAACACTTCATACTACAGACAGTAATTCTGCAACACCGCAACACCCCATATAGAATAATAGAAGATAAAAAACGTAGTAAGCGTCGAAAAGATGGAATATGCACCTTGCCGCGTGTTCGCTCAACTTTTGTCAAGAGATTTTTTCATTTTCTTGGGCCGTTTCTATATAACAAGATAAACGAAGAGCGTCATATCTATGGTCTACCTTATTACAAATGCAAAAAGACTGTACAATCGTACCTCCAAGACAAGTCATATGACGAAACTGAAGGGATCTTGACATAGGTGATGAACTTCGACAAGCACACCCTTACACACCACACACACCACACACCACACACCCAACGACACACCCTCACCCTCTTACACACACACCCTTTTACACACACACCCTCACACAAGCACAAACATATATTTCTCAAGTTATTTTATTTTAATGATAGCAAAGAGTATCTTAAACTTTTAATTGTTTAACTCAATTCTTCGAAATTGTAACAGTAACATCCACGTATCATCAGAGGCACTATGTAACTTTTGCGTCATTGTACCTTAGGGGACCGGACTGCTTCTCCTTAACACAGGTTTCCATAACCTAGCTAGGAGAGCAGTGCTCACCCACACGTTTGTAGAAATAGTACTTACTTTGTAAAACTGTATTTTTAACGTGTTCTACAATCCTTTGTTTTGAGTAAATAAATAAATAAATAAATAAATAAATAAATACTTAAAACTAGTTTCAACCAATCAAATGGCTTGAATCTAGTTTTAAGTAATGCTTGAGTATTGAGCGATGTTCTGTAATACGGGACTAAGACTCCGCTGTCCTTCTGTCACCAGGCTGTATCTCATGAACCGTGATAGTTACAGTTGAAATTTTCACAGATGATGTATTTCTGTTGCCGCTATAACAATAAATACTAAAAAACAGAAGAATAAAATAAATATTTAAGGAGGCTCCCATACAACAAACGTGATTTTTTGCTCGTTTTTGTTAGATATTGATAATAGCACGCTTGAAATATTCACAGAATATTTAGTTATATATTCACTTTAAAAATAAATAATTAAAATAAAACAAATATTTAAGAGGGACTCCCATACAACAGACATGATTTTTTTGCCGTTTTTATAGATAATGGTACGGATCCCTTCGTGCGCGAGTCCGACTCGCACTTGGCCGGTTTTTTAATAGTATGAAATTAGTGATTTTGATTGCGAGGGGATATTATTTTCGAAAAGTTCGTTTGACGCTGAATAAATTTAGAACAGGTGCGATTGTGGCGAGGTTTATTTCATTAAGATTTATTCTACTTAATTTTGTTGTAAATGAGAGAATATTCGGTTTGTGGCGTACGATTCCTCGGAAACTAGTTTGAATTAATTAACACATTTCAGTGTTTCAAGCGTGGTCGTATGTGCTTTCAATTAATATCAAAGTGGCGGAATTGGATTACTGGTAATTCTATTCAAACTCAAAGCATTTATTTCAATTAAACCATTTCCAGGCACTTTTGAATTGTCAAAATTAACTAGTCGGTCAGTTAGTCAGAAAATTGAAGCTAGTTGCCCATTCCAAAACGTAGATCTCCTGGAGAAGAACGGGCAAGAAACTCCAAGGACACTCTTTTACGCGCCACCATCAGTGAGACATTTAAGTGAGCATGACACATTCTCAACTGCCATGCTCTTTCAAGTCAATATAAAAAAAATTATAATGAACGGATCCATGGTTCTTACATTAACAAAATTTTAAAAAAATGCTTCTAAATTATACAAAACTATAGTTTCCAATTTATTTACGAGATGAATAAAATTTTACTAGAAAGAGGTATAAGATATTAAAGTAACAATTAGAACTTGATTGAATTAAAAATACACATTAAGTTCGAATGTCAGAAACATTTAAAAAAAAGAAAAGAAAAAAAGGGAAGCATGTCTTCCAAATATTGAAATTTTAACTAGTGAGCCCAAGTGTCTGTGGAGCAGGACCAGCATTTAGCCAAGCATTTTTATCTACGATATAATCATCCAACTTATAGTATGCTTGTCTACATAGTGTGCGTTTAATGCATGTTTTAAATTTCTTCTCATTTAGTTGAAGAATATCGAGTGGTATTTTATTATAACACTCTACACAATAACCCATAAAAGAAGTTTTTACTTTAGACAATCTGAAACGAGGTTGATCTAATTTGTTCCTATTTCTAGTGTTAAAATTATGCCTGTCACATATCTTACTAAAAAGATATAGATTTTTTCGAACGTACATAATGTTTTCATATATATATTGACAAGGAACCGTCATGATGTTAATTTTTTTAAACAGTTCCCTTAGAGATTCACGTCTGCTGAGGTTGTAGATAGCTCTGATAGCCCTCTTTTGCAGAATGAAGATAGATTTAATATCTGCAGCCCGTCCCCACAATAAAATACCGTAAGACATGATGCTATGAAAGTAACTAAAATAGACCAGTCTCGCGGTATCCACGTCTGTTAATTGACGGATTTTCCAAACAGCGTAAGCGGCTGCACTTAGCCGCCCTGCAAGTGATGTTAAGTGAGGACCCCACTGCAGCTTTGAGTCAAGCGTGATCCCCAGGAAAACCGTATTTTCGACGAATTCAAGTATCTCCTTATTCAATACAACGTGACATTCACTACTTCTAACATTCGGTAAAGCGAATCTAATGCATTTAGTTTTTTTCTCATTTAATACCAAATTATTTACAGTAAACCAATTATGGACCACAAGCATAGCGTTACTTACGTCGTCAAGCTCCTGTGCACGTCTGCTTACTTTAAAAATCAGTGATGTGTCATCAGCAAATAACACCATTTGTGGTCGGTTTTCCAGTAAATAAGGTAAATCATTTATATATACTAAAAATAAGAACGGCCCCAATATTGAGCCTTGCGGTACACCCATTTTGACTTTTAAACCCAATGAATTTACACCGTTTATTTGAACTTGCTGAAACCTATCATTTAAATATGATTTTATTAAGCTAAGAGCGAGTTTACCCAGTCCGTAATGCTCAAGTTTCAAAAGCAGTGTTTCGTAATTCACGCAATCAAATGCCTTGGATAGGTCGCAGAAGATGCCTATTGCATCTTGTGCCTCTTCCCATGCGTCAAATATGTGTTTTAATAAGGTGACACCGGCGTCGGTTGTACAACGTCCTTTGGTGAAACCATATTGTTGATCGTGTAGGATGTTATTACGATTAAAATGATTGAGCATCTGATTTAACATTACTTTTTCAAACACCTTGCTGAAAACCGGCAAAACCGATACGGGTCTATAATTTGAATTATTTTCCAAAATATTAATATTAAAGTCACCACAAACAATTACTGATTTATTACCAGTTGCCAGTTTTCCCAAGACATCTTCCATTACAGACTCAAAAATAGAGTAGTTTTGATAGTTTGGAGGTCTGTATACGCACACTATAAAATGCTTATCCAGCTCAACACAGAACAGTTCGATGCTATGTTCGACCGATAGTTCCACTATGTCTTTACGAGTCTTATATTTTACACAATTTTTAATTAGGATTAATGAACCTCCACGCAGCATGGATTTTCGGTTAAAGCAACTGCCTACACTATAGTTCTCGTAATTATTTATTTATTTATTTATTTAATACTTCAAGCACATAAATATACAGAGGCGGACTTAATGCCATAGGCATTTTCTACCAGTCAACCTTTGGGTGATGCAGAGACAAACAGTGGTAGGTGCAATCATGAAAATTGAGGAATAAATATTTTAAATATAAAGATACGCATAAACCTATTAAAACTATGAATATAATATATAGCTAGTTACATATATATATATATATATATAAATACATGAATATACTTACTAAAAATAAATTGGACAAACAATGAGAAAATATTACCGTTGTGATGATACTGCCAGCTTCTAATCAGCATTTCGTATTCTTTCAACCAGTGTTCAGTAATACAAATAATATCAAACATTGTTTTTTCTAAAAACAATTTCCATTTCTAATAATTTGGAAGACAAACCTTGAATATTTTGATGAAACAATTTCAAGGAATTCTGCTTAGCCCCTTTTTTACAATTATGTAATTGAGAGCTAGAAGATACCTTGTTGGAGGTGAGATTATGAATATTGTTTTTGGTAACTTCTGTAGTCTTACTGACTAGTTTAAATTATTGTGGCTAACCACCTTAATATTAGTATTATTACTAATTTTTGTGGTGCTAATTACATCAGACTTTGACATACTACTTATGTCTGAGTTGATAATAAAAGCTAATAGCCATGCTATTTGACGTCTAAAACACACAGATATGCAGATACGCTGTATCCCTAGTCGATTTTAATTTCTCAACAAAAGTGTTGGTGTCAAAAAATATAAGTTTGTCACTATAGTGATTAGCTAACAACTGCATCTGGTTATTTAGCTTATGTATATAATGATTTTGCCTACTTGATAAGTGCTCAAAATATGGGAAAGCACACAATATTATTTTCTGACAATTAATTTTCAAGATTTCAGTGACACTGTCAGTGATGTCATCTATTTTTACATTCACACTATTACCTACAAATACAGAAATAATGGCATTTGAATTATATTTATTGCTAGTTATTGATGACATTATCTCTTTGTAGGATTTCCTAGGCATACAATAATTAACAGCAGACTGATTCAGGTTGTTACTCAATAATTTACCTAACCCTCTCCCTAAGCTATCTGAAAACATAACAGAACAACAAAGTTTACTAGAAGAAGTGACAGCTCTGTAAGTCTCTGTCTGTGCTACTTGAGATGTACCTTGTACAGCATGTGGTGTATCTTGATTGGGGATACATTCCCGAGCTCCTCCAGACTGAGACGGGTCCTCCGTTACCTCAAGTTGGATAGCTTCAAGGTTGGATTCCCTTTGACAAGCACATTGATGTGTGCTCAGAGTCATCGGGTCCACTCTACCTGCCTCATCATTACACATTTCTATCAACTCGTTTGCAGCAAGGATGTGTTCCTTTATTTGTTTTTGAGAGCTCACATACTTAATATAATGTAAATGTAGTGACTCTTCAAGTACCTCAATTTCAGACTGTAAACGCTGAGTGTCAATGTAATAAATGTTTTTACTATCTTCTAATTTAATTTCATAGTTTTTTAATTTATTTAATAGAAAAACACGTTCTTTCCTTAGTTTAATATTATTGGAATAGTGTTTTTGTTGTTTCCTAAATTTATTGCATCTATTTATGATTTTATTTAGTTTTGCATATTTTTTTTATTTTATTTTGACTTACTTTATAACTATTATTATTATATTTCAGTATAGAATCTTCAGTAAGGTCTATTGTTATTAAGGAATGAGGGTTGCAGTCAGTATTACATAATTCATTATACACGTTGTTAGTTGCCCGAGCTTGAGTACACTCTTTATGTTTCTGTAACTTAGTAATTTGTACATTTGCTTGAATTAATTCCTCTTCTAGGTCCCTAACCTTACACAAAGCCTCCTCATATAAGTTACTGCAGTTATTAAAACCATCCGTGACCAACCGCAGCTTGTCCCGTTCATCGACAACAACCAGGTATTTTTGATGATGTATATTGGCCGTGGCCTAGCCTCGCTTCGTACATGGTATTTACCTCATGATTAAATAGAGTGCTGTATGTAAAGAATTGATCTTTAGTTGTGGGCCAAAATAATCACTACGTGGACCCTTGACACCATAGATATAGATACACCTAGATAACGTAAGAGCAAGTACTTTGCGTGCCAAACATGGCACCAACTTACGTTCAAAAATTGTAAGCGGCCACTTTCGCGCTCAGTCCTGTGTACTGCTGGCTGGGTGAGCGTGAGTGAGAAAGAGCGTTTGTGTCGTCATAGTAGGTAGTCAAAAAAATGGCACGCTTGGTTTTCATACATATCGTGATACTTGCGTATTCTAGGTCTATCTATATCTGGGCCTGACACAGCCAGAAGGCGTCGCGCCCTGTATTAGATGGCGAGTCGAGCTGGATAAAATAAAAGACCAGTGGTCCACTTAAGTCCTGGATCGAAAGAGCTGGAAGTTATGAGGAGAGGCCTTTCAGAGGCAGTCTAACATCAACCGTAATTATTTAATTTAGGAATGTCTAAATTTTGTATATCTTGTCTTTAGAATAGAATATAATAGAATATTCTTTGTTATGGACGCCATTCAAATTGCCCGTGGCTAAATAATAACAGCCGCACAGGTCGATCGATCAGGTTAAGCTACGCTTGCCACGGTTGGTCTGTGGATGGGTGACCATCTTTACATTCCGTGACCCCTCCGTGCCTCGGAAAGCACGTTAAGCCGTTGGTACCGGCTGTCATTCGTGGATCTTTGACAGTCGTTACGGGTAGTCAGAAGACCGAAAGTCTGACAACCAGTCTTACCAAGGGTATCGTATTACCCAGTAACTGGGTTGTGCAGGTCAGATAGGCAGCCGCTCCATGTAAAATACTGGTATTCAGCTGCATCCGGTTAGACTGGAAACGAACCCCAACATAGTTGGGAAAAGGCTAGGCAGATGATGATGATTCAAATTACAGATAAAAGTAGAAACGTTACAAAGGGTGACACAATGGGCGGTCTTATGGCTAAAACCGATCTTTTACAGTGCGACCATAAACCTACCCACACCCTTTCTCTCTTCATTGTATTTTTTTTATAAAATATACTCTTACCTATACAGTGTGTTAGTTTAAGCGAAGGACATACTTTAAGGGAGTGTTGTACTCATGAAAATGAACAACTTTTACTAAGAGACCAACACTGAAATCGAGAAAAATTAAAGGGGCCATTTCGAATAAAAAAAGTTGGGTCAATCATTATGAGGGGGGGGGGGGGGGAGCTGTTGCCATAATCCCCACGCTTGGCAGGCGGCTTGGGGATCGCAGTGAAGGACGCTGCTGCCCGTCCCTCGGTGACTTGTCGCGGTTCGACGAAGAACCAGAGTCACTGAAATAGCTCTTGGAAATTTGCAAGTTGAAGTGGCAATGGGCAGGCCACATCGCTCGTAGAACTGATACCCGATGGGGAAGAAAAGTTCTTGAGTGGCGACCACGAACCGGAAGACGTAGGCAGGCCTCCCGCTAGGTGGACCGACGACATCGTAAGAGTCGCGGGCAACCGATGGATGCAAGTGGCGGATTGTCGTTCGGCGTGGTGGTCTAAGGGGGAGGCCTTTGTTCAGCAGTGGACGTCTTTCGGCTGATGATGATGATGATGAATAAAAAAAAAAATTTTTCCTACGACGGAGTTATTCCCGAATATACATTAAAAAAAATGTATAAACATCCGAATTGAGAACCTCCTCCTTTTTTGTAGTCGGTTAACAATAAAACCAGCCGCTCTATACATTTATGTTCGCTTATCTGCACAAAATTAGGGAACAGCTATTTTTTTCGCCATCTTGGATTTTTATTTTGAATTCTGAATAAATTAGGATAAGGGCAAGAGGATATTAATGAAGCAACAATCAAATACATATCTACCTACCTACAACTTAATATTAAGTACCTATATGTGGGTTTTCAATAATATTTAAAAGTTCAACTCGGCATAAAATGGCCGTAAAAGTAGCTGGTTCAATATGTTATTTAACGATCTCATATTTGGGTAACGACTCTTAGGGTTCTGACGAGGATTTGATGTTCGATGTCGATTTTAATATTCTTTAAAGATAATATTTTACAAGCTCTTATTGAACTAAAAGTACTAGATAATACTTAAGGTAACATAGACCTTTAATATTTTCTTAGAAGCTTGAGGCCTGAACGTTCTTCTTAAACGTAAGCCTATATACAGGGTTATTTGTAAAACACCAGTAACCTCTTAAGAGATCATTGTACTCATCATTACGAACAACTTTTACTATGGGACCACCACAGAAATCGCAAAAAATAATCAGCTGTTCCCTACATTTATGTTCGTGTAACTCGTTAAAATGTAGGGAACAGCTGATTTTTTTTTCGCGACTTCAGGTTTGGTCCCATAGTAAAAGTTGTTCATAATGATGAGTACAATGACCTCTTAAGAGGTTGCTGGTGTTTTACAAATAACCCTGTATACGTTCAATTATGAACGTGTATGTAATATTTCTTGTCTGTACTGTTGACCGTTGAGGAGCTCCCTCGATTAGAGCCAATCCTGATTGCAGCAGTCAGGTCATTATGGACCTTTGTTCCCGTTGAGTTACACCATTTTATGTTACACTGTTACCCATTGGGAAAAAAAATACCGATTAGTAACACTTTAACTAAAAGCCACATTTTTTTTCCCTTTGATTGACAATGTAACTCAAAAGAATGCTATGTTCCCGTTAAGTAACACCTTCTTGGTAAAATCATTGTTGAAATACATCTTAATACGACGATTATCCCACACTAACGAGTATCTAATGTAGACATGACAGTTGGCTTACAAGCAATAATAAATAAGACGTAGTCGACGGAGCCCCACTTCGCGGGGCCCCTATTTCTGTCTACAGGGTTTAAAGGAACCTAACTTAACCCAAGTCGGGGTGCCACAAGTCCCCAAGATCGGCCTTATAATTAATCTCACTTCACCTAGTTTTCACGGTGAGATTTTCACAGAATAGCACCGCAGGTTACAGTGTAAATTGATGGGTAAATAAACGTGGCATTGAGTTACAATGTTACTAATCGGTAATTTTTTTCCCAATGGGTAACAGTGTAACACAAAATGGTGTAACTGTGTAACTCAACGGGAACAAACTATTATGGACTTTAGAATCGACTTTTACAAGTAAATGCGTTTATTCAATTTCGTGTCCGTACCGTTGACTGTTAAGGAGTTCCTTCGCACCATACGTCAGATTAATTTTCCAGTGTGATGCACAGTGGACAGTTACTGTCCACCGTGTCCGCTTTTGGGGGAGAAGCGGAGATGGGGAGATGGGGGTGCAATCCTGCCAGAAACCTCACAGTTAAAATAAAATAAATAAACCTTCAGCAACAATTGAAAACTCATCGACAAAACCCAACAAGTACAGTTATTTGTCTTAAACAATCCATAACCTGCCATTGGCAAAGTTGTAGCAAGTTGAAGTCCCACAACAAAGCCACGACCCCGGAGCTGGCCAATACGTGTATTTACTTATTTATACTACTACACACAGCATGCAAGCGATATTGTCCATGCAATATAAATTTTAAGCTAGGAATGGCGTTTATATGCGCTTCATTGAACGTCGTACGTGAAATAATAATAATAATAATAATGTTTTATTTGCACCTTCAAAATATTGACGGTTTGCGCATATTATTTATATATACCTAATATTTACTGAAGCTGTGATATTTTCTGGGGTGATAGATTTAAGCAATGGTTTCAGACATGAAGATATAGGGAGGGAGTATAGTGGTTGTAATTGATACAGAAGTTTTCTCTAGTAATTATGTTCTTCTGTTTGAAAATGGTATTCTCATGTCCTTCTTAAAGGTCATAGCATATATATCAACTCGGAAAGGGATCGTCACCGTATCAACTCGAGCCATTCAGTATTCTTTGTATGAAATTCCCTACTGCAATGCACACTAATCGGAATCGTAACGTAATCGCCTCGCCTCGGGACGGGACAAGCTCACGAACCGAGGTGCGGTGCGTGGTCAACTTGCAGTTCCCGCGCTTACGGCTCTTCGTCAAACTCAAACTCAAGGATTTATTTCAATTATACTATTTACAGGCACTTTTCAATTGTCAAAATTAACTAGTCGGTCAGTTAGTCAGAAAGTTGAAGCTAGTTGCACCCGTCCCCGCACTTACGTCTCTCCGTACCCGGGCTTACGTCTCTTCGTCCACCCTTGCCCTTCTCGCCCTTCTGCGGCCTGCCTGCAGCACCATCAACCAGCAGTCGGCGAGCCGTAAGCGCGGCGTCGCCTAGCCTTAGCCCAGTCAACAAATCGGAGCTGCTGATCCGCTTTGGTTACGTGCTTACGTTAGGTTGACGCCTGTTTGATGGCTAGGCAAAAGGCGATACGGTGACGATCCCTTTCCGAGTTGATATGTGTGCTTTGATATAAATCAATCAACCAACTCAGCCTATCACAGTCTACTGCCTTCTTCTTTATTTCGGTGTAAGTATTCACACACACAGAGCCAACATTTTTGAAAATCGCCAAGGATTATTAGCAATTAATTTAGTTCTAAGGTTCCCAAACTTTACAGTGAAGATGAAGTTATAATTTTCACATTTGAAACTACCAAAAAGCTGTAAGTGCCGTTACACATCTCAATTCTTGTACAACTTGTGCAAAAATTACCTGCACAGTTTTTAACACTCGGTAGTTCCTCAAAGAATTCCACTCACCATAAAATACTTGATAACGGGCCAAATGCCTCAGCATACCCAAACACAACAACAAAGAAGTAAAAAGGCTATCAAATGTGTACGGTTCATAAGTCAGGATAGCTCTTTTAATTATGAAGCTTCATCCTTACTTTAGTTATGGCCAGTTTTATTGGCCTTTTTGGAGGTTTAAAGTAGCTTTGTTGGTATCGTGAAATGGGAAAGAACTGTAAGTTAGGTACGCCCGGCGGCGTCTGGAACTAAAATTAACACAAACATTAGCTAAAAAATTGTCGATCGCTCGTACTGTGATTGGTGGACTGTGTCGATCGGTGGATCCGATCACAGTGACGTGCATACTGATACGTCGATAATTTCGTTTCTGAAACTTGGTTTAGTACAACGGGTGCGTTGTACGAAACCGATTTCTGGAAATAAAATTGACGGTTGGCGTTAGTCTCAAGCGTTCTGCACAGCTATTCACAACCACTCGATATGCTTCCGTACAGTATCGAACATCAATCAATGTTATCGTAGGAGTCCTCTAAACCCTATTCACAAGGCCAAAACCCGAAAATTTTGTCAGTTTAAAATCAAATAGAAGACCACTATTCTTCCGACAGCTGTTTGCTGTCGGGGGCAAGGCAAATTAGGATATTGAAATGTGTCATTTTCGATACGATAGCTTGTCGTATGGTTGTGAATTAGGGTGCTAGAGTGACTTTCTCTCGGTGAGAGGAAGAATCAGCCTATATTGCCCACTGCTAAGACAATATAGGCTGATTTTATGATTGTATTGTGGAGTAACAGTCACGTGGGTACCAGCTAGCGGAGCATGGTTGGGTCACTAGGTAGACCGAAAACCTGGAGACCCACCATAAAAAAAATCAGTTTCTACAACGACTTCCAAACAGGAGTGACATCAGCTTTTCGGTAGTTTATGTCAATCCCATACATTTTTGATTTTTCCATCATTGTTATCGAGTTATCGCTGATAGTATGTCACTTTGTCTAGGTCCTCAGGTCCATTGTGGCGACGCTTGTGGGAGATTTATGTCCAGAAGTGGACGTCTTTCTTGATATCTATAAAAAAATTAAATAGATTAAATCGAGTCAACTAGAAAGCAGGTCAGATTAATTGGAAGAGTCACAGATCACTAGTGGATGCTGAGAAACAATTTCCTGATTTCCTGAGACATTTTTATGATATAATTCCTCTCACAACTTGATTGGTTCTATTAACTCTAATTTATATTTCTACTTTAAATATACGCCCAATAGAAGTCATAGGATTGAAAATTACCTAAACGAAATAAATTGAATTTTTAGCAATTTAGATTGAACAAACAATTTTGTTTACCAGTATTGTAAGCTAAATACTAGCCCCTAGGCTAGAATCGAGCCAGCCAGCCTTGTTTATAGTAGTAGTTATTGTTTATAGGTAACTAGCGACCCGCCCCGGCTTCGCACGGGTGTAATGCTGATACTAAGTATAGATACTTCAAGAATGTCAGCACGTGCCGCCGCGGCCGGTACCGCAGCAACCGCTATGTCCCTGCATTTTAAATCTGTAATATCTTCGAAAATATTCATTTAAATTACATGCTGTAAATGGCCATATTTATCTATATTAAATGCACAATGTATTTAAGGTACTTAATTGGATAAGGATTAATGCTGTATTGCTTAAAATCGCTTCGTAAATAAGTCATTATTTCTCGTAAAAAGTAAAGGATAAAAAATGATTATTGTGGGTTATCCCTAAGAGATAGACATATACCATCGCGGACTTTTTTGTAGACCTTTTTAAGGTTTACAATACTGTAGTACATTATTTGACCTATCTGTTAGGGTTTAGACAGCGTTTGAAAAGTAAGCGCAAAAAAATGTGTTTATTTACGACATCACATTAGAAACCTCTAAAATTATCAGTGTTTCTCTACTATACATGCATGCATGTATTATATATATAAACCTTCCTCTTGAATCACTCTATCTATTAAAAAAAAACCGCATCAAAATCCGTTACGTAGTTTTAGAGATCTAAGCGTACAAAGGGACAGAGAAAGCGACTTTGTTTTATACTATGTAGTGATTTTTACGACCCTGAAAATTGATAACAAAAGAAAATGACCACGAACTAGAAGACTAAAAGTACGAGTTCGAAGCCGACTGCAGACGACATCAGCAGGCTACATGTCGCCGCGACACTACTGGTTTCTATGTATTTCTATGAATTACGTGGCAGACGACGTATCGCTAGCTACGGAAGGTATTTCATAGAAATACATAGAAACCAGTAGTGTCGCGGCGACACGTCGTCTGCTGTCGTCTGCAGTTGGCTACGAACTTGTACCTTAAAGAAATATTATAATAATCGGACTAATCTGTAAAAAATTATGCGTGGTCAAACATAAAAAGAAAATATACGCGTCGACTAAAGAACCTCCTCCGTTTTTTCGTCGGTTAAAAATACTAAATAGCCACATAATCTGCGACCAACTTAGATGTAGCGCGTTACGTTTGGTCGCAGTTCTAATGCTAATCTAATGTTAACCCGTTTGGTCGGGGTGGTCTAGCTTATCTACTGCGACCAATTCGACTCGCGCGTGGCTGGTCATAGTTCCAACCTATCCTGTCCCGTTTGGTCGGGGTACCCTTGTTTAGTTACTGCGATAAAAATTAAAAAAGGCCAGTAACTTAAAACGAGGCCCAATTATTTAAAAAAAATCGACATTATTTACACAAAAACTTTTTAAAGGGTTTATTAATTGAAAAAAGTGGCTATCAGTAGAAGATCAATAAGTTCGATTAAATATAAATCCCTTGTTCAAAACCCGTGACACAAAATATCTTGTCACGATAGTTCCTCGTTCTACGCCTCCATAGCATTAAGCATTAATAAACTTCAGCCGTACAATTCCCTTCGTCTTCGACAACTTTGTGTGGAACAAAATTGGGTGCACCGTCTGTCAAGATCGATTTAGTACAGCCGCGGCATAAAGTTTTATAAGGCACGACACGGGCCAACGTGTTCTATTGAGGGCGCACTGTACTTTAACAAAAACAATATACTTACTTAGAAATAAAGTGGTTGCGACGTAGGTACTTTATTTCATTAGGGTTATACAGCTGGTGGAAGTTTGATAATTATGTTATGGCGGCTGTTTTTGTGGATGATTTGTTTCTGAAGTAGTTTTTAAGATTTTGTTTGGATCACGGATAAGTGTAAATTAAACTTGGATATTGATCCGGTATCAAATCATTGCAATTTTATTCAAGTTTTTTTTTTTGCAATAGACACATAATAGGTATATTTCACATCAAGAAAAATGCAGTAGTAGATAGTATACGAGTATAAGTTTAGCAAACCTTAATGTTTTGATGGGACGTTTTTTTATGGAATGTCTGGTTCTAGGAAAGCTGCATATATCAGGAGTATAACATAATTGATGAAAACATTAATATATGTGTGTGAGTTGAGTAATGAATTGATTAGTTATGGTAAGAGAAATAAAGATTTAAAAAAATAAGCGTGCACTGAAAAAATAATTTCTTACTATCTACGTCACAAAGCGATTTCATTAATTCTTACTGACTTTAAACAGTAAGAAGAAATGTTTGTAAAACAATAAAAGACAAAACAGTAAAGTTTAATGATTGAACATTCATTTAAGTTAAAGTTTACTGTCTTGACGATGACGGTAACATTTTGCCTGAAGCTTTAACTGCAGTGCGATTCTGTAACCATCTCACCATGAAAATTTAGGTGAAGTGAGCGTGGAGTGAGCTGTCAGTGTCATCCTGATGCTAGGGATTAGTGGGATTAGTACTCTTGACAGCTCACTCTAAGCTCACTTCACCTAACTTTTCACGGTGAAATTTTTACAGAATCGATCGGCTGTTTTCGTATCAGTAAAAATACTGTTTTGAACGTTAGGCTCTTATGGAACTGTTTAAAGCAGTTCAGATCAATGTTTTTTCATTTTTATTTACTGTTTATTTCTTTCAGTGTGCCTATCGTTGAAAAGGCAATCCAGAGAAACAGAAAGGAAGCAGTATACCATAGTCATGATCAGGTCCACCTTCTCGTGCCCGCTTATCGTTGAATTTTAGGATACGTTGTATATTATGATTATAACAAATAAATAGATAAAATATGAATTTGACACTTATGTTAATCGTCGCGTTCGTCAACACGCAAGAAGGTTGCGTTCATATTTTTTCATTATTTAGGTACCAGAATTATAAAAAAATATGCTGAGAACAACGACACACAAAAGCCAATAAAAACATAGTTCTGTTTAAAATATAAAAGGCGATATAAGACAGTTATACACTATAGCATTTAGCGGACAAAGTGGGTTAATATGTGGAATGTCCTCGCATGCGCCGGGAGCCGGGAGCCGGGGACAAAGATTGTTCGTCCGCTTACCGCATTTAACTAGCTTGTTGGCCAGTCTGGTATATTGAGACTAGGGTTTTTATTGGATAGAATGTCCCTGAAGTTGAAGTTTAAAATACGGGTAAACAAATTCACATAGTTTTGACCTTGCTATTCACTTTTAGAGTAGATTTGTTAATATAAATGCACACACCAAACATAATTTTAGTTTCAAAATACTATAAGTATTGTATTGTAAATCTGCTAAAGTAGTTAGTCTCTAAATGTAAGTTTTAGGTATAAAATAGGAGAACTAAGGTAACCTACATAGTACGAATAATTGCCAAAATGGCAGTAGGCAGGGCATTGGACGCAGAACTGATGGCCGATGGAGCCGAAAGGTTCTGGAGTGGCGACTGCGTACCGGTAGACGTAGCGTTGGAAGGCCTCCCACAAGTTGGACCGAAGACCTAGTGAAAGCCACAGGAACCCGTTGGATACGGAAAGTACAGAATCGGTCGAAGTGGTGGACCTTGGGGGAAGCCTGTTTCCAGCAGTATACGTCTTTTGGTTTAAAATTATGATGATGACAACTGCAGTGTGACGATAGGTCTTTTTAGTTTTCCGTGTATGATCTAGCCAAAATCCAGTACAAAATATGGAATGTAGGTAATAAATAAACAATAATTTAACCTGCTAAATATTATCATTATGAATAATAACCGGCCGATGTAACACAGTTACCGGTATTTATTGCTTTCCCCGTTTGCCGAACAATGAAGCGTTAATCATCCCTCTATTTACAAATACCGAGATTTTGCTCTATTCCTGCATAATTTGGCGGTATCACGAATCGGATTATATTGCAATGCATTGCAGGCAGTTTATAAATTTATTACTGAAATTATACGGTATTTGATCAAATAATACCCGACATAGCTTGCAGAATAAGCAAACTGAAGTGGCAGTGGGCTGGCCATGTCTGTCGATGGACCGATAGCCGGTGGAAAAGACGAGTCCTTGAGTGGAGACCGCGTATCGGCAAGCGTAGTGTGGGACGCCCCCCAGCTAGATGGACGGACGACCTAAAGAAGGTGGCTGGGGTAGACTGGATGCGGAAGGCGGAGGCCAGGGTGTTGCGGTGCAGTCTGGGAGAGTCGCAAAATGAACGCGAGGTTGGCGTGATTAGCTAAGAATTGTCATGGTTTCGAAATATGGAATCTTTGAGTGGTCATGGGAATTGAAAACAGAACCTCATGCTTATGTTTTAAGGTATATTTTGAAAAGATAAAAAAATGACAATGATAGTTTAGATACCTAGACTATCCGATTACAATCGAAGAGTCGTTTGGCATACAGAGGTTGGCGAGTCTTTATAAAATTCTACAAAACATTATTAGACGATCGTGTATGCTTAGATACCCTTAATCTTTAAAACGTACAGTCGTTTTAAAAATTAAGAGTAAGCATTCACGATCGTTTAATAAAATTTTTGTATAATTTTTTAGAACAATTTCTATAAAATCTTTATGGACAATTTCCATGAAGATTCTACTAGAGCCGCGTCGCGTTGTCGCGTCGCGCTTGCCTGTCCTTTATGGCGATTCCTAGTCACGACGGCCAAATACGGGGATGTAAAAAAGTGTGTCCCAGACACATAAAAATGGCTTCACATTTGGCTTACTGGTACATAACACGAGTTAATATGGCCCCGGCCGCCACACGAAATGGATGAGTCGTGTCGCTAAATATTTCACTTAATAAAAGTCACCGCAACACACTCCAGTTCCCGTGTTTCACGTCTGTTATGATTATTACTTGTTTTGTGGTTTATTTTGTAAGTACTGTAGATCAACAAAAAAACTCAATTATACGAAAAAATATGAAATGAAAATTGGTTTATTATTTTAACCAGTAAAATCTTAACATCTAGTGATTGGAGCTCGGAGCCTCCATTTAAGCAGATGAGCCTGTTTTGAGACTCCACTCTTCTATAACTTAAATCATCATCATCATCATTCTCCCGCCCTTATCCCAATTTATTTCAGGTCGGCGCAACATGTATTTTTCTTCCATACTTCTCTATCACAGTCGTCATCTCGGTAGTCTCCCCCTTTTCTAACCATATCATCATTCACCCAGTCCATCCATCGTTTCTTTGGTCTTCCCCTACTCTTAAAGCCATCGACATCCATACTCAAAACTCTCCTCACGACATTTTCCTCATTTCTCCGTAACACATGCACATCTCTCTTACTCTTCTATAATTTAAATAAGTATCTCGAAACATCGTGAGGAAACCGGCATGTCCTAGAACCAAAAAATCGAAGACATGTGACATCTATCAACCCGAACTGGGCCCACGTAGATGATTACCACTCATGTACTCCCTCTCACCGAGAGAACGCCTGTGTCCCAGCAGTGGGAAGATTATAGGCTGAATACGCTACTTTTTTTCATACATTATAATTATGGTAATGTTGTTATCGGGTGGTCCCTCCTTGTGCTGATGTCGCTGATGGTGACCACCAGGGTGGATTTGGTAAAGTATTTTGGATGTCCATCAACATAAGGAACGAGTTCTTTCATTAGCGGATTAAAAAAAAAAAAAGAATGAGGATGGGACTTTTCTTCATCGTGTCACTTTTTCTCTTTTATTCTCAAAAGGTAACTGGAGGACTATATCGAAAAAAATATTTGGAATTGTTCATGGTGTGGGGTAAAGTTTACTCCACACCCTTTACGAAACGTTTATCCGGTAAATGTATTATACCTCAGTCAAGGAAAATGTTCAAGAAAACTAGTCGTGATGAATTCGGGTATTGGATGGCCGTTTTACGTTAAATACTTAGCATTCCTCATCTGAATAGGAAGAAGCCTTTGTCAGTCTGTCCATGATATTGCAAATATTTACTACCTTTCATTAAAGGTATTTATATAGGATTTATTCCGATCTGATCCCCTGAGGACCCCTCCCCCCTCCTGGATACCCCGCTAGTTCTTCGTTAGAGGTATGTCGAACAGGGTGTAAAGTTCACTCATCCTCCATAGAAAAGGGAGGATCCTCCGACCAGATGGGTGTCATGTCTGGTGGCCGACTGCCTGACGATTGATGTCGGGGTGTTTTATACATGGTGAAATTTTAATCACCGTTTTCCCCTCAAGGGGTCATTGTACTCATCATTATGAACAACTTTTACTATGGGGCCAAACCTGAAATCATGAAAAAAAATCAGCTGTTCCCTTCATTTATGTTCCTTTAACTCGTCAAAATGCAGGGAACAGGTGATTTTTTTTCGCGATTTAAGGTTTACCCCATAGTAAAAGTTGTTCATAATGATGAGTATAATATGCTAGATGCGCGGTAGACTGCTTGCGCGATGCAGGATTTTTCGTCACGTCAACCTGATGTCGTGTTCACATGTGGCGTTGTAGCTGCCGCCACAAACCTAAGGGTTCATGTTCACTGGATGCCTGAGGGAAGACATCGCTGTCGATGTAGACCACGCCGAAGGCGGTATTACGATATGATAACGTTTATATGGCTGTAGCAGTATCTACACCGCCACATGCGAACAATGTGTAATACTGACGTCACAAAATCCTGCATCTCGCAAGCAGAGTTTACCGTGCAGCTAGCATATACATATACCTAAAACGGCCCGACACGAATCATCGGGCAGTTGTTCGCCAGACACAACACACGTCTGGTCGGAGGATCCTCCCTTTTCTATGGGGGGTGAGTGAACTTTACATCCTGTTTCCCTCTATAGCGCCAACATGGCCAGAGAGATCGTACAAGGCAGCGGAGGTTTTATTATTATTTTATTTATCATCACTTATAATATTTTCAACACAATGTATTTTATATGAAATAAATAACTTACGACTTATGATCTGGAAGAAAAAAGGGACGGCTTTTGTCCAGCAGTGAGACACAATATTAATCTTACAAAAAAAAGGGTTCATGTTATACAACTTTTTGGGAATATTAATTGCATGTTCCTGTAAATAATTCAACTAAAATAACAATAGATATCCACGTTTAGGTATCTACACCCTGTATTACGCAACGGACGCATCACACCGGTAATTGCATAGCCAACGCAATGCTGACCAAAATTGCCTTACAAAGGAAATTAAAGGTAATGAAAACAAAACACAAAGTGCTTTTCTTTGGGACTGGGGACCAGGCCACTGAGTCTGTTATTATGTTTCACGGATCCGGTAACTTATGACCTGTTGTTGTTGCATACGACGAAGTGAGCCATGTCTTGGGGTAAAGAGTAATAATTATGGCATAATTGAAAATTGGGAAATATGACATGTCTCTGTTGTTTTATTTTATGACTAGCTGCGTACCCCTTTAGATAGCCTCTAGGCGTGATCTTATGTTGTGTGATTACGTAAACAATGCATACATATGCGATAGCAGCAATCGCGATTGATTTGCTGGCGTCTATTGAAGAGTTCCTGCTCTGTCTTCGAAACTCATTATCTGATCTTTACAAAATTAAAATGCGACCATTTCGGAATAAATCGCTTTCGAACAAAACAAAAATTTTGCAAATCCGTCTATATATGACAGAGTTATGCCCGAACATACATAAAAAAAATATATATATAAACTTCCGAATTGAGAATCTCCTTCTTTTTTGAAGTCGTTTAAAAAATACTTATGCCAAAAAGGTTTCAGCTCAGCATAATACCAGATGGTAACACTAAGTTAGTATCACCAGACGCTGATTTTCAGCTGTAGCACGCGAGTGCCATATAGTTTGGTACTTATACATACCTACCGTTTGCTTCCATAACAATATTAAATGTAGTATTAGTACATTTCACACAATTTATTACCCAACATGAAGAAATTACGATCGAATTACACACTCATATTTACGAGTAACGCTATTCCGAAGCTCTGCAGACATGACTGAACAGTGAACAATTTAAATTTATATTCTATTCGTCTAGACTCCATTAATACTCGTGATGGTATTAATTCTGTCATTTGAAGCGACAAATCTGATAAACTTATGCAACAGACATATCTGTATAGAAATCGAGAATTTGTGAAACATTCATAAACTTTTCTGTCAAAGTTTCAGCTTTGAATAGGGTGCTTGAACTTTGGATTAATTTATAAATATAATTTCTTACTGAAAACCGTTGGATCCTTATTTGGCATAATTATTTTATTACTCTTCAATTTCAGAATTGTGTTTGAGACTCCTAGAAGTTAACTAAGCTCTACTGTATATACTAACTTCGTAACCAACTTAATAATTTTGTCATAACAAACCGTAACATTTATTTTACAGATTAGTTTAGTCTAATTTTCAAAAATACTAAAACACACTTTTCTTTGTTTCAGGTGATTTTCTTACATGCGTGAAACGCAAACGAAAGTGCAGTGAGAATTAGTTAGTGTTAATAAAAACAGTGTTAAGTGTCGTAAAAATTACAAATCGCGTAAATAAGTTAGGTCGAATTTAGCAAAAAAAAAAATGCTGTAACTTTAGAAGCGTGCGTTCGTAGCTAGACGTGTGTTCCCTTCGGCGTCACAACGAGGACTGCGACTAAACAGCGATGGCTCGGCCTGAGGTTGTGCGATGAGCCGGCCGAAGAGGAGGGGATGGATGAGCCTAGCGCCGCCAAGCGGCCGTCAGTGCTAACTATAGATAGAGCTGCCTTTTTACTACTGAGGGTTAAGAGAGCCTTCAAGAAGAAGCGGCAACAAAGAAAGGAGAAACAGTAAGTAGAAGTAGAATAAGTTAAAACTCGTCGAGTTGCAGAAGCTTCTCCATTTGCGAAGTCGTAAATACGTATAGCTACATTAAAAGACTTCTTTGAGCTAAAGCGGATGAATCAATCTTTAGAGAAAACCAATTTCATAATTTACTTTTATAGTGTACTTAAGAGGACCCCGACCCGAGAACCCGTGGCTAAATAATAACAGCCGCACAGGTCGATCGATCAGGTTAAGCTACGCTTGCCGCGGTTGGTCTGTGGATGGGTGATTATCTTTACATTCCGTGACCCCTCCATGCCTCGGAAAGCACGTTAAGCCGTTGGTCCCGGCTGTCATTTGTGGATCTTTGACAGTCGTTACGGGAAGTCAGAAGCCCGAAAGTCTGACAACCAGTCTTACCAAAGAGTACCGTATATTAGCCAGTAACTGGGTTGTGCAGGTCAGATAGGCAGTCGCTCCATGTAAAATACGGTATTCAGCTGCATCCGGTTAGACTGGAAGCTGACCCTAACATAGTTGGGAAAAGGCTAGTTAGATGATGATGAGTGTACTTACGTAAAATATATTTTCTAAATTAAGGTTAATCAAGACTCCAAAAACATTTCCGTCCAGACTTCTCTAGGCTTAATTTTGAAAACAGGACACGTGTGGGCACATGCTGGAAAAGTTCGGGCCTGTTTTGAAAACTTGATGAACGGCCTCTCCAGGCCTTTTTACTATCTACTAGTATATAGGTACTTATGGGAAAGTATCGTGTTACTTAATTGCACCCCAGGGCATGAATAACTTCTTTATGAAGGACTGCAGTAAATGTTAGACGATACCAAGATTGAGTATCTTGGGAATTTTCAAAGCCATTGTTATATTCACGTCTTACGGATAAGAAGCCCATTTTCTTTTAAAAGAAAAGCAACAATACCTAGAAGTATTCATTTAAAAATAACAGAATAGAAAATAAATTACAACAACGTGAAATTATTAGACACCGAAATAATTGAAATCTACAGTTCCTAATAGTCGTCTGTCGCTTCCGAGCTCCCTGGCAAAAGTGACCAAGGTGCGTCAGCGCACCTCTAACGTTGTGTTACCCCTTCCAGTCCCTGCGACACAATGGTCATCCCTTGATACCTACACGTCTACGCGCCCCAAAAGGTGGTAGCCGTAAGGCTGATCCGGGGGTACCGCACGATCTCGGGCGAGGCGGCAAGCCTCCTTGCCGGACTGCCGCCGTGGGAGCTGGAGGCGATAGTGCTCGCGCGCCTGTACGATTGGCGCGCGGAGGCGCTACGCCGGGGGGAAACTCCAAATCGCGGCAGAGCGGACCGACCTCCGGCGCGATCTCATGGCGGCATGGAAAGAGCGACTGTCGCAACCCAGCGCAGGGCACGCCACGATAGTGGCGATAAGACCCCTCTTTGAGGAGTGGCTAGAGAGGCGCCACGGCGCCCTCACCTACCGCCTGACGCAGGTCCTCACCGGACACGGATGTTTCGGGAGGTTCCTGCACACCATCGGGCGGGAGGAAACGCCCGGGTGTCACCACTGCGAGGGTCGCCCGGAGGACACGGTGGAGCATACGGTGGCGGTATGCCCCAATTGGGCGGAGCACCGCCGTGTTCTCGCAGAGGCGATCGGCAGCGGCGGCGACCTCTCGCGCCCGGCCCTAGTTCGAGCCATGGTCCGGGGCGAGAGGGAGTGGGAGGCAGTCACCTCCTTCTGCGAAGCAGTCATGCTAGCGAAGGAGGCGGCGGGACGGCTGAGGGAAAGGGCCTCACGTCCCAGCCGCCGCGGGAGACGCTCCGGGCGTCGGGAGCCGCGAGACGACTCCCGGCCACCGTAGGCGCGGGCCTGCGGGCGGAGAGTAATGGGTAACTCTCCGTCCGATCAGGACCAGGCCCGTGCCGGACGGCGCGTACGTGTTCCACGCGCGCCTCAAAGAGATGTCAGCATAAGGAAGGGGCCCGCAAGGGCCGAAGCCTGCCGGAGCAGCGGGATTGTCCGAAAGGGTTACCGCTACCCCGGAACACAAAGGGCTAAGGAAGGAACACGGGTGGGTTTTAGTCAGTAAGAGTCTGACACTCCCTTCTGCTCCACCCAGAGCGGGAGGGGTCATTGGATGATTTCCCATCCACAAAAAAAAAACCCCTTCCAGTCCCTGCGACACAATGGTCATCCTTTGATACCTACACGTCTACTAAAATTGATTTGAAAATGATGACTTTGTATTAATTTGGTCCATCACATTATTAAATTAAGAATTCAACATGATAGCCGTATAAAATGATTGTGTAACTGAAATAATGCATATTATGAAAGTAGTTTGTTCAAAATCCATTTTTGTATTTTTTTAACTAAGTATGTAAATAACAGGAAGTGGTTATGCACTACGTCCGATCCAAATCCGAATTAAAGATCCGACTTCAATCCGAATTGGGAATGTTCTAAATTCTGACGGATAGAGTTCGGATTTAGTGCGCAACTCCTCATACAAATAGGATTATGGTCATTTCGGACCGGCATTTCTCGGATTCGGATCGGATGTAGTGCAGAACCGCTCGTACACTTCCGCTGTACTGTAAAAAAAAAAACGAAATGGCTGAAATACCTACTGCGCTAGACCGTTATACGTGTGTGTCTGTGTTCGTGCGCAGATTTGTAATGTGATCTCAATTTTCTCCCACAATCAGAAACGAGAACTAATATCTATATTATACAACCAATGTTTTATTGATTTATGTAATTGGTTTCTTAAGCCGTGTAAAACAAATAAATAAATATACATAGATGATAGTAAAATTTCAGTGCATGTATTATAATTACAACATAATATTCTAATTGGGGTGTTTAGTGTTGTGCGTTAATTCCGGGACGTGTTGCATTGGGTCATATTAAATAAATAAGGAAGGCCCGGCCATCTAACGACCTCCATTAGATAAAAACTAATTTGTGTAAACATATATAATAAAAACGTCCCACGAAAAGAAACCCTAATTACTTTGCCCCAAATTAACCATTGTGCTCTCATTACACATTACCTGAGATAATTCCCTTTGCTTATACAAATGCAAATGAGGGTAGTTCGAATTAAAAGCACGTACCACGTTTACTGCGCCCACGATCTGCTTACGTAAATCATGTATACAAGGAACATATTGACGAGGGCGATGTTCACTGCTTGTTTACAATGCTGGTTTACAATTCTTTGGTGAGAGAGAGGGGCGACCATTGAATAGAGAGTATTGCGTAATTGCACGAGGTACGTTGGTAGTAGGAGTTTCGAGTACCGGATATTTTCAATACCGGTATCAATACCGGGATCCTGGGATCCCGTTATTAGACTCTATTTTTTTCATTTTTTTTTTTTAATAAATTACTAATCAGATGAAATGAATAAAATACAGTTTTTTAAATATAAAATAATTTGTATAATATATCTACACTATACAGGCAGGTCACTGTAGATACAAAAATCGCGTTAGGTCGCAAAAAATTTCATTGTTTAGGATGTTAAAATAGTGTGAGACCAAGTTTGCCACGCAGTTCGCAGTCGCGTGGTGCCTCGAAAAACCTTGAAATTTTCGGACTTCTTTCAGTTTCTGACTAGTAATATAACATCTAAAAGGTGCATACTACGGAAAAGTCACCCAATACATTTTTAAAGTAGGTATACAAAATTTTAACGCAGCCCTAGCTCTGTGGGTCCAATAAAACTCAAAATACAGTTTTGTATACTTTAAAAATATTAGCACAGGTCATTCGAGGCTGCAAACTTAATTTTACAGTATTGGTATCTATTCTAACAATATCCCAAAAAACCAGTACAGTACAATTTTTTACAACATATGACGGACGTATTAAATGACTGGGCTAACAATACAAGTACAACTATAAGATTTAAACGAAATCTGTTCACAAAATAGGCCTGTCTTTATTATTAAACTGATTACCTGACACACCAGTATGAGAAAAGTTTTTCAGTGTTTCTATAAAAAAAAGTCTTTACAATCAACGTACAATATTTTTTACTAAAATCACATAAAAATCAGTGAAAATTGTTTATGCTGCTTTTAAGGCTTTTTCTTTCTGAATAACAACAGTTTTCTCACTTTAAAACAACACCACTTTGCCTTTCTTTTAGTACAAACGTGTGGTTCATCTCCAATAGTGATTGGAGAAAAACCACGAGATTTTTTTATTAGCTTGCTTACATAAAGTCCCAATCTTTTCTTGTGCAAATAGTAATAAAATGTAACTAACTGTTTAAATAAACCACGAGATAATTAAAATACGCAGTTTTTTAAACTAACCCAGACAAAAAAAAATGGTTGGAAATATAATGTGCAATTGAACGAAAACGTGTAACTCTAATACCGGAATCCCGGTATTGTTTATTTCAATACCGGTATTGACAAATTACAAAAAAAAATCTGGGATCCCGGTATTAGCCAATACCGGGATACCGGTAGATATTGGAAGTCCACACTAATTGCGTTATACACCATTACTCTCAATTTGAATCATTTTTAAGCATAATGCTAATTTATTGATCCATATGTTCGAAAAATGTGTTTGCTCAACAACGTAAATAACGTAATGAATGTTGTTCAACTGTCAAAATGAAACCGATAGTGTGTTACGCAATTACCCTGCTGGTTGGTAGGAAACATTACGCTCCGGTCCTTTGACCCGAGTGGTCTTGTTTGCTGCTTGACTTATGATTATCGCTCTTTTAGTTTGATATTGGGATATATACTAAAACTGGTATTATTTTTATGTTGACTACCAAATTTCTTTTCTTTAAAGATAGATTAGAGCCTAAAAGAACAATAATGACAAAATCGTTCTTCCAAAACTAATTCTTAACTCAATAATATTTTAGTATTCCGATCTTGCTTTGGTAATTTCTCCAAGTCAAAGTCGAAATCAAACTGCGTCAAACGTAAATTTTGCCTTTACGAATCTAATCTTTGATCTTAGTCACGTTTAATGTAACTGTTTTCGGTAAGTTATTGGATTACCATTTTTGGATGATTTTACTAGTACGTAGTTTACATATCAACGTAATATTGTGGTTCATAATGACCAATTTACTGGTTTACTCCAGATTAAGACTTTGTAAGTTTAATCCAACTTCAACAAGTTTGATCCAAAGAAGGTCTACAACATTAAACTGGGATATGTAAAATGGACTAAAACAACGAGATTCAAATCCTCTTTCTACTTTATTTACTACATTTCTCATTTAAACTGCATTAGGCTTGCTAGCAGGTTCTACCATTATCTTATCCTCTTCTTCAGCGGGTTTCTCATTTTCATTTTCATTCGCTTTTTTTTGTTGAGCGCTTAAATCCTTCTTTACTGGAGGAGGTGGTCTGAGTAAATTGATATTATTTTCTAGTTTCTTATCACCGACAACTGTAATAGCATCTTTGGGAACTGTGTCTCTTTTTTTTGAGCCGTAACTGTACTTTGGCATCTCGAAGTTACTCATGACAGTTGACAAGTCTTTCTTTTTCGGGAACAGGAACACTTCTATTGCTTTTGTCTTCGTAGCCGGTAACATTGATTTGTTTGGGATTATGCTGTCAAAAAGGGAGGGCATCATCGGCAGGGGATTCGATCTTGCTGGGCTGGGCTTCATTGTTTTCTGTTCAGGAGTGAATTCAAAATACACTGAACCTTCTTGTATATGTTCGTGAGAATCACAACATAACGTAGACCGGACTTGATCGTTGTTGTTGAAAGAGAACAGATCGTTATTTGAAATAATCTTGTTAATGAGACCAGTAGGGTTGGTCAAGAAGGAATCTTTGGTGTTACGGTGACTCGAGCATAGACATAGCTCTTCAGTAACTGGTTCAAGTTTTGGAAAGAAAGCATGAGGAGACGCTGGGCCATGGTCTGGTTTCATCACATGAGAAGGGCCGTCTGAAAACATTAAGCTATTTTAATTTGATATTAAACATTTCAGTGAATAGAGATAGACAAGTCATTGCTTGGCTTGAAGACGTCTTACGAAATAAAATCTTGAAGCAAATTCATCTTGCAATGTCCTCAAAGTCCTTTTGTTATCTTAATATATATAAATTACGTGTCACGTTGTTTGTTCGCAATGGACTCCTAAACTACTGAATCGATCTTAATAAAATTTTGCACTCTGTGTGTAGTTTCATCCAACTTAAAAGATAGGATAGTTTATATCTCAATTTATAATCGCAATATTATTTTATTACAAATATTGCCAGGACAAGGTTTGTATAAGAAAATTTCGGAAATTTGAAAAAAAAAATGCACCCGGGCGAAGCTGGGGCGGACCGCTAGTATTATATATATTTGTATGATTTAGTTACACTTTTCTCTTATGGGATAGCGATATATTTTCCACGACCATTAAAACCTTACCACGACCGTTACCAGAGAAATAAAATGAGACTTCCATTTTCCCGAGATTCACAAGAGAGTTGGTTATGGTAGGTATGGGCCGCAGCGTATCCCGCGAGGAGGCGACTGCCATATACCCCACCAGTACAGTCAACGTGTGCGAAAACATATTCTGGGAATAAATACAATTTAATTTTAGTGACGCTTTATGGTAATTTGGTATTTATTGCAACGTTTTTATTGCGATAAACAAAATTATTTGCGTGAGGTTTGGAAAATTGATTTCTGGTTGATTTCTGGATGAAATGGATTTTGCTTTTAGTCTTTTATTTTTGAGCCTGTATCATCTAGTACTAGAAACTCGCAAACATGACATCATTTAGTGTAATTGCGTTGATATTATGTACTCTGTCATCATTTCCACTTCCTATGTTAGCGTAAGCAAACACTGTAATGGATTACGTTCTAATTGCATAGCCATATGTACCGTAGCATATATTGAATTGTTTAGACAAAAGAAAACGGTAATAGAATCAAAAAGCTAACAAAAGAATAGGCTTTAAATTAAAGCAAAATAGAGATCAAATTCGAAAAGCTAAAGATTTATGAGAAGCTTAAAAGTGAATATTTAAGTTTTGGCTTACCGTTTGTCCTTCTCTACGAGCAATAAAGAATTGATTGAATTTCTGTTCAAATCATACTTTTTTTGTTTTGCAACTTTCTATTCGGTTTTATTGGTTTTCCATTTTATTTGTTACGATTGAGAAATAGGAATTGTTGGCAAATTGTCGGTTCCAACGATATTACTTATACAATAATATGCGATGTTGCTGGCTTGTTTTATAACGATTTCAGGAATAAAGGAATATCTTATATGAGGCTTTGGGTAGAATGGAGAAGGCTTTCAAAGGAGAATTGGTGTTTGTATTTATTTATACAATACTTTTAATGACACAGACGGGTTTTACCGATCTCAAATGAATCGGGTAGGAGAAAAATGAATGAGCCTATGTAGATATGCCCATAGCCAGATTAGCCAGACGGCTAAAGCGTTTACAATTAAATTCAGTATTTATATCTTTTTTATGAAGATGAATAGACATAGTACACCAACAATTCGCCATATATGTTAAAGACCCACACAATAGGGGAGGGGCCCATGGCTAAATAATAACAGCCATACAGGTCGATCGATCAGGTTAAGCTACGCTTGCTGCGGTTGGTCTGTGGAGGTGACCATAGACCCCTCTGTGCCTCGGAAAGCACGTTAAGCCGTTGGTCCCGGCTGTCATTCGTGGATCTTTGACAGTCGTTACGGGTAGTCAGAAGCCCGAAAGTCTGACAATCAGTTGGTGTCGTATTACCCAGTTGTGGAGGTCAGATAGGCAGTCGCTCCTTTTACAAACTCCTTTTACTCTTCAACATTTTGCTTGACCTGGAGAACGGGGATCGAACCTGGGACCTCATCATGCTCAGCGGTTACGCTTGCGACGATCTGATAAACGAGGCAATTTAAGAGAAAAGTAAGCTGTAGTTCCTTTCCTTGTTTATTTATTTAGGATTCCATTAAAATGACTATTAATTGAGTTGGAGCCGTGTGATAGTATACCGTGCGTATGTGTAGTTTCCCTAGTAGATTTGTCTATGCTAATAATAACACTGAACAGTTTGTTTGAACTCGCTAATATCTGAAACTAACAGTCGGATTTGAACAATTATATTGCATTTAATACAAAAATTTTTGAGAAAGGCTTCTTAACATCACGCTAGGAATCTAAGGAGCCGAACTAAAACAAAAAAAAGTCAGAAAAAACGCAAAGCGAAAACAAAGTAGACAATAGAGCAAGCAGGCGATGTGATGCGACGGGATGGGTCGGAGGCTATTTTACGCGAAAAGTCGCGGGCAGATGCTAGAAATAATAATAAATACAGAATACTGCAATCACCAATCTTAATTGCTTCATAACTTCTTGTTACTGTTGTTTGTTATAAAAGTAGTTATTTTTCCACTCTCCTTGGTTTTGGTTATTTGCCAGTATCGTAACATTTACGGGATTTATATTGTCCCCAGGCCCTGAGGGGCAATTCTCGTAATTTTTAAGAACGTTCACAGTCTGATCTCAGTCTCAATCTGTCAAAAATACTTCAAATTTCCCTACATTTTGACAAGTTTTTGACATTTGTTTGTCGCCGAGATGAGACTGCGACGAGATTTTGAACGTTTTAAATTAGTAGAATTGGCCTACTGATATCAAGCAATTGTCAAACTTTAATTGGTTGAATACGAAGCTTTCGGCTAATTTGAGATTTTTTTTTTGGAATGTGCGTTTTGTTTGTACAGATTTTTTCTTTGTTTCTATTCTTTTTAAGTTCCTTTGATTGATATGAAAATTAATTTTAAGGAAACATCATTTCAGTACGCTTTTTAGTCAAGTCAGCCATTATAAGTAATGGATAGTGAAAACTGTGAAAGTATTTCAAGGAATCGTTAATTTTATTTACATTATATCGGTGAAGGAACTCAACGTTATGCCTACACGTTGAAGTGTCGTTTTATTTATTCCTATTTCGATCCGAATGCATTTCAGCATCGCGTATGCAGGCAATAAAATGCGCTTAAATTGTATTTATTTATAAACGTCGATTTCTGAAACCGATCGTAAAATTTCGCACGTTTCGTGTTGCCAGCCTTGGGAAAGTTTCGTCATTTTAGGGAAAATATTTTCTGGTGATGATTTACGTCACACGTTCACATGATTTGACCAAGATTTTGTCTGGACTTTAAAAGAGACTGTGGCCTCTGAGTTTGTTTCGACCTTTCTTCTCAGAATAGTCAGTTAGGACACGACGACCTCATCTAGTTTAAAAAAAAAATATTGACGTGTAGTGTTTGTACAAACCTACTTACAGAAATAAATCATTTATCATTTGTCGTCTTCTTTGTCTTTTCCTCTGTGATCGGCTACCATTTCTGCTAGATTCTCTTAACCTTGATAAACTAAGTATCTTTTCTTTTAAGAAATAGTTTTCTTAAGTTAGACGGTATGAGAGAAATTGCTGCCTTTTTCATTATTAGGTAGGTATGTAATACAAAAAGTTAAAAATATTGAATATAGTACCTATTATATTTAATATTTATTTGATAAGGACTGTCTGCCATCTTATCATAAATCTTTACCGTCTTCTACGGTGAGGGTTTCTTTCTAAATAGTTTATTTATTATAATTTTTCCTTTTTTTATTTTTATTTCTACCTCGTAACTACATCGCCAAAAAACACAAAACTATCTTTTGGCCAATTTTTCTTCATTTCGCTAGCAACACCGTACATTGGCGGACTTATTGGTTCGTTTCACATCAACAGTTAAACGCAATGGCGGGAACACATTTGGCATTCACATTACTGGTACGTACCATGTGTGATAGACATACAAACATATATAAGACTTTGTTTTACGTCTCCCGAATCACATTGTTTTGGTGTTAGTCATCGAGGCGTACATCAAATTGTCTGTTTGTGGAGTGTTGTTTGTAGTTTTTCCTTATAGACAGAAATGTAGGAATTCCTAGAAGTTTGTATTTAATTGTTTTGTTTTTAAGGTTCCGTACCTCAAAAGGAAAAAAACAGAACCCTTATAGGATCACTCTATTGTCCGTCTGTCTGTCTGTCAAGACCCTTTATCTCGGGAACGCGTGGAGGTATCGAGTTGAAATTTATATTTAGTTTATTCAGGTCTACAGACCCGTGAAGCTGTGAAAAAATCAAACTTCTAAGTTAAGACTATGCCGACCGCACAGTGGCGCCCTCATCGTTTGTTTGGTTATTTCATACAATTTAGAATGAAAATGCAGAAAATAAGCACGTTAAGTTGTACTCCACAAGATTATACGTTAGTATTATTAGAAACGGTACTTTTACATTGTTTAGTTTTATTATAATCCTTAAAGCGGAATATAGTGGCCACTGTTGACCGTTTTAAGCATTATAATAAAACTAAACAATGTAAAAATACCGTTTCTAATAATACTAACGTATAATCTTGTGAAGTACAGCTTAACGTGCTTATTTTCTGCATTTTCATTCTAAATTGTATGAAATAACCAAACAAACGATGAGGGCGCCACTGTACGGTCGGCATAGTCTTAACGTAAAAAAAGTACGGCCGTTTATGCCGCAAAAAACGTATATTTCGACACTCTCAAGGGATTAAAAATGTATAGGGTACTTTCCGTTGACCTAGAATCTTAAAATTTGGCAAGAAGCAAGGTCCTGTAGCACAAGCAAAGGCAAAATTCCGAAACCCGTAAATTTGTAGTTACATAAAAAAAACCCGTGATAAACTATTACATACCTACAAATTTGTACGGAACCGTTGGCTGTCTGTGGAGTTTCGTTTGTAGTTTTTTCCATATACATAGATAGAAATGTAGGAATTCCCAGAAGTTTGTAAATAGGTATGTAAATCAGCTTTTAGTCAGAGTGACAAGGATATCACGGATTCAGTACCTACATGATTCTGAAAAACCAGCGCTGAAATTCCTAGACAGTTATTATAAAAAAAAAATACGCGTTCCACACATTTTAATCGCGTAGGAATTGCACTTTTCTATGATATGAGTCCATGGAAAAATAACATAAAGTTATTTTTCTACACAATAAATTTCAGTTTACGCTACAACTTTAAACATTTTTATAATTTTTTCAATAGTACCTACTTAGTCACTCTGAAATAGTCTGAATAGTCAACTTAATAGCCATTAAAATAAAGTTGATATTTGTTTAACTTGAAATAATATTAATTTGAAAAATAAGTTTGAATAGACTTTTGAATCATGTAGGAATCAATGGCTACAGTTTGCGCGTCAATGTATGCCACCCTGTATAGCTATATATCTGCCATTGGACGAAACCTTTCCGTCAGTGACCTTTTCAATAAAAGACCGTTTCCTAATTGGTTAGATGCGGGCGACAACGGTACGATGTGACGGCTGAGTAATTAACATTTCGTCGTATACGGAAACGAATAACAGCTATACATCTGAATGGCTATAAGCTTAAGGTACTTGCCATGAGTTTTGTTAGTAGGTTTGAAACTACTACTACTTTGTGGAAAGTCATTTACATAAAACACCCACGTCAGGAGTAACTTTCGGAGGCTCTTTTATTTGTTTGATCTCAGTGTATTCGAATCGATACAGGGTGTCCAGTAAATAGTACGACATTAGTGCAGGGGGTGATAGCTTGGGTCAATACCTACCAAGACAACACAATATGTTCCGCAAAATATAAAAAAAAATCCCCCTTGTAGGTTAAAGTTTAAAAAAAAAAAAAAAATTCTTGAAAACATTCTTGTTTTAGATAAAAAAAAGACTTATCAATGAGTCTAGTAACTATTCACGAATAATTTGATGTAAAAAAAACTAGAATAGGAATTTTTCATTACGAGATGCTTAAAAATCTGTTTCAAGGCGTAGATTTTTCGATATTTCGGAAATAGGAAATGTTCCTAAATGAAAATCCGTTACAATTATAATATTTTTATTTCGTTTATTTATCTATATATACTTATCTAATTACATTTTTTAACCGACTTCTAAAAAAGAAGGAGGTTCTCTATTCGGATGTTTATATAAGTATATGTCACGGCTAATGGCCGAAGTGCGGCTACACCTAGTTTTAGCCGGGTACAACTAGGTGCAGCCGGCCACCTAAGGTTCGTGTGTACTTCGGGTGACATCGTCGGTTGCATGGTTGCAGTCAGTCGATAGGCGACGTAGGATGCAAGAGCGATCGAAGGGCACCCCGAGGTTAGGTTTGGTTAGGTTACTTTAAAACCTTTACACAGAAATCGCTTCGGCGACGTCAGATGCACCTAGTTGTACCCGGCTAAAACTAGGTGTAGCCGCACTTCAGCAATTAGCCGTAACATATTTATTTATTCTTTTATGTATGTTCGGGCATAACTCCGTCATTTATAGACGAATTTGCAAAATTCTTTTTTTTCGAAAGATGTGTATTCCGAAATAGTTGACACTATTTTAAAGTTTGTAAAGATCTGATGATGAGTTTCGGAGATAGACAACGGAACTCTTCAATAAATGCCAGCAAATCAACCGCGGTTGCTGCTATAGCTTATATATGCATTGTTTACGCAATCACACAAAATAACATCACGCCTGTACCCTCAAAAGGGATACGCAGATGTGTTCAGTATACCACGGTACACTTTCATTTCTCGGTAGCAAGAAGTGTTGTATGAATTTGTGTGGAGTAGGTACTTACAACTTAAAAGTTAAAAATAAAACTTTTTTACAAAAAAAAAAAACAACCGACTTCCAAAACAAAAACACTACAAAGTGAAAAATAGTCGGTGTCAAAAAACGAAAATGTGGTACCAACGACACCGACTTCCGAAGTTAAAATTATTTTTCACTTTGTAGTGTTTTTTTTTTTGGAAGTCGGTTGTTTTTTTTTTTTTTGCAAAAAGTTTTTTAAATATTTCTATTATTATTTTATGTACTTATCCTGGGCAAAGCCCTCCCTCCACTCCTTCCATCTTTCTCTAGCCCGCGCATTCTCCTTCCAGTTTTGTCGGAACCTATCCAGCTCCCACCATCTCCTACGTGGTCTGCCACGACCTCGCCTCACTGTCAAAATTACAACTTTAATGTTTAAATTGTAATTGAAAAATCATTTATGAAAATTTAGGTTATATTAACATCAATTGTCAAATAAAAGACGTCTATAAGGTGAATTTAAATTAGAATTTCGGGCTTAAGTATTCAAACCACTCAATTTGTAAGTGACGCTACAAATCGGTATACACGAGTCTAAGTGGGAGAATTGGTCTCCATCCATTTATTTACATTTTCATCAGATACTTTTGGAACAAACCGTAGGCATTTGATGGAATTATTATAGATTTTAGTAATATTTGATTACTTATGCCAATATGTTGATGTTAAACGAATGCATGTTAGTGATATAAAGATTCCTATGAAAGTTATTTATCCGAATATAAATCATGTTAACCTTTAAACCACCAGAGACGTTGTAGTATCATCAATATCCGATTCCATTTTCGAAACGTCGATAAATAAGAAGTAAACAATGTTTGGTATTACCAATTTATACCTTGGCGTCGGTCTGGATGGTAATTTGTTGTGCGTGGTAGTCGAAAGCGGTAATTTTATTTGTGCCAGCTTGGGAACTGTGGTTATGTAGGTGATTGTGAGTGACAAGTCATTGTAATTACAATGATTGATATAAGGATAAGTGTAGGTATGGTTTGTCGTATTATTAGTTCAATGATCGAATACTTACGCTCCATTTCTTGAAAACATACATTAAAGTGGACACGACCGGGTACGTCATAATAAAAAATAGCTTTTGCAGAAATGTAAGCAAAATACTACATAAATCTGTTTCAAAGGACATTATGAGCTGAGACATACGTCTCAGCGCATGTTTTAAAATGCCTAAACAAACAGAAAAGTTAAACCAAACCCGAAAATTCAAACAATAAACTTTTATTAATTTCCCACATAAGTTCAACATCAGCTAATTTGTTTAGAAAATAACATTGTTTCTTAATAAAACAGTTAAAATGGAACGTGACGATTTCAGAGTAACATTTATAGAGAAATCGTGCCGTTCAGTCGAGTAGTCGAAGACTAAAATAGACTCGCCCGTCTTTGTTTGAAAGGGTTGTCAGTGGTTAAAAGGGTTTAGAAGATAAGTGGCTGCATCAGCATCTAGTTATATTTTAATATAATTATTGATGAAATTAGCTCTTGGAGTAGCTTTAGGCCTGCTTCAAGTTGCGCCATTATTCATGCTTCTGTGAAGTTTGCTTTTAGTCTTGAGTGTTGTAACCAAGACTTTGTAAACTTAAAATTTGGATTGATGAGCATCATCAGGAGTTTTTTGTCTGTCTTCTCCTTAAGAACCTACTAGAATTGAATGGGCGTGAATTTCAAGTTGCTGACTGACGACTTTTTGAGAGTTCAAAAGTGCCTGTAAATAGATTTATTTGAATTAAATGTTTTGAGTTCTAGGTTCTCCCATAGCTTGATTTGTTCCACATTGCTCTGAGATGTGGTATTGTAAGATATTGCAGAGGGGTCGATTGTGTCGCTTTGTGCAAAAAAAAGTTTTCCAACATCACAATGAGATGATTTTCTATTGAAAAATAATTTGAGAAATGCAAATCACTACTTATTTCAATATTAAAACTGCCACATCAAAATATTTCGTAAATAAGGTAGATTTCTGAATGCGTTTTATTGTATCAAAATGTGCTGGTTAACAAACTTACAATAGATTTATAAGTAAAAATTCTTCGACTGTTTCGTTTTGTGAATCAGATTTCTAAGTAATTTAATTGAAAGCAGATTCTTTCTCGTTGAGTTATCAAAGAAACGGGACAAATAACGGTACAAGTCAAAGATCAGAGTTCGTTACATTGTAGATAAGAATTTCCTTTTTTCTCTTGGTCTGATGGTGAATGAAAAGGTAATTACAGATGAAACACGTAAGATTTCATGTGTCTGCTAGGTTAATTTCAGAATATGCTGGCTGATGTTGGGACCAATGCTTGATTGCTAATCTTTAGTGAGTGGAGCAGGATTTAAAAACGTGCTTTCATGGAAAAAAAAACGTGTCGGGTCGAGGGACGCACGGCAGGAACGAAGTTCAATATGAAAATCCAAGATGGCAGCTGCAAAAATTTCAAAATGACAAAAATTTGTACATTTTTGCAGTCTTGGATTTTCATTTTGGCTTCAGTACCCTTGAAAACCATAAAAACGATCATCATAATGAAAATTTTCGCAGCCGCCACCTTGGATTGTCATTTTGACCTGGCATTTTTACTGGCTTCAGCATCCTAGAAATCCATGAAAGCGACACCGCACCTCTCTGTCTCTCTCTCTCTCTATCTTTTTCTATTACATACAATAAAAAACGCTTTTTCGTTACGTGACGAAACACCAACATAGCGCAAGCTGTGTAAAAGAACTTCGTTCCAAAAATATAAAACAATCGAAACTAGATTATAGCTTACTTACTTATTAGCTTTATGAATTAATTTTTCATCGTCATTATTCAAATGAAAGACTGCGACTGCTGCACATAGGCCTCGCCCAAGCATCGCCTCTTCGACCGGGCCTGTGCTTCTCGCATCCATTGGATTCCCGTGACCATTACCAGGTCATCAGTCTACCTCGTGGGGGTCTTCCCTCAAACTTTTAACTTAATTTATTAACAGATTTGTAAAATTTTTCATAGATGTTAGCAGGACTAGAAGATAGTCAAGCCAATCTAAATCTGCATGGTGGTACGATGAATGTAAAACCTTATCTAGATCCCAAAAGACGAAGTGAAATAGTTGACGAAACATTTTTAGAACAAAAAGATATTTTATTAGAAATGGTACGTATTTCATGCTTATTTTCTTTAATCAATCAATTCAGTTTTACGATTATGGCAAAATGTTAGAGATCAACTCTATGGAGTCAACATAGGTATGTATCTATGTTAAAACTGCTGCTGCTGGCTGATGGTGGTAGTATTTGTTCAAAGCAACTGGAAATGAGTTTTCGGATGTGATTTAAATGGTGATTATGGGATTTCCTATTTGTGAAGTGAAATAATAAGAAACTCATAACAGTCCAAAAATACTTTTGGTGTAAGGGTTAAGAGGCCAAAATGTTCCATGAATTATCAGGGATTTTCAAAGATTAAATTTATGAGACCGAAAAATATCAGTAATAACTAAAAAATAGAAAAAGTCACCGTATCATAATAGAAACTTAACACATAATCAAAGCCAAAGTATCAGAAACTTGGCGACGTCATACGGATCTCAGTTGAAGATCTCACTAACTTTCAACTAAATTAGTGATCAGACTTTTGGCACATAAAAAATTATTGCTCCTTTGGAGAATTACTTTCGATGTGCGAAGTTCGAAACAAATCAATTATCTGATGCCGGAGGCTTCGGGACGGTCGACTAACCTTGTTAGGAGCCTCCTCCGTGATGTAACTTGGATGTGTGAGATATATTGTTGTAATATATATCGTGATATGGATATATTCTAATGTATATATTCGGAGTCTAGGGAATCATCGCAGTTTCACAGTTGGAAGGAGTTTTATATTCAGAGCCAAAGAATCTTTGTACACACATGTTTGCCTTGAAAAACTACGGTTTATTCGCTGTGTGTAGGCATCAAGATTCAAGATTCTTTATTTGTGGAAACATGAGCATACATACAGGGCATGGTCGTCAGTATTGTATGGATCACTATAAGTTTGTAGACCATAGATTTAAGAAAGTTATATTTCTATATTGTTAGCGGACACGTTTTTTCTACGATACGATTTCTTTCAATTGATTGCTTCTTCAAACATGGGTGCAGACAAAGGCAATTGGAAAAATATACCCACTGGCTACTTAATGCCCAGGAGTTATAAGAAAGAAATAACGTGTGGTTTTTAATTTCATACTTAGTGAAATATGGAATTAATAGATCATTTGTATTCTCTATGCATGCTTATTTCTGCTGTTATTTTTCTTTCTAGTGTGTTTTGATTTTCGGTGACTGTAATGAGATCGTTATCATTATCTTCATTCTGTAAAGGAAAATATTTCTTAATTAACAATTTTCTGTTTCTTTCAATATATATTCTGTTAATCTGGTACTTATGTAGGCAGTTCACCGTTCTCCCGAACATAATCAATACAGTTTGTCTAATATCAAGGTGAAATCTATCATCTTTGTTTGTTCTTATTAGCGTTGATGATGTGTACGTTATTTCTTCTATTGACGTAATATATGCCATTTTACACGTCATCAATCTCTTTTTGTTTCTTTAATTGTTGATTTAGTATCCATGTTTTTAATTACGCTTCTATTAAGCGTTATTTTTATATATGGTATGGTCATTTTCTCTCTTTAAAAACCCTAGCCTTAACGGAATCCTTTAAGGTGGAAGTATTCGCGAGCTCGAACTCACTGGTGGTCATGGCCAAAAAGTGCGCTGCCTCACTTGGCATCGTGTCCGATATAGATAGTATCAGTGAGATACTATCTATATCGGACAGAGCAGTTAAACGCTAGTCTACACGCACAACGTCTAATTTTCACGCACAGAAATACCGTTCCGAAGTGAAAGGCGCGTAAAAAAAATCGATAAGTGCTTTGGAAAATCGAGTTTTATGAAAAACCCACTGCACAAATCAATTACAAATAAAGTTAATTGAACTCTTTGATAAGCTGAGCTTTGTCGATACCGACTTTTTTGAAGATTTTACAGTTGTTTTATTATTTATGTACACCCAAAGTTACGTTAAATATAGCAAGAAAAACGAATCTTTGTTGGCTCATAACTTTTTAATGGCTTTTTATTTTAGTATTCTGTTTCCGTATAGACAAAATTAATAATAAGACAAAACGATATCATGTCTAACTTTGGATGCACAATATCAAACAGTGGAGTAATACTCTCCCGATATTTTTATGGAAAAATATCGACTAGTGAAATAGAAATAGAAAATATTTATTGTCCAGGTGATACAGTAAGCAGGTTCACTGATTAACAGCAAGTTAAGACGACATAAGTAGCTTAAAATATTACCTACAGCTAGGTTACAATAAGGGTTATCGTTGATTATTACTCGACTAGCGTCCCGTCCCGGCTTCGCACGGGTGGACATTTATTTTTTAAACATTTTATTTTTTTTCTTGCAATTAAAAAAGCCTATATTAATTAGTGATAATGTAGCATTTTTAAAATAGGTCTAGTACTTTTTGAGCCAATTTGTTATAAACATACATACAAATCTTTTCTCTTTATAATATTAGTATAGAAGTATAGATATGCTTAGAGGTATTTACTAATTAAAGCCCTTTTTGAAACACTATAAACTAATATATTATTTAACTACATATATAATAAGTTTAAAACAATTACAGAATAAATTAAAATATTAATTTCAGCTAGAAACAAAACTGAAAGAAGTCAGAGACAAAAGGAAAAAGAAAGCGCTGTATAATGTTGATGGCAACAATACTAACAATGCTCTTGACAAAACTAATGGTAAACATTTGGAAAACGTTGATGTTAAACTTAGCGTTAACGGCATCAGTGCTGTTGGCGACACTAATCTGGAACTCAAGTTTGGAACCGGTACGGAAACTGTTATAATATCCAATAGGCTAGTTACCACTATTAATAAATTTTAAATCTATTTAGTCCGTCAGTTAGAGTATTGCAAAATAATGGACACGTATTTTTTGTTTTTGTAAATCAATGAATATTGACAAACATAAAACGCATCAAAACTCGGGAGTGGGGCTCGTGACGTCAGAACGCACTAAAAATTATACCAAGGTGTGACATATTGAGAATTTTAAAAGCGTCGTATCTTCGTCAATTTTAGTTTACGTAACAAAAGAAAAAATACGGGTCAAATATTTTTTGATAATCTAACTGACGGGCTAGATTTTTTCAGTTGACAAGCCTAGCCAAGTTCAAGATGTCCCTAAGTCCAATTAGGTTATAGAAATGGCGTCGGTAAAGTTTAAATAATGACTTTGAAACGACACCGAAATACTATTTATCGCGAATCTTGGTTAAAAATATAACTTAGATGTCATCTATAGTTTCAAAGTCACTATTGAAACTTTACCGGCGCCATTTCCGTAACCTCAGAAAAAGTACTTAGGGACATCATGAACTTAGCTATTCAATTTGAATTTTTTATTTAGTCATTAAAGTCATGTGAGCCTTTCGTCCCAAGGGGCATCGTTTTACCCAGTAACTGGGAAGTGGAGGTTAAACAGGCAGTCTCTCCATGTAAAGTATTGGTATTCAGCTGCATCCGGTTAGACTGAAAGCCGAATCCAATATATTTAGTTGGGAAAAGGCGAGGCAGATGAAGAATCATGTACTTACGCCTTTATCCCTATTTCTATACAGCTGTGTGTCCTTTAGCGTCATTATAACTTACGTTGAATAATTTATTATCTGTTGAAATCCATTTAAAGCAGTATCACCATCAGAGCGATTTTTTGATGTTATTTTAGTATTTAGGATCTCAAACAAAATATACAGGGTGCATTTGAAATCATGGGCATTATTTTAACCTAAGGTACTACTTATGATACTAATTGCATTAGGGCTACTATTACGCAAATCAAAAATATTATTAATGCAAGTATGGAAAACCTTAAAATGTAGTAAGTCATACAAAGTATCAAATTAGTTGCGCTTCTCGATAGCAAATGCGTAGGTACACTACGCCGTACGCGCGTCCTTGGGCGTGAATTCTTTGACCCCGCCCGACTCACGTGACATTCGTAAGTTGCCAATGAATTGATTCATAATAAATTCCAATTTTCCCTTCGTACTTTGCCGGCTTAGGACGGTCAAAACTACGTCAACTAACATACATTAAAAAAAAACATTTACGTACCTAGCTTGTGGATTGTTTTGAAAAAACCTTATTTGTCGGTAAAGTGACAGAGGGTAAACGGGTGCTCTTCCACGAGCTTGTGCATGTGCTGGCACGTGAAAAGACGAAAAATCCAACAGGTTCTTAGTGGTTCTGGTGGAATGAGACCCCGTGAAGGAATAGGGTCGTTCGGGTAGCGCCGATGGAACATTTCACGAGTTCATACTAAATTTCTTGTGCGATCGTAAATTACAACCATTTGTGGGTATTGTTGGTTGGTGTACCTAGCCTGCACATTACGCGGTCGAGGCATCGTGTACACAAACACACACACAACACACAACTACTACACTAACACTTAATACACTGCAATCCAAGCACCGTATGACGCGAGCGGCGAGTACGGCGATTACGTCACGGGATCAATAAATCAATTACGCGTCAATGCACCTGCGCAGTCGTTATGACACTGGTTCCGGGTTCGTGACTTCGTGTTGCGGCGGGAAGCATACCCCGCGCGGGGGTGATATTCGTATTTTTGCGAGTGAGGGAGTGGGACGGAGAGAGTTCAGGGAATCCCGCCGGACGGAATGTCTTGTAGCCCATTGTTATTATTACTTGTAAGGAAAAACCCGCGCGCGCGCAGGTGATGTTTGTTTACATTTCGCTTTGCGCTGTACTGCGCTTTAAGATTTTGATATTTCAACAATTATTGGCGTTAACGAAGTATTTTGTTTTAATTACTTTAAGTGTTTATTTGCAATAATAAGCCTTGTGCAATTTGATTTACTACATTTTTAAGGTTTTCCTTACTTGCATTAATAATATTTTTGATTTGCGTATTAATAGCCCTAATGCAATCAGTATCGTGAGTAGTGCCTTAGGTTAAAATAATGCCCATGACTTCGATTCCACCCTGTATAACAATAAGGGCTGATTTTTCCAACGCCAGATAATTTTATCAGAGGAAGAATTTTGAATTTTTGACTGTTCCTCCATACAAAAACTGGCAGACGTTTTATTTTATTCCACAAATAAAAATTATCTGTCGATTGAAAAATCAGCCTTAAATGACACATAAATAATGGGCAACCAAAGAAAAAACAAAAAAAACAGCCTAAAAGCATATAACACGAGATACTTAAATTAAATTAAATCTACCAAACATTTGTAATGTTTTGACAAAGACTTATATTAACCTTGGATTTCGCAGTAGTATTAAGGCGGTTTGCAGCGTAAGTATATTCTTTTTCGGAAGATATATACGATCGTAAATAAAATTTCATATTTTCACCAGTTTTTTTGAAATGACAATTTATTCCCAGATTATGGAAGTTATATTTCTCGATTTTGAAACATGTTGTCAGTGTACGACTTCCATTTAATAATATGCGCCAATTTTAAGTTAATTAAACCAAGTCCTACACCAGAAATTAGCGCTGACAGGGTAAATTAATTAGTGATGACGTAAGCTTAAAATTACGTTTGATTTAATACGAAAGGCTCTTGAACATTGTATTTAAACAAGCTTGAATTATTTAGATTTGGTTATAGGTAAATGTTTGAACAGGGAAATGATTTTTGCGGTTTGGTTTTGCAAAGGATTAAAAAAAAAAACGAACATAAAATAGAAATCGAGTAAACAAATTTCGGCTTTAAATGTGTAGGCTTCAATTCTCAAAACTAAATAAATTACTGTGCACTAAAATACCGCAGCGAATCCAATCGCTAGCGTTTAGGATTAGCCTTGACAAAACATACGCACAGCCTTGGGATTTTTATTTATTTGTTTGAACAGTTTGTTGAAACAAAATAATACAGCTCTGGGAAAATCAAGATTAGAAACGTAACAAAAATGAAATTAGAACCCTGGAACGTAGCGTCCTAGGAGTTACGGTCATAGCACATATATCAACTCGGAAATGGATCGTCACCGTATCAACTCGAGCCAATCAGTATTCTTTGTATGAAACTCCCAACTGCAACGCATACTAATCGGAATCGAAACGTAATCGCCTCGCCTCGAGACAAGCTCACGAACCGCGGCGATACTGTTACAATCTCTTTCCGAGTTGATATGTGTCCTATCACCTTTAAACTCACTTATCGTCTAAGGAACTCGATATTGCGTTCCAAAATACAAATTGCTGATGTCACGCGGCTGTCAAATCTAAATGGAACTGGGCTGACCACATCTGTCGTATGCCACAGGAGCTATGGGCTAAAATAACAAAGCAGTGGGACCCAAACAGGAGCAAACGACAATGCGGCAAGACTAGGAGATGGCGTGACGAACTCGACTTTTTTCTAAAAGATTGGCAACAAACAACATTAGATAGGAATAAGTGGAAGGAGGAAAGGGAGGTCTTTGCCTTGCAGGGAGACACAAACGGCTGATGGCATTATTTATTATACTAGCAGCTCCCCGCGGTTTCACCCGCGTTAGTTTCGATCCAGTGGGAATATCGGAATAAAAAGTATCCTATGTTAATAATCCTGGGGCCCAAGTCTGCTATTTTTTATAAATTCGTCATTCCAACACGATCCCATTGTCATTTTGCTAAAAGTTCGTAATCTGCTAAATTCATAATGGTCGATCATTGGTCGGTCAAAGATCTGAGAATAACTACTACTAAACATGCTAGATTTCATTTAATATTTATTTTTACATATTACGTATTAGTGTTTGCAATCTGAAGAAGCAACAAACATTACATTTATTAATATGTCATTATGTACGAGATTACCATTTTATGCCATTTCTTTCAATGGAGTGTCAGTGGTTGACCATTGGAAAGTCATAATGATGCCATTATATTAGTAGATTACCAAACCTGTCAAAATCAACAATTATAAAATCAATGATAGACCATTCTGACACGATTGTAATAGCAGACTTAGGCCCCAGGTCATAAACTATCTGTGTGCCGAATTTCGTCCAAATCCGTTCAACGGATTATGCGTGATTGAGTAACAAACATCCACACATCGGCAGAAACTTTCACATTTATAATATTAGTAGGATTTAATTAGGTTTGCTACTGAATTGCCCAAAATTTTATAAAAATACAGCACGTTAACAATGGATTTTCGTATACTTTTTCTGCCCGCTTTCATATGTATTTACTTTCTGCCTCATTTAAAAAAAGGTACTTCCCAAGTAACCCTGAATGCAAGGCGATTAAAATTATCGCTGTGGAAACGCACCCTAATTGCGTAACACACTATTAATCGGAATCTGAATCATTTTGAAGCAAATTGCTATTCCATTGTTTGATAAGTGAAAAATTTGTCTGGTCAACCCGTAAATAACGCAATGAATGTTGTTGAACTGTCAAAATGGAACCGATTCCGATTGATAATGTGTTACGCAATTGCCCCGCTGATCTCTACTTATTAATTACGGTTAATATGATATTCTCGACGTCAAAATCGACCTTGACATGGGAAAACATATTTAATTGTGGGAAGGTCAGTTAGCAGGGGGCGTTCAGCCGGGTAGACCGGAAAATTGTATTAAACCAAGATTAAACCATGTGAATATAAATATAGGTTATCGGCAAATATGTAATATATATGTGTAGGTATTTCAATACTAATAGTATATGTGAAGAGTTTGTTTGTATGAACGCGCTAATCTCTGGTAGGTACCAGTCGGATTTGAAAAAATAGTTTTGCATTTAATAGCCTAATTTTTGAGGAAGGCTATAGGTAGGTATAATCACGGCAGGACTATTAGGAGCCGAGCAGAACAAGTCAGATAGAACGCTAAGCGAAAATGAAGTAATAGCGTAGGCAGACGATGCGATGCGACGGAATGAGTCGGGAGATAATTATTACATTAATACTACAACATGACAATTAATTTAATCATACCCCGGGCTTACTCGGCATTAAGTCCGCCTCTACACACAAAATAAATAATTACTAAGGCTCCGACAGACAGGCGCGACGCGACAGTGCGACGCGATTCTGGTAGAATAATGTCCATGAAGTTTTCATAAAAAATGTTCTAATAAAGTCGCGTCGCGCCTATCTGCAGGTGGCTTTAGTATCCATTAGGATTTTTATTAAATATGGCAATAAAAGAACAAAGTGTAATTTAACGAGAACAAGCTCAGAAAATAAAATGAAATAGGCTCTTTATAGGTAAAATGCCTCATATCCAATATAAGCGTTGATAATAAGTAAACATGAGACAAGCTAGCTTCTAAGGGAGATATGATTTATGAAATTCCTGCTTATGCCTAATATATTTTAGGTAAAGGATTGGTGAACTTGGATGCTCACGGAATATCTAATATAGGAAATGCTCATGTGGAACTCGGTGTTGGAGAAACTGGACTATTTATACCAGGATTGACTGGCTTATTCGTTGGTAAGGATAATCATTTATATCTATTTGATATAATTTCTTAAGAAAGAGTCCTTTCTGTTATTGATAAGGGCCTTAACACACTGGCGATTTGTGAGCGTGTTTCCTGCGAGGCGCTTTTTAACGCACTCTAGCGGCGCAAGCCACGTGTGCACAACGTGTTCACCGCGCTTGAAGTGAGTCCACTATTGAAGTGAGTCATGTGAGTGTACAATATTGCGAAAACGCTACAACACATCACGTAGGCGCATCAAGCTCGCTTTGCACCCGCGAAGAGCATGTTCACAAGTCGCCTAGCTGGAAATACCCTATCAAATCACCAGTGCGACAACGCCCTAAATCTGCGCAAGTCACTGGAGACTTTAGTTACTTAATTTGTTCAAGAAGATTTATAGAAATAATTTTTCTTTTTATATTCAAAAAACTGTGAAATTATAAGCTTGGTTTTACTTTATTCTTAAATATCTGTTGCTGACAAAATTATAATTTGTTGTCTTTGAAAGAAACCAAGCTTGAAACAAAAGCTTCCAAACAACCCGCTATTTTTAGTTCAAGTAATATTTAATTTCCCTCCTAATATTTAAAAATAATTTTTATTTTAAGATCGTGGGTACGTAAATGCCTCAAAAAATGTTCACGTTAATGTAACCTCAACTGAAGCACCAAATACAGAAAAGGCAGATGATTCTCGAAGAAGTGGTAACAAAACTAATATAAATGAAACAAATGTCACAGTAGCAGCTATTTTAACAACTGCAACAATAACTCGTAAGCATCATACAATGATTGTTGATCCTGCAACTCCAGTAAATAATTCCACTGTCCAAGTCTGGAACACATCTGACGTACAGCCTCTTGTAACGGCCAATTTGACAGTTACTTTAGCTAATAACACTACTGTTTGATTAGAAAATGTGTGCTCAATTGTAATAAAGAATTATTTGACATGGTTTCTCTTAATTTCATGTCCTAGAATGAAAAATATTGAAGACATGTGGTTACCATTGACCAATTCGCACTGGGTTATTCGTTGTAGATTACAGCCCCATTTTTCTCACAGAGAAAAATATGGCTGTAATGTGCCTTGTGTCGCATCAGTGGGAACTTATGGGCTGATAGTGATTATGTTCTTTTTTTATTCCATTAATCAACTCACCGTATCGCAGTCCACTGCTGGATATAGGCGTCTCCCAGGCTACACCATAACATCCTGTTCTCCGTCTTCCGCATCCAGTCTGTTTCAGTCATTTCTTCTATACTCGTTATTGTATCGAGATTTTGCAAAAAAATAAGAATAAAATAGCCTAATGTGCCTTAATTGAGGCCTTTTAATATCACAAAGGCAGCTAGTATTTGGATTACTAATGAAAATGATTCTAGATGGCGAATAATCTTTTGTTTTCTTTGGGTTGATTTTACCAAAGTCAGATAAATCTTTAATCCGTGGAATAAAATTGAGGTCTGATAGCTTTCTAGTATGGAAAAACTGTCAAAAAATCAAAATATATTCTCAGGATAAGAGTTATTATAAATATAAAAGTTTAGTTAAATTCGTCCTTAGTCGTTTTTTATCCCTTCACTTTCTTGGCGTGTGTTTATAGAAATGACTGCGTAATACTATAAAGTTTTTTTAATATGCTATCAATAGGATATGGTTGGTATAAGTTTTAATAGGATAGAAAGTTTAATGACATAAATTCACGCCTTGTTTCTCGAAAGGGTTAGGTAGAGGTGTTCCTATAGCACACACACTTCGCCAGGGGCTGCATCCGGATGTTATCGTTACATCCGGATCATTAGGACTTTGTGACCGAATCCGGTCGTAAAGCGATTGCTATCTATGTCGAGACTGCAGGCCCTGTTGTTTAAGTCCTAGAGGCGAGCCTATTGCCAAAAGTTGAATGTGGTAGCCAAACTAAAAAACTCAATAAAGTTGCGCTTAGCCTTGTAATTGAACCCAGGGAAATGGTAAACTCGGCCTCTACGCTTGAATAATTCCTTTCATGTGGAGAATGTTTGTTTTATCGCTATATTTGAGCAGTATATAATATAAATAAAAAAGAGAGGCTGCTATCATCGCGTATAAGTTGGAAAAGTCGAATGTAATAATTACGTTACACGTTTTACCAAGCGTTTGTATGGAAATACGTGCACGTTATAACTTTGTCGTGGCAGGAAATTTAAAAGCGTCTTCATATATTATTTCCATACATTTTACTTCGTCACGTTAGTATTATTAATGTATTATTAAAAGTAATCACAAAAGCGTACTTTAGTTAATTATTATTAAAATGGTAAGTAAGTTATAAGTAGTCTATCATCAACGATCTCACCAGCATCATCTATTCCAAAAGACGTTATTTTCAGACGTTAAAACCTCCACAACACTTGACAGTAATGACGTATTATCATGGAGGTACGTTGGCAAACAAAAAAAGAAACATTCTAAATAAATAACATACTTATACTTTGAACTCAGGACGACTTCAAACGACGTCCATTTTCTCCTGCGCTTCTGTAATCATAACTTCTCAAATTCTATTGGACGAGACGGCAAAGGCTTTTGGCGCGAAATGAGCGTCGTTTACTGCAGACAGCGACGCCAATAAGCGCCATCTTGCATTATGATATCACACGAAGACGCTGGAACTGAGAATAAGGTTGTTGAAACACAATATATTGATGAAATAAATACAGGAGATTATTTTCGCGGGAGCGATAATTAGGAAGCAGAAAGGCGTTGTGGTCTAATTAAGTAAAGGTTTCGTCGAGAAGAGACCATTTTCCGTCGGATAAGTAAGTATACAACAAAATATTTGAAACATCTTACTGCAACTAAGAACGTTCTTCTGATCAAGGTGATGGTGACGTGTTTGTGTTATTATAAAGTGACGAATAGGGACAATATAGGCTTAAAATAAAATAATAATGATGACAAATAGAATAAACGGCCGCAGGAATCCGTTGGATGCGAGAAGCACAGAATCGGACGAAGTGACGATGCTTCGGGGAATCGTCATTCTTAAAGCCCGTGTTGTACTCGGAATAATAAACATCAAATACTTATTATAGTTTATGAACAAATTAAGATTGTCTTTGATAAAACTGTCATGACACTGTTTTAAGACTTACCGGACAATAAACATTGGCCCCGATTCTGTTGTTCACATTACATAAATTAGATAATCCATAGAAAAGTTTAGACGTGATTAAAAAAAAAGGCTATTGAAAATACGTCAATTTACATCAGGCGCTGACTAATTTAACAGGACTAAACTAATATTTATCTTCTGTCCTTTTCTTAATGAAATAGAAAGAAAAAGATGCACTGAACTTAAATTTAGTTTAGTTTGTGAACAACAGAATCGGGGCCATTGTTAGAGTTTATACTTAATTACTTTTCCACAACCCCCTTTGTCGACGAAAAGTACAGCCCTAATTTTGATAACAAATAAAATCACAATCTGATATCTAAAACCTATTAAAACTCCAAACTATTTTTATAATAATTTGAGGTGCGTGAACAAAGTATCTACACTTAAAATAAAATAACATTAGGTAAGTGTTTAATTGATACCCAAATAATCCTTAATAACACTCTACGGTCTGATAATGATTTGACTTGATGATTTTTTTATTTTGGCTGAAATGATTAAATAATGAATGGGAGTGCGATGTACAGACGCCAGCACATCAAGCTACTACAATCTGTCAAATTTCTTTAATAGATTTTCAACTTGATTGCTTAAGAAAATAAGGTTCAAAGTAGATTGGGAAAATTTGACAGTTTTGGGTAGCTTATATGCTGTCATCTATACAAAAATGAGATTCACAGGATGATGTAGAACACTAATTACATAATTCTTTTCAAAATCTTGTCATATCTTTCACATGAATTTCTTTTTATCTGACTTTCAAGTCAGTATTGAATTATTGAATTAGCTGCATCGGGTTAACTGGAAACCGATCCTAACATAGTTGGGAAAATGCTAGGCAGATGATGATGATTATTGAATTATTAAATCAACATAACATAAAGCTGCATAACTGATAAATGGCTCATATTATTTCATTTAGCTTGCTCGACAAATTGATATTCCTTGGAGAAAAATTACAGCCAGCCGAAAAATAATATCTCACGAGTACGATATTATTTATTAATGAGTTCACAAAAATTACTTTACATGTGATATAAGCTATAATTTAAAAAGTATTGTTTAAGACCACGCTACCGATTTGAGGTAACCTGTAATGATAGGTGTGTTGGGAATAATAAATAAATAATTAATTTTGCTTTTTGCGCGAAAGCAAAATAATACTTCTTTAATTAAAGTTACAATGGCCATTTATCAAGTTCCAATCTTACGTAAAAGAATCCTTTTCTATAAAACCTCATTTATTTTCTGCCAAATAGTTTAGAAGTTTTCATAGTTCAGTAAAATCGAGTGCCTAAGAACATTTTCTGTGAGTTATTGTAAATTGGAGAATATCTTGATTTATTTTTCCAATGTGACAATTAGTTAATTCGCTAAAACTTAATTTATAGCAAGCTTTCTTAGTAAGTAATAGAAATAATTTGATCAAGCTCGAAGTTTTCAAAATCAGTTTCAGTATTTTCTAGGTGCCTGCCTATATCTGTACTACTTTATTATATTTTCTGGGCAAAGGCCTAATCTCTTTCTACCTCTCTCTGTCCAGAGCTACCTAAGACCAATCTTTGTTATAGGAGTCTATCTCATCCCGCCATCTCCGTCTGGGCCTGCCGCAATGTCTTTTACCACTAAGCGGAACCCACTGGGTCGTAACTTTGGCCCATTGGTCATCTAACATGCGGCAGATGTGTCCAGCCCAATTCCATTTAAGCGTGGCGGCTTTCCGAGGAAAAGTATATTTACCATCGTATTTTATTTGATTACCTACCTATTCTATTTTCATTACGGCAAGCTTGTAAATTTTGACAATTTCAGAATTGAATAATATCTTTAAATTCGTTTACTTGTTACCTACGTCCAGAATTTTTATTTTGAAATTGTAATTTTAATCGCTACAACTGGCTTTAGTAATTACTAAGTTCAAATATGTTTCAAAAAACATAGGTTACTAAGATCCTTGATTCTCATTTCCACCATACCTTTTTGGAATAGAAACGTTCAGTCGCATCTACAAACTATCTAGTGTTCTCGAGGTGTTATCCGGGGGTGAATGTCAAGGTACCGACTCCCCGCGATGCGCGGATGTTACGTAAACCAAAATGGCGGACTGTGAGAACGTCGTTTATGATTTGCAAACCCTGCTATGCGTGTCTTGTTTATTTTTTATATGATTTTTACGGGATTTTGTGTCTTTTTGTTTGTAATTTTCTTTAATATCGTTTTTTTAGTGTTATATTGTTTCGCGTGACGAGTTTCGTGTTGTTTAATGTTATAGCTCAATCTGCCCGCGGCTTTGCCCGCGTGGTATGTCGATAGAAAGTATCTTAAACATCCTCAGGGTTCAAAGCATCCCCATACCAAATGCCAAAGTGTGGCTAATTGACTATAATCACTGTTCCATTTGTATTTTGAGTATTTTCGACCAGAACTATGTAGTTTAATTGTAATCATGAATTCAGCACATAGCACATGAGTTTAGACCTCCTGGTGTAAAAATTTTTCGTCGGTAATCAATTAAAAATATCTTGTTTCATAGAAAGGTGCAATACCTTGCGGTCAAAATTTATGGAACAGCAAATTTTGTTTTTTATATGTACTGAATTCATGGTTTCAGTTTGCGCGTCGATGTTCCTGCAAGCCTGATACCGTCCCGTCCATGCAATAAAGTAAACGCTCCAATCTGAAAGCAACATCGACTTTTGAAAAAAAAAAAAATTAAAATTCGGTTCACAAGTTTTATCTGAAAATACGTCGAACTGTTAGTTTTGTAGCGAAAGTGTCGTGTTTGCTACGACATCATTCAATTTATTTGTACGATGAAAACCGCTGGTTCGTATTTAAAAAAAAATCCAATTAAATCTACAGTTTTAAAGTGTAGATAGTGCGAGGGTTTTAAATAACTTGTTGGCACTGCCTATTTATATTTTCACTTCATTCCTCCTCTCTCTTTTCATCTATACTTATACTATCTAATATATAAAATTCTTGTGTCACAGTGTTAGTTACCATACTCCTCCGAAACGGCTGGACCGATTTGTATGAAATTTTGTGTGCATATCGGGTAGGTTTGAGAATCGGCTACTATCTATTTTTTTTTGCAAAACGACGTTTGCGGGGTCAGCTAGTATACTATATTTTACTATATTTACTATAATTTTATTATAATTATATTAATTATAATATTATAATTATAATAATATCATAAAGAGGAAAGATATGTATGTATGTTTGTAACGAATTGGCTCAAAAAGTATTGGACCGATTTTAAAAATTCTTTCACCATTTGAATGCTACATTATGTTACGTACGTTTCATTCTTCAGATAAATAATAGACACATGTAGTACCTTCATTGTACTGGCAACTTCGCACTTATTAATATTAGGGTAGATTGAAAAACTTCCCTGCTTGCGCTCTGTCCAGCCAGCCGCAACGGCGGCAACGCTCCTCATTCTTTTATTGTGCGCGGCAACAAGCACTCACTCTTCAATACTTTTATAATTCAGTGATATTTCGTTAAAATTATCTTCAAATTACTTTTTCATTATGTCTAAGCGTAGCGCTGACAGTAAAATTAGTTATTATGAAAATAAAATCAAAAGACTTAAAGAACGAGCAAACAAAAAACGAAGTCGTGTGATTATATATTCATCTTCGTCGGATTCCGAGAAAAATGAAGGTTAGTTATGGTGTATTTTTTATTAAGTGATTTCTTGTACGAGTTACAACCACAAAACTGTGCTTACGTGATACCTTATAAACTCTTTTCGTGTGGTTCAATATAAATAATTTAACATCTCTAAGCTAGCCTGGAGGATATCACTTTGAGGGTATCACGAAGGTATAGCATGATGTGTAAAATATGCCTGGAGGTTGACTGTGGGTCAACACGAGGGTTTAAAAAACGCTTGGCCAGTTTGTTTACGTTTGAAACGTTGATCGTTTCAGACGACGGAACCATGCAAGATGATATCATGGCGACGCAGCTTCACGTTCCAGTTGAATGTCATGACGTTCAAGAAAACATTGAAATGACTCCAGAGGCGCCGATTCAACTAGCGCAGGATGATTCTCCGCAGCTCGATCCGGAATTACTATCAGCGCTGGGCGATACCACGGATGAACAGCCCATTTACGGCGAAAACATACACCACACTTTGGCACAACGATGGATTCCTTTACTAAAAAAAGGACTTGCCAAGGATCTTAAGGAAAAAATACTTAAAGAGTATCAAATACCGGAGAACTGCAAACTCCTTAGGGCGCCCACTTTGAATCCGGAAATTAGGGCTGCGGTCTCAGAAATCATTATTAACCGCGATAAAAATATACAGTTGAAACAAGATCAACTAGGCCTCGGTATAAGCGACCTACATTATACCGAAACTGAGGTGAGGACAAAACTCCCTGTCTGGACAAGTCTTTTACGCCACTTATAAAAGACCACGAAAGAGACGAGACGCTTTTCGGAGAAAAGCTCTCAGAAACCATAAAAGCTTCTAAAGCTATTGAGCGACAAGGATCGCTGATTAAAAAATCCGCTCAAAGGGCGACGTCTTTACCCGCACCCCCAGCTGGAGCATCGACAGCGAGGACTCGGTTTTCGGGAAACGGGACTGGCCCCCCTCGTTATGTCTCGGCGAGCAGGGGGGGGCGAGGAGGATATCCACGAGCAGTGGCAGCATACCGGCGGCAGCCGACGACGACGCGACCTCGAGCTTCCCTCAGCCAGGGCAAGCACCGTGCCCAGACTCGGCGCTAGCGATACAGGTACACGCAGGTCGTTTACAATATTTTTACAAATGTTGGATGAACATCACTAGTAACAGTACAATCTTGGATTGGATTAAAGATGGCTACATGATACCATTTTCTAAAAAAGTGTACCAACATTTTGTACCCTCTAACACGTTTACGAAGGAAGAACAGAGAGATATGTCGGTAGCGATCGACAACTTGTTACAGTTAGGCGCGATACATGAATGTGAACCACAATCAGATCAATTTATTTCTAAAATATTTTTAACTTCAAAATCAAATGGCGGAAAACGATTTATTTTAAACTTAAAATTGTTAAATAAATTCGTAACTCAAAATCATTTTAAAATGGAGGACTATAGAACAGCTTGTAAATTAATACCTCATGACGGCTTTATGGCCACGATCGATTTAAAGGAATCATATTTTTTGGTACCAATGAATCCATCACACAGAAAATATTTAAGATTTCAATTTCTTAATGAAGTCGGTGAAAATATAACTTATGAATTCAAAGCTATGCCTTACGGCTTATCGTCGGCACCAAGAACATTTACGAAAATTATGAGAGAGGTTGTGGCTCACCTCAGATATCGCGGCTATTTATCTGTTATATATCTCGACGATTTGTTATGTATTGGCCATACATATACTGAATGTTTAAATAACGTAAATGAGACTGTTAAACTGTTACAATGCTTAGGATTCGTGATAAATTTCGAAAAAAGCTCTTTACAACCATCACAACAGACTAAATTCCTAGGTTTTAATTATAATACTTATAATATGTCTTTATCCTTACCGGATGATAAACGAGTACATATTTCAAAATTAGTTAAAAAATTTATTCCCTTAACACGTTGCACTATTAAAGAGTTTGCCAGTTTAATCGGTGTTTTAACATCCGCCTGTCCGGCGGTTAAATACGGCTGGGTGTATACGAAACGTCTCGAGAGACAAAAGTACTTAGCATTAAATACTTATAAAACATATGAATCCAAATTTAGTCCTTCACCTGTAATACTGCCGGATCTGGAATGGTGGTCTCAGAACATTTTATCGACATCTACTTCCTTAAGGCCTGATAAGTTACAACTAGAAATTTTTACAGACGCTTCTAGGTCTGGCTGGGGCGCATTTTGCAATAACGAAAGAGTTAACGGTAAATGGAAGTCAACTGAGTTAGAATTCCATATCAACTATTTAGAGCTGCTGGCAGTGTTTTTTGGCCTCAAATGTTTTGCACGCGATATACGTAACTGTTCCATTCTATTACGTGTCGATAACACCACAGCATTAAGCTACATTAATCGCATGGGTGGTATCCAATACCCCCATTTAAACGACTTGACACGAGAAATCTGGCGTTGGTGCGAAGAGCGAAATTTATTTTTAACTGCCTCTTATATTAAAAGTAAAGATAATAAAGAAGCTGATGAAGAATCCCGCAAGATTAACAAAGACATAGAACTAAAATTGTCGGATGAAGTATTTGATAAAATTATGACTAGATTAGGCAAACCAGATATCGATTTATTCGCTTCTCGCACCAATGCCAAATGTCATCAATACGTATCATGGAAACCAGACCCGGATGCCATAGCGATAGACGCGTTCACAATTCCATGGAACAACATGTTCTTTTATGCTTTCCCACCTTTTTCCCTAATATTAAAATGTTTAGAAAAAATCATAATAGATAAGGCCGAAGGCATACTTGTCTTCCCCTATTGGCCTTCGCAACCCTGGTTCCCTCTATTACAAAAAATGCTCACTTCAGATACTTTATTTATAAATTCCGAAAATAACAATATATCGTCTTCCTCTAGGAACCCACAAATCAAAGGAGTTACCCTGGGTGTAGCGAAGCTCTCAGGAACGCGTTCTTAAAACGAGGTGTACCTATGGCCTCTTTGGATTTAATGATGGCATCTCTAGCCAAGAACACATTGAAACAATATAGTGTGGCCTTAAAAAATTGGTGGCAGTATTGCTTTAACAATGAAATAGATCCATACAAATCATGTATACCGTCAGTGTTATTATTCTTAACGGAACAGTTTGATAAAGGTGCAGCTTACGGCTCTCTTAATAGTTACCGTTCGGCTTTAAGTTTACTATTTGGTGATGATTTAGGATCTCATGAACAGATCAAAAGGTTATTAAAAGGAACCTATAAATTGAGGCCAAACATCCCAAAATACGCATCTACGTGGAACCCTCAAATAGTTTTACAACACATCGCTCAATGGGGCCCTAATATAGAATTACCTTTAAAAAAGATTTCCCAGAAGCTTGTAATCTTATTAGCGTTATGCACAGCTCACAGAGCGCAAACAATTACATCTATTAAAATTAAAAACATTCATATTTGTCCTAACGGAGTCAACATTATAATTACCGATATTATTAAAACATCTGCTGCCGGTCGGGACCAACCAATTTTATTCCTGCCTTACTTTAATGAAAATATAAATATTTGTCCAGCAACAACTTTGAAAGATTATCTGTCGGTTACAAAAGATTTACGACCGAATACAGTTGAAAACCTTCTGATGACTTACAAGCGACCTTATAAGGCCACCTGCACACAAACCATCAGCCGATGGATAAAGCAGGTGCTCGCTGAGAGCGGCGTGGATGTGTCGGCGTTCGGTGCACACAGCACCCGACACGCTGCCACATCCACGGCGCGCACGCATGGCGTCTCGCTTGACGTCATCAGGAAGACTGTTGGTTGGTCGCAATCGTCGCAGACGTTTGCAAAATTCTATAATCGCCCAGTGAGCGATGATGCTTGTTTCGCGAGATCAGTTTTTCTCCCTGGTTAACAACCGGGACTTTATTACCCGCGATTAGAGTATTCATTTATCTGATTGTTCCTGATTGTCTTAACAAGTATCTAAATTAATGTTATAAAAAACCTTTTTATCCCTTTTGTTGTTTTGTTTTGTACAAATTTAAGAATGTAACGAATTGTGTTGAGTAATTAAATGATTTGTTATATTAAAACACTAGTTTTAATCTTATTCATTTAATACTATCTAGTTACAAAATTTTTAATCTCTAAACATCTACATGTGTCTATTATTTATCTGAAGAATGAAACGTACGTAACATAATTGATGATTAAACGAACTTACCTGTAAGTGAAGTTCTATCCCAATTATGTGAGTACGTTTCATTCGAAGATAAAGGTCCCTCCCTTCCCAGAGCCCTTAATCTAAAAATTTTGTAATAGGACTCTAAAGAATGAGGAGCGTTGCCGCCGTTGCGGCTGGCTGGACAGAGCGCAAGCAGGGAAGTTTTTCAATCTACCCTAATATTAATAAGTGCGAAGTTGCCAGTACAATGAAGGTACTACATGTGTCTATTATTTATCTTCGAATGAAACGTACTCACATAATTGGGATAGAACTTCACTTACAGGTAAGTTCGTTTAATCATCAATTATCATTGATAATTAGGCTTTTTTTTTCCACCCGTGCGAAGCTGGGACGGGCCGCTAGTTTCAAATAATCATTGATAGGGAAATATGGCAAGAATTCCAAACTAAAGTTCTGGAGTTGCGACCACGTACCCGCAAAACGTTGCGTTGGAAGGCCTTCCTCAAAGTGGAACTTGTGAAGGCCGCAGGAATCTGCTGGATGCGGGAAGCACAGCACCGGTCGAAGTAGAGGTGCTTGGGGGCAGTCTATGTCCAGCAGTGGACATATTTCGGTCGAAATGATGATGATGATGATGAAGGAAATTTATATATTTTTTTTATTCAAAATGGGTTTGCTCTTTTGACTCTAGTCTAGGTCAAAGGTGACCGAGACAAAGTCGACGATGGAGTGAGCTTACCCAGAAGAAGCCTGTTCACTCTCACTTTGAAGAGATTCGGGTTGTATGCGCTCGGAAACACAGACGCAGGTAGAGAGTTCCACTCTTTTGCTGTGCGTATTATCTAGGACATTTGAAAATGCTTAGTGCGAATTGGTGGAATAGCAACTAGGCAGGGATGGTAACTTGCAGTGCGTCTAGATGTCCGAAGGTAGAAGGGGGCCTGTGGAATGAGATCGTGGGGTTCTTGGGCACACTCACCGAAGTACAATCTGTAGAAGACCGACAAGCAGGCAACCTTGCGGCGATGAGCCAAGCTGTGAAACTTGGCATCCAACAGTTTACCTCGTCTTCATTAAAAAGAAATTGTATTAACGAATGATATTCTTTGAAATATCAACAGTGGCTTAGTAGTAATTACAACATTTTCAAGATTTTGTTTGGCGCACACATTTTTAGGAAAAAGTACTTTGTATATGATGATATTTTGCTTTGGTCATGTCTTAGAACCAAAAATTCGAAGACATGTGACATCTACCAACCCGCACTGGGCCCGCGTGGTGGATTACGGCCCACTCCCTCTCATAGAGAGGAGGCCTGTGTCCCAGCAGTGGGAACATTATAGGCTGATTATGTATGTATGTGTTTGTGTAAAAATTGCAATATCCAATTTGCAAAGATTGAAGTTTATTGAGCATAGCGTCCAGTACATTCGTCCAGCCTAAAGGAGTGTATGGTACACAACGTTGCCAAACCGTTGCGTGCAGGCGGCGAAACGGTGAGCATACGAGTTATAACCGCGTATGATGACTATTCTAAACCCGTTATAAACGGGTTACAAGCCGATAATTTTATATGGAAATAATTTTCACAGCAAAAATATTCACTCGCTTTTCCTGATGCCTCTGCCTAACGCGTACCTAAACACAGGTGAACTACTACAACCGATATTTATGTAAGTATACTTAAAAAATATGTTAGTAACCAAAGATTAAAATACATCATCATCAGCGTAGCCTTTTCCCAACTATGTTGGGGTCGATTTCCAGTCTAACCGGATTCAGCTGAGTACCAGTATTTTACATGGAGGACTGCCTATCTGACCTCTATAACCCACTTACTGTAATAAGAAATCCCTTCGTAAGACTGGTTGTCAGACTTTCGGCGTCTTCTGACGACCCGTAACGACTGTCAAAGATCCACGAATAACAGCCGGTACCAACGCTTAACGTACTTTCCGAATTCCGAGACACGGAGGGGTCCTGGTTTGTATTTTGTAAAGATGGTCACCTATTCACGGACCAACCGCGGTAAGCGTAGCTTAACCTGATCGATCTACCCATGCGGCTGCTGCAAAGATTAAAATACATGCCACAATAATACTATTATAACTAAAACTAAAATTAAATAACTGAAATACATAAAATCAAATTGCTAAATAAATTCATTAGTTAAAATCGCAATCATCACGTTATACACGGGTATGATACGCTGTTGACACGTTCAAGTGGGCGTCGTAGTCCGTGTCATGTTTCTTTCCGTGCCTGATACGGTCATAGCACGGTCATGGTATCAAACGGTGCAGTGGGCAGTCTCCTTTATATATTGAAAAAGTGAATAACAAAATGAAGAATTGCCAAACTTAAGTGGCAGTGGGCAGAGCATATTACTCACAGAAAAGATGATCAATGGGGCCGATAAGTTTTGAAGTGCCGAGCGTGTACCTTCAGGAAGACGAAGCGTAGGTTTGGGTCCATAAAAGTGTAAAAGTGTAACGGTGGCCTGTTCCCCAATTGTGCAACACACTTTTTATTACAATTCGAAGGGCTTTGAAGGAAATTCATAATCCATTGCTTAAAATGTTTGATTTTTTTTTTCATCTGAACAACCTAAATAAAGCATTGAACATTGGCCCCGATTCTGTTGTTCACAAACTAAATTAAATTTAAGTTCAGTGCATCTTTTTCTTTCTATTTCATTATGAAAAGGACAGAAGATAAATATTAGTTTAGTCCTTTCATTAGATAATCCATAGACAAGATTAGACGTGATTAATAAATTTACTACTAAAAATACGTCAATTTACGTCTGGCGCTGACTAATTTGACAGGACTAAACTAATATTTATCTTCTGTCCTTTTCTTAATGAAATAGAAAGAAAAAGATGCACTGAACTTAAATTTAGTTTAGTTTGTGAACAACAGAATCGGGTCCATTGTTGAATTGTTTAATGAATGGTATTGGGGTGTGTTACGCAATGAATAGTCCTCCAGTAGTAATAGTTTGGCCATGGCGGCCAATCTCAAAGGAGATCAACCTTCGGCGCGGGTGATATTATAGTGCACATTGTGTGCGCAGACACAGATGCACTTTCTCTCCCATTACTCTCATAGTCCGAGAACACATAATCCAACACGACTGTAGGGGTTTTCACGCCTACACTTAAATGATAAATGATAGATGACTGCTTCTCGTTGATACAGGCAGGAAGATCGCGTATTAGATGATAAATAACACAACTTTCTGCGGCGAGTATTTAATTGATACCAATGATAAAGTGTAGTGTTTTCATAGTGCAAAAGTTACAATTTAAATAGCGTATAAGGCTGAGGCTACATTAGGCCGCGACGCGACCTGCGACACATGAGCGATTAAAACAAGTAAATGAATGCTCACGTATATGGCTACACCGTACATCAAATATTACTAGCGATCTTTGATTTCTTTAAGCGATAGGAACAACATTACTGTAATCACGGCATCGGCTACATAACATATCAGCGAAATTGAAGCGAATATACGCCGGAATTTCGCTTATAATGTAGCCATACCATGTTTTCCTCGTTTCGCTCTTCCAGTCACATCGCAAATCGCTGTCTACTGTAGCCTCAGCCTAAAAGTGCTGACGCGTGCCGCGAAACTAAATAAGTATATGAAACAAAATTAAACCTGTACAGTTGTCTGTACAACGACCGTAGAGAGATCAGGCGCAGGATCAACGGCATAACGTAGTTTCTAAGGGGGATATCACACCGCCATCTTCCAAACTCCGGGCTCTTACTAAGAAATTCCAAATGGAAAAACTATTTTGTCCCGACCTGGGAATCCAATCTAGGCGACACGCTCAGCAGTAGCGCTTGATCTAGATCCATTTGTCGAGTTAAGGTGAATGCGCAGTGGTATACCGCGAAATTCAAATTTTCTAACGTTTTTTGCAATTTCCAGATCAGTGTCAGGTTGTATCTTGATCAAAATATAATTCGCGACTATAATAGGTATGAATTTACAGAATTATAGTCATTAGGATCATGAATATGTGTAAGTATGTGTGTGTGTCTCTTAAAGTAGATTTGTTCCTTATGCACTTTTCCTTGAAACATTTGTTCTTATGGTACAAATCTAACTTAGAAAGATGTATTAATGATTCTAATGATTCTAATTCTGTAAATACGTATCTGTTATAGTCGAGAATCAAATTTGGATCAAGATACAACCTGACACTGAACTGAAAGTTAAAAAAAACGTAAGAAATATTGAATTTAATTTAATAAAAGCGATCTCGTACAACTGTCAAAAAATTAGGAAATTATCTGCTAAGCAAATTGACATCCAGCGACAATTTACCGTGATATAGCCATTTCGATTTGATTTCTTGTGATTCGGTAATTTTTAAAGCTTAGCAATTAATTTCCCCGATTTTATATCGTTATTTGTTTCACCTATGTTGATTTATTTGATTTACTTATTTACAAAAATCAATCTTTAGTCGATTCTGTAATAATCGATATGTTGTAGGTACTTATTTAATCAAAATAATCTCCTCTTTTAACCGCCATCTTTATTTTATCTTACTTGCTGTATGCGCCTTATTAGAGACGGACGTATAACCTTCCTAGTGACTTTCAATTGGCTTTAATATACTTACAGTTATAAAAAGCCCATAGCTCGTTTTATTTAAGTGTTAGAACCTAGATTTCCTACAGGTTATGGGTCCAGGTTACGTTTTTACTGCAATATAAGTGGTTCAAAGTAAGTCCGTTACGAACTTTTTTAAAATGGATAATTTAAAAAGTAAACGTAATATCAAGCCATTCGATGGGAAAAAATACAGTGTCTGGAAGTTTAGAATACGGCATTGTTAAGTGGTATGGATGTGTTAAAAGTTATTGAAAACGATCCGGTAATTCGATGTAACTTGTGGGAGAAAAATAACCGGATAGCAAAAAGTGTTATCGTCGAGTATTTATCAGATTCCTGCCTCGGTTTTGAGAAAGAATACGGCGAAAGAAATTTTGAAAAGTTTGGATGTTTTATAAGAACGGAAAAGTATTGCTACTCAGTTAACTTTACGAAAAATAAAAATTGTTAACTTTAAAAGTGCAAGGTGACGTCATACTCATAAAACATTTTACAATTTGAATCGACTTGTTAGCCGCCGGTGCGAAGTTGGAAGAAACCGTTATGGTAGCTCATTTGTTGCTCATCCTACCCGCAACTTATGATGGCGTGATAACTGCGATCGAAACTTTATCGGAGGATAATTTAACGCTAGCATTCGTTAAAACAAAGCTTTTGGATTATGAAGTCAAGTTGGAAAATTAGTCCAGTGATACCAGCGTCAAAGTTTTGCAAGTTGAACGAAAAAAATGTACACGAATTCCGAAAAAGAAAATTCGATAATTCTCAAAATAACGAAGGGAATAATAGCTACTACCAGAAGAATAACAAGCAGAAGAAGAAGTCTCAGTTCTTGAAGTGTCATCAGTGTGGCCGTAAGGGGCATGTGAAAAACGACTGTTTCTACTTCAAAAGAGCTCAACAGCAGCAGCAGAAAAATGAAACAAGGCTGGTCTCGGCAGTTAAGATCAGTGGACCATCCACGTCGAGCAATTTTTCTGGATTTGCTTTTATGATGGGAGACTATCAAGAGGATGGTGTTGAAAGCAAAATTACTTTCCTGTTGGATTCTAGAGCATCGGACCATATGATAAACTGGGAAGATCTTTTCATTAGTCACACTGTTTTTGTCAAATTTTCTATTGCTAAAAATTATGAATTTATTTCAGATACCAAAAAGGGATCGATGTATGTGACCAGTGACATGGGCGTTCAAGGAGTTTTGGAGGACGTGCTCTTCTGTGCTCAGGTACCATACAACCTGCTGTCTGTATCGAGAATGCAACGTGCCGGGTTGACAGTCATTTTCGACCAGCATGGAGCCCACATAAGTAAGGATAATAAAACCATTATGCAAGGTATGTTGAAGATTAATTTAATTACTGTAGACTTAATGGCATCTGTAAATAAGTCTCAATCTGTTTCTCAAGTATGCAGTAATAAAAATATGTACAAAGTATGACATTAACGCTTTAGTCATATTAGTAAAAATAAATTCATCGAAATTAAAAATAATAAAATGGTTGATGACACCAGCCAAATCGAAACTGTAATGCCAGATGATGAGTTGTGTGAGGCCTGTATAAATGAGAAACAGAGTCGACATCCATTCAATCAGGTTAAAGATAAAAGTTATGTTAAACGGCAATTATTTGTTGTGCACTCAGATGTTTGTGGACCTATTGCTGGACCAACTAACGACAACAAAAACTACTTTGTAGTTTTTGTTGACGAGTATGCGCGTTGTTGTATTACGTGCCTATTGGTCTATAAATCAGACGTGTTTGCTGCTTTTTGGGATATCGTGGCTAAAAGCGAAGCTAGGTTGGGTTAAGATTGGTCAACTTATACTGTGATAATGGTGGCGAATATCTATCGACTGAAATGAAAATGTATTGTGTAGAGTGAGGGATATCTTATCATTGAACAGTTCCGAGAAAACCACAGTTGAATGGCTTTCTGAACGTATGGTCAGAGCCATTACTGAAAAATCTCGTTCCATGTTAAACGGTGCTCAATTAGACAAAGTGTTTGGGGCGATGGAGTACTTATTGACTGCTGTTTATTTAATTAATTTGAGCCCAACTAAAGCTTTGAAACTTTCAAAAACACCATTCGAAATGTGGCATGATTAAATATTTGAAGGTATTTGGTTCAACTGTTTACGTTCATAATAAAATCAGTAACACCAAGTTTGATGAAAAATTATGGAAACTATACTAGTGGGTTATGAACCAAACGGCTATAAAGTTTGGAACCCAAAATGCGAATAATACGTAGTAGTCAGGGATGTTATTGTCGATGAGACTGGTTTTCTTCAATCCAGGCCAGACCTTAAGTCTGAAGGGAATATTAAAAAAATTCTCACGGCAAAACTGATGATGTAATATCCAAGTCAGTGCCGGTAAAGTCTCATAATTCTGACAGTTTAAAATCGGATAAGTACACCTAAATCTGATGGGTCCCAGTGTCCCAGTAAAATTCGCAAATTAAACCATGATAATTTAATTGAATCGGAGCAAATAGTTGATACACTTTCTGATAACCCGTCTCCGCCAAAAAGAAAACACAGTAATCCTGAAGTTAGAAGAAGCAATAGGCTCAAAAAATCGTCCACCTATTTCGTATATGTAAAGAAGACGATGATGATGATTACATTTTGTGTGCTCAGTCTATTCTATGTAAAATACCAAATTCATTAGAAGAGATCAAAACTCGAGACGACAAATCTCAGTGGGAAAGCGCAATTAGGGACGAATTAAATTCTCTAAAGTTAAATAATACTTGGACTTTCGTACCAAGACCTGAAAATAAAAACATTGTCGGTTGTAAATGGATATTTACTGTAAAACATGATGAATTTGGAAAACCTTTGGAAAAGCTGGTTCATAATAATATGGACGTCAAAACCGCCTTCTTAAATGGCAAATTAAAGGAAGATATTTATATGAACGTCCCTGAGGGCCTCTTTTATCCAGATAATTATGTTTGTAAATTAAATAAAGCATAATAATATTAATAATTAAATAGCTAGATGTTGGTTTGAAGTTTTCGAAAAAGCTTTTAAAGAAGAAGGTTTTCAAAATTCTTCAGTCAATATGTGTATTTGCTAGACAATGGAGATGTACATAACAAATATGTATGTCATTCTGTACGTAGATCATTTAGTTATAGTATGCGCTGATATTGAAACAATGAATAATTTTAAAAAGGTATTTAATGAACAAAATTTAAAAAGACTGATTTAAAAGAGATAAAAAAATATATATATTTCTTGGTATAAAATTACAAGGTATGCAAATGAAATTACATAAGATCAAAGTGCATACATAAAAACGTTATTAAATAAATTTAATATGCACGATTTAAACCTGTCAATACACCCATTGAAAATAAACTTAATTTTGACGCATTCAACTCTGAAGAAAAATATGATGCTTATGTCTAGACGTTATAGGATGTTTAATGTATGTCATGTTATATACTCGTCCAGATTTAAGTACAAGCGTTGGATGTTTAATGTATGTCATGTTATATACTCGTCCAGATTTAAGTACAAGCATTGGATGTTTAATGTATGTCATGTTATGCACTCGTCCAGATTTAAGTACAAGCGTTGAATGTTTAATGTACCTATGTGATGTTATGCACTCGTCCAGATTTAAGTACAAGCGTTAATATACTGAGAAAGTATACGAACAAAAATAATAAAGAACTCTGGCAATATGTTAAGCGAGTACGTACGAGCGAGGTACCGTTGATTTAAAATTAAGTTATAAAAGATGTGCTTACAATAATATTCTATGTGGTTACGTAGATTAAGATTGGGGTGGCAGAGATTCAAACGACAGGAAAAGTACAACTGGGTATTTAGTTAAGCTCTTTGAGCACTGTTCTGTAGCCTGGAGTACAAAGAAACAAATGTCAGTTGCTGCCTCTTCAACAGAGGCGGAATATATGGCATTGTATAAAGCTGTTAGGGAGGCATTATGGCCTAAATCACTAGCAGTTAGTATTAAGATAGATATCGATAAATCTATTATAATCTATGAGGCTGTAGGTATATGAATTGAATCAATGGCTGTAGGTATGAATTGCAAATAATCCAACCAATCGCAAACTTATAAAACCTATTGATATAAAGTATCATTTTTCTAGGGAACGGATTAAGAAAAATGTAATAAAATTAAATTACATTCCAATAGGTCAACAATTGGCAGATGTTCTGCCCAAGCCATTACCTGCTATCACTTTTCAAAAGTTGAGAAGTATGATGGGCTTAGAATAAGATTCTGATATTTGTTTTATTAATTTAATTATTATTTAGAATGATTTAATGAAGTGGTCTGATTAAGGTTTTTTCTGGGTTTTCCTTAATCCTTAGAACAAATGTTAGACCATTAATTGTATTTCCCAGCAAACACTAGGAAGTGAATATGTTCCGGTCAATTAAGTATTTACATTGATTTATTTTATTTGTATAATTGGTAGATTAATTTTTGAGGGGGCGTGTTGATTTATTTGATTTACTTATTTACAAAAATCAATCTTTAGTCGATTCTGTAATAATCGATATGTTGTAGGTACTTATTTAATCAAAATAATCTCCTCTTTTAACCGCCATCTTTATTTTATCTTACTTGCTGTATGCGCCTTATTAGAGACGGACGTATAACCTTCCTAGTGACTTTCAATTGGCTTTAATATACTTACAGTTATAAAAAGCCCATAGCTCGTTTTATTTAAGTGTTAGAACCTAGATTTCCTACAACCTATTAATTGTTATTGTTTTCTTCCTGCAGTGCGGCGGCGGCAGCGGCGGCGGCGGCGGAGGCACTGGGAGGGGGAGGGCGCCGCGCCCCCCCTCCACTGTTGCGCTCACGCACTCTACCCGCCATCATCGCGCCCGGCTTCTCCATACTGCATGCTCAAATCGATCCACAACGAACTAATAATGGTTAGTAAAATATAATTTAATTTCATAGATACGAGCGACACGCGTCAACGACAGAAGCAACTCCAACCGTCGACGAGTGTCGACGGCTGCCGTTGACACATGCTGCTAGTGTATTTGAGCACCTTACTCAAATACACGAGCGGAACGTTGTCGATGGCAGCCGCCGACGCGTTGATGGCGGGCGTCGACGGGTGTAGACGGCTGCCGCCGACACTCGTCAGCGGTTACAATTGCGTCTGTCGTTGACGCGTGTCGCCCGTGTGTATGCACATTAAAGTGTAGGTACACCTATTCTACACAGGTACTTACTATTGCTTAAGACGACACTGACCACGCAGTGGCACCCTCATCGTTTGTTTGGTTATTTCTTTTATATTAGAATTAAGATGTAGAAAATGAGCAAGTTACGCTGTGCTCCACAAAATTATACGTTATTATTATTACAAACGGTTGTTTTACATTGTTAAGGATTAACTATAATAAAACTAAGCTAAACTAACAACAAACAATAAAAAAAAACAAACAAACATGGGAAAAGTTCACGAAAAAAATAATTAGATAATTCATTTTCTCATACATTCATTCTTATTGATTCAGAGGCGGTACGAAGTTCGCTGGGTCAACTGATATTATTAAAAAAAATATTAGTTACATCATTAGCGTTGAATTTATAATTATGTGAGAACGATGTAAAAAAGACATACACGTTAAAAGTTAAAAGCTTCCAGATAGAGAGCGTACAGCCAATAGGAACAGAAAAAAAAGTCACACTAATATTATAAAGGCGAAAATGTGTGTGTGTGTGTGTGTGTGTGTGTGTGTTTGTATGTACTTCTTCACGCTCAAACGGCTAGACCAATTTTGATAAAATTTTGTATGGAGGTAGCTGACACCCTGGATTAACATATAGGCTACTTTTTATCCCGATATTCCCACGGGATCGACACTTATGCGGGTGAAACCGCAAAGCGCAGCTAGTTCAACAATAAAATAAGCCGTGGCAGCTAATGATGCGTTCCCACGGCCCGCTTTCTCATAGGCCACATCGCGCCAGGCCGTGGGAACCGTCACATTTGATGAGGCCTACGGTGGCCTGTCGCGAGTCGTCACCCGTACGGTCCGTCGGGATTCGGTAAGAGCGGTTCTGCACTACTTCCGATCCGAATCCGAGAAATGCCGGTTCGAAGTGACGTATTTGTATGAGGGGTTGCGTACTAGAATATAGAATAGAATAGAATACCCTTTATTATGTACACCATATAAATTACAGACACAAATATAGAAATTTTACAAAGGGTGACACAATGGGCGGTCTTATCGCTAAGAGCGATCTTTTAAAGACAACCTTTGGAAGGATTAAAAAGGGGGAGGAGACAAATACTGTAGGTAGTCTGTGGTGTACCATTCACATAAAACTAATCTAAATAAATATATACATATATATATATATATATATGTATATATTTATTTAGATTAGTATATATATATATATATATATATAATAATAAACATAACGTGAGCAAAGAAAATATAATGATGATGTTTAAGGAGAGAGAAAGTGCTTTTTTATCATATCTTTAAAAGTGGACAAAGATTGAGCACGCCTTACCGACACGGGCAAGCCATTCCATAACCGTACCGCTTGAATAGTAAAAGATTTGTCATAGAAACTGGTGGAATGCACCGGCATCTCTAGTCACAGGTTTTCCGATGACCTCAGATATCTATTATGTGTCTCATGAAGGAACTTGTAACGTTCTTTCAGATAAGAGGGATCCGATCTTTATCCGTCTGAATTTAGTACATTCCCAATTCGGATTGAAGTTGGATCTTTAATTCGGATTGGATGTAGTGCGGAATCGGTCTAAGTTCAAGGGCGCAGCGAGGCGCGGCAAGGGGGCGCCTGTCGCTGACTGTACAGGCGCGTTTCATTTTGTGTTGTTTATCAGATGTTGACCACAGAATAGAACCACAGCAACTGCACACGCAGTGATGTCATCTATCACTTGACATGTTGAAATAGCGGCCACCAGGCCGCCCCAGGCCGACGCACGCCGTGGGAATACTCGGCACGGGTCGCGCCAGGCCTAAACTGCCGATCGATTCTGTAAAAATCTCACCATGATAACTTAGTTGAAGTGAGCGTGAAGTGAACTATCAATAGGGGCAATCGCTAACATCAGGTGAAATGACAGCTCACTTCACCTTAGTTTTCACGGTGAGATTTTTACAGAATAGCACTGCAGGCGTAGCTGCGCCTGGCGCGGCTTGTCAGTTAACGGGCCGTACAAGTAAAGTCTTCAATCTGATATAGCTGTGTCTAGTGACATCGAGTTTTATTTTTAATCTACTGGATCTAGTCATCTTTTACGACCAATATATAAAATATTTATGCAAAGCAAGCAACCAAGTTTTTATGGCTGTAATAATGAAGAAAAAGGCAGTTGACACGATAGGCTGTAAACTGAAACTTGCAATGAATTGCTTGATAACAATCTTCAAACTCATTTACTGAAGTCACAAAATTATGACTGAAATGTACAAGTATTTGTACTTTACGACTCTATGAAAAAAGTTTTATTGTTATTCTGATTGCATTTCCAGGTTAGAGTGTAAAACAAAACATTATAGTAAATAGGTATGCACTTACGGACCATAAAGATACCTAATCTGCGTTCGCGATTTATTTTCCAAACATGTAAACAAATATGAGTTTATGGAAAAATAACTTTAATTACTACAGAATAAAGTTCAGTTTGCGCTACAACTTCAAACATTTTTATAACTTTTCCAGTAGCGCTAGTCACTCTGAAATCAACTTAATTACTTTAAGTTGAACTAATATTAATTTGAAACATAAGTTTATATTCGAATTCCTTCATAAACAAAATGAACATCATAATATCACATCACGAGTGTATTACCTACCCGTAGGGTCCGGCAGAGATGTACCAATGTTACTCCCACATTTTGCCAGTTTTTTAAGTTCTTCATAATAGAAGGCGAGCCTTTGGCCATCAATCGAGCACAAATCCAGACTCACTAAGACAGATGACCCAATAACGCTTTGCCCGACCCATTACTCTATCCTCATCCTCCATTCCTTGGGTTATGATCAAGGCAATCTATAGCAAGGTTAATTATTACCCAAATTAGCAGAGTCTAATTTCAATGACGTATACATTATAACCAATTATATTATAAGTGTTTTTAAACTTATAATATTGATAGTGCAATCCACGAAGACGCGCCCCACTCTTCTTCCGAGTCGTTAGTGTTTATCGCTAGTTAATTCCATTAATGTTTTAGTTCTTTCGATACACTCTAATTACCCACTAATAATAATTCACAACACTAGCGGAATGTTGCACACTTCTGCTGTAAGCATTAGGAAAAAGAGTGGGGTGCGTCTTCGTGGATTGCACTATTTATATCATTGATTATAACTATGTGTTGTTGGAAAATTGCCCAACGTTTTTTAAGCTTTAAATTATTACGACAGTGGCCGGTGTATATCATGTGAATTAACAGCTACTGATTCCCTTTAAACACACAAAAAAAAAACACTGTCGAAATGATGGTAGCATTTTCTCTGTAAAAGATACAGCACTTAGTCTGCAACGTATCAGTAGCCGCATCAATCACTAACACTTTGTTTCTTTGTAAATGAAACAAAACAATAGCGAAGGATAAAATGGACCCATCAAGCAGCTTGTTTTAAAAATGTTTAAAAACCGCGTCCATATTCCAGTTTTAAATTACTCCTTTGAGATTATTTTTCTTTATCCAAGTATTCTGCACTTCAGTAACTTGTGCTTACCTGTGCAAACAAATGAACTCACTTTTTATTCCTCATGAAACAGCTTCTTTCAAAGATTTTCTTTATTTTTCTACTTGAATTTATAAACGGACTCTTTCCCTACTTCCTTTGTTTGGACTTTCGAGTTTAAAACAGAATCCATCTGTTGTCTTTGATTCGTTCTGATTTGAAAGACAAGTTTTCAAGTTCTATGGTAATTGTTATTTTTCTTGCCTTCCTTATTATCATCAGAAAAAGTCGATCTCGGTATAAGTAGGGATCCTTTGCAATTCCTGTATGACAATACTTCTGCGAAATCTAAACGTTGTTGCAAGTTACGGCAGGAGAAAGACTTTAGTTTGAAAATACTTACAATATTAACTTCAGAACGAATTTCATACAGGCTTGCCGGGAGATCGACGCGCATACCTACTCGTATATTCTCACTGCTTCACGTCTCATAAGGACTTTATACGGATAGTTTAATAACCAATCAATAAAGTAAACGTGTAATAAATCCAGGGACCTTTGAACCTATAAAATACCAATACATCTAAGTATATAGATGTAGTAAATAGAGGTCGTAACCAGTGGTCATTAAACGAAAGATACCCCATCTTTAATGACTTTTCTTTTCGATAAAAATAAAATGCTTGAAAAAAAGATTTATAATTAGACTATCATGAATTTTCGAGTCCTCTTTCAAGTAAATACGGACATAATTCAACAGAAACAGCTTGTAGTACAGAAATGAAATGCCACGAACCTTGAATGAGAAAACAGTCGCATTTAAAATAATAATCTTATATCACCATCATAATGTATTATATTAAAATAAATTCGAATGAAAGATGCTCATGCAAAATATCGTATCTTTATAATTACAAAAAATAAAAAGCGGCCTAGTGCGAGTTAGTCTCGCACACGAAGGGTTCCGTAGCACCGTTTAATTTTTAACACTACATATTTCTTTAACACGTTTCTTTTATGGGTACCTAGCCCATTTTAATTTGTATTTTATTTTTATTATTTTTTGCTAAAGCGCCCATAGTCGTATAGGTACACACAGTCCTGTGACAGACGGACAGATGGAGCCTAAGTAATAGGGTCCCGTTGGCACCCTATGAGTGCGGAACTCTAAAAATAGTAATTATTCCTTCACTCTACTTTGTGCAGGAAAATTCTTTTTCAGGAAAAGTTAAGCTCTTGGCTCTAAAGGAATTTAATTAGACGAGAAGTGAAACAAAAACAAAAAATAGTTTTGTACTTTTCTCGTTAGCAAACTGTACGAGTACCGTGTCTGTGTGTTCACTAATCCTTCTTTCGTGCCTGGATTTTCAGGATGGGGAGTTGTAACAATTTAAAATTTGTCGAACATGAACATTGTAATGTTCAAGTACGAATAATTTGTAAATTGGTTTTTAACCGACTTCAGGAGGAGGTCGTGTTTTTTTTTGTATGTTTGTTTCGCGATACGTCCGACAATTTATAACAATCCGAGAGTTTTGAAGGATATTTCAAATCCATCGCTATATATTTACGTTTCATAAATTCGTCTACTTAACAACATAAATAACGCAATGAACGTGGCTGAAATGTCAAAATGAAGGAAAATGCGATCATTGTAATTTTAGGGGAAGGTTGCTATGAATGGACCACTTAACTTTACGACAACATATCTCAAAAAATATAAGTGATAAAATGAAAGCAGTTTATTATTTTTATATTGTATGACTTTTATTTATAATAATCAAACGCACAAACAATTCGGCCTTACACTTTTTGGTATAAACGAAGAAAACTAAATCTTGGGCTGTTACCTTCTTTGGACCATGAGCACCTTCATTGAACCGCCCGGTTGCCATCAATGGACTTCGAGAAATTTGTTCTAGAGGTCCAATCAAGGAAACTTATTATAATTATCAATATGATTAAATTATGGCATACGACAAACAATACTCATACACATACGACAAGTAAACAAACTATAGTTATAGGAATACTTAGTTATTAATTTAATTTTACATCCGGTATTTAGAGGTGTTCTTTGGCTTTTTGGTTTACTCCATCTAACCTTCGTTTAAGTGTTGCTTTCGGGACTCCGTATATTCTGCTTGCTTCATTTAAACTAGTTTTTTGTTTCCTTACTGATTCTAAAGCAAGGTTTCATACCTGTTTCATTCCATGCAAAGTATTTTCTTTTATTCGGCGACATTCTGAAATTTTACATTTATAAGTACTTAATCATTATCCAGAGGTTTTTTCCATAATTAAATATTAATTAGTGAAATACTCGGTGCCTATTCTCATCATTATGACAAAAAAAAAATACAAAAAAAGTTGCTATGATTGGACCGATCCAACGGTGGAACTCCCTTGAGGTCCATTGATGGCAACAAGGTACTCGTTAAGAAAAGAAAATCTAAAATATACATGGACATGATTAGAGAAAATTGAATAACACACATGGAATCACAATTAAATTGTCTAATATTTCATAACAGTGCACGCAAACAAATATGAATAGAATGATACTTTTATCAAATTGTTCCGAGTCAAATAATAAGATTTTGACCTCCGCAAATACAACCACACGCGTCACTCCTCGCCACGTGCCGCAGCATCACTGAGGTAAGAGGGGGGTGCAACTGAGCCGGCACGGACTCGTTTCTACTGGTTTGGGTGTTGCTAGCTTGGACGGTTTTGGAAATACCTTGGTAGTCCAATGAAAGAACTAGTCCAATGATCGCAACTTTCCCCTATGTGTGTTACGCAATTACCCCGCAGGTGTATTTGTGAATCGATTTCAAAAATTATTTTTATAATGGATAACCCTTATGCCTAGAGGTGGTCCCATATACATTTTATTAACTTTCCTTGAGTAGTTTTTGAGTTAGCTTCAATAATACGTATTTTTGCCACTTAGTTTATTCTGATGAAGTTATAAAGACTCCCTGTCACTGAAATTATTACACATTATTAATGTTGATGTTTATGGGTAAATTCACTAGTTTTTTTGAATAGCTCTTCTGCAGGAATTTGAGCATTGTTTGAGTTTAAATAATACCGAAAACATGCCTGAAAGCACGTGAGTAAATACTTAAACAAGCACACGAAATGTGGGTTGATCGTGATGTATTATTCAAAAGTACGATGCAAAATAAATATAGAAAGACTTTATTGACTACTCCGATATTCGCGATTCTTTTTTGTTTTTATATTCCGTGTATCATATCTTGTTTGCACACCAATTACCATATTGCATTCACTGGTTTGATTTAGGTAAACAGGTAAGGTTTTCAAGGAAAAAAGTAAGTTCTATCATTTTTAACACAATATCAACAACATCTGAAAGGATTTGGTAAAGTGCGGAAACATACAGGTTGGCGGACATCAACGCGCGACCTTTTTTTTTGGATGGGAAACTATCAAATAACTTCTCCCGCTCTTGGGCGGAGTGTGAGGGTGTGTCAGACTTTTACTGACTAAAACCCACAGCTGCCTGTGCCAGGCGCCACGGTAACTCTTTCGATCAACCCGCGATCCTGGCAGGCATCGGCCCTAGCGGACGCCGTCAGTCAGTGCTGACATCTCTTAGAGGCGCGCCGTCAACCGCCTGGTCCTTACCGGACGGCGAGCTGTTTATTGCTCGCCGCCTCGCGCCTACGGTGGCCGGGAATTGGCTCTCGACTCCCGACGCCCAGGGTGTCTCCTGCGGCGACTAGGGGTGTGAGGGCGCAAAGGACCTGTTCCTATGGATTCTGTACAAGATACCAACAATATCCAGCGTTCAAATGATTCGTCGATTATTTAAAAAAAAAAATGCTGTTCCATCCATTTTGACCGCGTCGGTTTTCTATAAAACATTTTTTTTTATAAGCGAATATAAATTTCTACGCTAGGGGGTTCAGAATCATATGCTGAATCCATGGTAACTGTTTGCGCGTTGATGTCCCATGCCACCATATATACACGAAATATACAGACGGCAGCACACCAAGCTACCCGAAACTGTCAAAATTTCCCAATCAACTTTGAACCTTATACTTTAGCGATAAAGTTGAAAATCTATTAGAGAAATTTGACAGATTGATGTAGCTTGATGTGCCTGGCATCTGTACATTCTTATGAATACAATTAGTTTTTTCTTTTTTATTATAAATAATTAGCGATGACAGAAGCACAGTACCGGTCGAACCGGTACTTGGGGGAGGCTTATGTTCAGCAGTGGACTTCTTTCGGCTGAGATGATGATGAGAATGATGAATAAATAATAAAATTAATATTCGTTTGCAGCAACCACATGGGGTGTACTATGACAAATCGAATGCCAAATAATCGAATATCAATTGATCGACCACTATGGGCTAGTATGAAGCACATTTATTTCTTTATATAAGTTTGTAATAGTACCTCCTTTTTCAAACCTGCATAGAAATTACTGCATTGCCGCATACTGACTGCCTGAAAGCGTAGCTATTATACCTGAAAACGACTTAAAGTTAAAAATAACCCTAGTGTTTCCTACTGTTTAATGTGAGTTTGTAAAATTCCATTAAAGTTCGCGTGTTTCACAATAGTTTCGCCAGAGGCAGCCGGTGCATTTCCTTAGCACGCAACCTTTGGGGCTATCGTAAAAAAACCTATCTTTCAAGAGTGTCTGAAGGTTGATTATCGCTGTACAAAGATTACTGGACTCCTTACGGTGATTTGTTTGAATTCCGAATTGGAAGGTTTATGAATATTTCTTTTGTACCAGTCTTGTTTTTCTTTTGTTTTCTTTACTTCATTTATTTTCGTGTTTTCAAGGGGTTTGACGCAGAATGTGCACTTCTCAAAATGAGTACTTCTCAAAATGAGTGTGAATTTTATCACAATGCTCTCAAAATAAAAACTGCACTATGTTTTTGGATTAGTTTGTCCTAACACACCAACCTTCTTTGTTATCAGACAACACAGACTTTACCTATTACCATAGAGCGCTAGAAATGACAACTACGACTAATACTGGCACTGATTCACTTTTTTCTTTTTGTATTGAGTGTTTTTACGCTCTTCCTGAACAGTGAACATAACTGAACCGTCAAGCTCGGGACGGTGACGCTGAATCCAGTACACTCGGCTCCAATCGGTCGGTGACTCTGGATCGGGTATACTCGGCACTGAATCGCGTATAATCGGCTTCATTCGTAAGTTTTCACTTCTATTGTGTTGTCATAAGAACCCTCCTTTTTAATCCCCGACTCAAAAAGAGCGGGTGTTATAAATTTAACGTGTCAGTCTGTGGTATCGTAGCTCCCAAAAGGATGAACCGATTTTCGTTTAGTTTTTTTTTTTTGTGTCACAGATAATTTTATCCCGAGTGTTCTTAGCCATGTTTCATGAAAATCTGTTCAGCCGTTTGAAGAACATCAGCTCTTTTCTAGTTGATGAGGGGATCTGACTAATTTCCTTATGTCCGATCGATTCGAAATTTGGTACCGTGTTACTTCAATGATATTGAAAGTATATGGTAAGGTAACCATGACTTTAAATATGATCTGGCGAGTCTAGATGATCGTTTTTCTGGAGTCTCATTCAAACGAGACTCAGCAGTGCGCATTCCGCGCACGTCTGACAGAAGGTTGCTTTGATGTCACCGAAGCCTTGGACGCCGCATCTTTCTTCTTGGGAGCTTTCTTGGCTGCGTAATTCAGCTTTCCGAGTTGCTTGTAATAATAAAAACTCTTCCCTTTCTGGGGTGTTCTCCTCCGGCTGCGTCAATCTGCGCTTTTTGGCTTCATTTCGAGCATTTTTGGCTTTACGCCCAAGACCCATTTTATTGCTATGGATTATTTATTTACGCAGCGATAATATTATAAAAAAATAACCTAATAGTTGGTAGTTGAAACTTAATCTAGCAAATTTAAAATAATACCTGTATATCCTGAACTAATACCTGCCTAAATTGCTTCAACTAATCACAAATACCCACCTAATATTTAACCTAACCTTAGAGTAGGTAGTTAAAACTTAATCTAGTAAATTAAAACTAGCTCGCTCGCTTTTAACGATAAGACCGCCCATTGTGTCACCCTTTGCAAAAGTTCTATATTTATGTCTGTAATTTATAATGGTGTACATAATAAAGAGATTCTATTTTATTATATTCTAGTATGTTACCTAGTACCTAAATAAGTTACTAACTCAACTAACTAATTACTATAAATACCTTCCTAATATTTATACCTACTTTAAAAAGGACAAAATAAAAGTAAAATTAAAAATTTTAAAAACCCCCGACAAAAATAAACTCTAAAAACTAATAAATAATATTTTAAACCTATTATAATTATTATCGTCACATATATTATGTAAGTTCAAATATTTTTATTTTCCAAGCGTCGTCGCGTCGGGGGACCGCTAAGTGAGAAAAACAGCTGATGTAGTCGTAGATTGCAACAAAAGAATTCACTCCGAAAAAATCTCAACATCGACACAACCGTCAACGTCGTCTGCCCTCACGTGTCTGCCCACTTAAGATCGCTCGTACCTAAATGCAATTCGTAATAATTAATAATTAGCTGTTGTTAGAAAAATACTTTATAAACTTTAGCGGTCCCCTGACGCGACTACGCTTGGCAAATAAAAATATTTGAACTTACATAATATATGTGACGATAATAAGTAATTATAATAGGTTTAAAATATGATTTGTTAGTTTTTAGAGTTTATTTTTTGTGTTGGGGGTTTTGAAAATTTTTAATTTTACTTTTTTCCATTAATTCTCTACATTAAAAAAAAAATATGGGCAAAATGTTGTTTGTGGGATCCCCGAGTTAGCATTATGTTAAGTTTCAGTTCCACTTCTAAGATCTGACCATGAAATTAGTTATTCATAAAGCCGTCCTGTATTTCGTCGGCAAGTTGCCTCTTAATATTTAAATAAGCCTGATTTTGTTAAGTGGAAAGTTTAGCTGGTAGAGGGGTAAACTTCTTCATCGCTTTTTTATTAAAAGAAGTACTTATCCCTAGTACCTAATGACGAGGTTGTATTTCTTAACTATAGTCAGACGCGGTGTGACAGTGGCACCGATTCTGTTGTTCACAAACTAAACTAAATTTAAGTTCAGAGCATCTTTTTCTTTCTATTTCATTACGAAAAGGACAGAAGATAAAATATTAGTTTAGTCCTGTCAAATTAGATAATCCATAGACAAGTTAGACGAGATTAAAAAATTGGCTACGTCAGGCGCTGTCTAATTTTACAGGACTAAAGTAATATTTATCTTCTGTCCTTTTCATAATGAAATATAAAGAAAAAGATGCACTGAACTTAAATTTAGTTTAGTTTGTGAACAACAGAATCGGGGCCAATGACTTCCTTTAGTTGAATATGTTGGACTTACGTTTCTTCTCTGTCAGAATAACTGGACCATAATCCTAGTGGATTACGGTACAGTAACTGGGTTGTGGAGGTCAGATAGGCAGTCGCTTCATACAAAATACTGGTACTCAGCTGCATCCGGTTAGACTTGAAGCCGACCCCAATATAGTTGGGAAAAGGCTAGACAGACGATGATATAAATTAAAGTCGTTTTTCGTGTCTGTCTGTGTGACCGCTATGTTGTTTAAATAATATTTCATGACAGGTCATTATTATCTCGTGTATAACATAATAGTTATTGATATGATTAAACAAAATCATACATAAAATTTTAACCAATTTAATGCCAAAATATAGACTCAATGGAACTCAATTTTCATATACTACATACAAATCTACAATAATGATATACTTACGACAATTTACTGCCAACAAAATGTCGCAATCGAGTTTATTGCAGCCGACATGATACGAAATATCCAAAGATATATCTTATGATACATCCAATGTTAAATACTGACATAATAACTATAATAAAACAACGTTTCGGAATCTAATTTTGGATCAGATTCACCTTATAGTTTGGCATAAAGAATAAAGAGAGATTGAGCATATACTACTAATTTTTATTGTTTCACGATTTCACCATCAGATTTGCCTATTTAAGTCATTATGGGTTAGGCCGCACACGATTATAACAAAATCAATGGCTCTGAAAATCACTTTATTTTTGGGCCTTGTTTGAAATTTGAAAGTGGAGTCCACCATAGGGGCCCCCATCTGAAACTTTTCAAATATATTTTCGGTGTACTCTCATTATGCCGCACCTACTCAGCTATCAACTTTTCACCCTACATAAATGTATGCTTGCTCAAAAACCCTCTGGGCTCCCAGATGGACAAAACGCTTTTGAAAAAGTTGTGTAATTGGTAATTAATTTGTATAAAATACATTTATTCTAAGTGAAAGAGCACGCATTTCTGTGTTTTTTAATGCTCAATCTAAGTATGTGCGTATAGTTAGCAAAATAAGCTAACTGCCCAGGGTGAGTTTGAAACTATGATGAAGTATCACAACTCTTGGTGAATATTTTAATACACTCCGAAGTTCTAGTGTACAATAAAGTATATATAAATAAATAAGTTAGTAATACTCTATGAACTGGTACGCGCGAGATGCTAGAAATACTAAACGTCTTTCTTTGGTCCAGGGGGGTGATGGCGTAACACACTATCAGTTCAGTTCAGTTCAACAACATACATTTCGTTATTTACTTTGTTGCGTAGACAAATTTTTCGAACATATGAAGCAATGGATTAACAATATCCTTCAAAATGATTCAGATTATGATTAATTGTATCTTACGTAATTAGGGTGCTTATCCCATACCAAAGAACGTAAAACAAAAGCCGTCACAGTTCTAAAATTTATCAGCTCTTCACTTACACCACATAGCATCAAAGTTTTTCGTGCTCATGTGTGATATCGTTCGTGACGTTCCATCTAATGCATTTGTCAAACAGACGCTGTTGGAGCCACTTGTTTCTGCGTCGTTTCCATTTTGAAGATAAACAGCTTTTATTGGAAAATATTTTAGCGGAAAGTATTTTTGAGGAAGGGAAGGAAAGAGATCTAATAAAGACTTAGGAAATACATGAATGTAGAGGTATTTGTGTTATGGTTACATAAATATCTATTTGACAAATAGCTATACAAATAGATAGAATACTTAACACCATAATACATTAAAAATAAGAACTATTGAGAGTCATGTACATAACATACGCCAGCACACCAAGCTACCCGAAACTGTCAAATTTTCCCAACTAACCGTGAACCTTATGCTGTAACGATAAAGTTGGAAATCTATTAAAGAAATTTGACATATTGTAGTAACTTGATGTGCTGGCGTCTGTACCTATTCCTCTGTCTCTTCACAGATCAGATAATAATTGCTTTTATTAGCTTGATGCGCTTGCGTCTGTACCTAATATATTCTTAAATAAATTGCATAAACCGGCCCAGTGCGAGTCGGATTCGCACATGAAAGTTTCCGTACCTCAAGGCAAACAACGCTCAATAAAACACGTTTTTTTGTATGGTATAAATAAAATATTGTTAATAAAAATTAAAAGGTCTCGCTTTGATTTTTATTTTTTTATGTAGCCTAACACTGTCCCGCTCTTGAACAAAGACCTCCCCCATCTCCTTCCAGGCATCCTTTTCTAGCGCCACCTCGATCCAACACTTGCGGTATGCGTTTAGGTCGTCTCGCCACCCCTTCCTTGTCCGGCCTTGGCGGCGCCATCCATCAGGCACCAACCATGTGGAGACTGATGCCCAGCGGTCACTATGCATGCGGATGACGTGACCCGCCCAATCCCATTTCAGCTTGGCAGCCTTTTTGCTTACGTTTAGGATCCCCGTTTTGGAGCCCCGCGTGATGTTTCGTGTTCTATCAGTTCGTTTATCGCCTAAAATTCTGCGCTCCATTGACCTTTGGCAAACCCTAAGGCGGAATTTTTATTAAAACTATTTTAGTTTTATTATGTTTTGTTATAGCGGCAATAGAAATACAAATTCTGTGGAAATTGCAACTATCTACTTATTTACAGTTCATGAGATACAATCTCGCTGACAGACAAACAGACGGCCGGACGAACTAACAGCGGAGACTTAGTAATAGGGTTCCGTTAGTACCACTTGGGTACGAAACCCTAAAAAGGGCCAGTCGTTACTCTGAGTAAGAATTTTATTAGTTATTAATGTAATTATTAATGCTGAAAAATTTTCAAGGCAACTAAAAGTCACAAATAGAAAGAACTCAAAGACCCGTAAAGATAAACTTTTTGTTCTCTATTGGAAATGATTCGAAAGTTCTAAAGAGGGTTTTATTGAGTTTCCGACAAAATTCACCCGCTTTGAAGAACTCGTTTCAAAATAAATAAATATCTTTTGTATTGAGATTTTTAGGGCAGGTAGGTACACCTAGGAACTTTCCTAAATTGCTTAATTTATCATCATCATCGTTTCAGTCGAAAGAGGCCACTGCACATAGGCCTCCAAGCATCGCCACTTCGATCGGTTCTGTGCTTCTCGAATCCGTCCGATCCCTGTCAGTTTCACCAGATCTTCGGTCCACCTTTAGATCACATCGGGCATATGTTCTGCGAGAAATGTGCCTGCCCACTGCCACTCTTAAGTTTGGCAATTCTTCGGGCTATATCGGTTGCCTTGCTTCTCCTGCGTATCTCTTCATTTCTGATGCGATCTCGTAGGGAAACTCGAAGCGATAGCCTTCTCTTTGGATGATTGTCAGCCCTATTTGCTTTAATTGCTTAATTAATTCTACATAATGTGAATTAAGTTAAATAAATGTATTCGATTTAAACCTTTTGCCTACGTGTATCTTGTTATTGTGTAATGCTGAATATGGTTCGCCAGGGATTTCTCGTTTGTAATTAAAGTCATAACTTAACAGGTATTCAGACTAACCGTAATTAACTCGTGGCCAAGTTTGCTTATTAAGATCATTCCTTTAATTTGTTGTCTAGAAATAATCAAGGCGAGATCCTTAGATTAATTTGTACAAAAAAAAAGAGTTAAATCCTCTAATGGTTCAAAATATTTTCCAATGTTGAGAATACATTACTAGGAGATAAACCTATTTTCTTTTAAAACCCCGCATAATTCAAATATTTCTAAAAGAAAATATCAGTTTTTTGTTTCATCTCGTTGCCTATTTTGAATTTATAAAAAAAAAAGTACAGTATTTGACATTAAGTCAAACCCCGCCCCCCAAAGATTTAAATAGCTAGATTTGCCCTCACCGTATTTAGTCACTCGAAAAAGTGTCCATACTGAGAAGAGTAAGTTCACACATGATTAAATAGCGTTTCTGTTTCTATGACAACCAAGTGTAATCACTGCGTCATTCCTATCAGAGGTGTCAAAATGAATCAGTAATGCGACTATATTTTGACGCGGTTGCGTGAATCTAATGATTTCAAATTTTCGTTCTGAAATATTAAACTCTTCGTTAAACTATTATTACTGCGGGGTTATAAAAATATTGTAAATACTTGAATAATTGAATATACTCTTTAGACACAGTATACTTCTCTAAACATCTTTATTTTTTTGTACAAATCCTGCTATGATTCTTTCATAAACGAATATAATATATTCAATTTCTATTATATTTAATATTTATATACAAATTTCTTGCTGCACTTACATTACTGTAAGTAAAACACAAAACGCAAGCCAATAACAGAACATTTGACTGAAAAACTTCATGCAAACATAGATTTACTGCTATAGATACATAAATATGTCGACGTACGGCTCCTGAGAAATTAGGTCGTGTCATTTCTCCTTTGTCGATCAACATTGGCAACCAAGATTGTGCGATCTAACACCGATGGACTTTTATCTTTGGGGCTATGTGAAGGAAAAGGTGTATGCGAATAAGCCTGAAACAGTGGAACATCTTAAAAAGGAAATGCGGCGCGTTATTGGTGAAATACAGCCACATTTATGTGAACACGTGAACAACATATCAACAAAAGAATAACACTGTGCTAGAGGTTTCGTGGTGGCCATTTTCCTGATGTTGTATTTCACGTTTAAACGAAAGTATTTTTCTGTATGTTGAAATAAAATGTTTGCTTAATTCAAAAATAATATAAATAAATAATGTGTTTTTCTTAAAATTAAATCTGGCGCTCTTGTTAGGACATCCGTTATAAATGGTACTTTAGTTTTGAAGACGTCCTCAAAGTCACAAAATCACCCGGTAGATAAAGATTGATGAACACTATCATGCATATTTCCTCCTTAGTTAAATGACACACGTCGCCTACAGCTTTCAGAAAAAGTTTCTTTCTAAAAAGGATTCTGTTGTCATTCGACATGAAGATCTGCACTGAGTGGGGTTCGACGTTAAGCCAGTTCGGATCCCTCATTTATAGTTACAGGGGTCAATCAGTACCTAAGTTTCAAGATGGGATGTCAAAAGTATTTTTTTTGGGAGAGGATTAATTTTACATATTCATTGATAGTCGAGTTTGTTATTTTTCTTTCAGCCCGATTATCCATGGAACACAGGATTCAGTACATGATTCTGGACCAAGCCGCGTTGAAATATTCCGGACTAAGCTACGTTTGCCGCGGTCGGTCCTTGGATGGGTGACCATCTTTGCACACCGAGACCCTCCTCCCTGTTTTGGAAAGCAAGTTAAGCTGTTGGTCGCGGCTGTCATTCTTGGATCTTTGACAGAGACATACCATATACCTTCTTAGAGTCATGACGTGCAGCTGCCGAATATGTCTGTTCTGTGCTCGTGATTATACTTATATATAAATTAGTTTTTATTTTTCTTTAATAATAGAGTTAAATATATTTTGAACGCACGTGTTTTAGTGACAAATAAACCAATTTTCTTTCTTTACCTTGTTTCAGAGCTAGAGTTTGGGTTCAACACGACAATTACTTTTTAAAAAAATTGCTATTCCATACATTTTGACCGCGTAGGTACTTTTGTAGGAAACTGCTATTTTTTTTTAATAACTGAAAAATTTCAACGCATGGCGGTCCAGACGCTGGATTTATTACCATGGATTCAGTACATGAGGTACTGAATCCATGGTAATAAATCCAGCGTCGATGTCCCTGCCAGCCTTTATAATCCGTATTTATCTTTATATAGACTTAGTTCTTAAAATAGAATATTCTTTAGTATCTTTTAGTTAACTGGGTTTGTTGGCTCTTGGCTATACAGGTTGATTGAAAGTTGGGTGCAAAGCTAAGGAGAAGATAGTACAGACAATTTAGAACCGCTTATGTCATGATTGTCTTCGACGAAGTCTTACCAATTTTTTTAAACCTAATTTTTATGTTTTTATGTCTAACGATACAGAGGCCTAAAACATATTTTGCTACATTGGTTACACATTACTTCAATAAAATAAAATAAAAATTAATTCATTTATCATTCAATTTGGCCATAAATAAGCAGTTTACTTAAAATTTAGGGCATTTACAAAAAAAAAAAACTAAAATTCGGTAAAAAAAATTGGTAAGACTTCGTCTAAGATAACCATGATAACCAAGATAACCATGGCTTAAATGGTTCTAAATTGTCTGTACTATCTTCGCATTAAAGTTTTACACCTATTTTCCGATCACTCTGTATAACTTCATCATTTCTTGGCCATGTCCCTTGACTCTCACAACCCTACCTTTATTTTTTTCTTCCTATGCTTTAGCTATATCTGCCACATATTTTATCTCAGACAGATTGCTTCCTGAACGATTATTCAATTTTGATGATTTATCTCCTCATTTCTGGCGTACCAAACGATGTAGCTAAAGATGTGACACTTGCACAAAATATGCGTGTGAGTGCGCTCATAGTTTTGGCACGGGTTTAGCTAAAATTAATCTTTCTAAGTATTAGATAATGTATTTCAGAGATTAGAATGTGGGTTAGGTACTAATATTGCGTTTTCTTTAGATATAGTTGTTATCGTTAATAAAGTTTTATTATTCTAGAATCTACAAGGATGATAAAACATACCATGCATACTTACTAATATTGTCAATCGAAAGTATCTGTCCGTCTGATTGTAACGTTTTCACAGCTTAATCGTTAGATCAATTTTGATTTAACTTGCCTTGAATGGCGAGGAAAAACAATGGCCTTTAAGAAAACTATATTATGCGGTTAAAGTATGTATTGTTTGCATGAATGACAACCCCATTTTTATTTCCACGCAATCACCGTCCATTCCGGGGTTGCCTGAAAGAGATAACGCCGCCCATTGTATTTTTTGTACTGTTACATTTATTTTTTGTTACCTATGTATTTTATGTTGTACAATAAAGTATATAATATATGAAGGAGAAGGTACATCTGTCTCGTTATCATCAGCCTTGTTTTAATTACTGTGGGCGTATTAGTGTTGGTTATTGCCCAATAGAATAACTGTTTACAGTTCAAAGCCAATTATAATCATAAGACAAAATTAATCACACACTGTAAGTAGGTACCTACCTACGCAACTCAACTATACGGAAAACGCGACAGTTTTTGAGTACATGTTAGTCCGTACGATGTCCGAAGATCAAGAGAAGCTGCTTCACGTCGCTGCTCGCTCTTGTCGACTCGCACGAACGTCAGGCTAGACTCTGTCGAGGCACTGAGGCAGCGGGATTGTCCGAAAGGGTTACCGCTGCCCCGGAACATAAAAGGTTATGGAAGGAACACGGGTGGGTTTTAGTCAGTAAGAGTCTGACACTCCCTTCTGCTCCACCCAGAGCGGGAGGGGTCATTTGATGATTTCTCATTCGTAAAAAAAAAGACTGTCGAGCGCCACCTGGTGGCGTTGACGTCCCAATCAGTCAAGCAACAGACCAATGCAACGTATTTCCGACATATGAATAAAATTATACATACTTCGAAAATAAAGCGTAAACGCTAAATAGGAATTATTCAGTTTGTGTACAGAATTTAAACTGCATTAACAATTCAAACAAGCCGTGCAGCTCATTTTAATGTAGGTAATAATTGTATTATAAGGATGTTGAATACATTTCGCGGTCAGATTAAATTACGAACAGTGAAACATATTCATCCTCGTTCTATTGAATTTACATTAATTATAGAGAATTATGCAAGTGGTTAACATTTTGATTTGGTTTTAGGGCGGATAATTGAAGTGGAAGAAGAAATATGTACAGACGCCAGCACATCAAGCTATTACAATCTGTTAAATTTCTTTAATAGATTTTCAACTTTATTGCTAAAGCATAAGGTTTAAGGTTGATTGGGAAAATTTGACAGTTTCGGGTAGCTTGATGTGCTGGCATCTGTACTTAATATATTTTTTTTAATGATGGATCGATCACGCCCAGAAGACGCCTGCTAAAATTCCATATCTTTTTGGGACAAACTTATACTATTACCTTAAGCTGTAGGAACCTTAGACCATTTCAATTTCTGTAAACTGAAATCAACTGTGACTATTGTATGTAGGTTTATGAAAATTACTCATTTTTTTTTTTATTTAAAAAAAAACAATTTTTTGAAAAACCTAATTCAAGTTAAATAATATTGGCACAGCAATGCAACCACAGGCCTCCTATTTCAATTTGTGTACACCTAGATTGACAGATGTGATTGATTTATCGAGGACAGGACGAATTGAGCTTAAACCAATTTTTGAACCGAAATTTAAAAAAAAATTGCATTTGGCACACCACGAAACATTCTCTTGCTTTTCATCCTCCAAGTGAATTATGAATCGGCACCCTAATTGCGTAACGCACGATTAATCATAACCTGAATCATTTTGAAACAGATTGCTAATCCATTGCTGCATATGTTCAGAAAATTTTTGCTCAACAACGTAAATAACGCAATGAATGTTGTTGAACTGTCAAACTGAAACAGATTGTGATTGATCGTGTGTTACGCAATTAGGGTGCAGCTCAAATCGGCTTAATTTATCAACCTATTTTTCTTCTATAAATTACCTAATTTTATCGTCTTCTAAGAAATATTACTTATAGTTTTTTTTATCTCACGAAGTCACGCACGCTTTACTTGTGTTTATCAAGTGTACAAACACGGTGTGAATTTGTGTGTAAGCGCAGGGGCTCTCGGTACCGTCCTAGACAATGGCGAAGTCGGAAGTGTGTGTGCGTGTCTGTCATTACATTACAAAAAATATAATTTTAAAACTATTTACATACTTAGAAATTTCAGAAATTTGTACAGAGCCCTCGGTGCACGAGCCCGACTCGCACTTAACCGGTTTTTTGTAATGAAGTCACAGCGTATATATCAGGTAGATACCAGCCAAAAAATAAAGTCTCCTGTCATCCAGTGCCAAGGTATCTACTATCTACCACAAAATCCATCCATATACAGCTTACATTCTGGCAGCCTTCCAAAACGATTACCGCAACCATTGAGCCGCATTACCGTTGCATGGGACACGAACACCTATTTAAGAGAATTGTACCATAACTTTGTGAATTTGGCACTCGAAACATATTGTGGCGGTGAGTCAGCGAATGGGAATGGCACTTTTTCAGTTTTTTTTTTGGAAAAATCTTACTTTTTAATGATTTATGGCCGATTCCTATAAATTACGGACCGTTGTTTGTTAAAATTAAGACTCTTGTGTCTTTACCAATAATGATGCAAATATCTCATAGCTTTCCATAGTAGACCCTCCTATAAGAAAGTCTACTATCACAGGTAAACTTAGCTTAAGAATGTATGTAGGTATATGCCCAGTTTGATCATAAAAACTGCTACCATTGGTAAGCAAAACGATTCGTTTTTGTTTATTGGAACCGTGCAATAATGATGTTATTTCTGTAAGTAGATTTGTTGCTACAAACACTAGGGGCTCGTGGCTAAATAATAATAGCCACACGGGTCGATCGAAGGTTAAGCTACGCTTGCCGCGTTCGGTTCGTGGATGGGTGACCATCTATTCCAAATCGAAATCCCTCCGAAAACAGAAAATATTGAAAATTCGTAGATGTCCCAGGTAATCAGAATTCAGAAGCCCAAAAGGTCTAATAACCTGTCTTACCAAGGGGTATCGTATTACCCGGTAACTGGGTTGTGGAGGTTAGATAGGCAGTCGCTCCATGTAAAACACTGGTATTCAGCTGTATCCGGTTAGACTAGAAGCCGACTCCAACATAGTTGGGAAAAGGTTAGGCAAACTGATTGAACTTTGTACAAACAGTTTTGTACATCAACACATTTTTTTTTAACTGGACGAGTCCGGTGTTCCCTAATCGACTACTCTGAGAAGAAAGACTACGAATACGAATCGAACTCAAAGGTCACATTCTCTTTTAAGACTATGCCGACCGACACAGTGGCGCCCTCATCGTTTGTTTGGTTATTTCATACAATTTAGAATGAAAATGCAGAAAATAAGCACGTTAAGTTGTGCTTCACAAGATTATACGTTAATATTATTAGAAACGGTAGTTTTATATTGTTTAGTTTTATTATAATCCTTAAAACGGATAACAGTAGCCACTGTATTCCGTTTTAAGGAGTTGCATAATGTAATTTAGTACAACATTATAACACTCGTTTTGCTGATATTATTGTTACTATGACACTGGTTGTTTTAATGTTGGCAATAAGCTAACTGTTTCAGAAACTTCGAGGATTTATAGCATGGGTGTAGATAAACACTATTCTCATAAATATATTCTCGAACTATAATTTTGTATGCTTTTTTTTACGTCTCTAGCACAACTCTAAACCAGTATGTTTCTCATAATGAAGCATATTTGAGAGACTGTTAATTACGGGATAAGTTTAGTACTGAAAATTAATTCAGTTTATGACGCTAGCACACGAGACTGACCGCAAGTAGCTGCTAATTAGTTTGCAAAACTGGCTAAACTAGATTTTAATTTCAGAATATTACGATGCTTTATTAAAAGGTTTCACTTAGCAAGGGAGCTGCGTTTTATTAAGCCAAGTTTAAAATAGACTTTTTCTTTTTACTCCTTTGTTCCGGTAAGTATGGAAGATTTTGCGGATTTAGTATGAGCAGAAATACTTTGCAATCTGCTCGTGACTGGTTGGACTGAAAATGACTGAAGGTCGACTCCAATGTTGTTGGAAAAAGGAAAAGTGCTGAGATCCATCTTGGCGACTGTGTAACTTTATAATTCAATTGTATGCCTGTGATGGGTCTAGCTAGAGTATTACAGCATTCATAAATGAGCTTCGCGTTCTTTCTGACTTTTTTATAAAACAAATCTGACTGGCAGTTCCAGAAATTAACGCGTTCAAACAAACAAACAAACTCTTTACCTTATTATTAGTATAGACATATAGATGTACATAGATATATATAAATAAACCCCCTTGTTAATAAACGTTGTATAGTTTTACACAACGCTTTGTCTTCTTTTTTCGAAAGTCAAATAACTGACGACTGAAAGAGAGATTTTGGTGTGTAACTACTTATCCGATATAATACGTTTATTAGTAAGAGGGTTAGTGTACTCTATTAATTTTTCTTAGAAAGGATTGTGTAGAAATTATATAAGTAAGTTCAATAGTAGCAATAATGGCACAGTGGAAATAGGTGCATCTTACGAGTTGTATGTAAGTCGTAGGTCCAAACATAGAGAACCGCTCACAAAAACGTGAAGGAAACTGGGGTCATGTCTTATAACGAAACAATCGATGTGAAATGGTTGTGACATCCACCAACTCGCACTGGGTCCGCGTGGGGATTGTGCTCCACTCCCTCGCACAGAGAGAAGGCTTGTGTCCCAGCAGTGGGAACATCGCAGACTGATCATGATGAGTGGCCCTATGGGATAAGGCCAGTTTGCCTTTAAGGGCCTACACTACCTCAGCTAAAATTCACTCTTTATCTCGCTCGCACGATACTGCTCGCGGACTGAGTGAGAGCGAGACAGAGTCCGGTGCTAGGCGGCAGGCAGCGCCAATAGTTTAGGGATTTGCTTTTTACGGTGAAAATAATGGTAATTAAAAAAAAGTAAATAACATAAGACCTGTTTTATAGTTAGTTCGGTTAGTATACAAAGTTTCATGATCTAATTTGAAGTATTTTTTGAATACCAGCGGTTTATTGTTCGGTTTGGAGGTAACTTTGGAATTTTTTTCCATCGAGAAAATTTTATGAAATCGTGTTTTCGTCTAACATAAGACCTAGCATTAATCCTCAACTTTACCATATGCTTATTTCAAAATTAACGTTGTAGTATTTTCGACATAACGGAGGATCATGCTAAGCCATTTGAGGTAGTATAGGCCCTTAAGTTCTAAAGTTTTAGACCAATTCATTAAAAAGGTTTTCTGTTCCTTACACCATGTCTATCAGTGGTGAAGGTACCATACAACACGATTCCCGCCGGCTTCCCTTGGAAAATTCAGATCACAACCACTCTATAGTCATCATTGAAATATAATGAAACGGTTTATTGACACATTTTTTTTTTACAATTCACCCTTCGCCACAGATGTCTATAAGAGCAATGTGGAATCATTAACAGTCGTAACGCCAGTCTACGCCAGTCTTCACTAATGGTGGTCGAAATTAGCGGAAGCAACTTATAATGGCGCTATACACAAGTTTTGCATGCTAATGTCCTAATTTATTTGTTTTAAGTGTACCTAGTTTTAAGTTGAATTCATGTGAGTTTTTGTTTTTTGAGGATGGGAAATCATCAAATGACCCCTCCCGCTCTGGGTGAAGCAGGAGGGAGTGTCAGACTCTTACTGACTAAAACCCACCCGTGCAGTTCCTTCCTTAGCCCTTTATGTTCCGGGGCAGCGGTAACCCTTTCGGACAATCCCGCTGCCCCGGAACTTATGTGAGATTAGATAATGCTGTTGTTGTACCATGGACTCGTTTTAGACACTGAACAATGTTAAGTTCGAATTTTAATTCACAGTGAACGTATAGTCTTGCTGGCCTAGCACGAGCAAGCGACGTAAACGTAACTTAAACGTATCTAAACGTAAGATAACGGTAACTTAACTTATCGATAGTTTTGAAAAAACTTTTGTTAAAAAAAATTGTGCGACAAGCTACTACAATCTGTCAAACTTTAATAGATTTTCAACTTTATCGCTGAAGTATAAGGTTCAAAGTTGATTGGGAAAATTTGACAGTTTCGGGTAGCTTGATGTGCTGGCGTCTGTACATTTGTGCTAGACTCACAGTGCGCCTGCTGAGAGGAAATTGTAATTACCTAATACTTGCATATACCACATAATTGGACTGAATATTAATGATATGCAGCATTATAACTAACCATTAGTTTGGCCTTTTTTTTTTTTTTGTGGATGGGAAATCATCAAATGACCCCTCCCGCTCTGGGTGGAGCAGAAGGGAGTGTCAGACTCTTACTGACTAAAACCCACCCGTGTTCCTTCCTTAGCCCTTTGTGTTCCGGGGTAGCGGTAACCCTTTCGGACAATCCCGCTGCCCCGGCAGGATTAGTTTGGCCTTATTTGATATTCTCACAAGAATATCAAATAAGGCCAAAGTAAACCATTCTCCAATTTAACCCAAAAATCAATTACCTACCTTGCCCAGTTTTATTAGTAATCCTAATATACGACCAGAACTTGCCCGAACCCTCCATATTTATGGGGGTTACGTTCAAAATCGACGTTGAAAGTCGTCCCGTGCAACTTATTTGCATAATACTAGAATTTTAATTGTCAGCTTACCTGAGTGGGATAAGGGTTCGGCTTTCGGATATATATACTTAAAGGTAATTAAGAGCTTTGTTGAAGATCCCATTCAGAATTTCAGAGAGACTGTTGAGTTTTGAAAGTGTGCCTACTTTCAATGATCGTCAAAATAATACGTGTTACAACATAACATGACATGAACATAACATAGTACCTGTATTACCACAGACATGGATAGACCTAGATAACGCAAGTATCACGATCTGTATGAAAACCAAGCGTGCTATTTTTTACTACCTACTATGACGTCACAAGCACTATTTAGTGATGGGAAAATCAAATCGATTCAAAGACGCCGCCGCATGCGTCACCCGTCTCGCCCCACCCCCGGGGGCTAGCGGCAGCGCTCACGCTCACCCAGCCAAAAATACTCAGGACTTAGCGCGAAAGTGGTGGCTTACGATTTTTGTACGTAAACTGGACACGCGAAGTGCGTTATCTAGGTGTCTCTATATCTGTATGTTTTACCCATACGGTTAGGCAAGGTTCAGAATGATTCAGATTCCGATTGATAGTGTGTTACAAAATTTGGGTGCTAGTTGATTACCATCTCCTTCGATGAAGCTCTAGTATACAAATTGAATGATGGAACTTAGCTCAACCGAGCCAGCATCAATATTCATTACTATGTAAATCAAATTCAAAATTGCAGGTACCTACTGCACCTGGAACTTGAACATTTTAGTTCGAAACCGAAGTTTCTAGCTTGTAAAAACTGTGGTTAAGATGCCATCGGAAGCTGATTAAAATTGAAATCTTTGGAAAGAGCTTTCAGTTTGAGGAGACCCGACCAAGTTTGGACTTTGTTTAAGACGTAAAATTTCAATTAAGTAACCAAAGATGTTTTTAACTGTAGAAGATTGATATTATAAGACCCTAAATGTGATATCGTTATAGCCTATAGGAACACATTTTACGTGTTCTTTCACCCTAATAACATACTGCAGTTTGTAAAACAAAAGTTTTTTTTTTAACAGAATATTCCGCGGTGGTTTCGCATCAGAATCCTCCGAAAGTAAATGTCGTGCGAATACGCGATTATGCGATCGTTTACGATACTTGATTGATCGCACAATTATGTCATATTCATATCAATTCGTGCGACATCCGCATTTGGTTATAGGATGCGGCCGTGAGCGGATTTGTGTAAACAGTGTAAAACCAAATTCAATGAACGGGTGCTGCTTGTGGTGACTGGTCGTCTTCCTGGCCTTGGTTTTACTGTTGTTATTAGTAATAACTTTTTTTATTTATTTTACTTCGATGGTCCTAGTTTATCATTTGTGACTTAAGTCACAGCTATGTGAACTGAACCCAGTATTGCATAAATATGTAAGCTGTCACGCCCTTTATACCTGGAGGCTTTTATTTAGGTAGTAAGTTTTTGTTTACATTTTTAATTATGATTTTTTTTTTTGTTTGAGTACGTATTGTTTTTATTGTATTTGTGGGTATATAGGCGTGGCAAGCTGACATATGACAAATAATTTAATTTAATGTTCTGTGTCCTGTAACGTGTGTAACGTCAATAACTTTGCATACCTAGTATTGTATACAATCAAGTATTTTCTAACTGAACAGACAGCTGTGCTGCTGTAGAGTTTGTTGCGGCACTTCTTCTCCCCAGCGAAAGCACTAGAAAGTGGTGAAGGGCTTGCGTTTTGAGGGGACTGTCTTTTGTAATTGTGACGTTCGAAAAGTGCTGATTCTCAGCCTAGCTTGAATAAATGACTTTTGATTTTGATTTGTATTCAATAATGCTACGGTTTTCTAGAAAAGCGGTGACCGCTACATAACGGCCGCAGTGACGGCCGTTAAGAAAATGATGACAGCGGGGTTTGACTTTACGTTGTAAAAAACGATCTTTAGGAAAACACACCAACTTATCTGAAAACCTGAGACTATAGAGATGCCGATACATTCCACCAGTTTCTATGACAAATCTTTTACTGTTCAGTTATGGAAGAGCAATACAGTTATTGAATGACTTGCCGTGTCGGTAAGGCGTGTTCACTTTTAAAATCATGATAAAAAAAAGCACTTCCTCTCTCCTTAAACATTATCATTATATTTTCTTTGCTCCTGTTTCATGTTTATTATTATGCATTAAAATGTATTAGATCAGTATAATATAGGTACTTTATGTATGTATTTGTTGTATTATGTATATGGTATGTACACCACAGACTACCTACAGTATTTTGTCTCTCCTTCCCCTTTTCAATCCATCCAAAGGTTGTCTTTAAAAGATCGCTCTTAGCGATAAGACCGCCCATTGTGTCAACCTTTGTAAATATTTTATATTTAACTATGTCTATAATTTATATGAAGTACATAATAAAGATATTTATAATAATAATAAAGATATTTATATATACATAATAGAGATTTTTCATAAAATAGCGTTTCAGTGACGTTATTCGCCGGTTAATTGCAGACGCTATGTGGCGGTCACCACTCATGTAGAAAACCGTACATTAACACTTCTCCCTGTAGTGGTAGCGGTTAATAATTAAATTAAAAACTTGAGCCAAGACTCACTAAGTATAAAGTTCTTAGCAAGTGTCAAGCAGTCAGCAAAGTTACAATCTGTTGCTCTTTGTAACAGAGCTATTTTATGCAAGAGATTAAATGAGATGTCAGCGATATTAATCTTCTGTGTTTGAAGTAGCTAAGAGTTGTACGAAGAAGAATTATAAAGAAAAAACCGGTCAAGAGCGAGTCGAAGTCGCTCACCGAGGGTTCTGAACCATCATTTTTTTTAATTTTCATCGGCGAGGCCTATATTCGTCACTGCGGTATAGAATATTGCAGTTTTAGGTCAGCGCCATCTCTTGACCGATAGTGGAACTAATGTAATTTTTGCTAAAGTGTCTATATAAAGACATCATTTTATTTTTCCAGTAATTTTTAAATGAACTTCTATCTCATAGAATAATTTCAGATTTTTCTCTATGCAAACTTCGGAAATTAGGGGAACGGTATTTTTTTTACATTTTTCATCAAAATTCTAAAGCTAGGCCTAAAAAAAAGAAACAATGTTTGAGAATGTGCAAACAGTACTCTTTTATATGATATCCCACATGCCCACTTTGCATTTTTAAGACCCCCTTTCAGTCCCTGTTGCTAAAAAAGATATGGTTATTTCTTTCTTATTTGCAAAATAGTTGGGCAAACGTCATCTAAAACTAAGTATTCCAAATTTTAAGTTGATAGCATTTGTAGTTCTCGAGATATCTAGCTGTGACAGACGGACAGACAGACAGATTGAGTCGTACCATAAGGGTTCCTTTTTACATTTTGGTACGGAACTCTAAAAAGAAAAAAAAAGGTTCATTTAATTACACGATAATTAAATTAACCTTTTGAAGCATAAGTACTGTAAATAAATAGCATTTAGCTTTATTTTCCGCTACTTATAGGTAAGGGTAGTTAACATTCATATAATGTAATTGTTAGTAGGTATACAGGGTGGCTGGGACAATGGCGTGCAACACCCTGAATACTGAAAAATGGTGGGCCAAGTCGTTAAAACAGTTCATCTCATCTAAGCGACAATCATTGTCAATAACATGTCAAAAATGTAAGTAAACTCGAGGTATTTTTGACAGATTGAGACTAAGATTAGAATGCGACAGTTTTAAAAAATACGGGAATTACGCCTCTGGTATGCTTTGACTTTTTTTACGAGCGGGGACTTTTTTGCATGTAACTGGAAGTTTTGGTAGTGGGTTACTACCAAAACTTCCAGTTACATGCAAAATATACGAAAAATATATAGATACATCTCTGTGGAAAAATAAATTATGTTCGACAGCTGGTAGACGAAAAAGATTTTTGCACTCAGAAGGAGATGGAACGATATGTTGAACTTCTAATTAGGGCGAATTTGGCAAAAAAAACTGAACGCGACCAGCACATCTAAACCGCGTTTAAGAGCTGTCAGTGTCATTGATATATATGTTACACTAGATTAGCAATTACCGCACCAAGGCGTTGCCACTAGGCTGATGGCTACAGCCATCAGCGTAGCTAACGTCAGTTCAGTGCTCTGTGTGACGCCAACCGAAGTCAACCGAGTGACATGCGACAAAAAATATCGCGAAAGAGTGCGATTCAAGATCACAAAAACATAATAAATTAACCGGAATTACTTTCCACACGTAAATTAATTGTCTCTGTGTTTATATCAACGTAAAAACGCAATAAAATGTAGAATTTTGTAAATTGGGTTCAGTGTTACCACTAAAAACTTAGTTTTAGTTTCCCACATTAGTGGGAGTTTTTAATTTATGGAATAAGTGATTTTAAATATTTTTATTAATAACAACGTAGCAGGGTGCCTAAAGATGCAGCACGCCGTGAAAAATGGGTGGAAATAATCCGATTGCTGAGAAAAGAGACTGACTGGCTACCTACTAAATCATTCAATTTCATTAATAATAAAGAAAAAATATTCAAAAAGAAAATGTCTTAGTTATTTTCATTATTTATAAACTTCTATTACACATCCATCATGAAATACATAATTCAAATATTTTAAAAATAATTAAACTTAACCTAAAACGCTTTTTATGGCTTAAAATGTTGGGTAAAATTTCGTATGGGTAGGCAACCCCATCCCGTCATTGCATGTTTATATTGTGGTCTTTGTCTAATCTAAGCGACGGTAGTATTCTTACGACGCGTGTAAGTGAGACAGATATATGTTTACTTTTAAATGTTTAGTGGTTTCAAAGCTACGTCGTCGCGTTTATAAAGTGGCTACACTTTTTTGACACATTTTATTGAGGTTTGCTTCTCTAGTTATATAGCTCAATGGTCAGTGTCAACATTCCACAACAATCATGACACTGACAGCTTCTGAACGTGGTTTAGATGTGCTGATAGCAAAAATTTAAATTGAACCTTAAAGTCCTTGCAAGTTTTGTAGAGTTGTGATTAGGATGGACAATGGATAACGGATTCAGTAAGGGACCAAAATAAACCTAGATTTAAAAGCCAACAGCTAAAACAAATATTAGCAACTAAATAAATGTTTTGATTTGGTACTGGCGCCGATTCTGTTGTTGACAAACTAAACTAAATTTAAGTTCAGTGCATCTTTTTCTTTCTATTTCAATATGAAAAGGACAGAAGATTAATATTAGTTTAGTTCTGTCAAATTAGTCAGCGCCTGACGTATTTTTAATAGCCAATTTTTTATTCTCGTCTAACTTGTCTATGGATTATCTAATTTGGCAGGACTAAACTACCTATATATCTGTCCTTTTCGTAATGAAATAGAAAGAAAAAGATGCACTGAACTTAAATTTAGTTTAGTTTGTGAACAACAGAATCAGAGCCACTGTATCTATTTGTTTTTGAAGTTTGCAGTTTTATTACTGAAACTCGCAATGTATGCAAGCTGAAATGACTGTGCATAAATCGCTATACTGAATGATTGAGAAAGTTATACTTATATACTCCAAGGATGTCATTCAATAGCTTAATTGTTTGTTCTTCTTGCCGTGGTCCAGTGGTAACGACCCCGACCTACGAGGTGTAGGTTCGAACTTCAATATTGGAGTTTCTTGCCCGTTCTTCTCCAAGAGATTTAAATTTTGGAATGGGTAACTAGCTTCAACTTTCTGACTAACTGACCGACTAGTTAATTTTGACAATTCAAAAGTGCCTGTAAATGGTTTAATTGAAATAAATGCTTTGAGTTTGAATAATTTCGTCACCGCTGATGTCAAAGCGGTGAGGGAAAACATCGTGAGGAAACCGGCATGTCCTAGAATCACAAATTCGAAGACATGTGTCATCTTCGACGAAGAGAGAAGACAGGCCTTCTCTCTCGTCTCAGCAGTGTGAAACATTATAGGCTGATTTGATTATGCATTATTATGATTATACTAATTGGCTAATCTAGTGACAGTAGTTGCAGTATAATAAGTACGGTTCGTGCTGAAACGAGATCAAGAAATACATATAGGTACAGGCCGGTTATTCAAATCAAGTCTAAACTGAAAAACAAGCCTTGAAATTTTAACAAAAGTTAGTTCACCAATCATTACATAGTATAAAACAAAGTCGCTTTCTCTGTCCCTATGTATGCTTAAATCTTTAATACTACGCAACGGATTTTGATGCGGTTTTTTAATAGATAGAGTGATTGAAGAGGAAGGTTTATATGTATAATGTACCCGTGCGAAGCCGGGGCGAGTCGCTAGTATTTAATAAAGTCGTCTCTGAATCCTATCGGGAATATGTAAGTCGAACCTCGTAAAGTCGGGTTACCTCGACGGAATGGGAGCAGGGTGTGGTTGTGGAGTTGTGTCACAAACTATGCATGTTTAGGGCCACAAAGGGCAAGATATGAGTGGTCCTATCCTGCCCTTTGTGCCCTAAAACATGCAGCCAAAGTGACCTCTGCGCTAATACCAATAGCGTGGAAGTGGCGAAGTTTTGAGCTCATAAAGTTTAAATAACTGTCGTGCAAGCGACACGAAGAAGAAGAAGTAATAAAGCAACAGCAACAATCATTGCTAAATCAAGCACAATAAAGGGGTTTAAACTTTAATCATTGCTCGTAACAACTCGAAACTACACCTCGAACAGATAAAAGAGGAAGTTTCCAAGTAAGCGAGAAGTATAACGATTCAATTTGAAAAGTTTAAGAGAACAGCCTTAACTTAAATCGATGTTTCGAAACATTTTCGAATGTAAACGTCACATGTTTTGAATACTCAAAGGTCTTCGAATTTACCTACAGAACACGTTTCAGAGAGAATACATAAAGTGTGAAAACCAATTAATTGATTAGGTAGGTATATTTGGTTTCGGAGCGATACCTTTTGTGTTACAAAACAGATCCCCCCGAGTCCGTCTATAATGTAACCAATCACGTAAACTTCAGAAACATTAAATCGTTCATTTAAAATTTTTGAAAGTGTGTGTATTTTTAAGGAATACATTATAAGGACTGTGCCGACTGCACAGTGGCGCCCTCATCGTTTGTTTGGTTATTTCATACAATTTAGAATGAAAATGCAGAAAATAAACACGTTAAGTTGTGCTCCACAAGATTATACGTTAATATTATTAGAAGCGGTAGTTTTATATTGTTTAGTTTTATTATAATCCTTAAAACGGAATATAGTGGCCACTGTTATCCGTTTTAAGGATTATAATACCTAAAACTAAACAATATAAAACTACCGTTTCTAATAATATTAACGTATAATCTTGTGGAGCACAACTGAACGTGCTTATTTTCTGCATTTTCATTCTAAATTGTATGAAATAACCAAACAAACGATGAGGGCGCCACTGTACGGTCGGCACAGTCTTAACAAAATTAGTAGTAGGATTTTTTGTTTCTTAACCTTATAATAATAGTGTGTCCCACTGCTGCTGGGCAAACCCCTCCCCTTTTTCCTTTCAAACCTCTCTGTCTTTTGCGATCTCTGGCCATGTTGGCCTTGAAAACGTCATCAGACCACCACCTTCGCCGTCTACCTCGAAGGCGATGTCCATGGAACTTGAACATTAATTAATTAATAGGTAATGCTGAAATACAGCAGTAAATTATAAAACGACTTATATTTTCATTAGGTGAAGCTTTTCATAAATAAATGAAGATATTTTTGTCCATTATAATAAATTATTTAATCGTTTATAATTCAATTCAACACACGCTAAAGAACAAATCCGTATAAATCTTCATAAACGGTGTCCGAACACTAACATCATATTTTGAACTCCTAGTTCTGGAAATATGATTTATATTTTGTCACGCGTGATGCAAAATTTATAGCGCCGCCGCCGCGCTTCGGGGCTGACGTGAAAATGTGGCCGCCGAGGGTCGAGAGAATTTACACTTCGCTTTTAATTTGTGCAAGGTCGCGTCTTTGAAACTTTTGCGTGTGTTGTAATATAATTCTGGTTTATTCATTAACAGGCATAAGCATTACATTTATTTTTATGAAATACGGTACATAAAAGTTGTTAAATAATTATACTTAGGTAAATTAGTTTCACATTACTTTTTTCCTAAAGAATTAAGGGACTTACAAAGTATGCATTATTAATTATATGGAGTAGGTACACCGAACTCTTGGGTGAATCGCTGGTCTCTTAGCTGAGTAATCTGTATTTAGGAGAGACACTATCGGCTCCCAATTTGAATATTACAATAATTATGATAATATGTGTAGATGTTTAATGGTTAAAAAGATAAACACCCACTTAAATAGTCACAAATATAATTAATTTTTGTAGAAGATAGAAGGAGAAATCGCAGTAGTAGCAAGACTGTTTTTTATGACATACATTTAGAAGAAACAATAGTAGAAAATACACTATCAAAAACTTTGCATACGAACCTAGCCACATACTACCGGGTGTCATCCGGCGATGCTTGTGATTTATTTTAATGTGAGTTTTTATATGGTTTTGTGAAGCGGATGAATGTGTGTTTTGTATGAGTAATGTATGTATGTGTGTTAAACAATATATAAAAAAAGATAATTAAATGAATAAATACAATAAGTTGCCTTTTGGAGTTTTATAAAACAAAACACAAAAGCGAAAATCTAAAAATTAAATAAACATTTATAAAAAATAAGTTTAAAAACTAAAACCCGATTACTGAAAAGGATTTATCAAGAAAGCACCCTCCTATGGTCGCATGCTACCATAGCTTATAAGTATGTTAGTCCAGCGGCATGCGATAACGGGAAGGTACTTTCTTGTTTCAATCTTTTCAGTAGTCGGGTTTTAGTTTTTAAACTTATTTTTTATTTATTTATTTTGGGGCTTATTTCAGTAATATTTATATTTTTGAAATGTTCTAATTAAGGCCTTTCATTTGATACCCAAAAGGCACCCTCTCAAAATATTCATGTTTAAATTAATTACTATTCCTCTAGACTAGAGGGCGCCATATTGAATTTACTGTGACGTCACATATACTATAACCAGCAGACGGTCAAGACGCTGCTACCGATACCTCATTTGTCAAATAATTATAAGTGCTTTTGAAGTTAAAAGGGAACAGATGAACTTGTGATACATACATACATACCACTTAAACTCGCGTGAATTTCGGGAAACATCCCATGTAAATATTGTTTTCGTATAACTGTAGTGGTTGACACGGCGCACTCCAGAGAAGCTTCCAGTGAGTATGATTTTTTCCAACATCTTCAATAATCATCATCATTTTCAGCCAATATACACAAACCCTTCTCATGATATTATACACCTAAACCTTTCTCATGAATCACTCCGTCCATAGGTGAAAACCCTGTGAAAATCCGTACGGCAGTTTTTGGGTTTATTGCGTTCAAACATACAGACGCGGCAGGGCGGACTTAATTTTATAATACACTAGCTTCTGCCCGCGACTTCGTCCGCGTAAATTTTTTTTGTTTCCCCGACCCACCCCGTCGCAACGTGTCGCCGGCCTGCGCTATTACTTCGTTTTCGCTTGGCGAAAACTTCAGACTTTTTTTCTTTTTGCTCAACTCCTAAGGGTCTAGCGTCAAGTTTAATAGAATATAGCCTTCATCAAGAACTGGGCTATCAAACGCAAAAATATTTTTATATATGCGACCAATACTTCCAGAGATTTAGAGCTTTCAAACCGTGTTTTAAACAAACAAACTCTTCAGCTTTATTATTAGTATTATTTTAAAACTATGATATCTCCTAAGATATACATTGAAATCAAATGATGTCAGCGGTAATTTTGTTCAAAATTAAATACATGTGATGAATAACTTATTTATTTGGATAAGGATTAATAGCATGTTTATAAAAACACCTTCGCAAATAATGCATTATTTTAGAACAAATTTGGTTAGCATAAAAGAGGTTATAGTGAGCTAACCTTAAAAGATAGACATATGCTGCCGCAGACTTTTTTTTTAAACTTTGAAAGGGGAACAATTCTGTCATATATGATTTTTGCGAAACTTTAACCGTTTACGCAGCGCACGCAGCGGAAGCTCTCAATAGGAAAAAAATCCCCCGATTTTGAAACATTCTTCATTGGTGCTCCGCTCCTATTGGATTTAGCGTGATGATATATAGCCTATAGCATTCCTCGATGAATGGGCTATCTAACACTGAAAGAGTTTTTCAAATCGGACCAGTAGTTCCTGAGATTAGCGCGTTCAAACAAACAAACAAACTCTTCAGCTTTATAATATTAGTATAGATATGTAGTGATTATCACCGTGCTTCGGGTCGCAATATCGCTGAGAGTTCGGGTTCCAAAGCGAAAAGCCCTTTTTTTGAGGATGGGAAATTATCAAATGAACCCTCCCGCTCTGGGTGGAGCAGAAGGGAGTGTCAGACTCTTACTGACTAAAACCCACCCGTGTTCTGGTTCGAAAGCGAAAAGCCCTGGCTTGATATAATAATAATAAAATAATAAAAAAGTTTATTGCATCATCTTAAATAACTTCTTTTAACTTATTTTTTTTTAACTTTTTTTATTGATATTTTGTTCAAGGTCACGATCTAAACCTTATTCGTGCTGCTAAAAGCACCTTTATGCTGCAATCGCGTTAATGTTTTGTTAGAATGGTGTCCCTAACTTTTAAAAGCGCTAAGGCTTTTGGGACCTACAAGCGAGTCTCAGTCTACGCGTTAATTAGGATGTTAATGTAATTTTGTGCACGTTTGTGTCCTTGAACTTCGGTAACAGAGGTTGTGAAATAGAAACTTTGAAAACCGAGGTCGTAGCACTTGCAAAGTCAAGTCAAGGCTGGGGCATGGAAGGGTGAAGCTCTTCTTATCGGATCAGCTACACGACGGCAGATTTAGGAAGTAGAAAATCGTAATTAAATATTGCGTAAGTGTAAGGATTTATGCTCGTGACTGTACTTCCTGAATGCACCGCTGTACTTTATCTGCATGCAATAATAATAATATTATGTAAAATCAAGTATCTTGACTTGGCTCGCGAGGTTGTAGACATGTGAAATGTGGACTCAGCGATTATTGTGCCGATAGTTGTAACAGTAAATTGGCTTAATAGCCAAGAGTCTCGACCAACACCCTAGGAGGCTCTTGCTTGGTAACTAGGTTAAGGGCTCGATTCACAAAGCGGTACTTCTGGACACGGTTCGCATTGTTAGGAGGTTCCTCTCTCAAGAGCTCTGACCGCCGGTAGCTTGGACTCTGTTCCCGATACCGATAGGCTACTACTTTTTTATTTTTGAATATGTTCTATTTTTTAAAAAACTATAATTTAATAAAGGATGTTATGTAATGTTCAAACATAATGTGATTTGTTTTACATAGACTAACCCTCTTACTATGGTACTCGCGAAACTAGTTGGCCGCTGAGGTGGGGAAAGGGGTGAGGCGGCGGTTCGCAACGCCCGTATTGAGTAATGCGCCCCCGCTCCTCCGTCCCACCGCTCACATACCTAAGGCGCGGCCAACTAGTTCCGCGCGGACTCTAATAAACGTTGTATAGCGTCTGTATTACACAACGCTTTGTCTTCATCTTTTGAAAGTCAAACGACCGAAAGAGAGAAATCGGTGTGTAACTATTCATCTGTTAAGATACGTTTAATAGTAAGGAAATCATTGCTAACCCAGCAATGGCTTCAAAAGTAAGTCAATGGGTGTTAGTATAAAACATGCAAAGTCGCTTTTTGTATCTGTCTGTGTGGTCGCTTAGGTCTTCTAAAATATACAACAAACTTCTCTGGTTTTCACCATTATTTAGAGCATTTATTCCGGAAGGGTTTTGTGTATAAAACATTAATATTTAATTTAGTTACAGCACATAAATATCGTGTTTTTAACAAGTCTTCATTGCAGCCGTGCGAAGCACCTAGCAACTTGCCCTGGTTGCTAGTGAATAAACAAATGAAATGGTATGCTCCTTCACAAATAAGCTTTATAGTACTTTTAAAATACCATTACGTATGTCTATTAGAATAATTATGTCATTTCCATGTGACGGCCAAGTCCACATGACAAGTACAGTCCATTCGTTATTTTATCTTTAACAGCAGCAACTTAACAGCAACCTTATTGTGATGAGAATAAAGATCCCAATGATTTTGACAGACTTATAAGTGACAGCAACCTTACTAGAATGCGAATAAAGATCAGTGTGACGTTGACAGTGATGCAAACTTAGAGGTGAAATAACTGTGAAAGGATTGTTTTGGCTCCACATGAGACTTCTAAAATCAAACGCTATAAAAGCATAGAGTTATTAAACGTGGACGCGTGACATTTATGAGTGGCCAGTAATATTTATTGCTATGCCATTAGACCGGTTGATGACTGCAAGTTTTAACTGCAGTGTGATTTTATACTCCATCGAAGATATGGTGCTTTTCCACTGAAACGGAGACGTGTACGCATGGCAGGAAAAGGATATTTGGGATACAATATGGTTTTATTTAGAGTTATAAATGGTGTTAATTAAGTAAATAATGCATTTGTGTTATGTACTTCCTCTTGTGAAACGAACTGTTGCTACAAAAACGAAAACGACAATTGCAGTCCGTTCAATTATTTTGCCTGTGACAGCAGCAACTCAGTAGCACCTTATTGAAATGAAGATAAAGCCACCATGATAACGCTAGAGCAACTGCTTCGACTTCGCATTCCCAGCTTACGTATAAAAATCGTAAGCCGCCACTTTCGCGGTCATTCCTGAGTACTGCTGGGTGGGTGAGCGTAAGCGCAGGTGCTAGGCCCCTGGGGGTGGGGCGAGACGGGTGCCGTGCCGTACGCGGCGGCGTTTTTGAATCGATTTGATTTTCCCCATAACTAAATAGTGCTTGTGAAATCATAGTAGGTAGTCAAAAAATGGCACGCTTGGTTTTCATACAGATCGTGATACTTGCGTTATCTGGGCCTATCTATATCTGTAAGAAAAGATCATTATGATATTGACATACTTGTTAGTGGCATCAGACTTTTTGTAACGAGAATAAAGATAACTGTGATTTCGACAGTGTTGCAAAATAAAAGGTAAAATAACTCAATGGATTGAAGTACAGTGTCAGTTTTACATAAAATACCGAAAGGAATTATAAGCAAACCAAATTTCCAATCAATTGCACTTCTTTTGTTACTACTAACGAATCGGGCGTAGTCTCTCGTACATATTGCTTTTAAGCGGCGGCGGTCCGAAGCATTTAATGAAGTGGGCGGTAGACGTCGTCGGTTTTAATTGTTGATGTCGTAGTGGTTCATAATAGAGATCTTCATCTGAAAAAAAAAAATCTGTTAATCTGCCGAGATACACAAACTCCAAAACCCCGTAGATCATTTTTAGTGCTACCAGACACCAACGCCAATTCTCGTAATCTAAGACGTTCAAAATGTCGCAGTCTCAGGCGACAAACAAATGTCAAATACTTGTTAAAATGTAGGTAAATTAGAGGTATTTTTGACAGATTGAGATTGAGATCATAGTGTGAACGTTCTTAAAATTACCTACGAGAATTATCCATGCTCGACTGTTCAGTAACGTGTAATGTCGTGGTTGGTGGCATGGTTTTAGAAGTTCTTCTTTGTTCTTGCCTAATCCCATTATTTAGGATTGGCACCGCAATCACGTAACACATTTTCAATCACAATCTGAAGGATTTTGGAAGAAATGGTTAATCCATAGCCACATATGTTTGAAAAATTCGTCTGAACAACATTGCTATTTGTTAATGTGTGTCCAAAATTTATTTTCATTTTTATTTTAAGAATTTATTTTATACTTTTTGCTGTGCCAGGGTCCATAATTGTACAGACGCCAGCACATCAAGCTACTCCAATCTGTGAAATATCTTTAATAGATTTTCAACATTATCGCTAAAGCTTATGGTTCAAAATTGATTGGGAAAATTTGACAGTTTCGGGTATCTTGATGTGCTGGCGTGTATACCTTAGCTTTAAGCCATTGTAATACCTCTACAACATGGAATATAAATAATATTATGGAATGTAAATAAATAGGTATTTGAATATGTAAATAAAGTAATTAATGTTGTTGAACTATCAAAATGAAAGACATTGCCATTGTAAGTGTGTCATGTAGGTAATTACCCCGCAAGTATGCTCACTTTTTTGCGCTAAGACAATTAACCCTTTGATCGCCACGGTCGTGTATAGACGACAAATGAAAATGTGCCCAACACGCCAATGCCGACAAGAAAACACCATGTTTTAAGTATAAATACTACATATTTAGTGTGTTGATTTTGTACTTAAAACATGGTGTTTTCTTGTCGGCATTAGCCGACGGTGCCGTGTTGGGCACGTTTTCATTTGTCGGCCATACACTAACTACAGATGCTCGGAGTCAAGTCCGCGGGACGCACGAAGTATGAGAAAGGTTTGGGAAATTATACTTAAGGCGCCGTAAGAAGCAAATTTTTAGGTAATTGACAATTACGCATCACGGCAACAAATAAGGTTTGAAACAGCGATGTATTTGATGTTAGTTGAATCGAATTACCACCAAAATAAATGCACTGCTGTGGAATCAATTTAGGAATTTCTTTAGTTGATTGAATTATTTTTCTGACTAGTAAGTACTAATACGCTTAAATGTGCCACAAAAAAAGCGTTTTACGGTGTCTTAAGTTTGAGCAGTGCCTTAAGTTTCCCCAGTGTTTCGGAAATACGAACGCAACATCTACATATTTTAAACGACAAAACTTATTAAGCAAATTACCTTCGTCACTATCTTCGTCAGGATCTTCGCCAGAATCATCGTCGGAATCTTCGTCAGAATCTTCGTCAGAATCTTCGTCTAAATCATCGTCAGAATCTTCGTCAGAATCTTCGTCTAAATCATCGTCAGAATCTTCGTCAGAATCTTCGTCTAAATCATCGTCAGAATCTTCGTCAGAATCTTCGTCTAAATCCTCGTCAGAATCTTCGGAAAAATTGTCGTCAGCAACTTCTTCAGAATCGTCGACAGTATCTTCATCGATAGAATCTTCATCACGATCCCTGTTCATGTCTTTGTGGTTATAGTGATTAATATCTTTGGAATCATGCTCATATAGTTGTGCCTGTCTTCTTTCCCTCCCTCCATGATGGTACGCTGATGCCAATACGAAGAATATAAATATCAGAAATATTACTCACATTTTTTTATGTTATTAGTATGCACTACCTAAAACTGTTCGTAGTTATGTTGTAAATGCTGTTTCTGCCTTTATTATATACTGATTGTACAATGTTTCAGGTAAAGTGACTCATATAGTCAGCTCATTACGTAGAATATTAATAACGAAAATAGAAATAATGAAACAATAGCTGTTTTTACTTGTAACAGGATAAAGTCGACTATAGGATAACCCTATTATTAATTATTAATAACTTATTCATTTATAAATTCTATAAATTGCATAAATGTTGCTGGAATTGTTTACTAACCAACAGTAGCGACCCAGGTGATAAAGGTCCAGTTTTACAAACCCAGGTGGCAACGTTTAGGGGCCCACTGGCAAGCGACACAGCGGCCCGCGGCTTTTGCACGCGGATTTTTATTCGACAAATACTATTGAAATTTCAAATGCCAGTAAATATATCGTGGCATTGTTGCCGTCAGAATGCGTTTGCATGATGAAACAACAACAACTTATTTGAATACGGGGAGGACTCTAAAATCTGAAAAAAAAACAGCTGTTCCCTACATTTTGTCCAGTTATGCGAACATAAATGTTTATAGCTGCTGGTTTTATTTTCTCGATTTCAGTGTTGGTCTCTTAGTAAAAGTTGTTCATTTTCATGGGTACTACACTCCCTTAAGGTGATTGCACAGTGGTTATCGCGAAATTCAATTTTTTTTTACGTTTTTTGCAGTTTGCAGGTCTGTTTCAGGTTGTATCTTGATCAAAATTTGATTCGCGACTATAACAGGTATGTATCTAAAGAGTTATAATCATTAGAATCATTCATACATCTTCCTAACTTAGATTTGTACCACAAGAAGAAATCTCTTATGGAAAAGTGCTTGTGGTACAAATCTCACTTAGGAAGATGTATTAATGATTCTAATGATTATTTAATTCTTTAGATACGTACCTGTTATAGTCGCGAATCAAATTTTGATCAAGATACAACCTGATAATGACCTGCAAATTGCAAAAAACGTAATAAAATTTGAATTTCGCGGTCTACCACTGCCCATTCACCTTAAAGCGCACGAACGTATGATCCTTTGCAACTTCTGATTTGTCCGCTACTGTGGACTTCCTCGGGGTCATCCCCTCCTCATTTGCCAACTTATTTGGGGTCAGTGCTACATATCATCTTCTTTCGTACTTTTATATTCGTCGTCATCTCGGTAGTCTCTCTTTCTAGCTATATCATCTTTCACATAGTCCCATCCATAATTTCTTTGGTCTTCTCTACTCTTATAGCCTCCCATTCATACTCGAAAACTTTCCTCACGACATTTTTTCGACCTCACGAGTGTTTCGGAGCATTTTGGAAAAATAACGAAATAAATATGATAAACTACACATTTTTCCGTGTTCCATGAAAATACTTAATTTACTTAGAAGAATACTATCCAGAAAAAAATTCTATATTATATTAATTTTCAACCGTTGGATATCTGCCAGGCCGAACGTAGTTGCCAGCATACTCGTACGTACTGATAATAGGTAATTTACCATTCTCTTCTATTTCTTCTCTTTTTCTAATTTCTATTCTCTATCTATGAATTTATATATTTTCCCATTGCTAATACAGCTTTAGGTAAAATCAGTGGAACTCGTATCCACTGATTTTACCTAAAGCTGTATTAACAAGAACATATAAGTAACGCGTTCCTTAATATTTATGGTGCGTGCTGTGCAGGAAATTAAAAGAAAGCGCGCCATATATCAACTGTCTACCTTTTTGTGCTGGCAGACCCACATCCGTTGAAGTACCCAAGTTTCTTTACTAATGTTGCCACAATTCTAGAAAATACATACGTTTACATCAAAGTTATGTAGGTCGGTAGTGTAAAGTCAGGGAAATTAATCGTTAACCAAATTGACACCTAGGAGCAGCAGTAGCAGCTGGATGTAATCGAGCTGTCCGACAGTGGACTGCTGTAGACTGATGATAATAATAACAATGAAATTGGCACAATTGTCAATTCTTTTTCCTTTTGGCAAAGTTGTCAATTTGCCGTATTAAAGATATTTCGTACAACTGTCAAAGAAAGACTACTGTGATCTAAAAATTTAAATTTAAGTTGGTGGTCAATTTGCTGGCTCGATCTCAGAATACAAAATTCTCAAAATAACTACCAGATTCGCAATATAACAGTATTCCCTTGACCTTACTTAACTATAAGTTAGGTAAGAAAGATTTTTCATCTTGAATAAGCCAAAATTTAACTTTGAATGTTACTAGGTATTTAACTTGGCATTTTCGTACCTAGTCGATACATATATCCGTCAAAATGTATGGAACTGTTTTTTTTTTAAATAACCGATGAAAAAATTTTACGCTGGAGGTTCAGATTCATGTAGTTACTGAACCCATGTTAATAGGTTGCATTTTACGTACGAAGTAATAGCGGGGGCCGACGATGCGATGCAACGGGGTGGGTCGGGTTATAAGAAATTTCACGTGGATGAAGTCGCGGGCTGAAGCTAGTGTATTATAATTTACTAGCTTCTGCCCGCGATTTCGTCCGCGTGAAATTTCACCCTCCCCCCATTCACCATGTTAGGCTTGGAATTTCGAAAAATCCTTATTAAGTACCTATTCTTCACAAAGGACACACGCTCCAAATTTCATGTGTCTAGGACCACCGGTTTAGGCTGTGCGTTGATATATCAGTCAGTTAGGACTTTGGATTTTATATTTAGAGGTTATAAATCTTCCAGAATAAATTCTTTAAGAGCCTACACTACCTCAGTTAAAATTCACTCTTTAACTCGCTCGCACGAGACTGCTTGCGGACTGAGTGAGAGCGAGACAGAGTGCGGTGCTAGGCGGCAGGCAGCGCCAATAGTTTAGGTATTTGCTTTTCACGGTAAAAATAATGGTAATTAAAAAAAGTAAATAACATAAGACCTGCTTTATAGTTAGTTCGGTTAGTATACAAAGTTTCATGATCTAATTTGAAGTATTTTTTTAATACCAGCGGTTTATTGTTCGGTTTAGAGGTAACTTTGGATTTTTTTTCTATAGAGAAAATTGTATGAAATCGTGTTTTCGTCTAACATAAGACCTAACATTAATCCTCAACTTTATCATATATTTATTTCAAAATTAATGCTGCAGTGTTTTCGACATAACGGAGGATCCTGCTAAGCCATTTCAGGTAGTATAGGCCCTTAAATGATGATGAAAACCGCATCAAAATGCATAGCATAGTTTAGCAGAACAACGTGGTCACACAGACAAATACAAAAAGCGACTTCTATGTACACTAATATTAGAGAAGAATCTGTATGTATGTTTGTAACGAATTGACTCAAAAAGTACTGGACCGATTTTAAAAATTCTTTCACCATTTGAATGCTACATTATCACTGATTAATATAGGCTTTTTTCCCACCCGTGCGAAGCCGGGACGGGCCGCTAGTTTATAATATGTATGTCGTCTATTCAAACTTATGTTTCAAACTAGCTTTTGCCAGCGACTTCGTCCGCGTGGAATAATGACTTCCGGAAATTGAGGCACTAACTCTCATAGAGTTTAACCGATGTGCTCTTTCTTCTGCCGATTCTTGAGAACGCGTATTTCTCATTCAACGCGTTTTTCAAGACAATAGCGGGCGGACGCCGGCGTCCGCTTGGAGCTTGAATAACTAAAAATATATAACTACGTCTAATATATAAAATAATATATAATAAAACCTACTTCACTTAAAACTAAATACCTATAACTACTATAATTAATAATACCTATACCTATAATTAATAAAAGTACCTACGCTTTTACCTACTTAATATTAAAAAAAAACTGAACATAAATTAACCAAAACTTACCTACTACTAACTAACTACTACTAACCTATTACTACTTCACCTAAAAAGAAATCCTGTTTTCCCAACATTTCCCTTCACTGCTCTGCTCCTATTGATCGTAGCGAGATGAAAAGTATACTATAACCTGCCCAGGAGTATGAAGAACAATTGTACCAAGTTTCGTTGAAATCCGTCGAATGGTTTTTGTTTCTTAACGAACAGACAGAGAGACAGACAGACAGACAAAAATTTTACTGATTGCATTTTTGGCGTCAGTAACGATCACTAATCACCCGCTGATAGTTATTTTGGAAATATATTTCATGTACAGAATTGACCTCTCTACAGATTTATTATAAGTATAGATTAATATTATTTCAAGTTAAAAAAAAATATGTACTTTATGTTAATGGTAATTAAGTTGATTTCAGAGTGACTAGCACTATTGAAAAAGTTATAAAAATGTTTGTAGTTGTAGCGTAAACTGAACTTTATTGTGTAGGATTTTAAGTTATTTTTCCATAAACTCATACTTGTTTACAGTTTTGGCAAATAAATCGTGAATGCAGATTATATATAAATGTACCTACATGTATAGATAGAAGTCATCAGTTTTATTTCCAACTAGAAGGTTTAATTCGTTACTGCTGCTTTTATTGGTTTTAATTAATACGTTGGCCGTGATTTAAAGGGGATTAATGTCAGTAAGAGAGAGATCTAGAGAGGCTTACGGTGCAACTGGCTAGGTTATTTGTCTTGTCTTAGCTTTAGCGATATACGAGTAAGTACTTGCAATATAAATGATTTGGGTAAGACCGAATTAGGAATTATATTCTTTTCCCAATTTTTTATTGAGAACTAGAGTTAAAACATATGTTATAAATATCACGCCTTGTTTCCAAAGGGTAGGGCATAGGTGCACCTATAGTACAACCATCTTGCCAGTTATATTTGAATGTCTTGTAATAAGGGGTTAGCCCATTGCCTTCACCCGAGCACAAATCCAGACTCCAGAGGGGCGATTCTCGTAATTTTTATGAACGTTCACAGTCTGATCTCAGTCTCAATCTGTCAAAAATACTTCAAATTTTCCTACATTTTGACAAGTTTTTGACATTTGTTTGCCGCCGAGATGAGACTGCGACTAGATTTTGAACGTTTTAAATTAGCAGAATTGGCCTACAGAAATCCAGGCTGTTACTGCGAAATTTCAGACAGAAAAACTCAATAATACTTTGCCTGACCCGGGAATCGAACCCATAGCACTTCATGCTCAATAGTCGCTCAGAGTTAACACCACCAGAGTGGACCTGATCATGACTACTCGAGAAAAAATAATGAAAAAAAAAATTTCTCAATTTTTTTGGTTATTGTGTGTGATCATAGCATATGGAAATTATAATATCATATGAACGTTATTTCAAGTGATATTATACTATCTGTTATTATGCCATATATTACACACCCGATGCGCCTTAACCCCTTACCGCATTGCGTCCCATATTTGCACACCCAATTTTTTTGACATTTTCACAGTACAATATAGCATGCTGCAACATAATACTGCACAACGCGTTGTTAGTTGAGAACGTCTACCTACGGGTTGTCATATTTTGCTCACTGCGAATGTAACTTTTCGCACAAAGTTGCTAGATAATTTCGGTGCCTTAATTAAATTAAAAATAAAAACACGCCTAAAAGTATGTGGGTAATATACGGTGACTGATAATTAGTGACCGATACTTAAACACGTGCTTGTACTCATGATAACAAACAACTTTTACTGTGGGACCAAACCTGAAATTGTGAAAAAAAAATCTGCTGTTCAGTCATTTATGTTCGCCTAACTGGTCAAAATGTAGGTACTGAACAGTAGATTTTTTTCGCGAATTCAGGTTTGGTCCCATAGTAAAAGTTGTTTGTTATCATGAGTACAATCACGTGTTTAGGTATCGGTCACTAATTACCAGTCACCCTATATAAGTAAAATAGCACGAATTGACTGCTTATTATTCTAATAGCTGTGCCCCGCGGCTTTACCCGCGTTAATGTGAGGAAAAACCTTACTAAAATATATTATATTCACTTTAAGAGATTATTATTACTTAGTACAGAGCCGACCATGCGTCTGAGCTGTGTGGTATCATAGGTATACCTCACAGAGCTACCGGCGCGGCCGGCCAGCGCCCTGCAGTGCTATTCTGTAAAAATCACACCGTGAAAACTAAGGTGAAGTGAGCTGTCATTCCACCTGATTTTAGGGATTGCCTCCATTGATAGTTTACTTCACGCTCACTTCACCTATGTTATCACGGTGAGATTTTTACAGAATCGATAGGCTGCTATCATGATCGGTCTTGAGGAGTTACTTTAAAACTATGATATTTCCAAAGATCAAATGACGTCAAGGGCAATTTTGTTCAAAATTAAATACATGTGATGAATAACGTATTTATTTGAATAAGGATTAATATCATGTTTATAAACAACTTCGCAAATAATGCATTATTTTAGAACATATTTTATTACTGACCATAAAAAAGGTTATAGTGAGTCAACCTTAAAAGATTGTCATTCTGACGCGGACCATTTTGAGAACTTTTAAAGGTTAACAATTGCGTCATATATGATTTTTGCGTACGCAGCGTACGCAACGGAAGCTTCCAAAAGGAATAAATTTTCCCGGTTTTGCAACATTTTTCATTGATGCTCTGCTCCTTTTGATCGTGGCCTGATGTTATATAGCTTATAGCCTTTCTTGATAAATGGAATATATATCCAACACAAAAAAAAAAATCAATTCGAACTAGTAGTTCCTGAGATTAGCGCGTTCAACCAAACACACAAACTCTTCACCTTTATAATATTAAAAAGTATAGAAGTAAGTTGTTTCTCTGAAGAAACTTAATTTAAGTTAGCTATCCCTCAGACGAGGAGGTGAGGACGTGACGTCACATGTTGGTAGGTAGGTTAATAAAAGGTGAAAAAAGGGAAAATAAAGTTGGAGGTAATTTAGGAGGTGGGTATTAAAGTCAAGTATTAACTGTGTACAAATTCAGACTCAGGTCTAGTGCTAAGAAATAACTTATTGAATTTCCTATAAAAATCCAATTTATTATCAAAACTCTTTGTTCAATATTGCTGTCTACGTGTCTACCAGTTACGGTTCAAAAGATACAGCCCTGTGACAGACGGGCGGATGGACAGCGAAACTTTAGTAATAGAGTCCCATGGCACCGTTTGAGTACGAAACCCCTTAAAAAATAGCAGATTCAAATAAAACCTTTTTATAGACCTCATAATGTATTTACGCAGAATTAAATGTTTTGGATGCCAATAAAAGGCTATCAAATGAACCCTTGAACCTATTACTTTAAAGTACTTTTATCGAGTAAACTTTGAGATTATTTAGATTCCACGTTTAATGGAGCTTAAAACTTTTTCTTTGTAATATCGATAGCTGCTCTTTGAAAGTTTTCTTTCTTCGAAAATCGTTAAAATTTGATCGCTGAGTTGCTTTGAGAAGTTTCAGGTTTTATGATCGAAGTTTTAAACAGTTTAATAGTTGATTGAATGTATTGTAAGTAAATTATTATCTATTGTTATAATCTTTGTGAAATTTCTTGATTTAGTAGTGAATTCAAGTTTAATGTAATCGATCTTTGTTGGTAGCATTTTTATTTCATTTAAGTTCATTAAAATGAGATATACAACATTCGTTTTAGTATATGCGAAACCCGAAACACGTGTTTAGTATTCTTATGTAAAGAATCTATGTACAAAATTTCAAAACTGTATTATGAAATATCACAATTATAAGCTTGTTATATTACCCTAGTTGTCCGTACAAAAACATGCTTTTTTTTGTGGATGTGAAATCATCAAATGACCCCCTCCAGCTCAGAGTGGAGCAGAAGGGAGTGTCAGACTCTTACTGACTAAAACCTACCCGTGTTCCTTTCTTAGCCCTTTATGTTCCGGGATAGCGGTAAACAACCGTGCGGCGCGCGCCGACCCACGCCGCACGCGCATGCAGCGTCGTCTTGCGCTCGATAATGATTACGTAGTGTCGCTCGGTATCCAACTTGTAACCTTTTTTAAAGATATTTGGGACAAAATATAATATGGTGTAAAAATTATTGGAATCGATTCATTTACTTATTCTGAACAAACTATGTATATTCAGGTTTCGCATAATATAATAAAAATAATGTTGTATACGCCTAAGTATTCCTTTGTTTTTGTATGTATTTGTTTTAGTTAGTAATTTTATTCAGTACCTAGTTCAAATAGTTAGTTGTGTTATACATATACCTAGGTACCACCTTATAAATAAACGTATTATATCAGATGAATAGATTTCTGTCTTTCAGTCGTCAATAATTTGATTTTCGTAAGAAGATAAAGCGTTTTGTAACTATAAAGACGCTATACAACGCTTATTAGTAAGGGCGATATTGTATACTAAATTCTGCCCGTTACTTCGTTCGCATGTAATTTCTTATTCCTCCGACCCACCACGTGGCATGGCATCACTCGCCCGCGTTGTTAGGTATGTACTTTGTTTACGCTTAGTGTTATTTCTGACTGTTTTTTTTTGCTGTATTTCTGTTGCCATTATAACAAAAAATAATAAAAATAAAATAAAGGGGGTCTCCATACAAGCAACGTGTTTTTTTCACTTTTTTGCCTTGTGGTACGGAACCCTTCGTGTAAGAGTTCAACTCGCACTTGCTGTTTTTTAAATATTCAAGCAGTTTCCACTATTTTTTAGTTCTTACAACAACCGATGCTCCTAATTTCCAGATTGTACCACAATTTCTGTTGTTACGTTTGACAAAATGTCTCGCTGCCAATTAGGTGTCTCGTCCTCACGAACTATTAAACTATTGCAAAACTATAAGAACCCATTCCGGAATTCATAAAGTTAATTATAACAACCCTTCAAGGCGTTAATTAACGGTATGATTAACAAAACTGTTAGCCAATTAGATAAGTTACAGTTAGCCGGACCTTCGTCAAGATAGTTAGCGAACTTTCATTAAATAGTTCTGGACATATCTGCGGTACATAACTGCGTCTATCTTTCGTTTGGAGAAAATTATTTGGAATTAAATACAGTACATTAAATATCGCTAAGAGGGTGTGGTGTTACACGAATGGATATACCTAATAAGAAATAAGTACATAAGAGGAAGTCTGAAAGTGGCACCGGTAACTGAAAAGTTGTGTGGAAATCGGTTTATTTATTTATTGGCCTATCTACAATTGTTACACTGTTTATCCTTAAAAATACGAGCAATATACAAGCATAGTGTACAATATGATACGATAGACACAGCATGAAAAACAAAATTAAAACCTACAATAAAATTACAATAATGGTGCAGAAATAACGCTTGCAGCACTAAAAGGTAGTTTTAGAAAAAAAAAAAAATTAAAATTAAGAAAGAAAAAAAGAATAGTCAATTGTGTTGGTTACTTTTATGGACTTGGCGCTTGAATTTTTGCGCGGTTGTCATGGTATGGGCATGTGATACGGAGGATATGAAAAATGTCGTGAGGAAATTTTTTAGTATCAATGTCGATGGCTTTATGAGTAGGGGAAGACCAAAGAAACGATGGATGGACTGTGAATGATGATATGGTTAGAAAAGGAGTGACTACCGAGATGACGACTGATAGAGAAGTATGGAAGAAAAATAAATGTTGCGTCGACCACACAAATAAAATGGGGTAACCACAAGAGAATGACGATGAGTTAACAATACCATGCGTTATTCCCAAAGAAGTAAACAGAAACTCTATCCAACGAAGAGAGAATCATAAATAATGTAAATTTAGCACTTCAGTTCTCACCTCGCTTGTAACACGTTGACCTTGAGCTGGCCTAGCGTAGTAAGGAGTTTCAATAGATTGAGAGGCCAGCCGCAGGCAGGATTATGGGCCTTCTTTGAAGGCTAAAAGTCATCCAAAGGCCAATGGAGAGGGCTATGCTGGTAGTTTCTCTGCCTAAACGTATCACAAATGAAGAGATCCGCAGGAGAACCAAGGTAACCGACATAGCCCGAGGAATTGCCAAATTTGAGTGGCAGTGGGCAGGGCACATTACTCGCAGAACAGATGGCCGTTGAGCCTGAAAGGTTCTGGGGTGGCAACCGCGTACCGGAAGATGTAGCGTTGGAAGGCCTCCCACAAGGTGGACCGATTACCTTGTGAAGGCCCCAGGAAACCATTGGATGCGAGAAGCACAGAACCGGTCGAAGTGGAGGTGCTTGGGGGAGGCCTATGTTCACCAGTGGACGTCTTTCGGCTGAAATGATGAAGAGGCCAGCTTATACTGGTTTTGTTCCTACTGGCGTTCAAAGTCAAAAGTCAAATAGTTTATTTCAAATAGGCATAAAAACATAAAAGGCACTTTTGAACGTCAAAATTTACAAAAAATAGAATTGATTCTAGTTGCCCCTTCCAAAAGGCAGCTTACCGTATCGATTTGTGTACTATGTAGGAAATTATTTCATTTAGCCGCCTTTACATAAGGAACTAACAATGCATCTCTTCATACCTAGCTACATAATATGACCATATCTTATATTTTCTATTGAATAAAAACCAATAAGTATTTAACTCATAAATTGCCTATATCTCTTCAAATTCGGTTTAAATCTACGCATATCCTTACTTTTTTGATCTGTCCCAAATTCTTTTTCTTTTCTCTCTTTCTGAGATTCCGTAAATCCCATGTGATCCTTGATAATTTACTAGCTATTGAACCGAGATTGATTCACTTATTAACCTTATAAAATACTTACCGGCTTTTGCCAAAGACTTCATCTACGTATAAGGAGGTGGGAAATGATCCCTCAGGAACGTATTACTGGGATAAAATGTTATGTTCCGTTTTGTCTATCGTTTTTCACTAATCGGCTATTGATGAGATAATATTTTGCTGCTTTGCAGCAAAATATGCAAGCGCAGCTATTGTATGTATAGATAACTAACTATTTACACTAGGTAAGTACTAAAATATATAATTAACTACCTAACTATACAAAAACAAAAGGACACTTAAGCGTCGAAGTACTGGTCCGCATCGCTGTCATCTGGAAACGTGCCCAGAGACTGGCAGCATTGCCACGTTGAATGGCAATGCTAATTATTTGGCCAAAGAACGACCCGGCTCTCTACTGACGTGAAGTGTCGACCGGCAGGCGAGATAATTTCTTAAAATGGAGCCGCGCAATAGGGCCCTGTGAAAATATAAGAGAGAACATGCTCTCTTATATTTTTAATATAATCCTTTGCATAGCCTTTTCTAAAGCAAGCAAGTGTCACCTGCCATCTTATGAGATGAGACTGAATATCAGTTTTTATTCTGAGGTGCTGTATTTTAGAAAAATTCCCACATCTTTGTAACACCGCAACAAGTGCACGCAAACGATCGGAGCTGCTGTTTTATTAGTCTAGACGCGATCTCCAAAAGGCTCCCACAGAAAGGCACACTGCGACAGTGAGACGCGATCCTAGTAGAACAATTTTCATGAAACAGTTTTATAGAGATGGTTCTACTAGAATCGCGTCGCATTATTGCGTCAAGCCTATCTGCGGAAGCCTTAAAGCACGGATAGACTCAAGGAATTTTATCCCCAGGCGTTCTGTTGTTCAAGCGCACTTATGAATTATTAAAAAAAAATCTAAAGAGATTCGTCGCCATTTGCGTATTATATTTCCCGCAGAATGTGTTATTTGAAATTACGTGCAAAGAAATGGGTCTTTCTATTCAGTCTGCTTTCTTGTGTTACATTTGAAAATAGAACACGTACGTAAACTAGTAGCTCCATCATTGTTAGATAATGTTGATAAGAACAGAAAACAGAAGAAGAACTAGGGGGGGATCAAGGGGGGGGGGGGGGAGTGGAGGTGGGGTTCAGGGGATCAGACCGAAATATTTTTTTTCTCTTCTGTTTGCTTACGATTTTGTTAGTGTGCATACACACGAGCGGTACGCGACGACGACAGTGGCAACTGCTACCGTCGACGCGTGTCGACATGCCTCATATTTCCTTTAATCCCGTTGTCCCCGTATGCCATATCCCCGTCACGGGGACAGCGGGGCGTGATTAAATTTATTTCCTGTTGTCCCCATTTTTTTATTTTTTTTGTGGATGGGAAATCATCAAATGACCCCTCCCGCTCTGGGTGGAGCAGAAGGGAGCGTCAGACTCTTACTGACTAAAATCCACCCGTGTTCCTTCCTTAGCCCTTTATGTTCCGGGGCAGCGGGATTGTCCGAAAGGGTTACCGCTGCCCCGGAACATAAAGGGCTAAGGAAGGAACACGGGTGGATTTTAGTCAGTAAGAGTCTGACGCTCCCTGCAGGCTACGGCCCTTGCGGGCCCCTTCCTTGTGATGCTGACATCTCTTTGAGGCGCGCGTGGAACACGTGCGCGCCATCCGGCACGGGCCTGGTCCTGATCGGACGGAGAGTTACCCATTACTCTCCGCGCGCAGGCCCGCGCCTACGGTGGCCGGGAGTCTTCCCGCGGCTCCCGACGCCCGGAGCGTCTCCCGCGGCGGCTGGAACGTGAGGCTCTCTCCCTCAACCGTCCCGCCACCTCCTTCGCTAGCATGACTGCTTCGCAGAAGGAGGTGACTGCCTCCCACTCCCTCTTGCCCCGGACCGTGGCTTGAACCAGGGCCGGGCGCGAGAGGTCGCCGCCGCTGCCGATCGCCTCTACGAGAACACGGCGGTGCTCCGCCCAAGTGGGGCAGACCTCCACCGTATGCTCCTCCGTGTCCTCTGGGCGATCTCGCGATCCGCCCGATGGTGTGCAGGAACCTCCCGAAACACCCGTGTCCGGTGAGGACCTGCGTCAGGCGGTAGGTGAGGGCGCCGTGGCGCCTATCTAGCCACTCCTCAAAGAGGGGTCTTATCGCCACTATCGTGGCGTGCCCTGCGCTGGGTTGCGACAGTCGCTCTTTCCATGCCGCCATGAGATCGCGCCGGAAGTCAGTCTGCTCCGCCGCGATTTGCCGCGGCAGCAGAGTTTCCCCCCGGCGTAGTGCCTCCGCGCCCCACTCGTACAGGCGCGCGAGGACTATTGCCCCCAGATCCCATGGCGGCAGTCCGGCAAGGAAGCTTGCCGCCTCGCACGAGATCGTGCGGTACCCACGGATCAGGCTTACGGCTACCACCTTCTGGGGCACGTTCAGATAGTGAACGGCTCGCCGCCGCAGTGAACGCGCCCACACCGGTGCCCCATACGGGGCAATTGCCCGCTCGACCCCCGCGTAAAGCCTCCGGCATGAGGCGTTTAGTCCCCTCAGGTTGGGCAAGAGCCACTTGAAGGCGGCCCCGGCCCGTTCCAGTTTCGGAGCCAAACGTCGGTAATTACACAATTATTAACACACAATTACACAATTATTTCCTTTATTTAACTAAATACATATAAATTATATTTTTAAATATTAGAATATAAAAAATATAAAAACATTTAAAAATATAAAAAATAGTAAACCACCGGTATCGGGAACAGGGTCCAAGCTACCGGCGGTCAGGGCTCCAGAGAGAGGAACCTCCTAACAATGCGAGCCGTGTCCAGAAGTACTGCTTTCTGAATCAAGCCCTTGATCCAGCCGCTCAACGAGAGCCTCCTCAGATGTTGGTCGAGGCTCTTGGCTATTAATCCATTGGCTGTCACGACTATCGGCACAATGATCGCTGAGTCCACATCCCACATGTCGACAACCTCGCGAGCCAAGTCAAGATACTTGATTTGTTTATCTTTCTCGGCTTTCACGAGGTTCTCATCATGCGGGATGGTTATGTCAACAATCATTGCGCGCCGCTCTGATCGATCCACCACCACTATATCAGGCTTATTGGCAACAATAGTCCTGTCAGTGATGATGGATCGATCCCAATATAATGTGATATTGCCATTTTCGAGAACTGGGTCGGGCACATACCTGTAGTACGGCACCTCCGATTCCACAAGGCTGTATTTCAGAGCAAGTTGCTGATGGATTATCCTGGCTACAAGGTTGTGTCTATGCAAGTACTCTCCGTTAGCCAGACGAGAACACCCGGAGATAATATGCCTGATTGTTTCTCCCGGCCGGTGACATGCCCGACAGATGTCAACCGTGCCGTCTTTCACAATAAATCTCCGGTAATTATTCGTCATCATAACTTCGTCCATAATTGCACAGACAAAACCTTCGGTTTCTCCAAAGAGGTCACCGAAACGTAGCCAGGCTACGGACGCTAGTAGGTCTACATCAGGTCCATGTAGCGCCCGGAAAAAGCGTCCGTGAAGCTCCTTACTCTGCCATACCTCCATGCGATCATTAGTGTCAAGTACTACTGGCTTGCACCAGTTCTCTTTAGCCAAGGAGAGCGGAGTGAGGCCCTTGTCGACCGTGACTACATCTCGATCCATCCCCACGTCGGTTTCTAGGAAATATTCAGAAATAAATAATTGTGTAAATATATATAATATATATATTTACACAATTATTATTATTATTAATTTTACATTTGGCTAACGGGGATAACGAAAAGTAAACGAAAACTTAACAATAAACATGTCATTAAATTAGTTTAAGATTGTGTACTTACCTATTTTTTAGGCAAAATTGAGGGCATTATCATTCACAATAATCTACTATTTCGATCAAATTCATTATATAAAAAAATCCTACTTGAAAACAAGGTCTAAACCCTTTATATTAATCTACCGGGTACCAAGACTAATCTACTTATATTCCATTGTATGTTAACTGTTAAAAAAGAAAAAACGGGGACTGTGGGCAATAATTTTTACTTATTTTATTTAACTATATTAACGGGGACAGTGTACGGGGACAACGGGAAGTATTTTTAAATATTTAATTGAAGTACCGCTGTCCTCGTAGGACGGGGACCACACGGCGTACGGGAACACCGGGAATAAACCGCCTATTTGAGCACCGTACTCAAATACACGAGCGATATGTTGTCGACAACCGTCGCGACGGTTGCAGTTGCCTCTGGGGTTGTAACGTAGTCTACGATGGACTATATAGTAGGTATAACTAACCTGGACAACCCCCACTCTTTCCCTTATCAAGTATTTATTGTGCAAGATCTGGAAACAGAAATGATGATAATCATTTATCAATTTTTTTATCAGTAGAAAGCGCTTTCCGAATTGGGGGCAGTACCCCCAATTCGGAAAACGCTTTGAGCATTGGAATTTAGTTTCGACTGACGCTGTTTTTAACCTTATCTTTTATCATAATCGTGTGGTGTAAATACTATTTGCTAATTGTCTATGTTTACTATTTAATATTTTAAAAGGAAGTAGATAATTACTCATTGTCAGCTGTCATACCATCTGCAATTTTTATGCAATAAAACCATATATCACTAATGGTTTCTTTCTTTCGTATCAATTTATTGCATAATTAAAAACGCAGTGAAGAAAGGCAATGGCTTCTATTGCGCGATTGCTCAGGCCTGAAAAGTTCGACGCGGATCCGGGGACTCCAACCGCTGACCTAAAATATCGGCACTGGAAAGAAACATTTTTGAACTATCTATCAGAAGAAACGGAAGAAGTCAAGATTCCAGATGGAACAAAGCTAAAAATTCTTTTCAATAATGTGTCTCCTAACGTTTACTCGTTTATCAGGGAGACAAAAGAATATGCGCACGCTTTACGCCTCTTAGATAAAATTTACCTGAAATCGAAGAATGAAATCCACGCTCGATATGTACTATCTTCAACGAAACAAAAGCCTGAAGAAACAGTGGCAGACTATATACGCACGTTACAACAACTAGCGTTTGAGTGCTCTTTCAAATCTGTTTCTGCTGAAGAATATCGAAACGAATATGTTCGTGACGCTTTCATTGCGGGCTTAAGTTCTCAAAAAATTCGTCAAAGGCTACTTGAAAATTTAGAAATAAGCCTAGAAGAAGCATGCAATCAGGCCATGTCTCTCGAAATGGCTGAAAAGAATTCTAATGAGTATCAAACTGCAAAGGAACTCTACCAAATCGAAAACACAAATGAAACGGAAAATATTTCCAATCTGGCTGCGGCAACATCACGTAAACGCTGCTTTTTCTGCGGGGGAAATGTTCATCAGAGAATAAAATGTCCGGCTTTTCACGTAACTTGTCAAAACTGCGGAAAGAAAGGCCATTTCGCCAAAGTATGCAGAAGCGGAAACGCCTTAGATAAGCCAGTTAGCAACGCTGTAGTGCAACCAAAGGAGCCAGAAGCATCAGCAATTTTAGCAGCATCTCCAGCTAGTTTACAGAAGACTACAGTTTCAATCACTGTCAATAACCATAAAGCTGATGCCTTGATTGATAGTGGAAGTTCTACAAGCTTTATTGATAAGAACTTCGCTTTATCGCTAAACTTGAAACGCCATCCATGGAAAGAAACGGTAACACTAGCTTCAAATAAACGAACTTCACTCGTAGATGGATTTTATTACGCAACAATCAAGTTAAGCGAGCACATTTACAAGGAGAAGCCTCTTTATGCCTTGGAAGATCTTTGTGCTGATGTGATAATTGGTCATGATATTCTAAGGGACCATTCATCAGTTGAAATCAAATTCGGAGGCTCGGCAAAACCCCTCAAGATATGTAACGTTATGGAAGCTACGGTGCCTCCTGTATCACTTTTCAGCAACCTTTCAAGTAATATTAAACCCATGGCTATAAAGTCAAGAAAACATTCTGAAGCTGATAATCAATTTATAAAAGACGAAATCAATAAACTCTTAAAAGACAGAGTTATCGAACCTAGTAATTCGCCATGGCGAGCTCAAGTCTTGGTCACTGGAGGCATAACGCATCGCAAACGTCTAGTCATTGACTACTCATTAACGATCAACAAATTTACTGAACTGGATGCGTACCCTTTACCAAACATAGAATCGATCGTAGCGAAGGTAGCACAATACAATTTTTTCAGTCAAATTGATTTACGAAGTGCATATCATCAAGTGCCTATCTTGCCGACTGAGAAAAAGTATACAGCTTTTGAAGCTTGTGGTAAGTTGTACCAATTTACACGTATACCATTTGGAGTCACAAACGGGGTCGCTGCATTCCAAAGAACACTTCATTATATTATTAATAAAGATAAACTGGCAGGTACTTATTCGTATTTGGATGACGTCACAATTTGTGGCAAAACAGCAGCGGAACATGATCTGAATTTGTCTCGATTCATGGAGGTTGCGGCAAAATACAATCTCACTCTTAATGAGGAAAAATGTACATACAGGCAAGAGTCTATAAAATTGTTGGGTTACAAAATTGAAAAAAATACCGTTCGACCAGATGATGACCGCCTTAGTCCTTTATTAAACTTGCCCATTCCAACTGACTCGCGATCACTTAAAAGAACACTAGGCATGTTCGCACATTACTCGAAATGGATTCGGAATTTCTCTGAAAAGATCAGCCCCTTGACTAAAGTTTCTGAATTTCCCCTTGGAAAGGACGCCGTTGATTCTTTTCAAAAACTAAAAACGGACATAATGGAATCAGCTTTAACCGTCATAAATCAGAACGAAATATTCACCGTTGAAACTGATGCTTCGGAACACTCTATTGCAGCTTCCCTGTCTCAGAACGGCCGCCCAGTAGCTTTTTTTTCCCGTTCACTCAACATTTCCGAACGCCGACATTCCTCAATAGAAAAAGAAGCAAGCGCTATTGTTGAATCTGTAAGGAAATGGCGGCACTACCTCATTGGTAAACATTTTTTATTAATAACTGACCAACGATCTGTATCTTTCATGTTTAACCAATCACATAACAGCAAAATCAAAAATGAGAAGATAGAGAGGTGGCGTCTTGAGCTGTCAAATTATAAATATGACATAATCTACCGTCCGGGTAAAGATAATATTACGGCTGATACCCTCTCCCGTGTGTGCTCAAGTATGACTACGAACAGACTGAACGAGTTACATAATATCTTAGGACATCCCGGTATCGTGCGAATGTTTCACTGGATAAGGTCTAAAAATCTGCCTTACACTGTAGACGATGTCAAGAAGGTGACATCTGAGTGTCGTATTTGCGCAGAAATCAAACCTAGATTTGTTAAAAAGCAGGGAACGCTCATAAAAGCAACCACTCCATTCGAAAGACTCAACATCTACTTTAAAGGACCTCTACTTACCAACACTCAAAATCGCTACGTCTTGACAATTATAGATGAATATTCAAGATTCCCATTTGCCTACCCAACCAAAGATGTGTCTGCTAGCAGCGTTATTAAATGCTTGAAGGACTTATTCTGTACTTATGGTGTTCCACAATATATCCATTCAGATCGTGGAGCAGCCTTCATGTCTAACGAATTACGGAACTATTTGGTAACAAATGGAATCGCATGTAGTCGAACCACGCCTTATAATCCACAAGGGAATGGTCAAGTAGAGCGTTTAAACGGTACCTTATGGAAAACAATAAAGCTATGCTTGAGAACTAAAAATCTTGAAACAGATAGCTGGGAGCAAGTCTTACCATACGCTCTTCATTCAATCCGTTCATTGCTGTGTACGGCTACTAATGCCACACCCCATGAAAATTTTTTTAGACATACACGGCGATCTGCAAATGGGGAATCAATGCCTACATGGCTTTTGGAGCCAGGACCTGTACTGATGCGTAAAAATCATAAAACCTCAAAATACGATTCCGAAGTGGAAGAAGTGGAGCTTGTGGAAGCTAATCCATCTTATTCTCACGTAAGATTACCGGATGGCCGTGAAACTACTATATCAAACCGACAGTTAGCACCGCTTCCACTGCCGTCGCTAGAGAGTGAATCCGAATCTGAAGATCATTATGAGGATGCCGAGGGTGAAACAGAGATACCTCTGGTCCAAGAATTTATAACAGCTGAGAACTCTCACCAACACGAGAGTACAGCAACTCGGCGCTCCACAAGAGAGAAGAGGGCTCCAGTCCATCTTCAGGACTACGTTCTCTGACGCGGGGGTGAATGTGGTGTAAATACTATTTGCTAATTGTCTATGTTTACTATTTAATATTTTAAAAGGAAGTAGATAATTACTCATTGTCAGCTGTCATACCATCTACAATTTTTATGCAATAAAACCATATATCACTAATGGTTTCTTTCTTTCGTATCAAATCGCTCTCATTCCTTCTTTCTGTTTAAAGTATTTTTCTCTCTCAGATTTGCCTTCGCTCGCCAAATCCAGAAAAATGATTCTGCCATTGATCTTATTACAGAGTCATTCCGTATTCACATTGGATGGTTGCCCCTCATCTTGCGATGTTCGGTGACATCTTCAATTGCCGGTGTCTGCTCCACTGAGCGTGTCTATACCGGATTGTATTTACTGTCTTGAGTTACGGAAGAGATCTCACTGAATAATATTGTTTTGCAAAAGATGCTATTACTCGTATTTTCTGGATTTTTTATGATCGTGAATCTCTTTAGGCTGTCAGTTTTAGCCACAGAACAGATAAAAGAGGTTAGGTTTTTTTTTCTGTCGTTATCAAAGAATAAAATGGAATGTACTCTGTGGTTATCTGTAATTTAGTGTCATTTGTGTACTGTACAAGTTCTTGTAGAAAATAATTGTAATGTTATTCTCGTTGGGTAATCCTTAAAATAAATTATAAGAAATAATTATTAATTAATAAGCAATAATTATTACTTTTGTCTTATATTAAAGCATATTTAATAAAAGATAAAAGTACTATTACAAGAGATACTTATATCAAAAGCAAAATAAGCAAAAGCAAAAAAAAAAAACAAAATGAGGCAAAAGGAGTATGTAAGGATCATAGCAGGTGCGTTCTGTAGTTTCTGCCGACCCCTATATAGAGAAGACGCGAGACGTGGTTATGTTTATGTTATGTGTACCTATATTGTATTAAAATTGTATTAAGGCTCCTTCAACGCGAATCGCGAGCGGTGCCTTTGTGTCGCGTGCGATTCGCGTCGTATGTCGCGCCTGTTTGCAGTAGCCTTTAGGTATTAACTCCTCAGAGAGCCTATGCCACAATTATGCTGATACGATGTAAATCAGTTTGATTCCTCTAGGCGCATCCTGATTGGTCAGTGCTGTCGCTTGATTGACAAGTAGAAACGTGACTGATAATTTTTATTGTAACATCTTGCATACCATGTGTTTTAGACAAATAAATAATCTTTATCTTTATATCTTTAGAGCCTGCCAGCATTATTGACAGCTTGGAGCTGTTCCGTTTCAATAAATGTTATCGACAGTGTAGAATCCTGTTGATTCCGTATTTATGTTGAATATATCACACTTCACTGGCTCACTACCACACCAAGCGCCATCGTTTAAAGCCGCTTCACCTTGTCTGTTTCCCGCCATTCCTTGTGACTGACAGATGACATAAATGACAGCAGCTACCCCGCTTGTGTGAATGAGACAGTGTTTACATATCTATTTAACACACAGACAGGTAAAAATGATGAGCTTTTCAGGGAGTGGAAATCAAACTCAACTTAAATTCAAATTCATAGCATTTATTTCAACTAAACTATTGACACAGGCATTTTGAATTGGCTTGGGATTAGTCAGTCAGAAACATGAAGCTATTTGCCCATTCCAAAGCGTAGTAGTGTGGGTCCTGTGGAGATTAACGGGCAAGAAACTTCATGGACTCTCTTTTATATAAAAATATTGTTATATCTAAAAATTATAGGTAACAGTACCTTCAGACAACAGCACATCAAACTACTACAAGCTGTCAAATTTATTTAATAGATTTTCAACTTTATCGCTAAAGTATAAGGTTCAAAGTTGATTGGGAAAATTTAACAGTTTCGAGTAGCTTGATGTGCTGGCGTCTATACATAATCTAACTTTAAGTTGTCAGGATGATTCGATTCTTCATCTAATGAAGGCTCTCTCTTTTCTACGAGTGTATGTGATATGGATCGGATCGGAATAACTTAATATTTCAAATAAATTATGTTAAGTTTTTAAGTTCTCTACATTTGAAATGGTGAGGAAAAATACGTACCAGATTCCCTACAAAAAATTTTAAGTTACGAAATATATTTTTCATCAGTAATTACCACCATACATAGCAACTCGTTGTATGTACTGACATTTATTATTCTCGATAAATAACCTCATAATAACACCTGACGCCACATAAACGATAAGATTCTGAACTAGTTCGTACATTCTGAATGAACTATGTATTTAGTTCATTCGTTCTTTCGGAGCGATCCATTTGAGCTGTCAGAAACTCCCGCTAACTCTGTTATTAATAATATTCTTAACATAATAAAATCTAAGGTCTTTTTCTGGCTGTATTGGATATGTCAAGAACGTATTGTATGTACAAATACGTTAGTAACATACCGAAAGGGTTAAACAGAAGTATACCTTAGTACTAAGTATGCTTCTTGCTTAATTTCTCGATGTCATTAACACGCTTCCTTTTCTGCATTTTTGTTTTGTTAAAACACACTCGAAAAAACATTTTAGTCTGTACCTACGAGAAAGAGGTGAAGAAGATCTAGCGGGGTATCAAAGGGGGGGGATGGAGGGGGGGCTTAGGGGATCAGACCGGAATAAATCGGTGCGCAGTGGTGAAGCACTGTAACGTGAATGACAAGCGGAGTTTTAGAGTACGAATACCTGGCTATAATAAATGTGCTATGTGGTGCTGGGTTATATATACTACATGTGTAAATAAGTTTATTATTTCAGGTTGTTAATCTCTTCGAACAAAGCACTTCGTATAATTATGATCGAACTTCACGTACAAGTAAGTTCGTTTAATCAGCAAATACGTTTAAGTCACATGGGGCGAGAATATTGCCAGCCACCGGGCTCAGATTGATCATGAATCAGACTTTGGGTTACTACTGAGAAATTCCGCTTTGCTCGACGCAACAGAAACCAGGACCACATGCTCAATAGGTTGCTGTGACAAACGAGGCCCTGCTTAGTTTGGGAGTCAACGGTTAAACCAAAAATAGTGATGTATAAACTGAATCTGTGTTAATATGAAATGACTGTATGTCATCACCTTTCTTTTTGCCAATAAAAAACTTTTTGTATATAAATCTTGTTTTTATAATAGTATTTTCAGGCTTTTCAAACAAAACATAACTTCACGCCTGTGTTAATCGAACGTTAAGCAGAAGTGTACCTATAGGTAGTACAGACGCCAGCACATCAAGCTACTAAAATCTGTCAAATTTCTTTAATAGATTTTCAACTTTATCGTATAGAGAGGAGGCCTGTGTCCCAGCAGTGGGAACATTATAGTCTGATTATATTGCTAAAACATTAGGTTCAAAACTGATTACATAAAAATAAAAAAATAAATAAAAAAATAAAATAGTGAGCTGGGAGCGGTCCTATTGCAATAGGCTTGTCAAATGAAAAAATCGAATTAGTCCGTCAGTTAGATTATCAAAAAAATATTTGACCCGTATTTTTTCTTTTGTTACGTAAACCAAAATTGACGAAGATACGACGCTTTTAAAATTCTCAATACGTCACACCTTGGTATAATTTTTAGTGCGTTCTGACCTCACGAGCCCCCACTCCCGAGTTTTGATGCGTTTTATCTTTGTCAATATTCATTGATTTACAAAAACAAAAAATACGTGTCCATTATTTTCCAATACTCTAACTGACGGTCTAAATAGCTTTTTAATTTATTGATGGTGGAAACTAGCCTATTGCGTATTCAAACAGAATGTCTTACTAAATTAATGGAAATTGCGTCAATTGGTTAATCTATCAGAAATTGTGGTGTAAATGCTTTAGTATTGGACGGTGCGTTTTGGACATTCAATGATTGTGGTTGAAATCCTGCATAGTGACAAATATTTGATGCTGCCTGGAGACAAATGTTTGATGCGACTGATGTTGTGGGCACAATCCATTATGTAATCTACGTAGAAATTGCAAATGCGGGATTGTAATTGTGTGATTTATTATTGACTAGCTGTGCCCATGTCTTCGTTCGCGTGAATGTCGGGAAAAAAAAATGTATCTCTTTACACATATCCCCTTATTAATAAAAACGTAATATATCAGATGAATAGTTACACACCTATTTCTCTCTTACAGTCGTCAGTAATTTGACTTTCGAAAAAAGAAGACAAAGCGTTGTAGAATTATTTTTAAAAATAAAAGTTATATCTGTTACTCGTTATAATGTCACTTGTCTGTCAGTGAAAGTCCCGTTATAAATGTTTTTTTTGTTAAAGTACCGTATTTACTTTCATGTATATTTATCTACTTTCATAGTAAAAAGCTGTTATTTTGACATTACAAACAGACACTTACATTTTATTTATTTGTATGTAGGTTTGATAAGGCTAAAATAAAGAAGATATATTTTCGCCATAAAATAGGCAATGCTTCTTGTGATAGGTCAATAGACTAAGATATTATGTCAAGAGGATAATGGACATTTGATAGAAGTCTCCAGCCAGTCTATGCTTGAAACGAAATACCAATGGGGATAAAAACTGCCACTTATTGCTCATTTCAGATGTCGCTACTATCTCACGTCTAAGAATTTGACAGCTGGCTGTCACTATCCTTAGTGCATGACTCATAATGCGAAGCATTAGAGAGTGCTTTACGATCGCTATTTTTTTGTCTCCTTTCTGAAACTGTTTCTATTGTTATACTACTGCTAGTACATAGAACCTACTTAATTTATATACCATGTATAGATAATTTAATGGATATTAAATAGGTACTTTTCAATTTTTCAAAAATTGATTTAATGCAGTAGACACGAAAACACATCAAATAAAAAAAAACCGTCAATCAAGTGTGAGACCTGAAAACAGCTGAAGCTTGCGAAAAAATCAATTGAGTTAATGTTTTTTTTAATATATTCGTTTCACCCATAGGAAGAACTTATTAAACGGTTCGTTTATTCAAAATAGTTTAATTTTAATTAATAAAAAACTAAATAATATGATATCTATATCCATGGTTTTTATACCATCAAATGAGTAATATGAGTCGTGCACTTTTGGATTTTCCAATTTTTTTGTTTCTTGTAAACAAGCGACTTTTTTTACGCATAATTAATCAATATGTCCAATTGCGCAGCTGTTGACTGCAAAAATACGGGGACCCATGTATTTGCCAAAGATGAAAAAAGACGAAAACTGTGGCAGAAAATCCTCCGAAAAAAATTAGAAACCCTATATTTCGTCGAGATCATGTGCTGTCTTTTTAAACCTGAACTCTTTTCTGGGCGAATTTCGTAAACAGGTGATGCTCCCAAGAGAACTAAGTTCATTTTCATTAACTACAAGCACTTGTGGTGTGATATTATGTAAATTATAGTAAAGAAGTGTGTGTGTGTGTGTTTATATTACCTAAGAACAGTGCTAGTTGGTTTTCATCTTCGATGAGGTTATTCATGTTGTACAAAGGCCAGCACATCAAACTACCCCAATTTGTCAAATTTCTTTGATAGATTTTCAACTTTATTATAAAGGAATATTAATTGGGAAAATTTGACAGATTGGGGTAGCTTGATGTGCTGGCCTCTGTACATCCCCAGTTTTCAATAATGAAAAATAAAAAAAAGTAACATAAAATATCCTATAAATTATAAAATGTTCATATTTTATTTATAAACTACAGCTGCTTTTTTAGCAGTGGTAGAGAGGTTCCCTTTTCCTTAGCCCATACATATTGATCTAGTTTTCGTTTAATTTGTGATCGACACAAAATAAACATAACAATGGCGGTTTGTAGACGGTGAACAGTGCTGCCATCTATGACGAACTTTCAGTTTTTAACCCCATCGTGTATATGGTTGTGATTATTGTGTGGTACATATAGGTACTTTTTCGACCGTTCATAAAACCAGCCTATTTGGGAACTCTTGATCGGAAGTATATTTGAAAAAAAAAAACACATTTATTTGAAAGAATTTGTTTTCACCAAAACCCTTGTCGCCCAATACTTTAAATCAAACATAATTAAGTTGAAGGGTAAACGCGTGAACTCTGGGTTCTGTTGGGTACACTTGAGGTTGAGGAAGAACCCTGCAGACACGGGAACAATGCACAACAGGATCGATGACGCGGCACGATTTAATGAGATCCACTACTTAGGGTTGTCGCGAGAGCAAAAAAATTTTTTTAAATAAATTTATTTATTTTATTATTTATGTACACACGGCTACACATCAAGCTATACAAAACCAGTTTACGCTGGTCTCGCATCGTACGGAAATCCTATACAATGTGAGATCAGCTTATACTGGAAATGTATAGCTTGATGTGTAGCCGTGTGTACACACAGTAAAATACATAAAAATATGACATAATTATAATTAATAATTAATTAAAAATTAATCAATAAATAATAATAATAATTAAATAATAATAATAATTAAATAATAATAATAATTAAATAATAATAATGATTAATTTTATAGCACTCTGAGACCTCAACCCGCACATAAGTCACGCTTTTCTGTGACTTAAGTAGTCCTTTTTTACACAGAAAAGCGTGACTTATTAAGTGACAGTCTAGGTCACACGAGCTATAAAATTGTATACGATAGGTACGTGTTTTCTTAAGTCGCACGTATCGTAACGCACCTATTAGTAGTAGGTAGGTACCGTGCAAGTATTTATAATTATGTACACTATTACATACAAAGAAAGATACAACGTGTCACGTTAAATGCGCAAAACCTCATACACCCCAATTAGAGCATTGAGTTAAAAGCATAATACAATGATCAAAACTATTTTTTTTTAAAGCTAACTATTATTATTAAGAAAATCGTGTTGATCCTAGCATTACTATATGCATTCAAAATTGAGTCTTATTGCCTTAAATAAGACTTAATTTTTTTTGGCTAAATCGGCGGATAGTATGGCAATATACATAATTTTGAAAAAAAAAAACTTACATTTACTGCTACATTTATTACAAGTTACTGAAATCGATTCTGTAGTCAATTATGAACAAACTTTTTTCAGGTTTTGCGCATTTAACGTTACACGTTGTATATATACACCCGACTTCAGAACCTCCTACTTTTTTGAAGTAGGTTAAAATATATTCTTAGTTACATTCATGTCTGTCATATTTTAAAAAATTATTTTGAATGAATAATACCTAACTTAACTAAAACTATATACAAACCAAAATATAGTGTCGAAAAATTCATCCGCATCGCTGTCGACTGGTAATGTACGCACGGCTACACATCAAGCTATACATAACCAGTATAAGCTAACTTCTGATTGTACGAAAATCCTATACAATGCGAGGTCAGCTAAAACTGGAAATGTATAGCTTGATGTGTAGCCGTGTGTACCCAAGAGACTGGCGGCGTTACCACGTTGTATGGCAATGCTTAGCCTCTAGCCAAGGTAAAAGCCAGCCCTTTGTGTATAGTTTTAGTTCAGATAGGATTTAATTTTGTTATTTTTATTAATTAATTAGGTACCTACTACTTGTTTTTAGGGTTCCGACCTCCAAAGGAAAAAACGGAACGCTTATAGGATCACTTTGTTGTCCGTCCGTCCTTCTTCTGTCCATCTGTCTGTCAAGATCCTATATCTCGGAGTTGAAATTAAAACCATATACTCAAGTCTGCGGTCCCTTGAAGCTGTGAAAAAATCAATCTTATAAGGTAACGTAAAAAAAAGATACGGCCGTTTATGCCGCAAAAAACGTACCTATATTTCGATACTCTCAAGAGAATCAAAATGTATAGGGTACTTCCCGTTGACTTAGAATCATGAAATTTGGCAAGAAGCAAGGTCATGTAGCACAAATTAAGGAAAAAACCAAAAACCGTAAATTTGTAGTTACATACCTACCTACTTTGTACGGAACCCTCGGTGCGCGAGTCCGACTCGCGCTTGATAGATTTTTTTTTAATAATAACTACTTATACTTACTATTTTTAATAGTTTACTGGTGTTCTACAAGACGAAAAAGTGCATGTGTGCAAGTGTATGTATTTACAGTGTTTTCTAAGTAGTGACGCGAAGTTATCGCGTTCAATTCCCAGGCGAGTTCATATTGCTTCTAGATCGGTGTCAAAACTTCGTCTATAAGTCTCTAAGCAAATAATTTTGGAACAAAATAATGATTGTCCTAATCAATTTGTTTTATAAGATCTTTTACAAAAAGTTATAAGTGTACGCATGACAACAAAATCAAGCTATGATTTTCCAGTATAAGCCGACCTCTCATTGTAGGAGACACCTATACAATGCGAGGTCAGCTAAAACTGGAAAATTGCTTGATATGTATATGTAATGTACATATATATATTGGTATCCTATGTAGGAGTTGTAAAGTTTCACACTCGCACGCGCCGTGCCGGAATCCAACCAACCGTAGCTAGTGACGTCATAAAGTCACTCATCCGAGCACAATGAGTTGGTGATTGTGGACAAAGCCTCCTATACTTTACGAGTAATGTTAAACACACGTGCATTTATTTGGCATCCACTGGGAACTTAACTGTTCTGCTAGAAAATAATAAGAACTATGGTAATGATAAGCTTAAGAATGATGTGATAAGACAGCTGTGCGGTTTCAAAACCGCTGTCTTATCACATCATTCTTAAGCTTATCATTTCCATAGTTCCTTAGTAAAAAGTTTCCATAGTAAATGATGAATGAAAGGCGGCTATAGTACATTACTGCAGCGGCCAGCAAAAGAGGCATTGATGGACGAACTCTTTTCTCAAATAATGCGCGGAAATTAAAACTAAGTAGTACCTAGGCAGAACATTTTATTTGAAAATACAATTACTTTTCAAAATCAATGAGGAACAACGAACAGCAATAATTTTTCTCGCGTTAAAGTGTTATTTTTTTTTTGTCCAGCTGTTCTTGAGTTATAAATGGTGTAACTAAACCGACTTTGTTTATTTATAGACTATAGATGTATGGAAATATGAATAAAAACTTTTTGAATACGGTGCGTAGCGACCCTACTTCCATTAAAAGCCGATGAGCCACACTCTGCATTTTCAACGAGAAACGTGACAAAGTTATTCGAGGGCCAAGATAATGACTTTGCACGCCACACTGGACCTCAATGGCGCGTTTTTTATCAGTAGGTACCTAAAAATCTTTATTTTAAATTAAACGAGTCCTTTGATATTGAATTTGTATTAGAAAGACTTTACTGATTAAGAAGCAAACAACGTCTGCAAAAGCTTGTACGCACGGCTACACATCAAGCTATACGTAACCAGTATAAGCTGCCTTCTGATTGTACGAAAAACCTATACAATGCGAGGTCAGCTAAAACTGGAAATGTAGAGCTTGATGTGTAGCCGTGTGTACAGACGTTAGACGCCAGCACATCAAGCTACTACAATCTGTCAAATATTCTTTAATACATTTTTAACTTTAGAGTTGATTGGGAAAATTTGACAGTTTCGGGTAGCTTGATGTACTGGCGTCTGGGTAGTATTTAAACGCAAATCAAATCCTATTTCTATGCAATAAGATTCCGAATTCCCATCAAAATTACTGATTGCACAGCAAAATATTCAACTCAAAATATCACTAAACACACTACAGTTTATTTTCGCCGCGTACAGCGATTTTTACGTCAGGTCGACAGAGCCCCGCTGCGCGGGGCTCCTATTTCTGTCTGCATGGTTTAAAAGAACCTAACCAAACCGAACCTCGGGGTGCCCCTGACGTCGTTTAGTATTATGCGAATTAAATTGAAATTTGAAATAAAATATGGAAAATTTGCTGTGCAGTCAGTATTTGTGCTATGTATGTAGTATTTTTGTACAAAAATAAATTTAACTGTATTGCATTATGAGGAAAAAAGTAATGTCATATTGATGCATAATTTCGAATTATCTGCAGTTTGAGTTTTGTTAAACATTTAGTTTTTAGTTGAAGTATATTATATTTAGGCGATTATTTATTTGATATGCAATTTATAATATCCCCTGGCGTCTGTACAATTTGTGGTTCTGTAGCTTCAACAAATAATTAAGTACCTATTTAGGAAAATCTCGAAAGATTTTTGTCGAAATCTATGCGTAGACGTGTATTTCAAAAACATTTAGATAGATGTATCTTAAATAATATACCAACGTTGACGACATAGCTCATAGAATAAGCAAACTGACGCGGCAATGGGCCGTCCATATTAGCCGTAGAACCGATGACCGTTGGTTGGGGAGACCGCAAATCGGCAAACGTAAGGTAAGACGCTCTAGGCTCGGTGTAGTGACGATTCTCGCAAAGTGGCTGGTAGCAGCTGGATGAGAGTTGCCGAGAATTGAGCTAAATGGCGTGCACTTGGAGAGGCCTATGTCCAGCAGTGGACTGCTGTAGGCTGATGATGATGATGATGAAAGGACATAAGTCTAAAATCGCCAACTCCTCTTTAGCAAGTCTGGTGATCGATTCTCGTGCTGAGATGAGTATATTCGACTGATATTATTATTTATATCTGTACATTCTATCTCGTTGATCATTGGAGAATCGCCATAGAGACCTAAATATATCAAACCTCAAAAAATAAAAAAAAAATAAGATTGATTCAACAAAAAGTTTCAGGCTTTTAAATCAATTTTCGAACGCAAATTCGGTGAATTTTCAAAAATGTCAGGAGGCAAAGTCGAATCCATGAGGGTAGAAGAAACTATTGGTGATACAGCCCAAAGCTAGGGCCCCACGAGGCTGTAGTTTTGGGGGACAAACTTTATTATCTTGCAGTACAAGATATTAGATATGGAACGTGGACGGCTCTGAACGTGTCTATCAATGTCCCAAGTTTCAAGTGCTTTAGATTAGGTTTAGTTCAATAGTTAAATTGGATGACGTTTACTTTGGCGAAGACAGCAAAGATTGATTATAAGTTTTGCCATTTCTTGGTTGATATTAGAATTGAATTGAAGGTCTTTTTTAACCGGCTTCAAAAAAGGAGGTTCTGTATTCGACCCGTATGTATGTATCACGGAGCACAAAACCGTATTTATCTATGTTTGTATTTCTGCGATTTTCTCAAAAACTAATGAAACAATTTTGATAATTCTCATTAAAAGATCGCTTTTAGCGATAAGACCGCCCATTGTGTCACCCTTTGCAAAAGTTCTATATTTATGTCTGTAATTTATAATGGTGTACATAATAAAGAGTATTCTATTCTATTCTATTCTATTAACTCTCTACAGACTTTCAGGAAGGTTTTAGTATATGTATAATACATTGGGTGACTATTCTCATGTACGAAGTTATATGCATAAATGTACTGCATCTCCGGCATTTCTATGCGAATTTTGATGATTTTTCTAGTCGATGTTTTCAATTCTTCAATGCACTAGTGTTAATTGAATTTGTGTGGGGTAGGTACAACCAAAAAGTGAAAAATACTAACTTTTTTACAAAAAAAAAAAAAAAAAAACATCTGACTTCCAAGAAAACACAACAAAGTGAAAAATAACGTTAATATCGGAAGTCGGTGTCAAAAAATGAAAATGCGGAACCAACGACACCAACTTCCAAAATTAAAGTTAGCTTTCACTTTGTTGTGTTTTTTTTTTGAAGTGGGATGTTTTTTTTATAAAAAAGTTTTTTAATTATTAACATAAAGTTGCAGAATGGAAGTGCAAGAATGGGCTTATTCTGCAAGTTTTCCCTTCTTTTGGTAATCAATTTAATGCAATTCGAAGTCATTAATCAGTTATTTTATTCGTGTTTATAATTTCTTACAAATAGAAATTTGTCAGTAACTTGAAAAATTTTGCAACATTTTGTCCCACGTAAAAATCTCTTGCAATCTCTTCGGAATCGCACTTAAATGTTACAATTCTAGAATCCTATCTGGACAAAATGTTTCCACTATACAATTTCCGATTCTTAAGAACATTTTTGATTACAACACAAACCACATTGTGTTGCCAATACCGCTTGAAAACCTATTCAATCCGTTAAAAGGTCCCGATATGTATTGTTACATATTTAGAATCCACTCCGAAAGGCAAAAAGGTTTTTGTATTTTTACGTCAAGTAGCTTATTAGGCAGGTTCTTTTTTAAAAAAGGTTGCTTTTGCAATTTGGCTTAGAAATTCAAGTGATTTGGCTAATATGCGCCCTTATTTTTCCTGCGAAATTTTTGGTAAATATCGGCTAATTTAATAGCTGTAAAGAATAAATTGGGTAAGCTGCTGTACTTTGTACTTATGTTATCTTTAAATCCTAATATTTTTATTACATAATTTTGCATCGCAGCCAGTCGATAGACCGTTCCAGAACCTACCTAAGTTATTATGTGTACCAAATCCAAAAAAAACTCTATATTCTGTTTTAAAAGTTTTAGCAATTACGGAGCTCGATCTCGATGTTTTGACAAGTTCCAGAAACATGTGCAGAACTCCAGCTTCCTCATATGTGATAGAATAATTCTACCTACACCAATATTTAAGGCATATTATCTGCAATCAAAGCTCCCAGTCTTAATTTAGCCACAAGAACTTCGTTGATATGAGTCGTTTAGTGTGTGTTAACTGGAGTGACGTCACCCCAGCTTCCTCATTCAGTACAGGCAAACCAGTGAGGTTAGGGTTTTGTACTATAGTCAGAAAAATAAGGCATAATAGCTGCACAAGGAAGGAAAGAACTGAACGATAATACTTAAAAAGTGGTGAAACTACGATCAAAAAACGTGTGTGTAAGCTGGAGTAACGTCACCCCAGCTGGTCATGTCATATCTTCCAAACGAAAGAAGATATGATTATGTAATATAGCTCAAAAAATAAGGCATAATAGCTGCCATTGGCAGCAAAATTTTCAAATCTCTGGTCAAAATACACTATGAGTTATTAAACCGATAACTGTGTGTAAGCTGGAGTGACGGCACCCCAGCTGCTCATGTCATATCTTCCGAATGGAAGACGATATGATTATGTATTATACCTTAAAAATTAAGGCATAATAGCTGCCAGAGGCAGCAACATTTTCAAATGTCTAAGCCTGGTAGTTTTCACGTAATATAAACAAAACAGTTTCACGTAATATCAAAAAAATACATACTAGCCGATTCTCAGACCTACTGAATATGCATATGAAATTTAATAAAAATCGGTGAGGCCGTTATGGTAACTAACACTGTGACACGAGAATTTTATATATTAGATAAGAAGTAGAAAAAAAAACAAGCCCAACGAACCCTAACTTCAAAAACTCTACACATTAGTCAATATATCGTATGTGGCTTGGCTGTTTCGCTACCATCATATGGGCATAAGCTAAAAAAAAAAAAAACGATTTTCCATTGCGACTCCGTCAAAATAGGCCAAGCCCTCTGGTCAGGTGAGGAGTCGACCGATTGGTGATGTCTCGAAAAACTAATTGTGCATTCGGTTCCAATGGCCCTAGTGTTTCAACCACAAACGGCTCGAACATTTAACATGGAAATTGATTAATTTAATTGAAGATAATTGTAATTTCAGTTAGGTAGCGTATTTAATTTAAAGGGTTACGAATACTGTATGCACGGCTACACATCAAGCTATACATAACCAGTGACCTCTGATTGTACGAAAAACCTATACAATGCGAGGTCAGCTAAAACTGGACATGTATAGCTTGATGTGTAGCCGTGTGTACCTACTAGAATTAATTACATCGCAATAGTTCTGTCGGGTGAACTTTGCCCGTGGCTTAGAGGTGTAGACCACAAACATTTTCAATTAATTTAATTTTAAATGTTTCTGAATATTTGAACTAAAACTGCCTTGAGTTACATTCGTAAAATACTGCTCAGCTTAAAGTTACCATTAGAGTCAGAATTTTTACAATGATCTACTGACGTTGGACCATCCATTACCTAATTAGCAGCTTGGATACTCGATGCCAGTCTTACCAAGGGTTATCGTATTCCCCAGTAACTGGGTTGTGGAGGTCAGATAGGCAGTCGCTCCATGTAAAATACTGGTATTCAGCTGCATCCGGTTAGACTGGAAGCCGACCCCAACATAGTTAGGAAAAGGCTAGGCAGATGATGATGATACTCGATGCTGGAAATTGGTCAAATACCAACCCGGTGTCACTGAATTCCAGCGCTGAACAAGATGCTGAACCAATGTTAATCTTCTGATTCTATCTATTATTTCCATTATAAATTATCACCAACCTTTATACTTTATTCACATAACAATCTAGCATTAGCTAACAAGTAATTTAAATATAACTTAAACTGCTAAAGTAAATATAAAATAAATAAATCGCCTATTAACGTCTTTCTTATTCACTTTAAGTTCAGGGGAGACAACCGTTTTTGACGTTTGAAAAATGCTGATTCTCAGCCTAATTTGAACAAATAACATTCTTTTTTAATTAACTTGATTCACGTTTTGCTTATCAGCACTTGACCTGCAGTTTAAGTTCACTCAGTCTGCATTAAACTAATTCAAAAATATTAAATTCCAATCAACTTAGCCAGCTGGACATCGGTCTCTCCCAGGCTGCAATGCAAAACAACACAATGGCCCCGATTCTGTTGTTCTCAAACTAAACTAAATTTAAGTTCAGTGCATTCTTTCTATTTCATTAAAAAAAGGACAGAAGATAAATATTAGTTTAGTCCTGTCAAATTAGTCAGCGCCTGACGTAAATTGATGTATTTTTAGTAGCCAATTTTTTAATCACGTCTAAACTTGTCCATGGATTATTTAATTTGACAGGACTAAACTAATAGTTATCTTCTGTCCTTTTTATATTGAAGTAGAAAGAAAAAGATGCACTGAACTTAAATTTATTTTAGTTTGTGAACAACAGAATCGGGGCCACTGTTCTCCACCTTCCGTACCTATTCAGTCTTTCCCATTCACCTTCTTAAGGTTGCCGGTCCATCTAGCTGGAGGGCTGGAATTCCAATAATAATAGCCTGGTTTCCAATAATAATAGCGGTGGCCAATCTCAACGGAGATTAGCAAGGTACGAAGGAGTTATTATACTGCACAAGTGTATGCGTAGACACAGATGCCCTCCCTCTTCCCTCACTTTCATAGTCTGATGGGACGGCAATCCGACACGACCGGAGAGAGATCAGGCGCAGAACCAACGGCTAAACATGCTTTCCGAGGCACGGGGGTATCATACCGCCGACTTCCAAACTCCGCGCTGTTACTAAGAAATTCCTAATGGAAAAACTCAATAACACTTTGCCCGACCCGGGAATCGAAACCAGGACCCCGCGCTCAGCAGTCGCGCTTGCAACCACGAGACCAATGGGACAGTTAATTCCAACGAACTTCCATTAACACAGAATCCATAAGGTGTCAAATTATTTAGACGGATAGATGGGAGAGATGGATTAAGAGGTACAATTGAATAAACAATGAGATATAAATGAGGTCATCAGAAGCTGAAGTGCCGTCGAATAGATCTCAATACTATATTAATTGTCGTTGGAATGATTAATAGTGGTAGGTGTGAATTATTATGAACATTCTACGCACATAAGGTTGTCTATTCAAAAGCCAATTTATCTATACCTAAGAAAAAAGGGTTGATTTTACCAAAATCAGATATCTTTTGTTCGTGGAATCAAAATTGACGTCTTACAGTTCTAGTAAGGAAAAACTGTCAAAAATTCAAAATTTATTCTCGGGATAAGACTTATTCTAGGTATAAAAGTTTGGTAGAATGCGCCTTCATCACTACATAGTACAAAATAAAGTCGCTTTCTCTGTCCCTATATCCCTATGTAGGTACGCTTAGATCTTTAAAACTACGCAACGGATTTTGATGCGGTTTTCTTTAATATGTAGATAGAGTGATTCAAGAGGAAGGTTTATATATATATAATATAGTAGAGAAACACTGATAATTTTAGAGGTTTCTAATGTGATGTCGTAAATAAACACATTTTTTGAGCTTACTTTTCAAACCTTACTTGTCAAAATAATGTACTACAGTATTGTACACCTTAAAAAGGTCTACATAAAAGTCCGCAATGGTATATGTCTATCTCTTAGGGATAACCCACAAAACCATTTTTTATCCTTTACTTTTACGAGAAATAATGGCTTATTTACGAAGCAATTTTAAGCAATACAGCATTAATTCTTATCCAATTAAGTACCTTAAATACATTGTGCATTTAATATAGATAAATATGGCCCTTTACAGCATGTAATTTAAATGAATATTTTCGAAGATATTACAGATTTAAAATGCAGGGACATAGCGGTTGCTGCGGTACCGGCCGCGGTGGCGCGTGCTGGCATTCTTGAAGTACCTGTACTTAGTATCAGCATTGCACCCGCGCGAAGCCGGGGCGGGTCGCTAGTAACATATAAGTGTCTTTTTGTAATGTCAAAATAACAGCTTTTTACTAAAGTCTTAAGAAAGTATATACGGTACCTTTAACAAAAATATATTTTTAATATTTTTGTGTCTTTCTGTTCCGGCTGATCTCCAATACGGCTGCTGGACCGATTTTGAGTAACTTAGAAAACCAAGAGGTATTAATGTCACGCGAACGAAGTCACGAGCAGCAGCTAGTAGTAATAATAATACCTATTTTAAGAAGTGACTTTCGAACAATAGATAAAAGACACAATTCGAGAACAAAAATCCCAGAAAATTCATGACAGTATCATTATCGTAACTATTGACCCCTATCCCTTCTGTGCGATTCATTCCAAATGCTACTAAAACAAGGAGAAAGAATAGCCTATGCGAATAAAATTCGTCTATAAAATCGACGATGAAATAAATGCTTGTTGAAAGCATTTTCTCACTTCGAATTTTCTTGAATAAAAGTGTAGCAAAAATAAAGATGAGTGTCCAGTGATCAGAGAATTTGTTCAGTATCTTTCTCTAATAGAGATGTGTCTATCTATTTATACTCATACTAATAATAAAGCTGAATAGTTTTTTTGTTTGTTTGAACACACTAATCTCTGAAACTACCAGTCGGATTTGAAAAAGTCTTTTTGCATTTGATAGCCCATTGCTCGAGGTAGGCTATAAGCTATTTAACGTCACGCTATGACCCAAAAAAGCCGAGCAAAAGGAAAAAGGTCAGAAAAAAACGCGAGCGAAGCGAGGCGGGCCAGTGATGCGATATTTTCACGCAAACGAAGTGGCGGGCAGAAGCTAGTATATAAATAAAATAAAGATAAAATCAAGAAGATCATCTACTGCAGTACTCTAAGTAGGCGTCTCTTGACAGTTTCGTAAAAGAAAATGCCTGCAACAATAATTGCATTTATTTCTGCTTAATCATGAATTAATGATAGATGCTACTTATTTATTCTTAAATTGTGTTGAGTAGGTCTTTATTTGGGAAAAGTTATAAACCCTGGGACAAGACTGTAGTATGGCATTGCGTAAATTATTATTTAAAGGGAAGATCGTTGATAACTAGATGGTTGTTAAAAAAAAACAACGTTGCGGATTTTGTACGTGAACTTTGCGCAGTCAATGGAAAAAAAAATAATATTACCTGTTCCTGATACCGATAGGCTCATTATCTGCCTAGCCAATTCCCAACTATGTTGTGGTCGGCTTCCAGTCTAACCGGATGCAGCTGAATACTAGTATTTTACATGGAGTAACTGCCTATCTGACCTCCACAACCCAGTTACTGGGTAATACGATAACCCTTGGTAAGACTGATTGTCCGACTTTCGGGCTTCTGACTACCCGTAACGACTGTCAGAGATCCACGATGACAGCCGGGACCAACGGTGTTTCGGTATGTAAAGATAGCCGCTACGATTTTTAAATTATATACTTAAATGTTCTTTTTTTAATAAAATTATTTTAATATTTTTAAATAAAGGATAATAAAAAATATCCTGAAAAGGAAATTCCACAATGTTTCGATTTGTGAAAAAGAGCCTTAAGGAAAATCAAATAACAATGAATCTTCTGAAAGCCTAAGAGGTTCATTTAGGTAAGCCGCCAAACGGTCCATAAGGTATCACTACGGAACGGAGAGAGAATAATAAAATAATAATTTATAATAATATTGCATTGCTTAAATTGCTACTTACCCTTTTCATCTGTCCTAATTTTGCTGTGCCCGACACAAATTGATGTTTTACTTTGTTATACCCATCTATGTAATACTTAAGGAATGCAATAAAGAGCATTGAGAGACCTAAGGCAGGTAACACGTGATGTAACACGAGAATTTATCCACATATAGGACTTCTTTTTTAAATAAACCTATTTAACCAAAGCACAATTACGGGTAAAATCGATGCTATCCCCAATCAGCTCTAGTTAGCAACCCTTGATAATAAATTGGTATATAAGGTCAAAATAATGTCAAATACAAAGACAAACATGAAACTATAACCCAAGCCCACATAATCGTCAGGATTGACCTTTGTGGATCGTTTGTTCTTGAAAATAAAAGGGTCTCATTCTGCCCCTGAGACTAGATAAAATCCTTTTTTCGCAACCGAATCCAACTACTATACCAATATCTATTTGGCGAAGGCAATAAAAAAATTCCTCCCTTCGCTTTTTCGCCGTCCCAAATATTTGTCTTGTATGCCAAAATGTTCGGGTTAATGGGACCCAATATGCCCACTGCATAAGTGGTTTGGTATGATTTTATTTACCTGCGTATTGCTCCAGATAATGATACCTACTAAGCTACATACTTTCTAGGGTTCTTTTAATAAATAAACAAGTAGAATTTTTGCTCTAGTACGAGAGTTATATGAAGAAAAAAGTTTCCGCACAGTTTAATTTCCCCTTAACTCTTCAAAGGGCTGAACTTAAATAAAGGTTTGATGTTGGAGGGTAATGAATATAAGGTATCTACACTTGCTAACCCTTCGGGGAAAACGGGATCTAATGGCTTTCTCTTTTTTTTTTCATAAATACCTTCTCCCGTTTCGCTAGTATTATTTTCTAAAACACGCCGCTAAAGTCTTCTAACCTACATCACTATATACACTTATCACTTACTACAGCCCATAACGTTCCCACTGCTGGGACACATGACCACGCGGTCTCAGTGCGAGTTGGCATATGTCACATGTCTTCGAATTTTTGCCGGATTCCTCACGATGTTTTCCTTCACCGTTACTGCTCTCAAAACGGCGAAGATTATCACTTATTCGAACTCATCTAAATCTCTAAAACCCTGCACATCTGCGAAGCAATCCACCTGTCGATTTCAGGAAGGCTCTACTGAATGAATGATCTCACAATAACCACTAATGGCACTATTACTGTCACCTACAGAGCCACTCCCCTAGAGAAGGTTAGCCTTCAGATGAATATTAATTGCTAATCTGTGCTATAACACCTTTATGTTAGGTGCCTAGAATTGGGAGATATATAGAATAAGCAGGTTGTGTCTTAATGTATGATATAAACTAGATTAATAAAGGATTGACACCTGGGACTGAAAATGATAATGTTGTAGCACCTGAATTTGGTTACTCAGAATTAACGGTTGGTTAGGTACTTTCTGGATAATACCGCCTGGTAATTGCGTAACACTCACAATCCCAATGCCAATCATTTTGATACGTCGTGTAGCACATATTATTTTTCTTATTATTGTAAATTATGTATAAAAAGAGGTGTAAGTTCGCACTAGAGTGCGGATTTTTCACCGTGCTACACCCACGTCATCTTCATTTTGACAATATCCATTGTGTTATTTACGTTGTTGAGCACACGATTTTTCCAAACTACAGCAATGGATTAGGAATTTCCTTTATCGTTGTGATGCGATAGGACGTATGTTACGCAATTCGGGTACAGGTCCTTGTTATGTCTTGTTTTTAAAATATCAAACTGTCTAAAAGACGAATTCTTCATTAATGGTTTTCGAGGAACCAGCCTATCGATTCTATAAAAATCTCACCGTGATAACATAGGTGAAGTGAGCGTGAAATGAACTATCAATGGAGGCAATCCCTAACATCAGGTGGAATGACAGCTCACTTAACCTTAGTTTTCACGGTGAGATTTCTACAGAATGGCATTACAGTATTTAACGCATTAGTCGTCAAGTAAATCCTAATATAATTCAAATTTTCTTTGTTCCAGATATAACCCAAAGTCAAATGCTATGCCGCGGCGTGTCGGGCCACAAAGTGGGCGGGTTCCGAGCGCACGCGCCGCGGATCTCGTTCACCAGTAAGGATGAGCAGGACCCGCACGAACTACGGCGGAAATCCGCGAGCAGCCGCCTCGGAAGCTCGCCTAGAAGTAGTATCGCTAGTGAGGATAGAGCTGATGGCATTGCACTGAGGTAAGTACCTATATGTAATTTTAGAAGACAATTTTTTCGAAGATTAAGATTTTATGTGTTTGTTATTTGTAAGAGCGGTCTCTTAAATTTACCAATTCGTCACTTTTACTCTTACTAAGTAGACTACGCTGTCTCCGTCTCCTGGGCAAAGACCTTCCTCCACTCCTTCCATCTTTCGCGAGCCGGCGCGTCCTCCTTCCAGTTTTGACGGAACCTATGCAGCTCCGCCATCTTCTACGTAGTCTGCCGCGACCCCACCTCACTGTCTCAGGATACTGGTGGCGGACAAACTTTGTCCGGCATGCGGCAGACATATCCTGCCCAGACCCATTTAAGCTGGGCAGCCTTTTGAGCCACGTCAGCTATCTTTGTTTTGGAGCGCAGTATTGTATTTCGACACATTAAGAAAGAAATAAAAGAAAGAGTAATAAGAAGTATCTACCTACAGTACCTAACCCATTTAGTTTTAGAAAACGACGAGGAAGTCGCAGTTTTTCTATGTTTATTGTTTGTAAGAAGTATCTCTTAAATTCGACACTTTACACCTTGCTCTTCGGACGGGAAGAAAAATATATTTAAGAAGTCACGGAACGTTTGCGCAATAGATATTTTAATTATATCTGTCTCTAGGCACTTGCCTAGACTGCTTAGCCTACTTTTCATACCCAATGTCCACCAGGCCGTATTTCGGCTACGGCGGCCAATCTCAAGGCAGACTTGCCTTCGGCGCGGGAGATATTATAGTGCACAAGTGTCCGTGCAAACACCGGCGCACTATCTCTTCCCTCACTCTCTTCATAATCTGATGGGACGGCAATCCGACACGACCGAAGAAAGATCAGGCGCAGGACCAACGGCTTAACGTGCTTCCCGAGGCTGGTGAATGTTGGTGAATTTTTTATGGTTCAAAAGTTATGACCAACTGTTGTTATTTTCAATCACTTTGCATAGTGCTCAAAGAACAAAATCATTAAAAAAAAAACTACCAGGAACTGTCAATTTAAGTTTTTTAGACAGCCCTGATAGTTTTTTTTAATGATTTTTTTTTCTTTGAGCACTATGCAAAACGATTGAAAAAAATTGGTCACAAATTTTGAACCGTAAAATAAATCTCAATCATCAATCATTCTCAGGACCAAAAAGTTTGGAAATGACCTTGCCCACGCCCCTATTCGATTTGATCCATGCTTCCAGGGACACCCTGTATATGACTCTTGTAAAGTTTCGTTAGAATAAAAAGTAGGTAATATAATAGGTTATGGTCTACACTCTACACCAACTGCAGAAAATATATTTTCATACTTCCACTTAGTGCAGAGAATTTTAAAAAGAAGCTTCCGGTATAAATTGCGGAGCGTTCGCCTGGGGAGTGCACCGCAAATATTACCAGGGAATCCCTAGGCGCAATCTTATCTGCTCCATTCGAGAGCATCTAGAATAGTGAATAGGTACGTCATTGCATAGAAAATTATGTGGATGCATTAGATGGAAGATCTTTAATCGACTGTGGTAGTCAGCATAGCTTTCCCAAACGTAGTTGCGATGGGAATCCAGTTTCAAATTCTGAAACCAGCTGAAATATATGTAGGTTTTGAAGAAAGAAAGAAGAAAAAGTATTTATTGTGAGATCACAAACTAGACATAATCAAATTATATAATAATAAGAAAAAACTTTGTTTTGTTACGTACGGCTAAACTCCCAAATGACCTCACACAATTCTGGTAAACAGTAAAAGCGTTGATAGCCCTATGTCTTAAGGCTATGTTGGTTTTTAGGCTAGCCGTTCTGCCGAAACGATTCTTGTAGAACAATTTGCATGAAGTTTTCATAGTAGTTGATCTACTAGAGTCGCACAGCGCATGTCTGCGGGAGCTTTTACTGGAACTGAAGCAGATAGATTGGGTTTTTTTTTACCCTCAATCTCCATGACAAACTAGTTGCTTAGAAACTTCTCTGAAATGCCACCACCTCGCTCACACCATTCTGAATAAGATGCGGTCTCCTATAAACATCACGCATCGATCGTCTTGTCGTAAGCAGCATTAAGATACTTGCTATGGAATGTATTCTTCGTCTTCTCTTTGAGTTGATGATAAATAAATGTCATCATCTGCCTTGTATTTTCCCAACTATGTTGGGGTCGGCTTCCAGTCTAACCGGATGCAATATTTTACATGGAGCGACTGCCTATCTGGCCTCCATAACCCAGTTACTGGGTAATACGATACCCCTTGGTAAGACTGGTTGTCAGACTTTTAGTCTACTGGGGACGCGTAACGACTGTCAAAGATCCATTAATGACAGCCGGGACCAACGACTTAACGTGCTTTCCGAGGCACGGAGGAGTCTTGGTATGTAAAGATGATCACGCATCCACGGACAGACCGCGGCAAGCGTAGCTTAACCTGATCGATCGACCCGTGCGGCTTTTATTATTTAGCCACAAGCCCCTTTTTTGACTTCGTTTCTTTCACTGCCAAGGTCAAATCCGAGCGGTAACCTCGGAACTCGGAAGTTGGCAAGCCGCCTCGGATGGTTATTTCCTTTTCAAAACTAACTTGCTCATAATCTATGGCGGGTTCCCATGTAGGTATCATCTTTTTATAAGTTTTTATTTTTGTTTAGGGTGAGTAATAATATCTTATGGGTTTTTTTCGTCATACCATATTTTCGCATCTACATATTAAGTATTTCCCGTTATTTTAAGCAGAATAATATTATAAGTAGCGTTCCTTCTGACTTTTGTTTTATTTTTGCTCGGTTCCAAAGGCATGTAGCGTGATATTAAATAACCTATGGTCTTCCTCAAGAATTGGGCTATCAAATGCAAAAAGAATTTATAAAATCCGACTGGTAGTTTCAAAGAGAGCGTTTAAAAAAACAAACAAAAAAGTAAACGAACTCTCTAAGTTTATTATTACTATAGATTACTAAGGAAACATACAAATTAAATCCTTGTCATACAGTCGTCGATATGAGATGATCACATAGCCGCAGGCGTATTTCTCATATTTCTACGTTTTTCCTACATTACCATAAATTCCTTTGTGACTTTTCCCATGAAAATAAAATTTCCTTTTGTAAGCCGAATTCGTTTGAAGCATTTTATGTAATTTTTACGGAGAGAGTTGGTTCTTTCATCATCATTTCAGACGAAAAACGTCCACTGCTGGCCATAGGGTGGGCTTTGGTTAGGTAGGTTATGCGTTTGCTTATTAGGTTCTTTACAGAAGTTTATTTCAGAATTTTTGTGACAAATATTTTTTACTATTTCCGACGTCTTATTTCACTAGATTTATAATTTATTCAAGGGTTTATGTATTCTCGGTTATGTTGTTGTGTTTATTTTACACATACATACTTTTGATATACCTTACTACATAATAATAATAATAGAGGGTTTTTTTGTGGATGGGAAATCATCAAATGACCCCTCCCGCTCAGGGTGGAGCAGAAAGGAGTGTCAGACCCATACTGACTAAAACCCACCCGTGTTCCTTCCTTAGCCCTTTATGTTCCGGGGCAGCGGTAACACTTTCGGACAATCTCGCTCCCCCGGCAGGCTTCGGCCCTTACGGGCCCCTTCCTTAATGCTGACATCTCTTTGAAGCGCGCGTGGAACACGTACGCGCCTTCCAGCACGGGCCTGGTCCTGATCGGACGGAGAGTTACCCATTACTCTTCGCCCGCAGGCCAATAATAGAGGGTGGCAAGAACATCGATGCGTAATCTGTTAAAATCGATTTTTGATGACCGACGAAAGCTTTTTACACTAGAGGGTTCAGAATCATGTGCTGAATTTATGGTTACAGTTTACGTGTTGATGTTACTGCTACCTTGTATTACAGACGCCAGTACATCAAGCTACTACAATCTCAATACAACCCGAATCTCTTCAAAGTGAGAGTAAACAGGCTTCTTCTGGGTAAGCTCATTCCATTGTCGACTTTATCTCTGTCACCTTTGACCTAGATTAGAGTCAAGAGCAAACCTATTTCAAATATTTTTTTTTAAAACCTTTCTTATTTCTTTAATAGATTTTCAACTTTATCGCTGAAGCATAAGGTTCAATGTTGATTGGGACAATTTGACAGTTTCGGATAGTTTGATATGCTGACGACTGCGCCATGCTCTGGAGCAACAGGTCCTGAGCGCAGGCGCAGAGGTTGATGTTCGCCGGAAGAGGCGTAATGGAGCCATTACTCTTCCATTTCATCCCCCTCCTGGGCCCCTTGCGAGGGCCCCTCGGTGGTGGCGGCGGCGGTGGCGGCGTCGACGGCGGCGGTGACGGTGGGGGCAGCGACGGCGGCGGAGGGCCTGCCTTTTCTCCTGGTTCCAGCGGGTGGAACGCAGGACTTGCTCTCCGTCCCGTACCGTTCGGCCTCTCTTACGGGCCGGCGCCGCCCCAATTGCATGGGATTTAAACATAATCAGCTAAATCTGGGTGTACACTTCTACCTTACCCTTCGTACTTAACAGGCGTGATGTTATATTATGTGTTCTTTCATAAATACTTGTATACCTACGTACCCGATCTTTAATAAATATGTCTGCGTCAAAACTTGTAACCCATAAATTAAAGTAAACGTCAAAGCATTCCAACATTCTAGGAGTTACCGACAAATTTCTGGATTAATGGCTTGGGCAAAAGTTAAGGTTTAAAGTTTTGATGTGATTTAGATAAGTTACCGAAACTGATTTACGAAAGAAGACTAAACTTAATATATCTTAAGTCCTTATAAGCCTGCTAAGTCTTATTGGTATTACTAACGACCCGCCAGGGCCAACTCGCTAACTCCGTCAACGAAGATACAGGCCCGCCGAAAATAGTTCGATACTCCGACTCCTGAAGGCCAATTCTAGTAATTTAAAACGTTCAAAATCTAGTCGCAATCGCATCTCGGCGACAAAGAAATGTCAAAAACTTGTCAAAATGTAGGGAAATTATAGGTATTTTTGACAGATTGAGACTCAGATCAGACCGTGAATGTTTTAAAATTACGAGAATTGCCCCTCTCATTAATTCACTTTTTCGGACGGGAACAAAACACATCGGTAGTAATGACAGCTGTCAAACCGTGTTGTCATTCATTTTTAGTTCGGATCCCGAATTAATCTTATGTCCGAAGGTGATACGGAGTAGGAAATTTCAACCGAAACTACGGATTTTTCGCACGGATTTCACGATTTCACGAAACATCGAGATATCTTTACTATATGTAATTTTAATATTAATGTATTATACACATAAACCTTCCGGAATATTTTTTCTGAATGACAGTAAAAACCGCGTCAAAATACGTTACATAGTTTAGGAGAACAATGCGGTAATATGTACAGTCAACAGCAAAAGTCGCTTAACACTTCTTTTTTTAATCTCAGTTATTGAGCAAAATATATTATTAACACTTCAGTTTTTTTATTTAATATCAGTTATTGAGCAAAATATTTGCTCAAAATTGTATTGTACTTCTATTGCAATTTTGAACAAATCTTTTGTCAAAAACTGACATTAAAAAACCGAAATGTTAATCGACTTCAGATGCTGACCGTACAAGCAGACACGAAATTACGACTTTAATCTATATATATAAAAATGAATTGCTGTTCGTTAGTCTCGCTAAAACTCGAGAACGGCTGAACGGATTTATCTTATCTTGGTCTTGAAATGTTCATGGAGGTCTAGGGAAGGTTTAAAAAGTGAGAAAAATCGAATAATTCCCGGGAAAGCCCTAAAAACAGCCCTTTTCTATTTCCCATACAAACGTTTTCTAAATAAAATGTAGAGTCAATTATCTTTTAAGAAGTCTGCCGGGTCAGCTAGTTTATAATAATTGTGTGCGACTTCGTCCGCGTGTTTTTGTACCCCGACCCACCCCATAGCATCGCATCACCTACCTTTGATATTACTTCGTTCACTTATCGTTCTTACTGACTTTATTTATTTTTGCTCGTCTCCTAAGGGTTATACCGTGATGTTTAAATAACCTATAGCCTTCCTCAAGAACTGGGATATCAAATACAAAAAGGTTTTTTCAAAGCAGACTGGTTGGTAGTTTCATAGATTAGCGCGATCAAACAAACAAAATAAACCCTTCAGCTTTATTATAACCCCGTTATTAATAAACGTATTATATATATCGGATGAGTAGTTACATACCGATTTTTCTCTTTCAGTCGTCAGTAATTTGACTTTCAAAAGAAGATAAAGCGTTGTGTAAATATACAGATGCTACATACAACTTTTATTAGTAAGGGGGTCAGTAGATAAAGTCATAGAATAAAAACGTAAAGTATCATTATTTATTATTTTATTATTATTAGCCTGTGATGTCCCACTGCAGGGCAAAGGCCTCCCTACTCTCTTTCCAGTTCTCTCTGTTTCTAAGCTGCTTTGGACCAGTTCTTGTTGAAGGAGTCCAGCTCATCCCGCCATTGCATCTCCGTCTGGGCCTGCCACGATGTCGGTTGCCCTTAAGAGGGACCCATTGGGTCATAAGTTTGGCCCATTGTTCGTCTGACATGCGGCAGATGTGTCCAGCCCAGTTCCATTTTAGCGTGGCTGCTTTCCAAGTGACATGGGTTATCTTTGTGATGGAACGGATGGTCGTATTCCTAACCCGGTCTGTTAGTTTATTTTTTTTTACTTGCATCTTATTATTATTTTACGACTACATAAGGCAACATTAGAATGAAAATGGCAGTTCGATAAGTTATACATACGCTACGCTATATGGGAAAGAAATATGTGTGGAGATTACTTAGTATTTTCGCTCCATGACCGTTCTTTTAGGTAGCCTGCGAAAACACAGGTTGAAGCATTTACAGTGAGGTTAATAAACGAACTTGTCCCACGAGGGGTTGTTAAATTAATTGGTAAGTAATAATTACTTAGTAATCAAATAGCTTTAATCGTTGGGGAAGCCATTGACCCCAAATTCGATCCCCTAAGGAAAATTGTGTTGATCAGAAATTAACTCATTGATGTGGAAACTGTAAGTATGTTGTTTAGTTGATTGGACTAATAGGTTTAATTAACGTGAAGTGAAGACTTTTTCGTATAGTAAGCGAAACGCGCTTTACTTGTGGTACACAAGTATACAAACACGCTGTGAATGTGTGCGTGAACACAAGTAGCGTCAGCACATAACACACACACACTTCGGACTTCAGCGTGTTGGTACACTTTGTTACCACAAGTAAAGTTCGTGTTGCTTCGTGAGGTAAAAAAAACTGTATTAGGTGAACTACAAGTCACTAAATAGCCGCAAATGTATGGGTACCTAGATAAGAGCGACGTAAGGGTAAAAAGTTTATAGAAGATCATTTTGTTTCGAGTTTGATAATCTTTATAGAATTTTGCAATGGCTGGCACTAGAGTTTTGAACTTCAATCTGCATAGCCTTTTCCAAACTATATTGAGGTCGGCGTCCAGTCTCACCAGATGCAGCTGTTTGTTTTGCAATTTTATTCTATACTACCAGCGCCCCGCGGTTGCACCCGTATAAGTCTCGATCCCGTGTGAATATCGGAATAAAAAATATCCTATATCCTTTCCCGGGACTCAAACTATCTCTATACCAAATATCATCTAAATCGGTTCAGCGGTTTGAGCGTGAAGAAGTAACAGACATACAGACATACTTTCGCGTTTATAATATTAGTATGGTTTTTTTATGCTGTATATTTTTATTGTATTTTACATGAAGCTACTGCCTATCTGACCTGCACAACCCTTTAACTAGGTAATACGATACCCCTGGTAAGACTGGTTGTCAGACTTTCGGGCTCCTGACGACCCGTAACGACTGCCAAAGATTCACGAATGACAGCCGGGACCAACGGCTTAACGTGTTTCCCGAGACACGGAGGGGTTTTGAATAGTCTTGATATGTAAAGATGATCACTCATCCACGAACTAACCGCGGCAAGCGTAGCTTAACCTGATCGGTCGACCCTTGGTGCTGTTATTACTTAGCCACAAACTCCTCCAAGTTGTGTTTGTTTATTTATTTAGAATAGGCATTTTGTTTAACGTGGAGTTTAAAAAGAGTGTACTTGTATTACTTTTTTGCCATTCGTGTTACAGAGTAATCCTGGTACAGTCGAGTTCATTAATATATTGGCAGTGACAAAGTTTCAAAATATTATAAACGTTAAAATGATCATCATTTTAACGCGTATAATATTTTGAAACGTTAAATGTATGTTAACATTTTATTTATGTCTAAGTTTGTATATAACTATTAATCATTTTAACGCTTAATAATATTTTGAAACTTTGTCACTGCCAATATATTAATGAACTCGACTGTACGAATGCCAAAGCACTCCTTTGACACCTAGGTGCACATTACGTAAGAACAAATTTGTTTTTAAGGAAATTATCATACCAACCTATTAAATTCTTCTAGTATTTTTTTTCTTGGTCTCTGGTGCCCCATACTATAGACAGCCACCTTTACCACAAACTTTCTGACCCGAAAATAATAACTATACAGGGTTATTGGAAAAACAGTAACAACCTCTTAAGAGGTTATTGTAATCATCATTATGAACAACTTTTACTATGGGACCAAACCTGAAATCGGGAAAAAAAAATCAGCTGTTCCCTACATTTTGACGAGATATACGAACATAAATGTAGGGGATAGCTGATTTTTTTTTGCGATTTCAGGTTCGGTCCCATAGTAAAAGTTGTTCATAATGATGAGTACAATGACCTCTTAAGAGGTTATTAATGTTTTTCCAATAACCCTGTATATCCACCACTACACTAACTATTTTCATTGCAAAGAGACCACTTAAGTTAAATTATTGGCATTAGGACGCAACCATCCGTATAAACTTATCCATGTTCAGTGATGTTCAAATCGTATTCACATACAATCTGGTTTCCTTCGGTCGTGGATGATCTGTTGTATTACAGCGGTAATAGCTTACACGACTGACTTGCATGCCGTAGGGAAATTCCTATTGCATTCGTTATCGGTTTCCATACATACCAACTTAAAAACAACCCTCAATAGAAAGGCAGATGGTTCAATTTTGTGGAGCTGGAAAAGTGAACCTTAGAATCTCTGTTTTTGTAAAAAAAACAACCTTAAGCTGTATTCGGTAAGGTTCAATTTTATAAAGCTGGATAACTGAGACTTCAAATCGCTGTTTCTAGTCCAACGCGATAGGTCTATTAATACTGGTCCTATTTCACATTATTTATGCAACCATGTTACAGTGACACCTGAGTTAACGAAATTTCTTCCGAATGTCCTGCGACGTGAGGTAAAGCATCCGTTGGCACTGAAATACATCTCAATTTGAACTTTATGTCTGTGCAGGTAAAGTTGGAAATGGATTTTGAGTACGGAAAGGTATGATGAAGCTTACTTCACTGCGAGGGTTTAAATGGAAAATGAGATCTTTTGGCTTCGCCAGCGAAATATAAATACACACTTTCTTATTTCTTTAGGCCGTAGACTTTCCATTTGGAGTTATGATCTGCATGAAAGAGTAAAATTGCTCTCTGTGAACTAGAGCAGAAATTATCGTTCGGTTCTGTACCCAAAGGCTGCCAACGGGTACGCACGGCTACAAATCAAGCTATACATAACCAGTATAAGCTGACTTGTACGAAAAACCTATACAGTGCGAGGTCAGCTAAAACTGCAAATGTATAGCTTGATGTGTAGCCGTGTGTACCCCGTTATTAAGCCTCCGCTGTCCGTCCGTCGATTCATCCATCCGTCCGTCCATCTGTCTGTCAGCGAGCTGTATCTCATGAACCGTAATATGTAGACAGTTGAAATTTGACAAGGCAGAGTGCGCATTTCTATTGCCGCTATAACAAAAAATAATAAAAATAAATTAAATGACTCGCACTTGGCCGTTTTATTTCTGTACTAAAGGTACACCTCTGTCTAACATTTCGGGTAATACAGGCTTGATAATAATATTAGATAATGCCAATAAATCTATTTTTGAGTATCATTTGAAAAGAGGGGAAATATGATTTATGCACTGAAAAAATTTTTTCTTACTACACCACATTAGATTTCATTAAGATTTACTGACTTTATGCCGTAAGAAGGAATGATTGTAAAACAATAAAAGATAAAACAGTAAAGTTTCATGATTGAACATACTGACAAAAACACTTAAAAAAACGTTAAAGTTTACTGTCATGACGGTAACATTTTGCTTAAAGCTTTAATTGTTTTCGGATCAGTAAAAAATACTGTTTTGAACGTTAAGCTCATATGGAACTGTTTAAAGCAGTTCAGATCAATGTTTTTTCATTAATATTTACTGCTTATTTCTTTCAGTGTGTTCTGATTCTGAGTGAGATTCGAATTAAATCTATTTTTACAGAATAGCACAACTATTTCCTTCGAGATCACTCAGACCGTTATTATTTTCAATGTGAGACTCAGACACTTTGATAACCTTAACGTAGTACAAATTACAGTGAACTGCTTGCCATAAACTTTGTTAGTGCATAACGTTTGAAGCGGTGCTCCAGACAGTACGCTCTGATTGGCTAACAGGTGGTCGATAACAATGTTACACACGATGGCATAATCATTTGTTGTTTACGTTGTTTGATAAAAACAACTTTATTCATGTTTTTAGCAATAACAATAGCTGCCTAATTACAAGTACTTTCTAAGTTAATCTTGGACATTACTGACATCTGCAAAGGAAAACATCGTGACCCGCGGGGATTGCATAACACATCATCAATCTATTCCGATTGATGATGTGTTATGCAATCCCCGCGGGTCGGTTTCATTTTGGACAGTTCAACAACATTCATTGTGTTATTTACGTATTGTGCAGATAAATTTTTCGAACTTATGAAGCAATGGATTAGCAATTTGCTTCAAAATGATACAGATTCCGATTAATAGCGTGTTACGCAATTAAAGTGGTGAACGTAGAGTTAATAATAAGTCTTAAGGGTGATTTCCACCAAACGGCTCGCATCGCATCGGATCGGAACGGATTTCACAATATTTAAACGATATTAAATCGTGTACATAGTATTTAAAGTCTTTATTATCAAGCTGCACACAACAGCTTCACCGCGGGCGTCTTCCGCGACACGCGATCGTAGCCGACGCCCGATCGGCTCCGTTCGCCTGTTTTCGTATCCGATTTTTGCCATAACTTATCAATCCAAATTTTTCTGTGTTTTATGAGTATTTTCTTCTTCTTTTAATGCGATAGCCAATAATACTACGTCACCTTCAACCATTTTCAAAAATTAAAACATGTCAACACGGAAGGAATTAAACTATTTGACTAGGCGCAGAAACGGATACGTTCGCAAGCGACGGTACGGAGCCGATCGTATGCGTCGACATCCTGCCGGGCGCAATCGGCGGTCGCCGCATCCGTTCGTATCCTTTCCGACCCGATGCGATGCGAGCCGTTTGGTGAAAATCATCCTTAAATCGTGAACTTCTCTGCATGTGAAGAGGTATTTGTCCTGCAATGGGAGAGTAATATGTCAGTAATAGTCTGGAATTATTGCTATGTAGTGCCTCATTGGTTTAGTGGTCACAAGTACGGCTGCCAGGGGTGGGCCTAAAATGAACGCGCGGAGTAAACGTAACGATTGAAATTATAATTTAATTTTTTCTTATACTTTATTATTTTTCCGACTACGTACTTATATGTTGAATGAAAACGACAGTTCTAAAAGTTGGCATGTGTTGGATATGTCGGAAAGAAGGGCTGATTTTTCCAACGCCAGATAATTACACCCGAGAAATAATTTTGAATTTTTGACAGTTCTTCCATACAAAAACTGACTTCAATTTTATTCCAGGAATAAAAATTATCTGTCGATTGAAAAAACAGCCATTACTCATCGGTGAAAATATCGGTTAAAGCCTTTATGCCCTTTACAGTGAAAAGTACTCGTTTCGCGCATAATATTCTTTTTTTTTTTTTTCAAACTTTGTTCATATCTATGGGTAGGTACTAATTGTACTTGCCGCATTTTCAAGCCAAATTACGATAGTTGTATTTTCGATTCAAGGTAATACATTGTAGATTCAATTTACGTAACTTTAACTTCGCGCGTTCGTGCCTTCAGTTTTGATCATCGTATTCGGCAAAGTGTTGTAGCAATTTTACGACCTCGTAAAAAAACAAATCGCGAAACGCCAAATAGGTGCCTGACACATTTCCGTTTCGAATTTCCGTACGAAATACTAAAACGTACCTACACTCATAAACAGGAGTAAAAAGTCACTTAACAAAGCCAAGAGTCATTTCTACTCCCTTTCATTGTATTTTTGTTACACTGGACCATACCTGTGAACCTTCTGGTAAGGAAGATATTTAAGGTCAAAATTCCAACTTGTATTGACGTTTTTTTTACGAAAACAAGTCTAAAATCTTATAACACAACTTTAAATACCCCCACGACCTCTGAACCGTTGCATGCACTCATAAGCACAACGTTTTGCGTGCATTATATTGTCCACTACCACAAATAGAAAAGGACTTTGAAGACCCGTGGCATACCTACTATCGTATAGATATTAGCGTTCAAAGTTGATGATTGAGTCACGTGATCAATTTTGAACGTTAATATCTAGGAAACGTGACACTTTACGGGGTTTGGTCTCATATGGTTTCTGTTTGCATTGATGTCAGCTATTGATTTATACAAAGTGTTAAAAAATTAACCCGACAGACTAAAAGAGGTGCTATAGACCATCGAACTGAACAACTTTCACTATGGGACCAAATCTAAAATCAAGAAAAAAAAATCTGCTGTTTTTTGGTCAAGTAGGTATTGAACTTTTGTATTAAACAGCAGATTTTTTTTTTCGTAATTTCAGAGTTGGTCCCATAGTGAAAATTGTTCAGTTTGATGGTCTAAAGCACCTTTTAAAGTTTGTAGGGTTCATTTTTTAACACCTTATATAGGTCTCATGCGTGGCTGCCATTTTCAAAATGTCACGACAGTAGGTATGCCAGGCTTCTTATAAAAATCTTCAAACCCCTTTTCACACCAAAAATAAAAGTCGTTTACCAGTAATTAATGCTGATTAGTTTGATGTACACAATGCGTAGTTGACGGTTATATGATGGGTCTTTTTACACACTGTATATCAATCGTACTTTCCACTCTCCTACACTCTTACACAATATACAGGGCATAAGGAACCGCAATGATTGAGTTATCCAATCACAATCCATCATTGTGTTGCGCACACAAATCAACTAATCTTTACCTAAAGCGCAATGATCGATTATGGCAACGTATCGATATTGGCAACATTCTGTGTCGGGGATTATCATAAATTATTTTTATACGTGAGGTATTAAAGTCCGGTTAGGACACAGGCCTTCTCTCTGGGGGAGCGGGATTGTCCGAAAGGGTTACCGTTGCCCCGGAACATAAAGGGCTAAGGAAGGAACACGGGTGGATTTTAGTCATTAAGAGTACACTCCCTCCTGCTCCATCCTGAGCGGGAGGGGTCATTTGATGATTTCCCATCCACAAAAAAAAAAGGCCTTATCTTTGTGTAAGGAAGTGGTCCATAATATATCACGAGGGCCCAGTGCATGTTGGTAGATGTCAAATATTAAACCAACAAGGATAATGCACCCAGGATATTGTAATATTTTGATTAAAAATAGTGTCCTTTGAGTTTCACGGCCGTACATTTTGGAACGGGCAACGAGCTAATTGACCGACTCTTTGACAATTCAAAAGTGCAAAAGTAAATGGTTTAATTTAAATAAAAGCTGTGAGTTTTTTCTTTAAAGTGAGTTTAGAAAGACACTGGCCCCAATTATGTTGTTCACAAACTAAACTAAATTTAGTTCAGTGCATCTTTTTCTTTCTACTTCATTATGAAAAAGACAGAAGATAAATATTAGTTTAGTCCTGTCAAATTAGATAATCCATAGACAAGTTTAGACGTGATTAAAAAATTGGTTACTAAAAATACGTCTATTTACGTCAGGCGCTGACTAATTTGACAGGATTAAACTGATATTTATCTTCTGTCCTTTTCATATTGAAATAGAAAGGAAAAGATTCACTGAACTTAAATTTAATTTAGTTTGTGAACAACAGAATCGGGGCCACAGTCACACAAATAGTTAGCGAGTGACAGTAATAACAAGAGACACAAGAGAGAGAGAGAAGCCGAAGGTTTTCTTGGCTGTCCTCAGCACAGTGTTCTATTATTAAAACCGCAAAACTTTTTTTTTTTTGTAAAAAATAAAAAGGCGTTCACTTTACGAATGTATCGTACAGTCAGCAAAGGAGACAAGTATACAGGGTCGTCGAATATAGTTGAAGTTTAGTAAGAAACCGATTGATGTTTTCGAATAAAATTTAATTTAATTAATAGAAAACAAACAGTTCATTTATCAAATTAAATTTCATTCGAAAACATCAACCGGTTTCTTAGTAAACTTCAAGTAGGTATATTCGACGACCCTGCATACTTATCTCCTTTGCTGACTGTACATAAACAGGTACAAAACAAAATGTAAGCTAATGTTTTATGATGAAGTGCTCCGAGTGGAATAACCTCATTTTTTCAAGCTCAAACACAAAATTCTCAGTTACAGTTTGGGTTTTATGCCAGGTGAATGCCAACAGAATTACCCCATTCGGCCCTCTCATTCACCTCTATTAACGGCATCGTCAAAGTGAGGATATTTTGACAAAACTTTCGGAAAACGCGTAAAAAACACAAGGGATCTAGTAAACATGTTTGTAAGGTTCTTTGACCCTTCCTTGTTCCACTTTGATTTACCTAGTGATAAGTAAAAAAATACTGCCTCGTTGGTCCAGTGGGTGCAAGCGCTACTGCTGCTCATGAGAACCTGGGTTCGATTCCCGGGTCGGGCAAAGTGTTATTAGGGTTTTTCACGTCTGGCAGTCTGGATTTCCACCCGGTTTTAAATTGCAATAGATTATTATAAACAATCGCGTAATGTGGTTGAATACTGTAATCTGCATTCGCGACTTACGAGTATTTGAAAAAAATTAAACACATATATGATTTTATGGTAAAGTAACTTTAATTCCTACACAATAAAGTACAGTTTACGCTACAACTTCAAACATTTTTATAACTTTTTCAATAGTGCTAGTCACTCTGAAATCAACTTCATTGCAATTGTAATAAAGTTTATATTTATTTAACTTGAAATACCATCTTTTCAAGACGTCATCAATTAATAACGTCTTATAAAATCGATGAACACCGGCTGCACGCACGAAAAAGTGTCACGTTCCGCCTGAGCCTGAGCGTGCAAGCGAGAGCGCGGAACAAGCGATAGAGAGGCACGATCGGCCCAAGCGTTAGCTTGTGACACATTTACCTATTCTTCAATGTTTCTTTATGACGTTATCACGTAAAACTATCGTCCGTAAACCGACTTTACAGACAATCTATTTTTTTACTATGCAAATAATTTAGAAAATACCGGACGTGAGGCACAAAAACAAGGCGTATAATAAAACCAGCTTCATAATTGCATAGCACCCTATCAATCACAACCTGTATCATTTTGAAGGACATTGGTAATCCATTGCTTCATATGTACGAAAAATTTGTATGCTCAACAACGTAAATAAGGCAATGAATGTTGTTGAACTGTCAAAACAGAAGTCCTTGCCACGATTAGTACTCATGTTAGGGAATTGCGCCGCAGAGAGGTACGTTTCTAGCAAAGCAAAGTAGAAAAGCAATTTGTATGGCACAAAGAAATAATTGCTTTCAGAGCAATTTTCTTCTGCTCAAGTAATATATGATTTATTCGAGTACTTAATATTTTATTAAATTTTCTACAACGAGGCCTGCTCGTGTGTTATTTCAATGTGGTATAAATAAACAACAATGTATTTATGTATTACATGGCGATATTATTTATATCATTTTAACTGTCATAACTTTTCTAAAGTCTTCTCAAACTTATGTTTCAAATTAATATTATTTCAAGTTATACAAATATCAACTTTATTACAATTGCAATGAAGTTGATTTCAGAGTGACTAGCACTATTGAAAAGTTATAAAATGTTTGAAGTTGTAGCGTAACTGAACTTTATTGTGTAGGATTTAAAATAATTTTTCCATAAACTCATATATGTTTACATTTTGGCAAATACATCGCGAATGCAGATTATTTATATTATACTTGAGTACCTACTGCGGTAGTAGCACTCCATTAACAGATCATCATCATCTGCCTAGCCTTTTGCCAACTATGTTGGGTTCGGCTTCCAGTCTAACCCGATGCAGCTGAATACCAGTGTTTTACATTGAGCGACTGCATATCTGACCTCCACAACCCAGTTACCGGGTAATACGATACCCCATGGTAAGACTGGTTGTCAGACTTTCGGGCTTCTGACTACCCGTAACGACTGTCAAAGATCCACGAATGACAGCCCGGACCAACGGCTTAACGTGCTTTCCGAGGCACGGTGGGATCTCGCTACGTAAATAACAGCCGCACAGGTCGATCGATCAGGACTCCATTAACAGATCGAGATTCAATTTTACAAAGTACAATAAATATTAATTTCTATCTTCTGCCTGCGACTTTGTGCTCGTGAAATTTCGGCCCTCGACTCACCCCGTCGCATCCTATCTCCCGTCCGCGCTATTACTTCGTTTTCGCTTAGGGTTCTTTCTGACATTCTGTTCTTTTACCTGGGCTCCTAAGGGTCGTGGCGTGATGTTAAATAGATTTTACCCTTTCTCAAAAATTGCGTTATCAAATTCAATAAGATTTTTTCAAATCCGACTGGTAATTTTAGAAATTAGCGCGTTCAAACTTCAAACAATTAAAAAAACAAACTCGTCATTTTAAATATTAGTATCATCATCTGCCTAGCTTTTTCTTAGGCTTCCAGTCTAACCGGATGCAGCTGAATACCTGTATTTTACATGAAGCGACTGCCTATCTGACCTGCATAACCCAATGATTGGGTAATACGATACCCCTTGGTAAGACTGGTTGTCAGACCTTCGGGCTTCTGACGACCCATAACGACTGTCAAAGATCCACGAATTTTTTTTTCGAATTTCCGAAATTTTCTTTCAAACAAACCTTGTCCTAGCAATACCGAACACAACAAAAAAATAATTATCCAATTTGGTGCAGTCATTAGGAAGTTATGCGCGTACAGACATTTCGGCGACTTTGTTTTACTTATATTACGATGTAAGGATATACCTACAACTGTATTCAGTATTTGTCAAACTGCAAAATGGTTTGTCGGCAACAAGTTTGTTAACAACTATTCATTTATTTGATTAGAACACCTAGCATATAGGGTCAAATTAAATTAGCTAGCAAAACTCCTCAGACGTGATGGGTAGCAAATTAGCAATATCTAAACATGATAAAATAAAAATAAAAAATTATGGTTTTTTTTTGTGGGGTGAACAAAAAAGTGCAATACCTCCTCTGTCAAAATGTATAGAAGCTGTTCTAATTTTTTTTATAACCCACGAAAATTTTCAACTCTGAGATTCGAAACCGTGTAAGTACTGAATCCATGGTTGCTTGTCGTCCCTGCTACCGTTATATCCCACCAGGGGCGTCGAACTTATGTTTTATGAATAAACATTATGTAGATATGTAACACATGTGGCGTACCGCGTCGATGGTGAATTAATTATCGTACGTAGGTGTGAAAGGGCTTAACGCAGATTAAGTTCCCTTATCAAACCACGTAATCAGCTTGTGATCATGTAGCGTAGGTTCTCACATGCACAGTACTGAAGTACATTGTACAGAGAATAGAAGAAAATTGAGGCTCTACGAATGACGATAATTTTTGTTACAAGGTGGGGCAAAAGTATGTCATAATGTGAATGTGCCATAATTTTTGCTAATGGCGTTATAATGTCATTGTGATATGATATACATGTTGTACACAGATAGAGAATTAGTTGTCAATGCATTGGAGCGACATAGTTGCACAGCTCATGAAACGATGGACATTTTGTAATACTAATTTTGGGGAAGTGTGATCTTCCATTTTAGCGATTTGAACTCATCGGCTAGATCGTCAGATCTCGCGTTTAACTATTCAAAATGCCGTAAAACGAGCATAATTGATGTGCACAAACTCGTCGTCGTCGTTCGTTTGACGATACCATGTGTAAAATAGATAAAATTAAATCGAAAAACGATTTAATTTTATCTATTTTACACATTAAAATAAACTTTTCGTGAAAACAGAGCCCATTTTTTTTCATTTAACGCTGATTTCTGATGGTCCTTCAAACCAAAGTCCCTGTTTTAATTATATTAACTCATCGCCATCATACACTATAGAAGCCTCTTATACAGACGAGCGCAAACAAAATGTACCGTACCATTAGTATATTTGATAAAACACTCCGAATAACCGTAAAACTGTTTAACTACTACATTAAACGGAATCGTAAAATTTTGTGTTTATTTGTTCACTAGGTAAACGTATTGGTTTTCGACGGAAATTTGGACATTTAGATAATATGGCAGACATCTTCAATGTCTTAAAAATGGCCTAAAATTCATGTATAGACCACAACTTAAAATCAACTCAGCCTATCGCATTCCACTGCTGCACATATGCCTCTCACAGGCAGCTCCACAACACCCTGTCCTCCTGTCTGCCTTCCGCATCCAATCTGTCTCAGCGACCTTCTTAAGGTCGTCGGTCCATCTAGTTGAGGGGCGTCCCACACTACGCTTGCCGACACGCGACAAGTTAAAATAATATCTGAAAACAATCACAAAATAATATCTGAAAACATCAAAAAATCTGAAATATAGTGAAAACTTAGGTGAAGTGAGCGTGGAGTGAGCTGTCAGTGCACAGTGTCATCCTGATGCTAGGGATTGATACTCTTGACAGCTCACTTCACCTAACTTTTCACGGTGAGATTTCTACAGAATCGATCGGCTGGACTTGTAATTCATATACGTCTGAAATTGCCAAACCGTACTGAGCAAGCGTGGTGATCAATGCTCGTGACTTCTATATTACGACTATACAGGGTGTGGCGTAAATAATGGATAACCCTGAAACTGTCGACTGGCCAGATTTTCATCTATAATTTACCCCACTTATATCACCATATGCCTATGGATAACCAAATTATTGATCTTTTAAATAAAAATCGTACTTACACATACATAATCAGCTGCCATTTCTACAATTGGAGAAATTTTCTTTTTCTGTTTTTTTTTATGTTACTCTTAAATATTTGTGTCATCAGACCAGTATCAAGTTTTTTTTTTATGATCTAATATAACTCAAAAAATACATATTCTCAAATTTGAACATGTTTTCTAGGGAATTATGTATTGTTGTGCCGCTGCCTGTATCGAATATGGGAATATGAGACTTTTTCCAGGGCAGACCTTTTCTTATATACAGGATGAGAAAAGGTCTGCCTGGAAAAAGTCTAATAGGCTAGTAATCATTATTATTGTCTCAGAAGCAACCAAATTGTTTGTTATCAATGGTTTCAAAATCTTTCAAGGCTATCTACTCGAACCATAAGTACTTACTTACTGTAGGATAATTATCAACCACTCTCTCTCTTTGCCTAGCCTTATCTCATGTCATTTGGGATCGACTCTCCTCGTCGTTCTCCGCCAGATGTTTCGGTTCAGCCGATCGATTCTGTAAAAATCTCACCGTGAAAAGTTAGGTGAAGTGAGCTTAGAGTGAGCTGTCAAGAGTATCAATCCCTAAGCATCAGGATGACACTGACAGCTCACTCCACTCTCACTTCACCTAAGTTTTCACGGTGAGATGGTTACAGAATCGCACTGCTGGGTCGAGTAAAAATAATATCAGCCTATAAATCAAAATAGCATTCTTTTTGATCGTCATTCAAAATAAATGACAGACAACGCACAAGGAATTGGTGTTGTCAAGGCACGCACGGACTTTCCGGAGGAAAACCGGTAATTTAAATAAATTTAAACTGGTATAATTTTAAATAAATAATAATAGATTCATCATTAGATGAAAAAAAAAAATAAATTGTGAGATAATTGCGTAACGCACTTACAATGGCAACAGCAACATTCATTGCGTTATTTACGTTACTGAGCAGACGAATTTTTCAAACTTAAGAAGCAATGGATTAGCGATTTCCTTCAAAATGTTTCGGATTGTAATTGAAAGTGAATTAACGAAATTAGGGTGCTCGGTAGTTTATGTCAGATGCTGTGACCTCATGTGTCTATCTACATGTTATGTAGTTCTAAGTGCTTTGTGAAGCTAATATGCTTCAGTAAACCTCTACTGTAATGTCGATATACCTGGTATTGTTCGAACGCGTGCACGATATTATCGATACAATGGTTTCGATGCTACGGGCAGGTGACTCTTAGGTGTATCTACTACATTGTACTTTGATCTACGTCGTGCTACGATGTGAAACGTTAGCATGGGTAATGATTCTGGCTGCAATACTGGATTGTATAAGGACTTAAACCCGCGGGAAAGAGGGAAGTTGGTAGACCTAACAAACTATGGGTCCACGCCACGACATCACCCAAACAGCATGCGAAGTATGGATGGTGTTGCTGTTGTTTTTCATTTATTGTTTTAAAATTTAATAAATACTTTATGATATAAATGTAAACTTTTTTATTTCGACACCTCCATGCAATAACATCGTAACTCACTTTTTGTGATTTTACAGGAGAGCGATTTTAAAGTTTGAAAAATTATAGCAAACTCAAAATACCCCGTACAATTTTTGAAGCTGACTCTATTTAATATAGTTTAGGCGGACTATAAATAGGTATGGTTAAGTTGTAAAAGAAAAATTGTTTTTTTGCAATTATATTGTTGACAAAAAATATTTTTTGGATTAGTTACAATACTTTGACGTTGGTTTATATTTAGAAACGAAAGGGAATAGAATTACAATAATAGTACAGAAAAAATGCATTTTTTTTTTACATAACAATGCCGTTGTAACTCAATTTTTGGAAAAAAGTGAGTTACGATGTTATTGCATGGAGGTGTCGATTTATCTCTCATTACCTTCCCAAAATCAGTCAATAAAGAATTTTGTCCCCTTCATAGCACCTCTCCCCCCTTCAGTGGAACTAATGTTTATTCATGAACCTTCGATTCTCTTTTGTTTTGTTTTTGTTTACGAAAGCTACTCACTGAAATAAACGCGGCGCAGTATTTTAAATTCTGATACGGAAAGTAGGAATGGAAAAAGGTAAAAAATATAGAAATGTACATAATTAGCCTGTAACGTTACACGTGACGCGCCTGTTCTCTGTCAGAGGGAGTGGGCCGTAATCCACCGTGGGCCCAGTGCGGGTTGATGGACGTCACAATGGCATCAAATTTTTTTGTTAGGACAGGCCGGCTTCCTCATGATATTTTCCGACACCATTTTGAGAGCAGTGGTAATACACAATAAAAATAAATTGCCTGCCTGGGTTCGAACCCACGATACGCCACCTACAATACGTAAGTCAGGGCCGTTATGAGTACCACCACCACTGCTCTCATGATGATCATGTGCGGAAAATTAACAATAAAATCAGTAATTTTTTTTTATAAAGTTTTTGTTATTTTCATGGAATATAAGTACCTGCATCCGGTTAGATTCCAACCCCAACATAGAATAGAATAGACATTTATTTTGCAAATATGGCATATAATTGCACCATTCGGTATGCAACATTTATATTATTAACATTTACTTAAGTTTAACCAAAAGCCAGGATTCATCAATTCAGAGCAATTCAGGCAAATCTTTTCTCTGATAAATACTCAGCGGGATTGTCCGAAAGGGTTACCGCTACCCCAGAACATAAAGGGCTAAGGAAGGAACACGGGTGGGTTTTAGTCAATAAGAGTCTGACACCCCCTTCCGTTCCACCCAGAGCGGAAGGGGTCATTTGATGATTTCCCACCCTCGTCATACTGTAGTACGTTATATCTATCAAAAACTCACTGTACTGTTGTCAAGTCTTTCCAACCACTTGTTAATTTATTGTAAAGTAGCTTCAGCCCGCGACTTCGCCCGCGTGAGATTTTTTGTTCCCACACCGTCGCATCGAATCGCCTGCCTGGAAGCTCGGAAAAGGAATAATTTTTCCCGTTTTTGCAACATTTTTCATTGATGCTCTGATCCTATTAGTCGTGGTGTGATGTTATATAGCCTGTAGCCTTCCTTGATAAATGGACTATCTAACACAATAAGAATTTTTCAATTGGAACCAGTAAATCCAGAGATTACCCCTACATACAAACTTACAAACTTTACCACTTTATAATATTAGCACAGATAATTGGGGCCATAGAGTAAACATTTCTGCGCGCCAAAGTAGTTTGACAAAGATTGCCTCTCCCTCACGCGCTCCGCCTCCTCCTTTGCTAACATCACTGCTTCGCAGAAGCAGGTGACGGCTTCCCATGCAATCTCGCTCCGTACCATAGCCTGGACTAGGGCCGGACGTGAGAAATCACCGCCGCCGGTCGCTGCCGTGAGGACGCGGCGGTGCTCTACCCAAGCTGGGCAGACCTCCACCGTATGCTCCACCGTGTCCTCCATGCGATCCACAAAACGGTGACACCCGGGCGTTTTCTCCCGCTTTATCCGGAACCTCCCGAAGCAGCCGTGTCCGGTGTGGACCTGCCTGATTCTCAAACGATTTTCCTCTACTCTTCCTACACATAATTATAACACAACGGATGTAGTATGTAAGGGAATATTGCTCTAGCCTGGTTATATCTCAGTGATCAGAATCCTAAGCCACTTATAATTAATTATTACTATCTGGGGTGTTATTACTGCTTTATCAAAAGGCTTAACACGGAGCAACCTCGTGTAGTTTGCGGTTGGTTGACGGCAAACCAGCAATTAAAGCAACGAGCAACAATAGCGTTGGATTAGAGCGATAAGCTTGCTTAAACAGTAATAATTAATAACAAACAACAACGTATAGGAAACGTTGATTAATATGTACTTAGGTGTTTTGAAATTAATAATTATAACATTACATAAGATTACGCTTGTAATACCTTCGTACACCCACATTTCGCAAGCTATACCTATTGTATTAAGTCAAAATTTAAAAAAGGAACAGTCAAGTGCGAGTCGGATTACGTCGTACAAATTTGCTGGTATATAAATAGTTTATCACGGGTTTTTTTTTTAATTACAGCTAATTTTTTTTAAGGTTTTACGGATTTTTTTCTTTAATCGTGCTACATGATATTGCTTCTTGCCAAATTTCATGATTCTAGATCAACGGGAAGTACCCTATAGGTTTTGATTCCCTTGCGAGAGTCAAAATATGCGGTAAAAACGGGACATAAACACCCGTATTTTTTTATTTCGTCGACTTAGTAGTTTGATTTTGTCACTGCTTCAAGGAATTGGAGCCCTGAGTATTTGATATTATTTTATCTTCAACTTGATAACTCCACGCGTTCCTGAGAAAAAGGTTCTTCACAGACGGGTAGACAGACGGACTACCAAGTGATCTTATAAGGGTTCCGTTTTTTCCTTTTTCCTTATCAGCAGTTAATGTTCCCGCTGCTGGACCACAGGCCTCCTCGCTGTGAAAGGGAATGGGCCATAATCTACCACGCAGACCCAGTATGGATTGGTAAAGAGCATAAAACCTAAATAACAAATAAAATAAATAAATGTTAATAATCAGTATTAAGATTTTTAAATAGTCTTAGAAATTATTTACAAAGGTATAATAATGTTAGATGCCTGTAGTAAGAAATATAAAGACTATTCTAATCTATTCTTTTCTATGACGTCACAAGCCAAGCTATCATTCTTTAAACCTTCACGTAAAGTAATTTTTTGGCTAATCTGCGTCAAACGTAAAAAATATGAATTAATGGAAAAATTACTTTAATTCCTACACAATAAATTTCAGTTTACGCTAAAACTTCAAACATTTTTATAACTTTTTCAATAGTGTTAGTCACTCTGAAATCAACTTAATTTTCATTGAAATACAGTTGATATTTGTTTAACTTGAAATAGGGTAGAGGTGTGCAGCACTGCGTACTTTTACTATACATAATAATCAATATCACATTTACTTACCAAAATGCCTCTTATCATACCATCATAAATAAGTTGGTCGCTAACAAGTCCAGCCTGTATAAATAATTCAAGACAATAGCGTGTGGTGTAAGATACCGCTGATGAACGATTCGTTTATAAAAAAAAAAAATGCTAGAAATCCTACGGAGTATCTATGTTCATTCAAATGTGCCGCTGATACTGGCGCATGTGCTCATAAAAACTTTTTTACAAAAAAAAAAAAAAAAAAACAACTGACTTCCAAAAACGACAACAAAGTGAAAAATAACTTTAATTTCGGAAATCGGTATCGTTGACTTCGCTTTTTGGTTGTATACCACCGACTACTACAAATAACGGCTTATTCCGTGTATCCACCCTAAAACAGCCACTCTAAGATGGATACTCGGAAATGCATGTCCGAAAATCCATACTAAGCCTATAAATTTCGTTTATCCAACGAGTCCTAGGGTGGATTCTCGGAAATGCCTTTCCCAGTATCCACCTAAGGTTGGCTATTTTATGGTGGATAAACCGAATAAGTCTAAATAACCCAAACGATCGCCCTGCTTCGTTTGATCCACGATTTTTTGCCCAACCTGTATAGTCCGATGGGTAAAGTAACCATTTACATTTATGTGACTTTTAGCTGTTACCTCTGGCGGTACAATACTATCTATTGCGAACGTTGGAACTAGGGGACCAGGTTCTTACTTTGTAGGAATAGTATTCAGTGTTGCTTTGTGAGCAAACTTTTTGAATACAGGAGTTTCAGTGTTTTTGTTTACGTACAACGATATTATGCGTTTTGAGTACTGTGAAACTCTTTACGAGTTTCGCGGTACCGGGAGGAATAAAATTAAACTACGGTTTATCTACGAATAATAAAAAGTCAGGAAGCGTAACTATTGTTATGTGGGTACCTACTGATTATTTATGCATAATACGTAGGGTAAAACTAGCGATTAAGTTTTTACGTTAACGACTGCTGCGTCAGTCCAATATATGAGCTTGTACGTATCGGTTGCATTATTTCATCTCCCCTTCCTTCGGTCATAACAGTTGGCGACGAGGACAAAGTACAAGTTACGCGTATATCGTAATTGTAACATGGCAAAAGCTACAGTTTCGGTCGGCACAGTAACAGTGTTTAACCATGAACATCAAGAATGGCAATTATAACCAAAACAAACAAACAAAACAAAACAACAACAAACAACATTATTAACAAAATCAACGAGAAATTTCGGCATCAAACTTCACTACATTGAAAAAATACCTCGAGTATTCGAACAAAAGAACACACATACAAATAAGCCTATTAGCTGCGCTCGCGTAGTGTTGTATTCCGGCAAGCGCCGTGATTGGTACTGGTGCGCGGTGGCCTATTCGGCAACGGCCTCCGCGGTAAACATTTGCGTGTTGGCATTTTTAAGCTTGAGTTACATTTCTTGACTTTTATTATTCGTAGCTCATAGGTACGAGCATCTCCTAATATTATTCCTATAAAATTTTACGTATTTTTGTAACTTAATTTTTTGCTTGTCAGCCTAATCGGATGCCTAATCTCTAACTATAAATCTTTCTGTTTGTCTCGTATTTCAGGCCAATAACTTTCAACTGACTTGCCGAGATCGCATGTAAACACCAAATAGGCCACAGTATCTACAGTACCTACTACTGAAAATTTCGTTATTTTTCTCTTTTATAACGTGTATCTGAAAGCTTTAGTCATATTTTAAGGGTGTGATACATACTGGTCCCTATTCTGTTGTTCACAAACTAAGTTAAATTTAAGTTCAGTGCATCTTTTTCTTTCTATTTCACTAAGAAAAGGACAATATTAGTTTAGTCCTGTCAAATTAGATAATCCCTAGACAAGCTTAGACGTGATTAAAAAATTGGCTACTAAAAATACGTCAATTTACGTCAGTCGCTGACTAATTTGATAGGACTACATTAATATGTATCTTCTGTCCTTTTCTTAATGAAATAGAAAGAAAAAGGTGCACTGAACTTAAATTTAGTATAATTTGTGAACAACATAATCGGGGCCACTATTTAACTGAACTACTTACTCCATGGGACCAACATCGTAAGTGCGAAAAAACCGCTAAATGTCTTTGAATTACCTAAATATAGATTATTTAGGTAATTCAAAGACATTTAGCGGTTTTATATAAATAATAACAAAGGCAAAACTGTACATTAAATATTTTTGAATAAAGTAATTGCTGCGTGGTGTGGGAACGAGTCTGATGTCGAAAACATAGTTTTTAGAATGTTTGTTTGTCTGGGGATGTATGTTTCGGATTAGCGCAAAAACGGCTGAACGGATTTGAATTTGGCACGCAGCTAGACCATGACCTGGCTGGGATCCTTTTTAGAACAGTAGTAAGAAACGGTGGGATAATTTTCAACCACCACGCGTGACGCCGGGGGTAAAAGCTAAGAAGTTAAATATAAATAAAGTAAAGCTAATAATCCAACTGATCATTTCAGAGAAAAAGTATGTCAGTGGTTTACTCCCCTATCTGGAACAAATACCAAAACAACAAACAAATTGATTGACCCACATTTAGCTAGTTCAATCACTACACGTGAATAACGTAGCTGTACACAATATTGCTTTAATTATTATGAAAAGAGATAATAATCAAATTGAATTCTCTAATTTATTTCAATTATACCATTTACAGGCAATTTTGAATTGTCATGGAATTGGTCAGTCAGAAATATGGAGCTGCCCATTCCAAAGCGTAAGGTACCTATGGAGAAGAACGGGCAAGAAACTCCATGGACACTCTTTTTAAAATTATATTGTTATTACAAAATATTTATTACAACATTAATGTTGAATTTATTATTACCTGTATGTGAGAACGATGTGGAAAAAAGATGCGATTGCGTTACTTTCTTTTACGTCCGAACTCTATAACCTATTTTCAGAAAGACATGAGTATCGCTACTGATGGTAGCTAGTATAATCATAACTGACAGTAGAATACAGTCATACAGATCGCTATTGCTAAAGGTTATTGGGACGTTAAAACCTGTTAGAGATGACAACTTTTATTATTTTTTTTATTTATTTATTTTTACTATATTTCTATCTCCAATATGCCAAAACTGGTGATAGATAGGTAGTTGGATTCGGCCATTAGTCGGGAGTTTTTCGGAAATGTAATAGGTATAATCCTTTTTTGATTGTGTTAATTGTTTGATTGTTTTTGATTGTGTACGAGTATTACCTTACTGTATTTCATTAAATCCAGATTTAATTAATTAATTTAATTTTCTGATTGGTCTACACAAAGCGTTATAGACTCGATTATGGAGGCACCTACTGTACAGTATTATGGAGGACTTTAATGGAAAAAGATCTTCAGTCAATTTAATCTTGATTTGCTTAAAAGCTTTTATTACTGTTATGGGGTTAATATGCTTCAAGTTTATTCAAGCGGGTAGGCGGAAACAATAGCCATTACCTACTAAATCAAAAGCGAGGAATTTAAGGTTTTAGTAGTTATAAGAAGAATAGCGAGAAAGTTTAAAAAATCTTGAACAACTTCTTTGGCAAGATGTCTCTAGTGTGTAAATAGAATTATACTTTTTGTTCGTTTCGTTATATGGTGGCTAACAAGCCGGTAGCTCATTTGATGATAGTGGCCAGCACCACTTATGGACTTCTGCAATTCCAGGAGTAGGTGCGTTGCCATCCTCGACCAAGTCTGACAGCTATGAGGACGAAAGACAAGATCAAAGTTTATTTATTTCTACTTACAATTACAGGATATAACCCAATGCGGTAAATGCGCTTATCCTTACTTAAATTATACTACAAGGGAGCTTTCAGCATCATACTCGTAGGTAATGCTGAAAGCTTCTGCATTCACTTAGTAACAAGTGTGTTTAGAAAAGTTGCGTATTGTTTTGTGATGTTGCCAGAACAATTGTAACTTGGTGGCCGTCTTTCAGTTGAACAGACGATGTTACAAACATAAGTTGATCGTTGTAGCGTTTCATATTGCGCAACTTTTGACTGGTTTCAAATGTATAAATGTTGACAAAATGCATTTTGTTAACGATAAAACTAATTGATTTCTTGAAAATTTAAATTAACTATATTTTATTTCATTTCATAAAGAGTAAAATTGTTTTATGCAATATTATATAACGCAACTAACTATTTACATTATGTACTAAATTAATTCCACACGCAAAATACGCGTATTAACGTGGAGTTGCGGACACCAGCCCGTATTACCTACTTACTGCCTAGGTACTAAATTAAATGACTAACTAATTAAATATACAAATAAATAAAAAAAATACTTTTGCTTTTTGGTCACTTGGGTGTCGAAGTACTCGACCGCATCGCCGTCATCGTTTAAATCATCATCTGCCTAGCCTTTTCCCAACTATATTGGGGTCGGTTTCCAGTCTAACTGACGGATGCAGCTGAATACCAGTATTTTACATGGAGCGACTGCCTATCAGACCTCCACAACCCAGTTACTGGGTAATACGATACCTCTTCGTAAGGCTGGTTGTTAGACTTTCGGGCTACTGACGACCCGTAACGACTGTCAAAGATCCACGAATGACAGCCGGGACCAACGGCTTAACGTGCTTTTTTGTGTTGCATAATGTGGGTGTTTTAACCCTTCAGGGAATGCAGACGAGTTGTTATATTGTTGTAGAAAATACATATATTTCAGATTATGAGATTGTTACAGTATCTTTTTTTTTAAATATGGGTCTTTACCTTAAACGAATTTTATGGATACTCTTTCCTAAGATACAGACAGGTTTCCTGCCTAGTTTAGGAAAAGGGTGTCCTATGACCCCTGTTATTGTTTATAGCATCTACCTACTACAGACCTATGTATATACTTACACTTTACATACATTCACATTTATTCATCATACTCTTTTATCAGGTTTACATTTTATTTTGCGAATCGGCCTAAAACGATTCATTTCCTTATTTATTTACCAAATTAAATATTTCTATAGTTTTCATTGTTATGACATTTACGTCAGGCTGTCAAACTGCTATTACTTTTTTCTGTAAATTTTCTCTCATAATTTCTTACTGGCTTAGTCCATGAAGGTTGCTTTTGATTTGTATAATTTTAAATTATTTTTATGTTTATGTTAGCTCAAATATTGTATTTTATAGATAATTGTGACTGTTTATTGAATAACTGTATCCTAATTTAAATTCATAAAAATAATTAACACTCTCTCAGTATTCATCAAAGAGGTTTTTAAACAAATATTTCTGGCCGCTTCAAGCTCATGACAGGAGCATATGTTATGAAGAAAACTTCAATTTTCGAAAGAGCTAAAAGAAATGAAGATGAAAAAACAAATGGGAGACTCATATAAAAGGACCTCTGACATATTATTTAGATGATTCTGCTCTGGTTTCACTCAAAGAAACATCTCCGCTACAGACCACGTCCAATTACTAAAGGAAAAGTACAACAGAAGTCAAGCCTTAACTAAACTTAACTAAACTACTATTTTGACTTCATATCTTGACGGAGTGACTACGCTGAAGTCCAGAGGACCATCTTCTCTTCATCTATTCTCCACTATCTATCACTACTGTGACCTGTGGCTTCGCACTTTAAAAAAGAAAAACGGACTGCAACTACAAAAACCTCTCTTTCTACTGAGTGTTATTGGTATTTTTTTTAATCATTTATGTATTTTTTATCTCTAATTATATTGTTCAAATTTACTTCATACCCTTTTATTTTGTTAGGTTAGTAGATTTGTTACAGTTTGGCGCCCAATGTAAAATAGCTAGTTCTTTCAAATTTTTAATATCTAATTTTTCCTCCTCAGGCCCTCAGCACTCCTCTTGAAGACTCCTTTACTCAACAAATCTTCATACTTCACTTATACTACACCCCCACACACATTCCTTTACCCACTGGTAATTGGCATCCATTCTTCGCTTGGAAGTGTTCTTAAAACCATTCGTGGTCACTTGCAAGTTGGGTTTGGCTTACTCTACGACGTACTATAGGAGAATATCCTGTAGTCGTTACCACTTACACATAACTCTCTACTTATACCTCACTACTCTGCACCCCACACACTTGCACACCACTACGTTTACCCACTGGTAATCGTACCCAGTCTTTGCTTGTAAGTGTTCTTAAAACCACTTGTGGTCATTTACAAGTTGAGGACTGGTACACTCCACGACAACTACAGGACAATATCCTGTGGTAGTTTATACAATCTTAAACTTATAACACTTTAACAAATACTTCACTATTCTACATACACACAACACATGTATCATATGATTCACTCTCGCTAAATTAAACACTCTTGGGTCCTCTTAAACTCCCGAGTCCTCTTAAATACTCTCGAGTAGTCGAGTCTTAAACTCGTCTTTAGCACTCACTCCGAGTCGTCTTTAGCACTCTAATCATCTACCTCCCTTTAACACTATTTTATCCTCATTTAACATTAATTTTTAATTATGGATAGGACTATTTTCTTTGAACTTCTAAACAAAGCTGAGCTTGAGTATGAAATAAAAATTAGATTAGAGGAACCAAAAAATACAGTAATACAACTTAAAAAACAAATTCTTCAACTCGCACCTCATACTCCCTCTGAAGATATTTTAGATTCAATATTGGAAGTTAAAACTGATTTGGACGAACTTACCACTTCACTAAATTATATTGAATCAAAACTACTATTGTTAGAACAGGGTAACCATAGATTCAACAAAAAAATTAAAACTTTTATTAATCATGTATTTCATCGACTAGAGAGGATTGATACTGATTCAGATCCCTCAGAGGTAAATCGTTTAGCTCAAACTAAAGAGAGATTTTTCACCTTAGAATCAAAATTTATTTCTTTAACAACTGTTTCCAATGACATCAACCCTCAATCTATATTAATCAATCGTCCCTCTGCTACTCCTAATAGCCCTAATGATAGTACTATGTTTCATACTATACTCCCCGATATTCAGTCTCAACCTCTAAACTCAATTTCCTATAATTCCCTTAACGAATTAAAACGAATTAAATACGACGGAAACTCTTGTCCACGTTCATTTATCCAGAAAATCCAGGAATTTAGTATTTCTAGGAATATTTCTTCAAACAAATTATTAGATCATGCTTTCGAATTACTTACCGACAACGCTTTACACTGGTACCGTTTTAAACGTGACTCTTTGTTATCATGGGACGAACTTTGTGAAGGTTTGGTTACAGACTTTGGCGGTTTTGACTATGACCATAAATTATTAGAAGCAATTAATAGCCGAACTCAAGGCAAGGATGAACCTATAGTTATTTTTGTTTCCATACTGACTGGCATGTTTTCCAGACTTTCTGAAAAATTATCGGAAACTAAAAAACTTCAAATCATTATTCGTAACATCCGACCTTGTTACTCACCTTATATCGCGAATAATAATATTAATTCTATTCTTGCGCTTATTTCATGTTGTCAAAAATATGAAGAATTCCTAGACAAAGAGAAACGTTTCCGCGAACCTGAAACTACAAATAATCCTTTAACTGTCGAATTTAACTATAAATCTTCTAATTTAACGTCAAAGCCCTCAACCTCTAACGCGTTTTCTCCTAGAACAAATTTTAATCGATTTAACAATAAACCTCGAGTTAATACTATTAATAAAATTAATAATAATGCTTTTTGTGTACGCTGCCGTACTAATGGTCATACATTAACTAATTGTTCGCAACCTCGTACATTAATTTGTTTTAAATGTGGTTTAAAAGATGTTAAATCTACTGATTGCCCTATTTGTAATAAAACTAACAATCCAAAAAACTAGATAATGACTTGGGTAATAAAAACTTTAATCAATCAGACTGGCATGATTGGTTACAAACCATTAAAAATTTCTTTCATTGTTACAAAACAACTTCAATATACGATACTGAAAAAGATTTTAATCGTCCTTTTATTGATATTGCTATAAATGACAAAATATTTTCCGGCTTACTAGATAGCGGTAGTTCTATTACAATACTTGGTAATAACTCCCATCTAGAAATCTTAAAATTAGGCTTCACGTTATCCAAGTCATTTTCAATGACAATTACTACTGCCAGTAATCATAAAAGTAAATCCCTTGGCTCAATTGACATTCCGATTAAATACAATAATCAAACTCATCTAATCCAAGCCTTCGTATTCCCAGATATATCTCCTTCAATTATCTTGGGAGTCGACTTTTGGAAAAAATTTAATCTTATTCCACATATACTTTCCTCGGCTTTTAAAGTAAATACTAAATGTTCAGTAGTTACTGAAACTACGAAACAAGTACTTCCTTATAATCATCTCACTTTAGAGCAAAAAACTATCGCTGATGACATGATTAATCGATTTAAAGCTATATCATTTGAAAGTAGAGGAATACTGGGACGCACTCATCTTATTAGTCACCATATTGATACTGGGGATACACCTCCTATTAAACAACGTTGTTACCGTCTTTCTCCTGAAAAACAAAAAGCTCTCATTATGGAAGTTGATAAAATGTTAGAATGGGGTGTTATTGAAAAATGCGAAAGTCCTTGGCTTTCTCCGGTTATCATTACACCTAAAAAGAATGGCGAATGGCGTTTCTGTGTAGATAGTCGTAAATTAAATTCAGTTACTCGTAGAGACGCGTACAGCCTTCCATTTGTTAATGAAATTTTAGATAATCTTAAAAACGCTAAATTTCTTTCTAGCATCGATATTGCTAAAGCATTTTGGGAGATTCCTCTGAAAGAAGCAGATAAAGATAAAACGGCTTTTTATGTTCCTGGTCGAGGCATGTATCGTTTTGTTATGATGCCTTTTGGTTTAACTAATGCTCCGGCTACTCAGCAAAGACTTATGGACATGCTTTTTACTCCTGAATTTGACAATAAAGTCTTTTGTTATCTTGATGATATAATAATCGTTTCTGAATCATTTGAAGAGCATATCTCTTATCTAGTTAAAGTTCTTGAGAAATTAACGTTTGCTAATTTGACTATTAATTTCGATAAAAGTCAATTCTTTAAAAATGAACTAAAATACTTAGGTTTCATTGTAGATGAAAACGGTTTACGCTCAGATCCGGCTAAAATTAAATCAATACTCGAATTTCCTATTCCCACTACTCGTAAAGAAGTGAGAAAATTTATTGGAACTTGTAGCTGGTTTCGTCGTTTCATTCCTAACTTCAGCACAATTGCAACTCCACTTAATAAATTAACTTCTTCCGGTAAAAACGCCCCGAAATTCATTTGGGATAATGATGCTACTCTAGCTTTTAATAAATTAAAAGAAGCTCTTACTACTACTCCTATACTAGCTTGTCCTAACTATGATCTTCCTTTCTCTGTACATTGTGATGCTTCTAACTTTGGCATCGGTGGTATGTTGACCCAAACTAAGGATGATAAAGAAGTAGTTATAGCCTATATGAGCAAATCTTTTAATAAAAATGAGCGCAATTACTCAACTACAGAAAGAGAAACTCTTGCGGTAATTACAGCTTTAGAACATTGGCGTTGTTATATCGATAATGGTAAACAGTTCACTGTTTATACGGATCACGCAGCACTTAAATGGTTTCTAAACTTATCAAATCCATCCGGTAGGCTCGCGCGGTGGGCTCTGAGGTTGTCATCTTTTAATTTTATTCTAAAACACAAAAGAGGTAAAGACAATTTAGTTCCTGATTTACTCTCTCGTAATTCTACATGTCCACTTGGTGTTAATCCTATCTCACTTAATTCTCAACCCGTATCTCCAGCATTGGAACAATATAACAAACTACTCTTGGAATGCCGTAACAATCCTGATCAATATCCCAATTATACTATTCGCGAAAATAAATTATTCCGCTATACTCTATCTCCTTACGCTTTATCTGAAGATTTCGCGTGGAAAGAAGTTCCTCATCCTAATCTCCGGGAAACCCTTATCAAAGATAACCATGGATTCCCAGATCAACCACATTTAGGAATTTTTAAAACTTATAAAAAATTATCACTTCTTTATTACTGGCCAGCTATGTTTAAGGATATCGCTAAAATAATTTCTAGCTGTGATAATTGCTTAACTTACAAACACGCAAATCACTCTCCCTTTGGCCTTATGGGTAAACCAAAAATTTGTTCCAGGCCTTTTCAAACAATTTCTTTGGATCTAATGGGTCCTCTACCTATGACTAGACGTAGAAATCAATTCATCTTAGTGGTTAACTGTTGTTTCACTAAATATTCCCTGATCTTTCCACTAAAACGAGCTACTAGCGCTAATGTCATCTCTAACTTAGAAAATTTTGTTTTTCTAGTTCATGGAGTACCTCAGACTATTATTATGGACAATGGATCGCAATTCCAATCCCATGAATTTAGAAACTTTCTGGGCAGATATAATATACCATACGTATCTTTCTCTCCTAACTACTGCCCTCAGGTTAATCCCACTGAAAGATACAATCGTACTATAATCACAGCTTTGTCATCTTTGGTTGGTGAAGACCATAGATCTTGGGACACCCATCTTCCTAAAGTCCAATACGCTATGAATAGTACAACTAATGCTACTACTGGTTTCACTCCTAACTTTTTGCTCTTTGGACGTGAAACAGTTACTTCTGGCTCACTTTATACGCCAACTAATAATCTTGATGAAATCGTGTTTCTACCTAGGGACATCTATGCTACTAACATAGGTTTATTGTCTGCAACTTTTGATAAAGTTCAGATAGCCCTCCATATTGCTCATGCTCGTAACACTTCAAGTTACAACGAAAGTCGTTTCTTTAAAGAATATAACGTGGGAGATATAGTCTGGAGAAGAAACTATGTAAATAGTCAGGCTGGGACTTATTTCAGCGCAAAATTAGCGCCAAAATATGTTAAGTGCACTGTGTTGCAGAAATTATCCCCATTGGTTTATATACTAGAGGATCATAATGGCAACCAAGCTAAATGGCATATAAAAGATTTTAAAATATAATGTATATAATTATGTAAATAGTTCTCTTAAAACTAGATTTTTTTTTAATGGTTGGTAAACCATTCAGAAGATTATTTTAATTTCTCTTTTTATCTGTTCTTTTCAGATAATTTTATTTAGATATGTTGCCTAACCTTTATTATTTGACTGACTTATTTTTCTCTTTGATGACTAATTTGTCTTCATCAACTATTGTAGTTGATTGGATCAATTCCTTGTAGGAATTGTTTTTCTTTTCAAAATTAAAAAAAAATACTACCTCTAGTATGGAAACTTTTGGAATTGCCTTTTCGATTTAAAAATTATATCTAAACCTTTCTAGTAAAAAAAAAAAAACTAGGATGTTTTCCTTGGTTATTTCCTCCTATAATAATGATTATAGCGTGGGCTCGACTCTTTTCAAAATTCCAAAAAATACTATCTCTAGTATAAAAACTTCTGCAATTACCTTTTCGATTTAAATTATATCTAAACCATTTAATAATTTGATAGGATTTTTCTGTTCTTCTTAATAAAAACTGATTTGTGGTAAAAACTCTCTCTTTAAACCAATAACTAGACTTATTAGAAATATTTTCTCTGAAGATATTATCTTAAACTTACTGAATCATTTTAAACTTATCATTTTACTCATCAACATTAAAACACTCAGCTTTCCTTTAAAACCTATTTGGTAAAATCTTATTCCATCTTTCTCTTTTTGAGCGGTAGCAACTCACTAAATAAGCCCCTAATGCCTTGTTTTCGGAGCGGTAGCAACTCATTAAATAAGCCCCTAATGCAAATTTTTTTTAGAGGTTTTCTTAAACCCTCTAATTCTTAAACTCAAGTTTTACTTGAGCTTTTCTTAAACTAGGACTCAAATTTGAGTTCTCTCAAAGTTTTTCTTAAACTTGGGTGATTCTTAAACTCAAAACTAACTTGAGTTTTCTCTCAACTGGAGGTTTTTCTTAAACCTTGAACCTTTCGAGCGGATAAGCAACTCGTTAAAAAAGCCCTATTGCTCTCTTTCTAATTGGGTTTTCAAACAGGTGCGGGTTACGACACCTAATTAAAAAAAATAAGCCTTCGTAATTATAAATAAATATTTCCTTCTTGGAGTATGCGTCATTAAATGTGAACCATATCTCCTATGTGTGATTGAATGGGAGTGTTCGACGAAAGCATGGAAGAGGTTGTGTGTTAGATCAAGGACTTATTTTTAACCTTTACAAAATTTTTGTTCTAGACCAAAAATTTTCTCGGGGTCGATGGGGAAATATAGCATCTACCTACTACAGACCTATGTATATACTTACACTTTACATACATTCACATTTATTCATCATACTCTTTTATCAGGTTTACATTTTATTTTGCGAATCGGCCTAAAACGATTCATTTCCTTATTTATTTACCAAATTAAATATTTCTATAGTTTTCATTGTTATGACATTTACGTCAGGCTGTCAAACTGCTATTACTTTTTTCTGTAAATTTTCTCTCATAATTTCTTACTGGCTTAGTCCATGAAGGTTGCTTTTGATTTGTATAATTTTAAATTATTTTTATGTTTATGTTAGCTCAAATATTGTATTTTATAGATAATTGTGACTGTTTATTGAATAACTGTATCCTAATTTAAATTCATAAAAATAATTAACACTCTCTCAGTATTCATCAAAGAGGTTTTTAAACAAATATTTCTGGCCGCTTCAAGCTCATGACAGGAGCATATGTTATGAAGAAAACTTCAATTTTCGAAAGAGCTAAAAGAAATGAAGATGAAAAAACAAATGGGAGACTCATATAAAAGGACCTCTGACATATTATTTAGATGATTCTGCTCTGGTTTCACTCAAAGAAACATCTCCGCTACAGACCACGTCCAATTACTAAAGGAAAAGTACAACAGAAGTCAAGCCTTAACTAAACTTAACTAAACTACTATTTTGACTTCATATCTTGACGGAGTGACTACGCTGAAGTCCAGAGGACCATCTTCTCTTCATCTATTCTCCACTATCTATCACTACTGTGACCTGTGGCTTCGCACTTTAAAAAAGAAAAACGGACTGCAACTACAAAAACCTCTCTTTCTACTGAGTGTTATTGGTATTTTTTTTAATCATTTATGTATTTTTTATCTCTAATTATATTGTTCAAATTTACTTCATACCCTTTTATTTTGTTAGGTTAGTAGATTTGTTACATGTTGTACTGGTTTTACCTTGTAACATTTTAGTTTATAAGACAAATCTGTATGCCATGTACAAACTACTTATAAATAAAAATTTATTATTATTATTATTATTATTATTTTATTTATAGTATTGTAAGACGAGAGAAAATCAGGGTTTGCAACAAATGAGAAAATAAAGAACAGTTCATTCTTCGCAGTTTCGTACAGTGAGTAAAGCTTATTTATTACCAGAAAGCGGGTAGTGCAAGTAAACAGTAGTTTCCGGATAAACTTTCCTTAGTTGTCGAGTAACAAAGTTTAAATGGCTTCGTGTAAAGTGTTGAATAAAGGCGTGCCCCAAGGGAAATAATTTGAAAACAATTTTTTTAGAAATGCTGGCAGGAAAATGCTTTTTTCGTTCACAGCTAGTCTTTTTAGAAAAAGTCTTTGTATGAATGTAAACGAAGCAATTATCTAGAATTTTGGCCCCTTATATTGAGCGCCTTGTCGTGCAGGGTAAAGTGGAGGGCACTAGACCACGCGGACGCTCACCCATGAGATGGACTGATCAAATTAAATCCGCAGTGGGCGATCTCTTGTACCTATGTGTGCATAAAAAATACCAGAAATTGGAGTAGGTAGCGAGAAAACGTGAGGCGAATCACATCAGCCCCTAGACAAGAAACTACATGAGGACCACCACCGCTCTGACAAGAGTGCTACTAAGAAGAAACGAAGCAAAAGGGGGTAAGGTAAAGATAATTATGTAAGGATTGTAGCAGGTGGCGTTCTTTAGTTTCTGCCTACCCCATGGGAATAAGGTTTATGTATGTATGTGTAAAACGTCTTTTCGGAATTTGTTAGAAAATTTAAAAGTTCTGTTTAGAAAATTTTATTTTAACTTATTTCTGGATCATATAAGACTTTATTGAAAGTAAATAGTGTCCTTCTATTCGTTGATGCGTATTCTTTATATGTGTGTAGCTACGAATATCTATTAAGGGCCTATACTACCTCAAATGGCTTAGCATGATCCTCCGTTATGACGAAAATACTGCAGCATTAATTTTGAAATAAATATATGCTAAAGTTGAGGATTAATTTTAGGTCTTATGTTAGACAAAAACACGATTTCATAAAATTTTCTCGATAGAAAAAAATCCAAATTTACCTCCAAACCGAACAATAAACCGCTGGTATTCAAAAAATACTTCAAATTATATCATGAAACTTTGTATACTAACTGAACTAACTATATAGCAGGTCTTATGTTATTTATTTTTTTTAAATTACCATTATTGTCACCGTAAAAAGCAAATACCTAAACTATTGGCGCTGCCTGCCGCCTAGCACCGCACTCTGTATCGTGCGAGCGAGATAAAGAATGAATTTTAGCTGAGGTAGTGTAGGCTCTTAAGAGCCTACACTACCTCAGCTAAAATTCACTCTTTATCTTGCTCGCACGATACTGCTCGCGGACTGAGTGAGAGCGAGACAGAGTGCAGAGCTAGGCGGCAGGCAGCGCCAATAGTTTAGGTATTTGCTTTTTACGGTGAAAATAATGGTAATTAAAAAAAAGTAAATAACATAAGACCTGCCTTATAGTTAGTTCGGTTAGTATACAAAGTTTCATGATCTAATTTGAAGTATTTTTTGAATATCAGCGGTTTATTGTTCGATTTGGAGGTAACTTTGGATTTTTTTTGTATCGAGAAAATTTTATGAAATCGTGTTTTCGTCTAAAATACGACCTAGCATTGATTCTCAACTTTATCATATATTTATTTCAAAATTAATGCTGCAGTATTTTCGACATAACGGAGGATCTTGCTAAGCCATTTGAGGTAGCATAGGCCCTTTTTTTTTTTTTTTTTTTTGTGGATGGGAAATCATCCAATGACCCCTCCCGCTCTGGGTGGAGCAGAAGGGAGTGTCAGACTCTTACTGACTAAAACCCACCCGTGTTCCTTCCTTAGCCCTTTGTGTTCCGGGGTAGCGGTAACCCTTTCGGACAATCCCGCTGCCCCGGCAGGCTTCGGCCCTTTCGGGCCCCTTCCTTATGCTGACATCTCTTTGAGGCGCGCGTGGAACACGTACGCGCCGTCCGGCACGGGCCTGGTCCTGATCGGACGGAGAGTTACCCATTACTCTCCGCCCGCAGGCCCGCGCCTACGGTGGCCGGGAGTCGTCTCGCGGCTCCCGACGCCCGGGGCGTCTCCCGCGGCGGCTGGGACGTGAGGCCCTCTCCCTCAGCCGTCCCGCCACCTCCTTCGCTAGCATGACTGCTTCGCAGAAGGAGGTGACTGCCTCCCACTCCCTCTCGCCCCGGACCATGGCTTGAACCAGGGCCGGGCGCGAGAGGTCGCCGCCGCTGCCGCTGCCGATCGCCTCTGCGAGAACACGGCGGTGCTCCGCCCAATTGGGGCATACCGCCACCGTATGCTCCACCGTGTCCTCCGGGCGACCCTCGCAGTGGTGACACCCGGGCGTATCCTCCCGCCCGATAATGTGCAGGAACCTCCCGAAACACCCGTGTCCGGTGAGGACCTGCGTCAGGCGGTAGGTGAGGGCGCCGTGGCGCCTCTCTAGCCACTCCTCAAAGAGGGGTCTTACCGCCGCTATCGCGGCGTGCCCAGCATAGGCCCTTAACACTGTAATTTGAAAACAATGTTAAAGCCAATTGTTTGAAGAAGAGGAACCGTGGGAGTTTCTCGCCGGCATTTCATAGGGATCGACCAATTGGAACCGTGCACCTAGCTTCTGACGTTTCATAAGTGCCCAAGTAGGTTTGGATATGTGAAATAAATAAAATATTGTGATTTTGATTAGGCTTTTGATAGGTACTCTGAAAATTTATTACTTATTGTTAAGTGTATGTCTTTAGTATTTATGTTTGTGTTGTTATGTGTCGTGTTTTGTCTGTGTATATTCCGAAATAATTTCTTCATAGAAAATGTTATTAGATTTCCTGAAACTACAATATTTTATTATGTTTATTTTCAAAAATTCCGTACAACAGAATCACCACATTTTCCACAAGGCAGAATATAATTTTTCCTTTGAAAGACTTTGTGTGGGCACAAAGTCTTTAACAAAGATGTTATAATTTTCAGAAAAGACTTTGTATTCACCTCGGATTCTAGCCAGACTCTCTATGGCAGACTGTTGTACACATATGATATATGGAACTACCCTACATTGTATGTTTCTACCTATTGTGAAGAATGCTGAGAGGAATATAGATGAATTCAAACTGATTCTTCTGTTCCTTTGTGACTATTTTTCTCTTTGAGGTTAGACTTTTTGGTAGTTTGAGACGAATTTCAACTACAGTCCTTTCCATTTTTTTTAACCTTTGCTTTTGCGTCACTGTTATCCTTTTTAGAACTGCTGTAAGTTTGTTGTTTGGTTGCTATTAGAGGTAAAATCATTGTGAAAGGACTGTAGTTCCCATAACTAACGCTTTGTCTCATTAATTAAAAGAAATATTAACTAAAGAAACCAAGTTTTTTGTTCTTAGAAAAATGTGAGAAAATAATCGCCAAAATTCTCTTTGAAGTTAACTACCAAACTTCATAAGACTGAATATATAGTGTTAATTGAGTTATTATTGAAAACAACCTTTAATAATAATAAGGTTTTAAAGATTAATGACCAGATACTCACGTTGAATTACCCGACTCCTACGACCCGAGACCCCTCCGTGCCTCGGAAAGAGCATTAAGCCGTTGGTTCCGGCTATGATTCGTAGATCTTCGACAGTTGTTACCAAAAGTCCAAAAGTCTGACAACCCGTTTTACTAAGGGGTATTGTGTTACCCAGCAACTGGTTTGTGGAGTTCAGGCAGGCAGTCACTCCATGTAAAAGACTGGTAATCAGCTTCATCTGGTTAGACTGGAAGCCGGCCCCAAAATAGTTGTGATTAGATTTACTCACTTCAAGTTAAAAATAATTGCATCTCTTGCTTCCATAATTAAATAAAAAAACTCACGCTTGAAACTGGCTTGAAACACCGCACAGTAATAGTTTTTAATTCAACCAGCTGTTTCACAGATACATAATTTTACGAAATAAAAACTCTTTGCATTGATTTTCCCTTTCATTTCGTTATCAAATAAAAAAAAAATCACCAAAAGATACCGAGAATCTCAAGATGGAAAGTATATATCAATTATGTTAAAACTTTTAGTTAGTAACCCAAAACGATGACGTCCCATCAACTTGGCTTGTGACAGAAATGCTAAGTCATTCCATTCTGTAAAGTTTTTCTTGTAAAACATTGATTAATAATGGTATGAGTTGGAAACTCGGAAGTTTATTTTTTTGTGATGCAGGAAAATTAGTAGCTTTACCAACAAAACATACTCCATTTCTTGCAGGGTACTCCTTGCACACTCACATTTGTTATAATATTCAAGTCCCGTGTAATAGGATGCGAGCATATGTCATCAATAAGATACAAATCCGTCTTATACCTGATAGTGAAAAAGTCCGTATAAAAATACCGAATATCAGATTGCCTGATTTATTAACAACTAGCTTTTGCCCGCGACTTCGTCCGCGTGGGTTTCGTACTTTTCTCCAATAAATTTAACACCCTCTCCACCTCCCCTTGAAAGGTATTTTGAAAATTGTTGATTACGATCTTTATACTTTATTTAAAGAAATAAGTATTCGGGCCAATATTTTAGTTAAGCTACCCAAGATGTTTCAAATAAACTATCCTCCCTTTTCATCACGACAGGGCTTGTTTTTATTACAAAAGAATTTGGTACGGTTCCACTGTTATGACATAACACTGTACTGTACTGTACTGTTATGACATAACATATTCCACTGTTATGTTGTGTTGGAAGTAGGAGTTTCTACTCCTTAAACTTTATTACCCTTTTCCGCCACGGTAGGAGTTGAATAAGTAAAACCCTAAAACTGATACTTTTTTATTTTAAGTAAGTAGTAAAACCCTAAAAGTGACAATCTTTATTATTTACTGAGGAAAATCTTGAAAAGTTTCCAGTTTCTTAACCAAAGGAATAAGACTGCCTTTTCACCTTCACAGTTTTTATCCCCATAGGTGCGAAATATTGAAAACACGTTTGGAACGTTTCCATATATTGACTCAAAAATTATTTATACCAATTTTCCATTGAATCAGGCCACGCAATAAAATACTCCTCTGTGAAATGGACTACCCCCGTTCACCCCGTTAGGGTTAGATTTTCGAAAAACCCAGACACACTTTTTTATTTATTTTGGTCTTAAGTATACATACTGAGTTTTGAGTTTATATTATTGGACCGCGCGATAAAATTCTTCCATACAAACTTTGACACCCCCAATCTCCCTTTAAAGCAGAAAAACATAAAATAACAAACTAATTTGCTTAGATAAGTATTTGTGCCAAGTTTTAATCTTAAATTTTTTTGGAGTAAATCAAGCTACGCACTATAATACCGGCCTTAAAAATCGAATTACCACTTTTTACCCGTCAGGGGTCTACTTTCGAAAGACCCATTTCTTATTACTTACTTAGGCAAATATTCCTTCCAAGTTTCAAGTTGATTAACCAAATGAATAAGATTTTTCGAATAAAGTTTTTCCCCACTTTTCACCCCCACACAGGAGGAATTTTGAAAAAACGTTTGGGATGTGTTCATACGTTGACTCAAAGATTATCAACAATTTTAGAGTTAATCAAGCCACGCAGTAAAATGGAAAATTAAGTACCCTTTTCACCCCGTCAAGGGTAGATTTTCGCAAAACCCTGATGCATGTTATTCTTTAATTTTGGTCTTAAGTATAAATATTGAGTTTCGACTTAATCGGACCGCACGTTAAAATTCTTCCATACAAATGTGGACACCCCCTAATCCTCCTTTAGGGGGTAGTTTAGAAAAGCAAAAAATGCCAAACTTCATAATTTACTTAGATAAGTATTTATGTCAAGTTTCAAGCTTATTAAACCAAATGAATAAGATTTTTCATATAAGCTGTATCCCCACTTTTCACCCCCACATGGGTGGAATTTTTAAAAATCGTTTGGAATGTGTTCATTACTTGACTCACAGATTATTTATACCAATTTTCGAGTTAATTAAGCCAGGCAGTAAAATCCTGCCCTGTAAAATTAACTACCCCTTTTCTCCCCGTTAGGGGTAGATTTTCGAAAAACCCTGATACATGCTATTATTTATTTTTGGTCTTAAGTATAAATACTGAGTTTTGAGTTAATCGGACCGCGTGTTTAAATTCTTCCATACAAATTTTGACACCCCCCAATTCCCTGTTAGGACCCCCTAACAGGGAGTTTATAAAAACAAAAAATGCCAAACTTTATAATTTACTTAGATAAGTATTCGTGCCAAGTTTCAAGTTTATTAACCCAACGAATAAGATTTTTCATACAAACTTTCATCCCCTATTTAACTCTCTTAGGGGTTGAATTTCGAAAATTCCTTCCTTATTCCTCATCTACATTATAAAGGGAACCTCTGTCCAAAATTTCAGCTTTCTAGGTCCAAGGGCTTAGGCTGGGCGTTGATGAGTCAGTCAGTCAGTCAGCCAGTCAGTCAGTCAGTCAGTCAGTCAGTCAGTCAGGACTTCTCTTTTTATATATATAGATAGATGGATGACGTATAGCTAAAACAAATAGAATGAAAAATAGTATGTGAGACTGACAGCCAATTAAAAGTCATCACTTCTAAAATAATTGATCTGTGAATGTAACCAACAGCTGGGTATGAGGTCGTGCTCTAGTCTCAGCAGAGGGATTCGATAAATTACATTTATTTCTGCAAGATGGTAAAAAAAAAGACGATGATGACGTTGAACGTGAGCCGAAGGCATTGTCGGTTAGAGCGAACATGGTGGGTCGCAGGTTTGCACGATGCTTACTTCCAGTCAAAATCACGCTCTTTCGAGCGTACTGTACTTCATTTTACACGTGCAGCCTATGGGCTAGGTGTACACAAAGATCGTACAATGCTCTCCGCCTTCAGTATAATAACGCGTTTAGGATGCTGGTGGGGCTGCCCCGCTTCTGTAGTGCGTCGGGGATGTTCGCGGATGCGCATGTAGATTGTTTTTACACAACAATGCGTAAAAGGTGCGCTTCCCTGGTGCGCAGGGTGTGGGGCAGCACCAACAGTATCCTAAGCATGATTGCCAGTCGCCTGGACTGTGTTTATGTGGGTCGCTGCTGTGCAATTACTGATGGGTTGTTGCAGCAGTGATCCACCATTATTTGTTGTGTTGTTTCTATTTTCAGTGTTTACTAACATAGTCATAAGTTTTACTAACAGCTTTTGAGTCTTGGATACTTGAATAAAGAGAATTCTATTCTACTCTATTCTAAAAAACTAGAAGAACGTAAAACTAGAAGAAGTCGGTGTTTCCCATCTGACTCTGAGAAAACGAAACCGAAACAACCTCGGAGGTTGCAGCCTCTTATAAAGTCGAGACATAATCTTTGTGCAGGCCATATGAGGCTCATGCCCCTCTCCAGACCGAATTTCGGCCATGGCGACCAATCTAAGCGGAGACTAGCCATCGACGCGGGAGATATTATAGTGCATAATACGCAGACACAGGTATCATCTCTCTTCCCTCACTCTCATAGTCCGATGGGACGGCAATCCGACACGACCGGAGAAAGATCACGCGCAGGACCAATTGCTTAACGTGCTTTCCGAGGCACGGGGGTATCACACCGCCAACTTCTAAATACTTTGCTCGACCTGGAAATCGAATTCAGGACCCCCTGATCATGCAGATTAATGTCTGAGATGGTCTTCTGAGGAAAGAACCACACAGTTTTGAGTAGACCTGTCTATTCAGTGCACGCATTTGTCGCTGTAGCTCAACCCAGAACTTAAGGAGCTCAACAACCATTAGACCAACGAGACAGTAGTAGTTTTATTTCTCATCATCTGCCTATCAGACCGCTACAACCTTTTGGTAAGACTCGTTGTCAAACTTTCAGGCTTCTGACGACCCGTAAAATTATCAAAGATCCACGAATGACAGCCGGGACCAACGGCTTAACGTGCTTTCCGAGGCACGGAGGGGTTTGGTATGCAAAAATGGTCATCCATCCACGGAACGACCGCGGCAAGCGTAGCTTAACCTGATCGATCGATCCGTGCGGCTGTTATTACTTACCCATAAGCGCCTCTAGTAGTTCTCTTTCTAAATGTAAAAATTGAAAAAAAAAAAACGAGTATCTTAAACGTCTCTCGTTTCACACTGTAACAGATTCGAAGTACCTAAGTTATAAACAGCGTGACCTAGTGAGGCGAACGTGTGAGGTCGTGGTAAGTCGACAGTTAAGTTAAACTGAAGTTCAGGTTTGTTGTTTAAAACGTTAAACTTAGTTTACGAGCTTGATAAGGGTCAGGTTGGCTCCTTTATTAGATGACGAAGTTTGTTGAATGAGTAGAAGTTGTAGATAAGACATAGAAAATACGAAAAACCAAATAAGTTCATCTTCAAAATTAAGATGGAATCTGAATGTTATTATGTGTAATTATGTGATAGGTAAAGTGTGGATACAGTCAGCCACACCATCAGTGGTAATCCCAGCACTACCTAAATCACTCATAGGTACTTCTACGATTTGAAATTGAATCTTTATGGCCAAATTCCCCGTGCAGAAGCGCGTTTTTATTGAATTTGTATGAAAAACATCACGCGCGGGGGCGCGTTATCTGCGCTCCGTCGCGTTTCGCGTTGTAATGTGTGATCCGCTTAAGTACCTACCTATCACAAGTTTGGAACTGAATCCGATTACGTAGATATATTTTTTACGAGTTGCTTAAAGTTTTCGTATGTAGGTACCTATTGTATGAAAGAATATGTAAGTATAATTCTAGTTTTATCTTGTCCAATGGAGAAACTGTATTTTCATAAACGCGCAGAACTCCCATAAAGTAGTTGTATCTCTACGTTCTACGTTCTTCAAATTATTTCGTGGTCTTATCTCTCTCGTCTTTATTTTAGTTTTCTAGAGAACATCTAACTAACTATTCAAGTTATTTACTTAATTAAGTCTTCACTCAGGAATTTCTGTGCTGTGCGCTTTAGCTTACCTAATTCGGTGAGTTTTGCATCGTGCATAGCAATGTAGCCCACTTAACATTCACTTTATGACACTGCAGCTGACTACAGTATGATAAAACTGATCTTAATGACACCGTATACCCACCCTCCTTTAAAGGATTTAATCAAAAATAAATGATAAATGATTTATTTTCTGTAAATAACTAGGTTAGTACAAACACTTTTACACGTCAATCTTATTTTTATTTTTTTTTAACTAGATGAGGTCGGCGTTTCCTATCTGATTATTCTGAGAAGAAAGGCCGAAACAAACTCAGAGGTCACAGTCTCATTTAAAATCCAGACAAAATCTTGGTCAGATCATGTGAAGACCATGTAGATTGGTGTCTGAAATGGTCTTTTGAGGAAAGAACCACACAGATTGAGCGGACCTGTCCAGTCAGTGTACGCATTTGTCAAAAATCGTGCAGCTCAACTCAGGACTTGAGGAGCTCAACGATTCGATGAACATTACCAAAGATTGGACATTTGGGTAGGCCGCGTAGATTACTCAAACTGCCAGAACCTGATTAAAACTAACTAAGAAGGAAAACAGAAAAAAGATAGAAATGACCCACATAGTCCTCACATTCACAATAGTTAATTAAAAAAAGAAAAACATTATACATTATTTTTTTTTATTTGTATTTTTGTATTAAAAAATACCTTACAAAGTAAATATTCATGTCATTGTATACTTAAATAAAATTAATCAATGTCAATGTGTGTATAAAAATACGAACATGAAAATGTGAACTTATTCTTTAGGTTCTTTTTAGTCGTATCGTTTTATCAAATTGGCTACGTCATCAACAATCTCCTGCCCTTATCTTAATTTATTTGCGGTAGCCGCAACATGACTTTTTCTTCCATACTTATCTATTAGTCATCATCCCGGTAGTAAATCCCTTTCCAGCCATATCATCTTTCACACAGTACATCTATCGATTCTTTGGTCTGTCCCTACTCTTATAGCCATTCACATTCATACTCAAAACTCTCCCTCACGACATTTTCTCTATTCCTCCGCATCAGATGCCCATACCTCGACAGCAAATTTACACTGTAGAACTTTTCAGTCACCAGTACCACTTACAGACTTCCCCTTATACACTCATTTCTTAAAATATCCATTTGTTTAACACCCCATATCCCTCTCGGCATTCTCATCTCAAGCTTTCATTTGTCCCTTTTGTGGCTGATTATACTCGTACGAGGCAGTAAGTCTCACCATTGTTGTATTATAAATCGTCTCCGTTTAGGGGAATGCGGTAATCGCACATTGTTCCCGTAACCTGCCATCGTTTCATCAAAGGAGTGAAAGACATCTACATTTCAACCATAATCGTAATCCAAGAGGCTAGACAGATGGAGTTCCGTCTGTCATAACATTAATTTCAAATGAAACAATTACTTGTCAGTAATTTTTTAAAGCTGGCTAAACCAATCCTAACATAATTATAAGGTAAACGGGTAACCACAATGTAATCAAATTAATAATGGCCATACAAACTGCATGTAATTGGGTCATAACCCATAGGTCTCGTCACTAAGCACATTAATGAATCAATTGGATCAATTGGAGCGTCAATTAACACGTTATTAAGCCTTTTCGGGCATGGTTTTGAGTATAATCGAATTCAGTTAACGTTCATGTTTATTTTAACTTTAACGTAACTAAACAAACTGACTGATGTTTGCACGTGATAAGTTACTTGTAAGCGGAACTACCTACTTAATATTTTCGACAAAAACGATCTTATTATGTGAGTGCCTATGTTGTTTATGCTCTGTTCCAAAATATGTGGAGTAGTTAAGGCGTGAAGCAGTAACACACTTTTGTAGGATATTAGGGTAGACAGAAACTGCAGAACGCGACTTGCTACGATCGTAACATAACCCTTTTGCTTCGTAAGAGCATGAATTAATTGTAAACCTACCCATGATGCCTAGCTATACAAAAGTTCCACGTTTTTTGGGGTCGAAGGTTCGTTTTTATTAATGCATGAGGTATTCCAAAATAGGTCCGAGCATCGCGTGGTAAATGGGAACTACATAATTGATACACTTCTTTTATATCAGAGCTTTAGTCACGTCAGACAAGAAAAAAAATAAACGAAATAAAATACACTTAAACAATTGCAACATGAAAGATTTAACCAATATTTTGATTAAAATAGTTTCAGTGGAGTTCCTTGGCCGTTCTTCTCCGTAGGCTTAAGTTTCACTAGCTTCATCTTTCTGACTGACCGACTCCTTGGCAATTCGAAAGTACCTATATTTACATGTTTATTACAGGACCTAAACGAAAAAAAAAAACGCATGTTTTAGAAGCAATAAAAGTATACGATCCACTACAGTTAACAAAATCAGAAAAATATATGATATTCTTCAGAATATATGCTAGATAGATAGTGTGTTGAAAATATATTTATTATTTATTTATTTATACATACTTTATTGTACAACACAAAAATACAACATGGAAAAGATACAACAAACACTACAAAATATACAATGGGCGGACTTATCGTTTTCTGCGATCTCTTCGAGGCAACCTTAGGATGGACAGTGATTTTCCTGGACAATATAATACTGTAACTAATTTGATACAATAGAAAAAAAATCATGAAGATACCTCTAAAAACTTTCTTTTTACAACAAAAACCATGCAATCATTCTGATTTTTGTCAGATTATTCTACAAGCAATATACTAAAGCGATAGTGTTTTATTCCAAACAATAGATTGTTTGTAAAAGAATAGATAATTGCTTCATATTTTGCAATAAATTACCAGCGTTGTGTCATCGTGCTTCTTTTTCTTTTATATGCGGTCCCACAATGACCGCGCTTTAGGTCGTGTAGTCCCCTTAATTGAAATAAATGCTGTGAGTTTTAGTTTCACTGAAGGACCTAAATACTGGAAGCCTCTAGTGAATTTTCTTTTACACATTTGCTAGCGTATTAAAAATATAATTTTCACGATCGCTTAGTCATCGAACTTCTCAAGTTGACACACACTGACGTCACTGACATACAATGCATCCATGATTTAATAACTATGTAGCTATGTTAGATGATGCTAATTGGGTTTTCAATTATGGATGGTTCTAGCAACTAGCACAAAGTAACAGTTACAAATTCATTGCCAATGGGAGTATTTTATTCATGGAAAACATTATTTTACCAATGCATTTGTGACCATCTTTACATACAGAGACCCCTCCGTGCCTCGGACGCACGTTAAGCCGTCGGCCCCGGTTGTCATTCGTGGATCTTTGACAGTCGTTACGGGTCATCAGAAGCCCGAAAGTCTGACAACCAGTCTTACCAAAGGGTATCGTATCACCCAGTAACTGGGTTGTAGAGGTCAGATAGGCAATCGCTCCATGTAAAATACTGGTATTCAGCTACATCTGGTTAGACTGGAAGCCGACCCCAACATAGTTGGGAAAAGGCTAGGCTGATGATGATGATAGAAAACATTATTTTATGTAAAATGACTTATAGTTAGTACAACTCATGATACGCTGGTTTGCTCTAAGTTTTATGACAAAAGTCAACTTGCGCAAATAAAGTAAAATATAAATTTATATAACAAATTATAGTACATATTAAATGAATAAAATAAAAATAGATAAATAATAAAAATGAGTAACTTAACCAAAACCATTAACAAATTAAAATATGGCGTCGAAAAATTCCTCCGCATCGCTGTCGACTGGTAATGTACCCAAGAGACTGGCGGCATTGCCACTTTGTATGCAGCCGATCGATTCTGTAAAAATCTCACCGTGAAAAGTTAGGTGAAGTGAGCTTAGAGTGAGCTGTCAAGAGTAACAATCCCTAGCATCAGGATGACACTGACAGCTCACTCCACGCTCACTTCACCTAAGTTTTCACGGTGAGATGGTTACAGAATCGCACTGCTGGCTAGTTATGGGCAAGGTAAAAGTCAGCCCTCGAGTCATGGGAAATATCAACCAGCCTTTTGAAAATTTCACTGAACAGACATATGTGTATTACTCAATAACGTGCATAACGATTTTTAACCGACTTCAAAAGGGAGGAGGTTCTCAATTCGACTGTATACACCCTTTTCTACGTAGACAGTACACCACATTTTTCCAGAATTGAAACAAGGCTACCCGATGCGTCGACATGCAACGTCTATAGAAATCAAGTCGAGCACAGCGGACGCTTTGAGTCGGAAACAGCGACAAATTGTTACAGATAGGGATGCCGCGGAGAAAACTGAAAATAAAGAAACTGTCAACACGTATTGTTCTACAAAATTTTGACCATACAGCAATAGAATTTGACAACATAGTTAGTGCATTGTCTGAAAGACTGTCTTTTGTGTTACCTACTACGAATTTAACGGAGCTTTCCGTTTTCGTAAACTATTCAATTTATAGGTGTTTCTGTGCCTATGGGAAAACTATTAGTTCTTTTAAATGTGGAAGTTTCTAGCATGGCTTTTTGTTCAATTCAATATTATGCTAAAATAGGGAAGCATTGCAAACAAGGCTGCCAATGACGATGATGGTCATACGAAATCCGCGATTATGTTGAAGCTACCGCTGATTGCTTTCGGAAAAATAAAATAATGAGCTTATAATACCAAGTTTATATCTTCTTCAGGGAAGTAGAATCCTTACGGCCTAGACAAGTGGCAATTGCTTTCAAAACGTTTCATATTTTCTACAGCGACTTTCAACAGGATTGACATACTACTTTTGGTTGTAAAATGTATGGAACTGACAAAATTATGTCAATCGCATACATTTTTGGCTCTTTTCCATCACCGTTATCGCTGACAGAATGTCATAAATTTTATTATTTTCTTCAAAATACAATTACCAGAATGTTGTTTAATAATCAGTTATAATCCGGCTAGCATAAATTACAACAATAATGATAAACCATTCATATTCAGCTGGATCTTAGTAAGCTGAAAATAAATGGTTACAATTGTGTTAGCAAATAAAACTTAAAATTATGTTATTATATAACTTAGTTGCAATACTTTTTCGTGTTATAACTATTGCTTGTAAAATATTGATCTTGAGATATTATTTTTTTGTATCAACCCTAGCTCACAAATCTAGACCGCGTCCAATAGCCCGTACACTAGATAGGCTAGACTGAAAGGCTCTCCATCGGCTTTAGTTGGTCAAGTAGTCAATAGGCTTCCGGAAAAGGTTGAAATAAACGTTACTTTTGCCTTTTACTGAAGAAGAAGGTTTCAAAAGTTTTTTGTACAGTCACGAGCATCTTGCCAGCACGAGCGCCTTACGCTTAAATAAGATTCCAAACCGATTTTCTCCTAAAGTACTCATAGATATTTTATGGTGTTATGAACAATAAAAGCCCACACGACATCACAAAATAATGTCAACAGCCGACTGAATGCACGCGCTTCCAAACGAGGTTCGGCCCACCTCCAAAATCCACGCGATGGAGGTGCAGAGTTTTGGCACATTGTTCTAGACACTATTCTGAATGCGTATGAAAATGTTCAGCTGGTTCTGAAAAAATTCATATTTTAAAACTAAAAATTCAAACTGATACATAGTATTATGAAAGTATTTTAAAAGTATGAAAAAAAAAATTAAAGTATTGCCCCGTTGGTCTCGCAGTTCGGTCTGTGTCTGCGCACACTCTTTTGCACTATAATATGTCGCGCACCGAAGCCAACAAAAACAAAATAACTGTATCAGTGTTAACAATCTATCCTTACTAACCAACAGTACCTACATTTTTTCAAACCATCTTAAAACGTTTTCAGAGAAAGTTTTCCTGAACGTAAATATAAACTACTGAAATAAAATGAGCTGGTTCGGTGGAAAACAAAAGTATATACAAGTCACTCAAAAGTAAAAACCAAAAAGTAGAAAAAGCATAAACAAAAGGTAAAACTATTAAAAAGACTTGCACAGTAAATATATTGAACAAACTTTGCATTCCATATTGCATTTGCTGTCAAAAGTAAACACATTTATTTGCTACCACTCTCCTACACTTTGTGCATTTCTAAACTTTAAGTTATGTTTAAAAAGTTCACTAGTTAGCTGGTTTACGAAATCAAAAAAAAAAAACTGTTAAGAAGGTAATGCATTTATCTATCGATCTTCATTCAAACGTTTCAGCCGGTCAATTCTGTAAAAAACTCACCGTGAAAACTTGGGTGAAGTGAGTTGTCAATATTGTCAATTCCTGGGATTAGCCGGAAGGACAGCTCACTTCACGCTCTTTTCACCTAAGTTTTCACGGTGAGATTTTTACAGAATACTACTGCAAGTATTTAACAAGCCAGTCATTTGAAGACGAAACATAGTGATTAGAGCCTTTTTCAGCGAATTTTAGCTGTTTATGTTGTTGTGTCTATAATGTGCAAGTAATTAGAAACTGCCTCATTTGTCTAGTGGTTGCAAGAGCTACTGGAGACTATGAGTTCCTGGGTTCGATTCCCAGATCGGCCAAAGTGTTTTGGTTATTTTTCCATTAGGAATTTCTCAGCCCGGAATCTGGATATATGGCCTATTGGTGGCAACAGGCTCCCCCTTTATTAAATGCGGTTTAAACATAACAGGTGAAATGTGGGTTTAATATACATGTAATATGGGTAGACCCCTGTCTTACCATTTATATATAGGTATGCATTTTCTCCAAAATGGGACTTAGTTTGTGTCATATAGTTGTTCCACCGTAATACAGTAACTGCAGGGGTCAGGGTGAATCGGTTACGTAACAACCTAAAGTTATTATTGTGCACTGAGTTACTAATTGGGTATGTAATCTTTTAGATTCACAGAAAATAAGTACTTGTTGGAAGGTTGTTATTCTTTTGGTAAAATAAAGATTTATTAATATTATTATTGCACGACTCATAATGCGAAGCAATAGAGAGTGCTTTACGATGGAAAATTTGTTTTCCCTCCTCATTGCAACTGTTTCTATTGTTATACTCCTGCTTATAGTACACAGAATGTTATAGTACAGTCAACAGCAGAAGTAGATGATGAAAATCATAAATTCAATACTAATGAACGGAGTTCGCGTCAGAACTGTGTGGCGTCGAAGTGTCGTTATGTGATTGTAAATTATACCAAACATTTACTACTTCGACGCCATACAGTTCTGACGCGATCTCCGTTCAGTAATTAGTATTGAATTTCTGATTTTTATCATCTACTTTTGCTGTTGACTGAGAACTTCATTTATATACCATTGCATAGATTATTTAACGGAGATTAATTCTGTACTTTTCAAAAAATGATTTAATGGAATAGAAACGAAAAAAAACATCAAAATATTTTTTTTTGAATCCTGTTAATCAAGTGTAAAACCTGAAAATATGCTTGCGAATGAATGAATTAATCAGTAAATTTTTTTTCACTCATAGGAGGAACCCTATTGAAAATGGCTCTTTTATCAAAGTAGTTTAATTATAATTAAAAAAAACTAACTAATATAATATCTATGGTTTTTATACGATCAAATGAGTATTATGAGTCGTGCACTTTTCGATTTTCCAAATTTTTAGTATAATGTCGCTATAAGCCCGTAGTAGAGGTGAAATAGTGTTGATTAAAGCTATGTAGCATCATTTTGCTAGAACAATGGTAGTTGTAGCCTAGATTAATCCGTTTAAACGATCGAGGTGTGCTATATTAAACATTGTGGAAGTCCCTAGTTATAATTAAATGTTCTGGGGATATTAAGGGATTCAGGAGCTTACTTGGGGCTCAAAATATTTTTTTTTAAGGTGAATGCTTCAGGTAGCCCGCGAAATTCATATATTCTTAAATTTTTTGCAACTTGCAAGGAAGTATTAGGTTGTATGTTGATGAAGGTTTGATTCGGCGCCGTGACAAGTAAGTGTTCACATAATTAAATAATAACACATATAACACATATTTAATTAATCATTAAAGTCATCAATACAACTATATAAGACCAGGTAATCCTAAATACGACAATTCCATACTGTTAGGATTACCAAGGTCATAAAGAGTTGTATTGATGATTTTAATAATTATAATTCTGTAAATACATCCTTGTTACAGCCGCGAATCAAATTTGATCACCATATAACCTATTACTGACTTTGTCCAATTCAAGTTTATATATTTTAGGGCAATTTATAATCAACAAAAAATAACAAAATTAAATCCTTACTTAACTAAATCGAACTAAAATATAGCGTCGAAAAATTCATCCGCATCGCTGTCGAACTTGTCATACTGACTTACAAATTCCAAAAACGTAAGAAAATTTGGATTTCGCGGGCTACCTGGAGCATCCACCTTAACGAGAACATCGATGTAAATATTTGTCTATTAAGGTACAATTTTATTATCTTATCCCTTCTACATTCATATTGATAGATACATATATTATATACATAGATACATATTGATATACATACATAGATACATGATATTGTCTGTATTATCTGTCAGTAATTAATGCTGAAATTAACCTTTTTGGCGCAGCGGTGAGGTACACACTGTTTTTGTTAAAACATTATTTTTATTTTTTATTTTGTTATTTGTAATGTTTTCACGAATTGTGTCCTAATACGATTACGGCACACTCCCTCTCAATGTCCTAAGTCCCAGCAGTGCGAATTCGAAACAACGATCTCAGTCATTCCTCTTCCTAAACTTATCTGCAAGGCTCAGGGCACCAATTCTGTATCATTTTATTCCCCGCGAAATCTTACCACGTGCAAGCCACCTCAATATCGTGTCTTGTTCACGGCAAGGAATCGAAATGATAACCGGTACGGACAATATGTACAGACGCCAGCACATCAAGCTACTACAATCTGTCAAATTTCTTTAATAGATTTTCAACTTTAACGTTAAAGCATAAGGTTCAAAGTTGATTGGGAAAATTTGACAGTTTCGGGTAGCTTGATGTACTGGCGTCTGTACTTTGACAGTTCAAACCACGCCATTGTGTCATCGAGAATACGTTAAGTGATTGACTAAAGAATTGACCTGGTTTCGAAGTAAGGAAGCGTTAAGTAGTCATAGTGAACTAAAGCCCTGCAAGGCTCGGGCTTCATAAATTCCCATAATTTAATTTTACCTACAAAAATATCTGAAGTAACATTCACTTAAATAAAAATATTATTATGTAAAGTGATTCTTTAAGAGGAAATGCGGTCGGAGAGCCTTTTGAAAAAGCCTAAGTAAAAAGTCATAATTCGAGGTTTGGCTCTCGCATATTTCCTCCTGCAATATTGGACCAATTTAAAAGATATTTCAGAAACTGAATAAGAAGGAGATTATATACTGTGTCGTTGTTTTTTTTTTCATTAATATTTGTTAAATTTATACATTAGTCTTCTGTTGACAGCGGCAATTTTGAGAATTTTTTGAGAGTTCTAGTGCTTATAAAAATAATGTATCATCAAAAACGAAAACATAGGAACGTACAAGTAGTTAATATTTATTATTCTGTAAAAAATCATTGCTTTATGGTCATTAACCAGAAAGCAAACAGGCGAGAGATTTTCTATGGAGAAAAAACAACCCGCATTTCCTCTTAACACCGTCTCATACATATTACTAAAGAGACTTCTCAAGTTCTCGCGTAGGTGTGTCAAATATGAAATTATGTCACATCTTACTCAATTTCAAAAAAGTAATATACAAAAGCTATTTTTATTAAAAATAACACGACTGTAACCCCCGAAGGGTTAGACAGAGGTGTACGGTCACCAAAGGAGATAAGTAACCAGGGTCGTCGGTATAGTTGAAGTTTAGTAAGAAACCGATGGAAGTTTTTGAATAAATTTTAATTTAATTAATATAAAACAAACAGTTCATTTATCAAATGAAATTTCATTCGAAAATATCCATCGGTTTTTTTTACTAAACTTGAACTATATTAACGACCCTGGTTACTTATCTCTTTTGGTGACTGTACCTATAGTACACACATTTCGCCAGCTATGTTTAAGTCCCATGTGATAGGGGGGAGCCTATTGTCATCAACCGAGTACAAATTCAGACTCCAGGCAGCTACTAGAGGCGATCGGCAGCGGCAGCCCTGATTCAGGCCATGGTCCGGGGTGAGAGGGAGTGGGAGGCAGTCACCTCCTTCTGCGAAGCAGTCATGCTAGCGAAGGAGGTGGCGGGACGGCTGAGGGAAAGAGCCTCACGTCCCAGCCGCCGCGGGAGACGCTCCGGGCGTCAGGAGCCGCGTGACGACTCCCGGCCACCGTAGGCGCGGGACTGCGGACGGAGAGTAATGGGTAACTCTCCGTCCGATCAGGACCAGGCCCGTGCCGGACGGCGCGTACGTGTTCCACGCGCGCCTCAAAGAGATGTCAGCATTAAGGAAGGGGCCCGTAAGGGCCGAAGCCTGCCGGGGCAGCGGGATTGTCCGAAAGGGTTACCGCTGCCCCGGAACATAAAGGGCTAAGGAAGGAACACGGGTGGGTTTTAGTCAGTAAGACTGACACTCTCTTCTGCTTCACCCAGAGCGTGGCTAAATAATAACAGCCGCACAGGTCGATCGATTAGGTTAGGCTACGCTTGCCGCGGTTGGTCTGTGAATGGGTGACCATTTTTACATACGGAGATCCCTCCGTGCTTCGGAAAGCACGTTAAGCCGTTGGTCACGGATAGTCAGAAGCCCGAAAGTCTGACTACCAGTCTTACCAAGGGGCATCGTATTACCTAATAACTGGGTTGTGGAGGTCAGGCAGGCAGTCGCTCCATGAAAATACTGGTATACAGCTGCATGCGGTTAGACTGGCAGGCAACCTCAACATAGTTGGGAAAAGGCTAGGTAGATGATGACCTACCTTATGTCAACTCACGTAGGTACTTACCTACACGATATCTTTTCCTTTATCATAAAAAGTAAAATCGTAAAAGCCTCTTACTCTATTCATAAACTTTGGTTTGTAAAAGTTTAGAATAAACAAGGCCTTAAAAGGTACCTAAGCTTTATGGTAAATAGGTATGTGCCGACGTTTGGTGGAAGGAGGCTTTTAGTTTCGTTTATATGAATAAAAATAATGTTATTTGCTTTGGTTTATTTCAGGAATAATAAATGATTAGGTACTCGTTTCGATGCCTTTTTTTTTTGAGGGTGGGAAATCATCATGTTTCCCGCTCAGGGTGGAGCAGAAGGAAGTGTCAGACTCTTACTGACTAAAACCCACCCGTGTTCCTTCCTTAGCCCTTTATGTTCCGGGGTAGCGGTAACCCTTTCGGACAATCCCGCTGCCCCGGGCGTTTCGACGCCTTAAAATATGTTTTGTCTATTCATGTCGAGTATAGCAGCTTTCTGTAGTGTAAAATATAAAAAATCTAAATATACATATATATTTAGATTTTTTTTATTTTATATTATTATTATCTTATCATTTGACTAAAGTCAAAGTCAAAGTCAAATCATTTATTTCAAATAGGCACTTAAAAGGCACTTTTGAACGTCAAAATTAAAAATTAAAAAATAGAATTGATTCTAGTCGCCCATTCCAAAATGTAGTTTTCGTGTGGAGAAGAATGGGCAAGAAACTCCACCGTTACTCTTTTAAAATGTTTTACAAGTTTTTGTATACATTCATTATATAATTATATGTGAAGACGATGCACCTAAAATAAAATTTAATCTACCAAAAATGGTAAAAGAATTAAAAATACAATAGACTGGTAAATCAATTATGTGATAGATACATGGTGCTCACATATTTACAAAGATTGTAAAATTTTACTAGTATTTTAAAAAGTGTGTGAGTTACATTTGTCACAGAATGTAAAAAACAATGTATTTAAAAAAAATAAAAAAATAAAAAATGTGTATGTATCTATAAATTAAATTAGCAACCAGTTTGATGTTGTCTAGACTCTAGATTGTCCTATGGAGCAGGACCAGCATGTTTCCAAACATTGTTATCTTGGATATAATCCTCCAATTTGTAATATCCTTGTTTACAAAGTGTACTTTTAATATGAGTTTTAAATTTTCTTTCATTTAATTGTAAAATATCAAAAGGTATTTTGTTGTAGCATTTAACACAGTACCCCATAAAAGATGTTTGCACTTTAGATAATCTGAAAAAAGGTTGATCTAATTTATCTTTATTTCTAGTATTAAAATTATGTCTATCACTTATTTTATTAAAAAGATGTTGATTTTTTCTTACATACATAATATTTTCATAAATGTATTGGCAAGGTACCGTCATAATATTAACCTTTTTAAATAGTTCCCTAAGAGATTCACGGCGACGTAGATTGTAAATGGCTCTGACAGCTCTCTTTTGCAAAATAAAAATGGATTCAATATCAGCAGCCCGACCCCACAGTAAAATGCCATATGACATAATACTGTGGAAGTAACTAAAATAGACCAAACGCGCGGTTTCTACATCTGTTAACTGTCTTATCTTTCTAACAGCATAAGCGGCCGAGCTTAGCCGCCCCGCAATAGATGTTATATGAGGCCCCCATTGTAATTTCTCGTCTAGCGTGATTCCTAGGAAAACTGTCTGATCAATAAACTCTAGTTTTTGGCCATTCAATATGATGTCGCATTCGCTGCTTCTAACATTAGGCAATTTAAATCTAATGCATTTGGTTTTTTTTTCATTAAGTACTAAATTATTTACCGTAAACCAATCTTGGACCTGAAGAATAGAGTTATTCACGTCGTCAAGATTTTGTGACCGTCGGTCTATTTTAAAGATCAATGATGTATCATCTGCAAATAACACCATCTTTGGTTGATTTTGAAGTAATTGGGGTAAATCGTTAATATAAACTAAAAAGAGGAATGGACCCAATATCGAACCTTGAGGAACGCCCATTGTCATTTCAGACCCTAATGAGTTTATGCCGTTTACTTGAACTTTAACCTTTCTATCTTTCAGGTATGATCTTAGCAAATCAAGTGCTGTTTTTCTAATCCCATAGTGCTCCAGTTTCATCAGAAGTGTCTCATGGTTTACGCAATCGAACGCCTTAGAGAGGTCGCAAAAGATTCCAATGGCATCTTGTGCTTCTTCCCAGGCGTTAAAAATGTTCTTTATTAGGGTAACACCGGCGTCAGTAGTACAACGCCCTTTGGCGAACGACTAACCGACACACACTCCCCAAGATATTTGTATATTTGATTTATAAAACAACATCTACTTATCTCATCATATCCGACGCTTCAGGTAATCAAAGTACAGCAATAAATAATTTTTCATATACCGAATAAACCAAAATAAATTATAACAAGTCACAACTACGTTATAAACACACATCATCTGCCTAGCCTTTTCCCAACTATGTTGGGATCGACATCCAGTCTAACCGGATGCAGCTGAATACCAGTATTTTGCATGGAACGATTGCCTATCTGACCTCCACAATCCAGTTAATGGGTAATACCTCCTTGGTAAGACTGGTTGTCAGATTTTCAGGTTTTTGACGATCCGTAACGACTGTCAAAGATCCACGAATGACAGCCGGGACCAACTTTCTCTACAAACTATTCATACTTACACCACTATCTCCAAAGATTCGGCAGTCTGACAACTTAATAAGTTTCTCACGTCCTTAGGCTGTGTATTAAAACTTTTCTTCATTATTAACCTTCATTTCATGGAGCTCGGCAAGTCCCGAACTGGACTTTCAGCAATATTTGGCTCTTAGAAAACAACCGATCTAAAGATTTATGGTCATTGCTTCTAATAAAACTAGGGCAAGAATTGGTCTGTGAATAAAATGCGTGACTAGGCCTGAGATAGATAGACAGACGAAGATATTTATGGGGCTGGGTTCTGCCTTTTGAATTAACGGTATGTGGGTACGTATGCGTATTTGCATATGAGAGATCACAGATAAATCATTATTACTTTTCTTAAATACAACAGCTTATGACACCCCTAATCATAGAAATGTTGGCGTTATCATGTTTCCCATATTTTTGACTTTCTTAGGTAGCAAACAAGCAGACAGACAATGTGATGTGACATGGCCAAAGACAATGTCAAAACATTTATTCCAAATTAGCTTCTGCCCGGGACTTCGTCCGCGTGAAATTTCAACCCATTTACCCTCTTAGGGGTGGAATTTTGAAAAACCCTTTCTTACACACTCTCCAAATTTCATGTCTCTAGGACCAGCGGTTTAGGCTGTGCGTTGATATATCAGTCAGTCAGGACTTTTAATTTTATATACAGCTTAACCTACACACTTAACCTAACTGCCATATAGTTAAATGAAAATCCCTGTTGCAAGCTGAACACTGATGAGGAAAGCTTGCAGCAATGATTCACACACAAGCAGTCCAGTCTGCTCGCTATTCATTGCAGTATAATATTCGGGCTAGCCCGCACCCCCGGGTGCCCCGGCAGCAGGGAGGCGCATCGGCGTAGAAGCAATCGACACGAGCTTCAGCAAACATTCCTAATGCGCTACAGAAGCGGAACAGCCCCATCAACACTCGGAACGCATTATTATATTGAATGCGAAGGGCGCTGTACATTACTGAGTGTAATCTACCCACCTGGCTGCCCGTGTAAAATGAGATGCAATAACTAATAAAACATAAAGTTATTTTCAGTTCTCTAGAACATCGTGTAAACCTGCGAGCGACCATATAAGCTCTCACTGACAGTGATCTTTGAGGTCAGCGGTCAAAATATGTTACAAATTTCACTTTATTTTACCACGAGCCTCCCCACTTGATGTCCGTCTCATGACCGTACCTACCAAAAAACGCCTTTATAAATTTATTGACATACAATTCAAGTTCAATCAAGGACAAACATGTCCCAATTTGCCCATATCATCTGGTTGTCACAGGCGCTTGATAAGGGTCCATATCGCGATAGTTTCAACCCATTTCTATTGAACTGGAGACGGGGTAGGTACTTGAGATAAAAAACATGGATATATTTATTTTCACAGATTTTGTTTACATGTGTTAGCTGTCAAGCCTTTCATTGATTGTAGAAAACGATTTGTTAATATAAAATGGACATTTTGGCTATTAAATAATGTAGGTTTTAAAGAGCATCTAAAAGTGACTCCATTGAAGAATTGTACCCTGGGACCTGATATTATTCTTCATCATCATAATCAGCCTATAATGTTGCCAATGCTGGGACACAGGCCTCCTCTCTGTGAGAGGCAGTGGGCCGTAATCCACCACGCGAGCCCAGAGTGGGTTGGTAGATGTGTCTTAGAATTTTTCGTTCTAGGTCATGTCGGTTTCCTCACGATGTTTTCCTTCGCCGTTTTGAAAGCAATGGAGATGTAATAACTACCTACTGCTATTATTAACCTTGCCGAATTGGCTGATCTTTTGATCAAATAATACCAGAGGAAGGACAAAGCATGTGTTTTATGGAACTTCTAAAAGAAATAATTATTGATAATTTTAGAAAATGCGGTTACGCCGTCCAATCAGTCAAAGGATTTAAATTTTAGTCACCAGCCACATGTGAGCTGTCGCCGCACGGTCGTGCGGCACAGGGTTTTGACTTAGTCCAGTCGAAACCTACTCTACTATGGAACTTGTGATTTTAGTCCACTGCGGCCTAACCGAATTGCCATTTATACAGTCGTTTTGCCGTGCGATGAAAATCATGCGGCTATATTTTCCTGTGTAAAGCCCGCATTATAGGATAATATTCTGTTTATTTTGATTTGAAGTTAAACAGTGACCGTCCTATTACAAGACGAGTTCTAACGGGGCCTTATCAAACTGGCGATTTATAAGCGAGTCCAAAGCGAGGCGAGTGCGCAGCGAGCTCTCCGTGAGTTCACAGCTCGCTGCGCGCCTGCGGCGTCTTCGCGGCGAGTTCGCCGCGTGCTCGCTGCGAACTCGCAGTGAGCTCGCTGCGCAATCGCCTCGCTTTGAGCTCCCCTCGCTTTGGACTCGCTTGCAAATCGCCAGTGTGATAAGGCCCTAAGCTAAAATCATCGAACCCATTCATAATTATTGTATTATGAACTTATTTTCGAGCACGGTAAGCTTCATAATGCTTGAACTCGGTTTTAACGTCAGTTTTTGTAATTTGGAACTTTGGCTTTGTCCGATTCGAAATTTAAAAAAATGGCTAGAAAGCCCGGAACTATAGATGCGCCTTGATTTGTAATAAAGCCGTGAAAGTTTAAAACACTGTTTTAAACATGAATGACGGTTCAGATTATCTCTTAATCTCTTATCGTTTATCATGAAACTTATTCTGTTTGTCTTTTGTTACAGAGTCCCAACACCTCGTGGCTCAGTTTCAAGCACAGGCAGTACGAGCACCGGGTCCCGGCTAGCCAGGTTACTGACACAGGGAGTCCGGGGGACTCCCGAGGATATGGCCATCGATACGCCGAGGAGACTCAGTTGGGAACGGTAAGTGACATTACACTCTATGATTATGTAGGATATGAAAATTTCAGGCTGGCAGGGACATCAAGGTGCAATATGTTACCATGGATTCAGTACGATTCCCAACGCCTGCGTTAAAATTACTTATTCGTCGGTTATTACAAAAAAAAAAATAGTTGTTCCATATAATTCTATTTTGAAGGCGTAGGTATTGCATTGGTCTATGAAACAGAAGTTTTTTTTACAACCGACGATGAATGTCTAAGTCCAGGGTATCCAAGGGATCTATACTACGTTCGCAATTTATGTGCAAAAAATGTAAACTAATGTGAATTAATGGAAAAATAACTTTAATTCCCACACAATAAAGTTCAGTTTACGCTACAATTTCATTTTTATAACTTTTTCAATGGTGCTAGTCGCTCTGAAATCAACTTAATTACCATTGAAATAAGGTTGATTTTTGTTTAACTTTAAATTAATCATATTAATTTGAAACATAAGTTTCAATAGACTGTATAAGCATGTGCTGAATTCATAGTTACAGTTTTCGCGTCTATGTCCCCTGCTACCCTGTATAATTACTATGAAGTTTCAATGTTACGCGTGGATGTAATAATGTAGGAATATAAAAAAAAGAATGAATCGTTTTGACGTAAGCTTTCTAAGATCTACATAGTACGATTAGCATTGACGGGCAGCAGGACCAACTGGCGTAAAAAAACGTCAGTTACTCGCGCCCTACTTCCACTCAAGTAATCACCGAAAGGAGTGAATTTTTCTTTTACCTGTGCCTTGGATGAATTCTTAAGAATAATCCTAAAACTATAATTTGTGATTTTTATACGTACCACCTTCACAGATAAAAACCATCCTGTCACAATGGGATATTCGGTAATGACAGTTTTTGTTCAAGTAATGATTTATTTCCACAATTATCAGTTAGTGTAATATTTTTTTAAATTGCCAAATGCGCCCACTCTTGACCTCGATCACGTCTATTGGAAAGCGTCGGATGAGGTCTATAATAGAACGAGCGTGCCCTGAAGATGCCTAAGGCACTGGAACTCTCACGTATCGACGAAACATAGCAGGCTGCTTGACGACTCCGGTGGGATGGTGGTCGCAAACCAGGCGGGCGTCAGCCCTACCACCGCAAGGGAAGAATTGGCCAGTCAAATAAGGTATTGGGTGTAACTGTCCAGGATGCGCCGAGTGCTCGGTTCAGTTGAGTAACTGGCGAAACAAACTGCACTACACTAGGAGGCTTCTTCATGCATCCCGAAATGTATTGTAACCATTTTATTGTATTATTTTATCCTGGTAATATCCTAGTGTTTTTTCGTAGAATATATAAATAAAATTCCAAATAGGTTCACTGAACGATACAGATTTGAAAGGAAAACCAAATAGGATTGGTACGGCACTCATCTCTACCCTTTACAATATCATTGGCTTAACCTTTCTTTATCTCCGGACCGAAAATGCTACTTAGGAATAGATAAAGTTTTATTGACAAAATAGGCCGAGATACCATCCTATCTCCTCTTTTAAGAAGTATAGTCCTTTTTAATCCATCCAAAGGTTGTCTTTAAAAGATCGCTTTTAGCGATAAGACCGCCCATTGAGTCACCCTTTGCAAAATTTATATATCTATGTCTGTAATGGTGTACATAATAAAGAGTATTCTATTCTATTCTAGTCGACTTTTTAATTTCCCTTGCACGTTGTGACTGTTCCTAAATTACCCCAGGCTGATAAAATTTTCGTTTTTCCTAATTATGTTAAGTATTAGTGTTTTGGGTCGGTTCCCCCTAATGGGGAAGAGTCGCACCCCGCCCCGTACGACTCTGTAGAGCTCGTCTCCAGACTGGACACTCTCCCACCGATTGTAATGAATTCCCAAGAAGTGCTTTGCCTTGCCCCAACTTAGAAAGCTGGGGAACAAGGAGGGGATACAATAAGCAATTTCAATATAAAATAAGGTTGGGAATTCATTGTTAAGGTGACTAAGGGAAGGAAACCTACTTTTCTTTTGATTATGAAAGTTAGAAGACAAGAGAGGAATACAAAAGGGTAATTGACACGTAACGCTTGCGTCGGATAATACATTGTTTTGAGTTACGTTACCTATTGAATGTTCTTACAATAATCTGGTAACCCACCCAAGAGACGTAGGGCCGCTTTACAACAGCTGTTACGTCGTACGTGTGCCACCAGTCCTAACGTGCATAGGCCTAGAGAGGACCTGCTGCGGTTCCAGTAGGACACGTTCCCTATACTCAAGCATGTCTTACCCAATCCTAAGGTAAAGGACTGCGAAGTGCCTCTACCATTGAGCGAGACAAGTTTCCAGAAGTACTGGTCGCGTACTGTAATAATAACCCCTTATAACGGCCTACTCACCCTTTACTAAGACAATACAAAGCTAGCACAAGCGTACCGCATCGTCAGTCGGTTGCAGAATTCCTTACGAATTGCCTTGCTATACGCCGAAGTGGTTATTTTGAATCGTCACTTCACACTTCCTTAATCTACCCAATTTAGAGGATGCTTGCAGTGTAATCAGCGGTCGTGCAACCATTTCTGTCTAACTATCTAGCAACGGTGCCTTTCCATCTGGGCATCCAAATTATGTGTCTCGCTAAATATTATTTTTTTGTATCAGTAAGAGGCCTACGGGGGCCGGGTGTGATTTAACGAGACACAATTCCTAGCGTTCCTTAGAACGACTATCAATCCAGTTAGGGGTACTTGGTGAAGCCTACCCCCGCTCCAGGGAAGTGTGCGTACATCAAAGCAATGCAAAATATCCTGCATTTAGTCAGTCCTTAAGGGAAAGGTAGCCATCACTAACGTTTGGTTGGTTTGTGTTCGTAAACAAGAACAACAGACTATAAGGTAGCACTATAATTCAAATTGGCCCTAACCAGTTGCGAGTTCGGTTCAGCCCTCCATAAGCGGTGTGACTGCCAAGTGTCATGTAATGGCTGTGGTGATCCATGGTTTACAATCTTGTAAGTAAGTGTCACACCTCATAGAGGGCTTTCCCCGAGTCCCTAGAACCAAACGCATGTGTAGAATACCTAGATTGTGTCAGAGAAAGGAACAAGGAGGGATACCTAAAATATTCAACACTCACCCGTTCGTTTACAACCACACTCACTGAGATTCACGCACCTTACACGCTACGTACATTAATAGTAGGCTAATATAACCTAGTCTAAAATAACACTTGTTACGATCTCTCAACAAACACAGTTTCACTACTATTTACTAAGTTCTAACTCTGCTAGCCTAGCCTACGTTAAACGCTTACTCGCGTAATCTCTAGGTATTCACTCAATGTCCTAACTTAACTAGCCTGGACTAGGAAGTCCGTATCCTAAAGCGGGTGAACCCCGACTGTCCTTGCATGTCCCTCTGAGTTGTAATTCTCATATCCAAAAAACCCCACACTCAGCCCACTTTCTCTACGTTTCTTGGAACATCCGACATAAAACACTTTTTGCTCATTTCATAATTGTTTCTCAATTGGCTGTACTAAGCGATCCTGGCGACGGCGCCACATTTATGATAAACATGTGTGGTTGATGGTTTGGGTCCGTCTTAGAATTCTTACAAAATACTGCATCTTAAGTGACGTAGATTGCCCATAAATATAAATGGAATGGGTTTCCAAAAGGTTCAATATTGTTTTACAATTGTAAAGAAATAGGATATTATGTTATTTATTAGGGTGACGTGCCAAACCGTCAACTCATTGAGACTTAATGTGTTTCTAAGGAGGCCACTATCGTGTGACAATTTTAAAGTAAGAATTTATAATAAATATTTTGATATTAAATAGGAGTAAGTGACAGACAGTCACAACGTCATAAAACAACGAGGGCTATTTGTCTATGTGACAGTCAGGTAGTTTCAATCTAAGTGAGATTTCAATATACTAGAAATTAATATCATAAACGATAAAGCAATTACGAGGTCGAACCTACAGGCCTACAGCACCCTAATTGTGCAAAACACTTCCAATCACAATCCGAGAGTTTTAAAGAATATTGCTAATCAATTGCTTCATAGGTTTGGAAAATCTTATGTTTGTAATTTCTCCTCAACAACGTAAATAACGCAATGAACGTGACTGAACTGTCAAAATGAAACTCATTACGATCAATTGTCATTTTATGTGTGTTACGCAAGTACAGGAAGAATCCAGTTTGGTAATTTATTTTGGTATTTTTTTGATGCGAAAGATGTTTAAGATGAAATAGATTCTGATGAAATATGGTTTCATGCGATCCGACCGAGAATTATTCAAACACTTAAGGGCTCGTGTAGACGGCACCGCAACCGCGCCGACACCGCGCCGCAGCCGCACCTCTGCGCTGTGTATACGAGACGCGTAAAACCTACCACCGCGCCGCCAATGCGCCGCGCGCCGCCGCGCCTCCGCAAGAAATCACGAGACTTGACCTCGACTTTTCATAGATCTTCGTAAAGTGTATGAAATTCACCATATTTCTCCCGTTTTAACAGAATAATATGCTGTACCCATGACTTCTAATGGTCTTACGATGTTCATTTTGCCATTTTCTATAGGTACATATAGTAAGCTAACAATAACTTCTTATGTTTCCTCAAACTGGACATTTCAATGCGATATCGTGAGCGTGATCTTCGTAGCTAGGAATCTATTATCACCAACCGTAAAGTGGTATGGTGAAATCAAGCGGCGGCGGCGTGGCGGAGGCGCGGTAGCGGCGCGGTGGCGGGCATTACGTGTCTCGTATACACAGGGCAGAGGTGCGGCGGTGATGCGGTATCGGCGCGGTTGCGGTGCCGTCTACACAAGCCCTTAGACGTCAAAGAAAATGTTAAAACAAAATGGTTACCTACCTACAAACACGCCATACCCTACTCATTCTTCACTGCAGATATATTAATTCCGTCTGCAAGATAAGGCTAGGTCTAGACGGCACGTATGTATTATGCTAACTGAAACAGACGGCACAGGTCAGGTAACTTACTTATACTTGAGTGTAATATTTATGCTCCTACGTAATAGCTACTCCGGTAATATACAGGGTGTCTCTGAAAGTATGGATCAAATCGAATAGCGGCGTGGGCAAGGTCATTTTCAAACTTTTGAACCCTGAGAATGTCGGTGAATTTTTATACGGTTAAAAGTTATGACCAATTTTTGTGTTTGGCCTTATAATTCGATGAAGCTGGCTGCACGCACGAAAAAACATGACTCATGCGGCGTTACCTCGCTCTGAGGCGGTCCATTTAAGGCTTGAAGTGCAAACGAGAGCGCGAAACGAGCGACAAAGAGGCACAATCGGCCTCCGCGTTCGGCAGCGTTCGACATCTGTCTCTCTCCTACTTGAGTGAGCGATGCGTCCGCGTGGACAGCTGCTATACAATAATACATTTACATGTTTTCGTCAAGTATGAAGTGCAATGAAAAGTGAATATGGTGTCAATTGTTTATAGCAACGATAATTGCGGCGATAAAGGTAATTATTCTTTCGATATTAAATATATGTTTAGTGATATATTGTCGAGTTGTAAATAAAAGTTGTAAAACAATTGCTCAAAGCACATTCATACTTATAAAAACTATGTACATCGTTAAAAAAATGACATAATTGTATTTATAATCGTACAAATAAATGTAACTTGATCAATTCAATTGTGATTTCCATTTACCTCCTTCTCTATATCCATACAAAATATCTATCAAAAAAATAAAATTAAAATTTTCTTTAGAAAAATGCAACCATTCCATCAGTATTTTCTTATGACGTTGTCACGTTCAACTATCGTCAGTAAACCGACTTTACAGACAACTGATTTTTTTCCAATAACTTCGCATAGTGCTCAAAGAAAAAAATCATAAAAAAAAAACTATCAGCGCTATCAATTTATTTTTTTTAGACAGCCCTGGTAGTTTCTTTTCTTAATGATTTTTTTATTTGAGCACTATGCGAAGTGATTGAAAAATAAATTAGTCATAACTTTTGAACCGTAAAAAAATTCACCGGCATTCTCAGGGTTCAAAAGTTTGGAAATCATCTTGCCCACGCCCCTATTCGATTTTATCCATACTTCCAGGGACATCCTGTATAGTGACAGTTACAAAATGCTTGTAATCATAAACTCGGAAAGATCTTATTTGGCATAGATAGGTAACAGAAAACGTGATTCATTTGTTTACTCAGTCCATTTATTTGCACGGATTATGCTCGGTTCCTAAAAACAAAAACGAATCGTTTTGCTTACCAATGGCAGCATGTTTTATTGCCAAACTGGGCATATAAAATAGTTTCATTAGCAAGTTTTACCTGTGATAGCTATTTCTTTATGGAGGGGTCTGCTATGCAAAGCTATGAGGTTTTTGCTTCATTATGTTGAATCTAAGGTAGGTAATGGAACGTTATTGTATGTGTAGATAACTGTTTTCACTAGGTACCTACTAAATGAAATTAATAACTATAAAAATAAACACAAAATCAAAAGGATACTTAGGCGCCAAAATAATATACTAGTCCGCACCACTGGCAGAAGACTGGCAGTATTGCCACGTTTGGCAATGCTAATTCTTTGGCCAAATAACGACCCAGCCCTCTGGTCACGTGACGTGTCGACCAGTCGGTGAGAAGTTTCCTTAAAAAGAGATGCGCACTCAAGCCCCTGACCCCAGCGTTCATTATTGGTAAAGATACAAGAGTCTTAATTTTAACCAATAACGGTCTGAAAATTTATAGGACTCGGCAGATATTACTTGGCATAAGTAGGTAAGAAACGTGATTCATTTGTTTACTCGGTCCATTTATTTGCACGAACTATATAGGTTGTCGTAAAGTTGTTATTCGGGAAGATTTTATCTGTTACTATGCCCTGGTGACACGAATCCGATTTTTCAAGGTTAGTTTTCGCGTGGATATGAATTCTCAGAAAACTAGCTATAGTAGAGTACCTACTTAGTTATGTGGAACAGGGTCTAGGTAAAGTTCAGTCATCCTTCATAGGAAATAGAGGATCCACCGATCAGATGGATGTTATGTCTGGTAGGCTACAGCTAGCCGACGATACATGCGGGGATGTTGTACATATGCTAGTTGTGCGGTAAACTCTGCTTGCGCGATGCAGAATTTTGCGTAACGTTAGCGTGATGTGTAGTTCGCTTGTGGTGATGTAGATGCCGCCACATAGCCATTATAATGGTGATAAAGTAATTGCATTGCAGAGATTAGTAACGACTCAAACTGCTTCCATTTAGGAAACTAAGAAAACAGTTCTATAGGAGAATGCATCGTCAAAAATGATTTTGATGATGGGAATTTTATTGGAGCCGTGCAACTAAATACAAACATTTTGTACCCTTATGAAATGATGAATGATTGATAGGAAAAGGATGAAGCCAATCCGACCGTTATGTGGCTTAGTTTTATCCTCTTCAACTATTATAGACTGAATGGACGGGCATGGTGTATGTATTATGTATCTGTATAAATTAAACTAAAATCCATCGAGTTAGAAGTTACTTGTAATAAAATCCAACAACCATCGCCTCGCTACAATCTTAACCTTTCACGGTGAGCTGAGCCAGTACCTAAGCCGACTCAGGAAAGAGCTACGCGCCGTAATCTCTCACCAGTGTCCTGAGATCATTCCATGGGCTGCATGCATATATTAATCAAAATGCATCTTAGTTTTTACATTTATTTCTTACTAGCTGCACCCCGCGGTTTCACCCGCGTAAGTTTTGGTCCCGTGGTAATATCGGGATAAAAAGTATTCAGTGTGTTATTCTGATGTATAAGCTATATTACTGTAAAGTTTCATCAACATCCGTTCAGTAGTTTTTACGTGAAAGAGTAACAAACATCCAACCATCCATCCTCACAAACTTTCGCATTTATAATATTAGTAGGATATTTTTAATCATCATTATTAATTTATTCTTCTCAAGCAAATAATTATGAAATATTAAAAATACTATGTTTATTAAAATACAGGAAAACTATCAAAACACAGGCATTATTTGATAAAAAGTAATTGAATACCAAATAATTCGTGTAGCAATGCCAGATATTCAGCAAATGGTATAATGGTAAATACGCAATATTTACAGACAAACACTTTTATTTGTCCTTCAGAAGATTTCTCGGAACGAAAGATATTAGAGTTATTAAAACAAATAGCGTATAGATATCTCATTCAATAACAAATATCCTGAAAATGTCATGCGAATATGAAAACAAACAAAAAATAACTGGAATGAGTAACGAACTGGTTTTCATATGTGACTCCGCCTTATAAAGAATAATTTTGTACATCATTAGTGTTGGCTTGGGTTTCTATTTAGTATTCTTAGCTTTTGTATAATTATGGCATTTTAATTTTAGCATTTAAGTAGTAAGATTCTTTTTAGAAAATGGAAGTGTTACAAATGACGATGGTCATGCTGTGAAGTGCTTTTTTAAAGGCGAGCATTTTTTCGAGCATTTTGTTTTAAGAAAGCTCGACACGGTGGTCGATGTAATACTCACGGCGAGTGAGCATTAACCTGTAACATTCCTTCGTATTTTGCGTTTACTTTTCGTTGAAATTTTGGATTTCGAGTCTTTGCTCGATGAAATGTTTCACAAATTCGTTCGTTTGTTTGCAAAATCAAGTTGTAAGCGATTATAAAATTATTTGGCTCTGGTCTGAGGAATTTTGACTCGTTGCGGTTATTGTTAGTATCTGGAATCTAAGTGACATTTAACTGGTGATTATTTAAAAGATTCTTAAACAAAGCCTTCTTCATTGACTTACCTTTTTAGGCAATTTTGGTCAGTAATTCTACCTTTATAGACAGTCGGTTTATGTAAAACTAGTGGCCTGTCCCGGCTTCGCACGGGTGGACATTTATTTTTTAAACATTTATTTTTTTTCTTGCAATTAAAATAACCTATATTAATCAGTGATAATTTAGCATTCAAATGGTGAAAGAATTTTAAAAATCGGTCCAGTACTTTTTGAGCCAATCCGTTACAAACATACATATAAATCTTTCCTCTTTATAATATTAGTATAGATAAGGGTGCATCCAATCAGATTGGAAGCCGACCCTACCATAGCTGGGAAAACGCTAGGCAGAAGATAATGTTTACCTTCATAAAGATTTTTATACAGAATCTTTAAATAACTACCTACTAAAAGTTGTTTCATCTTCTTCTTCAACTTTAAAATTGCTTTCCTTATCACAAAACAACTTCACTGCATGCCGAGCTCCTACAAACTCGCAGTTAATCTCGTAAATCTTCTCGACAGCCTAATAAAACAGAACCAGTTTATACAAGACGACATACAACGAACACAGAGTATACAAACAATACAAACAAAGTGGTACTCGTACTACTGGCGCATGGCTTGTGTGCTGTGAATTGCTTGTGTTAGTCTGTACATGGGGCGCAAGTGTCAGACAATACCTCCTGGTATTTATAGACATTCAATTTGTTCGTAGGGTTTGTTTCGGTTTCAAGAATTTATTTATCTAAAAGATTTTTACAATATTTACTTACAAGACGGACTAAGAGTCACTCAACGAGCAATGGGAAGAGCTATGCTCGGAGTTTCTTTGCGTGATAAAATCCGGAACGAGGATATTCGACGAAGACCCTGAGTCATTGACATAGCTCTTAAAATTTGCAAGTTGAAGTAGTAATGGGCAGGCCACATCGCTCGTAGAACTGATACCCGATGGGGAAGAAAAGTTCTTGAGTGGCGACCACGAACCGGAAGACGCAGCGTAGGCAGGCCGCCCGCTAGGTGGACCGATGACATCGTGAGAGTCGCGGGCAACCGATGGATGCAAGTGGCGGATTGTCGTTCGGCGTGGTGGTCTAAGGGGGAGGCCTTTGTTCAGCAGTGGACGTCTTCCGGCTGATGATGATGATGATGACTTACAAGAGAAGCAAAACAAAAAATCCTATTAGTTAATAAAGGTACATGATATGGTAGGTTATGGGTATTAATAACAACGAGATTTTTTTTCCTATGCTGTCCCAATCTTGGTGTGCGTCAGAATGGCTGGTTGTCTGTGGCGTTGGTCTATGAGAGTTGATTCGAAAATTGCTACATAATTGCTTATATTTGCTACATATATTAAATAATTGCTACATAGGATGTATATTTAGAAATCATTTTTTTTTTTTGACCAGCAATCCTGACGTTTGGGGTTGGCTGGTCACCTCCTAGTTTAAAGTCAAGTATGCAGAGTTTGGGCTGAAGCCTCGCTCCACTCTTCTCACGTCCTCCTTCCAGTTTTGACGGAACTTATCCAGCTCGTCCCGCTATCTTCTACGTACATCACCTATGCCACCTCCAACGAGTATACTTAACGATAAATTACTGGGTGTCCATTCAATTTAACTACCATTAAAAATATTAATTTTCGGTCCCACTTCGATACAACCAGGATCGTTGTGTACAGTTGAAGTTTAGTAAGAAACCGATGGATGTTTTCGAGTTAAATTTAATTTGTGAATTGTTTGTTTTCTACTAATTAAATTTAATTTTATTCGAAAACATCCGTCGGTTTCTTAATAAATCTCAACTATACCTATCGGATAACCGAGACGGACGGACGAACGAGGAGATTATCAAAAGCAATTTCAGACGCAATTCCAGACGAAATAGTTTTCGGACCTCACATCTAAACACATACACACAAATTCATCTACGCCCTCAGTTAATCAAGACAGCACTCGTGTGACTTGACAAAGTAAGTGACAAGTCCTGGCAACTCAAACATTTTGACTTCTGCGACACGCTGGGAGTAACTTTGTTAGTTTTAACAACAACAATTAGGACCGGAAAGTTTATTTTGTGTGATTCAGAATGGAGCTCGCTCATTGAATCTCCTTGAACTTAGTTTATTTTATTTATTTAGGCAACCAACAGCGATACAAATAGTATGTTACTGAAAGGAACAAGAAAGTACCTTCCCGTGGTCACATGCTACCATAGCTTATAAAGTTATAATTAGTATGTTAGTACAGCGGCATGCGACCACGGGAAGATACTTTCTTATTTCACCCTTTTCAGTAGTCGGGTTTTAGTTATTAAACTTATTTTTTATTCACTTTGTAGTGTTTTTTTGGAAGCCAGATTTTTTTTTCACTTTTCAGTTCTGATGCTGTAGCAGTATCTATAAAAGCTACATGCGAACTACGCGTCATACTAACGTCACACAAAATCCTGCATCTCGCAAGCAGAGTTTACCGCACAACTAGCACATTATGTACACGACATGAATCATCGGGCAGTTGCCCGCCAGACATAACACCCGTCTGGTCGGAGGATCCTCCCTTTTCTATGGAGGATGAGTGAACTTTTTACCTAGTTCCTCATACTTCTATAGTACCTACCTCACACAAATTCATATACCACTGCTTGCTATGTAAATAACAGTGACAGGAAGGTAATATAACATCATCAACATACACAGTGAAAAAATAAAGCATAATACATTTAAAAAAAACATATTATACAGACTAATTGAGAAGCCTTTTTTAAAAAGTCGGTTAAAAAATATTCAAATATACTTTGCCCAACCCAGTCAGATCAACTAAGAGTAACGGACATTTGTCTTACCTTGGAGATTTCGTCTTTTAGGCTTCTAAAAGACGAAATCGGCCGGGCCAAAGTTGTTTTTTGGTTTTGTTATTAAATGAGGTGCACCCGTCATCAAAATACACGAAGTAAGTAGGGATTCGAAATAAACTTCATCCGAAACGTTTTGACAGGTCAAGAACCTATCGTTAAGGCTACTTTAAGTGTAAATAAGGCTAGGCTACACATGCATGTATACATCACTGTCACAACACAACTACCATTAACACTTCCTTCAGTCCCTCTGGTCACATTCAGCCGCTACGATTAATGCTGGCTATTTATTTATCGCTACGGGCTACGAAGCTACGTGGCTACGACGCTACGTGTGCTACGCGTTGCTACTTTAACAAGTGCTACGGCGTAGCTTACAGCTATTTGAAGTACAAAAACAATCTTTTCCTTTATTTTGTTTCCCCTACCTTTTGTTTATTTAATTTTTTGTGTTTATGTTCTTTTTGCGTCATGTTCACCGGAAATAAACCTACTTTCTTTCCCGCCGTCATTTTTTTTTCAGACTACCTACCCACCATCGTAATTTATTCATGCGACTTAAATCAGCCATATCAGACGTCTGGCCTTCCGAGACGGAATGATAGAGTACTAGCGAGCTTGCCGCTGCAAAAAGTTAATAACATTATGTAAAATACGTTGCAAGGCCTAAAAATATTTACGGTAAAAATTAAGTACTGGGCGCTCTTTATTAAACTTCTTTTCATTACCTTTGTTATCCTTATTACAACAGAGTTATTTTATATTTAACTAGCGCTTGGCCTGTGGCTTTACTGGCGTGAAAAGCAAGCTTTATGATATTTGTTTATATTTAGCCTATTTTTAATATAGGCTATCATACTCAGGATTAACGTAGCTTCCCATTTATGAGAGAATTTCCGGAATCGGATTAGGAGTGCCGAAGATAACCCTCTTCATACAAATTCACAGTATAGAGTTAAAACTACAATAATAAACTTTGAAAGTAAGAATAATGTACATTATTTTGTATGAAACGTGATTTCATATGACTAAGGAGCTTCCCCACGGTGCTCGTTATTTTACATTTTATAAGCAAATATTGAAAAGACCGTAACTTTAATTAATCTACATCATATTTTCCACCTTTTTCATATGTACACTTGCTCAAAATAAGTCGTAAGAGGGGTCCGTGGCTAAATAATAACAGCCGCATAGGTCGATCGATCAAGTGAAGCTATGCTTGCCACGGCTGGTCTGTGGTTGGGTCACCATCTTTACATACCGAGACCCCTATGTGCCTCGGAAAGCGCGCTAAGCTGTTGGTCCAGGCTGTCATTCGTAGATCTTTGACAGTCGTCAGACACTGACAGTAGTCAGAAGCCCGAAAGTCTGACAACCAGTCTTACCAAGGGGTTATTGTATTACCCAGTAACTGGGTTGTGGAGGTCAGATAGGCAGTCGCTCCATGTAAAATACTGGTATTCAGCTGCATCCGGTTAGACTGGAAGCCAACCCCAACATAGTTGGGAAAAGGCTAGGCAGATGATGATGGACACCTGACGTGCAATTATCGTAATTTTAAGCACGTTCACAGTCTGATCTCAGTCTCAATCTGTCAAAAATACTTCTTATTTCCCTACATTTTGACAAGTTTTTGACATTTGTTTGTTGCTGAGATGAGACTGCGACTAGATTTTGAACGTTTTAAATTCTGCAAATTGTAATAAGAAATTAACATAGCATCACCCCTAACTGTAATTCCCGAAGGTGACGCGACATGTGGGTGTACTATAAGAACAGTCGCCAGCACATCAAGCTACCCGAAACTGACAAATTTCCCCCATCAACTTTGTACCTTATGCTTTAGCAATAAAGTTGAAAATCTATTAAAGAAATTTGATAAATTGTAGTAGCTTGATGTGCTGGCGTCTGTACACCCACATTTTACCGTATATGTTTAAGTATTAAATCCCATGTAATTGAGGGCGAGCCTATTGCACTATAAACCAACAACACTTAGCCTGATCTGGAAATCGAGCCCAAGACCTCATACCCAGCAGGAGCATTCAATATTTTTACCATCTTCCAAAAGGGACCTGCACCCATTTCAGCCGACTGCGAAGTCAAAATTATATTAAGGTTGCTAATATATTGACTTAACCACAGATATAGATAGACCTAGATAACGCGAGTATCACGATCTACTATGAAAACCAAGCGTGCCATTTTTTTGACTACCTACTATGATGTCACAAGCGCTCTTTCTCATTCACGCTCACCCAGCCAGCAGTACACAGGACTGAGCGCAAAAGTGACGGCTTACGATTTTTTGAAAGTAGGTTGGCGTGATTTTTGGCACGCGAAGTGGTTGCTCTTGCGTTATCTAGGTGTATCTATATCTGTGGATTTAACGTGTATCGTGCACCCCACTCGTGTCGAGTTGATTGAAGGCGACGTCGACGTCGGCAAAGCGACGTCAATTGACGTTACGCGCGTGACTAAACACGCGGCGGAAATGTGTTACACGATTTATATTGGTGCGTTAAACGATGAGGTTAATGTAATTTGTTATGAACGTAGGTGATGCCGCGGTTTGGCAATATAGGTACCTACTTGTAATTTTGATATGAACCTAAAGATTCTAAGTTTCAGGTTACGTTTACCAACCTCCTGTAGACAGTTGACTAAATCGTTACGGCTGTTCCTGAACAGGTTCCGGCGCGGTAAACGACACACAATACAAGTTTTATTGTAATGTCGGCTATAGCCGTAGAGTTCTTTATTATTGGTTGTAATGGCAATCATATCACCTGGTTTTAATAGGTTTTTATATTTCATTTATCCTTTTGATAGATTCTTTTATATTTTGTGTCCTCACACAAAATATACAAGAACAAAATATAAAAATAGTCTACAGTCTAAAGTCTATAAGGCCTACGTAGTCCTCACTACGTAGGCCTTATAGACTTTAGACTGTAGACTATTTTTTACTGGTACTTGTTGACAGGCCTACGCTGTCGGCTCTTCTCCATAGGAAACGACCAATTGGAACCCTGCACCTGGTTTTTGACGTTTCATGTGCCCTTGTAGGTTTATGTGAAATATGTCATGTATAATATTTTGATTTTGGGAGTGCCCTTGAAAGTGTTAACCTTTTTTTTTTTGACTGATCCACTGCTGGTCTAGTTCAGTCTTCCCCATAGCTTTTTACTGTTCCCTGTGCATTACATTCTCCGGGCAATCTCCCATAAATGAATTTGAGTAGTCACGCCGCGCCGGCGTTTTCTTTTCTGGTCCTTGCATAAGTTACAGAATTTTTTGAAGTGCTCTAATATACTATGAATATAAATCTTATATATAAAATTCTCGTGTCACAATGTTCGTTCCCGTACTCCTACGAAACGGCTTGACCGGTTCTCATGAAATTTTGTGAGCATATTGAGTAGGTCTGAGAATCGGCCAACATCTATTTTTCATACCCCTATTTTTTTTTTTTTGCAAAACGACGTTTGCGGGGTCAGCTAGTAATATATAGGTATGTATTTTGCCAACTCCACCGGCTGATCGAGTTGAAGTTTGTTTGTTAACAAACCCGTGGGTATTATGTTTTAAAAAGAGATTGCCATATTTATAACTTGAATTTAGCCCTCACTTAATTTTTATTTCCTTAAACTGCCCAAAAATACACAAATCCCTTCAAACATAAGGCGAAAACGCCAGGGATTTTCGCCTTAAGTTTGAAGGGTTTTGTATATTTTGATTTGTAATTTAGATTTGTGTACCCAGCGAAATTCATATCTTTTTACGTTATACTGGTTAGTATCAGATTGTGAGTTGATTAAAATATGATTCGCGATCATATCAAAAATATTAAAGACTTTATATATGGAGCCGCCATACGTAACTATCCGTTATTTTGAAAAATATGGGTCACGTGTTCAAATTTGAACGTTAATGTTAATATTTCGGAAACGTGATACTTTACGGGGTTTGGTCTAATTTATGTTTTCTGTTTGCATTGATGTCAGCTATCGATTTATATAGGTTCCATCCGAAACCGCCATTTTGAAAAAAAAAAAAATGGTGGATAGGTCGGTATGCCACGGGCCTTCAAACTCCTTTGTATTAACAGAATCATTATCATTAAAATCCTTAAAACAACTCTCGGACTATGGTAATTAGATTCACAGATCTTATATGGCAATTTATAGCACGCAAATTCAAACTCGATAAACGCTTTTAATTTTCTGTGTCCATCCAAACAGAACAGTGAATGTTAAGGTGGCAATATATCGACAAGTATTGGACAGTTGGTCGTGTTCATGTGTCAGTGTAAGTGACATCGGATGCGTGTCCGAATTCCGGCGTGACGTCAAATCACGTTAAACATGTGACTACACTCGGAATATTGCGATTAGGAAGGCAATTTATACTAGGGGTATAAACTTTTACCTATAAAGTTTAGTTTAAACGTGCCTTTAATCCGTACTTTGTAATCACACTAATTTTATAAAGGCGAAAGTTTGTGAGTGTGTGTGTTTATATATGTTTGTTACTTTTTCACGCTCAAAGGGTTGAACTAATTTTGATAAAATTTTGTATGGAGGTAACTGACACCCTTTTTTTGTGGATGGGAAATCATCAAATGACCCCTCCCGCTCAGGGTGGAGCAGAAGGGAGTGTCAGACTCTTACTGACTAAAACCCACGCGTGTTCCTTCCTTAGCTCTTTGTGTTCCGGGGTAGCGGTAACCCTTTCAGACAATCCCGCTGCCCCGGCAGGCTTCGGCCCTTACGGGCTCCTTCCTTAAAGCTGACATCTCTTTGAGGCGCGCGTGGCACACGTACGCGCCGTTCGGCACGGGCCTGGTCCTGATCGGACGCAGAGTTACCCATTACTCTTCGCCCGCAGGCCCGCGCCTACGGTGGCCGGGAGTCGTCACGCGGCTCCCGACGCCCGGAGCGTCTCCCGCGGCGGCTGACACTTGAGGCTCTTTCCCTGCAGCGGGATTGTCCGAAAGGGTTACCGCTACCCCGGAACACAAAGGGCTAAGGAAGGAACACGGGTGGGTTTTAGTCAGTAAGAGTCTGACACTCCCTTCTGCTCCACCCAGAGCGGGAGGGGTCATTGAATGATTTCCCATCCACAAAAAAAAAAAAAAAAAGGCTCTTTCCCTCAGCCGTCCCGAACTGACACCCTGGATTAACATATAGGCTACTTTTTATCTCGATATTCCTACAGGATCGATGCCACTATGATGAGCATTCCAGATAGTCTGCATGATAATAGCTACAATATAGGTGATTTAAATGAACAAATAAAAAAACTCACAATGCAATTAGCGAGCGCACACAATGAAATAGAGAATCTGAACATTGAAAACTTTCGTTTAAAATCTGACCTACAAAAAATGATCAAAACCACTAACACATACAAGAAAATATGCTCAACACCATGCCGAAAAGCCATGTCGCCGATTCACAATAATAAAACTCCAAAGCAAAGTAGGCGAAGTACTAACGAAACGATTATAAGTGACCCGCAAATCAACTACTCAAGAACCGAGTCCAACATGAAAAATAAAGAGACTCAAACCACTTTCACACCGAGCATCAAGGACAATAAAGAGACTCAAACCACTTTCACACCGAGCATCAAGGACAATAAAGAGACTCAAACAACTATCACACCGAGTAAACTGAAGAATGACCCCATCACCTTGTCACTTAACGAAAACATATTAAGTGACAATGATAAGGGACCGGCTAACAATATAATAAAACCTAGACAAAAGAACAAATTGTGTATATTAAGCAGCAGGACAACTAAGGGATCCTTATCTACTATACAGGAAGTTTATTCAAACTACTCTCACTACTGCCGCTACATCAGGACTAACAGCACTGCAGCTGATCTTCTCAGCGATGTTGAGCTTAAACTAAAGAGGTTCACTAAAAACGACTACTGCATTCTTTTTACCGGGGAAAATGATATAAAAGAAGAAAGAGACTACAAAGACATAATAAACAAAATAAGAGCAGCCCTGCAAAAAGTAAATCATACAAATGTGATTGTATGTGCAGCCACCTATGTAGCAGGTGCTCCTATATATAACTACAAAGTAGACATGTTTAATAATCTCCTATATTCAGATATACAAAGCAATGAAAACGCATATTTCTTTGATAGCAACTATGATCTTTCCCTTGAGATGTTCTCCCATAGAACTGGTAAAATAACTAGCTACGGAATGAGAAATATACACGATCGAATTATAAGCAATATACTTTATGATTTAGATCTATTTGAACAGGCAGGAAAAATACCAATAACAAATAAGCATGTAGATAAGGTTATAGATAACCATGATTTTTTTCGTTTATAATCACATATTTATAATGCATCAAAACATAAATGGTTTGATTAGTAAATCGGATCTATTAGGTACACATCTTAGTGAACTAGCAGAAGAAGGTAAGTCAATTGATATCCTTTGTATAACGGAACACAACATGAAACAGGGTGACCATCAACATTTACATATTGCTAATTATTCACTAGCAACATCCTACACTAGAGATGATAGAAATGGGGGGTCTTGCATTCTTATCAAAAAGACACATAAATTTGAGACTATTGATGTAAGGAAATGGGCCATACCTAATCTAATAGAATGTTGTGCGATTAAGCTTTTGTCTCACCCTATCATAATTATTTGTATCTATAGACCGCCAAATAATAAAATAGATAAATTATCTATGTTTTTTGATCATTTGGACATGATCCTTAATGAAATTTGTCTAAAACCAAATAATAGGATCATACTATGTGGAGATTTTAACATAGATATTTGCAAAAATAGCAAAGCCTCTTTAACCTTTCAAAATATATTACGCAGCCATAATCTAATTTTAGGTACTCGATCACCAACACGTCTATGCAGTGGAACCTGCATTGACAACATAATTCATAATACCAGAGGCAGCAGATGTGAGATTAAAGAATTAGCAATATCGGATCACACGGCGCAACTACTAAAATGTCGGGTCAAGAAAACTTGCACGATATCTCATTGGTTTATTCAGAAACGTGACTATAGCGACGAAAATATCAAAAAGTTTAGAGAATGTCTTCAAAGTTTAACTTTTCACGATGTATATTTGTGCTCCGATCCCAATGATGCTTTTAATGAATTCCATGACATATATAAACTATTCTATGACTTATGTTTTCCAATAAATAAAATAAAAGTTTCGGTAATTAAAAAACCTAAATGGATATCAACTGGAATAAAAAAATGTTCCAAAAGGAAAAGGGACATGCTATGGGAATATCGAAAGTCACCGAACCCAGAAAACAAAAACAAACTTAAAACCTACACTAATCGATTGAAACACATAGTAAAACAAACACAAAAGGCCCAAAACTGTCACACTATACGCAATTCTGAAAACAAAAGCAAAGCTACATGGAATATAATTAATCAACAGAAAATAAATTATCCAAAAGTAGAAATAGACCAGATAATTATTGACGATGAAGTTATTAACAGTCCAGAACAAATAGCGGAATCATTTAATGAATATTTTATCAATCAAATTCAATCTCACAGTGACACTAACTATAATAATACGCTGACACTTGACACAATTTCTAACTCAATATTTATGATACCAACGGTACCAGCTGACATTATTAAAATAATAAATTCTCTGAAAAATACAAACAGCGCCGGATATGACGATATAACCACCAAAGTAATTAAAGCTACATCTTTCATTATTGCACCAGTACTTAGTCACATTATCAATGACTGCATTGAAAAAGGCATATTCCCAGAAAAACTAAAAATCACTGTAATAAAACCAATGTTTAAAAAAGGAGACAGGCAAGATCCCAGTAACTACCGACCCATTGCCCTCAATCCAGTCTTCTCTAAAATTTTTGAAAAAATAATTTTTAAAAGTATATATTCCTTCTTAGAAACCAATAAAATCTTGATCAGCGAACAATATGGTTTTAGACAAAATAAAAGCATTAATTCCGCTATATATGAGCTTGTCAAACATGTACTCACTAATATTGACAATAGAACTCCGGTTGTAGCATTGTTTATGGATATGACTAAGGCTTTTGACCACGTTAGTCACAAAATACTCCTTAATAAATTGGAAAAATATGGCATCAGAGGTAATGTCCTTAAACTTATTCAGACATACCTAATGAATCGGCAACAATGTACATGCGTAAAGAAAATTTGCCCCTACACAAAAACAGAAATCTCATATACTTCTGAATATCGCAAATCCTTATTTGGGGTACCGCAAGGCGGTGTTCTAGCACCATTATTTTTCATCGTATATATTAATGATATGCCTAAAACTATTTCTAATCCGATGATCTTATTCGCGGATGATAGCACAATACTGTTTAGAAGCGAAAATGACGAAACTTTTGAAAATGACATAAATAGTAACTTAAATGACATAATAAACTGGCTCACTAAAAATAATCTTAAAATAAATCTAGAAAAAACTACTTACATTTCGTTTGAACAGAGAACAAAGAACAAAAAACTAGATGTTCGATACTGTGACAAATATATTCAGGAGACTGATAGTACTAAATTTTTAGGTATCTGGATCGATAAAAAGATGAACTGGAAAATACATATTGAAAATGTATGTAAAAAACTTAGCCAGTGTTCATACGCCCTTTATAACTTAAGGAAAATTTCAAATCAGTCAACATTATTAATGGCGTACCACGGATATGTATCATCCACACTGCGATACGGACTTATATTTTGGGGGAACTCACCTGATAGAGAAATGGTGTTCAAAGCACAGAAGAAATGCATAAGAGCAATATGTGGCATTCAAAGCACAGACAGTTGTAAGCCGTATTTCCAAAAGCTTCAGCTACTTACACTCCCCTGTCTTTACATATACGAAGTAGCAAGCTATGTTAAGGCAAACATACACCTATACAGTCACCCAAGGAGCTTACGCCACAAACATAAAATATGCACAATACAACATAAAAAAGCTATTTTTAATAAAAATTTTCTTGGTATGGCACCCAAAATATACAATAAGCTACCTGAACACTTAAGTGAAATCACATGTATAGATCAATTTAAAAAAAAACTACACGAATTTTTAGTTTCCAAATGCTATTATCATATTAATGATTATCTAAATGAAAGATGCTAGGCCTACTACATCCGATTTATTATATTAGGGAAAAATCAGTACTAGTTTTATGAATTATAAATTATTTTTTTTTGAATTAGGTTCGCATTAGTTTTAAATCTGACTGTAATGTATTATTTTGAACTGAACTATATTGGTATTTCAATTGTTTTGACTGTAACTTATATTTGTTTGTAATTTAATTCTTTTTTATTGATTTTTGTTTTTATCTTTTTTATTATTCTGACATTTAAATATTTCTATTTTTATTTCATAACTGTGACTGACAAAAATTGACAAATTTAATTTCTAATGTTTTGTATTTAATTTCCATGACTGATAAAATTGACATATTTAATTTCTAATGTTTTATGTATTTAATTTCCATAATTTGCATACCCATGTGATGGTTAAACATGGAGAACTTTATTACAACTTATTTATAAAAAAAAACATCAATGTATATTTTACCCATGTTTGCAAATAAATAAATGATTTAATCGACACTTATGCGGGTGAAACCGCGGGACGCAGCTAGTACATAATACACTAGCAGCTGCCCGCGGTTCCCCCTTATTAGATCCCGTGGGAATATCGGGATAGAAAGCTATGTGTTAATCCTGGTTATAAACTGTGCCAAATTTCTTCAGAATCCGTTCAACGGTTTACGTGTGATTGAGTAACAAACATCCAAACATCTTCTCAAACTTTCACATTTATAATATTAGTAGGATTACGGATGTAAGGGCTCACAAAACTATCGACTTCGGTGGAAATACGATCGAACAAATTTTAGAAACAAATAATTTATGAAAAGTATAACATAGGATGTCACCATCATCATCATAATCTATCTGCATGTTACGTGCTCTACTATCATTATCCAAGAGCAGTGGTAGCCCGTCAACGGCCCCGATTCACGAGGTCATTGCGTTAGTTCGAACTCAGCCAGGCGCTATACTTTGTGTATAGTATATTTCATTACAAGTGCGGAAAGGTTGTCATTGCAAAGAGTTCCGACAAATGTCTACCCGAGCCGAGGTGCAGCCGAAGGCGAGGGTTGACAGTCGGAACAAGTTGCAATGACGGTTTCGCACGTGTACTGAACGACTATTTTTAATACAGTTGCGAAAAAATGAAGCAATTTAATAAAATAAGGTGGTGTTAATTCAAAAAAACTAGGGTCGAAATTACTCATTTTGTGCAACAAACAACTAAAACTCGCAAAGAAAATTTCTGAAAAATGGCGCCAACCGTAGAATATAAGCAGAGATTTTTTTTTCTTCACCCATTCTGGTAGGCAAAGGGATCTATGCCCATACAGCCAAGTCTTCAGTAGAATTTTTTTATTGATATGAAATGAAAATGAAATTTAATGAGATGAAATGAAATGATACCTAACCTAACTTATTCAATCAAATCATTAAATCTGATATTGAAACAAATTAGTAGCTTCTTTTTAGAAATATACGTATTTGCATGAATCATAAAAACTTCTATGAATTTTTTTAGTAAAAACTTCATGGTTGGTTTTTCTTTTTAATAGACATTATTTTGACAGTTGGGAAAGAGAACGCACGAGTTCGGGAAAGGTAAAAAAGAAAAGCACGAATATGTAATAGCCCACATCCCGAACGCTATACGTCCCTGCAATACGCCACTTTTTGAGCAACTGTATTAAAAAATAATTTCATCACCACTGCTCTCAAAACGTTGAAGAAAAACATCGTGTGGAAACCGGCATGTCCTAGAACGAAAAATTCAAGACATTGTGAAATCTACCAGCCCGCACTGGGCCCGTGTGGTATATTTAAGTCGGCTCCCACTGGATGAGAGGTATGTGTCCCAGCAGTTGGAACATTGTAGGCTGATTATGTCACTCCAAGGAAAATTGAGAGGAATGCGTTTGTACAGAATGAACGCCGATGATATTTCCGACAAAAAAAAAATTACAGCAAAATATTCCCAAAGTTGTACCTAGCTAAAAACAAATGCAATAAAATAACAAAACGAAACACAACTACAAACTTTCCAATGTGACAATAATCTCCCATAATCCTATTACCAGCATGTTACCCTAATAAACCTACATGTTTAATGCAACTAATACGTTTTTACTTAACAACCATCTGATATCGAAAGCTTTCAAGACTTTATTACTTAAAAGAAGGTAGTATGGAGAAATGCATTCTCAAGGTCACGGGAAATTATACGTCCTATGACGTCATTGAAGGTCAAGGGCGATTTTTATGGTCAACTAGTTGTACATACAAGGTTTATGGTGTTTCGAAAATAAATGGTGGGTGTGAGGATATTTTAATATTCTGAATGGTTTGACATTTAAATGCATGTAGATATTTTTTTTTTTGAGCGCCCCTTTTTTTTTCATACACTTGTGCACTACAATATCTACCGCATCGAAGGCTAGTCTCCGCTGAGATTGGCTGCCGTGGTCAAGTTTTGGTCTGGAGGACTCGTATTATATAAATTTTATAAATTGTACTAGCTGAACCCGCAAACGTAGTTTTGCAAAAAAAAAAAACAGGGCTATGAAAAATAGATGTTGGCCGATTCTCAGATCCACCCGATATGCACACAAAATTTCATAAAAATCGGTCGAGCCGTTTCGGAGTAGTTCAATTACGCACACCGTGACACGAGAATTTTATATATTAGATTAGATAGCACCGTTCTCTATTGTGGCGAGGCGAGATGTGTGAGTAAATAATCGCCTTATCTCTTACAACATTATAAATTCCGTGAGAATCATGAATATCTACAGTTTTTTCGCGCGTGCCTGTTTCGGGATGGCCCTGGGGCCATCCCTAAACAGGCACGCGAATTACAAGTACGGTCCTGGGGCCGTAATTGTAATTCAATCGCAATAAAGATGTTCCTGGTCTCAGTAGCCGCCCGGAGGCTGGATTTCTGCCCGATTGATGCTAATAGAATAGAATAGACATTTATTTTGCAAATATGGGTAATACATAATAGGTGCTAAAATAAATTAAAGCTAAGCCATATTTCACTATTTGACATGCAATATTTATAATATTAACATTCACTTAAGTAGGCCAGATCCATCAATCCAGAGCAATTCAGGCAATTCTTTTCTCTGATATAAACTCAGTCACACTGTAATACGTTTTATCTATCAAAAATTTACGTAGACTGCTCTTAACCAGCACTGTTATCAAGTCTTTCCAACCACATGGTAATTTATTGTAAATAATTGAGGCCATATAAGTAAAAAAAAAACCGGTCAAGTGCGAGTCAGTCTTGCGCACCGAGGGCTGCATACAAAGTAGTTATGTAGGTAAGTAGTTTAATTTTTTATAATGTAACTATAATATTTCCAGTTTTCGGATTTTTTCCCTTTACTTCTGCTACATGACATTGCTTCTTGCCAAAATTTCATGATTCTAGGTCAACGGAAAGTAGGTATTTCAGAACATAAACACCCGTATATTTTGATTGCGTTGACTTAGAAGTTTGATTTTTTCACTGCTTCAAGAAACTGCAGCCCTGAGTATTTGGTATTAATTTCTACTTGATAACTCTACGCGTACCTGCAAAAAAGAGTCTTGACTGACGGACAGACAGACGGCCAATGAAGTGATCTTATAAGGGTTCCGTTATTCCTTTTGCGGTACGGAACCCTAAAAATGCAAGGGGTGTAAAAGGCTCACCACCTATTATTTATGACTTTAACGTAACTGGCGAAATGTGAGTGTTCCATCTATAGGAACATATCTGCCTTAACCTTCGGAGAAAAACACGCGTGATGTTATGTTATGTCATAATAAAAATCTTTTCATTTTGATAAATCAACAACATCTATTACCTCATACTCGTACGCACGGCTACAGATCAAGCTATACATAACCAGTATAAGCTGACCTCTGATTGTACGAAAAACCTATACAATGCGAGGTCATCTAAAACTAGAAATGTATAGCTTGATGTGTAGCCGTGTGTACTCGCAAGTCCATGAAACTGTCACTCACAATAATAAACCAATTCACCAATCTCTTAAGGTGGCACTAATCGATATTTTTCCAATACAAATTTCGAGAGGGTAAATACTCCACTGTTTGACATTGTGCATCCAAAGTTGAATATGATATCGTTTTGCCTTATTGTTAATCCCCAACATTATATTGCGGTGTATCGCAAGCAGATTGGACTGCTAGTATGTGAATTGCTGCTGTAAAATTTCCACATCAGTGTTGAGCTTTTAGCAGGGATTCACATGAGCAAAATTGCAGTGTTAAGTTAAGTGTGTAGATTAAATTTACTAACGTAGTTGTTAAGAAATATTGTTACTAAAATTTTTGAGTCATTTATTTATTTATTTATTTATTTATTTATTTATTTATTTAAACTTTTCGCACAAAAAGGTACAAAGGCGGACTTAATGCCTTAGGCATTCTCTACCAGTCAACCAAGGGTGGTGAAGAGATTAGATGGCAGGTGCTTCAGTTGAGAGGAACAATGAGAAAAAAAAACCTGTTAAAACTAGGTACACAAATACATAAATAGGTTATATACACATACATATTATAATATATATATAATTATATACTAATGATATATATATAAATACCTATATATATATATATACATACAAATTGGAGAGACAGATGTTGAGATGACTCATCACTACTTGTGTTGAAAATAACTCTGCAATTTCCGCTTAAATGCATACCGACTGGTGGCCGTCCTGATATCTAGAGGAAGCGCATTCCAAAGAAGAATGGACTGAATATGAAAGGAAGAATGAACAAAGTCAGAAGTATGAGAAGGACAGAGTAGTAGAAGATTGTTAGAAGAACGCAAATTCTTAGCGTGAGAAGAACATAGATATTGGAAGTGAGACACGAGATAAGAAGGAGGAGTGGGAGAGTTGAGAAGGGAGAAAAGCGTCGTCAAAGCGCGCAAACTTCTTCTTTGGCGAATGGACATCCATTTGAGCTCTGATCTATAGCTCGACACATGGTCATATTTCCTGAGGTTGAATATGAACCGGATACCATTGTTGAGCAATCTATCGAGCTTATCCAGCAGAACCGCATTCAAGTCAAAGTAGCACACGTCACCATAGTCGATTATAGGGAAAATCAAAGTCTGCACAAGCATGGTTTTCGTCTTAGCGGGCAGAAAGTTTCTCAGACGATACAGGGATCGGAGAGTACCGTTGACCCTTTGACTAACACTAGAGACCTGGCGTTGCCAGCTAAGTGTAGAGTCAAGGTGCAAACCGAGATCTTTCACAGTAGAGGTAATGGGTATGACGGTACCATTGAAAATAAGAGGAGGAAGAGAGCTAAGCGTCACCCTACCCATCATGCGTGAGCTTCCAATTACAATGGCCTGACACTTCGAGGGGTTTACTGACACCCCATCATTTGTTACTTGTTATTAAATATAAATATAACAAATAGTAAAATCTTCAAAACAAAGTCGGTACCGACAAAGCTTAGTTATCGAAGAGTTCAATAAACTTTATTTTTAATTGATTTATGCACTGGTTTTTTCATAAAACTCGATTTTCCAAAGGACATTTCGATTTTTTTTACGCGCGTTTCAGTTCGGCTTGAGTACGTGAGAATTTTTTGTTCATATAGACTAGCGTCTAACTGCTCATTACTGATAATAATTCTCTGTCGGACATGATGCCGGGTGAAACAGCGTGCATTTTGGCCATGCCCACCAGTGAGTTCGAGCTCGCTAGTTCCACCTTAAGATGTTTATCTGATAATGGTGCCAGAAGGTCATGGGGGAACAAAACATGTGGACGTTACGTCATCCCCATTAGTCGCGACCTGTTTATCCGAAGACTGCCATTGTTCCACCACAGGATGTCCGGTACTCAGGTTACCGCCACAATAGCCGATCAGTCCGGACATGTCTTCCGTGACGGTCAACATGGAATATGGATTATGCCTGACGGATTATTAGTTGTTTTATTGACGGATTGTAGGTGTATTGTTATTTACTTAGTTTTGATGTGTGATAGCTGTGATGGTGTAAGAAAAACTAAAGATAGCAGTAAGGGAGAACATTAGCGAAGTACCTAAATGAACGTGACAAAGTCAATAAAAATGATTGGCAAGCGTTCTTGGAGAATGCGAAAACTGTTTGGTCAAAAGAACATACTTAGAGCCTCATAACAGAACCTTACTCAAAACTCAAGCATTACTTAAAACTAGTTTCAACCAATTAGGCTTTAAACAAGTTTAAGTAATGCTTGAGTATTGAGTAAGGTCCTGTAATACGGGCCTAAGTGTGAGTCAAATAATAAAAGAAATGTGAGTAGTGAATAATCTTATTGTAATACTAGCTATGCCCGAGGCTTCGCGCGCATCTCGGAAAACAATTTTTTTTATTTGCGCGGAATCCTAATTATTTTTCTAAAAAAAAGTAGCTTAAGTTACTCCATATAACATCGGCTATCCGCCAGTGACGTCCTGTCAAAATCAGTCCAACCGTTTCAGAGATTAACCGGAACAAACAGACAGACAAAAAAATGGAATTTTGGTTACATGTATAGGTACCGTATATACTTTCATATGCATTTAGTCAAAAGCTTTTTTTTTACATTACAAACAGACACTTAAATTTTATTTATTTGTTTAAAGTGTGGGTAGTGGTGTTAAATTGCCGCAGCTGATTCTGAATTTTTTATCGAAACCAAATGTTTTGATAAAAAATTCAGAAAGAATACCTACCTTGTTTTAAATACCTCAGAGTTACCTCATAAATAAGCTTTTTATTTTCACCCCTTGTGTTATTTACTTGTATATTTAATAGAAAATGGTACGTTCCATTATTTATTCCATTATTCTAGCACACAAATCAAGCTCAGTTGCTTCCTTCCAATTTAACCCATTTTTTTTGCAACTCAGGTCAAACCAAGAACTTTCCTGAGCTAGATTGCAGGTCACCTAAATAACGAGCACTGCATTTGTGACGTCATTCTAAGAAAAAAGTCTTCGAGGGACTTTATGCTCGAGTGATTTTAATTCTACCTTGTTTTTTTGAATGTTGGTAGTTTTAAAATGTTAGTAATACAGGATAATTTTTTAACCAGTGCGCAAGTTTTTATTTTTGATTTCAGCATTATGATTCTAGACATTATTTATAACCAACGAAAAATCTCTACGCTAGAACTAGAATTCCTATGAATTCCTATGCTACAGTTTGCGTTATATATAAATTCATAGTTACAATTTGCGCATTGTTTATTTGTTTTTCCTGTATAGACGGCCATATGGTTTCCTACCACAGATATAGATAGACCTAGATAACGCAAGTATCTGTAGGTATGAAAACCAAGCGTGCCATTTTTTTGACTAGCTACTATGACGTCACAAACACTCTTTCTCACTCAGGCTGACAACTCACGGAGCGATTTTCACCCGCGACCGCCGCGGTGGTGGAACTGCGGTTTTATTTCTAAACTCACGAGACCGGTTATTTGCGCGGTTACGCAACCGTCGCGGTCGCGATCATCGCCCGCAGACGTGGCGGGCGATGACCGCAAGACGGGCGGTTGCAAAACGGGCAGTAAAACGATCACGATGCATTTAGATGCGATTAGTATAGAAAGATAAATGACTAAAATATTACTATATCCATGCCGGCATTATCCACAAATCAAGAAACAACACTACAGTCCACAAATCAAGTTTAATTCATGAAAGCTCGAAGTTACACCTACTTCAGGCCAAAATCCCATCATAAAAACTCATGAACCAGATAAAACTACAAGTAATGCTGACGATACTGAAACTTACTGAAGCCGACATTGAAAATATGACACGGTAAAGTAATACTTGAGATATGTAGTCGAACTCCACCGACGACGTAGATGACTGATCGGTTCGGAAACGTGGAAGTTTCATCATAATTATGCCTAGCCTTTTCCCAACTAAGTTGGGGTCAGCTTCCAGTCTAACTGAATGTAGCTGAATACCAGTATTTTACATGGAGCGACTGCCTAAGTATCTGACCTCCACAACCCAGTTACTGGGTAATACGATACCCCTTAGTAAGACTGGTCGTCAGACTGTCGGGCTACTGACTATCCGTAACGACTGTCAAAGATCTATGAATGACAGCCAGGACCAACAGCTTAGCGTGCTTTCCGAGGCACGGAGGGGTCTCGGTATGTAACGATGGTCACCCATCCACAGACCAACCGCGGCAAGCGTTTTTTTCCTTACGACTACGTTTTGGTAGAAGCATAGCATAATCAGCCTATAATGTTCACTATTGGGAGACAGCCCTCATCTATGTGAGAGGGAGTAGGCCATAATCTACCACGCAGACCCAGTATGGGTTTGTGGATGTCACACACTTTAATTTACTTTAATTTAATTTATGAGTACTGTTTGTTTTATTCTATTTTGTTACCTCTTAAGTACGAATCATTTGATCTAACTTGGTTTCCGTACGTCCTTTTCGGGTAACCACTGAAAATCAGCGCCATCATACTGAGTGGAAGCCTTCTTGTCACAGTCATGACGTGCAGCCGTCGACTATCTCTGCTTTGTGCTCATGTATAAAGATTTTTTTTTTTTTTGGTTTTTATTATATATGCTGTCATTACAATTAATTATCTTTTTGTTTCCACCGTCCACGTGTTTCTGTGACAAATAAACCTATGTATTTTTCTTTCTTTTCTTTTGGTTCAAAGATAGCTTACGTTTCCTCACGATGTTTCTTTACCGTTTTAAGAGAGGTGGTGACACATACACAAAGTAAAGTACATGTCTGGTTTCGAACTCACGACCTGCAACTCGTAAGTCGGGGCCCATACCACTGGCTCATCACTACCTACTCCTAGAATCTAATCTGTTTCTTGTAAGTGTTGACGTTCAAAGGTGCCTTTTAAAAGGCCTACTTGAAATAAATTATTATTTTTAGATTGACTTTGACATACATCGCGATGTGAAGTGCCTCACACATATTATATCGCAGCCAAATTGATAATAGATTCAACTTTTAAAAGAATTTGGGTACAGACGCCAGCACATCAAGCTACCACAATCTGACAAATGTCTTTAATAGATTTTCAGCTTTATCGCTAAAGTATAATGTTCAAAATTGATTGGGAAAATTTGACAGTTTCGGGTAGCTTCATGTGCTAGCGTCTGTACCTAACCAGTATGCAGAGTGAACAAAGGAGTTTCATACCTCAGAAAAAAATATGATTCGTTTAAGTTTCTCGTTCCTAGGTGCACTTGTTATAACCGCAAATTTCGAATGCAATTTAAACTTGGAACGTTTTACTGGAAAAGACAGTATTTTTGGCGGGAACTTTTTTCAATTTCGCGTAGAATAAACTGGTTGAGTTGGATCTGGTCGGGACATAAGGCTATGGAAACGACGGGTACTGCCAATCCGGATATTACGGTGTGATGCATGTGTGATTGGTTTGTAGAAGGTTGCAGAGGTTTTAGAAAATAATTCTGTAGCTGTAGCTCTACTGTATCTGTGGCTGTGGACAAAAAGAAATCAATCAATGTAATCCTAAGCTGACATTTGAAATCGAATCTACAGAATAATGCAACTACTACTGTGCAAGAAGTAAGGCTGATTTTCAAGAAATAATACTTTGTTAAGCCGAAACCAAACAAACTTTGTTTTTTTTTTTTTTATTGCACTTCACCTTGATTACGCCTGATGGAAAGCGATGGATGAGGTCTATGATGGAACGAGCGTGCCCAGAAGATGCCTAAGGCACTGGAACTCCCACGCATCTACGAAACACAGAAGGCTGCTTGACGCCGGACTCCAGTGTGAGGGTGGTCGCAAACCAGGCGAGCGTTAGCCCTAACAGCGCAAGGGAAGAATGGGCCAGTCAAATAAGGTGTTGGGCCGTATTCAGTGCTCTCCTGTCGGTCAGGACTGACGTCGGACTGCCGTAGCTATCGCCATAAAAACCAATACGTGCATTCAGAGCAGCACTGACCGTGTCCGCATACGCAATACTGATACGCGCGTACGCACTGACTTTCAGGAGAGCACTGAATACGGCCTTGGGTGTGACTGTCCAGGATGCGCCGAGCACTCGGTTCAGTTGAGTAACTGGTGGGTCCCAAGACATAATAATGCCAAAGAACATCTTAAATATCACACACGTCACAGACTTCATTTTTACAGCAAATTAGTAAACTTAGGGCGTCTACTAATTCACAAACGTTGCAAAGGTCTCACCATTGTAAGTTACTGACAATTTTTTTTTGGTTTGACTTTGATTAGTGTTGTGTACAAGCATTGGTGTCGCGCTGTAGCGATGGCCGAGCAAGAGTGAGACATCGCCCTGCGATCAGCCGGTCGATTCTGTAAAAATCTCACCGTTATAACTTAGGTGAAGTGAGCTTGAAGTGAACTATCAATAGTGGGAATCCCTAACATTAGGTGGAGTGACAGCTCACTTCACCTAAATTTTCACGGTGAGATTTTTACAGAATAGCGTTGCAGGATCGCGCGCACCCGCACTTCTCACCCTGCAATGCTTTATGACAGTTGCGTGTTCAAATAAATGACAGTGCGTTTACAGCCAACGAGCGTGTCCCGTATGTAACAATTAGTATGGCAAATCTATACTTTAACATTATAAAGCTGAAGAGTTTGTTTGTTTGTTTGTTTGTTTGAACGCGCTAATCTCAGGAACTACTGGTCCGATTTGAAAAACTCTTTCAGTGTTAGATAGCCCATTCATCGAGGAAGTCTATAGGCTATATCATCACGCTAAAACCAATAGGAGCGGAGCACCAATGACGAATGTTTCAAAATCGGGGGATTTTTTTCCTATTGAGAGCTTCCGCTGCGTGCGCTGCGTAAACGGTTAAAGTTTCGCAAAAATCATATATGACAGAATTGTTCCCCTTTAAAAGCTTTAAGAAAAAAGTCCGCAACAGCATATGTCTATCTTTTAAGGTTACCTCACTATAACCTCTTTTATGCCAACCAAATTTGTTCTAAAATAATGCATTATTTGCGAAGGTGTTTTTATAAACATGGTATTAATCCTTATCCAAATAAATACGTTATTCACCACATGTATTTAATTTTGAACAACATTGCCTCTGACATCATTTGATTTCAATGTATATTTTAGGAGATATCATAGTTTTAAAATAATACTAATAATAAAGCTGAAGAGTTTGTTTGTTTGAAACACGGTTTGAAAGCTCTAAATCTCTGGAAGTATTGGTCGCATATATAAAAATATTTTTGCGTTTAATAGCCCAGTTCTTGAGGAAGGCTATATTCTATTAAACTTGACGCTAGGACACTTAGGAGTTGAGCAAAAAGAAAAAAGTCTGAAGTTTTCGCCAAGCGAAAACGAAGTAATAGCGCAGGCCGGCGACACGTTGCGACGGGGTGGGTCGGGGAAACAAAAAAAATTTACGCGGACGAAGTCGCGGACAGAAGCTAGTGTTTGTTAATTTACAAACATTCCAATGGTTTAGACTTAGCCCCCTGGTTGATAGGTTTTAGCGACCATACTATAAACACGACCATAACCAAGACTGCATTTTAAATTATAAGGACTTCGCATACATTACAACAAATACGGACGAGATCAGAAAAGGCGCAGTTAGAGGACGCATTTTAAAATTTACGCTTAGAGAATTACCAAGTACGAGGAATTCGCAACGAGTTCTGCTTACATTAGTTTTGATTCCGTATTCAAATGTGGGCATGAGTCGGTTCATAAGAAGTCTTTTCATTACAACTTGTTGAAGCGCGGTCGCCGTAATCCGTGTTACATGCAGGAAAATAAGTGAGAAGATTTCATACATTTGTAACGAAGTGAGAGCGTTGATGAATGTGGAAATGTAGCCATAATTATGTTTTATATGGTCGCTGGCCTTGTCATTGACATCAAGCAATAGACAATAGAATTGTATGTCTTTTTTGTAATGTGCAGAATTAACAATTTTCTTCCTTTGTGATTTTACTAACTTTAGGTAACGTTATACTTAGGATATAATTAACCAAAATTAACTTTTTCAATTATTTAATAAAGCTGAAAAATACATGTCCTTAAAATCTGTTTTTTTTTTTTAATTACGGTGTTTGTTCATTTTTATCTTCATTCCGTATAAATTCCACAAGAAAGAGAATTTATTTTATACTTTATGAGAAATTCGAATCAGAGTTCCAAGGTAACGGGTGGCCCGGTTTATTTGCTAGTTAGTGATTTAGATAAAAATTATTCGACCCAAAGTCAACTTCGTCCAGCAGTAATTTAGGTGCTTGGTTCTCTATGTTAGTGTCATCAATTTAACTAAACCCTTACTTAATTATAAAGTTATAATGTCCGTCTGAGGCCAGGGTTGATCAACCTTCCACCTTGTTATTTAAGTTTATAATCAGAGCTCAACTAACTAGAAATATAAATATTGTGCCAGTTCATTTATGTTATCCTCGACAAACTATATGTCTAACTAAATGAATAAACAAATATTGTTTTGATTAAGATCACAAAAGCTGTGCTGATTCAACCAACTAATAACTGCGTTATTAATAGGCAGATTTTCACGATTTGTATTGCTGTTCCTCTAGGATAACATTCAGAAGTTATTAAATTATATAATTAATAGAGAACGTCTTAAATCATTTTAAAAAAATAATCATATTCACAAAAAAATGTATACATCCAAAACTTTCAAACAGCAAAACGTAAAATTAATGGGATATTATAAATTGCATATCAAATAAATAATCGCCTATCAATACATACTCATCATTTATATTGTTTTTTACATCAAATAACTTACTTCACTACAAATAAACTAAATGTTTAACAAAACTCAAACTGCAGATAAGCCGAAATTATACATCAATATGACATTACTTTTTTCCTCATAATGCAATACAGTTAAATTTATTTTTGTAAAAAAATACTACATACATAGCATAAATACTGACTGCACAGCAAATTTTCCATATTTTATTTCAAATTTCAATTTAATTCGCATAATACTAAACGACGTCAGGGGCACCCCGAGGTTCGGTTTGGTTAGGTTCCTTTAAACCCTGCAGACAGAAATAGGAGCCCGCGCAGCGGGGCTCCATCGACCTGACGTAAAAATCGCTGTACGCTGCGAAAATAATTGTAGTCTGTTTGAGTTGAATATTTTGCTGTGAAATCAGTAATTTTGATGGGAATTAGGAATCTTATTGCATAGAAAAAGGATATTTTTTGATTTGCGTTTAAATACTACTCAAAATTAATTTACTAAGAAAACGGCAAGGTCTTGAGAAGTCTGACATGTAGAACTCGGCGAAAGCATAGAAAAATATTAGTTTTGTTTGGCTATGTGATGTGCTGCAACTTGGGAATTATTTTGTATAATTTGATGAAAAGATAATGTGATGGCAGAGGGAATAGACGCATAATAACTTATTTTATTTTTTCAGTGTTTGCACTAGTATGATCAAAACTTATCCACAAACACTTTGCCAAATAACAGCTTAAAAACAAAACAATTTGACTTATAAAAAATAAAAGGCAGTTTAAGTGAAATCTGGAGCCAATAGATAAATATAAAATATAAAAGAAAACCTAATCTGTACCACAATATCTTCATAGGTAAAAACTTTGAAACCGAGACACGCAATATTCATTTAGGTACAATGAAAGCAAGAAGGTCTAGGAAACTCAGGGACATGTGGAACTCGTTCACAGCATAGACAAACATTACTTTCTTCTATTGTAACAGCGGAAGAATAGGTTTCATGCAGCAAGTTATCTCACAGAGATTGTAGGCACGCTGCCAGGTCTCGTATTACGATTTTTGTGAATAGTGTACTTAGTAATATGTCTGCTTTGTGTAGCCAAGTCTATTATGCGGGGTTTGTTTGCCTATAAGATTATATGCAACTTTCTTAGAAGTTGTACAATAAGGCTCGCCTATAATCACCATCATCTGCCTAGCCTTTTCCCAAGTATGTTGGAGTCGGCTTCCAGTCTAACCGGATGCAGCTGAATATCAGTATTTTACATACTGCGACTGCCTATCTGACCTGCACAACCCTTTGGTAAGACTGGTTGTTAGACTTTCGGGCTTTTGACGACCCGTAACGACTGTCAAAGATCCAAGAATGACAGCCGGGACCAACGGCTTAACGTGCTTTCCGAGGCACGGTATGTAAAGATGGTCACCCATCCACGGACCGACCGCGGCAAGCGCAGCTTAACCTGATCGATCGACCCGTGTAGCTGTTAATTTAGCCACGAGCCCCTCACTATTCTCGCCTCCTATTATATGGGTCTTAAATATAACTGGCAAAGTTTGGGTGTAGTATATGTATAATATGCTCTGTCCAGCCTTCGGGAGAAATAAGCCGTGATTTTATGTTATGTGTTGCATACTGTAGTCTGATAGAAAAACTAAAACCCGACTTTTAATTTAATTTTAAAATTCACACTTCAATCTAAAACTCAAACTCTTATTTTGCCGTAACCACGCGTAGGTACTGCAACGGATTTATCGGCTCGATATTAGTAAAGTTTTAGCCGGCAGCATCAGAGTTGGTTACCAGAAAACTATTATGTAGGTATTTTGTACAACTACATAAAGTGGCTACGTAGGTACTTACTCACGTTTATAATGATTTGGTGGAAGTTCGTAAGAAGGGCTTTGAGGTATTCTCATAATATAGATGCCCATAGTATTATTATGGACAGCTATATTTTTGATAAGATAGATAATAAGACAAAACACAAAAGCACAATTAAATGCTAACAAATTACAAGAATATTATACAAACAAGGTACCGACATGCAAAAGAACATAAATCAAGGTGCCAACATACAAAAGAACATAAAACAAGGTGCCAACATACAAAAGAAAATAAAAACAAGGTGCCGCCAACACACAAGAGAAAAAATGAAAACAATCATATTTTTCAGTCGACAGATAACTTTTCTATTCTATTCTATTTTTCCTTTATGGCAATGGTGCCGGTGTCGACAATTCTGCCAATGTCAGATGTGATATGAGAAAACGTGGGGGAGAGAAAAGAAAAAAAAGAAAGAAAAAAAATTGAAATGAAAAAACTAAAATTCTATTGCTCAAATAGTTGAGTTTAATGTGAAACTTGTTGACGAGATTAGTAGGTACACTGAAACAAACAAATAATAAAAAAATATTGTTAGTTATATTATTAAATAAATACAATAAACACACTTTTATTCGTGGAACAAAATTGACGTCTGACAGATTTCGTATAGAAGAAGTGTCAAAAATTCAAAATTATTCCTCGGATAAAATTATCTGGCGTGGGAAAAATCAGAAATTAAAGTGACAGTATGAAGACATAATAATTATGAAAAACAAACAAAATAAACGAATTTAGAATCAAACGTTTGAATTAAAAACTTTAATATAAACTTTCATAAATTTTAGCTGAATCCTGGAATTACAGTCCATTCACAGTTATTCTATCTCTGTTGTTGCATCACTTTCAATAACACAGTGATCTTTAATCTCGTGACAATAACTTTGCTGTTGTGTTGCTGCCACTGATATGTCTGCCAAAACCACAGTGATATTTTTTGTTGTTGTAATAAGGTTGCTGTTGAGCTGCAGCTGTCAGGGGTAAAGGACTGTATTATGCACTAGAACACAAATATCCTTGGCTATTGCAAATGACTTCTTATTGGTTGCCTGTTAGAGTTACCCTATCTTCGAACATCTTTGGCAGATCATAAATAATTGCTACGAGACCAAAAATACAGTAGGTATCTTCGTCAAAACAAAGCATACATTTACCATAACATACACACTTGAACTAAGATACATATACTCCATTTGTTTAGGTAATTAAATAAAGGTAAACAAAAAAACCACGTGACTTAGCTAACCGGCTAAACGTAATACCACTCACTTCAATTGTCATGCTACATCACAGTTGTACTCTTCAATTTAGCAACGTTATTAAGGAATTATTACGTTGCAAAATTTAAGAGTATAACTGTGACGTAGCATAACAATTGAATAGACTTGTATTACGTTTAGTCAGTTAACCACGTCACGTGGTTTTTTTTTGTTTACCTTTATTTAATTACCTAAACGAATGCAGTATAGTTCAATTGTTTTTTTTGTGTTCTTCTTTTTGCCGTAGCGAGTCAAAAAATGTAAAAGCTTTTCATTACCTAGAAGTGCTGAAACGAGTAATGAAGTTTCTTTTTGATTAGGCAAGCGGAAACGAAAACGTCCAACTCTTGGTAGAATGGTGATGCCTCGGGGAATGTGTAGCGAATTCCTTAAATAACTTTGTTGTACGTGCTCAAATTAATGTACAGGGTAAAAAAACGGACTCTACATGTAGGCAACTTCTGCAAACTCATTCTAAAAAGAAAAAAACTATACTTTGAAAGACTATTTAAACTGTGTCGATTGTTTATTTTGTTACGGGCGCGTATAATTTTTTTTTACCGACTTCAAAAAAAAGGATGTTATAACCTTACAATCTGATCATCATCATCTAAGGCTTTACAGCCGCGGATGGGCCTTAGCCCGATCTAGTATATTTCTCTAACGTGACCTATCTCTCCAATTTCTTACTCCAACAGTTCTTAAATCTAGGTCGACTTCTTCGGTCATCCGGTTTACTATCCAATACACATTGGGGTGCTCTGGTCTTGTCCATTCTTGCGACAAGTCCTGCCAGTCGAAGATGTCCTACTTGGATAGTTTTAATAACATTGCCTTACAATCTGATACTGCCGTGCAAATTACAAAAAAAAACGTAAGAAAAATTGAATTTCCAAGCTTCCTCAGCGCAGCCCTCTTAACAAAAATTGCACTATCCTCAATATCACTTATAATCAAGGTGTTTTCATGAAGAAATGATAAGATCGGTCAGATTCAATGCTGGACGGATATTATATCGCTATCTGCGACGAGTGATGGGCAGACACTGACGTCACGATCAGATTAATTGGACAGATTGCCTTCTAAATTTAGAAGTTTATTTTCACATCGAAAAGATATTTAGAAAAATATATTTTTGGTGTGAAAGAAACGAGCAAAAGACCAGACGAGAACTAATTTGCCAAAATAGAACATATTTCATTATCTCAACGGTCTACTGGTGGTCCCAGGCGTCGCCCATTAATCGTCACAAGGAAAACTCTTACACTGTTCACATTTAAAATCTCCAAATAAAATAAATAAATTTAACTTATGTATGGCGCCAAATGAGACGATGTTGATTTCATGCGGTAGTGTCAAATTGCGGATATCCTTAATTTCTCATCTTTGCAGAAACCCATTATTGAAACAATTTTGCAGAAACCCATTATTGAAATTGATTCTAAGATTTCCATCAAAAGTTTTGTTCATTTCTTTTTTTTTCACATCCAAGAAATAGCGTGAGAAATTTACAAAAAAATATTAAAGATGAATTGCTAATAAAATAAAATAGAATTCTTTGTGTTAAAGTAATTTGTCAAACCATTTGGCAATGATATGGAACTTCAGGAGATTGAAATTATTGAAATGAACGGTAATTGCTCGCATATAATGAATTTCGTTTTTAAATGTTTTCTTTCAAAGAAAATTTATTTTTGTTAGTTATTTTCCTGTGTAGCTTTGCTACGTTATTTTGCCACTACTTATGACGTATAAGGCCCTTTGTACACAACCCGGTTTTTTTACGGTAGGTACGGCGTATAAACCGTGCCGTAGAAAAAACGTGTCTATCAACAAGCTTCCATAGTTATCCATACAATACAAAGCACAACATAATCAACGCAAATTACTTGTAACTATACTCCATTTGTTTAGGTAATTAAATAAAGGTACTTAAACAAAAAAAAAAACACGTGACCTGGTTAACCGACCAAACGTAATACCAGTCTATTCAGTTGTCATGCTACGTCACAGTTGTACTCTTCAATTTAGCAACATTAATAACGAATTATATCGTTGCTAAATTGAAGAGTACAATTGTGACGTAGCTTGACAACCGAAGTGCAGTCGTATTACGTTTAGTCGGTTAACTAAGTCACGTGGTTTTTTTGTTTACTGTTATTTAATTACCTAAACAAATGGAGTATAGATGTATATTATGTGAAAGCTTGTAATTAGCAAATTTTCCTGCCTACGGGCTACGAATAATTTTTAATTGTGTTATAAGTCTGTAAGCTTTCTGTAAAAATAAATAAATAATCGGTAACGACCGTGCCTACACACTGCGAATAAACCATAGTTTTTCACGGCAAGGAAAACTTGTGTATACAAAGGGCCTTATAATACAACTAGCAGAACCCCGCGGTTTCACCCGCGTCAGTTTCGATCCCGAGGGAATATCGGTATAAAAAGTATCCTATATGTTAATCCTGGCTATAAACTATCTTAGTGCCAAATTACATCCAATTCCGTTCAACGGCTTACGCGTAATTGAGTAACAAACATCCAAACACCTTCACAAACTTCCACATTTCTATTATTACTTTATTAGTAGGATTACCAAACCACTTCTAGAGTTTGATTTTCCCCAACAAGCCCTATTATTATGTTCCCTTGAAATTTCTTAAAGTGTACGCTCGGCTACACATCAAGCTATACATAACCAGTATAAGCTGACTTCTTTCTGATTGTACGAAAAACCTATACAATACGAGGTCAGATAAAACTGGAAATGTATAGCTTGATGTGCAGCCGTGTGTACAAGACCTACAAAACGCTAACTCGTTGAATTTACACTGATTAATAAAGGGAATAATCCTGAAACGCAAAAGCTGAATAATACCTACGTTGTTTTTCGAATATTCTGTACAGTCAACAAAAGACATGTGATAATTTGTCTTGCTATAATAACAAACTTGTTTTACTGTTATTTGTGTTACTATTACTATTAGTCTGTATTATCCCCTTGCTGAACAATGACCTCTCCCCATGACTACCAGTGCTTACAATCCAGTGCTAATGTAGAAAACTGGTCGTTTGTTTTATCTAGCTCGTCCTATCTTCTACGGGTTCTGCAACGACGCCATCTAGTTATCTCAGGGCTTCACATAGTAACCACAGATCATTGGGCATGCAGTAAACGTGGCCAGCCCAGTCTTTTGAGTAGACAAGACATTCTGATAAAATCTGAATTGCTTCGGGTTATTTTTATTTCATACCTCATCGACGATAATTATCTCTACCATCAATAAGTAATTCATTCCATATAATATTTCAGTGCTAACGATACATAAATATAATGACTCTTAGCAAATGAGGTGTAAAATAAATAATGGTATATAATAAACATTTATTTCATGCTCATATCATATCTTTGTAATAGTCTAGTCGTGCCATTATTTTTCATGATAACTATAACGTGCCCAAGCTTTTAGGTAGAATAGAATAGAATAGAATAGAATAGAATACTCTTTATTATGTACACCATATAAATTACAGACACAAATATAGAAATTTTACAAAGGGTGACACAATGGGCAGTCTAGATATTCATGAGACATGCACGAAATACATTTTATACGAATTAATTAAATAAAATCCCCTTGTCCATTATGCTTAAGTTCGGTAACAATAGCAAAAGTAATTGTGTCTCCTTCATTAGTGACAGTTGAGCTCTAAATAAAAAGAAATTATGAAGATGCAGTGCCTTACAATCATCATCTCCCTAGCCTTTTTCCCAACTATGTTTGGGTCGGCTTCCAGTCTAACCGGATGCAGCTGAATACCAGTATTTTACATGGAGCGACTGCCTATCTGACCTCCACAACCCAGTTACTGGGTAATACGATACCCCTTGGTAAGACTGGCTGTCAGACTTTCGGGCTTCTGACTACCCGTAACGACTGTCAAAGATCTACGAATGACAGCCGGGACCAATGGCTTAACGTGCTTTCCGAGGCACGGAGGGATCTTGGTAAGTTAAGATGGTCACCCATCCACAGACCAACCGCGGCAAGCGTAGCTTAACCTGATCGATCGACCTGTGCGGCTGTTATTATTTAGCCACAAGCCCTTCTTACAATGCCTTACAATAAATAAAATAAAATAAATGTATTATGCAGTGCCTTACAATAAATAAAATAAAATAAATGTATTTTACTTCTTAGGAAATTATTGTTTTTATTTCTGAAGCAACTATAGAATCACTACAAGCACATACCACGAAACAAAAAATAAAACACTTCACTTCCTGTCTTGTTTGGACTTAAAATAAATCATGAATTTGTTTCAACATCATTAGCTAGGAAATACCAGTTAGTTCGCATAAAGGACGATGGAACTTAACGTCTCCAAAATTAAAACTTAGTCAACTGACTTGAGACTTATCTCATTTAGAAGATCTTGGCTTACTGAACATTCTTTACTATGGCGATGACCGTTAAAAGTATGAAGTTTTCAGGGAAAAGAAGGAAATGTAATGGTATAGGTAGCACACGGCTACATATCAAGCTACACATTTCCAGTTTTAGCTGACCTCGCATTGTATAAGTTTTTCGTACAGTCAGAAGTCAGCTTATACTGGTTATGTATAGCTTGATGTGTGCTTGATGCGTATGTACAGAGGCCAGCACATCAAGCTACCCCAATCTGTCAGATTTTCCCAATTTAATATGTACCTTATTTGTTTGTACTAAAGTTGAAAATCTATCAAAGAAATTTGACAGATTGGGGTAGGTTGACCTGCTGGCGTCTGTACAAAAAATGCTTGATTATTAAAAAAATAAGTGAAAATCGTATTGGTTTTTACTTAAGGTACCTACTTTTTTTTTATTATAATGGGCAATCATCAAATGACCCCTCCCGCTCTGGGTGGAGCAGAAGGGAGTGTCAGACTCTTACTGACTAAAACCCACCCGTGTTCCTTCCTTAGCCCTTTATGTTCCGGGGCAGCGGTAACACTTTCGGACAATCCCGCTGCTCAAGGTACTTCATATTGTATTTTATTTTCCATGAAATATCATATTCACGCTTCCACTGTTATTTTGTGAGTATTATGTTGCAGTACCTACCTCTGTCGCAACCTATTATAGTATAAGTCGGCCATTATTACGTTTTATCTCTTTTATTGTGACGAAAAATACAAAACAAACATGTATATTTGCGTTAGATAAATGAAACTGTCAGATATTTTTTTCAGGTTGAAACATTTTGTAGCCCGTAACGAAAATTAATATGAGACAAAACTGAAGTCTGTTGGATTAAAAATTCTCAGATCCTTTGTGTCTTGTCTGTCGCCTTCAATGCAGTATTGAATATTGTTATCACAACGTACAGACACCAGTACGTCAAGCTATTACAATCTGTGAAATTTCTGTAATAGATTTTCAACTATATCGCTTCAGCATAAGTTTGATTGGGAAAATTTGACAGTTTCGGGTAGCTTGATGTGCTGCCGTCTGTACATAACATCTCGCTTGTATTCTCCAAAGTAAGCAGAGGTGTATATTTAGTCAGTTTTATTTAAATCTAAGTTAAGATTTCACCAGAGCTAATAGTCATGTTAGAATAATAATTTTGACAAATTAATGTGTCGTTTTAATTTTTTACACTTAAAATATTTATATGCCAATCCATGGTGACACCTGTAAGATCATAATTATATTATAGATGTTTTAAAGCAAATAAATATTTATTATATTCTTGTTGTGGAGGTCAGATAGGCAGTCGCTCCATGTTAAATACTGGTATTAAGCTGCATCAGGTTAGACTGGAAGCCGACCCCAACATAGTTGGGAAAAGGCTAGGCAGGTGATGATGAAATATGTTCTATTCTCCCGTGTACAAGGCAGCCAGCCTATTGCTATCAATCGGGACTAATGAGAAATCCCTAATGGAAAAAACCCAACAACATTTTGTCCAAAATTCCGAATAGGGAAGCGATCCCAGGACCTCAAACCCAGCAGTAGTGCTTGCGACCAACGAGGCAGTATTGTTATCATTATCAATAAGATCCTGAAGCTCAAAAGACCAACACATAGGTACTCTTATCCTCATAATCACATCTCCATTACCATTAACATTTATAGATCTAACCCCCTCTCAGAATACAAATACAGTTTGCCAGCTCCGAGGAAAGCGCTTACAAATCTTACACGATGCAATTTTTAACAGCTTTCTAATGAAAAATGCTTTTCGACGCTTTTGTGGAAAATAAAGCCGTAGTTAGTTTATCTCTGTAATGCTACTCGACATTTCTTTAATAAAATTGGTCTTTTGTCTTTTAACGTAGCTCATCATCATCATAACAGCCGAAAGACCACTGCTGGACATAAGCCTCTCCAAGTACCGATACTTCAACTGGTTCTGTGCTTCCTGCATCCAATGGATTTCTGCGGCCTTCACAAGTTCATCGGTCATACACAAAAAAAATATACCTTCCTACTTTTTTTTAACCCTCGACAAAAACAAAGGGTGTTATAAGTTTGACGTGTGTCTATGTATCTGTGTATATCGGCTGCAAATATTTAAAATTTTTCATCGTGGGTTTCGTTTTCATGAGTTCCGAGGGCGCTGAAGCCGATAGTGAGGTCGAAATGAAAATCCAAGATGGCGGCTGCGAATATTTTAAAATTTTTGCAGCCGCCATTTTGGATTTTTATTTTGAATTTGCTTCCTGCCGGGGATCCCTCTACCCCATACGTTTTTGTTTTCAAATTTTATTTTAAATACAACACAAGAAAAGTACCCGGGTCGTGGAGCTCCTAAGGCTTTTAAGGGCCATCCCAATTAAACTCAACTTTAAACAAACCCACACAATAAATTGGTTTATAACTTTATACCAAAAACAATATCTAATTACTATCAAAATAATATTAAACCCGACGTCAAATACACAGCAATAAAATAAATTGGAGCAGTTGGTAACATTTGGGCTTGTAAACCCTCGTTCCTATTAATGGGGCGCCATCTGGTGGATGTATGTGACATTGATATAGTTGCGAAACTGAACAATGGCTTGGGTAAAGTATAATATACGTGGAGTTGCGGACACCAGCCCATGTTACCTGTTATCTAATATTTAAATAAATAATAAATCTATCTAGGTATATGGTTTTTTTCTAATACCGTTGGGTAATAGAAATCGTAGGACGTTAAAAATAGAGTAGTGTCGAATCTAAAACATCAGAAGGATTTTCAAAGTGGATAATTCATAATGCTATAAAACCATATGTACTTACTTAAAAAAAAAATAAACTATTGCAGCAAAACAGAGAAATCAAAATGACATTAATCTCCTTTACCCAACATTTTTATGAGATGAACTGGACAGTTGGATATTTTGCGAATTGGACATAATGCGCCCAAAGGGTTAACAGTAATACAAACAATTTAAAAAAGCATAAACAGACCACACTTACATAATGACCTAAGGAACGTTGATATAAGGCAAGTCTCTAGCAAATACCTACAACTAACCAGTCCAGTGCCTCTTCATACTTAAACTCGACAGTCACTAATCAGTCGTTCGTAGCCGCAGGTACTAGCCTGCACCCTAATTGCGTAACACACTATCAATCGGAACCTGAATCATTTTGAAGCAAATTGCTAATCCATTGCTTCTTAAGTTCGAAAAATGTGTCTGCTCAACTCGTAAATAACGCAATGAATGTTGTTGAACTTTCAAAATGAAACCGATTCCGACTAATAATATGTTACGCAATCGCCCCGCTGGTCTCTCTCCGGTCGTGTCGGATTGACCTCCCATCGGACTATGAGAGTGAGGGAGGAGGAAGTGCACCTGTGTCTGTGTGTGCGTGGGGTGCACACATGGGCTGGCAGGGACATTGACGTGCAACCTAGTAAAAACCATGGATTCAGTACGTGATTCTGGACCCCACCTTTTGTGTTTGGTGTCCATCGTGGGAGTGACAGAAGGGCATGCCGCATTCTTACCGGCTAAAACCACCGCGGTGTTCCACATCTGCCTATGGCCGGGGGTGTGGGATTCATATAAGCATTCACCGTTCCCCCGACGGGCCTCGACCCGCTGTTCCTCAGCGGGTCCCACCTCCCCTTGTGCACTGTGTTATGTTGGGAGACAGGGACACAGCATTGAAACTCGGTGGTTGAGCAAAGACTGGTTTATTGTACTTCGTTGATATATTAACCTGCCTACCTTCACATGCATTATTATAGTATGGAACAATCATTCAAAGTTATTTACTTATACCTACAACCCCCTTATTAATTAATTTGATTCAAGTTATGAATTACATTCATTTTTGTACCTACCTTTAATAACTTATTTCACATAATGTTTTCTATTTTCAGATTCTTTTACAATAAAGAAAGGAAATAAAAATAAACTATTCACTTGGTTTTGAAATAGATCAGCATAATGTAGGTACACAATTACACACTAGTTAAATATATCTGTACTGGAACGACTAAGATGATTTATAATAACAATTTAAGATTCATTGATGATTGTATATTGGTATAATATTACATGCATACCTATATCCCCTTATCAACATTTTTTTATTTTATTACAATCTAAGTTTAATAAGTAGTTAGTTTTTACATAATCACAATTTAGATTTTACTTTTTTTTTTTTTTTTTTTTTTAAGACATGCATGAGTTACATTGTTATATTAACATTACATAGGTATATATATATATATATGTATGTATTATTCTGATACTACATTGCCGAGAAGTTTAAGTTTAAAATTTATTTTATTGTTTACACTTATGTTTTTAAATCAGCGGCTTGACATTTGAGTGCTTCAGGTAGCTTGTCCCCAGCGATCAGGAGGTTTCACTGTCCTGCCGGAACGAGTTTTATAATAATTAGTGTTGCAGCTGTTATTATCTACGTGTGTCGTTGTTGGAGCACTGGTGCCGCTGTGTGACTCATCTATGGGCATGGTACGACTTTGCGGGCTGTCTATAATTATGTCATCATATGAATTTCTGAAGTGTTCATGCGCATGTTCGTCATTACGCTTATCTGAATCAATGATTATATGTTTTCTATTTCGTCTTAAGATCTGTCCTGTATTCATTTGTATTAAATAAGATCGGTTTGCTAACAAACGTTGAACAACTCCATTAATCCACTGATTATGCATTTTTATTTTTACTTTTTGGTGTTTTGTTAATGGTTTTAGTCTTTTTGATCCTTTATCAAAGTATTTTTTCTGCTTTAATTGTCGATTCTTTAGTTTATTTGTTACGTTTCCTTGCAATTTCGGTTGAAAAAGATGTGGAGAACACGGAATAATACTTCGTAATTTTCTGTTGTATAACAGCTCGGCAGGTGAACTTAACTCATTACTTATAGGCGTATTCAAATATTCTAACAATCCCAAACTGAAGTCGGTATTTTGATAGGTGGTCTTTTTCATCATATTTTTAATTGTCTGAATAGCTCTTTCGACTTGTCCATTTGATTGTGGGTACCTAGGAGATGACGTTATGTGTTGGAAACTCCAGTTCAACGAAAACTCTTTAAACAAATTAGAAGAGAATTCCGGACCGTTATCTGACATAACTATTTGTGGTATTCCATGACGTCTAAATAAATATTTTATTTGTTTGATTACCTCTGAGGATGTTGTCGAACACAATTCAACAACTTCTATGAACTTGCTATAATAATCTACTACTATCAAATAGGATTTAGTACCGTAGTGGAAAATATCCGTGCCTATCTTGTACCAAGCTCTGTCGGGTATGTCATGCGGAATTAACGGTTCTTTTGTATTTTCTTTTCTATATGTTAAACAGGCCTGACAGTGTGATAAGTAATCCTGTAATTGTGAATTCATGTTAGGCCAATACATGATTTCTCTAGCCCTAAGCTTACATTTTTCTATACCTAAGTGTCCTATATGTATTTTCTGTAACATGGTTTTACGCATACAGTTTGGTATAATGATTCTGTTGCCTTTCCATATAAGTCCATAATTCACTGTTAACTCATCTCTGCTATCCCAATAAGGTTTTAATTCATTACTAATTTCACTTTTATGCATGGGCCATCCTTTCTTTATTATTTTTTTTAAACCCTGCATTTCATTATCTTCCCTAGTCCATTTTTGTATTTCTAAAAAATGTGAGTCGGTTAGAGGATTCATCGTTGTTATGGCGCACACTTGTGCTTGTGCTTCTAGGTGATCGCGCGTAGTGATATTATCGGTATGTGGTAACGCCGCTCGTGATAATGCGTCCGCTATGTATAGATATTTACCTGGTTTATATGTTAGCGTAAACGAATATGGTTGAAGTCGCATTAACATTCTCTGTAAGCGTGCTGGCGCATTGACCAAAGGCTTGTTAATAATACTCACTAACGGCTTGTGATCTGTTTCTATCGTCACATCGTTACGACCATATATATAGGTATAGAATCGCTCGCATGCAAACACACAGGCATATAACTCCTTTTCTATCTGAGCATAATTCTGTTCGGTTTTTGTTAACGATTTTGAAGCGTAGCATACGGGATAGTTGTCCTGCATTAAGCAGGCACCTAAACCATTTTTACTCGCGTCTACTGAGATGACTATGGGTTTCTCGAGTGTGTAATATCTTAACACGGGTGGGCTAGTTAACTGCTTTTTTAACATTTCAAAACATTGCTCATGTGTATGATCCCAGTGCCAAGCTACGTCTTTTCTTAATAACTCGCGAAGAATAGATGTCTTTTCAGAAAAATTTGCAATGAAATTACTAACATAGGTTATCATACCTAAAAATCTTTCTACATCTTTTAAATTTTGTGGTCGTGACATATTTTTAATAGCCAATACTTGTGATTCATCGGGGCAGATGCCGTCTTTTGTTATTTTATGGCCTAAGTACGTTAGCTCACTTAACCCTATTTTGCATTTACTTTTATTTAATTTTATGTTTATCTCCTTACATCGTTTCAAGACTGCACGTAATCTCTGATCGTGTATTTCCTTTGTTTTTGCATAAATAAGGAGATCATCAATAAACAATATAACACCCTCTATATCATCGAAATGTTCATATAAACGTTTATGGAAAATTTCTGACGCCGATGATATACCGTATGGCATTCTCAAAAATTTAAATCTTCCAAAAATTGTGTTAAATGTACAGAGGTCTGTACTGGCTGGGTGTAAATTGACATGCCAAAATCCCTGTTTAGCATCTAGTGTGCTAAAATATTTGGCACCGGAGAGGTGGTGGGTTATTTCTTCAAGAGTAGGCAACTTAAAGTGTTCCCTCTTTATTGCATTGTTTAAGTCACGCGGGTCTAAACAAATGCGGAGGTCTCCGTTTGGCTTTTTTACAACCGTCATGCTATTTACCCAATCGGTGGGTCCCTCAACTTTTGCAATTATCCCCTGTTTTTCCATTTCTATTAGTTTTTCTTTTACTTGTTCTTTTAATGAAATAGGTAACTTACGTGGAGCATGAACTACAGGTTTGCACCCATCTTTTAATTGTATTTTATATGTGCCTGGTAAACAACCCATTCCTGTGAATATGTCAGGAAACTCATTCAATATATTTGTACTCGTTTTATCTGTCTGTTTTATACTCATTACTCTTTTCAATAATTTTAATTCATCACATGAACTCCTTCCCAAAATAGGAGGTGAATTAGTGTCTACTACTATGAATTGTAAAATGTATGTATTGTTTTTATATTGTACTTTGAGATAACATTTTCCAATTACTTTAATCTGACTACCTGAGTAACCCTGTAATTTCATTGTTGTGTGGACCAATTCATCTTTTGATAATTTAATTTTAGTTAGATGTCTATTTGGCAAGATATTCACATCGGCTCCAGTGTCCAGTTTAAAATTGACATATTTATTTCCAATACGTAATGCTACCGTCCACTCATTACTGGAATAACTATCAATAGCGTTAATTACCTGATCGCTGGAGTCTTCTCGTACCTCGTACACACGACACATTCTTGAATAATGGTTCATTTTTCTACACTGACTACATCGCTGACCATACGCTGGGCATTTATATTTGTCATGGCTTTTACCACACTTTCCACATACTGCACGTGATCTTCGACGAGCTTCCCCTAGTTGTTCGTGTGTGTGTCCTCCTGATCTCTGTCCATCTCTCTGGTCACGATTTTGACGGAAGGTCCTAGCATCACCACCACTGGAACCGGATGACCGCCATTTTCTATGACGCGGCGCCGAACTTCTTGCATAGTGAACCTTTTCTTCTTCCTTCTCTTTGGTGGTAACTGCATGTACATTATGATTTTGTCCCTGATCCTCGTTTTTTATGTTTTTGGCTTGAGCTCGCGATACTTCCGCTAATCTACAGATATCTATAGCTTTTGATAAGGATAAGTCTGGTTCTCTTAACAATCTTTCTCTGAGTCCACTATCTTTAATTCCACAGATCATTTTATCACGCACCAACTCACTGCTTAAATCTTTGAACTCGCACTTTGCTGCTATATTTTTAAGTTCGAATACGTATTGTTCAATTGACTCTAATTCTCGTTGGTCCCTCTTAAAAAATGTATATCTTTCTATCGTTATATTCTTACGTGGCAAGAAAAATGAGTCGAAGTCAGCTAGCAAGTCTTCTATAGTTTTGTACTCGCGTGTAAATTGTTCATATACCTCCCGACATTTTTCTCCAATGATATGTAACAAGATGTTGATTTGCACTATTTTTTCTTTACGATGTAGTTCACAAGCTTCATAATATATCTTGAACGCCTTTTTCCATTTTTCCCATTCTTTGCTTAAGTTTCCTGATGTTACATTCGTTATGTCATTTTCAAAAATGAACGGTTGCGGCGGTTGCAAAATAGACTCCATTTTATGCTTCGTTTTTAATATTACTTCTGCTTCTTCGAATGATTCGGAACCACTGCTACTTGTCATCTACGTTTTTCTTTTATTTCACTTCTATCTCGTAATAGTTTTTTTTTTTTTTTTTTTTTACGGCTTACTAACTTATTTAGCTACCGGCTGCGCCATGTTATGTTGGGAGACAGGGACACAGCATTGAAACTCGGTGGTTGAGCAAAGACTGGTTTATTGTACTTCGTTGATATATTAACCTGCCTACCTTCACATGCATTATTATAGTATGGAACAATCATTCAAAGTTATTTACTTATACCTACACACTGCGCCCACTCTCGAAGTTTCGAGTGGCGCGCGTGGAACGCTGCGGCACCAACTCGAGCCTGTCTGGCCGGATGACGGACGCCCCTAGTCCGCCGTCCGCAGTCCACCTCTCATGGAGGTCACAGATCGTTTTGCACCCTTCTCGGGCGCCCGGCGCGTCTCCTGCAGGAGGGAAGAGAGGATGTAGCTTCTCTCTCCCGCTCGGCCGGAGTTGAAATCATATGCTGAATTCATGGGTGGCTCGTGGATGTTCCTGGCACTCAGTATAATACATGGTGTCGATGGCTAGGCTCCGCTGAGATTGGCCGACACGGCCGAATTTCGGTCTGGAAGACTTTTATTAGTAGCCTAGTCGAGTTACTTGCTCCAATTACTAGATCCATGTAAACAAAACGCAACTACTCGGGCACGTATAGTGTTCCTAAGCTACAAATTCGTTACCATGACATAATCTAATAAGTATTCATATGCAATAACGCATATGTAATTTTGTCTGAATAAAGATAAATTCTAGTTTCTATTTTCCAGCAGGGTAGATTTTGCGCAAAACTTTATAAATTGCATTGCATGGTAATGAAAATATACAATTTAATTCAGAAAAAATTGGAAATATTAGACACAGCAAACCTACTAAGATGTCTACCTGTCTTTCATAGTACATTATGATACTGTATGTGTGCTGTTTCTGTGTGTATTTAATACACTTACACCTACCCCCAGCGTAGGTGTAAGATGGAACACCAAGGTGGTTTTTGGTCAGTAAGAGTCGCGGGTACGTACTATCCTTCCGCAACCTCCGAATGGTGCCGGCGCGCCACTGCGGGTCTCCTCGGGTCAGGGGGGAGTTTGGTGTTTGACTCCCCCAGCGACGTCTAAGAGGGGCGCGCGTGGAACACTACGCGCCGCCACCTCGGGTCCTGCAGTGCTATTCTGTAAAAATCTCACCGTGAAAACTAAGGTGAAGTGAGCTGTCATTCCGGCTGATGTAAGGGATTGCCCCTATTGATAGCTCACTTCACCTAAGTTATCACGATGAAATTTTTACAGAATCGATCGGCTGATGTGTGGGGGCGATGGACGTGTCTGGGTTCGAACCTAAGACAACCTACAACTCATATGTTGCGGTCGTTACCACTGGACCATAATGACTGCTCTCCACATGATCCGTGCTTAGGTTTCCCGTAATTTTGGCACTTTAAATGTCTTTCCATCTGGTTTTAATATATTGACCAACAAAATATTGATGAGTACCTAAAAGTGTTTTAAAAGATCTACTTACAGAAATAAAAATATCATTTAATTTAAGACAGTTATTTGACCATTACAAAAGAAATGATTTTTGTATAAAAAAACAATAACATTTTAATCCATACTAACTAATATTATATGCAAAAGTGTGTCTGTTACCTCTTCACGCTTAAACCGCTGAACTGATTTAGATGAAATTTGGTATAGAGATAGTTTGAGTCCCGAGAAAGGACATTGGATAGTTTTTATCCCGATATTCTTACGGAGTCGGCACTTATGCGGGTGAAACCGCAGGGCGCTGCTAGTAACATAACATAATCAGTTATTGCTGCTAACGATCCTGTTATCAGTCCAATGTCGTTCAGTTCCCAAGCAGAAAAGTGGCGCCTGCCATCGTCTGACCTTCGGCAGTCCTTTACAAAGCCCACGCTAATGACACCGATAACCTATTAGTAGAGTAAAGAATATCTAAATGTACATACTTATTGAAGAACTCTATCCATTAGTCCAGATATGTTTTTTTTCGTACATTGTGTCAGTTTAATCCTACTATCCTTCCTACTTCCTACTAATATTATAAATGCGAAAGTTTGTGAGGATGGATGGATGGATGTTTGTTACTCTTTCACGCAAAAACTACTGAACGGATTTTGATGAAACTTTACAGTAATATAGTATAAACATCAGAATAACACATAGAATACTTTTTATCCCGATATTCCCACGAAATCAAAACTTACGCGGGTGAAACCGCGGGGCGCAGCTAGTATTTAATAAATCTGCCTAGTCTTTTCCCAAATAAGTTGGGGCCGGCTTCCATTCTTATATGAGTAATTTTTATATGAATTTATGTAATGTGTAAGCCAGCGGCTGCGCATGATTTCGTGACGCCTCTTTTGCCTATTACTTTTGTAATCAATCGTAATAACTGTTATCATTGTACTGTGACTATTTAGACTGTGTTTGCCTATTATAATCTTGAATATTCTCCTTCTGACTGTTTTCTGTGTTGTGTGTTGCTCAATACAATCGTGAGTTCTACAGCAAACTTGATTTTCATTCCTCTGCCTATTACACACTCCTTTAACTACATTAACTACTATATGCCTTGTGTTCACCAACATTTAAATCAACTGATTATATATTTAACAGTTTTCAACCACCGCGGTTAGGTATATAAACAGTTGGTTTATGTCAAATTTCCTAAGGAAATTTTAAATATAGAACTGATAAAATATTTAATCAGTTGATTTAAATGTCGGTGAACACAAGGCTAAATACCTAACCGGTGGTTTGAATGTTGGTGAACTCAGGCCTATATGGTAAAGACTAAGCCTTGAAACTACGAGGATTGATCATAATTATGGTCATAATTTCTTTCCGTAAGCCAAACAGTTCACCCAGTTCATAAGGCCGGTCGCAGAGACGATGTCAACAACTACAGACCTATCTCGGTTCTCTCTGCCATGTCAAAGATCTTGGAACGAATTTTAAACAGGAATCTCGTCAGTTTCCTCGATGTTAATAATATTTTAGCCCCCAACCAATTTGGTTTCCGGAAGGGAATGTGTACAGAAGATGCTTTAATGGCTCTGTCTGACTACGCAGTTAGGACTGTTGACAACAAGCGAAAGTGTCTTGGTATCTTTCTTGATTTGTCTAAGGCCTTTGACACCGTTTCTGCGCCGACCTTATTGAATAGGATGGAGGGCATTGGAATTCGAGGATTGGTGCTGGATATCTTTAGGGACTACCTAACGAATCGCACTCAAGTGGTTAAAATCGGGCAATATGTGAGTGATGAGCTTCCCATTGCATATGGTGTGCCTCAAGGTAGCATATTGGGTCCCACTCTATTCCTTATCTATATAAATGAACTTTGTAAACTCCCCATTAAAAACTGTAAAGTCATTACTTATGCTGATGATACTACCCTGCTTATAGATGGAGTAGACTGGGCCCAGTGCTATCAGAGTGCTGAGAAAGCGCTAGAACGTGTAATGGTATGGCTGAGTAACAACCTCCTCACTCTTAACGTCAGTAAAACGGTTTATATGCCATTTGCTATCAGGTCAAATTTATGCCCATCATCTTCCCTTACTCTTAAGGCCCATATATGTTCGCCTTCCACAATTTGTGACTGCCTTGCAATTTCTAGGTCTACTAGTGTAAAATACCTAGGTGTACATATCGACCAACATCTAAATTGGCATAAACACCTAGACACACTTTCTGGTAGAACACGCAAGCTGATTTTCGTTTTTAAAAAATTACGCAAGTCTGCTGATATGCATACTTTAAGGATGGTTTATTTTGCTTTGTGCCAATCGATCTTAGCTTATTGTATTCCAGTTTGGGGTGGAGCTACTGAGAACCATTTCATCCGACTAGAACGAGCACAAAGAGCTGTTCTGAAGGTTCTGCTCTCTCGGCCTCTAAGATATTCCACAGAACAGCTATATGCGGAATCTAAAGTGTTAACTGTCAGGCAGTTGTATGTCCTTCAGTCAATGCTCCGTAAGCACTCTAACCGTCCGTCCTCAGAGCCAACAGGCAGAATTAAACACACGGTTTTTCGTCATGAGTCGCATAGAACTTCGTTCGCCAAGAGACACTATTATGTCACTAGTACGAAACTTTATAACCAGCTCAATAAAGTACTACAAATTTTTCCCGATACTAAATATCAGGTCAAATCTAAATTACAGGAATATCTTCTAAAACTAACTTATCGCAATATGGAGGATCTTCTGTTAGGAAATTTTAGAAATATAAATTAATAGTTAGGGTTTTATGATAATTATTAAACTCTCGCATACGCCGCACACCACTCATCCTTACACTCACACCACTCACACTCTTTCACAAAAATACACACAGGCTTAAACACCCATACACACATAACTTCAGTCAAACACACTAGAGACAAATACACAACAGCTTAATTTTAATTTTGTATTCTGTTTTTTTTTTTTATCGTTATTTTCTTTTTTTCTTTATTTCTCTTGTACTTGCCCTAATGAATTTTTGTATATAATGTGTGTCCTATTTTCTATATGTCATATCTTTGAAGGGACACTGGCTTCTAAGATACAGGTACATAAACCTAGTTTAGAAGTCAGGGTTTTTCACTCTGGAACACTAACTTAAGCCATTTTTATACCTAAACAATGTGTATGTTTTTATTGAGAAATAAAGATTTTATTGAGAAATAAAGATTTAGTTTTATCGTAACACTAGCGGCCTGTCCCGGCAAAGCACGGGTGGACATTTTTTTCTTGCAATTAAAAAAAACCTATATTAATCAGTGATAATGTAGCATTCAAATGGTGAAAGAATTTTGAAAATCGGTCCAGTACTTTTTGAGCCAATCAGTTACAAACATACATACAAATCTTTCCTCTTTATAATATTATTATAGATAACATCACGCCTGTAATTGATTAGTCCAACGACAGTCATCACCTTCAGATTAATTCTAATCGCTTATCTAATGTAACACTTTATCTGCATTTGAATTCTGATAAAAACATTTTCCTATTTTCTTTGCATTTTTCTCTTTCGCTCTCGATTACTAGTCGTTACTTAGCTTACAAAACATACAACTTGATTGCATTCCAATGGGGAAAGCAATCGCGTTTGTAATTGCGGTGTACGATGTTTATTGTTATTTGATAGTAATTGCAGACTTGTTGACTTGAAACGGCAATCGATGAGTAGAATTTATTTCTTTGCAATGTCGTTGTTAGTGCGTTGAACTGAAAAAGTAAATGGGGCATCAACGCGTGATAAATCCAGAAAAACATAAAACCATGATGTCATTTTTTTTTTATTCAGTCTATTGTCCACATAACGTAAACTTACGAAAAAATTCAACGCAGGGAGTTTGAGAATCATATACTGGAGCCGTAGTAAGAGGCTGTACCTATATTACAAAAAAAAAAAAACAACACGATCATGAGTAATTTTTGGGATGCCAGAAGAAGCCTCCTCGTGTAGCGCAGTTTGTTCTGAACCGAGCGCTCGGCGTCCTGGACAGTCACACCCAACACTTTATTTGGCTGGCTAATTCTTCCCTTGCGGTGGTAGGGTTAACGCCCACCTGGTTTGCGTCCACCCTCCCACCGGAGTCTGGCATCAAGCAGCCTGCTGTGTTTCGTCGATGCGTGGGAGTTCCAGTACATTAGGCGTCTTCTGGGCACGCTCGTTCCTTCATATACCTCATCCATTGCCTTCCATCAGGCTTGATCGAGGTCATCATCATCATCATCAATGTAATATTGGCAATATTACCTACATTGATGATACCACTGCGTTTTGCATAGGTAATGGTGATCGCAGCATATTTTCATTACTGCAGAAGAGAAAAAGTATAAAACAAACAGTTAAACTGAATTTAATAGTCTCATTCTTAATCCCAAAAAAGTTGACCAAACGACCGAAACATGTTTTAAACATGAAGTCAAGATGTCGAGAAACGAGAAAACAATTAAGTTTCAAAGGTTTTCTTAATAAGTTCGTCTAGTTTTAGTTTAGTTTTATTTTTATTAAAACAGCTGCTGATACCTCGCCTATAGATAGGGTTGGCAATGCTTGAATTCCTTGACACGAAAAGCATTTACTTATATCACCATACATAATCAGTTTAATATAGAGCAATGGAACGGACTATCAAATTAGAATTATGGAGATCCGCTGCAGGTGAACTAAGGTAGCCGGACATAGACCTAAAAATTGGCAAACCTAAAAGGGAAGCGCTAAGGTAGCCCGCAAATTTCAAATTTTCTTACGATTTTTGCAATTTGCAGCTCAGTGTCTGGGTGTATTACTGTTGTGTTGTATTACTCATTCTAATGATTATAATTCTATAAATACAAATGTGTATTTACAGAATTATAATCATTAGAATGTATAATAGTAATACAACTTGTTAAGTTAGATAATCCTAAATGTCAAGATTTCATGAAAAAGTAATTCAATAGGATTACTTGGTCTTAGAGAATTGTATTGATGACTTTAACGATTATGATTCTGTAAATACATATTTGTTACGGTCGCGAATCATATTTTAATCAACGTACAACCAGCAAATTGCAAAAAACGTAAGAAGGTTTGAATTTCGCGGTCTACATTTCATTTCATTTATTCATAAAACAATTTACATTGTGTTGAATATATTATACACATGCAATTTAAATACAGATACAAATAACTATGAATGATTAACAATCCAAGTGAAATTCAAAAGTGCTAACCTGTTGAATAAATAATTAATGTCAAACAGTTTTAAATAAGTATAATGTCAAATAGTTTTAAAATATAATGTCAAACAGATTTAAATATGATGTCAAACAGTTTCCAATGTGATGTCAAACAGTTTTAAATACAATATCAAAAGATTATAGAATATATATATTATGTATAGACTACCGTGGCGCTTTCGCCTTAATTTAGCACATTGCTGATCTAAAAATGTGTAATGGTAAAAAGAAGGTATCAATTTTCTATGCGGAAAATCTCAAGCGGCGAAAGTATAATAACCTTATCGGTAATTGGGGTTGAAACCCTCAGGCCGTTGGGACCGAGGGCTCATGATTTGTTCAACGAAATCTGCAAACGACTGGTTGACACTTCCCGTGTCCCAGGGGTTATCTTTTACCTTGGCCAGAGGCTAAGCATTCCCATACAACGTGGCAATACCGCCAGTCGACAGCAATGCGGAGGAATTTTTAGATGCCTTATTTGAGTTTGTTAATAGTTTTAGTTAGGTTAGGATATTATATTTTTATTTTAATAGTTTGTTAGTTAATTAAGGGCTGATTTTTAAATCGGCGGATAAATTTTATTCGTGGAATAAAATTGACGTCTGACAGTTTTTGTGGAAGAACTGTCAAAAATTGAAAATTATTCCTCCGATAAAATTATCTGGGTTTGGAAAAATCAGCCCTTAGTTATCTAGTGTATCCATTTTTATTAAAAACATAATAAATAAATTATTCTCTATGTTCACTTACGATTTTATATAGTAATAGAACTTTAACGTAATCATTTCTATATCATCTAGTTACCTTAGAAAATCAAAGATTATGGGACCAATTTGAAAAGTAAAAAGTTTGTTGTAGCACATTCCAGAAGGGGCCTACCTATGTTCAAATCTTAATAAAAATATATGTCCAAAGCCCGTCAACCCTAGGGAAGAAAGTTTTAGTTCGATTAAAATGCAAATGGGGCGGTAAACATGGCAAGCGACGCGACGCCGCCGGCACGCCACGCCACGGCGCCTACGGCTGCAAATAATAAAAGTATATCATTAATTTTAATTTAGACCTGATGAGGAATTCAGCTATTAAGCGAGAATAACTATGTTTGCGTCATACCCTACCTATGAGCCTAAATAGATTCTTAGCTACATTTCATTCGGGATAGAGTGATTCGGGATTTCCAGTTTCGGCCTAACGTATAAGGCGCCATCTCCACGAGCAAGAGAACCGCGGCGATATTATCGTCGTGCCACGTATTTCTATACACTTTCTTAGAACTTGTCTACACACGGCGATGCGACGAGTGGCTGAGTGCGAGCGAAACGTCATCGTATCGCCGCGCGCTCGCCGCGGAACGTGGCGTTCTCGCAGCGAGAGCTCGGCGAGCGCGCTGTCAAACACAGTATTATGACACTATTATTTCACGCTCGTCTGTGCGTAACTAACTGAATTCTTTAAAAAAAAACTATTGCACCCGCGGCGATCCCGTTACGAGTCGTCGTGGACACGTGGCGATTCCGTTACGAGTCGCGATGATACGCTGCACGCTGGCGGAATAGCTTTTGTCATCGGGTAATCGTTCATGGAGATTACCCGACGACAAAAGCGCGGATCCGTCGCGTTTCTCTCGCTCGTGGAGACGGCGCCTTAGAGTCAGATTTTTTTGGTCAACTTCCTTAATCGTTGCCAAGGTAACGTAATGAAATATTGAAACATAAGTATCATCATCATTAGCCTTAAGCTCACTCTCTTCACTCCTCGGTATGAATCAGCCTACAATGTTCCCACTGATGAGACACAGGCGTCCTCTTTGCTTTTTCGGCCGTAATCTACCACGCGGGCCCAGTGCGGGTTGGTAGATGTCACATGTCTTCGAATTTTTGGTTCTAGGACATGCCGGTTTCCTCACGATATTTTCCTTCACCGTTTTGAGAGCAGTGGTGATGAAATAATTTACACAAAGTAAAGCGTTTGTCTGGGTTCTAATATTGGACCAACACTGCTCTCTTCTGTGACATAAACCATACAAAATGTTGTAAACTACAAAATAATAATACACGAGTCTACTCAAGTTCCAAAACTCGAAACTTTATCTAAAGATACCGTGAAGGCTTTGTTAATGTAAGATTAAAGTTCCCTTACACAAAGCTATTGTTGTAATCATGCTAAGTTACCAAGACACTTGTCGCTTTGAAGCCTTAGTATGTGCTAAATTATGAATTAATGTTAGCATAGGACGAAACGAAATTAAGGGAATATAAATAAAGTCTATTCAAACTTATGTTTCAAATTAATTTTATTTCAAGTTAAACAAATATCAACTTTATTTTAATAGAAATTAAGTTGATTTCAGAGTGACTAGCACTATTGAAAAAGTTATTAAAAATGTTTGAAGTTGTAGCGTAAACTGAACTTTATTGTGTAGCAGTTAAAGTTATTTTTTCATAAACTCATATTTGTTTACATTTTTGGCTAATAAATCGCGAGCACAGATTAGACTATATAATTTATTGTACTTGCAGACGGTGGCGGGGACACGATATACAAGTAGGTACAATAGATATAAATATTCAGGGTTACTTGTAATTCGACGTACATATATCCATCAGGAGCTGATAGGGGGGCCAAAATGCAACAAATTGGACCCCCCATTATGTACGTAGCTATAATATCGCATATATATATATCATAGTGTACTATTACAACACCATCACCGATAGCCTAAGTTTCTTTTTTTTTAATTACGGGGCTGTGGTAGTGAAATGCGCGTGCATGACAATGTTCTCTTTTTAAAATTCATAAAGATACCACGACTTAGGTAGTGAGAATGTGGCTATTTGATGAGTAAGGAAGGGATCAAGGAAAAAGCAAAGGAGTTGCATAATGAAATTTAGTACAACATTAGAACACTCGTTTGGATGATTTATGATTACCTACATGATACTCGTTGTTTTAATATTGGCAACTTGGCAATAAGCTGTTTCAGAAACTTTTATAGAGGATTTACAGCATGGGTGAAGATAAACTAATTAACAAGCAAATTCTTAATAGCCATACTAATTGTTTCAGCCGCGAATCAGCAGGTCAGCTCCCCCGTTCAGCCAGCATAGATTCAGTCGTGGAAGCCGCGATCTGCGCGCGCCACTCCGAGCCGAGCCAGCCAACGACGCTGCAGCTACCGAGGGCTGACCGGGCCTTCAGCCTCGCTTCACCAGTCGTCGGCAGGAGGGCCAAGACTCAGAGGGGACAAGCTGGTAAGTTGGAGCGATATTTAGAAGTGGAAAAAGGCTGCATATAGATAGTGCAACCCACGAAGACGCGCCCCACTCTTTTTCCTAATGCTTACAGCAGAAGTGTGCAATATTCCGCTAGTGGTTTAGTTTTGTAAATACACACGAATTATTATTAGTTAGTTGGTAATTAGAGTGTATCGAAAGAACTAAAACACTAATGGAATTAACTAACGATAAACACTAACGATTCGGAAGAAGAATGGGGCGCGTCTTCGTGGATTGCACTATCTATATTTTCATATAACATAATGCAGAATGGTGCTGTGGTACACAAGGTGGTAACATTATCGACCAGTCATCTACCAGCCATCAAAATATATATATATATTTTTTACAGGAAGCGAATATTACTGAATGCATGACTTTTTTTTGTTTTTTTTTTATTTTTCTATTTTACTCTGCAGATTTTGATTTTTTTTTTTGTATTACTTATTCACAGATAAATAACAAAATTAAAACTACATACTTACAAGATAGAGAAACTACGTATATAAGGGGCAAGAGTACTATCATTGTACTTTGTGCTACGCAAAATGAGTCGCCGAAATTACGTTAGTGCGCGCCTCTTGAAAATGAATTCATCGATTGCTTTGGTCGAACGCAAATTATGTTGTTAATAAGATCGTCTAACAGGGGTCAACGATACATTCTAGGCTACATGTAATTTTGAATAAGGTGCTTTAACATAGTGACTTTTATTACGCACGTAAGTATTAATAAAACAGTATGAAACCGTTTATTAAGTTTACTTGACCTGAGCGACACGCTTCGCACAACAAATTTACCTCTGGACGGTGGAAAGGTTAATTGTTAAACAAAATTACGTAATAATTCGAGTAGATTAAATTAAACATAAAAGTCTACTTTGGATCTACCAATATACCACTTTGAACTGTCGGCATTCAAAGGTGATAGAACTTCGATGTCTACCTTCTCTTGCTGTTTTCACAAGTTTCTTGCCCTCGTGGATTATTTTCATTAAAGAACAGAATGGGGCTAGTAAAACATGAACACTCATAGACTAATCAGTTACAATTTGGTTGTATAGACGCTAAACGCCAGCACATCAAGCTACCCAAAACTGTCAAATTTTCCCAATCAACTTTGAACCTTACAGTTTAACGATATAGTTGAAAATCTATAAAATAAATTTGAAAGATTGTAGTAGCTTGATGTGCTGGCGTCTGTACATTACCAGTCTATTAAGGGCCGCCCCCCAAAGGTACCTCACGACCTTTACTTTTGTCCATGCCAAGAATTCAATGAAACATGCTTTTTATTACGAAAATACATTTCATTTTACCACCAAAAGGCGCTATGCAAATTGCTTAAAAATGGTGCTTAGCCATAAAAATAAACTTCACCACAAGCAATGTAAATCACTCGCCTCAGTGCCCGCATAATGTAATTGACAGGAAAACTCCGACAAAGTTGTGATAGGTCAGAATGTAGCTCTGCGGTCGCAAAGTTTGCAAGCTAAGCACATGTCGGAGCAACAGAGAACACGCCAACTTAAAACTTAAAGTTGTTCCAAGCCACAAACTAGTTTTACAGCATAATAATATATTCTTTGAGAATTGTGCAGAAGCTCTCACATTTATGAACTCCCGAAATCTGATTTTCACTTACAAACCTAACCTGCATGATAAACGTACCTAATTAAAATGCAGAAGCGTCATAAATCAAAGCCGTTGCCCAAGCGCAGGACACCTAAAAATGTTCAGGTTTTTGTCGCATATTTAGGCGTATTGGTACATATTACAAGCCAGAAAAAAAATTGTGTATTGTGAAAAGTTCAAAGAAAAGATTTATTCAAAAATATTTCATAAAAGTAAAATAGTATCATGATAAAACAATCGTAAATTAGAGCTCAAAAAATAATTCTCAAAATTTTGAGCGTAAACTATCATATTTTATGTAATGATATTATAGGAAATTCAATCAACTAAAGAATACCTAAAAATTATTTCACTGAGCCGTGCATTTGTTTTAATTTTATTTTATTAAAACTGGGAAAAAAAATTATATAATATAATAATAATAAAATCATTATTATTATACAGGGTTATTTGGAAAGAGGTCATTGTACTCATCATTATGAACAACTTTTACTATGGGACCAAACCTGAAATCGCGAAATAAAAATCAGCTGTTCCCTACATTTATCTTCGTCTATCTCGTCAAAATGTAGGGAACAGCTGATTTTTGCGATTTCAGGTTTGGTCCCATAGTAAAAATTGTTCATAATGATGAGTACAATGACCTCTTAAGAGGTTGCTCGTGTTTTTCAAATAACCCTGTATAATTATTTTTATTAAACTTGTTTTTATTATGGTGGTGATTCTATTCAAGTAAATCCAAACGCTTTACTGTTTGGAGCCTATTTGTTGCCGCAAGCCGCTATTGTAAATTACCTAAAATTAGCTTCTTACCGCGCCGTAATTAAAGGATAATTGGAACTTCTGTCCCTGACTGATCCTGTGTTGTTTTTCATGTAGAAAGTGTAATTCATATCTCCGAAAGAATTACAAATACCTGGCGTGAAATAGAATACAACCAAAATCTTCACAGTCTATTACATAATATAATAAATAACTACATAAAAACGAGTCGCGTTCGAGAATTTCAGGAAAATTAAGTGAGATAAGTGCACAAACAAGGGTACAATATAACTGCCGCTATGGTCAGCGTTCCGGCTTCTATACATGGCGATTATGGTAAACCTATCGGCTTTTCAGGGCAAACCTCTTCCGGGACCCTTAATTACAGGGGTTTTAAGGGACATCCGCTTTGGATGAGAGATATTTTAACAAATTTTAGGGGTAAAGTAAACTGTTGATTTATGAGTGGGTATGTGTAGTATTTAGCATAAGAATGCCTGCATTGTAAGAGGTAGCGAGTGGGTCAACATGTATGCAAAGAGAGACACATATTATTTAAAGAAAAAAACCGCCAATTGCGAGTTGGACACGCACACAAAGGATTCCGTACCGTACAATTATTTAATGTATTACGGTTCATTAGATACCGCTCGCTGCCAGACAGATGGACGGACAGAGGAGGCCCCCGCCAGGCCGCAGGCAGGCCAGCCGGTAGGCTAGGGTCTCGATGGGACCTTGGGTACGGAATCCTAAAAATAAATTATTTGTACACTAATTTATTACAGAATCACGCAGTCCTTGAATGTTTCTGTTACAAAAATAAAACTGTTTTCTTATTACTGCTTTTACTTATTTTATTAGAAACTGCCAGCATACCGTAAAAGAAAAACGAAATACCGTATTTGTTTCATTTTTAATCCCACAGGCCTTGGCCCAATAACCTAGATATATCACCCTCAAAAATTGTCTACGACACTAACGTAAGTAACACAGAAAGATCTCTACATTTAGAAAACACGGCTTAGATTTTGCTTGAAGAATGTGCAAAAATGTAAGCACTCAGGAATATTGTTTAGACACGCCCGCACACCGGTTGGAGAATAATGACGAGACTGTGTAGGTATATATGTAAAAAGTATGTATGTCGCAGCCAACTGGTTTAATTAGCCGTTTAGTTAACCGCCTAGGCTTTAAACTAAACGGTGGCCGTTTAACTAACGGCCTGAATTGTATTCAATTATAGTATAGGTTGGAACTGTAACTAATCACGCGCGAACCGAATTGGTCGCAGTAACTAAGTCAGGGCACCCCGACCAAATGGGTTAGGTTAGGTTAGAACTGTGATCAACTTGCGTGCGAACCGAGAGAGCGAAGCGAGGCGAGCACTTCTCACAAAGGCCTGGCGGTTAACTAAACGGCTAATTTAACCATTTGGCTGAGACATATACATGAGGTGAAACACGCAACAGTGGCTTAGATAATAATGATGATTTTTTTGTTGTCTTGGTAATTCTCTGTCTAATGACGACGAATTTTATAGTTAATGATAGAAGACCTTCCATGTAAGTGTAATTACAGCCAAAACCCTAAACCTGAACTAGTAATTTATCACTTCGGTTTCATAATGATAGGCTCATTAACACAACAGGGTAAGAATTTTAAACCTTGTTTCATATTAGTTAGTCGTAATTTGGCTGATTTGAATATTTTAAATGCGTTCATTTTATATTGACACAACTATTCGTATACCAGTACCAGTATTAGTGTAGTCTTACCAAGGGCGATAACCCTTCACAACCCAGTTACTAGGTAATACGATAGTATTACCCAGTAACTGGGTTGTGAAGGTCACATAGGCAGTCGCTCCATGTAAAATACTGGTATTCACCTGCATCCGGTTAGACTGGAAGCCGACCCCAACATAGTTGGGAAAAAAAGGCTAGGCAGATGATGATGACTATTATTAGTATACTACTTCTGCCCGCACCTACGTTCGCGTGAAATTTCTTGTTTCCTCGATCTACCACATCACACCGCATCGCCTGCCCGCACTATTACTCTGTGCTTTTACTTCGTTTTCACTTTACGTTCTTTATAAATTTTTCTCTTTTCTGGGCTCCTAAGAGTCTTAGCGTAATGATAAATAGCCTAAAGATTTTTTCAAATCAAACTGGAGATAAAAATTTTTTTTTTTTTTTCCAGAGGGTAGCGAGCTAAAAATATATTTTTTAGCTTTATTATTAGTACCTATAGATAGACTATCAACTATTCTAGCTCTGTGAGTTGCTACAAACCTATTAGATACCCACCCCCCTTTACATTTAGTGAATTTGTAAATAAAAAAAATGTAACCATTTTAAAAGAGTAACTAGGTATGTAGTTTCATACTCATTTTTCTCCATACGTAACTACCATTTGGAAGGAGCGTCTAGAATCAATTCTATTTTCTTTGAAATTGTTATTTTGAAGCCGCGTATCCACTATGTAACAATTGACGCGCAACACGTGTCGCTCAACATGTTCGGCAGCGTTGCACAACAGCGCGCAACGTTGCAAGCTGGCGCGCAATATGGCGCATGGCTTGTTGTTGGTTTCCGTGCAACATGCAGTTGAGCATCAAATGTTGTCGAGTGAAGACGTGACGCGCAGAAATGTCCGTGTGGTGTAACGAACGAGTGCTCATTCGGGTAAAATTCGTAAAAGATCGATCAACCACACGGAGATCACTGAATACATTTTCTTTATTTTTTAAGTAAATTCTAACCCACCAACGTGTGTTTCGCGCAGCTTTCAACATGTTGAGCATCATGTTGTGCAACATGTTGCGCGCCAAATGTTGCCTTGTGGATACGAGACTTGACTTTATCACTTAAATAAAAGTCAGAAAATATTAGAAGAGTACATTCTAACTTAGATACATGGATGGATAGTTACAGATATATTATGCAGAGGAGGACCAACTTTCAAACCTACCATTTTGATAAATTGGAATCGCAAATCTTTTTCCCGAGTTAACCAGAGATCACAACTTTTTTTTTTTAATCCCCCCTACGTCCCCAGAGTATCCACGTTGGTCGTAAATTGAAATTTCCAATCGGAATTCGCTCGAAACAGTTTTACGGTTTGGTTCACACCGATTTTTGTCTCGGTGGAGCATAAACCGTATTCGCCCGTGATTCGTGTTGATTATTTCGGTTTTTTTTATTACGTATTTGTCTGTCTTTAGAAAGATTATATGAGCTATTGAAGGAAAATGTTCTTTACGTATTAAGGAAAAAATCTGGGGCTTGATTTTCTAGTACCTACCTACTCATAAATATTTGATATCATAACTTCTTAAGTTATATTCGAATGGCTGGAAACACTAGATACGCAACTGACTCATCTGTCTAGCCTTTTCCCAACTATGTTGGGGTCGGCTTCCAGTCTAACCAGATGCAGCTGAGTACCAGTATTTTACACGGAGTGACTGCCTATCTGACCTCTACAATCCAGTTTCTTGGTAATACGAAACCCCTTGGTAAGACTGGTTGTCAAACTTTCGGGCTTCTGACGACCCGTAACGACTGTCAAAGATCCACGAATGACAGCCGGGACCAACGGTTTAACGTGCTTTCCCAGATACGGAGGAATCTCGGTATGTAAAGATCATCCACAGACCAACCGCGGCAAGCGTAGCTTAACCTGATCGATCGACCTGTGCAGCTGTTATTATTTAGCCACAGGCCCCTTCTTTGTTCCTTTTTCCAATTCCTTTCATTTAATTTTTCAAGCGAAACCGTAAGCTCCATTGCAATATTAATATTTTTTAAATCAACACGAAATATAAAACGCTACTAGAACGGGTCGGCGGCGTCTTTGATATGATAACGAGGTCGCGGCTGCACTGGACGCCAACCGCTAGTGATGTGACTTGCAAGGGAAATATATTTATGAAAGTTTTTAAGTAAAGGATAGTGGTTATTAGAAAATAAGGTTCGTTCAAAAAAGTTTTATGTTAAACCGGAGACCAAATTGAGTTTATGAATATGCTCTACAAAAGTAAATTGCCACAAAAAATATATTGTATTTAGGTAACGAAACATAGGTATCTACTTAGGGTTAACTAAGCTTATCTATACATTTACTTATAGCAAATAAATAAAATTGAAGTGTCTGTTTGTAAGATCAAAATAACAGCTTTTTACTTAATGCAGTTGAAAGTATATATATATACGCTATTTATAACAAAAAACGTTTTTTATTCATTTTTGTCTGTCTGTCTGTTTGTTCCGGCTAATCTGCGAAACGGCTGGGCCGATCTTGACGGGACTTTCACTGGCTGATGTTATGGAGTAACATATAGGTTACTTCTTGTCCCGGTGGCAGTCAGCTATGGTATATAGCTGACTAGCTACTGCCCGCGACTTCTCTTGCGTGTCGCAAATCATCCCACGGGAACGTGCCACCGGGACAAGAAGTAACCTATATGTTACTCCATAACATTAGCTAGCTGCCAGTGAAAGTCCCGTCAAAATCGGCCCAGCCGTTTCGCAGATTAGCCGGAACAAACAGACAGACAGACAAAAATTAATAAAAAACTTTTTTTTTTATAAATAGCGTACCTATATATACTTTCAAGTGCATTAAGTAAAAAGCTGTTATATTGATCTTGCAAACAGACACTTCAATTTTATTTATTTGCTATACTTAAGTAGATGTATAGATAAGCTCAGTTAACCTTAAGTAGATACCTGTTTCGTTAGCTCTCTTATATGCGAAAGAAAAGAAGTAAGAAAGAAAGAAAGAAAAATAGGTTTATTTGTCACAGAAACACGTGCAAACAAAAAGATGATTAATTCTAATGACATCATTTAAATCGAAACAAAAAAAATATATATATCTTTATACATGAGCACAAAGCAGAGATAGTCGACGGCTGCACGTCATGACTGTGACAAGAAGGCTTCCACTCAGCATGATGCTGTGCTATAAGGGACCCACAGCACAGCGCTGATTTTCAGTGGTTACCCGAAAAGGACGTACGGAAACCAAGTCAGATCAAATGATTCGTACTTAACAGGTAACAAAATAAAATAAAACAAACAGTACTCATAAATTAAAGCAACTACTTATAACCAACAATTATATGAAATTGAATAACATAAAATTCAATTTATCCGCAGGCATCACCGTGCGTTCCTTTAAAGATTTGTACCCAAAGTATTTATTAAAGAGGGAAATTCTATGTTTTGTGTTTTGTCTCGCTCCCACCCTCACCTCCGCGTCGCTGTCGCCTGCGCGCGCGCTCCCAATACATTTTTGCAGTTGCATTTCCTTAGTGCGGCTATGAGCGTGACGACGTACTGCGAGATATCGTGCCGGGCGCGGGCGCCCGGCTCGTACGGTGTGGGGTGTGGCAGCGCGGCGGCGCCGCCGCCGGCGCGCGCGGCTCACGGGTTCAGTGAGGTCACGTGGCGCGTTAGAGTAGGTATGTAGTTACTACGTTTGAAGAAAAATAAACTCGGAGAAAACTGAGACACGGTTTGATCAAAATATCAGAGTCCTTGATAAACAGAAATTAAGACGTCAAACTGAAATGAAACCACAATGTCTCATCTCTAAACAAAATGGAGGAAGGTATCTAGTTGCTTTGTTTTTCCCTCGTTACGGTGGATAAGATGCCATATTAGCAGAATTATGTAGGGGCAGAGCGGCCCTTGGGTTTATACCGGTAATCAATTGCCTTAAATAGCGTACCTCAACGGATTTTTGCCTTTAACCCTTACAAAAAAGCATTTTATAGATGACTAAAATTGGAAAAGTGGTTTTTAATACAGTTGCTCAAAAAGTGGCGTATTGCAGGGACGTATAGCGTTCGGGATGTGGGCTATTACATATTCGTGTTTTTTTTTTACCTTTCCCGAACTCGTGCGTTCTCTTTCCCAACTGTCAAAATCATGTCTATGAAAAACCAACCATGAAGTTTTTACTAAAAAAATTCATAGAAGTTTTTATGATTCATGCAAATACGTATATTTCTAAAAAGAAGCTACTAATATGTTTCAATATCAGATTTAATGATTTGATTGAATAAGTTAGGTTAGGTTTCATTTCATTTCATCTCATTAAATTTCATTTTCATTTCATATCAATAAAAAAATTCTACTGAAAACTTGGCTGTATGGGCATAGTTCCCTTTGCCTACCAGAATGGGTGAAGAAAAAAAAATCTCTGCTTATATTCTACGGTTGGCGCCATTTTTCAGAAATTTTCTTTGCGAGTTTTAGTTGTTTGTTGCACAAAATGAGTAATTTCGACCCTAGTTTTTTTGAATTAACACCACCTTATTTTATTAAATTGCTTCATTTTTTCGCAACTGTATTAAAAATAGTCGTTCAGTACACGTGCGAAACCGTCATTGCAACTTGTTCCGACTGTCAACTCTCGCCTTCGGCTGCACCTCGGCTCGGGTAGACATTTGTCGGAACTCTTTGCAATGACAACCTTTCCGCACTTGTAATGAAATATACTATTTTCTTCGGATAGGGCAGAAAAAGTAACCTATTTGAATAAATTTCTTCGGAGGTTTTTACGGGTTTTTAAGGTCAACCGCCACTTTGAACTTCCATCTTGCTTGTTTTTATGATTAAATTAGAATTGTGGTAACTGATGAGAATTGGGGAGGCGTTTTAGTAATCTCTTCCCTCAGCATATACCTCGGCATAAATACAGTTAGAAAACGAAAAACGTCGATGCAACTATGATAAAAAACAATGAAACAATTCAGTATATTTTATCAACATTTCCAATGCAGCTCAGTGAAGGAGTTATTTATGCAAAGCTAGGTAGGTATAATATTACTATCATAGACGTCAAAACGCAAGTGCCTCTGGGTGATTTACTTAAAATATGGCATATTTTAGTCTGTGTGGTGCTACCTGCTAATGGAACCGCACCGTCACAACTTACCTTAGTGTCGTTTCGAAGAATTTATGTCAGAAAAATAGTTTGAGAGACTATGGTTGAGTTTGGATTGTAACTGACTCATTGTGTGGAATGTTCGACTGAATCTAGCATAAGATAGTTGAACTGAAACAATTGCATTTCATTAAATAAGTACTTTTTTTATTGCTGAATGGGCACGGTCTTGACCTCGATCACGCCTGATGGAAAGCGATCGATGAGGTCTATGGAACGAGCGTGCCTAGAAGATGCCTAAGGCACTGGAACTCCCACGCATCGACGAAACTCAGCAGGCTGCTTGACGCCGGACTCCGGTGGGTGGGTGGTCGCAAACCAGGCGGGCGTTAGCCTTACCACCACAAGGGAAGAATTAGCCAGTGAAATAAGGTGTTGGGTGTGACTGTCCAGAATAACTGGTGGAACAAACTGCGCTACACGAGGAAGCTTCTTCTTGCATTGCAGTATACCTTCACTTTAGTATACCTACCTAGTATTGGATTATGAAAGCTTGGCTATGTAAGTAGTCGTGAAATTATCGCAAGTTCTCTTAGATATCTTAGTAAGTTACCTGAAACTCCAGATGATACTTACTAATAAATATACTTGTAGCTATCAGTACTACATATCTTACATGAAATAATTTTGTTATCCAATGACTTTTTAAATTCCATGTGCTACCTTAAAGTTTCCTGCATACAAACTAAATACATAGCGTGATTTAATTGCACTGCCATATATCAGGAATGCGTAGTCTCTACAAACGCCAGATATACGATTACACCACATGCTGCTATAAGCAAAGTTGCAGGCGCTTAATTATTTCCATTCAACATAATCAAGTTAGTTTGTTTCCTGTTACTGGTACACAATCAAATGAATGTTTGTTTTAGCACAATCTTGATTGCAGTCATGTATTTGCTACTAGATGAAGAGCGTGAATGGGTTACTAAGCAGTAGATGGAACGAGGTTCCCAATCTACTAATGATATTGAGGTAGTAAAATTATCGTCAGATTTTTCATAATACTAATTGCCAATTTATTGGTCCGCAAAGATAGAATAAGTAGAATACTTTTTATTGTGTGTTGTGTTTATATTTCCATTTAAACATTATTAAGAAAAAAACAAGAGTAAAGAAGACTTTTTTGCAAACTAAAATATCACTAACTAACAATACAAATAGAATATAACTAGATTTGAAAATCGTAAAAGAAATCCTATTTTATTATAATATCATCCTGAATATAGTGACGCTGCAATGGATAAAAGGACATAGCGGATCGCTAGGTAACGATGCAGCTGACGAACTGGCCAGAAGAGGTTCCAGTACGTCAGTTTGTGGACCGGAACCTGTCGTGCCCATCCCCTTCAACCAACTACGCAGGTAGCTACAGGAGCACACCCATACACAAGCAGAAAGTTGGTGGACGTCGTCACCAGGCTGCAGGCAGTCCAAGGTAGCTATGCCATCATTAGATGGCAGGCTAACCAGGCGCTTATTGCGACTGGACAGGAAAGGCTTGCGCCTGGTGACGGGGACCATCACGGGACACTGCTCGCTAAATAAACACTTCCACACCATAGGAATAACGGACAGTCCCCTGTGCAGAGCATGCATGGAGGCTGATGAAACTGTTGCGCATGTGCTCTTTGAGTGCACAGGCGTCACCCAGATTAGATCAGAAACCCTCGGGACACCCAGATCGTACACAGATGTTCTAAACAAACCAGGAGATCTAATCAGCTTCTGGAGGGAGGTGGGCTGGTTGGAATAACCACCGACGGCCGCCATGGCCCACGCACAATGGTCCAACTGAAGGACTAAGTGCGGAAACCAAACCCATAACATAGAACATAGAACATCCTCCTGAATATTCATCGAAACAATACCCTTTTATTTCAATTATTTCATGGGTTACTCGAACGGCAAACGGTAATTTTCAGTCTGTACAATTGTATGAATTTTGAATAAAGACACTACATAATTGATAAAAGCTTTTTCATCAAAGCCTTTCGAAAACTTTTGTGGTAACTACCTTGTTGGGTAAATAATGTAAATAATAATCGTTTTTTATTCAGAGCTATTTCGATTTTACTGAAAGTCCGCACTCAAGACTGCCAAAAAGTCGGCGATCAAAAGCAAAAAACAAAATTGTACAGCAGATCAAAAATAAAAGTCTACAACTGTGATATGTTTCCGAGTGAAAATGTGGAAAATTGTGATAAGTACGAATCCTACCTTTTCATTAAAGTTAAAATAACTCTCGACAGCTCTGTCGACAGTGTATAAAATATTCACACATTCAGTGAAATTAACAAGTAAATTTTACTCAATGTAGTCACTGAGATCCTTGTGTAGATTGTAATTAGCTGTATTACAATTCTGCTTCGGGTCTAGGGATCACAAGCACTACTGCTGAGATTAGGTCCTGGGTTCGATTTGTGGGTCGGGCAAAGTGTTATTGGGTTTTTCCATATGGAATTTCTCAGTAGCAGCCTGGAGATATAGCGGGCGCAATATGGGTAGGCTTTAAGTATAATCTCTGCCTAACCCTCCGGGTAATAAAGGCATGATATTATTATTTTGTTTTATGTGTAAAATGTTGCTATAACCTTACCTATCTGCTATTAACAAAAAAAAAATGCACTGTGTAGGTAATAGCTAAAGTATCCGTCAGGAGAAGCTATAAATTATATAAAAACACATTCAGGGGTTCGCAACCTTTGGATCAAATAAAAAAACAGTTTTGTAATAATTTTTATTTTTATATAGGGATAAATAAAGCATTGACAGCGTCAGTGTAAACTTACTTCAAAATAGAGGCCCAAATGTTTACGTTCCATGAGTCAGACGCGTTTCAGTACCACAAAACATTAGACGACAGCGCTTTGAATCACTAAAATATAACCCGACCAAGTGAAATTGCTCGTTAGTTTCGTATTACACGTATGTTACTTTGAGTTGATTGAATTTGGGATCATTTGTTGTTGATTGAATTGTCGCTACGTAACTTAGTTGAAGTTCTTTATTTACAAAATTTATAGCTTCTTGTGACGGATGGTATAGTATGTGATTCTAACGGAAAATAACGCAAAAAATAAACACATAATTTTTGAGCTTATCAGAGGCCATAACCAGAGTTTCAGGGACTTGCAGAACTGTTAAATAAGTTACTTTGTAACCTCGATTAACATTATTGATAAGTTTGCAATTTTTTTAGTTTTTGAAGTGAAAACTCTTTGCACAGTGAACGAAACTGAAACGTCACTCTCGGGTCGGTCACGCTGAATCGCGTATAGTCGGCTTCAGTCGATTTATGTCGCTGAATCGGGTATATTCGGGTCCAGTCGGTCGTTGACGTTGAATCGCGTATACTCGGCGCTGAATCGCGTATTTTTGGCTCCAGTCGTAAGTTTCCACTTCAATCGTGTGGTCAAAAGCACACACCCTCTTTTCTTGTTGGAAATAGCCTAAGAGGATGCTGAGGATAAGACAAGTTTTTCCTAACCCAAGTGCATAGTTTATCAACCATGTTTACAGGTTTTGGTTAAAATATTCCTTTCAGGTTGCTATTTAGACACGAAAGCCATGGTTTTTTTCTTGAAAAACACACAATAACCTCATTCTAAGTGGCCCCTGAAAAAGAAAAAAGAAACGTAATATCAAATGAAAGTAAGTATAAGGGATCGTAACACTCCTGCGCTCATTAACATATCAAAGGCCCTTTTGACTGAAGCAAGTCTCACCGCAAAGGGAAACCTTGTTATTTACACTTTTCTAGTTATTATGTCAAAATAATACTTTTGGAAGCAATCAGTTGGGTGTGACAGCTTTGGAGAATTCTCGCTTTGTAGAAAACTAGCACTTTGCCCCCGACTTCGTCCGCGTGTATTTCGTAGGTACTTTCCTCTAAAAATTTCAAAAATTTATTTTAAGATCTTTACAAATATCATCCTCTAATAATATTATACTTTTTTATAAAATCAGCAATCATTAAATTTACATAACTGTACCTAGTGTATCTATTTGGGCCGCGGGATTGTCCGAAAGGGCCGCTGCCCCGGAACATAAAGGGCTAAGGAAGTAACAAGGGTGGATTTTAGTCAGTAAGAGTCTGACATTCCCTTCTGCTCCACCCTGAGCGGTAGCGGTCATTTGATGATTTCCCATCAAATAAAAAAATGTGTATCTAATAAATAGATATGTAAATACTGTCTCATTCACAAGCGGTAGCTGCTGTAATTTATGTCATCTGTCAGTCACAAGGAATGGCGGGAAACAGACAAGGTGAAGCGGCTTTAGACGATGGCGCTTGGTGTCGTAGTGAGCCAGTGAAGTGATATGCTCAACTTAAATACGGAATCAACAGGATTCTACAATAACCATCGCACCAAATAAGCCTACACTATAACTTCCACACTTCAGATAGATTCCCCATGATTCACATCACAAAACTGTAGCTAACTGTGAGGCTGTAATTTCCTGCCCCTCCGTCTTCATTAGCTACAACAGGTTTATATCGCTGGCGGCCATGTTGGTAATAACGCGCCGGCTTAATATCGCATTAGTGTCGAGGAGGACAGGTGCTCATCGGTTTAGAGCTTATTTACTTCGACGTTATTAACGCAGGGCCATCTAATGCAAATGAGCCATGTGCCTTGTAGGGGCAGTGTATTTTTTTAAGTCATTTTCGTGTTGAACCCAAACTCCAGCTCTAAAAGAAAGAAAATAGAAAAAAATTGGTTTGTCACTAAAACACGTGCATTCAAAAATACATTTAACACTATAATTTAAACAAAAAATATATATCTAAATCACGCGCACAGAGCAGAAATAGTCGACAGCTGCACTTCATGACTGTGACAAGAAGGCCTAATAATATGTCTCTGTTAAAGACCCACGAATGACAGCCACGACCAACAACTTAACGTGCTTTTCGAAGTTCGGAGGAGTGTCGGTAGGTATGTAAAGATGGTAAGATCCATCCACGGACCGACCGCAGCAAGCATAGTTTACCCGATCGACCAACCCGTGCGACAGTGGTTACCTAGAATTCTTAGCAACTTTGACCCGCTTTATTCTAAAAAAGAATATATTCTTTTATGAAGTACCTAGGTAAAATGGTCTGTAATTTTCGAGGTTAGTACGAAATAAACATGTAATTGCCATCCAACATTGAAGTTAATTAAGTAGGTACTTAATACTAATTACAGTGATTGACCTTTTGGTACCGACCGCTAGCGAAAAACAATGCAATAAACTTCGTGAAACATTATTTTAAGTCAGATTCCATCTTCTTTTTTTACCCGACTGCGCCGAAGCCCAAAAAGAGGGTTGTGTGTTTGAGCTGTATGTAAGTAAGCCCATTTTAAATTAAATATAAGTTGGAAGCAGGCGGGACCCATTCTAATTTTATTTTTTCAAACTCAATTGGGTCCCGCCTGCTTCGAACTTTTATTTAATGTATAAAATGGGCTTGTTATTTAGCTTTTCAGTTTTAATAACTTAAGTTTTTTACCACAGTCGAGTTTTTAGTTCTTTTTAATTAGATATTATTTGGCTCAAGCTTCGGCTACTACTTAATAACTTTATGACATTAACACTAATTACCTATGGAACAAAATTAATAGAGTCAAGGCTGATTTTTCAATCGACAGATAATTTTTAATTCGTAGAATAAAATTGACCTTTGACAGATTTTATAAGGAAGAACTGTCAAAAATTCAAAATTATTCCTCGGATAAAATTATCTGGCGTTGGAAAAATCGGTCCTTAGAGTTCGTAATTATGTACACTGTTCTTTTTATATATTGTAAAGATACTACGTACGGCATTTCATACAAATTTTCAAGCCCTTTTTTTTTCGAAATGAATGAACCGATTGTAATGAAACTTTATACGCATAAGCAGGATACAAAGGTCTAAAAAGTTAGTAAAGTTAGTTAGTTTTTCTTTTTGTTAAAGTTAGTTATTTTTTTTTTAGTTTTTATTTTGGTATTTTAATTTAGACTGTGTTTAATTTAGTTTGTGATCCTCCTGTACGAGTCGCAATAAATACTTTTTCTTTCTTTCTTTCTTTCTAAAGAACATTTTCGGTCCGGTGGACCCACGACTAGTTAACAGACAGCTATGCTGCTGAGGAGTTTGTTGCGCCACTTCTTCTTATTCTTCCAGCTAAAGCACTAGCAAGTGGTGAAGGGTGGGCGTTTTGGGGGACTGTCTTATGTAATTTTGATGTCCAAAAAGTGCCGTTTCTCAGCCTAATTTGATTATATAACTTTTGGTTTTGATGCAGTTCAGAGAGGCAATTCTTGTAATTTTAGGAACGTTCACAGTCTGATGATCTCAGTCTCAATCTGTCAAAAATACCTCTAATTTCCCTACATTTTTGACAAATTTTTACTATTGATCGTCGCTGAGATGAGATTGCGACTAGATTTTAAACGTATTTAATTACGAGATTTGGCCTTCAGAAATAATCTGTAACCGATCATCTTATTAGAATGAGTACGTTATCTCCTAACTATCCGTAGACGACACCTTTTTTATTTTGGGATTCTTTAGAATGTTTACTTTTGAAAATTGTACGTCGAGCATGAACCCAAGTCTCAAAGCCTAGAACAATAACTTACTATGAAAACACAGAATAGCAAGAAGCCATGTTTTTTATTTTTTGTCGGGAATCATTAGGCTAACAGCAGCTATTTTCAATCAATTCAACCCATAGCAGTTTCCAGCAGGTCCTAAGTCATATTTTACACATTACCATATCTAATTCAAAACCTGTAATAACTAGAAAAAATACTGTGATATTTAGCCCAGCACGCACTACTTCCGTAGTCAATACCGCTCGGTGATCTACTGACACCGAGCGTCCAAATAAGCGTGAAGATGACCGATCCGATACGCTACCATTAACTTCTGAGCACCTGGTACCTTTTTCCCATGAATGACATCTGGTGATTGTTCGCAACACGATGTAAATAATTATAATGCCCAGTAAAATAGACAATTATTAGATACAATTAGATAAATAACAGCCTCACGGGTGGCTACACTTGCCGCGGTCAGTTAATTGATGGATGACCAACCATTACATGTCGACACCCCCGTTGGATCTTTGACAGTCGTTACGGGTAGTCAGAAGCCCGAAAGTCTGACAACAAATCTTACCAAGAGGTATCGTGTTACCCAGTAACTGGGTTGTGAAATAGTAAGTAAAATACTGGCATTCAGCTGCATGCTGGTGGTTAGACTGAAAGCCGACAATGTTGGGAAAAAGCTAGGCATGTAGATTTTGACGTATGGTGATATTGATGCCGATCCTGTTGTTCACAAACTAAACTAAATTTAAGTTCAGTACATCGTTTTCTTTCTATTTCATTAAGAAAAGGTCAGAAGATAAATTTTAGTTTAGTCCTGTCAAATTAATCAGCGCCTGACACTACTCCATACAATTTTAGACGTGATTAAAGACACCATTGCCTGTTTTGCAAACCCATAAAAGTGAACTTGTTAATAATATCGAACACTTTCTTGGAATAAACCACCGGTTTTTTTCTTGAATTCATATAATATGTAAGCTCTGAAATAAGGCAGACCAAAAGATGTTTTTTTTTTTTTATTTGTGTGTAACCCAATAAAACAACACGTGCTGCCAGGGCGGAAATTGTTTCCATTCTTTCTGTGAGAGTGGTCATTTTCGCCTCAACATTGTATTATTTTTTTTTTCGATGGTATGTATATAATCTTATTGGAGGGGCCCGTGGCTAAATAATAACAGCCGCACAGGCGATCGATCAGGTTAAGCTACGCTTGCCGCGTTTGTTCTGTGGATGGGTGACCATCTTTACATACCGAGACCCCTCCGTGCCTCGGAAAGCACGTTAAGCCGTTGATCCCGGCTGTCATTCGTGGATCTTTGACAGTCGTTACGGCTAGTCAGAAGCCCGAAAGTCTGACAACCAGTCTTGTCAAGGGGTATCGTGTTACCCAGTAACCGGGTTGTGGAGGTCAGATAGGCAGTCGCTCCATGTAAAATACTGCTATTCAGCTGCATCCGGTTAGACAGGAAGCCGACCCCAACATAGTTGGGAAAAGGCTAGGCAGATGATGATGCATATAAGCTTATTGAACGATCTGAAAAATGTATTAGGCTAGCAGATGAATATATAGAAAAAGAAAAATATTTTCGAATTTTTATTACCCCCTTACTTCCCATTTCGTGAACTTAAAAACGCACCGCCGCATCGTTAAATTGGCCATACGTATCAACTGGTGACGCAGGACAGCCGTCAGTTGCAACCTGTTTATCAGATACAGTTATATCACGGCCAATGGCCACCTTTGCGTTTCCTATATCCAGTTTTTCATAACACAGTTTACCTACTTGAGACTTCGTAACTTTTAATTGGATTTATCTTGATTTTAGTGTATCTTGCGGCCTGTTTTAATCGCGGCGCGATAAGTTGCCGTTAAGGTGCCACTTTTCGATATTTTTTCTATACAAATTTCGGGAGAATATTACTCCACTGTTTGACATTGTGCATCCAAAGTTAAACATGATATCGTTATGACTTATTATTAATTGTGTCTGTATGGAAACAGAACAGTAAAATAAAAAGCCATTAAAAAGTTATGAGTCAACAAAGATTCGTTTTTCTTGCTATTTTTAACGTAACTTTGGGTGTCAATAAGTAATAAAAGAACTGTAAAATCTTCAAAACCAAATCCGTACCAAAAAGCTCAGTTATCGAAGAGATCAATAAACTTTATTTGTAATTGATTTACGCAGTGGTTTTTTCATGAAACTCGATTTTCCGAAGCACTTTTTCAAATCTTTTTACGCGTCTATCAGTTCGTAACGGTGTTTCTGTGCGTGAAAACTAGACGTTGTTCGTGTAGACTAGCATCTAACTGCTCAACACAATTAGCGCTGTCGGACACGAAGCCAGGCGAGACAGCGTGCTTTTTGACCATGACCACCAGCGAGTTCGAGCTCGCGACTAGTTTACTCTTAAGTTGCGCGATAAGGCTGTTCCACTTTTGAATTGATGTAGTGGATAGTGGCTACCATTATTCTCCTGACCTTATTGCAATTTTTCTTCCATACTTCTCTATTAGCCGTCATTTCGGTAGTCACCCCATTTCTAACCATATCATCTTTCTTCTTAGTCCATCCACAACCTATCATCATCATCTGCCTAGCCTTTTCCCAACTATGTCGAAGTCGGCTTCCAGTCTAACCGGATGCAGCTGAATACCAGTATTTTACACGGAGCGACTGCCTATCTGACCTCCACAACCCAGTTACTGCGTAATACAATACCCCTTGGTAAAACTGGTTGTCAGACCTTCGGGCTTCAGACTTCCCATAACGACTGTCAAAGATCCACGAATGATAGCCGGGACCAATGGCTTCACGTGCTTCCAGAGACACGGAGGGGTCTCGATATGTAACGATGATCACCATATTCGTAATAATCCGAATTAGGTTTATAGGGAAAGAAAAATTGGAAACAATTCCCGAACGTCTTTTTTTGTATGATCTTTTGAAATTTGGACTGGTCAGCATCAGAAGGCCAATTCTCGTAATTTAAAACGTTCAAAATCTAGTCGCAGCCTCATCTTGGTGATAAACAAATGTCAAAAACTTGTCAAAATGTAGGGAAATCACAGGTGTTTTTGACAGATTGCGAATTTGCGACTGAGATCAGACTGTGACCGTTCTTAAAATAGAATTGAATTGAATAAGATCAAATACTACGACCAGTACGATTGCTCATATTCCACATTTAGAACACGACTCTACATAACATTTGGAAAAGTTTCCAAATGTTATGTAGAATCGTGTTCCTAATTTACAAGTGTAAATGGCCTTCAAATGCATGTTGTTTAAGTACACTGTTTATATTAGCTGTAAGTTTCCCGAATAGAATAAAATAAAATAAATAAACATATTACTAGGTTGTCTATATTATAGGTGAAAAAACTAATAAAATAGCCATATACTGTTTCTTGTTGAATGATAATAAAATTAAGATTTACTGATTCAGATTTAATTAGGTCCTATTAAAAGTTTACTCGAATATTCGATTGAATTTCTCACTTCGTAAATTATATTAGCTATTAAATATAACCAGTTTTCGCAATCTAGGATAATATTAAGCGTATTTTAGTCATTAATATTATTTATATGTATGGACGAAACAAAAGGAATGTGTAAGGATCGTAGCACGTATTTTTTAGTTTAGTTTCTACTAGCCCCAAGGGATATAAAGCGTAAGTTTTCGAAAACTATAGGTATGCACACAGGGCCGTCCTTACCCGGGGGTGCAAGGGGTGCGTGGCACCCGGGCGCTGGGTCTTAGGGGGCGCAAGCCAATCGCCTTATACCTGCACATATCATGCGTAATCAAACCTCGAAATTGAAATTTAAAAAAAAATAATTACAATTAATTTATGACTTAAGAGATAGATTACAAAGCAGACGATATCATAAAAAGTTTGCCGATCATAAAGCCGGAAAATTTAAATTTGATTTATGAAAACGTACCTAATTTCATTGTAGAGTAAGTTTTTTTGTGTCTGCCTATACTGTCCCACCGCTGGGCAAAAGACAGAATAAACACAAAAATTGGGGCTCAAGCTGATTTTCGCACCACGGCGAACAATATAGTCAAGATGGCTATGTATGCACACATACTCATAACATCACGCCGTATTACCCAAAGTGTTGGGCAGAGGTGTACTTAGGCCTCAGTTCACCAACATTCAAACCACCAGTTGGTTTATGTCAAATTTCGTAAGGAAATTTTAAATATTCTATATTTAATATTTAATATGTTTAATATTTAATCAGTTGATTTTTATGTTGGTGAACACAAGGCTAGTACACCTACATTTTGCCAGGTATCTTTAAGTCCGATGAGGGCGAGCCTGTTGCCATCAACCGGGTTTAAAGGAGAGGATAGGTCTCTATGAAGATGTTAATTTATAAATACCACCTGCGTATATTTAAAGATTATACGTGAATAAAGGAAATGGCCACACACTTAATTCTTAAGTTATGACGCGTTGCGTTATCAGTTATCTCATTATCTTTATAATATTATCTCTTCTCTTAGACGTAGTTTATTTAATTTTATTTAAAACTTAGACAAAGGTTAGTGACATCATAAAAAAACACTTTGTTTAATGATAATTTAACATTACATACACTAAAGGGTAAGTAGGGGTTTGTGGTTAAGTAATAATAGCCACACAGGTCGATCGATCAAGTTAAGCTACGCTTGCCGTGGTTGGTCCGTGGGTGGGTGACCATCTTCAGATGCCAAGACACCTCCGTGCCTCGGAAAGCACGTTAAGTCATTGGTCCCGGCTGTCATTGGTAGATCTTTGACAGTCGGTACGGGTCATCAGTAGCCCGAAAGTCTGACAACCAGCTTCTTATTAAAGGGTATCGTATTACCCAGTAACTGGGTTGTGGAGGTCAGATAGGCAATCACTCTATTTAAAATACTGGTATTCAGCTGCATCCGGTTAGACTGGAAGCCAACCTCAATGTAGTTAGGAAAAGGCTAGACATGATGATACAGTAAAGGGTAAAGTTGGAATCTAAAAACTTATAAATCACTACGATTTTATTACAAAGAAGATATAAAAATAGAAATTTTAGATTCAAAAATTTATAAGTTATAAGCCAAAACTGGTTAAAAGTTTTTCCCGAAGACTCTACCATTGGTCATGTGTGATATTTTATTACCAAAGAAACTTTTTAATCAAACCTATTAATATCTATACCTAAAAGATATTACAGTTACATTAAAAACCAGTTCAAAATCAGGCTGGGTTACTCACTATACTACAAATTTTACTAAAAACGACCCGTAGTTTGACTGTACTTACATTAGTACGCACTGCTGCAAGTGACGCGAGCGGAAGTCTTGCAAATTCAACATAAATCAAAACAAAACAACTACACCTACATTGCAGCGTGCATATTTTAATCCAGGCCAAAGTGGAGGCTCGGGTTAGAGCTTTTAAGGCTGCCACATCCACCATCTCACTCACACACAGACAAAAAAACATCACTGTCTCACTCTCCCCGCCGCGCACGCCAACTAGCGGTAACCTGGCGGACTAGTTGACAGTTGCCCAAGCGCATGCTCTTTGTATTGTGTCGCGTTCTTGTTATTACTACGTTAATGCGTTTTAAAGTGTATTTTATAACTTTTTTAAACAAAATGCATAAAAATGAGTGCGTTTATGAAAATGAGTCGAATAAAAAAGTGAGTTTGTGTCAGTAAATGGGTGCCCGTGGTATTGTTGACATACCTGGATTGTTTTTTACTTGGAGTCCGAAGAACAGTATCAAAATAAAGCTCAAACGTATGTATTTTTTTTATTTTATTTAAATAATTACACATAACATACTGCAATATGTTTCAGACGAACATAAATATGAACTCAAAACCCATTAGCAACTTTAAAAAATTCTAACATAAAACGTCCCTTATTTGATTAATTAACCCTAAAATATTTAATTAAAACTTTAATTTAGCGAACGCAAATGTGTTCATTAATATCTTCTGTAGTAAATTTAACCTACGATTAATTATTCATATTATACAGTTTTAGTAATTTACTCGATAATGAAGAAGAAATTAATAAACCGCAAATTCGATATTAGAACGAGTTTTGTACAAACGACTTAGGGCGAATAGCACCACACTTTTAACCTAGAACAAGTCTTAGCTTGAGAAAAAAAAATGAATTTTTGACAGTTTTTCCATACTAGAACTGTAGGAGGCCAATTTTATTACACGGGTAAAAGTTATCTGACTTTGGTAATATCAGCCATTACACAAATATTTTTGTCCCAAAAACTGTGGGGCTTTGAGCTGAACCTTAATGTTAGACTAACATGTTTTTTCACTGCTGATTGTGAACTAAAATAAAACTATAACTCTACAAAAGACAAACTGCAACAGTCAGAAGCTAGTTCCTATCCAATAGTCTTTAAAGCTCCTGTTTTATCCAAATCCAAATTCATTTCTGCACCGTTTCTATAAATTTACCAAAAAATAACAAATTCTCAAGGTAAGAATAACGACAATTCGATGATAATTCATTATTTACAAGTATCGATATCTTCTCTATAGAAGAATCTTCCTTGTATAGAACAAGGAAGGTCGCCAAAATTGCCATAGGATAATCTTATGGCAATTGTAACGACCTGCTTATCTGCTTAAAAATGCGCTACAGTACCCCAATTTTCCCCATATTATAACACCTACCTTAATTTTTTCACAACCTCCATTCCGGCTATATACATATATAAAATGCTTAGTTTTTTATTTGAAATTTTGCCAACGTCTGCGACAGCCGACGCAAATCGCGGCGCGCATTTTAAACAGTGGGTAACATTCGTTAGCAAATTCCTTATGCTATATTAGGCTTAGTTGAGAATAATAATCGTGTTGCAGCCAACGGGTTATGGTTCTAGGAAACTGATAAGGACATGGTTACATGTGTATATTAGCTTTAATTGCTCCGACCTGTGATATGGCGGTCACCGTAATCAGTAATATTGTACTTGCGCTGCCATTTTTAGCGCGCATTTCCGAGCTAATTTGTGAATGTGAGTTACAAGTCTATCAGCTGATTGACAGTTCGCATTGGCAATTTAAAGAAACGTATTGTATGGTCAATTTGAGGAAATGTTGTTCTTTTATTTGAAATGACATGTTTTTCCCCGTTTCCTAAGTTTTACCGATGTTATTGGCAAATTCCTGTCATAACAAACGAAGCAACGATAGTGTCGCAAACTATTCGTTTTCGTACCCACACACCTTTTAAAAGGCATCTCCTAAAACAATACTTGCTAAGAAAATAAGGAAGATATAAAGCCAAAATGCAACTTTGCATACTGACACTAAAATTTAGAATGGCTATAAACCAGGACTAGTCACACCACAACGCGATAAAATTGCCTCAGCACAGTTTTATCGCGCGTCAACCTATCGTTGTTATGAAATAAATGTTCAACAATGCAATAGCATTAAATAAAATAAAGATTAGTGATGCTGATAAAGTCCCTTGAAGCATTCCTTTGAGATGAAAAACCGGCCAAGTGCATGTCGCACCACCCACAATGAGGGGTTCCGTGGTTGGAATGAATTTATCCCAAGAATAATCTTTACATTGTAGTTGAAAATCATGTACTCCCTACATTGCAACTGCAAATGGAAGTTGGTTGACTATTATTCGTAAACTTGTAAAGCCTACTTAGCTGTGATAGTTTTCCTTTGAACTTCGTTATATATACTACTACCTTCGATGAACAATACCAACATTATTGATCGAAGACACCTAACTCTTATAAAAATTAGCATTTTATAGCTTAATATTTCACAAACGAAACCCTGAATCAAAAAATTGTTTTCTATGACAAACCCGTAATATTTTTGAAATACCTATCCAACGATACCCCATACCATGAGATAGAAAAGAAAAAAAAGCATCCCGACTTTACGTGTAGAGGAGGTACCCTAAAAAAATTGTTATTTTATTTTATTTTACCACTTTTTCAGCGTGATTAATATGTATATTCATGGCAAATTATAACTAAGCTGCGGACGGACGGACGGACAGATGGACATGGCGTAACTATAAGGGTTCCTTGTTGACTACGGAACCCCAAAAATGTAAGTAAGTTTAAGCTAGTTCGCATTGTCATCAACATCATCAAGCGCTCCTACTATTTTGTGCCTGACAGGGTCCTTAACTGTTTCAATTATATTAAGCCCCCCAACAATATGGAATGCAATCAAGAATTTTGAATTGTGAATCAATGGCAGCCTAGCTCCACCCACTGTGTAGACATCTTCTCTTTTGTGCCATGCTGCCCTGGTTAGTGCCAGTCTCATCCAGATCTTTCTACAATCTTTCTGTAACTTGTCCACCAACTTGGCTATTGGTCTGCCAACGCTTCTTCCACCGTTTCTCGGCAACCATTCCGTCAGAGCTCCACTTGCCATCACCACGTGGTGATCACCCCGAAAAAAAAAAGGCAGAACACTTGTTTAGACGTCTAAACAAGTGTTCTGCCTTTTTTTTTCGCGGGAAACCTTCAAAAGGCACCTAAACTTGGAGAGAAAGACCAGGGGGGCGATTCTATTCATTTGCAACGTTACACGTTCAATTGTGTTTTAATAACAGTTCGATTTCGATCGCCGTTCGATAGTTACATAAAAAGTCATTCTACTATTTCCTATGCAAACTGGAAACTAAACCTATGCTGAATCGCAACTGAATGGTAGCGGGAACGTAACAGCGGGTAAACTGTGCTACCAACATGCCAAATAGTATGTTTAATAATACCACAGAAAAAAAAGTTGAACCTAAAAATGTTTCTTCTAAGTCACCGAAAGTATTTTCGAATACAAAATTATATTAAACCATTCGATTCTAACAAGTGTCAAAATAACAGTAGAATGTGACTAAACGTCACGCTCATGTTCGATTTTGTTAGCAGAATATATTTTGAAATTATTTCGATCGATCGTTGGCTCAAACTAAAACCTAACCGCAGTTGAATCGTTGTTCATTAGTAGAATATGAAAACGCTAAATAGCCGTGACTCAGCTGTGGTTCCATTGCGATTTTTGAACAATTTTGTTAGTAGAATCGGCCCCCAGACCTTACTAAAACCACCCCTGTGATCACCATCAGCACATGGAGGGGGTTACCTCTTACTAGACCAATCCGGAACCCCCTCAGTGCACGCCTGTTAGGGCTCGTCTCTAGGGAGACTATAAAGGGGTCTCCCCTGACCTCGCTATGCACAGCAACACGTGATAAACAAGTGTTCTGCCTACCTACTCATTGCTAGGATGGTTGAGAATAATTTGCATAATGAAACGCTTAGCTTGGAACACCAAGACTAGATACAACTTAAATTGGAGCAACGTTAAAGACATATAAATTAAGACTCCTTGGTATTCCTGAAACGTTGCATTGCTAAGTGCACCGAATGATTACATTACCTAGTCTCTGATGCATAATACACTTTGATCGAGATCAGCATGTCTATGAGTATTTTCGGGAGCACTCCATTTCATCTGAAAACATTGCCAAACAAATCTTACTCACAATAATTTGCGACACACAGACATAATTTATGACACAGGTTTAGTGTTGAATAGTAAGGCATAAAACGGCTTAAAATCTTCCTCCAAGTAATTACTGTCATATTTATTGGTTTCTTCCTGCCGACTATATACCTACCTCGAAGTGTCTTCATCGTAGCCAGCTGTATTACTCTGTTACCTGAATGACACTAATATTAAAAAGGCGATAGTTTGTGAGAGTATGTGTGGGTGTGTTTATATGTTTGTTACTTCTTCACGCTCAAACGGCTGGACCAATTTTCATACAATTTTGTAAGGAAATAGCTGACACCCTGGATTTACATATAGACTACTTTTTATCCCGATTTTTCCACGGGATCGTCATTTATGCGCGTGAAACCACGGGATGCAGCTAGTTTAGGTATAAAAGAGTTATCGCTCAATTCTTGAAACCAGTATCAAGAATTACTGAGCTTGACACCCAGGGGTTCCTTATTAACTTTGTATAGAGTTACTGTCTGCTTAATCATACATTTTTGACATTTATAGGGCTCTTAACTTTAAGGAACTATAAATAAACCCTCTAGTTTATACCGAACAACAATGCTGTTCCGGAACTGTCTCCAGTTTCGAACGCACGCAATGCAGTCTGACTAAGTATAAGCACGTCCAATCTGACCGCTCAGTCAATCGACCTTATACGTAGCGAAATGGCGCTTTCTCTAGAGTTTGGGGTCATATAACGGACGACAATTTAGTACCCAAGTTATTGAATATATTATAACATCACGCATGGCTGTGGGTCAGCGGTTGCGTGTTTTAGATCATGCTGTATCACGGTACTAAATCAGTTGTCTAAATAACGTCTTTTATTTAAAATTATGATTGCATATAGCATGAGGTTTTTTTGAGTTCCTGGTTGTAAAATTGCAATGAGGAAATGGTTTTGTTTTTGTAAACTATACTATAGTTAGGTAATAATGGAAGACCGCCCCGTTGACTGCCCCGTTGGTCTCGTGGTTGCAAGCGCGACTGCTGAGCATGGGGTCCTGGGTTCGATTCCCGGGTCGGACAAAGTGTTAATGAGTTTTCCCATTAGGAATTTCTTAGTAACAGTCCGGAGTTTGGAAGTTGGCGGTTTAATACGCCCGTGCCTCGGAAAGCACGTTAAGCCGTTGGTCCTGCGCCTGATCTCTCTCCGGTCGTGTCGGATTGCCGTCCGATCGGACATGAGAGTGAGGGAAGAGGGAGTGCACCTGTGTCTGCGCGCACACTTGTGCACTATAATATCTCCTGCGTACCTGGCTAATCTCCGTTGAGATTGGCCACCGTGACCGAAATCGGTCGGGGAGGCTATTATTAATGGAAGACCAAAGAAACAATAGATGGAGTGTTAGAATGATGATTTATGGCTAGAAAGGGATTTACTACCGAGATGACGACTATTAGAGAGAAGTATGGAAGAAAACTTGTCAGGACTAAACTAATATTTATCTTCTGTTCTTTTCATAATGAAATAAAAAGAAAAATATGCACTGAACTTTAATTTAGTTTAGTTTGTGAACAACAGAATCGGGGCCATTAATGGGGGTAAGCACATTTAAACCATGTTATCAGTTTTACACCTTGAGTTTCTTTAGAACACATATACCTAAGTAATATGACAGATTAATGTTCTAACAATCGGTATAACCGTAACAGGACGACAAAGACGCTAGTTAAGATTTAGATAGCTAAGTTAAACTGGTTTTAATATTCTATACCTAATATGTTTTGCAATAAACTTATCTTGACAATAGATTTATATCAAGAGATATAAATTTTATGTATCGTCAAAAATCTCTCGTAAATGTCACAAAATTAAACCAAATTAATACTAAAATCTCGTAAAAGATAACGCAAAGGCATTTGATAATTTAAAGCGACCTCAAAATGTTCAAAACAAGTAATTATAAAATTCCAAAGTGAACAAATTGAAGACATAATAACGCAGGCGGACAATGGATTGATAATGGCGTTTAATAAGATAATTGTCGGGTGTACTGTACATGTTTTATACAATTATAAAGAACGTATTGTTTGTTAATTTTTTTATCAAGATTTTATATAAAACGGAAGCTGCCTATCGTTTCCGGATTCCGTATCTTGGTGCATTATGCTGGTCTCATAAAGAAACTACACGACTTGGACTAAGTAGTCTTTACATCTACACGTACCAATTATTTTGTAACCGCCACTAAGACCCATTATAAAATGGACACTCTTTCCCAAGATACAGATAGGTTTCCTGCCTAGTTTAGGAAAAGGGAGTCCTATGACCCCTGTTATTGTTGTACTGCTTTTACCTTGTAACTTTTTAGTTTATAAGACAACTCTGTATGCAATGTACCTAATTACATGAATTAATTGTATAAATACTATGTAACGTAGCTGTTTCAAACTGAATTGGTGGATTTTGTAGACAAAGTCTACCACGGGAGTTTAATGACCAATCAGAAGCCACATTCAAAACTTAGTTGGTGGATTTTGCTTATATGCCACCCTTTACTTTGTATAAATAATTTCATCACCACTGCTCTCAAAACAGTGAAGGAAAACATCGTGAGGAAACCGGCATGTCCTAGAAAAAAAAAATCGAAGACAGTGAAATCTACCAACCCGCACTGGGCCCGCGTGGTGGTGGATTATGGCCCACTCCCTTTCACAGAGAGGAGGCCTGTGTCCTAGAAGTTTGAACATTATAGGCTGATTATGCTATGGGCACAATTCCAGACTCCGGGCTACTATTGAGATATTCTAGTTGGAAAAACACAATATAATACCTACTTTTCCCAGACCGAGCATCGTGCTCACCAGTATCGCTTGCCACCACTACACCAACGAAGCCAGCCACCCATAAAATTACTGAAAATACATTGTAAACATATGAGGAAGTAAGATCGCAATTTGATATTTTTTTTTTTTGTTTATGAAAGTGTAATCGCAAATGCAACTGCTCGGTGTGGTGTTGGGTTCGTTTCCCTGGTCGGTCGAAATATGTTATTTAGTTTATTCAAGAGACATTTCTCAGTGAGGTCTGCTATATTATTCTGTAAAAAATTTTCCATGAAAACTTAGGCGCAATGAGCTGTCATTTCATCGTATGTTAGGGATTGACACCATTGACAGCTCACTAAACTTCACGCTCACTTCACCTAAGAAATCATGGTGAGATATTTACAAAGTGGATCGGCTGGAGTTTGGATTTTTGTCCGGCTTATGCACAGATATAGATAGACCTAGATAACGCAAGTATCACGATTTGTATGAAAATCAAGCGTGCCATTTTTTTTGACTACCTACTATGACGTCACAAGCGCTCTTTCTCACTCAAGTTCACCCAGCCAGCAGTACACAAGACTGAGCGCGAAAGTGGCGGATTACCATTTTTGAACGTAAGTTGGTGCGATTTTTGGCACGCGAAGTAGTTGCTCTTGCGTTGTCTATCTAGGTGTATCTATATCTGTGGGTTTATGGCAGTATACTTAAATTGGTCTCTGGGGTCTATGGGGCTTAAATATCCGGTACTGACGAAATGTAGGAGTAGGTACCACTAATTTCCATTCACCACTTATTAAAAAAGGAATTGTTTATTTCTTAACCATATCTCTACAACAAGTTGATGATTGGAGCCTCCTTTTAAACAAAAAATGCCTGAAATTTAGGAGACCCCGCTCTTCCATAAACAAGCAAGTTAATTTTACATGATAGAACAAAAGTAAAAAATAATAGAATAAAATAAAATTACATTATTCACGTGATTGTGTATTGTGGTTATGGGGATGGGGAGGGTTTGTGTGTGTTTCGTGCGTGCGTGTGTAGGTGAGTGAGTGTGTAGACAGAAACGAGTGAGTTTAAAGTAGGTACTTATGTGTTGCAAGAGCGCCTCAGTATCTTCGTAAGTGAATGATTTTATCCAATTTGTTAGCATTTTTTTTCATTCATGTGGTTGTTTAGCGTATATGTCACATATCTCCTTATTTACCCTATTATAAAGCTGAGCAAAACGTTTGTTGTATTGTATAGATGCGAATTTTATTTTAGTTTTTGGGATTTGAGCAATCATGTCTTTCCGTCTTTTTGATATTGTGTTTGCATCTTAAGTTATATTGAAAAATCACTCAGGTATGTTTTCAATAGGAATCTCCGGTTGTTATTAAATCACTGATAATAATTTTTATTAACAAAGTAGTTACGTACGTATTAATAATAATGACTGCAATAGCATGGTTGGGTGGTTCAAAAACATAGGCTGGGTAATAATTATGTTACTAATTGGTGGTGTAATATGAAACTAAATTAATTACAATAATGTTACGCTTGTATTCAGCTAACGGGTCGACAGAAGGGCACACCCACATTTCAGCAATTACATTTAAGACCCATGTAATGTTATGGGGGCGAGCAAGATTCGTGACCAGTTGATGGTTATGGGACCCTATTACATGAGACTTAAACATATCAGGCGAAATGGTTATAGGCTATACACATCTGCCAATCCATTCAGGGAAAAGGGTTGAAATTGAAAAACAGGTTGAAATTTTAATCACCGTTTTCCTCTTAAGGGGTCATTGTACTCATCATTATGAACAACTTTTACTGTGGGAAAAAAGCTTAAACTGCAAAAAAAAATCAGCTGTTCCCTGCATTTTGACCAGTTATGCGAACATAAATGTAGGGAACAGCTGATTTTTTTTTCATAATTTCGAACCCCGACAGGCGTTCTCCTTTCTGTATATTATTTCATCACCACTGCTCTCAAAACGGTGAAGGAAAACATGAGGAAACCGGCGTGTCCTAGAACCAAAAATTCGAAGACATGGGACATCTACCAACCTGCACTGGACCCGCATGGTGCTTGAAGGCCCACTCCCTCTCACCGAGAGGAGGCCTGTGTCCCAGCAGTGGGAATATTATAGGCTGAATATGGAATAACAGATATAAAAGTAGACATTTTACGTAAGATGACGAATGTGTGGTCTTATCGCTAAAAGCGACTATGTATAAATAATAATATAATAAATTTTTATTTAGGTATAAGTAGTTTGTAGGTATAACCATGTCAATAAATGAATATGAATTTACGGAAACCAATTGGATAATTAAATATAGACTCGCCCCCTATTAAATAGGACTTAAACATACCTCTGCCGAACCAGTCAGGGAAGACAGTCGTGATGGTTTATGGCTGCGGCTGTCGATTCACCAATTAGTTTGTTTATCTAGCAATTAAACCAATAAACGACTGGTTAATTGGTGTGTTGCCTTATATAAAACTAATTGGTGTATGTGTGGGCTATTGTAATGCATGTTTAAGCACCTGGAAGAGGCCCTAATATCTGAAGGAAATGGCGCATCAGAAAATACAAAACAAAATAAATCGGTTTCTTTCAACATTGTACCTAGTTTTTTGCGCAAAAAAAAACCAACATAAACCAAGGCATTATCATTTGCCTATACTTTTCTCAACTATGATGGGGTCGGCTTCCAGTCTAATCGGATGCAGCTGGATACCCGTATTTTACATGGAGAGACTGTCTATCTAACCTCCACCACTCAGTGACTGGGTAATACGATAACCTTTGGTAAGACTGGTTGTCAGATTTTCGGGCTTCTGACGACCCGTAACGTCTGTAAAAGATCCATGACAGCCGGTCCTAATAACGGAGGGGTCTTCGTATGTAAATATGGTCACCCGTCCACTGACTAACCGCGACAAGCGTAGCTTAACCTGATCGATCGACCTATGACCCATATTCAGCAATGTTTATTTCCATAATAATATACCTGAAAACCAACAATATCAGTAAATAATAAAGCTAAAAACTGCAAGATGACTTAACTAACTTTGCTTATTTCAAAATAGCGCTCGTGATATAACTATGTTTCTCAGAAACACTAAAACGTTATTGTTACATGAACAAGTTATTGTAACCAAAGATATTACCTAAAGTAAACAAAGATATTGTTGACTTCGCGAATGAAAGTGAAGTAAGCTTTATGCCCCCCCGGTGGGTTCCCGCATTGTCGAGGCGGGGGGGCTCAGTAGCCGTGGCCTGGTCACCCACGGTGAAGCGAAGAGGAACTCGAGGAGGTAGGTTGCGGTGTCGCTTGGGCGACATCGCAACTGAGGCGGGCCGCGATGTCATATGGGAGACATCGCGGATGAGCATTGGAGGCCGCGGCGGGAGAGTGCCGGTATTGCGATGCGCCGCTCTCCCAACCTTCCGCGGCCTTGACGGAGTCGCCACCGTCTGATGGCGGACGCGGCGGGGCCGCAGTGGAGGAGTGTTGGTATGACGTTGGCCGCTCTCCCTATCCTCTGCAGCCGAAAATTGGCAGGCGGCGGGGCCAATGACCTGACCCGTCGCAGGGGACCAACGGTGCCCAGACATGGGGTCGTCTGGCGCCCATGTGCTGGTTTGGTCCCTGGGGTGGTCACGGCGTGCTATGTGTTCTGGTGCGCCGGTGATGGGGAATACTCCCCAGAGGAGGGTCCGGTGACGGACAGCCGCGGCGGGTTCACGGATGAGTGCTAACACGTGCCCGTGTTCCCGCCGTAAGCGGCAGAGGAGGACACCGTGGAGTTTTAGTATCTCCCCGTGATAGTGCAGAATGCATGAGCATTTCTCCACGATAATAAAGAAGTACCTAAGCTTTATGTTTTTTTTTTTCACTTAAATGCATTTTAATTTACAAAAAAAAAATGAAAAATAAATAAAATAACTTTATTTCATATCATTTTGGCTTACATTGCATGACGAGGAGGCTTACATTTAGGCATAGAAAATTCCTGTAGTTGAAGGCTCCGCTCTTCCCTTACAAGTGTTTATTTTATGTGTTTTGTTTATTAATTTTGTTATTTTCTCGTGTTTAGATTTTTTTTTCAATTGTAGGTGTCACTTTTTAGTTTGTAAATTGCTCTATATAACGGCTAGAGGTTATTCTGTAATGTTGTGTATGTACGGGAAACTTAAATAAATACATGTACATCCATTGGTTGACAAAAACATCAAAATATAACATCGTATTCATTAATATTATATTAATTAAACTAGCTGAAAGCGAGAGATTTTTGCACTCTTACGAGGTAACAATACGGTCAAGTTCTTGGACATAAATAAATATTTAATACGATTTTAGTAGCCTATACAGAGGCCCTTTGACCATCTAATAGAACACTATTCCTGCATTCAGTAGATACCACTTTTTACTTTTTCTGCTTGGAAAGATTTATATTGAAGTGCGCCGACAGACGCCCGCACATCAACCTACCCGAAACTTTCAAAATTTTCCAATCAAATTTGAAACTTATGCTTAAGCGATAAAGTTGAAAATCTATTAAAGAAATTTGACAGATTGTAGTAACTGGATGTGCTGACGTCTGTACAAAATGATTTAATTTTATGAGCCTGAATGTAGAAGTTTCAGTTGAACTCTAATCTTTTCAGTCGAAAAGATTTTATTTCTCGTAAACTTTTTAATGACTTGCTCGGGAATACACAACTCAGTAACTCACTGAATCTTAGTTAACTTTTAAGCTTTATGTTTTACGATAAGATAATAATTATGTAGTCATACAATTAACTATATATTTCCTTGCGGGACCAAAATGATGACAAAGCTTAAAAAATACTAGAAAAACAAGAAGAAAGAAAGAAAATACGCTTATTTTCAGTAAACACTACGCAGAGAATGAACACAAACACAAAAATAAGAAGGTCAACTAATTACTAATGTAAGTACATAGGTAATCTGCATTCGAGATTTATTTGCCAAAAATGTAAACAAAAATATGAATTAATGGAAAAATAACTTTTAATTCCTACACTATAAAGTTCAGTTTACGCTGCAACTTCAAATATTTTATAACTTATTCAATAGTGCTAGTCACTATGAAATCAACTTAATTTACCACTGAAATGAAGTTGATATTTGTTTAGCTTGAAAGAACATCAATTGCCGACATAAATTTGAATATACACGAACTTTAAGACTTTACTGAAAATCTTTTCAGCCCTATTAGGACACACGGCTACACATCAAGCTATACATTTCCAGTTTTAGCTCACCTCGCATTGTATAGGTTTTTCGTACAATCAGAAGTCAGTTTATTCTGGTTTTGTATAGCTTGATGTGTAGCCGTGCGTACCTAGTCTATTTAAAATAGGCAACAACTACCAACATCCCTCTTGTCGACGAATAGCCCACAACTCACCATCGTCATCATTCTCTTCTCCAAATCCCAATTTATTTGGCGTAGACGCAACATGTCTTCTATTTCCATACTTCTCTACATAACATAAACACACATAATCAGCCTATAATGTTCCCACAGCCGGGACATAGGCCCCAGCTCTTCGGGATGTAATTGGCTGTAATCTACCACATCATCGGCCCAGCGTGGGTTGATAGATGTCACATATCTTCAAATGTTTCGTTCTGTTTGCTGTTTCAGGTTTCGTCACGATGTTTTTCATCACCATTTTTAAGGAAGTGGTTTTTTTTTGTGGATGGGAAATCAATGACCCCTCCCGCTCAGGGTGGAGCAGAAGGGAGTGTCAGACTTTTACTGACTAAAACCCACCCGTGTTCCTTTCTTAGCCCTTTATGTTCCGGGGCAGCGGTAACCCTTTCGGACAATCCCGCTGCCCTTATAGAAGTGGTGATGAAATTATTTTCACAAAGTGGCACCCAGGCAGGTGCCTGGGTTCGACCCCAGGACCACAACTCCTAAGTTGGGGCCGTTCCCACTGGACCGACACTGCTCCCATACCTATTTCTCTCATCATCTGCCAAGCCTTTTCCCAACTAAAGAAAGAAAAATGCGTTTATTGGCATTACAGCAAAATAAATACACCTTAAAACTATAAAAACAGAAAACAAAGATAATAATGCCAAAAGGGCCTCAGCCCAGCATAATGTCAGATGACAACACAAGATGTGCCACCTGACGCTGATTTTCAGCTGCAACCCACTATGTTGGGGTCGGCTTCCAGTCTAACCGGATGCAGCTGAATACCAGTGTTATACATGGAGCGACTGCCTATCTGACCTCCACAACCCAATTACTGGGTAATACGATTTACGATACCCCTTGGTAAGACTGGTTGTCAGACTTTCGGGCTTCAGACTACCCGTAACGACTGTCAAAGATCCACAAATGACAGCTGGGACCAACGGCTTAACGTGCTTTCCGAGGCACGGAGGGATCTTGGTATGTAAAGATGGTCACCCATCCACAGACCAACCGCGGCAAGCGTAGCTTAATCTGGTCGATCGACCTTGTGCAGCTATTTAGCCACGGGCCCCTCCCATACCTACTTCTCTATTAGGTGTTATTTCTGTAATCACCATCTTTCTCATCATTCACATAATCCATCCATCGTTACCTTGGCCTTTGGCCTCTTATTGCAATCACTTTTTAACTGACTTCAAAAAAGGAGGAAGTTCTCAATTCGGTTGAATTTTTTTACGTGTGTCAAGTACCTCAGAAGTCCTTTATTTATAAGACGCTTTGCAAAATTCTTTTTTTAATGGATAAGGTATGCCTATAAATTTTATTAATTTAGCTTGGGTAGTTTTTGAGTTGGCTTCAATAATACGATTTTTTTCCTCTTAGTTTATATTGATGATGTTTTAATAACTTCCTATTACTGATATTTACATAGCAAGTACGGTTATATGAATTTGTGTGGGGTAGGTAAGTACAACTAAAAAGAGAAAAACAAAAACTTTTATACAAAAAAAAAAAAAAAAAATAACCGACTTCCAAAAAAAAACACTAAAAAGTAAAAAATAACTTTAATTCCGGAAATCAGTGTCAAAAAACGAAAATACGGAACCAATGACATTAAAGTTATTTTTCACTTTGTATTTGTAGTTTTTTTTTTGGAAGTCGAACATTTTTTTTTTAAGTTTTATAAAACAACTAGCGGCCTGTCCCGGCTTTGCACGGCTTGACATTTATTTTTTAAACATTTTATTTTTTTCTTGCAATTAAAAAAACCTATATTAATCAGTGATAATGTAGCATTCAACTGGTGAAAGAATTTTTAAAATCGGTCCAGTACTTTTTGAGCCAATTCGTTAAAACATACATACAAATCTTTCCTTTTTATAATAATAGTATAGATTAGTATAGATAATATTAAAGGAAACAAAACGAACAAAAATAAAGTCAATTTAAAACTGCGCGTGGGAATGCAACAACACATTTTTACCCAAAATTACACACCATGTCGAAACATCCCCATCGATTTGGATGAACGAGCAAAACAGTTGGTCTGACATATGGTTACAAAACACCATGATGCTACCCATGATACAGTCAACCACACTTCTGTGGGAACAATAATAATTTGACATTGACAGCACGTTTATTACGTAACAAATTATGGGTGATTTTCGTAGCTCAAGCAACCCAATTGTATGGTTGACTGTACCCATCATCTGCCTAGCTTTTTCCCAACTTTTTTGGGGTCGATTTTTGGTGTAACCGAATGCAGCTGAAAAGTAGTATTTTACACGGAGTGACTGCCTATCTGACCTCCACAACCATTTACTGTGTAACACGATACCCGGGTAAGACTGGTTGTCAGACTTTCGGGCTTTCTATTACAATTCAAAGGACTTTGAAGGAAATTGCTAATACATTACTTCATGTTTGTAAGATTCGCCAGCATAGCTATTCACAACCACTCGATACGCTCCGTACCGTATCGAACATCAATCAATGTTATCGTAGGTGTCCTCTAAGCGCTGTTCACAAGTCTAAAACTCGAAAATTTTGTCAGTTTAAATCAAATAGACGACCACTATTCTTCCGACAGCTGTTTGCTGTCGGGGGCAAGGCAAATCAGTTTATTGAAATGTGTCATTTTCGATACGATAGCTTGTCGTATGGTTGTGAATTAGGGTGCTGCTCAAGAACGTAAATGACGCGATGAATATTGTTTAATTTTCAAAATTAAACGCATTACCATTGTTAGTGTGTTACGCAATTACCCCGCAATGACTGTCAAAAGATCTACTCGTACGAATGACAGCCGCGGCGTTCTTTGCGAGGCACGGAGGGGTTTCGTTATGAAATCAAACATACAACTTATGAAAAATACTTTTTACCATTGCCACTCGAAAAAGGGCATTTTATTCATCGAAAACAGTGAATAAAACTCTCTTTTAGTCACTGAGTGAATAAAAACATTTTGAATTTGGAACAAGCACGAATATACGAATTATATACAAAAATAAATAAAACGTGCTGAAAGTACGTACTGGCTCGCTATACGGAGCTATTCCATAATAAAAAAAAAAACCGCCATTTTAGGTTCTTTTCTATCTGTTATCGTTGTTTTAAGTCATTGGAAAATCTAATAACATAAATTATAATAAAATGAGTTCTTCCAGTGACGAAAATGAGACACTAACTCCGGAATCATTTCGAAATAAAGCAGCAATTATAGTAAAATGTGGTAAATACTATACTACTATTTATTTTCTCGCAGTCAATGGTAAAAAGTAGAGTACACAACTCGTGAAAAAAATAATTCATCTTGGTCCTTGTATCCCTCGCTCCGCTCAGGATTCAAATCTAGAATACCTCGCTACGCTCGGGATTCTATTCTAGAATCCTTCGCTGCTCTCGGGATCCAACGTAGTCCCTCGAATTAAATTCCCTTTTTTTTCACTTGTTGTATAATCTACTAATATAACATACAACATAAGGAATGAAAACAAAATCCAGTTATAACCAGCTCACGCTCGTACTAATTATGGTAAAAAAACAATATTGGTTGAAGGCGCACGGCTGTTCAATAGTTTACCTGAGGATATAAAAAAATGTGACAATATAAACACGTTCAAACGCAGATTAAGGCAATATATTACAATATTTGAAATAAACTGAAACAGAATATTATGCTTATATAATGTTAATAGTACCTACTAGTTATAATCAGTCAAGTATCACTACATAGTATAAAACAAAGTCGCTTTCTCTGTCCCTTTGAACGCTTAGATCTTTAAAACTACGCAACGGATTTTGATGCGGTTTTTTTAATAGATAGAGTGATTCAAGAGGAAGGTTTATATACAACATGTAACATAATTAACGCACATCCTGAAAGTAGTTTGTTCAGAATCGTTTACTGAATCGATTTCTATCATTTTTAATATAGGTAATTTTTTATCCCAAAAATAATTAAAACTACCTAAATTACAGCCACACTACCCCTGTACAATCAAAATAAACTAAAATGGACCGTAACACAAGGCAATAAGACTTTTAAAAGTGCAGTTTTATTTGCATTAATACAAATTCCGTCATTCAATACAAAATAAAGAAAAATGAACATTATTTCAAGCAAGTTAAAATCTACAAATACGTCTACATTTACATAGAAACTTAGCTAGCGATTTAACCGCACGCACACACTAACAGGCACTGGACAAAGGACACAATAGCTATACCAACAAAATATGTCATGGTGGTCTTCGTTCCCTTTTTCCTGCTAACTAAAATTCTGGGATAGAGCGAGATAGTCACAATGAGACCGTGCGGCGCGGGCGCGGCTACTATGAAAGAAAGCTAACTTTTAAAATAATGTAAAATTGTAAACAATATTAGTCACGCGCGGACATTTTTAGTGGAAAGACTCGCGTAGTGTTTGCAAATAATTTTTCGCGCACAATGTCTTTTCAATACACAAATGTTCAGTACACTGAAATGGTGAGGACTTTGGCACGGTGTGATGATAATGTGGCTCTAGCTTGCAGAACATTCAACCAAAGGTATGGTACGAGAGTAGACCGTAGGACTATGTTAGCGGCTACTCAGCGCCTTCGCGACCACGGAACGTTTCGTCCGAACACGACCATCGACAGGGGAGCCAATGTACGTACACGTACTCGTCTTCAAAACGAAATACTGGACTATTTTGATGAGAATCCCCATGCCAGTACCCGAGAAGCAGCGCCACGCTTTGAATGTAGTCATAAATGCATGTGTGGAGAACACGGTATAACTTTAGAATAGTGCCGCAGGAGGGGGGAGTTGGTACTTGAGGGGGAGGGAGGGGGGGTTGACCCCTCCCCCCTGGCACCACTCCCATGAAAAGGCAACTCACCGTTTCCGAGAAAAACGATCTTTTGTAACCTACCCTCAACACTCAAAAATTGCTTAAAAGGGCACGAGAAGGGGGTAGGGAGTGGGAGGGGGGAAGTGGGGCGTTGCCCCCTTTCCCCTGGTACCATTCCCATGAAAAGGTAACGCACCATTCTTATGAAAAATTGATTATTGTAACTTAACCTCAAAACACTTGTTGTCAAAACAAAGTTGTTTCTGCAACGTCTCCGGCGCTGCGGGAAGTGCAGCCCCTTCGCCCTTACGTAACAAAGGATAGGCACCCATGCTCACCTACGCAGCTTCGGCTTGCTGGTCGCCTCCGGCGACCAGCCTCAGCCGCTACGGCTCGCACGGGTGCCTATGCTTTGTTACAGCGGGCGGGGGCTGCTCTCCCTCCGCGCCTCCGGTTTTTTATAAACACTCTAGGGGTAACAGCTAAAAGACTACGTGGAGTCGGGGTGCCCCGATTCGGTTTTGGGACAGGTTCGACCTATTTTAACCATATATTGACATGACGCAAATGGCGTAGTTTTTTTTTTTTACGTTCCGTTTCACCGATTATTATAGACCACAGACAATATACTGGACATACTGTACAGATTTGGTTGTCAATCGCCCATAATAACGTTTCGTTTTCCCTTTTTATCTGATTGAGGTTAGAAACAATTTTTATTAATTTCTCGAAAAATATGCATTACCTTGTAATAAGAGTGGTAGCATTATAATCGGGGACCCAAGCCCTACCAGCTTTGACCCTTTTTAGCCCGCAACTCCTGCGGCACTATACTAAAGTCAAGCCAGAACACTTCGTGGTGACAAACAACATCCATTTCACCTTAGAAGATGCCAGGAGTTGACTTCAAACGATTACGCACCACGCTTGCAGTTCAGCCGCTGGTTATTAGAAAATTGGCAGCGGAACATAATTTGCCAGCGTGGGGATGTACAATCAACATAACACACATTTTTATGGATGCACGAAAATCCTCACGCATGCAGAGTGGATTCCTTCCAACATCGTTTCTCAGTTAAAGCCTGGGCCGGTGTCATTGGTACATACATACTGGGGCCTGTGTTCTTACAGAGATTAACAGGAGACGCATATTTACTGTTTTTACGAGAAACTCTACCTACGCTGCTAGAAGACATACCTCTTCATAATTTACAAGAGTTATTCTACCAACACGATGGTGCCCCTGCTCATTTCACTAGGAGTGTTCGACAGCACCTTGATGATGAGTTTGGAGGGCGCTGGATCGGTCGCGGCGGCCCTATCCAGTGGCCTCCTAGATCACCTGATTTGACGCCTCTTGACTTTTTTTTGTGGGGACGTATTAAATCGTTAGTTTATTTTAGTGAGACATCAAGTGCCGAGGACCTAAAAATAGGATAGTGAACGCTTTTGAAATAGTGAAAAATGACACTGAAGTGCTTTCTAAATTAAAACGTCAATTAAGAAAACGGGCATTAAAATGTATTGAACAAGGTGGTGGACATTTTGAAAGTGTATTGAAAATACAACGTCGTATGAGTGTTTAGGCAATCAGTAAGTTATGGATTTGATTTTTTTTTTAAATTATTGTTAATATCTTGATTCACACGCTGTCTTTGAATAATGTTATCGTATTGCCTCTTATTTTTTGTAGTTCATTATTATTTGCATTAGCATAACATTTTGTAACGGTTATTGCCTATTTTTGCATTTTATCATAATCAATAAACAAAATTATTTAGAGTCAATAGTCCAAAGCCTGAAAAGTGTGATGCAGCTCGGAGTTCGGACATCTGATAACCACTCTCTCGACCAGCTGCGCGCGGGGTTTTTCCCATTAAAGTTCAATAACGTGTATTGTCCGCTTTTTTCGGCGCTAATACTTACGTGTGCGACTGTGTGCGTTCGTGGATTTGTACTGTGACCACAACTTTCTTCCGGAATTAGTATAACTAATTTAATAAATAATCAATGCTTATACATGCTTAATTAAAAATTCTGTGTATGTATTATGATTATAACATAATATACTAATTGGGGTGTCTGAGGGTGTGCGTTAATTACGTTACATGTTGTATATAATACATGCATGCATGTGATGTCGTAAATAAACACATTTTTTTGCGGTCAAAATAATGTACTACAGTATTGTACACCTTAAAAAGGTCTACAAAAAAGTCCGCGATGGTATATGTCTATCTCTTAGGGATAACCTACAATAATCATTTTTTATCCTTTAGTTTTTACGAGAAACAATGGCTTATTTACGAAGCGATTTTAAGCAATACAGCACTAATCCTTATCCAATTAAGTACCTTAAATACATTGTGCATTTAATAAAGATAAATATGACCCTTTACAGCATGTAATTTAAATGAATATTTTCGAAGATATTACAGATTTAAAATGCAGGGACATAGCGGTTGCTGCGAAACCGGCCGCGGCGGCGCGTGCTGGCATTCTTGAAATACCTGTACTTAGTATCAGTATTGCACCCGTGCGAAGCCGGGACGGGTCGCTAGTATCATTATACAGCGAACTGTTATTTTTAAGTTATTATGAAAACTAAAGTTATTTTAACCCAAATGGTCTGGTTGATTGTGCTAGGCTACTGGCCACTAATAATAATATTGTAGGCATCATGCTCGAGTTGTCTTGGCTGATTCAACTTTCCTTTGCCGATAAGGATTGTCTATGAATTGTGACGTCATCAGAACGTACGTGGTGGTATGCTGGTGTCGGGTTTGTTTTATTTCCTTACGTTGGCGAATGATAGGTGATAAGAGATGTGTGTGGCTACTGGAAAATGTGCCTCAGAGCATCTACCTATTTTGTAGGTATTTAAGTAGATCTTAAAATGCTCCTTATTTTATCATAAGGGGGATGCACTATGTATCCCACGAAATTAAATTTTCTTACTTTTGTGCTAGACTATTTCATGAAACATCAATCAATGGGATTATATGAACTTATAGGGCTGTATTGATGGTTTTAATGATTATAATTCTGCAAATACATACCCCGCGAATCATAAATGTTATTGAACATACAACCTGGCACTGATACGCAAATTGCAAAAAAAAAGAAAGAGTCCTGTCCAAAAATTTATTTTAATTGTATGAAATAAAAAAAATAAAAAAAGTTTCTGCGAAAGTAAATGATCAAGCAACATAGACATAGTCCTCACAGTAAGTGTCGATGTGTTCTGGTCATGGTTCTATCTTGTTTGCGATTTCCACTTAAGAAACCCTCAACTCCAAAGGCACTTCGATTTCGCTTTGGTATCAAAAGTATTAGTACTAGGTATAGTAGAACATTTCTAGACTAATATCAAACAAAACCTGAGCCGCTTGTATCTCCCTCATTATAATCTCGGCGTTTTCCAGTGATTACCCATGCATAGAGAAGGGGGTCACGACTGATTGGCTCTCTAATTTTAGCAGACTCCAAACAGGCGTAGAAATTGTATGTTTCTGTCAGAAAAACTGCTTTGAACTATTTTTCCATCTAGGTTGTGTTCTTATCTTAACTTTGTCTATGTACAGGTTGGTTAAAAAAGTCGTGGGTGAAACGAAATAGGGAGATCAAAGAGGTTATTTCCAACGCTTTTAAAATAAGAAATAATTTTTGGTACTTAACGGTTCAAAATTTTTGGAAAAAAATTAATTGCTCTTGAACTTTGGTACCCAGAGCCGCAATAGAACTTTTGTAGTGCTGATACATTATCTAGTAATAATACAACACCGTTTGTTTTATATCACATTTTTTTTTAATTTAGTCTAATTGTAAAAGAACTCGGTATACAAAAATATTCATAACTTTTAGGGCAATTGAATTATGGCCATGCTCTAGAAAGATTTTTTGTTGGAAATTACCTCCTATTTCGTTCCGTTCGTTTCGTTCGTCCTTCCCTCCCTATTTCGTTTGATCCACGACTTTTTGACCATCCTGTATATAAAATTCAAACTCAGGACAGGACTAAACCAAAATTCATCTTCTGTCCTTTTCATAATGAAATAGAAAGAAAAAACATGCTCTGAACTTAAATTTCGTTTAGTTTGTGAACAAGGGAATCGGCACCATCGTATGTGTAAACTGGTGAAATGTGGGTTTACCTCTGCTTAACCTATTGGGAAATATAGGCGTTATGATAAGTCACGTAAAATTGTTTTTGTTTGTAAGAGGTAATTTCTGAAAGGACTGACCAGTTTACAAAAAATTAAAAATTTAAAAGCTACACCATTGCCGAGTGCTATAAGATACATTTTTTCCACGCGGACGAAATCTCGGGCAGAAGCTTTAGTCGTAGAATAAACAGACGTATTTCGTGCTCATTCCTTTAATTCTTCAAGAGACTTTGAAACCTCTCAACATTGCTCTTAAAAAAATATACATTTTCCTTCATTATTGTCTGTCTTCTTCAATTTATTATCTAATAATAATGTGCAAGTCTGCACTAAGCTCTTTTTGATATTTTACCCTTTGTCTATGCTTTCGCTACGTTTTAGTTTTTATTTTGATTTACAATTAAAAGGTGTTTCAAAATCAACTCTACAAACTTTAAGACTTAGATAAACTATACACTTATCTGGTGATGGTTTTTTGTTAACTTTTATTTTACTACCTAAACTTATGGAGTATATAGGTATCTTAAGAAAATTATATCAATCTGAGTACGGCGATGAGAGGGTTTACTTTGATAGCAATTTGAGAGACATGTCGTGGTCGTATACAATGTATTCCGTATTGTCAATACCCTAACATTGTATAGTATCGTTCTTTGTACCTAGTACCAGTAACTACAGTCTATTTGGGAAGAACCTCTTTTATCTGTTCTGTGAGAAGAACCTACCCGTAGGTACACAATATCCAAAGATATCCATTGTATTATGTATATCAATTGAAATATCAGTAGCTTTGTGATTGATGGTAAAGCCCAGTTGTGAATTTTGGATACAAGCAAATAGTACTGAAATATTCAGAATTTTAGAATAAGAAAACTATATAGCTCTGTATCAATTTATTTATACCTGGATTGTTCTTTGGTTAAATAATTAGCATTGCCATGCAACGTGGCAATGCTGCCAGTTTTCTGGGCACGGTTCCGGATGACAGTACTTCGACGCCTAAGTGACCTTTTTTTTATTTTTATAGAACAGTTAGTACATAGTTGTGTTAAATATTGGCGCCGATTCCGTTGTTCACAAACTAAACTAAATTTAAGTTCAGTGCATCTTTTTCTTTCTATTTCATTATGAAAAGGACAGAAGATAAATATTAGTTTAGTCCTGTCAAATTAGTCAGCGCCTGACGTAAATATGACGTATTTCTAGTAGCCAATTTTTTAAGGAACTAAACTAATATTTATCTTCTGTCCTTTTCATATTGAAATAGAAAGAAAAAGATGCACTGAACTTCAATTTAGTTTAGTTTGTGAACAACAGAATCGGAGCCATTGTCAAAGTTGCTTATTCATATCTTACTTCCGAATAAGCTGAAGTTTCCGACTAATCTGTCAAAGTCCCACATCTGGCGATCCTAAAAGTTGGAGAAGGTACCTAACATAATGATACCTTACGCTTAAATATTATATAGGTAACACATGGCTGCATGATATAGAAAAAGTTGAGAGAGGAAACTTGGAAAGATCGACATAATTAGATAGGTACGGAAAAGTTGGGAGTGGGTAAGTACTTACCCAGTCCCTAATGGTCATCTAGCCTACCTACGTCTTAATTAACATTATTTTCCTACTCGCTTTCCTCACATTTTCCTAGAGAAAAACGTGCTAGAAAAAGGTTTAGAGAAAAATATATATAAGTACTGCATTCGCGATTTATTTGCCAAAAATGTAAACAAATATGAGTTTATGGAAAAATAAATTTAAATCCTACACAATAAAGTTCAGCAGTGTTATTCTGTAAAAATCTAACCGTGAAAATTAAGGTGAAGTGAGCTGTCATTCCACCTGATGTTAGGGATTGCCTCCATGACAGCTCACTTCACGCTCACTTCACCTATGTTATCACGGTGTGATTTTTACAGAATCGATAGGCAGTTTACGCTACAACTTCAAACATTTTTATAACTGTTTGAACTTAATTACCATTAAAATAAAGTTGATATTTGTTTAACTTGAAATAATATTAATTTGAAACATAAGTTTGAATAGACTTTACATACTTAAACTCACGCCTTTTTCCTAGTTAAGCAGAAACTACAGGGCACAACCTGCTACGATCCTTACATACTCCTTATTTACTTTCATATAGAACCCATTTGGTCATACCCGAACGCCTCATAGAGTTTGTCCGGATGATGTTTAGTACCTAATAAAAATTGTGGAACACCATTAATTTACCTAAATCACTTCTGGAATTACCCAATATTGCAACCGCAAAACCACAAACAACAAATTTAAGGAAAATTCGCTTCATTCACAGAATTAAATTCATATTGAGTAATGAAATATGCAAGACATTAATAACAAGACATCATTTTGAATAACTTAATGCAATAGAAAAAACCCACAACTTTTAATCTTCCTTAACACGCAAGTCAGTGATCTTAAATCCTGACCTCCTATGTCGTGTAAAAAAGTGGAAGTCTCCATCAATTAGGGCCATAATGACGTCAGTGCGCAAACGCAGTCTGAGTGAACACTGAACAAGCAACATTTGCATAATAGAATCAAATCTTTGTCTTCGTTAGTCCTTTGTGAAACAAACTGTCGGAATAATTGGATAAATTATACAGCCATGTTCTAGAGAGTAAGTTATGTTTATTAACTGAGACAGTGCGTATAACTTAGATTGCTGCTCGGTCGGGTTGAGCAGAAATTTTACGTAGCCCAATTTTGAAAATTTATTAACTCAAACTAAACGCATTTATTTCAATTAAACCAATTGCGGTCATTTTTGAATTTTCAAGGGGTCAGTCAGTCAAAAAGATGAAGCTAGTTGCCCATTCCAAGACGTGGTATAAAAAGATTAAAAAAAAAATAAGCCGTGGCAGCTAAGAGATGACCAGTGTCTTGTTGACGGCGCCCGTATGGATCAGCACCATTCAGCTCAACTATCTTGAAGGGAACTTTATGATTTCACACATAGCACAATCAGCGAGATATTTGAGTGAGCACGATACACTCTCAGTAGCCAGGGCATATTCAAGTCAATGAAAGACGTACCGTTCATATGCTATATGCTATGCAATTATCTTATTAAGCACTAAGAATAGTAATCAATTAATCTTCATGTGTACCTGAATAGTTTAAGTAACGAAATTGATTATTTTTAAATAAACAATTCTTTTGATTCCTGTTGTACCTAGGGTTGTATTATAAGCTTCTATAAAACAAGAATTGCTACAAGAAGGGGTTGTTGACCACGAGCACAATATCACAAAAGATTAACTGAAAACCACAATTTCCCAATTCAAGTTATATGCTCAAGACCGCAGATCTTGAGCTTAAGCCCCAATTATCCGATTAAAGCCACAATTGTAGTGGCTCTGTGGCTAGGTTAAGGTAATAGGCTTGTCAACTGAAAAATCTGATTAATCCGTCAGTTAGATTATCAAAATATATTTGACCCGTATTTTGTCTTTTGTTACGTAAACCATAATTGACGAAGATACGACGCTTTTATAATTCTCAATACGTCACACCTTAGTATAATTTTTAGTGCGTTCTGACGTCACGAGCCCCCCACTCCCGAGTTTTGATGCGTTTTTCTTTGTCAATATTCATTGATTTACAAAAACAAAAAATACGTGTCCATTATTTTCCAATACTCTAACCGACGGACTAAATAGATTTTCAATTTATTAATGGTGGAAACTAGCCTATTCCTTGCACTTTCAGACTGAAGCCAAATTTCCCGCACCAATCAACTCAAACTATCGCAAAGTCTAACTGTAGCTATCGAGGAAACTTACATCTGCACAATTAGAAAACAAAATCCCGTGCATACGATGACCGCATCTGTTAGGCAAGCGTTACTATAGCGGCCGAGCGCTGCAAGCAAGAGTAGCCCTTACGGTATATAGATGTAAGTTTCCTCGTTGGTACATACAGTAAAATCACGCCTTTTCTCCCCGAAAACTAGGGCAGTAATAATAATAATAATAACCCCATCGTCGTATCTCTACGTTGACGTCGTGGTGGGGCTTGCGCGCTCAGAACTCTAGGCCTGTGCCGGAAGAGTTTACTCTGCCGGAACGGGTCTAAGGTGAGGAGCCAGACCAAGAGAGATACAGAAACCCGCAGGGCAGCATGTGGCGAGCTGTTGGGCAGTAGCGACCCCACGGACCCTATCTCCCGGGAGAAGTCTTGTTCCTCACCTCTGGCTTGCCTTAATTGGCTGGCTGGAGTGAACACTGATGAGGAACAGAGCTCCCACCTTATTCTTGCCTTTATTGGCCGGCTTGAGTGGAGATTCGCAAGAGCAAACGTGCTCGGGGGAAGGAAGTATTCCAGTAAGTGCTCGTAGGGATCTTGACCATCTTCCGGGCTCTGGGATTGTTCTGAAAGCCGTGGAATACCTCTCCACTCCTCAAGCACCTCAGGACATGTTGCCCCCTTGTCACTACGTCACTGTGTGCTAGCGACAGTTTCCGGGGGCCCATTATTGAGTGTGCAAGTCACCCCCTGCCATTTTATCCGTGTATATATAAAACATTGATCAGGCAGGGGCCATAGTTCTTCCATAGTTCTTGGTGACCAATCCACTTTAACCTCGAAAACCCATAGTACAACTTTTTATTTTCCAATACTGCAATAGTCCTACACCAACCGAGGGTTATCCTTGGGTGCACTTTCATAGTGCATATAGGGATAATCGTCGGTTGGTGCCACATTTCAGTAAAATGTTCTAAGGGGCCTCTGCGAGTTGGCTTCGGCCCCTCGTACGCCTTCCAAAGGACCGGGACCCCATGGTCCCGAGATATATAAAATAAAACAAAAATAATAATAATAATAATATTTTTATTTTCTCACCACAATATTACAAAAAACATATTATATGGTATCAGAGTCAGACAACATTTTAATATTGTGGGAGACTGGTGCCTAAACTAGGCTCTAGGCCTGTATTTCAGGACACCAGGTCTCCGCCTTTTTACAATAATATACATTTTATCTTGTTATGTACAGACGCCAGCAGGTCAACCTACCCCAATCCGCCAAATTTCTTTGATAGATTTTCAACCTTAGTACAAAGGAATAAGGTTCATAATCAATCGGGAAAATCTGACAGATTGGGGCAGCCTGATGTGCTGGCCTCTGTACTAGTAAGTGTAGTAATGTACCTATAGTATCTACACCCACATTTCGCCAGTTTTGTTCAAGTACCATGCAATAGAGAGCGAGAACAGGAGAGGTAGGTCGTAGGTTCGAACGCTTCAGTCAGACGCTTCACTTTGTGTAAATGATTTCATCACCACGGCTCTTAAAACTGTGAAGGAAAATCGTCATGGTGAGGAAACCGGCATGTCCTGGAACCAAAAAAATTCGATGACATGTGACATCTACCAACCCGCACTGGGCCCGCGTGGTGGAAAACGGCACTCTCCCTCTCACAGAGAGGAGGGCTGTGTACCAGTAGTGAGAATATTATAAGCTTATTATGCGTATGATAAACAATTGACTGTCGCTCATAATTTGAGTCTGTAGAACGCTTATGCTTATAGCAGGCGAGCCTACCTACTGAAAAATTGAAAAAACCCAATAACACTTAAGCAACCCAAAAATCAAACCCAGACCCTCAGGCTTAGCAGTAGTACTTGCAACAACCAGACCAACGAGGCAGTCAATTTCCTTAACAAATAATTTCCCTGTCTGTGTCTAATAGACATAAACAGACAGGTAGGTATTTCAGATTTTCGAGAACTTAATTTTCGCGTTAACATTTTTCAGTTGAATTTTTGGTGCTAGAGAACAGAACTTTAAAAAAATGGTACCATATTTCCTTGTTGCGTTTTAACAGGAATTTCGAATAAACGGGATCCGTGCTTGTTAGGATTTTCTCGTGTGCAAAATACCCAGTTTTCTGCAGCTATCGTTTTTCATTGGAACGTGTAGGTTTTTTAAGTTTTATATCGCAACCAAAACATTGACGAGTAAAAGTGTCTACAATGGCCCCGATTCTGTTGTTCACAAACTAAATTAAATTTAAGTTCAGTGCATCTTTTTCTTTCTATTAAATTTAATTATGAAAAGGACTGAAGATAAATATTAGTTTAGACCCATCCTTGTTACAATACTCTAAAATGACGTGTAATAACAACATTTTACGAGACTGATAACAATTATATCACCCAATCAAATTAGTGGCTGTTTTTTTGTTATAAATCATCATCTGCCTAGCCTTTTCCCAACTATGTTGAGATCGGCTTCCAGTCTAACCGGATGCAGCTGAATACCGGTATTTTACATGGAGCGACTGCCTATCTGACCTCCACAACCCAGTTATTGGGTAATACGACACCCCTTGGTAAGACTGGTTGAGACTTTCGGTCTTCCGACGACCCGTAACTATTGTCAAAGATTCTTGAATGAAAGCCGGAACCGACGGCTTAACGTGCTTTCCAAGGTACGGAGGGGTCTGATGGTCACCCATCCACGGACCAACCGCGGCAAGCGTAGCTTAACCTGATCGATCGAACCGTGCGGCTGTTACTTCTTAGCCACAAATCCCTTCTCCTCCTTTTTTATAAATAAATCGTCAAATGACATTTACCTACGGAAACAAAATGGCCGGTTTGACAACTTTTGTCAAACAATAAATCGCCGTCCCCGGAGAAAAAAATGATAATTACAATAATGCAATTTTACAGGAAAAATAAAAAACATCTTTTCGTCGATTGCTCCTTTAATACTGGACGTAGACTGACGGTTGTTAGCTTTGAAAAAAAGTATTTTTTTGTATTTTCGAGATGTTCTAGTGAAACACACCATTATCTCTATTTTAATAATTAGCTTTATTCTCGTAATTTCAGGCCTGTGTTAAATCTGTGAATACTATTGTAAAATTTTGTAACTTCGTAAAATAACTGTATAACAATTACGAAAAAATTGAGCAGATGTATTACCACCCAAAAATGATGTAACACTAAAATAATGGCAGTTATCATTTTATTCTCCGGGGACGGCGAAATGTCAAACTGCCTAGACAACCTCGTTGGTCTAGCTAGTGGTCGCAAGCGCTACTACTGGGCATGAGGTCCTGGGTACGATTCCCAGTTAAGGCAAACTGTTATTGGGTTTCTCCATGTTGAATGTCTCAGTAGCAGCCCGTATTCTGGATTTGGGTCGCCGCACATCAAGCTACTACAATCTGTCAAATTCTTTAATAGATTTTCAACTTTATCGCTAAAGCTTAAGGTTAAAAGTTGATTGGGAAAATTTGACAGTTTCGGGTAGCTTGTTGTGTTACCTTTCGGAAAACACCGTGATATTATGACAAAAATTAGCCTCAAGTCCATTACAACCGCTATGAAATTACATTTATAAAATACAATATTGCCACTTATCTGATCCCTTGCTATGAACGAAGATCACTTAATCCCATTCATAGCAGGTTTCTTGGCACAAGCCTCCCCTATTATGACGTTGTAATACCTTACCAGCTAACGCATTCATTGAGTCATAAGAACTCGATTATGGGCTTAGAAACAAGCTTGTTCCTTCTGTTATTGTGAGTCAGAGGATAGCGTCTGATTGTCTGCCTGTATGTCCTATTCTATTCGAAGTAATATTTTTGTATACACCATGTATATGTCCCAGCCAACTGGTTGGCTAAACGTTGGTGTTGGTTAAGTGAACGGCTAATTTAACCAGTTGGCTGCGACATATTATATACAATAGCAGGGACATCGATGCGCCATCATTCTGTAACCATGAATTCAGCGCATGATTCTAGACCCCCTAGCGTATTAATTTTTAGAAAGTTATTTAAAAAAACCAGCTATTTCATGGAAAGTGGAATACCTACGTGGTCAAAATGTATGGAGCAGCTAATTTTATAAGCCCAATTAGAGCATTGAGTTAAAAGCATGATACAATGACCAAAACTAGCTTTATTTAAAGCTAACTATTATTATTAAGAAAATTGTGTTGATCCTAGCATTACTTTATGCATTTCAAAATTGAGTCTTATTGCCTTAGAATAAGACTTAATTTTCTTTGGCTCAATCTGCAGACAGAATGGCAAAATACATAATTTTTGAAAAAAAAAAACCTATTAAAAGTTACTGAAATCGATTCAGTAGTCAAGTATGAACAAACTATTTTCAGGTTTTGCGCATTTAACGTTACACGTTGTATAAGTATTTTTCTTGCGTCTCATCGCTTTTTACATTGACCCGAACCTGCAAAATAAAATAATAATCAACAATGCTTCATTTGTCTGACTTTATGACAGGAAGCTTCCTGTGATTATTCAAACAAGGGAAATTGATTCCTGTGGCACTCATAACGCGTCGCTTCTTATGCACAATCGTGACTGCAAATCGTGATTAGCAATACTAATGCAACAGGTATTGGTTTTGCTTGAAGCTATGATTATCATACCATGGTGGAAATTATCATTACAATTCAACCATGTTTTTTACAAAGGAATGGGCAGATTGAAGGGCTCTATGGTTTTATTTATTTAGCCTAATTTTCGTACTGCTGGGTCATCATTTTTAAACTGCCCCAATGCTGGGAAAAGGCCTCACCCAAGTTTTTCTAGATAGGATTCCTTTTCCTGGGCCACCTAGAACCAAACCTATTATAAAACCTTATAGCAACTTCCCATTATCTGTCAATATCAAAACCAACATTGAAAAAACGACCAAGTGCGAGTCGGACTCGCGCACCGAGGGTTCCGTACAAACCTGTAGGTATATAAGTAAAAGTTCACCCATCACGACAATCGAGTCATAGTTATGGTATTTTTATTGCAAAATGAAATGTATAACATTACAATATGAAAAGCTAGAGGAGCATAAATTAATGACAAAGGTCTCTTTATCGTTTCAGTAATCCTTTATTTTATGTTAGACACATATCATTTATTTTATAATATAACTGAAATACTTACACTAGCCTTGCAGCAGCCTTGCAAAAGTCTGCTGACGAATGAGGGCAAGCTTTTTTTATCAAAGTTATTTATTTACAAATTTTTTTAGTCACTATTTAGAAATCTGGTACAAAAATGTATATTATGAATTAAATTTGAACCACATCTGTAAATGGTGACTGAAAAAGGTATGAATGGTACCAAATTGAACATTGAAGTTCCTAAATACGTTATCTATAGTTGTACTACCTCGTGTAGTGCTAGTGTTTATTAACGGAAACATATGTTTATGCATGAAAAATATGTGGAAATTCCATTTACAATTATTTGAAAAAAAAAATTGTGATGTAACTAAAAATTTAAGGTTTTCGGAATTTTTCCTTTATATGTGCTATTAAACATTGCTTCATGCCAAATTTCAAGATCCTAGATCGACAACCGTAATATTATGGTTCGAGATTGTACATGATTATATGTTGACTGTTATTATTTTAATATTTTTTATGCTTAATATTGTTCTTTTTTTCCCTTTTATAGTGTCATTTTGTATTATTATTGTTTAACTTTTAAATTATTATATGACATCATTATATATTATCTCTAGTATAATTATAAATTTTAATTCTTTTATACTATTTTTCGACTGTTATGTTTATAATGTATTGTACCTACTGTTTCATTGTACAAAATTTCGACACAATGTATTTTGTTATGAAATAAATGACATATATGACATAAATGACATATATATGACTGAAAGTACCCTTTAGGTTTTGATTCCCTCGCGAGTAGTTGCGAGTTTGAAAATATGCGGCTTAAATTGCTATTTCTTTTGATTGCGTTGACATAAAAGTTTGATTTTGTTACAGCTTAAAGGTATTATAGACCTGAGTATTTGAAACGAATTTCAATTTAATACCTCTACGCGTTCATGAGAAAAGAAGTAGTAACTTTAAAAAATTACGGTTTTCGCAATTTTTCCTTTATCTGTACTATAAGACGTTACTTCGCACCAAATTTCAAGATTCTAAGTTCACGGGAAGTACCCTGTAGGTTTTGATTCCCGTGCGAGTTTCGAAAATTTGCGGAGTTTTGCTGCATAAACGGCTGTATCTATTGATTGCTTTGGCTTAGAAGTTTGATTTTTTCACAGCTCCAAGGGACAGTAAACTTGAGTATTAGATATAAATTTCAGTTTGATACCTCCACGCGTTCCTGAGAAAAACGGTCTTGACAGACGGACGGACGGACGGACGGACGGACGGACGGACGGACGGATGGACGGACGGACGGACAACGAAGTGATCCTATAAGGGTTCCGTTTTTTCCTTTTGAGGTACGGAACCCTAAAAACGAGTATCAAGTATCAATAAATGTTTATCAACAATCTATTGCAGGATATAGGAAACAAAACCCAAGGGTTTGGTTATTTTTGTTCAGACACCATAATTTTTAGACTCCAGTTCCAGTTAAAATATTATTTTTAAATTTGGCATTGTGAAATTTTTAACCACAACACTATTTACGTTTTAAACTAACCTCTCCACTGAGAAAAACCTCAAACAATAAACTAACAAACTAAAACTCGACAAAAGCACTCATCTTCATTTGCAACAGTTAGGTACTGTGCTTCACTTCTGCAATGAAGTGCCAAAAAACCAGCTCAGTGAGTTGACCCACATGGGCTAAACGCCTAGATCTCCTCATAAATATTAGACAGCAAGGCTGGCTACAATTCTTCGGTCTGACCCATCAAGTCATGAAGTATAAGCGTGTTATGCTATTAACTAGGTAATGGATACTGGAAAATCGATTAAGGAATCCTTGTGGACGGTTTATAACTGTATTAGCTAAGCTGGCTGGTGACTTTTATACATGTTTACTTTCCAAAATTCTCGTATCAGTTATTTATTAAATTAGTGATCGCATTTTACTTGTATTCGGCATAATGTCGTCTTATTCCAATTTATCTCTTTCAGCCATCGCATCGGTTATTGCTTTTTCCATTTGATTTCGATTTTGATTTATCGCTAATGAGTGGTGTAAGCAAACTGAAGTGGCAGTGCAATGGTCGGTGGAGCAGACGAGTCTTGGAGTGAAGACCGCGTATCGGCAAGTGAGGGACGCCTCCCAGTTATATGGACCGACGATCTTAAAAGGTGGCTGAGACAGACTGGATGCGGAAGGCGAAGAACAGGGTCAATGTGGCGCAACCTGGGAGAGGCCTATGACCAGCAGTGGACTGCAATTGGCTAAGTTGAGTGAATGAGTGGTGAGGTGACCAGCACCTTAATTGCGTAACACACGATCAATCACAATCTGTTTCATTTTGACAGTTCAACAACATTCATTGCAACGTTATTTACGTTGTTGAGCAGACACATTTTCCGAACATACGAAGCAATGGATTAGCAATCTGTTTCAAAATCATTCAGATTATGATTGATCGTGCGTTATGCAATTAGGGTGCAGGGTGACCTCTCAATTTAAGTACCTAAAACAAAAATGAATTTTCGAAATTTTACAGGCACACTTTTCCATTGTTAAACAATACAAAAACTCTTAAAAAAAGTCTACAAAAAGCTCTCTGTTTCAATTTACTTATGCGGGTTATTTAAATTGTGAAAATAATTACGCAAAACAGTGGCGTGTCCATCAGTCGTCTAGAAATTCGTTTTCAATTCCGGGCGAATCCTGGATTTGAGAGATCAATCACCTGAAAAAGTACCTATAGGGGCTATTTTAGTCTGTGGATTTTATGTAAATTCAGGCTTATTTATACCTATAGCCTTTTTGTACTGAAAAAAGAATAAAACTTCAATCGCAATCTTTTCTCAGCGACAATAAATGTCAAAATCTTGTTAAAAATTTAGGTATTTTTGAAAGATTGAGACTGAGATCAGACTGTGAACGTTCTTAAAATTACGAGAATTGCCCCTCAGAGTTACCGGAGGTAGTGTCTTCTCTCAGTCAATAAGTTCTGGATTTTATACAATATACCTACATCGTTTATATTGACTTTAGGACACACAAAAATAATTATTAAAATTAAAATAGCATCTCTAAATACTCCAACCGTTCTATTTTCAATAGAATATTTTTCTTTGAAGGCTATAGTGTAATGTAGTGTAATGTAGTGTCCTGAAAACAGCGGGTATTTACCTATTTTGTTCTGTAGTGTAAACTACCAACATCGATTTGGTCTAGTGGTTTCAACAGTGAACCTATGGTCAACATGCACCCTAATTGCGTAACACACTATTACTCTCAATTTGAATCATTTCGAATCATATTGCTCCATATGTTCGAAAAGTGTGTCTGCTCAACAACGTAAATAACGCAATGAATGTTGTTGAACTGTCAAAATGAAACCCATTGCTACTGATAGTGTGTTACGCATTTACCCCGATGGTTGCGAGTTCAAAACTAACCTACTTTTTCACGGATGAGTTCTAACGCGTGGCCGTGTTCCCGCCGTAAGCGGCAGAGAAGGACACCGTGGAGTTTTAGTGGGTTAGAGTCCAACATCACTGCACTATCTCCCCGTGGTAGTGCAGAATGCATGACCATTTCTCCACGATAAAAAAGGAGTGTAAACTACCTACTACACATTGCACTTCTACGGATTACTTAAATATTTACATGATAGGTAAAGACGTGCGTCATTGCTCCAGAAGGTATAGTTTGATCGCAGTGCAATGCTCGGGTAATGTCACAAGTCACTGTTAGTCTGTTACCTCTAATGGCACAACTTCATACAAATTCTGTTACTTTTTAGGGTTCCGTACCAAAAGGGTGCAAACTAGACCATATTTCTAAGGCTCCGATGTCCATACATCCGTCCGTGTCTCACAGGTCTGTATCTTTTGAACCGTAATATCTAAACACTTGAAATTTTCACAGAATGTGTACAACTATGACCGCTATATATATGCAGTGTTAAATATTATACGGTGGTACACACGATGACATATCAACCTCTACATTTCCAGTATAAGCCGACTTCTCATTGCACGATAAGTCTATACAATACAACATAGATAACATTGGAAATGTATAGCTCGATAAATGTCGCAGTGTGCACGTATAGATATAAGTTTTATATTTCTACTAGCTTCTGCCCGCGACTTCTTCCGCGTGAAATTTCACCCTCCCCCCATTCACTCTCTTAGGAGTGGAATTTCAAAGAAGCCTTCCTTAGTGGATACCTACTCTTCACAAAGAACACACCCTCCAAATTTCATGTCTCTAAGTCCAGCGGTTTAGGCTGTGCGTTGATATATCAGTCAGTCAGGACTTTGAATTTTATATAAACATGGTGGTACGGAAACCCTTCGTGTGCGAGTCCCACTCGCACTTGGCCGCTTTTTATCTGGTAGGGGTAGGTAGATAGCGCCAAAGCTTTATAATGTTACGATAAGTGCACGTAATATCTTACTTAACTAATGGGTGATTGCTGTAACAAATGATAGGGAGGTACTAAGTATATGTAACTGACATTATGAATGCGAAAGTACGTTCTGTCAGTCTCTCTATTACGTTTCCACGCCCAACGGCTGATCGGATTTCGATGTTAGGCACACAGGTGTGACCTGGGTTGGGACATAAGATTTTTAGTACCAGTTATCGTCCTGTGTGGTAATTTCCAACCGCAACGCGGACGAAGCTGCGGGAAAAAGCTAGTGAGTAATAAAATACTTAATAGATACCATTCTCCATAAATTAAAGCTTATGTTAATCATTAAAATACTTTTTGTTAATAGTTAAACATTTTTACTATTTAATAGCTTTGCTGTAGAAAACCTGTCAAAACGTCAAAACTGTTCCTTCGACCTGACGATTGATAAATCTGACATTTATTTACCTAAGTCGCTTAAAGGAACTTTTATGTGTACAAAGATTCATTACTGGTACGCTACAGAAGGTCCCAAAAAGGTTTTAAATAAATATTTACGAAATTCCGGATATTGGATTTAAGAGCTTTCCATTTGGGATTCATTAAAGAGGGCTGTGTCCTCAAATATTGGAGGGATCGAGGGTTTGCAGATTATAGACAATATTGCGTAGGAATATTTGGTGCTTACCTTTGAGTTATACTGAAATTAACGAAGTTATATTTTTAGACAAACACCAACCTGCTTTGGGCCCGCGTGGTGGATTACGGCCCACACCCTGTCACAGAGAGGAGGCCTGTGTGTAACAGTGGAAACTTTATAGGCTAACTATGCTATGTTATTATGCTATATTTTTAGAACGATTGTTTATATTTTTAGTAACTTGAATTATTCAATACTAGCTTCTGCCCGCGACTTCGTCCGCGTGAAATTTTTTGCTCCCCCGACCCACCGCGTCGCATCGCATCGCCTGCCTGCGCTATTACTTCGTTTTCTGACTTTTTTCTTTTTGCTCAACCCCTAAGGGTTCTAGCGTGATGTTTAAAGCCTATAGCCTTCCTCAAGAATTGGGCTATCAAATGCAAAAAGATTTTTATGAATCTGATCGATACTTCCAGAGATTAGAGCTTTCAAACAAACAAACTCGGCAGCTTTATTATTAGTAAAGGTTTTTTCCCGTTTTTGCAACATTGTTCATTGATGCTCCGCTACTATTGGTCGTAGCGTGATATTATGTATCTATAGAATTCCTCGATAAATGAACTATCTAACACAAAAAGATTTTTTCAATTCGAACCAGTAGTTCCAGAGATTACCCCCTACATACAAACATACAAACTTACAAACTTTACCTCTTTATAATATTAGTATAGATAAATAATAGAATTTAATAGAATAGAAAATGTTATGCCTGACAAATGCTTGCAATGACTGGACAGGTCCACTGTTGTGTAGTTTCAGACACGGATCTACATGGTCCTCACAGTCATGATCTGACCAAGATTAGGTATGTTTGGACTTTAAATGAGACTTTGACCCCTGAGTTTCTTTTGCCAATTCTTCTCAGGGATAGCCAGATTGGAAATGTCGACTCTATCTAGTTTTTTTTTATTTAATATTTTTTTAAATGTGACGTCTAGAAGAGATTCCAATTACTAATCCTATTTACAGAATAATCAATTTCAATTATTTGCATAAAATGTAGGATGTCGAATGTGTGTGTGGATGTGAGGGTTCTTAGCTAAATTTCACAAGCTTTAAAATGAGGTGACAGTTTTTTGCTAATTCTTTCACTTGAGTTCCATCTGGATGGAATGGATCTAGGAAGCCATCTTTACAGTAAGTAATTTATTCCAACTCTCTGAAATCCTCTATAGCATGCATATGTGTCCAGAGCGTCAAAAACATTGCAGGTTCATAGTTTCAAGCCTCAAACGTTACTCAAGAATTAAAGTGAATAGGGTCTTACCACAAAAAATTAAACACTTGTTCAACGTGTGTCTAATGTCAGTGTTACGTCAAAGTCCTTAGAAATAAGTCGTGTTTAAAAGGTGTTTAGCCTAAATAATGGATAAACACTGTTTTGTGGTAGTAAGAATAATGTTTAGATATTTGAAAAAAACTGTGTATTTATATTTCCTTAAATTTTATTTTTTTCCTTAATTTTTTTTTTTGCTAGGTTTTACATTTTTAACTAAAAATATAAGGCACAAAGGAAGCATTTTCGTGGCGTCCTTTTGGGTGGTGTTACTACGTGAATATGCGCGTTACACTAAAATTGATAGATTGTAATTTGATTTGATTAATAATGATGATTTTATGTCATGTCAGCATGTCAGAAGGACAGTTTTACATGAACTTGATGATTTTGTATTATTTTTCCCTTTTTTAAGCATGTGTAATGTTAATTTTTATAATTGGTTTTAAGCCGTCTTAAATAAATAAATACTTACGTTGACAAATATCAATTACTAAACTGTTGGGGTAGCATGGCTCCCAATTAATAAAGTAAGGTTTTTATAAACCAATCGACAACTCCATGGGGTGGCTTTATCAGCCTTATCAGGCTATATAAATATTTACAGTGGCGAGTTCCTCCAATAAAAGACTAATTGCACCGCTCTTTTGTGACTCATTTGGAGCACCAATTATATTTCATAGCGGTCTGAGGCCAGCTGGGACTTGCGGATTGGACTGGAAATTGGTGCAGATGTGGGATTCTGAACTGAGTTTTATGACAAAAGCACATGGTATTGTAGCTTACCTAGCGCCCTGCACCTGCTTCTCACGGTTTTTAGATCTTGAGAAAACATCAAGATTTCTTTATTATTATCATAAACGTCATTTTCCTGCCCTAATTTATTTGAGGACGGTGCAGCATGTCTTTTTCATTCTATTAGTCTTCATCTCAGTAGTCACCATTCTTTTCCACCATATAATTTCTTTACTATATGTAAGTTAATATTTACGTATTATACACATAAACCTCATCATCCAACCTAGCCTTTTCCCAACTATGTTTGGGTCGGCTTCCAGTCTAACCGGATGCACCTGATTACTAGTATTTTACATGGAGCGACAGCCTATCTGACCTGCACAACCCAGTTACTGGGTAATACGATACCCCTTGGTAAGACTGGTTGTCAGACATTCGGGCTTCTGACTACCCGTAACGACTGCCAAAGATCCACGAATGACAGCTGGGACCAGCGGCTTAACGTGCTTTTCGAGGCACGGGGGGGTCTCGGTATGTAAACACGGTCACCCATCCACAGACCAACCGCGGCAAGCGTAGCTTAACCTGATCGATCTGGAACAAATTCTCTAACTAAATGCTGGTTCAAATCGCATCAAAATTTGTTGCATACTTTAGAAAAATCACGCAGTAAAACAGAGATACCTAAAAGTGACTTTAATTTATAAAATTAATTGTATAGATGATAAGTATACTTTGATATATGTTAGCTAAAGACTTTTTATTATTTGTTCCGTGTACTTAGCTAAATGGATGCTTAGATTTATCCATTTCCAACTTTTAATTTCATTAAATAATCATATTCTTCATCATATTAATTTATTAAGCTTTTCTTTTCAACATCTTTTTCCAGAAAATTATTTTGCACTCCCATTCCATATTTAGCCTGGTGTCATTAAATTTACATCAACAATCTCGACTGCATATAATCATAGATGAATACATAACCTCCAACAAAATTACATTAACAGTTCACAGATTAATCAGAATCTAGAAATAGAAAACAACGGAAAACTACCGCATCCTTCAAAACATTCGCCGTCATCATTACGAAATACAAGCTCATTAAAATTAAGCGGCAATTCGTCACAATCATGGCGGCGACCGTCACGGCGCACCACAGTCTCATTAGTGCTCCCATCTCATTATTGAACTCCTCGATCCCACTTGCAGATTGATATTTGCTCGACTTTTTGTGAACCTCGCTTTTCTTTTGTTTCAATGTTGATTCTGAATAGAAATGCACTCTCTGAAAAACTAGAAGCTGTAAAATTGGTAGTTTAAGCAAAATTCATTATTAGATAACCATTAAAATCTTTAAAAGATGCCTCGTTGGTCGGTAAAAGTGTAATTGGGTTAGGAAATTCTGAGTAACAACTTGGACCCTGGACTCATGTCCGATTAATGGCAGTAGATTCACCCCTATGACGTACTTAGGTAGGTACTCACTACCTACTTACAAAATATGAGCGTACCAGGCACATTAATCTACCCCCTTTGTTTTGTGGGAAATTATCAAATAACTTCTCCCGGTCTGGGTGGAGCGGGAGGGCGTGTCAGACTTTTACTGACTAAAACCCACCGTGTTCCTTCAGTTGCCTGTGCCAAGGGCCACGGTATATCTTTCAAGCAATCCGCGACCCTGGCAGGCATCGGCCCTAGCGAACCCCGTCAGTTAGTGCAGACATCTCTTTGAAGCGCTTGTGGAACACAACGCGCTGTCGACCCGGGCCTGGTACTTACCGGACGGCGAGCTGCCCAATGCTCGCCGTCTGCCATCCCGCGCCTACGGTGGCCGGGAATCGGCTGTTGATTCCCGATGCCCAGGGCGTTCTCCTGCGGTGATTAGGGGCGTGAGGGCGAAAAATTGCCTCTCCCTCACGCGCTCCGCCTCCTCCTTCGCGAGCATTACTGCTTCGCAGAAGGAGGTGACAGCTTCCCATGCATAGGCTACCCCTTCTGGCCTCTCGAAAGTCGTAAAGGCAGATAGTCACAATCATGGCTACCGTCAGCGGCGTCAATCTCGTTAGTGCTCCCATCTCAGTATTGAACTCCTCGACTTCACTTGTAGACTGATATTTCTACTCCACTGCTCGACTTTTTGCGAACCTCGTTTTTCTTTTGTTTCAATATTGATTACGAAAATGCTGCACTAGAAAACGGTATTCCACTCAGAGTACTGATTTCAACGCACTTGGGCAAACCGCGCCTGAGCACTTCCACTAACCGCACTGAAACAAAATTTTGTAACGTGACTTATGAAAATTTATTTATTTTATTTATTTATTTTATATTTTTAGTTTTAGGAAAACTTACAGCTAATACATTTTAATATCTAGTACAATGCGTAAGCGATGGCTAATTACAAGCTTCCACTAACGATTAGTGTGGGTAACATAAACAAATACACGAAAACAGCGACGTAAGAGATAGGCAATATCTCACGCTCAAAAAATACAATAATAAACATAAGAAAAAAAAAATGGTTATACATCGAAAAAACAATTGTTCAAACTTTGCTTTACTTCCTTAACACTACTAGTAAATAAATCTAACTCAATATCCTGACACACCATATTAAAAGTACGACAAGCTCGTATCACGTACGAGTTCTGTCTGTAGATAGTTCCGACTTGAGGCACATGGAGAAGACGTGGTCTCCGAAGAAATGCTCCCGGTACACGAAGCCCGATCTTGCCCACCAACTCAGGGACATCAGTAGATCCGTTCGTAAGACTAAATAAGAAAGCAAGATCGGCAATTTTCCTTCGCTCGTGTAGAGGCAAAATATGAAATTTTTTACACCGACTTATATAATTCGGAAGATAGGTACTAGAACGGTATTGAATGTACCTCAAAAATCACCTTTGTATACCTTCAAGCCGATTAATGTATACATTATAATTTGGATTCCAAACCTGGGAAGCATATTCTAGGTGGCTACATAGCATTTAGATACATTTAAATCCAACCTGTTTCTAACGCAGTATTCGTGGAACCGGTCCAGATCATCCTGTAGTAAGCGTGCATCCTCAACAGTAGACATTTGACCCAAAATCTTCATATCGTCCGCATACAATAAGACTTTAGAATTAAGGAAACAAGAGGCAACGTCATTTATAAAAATATTAAATAAGAGAGGTCCCAACAAGGATCCTTGGGGAACTCCCGACGGAATGTACATAGCTCTTGACATATGCCCATTGAGAACCACCGTATAATAATTGGTTACAGATATAAACTTTTTCAAAATGTACTTTAGAAGACGTATTTAAAAAGTATTTAAGGATCTAGGCATTCGATAACTATTAATAGCAATTTGGAGTAGTATGGATTTGTGCCCGATTAATGGCAATAAGTTGTGCTTACAAAATTTGGGTTTCCTACCCTATATTTCCGGAATACCGATGGCAGTTCATGAATACCTTGTCATCTTTTCTGAACACAAATACAAACATATAATTATAACCTAAAGCTTTCTTTCCATGGGGAAAAGGAATATGTAAACACTAGCATTTCGCCCGCGACTTCGTCTGCGTGTATTCGTGCCAATTTCAAGTTTATTAACTCCAGCAATAAGATTTTTCATACAAACAAAATTCCCCCTTTTCACCCCCTTAAAGGTCGAATTTCCAAAAACCCCTTCTTAGTACTCCCCTACATAATAAAAGGAAGCCGTATGCAAAATTTCACGTTCCTAGTCCTTGCAGTTTCGGCTGTGCGTTGATACGAGTATGTCAGTCAGTCAGTCAGTCAGTTTCTCCTTTTATATATATAGATAGAAGATAATAGCAGCAGGTGGCATTCTGTAGTTTCTGAACACAAATACTGCACTGAAAAACTAATAAAAAAACTTACTATTTAAGCCTCTCCAATTTGGACTGCATTCTTCAAGAAAGCCATTAAAGTCTTAACTATCTCTCGGTTGACTAATTGAAATTAGTAACTTCTCCTGAAAACTGCTGAATATTTTAAAACTTCGTACTCTGTCTCTTAGCAGCGCTAAGTTTCTGGACTTTTCATCGGAGCTATGAAGGAAGACACTAAATTAGTTAGGTGTTTACCTTTCTACGGGGACTCAAAGAAATGACCAAATGAGGCTTGCTCAGTCTTAAAATAGCTCGTCTTTGAAGAAGCCAAGATATTTTTCTGTAAGGTCTTTTCAGTTGTGTGTGCTTTTTATAAGCAAAAGCATTGCACCGCATGTATAACTAAGGCGCCATCTCCACATGCGAGAATCGCGGCGATATTCTCACCGTGCCACCAAATTCTCGCCGCGATGATATCGCCGTGTGGAGTCTGCTTCGTACAGTTTCTATTAGATTTGATGCCTCGGTGTGTGATGGCGCCTTAGTATTAACTACTTCTACCTTTATGTGCAATGCCAAACGTAAAGATACGGGATTCAATTGAAATTTACTATAAGCCTTTGTATAACTAGATTGACTTACATCCACTTGCACAATAGAGCACTAAACACATTAGCGGTAATCTAATTTAAAACATGGTTCTGTTTTTGTCAATCTCTTGAAATTAAGAGAGACAGAATGAGGTTTTAAATATGATTGGCGATTATTCTCTATGGCGATAAACGTGTCCCCCCGCCCGCGCCGCGTGCCCGCGACTTCGACCGCGTGAATTTTTTTGTTCTCCCGACCCACCCTCTTAAGGGTTCCCAGCGTGATCGTAAATGGCATTTGGCCTTCCTAAAAAATAGGGCTATCAAATGCAAGAAGATTTTTTCAAATCTGACTGATAGTTTCTAGAGATTAGCGTGTTCAAACAAACAAAGTCTTCAGCTTAATTTTTACAGCGTCGTTTTGCAAATAAGAAAAAAAATAGATAGTAGCCGATTCTCGGAGCTACTCGATATGCACACAAAATTTCATACAAATCGGTCCAGCCGTTTCGGAGGAGTATGGTAACTAACACTGTGACACGGAATTTTATATATTAGATTATATCTATTATACGTAGAGCAATTTGCATTCAAAGAGGATAACTCATTAATCAATAATGATTAGTAAATAATTCACGAGTACAATTCACGCCATTTTCCTAATTGCTATAGTAATTACTCAATAATGATTACTGGATCGTTTGTATCGTGATAAACAATCATAAATGTCCGTCGCTCCACTCCGAACTGATTCACTTCAGTAATTAAAAAATCTGTTGTTTAAACCGTCATTATAACTGTGCAAGTTTTAAATGTTGGCAAAACATTAATTTCCAAATGAGAATTTCAGAGATTGAAGATTTTTACTGTCGCGCCATTTTGATATTTTTTTCAAAATGGCGGCTTCGTATGAAACCTATATAGATCGATAGCTGACATCAATGCAAATGGAAAATATAATGGGATTAATCCCCGTAAAGCGTTACGTTTCCGAGATATTAACTGTCAAAGTTGATCACGTGAAACCCACATTTTTTTGAACTTGCATACATCTTTTGCTAATGTTTTAAAATAATCACTCTGAAAGTTTTAAGTAATCACACATCTATGCAACAAGAAATAAGCAAGTTCAAAAAATATTGATGTCACGTGAAAAAAAAAGGCTAACATGTAGGTATGCCACGGACCTTCAAAGCCCTTTGAACTACCAATTTCAATGTCGACAGGAAGCTCGCTTAAAACTGCATCATTACATTATTCCTTCAATAAGTCTACACAAAGCCGGTAAGTAATAATTCCACTGCATGGCTCTTCATTGATGACAAATGGTAATCATCAACACGGATGGACCATCAACCAATCCAGGCTATAAGAGAGATTTTGTTATCATTCAGTATTCCAAACGGAGGTCAAGAGTCATTTGCTGAAAAATCAGCTATTTCATAAAATAGTGCAATATCTACTCGGTCAAAATGTATGGAACAGCATTTTTTTTTAACCGACGAAAAATTTCAACACTAGGTTACAGAATATTTTGAATCTATGGTAACAGGTTACGCGTCGATGTCCAGCACAGATGTCTGGTGTCATTGAAGTCGACATCAACTCCAACAATGCAACGCCAGCGCAAGACGTCTCGCCTTGCGAGGGCGTTGTCTTACCGAATTGATTTCTAAATGGCAATATTGCTATTACTGGTACCTAATTCAAGTTCATGGAGACTACATTTGAATGCCAGCAATAACTACAAACTAGTCTTCAAAGAAAAGAAGCCTAACCCTAAGATCTTGTTAGCGCTGCAACGCACTGCGAAATCGAGAGTTTTTCCCAACAGTCAATAGTAAAACTCTTTACCTCCATGTGATGCTTATCTGCCTCACAAGTACGCTTTAAACAATTACATAAAACACGTAATAACATACCCAGATAAGGAGCGATGGAAAGCTAATTGTGTAGGATGGGACTGAACGGAACAAAAGAACTGGTTGCGTAACTTTTAGGGTCTCCCTGTTGATAAAACGATTTGAGTAAAAGCGGTTCTTTGTATCCGAATTAGTGGTAATGCGTGAGGAGGGTTGCCATTTCCGTGGTGAAGGCTGTTAGCGTAATTGGTGCAGATTTGATGTGATTAAATTGGAAGGTATTGCCCGGGCGACCGTATTTATTATGATAGTGTAAGTTATCACTATTGATAATAATAATAATAAAGATTTATTATTCAACTAGGACTAGATTACGTGGCCAGGTAATCTATATTAATATTAAAGCTGAAGAGTTTGTTTGTATGTTTGACCGCGTTAATCTCTGGAACTACTAGTCCAGTATGAATATTTGCATGTGATAGCCCAATTCTCGAGGAAAGCTATAGATAAGCTATTTAACATCACGCTAGAACCCTCTGGAGCCGAGCAAAAATAAAAAAAAATCAGAAAGAACGCAAAGCGAAAACGAAGCGATAGTGTGGACGGGCGATGCGATGCGACGGGGTGGGTCGGGGAAACAAGAAATTTCATGCGGACGAAGTCACGGGCAGTAACTACTATAATGTAAAACACAAGCATGAAGTTTCTAAATCTAGTTAGTGGGGGGTGAGGGGCTTGTAGCAAGTAATAACAGCCACACGGGTCGATTGATTAGGTTAAGCTACGCTTGCCGCGGTTGGTCCTTGGATGGGTGACCATCTACATACCAAGATCCTCAGTGCCTCGGAAAGCACGTTAAGCCGTTGGTCCCGACTGTCATTCGTGGATCTTTGACAATCGTTACGGGTCGTTAGAAGCCCGAAAGTCTGACAACCTGTCTGGCAAGGCGGCCAAGGGGTTTCGTAATACCCAGTAACTGGGTTCTGGTGGTCAGATAGGCAGACGCTCCATGTAAAATACTGGTACTTAGCTGCATCCGGTTAGACTGAAAGCCGACCCTGACATAGTTTGGGAAAAAGCTAGGCAGATGATGATGTAGAGTGCCGTAGTATTCTCCTAGATAGGTAAAAAGTAACCTGTGTTTGTAACCTCTTCCGCCATAAAATTCTTGTGTCACAGTGTTAATTACCATACTCCTCCGAAACGGCTGGACCGATTTGTATGAAACTTTGTATGCATATCCAGTACGTCTGAGAATCGGCTACTATATATTTTTTTTTTTTTGCAAAACTACGTTTGCGGGGTCAGCTTGTTGTACTTATAATAATAATGGTTTCATACAAATTCATTTTGTTAAAATGATGGTGTACAAAAAAGCATATTCTACCAATCTATCCTCATTTTTTTTTTCATTCAGTAGCTGGTTTTGTTCGAAGTCTTGACGAAACATCAATAACCACAGTATCTCGGAACTAGTAATCAGTCCAATCACTTCCTAAACGTTTCTACCATCACCGTTATTACTGGGAGCATCAGCCGCATCGCATAACGTTCCATTATACTCAGTTAGCGCCAACACTTTCACTATCGGTGCTACTCTAGCGCGACAGCACGTGTGTGTCAACGACTGTTAGTAGCAAGAGGTGGAAAACGGGTTTCTTTGGGACATAATTATGTTTAAATGGTTTTCTTTTGCAGAGAAAAACTAATTATCAGGATCAGCAGGGTTATTGTATAATACACTTCATCATCTGCCTAACCTTTTCCCAACTATGTTGGGGTCAACTTCCAGTCTAACCGGATGCAGCTGAATACCAATATTTTATATGGAGCGACTGCCTATCTGACTTCCACAACCCAGTTACTGGGTAATACGATACCCCTTGGTAAGACTGGTTGTCAGACTTTCGGGCTTCTGACTACACGTAACGACTGTCAAAGATCCACGACAGCCGGGAACAGTGCTTAACGTGCTTTCCGAGGCATGGAGGGGTCTCGGTATGTAAAGATGGTCACCCATCCACAAGCGTAGCTTAACCTGATCGATCAACCTGTGTCGCTGTTATTGTTTAGCTACGGGCCCCTACGTTGTTAATTGTATAATACACTTACAAGTAGTTCAATAGCATTCATTGCGTTATTTACGTTGTTGAGTAGACAATTTTTTCAAATTATAAAGCAATGTATTAGAAATTGCCTTCAAAATTTTGATTCTGATTGATAGTGTTACTCAATTAGGGTGTAGAAACTTTAGAGATCGCTGACTTGACACTTTCGTCAATCTTCAACAATAAAGTTAACTTTATTTCAACCAGATTATATGTATTTAGAATTAGTCCTTCAAATTTAAGTTTAATTTTCTTCACCTTTTCACAAACTTATTAATAATTTTAATTCTATCTTCCTCTGGATCGTTAATGCCTTCATAATTCATTCGATAAACATCTTTAACTTTGAAAAATTGACAGTCGAATAATTTAGTCGTAACGCTAAATTGTCTTGTAGCGTACTTCTTTGGTATTCATGAAGCCTTTGCTCCATGAAGATTGAGTAAATATCCACTTGGCATTTAAACTCCGTACTAGAAAAAATCTTTTGAAACACGAGTCGCCTCTTAAACTCTGAAGATTTAAGTCTAGGATGAAAGCAAGAAGCATTTTCTACCATTTCCCACTTTATGCTAGCGTTTTTCGTCTCTCTCCTTAGAACTTCTAGTTATTTTTACCTTTTCTTCAAGATTTCGTATTTTTTCGAGTATTTCGTGTTTTTGGCCTAGTTGGAAGCTGAGCTTAAAAACCAGTTCCGATGTTAACCATTGCGTCATGAATTCATGATCTATTGAATATTCTTCATAATTTGGTAGGTAGAGCAATAGTTCAAAATTGACTATCAGTTTTATAAAAATAAGTCTAAACAAATGTAGCTAATGAATTCATAAAGTTCTGAGACACTTTTTTTAGTACCTACCTACGGTTATGATTTCAATTGGCTGCAAGGAGTTTTGCTAATTTATTCAACAAGTTTGTTACTCTTAGTTTGATTAAGGACCTCTACTGTTCTAGTGGACTGAGTTACAACATGTTATTCTGAATTGGCTCCAGTTCTAATGGAACCCAATTTATAGCTAAACGAATAATAATTTAACCCTAATCTTCAACTTAAAGTTAGGTAATCAAGGAAAATCATTTGGGCCTATACTGTATACCGCTTTTAATTATATTATTATCTCTCGATATTTTATTGACATCACATCATCATCAGTCTATTAACCGCATCTATTAACAAAATTACTAGCAGCTCTGACTTTAGCGCAAAAGCAAAATGCAGTGATCGAACAGGTTCGTCAAAGTTCATTCGTTCCCCATTCATTACTACAAAGGCCGTTGACTGCGGCGTAGTCGCCGGTCGGCCATATTGCTCCGCCATATTGGCAGAATTGACGCCATCTTGATTTATGTTGGTACCCCTGGCGACCACAGCTAACTTCAAGTCACAGCGGTTTTACGCGAACGTTACTTTAGTTATGTTTTGAACTGTTTGTGTATCGGCACACGGTTTTATAAATAAACGAATTTTGAATTTTTATCAATGGAACGAACTTGTTTATTTTCTTTGACAATGGAACAACGGTTTTTGTGTTATTTTTCTGTTATTAAAAGTGTTGTTAAGTGATAAGTGCGTATAATAATAACGTATTAGTGAAAGTTTGGTTATGTTGACAGTTGAACTCATTAAAGCAGTTGATTGTAGCGTGTTTAGTAAAAAAAAATATGTAATTAGGTAATTATTGATTGTGTGATTTTTGTGGCAGGCGTATCGTTACATGACGTGACGTGTTGATTTATTGAAACCTACCTCGCGAGATCTCGCAGAGCCCGGTCTTAGACCTTCAACCGTTTATGGCAATGATTCGAATTAATTTTGTCTCTTAGAGGCAGGATTAAGTTACGGTCCATTGATTTAATTTATGTTGGCTAAACGACTGTTTCTGAAGAAATCGTCTGCCATCGTAAAGGTGTCCAGAACTAAGTTTTACTGTGCTTTAGTTTCGTGATCTCTGCAATAAATTATGTACTTAAAATAGTTAGGTACATATTTAACGGCTGTCTGCCACTTGCTCCTACGTATTAAATAAAGTAATTTTATTTTTAAACGTGTTAATAAACTTGTTTACACATTCTTAATTAAAAACATTAAATAATTACAGAACAGCGGTAACCAAAAGGAACGTTAATATAATTGTGTTAAATAATAATTATTACGTACTTACAAACCTCGTAACAGTAATAATAATTGCTTACACAACTGAAGAACAAAAAACTGGACCAATAAGTACGGTCTCGCTGTCAATTAAAAGTATTCAGAGTATTTGTTTACTGCTCATCAGTGGCGTAGCTACGTGAACAGGGGCCCCCCGGTGCGGAAGAAAGTTGGGGCTTTACCTAAACTGGATAGGTTTTATTTTATCAAGTAAAAAATGTAAATACATATGTGGGTGTCCGCCTGTCCGGTACCTAATTAATGGATAATCTCTTAAGGGGTCATTGTACTTATTATTATGAATGAACAACTATGGGAACAACAACAATTATTAACAACTATTGATATGGGGCCAATCTGAAATCGCGAAAAAAGAATCAGGTGTTTCCTACATTTTGACGAGTTATGCGAACATAAATTTTACAACAAATAATTTATTATATTTATGTTCTAAAGGTGGAAGAATTTTTTTCCTAGTTCGAGGTTACATGATCAGGGGCCGAGGGGCCCCCTGAGCTTGGGGGCCCCGGTGCACGGCACCGCCTAGCCCTCCGATAGCTACGTCACTGCTGATCATTAAAAAGTCTACCCGCCTAGGCAAACACAAACAGCGTCCATTAATAGGTATTGTTATTAATTCATTTCACGAACACACTTCACGCCAGTAATCCCTGAAGGGTTAACCAGAAGGTGCACCTATAGTACACCCAAATTTCGCCAGCTATGATTAAGTCCCTTAAAATTGGGCCCATCAGGAATTTCAGCAGCACAGACTCTAGATTTGTACGCGGTTGATGACAATATGGTGAAGTGTGGATGTATGATGGTGATAGGTAGGTACACCTCTACCTAACCCCTCAGGGATGACGTAACATATGCCTGACGTAAGAAGTATTATAGGGGCTTAAATAATAAAAGCCGCACAAGTCGGTCGATCAGGTTATGCTACGCTTGTCGCGGTTTATCTGTGGATGGGTGATCTGTACATACCGAGACCCCTCCGTGCCTCGGAAAGCACGTTAAGCCGTTGGTCGCGGCTGTCATTCGTGGATCTTTGACAGTCGTCACGGGTAGTCAGAAACCCGAAAGTCTGACAACCAGTGTTAGCAAGGGGTATCGTATTACCCAGTAACTGGGTTGTGGAGGTCAGATAGGCAGTCGCTCCATGTAAAATACTGGTATTCAGTTGCATCCGGTTAGACTAGAAGCCGACCCCAACATAATTGGGAAAAGGCTATCAACATCTCTTCTCATGAACATCCGAGTGGGCATGTTATACCAAGAGAGCTGTTAGCTTGGCTAGCTAGCTGCTTCTTTGTGGAAAAGTTAGTATCAAACTCTACCTACCACCTACCTACCAATTGATGGGAAAGATCACTGAAGAACACCATATTGCCAATTAATTGGAACCCTAATACCGTCCGTATTAGAGTTCCAATTAATTTTTATTTGATTAATTATCCAAATTGATGCTGTCATTCGGAAGTTATGCGCGTGCAGACATTTCGGCGACTTTGTTTTATACTACCTATGTAAGGATAAAGCCTGTCTCACCACGATAAGTCTACAAAGATCTCGATATTGAAAACCATTAGGTAAACCATTCCATATTATTCTGTTTTACATAGTCCCGTAATGACTCAAAATAATTGATAATCCATCATTTAACGTAATTAAATAAATCTGTTTAAAGCTATAGGTTTTCCTGCGATGATAATTCTACAAACAGGAATATAACATAAATCATTAATGCAAACTCACTAACATTTACAAATTAATTAATGTAACATTAATTGAAATAGCCAATTTTCTGGCTGGGAAATTATGTGATCAAATTATGATGTTCATTCAGAGTCACACAGCTGCATTTTGCCGGGAAGTGTAACAACTGGCCTATGTTAACACTAGCTGACCAGAAAATCGGGAACTAGTGTGAATTAATTATCCCTCGTCCATATTATTTCGCAGGCTATTTCGGTCATCTCATCATCTGTTTGGAACTGCCGGTGTATTCTGTAAAAACGTCACAGTGAAAATTTTTGTGAAGTGAGCTTGAAATGAACTGTCATCCTACCTGATACTAGAGAATCTGGGAATTAACATTTTCGAACTCACTTACAGAATAGCACTGCAGATATCGCATGCACAAAATATCAAATCGTTAGAGCTACCTCATCAAGATTAACAAACAAAGTGTCATGTTGTCCATTTTGTAACTTAGGAGAGACTTTTGATTTTCACATCTGTCAATAAAATCTCGGTTGTCTCAGTCAGCTTTTTGGGTAAACTGTACTGTTTTATTCTATGTCTAAATTTACTTAAAGGTATTCCTGGATACTTCAACTTCATAATATACGTTAACCGACTCATACGAGTGTAAATTTTGGCCCTTTTGTACAACTTTAAAGTTCGCACATATCGCAAAACAAAGTTAGCAAAACTCAGTTCCCCACAAGCTTGCTAATATCCGTTGACCTACTACGCTACTAGAAATAATGACAGCTTTCATGTCCAATCGAATCCGTTTCCGGCAGTTAGTCAGTTGCAGCACTTGCAGCGCTTTGCAGCTTGCAGCGCTGATCATGTATTGTGCAGCGCTTCAAGTTGTGCAGAAACCATTCATTTGGCGCTTTGTGTAAACGTTGAAATTCGTTCGATCTCTTCTTGTTTGTTCAAAGTGCAAGAAATTGTGAAACATATTGTTATTTTGTTTGTAATATTGTAGCTTTTGTTAGGAATTTATTTAAGCTGCTGTTGCACAGAATACATGTAGACAACATTGTGAAACTACTGTTCAGTGTTTACGTTTAAATGTCAGGTCGCGTCGTAACTTTAAATAAGTTACGACGCGACCTGACATTTTGAGAATTATTCCAACGAATTAAAAAATACCAGCTACCTTTTCTTTATAGATATAAAAGTGAATTAAAAGCACAGAATATAAAGAAAGAACTACGTTTCGCAGCCTTTACGATCCAGTAAAGGCTGGAAGCTGTTTGAGTGACAAGTCTAAGAAGATGCTAAGATACGCATAATTTCACAACGTTAAACAATCGATATTTATTATAATGTCACAAGAAACAGTTCAGTTATAAATTGTCTGAATATTACCTAGTGCAAGACTCCGACACAGAACATTAAACTGAACGTGTAATCAATCTCCGTGAGTTCCCGTCCGATACGGAAATACAGAACAAGTTGAATCTCGAGTTCTCAATCTGGATGACATACCTATTAATAACTCAAAGCGTCCAAATAAGCACTTTTGAACTCGTTTTAACGACACTGAAATACGTATTCTGCTCTACAAAATCGCATCTGGCGCTCGCTCCAAGAACGGCGTTCGAAAATTGACATAGCTTCCTATTCCATTGCGCTGTTACTGCAAACTTTCCGGCGAACGTTATTCAAATAAGTACGGGGAAGCGCGATGTAATGTAAAATAAAACTCAAAGGAGTCATTTCTCGTTTAAAAGAGACGCCGCAGACTGACATCGGAAATTACCATTTTAATAGTATTCTTCGGAGTTCGACTTCCGCAACATGGACAAAATCAACCAATTTACGTAAATATCACAGGGATGCCGATAAAGGGCCCGTGAATTAACTCGTTTCCTCCATTTTTCCTGTTGCGTCGTTTCCTGAATTGTGCAGAAATTGATTTAGGAACAATTTGAACTTTTCGGGGTTTTGCTCAATATATAACAACTCAATAATTGAAAAACATTATCAATTGACGCGGTTCCATTGCTCACGCTTGGTGGCATTTGATGTAAGATTGTGGGAATACTGATTTGTAAATCTTCGGTGTTTATTTTGTCGTAACATTTAATTACTATACTATGTTATATTTATTTATTGCGTTTATATTCTTAAGTAGAAGTGGTCATTGCAGTAGTGGTTCAGCAGCTTCAGTATTATCAGGATTTTGCTGGATTGTAGTAGTTTGTCTTGGAGGTGGTTTGACATCGGCTTCTCTGATATCAGAAGACAGCCGCCACGCAACCATTGACCCAACTCTCTGCTAGAGTGATAGTAATCCACCAGTATCATTCACGACCTTTTCGATCGTTTCTAGTAACTTTGTAACAAAACTAGACGGTGCCATTTGCTGCGCCGTCAAACTTATTTCAGTACAGGCTTAAAATTATTAAGTCTAACCACTTATTTATACCATTATTTTGATCCAAAAATAGTAAATTCAGTAATTCGCACAACAAATTGCAATGTTTTGAACAATTGCGTAATGAGGACTATTCATAATTAATTTTACCTTGTACTCTAAGTATAATTACATAGTCACGAAATCATTAATTGGCCCCACAATTATAGCTGGCTTAATAAACCTATCTCGCATCATTCGAATTTGTTTTTGGTTCTAATCATTATGCGACTGAAGAAATCGTGCCTTGAATAATGCGATAGTTTTTTGTTTACCAAAATAAAGCATAAGTAGATGAAAAACAACCGTTTATTTTTTTCAATTGGAAGCCCATAATATAAACTGGCTAACTATACTATTATTGTATTCTTAATGTCACGCGAAGGAGGATAATACCCGGAAAATAGGCTGTTTATACGATATTGAAAAACTTTCTATAGAACCGATTAGATTTGAATGGGAACAACGTTTATCTATTCTAAAATAATTTGAAATCGATTACTAATACTTTCATGTGATGTGTTGCCGGTATACATTGAATAGAAGTCTGTGACTCTGTGCTACTAACTGATGTCATTACTCATTGTAGTCGTCATAGACAAGTGTCTATTAGCTATGATGATAAGTATGTCGGACTTCGCGAACTATGAATGCTATCTACTGGCCACATTTAAACGGCGTAGAAAAAAGAAGAAAGAAAAGTTTAATACAAAAATTACTAAGATATTTTATTAGAAGAAATTAATTGTGAAATAAACAAAAATAACATTTAACTTTTGATCAAATACTAAGTACCATTACTAACATCCTAAAATGCCCGCTCTTATATTATAGAATTGATTTCATGGTCTCGGTGGCCTTTGATCTCCCTTAATTATAATTGTTGTCACATGCATAAACCCTTAATAAGACCCTTGTAATTATAATGTGTCCCAACTTCCCAAGTGGCCGTATCTCGGAGCCATATGCCTTAATTACCACTAGCTTTCACAGCCGGATGGAGAGGAGCCAGAACGGCATTTGGTTCATTTCGATTTTAGTTGAAAAGGGTTAATTCGATTGTTTTGTGTGTGAAGACAAAATTCAGACTGCCCAATTTTTTTTTTTTTTCTAAATGGGAGCTCTTTGCCCCGGTAACGCCTGATGGAAAGCGATGGATGAGGTCTATGATGGAACGAGCGTTCCCAGAAAATGCCTGTTCACTCTTGATTTGATTTGAAGGCAGACGGACTTTTTTCTTTCTTTCTTTCTTTCTTTCAAACGTGGAGGAGAAGCGCTGAGTACGACTCGAAAAAAATCTAAAAAAACTATATAAGAAAAATCATTCTCAATTTAAAATCTTTAAGTAAAAGGATTCACACATAATATCACGCCTGTAAATCCCGAAGGGTTAGGGGCAGAGGTGGATCTACAGAACGCCCACATTTCGCCAGTTTTTAAGTCCCATGACAACCAGTCTTACCAAGGCGTATCGTAATACCCAGTAACTGGGTTGTGGAGGTCAGATAAGCAATCGCTTCATGTAAAATACTGGTATACAGCTGCATCCGGTTAGACTAGAAGCCGACCCTAATATAGTTGGGAAAAGGCTAGGCAGATGATGATGATGATTTAAGATTTGCAATTAGGTCTATTTTTGTAATTTAGGGAGAAGGTTTTGAAATAACTTTTAAAAGTAGAAAAAAACATCGGCCTCATTGATAGTTCGTTATAGTTACAAACCTGCTAAAATTTAACAGAAGGCTTTGCCGAAACGTTACGAAACGTAACAAGAACCCGGAACACATTGAAAGATAACAAAGAGTCAACGAATTTAAGTGCGAGGGGTCGCACACGCATTTACATTAGGGACCAAAGCACCTGCTACCTACCTGATCGACACATCACTATTGACTAGCTTCACACTGGTTCCAAGTTTGGAAACCGAGTGTTTTTTTTTTTTGTTTTGAATTTCGTAATTGGAACAACACTGAGGAAGTGTGCTTTTGTTATTTTTGCCTGTTTCTATGTATTTGATGTTTTTAAGAAGCAAGCAACTGAATGAATTCTATAAAAAATAAATTATTGCTTTATAAGATTAGTGGACACAGTAGCATTCGATTTCAAATCGATTACTCGTATTGGAACTGAATTGGTAACTGTACTTCAATTTAACTCTTGTTGGGCGTAGTTATGTCGACAAAACGTCCAACTTGAATGAATATTATTGGTGCCACTAAAGGACTTTTTTCATTATTTATCTAAAATTTAAGTGCCTAGCGATCAACGACCTGACATAACGAGGTCATTATGTTAGGTTGTTTACATCGAAGTTGAGAATTTAAACCGATTTGGGTCAACTAAATCTTTATCGCGTTGCCCTATTTGTACCGACTTCCAAAAAGGAGGAGGTTATATGTTCGACCTTATGTATGTTTTTTTTTATGTATGTTCACTGATTTCTCCGTCAACTGTGGACCAATTTTCAAAACTCTTTTTTTATTTGAAAGGGTGTGCTCCCGAGGTGGTCCCATTGTCATCAAATCGGGGTCTGATGAGGGAATCCCATGGAAATCGAGGGAAACCCTCAAATTTTGTAGGCACACCTATAGCGATTTGGATATTTCTTAACTCATGCATTTGCTCTCAGAAAGCACCATCCGGTGAAGTGGAACTGATGATGAAGACCACAGATGGCCATCGGAACTACTCAATAATAAATATTTCACGGGTTGCGATTCGATTAGGTGCTTTAATGTGGTTGTTAAGCACAATGCGTATCTTATCAATCAATGCGTATGTTATCTCGTGCCTCATTTCCAATATCTATGTTCTTCTCACGCTAAGAATTTGCGTTCTTCTAACAATCTTCTCCTACTCTGTCCTTCTCATACTTCTGACTTTGTTCATTCTTCCTTTCATATCCAGTCCATTCTTCTTTGGAATGCGCTTCCTCTTGATGTCAGGACGGCCACCAGTCGGTATGCATTTAAGCGGAAATTGCAAAGTTATTTTCAACACAAGTAGAGTAGTGTCATCTCAACATCTCTCTCCCTTGAATTTGTATATATATATATATTTATATATATATCATTAGTACATATTTATATATTTAGTATAGTATGTATGTGTATATAACCTATTTATGTATTTGTGTATCTAGTTTTAACAGGTTTTTTTTTTCTTCATTGTTCCTCTCAACTTAAGCACCTGCCATCTAATCTCTTCACCACCCTTGGTTGACTGGTAGAGAATGCCTAAGGCATTAAGTCCGCCTTTGTACCTTTTCGTGCGAAAAGTTTAAATAAATAAATAAATAAATGCGTATCGTGAAGTGGAGCTGATAGTGACTTCTCAATCAGCTCCAGTTCTCCTGGCTCTTACAAGGAGAACTCCTCAACCTTTATCGTCCCTGCATCGGGAAAAGCAGTATATTTTTTAAAGGTGATGTTAGAAATGTGATGTGGTGTTAGATAGATGAGTTACAAACTGGCCCACTAAAAAGTGACAAATTAAAAAACTTTTTTACAAAAAAAAAACAACTGACTTCCAAAAAAAATACTACAAAGTGAAAAATAACTTTAATTTCGGAAGTCGGTGTCAATAAACGAAAATGCGGAACCAACGACACCGACTTCCGTAATGAAAGTTATTTTTCACTGTGTAGTGTTTTTTTTTGGAAGTCGGTTGTTTTTTTTTTTTTTTTGTAAAAATGTTTTTTTTTGTTTGTCTAACAGTTTTTGATATCGGTAGAAATGAAACTGGCCGGTATTTATTAAGAGGAAATGTGGGTGGTCGTTTCTCCATAGAAACGCTCTCGCCTGCTTTCTTTCTGGTTAATGACCTTAGAGCAATGATTTTTTACAGAATAATAAATATTAATTACTTGTATGTCCCTATGTTTTCCTTTTTTTATAAACACTTACTGGCAGACCCGGCCACACATTGCTGTGGCTAAGGTTTACGTAATTATAAATTAATTAATTATTTATTATAAATTGAGATATAAATTATCCTATCTTTCAAGTTAAATGAAACTGCACACAGTGTGCAAAATTTTATTAAAATCGGTTCAGTAGTTTAGGAGTCCATTGCGGACTAACAACGTGACACGTAATTTATATATACTAAGATAACCCACAATAAATGTTCAAAATTGCGGAATTAAACCGCTGTCAACAGAGGCGTAGTGTAATAATAAAAATGTGTGTGTATTATTAGTTGTTAAATTTTACAACTATTACGAGTATATAGGAACGCAGTATATAATATCCTTTTTATTCAGTATAAGAAATTTATCTTTTAAATTGGTCCAATATTGGAGGAGGAATCAGGCGAGAGCCAAACCTCGAATTATGACTTTTTACTTTGGCTTTTTCAAAAGTCTCTCCGATTGCATTTTCTATTAAGATGCTCATTTTGTAGTAGGTAGTAGTACCTATAACATAACCTATTTGGAATAAAGGGATTCTTAGATACAGATACCAATGTATTTGGCGTGCTTTGATTGTTTGAATGTTGACTGCATCAGGGAATTAAAACAAGCGAGTTTTTGGTCCCTAGAGGGATTAGTCTGCCAGCAATCTGTCATGGTTATTAAACTCAAAATTCAGTGAGCTTGCTTGTTCCATAGGCGAAAACAAGGGTGGTATTTTAATTGTGATGCAATGATGCTTTTTGATCATTTAAAAGTTAAGTATAATTTTATTTGACTTTTTATGGTCTTAGGAGAAATATTAGTCTCCTGGCATCAGTGCATCAGTTTTGTATGCAGTTTGCAGTTTCCAGGATAATGTTTACGTAGCTTAAATATAGGGATGTGAAAAATAATCGATTATAATACAAAAAATACATTTTTTTCCCATAAAATCGATTTTATAGCATAAAAATAATAATCGGTAATTTTTTCACATCCCTCTTAAAATAGCAAGTACATATAAAAAGGATGAAAAACAATCATAGTTTATCACTAAATTAGTCCGCATCGGTGTCAATAGAAAAAGTGGCCAAAAGTCTGACAGCATTGCCACGTTCTATGGGAAAACTGACTCTTTGGCCAACAAAATAGGTCACGTGAAGAGTCGACCAACAGCTTGGCGATGTCTAGAAAAAAATAAGTTGGCATAAATTAAGTTTCCGATTTACATACAGACGCTAGCACATCAAGCTACTACAATCTGTCAAATTTCTTTAATAGGTTTTCAACTTTATGACTAGAGCATAAGGTTCAAAGTTGATTGGGAAAATTTTACAGTTTCGGGTAACTTCATATTCTGGCATCTATAAATACGGAACTGTTGCTTGGCAGCTATGGAAAAAAAACGAGTAATACATACGTAATAGTCCATAATTATATACTCGCCTTTCAACCAGTTCCTTTAATTAAAACAAGTCTCGTGATCAATTATATCAATGAAGTCTCAATAAATTCAATGCTGACAAATTGACTGCCAATATTACTTCCATACTAGTCGTAGCACTCCATTATAATAATGGCGGTGATCGTTTAAATAAATTGTTTTCCTTTTAAAAAAATAGGAATCTGAAGTATATCCGACGTACCTTAGCGAAGACAAATGAGGCGCTGACGGTGAAGAAAGTTTAATGTACAAAATACCAATACAAAATTAAATAAGCACATTAAGTGCCTGGCCGGAAATAATTTGGGACAAAAAAGTTTCGAATAGGTATTTAAATTAATTAGCAATTGGACAAATCTTAGCCGCTATCAGGTACTTAGAACTACAAATAAAGTATCTGGGTGCACTGTATTTTTCCTTAAAATTTGCTAGACAAACACGTTGCAAAAATCACGGGTTTTCGCATCAATCACACTTGTTAGGTATGAATGCTTGTCTGTTTTTCTACACTTTCTACAAAGATCAACAACGGTATTACAAATGACATGAGAAACTGCTTGGTCCATTAAAACAACACATAATTGGAAACTTAACTCCTGCCTTAGTGTTTGTTTACTTACCAAATAAGTCATAGCATAATCAGCCTATAACGTTCCCACTGCTGGGAAACAGACATCCACTCGTGAGTGGGCCTTAATCCACCACGTGGCCCAGTGCAGATTAGCGGATGTCAGATGTCTTCGAATTTTTGGTTCCAGGATATGCAGGATGGTGACACTTAACTTATTGTCCTCCGTATGAATTGTGTCGACACGAAAATCGACTGGTATAAATTTGAACCCTGTCAGTCAAAATAAATCTAAAAACATTTCATTTTTGTTGGTAGTGGTATCAAATTGGTTTTGGGTGCTACACGAGTGTGGAAATTGTGACTACATTGTTGTATTGGGTTCCTAACTTCCTACCTGTAAAACAAATGTAAGTGAAAGTTGTATGTGTTACTTCTTCACGTAAAAACTACTGAACGGATTTGAATGAAATTTGGCACACAAATTTAACCAGGATTAACATATAAGATACTTACTAGTTTTTTTTTTTTATAAAATAAAGCTAAGTAAATAAAATGTGAGCATAAAACATTGTTCAATTAAAACTGGAATTCCAGTAGAATTCTAAAATCAAGCAGCCGGACGTTCGATTGTTTTAATTCAAAGCGCTGCGCGCTGTCCCGCAATTTCGAATTTAGAAATAGTGCCGTTGCCTAGCTTCACTCGACATTCAGAGACGTAGACAACAAAAAAGTTTCTACGCCTTTGCTGAATTTGCACGTACGTACGTTTCCGATTTCTTTTTAATAGATTTATTTCAGCTCAAACTGGTTCGCAGAAGTAAAACAGTCTTGTTTTCTTGTTTCCCAGTCTCGTTATCTTAAAATTAAGTACACCTAATATTTATTTGATTAAATAATTTCGCTAAGCTGCAAAAATGGTTACAAGGTCTGCGGGCGTCATTCATGTATGTTATTGCTTATTTTACGTCCTATTAAGTACTAATTTGAGATAGGACTTTGTCTCAGGTTACCAGCAGTCCCGTCTCGGCTAAGTTGGCAGAACTTTCGTCTCATTATTAAGTTTCAAACTATGATTTTTAGAGGATCTCACGCAACTTAGCTAAGGCAAGATAGTTTATAGATACTGAGGCGGTAACAATATGCGACAGTATGATCTTATTGATAACGGAACTTAAGTGATATTAGAAGTCCTCAACAGCATAGTTTTGTCAAGAGGCAGTCATAAAATCTATTCCTAGTATCAATTATTCATAGTTTTGATAGTGGGCCACTTAAAAACCTTTTTTTTTTTATTTAAACTTCTTTTTTTTATCTTTGGACTTCAGCAGGTCTTACCGTTTATCGGCATTTTTTAAACCATTAGGTACTTAGCATAATCCTTACATAATACTTTCACAAGTAAGTAAGCCACACCGGTTCAATTTACTTATCTTTAACTGAATTAGTTAATTTTATTTATTTATTTAATACTTCAAGCACATAAATGTACAGAGGCGGACTTAATGCCATAACAATTACAAATTTAACAATAACAATAACAATTTAACAATTGCAATTTTACCCGATTATAAGCACTTTCATTATTGTAAATGTTCCAAAAACCTCGATCGGAAATGCAGAGAATCATGTAACTTGCACATAACAGTAGTTGTTACCTAACGTCTAGGTATCTCAAACGTGAGGAGTTATGTCTATGAGACATAGTTTAACCTCGTTCACTGGCAATGTCCAATAAACTAAATGAATGATCGATCTCGGCACAGTTGTCGGCACTTGGCGCCGCTCGCGTGCTCTGCGTCGCCGTAAATCAAGCGCCGCCAGCACGAACATTGCGAAAGAATCAATACCAACTGTAATAGCAATGCAAATTCTATAATACTCAGCATTTCAAATAAACTTCTCATTGTGTCCTTGTGATTTATCTCAGAATTCACGTCACAACAAATCTGACTCGTGAAATGCGTATGCCAAACAATCATATCTTATCAAATCAAATGATTGTGCAAATGAGAACAGTTTATCAGACGAGCGCGTCGCTCCGGGCTACTGCGAGGTCTCAAGCAGCCCTACCATTTACCACGTTGTTGCAGGCCGCATTCGACACTCCGACGCCGAACCGAGTGAACGTCGGGTAGGAAGCGACTCACGTAACTATCGTTAGTGAATAGAGTGCGCGTAGTCGATCGTGACGTGCAATGCCCAGGGCCCAGTACGTCCCGCTACCCCTCACAGGGCTATGGAGACCCTCCTCGACAAGTTCAAGAGGGAGCAAAGTGGCCTACGACGCTCCAGATCCGTCCGCGCTTCCCTCCGATTGATCGGCAACCGCTGGCGGTCTAAGGACGAGGAAACAACAGCTGATGATATTGAAAAGATCAAAAGTAACGGAATATTTTTCACGAAGCAGATCTGGACGGAGAAGGATTACGACGTAGCGTATACGGGTATCGAAGGGACGTACAAACCAAAGACACCAGCCATGGCCAAGCGGAAGCCGGAGCCACCTAAGCAGAGGAAGAAAAGTGGAGACATCGATTTGAGTTTGAAGCCGCAGAGACCAAAAAAAGTGGAAAAGAAGTTCAGTGATTTGTTTTCAAATAAGAAACAAAAGAGTGTGTCGGCTAAAGACTTGATAGTACCGGAGAAGATACCACCCAAAGCAGCGGCACTCCTACATATACATTCACCGGAGAGTGATAAAATGAAGAAGAAGTTGAAAGGGATGGGAAAATCCGAGTCGGCGAAGTCAATGTCGGAGTTGATGTCGCACAAGCGCGTGCGCAGGGGTTCGGAAAGTGACATGTGTCCGAACCAGTCGCGCGGCTGCGTCAACCCTGCGTTTGTGTACAGCACCCCGCCGAAGGACAGGAAGATGCCGATGTCACCCACCGCTTTCTTGAGTACGTATTTTAATATTTATTTTCCTCAACTAACTTTCTTATCGACCGCGCCGAAGCTAAAATGAGACTAAAAGTCAAACAAGAATCATTACAGTTTGTCAGTTTTCGTTTGCAGTCCCCCTTCAGTTTGCTCAAGCTGTTGGAAAACTCATTGTGTGTCACAGTAATCATACTGAAGTGTCACTAATTAAACACTACAGTACGTGCGGTGCACTTGTACTGTGATTAGGAGATATCATTCGAGTACCCAGTGCTCAAACTAGTATCTCGTTTATAGACTCTTGTATGTCATTATTATTGCATAATAATGGTGTATAGACGACGACATATCATGCTATACATTTCCAGTTTCAGCTGACCTCGCATTGTATAGACTTTTCGTACAATCAGAAGTTAGCCTGTACTGGAAATGTATAGCTTGATGTGTAGCCCTGCGTACCTACTCCCTCGTAGAATTAAATTCCATCTGATGTCGTCGTGCGTACCTTTTATTATTAACGAATATTTTTATTAACGACTAAGTTTCTTGTTTGAGTTTTCTCGGAATTTTCTTTTTAATTTATAGCCTAATAAATGTGTCAGTGAGACTGCCAGTACAGCAGTGCGATTCTGTAACCATCTCACCGTGAAAACTTAGGTGAAGTGAGCGTGGAGTGAGCTGTCAGTGTCATCCTGATGCTAGGGATTGATACTCTTGACAGCTTACTTTAAGCTCACTTCACCTAACTTTTCACGGTGAGATTTTTCCAGAATCGATCCGCAGTTAATAGCTTTTCACGACTAAGGTACCAGTTCTTAATGAAATTTTTGAGGCGCCTTGATAGCTGAAAAGGAAAAAAGCTCTTTTCACTCCGAAAAATTAAACTCAACATGGAACGCCGCCTCACTCCTTTAAAATACGTTGATAAACAGGCTTTCAAGGCTTTATTTTACGCATTTTCTAAATATGTCTACATTGAGTTATTTTATTCAATAAAAATTAACATATTCTGTTGAATTTAAATCAATGACGTCAAACGTTAAACTTGACCTGTATATTAAATTTACGCAAAAATTTTACCGTTGACATTTCGTTACGCAAGTTATACGATACACCAATTATATTTTATTATTTATTTCCGCGCTTTCTTAATTAATTTCACCTAAAATCTATCTGTGCGAAAACGTGCTCAAACGCTCCTTACAAAATCACTTCGCAACACTCAAATCGATTTACATAAAAGTTTATACGGGGAATTATTAGAAACCTGCAATCAACACAGCACTATTATTCGAGATATTGTTATCGAGACTAGAATGTAATGTTTTAAGTAAATCAGTACAAATTACAGTTTCCTTATCTTATCCGGACTAAGGTGCAGGCGAGGTGGGTTGGACTCTAAGCAAAAACAGTAATGCATCACAGACACCAAGTAGGTGTATCAATAACGTAATTTCGCAGAAATTGTAACAGGTTCCGAGACAACAGGTAATGCGTTTAGTTCGCTCGATTAGCAATGTAACGTGCGCAAATAAGTAATCAATTTATTGTTGTTTTTTTTATCCCATTAGAGTTGTCGGAATCGCTGGCGAAATTAGTATAATTTGGTTTTTTTTTCACCGAGTTCGGTGAAAAAAAATGTTGATGAAAAAAAAAAACAAATACTTAAATTTTAATTTCGAAAAATTCAAAAAAGGTGTCTCTAAAAAGTCTTTAGCACAAAAAATAAAAGTAATCTTAATGTTATTACCTACTTAAAATGGTAATAATTGAAAAACAATCAAACGAAATTAACACCATTCATTCATCTGAAACACTTAACTACGAATTACGGCCATGACTGTGAAAAATCACTAATCTGGCTTTATAATTAAAATTAAACCGAAGATTAGTGAGATAATGACTCAAATCTCTGTCTCGTTAGTTGGTGTTATCCGACAGTAATTAAACAATAAACTTTGATCTTCGTGCTTCTCTTAGGATCACTTTAAGCACTTTTAAAGAGTTTTTGTTCATGTAAATATTATTTCAAGCTCTTTGCAAATAGCCCAGGATTTATGGTATTTTAGCACATTGTCGGAATACTATATTGCTTTTTTCATCATTAAATCTGCTTGTCAGAATGGATTACCTCTCAATTATTCAGTTTAATATAGGAAAATAAAAATAAAAAAAATTAAGGTCAAAGGCACATTCATTCACTCTTCCTTCTTCGTTCAGTCTATCTCTCTGTGGAATACGCTCCCCCAAGAAATCAGGATGGCAACCAACCGATTATCCTTTAAAGTTAAGGTTCGCGAGCACATTCGTAAGAAGCTGGCAGTATAATCACAACGGTAATATTTTCTCATTGATTGTCTTATTTATTTTAAGTATATTCATGTATTTATGTATATTTATTTGCGCTTAAATTCATATAATTAGGTATATATTATATTTATAGTTTTAATAGGTTTATATTTATCTTTATATTTAAAATATTTATTCCTCAATTTTCATGGTTGCACCTATCACTGTTTGTCTCTGTATCATCCAAAGATTAACTGGTAGAAAATGCTTATGGCATGAATTCCGCCTCTCTCTCGTAGTACTTGAAGTATTAAAAAAAAATCATTTGCAACAGTTTCATAATCATAATCATAAAGTTTATTTGTGAAACAATACACAATAATATACAATAGGTCATACATACAGTTTCATTTATTATAATATTATTATTTTATGTGAACCGAAAAGATGCATAGTAAATAATTAGGCAAGTATTTCTTTATTATGCCATTTTGAAGTTTTAGTAAATAAAATCAGCAAATGTGCAGTTTTATGCGATTTAGGCATGTTAGTGGTGTGTGAAATTGCCTACAGTTGAACAACGAGCACCCAATTAGTCGATTTCGTATTTGACTAAATGGCACCTTATTGGTTAACGTTAGCTTTTAATTTGAATCCCAACAAATCCTTATTACGATTCAGAATTACCTAATCCACATCGCACCAACACATCGCACCAATGAATATTAAACTGTAAAAAATATCGATGAAATCGATTGCCTGGGGCGCAGCGTATACAAAAAAAAAACAATAATTTAATCAATTTAAAAAAAATAACTACTTATATAAGTGACACCAGTTTAAAAAAGGAACACATTTTCATAGAGCAGAGCAAAAGTTTGTAGGTATAAATGCTTTTGAAAATCGAACAATCTATATCAATGGATGCATCTCACGATAGAACGTCTGTTGCAAACATCCATCAGACCATCAAACATCACACAGATTTCTATAGCACGGAACGGAACCTGCTCGTTCAAACAAATGCGGATGTTCTTTATTCTTGTGTATTGCTTAATCAACAGCCACTATAAAGGATGAAAAAGGGAAAAAAACAATCTATTCTCGATCCATGTACGAGTATTGTCATATATTTATTATGCCTGGTTTGTGTGTCTGTCTGCAAGTTCAGGTCAGGTCAGCTTGAAAACGTAGAACTGAATTTTTCTTATGTATTGCACTTTCAAAAACATTCATTTTAAGAATCAATTAATATACTTCCAGTCTTCTAGTCGAATGAAGGATTGCTGTCGTGCGTGTGCATTGTACCTACCTTATCAATTAAAAAAGTCAGTTCGCCGTGAACGGATCATTAGGTCTGTTGCAAGTGCTAAAATTATGAATTTTTCGGTAGTAAACCATTATTACTTAACACCCGCATAACTAGGCAGTCATTAACTATTGTTTAATAACTAGTTATCTACATTTTCCTTATTTTATATAGCAAGTTACTTGGAAGATATGGGATTTTAACTAAAATATACATAAAAAGTAGTAGAAATACGATAAACGGTTAACGATAAAAGTTAATCGTTTAGTTTGTGTATAAAAAATAGTTTATTTGTCAAATTTTAACTTGTCTGAACACCTGTATCTGGCACAATACATAATCTGCATTCGCGATTTATTTACCAAAAATGTAAACAAATAAGTATGAGTTTATGGAAAAATAGCTTTAAATCCTACACAATAAAGTTCAGTTAAAGCTACAACTTCAAAAAAATTTATAACTGTTTCAATTGTGCTAGTCACTCTGAAATCAACTTAATTATCATTAAGATAAAGTTGATATTTGTTTAACTTGTAATTAATATAAATTTGAAACAGAAGTTTGAATAGACGATAATATCATTAACTTAACATAACACCTCGCCTGTATTTCCTGAAAGGTTCGGCAGAGTTGTACCTTTAGAACAACTACATTTGTAATAAAGGGCGAGCCTATTGTCACCAACTGGGCACGATTAAACCAGATTCCGGGACCCTAATTGCGTAACACACTATCAATCGGAACCTGAATCATTTTGAAGCAAATAGCTAATCCATTGCTTCATAAGTTCGGAAAATTTGTCTGCTCAACTCGTAAATAACGCAATGAATATTGTTGAACTGTCATAATGAAACCGATTCCGATTGATTATGTGTTACGCAATTGTCCCGCTGCTATTGAGACATTCCAAATGAAAAAAAACCCAATTACACTTTACCCGACGCGGGAAACAAACCCAGGAGCGCTTGCGACCACCTAGACTAACGAGGCAGTCATTTAATAATTTATAGATATTTCAAAATATGAGATTAAAAACTAAAAAATCTTATTAAAAATGCAATGCATTTAATATTGATATTTTATTGGTCGCGCCCGATTTGACAGTCGAGCGAGACAGTGACCGATGTTGTAACCAATTACGTTAGCAAAATTAAATATTTTTTCCTGCATTATGTAATTCCTTCACCTCTTCCTATTATATTTTTTGGTGTACATAATAAAGAATATTCTATCTTTCTATCTATCTTTTCCTATGAGGAGCATTTAAAATATTTGAATCATATTTGTATTTGGCATACGGTACAGATAACTTGAGGCACTAACACACCCCGGACACTCCGTACAACGCGCGCAAAATAATTACCTACTACTACTACATAGCCAAATGACGTTGGTACACGTGCAAATGTGTGCGTAAACTCTAGTAGGGTTGGTTGTCGTGCGGAGCGTAAAAAAATGGCGGGAACGACGACGACGCGACTAGAAAGGACTAGTTTGATTGTTTATCTAATTAGTCGGGTTCGTAATGAAATAAAAATAATATTATAATAGTTAGTAATAAATGTAAAACTTTTGATTCGACTCGTTTGAGACTTTAATTTCGGAAGTCGGTGTCTTTGGATCTGTATTTTAGTTTATTGCCACCGACTTACGAAATTAAAGTTATTTTTCACTTTGTACTTAGTGTTTTTTTGGAAGTCGGTTTTTTTTTGCTAAAAAGTTTTTATTTCTCGCTTTTTAGTGGGTCTGTTTATAAAGTATCTAAGTTACAATAGCCTAATGTCAACTTGCTCATCGCCTTGTACAAAATATTGCTTTTCCCGATGCAGGGACGTTAATTGTTGAGGAGTTCTCTTGGTACTCCATCATCAGCTCCATTTCACCATTCGCATTGTGACGAGCATAAATTGTGCTTAGCAAACATATTAAAGTAATCGAATCGCAACCTGTGAAATACTTATTATTGAGTAGTCCCGGTGGCCATCTGTGGTCTTCATCATCAGTTCCACTTCACTAAATGTTGCTATCCCAGAGCAAATACCCATGCAAATAAGGTGCTTAGCTAAACATTGCTTACACTAAAATATTTTCGTTTAAATGACCTACTTAACTATAAATAATCGGTTATTATATCGCATGGTATTAAAATGCGATATCTTACAAACATTTATGTAAATACAAATTCGGAAAAGCATCACAATATCGACCCATCGTGATTAAAACTCAGATAAAACTTTTAAATCGCAAAATTGTGTGTTCGTGTCAGCAGTACAGAGCTGCGGTTCTTTGTGAGCGCCCCTAGCTAATGAACCGCCGATAATGTCGCGGATGTGCGGGGTGAGGTGCGGTATCTGATGTCAGCGCGGGGTAGGGAGTGGCCATTCTGTACGAAGTACTATTAGGTATTCTGTGGCACTAATCTGTAATATTGGCATCAGTTTGCAGTTTCCATCAGATGGAATTTAATTCAACGAGTACGCACGGCTACACATCATTCAAGTCAATACATAACCAGTATAAGCTGACTTGTGATTGTACGAAAAACCTATACAATGCGCGGTCAGCTTAAACTGGAAATGTATAGCTTGATGTGTAGCCGTGTGTACCAGTGAATTGACTCTATATTCATTTTCATTGGATCGACCTTATACCAAATGAGTGAGAAATTGACCGATTCTTTCCATCTAAACATTTGACAACGGGATGAAATAGGCTATCTTGATGACATTTATTTATCAATAAGAGCTTTAATTTTGCCCACACCTTTTCGAGGGCAAAATTAAGTTTTAATAAAAACAGTAATAGAAAATTTATTCAGTTTCCTTCCTATTGTTGAGCCATCAATCAACTCATCAATGTGGCAATATCCTCAAATATCACTGACCACAATGACGTTAGGGTGAATGCCTCATTAATTATTAGGAGATTTACATTTATTCCGCAATATACTCACCTACTAAGTAACGCCAGCACATCAAGCTACCCGAAACTGTAAAATTTTCCCAATCAACTTTGAACCTTATGGTCTAGCGACAAAGTTGAAAATCTATTAAATAAATTTGACAGATTGTAGTAGCTTGATGTGCTGGCGTCTGTACAAGACAAAAAAGGGATAGAAATCGGAACACAATTCATTATTTTATAAGACTAACTGAGATCCTAGCCCATCACTGCTAGAACAAACGAAGGTTAAAAAGGCATTTTTAGTCCCAAGACTTCTGTTATTAAAACATTTTATAAATGTAATATTTACAGAATTAACAGACATAGAAACTGACGATTATTTAGGTCATGATATCTATTTCATTGATTTCCTATACGTTCTTGAAAGTTCAAACTAAGTAATGTATTTTTTTTATAGTAACGGAAGCTTCATAAAATTATGCAAGCAATATAAAACAAGAATTTATGCGCAGAACAAAATAATAATAGGCTTGATTCGACTACGAATTAAACTGTCTTATATTTTGCTGATAAATCTAACAAAGAGCCCATTGTGTTCGTAATTCCCATACGAGTGAAAATGTTTGATTTTCCACGTTATTATTATCGCCTATTAACACTTTCTGGTATACACTGAAATGGTTAGTATAAGTACCACGAATAACCTATTTTTTTAAACGTTCCTGTTGAAGCTGTTGAACAGAAAGGAAGGAGGTCAAAACTAATTCAACATAATTACACTACCGGATTCCATTTATAAAAATTACGTACCTAAATAATACACGAAAACATGTGAAAATCGCAAAAACAACTCCATTGACATTTGCCAAAAACGAAAAACATTCGAAAATGGAAAGTAGGCAAAAATATTTAAATTAAAATAATGAGGTTCAAACAATAGAGGATCGAAATACTTATCATTCATTGCATACTTGGATGTAATTTGGAAACATAATAACTCTTTACATAATAACCAGATTGAGAATAGTTGGTGAGAATTTCGTACTAAGTAACAGTTACGAAATGTTTTAAGGAAAGCTGAGACATTGACCTTTTCTTGGAATCGCTTAATGACCAACAAATTTAATCATGGCGCGTCTTTTGTAGCTTCTTTCTGTAGGCTTTATCTAGAGTTACAGTATTTACAGTGTGGTAGGAGGGATAATCTGATGTAGTCGCTCATCAGTAAAAACATTAGAAAAACAAAAAAGGTTTTTTCATGAAAGCATAATTTAACTAATTAATTTAACCCTTTGCAGCCAAAAAGCCTTTTTAAGCATAGGAAAAAGCACATATTTGTTTTTTACTTATTTTTCTAACCCTTAAAATCATAAATATAACACATGGCATGTGTTTATAATGTAGAGCTACCTACGAGTAAAAAAAAGCCCTGCTTTATTAGGGTAAATTCAGCTTTCCATACAAAAATAATAAATAAATAAAAAATAAATATGCTTTATTGACATAATGAAGGTGTTACATTTTCAATTGAAGCACTTGACTCCTAACCTATGTGGTACCTGTGTTACACGAGTCAGTATCCTGATATCATCACCCGTGTATGTTTGTTTGCGTGTGTTTTACTATTTCATACAAAGAGGATCTATATCTATTTTTTTTGACCCCTTTAATAATTGTAATCTACTAAGAAGCCCTGATAATTCTGCACTTCATAACAGCACCATTTTTAATAAAGATGAATTTTTACACCCATTTTAAAAGATCTATAAAACTCATCAAGCGACCGGAAACTAGATCACAAAGTCGAATACTAATTTCGTATATTACCAATTCAAAACACGCTGCCACTGATTTGATTACTTTCTCTGAGATATTTTGTCATAGCCGCTGGAGATGAACTTCCGTCATGTAATTTGAATCGAATAATTTATTCATTATTCGATTAACATACTTAAATGTTTATCGATCTTCTGTCAAAACGGTGAAGGAAGACATCGTGTGAAAACCGTCATGTCTTATCTTAGAACCAAAAATTCGAAGTCATGTGACATCTACGAATCCGCACGCGTGGTGGATTACAGCCCACACCTCACGAAGAGAGGTTGCCTGTGTCCCCCAGCAGTGGGAACATTACATGCTTTGCTATTATCGATGTTATAGAAAAATGTATTGTTTGTTTATGGTGTGTAGGAAATTATGCAGAGATACGAAGTTCATGCTTCTTTGACTTACATTGCCATGAACTAATTAACTTCATGAGCCATTTTGAAAAGATTCATCATCATCATCATCTGCCTAGCCTTTTCCCAACTATGTTGGTGTCGGCTTCCAGTCTAACCCGATGCAGCTGAATACCAGTATTTTACATGAGGCGACTGCCTATCTGACCTCCACAACCCAGTTACTGGGTAATACGATACCCCTTGGTAAGACCGGTTGTCAGACTTTCGGGCTTCTGACTACCCGTAACGACTGTCAAAGATCCACAAATGACAGCCGGGACCAACGGCTTATCGTGCTTTCCGAGGCACGGTGGGATCTCGGTATGTAAAGATGGTCACCAATCCACAGACCAACCGCGGCAAGCGTAGCTTAACCTGATCGTTTTGAAAAGATTATGGAAAGAAAACGATGGATGGACTGAAAGACAATATGGCTAGAAAGGACAACTATTAAAGAACTATGAAAGAAAAAGACATAACCATATTAAAAAGTTGAGAATTTTGAAAATGACACTGATTATTCAAAAGTAATTTACAAAACTATACTTAAAACGCCTACCATCAAGAACAAGCATAAAATATCCGTTGAACTAAAATATTAAAATCCTCTTAGTTAAGAAGGGTAGCCATCTGCGTTTGCCATTAGTGTTAAACTAATTTGAGAACTAAATTGAACTTCCACTCAACCTAGTTAGTGAGGTGTCGACTAACACATGGTCTTAAAGCCGGGAACACACTAGACCTGGACGGAAAAGTATTTGGACAAAACTGCATTTTTCATTCGCGGTGTGATTGTGGGTTTTGGTCTCATCGACTTTATCGGTGCAAGCCGAATTGACAATCTTTTTACCTAGCATCCTTTTTGCATTTCCCTTTTTTTATTGTCATCTTTATTTTCCTGTTAGTAATCAATAAAAGACTGTGTGTAGGTACAGTTTCTTATACCACTTTTATGGAACTGCTAATTTCTGCCGCACTTGTTTCCAAACAAAGCTATTTCGTTGAATTGCGTGATCGTTTTCTGAAACTATTCTAGTAAAGGTTTCGTTTGAAGCAAATTTATTTGAAGCATCGATTGAAAGGGACAAACAATGTCCATTTCAATTCAATCGATGCTTTCAATAAATTTGTGTAAAGTACCTACCACTTGAATGAAACACCAACCGATACTGACACCGTAAATTTCAGTATTATTAATTACTATTACAAATAGGTAATCACATCACAAATAATACTTGAACCTAATTACGTATTTGACACGTAACTTTTTTAACAGAATTGGCGTACCATAACTTCAAAGAATAATGTTTGCATAGAAACTAATGAGTCTACAGCTTTATGACTGTGTGTAGTCACACACAGATTTAAATGATGATGTCGCCAATTAAAAAGATCTAGGTAGTCCGCACAATGACCAAACTCAGAATCGTGCTACCATCTCAGTTGCAACTATGATACTGCAATGGAGCGACATGCTAGAATTTATAACTTGCGGTCAGTTCTTTAGTCAAAATATTTTTTTATTTTTTGTGGCCAGTGAAGTGATTGGATTGGTTTAACTTTTCGGTGTCGGTCAATTTCGACCAGTATTTTATACGGGCGCGTTCGGTTTAATGTTTTTGATTCCAATTAATACGCCACGTTTTGTTATCGTTTATTTTATTGAAGTGTTTGTTAGTGCTAGCAATTAAGTTTTAAAAAGAGTGTTAACGTGTTATTTAAATGGTTTTATGGGAAGCAAAATGCTAAATTTCATGCTTTCTCAGAAATTAGAAAATGATTTTAAAGCGAAATGTTTACGTGTGTTCGTGAGTTATTTTAATTAGTAATAGGTACTTGAACTTGTGGCTAAATTTCCCACTGGATCTGCGGAGATGCATCAGCGTGCGCACATTAAAAATTATAGTAAAAACTTTTGTATTTTAAAATAAAAAAATAAATAATCTGTCAAGTGCAATCACTCGCACGACCGGTGACCTCCCAGGGCTACCACCATAAACAACACATGCGTTCCAGCAAAGGTCACAGCTTACACAGCCTTCTCACACTCAGCATAATATTAATTTGTTCGCTTTATTCGACGCCAAGTTCCGCATCGTCGTTGTTCCATGATCCTTCCGCGTTATGTCCAATACAAACGATTTACGATGCATCACTGTTGCTTTCATGCGGTTTTTTAACGCGTTAAGTAATGGTTACCCACGCGATGCATCGACGCACGTCAATGGAGACATGAGTTAGGGTTGGCGAGGCTGTTCTTAGGTAAAGGTGGGAAACATGTGGCTTTTTACCATGGCCGTGGTGGTAATTGCTAACAAAACAACAATTTTAGTCTTTCATTATTATTCACTCTGACACTTTTCCAATAACTTAAAGATTTACTATGAACTAAGATAAGAATTTCAGTTTTGTTTTCCATTAAAAATAAAAGCCATATATTTCACCTTAGGCAGTGCTTACTTTTCCCAAGCATCTATCGAAAATTCCATCAATGCCTAGACCAATTATCTTAAATCTAAACATTCTACCTATCTACACGCAAAAAGAAACATTCTTCAAGCCTACGTAACTTAAAGGAAATAGAGACACATACCTTTGCCTAACCAGCGTAATTACGCTTCCCAACCCTCGAGTGATTGGAACTATAATGCATGCTACACAATCATGGGAACCTTTCACCTCGCTCCGTTCTGGGAGTTTGCTTCGTGACGCTTTCCTTTGTTTACGTTACGTTATTTTGCGCTGGTTCGCTTTGAAGCGTAATATTTCGAGATATTTCGTGTTTTAATGTACGTAATTTACTGCCTCGTTGGTCTAGTTAGTAGTCAAAGATTGGGTCCTAGGACATCTAGTTTGGATCTCCAGGTCTTGGAAAGAAAAGTGTAATAGAGTTTTTCCATCTGGAATTTCTCAATAACAGTCTGGATAGTAGGTACCGGTTGATTTGAACAGGCAAGGATTTAAACGATTCTACTTATGTGGCGTTTTTGTCCAAGACCTTGTTACGCTGGGGCAAATAATGTCATGTTTTGTGACTGTGTCAAAAGAGTAAAGAATATTATTAAAAACGAGACATGGGCAAAGCAAGCAGTTAAGCAGCATGTTTTATATTATTTTAATTTATTGACACAAGTTGTCTAACAAGTTTTTTTTTTATATATAAACAAGGTAATTGCTTTGATATTTTAAATTGCGCCATACCATTTAGGTAAGAATTGTATTTTATAAAGAGAAAGTTGACATGTGTTTGCAAAATAAGCTTTCGTCTAATCATGATGACAAATGCTGCAGAGAATTATCTACGTATGTTGTATTTTGATTGGTTCTAAACAACCACATTTTGTAGATACCTACTGATTATAAAAATATTCTCGTCAACACTCGTCCATTTCATTTATTATCATCAAATGATATGTTATTCTGAGAATTTTATAAAATGTTGAGGAATAATTAGGAATTATTTTATTAAAAAATTCATGAAAATAAAATGTGCTCTTCATCATCTGCCTATACAGGGTTATTTGTAAAACACCAGCAACCTCTTAAGAGGTCATTGTACTCATCGTTATGAACAACTTTTACTATGGGACCAAACCTGAAATCGCGAAATAAAAATCAGCGGTTCCCTACATTTATCTTCGTCTATCTCGTCAAAATGTAGGGAACAGCTGATTTTTTTTTCGCAATTTCAGGTTTGGTCCCATAGTAAAAGTTGTTCATAATGATGAGTACAATGACCTCTTAAGAGGTTGCTGGTGTTTTACCAATAACCCTGTATAACCTTTTCTCAATTATGTTAGGGTCCCCGTCTAACCGGATGCAGCTGAATACCATGTTTTACATGAAACGACTGCCTATCTGACCTCCACAACCCAGATATTGGGTAAAAAAATCTATGGATAAAACGGGAATTATACGATTTTTTTTTTGTACAGTTATTTATTTTATTATTTTAGGTACTTACCTACATACCTATATAAATTACATTAAAAAGCACAAGACGCAACCTAAATTAAAATACCCATAATTATTAGATATATTCTAAGATTTAACATTTGGATTATAACTTACGAGTTTATTTCGTTTGTAGCCACGCAGACTAGGCCTCTTTCTGTAAAACCGCTGTCTGATAAGATAACACTCCGTATTTTTCCATAAACACTACATAAATACAAACAAATATTACTCTCATTAGAAGTCCCTTAGTAACGTCTTACTAATTTTCAAGACAATTAATATATAAAAGCAAAATATTGCTGTGGAATGTATAGAACTTGTGGTCGCAAGATCGCTGAGCGTGAAGTCCTGGGTTCCCAGGTCGAGCAAATTGCTATTGCGGTTTTTCAACACATTATCAATCGGAATCGATTTCATTTTGACAGTTCAACAACAGTCATTGCGTTATTGTTGTGTTGAGCAGAGAAATTTATCGAACTTATGAAGCAATGGATTAGCAATTTGCTTCAAAATGATTCAGATTTCGATTGATAGTGTGTTACGCAATTAGGGTCCTGAGTGTGGATTTGTGCCCGGCTGTCGGCAATAGGACCCTCCCTCTACATGGTGCTTAAACATAACTGGCGACATGTGTATGTACAGATCATTAATATATTGGCAGTGACAAAATATTATAAGCGTTAAAATGATTATTCTATACAAACTTATTATTATTATTAGCCTGTAATGTCCCACTGCAGGGCAAAGGCCTCCCTACTCTCTTTCCAGTTCTCTCTGTTCAAAGCTGCTTTGGACCAGTTCTTGTTGAAGGAGTCCAGCTCATCCCGCCATCTCCGTCTGGGCTTGCCACGATGTCGCTTGCCATTAAGAGGGTCCCATTGGGTCGTAAGTTTGACCCATTGTTCAAACTTAGACATAATTAAAATGTTGACATACATTTAATGTTTCAATATATTATAAATGTTATAATGATCATCATTTTAACGGTTATAATATTTTGAAACTTTTTACTGCGAAGTGCGAATATATTAATGTACTCGACTATACACCTCAACATATATTATTATGTTTAAATGTTGTTACGCATTCGTATGAGTAATAAACAAAACAGTACTTCTCATTAAGTGTACACATAAATGTTAATAACAATACTTGGGAAGTAGGGAAGCACCGAAATGACTAACAGAAACTGTATGTGCAGTTACATCTTCTTGTAGTACCTACTTACCATTTTCCGCAAAGTTAAATAAATTATTATAACAAGGTATGAAACCGTTAATCACAGAGAGGTTCGTTGCTAAATAATAACAGCCGCACTGGTCGATCGAAGGTTAAGCAATGCTTGACGCGGACGGTTCGTGGATGGGTAACCATATCGAGACTCCTCCATATCTCGTAAAGTACACTAAGCCGTTGGCACCGGCTGTCATTCGTAGAACTTTGACAGTCATTACGGCTAGTCAGAAACCCGTAAGTGTGACAACCAGTCTTATTAAAGGGTATCGTGTTACCCAGTAACTGGGTTGTGGAGGCAGTCACTGCATGTAAAAATATAGTATTTAGCTGCATCCGGTTAGACTACAAACCAACCCGAACGTAGTTGGAAAATACATGGCTTTGATAAAATTCGGCATGAATTCTTGACGATTAAACACAGAGAAATTCCACTTCTCAGAGCCATAATTTTCACCATTAGAAAATCACCTTAAAGTTAAATCAAGATACAGTATCTCCGTTTTCACTTTCACGCCGAACAGTATCCGGTCCTTAGCTCATTCTGATTGAAACTCCGATTAGCTGTGAAGTTTTACCTTAATGACCTTTTCTGCCCTCCACAAGGTTATATTCTAACTGACATTGAAGTGCATGTGAGCTTTTTATTATTCTAACACGTCTACATGTCATGTCACCTTGTAAATTCGTTTTGTAATCGATATTGAATTCGACACCTAATCATAATGCAGTCAGGTAGACTATTGGGCGTTACCTCGGATGTGCCTTGGGGTATTCCTTTAGGCGCTAAAATATTTGTAGAAGTTACCTCTCTTGGCTTACTTTGTCCGCTTATTTCCAAATAGTAATATTTTGTAATACTTAACACAAAAAAAGTATATAGCTGTTATAGCTGGAGAGGGAGAGGAAGACCTAAGAAAACATGGGTGGATTTTGTGAGGAATGATATTAAAGAGAAGGGATTGTGGAATGGACGCAAAAAACGTATTGTGCCGACCCTAAGTAACATGGGAAAAGGGTAGATAAAGATGATGATGTTCAGATAATTTTATTGGGTAGATTTCTGGGTGAGTTACCAAGGGGTTTCGTATTACCAAGTAACTGGATTGTGAAGGTCAGATAGGCAGTCGTTCCATGCAAAATACTGGTATTCAGCTGCATCCGATCGGACTGGAAGTCCAAAATAGTTGGGATAAGGTTACACAGATGATGATCTTTCCGGATGAGAACCAAAGTTGAAAAATGTTGCAAGTGCAATTTTAAACTAGACTATTTTAAACAGTCGACCGTAGGCGTGAATTTTGCCATATTCCCAATCAATCAAAAACTATTAATCATCTGTTGAAAGCTTCTCATTACACAATTCGCGTTAAGTCCCTATTTGGATCAACTGCCTCTTATATTTCATTTCACACTATCAGCTGATCCATACCTTATAAGTCAAAAGGTATTCAGTTTAACATGTTGGCACACAATTCGTTCGACATTGAGTTAATCATGTATATTGTAAGGTTAACCTTCTGTCGGCTGATCGTGGGTAGTTTGATAAATTATCTCAACAAACGTAAGTAGGTCGGAAGTCCTAAATAAGAATATTTTTACGAAACCTGATTTATTTGAGCTGGCGTCAAATGTTGATAAGTTTCTGCGCCAGTTTTCTTAGAGGTTTCATTTATTATGAGGTAGCAGGTGTATTACGAATAGGACAATAAGTAATCCTTTGTTTGTAAATTGGCATCATTTGATTATAAATTTATAAGTGACATGGCAACACAATTAAGTATTGTGTATGGCAACTTTGTAAATCTTCACTCTCAGTCTTTTTCGTGTAATCGTTTGTTGATATGGAAACGGTCTGATCTCTGTTCTGATGGAAAAATAAATAAAATTTCCTGCAACTTAAAAGCACACAGCAAACTACGAGTATCTCATTATATTTTTTCCCATATCCCACATTATTTTTGTTTCTTTTTGTTCATTTTCCCCTTTCTCTCATAGAGCTGCAGTACGGCGCGCTTCTCGAGGGGTGCGGGGGGGAATTGCCGTCGCTGAGCGCTTGCGCACCCCACCCCCCGCACCTCGACAAGGCAACTCGTCGGCAACAGAAGGACGCGCGCGCGCAACAAGACAAAATCACACAAGTTAACATACATTTACACGGTATTTGTTTCGTTTTTTTTTTTTCTAAGTTCTTTGATTTATTTTTAAATTTTCTATAATTATGTTTTATATCATATGTTTCTACTTTTTTCAACTGATACACTCATGTGTTTATCATTTTAATTTGTTTTAATTATCAGTTTATCTTATTATCTACATTATACAACATAGGTACCTACTTACACTTTGTAGCTACGCGTTTCTTAAACGTCATCTATTTTTATACATATCTTATTTACTATCTTCTCTGTGATCTCCATCTTACTATTTCTTCTAACAGACTATCAAGCTTCACCAGGTCTTCCACATTGGCTAAACGTCTCTTAGTCGTGCCACGTTCACATTTTTCTTCTATCTTCTTCATCTCACAGGTTTTCTCCTTACACAAGAGCAGCTATCTCCTCTTCTACTGATTATATCTAACATATAAACTCATCAGTAGTTCTATAAAGTGAATCTTAGTTCTGTTTGTTACAGCTCTGTTCGCGGCCGTGGAACATGGCTACCTCGACAAGGCGCGAAACATTCTGGAGTCCACCGACGTCGACGTCAACAGGTTTGTGACTCATTTGCCTTTTATGTAGACCGTTTACTGTGTCAATTGTATTGAAAACGATAAAGTCTCGTTACTACAAGCTTTAGCTGTAGCTTTTATTACTCACTGAGTTATGGATATGGAATATCAACACTTTCGTATCGGATTTTCTGGGATTCGATAAATTGACGTTTAAAAAATCCGTTGATGCTTTTGAAGTGATTCATGCAAAAAAACCTAATTCTAGATTACTGATAACTACTGATAAGACAAAACAAATCACAATCATCCACTCAATATATGGGAAATTGTGTCATTCATAAAACAAATCTATTAGAAAAACCCGCTTGATTCTAACCCTGCATCAGCATCACTCATCTTCGATAACACACCGATAAGAAATTCAAGCAGCGTAACCGTTCCAACCAACCGATAAATATTCGAAACAAAATAAATTCCAAAGTGGAACTGGTACCATATATCAAAGAACAAGTACAACAGAGTACACTTGAGACAACTGTTACGATCAATGCTGCAAACAAAATGCATCCGCCGGGATTTATCTCTGTCCAACTGTTACTTGTGCTAAAGAACTGTTCTCGAGCTCAGACACCTGGATTTGTCGGAGTGAAACAAACGATGCAACTGTTTACACATTCGAACTTTGTCTTGAAAGTGGAACACTTATGGTTTTATTGGGTTTGAAGCTATTTCAGTATTTGTATCGAAGCATATGGAATCGGAAGTCGAAAAGGTCAATATGTTTATGATTTTCAATTACAGTGCCAACTTCACCTATGAAACGGACATAGTACACACGGTATAGAAAGTTAGTTACCTTTTCCATACCATAGATTCCTTCTTTCTATATATATTAAAATTTTAAGTCACTTTTCGTGTCTGGCTTTATGACCGCGTTGTTCGTCTAAGCTACGCAGCGGACTTTGATACGGTCTTCAGCATCATTTAGAGAATTTATTCCGGATGGTTTTTGAGTATACATTAATGCTCAATTTACATAAAATAAAAAAGTCTCGATGTTTGTCAAGTCGTAAAAACCGTGCAGAGCAGGGGCAGGTCGCTAATTTATTATAATATATGCTATCCTTCCAATTTTAGAATTCGATTCTCGACAAATTTGTAGTCTTTATCGTTCTGTTCTTCAATTTAACAATGATTTGACATAGGCGGTTTCACTTACCGAACGTAAACTTAATGAAGTAAATTAAGCAACTTCTACGTGGTATTGTTAGACAAAACTCTATTTTTATATAACACTTAACAAAAGTAAATCATGATATCCTTTTGCCTCTCCATCTGAGGTATTAACTTGTTAGGAATATATACTTAGATATTCTTAGTTTAGAGAAACGTAAATGTAATGAGATTGACCTTTGAAAATTGATTTAGGATCCCTTTTTGCTTCCAAAACTACATCACTAAAATACAGATGCTCTAAAGTGAATTCTCCTTTAGAAACTCGGTAGCTGATTTTTGATTGCTCGTAGCTAGCAATAACAACCGCACGATTCGATCGATCAGATCAGCCTCAAGCTTGCCGCGATCGGTTCGTGGATGGGTAACCATCTTTACATACTGAAACCCCTCCGTGTCTCGGAAAGCACGTTAAGCGGTTAGTCCCGGCAGTAATTCGTGGATCTTTGACAGTCGTTACGAGTCGTTAGAAGCCCGAAAGTCTGACAACCAATCTTACCAAGGGGTATCGTATTACCGAATAACTGGATTGTGGAGGTCAGATAGGCAGTTGCTTTTTGTAAACTACTGGTATTTAGCTCCGTCCGGTTAGACTGGAAGCTGACCCTAAAAATAGTTGAAAAAAGGTTAGACAGATGAATGGTAGCTGATTTGTTATTTTTTTTCAGCCTTAATGCGGATGGCCTGTCTCCTCTCGATGTGGCTGTGCTTGCAAGTAACAGACAACTTGCCAAAATGCTCATGGAATTTGGAGCCAAAGAAGGAACACAATGTAAGTCATATATTTATATTTAATTCTCCATTATTATCTTAAACAAATGGTTTGTTTTCAATGTTTCTGAATCTTGGAAAACAACCAGCTAAATGTTGTTCGCACTGTTATTTGCACTCAAATAAACGATATTGTTTGCGTCTTTTACTTTAGAATTTTACTATGTCGCGCGATTGTTTTGGATAGTTTTAACAGTGTCAATAGCCGATTCGAAAGGTGATAATCGTTCGTCAAAACACGTGAATCACTTCCGAAATGAGATGCTGAAGAGATTGTAGAGGCTGCTGATCTAATCAAATTTTGAACAAGTCAAGTAGTCTGATGTTTGGAATTATCTGATAACAGACATGCCCCGCGTGTTAACCTTGCGATTGAACCTTTTTTATTTTATTTGTGTGTGTTAATGTCTGTCATTTGTTTTTGAATAGTTTCGGTTTCTTGTAAAGATTACTTTATATAACTTTCTTCCCTCCGTCACTGTTTAATTAGTTTAATGTCTCGGTGAACGGAATAATCTTTGGCGGAAAGAAACCGCGCGCGCGTTTTAAAAATAATACGTTTGCCTTCACCAGCAGAAACAGTTTTCTATGCTGCTCGTTTTTCATAAAAATCTGAATATATGAAATCAAATAACCGTACGATACCCTACAAGAGCTTCCAACCAAATGCACAATAAGTATATCCCTCCAGTGAGCTCATATATTTTCAATTTCTGACACTACTCATCCTTGCTCCATTTCCATACCTTCTTTCACCGTCGGAAAATTATGGATTATTATTCCGCTGTAATTCCATCTCATATTTCGGGCCCTCAGGTATTTGTACAATTTGCATTCCCACCGTACTCGCGTACGTGGGAAATAGAAGGGCTTCGAGAAACGTTCTTTGGTGCAAAGAATAATGTTCAGATGGAATTTTTCGCGGGATTCTATGCGTAGACTTGATTCTGGAGGCAGCTAAAAGAAAATTTAAGGAACTTTTTCTTGTAAAAGCGTTGACAAAAGCGTGTTTTAAAATCCAGTCGAAACAATTCCAGTCAGTCGAAAATTTCACATAAAACATGTTTCATTCTAATCTACCCTAGGCTGATAAAAACTTACTTTTCATAATGACTTTCCTAATTTCGTTAATACTAGCTGTTGGCTGTAGCCTGCGACTTCCTCTGCGATCCAGGATGAAAAATAGCCTATATCCTTCTCCAGGTCATGGTCAATCCATGTGCCAAATTTCATCCAAATCTGTGTAGCCATTTTAGCATGAACGCGTAACAAACATACTAAAAATCAAATATTTTCTTTTTATAATATTAGTTCAGATAGTATTCTTTCAGATTAGTGATAAGGTCAGCCTCCCCTTTCAAAAGCAAACCGAAATACGGTGAAATCGTTCATATAAAGTGGAAAAGTAACTGAATAGCCACGCAATGAGTACAAATGCACCAACAAGTAAGTACCTGCGAAGCATGTAAATGTCACTGAAACACAATAACGACGGAACTGCGAAATGCTAATACAGTTTACTACCAATTACATATGCTGATGCCAGTTGCAATGTTCGTAGAAACAAGTAAATAAATGGTGATTTCATGGAAGTAGGTAGTTTACAATCAAGGCTGTAAATAGGGCAATCTAATTTTACAAGAAAAATCGGCTTTGTAGAGCGTCGTCCGAGTCGTAAAGAACCTCAACAGAAAAAAGAAAGAAAAATTGTTTATTCTTCACAAACTAAACGCACATTATAAAAAGAAGACATCAAATATACACCTACAAAGTAGCTAAAAGCCTCGTATTCAACCAATTACAGTTTGTCAATTTTGTCCATTGCTTGATGTCAAGGACCAAAGACAATATTCATTGCTTAGATGTTACGCGAATGACAGCTAAGGAATGACACTATTGACAGCTCACTTCACCAGTTTTCTCGTTGAAATTTTAACAGAATAGACCGGTAGGTGATCATATCTTTCTTTATTTTAATGAACCATCGCTATAACCCGGGTGTCTTCAAGCCCAAAGTGAATTGGTTGACTAGGCAACCGGGCACCGCATCATCGCTTACCATCAGGGGAGATAGTGGTCAAACACGAGCCGAAGTCTTATGCAAAATTAACGTCCGGGTAGGTAAAAAGTGTTGCCAACCCTACATTAAGTCATAATATTATGATCTTTAGAACTCTTGTTATTATGTCAAACGTTATACACCCACTGTTTCAACAGTAGATCTAAGTACTGTTTTTTCTAATGGCATCCCTATTTTCTGTTCTAGTCCATTTTCTACTGTTTTTTGTACTTTAGGCTCCATCTGAAGCAAAACGCTTGTTCTAAAATGGTTTTTACTTGCTTTTTGTGTGGGTACAAACAGGGTCTACCGTGTACTTATTCCGGTGTTTAACCTAAAAATAGTAAAAAGTAATCGCTGAAGGTACCTATACAATTTCAGGTTTTCATACTCTTTATTTTTAATCTTCTGCTAGACAGTAGAATTACTGTTATTAAATTACTATTTACTGTTTTTTTTTATTTGGTAGGATTGGCAACACTGTAAGTAAGTACCTACTGCACGTAGGTGCATGCACGAAGTTGTCGTGTATGATAATATGGTACTGTTGATTAATTGACTATCAGGACTTCAAGCGTAACCCTACGCCTGACACGCTTTGCCATATTCGTAACGTATCGCTAAACCAGTAGCCATATAGGGTTGCCAACTGGTTCTGAGCAAGTGGTAATTTTATACACAAGTCATTATAAACGCATCCGAGATTGTAGATAAAACTGGCTTCATTTGTTTTTTTCTTTCATTTGTTTTCTCATGGTCTGTAAATAAGTTGCAGATATTTCGTCTTGATACCATCTGCAGTCGCGTTAGGCGTACCTACAGAAGGCAAATGAATGATTGGAATAAGATTTTTTTTTTAAATACCTAAAATTCGATCAATCTTGTTTAACTTCTTTGTTTATCGGTGAACCGGCTGACATCTAATAGAATGTGACTATTCTTCTTCTTCTTTCTTCTTTAGAACTTTCTGTTTAATTTTTCTTTTTGTTACTTTTTTATATTATTTGGGTTTTTTTTTTTATTTTTGACTGTGTTTAGTTTGTGATCTTCCTGTATGAGTCGCAATAAATACTTTTTTGTTAGCGTATCGATGGCAAAAATTTCTAACATCTTTGGCCCAAAATTTGCTGCGCGAACTCCGCTCACTGACGCAGTCATGAGATCATCAAGTGCACAGGTGGCAGGGTATGCGGCGCAATATTGTGACTATTACAGAATAGAACAAAAAACTGAAATATATCATATTTTTTTGTTTTGTTTTTCGAGTTCTGGAATTCCATACAAATATATAAAATATGGCAAGCAGCAACGCCTTATGAAAAGAGTTTCCTTTTTTCACACCTGATAACGTATTCTCTATGACACAATGAACTAAACCGCGCGAAATTAAGGCGAAGTTGGCGTGATTAGCTAAGGAATTAACGTGGTTTCGAAGTAAGAAATCATTGAGTGGTCATAGTGAATTAGGGTCCTGCAACACCCCATGAAGTTTGCCAATCTTTCAACCTTAGAGCCAAAACTCTAACGTCTCGTGTGGCTACAGATCTGTAATTTCACGTCCCCCACAATAACATTCGTCCATCATAACTTAACCACGGCTTGGCAGCCCTGTCCCCGCACAGCCGAGCTGTCTCGGCGTGACGGCCAGGCAATTGTTACATCGCGTGACGTTATACACGACCGTATATCCACAGTTATGTCACGAAATGTGGACTACAATGTGCGTTTAACAGCGTTTATGTGTCTAATTGTAATTTTCAACCTTATCACTGCAGATCTGAGGTTCTAAATACCCCGATGGGTTTTGAAGATTTGAGAGCTGCATACAATGGAAACGTGTTATTTGGAACGTCATAATTCTTCCAATTTTGAACTAATTCTGCTTACGGATATGAGATGAATTTTGTGTCCACTTTGCTTCGCGTTTATCGCTTGATTCTAAAAGTTGCTGGATCTGAAAGACCAAAAGGCACACAATATAATAACAGCAGATAAAAAACAACAGCAATTAAATAAAAAATGTAAAATGCGATGTAAGAAATTAGCAAGACAATGACCCCCACTGCTGCGGTAAAAAGGCCCGGTTCAGCAAAAATGCCATAAGTAGTGCCTGGCGTGGGTTTCCAACTGGACCTGATCTATAGAAGACAATTTTTAATAAACATGGGCTGGATGTTGGATTAAAAAACTCCAGCTGGTCTATTCTGTAAACATTCACCGTGAAAACTCAGGTGCAGTGAGCAGTCATTCCATTTATGCTAGGGATTGACACCTATAACAGCTCACTTTAAACTCACTTCACAAACATTTTACCGTGTGATTTCTATAGATTAGATCGGCAGAAGTACATATTTTATCAGTTATACAATCCTTTCACAGCCACAGGCTATTCCCGAAGTTCGCCAAAACTCGCTGTTCTATACATTTCCTTTCGAAAAGCTACAGCTGTCCACTCCACTGCTGGACATAGGTCTCTCCCAGGCTGCGCCACAACACCCTGTCCTCCGCCTTCCGCATCCAGTCCGTTCCAGCCACTTTCCTTAGGTCGTCCGTCCGCCTAGCTGGGGGGCGTCCCAAACTACGCTTGCCGATACGTGATCTCCACTCAAGGACTCGTCTGCTCCACCGACCATCGGCCCTTCGACAAACATTGCCAGCTCACCGCTACCTCAGTTTGCTTACTCTGCAAGCTATGTCGGTAACTTCGGTTCTTTTCCGGAAAATTTAATTCCTGATTTTATCCTTCAAAGAAACTCCGAGCATAGCTCGCCCCATAGCGATGCTGCATAGTGTTGGTTACTATCTAGTAGTATTTCAGGAATTTTATCCAGACAGATTTAGCGAGTTCCAGCGATAATCGGTCACAATAACCGTCACTATCTATCGTTTATCTCATGGGTCGTTTCCTTTATTGTTTATACATTGTGGGCGTGATCTGTTTTTCTAGTATTTGGTATCGTAGCCTTACGTTTGACGTAGATTTGTCTACATACGTCTGGTGTTAGATGAGTGGTTATAAATTTTCCTCCTTATCATTTGAACTGAAAAAAAAATGAGATCAGATCAACATCAATCTCACTTCGACCTAGCCAAGGTCTGACTGACAAAATAAAGACTTTCCGATAAATTAAAAAAGAGAAATCTAAGCAACCATCAGACCGAAAACTCCTATATAACAAAACCATTGATGTACATACAGTCAGTGGCAGATATTTGACGTAAAATCAGAAGGCTGATGCCCGTAATAAAAAACGTTCAATTAATCTATTCGCAAACTCGTCCCAGCGACAATCAATATCAAAAAACTTGTCAAAAATGTAGGGAAAGTAGAAAAAATTGAGATCAGACTGTACACGTTCTTAAAATTACAAGAATTGCCCCTCAGATGTCGGTATACGTCAGGCATTCGATTATTGGTTATCAATGTTTCGCCGTCAGATCTTTTTCGATCTTTATAAAATCGGAAAATAATTGAGATCTGAGGGGCGATTCTCGTAATTTTAAGAACGTTCACAGTCTGATCTGTCTCAATCTGTAAAAAATACATTTATTTTCCCTACATTTTGACAACGTTTTGACATTAGTTTGTCGCCTAGATTTTGAACGTTTTAAATTACGAGAATTGGCATTCAGACCTTTACATTGCCCTCAATAGCCAACCCCTTACGACTGGCATAAAGCCTTCTTTCTGTTTAAATCAAACAAGAGAAATCAAAGCTACCAGTCATTCAACATCCAACCGACATTTCCTACAACAAAGCCATGTACAGCTACTGACATACATGTGTATTTACGGCCTGAACGACAAATCGCAAAGCTCCCTCACATGTCGATACCACTTTTTATTTGCGGACGAGAGATAGGAAATAGGAAAGAACAAAAAAGTAATACAAATACCGGGATCTCGGTTGGATCGCCGTGGGCAAAACTTCTCGAGCCGAGCAGAGCCGAAGAACACCCGAAGTTTATCGATGTATATGACTGCGAGTGACCCAGCTAACTTTGGGACCGGAATCGGAAAATGCGTTGCTAAGTGTGATAAACCGAAACTTAGTAGACTTTTATAGTTTACTTCTTCTCTAGGAAACTATAAAGAAACTAAGTGTATGCGGTGCTTTCGGTCTAGGCCAAATTTTCGTGGGAAAATTATTCCCGTCTTACCGAACAGAGAAAAGCTCAATTGTTTTCCAAGTTTTTTTCTATATAACGTGAAAATATCGCAGCGGGATTTTATCACGCACTGGATTTTCAGCTCTCGGTGTCGACCCGAGCATTGAGAATCCAATAGAGCCCATCCCAGCGCGTCAAAAAAATACACTGTTCGATTTTCAACTATCAGCGCTAAGCAAAAATCACCGCGGGAAAACGCGCCCGTGCGTACCTGCCGATTGATTCTGTAAAAATCTCGCGGTGATAACTTAGGTGAAGTCAGCTATTATATAGTTATAGTGGCAATCCCTAACATCAGGGGCTCAAGTCTGCTATTACAATAGTCTCAGAATGGTCTATCATTGATTTCATAATTGTTGATTTTGACAAGTTTGATAATCTACTAATATAATGGCGTAATTATGACTTTCCAATGGTCAACCACTGACACTCCATTGAAAGAAATGGCATAAAATGGTAATCTCGTACATAATAACAAATGAATAAATGTAATGTTTATTGCTATTTACGAACTTCTTACTACTTCAGATTGCAAACACTAATACGTAATATGTAAAAATATACAGGGTGCATTTGATATCATGGGCATTATTTTAACCTAAGGTACTACTTATGATACTAATTGCATTAGGGCTACTATTACGCAAATCAAAAATATTATTAATGCAAGTATGGAAAACCTTAAAATGTAGTAAGTCATACAAAGTATCAAATTAGTTGCGCTTCTCGATAGCAAATGCGTAGGTACACTACGCCGTACGCGCGTCATTGGGCGTGAATTCTTTGACCCCGCCCGACTCACGTGACATTCGTAAGTTGCCAATGAATTGATTCATAATAAATTCCAATTTTCCCTTCGTACTTTGCCGGCTTAGGACGGTCAAAACTACGTCAACTAACATACATTAAAAAAAAACATTTACGTACCTAGCTTGTGGATTGTTTTGAAAAAACCTTATTTGTCGGTAAAGTGACAGAGGGTAAACGGGTGCTCTTCCACGAGCTTGTGCATGTGCTGGCACGTGAAAAGACGAAAAATCCAACAGGTTCTGAGTGGTTCTGGTGGAATGAGACCCCGTGAAGGAATAGGGTCGTTCGGGTAGCGCCGATGGAACATTTCACGAGTTCATACTAAATTTCTTGTGCGATCGTAAATTACAACCATTTGTGGGTATTGTTGGTTGGTGTACCTAGCCTGCACATTACGCGGTCGAGGCATCGTGTACACAAACACACACACAACACACAACTAATAAACTAACACTTAATACACTGCAATCCAAGCACCGTATGACGCGAGCGGCGAGTACGGCGATTACGTCACGGGATCAATAAATCAATTACGCGTCAATGCACCTGCGCAGTCGTTATGACACTGGTTCCGGGTTCGTGACTTCGTGTTGCGGCGGGAAGCATACCCCGCGCGGGGGTGATATTCGTATTTTTGCGAGTGAGGGAGTGGGACGGAGAGAGTTCAGGGAATCCCGCCGGACGGAATGTCTTGTAGCCCATTGTTATTATTACTTGTAAGGAAAAACCCGCGCGCGCGCAGGTGATGTTTGTTTACATTTCGCTTTGCGCTGTAACTGCGCTTTAAGATTTTGATATTTCAACAATTATTGGCGTTAACAAAGTATTTTGTTTTAATTACTTTAAGTGTTTATTTGCAATAATAAGCCTTGTGCAATTTGACTTACTACATTTTTAAGGTTTTCCTTACTTGCATTAATAATATTTTTGATTTGCGTATTAATAGCCCTAATGCAATCAGTATCGTGAGTAGTGCCTTAGGTTAAAATAATGCCCATGACTTCGATTCCACCCTGTATAATGAAATCTAACATGAAATTTAGTAGTCGTTTTTCTCAGACCATTGACCGACCAAAGATCGACCATTATGAATTTAGCAGATTACGAACTTTTAGCAAAATGACAATGGGATCGTGTTGGAATGATGAATTTATAAAAATAGCAGACTTGGGCCCCAGGTGGAATAACAGCTCACTTCACTTTTTACGGTGAGATTTTTACAGAATAGCACTGCTGAGCTTAAAATGTTAATTCGGAAGATTTGGAAGGAAATAAATAGTTAGTTAATGCAGAAAGAATAACGCAAGCGTATACCTACGACGAAAACATATTCCAAAATTATAAAAACCGCAAGCTGCCAAATAAAAAGTTCCCAATAAAAACTGACGTACCAAAAACATTTCAAGTTTCTCATTGGCAGCAGAGTTTCCAGCTTGTTAGCTGCAAAACCCTTGAGCAATGAATATCGGGACTGCACCAAAAATTGGGAAAATTGCCAGAAAGTTACCGAGAGGTTTCCAAACACGGGATGTAGTCTCGCCAATACAAAAATGCATGTCATGCATATTGGTTTCACGGGCGTCGGTGCGCGGTGACTCACACCGTGTATCTTCAATATATTATTGCGAATGTGATTTCCTTTTGAAATATGTCAGTCCGACTCGCACTTGACCAGTTTTTTTATCTGCCCCTCTTTTTTTAATTGCGTATAACATACCTGTAAGTAAGTAGGTATGCATAGCATTGAGGTTTTCCGTCGTCGATTAGCCTGGTAGCAATCAAAGAATCCACTTTACGCGTTGATGACTTTTTGCCGATAATAGGAACTCTAAAGCTATTTACCTCTGTACCCTTGTCCTCTTAACATTTCGCTTCATTATTAGCAAAGATTATAATGCTGATTCCTCAAGTACCTACTGCAGTATTAGTAAATACTGCATGTTTATTTTTCCACATTCATACTTCTTTAAGTTTAAATTCTACCTCTTCTTTGATATTTTGCTTTAGCAGAAAATTTATTTTCGTAATTTTTTAAATTAAGAATTGTTTGTCATTCGGTTGAGATTTTTCCTTTCAAATATGGTGGACTTGTTGATATTTTGTCACAGATGACGGCCACGTTATTTTTATCTTGGAATTTTAAACCTAAATTATTTGTTTCTTTTGAATTATGTACTTAAAATATATTATTATGTGTTGCTGGTGATTTTTTTGCGGTTCAACGTTTTTAGCAGCGAGTTGAGACTTTCAAGGTCACAATAAACTCTGTTCGTCTGTTTTTTTTGGAATAGTACCCGAACATTTTGCAAGCCGATTCATTCGGCTCCACCCTCCCAGGGTACTACAATTTCACCTGATTACACCTGACTGATTTCCTTGTGGAAGCAGAAAGAATCGAACTTTCCAGGACAAAACTGAAGTGTTCTTCTTCAAGGACGCCGTGGAAACAGTCGCAAAATCTTTCTATCCAAGTTTCGAAGACCATAAAACAGATATTAATTTATTTTTTTTAACTTCTAGTGTAGTTAGTTTAGTTTATTTTTTTATTTTAAACTATATCTCTACGGTTCGTATTATAACTTTGTTCTTTAAAAATACAGCGGGTTCTATTTTTTATTTTTTTTGCGGTCTATTTTATTCACGTGGACGTAGTTGTACGTTTTGGTTGCAACTAAAATCTAAACTCGTCGCGTTGCTTAATTAAAACAATATATTTTATTAAAAAAACCTAAAGTATTTCCTGATTCCATAATTTATGTTTAGTTTTGTGACAAGTTTCATCAAGCCTTTTTTTAATTGTATTTTCTACATTTTAATATTATTTTTGATATATTTTGTTTGTATTCGGACTTTTCAACTAAAATTATACGTGATAGTAGTGAAGAATTCTTGTCGTTTCCTTTGTTTCGCTACAAAATTGGCGCCCGAACATAAAAGTAAGTAAGTACTTTTATTAATTCTTATTATTAATTTAACTTTTTTTTTTGTTGTCGTGAGGGTGATTGCTCCTTCCGCGCAAATTTTAATCATTCATCTCTTTATTGTCTTTTTCAGGTTACTTTTCCTTCAAACTAGTTTGTTAGTTGTTACTATGGTTACCGTTGAAACGTATGGATTGTCAACTTATGTTAACCCTTCCATTGCTGATGGTGTTCTTTATTATTTTGTGCTATGTTGTGTTGCAATATAAATAATTACTTTGTAGAACTATAAAACATAATAATACTCTTTTATTTTTTCCCTTTAAATACATGTTTATCCTGGGTTTTATTTCACTCCTTAGTTAGAAGTAGTTAGCATCCTGTAGTGTGTGTTTGGTGTGTGAATGTTTTAGGCTTCGTGGCTAAGGTAAGCGTTTTTTTTTTGCACGGCTGTTTGCTAGATTCTATTTGACTTTTTTTGATTCTAGCCCAGCTGTACGTATTTCTTTTTTGGTGCAGTTGGTTTCCTAGTTTCTATTTTGTTTTTCTTTGAATTCTTAGCCCAGCCGTTCCTGTGATGTCACGTCGTCGTACCATTCCTCTATCAGCCATATTACTCGATATCTAACACTTTCCTGCTTCGTGGAATCTGACCTGTTTGTTTGTTGTTAATCTTTTCTATGGCAGTTGAGGATTATTTTTTTTTTTTTTTGGATACCTGACTGCCTTAGTTTGCTTTTGATCTTCATCCTTGCTATTCGTTTAGTGTTAGTTTGTTTGGGTCTGATGTTTTTTATTCTCAACCATTATTTTTTTCTTTGCTGATATGTTGCCGTTCAGTTCCCCATCAAACTAATCACTAAATTTCTACCTCTCATACTATCAGATTTGCCTATTTATTTGTTTTGTCTTTATTGCAACTTAACATAGCAGATGAAGGTTATTCCTATTTCTATTCAATAATACTTTTTAAAACACATTTTCTAAAATCGGTCTTTGGGCATGTTTTCATTTTATTAAGTTCTTTCTAACTCAAAAACCCTTGGATTGATTTACTTAATTCAAACGTGTATATTAGTTTTACACGTAATCCTTTCATATGACTCTAAAGTTACGCAAATATTCCTATTAACAAAAAAACACGTTTTCAAGTTACGTAATTATTCCATAATTTTTCTTTATACATCAAATTTCAAAAATTTTACTTTTATTATACTTATTGGATTCTTATATAGAAGACTAGTATTTTGAGTAAATTTTTTTAACCGACTTCAAAGATGGAGGTTCTTTTTTTTTAAATTTACGATTTCCTTTATCGATTCTTTGTAACAACTATAGGGAAGTCCTTATGCGTTCCACCTGTGCGTATGGTTAGACTCTAAGCGACAATTTAGCTGAAAGTCGGGCTCAAACACGTGTTGAAACATTTTTCTCACAACAAGTTTTATGTCAAACTTGCTGATAATCTTTCTAAGGCTTTCCTCCGTAATTCACGAACTTAGGAATATTACGCATCGTTCAGCCGTCACGCTGAATGTTTGTGTTACTGTATGGAGAACTCCTCGTTTTATTAAATGCCGTGTGACTAGGGTTATTTCTAGGACCACTTATGTACTTTATGATTTTGATTCCACCCATTCAGGAATATATCATATCAAAGATATCTTAAAATAATTCCTCTCTTAAATTCATTTACCCATTAACATTTTTTTCATTTGGAATGTTATTTTTACGTATAGTTTGAACCCCTTTAATTTAAATACCCTAAAAATTTATTAAGCTCGTTTATAAATTTTAATGTCAACAAAAACGTTAACAGCGTCATCTAGTTTTTCTTTATTGAAACTATTTGTTAACTACCTTTTTCTTAGTTGTCAATGCTTATAGTTCTGGCTACGCCCGCAGTTGTCGTTACGTTTCCCATGCAATGACTGTCATGTCATGTCTTGACGTCTGACATAATAGCTCTAGTGTTGGGAAACGGTCGATTTACACTTATCGATAACTATAGTGTTGGCACACTGTCGATGTACTTAAATCGATAACATCACAATAATTTATTTTGATAATGGTATTAAATATTTTTTGTTTATTGTCGATTATCCTCTTTTCTATATATAAGAAGCATGCATAAGCTTCTATTTCTTTGAAGTTCTCTCTCTTTCTTAAGTCTATTGTTTGACTTTAGTTCTTGTTTAGATTTAAGGTTCCTTTTTACTTAAGTCCTTTGTTTGACTTTAGTCCTTTGGTTGTTTTATGTCGTTTCTTTCATTTCGTCGTTTCTATCTTGACTTAACGTCGTTTATTTAACTTTTGTCGTTTCTTTTGCTCTTGTATTATATTTCTTTGGGGTTTCTTCTTTTTTACTTAGGTCTTAAGTCTTTTGCTGTTAAGTTAGGTTAGTCTTATTAGTTTCTAATTTTCTTGTTTTTATCTAGATTTAGTCGACGCGTCGTGAGTTCGCACTGATAACGTTTAAATTGAATGCGCTTTCATATTTATTCTGTATCCGTTGCACTTCGATGTCGTATGTTTAGGTTTAATTTCGATTACTTATAGTTTAGGCTAGGTTATTATAATTCTTTCAGGGTTTTCAATACTCTGAATATTTTTTTTTTCTCTCTTTTCTTCCTCACAAATATATTTTTTTATTTTTTTGGAAAGGGGGTACTGCAGTATTAGTAAATACTGCATGTTTATTTTTCCACATTCATACTTCTTTAAGTTTAAATTCTACCTCTTCTTTGATATTTTGCTTTAGCAGAAAATTTATTTTCGTAATTTTTTAAATTAAGAATTGTTTGTCATTCGGTTGAGATTTTTCCTTTCAAATATGGTGGACTTGTTGAAATTTTGTCACAGATGACGGCCACGTTATTTTTATCTTGGAATTTTAAACCTAAATTATTTGTTTCTTTTGAATTATGTACTTAAAATATATTATTATGTGTTGCTGGTGATTTTTTTGCGGTTCAACGTTTTTAGCAGCGAGTTGAGACTTTCAAGGTCACAATAAACTCTGTTCGTCTGTTTTTTTTGGAATAGTACCCGAACATTTTGCAAGCCGATTCATTCGGCTCCACCCTCCCAGGGTACTACAATTTCACCTGATTACACCTGACTGATTTCCTTGTGGAAGCAGAAAGAATCGAACTTTCCAGGACAAAACTGAAGTGTTCTTCTTCAAGGACGCCGTGGAAACAGTCGCAAAATCTTTCTATCCAAGTTTCGAAGACCATCAAACAGATATTAATTTATTTTTTTTAACTTCTAGTGTAGTTAGTTTAGTTTATTTTTTTATTTTAAACTATATCTCTACGGTTCGTATTATAACTTTGTTCTTTAAAAATACAGCGGGTTCTATTTTTTATTTTTTTTGCGGTCTATTTTATTCACGTGGACGTAGTTGTACGTTTTGGTTGCAACTAAAATCTAAACTCGTCGCGTTGCTTAATTAAAACAATATATTTTATTAAAAAAACCTAAAGTATTTCCTGATTCCATAATTTATGTTTAGTTTTGTGACAAGTTTCATCAAGCCTTTTTTTAATTGTATTTTCTACATTTTAATATTATTTTTGATATATTTTGTTTGTATTCGGACTTTTCAACTAAAATTATACGTGATAGTAGTGAAGAATTCTTGTCGTTTCCTTTGTTTCGCTACACTACGTACAGACGCCAGCGCATAAAGCTACCCGAAAATGTCTAATTTCTTTATTAGATTTTCAACCTTATTGCTAAAATATAAGTTTCAAAGTTGATTGGGAAAATTTTACAGTTTCGGGTAGCTTGATGTGCTGGCGTTTGTACCTACAGTCATCAAAAGACTTAAAAAATAAAATAAAATAAATTTAGTAAGAAACCGATGGCTGTTTTCGAATGTTTATTTTAATGATCTGTTTGTTTTCTTTAAAATTTTCAATCATCTGATAACTATAATGTTCCTCGAATAATCGAGAAATAATTTTGAAATTTTGACAGTTATTTCATACTGTCAAACGCATTGATATATATGTTACACTAGATTAGTAATTACCGCACCAAGGCGTTGCCACTAGGCTGATGGCCACAGCCATCAGCGTAGCTAACGTCAGTTCAGTGCTCTGTGTGACGCCAACCGAAGTCAACCGAGTGACATTCGACAAAAAATATCGCGAAAGAGTGCGATTCAAGATCACAAAAACTTAATAAATTAACCGGAATTACTTTCCACACGTAAATTAATTGTCTCTGTGTTTATATAAACGTAAAAACGCAATAAAATGTAGAATTTTGTAAATTAAGTTCAGTGTTACCACTAAAAACTTAGTTTTAGTTTCCCACATTAGTGGGAGTTTTTAATTTATGGAATAAGTGATTTTAAATATTTTTTAATAATAACAACGTAGCAGGGTGCCTAAAGATGCAGCACACCGTGAAAAATGGGTGGAAATAATCCGATTGCTGAGAAAAGAGACTGACTGGCTACCTACTAAATCATTCAATTTCATGAATAATAAAGAAAAAATATTCAAAAAGAAAATGTCTTAGTTATTTTCATTATTTATAAACTTCTATTACACATCCAATAAGAAATACATAATTCAAATATTTAAAAAATAATTTAACTTAAGCTAAAACGCTTTTATGGCTTAAAATGTTGGGTAAAATTTCGCATGGGTAGGCAACCCCATCCCGTCATTGCATGTTTATAATGCGGTCTTTGTCTAATCTAAGCGACGGTATTATTCTTACGACGTGTGTAAGTGAGACAGATATATGTTTACTTTTAAATGTTTAGTGGTTTCAAAGCTACGTCGTCGCGTTTATAAAGTGGCTACACTTTTTTGACACATTTTATTGAGGTTTGCTTCTCTAGTTATATAGCTCAATGGTCAAACGTCAATTTAATTCCTCGAATAAAAGTTATCTAGCGATGGAGAAATCAGTCCTAAATTAAATTTTTATTCGAAAACATCCATCTGTTTCTTACTAAACTTAAACTAGATACAGTTAAAATTGATCTTCCACTGTACACACGGCTACACATCAAGCTATACATTTCCAGTTTTAGCTGACCTCGCACTGTATAGGTTTTTCGTACAATCAGAAGTCAGCTTATACTGGTTATGTATAGCTTGATGTGTAGCCGTGCGTACCATCGAGGGAATAGCCAAGGGTAGACAGGAAAAAAAGGGTCTCCGACGACGTGGGTGGTTACATGTCTCCTTTGGTGGCAGTACCTACCTACTTCCTACCTATACGCTTATACTTTTTTCTGCCTTAAAAGTAGATACAATAATATCTGGTAAAGGTACACACTATACACTAGACTATTAGAAAAAAATTATTTGACTTTGACTTAGAGCATTTTCTCGAGCATTTCCATATGCAACGGTCCTGCGAATGGTCGACACTGCGTTCGACGTAACAACATTACCAGAGCTAGTGAGCATAATAAAATAATAAATAATTCTACCTTGCGTTCATTGTTTATGATTGTACGATGCGTTCTTGCTCTCGTGCCTTTACGCGATAAAATGTTACACCAATACGCTCGTTGGCTTTTAAAATCAGCTTGTAACAAAACATCGCCGTGTTCGAAGTGCGGGTCGAAAAAAAAAATAAAAATAGGCAATGCTCGACGTTCTGTCACAAGTAAAAGCTCTAGTCTATTACTCTCCTTTAGACCCTTTTTTAAGAATATGTATGTCACTCGAGACTTCGAGACCCACTCTATTATCATTAGACAGAAAGAAAACAAACAGCAAAACAATTTTATCTCACATTTTATTACATAGGTAATGGATGAGTAAGAATTTCATGTTTTGATGTTGTATTTTTCACACTCAGATAAGTTTACGACAAGATTAAAAAGGAAAAATGTTGAGCTTAAAATGTGGAGCGTGGCGGAGAGGGCACTTGGACTTATAGGTGAACATATTTTTTGACGAAATGTTTTATAAAAATCTGCGGTAAATATTTTGAATCTTTGGAAAACTTTTCGAGATTATTAATGAAAAAGTGAAATGCTTACCTACTTGTTATTCTTATGACCGAGCCTGTGCACTTGATGATCTTATGTCGCGCCGCTGAGTTTTGGGCCAAAGATATTTGCCCTTTTTGCCAGCGATACGCTTTTTTTTTTTGGATGGGAAATCATCAAATGACCCCTCCCGCTCTGGGTGGAACAGAAGGGAGTGTCAGACTCTTACTGACTAAAACCCACCCGTGTTCCTTCCTTAGCCCTTCATAAGAAGAAGATGATCAAACAAAGATGTAGGCTACTTATTTCTTTAATTCACCGCATTATAAATGAAGTTATTTTCAGTATTTAAGCAGGTAAACATCCTTTTAAGTCCATTTAAATTCCTCAGTTTAACTTCGTAAACGACGGTCTCTTTCCTAACTTATGAATATCTATGGAAGTAGGTCGTATACATCACTTCTAGTTGGCCAAACATTACGTGTAGCTCACACATATTCCTTCAATAAGTAAAACAGCCAACTTCTTAGGTATGCGACGCCTTGCTTCAAGATTATACTCAGGTAAAAGGGAATATATTAACTTTTCAGGCATTTTATAGCTGATGGAATGGTTCTAAACCGTGTCTAAGGAAATTTTATAGCTCAGACTCATATGAAATACGGCGTAAGGTCAATGACCGAACCGAAAAATACAGGTATTCAGCTACATCCAATTAGACTGGAAGTCGATTCCTACATAGTTGGGAAAAGGCTAGGCTGATTGGTTGGCTCTAGTATCACTTTCCTATTCATCATCATCATTTACAGTCTGACTTTGCCCACAACTGGGCATACACCTGTATTTTCTTGTAACAATGGATTTCATTTTTACACTTCAACAAAATTCATTTGTACTTTGTTGAGCAGACAATTTTTTTGAACTTAAGAAGCAATGGATTACCGATATCCATCAAAATGATTCAGATTATGTGTAAAGCAGTTAGGGGGTAGGTTCTACCCGCAATGGCAACAATTACTACTACGACGATATTATCCATCTTGTATCATAACATCTTTAAAAAGGTTTTTCAGAAACAATAAATAGGTAAATATAGGTACGACAAAATTGTTCGAACAGAAACGCCAACATAAGTTTTATAATTTCGTTCGGAAACAAAACATGTATTGTGACGTTTATTTTTCCCACCGAGAAAGACGATTATCCGATAAAGCGCGACAAAGCGCTTTAAAGCACTCCGCTGCGCTGTAACATAAACATTGACCTTACTACGTGCGTTACAAAAATATTGCCGCCGTTTTTTTTAAAAGCAACCATAAAGGCGGCCATTATTATGAATAATAAGGTTCATAATGCCTTTACTCAGGCTGAAACAAACAGGGCTGTAATAGAAGACACTTAAGTACTCAACCTGCCTTTAAGAAGCTCTTACCTGGCCTTGGAGAGCTTTGAGTAAGGGATAATAATTTTTAGTAATGGAGGAAGGATAATGGTATCAATATTTATTAAAGAAATAGTAGTTTCTTAGTTTGAAATCAGTAAGAGCCTTCATGAATTATGATAGGTAATAAAGGCGACCACCGCATCTTGGTCAGCCGTGTATTTTTCTGAGGGAAAATACTCATGAAACTTCTAGTCTTTGGAGGATGAAAGGTTATGTCGAACTTCAACAGACTACCTCACGGTTCATTCGGCTGCCATGAGTTGGGGGACGACAAACCACGAAATACCCACTCATGCGCCCGCAACCCTGACTGGATTCTGATTAGCTTGCCACGATACTGAATTTGCTCAATCTAAATAGAAAACTTAGTTTTGGCAACTCATCTTCAATAGTATTAAACTCATCTACCCGAATGTCAGCATATTTAATATCGAATTCCCAAAGATGACTTCTTGGCAGTTCTTGGATAACTGTCGGATGTTATGAAAGGAAGTGCACAGAAAAAGCCCTCTCCCTCAAAAGGAAAAGCGATGTAATTTACTATTTTACTCATGAACCTTGTTGGTATCATTCCCAGAAATGCTCTGCCTCAAAACTTAAATACCTACTCGACCTAAACGTATGGGACGGCTGAATTTTTATTCGCGATTACGATGTTGGTCCCATGGCCAAAGTTGTTCAAAAAAAAAAAGGTTTCGAATCTACAACTCATAAGTCGCGGTCGGTACCACTGGGTCAATGCTAAGCCCACCTTTCATCCGACGCTTCATTACTCGCATCCGAAATTGGCATAATTTGCCGAATCACGGAAATCAATACACGTCCGCGATCTGTCAACAATCAATTATGCAGGTACGTTAGGTAATAAATTAATCGGTTTTGTGATGAGCGAACGCGATCGCTATTCAAAAAAGGCTTCGTTCGGCGATTAACCATAGTTAGCTGAACGAAATTGAACAGATTGAGCTGAATACATTCAGCAATACAATCGAACGGAACAATGATGACGGGGCTTTTGTTGTGTCGAATTTAACTTGCGTTGCCGTAATTGTTTTGGGTATGGTCAGGAATTATAATACTGCAGGAATGGGATTTCGAAAATTATTCTGTTGGCGATTTGGATTCTGTTTCGAATTTACTTTATTGTTGTATTCGAAGTATCAGATCGATTTTTGTGGATGAGCCCGTACGATATCAAAAATAGGCGCTTAAATGTTCAGCAGTTATTCATTCCGGGTTTTCACCTAATTGACACAGCTTAGTTATAATTGGTCATTCATCCATCATCTTTCACAGCACGATATCACCCACAGCTGCCATAGGCCTCTCTTTTCTTGTGCCAATCCCCACTCTACAGTGCCATGGCAACAATGTCATCTGCCCATCTCTCTGCCGGACGACCAATATCTCGTCTTCCATTTCTTGGACGCCACTCTGTCACAGCCTTACTCCCCCTGTCATGACTGCGCCTTGCCAGGTGTCCTGCCTAACTTAAGTTCCATAATACGTCTTCCGATATCGAACAATAAAATTGGTCATTATCGTAACCAAAAAGTATCCATTGATGCAATGTTTGCAAACAATAAGGCTGCGAAAGATCGGATTATCGGGATTGTACAAGTTCATCCGACACCAGCTTTGTGTTCAAGGATTTTGAAACAATAATTGTACCGTAACGGAGTAAGTAGGGACCCTTTGGTAGGTCCAAAGGGTCTGTTGACAGCGGTTCCAATCGGTCCCAGTACTCACACCAACTTTCATTGTTATAGTCAAAAACTCGGACTCTCTGGGGACGCACCTTCGTCGACTGGCTCGCGAAGCGGAGTCCAAACTACACGACGTGACAGGCTGTGCACCTGACAGGACCTGCAGGGAGGACGCATGCACCAGGTACGGACTACTTCTGTTACTATAGTACCTAGCCGTTAATGTTACTCATCGAGCTGGAAACGACGCATTACAAAGGTGTACTTTTCTTGAAACTCAAACTTGAAACATTTTCGGGTGGCAGCTGTTCATAATTTATTTTATTATGTACAGACGCCAGCACATCAAGCTACCCGAAACTGTCTAATTTTTCCAATCAACTTTTAACCTTATGCTTTAGCAATAAAGTTGAAAATCTATTAAAGAAATTTGACAGATTGTGGTAGCTTGATGTGCTGGCGTCTGTACAGTCACCAAAAGAGATAAGTAACCAGGGTCGTCGGATATTTTGAAGTTTAATAAGAAACCGATGGATGTTTTCAAATGAAATTTAATTTGATAAATGAACTGTTTGTTTTCTACTAACTAAATTAAATTTTATTAGAAAACAACCATCGGTTTCTTACTAAACTTCAACTATATCCGACGACCCTGGTTACTTATATCCTTTGTCGACCGTACTTAACTATTTTATATTTTTCGGAAAAGTTACAAATAGGCTAACTCGTTAACTACCTTTATGTACTTTTCAATTTGGAACAACTTTATTTAGAGTCAATATCAAAAACTGTAATAATTAAGCCTAAGGCTTACTAAAACTAGGGCTTGGTCAAAATACATTTTTGACGAATAGATAATATCTACTGTTATCCATAAACACCTACATTCATGAATTAGGAAATTAATTGAAATGCATTATTAATATGTCAGGCAACTGAACTTACAAAACTTTGTTGCATATATTAAGAAACAATTTATGCAACCTTGCCTTGCACTCATATCCAGCAATAAAGTCACATGCTGTCTCAAATCAATTGATACATCAATTTCTTTATGATTGATTTAACACCCATCCATAAACAAGACTAAATATTTTCAATTCTTTTGTAGAAAGAAACATTAAAAAGACTTGGTCTGTTCAAGCGTGGCCTCGGGGTAGAAAGGGAATCCTACAAAGCGAGGAGATTGAAGCATTTTCAGTTATGCAAGCGATTATTAATCAACTTGATGTTAGATTTAACGAGTCAAACAACTTCGCAGGGGAGTCTAATATTACCTTACTTTGTAAGATGAATTTAGTGCTAATCGTCGCTCGCAGAGTTTTGGAGAGAATTTTGTTATTATAGTGCTTGACGCAAACTAGTAATCTTTTCGGAGCGGATTTTCGTTTATGAAGTTACGTTTTTGGAAAAGACTTACGTCGGATATACTGCCGACATATAAAAATTGGTTATTATTTTGTATGACGAACTAACACATGACGTACAGCCGAAAGAATGACATTAAGTATGAGGCTAAACGAACGTAATTTTGTGAGTCGTGAGTCGCAGAATTTCGGTCGCAGAAATTCTGCTGCATTCAGTTTCATACTAAAGTCCCGTTTGTACCACACGGCGACGCAAAATGAGTTGTCTGCTGACTCACGCGCGTTATTTCAACCGAATTGCGCTCAGGGTGAGGGAGGGGAGAGAGGCAAGCGTCAGTTAACTAGTTAAGTTACAGAATGCGACTGAAGTTACGTCCGTCCGTCTGGCAGCCTAACCGAATTTCAGTTGAACGTAAATTGCGTTACTCAAAATACGCGACTCACAGCTCAAAAAATTTCGCTCGTTTGGCTTCAGCCTTACTACTTACTGAGACTCCCCTAAGCATCTGCTTCCGCATCCAGCGGGTTCCCACAACAGTTTCTTAGTACCTACCCCAATTGTGTCACATATACGTAGGATTTTAATGAAATTCATTATCAATTGTTTCTTAAGTCTGAAAAATTCGTCTGCCTGACAACTTAAGTAGCACAATGAATATTGTTGAAGTGTCAAAATGAAAGGCAAAAGTAAGTGTTTCACAAGTATACTCCAGTGCCCTGTTTATCAAAACTTACAAGCCTTGTAATACAAGCATTTTTCTGTAAAATCCAGTAGGTATTACAAATGTATTTATCAAAACTAAACGTTTAAATTACGGATTACAAGTGTCATTATTTATTTAACGAATAGGTATATATTTTGTACACTTGTATTTGTGGTTTTGTTCATGAAAAAATCCTTTGAAACTTACAACTTGTAGAAAATCATAGCAAATCCTGAGTGTCTGGCGACTCTCCATTCCGGCTTACTAGCTTACAAGTTAGTGTCGTGCTTAATAGGTACCGCAATAAATTTTTAAATTTGATTTTCTTTTTTAAAATGTTATCAAGTGATTCAAGCGATGAAGAAAATATTAGAAATATGGAACCGTACCTACTATAATAGTAGAGCATATTCAAATAAAAAACATACAAAAAAACGGCGGGAAAAGAATATGGCGGCATACATTTTTGATTATACAACTTACAAGTACAATCTTCAAGCGTTCGATTTCACAAACCCTGTAGATTTTTTTTTTTGATAAACTTAATTTACAAGTTGTAACAAATTCCTTGTAAAGTGTTACTTGTGAACTTGTAGACTTGTAAGTTTTGATAAACAGGACACAGATTGTAGGTGTCTGAATGTTAGTGCAGGAACTTAAAGCGTTCTTTTGTTAATGTTACAGGTCGTCAGCTGCTAATCAAGCAGCAGGTACAACAGGGTGTGCAGGCGGCACTGGCTCCGAGAAAGACAAACAAGCTCAACATTGGGAGAGGAGAGTCAGAACCCTCAAGTGAGTACCTTCAAACCATAACTTTTCTCTGCTTTTTCAGTAAGAGCACCTTTGGCCATAAATCTACTGAACAAGGAAGCAATATTCCGCACCGCAGACCCAAGTGAAAACAGTGACCAAAGCTTAAAGTTTTAGTTTTATTTATTTTTTGTAGTTTCAGGTTAGTAGGCAATTATAATATAAATCAGCCAGTGTTGTCCCCCCACAGGAGAAAGGCCTGCCAATTCTTGAATATAACAAAATCTAGATACCCATCAATTAAGCTAACCAGCAGTGCTATTCTGTAAAAATCTCACCGTGAAAACTAAGGTGAAGTGAGCTGTCATTCCACTTGATGTTAGTGATTGCCTCGATTGATAGTTCACTTCACGCTAACTTCACCTAAGTTATTACGGTGAGATTTTTACATAATCGATAGGCTGTATTCGCAACAATATGACGTACTTATAGATCGGGTGATGATTCGTTATGGAACACTTACTGCAAAATTATATTGTTATCTAAACTAAAATGATCTCTCAACAGCCTTGTAACAAATAGAAGATAGATGTTATCATAAAGATTACATCACTTCGCATTGTAGAAGAAAGCACTATAGGTACTATCTCACACTTGATTGAAATTATCTTCTCATAAGGCGTGATTTCCCAGTTATTGCTGACGCATTCACGCGACAAATGATACCTAGTGATAATAGCCATCAATTTCCTTATTTTGATAAACAACAGTTGTCCACGAGTAAGTTATCAGTCCACTTACGTGTATTCAAAGCGTGGGTCGCTTAGACGTTTAGACAACGATCGAAGTGACCCATTCATATTTTATTGACTACAAAAAAGAAGAATGCATCTTTTGTATTTTGTCCTCGATCCTCTGTCCACGTAAGTGTTTAGCATAATCAGCCTGTAATATTCCCACTGCTGGGAAACAGGGCTCCTCTCTGTGAAAGGAAGTGGGCCGTAAACCACCACGCGGGCCCCGTTCGGTTTGGTAGATGTCAATGTCTTCGAATTTTTGGTTCTAAGACATGCCTGTTTCCATACGATGTTTGCCTTCACCTTAAGTGTATCTTTGCTGCAGCGGGATTGTCCGAAAGGGTTACCGTTACCCCGGAACATAAAGGGCTAAGGAAGGAACACGGGTGGGTTTTAGTCGGTAAGAGTCTGACACTCCCTTCTGCTCCACCCAGAGCGGGAGCCGTCATTTGATGATTTCCCATCCATAAAAAAAAAGTGTATCTTTGCTAAAACCTATACTTATTTTGTGATATAGGCTACCTATTCTTTCCTCGAGTGTGTCGCAAAAGGCCGAATTAACAACAGTGTCCTGTTTTTCGATTTTGACTGAACTGCGATCAACATTCCTTTGACCAAATAGTAATGTAATGGTCCTGTGAGCTTCGCCTTGAAGACCAATGGGTACCTACAGTCTTCATCATATCAGCTGAAAGTCGTCCACTGCTGGACTTTGGCCTCACCCAAGTGCCGCCACATGGACTGCTCCCGTGCTCATCACATCCAGCGAATTCCCGCGACACCGTAGTTACAGTCATATTTAACCGGTTGAATACCGTAATTACAGAAACAATTAAAAAACCATTGTCTCTCGCGTGGATCCACGTTCAATACGAAGGTTTAATAGGTAATCAATCAAAATCAATATATTTTATTTCACTTAAGCCTACATGGCCACTTATGAAACGTCAGACGCTAGGTGCACGGTTCCAATTGGTCGTTTCCTATGGAGAAGAACCGGCAAGAAACTCCATAAAAAAAATTGGCTTTTACAATGTTTTCAAATTACAATAGGTATGGGACAGCGTAGGCATATCAACAAGTACCAGGTACCTACTTGATAAAATAAAAAATGGTCTATAGATCTAAAGTCTACAAGGCCAACAAAGTCCCCACATTTACAAAATAAGAATCTATCAATAAAAAAGCAACATTTTTCTTCTCCAGACGTCTCGTCGTTGGCTGGCAACAGACCCGCGTGCCGCCAGCGCCTCCACCCCCGGACCTGGAAGTCTGTGGCGCCCATGCAGTCGCAGTGCGGCTGAAGGACACTAGAGCCATGCAGCCAGTTCCTAAGGATTTACCGATCATTACTAAGTATAGAGGTTAGTTGACTTTCATTCAAAATATCTTTAAAAAATTACGAAAATTATCCACACAGTCAGATATGAAATGTCAAATCCATCTTGCTTATTTTTAGGGTTCCGTACCTCAAAAAAAAAAACGGAACCCTTATAGGATCACTTTGTTGTCCGTCTGTCTGTCTGTCCATCTGTCAAGACTCGATACCTCCACACGTTCACGAGATAAAGGGTATCTCGTGAACGAGTGGAGGTCGAGTTGAAATGAAAACCATATACTCAGGTCTACAGTCCCTTAAAAGCTATAATAAAAATCAAACTTCTAAGTTAAAGTAAAAAACGTACTGCCGTTTATACCGCAAAAAACGTATATACACACTCTTAAGGGAATCAAAATTTACAGGGTACCTACTTTCCGTGTTTTTTTTTCAACTTATTACTGATCAGCAAATTTCAAAAAACGAAAGAAAATTTGAATTTCGCGGTCTATCGTGGCGCGCTTTCGCCTTAAAGACAACTTTACTCTATTACAAGATTATTTACCTGATTCTTTATCTTTCGTCTTAACAATCTACAGTGGAATGGTCATCCCGCGCCGACTTCTCCAACGTGTGCGGTTGCCGCGAGGTGGCGTCGTCAGGTACCAACAGCGGTACCCGTGTACTAGCGGGTGGGTTGACGCGCGGGAGGCGGTACTTCTTCAGGGCGGCGGCAGGGAATATCAAGGGATGGGGCACTTATACTGTATCCGTGCCGAGGAGTGTGGTTCCTAGCAGTGAGTACTTATTTTGTAGTTCTTTAGCATGATTTGTAGCAATTTGTAGTACCAGGACCTCATCCTGACACTCTCGCAAATACTGCTACAGCTTAGTGATTATGTTATCATCAAGAAATGTCATACAACTTTTAGCAAGATTAGCAAGATCATGGTGTCGCAATAACCTTTATCGCTATTCTTTGGATACATTTTTAGTTGAAGTATTTTGTAGCCAAACTGCTTATCTGGGAAAGTATTAAACAAACAAGATATAAAAGACATCAACGCATTGTGGCTGTTTTGTAAGTGACAACTGTGGCCTATTCACCAACTCAAAACCTACAGTAAATATAAATCGTGTTATGAATAGTACTTTTTGGCCAAATAATTAGCATTACAATGACAGGCCTGTTGGTCTAGTGGTTAGTGACCCTGACTGCTATGCCGGAGGTCGTGGGTTCGATTCCCACCCAGGACAAATGTTTGTGTAATGAGCATGATCATTTGTTCTGTGTCTGGGTGTAATTTATCTATAATATTTATATATTTAGAAACAAGCTCTGCTTAGCTTGGGACTAGACGGCGTTGTGTGATAGTTGTGGAATATTATTATTTTTTGTAGTGTTTTTTCTTCTCAGCTCTTTGGCTGGTTTTTACTACATTTACGGGCCGAAACCAAGTAAATGCAGCATGTGTTGTGTTATGTTAAGGAGGTGTTGTGATGAGAACCTATTTCGTTTTCATCTATTTGCATGAACTTTCTGACAATTCGACATGTGTTTAATATTGCAGCTTTTTGGAGGGTGATATAGACAGTTTATTTTAGGTTTATTAACTTAAGGCTATGGAGAAGGTGATTTGGAATGACGCCTGTTGTGGAGAGGACTATAGGGACCACGTAAACTTTTTGTTGGCGCCATATTCTAGTTACTTCATCTTTGAGTTCTGCGTATTTACTAATTTTTTCAGATATTGTCTTCTGAATGGTATGTGTGTTGGGAATGGCTATATCTATTAGGTAAGTAACTTTATTTATTTTATCCTGTACGGTTATATCCGGTCTATTGTAGTGAATTGTTCTATCGGTGAGAATGGCACGGTCATAGTAAAGTTTATGTGTGTCATTTTCTAAGATAGTTTGTGGTGTATAATTGTAGTAAGGAGTGTTTGTGTCTTGTATGAGTGTGTATTTGAGTGCTAATTTTTGATGAATTATATTTGCTACCTGATTGTGCCTATGCGTGTAGTCTGTCTGAGTGAGAGTTGCGCACGCTCCTGTTATGTGTTGAATTGTTTCTGGTTGAGTGTGACACTTGCGACATTTATCATTTGTTACTGTTGGATCTTTGATAATAAATTTTCAATAATTTTTTGTGTTAATAATCTGGTCTTGTATCGCAATTATAAATCCTTCAGTTTCTGGGAATAAATTGCCTATTTTAAGAAACTTATTTGAGGCTAGTTGGTTTACATGGGATTGTTCTAGGTCATGAGGATGTCGGCCATGAAGAACCTTTTTCTTCCAGTCCTCAATTTTTTGTTTCTGCGGGTCATCGCTAGTGTTTTGTGGAGTATCTAGCTGTTTATTTAAGTTAAGTGGGGTGTAGTTAAAATCATTTTGAACTATGGCTTTATGAATGTTACTAGTGCGAGATTTTGACTGAAAGAATGTTTTTAGTCGACAGACTTGTTTCCTCCAAAGGTGCTGGATGTCTATTAGGCCTCTCCCTCCGCTTTGCCTTTTGATAGTGAGCCTTTCTATTGCAGATTTAGGATGTAAATTGTTGTGTTTTGTAAGAGTGGTGCGTGTGGTTCGTTCTAATTGGTCCGTGTCTGTTTTTGTCCATTTAATAACTCCGAATTATTATTATTATTATTATTACCATACAACGTGCTGTTTAAGGGCCTATAGTACCTCAAATGGCTTAGCATGATCCTCCGTTATGTCGAAAATACTGCAGCATTAATTTTGAAATAAATATATGATAAAGTTGAGGATTAATGTTAGGTCTTATGTCAGACGAACACACGATTTCATAAAATTTTCTCGATAGAAAAAAATTCCAAAGTTATCTCCAAACCGAACAATAAACCGCTGGTATTAAAAAAATACTTCAAATTAGATCATGAAACTTTGTATACTAACCGAACTAACTATAAAGCAGGTCTTATGTTATTTACTTTTTTTGATTACCATTATTTTCACCGTAAAAAGCAAATACCTAAACTATTGGCGCTGTCTGCCGCCTAGCACCGCGCTTTGTCTCGCTCTCACTCAGTCCGCGAGCAGTATCGTGCGAGCGAGTTAAAGAGTGAATTTTAGCTGAGGTAGTGTAGGCTCTTAAGATATAAAATTCTGACTGGGCGATGGTCGCGCTGCTAAAGTTGCCTAAGTGTGAAAGCGGTCTAAGAGCCGACCAGCCATTTGGTGGAAATCATCCTTTAGTACCGATTTATATGGACTCGCGCTCACCATCGGTGCTACACTATATAGGGTGACTGCTAATTAGTGACCGATACCTAAACACGTGATTGTACTCATGATAACGAACAACTTTTACTATGGGACCAAACCTGAATTCGCGAAAAAAATCTGCTGTTCAGTCATTTATGCTGGCCTAACTGGTCAAAATGTAGGTAATGAACAGCAGATTTTTTTTTCGCGAATTCAGGTTTGGTCCCATAGTAAAAGTTGTTTGTTATCATGAGTACAATCACGTGTTTAGGTATCGGTCACTAATTACCAGTCACCCTATATACTTCCATTTATCGTCAGCGTCTTGGTACGCGTGACCAACGATACGCGACCGACGCGGCGACGTCAGCGTAACACTAAATCCAGCCTTAGGTAGTGACATGAATGTGTTCCGTGCGCAGGCTGGCGCGACGTGTGCGCACGCGGCGCGCGCGGCGCGGGCGGCGCGGCGGCGCTGGAGGCGCTGGCGGCGGCCGCGGCGGGGGCGCGCGCCCGGCCTGCGCCGCACGCCGCGCGCCCACCTCGCAAGAAAACCGCCACCATACGCCAGCTGTTCACCGCCGCCAGCAAGTTCCAGAAGAATCTAAGGAGGTATGCTCTAACCTTTGAAAACTCATGGTCTTTGAGTAATTTATGCGACCTACCCAAATGTCCTTTCTTTGGTATTGTTCGTCGAATCGTTGAGCTGCTGCATGATTACTGACAAATGCGTGCACTGACTGGACGGGTCCACTCAATCTGTGTGGTTCTTTCCTCAAAAGACCATTTCAGACACCAATCTACATGGTCTCCACATGATCTGACCAAGATTATGTCTGGACTTCAAAAGAGACTGTGACCTCTGAGTTTGTTTCAGCCTTTCTTCTCAGAGTAGTCAGATAGGGAACGCCGACCTCATCTCGTTTTAAAAAAAAATATGATTGACGTGTAAAAGTGTTTGTACAATCCTACTTACAGAAATAAAATCATTTATCATATTTATCATTTAACTCATTTACTACTACCCGAAGAGTGCCCTCCTAAATAACCTCCCCGACCGATTTCGGTCACGGTGGCCAATCTCAACGGAGAATACATAGCAAAATTTGTAAGATTTATCATTGGACTAAACCAAGAATTAGCTAAAATATCCAAAACAATTTCAGTAAGCTATTTTCAAAGATAGGTAGCAGTTTAAACGAAAATGCCCATTAGCCAGGTATGTACGCAGTAGATATTATAGTGCACAAGTGTGCGCGATGACACAAGTGCACTCTCTGTTCCTTTACACTCATAGTCCGATGGGACGGCAATCCACCGACCGGAGAGAGATCAGGCGCAGGACCAACGGCTTTACGTGCTTTCCGAGGCACGGGGGTATTAAACCGCCAACTTCCAAACTCCGGACTGTTACTAAGAAATTCTTAATGGAAAAACTCAGTAATACTTTGTCCGACCCGGGAATCGAACCCAGGACCCCACGCTCAGCAGTCGCGCTTGCAACCACGAGACCAACGGGGCAGTCAACCCAAAGAGGGCCCTCCTCCTAGCTAGATCGATGATCTGATAAGTGCCGCGGGAATCCTTTGGATGCGGGAAACACAGGACTGTTTAGAGATGCTCGGAAGGCCTATGTGCAGACGCCAGCACATCAAGCTACTACAATCTGTCAAATTTCTTTAATAGATTTTCAACTTTACCGCTCAAGCATAAGGTTCAAAATTGATTGGGAAAATTTGACAGTTTCGGGTAGCTTGATGTGGTGGCGTCTGTACCTACATAAGTGAATGTCTTTCGGTTGAATGATAGTAGCACCCTACTCGTAATGGCCCTGACGTAGATATAGAATCTATTATACCTAGTAAAATAGTACCTACTATTAATACTTATACTGGTTCCATTTATATTTTTTTTAAATGCTTTGCCTTGGACCCAAAATCTGACTTTCGGAAACTTATCGAAATCTCCATTTTTCCTTTAAATGTTTCAGGGGCGTATACCTAGCCTGCATCTTATACCACGAGGACAAAGTGCTGGTGACCAGCGAGGAGTTCCTGCCGGTCATCGAAGTGGACGAGACATACCCCACCTGCATCTACACCGACTTCCATTGGCTCATGAAGGTACTTAACATATTTTTTTGGGTTCCGTACACAAAAGGTGCCAACGGGACCATATTACGATATTACTAAGCCTCCGCTATCTTATAAAATAGGCTTTGTGTGGGTCACACTGGCAACGTTATTCAAACTCGTGGCTAAGTTTGGGCAATTTAGTCAAAAGTAAAATAACAATTCTTTCCAATTCCAGGTATCATGTTCATGGGACGACGTGAAGGCTCTACGGTCAGATATGGAGAAGCACACGTCTTCGTCCATTCACTTTAGACTCAAGCTGCTGACGGCGGCTGCGCAGATGCAGTCCGCGCTTTGTATACAGGACTTAGGTTAGTGTCGGATTTTTGGGATTCTCTTCCACTATTCCTCTATAACAGATCCCCTTAAGGGCCTATACTACCTCAAATGGCTTAGCATGATCCTCCGTTATGTCGAAAATATTGCAGCATTAATTTTGAAATAAATATATGGTAAAGTTGAGGATTAATGCTGGGTCTTATGTTAGACGAAAACACGATTTCATAAAATTTTCTCGATAGAAAAAATTCCAAAGTTCCCTCCAAACCGAACAATAAACCTCTGGTATTCAAAAAATACTTCAAATTAGATCATGAAACTTTGTATACTAACCGAACTAACTATAAAGCAGGTCTTATGTTATTTACTTTTTTTTTAATTACCATTATTTTCACCGTAAAAAGCAAATACCTAAACTATTGGCGCTGCCTGCCGCCTAGCACCGCACTCTGTCTCGCTCTCACTCAGTCCGCGAGCAGTATCATGCGAGCGAGATATAGAGTGAATTTTAGCTGAGGTAGTGTAGGCTCTTAAGGACAAAATAGGTAATAGTTTGATGATAAGGTAAGTCAGTCAGTAAAGTTGGGTTCCAAACTCGGCCCAGGGCACACTAGACCTCTGTATCATTGGTTTCTTGTTCACGTTCCAATGTACAGACGCCAGTAATCAAGCTACTATAATCTGTCAAATTTATTTAATAGATTTTCAACTTTATCGCTAAAGCATAAGGTTCAAAGTTGATTAGGAAAATTTGACAGTTTCGGGTAGCTTGATGTGCTGGCGTCTGTACTTTTTGCTGTCGTTTGAAATGTTACATGTACATGAAGTTCAGCAAACCTGCTATAAATCTCAATTCTGAATCTTATAATTTTCCCGGCTAGCGCTACCGCACTTCGTCAACCAGTTTGGGTACAATCTTAGTGAATACATATATTTTTCGAGCTCTTTATGAGTGTTCACAAAGTATGCAGATGATTTAGCCATAAAATTTGCCATTTTATAATGCCTAAAAGTATATGATCGACTACAGTAAACAAAATCAGAAAAATATAAAATATTCTTCCGGATATAAGCTGGTTATAAAGTGTGTTAACAACGTAATACAACTAATTTGATACGATAGAAAAAAATCATGAAGATACCTCCAAAAACTTAATTTTGTCAGATTATTCTACAAGCAACATACTAAAGCACTAGTGTTTTAATTTTTAGTCCAAACAATTTTTTTTTTTTTTTTGTAAATTGCTTCACATTTTTCAATAAATTACCAGTGTTGTGTCATCCCGCTCCTCTTTCTTTTCTATGCAGTCCGACAGTGACCGCGCTTTAGGTCATAGTCCCTTTAAATAGAAATAATATTTATTTGCGTAGAACATGGTATATAAAGTTGTTTGATGTTGTTGTTATAATAATATAGTATCGCCGATTAACATTGTCCTCCATTACGTTCCAGGCCAACTCTACCACAAGCCCCTCCGGGACTCCCACGGCACCATAGTCCTGTCTTGCGTGAACAGTGTCAAGTCCGTGAAGTCAGTCTCCGCACTGAACTCGCGCTGGGCGGCCGTGTCGCGCCTGCGCAGGAGAGTGCTCAGCGAGGATAATACTATAGGGGAACTGCTCATGGCTTCTGTTCATGAACAGATTGCTTATCATCAGGTAAATTTTATAATCGTCAGGATATTTCTAAGACTGAGAATATTTTAGGATTGATTTAATATTGCAAGGATTTATTTAATATTGCAAGTGTTGGCTACATCATGATATTACAATTTGTAGCTGAATTAATGCACATTATTAAAGTACCTACTTAGTTTGTTCAGAATGGATTCTTCTGTCATCTATATAAATAAAACTAAGTCGGGTTAGTTACACCTCTTATAATATAATAATGAATGAATGAATGAATGAATGAATTGCACCGATCCCAGCGTGGTTAAACCAGACTCGATTAATCGAATGAACCCCAAGATTCGCACTAGCTCCTGTAGCCTCATGTTCATGGTGCTACAGCGACCATTGCATATCAAGGAATAGACCGGGGGGCGCGGTAATTGGTAGGGAGGACGTGCCCGTAGGACAGGGAAGGATTTAAGAGCCTACCGGATATGCATCCTAGAGCAAGCATTGGACTAGTGGAGAGATGGGTAATTATTATCTATGGATGGGCATCTTTTAACGACCTTGCCTCCAGGTTGGTTCAGGTCGAGCTTCATCGGTGAGACTTTTAGAGCGGGGTTCTACTGCTTTCTCGGTTCTTTTGTATGTCATTGCTCTGCTGTGATAAGTTGTGTTAGATGTTGCTGTTTTCAATGTGATCGTCGGAGGTCTCGCTACTATTCGTTTCCGGTTTTTGTAAATCTCACAATCAGCAATCTTGATCTTATTTCTGTTTTCTGGCGTATACATTAAAAAATTGATTCTCTTGTCAAAGTACTTCATGTCCTGTTTTAAGTTGTCGTTCCATTGTCATTCCATAGATAGGTCGGCCGACCTTCTTGGATTTGGCCTTGTACTACGTTACTGTATGCTTCATAGTGCTTCAGTTAGTAGTGTTAGTTATAACTCAAGAACTCAAGAACGGTTTTTGGGACCGATTTTTATGATCTTTGATTTGTTGGATTTGTCTCCGCCCCGAATAGCAGAATAACTATTAAAACATGGGAAAAATTCACGAAAAAATAATTTTGTAGATAATTAATTTTCTCATAGAATATTTCTTCTTATTCTTGTTCGCTGGGTCAGCTAGTTGTCATTTTTATCTCAAAAAGAAGTCAGAATATCTGATTATTAATTCCAGCACCATTTTATCCACATAATAATGTTTTCTCCTGTCATTGCAGGTATCTCGCGTACAACTGCCCCGGGGCTTATACTTGGGCTACCTAAAGCTGCAGTCGTCAGTAGAAGTAGTTCGTATCGTTGCGCCTGCGCGGACTCCTAACGTCCCACCACACACACGCGTCAGGGATAACCCACATGTTTCTGCGTAAGTACCAATTGATTGAACTTTATTCAAGATGATTCAAAGATAAAAAACATAGAATCAGTCCAGAATGATGATGTTTCTCTTGTGTATCTATACCTATACAACCTTGTCTTATCTCTTTACAGAGAAGAATGGGAGCACCTAAAAAACCAATCCGGAAAATCTGATGATTCACAAGCAATCAACAGCCTCGCTATTAGCGGTCATGAGAAGCCCTCAGAATCTCAAGAAATGTTCCTCGATATGATCGCTTCAGGCGCACGAAGACTCTTCAAGGACATGGAGATCCCCATCGAAAGCGTCATAGCCCACCGAATCTACGACCTTGAGGTCGTTGAACTGAACAATGACGTCAGTTTCATCATGATATGTCCTCCTGCAGAGCAAGCCTGCTCAGTACCAGGACAGAAGGAAATCCTGCTCCAGAAGGGTGATCTGCTCAGCTTACCGATACAAGCATTCGAAATGATACACCTGCAAACGTATCACACGAATATTCTGAATAAATACTCGAAACTCAGCTGCGTTCTAGAATTAGACGTGGCTTTAGCCGCCCATTCTCATAGAGAGGCGTTCTCCTGCACGGAGTTGCAGACAGCCAAAGAAAGACTATCCAAACTGGAAGATCTCCAGAATAACCTGAACACGGTGTGGAAAGCAGAACGATGGCTCATGGACCTGATAGGGTTTGCGAGAGATAAGGACAAAGCTGCACCCAGTTCTGGAATATTGCTCAAATACATTTTCGATAAAACACCGTCACAGTCTACAGAGAACCCTGCAGACGTGAATGAAACAGATAGCAAGTTTAAGGACTTCTTGCAAATACCTTCGAGAGATGGCAAAATAACTAAAACCTCGCCAGGTAGAGGATCATGGCCCGGTCCTGCTGGAAACGGTAACCATGCCAACTTACACCCAGAATTCAGCAAATCTGAACAACAGCTGAGTCTGTCCCCTCGCCAGACATCAGTGTCTACGCTCAATCTATGTAGCTCACAATTCTTGAACCCAGAAACTCACAAATTCCCTAGGAAAGGCAGTGCCGACTCCCAGTATACACAATCCAGTGCTATAAGCAATAATTATATGAGTAGCAATTCGCAGTTCGACATAAAGTCGTCAACTGGTTCTCATAATAGTATTAGTAGCAATCGTTTACCGCCATCTCGGAGCGAAGATACTCTGGTACTCCAGAACGAAAACGTGGAGCCGAAGCCGAGACCTCACAGTATTAACGCAAGCTCAACCACTTCGAGCCCTCTGCTCACAGTCAAAGGGGGATATTATCCAGGGAGTATGATAAGCGTTAGAGCATCCAAAGGTAATGTCTCCGAATCCGCCCAGAGTCTGTCAAGTGACTCAGAGAGCCAGACCTGTCCCTTAACAACCGTTCCTTTGAAAGTCCGTCCTCAAGGGAAGCACTATAGGAGCCCTTGTAACGTTATTTCATCGAAGAGTATGACGAACGTAAAAGGAGAAGTAGACTTCACTGACACGGGACAGGAGTACGCCAAGTCAAATTTGTGCGTCAAACGTCAGCCATTGCTGGAGACGCAGGAGGATGCGGAGTATCACAATAAAGTTCCAAAGACTGATGAGAGAAGGGATAGTGAGGATGTGAAGGGGCCGGAGCAACGCACGTCTGAGCAGGCCGGAATATTGCAGGTAAATTAAAAGAAGCCATTTTAATTTCAACACTGTAAAAGCCGACCGGCAAACGAAAACTTAGTTAGTACAATGTTTCTTCAAATAAGTTATTAAATACTTACTCAACTGTTTGTTTTAGCAAAAAATACTAATGAAACGACTTAATGTACATATCTGCAATTGCATTTATGTTAATGCGTGTAACATCAACCTGCATTTACGAATGCATAACTGATACTTATCGTTTTTTTTCCAGGTATTCGCTGCATACGAAACCGGCTTAGCGGCGGGGACCTCGCTCAAGTTGCACGTGACGCCGCGCACGTCGGCGCGGGAAGTCATCGACCTAGTTGTCAAACAACTCAACATGGCCGCCGTGCTCAAAGGCAAAGCTGGCCCAGTTTACGGCCCAGAGAAACTACAGGACTTCTGTCTTGTAGCCGTCATAGGCGCCCGCGAAAGATGCCTCCGAGATGACTTCAGACCTCTGCAACTTCAAAATCCATGGAGAAAGGGACGATTGTACGTCAGGCTCAAACATGATGTGTTGGCAGCACTGCAGCATTCTGCCAAACAACCCGCTTACATTTGAACGGGTTTTATTTGTATACTAGGCAAAGGAATAGAGATATTTTTTTCGTAGCATAGGATTTATAATTGGAACTGCTTAGTCACAGTAGGAAGGTAGATAGCGCTTGTAAATAAGACGTGAGAAATGACATAGACCTCTGGAAACTTCACCGCCTATTATTTTAATGTGGGATGAATATTACAATTATATCTGCCTTTAATCTGCTTAAAATCGGTAATCGTTTGGTCAATTATTTAAGATTTCTTTCTTGATAAGACTTTTTTTCATTTCTACAGTGACTAACATTTAAATTAGTTTCATTTTGGTGCCAATTCTGATTATGTTAATGCTTTAAATAGTTAAGTGAAAGTTGTGAGTAAGAATAGTAAATAATTATTTAAACAGAATTTATGGTGCTTTTCACTGTAAAATATTATCGCCTTTAAAGTTTAATGTCTCTATCAGATTTCCACGAATTATTTGTTAGACTGGTTTAGAGTTTATGCCTAACAAGATAGCTATTCCTGTTTAGATGAATTTCTACTTCTTATCGTGCTGTTTACGTAGTTCTATCAATTTAAACTCTTATCTTAGGTCATAGACTCACTTAGGTACCTAAAAAATCTTATTCAGATATCATCTAGAGAATCATGAAAAACTCATTCCTCTTATAAGGCAAAGACAAATTAAAAAACAATCGGTTTGAAAATAGAAAACAAAAACTTTTTCTTAAGTTGGTACATAAACGAATAACATTTTATTTTTCGATTAAATAAACTCGTACAACGTGTATCAAAGTGCCTGATTATTTTCGAAAAATAATACTGATAAAATCATATCTCTGAGGTAAACAGGGTTACATTTTATTACCTAATCCACGATACTATTTTTACAGTTGTTTATCGCTATGTGATTAAAAGCAATAAGATAAACGGACAGGTTATATGATTAGGTATCCTAAACAGGAATTTGGAGTTTGAACTCAATTCACCAATGAGTAGCCACTTACTTTTGAGTACCGTCTTGGACGGTCTGCCAAATTACTTTATCTACTTCATCTTGAACAGATTTTACCTAGATATTCATCGATATTTTTTTACTGCCGCTGCATGTAATAAATGTCTATGTAGGTACCAACATCAACATAATTAGGGAACTACCTACTTATCCTATGCAATTATAAAAAGAGTTTGTTATCGAATATAGAATAAGTGTAAATAATTTAAAACTAATGTAATCTATCGTTAAAATTAATTATTTAGATATATTTCGATAATTTAAACTGTGCGAATGTCGAGAAGTTATTTTGTAAATAACTTTTGTTTCCACTTTTAAAGTACTTTGTTTAAATATTATTTAAGAAAAGTGTATGAATTGATAGAAAATATGAGTGGTCCCAAAAATACTGTTTCCCTAAATATTTCTCCTACGTGCTGTAGAATTATTTTTATTAAATATTAATTAATACTTAGATCTCTTTACGAAATATTTTGTTATTTAAATTCTATAATGAGTATTATCTTATTGACATGATTATGAATGGACTGAATGATTGTTTCTTCATTTAAAATATAATACTCAAGAATTGTGTAATTTACAATAATTTTACTGTAAAGTAATTGTAAATTCTGTAGGTAATTGCTGTGTATAAAAGGGAGTGTAAATTAGAACAGAATTATAAAAAGAATATAAAGATGTAAAAGAAATTATCAATGATTCGAGCCATAAATAAAAGATATATTGCAATTTTTAATAAAGCCTAACTGAATGTCTTATGATATAAATAATTTAAAGTTTTATTTTAGATTATCATGTATGTATTCACCCTATCTGGTGTTGTACATTAGAAATTAGCGAGAGTGGGGTTATGAAATGATGCACAAAAATAAATGTATTTCAAATCTTTCTTTGCCGTTTTATTTAATAATCTTATCTTAAAAATACTGCCTCTATAGTTAGGTGGTGGTAAGCAAGCGCGACATCTAAACGTGCGAGTCTGGGTTCCACCCTCGGTTCTGGCAAAGTCTTCGTAACGCCTATGAGACGCCTGCTACGTGATACCTACGAGACGTCTGCTACGACACCTACCAGACGTCCACTACGAAACCTACCAGACGTCTGCTACGACACCTACCAGAGGGGCAATTCTCGTAATTTTAAGAACGTTCACAGTCTGATCTCAGTTTCAATCTGTCAAAAATGCCTTTAATTTCCCTACATTTTGACAAATTTTTGACATTTGTTTGTCGCCGAGATGAGACTGCGACTAGATTTTGAACATTTTAAATTACGAGAATTGGCCTTCAGATGTTTGCTACGAAACCTACCAGGACGTTTGCTACGACACCTACGAGACGACTGCTACGACACCTGACAGACGTCTGCTACGACACCTACATGTCTGCTACGACACCTACGAGACGTCTGGTACGACAACTATGAGACGACTGTTATGACACGCAGACGTCTGCTACGACACCTACCAGACGTCTGCTACGACACCTACGAGACGACTGCTACGACACCTACATGTCTGCTACGACACCTACGAGACGTCTGGTACGACAACTATGAGACGACTGCTAAGACACGCAGACGTCTGCTACGACACCTACCAGACGTCTGCTACGACACCTACGAGACGACTGCTACGTCACTTACCAGAAGGCCAATTCTCGTAATTTAAAACTTTCAAAATCTAGTCACAGTCTCATCTCGGCGACTAACAAATGTCAAAAACTTGTCAAAATGTAGGGAAATTAGAGGTATTTTTGACAGGTTGAGACTTGATTTGATTTTTTGACTGTGAGCGTGTGAGCTACGGAACGCCCACGTGACGACTGCTACGTTACGCCTACGAGACGACTGCTACGGAAAGCCTACATGACACCTACGAGATCTTCCCTTTTCAGTGGAGGTACTTTCTACCCTGTTCCTCCTTCCTCTAAATACTCACAAATATCATAAAGACGTCCACTGCAGGAAAATAGCCCTTTCATTTAACTTCTAAATAAAAACATTTTACCTAATGTATTACGTATTATTATTTTATTTTTATTTTTTTAGCCCAGTTACACATGCCACCACCATGTTATCTTGCCATTAAGTTACAAATTCTAATTTAGGGTACAATAATTGTAAATAACTGGTTTAGGTCTTGAACAAATATATATTGTTTATTGTTTAATAAACTGGACATGGATACAATCTGAAAAAAATGGCAATGTTTAAAAAAAATGCTCCCCCGTCAATTTACAAAGTACAGTAACAACATAAGAGACACAGTCAGTGAGCAACCGAGAAGCAACCATGCGCTAAGTAATATTATTTCAAGGACACGGCCAAGACGTAATACTACTTGGACCCTGTCATTTGACAAAAAAAACGAATAACATCATTTATACATGGTAAAATACTTACTTGATAAAGTTATCACTATAAAAACTATTCTTTCTCATTTGACAAATACTTGAAAGACACATCAAAATATCATTTCATTTGACAAACTAATCATTTGTCATTCGAGTTTTGTCAAACATTATGAACCGCTTATTATTATACTGCTTATGTAGGTACTGTGTTAGAGGTAAACTAGTACCGAATGATAGTTTGTTTAGGTAAATAAAATGTCCGCGTGAATAGTTGGCACTATTTTATCTATGCAGATTAAACGCTGGCAACTAAGAACCTCTAATTCCATGCTGGCAACACAGTAAAACTCACTCACTCGGTCATTGACGTTGTCAACTTGTTGTCAAGCGAATTCTTTTGAAAAAGAAAACTAACATCGGACTGAATTTCATAATTCAGCTGTGAGTTTTGACAACGTTGCCCTTTCCACACAGAAATAAAATAATATTGTTAAAATGAGTTTAGTGGCTAACACCGGGTAAGATATTAGTATTCGGAACCTGTACAGTTGTGTGGTCTACTTTCTTCTAATTTTTCGTAACGTTGTCTAATTAGGAAATTGGCTGGGCGGACGCTGTTCATTACTGGCGCGTCTCGAGGCATTGGTAAGGCTATTGCTTTGAAAGCTGCAAAGGATGGTGCCAATGTTGTTATTGCCGCCAAAACAGCTGAGCCGCATCCTAAGCTGCCTGGAACTATTTACACTGCAGCTGAAGAAAGTAAGTGTATTCACCTTTTTTATCAGCTTTGCATACTTTCTATTAATAGCCAGAGACCTCGTTTGATTCATAAATCTACTATAACTTGGTTAAATATGAAATTATATGAGTTGGACTTTGCACTCCATATTGCTTTGGACTTCGAACTTCTGATAATTGATCTAGATGGATTTGTTTTGTAAACTCTCACTTTAGTGTTGTGTATATCTATTGTATAATGAGGATATATAATGCCTTTTTTTACCTCTGATATAATCATAATAATTGCTAAACAGATAGCTATGACATTATACAATATAATTATGGGCCTGTAATATAAAAGTACTACATATTGGGAGCATAACTACGTTTGGCTGAAAGTGTATCTTATGTACCCTGTAATAACCCACCAAACCAGCGGAACTCTATTATGTTGCCTGTCACAGCTAACAAATTATAAAAATTTTGCTTATCCATTCTAAAAATTTTAGTTCCAGCTGTACGCTGTCATGACCATACATATACAAAGAAGTTAAGCATTTATATTTAGCAGTCAAAATTACCGGAAATTATTATTAACCAACTTGGTTTTACATTAGATCTCACAACCTTTTGTGGTAGAAGAACTACATTGCGTGACTTTTATTTTTACATGTTACATTTAGATGGGTATGGTAAATGTATTTATTCCCTTATCTTTAGCAGTCAGTATTACCGGGTATTACTAAAAAACATACAAACCATCATACAGACAAAAATAATAAGCTATTATAGTAGTACCTTGTCTAAAATAACTAGGCGTACAGATTGTAGTTAGTGTTATCTACCACAGGCTTAATAATCAGATAAAAACTATTACAACATACTTTACAGGAGTCATATTTTAAGCCATAAATGTACAATCTTTTGATAAAATTCTGTATTTATTTGGATTGGACTTTATCCTCCATAATTAATTATTGCTTTGGACTTTAAACTTCTGTTGGCCTTGATCAATTTGTTTTATAAACGGTAAAAATAGTTTTTTATTTATAAACATAGAGAGATGTCTTTGACAACTTTGTTTAACAATTAATTACTTACATTACATTTGTTTGAATGTTTATCTTATTTAATCCTTCAATCAAAAATAGTACTAGATTTCCGATGAGTGCAAAAAAATGGCCCAAAAAATAAGACCACAAATAATGTTGTGGTTTTATTGTGTAACATAGTTTTTTTTACCTTATTTGCTTAGAAACTATGTTTTATTTTTCCATAAATATTTTTGTTCTTCTTTAAAAATATTTTTACTTTTCAATCAAATTAGTAAATATATTGCAAACAATAATAAACTCTATATTTGAAAGTTAAGGCTTATAATCAAGTTATACACAAACATGGCCATTTGAGCAATATGTTTTTTCCCTAATCCGTAATCTAGTGCTATTGTTGATCAAAGATTTAACCTGTGATCATCCAACATTACTGCCTTTATGAAGAATAAATATTAAAGCTGCTATTCCATTTGTTGCCAACCTTTGGGCACTTGTTTATTTATAGTTCAATGAAAACAACATGCATACCATTTATATTTATTTTATGTTTTTAGTTGAAGCCCTCGGAGGCAAGGCCCTGCCATGCATTGTCGATGTGAGGGATGAGAAACAACTACAGAATGCTATTGACGAGGCTGTCAAGAAGGTAAACAATCATTATCAAACACATAATATACACGGTGTCCCTGGAAGTATGGATCAAATCTAATACCAGGCGTGAGCAAGGTCATTTCCAAACTTTTTGGTACTGAGAATGATTGATGATTGAGAATTATTTTACGGTTCAAAAGTTGTGACCAATTTTTTTCAATTGTTTTGCATAGTGCTCAAAGAAAAAAAACTATCAGGGCTGTCTAAAAAACTTAAATTGACAGTTCCTGGTAGTATTTTTTAAATGATTTTGTTCTTTGAGCACTATGCAAAGTGATTGAAAATAACAAAAGTTGGTCATAACTTTTGAACTGTAAAAAAATTCACCAACATTCTCAAGGTCAAAAAGTTTGGAAATGACTTTGCCCACGCCCCTATTTGATTTGATCCATACTTCCAGGGACACCCTGTTTAATGTGATTTGAGGCTACAATTTTCTAAACTAATATTTTAAAGAGAATCAGCCACACAATGTGGCAATGCTGCCAGCCTTTTGGACACTTTTCCTGTTAACAATGATGCGGACGAATATTTTGATTCTTTCCTTTTTGTTGACTTGTGTAACATATTATTATTATTTCAAAACTATTAGTTTTTAAATTTGGCTTTGTAATTAAAGAGAAAGGTTTAGATTTTTTTTATATTTGTTTGTTACGCTTTCACGCTTAAATGGCTGAACGGATTTGGATGAAATTTGGTACGTGGCTAGACCATGACCTACATTAGGACAGGATACATTTTATCCCGATGTTCCCATGCCATGGGATCGAGACTTACTCCGGTCAAACCGCGGGGTCCAGCTAGTTATTCATAAAGTCCCAGCTATCCAATTATTCCAATGAAGGTGGGCCGTTACTTGCTGGAAACTGCCATAAACATTTATAGCGGAAAAAAGTCTTTATCAACATCTGAAGAGAAGATGGTTCCTTGCTTATCACCTTACAGTTAACACAATCTGAAAATTAGCTTTTCAGATTGTTGTTCAGGTTGTTGAGGTCATTTCCTAGAAAAAGATGATAATTTCCGAATAACAACACAACATGAGATTTCATTGAAAAAACCAACAACAAAAATAAAATCAGGAATGATTAAGTAGTCTAGAAAAATATGATTCAGAATTATACATTTTAAAAATGATCTTCTCAAAGATCACTATTATTGAATAATAAAAAGTTATGTACGTATCTGTATAGGCAAATATCTGAAAGAATATATTAATACATGAGTTATTTTAGACTCAAATATAACTATGGTATGGTATCCTTATTTGCTTTATGCACTTGCAGGTGTGTTGAATTTTGTTTTTTTTTTTTTATCAAATATCACACAATATGTTTGTGGTTAAGCTTACTTTAGTTATTCAATCACAACTTAGCCGTCAAATCTAATTTAAGAGATTCAAGGGCCGATTTGTAGATTAAGTTGGGTCAGTCTGGTTAATTGCGACTTGTGAGAAATCAAATTTTTATCAATTCTTGGAGTAGGTACAGACGCCAGCACATCAATCTACCCGAAGTCCCGAAACTAAATTTTTCCCAATCAATTTTGAACCTTATATGTAAAGTTGAAAATCTATGAAAGAAATTTGACAGATTGTAGTAGCTTGATGTACTGGCGTCTCGTCTGTACAACAATGCTTAATGTAGAAGGCCACTAAGTAATAAATTGATTTTAGAAGTGCCTACTGTGAAAATATAATGCTTCTTTTGTACACTTGGTTTGAAAATATGTTTAGTTGATTTTTCTCTTTATGTGCGCATTGATTATTGTTAGGTTTATAATTTACTTAATTCTAAACATATCTTGTCTATTACAGTTCAATGGCATTGACATCTTGGTGAACAATGCGTCAGCTATCGTGCTGACCGGCACCGCCCAGACCGACATGAAGAGATACGACCTCATGCATAACATTAACACCAGGGGAACCTTCTTGGCGTAAGTGACCCCTGCACCCAAATAATTGTGTAACACAGTTTAAATCACAATAAGAGAGTTTTAAAGAATAATGAAAAAGATGCACTGAATTTAAATTTAATTTATTTTTTGAACAACAGAATCGGCACCATTCTAAGTAAGTAGGTATAGTTTTATTATTTACAAAAATGGCTGTCTTTTATGCAAATTATTTAAATTACACCGATCATTTATGATCTGTAGCTAAATAAATTGAAGTTACCTTGATTGTTATGATTGCCAAGAAAATACTACTAGCTTATCATTAAGCCAGTATTTCCCGAAGGAGCATGTATAGTTTACCCACATTTCGCCAGTTAAGTTATAAAGTACTTTCACAGCTATTTTCAATAGACTTCAAAAAAGGAGGTTCTCTAATCGACCGTATGTATGTTGGTATGTCAGCAATTTTCTCAAAAACGAATGTACCAATTTTGATAATTCTTTCACTAATGAGATCTACATACTTTTAGGAAGGTTTTAGTATACAGGGTTATTTGTAAAACACCAGCAATCTCTTAAGAGGTCATTGTACTCATCATTATGAACAACTTTTACTTCAAAAATCAGCTGTTCCCTTCATTTATCTTCGTCTGTCTCGTTAAAATGTAGGGAACAGCTGATTTTTTTTCGCGGTATCAGGTTTGGTCCCATAGTAAAAGTTGTTTATAATGATGAGTACAATGACCTCTTAAGAGGTTGCTGGTGTTTTTCAAATAACCCTGTATAATACAGGTAATTATTCTTATATGCGAAGTTATATGCATAAATGTACTGCATCTCCGGCATTTCGAATTTTGGCAATGCGAATTTTGATGATTCTTCTAGTCGGTGTCTTCAATTCTTCAACGCACTAGTGTTAATTGAATTTGTGTGGGGTAGGTACAGACAGAGGCCAGCACATCAAGATACCCCAATCTGTCAAATTTCTTGATAAATTTTCAACTTTACTACAAAGGAGTAAGGTTTATATTAAATTGGGAAAATTTGACAGATTGGGGTAGCTTGATGTGCTGGCCTCTGTACAATTAAAAAGAATAAAATAAAATCTTTTTTACAAAAAAATAAAAAAAGCAACAGACTTCATATAAAAACACTAGGTACAAAGTGATAAACAACTTTAATTTAGGAAGTCGATATCAAAAAACGAAAATGCGGAACCAACGACACGGACTTCCGAAATTTAAGTTATTTATGACACCGTAGTATTTTTTTTAAGTTGGTTGATTTTTTTGTAATTTTACAACAACATAACGGCAATGAAAATAAAGCTCGATTTGAAGCAAAATCAGGGAAAAAGTAACTGTAAAAGGAGTAAGTCCCATGTGATAGAGGGAGAGCACAGACAGCATACATCTATTTTAATTGCGATTTTAATAAAAAAAAGTTTCATTTTGTAGTTCCAAGCTGTGCCTGCCTCATCTGAAGGCTAGCAACCATGCGCACATCCTCAACCTGTCGCCACCTTTGAACATGAACCCCTATTGGTAAGTAGCATAGCTTAATATTATAACGGTTCATGTACGTCAGGTTCGTGCTCGTACTCTTTTCGCGCTAAATTCTTGTCGTACGAATTCTGTTTTACGCTGCCCTATTCATAGAATGTTGGAATCCTATAATTCAAATTTCATTGATATTGATATACACACATCAAAAGTGTCTAGGGATCAACATATATTTTTGCAATAACTTTTCTCCTGATTGATATTAATTAAAATATTCTTTAAGGATTCATCAAATAAAGTGTTTTCGTTTGTCACAGTAACGATAAACCAAGTCACCTTTGCATTAATAAAGAAATTTGCCATTTTCCTAATACAGGGATTTTTGACATTTGAACCACTAACACAAAAGTTCGAAAAAAAGACTGAAATAACAATTTTCTCTAAAATTTTATTGGGTAACTTAAACAATTAATAATCCGTGTTTCTACCGCGAACACTAACAACACAAGAACATCGGTTTGGCATACTCAAAATGAGTTCATCCAAATCACGCTGTGGAATGGCCGCCCATGTTCGTTGCAACAACAAAAAAAGGTCTTCTTGCGACTGGATACCCTCCATATTCGGCAGAGCTCTTCTCTGTAGCATATCCCATGCATGCTCAATCGGGTTGAAGTCTGGCGACTGAGCAGGCCAGGGCAGGACATTGATGTTAGCTGCGGCGAGAGTCTGTCTTACAACTCTTGCGGTGTGCGGTCGTGCATTATCATGCATTAACTGAAATAAGGGACCGATTTGCACTTGTAGAGGAACGATGACGTCTGATACAATCGTCTCAGCATAAATTTGAGCGTTGAGGTTGCCTCTGATCCAAATCAACTCAGTTCTTCCGCCGATCCAAATACCCGCCCATACCATGATGGTTCCACCACTATAAGGATGGACTTCCTGGCAGGATTTTAATCGCTGTTGGCGTCCAGGAGTTCTCCAGTGTCGTATACGTCTTGTATCCGGTCTCATACCAAAACGAGACTCATCAGAAAAGCACACGAAACGCCATTGTTCTTCTGCCCAATTTCTGTGTTCAAGAGCCCATTGATATCGAATCCTACGATTGTGCATTGCTATAGGTGGTACCCGTAGCGGTCTTCGGGAATGAAGGTTCACTTCATGCAAGCGGTTTCTGACTGTTTGGTCGCTAATTAAGTTCCCTGAAGAGTGATGAAGCCTCACGGCTAACATCATGGCGGTTATTGTTGGAGCTCTTCGAGTTAAGATTTGAATGTATCGGTCTTGTCTCCGTGTGGTGCAGCGATACCGTCCTCCATGGCGCTCAGCCACGGTACCAGTGCTTCGGTAACGTGTCCAAAGTCGACTGATAACACTCTGACTTGTATTCAGAGCTAAAGCCACAGTACGTTGCCGGGAACCAGCTTCTATCATTCCCACGGCTCTGAGCATTTCTTCCCTGCTTAAATGACGTCGCCGCTCCATAATAACGTTGGTTTTAATCAGTAGTAGGGAAACAGTAGCACTAATAATGTCTTCAATGCGTTGTATGTTTTTATAGGGAAAATATTGACAGCTGATTTTCATCTTTTACTCGAATTTGATTCACAGTTCCTGATTCAAATTATGAAATGCACCAAAAAGGATCCATAAAAGGTTGACTGGTAGAAAATGCCTATGGCATTAAGTCCGCCTCTGTACATTTATGTGCTTGAAGTATTAAATAAATAAATTTATAAAATCATAAATTTATTACAAAGCCACATCTCAATCTCAAGAAATCCGCATAAAAATGCTTGATCCCTAGACACTTTTGATGTGTGTATTTGCATGTACGAAAAATTAATTTAAATCTAATATTATCAAATTATTATCTTAATTGTAATCTTAATATTTTATTCATTTATTGCATAATTTAACTTAATGAAATTGTTTTTGATCTGATTTGGTTTGTAGCTATAGCTAGCCATATAGTAACTTACTTAATTGCTACAAAATAATTGTTAATTTGGGTAATGCTCGTCTAGTGGCTACCTTTGATCTTTTAATAGGCATCTTTTTTATAGGGATCTTTTTTGTCAGGCCTGTTGGTCTAGTGGTTAGTGACCCTGACTGCTATGCCGGAGGTCGTGGGTTCGATTCCCACCCAGGACAAATGTTTGTGTAATGAGCACGATCATTTGTTCTGTGTCTGGGTGTAATTTATCTATAATATGTATGTATTTAGAAATATATAAGTATGTTTATCAGTTGTCTAGTACCCATAACACAAGCTCTGCTTAGCTTGGGACTAGATGGCGTTGTGTGATAGTTGTGGAATATTATTATATTATTATTATTAATATGTCCTATCTGCGGATAATGCAGTGGACTGCAACATTACTTCCTAAACTTTTGTTAGCATTATGTATTATATATGTTGTAGTTGTTTATTATCCCTTAATAAATAAAATAAAATAGCATAATCAGCCTACAGTGTTCCCACTAAAGGGAGACAGGCCTCTCTGTGAGAGGGAGAGTACCGGTAAGTAGATAAATAGAAGTAGAAAAAAAGATTATTTTTTTAAGTGACTTCAAAAAAAGGAGGAGCTTCTCAATTTGCATGTTTATATTTTTTTGAAGTGAAAACTTCTTTAGCGGCGCTGCGTATTTTTTTGGAATGGGTAAAAATCTCTAAACTCGCGTCAGGACACGTGACCTGATCGAGAATTCGTAAGACGGATGGAGAGAGGGCAGGCGGCGCAAGGCGCTTGCGCGAATGTTCGATAATTGTCATGTTTGTGTACGATAGCGCAATGAATAAATATTGTATCCTACCACATAAATAATAATACTTTTATACTGATAACGAAAGCACGAATACAAAATTATTCTCTAACCATTCCAAAATATCAAAAATGCAGAACATTAATATTTAAGTTTTCACTTCTGCCGGCACTCCCGGAGTGCAACCCGTCGATTTTTTTTTTTTATGTATGTTTGGACATAACTCCGTCATGTATGGACGGATTTTCAAAATTCTTTTTTTTAATGGATAAGGTACGCCTCTGGCGTGGCAGACTCCGGGCTGCCACTGAGACATTCTATATGGAAAAACCCAATAACACTTCGCTCGATCCGGTTCTGTGGTCAAATCAGCACAATTTAGCCAATGTCAGCCTCAAAAAGATGCATACATCGACAAGAATTCATTTAACTGTCTACACGTTCTTTTTGTTTTTTTTTTTTTGCTCGACTACTAAGGGTCATAGCGTATTGATTAACAAATTTAATATAACCTTCCCCAAGACTATCACATTTATAAAGAATTTTTCAAATTCGACTGATAGTTCCCGAGCTTAAAAGCAAAGAAACAAACTCTTCAGCTTCATTATTAGTATAGAGTAAACAATGGGTACTTAATAAAATAAAAATATATATCTATTTCAGGTTCTCAGTTCATGTGGCTTACACAATGGCTAAATATGGTATGTCCATGTGTGTTCTGGGCATGGCTGAAGAATTCAAGCAGGACAACATTGCCGTCAACGCTCTCTGGCCTAAGACTGGTGTGTATTGGTGAAAAAAAAAACAATAAAATAACATTTAAAATAACTCTCCAGAAATTTCAATAAAAATAATAATTTGAAGACAGTTTTTGCCCTAGTTTGTCGCAAATAGATTAGTGCTTGCTTAGTGGTTTTTTTTTTTAATAATTATGGCAACACTCTTTTACAGCTATCGCAACCGCTGCCATTGAGATGCTGACAGGCACCAGCTCCACCAGTCGCAAAGTGGATATCGTCTCTGATGCCGCTTACGTTATGCTTAGCAAGTACGTATCTGCGATTCATTTTATTGCAGTACACTCCAACGTTAGTGTCGAAGCGAGATGGCACCAGCACCCTAATTGCGTAACACACTATAAATCTGAATCATTTTGAAGCAAATTGCTAATCTATTGCTTCATAAGTTTGAAAAATTCGTCTGCTCAATACGTAATAACGCAATGAATGTTGTTGAACTGTCAAAATGAAACCGATTCCTATTGATAATGTGTTACGCAATTGCCCCGCAGGACTCAGTACCTATAGATTTATCGAATACTAGCTTTTGCTCGCGGCTGCGCCCGCGTGAGAGTAAAATTATGCCACAGGAAAGCACTACCGGGATAAAAAGTCAATATCCTATGGCCTAATCAAGGTCATGATCTATCTGTGTGCGAAAATCATCCAAATCAATTCAGCGAGAAAAAATAACAAACAGAGTTACCTACTTTAGTATTTGTGATATTATTTCTAATAGACGTACAGTCACCAAAGGAGATAAGTAACCAGGGTCGTCGGACATAGTTGAAGTTTAGTAAGAAACCGATGGTTGTTTTTGAATAAAATTTAATTTAATTAATAGGAAACAAACATTTCATTTATCAAGTTAAATTTCGTTCAAAAACATCCATCGGTTTCTTACTAAACTTCAACTATATCGACGACCCTGGATACTTATCTCTTAGAGATAAGTATCAGAATACCAGCGCTGCGAAATTTATTTTTAAATATCGCAGCATCATGGTGAGATAGGAGCCTTTTGGCCTCGTATAGGACTTTCTGTTCCATTTTTCTTTTTGTTACTTTTTTAAGTTATTTTTTGTATAATTCGGTATTTTAATTTAGACTGTGTTTAGTTTAGTTTGTGATCCTCCTGTACTAGTCGCAATAAATACTTTTTCTTTCTTTCTTTTTGGTGACTGTACTCGTCGTAGTCAGAGGTTTTATGATCGCGATTGCCTTCGTGTTAAGTACCAATACCATGTTAACAGTCTTTACTGAACATTGTGCTTCCCAAAGACTGCGCACTAATAGGGTAATTGCCCAATAATCAGCGATTGCAGTTCTTCTTATTTGTAAACAAACTGTCGAGCATGAGTTCCTTACATTAAAAAAGACAATAGTAAAACAATGGCCGCCAAACTAAATCAGCTTGCGTGACGGCTGAGGGGTAGACACGCATGCACTCAAGCATGATCTCGAATGTAACAGAGGGGCAATTCTCGTAATTTTAAGAACGTTCACAGTCTGATCTCTGTCTCAATCTGTCAAAAATACCTTTATTATCCCTACATTTTGACAAGGTTTTGACATTTGTTTGCAGTTTGTCGCTGAGATGAGAGTGCGACTAGATTTTGAACCTTTTAAATTAAGAGAATTGGCCTTCTGATTTCATACTGTTTTCATTTCTTCAGCTACAAAATTTTACAGGCCTCAGAATAAAATGACCATTTTTCGACTAGAACTACAAATCTTTTAATTACCATGACATTAAATTTATTTTATGTCTTTTTTTTATTTACATTACATTTCACTCTTCACAGGGACCCCAAAACATACACGGGCAACTTCGCCATCGACGAAGATATTGTGCAATCCGCCGGTGTAAAGGACTTGACCCCCTACGCTTGCGACCCCAGTAAGTATTCGAAATTAATAAAAATTATCTCTAGTTGACATTTAGTTACAAATAGTATGAGATTTTAATGTTTTAAATAAAATACCTTTATCAGTTCAAAATATCCATGCCTGGGTTTGTTTTTCCTCAATTTATTTAATCAGTTGCAGCAATATACCTACTGGTCATCTGTGTGTCATTCCTTAGTTACGTCCCGCGATGGAAAGAAAAAAAAACAGAAAAATTGTTTATGCTGCACAAACAAAACGCACTTTACAAAAAGCTGTTAAAAAAAACAAACACACAAAACTGTTAAAGCTGTTTGATTTTTTCTTTATTATTACTCAGTATTTTTTATTTTGCTCAATTTCTTTCATGGACTTCTATTTTTACCTCTTAAGACCACACCTTACTTCATGTACAACGTGTAACGTTAAATGCGCAAAACCTGAAAATAGTTTGTTCATAATTGACTACTAAATCGATTTCAGTAATTTTTAATATAGGTTTTTTTTAAAAAAAATTATGTATTTTGCCATACTATCCGCCGATGGAGCCAAAGAAAATTTTGATTAGGCTTTAACCTTGGAAGGCAAATTAATCGCCCACAGTTACATTATCTCCTCAATCACATAACCAATATACAACGTGTAACGTTAAATGCGCAAAATCTCATACACCCCAATTAGAGCATTGAGTTCAAAGCATAATACAATACCCAAAACTATTTTTTTTTTAAAGCTAACTCTTATTATTAAAAAAATTGTGTTGATCCTAGCATTACTTTATGCATTCAAAATTGAGTCTTATTGCCTTAAAATAAGACTTAATTTTCTTTGGCTCAATCGGCGGATAGTATGGCAGTGGTACATATTTTTTGAAAAAAAAAACCTATATTAACAGTTACTGAAATCGATTCAGTAGCCAATTACGAAGAAACCATTTTCAGGTTTTGCGCATTTAACGTTACACGTTGTATTGTTAAAGTCACGCATCACGGTTTAAAACTACCATTCTACCATCCTACCATATCATCTCTGTTTCTTAATTACTCTGTGCAATACCCAGATGATCACTACACAGAGTAATGATTGATCACAGAGAACGTGGATAACTTATTACTGGATGGTTTCCTGGATGTTCCTGGGGCATTGTCACAGCACAGGCAGACTGTCTCAACGGCTAACCGCGTCAGACAGTATCATACGTCTGCGGTCCACTACAAGGAAAAGGTTTGTCTTTGAAAACCTTAGATTGTAGAGATATTTAGCTGTATTGATAGTTAGAATTCAACAATAAAGGCAGACAGGCTGGTGAGCAGTAGATCTGTCATTCATATTTGGATGGTATGTTTTGATTTTTGAATTATAATTATCAGTTACAGCAAATACATGCCTTCTCAACTTCGTAAGATTCGACAACCATGCATACGACGACTTTGTATGGAAGAATGGTGTTAAACTTGTATTGATAAGTATTAAAACCAGAAAAATCAGTGGTCAAAGGTAAAAGTCATCCAAACAGGCATTTCCCAGGTCCAGGAAACCAGTCCAAACCAATTTATGGTTACGAAATTTAAAAATTGACGTGTTTTTTTTTTTGGAAATTCAAATTGGGAATCTCCCTTGTTCGCAGGCAACATAGACAATTTGTTACCCGACTTCTTCCTGGACCTACCGCATATGACCAAGAAGGAAGTCAAAGATAAACCGGTGTGAAAAAATTAAAAATGAATGTCTAGATTTATCTATGACCATTTGTTTCTTCTGCATGTTTGTTTTTTATTTTGTGTTGTCTTACCATGTGCATGTATTATTAACAATTCCGACAAGCAGTGGTGATGAGTCCCGGTTTGATGGATATTGGTTCATCTTTATATGTAGGATAGTAACACACTGGCGGTGACCATTAATCATCACGTGGTCCGCCTGCATGCTTGCCGCCTTATATTATAACATGAAAAAAAGTATTGTGCATCTTGGAAATATGTATTAACATTTTGACCTAACCTAACTATTTACAAATACGCTATTTTGAAGCTTTTTTAAATATACATGGCAATATAAATAAATTAGAGGTGTAATATTGAGAGTAGGGTGTCGTGGCTAAGTAATAACAGCCGCACGGGTCGAATGATCAGGTTAAGCTACGCTTGCCAAGATCGGTCCGTGGATGGGTGACCATCTTTACATACCGAGACCCCTCCGTGCCTCGGAAAGCACGTTAAAAAAAAGTAAAGTTAAAAGAAAGTAAAGTAAAAGTAAAAAAATGTTAAAAGTATAAAGTCGTTGGTCCCAGCTGCCATTCTTGGATCTTTGACAATCGATACGGGTCGTCAAAAGCCCGAAACACTGACAAACAGCCTTACTAAGGGATATCGTGTTACCCAGTAAGTGGCTTGTGGAGGTCAGATAGGCAGTCGCTCCATGTAAAATACTGGTACTCAGCTGCATCCGGTTAGTCTGGAAGCCGACCTCAACATAGTTGGGATATGGCTAAGCAGATTGTAGGTATAATATTGAGATAATAGAGTAGATGTAGATACTTTGATTACCTATTCAGACTTATTCTTGTAAATTCAGACAAATGGCTTGCAGCCGTCCTTAGTTATTAATAAAAATAGTTTAATAAATACCCACGCTTTTACTAACATGGGAAAATCTCAAACCACTAATGAAACTGAAGTATCAACTGATAGAATGTCGATAAAATGTAAATAAAATATCGATAGATAGTGTTATCATTAATCAAAAGCGCCTGAATGCTCTTTCATATAATAAATAAACATTGGCCCCGATTCTGTTGTTCACAAACTAAACTAAATTTAAGTTCAGTGCATCATTTTCTTTCTATTTCATTAAGACTATGCCGACCGCACAGTGGCGCCCTCATCGCTTGTTTGGTTATTTCATACAATTTAGAATGAAAATGCAGAAAATAAGCACGTTAAGTTGTTCTTCACAAGTTTATACGTTAATATTATTAGAAACGGTAGTTTTATATTGTTTAGTTTTATTATAATACTATTTTAATCCTGTCAAATTAGTCTGCGCCTGACGTAAATTGATGTATTTTTAGTAGCCAATTTTTTAATCACGTCTAAATTTGTCTATGGATTATCTAATTTAATTTTTTTTTTTAGATTATTTAATTTTAATTTTTTAGTTTAGTTTGTGTAGAACAGAACCGGAGCCATTATATCTTGCTTTGTGCTTAGCTATTACAGTAGGACAGGCACTGGTTAATCCTACACAAAAAAAAAACTTAATTAAAAATCAGTTATCTAAAATCGAGGTTTAATAGTAATAACTGTTGTTTTATAAAAACTTTATATAGGCCTAAGTTCACCAACATTCAAACCACCGGTTAGGTATTTAAACAGTTGGTTTATGTCAAATTTCCTAAGGAAATTTTAAATATAGAACTGATTAAAGTGATCAGTTGATTTTTGGTGAACACGGCTATGGATTCCTAAAAACATCACGCTTTTTACTTTTAGTCTTTGTTTTCATATTATTTTTTACCAATTACAGGAAGCCGGGTCAGGTGGCCAGATCCCGGCTCTCTTTGCTTCCATCACCAAAGTTCTCTCATCAGACTTGGTCAAGAAGACCCAAGCCGTCTACCAGTTCAATGTCAAAGGTATTATGATCATTATTATTATTCGGGATTAAATTAACGGCATTTGCAGTCGAAGTATTGGAGAACAAAATATCTAGTTGCTACAAAATAAAACTTCTTAGTAAATGATAAAATTCAAATTCCATTGGAACCAAAATTTATTTAGGACCTTGTTCTTTTCGGCCACACAGTAATCAACTTTCGCTAAAGTGGATAGTTGAGTAATTAAGATGCGTCCTATATGAATACATCCTAGCCAGTACCCAATATATTTTTATAACACTGAAATATATCTAGGTAAGGAGGAAGGAGTTTGGCACTTGGACCTGAAGAACGGCGATGGACAATGCGGTCAGGGGGAGCCCAAGAACCCCCCGGACGCGACCCTCACCATGGATGGACAGCACTTCGCTGACATGTTTGCCGGTACATTTAATTTTTTTTTAAATACCTTTTATCATTCCGGATCTACCAAACGTGATTTACCTGGATAATGATATATTACTTTATTATATACATAATTGTCTCATGACATTTCACAGCTTTATTGTGATAACATAACTTATACTTACGTACTTTACAGGTAAATTGAAGCCAACTACTGCATTCATGATGGGCAAATTGAAGATCAAGGGAGATATCCAGAAAGCAATGAAATTAGAGAAAATGATGAAATCCCTCGCTAAGAAGTAATTTTGATTCATATATCCTTCGATAAGTCTTGTATACTATGATATAGTGCAATAGAATCACAACTACTTTCAAAGAGCGAGTTACAATATCTTAGTTTTATTTTGACCACACTGAATTGTATTGTAAAGTGCACTGGGAGTATAATGATCAGTTCCTTGGTGTAATGTGACAAATAATTATCTGTATTGTAAAGCAAAATAGATCATAAATTAATAGACTGCCGCAGAGAAACTGTACAATATTTGTATGTTTGTATATTTGTAAGTAGATTGGTCACCGAGTATTGGAGCATTGGGTTCTATATTTAAAATGAGATTTTGAAAGAGGCATGCGCTTACTCTGGTTGATTTTTTAAATTGCGTATAATAATTAAAGAAGCACACTGTAAACTGTTAACAACTGGTGCCTTAGATCTAAGTACATAACTGTCAAATGATTGTATTTTTCATGCAGCTAGTATTTTTATAATAAAAAAACAAAACATGTATTATACTATGTAATAAAATATTATAATCTGTTGATGTAAATAAAACATATTTTTACAGTTATGTCTAGAATTATTTTAATATACTATTGTTAAAAACAAACTACTTGGGGTAAATATTCTAATTTTTCCATAGATTTAAAAGAAACCTTGAAACATCATATAAAGTAAGGAAGCCCGCCCACGAGCAACTTTTGCCTCCGCAACTAATTTGTCTCTCACATCGAGTCTACGGATTTGTATGAAAGTGCGCGCATGTAGCGACGCGACAGCTGGGAAGCATTTTTGTCCGCGGGTTTGGAAGCAACTGTCGCCCGTGTATTGGATGCAATGCAAGTACGCGCACGGCGACTAAACAGTTACCGGTTAGCCAATTGCCGCTCAAACAATTTTACAATCAAGTAGCGTTGCTGTCGCTCCAATGTGCGCATCGTCTAAATCTCGGCGAGGAGACAGGGGCAAAAATTTTGCTGGGCAACAAGTTGCTCGTGGGCGTACCTACACATGCAACTGAAGCTTTTCCCATTTTAGGATAAATAGAAATACCTACAATAAAAGTTAATGTTACCTAATTTGTACACAGTTACATTACGTAGGTAGGGTATTTATGCCAATATTAGCTTTCGACGATGAAGTAACATTTTGTTTGTATTAGCGACACAATAGTCAATCTACTTTCGTCACTAGTTATTTCAGATTTCGTCATGCAACCAACATGAAAAGATAACCTTGTTATCGGAATCGAATTCTCCCGCCGATTTGCCCGACCTTGGTGTTGTTATTTGTTAGGTTATGTCCATTAAAGTGTCAGCTGTATGCGGCTATCGACGTAACAAGATATTTACAGTGTTTCTTACATTTTACACTAAACTGTGATCAAAATGTTTTCAATTGACGCCCCCATTGAGATACAAAATTCAGAGTACTGCAATTATCGGTCTCCTCTGAGTACCAGATATGCTTCGAAGGAGATGCAATACAATTTTAGCGACCAGAAAAAGTTTTCAACCTGGAGAAAGCTGTGGATTTATTTGGCGAAAGCTGAAAAGGTAAGATTATTATTTTTATAATTAAAAACATAAATGCATTTAGTGATTTGTCTATTTTGTTGTTGAATGTTTTTTTTTATGTTTTTCTTGCTTTTTTAATTTTGAACTGTCATTCTTGTCAAAGTGTCAATCAGAACTTTTTGGATATTTGATACATGGTCTTTTAATCCTCTGGTGCATTTAGTAAACAAAAATTAAACCTATATGTTTCATAAACATCCCAGCTGGCGACTCGCAATAGTAGCAATCAGACTCGGTCAGAAATTCTGCATGCCAACCCGCAATCGTGCCGCAATGGCCCCCCGCATGGAAGATTATGGCCCAGTCTCTCACATCCTGTGTCCCAGCAGTGAGACGTTATAGGTTGATTATTATGCTTTGCTTTTGCAGCAATTCTGTGCTCGCAAATTCAGCATAGCCACAGTATACCTACAGCCAATTTTAAATGTTTCCACAAAAACAGGATGACCTTAGCCTTCATTATTACATCTACATAAGTTTTGGCTGAAAAAGATTATTCAAATGAACTCACAACAACTGTCTTTTACATTTTATTCATGTCGAAATCTTACGCGCAGGGGGGTATTTTCGTAACACACTAATAGTAGCAATTGCTTCCATTTTGACAGTTCAAACATATTCCTTGCGTTATTTACGTTAATGAGCAGACAATTTTTCCGAACTTATGAAGCAATGGATTAGCAATATCCTTCAAGATTATTCAGATTGTGATAGTGTATTACGAAATTACGATGCAGTTTAATCTTTAAGATGGTCCCGTCTTACTATTCAGAAATTAGGAATACAGCTGACTTTGACTGCATTGCCGTAGCTGCGCAAGGAGGCTGGCTCAATCTGAAAGTAGCCAGTGATTCTAGTTAAATGACGTGTGATTGGAGAGGTCAATGTCCAGGTGTGGACTTCATGTGCTGATAATGATGATGAGCTGCGTTTATTTGCGTCTGACCAAAGTTGTTCTTGTCACCGTGTATTTATTCAGTGTAAAATCATTCTTAATGAACCGCACAGACCATACTTAATCAGGTAGTCTGTACAAGAGAATCGAGACGAAACCTAGTTAGCGAATTCAGTTGACTAGTAATGTCTAGTCAGGATTCTCACAATCTTCAATTTATTCAACATGGTATATAATGTTGAGGGGAGGGGACAACATAGAAGGACATAGCGACTCTATTGTTGCTGTTCTTCAGAAAGGTCAAGGTCGTAATACTCATAACCGGCGTACGTGTATGACCAAATGAATCAAAAGAAGATGTACGTTTGCCCCGCACGGCCCCGCTGAATTTGCGATTTAGGTGTGCACCAATGCAATGTACTCGCCTCTAGGAGTATATGTACCGGTTTCTTTTTCAATGTACCTCTGTACTTTTGAAGAAATATGCATAAAAAGGGGGCCGTGCCAGCCAAACGTTTTCAGCACGGCCCCCGTGTAACTTGAAAAATATAAAGCGTATTAAAAAGGTTCCTAAACTCAAGGAATGTACTCTATTAATACGTTATATGTACCGTAACAGATATTGTGAATTCGTAATAACAAATAATATATAGATGTGGAAAGGGGGCCGTGCTGGAAAAAAAATATATAAGAAAATATCTAAAAAAGACAAAACAACCTTAGCCAAAAACTATTAAAATATAATTGATGTTTGGCAAGTAACATATGTACCGCATTGGTTTCTCATACAACTTGCAAAATTTAAAAAATAAACCAATTTTAGTTTATTCAGCACGGCCCTCTATAGTTGCCTATATCTTTTTAAATATGACATGTTTGTTTACAAAATTCGACTTCCTAAATTATGTATAGGAGTACATTCGTTCCCAATAAATTGCGATTCTGCTGTATTAGTACTTTAAAAGATAAATTGGATCAAAAATATCATATAATACAACTGATAGGGTGACCATGGTTCCATATATTAGGTACATATATTCTAAGGCCGCCCATTGTATGTTTTGTAGTAATAAGTGTTTTTTTTTGTTATGTATTTTCTGGTGTACAATAAAGTATATATAAATAAATAAATAATAATAAATAATTAAATTATGTGACTACATTGAAATAAACATTCTTATTTCACAATTTGTTTTTTTTTTCTTAAAAATTAATATTAGCGATGACATCTTTTAAGGGAATTAAATCAGTTAAAACTTGTCCTGTGCGGTCGCTATTAGTTCACTGACGCTACCGTGATTTTTGAAGTGGTGCTGGTGTCGCGGTTACTTCATGTTGCGCAGTTGCGCTCGAGTGTTTATTGATCAGTCACATCTTTTTCGCGCACAATATACCTACAGCAGTAAATGTAAACATTGCTCCATTAATTTCAGTATTCACGTGTTTTCTACGTGTATGTTTTGTAGTAATAAGTGTTTTTTTTTTGTTATGTATTTTCTGGTGTACAATAAAGTATATATCAATAAATCACAGATATATTTCCAATAAATCACACGGATTGAACCGTACATTACAATAAAATTACAGATTCATTACATTTCACAGATTAGTTACGTTTACCTATAGAATAATCACAGAAAACTATAACTATGTGTCACTAACACTACAGAGCTTAAAAGGCTTTGAAAAATCACAGATACGTTTCCAACAATTCACATCGATTGAAGTACCTACACACATCAAAAGTGTCTAGGGATCAACATATATTTTTGCAATAACTTTTCTCCTGATTGATATTAATTAAAATTTTCTTTAAGGATTCATCAAATAAAGTGTTTTCGTTTGTCACAGTAACGATAAACCAAGTCACCTTTGCATTAATAAAGAAATTTGCCATTTTCCTAATAAAGGGATTTTTGACATTTGAACCACTAACACAAAAGTTCGAAAAAAAGACTGAAATAACAGTTTTCTCTAAAATTTTATTGGGTAACTTAAACAATTAATAATCCGTGTTTCTACCGCGAACACTAACAACACAAGAACATCGGTTTGGCATACTCAAAATGAGTTCATCCAAATCACGCTGTGGAATGGCCGCCCATGTTCGTTGCAACAACAAAAAAAGGTCTTCTTGCGACTGGATACCCTCCATATTCGGTAGAGCTCTTCTCTGTAGCATATCCCATGCATGCTCAATCGGGTTCAAGTCTGGCGACTGAGCAGGCCAGGGCAGGACATTGATGTTAGCTGCGGCGAGAGTCTGTCTTACAACTCTTGCGGTGTGCGGTCGTGCATTATCATGCATTAACTGAAATAAGGGACCGATTTGCACTTGTAGAGGAACGATGACGTCTGATACAATCGTCTCAGCATAAATTTGAGCGTTGAGGTTGCCTCTGATCCAAATCAACTCAGTTCTTCCGCCGATCCAAATACCCGCCCATACCATGATGGTTCCACCACTATAAGGATGGACTTCCTGGCAGGATTTTAATCGCTGTTGGCGTCCAGGGGTTCTCCAGTGTCGTATACGTCTTGTATCCGGTCTCATACCAAAACGAGACTCATCAGAAAAGCACACGAAACGCCATTGTTCTTCTGCCCAATTTCTGTGTTCAAGAGCCCATTGATATCGAATCCTACGATTGTGCATTGCTATAGGTGGTACCCGTAGCGGTCTTCGGGAATGAAGGTTCACTTCATGCAAGCGGTTTCTGACTGTTTGGTCGCTAATTAAGTTCCCTGAAGAGTGATGAAGCCTCACGGCTAACATCATGGCGGTTATTGTTGGAGCTCTTCGAGTTAAGATTTGAATGTATCGGTCTTGTCTCCGTGTGGTGCAGCGATACCGTCCTCCATGGCGCTCAGCCACGGTACCAGTGCTTCGGTAACGTGTCCAAAGTCGACTGATAACACTCTGACTTGTATTCAGAGCTAAAGCCACAGTACGTTGCCGGGAACCAGCTTCTATCATTCCCACGGCTCTGAGCATTTCTTCCCTGCTTAAATGACGTCACCGCTCCATAATAACGTTGGTTTTAATCAGTAGTAGGGAAACAGTAGCACTAATAATGTCTTCAATGCGTTGTATGTTTTTATAGGGAAAATATTGACAGCTGATTTTCATCTTTTACTCGAATTTGATTCACAGTTCCTGATTCAAATTATGAAATGCACCAAAAAGGATTCATATAAATTTATAAAATCATAAATTTATTACAAAGCCACATCTCAATCTCAAGAAATCCGCATAAAAATGCTTGATCCCTAGACACTTTTGATGTGTGTATATTACAATAATATTACTTACATTAATCACATTAATATTATTTGGAATAATCACAGGCAGCTAATTCAACCTACGTAATCACAGTAGTGTTTCAAGCAACTTTAATAATTAGAATATTGTTATTATTTTTACATAATTATAAAACATCAAAGATCACTCGCGAATCATATTTAGATTAACATACAACCTGACGCTGACCTGCAATTGCAAAAAATCGTATGAAAATTTGTATTTCGCGGGCTACACTGAAGCAAATACCCATAAGTAACGTCATACTCATAAGTAACGTCTAATTTTATAAACGTCTAATATACCTATGGTAGGTATACGCCTATAAAGTTAGGTTTTGTGATTTAAGAATTCTAACCTTAGACTTAATCAAGAATGATTACGCAACAAGCAATTACTTCTATTGTATACGGGTGTAAGACTTAGCACACTCTCGCTTACACTTCACTGTACCGTGAGCGGGTGCTTCATACATTTTGATATTTTTAAATTTCATTAAATAAACCTAGTACCTAAGTAAATTGATTTTAGTACATATCAAATCCGTTTCTTAAGTACAAATAAATTATATGATTACTTTTAACTACCTGTTTATTAACATTCCATTTCCGTGCTTGAAATAGAATTCACTGCTCAACGACACGTAGAAAACACGTGAATACTGAAATTAATGGAGCAATGTTTACATTTACTGCTGTAGGTATATTGTGCGCGAAAAAGATGTGACTGATCAATAAACACTCGAGCGCAACTGCGCAACATGAAGTAACCGCGACACCAGCACCACTTCAAAAATCACGGTAGCGTCAGTGAACTAATAGCGACCGCACAGGACAAGTTTTAACTGATTTAATTCCCTTAAAAGATGTCATCGCTAATATTAATTTTTAAGAAAAAAAAAACAAATTGTAAAATAAGAATGTTTATTTCAATGTAGTCACATAATTTAATTATTTATTATTATTTATTTATTTATATATACTTTATTGTACACCAGAAAATACATAACAAAAAAAACACTTATTACTACAAAACATACAATGGGCGGCCTTAGAATATATGTACCTAATATATGGAACCATGGTCACCCTATCAGTTGTATTATATGATATTTTTGATCCAATTTATCTTTTAAAGTACTAATACAGCAGAATCGCAATTTATTGGGAACGAATGTACTCCTATACATAATTTAGGAAGTCGAATTTTGTAAACAAACATGTCATATTTAAAAAGATATAGGCAACTATAGAGGGCCGTGCTGAATAAACTAAAATTGGTTTATTTTTTAAATTTTGCAAGTTGTATGAGAAACCAATGCGGTACATATGTTACTTGCCAAACATCAATTATATTTTAATAGTATTTGGCTAAGGTTGTTTTGTCTTTTTTAGATATTTTCTTATATATTTTTTTTCCAGCACGGCCCCCTTTCCACATCTATATATTATTTGTTATTACGAATTCACAATATCTGTTACGGTACATATAACGTATTAATAGAGTACATTCCTTGAGTTTAGGAACCTTTTTAATACGCTTTATATTTTTCAAGTTACACGGGGGCCGTGCTGAAAACGTTTGGCTGGCACGGCCCCCTTTTTATGCATATTTCTTCAAAAGTACAGAGGTACATTGAAAAAGAAACCGGTACATATACTCCTAGAGGCGAGTACATTGCATTGGTGCACACCTAAATCGCAAATTCAGCGGGGCCGTGCGGGGCAAACGTACATAAAAGAAGTAGGTACGTAAGGATCGTAGCATGTGCTGTTCTGTAGTTTCTGCCTTCCCTCATGGGAAGAAGGCGTGAGTATATGCAGTAGTATAATTATATGATATGTTATTGCCTGATTTGTTAATATAAAATCTTAAATGGGCTCAGTATGCAACCTTGGGATATCCTTCCTACTTACTACAATCTGAAAGTTTTTTCAATCATAAACAAAACCGTTCTAACTTAGAACTGGAGATTAATTATTTATTATACTTACTTATTTCTAACGAGGATCATTATTGCTTCGAAGCACTACTATACCCACTGAACAATTTGTCAAATGCATTGTTATGATCGGTCTATATCAGTTCTCTGTTGCAGATTAGGAACCCTTTTCAGTTTCAGCATTCTTTGTGATTTTCTCAAACAGGTATTTTTTGGCCCTTTTTTATGAGGTTATTGTCACTTTTCCACTACTTTTTTTCTTCTTACTGTGGTAATCATATTTCTATACCTTAAATACCACCTGAAATTAATTTCAATAAAACAATATTTAATGCTTTTATTTATTAGGTTGTTACATACAGATAATGTGTTTTACAATATTTTTATTCTTATCGAAAGAGTTTAGTTTTTGAGTGACGCGGGTACCTTTTGTTATTAAAATGGGGAATAAATAAGGTAACATTAGCGCCGGTTACATAAGTTATATATTTTTATTTACATGTTTCATATAAATCTTATATATTTTTTCTTAGCATTAACTTTCACAACTCATGTGATATCCACACATAATTAATCATTTTAACATTAAATCTAAATTAACTAATCTTAAGATGATGAAAAATATTCTATAATACCTACTACGATTAAATTTTGGACACCAATTGAATCTATAACTACTTTCGAAGACACCATAATAATAATTATGAGAAAATAATTTAATTAAATTAGACGAAGCATGAAAGAAATAGGCTTAAACATAAAGGCGAATACAACAAGAAATGTTAATAAGAAAACATAAGTTTAATCAGATCATGACAGTGAAGTTACATTTACGTTTAATTTTGAAGACGCTAGAAGTAATCTTAAGTTGTCAGAGAAAACCTAACTACCACTGGACGGATACTGATTACTGCTTTGGTTTATCCTTTAAATATAACTAAATAATGTATACTGTATGTATGTATACTGTATACTTAAATAAAACCTAAATTATTCATAAAACTAAATTCGAATGAAAATAAACGTGTATATATAAGTTTATATTTTGGTGAATTGTAAAATATTTTGCCACAAACGGAAAATGTAATTTGTGAGGATCTTTTTTGAAATAAAGGGGCAAATAATAAAAAAAATATTCGCGGTGGTTTTGCTTCACTTATTCGATAAACCGTTATCCTTACCAGAAATGAAAAAAGTCATATTTTTATCTATTTCAAATGACCAGTTATTATTTGCAAAAATGTCATTATGATTTTCTTTGATTTTAGGGAAAAACTAAACACATACTAGGTTATCATCTACGAATTTATGAAAATAAATATTTTTTCATACGTGGTAAGGATCACAAGCTAATGCGTTTAAAACTAAATACATCTAAAAGAATAGAATTAAGCGGAATGTTATAGTAATATACCTAACCAAATAAACAACAACTTAAACTAATTACACTAAACTTGAAACGCAATAATTTAGAAATTCCTCGTAATGTCAAAAGACTCTTATCCAAATCTACTTTCGACACTCTCTAGCATTCTACTCGATCCTTGCAAGGAAGGACTTTGCTTTACCTACATGATAACTGTTGCATACACCCCTATAAACCTTATCTCTAAACCTATACTTGCACTATCGGCCGAAACATCTTGCAGTGTAAAAAAAGGCTAGAAACAGCTGCTTCTGCCAAATAAACAATGCAAGAATAAAAGTAATGCTGCCAGATCAAAAAAAAAGTTTCAATTATTTTTTACTACAATATGTTGCGATAAAACAGCTTCTTTTTCATAAAACTGCATAAGTATGTAGCTGTCTAAATACTGTACGTAATTACGTAAAACGCAATTACGTAATTACGTAACTGACGTTCGAAAAGTGCTGATTCTCAGCCTAGTTTGAATAAATGACTTTTGATTTTGATTAATAAAGAAGCTGCCTCTTCAATAATGCGGATAAAAAATAGCTGCAATAATATAGCTCTGAAGTATGTAGCTGCCTCTTCAATAATACGGTTTCAAAAAAATTTTATTAAAAATAGCTGCTTTTAAATATGTAGCTGCCTTTATAAAAAAAAATGAAAGCTGCCTCTTCATTAATATGGTGCAAATTAATTTGATTAAAAATAGCTGCATTTATGTAGACCCCTGAAGTATGTAGCTGCATTTATAATAAAAATTAAATCTGCCTCTTCATTAATACAGTTTCAAATGAATTTAATTAAAAATAGCTGCGTTTAAATATAGCTTTGAAGCAGGTATGTAGCTGCCTTAATAATAATAATGAAAGCTGCCTCTTCAATAATATGGTTTCAAATTAATTTGTATAAAATAGCTGCGTTTAAATATAGCTCTGAAGTATGTAGCTGCCTTTATAATAATAATGAAAGCTGCCTCTTCAATAATACCGTTTCAAATTAATTTGAATAAAATAGCTGCGTTTAAATATAGCTCTGAATTATGTAGCTGTATACAGCTACATAATTTATGTAACATGGCTTAAAGTTATATTATACATAATATTACTTATTGTACATAATATAACTATAAGCTATGTTACATAAATTAGATGTCAATTTTATTTGAAATGTTAAAATAATAGCTGCCTCTCTAAGCTCTTTGTAAAAACTGCTCAATAAAAAAAAAATGCTGCCATAAAAGTGCTGCCCAGGCTCAGTTTTGCAGATTATAAAATTGTTCGAAGAAATAAGTATACTGTAGGTACATATTGTGCATAGAAAAGCAACGCTATATAATCTACAATTTTGTGTGCCTTTAATGAATTTACCTGTAGCTGCGTTTTGGACAAAATACTAACAAAAATGACCTGTCATTCAAATAATGCCTGTATTTTAAATATTATATTATGTTTCCTATAAAACAAGCTATTTTTTTATATACATAATGCTGCCAGTAATGAATTATCTACGGAAAAAATAAAGCTGCGTTTCATTAATGAAAAGTTGCCTGTATTTTTTATTACTAAATAAAATAGACTGCCTGTTTATAAAATTATTATAAAAATGTTGCCTAAATTTTAAATTAAATTAGCTGCAATTTTATCAAAAAAATACATAAAATAAATTCTAATAAGTAGCTGTCATCTAATCATATATATATTTTTATAAAAAAGAAACATATAAATGTTACCTAAATATTGATAGTCCTAAATGTGCTGCCCTTTTATTAAATAAATTATTTTAAAATAGCTGTCTTTATGACCAACCATGAATATTTTATATAAAATAGATACACATACTATTCAAATAATATTTTATAACGTGCTGCCATTTTATGAAATAAGGTAATTAAAAATAGCTGTCCATATTATTATCAATAATAAACATTTTAGATAAAATAGATACACATATTATTCAAATAATAAAATTTTAAAACGTGCTGCCATTTTATGTAATAAGGGAATTAAAAATAGCTGCCTATACCAACGGTAAATATTTTAAATAAAATCGATACACATATTATTCAAATAAAAATACGTAGCTGCTTCATATAAAATATTAAATAAAATAGTTGCCATTATAATATATGTATGTGTATGTTCAAAATTGTAGATACAGCAGAGGGCAATGTAAAAAAAAGTTAAATAGAAATAAAAAGCATTAGCTACTCAATGAGGCAACATATCGATTTACTTATACCTACTTATATTTAACATAAAATAAATGAATATAAAAAACTTATCTACGATTATGTCAAAATAATACTCTTAAAGGTTAAACTTAAAAATATAAGATCTTGATGAATACGTAGGCTTGCAACGGGCTTAAAACAAAATATTACTAAAATACAAGAGAGCACATGAAATGTAGCGGAAAAAAATTAAATGAACGCTACTTATACGATAAGACTTTGGTTTAAGAAAATTTTGAATGTTTAAAAAATATTGAAGAACAGCCAAATTAAGAATTAAGTTATTAAAGAAGACCAGTCATTGTTCAGTAGTCGGCCTCTTCCCTGAAGGTGATGAAGGCATGGACAAGGAAGACTGCCACCTCTATGACGGAGAATATCCCTGAGGCTATAAGGAGGTCGTATGCCTGCTTGTTCGGGCGTAGGTTGGCGTAGTAAGACCTGTGCCAGTCTGTAAAAGAAACCTTAGTGTTAACAGACTTAAAAACAAACGAATTTCTATAATAATGTTGCAATCAAGGGCTTTACTTGCTATACAAAATAAACTGTAGGTAATGGAGTAGCGCTACTTAAATGTGGTATTATATTTATAACTAACTTTATTTTGCACATTATCGTAAAATTAGGCTACGTAGTCAGGTATTGTAAAAGAAAACATGTTTTGCCAATGTAGTGGACAATATTTAATTAAAATTGCGGCCAATTCATTTTAAAACATAACTTGTATTAGAAAGGAACGGAAGTTACACCTCACTCCAATCCCCATAGACTAATTGTCTACATTTTTAATAGGCAACGCCAAGGCCCAGCCTTATACAGCCTAGTGGGCTCATAGGTGCACTGTGCATATTGATTAATATTTTACAACTACTTGTGACTAGAAACTTTTGTTTAAAACTGAGTGTTGTAACTACAAATATTTTATTATTACATAAACATAATTGCCTCGTAAAATGATGTAGCAATAGCAAATAAATAAGTTATTTCTATTCAAAAGATACCTAAACCTTGCTGCAGGGAAATTAGAAGGTATACAAACAACATGTGATATCGAATATTCAAAATACATACAACATGCCTCATCTGTGTATTTTATAAAGTAACCTTATTAATAACTGACATACCATTCCACTCACGTAATTAAACAAAGTAAGTAGGTATTTGTCCAATCAGTAAACAAGCACATATTTGAGTATTCCTCATAGGACCAGTTTAAAGTAGGAGCTATAGGTATATTGCGATTATTATCCACGCTCTATCGGATGACTGGTCATGGAAACTACTAGATTACCAGTTGTTTGTATTCTTGAATAAATAGGGTAATTAATAGTTGATACGCATGTAATTTTAGAAAAAATAAAGCAGTTCACAATATGGCGTAAAATAACATGTTTATTTAGATAACTATTGTATAATAACTAGTATAACATATTTACTACTACGATGAAAATATAAAATATATGTAAGTAGTTATTGTAATATTCCTCATTATTATATGAAAACACTCAAAACTTTTCAATACATGCAGAACAGTATGAAAAGTTAAAATATACGTGCATACGTTTTGTACATACGTGTACAAAATGGCGTTGAAACTATTCAAAAATACTGGCTAATCAGACAGAACAAAAAAAAAAAAAGAATTGTTTAGAATTGGAAAACTCACCATAGAATATGACAGCAGCGGCGGCAGTGAACATGATGACACCCAGGACTGAGAAGCCAATGGACGTCCTCCATCCGAGAGACTCGCCGAACAGCCGCGCGATGATCAGCACGCCCGTGATGATGATGTAGCCTGGATTATAATGACATCATTAATAGACGTAGGTACATAGTTGAAAATCGAATAGATATCAGAGGTCAGAAGGCCAATTACAGTAATTAAAAACGTTCAAAATCTAGTCGCAATCTCAAAAACTTGTCAAAAATGTAGAGAAATTAGAAGTATTGTTGACAGATTGAGATCAGACTGTGAACGTTCTTAAAATTACGAGAATTGCCTCTGATGACAGTCGTATAACAATATGGTTTGGAAACCGACATATGGATGTCAATCTAGTTGGGAAAAGCCTACGCGGAGTTTTGTAGAATTAGATATTGTTAAAAAGACATTATTCGACTTTTGTGATTGTGGATCAGTGTGCTTAAGTGAGCTAGAGATTGTTCGCATTAGTCTGTTTTTCAGTATCTGTAGGTAGATATCGATAACAAAGTATTCAAGTTTGGTTACAAAATCATTTTTAATTGAGCGGAAAAAATAAAATTTGTAGGTAGTAGTAATCCATTACCGCTCCTACCGAATCTCATAACAAATTGATTAGGTGTTACAAATGATTTAATATTAATTACGTGAAACTTAATTTTGGTAGTTTCTAAATAATTGAACAATTAAATTATCAGTATGATATCTATAACATTAATCAGTGACGATGCGTGTGTAGAAGCATTTAAAACCTATTCTACGGGAAATAGTTTCTAAACTATTTTACCAATTTAACCAGAAGAAATAATAAGGCCAGCCAATCTTTAGATTTTACTTTTTGAAAGGTTTTTTTTTTCACTAAATTTTATAAGTACTACTACTAATAAGAAGCAAAACTAAAATAACTGACATAGTAGAGAGAATAAGAAGTCTGAAATGGAAATGGGCAGGGCACATCTGAAGAATGGAAAACGAAAGATGGGCAAAGAATATCATAGACTACCTAGAGATGGAAAAAGAAAAGGAAGAAGGCCGCGGAAACGCTGGGAAGATATATTTAAAGAAAGATGTGGAACAGACTGGAGGAGACAAGCTAGAGATAGGGAAAAATGGAGAAAGTTGGGTAGGCCTACCTCCACAAATAAATAATTTCACATGCATGCTAACATTAATAATAATATTTTGATCCTTATACATACAACATATTATATATATTTAAATTATATTTTGTTTACAAACACATAAGAATTATACAATTATAAATATGAATTTAACTCAAGTAATAAACAATAATGTTAATGATAATGAAATGTGTAATAAGTTTAGTAATAATAACCAATAAGATTTGATAAAATAATTAGTACCTATGCAAAATTTTTGTATGTATTTATGGTAGAATAAAGGTTTTTTATTTTATTTTTATTCATAATAAGAACAGGAAAATTACGAAAGCTTGACAGATTTCAATCGAAACTAAATTAATATCGCTAAACAGGAAAATCGGTAATAATGTTATGACTATGAACAATAAATCGACCATCGACATCGCTTTCAGGAAGTTATCGTAAATCGGTTTACGGTTGACGGTTTACGTTTACAAGTGTTTACAGGTTTCACTTTCCACACAAAGTTCAATGAAACCAATTTTCCACTTGACTGTAAAGTGAAACCGATCTGTAAGATAAACACGTAAAATATCGGCAGCATTTCATGAATATTTTAGAACAAAATGACAAATTCTCTTTAATATTGATGATCATGGATGATCAATCAATTGGTACTCAATTGTTCAAGATTTTGTTACATTTATTGCGCATGTTTTCTGGCCAAATTCACCGTACTTTACTTTTATTTTTTATTAGTCAACAAAGGCCAATATTTGTAAAGAATTTTATAACAAAGAAACTACGATTATTGTGTCAATAGACTGTGTTCGTTAAGGCGTGAAATCACTATCGAGGTAAACCGAAGGATGCCACAGGACTCGAACTGACACACAATTATAGTAATTACACACTGTATTAAAAACTAATTAACGAAAAGTTGATTGACACTACACTCAGTAGAATAAAGAACTTTTTTATGATGTTTAAAGAAGAAGGATTATTTTATTTTTTGTTAAATATTGACATCTATCTCTCTCCTCTAACATCATCTATCTTTGGTATCTTTATTTCTAATTTCAGAATTTTTTTTCTCTCTTTTTTTTTGTTATTTATAATTGGATTGTGTTCTACTATGCTTTATTTGTTAATTGCCAGTCTGTGGATTTGCCATCTGACCGGCCATGAAACGTGCCAGAATCGATTCTGTGACAATTGGTAAATTGAACGATTAGAACAAATTCCGTTGGAACGAATCGGGTCATGGTTTCAGCTCTATCCTTAGTTGGTGGAAATTGGCTGAAACAAAGCAGATTTGACGCGACAAGCATTTGAAATAGATATCTGCAGAATATTGCATATTTTTTGTAGAAATAAGCTAAGTTATGTACCAATAACACTGTCTCTATGTCGAATTCGCTTTTCGGAGCGACGGGCAAATTGAGGCAACTGATTCTTCGAAGAATATTGGTTTAATTATTTTTGAAAATCTTTGGAAACTGTTGATGGATGAATAATAGATGTTGAATACTTACTCGAGTAGGCGGAGTAGATGATAGCGATGTGCCTATGGTCCGACTGCACCACTTGAGGGGAGTAGAGAGCGCCGACGATTAGACCGATGGCGATCACCGCTATAATCTGAAAATAAAAACTAAACTAAAAAATTGGTCCAGAGCACAGACAGATAATAGCTAAATCCTTTAATTGGTGCAACGGCACCGCTAACATCAGATTTTTTTATATGAAATTGCATTGGAAAGTTACAAATGCTTCAGCCACTTGCCTTTGCGGCTCACCAACCGTTTTCACAATCACCTATTAACTTTTTACATTGCCGGTATCCTAAATAACTTTCAGTCATGTTTTAACAATTCACTCAAATTACAAAGCTCACGAACGTTTAAAACAAGTGTTCTAAAAATGCTTGAGTGAAAGTATCTTCCGCACGTCGGTCCAGTGGTCACATTGTCAAACGCCTGTTTTCTCCTTTTGGTTGTTCTTGAATACCCCGCAACCAAGTGATTTTCCAATAAGTACCGCAAGCATCTTCGTAAATGATTATTACATGGTTTTCACTTTTACGCATCGTTTAGTTGTCCCCTAACCATTATATGGTGTATAATTTAATAATAAGTATCTTTAAATATCATGTCTTAATAAGGGGTATCATATTTCCCAGTAACTAGGTTGTGGAGGTCAGATAGGCAGTCGCTCCAAGTAAAATACTGGTATTCAGCTGCTTCTGGTTAGACTGGAAACCGACCCCAACATAGTTGGGAAAAGGCTAGGCAGATGACGTTTTAGATAGCGTTTAATATAGTTAGGTAGGTGTTTGAACGAGTACAGGCAGACAAAGGACTGTTAGTGCTGTATTACGGTCTTCAACCTTATAAGTCTGTTACGTTCCAGGCTTTAAGCGTGGTCTATGAAGCCCTACATAATTATCCTTTAAAGAAAACAGGATAAGTCAACTAGTGCACATAAACAGACGCAGGTATACAGGATAGAAGGATGCATCGACGCGCAAACTGTAACCGAAAATTCAGCACATCATTCTAAACATCCAAGCGTAGAAATTTTTAGTCGGTTATCAAAAAAAATCGCTAAGTGGTCGAAACGTGTGCACGTTTTGACCGCTTTGGTATTGCACTTTTCTTTATTACACACAACACACACAGCAAGTTTTTAAATTAACGAAAAATTTAAACTCAAGAGAGTTCAGCATCGTGCTGAATCCATGGTAACAGTTTGCAAGTCGACATCCCTACCATCACCGGGTGCATTATGAAGCTCTGTTTAGATGCAATCGGGTTAAATAATTCGAAACAGCCTATATCTGCATTGTCAATATAAACACAATGTCTGTCATCAAACGATATTCTTTAGTAAATCCCACCACATCCCACATTTTTCTATCCGATTCTAATGTTCTACTATACTTCAAGAAAATTTCTAGAAACATAAACAGAATAAAGATGAGGTATACTGTATTTAATTACCATCAAGTACAAGAGCACAAGGGATCCTTTGACTTCAAGGGCAGTGTGTCGTGCTACAAATTATCATGTCTTGCATCGCAAGATGTTAGTTCCCATACTCGCCATGATTGCAAGTAATTACGCGCCGAGAACCGAGTGCCTCACGATCATCCAGTTGTATCGATTTCCAATTATACAATGTATTAAATGGTTTTGTTTATATGGACTAGTTTTTAGTGGAACATTTTCTACTGATTCGCATTTTTCTTTGCGCTGTTCAAGTGTTTGAAACTTTCACATCTTCTTTCTTGTCTGCTTCTTCATCCTCTGCTGGGTATTGATGATTAATTATTATGTTATGCCATTGCAAATTCTTCATCCTAGAGTTTCCCAAATTTATAGCTCCAGATTTTCCGGTACAGACGATTATTGGTCTTGTTGATTTCATTATACTTTGTTCAACTAGTTGCGTGGTACTGGAAGCTGTCTGACTTAACCAGGATTTAAAATTTTCGCCATAAAATCGATTATTCTTCATGTCTTAAACATATACTAATAGTTTATTAATTCACCGTATAACGCAAACCTTAAACTCTTTTCATTTTATTCTAGAAGCTTCCCATTCGGCGCGCACCTTTTTTGAATTTGACAAGAATAAGTGACATCCGTCAACTGAGCTACGCACCGAAAGGGTACAAAAATTCACAACTTATATCTTCGCCCCAAACCCTATTGTTTATACATATCTTTGTGTGTGTATGTTAAAACCAGCTTTTTATCGCGGTCTTTACAAGCAGCTTCATCGCTCTTATTGGCAGTATCCTTATGGCTTAAATCTAGTATCTGTCAGTAACTAACCAACTCGATGGGTCGAAGCCTCATACACCAGGTACTGCATTAACGCAGCTGAAGCTCCGTTGTCTGGGTCGTTAAAGGCAGTTCCATTACCCTTCTCGGCTGTTCTATAGCTTATTACATATAGTCGTAATCAATAACTCACCAGCTCGACGGCTCGCAGCCCCACACACCAGTACTGCTTCAAAGCCGCAGCAGCCCGACTGTCTCGGTCGTTCGAGGCAGCCTCATCTCCTTTCTTGGCTTGCGCCTCGGCCTCTCGGTCTCCCGCCGACATCGCCCACACTACTCGAGCGCCACCTCCGTACTCGGAAACCTGGTGAAAAAAAAAAATCTAGTTAAAATAAGAGTCTATGGAAGGTTATTGATTGGAAAGGTCTCCTGATAACTGATGACCGCTATACTTAATGACTATGGGGAACAGTTTGTTATTTTACTAAATATTCATTCATTATCTACTGATCACGTAATATTACGCGCCACGGTTTAGTATTTTATTATTAAAATTTATTAATTTTCCCGTACGATATTATAAATTAAATTCAATGTAGAAAAGGGAAACAATAAACCCAAAAGAATATTCATTTTATTAGGGAATGGCAATGTTGTGTGGCTACAAAGATGTTCAACGTTATCGCCTCTAGATGTTTACTATTTAAACAAGGCCGATCAAAGTGGCTATAAAACAATGTAATATATTCTAGTTTATAAGGAAGTCTTGCGCTACCATTAACACGGCACTTATGGTGTCCAATTTGATGTGCGTCTATGGTACTAATGGGAACCATAATCTAAATGATAAATGATAAATGATTTTATTTCTGTAAGTAGGTTTGTACAAACACTTTTACATGTCAATCATATTTTTTAAAACGAGATGAGGTCGGCGTTTCCTAACTGACTACTCTGAGAAGAAAGGCCGAAACAAACTCAGAGGTCACAGTCTCTTTTAAAGTCCAGACATAATCTTGGTCAGATCATGTGGAGACCATGTAGATTAGTGTCTGAAATGGTCTTTTGAGGAAAGAACCACACCGATTGAGTGGACCTGTCCAGTCAGTGCACGCATTTGTCAGTAATCATGCAGCTCAACTCAAACTTAAGGAGCTCAACGATTCGACGAACAATACCAAAGAAAGGACATTTGGGTGGGTCGCATAAATTACTCAAACTGCCAGACCATGACTAAAACTATCTGAGAAAATAAAAAAAAAAAGAAGAAAAGGCAAAAAAAAAAAAAAAAAAAAAAAAAAAAAAAATAACCCACATAGTCTTCACATTCACAGTCATTAAAATAATATAATACTTTACAAAGTAAATATTCATGTCACTGTATATGTAAAATTTATCAATGTCAATGTGTATATAAAAATCCAGAAATAGTTTTGGTCAGATCATTTTGAGGACCATGTAGATTGGTGTCTGAAATGGTCTTTTGAGGAAAGAACCACACAAATTTGAGTGGACCTGTCCAGTCAGTGCACGCATTTGTCAGTAATCATGCTGCTCAACTCAAACTTAGGGAGCTCAACGATTCGACGAACAATACCAAAGAAAGGACATTTGGGTAGGCCGCATAAATTACTCAAACCGCCAGACCATGATTAAAACGGAAACAATGACCCACATAGTCCTCACATTCACAATAAATAAAATAATATAATACTTTACACAGTTCTCTAGTTCGTAATTACTTATATTGTCCTTAAGTTGCGTGAATCTGACAAATTATGATATACTCAGGTATCTAATTTTTTCTACATGGTGTAATAAGAGTGATGACTCACTTGGCAGAATTAACATATCTGAGAAAATGTCTGACCAAGTAAATGATGGCTTATTCAAATACGTTAATAAGTATAGCGTGACTGAATCTCTTAGAATCATTAGAATCACACATTCCCCTGATTAATTCAATTAATACTAACTAGCCTCATTAACGCGTGTTGTTAATATTGTAAAAATAGCTGGTTACATACGACAATGCATAAATCATAAACAGGCTGAATGCCGATCACTGAAACGGAACGCTACTAGCGCGTTATGCTTTCCAAACGAAATAGTTTTTTTTTTTTTTTACAAACATTAATGATGCTGCTGAATAATGAAAAACATCACGTAAGTAAATTACTTATGTGATGTTTTTCTTTATTTTACTCAATTCATTAATGGACACAAAGCAATTGCTTTATGTCCATTAATGAATTGAGTACTTATTCGTTTTATGGATTATTGGAATATGAATGGAGTGTTCTGGGCGCTAAGGAAAATTGTAGAATTAATTAAAGTTAGTAATAATTATTCCTGTTTCCTGAAAGTCTAATCAAGTTACAGTCAGCTGGTATAAAATTGGTAGACCTAAATACGCGCCATAAAATCTATGTTAGGTTTATTTCTATGCTTAGGAAAATGGGGGTTATGTAGTGAGCTTTCCTTTGTTTCGCGCCAAAGCTCCTCTTTGGAGATTATCCGTTTTGCAAGTCCATTGGTTAAAATTCGACTTATGTTTTTAAATGCGTATGCTACATAATACAAATAAATGTATGTACAGACAAAATTTCAATTACCTACCGTACCTAATAAAAGCGATTGCAAATGATCGGTTACATACGAGGTATAAAGAAAATTAATTTATGCAATTGCGCTTTTCCGTATACTGACACAAACATTTTTTGCACTACAAAAACTCATTAAAATGCTAAATACACAAGGTACCGTATGATAACATCAAAACATGCAATTATAATAATAGAAGAGCAACATCACTTGCATGCAATCAAACTAAAAATAAAATCTCACCAAAGACAGGAATTAAACTCCTTTCAGCGACAATGAACGCACTGTTTTATTTGTTTTTTATTTCACTTGCACTTCGAAATTCGAAAATGATAGACGCTTTCGGTGTCGCGGGGTGTTTACTAAGCTCAGTGCAGACACGAGTGCGTTCGGCTCACGACGCGATGCGACTACCGCTTGGCCGACAATCGGCGCTCCTCTATGCTTCATTTGAAAATAAACCAATGGTCTCTGATTGTACTTCCGTTTTCCCTTATGTCGCCCTTTGTAAAAGCGATGGGGGAACCATGAGAGGTCAAGGAAAATTGGCTGTTGAATCGTAGAGCCGGCGTAGTAATCCGTAGCACATGAGTAAACAGCTTTCATTCATTTGTAAAGTTAGTGCCTAGAACATTATTAGAACTTTACTAGCCTGATGCGTTCCAGTTGTGGGTCTGTGAGCTTATCTCGGGACGGAAGTCAAAAAGATATTACCCTAAATCAACCCAGTGTGATAGATATCTTAGCCATACGTCTTGATTTTCGCGAGCTTTTTGCATTGAATCTAAGTCGGCGATGTTTGTTTTAAAAGATACTTTAGATAATAATGTTTTCAGCGAAACAAAGGCAGCTCAATTTATAATAATAGTTCCTAATTAGTTACGTATTGTTACAGTTACATTCTCTTTTTTATATAATCCTGCTAAGTAGAGCTACTACTTACTGCATTCCGAATATTAGACTGCTGAAGCTGAATTCCACACACGTAAATACTAGGTCACCATAAAAATACATTTCCCTTCGAGATCTGCAGATGTGAATAGTCACAGAATGGTTCCCTTAAAGCGTTTTGATCGGTTTATTTTGGTACGCATCCATTTCTATCGGCAATCAAAGAGTTCCGAGCCCCGGTGGTTGCGAAATACTTCTAAATTATTAGTTAATTGAACAGAACTATTAGGACTATAATTAGAGTAGGCTGGTTTCTTTCATAGTTTACGATGTTCATACAGTGTTGTTTTTAGTTGAATCTTGAATCTTGAATTGCTTTTTGGCTAAATATCAAGACACAATTCTTTAGTTATGTAGGTATAATTTTTATTGCATTGTTTAAATGTCAGTAAAATAAAACTTAAGAAAATAATGTTAGGAAAGTACTACTTACTTATTAAAATATATATTTTTAAATCGTCCAGTCCTCAAAAAAAATAAACCTTTTTTTTCTCTTTAATTTTAATTAGCGACTTTTACACAACTGTGTATGCCAGTCCCATCGTACCTCATACAAAATCTTAATTAACTAAATCGTAACTTAGCGAACTTAAAAACTGAAAAATAAACCTTTTAGAAAACGATGGATTTCGAAAACGTATGTAACTGTCACTAGAGTGAAAAACGCGCGATACGTATTGATATTGATATGATTATTCATGAAACACATCGAGTGCAATTATTGTTTTTTGCAATCAAATAAATGCAATGAATCGATAGGTAGGTACTTGGGTACTTATATATTTCTATAAAAAAAGTTAAAAACAAAGAAACGGTTCAAACTTTAAAGTCAGCCTCACGATTATTTTTAAGTTAGTTTTATGGTTTTCGCTAGAATATCTTAGAGATCTGTGAAGTGTTCACAGCTGCATAATTCAACTCAAAATTACATATATTTTAATTGCAAATATAAAGGATATCAATCACGGTCCAACATAAAATGTGATTTAATATCACCGTGCGCGTTGAATCGACTCAAACGCATTTATTATGTAGCTATTCGTAAATTGAAAAGCCACTTTCTAGCGTTTTCCGGTCTAGAAGTCAGCGCGCATAACTGCACACATGCATGCGGCGCGCACGCACGATGCTCGGCGATAACTATGCGAAATTATATCTACGTTTGCTATAAAACAGACATGCCATTTGTGATCTTTATTTATACGCCGAGATGATATTTATACGGTAGTTTAGTTATCGGTGTTAATTTGTTTGAGTGACTTACTCCAGGCAACTTTAGAACTTGAATGACATGATATGTATATCAATCGTTGTTTTCAGCTGAAATTCGAATCTATATTGGAACAGTAGTATAACTCGTCATTGAAAACATTTTCGTCAATTCCAAAAAAATAAAACTGGAGCGCAGTTTATTTTTTTTTAATTTAATATGATGGCACATCGACGCGCAACCTGTTACCATTTGATTTATGCCTATTATTACTATAGTTTTTGCCTACACTTCCCACGTAGTATGATTAATTCATTTATAAAATCCTGAACATTTTCCTGTATTTCAGACGTCAACCCAGTCATGTTTACAGTAGTTTTACTCGCAACAGTGATCTATTTCATCAGAAAATGTGACTAATTACAATAAAATTTTAAGACCCCATTACTCATGAAATGTACGCACTATGTGAAGAATTGTTTTTATGGGGCATATCCTTCCATTCAATAATTTGACTAATCAGAATAAGAACTCGGTTAAGGTCTTTACAGCTACTGTATGTATTACTTTGTAAAGAAAAACATCTTAAAACTGAAATTTATAAACATTGTGCTTTAGATACTGCAACTGTAAAATTTATATAAATGATTTTATTTCTGTAAGTAGGTTTACACAAACACTTTTACACGTCAATCATATTTTTAATAATAAAAACTAGATGAGGTCGGCGTTTCCTATCTGACTACTCTGAGATGAAAGGCCGAAACAAACTCAAGAGATCACAGTCACTTTTAAACTCGTGAAGACCATGTAGATTCGAGTCTGAAATGGTCTTTTGAGGAAAGAACCACACAGATTGAGTGGACCTGTCCAGAGAGTGCACGCATTTGTCAGAAATATAGAGGTAAGCTAAGAGATATAATTGAAAACAAGAAAATTCTAGAAGCCTCTTTTTACAGGTATAATAAATAATACACTAATACACCTTCCCTGTCGTGAAGTGTCGTGACTAATTTAACTAGAACAATTTAAAAAATCTAAATAAGTGTCAACATCAAATTAATAACTGACACTGTTGGCAGTAGTTACATTTTTTTACAAGGATTAACCTTCATGTTGGCCATGGCTGATGGCAAATAGTGCGCGCGCGCAAGGCCATCGTATAGGTAACAAACTGACAATTACGTTTCACAGATCTTCTATCTACCTCAAACGGAAAACGTCTGTGACTAAGCGTGAAAAATGTCACATTATACACCGCGCCGGTTGTTAACTACACAGAATGATCTGTTATAATAAAACTTATTTATTTATATATACTTTATTGTACATCACAAAAAAATACAACGAGTTAAAATACATCAAACGCTACAAAATATACAATGGGCCTTATCGCTTTCTGCGATCTCTTCCAGGCAACCTTAGGATGGACAGAAAACTTATAAGCTAAAAAGATAAGATTGATTGAATCAGCTGTTGTTTTTATTTTGAAGTATTTCTTATATTTCTGCCTCATGTAGGTATAGTATTACTATTGGCAAATAGTTGTGATTTTTTACGTAATACTTACATTAAAGTCAATAAATACATTCAAAGGAAACACTGACATTGTAAAACATTCAAGTGGTTTGTTAAATGGGGTTTACGATGGAATGGAATGTAATAGAATTATGATACTTGTACAGTTTTATGATTCCATACAAACTCTTGAAAACTTTAACACAGTGGTTTCCTTTAACGTCTCCATTTTAAGTGAAACAAGACCTCAAGTAAGTTTCCTTAATATCAATTGTTTTATGGCAAAATCCCGTCGTACGCTGCATATAAATGAAATATTAGACCTTAAGTGCGGGTTTTATTGGTAAGGGCAAAGAGTGAGCAATACGAACAATGAGTATTTGTCGCGTTCGTGGCTAATGTTGTTAGACGACGGTGGTATGGGCCATTGTTTTGTGCCCATTACTTACCAACACGCAGCCGAACCGACATTTTGAATTTTTGACGAACTCATACAATTGCATCTGGACTGTTTTACCAAAATAAGATTAAATTGCGGATTTAAACATAGAATTCGATCCTATTTAACTTTTTCTAAATAAATGTCAAACATAGGGCATGAAAAGCTCCAAGACAAAGAAAAAACTTACCTAAATTTGCATCAAGTTAATCTTTTTTGAACAGAAATAACCCCTACAAATCCAAGTTACTAACATCATGTTTGTTTATATTAGCTAAGAAATCTTAAAATTAATTCATATTATCCCATAAGTGCATAAAATAGAGCGGAGTCCCGCCAACATGGCGACGACGGGCGCCATGTTGACGCCAGTTTTGGCGCCAAGGTGCCCGCGTCAGGGGGTGCGTTCCGAGGCTGTTGTTACGGTGACCTATTTGCTCAAATGACACAGTACTTACTCCTTTATGACCGGATTGTATGCACAACGGGCCTATTGCCTACAGATGTGTCTTGTTATTACCTACTAGTGTAAAACTTGTAGGTTAAGTTAATACACTTGGAAGTTATTAGGTACAAAGTTTTTTTTTTTTGTTTTTAGTTAGACCGTTTTTCTCTGCTTAGGATAAGGAAAATTAAATGAGTTATGATTTCAACGTATCTTTGCAACTACGATAGATGTTTTATTTAAGATTAAAATTATCGCTAAATATCATTATTAGTTTGTCAAGTGTGGCAATGCATATGTATGATCTAGAAATGGCGCATTCAACACTTCTTGTGGGTTTCAATTCTGTGTCATAATGTGTTCTTAATGACTTCACTAAATGTGTTGCTTGTTTTATTGAAGTCAATCATACTTTTGTCTTACAAACTACATTCTTAATCTAAGAACAATAAAATTTTCACAATCGTATGAACTATAACGATAAAAGTTTGTAAAGAGCCTCTTAAGCTTGCAAATCTTAAATTGGTAGGTACTTTTGAGTTATTTAACCCTCGCATAATTTATTAGTTTATTACACAACTGTTATCTGTTATTTTCTACTGTTCTACTAAAGACATAAGCCGTTGTAATGCTTCAAATTAATATGTAGTTGAATCCCGTTGAACTGATCTGATAAATGAAGCCTCAACTTTTAATAATAGGTTGACTAGTAGTTTAATTACAACTTGAATTGGCAGTCGATACAAGATGGATAGAAAGCTTGCTTGAATGAAAATGCTTGCTTTTATATCACTATTATCAATATATAATCAATTTACTAGTTAAGTAACATAACTACGTTATACCTACCTTTTTTTTTGAAGTCGCGTAGACGCTACGCTTCGTAGACCCTTCGCAGAAGCTGCGTAGAAGCGTAGCGTAGACGGTGCGCGAACGATATTGTAGTTACGGTATAATCAATAAGAAAATGGATTCCGGTGGAGAAACAATACTTTAGGCTTTATTTATGAAAAATATCGGGGAGGTTCTATTTATTACAGAATTTTCGAACAAAAGACTGAAGTTACTATTTTCTTCAAGTTTACATAAATGTTACGGTTTTTAGCCCACCACATTATCCTATAAGTATTTTGATGCGATATACATAATTATACCAAATAGTTTAAAATGCGGCATGCATTGTAAACGATTTGGGATACTACTGCTTTGTTTACGTTAGCTGCGACTGAACGCACATGATTTTCACACATAACATCACGTACGTACGGCGGAAGGATTAGGCAGAAGTGTGCCGACTACCTACAGTGGTACAATATACCCAAATTTTGCTATTTTCTGTCATTACCATTTTGTAATACGAGTTATTTCTTTATTTATTTAGCCATTTATTTCAGGCATCAAGGCCCATATAAACACATACAATACAATATTAATATAACTTTAAAATATTAGAACACAACATTACCTATAATTACACTAAAAAAACTAACACACACGAAGTGTCTGCGTCGTGTTTCGCTGACTGGTGTCATGTAGCCAGCCACGAAACCAGCGCGCGGTACACAACACCCTACGGCCAGAACTCTTCCTTGAGGAACTTCTCGAGATGATGTGTTGGAACACGCACCACGAATGACTTGAAGTTCGTGTTGTGACGCGACTCCAACTTCTCGACCCTCAAAGTCCAGTTGGTCTTCACTCGCATGTCCTCCACAATCTTTTTAACCTTCGTGGTACAGTCTGTACACGTACAGCTGCACCGTCGGGATTGCCGGACGCAGCAGCATATTGCATCCTGCCAGCGCGGTGCCGCACCGGTTCCGACAAGGAAGCTTCTTCTTCTTCTTTTTCTCCACTTTGATGTAACCATCCTTATCGCACGTGTCCTTCTCTGGATCCTATCTTTTCAAAACCTTATTGGGTTTCGACCGGCTCCGTCCGTTATAACATGACATCATAAAATCACGCCTTGTATCCCCGAAGCGTTAGTCAGAGGTGTGCCTATAATAGTATACCCACATGTCGCCATAAGTCCCATATAATAGTAAACTTAGTATAGTTCCATCACCGTTTTGAGAGCAACGGTGATGAAATAATTTACACAAAGTGCCTCTCAGAGTTCAAACATACGATTTACAACTCGTGAATCGAGTCTGGTACCACTGACCGAAACCGGCGAATCCTAGAACCAAAAATTCGATGACATGTGACATCTACCAAACTCGCATTGGGCCCGCGTGGTGGATTACGGCCCACTTCCTCTCACCGAGAGGAGGCCTGTGCCCCAGCAGTGGGAACATTATAGGCTGATTATGCTTATGCTACACTGAACAAAATAATTTCTTACTATACCGCATTAAATCTTAAATCGATTTCATAAAGACTTACTGACTTTATACAGCATAAGAAGAAATGTTTGTAAAACAATAAAAGGCAAAACAGTAATGTTTGAACATACCATTTAGGTACCGAAAAAAAAAACGTTAAAGTTTACTGTCATGACGGTAACACTTTGTTTCGGATCAGTAAAAAATACTGTTTTGAACGATAAGCTCATATGGAACTGTCTAAAGCAGTTCAAACCAATGTTTTTTCATTAATATTAGGTCGGGGCAAAAGTATTTTCGTATTTTCATACAAAAAAAAAAAAATCTTTTAGGTTTAATTTTTTATTTATTTATAATATGTATGTGCCGTTTTGATCGATGACTTGTTGCCATCTTGTGGGCAATGCCATGATCCCATTGCTGTAGAAGTTTTGAGATTTTTTATCAAAAAAATCTGACAGGTAGTTTTCACAGTGTTCTTTTGAGGTTAACTTTATGCTTCGTAAAGAGTTCTGAAGTGACCGAAACAGGTGGAAATCTGATGGAGCAAGATCAGGGCTATACGGAGGATGCATCAACACATCCCAGCCAAGCTCTCTCAATTTTTGCTGAGTGGCTATAAATGAGTGCGGTCTGGCGTTGTCGTGATAAAACACCACGCCCTTCCTATTCACCAGCTCCGGCCGGTTTTTCTCAATAACTTCTTTTAACCTCATCAGTTGTTGACAGTAGCCGTCAGAATCGATAGTTTTACCCGGCGGCAAAAGCTCATAGTGGACGATTCCTTTCCAATCCCATCAAACACACAGCATCACTTTGTTCCGAATCAGGCCGGGCTTTGCCACGGCCTGTGGGGCTTGTCAATGCTTCGACCACGATCTTTTTCGGACATTCTTATCATAAGTGATCCATTTTTCATCAACCGTAATCAACCGTTTGAGAAATGGGTCGGAATTATTACGTTTCAACAAAGAATCGCAAATGGAAACACGTTGCATTTTCTCTCAGTGAGATCATGTGGTACCCAAATATCAAGTTTTTTCTTGTACCCAGACTTTTGTAAATGGCCTAAAACTGTTTTGTGATCAACATCCAGTTCTTCAGCAATATCATAACTACTAATATGTCGATCTTGCTCCACTTTTTCAAAAATGGCATTGATTGTATCCGTGACAGGGCGTCCAGAGCGAGCTTCATCCTTCACACTAAAATTTCCTGACTTGAAACGCTTGAACCACATTTGTGCTACTCGTATTGATACCGAATTAGGTCCGTAAACCGCACAAATTTTATTCGCGGCGTTCGTCGCATTTTCACCTTTTTTGTAATAAAATTTTAAAATGTACCGAATTTCTTCGTCACATACGTTCATGTTGCTTGCTTGAAAAACAATTGAGAAATGGCGGGAACTAGTTTTTTTTTTAATTTATTGCATCTTTAAAATGTCAACATTTAATAGTATTAAAACCAGCCAGTTACATTCAGTACTGCCAAAGAGGTTTGATTACAAACAATAGATTCAAAATACGAAAATATTTTTGCCCCGACCTATTATTTACTGCTTATTTCTTTCAGAGTAGTAACGTTTAGCACAAACGAACATTACAATAATAAAATTAGTCATAACACGGCTCTTATCTACAGCAATAACAATTAAAATTCATAGTAGGTAGTGCTATGACTGACGCCTCTGTACTTTAACCTACGGAGACTCTTTGGACAGGGGAATTTTCAGCTTTAGTTGAAAACTAAAAGTCCCACACAAATAATAACCAGCATGGTTGAACTGAGTGTGGCTTTTGTCTACGACTTCATCTGCACAGAGTTCAGGGTCTGCAGGAAACCCTTTAATGGGAAAAACCTGTGTGCTCAATTCTCAAAATCCCTTTAGACGTTTTGTAGTGATTCAATGACAAACAGTTTGCCACTGAATCACTTCAAAACATCTTAAAAATGTTTAAAGTTTCGCGTAGTCAAGTACCTACTTACATAATTCCCTCTCACCGAGTCCTCTCGCCTGACTTAGCAGTAGGAACCTAATACGCTGTATATGCTATGCTTAGTCCATAAATCATTGGAATGCGTAATACGGATACCCAACTTACAAATTTATGAGGCTCACTAAACAACAGATAACGAACTAGGTAACGACACCTACTTTTTATGCTAATGACCCGTCCCTTTAGTGGGCTACAGTTAGATGCGTATGCGCGTGCCTCCCAGCGCCGTAATGTCATGACAGTACAGTTACTGACGAATCTGGGTTGACCGGCGATTATCATTCATTTGTTTGTCCACGATATTTCTATAGCCAGGGAAAATCTATTGCCAACATGTTACGTAATTACCCTATGACGCTGTGATTTTTACCTAGGATGATGAATGAAATGGGTTTCCTGAAAGCTGAAAACAACAGAAGTTGTTGTCTTCCTGTAAGAAAATTTTCCTTACACTTTTTTCAGTTGTGGTGAGAGTTATGTACCTAAGAAACAATTGTATCCTGAAAAAGGTACCTATCTAAAGAAATATTAAGTTCAGAATGTTCAGTCTTAATAACTAAGAATTTTCACGAGTTTCCACAATAAAAGTTTTATCGGTTTGCATAAACCAGGCGTATCTACTTTATCATTCATATAAATTCCTTTGGATGATAATTTCTACCAAACGCAGTGGCATTTTGATATAGCAAAAGCGAAAGGGACGGCGGGGATACATCGCCCGCCGTCTCTTTCGCTAAATAGCGTCTAAAATTAATATGTTGCCAATATCAAAATGCCGCTGCGTTTGGTAGAAATTGTCATCCAACGGAATATACCTACCCACTATCGTTATTGCCCCTGTAAACTAAAATGTAATGTTATCAAAACTATGATTAAGTCCTTATGCAGTAGATCAGTGATAATCTACAGTCAAACAAAGAACAGTTGGTTATATATCACCTGATTGATTAATCAGGTGATATATAACCAACTGTTCTTCACTCAACTGTCAACTGTTTATCACTGCATACAACTACGTGCATGAAGCCTTTGATTAAAGGCTTCATGCACGTAGTTGTATGCAGTGATCGTTTCTACTAATAGCTTTAATAACTCACGTTTGTCTTAGTACTTGACTAGTGATGGGTTTAACACGGCTTATTTCATAAATTGCCTTTAGTTTATTTCATTTCGTAAGAGAAAACAAATTGCAGTATATTAAAAATAAACATAAATAACTTAACAAATATACCCACAAAATTTTCTACAGAATACAGCTTAGACACTACAAACTGATGGCAAACGTAACTGTAGTCAGGAAAAAATTAACATATATATACTCAGTTCTGCAATAGAATACTCTTTATTATGTACACCATATAAATTACAGACAGATTTTGTATGTGATGTGATTGTATACAAAATAAGTGGCAGAAATATAAAATATAAGTATCAACTTCTGTAAAAGTTACTAGAGCGCGGTTTAATTAAGTAAGCTATTATATATTTAGCATACTTTGAAAGGTTAACCTTTCAAAGTATGCTAAAATAATCAATGAGGAAGAATAGGTTACTGCAGTAAATTGGAACAGAGGGTAACAGTTTTATAACCCACAGCATATAACATGTGATTTGTATGAAATATGACCTACTTTACTTAAAATACGCAGTTTCTTCAGAATTACTTCTAAATGATTCATTTTCATAATCGAGCGGTTAGTGCTTTTAATCATGATGGTTTTTGTAAAACTACCTACCCCATTTCATTTGATATAGCATCAGATACACTTAATAATATATTTTAACATTGTTCCTGAGAGGTACTGGGGATTTCAGCGATCGAAAACAAAAATCCAAACATTATTTTGCAATCAAAAATATCAGCGCCATCACTATGCAGCATGTACTCAATTCGTGTGCACCATAACAATGCACCATACACCGGGTGCGTTGACGCGGCTAATGCGTGACACGCCTTATATTTTTACTCTGTGCCTTACGATTATTACAGCCTATTTAATTTTCATTGCCCGTCCAGTAAGATCAGTTCTAATGAAAATCTTCGAGAATGTCGCAATGGTATTCAAATTGTTTTGTTTGTCTTACATGGCTTCTGATTTTGGGTCACGGTTTTAGTATGTTTAAGCTTGTTTGTACACGTTTCATATGGTAACTACGAGTACTAGCAGTTTGAATAATAACTGGAATCTGGATGATTCGATGTGACTTTGTTGGCCCTGTAGACTTTAGATATGTAGACCATTTTTTATTTTATCAAGTACCTGGTACTTGTTGACAGACCTACACTGTCCTCCCATACCTACTGTAATTTGAAAACATTTTAAAAGCCAATTATTTTTAAAAGAATAACCGTGGAGTTTCTTGCCGGTTCTTCTCCATAGGAAACGACCATTGGAACCGTGCACCTAGCTTCTGACGTTTCATAAGTGCCCTTGTAGGCTTTATATGAAATAAAATATTTTGATTTTGCTTTTGACCCAAAATCATGCAATCTTTGGATTGTTAAGTATTCAAGTTAGCATGTAATTTTGTAAAACCATAGAATGGGTTCAACTTATTACGGTCTAGTTTTTCCAAAAACAAACGTTATATCTCGCCAAACATAGTTTATTTTTTTGTAACATAATCTCAGTTTTTACTTACGGTTTCCGTTAGTGGAGCAATTTTGGCGGTTTCCACGTCGACTTCACACAAAAACTCCCTGGAATCGGGCGCAATGGTTACCCAGTTCGCGTACAGATGCTCCACTTTTAGTTTTAAATCGATTATTTTCAACTAATAACAACGATAAAACATCATTACGCAACCTCATGTAATGAATTTACTCAATGACAATAACAAAAGAAAATCGCGCGTGCCTTCTATTTTTGAATTTTGTTTTTCGTTTGAAAAGTTTTTTTTTTAACGAGCGCAAGGCAACCCAAATTTTTTCTGCCTAGTTGTCGTGAAGTTCGTGATACGAGGAATAGAAGACTAATCCAAGCTTCACCAAGTCAGTGAGTCAGTTGTTCTCAACGACGGATCGCACTTAACCTGCGACCCCGACATCTAATTTGACTCCTGCATTGACCCCGGACAGTTATCCCATGCTAGCTTGTATACCTGTTGTTTCCTAACAAAACTAAATAATCTTCTAGAGAAATTCACACCTTTTTAGGAAAATCTTAATGACCCAACCTAAATCTATATCATCAAATCAGAATCTTCTAGGTTGGATATTTTTAAGGACTGTCTTTTGCAACCTTAATGAGGGGCTCGTGGCTAAATGATAACAGCCACACGGGTCGATCAAAGGTTTAGCTACGCTTATCGCAGTCGATTCCTATACGGGTAACCATTCATTACATATCGAGACCCCTCCGTGCCTCGGAAATCACCCCTCAACTTCGGTATCTTCCTTACTTGAATTGTTTCCACTCTTTACTTCCTTCTCCTGCTTCTTTTTTCCTTCTTTCTTTGGTGTGACCTTCTTTTTACTTTCTTTGGAACTCTCTATCTTTATTTTCTTAGGTGACGGGCTCTTCTTGAGGGTATTTGGTTCTGTGAGTGAGCCGTAGCCCAGATGTCATTAATAGGTAGATTTTTAAGTCGTTAGGGGTAGTTCCGAAACCCATAAATCTGAGAACCATGCAGTATGTAGTACCAAGAAGTATGTGTTACCCAGTAACTGCGTTGTGAGGATCAAATAAATAGTCGCTTCATATAAAATACTGGTATTTAGCTGCATTCGGTTAGACTACAGGGTGCAATTGAAGTCATGGGCATTATTTTAACCTAAGGCACTACTCATGATACTAATTGCATTAGGGCTACTATTACGCAAATCAAAAATATTATTAATGCAAGTATGGAAAACCTTAAAATGTAGTAAGTCATAGAAAGTATCAAACACTTTGCGCTTCTCGATAGCAAATGCGTAGGTACATTACGCCGTACGCGTCATTGGGCGTGAATTCTTTGACCCCGCCCGACTCACGTGACATTCGTAAGTTGCCAATGAATTGATTCATAATAAATTCCAACTTTCCCTTCGTACTTTGCCGGCTTAGGACGGTCAAAACTACGTCAACTAACATACATTAAAAAAAAACATTTACGTACCTAGCTTGTGGATTGTTTTGAAAAAACCTTATTTGTCGGTAAAGTGACAGAGGGTAAACGGGTGCTCTTCCACGAGCTTGTGCATGTGCCAGCACGTGAAAAGACGAAAAATCCAACAGGTTCTTAGTGGTTCTGGTGGAAAGAGACCCCGTGAAGGAATAGGGTCGTTTGGGTTGCGGCGATGGAACATTTCACGAGTTCATACTAAATTTCTTGTGCGATCGTAAATTACAACCATTTGTGGGTATTGTTGGTTGGTGTACCTAGCCTGCACATTACGCGATCGAGGCATCGTGTACACAAACACACACACAACACACAAATACTACACTAACACTTAATACACTGCAATCCAAGCACCGTATGACGCGAGTGGCGAGTACGGCGATTACATCACGGGATCAATAAATCAATTACGCGTCAATGCACCTGCGCAGTCGTTATGACACTGGTTCCGGGTTCATGTTGCGGCGGGAAGCAGACCCCGCGCGGGGGTGATATTCGTATTTTTGCGAGTGAGGGAGTGGGACGGAGAGAGTTCAGGGAATCCCGCCGGACGGCATGTCTTTTAGCCCATTGTTATTATTACTTGTAAGGAAAAACCCGTGCGCGCGCAGGTGATGTTTGTTTACATTTCGCTTTGCGCTGTACTGCGCTTTAAGATTTTGATACTTCAACATTTATTGGCGTTAACGAAGTATTTTGTTTTAATTACTTTAAGTGTTTATTTGCAATAATAAGCCTTGTGCAATTTGACTTACTAGATTTTTAAGGTTTTCCTTAATTGCATTAATAATATTTTTGATTTGCGTATTAATAGCCCTAATGCAATCAGTATCGTGAGTAGTGCCTTAGGTTAAAATAATGCCCATGACTTCAATTCCACCCTGTAGAAGCAGAAGCCGAGACCAACATAGTTAGGAAAAGGCTAAACAGATTTATATTTAGGTATATTTGTTTAGAATATATTTTGCAACCTTGATGTCCAAATTAAGTTTTTCTAACTTGTTTTCCAATAAATCGGGTTTAATAACTTGTGAAACTATTCACGGTTTGAATGTCAAACCATATTTTGACAAATAAGGGATAATTTATCAAAACTGGGCTAATCCCAATTATACAAACGTACCTAATACGTAAGAAAATAAGGATGAAACTAGTAATTATCATAATGAATACGTGTGTGCAGTATTCTCCATGTCATTTCGTACCTACCACGTTGTGTGACGTTTGTTTATTTCGTAGTGAGAACACTGACATTCTATTATTTCACTATAAACTCCCAGATAGTTTAATTAAGTATTTAGTTTGCTGTTGGCCCACTGTTAACAGTCGGTTTGCACCCTGAATAGGCACTTTACTTTGTGTAAATGATTTCATCACTACTGCTCTCAAAACGGTGAAGAAAAACATCGTTTGGAGACCGCCATGCCCTAAAACGAAAAATTCGAAGACGTACTGTGACATCTATCAACCCGCAGTGGGCCCGCGTGGTAGATTACAGCCCACTTCCCCTCACCGACTGTGTCCCAGCAGTGGGATTATGCTATTTAGTTTGCTAAGATGTAGCCTTCTAAATATACTGCTGTAGCGTAAGTAAAAGGTGCACATTTTAAGTCTGTTTCATTCTATTAAAAGATACAAAGCCATTTTTTCTTTCGTCAACACGTCTCAAGGCATTCATCCAGCAGCATGTCTGCTATAACCACAATGTATTTTCCTCGAAGATGACTGTGAAACTGTAACTTTGAACCATGACATTGACTGACTGACATGGCTTGACTGGTGACTGACATTTTGACGTCATTAAAATTCCCCATTAAGGTGAATGGGAAGTGGTTGACCGCGAAATTCAAATTTTATTACGTTTTTTGCAATTTGCAGGTCAGTATCAGGTTATATCTTGATCAAAATTTTATTCGCCACTATAACAGGTACGTATCTGAAGAATTATAATCATTAGAATCATTAATACATCTTCCTAAGTGAGATTTGTACCACAAGCACTTTTCCATAAGAGATTTCTTCTTGTGGTACAAGTCTAAGTTAGGAAGACGTATTAATGATTCTAATGATTATAATGCTTTAGATACGTACCTGTTATAGTCACGAATCAAATTTTGATCAAGATACAACCTAAAACAGACCTGCAAATTGCAAAAAACGTAAAAAAAAATGAATTTCGCGGTAACCACTACGCAATCACCTTAAAGTCAGCCGGTCGATTCTGTAAAAATCTCACCGTGATAACTTAGGTGAAGTGAGCTATCAATAGGTGCAATTCCTAACATCAGGTGGAATGACAGCTCAATTCACCTTAATTTTCACTGTGAGATTTTTACAGAATAGCACTGCTGGTGGAGTCACAGCTCACTTCACCTAAGTTTTCACGGTAAGATTTTTACAGAACAGCACTGCTGCAGTTTTGAAATATTAACATGGAAATAATGTCCAAGTAATAGACTCCGAAAATATGGCTTCGGCACTAAATATCTTAGTTGCGTGTGCCTTTCTAACTTTTATGATAACAATAAAAAATCCATACCTAAATCGAAGTAGAACCAGAGAGCAAAAAATTCTCTACGAGAAAATATGAAAAAAACAAGGAAAATAAAAAGACACATTATTTCACATTTATTTATTTCAAAATAATAATTACATTAGAATATTAAAACTGACATACAAAACAGGTTCTAACTAACTTAGGAAGAAGGTGGGAAACAGAAAATGTTTTGCGCGAGAGCATAGTTTGTGTTCATCAATATTTTTGGTTCGTTCAAAGTTCGGTTGTTAATACGAAACAGTACGTACCTATATAATAAATAAAACATAGAATACGGTGATAAGCTATTCTGGTTTAATATAAAAGTATTTTTGTGTTTTTAATCGTATTTCGAAATAGTCCATAGATAAAATCCCCAGATCTTCACTTAGTAAAAAAAAAAGATTTTAAGAGATTTTATTAGACAATAGAGAATCGTTCGTAAAACATTTAGCTGTACTTATAATTAAATAAAATTAAGTTTATTTACGTTTAGTAGTAGTTTACATCTCCTTGGTAAAATGTATGACGGATAATGCCGTATCTAGCAGATAGACCGCTCCGTTGATCACGCACAGGGCACCGACAGCCAAACCGACCTGGAAAATACAGTGAGTACAAATAAATAAAACATAATTAAGTTCATAGTACTAGTTAGTCAAGAACTTGAGGAAAAACTAAAAGTAATGAACAAAACGCATTTAAGCTCCCAAAACGCTCATGCTTGTCTAGCTACGCTTATTTTTCTCACAAATACTCACGTATATTATTTTTAGCTTAGATATGCCACATGGAAGGTTGTTTTCTTAGAGAAACGGGCAGTTGATAGTTTCCAACTTTATTTTGCTATTGTCCCATCCATGAGGGTTTGACGCTCAAAGGTAACGGTAGACCTAACGTGTATTTTCAACCAAGAAAATACTCAAGGCTGGATTTTTTTGTGTTGTGTTGAACTAAATCCAGAGATCATTTTCTCTGTTAACAGACTGGCTTGCTTTGATAGACTCTACAGAGATACGACAATATGGTGACCACAAAACATGTGAAAACTTTCGTCTTTATAATAGTGCAACTGGGCTCCCTACCTGTTTCTCAGCAAACACAAACTGGTACTGGTGCTCGCCCTGGTAACCTCCCCAATAGTGCAGCGCCACAGCTCCCACAGCGATCCACAGGAACACTCCCACGAAGTTCATCACTATCTCTGACAATGCTCTGGAAACGTATTTAAATAATTAGTTCAATGATTATGGAAAACCGAAATGTATTATAGGGTTTGATAGGCAAAGAGGATATAGAGACGTGGAACTAGCTACCAATTTTATTATCAATTTTGAAAAGGGGCAAGTGACCCGTGGGTTCAGTTTGGAGTTGGCCAAGTTGCTCAATTTTCTTGCCATATATTATAGAAAAATAAACATATGTCCATCGTGATCTTAGCCATCTTTCAGTAGGTTTTTGGTGGGATCCTTGAGCCCATCTGCCAAAATATCTTAGTAAAAACTAAAAATAATACATACCTCTTATGCTCAGTGGTGCCAAACAAGAATGTGACTATTTGTACGAGCGTGTATATGAGGTATCCCACGATGACTCCCGAGGCCACGATCTCAGCGTCAGGGTTCTTCTCCTCATTAAGGTTCCACGTACCGCCCACACCCAGGAACTCGCCATTGTAACCAGTTCGGTAGAGGACCAGGATCACTATGTTTAAGACCTGTGGAAAGAAAGGGGAACAGTTAATAATGAGACTTAAAATTTTATAAAGATTCAGCAAGAATGTGAGGTTGTTGTTAAAGAAATCAAAATGATAATTCTGTTAACAGTAATGAAGCAACGGGATAAAGTTAATAAAGATTAATCCCCAAGAAGTCGCAGAGGTCAAGGGATATTAAGCTTTGCATGTAATTAGAAAATTGCTAAGGATATTTCTGGAGGAAATTATGATCATTAATGTATACACTAAATAAGCCTTTAAAGTCATCTAGTGGTAACTGCAACGGTGACTCATGACTGGCGTCGTTACTAATGAAGTGTCGCGTTTTGGTAAAAAATAATTTGGTGTTTTCGAGCCTAGGCATGCTAACATCAAAGTCAATGGTCTTCTTGTGATTAATGATGTAACTAATATTTTTGTAACAATATAATTTAAAGAGTTTCCGTGGAGTTTCTTGCGCGTTCTTTTACATAGGTACGCTTTGGAACGAGCAACTAGCTTCATATTTCTGACTGACCGACTCCTTGACAATACAAAAGTGCCTGTACTTAATTGGTTTAATTGAAATAAATGCTTTAAGTTTGAGTTTGTAGATATACTTCACCTGTCAGAAAATTTAACAATCGATAAGACAGAATCATTTCTAAGTAATGACTTCCTAGTTTTGTCAGATGACAAAAATGTTATTGATAAACAGGTAGAAGCTCTATTTCCTGTTGTTCAGCCTGTTATCGTCACTTCCGATGAGTCTAGTTAATCAGTGGGTGCTACCGACAACGACGTAGCTACGCACTGAGTCATTGATAATGTTAGACGAATTCTGCTTACGATGATAATTTTCATGACGAATTTGTTTCAGATGGCGGATTGATTGTCTTTATATCCGGCATTGCTTGTGACATTTTACGTTAGTTTAGTTATTTTGATTACATGTTTTGTCATTTTGTATATTTGCTTGGAATAAGAAAACTGCTCTTTAGCTTTTGCTCATATTGTTTTACTGTATGGGAGCAGTGATGGCGCACTTACGAGTTGTAGATCGTTTGTTCGAACATTGACAGGCGCTTTACTTTGTATATATATTATTTCATCACCACTGCTTTCAAAACGGTGACGGAAAACATCGTGAGGAAGCCTGCATGTCTTAGAACTACAAATTCGAAGACATTTGTGATATCTATTAAGCCACACTGGGCCCGCGTGGTGGATTAAGGTCCACACCCTCTCACAGATAGGAGGCCCGTGTCCCAGCCGTGGGAACATTATGGGCTGATTATGCATACTGTATTATTTTAGCACTCGAATCTTTTGCAATTTAGTTTTATAAAAATAATATATATGTTTTGTAAAGGGTAATTTGCTTAGACGCAGTTTCAAAAAGAAAAGTTAAAATATTCATATGTATATCTCTCTAATCTGGTAATAAAAAGAAATATATAGAATTCATTCCATTTATCCAAGACTCGAAAGCAGTTTAGCAATCGTAACCACATTAACGAGCCCAGTAATAAAAAATTAACGAACACCACTTAGCTGACTTAATTATTATTATTTCCGTGAAAAGTGAAAACTTGTGCAAATAATCGCAACTGGAATGATATCGCTACATCGCACAATAGTTTGTGTGTCATGATTCGATAAGATACCGTATCGAAGAATTCCTGATAATCGTCCACACTGTCATTATTTCTAGTTACAAGAAACATTTTACCTTTGTGTTTGATAATGTAGACGGGACTTGTAAAATGCCGGATTAACGCGCTGTTTGGTAAAGTTAGTAAAAGTAATTGACCACTACCTTATCCGTATATTCAAATCATGCATGATTGTCATGCTTTGATTATTATGAAATGAACACGGTAAATTTGCGTAGGGTGTCAATTGGCTTAACAATTAATTACCTACTTGGGAGGTAATTTAGACCATTTTAGGTTTAGTGGGAAAACCCCAATTCCTTAAAATTTTCCCATTCACTTATAGGTGTTAGGTATTATTAAAGTTATACTTACAACAAACGAGAAAATACATTTATTTGATAAGACCCATTATTACACTTAATAAATACCTTAACCATTAAACTTACGTCATGTATTATGTTTGTCTACGCTAAGAAATAGGAAATGGTCGAAAGTGTAAGGGAATTAAGGCTAATGTTGTCACCATTAATGGTTTGTTAACTTACTGTAGGTACTCTACAACCATTGTAAAAACGAAATTATCACAATACGTAAGTATCGACAGCCGGTCTATCCTGTAAAAATGGTCACCGTCAACACATACATAGGTGAAGTGAGCTGTCATTCTTCTGATGATTGACACTATTGACAACTCACTTCAACCTAACTTTACTTATTTAAGTTTTCATTGTAAGATTTTTACAGAATAGCACTATTGGAGTCAGTACTAACTCAAATACAGTCATGCCAAACCTGTTGTACAGACTGCCAGCACATCAAGCTACCCGAAACTGTCAAATTTTCCCAATCAACTTTGAACCTTATGCTTAACTGATAAAGTAGAAAATCTATTAAAGAAATTTGACAGATTGTAGTAGCTTGATGTGCTGGCGTCTGTATCTACCTAGATAATAAGTGAAATATGGCTGAAGAAGGAAGGAAGATGAAGGATATAGTTGGTGGTGTGTTGTGGATTGCAAGCGCACAGTTGTATTTGTCCCTGTATGTTAACGTGCATGTAATCGTGCAGTCTCTGTTGGCGATCCAAGAAATAAATAAATAAATATGCATTAACAGTTTCATGCATCTAATAGTTCTAGGGAAAAGCGTGCAGAAATGTAAGACTGGTTCTAAATGCAAGGTCAGATTCTCTAATTGTTCTGTAATTGTGACTTAATTGCTCACATGAACTTTGCCATAAAATAAAGCATGTGCAGCCTTAAGGTGGTACAGAATTATAATCATTAAGTTCATCAATACAACTTTTTAAGACCATGTAATCCTAACATCATGGAATTGTCGTAGGATTACATGGTCTTATAGAGTTGTATTGATGACTTTAATGATTATAATTATGTAAACACATAGGTACTTGTTACGGCTGCAAATCAAATTTTGATCAACATTCAACTTAATACATAATTTCAAAAAACGTAAGAAAATTCGAATTTCGCGGGCTACCTGAAGCATTCACCTTAAATAATCGGGTCAGTTCTGGTGAAAGTAGGTACATTCAAAAATCATACAGATTCCCTAGATTCCCTTAAAGGCACAGAAACCAGGACAAGGTAGCTAAATTGTCTACATTACTGACACCTAATCAATCCAGGGGAAAACTTAGTTTCTACATTAAACTAGCGTAGGTTTGGAAACATGGTTAGATGAATAGTGCAAATTAAAGGATGGGGTAATTTTTGGTAGAACATGGAACTTGAATATACTACTACTTCGTCATTAATATAAACTAATTATCGGGCAGACAGATGCACTCCCTCTTCCCTCACTCTCATAGTCCGATGGGACGGCAATCCGACACGACTGGAGAGAGATCCAGTGTAGGACCAAAGACTTAACGTGCTTTCCGAGGCACGGGGGTATCACACCGCCAACTTCCAAACTTCGGGCTGTTACTAAGAAATTCCTAATGGGAAAACTCAATAACACTTCGCCCGACCCGGGAATCGAATGCAAGACCCCACGCTCAGAAGTCGCGCTTGCAACCACAAGATCAACGGGGCAGTTAAACAATAAAAATTAAAGAACAATAAAATCCAAACCAATTCGTAGAAAAAATAATGTAAAGAATTCTGTCGGAAATATTTCAACCGTACAATATATTGATAAAAAGTTATTCTTGAGATGTTTATTATCAGAACGATTTGTTGACATTGACTATTGAATGACGTCATGACAAATATCATTGCCACTTGAACAAAAAATAAATCTCAAACAGAGCAAATATCTTGAAGGAAATAAGAAATAAACAAAATAAATGTAAGAAAAATGTCTTGCGGTTAACTAAACTCGATTGTCTCTAGATAGGTCTTACTGTGGCTTGCCTTTAAGTTTTTGTTTTTGATTGAAATTCAGCTCAAAATACTGGAAAATTCCAAGGGACCTCAGTTTAGCGTTTTTAACTTAACTTCGTTTATCGCCATCTTTTGGATATTGTCGTTGATACCCTAACCAATCATACGAAGGGCTGAACGCCAAACCATTTCCTTGCCATTGAAGGTGTCATCAGAACACATGGTGAGAAATACTTGCCCTATTCAGGAACATAAAATGTGTCCAAAATATTCCATTGTGTATAAAACTCATTAAGATCTTAGTCCTAATTATATGTAAAGATTGGCGTGCCTTATATAACCCTAGACCACACACAACATTACTTATCGGTCGACATTCTCTCTGTAAGGAGGTAAATTTATGTTAATCCTATCTAGAAGCAATAAAGATTCTAGTTCATTTGATTAACTGACTCAGGTAGTTGAATGAACAGCTACTAGTATTTATGTAAAAGTTGAAAATAAATCAAGAATTTATCTCAATGATGCAAATTATTACTAGCTGCAATAGAAGTAAGGAAAAAAACAATCTGAACAAGACTAAAATGATTTAAAAGTTTTTAACCGAAAAAGCTTTACAAAAATTAACTTTGTCGTATCATTTTATACGCAATTTCTTATGATACAAGCTGTCCTAAACAGAGAGAAAGATTAGTCAGTTAGCAAGGTTAGAGAACCAAAAAGCCCGAAATAAACTTAAGTTTTGGACCTCCTGAGGGTTCTCATATTATTACGAATATCGATAACTGTACAGTTATATTACAGTTATTTATTAACACAAACAACAGCAGAAATAAAAGATGAGTGATAATCCCATGAGTCCCATTAGTATTCGTTTGACACATGTGACCCCCACATCAATCATCAATGGATTGCGTCTGAATTATTTCATCGTTACATTATTGACCCGTGATGTGATGCCAGATCGAAATCGCGCTTCAACTCCACTATCGTAATACAACGTCATTTATACTATTCAATGAATATAAGGTCTCTTTTTGCTAACCATTCTTTTCTTTACACGTGGTTATGGAAAGCAATCATCCTAAATTAAGTTCACACTCACAAGCCACAATTTAATCATCATTTCTAGGCCATTTAAAAAAGTTTTTTGTTAACAATGGCTGTTTTCTAGAGCTCTGAGAAAGTGGCTCAACAAAATTGCCCGTGATAAATATGTTTTTCCCTTGGCATTTGAGATGGCTTTTGACGGTTTTTTTACCCTAAGTGGCGTTATATCAAATCCCTCACTGCCCTTTCATGACGACTTGGCAGTAGAACACGTCTTAAGTATCACTCAAATAATTATCTGTCACGGTTCTGTAATTCGATCTTCATTTTTTATTAGGTATTGAAAATGCATTTTAGGAATTTTCAGGCTCAACAACAGTATCCTAAATGCAACTTCGTCCAAAGTCATATCAGTTGCAAAAATTAGGCACATGTGTTAAACTGCATCTGCCTGTCCGTCTGTTCATCTCATTTGTTATGCGAGCTCCAAGGTCCGGGATAACGACAATTAGTTGATATAATCGTTAGTCATGGGTCAGGAGTCAATGGTTAAGGAGCACTGACTTGACTTCGGATGGTGTAGAGTAGTGACGAATGAGGGAAGTCGATATTTTGTGATTTTGGTGGAAATATATGCATCTTGTTATAACAGTGAATTCAGTGCTTTAGACTTATTATATAGATGTCGCAGTAAGATGGTTGAAGCCGTGATATAGATATATCCCTAGGGATATACCTATACACCGTAATATAGTAATATGAAAGAGGTTCATAACTGTCTTACTAGGAACATAACTATGATACGAGCACGAGCTACTAATTTATCTATCTTACTGGACTAATCTAGTGAAATGACTACGGCTTCAACCATCTCATTGCGAATTTGCGACATAAACATTTTATGAAACTCTTAATTATGTGGTGTCGGCGAAAAAATCTGTATCAATGTTCATCCTTCTTCTTTATTTAGGATGATTTTTAAAAAAAATTGGGCGAAAACTCCAAGAACCTTTTTCTCTTTCCTCGTCTAAACAAATCCCCACATTTCCTCCACAAACGTGTCATCGATCTAGCTTTTCCTGCGCACCATCTAATTAGGTACCACTAAACATCCTGCACGTGTTTGTCCGCCTGTCTGTGCAGCTCTCTACTCTGAGCCAGCAGCTGACAATTACGACCAATAAGTAGTAACAGCTTTAATTACCGCTGACAGGAAGGATTGGAACATGCACTGACTTCCTGTGCAAATCACGATGAGATGATTGTGCTGATTTTTATGAGCTTTATTAACCCTGTTAATTATGATTTTGATGGGACAATTAATGTTAATAAAACAGCTGTATTATATCCTCGGTTTAGTGAATTACTTGTAGAAAATGAGCATCCACCTATGTTCATGATTCATTACTGTTTTTCACTCACTATTTATAATTGATGTGAATCTTTGGGTTGATAATCGATGGCAGGTGAGTGCCAAATGTTATTGTATTGTACGTCAAGAACGGAACTGTCTATAAAACGTCTCTTGAAGAGCTAAAGTTCTTACTTACTTTAGCTCTTCAAGAGACGTTTCGTTCTTATTCTCGTGATTTTAAAAGTCATATCAACTGACATCAGAACAATCATGAAATTCAAAGTCAACAATGAAACAACTGTAAGTAGCTCAATACTCCGAAGTCACAGAGCGAATCGATCACGTACATAATATGGCACATAATGGGCGCATTCAAGGTAAATAGCGTACGATTTGATTGTCTACGACGCTAGGGAGAGCCATTGTATGCGTGCGTGGAGTGATCGAGATGTCATGCATCTGTAATGCGGGTTAGAAAATGCGTGTACTAACTATAGGTACTTATCATTAGTAGTAGTAGTATAGACTTACTATAGTAAATGTATCTTTATAGAAGTTGATTGAACATTTAAGGTGCAACTTTCACTGCTATAAGAAAGTTTGTGGTATCGCCAACTTAGAAATTACTTTAAAGTCAAACATTATAATCACATTCTAGAAATAACAGGCTATCAATCTAATGCCATTTATGTGGCTGAAACCCATGTTATTTTATATTAATATGAATTAAGTTTTGTTATTTAAACTGGCACTGCCATAACGTGTTGGGAAATCCAACACGTTATTTTATATTATTTCATCGTTCGTTATTGTTGCACGTTGTTTCATCGTAGTCGACTTTAGAAATCGATTCCATTCCACCAGCTTTGTCTCTACGATTCCCATATAAAGGCAATTCTGAGTCATATAAATCACGATTCAGTCCCTAAACATCCAGGTTTTGTATTCAACCCATAAGCTCATTACTCATGGTATTGTATTAGTCAGTTGTACGTATTGTACATACCTTCGTTCGTATGGTGAGTAACGCGTTATCAGATAAGTTTGTTTGTTCTACTGTTTTGCAATGTGCTCTGCGGTTGAGGGCGTAGGACCACAAAATGAGTAGGAGTAATTGCACGTGAATGGTGACTTAATTCTGTGAGCTAAGATGTTATTTGTGTATATTGATTGAAAAATAAGTACTAAGACTAAGGTACAGTCCGGTACATATCAGTAAAGCAACCTCATGAATTAAGGAATAAAACTATAATAAAAAGTATACGAAGAAAGCTTAAAGATAGAAAGCAAACATGAGAGGGGTTAAAGTTGAAATCACTGCTGCATATAAAACAAAGTTTGTAATCAGAAATTATTGGTAGAGTACTATGGATGTTCTCATAGCTAATTAGAATGTTTCAAGGAAAACGTTTGGTTTAATTAAGATGTGCGATTCCAAGCGCTAATTTCACTTAACCATGAGGTAAATTGTTCATGGTTAAAATCTTATCGGATCCTATTGGAATATGATCATTTTAGAACTCATAAATAGTGCCTCATATTTAAGAGATGATCCAGGACCAAATATAGATGATAGACAAGACTGAGCCAGCTCTCGACGATTGTGACAGACAGAAAGAAACTGCAAATCCTAATGATTCCATATATTTCGTTAGTTAAAGGAAACATTAATTATAAAAGAATGTGATACTAAAACGTTGAATCAAGTGGGTGTGGTTATCACGTTATCAGTTTGATAGAGAATGAGGCCGCTAGGGCCGATTAACCTTAACGTTGATGCACATACTTACGCCAAATAAACTACTTATGAAGATTCTACAGATGGCGTTACTTTAACCATGGTTGGTGTGTCACCATCGTGATCAATTACTGTATTTATATTAAGAGGATTGACAGTACTGGCTTTTACCAGCGAAGTTCAATTCTCGTAATTTAAAACGTTCAAAATCTAGTCGCAGTCTCATCTCGGCGACAAACAAATGTCAAAAAAATTTCAAAATGTAGGGAAATTAGAGGTATTTTTATCAGATTTACACAGATCAGACTGTGAACGTTCTTAAAATTACGAGAATTGCCCCTCTCTTTGATGAAGTTCCTATCCTTTAAGCAACATTGACAAATCGAATAGCAATTAATGCAATGACTATATTTTGTTCGAAATGGTTGATATTTACTACATCATAGGTAATCATAATCATGTATGAGCATGATCTCCTTTGGTTCATGGTTCATCTTCATTGAAGTTGACTTATTTTTCTTCTGTGTTCTGTGTTGATTATATTTTGTTAACGACTTGTAACTAATTTCATTAAATAGATATCTACTATCAACAAGTGCTAGTATTTTTATCAGTAGGCATGACATCATTTTTAAGCAGAAAAAAGTTACTAAAAATAATTGTTTTTTTAATATTTATAACTGTTCTAGTTCCAATCCCAAGTCACTTTAAATGATTCATATTCATTGTTCTTGGAATTATGTACCACTTCACAATAATTGATTATAATAATTATAAAATGATGTACTTTATTTAATTTGCTGTCTCATGCTGTAACTGATAGGTATTTTATTGTTGTTAAAGGCGACACAAAGGTCTATCCCATTATTATTATATACCTAATTAGGTTTTTAGTATACTTTGTTATATGGGTGTTTCACCAACCATAATAAAGGCATAGCTATATTAATTATGATGACAAAGTCCCGTTATACAAACACACACGCAAAGTGCTTATAAAATTATTAAATTAGGTATCTACGTATACATTGCCGGCGACTACCTTTCACGTAGACTCACAATAATTTTCATGAATGACTCACGAACCTAAACCAACACCACAACCCGCACATACCAGTATTTTCACCGTTAATATCCTTGACATCAATATCATTTGGTACCCCACGCTACTAAACTTTTCTTCTGACATTTTCCTGAGATTATAGCATCCATTTGCACATTAAAAAGCTTACATTTTCCAAAGGGGTTAGTAGCTAAGCGTATAGCCTTATCGCTTTAAGAACAAATCGTTTGTCAATGGTGCTAATACGTTCATTGTTTATGACAACGATGTTCTTACGAAATTATATGTTCTACCTCCACGAATACAAGTGTCTAGACTAAACAAAACTTGAGTGTCGAGTTCTGTTCTCGTCTGATGACCAACTGTGATACCTAATAATTGTTAATTTGATCGGAACTTAATATCCAAGCCGCACCTATTTCTCTGTATAATGACACCTTCCTTAAACTTCATACAAAAGCAGTTATTTACTTACAATTTTGACAGTCTTTACGACTATAGTCGCGATCGTTTGCACAGACACCATTTTCACTAAAACGTAGAAGTCACCACAATTATAATAATTTCACACTTCTTTGTCTTTATGTCCGTTTTCGCTAAAACGTTGCCCGTCACTGTATGAATTCAGTTATCAGTTTGTATGGTTTTATCAGCACATTCGAGTTCTAATCTTATCTGCTCTAGCGAATTAGTAGGGCAGGTTGCACTGTACCTTTATTTCGTCTGCTTCTCAAATTTTGACCTTATTTTTATATGTTTAGATTCGATATTTGTAGTGTCTATTGTTTTTAGTTGTTGATCTAAGTCGTTATCAGCATTTTAGGCTACTATTCTATTTTTTTTAGACCTTTTCGAACTTGAGCCATATCTGTGTGTCTCATGGTTGTATCGATATTCTTTTTTAACCGACTTCAAAAAAGAAGGAGGTTCTAAATTCGGATTTTTATCACTAATAAAACTAAAGAAAAGGTCTTATTATTTTGACATCAAACACCGATGTTGCACGGAACTTATTGACAATAGAAAGGAAATGCTGAATATGATGAAACAAAAGCAAGTAGTTTGCACGGGAAAACTAACAACTGATGGACGTCAGTTCTTCTTTCATTACTTTTGAAAAGTAATGTGTACTATCCTACCTACGTGTACGATAGCTAATGGAAAGAACAAGCCATAAAATATGCATACCATCATTAATATGTTTGATAGTATTTGTATTAAATAAAACAATTTTTTTTTTATATCAGAGGGGCAATTCTCGTAATTTTTAAGAACGTTCACAGTCTGATCTCAGTCTCAATCTGTCAAAAATACTTCAAATTTCCCTACATTTTGACAAGTTTTTGACATTTGTTTGTCGCCGAGATGAGACTGCGACTAGATTTTGAACGTTTTAAATTAGCAGAATTGGCCTACTGATCCAATTGCGTGTTTACCTAAACTATACCCTATTCCGTTCCGTTTGGCTTGAGACAAAGCGTAAACAACATTTGACTACTCTTAATAAAAATATATCAAACAATTAATTTCTACGAGTAACAAAAGAAAAATGTGTGATTTTCTTGTGTAACGTAACAAAAAGAAGTTTTGTGTGTGTGTGTTTCGAATTTTTCATTACCTTGTTTCGTATTTCACCACAAAAAGACACAGTATGATTGTTTATACTTTGTTTCAAGCTAAGTTGAATAAGGTATAGTAAGCAGCTTCGTAACATAAAAAAGTAACAAAATTAACAATATTAATTTTATATCAGCACATTAGGCTATGTAATAATACAAATGACCAGTAATCCACATTAGCCCTGGATCAAAAGAGCTAGAAGTCATGGGGAGAGGCCTGCAGTGGGATGATGTAGGCTATGAGTGACAGTAATGTAAGTACTATGGAGTTACTTTTGCTGCTTATTCTTTAAAATCTTGCGCAACTTAAACACAAATTGCAATAATTAATTAATTGCACCAACAGCTTCATTAACAATCCACCGTGTCACATCGAAGGTTAGAAATCTATTAAACAATGTCCCAAATAACCAACTCTCGTTTTCTAACAAAAACTTGTCAAATTCATAGACAAAGGCAAAGGGTTATTGCACAAGGAAACTAAAGTGTTGGGAACTGTAGAAATATTTCGTAAATGGTTTCCGGGCACATTAAAATGAATCGTGACACATTGTCTGTACCAATAAGTTTTACAGGTGTTTAGATCACAGCTGTCATAGTAAGCATCATGTTCATAATTCAGCTGCAACTGGATAGACTGGAAGCAGACCCCGACATAGTTGGGAAAAGATTAGGCAGATGATCTATGTACCTTAGTCCGTGTAAAGGCTAGAAAAGAAAAATACTAAATAAATTATGGAAGTATTTATACAGGGTGGCGACGCACAAAATGTAACCATGAATTCAACATAATTATAATTCTAGACAGTAGCAATGCGTAGAAATGTATCATCACTACATAGTATAAAAAAGTCGCTTTCTCTGTCCTTTTGAATGCTTAAATCTTTAAAACTACGCAACGGATTTTGATGCGGTTTTTTTTTTATAGATAGAGTAATTGAAGAGGAAAGTTTATATGTAGTGTATTTAGTATCAGCATTGCACCCGTGCGAAGCCGGGGCGGGTCGCTAGTAGGTTATAATACTTAAATCTTTAAAACTACGCAACGGATTTTGATGCGGTTTTTTTTATAGATAGAGTAATTGAAGAGGAAAGTTTATATGTAGTGTATTTAGTATCAGCATTGCACCCGTGCGAAGCCGGGGCGGGTCGCTAGTAGGTTATAAAAAAACTGACGTTTCATAGAAAAGTTCATTTCCTACGCGGTCAAAATGTATAGAACAACTTTTTTGTTCAGATTCATGTACACTCAACTGCATAACTGGAGTCAGTATTCAGAATAAAAGTCGTTTGTCGCGCTTTGGTACCTATCGTGTGTATACAGAAAACACATACGCACACATATGCATATTAATTCCGCCATCTATCTATTTCTATTAACACTTATTAGTGAACTTGTGTTCGATGTTGCGTTTCTTCTTAACAGATGGAGCTAAAGTTCATATTCAGTTTTAAAAATGTTGAAATATATCTTTTCCACTAATATTAGTTTTACTATAAACTTCATTTATCATAATCAAGTATAATCACAAATAATATAATATTTTTAAAAAGTTTCTCCCACTGGATTCGATCCATGGCCGCTCGAATACAAGCTGCGAGCTAAACCATCACGCCACGAAGCATTTACTGGCTGTGGTAAAATTTACATCTATATTTTAGCTCCGTGCGCCTAAATCTGTGAATACAATGTCATTCAAAGGCATAAACAACCGATCTCGGTCTATGAATCAATGCTACCACGCTACGCACTGGTATCGGTCATACTCATAACAACACATTCAGTTCAATCTACCCTTTCTTTCCAATACGAGTGTTTGTTGTGCATCGTGTTTGTTCGAAATGCAGGCAAATATTGAATTGGAGGCTAAGCAACGTATTATTGCGTTGCACAACATAGGATATAATATATCTCAAATAATTAATGAGACCGGCCTAAGCGTAAGTAGTTTTAATTGTTAATCTGAATATTATATAGTTTTATAAAGTCATGGTTTATTTAGTAATTGTAATCACGCGCTTTTTTTGTTTTAGTGGAGGACTGTGAAACGTTGGGTGACACGTTACGAAGAGGAAGGTAGTGTTATTACTCGACCGCGAAATCCTGAAATAACTGTGATTCCCTGGCCAGCAAAATCCCCGGACTTAAACCCCATAGAAAACCTTTGGGGCATAATGGTGCAAAAATGGGACATGCGTAATGAAAGAACAACAGAGGATTTGGAACTACACTGCCATCAAGTGTGGGAGGATTTAAGAGGAACAGATATTTGTGAGAATATGGTTGGTTCTATGCGGAGGCGATTACTAGAAGTTATAGAAAAAAATGGAGGTTATACTAAATATTAATACCCACATTTATAACATTTTATCATCTCATTACAACATTGTCGCAATTTGAAGTTGTTTTAATTAATATGATTTATATTTATTAAAATAAAGTGTAGGTCGTCTTAAGGTTTAGCTTCAATCCTCTTTTCTTTACGAAAACGAATACTTAAGCTTAAACCTTGTTTAAATTAAAGAAAGGCGACAAAGACACAATTTGTAGTTATCGAGTGATATAATTTTAATATTTTATAATATAAAAACTGTACTAACGGATAATAAAAAAGATCTTAAAAAGTATTTAAAATGTTTTATTTTTAATACAAACTAAATAAAATGTGACTAAACTGTTTTAATTTTGATACGATAAAAAAAAAGATTCAAAGGATTAAATAGGATTAAAAAATTAGTGTCTCCGGTCGGAATCGAACCCCGACTTACTTCCCGCCCCTTTTCACAAGTATCACATTACACCGCTCGACCACGGAAGCTATGAAAGTCTCGGGTAAAACAGCAAACCTATTCCAAACAGTTACTCACGCACACATGCAAACAGTTCATTCCTTGCAAGCCAATATATACCCTACGGACTGACTCCAATTATGCTTGGAACTGTACCTACTTTATCCATGGGAACAGGCTGCGCATCGATGTCCCTGCAACCCTTTATACAAATGTGGGTTATATAAGAGTAGGGAAAGACGAGAGAAACGATGGAACTTCAAATGATAATATTGCTAGATATACCGGGTGAGGTGTATACTATGCTAAGATGACGGCTGATAGCTAATCCAATTTATTTGGAAGGAGGATCCATAACAGCATAATCAGCCTATAATGTTCCCACTGCTGGGACACAGGTTTCCTCTCTTCGAGAGATGGGCTATAATCTACCACGCGGGCCCAGTGCAGGGTGCATGTCTTCGAATTTTTGTTTTTTGTTTTCCTTCGCCGTTTACAGAGTATAGGCGATGAAATAATTTACACAAAATAAAGCGCTGTCTGGGTTCAAACCCGCGACCTACAACTCGTAAGTCGGGGCCTTTACCACTGGAACTCAATGCTTATCAGGAAGATGATGATGGTCTATTTAATATTTTAAGGCATAAAACACTAAATTATATATAGATATTGGATTGCGTGGCCTTACCCGTTACTAGACTAAAGGATTTAAGTAAAGAATAGTGGAGTTCCATCTCCAAAAGTAGGTATAGTAATTTATCAATGGCTAAAAAAGCATATTTGAAAGTGTTGTTAAAATTCTGTTCAAAATACTTCGCTAATAAAGAAAATATATTTTCTACCAATGGAACGCGAAAATTAACACGTCCAATTATCTTCTTGAGAAAATGAACTCGTTATTGCAAGTTGTTTGTATAGCACTAATAGCAATGTCTACTTTGACGTGGTATTTGCCTCGTATACATAACTATGTGTAGCTTTTTATTTAGAGCTGTTTAATACATTTTGGTCAAGTGGGTATTGAACTTTTGTATTAAACAGCAAGTTTTTTTTTTCGTGATTTCAGAGTTGGTCCCATAGTGAAAGTTATTCAGTTCGATGGTCTAAAGCACCTCTTAAAGTTTGTAGGGTTAATTTTTTAACACCTTATATAAAGTAATCATCGGTCTAGAATTGTTTTACATCAATAATTGGCGAAGGAAATAAAGATATTAGCAATTGATAGCTGTATAGCATTTCATTGTTGTTATTTTATTACTTGCATCTATTTCTGTAAATGACTAAAAAGACTCAGATCACTTATAATTCTTGGAAGGTTTCAGTGTTTTCATAGCCCTGAAAATAAACTATGAAGCAATTGCACAGTAGGTAATAAATGCATGTCAAGATATCTGTCACGAAAACAAGAACACAAACATTTCTCAATAAACCACAAAGCCACAATGTAGGTTTATGAATGAAAAAATGTTTTCTTAAAATCAAGTTTTAATTTTTAATGCTCTATAAAACGTTTAGTGATACTTACAATGACTAAGGTTCGGCCACACAGATGGATCATGGTTTTGTAACTAATATAACAAGTTAGATCATTGGACTAAGCGCCATTCTTGGAAATTCAGCCATGTGTATAATGTTATAGTATTATTTTTATTCCATTTAAGTCTGAAAAAGTACCTACAAGTTGAGCAGGAAAAATCTGTCGTAAAATTCTTTGTATGACCTGATTTTACGTGCAGGTGACATTGAAAACTTAGTAACATCATCGTCATTTATTAGTTAGGTAACCTGAATATATTCTTATAATGTTATAACAGAATATTGAACAATCGCCGTTATATAGGGTGACTGGTAATTAGTGACCGATACCTAAACACGTGATTGTACTCATGATAACAAACAACTTTTACTATGGGACCAAACCTGAATTCGCAAAAAAAAATCTGCTGTTCAGTACCTACATTTTGACCAGTTAGGCGAACTGAATGACTGAACAGCAGATTTTTTATCACAATTTCAGGTTTGGTACCATAGTAAAAGTTGTTTGTTATCATGAGTACAAGCACGTGTTTAAGTGTCGGTCACTAATTATCAGTCACCGTATATATTCAAACTGAACATGGATGCATTTATTGATCATCAATGAAGTCGAAAATTACCTTCCTTGTTTTACAGAAACGAAACTCTTATCATAACACTTCTAAGCCTCCTTTACTCTCCTTCCAGGAACTCGGCCTTGATATCACTGACGACCAGATCTCGGAGCTAGAAGCAGCAATCCATGACATCGACTTCGAAGCCGCTGCAGCCCACGAGAAGAAGGTCCGCCATGACGTCATGGCACATGTCCATACCCTCGCAGAGAGGTGCCCTAAAGCTGCCCCCATCATCCATCTGGGCGCTACCTCGTGCTACGTGGGGGATAACACGGATCTGATCGTGTTAAGACACGGATTGGATCTATTGCTTCCGAGGTTGGGCGCAATTATCAGCCAGCTCTCGAAGTTCGCTGATGATTACAAGTGAGTAGCTTTTTTTTTATGTATGGGAAATCATCAAATGACCCCTCCCGCTCTGGGTAGATCAGAAGGGAGTGTCAGACTCTTACTGACTAAAACCCACCCTTGTTCCTTCCTTAGCCCTTTATGTTCCGAGGTAGTGGTAACCCTTTCGGACAATCCCGCTGAAGTGAGTACCTACAGAATGGTTTTGTGTTGGTCAGTTTTTTTAGTCACCGAATGTAATAATATTATGCTGCTTGAGTATATGTGGGTCTGGCCGCTTTCCTCGGTGACTAAAGTAGGTACCTAGTCGATTTTTGACACATTAGCTGGATTCACACCAGACGATCCAGTGCGCTCCGATTGGGCGCGGCAAGAACAATGCGCGGTCGATGTGGAAGTGCCGCGCGCGATCGGAGCGCACTGGATCCTCTGGTGTGGATCTAGCTATTTACTTCGTTTCAAATAATTATATCGGTTGTTAAATGGCATTTCTTGCAGACATATAAGCTAACTAAACTGTTTGTAAGAGAGTGCATTCAAAACTATTTCAAGGTTTTAACACGTTAACATATTTCATAAGTACCAGAAGTAACGCTACAATAACCAAACAAATAGCATAGATTAAGACTTCAATCAAATGTCGCAGCCATTGCGACAGATATGTTTAGCATACAATAACTTAGAACAATAAGCAATAATCGTTAACTGCTGTTATAACGTACGAACTACTCGATATCTACTGACAGATCTCTATGTTTGGACAATTTATTAATCGGGAACTACTTCCTGATTAATTGCGTAGTGCAAAATTTTACGGCAGGTCATCAATTTGAAGAAAACAGTAATTACGTATCTCATCATTAGAGGATACCTTCATAATGTTTACTTGTTATTGTGATAAATTTGATACTTCCTTAGTATTTAAATCACGCTTTTACTATTTTCAGGTCACTTCCCATACTTGGCTTCACCCATCTGCAGCCAGCGCAACTGACAACTGTCGGCAAGAGAGCTTCCCTCTGGCTGAGCGACTTGCTCATGGATGAACGCGCCCTCTCCCGCGCAAGAGATGACCTACGCTTCCGAGGAGTCAAGGGAACCACAGGTACCCAAGCCTCCTTCCTCCAACTCTTCAAAGGAGACAACGAGAAAGTCCGTGCTCTCGACCAAAGAGTCGCCGAACTTGCCGGTTTTAACAAGCGGTACATCGTCACTGGACAAACTTACTCCAGGAAAGTTGACTTGGAAGTCATCTCTGCGTTGTCTGGGCTTGGAGCGACCGTCCACAAGATGTGCTCCGACATCCGTCTGTTAGCCTCCCGTAAGGAGCTAGAAGAGCCATTCGAAGCCTCCCAGATTGGTTCCAGCGCTATGCCATACAAGAGAAACCCGATGAGGTCGGAACGCTGCTGTGCTCTCGCCCGTCATCTCATCACATTGCATGCTAATGCTGCCAACACCCATGCAGTACAATGGCTCGAGCGTACTCTTGACGACTCGGCAAACCGTCGCATCACTCTCGCTGAAGGCTTCCTAACAGCTGATGCTACTTTATTGACCCTGCTTAACATTTGCCAAGGATTGGTCGTGTATCCTAAAGTCATCGCCCGTCACATCGCTCAGGAGCTGCCTTTCATGGCCACTGAGAATATAATCATGGCTATGGTCCAGGCTGGTGGCGATCGCCAAGTGTGCCACGAGAAAATAAGGGTGCTCTCTCATGAAGCGGGTGCTCAAGTGAAACAGCACGGCAAAGATAATGATTTGATCGAACGTGTGAAGAAAGACAGCTACTTTGCGCCTATTATATCGCAGTTGGATAAGATCCTGGATGCATCTACGTTCATTGGTAGAGCTCCTGAACAAGTGACAGAGTTCATTGACGAAGAAGTTAATCCAATCGTTGCTAAGTACAAACATGCTTTGGTTGAAGTAGGAAAGCCTGTAGCTTTGTTGATTTAATGCATGCATTTTTTTGTTTTTAAGAATTGACATGTATTAAAAATACTATTAAATAAAAATAAATTGTTCATTGAATAAAATCGTATATTTACAAATTACAGCATATTATTTCTATATTAATTTATAAAAATACAAAAATATGACTTCACTATTTTACAATTACATGAACTAGATAATGGTAACTCTAATTCCAATAATGAAAGTTCACAAAGGCTTAGCATAAGCAAGCTTTAAGCTGAAAAAGAGATTATGTAATAAATAACTATGAAATAACATTAACAAAACCGAACAAATAAATAAGCAACTTAAACAAAAGAGAGACAAATCGTCCAACTGTATCGAGGATAGAGAGTTAGAGAAAATTCGTGATCACAATTTTATCACAATTTCGATGGCACGACGAGATTGGCAACTATGTTAAGGTACTTAAAGAACGTTGGTGAGGAGTGTGTCTCCCTGGCACGCGGGGCCCTGACTGGGCCAGTTGCACGCGCCTATGCTAGGGTCGAAGCTCAGCTGGATGGGGCAGTTGAACACGTGCAGCGTGAACCTCTGCTTGGTACAGTCCCATCTGCACGCGTAGAACTTGTTACATTGTTTCGGGTGACGGAACAGACCGGCTCTTTGGCAGTCTACTGACCCTTGCAACGTCTCGTCTCTGCTCCTCCATCCACCGGGACCGTAACGATCAAATGCCTGAGAGTCAATCGCAGATCCGGATTCAGATCCATCCTTAATAGTAACAGTTGGTGATACTTCTTGGTTCAACAACACAGTTTTGTACGTAGGGGCAACGGTAACGGCCTTAACACGAGGTCGGACTCTGACGTACCTCTCTGTGGTAGATGCCACAATAGGTGTGCTCGATACGTACCTTTCGGAGTATACTTCTTTAGGTCTAGGTGTAACAGCCACATTATAGCCACTTTGTTCCTGGAAGTCTTGATAGAAGGAGTCATCGGGAACAATGATAGGGTTGAATGTAGATGATACAATTGGCGCAGCAGTAGCAACTGGTCCGGCAGTGGGAGTTTCTACTTTAGTGTATCTATGACCGTATCCACCGTCATTGATGTCTCCGCGATTAGAGTCATCGTAGTCATTAAAGTCGCCGAGATCTTGAGGAGCTTGAGTGGGTCTCTTTCCTTTAAGGACGAGGACTGGTGACTGACAGCTGCAGACAGCTCCAAGTTTACGTACGAGGAAAGGATTGAAGTCATTGATCTTTGTCACAACAGCCACTTTAGGCTTAGTTCTTCGTACAGGCGCGGGTGACGGGGAAACTTCGAATAAACCTTGTTCAACAGGAGCGTATGTAGAAGAAACTGTCTTCGGTGAATAGGAGTACGATTCTGGGCTAGATACAACAATAGGTGCTGATGTAGTGTATGAAACTGGTGATACTAGTCCTGCGTCAGGGCCAATAGTACCGAAACCAAGCTGATGAGATTTAGCCGTTTGAATTACTAGGTTTTGTTTCCTTTGAATTGGTGCTAAAGTAGACACGTCTTGGTAGTTGTATTGGCCATCAGCGCCGGATGCTTGTTCGTTACTTTCAACATTCACTTCCGATTTCAAATCATCTGAAGGCGGCAAATATTCTGGGGCCTGATACTCCGTTGTGGTGCTATATTTATAAGCGGGTCTGCCGGTTGATTTTACTCTTTGTCTGTATGTGGAGGATACAACAGGTGCGGCCGTGGTATACGTTACAGGAGATACTAATCCAGCATCGGGTCCTACTGTTCCGAACCCAAGTAAATGAGACTTAGCTGTTTCAACCACAATGTTATGTTTCCTTTCAACAGGAGCGGTGTCGTGGGTAACTGAGAATTCTTGATAGGGATTGTATTGAATCTTGGAAGCAGCATTCGCATCATTGAAACCAAAGCTTTCGAAATTAACTAATTGAGAGCCATCTTCTACAGGAGGCAAGTATTCAGAGGCCTTGTAGGACGTTGTAGATTCTGCTCTGTAAGTCGGTGTGGTTGACTTGACGATAGGTCTAGCTGTGGTGAAAGGTGGCAGGTATTCGTATTTGGGTTCTGCTGGGGGCAAATACTCCCGAGTTGTTGACACAGTAGAGTAAGTTCTAGGTCTGTACGTAGACTTTACAACAGGAGCGCTTGTAGAAACAACAGGTGGTAAATATTCTTCACCCTTCGACACAACTTGGATCTCAGGGGATTGATATTCAACCTGCTGATGTTGTGGTGAGGCCGACGAGAAGTGGATGGATTCCACTTTCTGTGGTTGTTCAATATGTAATGTGCTGAACGAATGCTGCTGTACTCTCGGCTCCGATTTATGAACGGAATCGTATTGTTGCGAATAATCGTAGTTGTCCTGAGCTTGGAAGACCGTGCTTTGTTGAACAACTGGAGCCGATGCAGTGGAAACAGAGTACGATTGGTAACCTGACTGAGGGGCAACGTATTCTTGAGCTTGATGTATAACAGAGCTTTGATGGATAACCGGAGCCGAGGCGGTTGAACCAACGGAATATGATTTGTAATCCGTCTGAGAGGCATCGTACTGATCTTGATGAATCACAGAGCTCTGTTGAATGACTGGTGTAGAGGCAGTTGACCCATCTGAGTATGATTGGTAGTGTACCTTAGGAGCAACATATTCTTGGGCTTGATGGATGACAGAGCTTTGATGAACAACAGGCGTTGAAGCAGTCGACACAACGGAGTATGACTTGTAGTCGTTCTTCGGTGGAACATACTCAGGAGCCTGGTATGTCTGTACTTTCGGAGAATCGACATCAACGTAATGGTCTTCATACACAAGGGTTGAAGGTGAAGTTGAGACATATACGACATCTTTGCCAGAATTGTAGTTATTGTTCACACTGGATTGATGATAAACTTGATGAGAAACAGCACTCGCGTCAGAATAGCCTTTAAGCTCAACACTTCTTTGAATTTCAGGCTGGTTGTATGAATATCCTTCTTGGCCAACATGCACCTGTTGTTGTTCATAATGCACAGGCTGGATGTGTTTGACTTCGTGTTGCTGAATGACGGGCTTGTACGTCTGCGTGTAAACTGCAGCTGTTGGCTGAACGTAAGTCACTGGAGTTGCCTTCTGCGTGTACTTGAGAATAGGGTTCTCGTATGTCGAAACGGCTTGTTGGTACGACAAATCAATTTGAGGAGCAGGAGTGGAGGAAACTGGAACATATTTCTGGGTTTCCACTTTGTGAATAGTCTGATGGCTGTATGTTTGTGGTTTGTATGTCGAAGCAACTATTGGCGATGGAGTCGAGTATTGGAAAACTGTCTTGGGTGCTTCCACGAATTTCACAGCTGGTTTATTGTACTCATAACCATCAGTATCTTGACTGTATGTATGAACTTGACTGGCATCTACATTGTGTAGAGTCTGTTGGCTGTACTGCTGTGGCTGGTAGGTAGAAACTACTACCGGTTGAACTGTAGTGTAGTGAACTTGCTGTTTAACAGCGACCGCGGGTTTGGAGTATTCGTATCCAGATTCAGCATTGTACGCCTTGTTGTCTTCAACTTTATGTATGGTCTGGTGGCTAAACGAATGTGATTTGTATTTAGGCTCGACATGAGTAACTGGGGTAGCCTTCTGTGTATATTTTATGATTGGGTTTTCGTAGACAGTGACTGGAGTCGACTGATAACTGACCTCGTATTTAGGTGTAGAAGACACTGGCACAACGTGCTGTGTCTGAATCGTATGGTGGCTGATCGTCTGAGGCCTGTAGGTCGATGAAACAATTGGTGCGGGAGTAGAGTACACATTCTTGACTTCCTCAAATTGAACAGATGGTTGCTCGTAGTGATAGCCCGATGAAGAGTCTCCAGAGTACGTGTTCACCCTGTTCGCGTCAACTTTGTGGATAGTCTGCTGGCTGATCACTTGCGGTTGGTAAGTAGACACGACAGGCTGGACCGCGAGAGCTGGTTGAGGTGTTGTGTACTGAACAACCTTGGGTTCTTCGTAAGACACTCCTGATTGGGAGTAGTCATAACCTGTACCCACTGAAGCAGACTCTACTGATGGAGTATAAACTTTGCTGGTTTCCACTTTATGGATCGTCTGATGACTGAATGAATGAGGAGTGTATGTAGCCTCGGTAGGTTGAGAGTATGTGGAAACTGCCGGTCCAGTGGTGTAAGCTACGACCTTCTTGAAAGGTTCCTCATAAACAGGCGTAGGGGTGGAATATCCAAAACCAACAGATTGAACATGGTGGACAGTTTGCTGGTTGTGACTGATGCTTTCGGGTTGGTACGTAGATACAGAAACTGCAGGCGCTGCGGTAGTGTAAGAAATACCTTCTTCAAATTTGATACTGGGTTTTGAATACTGATATCCAGACTCAACCTTAGCTTCACCGTTGTAGCTGCCAGAATAATCTTTACTCTCATACTGGTAGTTCAAACCTTGATTATGATCAGTTACCTGAATTTGAGGAGTAACTTGCTTGATAGCAATAGCCGTTGGTTGAACGAAAGTAACAGCGGGTTGCGAAACACCGAATATTTGCTTTATAGTCGTCTTAGGCGCTTGGGGAACATACGTAGTCTTATACGTCACAGTTGGTATAGAACTTGTAACTGCGAATGGAGTGGCAGTAGTCGGTATACCAGAAGATGTAGGGGTAGTCACAAAACTGTATCCATCGAGGTTGTTACCGTCAGTTCCAATATGGTTTATGGCAACAGCTGGTTGCGAGACAAAGGACACATGAGCTGGGTGAAGAGTTTGTGTGGAGTGACTGTAAGACTTTGAGCCTTGATAATTGCCCTGATCTTGGCTGTAGCCTTGAGAGCCTGCTCCTTGATAGCTACCCTGTTCCTGGCTGTAGACTGTGGAACCCGATCCGTGGTAGTTGACTTGGTTGTTATAATCAGCATCAATTAAAGTAGTCTTTCCAACTAAGCCAACATTGATAGCTCCTGCGGTCAAAGTGTGAGACGATCCAGTGTGAGCCTTCGAGTCGCTGATGTAGTTTCCAGCATTTGCTTCACTGTATCCGTGGTACTGTTGGAAATTAGACTGACTGGTTGCTTTACCTTCGCCAATATGGCCGTCGGCTCTATACACTCCAGCTTCGTATTTACCCGAGTCATCATGGTTGTATGCACCAGAGTAATCGGCACTATTACCAGTGGAATAGGCAGTACCATAATCTCCTTTGTAACCTGAACTTCCACCGCTTGTCTCAACATACGCTCCAGAATTATCCTGAACATACTGTCCACTTTGGTCTTCGGAGTATTTGCCTTCATAACCGCTTTGTGAAGATCCGGAATATTTGCCAACGTCGTAATAATCTCCAGACTGTTTGTAAGCTGAACCGTCGTGTACGTATGGTTCAATTGGCGAACCTTCGTGTTTGTAAGGCTCAGCGACGTCTCCCGTAGGATCATGGACATACGCTCCTGAGTTATCGTCGTCGTAACTTGTGCTTTGGTACTGAGCAGTGTTTTGGCCTTGTCCTGCAGCATAGGACCCTGAATATCCGTTGTATCCAGCAGTATTACCTCCTGTTTGGACGGTGTATCCCGTAGAGTGTCCTGCGGTCTGGCCTGTATATCCAGAATTATGTCCAGTCTGGGTCGAGTATCCTTGTCCTCCAGATTGTGTGTATCCAGAACCTTGTCCTCCAGATTGAGTGTATCCAGAAACTTGTCCACCAGCTTGAGTGTATCCAGTGTTGTAACCACCAGATTGGACAGTTTGTCCAATATTTGATCTATGAGCACCTTGGCGAAGTGCTTCCTCTTTAGTAGGAAGTCTGTAGTCATCCAAGATAATGGAACCACTAGAGTATTTAGCTGGTCCATTATATTGTGTCTGTTGAACCAGTCCTATGTTGCCGTTTATAGCGCCTGCGTCACCAACGTGGTAAGCTAAGCCATTGTCGGTTTGGGCAGAACCCTGACCGATTAAGCCATTACCAATTTGAGCGGAACCATGACCAATTTCGTAAGTATGTCCAGCGTTGGCCAGTTCTTGGGAAGCAATGAAGTTAGAGTCCAGAGCGTCGTCCTTAGTGAGGAACCCTCCTTGGATGCCGACCAGGTTGTCGAGGGAAGCGCCGGAGACCAGGCTCTGATGGGCAGCCACGTTGATCGCGTCGGCGGTTTGGCCTTGGTAACCTGCTGCGCCTGAAATTAAATTAGAATCATTATTTACCTGTAATGTGACTATTTGCTTGTACTATTTGCTTTTTTTCTTATCTAAAGGAAAGATTAATATCTGCTTTCACGATAGTACAGTAATACTCGCTCAAAATAAGAAATCATGTTACATTGATGATCTGCTATACAGGTATCCCTAGTGCAGACACTATTAGTCTCTGACAAACTAACGTCACGTAGTTTTTAAGCTTGTTTCAAATATGATGCCAATCTTTGTGAATGGAAAATAAATTATTTGAATTTCATTGTAGAAATGTGCGTTTTGAAATTATATTTTAGCGAGACATGATAACTTACCAGTAAGAGTGGCAGCAGAGAACCCATAGGTCTCAGCCTCGTATCTGGCGATGTTTCCACAGGCTGGCACCAACCAGGGCCAGTCGCACTTAAGCTTCTCAGCGTCAAAGCCAAGACCGAAGGGACAACGGAACTCGTACGCAGTCAGCGGAGACTTGCCGTGGTCCAGGCAGGCGAAGAACCAGCGACAGTTCTCGGGGTCAGCGTAGTAACCTGAAGCAGTAGGTCAACGTAGTCAGGTGAAAGGTGAAAACATGTTAGTTGGCTACAATCAAATGATACTCAAACTAGAAGAGATGTAGAATGAATGAGAAAAATACTATAGGCTCAAATGGCCATCCTCACTGGTTAAAAGTAAAAATCTTAAAGCCTTGTGGGTTTTATGGTTTCTATTTATTTTATTTATTTATTTATCTATTTATTTCAGGCATCAAGGCCCATATCAACACATACAATACAATAATAATATAACTTAAAAATACTTTAAATATATATGTCATGTGTCACGTATGTATATTTATGTCATCAGGATAGCAATACTACATAAACACTTAAGTATAAACGCAACCAGCACCGTTATTCGCAAAATAATCTTCTCTTTAAAATACGGTAGTTTATTTTATATTTTAACTACCATCTCTTCAGTACCTACAATGCGAAATTTAGCCAGCCACATTTTTTATTATCCGATGATAAATTTCAACGCAGAATCATGTATTGAATTCTTGGTAACAGATATTGCGACAATGTCCCTCCATCCTACTTAATATTATGAATGCGAAAGTTTGTATGTATGGATGTATGGATGTTTGTTACTCTTTCACGCGAAAACTACTGAACGGATTTTGATGAAACTTTACAGTAATATAGCTTATACATCAGAATAACACATAGGATACTTTTTATCCCGATATTCCCACGGGATCAAAACTTACGCGGGTGAAACCGCGGGGCGCAGCTAGTCCTGTGTATTTTTATCGTAATAAATCTTACAGTATAAAGTAAGTGCTTATTTGAAAAGGATGTGAGCGGTCCAGTCAACATCAACAACAACCAAACATCATTATTGTATTGGGAGCGCGACAAAACACAAAACACAGAATTTCCCTCTTTAATAAATACTTTGGGTACAAATCTTTATAGGAACGCACGGTGATGCCTGCGGATAAATTGAATTTTATGTTATTAAATTTCATATAATTGTTGGTTATAAGTAGTTGCTTTAATTTATGAGTACTGTTTGTTTTATTTTATTTTGTTACCTGTTAAGTACGAATCATTTGATCTGACTTGGTTTCCGTACGTCCTTTTCGGGTAACCACTGAAAATCAGCGCTGTGCTGTGGGTCCCCATAGCACAGCATCATGCTGAGTGGAAGCCTTCTTGTCTCAGTCATGACGTGCAGCCGTCGACTATCTCTGCTTTGTGCTCATGTATAAAGATATATATATATATTTTTTTGTTTCGATATATATGATGTCATTAGAATTAATCATCTTTTTGTTTGCACGTGTTTCTGTGACAAATAAACCTATTTTTCTTTCTTTCTTTTCTTTATATTATAGCAATCCTTTAAAAAACTTACTAACTGACCGCATACAGCTATCATTGTAACTAAATTATCTATCCACTAGCTGCACTCCGCGGTTTCACCCACGTAAGTTTCGATCCCGTGGGAATATCGGGACAAAAAGTATCCTATGTGTTAATCCTGGTTATAAAGTATATGTGTGCCAAACTTTATCTAAATCCGTTCAGTAGTTTTTGCGTGAAAGAGTAACAAACATCCATCCATCCATCCTCACAAACTTTCGCATTTATAATATTAGTAGGAAGGATAGGATGTATATCGATGCAAACTTAGAGGTTCGAAGCACGGAAAGATCAAAAAACATGTCCAGACACGCGCACAAATACTTTACAGTTATGCAAAATTCAAAATCAGTTTTCTCGTGTAATAAAAATTGCTACTTTTTCATGATAGTATGGTTTCGATAACACTATGATCGTAACACCATAAAATAATATATCTTCATTACTTTAGGAGAAAACCGCTAATGAATTTTGCGTAAGTGTACTTCCACATTAAAACCGCTGATTTAAGTTAAAGGGGAGAGAGGAATAATTACTGTAAAACCTCTGACGTAAAAACTATTGGAACTACTTACATACTCGGTACGATCGGAAACACTTAAGTCAATGCATTTCTGAAGCGAAGCATTTAAAAAGTTTAGTTTAAATACCGAGGAACAGCTACTGACGGCAATGTAAGTCCGGTTCAGCAAGTAGGTTATTACTTTCGTTAGATTTCTCTCACTTCATTACTGGGGCATTAAAAGGTTTTGTACCCTTTTAGATGGCGATTCGGGATTCTTTTAAGAGCCCTCTTACATTTTCGTACTCTGCGCGCATATTTTTTTGTTATAAATGGCATCTCGCAGTACAATCTATGAGATTGTCGTCTTCTTAACCGAGACTGCCTGTGGATGCCTCAATAAGGCCTCCAGCCAGGGCGAGCGCGCATCGCCAACGCAGTGAAATTTAGAGTACTTTTATTTTATTTATTAAAAAATCAAAGTATCAATATTTATTTATTTTTTAATTCATATTGTTTAAGCAATTATTGAAGACTATTGTGGAAGTTCGGAGATATTCAGACTTGTTTCCAGTAGAAAATTTTCTTTATTTTTATGGTATACTAGCTGCGCCCCGCGGTTTCACCCGCGTAAGTTTCGATCCCGTGGGAATATCGGGATAAAAAGTATCCTATGTGTTATTCTGATGTATTAGCTATATTACTGTAAAGTTTCATCAAAATTCGTTCAGTACTTTTTGCGTGAAAGAGTAACAAACATCCATCCTCACAAACTTTCGCATTTATAATATTAGTAGGAAGTAGGATATGCGACCAATACATCCAGAGATTTAGAGCTTTCAAACCGTGTTTCAAACAAACAAACTCTTCAGCTTTATTATTAGTATTATTTTAAAACTATGATATCTCCTAAGATATTCATTGAAATCAAATGATGTCAGAGGCAATTTTGTTCAAAATTAAATACATGTGATGAATAACGTATTTATTTGGACAAGGATTAATACCATGTTTATAAAAACACCTTCGCAAATAATGCATTATTTTAGAACAAATTTGGTTAGCATAAAAGAGGTTATAGTGAGCTAACCTTAAAAGATAGACATATGCTGTCGTGGACTTTTTTTTAGAACTTTTAAAGGGGAACAATTCTGTCATATATGATTTTTGCGAAACTTTAACCGTTTACGCAGCGCACGCAGCGGAAGCTCTCAATAGGAAAAAAATCCCCCGATTTTGAAACATTCGTCATTGGTGCTCCGCTCCCATTGGTTTTAGCGTGATGATATATACACTCAAAGAGTTTTTCAAATCGGACCAGTAGTTCCTGAGATTAGCGCGTTCAAGCAAACAAACAAACAAACAAACTCTTCAGCTTTATAATCTATATACATATAATAAAATCGTAGGAAAGTCAAAACTGTACATTGAATATTTTTTAAAAATAATACTTGGGGCGTGATCTACAATCGATACCGAAGCCAAAAATATAGTTTTTAGAATTTTTGTCTGTTTGTCTGTTTGTCTGTTTGTCTGTCCGGGATAAACTCAAAAAGTACTGCATGGATTTACTTCAAATTTTGCATGAATATTACTAAGAGGTCGGGTCAACATATAGGCTACATATTTTCACGCTATCACCTACGGGGGAGGAGCTGTGAATCTTTATTTTTCTTACGCATTCTGTGACAGCGTGTAATCTAACGACGCATATCTAAATGTTGTTTTTGAGTAAGCCATGCTATTATCTGACGTGACACTATAAAAACCACGCCATTTAAGTAACTTGGGCAGAGAAATATAGTTTAATGAATGTTAGTAGTATAAAGACAATTTTAAAACAGCGCCATCTATGAGATTTCATAAAAATCAAATCAAGTTACCTACATGTTAACATTTTTTTGGAAATTAATAATTTAAATTTGATCATGTTGGCGAGGTAAGTAGTTAGTTATTCTTAAAATTCATAGATGCTGATGTGCATTTTCTTCATAAAAGTTGTATCGTATAGTTCGTTTTGACAAATTCAAGTTCCAACAAAACCCTCAAAATCTTGAGCAGAGTTGAGGAAGACAATTTAAAAAAAATGCGGTGTTAAGTATTACAAAAAAGTTATGTTCATTGATGATGATCATTTCATTTCATGACACCCTCGCGGAGGCGAGCGTCAGTGACAGTCCCAGCCGCATGCGTCATCTGTTTGCCGTCATCTTGGTGTTTTGTGGAGTCGTGAACCCGGTAGCTTTGTGAGAGAAGTATCCCCATCATCTGTCTGAAGATTTTCGACGAGCTTTGAGGCGCGCTACTGGAGACGAAGTCGAAGTAACTGATGAACGCGTGCTGAACACCTGTCTCAGTTCACTTCAATATGTGGTACTTTCTATCGGCGGCAATCCACTGATCGAATATGGGTTACCAGCTCCCCAATCATCACCGTATCAAGACCGTGAAAATCGGGAGTATAACACGAAATGACCACCATACGAAATGACCATGTCGCTTTGTTCTCTTCAGAGCAAAAGCAAATTTATGACACCGTCCTTGAAAGCGTTGGGCAAAACCAGGGTAAAATGTTTTTCTTGGATGCTCCTGGTGGAACAGGAAAAACATTTGTTACCACTGGCATACTTGCAAGGTCAGGAGGCAAGGCAAAATTGCTATTGCTGTAGCGTCGTCGGGAATCGTTAACACACTGCTTCCGAGTGGCAAGACATCACATGCCATGTTTAAAATTCCCATCGATTTAGAGAGCGCCGAAACGCCTGTTTGTGGTGTGTCACGTAACAGCGATAAGGGACACGTGCTCAAGGATTGCTCTCTGATCGTATGGGATGAGTTTACGATGGCCAATAGGAAGGCCGTTGAGGCCGTGGACAGAATCCTGCAGGACATCTGCAGGAACGAACGTTTGATGGGTGGTGTCACAGTTCAGTTCAGTGGTGATTTTCGGCAAACGCTTCCAGTGGTGACGCGGGGCTTGAGGGCTGGCGAGGTGAATGCTTCGTTGAAACGATCTTCGTTGTGGTCACGAGTTCGTACGCTGCGCTTGACCATTAATATGAGAGCTCGGCTCGGCGGTAATGCACGTGCTCAAGAATTCTCCGATGTCCTTCTAAGTCTTGGCGAAGGCACTCTACCAGAAGAGACAGGTGATGCTTCCAGAGTCTCTCGGTAGAGTGGTATCCAGCTTAGAAGAACTCATTCACTGTGTATACGGGGACATCAGTCGTATACCGCACCAGCAGAATTCTTGGGTGTGTGAGCGGGCCGTTTTGATGCCCAAAAATGATCAGGCTGCAGCAATTAACGAATGCATTCTCTCGGAAATTGAGGGGAATAAAGTGGTCTACACCTCGATAAACACTGTTGTCGAGCAAGATGACGCCACACATTATCCCATGGAATTTCTGAGCTCCCTGTCAGCAAGTGGACTTCCAGCGCATACCATCAAGCTGAAGGTCGGTGTTCCGATTATGCTTCTTCGGAACCTATCTCCTCCGAAGTTGTGTTAACCGCCTTACGGCCCATTCACGACTTCGGTCTAAGCGGCGCGCGGCGCGGCAGGCGGCGCAGCGTGCGTTTTACACGCCACGTACCCTCAGTAGCGGCTAGCGGTAGCGGTCGAGGTGGACGTATTTAGGTAGTTAGAACGTGCTCAAAATTATGGCGTTATCAAAATTATCTCTTTTGTGTTTAGAAAGCAGTATATTTTTAAAACAAGTATGACAGAAGGAGTGCACGAACTGAATAAAGATCGATATTTAAATCGCAAATTTCGTGACCTATACGAAGATTACAGGAAATATCCGGATAAGTTTTATGAGTACACAAGAATGAGTGTGGAAACATTTGATTATATTCTATACTTATACTCTATATCTATTACCGCCACAAAATCGTCTAAAATTTTTTGTTTATAAGTTCGCCGCCGAGTCCGTCACATCTACGCCGCTATCCGGGCCGCTGTGTTTCGTGGCGTCGCGTCGCACTCATTCGCCAGTACTTTTGATCTCGCCGCTCCCCGCACCGCGCTCGCTCCGACAAAACCGCGCGCGTTTTCGCTGTGAGCGGCGACTCGTGGCGTGCTTCAAACATTTTCATACTTTTGTTCTTACCGCTCGCCGCCCCGCGCTTAGCCGCCGCTCACCGCGGCAAGGTCGTGAATGGGCCGTTAAAGGCATCTCCCTCCACAGACACACCATTGAGGCGGAAATTCTTACGGGTTGTGGCGTCGGCGAGGCAGTATTTATACCACGCATTCCCCTAATACCTCATAACTTCCTGTTCCAGTTCAAGCGCGTACAGTTCCCCGTGAGTGTTTGCTTCGCGATGACCATCAATAAGTCGCAGGGCAGCGGGTGTCGACCTCAGGACGAGTTGCTTCTCACACAGGCAACTGTACGTCGCTTGCTCCCGCGTCACCAGTCCTGACTCTCTTTACATTTTGGCTCCTGGCAGCATAACTACCAACGTAGTTTATAGGGAAGTGTTGTAAAGTATGATACCTTTGTACGTATTTTTACTCTTTTGTGTCCTGGAATGTATTCCTGCATTATTTTCTCTATTTCCTTCAGTCACATGTTATGACTGAACTCAGCAGGACTCCCATATAACTCTCTTCACTTGCTTTGCTTGCAAAAAAAAACTTATATTTTAATGCTATTTTAAAAGTTGTGTACTTATATGCTATAGCGACACTGGCATCTTGGGTATTTTTGGTGCTGTAGAGCATGCACGCAGACGACGTCGCGGGCAGCAGCTAGTATTAGTATAGATTTAGAAATTCTTACCTTCATGTTCAGGACAGATAAATCTGGTCTGAGGTACAGGAGCAATCTCGGAAGATCCAGGACAGGCCTGCGAGTGCGGCAGGCTGCCGGGCCATACACACACCTCGTAGCGGTTGTCGAACGCCAGACCGGCGGGACAGTCGAATTCGAACACCTGGAAATAGAGCATTTGGTTTTTGTCAGCACTTATTAGGATAAGACAAGAAATTACCTTAACTCTTTATGAGTCTTTAGTCAACTTTCCAATAGACAAACATTGGTATAACATAATGTTCACAGCTGGAACACAGGCCTCCTCTAAGTGAGAGTGCCACTACCACGCGGGCCTAGTGCAGGTTGGTAGATATCACGTGTCTTCGAATTTTTGGTACTAGGACATGCCGGTTTTCTTCCGATGTTTTCCTTCACCGTTTTGAGAGCAGTGGTAATGAAATTACTTACACAAAGTAAAGCGGCTGACCTGGTTCGAACCTACAACTCTTAAATCGCGGCAGTTATCACTGAGCCAGCACTGCTCTAGCGCATGTATATTTATTTTTAATCAAAATTGAGTAAATCAAATTCTTAGGTTGAAATCTACCAATTATAGTTTCCGGTTTAGAGCCAAACTGAAAATAAAACACGCCCCATTTCTTGTAACAGAGTCCCAACTATGGGGATGGATTCCAACTGCCTCAATCTAACAAAACTTACAGTATATTCGGGTGAGAGTTGGTCGAACTTGACGCAGCGGTAGAATCGGGCGCACGAGCGAGGGTGCACGAAGTAACCTTGACGAGAGCAAGAGAACTCCGTACGAGTGTCCTGTAATGTAACGGTAGGGTATTAAGTCAATTATGTAGGCAAAATGGTTGACTTTTTTTTTGAGGATGGGAAATCATCAAATGACCCCTCCCGCTCTGGGTGGAGCAGAAGGGAGTGTCAGACTCTTACTGACTAAAACCCACCCGTGTTCCTTCCTTAGCCCTTTATGTTCCGGGGTAGCGGTAACCCTTTCGGACAATCCCGCTGCCCAAAATGGTTGACTTAAGCTCTAGTTTCCTAAGCGGTGAACGGTCACACAATAACAGCTGTCCATATCTAGAGCGTTATTTGACACCGTCAAATACTTGCGAAAGTGACAGATTTTCATGACGGCCGTTTTAATATGACGGAACCTCTCTTCTAAGAAACGGTATCTTAACTGGTTTCTGAAAATCGAAGAAAGTCCCTAACCAGTTAGGTATTGTGTTGTCGTATCGATTGTGATTCGGTCATGATATTTTGACTAACCACTTACAAGAGGCAAAATATATTGTCAATAGTATATAATTCTGGAAACAGTCTATGATGGATATCACTTTGTTTTTGGTTTACGACAAACGCAAAGTCCACAGAACGATTGACAACCCTTTAGATGTGAAAGACATAATTATTTTCTAAAGCACACGTTTTTGCTACAAGCTCCATATAAACTTCAGTTGTGAAACTTTAACGCATTAAAGTTGTGAAATTGAAACTGGATTGACTTTTATAGATCAACAGTGATCAGCACTTGAAACTCCCTGTCGAAACTTGGTCAAATAAAATGAGTGCAAGTATGGTTTATCAATAAGGCTCGCAGAATCTACTGTTAACACCGAACTCGGTCATCATTATTGAACTTAAACCTATCAATAACATAATATTATGATAACAAGCTCTTACCTCTCTTATGGAGTGAATAACTCCATCAGAGTCGACGACCTGCGTGATCCTGTAGGGAGACACCTGCAGCGCGTCGATGGCGCGCACGTGTCCTGGTGCTGAGAGGATTTCGTGTTCTAGGGACCTGGAAGATACATGAGTGGGATTAAGACAGATAGATCCTTTTTTGGGTAGTCTTGCTCATTTCGTAGCTGCCGGCTTCTCCGATATATATAGGTTCTCTTTTTCTAAAGGAAACATATCCTGCCTACCGATTCTGTAAAAATTTCACCGTGATAACATAGGTGAAGTGAGCGTAAAGTGAACTATCAATGGAGGCAATCGCTAACATTAAGTGGAATGACAGCTCACTTCACCTTAGCTTTCACGATGAGATTTTTACAGAATAGCACTGCTGATGTCCTTTTGTTTAAGAAACCCAAGCCAAGCTGTTATGTAGCCAAGAAATACGTCATCCATGGTATCTGCACAAAATATACTTACGTTATTAAAAAAGAAATATCGTATATTTTACCTACAGTGTTTAATAATTATTTTTTGCCAAGTCTTTGCCGCTTTCTTCACAATATAATCTGATACTAGCCAGTGCAGAGGGTGAGAAGACATCGATCCTGAATGTCTGCTTGGAACCAAATATATTTTGAATATAAAAGTTACTTCTTTAAGAAATCTTACCTGAGTACAGCAGCCCTAGGCGCTCTGCTCTGCTGGTTGAGCACCTTAGCGAGTGAGGCTCTAAGCGTGGGTCCACAAGCCGAGTCCACATCGCGGTCAGCTCGGTGCAAGGCTAGACCAGCCAGACCACGGACCCTGGCGTACTTGCCCTTCACGTCGATTGAGGAAGCGTCCTCGAAAGATATCCAAGTTTTGTTCCTAGAAAAAATAAATACATATTCGGTCAGAATTAAGGTGTTGTAAAATTCAAATAGCACGATACATTGTGTTGACAAAAAGGCACATTAAATATTGGGATACCGTCTGGTACACCTTGAGCAGTCACCTCCGCCACCACCTAGCTCTAGCTAATATTTTTTATTTTAGTTGGAGTCGCGTCACAACACGAACTTCAAGTCGTTCGTGGTGCGTGTTCCGAAACATCATCTCGAGAAGTCCCCCATGGAAGTTATGGCCGAAGGGTGCTGTGTACCTCCCGAAAGACCCGTGTCCGGTGCACACCACACACACCATCGGGCGGGAGGAAACGCCCGGGTGTCACCACTGCGAGGGTCGCCCGGAGGACACGGTGGAGCATACGGTGGCGGTATGCCCCAATTCGGCGGAGCACCGCCGTGTTCTCGCAGAGGCGATCGGCAGCGGCGGCGACCTCTCGCGCCCGGCCCTGGTTCAAGCCATGGTCCGGGGCGAGAGGGAGTGGGAGGCAGTCACCTCCTTCTGCGAAGCAGTCATGCTAGCGAAGGAGGTGGCGGGACGGCTGAGGGAGAGGGCCTCACGTCCCAGCCGCCGCGGGAGACGCCCCGGGCGTCGGGAGCCGCGAGACGACTCCCGGCCACCGTAGGCGCGGGCCTGCGGGCGGAGAGTAATGGGTAACTCTCCGTCCGATCAGGACCAGGCCCGTGCCGGACGGCGCGTACGTGTTCCACGCGCGCCTCAAAGAGATGTCAGCATTAGGAAGGGGCCCGAAAGGGCCGAAGCCTGCCGGGACAGCGGGATTGTCCGAAAGGGTTACCGCTACCCCGGAACACAAAGGGTTAAGGAAGGAACACGGGTGGGTTTTAGTCAGTAAGAGTCTGACACTCCCTTCTGCTCCACCCAGAGCGGGAGGGGTCATTGGATGATTTCCCACCCACAAAAAAAAAAAAAAAAAAAAAAAGGGTGCTGTGTACCGCCGGTTTCGTGGCCGGCCGGGGACGACGCAGACACTTCGTGTGTGTTAGTTTTTTAGTGTGATTATAATGTATTATTTATAGTATTTCTAAGTTATTTTTTATTATTATTATTTCTGTTGTATTGTATGTGTTTATATGGGTCTTGATGCCTGAAATAAAGTGAATAAATAAATAAATAATATTTAACAACGGCATAATGTATTCTCATGCCATATCGTGCGTTGATAAGTGAGAAGAAGAAGCCGTTACAAGTATCTACTTATTTTTGTATTATCTTTATCTCGTATCGTTAGCAATATCGATGCGACAACTTACTAATGAATGAATCTAGCTGGTGTACAATTTAAGGATCAAGAAAAGTCAAATTCGAAACCGACTTTTTTACTTCTGTAGTTTTGTAATAAAAAACGGCACGTTGTTATGCGTTTTCTTATGTTAACTAACGCCTATAGAAAACCAAAATTTACAAACACCTTCATACAAAAAACCCAAACACACTCACTTGAAAGCATAAGGCGCCGATAGATCCTGGTCTCTCTCCAGAGTCCACCTTCCACTCCTCAACTGCCTGCAAAGTTCAGCTTGGTCTATCTCCTTAGGCTCGTCTTCTACGGTGGGGCTTCCAGGAGTACTGAGGGTCTCATTAACCAGGGTGAACTGACGAGCTGTCGCGGGTAAGCTGATGACGACCTTCGATGATGGCACGCCGAGACCGATGACTAGGTCTACTACGGAGTCCTGTGGGGGGTTGAAAGAATATTAGATATTTCTGTTTTTGAATGACAAACAAGCCGACCAAAATGCCACCGGACGTTTAGTGGTCATCGGCCGGCCGTCATCGTCACTTGATATTGTAGATGTTTTTAAGTTGCGGTCACGAGTCAGCGATGCCTTTGGTATTCAAGAAACTTTGCTGATACGTTGCCATTCTAGAGACAAAGCTCTCAAGTGCTGTATTTAGGCACTGCTACACAACCGGAACACAAAAATGTTGCTGGTCAGCAGAAATGGATAGTGGTAGCGCAGTAGCGCGATTCTTCCTAATCACGATTAACCCTATAAAAAGTGTTATGTATTTAGGTATTAATTGTGGTTTAAAAACAGCTGGTGTTTGACTGCTGATCCAATTACGATTGGGCAGTGACTCGGCATTTTTTTAAATGGTAGAATAGAAGAAATATTCCAGGTTTACAGGTGGTCTATTAAGGGTTTTTTTTATTAATAGATAATAAATAGTTCTTATAACTAACGATGTATCGGTAAATCAGTAGGTACCTATAGTATGCTGTAGCATTAATGCAATAAATAAGGATTTTTTTATAATAAAAAAATACATAATATTAATAAAAAGTATTTTTAATATCTATATTATGTTTGATTGTAATCATATCGTCGTACGATTTAAGTAATAGATACACTCGAATCATGTTTATCAACAGTAAATGCTCAAAAACAGCATATATACCTAAATATAAAAAGGTTCTGAACTAATTAGATAAATTAGCACAAAAGTAAATGTATCAGACGACCTTAACTCAATTTGCGCCTACTCACACTCCATAGCAATACATCAATGAGCGATAAATATTAAAAGACTTACAAGCACCAATTAAGTGCCATCCATCCATTTAAAATGTCCAACATCTCCACACATACCATACAAGCTAAGCCGTTGTAAACTCAAGAGAGATGCACCTGCTAATAACTGGCCTACATACCCTAAATAGTACAGATTTGACCAACTTAACTATACCTTCCAATCACTGGAATTAAAACCTTAAGTTTGCTTCTTCAAGGATCATGTGTATGAATTACTGAGTTTGCTTCTGAGGTTTTTTCTCAGGTGCAGTTAGCCTTCAAATGGGTACGTTAGACGTGACCGAATTACAAGTGAAGGATTTTAAATAGATGTTTTTTTAAGAATGATTGATTCGTAATTATTGAAATTGCGTGCGTCTGTTGCTAAGTAATTATAACTTGTCAGGTTATTGAGTAGTACGATTAATGGAAATCATTAATTAGTTAATTATTAATGAAACACCTTACAATATTGGGCTTTTGTAGAAATAGAACATGTTTTTAAATCTAGTTAAAATGATTATGTCTGTCTGTAGGTACAATTTTTTTTTTATAAATACACTAGCGGTCCGTCCCGGCTTCGCACGGGTCGAAAAAAAAATTAAAAAAATAGCCTATAATAATCAGTGATAATGTAGCATTCAAATGGTGAAAGAATTTTTAAAATCGGTCCAGTACTTTTTGAGCCAATTCGTTACAAACATACATACAAACCTTTCCTCTTTATAATATTAGTATAGATAGATAGTATAGATTGTTTATTACATTCTGTGACAAATGTAACTCACACACTTTTTAAAATACTAGTAAAATTTTACAATCTTTGTAAATCCACCCACCACCATGTATCTATCACATAATTGATTTACCAGTCTGTTATATTTTTAATTCTTTTTACCATTTGTGGTAGACTAAATTTTATTTTAGGTGCATCGTTTTCACATATAATTACCTATATAATGAATGTATACAAAAACTTGTAAAACATTTTAAAAGAGTAACGGTGGAGTTTCTTGCCCATTCTTCTCCACACGAAAACTACATTTTGGAAGGGGCGACTAGAATCAATTCTATTTTTGAATTTTAATTTTTGACGTTCAAAAGTGCCTTTTTAAGTGCCTATTTGCAATAAATGATTTGACTTTGACTTTGACAATTTAACTATGTAGGTATGTCAATGTTTACACACATTCACTTAGAGGTGTTTTTTCTCTATCTAATATTACCAAGATTTCAAGCAATCTTACATTCCACAGAATATTTTACTCAATTAATATGCCAGACCGGTCTGGGAGACTATTAATTCTGGAGGACCAATCTCGGCGGTGACCAGCTTTCGGCGCGAAAGGTAATATAGTTAGTGCACAGTGCACAAACACAAGTGCAGTCCTCTCTTAGTCCGATGGGACGACAATTCAACCATCAATCAATCTCGCAGTCTTGTCTGAACAGATCCCATGATCCCATCCACTAACCCACAAAATAGGCCTAGTTTGTAAGTTAGTACCAATTCTTTGCAATACATTAACATTGTAAGATTGTGACTTTGAGTGTCTGTCATATTTCTAAAGTATTTCTTCTAGTGACAAATATATATAATTTTTTATATACTCAATTAGGCAAGTATTAGGTAATCATCACTTTCAAAGACGACCACTCCGAATACTGAAAAAAAGATTATTTATTCCGGTTACCATCTAATTCATCATCATCCAAGCATATCTATTACTTATATGATCCGGATAATTTTTCTAGTCTTTCGAAATTGCCCACTCATAGCAACTAGAGCAGCACTCGATCTTCGACTATTTTTATATAACAAGTAATACATAACGCTATTGTATCAGGTTACAAGTATTGAATTACTTTCCTCTACGACGGCCTGGCCTATTGTTTAGATAATCATCAGCTGTTTGTTGATAGTGCTTACTTCTTTTGACATAGTTTGCTTTCGATTGGTTTCGAACAATTGGATGAAATCTTTGTTGTTCATTTGTTTTTTATTTGGACTTTGTAATTCGGTTTTTGGGACAATAGCACATAGAGGTAGGTAATTTAAGAATGTATTTACTGTGTGTTGAAAATTAAGCCGACGGTGTAGGCCAATGCAAGATCTAAAATGATGTCAGACCTTTTCTTAAAAAAATCAATACAAGAATTAACGGCGATATTTTAGGCACTACAAAATTAAAGGACTAATTTTCATTTGAAGATACAAAGGCCAATACGCCTTACCCCAATACCTACTCTCTCACTAACCTTAAAAGGTGCCAAGAAAACCAAAATAAATATAGGTATATAAAACACTTACAGTATTCATCATGTCCCACATTCCGCTCAGCCTACTCGGATGATACGTCATTTTCTTCACGATTCCCAAAGCATGTGTCTGCACCATCAGCAGATCCACTTTCTTGATCAACGTCCTCAGGTCGTAGTACTTAGCCAGCAGTTCTGGATGGGCAGGCAGCGCCAGGAACAGGGGCCCACCTCCTGAGGAGGTAAGGGCTGTGCGGGCGGCCTCCACGGCCTCCAAGACCTTGGTTTTGTTGAGGGACTTGTGGGCATTGTGCAGCTCTAAGCCCTGCACGTGCTTCGATTTTAGAAGGGAGCGGAGATCCTGAAACAAATGAATGACGGATTAAATTCGATAGTTTTAAACATCAAACAGATTGTGTTTTGAGATGAAAGATACATAAAAAATCTTCTATAGTACCTATTTGTACAGTATGCAAGTAGTAGGTAGGTAGGTAGTGGTAGGTAGATCAGTGTCGCAAGCACAGACACTTAAACATTCAATTAAAAGCTATGTCTTGGCATTGAAAAGCTCTTGGCATAGAAAGAAAAAGATGCACTGAACTCAAATTTTATTTAGTTTGTGAACAAAGGAATCGGCGCCAATTACTTATCTCATGCTCCAAAATAACAATATAATTGAACAACTATCGCTCAAAAGTTGAGTTGAGTTGTAACACTTGCTCTAGTAGTTAACAAAGTATTCACTTTGTTAACTACTAGAGCAAGTGTTACAACTCAACTTAGTGCACGACACACATTAGTGTACGATCCTTACACAAGTTGCCTACGAATTATTTCACCTAACATCTAAATAATTCAAACACATAATTCAATAAACGCAATTAAATTCTAACAGTTAGACATCTAGGCACGTAGGCGTGTTCTTGTTCCCATTTCATAACATATCCTGATAAACGTTACATACAAGTATATTTGTCACCATACATAAATCACATGCGTGCACGCATGCAGTTCAGCTACAAGATCTAACGAGAGCGGTCCAATTAAATTGGTGTGTTTTAATTTATGTGCAGGAAACACGTCGTTAAGTCGCGAAAATGTCTCGATTTGGTTCAGCTGTCCGTCGGTCAAGAAAAAACATCGATTTGTACCTAACCTTCATGTGCAAAATTAAAGCTGCTGTTTTTCTGAGGCTTGGTAGGTAGACCCTGGTTTGATTCTTACAAAGCATACATATTTTTGACCAGGAGAGTCCTTCCAAATGGCACTCATCAACCTAACATGTAAAGACTTGTGATATCTACCAACCTGCACTGGCCCCGCTTGGTATATTATACACCGTGTTATTAAATTAACGCAAGGGGTCAGGGGTAAGGGGTCATTGGACTCATCATTATGAACAACTTTTACTATGGGAACATACCAGAAATCGCGAAAAAAAATCCGCTGTTCCCTAAATTTATGTTCGCATAACTAGTCAAAATGTAGGTAACAGCAGATTTTTTTTTTTATTTACAGTGAAAATTTTGTAAACATAACTTAAGTACAGTCAATCTAGGCACTGGCACTCTGCACTTATTTAAAAAAAAGGTTCGCATAAGTCAATTTTGTAATTAAACTCTGTTAAAAAATAACGTAGGTCAAGTATATTCACAGTGTTAAACTAACATGAAATCTAATTCAACAATTATTATCTTTACAATACTATCAACACAAATGAGTCATATGGGAATAATAGTACACTGTACAATATAGTAACTCGGGAGTGCCTCGGTATCGTGTGTCGTGTCATGGCTTGACTAAATTGTTCCACAGCAATGTGTGTCTAGTTAGGTAGCTTATTTATGTCCTTTTATGTCATGTAAGTGGCTTTTAAGTGTTCAGCTTCTGGTAGAAACAAGAGCTAGTAGGCTGCCTGTCATTTATTTTCAGCAAGATAATTTCAGGGATTTTTTAAGATTATTTTCCCATGCAAGAGTTGCAAACGGGAGGGACGACCCTATAACCCTATTAAGCTTACAATGTCCATATCATATCTTTTGATAGATTCTGAATTAAGAAAGCTGAAACTGCCTTTTCTTGATAGGTACGTTTAACACTCTCTGGTGTTTACCTGTCTTAGCCATAAATAAGCAGCGGACTAGTTACCTATTCTTGGTTCCTGCTTTATCAAATGAAGAGTCAAATGAATGAATAATGAATTAAGTTTTTCTTCTCAAACAAGACAGGTTCTACGTTCTTAATCAGATCAAAGTCTAAATTCGTTTTATTTACAAACAAATAGTCCACTCATTTGACAACAAAAAACGGCTTTAGTTTAGTACAATGTCACAAGACGGGAGTGCCAGTACCTAGACCGAGCTTATCTAGACCCAACCGTATGTAGGATTTGAGTCTAGCTTTGTTAAGAGTCGCTACTGTGGCAGGTATTAATAGAACTGTACTGTGATTTATTAAACAATTAGTCAGAGTAGAATTTGAAAAAAACTTTGAATAATTGCTTTGTTTTTTGTTATGGTTTTTTTTTGTTTCAATTATGTATTTAGCTAAGATCGTGTTGTAGATGAGATTTAGTTACAACTTTGCTTATGAATGAACTAGTGGCATTTATAACGGCTATGTAGTAACTTATGAAGTCATTATAAATAGTAGCTAGTTTCCGTCCACAATTGAGCAATGGAGCCTGCGAACTCGAACATTAAACAGCTAGCATAGATTTCAATTTACTGTATTACTAGACTAGAGTAATAGGTAATTTCGTTACTTCATACATGAGGACTTCATAGATTGCTCGAAGAAAACCCACTCTACATAAAGTCATTTGGACTTTATGTCTACTTTCTGTCTTTACGTACGAACGATTATAAAATTTTTAATAAACTCGATTCGCCTAAGTATAACATTTACTCTAAGATTTTATTTTTTCTTTTTATATTATATTGATACTAATTTCGCTTGGTGCAATAATATAATTTATACTAAAATGCTATGGCATATCAAAAATCGTTCGAATTTAGATACGTTACGTTTATGCCGCGCATTCGCTCGCTTTCGGTCTCTGGATCAAAAAAATTGGACCACATCTTCGCTACCAACATTTCACTTTTGTTTCAAAAATATGGGGAAAATGATAATTAATCATTACTAAAAAAAGCAAGGCAACGTAACTACCTTTGCCAGCCCTAAATGGGCAAATTAAAAACAGTCGCCGACAAAGTAGCCGACAGCTGAAAAGCTTCGTTATCTCAAGATTGATTGATTGAAGCTGCAGCACAATAGAGCCGCAACCACTAGGTACTACATAGGTTGGCTCTACTCTAGCCGAAACATAAATTAATAAATCATTACATAGGTGTGGAAATTGGCGACATAACGTGTGGTACTTATAAATCTCTTAGCGTGTAATATGCATAATAAGGCGGGCCATTATGCATAGGTAATGATACTGTAAAAGCTCGGTCAACGACAAATGTCAGACCATAAAACGAATAATAGTAACGTATAATATTATAATGTTTCTAATAATATTAACTTATAATATTATTATGAATGACGTCAAAGATTAAGTTCTTTTTACTAAAACTTTTCTTTAAAACCAATCAGGATTGTCTTAGCCGGGTAGTTAACAATTCCTTGTTTATCTAAAACTTAAAGACTATCTTTCTTTCTTTTCCCCTTCTACCCCTCTCTATCTTAAAAGCCGTTTTCAGTATCTTTGCGACTGCCACACGAAGTTTTTGAGATCATCGGATAATTTAAAGCTTAAAATGCCAATGCATTCCACAACATTTTTCGACAAATCCTTCTCTGTTCAGGCCGCTCGTTTATGGAATGCATTGCCAGTTCAAATAAAACGCGCGCAATCGTTAGCTGTGTTTAAGAGGCTGGTGAAGGAACATTACTTGTTGTTGTGATCTTGTTTTCGTAACGCAATAATCTGTAGTCGTCATTTATTTTCGTTGTTTGTATGTATATTTACTATGTATTTATTTATGTATCTATTATACAGCTTGTATGTATATATATATTATATTATCTATGTATCTATTATAGTATATTATGTTGCACCATTGACAACCCCATTTTTATATATCCATGCAATCGCTGTCCATTCCAAGGTTGTCTGGAAGAGATCGCAGAAAGCGATAAGGCCGCCCATTGTATGTTTTGTAGTTACCCATTGCCCATTGTTTGTTAAGTATTTTCTGGTATACAATAAAGTATATATAAATAAATAAATAAATACTTACGAAAGAGATAGGATTGCTATTTTTTTAATAATCATTTGTATACGCAACTTGCCGTGGTAGGACACAGTGATATCTACTATAAAACTTTGTAACATCTTATAACCTGAGTGCACCAATAAACTTACATATTTAATTTAATTTTGAAGTTCGGAAAAGTCGGTACTATTATTTTCTCTAATGCCCAACACTAAGTATTGTTAGAGCAAACGCCAAGCTTTCCACATCTTACACATAGGTACTGTCAGCAAAGGAGATAAGTAACCAGCGGTACTATTCTGTAAAAAGATCACCGTGATAACATAGGTGAAGTGGGGTTAAAGTGAGCTGTCATTCCACCTGTTGCTAGGGACTGACACTAGTGACAACTTACTTTAAGCTCACTTCACCTAAGTTTTCACGGTGAGATTTTTACAGAATAGCATTGCAGGATCGTCGGTATGGTTGAAGTTTAGTAAGAAACCGACGGATGTTTTCAATAGAAAACAAACAGTTCATTTATCAAATTAAATTTTATTGTAAAACATCCATCGGTTTCTTACAAAACTTCAACTATATCCGTCGATGCTATTCTGTAAAAAATCTCACCGTGAAAACTTACGTGAAGTGTGCTGTCACTCCACCTAATGTTAGGGATTCCCACTATTGATAGCTCACTTCATCTAAGTTATCACGATGAGATTTTTACAGAATCGACCGGCTGGTTACTTATCTATTTTGATGACTGTACACCCTATAATAGTTTATACAGGCTGTATTTATTGCGCAATTGTGTCAAACGCACCTATCTGTTCGACACCTAGCGCTACTGGTGGATTACAGTATGTCTGTATGTTGCACAAACGGAGGGGCAATAGGAGCGTATCTATCGCGAATACCTTTCCATTCATGTCTTATCTAGATGCAGTAGATCGCTGTTCTGCTGATTGATCGTGAGAAATTTCGAATTGATTGGATTGGGGATTTTTTCAGGGCTGGCTTACGAAACTTCGTACTGGATTAAGACTTTTCAGGTCTACGTTTCAAAAGCATAATGCATGTTACGATTTTTTGTAGTTTAGTATAAAACATTGACATGTGCATCAAAAGGTCTTGGACTCTCTATATTGGTCACTTATTCATATAATCAGCCTATAATAATCCCACTGCTGAGACACAGGCTTCTCGGTGGGAGGGAGTGGGCTGTAATCTACCACGCGGCCCCAGTGAGAGTTGGTAAATGTCACATGTTTTTGAATTTTTGGTTCTAGGACATGCCGGTTCCCTCACGATGTTTTCCTTCACAGTTTTGAGGGCAGTGGTGATCAGATAATTTACACGAAGTAAAGCGCCTGTCAGGGTTCGAACCTACGACCTACAACTCGTAAGTTGCAGCCATTACCACTGGGCCACTACTGCTCTTCGTCACTCTTTGGTCACTCATCGTTGACCATAATTACATAATCAATCGCAATAACCATCGGGGTTTTCAGGAAAGGTCCATGTTTGAAGTTTCCGGGATAACCTGCTCTTGGAAATGGATTAGTCGATCTACAAACTGTATTGACACGAATAACGGCGAAGCTCCTTATTAAATACCTACATACTGGCTGACTTTTTTACCGTCTGGACAAAAACGTTATAAAACGTGAACGGAGTGGAAGCCTATTTTTTTCTTTTTTTTCCCCATAAATAAAATAAAAAATCTCCTTTTTTTACATTCAATCCTTTGATTGAAGCCAGCGGCCGGCTTCAATCGAAGGATTGAATGTCGCTATGAATTTATAGATAATTTACGCTCTCAAAGATTGCAAGTGCAGAACCCCTAACTCGTATCCTCTCCATTTTTATTAATAAGTATTAGAATAGGGACAGAGACAGTGTCAAATGGTTTAAACAAGTACAAGAATATACCCAGACATTTAGATTTTATATCAAGCATCCTAACGGCTTTGTCAACAAAGGCAGCAACAGGAGCCGAGCAAGAAGAAGTAAAAGGGTGCCTTTTAAATTGAATTTGTATATTATTTGTCAATTTATTCGATTTTTTTTTTTCGTGAAAACAAAAGTGATTTCTGTTCCATAGGATTCTAATCCGTTTACCTCCTGTTTTTGTCCAGACGGTAAAAATAGTCCGCTGGTACATTAGCTTAGATACATAATAAAGCTTGTCTCTTTAGGTACAGCTGTTAGGACAGCCCTAGCTTAACTAAAACAAACAGCACACCGAATGACTGACGGCCTCCACCGCTTCTTATTAGGAGACACCGCTTTACGCCACCTGCACACATATTACAACCCAATATCTTGCGGTTCATATGTTTCATATCCGTTACTTTTGTAACTACTCGTTACCGGTAGGTAAGTTTCGCTCCGGTTGACTTAGCGACAGGTATTTTTGACTCAACGCTTGCCATTATAGTTTCATAATTAGTAGTCTCGTCTGAACGTGCTAGGTCTGACGTCATTATTGCAGTATAAGGACATAACGAAGCTTCACAGCGCTTTTAATTATGGTTTGTTGTGGATAAACAAACAGGGTACTTAAAACTTGTCATTATGAACGCCTGCCTGAATCCCTTCGTTGGAGGAATATCATTTCTCTTTCTTTCTTGAAACTAAAAGCTTAATTATGTGATTTTAAAGTTTTTGGCTTATGTTTGAAATCTTCAACGATTTTCACTTGTGGTTTCACTTGGGGTAATTAGGTGAGTAGGTCTGTATGTTTTCAATCATTTATCTATCTTTTTAGCTCTTTTCCCTTTGTTTATATACTTTGCTTAAAGTTAAGAGACGTTTAAACGTCAAAAATAGTTGGGTAAACAGTCGCTAATCATTACTTAACTTAAAGCAACGTGTATAAATAAATCCCTTTATGACCAACCAGTTATTTATTAAATAACGAATATATGCAATCGTTAGACTTTATTAAACGCTTTACAAGAACCAGCAGAATAATGTTAAGGCGTAAAGAAGTAAGTTAATTAGGCCTCGCATTTAATAAATCTTGATAAAAATTGAGTTCAATTGCATAAGAATTTTATAAGAGTTTAGTAGAAGTTGGCCTCCGTAGGGCAATAACTATAACTTAATGCTGGTAGGTAGGCAATATTGGTAACTTTTTTAAGTAATTCGATTTCCAGTGGCAGGATACAAGCAATAAATTTCAATTTACTCGGTCACTTTTGTGTACACAAACATAGCTCCAATATTTTATTATCAGATTTTAAAAGTTCGGATGATTAAATACCTACTATAACATATCTTTAGAGAATAGCATAACTGCTGGGACACAGGCTTCCTCTCTGTGAGAGGGAGTGGGCCATAATCCACCACGCGGGCCCAGTGCGGGTTGGTTAGAGAATCCATACTAATATTATAAATGTGAAAGTGTATGTGTGTGTCTGTTTGTTTGTCCGTCTTTCACGGCAAAACGGAGCGACGAATTGACGTGATTTTTTAAGTGGAGATAGTTGAAGGGATGGAGAGTGACATAGGCTACTTTTTGTCTCTTTCTAACCCCCGAATTTAACGCGAGCGAAGCCGCGGGCAAAAGCTAGTATAACTATAAAAAATGTATTAAAAAGTCTCGTCCTGGAACGATACAGAGGACTGAAGGGTTTTTGAGGGTATAAGATTTTAACCGGTATGTATGTAGGTATGTATGTTCATCTGTTCCCTTATAACTTCAAAAGTATTTATAATAATTTGACAAATGAGGTATCGTTAGAAGCGTCTTGACAGTACTCTGGTTATAGGCTATGTGACGTCACACTTAATTCAATATGGCGCCCCCTAGAGGACATAAAGTAATGAATTTTAAAATAAATATTTTGTGATGGTGCCTTGTTGGGTATCAAATGAAAGAACTTAATTAGCACATTTCAAAAATATAAATATTAATGAAATAAAATAATCCCCCAAAATAATTAAATAAAAAATAAGTTTAAAACCAACACCCGACTACTGAAAAAGATGAAACGAGAAAGTACCTTCCCGTGGTCGCATGCTACCATAGTATGTTAGTACAGCGGCATGCGACCACGGGAAGGTATTTTCTTGTTTCATCCTTTTCAGTAGTCGGGTTTTAGTTTTTAAACTTATTTTTTTTTAGAAACTAGGGAAGAATTTAGGTACACTTCTGCCTACCCCTTCGTGGATTACAGGCGTGATGTTATCCTTAATATTTTCAAAATCATTACAAGTAAAATAATTAATTTCTCTTACTCCGTATAACGTCGACTTTAAGTTAAATTACTTTGTGAAATATGTCTTTTAAAATACTCGTAGTACAGTTATGAATGGCACTACACGTCAGCGGCGAACGTACCATACCACTCGATTCCCGCCGGCTTCCCTTCGAAAATTCAGAACACAACCACTCTATAGTCAATTCATCATTGAAATATAATGAAACGATTTATTTACTTTGTTTTTGCTCCGGCTTACCTCTGTCATAAATTCACCCTTCGCCACTGCTACACACCATTAAATCTGCCTGACCTCATATGAAGTCGGGCCGGATTCTAGTTAATATTCCGTCTGCGTATGAAAACTAGATATTCAGAATATGACCTGAACATGTCCGTTTTACAAAATAACCCGTTTTAATAAAGGCTGACCGAATTTTTATGAAACTAGTTCTATAAAGGATAAGAGTTATCTCTATGACTGACCTACTTATGGTGTTTGTTGCTGTTTTTGGCCATTTTGATAAGCATTTATTGTAAAGGTCAATGGTAAAGGTAATCAGTGCATCTGCCTTCCACGAAACTGGACTGCGGTAAATATTTTATAGGTAAGTAAGTAAAACTCCTGAAAGCTTTCAAGAGTTTTCGGAATCCGCAAGTTCAGCTCCTTTGCCAAGTCTGTAAGGTCGTGTTTAGGCAGACGAATATTGTATTTTCATAAATATACTGTGTGCCAGCAGAGGGAACATTATGGGCTGATTATGCTATAAATAATATACCAAGTAATTATATTTCATCGGAATTGTTGTTTTATTAAATAGTAAAATAATCATACCTAATCAAAGTGAACAGCCGGGGAAGTACATGAAAAGTAGATCTCACGCAAAAAACAATGGAGCATCTAGGTACACACACGTGCGAACGACCTGCAAATATTTAACTCAAGACGGCCCTTGATATCAAAGGTGGGCCTTTTTCGTGTTCCATTGCGTATATAAATTGCGGTACCTCTCCAACCTGCCAAACAGAGCCGGCCTTGTATGTGAAGCATTGTATTTCCGCGGTTTTGTGTTCGATTTTCAGGGCTAGTTGTTCAAGGATGGCAGTGACATCACAATACGATTAATGAGTTGACCTGTCGTGTGAGATTTATTATAAGATGAGGTAAGGGACTAGTTGGTTACCTACATGAGGTACAAATGTACAATGGTTCAATGGCCAAGGTTGAAACGCCACATCCAGATGGCAAATTCGAACATATCGCTTTTTATTCTATTGGTCATCTAAACGGGTCGGTGGTCTTGGTTGGTTGGTTGGCGTTGGTTTGGTTGGTTCAAGCATTATCATCACTAAGAGGAAAAAACTGAATGAAACTCAGAGTGGCAGACATCGTCGCGCAAACTGTGTCCTTGAAATCAGCACATGATTCTAGACCCCCTAGCAACGTAGAAATTTTTCGTCGGTTATCAAAAAAAAACTCCTGTTTCACAGAAAAGTACAGACGCCAGCACACCAAGCTACCCGAAACTGTGAAATTTCCCAATCAACTTTGGATCTTATGCTTTAGCGATAAAGTTGAAAATCCAGTAAAGAAATTTGAGAGTAGCTTGATGTGCTGGCGTCTGTACCTACAATGTGCAATTTGTGCACGCCTTATGCCAGATTCACATTACTGTGTCCTGTCATGTCGTGAGTCGTGACGTCATTTGACGCAGTATTATCCAATCAAAACTCGTTGTGATACAGTGATCAGTGCCTATCGATTCTGTAAAAAGCTCACCGTGATAACATAGGTGAAGTGAGCGTGAAGTGAGCTATCAACAGAGGCAATCCCTTGGAATGACAGCTTACTTCACCTTAGTATTCACGGTGAGATTTTTACAGAATAGCACTGCTGAACAGCTTAATTAGATTGGTTAATCCCGCATCACGACGCGACACGTAAGTCTAGTGTGAATCTGCCTTTATGCTCGCTCTCTCATGATCTTGAAACAGTCTTGATGTAAAGTAATTACCGTGAACATGATGTCACAGGTTCAAATAGTATAATGTTCGTTATTTATGACCAAAGAACACTGGTCAAGCATTGTCCTTTGTTAACTAATGTTCATTAGGTACGTGTTTCAGAATATTTTTGTGCTCGTCATTTGTTATATCTTGTCATTTTTCTGGTGTTTTTTGTATGTAGAGTCTGACCAAATAGCGAACTGTGAATGCTTCGAGCACTTTAAAATCCATATGTACTGTAATATACTAAATGCTAGATTCATTCTATCAGTCTCACTGTTACCACCTTTTCATGTCTTAACAGTTGAACGGATTTTTATGACACTTGGCACACAGGTAGACCATTTTATCCCCGTAGCATGTTCTCGTAGGATGATTTCCGACCTTCACGCGGCCGAAGCGACCGCAAAAGCTAGTACGGAGATAACTAAATACTTGTAAATAATGTAGGCCGCAAAATGATAAGATCCGCGACTTCGCGGGTGTCTTATTATTGATCTACTATCGATCAATGAAATCAAGTTTATAAAAAGTAATTAGTCGTTATTACGGTAGGCCGATTTTTATTAATCTCTATTTTGATAATAAATCTATCTCTGATGGCATTTTATTGAACTTCTCTAAATATAGAACCAACATTTAGAATATCATTATATAAGGACAAACCAGTAATCAATAAACGTAATACATTAATTTTATTCCACATACCTAAGCAATCGCATAAAAATTTCGCAAGCCATGTGCAAAATGATAAATCGAGATCACTAATTTCAAATCAAAAGATTGATCAAGCAGACAGGTCTCAAACTTGAAACGGATTGATCAATCAAACCAAACTAGTTGACATTTTGTTTTATAGTTATCTATATTTAAATGGCTGATATTAATTTTAAGTATTAGGCTTAGGTAATAATTAATGTCTTCGCAGGTGCCTATACGAAGTGATTGGGTAGGTCAGGAAATATGCTTGTTTGACTATAATTCTGGCTTGAACTAGGTTATCAATGAAACCATCTTAACGTGCTTAAACATATAGGAATTATGTTGATAATATTTACAAAAATTGTTTAATAAGAAATAGTATTGAAACTATATCTATGATAACTTGTGTCCATCCTTCTTCTGCTACTAAGTATTTCCAATCTTAAATGAAAATGGAACCACTGCCAATATTTTTGGGCAATAAATGTTATGAAATATTTGAATACATAATCAGCCTATAATGTTCCATTGCTGGGATACCAATACGGTATGGGAGGGGACATTTTGAGTAAGTACTCACTTTTAATTTATAGTTTTTTTAAACTTTAAAATGTTTATAATTATTTTACAAGTCAATTATAAATATAATTTAAAGATTAAAAATTATATTAAAAGACAATTCAGTTTCCCGTAAGCATTTAAAGGCTCTCAAAAGCCTACGTTTAAGGATTAAAAGGTTTCCGCAAACAGACGCGATGCGACAGCGCAACGCAGCTCTAGTAGAAAAATTTCTATGAAAAGACGTTGCAACACCAAAAGCCAAACATCTCCGCAGTATTATGTATTAAGCAGTAACATTTGTCATCTCATACCAACCAAATGACTGCTAACCGACTTACTGGAGCATAAACAACGCCAATGACATTGTAGCTAATTGCAGCATAATCAGTGTGAAAGGGTAATACGGGCCCCTTGACTGGTAATATGATCCCTATCCACGTGGTAATAAGGTCCCTGGTGTATAGAGGTTGTAATTTATGTGCATACTGACATTAGGTGAGAATAGATCTTGTTCTGTCATTATCATACACACCGTTCATTTAAGTGTTTATACGAGATTTAAGGCATGAGTATTATAGTTTATTGCGCTTTGGAGCTGAATTTATGAGGACCGAAATCGTTTGCATAAAGTTTGATTAAAGCAATGCATACGATATATCGAAATTATATCAAATATGGACTGTTTATTTGCTAAATAATGACAGTTGCAGTGCTAGAGATACGATTTCAAATAATTAACCCTGCCTAAACTAAATAGATTAAATCAAAATTTGCAAATAAGGCCCACTGTTAAGCACAAGCCTTATTGAACCGTAACAATGAACAGCCATAAAATATTCGTTATAATCATAAGCAGTCCCAAAGTGCTGTCAAAATGCAAACGTTACTTGCATCTTTCGGCACGAGAGATAAGATACAGCTCTGCCGTAAAAAACTTAGTTCAAAGATGTGCTTATGCCACTCCGATTGATCAATTCTGTTTCACTTTAATCATAAGTTGTACCTTCTTTTCTTTAAATATTTGTTTTAAATACCTCTGTTATGTGTAAGTCTTGGAACAACCTGCACTAAAAGAAATAAGCAGTAAATATGAAAAAAAAACATTGCTCTGAACTGCTTTAAACAGTTCCATATGAGCTTAACGTTCAAAACAGTATTTTTTACTGATCCCGAAAACAGTTAAAGCTTCAGGCAAAATGTTACCGTCATGACAGTAAACTTTAACGTTTTAACTTCAACGTAAATGCGCACTCATTTGATCGGCCAATTTTTAATCGCCAAATGCGTGCACTTCAATATAGCTCCATACTGATTCCTAAAAGTCGCTAGTGTGCGCTGGCTCTAAACGTTACTATTTTGTCTTTTATTGTTTTACAAACATTTCTTCTTATTGTATAAAGTCATCACTTTAATGTGGTGTAGTAAGAAATTATTTTTTTCAGTGTGCCCTCTTAATAGGAGTTGGGCGTTGGTAGCTGCACAACAGTTTTAACTGTTGCAGTTATCATGGTTTAACCTTCTTTGTTTTTATTTTTATTTATTTATTTATTTATCTATTTATTTCAGGCATCAAGACCCATACAAACACACAATATAATATTAATATAACTTTAAAATACTATAAATACATAAAGCATTATAATTACACTAAAAACTAACTAACACACACGAAGTGTCTGCGTCGTGTTTCGCTGACTGGTGTGTTTTTGAATGTATTTGTTTTTGTTCCTCATAAACGTTTATTTTATAACAAGCCACAGAAAGGGGCTTGTAGCTAAGTAATAACGGCCGCACAGGTTACACTACGCTTGCCGTGGTTGCATCTTCACATACCAAGACCCCTCCGTACTTCGGAAAGAACATTATGCCGTTAGTCCCGGCCGTTACTCATGGATCTTTGACAGGCTTTACGGGTCGTCAGAAGCCTGAGAGTCTGACTACTAGTCTTATCAAGGGGTATCGTATTACCCAGTAACGGGGTTACGGAGGTCAGACAGGCAGTCGCTCCATGTAAAATACTGGTATTCAGCTGCATCCGGTTAGACTGGAAGCCGATCTCAACATAGTCCAACTATGTTGAGGTCGGCTAGGCAGATGATGATTGTTTGCACAGTGCTTGATTTTTTATTTGTAGGCTTATTATATAATACGTCCTAGTGAATAACGTCAGCTTTAAGACTATTATTAATATGAATGTAGACTATTGACTGTAATTAATAGATATAAGGAGTGTATTAGACTAGTTCGATATTAATAACATAAGCACCGTGCTTGTCAACGGATGTGATAATCGCAAATATGCAAGTATATGAGATTATTATAATACTTAATGGTAATTTAACCTCGTTTTGAATACACCTATTCCAAAACCATTTAAAAAGTATTTTGTAATAAATCGAAAAACTAGTATTTATAGGTAATAAACTATTGTATTAGTTACTTAATAACTTAATGTATTATATATTTATTACATATATTTCTAATTGATAGGTAGGTATTCGATTCAAACAACCAATAAAAGCTCTATGTCAGCTTGCCCCGATGATTCTGAAAAGGAGCTTTCATGAATTTGCATAAGGATACCTATTTTGCATAAGGATAAGTAATTCAAACCTTAAGGTTTGAATTACTTACTGTTCAAAACTTCAAAAAAAAATCTTTGCTATTAGCTGATACAAAACCGCGAGCCAGAGCAAGGCACTGACATAATCATAATATTAGGCAAACAAATGTTATATCAATATTATGTATAACAAAATTATTCCACAACAGCTCTACATATCGAAAGGGCACTTGCACAGGGTGCGGTCGTTATTACGTATTGTGTTCTTGCGCATAAAGCCTTTGATTTATGCCCATATGAATATGCATTGTTGTAATATATAGGCCCTTTCGTCACGCTATGTGTGAACTACATTCTAGAATCTAGATTTAATCTATTAAGATTATTTTAGATCCAATATAAGCTAAAATCTTTATTAAAGTCTTAGATAATAGTGTCTTCAAACTATACTTACGTAAGCATCAAACGTAACACTTGTACAATTAAATTTATATGACTCTAGATTCAAGTTTATAAAAACACTTAAAACAGAATACCTAATTCACTATTTAATTATGGGGAGGAAGGGATGAATAAAATAATACATATTCGACAGACTTAAGCACTTAGGTAACATTACACTACACATTGAAAACACAACTAATTTTGATTTATTGATTTCACCATGCACTACCTATACCTAAACCTCTAACCTCTCTATTTACATTAAACCATTATTAAAGCTACAGCCATAGGTGGCACTGGTGGTACTCATATTTACATGACATCTAAGTCATTAAATAATAATCAAATAACAAGTTATTCCCAAACAAGCAATGAACGAGTGTCAAAAGCTCACGTGGGTATGAGCCAATTTTAAAACAAGATAAGACCTCTTAATGTCGGTCAAAATTGCGTAATACCCCATAAAACGAATAAAACGAAACATTTGCGTCCTACAGACTTGCGCTTGCGCTGATATCGAGACCACATCAGCTTGCACAACTCTAGGGACCGTAAATTGTACGATTTATCGAGGTTTATTTACCCTATATCTGTCAGGCTATTGACGAAAAATTGTTCGCAATAAGGCTGTCAAATAAATTACCTGTCTACTTGACGTCACTTTGATAAGTATGTTAAGTGGCCACTTAACGCCCTGAGAGCTTTTCCCACTATTCGCGAATCATAATGAGCTGTTATAGGTACAAGCATAATCATTTATCATTTTGATTATGACTTAATCAGAAAAGGACCAGTTTTTCGTATTGGCGAAAAAGCTCACCTCGTATTTTGACAGCTAATCAAAGACAAAATCACAAAGCAATGGAAACAATCCATCATGTCAATATCCAACCTTGTTAAACGCACCTTAAAAGTTTAAAGTATTAAAACTAAATATTCTGACAACCCCAGTCGGCTGATAAGTGATAAAGGTCGTACATACAAATAAAAACAGCCCACAAATGAACTAGATAAGTTAATGTTTCAATGTCGGGCCAATCCGCTAATGGAAGGCGATCGTGACCGGTTTAATAAAGCGAGCCTTTCACTGATCCTTGCATTAAATTTTAGTTTATCTGCACATGATTTGCATACACCGTGAGTATGTGGGGTGCAATTAATCTTTGCGAATGATTATTGAAAACTTAATTGAGTATCAGATGTAAATTATGATTTATAGCGGATGAAGGTTCCGACGAAGGATAAATGAATTATGATTGACACGAAAAGGAGTTAGAAGACGGTAGGTATAACTTCCTATAAATTATCGACGTTTAATATTTTTATCGTACTTAATCACCATCATAAAAAAACTTTGTAATCGGTATCTGCTATGTACTACAAATAAACAAACAATTTACCTTTTTGTAATATTAGTTTACATTAATATCACCGACTTAGCATTTAACAACACGATTCGATAAAATCATAACATGTAAATTATATGATTGCGAGTATGTTGTTGCTCTTAACGAAACATTATCCTGATCGTATCAGAACTTTGTACTTAAGCATGTTAATACATTATCACCGCAGAAAACACCATCGTAAGACCCTTATCTTTAACCCTTGGCCGGAGTAAATAACTGAACCTAGGTATAACCTATACTTCATGCTTTGCACTGTTTAGCGTCTGCCTATAGCAGTCAATGACCTGAAATTGGTTAGATGCACATAACATAATCAGCCTATAATGTTCCCACTGCAGGGACACAGGCCTCCAGGCAGGTTAGATGCAATTGATGTCAATAACTGCAGTACCTTTATCTTCTTAGCTTAATGAATTTCCTATATGGTACGGGTCTGTAATCCTACACCATCATAACAAAAACAATACAATGCCTTCCGCTTGTACCAGGTAGCACATGGCAACTAGCAGCGTCACATGTTGGTAACCGTATCCTCGCTTCCAGCACGCCACCGGTATTAAGTTACTATCACACCTCACTTGACTGACTGAATGTTCATCACACATATATCTTATTCCTTTTTATTTGACATCAGCGATATCCTAAAGAAAGGTAACGTTATACATTTACTTAAATATACCCAATGCCAAAATTTCCATTTTCCATGACCGTATTACACCTCAATGGCCCTTATTACCTCTTAATTGCCATTTCGCAAGGTGTCATTTTACTAAGTGTTCGCTAAGTTAATAGTTTGCCAAGTTTTCTTTAACGGTGATAATTAGGACCCTATTAAGCTCTCAGTGTACAAATGTCAACATTAGAGGAAGCACTCACTACAAGGTTTTTCTGTTTTCTTTTTAAAACAAAAGACGTGTAGTTACGACATGTACAAATGACTGTGCGAGCTATACAGATGTTTTGCAGTTACGGTAGACAACGGCAAAGCTTACAGTAACGTAAGAAATGCAAATTCCATTATGACAGCAAAGAGAGTAGTCATATTTTCATGAAAAAGGTAAAGTAAATTAAGGGTATTAAGGGCAAAATCGACTTTGCTAGTTTGAAAGGCAGAAGGAGATGTAAAGTCAGAGAAATGAAGTGTTTAGCGAATTAACTACCGGCTAAAATTGTCCGTCTATTGAAATCAGAACTTCTTTGGAAGCTGTAGGTATGTAATCGCTATCACTCGGCAGATTGACGTAGTTTGTCAATTTGATAAACAATCAATGTCCCTAAAATAACATCAACCAATAAAGATTGAATGCGGAAGGCAAAGCACTCGGAATTCTGGTTTAAAACAGGCTGTTGAAAGCGAAAGGATGGATGAAACTTCTATTATCTTATTATAGTATCGAGCTCGGTATTTCGCACGTAAGAAATTATTTACTAGAACAAGTAATCTATTTTATCAGCAGAGTTCGTCACATTGAAGAGAAATATAAATTTGTAGTACTTATTTTTAAATCCGTGTTTGAAATAATATCTAACTGCCAAACACCTTTTAAATCTTTATGTTATTGAAATCTGACACAAAAAGTCAACCCATCGTGGTTCAGACTTTATACAGAGTGATTATCACATAAATCAATCTATCCTATTCTCAACTATGTTGGAGTCGGATCTCAGACTCTAAGCACACATGGCGTGACTGCCTATCTGACCTCCACAGCCCAGTTAACACGATACCCCTTGGCGAGACTGATTGTCAGACTTCCTTCTGACTATTCGAAACGACTGTCAAAGATCTACGAATGATTGCCGACCAGCCGAACCAACAGAATGATTATCACATACCTACTTGACAAAAATTCCCTGTGTGTAAATCAAAGAACGTGCTAGGAAAACTGATGTTTCTCGTGTTGCGATTTCACCTAATATGGATAAAAGATGAGAGAATGATACAAGTGACATTTTATCCCCCTGTACAGAAATATATACAGCATGTATCAGAAAGGAGTGGTCATATATAAGGCTATGGTACACGCCATCAAACTGAACAACTTTCTCCATGGGACCAACATCGTAAACGCGACAAATTATAAACTATTCCATACAAAACTTCAATACGTACTAGACCCAGATGTATGAAACGGCTAATTATTTATTCGCGATTACCATGATGGTATAAAGTTGTTCAGTCTCAAGCATACCTTTAAATATGACCACATATTTCAGATACATGCTGTGTGTATTTACGCTATTTGTATTCGTAACATAACAATATTATTTCACTTGGCTCAACTGCTTTTGGCGCTTAGTACAGTGTCCTGTTTACCTATGAAGTCATCTGCTGTAATACCAACCAGACGGGATCTAGGCTTTGTGCAATTTAATTTGAATACCGTGCGCTCTTTAAAGATATCGGTATCTCCCGCGAATATTGCGAGTGAACCAAACGCCAGTTGAAACATAAAAAAACATCTGATTTTCAACTGCAGCTTGCTCTGAAAGCAGCCTCCAACTTGTCAGGGAAAACCGTTCTGGTGGATGACGATGCCACACGTCGTCATGATGTCATACCCTCAATTAAGTAGGCACGCATGTAATGCTGCACTTTAAAATATTTGAGGAATCCACATGAAACCGTTTAAGATCTTAAAGGAAAATATCTTGAGAAAAACCTTGCCTTCCTGCGACTCAGCCTAACACTGGTAACAAGTGGTCTTACCACTTGGCAAACAATATGCAAAATTATTGCGAAACATAGTACCTAGCTACACAGTTTTAAATCTGCAAATCATGCGAAGAATGAGATTATACTGGTTGTCACCGCGCGCTTTCTGCATTCCAAACTCAAAAGCTGACATAGCTGTCAAAATTGACAATAGTCAATAACAATATCGTGCCCTTGACCCGTTCTGTCATGCCAAGGTCATGAACGACCTAAGTAAGCTATGATTCATTCTGACATTAACGAATGAAAGAACGAGATTGCAAGCTCGCACACATGATAAACGAATGTAGGTACACAACAATGCGATATTTAATCATGATAACTGGAACAAATAAGGTTGTGTATTAAAGTTGATTTAGCAAGTAGTGTTGTTGGACAGACTTGCTCGAGATTAATAATAACTAAGTAGGCGCGAAAAATTAATTTAAAAATTATCCATCGTATAGAAAATTCTCTATCGGGTTTTCCAACGTCATTTTTTCGTGATAGCTACGTCTATAAAGGAATCCAAGACTCATATTAGGACGCCTACATTGCACAAATATAAAACACTTACAAACTGTCTCCTAAATCAATAGCATAATGAATGACCAACCAAACAAGACTAGTAACTGTCGCAAGTAGGCGCGACAGGAGCAAGTCACTGGCGCCATACGACATTGACAAGTCAACTAGAACGCCCACCGCATCGACACCTATGTTGATCATTAATCGCTACGTTATTATTACAACCAACCAAGTTAACTGGGGAACTGACAGTCGTGACGTCATCCACAAATATTTGAACGTTATCAAGAAGAAACACGACTACAGTGGGAAACAACTTGCACATTGGACCCGATTCTGTTGTTCACAAACTAAACTAAATTTAAGTTCAGTGCATCTTTTTCTTTCCATTTCATTATGAAAAGGACATTAGATAATTATTAGTTTAGTCCTGTCAAATTAGTCAGCGCCTGACGTAAATTGACGGGTTTTTTTAGTAGCCAATTTTTTAATCACGTCTAAACTTGTCTATGGATTATCTAATTTGACGGGACTAAACTATTAGGTATCTTCTGTCCTTTTCATAATGAAATAGAAAGAAAAAGATGCACTGAACTTAAATTTAGTTTATTTTGTGAACAACACAATCGGCCGGGCCACTGTCTCAGCAACATTTTCATCTTTATTGCGGGAAAAGACATTTCATATAAGATGTGTCTGAAAAACATGTTTCTATCAAAACAAAATGATGTTGCAACACAAATGTTGCTCAGCTTTTGTATACAATGAATCAGGTGCACCGACTTGGTCGGTTAGTAGGTAAGGTATAGCCTTAAAGTAGTATGTGCCCAAATAAATGAGAACTTATGAGTCTGACAGACAGTAATTGGTTTGTAGATTGTATGTTAAATATGAATGGTGTAAAGGTATTCATTATTTGGGCGTGAATTGTTATTAGAGTGTGGGAAATTCGATACAGAGCTGGGAACTACAGACAATGTTACATACAGATGGTTTCAAGGAAATTGTAATCAATATTAGGTTTTATGAGGGTCAGAGGTTGTATAGTTTTCGTACTAGCTATAGTTATTGTCTACCGATGTACGTACCGCAACATATCAAGCTATACATTTTCAGTATATTAAACTGATGACTTCTCATTGTACGAAAAGCCTGAGCAATGCGAGGTCAGCTAAAAGTGGATATTTAAAGCTTGCTATGTCGTAGCGGACAGTCATTATTTTAAAGAAATGATTCTTATATCTATAACATACCGTGAGACAGAGCTTTTCAATCATCTTTCTTTTTGGTGTAAATAGATCAATGAATTTAGTTACTAATTTATGAAAAGACTTTCTAAAGCTTACAAGAAGAAGCAAAGCATGGCCAAGAAGAAAACAAAGGACAGCTGAATACTAATTATAAAGAAAAGAAAGGTAGAAGTAAGCTAGCCATAAGGCAGTAAAGGCTGATTCAAACTTTACGGGGGCTCGGAACACGAGGCGAGTCGTTGCGCAGTAACAAGATCATGGGTCAGCGGGGGTGAGGGACACTCACCCCGTTACTGCGCAGCGAGTAACGCACTTCAGAGCACTCATAATATTTGACGCGAACTATAACATATAGTGCAATGCCTACCTAGTAATAATATTTTTATTTTATTTTATTTATTTGGCTCACCAACAATTGAATACACTAAAACAAAGATATGAGTTACATCCAATAGACTTATAGACTAGTGTACTAATATCTTACAGGTAAGCACATCATGCATTACTTATATGTTGAAGATATTGAGCGCCTACTTATGATGAGATGAGTTCTTATACTCACCGAACATAATTATGTTTACAACCGAATTTCAAATTAAAATCAACATTAAAATCATTATTAAAATTAAAATCAAATGCAATTAAAATAAAATTATAGCTTGAGAAACTATGAAAACAAAGCTTTTACATCCTACAAGAACGTAACAATACCCTTTACCGAAAGATACAACATTCTACAAACACAACTTATCACTAGACCTTACTATCAGGTTACTTAACCAAAAGCTGTGTATTTAACTCCTTAGATAACTAATGAAAGCGTAACTATCGGTTATAGATCGTTATCCACGGCGAAAGGTAACAGGCAATGAAAGGAGAAACACCATGATTATATCTTATGTTTCATAGTTATGTCGTCAGGAAAAAACTAAAAAAAACTAACTAAAACGAGAGCTTTATGATGATATCTGAGTTATCTCAATTAGTTTTAGGAGAAACGTTGTTTTATTTTAAACAGAATAAGAGTTAAAGTGGCACCGGTGACTGAAAAGTTTTGTGGAAATCGGTTCTCATGGTATGGGAAAAAGTCATGAGGAATGTTTGGAGTTTGTAATGTGGATGTGAGTGTTACTCGTATTAAGACCGAAGAAACTATGGATGGACTATGTGAAAGATAGTTAGAGCATGGGTGACTTCCGAGATGACAAGTAATAGAGAAGTATACGTAGAAAGATTCCGTAACATAGATACTTCAAACCAGTAAAAGCGTGTTAAAAAGCCGAACAAAATTAGTCACAAAATTACCCTACAAATTATGTACCCAATACACCTATCAAAACATTTCATAACAAGGTATGATGTCACCGAATTAATAGTTAATAAATACCCTTACATTACCGTGGCCTTTTTAACGTTACTTCCGACGTGTGCCGACTTTTACGTAACGAGTTATTAGCCTCGATGTTATTGGAGCATGATTTAATTACAAATTATTAGTTCGATTCGAGAAGAATGTCCATGATCGCCGGCATCGTGGTTAAAATTAGGAAGCTTTTAAAAATCACCGTGCAGTTTTAATATTGCATTAAATCAAATTGATGTCTTATTATTAATTTCCTATATCATTATGTGCTCTTATTATAGTGCTATTAATTGCGTTTATGTCTAGTAAATGTAATAACTTCCACTACAACATCCATAAAACTGCAGTTCGGTGTCTGCTTCAACTTGCAAATCAGTACTATCTACTTACCGTCTATGTAAAGCTTACCCTCGATGCCTATTGTATATTTTTTTTGTCTTATTTCTAGTTTGTTATAAATGTCTTGCTTATTAGAGCGTCTTATTTATTTATTATTTAATACTTCAAGCACATAAATGTACAGAGGCGGACTTAATGCCATAGGCATTTTCTACCAGTCAACCTTTGGGTGATGCAGAGACAAACAGTGGTAGGTGCAATCATGAAAATTGAGGAATAAATATTTTAAATATAAAGATACGCATAAACCTATTAAAACTACCAACCCAACCTATTAAAAGCACCGGTCCATTTTATTTCATTTCCATAAATGCGGGAAAAGACTAATCCACCAGTGGACGGCTTTCAATTAAACGATGGTAATGATAAAGATGAAGCGCAACAGCCAGTATCACAAAACGTTGAGCCAGGCGTCATTCGGTCTACATAAGATATTACTATTGCAATATACGTATGTCTTTAGAATATTATAACCGATTCTCCTAATAAGGGACTTCTTATTTGGCTTCTACTTATCACGTGCAAGAAAGTACTCAGTCGTACTTGGCTTCCCTGAACTTTACGTGAAGGCAATTGGCAACATTTTACAAAAATATCTCACCAAGTTTGGTCACCAACCTTTGCGCGGCTGATCCAAAAAGTATGCACGTAATCAGTCAAGTTTTAAAGATAGTGAAATGAGGATCCGATTACGGTTCACGGTAATTATTTAATTATATGTACAAGGAGTAAAATGGAGATTAAGATGCCTTATCTTATAGCAGCGAATGTCCTCGTAATAGGCCTTCTTTTACCACTATCGAATACGCAATCAGCTGTTGCATTATAAAACGCCCCTATGTGAGAAACCTCAATAAACTCTTATAGGGATGCCTGCTCCAATGATCTTGACTTTGCTCGGTCTACTGCTCTAACATCGGTCAGATTATCGACACCCATATCAGATTTCACGACATCTTGCATCCTACACGTCCTTTTGCTTTTACTCTGTATGATTAATATCGTGTGTATAACGGCTTCCGTTGCCAATATTTTGTTCATCCATTATTCATCATATTAAAACCCAGCTTAGAATAATCTAAACTTTAGTTCGACTAACCTATATTTTAGTTATAATTTATTTCCTCCTCTATCGGGCTGTATCACACATCGATTTTTAAGAAAAGACTGTCACACAGTGGCCGAAAGGACGCTCTACAAAGTCGAACTTGTTCTAAAACTTGCATTGGGCACATTTACGGCGGAGTAATTTTAACTTCTTTACGAGAGTCATTCATAATATCGATGCACCGCAGCAGACTACAGATGCAAGTAACAGCCTACAGCTCGAGGTCGCGGACGTGAGAACGCACTCGTTTACATGACGTCATCCCTCCCGTCAACACTACGAGATTTAAGGTGACGTTTCTGCGAAACGCAAAACGTGATGAGAAATTTTAAAAAATTACATACAGTTTTATTAAATGATGAACACGTTGGTAAAATATAATATGTCTTCAAAATCCGATTATAAAGAAGAAATTGAAAAAAAATGCGGGCCAGCATGTGCACAATAAACGGATGTCAACCTGATTCATATTCAAATTTGATATTATAACTAACTAAATTATTCAAAGAAAAGGAAACAAATACGTGCAGATTGCCTCATTCTGTCGCGTGTCAGATGCCACCTTAACTTGACAACCAGTTTTCACGCAATGCAGGTAATACATGGGTAACACGGAGTCACTCCGTGCTCCAAATACAAGAGTAATTTCTCTGAAACTTGCGTAAGCTCTAAGGTCAAGTCGACCATATCAACTGACAGGTCAATCAAGTATTTTTGGAACATCAATGTTTACAAAGGTTCTCGAAAACTTCGAAATCACGTGTGAATTACATAAGGTGGTGTAATAAATATGTGTAATGTTGCCGACAGGACAGGGTTGAGAGATGTATGGTAGCTTGCTTTATTATATTGTAAAGTTTGGTTGCGAGAAATCCCTTGGATGGCCTATTTATGAGTATAATAAACATATTATACATGTTATATATGCTTGGGTATAAATATCTATACTAATATTATAAAGAGGAAAGATTTGTATGTAAGTATGTTTATAACGAATTGGCTCAAAAAGTACTAGACCGATTTTAAAAATTCTTTCACCATTTGAATGCTACATTATCACTGATTAATATAGGCTTTTTTTTTCTTTTTTTTCCACACGTGCGAAGCCGGGACGTGCCGCTAGTGTCTTAATAAGTTAGACAGCACAACCTCGTATTTATTTTTGTTTCTGTAAAACATCTAGAAGGAGACAAATTCCATGCCATAGAGCCAACTGTCCTAATCTAGAACAGTAATTTCGTAGGCCATTAATTTTATCGATTAGGAACGATTTGCACAATAATCGAGTAAATAAGACCTCTTAATATGTCAAAAGCAGTTTACCAGTAGATTCTCTACTCAGATAATGTCAGACAGGTCAGACAGAGACAACCTACTTATACAATTAAATTATAATTTCCACCACAATGTGTGTCTACAGCATCTGATAATTGAATAATGATTGATAGCTCTACTTTGTCGCTTAAGAAAACCAATATGACTCAGTCATCTTATTATCTATACAAATCATAAACAGGTACCGTGACAATGATATCATGTCATCTACGTTTATTATTCATTACCAGTACGTAATATCAACCGTGGGAACGGACATAATCTAACAGATTAATTATTTATCTATTAACGGCCACACCTAGTCTAAACCGGTGTTAAAACCTTTTTAGGTTTCCGCTCGAACAGCTTGTGGTCTATGGTTTTCCTCTATTCAATTTAGAAAAAGTTCGCGCCTTTCCTGGACATTGCCATATTTTATTCAAATATGGAATAGTTTTTGTCATCGAATTTTTATGGTGAAACAGAAATCGTAGATTTGTTACTTCATTAATATTACGTAACTTTGAATTAAATATCCTCCTAAGAAAACAAATTAAAATGGTTGGATTTTTATTCTACATTCAGCAACTTTTTCTCTACATTTTATCGATACTTATCTTTAAGGCCCTAAGCACGAAGAAAACCCATTCTGAGGATATCGGATCTTCACATATAGCATGGTCCACTTCCCAAACCGTAGTTAACATGTCCGTCAATTAGCATATGATTACGACACAATGCGCTCTTGGTACCAACTCAATTAGTGCTGCTTGTACACTTTCCACGCGAATAGGATCCACGTTTACTTCAACAAAAGAATACATTTGAGCTCATCAGTATGGGTGAGACGACTCGGAAGAGAACTTAACGAATCAGTAAAAAGTAATTAGTTTTATGTAATACTTAAACGTTTTGACACGTATGTGTGTTTGGAAATGAAAATGTGTTTTGAAAGGGAAAAACTGTAGAGAAATAATTCATAAGTGTATCTTACCTTATCAACCTCGGATACTCTCAGTATAATTTTCAGCCGGGGGTTGTTTTTTCTGTAGTCCTTCAGCAAAGCGTCGAGCTTATCTCCTCTCGCGTCGCCCGCGTAAACGAGATGTGTGCACTCGGAAAATCCGTCGATCGCGCGCGCGCTTTCCACGTAACAGACGAGGCGGGCGGCGCCGGCACCGGCGCTCTCAACTCCCGACAGCACCGCGAGCGCGGCGGCGAGTACGAACCAGAGCCACATGATTTAAAAAATCAAACTGTCATTCCGAACGCGTCGTATTTTGAAAATTCGAATTATAAGTTTGGGAGCGCGTTGGTCGTATCGTTAGCACAGTACGAGTGGCGGAGTGGCGCAGGCCGGCCGCAGTCATAGGCGTCCCCGCCCTGCCGGTGGTGGTCCGCGCAAGGTCGCGCGCTCACCGTCGCCCGCGGGACCGAGCACCGGCCGCGCCGACCGCGCTTGCACAGCAATGCTGTTACATTTCATTCGTCACTGGTATGCCGTCGTATGTCACATTACAATGACTGATGGAGGTTGGAGTTAAGAGGTTGTCAGGACAATGAATAAATCTTCTCACTGCACGCTGTCAGCTATTTTGACATTGCTACTTATGAGATATTAATGGCTTTTAAATAATTTTATTGTTTTTAACCCTACTACAAAACTCATTATGCTCACGCACGAGTAAATATTAAACTATAATTGTTCTTACATGCAAAATCATAATGAAGTTCATCGTAGGTACCTACACTTAATTACCTACATGCAAATTCCTAAACAATGGAAAAAGATGTCACTTTCATATTGCTAACTACCTATAAATAACGGAGTTTCTTAGTAAATCTTACCGGAACTGGACAGATGAATCATAACTGAAACTTAATACCTACCTACCTGTAATATCTTTAAAACTAAGCCCGATTTGCTGTTATGAAAATTGGCTGTAACAAACATTGATTTTCAGGAATTTTCAGGAGGTCTCGACCACCAAGGATGGTTCATAAGATTATGCCTGCCTGCCTGGTAGGTTCTTCACTATTCTTGACTTATCTGAGGTGGGCAGAATGTTTCGAATGAGCTTGGGATACTTACCAAATTAAGGGTATGGACTACCTTTAAAACTTGTAGGATTTTCCTTAATATGGAGACACGCCAACAATCCTACTATGTAGATACTAAAACTGATCTTTGATTAGTTAGAGGGTGTCGATAAAATGACTAGTTTCCATATGATTTATATGATTACATATTACATTATACCCGCAGTAAGAGTACCCGCAGTTTAATCTGTATTTTATCACTACATAGTATAAAACAAAGTCGCTTTCTCTGTCCCTTTGAATGCTTAAATCTTTAAAACTACTACTTTTTTATAGATAGAGTGATTGAAGAGGAAGGTTTATATGTAGTGTATTTAGTATCAGCATTGAAGCCGGGGCGGGTCGCTAGTTACCTATATTAGTTAGTTTATTGTATTGAAAAAGTTGTTTACAATATACAATTAGATCTTAATGTACACGTCTGTAGATAGTTACCCGGGAAAGATCTAACGCCTAAGGTACAGGCTCGGCCTAGTTTAGGTATTAGTGGTCCTTCGAATTGTGTTCAATTGCAGAATTGTACCTACTGTTTACCAAAATCAACTTGTAAAATATTTTTGTGTCAATAAAGCTTTATTTATTTATATTTATTTATTTATATAGTAATATAAAAATTAGTAATTTTATCAAAGGAATAGCCTTTCCGAGTGTAATGTGTAGGAACTTGGCTTGCAGAAACAAAACGCATTAAGATCAACCGAAAGGTCAGTTAGTTACCAGAGTTAATTACAGACATAAATTACAATAGATTCACGGAAAACAAAGTACGCGTGTATCTATTGTGTTGGTATGTCATGTTTCCGTATAACTTGAGAACAACTGCGAAAATTTTCGAACGATCTTCGTCATGCATTGTTTATAAATAAGGTACCTACCGTTTTGTATCTCTCACTCTGGCGGTATCTCACACTAAATCTAACCTAACATGATGTTATTGTAATTTTATTATTATTGATAAATAAATGATAAATGATAAATGATTTTATTTCTGTAAGTAGGTTTGTACAAACACTTTTACATGTCAATCATATTTTTTAAAACGAGATGAGGTCGGCGTTTCCTAACTGACTACTCTGAGAAGAAAGGCCGAAACAAACTCAGAGGTCACAGTCTCTTTTAAAGTCCAGACATAATCTTGGTCAGATCATGTGGAGACCATGTAGATTAGTGTCTGAAATGGTCTTTTGAGGAAAGAACCACACCGATTGAGTGGACCTGTCCAGTCAGTGCACGCATTTGTCAGTAATCATGCAGCTCAACTCAAACTTAAGGAGCTCAACGATTCGACGAACAATACCAAAGAAAGGACATTTGGGTGGGTCGCATAAATTACTCAAACTGCCAGACCATGACTAAAACTATCTGAGAAAATAAAAAAAAAAGGCAAAAATAAAAAATAATAATAACCCACATAGTTTTCACATTCACAGTCATTAAAATAATATAATACTTTACAAAGTAAATATTCATGTCACTGTATATGTAAAATTTATCAATGTCAATGTGTATATAAAAATCCAGAAATAGTCTAGGTCAGATCATTTTGAGGACCATGTAGATTGGTGTCTGAAATGGTCTTTTGAGGAAAGAACCACACAAATTTGAGTGGACCTGTCCAGTCAGTGCACGCATTTGTCAGTAATCATGCTGCTCAACTCAAACTTAGGGAGCTCAACGATTCGACGAACAATACCAAAGAAAGGACATTTGGGTAGGCCGCATAAATTACTCAAACCGCCAGACCATGATTAAAACGGAAACAATGACCCACATAGTCCTCACATTCACAATAAATAAAATAATATAATACTTTACACAGTAAATAGTAAATGTTCATGTCATTGTTTATGTAAATAGATATTAAGAAAAAAAAAGAAGTGTAAAATCGCAAAATAAAATAAAACAACATTCGCAGTCTAAACTTATTGGAGCAGCTCAATCCCAAGCCTTTTTGTCCTCAATAAAGTCATTTACAGTATAATAGGCTTTTTGGCATAGTTTACGCTTTATAAAAGATTTGAATTTATTTAGGCTTAGTTCTTGAATGTGACTAGGAAGTTTATTATAAAAACGTATACATTGGCATCTAAACGAGCTACCTATTTTTTTGAGCCTTGAAGGAACAACAAATTTGTGTTTGTTCCTAGTATTTATGTTATGGATATCACTGTATTTTTTAAATAGATTAATATTTTTATGTGCATACAAAAGATTATCATAAATGTACTGAGAAGGCACAGTCATTATATTAATCTCTTTAAATTTGTCTCTGAGGGAGTGTCTGGGACTTAATTTATAAATGGAACGAATTGCCCTTTTTTGTAAAATAAAAATTGTCTGAATATCGGCGGCATTTCCCCACAACAGAATACCGTACGACATCACACTATGAAAATAACTAAAGTAAACCAAACGGGCTGTCTCTAAATCAGTTAAATCACGAATTTTCCTAACGGCGTATGCTGCAGAGCTAAGCTTTTTTGACATTTTATCTTTATGGGGGCCCCATTGAAGCTTGGCATCCAATGTTATGCCTAAGAATACTGTGATATCTTCGAGTTTTAACTCTTCATCCTTTATGAGAACACTAGTTTCGAATTGTCTAACATGGGGTATCGTAAACTTAATACATTTGGTTTTTTTTTCGTTAAGTAGTAGGTTATTAACATTAAACCAGTCAACTACTTTTGCGAGGGCGCTATTTACATTGTCAGTAACCAGCTGCTGACGTTTAAGTTTAAATAGAAGTGAAGTGTCATCTGCAAACAACACTATATCATGATTATCCTTTATGAGGTAAGGCAAGTCATTAATATAAATAATAAATAAAAATGGGCCAAGAATTGAGCCCTGGGGGACCCCCATTCTTACTACAGATCCGGGTGATCTTTTTCCGTTAACATCAACCCTCTGAATCCTATCACTTAAGGAAGAAGTAAGAAGATCCAGGGAGGCGTTACGGATTCCGTAGTGGTGCAGTTTCCTGATTAATGTTTCATGATGAACACAATCGAATGCCTTGGACAAATCGCAAAAGATGCCCAACGCATCGCATTTGTCCTCCCAGGCATTATAAATATGTCCTAAAAGTTCAACTCCGGCATCGGTAGTCGAACGACCCCTTGTGAAACCGAACTGTTTGTTATGCAGTAATTTATTTATATTAAAAAAACTTTGCATTTGGTTTAAAATAAGTTTTTCAAAAATTTTACTAAAGGTAGGTAGTACTGAAATGGGTCTATAGTTAGTAGGGTCTGATGTACTACCCGATTTAAACAATGGTATTATTTTACTGTTTTTCATAAGATCAGCAAACTCACCACGGTCGATACAATTATTAAATATAACAGCTAAAGTAGGTGCTACAATGTTTATAATCGACTTAACAACATCCACAGAATTACCCCAAAGATCTGCGGTCTTTTTAACATTTAATGTGTGAAAGGTTTTAATTATATCTTTACAGGTGACATATTCGAAGTGAAATTCAGAATCACAAACTGGAACATTTTCCTTAAGCAAAGACTCTGCAGCAGTGGGTGATGAGTTTAGAGATCTAGTAGTTGATACGGGAATCTCTGCAAAGAAATTTTCAAAGGCCGCGGCGACTTGAGAATCTGATTTAATTATATTGTCATTAATAGCAAGGCTGTAGTCACTACTTCGGTTGCATGACTTTCCCGTTTCGCTATTAATTACATTCCAAGTCATTTTAATAATGTTACTACTATTTTTAATTTTTGAACTCAAGTAACGTGACTTGGCAATACTACAAACTTTTTAAATATTTTAGAATAATTTCTAACATATAAATTAAATTCAGCAGTGTTTATACAAATCCGTTCTTCATATAATTCATAAAGTCGTTTTCTACTTTTATGTATACCAATGGTGGCCCAGTCGCTGAAGGAAGCGTTACTATTAACCGATAATGTCTTTGGAATGAATGTATTATCAAATTGTGTGCAATACATATTAAAAAAATCATTAAATTGTTGATTAGGGTCATCATTAGTCAACAAAAGTGGTAATTTACTCAGAAGTTTAGTCTTAAATGTTTCCAAGCGTTTAGTTGTTTTTGGGTTTACAGTGATATCTTTTTTAGTAGCCTTTTTGTTTAAATTTGGAATAGTGATCAATTGTCCGCAATGATCTGAGTCTATTGAATTGATAATTTCTTTGCGGGTTGGTATAGCATCTGTATATATGTTATCTAGGCATGTGGCACTAGTAGGAGTTATTCTAGTGGGCTCCAAAAATTGGTTAGCAAGATTGTATGACTGAAACAAACTTATGATTTTAGTACTTAATCCAGAATTTTCTAACAAATTAACATTAAAATCACCACAAGTGATGATGGACTTGTATTTTTAAACTACACTTATTAAATTAATTAACTACCTCGTTGGTCTAATGGTTGTAAATGCTACTGCAGAGCATGAGGTCCTGGGTTCGATTCCCGGATCGGGCAAAGTGTTATTGGGTTTTATTATTATAATCTGACATTTCTCAGTAGCAACAGGAGTCTGGATTTGTGCCTCAGTTGATGGCAATGGTAGGCTCGCCCTGGCTTAAATACGCTATAGCATAAGCATAAACAACCTATAACATTCCACCTGCTGGAACACAGGTCTACATTCTATGAGAGAAAATGGGCCCTAACCACAGATATAGATAGACCTAGATAACGCAAGTATCACGATCGGTATGAAATAAAGCATGCCATTTTTTTACTACCTACTAAGACGTAACAAGCGCTCTTTCTCACTCACGCTCACCCAGCCAGCAGTACACAGGACTAAGCGCGAAAGTGGCGGCTTACGATTTTTGAACGTAAGTTGGTGCGATTTTTGGCACGCGAAGTGGTTGCTCTTGCGTTATCTAGATGTATCTATATCTGTGGCCGTAACCCACCGCGTGGGCCCAGTGCGGGTTGGTAGATGTCACATGTCTTCGAATTTTTGGTTCTAGTACATACCGGTTTCCTTACGATGTTTTCATTCACCGTTTTTCGGTGTAATTACGGCTTAAAGGGTCAAAATCAAAATATTTTATTTCATATAAACCTACAAGGGCACTTATGAAACTTCAGAAGCTAGGTGCACGGTTCCAATTGGTCGTTTCCTATGGGGAAGAACCGGCAAGAAACTCCACGGTTACTCTTTTAAAAATAATTGATTTTACAATGTTTTCAAATTACAGTAGGTATGCGAGGACATCAGGACAGCTTAGGCCTGTCAACAAGTACCAGGTACGTGATAAAATAAAAATGGTCTAAAGATCAAAGTCTACAGGGCCTACAAAGTCCTCGCCCTTACAAAATAAGAATCTATCAAAAGGATAAATCTTCTAATATATAAAGCTAGCTGACCCCGCAAACGACGAATTGCAAAAAAAAAATAGATAGTAGCCGATTCTCAGACTACCCGATATGCACACAAAATTTCATAAAAATCGGTCCAGGCGTTTCGGAGGAGTATGGTAACCACACAACCATAAACTTAATATACCTACCTACCGCTCACAACACAACTAACGATAATATAATTTACAACTTCCAAGCGCGAAATAGGTAGTAAGGTCGATTTTCCTGGTTTTTGTTTGACAGTTGAAATTTTCCCAAAGTTTCGGAATATTTCGGAATACTTCCGAAGTATTCGACGGGAATGGTTCGGAATTTTTCCCGCCAGCATCTATAATTAAGACAAGTGTTTCTATGAGTAATATACCTAAATCTAGTCTAGATTAAATTATTTAGTTTTGATTAATCTATCGGAAATTACATAGGATATCATAAAAAGCTCGTTAAGCTACTGTAATTTATGGTCTTACATTAAATAAATTTAGCAAACAACTGTGAGTCAATTTTTACTGACGTTTTCCTTGGTTTGAGTTTTTTTATCTTTTCAGCAGCGTCATCAGCGTCAGTTGTCACTTTTAATCATTATCATCAGAATTAGGATCCGTTCCAGTTCTAACTGATATTATTAAGTAGAGATTAATGAATTGGTGTATTAAGCAATGTACAGACCCGAAACTGTAAGGCTGAGGCTACATTAGGCCGCGACGCGACCTGCGACACATGAGCGATTAAAACAAGTAAATGAATGCTCACGTATATGGCTACACCGTACATCAAATATTACTAGCGATCTTTGATTTCTTTAAGCGATAGGAACAACATTACTGTAATCACGGCATCGGCTACATCAACATATCAGCGACATTGAAGCGAATATATGCCGGAATTTCGCTTATAATGTAGCCATACCATGTTTTCTCGTTTCGCTCTTCCAGTCACATCGCAAATCGCTGCCTACTGTAGCCTCAGCCTAAAATTTTCCCAATAAACTGTGAACCTTATACTTTAGCAATAAAGTAAAAAATCTGTTAAAGAAATTTGACAGACGCCAACTCATCAAGCTACTACAATTAGTAGCTTGATGAGTTGGGGTCTGTATCTAATACTTACTTAGTGTTTGTCGCACCCCGCACCCTAATTGCGTAACACACTATCAATCACAATCTGAATCATTTTGATGGATATTGCTGATCCATTGCTTCATATGTTCGAAAAATGTGTCTGCTCAACAACGTAAATAACGCAATGAATGTTGTTGAACTGTCAAAATGTAACCCATTGCATACTGATAGTGTGTTAAGGAATTACCTTTCTGGGCACTGGCACAGTTTTACAATGTGGCACGGTAAGATACTACCTACTATAAAATATTTTTAAAAAAGTGTAAATGCTTCTACTAACCGTGCTGACTGAATTATTTATAGAAAGGAAGAATCAAATGGGATTCATCGAGCCTACCTAATGCATATCCAATGATTCGATCTTCTAAAATTTAAATAACAAAAAAAAAACAAAATGTTGTTCAGTTTAAAAAAGGAACTCCATACAATATCGGTTCCGCTCCGCGATCGTATCGGTAACCCTGACATTACCCTGACGCAGGCGCAGAGCAATGCGATAATGTTCTACAATACCTCACATACAAACTATTAAGCCACTATGTGGTCTAAATTGTTGCAAAAAAGAGCAGGATATCGGTATGTAATGGTATCTCTGTGATCTCACCGCTTTGAGGTAACAAGGTTTTTTTTAATACGAGTAATTTTACAGCCGTAGGATGCTAAATCGTTACTATAATAAGGTGTTAAAAAATTAACTCGACAAACTTTAAGAGGTGCTTTAGACCATCGAACTAAACAACTTTCACTATGGGACCAACTCTGAAATCACGAAAAAAAATCTGCTATTTAATACAAAACTTCAATACCCACTTGACCAAAATGTAGGAAACAGCTGATTTTTTTTCGTGATTTCAGAGTTGGTCCCACAGTGAAAGTTGTTCAGTTTGATGGTCTAAAGCACCTCTTAAAGTTTGTCGGTAAATTTTTAAACACTTTGTACATGCACTGTGTGGCATCGTTCCGCCATTTCCCACAGATGTAGAGGCCTGCTAAGGTTTCCTGGAAGAGTTTGCAGAAAGCGGTAAGAAGGCGGCCTTATCGCTTTCTGCAATATTCTGATTGTATGTTTTGTAGTGTTAATTGTATGTTTTATATAATGTATTTTCTGATTTACAATAAAGTATATATAAATAAATAAAAAAAGCCTAAAATGAAACATGCCGAATAATTACAGGGTGCTTCAAACCAACACCACAGACCTAACTTTACCTACTTGCAGGAAAAGCCTCTTTTGAGGTTCTAAGGGAAATTTCCTGTGCTTCTGAAATGATGGAGCAGGAGAAAGACAAACGTCATTCACTCTACGTCGTAACGAAGTCGAGGGGCAGATTGAAGAGCCGTAACAGTGTCCCCAAGTCGGCCATCCCACTAAATGACGGCAGCTCTGGGGCGGCACGATTAAAACTGCCCCCTCCAGCTGAGTATACTGTGCAGTAAAGCTGTCAGCGGGCCACCAACTACCATGGAAATCTCTTAACCTACTAATCCCGTATTTAAAACTACCTAAAACTAGTTTCAAGCAATCAAATGGCTCTGAGTCTTAACAGTGCGACTGTGGAACCACATCACAAACTATGCCCCACCTCTTGTCGTGCTCTCTGTGCAGAATAACATTTGCGATTCCAAAGTTAACGCCCTCGATCTGGCCGAATTCTGGTCGAAGCTTATATAAAATTAATAAAAGCGAATCAGCGATACGACGAAGAAGATGTTTTTACTTAAAGATTTATCATTTCGTCTCTAGTTTTAATGAAGTACTCTTTATTAAACAAAAGATGTCCGAGTGTAAATTGTTTAAAATCGGCTGTCGCTGAAAACCAGCCCTGGGTCTCTGTCTCGCATAGGGTCATAGCATTAAATTGAGCGATGGCCGTTTTTCGTGGATGTGACGCATATTTTTCCCCAACTTGTTTTTTTTTTTGTGTTTGTGTTCTTTCTTTGCGTCATGTTTACCGAAATAAAAGTACTTTATTTTTTTTAATAATAACAACAATACTTAAATGTATTATGTATCGTTTCCACTATCACTCTTAGGTAAGGTTGGCACAGTAACGAAAGTCAATTAAAACTGTTACTCGTACATCATCTAAATTAACACAAAATTACTCGATACAATGCTTCATGTAAAGAGTTTGTGTTATTTTAATTGGATACCTGCTCCTACTACTTTATATTTTGTTCAATATCTACTTAATTATTATGATTAAAAAAACTGATGTGGTAATCGACTTTCATGGCGGTCTGTACACACGGCTACACATCAAGCTATATATTACCAGTATAAGCTAACTTCTGATTGTGCGAAAAACTTATAACTTACGGTCGTGCGATGTGCCGCCGTGTGTATCTACCCAGCATTTCCAAAGTATATTTATATTCACACCTTTTATTACAAGACATTAAACCAAGCAATAAAAGTATCTTTGGTCCGACAGTGAAAAAAATAAATAAGTAGGTAGACCACATATTGCAAGGTAGCACGTAGGTCCATCTGCTCTGAAATTTTGGCCCTCTGCCATAAAACAATACATGATGTTAATACTTGAACACTTTGTAACTTACTCCCACTTATTATATTATTGAACCTCAAGCTTGGCCGGAAAGTGATGATCTTCGTAACTTGGCTGTAAGTGGATGGACGAGAGACTAAATAAAAGTGTTTTACCAAACCTACTTACAGAAATAAAATCATTTATCATTTAACCTTTTAACCGCCCGCCTTCATAACAGTTGTCGTGCCCCCAGCGCCCGGCACAAGTGATTTGAAAAAAAAATTTTTCGGATAACCTGATAGAGTACAGCGTCATTAATAAAAAAACAGAGTAAACGAGCTGTGGTATTAGGTCGTAAATATACGACTCTGGCGAAATGGACACGAAAATATTTGTCGGATTAATCCGACGTAGGCGGTTAAAGGGTTAAAGAGCGGACATCTCTGGCGTGCAAATGGAAAGGAGTATGTCCTGTCTGCTCCAACAAAGGAGAGCTGTAATAATTATTATAATTGAACTTTAAAACCGTAACTTGGTTTTAACACAATATACTTGCATGAGCATAGCATTTATCAGCATATAATGTTCCAACTGCCAATGGAAAAATCTAGGTCTTTCTTCTTGAAAAAAAATAAATTAAAAAGCCTCCGCTTCTGTTGACATGACGCGGAAGGAATACCTAATGCTGCGACAATAATGGCGGCGGTAGGTTTCAATATCCTTAATCGAATACCTAAATAAACATTAATTTGCCATGACAACATACTCTATTAATTGTTAACCACTCAGCACAAGGATCTTATCCATTATAATTAAGTAAACCTAGAAAATATTCAAACCGGAAGTTCCCTATCTAATATGGAGATACGACGCATTAAAATATTTGATCGATCACTTGAAATAATAATAAACAAGCTTGGCACTCGCCATTCTATTTGTTAATGCTGTACTTGCTGTGATTTTATTAGGTTAAGCCAATGAGTGTATGTGCAAAGGCTTGAGAAAAAAAACAGAACAGCTATAAGTTTGGTGAATTAAAGAAAATCGTGTGCGGTCGGGAGACTTCCGTCAGGAAGACGGAAATCTCCCGACGGCACACGATTTTTTTAGCTCCTTACGCAATACTCGCACGCACGCACACTATTATTTATTATAAAGAGAAAGAGAGAGAGAAAAAGTGTTTTTTAATAATTAAGTACGCAAACATTATCGCAGCCGCCAGCTTGGATTTTCATTTAGATCACATTCTCGGCTACCCTCGAAAACCATGAAATCTACACCCATGATATAAAAAAAAATCGCAGCCGCCATCTTGGATTTTCATTTTGACCTCACTATTGGTTTCAGCACCGTCGAAAACCAAGTAAAAAAAGAAATCGAGAAAGTCGCCTAAACGGGGCATAACGCGTTTTCGTTACGTGACGATTTGTACCAATTTACTGCTACGGTAAGACGCGTTAAATAACATCGTTCCAAAAAAGGACATCTGAAATCCAATGCTTTTTTTATGTTACTGGCTGGTAAGCAACAAGCAGGAAACCCACCTGATGCTATATGTTCTTCGCCCTCTTTGGATATTTGCGTTACCAGTGGCATGACAGTTTCGTTGAAATGCTAGTGCCAAAACGGATGTGTCCCCGATAATCCCATACCCTTCAAACTGCAACACCGCCTAGCATAATCAGCCTATAATGTTCCCAATGCTGGGACACAGGCCTCCTATCTTTGTGAGCCAGTGAACTATAATCTACCACGCAGGCCCAGCCATGCTATTCTCTAAGGATACAGCCTTGCGGGCAGCGCTGTCGCAGCGCTGTCGCGGTGAGTTTGACAGTTGCGACAGCGCTGTCCGCAAGGCTGTATCCTTAGAGAATAGCTCCCCAGTGCGGGTTGGTAGATGTCATGTCACATGTGTTCGAATGTTTGATTCTAAAACATACCGGTTTCCTCACGATCTTTTCCTTCGCCACTTTGAGACCAGTGCAGTGGCGATTAAATATTTTAACACAAAGTAAAGCTCCTATGGAGGTTCAAAACTTCGAACCTACGACCTATAACTTGTAAGTCGCAGCCGTTACCACTGGACCACCAATGCTCTCAACGCCACCTAGCGGGTGAAATTGGTATGGTGGTAGTACTTTCCCAGACCAACTCGTTCACAAAGAAATCTACCCACTAAGCTTATGATAAAGAATCAATGACACGGGACGAGAACGCCAAAACAAAGTAACATAAATGATAAAAGGCTTGATAGAGCTGCTGAAATATATCAAGTCAATTTATTAGGAAAACCCAGTTTCAAGCCTACGTATAATCATTAATTTAAAGCTAGTCGATAAAAATGTAAATGACCCTTTGGGATCGGTCGAATCATGAAAACTTGCTAATCTATACATATAATAAAATCGTAGGAAAGTCAAAACTGTACATTGAATATTTTTTCAAAAGAATACTTGGGGCGTGATCTACAATCGATACCGAAGCCTAAAATATAGTTTTTAGAATTTTTGTCTGTTTGTCTGTTTGTCTGTCCGGGATAAACTCAAAAAGTACTGCATGGATTTACTTCAAATTTTGCATGAATATTACTAAGAGGTCGGGTCAACATATAGGCTACATATTATCACGCTATCACCTACGGGGGAGGAGCAGTGAATCTTTATTTTTCTTACGCATTCTGTGACAGCGTGTAATCTAACGACGCATATTTAAATGTTGTTTTTGAGTAAGCCATGCTATTATCTAGCTTTACATTATAAAAACTACGCCATTTAAGTAACTTGGGCAGAGAAATATAGTTTAATGAATGTTAGTATTATAAAGACAATTTTAAAACAGCGCCATCTATGAGATTTCATAAAAATCAAATCAAGTTACATGTTAACATTTTTTGGAAATTAATAATTTAAATTTGATCATGTTGGCGAGGTAAGTAGTTAGTTATTCTTAAAATTCATAGATGGTGATGTGCATTTTCTTCATAAAAGTTGTATCGTATAGTTCGTTTTGACAAATTCAAGTTCCAACAAAACCCTCAAAATCTTGAGCAGAGTTGAGGAAGACAATTTAAAAAAAATGCGGTGTTAAGTATTACAAAAAAGTTATGTTCATTGATGATGATCATTTCATTTCATGACACACTCGCGGATGCAGTGACAGTCCCAGCCGCATGCGTCATCTGTTTGCCGTCATCTTGGTGTTTTGTGGAGTCGCGAACCCGGTAGCTTTGTGGGAGAAGTATTGCCATCATCTGTCTGAAGATTTTCTACGAGCTTTGAGGCGCGCTACTGGAGACGGAGTCGAAGTAACTGATGAACGCGTGCTGAACACCTGTCTCAGTTCACTTCAATATGTGATCATTTCTATCGGCGGCAATCCACTGATCGAATATGGGTTACCAGCTCCCCAATCATCACCGTATCAAGACCGTGAAAATCTTGAGTATGACGTTGAGACAAATTACGATCCAGGCGAAATGACCACCATACGAAATGACCATGTCGCTTTGTTCTCTTCAGAGCAAAAGCAAATTTATGACACCGTCCTTGAAAGCGTTGGGCAAAACCAGGGTAAAATGTTTTTCTTGGATGCTCCTGGTGGAACAAGAAAAATATTTGTTACCACTGGCATACTTGCAGAGGTCAGGAGGCAAGGCAAAATTGCTATTGCTGTAGCGTCGTCGGGAATCGCTACCACACTGTTTCCGAGTGGCAAGACAGGACATGCCATGTTTAAAATTCCCATCGATTTAGAGAGCGCCGAAACGCCTGTTTGTGGTGTGTCACGTAACAGCGATAAGGGACACGTGCTCAAGGATTGGTCTCTGATCGTATGGGATGAGTGTACGATGGCCAATAGGAAGGCAGTTGAGGCCGTGGACAGAATCCTGCAGGACATCCGCAGGAACGAACATTTGATGGGTGGTGTAACAGTTCTGTTCAGTGGTGATTTTCGGCAAACGCTTCCCGTGGTGACGCGGGGCTCGAGGGCTGACGAGGTGAATGCTTCGTTGAAACGATCTTCGTTGTGGTCACGAGTTCGTACGCTTCGCTTGGCCATTAATATGAGAGCTCGGCTCGGCGGCAATACACGTGCTCAAGAATTCTCCGATGTCCTTCTAAGTCTTGGCGAAGGCACTCTACCAGAAGAGACAGGTGGTGCTTCCAGAGTCTCTCGGTAGAGTGGTATCCAGCTTAGAAGAACTAATTCGCTGTGTATACAGGGACATCAGTCGTATACCACACCAGCAGAATTCTTGGGTGTGTGAGCGGGCCATTTTGATGCCCAAAAATGATCAGGCTGCAGCAATTAACGAATGGATTCTCTCGGAAATTGAGGGGAATAAAGTGGTCTACACCTCGATAAACACTGTTGTCGAGCAAGATGACGCCACACATTATCCCGTGGAATTTCTGAGCTCCCCGTCAGCAAGTGGACTTCCAGCGCATACCATCAAGCTGAAGCTCGGTGTTCCGATTATGCTTCTTCGGAACCTATCTCCTCCGAAGTTGTGTTAACCGCCTTAAAGTCATCTCGCTTCACAGACACACCATTGAGGCGGAAATTCTTACGGGTTGTGGCGTCGGCGAGGCAGTATTTATACCACGCATTCCCCTAATACCTCATAACTTCCTGTTCCAGTTCAAGCGCGTACAGTTCCCCGTAAGTGTTTGCTTCGCGATGACCATCAATTAGTCGCAGGGCAGCGGGTGTCGACCTCAGGACGAGTTGCTTCTCACACGGGTAACTGTACGTCGCTTGCTCCCGCGTCACCAGTCCTGACTCTCTTTACATTTTGGCTCCTGGCAGCATAACTACCAACGTAGTTTATAGGGAAGTGTTGTAAAGTATGATACCTTTGTACGTATTTTTACTCTTTTGTGTCCTGGAATGTATTCCTGCATTATTTTCTCTATTTCCTTCAGTCACATCTTATGACTGAACTCAGCAGGATTCCCATATAACTCTCTTCACTTGCTTCGCTAGCAAAAAAAACTTATATTTTAATGCTATTTTAAAAGTTGTGTACTTATAATGCTATAGCGACACTAGCATCTTAGGTATTTTTGGTGCTGTAGAGCATGCACGCAGACGACGTCGCGGGCAGCAGCTAGTTACTTAATAAATTATGTAAAAACCTTGATAGTGTTGTTTACTTAATTAAATACCATAGATTGATTACTTTAGAACAATGGCTGTTACAAAAACATTTAAAAATACTATTTTAATTTAATTATTAATAGGCTTTTTCTATTGGCAACCCGGTCCAATGGCACAATGATGCCACAGACAAACTGTGAAAATGGTTTTGTTTTATTAATAACTAGCTGCGCCCCGCGGTTTCACCCGTGTAAGTTTCGATCCCGTGGGAATATCGGGATGAAAAGTATCCTATGTGTTATTCTGATGTATAAGCTATATTACTGTACAGTTTCATCAAAATCAGTTCAGTAGTTTTTACGTGAAAGAGTAACAAACATCCATCCTCACAAACTTTCGCATTTATAATATTACTAGCTGCGCCCCGCGGTTTCACCCGCGTAAGTTTCGATCCCGTGGGAATATCGGGATAAAAAGTATCCTATGTGTTATTCTGATGTATAAGCTATATTACTGTAAAGTTTCATCAAAATCCGTTCAGTAGTTTTCGCGTGAAAGAGTAACAAACATCCATACATCCATACATACAAACTTTCGCATTTATAATATTAGTAGGACTAGCAGAGCCAGCGAACTTCGTACCGCCTAAGAATATGAATTATCTTCATTTTTTTTCGTGAATTTTCCCATATTTTATTAGTTATTCTGCTATTCGGGGCGGAGACAAATTTAACAAATCAAAGATTATAAATGGTGTAACTAAACCGACTTTGTTTTATTTATTTATTAGATACCTAATAGATTTTGTAGAACCTTTTATTAATTGTGCGCGTGGAACTCCCTAGACGGGTTAAATATGAACAAAGGCACTGGGCTTTTGTTCATATTTAACCCGTCTGCCTTCAAAGCAAGAGTGAACAGGGCACGCATGGTCTATCATAGACCTCATCCAAAGCTTTTGATCAGGCGTGATTGACGCCAAGAGCAGGCCAATTCAGCAATAAAAAATAGGGTAAGTACTGAGGATACATTATTAGGGTAAAGTTAGGTTAATTCATTGTTTTAAGCAAATTGACTACCAACTCAAATTGTCCGTTTATTCAAATCAAAACTGTCATTCTTTGACAGTTCTATGACATGGTAAATTGACATACGGAGTCAATTTACTTTACCTACAATTGATTTCCCTGACTGTACATAACGCTATGTCACTTGTTATATCTTTACGATCGTCGCTGTAAATAAAAACGAAACACGTAGAATTTCGACATATCACACAAACGGGCAGCAGTGTTGGTAACCCACATAAATTAAAACATCGTAAAATATTCGCAAGATAATCCCTTGAATAATGATTTCCTTTTGATGAAGATACCTTTAAATCTCATGCAATGTCATATTTATCACAGATTATTAAACGAGACATCGTGGACCCAGGCGGGGCAGATATGACTAATGAGTTTTGCTTAAATTACAACATACCTAACCAGGTCCATCAATCACGGTACAAACGTCATTTGCCTAACCTTTCAACCACCACCAACCAACTATGTTGGGGTCGGCCTCCAGTCTAATCTGTATTTTATATCGAGCGACTGCAATCCCGACCTCCAGTCACTGGGTAAGGTACCAAAGTAAGACTGGTCGTCATAATTTCGGGTTCCTGACTACCCATAACGACTGTCAAAAACCTACAAATTACAGCCAGGACCAAGAGCCACGAAGCCCATCATGCAAGGATGGGCGTCCATCCACGGCCTGACCTCAGCAAACGTTGTTTAACCTTGAAGATTGACCCGTGCGGCTGTTATTATTTAGCCATGAACCCCTCACTATACAAATATACTCGTACACCTCATAGTACAATACAAATAGTCTCATGAAAATCGACCAGAAAAATTAGAAAAACATATAAGTAAACATAAATCTATTGTAAAACGTATGTCTGTTTGACTGTGTTTTACTCTCTGTCTGCTTGTTACAGCAGGAGTGAAGGTTATTTTGTCAATAAGCTCTGGTAATGTGATGCGTCCTCAGTATCACCTCAATGAAATAATATTGTTTTTCACATCAACGTTGACTGAGTCGCGGGCATTTTGTATTTGTACTGTTTTCAGACTTCAACGCGGACTGAAATACGAAAATTAATTAATATTTAGACTATAAAATATATATAATATAAAATAAAATGTCGTTTACCGGGAAAAAATACAGAAGAATCCGTTCTGAAAATGTCGAGGAGTTAGTCAATGCGACCAGTGAGTGATATTTTATTAGAGCTGATCTGTTAATCATGCGCAAACATGGTGTACTGCGGTTGGTCTTATGATCACCATTATAATATTAAATTAAAACGTGCGGAAAACGCGCGTTGTTTATATTTTTCTTAACTTTGGTGTGAAGCGATGATCTTCTTATTTATTATTGTTTTCTTCTAGATTCAAATGATTACCTGATCAAGATGTTAACAGCCAAAGCGCCAATATTTTCGTTTACGCGCATCGGTGACGCTGGACATGCAAACCAGAACCTTGTCGCATGTGTTCAAGTTGGGAGAGGAAACTGAGGTGGAGAGAAGAGGTGGATCCAAGGTATCTGGAGTATGTTCAGTCTTTGGATGATAATACCGTTGCCGAGTGCCGCTCGTGTATATGCACACTAACGTATCTAAAGAGTGATCCATGCCATGTCCAGATTACGTTTCATCTCATAATATGTAATAAATTCGACACCTCCATGCAATAACATCGTAACTCACTTTTTGTGATTTTACAGGAGAGCGATTTTAAAGTTTGAAAAATTATAGCAAACTCAAAACACCCCGTACAATTTTTGAAGCTGGCTCTATTTAATAAAGTTTAGGCGGACTATAAATAGATATGGTTAAGTTGTAAAATAAAAATTGTTTTCATGGATTTTCATGACTTACGTGAAAAACAAAACAGTGAAATGACATATAAATTACGAGGAAAAACATTGTATGTCTGAGCTACAATTTAGTTTTTTTGCAGTTTAATTTATTTTTGTGGTCAGATAATTGTAACTCCAAGGTGTTAAGTTACATATTTTTAGAAACATAAGGGAATAGAATTACAATGATAATACAGAAAAAATGCATTTTTTTTTACATAACAATGCCGTTGTAACTCAATTTTTGGAAAAAAGTGAGTTACGATGTTATTGCATGGAGGTGTCGAATTGCCAGTCAACTGTCTAGAATTACTGATCCATTATAACTGCCTAGATAACCAGGCGATACGTAACATAACAAGTTTATAACAACTGTTCTGTAAATAACCCATGATTGGACGAATTTGACAGTGAATGTCTGTATACGCTCGCTAAGTCGGCACGCGATTGGCTGTGCCGTACCCACGAGCTGCAAAAAATTATGGCGCCAAAGCGACAAGTGCGCCATCTAGAAAAGGATGCGACAACGCGCAGCGCCGTTTAGTCTGTCGTCGCCGCTAACCCAATAAACTTTTTAATTTTTGACTCCGTGAGTGAAAATTGATAAAACAAGGACAAATTGTGCATCACCGTGTGGTGTTATTCGTGCCAGTCTCCATGATCGTCGGTCCACTCAAAAGACCACCGATTAATAAATTGTGAAGTCACGTCGCAGCAATAAGAAAGGTGAGTCGTACTCAGATTTTTTGCTGTGAATTTGTTCCTTGATTGGGTGAACGGTGAACGCCGTTCGAACAGAACTACCTAATTTCATTATTCTAAAACCAGCGTAATCTTACAGTCCACTCCTCTATTCCACATTCTGGTCCATTCGAGCACGGATTCTGGTCATTCCAGCCCGTATTTCTTAATTTCATTTTTCTAAAATCACGCGTCCAAAATGGCGGAAGTTTTAGAAACAAAACGTAAAATCTTAATAGTTAGAAAGCAATATTTATTTACGAAAATACAAAAGCTTTATGACTATTCCAAAAAGTTGGGAACAGATTCAGAAACATTACAATTGTTTACGGTATTATTGTCGGAAATGGAAAGTGTTCGTGCGAAGTTTGAATCCACCATATTTGATTTGTACGAAATAGAAGTGCAAATAAAACCTACTGCAAAAATGTCTATTAGTGAACTTGAAACATTTGACGAAATGTATAATGCATGTCAGTTAATCGCTAGTAAATATTCTAAATCAGAATCTGATTTCTATACTGCGTCAGACAAAAATGATGCAGTAGTACCTGCACCCGCATTACCAAAGATAACATTATTTCAGTTTGACGGAGAAGTTGAAAATTGGATAACTTTTTATGACACGTTTTCATCATTAGTTCACAATAGAAATTTCTCAGACATCGATAAATTCCATTATTTACTTTCATGCGTCAAAGGTCCTGCTTTAAATATCGTTAAAAATCTACCTATCACTGCCGCTAATTACAAATTAGTTTGGCAAAATTTAGTTGATAAATATCACGACCACAGAACACTAGCATGTAGGTATTTCGATAAAATGTTCAACTTTGCACCATTAACTAAAGATACTACGTCGAACTTAACTTCATTTATAGAAACCTTTGATTATTCTCTTAAAGCGATTCAAGCATTGAAAATTAATAACCTAGACGATTTTTTATTGTGTCATTTAGCATTACAACGACTCGACCCTCATACGCGAAAATTATTCGAAGAATGCCGTGATCAAAAGTTGATACCTACGTTCGCAGAACTAATAGCGTTTGTAAACAAACAAATTAAAGTGCTGGAACACACTTTTACAGATAGCGCCTCGAATAACACGTCGAAGTCTAATAGTAATAATACACAAAATAAAAACCAAATTAAATCTTCGTCGAAGTCAGTTCTTAATACGGCACGAACTCCGCACAATAATAATAACCGCAATAATAATAACTCAAATTTGACTTGCGTGATTTGTAAACAAAATCATATGATTTATCGATGTGAACAATTTCGTAAATTGTCTGTTGATGAAAGAATGAGCCGAGTTCATTCACTAAAACTATGTCATAATTGTCTTAAATCTGATCATCAGTCTAATACTTGTAAAAGTACAGACGCCAGCAGGTCAACCTACCCCAATCTGTCAAAATTCTTTGATAGATTTTCAACTTTAGCACAAAGGAATAAAGTTCATATTCAATTGGGAAAATCTGACAGATTGGGGTAGCTTGATGTGCTGGCCACCGTACAATGACTTGCGGAGTGTGCGCATCATCGCATCATTATTTATTACATTGAGCTATATAACTAGAGAAGCAAACCTCAATAAAATGTGTCAAAAAAGTGTAGCCACTTTATAAACGCGACGACGTAGCTTTGAAACCACTAAACATTTAAAAGTAAACATATATCTGTCTCACTTACACACGTTGTAAGAATAATACCGTCGCTTAGATTAGACAAAGACCGCAATATAAACATGCAATGACGGGATGGGGTTGCCTACCCATGCGAAATTTTACCCAACATTTTAAGCCATAAAAAGCGTTTTAGGTTAAGTTAAATTATTTTTTTAATATTTGAATTACGTATTTCTTATTGGATGTGTAATAGAAGTTTATAAATAATGAAAATAATTAAGACATTTTCTTTTTGAATATGTTTTCTTTATTATTAATGAAATTGAATGATTTAGTAGGTAGCCAGTCAGTCTCTTTTCTCAGCAATCGGATTATTTCCACCCATTTTTCACGGCGTGCTGCATCTTTAGGCACCCTGCTAAGTTGTTATTATTAAAAAAATATTTAAAATCACTTAATCCATAAATTAAAAACTCCCACTAATGTGGGAAACTAAAACTAAGTTTTTAGTGGTAACACTGAACCTAATTTACAAAATTCTACATTTTATCGCGTTTTTACGTTGGTAAAAACACAGAGACAATTAATTTACGTGTGGAAAGTAATTCCGGTTAATTTATTATGTTTTTGTGATCTTGAATCACACTCTTTCGCGATATTTTTTGTCGTATGTCATTCGGTTGACTTCGGTTGGCGTCACACAGAGCACTGAACTGACGTTAGCTACGCTGATGGCTGTAGCCATCAGACTAGTGGCAACGCCTTGGTGCGGTAATTGCTAATCTAGTGTAACATATATATCAATGATTTATTACATAAAGATAACGCGAAGGAAGAAAGCGCGGGAATGTCGTCCGTGACGAACTCCCTAAACGTGCAGCCGTCTCTTTCGCACCCGCAGCAAGCGTTAGTGTCGTCTCACTTCGTAAGTGATACAACACATGCACCCACACAGCAAGCATTATTTAGTAATAACTGCGAATATGGAGTAGTCTTAGGTACTACACTTACGCATGTTATTGACTGTGTTGGTCAATATCAAGATTGCCGTGCAGTCATTGATTCAGGCGCTCAGAGTTCTTTTATAACCACTGAATGTGCTCAGAAACTAGGATTACAACGTAAAAAATGTCCTTTCACCATTCACGGGATAGGTGGGGGCATAGTTAAAAATCAAGGCATGGTTACTTGTATATTAAAACCAAGACATGCGAAGGGTCCCACATTTAGTGTTAATTTAGTAGTTATTTCTAAGGTGTCCGCTGATATGCCTAATATCTCTTTCACAGATAATGTCATTAACGAATATGACACTTATAAGTTAGCGGATCCACTTTTTTTTAAGCGTTCGCGAATAGATATTTTGTTAGGTAACGACATAGTGCCAGATATCATTAGAGATAAACCATTAGTAATTAAGAATGGTATTCCGAGTGTTATTAAAACAGTTTTTGGTTATGTTATTAGCGGAAAATTATATCCACATAATAATAATAGTTCGCAAAATCTTAATTTATCGGTTTCATATAACGAAGAACAGTCGATTGAGAAAACTTTACGCAGTTTTTGGGAAATTGAGGAAGTGCCGTGCACACCTTCAATAAATCCAATGGATCAATTAGCCGAGGAGATATTCTCTAGTGAACATACTCGAGAGTCGAACGGGCAATACGTAGTGCCGCTGCCTTTTGCGCCTGAACACTCGCCTCTAGGTGCAACACGCACTGTGGCTGAGCGCCGGTTATTGTACACGGAACGCAAACTCGCGCGTACTACGGATTTAAATAAAAAGTATAAGGAATTTATGCGAGAATACGAAGACCTCGGTCATATGGAACTTTATCAGGGTGACAAGCCTAGTAAATACATTATCCCACATCACAGTATTTTGCGACCTACTAGTACCTCCACCCCTTTACGTGTAGTGTTTGACGCGTCCGCGAAGAGTAGCAATAATGTTTCTTTGAATGATATACTATTAGTCGGCCCTAAGTTGTATCCGGATATTGCGGCAATCATTTTGAAATTTCGGCTATTTGAATATTGTCTAGTAAGTGATGTTTGTAAAATGTATCGTGCTATCGCATTAAGAAAAGAAGATCGCTTGTATCAACACATTTTATATCGGGAATCGCCTAACGATCCAATTAAATTATACGAATTAAAAACCGTAACGTACGGACTTAGTTGTTCACCGTTCTTAGCAATTCGGACGCTACTTCAGTTAGCTAACGATGAAGGAAAACGTTTTTCATTCGCTGCTCAGGTCCTCCGTGAGGGAGTGTACATGGACGATATTCTATATTCATGTAACACTTTTGAGCAAGCTTGCTTAGTACAGGATCAATTAATTGGTATTTTTGAAAGTGCCAACTTTACTTTAAAAAAGTGGATGAGTAACAGTGAGCAGTTACTACAACGCGTCCCCTCAGAAAATAGGGAAAATTCCGTAACATTCGTTAGAGATGAAAACGATAGTACCATTAAGGTTTTAGGTCTTAAATGGATTCCAAAATCCGATAATTTTGTTTTTTCGGTTAATTTAACAGACAACGAGTCAACCAAACGATCAGTACTAAAATTGCTAGCGTCGATTTATGATCCCGTGGGTTTTATCGCACCATGCACTTTTGTGGCGAAGCAGATCATGCAAGAACTGTGGAAGCTAGGCATTGGTTGGGACGAAAAGTTGCCCGATAACATTAAAAAATCGTGGCAAAATTTTATTTTGGAACTTCCTCTGTTAAAGGAATTACGTATAGAGCGTCATATGCTATTACCAAAGGAGACGGAATGCGACTTAGTTGGATTTTGTGATGCTTCATTGCGTGGCTATGCAGCATGCGTGTATGTTATCAGCCGCAATCAAAAGGGTAACGTAAAGGTTCGTCTTGTGACCGCGAAGTCTAAAGTCGCACCAATAAAACCAGTCACGATTCCTCGGTTGGAGTTAATGGGTGCTGTTTTGTTAAGCACGTTAATAAAGTTCGTAATTGACACATTTACTCGCGTTAAAATTAATAGAATAATAGCAGCTTCAGACTCGACAGTCGTACTGTCGTGGCTTCAAACGGAACCTTATAAACTAAAAACCTTTGTCAGTCATCGCATTACGAAAATTATTGAGGTTTTACCGCCTCATTTTTGGCGGCATGTGTGTAGTGAAAATAATTTAGCCGATATTTGTTCTCGCGGAGCGTCTCCGGAACAACTTGTCAGTTGTAATCAACGTTGGTTACAGGGCACTGATTGGATGTATCAAAATTATACCGATTGGCCCCTGACTGTGTTTGTTAATGAGAGTAATAATAAAGTACCGGAATTAAAAGCGTCTGTTAATTTCTTGACTGAACATAAAAATAATGATAATTTTAATGAATCTAAAACAGAATTTTGTGAAAGAATCTTTCAACAGTTTTCATCCTTTTCCAAATTGCAAAGATCGTTTGCTTGGATTTTAAGATTTCGACAAAAAAATAGTGACACTAACCACAAATCGGGAGTATTATCCACCTTCGAATTAAACGAAGCTCAGGATAAATTGATAAAATTAGTTCAAAATGCTTATTTTGAAGCGGAATTAAAATTAATTAAAGATAAGAAACACGTTTCATCTTTACGAAAATTATCTCCATTTATTGATTCCAACGACTTCCTCAGGGTAGGGGGTCGCATCAGTCATTCCGAACTCCCGTATAATTCTAAACATCCGCGGCTTCTTCCGAAACACAGTTTATTTACCAAACTATTAATCAGTTATTTACATAAAAAATATTTACATGTAGGACCACGAACATTGCAAAGTATAATCAATGAAAATTTTTGGATATTGTCTGCTCGTAGCGTCATAAGATCCGTTTTATCTAAGTGCAAAACGTGTTTTAAATGTAAACCATCTTTACTGCAACCCGAAATGGCACCTTTGCCACCAACTCGGTTGATACCTATTAAGGTATTTTCTAACGTCGGAGTTGACCTCGGAGGTCCATTTTTAATTAAAGAGAGCTTACGTCGCAATGCTAAAGTGACGAAGGCGTATTTAGCACTGTTTGTCTGCTTTTCAACAAAAGCAGTACATCTGGAAGTGTTATCGTCTCTCTCCACAGACTGTTTCCTTGCGTGCTTAGACAGATTCGTAGCTCGTAGAGGTCTATGCGCTGTTCTCTACTCTGACTGTGGTACTAATTTTATTGGTGCAAGTAAACATCTGTCTGAAATAAAAAGGTTCCTACGTGAGAGTCAAGATGACATTTCGGATGGCTGCTCTAAAAGACAGATTGATTGGAAATTTAATATCCCCAGCGCTCCACATATGGGTGGTCTCTGGGAAGCGGGCATAAAGTCCGCAAAATATCATTTAGTGCGAAGTGTAGGGGAAAAGTCGTTAACGTTTGAGGAACTTTCTACGATATTTTGTAAGGCGGAAGCCATTTTAAATTCGCGGCCCTTGTGCCCTTTACCTGCTAGCGATAATCCCAACGAATTTAATGTTTTAACCGCCGGACACTTTCTCATTGGCCGTAGCTTGACCTCTATCCCCGAATACAACGTTCAAGAGATAAACATTCACCGATTGTCACGTTGGCAGTATATTCAGAGGTGTTCTCAACTTTTCTGGAAACGTTGGAGTCATGAATATTTAAACACTCTTCAGCAGAAAGCTAAGTGGTTTACGTCTTCCTCTAACCCAAAGGTTGGAGATTTAGTGATCATAAAAACTGATAATGTTCCCTCCTGTAATTGGCCTCTTGGCAAAATAGAAAAATTACACCCAGGTCCCGACGGTATAGTTAGGTGTGTGACGCTGCGCACTGAAAAAAGTGTCTTACAAAGACCAACTAATAAACTCTGCCTATTACCTTATACCAACTAGATTCAAACAAAACGTTTTTGTTAGATAGGTACCTAGTTTAGTGTTTATTTTAGGGATTTCTTAAATTTTTATAGGTAATAAGGTAATCTTAGTTCTCTGAAACCATCATTATGGTTTCGGTAGGGGGTATGTTCTGTAAATAACCCATGATTGGACGAATTTGACAGTGAATGTCTGTATACGCTCGCTAAGTCGGCACGCGATTGGCTGTGCCGTACCCACGAGCTGCAAAAAATTATGGCGCCAAAGCGACAAGTGCGCCATCTAGAAAAGGATGCGACAACGCGCAGCGCCGTTTAGTCTGTCGTCGCCGCTAACCCAATAAACTTTTTAATTTTTGACTCCGTGAGTGAAAATTGATAAAACAAGGACAAATTGTGCATCACCGTGTGGTGTTATTCGTGCCAGTCTCCATGATCGTCGGTCCACTCAAAAGACCACCGATTAATAAATTGTGAAGTCACGTCGCAGCAATAAGAAAGGTGAGTCGTACTCAGATTTTTTGCTGTGAATTTGTTCCTTGATTGGGTGAACGGTGAACGCCGTTCGAACAGAACTACCTAATTTCATTATTCTAAAACCAGCGTAATCTTACAGTCCACTCCTCTATTCCACAACAACTAATGCACATCTACGATTTTTAAAAGAAATAAATTGTAGTACAGCATTGCAGCAGCTTGAATTTGTGCCCGGTTGATGGCAATAGACTCGCCGTCTATGACATGGGACTTAAACATAGACTAAGTATACAAATTGGCGAAGTATAGATGTACTGTAAGGACACCCCTGCCAACCCTTCGAGGAATCAAAGCGTGGTGTTATGTCCAGTCAGCCCCAAAAGATATTTACACGGAGAAGGAACCATTTTATTGTCTACAGCCATTGTAATGCATAACATCGTATCCAGATACAAAACATACTACATAATGTATTTTACCAAAAAAAGGAAACATTTTGTCCCAAAACATTTACACGAGCAAGTGCTATGTCATGACATACGGTAGAGGGTTGCGGCCAATTCGTTATGATTATAGTTTGGGTGGTGAAATAATTACTCGTGTCATCAACATAAAGGATTTGGGAGTGACTTTTGACCGCTGTCTGACTTTTAGAGATCACGTTTCTGCCCTAGCGAAGGAATCTTTCAGGCGCTTGGGATTTGTTTTGAGAAATTCTCGAGACTTTCGCAACCCAAATGTTATTAGACTGTTGTACAGAGGCCAGCACATCAAGCTACCCCAATCTGTCAGATTTTCCCAACTGATTAAGAACCTTATTCCTTTGTGCTAACGTTGAAAATCTATCAAAGAAATTTGACAGATTGGGGTAGGTTGACCTGCTGGCGTCTGTACACCGCTTTGGTTCGAAGCAAACTCGAGTCCAGCGCCTGTGTTTGGCACCCCTATAACGCGGCCCAAACATTGATGCTGAAAAAAGTACAGAAAACTTTTTTAAGATGCCTCTTCCAAAGGTTATACCATTTCTTTCCCTATATGTACCCTACCAACTATCTTTTTGGACGTTGGGCTTTAACTCGTTGGAGGTAAGAAGAGGCTTTGATCAGCTCACGGTAGCCTGTAAGACCTTACTGGGACGTATCGACTGCCCAGAGCTCCATGGCCTTTTCTGCCGACTATTTGTGCCCGACAGATACATCGGACACCGTCAGAGCCGCCGGCACAATCTGTTTGCGCAACTGCCATGTAAAACTGTAGCCAGAGCCGAATCCCCAGTCTGTCGTACTCTAAAGGTGCTAAATGCCCTTCTGACTGCCAACCCTGAATGTGATATATTTGCGGATGAATGGAGTAAAATTATGCGTATATGTTTGGTGTTCTGTGAGAGAAAGTATGTAAGAGAGTCCACTGTGCCATGTTAGTTTTAAATTAAACTATATTTAACATAATTATTGCCAACGTAAATTGTCTCTATGTTAATTAATGTAATTGGTGTTGTACCGTTTTAATTAACTATAAATAAATCTATACACCCTAAGATGGCAATTAAGTATACATTCGGCCAAAACTTGGCTACGAGCTTGGCACCTTCAGTAGCGTCCATCAACTCCTGTAGCGTGCAGACAACAGGACGCACATTTTTTTTTTTTGTGTGAATCTTCAAATGACCCCTCCCGCTCTGGGTGGAGCAGAAGGAAGTGTCAGACTCTTACTGACTAAAATCCATCCGTGTTCCTTCCTTATCCCTTTATGTTCCGGGGTACCGGTAACCCTTTCGGACAATCCCACTGCCCAACAGGACGCGCTGGACACGATATAAAGTGTCCCATTGTTTGTGGGGCAGCATTTACCCCCTACTTACCAATGGTAAGTTAGTATATATCTAATTAATGTATTGTTTTATTTATTAACAGACTATCAGAATGGACGGCTCAGATATTGTGGCAACAGTATACAATGAGGAAGTTGAATGAAACGACCTACTGTTGCGGTACAATTCGTAATGTTAAATATTATTATTATTATATGTATAAGGTGTTTCAAAACTAACCCTATAAAATTTAATATGTGCTTTATACCATCAAATTGAACAACTTTCACTATGGGACCAACTCTGAAATCACGAAAAAAATCAACTGTTTAATACAAAAGTTCAATACCTACTTAACCAAAAAATATGTGAAACAGCTGATTTTTTTTCGTGATTTCAGAGTTGGTCCCATAGTGAAAGTTGTTCAGTTCGATGGTCTACAGCACCTCTTAAAGTTTGTAGGGTTAATTTTGAAACACCTTACACAGGGGGTCCCTGGAAGTATGGATCAAATCGAATAGGGGCGTGGGCAAGGTCATTTCCAAACTTTTTAACACTGAGAATTTCGGTGAATTTTTTACGGTTCAAAAAATTTGACCAATTTTTTTTTTTGTTTTAATCAATTCGCTTAGTGCTCAATGAAAAAAATATTTTAAAAATATCAGGGCTATCTAAAAAAATTATTGACAGTCCTGTAGATTTTTTAATGATTTTTTTCTTTGAGCATTATGCGAAGTAATTAAAAAAAAATACAATAGTTACTTGGCAGTTTAAGTTACTTATATTTAAATTACTTATTAGCTAATAGGCTAGAATACAATGTGAATAAAGTACCACCGACTATGATACTTTATAAAAAATAAAAATAATCCCATAATGGATAAAATATACATAGCAACGATGATACAGCAATCTAGCGTCGAATCTTATCGCAGTGACTTGGCAAATACGTGAACTATCTCGATAAAAATACGAAAAAACAATATTACTACATTTCAGATTAAATAAAACTTGTAAAATGTCGTTCTCCGGGAAGAAATACAGAAGGATCCGTTCTGAAAATGTCGAAGAATTAATCAATGCGACCAGTGAGTGATATTTTATTTGTGTTCTTCAGTTTGTAAGAGTGCAAATGTGTTGAAAATTTGAAACGCACGTGTGCAAGTCAGCTGGTGTGATGGTGTGGTCTTGTGATTATTGTGATCTGCTCAAAATATGTTACATGTGGTGATGGTGTTTGCAATCGCTCATTATTCATGGGTTTTTCCAATAATTCTTAGAGAAAAGTCGTTTTCGTATTTTGAGATTGGTGAGAGCAGTATTTTAAGACCAACAGGATCTAAGATATTTTCACGGTAAGGTGAGCTAAAAATCTCAATATTTTTCTTTCTCAAAATAACTATTTTACTTACCGTAAAACATTATACAGTAATAGTTATAGAGTTTACATTATATTTACCCCACTAATGTCTCTTGTCTATAAATTATGAAAATAAACGTTCTGTTATCACATTGCAACAATGAAGATTTTACTAAGCCTTTACTTTTAATAAAATAAATAATGTTGTCGATGGAAAAAACTGCAAATTAGTCCAGTTATTGTTGTTAGTCCTTAGACTAGCTGACCCGACAGACGTTGCCCTGTGCAATGTTCAAAAGGAACTTTCAGTTTTCCCGAAATTTTCCATTTATCGGGCAACTTTAAAGTTTTTGTTTCTCTAAATACCCTTTCTATTCTATTATTACTATTACGAATATTAAAAATAACCGAATCGGTCCAGCTGTTCCCAAGTTATGCGGTTACTAACGAACGGCATATAATTTTATATTTCGAATACTTTGTGCAACAAAATTGATCCCGAAAGTCGTTTTAAAACAAAAACTACAGACTACTTATTCTTCGTAATAATAATAATATCTTTAATCAACAAGTAACAGGACTCGACTCGGTGTGAGAGTTTTCCATTTGGAATTTCTTAGTAACAGTCCGGAGTTTGGAAGTCCCCGTGCCTCGGAAAGCACGTAAAGCCGTTGGTCCTGCGCCTGATCTCTCTCCGTTCGTGTCGGATTGCCGTCCCATCGGACTATGAGAGTAAAGGAACAGAGAGTGCACCTGTGTTTGCGCACACACTTGTGCACTATAATATCTCCTGCGTACTCGGCTAATCTCCGTTAAGATTGGCCACCGTGACCGAAATCGGTCGGGGAGGCTATTATTATTAACAGGACTCGGTTGTGTTTGTAACAATATTCCTTACCCCTATGTTAGTATTCCTATTCTAATCACTTAGCCTAAAACCATGAATATACGTGAATCACTGCCACACGCCTAACAACGAAGTGGGCAGCTTGCAACGGCGACCCACATATAAACAATCGAGTCTGCTCGCCGCACAGCGCAGTAATGTGGAAGTATCCAAAATATTGGATTCTGTATAATGATAAGTACCTATACTTTTACAGTTAACCAATTAACTAACCCAAATTGAACTTTGAGAGAAGATGAACAGAGCGGCAATTCTCGTAATTTAAGAACGTTCAGTCTGAATCTGTCAAAAATTCAGATTTTTAACGTTTATAGGTAATTACGAGAATTTGCCTTCTGATATCCGCTTATGATTTCATTCATGGTCCATGACTAACAATCGACCTCCATAAGCCTGCTTTGCATGTAGAAACACCTTCAGAAACCCACAATTCTAAGAAAATGGAGTGGTTTTCCTTTAACATTATTTAACCGCGAGCATATACATATGTAGATCAAAAGCTGTAACTGTCTTTTTTCACCTCTAAGCTTCAAAAACATATTAGATAAACTGTCATATTATTATCGTTATCATAAATCGTCCAAAAAAATGATTATGAGAAATATGCTTTATGATTAAGTTGGGCACATATAGCTGCATGAATACATAGAATCGTTTTTGTAGCTGCTTCCCACCCTCATTCCTCATCAGCTGGTGTATTCTGTAAAAATCTCGGTGGAAAAAATCGGTGAAGTAAGCTTAAATTGAGTCAATAGAGTCAATCCCCCCTCCCCTAGCATCAGGTTGGAATGACAGTTCACTTCAAATTCACGGTTCACCTTAGTTTTCACGGTGAATTTTTTTTCACATAATAATATATCAGACACTTCACTCGAGTGAAAGTTCATTGTTGCTTCAAGGTTACACATGTTCACACGACACCGAATCATCATCATCTGCTACTTTCATTTCATTTTTCAATCATTCGGCGTGTAAAAAATGCCGAGTGCCGATTCCAACATCGTTGGATCGATTCACTAATGAATTTATTTTTCACTTTTGATTAATTTTGTGTTCAGATTTCCAGTGAAAGATGCCGAATAAAAGACAAAAAATAACAAGAAGTGAAGTATGATATCGGCTTTAGCGATAAATCATAGTCGAAGAGCTATGTACTATTCATATTTGGGATATTTTTACACCTAAATTTCTTCTTTTTTCTCATGTGAATGTACTTCCTTCTTCTAGATTCAAACAAGAACTTAATGAGTATGTTAACAAGCAACGCGCCAATCTTCTCGTTCACGCGCATAGATGAGAACACGTTTAACTACACACTGCAAATGCAAACTGGAACTATGTCACATGACTTCAAATTGGGAGAAGAAACCGAGATGGAGAGGAGAGACGGATCCAAGGTAACTAGGATCAATAGCTTGCCATAAAGCCAGGGTGGAGGGCGGGACATTTTCGTTAGTTATTAAAAAAAAATCTGCTGTTTACTACAAAAGTACAACCTTTGTGCTCATTAGTTCCTTGAATTTTTGGATCAGTAGTTCCTTTGCAAAAGCTAAAAGAACTACTAAGACTAGATTACCAAGTTGAGAAAAATGTATGGAGAAGATTTTTTTTGACGAAATTTTTTATCGAAATTTTTGACATGATTCTGGATAGGTATCCAGAATCATGTACTGAACCCATGGTAAAAGGTTGTATATCGAAGTTTGTGACACCCTGTATTGTGCAGGGTCACGAGAGAATAACTACTACTACGGTGTCTACCATTTTGTTTCTCATACATAAGGGCTAGACATATGGGCAGAGGTTAATAGTACAGACGCCAGCATATCAAGCTACATCAATCTGTGAAATGTCTTTAATAGATTTACAACTTTATCGCTAAAGCATAAGGTTCAAAGTTGATTGGAGAAATTTGACAGTTTCGGGTAGCACATTTCGCCAATAGGGGACGAGCATATTTCCACCAACCGGGAACTAAACCCGACTCCGGCCTGCTACTCAAAAATTCCTGATGGAAAAACACAGTAAATCTTTGCCCGACCTGCTCTTCTCATGCTAGGTGAAAATACTACGTAAGCCAAGGGGAATGAGAGACAGGATACCAAAATGTATAAAATCTACCTACTATCCTGTTTTATTAGGTAATGTCAACTGGTAGCTGTCAAAAACAGGAAAAGGTAAGGACTTACAAAACTCCACAAACACGACGTGGTGGTCTGTGGTCTTTATAACCACTTTAATATTTGAGACCACACGTATGTTATGTGCAAGAGAACACCCACAATAATGAACCCTTATGTATTTCAAGGTTAAACTCACATACACATTGGAGAGCGATAATGTATTAAAACAAGTGATTATACCAGGAGGAGGGAGGGTTGCATACTTCAGGCGAGAATTCGGTGACAATGGGGCTAAAATGGTAAGTTTTCTATGTAAAGTATTTGAATAATCACTTTTTAGTACAATAAAGAAAACAAGATTTCACAGGGCACATGAAAACAACTCAAAACAACACTAAACACGCGAATGTAGAAAACAGTAAGGAATATTTTTATTCATTAAAACCTTTTTAGGTGTTCTTTAGAAAGGCAATAACACACTGGTCAGAAGACGACGAAAAAATTTTAAAAGCCATTAAAGTTTTCTTTTTATTTCTTTCTTTTCTTTTTCAAGAAAATGGCTGTGCATCATTTTTTTTTCGGCTGAACCGGCCTGTGCTGTGACACTTAAAATAATGCAACCTTAGTTACTGTCAAAATATTTAACAGTGTAAATAAATACTAACCTCATTTTAAGAAATATTGTGTTATTTATTTGCAGAGTATCAGAATGGACGGCTCAGATATTGAAGCTACAGTGTACTTTGAGCAAGTTGAATGAAATTAACCTACAGTCGCGACAAAATTCATGATGATATATGTACCTAATATTAAATTATTATAATCACTTAACTATTTAATAAACTTAAGTAATAACAATGAGCTTTTTCTTTACTCAGTGTTTTTCCTTAAAGTACCTAAGTTTATCTTGCTACATTCGTAGTAAAGTCAATTTAAAATAGGTCAAAAATAAGTAAGTATCCTTTTTTCAGCAATACATTTTCACGAAAATCTAGTTTTAGTCAAATTACTTGGAAATCGAAGTAGGATCAAGCCAGCCAAAGTAAGTTGTTCTATAATTCCTGATTTTTCTATATTTTTTAATCTGATTAGTGGCTGAGTTTTTAGTAGTTAGATAACTTTTATCTGACAGCTCTTGTATAAAAAAAAATGTCAAACAGTCAGATTTATTCTTCAGATTTTATCTGACTATTGAAAAATCAGTCCTAAGTAGAACGACAAATAAACACAATTAATCCGGCATGTTATAATAATTTTAAATCCATCTATCACTACATAGTATAAAGCAAAGTCGCTTTCTCTGTCCCTATATCCCTATGTATGCTTAAGTCTTTAAAATTACGCAAAGGATTTTGATGCGGTTTTTTTTAATAGATAGAGTGATTCAAGAGGAAGGTTTATATATATAATACATGCATAATATAGTATAGAAACACTGATAATTTTAGAGGTTTCTAATGTGATGTCTTAAATAAACACATTTTTTTGCGCTTACTTTTCAAACGCTGGCTGAACCCTACGAGATAGGTCAAAATAATGTACTACAATATTGTACACCTTAAAAAGGTCTACAAAAAATTCCGCGATGATATTTATGTCTATCTCTTAGGGATAACCCACAATAACCATTTTTTATCCTTTACTTTTTAAGAGAAATAATGGCTTATTTACGAAGCGATTTTAAGCAATACAGCATTAATCCTTATCCAATTAAGTACCTTAAATAAATTGTGCATTTAATATAGATAAATATGGCCCTTTACAGCATGTAATTTAAATGAATATTTTCGAAGATATTACAGATTTAAAATGCAGGGACATAGCGGTTGCTGCGGTACCGGCCGCGGCCGGGGGGCCGGCGGCGCGTGCTGACATTCTTGATGAGTACCTATACTTAGTATCAGCATTGCACCCGTGCGAAGCCGGGGCGGGTCGCTAGTACTAAATAAATCATAGTTGAGTTAATAAGTTGGTGCGATTTTTGGCACGCGAAGCAGTTGCTCTTGCGTTATCTAGGTGTATCTGTAGCTCTGTGGGTCTGCTACACTCGCACTCAATCACACCATAACTCACACGGGCCATATCTCACGAAAACGACCACATATTTACATAATCACCTCACACCTGAGTTTATACGCCACGCCCCCTGCCATTGTCTAGCACCACGAGAGATATCTAGCCTAATCTGAAACTGTAACACGACCGAATTGCATAGTGAAGAGACATGTGTGTCGGTAACTCTGTATCGATGCAAATAATGTGTGCATTAGATAAAGAAGGGTTGCATAATATCTTTACGACACCCATGAATGAGAAAGTGGTCAAATTAGTCCCGAAAATTACAGTTACGTAGCTATCTGACAAAGCAGTGGTGGTCCAGTGGTATCGGCTTACGACTTACGAGTTAGGTCGTAGGTTCGTACCCAAACAGGCGCTTTAATTTGTGTAAATTATTTCATCACCACTGCTCTCAAAAACAGTGAAGGATTTAAACATCTTGAGAAAATTCGAAGACGTGTAACATCTTTCAACCCGCACTGGGCCCGCGTGGTAGATTACGGCCCACTCGGGCTCACTGAGAGGAGGCCTATGTCTCAGCAGTGGGAACAGTATACGCTGATTGTGATAGCTAATTTACCTTCTTCTGCTTCTTCTCCAGTCACCGTAGGCTATATGAAGCATGAAATAGCTAGCTATTGTTCTAAAATACCTCTCGCTATGTACAGATGCCAGCATATCAAGCTACTACAATCTGTCAAATTTCTTTAATAGATTTTCTACTTTATCATTAAAGCATAAGGTTCGAAGTTGATTGGGAAAATTTGATAGTTTCGGGTAGCTTGATGTGCTGGCGTCTATTCATGCCTTTATGTGTGTGCCTCTTTAGTTCGCGATTCCACTAAAAAACTGAAGATATTATTCTATTTTCAAAGTTCCCCCAAGTTAACACTGGCAGTTATAACCCCGTGCTGTTTTTGAACATAATCATCAGCTTTTTGCGTAAAAAAGCAACAGTAATTATAATTACAATATCATAATTGATCTAAGTTTACTTACTGATTAACTTAGGCAGATAACACACTGAAGCTTATCTGATCAAGCTCGGAATTGGTCAAGCAGGCTGTGGGCAGCCTTGAATACTTTCAGATACAAGAGTAAATAATAGTATAAAAAAAAGCTGCGCACTAGAAACACTGAGGGAAGTACAGATTTAACTGGGTTTTCTTATCCCTTGTAGATTGATAGAGGGCGAATATGATGTTAACTTCTTTAGAGAACGATTTATTAAATAGGATAAAAATAAATACACTGAATAAACTTCTAATACTTACTCACTAAATAAACTTAAAAACTATTATTATAATATTCTAACCAACTAAAACTATTTACAAAGTAAAACACGGTGTCTAAAAATTCCTCCGCATCGCTGTCGACTGGTAAATGCACCCAAGAGACTGGCTGCATTGCCAAGTTGTATGGCAACACTTAGCCTCTGGCCAAGGTAAAAGTCAGTCCTTGGATCACGGGATAGATCTCTTCAAATTGAAAAGAAAAGTTATCTTCAATTTCGGTGTACCGTAAGCAAGTACCCACGGCCCACGACGCAACCTGGGCAGGCAAACCTTGCTGACTGGCTGCCTACCACGACATAAGCTATTGCTGTTACTATAGTTCATTCTGACTTATGAAGTAAGCTCATAATCCTGTATTTAGAGACTTATAGCTCTAGCAAACTGAATGATATTTTCCCAATGCAGGGTAAAGGCCTCCCTTCACTCCTTCCATTTCTCTAGGTCCTTTGTTAGGGACCAGTTAATTAGATAACTGACCCTAATTTAATTAGCAAAAATATTGTGACAGATACATTTGGATTCTTTTTACAAAAGAAACAACAGCATGTCAGCACAGTCGCACGTGTCTCAGTACGAAATGAACGATGTAGGTCAGCAGCGTTGCCTTTTGCGGCCAGGCGGACAGTGCGCTCTGAGCCTTAATGAACGCATGCCGCGCCCCGAGCCACGAGATTTAAAAGTAGGGCTGGCATGTGGGCTATCGTATTTCGACATATAGAATGGTATACCTACGACAAGAAGCTTGCACCTAATGGACAGGGTGCGGTGTGGACTAGATATTACCTACTTGACCAAAACTTAAGCAGCATGACAAGCATCTCTTTCTCTCTCTCACTTCCTCAGTGCTCTGTCCATCCTTATATCACCAAGACCAGTCTTTTAATTTTTTTCATGTTCCGTGTCATCATCGAAGTATTTTTGACACCATTTTCCAGATTATTATGTAATGTAAACTTTTTGGATATAAAATAACCCAGCAGTGAGAAAATATGGACGAGAAAAATGGAAGTGGAATAGTGGAGGAGATAGAATTGCATTCAACGTCCTAAAGAGCTAACTGAAGAGTCTATTAAATCTCATCTCTAAATCCTAATATAATTAACGACTTGATTACATGCACCTACTTAAGCATGTGTAAAGGAAAATCAAGACCATCAACAACATCTACAAAAAAAATCAGGGACTCCTAAAAATAGTACTTACTCTTTTTGTAGATTTTTCCTTTTTCGTTGTGGACCAACCCTAGAGCAGTAATGCGTATAACGCGCGTAGTCATCATAATCATGGCATTAACCTTATCGGACAATGACAAACTCTACGGTTTAGTAAGTAGTACGTGGTAGGTACCCACTGTAATTAGCTACACGTAACCGCATTAACTGTTAGATAATCAACAGGCTGTAGATAAATAAACAAAAGAGAGTTAAATAAAAGCTCTGTCATACTATAGTGCTACAAGAATATTTTGGCTCTCGAATGACGTTGACAGTGGAGCGCTGTTGGAAGTTGGAACTTGGAACACATTTGTGAAATATGCACATTTGTGAAAAAAATAAGATGGCGACGTTAGTTCCGATTTTGTACACGCCTAAAAAGAACCGTGTAGAACTATAAACGGATTCTCAGCCTAATTTGAATAAATGACTTTTGATTTCAATTTACTCAAAAGCCATTTGATTAGTTGAAACGAATTATAAGTAAGTAATGCTCGAATCTTGAGTAAGGTTCTGTATACGGCCCTAAGTAATCATAATAATATTCATTATTAATATTGTATTGTATGTGTTTATATGGGCCTTGATGCCTGAAATAAATAAATAAATAATGACAAAAGACACAAACGGTAATTGAATAAAGTACTGTTATTTCTTGTCAGAACTGGCGAAAGCTCGACGGTAAGGAATGCAACATGTTTTCAGCGCAACAATTATATGCAGCAAAGCGTTGTGTACTTTTTCAGGCGTGCACCTTCTAGATTAGCTGACACTAATCGTACTCCTTTTGATTCCTTTGAAGGCGAAAGTGAGTTAGTTTCTGGATTTAATATTGAATACAGAATAGGTGGATTTGATTTAATTTTTTTGCAGATTATTCTAAAATTTTATTGAACGAACAATAAAACAACAGACGACCAGTCTTACTAAGGGGTATCGTATTACCCAGTAACTGGGTTGTGGAAGTCAGATATGCAGTCGCTCCAAGTAAAATACTGGTATTCAGCTGCATCCGGTTAGACTGGAACAGTTGGGAAAAGGCTAGGCAGATGATGATGATTCAAAAATTGTATTTATGATTTTATTAATATTATTTGTTTTAATTTATCCGAGTGTCATAAGGTAGATAACCTAACAATGATGTTTTATTTAAAAGCCTGAAAACTTGCTATTGCAGCAAAAATAATTAAGATATAGTTTAGTAGTTTATAATTTATTTTCTTGTTTACTTTAATGTTTTTCAAAACCAGTCGCTGTAATAAATAAAGTAATATACAGTAGTGTATCAAAGAGTTAAACCCAATTTTAAACAAGTTGTCTATCTAAAATTGTAAATGCTAAAACTTTGTTCTTATCTAGAAACCTTAAAAGCTTTCGCAAATCTTGCACAACACTAACACATGCGTGCACGCGCGAAACAATCCCTTTTAATTCTGAACCATATATCTAGAACTAGTCCAATCAAGACAGAAATCACACAATATGTTAATACTAATAAAGTTGCAGAGGTGTGGCAACATAAACAACGGGCTGCTAAGTAAAGTGTGTTTTTTTTTACTTGTTCTATTTCGTAAACAAATATAGGTAAGTACTGATATTTAGAAAACGTATGTTCAATAAAAGCATTTTTAATGTCATCCATACCGTATGAGGTTCTTACAAAAACCATGACGTTCCTACCCAATTTAAAGTAGATATGTACCTGTGTTATTGAAAAGAAAACAGGATAAGTTTTTTAACCTAAGATAAACATGCAAAATATGGATTGTACCACCAACTCTTTGTACAGAGGCCAGCACATCAAGCTACCCCAATCTGTAAAATTTTCCCGATTGACTAAGAACCTTATTCCTTTGTAGTAAAGTTGAAAATCTATCAAAGAAATTTGACAGATTGGGGTAGCTTGATGTGCTGGCCTCTGTACCTGGACACCTGTATTTAGAAAACAAATCTTGAACGTGTTTGTTTACGAAATAAGACATGGCACGAGAAACACACTATACCTGCACACGCGATCTGAATATTTTCAACTTATGCAACACATTTTGCATGTTCCGATATACGGGTACGATTTTAGCGTAATGATATGATAACCTGTCGCCTACGGACACATATATTATTTCGAAATTCAGCTTTGTGTCCACATATGGTCAGAATAATGAACACGAATGGTGTAAACTAGATAGGAGTATGAATTGTAGCTAAATGAAGTTGAGATTATTTAGTGAATAGGTGTCTTATTGAAACCTATTTGTATTTATGAACAAGTGAATGCGATTGATACCCATTAGGCCCTCCTTAAAGAAACCTCGATTACGTACGGTAACCGCAAATAAAACTGTTTATAAGCTTAGGGAAAACCATAATTCTCATATTTTTCATCTCATTCCAGATAAGGAAAATGGATGAACTATTTACTGCTATATCTGTGTCAAGTTAGCAGTGGCTATGAGAACTATTAATGCTCAGTACTTTAGTCATACCTAAGTAACTATTCCGAAAAATGATTCCCGGACTTTCTGCCATCAGGGAAAATGGATATAGCTACAAAAAGAGCCTAGACTAGACAACTTACTTTTATATCATACTAAGTCTAAACAGTGACTATTTTTATTCGATAAAACATAAGTAAAATAAATAAAAAGTCCTCCAGACCGTATTTCTAGAGACTAGCCTTCGACGCGGGAGATATTATAGTGCACAAGTGTGCGCGCAGACACAGGTGCACTCCCTCTTCCCTCACTCTCATAGTCCGATAGGACGGCAATCCGACACGACCGGAGAGAGATCAGGTGCAGGACAAACCGCTTAACATGCTTTCCGAGGCACGGGGGTATCACACCGCCGACTTCCAAGCTCCTGGCTGTTACTAAGAAATTCCTAATGGAAAAACTCAATAACACTTTGCCCGACCCGGGAATCGAACCCAGGACCAGCAGTCGCGCTTGCGACCACAAGACCAACGGAGTAGTTAAAAGCACGGTAGTTAAGTACTCTACGACAAGAACTAAGCACACATCATAAGAAAGAACGTCTGTACGAATATCACATAACCAAGTAGGTAAGTAGAAAGCGACTAAGCCCTTAACAGTGCTGAGTCAAATTAACACAATTACATCAATGTCGTACTAATCCGGATTACGGAGTCTTTGACGTTTGCGTCACATCTGTTATGTAGGAAACACCTGTTGACGAAAGGAATGCCAAAGTTTTGAGCGAGACTAAATAAAAATGCCTACTAATATGGAATGGACCTCATTCACAAATATTGCTCTATAGCTCAATAAGGATTAGGAAAGGCTTCAATTCTTACAGCCTAGTTCTATAGAAAATTACACATAGATACAGACAGACCTCCTCCTTCAGACGCTGCATAAGCAGCCTATAATGGTCCCACTGCTGGGACACAGGGCTCCTCTCGGTGAGTGGGCCTGCTGGGCCATAATCCACCACGCCGGCCCAGTGCGGGTTGGTAGATGTCACATGTTTTCAAATTTTTGGTTTTACGACATGCCGGTTTCCTCACGATGATTTCACTCGGCCACTGATTGATATATTAATTACTAGCTTTTGCCAGTGACTTCGTCCGCGTGGAATAATGACTTCCGGAAATTGAGGCACTAACTCTCATAGAGTTTAACCGATGTGCTCTTTCTTCTGCCGATTCTTGAGAACGCGTATTTCTCATTCAACGCGTTTTTCAAGACAATAGCGGGCGGACGCCGGCGTCCGCTTGGGGCTTGAATAACTAAAAATATATAACTACGTCTAATATATAAAATAATAAATAATAAAACCTACTTCACTTAAAACTAAATACCTATAACTACTATAATTAATAATACCTATACCTATAATTAATAAAAGTACCTACGCTTTTACCTACTTAATATTTAAAAAAACTGAACATAAATTAACCAAAACTTACCTACTACTAACTAACTACTACTAACCTATTACTACTTCACCTAAAAATAAATCCTGTTTTCCCAACATTTCCCTTCACTGCTCTGCTCCTATTGATCGTAGCGTGATGAAAAGTATACTATGACCTGCCCAGAAGTATGAAGAACAATTGTACCAAGTTTCGTTGAAATTCGTCCAGTGGTTTTTGTTTCTATAACGAACATACAGACAGACAGACAGACAGACAAAAATTTTACTGATTGCATTTTTGGCGTCAGTATCGATCACTAATCACCCGCTGATAGTTATTTTGGAAATATATTTCATGTACAGAATTGACCTCTCTACAGATTTATTATAAGTATAGATATGTATATTAACAGTTGTTCGCCGTCGCAGGCACAATCTTGTTAGCCGATTAAATAGGTTATTCTGAAAAGACTTCCACCTCCAAGCATAACACCTTTAAGCCAGCTCCAAGATCTTGAGGAACCTATTTAGTTATTTTATTATTTAATGTACACACAGTAAAATACAAAGAGATATGACATAATTATAATACTACTATTAAGATTATAACTATCGTACATATATTTTAGACTAGTCACTACAATCGTTATACCTGTACCCTAATTGCGTAAAACACTATCAATCACGATCAGAATCATCTTGAAGGATATTGCTAATCCATTGCTTCATATGTTCGAAAAATGTATCTGCACAACAACGTAAACAACGCAATGAATATTATTGAACTGTCAAAAATGAAAGCGATTCCTACTGATACCGTGTTACGCAATTACCCCTCTGTTTTCACAACACTAGACGATACCTAAATAAAATAAAAGCGCACTGTTGGATTTTCAACTTTCGGCGCTAAGCCGAGCGTTGAAAATCCAACAGCTTTTTGTGTAGGCATGCATATATGTGTCGCCTAATGTTAGTGCTAACGGGCTTTAGAATCTATGACCCTTTGATTAAAGCTTTAGCTACCAGCTAGGCGCCAAAAATTATGTAAGCTTTTAATGCCAAAATGTAGACCTTCAATAATTATAAGGAAATTGATCAGAGGTCGTATTATTCAGAGAGCTGAAGTGACATTGACCATGATTGTTGATTCAGACATAATTGCCGACAAGTTCAGCCAACGGCAAGGTCGCCCCTTGACCAGATAAAATAGAATGAGAAGATGAGACTGGAAGAAGGTATAAGCAACTGAAAATTGTAGTCAAAGTTATAATTGTTAGCTGGGATACCTAAACCGAATGTTGTAGCGCATCTTAGTTGCGATCTATTTTATTAGTGGACAGCGTTTACATCAGCAGATGCAGATTTAACTATCAATGATAAAGCAAAAGCTTAAAATAGGTATTGAATAAAAGGTGGATTCATCGAAAACGTAAAAATAGTTTAGTATTTTATAACTGAAAAAGAAAAACGGCTGCTTGCTATTTCGATAAATAAGTACCTAATTGTGTTTATTCCAATCTTATTTAATTTTATGTTTTTCGATGCACGACAAGATCTACAATCATACCATTAACAGAATTCATGCGATTAATCGTTCAGAACCATATCTGAATATTACTACATTTATATTTGGAGATATTTGGACATAATTAATACGAACGACTTTGCATATTTGGACCAGCAAAATCAAAATAATTAGCTATTAACGGATTATTAAGTAATAAACTGATGTCACTGATGTCAAAATGCTTTTACTACTTGGGTTTTGAGCCTAAAATTTCATCAGAATTTCTGCCTAATTCATCATTGCAGGCGCAGTCGAGTCTTATCTTAATGAATTATTGTTAACTAGCGTCTGCCCGCGACTTCGTCCGCGTAAAATTGCAACCTTCCCACCGCGTGGGATCCGATACCAGCCCGAGCTACTACTTTTTTGGCGGTTTTTATCGTTGTTTCTGACTTTTTTCATTTTGTTCGGCTCCTAAGGGTAATTGCGTGATGTTAAATAGAATAATGTACCCAAGATTTTCTAATATCTTTTTAAAAGAGTGTCCTTGGAGTTTCAGTTTTTTTTTTTCAGATTTTTTTTTCTTTATATTTTTTTCCGTAAGAACCTTGTACAGAGTATTAGAAAACTACAAAAAAAAAAAAATCAGCCAAATCGGTCAAGCCGTTTTCATGTTATGTCGTGACAACGGAAAACGAGTTTCATTTTTATATATATATAGATTTATAGATTCTAAGGCAGATTTAAAACTGTGTACGGGGATTTACTTCATGCAACATATTTTGAAGCAGTGAAATCAGACTATTTGTTCAAGTGCGGAAAGTTTTGGTTTCTAATATTTGCCTGATCTTGATAATTAGATACGAAATATATGTCATTTGAAAGGCACTGTATACAGATGTTGTCCAAGAAATGTTTTGACTGTGGATGGTCACCAATTAGTAGTGATCTTAATATTTCTGGAGGATTTTGTAATATTTCAATATGTACTTTTCCACCTGAGCAACACATACCGTTTGTTTCTTTTTGCCATTTAACAGCTTCACAAAAAGTACAATTTTGAACCATACCTCCGATGGCGGAATACGTGGCGTAGTCAATCAAGTCATTCATAAGAGTATACGTAAATGCACTCCGTTCCTTATCAACCCAAGGAAGGTTGCCACGTCTTACGGCTATATCTCTGTCGACACATCCGAATCTTCAGATGATATCGACATTCTGTTCAGAGAATGTCGAAGTCGATCAAAATTCAAACGTTCGTTGCGCTATTCTTCTGTCTCTTCATGCCGTACTCCAGCAATTTTTTCTCTCTCACTTTCTAACTGATTATGAATATTTTGTTGTGTGCGTGTTCGGGACAATGTATGATAATCTCGATCACCAGTTACTCGCGCATCACGTTCATCACTCGTTTCAAAAGACCCGTTAGTAGATGTGCGAATACGCTGAGAACGCAGGCGTGCTTCGCGATCCGAAGAGGTTTCCACGGAGCGAGTTGCAGCCTGATGTTTTCGAACAGCATCAAGTCTCTCCTGACGCTCTTCGGTAGATTCTTGGGATCTTATGATCCTCAATCTTTCAGCTCCTTTGGAACATTGGGAAAGATTTGACCTCTTTCAAGGCATGGTTATAGTTTTATTGTGAATATACCTGATCAATTAAAATCTAAGTGACTACTCCCCTGCGTTACCGGGTGGGCTACCGTGTCACGAAGATAAATGGCAAAGGAAATTAAACACTCAAATAACATAAGCCCGAAGGCATATTTATTGATAAAGTAAAAAAGTAAATGGGAATTTTGACCAGTAGAGTCAACTTTTCAATGATATACCATCGTCACCGAAAATCAGTCCTAAACTGTTACCGCCTTCACCGCGTGGAGGTACTCCCAGCTTATGTTATTTTATAATTATACAGTGAAATTAGTGATAGCTTTGATTTCCACATCAGATGTTTCTGATCTTCGATTTTTATAAGTCAACAGGAAATGCCCATCAGATCGAACAACTTTTGCTAAGACGTCATTCCTATATGTGTTTTGGTGTAGCTGGGCTCTCGGAGTTCCACAACAGGTGTTCCAGATCTTCGATTTTTATAAGTCAACAGAGAGTGCTCATCAGATTGAACAACTTTTGCTAAAACGTCATTCCTATATATGTTATAGTGTAGCTGGGCTCTTGGAGTTCCACATCAGGTGTTCCAGATCTTCGATTTTTATAAGTCAACAGAGAGTTCTCATCAGATTGAACAACTTTTGCCAAAACGTCATTCCTATAAATGTGTTATGGTGTAGCTGGGCTCTTGGAGTTCCACAACAGGTGTTCCAGATCTTCGATTTTTATAAATCAACAGAGAGTTCTCATCAGATTGAACAACTTTTGCTAAAACGTCATTCCTACATGTGTTATGGTGTAGCTGGGCTCTTGGAGTTCCACAACAGGTGTTCCAGATCTTCGATTTTTATAAGTCAACAGAGAGTTCTCATCAGATTGAACAACTTTTGCTAAAACGTCATTCCTATAAATGTGTTATGGTGTAGCTGGGCTCTTGGAGTTCCACAACAGGTGTTCTAGATCTTCGATTTTTATAAGTCAACAGAGAGTTCTCATCAGATTGAACAACTTTTGCTAAAACGTCATTCCTATATGTGTTATGGTGTAGCTGGGCTCTTGGAGTTCCACAACAGGTGTTCCAGATCTTCGATTTTTATAAGTCAACAGAGAGTTCTCATCAGATTGAACAACTTTTGCTAAAACGTCATTCCTATGTGTTATGGTGTAGCTGGGCTCTTGGAGTTCCACATCAGGTGTTCCAGATCTTCAAATTTATTCTCTCAGCAGAAAATGCTCATCACGTGGAACAATTTTTGCTATGGTACCATTATTGTATCTCTTATACTTTAGCTGGTCTGTTTCGGTTCTGCATCAGGTGTTCCATTTTCCAATATAAATTATAGCCTATATGTTGCCCAGACTTAATACCTATACAACAAAAAAAAATCATTCAAATCCGTCCAGTAGATCCGAAGATTAGCGTGTACAAACAAACAGACAAACAGACAAATTTTTTTTTTTTGGATTCGTGCTCTATTACTGTTTCTAAACCCCCCTCAAGTATTTTTTTTTTAATATATTCAATGTACAGACACAGTTTTTTTACTGTTTTATTATATGTATAGATTATTATATGTATAGATTAAAATGGACAGGATTGTATCTACAGTCATTCTACTTGACTAAAGGAAGTTACTTAATAACTTACCTATGTACTGCCTACCTGTAAAGCTAGGTTATTGTAAGACTGCGGTGGCCGCCACATAGCGTCCGCAATTTACCGTCGGATGACGTCACTGAAAAGTTATTTATGAAAGTAAGTATTTTTCTCTAGAAAGCGTTTTTTTGACACCCTAAAGCCCATAAATTAAAACCTCAGTGCCATCATTTTCTTGAAGGCCGTCACTGCGGCCGTTATGTGGCGGTCACCGTTCTTCTAGGTACACTATAGCCTAAGTAACTAGATAACTTTCAATCGACGTATTAAGTAAAATACCTTCCTATTTATCGGTACACTTTTTCCCAAAACAGCACCCTTATTACTACACAAATAGGTGACATCTGACTTCCTGACATTGACATTTCATGTTTAAGTTGGTCACCACCGCGACCGGGTAGTCCCGTGCCCTCCATTCGATTACGTGACCACCCTCGCGTGGAAGGTTACGCCAGCAGGTAGACAGGTAGTACAGGTACGTATAGGTACCTACACAGGCCAGGCCACAATGGCCTTTACGTCTTTTTTTCCGTCGCGGAATCTGGATGGACTACTTTCGAAAACGTGAGGTGACCCAAATTTTTGTATCTCACGCGCAATGTAAGTTATAGTGTGTTTACTCGTGTGTTTGACTTTGATATTGTTCATAAATATTTTAGTGATCCGTAGCGAAATTGACCAAACTTTGAATCACTTAAGTAATGTCTGGTCGCGGGCATGTCAGCTGGAGCCTATTTAATTGATCATTGGATCAAGTTGCAGAGCATTTGCAACGGGATTCAATGGTCAAAAGAAAAACATTTTCAATATTGACTTTAAAAAATGTTTTTCATCACGTCTGTAATTAAAATATTGCAAATATGTTACAGACAATTTGTGAAGCTGTGACATTTCTATATTTCTTTACAATTGGAAAACATACGGGATGGGTTTATTAGTACGGAACTTCCAATATTTGAAGCCATACTTACTCTTAGCTACCTTTTAATTCACATTTTATGTTAGCTCCAGGGTTAAAATATTGTTAATGATAATGAAGGTAACTTAATTTATGCATGCCGTATTTATTTAAAATTATTTGTCCGATACAATTATGTCAAAACACTTTTATACTTTTTTGTATGGTAGGTAGGTACCTATATCATAATTTATTTACCACATTATAAAAATGAATATAAAAAGATTATGAATGTGAAATGGTACTAACCCAATTAATTACCAAGAATAGAGACAGAAGACATAGGACAGTTCAAAGCAGAGTCTTACTAACGAATATACCTAGATTAGGATGTAAAACATCCCCCTTACTAATAAACGTATTATATCAATTCAATAGTTACACACCGATTTCTCTCTTTCAGTCGTCAGTAATTTGACTTTCAAAAGAAGACAAAGCGTTGTTACTATAAGTACAGACACTACACAACGTTTATTAGTCCTTACTAATGTTCTTTGCCCCTTGGCTAATGTAATAAATCATCAAATCAAATCATTATACGAGTAGGTACCTAGTATAGTTGCACTTTTTTTCGAGATATATTTTGTTTTTATATTTAGTTACATGTAAAAACAGAATACATCGGAAAAAAGTCGCTCGCGTAGAGTATGCCAGTTTTGCAAACATAAATAATCCTACTTGACACTCAATAGGTACTCAATCATTTATTGAATTCCGCAATACTTAGATGGTATATAACCATTTTTATGAGATCATTATTGTCCCTCTTAGGCACGGCAAAATAGTAGGAGAGAGGCAGCTTTAAAAACTAACTTATCAGTCTTCGTAACTATATTCATGCCCTTGGATGGATGATATCCTCTGTTCCTTAACGGAGGATATCTTTTTCCATCAAAAGAATATGAGAACATAGATCAACTAGTGCCAAAACAAATATTCAATCACCTTTTATTAAAGGCAGTGCCTGATGACCATAAAATAATATCAACTACATAAATAAAACGATGAACAAATTCAATTAAAGGAAACGAGTTTAAGTGTTAAAATATGTCTTACAAAACCTTACGAAGCGTGCTTAATTATCATTGTAATTGTATAAACGTATTACTTGTGGCACCCTCGGGCGGTACTGGTCACAACTTTGGTATTCTAAGCCCATAGATGGTTGTGTGGTTTTCGACCATGAATAATGCGTTAAGACTGTAAGACGTTAAAGATTTAATAATTATAAGACCACTGTCATCGATATGAATCATAAATAACTTTAACTCCTACGAATTTATTGTTAAAGTAAGAATATATTGCGTGCGGCTACTAGATAAGTATGTAGTAGATGCCTGCTAGTAGGTATTAGAAACATTACCATCCTATTTGGTTTGAGCATCCTTCGAGGGATCCTCAAAAGGTAATTGGCTCTCAGTACAATGCACGGTGGCACAAATATCGGCGCGTAGACAAGCGTAGACATTTTTCGTCGGTTATTAAAAAAAAGAATGTACTGTTTCATAGAAAAGGGCAATAACTACGCTCGTAGTGAACCTGTATGGAATACTTTTTTTTTTTTTTTTTAATAGACGATGGAAATTTTAAACGCAGGGGATTCAGTTTCATGTAGGTACTGAATAAATGCTAACAGGTTCCGCATCGATGTCCCAACCCTATCGATACTCTGTATGTTAGTTTTATTTTAGAATTGATGTACAGACGCCAGCACATCAAGCTACTACAATCTGTCAAATTTCTTTAATAAATTTTCAATTTTATTGCTAAAGCATAAGATTTAAAGTTGATTGTGAAAATATAACACTTTCGGGTAGCTTGATGTGCTGGCGTCTGAATTTTTTTAACACGAACCAACTCCCCAAGACACGTAGGCCCACAGTCTACTTATCAAAGTTCATTCCAAATCTTGATTTTAATGGGGAATGTGATTTTATTGCGGATAACCGTTTAGTGTTGCCGAGTTCTGTACCAAACTGCGTAGTTCAGTGACACACTTGCTGATATCACCATTTCTGTGTACAATGGTTGGCAATAATGTATAGGTAGTGTAAAATTTGTAATAGTTGCCATTACGCCATTATGAATCATTTCTCAAAGCTGCCTGTTGCCGAGATCGATCGATACCACATCGATACTCACTTAGTCACCTAGACTATTACTACTTACTACACTATACTACTATATATCTCCATATATGTGAGCCATATCTATGAGAAGGTAAACAGCACTTTCGATACGGTAAATTAGTTACCAACCCGTGTGTTAACTCCAAAAAAAGAAAGACTCTATATTACCTTCAATTGTACAAAATAAACACTATGCAGCGTTACAACTAAGGGAAAGAGTGTTTTCGATGAACTTCGGCACCCCAAAGTAAGATTTAACTTGTGTTTTATTTAGAGTGCCGGCGTCCTCGCCTATAATTTGAACTTATTAGTTGTAAGCACTCTACAACACCTGATGATCTGATTCATCACTGCCCTGAAAGGCTGTAAATAACAACTACCTACCTATTGGCCAGTAAGTTGTAGGTACCTACTATAGGCACCTATATTCTGCAAATTATCCCGAAAATATACTAATGATTGAAAAGTTTGATCCCAGACATTCGTAATCGTTTATTACTGAGGCTCTTGACCGCGTTTCAATTCGTCAGCGGTCTTCGGCATCATAAACAATTAATCACTTAGGACTATCTACCTACTTACCTGCTCGATAATTTTATTACTTAAACAACTTTGTGGTTTTCCTACTTATCTCGTATTTTCCAAGCCATTTGCTAAAAGTTCTTGCGGTCGGGAATAGAGCAGCTGACGGAAACATGCAAGCAATATGGGATGTTAGTCAGATAATAATGTAGTTTATAGTTGGTAGCACATTATGTAATAATTATGCCACTTATACCATAGCTTATGTAAAGTTACATGCACTTAATTGTTGACCAGACATCGGTGTTTGGTCAATAAATAAATACACGTCAACTAAATTCTAGGCCAGTGAAATGGGTCTCCTGATTTATGCCGAAATCCAAAAGACACTCACTACTCAAAACCTTCAGAACTTATAGTATGTAATCTGTACAGAGGCCAATATTACGCCGTGAAAGCAGTAGCCGGTGCGTCATTCGTGTCCTCCTCATTGCCAATGCGTCACACACAGCACAACACAGCTATTGCAATGGACCTTGCTGCACTTACTGGTGAAAAGCTTCCGTCACCCAATTACAAAAACAAACGGCAAGATAAGCAATATAATGTAGAACAAAGAAACTGCTGCAATTTGCTACAACTTTTCTAACAATAATATTTTGACGTTATATTTTCCGTAGCATCGTCGCAGGCGCAGTTACGAGAGCGTATTGGAGTAAAACGGGGTTTACATTATGAAAAAGTAGTTTAAAAAATCATTTTGAAGCACATTGCTTTCATTGCTTCATAAGTTCGAAAAATGTGTCTGCCCAACACGTAAATAACGCAATGAATGTTGTGGAACTGTCAAAGTGAAACCGATTCCGATTGATAATGTGTCACGCAATTGCCCCGCTGGTGCTAGTTACCTAGAGCCCAAAACAGTGGGTTTACTCTATAAATCCGTCAACGAAGATACGGGCCCGTCCAAAAGCAATTTCTTTGACAATACATGTGTCAAATTCAATTTTTGGGACGGGCATAAACACTCTGGAGTAGAGACAACTGTCAAATCATGTTATCAATCATTCATAGTCCTGGCCCCGAACTAATCTTATGTCCATAAGTAGGTAATACGGAGTGGTATAAGCCCATAACTCGGCCGAAACTACAGACTTCGGGCTTTATTAGTAGACCTTCAGAATAGTCAAGCTACTGTTTCACGACACTAGTTTCATATAAACCCCGCTTTATGTTCATTGTTCGAAATGCGAGTTTCGTCATGAGTAGAAATATGCTAATTATCACGCAGTCACAAGTTACGATGAAACTGGAACTGTGTTGAACTCGATACAATTCCGGGAACACCTTGTAATGCTCGGAGCATGTTACCGAAGTAATGATAGTGCTTATCGTTCTGGTAATGGGGCTTTTCCCGAGGTCGGTGAAATACTGACCCCTTGTGGATGGAAAGCATGCATAACCAGGTTCATTTTAAACTGTCTTAAGCAACTTTGGTTGCCTGCTTTACGTAATTCTAGTTTTTAAGTATGCGATTCCTTTAAGACGAGTCACATGGAATACTTAGATGTTTTCACTTGTAGAAGCTTGACAGCCCTCAAACCTATGGGGGCTTATACAGGATTATTTGTAAAACACCAGAAACCTCTTAAGAGGTCATTGTACTCATCATTATGAACAACTTTTACTGTGGGACCAAACCTGAAATCGCGAAAAAAAGTCAACTGTTCCCTACATTTGTGTTCGTGTAACTCGTCAAAATGTAGGGAATAGCTGATTTTTTTTCGCAATTTCAGGTTTGGTCCCATAGTAAAAGTTGTTCATAATGATGAGTACAATTACCTCTTAAGAGGTTGCTGGTGTTTTACAAATAACCCTGTATAAGAAAGATGATTAAAATTAAGTGACGTTTAAACGTAGACATTGGCCCCGATTCTGTTGTTCACAAAGTAAACTAAATTTAAGTTCAGTGCATCTTTTTCTTTCTATTTCATTATAAAAAGGACAGAAGATAAATATTAGTTTAATCCTGTCAAATTAGATAATCCATAGACAAGTTTAGACGAGATTAAAAATTGGCTACTAATAATACGTCAATTTACGTTAGGCGCTGACTAATTTGCCAAGACTAAACTAATATTTATCTTCTGTCCTTTTCTTAATGTATGTCTAATCGCTAATCACTACTTATAAGCAACATTCATGCAAGTTATTAATGTGGTGGTTGTGGGATATATTCCAACTTTGGTCAAGTGATTTTAAATAGAGAAGTTTACATAGTTTTAAACAGCCAACACTTAATTTATTCTGCCTACACTTACATACAAAATTAAGCGCGTTATTATAATTAACGCAGTTCGCATTCACAAGCCGCCAAACGAGCTTTGACATTTTTGCGTTACCTTCATGTAATTGTAGCAACTAGTTTATTTCATCACAATATTTCATTTCCCGATCATTTTGGAACGTACCACAGACAACTTCGTGACGTACCTATACAGAAGTGCACTGAATCACAATAAACAGGATGCTTAAAAATGTGAAGGGGATTGTAAGGACGGTAGATAAATTGTATGCAAGTCACTGAGATTATTTACTTCCTAAAAGACATGTTAAAATTAGACTGACTGCTTAAATCTGCAAAAATTCGTAGGTAACTGTGATATGAAGTTAAAAATATACGGTTTAAGATATTTATTTCTCAAAAATAGTAGTTAGAGTCGACTCCGTTGGTTGGAAGTGCAAGTTGTATTGCGTTGCGTGAAGTTATTTTATTTCATTATTTTATTCTATTCGCGAAACATACAGCTAGTTTAGATATACAGTGTACTTCAACAATAATAGTAATCGAAGGCAATTATTTACAATTTTCAACCGATCGACACTTAAAAAGAAAAACTAAAACAAAAAGGTCGGTACAAAATACCTATGACATAAATAAGGAAATAAAGTACACGAAAAAAAAAATGCTACGCTACAGTGCTTTCACGATAAACCCGTCTCTTCATTGCTCATCTTAGGTACTACAGGGAACTAAGAAGCGCCCAGTGACAGTCCGTATCGCATCGCATCGTATCGTACAACTTCTAACTTCCTCACCGTGAAAATTTTGGTTAAGTGAACTTGAAATGAGCTGGCGCTCATTTCAAGTTCACTTAACCAAAATTTTTCCAAGATACGCCAGTATCCATCCCTAGAATTAGGTGGAATGTCAGCTCACTTTAACGTCACATCACCGAAGTTTTCACGATAAGCTACTTAATTAAATAGACAGGCTTTTAATGTTTTACTGCAGAATTAAAACTCAAACATTAATAGTGCAGGCCTGTGAAAGTCGTTCTAGACCGAGTTTTGATAAAAGTTGACACAACATCGATCAATTATTGCTGATTTTAATCCTAATTCAAACAACATATTTCAGAAGTCAGTGTAACTAACATTTCGGTACACACACACTTGTTTCGCAATGGCACATGTTATGAATTTCTCGAATAGATAGCGTTTCTATGAGCGATCTTGTCACTTTAAGTGGAACGCTGTTGTGCAAAATCGCAGGTGTGCTCTGTAGGCCGGTTTGGTACGTGTGGAGCAAGACTGAAGAGGTCGCGGGCTAGCATGACAGTGTTGGTATTGAACACGGAACTTTATACTTTAGGTACCTAATCCTTCTTCTTCCCAGCGAAAGCACTGGGAAGTGGTGAAGGGCGGGCGTTTTGGGGGACCGTCTTATGTAATTTTGACGTTCAAAAAGTGCTGATTCTCAGCCTCATTTGAATAAATGACTTTTGATTTTGGTTTTGAATTGCCCAATGGGTAAATTCCGGGTTCAATGTTATGAACGTTTAGCAGCCACACACTACTGGATGTTCTCCTGAAAAAGTAGCATCAGTGTCTGAAATTTAAAATTTTGAGATTGGAGGTTACGCGACTACCGCCTGCCAGTTGCTACACGATTCGGTAGTTGGTTACACTTTCTCCTAATGTTCTACAAGATCAAACGAAAAGTCGGATAGAGTGCAGTTTGAATATCGTGCGCTCAAGCCCTTGAAGAGTGCATCCACGGCCTGCTTGACTTTCGTCCGCAGCATTCAAACAAAAAAGCTCAAAGCTCCCAACTTATACCACACACAAGATTAAGTTTATCTAAGTCATGTCAATTAGAGCGACCATAATCCAAGGTTAATGAGACACCTTAGTTCTGACGGGCGCGGGTACACATCTAGGGGTGAAGTGATCCGGGGCAGCGGGATTGTCCGAAAGGGTTACCGCTGCCCCGGAGCATGAAGGGCTAAGGAAGGAACACGGGTGGGTTTGAGTCAATAAGAGTCTGACACTCCCTTCTGCTCCACCCAGAGCGGGAGGGGTCATTTAATGATTTCCCATCCACAAAAAAAATGGGGTGAAGTGATTGATTTTTTAATTAATTTGTACAATGAGCTGTTAGCATTTAAAGATATTACCTTGATTTAGTATGCTTGAAGATCTCAAAACTGCTGTGCGTGGGGTTTAGGGTTGCCAACTCTACTATATAATATAGTATTCTACTATATTAGACGCCTAAATACTATATTTCATTTAAAAAATATAGCAGGCGAAACTACTATATACACACATCAAAAGTGTCTAGGGATCAACATATATTTTTGCAATAACTTTTCTCCTGATTGATATTAATTAAAATTTTCTTTAAGGATTCATCAAATAAAGTGTTTTCGTTTGTCACAGTAACGATAAACCAAGTCACCTTTGCATTAATAAAGAAATTTGCCATTTTCCTAATAAAGGGATTTTTGACATTTGAACCACTAACACAAAAGTTCGAAAAAAAGACTGAAATAACAGTTTTCTCTAAAATTTTATTGGGTAACTTAAACAATTAATAATCCGTGTTTCTACCGCGAACACTAACAACACAAGAACATCGGTTTGGCATACTCAAAATGAGTTCATCCAAATCACGCTGTGGAATGGCCGCCCATGTTCGTTGCAACAACAAAAAAAGGTCTTCTTGCGACTGGATACCCTCCATATTCGGCAGAGCTCTTCTCTGTAGCATATCCCATGCATGCTCAATCGGGTTCAAGTCTGGCGACTGAGCAGGCCAGGGCAGGACATTGATGTTAGCTGCGGCGAGAGTCTGTCTTACAACTCTTGCGGTGTGCGGTCGTGCATTATCATGCATTAACTGAAATAAGGGACCGATTTGCACTTGTAGAGGAACGATGACGTCTGATACAATCGTCTCAGCATAAATTTGAGCGTTGAGGTTGCCTCTGATCCAAATCAACTCAGTTCTTCCGCCGATCCAAATACCCGCCCATACCATGATGGTTCCACCACTATAAGGATGGACTTCCTGGCAGGATTTTAATCGCTGTTGGCGTCCAGGGGTTCTCCAGTGTCGTATACGTCTTGTATCCGGTCTCATACCAAAACGAGACTCATCAGAAAAGCACACGAAACGCCATTGTTCTTCTGCCCAATTTCTGTGTTCAAGAGCCCATTGATATCGAATCCTACGATTGTGCATTGCTATAGGTGGTACCCGTAGCGGTCTTCGGGAATGAAGGTTCACTTCATGCAAGCGGTTTCTGACTGTTTGGTCGCTAATTAAGTTCCCTGAAGAGTGATGAAGCCTCACGGCTAACATCATGGCGGTTATTGTTGAAGCTCTTCGAGTTAAGATTTGAATGTATCGGTCTTGTCTCCGTGTGGTGCAGCGATACCGTCCTCCATGGCGCTCAGCCACAGTACCAGTGCTTCGGTAACGTGTCCAAAGTCGACTGATAACACTCTGACTTGTATTCAGAGCTAAAGCCACAGTACGTTGCCGGGAACCAGCTTCTATCATTCCCACGGCTCTGAGCATTTCTTCCCTGCTTAAATGACGTCGCCGCTCCATAATAACGTTGGTTTTAATCAGTAGTAGGGAAACAGTAGCACTAATAATGTCTTCAATGCGTTGTATGTTTTTATAGGGAAAATATTGACAGCTGATTTTCATCTTTTACTCGAATTTGATTCACAGTTCCTGATTCAAATTATGAAATGCACCAAAAAGGATCCATATAAATTTATAAAATCATAAATTTATTACAAAGCCACATCTCAATCTCAAGAAATCCGCATAAAAATGCTTGATCCCTAGACACTTTTGATGTGTGTATTTTCATTTCAATACTAAATGGCGAGATGAGCGCAATATGCCCAGTAAAAGGGCGGCGTGTGGCTAATAAAAGCTGAAATAATGGTAAACTTAATAAATTTAGAGTGTAATAATGGTTACTTATGAGATATTAAAAAAAATATACACCTACCTACTATATTTTTTTTTTTCGCCATCTACTATATTTTTATAGGCAATGGCTTCAAAAATACTATATTTGATATAAAAAAAAGTTGGCAACCCTAGTGGGGTTCGTGGGGTTAACACAGACAGGGTGTAGTGGCACAGACATCGTCGCGCAACCAGCACCCTAATTGCGTAACACACTATTAATCGGAATCTGAATCATTTTGAAGCGAATTGCTATTCCATTGCTTCATGAGTTCGAAAAATTTGTCTACTCAACCCGTAAATAACGCGATGAATGTTGTTGAGCTATCAAAATGAAACCGATTCCGATTGATAATGTGTTACACAATTACCCCGCAGTTACCATGAATTCAGTACCTATACATGTTTCTGTAAAGCCCTGCGTTGAAATGTAGGTACCTATCGTCGGTTATCAAAAAAAATCTGTTGTTTCAAAGAAAAGTGCAAAACCTACGCGGTCACAATGTATGGAACAGCAATTTTTGTTTTTTTAGTAACTGACTAAACATTTCAAATGCAGGAGTTCAGTATCATGTGCTGGATTCATGGTTATCTACAGTTCACGCATCTATGCCCCTACCTATATATTTTGTAGTTCAACAATATACAGGGTTGAAAGTCAAAGTCAAAGCAATTTGTCCTACTACCCTACTTCTACTAAGATTATAAATATGAAAGTTTGTGAAGATGTTTGGATATTTGTTACTCAATCACGCGTAAACCGTTGAACGGATTTAGATGAAATTTAGCGCACAGATAGTTAATAACCAGGATTAACACATAGGATATTTTAATTCCAATATTCCCACGGGATCGAAACTAACGCGGGTGAAACCGCGGGGCGCTGCTAGTTTCAAAGGAGCACAGAAAAGGCACTTTTGAAAATCAAAATATAGGTACTGGCGAACTACAAAATAAATAGGTACTTACCATAAAGAAGGTAGTTCCATTAAACCGAGAGGATCACCTGAAATATATAGATCATAGACCTCATCAAAGAACCACCTACTTATCTTGCTTCAAAATCGGTCAAGAGACTGAGAAATGTGCAGATTTCCTGCATGTACCTAAAGACTAAAAATAAATTGTAAATACTGCAAATACATAAATCAATCCATTTTATATTTAACTTACCTTATCCAATAACAAACCAAGGCGTAGGTATCCAAGTGTCACATTCTTGGGCCTTTTCGGCAAATTGCCCTTTTTGACCTGCATTCTTAACACACAATGATATGGTTTAAATATTCTCTTATGAGTTATAGTATAAGTTGCACAAATTACTGTTGACATATAAATTGGGCGGCAGCAGAGGCGCGGGCGCATTCAGTTGCTCGAGAAATGTCATAGGTGTCTTATGTTAAGTCAAGTCTGTGAGGTTTAGACACCACGCCTGTGCCCTCTAGAGGGCTAAGTAGAGGCATGATAATGTATAGCGCTTTAATGTACTGCATCGTGGCTGTCAAACCGCACAATTTCACGACCGAACTCTAGAAAATTTACCAAAGAGAATCAGTATTTTTTTCCTAGCTTGGTAATCTTGATGATCTTACCCGGTCTACACAAGCTGTTACTGTGTGTTGTGTGCTGTACTTGCAGCTTCTAAATGTCAATGCTGACAACTTAGCAACTTCGCTTACTTACCTATGTTTAATAAGATGACCGGTTCGCGGTCTCCAACTCTCCAGTCAAGGACACCTCCAACGCCTAGGCCCTCGACAGATACAGACACGGCCACTTCTTATTCCGGACAATCTCGTCTCGAATCTTATCCTTCAAAGAAACCGCTTATCATAATACCTTCCCATGTATGTAACTAGATTATTACTCTTGTTACATCAACTTTACATATTAGACCCATTCGATAACAAACGGACCGAACCACCTTGCACGTCGATATAAATTATAGGTAAGTAATCGATACGCAGCAGTTCGATTCGAAATGGAGTTCTGACCTTGATTACAGACTTAAATTTAATGGATGACGCCTACATATGAACCAGATCGTTTAAACTTAAAACAGAAATGTCGTCCAGCAGTAATTTTAATTAAAATTATGACTTAATCGACTTGTTTACGAAGTTCTCAGTGTGACGTAGGAGAAGGTTGTGTTGTGGGCTTACTAATTTTTTCTCTACAGTTTAATCAACCTTACTCCCCAAAATCCCAACTTTAATTTGTGATCTTTTTACAGAAGTCACAGTTTTACAACAGTCGACAGTTGCCGCCAAAGCTATCAGACAAGCAGCCATGCCATTTACAGAAGAAAAAAAACAAAACAAAAGATTACCCAATTTATTTTTATGAATCATGTACAGACGCCAGCACATCAAGCTACTACAATCTGTCAAATCTCTATAATAGATTTTCAGCTTTATCGTTAAAGCCTAAGGTTCAAAGTTGATTGGGAAAATTTGACAGTTTCGGGTAGCATGATGTGCTGGCGTCTGTACATAGGATGACAATCGTATTCTAGTCCATTCAACATTTTTTACAACAAGATGACAGCAAAAGATTACACATATTGTGCAATCAAACAAGCTATCACCGCTACCCGTCTTACCATCTCACCTACATGCAATACATACCTGTAAACGTACTTATAGAACAATAACAGCTGGATTCCCACGTTCAGAAACGGATGTGGGCGGAAGACCTTGAACAAAATATGTAACAGAAATTAAAAGAACTCAGAACACATGACGTTACGAGGATCCGGGAACGAATCGTAGCTTCACGATGCAATTCTTATTCAAACAAATTTATTATTGAACTTGTTTACGTGCATAGTAATTAGTGGCAACTGTAATTACGAGACGTTATGACACTTCTCGGTGTGAAAACGTTACAGAAATGCCTTGCGCAAATGTCAAGGGATATTCGCAAAGAAATGCGCTACGATTAAATCATAAGTATTACTTAATTTATAATTATAAGTATTAATCAACAGCGGCAATAATAAATATAACATTTTCATGATGATTTTCCTGAGAAAAAACTTAAATGTCAAATTCTTATATGCCTACGCAAACAAAAGAGATCCTCTAATGAGTGGCACTTGTACCGATCCATGACTGTACCCTGAATTCCTGAATCATGCACACACAATCATCATAATATTACTTTAGAATGTCAGTTGAAGGCCTAACCTAAGATTTCTCATAATCACTACGTAGTATAAAACAGTCGCTTTCTCTGTCCCTATATCCCTATGTCTATGTATGCTTAAATCTTTAAACTGCGCAATGGATTTTGATGCGGTTTTTTTTAATAGACAAATTGATTCAAGAGGAAGGTTTATATGTATAATACATGTATAATATAGTAGAGAAACACTGATAATTTTAGAGGTTTCTAATGTGATGTCGTAAATAAACCCTTTTTTGCGCTTACATTGCAAACGCTGGCTGAACCCTATGAGATACATCAAAATAATGTACTACAGTATTGTACCTACACCTTAAAAAGGTCTACAAAAAAGCCCGCGATGGTATATGTCTATCTCTTAGGGATAACCCACAATAACCACTTTTTTCCTTTACTTTTTACGAGAAATGATGGCTTATTTACGAACCGATTTTAAGCAATACAGCATTAATCCTTATCCAATTAAGTACCTTAAATACATTGTGCATTTAATATAGATCAATATGGCCCTTTTACAGCATGCTATTTAAATTAATATTTTCGAAGATATTACAGATTTAAAATGCAGGGACATAGCGGTTGCTGCGATATCGGCGGCAGGGGCTGGCGGACAGTTAAAAAAAAAATTAAATTAAAATGATTAATTATTTAATTAAATTTATTAAATTGCATTGCACCCGTGCGAAGCCGGGGCGGGTCGCTAGTGAACAATAAAACGCAAAAACTCGTCAGACACCTGTCATTAACAAAAGTCCTCCAGACCGTATTGGCCATGGTGGCCAACCTCAACGGAGACTAGCCTTCGGCGCTGGATATATTATAGTGCACAAGTATGTACGCAGGCACCTGTGCTCTCTCTCTTCTCTGACTCCCATAGTCCGATGAAACGGCACGCAATCAGACACGAGCACGACCGGCGAGAGATCAAGTACGCCCATTGATCACCAAGAAAACTATACTTTTTTTGTTGGAATATACAGAGTTATTGGAAAAACATTAACAACCTCTTAAGAGATTATTGTACTCATAATTATGAACCACTTTTACTATGGGACCAAACCTGAAATCGCGAAAGAAAAATCAACTGTTCCCTACATTTTGACGAGTTATGCGAACATAAATGTAGGGAACAGCTGATTTTTTTTTCACGATTTCAGGTTTGGTCCCATAGTAAAAGTTGTACATAATGATGAGTACAATGACTTCTTAAGAGGTTTTCCAATAACCCTGTATAATACCCTGCGCCTGATCTCCTGATAGCATACCTTACCATTTTTCAGCTAAGTTTCATAGACACCAGATAGACAGACAAACAGAAATACTATCATAAATCATGAGGTAACGGTTATCGATATATATTTATCTACTGTGACTTTACCAATGAACGAAAATAGAATCAATGAATCAGCAAGGTGAATGAATAGCCATTGAAACCTAGATGCAATTAAGATAGAATAGTAGAGTATATTTACTATTGTTATATCTTATTAGATTTCAGTTACGGACTCAGAAGTCGAGTTTGGCGGTCGTTTGCTTTGAGCCTTTCGTAAAATCTTTTATGACGAAAGTGTCAGGTTAGCCCGCGAAATTGCAATTTTCCTTATGTTTTTTGCAATTTGCAGGCTAGTGTCAGCTTGTATGTTGATCTTGATATATTCGCGGCCGTAATAAATACTTACTAAATTTATTTATAGAATTATAATCATAAAAATCATCAATACAATTCTCAAGGTTCATTCCTATCAGTGGCGAAGGTACCATATACAACTCGATTCCCGCCGGCTTCCCTTCGAAAATTCAGAACATATAGTCAATTCATCATTGAAATATAATGAAACGGTTTATTGACTTTTTTTTTTTTTGCTCCGGCTTACCTCTGTCATAAATTCACCCTTCGCCACTGATTCCTATGAGCCTAGAGAGTTGTATTGATAATTAACAGTTTTTTTTTAATCGTGACATTTTAAGGCTATTGCTGATTCTAATGATTATAATTCTGTAAAGCCATATTTGTTACGGTCGCGAATAATATTAACCTGAAACTGACCTGCAAATTGCAAAAAACGTAAGGAAATTTGCATTTCGCGGGCACCCTTAGCTCATTCTCAATCAAGGCGCTTTTGTTTGGTTGTCAAAGCTCACTCGCACTACTTACTATAGAAGTGTAAAATTTTGTCTGGATGTCACGATTGTTTTTCTTGGTAAATAATGTAGTTATTTCTATGGTCAATCGCGAGCACATTAAATTATAGAAAATTGATTTAAAATATCGTTTTAAACAAAGAGTGTACCTATGCTTAGAGAATCCGCCCATAAGATGACCCATTGACCAATAATAATCCAAACCAAAACTATACGGACGGACTATCAGAACATCCGCTTATGATAGAATAGTGGATCATATTCAATATTGTTATTTTTTAGTAGATGTCAGTTACTGACTCAGAAATCGTGTCTAGGAGTCGCGTGCTTTGAGTGTTTCATAAAATGTTTTATTGCCTAAAGGTTGCTTTTGCCAGCTCAGACATCAGACTGTCAATCAAAAGTCAAGAACAAAATCTTTAACATAGTAAGACCATTTTTGAATCTTTTCCGCATGTAGTTGTTATGTTAAACAAATAGAGTAGGTAGCCTAAAGCTAGGTATGTACCCCAATCTGTCAGATTTTCCCAATTGAATATGAACCTTATTCCTTTGTACTAAAGTTAAAAATCTATCAAAGAAATTTGACAGATTGGGGTAGGTTGACCTGCTGGCGTCTGTACAAATTGTAAGTCTTGCTGCCAGGAGTGTGAAAATAATGCGCGTATGCTCCAGCACCATGGCCATAGGTGTGCAACATAGAGTATACTAAAAGGTGTGCAGTGCAGGCAGCGTCACCTTTTCAGTGGTAAGCATAGAGTAAGTAGACTATGGTAAGATGAAAAGCACACTGCATCGAATTAATCAAACAGATTTGAATTCCAAAAATAGATTTACCAAAATGGATGTAGGTAGGTACAGAAGGACACGGAGGTGGAACCACTAACTGCTTCCAACCGTCCAACGTCAACCTCTCATGTGTTAAATTCTGTCAGACCGGCCAAGGTGTGTGTATCTACAGTAGCTATATCTATAGCCTGTCAATCAACTCTGCAAAAAATGCACTGTCATAATAAACTAAAAAAAAAAAAAAAACAAAAACAGCTGTTCGTTTTGACAATAGCAAATTGCACACTTGTAATTAACTGACAGATACACAAACATAATGTAATGGTGTTTGATATTATCTCATACATCTGTCGCGTGGGCGTTGTATTGCGGTCACTCGAAAAATGCTTTTGTTCTAACGCTAAGGGCCTGTGCACACCACGTTTTTTAAACGCGCCGTTGACGCGCGTTTGTAGCGATACAGACGCGATACGCACGCGAGTCAGACGCAGCCTGTAGACATTCTGTAGGATAAAAGCGCGCCGTCGACGCACGTTTCTAAAACGCGCGTCAACGGTGCGTTTAAAAAACGTGGTGTGCACAGGCCCTTAGACAAGGAGGGTCAATGGATGCAATTAATGTTATGTACCTATATTTTTTTGTTTATGCCTTCATCAGAAGTAAAACGTTATTATTATCATAACTAGCTTCTGCCCGCGACTTCGTCCGCGTAAAATTTTTTGTTTCCCCGACTCACCCCGTCGCAACGCGTCTCCGGCCTGCGCTATTACTTCGTTCAGTGTACCTGCCTCAAGGAACATGTTTATTCTCTGAAAAAAAAACCTTAGTAAGTAATTTATGAGTCAAACGGTGATCTGTATCACCTTTTGACTCTTATTGTTACTTAGGCACCTACTTACTTTTATTAATAGTGCTAAGTAAAGCCATAATGATTCTAATCTTGTAGCCATTTGTTCTACAGAAGTCTGAAATGATTTAGTACAATCAGGTTTTAATTTCAGTGCAGTATATCTAGACCGGGCGGGTCACGAACCTGCAAGGTTACACTATCTGATATTATAGCTTTGGGAATGATCTATTGTTAGATTGATTCATGCATTTCTGAAAATGACAGAGTTGGAGTAGGTACATACGTAAGTTAGGCGTGAATTAATTTGCGCGTTAGTATTATTTAGTAGGTCCTCCGTGAGTGTTTCTTGTATTTCCTCGGAAGATTACTTTGTCACAATCTTGGCTACTTTGCTCACAGTTATTTGATTAATGTTGGTTCGCCAAGTCAGACTTGGCGGTTAATACAAGTCTTCGCCATCTCAAACTACAAATTCTAAGGACTCAGGGCCAGCCATCCGATACTCTGAAGCAGAGGCTGCCATCAAAGAAAAATATGATCGGCTGAGATCTCTGGGCCTCACAACTATATTGGTTTAAAAAGATAGCAGACTTTAGGTAGGTACCTACTTTTCTGCGAACAAAGAATTCTATCATCCGTCCATTCTAGCATCCTTTTTCTCTAAACTAAAGAGAAAAAAGATTTTATTTTTTGTATGTTTGTTTGTTACGCTTTCACGCTAAAACGGCTGATACGGATTTAGATGAAAGGCACTTAGGTAGACCAAAACTAACCTGGATTAGGACATAGAATACTTTTTGTCCCGATATTCCCACGGGATCGAGACTTAAGGTCATAGCACACATATCAACTCGGAAAGGGATCGCCATCGTATCGCCTTTCGCCTCGCCGGCAAACAGGCGTCAACCTAACTTAGGCACGAACGTAACCAAAGCGGATCAGCAGCTCCGATACGTCGACTCGGCTACAGCTAGGCGACGCGACGCCGCGCTTACGGCTCGACAACCGCTGGTGTATGGTGCTGCAAGCAGGCCGCGGGAGGGGTGAAAGGGGCAAGGGTGGACAAAGAGACGTAGCTCGGGTACGGAGAGAAGTAAGCGCGGGGACGACGAGCCGAAAGCGCGGGAACTGCAAGTTGACCACGCAGCGCACCGTGGTTCGTCCAGAGGTGAGGCGATTACGTCACGATTCCGATTAGTGTGCGATGCAATAGGGAGTTTCATACAAAGAATACCGAATGGCTCGAATTGATACGTCATACGGTAACGATCCCTTTCAAGGTTGATATGTGTGCTCGATATGACCTTTATGCGGTGGAAACCGCGGGCCGCAATTATTTCTTCTATTTTTGTTATCTAATCTAACTAGCCTGCATTGTCTCACTGCAGGGCAAAGACCTCCCTCTCCCTTTTCCAACACAATTCTGTCTTCAGCGAGTGCCAGCCAGTCCCTACGGTAGGCGTCAAGCTCGACCCGCCATTTTCGTCTTGGCCTGCCGTGATGGCGTCATGCGTTTAGTAGGACCCAATCGGTGTGTAATTAAATTAACCCAATAATTTTTGTAATTTATGCGCTTTAATTGTGCAGAATGAACTATTTTTCTTTCAATGTCCATTATCCATTAATAAACCACCTAATTCTTCAGTGGGCGAGTCATAACTTCATAAGTCACGCCTCGTCAAGTCTATCTGATAACATTCGCCATTTGAGACGTCCATTTGTCAAGTTCGATGTATTGAACGCTGACTTACATTATATGTGGGTTAAACGCTTTAAATGGAACTTGTTTTTGATCTATGGCCTTGAAATGTGAGTATTCGTACCAGCAGTAGATATGCGAAATTCGTGTTTCGGTAGACTCCGAAGGTGTGAGGGAGTTTAACTTTTTGTGACAACTTCAATTTGAAGCTGAAGTGGGACTACAGCTACTACAAGAGTCTCCAACTTCCGATCGTTTTATGCTTTAAACGATATGTTTTACAAAAAACAAACAACCGACATTCCAAAAAAAAAACAGTACAAAGTGAAAAATAACTTTAATTTCGGAAGTCGGTGTCAAAAAACGAAAATACGGAACCAACGACACCGACTTCTGAAATGTTTTTTTTTTTTTAAGTTGGTTGTTTTTTTTTTTGTATTAAAGTTTTTATTTACCTCTTTTTATTAGTTGTATGTACCTACGTAAGGGTAAAAATCTTATCAAAAACCAATAAAATTGTACCCTTACATATCAAAATTGTGAAAAGAAGGCTCAAAGCTTTTTTCAACAATACAGAACATAGGCACCAACAATAAGTTTTACATTCCAATACTTCTACGAATAAAAAGTATTGCTAATACCGCAAGTATGTAGGTACGGGGACCGTATGTGACCCGACCCGAAGGCCAAACGCCGACCTTGCCACTGCGCGGACGCAGATAAGCGCACGATACGATCGACGCCGATCTAGATCGACAGATACCGTTGTGCAACTTATAAAGAACCCAATACACAAACCAACTTGACGCCATGGCGAATAAAAAAGTTGAGCTAATATGTCTATAGATAGACTGATGAGTGATGACCGTTGGGGCAAAATATGTTCTTGAGTGGAGACAGCGAACCGCCAAACGTAAAATAAGATCCCATAAAATTTCAGAGGCCCAAGTCTGTTATTTTTATAAATTCGTCATTCCAACACGATCCCATTGTCATTTTGCTAAAAGTTCGTAATCTGCTAAATTCATAATGGTCGATCATTGGTCGGACAATGGTCTGAGAAAAACTACTACTAAATTTCATGCTAGATTTCATTTAATATACTTATATCGCTTGCCCGCAAGAATACTGTATTAACTCTAAAAACGTACTTTTTTAGGAGAAGCGATTAAAGCTTTTTAGCTACAATTCTTGCCCGCAAGAATACTGTATTAACTCTAAAAACGTACTTTTTTAGGAGAAGTGATTAAAGCTTTTAGCTACAATTGTATCTAAAAGCTTTAATAGCTTCTTCAAAAAAAGAAAAAGAACGTCTCTGAAAAAGTACGTTTTTAGAGTTAATACAGTATTCTTGCGGGCAAACGATATATTTACATATTACGTATTAGTGCTTGCAATCTGAAGTAGTAAGAAGTTCGTAAATAGCAATAAACATTACATTTATTAATTTGCCACTAATAATTATGTACGAGATTACCATTTTATGCCATTTCTTTCAATGGAGTGTCAGTGGTTGACCACTGGAAAGTCTTATTGACGCCAATAAATTAGTAGATTACCAAACTTGTCAAAATCAAGCTAAATGGCAGGCAATTGGAGAGCCATACCCTACGTCCAGCAGTCTACTATAGGCTTAAGACGATGATGAGGAATTTTTAAAGCAGAAAAGTGTCGAAGGACAAGGTGTGACTGGATTTTTGTTTGACAACACTCAGTCAGAGGACACCCGGTTTTACTTGACGCTATATTAGGTCGTTTGTACACTCCTTTACAATATTATTTAGTAAGCTGCTCATTTGTTTTATTAATTCGCTGATCGTATCAATGACTATTGTTGTTTTTTTTTAACTGGAAGAACTGGTAGCTTTTGTGCAATGAAAGAGTAGGTTTAACTTTTAATAGACTGGTGTTGCTGTTTAATGAAGTTATCTTTTCGATGCTGATACTGTGATCAAATAAACTTGTTATATCACGCCTTTTTGATCGCATAGGGGGCAGACAGAAACCCTTCTTCTTCTCGTTTCATATTCATTGATTTTATTTCATCTTAGAAACACAACTATAGCAGTTGTTACGAAGTTCATGTTTTTATCATTTTGATAGCACATGACCTAGTATATTACCGGTTTGTCTAGCCTAGAAATTTTATGAACCAGACTTGTTATAAGTAAGTAAACTGTGCAGGGCACGTCAGTGGAATGAATAAAACAATAATATTACAATAAATAATGTATTACATATTAAAATTAATAAACAATGTCTTTTGCTATATTTAACACTTATTTAACTTCTATATAAATGCTTCTATCACTAGGATGATAAGGCATATTGTACAATACTAATTAAGTCGTTTTTAACTATAGGTACAATTATACTGATTTCCAATTAATCACTGGCCAAACAAAACATATATTAAAAAGTATGAGCAAATACAAACCCCATTATTTAGAATGGCAAAAAAACTACGTTTCGAGAACTTTTGAAATGTTTTCGAGCCGGGAAAGAAGGCTAAAAGTTGATTAAATACAATCTAACTTAACACAATGAGGTTTTAAACCTAAAATCAAAAATAAATCTACCGAATATCTGAGTACGGCAATCAGTCCCATAAATAATTTCGATGCATACTCGAGTCACAACGGCTCGCCTCCGACTTCATTTTTTAAGGCTCAGCTCAGACCACAGACTAGCGCAGAGCAGGTGGTTTTTTTTTAAATAAAAAAATGGGTGGTGTGTCTATGAATATCGTTCAACGCTTTAGTATTGAAAAACTCAAAGCAAATTCAGTTACCGAAACTGCAAAGTGGTGTAACAATATAACCTCTTTTTGAAAGTCAGTTAAAAATAAGTTAAATAATGAATCGGACAGTTTCAGCAAATGAAAATTTCCGTAAAATTAAACAGAGTCCTTCCTTCATACTTCTAAACATTTCCTCACGACCCATCCTGATTCTGCAACTGTTTCAACTGCTTCAACACAGTGTCGAGCAACTTCCTTCTGTCTCGCTCATTCTTCTTGAGTACGGAGAAGACAGAAGACTTCTGCTCTGCTTCCTTAAGTTTCTCGAGTAGCGTGGCGGCGTCGCGAGGCGTGACTAGTGAGTACTTACCTCCTTCTATGCCGACGTCGTGGAGGTATGATGACCAGTCCCAACCAGTGATTAAGTCGAGGAGTTGCCTAGAAAAGATGTTTCGATTGAGTTTATTACACTAATAATATTTTTATAGATCAAAATCTTAATTTCACAACCTAAACCACTGAGTCTAGAAGCATTGAAAATTTAAAGTTATGCATTGAAAGTTTGTATAGCAGTTCAACATTTTGCCCATGGAAAATCTTAACGGGACCACGGCTTATAAAAGTAAAAGCGAAAGTAACTCTGTATATTTGTTCGTTGCCTCACCACGGCTAAACCACTAAACCGATCGTAATAAAATTTTACAGAGGGGTACTTCTGTCCCTAAGGGCCACTTTTGTCCCTAATATTTGTGGCATTAGGTCCGCCTATGGAGGTTCAGAGTTACAGACGCCAGCACAACAAGCTACTACAATCTGTCATTTTCTTTAAGGCCAGGAGTCTCAGAATCGACCTATTTTGATTCAACATTAAACAATCAAATATTCTTTGTTTTGATCTGATAAAAATATATGTTGTAGTTCAATAAACATTCTTGATTATTCTATGGTTCAAAACACGATATTTACAACTTCACTCGATCATAAAAAATCGCAAACAAATCGAAAATAGGGAAGTTTTTTATCGTTTTTCAAGTCGTACTTGAAGTAGACCAAAGTTTTACTCTAAAAAAATATGTCAAAAAATAGGCAATGATGTTTAGAAGAATATTCTATGGCTATTTTTTTTCAAAACAGTTTTTTATTGTTTTGACAAGATATAATATAACAAAGCGGCCCGCGCGCTTCGCTTTAGTAGCCGGCTAGGCGTCTCCGAGGCAGGACCTGTGTCGCTTTTACTGGCTCGCCGCGTTCCTCCGCTAATCGATCGAAATATACGTTATATTATTGTTATTTTCCGTGTTTGTATATTAGTTTTAAAAATAAGCCTGTAAATATTGTTTTTAAGTTCTAGTATTAATAATTAAACAAGATGTTAGTTTATGTTGTAAAATATAGTGGTATTTAAGATTAAATTATGGGGAATAAAAACAGAAGAAAGGAAAAAATATCCAGGATTGAACTGCGGAAGCTTAAAAAAAAAAAGGTAAGATTGATTATTATTTTTCTACGTATTTATACCTACCTACTTTTAAAAAACGACGCGACAGAGCAATATTGTAGTTGTATAGGTAATTATGTACTTACCTACTTGCTTTCGTCACAGTACTAGCAGACAGTAGCAGGTAGGTAACTAGGTACCATAAATTTACAATTATACTAATATCAAAGTAAATATAAACTACTACTCCATTCACAATAAGATTACACATTTAAACAAACCTTTTTTTACAGCTTGTTCAAACGATTTTGACTTCTATTAAGTAGGCATAAGGATGGCATTAAAAGCAAAAAAGTGCTTACAATAATAACTGTTTACTGCTTTTAATGACATCCTTATGCCTACGGAATAGAAGTCAAAATCGATTGAACAGACGGTAAAAAAGGTTTGTTGAAATGTCTTATCTTATTGTAAATGGAGTATAGTTGATATTTTAGTTTTTATGGACAAAACAGTAGCACAACTACAACAAAGATAATTTTTGCTAATAAAACTTTTTATCTTTGCAGTTCATCGATACCAAGATGTAAAGGCGTATTTACAAAAAAAATGCACCGGCGAACAGTAAGTACCTAATCTACAATTCGATTTTTTACCCGACTTTCAAAAAGGAGGAGGTTATTATGTTCGACTTTATGTATGTTCTGTTCACTGATTCTCCGTCAACTGTGGACCGATTTTCAAAATTCTTTTTTTATTTGAAAGAGTATGCTCCCGAGTTGGTCCCATTGTCACCAAATCGGAATCTGATGAGGGAATCCTATGGAAATCGAGGGAAACCCTCAAATTTTGTAGGCACACCTATAGCGATTTGGGTAGGTATTTTTTATAGTAGCTCGTGCATTTGCTTTCAGAAAGCACCATTAGGTGAAGTGGAACTGATGATGAAGACCACAGATGGCCATCGGAACTACTCGATAGCAAATATTTCACGGGTTGCGATTCGATTAGGTACTTTAATGTGGTTGTTAAGCACAATGGAGCTGATGGTGACTTCTCAATCAGCTCCTGTTCTTATAAGGAGAACTCCTCAACAATTAACGTTCCTGCATCGGGAAAAGCAATATTTTGTAAAAGGTGATGAGCAGTTGACATTAGGCTATTATAACTTAGATTAGTTACAAACTGGACTACTAAAAAATGAAAAATAAAAACTTTTTTACAAAAACAACCGACTTCCAACAAAACACTACAAAATGAAAAATAACTTTAATTTCGGAAGTCGGTCTCAATAAAAGAAAATGCGGAACCAACGTCACCGACTTTTTATTCAGTATTTGCTTCTCGCTCAGGCGCAATAGGTAGGTAGACATGTACTTACCTAATGCATCAACTCAAGTCTACTCTACAAATTATAATAATAATGCAAGGTTGTTGATGTTGTTGTACTTTTATACATAATAGTGACTAGAATGTATGTAGATATCTGTTACCTCCTGACTTACCACTCGACTTACCGACTGACTTAACGACTTTGGTTAGTTTTAGTTTTGATTCTAATATCTTGAGTCAAATAAAAAGCAACTTTTTTCTTTTTATTGTTTCAGTGACAGTCATGATTCATATGATTTTACTGTTGAAGTGGAAAACAAGGAAGATGACTTTCAACCCGTTTCAGGACGCAGAATTGTCGACATAAATTTTATTTTGCGAAAACTGCAAGAAAAAGTAAGCAAGACAAGGAAAATGAGCAACCAGATAAATGCGCATCCAGTACACACTCTCTGCCTCAACCAGCACCCTAATTGCGAAACACACTATCGATCTCAATTTGAATAATTTTGAAGCATATTGCTAATCCATTGCTTCATATGTTCGAAAAATGTGTCTGCTCAACAATGTAAAACACGCAATGAACGTTGTTGATCTGTCAAAATGAAACCCATTGCTACTAATAGTGTGTTACGCAATTACCCCGCTGATTTGCAGCAACCAGGTCCAAGCACGCTCGCGATTAATATTTATGATTTTTTATTATTTTTTGAGTAAATTATTAAGTTATTATTATATATTTTAAAAAGTATTTCTTATTTCTAATAAATAATTTATTGTCCTGTGTATTATATTGTAATGAGTTTTATCAGAATTTGTAACTAATAATAAATAACTAGCTTATGCCCGCGACTTCGTACGCGTGGATTATAAATTAGTTATAAAACATACATGTGGTAGGTGAAAACTAAAGCTACGGAATATAAACTCCTGTCAAAATCCTTCTAGTAGTTTATTATCAGACAAACATTCTAAAAACTGGATCGTAAGGAAGCGCTGTAACAGTCATGAAAGAAAAGAGGTAACAATTAAAAAAGAAACAATTGTTGGTAGGTAATAAAGTGATTTATGTTGATAAGTATACTTATATTTCCCTAAAAACTAAACACTCGAAATATTAACATGAATTCCGTAAAACAAAGTTAACTGTTCCTACTGTTACAATTTTAAACTGTGACGCAAAATTTTTGAACAGCGGGGTCAGCGAGTTCATTTGAACTACGCGTTCGCGGGACTTGCCACGCGAGGAGGGGGGTAACGCTAAATGCCTACTGCGCTCGAATATCCTGGCCTTAATAGATTATCAACTTTATCGTTGAAGCATAAGGTTGAAAATTGATTGGGAAAATTTGACAGTTTCGGGTAGTTTGATGTGCTGGCGTCTGTACAACTATTTTACATGTATGAGGAATTTCCTATATTCCCGGTCATCCCCGCCCCGTCGTCCCCACTGGGCACGAGTGGGGAAAAATGTTTAGTTCCTCCCCAGTGGTCACGACTGGAATTTTTTATTTCCCACTCGTTCCGCTATAGGGGCCATTCAGGTATTACGTTAGCACTAAGGGGGGCGGGGGGTCTTTGCTTTGCTTATTTTTGATGACATGGGGGATGGGGGGTCTGGATGGTGATTACATCAGCAGTATTTATATTTTTATTTTTTCGGATTTTCTACAAAATTTTGTCGATTTTGGTTTGTACACGGAAATCCTACTTGTCTATGTTTGAAAACGTAACGCATATAACTGCTGCTCATGAATCAATAAAGAAACAACACATTGAAAAATGTATGTACAGTCAACAGCAAAAGTAGATGATTAAAATCAGAAATTCAATACTAATTAATGAACGGAGTTCGCGTCAGAACTGTGTGGCGACGTAGTAGTAAATGTTTGGTATAATTTACAGTCACATAACGACACTTCGACGCCACACAGTTCTGACGCGAACTCCGTTCATTAGTATTGAATTTCTGATTTTCATCATCAACTTTTGCTGTTGACTATACCAATGTTTACGTAAGCATGGGAGGGAGGGGGAGGTTAATAAGTGCAAAAAATCTGCTTACGTAATACTTGAACGGCCCCATAGACCGAGAATCAAAATGCAATAATGGGGATTTCAATAAGAGATTACACTGATTGTTAATGTGCCCAGTGGGGACGACGGGGCGGGGACGACTGGAAATAAAGGAGGAATTCAAACAGTTTTCTCGTAACATATCCTTACCTTAAACTAGCAAAGTGTTCGAGAAGCTCTCCCTCCTTGAGCCCGGGCACTGGCTCGCCTGCCGCGAACTGCTCGCACTGGATGACGTCCAGGTTGAGCTGGTCCAGCGCTCCCGAGGAGATCTGCTTGACGGCGGGGTCCAGCAGGAGGGCGCGCAGGCGGGTCGCTATGCGGTTTGTAGCGGCGCGCACTGCTGCCACTCTAGTGGCATAAAAATTACGCTTTAGGAATTAAAATAGTACTCATTGGCGCCGATTCCCTGGTTCACAAACTATAAATAAACTAAATTTAAGTTCAGTGCATCTTTTTCTTTCTATTTCATTAAGAAAATTACAGAAGATAAATATTAGTTTAGTCCTGTCAAATTAGTCAGCGCCTGACGTAAATTGACGTATTTAGTATCCAATTTTTGAATCACGTCTAAACTTGTCTATGGATATCTTAATTTGACAGGACTATACTAATATTTATCTTCTGTCCTTTTCTTAATGAAATAGAAAGAAAATGATGCACTGAACTTAAATTTAGTTTAGTTTGTGAGCCATTGCATGAATTTCGAGTTCAAACAAAACTTTCCCTTAATCTTTACTATAGGCCGATCGTATAACTGAGACTGTGCCTGAGGTAGCAGCGCGGTGCGGGAGGGGTGTGGTGACGTGATACGAGAGCTCAGTGATTCGTCAACTTGTGACAACTATCACCCCTCCCGCACCGCGCAGCTACCTCAGGCAACGCCTCAGTTAAGCGGTCGATCTATAATAATAAAGCTGAAGAGTTTTTTTGTTTGTTTGAACGCGCTATTCTCTGGAACCGCCAGTCGGATTTGAAAAAAATTTTGCATTTGATAGCCCAATCCTTCAGGAAGGTTATATAACATCACGCTACGACCCTAAGGAGCCGAGCACAAAGAAACAAAATCAAAACAAAAATAAATTTTACGCAGACGAAGTCGCGAGCAGAAGCTAGTTCTTATATAAGTGTGGTGAATAAATAAAAGATTTCCTATTGATTAAAAACTACGACAGGCATACAGATAGTGTAATCCACGAAGACGCGCCCCACTCTTTTTCCTAATCCTCTTTTTCCTAAATCCTAAATAATACAGCACAAGTGAGCAACATTCAGCTAGTGTTTTAGTTTTGTCGATACACACTAATTATTATTAGTGGCTAATTAGTGTATATCGAAATACTAAAACACTAGCGGAATTGACTAGCGATAACCGCTAACTATTAGGAAGAAGAGTGGGGCGCGTCTTCGTGGATTGCACTATCTGAATTCGTCTAAAAAAGCGATAAAATATGTAGTTTGTCACTTCAAAGCTATAGGTAATGATTTCCGAGTTAAAAGTCTAGCAACAATACAGTCAGTATTGCAAACTCACCTCGCTCTCTCCGGCAGTTGTTCCAGTGACGTCAGCACTCCTGACAGGTAACTCAGCATGTCAGTGACGAACGACGAAGCTTGCCCAGTTGGCTCGACTAAAACAGACAAATACTCACTTAAGAGTCCCTATCAATTTCGCGGGGTGAAAACAGAAAATCACTTTTTTTTGCACAATTTTCTCAACAACCTTAAGTTATCTACATTCTTTTTTTAAATACACAGTTATTTATCACCTATTTATCTAGTAAGTCTAAGAATTTCAATTTTAGTAAACGAACGATCGAATTTAAGTTTATAAGGCATCATTTAGATATTATACTACAATTAAATAAGTAGTCAAAATAAAAATACAAACATTGATTTTGGTAGATAAATACCTTAAATTTTAAAATATTTAACACTTATTAATATTTTCAATAAATTCTTACGCGTAGACAAGGGTTTTTTTTGCACATGATTTTATTGGGTTTTTTCAGCGTGATTTTTTTACAAGTACTAAATCATTAAACTTTAAAAAATAAAATTGTACACTTACTAATATAATATATGCCCGGTATTTATAATTTTTTTTAGATTGCTATTTGCTGCCAGTAAGTTATGAAAGTAATTGAAAAACATGGTGTTTCGTGCTTACGTAAAAACATATGTTAGATTTTTATTTTTTGTAATTTATATTAAGTAGTTATCAAAATTTAAAATTGTACACTTACTAGATAAATAGTTGATAAATAACTGTGTATTTAAAAAGAACTAGTTAACTTAAGGTTATTGAGAAATTTGCGCTGAAAAACCTTGAATTTACTGTTTTTAGACCGCGAACTTGATAGGGACCCTTAAACCCATTTAAAGACAAATAGGCTTGTCAACTGAAAAAATCTAATTAGTCCGTCAGTTAGATTATCAAAAAATATTTGACCCGTATTTTTTCTTTTGTTACGTAAACCAAAATTGACGAAGATACAACGCTTTTAAAATTCTCAATACGTCACACCTTGGTATAATTTTTAGTGCGTTCTGACGTCACGAGCCCCCACTCCCGAGTTTTGATGCATTTTATCTTTGTCAATATTCATTGATTTACAAACACAAAAAATACGTGTCCATTATTTTCTTATACTCTAACTCACGGACTAAATAGATTTTCATTTTATTGATGGTGGAAACTAGCCTATTGAAATAGGAAAGGTAGTGAAAAAGAGACTGCCTACCCTCCTTTTCATACCTACCTCCATTAAATGAAATAAGCCCTATGTCTATTTCCTGTTTAGTAAATATTGTATCACTTTAAATTCAATCAAATCATTTTTCTTTAAGTACGCTGTACCGGTACAGTGTCCTATTAAGACTGTGCCGACCGCACAGTGGCGCCCTCATCGTTTGTTTGGTTATTTCATACAATTTAGAATGAAAATGCAGAAAATAAGCACGTTAAGTTGTGCTTCACAAGATTATACGTTAATATTATTAGAAAAGGTAGTTTTACATTGTTTAGTTTTATTATAATCCTTAAAACGGAATATAGTGGCCACTGTTATCTGCATTTTCATTCTAAATTGTATGAAATAACCAAACAAACGATGAGGGCGCCACTGTGGGGTCGGCATAGTCTTAAGTGTTTGCTGCACCGGACGACGTCATTACGTCAGCGCCGGTTGTCGCTGAAAACCAGCGCTGGGGCTCTGTCTTGCACAGGTCGCAGCATAATGCTGAGCGATAGCCGTTTTGCGTGGATGTGACGCATGTTTCCCCATACCTTTTATTTATTTTATATTTTGTGTTTTTGTTCTTTTTGCGTCATGTTCACCGCAAATAAACGTATTTTCTTTCTTTTTTTCTTTTAAATTTGACTCTCGCTCCGGCTCGTTCTTGGTGCAAAGGTCAGCCATTGCCATCCAACGTGGCAATGCAGCAAGCGTTTTGGGCACCTTTGCGCCGGGAACAGTTAGTGTCTAAATCTAAACACACTATGCCGAAGTTACGCGACCGAAGTTCGACGGCTGATTTTACGTTCCGTCGTATTCGGCTGATATGACACACCATAAGTGCCGAACTTACGCGGCAGAAATTCAGTTCCGCAACTCCCCGTTGCTCCCCGCCCCCGGATCTTCGTCGGCAATCGAACCGAACTTCGGTAGCGTATAATGTGTTCTCACAGAATAAGTTGCCGCTGAACTTACGCCCGACTGAAGTTAGGCTGTACGCTATGACGCGACGTAATTTCGGCATAGTGTGTCGTCAGTAATTCAAATAGCATTGCAGGCGTAATTGTGCTGAACTTCGGTCGCGTAACTTCGGCATAGTGTGTTTAGACACTTAGGGGCGGGTTATTTGACTAATTGTTTGACGTGTTGTTGTGACTGTTAGTATATAAAATTAATTTAGAGATTTTAGCTAGAGCTTTTGTTTTCTTGTTTTTTTTTTATGGAAAGTTAATACTGTGTTTTTTCTTCTTTTTTGTTGTGAATGCTGTGCACGTCTGTAATTGACGTAAAAACTGGTCCATGTCTCTGTTCTCTTTTATTTGTACATTTTTGTGTTTGTGATGTTGATATGCCTTAATAAATAAATTTAAATGAGTTGTCAATAATAAAATAATTGTATTATAAATAGAATAGAATAGAATAGAATACTCTTTATTATGTACACCATTACCTATAAATTACAGACATAAATATAGAAATAAAAAATGAAAAGAAAATTACTTAATAATAAAACACAAATCGACATAATTATGCATTTTGGCAGCTCTTCTCGTGCTTCTCGTCTATGAAACCACAGTGCGCCATTTAAAACAAGCATGCTAAATATTATTTTTACATTATTTTTTTTGGCACAAGCCATGTCAAGCCGTTCCTGATGCGATTTTGGAATTGAATGAATGAATTTAAGATTTTGTTAACTAGATTTTTCGTTGTGGATTTAGATTTTAGAGCAACAAAATCACTCACCTAACATCATCTGCCTAGCCTCTTCCAGTCTAACCGGATGCAGCTGAATACCAGTGTTTTACATGGAGCGACTGCCTATCTGACCTCCACAACCCAGTTACTGGGTAATACGATACCCCTTGGTAAGACTGGTTGTCAGACTTTCGGACTTCTGACTACCCGTAACGCCTGTCAAAGATCCACGAATTACAGCGGGCTTAACGTGCTTTCCGAGGCACGGAGGGGTCTCGGTATGTAAAGATGGTCACCCATCCATAGACCAACCGCGGCAAGCGTAGCTTAACCTGATCGATCGACCTGTGCGGCTGTTATTATTTAGTCACGGAAAATCCACTCACCTAACAGCCAGTCATAATTCTCAAGGTCAAGAAACTCGTCCACTTTCTTTTCCAGTTTGTCACAGATCTGCTGCTCAGCGTCGTCTCGAGCCGCTTGGAACATACTGCCTGCCGTCTGATATTAAACGATAACAGTCTCTAAGTATATTGTGATTAGGGTGAATATTACATAAATAAATATGAGAAAATTTGCTTTTGACAAGTTTGATAACACATAGTCGAATATTTAACACAACATTATTCATTAGAATTCATGCAATCTAACATTTGAATCCTCTCAATATTTTATATATGGCCTGTTCCAAAAGTCACTGATGAAAATGTAAACATACTACAATGATGCCAATTTATAGTGCCAATTAATGATTGGGTGCTTTGATTTCATTATTTGAAAACTTTTAAATGTTTTTTCTTGTTTTATATTACCTGGGTGGTGACCAGTTCAGAGCCAGTAATGTTGCTAATGAACTCGTATAGACATAATGTTGCGCCTTCTAAATACTGCGTGTCCACGATGATCTAAAACAGTGACAGACAGGTAAATAAGTCGTTATTTGAATATTTTCATAGATTTCGCGTTCCCCGCAGTGGGAACGTTATAGGCTGATTATGCATGTATGTATGTTATGTATAGATTTCGCTACATACTTTAAATATAGCCCGCAGATTGGTGCCAGTATCTCGACACGATATCTAGTTTTACAAAAAGTATTTATATCATCATCATCTGTCTAACCTTTTCCCTAGCCTCTTCTTGGCTTCCAGTCTAACCGGATGCAGCTGAATACCAGTATTTTATTTTTTATTTTATTAGGTCTACCAACAATTGTTTACACTAATTTACAAACAGAGATAAAACATGCGTTTAAACTCTACACAGTGCAACAATTACTTAAAGGTAAACACCAAATGGACAAAAAAGAAAACAATAAAAAGTAATTTCGTAAGCTACATATTGCACAAGTAAACTAAGTTAGATATATATTTATGTATGAATAACATAACTAAATGCAAAATATTAAAAGCATCGTTTCTTTAAAAAAGTTACGCACATAGTCCAAAAACTTTTACTTTTTTCTCTTATTTTACATGGAACGACTTCCTATCTGACCTCCACAATCCAGTTGCAGTTAGTTATAAAAAGCATTTATATCTATGAGTAGCTTCGAATAACAGATATAGCGTCGAATTCACAAGTTGTATTTCATAATTAACACTATCACCTATAACTTGCCTTTCCAAAGTTTTGTTTAGATGTAACTACCCGTAGTGAACATATTGATTTAAACTGGCTAGGGAACTCATTGCTAGTTGATAGTTACCTGCACCAATTGCATCAGCGGCAGTGGCCTTCTAAACAGCGCAGACAGACATCCAGTGAAGGATCTACTGAGTAGTAAGGAGGCTGAATGTCTCGCGGCCGCAGCCCTTCGCCCACCGCCCAGACCGAGCCCCGCAGAGTACTTGAGCCACGCGAATATGAACTCTTTGACTTGCACGTATACTGCTGGGACTATGGTAGAGAATGGGAACCTAAAGAGTAAAGATATATGTTTAAAAAAAAAGTAATACAGCATTGTTACTAGTACTGCTACCATAAACGCAATATATTTTCATGACTTTTTTATCATGGTGTGCATTTCATTGTATGTTAAAAGACACTTTTTGTATGTTGAAACATTGTTTTCGTGCATTTGTGTTTAATTACTGTTTTTGAAGACTGATTTTTTATTTGGTTTTTGGTTGATGTCTGAGAAGTGACTACTTACTTCCTTGGGAAGGGCTGCAACTCCAGTTCATCTCCTTCGTATGGGAATGTGTCCATAACACCATCATATTGATCTTGGTTCTCAACCTGAAGACAAAATAACGACAGAATAAAGGTCAGTTTACTTAAAAAAAAGGATTTTTTTTTTTCAATATCATAGAGAGATTTAAAGATTTTTGCAGTCAACTGAAAATAACAAAATCTCAGAAAGATAGGTATCTTTACCCATCGTCCAAATGACGAAATTCCATACAAACTTTCATCCCTTATTTCACCCGTTTAGAGGATGACTTTTCAAAAATCCTAACTTCTGGTCATTTTCGATACAAAAGGAACTATTATGCAAAATTTGTGCATTGTCTGTCAGTGAATGATTATAACATTTTTATTAAGTAGATATTCATTAAGTGTAAAGGCGACAAGAATTTTCCCAAGAACTCCCAGTCAGTATAAAAAAAGCAAGATATTAGTTACCTCTATCGGCACAAAGGAGGCATTATCGAGTATATCCCTGAACACGCCGACCCATCTCTGCATCAACACCTCAGTATAATGTTCCGCCATTTCTTGTAGTAGCAATGGTATCGGATCCGTTGGAAGACCGTAACATCTGTAAAAAGTGATGAAAATGAAAGTAAAATGCGATAAATGTTGGCACATAGCCCTACAGCTAAAGCAAGTTACCTAAATGATTGTTCTTTTAATTAATATTCTTTGCCCATTGCAACAGTGGGATGATATAAAGCCAACAGAAATATTTTCCAAATATTTTCAGTTTTCATTTAGGCTGACTCTTCCTTACTTGATTATAATTATTACATTAATAACAGTGGTCACAAAATTGTCTTCTGGACGTTCTGGTCCTGGGTTTAGCCCTGGGTCGGGTATAGAATTATTAGGTTTTCCCAGTTGTGGATTTGTGCTAAAGGCAATACGCTCGCCTCCAATTAACTGGCAAAATATGGATGCACCTTCACTTCTGTCTAATTCTTGCAGACGTGATAATAATAATTATTACGTTACAATATAAAACATTTACACAAAATACTCACTTCAAGGTATTAATAAACAACACGATCTGGTGCTTGATACTCAACATCAGCGTCGGGTCCGTTATCAAGGACGTATTGGTCCTCAATGTTGACGCGACCTTAGTCACTGACATACCCCACATGTCTAGCAACCAGTCTTTTGAGACCAGACCTGAAAGAAAGAAAAACTGTACATTCTGCACAAATTGAATGTACAGAGGCCAGCACATCAAGCTACACACAAGCATCTGTCAAATTTTACCAATTGAATATGAACCTTATTACCTTGCAATAAAGTTGAAAATCTATCAAAGAAATCTGACAGATTGGGGTAGCTTGATGTGCTGGCCTCTGTACTACAAAAAAAAAATAACTTAACGATAGTAAGAATATGCCCAAAAGCCCAGTGTTTAAAGTCGTACACATTAAAAATAAAATGAAATTGTTTATTGCTGTTGACTTGTTATTGTCACATGAATGGCATGCGCATTTCCATAAGGCATTGATGTACAGACGCCAGCACATCACGCTACCCAAAACTGTAAAATTTTCCCAATCAACTTTGAACCTTATTCTTTAGCGATAAAGTTGAAAATCTATTAAAGAAATTTGACAGATTGTAGTAGCTTGATGTGCTGGCGTCTGTACATTTTAGAGTATAATGTTAAGATCACACGGCAGTTTTATCAGTTGTTAACCTAAACAGTGAGAAAATGACATGTGATTCCTAGATTTTACAGTAAAATATTTATTTATTATTTATTTATTTATTTAGGCAAACCAACAAAATAAAAAAAATATCTTTTAACGGTCGCCAACACATTTACGTAACAAAGTCAACCAAACAAAAACTGTTTCCTCACCTGCGCCTGCGCTTAAAAGATGTTCTTCGAGTATGAAGAAGCCGAGGACAGCGTTTAGATAGTTCTTGACTCCTACTATCGAGTCGTGTAGGTTCGTTGAGGCGGGAATAAGAACGAGACGGGCTTGTTGCTTTCGTTGTGATCTGAAATACAGAAACGAGAATGTTATGTTGGTATGATGGAAATCTAAAGGGTAGTAAGGACTATCTCAATTCTATAAAAAATCGACAGCAGGATATTAGAGCACACTTACGGCCCATTCACGACCTTGCCGCGGTGAGCGGCGGCTAAGCGCGGGGCGGCGAGCGGTAAGAACAAAAGTATGAAAATGTTTGAAGCACGCCACGAGTCGCCGCTCATAGCGAAAACGCGCGCGGTTTTGTCGGAGCGTATCGTTGCAGCGGCGTGCGGTGCGGGGAGCGGCGAGATCAAAAGTACGAACGAATGAGTGCGACGCCACGAAACAGAGCGGCGTGGATAGCGGTGTAGGTGTGACGGACTCGGCGGCGAACTTATAAACAAAAAATTTTGACGATTTTGTGGCGGTAATGGATACCGAGTATAAGTATAGACTATAATCAAATGTTTCCACACTCATTCTTGTGTACTCATAAAACTTATCCGGATATTTTCTGTAATCTTCGTATAGGTTACGAAATTTGCCATTTAAATATCGATCTTTATTCAGTTCGTGCACTCCTTCTCTCATACTTGTTTTAAAAATATACTGCTCTCTAAACACAAAAGAGATAATTTTGATAACGCCATAATTTTGAGCACGTTCTAACTACCTAAATACGTCCATCTCGGCCGCTGCCGCTAGCCGCTACTGAGGGTACGTGGCGTGTAAAACGCACCGCTTGCCGCCGCCGCACCGCCTGCCGCGCCGCGCGCCGCTTAGACCGAAGTCGTGAATGGGCCGTTAGGGCTTATCCACGCGTCGTTTTTTATAAGCATCGTGAATGGCACTTTATCTGTCTTGCTAAACTTCAAAAAGCAGCGCTAATTACGTTAGCGGCGCTTCGACGGCATGTTAATAAAAACGCAGTGTGTTTATGTTTTTAACAGTCAATAAATCAGGCGAAATATTAATAAGCCATCAGCATACGGTCAAGAAGTCACTTTGAACCAATTGCATAGACAGAACAGGCAAGCGAAAAAAACAGTTTTAGCAAGAACGCAAAATTACTTCTTTCTAAATTACCTGTAATACTGTATAAAGTCGTTCTTCGCGCCCAACACACTGTGGATGTGCAGACATCTGTGTAGGGGACTGAAGTCTACCAGCTCATGTGGACATTGAGGTCCAGCGCTGACGTTCGATGGTATTCCAAGCATCGCCATGTCTGGACAAAGACAGATAATAATAAGGTCAAAAATATTAAAATAATATTCTACAAAGACAGGTAACGATTAGGCCAAAAATATTAAAATAATGATCTGTAAAGCTAAGCCAGTCCTATCCGACCAGATTCGAACTCTATGCCTTTGTCACTTACAAACATCCTTCACTAGAGTAAGAAATTGCTTGCAAGTAAACTTACTCTTTTCTTTCACTCTAGCGAAGCTTTTTCTGAGCGACGGAAAGGGATAGAGCAACTAACACTTTTTCATTACATACCTTTTTTGTTTTGGACAATGCTGGCTAAGCTTCTTCCAAGCATTTCTTGTGTTTGTCTCAAAGCCATTGCTCCAACCTAGGGGCAAATAAAAGGTTACAAAATAATCTATGTGGATTTCAGCTATAACTTTGCAAGTGGAAAAGGAACCTTTATGCTTCTTCTGCACCAGCTTGTGAATAGCGACTTGATCCGTAGATGGATTGTCCGTTGAGGGCGCGCCCCCGAGTAATTTACATTTAATTTTGGCGAGACTCGCGATGTAGATCCTCCAAGCAAGGGACCCGGGTCACACTTAGCGAGAACTTTAAGAAGTAAAAAACTTTAAGAGGTTCTTTAGACTCTTTAGACTATGAAATCACGAAACAAAAATCTGCTGTTTCATACATTTTGGTCGAGTAGGTATAACTTTTGTATTAAACAGCTAATTTTTTTTCGTGATTTCAGAGTTAGTCCCATAGTGAAAGTTGTTCAGTTCGATGGTCTAAAGCACTAAAGTTTTTCGGGTTAATTTTTTAACACTGTATAATATTGCTGCCTTCAGCAATTAGTCAGCTATTATAACTATCTTATATTCAATGTTGGAACATTTAAATACCAACTAACCTGTGGACTAAGTTCCCGTATGTTCTCGAGGAAGTCCCTCAGGTCTGCCATAGACGCGTCTTGTATCGCTTGTCGCAGGCGCGGTATGTCGGCGGAGATTTGTCCGCACCATTTGTATGGACCAACACGAGGAAGAAGCACATGTTCCAGTTGTTCTAAAGTTTTTAGTGCTGGATAGTACCTGTGAAGTAATTAATGAATCTTGAAGGAATCTGCATTATGATTATTAAAAAGCTGAATCAAACAATAATCTCTGAAAGATAGATGGTCAATAAACAGACTACTATTCACACACTACGGTTCACAAACTAAATTAAATTTCAGTTCAGTGCATCTTTTTCTTTCTATTTTATTATGAAAAGGACAGAAGATAAATATTAGTTTATTCCTGTCAAATTAGATGATCCATAGAAAAGTTTAGACGTGATTAAAAAATTGGCTACTAAAAATACGTCAATTTACGTCAGGCGCTGACTAATTTGACAGGACTAAACTAATATTTATCTTCTGTCCTTTTCTTAATGAAATAGATAGAAAAAGATGCACTGAACTTAAAATTAAATTAGTTTGTGAACAACAGAATCGGGGCCAGTATTTCTGATTAAAGAGAGGTTCTTAAGCTCTCACTGAGGCGAATCCCGCTTGGGATGCAGGACGCTACTGCACGCATCTATTGTATTAATGACTAGGAATTCGCGCGACCATCGCGTCAGTTTACGTATCTCCATACACACATTAGGTTGACACAATCGACGTGAGCGATATTCGTCCCGCACGGAATTCGCTACAGCTATACGTGCAAGTAACATTAAACCTAAGGGGCCGCCTCCACGAGCGAGAGAATCGCGACGGATCCGCGCTTCTGTCGTCAGGTAATCTCCACGAACGAGATAACGCCTAAGGGAGATGAAGCAATAGTGAGGTAGTATACATAAACATATTATTCATATTGCACAGATGTCCCTTACATCTAATATATTTATATATCTATAAGCTAATTAGACCCTATACTCCACTTAAAGATTCCGTATATCAGTAGCGACTGCTCCGTTGGTCTCGTGGTCGCAAGCGCGACTGCTGAGCGTGGGGTCCTGGGTTCGGTTCCCGGGTCGGGCAAAGTGTTATTGAGTTTTTCCATTAGGAATTTCATAGTAACAGCCCGGAGTTTGGAAGTTGGCGGTGTGAAACCCCCGTGCCTCGGAAAGCACGTTAAGCCGTTGGTCCTGCGCCTGATCTCTCTCCGGTCGTGTCGGATTGCCGTCCCATAGGACTATGAGAGTGAGGGAAGAGGGAGTGCACCTGTGTCTGCGCGCACACTTGTGCAGTATAATATCTCCTGCGTGCCTGGCTAATCTCCGTTGAGATTGGCCACCGTGACCGAAATCGGTCGGGGGGGCTATTATATCAGTAGCAAAGGGTGAATTTATGACAGAGGTAAGCCGGAGCAAAAAAAAATGTCAATAAACCGTTTCATTATACTTCACATCATTGAAGTATAATGAAACGGTTTATTGACTATAGGGTGGTTGTGTTCTGAATTTCCGAAGGGAAGCCGGCGGGAATCTAGTTGTATGGTACCTTCGCCACTGCCGTATATCATCCAAATACCTTTTGGCTTCCACCTGTGACTTGAGCTTAGAGTATGTAGTCAGTAAAGGCAGACATAGCTCCATCTTCTCAATGGTAGCAGCAATGTTCAGTTCCACTCTTCGAGCCCTGATCAACTCCTCAGCTTTGGCACATAGACCTTAACAAATGAAAAGAGGTATCTTTATAATAAATGGTATTTATTTTAATAAATTGGTTTAAGAAAAAACTCTTTCAAATATGAAAAATCAAATTATGTATTAAAACTACATAAAGTTGGTCTTTCCTATCCAACTAATCTGAGAAAAAAGACAAAAACAAACTTAGAGGGCCGGGGGGCTCTTGCCGGGGCAGCGGGATTGTCCGAAAGGGTTACCGCTGCCCTGGAACATAAAGGGCTAAGGAAGGAACACGGGTGGGTTTTAGTCAGTAAGAGTCTGACACTCCCTCCTGCTCCACCCTGAGCGGGAGGGGTCATTTGATGATTTCCCATCCACTAAAAAAAAAAAAAGAGGTAGTCTCCTTGAAAATCCAGATATAATCTTGGTCTTGACCAAGACTATTTGCCTGACAAATGACAACAATGCAGATGGTCTTTCTATTTTCCAACATAAATCGTTCCTAGTTGTTTTTGAGTTTAATCTGCTATTGCTAATGTTATTGATTCTTTGTTGTTATTCTGGATAATGAATGACATTGTTAACCATATTAGCATTTACACAAGATTTAACAGTTTTTTTTAATTACTGGTCAAAGGCTCAGGCTTTCAGTAATAGCCAATCTATTCAGTAAAAATCTCAACGTGAAAACTAACTGAGCTTGAAGTGAGCAGTTGACAGTGTCAATCTTTAGCATCAGGCGGAGCTCACTTCATTTAACAGACTAAACTGGCTGGCCTAAAAAGAACCTTCATCCACCATAACTTTCTCAAAGTTTTGAGTAGATTAAAAAGCAGTATGATAACTTACTGTCAGTGGTATCTTTAACATTGGCATCCACATTAGATATCTCCGCATGCAACTCTTCAGCATGTGACCGTACTTGTAATAACTCACGGATTGAGTCAATAAAGCCCTGCAAACAAAAAAAGTATATAAGTATTAATATACTCTTGGAGCTGTGCTACGCTCCAGCTCCTGTCCTGCCCTCTATGCCATCACAGATAACGCTGTGGAAGTGGAGAAGTTTTGGGCCAACAAAATTATAATGACTGTTGTTCTAGCGACATTAAGAAAAAGAAGATTATACTCTAATGTTTCTACATTATTTTTGAATATTTTTATTATTTAAAGCATAATTAGAACAAAACTAATCAGTGGCATGTCAAACATTAGTTACTTACTTGGTTAACTCTATTACATATCCTATTACAATCCTCTCAATATTTATGATAGTCTACTACTCATCAGAATCTTAGTCATGCAACCTGTAATTCCTTTAATTATAAATATAAAAAATGTATGAATCTACCACTAGATTTTTACAAGTCTAAAGAGCCTCTGAAGATTCTTCAAGTCTTAGAAATCTATTTTGACGTGATAATGTTTAATAAATCTATGAAGTGTCACATTCCACCTGAGCCTGAGCATGTAAGCAAGAGTGCGGAACAAGCCATAGAGAGGCACGATCGGCCCAAGCGTTGGCTTGTGACACATTTATTCATCAATGTTTCTTTATGACGTTATCACGTAAAACTCATAGCTTAATGAGTCTACAATGTTCCCACTGTTGGGACACAGGCCTCCTCTCTTCATGAGGGAATGGGCTGTAATCTACCACACTTTTTTTACCACAAAGTTTGCATTCTAGGACTTGCCAATTGATTAAAGGAAATTGGCATCTAAAAAATTCATCTTCATAATATATCATCAGTTTTCCTACAGCATTTTGAAAGCACAAATACACAATAAAACAACAAGATTTACAGTATTAATTTGTAGTATTACTGTAAAACAGTATTTAAAACAAAGAATAAGAATCGTTTATTTGCACAGAAAGTAGGTACAATATACAGATGTTTTTTAATATTAAGCGATCCATGTACTTTCTACCTTAACTAAGGCATGCAAAAGTGTTATAAAGTGGATAAATTCAATTAAATAATATTACAATAGGTACAGCCATAATAAAAACATAAAACAAGCACAATGTCAGAATAAATTATTGATTAAATTTACAAATAAAAATTATTACAAAGAATGTCAGAGCCAATTGAATTAAATTTAATAATGTTTTATTAGAATAGGTAGAGAATGTCAATATTAATTTAAAATGTGTCATTCAAAAAATCGCCTATCGAATAATAACATTTATTAGTCAACAAATCTGTCAATTGTTTCTTGAAAACTGGAATTGTCTGTGTTTTTATTTTATCGGGTATTTTATTAAATATTATTGGGCCATACATAAAACACTTTTCTTTAATAAGGCGGTGTCATAACTACTCACAAGCAGCATGTTTTTATATTGTTTCCGTATTGGCCTATTTCTATTATCAGATGCTTTATTAAAAAGATGCATATTTGACTTGACGAAAATAGCAATTTCAAAAATATAAAGAGATGGGAATGTAAGTAATTTTAGGGACTTAAACATAGGTATGCAGCTGTCTGTTACTGTTAAATTACACATTGCCCTTAGCACATTGTTTTTGAGCCTTGAACACCTGTTCTCTCAGGCTACAATTTCCCCAGAATATTATTCCGAATCTCAAAATCAACGCAACTAATCCATGGTATGCAACCAATCTCCTGGCCGTGCTGACTTTTTTAGAAAGGTTAAAAAGAACATATGCAGCTACACTTAGTTTTTTGCACACTTCTTCTGCTTGTGGCTTCCATGTTAGTTGGCTGTCTATCATTATACCTAGGAATTTAGCAGCAGTTACCTCTTCAACTTTTTGACCACTATAATAAATATTCAAGATTTCTGGTGGAATTTGTTGATAAAAATGCATAACATTTGTTTTTTGAATATTAATTATTATATTCTAGCCAATGTATAATATCTGTTAATGTATTATTTATGTTCTCTTCATATGAATTTCTGTCAAGGTATTTAATAAAAGTAGTGCTATTGTCAGCGAAAAGAACCATGGGATGTTTAATGTGTTGTGGCAAGTCATTAATGTACAGTAAAAAAATTAAAAAACTGATATTCAGCTGCATCCGGTTAGACTGGAAGCCGACCCTAACATTGGAAAAAGGCTAAGCAGATGATGATGACTGTAATGCAGTATTAACTAATATGTGGGGTATAGTGACTGCTACTTGCACCCTTGTTTATTGTAATTTCAACAGAAAACTTAAGATGATAAAATGTGCACAAATAAATAAATTACCTGATAGTGAAAGTTGCACAGCTTCTCAATTTCCTTGTCATGTTGCTTTATACGCTCATCCAACTGCTGAACAAACGCTTCGTGACCTTCCCCCTCGTATATCGAACGGAAGGCCGGGCCCCAATAGTCATCTATGCCCTCTATTTCCTAAAGAAAGCGACAAAACGATAACAATAACATCAGATTAAATTTTACACTAAATTTTTTTTTTTTTCGTTTATGTACAGAATTAATATTGTAGAGAAATTGTTTAGATAAAAGTTTTTAGTGGAAATATTTGGTGCATTTAGCTCTCAAATCCTATCATATCAAATAATACACAGAAATTCAAAGTGGGTGTATACCTGGATTGTAGCGTTCGTCATTGTTACACACTATTCTTCTTAACTGTTGCTGTACATGGAAAAATCATGAATAATCAAATATTCTCCCTAGTTATGTAAAAAATAGAGATTTACAAAGATATTTTCCACGATAAAAATATGTTTTTCTTCACAAAATACATCAATTTATCTATTTTTGACATGATCAATTTCTGAATGACAAGACAAATGACATTGCCTGATTGCTTTTTTTTTTAATAATTTTTATTCATGACCATAGAAACTAGTCTTTCAGTCGCATTTCGCATACATAGATTTTTGCCTGATTGCCATCATCTAATATTGCCATACTTGACAATGACAAGTCAAAAAGAACCGCACTAATTATTGCCCTATAGAAAATATTAAATAAAAAAAAAACAATTTAGAGTGAAAAATAACTTTATTTTTGAACTAGCTTTTGCCCGCGACTTCGTCCGCATGGGTTTCGTACTTTCCTCAAATAAATTTAACAACCTCTCCACCTCCCCTTGAAAGGTAGTTATTTCGAAAATTAATGTTTACGATCTTTATACTTTATTTGTTTGATCGTACTGACAATCGCTAACTGTTACAGACCGACGTTAAGTTAATTTTAAGGAAATATTGTAACATTGGTTCAATCAATTATTATATTATTATTATAAATTATTCTTAACCCAAGGAATAAGATTTTTCATATTAACTGTATCCCGCCTTGTGACATTCGCAGTTTTTATCCCCATAGGGGCGAAATTTAAAAAACACGTTTGGGATTTTACTATAACTTGAATCAAAGATTATTTATACCAATTTTCCAGATTATCAAGCCACGCAGTAAACTGGATAATCAACTACCCCTTTTCATTATTAATACTGAGTATTGAGTTAATCGGACCGGGTGTAAAAATTTTCCACACAGACTTTAACACCCCTAAACCTATAATTTGAGCGATAGTTTTGAAAAACATAAATGTGTGGTAAAAACATAAATGATAAACTTTACTACTTACGCTCAAGCACCGCCCGTAACCATATTGATACGCGCCGAAGACCGCTGTCAAGCACCGCCGTATCAAATATGATACGGTCGTTCACCCGGCCTCACAAAAAAGGGTCCATCCGAATTTCTATTGATGCTATTCACTTAAAGTAAACTGTTTTGGGTTCTTAAATAAACAGACCATTATATTTTAATTTAAACAATACTTGTAATAAGAGAGTTGTATTTATAAACAAATGATGTTTTTATGGATAGTTTGTATTGTTTGGTTTGTAAGTGTTTGAACCGACCTAACACGGGAATAGGTCGATTTATGATAAAACGGCTTTATGAATTTAAACGAAACTATGCAAATTATATTATGATTAAACAAGTAATCTAACAACAGTGTTTTTTTTTTAATCCCACCCAACATTTTCATAATATTCAAACTCAAACTTCATAGTACGCCGAGCCGTAAGTAGCCGTTACAACACACGACTTTGTAAATGCTCAATTATAGTTATATTGAGTTGTTTCTAATCAAACAAATGCTATTAGGCTACTACTTATACATTTATTGACTGATAACTACCGTTGTATTGTAAAAATGTACCACTTAATTATAAAATTATAAGATTTTCTTGAAGTGTTTACGTAAAAATTTTTGAAAATTTTTTTCACCAAAAACGATTTTTGTGATGTTTTTTCGTGCAATTTTTATCTACAAAGACGTATAATATGTTATTTAATCCACTTACCATCGATTTTACACAAAAACACTAACAAAACACTCACTAAACAATAACAAAACACATAAAATGAATCACGCACCCGCGGCCATTAGAGAATCGTAAACACTGACTATGCACCGACTTTTACTTTTTTTTTTTAATAGTGCCAACCAATATTTTTCGTTCGGATATGTTTAGTCGATTAGTTTATCTACAGGACCATAGAGTAAAACAGTCGCACAGGATATTAGACCTTAAATAGCAGTACAAATAGATGTTAAAGCCGCGCGAAACTGCCGTATCCAATTGGCAACGGCGGGGCTTGACGGTTGTGACCGCGCGTATCCAATTGGCAACGGTCGGGCCTGAGCGGTTAAGTAAATATTCCGTCCAAGTTTCAAGTTTATTAACCAAATGAATAAGATTTTTCATACAAAGTTTTTCCACCCTTTACACCCCCTAGAGGAGGAATTTTGAAAAAACGATTGGGATGTGTTCATAACTTGACTCAAAGATTGTGTGTAGCAATTTTCGAGTTAATCAAGCCACGCAGTAAAATGGAAAATTAACTACCTCTTTCATCCCGTCAGGGGTAGATTTTCGCAAAACTCTGATACACATTATTCTTTATTTTTTGTCTTAAAGTATAAATACTGAGTTTCGAGTTAATCGGACTGCGCGTTAAAATTCTTCCATACAAATTTTGACAACCCCTAATCCTCTGTTAGGGGTTAGTTTAGTAAAATAAAAAAAGAACATCATAATTTACATATATAAGTATTCATGCCAAGTTTCAAGTTTATTAATTCAAGGAATAAGATTTTTCATACAAACTTTCATCCCCTATTTTATCCCCTTGGGGATAGAATTGATAAAAATCCTTTCTTAGCGGATGCCTACGTCATAACATCTACCTGCATGCCAAACAGCCCGATCCGTCCAGTGGTTTGGGCTGTGCGTTGATAGATCACTATGTCAGTCAATCAGTCAGTCAGTCACCTTTGAGTTATATATATTTAGAAGTCGTTGCCTTGGTCATTAGAATTCACTCTAGCATTCTTGGATTTTAGTTTTGTTTCATTTTTAACCACTGAAACTGAAAGATTCTTGTATCTATGCGTATATGTCTACGGTTGCAGGATTTGAGTACGGCCATGTTATAACGTAGAATAGAACGCTAATAGGGTACCCAGTTTATATTCCTGTGTTATTTATATTCTATTCAAATCAATTTTTTTTAACCGGCTAATTGCGTGTTGTTCCACTCAAACTGAAGGGTTCCGTAGTTGGATTGGCGATTTTTAATCACGCGCAGTATTGATATTATTGACAGCAAAACATACTTTCTAATTTCATAGTTATTCTCAAAAGAAATATGAGAAACCCACCAATTTCTGCAGTAAGTCGTAACCAAAAATATCCAATATTTCAAAAACTACTGACATTTAATAGCAAAGTTACAAACATGTTTCGGGAGTGCTACCCCGTTATTTTTTTCGAAATTTTTCTACACTAATGTTTAGCGACGTACAATTCACGTTTATTACAATTTTCGACGTAGGTATCGATATTCTGCCGTTTTACTCCTAGACTAATTGCACAGTCTGCAAAATGGCTGTGTGACATCCAGACCACTGACCTCTATTATAGAGGTCAGTGCATCCAGACGGACACACAGACAGACTACGGATTTATTTTTGTCATTTGGCTATCCGTCCGAATCGATCCCGTTAGGCTGTATCCCCCAATTTATGATCCATGTATGATATGATGTATTAGGGGGTGAACCTATTGCCATCAACTGGACACAAATCCAGACTCGTGAGATATCCCATAAGCTGAGGCCAAACGATCGTAATTTTTTGAGCTATGAGTCGCGTATTTTGAGTAGCGCAATTTAAAAACGTTTTTGATGCGTGAATATTTTTGCAGAAAACATTAGCTATCGATTAATGGATTCTTTGATCTAGAGTCTGTAAATAAATGTAGGTGGATCAATGTCCGATATTGCTAACATTATTTTGTATGTACGCACGGCTACACATCAAGCTAAACAATAACCAGAACTCTGATTGTATGAAAAACCGATACAATGCGAGGTCAGCTAAAACTGGAAATGTATAGCTTGATGTGTAGTCGTGTCTATACAAACTAACTGTTAGTTCATTTTTCTACAATAGGTTTGTTGATTTGTTCCATAGAATTACCCGCAAAACAGCGCAAAATAATAATCTCCAGGAAATAAAATGATGAATTTTGGATATGGCAATTAAAAACGAAACGTCAAAGTAATTCGATTGAATCCTGAACAAGTCAAAAATTGCCAATCCCCGGCGGACGCAGTGTTGGAAAGTGTGATATTTTTTGTGACTTTTGTCGATCCTTTTAAAGTTTTTATTTTACAAGTTCCATGTTGCCGTAAAATTTTTAACTGTAAAGTTAATTTCAAACCTCAATTGATTCTGTGAAGTCCGGTAACCATGGCTCACTGTATACGAGTTTTGCATGGCCAGGTAAGTTTTTAATTAATTCCACGTTTTGGTTACTTAACGAATATTTATTATTATTAGACTTATATGTGTATGCAATTAATTCACACTTGTTTACGCTATTATCGCATTTGTGAGCGATTAAAAAATACCGATAAACCATCATGAATGGATGGGTCAGATCACTTAAATTATGCCATGTATAAGGTCAACCGGGGTTACGAATAATCATTTATCAGGATTTCAGTTATTTATAGTATAATTGGAGCAGTTATCACACATTGTGTCAATTTTTTTAAAGGAATTTAATGACGTCGTAATTTTGCTTCAAGGGTACCAGGACACGCGCGGCGTTCTTGGAAATCCAGCAAAGATGCTTCAGCGTGTCTCCTCTCACCGCCGCGGCGGCACAAGTACGTAGAAATCGCTAAAAAGTTATATTTCAAGTGTTTTCAGTGAAGAAAAGAAGTTGTTATGTAATCATTGTCACAGTGAAATCTGGTTGTTAGGGCTGCAAGTTGGTGTTTTTGAGTGTTGTACGATGTGTTGTAGGTGGCGATGTCGAAGTTCGATCAGAATCCGCTGCCCTACGACAAGTTGAACAAGACTTTGGAAGTGGTGAAGAAGAGGTTAGGTCGTGACATGACCTTGTCTGAAAAAGTGCTGTACTCTCACTTGGATGACCCTAAAGGACAGGTAAGTAGTTATATAACGCTTAACTTAAAATCTTAGAAAAATCAAATAGGCAGTAAAGTGTGTGACCTTCTACAACAATATCATCCTTTCAACATTGAAAGAGTCAACAAGCAATGTAAAATAATTTTTAAGAGATTTTCCTTTGTCTCAATGGTAAATTATTTATTTGAGGAAAGTCCCCAACTACTAAGTAACACTAGTTTCTTAATTTATACGTAATACTTTGCCGTTAAGTTGGTATAATGTTTGTAAACAAAACATGTCTTAAAAGGGATTATTAGTTCTTATCAACGACAATGCTCACAATTTTTTTTTATCATGATTTATTTTCTCATTGGCTCTGGAAATTATAAAGTTCATGCTAATGAACTGTTGTTAACAATACCTTCTAAGATGCCCTTGTTTTAAAAAAGTGCTGGTATTTCTGAACTGACATAATATTAATCAAAGTTGCTAAGAATTTACCTAATAATAGAAGAATATTTTATTTTACGGATAAATAATACACTCTTTTAAAACTAGATTTGGGTTGATGAAATCTGTCAATTCCAACCTTCTAATTGACCAACAATAAAATACTCTTCTCTCTTTCTCAACTCATATCCACAAATTATGCTGAATGCAGATCTCTTCCATTGCAAACTTGATCTTAGGTCTTTCATTTCTAGAATTTTTCCGTTTTGACCTGTTGAGTTTTTCATAGATTTTCCAATGAAACAACCTATTTTTCAAAAATATAAGAAAACGGGAAGAAAACAAATTAAAAAAAACTGGTCAAGTGCAAGTCGAACTCGCTTACCAAGGGTCCCAAACAAAGTAGGTGTGTAAATAGTTTATCATGGGATTTTTTTGTAATGTATCACAGTTTTCGGATTTCTTTCCTTTACTTGTGCCATGACATTGCTTGTTGCCAAATTTCATGATTCTAGGTGAAGACTATAGGTTTTGATTCCCTTGTGAGTGTCAAAATATGCCATTTAATCTCTTCACCATCCTTGGTTGACAGTTAGAGAATGCCTAAGGCATTAAGACCGTCTTTATATCTTTTTGTGCGAAAAGTTCAAATAAATTAATTAAATATGCGGGAAAAAACATAAACTTTTGATTGTTTTGACAGAAGTTTAATTTTTTCACTGTTTCAAGGGATTGCAGCCCTGAGTATTTAATATTAATTTCAACTTGATAACTCCATGCGTTTCTGAGAAAAAGGATCTTGACAGATGGACAACTAAGTGATCTTATAGAGGTTTCATTTTTCCTTTTGATGTACTGAACTCTAAAAATTCTCAATTTTGCTGCGGTCATTCAATGTCTATTAACTGACAGTTGCGAATCATCCACTATCGTTCAAGTTGCTTAGGAAAAGTGTCTGCACCCCATAGCTTTGTTGTGGTGACAACAATATCCCGACCCTTGCGGTGTCAACATGACCATTTCAATCTCTTGAACAGGACCTTGAGCGTGGTGTAAGCTATCTGCGACTACGGCCGGACAGGGTTGCTATGCAGGATGCCACCGCCCAGATGGCCATGTTACAGTTCATCTCGTCAGGCCTGCCCCGCGTCGCCGTGCCCTCCACCATCCATTGCGACCACTTAATTGAGGCCCAGGTCGGAGGTGTCAAGGATTTGGCGAGAGCTAAGGTAAGAAGAAAATAGAAAGAAAAAAAAAATATTGTCACATAAACATTCATATTATAGGAGACAGGTTAGCTTGAGTACCTACTTAATACATTTGTCCAAGTCAAACATTTATTTCAAATAAGCACCTAAAAGGCACTCTTGAACTTCAAAAATTAAAATAGAATTTATTCTAGTCACCCCTTCCAAAGGTAGTTTTCGTATAGAGAAGAGTGGGCAAGAAACTCCATTGTTACTCTTTTAAAATGTTTTACAATATTTTGCATAAGTACATTAATTATACAATGTACATTAATTATACAGGAGAACAGTGCTTCACCCATTCGATTGTAGACTACCTAACATATTCCATAAGATCTTACTATAACCATTTATACATACTACAATCTGTCTATTTGAGTAAATAAATAATAATAATTATTATTATTATACAATGTGTTTTTTTTTATATCCCATAACTCTAGGGCTATATTCTATAATTGAAAACAATACAAAAGTCCTAGAAAAAGTGGTCTAAAAATGCATAGTTTCGAAGATATCATATAAGTTTCATTGATAAATATGAGTAACTAGCTGACCCGGCAGACTTCGTACTGCCTCAATCGATAAATAAAAGACAATTGACTCTACATTTTATTTAAAAAACGTTTGTATGGGAAATAGAAAAGGGCTGTTTTTAGGGTTTTCCTGGGAATTATTCGATTTTTCTCACCTTTTAAACCTTCCCTAGACCTCCACGAACATTTCAAGACCAAGATAAGATAAATCCGTTCAGCCGTTCTCGAGTTTTAGCGAGACTAACGAACAGCAATTCATTTTTATATATATACATTAATTTTTATTCAAACCAATCATTCATATTTAAAGCTAAGAAAATGCGACGTTATTATATTGCACGTAATAATGTCTTACATCAATAATCGTGGCTTGTCGAATTATTTTGTGTGAAAAATGAAAACAAAAAAATGATAATTGAAAAATAATTCATATGCCAGTTGATTCTTTGATATGGTCTCATTCATACCCTAGAGTTATGGGATATAAAAAAACACCTTACCTTACATAAGATATGTGAAGACGATTTGGACGATTTGGAATCTACAATTCTACAGGTTAAGTTTACTATTCTTTTCAGGATTCATTTTGATTTTTCCGCCTGAAAAGCTGGCTAGCTACATGTTTGTTGAACAATAGTTTTAAATGATATCCAACAAAAAACAAAAAATGCTGAGGAGGATTGCTAGTTTTCTATTAAAATAATCACTTCTAAAACTCACTTTTGAATGGGGTCTCATGTAATTATGCACAGATAAGATCAAAGGTAAAAAAAGTGAACATTTTCATGGTTTACATAAGGTTGGCTGACTTATCTGATGGAGACTTTGGAAACATGAGAAAAATAAATACTTGCTTATACGTAGTGTCTTTAACATTAATTAGCATGTCCCAGAATAAGGTTTACCTTGACAACTGACTATAATAATTTTATCATGTTGAAGTTTAAACTGCACCAATTTGATAGCTAGTAATTTAATAAGTAGAACACGTTTACCAACTAAATGTGACCATAGAAATATTTGTATACCACATGAGTTCTATTTGGCAGGCTTGCACCTTGGCGTGCCTTTTTTATAACGTAAATAAAGAATACTATAACTTCGAATTATCTTATCAGGTCACTGGTCATGTAAAGTGTGTACTCACTACATGATACAAATATGTAAACAAATCAATCATAAAAATTAAGATAAAAAATACAACAATCTACAACAAAATATACAACAATCTTTAATGCAAAAACATTGTGTTCTCTAGATATGAATAAGGAAGTCCTCGTCTTAGGAGTGAATTTCTAAATATGTGAGGAACCTAATATGTATACTGATTAAATCAACTGGTTGTACAGTCAACAGCAAAAGTAGATGATGAAAATCAGAAATTCAATACTAATGAACGGAGTTCACGTCAGAACTGTGTGGCGTCGAAGTAGTAAATGTTTGGTATAATTTACAATCACATACGTTTGAATCACTTCGACGCCACACAGTTCTGACGCGAACTTCGTTCATTAGTATTGAATTTCTGATTTTCATGATCTACTTTTGCTGTTGACTGTACTATACACAATAGGACACTACAAATATTACTTGCACATGCATCCATCTTTTATATGTAACTCTGGCAAACTGCATAATGTGAAAACCTTGTCCCCTGTGATACCGTTTTTCAACTAGTACAGGTTACAGGTGATCCTTCCACTAAAGTTAAGAACTGTATTTGTAACACTGTTATACAACCAAAACCTACTTATTCAAAACGCCCACCCCTCACCACTTCCTAGTGTTTTGACTAGTACAAAAAAATAAGCTAACTTCATCAATAACTCCTTAGGACATCAACAAAGAAGTATACAAGTTCTTGGAGACCGCGGGCGCTAAGTACGGCGTCGGTTTCTGGAAGCCAGGCTCCGGTATCATCCATCAGATCATCCTCGAGAACTATGCCTTCCCCGGACTGCTCATGATCGGAACTGACTCCCACACACCCAATGGAGGCGGTCTTGGTGGACTTTGCATTGGTAAGTGAAAAAAAACAAAAGATAATATTCCATATTCAAAGACAGGCACATTATTCAATTGAATTCTGTCTGCCAGGACCGACATCACGACATATCCAATACACGATTGCACGGCAGATGCAATAATCATCGTGTAATATGTTTCATGTACAGACGCTAGCACATCAAGCTACCCGAAACTGTCAAAATTTCCCAATCAACTTTGAACCTTATGCTTCAGCGATAAAGTTGAAAATCTATTACAGAAATTTGACAGCTTGTAGTAGCTTGATGTGCTAGCGTCTGTACATTGCACTAAAAAAGAATTGGACACTGGAAAGAAATATATTATGTAGTTTCAACCTACGAATAAGTAATTATTACTTATTCGTAGGTTTCAACTCTTAAAGCACTTGATGAATTAACAGTGCTCGCAAAAAAAATAAATAATAGGATGACATAAATCTTTATTTACATTTTAAAAGAAAGAATCTGTAAAAGTACTATATTTACATTTTAAAAGAAAGAATCTGTAAGAGTACTCTCTTGTATAAATCAAGCATACCATGATAAAACTTAATTTGCTTCTAGGTATTATGCAATAACATACCTTATCTTGATGCTTCAAACACTCTACTGAGTTTCATGAAAATTGAAAGATAATACCTATTTGACCCACAGAAATTATCTATGGAATAATCTTGCTATTACACAGAAACTTGCCGCTGTCTGTGTTCTTTTGATATAGCAACATGTAATTTAATTTTCTGCAAAACGTAACATCACAGCTGGATGCCCCATAAGTGGTAGGGGTAAGATAAGGAGTAAAGTGTATATACAGCCAGTTTTAAACTATGCATCATATCAAAAATCCATTCTAGATTTAATTAACTTTCCACCACTATTCCAGCCTATTACTCCATGGTCATCTTTGGTAATGTTAAACCTTATTTCTCCATTGTTTAGGTGTTGGTGGTGCCGATGCCGTAGACGTAATGGCCAGCATTCCTTGGGAACTCAAGTGCCCTAAGGTGATTGGTGTTAAACTCACTGGTAAGTTACTTTTACTAACATAAATTAGAAAATATTTTATTTTCCAGGTAATACAGTAAGCAGGTTCACAGGTTAATAGCAAGTTGACGCGATTTTAGTAACTTAAAAAAATCTACAGCTAGGTTACAATATATGTATTTGTCAGTGAACCCAAATTAGACAACTCAGTCCGTATCTTGAGGCTCGGAATTAGATAGAATATTTACCTAAGTTGCTTCTGAATGGCCCTTAGAAAAGGTCTATAGGGACTAATTTTTGCGTTTGTCCACAACAGACGAGTTTAAGGCCCGGACTCCACCAAAGCGGAGATGTGCGGAGCGGAGAGGAGATGTGCAGGAATCGACCAATCACAATGGTTGAAATCCTCATCGCGTCACTCGTCTTGTTTGTGATTGGACGATTCCTGCACGTCTCCGCTCCGCTCCACACATCTCCGCTTTGGTGGAGTCCGGGCCTAAGTCTATTTTACAGAAAACAGGATTTGTTTAGGTCCTAAATAAATCCGGTTAGTTGATTTAGAAAGCTAATCATAGTTCTATATAAAATGTACGCCCATATTAGTCTTAGTCTAGACTCCAACAGGCCATGAAATATTTTCATTAATACTCAAAAGTTGACTGAGGGGCTTGTGGCTAAGTAATAACAGCCGCACGGGTCAATCGATCAGGTTAAGCACGCTTGCCGCGGTTGGCCTGTGGATGGGTAACCATCTTTACATACCAAGACCCCTCCGTGCCTCGGAAAGCACGTTAAGCCGTTGGTCCCAGCTGTCGTTCGTAGATCTTTGACAGTCGTTACGGGTCGTCAGAATCCCGAAAGTCTTACCAAGGGGTATCGTAATACCCAGTAACTGGTTTGCGAAGATCAGTTGCATCCGATTAGACTGGAAGCCGACTCTAATATAGTTGGGAAAAGGCTAGGCAGATGATGATGACTCAAAAGTTAACCATAAAATGTACTACCCTAACAGCTCTTGCCAAATCTTTTATTGATTTTCGTGACCTATATAGGTAGTTACCATTTTTGGCAGCTCTACTCATGAAACAATAGGCAGACGCCAGAACATCAAGCTACTACAATCTGTCAAATTTCTTTAATAGATTTTCAACTTTATCGCTAAAGTATAACGTTCATAGTTGATTGGGAAACTTTGACAGTTTCGGGTAGCTTGATGTGCTGGCGTCTGTACATCATGTAAATAAAGTAGGTACTCTTCCATCATTAATGTCGCTATTTAAATGGCTGTTCTCAAGTAACCTTGTAAAGAAACTTAATAGCGCATCAGCCGGTAATGAAGAGTAATAGGTTGTTATATTATTTACGGGCGTCTGCCTTCCATAGTGCTATTACATTTCGTTTACACCATTAAAGTTGTGGAAACGTGACGTTTGTTCTTTGCAAAGATCACGCCTATACGTCCTAGAAGATTTTTCTATATAAAAAATTCGCTCTTGCTGTCAATAGATAGCATATTTTTAATTTAAACTAAATTGTCCCACTGTTGGACAAAGGTCGTTCCCCCACCCATATTCTTCCACATAATATCTCTATGCTGCCTTTTTTAGCCTACCCGAGAACTCTATTCTTTTATTGATTTCTTTTAATACTGAATTCGTAGTTGTCTATTTTGAAGTGGCGCGTTTTTTTGTCTCACAATATCCGCGGCAAATAATAGCCAATCGTGTATTATTTATAGACCGAATTCTGTATCGTACACATTTCATTATTTTTAAATTGGCCTTATCAATTAAAATACATACTTATTTGTAGTGAGTAATAACAAGAAGATTATTTATTATAAGGCAATAAAATAAATTACTTATTATTCCGTACTGATTTTATAATGAGCGTGACATAACGTTATGTAAACCGTAATCAATGCGCCATTCATAAATACACTGTCATTTTAAAATATACTAAAAATACGAATGTTTTCCCACTGCCTTACACGTGTCGTATTTTTACTTTATTCGTGCTATTTCGTCAATTAAAAAAATAACTTTATTGTAACCAATAAAGAGTACAATTTGTATTGCCCAAACAAGACGAATATCGGAAAACTACGCCAAGTGAAGTGCCAACATTTAACATAATATGCCAATATTTTCTGAAGATCACAGATTCTTACTAGTTCAGTTGCACTGAAAAAAGTAGTGTGTATATAGATATGTTATCTGTATACACATGTAGTGTGAGTGTGATAGAAATAGCTCGGTAAGACACGCGTGGCGCGGCGCCAACCTGCCAAATGTAAATACGTGGTGGGCGAAAGAACTTTATAGGGTTCCGCAATGATTGGAACTTTGATGATTGAATGTGCGCTGTTTTTATTTCTAACGTGACGATATTATCGTTCACGTCCACAGCGTGAAAGTTAAATGTATAGAAATACGTGCACGTTCTTCTTAGCATGTTGATGGCATTCTATATGCTTACAGTCTGCCCAGAATTTGGCAACGAGCTTGGCACCTTCAGTAGCGTCCATCCACTCCTGTAGCGTGCAGACAACAGGACGCTCTAGACACGATATTAAGTGTCGCATTGTTTGTGAGACACAAACAATGCGACACTTTTACACTCCACGTTATAACGTTATCGTGGACGGAATTTTAAAAGCGTCTTCATATATTTCTATACATTTTACTTCCCTGTTTTATCGTGATGCCGTGGACGTCCACGATAATATCGTCACGTTAGAAATTATAAAAGCGCTCATTGACGTAACGGTACTTACCATCTTCAATTTGCGGCCATGTCGTGTGTTATGGTGGACTGACACGCCAGTACAAATATCTATAGGACCCTGCTTTAATTAGGAACCCCAGATATATATAGACCTAGATAACGCAAGTATCACGATCTGTATGAAAACCAAGCGTTTTTTGACTACCTACTATGATGTCACAAGCACTCTTTCTCACTCACGCTCACCCAGCCAGCAATACACAAGACAGCATGAAAGTGGCGGCTTACGATTTTTGAACGTAAGTTGATGCGATTTTTGGCACGCGAAGTAGTTGCTGTTGCGTTATCTAGGTGTATCTATATCTTTGATAGGGACTTTTACACTGCCTAAAATTCAAATGTCGCATTCTAGATATTGGTTTGCGTAGCTTAAATACGATAAAAATGTGTATACTGGATAAACTTCTTATCTAACAAACTATTAAAATAAAAATATCATATCGTAAATACGTCGAAAAATTCTTCCGCATCGTTCTCTCACTGATAATTTACCCAAGGGACTGGCGACATTGTCATTGCCTCGTTTTATGGTAGTGCTCTTAACCTCGTAAAAGTCAGCCCTTGACACGGGGAGTGTCAACCAGCCGTTAAGCGGTGTAGGGTCAGACTCTATTAAAACTTCACACGTTTTAAATTGAAATTACATTGAGTTTATTTCTACTTATTTTTTGTTCAGTTTTAGACATGTCATTTACAGGTGATATGTCAAAAGTTTCAAAAGCAGAAACTAGCAAGCAGTCGGATAATCCTCACGTGAAACAGTTTGGTGAGAAGTTATTTTGGATGCCGCAGTCTTTGTTAGTATTTTATTGTTATTTTGTATTTGTAGTTTTCAATAATAAAATGAGTAGTATTTAGCAAGTATTCAACACACACTTCTTTTAAGTAAGACGTTAAAAACATATGCGCATACTTCTGCAAATACTAATACATATTATAAATTCGAAAGCAATATTTTTTCGCCTAAACCACTGAACGGATTTCCATAAAATTTGGCAAGGAGGTAGATGGCATCCTGGGGAAGGACATAGGCTTTTTATCCCGGTAGTACGTTCCCGTGGGTCAAATTTCGACATCCACTGGGCTTAAGCTTAGTTTTAAATAACTGAACACCTGAAAAGGGGTCATTGAACTGGTCATTATGAAAAACTTTTAATATGGGACCAAGTCTTAACATACAAGAATGTTTTCCATTGGCGTATTCATATTCAGCCTGTGATTTGTAATTTGTGTACGGAACATGGCACAAACTTTTTCTACAGATCCATTTATAAATTGTGGGCGTGTAGTGTTGTTTATAAAACACGAGAATTCAATGACGCGATATAATTGATACTGCCATGCGTATATTGTCACGAATTTATTGTGATATTGATACACTTGATATTTTCTTTGATCAATTGATAAATAATGTGTTCTTTGGTATTACATAATAGGAAAATAAAAGTTACGCGGAAATTATATAGTGAAATAAATTGGTGTAGCTAGTGTAGTAGAAATAGGATTGTTTGATACTTTGGATTTTTAGGAATCCTTTCTTAATTTGTACTTTAAATATAGATAACATATATTTCCTCTCTACCGTAGTCAGGAAACACAAACAGGCCTATCCGGTAGCACTTGAGAGATAATAAATACAAAACAATTAACACTCTACGAAGTACTTACTTACACAATGTCCTCCATCCATTATGCACTATGAAGAAGGCTAACTTTCGACTACAGAGACCAGTACCTAGGCCAATTCTCGTAATTTAAAACGTTAAAAATCTAGTCACAGTCTCATCTCGGCGACAAACAAATGTCAAAAACTTCTCAAAATGTAGGGAAATTTGAGGTGTTTTTGACAGATTGAGACTGATATCAGACTGTGGACGTTCTTAAAAATTACGAGAATTGCCCCTCAGGTGGCGTACCTACTATGACGATGTAATGCCGTCATGATTCCAGTGTAAGAGTGAGACGGAGCTATATCGACCGTAGCAATTAACATTATCGGATCTACATAATCGCAAAAATGTAGATCCGACAATGTTAATTGCTACGGTCGATATATGACCGATAGCACTATCTCTTTTTAGGACTGGAATCATGGTGGCATTTGTACTTCGGAGTACGGTCCCTGAACCCTAATTGCGTAACACACTAGCTGTCTCAATCTGAATCATTTTGAAGAATATTGCGAATCCATTGCTTCATATGTTCGAAAAATGTGTCTGCTCAACAACGTAAATAACGCAATGAATATTGTTGAACTGTCAAAATGAAACCTATTGCTACTGATAGTGTGTTACGCAATTACCCTGCTGCTATAACGTAACGCCTGTATTTCTCGAATGTTTAGGCCACAGGTAGATACACCTAGATAACGCAAGTATCCACGATCTGTATGAAAACCAAGCGTGCCATTTTTTTTTGACTACCTACTATGACGTCACAAGCGCTCTTTCTCACTCACGCTCACCCAGCCAGCAGCAGTGCTATTCTGTAAAAATCTCACCGTGAAAACTAAGGTGAAGTGAGCTGTCATTCCACCTGATATTAGGGATTGCCTCCATTGATGATAGCTCACTTCACGGTCACCTCACCTATGTTAACACGGTGAGATTTTTACAGAATCGATAGGCTGTACACAGGACTAAGCGCGAAAGTGGCGGCTTACCATTTTTGAACGTAAGTTAGTGCGATTTTTGGCACGCGAAGTAGTTGCTCTTGCGTTATCTAGATGTATCTATATCCGAGGCGTATCTGTATACCCACATTCCGCCAAAGTCCCATATAACAGAGGCCTTTTGCCATCAACCTGTAAATAGTACCATGTCTTCTAATTTTCGTTTATCGGGAAGATTAGATAAATATACGTAATACACATGTTTAAACAAATAAAAGCATCTTTATCTTTGAAACAGCTAATCAGCTGGCAACGATATTATTGTTCGTATAGATGTATTTTTTTTTTTTTTTTGTGGATGGGAAATCATCAAATGACCCCTCCCGCTCTGGGTGGAGCAGAAGGGAGTGTCAGACTCTTACTGACTAAAACCCACCCGTGTTCCTTCCTTAGCCCTTTGTGTTCCGGGGTAGCGGTAACCCTTTCGGACAATCCCGCTGCCCCGGCAGGCTTCGGCCCTTGCGGGCCCCTTCCTTATGCTGACATCTCTTTGAGGCGCGCGCGGAACACGTACGCGCCGTCCGGCACCGGCCTGGTCCTGATCGGACGGAGAGTTACCCATTACTCTCCGCCCCGTATAGATGTATTGAAATACAATAATAATATCTTTGACCATAATGAACTTGTCCGAATACCCTCCACACTTCACGTGACTGTTGCACGAGTATACTTAACATATACATAAATAATATAGTCCTAGACCTGCTACGCAGCGTTGACATTCAATTGATACAATAATTTGTACAATACACATCACGTGGCCTCTGCGTCAAATGTACGCGTAGGTATGTAAATCAGTCGATTTTATATTGCTCAAGTATACAGGGTGAAATTGAAAACATGCGACAAACCGAAATGGGAGATTGTACTCATCATTATGAACAATTTTTACTAAGGACTAAAGCTGCAATCGCGAAAAAAATATCAGCTGTTCCCTACATTTTGACGAGTTATGCGAACATAAATGTAGGGAACAGCTGTTTTTAATCTGCTTTTTTGGACGTAGGCATTTAACTTAACATGCAACCTGTAATCCTTGAAGGGTTAGCCAGAACTCTGCCTAACCATATAGGTACAACAGCTGTACCTATAGAATAGAATAAGTCTTTATTTGCTTAGAATGTAGGTACATAAAAATAAGTTGTTAAATTATATAACAGGATCCATGTACATTCTGCCTTAATATAGCATGCAAATGTAATACAAAGTAGTGGATGATAAAGATATTACAAAAAAATATCATTTAAGAAATCCTGCACATAGTATCCTGCATATAGTACTCCCATATTTCGCCAGTACATAATAATGTATAGTAATGAGTAATGTACCTATAGTATTTTATGTATTTGTTTAAGGTAAACATTAAGTGGTAATTTCTTGCTTAAAGTAATTAGTTATGTCCACTGGAGTACAGATAGAATAGATAAGAGAAACCATAGAGTATCTTGAACACTGTTCTACATAGATAACAATATGTTAGAATGAGCAATTCCGTTCTTTTTATAATTTTTGACTTCCAAAAGTATTATAAAATGTCTTGATTTCACTTTATAATTAGCTTTAAATATGTATTTCTTAAATAAGAAATAATATTCTCCGTGAAGTGCAAATATTTACAAAACAAACAAAGCCTTGTGTTTATATTCATTTATTCATGATAACATGAAATAGTTAAGCATAATCTTTTTTGAATTTCTGCTCATTCAATAATTTGTGAAGCAATATTATCCTCAGATATGCGGTACTAATTGATAGATGTGATTACAAAAGTAATATAATATGATTTCAGTACCTCTTAATGTCGTTTGGCTACAGTCTGATATTAATAAAAAATCCCTTTTTTTGCTTAGAAGCAAGGATCATATTTGAACAAATTAAAAACTAACTTAAAATTAGTAGGCTCATGTGTGCCTCACGACCGCACTAAATAGGTTAATTTTAGCAAATATACCACACAGATGCCGTTTGACGCTGATTTTCTATTCTATTCTATTTTTAATAAATGTCAATCAAAGCCGATGTCGACTATTCTGCCAATGTCTAAAGTGAGCTGGAAAAACAAGTGTGTTTAAGAGAGAAAAAAGGTTTTGAACAAATAAGACGCTGATTTTCAAATGTACTTTTTACAAGTATAGCTGAATTGACCTTGTTGACGCTATAGTAAGGCTTTACTCCAAAACAAAAGTAATATTAAACACACTTATATTTATATTTTAAAAATCGTTTTATTGCATAATCTTGCTAACTTAGTCTAGGTTAGCAAGATTATGCAATAAAACGATTTTTTTAAAAATGTCCCTTACTAGGTTTTGAAATGGGACAGCCGATCTCTTTTGTTGACTGTACATACAGCATTGCCTGAGTGACGAATTATCGTGACGCTACTAGTAAGCAAACAAAATGAACGAATGAAGCTACCAGATACCTACCAACGATGACATGTTGTCGTAATATTTTTGGTAGGTAATCATGTCAGAATTTTTCAGTCAGAAACGTGTATTATGAAACAGATTACGAAGATTATAATATGGGCCCTGATTTCAAACGTATTGTTAAGTATAAGAAAGAGAAATAAGTACCTAATAATAATAATAGACCTAAATAGACCTTAGTGTTACATGAATTTTTGTCCGACAGATTCGTGATGAGTTAGTGCCAAACTGTTTTTATGTTTTGATACAAAATATAGCTCCATTTCAATTTAAATTTCTATTTGAATTAATATATAGGATGACTGATAATTAGTGACCGATACTTAAACACGTGCTTGTACTCATGATAACAAACAACTTTTACTATGGGACCAAACCTGAAATTTTGAAAAAAAATCTGCTGTACAGTCATTTATGTTCGCCTAACTGGTCAAAATGTAGGTACTGAACAGCAGATTTTTTCGCGAATTCAGGTTTGGTCCCATAGTAAAAGTGGTTTGTTATCATGAGTACAATCACGTTTTTAGGTATTGGTCACTAATTACCAGTCACCCTATATATATCAATATATATATATATAATGAAAACCAATATCTATAATAATGAAAACATATATACATAACATATCTATAATATCTATAATAATGAAAACATATATAATGAAAACCAATATCTATAACCAATATCTATATATATAATGAAAACCATTCCTAATAGTGACGTAGTGTGTTACGCAAATTACTCTGCTATCATTTTAACATTGTTCTACCACTTAATTAACATAAACCTTGTACCCCAGGTCAGCTAAAAGGCTGGACGAGTCCCAAGGATGTGATCCTGAAGGTCGCTGGCATCCTGACTGTGAAGGGCGGTACTGGTGCCATCGTGGAGTACTTCGGACCTGGTGTGGACTCCATCTCCTGCACCGGAATGGCGACTATCTGCAACATGGGTGCTGAAATCGGAGCTACCACTAGTGTGAGTATAAAAAGGCAACTAGTTAAAAATTTTAGTGGCAGTCCTTTACCTGCTGAAAAACCGTAACTACTTCAAAGTTGATTTTTAGTACATGACAGTTTTGTCTGAAGTTCCAAGCTCTGTCAAAAATTTTTAACATAAGTATTTATTTGTGATTACGAACTAAATACAGCGATGCAGAATTTCATGCTGAATCAGAACCTATATTTAACTCATTTTGGATAAAAAATATTTGTTGTGGCCTTTCATCCTTTTCCTTTTATGCCTTTTTCTTAGTTTTGGGTCTCACTGGGTCGACAAGACAAGATTGACTTAAATCATATGGGTTAAGAGCTTTATTATTCGTCATTAAGAATTAACATTAATTCACTTACTTAAAATGTTTATGAGCGATAATTATAGTGTAAAGTGTTAAAAAAAGTAAATATCAACTAATCACCAACCGAGCAAACACAGATCTAAAGTAAAAGTAGATATATTATTGGATGTGGCATACATGGCAACGTACGGATTAATAAAGATTCTAAATATAACATCGACATTTAAAAATAACACTTACCCATAATCCTGTTTAGGACTATTACATATTATATGTTTATTTATAACTACTAGATTTAAAACTGCAGCGCCAAGCACTATGCCCTGAAATTACAATTGACGTTATTTATTTGGCCTATAAACAAATGAAACTTGGTCAAAACAAGGCATATGATACTGCAGGATGGATTTACATACAACACATAAGTGATTGCACTTTGTACAAGGCTGAGGCACATGGTGTCTATTGATTACTGCACGCACTCTAGGTGAAAAAGCACACACAATCTGGGTTCAGGGGCATTTACTTATCGATGAAAATTATCTTCATAATGTATATTACTCATCTATTAAACGCATGTCTAGACCAGAGATTGTAATAAATATTATGTGTTTTCTCTCAAAACAGGCTGACCCGGATTATCGGGGCTGATGTCAAAGTCGCGTGAAAGAATTATCTGAGGGCCGAGCCTGTAAATATTCCTGATATAATTCATACAGTTCATTTTAATTTAGGGATATTCGTTGGCTTATTTTACCAGGGGAAGTTCATGGGCTGATAATAATAAATAATACAATTTTATTCCTGTGTGTAAGCAGCAATTCAGCACCAGAAGCTTCTTACTTTGTCTGGGTATGCAATAAAAAGATATAAAAAAGAAAGCAAAAAATAATAATTTCAGGAATACACCCATAAAGAATTTACACCAGTTTACAAATTATTAATATTATAAACTTCGTCCGCGTAAATTTTTTTTTGTTTCCCCGATCCACCCCGTAGCAACGTGTCGCCGGCCTGCGCTATTACTTCGTTTTCGCTTGGCGAAAACTTCAGACTTTTTTTCTTTTTGCTCAACTCCTAAGGGTCCTAGCGTCAAGTTTAATAGAATATAGCCTTCCTGAAGAACTGGGCTATCAAACGCAAAAATATTTTTATATATGTGACCAATACTTCCAGAGATTTGGAGCTTTCAAACCGTGTTTCAAACAAACAAACTCTTCAGCTTTATTATTAGTATTATTTTAAAACTATGATATCTCCTAAGATATACATTGAAATCAAATGATGTAAGAGACAATTTTGTTCAAAATTAAATACATGTGATGAATAACGTATTTATTTGGATAAGGATTAATACCATGTTTATAAAAACACCTTCGCAAATAATGCATTATTTTAGAACAAATTTGGTTAGGATAAAAGAGGTTATAGTGAGCTAACCTTAAAAGATAGACATATGCTGTCGCGGACTTTTTTTTTAACTTTTAAAGGGGAACAATTCTGTCATATATGATTTTTGCGAAACTTTAACCGTTTACGCAGCGCACGCAGCGGAAGCTCTCAATAGGAAAAAAATCCCCCGATTTTGAAACATTCTTCATTGGTGCTCCGCTCCTATTGGTTTTAGCGTGATGATATATAGCCTATAGCCTTCCTCGATGAATGGGCTATCTAACACTGAAAGAGTTTTTCAAATCGGACCAGTAGTTCCTGAGATTAGCGCGTTCAAACAAACAAACAAACTCTTCAGCTTTATAATATTAGTATAGATTATAAACAAAAAACAATCAATAATACATAAATTACGTTGTTTTATACAAATGTTGTTATAAAAATATGTTTTATGCAATGTTGCAATTTTATGAGCCAGTTGAGTTCCAGATCGAACAGTCCTGAAAGCCAATGTCGTACATAAAAATAGTACAAATTCAAGTCGCAATGTCATCTTAGCGACAATCGATGCCAAAAACGTGTCAAAACTTAGAGGCGACAGGCTACGAATAAGTAATAATTCAGGAAATGTAACTGCGATAAAAAAATGACCAAACAAATATTAGGCCCAAGTAGGCGGGGCTTAAAAATTGTACCCAGCGCGTCATCAGTCGGACATTTTTCTTGCAAGCGAGTACTTCGGGTACGTTTTCGTTTTTATCATTGTGAACTACAGCTGTGAATCATCATGCCAGCATGCGTTGTGAAGTGGTGCAGGAGCCATACGAGATTAAAATGTCCAGGGATCACTTTTCACTGTTAAATAGTAGCAAAATTATAATTATATTCAAAGATGTTCAAATACGTTATCAAACCGAGGTGGTCAATACTATGCAAAATGAAGTCAGTCAATTTTTAACCAATTTAAGTTTTCTTTTCTTCTTGATGAAATATTGAAAAGTAAATCTATACAATTTAGATATGTTTATAACATTATTATATTTCGCTTATTTTGTTTTCTTTTAGTTTCCCTGCCGATCCAATTCGGCAAAAGCTAGAAAGAAGAGTACGACTGGATGCCTGTGAAAGCCAGCAGAGTATGTTCCGTTCATTTTGACGAAAAAAAAAATTATAAATTATTAAAAGGATATCATACCATGTTACACAAAACTGCTGTACCAGTTTGAAAGTTTCTCTTTTAATGTCTTCTAGACAAAACTTAATAAATTAATCATATTTCGCGGGACATAGAGTTCATTGGATTGTCAAAAGGTACCCCAAATAAAAACAATAATATATTATAAAAAAAGCATTGTACAATAATATTATTTTATTATTGACTTGGTCCGGTGCACTTATTGCATAACATCGTCCACGTCAATATGACTCTGCTGTCATAGCAGACATTGCTGCACGCGCGCTAACCAATCCCGGCTTTCGTTCTGAATTTAAACCAATCACCAAGCATGTGTTCTTGTAACCTGGAAAGTGATTCGTATTTTGAATCATACGTCGTTTTGGTTTGAAGTAGGGCCACTTTTTCTGTGGAATTTATTCTGAATTAGACTTCCTGACTTATTACTTATTCGTAGGCGACAGGTAAATTGGATTACAATGCGAACGTGCTTAAAAACATGAATTTTTTCCTCTGGTTGTGACAGACATATAGATAGTGCAATCCACGAAGACGCGCCCCACTCTTTTTCCTAATGCTTATAGCAGAAGTGTGCAACATTCCGCTAGTGTTTTGTAAATACACACGAATTATATTAGTGGGTAATTAATTAGACTGTATTGAAAGAACTAAAACACTAATGGAATTAACTAGCGATAAACACTAACGATTCGGAAGAAGAGTGGGGCGCGTCTTCGTGGATTCCACTATCTATACTACCCTAAATCATAATTCTATGTCTAATAAAATCTTATTATAATTAACGTATTATTTGTTTATACAGGTGTTCCCTTTCAACAGTCGTATGGAGGCGTACCTGAAGTCGACTGGCCGCAGTGACATCGCCGAATCAGCCAAAAAGTACCAAAACCTTCTCACTCCCGACTCCAAGGCACCTTATGACCAGGTAATAAGGCACAATTTACTTTGACATGGAATTACGTCCTGTTGGACGTGAATAAGTATTAAAGTTGAATAGAAAACCTCATGATGTAAAGGAGAAAGATTTTGATATTCCTTATGTGGACTATAAAAAATATAGTCATTATGTGATTTCAATGCAAGAAGGTATTAAAATATATTAATTCTTTTTAAACATCTCGTTTCACAAACACATTCAACATTTCTTTTTTCTCTCTTCTGTGTCTCTTGTGTATTTGCATGTACACATTTCAGAATAAGTATATTTTAATAAAACATGTTTCTATGACCCATTTTATATGCGTAATGAATTTTAAATATTAATGTAAAGTTTAATTTTACTTATCATCCCTGTAATATTTTCAACACAATGTATTTTTTACGAAATAAATGACACATGAACTCATGACCACTTTTCCGAACCCAACAGGTTGTCGAAATCGACCTGTCAGCGTTGGAACCCCACGTGAACGGTCCCTTCACTCCCGATCTAGCCAACCCCATCAGCAAGCTAGGAGACGTCGCCAAGAAGAACGACTGGCCGGTAGACATCCGCGTCGGCCTCATCGGATCATGCACCAACTCGTCCTACGAAGACATGGGCCGCTGCGCCAGTATTGTTAAGGAGGTCAGTCAATAAAGAGGTTTTATGTATTTTATTTTAAATAATGCTTACAAACTAAAGACTTACAGAAAATATCATGCATAGGTCAGGAAATTGGTCATTTCAAGGTTCCAAATATATAGAGGGTCAAATTAAATTACCTAGCGAAACTGCAGCCGTGTGAGTTATCGACATTTAAACACGATACAAATAAAAAAATATTATTATGATGCTTTTTTATAGGTACTAATTGCGGTCGATGACCGAAACAATACATCTAAAGAATTTATTTTTGTTTTTCATGTTTAGATATCGATACTCATCACGTTTGCGGAGTTTCGCTAGCTAATTTAATTTCACCCTGTATATCTAAACAGGTAAAAAAAAAGTATTTTTGGGAACAACGAACACGAACCAAATTCATGCCGTCGTCGTCAAAAAATAACCAATCAGCACGATAATCAATCATGAATCTCGCCTAAAACTAGATTTAAATGTACACTACGGCCGAAATATATTGGCAAGTCTGAATATAGGCACTAAGAACTTTTTCGCGCATATTCTCTCTCACTCACAGTCGCCTCATGTCACCATTTGGTTCCAAAAAAATCTTACTGCGCAGCCTTCTGCGCGAAGTGCAGACTCGCCAAGATAAATCGGCCGTATTGTATGTGTCTGTCAATTATAAATTGAGGCACAAAACTGAGCTCAGCTTCTTTATTTTGTTTTACAAACAAAATACTTGAATATCTAGATTGCTCTAGATTTATTATTACGTTCAAAAAAAAACTGCGATTAGGTCAGAAGTCGAATGTCACATATTAAGTAATTGCTTTTTTAACTGTTTATAAACAATACTGTGTGGTGTATATAATAGATATTTATTTACTTCTGTAAATAGTCATTAAAATATCTCTTTATGTTAGATTTGTACCACAGGCACTTTTCAATAAGGTATTTGTTCTTATGGTACAAATCTAACTTATAAAGATGTATTAATGATTATAATTCTGTAAATACATACCCGTTAAATCATATTTTTATTATATATATTTATACGTATTAATATTGTTAAGAATATTTTTATGTTTGTCTCTCCAGGCGTTGAAGCACGGCGTCAAGTCCAAGGTGCCATTCAACGTGACGCCCGGCTCTGAACAGATCCGCGCCACCATCGAGCGTGACGGCATCGCGCAAACACTCCGCGACTTCGGAGGCACCGTAAGTAATTACTAATATACTCGCTTTTGCCAGCGGGTTTTACTACGTGGAGGTCGAAAAAAAATCCCTATAAAACCCTTCTCTGTCAAAAAATAAACAAATACACTTTCGTAGTGATTGGTCAAATAGTGTTGGAGTTTATCAGTCTCATTATACAGTGTTTTTTCATACTGGGGCTGTATGGGGATATTCATAAAAAATACTGGGAGACTGTCCTAGGAAGCTTATGGTCTTTTATTAAAAAAAAAAATTGGAATACATATTTTTTTTATTCAGTGCAAGTTTTCTATGAGTCAAATAAACGACTTTTTTATGCTGACCGACTCCGTTTCATGTAAGGTTTATTTAAATTGTATTGGAACAAATTAATCTGGACAGCAGAAGTGGAGTATTTTTTTTATTGTGTGTTCATTGGAGGAGGATTTATTTTGTATTTCCTATGATATATTATTCTAACCATTGCCAATGTTTCGATCACGTATTTCCTTCTCCCCAGGTGCTGGCTAACGCATGCGGCCCCTGCATCGGCCAGTGGGACCGCAAAGACGTCAAGAAGGGCGAGAAGAACACCATCGTGACGTCATACAACAGGAACTTCACTGGTCGTAACGACGCCAACCCCGCCACCCACTGCTTCGTCACCAGCCCCGAGCTCGTCACCGCTCTGTCTCTTGCTGGTAAAATTCACTTTAGTACATCCTGACGTCACACAATAGGAACTTCACCGGTCGTAACATACAAGGTTGTCAATTATTAGCCAAAAACGCCATATCTCTCGGTTGTCTGCATTTTTTATTTAATCTACTCGAGGTTCATCGCCATTTTAACTGACTTGAGTGTCAATGGGATCAACAAAAAAATAACAATAAATTAAAATGAAATTAATCTTTCGTCATAATGTGAAGTTTCACCTAAATATCTTTACATAAATGTAAAATTACATAAATGTGTTATTAAAATAAACGCGTCAAAAATACCAATATACCTTATCTTTTTAATAAATTAAAGGTACGTACAGACGCCAGCAGGTCAACCTACCCCAATCTGTCAAAATTCGTTGATAGATTTTCAACTTTAGGACAAAGGAATAAGGTTCATATTCAATTGGGAAAATCTGACAGATTGGGGTAGCTTGATGTGCTGGCCTCTGTACATTATAAAGTCTTATTTACACGATGCAGTTTCTAGTTTAACATGTGGCATAAAATAAAATTGAAGCAACAAATTACTTGCATCATCTCAACACTGTTTTGACAGTGTAACTTTTATTATTGGTTCAACTAATTGTATGCCACAGGTAATTAAATCAGGCTTAACACCACTTATTTCGAAGAAGACTAAGATTAAGATTCTTAATAAGATTATTAACACCAATTACCAGTGTACATAATATGTATTTCGTCTACTAATATATTATTTCCTCAGGTCGTCTCGACTTCAACCCGCTAACGGACTCGCTAACAGGCAAGGACGGCAAGAAGTTCAAGCTTTCGGACCCGTTCGCCGACGAGCTGCCCTCCAGGGGATTCGACCCCGGCCAGGACACCTACCAGCACCCACCCGCCGATGGCTCCAGTATGTATAGCTTTTTATACTTTTATTGCGGAGTGATATACGGATATGATATAATATGATGCTTCGTATCATCATAATCTGCATTCGCGATTTATTTGCCAAAAATGTAAACAAATATGAGTTTATTGAAAAATAATTATAAATCCTACACCATATACATAGTTCAGTTGCAGTGCTAGTCACTCTGAAATCAACATAATTACCATTATAATAAAGTTGATATTTGTTTAACTTGAAATAATAATAATTTGAAACATAAGTTTGAATAGACTTTATAATGTTCCCACTGCTGGGACACAGCTTGCGTCCCACAGGCCTCTCTGTGAGAGGGAGTGGGTCGTAAGTCGTAATCCACCACGCGGGCCCAGTGCGGGTTGGTAGATGTGACATATCTTCGAATTTTTGAATTTAGGACATGCCGGTTTCCTCACGATGTTTTTCCTTTACCGTTTTGAGAGCAGTGGTGATGAAATTGACTAAAAAAAGTAAAGCGCCTGACTGGTTGCACTCACGACCTACAACTCATAAGCCAGGGGCCGATACCCCTGGCCAATACTGTTCTCTGATACTAGTACATATTATAAATTACAATATACAGTATGTATGTTTCGCCATCCATAAATAAATGTATGAATAAAATGAATGGCTCCTTATTGGATAAGCTAAAAGTAATCGGTAAAGGTTGCTTTAACCTAACCCTACTCTAGTTTGACGAAACAAGAGTAAGAATCTAGCAATTACCTAATACACATATAAATTATGCGTTACGTAATATCTACGTGGTGGAGAATGGTGTGCATCAACTATAGTAGGAAAATATAGATAATTGGGAAGAAAAAATAAAACCTTTTCTCGACAGTTGCATAAAACCATAGATATGATAGATATAAGATTCTAAACTGAGAACATTTTGTGGGGCTCTGTTTAGTTCTAGGTTTTCTGTAAAAAATAAATATACAGTGCGACAAGGATTTTTTGACACTCGAATGACTGACTGGCGCTGAAGAAATAAGATGGCGGCGTTAGTTATATGTAAAAAAAAATAGAAATAAAATACATTTATTTCGATTTTGTACAGTGATATTGACAAATATCCAATTAATTAACCAAAAAAATGTGTCCCCCGCCCACAGAGGTACAAGTGGACGTCGCCCCTACATCTGACCGTCTGCAACTCCTGGCGCCCTTCGACAAGTGGGACGGCAAGGACCTAACGGACATGACCATCCTCATCAAGGTCAAGGGCAAGTGTACCACCGACCACATCTCCGCTGCCGGACCCTGGCTCAAGTACCGCGGACATCTCGACAACATCTCCAATAACATGTTTATTACGTAAGTATTCGTATTTGGAAAAGGTTTTATGGTAATTATTTTTTTCATTCTTGAGTTCTTATTTTGAAAAGTTTACTAAAACATCATTTTACCTCTGTCATCTTCAAACCATTGACGGAAACAGAACGATGTTTTAAATTCGTTTAGCGCTAAACGCGTTATTTATGGTGCAGGTGGGCTTTACGTAATAACTATGAGGTTTCCTGAAAAAAAAAAACAAATATGATGGCATCGAGACCCTATTAATTTCACTTACAAATTTCAATTCAATACTTTATCAGTTAGCGACAGACAAGTATGTAATTTGAGACACTTTCGGCATTCGTTCTTATTTAAGCTTAATAAGCTCAATGTAACCAGATACACTAGTTAAAGGCCCATTGTTTTTTAACTTGCGGGCATAAGCAGCGATTCCTCAACTCATAATTTTATTTCCAAAACGTACAGTTAGAATGCACATACTCGTAATTCATCGTTTAATTATCCGCAATTATTACCCACAGCGCCACAAACGCCGAGAACGGTGAACTGAACAAGGTGCGCAACCAGAAGACCGGCGAGTGGGGCCCCGTGCCGGCCACGGCGCGCGCCTACAAGGCGTCCGGGATCCGCTGGGTGGTCATCGGCGACGAGAACTACGGCGAGGGCTCCTCGCGCGAGCACGCCGCGCTCGAGCCCAGGCATCTGGGCGGCCGGGCCATCATCGTCAAATCTTTCGCTAGGTAACATTCTACCTTTTTTTTTTCAATCATTTATCGCATTCCACAATAAATGTGCTTCAAATTTAATGGGATCATAATGGACCCTGTTGAGCACAGCAAAATCATCATCATCATAGATCAGTCTTCCTAACTATCAGTGGCGAAGGGTGAATTTATGACAGAGGTAAGTCAGAGCAAGAAAAAAAATGTCAATAAACCGTTTAATTATATTTCAATAATGAATTTACTATAGAGTGGTTTTGTTCTGAATTTTCGAAGGGAAGCCGGCGGGAATCGAGTTGTATGGTACCTTCGCCACTGCTAACTTTAACTATGTTATCAGGGTTCTTCTTATCTAACATTTAGCAATTTTCAAAATTTCTAAATTTATCGGCATTTCCAAAATTGGGTGTTAGTTAGCTATAGCCCGAAACAGAACAATCAAGCTACTGGTTCACGACACTTGTTTCCTATTTTAAACCTCGCTTAAATGCAATTCAATAATAGCAACTTTACAAGGTAATAGTGTGTTGAAAGTAAATAAATTCTTTCAATTCTCTCTCCAGGATTCACGAGACCAACTTAAAGAAGCAAGGTATGTTGCCGATGACGTTCGCAAACCCCTCCGACTACGACAAGATCCAGCCCGACGACAAGATCTCGCTGCTCGGACTCAACTCCTTCGCACCCGGCAAGGTAACGTACCGAAAGGCCAATATTTACGACATGTATGTTAAAGTTAAGCGCACATTACTACCGCACCGGGCCACAGCGCAGCGCATTTCAATACAAAAAAGCGCCTGCAGTGGGCGAAGGTTCAAGGGTTTTTGTGGCCCGCGTAAATTTACTTCAGTCTTAATAACTAACTAACCCGGCGAACTTCGTATCGCTTCAGAATCAATAAACACAAAATGTATGAGAAAAAAATTAATTATCTTCAATTTTTTTTTCGCGAGTTTTTCCCGTATTTTAATAGTTATTCTGCTATTCGGGGCGGAGACAAGTCCAACAAATCAAAGATCGTAAAAATGAGTCCAGCTGTTCTTGCGTTATAAATGGTGTAACTAAACCGACTTTTTTTTATTTATATAGATATAGGATCTGACTATGGCAATGTCAAAAGAATGAGGTTAGTTATCTCACGGGCTATGTATAAGTTTTGTCTGACCCCGCCTACTACTGAATGAATTTCATCACAACAAATTCAAAATGGAGGCGTTTGAAATACGTCAACGGTTTGTAACGTAAACTTCACCTTACGGAAGCGTGTCACTAAGCGGATCCAACCCTCATGCGTTTAATATCCGATAACTCGCGCTCCTGGTTTTTCCAATGAAAACGTTATCAGACTGTCTATTGTTATTATTTCCGCCCTGTATTTCTAAAACCTTGTGTAGCACAAGCATCTTTCGCCATGGCCAAAATCGGAACTTTCGCCGCCATCTTGTTTTCCAATACAATTTTACAAATGTTGATAATGGCCCCGATTCTGTTGTTCACAAACTAAATTTAAGTTCAGTGCATCTTTTTCTTTCTATTTAAATATGAAAAGGACAGAAAATTTATATTAGTTTAGTCCTGTCAAATTAGACAGCGCCTGACGAAAATTGACGTATTTTTAGTAGCCAATTTTTTAATCTCGTCTAACTTGTCTATGGATTATCTAATTTGACAGGACTAAACTAATATTTTATCTTCTGTCCTTTTCGTAATGAAATAGAAAGAAAAAAGATGCACTGAACTTAAATTTAGTTTAGATTGTGAACAACAGAATCGGGGCCAATGTCATCTAATAAGAGCCAAACTATACTTGCAACATTGTTATTGTATCTAAATCAAATATTTTTTTTATTCACAGCCCGTCGAATGCGAGATTAAGCACAAAGATGGCAAGACGGAAAAGATCCTGCTGAACCACTCCTTCAACGAGCAGCAGATCGCCTGGTTCCGGGCCGGCTCCGCACTCAACAGGATGAAGGAAATCGCCGCCAAGAATTGAACGCGCGCTCGCCCCATTTTATAATAATCTTGCACTGGACGCCCGAGCCTGAAAGTAGGGTAATTTTAGACGTGTAGTAATATCGAGCCAAAAGTAAAAATAAAACCACACGTGTTACATTCATGTAATGTCACCGGCCCGTATCGGTCGCGTCCCTTTGCATTCATATCACCGTTCTATTATGAATAAATGTTATAGGAGAATCATTGTAATCGACATCGATTTTAGTATTTAATCGCCGATCTTAGAAAAATAGGAAATTCTATTCTATAAGTATTCAGTTTGTAGACGCTGCTATCGCACGGACACATGCGACAGGAAATGAATTTCGTATTGATTGTCTGTTACATGTATTCTTAGTCAAATAAACGTTTTTATTTTATTTTTTATTTATTTATTTTACATACACATGCTCTCGAGGAGCAGGACTTCTTTCACTTCGTTTTCCTCGAAGTAATATATTTTCAAGCTCAACTTGTTATAATCAAGACGTGTGTAAATAATTCCTGCAACTGAATATTGTCCCACTAAATCCTGTCGATTTAAAACATTGCAGACTGTTGACAAGACAATTACTATGGTATAGCTATAGAAGTCTCCTCTGAATACTACTTAAGAGCTAGATTTAGGCCCGTATTACAGAACGTCACTCAATACTCAAGCATTACTTTAAAACTAGATTCAAGCCATTTGATTGGTTGAAACTAGTTTTAAGTAATGCTTGAGTATTGAGTGGCGTTCTGTAATACGGGACTTAGACTCGAGGGTCAAGCGCGAAATCTGATTGTGTAATAATATTTTAGTAGTAGTTGATACATCAATATATCATCAAACTAGTGTATTCTCAACGGAACTCATGTTTTAAATAAATCAATTAGATTGTGTGGATTAAAATCAAATCTAATTATACATAATATTTTTAATGTTAAGCTAAAATCGATGAATATCAATCACCCCTACCAAGTTGATCATATTATTAAAGATACATTATGATGGTGGCTCAAGTCTCGGAAACTTAATGAGTGGATGGCCATATTATTGATATGACTAAATAATGTAATGTTAGGGTTATCAGTGTTATCACTAACGCCTTAATCCCCGGTGCAAGTAAGCTGTTACCATGTAGTTCAATGTATACTTTAGCGCATTTTTCATTATTCAGACAATACTTAATCACGGTGGTGATGAATTTTAAAATAGCTGTAGTACAAAAATCATCATTTGAAATGATTTTATAATATTAATTAATTTATAGTTATATTTACCATACTTGAAAAATATACGTTAATTATTATTTTATGTGCATTATATTATTGCGCTTTACCCCCAATAATAATAATAAATAATAATATGGTTACGAGAGTAAAAAACATGAATCTTCAAAATAAAATACTTCAGTTTAGATATTTAGCCCCATTTTCTACGAACTCATAGCAAACTGAGCTCTCAGTGGAGGTCAAATTTATAAACAGTACCTATAGCAGACCAATGCTGGACATAGGCGTCTTCCAAGTTGTGCCACAAGACAACACCAGTTTTTGGACAAGACGAAAGTAATGTACAGTTAGCAAAGGAGATAACAGGAGGATTCTTTTCGAATGAAATTTAATTTGATAAATGAACTGTTTGTTTCTATTAATTTAATTAAATTTTATTTGAAAACATCAATTGATTTCTTACTAAACTTCAACTATATTTGACGACCCTCCATACTTATCTCCTTTACTGACTGTACAATTCGTACGTCTTGCCGTGTCCAAGCCACATCGAAGGGTCGCTCCTCAAAGTTGTGAAGGGCCATCCTTCATCAAGTCATCCAGCTCGTTAGACACAACTTTGAGATAGAAGACCAACAGAAGGATCCAACTGTGTTGAAGAAAGTTATTATACTCTGGTTGAAGACTTGACTGTTTTCCAAATGCTGCCCGCGTTTGAAAAGCTTCGTCTTCTTCCAAGTCTTCTCGTCGCTAATCCAGTAATGCGCTCCATTACTGGATTAGCGACTTTTTATTGATTATTTAACCGACTTCCAAAAAGGAAGAGGTTATATGCTCGACCTTATGTATGTTTACCAATTTCTCCGTCAATTGTGGGCTTATTATAAAAATTATTTTATTGTTTGAAAGAGTATGCTCTCGAGGTGGTGCCATTGTCACTAAGTCGTAATCTGATGGAAATCAAGGGAAACCCTGAAATTTTATAGGCACACCTATAAAGATTTGGCTATTTTTTTTTTAAAGTAACTCGTGCATTTGCTCTCGGAAAGCACCATTTGGTGAAGTGGAACTGGTGATGAAGACCACAGATGGCCATCGGAACTACTCAATAATAAGTATTTCACGAGTTGTGACTCGATTAGGTACTTTAATGTGGTTGCAATTTATGTTAGTCACAATGCGTATGGTGAAGTGGAGCTTTTCTTTTGAGGGTGGGAAATTGTCTAATGACCCCTCCCGCTCTGGGTGGAACGGAAGGGAGTGTCAGACTCTTACTGACTAAAACCCACCCGTGTTCCTTCCTTAGCCCTTTATGTTCCGGGGTAGCGGTAACCCTTTCAGACAATCCTGCTGCCTAGTGATGTGGAGCTGATGGTGGCTTCTCAATCAGCTCCAGCTCGCCTGGTTCTTACTAGGAAAACTCCTCAACAATTAACGTCATTTTTGGGAAAAACAATATTTTGTGAAAGGTGATGACCGGCACTCCTCTCCCATCGCGGCCTCCAACCCTCAGTCACGATGCCTCCGACACGACATCGCGGCCCGCCTCAGTTGCGATGTCGTCCAAGCGGCACCGAATGAACCGATGTGAATAATGTGTTCTGCTCAGCCTCTCAATAATGGGCTTAAAAAACCTGACGGTTATTTGTAATCTGTATACTAAAAACCATGACGTTTACTATGCTAAAAAAACAGGACTGATGATTTTCAGGTCGGAAAAAGGGCTTCAAAATGTTCCGGCCGCCACTGTGCATTGGGGGGGCAGACCGTAAAGTTTGTGGACAGGTTGAAGTACCTTGGTCACATACCTACTGACATCGGACGTAAAAAACAATGCGGACATCGATTACCAGCGTCGTGCTCTATCGGTTGTGGGAAACTCCTGCCAGATTTTAGGGCCACCCCGAACCAGTCAGTTTCTATACATGCCAGTTCTGAACTGAGTAAGTATATAGTCTTAAATTGGGATGGCTTACATGTGCAGTACGACTATCTACATACACAGAATGGGGTTGAAGCGCTACTGTAGTGCCTCTGGAATATTCGCGAGGGCGAGGCTGAAACGATTATTCCCGATGTTCACCACTTGTTTGGCCACCACTGGGGGACAGCGAAACAACTTTTAAGAAAATTATTCTCGTTGTCCACCACTGGGAGACAGCGAAAAAACTTCAAAATTATTTCTTGTTGTCCACCACTGGGGGACACTTCATGGTTTGAATAGGGCGAATCTGTTCCAAAACGTTATCGGGGCATCCCTGACTTCACGTAGTCTTTTGGGTGCTACCCCTAGTGTGTATAAAAACCGAAGGGGCGAAGGGAGAGCAACCCCCGCCCGCTGTAGCTCACCTTCGCAGCTTCGGCTTGCAGGTCGCATCCGGCTACCAGCCTTAGCCGCTACGGCTCGCTGTCCCTCAGTGGTGGACAGTGAGAATAATATTTAAAAGTTGTTTCACTGTCCCCAAGTGATAGCCAAACACAAGCGGTGGATATCGAGAATAATCAGGCTGAACTCATTCCTGAACAACAATTACGTCCAGGGTTGGTATGTGTAGAACAACAGTAAAGCTAAGGAACATGTTGATAGGAAGTACCTGTGCTGTTTGTTACGTATGTTTTCATCCTTAAATAAGGACCATGTGGTACCTACATAATGAAGATTCTTATTTATTATTTAACAGAATCACTCCATATCATAAATGGTGCGTAATGGAAATAACAAAATGTGAATTTACTATAGAACTCTGGTTAAGCCTTCAGAGAATATGGGCAATCTGAAACCGGTTATCCCTCGTTTGTTCCCACTAGTTCTACTTAACAGTTCTATGGTAGAACTATGGGTAGTCTACAATTCTACATAAAATAATACAAAGGCATAGTGTAAAACTATTTTATTGCGCCAATAGGTTAATCTTCATTGTCCTCATTGTCGCTGTCAGCGTTGATGTTGAAGTAACGCAGCTCGTATGAGTCGTGAGCAGAAGCCACCACTCGCAGCCAATCACGAAGGTTGTTCTTCTTGAGGTACCTCTTTGTCAAGTACTTCAGATACCTCTTTGAGAAGGGAATGTCTGGAAAGAAGATGGCATTCTGTTAGATTGTAACTGAGTATGAGACATCTCAGCAGGAACTAAAAACAAAGACTTGTGTCCGAGACTATTCATGAGAAGTTTTTTATATTAGCTATATGGTTATTCATTTTCACAATAATTAAAGTAGCATGTAATAAAAGTACTGTTATTTCATAACAGCTATTATCCTGTTGTCATAATAACAAGCACAAAGAAAATATTGGAACTAGAATGCATCTTTGCATGGTGTAGACAAGACCAACAGAAGGTTATGTTTACAAAATATCATGCATATTATACTTGTGTCGTTAAGTTGAAACACTAGTAAGTACTAATTTAGCCCTGATTGACTAACTAAGCAAAATTTTCAAGACACATTCATCGAATCACCAGGAGTTAATTGATTGATTATTAGAGGAGAATAATTGATTGATTACCTAAAATACAATAGTGACAATACTCTGTAACTTCTGCAATAATATTGGCCAATCTGCACTGACCTGCCCATCATCAGAAAAGTGTACATCCATGCAAAAAATAAAAAAATTACCTCTGATGATAACGTGTCACGAAAGGGAACACGGTACGGGAATTGGGTCAATCCTTATACATAGGAACTTTACAACAGGAGAACGTGATATACATTGGAAAACGTTGAAAGTAAATGAAAGCATTGTTGAAAATAGCTACTAACCTGCGTTAATGGAGATTTTTGTCTTGTCCCTAGCGATGACAACGTGATTGCCTAGGTTATTTGTTTTGCCCTCAACTTTGACGCGTTCCTTCAGATATTTCTCAAAGTTGCCGACGTCGAGGATGCTGTCCTCAGCGGGGTGTGTGCAGTCGATCATGAACTTTAGGTTGATCTTCCGCTTGATGCCTTTGCCGCGGATTTTACCACCTTTGACTCCTTTCTTACCAGTCTTCTGGTGCAGTTGGGCTTTTTTAGCCACGGGTTTCTTTGCAACTGCCATCTCGGCAACCTGGAATGTGCGTAGATAATTTATAACACACTACAAATACTGTGTTTCTTAGATTTCTATTAGATTTTTGTCGAATAACCTACCAACACGTGTAGAGCAGTTACCGTAAAAACTGCAAAATGGCCGACGCATATGTCATTTTTTGGTGAAGTTGGCCCGTCTGAATGTATGTTGCCATGCTAAAAATACGTGGACCGCCATCCACCACCATTAAAAGCCAGTTTCACATTTTTTGTGGTATAGCATACTTAGAGATGGGAATATACCCGGTAAAAATGGGTATAAATGGGTAAATACCCATTTATACCCATTTTTACCTTCCCATTTATAATTTATACCGGGTAAAAATTAAAATCAGTTTAACTGAAACTAATTATTGTATTTTTTAATAGATACGATTTATATTTAGTTTTTTTTCAACGGAATGGTGTGAAGTCTTGTTCTTAGAACACTATAAAAGAAGGTATGTCAATTTCAATTCATAGTACAGACGCGCCAGCACATCAAGCTACTACAATGTGTCAAATTTCTGTAATAGATTTTCAATATCGCTAAAGTTGGTTCTTTAAATACTAATTATAATCAATTTTGGACTTATAAGTCTAGAAGAACTTGGCCCTCGTGTTATTTTCTAACGTCTTTTTTATTTGATTTTCTTTTTTTTACATCGGTATTCGGGATCGAACTAACAACCGTCAAGAAATACTATGTCAAAAGCTAAATATAATATGTTAAATGTGTTTTGCACTTATTATTAACTTCATTAAATTCACTGTTTTTTTTTTTAGATAATGGGAAAAGGCAAAAATAAACGAGATGAAATTTGGAAACACTATAGTGTGGGTCCTGATTAATCAGTAATTTGCAAGTATTCAAATTCAAATTCAAATTCTTTATTTCAGACATAAGTCCATAGTGATCATAAATATAAAATAGCAAATGTCAACAAAATGGGAGGTCATTTAGTTAAATGTAATAATTAGTGTCTAAAAAAAATATCTCTGTTGCTAAAAATGACCTGAAGAATCAAACTGACGTAAATATCACCAATACTACTAACGCTCCGGATAAACTTTCCATTATGGACCGTCGAGTTGGAAATTCATTTTTTTTTTTGTAGATAGTACTCATTAACAGAAGGCTTTTTACAATTTTTTAAGTTGCGGAGACTCACGGTTTACGAGATATAATTTTTAAAATTTTCCAAATATATTGAAAAATAACACGCCATTTTGATAGATAATTGTCAAATTTGACATCTACAAGATGTCAAATTTGACGTTTCACGTTCCGTCGACAGTGGAGGTCTATAATCATGGGCGATTGACAATCAAATCTGTATGTACAGTTTTATTGTCTGTGGTCTATAATAATCGATGAAACGGAACGTAAGTCTGTAAGGTTAAAATAGGTCGAACCTGTTCCAAAACCGAATCGGGGCACCCCGACTCCACGTAGTCTTTTTAGCTGTTACCCCTAGAGTGTATATAAAAATCCGGAGGCGCGAAGGGAGAGCAGCCCCCGCCCGCTGTACAAAGCCGAAGCTGCGGAGGTGAGCATGGGTGCCTATGCTTTGTTACGTAAGGGCGAAGGGGCTGCACTTTCCGCAGTGCCGGAGACGTTGCAGAAGCAACTTTGTTTTGACAAGTGTTTTGAGGTTAGGTTACAATAATTTATTTTTCTTAAGAATGGTGCGTTACCTTTTCATGGGAATGGTACCAGGGGAAAGGGGGCAACACGCCACCTCCCCCCCTCCCACTCCCAACCCCCTTCTGACGCACAATTCTAAAGTTATACCTTCAATTTGATGGAAATTAGTGTTTTGACCTAACCTAACCTCAAAACTTTAACCATGGATATCTCCATAACCATAGGCCTCCGCGGGGTGGGGATGGGACAGGGGGTAGCCACCCTTCCCCCCCTCTCCCCCCACCCCTCCCCGACCCATAAATCGACGGACCATAATGGAAAGTTTTACCAACGCTCCTATTATAACAATGACATCCTCGCACCCAGCGCCCCATGTTGGTTCGCTCGATTCAAAATAATCACAATCTGAATCAGCCATCGTCGTCATCACAAAATGCAATAAGAAGAAGAAATCGAAAGGCTGACAGTAAAATTAGCAAAGGCAGTATTCACTTCTGGATCAGCTTTGAGCCTGGTCTTCTTCTTAGCGTGTCGATAGCAATCTAAATGGACTAGGTCCAGAATTCAGCTACTTGTTCCACCAATTCCTGTAACGTACAGCTGACAGTGGATACAGCATTTGTACCGAGGTCGGTTTAGGCAACCAGTGATGATCCGGCACGTTTCATTCAAAGCTGTATCCACCAGCTTTGCATGACCAGAACGACTCCACACGGGGCACGCGAATTCTTCCGCAGAAAAGATAGCGCTAGACCAGTATTCCGTATAACGTCAGGCGAAGCACCCCACTTCGATGAGACCAGTCGACGGAGAAGACTGTTGCGAGTTTGCACCTTCTACTTTATAATCTTGCAGTTTTTGCTGAATGTTAGAGACCTGTCTAGGGTAACACCAAGATATTTAGAGAAGTGCCTATGCCCGATGGACACTCTACCCCAAACGATGTTAAGTTTTCGGCCCGCCTCTCTATTGCGGAGATGAAATATGCAAGACTGGGTTTTGCTCGGATTGGGCTTGAATGAGTTAGCGAAGTAATATGTGGCTAAGTTACCAAGAGCGTCTGACAAGTGGGCCTCAACCTCCTCAAAGGTAGTGGCTTGTGACGTGAGAGCAAGGTTGTCTGTATAGAGAAAGCGGGACGTGTTAGGATTAGACGGTTGGTGGTTGGTGTAGATATTAAAAAGGATCGATGCCTTGAGGTAGGCCGTTTTTCTGCGCTCTCCAACGACTTCTTTTCGAGAGAAAGTGGACCTGAAATCGACGATTGTGGAGAAGCTCTCGGAGCCTAGTGGAACATATATTGTGGATAGACTTTTTTAAAGATCTGCAACCATTATTTCAATTACCATCACGATTGTGGAGATCAGATAGGCAGTCGCTCTAGGTAAAATACCGGTATTCAGCTGCATCCAGTTAGACTGGAAGCCGGCCCCAACATATTTGGGAAAATACTAGGCAGATGAGATGAATTCTAAACAGTTTATTTGAAAATATATGTTGATTAAAGATTTAAAAGATATTTAACTTCGTTTTATTTAAAATCAATATTTTATCTTCAATGCTTAAGGTCAATATTAACTTGGTAAATCGTAGTATTGATGACGAAGCCATTTCAATAATTTATAGATAGTAATCATTTTTTACCCGGTATTTATTATTAAATACCGGGTAAAAAAGGGTATTTTTTAATTTTTACCCTTTTTTACCTTTCCTTCCAATTTTTACCTTCCCAATTTTTACCCACCCGCCCATCTCTAAGCATACTATCGTGGTCTTGCAAACTCATTTATAGAAGCAGGAAGCAGGAGGACATACTATGCCATCGCGTTCTCCTGAATAGAGATAAAAACGGCTACTTGCTCACTTCAGATGTCGCTGTTATCTAACGTCCAAGAATTTGACAGAAGACTCTCAAGTCTCACTATCCATTTTTTTTTTTTTAAACAACAACTTCTTTTACGCGTAATTCATTATTATTCCCCGTTGGGCAGCTGTTGACTGCCAAAATACGGGTACCCATGTATTTGCCAAAGATTTTTAAGACGAAAATTGTAACAGCAAGCTTTCAAAAAAAAAATTTGAAACCTGATATTTCGTCGAGATTTTTTTTATGATTCAGGTTCCTTAGAGAAATAAGTCCGTTTTCATTATCGGGCACTTGTGGTGTGGTATAACGTAAAATAGTAGAGGTGTCTGTGTGTGTGTGTGTGTTTATACCAGGGACCGTACAACCCCGAATATAAGTTAATTCTTTCGAAAGTGTTACAGATTGTGCGCCTAGAGCAACGGAAAATGTTACCTCTTGGTAGTGGTAGCTCTTTCATAACCCTGACGTTAGGGTAACCCTATCAATAAGTTAACTAGTACAAGATGTTACCGGCTCTTGTATGATTTCTAATTGAAGAAGTTAACCCTTTGAAAGGGTTTGTCCTGGTAATCAAAGGGTTTTAAATCAAATCATTGTAAATTACATTGGAGTCGAGGAAAAGGTATTGACCTTGGAAGTTTGGAATCGTATAAAATCGTTCATTAGTGTTTCTTACTCAGTTTGATAGGACGGTGCTTTCTTAATTCTTATTTAAGACGCTGAAAACCGTTATTGAGCTCCGATGTTTCGGTATTTTTAGCCACGCCCACTATTTCTCCGATATCCTAGCGCCATTCTTAAAAGGCGGTGATACAGCGAACTACCAAGGATGAAACAAAGTGACGCGGTCAATAATAATTACCAATGAACCAATAAATGGCGCTCTTATATATTTATTGTTCTGTATGAAGTGCTAAAAACAAATTAGACAAGGCGATTAAAAAAAACAAATGAATATATTGACCCCTTTTTAAAATTATTTTAAGACACTATTTATACTGAATTTAAAAACAATATAAACGTAAGGATAATAAGAACTCAAACTATATTAGCATAATTTTCATTATTATCACCTTCGATCAATAATAGCATTATCACAAATATATTATATTCTTTATTTGCTTTTTATATTTATTATTTGTATAAATTAATATTAATACAGTAAAAAGCTACCTGTTCCCACTTGTTAGATATATCATCGTGTATGCTTTGGTATTTTTTATTCAACACTAGCTTTTGCCCGCGACTTCTTCCTCGTGGGTTTCGTACTTTCCTCAAATAAATTTAACACCCTCTCCACCTCCCCTTAGTAAAATTACTAAAATTAATGTTTACGATCTTTATACTTTATTTAGAGAAATAAATATTCGGACTAATTTTTTAGTTAAACTACCTAAGATATTTCAAATAAACTGTCCTCCCTTTTCATCAAGACAGAGCTTGTTTCTATTAAAAAAGCGTTTGGTTTGTTTACATTTTTATGACTTAAAGATTATTTATACCCATTTTCTACCCCGTAGACTTTATAACCTAAAACACATGTTAATCCGACAGCGGGTTAATTTTTTTCTTACCTATTAACTTTCTCACCCTCTAAATTCTCTGTGAGGGGTTTTTTAAAACTAAAAGTGACAATCTTTATTATTTACTCAGGAAAATGTGGAAAAGTTTCAAGTTTCATAACCAAATGAATAAGATTTTTCATATTCACTGTATCCCCGCCTTTTCACCTTCACAGTTTTTATTCCCATAGGGGCAATATTTTGAAAAAACGTTTGGGATGTTTCTATAACTTGACTTAAATATTATTTATACCAATTTTCCAGTTAATCAAGCTACGCAATAAAATACTCCTCTGTGAAATTGACTACTCCGTTAGGGTTAGATTTTCGAAAAACCCGGTTACACTTTATTATTTATTTTTGTTTTAATTATACATACTGAGTTTCGAGTTTATATTATTGGACCGCGTGTTAAAATTCTTCCATACACATTTTGCCACCCCCCCTATCCGTCTTTAGGAGGTAGTTTATAAAAACAAAAAATGCTAAACTTCCAAAAAAATCCATACTTCCAGGGACACCTTGTATAGAGTGGGCAAGAAACAATGGACAAACCTACGAGTATTTTCCTATAAGTCCAGTTCTAAGATGAGTCATAGGTCTATGTAAATTCAATGTTTCTCACTGGACTTACTTGTGACTTTCTTTCTATCATCTAAGTAATAAAATTTTTGGTGAAAAACAATTTCCGAAGCTTCACCTGCTTCTGAACTGTTCACCAAACGTCTCTTTTTACTGAATATGTATATATATATTTTAATATAAAAATAAAACAATGAAAATTTCCTAAAATTACAAAATAAAAAAATGAATCCTAATCAAATTTTCTAAGACTTTTGACTTTGTTTCGAACTCTAAATTAGTTCACCAGAACCTATGTTAGTACCACTAGACCAACCATGCGTTATCGTTGTAGATGAATTTACGCTATGAGTTGTACAAAATAGCCTTTAAAGTACCTATTTAATTATAATTTCATTTTTGTTCGTGTACTTTTGTCAATATTACATTATAAAAAATTACTTATTTTACTACTTCCATGAGATATTTTTGTTTATTAGCTTAAAAGCGCTTTTTTTGCTGGCCTCGGCATTTTTGTTTGCTTCCCATTTTGCACAGAAAATATTTACACAACTTAGAACTAGTTATAATTATGTGCAACTCATAAAATATCCTATACAAATATCTTTACGTGCCAATATTTTTACGATGTATTGTAGTTATAAAAACATAATAAAATAAGTTGTCAAACAACAAAATATTAAACGAACGGATAGCGGGGTTGCGGGGCAAAGCGACATACGTCCGTCTAGCAGCGCGTCTATGCAATCACTGTCGAACTGCATACATAAGAAAGAGAAGCGCGATGACGCGACGCTCCTAACTTTAGACATAATTATCATAAAATAATTAATTATTTTTATATAAGTTGAGTATTCAAAAATAAAAAACAACAAAGTTCTGTATTTAAATATGATACGTTATTGTTATAAATTTTACCAACGTACGTTGATGAGTAATACAGATATTTTTGTTAGAAGATCATTTTAAGAGGTTAGTTTATTATTTTTTTGTATCGAGAAAACCTTTCAAAAACGTGTTTTGAATACAACAAGGTTCTCAGAAATATGTTTAAGATTAACATATATTTTTTTCGCCGTTACAAACTGTACAGATTTGGCTAAAAAATTGTTTGAGACAAGCCTATTTCGGTCTTGTCAGCGTCTTAAGTTCAGACAGAAAATCACTATAAGACAGACAGACAACTATAATCAGACAGAAAATCACTATAAGACAGACAGAAAATCACTATAATAATAACTATAATCGTATGTGTATGGAGTCGCTACGGCTAGGGCCTAGACTGCGTGTTGAGACTTGACGCATACCTGCCAAATGCATGCAGTTTAGTACTTTAAAGTAAAGGCACGAGAGATAAAATTACAATACTTGTAGTCCGAATGGGTAACTCTGTTACAGTCGTTGAAAGGGTAACCCGTTCAAAACGTCTTACCATTAAAAAGTATAACCCACCAAGAATGGGTTTTTGAATATACAGGTAATCAAATCGAAAGGGTTTGGAAGAGGTTATCCATTGATGAGGGTTTTCGTCAAAGAGTGTAATCAATATGAAATTGGTTTTAAAACAACACTTTGTCAAAACCCTATCAAAAACCCTTTCAATGAGTAACCAAAATGGTCCCTGGTTTATACTATCATAATTAGATCAGTGCTAGGATTAACATCTTTGAAGTTTACAGTCAGCAGGAGAACATCCTTGTTTATTTATTTATATAATACTTCAAGCACATAAATGTATAGAGGCGGACTTAATGCCATAGGCATTTTCTACCAGCCAACCATTGGGTGATGCAGATACAAACAGTGGTAGGTGCAATCATGAAAATTGAGGAATAAATATTTTGTTTAAATTCCAAGATGAGCTATACTCCATCTCCAAGTCTCTTATGATATTTATCTAGTTTTCGTTTAGTTTATAATAGACTCAAAAGTAAACACAAACAAAACAATGGCGGTTTGAAGACGTTGAACAGTGCTGCTACCTATAACGAGCTTTTAGTTTTTAATCCCATTTGCTATGGTTTGTCGGCATGTATTTTTGTCTACTTTCATAAAATTTCATTTCCAAAAAATCAGAGCATCTTCTTCCAGTGAGTGGCCAGTCTTTACATTAATTAATGATATCGATGATTTATATTCGGAGCCCGCAAAATTCAAATTTTCTTCACATATAAGCAATTCAATACTAAAATAATTTCCGCGTATCTGTGATTTTCAGTAGTTTCAGTAATTGATTTCTGACCGACATCCACCTGTACCCTAATTATGTAACACACTATCAATCTCATTCTGAATCATTTTGAAAGATGTTGCTAATCCATTGCTTCATATTTTCGAAAAATTTGTCTGTCAACAACGTAAAAAACGCAATGAACGTTGTTGAACTGTTAAAATGAAACCCATTGCTACTGATAGTGTCTTACACAATTATCCCGGTGGTTAGTGGTTACACATATGCGTGTCGATCAATTGATCGACATTGTAAACAGTAACTATGAATGCAGCAATCAAGAAGTGAAGAAAATTTGAATTTCGCGGTCTACCACTGCGCATTCATCAAGATGATGTTTTAAATGTGAGTTTTCAATATAAGTAAATAGCTTATGGATCTATTGAAATTTATTTATTTGCCAGATTATGGGTATTTACATAATAACATGGTGAAATAATTTTAGTGTCACTATATTCGACGTAACAGTCGTGCAAATGTTCCTAGTAAGTATCTAAGCTGACTTCTGATTGTACGAAAAACTTAGCAATGCGAGGTCAGCTAAAACTGGAAATGTATAGCTTGATGTGTAGCCGTGTGTACAGTCGGCAAAGGAGATAAGTATGCAGGGTCGTCGAATATAGTTGAAGTTTAGTAAGAAACCGAATAAAATTTAATTTAACTATTACAAAACAAAAAGTTCATTTATCATATTAAATTTCATTCGAAAACATCAATCGATTTCTTAGTAAACTTCAACTATAATCAACGACCCTGCATACTTATCTCCTTTGCTGACTGTACATGCATAATAATGTCATAAAATTACATCAATGTCATTAATCACGCACTTCATATTCATAATAAAATGTACGGTGGCCAGCACATCAAGCTACCCCAATCTGTCAGATTTTCCCAATTGAATATGAACTTTATTCCTTTGTACTAAAGTTGAAAATCTATCAAAGAATTTTGACAGATTGGGGTAGGTTGACCTGCTGGCGTCTGTACAGTCTTTCTTCGTTAATTTTAACTGGGCACATTACATTGTAAAATATATTAAATTAGTTTATTAAGTTACTAGCGACCCGCCCCGGCTTCGCACGGATGCTATGCTGATACTAAGCATAGTTATTTCAAAAATGTCAGCACGCGCCGCCGCGGCCGGCCTCCGGCCGCGGCCGGTACCGCAGCAACCGCTGTCCCTGCATTTTAAATCTGTAATATCTTCGAAAATATTCATTTAAATTACATGCAGTAAAGGGCCATATTTATCTATATTAATTGCACAATGTATTTAAGGTACTTAATTGGATAAGGATGAATGCTGTATTGCTTAAAATCGCTTCGTAAATAAGCCATTATTTCTCATAAAAAGTAAAGGATAAAAAATGATTATTGTGGGTTATCTCTAAGAGATAGACATATACCATTGCGGACTTTTTTGTAGACCTTTTTAAGGTGTACAATACTGTAGTACATTATTTTGACCTATCTCGTAGGGTTCAGCCAGCGTTTGAAAAGTAAGCGCTAAAAAATGTGTTTATTTACGACATCACATTAGAAACCTCTAAAATTATCAATGTTTCTCTACTATACATGCATGCATGTATTATATATATATAAACCTTCCTCTTGAATCACTCTATCTATTAAAAAAAAGCGCATCAAAATCCGTTGCGTAGTTTTAAAGATCTAAGCGTACATAGGGACAGAGAAAGCGACTTTGTTTTATACTATGTAGTGATATCTCACAGTTATATTTTCGGTTACAACTGTAGAAATAAATGGCTTTGTTTCTCATAGTTTTTACGAAAAATACTGAAATAATTTAGCGGTTGATGAAAACGTAGGTACCTAGGTAGGTACTGTGCAGTAAATATGCACCCCAACTACAGCACTCTTCACTGTGCTTAATACGACACGCACTTGGCTGGTTTTTATTGCCGCTCATCGGGGACAATGGTGTTTTCATCTTGGGCGAGCTTGAATCCCTTGCTGTAAGTACCTACTCAGGATTCTATTTTTATTCCGAACTCCCTTGTGACGTTCGGGAGCATTAGAACCGTTCGATAAACTCGGGATTCATTAAAGTGACCGCGCGTGGCGTGACATAAGACATTGCTTTAACCCCATAAGGTGAATGGGAAGTGGTAGACCGCGAAATTCAAATTTTATTACGTTTTTTGCAATTTGCAGGTCAGTATCAGGTTGTATCTTGATCAAAATTTGATTCGCGACTATAATAGGTAAGTATCTAAATAATTATAATCATTAGAGTCATTAATACATCTTCCTAACTTAGATTTGTACCACAAACACTTTTCCATGAGAGATTTCTTCTTGAAACAGAAAAATTTACAAAAAAAAATAAAATAATCATCTTCTTACTACAGAAAAATTTACAAAAAAAAATAAAATAATCATCTTCCAAAAAAGACACTACAAAGTGAAACATAACTTTAATTTCGGAAGTTAGTGTCGTTGGGTTCGCATTTATTATATCTCTGTTTGCCACCAACTTCCGAAATTAAAGTTATTTTTCACTTTGTAGTATTTTAGAAGGTCGGCACTCGGCACAGCCACTGCAGCCACATCCACTGAACCGAATCCGTACCATTAATAATTTTAGCCGAAATTGACATAACTTATGGGTAATCCAGTAGTATGGCAGACAGTTACCAAATCCAGATGCGATGCTCCAAGATTTATCCTCACCTCTCGATTTCCGCTCGTTTGTGTACCTACCTACTGCAGCAGCCTTTTTTTTTTTTTGTGGATGGGAAATCATCAAATGACCCCTCCCGCTCAGGGTGGAGCAGGAGGGAGTGTCAGACTCTTACTGACTAAAACCCACCCGTGTTCCTTCCTTAGCCCTTTATGTTCCCTTAACCCTTTCGGACAATCCCGCTCCCACTGCAGCAGCCTGGCTTGATATTTTTATTATTATTTTTCACTTTGGTGTTTTTTTTTTTGGAAGTCGGTTTTTTCTTTTCTTAAAAAGTTTTTATTTCTCGCTTTTTAGTGGGTCTGTTTATAATCTAAGTTACAATGGCCTAACCAATGTCAACTTGCTCATGCCTTTTACAAAATATTGCTTTTCTCGATGAAGGGATGTTAATTGTTGAGGAGTTCTCCTGGTATTTCACCATCAGCTCCATTTCACCATTCACATTGTGACGACCTTAAATTGCTTAGCAACCATATTAAAGTAATCGAATCGCAACCCGTGAAATACCTACTTATTATTGAGTAGTTCCGGTGGCCATCTGTGGTCTTCATCAGTTCCACTTCAACAAATACTTTCCGAGAGCAAATGCACGAGTTACTATAAGTGCTTAAAAAATATCCAAATCCCTACCTATAATATTTGAAGAGTTCCTTCGATTTCTCCAAGATCCCATCATCAGATCCTGACCTGATGACAATGAGACTACCTGGAAAGTATACCCTTTCAAACAAAAAAAGAATTTTTCAAATCGGTCTAGCCGTCTTCGAGTAATTGGGGAAAGTAAGTAAATAAAAAAAAAGATTCCGACGAACTGAGAACCTCCTCCTTTTTTGATGTCGGTTAAAAATAATTAAATTACGCACGCCATAATCTAGAGTCCGACCGAAAACGAAACATTTTTTTTGGCCGTAAACGAAATTTGGCCTGATTTGCATTTTCGCCGAAAACCGAAAACGTGTACTTAAATCAAACAATCTGATGTTATCCTAAGCGAGAAATTGAAATGTTTTCTCCATTTTCACAGTTATTGTGTTTTTAAGTTGATGTAGGTACTTAACTATCAATTTACTTTGAATAAATGAATTTAAAAGTATTGATTTATCCGCATTTATGAACACTTAGTGGCCCCAGGCGTAATATCAATAACACTTACAATGTCTCGTTCAGTGTCCTTCAACAGATTGTTTTTTTTTTTGATGTTTCGGCCGAAAACGAAACCGAAATTCATTTGGACTGTCGACAACGAATTATTCTCACACCTTTTTTCGCATGGGACAGACATTACGGAACTTCTAATATGACCTAATTCAAAGTTCTGTAGTAGGTAAGTATATGTATTAAGTAATTTGATATAGATACCTATCAAATTACCCATATGTACCTTTGATATAGATACCTCTTTCAAAGGTAGGTAGATATTACCTACGTACTTATTTACCTAAGTAGGTACAAAGGGGACGCTCAACCGGTGTCGTGCAAAGGGGAGCGGTTATACGCGTAAGACTATTGTCTTCGCTTCACCTCGGTGATATTATTTCCCATGAATGAACAACGCCAGTCGTCGACCGAGGTCACGGCGATTTTTTACCTGTACCTAGTGATGTAATGCTTCACATTTTTCATACGAGCCACATTTGCACCTTCGCGAGACGCCTCTCTTTATTATTGTCTTATTTTTAACCCCCGACAAAAACAGAGGGGTGTTATTTGAGTCATTTGTATAGTCAGCAAGTTTATCGATAGTGTTTTTGTGGAATATCCGGCGGGAGTTTTCAAACTAAGAAAGTCGAGCATGCGCATTACGTTATCACGGCATCGTGAACTTCGTGACTTCTCGTACCAATACGCAAGCCACAAACGCAGTTTATTTACGCCGTGCACGGAAGCTGTCGGCTCGTGCCTCAGCGTATAAACCTATTTTTGTAGTTAACCTCACTTCTTCGTTCGTGTTACTCACAAGTGAATCATAATTTGACTAAAAGTTTGGAGTTTAAAACGTTGAAGTGTAATTTCTTGTCTACCGAAATGACCAGGCTTTTTATGAGTTTCGACAATGTACCCTACGGATTGTGTTTATGTTAAAAAATGTAATCGGTTTTGTTGAATATTGGATCGATATCCGAAACAAAACAACCGAGGTGTTTCACAAATGATATTAAAATGGACAATTGCTTTGTCGCCTGCGGCTGTGACGACCATGAAGGAATAACAAAATCTGACTTGGATCGTTTTACGGACAAAATCGAAAATGTTCTCAATGATGAGAGAGGTAGAAAATTTTTCAGGAATTTTATGTACACCTCAAAATTGAAATCTGGACGTCGAGCGCTGTGTGTTTGGGAGCACATAGAAAAGTTGCTTAATTATAAAGAGAACGCTGAAAGCGGATCTCGAACACACAGCAAATACTTGGAAGACGTATACAAATTGTTAGAAAAAGCAGAAAGAATAGAAGAAATAGATTTCGCTACAATGGAGAGGCTCACGATAGCACTACAATCAGATGACAAGGAAGGAATTGTTGAAGGGTTGCAGTCGTTAAAAGTAGAGACAACGAAAGCTCTTAGAAGGGAATACTGTGCTTTTAGGAACCATTTTATACCGTCAAAATAAAAAGCACCGCTTAAAAACACGCAGTGCCTTGTGAATTTGTATAAACATATGATATTACAAACTGTACTTGGTAGTTTTTGGCGGCACTGCTTGCTAACAAAGGTCAATGTCAAGTCGAATTTAGTACAAAATATTCAATAATTCAGCATTCCGCCGCATGAAAAGATGTGAAGATATACCGGGCAGTGCCGGGTACCGGGGTCCTATACTACCCACGTAGTTTTTAAAGTTCGCGCCGATTTGAGTGCTCAAATTGGAAGCGAAGACTTTGTCACGATCAAAATGTTCGGTGTTCCATTTTCTAGACGTGTTTAGTTATACCTACCGCTACCTTGTTACATATTTATTATTATGTACAATGTACCTATCTATTTGTGATTTCCTATATTGTTTTCCGTCCTTATTTCCGTTAGGTATGTGATGTTTTGTTTCGAGACCATTATGAAGTGGAGCTTTTCGATATTAATAGGAAAATAAATAATAATTTATTGTAATCGTTGTTTTCTTGTTAATCATCGCGGCAGAACGTTTACCTACAGGAGTTATTATTGTTATCTTGGGAGGAGTTATCATTAAAGTCTTTCATTATTATTATATTTATTGTGTCTATGTAACTGTGTATTGGAGAGATATTATTCTTGTGTGGGCAAAATATAGGTATTTAGGTACAGTCGAGTTCATTAATATATTGGCAGTGACAATGTTTCAAAATATTGTGAGCGTTAAAATAATCATATAATTCTATACAAACTTACATCAATAAAATGTTATCATATAAACTGTTCATAAGATCTAAGTTTGTAAAGAATTATATGATTATTATAACGCCTACAATGTTTTGAAACATTGTCACTGCCAATATATTAATGAACTCGACTGTACTATGCGATCATTCTTAGACGACGCCTTTATACTTATTTAGATGATAAATTGCTTCCAGGGATTGGCGACTGCAATGATGCACACATGTTGCTATCAAAAGTAGATTTTTGATAAGTACAATGTACATTAACACCCGATTAGATGTTCTATTTTAGTAAATGCTTTGATGCCTACATTTATTCAAATACTGATAACTGAAACAAGTTTCTTGTCAAACCACAACTAATTGAATACTTCATAAAATAATTTAATCTGAAAAGGTGTGAATGTATATCAATATAAATTTAATTGTTTATTAGGTAATTGTAGCCTTTATTGGTAATAAAAAAATAAAAGTAGTAGTTTTCACCTCTCATTTAATAAAATTGCACAATATTGTACATTTTAAAACTGCATTCAATTTGAAAGGCTATTGCTTCAGCCACATTCTTGACCAATATTTCCATAAAAATAGGCAGCTGCCTTTTTTTTGGCCTTCACTAAAGTGACTACAGTTGTCAAGTACTTTATTAGGTAGTACATTATTGGATTCAGTTCATCATTAGATAGAAGATTATAAATATTTACAATTTTAAAATCGGAAAGTTCTAAATATGTATATAAAACAATTTAGTAAATTCTGAATTCTTAAAAAAATATGATACAATTCAATGAATACATAAAATAAATGGACAACTTAAAACTTAAGCATAACTTATAAAGTTATAATACATTTCATATTCTTGAGATATATTCCATTGATATTATCTTATCACAACTATCAAGAGTCCACGTCTGCTTGTTAATTGTGTTGTGTACATTAAGATTAATAAAAATTACTTATAAATACTGTATCACTGCACATCCATTTCATGTTGCTAAAATATTGATTATATCTAGGTTTTCTTCCAGGAGTAGTACATTTCCAGTGGTTTGTTTACCTGACGAATAAACAAACAAAATTTCTTAAACCTGTTAATTTAAAGTAACAAATTGTTGTTACATAAACAATGGTGGTATTCATAGTAATAGGGAAAACAGTGACTGCATCCGAAGGCAACTAATTGCATTTCAACATGCCTAATATATCTTGTAGACGAAAGGGTTACCGCTACCCCGGAACACAAAAGGCTAAGGAAGGAACACGGGTGGGTTTTAGTCAGTAAGAGTCTGACACTCCCTTCTGCTCCACCCAGAGCGGGAGGGGTCATTTGATGATTTCGCATCCTCAAAAACAAAAAAAGGGATTATCTTCAGTGGATATAAATACAGTTTGTGCATACAATAATTTCAGTGTTGTTCAAACACAACATAAAACTCTATTCCTGATAGAGATGCAGTAAATCCACATTTCGCGAGTCTATTTCCATCAATCACAGAGAGAAAATAGATAAAAATAAGTTTAAAAACTAAAACACAAGTACTGAAAAGGATGAAACAAGAAAGTACCTTCCCGTGGTCGCATGCTGCTGTACTAACATACTTAAGCTATGGATTACTATTAGTTATTCTGTGGCTGTGGTAACATGCAACTACAGGACTGTACCTACTTTCTTGTTTCATCCTTTTCAGTAGTCAGGTTTTAGTTTTTAAACTTATTTATATTCAATTTTGGGGCTTATTTCAGTAATATTTATATTTTTGGTTTGTGCTAATTAAGCCCTTTCATTTAATAGGATACCCACTAGGGCACCATCCCAAAATACAAAAAAAAATACTTTACGTCCTCTAGAGGGCGCCACATTGAATTTAGTGTGACGTTACATAGCCTATAAACCAGCGGACAGTCAAGACGCTTCTAACGATACCTCATGTCGAATTATTATGAGTACTTTTGAAGTTATGAGAGAACAGATGAACATACATACCGGTTAAAATCATATACCCTCCATAGTTGGGTAAAAATAAGAAATTCCTGTTGGGAAGAACCAATATCACTGATTAACAAATAAAGTAAAGTTTTTCTTTCTTTCTTTTCTACCTGGGGACCAAATCCAGGACCTCATGATGAGCATTACCAATCCTCAAATGGGCTTTTTATTATTAATAAGAACATATATGCCAAACCTTAGTTTTTACCTTCCAAAACTTATCATTGATCTGGCGCAGGGTCTGGGAGCCAGCCAAAGGCACGAACTGCCCAGGCGCTGGCGCAACGTAGATGCAGAAGTTTAGCAAACGGTATGCTTCCGGCAGCTCTGCATCCAGGTCTAGGGTGAGACGCATCGCCAAGTACTTGCTCAGGTGGTCCACTGGAATCAAAAAGAGATTCGGCATTTAATAAAACAATCTATAGTTTTGAAGAAATATTAGATGTATGTCCTCAATAAAATAGGTGAGTCAGTAAGCCAGATAATTTTATCCAAGAAATAATTTTTTGGCAGTTCTTCCCTATAAAATCTGTCAAAGGTCAATTTTATTCTACAAATAAAAATTATCTGTTTATTGAAAAAACATGGCTAAAGAGGCATGGTACCTCAACAGGGATGCTTAATAAACTTCACCATAAAACTAGCATTTATTTAACCTTCTAGCCGCCTACGTCGGATTAATCCGACAAATATTTTCGTGTCCATTTCGCCAGGGTCGTATATTTACGACAAAATACCACAGCTCTTTACTTTGTTTTCTTATTAATTATGCTGCATTCTATCAAGTTATTTGAAAAGAAAAAAAAAATCGAATCACTGGCGGGTGCTGGGGGCACGACAACTGATATAAAGTCGGGCGGTTAAAGGGTTAAAACATTGACCCTAATAACATAACGAAGGGTGCAAAATCGGAGCTAAATTGTTGCTAAGAAACTGCACTACACTAAGCTAAGATATTCTCAAAACTAAGCCTAAGATGACCTAGCCTAACTAAGATGGATCTTTGACTATGAGTACATAATTCATTGAGCTGCAAAGTGGTAACAAAAATGAATACCTTGGTAATTGTCTATTTCTATCCATTTACCACTGTTATACATATGGTGTTAATTTGAACCATTTTAAACACACCTTTAGCCATAACCAATTTAATATGTTTATCGTGTTCTGTATCTAAATCTTGATTTCGTACTGGTCTTCAAGTAAGTGCAACACAAAGACTTTGATGTTACTTTCAAACTATAGCAGCTTGTATAAATTTTCTCTATACATAATTATTGGTTGTTTACAGACCAAAAATCTCCTTTTCCTATTATATGTATATTTATGTACAGTAATCTTCGAGTCAAGACTGGGTTCTTCATTTGCATCATACTCTCAGACAGCATGGCTGTTCTGCAAGCGCTGAACAGTTACACAGTTGACTCTGGGCTAATACACGAGTGTCACCAGCGCCTCAACCAGGTGGGTAACCTCAATAATATAACCATTCAATGGATCAAAGGACACAACGGTTCGCTAGGCAACGATGCAGCCGACGAGCTTGCCAGAAGAGGGTCGAGCATGGCACCAGTGGGACCTGAGCCCATCGTGCCACTCCCCTTCGGGTATTTACGCACTCTGGTAAGGAAATGCACCAGAGACCAACATGGGAAACTATGGACGGACCAAGGTGATTGCAGGCACGCTAGGGAAGCACTTCCCACATTGGATGGCCGCATCTCAAAACAGGTTCTCCGTCTAACTAAACAGAAGCTGCGTATAGTTACTGCAGCTTTAACTGGCCACGGGTCATTTAATAAACACCTCTTTGTCATAGGAGTAACAGACAGTCCGCGGTGCAGGGCCTGCATGGAGGACGACGAGACAGCGGCACATGTGCTACTAAACTGCCCGATGGTCGCCACATATAGGGCAAATTACTTCGGTAACCCAGGTACCCTACGTGAGACGGTCAGTAACATCGAGGCGTTGCTGGCCTTCCTCGAGGAGCTGGGGTGGATCGAATAATCGATTTTCCGACCCGTACGCAAAATACGCGCATTGACGTGGAGTTGCGGACACCAGCCCGTTTTACCTTACCTTACCTTACAATTTGCATCATTTGTGGTAAGTTCTATACTACCATCCAAACAAAGACATCTTTGCTACCATCATAAAAAAAAAAACAGCTTATACAGGGTACCAGGAATGTCGTGCAAACTCTTAGAGCATTAAACCAACCGGAGACGCCATTGTCAGGCGTTCCCCGCTGCCAAAGGTACGAGACCGCCGGTCATATCAGTCATATAAAACTAGTTGCCGCGCGTTCCACGTCATTCAGCAAATCACACTAGCGCGGAACGAACGTAAGAGAAAAATGCCGAATTGCAGTGTTTTTTCGTGTAAAAATAGATCGGAAACATCTAGTAAACAAAAGGATAACCTTACTTTCCATCTATAAGTATTATTTTGTCCTAATAATAACATAAAATGCAATCAATTTGAAAAAAATCAAAAAATATTGTCGGTCAATGAATGTTGCCACTAAATTGTACAAGACCTAATTTAGTGTAATTTATAAATATTGACAATTATTTCAAACTTCTATTTCGCATTTGTTATTCTTATTACTGTTTACAACTTATTTTGTTACTTTATAAGATTTTTTTACTAAAGCCTTTAAAAAATTGCTATTTATTATCAAATAATTGATTAATGATATCAAACTTATGTTCCACAAATCTCTTACAATTTTCTCATATCGTTATTCTTCATTACTATAAAATATTTACGGGTCAAGTTATCCCGAAAATACGCAATTTTTATATTTAAAAACAGGCCACACTGTAGAAAAATGAGGGCTGTGACTGCATAGAAACAAATATCGATATCGACTTTATGAGTATGTTATTCCAGGGACTGAAAGCGGTTACGGTTAAAAGTTAAGATACCTCAAAAATATAACTGTACCGATTCAAAATAGATGTTGAGCTATACCGGTACCCATATAAATAAAGGTTAGGATAAATTGTTATTTAACCGTTATACGATTTCGGTACCGAGAAACATGGTGACGGCGCGGCGCGGGTGCACGGGGGTGTCTACAACAACTTGCTGCAACTTGACCTTATGTTTGTTGTACTAGTGGTAGGCAGTTAGCGCGTGAAGGACATGGAGTGATTTAACAATCGCTAACGACAGAAACAGACAGAGTGGCGAGGCGGTGTGTCAAAGAAACCCTTATTTAAAAAGGTTAAGGTATTGGTACTGATATTATTAAAAAGGTTATGTTACTTCTACTGAAATATGTCGGTATGAATTCCGTACCTTAAAATACGGCTATTTTAAAAAATAATGATATCGTTATATTTCGGTTATCGTTATTTAACGGTATGACGTCATACCCAAATTTAAAGGTACCTTTATTTTTGGGTAATTCAGTCCCTGTGTTATTCTATTAATTTTTCAGATTTCCAAAAGATGCAATGACTCGGGATGTTTGGATTTGGGCTTGAGCAAATCATGTTTCGTGGACTCCTAAACGTACTAGTACAATTTGCTCACAGCATTTTGAAGCTTCATGTTCTAGAATACAATCTAATATCAAGAGACTCCGTGCTGCTAATGAGAAATTCCTAATAAGAAAACCAATAACACTGCCCGACCCGGGTATTGAACTCAGAACGTCGTGTTCAGCATTCATCCTTGCGAACACTAGACCATCGAGGCAGCGATGATATTCTGTGAAAATCTTACCGTGAAAACTCAGGTGAAGTGAGCGTGGAGTGAGCTGTCAATAGTGTCAATTCCTAGATAAAACAAACTCACTTCACCTAAGTTTTCATGGTGAGATTTTTACAGAATCGACCGGCAGTTCTTGTACCGTGGCAATGAATCCCTATAGACTAACTTTAAAATCTAAATCCTATGTTACCTATTTCAAAAGAATTGATCTGCATTGAAGATCAATTTGATAAGTAAATATGAAAAAACAATTAAATAAAGAAGAGCCTTTTTTATCACAACTATTGCTGAACTCATCGACAGCAAAATATCGATAGTGTCAAGCACTTTCATCGCTTACACAAAAATGACGTCATCCCGTATCCTGACAGCGTCTCTGTGTGAGTTAGTACATGTGTGCGTATAGTTTATGCTTGTGTTCGATAATTTTTTCGTGTGCGTGAGTAACAACGCGATCGAAAATGCATTAGTGTGTTATCACTATTTGTGTGCGTTGCCTCGTCCCCCGCGATGAAAGTGACAGACTTATTCGCATAGATATTAGTGCTCGTTGCGTCTCCGGTTGGTTTAATGCTCTAAGTGCAAACTGCATGACTGTAGACCAAGTAGCATAAAAAAAAATTTAGTTACTTATCAAAAAAAAAATTGCTGTTTCATAGGAAAGTGAAGTACCTATGCAGTTTAAATGTATGGAAGAGCATTTTTTTTAAAAATAACTGACAGAAAATTCAGCGCTGCGGCATCCAGAATCATGTACTCCTGCTACCTTGTATATTAGGACCTAACATTTTCTTGTACTGTATTAAAAGCCTGGGGCCTGGGCTGTGTTGATTGCAATAGGTTTGCCGCCTATTACATTAAATTCAAACATAACTGGCAAAACGAATACCTACTATAGGTAGATACACATCTGTCCTTTGCCTCATCTCATGGTAAAACTGGCTTGATGTTATGTTTGTTAACTAAAGTATCCATCACGAGAAGCTATACATTTTGTAAATAAAGAAAAAAATTGGGCAGCCACTTTGAAGAAGTTCACACTGACCCTGTCAATGTTGCAGCAGGCAGATGCAGAATACGCTTACCAGAGGCATTGGCAGTGGTTTTCAAGTATCTGACAGAGCTGTCTCTGAGAGCCCTCATCAGCTGATTGTCTCCGGTCATCTCGGTGGGGTGGGGCTTGAACACCAACTCAATCTCGTTTGGGTTCAGAGGCTCTCCCTCACCTTCTGTGTCCATTGAATTCTCACCTTCAGTCCTGAAATAAGTCATACATAAACCGTTATTAATAATTATAAAATTAATTGATAGCTATATTACATAATTATGCCAATCTAACAAGTTTGTGGAAAGTGAGCTCTGGGTGATATAACACAACTTGTAAGAGGCCCATCACGTTCAGCATTGTGACAGGTATAGGATATAACAATCAATGTTTAGATGTAGTTATCACAGTAACAGTAAGTAACTATACTGATTGCATAAGTAGTATGTTGCAACTTCCATTGTAAAATAGTTGTTAAAACTTAAAACTTAAAGTGTGTCATGACTTCATGAGGGTTTAATAAGAATACTATTAGAATCTGAATATAAAACCTACACAAGATAGACAAAGCAGTACAAGTGAATTCACAAGGAATGTATAGCTTATAATTAGTATAGATTAAGTTAGTATGCACACATTTATTGCATTGGATTATCCTGTAACAGTAGTAGATTAATAATAAAATTAAGATCCTGAAAATTTAAGATTTTCTTATGTTCATTCAAACTAATTGTTGGTCACACCTTTATCTTTACTTTTGTAATATTTATGTTACAAGATGGGAATTTATAATGGAATTATTTTATGGAAAGCAAAGGCCCATTTGATGGTCTGTCTAACAAAGACACAACTCAAGAGTTCAAGTTGAGATGACATGGCAAAACCAGCCATATACAGTAATGTAGGCTAGTAATATAATCTTAACACACCTGCCATCACTTGATTCACTCTCTTCACTCCTCTCTGAAGTTAAAATAGACTTGGCCCTTTTAGTGGTGCTCGTGTTTTTTGAAATCGAGCTGATATTAGACGGTACAGGGGACGGTGTGCTCCTCACCGAGGCTGGGTTGGATGTAGACTGGCCTGACGGTGTTGGGATGCCTGTAGTAGACGTGCCATCTTTAGGAGCAGCAGGAACTGTCCCTGTACTACCATTCTGAGCATTCTCTGTGTTGTTACCATTCGAGTTAGAAGTGTTACTGTTATCATCATGATTCTTCCTAGATCTCTGAGGCCTATTTTGAGACTGCAGTTTTATTCCCTCTGTAATCGAGTTGACCAACGACGCCTGCGAGTGTGACATACTCAGCTTCGTCAACAGCCGCTCCTGGTGAGCTTCATACTCATCTCTGCTGGGGTATATCTTTGAGATCAACAAATCAAAATTTGGGTCTGGCCTCAATGAGCGTTTCGACACCAACTTCTTTCGACAAGTAGGACATTCCTTGTTGCCAGAACGAAGAGCAGTTATGATACAGTCGTTGCAGAATCTGTGGAGGCATTCCTTTGTAGTCATGGTTTTCTTGAGCATGTCTAAACAAATTGGACACATTAGTTCACTGTGTAAACTGCGGGGAGACACCGCGATCTCAGTGGCGTCGGTTATCACCTCCTGCGGCGTACGGTGAAGCTCATACAGAGAGAGCTCCCAGGTTTTATTCTGGGAAGGCTCTGTTGACGACATTTTTGTGGTTTTTAATGCCTCCCTCACTGAAGAATTATTATTTATTTATTTAGTTTTTGTCTTTCCGTAAATGACAAACTGCACCGCAACCGCCATGTTGGCCAAAGACTACAGTATGCAGTGTGACCGTCTTATAAATGGCGAATCTGCCACAGACGGCAAAAAATCTGCTAAAATCTGCCACACTTGGCGCCAATTTGCCTTACAAAATACACAACGAATTCAATGAAATTTCTGTAATCCCCTCTTTTGTTACCCAAAAATTAAGAACCTTTTCCTTATTTTTGTTTTGTTATTTGTTGTTATTCACTTGAGAAATCTCCGTATAATTTGGCCATGAAACAGAAGTTGCCAGTTCGATAAAATCATTTGTAATCTAATTAAATAGAAAACCTGATGTATTTACATAATTTTAATTAAATAGTGCGGGTTTTCTTGAAATCTGTTAAATCTGCCACAGTCAAAATTTAGGAGCGAATCTGCCAAAATGGCAGAAATCTGCCACAAATGGTCACACTGAGGGTATGTTGGCTTTGGCTAAAATTGGCATAAACACTAGTGATGTACTGCTTCCGTTGCTTTATTCACATTCGAAATGTCATTACGTTGGCCGTCGTGACTTTTCTAAATCGATTATGGGTTAGTTGAGTAAAACATCGACTAAAGTACAACCATAGACAGAAAAAAGTTTTGATACGTTGTGACGACTAAATGGGTTCTTTGATACTTGTCTTGTTCTAACAACTGGATGCAGTCGATAGATTTCTACAAAAAGAATGTAAATACTAGCGTTATAGATTCCTGCATAGCTATTAACAACCACTCGATACGCTTCCGTACCGTATCGAACATCAATCCATGTTATCGTAGGAGTCCTTTAAACGCTATTCACAAGTCCAAAACCCTAAAATTTTGTCAGTTTAAAATCAAATAGACGACCACTAATCTTCCGACAGCTGTTTCCTGTCGGGGGCAAGGCAAATCAGATTATTGAAATGTGTTATTTTCGATACGATAACTTGTCGTATGGTTGTGAATCAGGGTGCTGTAGTTTTTTGGGCAGTTCCAACACGGTTCGTTTCATATTTGTTCACTAGGTGGCGTTAGGGGTTTGGTTTCCCATCGTGCATGCATAAAATCACTTTCACTTATCTAGCAGTCTAGGACCTGTGTGTGGAATGCATTAGGACCACGGAGTACAGAAAGTTAGGACAGATGCGCACCGGCGGCGCACTTAGTCATAGTGGTGTAGTCGACGTCGGGGTAGGCTTGGAATGCACTGGGTGGGTGGGATGCCTTAGATCGTCGGCTAAATATTCAAAGCTGCTAACTCCATTTTGGCTAAACTGACTTTTTGGTATCAAATGAAAGAGAAAAATATGTATTTTCTCTTACCAAAAAGTCAGTTTAGCCAAAATGGAGTTCATTCTTCACGGATTGGTCAAAGATTTCAGCGTAGAAAGGCGTAGGGAGTACTAGTAAGTCTGTGCGAAGGGCAGACCTTTGTTCAGCAGCTGTGGAATCGCAGGACCTAAAAAGGTTTTCTTTCTTAGAGTAAAAGGCCCTAAAAGGTCTTTTTTTTTAATTATTAGGTACTCTATAAAACTGTGTATTAAAATAACGTACAGACATCAGCACATCAAGCTACTACAAGTTGTCTTTCTTTATGATTTTCAACTTTTTCGCTAAATCATTAGGTTCAACGTTGATTGGGAAAATTTGACAGTTTCGGGTAGCATAATGTGCTGGCGTTTGTCCCTAATCTTAAAATCCCAACAGTTAATTTAGGGGCGGTGGTTACCTGAAGGCATATATTAAAGTACGTTACTCTGCTATACCTACAGATTCAAAATAGTTATCTTATTAACGTAGTTCGTAAATAAACATCAAGAACCGTTTCCATTTCCTGATCTATTCAAAAGATTATTACTTATTTCCTATTTTATTTCTGTGTTTTGATTAATTTCAATAGAAAGAGGTAAGGTATGGAAGTTAGAGCATTTATACTAAAGTAATATACGAGTAGTACTACTGAATGTTACTCCAGTTTATTTATCTCCAGTGAATGTCACGACATGGTAATGCAATTAAAAACTATTTTATTGACTTTACCTATCTGTACTGAGACTGGTACCTAATTAAGTAGGTAATTAATGAAACAGAGTGCTTAAAATAAAAAGCAGTTGTATAAATGACCGCATAACTTCTGAGGAGCTAGTCTTTTGAATGTATGACGATGACGCAAAAATATTTATTGTTTGTTTACTATTTTACAAGTTAGGTACAAATCTACAAGTTTCTGTTTAAACGTAGTATCTCTAAGTAGTCTGTGATAGAAACGTACTCTATAGACCAAATACTAAAACCAAATTCAAAATAAGTACCTATTTTAAAAATTCTAAGATTTTTGAAATCTATCCTCGATATAAGAATCTTCGACAATTTACGTTATGAGTAATTTGTAACGTACACAACTACAAATTTGTAGTTATAATATTGTCATCGAAATCGACAGGCGTTTTCTGCACATGTAAACGTTTATAACACACCCTCAAACACTAACACACCAACACACCCTCAAGCAAACGCTAAACACTACTACACACACACCCTCACATACATCCCTCACATACATCCCTCACATACATCCCTCACTCTCATATGCACACATTATACACCGTAAAAGTCGTTTCTTATATCCCTTATTCCTACGTTTTTGCTTGTATTATACATACTTTGTTAACCTGCACTGTCAATGACTATTTTTGTAATGTTAAGAACACAACTTAAAAGCTTTCTGGTATCACAGTGACAGCAGAACACTGACTCCTAAGTCACAGGATCACCTAGTTTAGGAGTCAGGGTTTACCTTATCTATATGACCTTTTGCTAACCATTTCATGTATCAGTCTTAAGCAATGTCAAAGGTTTTTGTATCAATAAAGATTTTTATTTTATTTTTGTTTATTTTATTTTTTTTTATTAAAAAGCACTGTCATACAATTTTACAAAAATGTTGGATTGTGAAGTTTATTAAACTGGGCCCAGCAGGGTTTCTCTCCAATTAGGTACCTAATAATTCTAGGTTGGCCATCAACTCATACCTAACTCGCACTCCACTCCCAAATGTTTCTCAGCCGCCCTGTTTTTTTTTGATTGATTGAGATGCAGGTGAACGGACATTTAGGACTCCTAAATGTCCGTTCACCTGCACCTCGGATGACCTAAAGAATGCTACACCGATGCCACAATCAGCGTGGCCACCTAATGGGTTAAAACCATGTTAAAACTATGTTAAAACTATGTATACTACATATAACTAGGAAGAGTACCTACCATCGACACGAAAAGAAGAAGATGAAGGGCTACAATACTGTAGCGGTATCTACAACGCCACATGAGAACAACGCGTCATACTGACGTCACGAAATCCTGCATCTCGCAAGCAGAGTTTACCGTGCAACTAGCATAGATACAACGGCCCGACATGAATCATTGGGCAGTTGCCCGCTAGACATAACACCCGTCTGGTCGGAGGATCCTCCCTTTTCTATAGAGTATGAGTGAACTTTACACCCTGTTCCTCATACTTCTATACTGGTGACCCCGAACATGAACGTCAGCGCAGCCTTCGTGCACCTACTCCAGCGTGACGTCATCATCATCACTCCTGCAAGCTTTACCGGCGATTCACCCAGCCAGCCAGCACCCACGGCTTCAACGGGTATCCTGACCACCAGCATGCAGCGACCGCGCATTCCTGGTCATCACCCTAAGCCTCATCAGCAACCTCGGCACAGCACACTGCGCTTTCGGCCGGTCAACAAGAAGAGCTCTTGATTACTCTCCTGGTCGACGCCAGCTGTCAGCCTCAACCCGGCGCTGTACCACATACGACGCACTGGAGCATAATGCAGCGCCACCCCGACTCACTACTTCACTAGGGACATCTTCGCAGACAGTTCCGACTCACTGTGAACTATGCGACAACCGGTTCCGACTCACTGGAACCTCAGCTGGCCTGGCAAGCATCGCAAGATACAAGACTCAGCCCACTATCGACCTCCGGTCTCCGGGGGGGAGTGATGTAGCGGTATCTACAACGCCACATGAGAACAACGCGTCATACTGACGTCACGAAATCCTGCATCTCGCAAGCAGAGTTTACCGTGCAACTAGCATAGATACAACGGTCCGACATGAATCATTGGGCAGTTGCCCGCTAGACATAACACCCGTCTGGTTGGAGGATCCTCCCTTTTCTATAGAGTATGAGTGAACTTTACACCCTGTTCCTCATACTTCTATAATACCAATAACAGAAAAAATAATGTTACGCAAATATTAGCAGAATCTCTAAACATTTAGTTAACTTTACCTAGTTCGTTCGTACCATCAAGTCGTTCGTCCCGGTTATATAAAGACCTCTTTCCATTTCAAGGGCGTATTGATAATTATTTTATTCTAATATTTCCAATTTGTTCACCTGCATCGCCTTTGCATAATCTTACCGAGCAGCTTTTTATACGAGAGATGATTCCTTTGGCGCCTTTTTTGAGCGGTCGCCTTGTCTTAAGAAATGGAAAATAATAAATGGCAACGATCACACACAGTGTTGGGCCTTGTTTATCCATGATGTTATTTTCTAGTGTGTGAAGTAAAAACACAGAATAAACAAAAACTAATGCATGAACGTGAATGTGTGTGTGTTAATGATGATTAAACTAGCTTACAGGGGTATTCTGACTACTAATAGTAAAGGCAGCAGGGGCTTCTAATAGGCGTTTATCTATACTTACTAATATTATAAAGAGGAAAGATTTATATGTATGTTTGTAACGAATTGGCTCAAAAATTACTGGACCGATTTTAAAAATTCTTTCACCATTTGAATGCTACATTATCACTGATGAATATAGGACTTTTTTTTCCTTTTTTTCCACCCGTGCGAAGCCGGGACGGGCCGCTAGTACATTATATAATTTGAATGCACGTAATAAAGTGTGTGTAAATTCAGCATGGTTTGGCATGGAACCGGCGAGAGATGTCGTGCGGTGTCCCGCAGGGATCAGTTCTGGGGCCGCTCCTGTGGGACATCGGTTACGACTGGGTGGTGCGGGCCGATCTCCCTGATGGAGTCAGCGTGGTTTGCTACGCTGACGACACGCTGGTCCTGGCGCAGGGGAGGTCGCATCAGGCGGCGGCCGACGCGATGACACGCGGGGTTGCGATAGTCGTGGAGAGGATCCGGCGGTTGGGTCTCGCGGTAGCATTGCACAAGTCCGAGGCCATGTCGTTTCATGGGCCTCGGAACGGGCCGCCCTCGGGATCCCAACTGACGGTAGGAGGGGTTCACATCGGCGTCGAGACAACGATGAGATACCTGGGTCTCATCCTCGACAGCTGGTGGAACTTCGTCGAGCACTTCCTACGTTTGGTTCCCAAGCTGGAACGGGCCGGGGCCGCCTTCAAGCGGCTCTTGCCCAACCTGAGGGGTCAAACGCCTCCTGCCGGAGGCTTTACGCGGGGGTCGTGCGGTCCATGGGCCTATACGGGGCCCCGGTGTGGGCGCGTTCACTGCGGCGGCGAGTCGCCCACTATTTGAACGCGCCCCAGAAGGTGGTAACCGTAAGGCTGATCCGGGGGTACCGCACGATCTCGGGCGAGGCGGCAAGCCTCCTTGCCGGATTGCCGCCATGGGATCTGGAGGCGATAGTCCTCGCGCGCCTGTACGAGTGGCGCGCGGAGGCATTACGCCGGGGGGAAACTCCGCTTCCGTGGCAAATTGCAGCGGTGTGGACCGACCTCCGGCGCGATCTCATGGCGGCATGGAAAGAGCGACTGTCGCAACCCAGCGCAGGGCACGCCACGACAGTGGCGATAAGACCCCTCTTTGAGGAGTGGCTAGAGAGGCGCCACGGCGCCCTCACTTACCGCCTGACGCAGGTCCTCACCGGACACGGGTGTTTCGGGAGGTTCCAGCACACCATCGGGCGGGAGGAAACGCCCGGATGTCACCGCTGCGAGGGTCGCCCGGCGGATACGGTGGAGTATGCTCCACCGTATGCGGTGGCGGTATGCCCCACTTGGGCGGAGCACCGCCGTATCCTCGTAGAGGCGATCGGCAGCGGCGGCGACCTGTCGCGGCCGCCCTGGTTCAACCCATGGTCCGGGGCGAGAGGGAGTGGGAGGCAATCACCTCCTTCTGCGAAGCAGTCATGCTAGCGAAGGAGGTGGCGGGACGGCTGAGGGAGAGAGCTTCACGTCCCAGCCGCCGCGTGACGACTCCCGGCCACCGTAGGCGCGGGCCTGCGGGCGGAGAGTAATGGGTAACTCTCCGTCCGATCAGGACCAGGCCCGTGCCGGACGGCGCGACGTTTCCACGCGCGTCTCAAAGAGATGTCAGCAATAAGAAAGGGGCCCGCAAGGGCCGAAGCCTGCCGGGGCAGCGGGATTGTCCGAAAGGGTTACCGCTACCCCGGAAGACAAAGGCCAAAGGAAGGAACACGGGTGGGTTTTAGTCAGTAAGAGTCTGACACTCCCTTCTGCTCCACCCAGAGCGGGAGGGGTCATTTGATGATTTCCCATACACAAAAAAAAAGCATGGTTTCAAATACTTTCAATAACTTAATAATTTTATTTTTGTTCTACATTTCAAATATAATCGGAACCGCTTATACTTATTTGGTGTGTTAATGTACCTAGTTATGCAGTCGATATACTTACCTATAATGGTGCCGATTCTCTTCTCACAAATGCGTCTAAACTAAACTAAAAATCATCAAAATTTAGTTTATTCCAGTCAAACGACGATTTCCCATTCTGAAATTAACTAAAGTGACACAACAAAATTTTAGTTTGACAGCACTAAGATCGCACTGAGATATTACTTAGTTTAGAGAAAATAGTAATTTTGCTATTCTGAATTTGAGGTTTTTCACCTAAAATTTAGATTTTCTACATAAATCTGACTATTTTTAATCGCGACTTTTTAGTCGCGATTAAAAATAGTGGTGTGGAATAAAATTAGTTGGCATGTAGGTACTAAAATTCACACCAACACCTCGACTTCAGATGCAAAAACAGTACTGTTTTTTTATTTTCTTTTGTTTATATCTCGAAAACGGTGTGTCCTATCGCAAAAATTATGAAAATTTCGAACCCCTAAAACGCAATACGTTGGTAATAATTTTTCATATTTTTCATACAAAAGTGAAAAATTCCATAAGATCGAGGTTGCCCCACAGCGCACCTTCGGCTCAAAAAAACACGGGGAGGGGCCCGTGGCAAAATAATAACAGCCGCACAGGTCGATCGATCAGGTTAAGCTACGCTTGCCGCGGTTGGTCTGTGGATGGGTGACCATCTTTACGTACCGAGATCCCTCCGTGCCTCGGAAAGCACGTTAAGCCGTTGGTCCCGGTTGTCAGAAGCCTGAAAGTCTGACAACCAGTCTTACCAAGGGGTATCGTATTACCCAGAAACTGGATTGTGGAGGTCAGATAGGCAGTCGCTCCATGTAAAACACTAGTATTCAGCTGCATCCGGTTAGACTGGAAGCCGACCCCAACATAGTTGGGAAAAGGCTAGGCAGATGATGATGATGAGGGCAAATAAGTACCTACTCTTTGGCTGAATGCACAAACTGTGCGAAGCCAAACAAACAAAAAAAAAGTACCTACTTATCACGTGGAGTCGTGATTGTCAAATTCGATTTGGTTTTGTCAAAATTATTATAAATTTTAGCTCTATGATTCTCATTGCCAAAAGTAAGGAATTTTAGTGATAGTTTATTTCGGTGTACAAGAGAATCGGCACCAATTTGCAATTTTTAGGAGAAAAATTAAAGAAACTACAATTCAATAGACTGGTTTTTATTTTATTTTATCTTCTCACAAAACGTAGCTCAAGTTTACGAATCATTCTATTTTGAAGTGCTCAATATGATGCATTCTAATTGCGTAACACACTATCAATCTCAATCTGAATTATTTTGAAGCAAATTGCTAATCCATTACTTCATAAGTTCGAATAAATTGTCCGCTCAATAACGTAAATAACGCAATGAATGTTGTTAAACTGTCATTTGCTACTAATAGTGTATTACGCAATTACCCCGACTGAACTGGAATTAAGTACGAGCCACCTGAATTGGTGTTCATGTTATTGTTCAAGTTATTCAGTGGTATCAGAGTGTACACAGTAGAGCCAGGCTGGTTCTGATACGGAGACTGAACCAATGTCCCTGGCATCTGATTACCATTAGAGGGACTGGTGGCAAGTATCACCTGAGTTGGTTGAGGCTTCGGTTGCTGAACATACATTGGCTGATTAGACGAAGTCGGCGGCTGTTGCACCAACACGATTGGCTGGTTAGGTTGGTTACTTGGCTGATTGGCCATTACCATAATTGGCTGATTTGGGTCGCGGTTTGCTGTCAGCGGTAATTGGGTGTAAACAACTCTCGGTTGGCTGTTCATGGTTGGCTGGCTTGTCAGGACTGGTACTTGGTTGTTTTGAAGTGGTGGCTGGACCAATATAGGTAGATTATTGGTGGGTTCTTGGCTGTTTTGCGCAGGTTGTGGGTTCGTCATGACGATTGGCTGGTACTGCGGTTGGTTGGTGCTTACAGCTTGGTACTGTGGTTGGTTGGTGCTAACAGCTTGGTACTGCGGTTGGTTCGTGTTGGTGGGTTGGTACTGCGGTTGGTTCGTGTTGGTGGGTTGGTACTGTGGTTGGTTCGTGTTAATCGGCTGGTAGTTCGGCTGCGGGGTCTGAAACTGATTGTTGTTTGATAAGTTCGCGTTGGCTCTCCCCTGCAGGTTCTTGAACGCATCAGAAGGGATGAAGACGCCCGTGACCAAGTTCTTCCCTTGTTGGTCGTTTACCGGGAGACCGTACGCGACGGCCACAACCACCAGCACGGTAACCTGGAAATATATAAATTAAGTACAATATCAATTACGTTGGGTGGGGCTCATGACTAAAAAATAATAGCCGCACGGGTCGATCGAAGGTTAAGCTATGCTTGCCGCGGTTGGTTTGTGGATGGGTGACTATCCATTATGTATCGGGACGCATCCGTGCTTTGAAAAGCACGTTAAGCCTTTGGTCCCGGCTGTCATTTGTAGATCTTTTAACAGTTGTTACGGGTAGTCCCAGTCTTAAGGTGCTACTAGTTGATATTTTTCCATACAAATATCGGGAGAGTATTACTCCACTGTTTAACATTGTGCATCCAAAATTAAACATGGCATTGTTTTGAATTATTATTAATTTTGTCTGTACGGAAATAGAATAGTAAAATAAAAAGTCATTAAAAAGTTACGAGCCAACAAAGATTCATTTTTCTTGCTATTTTTAACATAACTTTGTGTGTAAATCTACACTAATAATATTAATAAATAAATAATTAATATTATAAAGAGGAAACATTTGTTTCTTTGAAATGAATAGGCTCCGAAACTACTGGACCGATTTAAAAAAATATTTTTGTGTTAGATAGTCCATTTATCGAGGAATGCTATATGGCACAGGCAATAGGCTATATGGCAACAATGAAAACTGTTGCAAAAACGGGAAAAAATATTCCTTTTGAGAGCTTCCGTTGCGTGCGCTGCGTAAACGGTTAAAGTTACGCAAAAATAATATATGACGGAATTGTTCACCCTTAAAAGTTCTAAAAAAAAGTCCGCGACAGCGACAGCATATGTCTATCTTTTATGATTGACTCACTATAACCTTTTTTATTATAATCAAAGTTCTAAAATAAAGCATTATTTGCGAATGCGTTTTTATAAACATGATATTAATTCTTATCCAAATAAATACGTTATTCAACCATTATTAAAGTAATCGAATCGCAACCCGTGAAATGCTTATTATTGACTAGTTGCGGTGGCCATCTGTGGTCTTCGTCATCAGTTCCACTTCACCAAATGGTGCTTTCCAACAGCAAATGCACAAGTTACTATAAAATATACCCAAATCGCTATAGATAATATTTGCCTTCGCCTATAATATTTGAAGATTTCCTTCGATTTCTCCAGGATTCCATCGTCAGAACTAGATTTTGACAAAAATGGGACCAATCTGGAAGTATATCCTTTTAAATAAAAAAATAATATTCTAAATCGGTCTATAAATGACGGCGTACTGAGGTAACAAACATAAAATAACCAAAAAAAAAACCGACTTCCATAAAAAACACTACAAAGTGAAAAATAACTTTGATTTCGGAAGTCGGTATCTTTGGATCTGTATTTTAGTTTATTGCCACCGACTTCCGAAATCAAAGTTATTTTTCACTTTGTAGTGTTTTTTATGGAAGTCGGTTTTATTTTTGGTTAAAAAGTTTTTATTTCTCGCTTTTTAGTGGGACTGTTTATAATGCATCAAGCTCATCGCCTTTTACAAAATATTACTTTTCCCGATACAGGGACGTTAATTGTTGAGGAGTTCTCCTGGTACTCCACCATCAGCTCCATTTCACCATTCGCATTGTGACGAGCATAAATTGCTTAGCAACCATATTAAAGTAATCGAATCGCAACCTGTGAAATACTTATTATTGAGTAGTCCCGGTGCCATCTGTGGTCTTCATCATCAGTTTTACTTCACTAAATTTTGCTTTCCGAAAGCAAATGCACGAGTTAGTATAAATAATACCCGAATCGCTATAGGTGTGCCTATAATATTTGAAGAGTTCCTTCGATTTCTCCAGGATCCCGCTGATAATCCTAGCAGCATCAGGCCAGACTTGTGTCAACATTGCATTGAACTTAAAATTTAACACGACTACGGTGCTGTAATTTCAAGGTTTGTACTTTTTCTGATGCTCCTGGCATCAGCATCAAGTCTCTGTGTAGGTACTTCGGTGTTTCTCATTAACAGTACGTTTATCCACACATCGAGCCCTTTTCAATGAGCCTAAACACGATATATCTGCTGTTAGTTGTCGAGGAGTTAGGTACTCTGCAGGCTATCCGGACTGCAGCATCAGGTCATGACTTGATGATCATGAGACCAAATGTGGCAAATGCCCTATCAAACATCAAAACAATTTACTAAAACTGTCCTTGTCTGTTCGAGTAACTTCTTACTGTTAAGGAGTTGTACCTTCCATCATCAGCTCAGCTACCTGACATGGTGACAACCATACGCAAATACACAAGATACTTCATAAAATATGCGAAAAACAATAAGTGAGCCTATAAAATTTGAGGGTTGCCCTCGATTTCTCTAAGATCCCATCATCAGATCCTAACTTGGTGACAATGGGACCACCTCAGAACTATTTACTTTCGAACAAAAAAAGAATTTTGAAAATCCGTCGACAATTGGCGGAGTATTAGATGAACAAACATACAAAAAAAAAAAAAAAAAACATACAAACATCCGAACATAGTACCTCCTCCTTTTTGTGAAGTCGGTAAAAAATACAAGTGAATTGAGAACCTCCTCCTTTTTTGAAGTCGGTTAAAACACTTATATCTAATCATAAGTACGTGAACAGGTAGATATTATACCTGCCTGACATTATAGCTTATGTACTATTATCAAATACCTGGGGCTCAAGTCTGCTATTTTTATAAATTCGTCGTTCCGACACGATCCCATTGTCATTATGGTCGATCATTGGTCGGTCAATGGTAAATGGTAATGGTAATTCTAATTTTCATTTAATACTACTATTTACACTACTACCTTTCATGCTACATTTCATTTAGTACCTATATATTCTAACATATTACGTAATAGTGTTTGCAATCTGAAGTAGTAAGAAGTTCGTAAATAGCAATAAACATTACATTTATTCATTTGTCATTATGTACGAGGTTACCATTTTATGCCATCTCTGTCAATGGAGTGTCAGTGGTTGGCCATTGGAAAGTCATAATGACGCCATTATATTAGTAGATTAACAAACTTGTCAAAATCAACAATTATGAAATCAATGAAAGACCATTCTATTCTGACACTATTGTAATAGCAGACTTGAGGCACAGTCTTGAGATAAATTGCACAGAAAACTTTCCATTGCCTTATTCTATGGGACTTTCAGTTTCAGATACCTATAAATAACTTACAAATTAGACAGATTGAAGTATCTGTTTAATTTATAACTTTTTTTTCTTACTAAACTAAACTTACCAATTTCATTACTTCCATCTTGAAGACACAGAACACAATGATTGATGATTAATTATTTTTGGTTTTATATCATTTAATGATTAGGCAAACTGTTAATTGATAAACTAACGACTTGATCAATTGCTCCTTCTCGTGGTAGTTGTGTGTTAGGAAATCCACACTTGTGGTCATGCGTCATTCTTTGGTCAACTGATGCTATTCTAGGTATCATTCCTTTAGGATTTTCCTAAGTTCGATGGCAATTTCGATCTTCTAGTCTAGCCAGATAGCCATACAATTACTCTTTGCGTATAAGGTGCTTGCAGACTCCGGACCCAGGTTAGCAGAAGCAAGGAAAACCTGTTCAGATCAGGTGGAGATTCATAGACGACTCCGTCTTGGAGTGTAAATGTGGTGCTGTTCCACAAACGATGGGACACTTAATATCCTGCCAGCGTGTCCTGTCAGCTGCACGTTACAGGAACTGATGGACGCTGGTGATGGCGCCAAACAAGTAGCCGAATTCTGGGCCGAGTCCATTTCGCACCTTTAAAGTAAAACCGTTACTAAACGAAATTATAAAATTTTACAGGAGAGTCAATATTAGAAAAAAGCCACTGTTTTTTGTCAATAAAATATGAGTGCAGGGTTCTTTAGGACATTTAATGAGGTCTTATTATAACAACATTTTACAAAAATGACAATTTTATGTTGCAGTTTACTATATTTTAAGTAGATGGCATTGATAACTCAGTTCATGAATATTTTCGTTTAGTAACGGTTTTACTTTAAAGGTGCGATTTAGATTGCTGCTATATTTAGTAGATTTTATACAGCGTGACTTGAAATTTGACGTATTCCTTCCAGGTCGATAGTGTGACCTATTTGTAACATTTAAACATAAAGCCTAAGCGAGAATTCAAGGAATTCGTGGAAACCCAATTTTCATGTATTTTTTAAAGTTTCGCTTTCAAAACTTGGGCCACACTAACAGGTCCTGAAAGGAATACGTCAAAATACAAGTCACCCTTATAATTAACTGTTGCGATTCTCAATGACCTTATTCGTTTTGTCCTGCTCCCTAATTGCGTATCACACTATCAATCTCAATCTGAATAATTTTGAACGATATTGCTAATCCATTGCTTCATATGTTCGAAAAATGTGACTGCTGAACAACGTAAATAACGCAATGAATGTTGTTGAACTGTCAAAATGAAACCCATTCCTAATGATAGTGTGTTATTACCCCACTGGTTAGTCTACAGGTTTCACAAATTGTCAGCTATCTTTACATTCACCATTTTATTTTTTTGACAACCTTCTTCAGAACACCGGTTCATTTGGCTGGTCTCCGAAGGTACTGACTCTGGTAGGCTGAATTTTTTATAAAAAAAAAATTAACATCCGAATTGAGAACCTCCTCCTTTTTTAGAAGCCGGTTAAAAATTCTGCGCATGTAGAAAATGTCCTATAGAGAAAAAGGAGAAAAGAAAGAAAGAAAGAAAGAAAAAGTATTTATTGCGACTCGTACAGGAGGATCACAAACTAAATTAAACACAGTCTAAATTAAAATACTAAAATAAAAACTAAAAAAATTAAAAAAGTAAGTAGTAGGAGATGACTTGTTTCCGTGTTTGATGTTTGTTTTTGCTGTTTAAGCGGAAATAATTCCGCTTGAACAGCAAAATCAAACATAGCCTTATTAACCACGATCTTAGTTATTCAGCCATTTCATCGAACGCTACTGATTAAGCGCACTATGTATGCGCATGCAGTTCTACGTTGAGCGGTTCGATCTAGGAGAGAGCCATAATGACCCATGTTGTGGCTAATATGACGGGCAGGTAATTATGATAATATATGATATTGCTACCCCGATGCCTAGGTTTACTATCGTCGATATTTATTGCCGTGAAGATAGAATTTATGGCGTCGAAGACTGAGGGTGTGTTGTTTTTGGACATGATACGATAAATAGACAAATAAAGTTATGGGATTATAGGTGTATTTTAACAGAGCTTCCTTACATGTGTGGCGATGTATGAAATGAATGTCCACAACATCTTGGGGACCCCGTTCACAAATTGACTGGCAAATATTTTTACCACGCCGTGAACTACCAACTAGGTACCTACAATGATTGTGTAAGTAGCTCATGCTGACTGCCTGAAAAGTAGAATAATATTGGCTGAAAAAGTAGCTATGCTAAAAAGTAGTCCAGTTATGAAATAACTGCGGTCACCGCGATGGGTCGCCGTTGTAAATATATGACTCTTCAGACCGCTAACTGCCACTAAAAATAATATTAACAAGAACGATTATCCGCCTAGGATTCAAAATTCTATAGATATTAGGATTTTTTCTACTTTTGCCAAGTAAGTCAAGTAAAATGTCATGGGATTGTAAGTAAGTTTGTACAAACACTTTCACACGTCAATCATATTTTAAAAACTAGATGAGGTTGGCGTTTCCTATTTGACTACTTTGAGAAGAAAGGTAGAAACAAACTCAGTCTCTTTGAAAGTCCGGACATAATCTTCGACTGTTCGTCAGATCATGTGTGTTTGGTGTCTGAAATGGTCTTTTGAGGAGAGAACCGCACAGATTGAGTGGACCTGTCCAGTCAGTGCATGCATTTGTACGTAATCATGCAGCTCAACTCAGAACTAAGGAGCTCAACGATTCGACGAACAATACCAAAGAAAGGACATTGCCGAGGGCCGCATAAAGTACTCTACTAAACTTTGTTTTAACGTAGATTTTTATTAGCACAATTAAATTTAGACAAGTAGGTATTCTAGTTGCAGTAACAATGAAATGAACCCAATTTTCAGTCACTACCTTTGCAATAGTGAAACGTGGTTCCAGATTAAAATATTCTAGCACCTTTGTTGCACACCCCTAAAAACAACTTTGTGGTCTACTGTCCTACAAGCCAAGTTTTCAGTTAATATCGGAAAATTGAGCAGAGCCCTGCTTTTCGTAATTATGTTGACCGATGCCGAACACCGCGCAGAGTAGCTTAATAGAAACTTAATTGTACTTAATTTAGCGAGAAGCCTCTGCCAGTGTTACAATTACCTCGAGAGAAATTGTAAATATGGTCATTCTGATACTATAAAGCTGCCACTAATATTTTATGGAGTGTTTATCGTTTGGTGCAGTCATGTTTCATGTTTCGCAAAATGTAATTCTTCGTGGTGGTCGTCAGGTGTTTATAGCTCGTAATTACGAGGTTGGGTCCCCAATATGTAGTTTCTTTCTGAAAAATTTAATTTCTTTAGTTTTTTTTTCGATATATCGCCAAGTGGTTGGTCGACTCTTCACATGACCAGAGGGCTGGCCTATTTCTTGGCCAAAGAATTATCATCTCCATACAAAGTGGCAATGCTGCCAGCCTTTTGGGCACTGTTCATGGTTCATGACAGCGATGTGGACGAATGATGATGATGCCCTATGATACTTTTGCTTATTTTATACAATATACATGTACATATTATTATTTTAAATGTTAGATTATTTTATGTAAATAGTAGGTCATTTGATTAATAAATATAAAATAGATACACAAACCTGGATCAAACAAAGTTTTCAATGTTTCTTTCTTAACTTTAAATTGTTTGACTAAAGCAGGAAGCAATACTCGTTATATACACCGACCGTGGTGATGGTGTTCACCGTAATTGTTGCCTGCTGAAGTTAGCAATGCTTGGAATTTAACGACCTGTGATAACTGACTACATAAATAAATCTCGGAGGGACTTAAAGTAGATTTTGCCAACGTTGCCAACTTGCCACGTTAAATAGGCACCTATACTCCATTTATTTAGGTAATTAAATAAAGGTAAACAAAGAAAAACCACGTGACGTGGTAATAACAGTCTATTCAGTTGTCATGCTACGTCACAGTGTTGTACTCTTCAATTTAGCAAAGTTATAATTCCTTAATAACGTTGTTAAATTGAAGAGTACAACTGTGATGTAGCATGACAATTGAAGTGACTGATATTACGTTTAGTCGGTTAACTAAGTCACGTGGTTTTTTTGTTTACCTTTATTTATTATGTACCTAAATAAATGGAGTATAGTTGTCGAGTTGTCCGCAGTGCGTGGGATACGCAATGCAGGTATACGGGCAAAGCAGCTTATGTCCCGTTTTAAAATACTGCAACCATTTATTTAGTTGAATTTGTTATGCTTTTTATTCTTTTGGCCATTTTCGCAGCTACTTCAGTGTGTTCTACTCTGCTGGCACATACGCGATTCGGCAATGCTCCTTAGTACCTAAGCAAGCAAGTGACTGTAGGTGGCTTGTTTGTGAAGCTTTTAAAGTTTTTAATACAGAACTTATTTTGTACTTATTACAGACAACTATTTCGTGGGTAGACTTTTGTTAAACGTACATACATATATCCGATTTGAAAGTTTTTTAGCTATGTAAGTAAGTACCTACACACATACATATAGTCATGCAATATATAATTATCCTTAACTTAATATTTAAGTACATAATATAAGCAAACAACGACTTAAAATAATATTACACAAATACATACACACACACATGTATATAAAAATAAAAGGAAAGAATTATATGGCATCAAAAATTCTGTCAACATGAAAAGTGTTCAATAGGCTGGCAGCATTGCCACGTTGTATGGCGATGCTGAAGGTCACGTGAAGAGTCGACCAACCGCTTAGCGATATCTCTAAAAACCTGAACTAAACTGTGTTGAATGTAAACTTACTGTCTGTCATCACTTTTTTCTTTTAAGCCAATAAACCTTTTTGAAATTGTATTCATATCCTGAGTAGTGAACAAATCAACTGTCCTATCCATTGACGGATGAACGTCGTGTCCGACATCCGTCACATCCATGACAGGATCCGTGACATAATTAACATTATTGCGGGCTTCCCAGAATCGTACTCATGTCAACTTTACGTCCGCAACTTTACTCTTATCCGGCAACGCATAAAAAGCGCCAAAGATACACGTAATAGGATAGCTGCAGAAGGCTTAATTCATTCATTCATTATATTCTACACGTCTGCAATAGGCTAGTTTCCACCATCAATAAATTGAAAATCTATTTAGTCCGTTAGTTAGAGTATTGGAAAATAATGGACACGTATTTTTTGTTTTTGTAAATCAATGATTATTGACAAGGATAAAACTCGGGAGTGAGAGCTCGTGACGTCAGAACTCACTAAAAATTATACTAAGGTTTTAAAAGCGTCGTATCTTCGTCAATTTTGGTTTACGAAACAAAAGAAAAAATACGGGTCAAATATTTTTTGATAATCTAACTGACGGACTAATTAGATTTTCAATTTATTGATGGTGGAAACTAGCTTATGCAAGAGTTATACATGATACAAGCGACAAGAAACTTGTTACCATAACTGCCTACCCATTTCCTAACTATGTTGGAGTCGGCTTCCAGGTTAACCAGTATTTACTTTACATGGAGCGACTACCTTCTGACCCATTAGGTATCCAGTAACTGGATTTAGGGTTATGGAACCCAGTTACTGGGAAGATTGGTTGTCAAACTTTCGGACTTCTGACGACCCGTAACGACTGTCACAAATGACAAGACGGAACCAACGGCTTAACGGCTACGTGTTTTTCGAGGAGGGGACGTGATATTTAAAGATGGTCACCCATCCATGGACCAACCGCGGCAAGCGTAGATTAACCTGATCGATCGATCCGTGCGGTTATTAATTTACTAAGCCACAAGCCAATTGCTACCTACTACTCGAAATAGAAAAACTATAAGGGTTCCTTGTTGACTACGGAACCTTAAAAATTGAAGAAAGTTAATGGTGGTCCTTCGATTTTTTGTTTCAAGTGATCACACCATAGAGGCGTAGACTGTAGATCCAGCAATTTTCCCTGTCCCTGACAAAATAAACATCTGTCTCAACCTTTGCAAGCAAGGGTTACTTATTTACAAAGTGACACGCGATTGAAGGCCCTGTCACACCGCACCACTCACCTTCTGCACCTCTTCATTCCACATACAAACCGGAAACATCTCAGAGCCTTCCATATCTGTCGAAGTATTGAACGTCTCGACAGTTTTTTATTGAAGCATTTATTTATCTACCATTACCAATTATACTATATATTAACAAGATTACTTTAATAAAGAAGTTTAAATGCTCGAGTAATTGGACAAGTGACCGCGGCAATCACCTTGGTGACAGTTGTAAGTCGACAGGAGAGCACTCCAAACTAGATCAAATTAATGCCATATCGATTAAACAGTTAGTTGTTTAGTGGGTCGGAGTTTCCTTTTAAAAGTAGTGTTTAGAGTATAAATAGTATCTGCGCTGCTGTTTGCTCGATCGCTATCTTTAACTGATCTGAACAAGATTTCCGGTTTAATAGCCTCTATTAAATTATTTTTTTGAATAAATAATCGAAGTCAACTGCAAGATAAGAGGTCCTCGTCATTATGTGGTTATTTTTGGGCCTTCAGATTATGGGTTTTTGACAACCCAGGCTGGAAATATAAATAACACAAGTGATTGTTGTGATAGATAAAGCTATAGAGGGGTAGAGCAACTTTCCGAAATCTCTGGATCCAAAGTCCTTGTACATGATCGCAGTAGACCTTCCGGGAGGCAGTCACCTCCTTCTGCGAAGCAGTCATGCTAGCGAAGGAGGTGGCGGGACGGTTGAGGGAGAGAACCTCACGTCCCAGCCGCCGCGGGAGACACTCCAGGCGTCGGGAGCCGCGTGACGACTCCCGGCCACCGTAGGCGCGGGCCTGCTGGCGGAGAGTAATGGGTAACTCTCCGTCCGATCAGGACCGGGCCCGTGCGGGACGGCGCGTACGTGTTCCACGCGCGCCTCAAAGAGATGCATAAGAAGCATAAGAAGGAAGGGCTGGTAAGGGCCGTAGCCTGCCGGTAGCGGTAACCCGGACAATCCCTTCTGATTGTCCGGGTTACCGCTACCCCGGAACATAAAGGGCTAAGGATGGAACACGGGTGGGTTTTAGTCAGTAAGAGCCTGACACTCCCTTCTGTTCCACCCTGAGCGGGAGGGCTTGTGGCGTCCTTCCCGTTACACTGATAATTGCCGAACGCCGCGCCGAGGCGACGGCGGAGACACCCGAACTTGAATCGTGCGCGATCGTTTTTCCCCGGCACGCCAGTCGATTCTCCAACCCGACGCCGGAAGGCTGCGCGCGCGTTTCTGACCGCCGTTGTATTTGGAAACCTCTAAGTCCGAGTGTTGTTGGATGTATCGCTCTTGTGAACATTATAATAATTTTATATCGCAATTCATTCGTTTCTTTTCTCGCTGCTTAACTTGCCCGCTGTTAAACACCACAAGTGGTGACCCCGACGTGATCGTGTACATTGGACTATAGTGAACGTTGAGCTAGTTTTGTTAACATTGCGATAATGCCTAACGCGAGTGTTAAAGACGCTTCGGACGAGGTGTGCCGCGTCGGCGTAAAAATGCCACCATTTTGGCCGAACGAACCCGCGTTATGGTTCGTTCAATTAGAGGGCCAGTTCGCGCTCTCAAATGTGACGGCTGATGCAACAAAATTTTACCACGTCATAGGAAACTTAGACTATAAATATGTGTGTGAGGTGAAAGACATTATAGCTAAACCACCGGTCGACAACAAATATGAAAAAATAAAAACGGAATTAATTTCTCGATTGTCGGCTTCACAAGAACAGCGAGTTAGACAGCTGCTCACTCACGAGGAGCTGGGGGATCGGAAGCCTTCCCAGTTCCTGCGGCACCTGAAGAATTTGGCGGGGGTGGACGTACCCGACGATTTTATTCGGTCTCTGTGGACGAGCCGCCTACCTAGTCATATACAGGCCATCATGGCGGCCCAAGCAGATCTTCCCCTGGACACGGTAGCCCAGATCGTGGACAAAATACATGAGATTGCTCTCCAACCTAATACTCAAGTGGCCGCAGCATCGGCGTCAGCATCTGCGTCGGCAGCCTCGTGCCCGATGACCGCAATCGACCAACTCACGCGCCGCATCGACGAGCTGTCACGGCAGGTTTCGGAGCTGTCAACAACGACCCGCTCGCGCTCGAGGACTCGAGCGCAGTCTCCAAGTTGGCGACATCGGTCCCGGAGCCGCTCGAAAGCTGGCCCGGGGCATTGCTGGTATCATAGGCGATTCGGGAACCGGTCAACGAAGTGTCGCGACCCGTGCTCGTTTCAGAAGGGAAACGGGTCAGGCAGTCAGTGAGGGCGGCGACGCGTGACTGCGACAGTGTAGCTAGTGGCCGTGTATTTGTGACAGATCGTAAGACAAAAATTCAGTATTTAATTGACACTGGTTCTGACCTTTGTGTTTACCCGTGCAAATATATTCGTGATAGGCAATGTGTTAAAACTGACTATAAACTGTTCGCGGCTAACGGTTCTACGATAAATACGTTTGGTTGGGTGAACCTATCGTTAGACTTTGGACTCAGACGTGCTTTCGCATGGCGTTTCGTCATAGCTGACGTCACAAAACCTATTATAGGCATTGATTTTTTGTCACGCTATAATTTGTTAGTGGATGCAAGGCACCACCGCTTAATTGACAACTTAACATCACTGAGCGCTTTTGCTAAACCAGCACCGCCTGCTTTGTGCCAAATTAAAGCTGTTACAGGTACTACGCGTTATCACAACTTACTCTCACAGTACCCAGATATCACGCGTCCGGCTGGGGACCTGTCGGCGCGCAAAATCAAGCACAACACGCTGCACTACATCCGCACGACTCCAGGGCAACCCGTGTTCAGCCGCCCTCGCCGATTAGCACCAGACCGACTCCACATAGCAACTCGTGAGTTTGAGGAAATGGTAAGAACAGGTATCGCGAGAAGGTCGGATAGCCCATGGTCGTCAGCTCTTCATCTGGTTCCCAAGAAAAATAATGAATGGCGACCATGCGGTGACTACCGCGCACTCAATGCGCGCACCATACCTGACCGATACCCGGTCCGCCACATTGGCGATTTCTCTCACAACCTTTGTGGATGTACTGTATTCAGTAAAATTGATTTGATCCGTGCATATCATCAGATTCCGGTCAATCCAGCTGATATCCCCAAGACAGCTATTACGACCCCGTTTGGAATGTTTGAGTTTCCGTTTATGAGTTTTGGACTTCGCAACGCGGCTCAAACATTCCAACGTTTTATGGATGAAATATTAAGAGACCTAGAATTCTGTTATCCATATATAGATGACATCCTTGTGGCTTCCCAGACCGAGACGCAACACCTGGAACACCTGGAAAAGATTTTTCAACGCCTGAACGACCACGGTGTCGTAATAAATGCATCGAAGTGCACTTTCGGTGAGTCACAAGTGGAGTTTTTAGGTTATATTGTATCGTCTGCAGGCACTAAGCCACTCCCACAGAAGGTGGATGCTGTGCAGAGCTTCCCAGAGCCAAAGACCATCAAAGACCTCCGCAGATTCTTAGGCATGGTTAATTTTTATAGACGTTTCATGCCTAAAGCAGCAGAAATGCAGGCTCCATTACATAAGCTTCTGTGCGGTCAAGCAATCAAATCCAGTACTCCGGTTACGTGGTCGACAGAGTTACAAGAGGCATTTATCGCTTGCAAGACAAGTTTGGTCGAAGCTACGCTGTTGGCTCACCCTAATTCATCGGCAGATTTAATTCTTTGTACTGATGCCTCAGATAACGCCATCGGCGCCGTACTGCAACAGGAAGTGGATTCAGGTTTACAGCCCCTTGGGTTCTTTTCTAAGAAGCTCACTGCGGCCCAAAGGAAGTATAGCCCATTCGACAGAGAATTGATGGCTATATATGAGGCAGTGAAATATTTTAGACACATGCTAGAGGGTAAGACTTTTACCATACTGACTGACCATAAACCAATAGTCTCGGCATTTCAAAAGGCCTCACCAAACTGCTCACCCCGTCAATTTCGCTATTTTGATTACGTGTCACAGTTTACCACTAACATTAAACATATCGCAGGAGAAGACAACGTGGTAGCTGACGCTCTTTCCCGCACGGATGCAATCACAAGCGCGTTGAACTTAGATGACTTGGCATCCTCGCAAGAACACGACGACGAGCTTCGCCAGCTACTAGACAGCAACTCTTCACTGGTTTTGCAGAAAACTCACGTACCTGGCTCCAGTAAGATGTTATACTGCGATATATCCAGCCTAGCACCTCGGCTTTATCTGACACCACAGTTTCGTCGACAGGCATTTGACAGCATTCACGGACTGAGTCATCCAGGGGTTAAAACCACAGTCAGACTTATGACACAAAGTTATGTGTGGCCCAACATAAAGAAGGACTGTAGTAGCTGGACGCGTTGCTGTGTCCCATGCCAGCGTTCGAAGATTACTCGACACACTCGATCACCGGTACACGTTTTTGTTCCTCCGACGAACAGATTCAGCCATGTACATATAGACCTCATAGGACCACTGCCACCATCGCAGGATTATAAATACTGCCTTACTGCGGTGGACAGATTCACGCGTTGGCCAGAGGTTATTCCGCTCCATGACATCAAAGCTGACACAGTGGCGAGCGCATTTGTCACTGGTTGGATATCACGCTTTGGTTGTCCCGAAAAAATAACAACAGACCGAGGTAAACAGTTTGAGGCGCATTTGTTTCGAGAACTTTCAAGACTTATCGGATGCAATCATTTACAGACGACAGCTTACCATCCAGCCGCTAACGGAATGGTTGAAAGGTTTCATCGACAATTGAAGTCGGCGATCAAGTGCCATGCCAGCGATGATTGGTACGAGGTTCTTCCCTTGATTCTACTAGGAATACGATCAAGTTACAAAGAAGATATCGGTTCATCGTCAGCTGAGCTGGTATATGGGGAAACGTTACGTTTACCCGGAGCATTCTTCCACAGTTCTCCAGTAGAAACCATTGACTACAGCGATTTCCTATCTCGTCTACGAGCCAATATGCGGAAGCTGAAGCCTACACCCGTTCTTCACCACGGCGCTCCTACAGTTTTCATAAGCAAAGACCTAAAGACAACTCCACAAGTATTTCTCCGTCAGGACGCGGTACGGAAACCTTTTCAGGCACCGTACAGTGGGCCCTTTGACGTCATAGAACGTGGGGATAAATTCTTTAAGATAGACGTTCGAGGAAAAACTACCACCGTGTCTATAGACCGGTTAAAACCAGCGTACGTGCTGAGCGACGCAACGCCAGAAGAACGAATTACATCGACGACATCAAATACTCCAAGTTCCACGTACAGAACGCGATCCGGACGCCAAGTACATTTTCCCAATTTTTTTTCGACCTTAACGGTCTCCGGAGGGGCTGATGTGGCGTCCTTCCCGTTACACTGATAATTGCCGAACGCCGCGCCGAGGCGACGGCGGAGACACCCGAACTTGAATCGTGCGCGATCGTTTTTCCCCGGCACGCCAGTCGATTCTCCATGTACGTTTGCCCCGCACGGCCCCGCTGAATTTGCGATTTAGGTGTGCACCAATGCAATGTACTCGCCTCTAGGAGTATATGTACCGGTTTCTTTTTCAATGTACCTCTGTACTTTTGAAGAAATATGCATAAAAAGGGGGCCGTGCCAGCCAAACGTTTTCAGCACGGCCCCCGTGTAACTTGAAAAATATAAAGCGTATTAAAAAGGTTCATATACTCAAGGAATGTACTCTATTAACACGTTATATGTACCGTAACAGATATTGTGAATTCGTAATAACAAATAATATATAGATGTGGAAAGGGGGCCGTGCTGAAAAAAAAACATATAAGAAAATATCTAAAAAAGACAAAACAACCTTAGCCAAAAACTATTAAAATATAATTGATGTTTGGCAAGTAACATATGTACCGCATTAGTTTCTCATACAACTTGCAAAATTTAAAAAATAAACCAATTTTTGTTTATTCAGCACGGCCCTCTATAGTTGCCTATATCTTTTTAAATATGACATGTTTGTTTACAAAATTCGACTTCCTAAATTATGTATAGGAGTACATTCGTTCCCAATAAATTGCGATTCTGCTGTATTAGTACTTTAAAAGATAAATTGAATCAAAAATATCATATAATACAACCGATAGGGTGACCATGATTCCACGTACACATACATACATAATCAGCCTATAATTCCAACTGCTGGGACACAGGCCTCCTCTCTGTGAGAGGTAGCCGTAATCCACCACGCGGGCCCAGTGCGGTTTGGTAGATGTCACATGTCTTCGAATTTTTGGTTCTAGGACATGCCGGTTTCCTCACGATGTTTTCCTATGATTCGTGATTCCACGTGAGAATGGATAAAAAACTTCTGCATAATTTGAGTAAATCTTTAGTAAAATCAAAAATATCGTAATCTGTATTAACGATAACTATAAGGGCATTTTCGTCAAAATAGCTACCAACCCTCTTATGGGATGTCCCATACATACAAGTTGCAAATAACTAACATTTTTATGACATGGAAGTATCGATTAATTATTGAATAGATGCAAAAGACTAAAGTTTTCTTTTTTTACTTAAATTGTTAACAGAAACTTAAAACAAATAACAAAATTAAATCCAGAATTGTGGCATCTTACGTCTTGCAGTACTGTCCTCTTTTAGATGTGACTTATGTTAAACTATTTCTTCGCTATTTGCTTCTTATTACATACTCCACATATGTTAGTTTTTGTTATCAATTTGTAGCTTTCAATCATGTTAAACTCTATAATTTTATAATACAAGTATTTAATAACATTTTAAAATTTATATTCTGTCCCCTTGGTATGTGTTAAGTGGACATGTCCTTGCACCGTGACCGTAAATTGAATCCATTTTAGTACTGATTTTTTTCTACTACTCGCCGATTTTTTATTTAAATAACAACACCAAATCAAATATGTTAACACCAGCAGCCTTTTTGAAGTGTCAGTTTTGATCTGTCTTCAGTGGACACTCGAGTTCGACCGGTAACGGCCTTTTTCCGGACTTTTTTATTATCTGGTAACGGTCATGACCAAAACGTATCTAAGTTACTATTTATTTACATATATTATTTGAAATAAGCGCCTTATAATAAAAAAAAAATACATACATAGCAAAATTTGTAAGATTTATCATTCGACTAAACCAAGAATTAGCTAAAATATCCAAAACAATTTCAGTAAGCTATTTTCAAAGATAGGTAGCAGTTTTAACGAAAATGCCCATAATAGTAGTAAGTAATAGGTCGCAAATCAACAAGTTTCGCTCAAAAGGCTTAAAAAAATCACAGATATATTTCCAATAAATCACACGGATTGAACCGTACATTACAATAAAATTACAGATTCATTACATTTCACAGATTAGTTACGTTTACCTATAGAATAATCACAGAAAACTATAACTATGTGTCACTAACACTACAGAGCTTAAAAGGCTTTGAAAAATCACAGATACGTTTCCAACAATTCACATCGATTGAAGTACCTATATTACAATAATATTACTTACATTAATCACATTAATATTATTTGGAATAATCACAGGCAACTAATTTAACCTACGTAATCACAGTAGTGTTTCAAGCAACTGTAATAATTAGAATATTGTTATTATTTTTACATAATTATAAAACATCAAAGATCACTCGCGAATCATATTTAGATTAACATACAACCTGACGCTGACCTGCAATTGCAAAAAATCGTATGAAAATTTGTATTTCGCGGGCTACACTGAAGCAAATACCCATAAGTAACGTCATACTCATAAGTAACGTCTAATTTTATAAACGTCTAATATACCTATGGTAGGTATACGCCTATAAAGTTAGGTTTTGTGACTTAAGAATTCTAACCTTAGACTTAATCAAGAAATGATTACGCAACAAGCAATTACTTCTATTGTATACGGGTGTAAGACTTAGCACACTCTCGCTCACACTTCACTGTGCCGTGAGCGGGTGCTTCATACATTTTGATATTTTTAAATTTTATTAAATAAACCTAGTACTTAAGTAAATTGATTTTAGTACATATCAAATCCGTTTCTTAAGTACAAATAAATTATATGATTACTTTCAACTACCTGTTTATTAACATTCCATTTCCGTGCTTGAAATAGAATTCACTGCTCAACGACACGTAGAAAACACGTGAATACTGAAATTAATGGAGCAATGTTTACATTTACTGCTGTAGGTATATTGTGCGCGTAAAGATGTGACTGATCAATAAACACTCGAGCGCAACTGCGCAACATGAAGTAACCGCGACACCAGCGCCACTTCAAAAATCACGGTAGCGTCAGTGGACTAATAGCGACCGCACAGGACAAGTTTTAACTGATTTAATTCCCTTAAAAGATGTCATCGCTAATTTAATTTTCAAGAAAAAAAAAATTGTACAATAAGAATGTTTATTTCAATGTAGTCACATAATTTAATTATTTATTATTATTTATTTATTTATATATACTTTATTGTACACCAGAAAATACATAACAAAAAAAAAACACTTATTACTACAAAACATACAATGGGCGGCCATAGAATATAATTATGTACCTAATATATGGAACCATGGTCACCCTGTTAGTTGTATTATATGATAGTTTTGATCCAATTTATCTTTTAAAGTACTAATACAGCAGAATCGCAATTTATTGGGAACGAATGTACTCCTATACATAATTTAGGAAGTCGAATTTTGTAAACAAACATGTCATATTTAAAAAGATATAGGCAACTATAGAGGGCCGTGCTGAATAAACTAAAATTGGTTTATATTTTAAATTTTGCTAGTTGTATGAGAAACCAATGCGGTACATATGTTACTTGCCAAACATCAATTATATTTTAATAGTTTTTGGCTAAGGTTGTTTTGTCTTTTTTAGATATTTTCTTATATGTTTTTTTTTCAGCACGGCCCCCTTTCCACATCTATATATTATTTGTTATTATGAATTCACAATATCTGTTACGGTACATATAACGTGTTAATAGAGTACATTCCTTGAGTATATGAACCTTTTTAATACGCTTTATATTTTTCAAGTTACACGGGGGCCGTGCTGAAAACGTTTGGCTGGCACGGCCCCCTTTTTATGCATATTTCTTCAAAAGTACAGAGGTACATTGAAAAAGAAACCGGTACATATACTCCTAGAGGCGAGTACATTCCATTGGTGCACACCTAAATCGCAAATTCAGCGGGGCCGTGCGGGGCAAATGTACATGATTCTCCAACCCGACGCCGGAAGGCTGCGCGCGCGTTTCTGACCGCCGTTGTATTTGGAAACCTCTAAGTCCGAGTGTTGTTGGATGTATCGCTCTTGTGAACATTATAATAATTTTATATCGCAATTCATTCGTTTCTTTTCTCGCTGCTTAACTTGCCCGCTGTTAAACACCACAGGCTCATTTGATGATTTCCCATACACAAAAAAATAAAGGTCTGTCTGCCACTACACTGCGGGTTTCTTTAGAATACCCTAATTATTTGTCCCCTAGGTTTTTCTTTCGTAGAACAATCTAAGGTGTGTGCGGCAGCTCTTCGTTCCTTCTAATTAAAACAAGCGCTTAACAAGATTCTTTCGACATGTAGGCGTGGAATGTTAAACAGCTTAATTGACTTACCTGGACGTGGCCCTCAGTTACCGCGTAAGTATTTACTACTTTATTTGAGGCTACTTTGGGCTCCAGTAGACTTGTGACTTTAGCTTTAGTAGATATTCCTAGATGTCATACCCGCAAGCAAGAAGGTCATGCCACTTGCTGGTATGGTATGGTTCATGGTTCATGTCATAAAGCCAAGCCTCCTGAGGCCGTTGATGGTAGTGAAGGGATTATAGCCCATTGTCTGCCCCATTGGTCTCATGATTACAAAACTGCTGAGCATGGGGTCCTTGGTTCGATTCTCAGGTTAGGCCAAGTGTTATTGCGTTTTCCATTAGGAATTTCTTAGTAACAGCCCGGAGTTTAGAAGTTGGCGGTTTTATACCCCCGTGCCTCGGAAAGCAAGCTCGTAAAGCCGTTGGTCCTGCGCCTGATCTCTCCCCGGTCGTGTCAGATTGCCGTCCCATCGGACTATGAGAGTAAAGGAACAGAGAGTGCACCTGCGTTTACACACACACACACTTGTGCATTATAATATCTCCTGCGAACCTCCGTTGAGATAGCCACGGTGATCGAAATCGGTCGGGAGGTTATTATTATTATAGCCCATTGTATGTTTTGTAGTGTTAAATGTATTTTTTTGTCTTGTATTTTCTGGTGTACAATAAAGTACATTTATAAACAAATAAATATTAACAACAATACATATTAACAATATTATTAATATTTATTTCTGACACAGATTGTCGTAGTCACCCAGAATCTTATTCCAGGATCATTTACTACATGGGGCTGTCAGGGCTGCATCTAATAATCATAATTTAATTTTCAGGGCAGGGAAGGTCAAAGTGACCGTAAACAGTTGGTAGTTTATAGGGTGAACGAAATGAAATAAAGATTTGCGGCATAAAAAAAAGCGTGTGCGGTCGAGGGACCCCGTCCGGAACGAACCTCCTTACGTGATACTCGCAATCACATACACGCTCGTACGAGTATATAATAGAGAAGAAAGAGATAGAGAAAGAAAGAAAATCGTATGGAGAGGGCATATCGCTTTTTCGTTACGTGACGATTTCTTATCAGTCAACTTCTACCACAAGCCACGTTAAAGAACTTCGATCCAAAAACACAATATTATCCAATTCATAAAACACAAAAAATACAGACATACTTAAAGTTCAGGCAATTCGAGCGGGACATCGAGTCACTGCAAAATCGCGCCATTTGCGGCGCACATGGTATAAAATCACATGATATTTCAATTTTATCACTAACTACTACTTTTTTACTAACTTCTGCCCGGGACTTGTTCGCGTGAAATTTCTTGTTCCCCCGACCCACCCCGTCGAAACGCATCTCCTGCCCGCGCTATTACTTCATTTTCGCGTAGCGTTCTTTCTGACTCCTGGCGTGATACAAGCAGCCTATAGCCACGGTAATGTTCTATAGCCGTCCTCAAGAATTGGGCTATCAAATGCAAAATAATATTTTCAAATCCGACTGGTAGATTCAGAGATTAGCACGTCCAAACAAACAAACTCACTCTTCAGCTTTATTATTAGTATAGATAGTTAGATATATTGGACTTCTAGACTGGAATCCATTCTTATCAGTTTATGCCAAACTTGTCCGGATCTTTCCGACAAGTTTAACGCTTAGGTCCATTATTGGTCCAACTTAGAATGGGTCTTCCTACACTCCTTGTACTATCGACCTCTATTACTTCATCGATATGGGATACCTATAGCCGCCAAATCTGGCCACAGACATTGATGATGATAGCTTCTGCTACATACAACTTTTATATTCCTCCAGACCATATTTCGGCCATGGCGGCCAATCTCAACGGAAACTAGCCTTCGGTGCGGGAGATATTATAATGCTCAATGTGTGCGTAGACACAAAGTGTACTTTTCCCTCATTCTCATAGTCCAATGGGACGGCACGAAATCCGGCACGACCTCGTAAATAAGGCGCAGGGCCAACGGCTTAACGTGTTTTCCGAGGCAGCAAATATCATCTAACTCAAAGCGTTCTAATTTGTTGAAATGCAGTCATCAAACGTGGCCGGGTCACGTCGCTGGTCGCACATTAGCGCAACAATCAGACGCATCGCAAATGGAGTAGTAACTGTACCGGAGTGCCGACGTCATTAGGCGTCGAGATTTGACTGCTAATTAATTGTAAACAAAGTTTCACGGCGGAGGTTGGTCAATGCAACTTGGTATCTGTGTTCAACTTATGATTTTCTTGTCTATGTCGTTAATTTCTCTGACAAAAAAATTAAGATGGGAAAAAATCCAGTAGGCCTAGACATGAATGTGACTTTCTATCAGCGATAATGATGATGGAAAGTCAAAAATTATGGAATTGACATAAGCTGTCTAAAAGCTTAGGTATGCCAATCCCTTTGAAAGTCGTTGTAGAAATACGAAAAGATTTGAAAGCGAGTGTCAGCTGTCTATGCTCTCTGACACAATGGTGGTAGAGACATAGGCAAGATAGAACAATGTCATTATTGTAGCTAGTGCTGCAGTAAGTATGGTCGATGTATATACAGACGCCAGCACATATGACGATGCTACAACCAGAGTGATCTAAGTGACATTTTTGCTAAAAATGGTTTTTTTACACAATTGCATGGAAAAATCACAATTCTTTCATGCCATACTGATCTAAGTGCTTCCCAGTATTATTTAATAATTATTTAATAATACTGGGAAGCAGTATGGCATGAAAGAATTATGATTTTTCCATGCAATTGTGTAAAAAAACCATTTTTAGCAAAAATGTCACTTAGATCACTCTGGTTCTAGCATCGTCATATAGCTACCCGAAACTGACAAATTTTCCAATCAACTTTGAACCTTATGCTTCAGCGTTAATGTTGAACATCTATTAAAGAAATTCGACAGATTGTATAGTGGCTTGATCTGCTGGCGTCCGTATCTACTCAGACCAATCACGTCAGGATTGGGATGTGTGGCATGCTGAATCCCAACAGTGATATTTATGGCGTTGAATTAAAAGAAGATGACTATGCGAAGAGGAGTTACATTTTTGTAAACATAATTTACAAGATATAAACACATTACAGAAAACCACAGTTGGCTTATAAGCTACTGTACTACTTTCTTCGGTAATTAGGTTATTAGTATTAGCTGTATCATGAGATGCTAAATCACGGGGCAGTTCATTAGTGCGAGGGGATTAGCATTGGATTGCTCGATGTCCCAGATTACCGGCTGATGATGCTGATCCGTCGCCGGTGGAGGACGTGCGAGGTTAGAGGATTAGATACATGCATGATTGAGTCGAAGTTACAGATCTCGTTAGCAGTTAAGAGCAGTGGTTAGTTTGAAGTAAGTTGGAGTTCTCTTAATGACTTTGTTTGTCGTATTCAATTTACAATTAAATTTCAAAAGACAGTAACAGTACATCGACATCTTTGGTTCTCGTGCCGCTGCTTTCAAAAGACATTGTATCTACACTTTCTTTTTAACATTTAACTTTGTAACTTTGTGTCCATTATGTAGTTTAGTGTTTGGTCTCCTACACATTCCCTGTATAAGTAGAAGTTATCATTACTATTGTCGTCGTATGTACGACTACGCTTTTTGTGCCTAGTGATATACTGTGATTGTTACCTGTTGTAGTTGCGTTCTCACATATAGAAGCAACAAGAATACTGTAATCAGGATTTTGTAATATCTTAATTTAAAAGAGTGTCCTTGGAGTTTCTTGCCCGTTCTTCTCCAAGAGATCTACGTTTTTGAATGGGCAACTAGCTTCAATTTCCTGACTAACTGACCGACCAGTTAATTTTGACAATTCAAAAGTGCCTGGAAATGGTTTAATTGAAATAAATGCTTTGAGTTTGAGTTTTGAGTTTGCCTTGTGAATAAATAAATAAAGAAGTACATTACTTAATACTGAGTAAGTCCTTCTTTTTATCTTTTTTTCTCTTCTTTTATTTTCTTTTTATTTCTTCTTTGTGTACTGACACGACAAGTCAACAACATAGAATGCAATCTTATTACTCAAGCTGTCGTTTTCAGTTTTAAAGATACTTTTTAGTAAGATAAACGAGCCTATCGGGCACAAATCAAGCCTTCGGGCTTCTACTGAGAAAATCCTAATGAAAAACCCAAAAACAACCTGAGGATGTAAGCCAGGACCCATCTTCTGCAGTCGCGCTTGCGGCTACCACACAAACAGAGGCGGTGTAGCTGTCAGAATAAAATCATGACTTAGATCTAGATTATAAAGAACATCGTGTCTACATCCTCGTTACATTCCACACTATTAAATAAATCATATTTAGCCATAAAATAAATACTAGCGTTGGAAAACTATCTCAGTAGAAAACTGTAATTATTGAAAGTATGGAAAGCGCAAATAGGAAGTTAAGTGAAACTTAACATACGGCGTCACGTTTCAAAGGGCACCTGATTCATTAATCTATATAAGACCCTTTCTACTCACTGATAAAGTTATCAGATAACAGTGTAAGTATCTGATAAAGATCATGTATTTTAATTAAGAAACTACTGACGCGTTTTACCGTCTACGGAAAATATAATTATGAAATCAATTAGGTAATTGTTGGTTTAGAAAAGTCTTTTCCGAAATATGTATGTCCAATTTTGTTGCCATTGGAAGTGAGGATGTTCGTACTATTTTCACTTGCGCTAAACTTCCTAAAACCATCGCAGTCCATTGCTGGACCTAGGTCATTCCAAACCTGCGACATAAAATCCTGTCCTATCCCTAGAATAACTCTAAAGTGGAAACTTTATTCAGCTATCCCCCTTATTCATAAACGTTGCTCAAAATGAAGTAGTGATTAGCGACTGTTTAACCACACATTTTGACATTTAAACATCACTTAACTTTAATAATCGTTTCTAGATAAACCCCCATTAATATCTCTACCTGTTTTACAAACTATTGAGTGTAGTTGGATGCTAATCAGTGATTAAAGTTATAAATTATTATTTAATGCCGTGCCGTCAGCGCCTTCTATTGTGCACATCATAAATTATATAAAATCTTATCTGTTATATCTATAGAGAGAGCTGCTCACAGAAGCTATACATTTCTCAATTACTTTTCACGCTACACTAAAATTTACGCGAAATGCAGCCGTTGGCGATACGCTTAGTTATTAGCAGATTATCTTATTATTAAATTATCTATGTATAATAGGATCTTTATCGGAGAGGCGGCTGGTTTTACATCAGTTCTCGGCAGGCTTGGTGCAATTATCTTCATTTTCATACGAGGTGTTCCTTATTTAGGATAATTTTATGGATGGAAATTGAATTTGGTACTATTCCTTTCTTGAGCGTAGAGAAAAATAAGGACTTTTATGTTATCCGCTTATTAATTGCAGTAATTAATACTACATTGTTTTATGCTATTTACTTCTTTTTTGTGTCGCTGGCACGACTGTATTTCAGATCTTGTTGGCCCAAAACTTCGCCGCTTCCACAGTTCCACGGCGTCGTCGGTGGTAACGCAGAGGTCACTTTGAGTGCATGTTTTGGGACACAGAGGCAGGCATAGTTTGCGCCACTCCGTTGGGGTTACCAAGTTCATTAGTTTCTACCTACAATTCAGTATCATGCTAAACAGCACTTAACTTTTCTGTCATAAAATAAAATAGATCACGTCTTGATTATTTTTATGATAGCGCGGTAGGGTAGCGCGCACACTAGAAATTCAGATTTTTCATAAATAGAACAATTCAACAAAATAGGTTTTTCAGTAAGTAGGTCCTTTTCACAATTTCCCCCATGTTTTTTTTTTGACGGTTTTGATGCGAGTGGGCGCTATTATTTCCTTACATTTTAACAAGTTTTTGACATTTGTTTGTCGCCAAGATGATACTGCGACTAGATTTTGTTTTAAATTACGAGAATTGGTCTTCTGATCAGCGCGAGTGCGCGTAGTACCGTCCACATGCAGAATTCGCGTTACATTACACATCACACAACTCTGGATCCGGCTTTAGATTAGCAAGGAAGATAAGTTATTATTTTATAGACAGAACGTGTACAGACGCCAGCACATCAAGCTACCGGAAACCGTCAAATCTTTCCAATCAACTTTGTATCTTATGTTTTAGTGATAAAGTTGAAAATCTATTAAAGTTTGACAGATTGTAGTAGCTTGATGTGCTGGCTTCTGTACATAAAGTAGTATTTGCTCTATAAACACAATACCACCAACTCAGTGTATTTAAATTAGTTTAATTAGACGATAGTTAAAGAGTATCGGTCGCTAATAGCTGCAATTTGCAAATTCAATTACATGTCGGTAATCGACTTGTTTATGGGCCATAAATAGAACAGTATATTATTCGTTGTGTCTAATAATGGCCAGTTGGTTGTTCCAAGGAGGACGATCATCGATACTGGGTTGTTTCATGAAGGTGGTTTTGATTAGCTTACTGATTTACAAGAAATTAATGCCTTTATTTTTGTTTTATATTTAGGGTTTGTGTTGTTTTACAAAATAATGGTTTAACTTTTAAACGTAAGTCCTTCTTCATTCAGAAACTTAATACTTATTCTCAATGTTTTCAGGCTGTATGGGGTGTCAGTGATTTTCAGGTTTTCATTTATCATTATAATTTTCGCTTGCTCTTGCTCTGTCCAAAAAAGGAGAGGAAAATGTGCCGGAGCAAAAAAAAGTCAATAAAACGTTTCATTATATTTCAATGATGAATTGACTGTAGAGTGGTTGTGTTCTGAATTTTCGAAGGGAAGCCGGCGGGAATCGAGTTGTATGGTACCTTCGCCACTGCTAACTAACTTACTATACAAATAAGTACAAAAACAAAGGACACTTAGGCGTCGAAGTACTTGTTCGCATCGCTGTCATTCGGAAACGTGCCCAGAAGACTGGTAGCATTGCCATTTTGAATGGCAGTGCTTATTCTTTGGCCAAAGACCGACCCAGCCCTCCGGTCATGCAACGTGATTGTCCTAGCAGCGAGATTGTCCGAAAGGGTTACCGCTACCCCGGAACATAACGGGCTAAAGAAGGAACACGGGTGGGTTTTAGTCAGTAAGAGTCTGACACTCCCTTCTGCTCCACCCAGAGCGGGACCCTAATTTGATGATTTCTCATCCTCAAAAAAAAATGCTCTCTGGTCATGGTATCGACCAGCTGGCGCGAGACGCGCACTCGGGCGCCATAAGCTGAATGATCCTATCTGTACTGTGGATCCGACTGCCGACAGACCACAAAAAAAGTTGAAAAAAGCTAAGCAGGTTGATTGAGAAGGTAAACATGACCTAAACAGAAGGTGTTATTAGAATAACCCAACATTAACTACCAGGTAATCTGAATAATCTTCCATCCTTTTATGCCAACAGCAAATAATGATACCAATTGACTCGTCATATTTGCGCCGGCGATAAACGAACGGATAGCCCACGTACGAATGCCAACTTAGCGCCGATAGTTGAAAATCACAAAATCCAACAGTGCACTTTTCTAACGTGTTTGGAATGCTCTCTGTTGGATTCTCAATGCTCGGATCAATGGCGAGCGTTGAAAATCCAGTGCACTTTTTAAAAACGTCGCGTTAAAAAATCGCCCGTGCGCAAACGCAACCATCCATCACTAAATACTGATTGGTACGTAATAGCATCCGTCAGTGAGTAGCAATGATAGACTATTACTGTCACAGTTAAGTAGACATGTTTAAGTTATGTGTAAGTTATCAGCAAATGTATGTAATTTACATAAGTGCCTGCATAAGTGAGAGTCATAAGTCATAATGTATCTTGAAATAGTTCATTATAGATGTTTAAGTAGCAAGGATTGTGCTTCCTTTTTCCTTTTCCCAGCACGACAAGGAACTACTTAGCTTTAAGAGAATAGCTCATGGGGTAAACATATGAACCAATCTGCAAAGCCCACTAGCAATAAACATAAACATAGCGTTGGTTGCAAATAAGTGCACTGCAGTGCTATTCTGTAAAAATCTCACCGTGAAAACTAAGGTGAAGTGAGCTGTCATTCCACCTGATGTTAGGGATTGTCTCCATTGATAGTTCACTTCACGCTCACTTCACCTATAATGTTATCACGGTGAGGTTTTTACAGAATCGATAGGCTGATCTTTTGGGACGTATCAAGTTTGCAGTTTCGAAAGAGCTGAGCTAAAGTTCTAAGCTAAAATGCTAAGTACTGCGTGGTGCTCGAAAAACCCCGAAATTTTCAAATTTATTTCAGTTTTGGACTTATGTATACTAATAATAAAGCTAAATAGTTCGTTTGTTTTTTTGGTCTAAAAGGAGAATCCTTCGTATAAGTTTTAAACGATATGTATACATTTTTTTTCTACAATTATTTGCCCTAAGATGTTTTGAATAATGGTCACATTTAATTAAAAAGAAAGCAAGAAAGAGATTAAAATTTATTTGACACTGGCACACAATAACAAAAAAAAAAACAGAAAAATTTTATGAGTTCATATCGTTGCGCTAAATAATTTAATTCTAACCTTTATAAGTACTATTCTCTTTATGAGTCGAGTATGTACTGACAAACTAACTTCAAAGTGTCCTATGTCCTGTGATAAAGGCTGTCGGAAACTGACGAGTGTTTCCGAAAGTTTCCGAATGAGCTGGTGAGGCACTGAAGGAAGGCCGAGGGTTATGACGAGAGCAAGCACCCCTTGTTATCTTTCACGGTTCGATTGGCGCATTCAATACAACGGCACTATCATTAATACTAATAGGTACTGGCAAGAACAGCGTTGCCTTCATGGCGTGGATAACTATTTTTTCGGCAGGATTTTCTTTCACATTTCTGTTTAAATAATATTTTCAAGCGATTTTGTATATAACTGTACAACTTCACAAGTCTTGGTTTTGTTCTTGACCAGCTGCACTGTTCTTGTTGACTAGAAGTTATTTTGTTGCCAGTTGTGAATCTTCTAATTAAAATTAGGACCAACCAAACTTGGACCTGTCTATAGTGCAAGTTTAGAAGACAAGAAGAACTGGCTAGCCGGACATCGTACTTACTAGGCCAAAGCAACGTATATTGGCTAGGTCCTTCAACTTCTCCCAAGAACATCCTTTTAAAGGTACAGCAAATAAAACTCTTGGTACTTAATCAGAAGTCCTGCATTACCGGCAAAAATGATGAATGAAAAGCCCTATCAAAACAAATCACTTTTCTCGTCGACTGTACCCGCCATTCAAGGTGTAACTAATGATCGATCACTTGAATGAATCGCCAGCGAATGCACTTTGCGCATCGATCGGACCCGTATTATAGAAAAAAGAAGACTATCGAGTATCATAATCCCGGACCATGAAATCATTAATATTCCCGATAACCTATCTTTAGAAAATGCCACGAAGGAAATTGTTAAACTTTTTGAGACTTCTACATAATATAAAATACCAGCCCGATATTGTAGCGTACCTATTACTTTTGTATATGTACTTTAACTTATGCAAGGCACTGACTGTACCTACTCTGCTTCCAATAATGAATTTCATTGATTCATCGGACAAACATTTCTCGAATATCGCTTTGGAACAGTTGCAGTGTGTTGTTTTATTTATATACCGCTTAGGGCGAATTTCAGCAAACTTTTATACCTAGAATAATATAATATCCTGAGAAAATTTAAAATTTTTGACAGTTTTTCGATAATATATCCATAAGTGTTAGGTCACGTCAATTTTATACCACCACGGATAAAAGATATATGTCTTCGGTAAAATCAGCCGTTAGTGCAATAAAATAGCTTTCATCAACGGGTCCCTACTCGTCGTATGTACATATTTATATCACCACTAGTTTCTGCCCGCGACTTCTCTTAGGGGTGGAATTTTGAAATCCCTACCTACTCTTCACAAAGAACACATTCTCCGAATTCCATGTCTCTAGAACCAGCGGTTTAGGCTGTGCGTTGCTATATCAGTCAGTAAGGGCTATGAATTTTATACAATTAATATAGACAGATTGGGCACTCAGCCCTGCTACTAACTTGCTAATAATCTTTCCACCACTTAGGAATTGGAAACTATCTTTTAAACAAGCATAGCATAATTAGCATGCCACTGCTAGGATATATGCCTGCTCTCTGAGAGAGAGTGGGCCGTGATCCACGAAACAGGCCCAGTGTTGGTGTATGTCACATGTCTTCGAATTTTTGGTTCTAGAACATTCCCTCACGATGTTTTCCTCCATTGTTTTGGTGATGAAATAAATAACACAAACACACCTTTCTCATTTCAAACTACTACTGTTGTTACAGCCGCATCAAAGTTTCTATAACCATTTTCTTTCACTAATATCTCCATTATTTGTTTCTCTTAGGTACTGTTACAAATCAATCTAGGCAAATAGGTCGCCATGATGTCTGTCTACACTCTCTGTGGGCTGATGATCAAGTTTCACTTTTACGGTATGCAATTCAATCTGCAAATTGACTTGTTCTTGTTCATTCCCGACAGCAATTAACACATCAGTGTCGATCAACACTTTCCTTATAAATATTATTCATTCATATTATTAAAGTTCACTCGTTACTATTTTAATTGAAAGTGGTACTTAATAATTGTGGTTATAGTCTTCTATAATTGAAAAGCAATCTTCTAGATGACAGTTCAAGAATTTTAGGTCCTACACGACGTCATCATCTTCACCAACGTTCTTTGTTTTATTTACCTTGTTGAGTAGTACGCTAGTAATAATAGTTCTATGTTGAGCAGTTGAATTCTACAAACCAATGAAGAATGTGCAGTTCTAACTGACCATCATGGAGAATAGAAGTAAGGAGAACTTACTCTGTCTTGAAAAAGTGTCCGTTAAACTGCGTTAAATTAGGATGGCGCCACAGCAGAAATTTTAGGCTATGTTTACAAAATTATTTTGGAGTACGTAAATAGTCGAGGTTCGCTAAAAATATTGAATTTTCTAACTCGACATACTTCAATCCGTCAACAACTGCAACATTCATACCATACCCTTTGCTTACGCTAGCGCCATTGTGGAGTGTTTTTGAACTGCTTATGGCTGGACACTTTCAACTTTCACCCCATAAGAGTCAGTACTCCTTACCTCTATTCTTCATGCTCGCCATGTAGATACTTAAAAGAAACAAAATTATATAGCAATTTAATCTATGATAAACAGCCGACGATCCAATGGAAACGTCCAACCTCTTTCTTATTACCTTTCAATACACTTCAATAGACTTGTAAAACGTTAACTTATTTACCGAGCGCTTTGTTTACATTCTGCATTCAGGTGTTGTACCTTCCGGTCGGGAGCGCTGAGCCACTGATTAACGATACGATGGTGAGCGAGCCAGAATCAATTTGCGAGCTACCCGAGCTGACCGAGCCACACGAGCCATCGGTCGTGCGGAAGTATTGCTTTTATTCTGTGCCTGTCCGCACTGCCCGGATATTTAGACTGGCTACACATTTAGGGATAGGATAAGGATTTTGTAAGTATTTGAAGAGGTCAGAGCAGTAACTTCGTGAACTGACAATACTAATAAAATTAAGTTAATATTAAGGAAAGTCAGCTCGTTCTTGGAAACGGAACATACTTATGGCTATACTTACGGCTAAGATTATGATCATAATTTGGATTGAACACCACACCAGACGTGTAGTCATTAATGATATTATTAAAATCGCCTCGTATATCTTTCCAGTTTATTGCGTCAAAAATGTCTAATCCTCAGTGTAGTTTCCCTTCTGGCGTTGCAAATCGGCTTAGCACTGGTTAATCGCGTAATTTAGTTGCAAATGTGTGCCCAGTCTAGTTTTCAACATGAAACCACGTTCATTTCCCATCTTGATTGTTTTTAAACGAGAACGGTAGCAATTCATAGAAAATGTATATGAATGCACTGCGTTCATTCCTGACCTAGAAAGTAGGTCGATTTTCCAAGCATACTGCACGAGGTTTAGAAATGTCTGAATATAACAAAATATGTATGGAATTTGTCGCATTGCAGGTAAAGTAGTGACAGACAGTTTAGTCATTCATAACCTAAGGGATGGGTCAGCCGATGTTTATAGTGAGTCGCTGAAATTAGGTTTGCCGATTTTAGATGAGTAGTAAGTAGTACTGATTTCATATCAGTAGGAATTGTACAACCGTTGAATAGAGGTGTTGAACTCTACTCGAACAAGATTAATTTTGAGAGACTGACTTTAAAGTACGGCATAGAATGACGTGATTACCTGATCCTACTCCCCATTGAATCAGTGCTGACCCAGTGGTAACAGCCCCGAATTACGAGTTGTAGGTCGTGGGTTTGAACCCAGGTAGGCACTTTACTTTGCGTAATTTATTTCATCACCACTTCTCTCAAAAACGGCGAAGGGAAATATCGTAGGGAAACCGGCTTATCCTAGAATCAATAATTCAACGAAATGTGACATGTACAACCAACAAGCACTGGGCCCGCGTGGTGGATTAGGGCCCATTCCCTTTCACAGAGGTTTCCCAGCAGTGGGAACATTATATACTGATTATGCTACTCTTCACTGATGATGAAGATCCTACGACGTCTTTACTTACTTAAAAATAAGCAGCAAAACAAGTTACACCACCTTTTTTATCGTCCAATTAAGATCATTTTGTCAGATTTGATGTATCGACGTTATTAATATGCTGATAGCTATTATTAACGGCGTTTTAAAGGATTATAGTCACTAAAGACACTCCATAAAAGGTCTGCAGTTTAAGAAAATATATATTTTTTGCTCTAAAATGTACGAACGTAGGAGTAATATGAGATTTATAACCCTTCGATCAATGGAGCATTATATGGTTGTAGGATTACCACAAACGTACGTTGGCGGTCTAACCACACTCGAATGACGTCGGAATAGCTGGCTTCCTAGTCTTGCTAGAGAATTAATAGCGTTTAGGAAGGATATTTATTCTTCAAGTTTTGCGGTTTTTCTTAAGGTCCATGAATAGCTATTTTATTTTACTTTGAATCAATAAAACACGAAGTAAAAATAGACATTATATAAGCGGCACAGGAATTGTACTCAGTGTCTCCATATTATGTAAATCGAGAGTTACCGTGTTGCAAGGGTAAAAATACGGTGTTTCTAGACAAAATTACGGTGAATCTGCTAAAAGTGTACCGTGTAAATTACCGTGTAATTTTTCAAAAGAAAAATCAACATTTTGAACCAAATCTAGAATAAAAGACAACGTAGTATTCATCCATCACACTTACAAATTTCACTCCTTCTGATATTTAAATAAGGACGAGAATAGATTGCGTGGAGGATAAACTTTTAGAAATTACGGATTCCCCTGGAATTCTCGGCAACCAAGGAGCAGTGTTGCCATTAAAAAATTGTTAAGTTGACTGACTGAGATTCGTTTTACGCAGTACATGATAAAATATTTACAATAATGTAAATATATGACACGGTAATACATTATTACCTTGACGGTAGATAAAAACCAGATTTCGCGGGTGCATCTACGGTAATTACCGTCTACATGGAGACACTGATTGTACTGTATACCTCATGTTTTTACGAATAAATTATCATTTATCTTTAACAGTTTGTGGTAAGTAGTAATTTGATCAGTTCTTGAGAAAATCTTTAAGTATTTACGGGCTATATAGACTTTTTTTTTGGGTGGGAAATTAAGAAAGTTATTGGCTATTTAGACTTCAGATTTTTTGAATGTAGGTATGTATTTAAATCTTGCGTAAACTTTGCAGAAACTGACGAAGCCCCATTATATTTAACAATAATATTTTTAACTATCGACAGAAATTAAGCTGTCGAATGACACACCCTGAAATGAAAATAAAAGAGTGTAATATTTATCTGATTTTACTATTATGAATACACGTAACTAGTGAGTCACTGCATGTGATTCATCATTATAATTTCACATTTAATACGGTATTGTTACATCTATGCTGGCCCGCTAAGACGCTGGCAACACTGTCGGCGTGTCCTCGCCACTGTCAAGCCCCTCCACGCACTCCAAGACGCCATGACGGGAAATTGTGCATAAATAAGCCTGCACGTCTTATTCTCGCCCTCGACCGTCACCTCACTTTCGGAGAGCACATAAAGACGGCTCGTTCGCGAGCCGCTTTCGCTCTCGGTAGGCTCCACTTCCTTCTCACTGCCCGAAGCAAATTGTCACTGAAGTGCAAATTGCGACTCTACACCGCGGTCATCCGCCCTATCATGACTTACGCTTGCGTAGTCTTCGCACACGCCAAGCCTCGTCACCTGCATAAAATGCAGACCCTCCAAAACCGTTTCCTTAGAAAGGTCACGGGAGCCCCCTTCTATGTCCGGAACATCAACCTCCATCTCGATCTTAGAATCCCCACCGTCCAGCAGTTCATGAAACGCCTCTCCAAGCGCTTCTTTGATTCTGCCATCAAACACCCCAATCCCCTGATTGCGGCGGCCTCCCGATACACTCCCTCGCGCATAAGCAAGATTCGCCGACCGAGGCATACTCTCACCCTCCCTGACGACTCTACGACCCTCCTACAGGAGAGTAGCAAGAAAACAAGTACTTTAAACAAGTACAAGCCCAGACAGCCGTCCTATCGTCCTCGCCGTCGAGGCCCGTCGCGACGCCCCGTACCTAGTCCACCCCGACCCTTGCTCGAGCCAGCCCGCGCCGCTGAGCCTGTAGTTTTAAATTCGTCCCTAAATAATACCGATCCAGCCTGTCCCTTGCTGCCCTCTTCCAGCGACGCCCTAAGCCGAGGTCCGAACCCCACGGGGGGTGCCCTTAGCGTGAGTCGCTTAGTTTTTAGTTAGTTTTTAAGCCCTGGCTGGAGGCCTTAACTTCAAGGCATCCACAGGAAAGTCCGGTTAAGCAGTCGACAACCTCCTACAGGTTGAACTGCGAGATGCCATTTTCAAAAAAAAAAAAAAAATATTCTCGCCCTCTCTTCTTTCACAAGGACAACTGGCCAGGTCGAACCTCTGTCAATTCACCACACCGAATTAAATCCGTTAAGTACTACCTAACATTTTGATTTATATTGAATATAACGTAATAATATAATAAAGTGGTAGATCAATAATTTTGTACTGTAATTAGTGATTGATAATTTGTTTTTTCGTGTGACTAAATTATAATGGATTTAAGTTCAAATAAGTTGCTGTGATTTCTTTAAATATCTGATTAAAATAATTTACTAAGGTTGTTGAATTTCATTTAATAGTAACCCTGTGTTTAATCTGTTCTTACAGTTTCAGAAGTGGGATTACTCCGCTCAACATGAAGAGATACCGCGCCAGGCGCAGTAGCAGTGAGTCTGATGATTCTGATGTGCAAGCCGCAGCAAAGCGAGCAGTACCGTCTACCGATGGAGAATCATCGAGCAGTAAGCTAGAACAGTTGGTAAATGAAAAAGTTGAAGGTATGATGAACAAATTCTTTAACAGAACGCGGGAAAATAGAAGTGACAGTGTTAAAGGAGACATAATAATTCCATTATTTGACCCGGATGATAAAGATAATAACGTGTTTGTTTGGCTAAAGAAAATAAACCAGTTGGGTGATATTTATGGCTGGGATGAGGCAAAGCGCTCGTATTACATGCAGACTAGATTAGATGGTTCAGCTAGACGTTGGTATAATGGGCTAGATAATTACGATCTCACTTGGTGCGAGTGGCAGGAACTTTTGAAACGTACGTTTCCTAGGATGTTTGAATTTGCGGAATTAATTGAAGAGTTAGTCAGTCGTAAGAAAGAGCCAAAAGAGACTATGAGTAAATACTTTTACGATAAATTAGCAATGTGCCGTAGATGTAGGTTCGATGATAGTGCCGCGGTTTCGTGTATTGTTCGCGGCCTACCCTCTGAGTTACAAGCTAGCGCTAAAGCTTTGAAAAGTACAAATCCAGAGGAATTGTATTGTCAGTTTTTAGTATCGATGGAAAATTATCAGTCGCATTCACCGCGATTTCGTGAGAATGATCAACGCGCTCTGAGACATTCTTCTAATACTACTAATACTTCGAAGCCCGCTGAAAAAAAATCATACCATTCTTCTTCCAGTCCAATTAAATGCTACCGCTGTAATACTGAAGGCCATTTGGTTAAGGATTGCACTAACCCTGACACTCGCTTATGTAAAAACTGTGGGAAGACCGGGCATATTGCAAGATTTTGTAGGCAGAATGTTCATACCGATTCTAATAAAATAAAAGAAGTGAAAGTTATACAAAGTTTTAACGATTTATACTTTAAAAATATAACGGTTAATGGGTTAAAGGCTATTGCATACTTAGACACTGGAGCACAAAGTAATGTCATAAGTTATAGTTTTGCGAAATTATTACAGTGTATTATCGAACCAACTGATAAAATTTTAAAAGGTTTTACTAGCAGTCCAATACCCGCACTGGGCGAAATAAAAATCATCGTTTCTTTGGATGGTTTATCTGTTAAAACGAGTGCTTTGGTTACTCATGTCGACCTGGGAAAAATCGATGTATTGCTAGGACAGCCTGTCATTAATAGAGACGATATATCCCTTGTAATAAATGGTAATTCTGTCATCCTATCCCAACACCACAATAACATTCAAGGCATAGTCGTAGAAAATACTGAACAAAGAATAGATCTTGTTTCCAAAAATAGTTTGACTATTCTACCTAACGAAGCAGCAATGATTCCAGTGCTAATTAATGGTGGATCAAAGGGAGTTGTTAATACTAATCCTCGTTATTTCAACCTCGCAGATCATGAGTACATTATCCCGGCGTCTGTGGTGGAAGGCACTGAGGGTTTGCTCAGAGTTTACAACCTGGGTCCGAAAGTTGTGGAGTTTGTGGCTGGCCAGGTGGTGGCGAGAGGGCAATGCTGTGCCGAAATATTGCAACAAGCTGAAGCTAGTTTGGTGAGTCAAATCTTTCTTTGTTGTTGGTTCAATTCTGACGCTGGGCTGCAAAGCCAAAATAATATGGCTGTTGGTGGTTTCGTACCGAATATTGCTGATGCTGATGTGACAAAATTGGACCAAAAGGATATACTCTTAGTTAGTGATGGTTTATGTGCTGATAATGATATGTGTATTGGTGGTATTCCTTTGGCAAACATAAACGTGGGTAATATAAGCGACAGCGATAAGCTACGTTTGTTTACTATTTTGTCTCAATATAGTTCTTGTTTTGCATCTAAAACGTCGGAATTGGGACTCACAGGCCTAGGCAGAGATGGAAATTAAATTGAACACTGATAAGCCTGTGTACCATCGCCCGTATAGACTTTCACTTCCAGAACTTTCAACAGTTCGTGAAAAAGTTAAAGATCTTTTAGAAGCCGGCATTATCAGGGAATCAAATTCAGATTTTGCATCACCTGTTGTATTAGTTAAAAAGAAAAATGGAGACGTAAGACTATGCGTAGATTATCGGGCCTTAAATGCAGTTACTATAAAAGATAGATTTCCTTTGCCTATAATTGATGACGAAATTTCTAAATTAGCAGGTAAAAACTTCTTCACTAGCTTAGATTTGTCACAATCTTATCATCAATTACCTGTTTCCGAAAATTCTATTCACAAAACTGCCTTCATTACACCGGACGGGCAATATGAATACGTTCGGGTTCCGTTCGGCTTGGCCAATTCACCTGCAGTTTTTCAACGTTTGATGAATAAAATTATTAATAAAGTTAATAAAATGGGCGATGGTGATCATATTCTGGCATTCATGGATGATATTTTATTACCGAGCAGTGATATTCCACGAGGTTTAGAGCTACTAGAACTTCTCTTGAAAGTATTATGTGAGGCCAATCTTAAACTCAATATGAAAAAGTGTTCTTTTCTTCAAACTGAATTAAATTATCTCGGTCATTACGTTTGTAAGGATGGCATTAAGCCAGGTGATCATAAAATAAAAGCTGTGCGTGATTTTCCTACCCCATCTAATGTTCATCAAATCAGGCAATTCGTTGGTCTTTGTTCATTCTTTAGAAAGTTCATACGTAATTTTTCCCTTATCGCCAAACCCCTGACAGACCTTACAAAGAAAAATATGACCTGGTCATGGGGAGAAGCCCAAAATCAAGCTTTTAAAGATCTTAAGTCTAGTTTAGTCTCGCAACCAGTTTTAGCAATCTATGATAGAGATTTGCACACAGAACTCCATACGGATGCAAGTAAGTTCGGGGTTGCAGGAATTTTGCTTCAACGTCAAGTAGATAACTCTATAAAACCTGTAATGTACTTTAGTCGCACAACTACCCGTGAAGAGCAGAATTATCACAGTTACGAATTGGAGACACTAGCAGTTGTTGAGTCGTTAAAAAGGTTCAAAGTTTATTTGTTAGGTATTCGGGTAGAAATATTAACGGATTGTGTTGCTATTCGTCACACATTTGTCAAAAAAGATTTAGTTCCGAGAATTGCACGCTGGTGGCTGCAAATTCAAGAGTTCGATTTGGAAATAGAATATAGGGCAGGAGACAAAATGAGGCACGTTGATGCGCTGAGCCGTAACCCAGTAGATGTCCACGTTTATGCTCTGTCTGCTGATGATTGGTTTCTTACAGTTCAAATGCAGGATCCTAAGTTATGTAACATTATTAACCAGTTGCGTGGACCTAATGCCAATCCAGACATATTGAATAATTACAAAATTAGTAATGAACGTTTGTATAAGAAAACTTTATATGGGGATCGTTTGTTAGTCCCTTGTAATGCTCGTTGGAAACTTTTGCAAAAATATCACGATGATATGGGGCATAGTGGATTAAAGAAATGCGATAACGCTATAAAAGAAAAATTTTGGTTCTCTAAAATGACAAAGTTTATAAAAAAATACGTCAATTCGTGTCTGGATTGCGCTTTTCGGAAGGGACATTATGGAAAACTGGAAGGAAAATTAAATCCTATCCCAAAACCTGAGGTGCCAATGGACACTCTACATATTGACCACTTGGGACCTTTTCCGAAGTCTAGTAAATACAATCAATATATTTTAGTAATTACATGTTCCTTCTCAAAATTTGTTATTGCCAGAGCAACACGCACTTTAAGTTCAGCTGAAACTATTCATATTTTACATGATGTGTTTTCATTATTTGGTTTCCCTTCCACCATAGTGTCCGATCGTGGTCTTGCATTTTGTAGCCGTTATTTTAAAGACTTTGCAGTTAAATACCTTATAAAACATGTGCTGACATCAGTTGCAACACCAAGAGCTAACGGTCAGGTCGAGAGGGTCAATAGAACAATTTTAAATGGTTTAAGAACTAGCAGTGAGGAAAGTAACTGGGATTGTTGCCTGCCTGATGTAGTTTTTGGTGTTAACAACACTCGCCATGAAACCACAGGCCAAGCCCCTTTTAATTTAATGTTCAAACATAACAGTAAAATATCAAATTTGGAAAGTAGTGAAAGTAATTTAAATATAGACAATAGAAGAGCGAAGGCCACTGCTAACATTAAACGTAAACAACAATTAATGAAACGTCAATTTGATAAGAAACGTAAAGAGGGTCGTATCTACAAGAAAGGGGACTTGGTCCTATGGCGTAATCCAAAAGGCTGTGGTCAGTCTGGAGTAAATACGAAGCTTGATGCTACGTATGCTGGGCCGTATAGTATAACTAAGTCGCTTGGTCATGACCGATATGCGATACACAGCGTAAAAGGATTTAGAGGATATAAGAAATTTAGTACAGTGGTGGCTGTAGATTCTTTGAGGCCGTATGTAGCTGTTGTTGGTTCTGATAGTGATGACGCTGATAGTCAATTAGAAACGGAAGATCTCATAGATCTATTGGAAAGTTAACTAATGCACATCGTGTGGACACTTTGTTTCAGGACGGCCGAGCTGTTACATCTATGCTGGCCCGCTAAGACGCTGGCAACACTGTCGGCGTGTCCTCGCCACTGTCAAGCCCCTCCACGCACTCCAAGACGCCATGACGGGAAATTGTGCATAAATAAGCCTGCACGTCTTATTCTCGCCCTCTCTTCTTTCACAAGGACAACTGGCCAGGTCGAACCTCTGTCAATTCACCACACCGAATTAAATCCGTTAAGTACTACCTAACATTTTGATTTATATTGAATATAACGTAATAATATAATAAAGTGGTAGATCAATAATTTTGTACTGTAATTAGTGATTGATAATTTGTTTTTTCGTGTGACTAAATTATAATGGATTTAAGTTCAAATAAGTTGCTGTGATTTCTTTAAATATCTGATTAAAATAATTTACTAAGGTTGTTGAATTTCATTTAATAGTAACCCTGTGTTTAATCTGTTCTTACAGTATATTTACACAAATGTAGTGAAAGTCGAATGAAATTCATTCGTAAGTGAATTAATTCTAAGTGTCACTTACAAATCCATATTATGCAGTGATTCTTGTTCTAAGTGTAGTCATTTCTATTACTTTTCCTCTAAGAAATGAAGTTGCAAGAAGATTGGAACTTCATGAGTCATCATCTGCCTAGCCTTTTCCCAACTATGTTGGGGTCGGCTTCCAGTCTAACCGGATGTAGCTGAATACCAGTATTTTACATGGAGTGACTGCCTATCTGACCTCCACAACCAACTTACTGGGTAATACGATACCCCTGGTATTAAGACTGGTTGTCAGATTTTCGGGCTTCTGAAGTTCTGACTACCCGTAACGACTGTCAAAGATCCACGAATGATAGCCGGGACCAACAGGCAACAGCTTAACGTGCTTTCCGAGGCACGGAGGGGTCTCGGTATGTAAAGAGCCACAGACTAACCGCGGCAAGTGTAACCTGACCGATCGAACTGTGTGACTGTTTTTATTTAGGCAACTTCATGAGTAGTACTTATTAAGTTCTAGCTTGAACAGAATTGCTTTTAAGATTAAGATGAATACTATAATTTTAAGAAGCAAAATGGGAGAAAGAACTGTACAACTGAACAACTACGTTACATAGTATTCATACCATTAATTCATGTAATTATAACCATGTCAATAAATTAATATCAATTTATGGAAACCAATTAGATAATTAATTTTTAGTAAGTTGTATTCCCATTCGCTCGTTCTTGCATCCTATGTCGGCGGAGCCCCGCGGTTCGCGGGTTCGTATTTCTGTTGGTTTAAAGTAACCAACCAAACATAACCTCAGGGTCCCCTTCGCTCGCTCTTGCATCCTACGTCGAAGGTCAACACGCGTGTCTGAATCTGAGCAATAAATGATAGATTTTGTAGACAAAGTCTACCACGGGAGTTTAACGACCAATCAAAAGCCACATTCAAAACTCAGTTGGTGGACTCTGCTTATATGCGGCCCTGACACCCTGTGTTATAAAGGAGGAAAATGGGAGAAAATACCTTATATAAAGTTCTCATGTTGTATGTAAATACAAGAAACTTTTAAACCAAGTCAAGCCCAGAGTTCATTAACATTATCTAAGCACAAAAGAAACGCACAAAAGTCTTATAAAGGACCTGTGCCAAATACAGTAATTCGTTCCGAATTCACAACGTTAATTAGACATTAGCTGGCAAGCCTGGCAGGCCATACTATGAACTGGCAACCAACGACTGCATTTCTAAAGGAGCCTGCCAGCCACTGGCACGTTGCCAGTCCCAGCTGCAACTCAGTTGAAAACATGGCGTGGTACTATTTGTCGAATTTCGATTCATTGCTGTGGGAATATTGGAAATTCATAGTTGAATTCATCGTGGTTTGTAACTTACGACAGTATCGGTCATGACACATACCCCCATATAGGTACTTTAATAGGTCACATCATAAAATCATTTAGGTACTAGTAAGTAGTAAGTAGTTAAAACTACTGATATCTGTTCAAATTCCCTTCCCTTCTGCCTTCTGAAGGCAATTTTTTTAAATTTTCATTTTATTAATATGGTAGCTGTATATGTGATTTCTAAATGGACTACAGAAGTTGCATAACATAAAAAATCAAAATATATCACTTGTAATCCCCGACGGAGTAAGCAGAGGTCGTATTGGTTATGATTTTGATATGGTAGCTATTTAGAAGTCATTTTTAAATAGATTAGAGAAGTTACATGACTTAACATCACACCTGTTATCCTTTGGGGGTTAATCAGAGGACCCACATTTCACCAGTTATATTTTGGTTCCGTGTAACAGGGGGCGATCCTATTGCCATCAACCGGACTCAGGGCTATTATTAGCGAGAAATTTCTGATAAAAGACCCAACCTGGGAATCGAAGTCTTATGGCCAGCAGTGGCGCTTGCGATTACTAGACCAATTAGGTAGTTACTTATCCAAAATTGATCCGTGGAAAACGGTAAGGCAAGGCTTCTCTTAAACACAACGTCGAATCACGTAGATAATTCTATACTCGTTATAGGAGAGGACTCCTAGGTCGTACAACTTTGCCTTTAACGCCAATATTATTGGTTTCAAACTATCAGGGTAACACCTTGCTGCTGCATTCCAAAATGCTAATTAGAGACTTAGTTCAGACAGCTGCCAAACGCAAGTAGAACTGGGCTCGACATGTTGGTTGCATACCAGATAACTATTACGGACCGAATTTGGGGTAGAAATATAATAATGCTGAAAAAAATCACGTTCTAAAAAATACGAAAAAAAAAATTGTTTTAAAAACTAAAACCCGACTTAGTGAAAAGGATGAAACACGAAAGTACCTTCCCGTGGTCGCATGCTACCATAGCCTACAAGTTTGTTAGTACAGCGGCATGCACGCACGACAGTATTAAAAAAAAATGTTTTTAGGTCATGGCTTTATGTCCGCTAGAGGGCGTCTGTTCAATTTAATGTGACGTCACATTGCCTATAACCCGCGGACAATCAAGACGCTTTTAGAAGGGTGTGTGTTGTGTAGGAGTTTAGAAGTTATGACGGAACAGACGAACATACATACATACTTACTTACATACATACACACGTACCGGTCAAAATCATAACCCTCCTTTTTACTTCGCCGTAGTCGGATAAAAACTGGGAGAAAGCATTGGGGTAGAACTTGCAGACCGATGGCGCAGTGGTGGTGATATGATTGTCGTTTTGAACAAGCTTTCAAGTTTCAACAAGCAAAATTATGTTGGCCATATTGCCATAGGAAATGGTAAGACTTGTCCTCTGCTTTAGGGATTAAGATATTGCGAATAGAAAAAATTAAAATTATAAGTAGTTTCACTGTTATTTGATTGATATTTTTTAAGTTTTAAGCGTCTACATTTGTGTGTGTAAAATGTCGTAAAGAAAGCTCGTTTAAAGTTTATGTATTATTCCAAAAGTATTTATTATTAATTGCCAATCAAAACCATGTTTTTAACACCACTTTAACAAGTAAATTGGCAGTGATTGGACCCTTAGCTATTCGTAATTGCCCTTAAATGATCAGCTGTCAACTCTTTACTCTCGCTCTACTTTCATCGCATCAGCTGATTATGTTGGCTAAATCAGGGCTGCCAACATGCCTTACAGATTCGCGCCATTTATTGACAGTTGTGATTGATAGTTGAGGTTAATTAAAACCTCCGTATTTCTCTTATCTGGAATAAACATAGTTTTTACACCTATACTTGATAGGCATCAAGTACCTAAATATAAATCAATGGGTTTATGAATGTTTATTTATACGTACAAGGGTAGTTACCTTGTATGATATTTAAAAGTAATTTTTTGCTTTATTGTCAAAAGTAAGATTATTAAGATCTTAATATTTGAATACCTACTAAGTATATCTAAGATTAATTTTGTGCCGAAATTGTACCAGTTTAAATTATAACAACATTAGTTTGTTAAAAAATAGGTAAGTTATTCATTTTATTTGTAGGTATTTTTATTTATTTTGTAGGTATACACTACTTACATTGATTTTTATTAGACCACACAACTGCATAGTCCATTCTTGTCCCATTTACTGGCACACAGTGAAAATAATTGGTACAAGAATTAGCTATCATGGGACTTATTCCATTTTATTTTTAGATTTATCTGTAATTGAATATTTTACAAAGCATTAGATGTTAATCTAACTTTTAAAATAATTTTGAATGATTTAAAAAATGTTTAGCTTTCACTTGAGCAAACTGTATCAAGTGAAATGGAACCAATTTTTAAACTATTCGTCGCTAAAATACTCATGTGGGTGGCAGTAAATCGGTTTGATAAAATCTTGCTAACATACAGGAATGTGATAACGCTTGATCGCAATGTTATTTATTACTTTATAAAAAACTAGCTGCTGCCCGCGACGTCGTCTGCGTGAAAGCTCTACAGCACCAAAAATACCTAAGATGCCAGTGTCGCTATAGCATTATAAGTACACAACTTTTAAAATAGCATTAAAATATAAGTTTTTTTTGCAAGCGAAGCAAGTGAAGAGAGTTATATGGGAATCCTGCTGAGTTCAGTCATAAGATGTGACTGAAGGAAATAGAGAAAATAATGCAGGAATACATTCCAGGACACAAAAGAGTAAAAATACGTACAAAGGTATCATACCTTACAACACTTCTCTATAAACTACGTTGGCAGTTATGCTGCCAGGAGCCAAAATGTAAAGAGAGTCAGGACTGGTGACGCGGGAGCAAGCGACGTACAGTTGCCCTTGTGAGAAGCAACTCGTCCTGAGGTCGACACCCGCTGCCCTCAGTATCAGCCCCTGCGACTTATTGATGGTCATCGCGAAGTAAACACTCACGGGGAACTGTACGCGCTTGAACTGGAACGGGAAATGATGAGGTATGAGGGGAAAGCGTGGTATAAATACTGCCTCGCCGACACCACAACCCGTAAGAATTTCCGCCTCAATGGTGTGTCTGTGGAGCGAGATGATTTTAAGGCGGGTTACACAACTTCGGAGGAGATAGGTTCCAAAGAAGCATAATCGGAACACCGACCTTCAGCTTGATGGTATGCGCTGGAAGTCCACTTGCTGACAGGGAGCTCAGAAATTCCACGGGACAACAGTGTTTATTGAGGTGTAGACCAGTTTATTCCCCTCAATTTCCGAGAGAATGAATTCGTTAATTGCTGCAGCCTGATCATTTTTGGGCATCAAAATGGCCTGCTCACACACCCAAGAATTCTGCTGGTGCGGTATACGACTGATGTTCCCGTACACACAGCGAATTAGTTCTTCTAAGCTGGATACCAGTCTACCGAGAGACTCTGGAAGCACCACCTGTCCACCTATCTCTTCTGGTAGAGTGCCTTCGCCAAGACTTAGAAAGACATCGGAGAATTCTTGAGCACGTGTATTGCCGCCGAGCCGAGCTCTCATATTAATGGTCAAGCGCAGCGTACGAACTCGTGACCACAACGAAGATCGTTTCAACGAAGCATTCACCTCGTCAGCCCTCGAGCCCCGCGTCACCACGGGAAGCGTTTGCCGAAAATCACCACTGAACAGAACTGTGACACCACCCATCAAATGTTCGTTCCTGCGGATGTCCTGCAGGATTCTGTCCACGGCCTCAACTGCCTTCCTATTGGCCATCGTACACTCATCCCGTACGATCAGAGAGCAATCCTTGAGCACGTGTCCCTTATCGCTGTTACGTGACACACCACAAACAGCCGTTTCGGCGCTCTCTAAATCGATGGTAATTTTAAACATGGCATGTGCTGCATGTCTTGCCACTCGGAAGCAGTGTGGTAGCGATTCCCGACGACGCTGCAGCAATAGCAATTTTGCCTTGCCTCCTGATCTCTGCAAGTATGCCAGTGGTAACAAATGTTTTCCTGTTCCACCAGGAGTATTCAAGAAAAACATTTTACCCTGGTTTTGCCCAACGCTTTCAAGGACGGTGTCATAAATTTATTTTTGCTCTGAAGAGAACAAAGCGACATGGTTATTTCGTATGGTGGTCATTTCGCCCGGATCGTAATTTGTCTCAGCGTTATACTCCCGATTTCCACGGTCTTGATACGGTGATGATTGGGGAGCTGGTAACCCATATTCGATCAGTGGATTGCCGCCGATAGAAATGATCACATCTTGAAGTTAAGTGAGACAGGTGTTCAGCACGCGTTCATCAGTTACTTCGACTTCGTCTCCAGTAGCACGCCTCAAAGCTCGTAGAAAATCTTCAGACAGATGATGGCGATACTTCTCCCACAAAGCTACCGGGTTCGCGACTCCACAAAACACCAAGATTGACGCATGCGGCTGGGACTGTCACTGACGCTAGCCTCCGCGAGGGTGTCATGAAATGAAATGATCATCATCAATGAACATAACCTTTTTTGTAATACTTAACACCGCATTTTTTTTAAATTGTCTTCCTCAACTCTGCTCAAGATTTTGAGGGTTTTGTTGGAACTTGAATTTGTCAAAACGAACTATACGATACAACTTTTATGAAGAAAATGCACATCACCATCTATGAATTTTAAGAATAACTAACTAATTACCTCGCCAACATGATCAAATTTAAATTATTAATTTCCAAAAAATGTTAACATGTAACTTGATTTGATTTTTATGAAATCTCATAGATGGCGCTGTTTTAAAATTGTCTTTATACTACTAACATTCATTAAACTATATTTCTCTGCCCAAGTTACTTAAATGGCGTAGTTTTTAGTGTAAAGCTAGATAATAGCATGGCTTACTCAAAAACAACATTTAGATATGCGTCGTTAGATTACACGCTGTCACAGAATGCGTAAGAAAAATAAAGATTCACAGCTCCTCCCCCGTAGGTGATAGCGTGATAATATGTAGCCTATGTGTTGACCCGACCTCTTAGTAATATTCATGGAAAATTTGAAGTAAATCCATGCAGTACTTTTTGAGTTTATCCCGGACAGACAAACAGACAAACAGACAAAAATTCTAAAAACTATATTTTTGGCTTCGATATCGATTGTAGATCACGCCCCAAGTATTCTTTTTAAAAAATATTCAATGTACAGTTTTGACTTTCCTACGATTTTATTATATGTATAGATAAATAAATAAGTTAAACGCAACGCGACGCTGTCTGCCTATCTGTTGTCTTTTATGTTAACTTTTCGTAATTATCGACATTAATTAAGATAGTTAATACAAACAATTTGTTCGATTAGATTTAAGTGCTAAACTTATTTCGTATTATAAATAAAGAAAGGAAAATCTAAGACTTTAAGTAGCACTAGCTCAAGTCCTTAGTTCTTAGGTACTTAGTTAAAGGTGGTAAAGGTAAGACAATCATCCTTAATTTCTACCTAGACAAAGTAAGTAGTAGTGTTTTGGCCGTATAATTTCAATTAGAGTCAACTATATTTTCTCACTTTAATATAACGGGAAGTTTAAAACAAGTTAAATTCTAGTCTAAATTAACAGCCCATGTAAGGAAACTGGTACTTACCGCGCAGTAATATTACATAATAGAGAACGTTGAATATAGGCAAAGGAATTACGTGTACTCTGCCGTGGCAGCCCCTCGTATTTATATCAGTATTTTTATTACTTTTAAATAGAGCCTCTTTATTTTACTTAGCTAGTGAAAATGAAGACTATTACACCTTTTTTGTAACCGCAAAAAATAAATATATGAAGACATTCTCTTTAATATATTATGTTAATAAAGTGTTTTTTTAATTACCATATCCACAATTAGATTAAATGCAAATTGCTTGAGGCAATATGAATTTAATTACTTATAAATAATATTGTAGTCTTCATGGATTCTATGAATTTATATATGGACGTCGCACCGTTGCGTTGTGGTGTTAAGATTTCCAAGGACGTAATAAAATTATTTGATTTACTAATTAGAGGTAATTTATATAAAATGGATCACCATTAAAATTGTCTCACAATGCAATGCAACAAAACATAACATCACACCTGTCAGTATTTCCTGCAGGGTTGGGCAGAGGTGTAGGTACCTACAGTACACCCACATTTCGCCAATGCCATTTAGAATTGTATAACAATAACATTTAAATCTTAGAAGATCTTCAAAAGAAAGTTGTCAGATACCACTGTTTAGGTATTCGACTTTCATTATCTCATGGTTTTAGTATTTTCCCCGATGAGTGATGACGTCACGGTTCAGAAAGAGTCGAGAGGTATGAATCATTTAATTCAAATACCGCCGTACGTTCACTTAAGTCAATTACTGTGTTCGTCATAAGTGAAATTAAAGGTCACCTGGGAAGGTAAGCGATCCGAAAATTGAACCTAAATAGGGATATGAAGCTTTACTGATTTTTTTTTATAGGAAACGATTTACAGCCCCTGGTTTTTAGAAGTCAATCAAGTTTTATCAGTTTATTTCGTCAAATTAGTGTTTATCGAAATGCGTTTGCGCAGCGTAGGCATTGCGTAGCGCCGCGTAGTAGCTGCGTAGCACCGCGTAGGCCGGTAGGCGCTGCGTATTCACGACGTTTCTACATAAACGTCGTTTGCGTTCCTTCGCTGACGCCGCGGGTAATATAATAATACATAGTTCGTTCGATCATTATTTAAAGATTACATTGAGAATAATCGTTAAAAAATGGATATCAAAGAGCTAACATGTGCTACACAGCACGGCTTTGTTTCTAAAACACGATCTACGAGCGCTTACGCAGGAAAATGGGAAGGTGACCGATGGTTTGATTGATCGAGTCTTAAGTACCACGTCACATCAAACTTGACAACGGATTGCTTTAGTTCAAAAACCGGTATATGCAACTTTTCGGAAATGCGGAAGTTCCAATTTCCAACATGATTGCCTGTAGCGAGGGCATCCCTGATTTTTAAGGTTTATTTTCCTCTTGTATTTCATTTGAAAATAATAATTGCACGGCAACTCACGTCAGATAAAGTACGGGAGATTGCTATCAATTTAATATTATGTCATTTTTTATGTCATGTTCAATACCAGAAGGCCAATTCTTGTACTTAAAAAACTTTCAAATTCAAGTCGCAATCTCATCTCAGCGACAATAAATGTCAAAAACTTGTCAAAAATGTACGTAAATTGACTGTATTTTTGACAGATTGAGATTGAGACTGAGACTGTGAACTTTAAATAAAACGTGATACGATATTTTCAATCGATATGACAGCCCCGCTTTATGATAACGAAGTAAAAGTATTTTAATTTATAGATATGTCATTAAAAACAATAAATGATTATAGATGTAACCGGGTGACATAAAACGTTTTTTAATCAGCTTTCACAGAAGTTTTTATTCGAATCGAATAATAAATGTAGCCGTCTAAAAAGAAAATAAAAATACTTCTAAAAAAAAACATGCAATCTGAAATATAAATCGTCTAATCTCGTGCCTGCAGTAGCGATGTAAGTGGATGCTACTTAAAAGTCTGACGGACGTCCACTGATTTCACTTATCTCGTTCAAGTAAATACTTCCTCATTACAGCAATTAGTCTTTTAATTTGTTGCACAACACACTGTTAACTATCAAGTGCAAAATACACTATGAATTTTCATGAGAGTAATGCAATTTCTTTAATTATGTTACACAAATCGAGGTAACTGCACTTCTAGTGAGCGTGATTTTGAAAATAAAAGTAAATAAATGTGCACTTTCCCTGTTAAATGGGCGTTCGTAAAAGTTTCAAGAATGTGTGTTAATGCACTTATAATAGTATAATAATAACGTTGGTATAAAAGCTACTATTACTATTCATGAGCGCTTCTAATTTGGTATAATTCGGATAAATTGCTGTAACACCTTAATGACACCTGCTGTTTGACTTTTTGTTGTTTTGACTAAGTATTTTATTTTGATGATGAACAGTGTATTCATGACTTTTAATGTTAGGGCATTTTTAAGGATTTAAATAACCTCATCTGCCTAGCCTTTTCTCAACTATGTTGGGGTCGGCTTCCAGTCTGACCAGATGCAGCTGAGTACCAGTATTTTCCATGGAGCGACTACCTACCAGACCTTCACAATCCACTTGCTGGGTAATACTATAGACTAAGGATTTAAATAACCTGATACAGCTAATTAGGTATAATTTTTAGAACAGCGCAGATCGTATCATTAAAGTGAAAATTGTGGGTTTAACCCTCCGTTTTAAGTTTCCATAACGTTAAGTCTGCGAAAATGATACGCTAAAAATTGAGAAGTAAAACAAATCCTCTTGATGAAAATAAATGTGGACTGTTTACGCCGAAGTACCAATGAGTGCACAACGTAAACAAAATTGGATTTTTAAGCATAATATAAATAAATAAAAAAAATGGGAACGCAGGTTAATAGTGTAATAAATAAAAAAAATCTTAATTTCACGGTAAGACAAAGATACATTCATATTTCGTGGTACCATAAACAATTAAGGAGAACGGAACAATGACGATAATGTGCGTGCCGCTTACGACATAAAATGATATAAATTAATGTAACTATGGTCTAACGGAACACGCATTCAACCGACTGCTGATCATTTAAGTACTTTAATAAATCTTAATTAGCTTAAGCAGTTTCATTTTATTGTCCATCATTTAGCCGTGTATCCAGTAATTATCCTGATCTTTTAATTGAAGACCTACAGCTTGCGTCGGCACTAAATCGTTCATTCAGACTGTGCAAGGCATTCTTCAAATGAGCGAGCATTACCTGCCTGCCGCCCCCCAGCGACGAATTGACTGACAGATGTCACGAGGGTGGCGCTTCAGACGACAGAGGCTGAATGTATTGTCGAAAATGCACCGGTGTGCAAGGCGATGCAACTTGCTGTCAAGTCGCAAGTTCAAGAGCAGGCACGCGACTCAAGAGCGGGCACAATCGCCGCAGCTTTCGTACGGAGCGCACGCCGACGTCACTCGCGGTTCACGGCCGCCTCGCGATACTCACGAGTGTTCAAACAATATTTCAGTAAAATATTGAAGTGTTTATTTTTTAATTCACGTGAAGCAAAGCAACGATGCGGAACTTCGTACGGTGAGTTGCCCTGTTATTATGCGATTTATGATAATTCATACCCTTGACCGAGGGTTACTGCAAGTTATCGCACTCGGCCGTCGAAGTTTAAAAAATAAAGTTTGTGCGAGCTTTAAAGTTTATGCATGTGTTAATTAGTGAGCTGGATGAGGATAAAGAGCCCTTTTACATTGGGTTCGTTAGTTATGTGTTTTAACGGAAGATGACTCAAAAGTGATGATCAGTGTTTACAACTCAATTATTCGAGTATAGCAAATTTTATTCGAAAACTTTTGAGGGTCGCCATTAAATCATTTAAGTTTTTACGAGTAATTGTCGTAAAATTTAAAGACTTTTAATGTGAGCTGCGTAACCAGCTGGTTCGGCTACCCCATGCAAAAACAATGGAATGCAAACGATTTCACACGAAGATAAATGCTTGCGAAGAGTTCGTAATAAACAGTTGAGGTCTTTAATGATGAATTATTGAGGCAAAACGTTATAACGTTGTAGAAAGTAATGAAGATTCTCACTAAATTGCAACAAGAGGTGCCGCGATTTTATGAGTTGTCGTAAAATTGTACAAAACCATACAATATACAAGTCATATAAAAGCATACAAATGCATATAAAATCCTATATATAAAAGGCAAATCGACATTGTGCAATCAAGTTCCAAGACTGACATAAAATCTACATCGTATGATTGAGTGGATGTGATTTCAAATCTTCTCTCTATTTATTATTCTTGCGGCCGATTAGAGTTGATGCGGAAATGGAATTTGCGACCCCTGCAATGAGCATATAAGGAGAATCTGTGTTAGTGCACCATGTAGGTTGTGGACCTCATTACCATATTTGTACTTACTTCGCCGTAATCGGAAAAGTAAATTTTCTGCGTTATGCATGTAGGTAAGATCATCTATCTGAGGGGTAAATCTCGTAATTTTAAGAACGTTCACAGTCTGATCTCAGTCTCAATCTGACTGATTTTCTGACTACATTATTAACAAGTTTTTGCCATTGATTGTCGCTGAGATTGTGATTAGATTTTGAACGTTTTTATTTAAGGAAATTGGCCTTCTGCCTTCTGTTACCCAGGTAGGCGTGATTTTGACAATATTTTAAATTAGTCAATGTTCAAGTTTAGTAATATGATTGACATTTTAACTCTGGTAGGATAAGTAAGTGCGTATCCGTTACTTGGATTTTCCTAATGAATGAAAAACCTTTGACGACTCGGGATTTGTTTAATGAAAATTTAATTTTGCTAAGTTCGGACACTAAGGCCGAATTTCACCAAACTTTTATACCTAGATCAAGTCTTATCCTGAGAATAAATTTTGAATTTTTGACAGTTTTTCCTTACAAGAACTGTCAGACGTCAAATTAATTCCACGAATAAAAGATATCTGACTGGTAAAACCAGCTCTAAACAGTATTTAACTATTCCACGTTTCCTTGCAGATTAAAATCAAATTTGTGCAAAGATCTATCAAGATTAAGGTTTAAGAACAAGCAATATAACGCCAATTAATTACCCTCATTACAATTAATAATCGCAAAGAGACAGAGTCTTATTAACATAATCAAATCATATAAACATAAATATTAACCGATATAATAGTTATTAACTCGAAAATCCACTATACGTTAAGACTATCACTTAAAATGCTAATCAATTTCGTACATTATCTTAAAGCTGCTCTAGGGAGGCGCAGACGCAGCCTGACTTCCATTTATCAAAGTGCACTGGCAATAATTACGCGTCTAGTTGATTTACTAACTAGCACCGTAATACATGCTGGCCCGTAATCATCGCGAATAATGAAATATTAATTTTAATGCCGGCCCCCTAACTTATGCCTCGGACGCTGAGATCTTATCGTGTGGACCCGGTTTAACGCTCAAAGGCCGGACCCTTTGGCACAGCACTAATTTAAAAAGTTGCGCGCGTGCTCCGTAATTAGAAAATAATTTCACACGTATTTTCGATAATTATTGCTTTGCAGCTTTGAAGTTTGGAGCCCACGAGTATGTGTATTATGAATTTTTAATAAGAAGATTAGTCACGATATTGAAGTGCATTACGAATTTTAAATAATGAGCCTAAAGTCCGATACAAAGTTTACTGATGACTCTTTGAAGTTCATAGAGATGATTCTCAATTTTTCAACAACGCTCGTTTTTTTTTTTTACAAGAACTCCAAGGAGGAATTATTAGGTAATAAAAAACAATGCAGGTAGAGTTAAAACAGAAACGGGTTACTACGAGTATTATACTAACTCACTACTAACTCTTGGGTGGTTACATTAACAAGTTGTTTCCACTTTGGTAGGTACGTATGGTGCCTGTACTCGAATGTCTATTTAGGAAAACTTTAGACAACGCTAGCTTTTAATTTGGATCGTCTGCCTATACCACTACACCTATTAGATGAAAGTGAGGTGCACAAAGTTGTGTGGCAGTGGCAGTTGGGGCTTAAAGTTAATTTAGGTCTTAAATCGCCAACATTATCTTAAACAAGCGTTGTGGTCAATGCTTGCGTCTTCTCTTTATGAGAAGAGGCCTTTATCTTGCAGCAGGACAATAATCGGCAATCTGAAAATGTCATCTCATCAACGTACAGAGGCCAGCACATCAAGCTAACCCAATCTGTCAGATTTTCCCAATTGATTAAGAACCTTATTCCTTTGTGCTAAAGTTGAAAATCTTTCAAAGAAATTTGACAGATTGGGGTAGGTTGACCTGCTGGAGTCTGTACAACGAGTTTAATTAACTGCATTCACCTTGTTGTAACGCAACTGTGACATGATTCTGACTTCTTGCTGCATTCCAATGCCAAAAAAGTGTCATACTTAATGCGAGTCAAAATAGCCAGTATCGTACCGTTACCGAGATAAAGACGAAAAAAGATTTAGCGTTTTGCTATACAAATATAAATTCCACTGAGACACGAATAACATTGGAACAAAAACTACAACCGATTTCAATAACTGACAGTTTTTCAATTTATGGCTCACAAGAAAAATACTACAATGGAAACTTGAAAATATGAAAAAAATACGCGTTTAGAAGACTCGTAGACAATTAGTGCACACATTAATTAGTCGCTTTTCGGTCCGGTGGAACTGCGTAATTAATCAAAAATAATAACATGTATTTGCTAATTGCAAAAATTAAGCAAGAAAGATAAAAACACTAGGCAGTTATGGGGACTGCCGACAAAAGTGAAAACATAAAAAGCTATAATTATAGCTACTACGTACACTATACTTTTTGTTGACCGATAGTTTGATCATTCAGGGAATTAGTATGGAGCTATATTGAAGTGCACGCGTTTGATCGGGCGATTTTTAATCGCCAAATGCGTGCACTTCATTATAGCTCCATACTGATTCCCTGAACGATCAAACTATCGGTCAACAAAAAGTTGCTAGTGCGCGCTGGCTCTTAACATTGACACATCGGTGAAGCGAACATTTTCCCTTACCAAAAACAGCACAAAGCGGCTTAGGAACATTTCATTTCGAAAAAAAAACAAAAGAACTCAGATCTGTAAAAACAGCTGATAAAAAACTTTTTGGCCGTTTTCGCTAACGACAATCCCAAACTGGAACATATTGTAACAAAAATTAAGCGCTGGGCTGTCAACCTTGTAGTTACTATATATCTTAATGGATTATAATCACTAACCATTAGCTGTTAGAAGGTCCATCTGTCAGCAGGATCCCGTTGATCGTGAGCACGGCCATTAAATTGCAGCGGAGTGACATCGATGACACAGTTACGCGTAAACACGTTAATTGCTACAAATAAATAAATATCACGTAGTTTGAAATCTGCGACTCCTTTTTTAGATTCGTTTAAATTAGTTTTAGCTTTACAAGAATTCTTATTGGCATTTTTTATTCTACACTAAGCACCTAACCTACTAAACTTATTCTCTATGTCTAGTCCGCTGGAAGGAAGGAGAGGAAGGTCAAATATGGATGGATTGTGTGAGGAATGATATGAAAGAGAAGGGAGTGAATGATAACGTAACGATTGACGTAAAGGTCCAGCCGATCGATTCTGTAAAAATCTCACCGTGATAACTTAGGTGAAGTGAGCGTGAAGTTAGCTATCAATAGGGGTAATCCCTAGCATCAGGTGGAATGACAGCTCACTTCACCTTAGTTTTCACGGTGAGACTTTTACAGAATAGCACTGCAGTTGAAAACCAGCGTCAGGCACTAGTTGTCTGGCATTTTTGCTGAACTGGGCCTTTTTGGCGCAGCCGTGAGGCACACTTTCCTGCTAATTTTTTACACCGGGCTTTACACTTTTTTATTTGATTGTATCTGATGTATGTCTCTGGTGTACCTACTGTGTGTCTTTTGGTCTGTGCTAAATAAATGTATTTTCTTTCTTCTTTCTTTCTTTATATAATGGAAGAAGAAAACGTGTTGCGCCGACTCTAAAATCATGGGACAAGTGCAGGTAGATGATAATGATGTGATGAGTCCGGTAGAAGTAAGATACAAAGGCGAAACCTAGCGCCTTCACGCCAAAATCGGCCAAAATTCACTCACTGATTTTGACAGATCGAAGTGCAGTGTTGCGCTTAATTTCGTCCCAGTACTTATCCTAGGATTCCAAACTTAACAAGCTTCGTCCTAGTTGTTTATATAAACTTGATTTCAATTTCCTTAAACTTATAGGTATCTTCATCATTCACAATTCCTTTCTGTTTGCTTAACGAAGTTAATTGAAAAGTCTCAGCAATCACAGTAAACAATTCATCATCTTGAAGCAATAATAAAACAGAATAGTTTTACCAACTGTAGCTACATAAAAACTTATACATTACAACAGATAACTCACAGACTCGCATAAAGTTTTAAAATAAACTTGCAAAAGTCTTTTTTACAAAACGTTATGAAGAATGACAGGCGGGGTGCGACTGCTATCTGATTTCAATAAATAACAGCACAAATGCACAATACAAAGGGTTTCACTGGATTTTTATCATTCCCATTGTTGTCGTTGCTTCTTCTTTCAAACATTTGTATGGAAATAATTTCTGTTAGATTTATTTTTAGTGGCGGCTAATATGAATTTCTTTTGAATTTTCCTCTCTGAATAAGATTTTCGTTTATTGCAGGGCATAGTATTGTTAGTCTTATCATTGTCTGTTTTGTATAATATTCATCTTTGCGCAGCATTTTCGTTTTATGCCTAGGGTTCGCTGTGCTAAGGGTTTAATTATGTATGGTTAGAAAGTCCAAATGTTTCATGAAATTCAATGATTGTTGAAACTTTACAATATTATTCATTTTTTATGTTTATTGTTATTAAAAAACAAGTACTAAAAGTTAAACACGTAACGCACGTATTTTGTCAATAGATACGCAATTTTTCAATAAAATTGTTTTACTAGACAATAAAATATGAAAACACCGAATTGTTTTCTTCAAATTATAATGCAAATTATTATTGAATTGTAAGCAAAGACTTAGTTAATAACTGGAACCATCCATCAATTACAACACCAAACTAAATAGCAACAAGAAGACAAAAATCAGTTGAGTCAATATTAAAAAAACTGATGTCGCCGCGCGTCACGCACAAGACGAAGACGAAATGTCGAGTCAACATTTTTTTGTTTAGTCAAGAACTATTTGTGGAGGCCAGTGTTGCGTGTGGCCCGGGATTCCGCGAAGTCCGGGATTGGTCGCGTGAGACCGGGAACGGGACACGTGTAGACAACGGCGCGTCATTAATCGCACGCGAAAGTGTTCCAGCCGATGCGCTACGGAGATAATGATATTGCGCCACGTTCATTTGGAACTTGAGCCTTTCATGATGGAGCGATTTTGTTGAATGAATTCTCTCACACCATTTTGTAGTAAGTATTTCCTTATTCATAACAAGAAGACAGTTTGTAAGATACCAATGAGATGAACATTTTTGAAGTTATAGAGATGTTTAAGATAATGACGTCAATGTGAATTCATAACGCAATAAAGCTCCACAGTGGTTATACTGCCTTCATAATGATTTCAGATGCTAACAAACATGTTATATTGAATATCACAGACGATATTGAATTTAACGATAGGAATGAAACTCAAGAGGCAGAGATAGCAAATAATAATATTCTATGAAGCGTCAAACGTAAATTTTCCTTGGACTAACTAATATTTAGTCGTAAATGTAGGCAGTAACTCGCGGGAGTTCTATTGAATTGTGTATATACTGAGAAAATGGCGAGTCAAGTCGGTGCATAAAACTGTGGAGTTATTAGTAGTAAGTCGGACATATGCTGAACAATGAGGCATCCACTTGTGATGTACCGTTTGTTTTTCTTAGAAAAGCGTTAGGAAAGCTTGACTTGTTGCTTTTAAGTTCTGTGTCTAATTATAGAACGGGCGTTGCGTTAAGGAATTGTTTAATTCTACTTCATTGATCATGATCATCGTCATTTACAGCATCCTCTGTTGGAATATAATTGTTTCCATTTCAACTTTAGTTTCTTCAACATCTTATTTGCTTAATGATCGCAAACACATCTGATCTGTCTTTTTAAATTGTTTTCATAATCATTCGTATCCAAGCCTATAGTTCGATAAATCAATACATAGTAAATCAACACTAAGGTAATCAAAATGTAAACAAATTCCTGATCGAAAGGCTAACTGTCGGTACAGTTTACAATAAATCCTAGGCTGAACTGGACACCTTCCGTTTTGGTCCCAAGATTGATGTCCTGACTAGTTGCGTTCAGACTGACATACGGACGAATAGACTCGGAATCTTTCGCAGACGTTTGAATAGCGGTGTGTAACAGTTCTCTAGGATACCTTCGGTTGCGTGTCTGATATTTACGCCAACGCTAACAATATACCACAAGAGGTAAATAAGTGAAATAGTGTAAACGGCTAACGGTCAGCGTCTTTCCTTTTACTGTTTATCTGTCCGGAAATTATTGGTGAGTGCTGTGTTTATGTTGTATTTAGTTGGTTACAATGTTGTGCTGATGTCGTTATTCTTGTATTCGAGCATCAGCTTCTGTATTAACAAACTGTATTGGACCGTAATTGTCATTGGAAACACCTTGCCGGCTCTTCTCCTATCAAACGACCAACCAACTGAAATCGTGCACCTAGCTTTTCACGTTTCTTAAGTGCCCATGTAGGTTTATGTAAAATAAACTACCTACCTATTTTGATTTTGGTGTTTTTAAATATTACGGGGATATGGAGATAAAGAAGGCGCCTATTGTGTGGCAAAAACACTGGGCTTATCATTATTCGACACTTTACAAATAGAAGAAGGAAAACTACTCGTATTAGGATGCAAATATTTAGTGCCATCCAAGTAAATAATCTATTCTTGAATGTTTGCGTCACACCTGTTTTTAGAGATGCAAATAACTCTATTCACAATTAGGCTTAATTGGTATATCCAATCAGTAGCAAGAAAGAATAAGAATTAAACTTTCATAATTGTCGTGTAATAACTCTTACCGGTCTGTATCATGACCACAAACTATTCCAACTGCTTCTACGCGGAAACACGACACAAAAAACGAAATCGGTTAATCTCTAAACGGCATAATTATGACAATCCACGGCCATGTAAATCATAATGGACAGTTTTTGTACCCGTCTCGTGCTATCTGACTCTGTTTCATTATCTACGCGATCTGCTATTCAACATGGTTTGGTGAAAATTTAGTAAAATAAATGTTAAACTAGTGCATGTTTAGAGTGTAATTAATAAAAAAACTAAAACGATGTGTAGAATTTATGTTTGTATTTTAATCAATTGCATGACTCCAATTCAAGGATACGTGTTTTTTTGTGTCGTCTGCGGGGTTAATGCGTAACACACTAATAGTAGCAATGGCTTTAATTTTGATAGTTCAACAACATTCATTGCGTTATATGTTGTTGAGCAGATTTTTCGAACATAAATGAGCAGTGATAGATTAGCAATATCCTTCAATATGATTCAAATTAGGATTGAAAGTGTTTTACACAATTACGGTGCTGGTTGGTGATTGCTTCATCTTCTAATCTTATATATAAAATTCTCGTGTCACAATGTTCTTTCCCGTACTTCTCCGAAACGGCTTGACCGATTCTCATGAAATTTTGTGAGCATATTGAGTAGGTCTGAGAATCGGCCAACATCTATTTTTCATACCCCTATTTTTTTTTTTTGCAAAACGACGTTTGCGGGGTCAGCTAGTACCTATATAAAATTCTCGTGTCACAGTGTTAGTCACCATACTCCTACGAAACGGCTGGACCGATTTGTATGAAATTTTGTGTGCATATCGGGTAGGTCTGAGAATCGGCCAACATCTATTTTTCATACCCCTATTTTTTTTTTGTGCAAAACGACGTTTGCAGGGCAGTTAGTTACTTATAAACTAACCTTTCGTTATTTTTCCTCTGAAAAAGTTTTATCCATTCAAGTGTTAACAGACTGTTGTCTGTCAGAAATTGGGCTAATTTTTCAATCATCTGATAACCTTACTCAAGGAACAATAATTTTGAAATTTTAACAGTTTTTCCATACAAAAACTGTCAAACGTAAATTTTATTCCCCGAATCAAATTTATCTGGCGATGGAAAAACAGCCCTAAATTAAATGCGACTCTGAATTAGACAATGGAGCTCTCTGCAAAAGTAAACCCAAAAACAGACGATACAATGACACGAAACATTCTAATAACGATTGTTTTCAGAACAATAATTCTTATCGCTGTCTGAGCTCTGAGTAAATTCAGTCTTTACAACGATTCATGTCAATTAAATTCATTAGCTTTAGGTACAGAATATCACCTGTTTCACAAAGACAGCTTTCAGAGAAAACAACAGATTAGGATCAGATTAGTGACGCTCCCGTCCCACATATAACATCGTTATAATTAACCGTAAGCAAAGTGTGGTGCATTAGTGAAGTCGGCATTGTTGGCACATTCCCTCGGTTATCTCCGCCAGCATCACTCAGCTATCGCGATGTATCGCTTTATCTCGATGCATCCGGATGAATGGCAGCCGATAATTATCTTTAAGATATTAATTATTGGCGGGATGCGATTCAGATTGGTCATGGTGCGTAAATCTTGGATCAGGTTTATCTAACTAATAGATTAACTTTAGTTTATCGTTACTCGTAAATGGTTTATAGGAAGTAGGTTATTTTGCATGTGGGTGAACAAACCGTTGGTGTTTAATGTTCATTTAATCAATTAAATCTAACATGTTGTACGATTCTGTTGCTTTACTATTCGTTAACGTCTTTTGCACTTCTGCAGCCCTGGTACCTACACGTTAAGAATTCTTAAGAAGGTAGAGGTTCTGTGTTATTGTTCGTGAACGCTTAGCAATAATAGCCATTGATAAGGTGTCTGATTACTTCAGGAAAGTGTCCAGGTAGCATTACATGCCATTATAGTCATGCAATCCTTGGAAGCTTATTGTCAATATTGTGAGCATGTGAAATCGGAGGCTCTGGTTAGCTCGTGCTACCGAAGTTATATTTATCGTTTTAACTACAGTTATTTTTTGGTTAAATTAACCTTAATTCCTTCTGTTTGAGGCCTTTGCACCGTAGTGGTGGAAGTGAGGTTAGCATTTGATGACTTTAGTAAGAATCATCATCCGCCTAGCCTTTTCCCAGCTATGTTGGGGTCGGCTTCCAGTCTAACCGGATGCAGCTAAGTGCCAGTATTTTACATGAGCGACTACCTATCTGACCTCCACAACCTAGTTACTGGGTAATACGAAACTCCTTGGTAAGACTGTTTGTCAGATTTTCGGGCTTCTGACGACCCGTAACGACTGTCAAAGATCCACGAATGACAGCCGGGATCAACGGCCTAATGTGCTTTCCGAGGCATGAAGAGGTCTTGGTATGTAAAGATGGTCACCCATCCACGGACCAACCGCGGCAAGCGTAGCTTAACCTGATCGATTGACCCGTGCGGCTGTTATTACATACTTAGCCACAAGCCCCTCGACTTTAGGAACAATCTTTTCTAATGAGAGTAAAATTCTCATAACATGTTTGGCGTATTTCGGAAGATACGGCAATTAATCTGCCGTATCTTCCGAAATTTGTTGGTCCCGGCTCTCACTAGTGGATCTTTGACAGTCGTTACGGGCGTCACAAGCCCGAAAGTTTGACAACCAGTCTTACTAAGAGGTATCGTATTACCCAAGAACTGGGTTGTGAACGTCAGATAGGCGGTCGCTCCATGTAATACTGGTATCCAGTTGACTGGAAGCCAACCCCCACTTCAGGCTCTGGCACAAGGCAGTCTAGAACAAAGTAATCAAGAGACTATATTGTCCAAAAGTTCTATACTAGGTAATAATATTCAGATACTAAAAGGCAATTAAACAAGCAATAAATTTTCAAGTGCATAAGTAAGTAATGCGCCTGGAACTATGAACTACCCACTAGGGGGCAATTACATTAGGAGCAGGTTCAACATTTCATTGTTAATTGAACATTAGTTTCATGCCATTGTGGACATGAAAACGACTTTGTTGTTGCATTTAGACGTATTAACATGAAATAATTTGAACATAGCGTAGCTGGGTAAATAGGTATACATTTACAATAACAATATTGTATAGAGACATTGTTTTTTACCAGTCCGCAAACTGTAATTAATTCAGAGCATGATTCTGGACACCCCTGCATAGAAATTTTTCGAAGGTTATAAAAAAAAATCTGCTCTTTCACTGTAAAGTGCAATAACCTACCTACGCGGTCAAAATATATGGCAGAACAATTTATTTCAATAACCGACTAAAAATTACCACGCATGGGGGTGGACTTGTACTGAATTCATTGTTATGCGCATTGATTAAAAATTATACTGTATGTATATAACAGTGTATGGAGACCACACCGGTAGGTAATCAAAATCTTTTACTCTGGATAAAATTCTTTATTAATACAATGGGAATTAATTATCAGCCAACCAAGATAGGTTCTTATGTGTTTTTAAAACAGCGAGCTGAAATTAGAGTGTATGTGTTTATAGGATAGGATGGCCTGGTCCATGATATTCACTGTAACAATATCTGCACCCTAATCGCGTAACACACGATCAATCACAATCCGTCTCATTTTGACAGTTCAACAGCATTCATTGCGTTATTTACGTTGTTGATCAGACAAATTTTTCGAACCTAAGAAGCAATGGATTAGGAATCTGTTTCAAAATGATTTAGATTATTATCGATCGTGCGTTACGCTATTAGGGTGCTGATTACTTAAAAGTAAAGAGATCAAAACGATACTCCTATTTTTACTACAAAATCCGATTTAAATGTAGCCACGAAGTACTCTCTAACAATTATCTAAAACACCCAAAATGGCTTCCACAATAATCATGAGACAATTCAAAGCAATCCCGAACACATCGCCTCCCTATTCTGTCTTGCAGATGTATTCACATTTCAGTCGCGAAGTGCTGAGACTGCGCCTGACAGCTTCAGATATAATATTCATTATTTCAATTACTGCGCTAGTGAGCTACATTGATAGCGATTTTAATGCACTAAGTGTATTATTGTCGACGTCTACGACGATATCTTAGGTCGAGTTAGCTTTAATGTTGCTATATTTACATTTTAAAACTGAAAAAGGCAGTTGGTTTTTAATTGTTGTTGGTAATTTTAAAAAAATCGACTTCAAAAACAAATTACTTAACTCAAAATTATGAAATAACTTTAATTTCGGAAGTCGATGGCAAAAAATTAAAATACAGACAAGTCCCAAGACACCGATTTCCAATTTTGAGTTAATTTGCTTTTGAAGTCGATTTATTTTATTAAATTACTTTTTTTTTAGTATTTTTCGATTCGAGTCTGAGATGACGATGGTCAGTTTTAAAATCTTATATACCTACCTAGAGATAAGATAAGATACCTAGAAAACACGCCATGGCTAGTTCTACTTCTAAAACAGTACAGTGAACTTAAAAATAAACCATGCAAGCCTCCTTTAGCGGTCCACGTAATTTCAAATTCAAATTATGCAAATGGCGGTAATTAGAGGAACGATTTGAATGTGGAAGCGTCGCGTTCACTTTGACGGCGACGTTCGTGTCAAACCGTTCGACCGACGCCACGATTGAATCTGTTTGACCCATAAAGTTGGAATGACCCACGGAGTACGGGCGTGGGAGCTCAACTATTGCATCTCTTCCTTATTTGTGCATTACGGCATTAACGGCACGTCATAAATAAAGCAGGATAGAAGACGTTAATACTTATGATTGAAATGCTGGCTAAGGGCATGACCGTATGACGTTAGCCGTCAATCAAAGGTAATGATCTGTCATTTAAACGTCGGAAATGAGCTTGTTTTGTTGAATGCTTTGATTATACACAAGCATACTTAGAACAGGATGAAAGTATGTCAATAGCTGTAGCTATTTTAATTTGCCGTAGGTCCCGGCTCTCGTAGATCTTTAACAGTTGTTACGGGTAGTCAGAAGCCCAAAAGTCCAAAAACGAATCCTACCAATGGGTATTTTTATCTCACGATTCGACGCGCGCTTTCCTTGTGCTTATCAAGTGTACAGAGGCCAGCACATCAAGCTACCCCAATCTGTCAGATTTTCCCAATTGAATATGAACCTTATTCCTTTGTGCTAAAGTTGAAAATCTATCAAAGAAATTTGACAGATTGGGGTAGGTTGACCTGCTGGCGTCTGTACAAACACGCTATGAAGCGCAGGAGCTCTAGGTACCGTCCGAAACAATGGTGAAGTCGGAAGTGTGTGTGTGTGCGTGTTATATGCTGACGCTACTCGTCTTCACGCTTACATTCACAGTGTGTTTCTACACTTGGTTACCACAAGTAAAGCGAGCGTCACTTCGTGAGATAAAAATACTGTATCGTGTTATCCAGTAACTGGGTTGTGGAGGTCAGATGGGCAGTCGCTCCATGTAAAATACCGGTCCGGTCCATCCGGTTAGACTGGCAGCCGAACCCAACGTAGTTGGGAAAAAGCTAGGCAGACGGATATTGAGCTGTTTCAATTCGACCGATTCTCATTAGACTCGAACCACAAAGTATATTTTCATGAACCTCGATTGTATTGAATTAAATTAATACAACCGGCTGCGGCGCCGTTCTGTATTTTGTTTCACTATAATACGTCTCTGTATTTAATTACACTTAGATGTAGTCTAAATTCTCATAACTACATATTTTTTCAAGTTCCTGTCTTCTCTTATATAAAAAACCTGCCAAGTGCGAGTCAGACTCGCGCACGAAGGGTTCCGTACCATTATCTATAAAAACGGCAAAAAAATCTTGTCTGTTGTGTGGGAGCCCCCCCCCCCACCTATATATTTGTTTTATTTTAATTTAATTATTTATTTTTAAAGTGAATATATGACTAAATATTCTGTGAATATTTCAAGCGGCTACCTGTTGCCGTTATCAATATCGAGCAAAAATGAACAAAAAAATCACGTTTGTTGTATGGGAGCCCCCATTAAATATTTATTTTATTCTGTTTTTTAGTATTTTTGTTAAAGCGGCAACAGAAATACATCATCTGTGAAAATTTCAACTGTCTATCACGTTTCATGAGATACAGTCTGGTGACAGACGGACGGACAGACAGACGGACGGACAGTGGAGCCTTAGTATAGGGTACCGTTTTAACCTTAGGGTACGGAACCCTAAAAAGTAATCAAATGTATTGGACGTCACATCTAATGCAGTTACAATACTCGATACCTAAATGATGGTCGTCGTAAGGATTTAGATCGTAAAATAATACAGCTATTTATAAAACCGGTAACGTATATGTGGGACACATAACCTCCTCCAGTACCTACCTATAGTGTTTGACAAGAATATAACGGACGACTAAAATTGTGGGAAATAATGAATCACTGTGTTGTATAAAGTTTTGGAAAATAATTTGACGTTAGTAATTAGTATAATGTTGTTGAAGCAAGAATAGAGACTGGCTGACAATATGTGATGATGTGTTTTCTCATGAAACGTTTTGAGGCGCATCTTCTGTCTGATATTGAACAAATGGCTACTGAAGTTTTTGTGTGTCAGTGTGAGAGAGTAGGTATGAGTGTGCTACGCTGTGTTTTTGAAGGATTATTGTATATTATATTATTGTAATCTAGAAAAAAAACCTAAATCACGCAAAGGGTTTGCTGCATACTTACATCAGTTGCAAGTCGTAAGATCAACGTGCTCCAATGGAAAATTATCTTATACTTGACACCACAATCTTCAAAATGGGATGAGTAGCTTAGGTGCTACGGTAAAACCTACGTACAAACAAACATACAGACATAGACTGATAAAAACATAACCCTTTCTTTTAGCTTCGCAGTAGTTGCGTAAAAAAAGCTCGAAGCTAAGCGTTTGTGGCAGGTTATGATCTGCTATTTCCGGTATTACAAGAGAATCGAACGCTACCAGTCATGACTTATAGACTTTACTTCCTCCTTCTGTTACTGTTTCTATAATTTTCTAACTCATGTTAATTCCCACAAGGGAACTATAGAGAACAAAGCTTTATTTTTCTAACGTTTTTGTTGTAACGGGATTAAATCATAGTGTTATTTATTTATTTACAAGTCCAATCTGTCAAAAAATACTTCTAATTTCCCTAGTTTTTGACAAGTTTTTAACATTTGTTTGTCGCCGAGATGAGACTGCGACTTTTGAACGTTTTAAATTACGATAATTGGCCTGCAGTTGAGAATCGGATTTGACAGTTCGTTAATGGAACATGGAATTAGTATGTAGGTACTATTTGCCATGGAATTAGTGTGTACCATCTAAGAAATAATTTTGTCGTTCCAGATATGAAGCAAAACCTCTTTCTAAGATACCCTGTTTGCACTATTATTAACGTATACAAGCGTTCACATCACACGATGTAATTGACCCTTAGTAATTAATTCAAGTGCAGTCCTACCTTCAAACCAGTTATGATATCAGACGAATAGAGCATGACGCGCGACGGCGCGAATAAGTCATATAAAGGTTGAATGTTTACGTCGTGCATTAAGGCATTTGCCAATCTATTCTATAAAAATCGTACCGTGTAAACTTGGGCGAAATGAGTTGTCAATAGTATCATGCAGGTGAAATGTCAACACACTTCACCTAAGTATTCATAGTGAGATTTTTACAGAATAGACTGGCAGTAAACTACATACATATAACGTGATGCTTTGCTTAACATGGTTTTCATTCGTGTAGGTATAATTAGTGCCAGTAGCTGTTATAGCTACTACAGATTTGGTTTCACCGTTACAATAACAACAAACGAGCGTTAACCTGCTTTTAGTAGGTCTGTACCGTATCCCCTCGTGCTGCATCTTTGTCTATGACAAAGTCTGCTGTTAATAATACTCGTGATTCTTTTTTCAAAATGTCACATTTTTTCATAGGTCTAATAAACTACTCAAGCCGCTCTAGTTCTCATTCCCTAGTTCTAAAAGACGGGCCTATTTTTGTCTTATTACAACGCATTTGGTCTCTCACACTTCATTGGATTTCTCACCTTGATCCTCTGCCTAAACAATTTGGAGAAACTATTAGAAATGCGTATTACACCGTTGTTTTCTGTAAAGTGGCGCCAAGTCGCTAAGCTAAGTGTTTGTTCAGGCGCGATCAGTCCACACCATACCTCGCGCGTTAAAAAAAAAAAGAAAAACGTAACGTTTTTTTTTTTCGCGAACGTCAGGCGAAATGGACCCTAGTGCTAGTTCACACGACTATTATTTAAGTTTTTATTCCATTCTATAACAATGAGTTAGCATTTAACTTGATTTGTTAAGTATTAAAAACAGTAAAGGGGCGTTCGTAGGTAGAAGCCTATTTCTAATATAAAATATATCTGAGGCTCTGTATTATTTATATGACAGCGAAAGCATTGCATTTGCATGAATTTTCGATCAAAAAATTCTTTAAAAAAAAAGCCTTTGCTTTTACTGCGGAAAATTCTGAAGCGTTCAAACAGAAAATCAAACGAATCATAATCCCTGCGCACTATCGCGACACAGGCACTCGGTGATCCCGCCAATCAGCCAGTCACAAGGATTTCATTGGTCAATAAATAATAATACGCTGCAGCCTGTCATTTACCGACATACCATTCGTTCCCTAATTGACTCTGACAGCGCAAAAAGAACGAAAGCGGACGCAGTTTTTATTCATTTCTAAATATAGGATTCCTAGTCAACATTTCAAGGAGTAGCGACCCTAATCGCAAATGAAACAAGTCCCATCTCATCGTATATCCGCCATAATAGATCCATAGACAAGATAGAAACTATACCAGAGAGTGGAATGTGTGTTCACATATTGGTTCGACTAGATCAGTTCTTAGTAAGGAAAGGGCACTTGCCAATATCGGTCTGATAATTGATTTTCTAATGTCTTGGCGCCACTTTTTATTCGTGAAGAAATATTAAAATTATAATACTTATATTGTGCTCGAGTAAGTATGCTACCGATTATGGTCTTGTACTATTATGTAAGCTGTAATATGGAATTATGGATATGAAATCGATACCTTCTGTCATCGATTAAACTTTATAAGTTATAACTTTATAAGCTATAAACTTTATAAGATAAGACGCTGAAAACCGATTCCAGCTCACTTTTATTGAATACACTTCTTATGGTGTTCCTTTGTATCAGGGAAAAGAGCCTTGAAAGCTTTTCACCAAGAAAATATCAAGTTTGTATACAAATATTTTCATTACAGATTATATCCATCAAAATAATATCGATAAGATCCATTTACCTTTAAATTAAAATGATTTATGGCGTAGCACAAAAATTCTTTTGGTCAAAGTTATTTCCTCTACAATTTTCATACAGCGGTGCTATTCTGTAAAAAGATCACCGTGATAACTTAGGTGAAGTGAGTTTAAAGTGATATTTCATTCCACCTGCAGTGCGATTCTGTAACCATCTCACCGTGAAAACTTAGGTGAAGTGAGCGTGGAGTGAGCTGTCAGAGTCTTCCTGATGCTAGGGATTGATACTCTTGACAGCTCACTTCACCTAACTTTTCACGGTGAGATTTTTACAGAATCGATCGGCTGATGCTAGAGATTGACACTAGTGACAGCTCACTTTACGTTCACTTCACCTAAGTTTTCACGGTGAGATTTTAGCAGAATAGCATTACAGGATACAGGGCCATCAGGGCCATCGACACCCAAACTGTAACCATGAATTCAGCACATGATTCTAGAATTCACCCCCAAGGGCCCCACCGTAGAAATCATGATTCTAGGTCAACGGGGAGTACCCTATAGGTTTTGATTTCGGAACATAAAGGCCCGTATCTTTTCATTGCGCTGACTTAGTAGTTTGATATTTTCACTGCTTCAAGGTATTGCAGCCTTGAGTATTTGATATTAATTTCAAATTGATAACTCCACGCGTTCCTGAGAAAAAGGGTCTCGTCTTATTTGATGTAAAAAAGAATATAAACGATGAGTATGTATTGATAGGCGATTATTTATTTGATATGCAATTTATAATATCCCTTTTTTTAATGACTGGAAAAAGCTCAACGCTGGGGGGTCAAGAATCATGTTCAGAATCCATGGTGATAGGTGAGTCGATGTCCCGCTACTTGTATACTATAGTTTAGATAGAAGAGCTCTTTGTAATATCAGTCATCAAGGTAAGCGTATGCCAGTATCTGTTTAATTGTGGGAATCAAATAACAGACTCTGTGTCAGTGTGCTAAGATTTGAATTCCGATTTTATTGCAATTAATGAATGCAATTAGTCACTTTTTCGCGTCAGTGATACGGTTATCAACATTTTCAAGCATCGGACACAGTTGAAATAAAATAGAAATTCTATTGCATTTTCAACTAAACTTTAGGTAAATAGACCATATTAGTACTTAGTTAGTAGGTACTGTATAGGCTATATTACTGAGATAGGATCAGAATCTTCTAAATTGTTGACTTAGTAATCTATACAGTTTCATCTGCAATTAGTCAGATAAATCGCTTAAGTAGACTCGCGTGTACCTCGCAACGAGACATTTCGGACTATTTGTATGCAATTGGATCATCCAGTTTTTTACACCGATACGTTTCACGATAACTGGCTATAAATCAAGAGTTATCTATGTTATTACGGGCTTTATTAACATCATTACCATAACGAGTTGACTATCGAATTTCCGGCGAGCAAGTGGGTGTCAACAAGTTAGCGGGACACAGGCCCTTATCAAATCAACAGCATCAACGAAACCAGTTCTGAACAAATCGGTCCGTTACGCAATAAAAAAACATCGCGACCTTGAAGAGCAGGCTCCATTGCTCCAATCTGTGCGATGCAAATGTGCGGCCGTCCGACCGACACCGCCGCCCCTCGATAACGGTAACGAGATAAAAAGCTGATTGTCCTTTCATGGGTCGGAACCCATATTGCGGATTTATAGGCTTTCTGGGCCAGCTTTCCTTTTCACGTTCTGAACGTAAGCTGGTTCGTCCCAGTTAGTTCAACGGTGAGTTACGGGTTATATCATGGTCGACCCGACTGTTAGTTTAATCGCTCCATTAAGCGAGGCCGTCGATGATGCACTAAGCGATTAGTCCGTGGTCGAGCGTGCTGCGTGAGCCTAAAATACGTGCGCACGTAAGATTGACGTCGACCGTTGTTTTAAAGTAATCAACTTACTCCGTTGTCACTAACGATCAGTTTTACTTACAATTTTCTTTTTAGTTTTGAGACTTTAAGTGAAGGTGTCCAGTTTAAATTCAGGGCCCGGAATCAATTTAAAGCGTGAGTTTTGGGATGCATCCCGTTAAGAAGTGATGTGTAATTTTCTTTAGTAGGTCACGGTAATTCCGACTGTGAATAAAATTAAATCTTCCAAGCTAATCTTGGAAAACCTATTACGATTTACGGTAATATGGAGATATGATTAGCTAAAAGTTGAGCGATAAAGCCTGTGTTATGTAACTTAGTGTCTTGCAAACGTAATTCGTAGGTATTTCAAAAAGTTCAATTTTTAGTAACCCTTTTTTTAATGATAGGTGGACAAAGATGAATGATATGAAAGAGAATGAATGATAGGCTGATGGTTGACAGGGGTGAATGGAAGGAGAAAACGTGGTGCGCCGAACCCAAGTAACAATTAATTTTTAACACTTGTTAACAAAAACATTGCATTAAAAACTATACCAAATAAACTACTGTCTACTTTCACGTAAAGAACACAATGTTATAAACTTATAATTCATAACTGCTACTGCACCGGCGAAAATCAATAGTGCAGAGGTTAGTGGGGCGACTAACATCGATTCAGATGGAACATCGATTTGTTCTAATGAATCTAGATGAAATAGAACGTGAAATATTCGAATGTTCATTGATTTGTTGAACAAATACCGACTTATAAGATTTTATTTAAACAAATATTTATTGCGTTTGCTTATTCCGGTTCTGTAGTAGGTATCGATTTGCATTTTAGTTTGGTTCGAAGCTATTTCTATCATGTCGCGTCAATCACTATTCAAATCGATTTTTTATCATCGAGAGGAAATTGCTTTGATAATCTGTGTCAAGAAGCTAATGACCGAATCAGTGGCTGCTTCCTGATTTTATGCATAACTTTTACGATTGATTTCTATATTTTTCTCACAATATTGTTTAGATATTTAAATTTTAAAGACTAACAGAACATAATATTTACTAATATGTTTTAATGTTTGTAAAAGAAATGCGAGTGCGTTGCCAGTCATACTAAGCTTCAGTCAAACAATCGCCAATATAATAATAATAATCTTTATTCAAGTATAAAGTACAATTATGATTTACATTAATTACAATAGAGGAAAGTTAAATTCTAACTGTAATGTAGACCTGCGTGATCTAGGTTTATGAAAAACCTGTGTTTCAGGCCATCAATTTACATCAAACATTTTATAAAGAAAGACAACGATAAATGTATTAGAAGCTAAATTGAAAAGAAGGTATAATATTTTCAATTACTTAAAGAGTTACTATTTGGGTATATTATTTTAAAACTAGATTATGTAAGATATACCTAGTATGTTTAAATAAATTAAAGAATAACATTAAAGTACATAAAGTGGAGACTATAATTAATTAGGTAAAGGAAGAGACTTATATAAGAGTAGGTAGATTGATATATTTTAAAATTTCTAGTAGCTTTTCCGTGTCTGCATAATTGTGTTTTGCCAAATATTCCTGTACTAGTAAATTACACCTATTATAACTTAAACTATAAATCTTTGAAATCTATGAAAAATATACCTATGATTGATTGATGACTGATGAGCATCAGTAACGATCATGTTATGAATGCATCGAGCGCAGCAGTATGAGGTCATATTACAATATATAGAAATGCTTTAGATACACTTTTTATTATCATTGTTCTTGACTATAAGCTCAACAGAATAATTGCGTTTGCGTAACACACTAACAGTAGCAATGGTTTTCATTTTAACAGTTCAACAACATTTATTGTTGTTGAGCAGACAAATTTTTCGAACATATGAAGTAATGGAGTAGCAAAATCTTTCAAAATGATTCAGATTGTGATTAAAGAAAATATGTTACGCAGTTAGGGTGCTGGTCTAGCAGAATTTAAATCAGAGGCAAGTATCAATGTAATTATAAACAAATAGCCTACAAGACTTACTATTAAAAAAAAACACTAAAAAGTGAAAAATAACTTTAATTTCGGAAGTCGGTGTCGTCGGTGCCGCATTTTCGTTTTTTAACAACGACTTCCGAAATTGAAGTTATTTTTAACTTTGTAATGTATTTTTTGTAGTCGGTTGTTTTTTTTGTAAAAAACATTTTTATTTTTCACTTTGAAGTTGTACTTACCCCACACAAATTCGTATAACAATACTTGGTATGTACCCAAATATCAGTGACAGGAAGTCATTATAACATCATCAATATAATATAAATGGTAAAAATATGTATTATTGAAGCTAACTCAAAAACTGCTCAAGCAAAGTTAATAAAATGAATACGGGACCACCCTTGAGGCATACCCTATCCATTAAAGAAATAATTTTTGAAATCGATTCACAATTACCGGAGATATCGCGTGACAAACATACAATAAAAAAACACAGTCGAATTGAGAACCTCCTTTTTTAAGTGGTTAAAAACACTGCTGAAGAAACAATTTTTTTTTTTATCAATTGTAGTCTTCGTAGGTACCTACCGGACCTATTGTGTAGCATAATCAGCCTATAATGTTCCCACTGCTGGGACACAACTCCTCTCAGTGAGACGGAACACCAACTACACCACATTTACACCTTTGTGTAATGCTAGCATTAAAAAAATATTTTGTTCTGTTTTACTAGTCAGCAGTCTTATTCTTATCTGATCTACATATTTCAAGCCCATTCCGTGTTAAAAAATACTGTCAACTAGGTAGATTGTTAACAATAGACCACGTTCTAGCACTTCAATAAAAAGCGACAACACACAGAATGTCATAAAATAATAGGTACCTCATCTAATCATATTTTTTGTGAATTGACGTGTGTTTGACAGTAAATGGTTATTTTTTGTTCTTATTTTTTTATTTGTTTTGTCACTTTGCCACCCGCCATTCAGAGCTAATTATGTCTATGGAAGTGACGATTCAAAATTTCAATTGACAATTTGGATAAGCTATTGTTGGTCTTAGTGAATCGTGATGTAGCGCTATAATAATTGTTGAGTCGTAGAACAGCGATTAGGCAATATCATTTAGAGCTACGCTACAAGAAATAATTTACGCATTTTTTAATTCGCTGAATTACGCCTAGGCCCACACTGATTTCGTTAATTGAAAGACATATTTAATTTACATTAGGAGAGCCAAAAAATTATGAAGATCCGTCAAAAAAACATTGTTTCATTTGAACTTGGGATAGTTTTCTAGAACCTTTACTATCTATTCTAACATAATAATATAAGTTCCCGCTACGGCCGTAAGAATAGAATATGTTACCCAAGAGTCTAATTATTTTAACAGCGCAATCTTTCACGTTTCCGTGAGAACACTGAACCGTCTAACAAACAGATATACGAGTATTTGCAGACTACTTGAGGTCTACACGATATCCTTTGCATATAAAAAATACCCAAAACCAACCAAAATCTTTAGTTTTTTCCGCAACGGTACTTTCAACGCAGGACTATATGTAAATATAAAACCTATTTGAAGTCTCCTAGTATTAATTCCTTGTGAACTTGCTTCATTTGTATGGTAGGACATCGATCCGGAGTTGTTAAGAATGCTAATGTCCTTTTAAAAATCAATTCTCACATAGCCTATGTATATAAAACAGTGTGGAACTGTGGAGTACAATATTTAGATTTATAGACGAGCGGACATACCTGTGTAGACTTAGAACGACGAAATTCTTAGGAACTACAGTTTGTATGGGCATACCCGAGGCCATTTTGTATGTGAATTTGGACGTATTAAATGTTTTATAGCTTCTACTCACAATGGTCGATATTGGACATTAAAATGTGCATTGATAGATTCTTGCTTTAAAACATTGGATGTAGGAAAATATGTAGTGACTAAGAAAGATTGTGGATTAGGCATCTCAATGGTTTTACCATAGAAATATAAAACTTATATCTACGGGTTACCCTACCACAATCTACTGCCTTGCCCTACCTATAGCTTCATCCATACTAATCACTACATAGTATAAAACAAAGTCGCTTTCTCTGTCCCTTTGAACGCTTAGATCTTTAAAACTACGCAACAGATTTTGATGCGGTTTTTTTTAATAGATAGAGTGATTCAAGAGGAAGGTTTATATATATAATACATGCATGCATGTGATGTCGTAAATGAACGCATTTTTTTTCGCTTACTTTTCAAACTCTGGCTGAACCCTACGAGATAGGTCAAAATAATGTACTACAGTATTGTACACCTTAAAAAGGTCTACAAAAAAGTCCGCGATGGTATATGTCTATCTCTTAGGGATAACCCACAATAATCATTTTTTATCCTTTACTTTTACGAGAAATAATGGCTTATTTACGAAGCGATTTTAAGCAATACAGCATTAATCCTTATCCAATTAAGTACCTTAAATACATTGTGAATTTAATATAGATAAATATGGTCCTTTACAGCATGTAATTTAAATGAATATTTTCGAAGATATTACAGATTTAAAATGCAGGGACATAGCGGTTCCTGCGGTACCGGCCGCGGCGGCGCGTGCTGGCATTCTTGAAATACCTGTACTTAGTATCAGTATTGCACCCGTGCGAAGCCGGGGCGGGTCGCTAGTAATATTATAAATTCGAAAATAACTCTGTCTGCATGCCTGCCTTTTGACGCCTAAATCACATAACAGATTTCGATATAATTTGGCGAGGAGATAGAAGGCATTCTGGGGAAGGACATATGCTTATCCCGGTAACATGGTTTCGTGGGATAATTACCGACACCCATGCGGACGAAGTTAGTACTTTATCTAATATTAAACGAAATCGAAATCAATTTATTTAAATTATATTTCAACTAGATATTTTTTTTGTTTTTTTCATCATCTATTATTTATTTTTAAATACCTTATGTTGAGCTACAGACGCTAAAAGTTATTAGACAACCTCCTAATTCAAAATTTGTTAAATCACTTTTATTATTATTATCATGCCACGTATCGAACTGCTAGAGGGTGGAGACCTGAGGGGTGATTCTCGTAATTTTGAGAAACGTTCACAGTCAGAACACCAATTCTCGTAATTTAAAACGTTGAAAATCTAGTAAAAAAATCCTCGAATTTCCCTACATTTTGACATATGTTTGTCGCCGAGATGAGACTGTGAATAGATTTTGAACGTTTTAAATTACGAGAATTGGCCTTCTGGTGATCTGGAACACAGGCCTTTAAAGCCTAGCTTAGACACCAGTCTCCCACAGTAAACTAAACCAAATAACATAGGTATATCATAAGTGTTACAATGTCTGCAATTTTATTGTGGTGAGAAAATAAATACTTATTATTATTATTCAATATTATGGCTTCCACCTACAATGTCCTTATTCCCGTACATAACCTGACATAGTCCGGTCTCATTGACGACCTCTAATGTAAAGCCTCCGTGAGAAACTAAGGTACATTATTTTGTAAAAAGATAAATAGAATGAGTTAGATTCCGCGCAGGCGCAGCTTCTGTTTTGCAGTTATTGAGTCATTATGATGGCGGTATACACATAAGCAAACCACTCGGAAAACCGCTTTTTTGACCGTCGCCCGTCATAAATAAATAATGGTTAAACTAGGCATTATTGCTTATAGTCAGTTCTTATTGACTTCGGTAATGGAGGTATTAGCAACACAAATACGGTTTGATGGATCGACGCCCTGAATATGGTCATAGATGATGCGGAAGACGAAGAAACGCGTGTTGTGGCGAATCTTTTGACTCAACTATGATTTATTTTCAATTATACAACTTTAGCTTTATTTACAAAACCTTCCTAAATAATACCTAATGTGCGCTTATACAATTTCTAAAGTGATATATTATTGTAGACGTCCACGTCAATGTCCATGAAATGTATGGAAATACGTTACCCTGAATGAAAACTTAAAAGCGTCTTCATAATTATATTACTATTTATTGTATCTATCTATGTACTTATTCTTGTATTTTATAGTCATTTCCTAGATATTTATCCCATATGTTGCACTTGCCATGTTTTGTCTCTGCATCACCCTAAGGTTTACTGGTAGGAAATGCCTCGGGCATTAAGTCCGCCTTTGTACAGTATTTTTTTTTTTACTTGTGCATAAAGTTTTAATAAGTAAATTATTATTTTCAATACAAATTACTTCCCTGTGATAACGTGATGCCGTGACAAGGACGTCCACCATAATATCATCAGAAATTATCAGTCAGACGTCTAACAAAAGTCACTTTATCAAACTGTGTACCAGCTATGCTGTACTATCCCCCTAAAGCCTTAGTACAAGTACTTACGCCATAATTATAGTGTTATGGTCCTATATGGTCGGTCCATAGTGTCCAAGCACCCAATTGTTAGGACTGTAATGCCCGTTTTCACTAACAGTAAGCGGCACCTAAATAAAAGCGCGCTGTTGGATTTTCAACGCTCGGCTAAGCGCCGAAAATTGAAAATCCAAGAGCTCGGTTTTATTTAGGCATTCATCGACTAGTGTTAGTATGTAGGCGTCCGCCATACGTCGGGGACTTGGGCGGGTGCCGTGCGTCGGTCAAATGGTTATTGTTGCATTCTGCGTACGCGCATAATGTTACGTCGCTTCGTTGTCCGCTACTGCCTCGTGTAGGCGACTTCCGTGTCGGTTTATATTAGAGGTTATATTGTTAATAATGATTTAGTGGACATAAGTTAAGTTGAGATAGTTATGGTGAAGCTTGCACACCCTAGCGAGATTTGTACTGACAGTTAAGATGAAAATTCCGCGAAAAACGAAGGATTTCATTTCTCAGGGCCGCATGTCACACATGGCAAAAGGTTCATCTATTTAAGCTCTTATATCTATATCTATACTAATAATAAAGCTGAACAGCTTGTTTGTTTGAACGCGTTAATCTCTGAAACTACTAGTCGATTTTGAAAATATTTTTGCATTTGGTAGCCCAATTCTCGAGGAAGGCTATATAGGCTAACATCTTCATCTAAACATCACGGTGACATCTTTAGGAGCCTAGCAAAAATAAAAAAGTAAGGAAGAACGTTAAGCGAAAACGAAGAAGGTAATAGCAAGAGCACTGGCAGGCAATGCGATGCGATGGACCAAGAAATTTAAAAACAGAAAATATTGCCCAGCGAATGCATCTCTCATTATTTCCTCATACGGAGAAGTTCGTGTCTATTAAATTAGAACCATCGCACTTAATCAAATACCTACTCAAATATTTCATTCATCCACAATAAACCAAATAAAGATGTTTCGTGTTTGTCGAACACTCCACATGCAGGCCACATACCGTAACGCTAATAAACACGAATACGTATCTACAATGTATGGATTTCGTGCAAACTTCAATAAAAACTCTCCGTCAACTTTTAGAAAACTTGCTTTGTAAACTGAACCCCTTGAGAAAGTCAACGAGGCAGAATGAAGTGTTGTCTGTGCGTAAGTAGAAAAACAAAGTTGAGTGACCACAGGAGGGCAGGCACCCGACCCCGGGGTGATACCGTTTACATTAAAACTAATAATCGTACACTAGAAGGTTCTCATAGACGGTTTTATGAGTCAGCTACTGGCTTGCGTTTGAATTCTCAATTAAGAGCCTACACTACCTCAGCTAAAATTCACTCTTTATCTCGCTCGCACGATACTGCTCGCGGACTGAGTGAGAGCGAGACAGAGTGCGGTGCTAGGCGGCAGGCAGCGCCAATAGTTTAGGTATTTGCTTTTCACGGTGAAAATAATGGTAATTAAAAAAAAGTAAATAACATAAGACCTGCTTTATAATTAGTTCGGTTAGTATACAAAGTTTCATGATCTAATTTGAAGTATTTTTTGAATACCAGCGGTTTATTGTTCGGTTTGGAGGTAAGTTTGGAATTTTTTTCTATCGAGAAAATTTTATGAAATCTTGTTTTCGTCTAACATAAGACCTAACATTAGTCCTCAAGTTTACCATAATATTTATTTCAAAATGAATGCTGCAGTATTTTCGACATAACGGAGGATCATGCTAAGCCATTTGAGGTAGTATAGGCCCTTAACTGCTATTAGAAATTATTAGTATGTTTGGTCACTCAGGCAGACTTGCTTTTTGTTTATTTATTCTTTGTAGTGTCGTGTTGAAGTAAATGATATGTTACAAAGAACACAAATAAATTAGAATAGGGGCAGATACACGTAAGGGTACAAACAACACTAGACAGATTAGATCTTCTTGCATCCAGTTACTTTCTGTTTTAGGTACTTAACCAGAATCTCTGACTGGTTAGTGTCTTCTGAGAATCCCAATAATCACTTCTGGATTTCCTTGAAATACGGTATCTAATAATAAACCCGTTATACTCTCGCTCACTTACACGGAAAAGAAAATCTAAATAACAAAATATATGGCAGACCTGCTAGTTTGCTACTGCTGCAGAATTAACCATACACAGAAAATACCTAGAAACTGTCATTGGACATGACAGAAATAGAATCCTATTAACTTTTTACATCTGTATTTTGTCTATAAAAACATAATTAGTGACTCTACGTTGGAGTTATAAAATATTATTATATGAACATCACATATCTGGGTAAAATTGTAAAATGAAAATTACGTGTTTAACGGTTTGTTTGATAATGGTAATCGTCAGCTATCGACTTAATCGGGAAGCTCAGAAGCTGATGTTTATGATTATAGTTGAGACAACACTAGGTGGCTAGGCGAATGAGTATGCAAATTGAATATTGCCTGACCCAGACTTGAAAAATCTAACTTTAGCATAATCAGTCGTCCTTAACACAGCTATACATAGAAGAGGAAATTACCAGATCATTACCGGAGAAAACACGTCATTCCTAATAAGTACAGAATTTTTCTTCTACCATAAATAGACGACAAATTCCACAAAGCAGACAAACTATTTTTAGTTTCTAATCCAAGAAAAAGTCGGAACAACTTGAACTATGCGACCTTACAATTGCAGCCAACTGAATGCACCACTGCACGCCTTATCATTTTATTGATCTTCAGCTGCAGATAAGCCTTTCACTGGTGAAAGTGCTTTTATTAGCAGAATCTAGATTCTTGCGTAACAAGACGAAAAAGTTGTGGAAATTACCTTGTCGGTGGTTGTACATGTCTGATTAAGAATTAAAGACGTTAGGTAGGTTCGTTTCGCGGCAATGTATTATGAATACCTACACTGTCTAGCCAATTGACAGGCATTGTGTCGGGAAACAAGATCGATTTCTCGAGCCGACGAAATAACGAGTGAACTTTTTTCCGAATTAGAATAAAACCATCGTAAACAGTTTCGTATTGGAGTTTAATGACGCTTTTCACTATTTCTCTTTGTAGTAAAGTTTACGTGTTGTTAAATGTTAAATGGTTCAGTTGTTGTTTGTTTGTTTACGTTCAGACTAGATGTAAACAAACTTCACCGTTGATTTACTTTGACATTTCTTCTATACTGTGTACCTAATCAAATTTTCTGTGATGTATTTATATAAACGAAGCCAAACTAGTTTTTTGTAAAAATTACATTTTCAGTTTTCTTAACATAAACTTGATTACATCAGCATAATATCATTAAACAGAAATATTGTAGACATGAATCTATCAAAACAGGATCTAATTTTAAACCAATTGGCTCGTTTACTGATAACAATCGATCGGATCAAGATCTACTCGATACGTGTATTCATGAACGCAGCGAAAGCTATCTGGCTACCGAACGAGTAGATCTAGTTTCAAATCGATTACGTTAAATCGATTTAATTGTGTTTGATGCCGGTCTCGTGGCCGCGTGTTAATGATATACAAACGGACCTGATGAAGCAATTAAATGGCAACTGCAAATTAAAAATAAAAATAACGTTGACTTTCTTTTTAATCTTCTCACTGTAATTAGATAGACGGAGTTTCGTTGATATTTATTTAGTTATTTAATTAATTCTTGATTTAATTTCGTCTTCTTAATTAATTTTAGAACTGCTTTATGTAAAGTCTTTTGTCTATAATTTCATCTTATGTCTAGCCTTTTCACAACTATTTTTGGGGTCGCCTTCCAGTTAACCAGTTAACCTTCCAGTAACCGGATGCAGCTGAATAATACCAGTCTTTTACATGGAGCGACTGATATGCTTGCTTGTAATTTATCAATATTACTAATATACATATAACGGTTGAATTTTTGTATAGCTTAAAAGCATGTTTTCAGTTATAAATCCAGAGAATAGCCAAAGCTCCAAATTAACCCTAAAGCTCCCAAGACCACACACGTGCGACTTGACATAAAACTTTGCTTGGCGTAAAACTCCATCATTTCAAATTACATAAAAAGGCTAATTTCTGGAATCAATTCTATTAGTACCGGCAATCAAATGAGTTGGCAAAGTGACCACGGGGGACCGGACGCACGGACCGCACGTGCGTGTGCTGCTGATTTGTATACTTTGGTCCTTCGAGTCGGATCCATGACGTAATTCTTCATTGCTTTAATTTAACTGAAGATAATGTAAAAAATAGCGATGGAAGGCCAGCGTACGATGGAATTGCCCTATGAGGTATCATTACTGAAGATTAGCTAAATCAGGTGTATAGTACTCGCAAACGCCGTGCGTGTATGACCAGATGTATGAACGTAAACGAGGCCAAAGGCGTAGGTATGATAGGCGTGAGTTTATGTAATTAGCTAAATTAAGCGATGGAAGCCAGCGTAAGATCGAATCCATATAAGGCATATTCTGCATTTCTGCATAATATGCTCTGGGTATACCTACCATTGGGTCTAAGGATAAAACTGCCAAATGTATTGCACAAACTTTAATTTTAACATGACGCCCTGAAGATGAACTCTACCCTTCTACCCACACCAAAATTCTAGACAATGATATCAAAAAGCTAGTAAATGAAGACTAATAACTGGCACGAAACTATACATTAAAGTGTCAGTGATATCAGACACATAAAGCACGGCACAACGCTGCTATCAGCTGCGCGGATCAGGACAATAACAGAGGTAGACTTCATAAAGTACACGGTATCTTGTGGCGCATCTAATTCATTTGCTGTATTAGTGCTATCATTTGTACGGTTATAGACTTAGTTTTAAGTTATTTGAAACTTATTAGCTTTAACACATGATTACTGTTTAGCTATATCTAAAGGGCATCTTTCAAAAAAACAAAAGCTTGAACTGTTAAGTGACCTGTTCTTAATACGATAAATGAAAACATCGTGAGGAAACCGGCATGTCCTAGAACTAATTTCGGGTTGGTGATAACATGTGACGCGGCTTGTGTCCCAGCTGTGGGAACATTTATAGGCGGATAATGCATATTATGCTAAGTGATCTTTGGCCGTGCAAGATACTATAGTCATGTTTATATTTTCTTCCTATAAATAGAAGTTCAGTAATTTGGAGCTTTCAAGTGAACGTTTAAGCGTGTATGAAACTGCAGCGGTACTTTCACTTTCTTGTTATAAGTCGAAGTTTAGGGCTTAATTAGTCAATTAAGAAGGAAAGTAAATCTTTCCTTCACTCAGTAATCATAGCACATAAACATCGTCTATTACAGGCCCCTCAGTCCAAGCCCAAGAAATAACCTTTATCTAAGTAGCTACACTGTACTTTAACTAAGCTAATAAGTTAACCGCGTTTCATATCAGGTGTGATTGACCCATCTGTGCTAAACAAGAACATTGCTTAGATACTAGTTAGCAAACTGGCTTTACCAAGTATTGACAAGTAACTTGACTCTACTAGATTATAATGCGGGTGAGCCTGAACGAAGAAATCTAGCGGCGCGGGCGCAATCAATGCAACTTGCTTTAAGAAAAAATAAGGGATATCGGCTTGATGTGAATACTTGGGTGCACTGGTTTTTAAGAGGGTTTAGCTTGTTAACGCGCCAAGTTACATTCTTGGAAAGGAAACTAGGAATTATCATGTCGATCATATTATAGGTAGCGCTGTTAAATCTGACTGAGACATGATATATGTAGTGGCAAATAGGATTGTAATACAAATATTCGAATGGTTCTATGAAACTTATGAAATCCCCATGAAACTCTCTACATCAAATATTTTAATTCAGAACTAAAGTAAAACTGTTTTATTGAGTAAACATGTATGGAATCAGTCCTATACAGTCTTAACAACGATAACTGTTTGATTGAGCCTGCCAACATCAACCACCTGCAGGAGCTGTAACAAAACCAAATCTATGTCATTTCAAAAACCAAATTCATTAATTACAAAATACTTACCACTATAGTCACATAATCCGTGTGTTTTCATCAATAAGTTAATCTATGGGCCACACAATACAACCGCGCGATCACACCGCGGCTGCGCGTGATTAAATGCAATTGGTATGCGCATTCACGACAATGCAGCGCCATTAACAGACCCCCAACAAGCGCACGATGAACAGGCCAATAATAGGGCTGAAGCAATTATCATTTATCGTTACTTAATAAAGCACACGATACTAGTAAAGTGTAATCGACTCTTGGAAAGCTGTGATCTAAAAATGCCTGGAAAAGTGTTGAATGGAAATTGAAAGTGACTCATGAAGACAACTTGATGTTGCTTTGATGCATCTAGACAAAATCAAACTGGTTGCTAATAAAATAGATTTTTTATGACATTGTTTTTTTATATTCTGTGACTACTGTAACTCTACTTTGACAATGTTTGTAAATATGTGAGCACCATGTATCTATCACATAAGTAATTGATTTACCTGTCAGTTGTGTTTACTTGTGATTTACCTGTCATTTGTTGTGTCAGCTTTATTTTTTATTCTTTTTACCTTTTTATTAGAGTAATTTTACATATAAATATATAATCAATGTAAAAAAAATCCTTAAAAAAACATTAACCTTGTAAAACATTTTAAAAGAGTAGCGATGGAGTTTCTTGCCCATCTTTCTCCATACGAAACTACCTTTTGGAACGGGCGACTAGAATCAATTATATTTTATGTAAATTTTGACGTTCAAAACTGCCTTTTATGTGCCTATTTGAAATAAATGATTTGAATTTGACTTTGAAGAGATTGCTTTATCCAGAGCTTACAGAAATAAGTTAAGTTTTTGCATCAACTGGAATAACTCGGCCTCAGTGAAATAACAAAAAATTTCTAATACCAATTTCTAGAGACATTTCATAAATTGCTATTGCAAAATCACGCTCAAAAATCCTTACACGTCATGCACTAAGGGTAAACAACTGCCCATGAGAGGCTGCAACAAAGCTCCATTCTCAATGAATCACCGGGCAATTTGTGGGAAATGATCGGAATCGCCGACCGGTCCACAATACGGCTGACGCATATGGCTAATATGTAGGTAAACTGGATCGTAATGATGTGCGATATTGTGGAGCCAAGGTACTAAAGAGCAAAGGAATGCTTGCTCGTGAAAAGTGTCAAGTTGTTGGCGGTAAATGTACATAAAAACAAAATACTGGCTAGAAAACTTAATTGTGGACATGAACAAGAAGGTTTTATTAGCCGAAAGCAACCTCTAACCTCAATGGATGTGGAAAAAGTGCCGTCCGCATCGAGAAATCTCACGACAACTTAAAGAAAATCTAAAAGTTAGCCGCCACTTTTAAATTAGAAAATAAAGCTAGAACTTCACTTCCTGATTGGCTGGAACGTCGTGTACTTTACGATGGGTACACGTCTAGTTGACCCACTGAGGGATGATTAAGTCAGGTTCACACATTACGCAGGAGGTATTTGGCTTGTCGGCCATATGTACATTTGCGGCCTCGCGCTAAGTGGGCTCGGTCATATGGCGACGTTCCCGCTAGGTCTGCGGTCGCCGACCTCGCCGCCGGTTTGGCCCTGTCCTTATGTCACCAACTTGAAAATGCTGAAACCAGTTGCTTTCGTCACACTCATGATAATGTTATTCGGAATCGGACAAATTCGTGTGTGTTCGACAAATCGTGATCGAGCGGTTGGGAATAACATTCCTTACGGATTTTGGAATGAAGAAGATTTAAATTACGATTATCTTGAAAATTATGATTTACTTAGTATTTGGTACTTACAGTGTTTAACAAAATAGATTTATTAAGAGAAAAAGTAAAAATTAGCAAAGGATCACTTAAGACAAAATTGAAAAACATTATACACGATAGCAAACAGAACTAAATACATTGTGTATGAACCATAACAGTATAATATTTAAGTAATAGTTATCTAATGTGATGGTGCATTGTTATTTAAAAGAGCGCCTCTCGCCATCAAACGTAAAAGTTTGGCGAGTTTAGAATTAAATAACACCTCTGTACTAAAATATAATAAAATTAAATAAAATAAAAAAAATTAAAAATATCTACGTATTAACAAATTAAATATTTAAAAACTTCATAAAACAACATGATTAGTATCAAATGCCAATTGTTTTGAAATTATTCGATGACCATTAGTTAGTACACACGCCAGCACATCAAGCTACTACAATCTGTCTTTCTTTAATAGATTTTCAACTTATCGCTAAACTATTAGGTTCAAGGTTTATTGAGAAAATTTTACAGTTTTGGGTAGCTTGATGTGCTGCCGTCTGTACCTAACGCATTTTCATACACATGAACCGGCGGGGTGATTGCGTAACACACTATTAGTAGCAATGGGTTTCATTTTGACAGATTAACAACGTTCATTGCGTTTTTTACATTGTTGAGCAGACACATTTTTCCAACATATGAAGCAATGGATTAGCAATATGCTTCAAAATTATTCAAATTGACATCGATAGTGTGTTTCGCAATTAGGGTGCTGTCCCATGAAGGTATTGCACACAATCATTACGTTGAGTACAATGATAAGGTAGGAGTTGATTAAGATCTAGGACATACCTACTAGGTCATCAGTATCAGTGACTGGATTTGTATAGAATTCAAAGAATGCTATCAAAATTTCATACAATACATACCTATCATGTATCCCTGTTGTAATATCTTGTGTGGTATTCTGGTATCGCGTATCGATCGCATTCCTACAGAGGAGATCGACAAAGTGAGAGTTTCTGAAAATTCTTCGACACGCTTGCACGGTCTACCTTTGCGATCTTTTATAAATAAATACTATTCGTATTTATTGCAATATTCCTAATAAGTCTGTCAAAGAATCTCCCCTCATCTAAAGAGCATTTGTACAATGTCTAACTTTTTATGACATTGCGTTTCCACAAACAATTTTGCTGCTGAATAAGCTGAATTACTTACTGCTAAAGAAGAAAAGTCCCACAAACAGTTTACACTGCATTGCTGAAATTATTGGCAGAGCACAAAAACAACAATCTTATAAAAATCAGAGACTCACCGATTAAATTGTAAAATGCTCCATCGATTCCATGCGGAACGGGACACATATTTCATAAGACAATTCAATTGCTGCCGATGACACATTGCACGCTCTCACGACAAACGCCCCATCAATTAGCTCTTAACAATTTTGAAGATAGGAAGCTATGCCATTCGTTCACGCAACGCAGAGCACTAAGAAAATTCAAGTAATGCCAGAGGATACTTCTCTCCTCAAAGAAATGACAAATGCGAATGTGTAGGGATGAAAAACGGATCCTCCCGCCTACAGCATAAAATTATTTTAAAAAAAGACAAACAAGTTCACTGACCACATTCGAATTTTGAATGTAATTAAAGCATTTGGTGTGCGAATTTGAATTTACAATGAAGCAGTGGTTTTGTTGTTTTCTGCGATTTAAATATGAAACTCGTTATTTTTTTCTAGTGACTGCACTTGACTTTGTCGTTCCGGTAGTGTGCCATATAGATTGTCCACTTCCTTGCTAAAACCAAATGCTTCATGATATCCATGCTGAACTACTCATTCATATTGTTATCATACTTCTCAACCAAAAACCATCCTTAAAGACGATGACATTATCCCACATAAATAAATTAAGGCTAATATTGCTACTACATTGTCTGTAGACCAATAATAACAAACCAACAAGACAGCTAACTGGCCCGCGTGTCAGATCAGTGCACGACTCGCCTAAAATGTGTTCATCGGTGATCGGTATAGTCGACTACAGACTTAGTAATATGTTTTAGGCATTGATATATATGTTACACTAGATTAGCAATTACCGCACCAAGGCGTTGCCACTAGGCTGATGGCTACAGCCATCAGCGTAGCTAACGTCAGTTCAGTGCTCTGTGTGACGCCAACCGAAGTCAACCGAGTGACATGAGACAAAAAATATCGCGAAAGAGTGCGATTCAAGATCACAAAAACATAATAAATTAACCGGAATTACTTTCCACACGTAAATTAATTGTCTCTGTGTTTATATCAACGTAAAAACGCAATAAAATGTTGAATTTTGTAAATTGGGTTCAGTGTTACCACTAAAAACTTAGTTTTAGTTTCCCACATTAGTGGGAGTTTTTAATTTATGAAATAAGTGATTTTAAATATTTTTTAATAATACCAACGTAGCCGGGTGCCTAAAGATGCAGCACGCCGTGAAAAATGGGTGGAAATAATCCGATTGCTGAGAAAAGAGACTGACTGGCTACCTACTAAATCATTCAATTTCATTATTAATAAAGAAAAAATATTCAAAAAGAAAATATCTTAGTTATTTTCATTATTTATAAACTTCTATTACACATCCATTATGAAATACATAATTCAAATATTTTAAAAATAATCTAACTTAACCTAAAACGCTTTTTATGGCTTAAAATATTGGGTAAAATTTCGCATGGGTAGGCAACCCCATCCCGTCATTGTATGTTTATATTGTGGTCTTTGTCTAATCTAAGCGACGGTAGTATTCTTACGACGCGTGTAAGTGAGGCAGATATATGTTTACTTTTAAATGTTTAGTGGTTTCAAAGCTACGTCGTCGCGTTTATAAAGTGGCTACACTTTTTTGACACATTTTATTGAGGTTTGCTTCTCTAGTTATATACCTCAATGGTTTTAGGCTACAGGATTACCCCATGCAAGTGAGAACTTTTCATTCTGAATGCCTTTGCCGGAAAATGTTTTATGGAAAATGCGTAAAAAAATTAAAAAGTTGCTACAGGTATGAATGGAATGCTGGAAAATTCACAGTAGGTATGATCTCAGTCGCAATCTGTCAAAAATGCCTCTACTTTCCCTACACTTTTGACAAGTTTTTGATATTTGTTTGTCGCCGAGATGAGACTGCGACTAGATTTTGAATGTTTTAAATTACGAGAATTAGCCTTCAGATATGTAAGTACCTAATTGTGAATTATTATCAGAATTTTATTTAAAATAATAAATACCAGAAAAAGTTAATTCGTTGAAAGGAGACTACCTAGTCTATAGAATAGAAGATCTATCAAATACAGGTTGCAAAGTTTGCAGAAGCATACCAAGTAGCAGAAGTTATGCCATGCAATTTGTTATCCATAAATACTTTCTTAGTTAGTGTATTAAACTCCCGTAAATGTGGAATACCGTCTCGTTATTGTAAAAGATTAATATTTATCGGCTTAATGTCATGCATGCACTCATGACTAAGCATAAGTAAGGTGTATTTTATATATTCCGTTATAAATTGTGAATTCGTGACCTATATCCCAACCGGTAAATAAACCTGTTCACGTTATCTAAATCACTATAATTCGCAACTGGTTTAGTGGATTTTTAGATGAAGCGTAGTGAATCATAAGCACCATTCCTTTCCCGGTAGGTTTATTTAAAAAAAGTGTGATTAGCTTTGTCGGTCTGTGATTGAGAGATTAATTCAGTGATCAAATTGATTGTAACAGTCACACCCGTGGTCACACGTAAAAACGTGTAGAGACGCCTCAAGCTACCCGAAACTGTCACATTTCCCCATACAACTTTGAACCTTATTCTTTAGCGATAAAGTTGAAAATATATTAAAGAAATTTGACAGATTGTAGTAGCTTGATATGCTGGCGTCTGTACAAATCACTTATTTTAAATTTTTCTAATTTAAAAAAGTAGATTCCATCGTGTATCGTAGTTATGCCATGGAATTAGTAAGTAGGTACTTACCTACTTTACGCAAGCGCATTCAAAATAGTACAAATAGACATGAAGCTAAACTTTTCTATTGTAAGTAGAAGCTATATTTCAAATTGAGCGTAAACAAAATAGTAAAGTAACCGTTTAGACGTGAGTGGTGTGCTGCATTTGGCACGTAGCGCTAACCGTCGCGCCGCGAATGCAAGTCTGTATCGAATCCAATGAAATGTAACATCGATCGAGTAGATTCAATGAATCATTCAGTAGTTAGAGGAACTCGACTAACTGTTACGCTCTTAAATTAAATATAATTAAGATAATTGTTGACGAAAGTGAAGTTTTTGTTCGGAATGAGATTTTTCTGCGTCCAACTTCAAACAGTGAACATACTTCGGAAAATATTTGATTGTTTCGAGACATGCAACAGTTTTCAATCATACCTTAAAAAAAAATAAAAACAAACCCGTCCCTTTATTAAAAAAATAATAATAACCTACCTACCATGTTTATCGGAACCAGTCTATACTTTACTGAAAAATAAATCAATTTCCTACAAGTTTACTAGTGTAGGTACACTATAAAAATATCGAAATGTTGTTTATGATCTGCTGTTCTATTTTTAAACCAATAAAAAATAAAATAATGTATATAATGGCGACAGCGTATAACTGCATAATTATGCGACATGACATGATAGGTGGCTCATTAAAATTTAAATATTAGCATAACTTATTTGTTCTCAGACTATGGCACAACAGCACATAGCGGGTTATTATCTATATACCTGTCAATTAGGAGATATCATAAAGTAGATACAATAGTAGTTTTTTTAATTATGGATTTAAGGAGTAGGTATGGTAAACAATATGAAACGAAGGATCGCTGCCATACCGCTGCATACAAGCTGCAGGTTTCTTTCGGATGTATTTTTCGCCTACAGATGGCGCGACGGATTCTAGGCATAATGGACTTTTACAGAGATGAACTATTTGTCCGGGTTAGGACCAATATAAACGGGGTAACCCTGAACTATGCCATTATGAAAAGATAGGTAATTATTGAACTTTCAGATTTTGCTTTTACAATTGCCTCCGAGTAATTAAAATCACTGCACTAATGTATGATGTGAGAGAAACGATAAAATGTAGAACGAACACAGTTCTTCTTTGAGGCTATTACACACATCAAAAGTGTCTAGGGATCAACATATATTTTTGCAATAACTTTTCTCCTGATTGATATTAATTAAAATATTCTTTAAGGATTCATCAAATAAAGTGTTTTCGTTTGTCACAGTAACGATAAACCAAGTCACCTTTGCATTAATAAAGAAATTTGCCATTTTCCTAATAAAGGGATTTTTGACATTTGAACCACTAACACAAAAGTTCGAAAAAAAGACTGAAATAACAGTTTTCTCTAAAATTTTATTGGGTAACTTAAACAATTAATAATCCGTGTTTCTACCGCGAACACTAACAACACAAGAACATCGGTTTGGCATACTCAAAATGAGTTCATCCAAATCACGCTGTGGAATGGCCGCCCATGTTCGTTGCAACAACAAAAAAAAGGCTTCTTGCGACTGGATACCCTCCATATTCGGCAGAGCTCTTCTCTGTAGCATATCCCATGCATGCTCAATCGGGTTCAAGTCTGGCGACTGAGCAGGCCAGGGCAGGACATTGATGTTAGCTGCGGCGAGAGTCTGTCTTACAACTCTTGCGGTGTGCGGTCGTGCATTATCATGCATTAACTGAAATAAGGGACCGATTTGCACTTGTAGAGGAACGATGACGTCTGATACAATCGTCTCAGCATAAATTTGAGCGTTGAGGTTGCCTCTGATCCAAATCAACTCAGTTCTTCCGCCGATCCAAATACCCGCCCATACCATGATGGTTCCACCACTATAAGGATGGACTTCCTGGCAGGATTTTAATCGCTGTTGGCGTCCAGGGGTTCTCCAGTGTCGTATACGTCTTGTATCCGGTCTCATACCAAAACGAGACTCATCAGAAAAGCACACGAAACGCCATTGTTCTTCTGCCCAATTTCTGTGTTCAAGAGCCCATTGATATCGAATCCTACGATTGTGCATTGCTATAGGTGGTACCCGTAGCGGTCTTCGGGAATGAAGGTTCACTTCATGCAAGCGGTTTCTGACTGTTTGGTCGCTAATTAAGTTCCCTGAAGAGTGATGAAGCCTCACGGCTAACATCATGGCGGTTATTGTTGGAGCTCTTCGAGTTAAGATTTGAATGTATCGGTCTTGTCTCCGTGTGGTGCAGCGATACCGTCCTCCATGGCGCTCAGCCACGGTACCAGTGCTTCGGTAACGTGTCCAAAGTCGACTGATAACACTCTGACTTGTATTCAGAGCTAAAGCCACAGTACGTTGCCGGGAACCAGCTTCTATCATTCCCACGGCTCTGAGCATTTCTTCCCTGCTTAAATGACGTCGCCGCTCCATAATAACGTTGGTTTTAATCAGTAGTAGGGAAACAGTAGCACTAATAATGTCTTCAATGCGTTGTATGTTTTTATAGGGAAAATATTGACAGCTGATTTTCATCTTTTACTCGAATTTGATTCACAGTTCCTGATTCAAATTATGAAATGCACCAAAAAGGATCCATATAAATTTATAAAATCATAAATTTATTACAAAGCCACATCTCAATCTCAAGAAATCCGCATAAAAATGCTTGATCCCTAGACACTTTTGATGTGTGTATTTATTAAGTTAATATATTCTATTAGGAGGCTATTATGTTTCATTGCGTAAATTGTTCAAAAGCAGTCACTGCAACGCGGAAATTTCAAAGGAACAGTAATAAAATTAAACACGTTAATTTAGTATTATGGCTGTAATATTCTCTGTAGGTGAAATTACAAACGGAGACCCGCAGTAGCAGGAGGTACGCACGGCTGCACATCAAGCTATACATTTCCAGTTTTAGCTGACCTCGCATTGTATAGGTTTTTCGTACAATCAGAAGTCGACTTATACTGGTTATGTATAGCTAGATATGTAGCCATGTTTACCTATCCAGCAATAATACGAATACTTCAGATATACAGGAAAAACAAGGACATAAAATATTTTTACGAGCAAGACTTCATTCTTATCTCAATTAAATATGCCTGGATTACGAGCTAGGTCTGTGGCATTCGCCGACGTACCTAAGTGATAGACCGGGATGGCTGCGCAGAAGAACGGTAGGATGACTCGCGGACCGCCTAAAGCCAATTAGATATAAATAAACAAATTTAAATGTGCGAAGGGAGCAATTAACATGGCAGAACCGGTTGAGTGCCCACACGGTATTTATAAAAAGCTATTTCGAGAACGAAGTACCACGGAATAGGTCGGACAAGGACTCTCGGTACTAAACATAATCGAAAAGTTTCTCAAAACACTCCTATAATCATGGTAATGGCCCCGATTATGTTGTTCACAAACTAAACTAAATTTAAGTTCAGTGCATCTTTTTCTTTCTATTTCATTAAAAAAAGGACAGAAGACAAATATTAGTTTAGTCCTGTCAAATTAGTCAGCGCCTGACGTAGGCCCCTATTCTGTTGTTCACAAACTAAATTAAATTTAAGTTCAGTGCATCTTTTTCTTTCTATTTCATTAAGAAAAGGATAGAAGTTAAATAAGTATTAGTACTAAACTAATACTTATTTAACTTCTATCCTTTTCAAATTAGCTGTCAAATTAGATAATCCATAGACAAGTTTAGACGTGATTAAAAAATTGGCTACTAAAAATACGTCAATTTACGTCAGGCGCTAACTAATTTGACAGGACTAAACTAATATTTATCTTCTGTCCTTTTCATAATGAAATAGAAAGAAAAACATGCACTAAACTTAAATTTAATTTAGTTTGTGAACAACAGAATCGGGGCCAGTATGCGTCTAACTAAACCATCCGTTCTCGAAGCTTGTCAATATTACCTTGAAGATTGAATAAACTAGAAAACCTGTGATAAGGGTGCCGGAGGCTGTTATAAGTCTTCTACACCGACTGCACCTGAATTATCGGTACAACACAGGGCCGGCGTCAGGGCGGGGTTCGGGTGCATCGCAGGCGCCGTCATAAAATACTCTGAAAACATTTTTACTCACTTTTTTTGCATAAAATATTAATTTTAATAACCGATAATAAATGGGCATTGGTGGAAATTAATAATTTTGAAGTAGCAAAGCGGTCCTCCGAAGCTTAGCCTCGGGCCCTCCCTTTACATGTTCCTGAGATAAATATGGTTTATATCATTTATGTATTTCTTAATACAGGATATTCTTTATTGATGGCTACTCCTGAAGGTATTAATCTAATTATTGATGAATTCACTAGACCTTGCCTCTGGCGTTTTCTGCTTACCAGAATGCGCGAAAGACCTGTTAAATTAATTTTATAGTATTTAATAGACATTATGGCTGTGTGATATTTTACCTACAAATATTTAACAAGATTTTGCACAGTTTCTTTAAACTATATCTAGCCATCTACTATAGCTAGCCGCTAAAGAAATTACCTGAATTAAATATTGTTACCCTGAACATACTTTGTACTACACGGCATTCCTACTGATTTATTGTGTTGAACTAAGATTTCTTCCGCTGTTCGGTGCCTAGATTATCTCTGGCTATTTTTATAATGCCTTACACTGCGTGTGGGTGTTAAGATTGAGTGCTAATTGGTGTCCAGTGTTGCCCTCTAAGCAATAGATGGAATCTTTACCGAAGAGGTTGTATCGCATTTTTATGCAAATACAACTGGCCAGTAATAAATAAGAAGTGCTTGTGAGATAACTTTTCTTGATAGTCACGTAGGCGGTAGTGTGACAATTAAGTGAATGATAATAATACTCAATTTAATAGCTCTCCTGTAAGTGCACGAGAAAAGTACATTTGTTTAGTTAAATTATGCGTTAAATTAACATTGGATTTATTGATCAGTAGTCGTTGTAAAAATGTAGAGTTTATATCTGTTTCTTATTGACTTTTATTTAATGCTTATCCCTACTATGAGTCGATAATAATTATTTAGTTATATCCTTTTTGTTTATTGCATACGAGTAAGACAGCTATTAAATAAAATAATGCTAATGGGAATCATTATTCTTTTTAATTTATTTCATTTGTAGTTTCTACACTAAACAAACTAGATACGGTTTCTTTCCACTTTAATTCTGGAGGTGTTATCTATCTCAGTCAGCAATACTTTATTTCACTACTAAATCTCTAGTCTTAATTGAATGCGAAGTGAATAACAGGTTTCAGTTTCTCGCGTCTTCTGATTTACACACAACTTCTTAACGCGTATTTTTTGCGTATAAAAAGATCACTACATTTGAGAATCAATTACTGTCATTCATTCGTTCTTGTTCGCGGGCGCCTTGAATTACTCTCAACTCTTACAAACATGGGGATAGACAACAATTCCTTGCAAGTTTCTGTTTTACGAGAACTTATAAGGCAATTACAAGCCATTGTGGAGACACGACGAGTCAATCTTGAGCCACTGCGCGATCGACTGTCGTGAGAAAGGCAGAATACAGAATTTAATTTGCTGGAATCTTCGCATTGAACGTGAATAAGGAACTTGTGATGACAGAATAAAGGGTCCCTGCAGAGTTGCCAACAATCAAGGGATTTGTATACCTTTGCTACTTTTAAACTTGATAACTTTAAGTATTACGTGCCTCTATTTTAAAGTAGTAAAACTAAAATATATGTAGGTAGAGGGTTAATAACTCGCAAGGAAGCATTATCTTGTAAATTATAGGTATATATACGAATAGCGAATTTTATGGCTGTCTATTTCCTGCAACAGCCGAGCATTTCGCAACGTAATAACAAACGTCTAGAGTAATTATAACTATTAGTCTTAGGTACTAGTAAAAGCTACAAATTGTTAATTTTAATGAAAACACCTACACTAAGGAAATACACCTACGGCCATTTAGGTATGCTTACCTACAGCATCCATGCTAACTACATCTTAGTGGAAAAGAAAATTGGATTTTGAAAGAAAGCAACACCGATCGATGGCAATCTTTCATGAAAGAAAAAATACGATGGATTACAATTTATAATCATCGTCAAATTAATCCTATGTTTTATAGACGGTATAAATTCCGTCCAGTCATTACGCAGTTACATTAAAAACTCCAACATTTTCAAGCTTTACATACCAATTACCATTAAACAAACTCGCATCTAAAAGACTTTTAATTAAAAAAAGAAAAAACAAAACATTCAACCATAGACCACGAAAAAAACGCAACCAACTTATTTTCACTTAACATTTAAAATAGGAAAAAGCGAGTTCCATTCTATTTCTTGTTGGAGGTAAAAGGTGGGAAGATAAATGGTTAATTGACGCCGGCGCCTGTAGGCCACGGGATACTGGCCCCTTTACATGGCTTCACACCTCGTTAGCATTGCACGAATACTATGGATAGCTGGACCTAGGCGGGCGATAAATGGGCGTAGGTATAATGATTTTAAGAGCGGGCTATAAGGAATTAAAATAAAATGATTAAATAATTTACAGTTACCTTTTTTATTTGACTTTTAAATATAAATGCGACAAGGATTTACTTACATATTTTTAATACATAGGTTTGCAATAGGTATTTAGACATTGGTGATGGTGATGATGAAGAATTGAATTCAGAAAACTTTTTTAGAAAAAAAAAACAACCGACTTCCAAAAAATGCACTACAAAGTGAAAAATAACTTTAATTTGGGAAGTCGGTGTCGTTGGTTCCGCATTTTCGTTTTTGACACCGACTTCCGAAATTAAAGTTATTTTTCACTTTGTAGTGCGTTTTTTTGGAAGTCGGTTGTTTGTTTTTTTGTAGAAAAGTTTTTATTTTATACTTTTTAGTGATAGGTACCTACCCCGCACAAATTCATATAACACTACTTACTATGTAAATATCAGTAAAAGGAAGCTATTAAAATATCATCAATATAAACAAAGTGGAAAAAAATCCTATTGTTGAACACATCTGCGTACCCCTTTAGCGGGTACAGGCGTGATGTCATGTTGTGTGATTGCGTAAATAAATACATATGTGAGAGCAGCAGTCGCGGTTGATTTGCTGGCATTTATTCAAGAGTTCCGTTATCTCTCTTCGAAACTCATCATCAGATCTTTACAAAATTTTAACGGGACCATTTCGGAATACACGAACAAAAGAAGAATTTACCAAATCCGCCTAAATATGACGGAATCATGCCAGAACATACTTACATAAAAAAAATATATATATAAACTTCCGAATTGAGAACCTCCTCCTTTTTTAGAAGTCGGTTAAAAAAGGTTTTCTATTTTTTTTTTAATTATCAGTGATAGGTACACCTGGAAAGTGCATACCGTTACAATTCTAACAAGCCCAGACACGGCTAGGATACATTGTCTTATTATGGAGTTCCGGCGCCTGTCTCATGGCTTCATCATCAGATCTGATGGTAGAATGGTTCTTATTGAACGCAAATGCTTCACTTGTAGAAAAAATACCAAAATCGCTGTACGTGTTCCTATAAAATTTGAAGAGTTCCCTCGATTTCGCCAAGATCCCATCATCAGATCCCGACTTGGTGACTATGGGACTATTTGGGAAGTATACCCTTTCCAACAAAAAAAGATTTTTTCAAATCGGTTGGCAAGCGACGAAGTTATGCGCGAACAAACATAAAAAAAAAAACAGAAACATACGAATTGATAACCTCCTCCTTTTTTAGAAGTCGGTTAAAAAACGAAGCATAACAATCACTTAAAAAAAACTTTTACTTGAAATAGGTAGAGGGGCTTGTGGTTAAGTGGCAACAGCGGCACGGGTCGATCAATCAGGTTAAGCAACGTTTGCCGTGATTGTTCCGTGGATGGGTAACCAGATTTACAAACCAAGACCCCTCCGTGTCTCGAAAAGCGTGATAGGTCGTTGGTCTCGTCTGTCATTTGTGGATCTTTGTCAGTCGTAGCACGTCGTCAGAAGCCCGAAAGTCTGACAACCAGTCTTACCAAGGGATAATAGATAGTGTCACCTACTCAGTAAATTGGTTGTAGCGGTCAGATAGGCCCCTTGCAAAATACTTGTATTCAACTGCGTCCGGTTAGACAGGAAGCCGACCCCGACTTAGTTTAGAAAAGGCCAGGCAGCCTACCCAAGTTTAAAAAATAAATCCTATATTCCAGAAACCGTAAGCCGAACTGAAGTCGGAAGTATTTTATGGAATACAGATAGGTATTTTATGGAGTAACTGTAAAAATAAATTAATAATAAGCTGTAATATTTTATTGAACCTAATACTTACCTAGTCAGTAAAAACTGATGATGGAGATTTGAGAAAACAAATGAACATGAAGTACACAATATTGCGACAATATTTACGACAATTTAACCATATAGTTCGAAAGCGCCCCCGATTGGACCCAAACACACGAACCTCTGCAGGCTTATGTACCTACCTATATTTATTATGCTACCCATCACATCTTATGATTGTGCGCTTTTAAGTTAACGTCAGTTAATATTTTATATTCAGCGCGCAAGTTTATTAAACATACACGGCTTATCGCAATGTGAAATTAACTAATCTGTAAATAATTCAGGTTCTATAATGTAATACTGATTAAGAAAATTATTATAATTTCCATGTTCCTAGATCAGGAATAGCCTTAAGCCATTAAATATTACATTAAAATTTGTACAGGTAAGAAGCTCGCGGAAATAACCATATGCATTCAATTAAACGTTTTACTAGTTAGTTCCGTGGTTTGCTGAAAAACATAATGAAAATGTCTATAAAAAGTACTTAAGTAACCTATTATGTTTATTTAAGGCTCTCGCAGACAGGCGCGACGTGACGGTGCGACGCGATTCTGATAGAACAATTTCTATTCTATGAAGTCTTCGTAGAAATTGTTCTACTAGAGTCGCGTCGCGCTTGTCTGCCGGAACCTTTAAGCAATGCTTTGTAAATTATTTCACCCACTCCACCTAAGAAACTTATTTACACAAATACTGCATACATAGATATCTAATTAGCTATTTCCCAGCATTGTCAGTAACCGTATATTTTAATTATTCTCATTGTTGGAAAATGATTGGCAAACCACAAGCTAAAATTACAGCACATATAAGTTTTATAGACATTTAATAGGGTAGTTACATTTTATGATTTTAGAGGATAGATTATTAAAGTTAATGTGTGTAAGTAAGTAAGTAGTATTTTCGCCTTTATTGACAAAAAACGCTGCTTATAGTTAAGTATTGATTAGCGACTGTTTAACCATACATTGTTGACATTTAAACATCACTTAACTTTAATCATCTTATATAAATAAATCCCTTTGACTTTAGGACCGCAATGATTTTAAGATCCATTTTAGTAATTAATATAATTAATAGCATACTCTTTGCTCGGTTTCGTGGCTAAATGATAACAGAGCAAGGGTCGATCGAAGGATTAAGTTACGCTTGCCGCGGTCTGCTCGTGAATGGGTGACATATCGAGGCCCCTCTGTGCCTCGGAAAGCATGTTAAGCCGTTTTCCCGGCTCTCATTCGCAGATCTTTGACATTCGTTACGTTCGTTACGTACGGTTCGTCAGAAGCCCAAAAGTCTGACAACTAGTCTTACCAAGAATTATCGTGTTACCCAGTGACTGGGTTGTGGAGGTTAGATAGGAGGATAGGAGATGAAATACATTATACAGCTGCATCCGGTTAGACTGGAAGCCGAGCCTAACGTAGTTGGGAACCGGCTAGTCACATTGATTGACTCTTTACTCGGTTGTGTTCATAGACATAAGAAAGAAGTTATTGCAATTTTTGTTACATTTCTATGGTTGTGTTATTTAATAAACACCCGTGAACAACATCATCATCATCAGCCGGAAGACGTCCACTGCTGAACAAAGGCCTCCCCCTTAGACCACCACGCCGAACGACAATCCGCCACTTGCATCCATCGGTTGCCCGCGACTCTCACGATGTCGTCGGTCCACATAGCGGGAGGCCTGCCTACGCTGCGTCTTCCGCTTCGTGGTCGCCACTCAAGAACTTAAGAACTTTTCTTCCCCATTGGGTATCAGTTCTACGAGCGCTGTGGCCTGCCCATTGCCATTTCAACTCGCAAATTTTAAGAGCTATGTCAGTGACTCCGGTTCTTCGTCGAATATCCTCGTTCCGGATTTTATCACGCAAAGAAACTCCGAGCATAGCTCTTTCCATTGCTTGCTGAGTGACTCTCAGTCTCTCTAAAAGGCCAGCAGTTAAAGACCACGTCTCAGTGCCATATGTCATCACTGGCAACACACACTGGTTAAACACCCTAGTCTTAAGGCACTGTGGGATTCCCATGAACAACATGTCCACCCAAAAAAAAGGACCTGTTTATTAATCAAATATGCTCCTTAGAACTATAAATTGCAGAAGTGATTGCAGTTAATAAGCAACCAAGCTAAACGTTAGCAATCAACGCAAGTCTGATCCTACATTTTTATTGAAACACTAGCGGCCTGTCCCGGCTTCGCACGGGTGGACATTTATTTTTTAAACATTTAATTTTTTCTTGCAATTAAAAAGCCTATATTAATCAGTGATAATGTAGCATTCAAATGGTGAAAGAATTTTTAAAATCGGTCCAATACTTTTTGAGCCAATTCGTTACAAACATACATACAAACCTTTCCTCTTTATAATATTAGTATAGACTAGCTTTTGCCCGCGACTTTGTCCGCGTGGGTTTCTTACTTTTCTCAAATAAATTTAACACCCTCTCCACCTCCCCTTGAAAGGTACTTTATTTTGAAAATTGTTGATTACGATCTATATACTTTATTTAAAGAAATAAGTATTCGGGCAAATATTTTAGTTAAGCTACCCAAGATGTTTCAAATAAACTATCCTTCCTTTTCATCTCGACAGGGCTTGTTTTTATTAAAAAAGCATTTGGTACGCTTCCACTGTTATGACATAAAAATTATTTATACCCATTTTCGTGTTGGAAGTAGGAGTTTCGACTCCTTAAACTTTATTACCCTTTTCCGCCACGGTAGGAGTTAAATAAGTAAAACCCTAAAACTGATACTTTTTTATTTTAAGTAAGTAAGTAGTAAAACCCTAAAAGTGACAATCTTTATTATTTACTGTTTCAAATGTTGAAAGTTTTAAGTTTCTTAACCAAAGGAATAAGACCGCCTTTTCACCTTCACAGTTTTTATCCCCATAGGTGCGAAATATTGAAAACACGTTTGGAACGTTGGAAACGTTCCAAACGTGTTTTCAATATTTCTATTGACTCAAAAATTATTTATACCAATTTTCCATTGAATCAAGCCACGCAATAAAATACTCCTCTGTGAAATGGACTACCCCCGTTCACCCCGTTAGGGTTAGGTTTTCGAAAAACCCTGTTACACTTTATTATTTATTTTGGTCTTAAGTATACATACTGAGTTTTGAGTTTATATTATTATAGGACCGCGCGATAAAATTCTTTCATACAAACTTTGACACCCCCAATCTCCCTTTAAAGCAGTAAAACATAAAATGACAAATTATAATTTACTTAGATAAGTATTTGTGCCAAGTTTTAATCTTAAATTTTTTTGGAGTAAATCAAGCTACGCACTATAATACCGGCCTTAAAAATCGAATAAAAGTCGTAAGGGTAGACAAATATAATCAGAAAGCTCCGAACTGCTAAGCTATCGGGAGTTACACGTGTTATTGTGAGTCAACCATAAAAGATAGACATTTGATGTCGTGGAATATTTTTTATATAATTTTAAGGAGAACATTTCCGTCATACATGATTTCTGTACAGCTTTAACCATTAAGGCTGCACACGCGACGGAAGCTTAAAAAATGGAGTAAGTTCTTCTGTTTTCCCAACATTTCCCTTCACTGCTCTGCTCCTATTGATCGTAGCGTAATGAAAAGTATACTATAACCTGCCCAGGAGTATGAAGAACAATTTTACCAAGTTTCGTTGAAATCCGTCGAGTGGTTTTTGTTTCTATAACGAACATACAGACAGACAGACAGACAGACAAAAATTTTACTGATTTCATTTTTGGCGTCAGTATCGATCACTAATCACCCGCTGATAGTTATTTTGGAAATATATTTCAAGTACAGAATTGACCTCTCTACAGATTTATTATAAGTATAGATAAATTTTCTCGTGTGTCTCTGCAATGTATCGGCCTTTCGTTTACGATTTCAAATATTACATCTTTCCGTGTGTTCAAAGGAATGAACGTTTAGCGTATTTTTTAAAAATACGCTCAATTATGCGCATAGATAAATCACGCGAGCATTGCACGAATTAGAATGACAGATATGACGCAGGGCCGTAATTGGGCTGTGAGACTGGGTGCATCGACTCATGTTTGGTGTAATTAGTCAATCGTAAAAAAATATCTTTGTGATTTTGATGTGTATGCGCCTGCTACTCACACATAGTTCTTATATTGTGAATGTGTGAGTGGATCCATGTCAGTTTCAGTAATAAACCAGCGTTCAATTAAGACACTCGTTTAATTATCTCCGCACCCACAGTTAGAAATACATCATTGGCGACGAGGACGATCTTACCCGCGAAAGAAAAAAAATGGCGAAGTCGTTTTTAGGAAATTTAACTACGTTTGATTATAAATCATGTGAGTGGTTAATTTATAAAGGCCGGTTGACTCAATTCTTCAAAGTCAACGAAGTAAAAGAAGATAATAGAAGTGCAATATTAATAACACATCTATCAGATGATTCGTATCGGTTGGTGCGTAATTTAGCATATCCAGTTGATTTGGAGGTACTGGCCTAAAAGAAGCTAGTGGAGTTGCTTGATACTCATTTTAAACAGAAGCAATGCTCATTTTCGGACAAGGCAAAATTTTATGGGGCGAAAAGGAACTCCGGCGAGTCGTTGAGCGATTGGGCTGCACGACTGAGAGGATTGGCGAGCTACTGTGATTTTGGCGCAGCCTTAGACACGAACCTTACGGATCGTTTCGTCCTCGGCCTGGGAGCGGGGCCCGAGCGTGACAAATTGTTTGAGCAGAATGCTTCTACCCTAAGTTTGTCGAAAGCACAAGAGATAGCAGAACGAGCGGAAAGTGCTAGAGAAGCCAGGAACGTAACATCCACTGATATGACTGTGATCAAAGAGGAAGCAGTGAACAATATATCATGCAAAGGTGGATGGAAGCGGTCGAACGATGGAAGCGGTAAACGTGGAGGCAATGGCGGTGGTGGTGCTGGCGGCGCTCGTACGGGCTCGCGAGATGGGCGCGAATCAACGTCGAACTACTATCGTGACCAGCGTTACGAAGATTTTCGTTGTTCGGTGTGCGGCTTAAAAAGTCACGAGAAGGACAAGTGTCGCTACAAAAATTATAAGTGTCAAAAATGTGGAAAAGTAGGACATTTGAAGAAAGTGTGTGACAAAAATAATAAAAACGGCCGTGTTCGCGTTAATAATATCGGTAGTGATAACAGTGAGGACACGGATGGCAGCTGTGATGAATGTAACAATTTCAATATAAGGTACGTAACCGATAAACCGTTGAACTTAATTATTAAAGTGGGCGATGTGACGGTAACCATGGAGTTAGATTCAGGGTCGGGTGTTTCGGTTATGTCGAAAAGATTGTACTCAGAACTATTTGCACATTACAAATTAAAATATTGCAAAATCAAAATGTGTTTGTATAACGGACATAAAATTTCACCGTTGGGGTATTTCCAGCCTACCGTCGAATATAATGATATTATAGGGAAAAGAATGTATAAAGTGTTAGTTGTAGATCAAGGTTTATTCTGTATTAGACATATTGATCAACTGTTAAACTGTAAGAGTGAAAAAGGTATTAATACACAAAAGACAATTGGTTGTGCCGAATCAATACCTTCGGAAGTTCAGCTTGTTCCAAGTCCTTCAACTTCACCGGTTCCGATCACTTCACCAATAATGCCCGGGCCGGCCGGTGATACAAATTCAGTAAGCACCGGAATGAGTGCTATTTCAAATAAACCGGTGGAGGTGGAAGCGAATATAGCACCGGTCACTGTGGCTGAAACTAGCGTTGCAGCTAACAGAGATCGGACTGTGATAGCAGATTTTGTGAGCCGAGAAAATGCACGACAGTCTACAGGTGACGCATCAGAGACCCAGGCTCCTCAAGCCTCGGCCGCCGCGCAGGATTCAATAGACATGCAAGACACACGTGCACGTTCTAAGCGCGCCAGGAAAGATATAGATTATTCTGTATTTTACAAATAGATAGTTATAGGTATTAAGTTATGTTAGTCAAGGTTTTAGTTGGTACTTGCTGATTCTGTTAAGTTTAATATTATTATGTTATTTGTCAACAGGTTTCAAAATTAGTGTGGAGGAATGATGTGTATGCGCCTGCTACTCACACATAGTTCTTATATTGTGAATGTGTGACTGGATCCATGTCAGTTTCAGTAATAAACCAGCGTTCAATTAAGACACTCGTTTAATTATCTCCGCACCCACAGTTAGAAATACATCAGATTTTTTTATCGTTGTAATTAATTTTGGATATATGAGGAAAAGGATGATCTAAAAACAATTATGCAGATGAAACGAATAATGTTGCTGTTTTATTAATGTAAATTTAAAAAAATAGGTACAATTATTATAATTGCCCCCTTATTTATAAACGTTAACAGACGTTTAAACGTAAAAAAAGTGTATGGTTAACCACACCACACCACACTAGGTACATTATTTAACTAGGTATAAGCAACATTTATAAACATGAGGGTGGTTGTTTAGTTTCTAAGTAAATAATAGTTTGTTGTAGATCTTTGGTGACAAAATTATTTAAGTAAGTACCTATTAAAACTCATCCATTAACTACTTAGTAGCCTACCTACTTCACTGTTACTTGACTAATTACCTACTCGTATCATACATCAGTTATATGACCCTAGTCCGCTCCACAGTTATTAATATGCTCTAAATAACCAGCTAATAAGCTAATTGTCAGTCTAGACATAAGCATGCATGTGGACAATAAGTATTGCATGCGAGGCGGCGGCGGGCGTCAGCTAGCGGCCTAAAAACTTGACTCCGTGAATAAATTCGCAAATATATTAACATAGTTAATACAAAAAGATGCGGCGAGGAGAAAAGTCGCATGTTTGAGCTATCCTAGTTGCTTCAAACAGCGCATTTTAATTTTGAAGCAACAAAAAGTGACTAAAATTATTTTACACAAAATTTTAACAGGGGCGCGTTAATAATAGAATGCATTTTTGTTATATGCCTTATAAATAAAGAAAAAAATACTGGACCTAAATCAATTTTCTACTGGAAACAAGTCTGAATATCTCCGAACTTCTACGTTATTTTCACGTAGTATTTATACCAAAATAATCTTCAATAATTGTTTAAACAATATCAATTTAAAAAAAACCCAATTATTGATACTCTGATTTTTTAATAAATAAAATTAAAGTACTCTAAATTTCACTGCGTCGGCGATGCGCGCTCGCCCTGGCTGGAGAGCATCCACAGACAATCCCGGTTAAGAAGGCGACAATCTCATAGGTTGAACTGCGATTTTTTTTTTTGAGTTTTTGAGATGCCTTAGATGTATACCTAACCAAAAATAAAAAAAGGTGCGCGCAGAGTACCAAAATGTAAAAGGGCTCTTAACTTAACTCTCTTATACCTATAACCTTGAATTCAGCACATGATTTTAGACCCCTAGCTTAGAAATTTATCTTCGGTTATCAAAACAATAATCTGCTATTTCATATAAAAGTACCCTATGCGGTAAAAATGCGGCACAGCAAAATATTGCGAGAGAGGAAGCTTTGAACACTTAGCTTATAATCCAGTCTTCAGAACTAAATCTAACAACATAAAATATTGTTAACTAGCGGCCTGTCCCGGCTTCGCACGGGTGGACATTTATTTTTTAAACATTTTATTTTTTTCTTGCAATTAAAAAAGCCTATATTAATCAGTGATAATGTAGCATTAAAATGGTGAAAGAATTTTTAAAATCGGTCTAGGTCTTTTTGAGCCAATTCGTTACAAACATACATAAGTATAAATCTTCCCTCTTTATAATATTAGTATAGATAGTATAGATTTGTCAGCCCTAAAACATTTTATAGAATATTATAGGTGTTATATGGTTAGTTACAAAAGTTTATGAAGCATTTACCAATGTCTCATTTATTTTAATGAAGAAAATAAACGTACTACCATAAAAGCAACCGGTCTTAGCCGTGTAAAATAGCCGCTTTATTAGCGAACAAATTAATTGTTAATAATAAACAAACCGTTAAACTTCTATCAGTAATCACTTGGTATACCTCCCAAAGGTTATTAAGTGTGCATAGATGGATACTAAAGTGCTGATCGATTCTGTAAAAATCTCTCTATGGTAACTTCGGTGAAGTAAGCGTGAAGTGAGCATGAAGTGAGCTATTGATATTGGCAATCCCTAACATCAGGTGGAATGACAGATCACTTCACCTTAGTTTTCACGGTGAGATTTTTACAGAATAGCACTGCATTTATCAATTATTCAAAAACATTGATAGAGTAATAAAAAGTGCCTACTGAATTTGCATCATTCCATTACAAAGCCTGCCTTCTGCCTTCTCTGTATGAGAAGAGGTCTAACTGCAGTGGGACAGTGAAAGTGAATTAGTCAGACAATGAAGTCAGACAAAAGTTCAAAGACTTGTAGAAGGGCTCAAGGACTCCCATGTTGTAGTTAAATTAATACATTTTAAATTTATTGAAGGTGCTGTTGGTAATGTCGACAGTTATCTGTCTATATTCTATATACTTACTAGCTGACCCCGCAAACGTCGTTTTGCAAAAAAAAAAATAGATAGTAGCCGATCCTCAGACCTACCCGATATGCACACAAAATTTCATACAAATCGGTCCAGCCGTTTCGGAGGAGTTTAATCACAAACACCGCGACACGAGAATTTTATATATTAGACTAGCTGACCCCGCAAACGTAGTTTTGCAAAAAAAAAGGGGTATGAAAAATAGATGTTGGCCGATTCTCAGACCTACCCGATATGCAGACAAAATTTTATGAGAATCGGGAAAGCCGTTTCGGAGGAGTTTAACCACAAACACCACGACACGAGAATTTTATATAATAGATATAACTAAAATTCAAAGTCCTGACTAACTATATCAACACACAGCCTAAACCGCTGGTCCTAGAGACATGAATTTTGGAGGGTGTGTTCTTTGTGAAGAGGAGGTATCTACTAAGAAAGGGTTTTTCGAAATTCCACGCCTAAGAGGGTGAATTTCACCCTCCCCCGGGTGAAATTTCACGCGGACAAAGTCGCGGGCAAAAGCTAGTGTAAATATATTTACGGACAAATAAAAACAATGATTTGATAATCCTTACGAAATAATTAAAGAATAGATAAGTATTTTACAGGTACTTAAACTTCTCAGTTCATCGATAAGTGTGTTGAAAAGAAGTTGCTATCGACCTGCGAGACCTATGCGGAGGAACACAACTCGAAGAAGAGCTTCTTGTATTTAAAGCACCTAGGCAGCAGCTGCGCAGTGGTGGTGGTCAATGATGTAGCATTAAAGATTGTCAATAGTTTTGTACCTTGGCCACAGTGCCACGAGTGACCTAAGGAATGACGTAGTCTCGTAGACATAGAGATGGAGCGCAGGGCATTGTCTGTGAGGAGCAATATGCTTGCCCACAGGTTCGCTCGTTGTACTACATACTTACATCAAAGTTACCCTTTTTAAGGCGTTCTGTCAATCGTTTTATACGAATGGCCTGTGTGTCGTACACGCGCCGAGCCTACAACGTCCTGCGTGTTCAATTTAATAATGCCTTTAGGATGCTGTTGGGACTACCATGGCGTTGTAGTACTTCGAGAATGTTCGCAGAGGCTCGCACAGATGGTTTCCATGACATTATGCGAAATAAAGCGGCCTCCTTACTACAGCGCCTGCATGGTACTAACAACAGCATTCTAAAAATGATCGCTGTCAGAGCGGACTGCCCCTTTCAGGGACACTGGGTGGGGACAGTCCTAGGTCTGAATTAACAATTACTGTTCTGAAAACAACTAACAATACTAACCTATTTACATAAACATAAGCATTATTGTTACTAACTCCAATACAAGCAAAATAATAGACCTAGTCTGAAATATAGTTTTATTTAATTTAAGTAGTTATCACCGCAACCGTTTCCTCGCCACGGATTCGAAATGCTTTGGATTTTTTGAAAGGATCGCTAAGCCTTTCTTAAATAAACGCTATAAATTATTGTACTTACTTAAAGTCAGCTTGTGTGGATTAAAGTACCGGCGCAGAACAGTGTTTGTCGTAGGTATGTTTTGAAAGAATAAAATAGAATGCAAAGTAACTTAAACTGACACGAGGCTTTCCCTATCCTTTTGAGATCTTTTTGTTCCATATATATAAGAAAAAGAAGCATCGAAAAAGAAGTAGAAACACTAGTGTTGTACATCAAGCTCTCACAGACGAGGCAATTCACTAAAACGTTAGCAGTTTTTTTTTTTATATATAGGTACATTCTTGCCCCTGTTTTCAATTCAACTGAAATCTTTGGGAAAGTTTTCCACTGAATAAGCCGAAAAGCAGCTGCCTAGAGTTACGTTAAACTTCCGTTTACGGCGTCTACAGCACTTTGAATTAATATCATACACTTATAAATTACAATAACCAGTCTGTAAAGGTGATTTATTTGTGATTTAAATAAACAAATGTACCTAAATTACCTCTAACTTTTTTTAATCATAAACACATCAAACCAATAAACTTTTTTTTTAAAGTAGTGTGGCTAGATTATTGAATATTTTAAGTACAATAAGTTTACAGAGTTACGCTATTAGTACCTATACCTAATACATTTTAATGTTTATAAAGATTATAAGGAATAAAATAAATTAAGAAGCTGCGGTCGTACGACACGTTGGCCGACGACGATGCGGTCGAAGGAAAAAATGGAACAAAAGAATGCACAAGTATTTTTTAACCACATGGCTTTGTTTGTGACAGACCAGCATGTTTATAGTGTCTCATATAATTCAGAAAAAGAAAAAAAATGCTACTATCCATATCCAAGTGCCATTATTGTAATCGTTAGATGTGTAGACGCATAAGAATCATGGCACAGCATGTTTCGTTAAAAAAAAACCCATGAAGTTTTCATAGAAATTGTTCTTCTAGAAGTGTCGCGTCGCGCCAGTCTGCGGGTATCTTAAAGCTTTTTATAACGTACCTGCCTACTTACATCGAAAAATAAAAGTAATTTTATTAAACTAGTTAAAGAAAAGTAATACAGCTGAGAACGTTTTACTAAATTGCCCATTTTACTAAACGGCTATCAGTTTTTTATTGGTTCTTAATTTATTACTCGACGATTAAATATCGAAATTACTGGCTTTAAGACGCTGAAGAATGTTGTCGTATTACCAACTGGGGCTCAGTGCCGAGAGAAGTGCAGCTAAAATTATGAATAATTACTATAATTCAGACTCTTAAGACCTTAAGCTATTTTAATAATAGGGAGTTCTTTTAATTTATTAACCTCATATACGATTCGCGGCTTTCTTGGATTAAATCTAGGGACTGAAAAAAAATCAAAATAAGAAAGAGGTTTTTAACTTACAATTAACGATGAATTAATTATAAAATGAATGCTTGAATGTCTTTAATTATTTCAATTTATTTCTTGTAATTATTTTGAAAGGGATAATGCGACATGCAGCTAGCATTAAGAATCTTAGCATTCTTGTATAACAGTCGTGAAGAAAAGTAGGTAAGTACCAAAGATTCATAACGCATAATTATAAACTGAACATCAAATGTGTGAAGTTGTGAAGATTTCAGATCAGGTTTTTGGAACGATTCATTTGAAGATTTGTCACCATAAAAAAAAGGCTTTTGGAACGAATGTTCCTTATCACACAGTTGGCGAATGAGAGCTACACCTGCATCGCAAAAAAGTGTAACATTTTGACAGTCACGACATTTTTTTAAGTAACAAATATTTTTTTTTACGTAACACTTCAATGTAGTAACATAATATTTTTTCCACGTCGCCACTGGATAATAGTCGAAAGGCTTTCTTTAACATGTTCAATCACTACATAGTATAAAACAAAGTCGCTTTCTCTGTCCCTTTGAACGCTTAGATCTTTAAAACTACGCAACGGATTTTGATGCGGTTTTTTTAATAGATAGAGTGATTCAAGACGAAGGTTTATATATATAATACATGCATGCATGTGATGTCGTAAATAAACACATTTTTTTGCGCTTACTTTTCAAACGCTGGCTGAACCCTACGAGATAGGTCAAAATAATGTACTACAGTATTATACACCTTAAAAAGGTCTGCAAAAAAGTCCGCGATGGTATATGTCTATCTCTTAGGGATAACCCACAATAATCATTTTTTATCCTTTACTTTTTACGAGAAATAATGGCTTATTTACGAATCGATTTTAAGCAATACAGCATTAATCCTTATCCAATTAAGTACCTTAAATACATTGTGCATTTAATATAGATAAATATGGCCCTTTACAGCATGTAATTTAAATGAATATTTTCGAAGATATTACAGATTTAAAATGCAGGGACAGCGGTTGCTGCGGTACCGGCCGCGGCGGCGCGTGCTGGCATTCTTGAAATACCTGTACTTAGTATCAGTATTGCACCCGTGCGAAGCCGGGGCGGGTCGCTAGTAAAAAATAAATAATAGTGTACGTAGGTACGTTACGTAGATAATAACCAAAAACGTTTAATTCTTAACTGCTTATAATAGATATGTAAATTAGGTACCTACACAGAGAACAAAAACAATAAACGATTTACCTAATACAGTAATACGTGTTCGCTTCTATGAAACCAAATCCGGCCCAAGATGGAAAGACCGTTTCTAGTATTATTTAATTTATTACACAATTAAAGTAAAATTACGTAAATCTAATCATCGTTTAATTATACATTTTATGCTTCAATTAAACTGTAAAATAACTCTACGATTAAGTTACTATTGATTTTACTTGTTAATTATTATTTTAAATGCAAAGTTAATTACATTACGTACCTACTATTAAATGGTTTAAATAGTAGGTAATCCGTAATATATGTAAGTACTAGTAATTTGTTTTGGTATTAAAATTCTTAGATGGAGACGTCAAACTGGACAGCTGATATAGTATTCAGTGAAAGATTTATACATATTAAGTATGAAAATTGTAAAGAGAGTAGGAGCAATAGATTAGATACAGTCGGTTAACAAAACAACTTGAAGGTTTCACTTGACACACACCACTGACACAATGTTTTTTTTTTATGTCACTGCAGCTGTAGTATGCCAACAGTTTGGCTTGAACGTAAGTATCACATTGCACAAGACGTGTTCCTAAAGGTCGATTTTTGATATCCTTACCTATTGTTCTGCTTCCTGAAACAATCACTACATAGTATAAAACAAAGTCGCTTTCCCTGTCTCTATGTACGCTTAGATCTTTAAAACTACGCGACGGATTTTGATGCGGTTTTTATAATAGATAGAGTGATTCAAAAGGAAGGCTTATATATATAATACTTGCATGCATGTATAGTAGAGAAACATTGATAATTTTAGAGGTTTCTAATGTGATGTCGTAAATAAACACATTTTTTTGCGCTTACTTTTCAAACGCTGGCTGAACCTTACGAGATAGGTCAAAATAATGTACTACAGTATTGTACACCTTAAAAAGGTCTACAAAAAAGTCCGCAATGATATATGTCTATCTCTTAGGGATAACCCACAATAATCATTTTTATTCTTTACTTTTTACGAGAAATAATGGCTTATTTACGAAGCGATTTTAAGCAATACAGCATTAATCCTTATCCAATCAAGTACCTTAAATACATTTTACATTGAATATAGATAAATATGGCCCTTTACAGCATGTAATTTAAATGAATATTTTCGAAGATATTACAGATTTAAAATGCAGGGACATAGCGGTTGCTGCGGTACCGGCCGCGGCCGGGGACCGGCCGCGGCGGCGCGTGCTGACATTCTTGAAATACCTATACTTAGTATCAGCAATGCACCCGTGCGAAGCCGGGGCGGGTCGCTAGTTAATTATATAACAGAAATGAAATTAGTACACTTTTTCTAATACTTAACTTCAATTTATTAACAAAGCTTAAAACAAAACCAACGAAACATACCAATCGCGTTCCATTTAAAGGGCCTGACACAATAACCACTGCAGCCGCAGACCATATTTCAAAACTGAAAATTCCATAATGGCATTCCGTCAAGCTTACCAAAGTGCAGGCGACAATGCATTGCGCACGCGGCTATCGCAGGGCGTTGACCCCGAGCTGACCCGGGAGTCGAGGTCAAGCGGTCAGCGGTGTTAGAGCCCGCCCACACGGACTGCCGATAGCCCCCGGCTAGCTACGGGAACGTCGATACCAATACCCACCTGACTTATGGTGGGAACGATCTTCGGAACGGGACTTTACGCTGCACGTTCAGATCGTAAACACTGATGATGGACCTAAATATTTCGTGGTATTGTTCTGTTATTGTTGGGTGCGTTGGTATGCGTTTTACCCTGAAAATGTTAAAATACTATCTCGCCTCCTTCATAAGCAGCATCGGGAGGACGCTAACTGTATCGGGATTCATGAATAAAAGACTATTACTGTTTAATAGCGTAATTATTATCTTTAAATTACTTAGGGCTGATTTTTCCAACGCCAGATAATTTTATCCGAGGAATAAATTTTGAATTTTTGACAGTTGTTCCATACAAAATCTGTCAGACGTCAATTTTATTCCACGAATAAAAATTATCTGTCGATTGAAAAATCATTAATAACATTTTTTTATACCTTCTTCCTTTGGCTTGTCAGGCAAATCTGACGCCTACTGTCTACTAATCCTAAACTAAATTAATGTGTGTCTTTTATTTCTTGCTAATAATTTTTAACGGACTCGCGGAGGTTGCATGAAAGCACCAAATAGGTTACAATCTCTACAGTACCTAATTATTTAGTTTAGTGCTAATGTGAGAATTTTTATTATGATTTAGAAACAGAGTCAGTTTCACTATCTACTTATAAGTTTCGAGTAGCTTACCAGGCAAATCAGACAACTTCTGTTCCATATTTTAATTTATCAGCACTAAGGCCCGTATTACAGAACGTCACTCAATACTCAAGCATTACTTAAAACTAGTTTCAACCAATCAAATGGCTTGAATCTAGTTTTAAATAACGCTTGAGTATTGAGTGACGTTCTGTAATACGGGCCTAACAGTAGCAATGGCTTTCATTTTGACAGTTCAACAACATTCATTGCATTATTTACGATGCTGAGCAGACAAATCTTTTGAATATATGAAGCAATGGATTAGCAATAATCTTCAAGATCATTCAGATTGAGATTGATACTGTGTTACGCAATTGGGGTGCTGGTCTGGATAGATATCTAGGTACTGCCTACCCAACTTACTAAAAATCAAAACTGCATAACATAAAACCTAGTTAGACGACAGTCAACACAGGGAGCTAATATGTACAGTGTCGATTAAACTTTAGTGTCGATTATTTATTGCAAATGAGTTCATGTTATTCAGATCGGACGTCCATCTCGATCGTTATCGCACGCGCTACCGTGCGAACACGTCTGAGAGGGCCTTAACAACTCACAACAGTCTCGTCATTTGTCGCGAATACGGGCTTTACTTAGAATTATTACTTGCACTGATGCATGTAGCAAAGCTTACTTTGTGCGGCTAAGGAAGATAGCAGGAATACCTAAGCATGGACAGAAATGCGTAACACAGTATACCTATCAATCTCAATCGGAATTATTTTGAGAGATATTACTAATCCATTGATTCATATGTTTGAAAATGTTGTCTGCTTAGCAACGTAAATACCGCAGTGAATGTTGTTGAACTCTCAAAATGAAAGCCATTTTTAGGTACTGATAGTGTGCGCAATTACCCCGCTGGGAAACTCATTTTAGAGATGTAATATTATAAACATATTTTCCACCAAAAAAGACGTTTTTGTACGTAGAACATAATAAATAGAAGGGCAGTTCTCCTAATTTTAAGAACGTTCACAGTCTGATCTCAGTCGTAATCTGTCAAAAATACATCCAATTTCCCTACATTTTTGACAAGTTTTTGATTCACGGCATTGATTTTCGCTGAGATGAGATTGCGACTAGATTTTGAACGTTTTTAATTATGGGAGTTGGCCTTCAGAAAACAGTAATGTTGCTTCCAGGGCTTGCAAGATTTGTGAATGTCACTGCACTGAGATGAGAAATTATTCAATTAACTCAACTCTAAAGACCTTCTCACAAAAACATATTAATCAAAAACGGGCGCCATCTATCGGTCGGACACTTAATTGCATGTGAAATTATATTCGTCACGCAAGTTAAGAGATACGCATGCGTGCCGCCATTGCACGTTTGACGTTTATGAGCCTGCAGATTGCAACCGCAATGGAGATGTTATAGATCAAAGAAAAGATATACCATGAAGACATTAATTGTACGATTGTAGAAAGTAATGCGAATTTTACAGAATCGTTGACAAGTTTTAAATGTGTATTTATATGTAGGTATGGGAGCAAAAACATAAAGTATGAAACAAATTAAATGGTTTGTCATTGGAAAATTGGGTTTTGGGACAAAAAATCTACCGCAATTGGTTCAAATATCGCTGATTAACCAATTATTAATGTGATTAGCCGTCTGATTATGTATCTATTGGATAAATTATAATCAGTCTAATTAGAAAATAATTGATCTGACTATGATTTACCTACAGACAAGACTTTAAACAATATAACTTACTTTAAAACAATTATTCACTTTAAAAAAATACGTAGTAAATATAAATCGATGCTCCAGGCACAGATAATATAACCCTTGGCTACAGATAATATAATGAGTACTCCCATGGGCAGAATTTAAGGAGTATTAATACAAAGGAAAGAAAGAAAATACGTTAATTAGCGACAAAATAACACAAAGAACGCAAATACAAAAAATATCAAGTTGGCGGAAAATATGCGTCACATCCACGCAAAACGGCCATCGCTTTACACTAACGAAAAGTTGTAAAGGTTTCTAACTTTACAGTTTCAGGTTTACAGAGATACCTATTACTATTGCAAAATGAATCTTAACCTCATTCTAGCTTTCTTACCTACGCCAACTGTAAATTGACCCGTTACCTCCTTAGCTTTGAGCTTCGCCGATCAGTATTGATATGACTCCAATAAGGCCCTTATAAGCAAACAACTATTACATTCTTAAGCTCTTACTAACACCTAAGTATATCGGTCTACAAGCACGATATAAACGCCAAAGACGTGAATCAGATACATGTTGCCCGCCCAAGTTATAAAGCACTTAATAACAGTTATATTCTGGTGTATATTAATTAAATACAATATGCATGTAAATATCGTCGAGCACCTGTGTCTGCGCACACACTTGTACAATACAATAATGCCTTCAGGGCGTTGTTGAGGCTTCCACCGCATTGTAGTGCGTCAGGTATGTTCGCTGATGCGCAGACCGACGACTACTTTGCGATAAATGCGGAAAAAAGTTGCCTCCTTAATAAGTCGAGTGAGGGGGACCACCAACAGCATCCTGAAGGTATTTGCTGACAGGCTGGATGGGCCTACAATGGGTAGGTTTATCCGACTAACATAGTTATTTAAGTTTTGTCAATACTAACTCACTATGGGCCTTGATGCCTGACAATAAAAGAATTTTTTTTTTTTAAATAGAATAAATGTAGGTATATAATACATTGTCTCTCTCCTAGAAAATACCAGAACGGCCCTATCAGAATACCAGCGCTTCGACACTTAGTATTAAACGCAGAATCATGCTGATATAGCCCTTTGGCCTTTCTGTTTTTTTTTTACTTTACTTTTTTTGTCAGATAGGCAGTCACTCCATAATATAGTTAAAGTACCTATACGAAACGTTAAAATGTCATGTCATTCTTGGATCTTTGGCAGTCGTTACGGATCCTTTAAAAGCCCAAAAGGCTGATAACCAAGGGGTATTGTGTTACGCAATAATTGGGTTGTGGAGGTCAGATAGGCAGTCGCTTCATGTAAAATACTAGTATTCAGCTGCATCCGGTTAGACTGGAAGCAGACCCAACATAGTTCTGAAAAGGCTAGGCTGATGATGATGATGATTTTTATGTTTAGTTTAGTTTGTGACCTTCCTGTATGAGTAACAATAAAATATTTTTTCTTTCTTTCTCTCTCTCTCTCCTCTTTACTGGGAGTATTAGAATAAACCGTCCGATTCATCAGTGCAGGACATCCAGCCTTGCTTCAATATATCAATGTGCCTTGAGCAGTAGGCAGTTTGTCATACCATAAACGTCTAAATGATCTTCATTTAGCTAAAAACATTGCTAGTGCTCCTATAAATTGAGGAATTGGGATCACTGTCAGATTGCCACCTTTAGAGTATATCAGTAATCGGCGGCCGATTTTTGTAGAAGCTAAGTGAAACAGTAGAGATCTAATGTATCAACGCACATATCCTAGAAAACGTAGGTCATACAAAAAAATAATCTGACCGATTATAGGACCTACAAAAAATATTCCGCGCTTTGTTAAAACTGCATAAGTAATTTAACTTACACTGGCGCCTTCTCCTTCAGTATAAACTACTCCTATTACTATAAGATCCTCACAAGTTTCATCAACATAATTTTCTACGTCCACGTCCTCTAATCCAACTACATATTTGCTTACTGAAACGCAAAATTACCGAGTATTTTTCGCGCGCATTGATTAGCAACAGTTCTGCTACGTTACGACGCGACGCTCAGGCGACAATTACATGCTTCGACGTGTTATTTGTATCCACGCACCTTGTGTAGGTAATGACGGATTACGTGTGTAAGTACTTCTTGGTACGGTACTCCTTTTTCTGGACGTTTGCGTTGGTTAGAAGAGGGTACTTTGACGTTTTACCTAAGGCTGGCGCACATTACACCAACGGGGTAATTGCGTAACACATTAACAGTACCTAGCAATGGGTTTCATTTTACAGTTCAATAACATTCATTGTGTTATTCACTTTGTTGAGCAGACAATCTTTTCGATCTTAAGAAGCAATGGATTAACAATATTCTTCAAAATCATTCAGATTGTGGTTGTTATGCGATTAGAGTGCGCTATCAGGCTGCAGCACGACGCATTTCAATGGAAAAGAGCACTGTGCGGCCCACCTGTAATGTGCAAAATGTACGAAAATTATACAGGAAGATCTTTGCAATTCAGCGCGGCCCGCCCAAATGTGTGCTGCGATTTACTCTGTGTCTTATAAATAAAGTTATGATCTTACATGTTTCGCAATGGACTGGCATACAAATATTTAAACACGTTAAATGTAACAAATATATTGTGAGCGACAAATAAATTAACAAATGTATTTTGTGTGGACACCTGCCGATCGATTCTGTAAAAATCTCACCGTAATAACTTAGGTGATGAGAGCGTGAAGTGAGCTATCAATAGGGGTAATCCCTAACATAAAGGGGAATGGCAGTTCACTTCACCTTAGTTTTCACGGTGAGATTATTACAGAATAGCATTGCTTTTCATTTTATTTTCATTTTCACACATGTTCCTGTTCTTATTCCAATATCTGCTTTTATCGTCGTAGCACGTCTTTTTCTTTCATATCTATCAGCCGTTATGTGCCGTCTTTTTAACGACTTCACAAAAAGGAGGAGGTACTATGTTCGGATGTTTGTATGTTTTTTTTTTTTTTTGTATGTTTGTTCATCGAATACTCCGCCAATTGTTGACGGATTTTCAAAATTCTTTTTTTGTTCGAAAGTAGATAGTTCTGAGGTGGTCCCATTGTCACCAAGTTAGGATCTGATGATGGGATCTTAGAGAAATCGAGGGCAACCCTCAAATTTTATAGGCTCACCTATTGTTTTTCGCATATTTTATGAAGTATCTTGTGTATTTGCGTATGGTTGTCATCATCTCAGATAGCTGAGCTGATGATGGAAGGTACAACTCCTTAACAGTAAGAAGTTACTCGAACAGACAAGGACAGTTTTAGTAAATTGTTTTGATGTTTGATAGGGCATTTGCCACATTTGGTCTCATGATCATCAAGTCATGACCTGATGCTGCAGTCAGGATAGTCTGCAGAGTACCTAACTCCTCGACAACTAACAGCAGATATATCGTGTTTAGGCTCATTGAAAAGGGCTCGATGTGTGGATAAACGTACTGTTAATGAGAAACACCGAAGTACCTACACAGAGACTTGATGCTGATGCCAGGAGCATCAGAAAAAGCACAAACCTTGAAATTACAGCACCGTAGTCGTGTTTGGCCTCATTTTAAACAGGACTAAATTTTAAGTTCAATGCAATGTTGACATAAGTCTGGCCTGATGCTGCCAGGATTATCAGCGGGATCCTGGAGAAATGGAAGGAACTCTTCAAATATTATAGGCACACCTATAGCGATTCGGGTATTATTTATACTAACTCGTGCATTTGCTTTCGGAAAGCAAAATTTAGTGAAGTAAAACTGATGATGAAGACCACAGATGACCACCGGGACTACTCAATAATAAGTATTTCACAGGTTGCGATTCGATTACTTTAATATGGTTGCTACATTTTATGCTCGTCACAATGCGAATGGTGAAATGGAGCTGATGGTGGAGTACCAGGAGAACTCCTCAACAATTAACGTCCCTGTATCGGGAAAAGTAATATTTTGTAAAAGGCGATGAGCTTGATGCATTATAAACAGTCCCACTAAAAAGCGAGAAATAAAAACTTTTTAACAAAAAAAAAACCGACTTCCATAAAAAACACTACAAAGTGAAAAATAACTTTGATTTCGGAAGTCGGTGGCAATAAACTAAAATACAGATCCAAAGACACCGACTTCCGAAATCAAAGTTATTTTTCACTTTGTAGTGTTTTTTATGGAAGTCGGTTTTTTTTTTGTTAAAAAGTTTTTTATAAAATGTCTTGCATTGTTGGATTGCTTGTCTAGGACATCAGTATTGATAATATCCATTTATTGATTTGAGGATTGTTAGGCTACAAAAAAGTGGCGCCTCTCTTATAACCATTGCACATTGCGCCGCATTGTAACTAGGATATCTTTTGTGTTTACGTCTGATTCAAATAAAAACTGAAATGATTGTGGAACAGCAGCAAACGATTGTTGCACTTTTTTGTCACATTGACCTCCGTGGTGATAAATCACGAAAACCGCTAAGTTTACGTATACCTATACATTTTATTCTCGTCTTATCACGGTCCTCTGATCCGCCAATCTAAGTCCCTGTAAAGATATGCAATCAGTTATTTTTCTCTTAAGCCCATTGCCTTCTAGTTGTCTCTTACGATTTCCATAATTTTCAGCCGCGCATTCTTCCTAAAGTTAATTCTTGCTTGTGACCATCCACCAACCGATTCACATTCAGATTCCAATCATTCCAAAAGTAATGATCACCATTGTAACCTAATAAGGAAATCAAAACATAACATCAACTTAATGGACAGTTATCCAAACGCACTCAAATCACGTTTATAAGTGGTCCAATACTCGGATGCGCGGGCGCAGTGGAACTCAGCCAAATGGAGCACTAGGCTATCCGGTACCTGTCTGTGTGCCATGAGATGGGATGAGCAGTATGCAAGGAATTCCAATTTGTAGGTCTACGAGTGTGCTTTACCAGATGTCTTCCACTAAAACTGTTTATGATTGTTTACGTACTTATGTACCTACCATGGGATTAGTACCTACGTACTGTGTAGGTACTGTAAAAGTTGTTCACTAAAGTCAACCTTATGTAGTGTAGGCTTTTTTTTGTGGATGGGAAATCATCAAAGACCCCTCCCGCTCTGGGTGGAGCAAGAGGGAGTGTCAGACTCTTACTGACTAAAACCCACCCGTGTTCCTTCTTTAGCCCTTTATGTGGTGCAGGCTGGCTATAATTTAGTACGGGTTCCATCGATCATTCAAGCAAGTTCAGCTATGCTATTCTCTAAGGATACAGCCTTGCGGGCAGCGCTGTCGCAGCGGTGAAAACAATAGTTTCAGCCCTGCGACAGCGCTGCCCGCAAGGCTGTATCCTTAGAGAATAGCTCCCTAGAACGGGCTGTCAAATATTTTATTGGTTTTTTTTTCCTTTATTTCCTGCTTATATGCGTATGAAGTTTCATTAAAATCGGTTCATTCATTTCGAAAAACAAGGGCTTGAAAGTTTGTATGAAATGCCGTACGTCGTAAACGCTCTTAAGCTTCCGTACCAAACGTGTCTTACCTTCTAGAAACTATTAACGGCAAACAGAAGGCCAATTCTCGTAATTTATAACGTTCAAAATCTAGTCGCAAACGTGTGGCTGTAAACCCACATAGGGCCGGCCATATCTCCGACACATTGTCCTCTTCTTAGAAACAAACATTTTGCTAATGCAGCCGGCTCGCTAAGTTATTCAGCTATATGACAAACAGGACGTGAATGTATGGCGGCAGTTAGGTCTGTGGCTCAATGGGGATGGATCATTAAATATACTTGACTGTGTTTTATATTTTCATTTGAAGTTTCTTCTCTGGTTGGGATTAAATGTCATTTTATTGGTTAATATTTCAATACGATGAGCAAATGTGTTAGGTAAAGACTACAGCCGGGTTATTCTGTAAGAATCTCAGCGTGAGAACTCAGGTGAATTGAGTTGCCATTCCACAGAAATTGACACCATTAACAGCTTCGAGCTCACTTCACCAAAATACGGTGAAATTTTTACAGAATATAAAAACAGAGAAGCATCAATGTCCATTGATACTTAAGTAATAGACAAAGATGGTCCGCGACGATGAAACGCTATTTATGGATCAGACTTAATTGGTTTTTCTAAGGCCCCTAGCACACGGCGTATTTTAAACGCGCAGACGACGTGCATTTTGGAAACGTGCGTCGACGGTGCGCTTTTATCCTACAGAAAGTCTACAGGCTGCGTCTGACTCGCGTGCGTATCGCGTCTCGTCTGTATCACTACAAACACGCGTCGTCTGCGCGTTTAAAATACGCCGTGTGCTAGGGGCCTAATATTTATTTTAAAATAAACGCTTAATTTAAAAGTATGCAAACCTATATAGAGCCAAAAAGCAATATTGACGGTGAACAGTCGTTTGTTGGTGCTTAATAAGAATATATACCTATAAATATATATTTTAATAATATTTATACCTTTATAGCCTGTAAGGATGGTATGGACAGGTATGGGCTATGGCCTAATGATATATCGATCTTGTATTTTCCGTATTTTGCTTCTTCGAAACGTAGGGCTATTTATTGTAAAATATATAAACGACTTTGTTGCGATCATTTATTACTATCCTCGATCCTGTACATACTATAGTCATGTGAAATGATACAACGCGCCCATAAATAACTATTTACATTGTAATGTTAATGTTACCCAACATAAAACACTGAACATTCACTTTACAATCTTCTAGGCATCATAAAACAAAACATGCCACTAATTGTTCAAGAACGAAATCGCACTGCCGGGCTTATTACTTTAAAAGCTTTCTGAAATTCTCAGTGTACACAATACCTAACTACCGTACCTATGCTAATTGCTTTTGAAATTTCAGACAACGGCAAGACAGTCTCCATACCTATACAAACCTTGGTTTTATTTAACTTAAGAAGTTCCTACTAAAGTCGGCAAACAATTTGAAGTCAGCGCACGCTTGTGGCAAGAAACCGTGGAATGTCTGTAGACAGCCTTAGATATAAATGGAGAATAATCTATTTTGTCGTAACACACTTAATAACTCATAAAGAATTTATGTTTGGTTTTGCTTTGGCTTTCATGTGCGGTCTTTTTGTGGTTGTCTGCATTTATTAGACATTACCTTTTAATTAGGTCGTAAGCTCTTGCTAGGTATTTTAAAAGCCCTATTATGTGATGTCAACAGCTGGTCAATGTGCTTTATTACAAATCTCGGTCTCTAATATCTTTAATTTTAAGATCAATCCATAAATTGTGGGTGTGATGTTATATATTATCATAGCTGACACGTGAAACTGTCCCTGAATATTTAGATTATATAATTATATTCATCTTCAAGAAGCCCCTGAAAAGCAGTATGTTGTTTAATAGAAACTAACATTTTCCTTCTTCTTGTTACAGGTCATTAGTGTTGCTGGTCTCAGTGGCGGCGACCTTCGCGGCTCCGTCACCGGCCTCCAGCGCCAACGCAGACAACAGCATGGACAAGCTCGAGCCGTCCACACACGAGCTACTCAGTTCACTTGGCTTGAAGAAGCTGAGGATACCCGCCGCCCACCACAGGAAGCGACTCGCTGAACAAGGCAGGAGGCACGCCACGGGAGACTCTAGGATGTACGTCATCAAATTACCTCCTAACACCAGCTACTACAGCCACGCAGAACCAGCGCCGGCTGCAGCGAGAACCCTCCCTCTACAAATGACAAGCAACGGCAAACCTGCTCGAGTGTACCATTGGAACATTCCGGTCCTACAAAAGTTCGCGAAAAACCGACCGCAGGCGAGGTTTGACGATGACATAGTAGACGTCGAGAGCACGCCGACATGGCCAAAAGCAATCAGTCATCCGAACTCGCTCGACGCTTTGGCGTATTACGTCCCAGCGAAGAAAACGTCTTTCAGAAAATATTACTCCGGCAACGGCAAACCTAAGTCCTTCTACATAATCGAGAAGAATAAGAAATCCGCCGAGTACCATAAGTTACTGCCCTAATCGGATTATTTTGTGCGTTCCCAGTAGATATAAAAATGAAGATATGCAATCAATTGAGTCTGAGTCTCTGAGTCCATTACTGAACAAAATATCGGCACAGATTCTTTATTTATTTTATCCTTCTTAAAAATAATATACGTAATATTGTGAAACGCCTAAGTATGAATGATCTTCGACTCTTAATTAGTTATTTATAATTACTTTAATATGTCGTGCTGATTGCCAATCTTTAGGGTAACATTCGAGCTAAGCTCTGCAGTCTTACTCTCGATGCATTCGCATTATTAAGTCATAAACTCTAACGTTTATAAACAGTTTAAAATTAGAAATAGATTCGAACTCCAGCTTTTAATTGAATCGCAATTTGCATTGTTAGTAAGGTCTGCATCCAATCATTACAAAGACCAGTTCAACCATTTGTGTTTCCTTTGACTTAGTCACTCGACATAGTTGGTTGAGATGCTCAATCATCGAATGTACAATACGTGACAGAATATTTAAACGACACTGCACTGTATTAATGCTAATACGTGCTTTTAATAAGTGTCTGAAATTTGAAAATATACTGAAGAGTTTACTGGACATTTAGTCACTTTTGTTTAGCCATCTGTGGGGGCCTACTTTGAAATCTTATCGCCAGTATTTGTAAGGCTTCTAAAGAACTGTCGTCTTTTGTGTAAGAAGGTTGTTCAATAAAAGCTTTTATGTGGGATTTAAAGATTCATGGTAGAGCCCATAACTTTTGTAAAAGGCTTGAGGCTATATTCTAGCAGTAAACCCTAACATATCCACTATATGATTAGAGTAATCTTGTAAACTGCATTGTATATAAGGGCCAGCTTCCGCAATCTAGTGTTAAGTGATCGATAGGTGCTTAGATATTTAGTAAGACTGCGTCACGAATTTAAATTATTATCTAGATTTACGTACTGCATTTAGATACAGTGAAGATGTTTACTTTTAAGTGACTATTTTGTTAATCATGACATTATCGAAGCATACACACACAAAATGTAAAGCTTTATTGAAGTCATTACGTGTTTTGTTAATCTTATCATTATAATGGAAGGCTTTCAGGTTTCACAGTCAAATATAACTCAGATTAAAAGAGAAAATATATATACAATTTTATCAAAACAATGTTACTTATTAATGTTCCAAGGAAAGCCTGCTGACTAAAACCTAATTTGAGATATTATAACTATTTCCTGATAGCTCTTCTCTTTGTATTTATTAAATACATACGTGTGTGTATTATTGATATGTTCATAATCAACGAATTAATTGCATATACTTACGTAAGTTTCTGCATTTATATCTATGAAATTAACGTCCAAGTTTAAGGGTACGTTTATATTTAAATCACTTATATGTAAGCCAATGCTAATCTTAGACTCTGCACCTAGTTCTATTGTATCGAAGACTATATTAATTTTTACTAATTATGTAATTTAACTAATTAGGCCAAGGCGAAGCCATTGCTTTAACCGTTTAGACTCTTAAGTTGTTATCTTAGATGTAAGTATAATTATTTTGTACAACATACCTACTTAATGTAAACTAGAACAATAAATATTTTATTAAATTATTGTGTTGAGTTTTTTTTTTTTTAATTTACTAAAGTGAAAATAACGAATGATTTCTCTTGCTTAATTCGTGCAACTTCCTATTTTGTAAAAACTGCTAAATACGTACAAGAAACGTTTACGATAGACTTAAATAAAAATATCATTAGATCTAGGAGAGGTTTTTTTAGGGATCCTTACTAGAATGCTGCCCTGTGGAAACTATAAAAGTCATAGGTAAGAATATTTACCTAATAGGCACACAAAAAGAAAAAAAAAATTATTAAAAATCATTACTAATTTGCTTGTAATTTGTAATGTATATATTAGTAAAGATACGACATCGTACTTCCTGAAACTTTTCTGTACCACGAAAACAATTTAATAGCGCCATCTGTTAGTCTTATCGGTAACTACAACATGTATGTTTCCTCTTAAAGCAACCTCCTTTCAGGTCAACTTACTAATTCATCTGTACTTCCAACTAAGCGTAGAGGTCGCTAAAGTCGCCCTGCTTTACCGACCGAGCATTTCACCACATGCGCGGCAGGCTGCGCGAATTATAAAAATCGTACCAAATGCTATCCGACACAAATCCATAATCGTCGCCCATTGTAAAAATGTCAGCTGCATTCGCGAACAACTCCGATAGTAAAATGAAAAATGTGGAAAATTATAACAGTAATGAAAGGACAGTCGACAGTGTTAAAAAGAAAAGTTTTGGTGATAACAATAAAAAGAGCGATTCGAACGCAAACAACAGCACGGTTATAAAAGTAAAGAGTGTTATTCCTAGACGACGGTAAGCTATTATTTATTATTGGCTTCTGTGGCACTAGCTTTATCTGCAGCATACCCGGCACTGTGACCTATATTTTATTTTATGTAATTTTCATAAAATATATTTAATGTTTTCACTACACCCTTAATTAGGAGCATGCAACCGCAGATGTGCTCCAGTTTTCTGGATATAATTAACAAGCGCGCTCTAAAAATATCTGTGAATACAAATAGATCATTGCATTGTATGGTTTTAGACTAAAAGTTTGTGTTATTAGTTACTTTCCCGCCAATTATTTCTTATTTTCCTAAACGTATAGGGGCAAAGAAATCCGGTGAAACATGGAATGTCTGACACGAAGCTCATCGTATTTTTATCGCATAGATAAGGGCCTGAATTTTGCCAACAATAATATAATATATAAGATTAGATAAGAAAGTGTGTTTAGTAGGTCACATTACTTACTTTGCATGGACTTCCTTCCTTGTGTAAAATTTTGGTGTAAGTGTCAGCGAAAATACCAGTAAATTCTGAGTCAAATTGGAAATTTCAATTTTTCCGCTTCGCGAAATTATTACTTACCAGCTATGTTTTAAATAACAGTATCGAGGATAAATAAATATTATTTTTAAGCGATCCCTCTTAAATTTAAATTATGCTAAATCGCTTTTATTTCTTCTAAAAGGATATAAAATTTGACTTCAATATTTGGGAAGTCTGAAAACTTTCGTTTCTATTAGTCTACTCAATTATGTACTGTATGTAGGAATACCGATCTAAATCGCCTCAACGTTACCGAAAAAATGTTAATAAAGTAATCGTATTCATACGATGTAACGAGTGTGTACGAGTCACCAAATGTGTGTGGCATTGACCTCATTACTGATTACTTTTTACTAAACTTTAATTAATAGGGATAAAACGCGTGAGCTAGGTTAGGTACTATACAGTAGAGATGTCAACATTAAGGAAGGGGCTTGTAAGGGGCGGGATTGTCCGAAAGGGTTACCGCTACCCCGGAACATAAAGGGCTAAGGAAGGAACACGGGTGGGTTTTAGTCAGTAAGAGTCTGACACTCCCTTCTGCTCCACCCAGAGCGCGAGGGGTTATTTGATGATTTCCCATACTCAAAAAAAAAGGTTAGTACTATACCGTACATTTCATTCTGCTGCTGCTAAATTTTTACTGAAGATGTAAGTAAAAGATAAGCTAACAACCTAACATTATAGCAATCTTTCTATTCATATTCATTTATTTGCGTTCCACAAGGTAAAAACAAGATGTAAGAGCCCTTGCAGGGTTGTTAGGGCACAGAAAAAAATATTGTTTGATTCATAGCTATTATCATCTGCCTAGCCTTTTCCCAACTATGTTGGGATCGGCTTCCAGTCTAACCAGATGCAGCTGAATACCAGTATTTTACATGGAGCGACTGCCTATCTGACCTCCACAACCCAGTTACTGTGTAATACGATTATACGGTACCCCTTGGTAAGACTGTTTGTCAGACTTACGGGCTTCTGACTACCCGTAACGACTGTCAAAGATCCACGAATGACAGCGGGTACCAACGGCTAATGTGTTTTCCGAGGCACGGAGGGGTCTCGGTATGTAAAGATGGTCACCCATTCCCAGACCAACCGCGGCAAGTGTAGCTTAACCTGATCGATCGCACTGTGCGGCTGCTTCCTTAAAGCTAAAAATCTAAATCGTAGAAACTAAAATTATACATGAAAACTGAATGATTACACTCGCATAAAAAGTTAATAATAAAAAATAATAACATGAATAATTACTTATTGGTAAGTAGGTGGCTATTTTCATAAAATACTATTATTACATTAACCCCCCATGTGTTAATGTAATAATAGTATTTGAGATGACCCACTGTCCACAAAGTTATATTTGCTTAGGTAAATATATAGGGTGTGTCGTAATTAATGGATAACCTCTATAAGGGGTCATTATATATTTAACATTATGAACAACTATTACTATGGGACCAAACCTGAAATCGCGAAAAAATAATCAGCTGTTTCCTACATTTTGACGAGTTATGCGAACACAAATGTTGTAGGGAACAGTTAATTTTTTTTTTCGCGATTTCATGTTTGGTCCCGTAGTAATATTTATTCATAACTAGCGACCCGCCCCGGCTTCGCACGGGTGCAATACTGATACTAAGTACAGGTATTTCAAGAATGCCAGCATTCTAAATCTGTGTCCCTGCATTTTAAATCTGTAATATCTTCGAAAATATTCATTTAAATTACATGCTGTAAAGGGCCATATTTATCTATATTAAATGCACAATGTATTTAAGGTACTTAATTGAATAAGGATTAATGCTGTATTGCTTAAAATCGCTTCGTAAATAAGCCATTATTTCTCGTAAAAAATAAAGGATAAAAAATGATTATTGTGGGTTATCCCTAAGAGATAGACATATACCATCGGGGACTTTTTTGTAGACCTTTTTAAGGTGTATAATACTGTAGTACATTATTTTGACCTATCTCGTAGGGTTCAGCCAGCGTTTGAAAAGTAAACGCAAAAAAATGTGTTTATTTACGACATCACATGCATGCATGTATTATATATATAAACCTTCCTCTTGAATCACTCTATCTATTAAAAAAAAACGCATCAAAATCGGTTGCGTAGTTTTAAAGATCTAAGCGTTCAAAGGGACAGAGAAAGCGACTTTGTTTTATACTATGTAGTGATGATAAGTACAATGACCCCATAAGAGATTATCCATTAATATTACGACACACCCTGTATAACACTTGTTATAGCATGAAATCCTTTCAAAATGCAAAATAATAAATATATCACTATGTGGGACCGAAGACAGGGCTGTCATACCTTTAATGTTATAGAATACAAATAAATAGTTATGAAGCTAATTATGACTACAGTCAGTCGATTTTAAATTGGTATATCAGCATAAGTATATCACAATCACATAGCCTTAGACATCGTGCATAATAATAATCGGTAAATATCATATTAACATTACAATATTACAAACGCTATTTATCCATCCACGACTTATTATGTAGTACCAAGGTAGGTACTCATCCTTGCCTACGCGTAGATATGTACCTATTGATTCAGCATTTTATCCTTGATTTTCCAGTCGCAATAGCCTAGGTTTACCTACTATTTACATAATAGTGACATCTCAAACCAAGGTAGTAATAAACTAGTAGACTACTTAATACTGACTTAATACATAAATGCTTTGGTATTGTAGACGACTATTTCAACATTGTTATCCACGTTAGAAATCAAAATGATTCTGAATGAAATGATCAGAAATGAAATCCCAAAAAACATTTCATGTTAAATGTTGCCAAGACGAGACCATGTAGCTCGCACTGTCAAAAAGTAATCAGATCTCATGTAGAGCCAAGCTTCTAACTCTACACGCCCTAACTCTACAAGGCCTAACTTCGCAAACTACACCTTAGTCAAAATATATGGCTTGGCCGTTTCGTTACTACAAGAACCATTGTATAACAGCATGAGAGTTTTTCACCTTACGCTTATGCGAAGTGCTTCGAGAAAAGGTAGGTAGTGCCCTTGCGCTTCGCTTGGCTCGTCTTGGCGGGGGCACTCCCGTGCCCCCAGATTATCCAGAGTTACTGACATAGCTTGCAGAGTAAGCAAACTGAAGTAGCAGTGAGCTGGTCATGTTTGTAGAAGGACCGATGGCCGGTGGAGCAGACGAGTCCTTGAGTGGAGACCGCGTATCGGCAAGCGTAGTGTGGGACACCCCCCAGCTAGATGGACCGACAACCTTAAGAAAGTGGATGGGACAGACTGCATGCGGAAGACGAAGGACATGGTGTTGTGGCGCAGCCTAGGAGAGGCCTATGAACAGCAGTGGACTGTGATAGACTGAGTTGATTGATCTACGTTAGACTTCATGTATTTGTCCTAGCCAGTATCACCAAATAATCGGTTTACCTTTTTGCAACTATGTTGGGGTCGGCTTCCAGTCTAACCGGAGCTGCTGAATACCAGTATTTTACATGGAACGACTGCCTATCTGACCTCCATAACCCAATTACTGCGTAACACAATACCCATTGGTGGTCAACGTTTTGGGCTTTTGAGGATCCGTAACGACTGCCAAAGATTCAAGAATGACATGACATTTAAAGCTTCGTATATTTTAACTTAGTACATATATACTTAAACCATCGCCGGGACGTGAATTTTTAGGAGACACAATGGCTTTTTAATTTTTTTCTGTAATTACGGCGTTCAGCCGGTTTACGCGATCGAAATCTCTTCTGTCATTATCACTTAATGCTATGAACAGTTTCAGTCTCCCGATAGCCGTGTAATAAATATTTTGTCCATTTTCATAATGGAAATACCAAGTTTATGACTTGGTATTTCCATTATGAAGTTCATCAGATAAACTCGGGGCTTAATTTCACAAATTCTGATTACTTTGTAAGTAGTTCGTTTTTTGTTTTCAAACGTCTTACATATATTTGTAAATACTCGTATGCATGTTGGTTTGTTTGTGAAAACTCGGTAAATACCGTACCGAATAGTAGCATCTTTGAAACAGATCATTAGTAAAGACCTCGAAATCCTCGTATTGAATGTATGGCAAACAGCAATGCTGTAAACTTAATAAAACACATGATTTTAATGTCATGGGCTCATGGCTGCTGTGATAAAAAGGGAATTCGATCAATATTTTTTTTGGTATGATATTACCCTGATTTCGTTGTTAGGGATATACCAGTACCACACTCGAGGGAAGGTAAGCAAATGTTTGCTTGCACTGATCATAGTGGCAAGTAATTTGTACGCAAGTACCTACATTATATAAAATCACGAAGCTGTTAAGAAAATGTTTAACGCTCAAAAGCACTTGTGAAAAAAACTTTTTAACAAAAAAAAAAAACCGACTTCCATAAAAAACACTACAAAGTGAAAAATAACTTTGATTTCGGAAGTCGGTGTCTTTGGATCTGTATTTTAGTTTATTGCCACCGACTTCCGAAATCAAAGTTATTTTTCACTTTGTAGTGTTTTTTATGGAAGTTGTTTTTTTTTTGTTAAAAAGTTTTTATTTCTCGCTTTTTAGTGGGACTGTTTATAATGCATCAAGCTCATCGCCTTTTACAAAATATTACTTTTCCCGATAGAGGGACGTTAATTGTTGAGGAGTTCTCCTGGTACTCCACCATCAGCTCCATTTCACCATTCGCATTGTGACGAGCATAAATTGCTTAGCAACCATATTAAAGTAATCGAATCGCAACCTGTGAAATACTTATTATTGAGTAGTCCCGGTGGCCATCTGTGGTCTTCATCATCAGTTTTACTTCACTAAATTTTGCTTTCCGAAAGCAAATGCACGAGTTAGTATAAATAATACCCGAATCGTTATAGGTGTGCCTATAATATTTGAAGAGTTCCTTCCATTTCTCCAGGATCCCGCTGATAATCCTGGCAGCATCAGGCCAGACTTATGTCAACATTGCATTGAACTTAAAATTTAATCCTGTTTAAAATGAGCCCAGACACGACTACGGTGCTGTAATTTCAAGGTTTGTACTTTTTCTGATGCTCCTGGCATCAGCATCAAGTCTCTGTGTAGTTACTTCGGTGTTTCTCATTAACAGTACGTTTATCCACACATCGAGCCCTTTTCAATGAGTCTAAACACGATATATCTGCTGTTAGTTGTCGAGGAGTTAGGTACTATCCTGACTGCAGCATCAGGTCATGACTTGATGATCATGAGACCAAATGTGGCAAATGCCCTATCAAACATCAAAACAATTTACTAAAACTGTCCTTGTCTGTTCGAGTAACTTCTTACTGTTAAGGAGTTGTACCTTCCATCATCAGCTCAGCTACCTGAGATGGTGACAACCATACGCAAATACACAAGATACTTCATAAAATCTGCGAAAAACAATAAGTGAGCCTATAAAATTTGAGGGTTGCCCTCGATTTCTCTAAGATCCCATCATCAGATCCTAACTTGGTGACAATGGGACCACCTCAGAACTATCTACTTTCGAACAAAAAAAGAATTTTGAAAATCCGTCGAGAATTGGCGGAGTATTCGATGAACAAACATACAAAAAAAAAAAACATACAAACATCCGAACATAGTACCTCCTCCTTTTTGTGAAGTCGGTAAAAATCTAAGAGAGACATCAACGTACGCACGGCTACACATCAAGCTATACATAACCAAGTACAAGCTTTTTTTTTGAGGATGGGAAATCATCAAATGACCCCTCCCGCTCTGGGTGGAGCAGAAGGGAGTGTCAGACTCTTACTGACTAAAACCCACCCGTGTTCCTTCCTTAGCCCTTTATGTTCCGGGGTAGCGGTAACCCTTTCGGACAATCGCGCTGTCCCGGCAGGCTCCAAGTATAAGCTGACTTCTGATTGTACGAAAAACCTATACAATGCGAGGTCAGCTAAAACTGGAAACAACCGCCATGTCATGATAGATTCAGTACATTTTTCTGAACCATGTGTCACAATTCGTCGGTTATTAAAAAAAAAAAATGCTATTAAGTACATTTTGACCGAACAAAACTGTTTTACAGAAAAGTGCAATACCTATGTATTGCACTTTTCTGTAAAACAGCAGGTTTTGTTTGATAACCGACGATTTTCTACTCTAGGGCATCTAGAATCATGCGCTGAATTCATGGATGCAGTTTGCGCGTCTATGTCCTATACTATGACTATGAAACTATCTGATTCCATGAGCACAATGACCTTGTTTGTTTGTGATGAAGATTGATAAATTACATCATAACACTGGTTTGCAAGCTTTGTAATAATATTCTGCCTTGGCCGAATAATTTGGCAATCAAATTAAAATCTAAGATCGTCCATGGCAAACAGGTTTTCTGCACAGTCCCAGTGCGAGTAACGTCGATATCTATTTTTTTTTTTTTTTGTAATAACAGCCGCACGGGTCGATCGATCAGAGAGAGTAGTAGTCAGAAGCCAGAAAGCCGATACTCCTTGGTGAGTTTCGTCGACAACCAATCACACCAAGGAGTAGGTATCGACTTTTGGATGGCGGTTGGTCCGTGGATGGGTGTCCATCTTTACATACTAAGATCCCTATGTGTCTTGGCAAGCACGTAAGCTGTTGGTCCCGGATGTCATTCGTGGATCATTGACATGCGTTCCGGACCCAAAAGTCTGACAAACAGTCTTACCAACGGGTATGGTGTTACCTGGGTTGTGGAGGTCAGATAGGTAGTCGCTCTATGTAAAATAGTGGTATTTATCTGCATCCAGTTAGACTGGAAGATGACGCCAACATAGTTGTGAACAGGCTAGGCAAATCTATACATAGAACAGTAACGAAGATTTTTTGTCCATTTGTCTGGATAAATATTCCGGATTGCCGCAAAAACAAGTTAACGGGCTTATATGAAATTCGGCACACAGATAGTTTTCAGATTAACACATTATTTTAATACCGGGAGTACGTTCCCGTAAGATATTTTCCGAAACCCACGCGGCCGAAGCCGCAGGCAAACGCTAGTTATTTAATGAATGTTTACTTGGTCTGGCATGTAAAGAACATTAAATGATTTTGTATTCTCTGTAGTTATGACAGTTTAAATTAGGAATTTCTTGGTAACAGCCCGGAGTTTGGAATTTGGCGGTGTGATCCTTGGTCCTGCGCCTGATCTCTCCTCGGTCGTGTCAGATCAAAAAAAATCAAAATCAAAATATTTTATTTCTCATAAGCCTACAAGGGCACTTATGAAACGTAAGAAGCTAGGTGCACGGTTCCAATTGGTCGTTTCCTATGGAGAAGAACCGGCAAGAAACTCCACGGTTACTCTTTTAAAAATAATTGGCTTTTACAATGTTTTCTAATTACAGTAGGTATGGGAGAACAGCGTAGGCCTGTCAACAAGTGCCAGGTACTTGATAACATAAAAAATGATCTACAGATCTAAAATCTACAGGGCCTACAAAGTCGTCACATTTACAAAATCAAAAACTAAAAAAAAGATAAATAAAATATAAAAACCTATTAAAACCAAGTGATCATAATTTCCATTACAACCACTAAAAAGAGTTGGAGGATTAGAATTGTCTCTATATAATGTCAAATAGTAAAAAGATTAAATGTCAAAGAAGTATGTAAAAATTAAATAAAAATCGTAATTTGAGAGCAGTTAATAGACATTTATGTAGTTACGCCGTTAATGGGATGCCAGGGAAGCCACATGTGCAGAAGCAATTATTGCCAAACTACCTTGTCTTCAACGTAGTCTTTAATCTTATAATATGCTTTTTTGATAAGGACACGTTTGATGAGGGTTTTGAACTTTCCATCGCTAAGTTCTGTAACCGGCTTTGGCAACTTGTTATAAAAACGGATGCTATTTATATGAAAAGACTTACTATTTTTCACAATTTCATTTTTACTACGGGTATTTATATTATGGAAATCGCTTCTTGTTTTGAAAAGTCCTAAGTTTTTGCGAACATACAAAATACTTTTTAAAATATAAAGAGAAGGCAGAGTTAGTACATCAATTTCTTTGAATTTGTTTCTAAGAGACTCGCGAGGACTCATTTTATAAATTGCGCGGATTGCCCTCTTTTGTAAAATGAAAATTGAATCTACGTCAGCTGCCGATCCCCACAGCAGAACACCATAAGACATAATACTGTGGAAATAAGCAAAGTATACTAACCTAGCTGTGGCTATATCTGTCAACTGCCTTATTTTCCTTACTGCATATGCAGCTGAACTTAATCTACCTGAAAGAGCTCTAATGTGTGCGCCCCATTGTAATTTTGAATCTAAAGTAATTCCCAGAAATACAGTTTCCGTAATAACATCTAGTTTTTGGCCATCAAGCTTTAAATTCAGACCCACTTGAGGTACATTTGGCAATGAGAACTTAAGACATTTCGTTTTGTTCGCATTAAGTAAAAGATTATTAGCTGCAAACCATTTCGAAAGAACAGCCAGACTATCGTTGACATGTAAAACATCCGTATCTTTTCTATCTATTTTAAAAATAAGGGAAGTGTCATCAGCGAATAAAATGATATCCGATAAGTTAGCCATCATGTAAGGAAGGTCATTAATATATACTAGGAATAGAAAAGGCCCAAGAATTGAGCCTTGAGGCACGCCCATCTTAACTAGAGACCCCGATGACGTCGCCCCGTTATCGTTTACTTTTTGCTGCCTCTTTGATAGATATGAAAGAACAAGATCAGCAGCTTGTCCACGAATTCCGTAATGGTATAATTTACAGATCAGTGTATTATGGTCAACGCAGTCGAACGCTTTTGAGAGGTCACAGAAAATGCCAATTGCATCCTGGGACTTCTCCCAGGATTCCAAAATGTGACTGATGAGTTTTACTCCCGCGTCCATCGTCGACCTACCTTTCGTGAAACCAAACTGGTGACTATGTAAAATCCCATTTGAGTTAAAATGTGACAACATCTGGTCTAGCATGATTTTTTCGTAGATTTTGCTCAATGCTGGTAACACAGATATAGGTCTATAATTGGAGGGATCAAACTTACTACCCGATTTGAAAATTGGTACTACTTTACTATGTTTCATTAAGTCAGGAAACGTATCGCTGTCTAGACATTGATTAAATATGCCTGATTGCCGTCCCATCGGACTATGACAGTGAGGAACAGAGAGTGCACCTGTGTCTGCGCACACATTTGTGCACTATAATATCTCCCATGCTGAAGGCTAATTTCAGTCTCTAGAAAGACGATCTGGAGGACTAGGTAGGTATAGTTACGACATGATTAATTTATACCTATTTTTACCTAATTCAGGCACAAATCATGGAGTGAACTTACATAGATAATGAATACATTTTATTATTATTATGTTTATTTGTCTGTATACTTATCTAATTACATTTTTAAATATTTCTTAAAATATAAAATAAGTATAAAAATAACATACCGTCGAATTGAGAACCTGATCCTCCTTTTTTGAAGTCGGTCGAAAAGTCGGTTAAAAACATTAAATATAAAAAAATAGTGATCCACCGATTTCGGGAGCAGGGTCCAAGGTTTTATTATATTATATTTAATATTATTTCCTTTATTTAACTAAATATACAGGGTGGAATTGAAGTCATGGGCATTATTTTAACCTAAGGCACTACTCACGATACTGATTGCATTAGGGCTATTAATACGCAAATCAAAAATATTATTAATGCAATTAAGGAAAACCTTAAAAATCTAGTAAGTCAAATTGCACAAGGCTTATTATTGCAAATAAACACTTAAAGTAATTAAAACAAAATACTTCGTTAACGCCAATAAATGTTGAAGTATCAAAATCTTAAAGCGCAGTACAGCGCAAAGCGAAATGTAAACAAACATCACCTGCGCAAGCGCGGGTTTTTCCTTACAAGTAATAATAACAATGGGCTAAAAGACATGCCGTCCGGCGGGATTCCCTGAACTCTCTCCGTCCCACTCCCTCACTCGCAAAAATACGAATATCACCCCCGCGCGGGGTCTGCTTCCCGCCGCAACATGAATCCGGAACCAGTGTCATAACGACTGCGCAGGTGCATTGACGCGTAATTGATTTATTGATCCCGTGATGTAATCGCCGTACTCGCCGCTCGCGTCATACGGTGCTTGGATTGCAGTGTAGTATTTGTGTGTTGTGTGTGTGTTTGTGTACACGATGCCTCGACCGCGTAATGTGCAGGCTAGGTACACCAACCAACAATACCCACAAATGGTTGTAATTTACGATCGCACAAGAAATTTAGTATGAACTCGTGAAATGTTCCATCGCTGTAACCCAAACGACCCTATTCCTTCACGGGGTCTCTTTCCACCAGAACCACTAAGAACCTGTTGGATTTTTCGTCTTTTCACGTGCTGGCACATGCACAAGCTCGTGGAAGAGCACCCGTTTACCCTCTGTCACTTTACCGACAAATAAGGTTTTTTCAAAACAATCCACAAGCTAGGTACGTAAATGTTTTTTTTTAATGTATGTTAGTTGACGTAGTTTTGACCGTCCTAAGCCGGCAAAGTACGAGGGGAAAGTTGGAATTTATTATAAATCAATTCATTGGCAACTTACGAATGTCACGTGAGTCGGGCGGGGTCAAAGAATTCACGCCCAATGACGCGTACGGCGTAATGTACCTACGCATTTGCTATCGAGAAGCGCAAAGTGTTTGATACTTTCTATGACTTACTACATTTTAAGGTTTTCCATACTTGCATTAATAATATTTTTGATTTGCGTAATACACACATCAAAAGTGTCTAGGGATCAACATATATTTTTGCAATAACTTTTCTCCTGATTGATATTAATTAAAATTTTCTTTAAGGATTCATCAAATAAAGTGTTTTCGTTTGTCACAGTAACGATAAACCAAGTCACCTTTGCATTAATAAAGAAATTTGCCATTTTCCTAATAAAGGGATTTTTGACATTTGAACCACTAACACAAAAGTTCGAAAAAAAGACTGAAATAACAGTTTTCTCTAAAATTTTATTGGGTAACTTAAACAATTAATAATCCGTGTTTCTACCGCGAACACTAACAACACAAGAACATCGGTTTGGCATACTCAAAATGAGTTCATCCAAATCACGCTGTGGAATGGCCGCCCATGTTCGTTGCAACAACAAAAAAAGGTCTTCTTGCGACTGGATACCCTCCATATTCGGCAGAGCTCTTCTCTGTAGCATATCCCATGCATGCTCAATCGGGTTCAAGTCTGGCGACTGAGCAGGCCAGGGCAGGACATTGATGTTAGCTGCGGCGAGAGTCTGTCTTACAACTCTTGCGGTGTGCGGTCGTGCATTATCATGCATTAACTGAAATAAGGGACCGATTTGCACTTGTAGAGGAACGATGACGTCTGATACAATCGTCTCAGCATAAATTTGAGCGTTGAGGTTGCCTCTGATCCAAATCAACTCAGTTCTTCCGCCGATCCAAATACCCGCCCATACCATGATGGTTCCACCACTATAAGGATGGACTTCCTGGCAGGATTTTAATCGCTGTTGGCGTCCAGGGGTTCTCCAGTGTCGTATACGTCTTGTATCCGGTCTCATACCAAAACGAGACTCATCAGAAAAGCACACGAAACGCCATTGTTCTTCTGCCCAATTTCTGTGTTCAAGAGCCCATTGATATCGAATCCTACGATTGTGCATTGCTATAGGTGGTACCCGTAGCGGTCTTCGGGAATGAAGGTTCACTTCATGCAAGCGGTTTCTGACTGTTTGGTCGCTAATTAAGTTCCCTGAAGAGTGATGAAGCCTCACGGCTAACATCATGGCGGTTATTGTTGGAGCTCTTCGAGTTAAGATTTGAATGTATCGGTCTTGTCTCCGTGTGGTGCAGCGATACCGTCCTCCATGGCGCTCAGCCACGGTACCAGTGCTTCGGTAACGTGTCCAAAGTCGACTGATAACACTCTGACTTGTATTCAGAGCTAAAGCCACAGTACGTTGCCGGGAACCAGCTTCTATCATTCCCACGGCTCTGAGCATTTCTTCCCTGCTTAAATGACGTCGCCGCTCCATAATAACGTTGGTTTTAATCAGTAGTAGGGAAACAGTAGCACTAATAATGTCTTCAATGCGTTGTATGTTTTTATAGGGAAAATATTGACAGCTGATTTTCATCTTTTACTCGAATTTGATTCACAGTTCCTGATTCAAATTATGAAATGCACCAAAAAGGATCCATATAAATTTATAAAATCATAAATTTATTACAAAGCCACATCTCAATCTCAAGAAATCCGCATAAAAATGCTTGATCCCTAGACACTTTTGATGTGTGTAGTAGCCCTAATGCAATTAGTATCATGAGTAGTGCCTTAGGTTAAAATAATGCCCATGACTTCAATTGCACCCTGTATATAAATTATATTTTTCAATATGTAGAATATAAAAAAAATTAAAAACATTTAAAATATAAAAAATTGTAGCCGACCGGTATCGGGAACAGGGTCTCCCCAACACAGGACAGGGAATAGCCGTGGCTTGGTCACCCACGGTGAAGCGAAGAGGAACCCGAGGAGGGGCCGCTCGTCAGGGCTTTTGCCTGTAAGCCGACGACGTAGCGACCAACAAGTAGGTTGCGGTGCCGCTTGGGCGATATTGCAACTGAGGCGGGCCGCGATGTCGTATGGGAGACATCGCGGCTGAGGGTTAGAGGCCGCGGCGGGATAGGAGTGCCGGTATTGCGGTGCGCCGCTCTCCCTACCTTCCGCGGCCTTGACGGAGTCGCCACCGTCTGATGGCGGACGCGGTGGGGCCGCAGGGGAGGAGGAGTGTTGTTATGACGTTGGCCGCTCTCCCTATCCTCTGCGGCCGAAAATTGGCAGGCGGCGCGACCCTACCAATGCCCGACGATTGGCTCGGGAGGAGGCACGGCTCCCTGTCGTTTCGGGTGACGCAGGTGCTCTCGGGGCATGATTGCTATGGAAAGTACCTGTGTCTCATAAAATGGGAGCCGGACGCTCGGTGAGTAACACTGTTTGTAGCGAAGGTGAACTCGCCGAGCTGCTGGAGTTCAGTGGTATAGAATGCCCAATAATGAACGACGACGACGACGACTCTCTAGTGTATTACTGTACTCGACCAATGATCAATACGAGTTCGCTGTCGCTCTGAAGGGTGGTACAGAATGCTCAATAATGAACAATCGACTCAATCAATGACCTGCCGGTCAAACTACACTGGGGTCGGTGCATTTCATTCATTCATATAAAAGAGGAGACCAATGAATAATTGCCGACTAAGGTACAGACACCAGCACATCAAGCTAACCGAAACTGTCAAATTATCCCAATCAACTTTGAACCTTATGCTTTAGCGATAAAGTAGAAAATCTATTAAAGAAATTTGACAGACTGTAGTAGTTTGATGTCTGTACCACACGCTATATATTTTTTCACGATTCAACTTTTGACTCCTATATCTACGTAGCTGTAATATGAGCTGTATAGTAGGTATATAGGTTATTATTTGTATAAGATATTTGTTCTCGTATCGTAGGTGTAACAATAAAACCAAAATGTGTTAGTGTAATTAAAGAAATTATTTATAATCTAAATATTAATAAATAAAATATAAATTAAAAATATGTAAGTATGTTTAAATAAACTAAAACATACCTGTAATTAAAGAAACGACATTTTAAGCGTTATACCTATTACACCTGTCGATTCTCTTTATAATAACACTAGCTGCGCCCCACGGTTTCACCCGCGTAAGTTTTGATCCCGTGGGAATATCGGGATAAAAAGTATCCTATGTGTTATTCTGATGTATAAACTATATTACTGTAAAGTTTCATTAAAATCCGTTTAGTCGTTTTTGCGTGAAAGAGTAACAAACATCCATCCTCACAAACTTTCGCATTTATAATATTAGTAGGATTTAAATTTTAATTAAAATAAAGAACAACAAAAAAAACTATTTTTCAATATTCTTCTCTGCACACGTACGCACGGCTACACATGAAGCTATACATAACCAGTATAAGTTGACCTCTGATTGTACTAAAAACCTATACAATGCGAGGTCAGCTAAAACTGGAAATGTATAGCTTGATGTGTAGCCGTGTGTACAACTATCATAAATAAACTCTTTGGTGCTACTGACCAAAAAGTATTAAGTAATTAAATATTATCTATACATATAATAAAATCGTAGGAAAGTCAAAACTGTACATTGAATATTTTTTAAAAAGAATACTTGGGGCGTGATCTACAATCGATATCGAAGCCAAAAATATAGTTTTTCCAATTTTTGTCTGTTTGTCTGTTTGTCTGTCCGGGATAAACTCAAAAAGTACTGCATGGATTTACTTCAAATTTTGCATGAATATTACTAAGAGGTCGGGTCAACATATAGGCTACATATTATCACGCTATCACCTACGGGGGAGGAGCTGTGAATCTTTATTTTTCTTACGCATTCTGTGACAGCGTGTAATCTAACGACGCATATTTAAATGTTGTTTTTGAGTAAGCCATGCTATTATCTAGCTTTACACTATAAAAATTACGCCATTTAAGTAACTTGGGCAGAGAAATATATTTTAATGAATGTTATGAGATTTCATAAAAATCAAATCAAGTTACATGTTAACATTTTTTGGAAATTAATAATTTAAATTTGATCATGTTGGCGAGGTAAGTAGTTAGTTATTCTTAAAAATCATAGATAGTGATGTGCATTTTCTTCATAAAAGTTGTATAGTTCGTTTTGACAAATTCAAGTTCCAACAAAACCCTCAAAATCTTCAGCAGAGTTGAGGAAGACAATTAAAAAAAAATGCGGTGTTAAGTATTACAAAAAAGTTATGTTCATTGATGATGATCATTTCATTTCATGACATTCGCGGAGGCTAGAGTCAGTGACAGTCCCAGCCGCATGCGTCATCTGTTTGCCGTCATCTTGGTGTTTTGTGGAGTCGCGAACCCGATAGCTTTGTGGGAGAAGTATCGCCATCATCTGTCTGAAGATTTTCTACGAGCTCTGAGGCGTGCTACTGGAGATGAAGTCGAAGTAACTGATGAACGCGTGCTGAACACCTGTCTCAGTTCACTTCAAGATGTGGTCATTTCTATCGGCGGCAATCCACTGATCGAATATGGGTTGCCAGCTCCCCAATCATCACCGTATCAAGACCGTGGAAATCGGGAGCATAACGCTGAGACAAATTACGATCCGGGCGAAATGACCACCATACGAAATAAATAAATTAAATAAAATTCATTTAATTCAGGCAAAACCCATATTACACACAATAAAAAAATTAAAAACAAATTTCAATGCCTACACATAAAATAAATTAAATTGACCACAAAAAAAAATTATGACACCGAAATAAAATAATAATAATTAAATTTCGCTTTGTTCTCTTCAGAGCAAAAACTGCGTTGGGCAAAACCAGGGTAAAATGTTTTTCTTGGATGCTCTTGGTGGAACAGGAAAAAATTTGTTACCACTGGCATACTTGCAGAGGTCAGAAGGCAAGGCAAAATTGCTATTGCTGTAGCGTCGTCGGGTATCGCTACCAGACTGCTTCCGAGTGGCAAGACAGCACATGCCATGTTTAAAATTCCCATCGATTTAGAGAGCGCCGAAACGCTTCGCGATGACCATCAATAAGTCGCAGGGGCAGATACTTAGGGCAGCGGGTGTCGACTTCAGGACGAGTTGCTTCTCACAAGGGCAACTGTATGTACGTCGCTTGCTCCCGCGTCACCAGTCCTGACTCTCTTTACATTTTGGCTCCTGGCAGCATAACTACCAACGTAGTTTATAGAGAAGTGTTGTAAGGTATGATACCTTTTTACGTATTTTTACTCTTTTGTGTCCTGGAATGTATTCCTGCATTATTTTCTCTATTTCCTTCAGTCACATCTTATGACTGAACTCAGCAGGATTCCCATATCCATCTCTTCACTTGCTTCGCTCGCAAAAAAACTTATATTTTAATGCTATTTTAAAAGTTGTGTACTTATAATGCTATAGCGACACTGGCATCTTAGATATTTTTTGTGCTGTAGAGCCTTCACGCAGACGACGTCGCGGGCAGCAGCTAGTGAAATATATTTTTGTATTAGTTTTGTGAGTGCACTTGACAACACAAGGAGGGTAAAATTTGTTTAAAAAAACAGGCTATGTATAAACATCGATAGTGAACGATAAGATAGGAAACTGACCGATATTTTGCTATCTTATCAAGCATACTCTGTTTGGACGATTATTATAAATATGATATTAACTATAAGTTTGTCCAAAATAAAACTATTTAGTTGGCGGCTAATCCGCCAACTAAATAGTTTTATTTTGGACAAACTGTGAGAGAAAGTTTGAAAATTCTAGAATGTAGGTATCTTTGGAAACTGAAAGTTGATGAGCAAAATAATAAGCAACAATAGGACATTTCATTTAGTAGGTACCTTGACAACGACTTATATTAATTTACCATTGAGATTATGATTTTTACCATTCATTGTATTGTTTCCTAACCTCTTGACTTTTGATATTTACGGACTAGTCAAACATAGGCAAATCCCGCGCAGGACGCGGGATGCGACTGCACGGGTCGATTGTTTTAATAATCAGGAAGCTACGCCAGTATTCGCGACAGTTTGAACACCTCTGTGCAAGTTAGTTGATGCGAATTTCACCCCGCACCCCGCGCGTGTTTTGCCTGCTTGCGCGTAGTTTGACCTTAGCTTGCGGCTTGTTCTGCAATTGGTATTGTATAAATATTCACAATGCGGCAATAACACAAAACGATAAACGGGCTTGTCCATTAATTATCAGCTCATTACACTTTGATTTGTCAAAAGTATCAAAATATCACTATAATAGTCATAATAATATAATACGGACTTTTGCTAAAGAAAAAAAAATTTATCGGATAATTAAAATATCAAATCAATGCGCAAGTTGACTGTAACAAAAACAATATATTATTTAAGTGTTAGCTAAAGTATAAGCTGTAAACTTGTTGATATCATGAGAACAGGAACATACATAAACTCACGCACTTTTGCCGAGAGTCGATAGAAACTACAGAACGCTATCTGCTACGATCCTTACTCCATATGTACTTAGACTTACCTATACTTTAATCTGATTTTCAATCAAGAACGTGGATTACTTTGGAAGTGGTGACTGAACGCTGTAATTTATGACTGCTACGGGCGGTACGAATCGCCCACCCGAGTCACCTCAGAGAACGCTACGACGCTTCGACGTAGCGATTTTTGGGGTCGGTCGTAGCATAGCTCGTAGCGATACTTCCTTGAGATGGCGATATTTTTGTACCTCTTTTACTACAGAAAATGGTGGTCCAGTGCTGGAAATATGTAGATAGAATAAATATCATTTCTGTTAAACTATGTTAAATTATTAAAATATTTATTTTCAGACAAGATCTGCTGAAATGGTACGGCTGGGGCTACAAGGACTCCATGTTCAAATTAGACGGGTTTGCTGCTACTTTTACCGGTAACAGGTAAGTTGAGTAACTAAAGAACAGATTTTTTTTTTCACAAATTATCGTCAAATTTTTAACAAGTTCTTCCTGAAACCGAAATAATAAAAGCGTCGGGGATTACAGATTGAAATAGTTTCACATATCCTGACTGTAGGGAAACAAAATTGGTGCAAATAAACAATACTTTTCGGATATCTAAATAAATATATAATCATTATTTTAGCCACACGTAACAAATATAGTATGTATACTAATAAGAAGAAGATGTATACTTTGAATTAACATTTGTTTAACATTCTAATATAAATAGCGATAAATCGTGCAACAATTTACATGTAATTAACAAACCAATTCTTTTTCTTATTGGCCTCTAAATGACTAACACGAATGGTGCCGTTTTATCAAACACTCCTTCGACAGTTTTGCAATGAACCTTGATTTAATATTCGTCCACTATGCACTAAATTGCCTATGCTATGTAGCTCAACCTAAAAAATTTACAAAACTCATTGATGTCCATTTTGAACTGACACTATTTGGTTGACCAGAATAAGTAGATAGAATATGCTTTATTGAAATTTAATTTGTTATGTGAAATGTTTGTTTTCTATAAACTTTATTCAAAAACATCCATCGGTATCTTACTAAACTTCTACTATATCCGACGACCCTGGTTACTTATCTCCTTTGGTGACCGTACACCAAAATTTAACAAAGCTCGTTTACAAAACCATATTATTATTCAGGCTACAACGGCTGATGTTGGGCCAGAAAAGGGATGCATAACATCGTCCCAATAAAAACGTACATGTACGATAAAACGCACCTGTAAAGTTAGTATATTTTATTATTATTCAGGCTACAACGGCTGATGTTGGGCCAGAAAAGGGATGCATAACATCGTCCCAATAAAAACGTACATGTACGATAAAACGCACCTGTAAAGTTAGTATATTTTATTATTATTCAGGCTACAACGGCTGATGTTGGGCCAGAAAAGGGATGCATAACATCGTCCCAATAAAAACGTACATGTACGATAAAACGCACCTGTAAAGTTAGTATATTTTATTATTATTCAGGCTACAACGGCTGATGTTGGGCCAGAAAAGGGATGCATAACATCGTCCCAATAAAAACGTACATGTACGATAAAACGCACCTGTAAAGTTAGTATATTTTATCATTATTCAGGCTACAACGGCTGATGTTGGGCCAGAAAAGGGATGCATAACATCGTCCCAATAAAAACGTACATGTACGATAAAACGCACCTGTAAAGTTAGTATATTTTATTATTATTCAGGCTACAACGGCTGATGTTGGGCCAGAAAAGGGATGCATAACATCGTCCCAATAAAAACGTACATGTACGATAAAACGCACCTGTAAAACGAACGCTGTGAGAACCAGCCTTAAGCATAATCAGCCTATAATATTCCCACTGCTGGGACACAGGCCTCCGTTTTCCGCGAAAGGGATGAATGAAAGGAAAGGGATGGATGAGAATGCTAAGAGGGATGTGTGGCGTTACGCGAATGTATAGAGTAAGAAACGAAGAGGAAGTCTAAAAGTGGCACCGGTGACTGAAAAGTTGTGTGGAAATCGGTTGCCATGGTATAGGCATGGGATGCGGATGAATGAGGGAAATTTCGTGAGGAAAGTGTGGAGGACTAGAACATTAAAGGAAAACCAATTAAACGATGGATGGAGATATGGCTAGAAAAGGAGTGGAAGAAAAAAATACATGTTGCGTGGACCCCAAGTAAATTGGGATAACGGCAGGACAATGATGCAAAAAAACCTTTGGATGGACAGGGAACACTTATAGCGATAGAGTGATATAATATTATGTGATCGGTTTCGACTGTTGGATTATCTGTCAACTGTTGCTGTTCCTCTTCTTCGTTCATACTTCGAGAATCGTAGAAGTAGTCTTCATTAGTCTGGACTGGATCTCGGGTCTCATTAAGTACTTCAGGCGTTTCCTGGATTATCTCCCTACTTTGGCTAGTGTCAATATGATGCGATAGGTGGACCTTGAAACAGTGTTCATAATTTAAGCTTTATCTTTTTAGAAGTCTAAAAGCTTCGCCCAAGAAAGATGCTGATGGTTTATCCAAAAAAAGTTAGATGAGTCCATCTGAATCTGAACAGTATTAATTTAATAGGATAGTAGAGCAATCGTGGCCAAGTGGTAACGACACCGATTTACGTGTCGCAGCACCTTGCTTTGTGTCATTTATTTCATCACCACTGCTCTCAAAACGTGAAAGAAAAAAATAGGAAACCGGCATGTCCTTGAACCATAAATTCGAAGACATGTGACACCTACCAACCCGCACTGGGTCCGCGTGATGGATTATGGTCCAGTCCATCTCACAAAGAGAAGATCAGCCGATCGATTCTGTAAAAATCTCACCGTGAAAAGTTAGGTGAAGTGAGCTTAGAGTGAGCTGTCAAGAGTATCAATCCCTAGCATCAGGATGACACTGACAGCTCACTCCACGCTCACTTCACCTAAGTTTTCACGGTGAGATGGTTACAGAATCGCACTGCTGTGTCGCAGGAGTGGCTGACTATGTAATGAGATACTTAGTTCAATCGAGTACGATGTTTCAAAAAGTAAATTGGTCAAGGAATATATCAATTGTACAGTAGAATAAATAAACATCTAGGTAATATTTAATCTTTTTTTTACCAGACACTATAATGCGTTTAAATTTTCGTTATGTACTCGAGATATCGTAGTATGATTGACATACAGGTACTAACTACGTATCTAAATATTACAATACTTAAATAACTACGTAATTTGTATAAAGTTGTGAGTTTAAGACGATGGAAGTTAAACCTGCCTGACTGATGATTTTGCTGATGTATGGTAGACGATCATGTCAGTTGGTATGTCTGGAGTTCTGTGAGATGAATTTTGCGTGATCTCATAGCGGTTTTATATTGATGTAAACTAAATTAATTAATTAATAGGTACTCACTTAATAATTATGGATATTAAAGACAAACTTCTGCCTGTCTAATGTCTGGACTTCAAAAAAGATCTTGACCTGCACCCTAATTGCGTAACACACGATCAATCACAATCTGTTTCAGTTTGACATTTCAACAACATTCATTGCGTTACTGTACGGTACGTTGTTGAGCAGAAATTTTCCGAACACATGCAGCAATGGATTAGCAATCTGTTTCAAAATGATTCAGATTATGATTAATCGTGCGTTACGCAATTAGGGTGCTGATCTATCCTGACCCTGACTTTGTTTCACCATTTCTTCTCAGGAGGAAATAGCTTTTTTTTAAAATATGACGTGTAAAATTACAGAATAAATAATTTCATTTCGTTACTAGTAATTCCTTATTCAGGCTAAATTCTAGCCTATCTAGGAGAACAGTACTTCACCCGTCTTTATTGTATAGTTGAACCTATAAATTGTATACATGCAACATTTGTAAACTTTGCAATCTCATTTAGAAATAAACTATTATTATTATTATTTTGGTTCAGAGTACCTAAGTGCTAATACTGTTTCCGTGATTGTTTTGTGTCGAAGTTCTCTTCGCAAACAACCATTAGTTTCTCAAGTGTTAATAGTATCTATTATTATTTTTTAGAATGTCTATAATAATAGTAATAGTATCTATTATGTTTTTTAGAATGAAAAAAATATTTCGAAATTGGCTCCTTGCGAAAGACCTCTTCTAAATAGCATAGTATCTACTTCTATTGTTAAAGCTCATTACTGTATTTTTGCAAAAAAAAAAATAGGGGTATGAAAAATAGATGTTGGCCGATTCTCAGACCTACCCGATATGCACACAAAATTTCATACAAATCGGTCCAGCCGTTTCGGAGGAGTATGGTAACTAACACTGTGACACGAGAATCTTATATATTAGATAGATAATATATGAAAAAAATTATGTGAAACGAAATTCTATAAAACTGTTGTCTATAAAACAACCCAAAACCGTATCTGCCAAATGAAAACAAAAAAAATGGTCACTGATTTTTAATATTTAACATAATATTTATCAACCATCAAGACATAAAATAAATCTTATTTATTTTATTAATAACACTTTAAACACATCAAATATTTACTAAGCTAGATGCACCACGACCAGCTAGACATGCCTGTGTTCAATATCTACCTATTATCCACATTAAAGAATAATATGAACTGATATATTTTATTACATTTATTGCACAATCTACAGCAAGTTACAGACTTAAGGTGTCACTTTTTGATATTTTTTTATACAAATTTCGGGAGAATATTACTCCACTGTTTGACATTGTGCATCCAAAGTTAAACATCATATCGTTTTGACTTATTATTAATTATGTCTGTACGGAAACAGAATAGTAAAATAAAAAGCCATTAAAAAGTTATGAGCCAACAAAGATTCGTTTTTCTTGCTATTTTTAACGTAACTTTGGGTGTAAATCTACAGGGTGGAATCGAAGTCATGGGCATTATTTTAACCTAAGGCACTACTCACGATACTGATTGCATTAGGGCTATTAATACGCAAATCAAAAATATTATTAATGCAAGTAAGGAAAACCTTAAAAATGTAGTAAGTCAAATTGCACAAGGCTTATTATTGCAAATAAACACTTAAAGTAATTAAAACAAAATACTTCGTTAACGCCAATAATTGTTGAAATATCAAAATCTTAAAGCGCAGTACAGCGCAAAGCGAAATGTAAACAAACATCACCTGCGCGCGCGCGGGTTTTTCCTTACAAGTAATAATAACAATGGGCTACAAGACATTCCGTCCGGCGGGATTCCCTGAACTCTCTCCGTCCCACTCCCTCACTCGCAAAAATACGAATATCACCCCCGCGCGGGGTATGCTTCCCGCCGCAACACGAAGTCACGAACCCGGAACCAGTGTCATAACGACTGCGCAGGTGCATTGACGCGTAATTGATTTATTGATCCCGTGACGTAATCGCCGTACTCGCCGCTCGCGGCATACGGTGCTTGGATTGCAGTGTATTAAGTGTTAGTGTAGTAGTTGTGTGTTGTGTGTGTGTTTGTGTACACGATGCCTCGACCGCGTAATGTGCAGGCTAGGTACACCAACCAACAATACCCACAAATGGTTGTAATTTACGATCGCGCAAGAAATTTAGTATGAACTCGTGAAATGTTCCATCGGCGCTACCCGAACGACCCTATTCCTTCACGGGGTCTCATTCCACCAGAACCACTCAGAACCTGTTGGATTTTTCGTCTTTTCACGTGCCAGCACATGCACAAGCTCGTGGAAGAGCACCCGTTTACCCTCTGTCACTTTACCGACAAATAAGGTTTTTTCAAAACAATCCACAAGCTAGGTACGTAAATGTTTTTTTTTAATGTATGTTAGTTGACGTAGTTTTGACCGTCCTAAGCCGGCAAAGTACGAAGGGAAAATTGGAATTTATTATGAATCAATTCATTGGCAACTTACGAATGTCACGTGAGTCGGGCGGGGTCAAAGAATTCACGCCCAATGACGCGCGTACGGCGTAGTGTACCTACGCATTTGCTATCGAGAAGCGCAACTAATTTGATACTTTGTATGACTTACTACATTTTAAGGTTTTCCATACTTGCATTAATAATATTTTTGATTTGCGTAATAGTAGCCCTAATGCAATTAGTATCATAAGTAGTACCTTAGGTTAAAATAATGCCCATGATATCAAATGCACCCTGTATACTTATAATAAATCTGTAGAGAGGTCAATTCTGTACATGAAATATATTTCCAAAATAACTATCAGCGGGTGATTAGTGATCGATACTGACGCCAAAAATGCAATCAGTAAAATTTTTGTCTGTCTGTCTGTCTGTCTGTCTGTCTGTATGTTCGTTATAGAAACAAAAACCACTCGACGGATTTCAACGAAACTTGGTACAACTGTTCTTCATACTCCTGGGCAGGTTATAGTATACTTTTCATCACGCTACGATCAATAGGAGCAGAGCAGTGAAGGGAAGTGAAGTTTCTATGTAGGGGGTCATCTCTGGAACTACTGCTTCGAATTGAAAAAATATTTTTGCGTTAGAGAGTTCATTTATCGAGGAATGCTATAGGCTATATAATATCACGCTACGACCAATAGTAGCAGAGCATCAATGAACAATGTTGCAAAAATAGGAAAAACCTTTACTAATAGTAAAGCTGCCGAGTTTGTTTGTTTGAAAGCTCTAATCTCTGGAAGTATCGATCAGATTTATAAAAATCTTTTTGTATTTGATAGCCCAATTCTTGAGCAAGGCTTTAAACATCACGCTAGAACCTTTAGGAGTTGAGCAAAAAGAAAAAAGTCAGAAAACGAAGTAATAGCGCAGGCAGGCGATGCTATGCGACGCGGTGGGTCGGGGGAGCAAAAAATTTCACGCGGACGAAGTCGCTGGCAGAAGCTAGTAAGTAATAAAAGAACTGGAAATCTTCAAAACTAAGTCCGTACCAACAAAGCTCAGTTATCGAAGAGATCAATAAATTTTATTTGTAATTGATTTATGCAGTGGTTTTTTCATAAAACTCGATTCTCCGAAGCACTTTTCGAATCTTTTTACGCGCCTATCAGTTCGGAACGGTGTTTCTATGCGTGAGAACTAGAGGTTATTCGTGTAGACTAGCGTTTAACTGCTGATCACTGATACTAGCACTGTCGGACACGAAGCCAGGTGAGACAGCATGATTTTTGGCCATGACTACCAGCGAGTTCGAGCTCGCGACTAGTTTACTCTTAAGACTAGGGTACCTTAATTTACAACATAAAAATAATATTGATTATGTATTAAGTAGGCAATATTCCAATGTTTATAATTACAGATTAGGAACTTTCATTGACAATTATTTATATAATAAATATTGAACTAATCTAATATATAAAATTCTCGTGTCACAGTGTTATTTACCATACTCCTCCGAAACGGCTGGACCGATTTGTATGAAATTTTGTGTGCATACCGGGTAGGTCTGAGAATCGGCTACTATCTATTTTTCATTCAACCTATTTTTTTTGCAAAATGACGTTTGGGGTCAGCTAGTCTAATAAATAAAATTCTCGTGTCACAGTGTTAGTTACCATACTCCTCCGAAGCGGCTGGACCGCTTTGTATGAAATTTTGTGTGCATATCGGGTAGGTCTGAGAATCGGCTACTACCTATCAAAATTTTTTTTTTTCAAAACGACGTTTGCGGGGTCAGCTAGTAGTAGACTTAAATTAGTAGGCTTAAATTATATTATATACTAGCTTCTGCCCGCGACTTCGTCCGCGTAATTTTTTTTTGTTTCCCTGACCCACCCCGTCGCAACGTGTCGCCGGCCTGCGCTATATATAATAACGTATTTATTTGGATAAGGATTAATACCATGTTTATAAAAACACCTTCGCAAATAATGCATTATTTTAGAACAAATTTGGTTAGCATAAAAGAGGTTATAGTGAGCTAACCTTAAAAGATAGACATATGCTGTCGTGGACTTTTTTTTAAAGCTTTTAAAGAGGAACATTTCTGTTATATATGATTTTTGCGAAACTTTAACCGTTTACGCAGCGCACGCAGCGGAAGCTCTCAATAGGAAAAAAATCCCCCGATTTTGAAACATTCTTCATTGGTGCTCCGCTCCTATTGGGTTTAGCGTGATGATATATAGCCTTCCTCGATGAATGGGCTATCTAACACTGAAAGAGTTTTTCAAATCGGACCAGAAGTTCCTGAGATTAGCGCGTTCAAACAAACAAACAAACAAACAAACAAACTCTTCAGCTTTATAATATTAGTATAGATATAGGTACTTACTACTGTCCACGATTTCGTTCGCATGAAATTTCTTGTTCTCGGTAATACCGTAAGCTTCCCAATGCAATGGTGAAAAAATTTTCGGAATCAGCACACTAATTGCGTAACCCACTATCAATCGGAATCTGAATAATTTATAACATTAGTATAAGTAGATGATTGAATGATTGATTAATGAGGGCACAATGATACATCTCTCCATTATAATGAATAGTCTTTTTGTGTCTAGACCAGAGTCACAAGCATAAAGAAAGTGGTGTCAACAAGGTAAGACTATTCCAGTCTAAACCAGGCTCACTCGTGGGCGGCCACAAATTGGCACTTCCCGTTAATTCGCAGCACGTGCCATTTGACACGGCACATCATTCTACACTGAATAGGTATTTTGCAGAACTAGGTACACTTATAACTGAGGAAACATAATTATGTTACCAGAATTATTTATTTGGTATTTTGAGTCTTAACAAGGGTATTGCGTTATCCAGTAACTAGGTTGTAGAGGTCAAATAGGCAGTGGCTCCATTAAATATGCTGCAATTCAGCTGCATTCGGTTAGACTGGAAGCCGACCCCCAACACAGTTAGGACAAGGAGCAGATGAGGTCTTTTGAGCCTCCTCTTTAAAACCTTGTAGGTATACCTATGTGCCGTGTAATGTACACACATCAAAAGTGTCTAGGGATCAAGCATTTTTATGCGGATTTCTTGAGATTGAGATGTGGCTTTGTAATAAATTTATGATTTTATAAATTTATATGGATCCTTTTTGGTGCATTTCATAATTTGAATCAGGAACTGTGAATCAAATTCGAGTAAAAGATGAAAATCAGCTGTCAATATTTTCCCTATAAAAACATACAACGCATTGAAGACATTATTAGTGCTACTGTTTCCCTACTACTGATTAAAACCAACGTTATTATGGAGCGGCGACGTCATTTAAGCAGGGAAGAAATGCTCAGAGCCGTGGGAATGATAGAAGCTGGTTCCCGGCAACGTACTGTGGCTTTAGCTCTGAATACAAGTCAGAGTGTTATCAGTCGACTTTGGACACGTTACCGAAGCACTGGTACCGTGGCTGAGCGCCATGGAGGACGGTATCGCTGCACCACACGGAGACAAGACCGATACATTCAAATCTTAACTCGAAGAGCTCCAACAATAACCGCCATGATGTTAGCCGTGAGGCTTCATCACTCTTCAGGGAACTTAATTAGCGACCAAACAGTCAGAAACCGCTTGCATGAAGTGAACCTTCATTCCCGAAGACCGCTACGGGTACCACCTATAGCAATGCACAATCGTAGGATTCGATATCAATGGGCTCTTGAACACAGAAATTGGGCAGAAGAACAATGGCGTTTCGTGTGCTTTTCTGATGAGTCTCGTTTTGGTATGAGACCGGATACAAGACGTATACGACACTGGAGAACCCCTGGACGCCAACAGCGATTAAAATCCTGCCAGGAAGTCCATCCTTATAGTGGTGGAACCATCATGGTATGGGCGGGTATTTGGATCGGCGGAAGAACTGAGTTGATTTGGATCAGAGGCAACCTCAACGCTCAAATTTATGCTGAGACGATTGTATCAGACGTCATCGTTCCTCTACAAGTGCAAATCGGTCCCTTATTTCAGTTAATGCATGATAATGCACGACCGCACACCGCAAGAGTTGTAAGACAGACTCTCGCCGCAGCTAACATCAATGTCCTGCCCTGGCCTGCTCAGTCGCCAGACTTGAACCCGATTGAGCATGCATGGGATATGCTACAGAGAAGAGCTCTGCCGAATATGGAGGGTATCCAGTCGCAAGAAGACCTTTTTTTGTTGTTGCAACGAACATGGGCGGCCATTCCACAGCGTGATTTGGATGAACTCATTTTGAGTATGCCAAACCGATGTTCTTGTGTTGTTAGTGTTCGCGGTAGAAACACGGATTATTAATTGTTTAAGTTACCCAATAAAATTTTAGAGAAAACTGTTATTTTGAGTCTTTTTTTCGAACTTTTGTGTTAGTGGTTCAAATGTCAAAAATCCCTTTATTAGGAAAATGGCAAATTTCTTTATTAATGCAAAGGTGACTTGGTTTATCGTTACTGTGACAAACGAAAACACTTTATTTGATGAATCCTTAAAGAAAATTTTAATTAATATCAATCAGGAGAAAAGTTATTGCAAAAATATATGTTGATCCCTAGACACTTTTGATGTGTGTATTAGCAATTAATTTTTGTACAACGTATGAATAGGTAATTAAAACAAGAAACTTAAATTTTATAAAATCTAGAAGGTATCTCTCTGGTATTTGTTCAATATTTTTTTAATGGAATGGTATAATATTTTAGAAAATGAAATAAACTGAGGTACAGTTATTATTATTTTTACTAAAATGGAAAGGCTAACAAGCAATTATTGCAAAGTTGACGATGTTATGTCGACTGTTGTTCGTTATCTACCAAAACGAATAGGGACAATGCTATTAAGTAGGTCATAATAAATTATAATAATAACTGGTCATTACCCATTGTTTAGTTTTAAGTTGTTGAATGTCTTGTTACGAGGGTGACATTATCACTAAGTGATAAAACCCTTTCAAATAAATAATGATTAAAAAAAAAAAAATATTGCAAAGTAATAAAACTTAGTGTCAACCATAAGAGTTTAGCACTGCATTTGCGTGTTCGATTCATGCAAATGATGGTCGGAGCTGTAGAGCAATCATTGAGATGGCCGATGACTGTAAATATTGACCATAAAACCAACAAACACGTTGCATCTCGATGAATGGCTTTAACTTGTGTCCATTGTGGACAACAAACAAATCATTTATGTTATGTCCAACTCGTAAATCCTTTGTGTGCCTATTACAACGAAGTTGGAAATATAGTCTTGTTAAAATTCTCGTTTATTTATGGCACTTCATCAACATTGTTATCTAGTTTATGGCTAGGTACTTATTTCTTTATAATAGAGAGTTATTATAATGGGTAACAGTATTATTTGCCATATAACATAATATACTTAAGAGAAACGTTTGAAATCATAAGAAGGCCACAAATTAGAATATGATAGTAACACTAATAATTGATTGTCGAATGAACCTTGATCCACTAAGGCAGACAATATTTTGATGGAGAACACGATTCCAAATATGAATATATCCTATCACATTTGAAATAATTACGGTAAATGATTTTCCCAATAAATATGTTGTAAGACCAATTTAAAAAAAGCCATTTCCATGACGGGTATACGGCGCTAATTCAAAAATCGATTCTTGAATTTACAATTTTAACTCAAGAACCTATTAGGGACAGTCACGTGCAATTCTGCAAATAGGTAGATCCATCCAAGATTGTCTCCTGAAGTACTCTCAAACCTACTTTAAAATGTCCATGTACTCATGGTCTGTTCAACGAAATCTCCAAACGGCTGGTTGACACTTCCCGTGACCCAAGGGCTGGCTTTCTCTTTGCCCAGAGGCTAAGCAATGCCATACAACAACGTGGCAATCCGCTAATGCCGCGCAATGTTTCTTGGGTACCTACATTACCCGTCGAAAGTGATACGGAGTAATTGTTCGACTCCATTATATTTTTATTTGATTAATTAATAAGGTGTAAGTTGTTATTTATATGGCACGCCACGATAGTGGCGGTAAGACCCCTCTTTGAGGAGTGGCACCTACCACCTGACGCAGGTCCTCACCGGACACGGGTGTTTAGGGAGGTTCCTGCACACCATCGGGCGGGAGGAAACGCCCGGGTGTCACCACTGCGAGGATCGCCCAGAGGACACGGTGGAGCATACGGTGGAGGTCTGCCCCACTTGGGCGGAGCACCGCCGTGTTCTCGTAGAGGCGATCGGCAGCGGCGACGACCTCTCGCGCCCGGCCCTGGTTCAAGCCATGGTCCGGGGCGAGAGGGAGTGGGAGGCAGTCACCTCCTTCTGCGAAGCAGTCATGCTAGCGAAGGAGGTGGCGGGACGGCTGAGGGAGAGAGCCTCACGTCCCAGCCGCCGCGGGATACGCTCCGGGCGTCGGGAGCCGCGTGACGACTCCCGGCCACCGTAGGCGCGGGCCTGCGTGCGGAGAGTAATGGGTAACTCTCCGTCCGATCAGGACCAGTGGGGTAATTGCGTAACACACTATAAGAAGCAATGGGTTTCATTTTGACAGATCAACAACGTTCATTGCGTGTTTTTACATTGTTGAGCAGACACATTTTTCGAACATATGAAGCAATGGATTAGCAATATGCTTCAAAATGATTCAAATTGAGATCGATAGTGTGTTTCGCAATTAGGGTGCAGGCCCGTGCCGGACGGCGCGTACGTGTTCCACGCGCGCCTCAAAGAGATGTCAGCAATAAGGAAGGGGCCCGTAAGGGCCGAAGCCTGCCGGGGCAGCGGGATTGTCCGAAAGGGTTACCGCTACCCCGGAACACAAAGGGCTAAGGAAGGAACACGGGTGGGTTTTAGTCAGTAAGAGTCTGACACTCCTTTCTGCTCCACCCAGAGCGGGAGGGGTCATTTGATGATTTCCCATCCACAAAAAAAAAGTTGTTATTTATATACATTTCATTTGAATCTTCTTTATACAATATATAAAAATCAATTGCCGTTCGTTAGTCTCGTAAAAAGTCGAAAATGGCTCGACCAATTGTAGGTAGGTAATGAAACTTTGGTAAGTTGTTGTGGGCGCGCCGGTGAAGGTTTCTAACAAAAAAAGGCATTGCAACGTATGCATTAGCTAGTTCTGAATAAATTTAACTTTAAAAGGTGTCTATTTCATTGACATTTAAATCGATATTTCTTCGAAGATTCCGTTTTTTACTTAATTCTAGCGAATTGTATGTTTTCGCACGTGAGCACACGCATGTACACATGACGAAATTGACGACATCTATATCAAGCTATACATTTCCAGTTTTAGCAGACCTTGCATTGTATAGCCTTTTCATACAATGAGATGTCAGCTTATACTGGTAATATATATCTTGATATATCGCCGCGCGTACAACACCCGTAAGTGTTACACGGTCCGGCAATCCAAACAAGTGACACCATTTACTAATGGTCCAACGTCAATATTAACACTATCCATTAAAAGTACGCCACCAAAAATACACATTAGGTAACTGTGACATCCTTAACACTATATCGGATTAGCTATGCCTACTGTGTGCATAGGTATCGGCATTTTTCAAAAATAGCCGTTGTGTTCAAATTATTGCTAATTTTCATAAGTGGGTATAAAATAAAATTTAGGCAAGTTCTACCTGCGTAACATAATCAGAGTTCCGTCTGTGATTTTGTTACGTAGAACTTACCTATTTCATTTAAAGTATCCTTCGTGGACGTGGTGGTTACGTCCTGGGGGCCGATTCTACAAACAAAATTGTTCAAAACTCGCAATGGAACCACAGCTGAATCACGGCTGTTAAGCGTTTTCATATTCTACTAATGAACAACGATTCAACTGCGGTTACGTTTTAGTTTAAGGCTCCGGCGGAAGATGAATTGTCCATACAAACGTAGTTCCTAAATCATTTGCAATTCGAGCATATCTCCATCATATTATGGTGATATTCGGATTAACACAGTATTTATCTAGGTTCCTGTCTATTTTTTTTTTACAAAAAACTTGCCCAAAATGAAATTTAAACGAATTGCATTTCGCACTTATTGACAGCGTAAATTACATGTTTTCTTCTTATTTTTCTGTATTAAAAACAACAATATTTGTAATATTGTTCGAGCAGAAACATAGCTTACATTATCAAGTTACAAATTATGAAAAAAAAATCGAAAAATATTAAGTTTTCATTCATCATTTTTGGGATTACGGGAGTGCTATCGCGTCAAGCAATTGTGAATACGCGGGGTGGCACTGCTCACTCACGATGCGCTAGTGTGTGTGCATATTACACACCGAGGCCACAGAATAATTATATACAGTATTGTAACTCGGCCGTATCTTGGACATAAATGCCTACAGCCGCGCGGTACGTAAACATGCGATAGAGCTGCCCGCCTCCAGCATTTGAATTACATTTGCCTACTTTGTGTTTCCATTTAGTTTTGTGACTGTAAATATACTTTATTTTACATAAAAAAATAAAATAAGTACTTTGTGAATTGAATAGGAAGTGTTCAATAAAAATGCATGTTGTTTTTGATTGGTAGATTTAATTAAAAACCATGTTTATGTTTGAAAAACAAATCGGTCTTATAGATTTGCGACCGAAAAATATTTTCGCCTTGACTGAGACGTACGAAACGCTTTATTATTAAATTTTAAAGTATAAAAAATCCGCATTCTAATATAAAGCTTAATTAAAAATTGTTTTGGGAAACATGGACAAGGTGGAGAACTCCAATCTTTACAAACTTCAACACCTACCTACTCAACTACAATGCAAGAAACAGCTGACGAGTAATTTTAATAACTTTTTATCTCAGCTTATTAACGTCTCTATAAATTAGGTACCTACAACTCGCAACAACTCAAAACAAAAATCCTTTGGTCACCAATGCCAAGCTGAACAGCTAGCTACGAATGTTTTAAAATCACAACCCTCTCGAATATCTAAATATTCTGTGAATATCTCATGAGTCTAGCTGTTGTTGTCGTTATTAATACCGAGAAAAAAAAACGGTTTTTAGTGGTATAATTGTTGTTATAGCAGCAGCAGAAATACTTAATCTGAGAAAATTTCAACTATCTAGTGACAGACAGACGGTCAAATTTATTTTTTCTAGTATTATTCATACACACAGTACAATAAACAACTATTATTAATAAAAAAAAACCACGTCTTTACTTTGAATTATACAAACTAACAAAACAAAACACACATGCCCCGAGGTTTTTAACACAAGCGTAAGTACCTACCGTATCATGATTCATGAACCGCCTATAACTACCTATTTCACTCTTGTCAATCACTTTCCTTTACTCTATTCACTTTATTAATCCAGACATCGTTTTTTTCGGGAGATAAAAGGAAATACTTATCCATTAAAAAGACACATTATGTACCTACCTACTAGTAAGTAAAATTATTTTATAGTCTTACCTTTCAGAGTTTCCAGGTAATCTAAAAAAAGTTATCCCTGGATGCGTTATTGACGAATTCAAGCAACCAAAAACGGCACAATGTATCCTACTCGTCATATTAAATATGTACTTGACCTTATTTTTGGTGAAAAAATCGCGCGGTTATTGTTAAAAAAACAACACACCGACCGTTCGTCACTGCGGCACAGTCGCGACTGTCTGCCTGCCGAGCGAATGCCGAGATCGAGGCGCGTAGGCATTGCTCGCGCATCGTCCGTTTGTATGAAGATGGAATACTGTATATTATATATTATTTACTTATATTATCTACTTTACTGTATATTATATATTATTAATATGACGAGTAGGATATATTGTGCTGTTTTTGGTTGCATGAATTCGTCAATAAAGCATCCAGGGATAACTTTTTTTAGATTACCTGGAAACTCTGAAAGGTAAGACTATAAAATAATTTTACTTACTAGTAGGTATTTCCTTTTATGTCCCGAAAAAAAACCATGTCTGGATTAATAAAGTGAATAGAGTAAGGGAAAGTGATTGAAAAGAGTGAAACATGCAGTTATAGGCGGTTCATGAATCATGATATGTACGTTAGGTACTTACGCTTGTGTTAAAAACCTCGGGGCATGTGTGATTTGTTTTGTTAGTTTGTATAATTCAAAGTAAAGACGTGGTATTTTATTATTAATAATAGTTGTTTATTATACTGTGTGTATGAATAATACTAGAAAAAAATAAATCTGACCGTCTGTCTGTCACTAGATAGTTGAAATTTTCTCAGATTAAGTATTTCTGCTGCTGCTATAACAACAATTATACCACTAAAAACCTTTTTTTTTCTCGGTATTAATAACGACAACAACAGCTAGACTCATGAGATATTCACAGAATATTTAGATATTTGAGAGGGTTGTTATTTTAAAACATTCGTAGCTAGCTGTTCGGCTTGGCATTGGTGACCAAAGAATTTTTGTTTTGAGTTGTTGCGAGTTGTAGGTACCTAATTTATAGAAACGTTAATAAGCTGAGATAAAAAGTTATTAAAATTACTCGTCAGCTGTTTCTTGCATTGTAGTTGAGTAGGTAGGTGTTGAAGTTTGTAAAGATTGGAGTTCTCCACCTTGTCCATGTTTCCCTAAACAATTTTTAATTAAGCTTTATATTAGAATGCTTATTTTTTATACTTTAAAATTTAATAATAAAGCGTTTCGTACGTCTCAGTCAAGGCGCAAATATTTTTCGGTCGCAAATTTATAAGATCGATTTGTTATTCAAATCTACCAATCAAAAAACAACATGCATTTTTATTGAACACTTCCTATTCAATTCACAAAGTACTTATTTTATATTTTTATGTAAAATAAAGTATATTTACAATCACAAAACTAAATGGAAACACAAAGTAGGCAAATGTGATTCAAATGCTGGAGGCGGGCAGCCCTATCGCATGTTAACGTACCGCGCGGCTGTAGGCATTTATGTCCAAGATACGGCCGAGTTACAATACTGTATATAATTATACCGTGACTTTACTGTGCTGTGCGTGCGCACTTTTTTGTTTGATAAATTGTATTGTAATATTTCTGACACTATTGACCTATGCCACGGACTTGGATTTAGATTTGCCTTGTGATTTGGTATCGAGTAACCTACATTCATATTCACTAAATTGTGTAGATTATTAATTTTATACCTACTTTTAAACTATCGCTTAAGTATGCATTGTTTACGCAATCACACAACATAACATCTAAAGGGATACGCAGATGTGTTCAACAATAGGAATTTTTATCCGATTTCTCCGTCAATTACTTTCGGACCTATTTTAAAAATATTTTTTTTGTTTGAAAGGGTATGCTCTCGAAGTGGTCCCATTGTCACCAAGTCGGAATCTGATGATATCTTCCCTCATCAGATTCCGATTCCCGTGGAAATCGACGGAAACCCTCAAATTTTATAGACACACCTATAGCGGTTTGGGTATTTTAGTATTTTTATAGTTAGTAACTCGTTTATTGAAAAAAAGTTTTCTTTATTCTACGATATATGGACGGAGTCGCGTTATTTACGCTACGCGTAGCGTCCGTTTTGTAAAGTATTCTTGAAGATGATTTATTCTCAGATCAATCGCGTTACAGCCGTTGTACCTAAAAGTACACTCAAAGCCGTAAGTGCTTGTGATTAGAAAAAAAAAACCCCAGATCAAATTAACATTTTGTGAAGCATCGTTCTTATTACTAATTACCTACTTTGACTGTGCTATAGTCAAAGTAGGTAATTAGTAATAAGAACGATGCTACATCATACATACATAAACATTCTGTATTGACCTCAGTACCAATACATTTCGTATTGTGTCTCGCATTTACTTTGCTTGATGTATGATTTTAATATTATTTATATAATGTTTCTTCTTGCCGCTTGATTACGGTTGTTTATTATCTATGCATGGGACAGCAAATAGCCTATGGTAACAAACCAGATCTTATAAGTCAGCATGCTTAGTGTGGATCTTTCACATTACCTATGTATTCTGCAGTGCTATTCTGTAAAAATCTCACCGTGAAAACTTTGGTGAAGTGAGCTGTCACTCCACCTGATGTTAGTGATTACCCCTATTGATAGCTCACTTGAGATTTTTACAGAATCGACCGGCTGTTTACCATATTTGTATTTTTCGTAATTTGGTTTACTCGATGTTATATAGTCACCCTAGACGAATTTATCACGTTTCGTTTCCCAATAAAAAAAAAAACTTAAAAAAAAAACAACTGACTTCCAAAACAAAAACACAACAAAGTGAAAAATCACTTTAATTTCGGAAGTCGGTGTCGTTGGTTCCGCATTTTCGTTTAGTGACACCGACTTCTGAAATTAAAGTTATTTTTCACTTTGTAGTGTTTTTGTTTTGGAAGTCGGTTGTTTTTTTTTTTTCGTAAAAAAGTTTTTTATTTTTCACTTTTTAGTGGGCCAGTTTGTAATTTATCTAAGTTACAATAACCTAATGTCAACTACTCATCACCCTTTACAAAATAATGTTTTTCCTAACGTAGGGACGTTAATTGTTGAGGAGTTCTCCTAGTAAGAACCAGGAGAACTGGGGCTGATTGAGAAGTCACCATTAGCTGCACTTCACCATATGCATTGTGACGAGCATAAATTGGTTAGCAACCACATTAAAATACCTAATCGAGTCGCACGCAACCCGTGAAATACTTATTATTAGTGTAGTTCCGATGGCCATCTGTGGTCTTCATCATCATCAGTTCCACTTCACCAAATGCTATTTTCTGAGAGCAAATACACGAATTATTATAAAAAATACCCGCTGTAGGTATGCCTATAAATGTTGAAGGTTTCCCTCAATTTCCATGGGATTCCCTCATCAGACTTAGTGACAATGGGACCACCTCGAGAGCATACCCTTTCAAACAAAAGAAGAATTTTTAAAATAGGTCCACAATTGACGGAGAAATCGGTGAACATACATTAAATAAACATACATACATAGAGTCGAACATATTTAACCTCCTCCTTTTTGGAAGTCGGTTAAAAATATATGAATGTGTCAATGTCTATGAAGTATGAAAATAACAAACTACTTAAATGTTTATTCGAAATTCTTGGTATTTATTTTTATTATTCGTACCTCATGTCATGTCATAACATTTATTTGTGTACGCGTAAATATTAATTTTTTTGTTCCCCCGGCCCACCCCGTCGCAACGCATCGCCTGCTTGCGCTATTACTTCGTTTTCGCTTAGCGAAAACTTCTGACTTTTTTCTATTTGCTCAACTCCTAAGGATTCTATCGTGTTGTTTAATAGCCCATACCCTCTATAGGAATTGGGCTATCAAATGCAAAAAGATTTTTATAAATCCGACCTATACTTCCAGATTAGAGCTTTCAAAAAAAAAAAACTACAGTTTTATTAATAGTATTATTTTAAAACTATGATATTCATTGAAATTAAATAAGGCAATTTTGTCCAAAATTAAATACTTGTGATGAATAACTTATTTATTTGGGTTTATAAAAACACCTTCGCAAATAATGCGTTATTTTAGAATAAATTTGATTACCATAAAAAGGTTATAGTGAGTCAACATTATAAGATAGACATATGCTGCCGCGGACTTTTTTTTTTTGAACTTTTAATATGGAACAATTTCGTCATACATGATTTTTGCGTAACTTTAACCGATTACGCAGCGTAAGAAACGGAAGCTCTCAAAAGGAATAAATCCTGGTTTTTGCAACATGTTTCATGGATGCTCCGCTCCTGTTAGTTGTAGCGTGATGTTCTATAGCCTGTAGCTTTCCTTGAGATTAGCGTGTTCAACCAAACAAACAAACAAATGTTTCTGCTTTATAATATTAGTATAGATTGGAGTATTTGTCTTACAACTGATACTTTGCGTTTTTTCCAAGAAGCCTTAGTTTTTTAAAGTTGAGACGAGTGTAAAAAAAATAAACCGATTCAATTCAAAATAAATAAAGACAATAGGTAATAATAAATATGCCAATAATTTATGTTTAGGTACGCGACATGCGTGCAGCTTGTGACAACTCGCGTCGCGTCGGCCTGTTTGCTTCCAAGGCCATGCGCGATAACGATAAATATTGCCAATTGGACCAAACATTCCTTATAAGTTACAGGTAGGTACAGACGCCAGCACATCACATGCTGGCGTCTGTACATTATTGATACCACTGAAATAGTCAATGTGCTCTTAGTATAAAGATTATAAAGGATAATTGAAAAAGCTGATAAGTACCTGTATGACGTATCTACTACATTTTCTCTACAAGCCCTAGATTTATTCTAATATGTTGAGATATTGGCATTGTAAATAAATTTCTAAGAAACGCATTACTAGTCTGTACATTCACCAACGATTCCCCAAAGTAGTCAACAAAAATAAAGCAAACAATGAACATACCTAATTATAATAACCTACCAACTAATAAAATAGAAATGCTTTGCAGTGCCCTCGGTACGGTTGCAAAATTACGTAATTTTACCGAAAACGCTGGTAAAATACGGTAATTTTACTGTAAATTACGGTATTTTCCAAAAACTAAAATTTTAATGTTTGTAGAACGTAAAACTACGATTTTTACGTTTCTTACCGTTTTTTACCGTAAAATACCGAAATTTACGGTAAAAAACGTTTTTTACCGTGGTAATTTTACTGTTTTACATCCCTACTAGAGATGGGAATATACCCGGTAAAAATGGGTATAAATGGGTAAATACCCATTTATACCCATTTTTACCTTCCCATTTTTAATTTATACCGGGTAAAAATTAAAATCAGTTTAACTGAAACTAATTATTGTATTTTTTAATAGATACGATTTATATTCAGTTTTATTCAACGGAATTGTGTGAAGTCTTGTTCTTAGAACACTATAAAAGAAGGTATGTCAATTTTAATTCATAGTACAGACGCGCCAGCACATCAAGCTACTACAATGTGTCAAATTTCTGTAATAGATTTTCAATATCGCTAAATTTGGTTCTTTAAATACTAATTATAATCAATTTTGGACTTATAAGTCTAGAAGAACTTGGCCCACGTGTTATTTTCTAACGTCTTTTTTATTTGAAATTGATTTTTTTACATCGGTATTCGGGATCGAACTAACAACCGTCAAGAAATACTATGTCAAAAGCTAAATATAATATGTTAAATGTGTTTTGCACTTATTATTAACTTAATTAAATTCACTGTTTTTTTAGATAATGGGAAAAGGCAGAAATAAACGAGATGAAATTTGGAAACACTATAGTGTGGGTCCTGATAAATCAGTAATTTGCAAGTATTGTGATCATAAATATAAAATAGCAAATGTCAACAAAATGGGAGGTCATTTAGTTAAATGTAATAATTAGTGTCTAAAAAAATATCTCTGTTGCTAAAAATTACCTGAAGAATCAAACTGACGTAAATATCACCAATACTACTAACGCTCCTATTTCAACAATGACATCCTCGCACCCAGCGCCCCATGTTGGTTCGCTGGATTCAGAATAATCACAATCTGAATCAGCCATCGTCGTCATCACAAAAGGCAATAAGAGGAAGAAATCGAAAGGCTGACAGTAAAATTAGCAAAGGCAGTATTCATTTCTGGATCAGCTTTGAGCCTGGTCTTCTTCTTAGCGTGTCGATAGCAATCTAAATGGACTAGGTCCAGAATTCAGCTACTTGTTTGGCGCCATCACTAACGTCCACCAATTCCTGTAACGTACAGCTGACAGGACACGCAGGACACGATATTAAGTGTCCCATCGTTTGTGGAACAGCACCACATTTACACTCCAAGGCGGAGTCGTCTATGAAAATCCACCTGAACAGGTGTTCCTAGCTTCGGCCAACCTAGGTCCGGTGTCTGTTTAAGGAATTACACGTTACCCAAGGTAACTCATGTCCAGGTGGGAGGTATTCAGCGGGTGGAACGAACGGTTTGGGTAAGGAAGCACTGTCTCGCCACAACTTCAGTATTTCTTGTGATGGTTCCTCAGTGAGTGGGACGACACACTTTAAAAAACTGTTTCGGCTTTTCAGCCTTTGTCGCACAAGGAAGTTGTTACGCAAAGGGTGTCGTGTGACGTAGACCATTTTGGCTCTTTCGCTTGAGCTTGCCACCGCTCTGCGAACTACTGCGCCACCAGTAGTGGATTCCTGCTAGTGGAAACAGCATTTGTACCGGGGTCGATTTTAGGCAACCAGTGATGATCCGGCACGTTTCATTCAAAGCTGTATTCACCAGCTTTGCATAACCAGAACGACTCCACACGGGGCACACGAATTCTTCCGCAGAAAAGATAGCGCTAGACCAGTATTCCGTATAACGTCAGGCGAAGCACCCCACTTCGATGAGACCAGTCGACGAAGAAGACTGTTGCAAGTTTGCACCTTCTGCTTGATAATCTTGCAGTTTTTGCTGAATGTTAGAGACCTGTCTAGGGTAACACCAAGATATTTAGAGAAGTGCCTGTGCCCGATGGACACCCTACCCCAAACGATGTTAAGTTTACGGCCCGCCTCTCTATTGCGGAGATAAAATATGCAAGACTGGGTTTTGCTTGGATTGGGCTTGAATGAGTTAGCGAAGTAATATGTGGCTAAGTTACCAAGAGCGTCTGAGAAGTGGGCCTCAACCTCCTCAAAGGTGGTGGCTTGTGACGTGAGAGCAAGGTTGTCTGTATAGAGAAAGCGGGACGTGTTAGGGTTAGACGGTTGGTCGTTGGTGTAGATATTAAAAAGAAGCGATGCCTTGACGTAGGCCGTTTTTCTGCGCTCTCCAACGACTTGTTTTCGAGAGAAAATGGACCTGAAACCGACGATTGTGGAGAAGTTCTCGGAGCCTAGTGGAACATATATTGTGGATAGACTTTTTTAAAGATCTGCAACCATTATTTTAATTACCATCACGATTGTGGAGATCAGATAGGCAGTCGCTCTATGTAAAATACTGGTATTCAGCTGCATCCAGTTAGACTGGAAGCCGGCCCCAACATATTTGGGAAAAGACTAGGCAGATGAGATGAATTCTAAACAGTTTATTTGAAAATATATGTTGATTAAAGATTTAAAAGATATTTAACTTCGTTTTATTTAAAATCAATGTTTTATCTTCAATGCTTAAGGTCAATATTAACATGGTAAAGCGTAGTATTGATGACGAAGCCATCTAAATAATTTATAGATAGTAATCATTTTTTTAAAAGGTAAAAATTAAAAAATACCCTTTTTTACCCGGTATTAATAATAAATACCGGGTAAAAAAGGGTATTTTTTAATTTTTACCCTTTTTTACCTTTCCTTCCAATTTTTACCTTCCCAATTTTTACCCACCCGCCCATCTCTAATCCCTACCCTCGGGTCATTATGAATGAACACACACACACGGCTGCGCACCGTGTACTTCACTCGCCTACTTTTGTGAAACAGAGATAGCAAAGCAAGTCTTCCGGACGAATTTTGCCGTCGCCTCGAATTGCATTTGCGAGCGGCAGTCCCCGTCCCCTTAAGCCAACCATTGATCGAAATAATTTCAAAATATATTCTGCTAACAAAATCGAACATGAGCGTGACGTTTAATCACTTTCTACTGTTATTTTGACACTTGTTAGAATCGAATTGTCTAAATATAATTTTGTATTCGAAAATACTTTCGGTGTCATTTAGGTAACTTTTTTAGGTTCAACTTTTTTTTCTTGGGTATTATTAAACATACTATTTGGCATGTTGGTAACACAGTTTACCCGCTGTTACGTTCCCGATACCATTCAGTTGCGATTCAGCATAGGTTTAGTTTCCAGTTTCAAATAGTAGAATGACTTTATAAGTAACTATCGAACGGCGATCGAAATCGAACTGTTATTAAAACACAATTGAACGTGTAACGTTGCAAATTAGTAGAATCGCCCCCCTGATCGTCCTTTTTGGTGCAGAAAGCCAAAAATATTTGAAATATTAGATAGTAAATAAAGATCTTTCAAAAGCTCTAGTCCTCTGAGTCCTATCGTATCTAACTACGACGGTACAAGAATCTTTTTCCTCGTTATCACAATCGGTTAAAAACGTTTAATTAATAGCTTTGCCTTCTTGTTTATCCTACTAATCCTACTATCCTACTTCCTACTATCCTACTTCCTACTATCCTACTAATATTATAAATGCGAAAGTTTGTGAGGATGGATGGATGGATGTTTGTTACTCTTTCACGCAAAAACTACTGAACGGATTTGGATGAAACTTTACAGTAATATAGTTTATACATCAGAATAACACATAGGATACTTTTTATCCCGATATTCCCACGGGATCAAAACTTACGCAGGTGAAACCGCGGGGCGCAGCTAGTATTTCAATATAATTTCTGTGACAATTTCCCAAATGATTACCAACAGCGCCCCTTTTTCAATGTCGTTCAGGCGCCTAAAGGTTAAACTGGCCGTGTTCAATCACAACAATGTCTTAGTTGAATTGATTGACGACGTCATGAACCACAGTCAGTAAGTATAAGTAATTTAATTAATAAACAACTTATAAACATAATAGTAAAAATTCAGTATGTGTATTATAATTATAACATTTAAATCATTCTAATTGGGGTGATTGGTGGTGTGAGTTATAATAAATAATATTTAAAAAAAAAATATTTGTACAATTAGAAAAACATACATAAGTACACAGGTTTAAAGATATATTGTAAAATATTAAAGGGCGAACTGATGCCTCCTAAACTAGGCCAAAAGCCAAAGCCAAAAGAACATGTTAGTAGCATTTTCAATTGGTAATGAGTAATGACGCATTTAATTTAAAAGTCAAAATATTTTAAATCATCGTATTCTTTTATATACATTTAAATCATCATACTTTTAAACAGAAAACTTGAAGCAGGAGCCACTTCCATTCCCTACCGGAGTCGAGCCTTACATAATCAACATAAAATGTTCCCATTGCTGAGGTGTCCCACGGCCCACTCCACCAGTGCTATTCTGTAAAAATCTCATCGTGAAAACTAAGGTGAAGTGAGCTGTCATTCCACCTGATGTTAGGGATTGCCTCCTTTAGTAGTTCATTTCACGCTCACTTCACCTATGTTATCACGGTGAGATTTTTACAGAATCGATAGGCAGTACGCTGACCACCATAGATGGGTTATGTCGACGGAAGAAAAGACAAAATTACAGATTGTACACAGATTTTTAAAGATTTCTAAAGAAATCTGTCATTTTGTCTATTCTATCTGTCGTTTTGTCTATTCTACCTGTTCTTTTGTCTATTCTATCTGTCATTTTGCCTATTCTTCCGTCGAAAAGCCCCGTTTCTATGAGATTTTTACAGAATCGACCGGCTGTGGTCGGAGTGGGCCGCAGTCCACCACGCTGGCCCAGTGCGTCTTGATAAATGTCACAAGTCTTCGAATGTTTGGTTCTAGGACATGCCGGTTTTCTCACGATGTTTTCCGCTTTGAGAGCAGTGGTGATGAAATAATTTACACAAAGTAAAGCACCTATCTGAGTACGAACTTACAACTCATAATTCGCCGGCCATTACTACTTGACCACCTCTGCCCGAGTCGGGCCCTTGATGTTGTGAAAGACCATTGCCTAGCTGTTCTGACTTAATGCGTGTACAAATATTCGCGTGTTTGCTTGTTTGTCATTCACGACAAACGACTACAAACATCATACAATGCTGTTTGTTTTGAACACTAACCATATTTGTGTTGTTTAGCTCGATCTTGGATAATCTGTTTCGATTAATTGCAACTTCTCTTGAGTTATTTTACGTGTGAGTTAAAGAACTAATCACAGAGAGTAGTAGGTACAACAGCAAAAGTAGATGATGAAAATCAGAAATTCAACACTAATGAACGGAGTTCGCGTCAGAACTGTGTGGCGTGATTTTCATCATCTACTTTTGCTGTTGACTGTAACGTTGTTTGGAAACTTTACACCGATGGCCCACGAGAAGGGTGAAGAAGGGTGTTGTGTACCGCCGGTTTCGAGGCCGGCTACATGACACCAGTCAGCGAAACACGACGCAGACACTTCGGGTGCTTTAGTTTTTTTAGTATACTTATAATGTTGTATGTGTTTATAGCATTTTTAAGTTATATGGACCTTGATGCCTGAAATAAATGGATAAATAAAAATAAATAAAGGCTAGGCAGATGATGATGATAAGAATTGACTCAGGAGTTTTCTTATTATATTTTCGACAATCGCTAAGCGCATATTTGCTGTTTATTTATTTTTCTTTATAGCCAATATCCGATAACCTCGGTATTCTATCTGGTCGATTCTTTAACTTAACTACAAAACCAAGGGAACTGTTTATTACTAGATTATCAGTCAAGCACCTGGCAGTTTCTCAAGGGAAACATCAGCTGCATGGAAAATAGAATCGAGAGTCGTACTACGAGTATACGTATACACAAAACAGCCCTAAATACTTACATTCTGAAAAGTTAACCGATCAATACATGTATGTCAGACATTTTATAGTGTGTCTATTATTTATTTCCTACATAGTAAAAAGGGATCTTTGGAAGCCGTCCTCAACATTGTTGGGATCTTCTAGGTAGATTAATGGACTTGAAAAGTTTATAAAAGCACCTAATTGAAAAGGATCACGGAGTTCAGCGCCACCGGCGACTTTCTGACTTCGTTCGTCGTTCTGAAAAATCCATAGAGAGGTAGGTACAGTCAGCAAAGGAGATAAGTATGCAGGCTATAGTTGAAGTTTAGTAAGAAACCGACTGATGTTTTCGAATAAAAAAAAATTTAATTAATAAAAAAACAAACAGTTCTTAAATTTCATTCGAAAACATCAATCGGTTTCTTAGTAAACTTCAATTATATTCGACGACCCTGCATATTTATCTCCTTTGCTGACTGTACAGTCGATCGCACGTCGGTGGTAACACTTTGACCCGGCGCTGGCCTAGCATTAACAATAGAATAAGAAGCCAGCTTATTGGTTTTGTTAACACTGAACAACGGCCTTCTGTACATACATTCTGAAAATAATACATAAGTAGGTACCTACCACTTTTAACTCTGAACATGGAGATTCATGCATCGGATTTCTATGGAATAACCTCGATTTAGCTAGTACTTTGTCATCATCTGCCCTAAACTTTTCCTAACTTTGTTGGGGTCGGCTTCCAGTCTAACTAGATGCAACTGAATACCAGTATTTTACATGGAGCGACTGCCTATCTGACCTCCACAACCCAGTTACTGGGTAATACGATTATACGATATCCCTTGGTAAGACTGGTTGTCAGACTTTCGGGCTTCTGACTACCCATAACGACTGTCAAAGATCCACAAATGACAGCCGGGACCAACGGCTTAACGTGCTTTCCGAGGCACGGAGGGGTCTCGGTATGTAAAGATGGTCATCTATCCAGAGACCGACCGCAGCAAGCGTAGCTTGATGATCGATTGACCTGTGCGGCTGTTATTATTTAGCTAGTACTTTGTATGACATCATATTTTTTTTAAGTTCGCATCCTGAAAATTGATAAGCATACAAGTATACTACCACAAACATTTGATCAAAAAATGTGTGAAACGCAAATTTTATCGTCTTCTGTGAACTTTTGACGTCATATATCGCCACATTAGGTAATAGGTTTGAATACTTAATTTTTGTCGTTGATATGTTAAAAAATAGGTATATGATTTGCGTAGGTAGGTACCACCTAAGTATCCTTTTGACGCGGCGTATGTTATCTGTATCTGTGTATCTGTTTACAAAAATTCGCGAAAAGGATGCAATGAATGCTAAATGTGCACCACGCCAAAATTATAGGTAAAGTAATTTTGGGATGTTTCTAGCAATAGCCTAGGTCTCTGCATTCTGCGCAATGCATTATAGAGCGTGGTACAAAAAAAAATTCGTTGGTGCTGACGCCACAACTTCTTTTTGTGAAGTTTACCTTATACCAACTTTGCACCTTAAAATTTTAGTTCTCATTTCGGGGTATTCCTCGAAACGCTCCTACTAAAAACGCACCAAATGAAACGTCTATAGATGTCATTTATTATGAATCCTGCATGCTCTTCTCTATGATTCATCGTTGATGCATTTCGAGGAATAAATTATAATATTTTTATTTTGATTACCTAATATTTAATTTTTTTTCGAGGAATGCTTTTGGTGCGTTTCAAAGTTGGCGCGTTTCGAGGAATACCCTCTCATTTCGGCCTGGCCTGCCCTTGATTCGCAAATTATCTTAAACTTATTTCTGTTATAGATATTCCATCGGGGGACAATCCCTACCGCACTTAACACAATGGGCTATAGACAACCTTGGTGTAGACCCAAACAGAGAGCCGAAGATACCCGAGCTACCCACGAAATTTGCCGAGAGCAGGCTACCAGAGCCGATCCGGTTAGAACTGGAGAAGATCGCGCTGGTCAGCATAGATGGAATGGACAGACTGATCAGGGCTCATGGGCAGACGCTGAAGGACATGACCCAGTTGAGGAGCAACAGCTTCCCAAGGATCCCTGATGCTGTAATATGGCCGGAGACTCATGAACAGGTGAGGAAACAATGCATTCTCCTTCTTTCTTCTTTTTGTGTCTATTGACTACCTACTACTCACAGTAGGTACAGCTCTGTCATTCGGATCAAACCCTGGAATGTGCAGATGGTTGTGTATGGTGGGCTGGAAAGAAAGTGAGGCATGTGGCATAAATTAATTTTGAATTTGAATGTCTTGTGAGGGGCTCCACACTAGCACTGTGTCTGAGAAGGGTCAATCATACGCCACCGCATTGAAACAATTATACAACTTTACACAAGTACCCTGAAATGCAGTACATAGGTGAAAGGTGAATTGAACTTGCGTAATTAGATTTTGAAACTCTATCTACTCAACAGATTTGGCAACCACGATCATCACCACGCATTTAATAACTCCATAAACTGTTCCTTAAAAAACCTGATTTGGAAGATGGAATGATGGATTCTTCTAAATTTAGATTTTTAATTTGCTAGCCAAAATATAGCTAATATAATTTAAACTAATAATAAAGTTGAAGAGTTTGTTTGTTTATTTGTTTGAACGCGCTAATCTCTGAAACTACCATTGGATTTGAATTTTTTTTTTCCCATTTGATAGTCCAATTCTTGAAGAAGATTATAGGCTATTTAATATCACGCTATGACCTTTAAGAGCCGAGCAAATAGAAAACAGTCAAAAACATCGCTAAGCGAAAACGAAGTGACATTGCGGGCAAGTGCTGCGATGCGACGGGATGGGTCGGGTACAAGAAATCTCGCGCGGACATGTTTGCAGACAGAAGCTAGTACTAATATTAAATAAACTCATGTCAAAAAAACAGAGTTTACTTTATTTTGTCGAAGTTCTTAGTCTTTTTAAAACCGTTACATAATGTAACAAAAGTACCTTGTTCGAACCGTTCGACGCGTTCCCATCAAACAACAATCATATTATATTTCGTAACCGTGTCATTGAAAATTTTGCATATTTATACTTATTGATCATCTCTATCAAGAACAAGGTTTTTGTAATAAATATCCATTGAGGGAATTAATTTCACATCGCGACCTAGAAGGTCAAACAGGAAACTATTCAGATATAAATCTATGGTTCTGAATCTATGTTCTATGATACGACTCGCTGTAACGACATTTGTTTAAAAGCAGCTCATCGCATTTTACCTTTCGCACCCACCGCGGTTTATTGAAAAACTAGCTGGTACTCGCGAGTGCGTAGGCGTGTCAAGGGTAGTTCTTCGAAATTTGATTCTTCGACTGATCCATATGGCCAAAATTTAATTTCACTTTCAGCTCTGTAACACATGTTCATATGAAAATAGGTATACCAAATAAAATATATATGAATGAGGGACTCGTTTTTTTATAGTAGTTTTCAAGATATCGACGTTACAATATTTTGTGCCCAGATCAGAATGCCACCTGAACCAAACACAGATGAATCAGATATTTACCTTCGTAACACCAGGATCTAAGCCAACCAGCCACACGTCCGACTTCTAACTCGTCCGTTATACGACTTGCTTCCCCCCGCGCAGGAAGCCAGACTCTCATTATAATTACCCGACCAAGTATGGTCAAGCGCAGCTTAACGCCGGACACTTCTTATTTAATTATTTATAAACACACTAACGCAGTAATTACTATTACACATTTTTTTTGTAAGAGGAAAATTCATTTCCCTTCGATATCAATATAATTTATATTGATGTAACAAAGGAAAAATGCGACATCGACCATTTTGTTCCGGAAAATGGCAAACGGACGCGCTATATGAATCAGAAGAACAAACTTCAAATATTTTTATTTTGTATCTAGACAGCAATTATTTAAAAAATATAATTTGTCCCAGTAAGAGATAAAGCTAAATTGTACAAAAAAAAATTACATGCCGATAAGTTAGTTGGTTTCAGAAATATACCCATAGAAATCGAAAATTTTGTCCCTGAAGAACTACCCTCATACAGAACGGCAATAAATATTTTAAGATAAGGAATCGAAGGAGAAATTGCTTCATTTCGCTAAGAAAAAGTGTTGTTTCACAACGACCAGCATTCAGAATTGTCGTGGCCAAATTGCATGATCTGCGCTACGAATTGCTGCCGCATCCACGGTGCTCATCGGACCTAGCCTAGCTCCTATGACTTTCTGTTCCCCAACATGAAAACATGGCTCGGAGGAAAAAAATCAGCTCAAATGAGCAAGTTATTGCCGAGACAGAAGCATATTTTGAAGACTTTGACAAATCGTATTTTTTGGATGGGTTACAGGAATGGCAGAAAAGTTGGGAGAAGTATATAGGCCTTTTAAATTAGATTACGTAGACAAATACATATTTTTTTTAAATTAGAAAAACCTGCGCTTTCATCGCTACACTTATTGATCAAACCACGTACGGTTAACACACTGAAGGACAATGAATGAGACACAATCGAAGTTTTACTATTATATACGTCGAGGAGCATTAGTTGTTCCGCAAAGTGTTAAGCAATTAAATAAAGTACTTCAAAATTATTTTCTTAAGACATTTGGCGTATTTTTCACGACACAGCGCGAGGTGCTAAGTGACGCAATTTAGATATTGTATCAAGTCGATTAGTATGATACTGTAAATCATGGTGACGGCTCATACAAAGCCATGCCAACCGATCAGTATGTTGTTAGGAAATATGATGTAGTAATGTGGTGCCAAAGTCATTGTGGTGTTTGATCTTGTCAAGGTTTATGGAGGACTAGCTGCGCTCCGCGGTTTCACCCGTATATGTCGATACCGTGGGAATATCGGGATAAAAGTAGCCTATATGTTAATCCAGGGTGTCGGCTATATCCATACAAAATTTTATCATAATTGGTCCAGCCGTTTGAGCGTGCAGAAGTAACAAACATATAAACACACAAGTTCACAAACTTTCGCCTATATAAATAATGACCCTCAAGCGGCGCAAATACTGTAACCTTATGGGCAACAACAGATTTGAGCCGTTTGGAGTCGAAACGCTCGGGTCATGGGGCCCGAGTGCGCGTCTCCTTTTTAAGAAAGTTTCTCGCCGGCTGGTCGACACTTCACGTGACCAGACCGCGGGGTCGTTCTTTGGTCAAAGAATTAGCATTGCCATTCAACGTGGCAATGCTGCCAGTGTTCTGGGCACTCTTCCGGATGACAGCGATGCGGACGAGTACTTCGACGCCTAAGTGTCCCTAGTTTTTGTATTTATTTGTATAGTAAATTAGTTAGTCATTTAATTTAGTATCTAGTGTAAATAGTTAGTTACATTTTCTCTAAATGCAAAAAGATTTTTTGAATACAACTGGTAGATCCTCTGGAACTACCAGTTGTATTAGTGTGTTCTAATAAATAAACTCTTCCGCTTTAATATAGATTACGTTTTCGCAGTGCGTTGGTATTTTTTTGAAGGAGAAAATTTAACAATTTAATAACAACAGCACGGTATTCCCCGAAGGGTTAGGGGTTACGCTTCGCCAGTTATGTGTAAGTCCTATGTAACAGGGGTTGAGCCGATTGACGATTGCCATCAGCCGGGCAAAAATCCAAACTCGGGGCTGAGAAATCCCAGATGGAAAACTCAATAACACTTTATTCCACATGGGAATCGAACACATAGGAACTCATGCTTATCAATAGCGCTTGCAACTAATAGACCAATGAGACAGAATTTAATATTCTTAAAAATAAATTAAATCTATTTAAAAAGAAACATCATAACTGCTTAGTTAGTAAAAAGGAACATTACAAGTTAGCATTCATGATGTTTTGGTCCATATAACCACATGAATGAGGCTTTGAATGTAAGCAAGCTTTCGTTACTCGGTATTGAACCTTGACCTTGACCTTGGACTATGAGAGTAAAGGAACAGAGAGTGCACCTCATGTGTCTGCGCGCATAATTGTGCACTATAATATCTCCTGCGTACTTGGCTAATTTCCGTTGAGATTGGCCACCCTGACCGAAATCGGTCGGGGAGGCTATTATTGAACCTTATCCATATATTTTGCGTCTGGAGGTAATGTTCAATATCCTCTGTCTGTGACTTTTCAACGTCATCGTCATTGGTAACTTTGTTCCATCCACTTCTGAGTAGACCTCCTATCTCTTGTGCTATGCTTGCTTGGTCTATGCGACTTTCATCTAGGTCTTACCCTCCTCTAGACCTCTGAGGCCCTTCATCCACCTAACAGTTAGTCAAAACTCCACCTACCATGTCACGACAGCTACAAGGCCTGCATTTTTCAGTAACAATGTTTATTAATGGTAAAATGTTTCCAGGTAGAAGAAATAGTGGCATGCGCTTCCCGCCACAACTTCGTGATCATCCCGTTCGGAGGAGGCACCTCCGTGTCGGGGGCAGTCACTTGCCCCGATAAGGAGACCAGACCAATACTCGTGCTGGACACCAGCGACTTGAACTCCATCTTGTGGCTAGATAAGGAACAACTGCTGGCTAGGGTACAGGTAATGTACAACTTTTAATTACACTTCTTCTGCATTGACTTCAATATAAAAACGCCGACGCGACTGTATATTGACTTCATTAATCAGCTTTGGCTTGCTACCAACTTACTGACTGACTCACCATAATATTAATTGAACAATTTTTTCTTGACACAAGAGGAAAAGCAAGTCCTAGGTTATCAAATTTTTTTAAAAATAATATTGCAGAAGTGAGCGAGCGTCAACGAATTGAAATTGTCTTTCACTTAGGCTGAGGCTACAGTAGGCAGCGATTTGCGATGTGACTGGAAGAGCGAAACGAGAAAAACATGGTATGGCTACATTATAAGCGAAATTCCGGCGTATTCGGCGATGATGGCTGATATGTTGATGTAGCCGATGCCGTGATTGCAGTAATGTTGTTCCTATCGCATAAAGAAATCAAAGATCGCTAGTAATATTTGATGTACGGTGTAGCCATATACGTGAGCATTCGTTTACTTATTTTAATCGCTCATGTGTCGCAGGTCGCGTCGCGGCCTAATGTAGCCTCAGCCTTTGTGCGTATACGCGAATCATCTGCCTAGCCTTTTTCCAACTATGTTGGGGTCGGCTTCCAGTCTAACCGGATGCAGCTGAATACCAGTATTTTACATTGAGCGACTGCCTATCTGACCTCCACAACCCAGTTACTGGGTAATACGATACCCTGTGGTAAGACTGGTTGTCAGACTTTCGGGGCTTCTGACTACCCGTAACGACTGTCAAAGATCCACGAATGACAGCCGGGACCAACGGCTTAACGTGCTTTCCGAGGCACGAAGGGGTCTTGGTAACCCATCCACAGACCAACCGCGGCATAAATGGTCTTAATTATTAATTCTTGTGAAAACCGCATGCATCGCAAATCCATCGTGTAGTTTATAAGATCTACACCGTCACACAGACACATAAAACGACTGTTTTATAAAATTTAGAAATTTGTAGATAAATCTTTGTGTACCATTCCAGGCTGGCATAGTGGGCCAGGACTTGGAGCGTGAGATGCGCGCGCGCGGCTTTACAGTGGGCCACGAGCCCGACTCCTACGAGTTCTCCACCCTCGGCGGATGGGTGGCCACGCGCGCCAGCGGCATGAAGAAAAACACCTACGGGAACATTGAGGACCTCATCGTTAACACCAAGGTAAAATGTTTGTTTCTGTAAATGGTTGTTTCTGATTCCAAAACAGTTGACTTTCATAGAACTCGCTGAGCTTCATTTTCTCGCTATATATTCTCTTTGGTAACTATTGTAGATTAGCGGGTTACTGGAGTTGCTGAAATAATGTGGCGGGCTAGACCCAAAAATATCTATCTTAAATATTTATTTTATTCTGTTTTTTAGTATTTATTGTTATAGCGGCAACAGAAATACATCATCTGTGAAAATTTCAACTAGTCTAACTATCACGGTTCACGAGATACAGTCTGGTAATTGACGGACAGACAGACGGACGAACAGCGGAGTCTTAGTAATAGGGTCCCGTTTTACCCTTTGGATATGGAACCCTAAAAACGGAGACATATTCGAAGAACGAAAAATAGTCAGCCCTCCAGAATAAAACTACCAAACTGGCTTCTTCCTCTTTTCATGTCAATAGACCAACTAAGTTTTTTCGACAATGTAGCGAAATGAACAGTTATTTCGCTTTCCTCATTTAAATCCTGGGGCAAATTTTACACAACATAATGAGTTGTTCTCGTAGGTACTCGTGTCGATACAAGAGAAGCAGATGTAATACATATAATTTGCAGGTGGTAACAGGATGCGGCGTAATCGAGAAGAATTGTCGTGTGCCGCGTATCTCGTGCGGGCCCGAATGGGAACATGTCATCATGGGCTCCGAGGGCTGTTTTGGAGTTGTTACTGAGGTAAACTTGACATGTAGATACCCTTGCTGTAAATTAAGATAATTAAATTTTGGCTATGGTAATGGTATTTACCTGTAATGTGTCAGACGCCTGCGGTATTAAATTAGCAACTTCGCCGTAATATAAAATTCTAACAAAATCCACTTGGCGCTTGCTTCCTTCTCAATAAAACTCCCCATTTCTGTAAAACTAACCACACAACTGAACATTTCAGGTAACGATAAAGATCCGTCCTCTACCTCCGGTGGTACGCTACGGCTCGCTCGTGTTCCCAGACTGGGAGAGTGGGTTCTACTTCGAGAGGGAGGTTGCTAGGCAACGCATGCAGCCATCCAGCATACGACTCATGGATAATGAACAGGTAACTTACTAGAATAATTTGACTGGTAAACCAAAATAAGACGTGTAATAGTACCTATATGTACAGAAGAGCCTCTTAGAAAATGTTATTTAAGAACAACGAAAAGCCGTTTAGCAAGTGCCTAAATTAAACTAAACTTTTGGACACATAAACCGTTGCGCTACGGATTGCTCGTACTGTTTGCCCAGGAACCATATTTTTATTTCTGTCCTCAATATTGCAAGCTTCATTTGTTAATCCTCGACAGGAAATTTTTTTATTTATTTAAAAGTACTACAGTTTTTATTTGCCAACAGTTCCGCTTCGGCCAAGCTCTCAAAACAGAAAACACCTGGGGGGGCGTACTCCTCGACGGTCTAAAGCGCCTCTACATCACGAAGATCAAAGGCTTCGACCCAGCCAAACTCTGCGTGGTTACCCTCCTCATGGAAGGATCAGCAGAGGAGGTGTCGAACAGGGAGGCGAAGCTGAACAATATCGCCGCTCAGTTCGGAGGCATTCCTGCTGGCGCCACCAATGGGGAGAATGGATATACACTGACGTTTGTCATTGCTTATCTTAGGGTAAGTAACCCCTAAAGCATAGTACTGGCTATAAATATGAAACAACGAACGAGAAATTGGCCCCGATTCTGTTGTTCACAAACTAAATTAAATTTAATTTCAGTGCATCTTTTTCTTTCTATTTCAATAAGAAAAGGACAGAAGATAAATATTAGTTTAGTCCTGTCAAATTAGTCAACGCCTGACGTAAATTGACGTATTTTTAGTAGCCAACTTTTTAATCACGTCTAATTTGACAGGGCTAAACTAATATTTATCTTCTGTCCTTTTCTTATTGAAATAGAAAGAAAAAGATGCACTGAACTTAAATTTAGTTTAGTTTGTGAACAACAGAATCGGGGCCAATGACTAGTATAGCGCTACAAGGATCTTTTGGCGCGTGGCCTAAATCGGAACTAACGCCACTATCTTCTTAGGGTTCCGTACCGTATCACTTCGCTGTCCGTCCGTCTGTCTGTCAGTCAAGACCGTTTTTCTCAGGAACTCGTAGAGTTATCACGTTGAAATTGCATTTTTTAATCATATTTTGATCAAGATACAATCTAACACTGACCTGCACAAGAAGAAATCTCTTATGGAAAAGTGCTTATGGTACAAATCTAACTTAGTAAGATGTATTAATGATTTTAATGGCTATAATTCTTTAATTAAGTACCCGTTATAGTCGTGAATCATATTTTGATCAGCAAATTGTAAAAAACGTAAGAAAATTTGAATTTCGCGTTCTACCACTGGGCCAGCTCCCCTTCCCATTAGGAAGGAAGTTGGTTTGTTTTCGGAGCTGTCTTTGTAATATTGACGTTCAAAAAGTGCTGTTATACAGCCTTTGAATAAATTTTTTTCGATTTTTATCTGTCAATTTACTAAATATCCATTATTGTTTACTTCAGGACGTAGCTATAGAGTACGACGTGGTCGCGGAGTCTTTTGAGACATCAGTGCCCTGGGACCGTACCCTGGCCCTCTGTGCTAATGTGAAGCAACGCATTCGGGACGAGTGTGCCAAACGGGGAATCAACAAGTACCTCATATCACATCGATTGACGCAGACGTGAGTATACCAAACATTTTCATTTCTAGAACATTATGTTACAAGATCATACCTGTAGTTTAGGCAGGTGTACGAACAGTACACCCACCCACATTTCCCCAGTTATGTACTGTCAACAGCAAAAGTAGATGATCAAAATCAGAAATTCAATACTAATGAACAGAGTTCGCGTCAGAACTGTGTGGCGTCGAAGTGATTCAAAAGTATGTGATTGTAAATTATACCAAACATTTACTACTTCGACGCCACACAGTTTTGACGCGAACTCTGTTCATTAGTATTGAATTTCTGATTTTCATCATCTACTTTTGCTGTTGACTGTACAGAAGCCAGCACATCAAGCTACCCCAATCTGTCAGATTTTCCCAATTGAATATGAACCTTATTCCTTTGTACTAAAGTTGAAAATCTATCAAAGAAATTTGACAGATTGGGGTAGGTTGATCTGCTGGCGTCTGTACATAGGTCAGCACATCAAGCTACCCCAATATGTCAAATTTCTTTGATAGATTTTCAACTTTACTACAAAGAAAGAAAGAAAAGAAAGAAAAATAGGTTTATTTGTCACAGAAACACGTGCAAACAAAAAGATGATTAATTCTAATGACATCATTTAAATCGAAACAAAAAAAAAATATATATCCAAAGGAATAAGATTCATATTTAATTGGAAAAATTTGACAGATTGCGGTAGCTTGATGTGCTGACCTATGTACTACGTACGTAATAGATATAAGGAGCGAGCATACTTTCATGCATATTCTAGGCTCTATAGGCTACTGCATAGATTAACTTAACAATAGGCTACTGCTGATGACCCAGTGACGCAACTCATAAGAGAGACAAACAGTCATTAGTGTTTTTTTTAAAGCCTAATTGTTTTATTTCACAATTATTTTCCTAATTTGCACAATTAATATAAAATCTCAATAATTTTTGTTATTTTTGCGGTATTTTCTTTCAATATCGAATGTTTTTCAGGTATGACGCAGGCTGCTGTATTTATTTCTACTTCGGTCACAATATTGGGAAATGCACGGACCCTGTATCCGTTTACGAAGAAATCGAAGAGGCAGCACGGGACGAAATCATTGCCTGTGGCGGTACGCCTATTTTTTTTTTTTATTGTTTACTGTCAAGTTGGCATCATTGATTTCTTTTATTTGAACTTTGAAGTCATTTGAGTGACTTATTATTGGCTCAACAGTCAATAATGAGACACAATTATAATATTACTTTTTCTACTGTTACCTATCTCTAGATTTCTTATCAGTTGAAGAAGTGGCTACGAGGATCTTATGACGCCCGAATGACATTGACAGAGTAAACAATAACAGATGGCGGTGTTGGTTCCGATTTTGGCCACGCGCTAAAAGAACCTAACAACGCTATAATTTGGTGTTTGAGTAAACGCTTGAGTTATACTGTGACCATTTTATTATTTTAATTTTAAATATTTTTTTAAACTTTGCACAAAAATGCACTGCAACTAAAATAATACTCATATGTATTAAATATAAATAAAATAAAACTCAACTATTTTTTTTTTATCGTTCTACAGGATCAATTTCACATCACCATGGAGTCGGGAAACTTCGTAAGAAATGGTACACGGATACAGTTAGTGAGCCTGGACGGCAACTATTATTCGCCGCGAAAAAAGTACTAGATCCTGACAACATTTTCGCATTAGGAAATATAGCATTTGAAGAAAATAGCAACAATAGCATGGCAGCGAAGAGTAAATTATAAGTTTTAAGTTTAAATGTGTGTCTGGTTTAAATCCATTTAACATCTTGGTAAAATTGACATTAGTCAATTCCCATTGAAATTCAACTTAGGGATAACTTAGTGTGATCATTGATTGGTAAACCTCGCTTTAATTTCATTGAAGGCAATTATCATATTTGACGAACTAGGTAATGTAAGATTAGTTTAAGATTTCATTGAAAGATCACAAACACTCAGTAATTTTCATTGTTAAGATTTTTAAACAAAATGCGCAGTCTGCTTTTATACTTGTTTTTAATGAATAGGAATTAACTTTTTATAGTCAGGAGCATACATACTGATTTCTCGTGAAATAACGAATACAACTTTGAGAACAGACCTATTTCATAATAGCATGATTCCGAAAATACTGTTCGTAAAACCTTAAAATGTCTGTCAAATCTCGCTTTTGAATCTTATGTAAGATATTTATGGTCGTGACTGTACAATTTCATACAACTTTGTAGTGATAAAGTATGCTTTAACTTGCATAACTTATTGTGAATGCTATTCAATTATCTTGAGGTATCAATTCCATGAATTAATTCTAAAATTCCGTAAATTCTTTAATTTTTTTCTTTATTTTTTTAAAACGCTAAGTATGATTGAGAGGTACGCTAGAAACTATAAATGTAAAAGAAAAGAAAGTGAAAATGATCAAATACACGAATAGAAAAGTTGTTTAGGCAGTGCCTTTGCCGTACATTGTGCTTTAATTACACACATTCTACATAGATTTTATGTAATTTACTATAAGTTAATTAAGCTTTATTTAGCAAGAGAGTAATATCATAATAATACGCTTTTTTTCTACATTATAGTTTGTAGAGAAGCCAAAGAATTTTTCAGAACATAGCACACTATGTTGCGACACATAATATTATGTTAGAATTTTAATCAGAATGATGTTATTAGTTACTTACTACTATATTGATGTGCCATGTCATTTTAGTTTGGTATTATTGGAATTTATCGTGTTCAAACCGTTAAGGACGCCTCATTTTCATTTTAAGCATTTCTGTAATATTGCTGGTATTTGTAAAATTATATTGATAAAATATTAATAATAAATATTTTATGTTGTTACTTATTGGCAAAAGATTTAATTCAAAATATGATCCAAGAAATTAGGTTTCTGAAATTGGTCAATCACTCACCACGAAAATTAAGCCATTTTTTAATAACTTAATATCAGATATTAGAGCTTTCTATGATAATTAATAAGTCTTTAGATACGGATTCCGCAGAATAAACGCCTTTTGATTGTAAAGTTACTGGCCATTCACGGTTTTAAATATAATTATAAAGACACTCATGCATATTTTCATAGCCCTGATTGATTGATACGTCTATTTATCTATATCATAGATTGCTCAATTATGTTAGTGTATTAAGAAAACTTAGTAAAATTAGTTATTCTCATTATTTATTCAAGAAAAACTTACATTCCTTCTATCCAAGGTTGCAATTTATTATGTGATTAATGTTTTAAGGATGGGGTTTGTGATAAGTTAGAAACATGATTGCCATGTACACTTAAGGTAGGGTGATTGAAATAACAATAAAGTTTGTATTACAAAAAAGTTTTATTTTATTGTAACGAAGTATTTTGAATACACATTCAAATTCCACTCAGAAATGAATCGAATTTCTATTCAGCACTTATCACGCTTCTGTAGCAAAATTATAGAGGTATCTATGCTTGAGCTTGATGGCGCCAGCAAGTTCATTTTAACCCCGTGTATGCTCGGCGCATCCTGGACAGTCACACCCAACACCTTATTTGACTGGTCAATTCTTCCCTTGCGGTGGTAGGGCTAACGCGCGCCTGGTTTGCAACCCCTCACACCGGAGTCAAGCAGCCTGCTGTGTTTTGTCGATGTGTGGGAGTTCCAGTGCCTTCTGCATCTTCTGGGCATGCTCGTTCCATCATAGACCTCATCCATCGCTTTCCATGAGGAGGTCATGAGCGGGCCCAATCAGCAATAAAAAAAACTGCTGAACGCTGCAATCGCAGTGAATCCAAAATTGTAGCCTATAGTAAACCCAGCCAAAGCGGGCTCATTTCCGAATAGCCTCTGACCGTGTGCGAAATCTTCACAAAATAGGCAATCAAATTCTAAACCATCCATAACATTACAATAGTACAGGTCTACCTATTCAGCTTATAATAAAACAATTACCTACGATCTGAATTCTGTACTGTACGCCTGTAGTGATAGATAGTGACTATAAAAAGTGTGTTGTTACGTTTAGGTACATACTATTGTCTGTGATATTGTCGAGATAATTATTTTTAATTAAAGCTTTCTTGAAAATGATAACAGTATGACTCGAACGTGTGTTTGTCGAACTTTAGGCAAATAAATAGCAAAAAATGGAAATGCCCAAGGTAAATAATCTTTGGAATTGAGTAACAATAAAGGTCTATTTACTGCACTATTTACCTATTTAATTCAGTTGTTTCCATTGATATTTATATTATAAAAAATAATAAATAAATCAATGATTGTTTTATTATTTTTTCCGTTTGCTTCCGGTGTCATCAAAAGAGGATGTAAAACATGCCAGCCACCATTCATGCATGTCATGAAAATTTCTGTCATTTTCTTCATTCTTGCTTCAACAAAAAAGTTCGCGGGTAGTTAAATTTTCTATCCTGCAGATTTTAGTCGAGATCTATAGATTTAAAGAATACGGATAGTAGCCTGACGATCAACAAAATAAAACATGATTGATCTGTTTATGCCCTTTCGGGCATTTTTGAAGTTCGAAAACGTGTGTACGGACAACAATGTTTTCCGTATGCACTACAAAGTGACGGTCATTATGCTGCTTGTGTTCACATTACTGGTGACTTCTAAGCAATTCTTCGGAGAGCCCATCCACTGCATGAGCGACAGCGAGAAGGACAACGACAAGGATGCCGTGAACAGCTACTGCTGGATTTACGGCACTTACACACTGAAGAGCCGATTTCTCGGTCAGTATCTCAAAACTTTACTGCTATGTAATCTATCCAGAATATTTGGTGGAGCTATATGTAAGTATGCCGTACCTGCGTCCGAGTCCTGTGACGAGTTATGATCAGACGCATCGCAATCAGATATTTTTGGGAGCAGCCTTGAGGCGATGATTAAAAAATCGATAGGTAGTTTCTTTAACTGAAGCTTGTTAAGTTTTAGCCTCCAAGGCAGCGCGGCGTTGCCAGACGTCCCGATTTTGGCGGGAAGTCCCGATTTTTAGTCTAAAATTAAATATCCCGCGTGGGACAGGCTCAGTCAGTCCCGCTAATACGTTTCGAGAGAATGCGTTCTTGACACCTATCAGTTTCACACAAACGAATACGTGTTTTGCTAATTTGAACTTTAACGTCTGCTAGAATAATTGTCGCAATGATTTAAGATAGGTGTAAGGAACGCCTTCCCTCGACGTGACGGTCGGACGATTAATTAATTACGTTTTTTTTCTTTTGTCCCGTTTTCGACGGAAAAAATCCCGCTTTTCATACTCAATGGTTTCTAAATCTCGCTTTGGCCGAAAAAAATCTCAGTGCTGCTCCCTCAGAACATAAAAATATACCCTAAAGTGAGTCAAATCAATCAATACACAGTATTATCGTTTTTTTTAAACCTGGAATTTTATTCAAGCAATTTGAATTACTGTAATTGTCAAATTTTGGCCCCAAAAACCTTTCAAACTATCTTATCTAACCTGTATTCTCCCACAGCCGGGCAAAGGCCTCCCTCTCCCGCTGCCCTCTGTTAATACAGATCAGTCCTATCAAATATATATTTAAAACTCTTCCTCAAACCCCAATTACTTCAGAGCTTACCAAATAATAAGCTAACCATCATGAAACTCTGGCGACAGGTGTGGAAGGCCGGCACATGGCCTACCCAGGAGTGGGGCCCAGTAAATCTGACAATGACGAGCAGATAAAACACACTTACTACCAGTGGGTGTGTTTCGTGCTGCTTGGCCAATCTGTCATGTTCTACACTCCAAGATACTTGTGGAAGATATGGGAAGGGGGAAGACTGAAAGCTTTAGCGGCAGATTTGAGTATGTATCATTTTTTATTAAAAATATTGACATAGATGTACTAGGTATTACTTAATCTATTCATCTCTGTAAATAAGATTTTGCTGTATATATTGATTCATTTTCTAGATATTTTTATGTTAATTCTTACAAATAAGAATAGAACTATGAAATTAATTTTATCTATTTGGGTATGTTACCTATGCATAAAGTTATAAGCATTATAGGCACATTTATAGGTGACTGGATAAAAATATTGGAAGGCACTTATCATGATGCAGAAGTGATATCTTTTATTCAGGCCCTATCCATACTTTTAAATTCTTGATGTCCAGGTCAATTTCAAAGGCAGTTAGTCAAATTCTTATGACTTAAGAGTGAATTTTGATATTTTTGACTAAATCAAATTACATCACACTTGTGTGTAGTTTGTAGCAAATTTACTGGTCAGACACTTCATTAGGTTATTCAAAACCATTTAAAGGTGATGTAACATAAGCTAACATTGCAGGTAGCCCATTGGTAATTAAAGACTGGTCGGAGTTCCGTCGTGGGGAGCTGGTCTCGTACCTGAGCTACACAAACATCCATACACATAACATGTATGCACTGCGCTATGCCTTCTGTGAGATTCTCAACCTTGTCAATGTGGTGAGTACATATTAATAAATAAAATACCTCAAAAGGAGGTTCTCAATTTAGATGTTTATATTATAACACTACATAGTATAAAACAAAGTCGCTTTCTCTGTCCCTATGTACGCTTAGATCTTTAAAACTACGCAACGGATTTTGATGCGGTTTCTTTTAATAGATAGAGTGATTCAAGAGGAAGGTTTATATATATTATACATGCATGCATGTATAGTAGAGAAACATTGATAATTTTAGAGGTTTCTAATGTGATGTCGTAAATAAACACATTTTTTTGCGCTTACAAAACACTGGCTAAACCCTACGAGATAGGTCAAAATAATGTACTACAGTATTGTACACCTTTAAAAAATCTACAAAAAAGTCTGCGATGATATATGTCTATCTCTTAGGGACTCACAATAATCATTTTTATCTGTTACTTTTTACGAGAAATAATGGCTTATTTACGAAGCGATTTTAAGCAATACAGCATTAATCCTTATCCAATTAAGTACCTTAAATACATTGTGAATTTAATATAGATAAATATAGCCCTTTACAGCATGTAATTTAAATGAATATTTTCGAAGATATTACAGATTTAAAATGCAGGGACATAGCGGTTGCTGCGGTACCGGCCGCGGCCGGGGGGCCGGCGGCGCGTGCTGACATTCTTGAAGTATACTTAGTATTAGCATTGCACCCGTGCGAAGCCGGGGCGTGTCGCTAGTATTTTATAAGATATGGCTCTTGTCCGAGCAGCGGAATTGTCCAAAAGGGTTACCGCTGCCCTGGAACATAAAGGGCTAAGGAAGGAACACGAGTGGGTTTTAGTCAGTAAGAGTCTGACACTCCCTTCTGCTCCACCCTGAGCGGAAGGGGTCATTTGATGATTTCCCATCCATGAAAAAAAAGGGGTAGTCCCATATACATTTTTATTAACTTTGCTTGGGTGGTTTTTGAGTTAGCTTCAATAATAAGATTTTTTTCCACTTAGTTTATATTAATGATGTTTTAATAATTTCCTGTTAGGTACTGAAAATTATGCAGCAAGTAGTATACAAGCAAGTAGTAGCAAGTAGTAGTATGCAAGGAGCATACTCCCCCGCCCATGGCTCCGCCACTTGCGGTGCCTGAAGCGGACCACACGGACGACGAAGACATCCCTGAGGTGACCGGGGTAGATCTGAGAGTGGCGGTAGATAGGCTGAAGGCCAAAAATACCGCCCCAGGACCCGACGGCTTGCCGGGTAAGGCCTGGGTCCTGGCCTCGACGGCTCTCGGGCCCCGACTAGAGGCGCTCTTGAGCGCATGCATGGAGAGGGGCCAGTTTCCACTCCGCTGGAAGACGGGGAAGCTGGTCCTCATACAGAAGCCAGGGCGCCCTGCGGACTCTCCGTCCGCATTCCGGCCCATCGTGCTGCTCGACGAGGTCGGCAAGCTCTTTGAGAGAGTGATTGCGGGCCGCCTCGTCGGGCACCTGGTGAGGACGGGGCCGGATCTTGCGGACAGCCAGTTCGGCTTCCGCAAGGGGCGCTCGACGGTGGACGCCATCATGCGCGTGAGGGCCCTCACGACGGGGGACGCGGTGTCCCGGGGTGGGGTGGTCGTGGCGGTGTCACTCGACATCGCCAACGCGTTTAACACCCTGCCCTGGAGTTGCATTGGGGAGGCACTCCGGTATCACCGGGTGCCGACCTACCTCCGTCGAGTAGTCGGGGCGTATCTGACGGACAGAGCCGTCATCTACCCCGGTCGCAACGGGGAATGGAACCGGCGAGAGATGTCGTGCGGTGTCCCACAGGGATCGGTTCTGGGGCCGCTCCTGTGGGACATCGGTTACGACTGGGTGCTGCGGGCCGATCTCCCTGATGGAGTCAGCGTGGTTTGCTACGCTGACGACACGCTGGTCCTGGCGCAGGGGAGGTCGCATCAGGCGGCGGCTGACGCGATGACACGCGGGGTTGCGATAGTCGTGGAGAGGATCCGGCAGTTGGGTCTCGAGGTGGCTTTGCACAAGTCCGAGGCCATGTCTTTTCATGGGCCTCGGAACGGGCCGCCTTCGGGATCCCAAATAACGGCGGGAGGGGTTCACATCGGCGTCGAGACAACGATGAGATACCTGGGTCTCGTCCTCGACAGCCGGTGGAACTTCGTCGAGCACTTCCGACGTTTGGCTCCCAAGCTGGAACGGGCCGGGGCCGCCTTCAAGCGGCTCTTGCCCAACCTGAGGGGGCCAAACGCCTCCTGCCGGAGGCTTTACGCGGGGGTCGTGCGGTCCATGGCCCTGTACGGGGCCCCGGTGTGGGCGCGTTCGCGAGCCACTGCGGCGGCGAGCCGCCCACTATTTGAACGCGCCCCAGAAGGTGGTAGCCGTAAGGCTGATCCGGGGATACCGCACGATCTCGGGCGAGGCGGCAAGCCTCCTTGCCGGACTGCCGCCGTGGGATCTGGAGGCGATAGTCCTCGCGCGCCTGTACGAGTGGCGCGCGGAGGCACTACGCCGGGGGGAAACTCCGCTTCCGCGGCAAATCGCGGCGGAGCGGACCGACCTCCGGCGCGATCTCATGGCGGCATGGAAAGAGCGACTGTCGCAACCCAGCGCAGGGCACGCCGCGATAGCGGCGGTAAGACCCCTCTTTGAGGAGTGGCTAGAGAGGCGCCACGGCGCCCTCACCTACCGCCTGACGCAGGTCCTCACCGGACACGGGTGTTTCGGGAGGTTCCTGCACATCATCGGGCGGGAGGAAACGCCCGGGTGTCACCACTGCGAGGGTCGCCCGGAGGACACGGTGGAGCATACGGTGGCGGTATGCCCCAATTGGGCGGAGCACCGCCGTGTTCTCGCAGAGGCGATCGGCAGCGGCGGCGACCTCTCGCGCCCGGCCCTGGTTCAAGCCATGGTCCGGGGCGAGAGGGAGTGGGAGGCAGTCACCTCCTTCTGCGAAGCAGTCATGCTAGCGAAGGAGGTGGCGGGACGGCTGAGGGAGAGGGCCTCACGTCCCAGCCGCCGCGGGAGACGTCCCGGGCGTCGGGAGCCGCGAGACGACTCCCGGCCACCGTAGGCGCGGGCCTGCGGGCGGAGAGTAATGGGTAACTCTCCGTCCGATCAGGACCAGGCCCGTGCCGGAAGGCGCGTACGTGTTCCACGCGCGCCTCAAAGAGATGTCAGCAGCAAGGAAGGGGCCCGAAAGGGCCGAAGCCTGCCGGGGCAGCGGGATTGTCCGAAAGGGTTACCGCTACCCCGGAACACAAAGGGCTAAGGAAGGAACACGGGTGGGTTTTAGTCAGTAAGAGTCTGACACTCCCTTCTGCTCCACCCAGAGCGGGAGGGGTCATTGGATGATTTCCCATCCACAAAAAAAAAAAAAAAAAAGTAGTGTTATATGATTTTTTGTGGACGCCAGCACATCAAGCTACTACAATCTGTTAAATTTCTCTAATAGATTTTCAACTTTATCTCTAAAGTATTAGGTTCAAGGTTGCTTTGGAAAATTTGACAGTTTCGTGTAGCTTGACACTAGGAAATATATAAAAACTAATGCTTTCTATGAATAAAATAAATAAAACAGGTTTATTAACTGAAATCAGAAAAGCACAGGCGTCTTGCTCTACTAAAATTCTTCTTAATTTATTTAAAAAATGTCCTTATAATTATGTATATTTCCTAGGAAAAGTGCATATTACGAAATATATTCATAGATTTCCTATGTATTTTAGAATTGTACACAATGACACATGCTTTTCCATTAACTTAAACAAATGTTTGCATTTTTGTTGAATATTTCCAGGTTGGTCAAATATTCCTGCTGGATTTATTTTTGGGCGGCGCATTTCGCAACTACGGCGCGGCGGTCGCAGCGTTTACACACATCCCGCGCGTTCCCGCGGACATGACCGACTTTTCCGCCGTCAACCCCATGGACCAGTTCTTCCCCAAACTCACCAAGTGCTGGCTCCGAAGCTACGGTCCTTCTGGCAGCCTGCAGTTCAAAGACCGCCTCTGCGTTCTCCCTCTGAACATCGTCAATGAAAAGATATTTGTGATCCTCTGGTTTTGGCTTATTATTTTAGCTTTCGTTTCCACTTTGTCAGTTTTCTTTCGTATTCTCGTGCTCTCTCTCCGCCCCCTACGTGCGTTAATGATTGCTGGTCAGCTAAGGTATGTGAAGAAGAGCATGATATCGCGAATTGTGAAACGTTTCGGTTATGGAGATTGGTTCATACTGTACTTGCTGGGTAAGAACATGAACCCAATCATTTATAAGGATTTGATAGTGGAACTATCCAAAGAGTTGGAGCATAGAACTGTTATGGTTTAATTTTTGTTACTTTATAAACATTTTTTTTATATGGATATGCTAGTGGATTGAGTTTTTATTTTCAATGCCATCAATCATGTGTTCATTAGTGTTATTAACAGTGGACTACAAAAAGTTAAGCTTAAAATTAACAGGAAGAGTCAGCATGTAATAAACTAATAATCCATTGTAAAGTACTGTGTCTAAGACTACGACTTAAAAGAAACAGTTCACTAGTAGTTCCACTTTTGATTTTCTCCAATTATTGCTCAAAAACAGTACAAATTATTGTATTTTTTAAGTATACTTATTTGATTAAGTGTCTTATTAAATAGGTATAAGTAGTTACTATAATATTTATTTTGAACATTAAATTTATGCTTTGTGTAAAAAATCTCATTATTCCACCATTTAAATAATAATCTTTCTAAATGAAAGAAATTGGTTTTAACTATTATTTGTTTCTAGAATGGGTCTAAAAAAAATTGAGTTATCATTGTTTAAAAGTTTTTTTTTTTTTTCAATCATTTAGGTAGTTAGTTACAATTTATTTTGCTAATTCATGACTCAAGAGTAAATTGTTAAGTTTGTCAAAGATTAAATACAGGGTATTTTGGTTTGTAAGATTGTTAACTATTATAAATACTCTTTGTGAATGATTATTATTGTTTAAAATGTATATTTGTTAACAATAACAACTAGTACTAACGTCTTAACTTTCGATATGTAAGATGATTATAACTTTCCAAGTGTAAGATGATTGTAATTTGTATTATTATTAAATCTATTTAAAAAATTGTCTTGTTTTTAATTTGTTCCATTATTACATACAGGGTGAAATTGAAAACATGGGACAAATCGAAATGGGAGATTGTACTCATCATTATGAACAACTTTTACTATGGAACCAAACCTGAAATCGCGAAAAAAAAATCAGCTGTTCCCTACATTTATGTTCGTATAACTCGTCAAAATGTAGGGAACAGCTGTCAGCTGATTTTTTTTCGCGATTGCAGCTTTGTTCCCTTAGGTGCAGTGCAGCGCAGACGACAGACTATCCGTGACGCACTTTTTAGTCTGTGAAAATAGGACCTAAGCAATTATATGCAGTAACGCACACGACGCGCAAAAAATCCGTGTAATTCGGGCACTTCGGGACACTATGATACTTCTAAGGCAGAATATCATGATAGACATTTAAAAAGACAGACAGCTCTGCCGACAGAATGATCGAAGATGTGCGTCGTGTGCGTTGAGTCTGTGAAAAATCCGCGACCTACTTTTTGCGCGCCATGCAGACTTTTTGTGCGCCGCAGACTCGATCGCACAAAAAGTGTGCCGTCTGCGCTGCACCTTGGTAAAAGTTGTTCATAATGATGAGTACAATCTCCCATTTCGGTTTGTCGCATGTTTTCAATTTCACACAATAGATAAACAACAAACGTAATTTTATATTGAAGATATTGTTTTGGAATGTTTGCGATTATTCCCGCCCTATGTCCACCACTGAGGGACAGACAACAAAACAACTTTTAAAAAATATTCTCGTTTTCCACCACTGGGGGACACTTCAGAGTGTATATAAAAACTGAAGGCACGAAAAGAGAGCAACCCCCACCTGCTGTAGTAAAGCATAGGCACCCATGCAAGCCGCAGCCAAGCTGAAGCTGCGGAGATGAGCATAGGTGCTTATCCTTTGTTACGTAAGGTTGGAGGGGATGACGCAGAAGCAACTATAGTGGTTACAATAATTTGTTTGCCAGTGGTGGACAATGAGAATATTTTTTATAAAAGTTGTTTTGGTTTCCCTCATTGGTGTCCAAACAAGTAGTGGACATCAGGAATAATCGGAATGTTTGCATTAATAATTATTTCCATGTTCGTTTAAACAAGCTTTGATTCTATCAAAGTTTGTAAATATTAGGTACTATGATGATTATTCATGAACACATTTTGATGACGGATTTGAATTTTAGATCTCTTAGAAAATGGATTTAGGGGTAATTTTTCCAGTTACATAAGACACTAACTACATAGATAAAGAAAAATAAGATGATTAAATTATTTAATTACTAAAAACTACAACATTTACCCTGAACAGCCCCGGCACCCACAATGAACACATTCTACTATCCTGCCTTCTTCTAACTTGCTCTTAGGGACCCTACATATGCAGTTAGTTGCAAAGTTAGTATCTCTGGTCTGAATACAGCGCAAACAACACAAGTTTTCGTAACCAGTCTTCTTCCACTTGGCTATGAGGTTGGCATCAGCTATTTTCTCATCTAAACAGTACTGGTACAGCTCTCTGCTGATCGCCTTACGTCTGTAGAACAGGTCGTAGATGTAGCGAGACTTCTGATGATGTATCTTGAATATCGGCCATAGAGATTCCTGTTTGCGTTTTCCTTCATGTGGTTCAGTCTCAGCTGCAAAGAAATGATTAGATTTTTTATAATATATGGATTCGCCAATTTCACACACGAGTCGGACATGACAGAACTAAATTCTGAGGTGGAACGTAATTACAAACCAAGAGAAAGATAAAAATAAATAAAATATACAGTATAGTTTTGTTAGGTTAGTTACCTTCTCGCATTTTCTGTTCCAATTCTTCCAAGGTGGGTTCAATAAGCTCCCATCCTTCTGGTGGAGGTTTACGACTGCGACGCACTTTCGGCATTCTATTAACTTATCAAACAATTAGGCAAACTACACAACTTTTTATTGTTTGGAGTGACAACACAAATTCAACAAAAGCAAAACCAATTTTGACAGTAAGAATTAAGGCTGCATTCCGAATTAGCTACAATTTTCATTTTCAGTCTATTATAAAGTATGCACTCTGTGGCTAAATCGCTCACAGAGTCACAGCAGTCACATCATCTCACAGTCATGTGCGTTCCGTCCGATATAAATATTACGATTATGACAGCTGAGGGCTGTCAACAATTCCGAACGCTCGTGAACGCGCTCACAGTGCTTATTCAATGTTATAACGATATTACAGTATTTCCTTGTTGTATAAACACCACATTTCTACTTCTTCTTTGGTTAGGTGGCGATTATCAGCCAGAAGCACAATTTCCAAATTGCCACGTTAGTATAAAGATATGATGCAACTCAAAACAAAACACACACACACACACTGTCGTTTTTGACAGCGCTCACGGTGATATTATTATAAGGCATGGTCGGCGTTACCGCAAGATGGCAAATCTCATGTCGTCATCTATGACGATTCACGGGACATCGTTTTCGCGCTCACGCTAATTCGGCACGCTCAAATCGATTACATCCCAACTCGGAACGCACCCTCAATGTCAAAACGATATTACAGTATTTCTTTGTTTAGACACCAAAACATTCCTCTTCTTCGTATGTTAAGTGGCTACTGTAGCTAGAATCACAATTTCAAAAAAGCACCGAGATGCATTCTATCTTTGAACTATTTTTATATTTTTGAAAATTAACTCTGATCGATGTAGCTGTAGCTACCGTCATTACCACGTTTTGACAACTCGTAAAGAAACAAGGAAGCAAACAGTTCTGAAAAGAACAGTCGCAACGTTTTGACATCTCATAAAGAAACACGGAAGCAAACAGTTCTGAAAAGAACTGACACAACGTTTTGACAACTCGCTAAAGAAACAGGAGTATCAGGACTGCAGATGCCACACGCCGTCATCGTGTTCTCCAGCTTCAGTTCGCGGCATCTTCTATCTTCTATCGCCGCGCCTGACAAGTTCACTAACGCTGATCTTCACACGACAGCGCACTGTTGACAAATGGTTTCCGCACGGTGTCGCCTGTGTGTTCGTAAGCGCGGCGCGGCGTGCGCGCCGAAAGCATAACTATGGGTGCCTAGGAAACCGTGCTTCCATTTCGAGGTGGCCACCGTCGTGTGAAGATCAGCGTTAGTGAACTTGTCAGGCGCGGCGATAGAAGATAGAAGATGCCGCGAACTGAAGCTGGAGAACACGATGACGGCGTGTGGCATCTGCAGTCCTGATACTCCTGTTTCTTTAGCGAGTTGTCAAAACGTTGTGTCAGTTCTTTTCAGAACTGTTTGCTTCCGTGTTTCTTTAAGAGATGTCAAAACGTTGCGACTGTTCTTTTCAGAACTGTTTGCTTCCTTGTTTCTTTACGAGTTGTCAAAACGTGGTAATGACGGTAGCTACATAGCTGTCAATTTAGTTCCCTATTTTACCGCTTGCCAAAATATACTTGGTGCACCTATACCTATTCACAGGGGAAGCAATAGCTCTTTTGGAACCAGTCTCCTACATTGAATCACATGGACTCAACAAAAGCCTTATTCTCTCGGACTCTCTTAGCTGTCTACAGGATTTAATAAAATCGCCTTTTCGCCTCGTCACAATTTTCCCCTTATCCTAAAAATAGGCATAGAGATTGCACTGGCTTGGATCCCCAGTCACTCTGGAATTGTAGATAATGAGAATGAGGATTCTATTGCCAAGCTGGCTACTCGGAATGAGATCGAATCTGATCCGTCTTGTTATCTCCGAGATCTGCACTGTCTTGTTAAACCCGAGATGATGAAGAATTGGAATGGGCATTGGCAGAAAACTCGAATATTGAAGGGAAAATTTTATGGCTTTATCCAACCATTCATTTCATCTAAATGTTGGTTCAGCAAACTAACATTTTCTAGTAAAATAGCCACCTCTGTCATAATTAGACTCCGACTTGGGTTCGTTAGCACACCAGTTTTTTTGGCCAAAATCCGCGTGAGCGACTTTCTTTGTGTGAATGCGGCCTGGAGGAGGGTACTCTGGAACACTTATTTTATTCCTGTCCTCGTTTAACCACTCCCCTTTACGACATACTGCCTTCTGATGTTCCCCGCACAATTAACATTCCTTTCCTATTCCTATTATCATCATTATTTTCTCATACCTTGACATTGGTAAAATCATCGAACATTACCGATGGAGCCAGAACCTTAGAAGAATAGAATATAATACTTGGTGCACTGATTTATTTTTTGACGAGCACGATCGTAATATTACTATTCAAAACCATTCGACAGGTTGTCGAATAGAAAATGACACATTTTCAATTACTAATTTGCTTTACCCCCTGCCTCCGACAGCAAATAGCTGTAGTTTGCTTAGAGCATATTGCTTTAAGGTTGGAAGAATGGCAGCAATTCCAAAGTTCACAAATCCGAAACCCGAAAATGTTGACAGTATTTTTTTTATTGCCAGATAACTTCTATTCGAGGACTAAAATTGTCGTTTGACAGTTTATGTACAGACGCCAGCAGGTCAACCTACCCCAATCTGTCAAATTTCTTTGATAGATTTTCAACTTTAGCGCAAAGGAATAAGGTTCATATTCAATTGAGAAAATCTGACAGATTGGGGTAGCTTGATGTGCTGGCCTCTATATGTATGAAATAACTGTCAAAATTTCAAAATGATTCCTCGATTATAGTTACCGGATGATTGAAAAATCAACCCGGATTCAAAGAGATGACCGCTATTGTTCCGACAGCTGTGGCTTGTCGGGGACTAGGCAAATCTGGTAACCGAAAAAGTAGGTATCATTTGCGACTTGGAAGCCAGTCAAATGGTTGTAAATAGCTATGCAGGTTCGTTTCCCGCCAAATTAGCCTTTCGGAAATCCATGTGTGACTAATTTGCTTCGACTGTTCCTTATAATGCTCAATGTGTACTCCATTACTAAAATATCTATGATAAATTTACGTTTTTCTGAAACCGGAAATAAATATCATACTTTCATCATACACTAGCTTCTGTCCGCGACTTCGTCCGCGTAAATTTTTTTTGTTTCCCCGACCCACCCAGTCGCAACGTGTCGCCGGCCTGCGCTATTACTTCGTTTTCGCTTGGCGAAAACTTCAGACTTTTTTCTTTTTGCTCAACTCCTAAGGGCCCTAGCGTCAAGTTTAATAGAATATAGCCTTCCTCAAGAACTGAGCTATCAAACGCAAAAATATTTTTATACATGCGACCAATACTTCCAGGGATTTAGAGCTTTCAAACCGTGTTTCAAACAAACAAACTCTTCAGCTTTATAATATTAGTATAGATTATTTTAAAACTATGATATCTCCTAAGATATGCATTGGAATCAAATGATGTCATAGGCAATTTTGTTCAAAATTAAATACATGTGATGAATAACGTATTTATTTGGATAAGGATTAATACCATATTTATAAAAACACCTTCGCAAATAATGCATTATTTTAGAACAAATTTGGTTAGCATAAAAGAGGTTATAGTGAGCTAACCTTAAAAGATAGACATATGCTGTCGCGGACTTTTTTTTAAAGCTTTTAAAGGGGAACAATTCTGTCATACATGATTTTTGCAAAACTTTAACCGTTTACGCAGCGCACGCAGCGGAAGCTCTCAATAGGAAAAAAATCCCCCGATTTTGAAACATTCTTCATTGGTGCTCCGCTCCTATTGGATTTAGCGTGATGATATATAGCCTATAGCCTTCCTCGATGAATGGGCTACCTAACATTGAAAGAGTTTTTCAAATCGGACCAGTAGTTCCTGAGATTAGCGCGTTCAAACAAACAAACAAACAAACAAACAAACTCTTCAGCTTTATAATATTAGTATAGATAATCCTGCCCTTAAGTCCTGGCCATATCCGAATTTATTTGAGGTCGGCGCATCATGACTTTTTCTTCCATATATTTTCTTTTTTTTTCTTCTCATTCTAACCATCACCATTCAGACATTCACACAGTCCATCCAACGTTTCTTTTACTTTTGTCTTCCCCTTGCGTAAGTCGTAACCACCTAAATAAATCACAAATATTCGTCGATGAGCGTTTTTTTCTGATTCCGAATAAGTATGTATCTCAATTTTGGAAAAAAATTTAGTTGTGCCCTTTTCGTTATGACGGCGGAACTACAACATTGGCAGTGAAATCATAATTATAATGCTACTATATTTTTATAGGCGTTTTGCATAAACACTTGTAGAGAAAACTTGTCATTAGAAGGTATCTTCCCTTTCTGTATCTACTAATTTGTGGTAGTTTAAATTCAATGTTGCTCATTTTAACTAAAAACAAATTACAAGTAATAATTTTCAATGTAAATCCTACACGAAATTGACAATAAAACTTGGTAAAATTAATAAAAACATCAATTATTTATATACTTAACAGCAGATAACAGTTACATAAGTAATGTAATATTTCATTTTACGATCCCTCTTGATAAATATACGTTTTGTATGTATGCTTTCACTTTTATGAACAAACATTCACAATTTCTAAATCTTAGTTATGTGGGTAACAGTGGGTACCTATGTTTTATAATTTTACGTCTAATGACGGTATATCGTTGTTTGCAAAAAATGTGCGAGATTCCGCTCTAGTTGCACTGTTATAATAATAAATTATAAGATAAAAGTGGGTAGGTAGATAGGTAGATAGGTCTAACCTAAGTGGTTGGCAGTTGTTTTAGTTACTCCATATTTTATATTAACTAAGAAAATGGGTTGTCATTCATAATCTAAGTCGTCCTCACATTGAGTATCATCGCAATTATAATTTTTAATAATACCGCGCTTACCTGTGTATGAATAACGGGGCTACCTACCTATACAAGTTGGATGTATTGCCTTTTTTGTTATCTCTGTCACACGAGTGCATAGCTCTATGGTGTGAGCGAGAGAGAGATAACCTCGATTAGCACTCGTGGAATGCGGTGTTGCGTTCGCGCAAGCAAGCCAACTCCGGTCCAGTCATTTCATTCGTCGCCGACAACGTTGTGGTGTTCGCGGGCAGGTACCACTTAAAAACTTAACCGTGTAATCAAAATATGTGTGAAAATTGCCGTTATGCGAGTGTTTCTCTGTTATCTATAAGTGAATAATATTGTGACAGTTGTGTACAACACTTGTGTTATGAAGTTTAGTGAAAGTTGACGGAGGTTTTCAAGGAACTCGGGTGTCTCGTCGCTTATTTACCTGTAAGTCAACTTCTAAAGGTATACGTGTCTGGGTGACGTTGATTTCGCGTTAATGCCTTCTAAACTACGTATTAAAGTTTAAGTTTCGCCTACTTTATTGTTTATTTACCTTGCAGCTTTAATTTTTACAAAACAAAAATAATACTTTATTATTTTTACAACTCTATTTATTGAGATAAAAGTTAATTATGTGGGTCATTTTTTTCGCGACAATAAACTAACATTACATGTACCTACATTCAATAATTTACTTAAAACCGATAATTATTAAGTCAGGCTAAAGCCTGATTAGTGTAACCATACGTCCTATTTTTAGCGGACACGTTTCGATTTCTCGGATGTCCGTAAAATTCGCCGGAAGCAATCGTTAATTACGTATCCATTACCTATAAATCCAATTATTTAATGCATAGGTAATCGATAATTATGTAAGTAGGCATTAAATCAATGAAAAAGCAAATAGTATTGGGCTTCAGGACAAGTTTTACGAAAGGGACCTCTGACCCCCGCGGGCGCGGTCGTTGGCCTTGAAACCGAGATTTTCTTAATAATTTGACAAGGATCCAACTTAATTTTGAATGTACAAAATTCCTTGATGACGTCATATTCTCGATTTCATACCTTTGAATAACCAACTCAATACATAAATCACTTATCGACCAGCATTCACTTACAATTTTGCAACATTTGAATAAACCAGAAATACGTACCTACTTACCTACCTATGTACCTACTGATTCGTTAATTGCTTGACTGCGAATATTGCAGCTCAGCCAGCAGGCCAGTGTAGAAAGAAATTCAAGGAAGGCAACAACAACTCAGTCAACTGCCATGTCCCCTTGTAATATTATCCTTGCTTTTGACCCAAAATATCAGATAAAACATGTTTGATGAAGCTGTATGTAGATACTTGCTCAATTGAGTTTATAAGCTTTTTTTCACTCGAATAAGTATCCATTCACATTTTTATACTACCTATCTGTTCTTGCTACTTCATTCGTATAGATACAACCTAAACCTCCTTTTCGCCCACTAGAGATGGAGATTCCCCTCTTACAGGATTTTCGTACAATTCTCTGTAAGGATGTCCTGCACCATCTAAGAAACCCCTATCTGCTTTTCATGTTTGTAAGCTTGTAAAGTTCCTAAAACTTCGTGATTGATTTGTTACTATTCGTCAGTAATTGTGTCAGTGGTCTTTCGATTTTGTCAATAAGAAGATGCACCCTGATTTTTACAATAAACGCCATTTTCAATCAATCTTAAAGTTTTCCTTTTCGACTACAGGAAGCGATATAGAAATCTCAGACTTTGCCTTATTGTCAGATAACAAAATTGCAGGTGCATCGAATAAATAATTCTCCATTCCGATATTTGACAACATTTTCTATTGTTACCTTAGTACTTAATCTTACTTAATCGTACTTAAACTTTAGCCTAAAGAATTGACAGTACCGCAACGGGCTTTATCTGAAAGTTAGGTCTCGAACGAAGGTATCAAGAGATTCTCAAAAGTCTATGAAGATAGCAGACATTTCCTAGATAATATATGCGATGACACGTTCCTGGATATTGTGCCGAGCTCATCTCTAATATTCTTCAAGCTCAAACGCTTCTTGGAGTCAAGATATCATTACAGTACCTAATCCCTTTTTTATGGGAAAGAAACAAGTCCTATATTCTTATGTAATTTCAAATTACCATGTCCAGTATGCTTTTGGTTCCATCTCGAGGCATTTACTATCTGGTAATCGTCATTAAATAAGTGAATTACGGCTTTTAAACCAATAACGAATAGTATACGCCGACAGTTTTGTTATGCTGATTGATCCTAGGATTTATGAACTATAAATCTTTGGATGTAAATCTAATTCTTCCTTCTGTAAGCTATAATTCCGTCTTTTTATAACTTGCAACGTATCATGCATGCATCATGATTGTGATAAATTCAGAATCAAGCATGAACTGCAACAACGATGATACGAACGATGGTTCTCCTATTATCTTCACAATCCTTATCTTTTGGAGCTTTCTTTTATCTTTCAAGAAAAGAAGGTTAGTCAAACATTGCTCTCTCTAGCACTCCGGAACCGAACACAAGCAAAGAACTAAATCCATCTCCCTTTTTTCTTTAACATAAACTAGTGTACTAACACTGCAATGACTGCGACTTCTAAGATCGTAGATAAGTTTTTATAAAAAAATATTACCTTACTGAATCAGCGACCGCACCATAGACAAGATGACGTAAGGTCACGTTTTTCAATTCATTCACGTTTATCTTGAGCCTAGTCGTGCGGTTACTGAGCTGTATACAAGACCAGAAACCTCTGACGTCGACCGGTATAAAGTTCAACCTTTGTTGATATTGCACCTCACTTAGTACAGATGAAATTTAAGGCAATAATACCGACATCGAGTCGGAAGCATTTAAGTATATTCACTTGTTCCTCATGGGACCAAAACTAGATAGGTAAAAGTCTTGGTAAATACTCCCAAGCTTTTGACCCGATTTTCTGTTTCCTGCTCACCATCTGTTTAGCCCTTTTCCAACTATGTTGGGGTTGTCTTCCACTCATACCAGATGCAGCTGATGTAATCCTAGTACCCCATGGAGCGACTGTCTATCTAAGTTAAAGTCCTCTAGACCGTATTTCGGCCACGGCGGCCAATCTCAATGGAGACTAGCCTTCGGCGCGGGAGATATTATAGTGCACAAGTGTGCGCGCAGACACAGGTGAACTCCCTCTTCCCTCACTCTCATAGTCCGATGGAACGGCAATCCGACACGACCGGAGAGATCAGGCGCAGGACCAACGGCTTAACGTGCTTTCCAAGGCACGGGGGTATTATATCGCCAACCTCCAAACTCTTGAGTTACTGAGTAAGACGCTTCTTCCCCTTGTGAGGCTGGTTCCCTTCTTGATCTTTATATTCCTTGTATAATTCTATGTGAGAGAGAAAATCAACTTTTTTGTATTGTGTTTTGTATTGTATTGATTTCCTGTTCCCTTCTTCCATCTATGCTGTAATGCAATAAGTTACTTTTTCATCATCTCATTCAGAGATTAATGTGGCCAAGACAAGTTTGGCATACTATTCAGCTGCAATATGCCTATTCAATGCTAAACTAAACAACACACCGCAAGTACCTTCATTTGAGAGGCCTGCGCCTGCGCTGTCACATGATTTGAAGGTTTCGTTTTAATCATAGGCCTACGTTGAGTCGGTAATGAATAATTACACTGTACAGATGTTATGATGAGCTGTGAAACATTTCCGCGTGACAAAAGGCAGTGTTGGCACTTTAATCATCATCAAGAAAACAACGATGACTTTTTAAGTAATTTGAAACTATTACTTTTTCGAGAAATTGCACTTTCTTTTGTTAGCTAGCTGCCAGCTGGTTATTAAGTCCATTCTTTGCAATCAACAAATTGTCTATATCGAAATCACTGAGCACAAGGTAGGTATAAAAGCTTGAAATTAATTGGTCAATAAGCATTGGTCTTTCCCACATTCCGCACATAGGCGTTGTCAAGTGAAGACGGTAAATAATGATTGTTAAGTAATTCGGATGTGATCTGTCGAGCTGAACAGTTTGATAGAGAAAGCGCTTGGTCCGTGCCTCGTGATGGACGGCGGGCTATTCTAACGGATTTCTCCAATACGTTGATGATCTGATGTGTTAACAACTCCTGAATTGGATGTACGCACGCTAGCGCTATTAAAATTTAAGATATTTTTTGAGATTAAAGATAAGTCCCGTTATAAATACTTGATATTAGATATGCCGTGTTAAGAGCAATTCAACTAATTAATAGTAAAGAACACGCATAAATATTGCTTGAAGTTTAAAATGGAGAGAAAATAAAACACAAAAACACTTCGACTTTTTCTATTCCTTAAAAACACTTTTTTTCTTATATGTAGAACTTGGGTCCTGGAATCACTGACAGGGGTGACCACATTAAATTTGGTATACCTACCTAAATTTTTAGTTATTCTGTGCCTAAACAAAGAAAACAAAAATCCCGGCTGTTCCATTTTAAAGACCATAAATTACCTACCCACTTTAAAAATTACATGACAATGGCCATGTAATTTTTAAAGTAGGTAATGTATTACTTGAGTAACGAAACGACTTGTAATTAGTTGTGTTGTTCGGTTCACGAATGATATCATGAATGAGAGACAGCTAAGTCGATGCAGAATCTTGATCTCGCAAAAACTTTGAACTTTTTGCCTGCGCTCGCTCTGGCGTAATTACTAAATGATGTCATCTTCGAAATTACTGTTATTCCGTTTTTCCACAGGATTCTAATCCATTATCAATAAGTGATATTAAAAAATGCTTAAGTAAACGCATTTTAGATTGCTTTGACAAATTGACGACAATGACCTGGCGCTGGTGACCCTTGACCCAAAATGTAACATAACATAATACTCCTTGCATTGAATATCTGAGGTTATTATGCAAGTATCTTCTATTAGATGATGATGTAAATTGCCTCCTGTAATAGATGTAACAGTATTACAAGCGTAAAGCCTATAATTCGAGGAGTAGTTATGAGCACAAGGTGATGACTGTGCATAATTTTTGCAAACTATGAATGTTTTGTTTTATTTACGAAATTAGAAAATTCTTGTTAATTCATAAACTGTGGCTTGTTTCATACTTTATTTTCAAATGAATGGTAAATACTTATCTACAAGGTGTAATAATATAAACGCAAATTCTGAAAGTAGTTTGTTCATAATTGACTACTGAATCGATTTCAGTAACTTTTAATATAAGATTTTTTAAAATTATGTTTATACCATACTGACCGCCGATTGAGCCAAAGTAAATTAAATCTTATTTCAACGCATTAAGGATCAATTTTAAATGCAATAAGTAATGCTAGGAAAAACACGATTTTCTTAATAAAAAGCTTTAAAAAAATATTTTTGGTCATTGTATTACGCTTTTAACTCAATACTCTAATTGGGGTGCATGAGGTTTTGCGTTAATTATGTTACACATCTTGTATAGGTTAATATAAAAATTAAATCCTGTTTGTTGGTGCTTAACAACTCGGAAAAACAACCAAATCAAGAACGGCTGGACCGATTTGGCTGTATTTAGTTTTAAAATATTTGAGATGGTCCGAATTAGGTTTTTATAGAAAGAAAAATTGGAAAACTGTTGTCGGGTCAGCTAGTTATAAAACATGAAAGTTTCGTCGGTTTTATTTTTTATATTTATAATTTGCATTTGGTATTAATGCGAGTACTGTCACTAGTTTCGTAATTAAACATATACATGTAGATACACTTACAGAGTTAAAGACGCTCACTATTTCATAAATGCTAGTCTCAGTTAGACATGCACGAATGTTGTACAACTTTTAAATATGCAAAAAGGCTTCACAATACATAGTTACCTGAATGCGAAATATTGTGTTTAGAGTTGAAGATTGGTATAACAATATTACAATATAACAATATTCTAAATTTTCACCACCGTTTTTGACCCATTTACTATTATTATTACCGATTACAAACCGATTAACGATCCTCTTAACAAAAAGGCTGTTTTCAAAATAAATGAACAGCAAACAAAAAAAAAATATATAACATAAAAAAATATACCAAAGCAAATAGCGAAAGTACTTCCTGGTGTTTTCGTTGAAATTCCGCACAAGATCTAAAAAAGAAAAACTACACAAACTGAAGAAGACCTCCTTTTTACCTTAAAAGTGAAAACCCAGTGATTTATATTCTATCAGCATGTCATCAAAAAGCCTCAAGCGAAACTAGGACATGTCCGGAAAACGCACATTTTATGGCTAACGCGTTAGGCTTGCAACACCGCGGCCTGCGTACGAACGCGCTCGCATTAGGGACACATGGGTCGAAGGAATGCAGACATTCTGCCTGCACACAGCCAACGTGTTTGCCTAATTTAGCTACCTAGAAAACTATGAATTACAAGTTTACAACGTAAATAATGTACCAACCACTCCTTTATAAACGAGAATAGAATTCTATAAACTTGATTTTCTGGCCATTCGTTACTGCGGCCTAAATACCAGTCAAAGTTGAATTAAGAACATCACAACAGTAACAAACTGTTAAATCTTGCAAAAGTTTTAGGACTTGTAGATCGTGGTTGTGGTTACATAAATTGAAGAGCAAAATGCTAGCTTATCTAGCTAGCCAGCGGTGCTGTTCTTGGCTACACAAGAAACTCACAAGTCATAACACAATAGTACCTATTACGGATTGAGTTGAGAAGGTTAAGATAATTAAGACTTATGTGGATAAGATACGAGTTTAAAACAGAAGAGGAACTAGTGGGGGATCCAGGGGTGGAGGGAGGCTTCAGGGGATCAGACCGGAATAAATCGACTTCGGACTTGTGTTACAATCTTGAACTAAAGAAGCAAGCATGCGTGATCTAAATATCTAACCAAGGTCTGTCACGTTTTTTAGCTTGTCGCGGTTGAAGAACAACATTTAGCTAAACCTAAAACAGCTTATTAATAAAAATGCGACAGGCAGGCCTCAATGAGGTATAACTTTGAAGTAAGTATAGTACATAATGGTATTCTCATTGATTTCTATGATTGATTTCATTATTATCTATGGGCTCATGTGCAACAAATAAAGCTTACCGCCATGTTGCTTTTGCCCCACCCACGGCACAACTTAAACAAAACTGCATTCATATTGTCAGCTCCTCATTCTCTATTCAACCTTCGATATTGGTAGCTACTTGGAATCGAGAATCCGTCGTGCTGTCTAAACAATAAATACTAGATATAAGTATGATAGGTACGTAGGTGCTATACAAAGGTAGATCTACACATCGGAAGTACGTGGGCCGCACGCCGTACATGGCGAGTACAATCAGACGCAGGAGTGATTTTACGATATTGATTTATGGTTTATTGCGTATGCTTGAATGGAGAAAGTACTGAACTAGAAGATTGGATTTTGACGCGTCGCAAACTTTTATTGATAAGCAAATAGAGAAGATTAAAATGTTTGCAAACCTTCATGTCAGAGTTTAGAAACCTTTTGTCTTGAACTCTCTGTAAAGTCATGATACCGCCACTATCTGTCTGGCGAAGTGACTAATTCGATATTGTATGATTTAAAACTATTTAATAATAGTGCTGTCTGTGGACTTTTACCTACTTCTAAGTATTGCTATTATATTCTATAGGTAATCAGATTTTTAATTTGCTAGACTAAAATGACAGTGGCACATGTCAACATGACATTATTTATTTACCTAGTTTAGCTGTCATTTTGGTCTTGCAAATTAAAAATCAGAGTTAACATAATATTTTAAAGTTAATATATTCCGACTTATCTACCAGACTGTACCGAAGGAGTCACCATCGGCAGACAATAGCTTGTATCGTCCATTGCGATTCGCAACGCTAAGGCTAAGGCTTGCAACAGTTGCTAGTTGCTACTGACTTGCTATGTGAGCTGACACATTTATGGACTAGTAGATACCTACTGTAGATAGTTACTCGAGTAAATTGACTGTACTTAGAGAACCTATACCTGTTGCAAAAATAGATGTGAATACCATAAAGATCTACACTTTTTCTATGAAGCTGTATTTGTGCTTTTTGATTTAAGTACGCTATTTTGAGATGCATAATGAATTCTAAAGAATGCTAAAACATCTTCAGTCAGAAGAATTATCTGGTTCCGTTACTGAAGACCTGCAATGAATCAATGATACCAACTTAAGGTGATTGCGCAGTGTTAGACCGCGAAATTCAAATTTTCTTACGTTTTTTGCAATTTGCAGGTCAGTGTCTGGTTGTATCTTGATCAAATTAAGATTCGCGACTGTAACAGGTACTTATTTACAGAATTATAGCCATTAGAATCACTAATACATCTTCCTATGTTAGATTCGTACCACAAGAAGAAATTTCTTATGGAAAAGTGCTTATAGTACAAATCTAACTTATAAAGATGTAAGTATTAATGTTTCTAATGATTATAATTCTATATATGTATACGTACCTGTTATAGTCGCGAATCAAATTTTGATCAAGATACAACCTGACACTGACGTGCAAATTGCAAAAAACGTAAGAAAATTTGAATTTCGCGGTCTACCACTTCGCATTCACCTTATCACGAATATTCTAAATTCAAATGTTCGAAATGGATTTTTTCAGATTGACAGCACTTATCGAATTCATTCAAATTCAGCGGCCATGTATGCAATGCGCGAATTTCAATTGTTTGTGACCACAAATTCTTGTCCCAATTCTTGTGATTGCGTGCCGAAGTGTGCTGACGAAATGCCTAACGAAAGAACTTGACCGTGTGTGGCTTTCTCGTACGCAGCTTCCATTCTCAATTTCGTCCCCGTTTACTTAGTGGTTTTTATTGCGATTGTTAGTTCCTGATGTAGTTCCGGATGACATTCATGAGAGTACCTACTGCGACAGAATAAAGTTAAAAGTTTATCATTTGAGGTGAAGATAGTTTTGTGCGACCAGAGATGTTGCGTTGCTGTATGTTTGTACCCCTACCGTGGTCATAAGTCAAAGGATACCTATGTACAGGTACCTACATAAATACCTACACATTTCAATTAGACATGAAGAAAGATACGATCAATTACCTAGTACATCCTAGTCTATCAATTACCTAGTAAGATACGATCAATTAAGGAAAGTTGGATGCCTGACCTAAGGTTTAAATTGCAATGGAGATTACAAAAAAACAACGACTGATTTCCACAAAAAAACCGTTGGTTCCGCATTTTCGTTTTTTGACACCGACTTCCGAAATTAAAGTTATTTTTCACTTTGTAGTGTTTCTTTTTGGAAGTCGGTTGTTTTTGTTTTGTAAAAAAGTTTTTTCCTTTTTAATTTTACCTACTACCTAAGTACACAGTAAAGTTTTTCCTTTTTAATTTTACCTACTACCACACAAATTCATATAACACTACTTGCTATGTAAATATCATTGACAGGAAGCTATTAAAACATCATCAATAACTAAGTGGAAAAAAATCCTTTTATTGAAGCTAACTCAAAAACTACCCAAGCAAAGTTAGTAAAATTTATATGGGGAGGCTTACCTTATCCGATCCATTAAAAAACGAGGGAATTTGCAAATCTGCAAATCTGTCTTTAAATGACGGAGTTATGCGCGAACATATAATAAAAAATAAAAAAAAACAAATTGAGAACCTTCTCCTTTTTTTGAAGTTGGTTAATTCAATTCAGTTCATAAATTCATAAACAAAAAGTTATGCTCGAATTTACTTGTAAGATTAGAGGTACCTACCCCAATAATAACTTTGACAGAAATGAGGGTGTACCGTGGTATACTGAACACATCTGCGTACCCCTTTAGAGCGTACAGGCGTGATGTTATGTTGTGTGGTTGCGTAAACAATGTATACTTCAGCGACAGCAGCAATCGCGGTTGATTTGCTGGCATTAATTGAAGAGTTCCTTTGCCTCTCCGAAACTTATAATCAGCAGGCCAATTCTGCTAATTTAAAAAGTTCAAAATCTAGTCGCAGTCTCATCTCGGCGACAAAAAAATGTCAAAAACTTGTCAAAATGTAGGGAAATTTGAAGTATTTCTGACAGATTGAGACTGAGATCAGACTGTGAACGTTCTTAAAAATTACGAGAATTGGCCCTCAGATCTTTACAAAAAAATGGGACCATTTTGGAATAAACCTCTTTCGAACAAAAAAAAATAATTTTAGAAATCCGTCTATAAGTATATGACTGAGTTACGCCCGAACATACATTAAAAAAAATATTATAAACATCCGAATTGAGAACCTCCTCCTTTTTTGAAGTCGGTTAAAAACGGGCATAAAATTATAAAATCAATCCTATTTTCCAGGCTACCTGTCACACAATACTTTCTAAGTACAGACTAGTCTACTTCTCCACACACGTAACACTAGCGGTGGGCAGTGATTTGAATCGACACGGCTCGGGTGCCAGTTGACCGGGCTGCCGCGGTCAAGGTGATCACTGCACTGTGACCACTCGCTCGACCACATCAAAGGACGTTGAACGCCTTAACTCCTTTTGTTTTTCCATTATTCCCAGATTAGATTCGCGTTCCATGTTTAAATGACGTAGGAATAATTGAATGAATTCGAAACGTCATTGTGTTTTTTTTTAAGTTTCTTGACTCGATCAAGGCTCTAGGCAAAACGAGGTTTATTGAATTGCAATTGCAAAAGCCATAATAAAATAATAAGGCATTGGTCTTAAAGGTTGAATAATGCATAAACAGTAGCTTGCCAGCCCATCGCCTGCGGTAGTTTCCCTTCGTTGAGTCTTCTTTTTGCAAAGTCCAATAGTGGAAATGAAAACTTGTTTGCGATATCTTCCCCAGGCAATGTTATTGCATTTATATTTTTTACGAACTTTATACAGCTGCAATGTGTCGAAGACGGATCAAGTTTTGAGCAAAACACGGATCCTAATAATAACTTTTTTGTTGCTTTTTCATGCTAATTAACTTTATGGAATGGAAGGCTAAATACCAATAGCTTGTTAAATTGCTTTATGCGTCAGGTGTCAGGTGTCTGGTCGGCTAAGTTTAGCAAAAACTATGTCTCAAAGTAAGCCGGACGGCAGTGACCGTTAGTAAACACGTCACACCTCACTGTTCCAAAATATTGCTACTTATAAACAGTCATTATTTCACCTACTTATGATGTACGGTTTGTAGAGCAAGTTGTGTTCCAAATAGGTCTTTGCTTTGTTGAGTGCGGTCTTAAAGAATGTTTGACAGTCGAAAAGATGAAACAGGCAAAGGTATATTCACGAACATTATTTTATTTGCTTACGAAGTCCAAATTCTAATCTGCCATTTGACAATGACATTTTGATTTAGCACAGCATGATAAAGTTACAATACAAGACATTTTTTTCTAATCTCCTACGATTATATCAACCGGATCAATGTACTCACTCTTGAGAGTCAATCGGACTGTTACGGTACAATGATTGTAACACTTTAGCGACATGTCTATGATCCCATCGTCTCTCAAATATCAAATGCCCTGAGGGTATGAAGAACACGCCCAGAGTTTGATCATCACGACTTTCAAAGAGATCATGGACAAGAGCTGGTTTCTAGTCGAATTTAGCTTATGCGTGCTTCCACTTTTATTGAGTATTCGATTAGACACAGGCCTTACAGAAACAAAACAATACCGGATAAAAATCTACAGAAGGTAGTTCAGCGATTGACAGATCTGTGGGGTAATTGCGTAATACTATCAGTAGCAATAGGTTTCATTTTGACAGTTCAACAACATTCATTGCGTTATTTACGTTGCTGAGCAGACAAATTTTTCGAACATATGAAGCAATGGATAGCAATATACTTCAAAATTATTCAGATAGAGATTGATAGTGTGTTACGCAATTAGGGTGATGTGTCCGACAACATACCGGATGTAACTTTTGAAAATCTTGTGAAAATACAAAACATGATTTTTAGAATATTTCGGAAGTTCCGTACCGAATTTTATAAAACCCTGTGTGGGTTTTATATCTTGGTCAAATGGGGGGTCGAATTTTACATGCAGATGAATTCATGTGCAACTGCCAACATAGTATCTAATTTAGAATAAATCCATTAAGTATATTTTTTTTACATTTTTCACATGCTAATAGTGTCGACGGTCCAACTGGTAGCAAATTATGTCAGCGTACTGTTACGCAGTTACAGTCGGTCTGGTGAAAAACTGTGCGGTTGCCATTGACGACAAATCTATAGGGTTATTAGCCACTAGCTACGAGCGAGCCACCGATGTGTGTCACTGAATCGTGTCAAGTGGCTATCATTACCAGGTATGATGTGGACACAACATGTGCTGCGTTTTGTTGAAAGTATTACAAGTGGAATTAAGTGCGTTGAGGTTGATTATTTCATCTCTGGTCAAATTGAATGGTCATATTCTGGCTGGGTCAAGTATTTATTACATAATGCCTTATGCATGTTTTGGACTTTATAATAATAACTTATAATTTATGCAGAAACTTACAAGCCATAATTTTTTTTTACAGTTCTGCTTAAAAGTAAATTATATTCCAAAAACGTTGACCATAGACAAATCATTATATGTAAAATAATTGTGTACCTAATAGACTGCTTTTATTTTAATGATTTTCTGATTTCTTTGAAAGTGTTAGATAAGATGAAGAAAGGTCTGCTTCCATTGGCCCTTTGTTTTAAAATACATCGAGAGAAACTATGACCTTTGATAAACTTTGCTTAAGTCGTTAAAGGTGTGGTCTAGCAAAACGAGCATCTGCTCAGACAGATGCACCTTCCGAGAGAAACTGATAAAGCGTAACATATATATCAATGGATAAAGCTATCTTTGAAATAACCTCCATCAAAACAAAAGTTACTAACAGTATAAAAATTTAATTGTAATTGATTCGTACTCGTTTATCAACAGATATTGGGCTCATTAACAATAATTTGGCATTAAAAACAAACTTAAAACAAATCGATTTGTCATTGATGCAAGCAATTAAAAGATTAAAACAAGATAATTATAATAAATTAAAACAGCCAGTTTTAATAACAGAGATCATAAAACAAGATGCCGACGAGAACATAAATGTCAATGAAAACGGCTCGGAGATTACCGTTAAGAGAAAAAAGTTGAATGGAGTAGTGTTACGCCGAAACTGTGATGGAAAGCGGCCGGTGTGGTTGGAACACAGGTTCGTACACATGCCGCCAGTATTTGCGCACACGCCGCTCTCGCAATCGCCGTCCCTAATTACACATACCGCCGTAACAAGACTTTTTGTTTGTATGGCAAACCTGGGACTTTCATCGCTGAGGAAAATAATTAATGTGATTTGGACGATATTGGGTTTTGTAGTCTTTTCTTTGGTTAGGTTTAGTGAATTAATACAGTCAATTACCATGATATCTGCAATCTCAAGAGAAGCCAGATTTTTGGATTATGATGCCATGCCCATCTTTATTGTGTCACCCTTTTGTAAAATTTCTTTATTTATGTCTGTAATTCTATTCTTCTTTGTAGACTATTAGTTGCAACTTCATAACTACCAGAATTGGCTCACACTTTAAATACAGGACCGCATGGAATCATTTCAGAACATTAATTTTGACGACAGAAATGCATCAGAAATTAAATCAGAAATACAACTGTACAGCCACGGTAAATCGATTACATGATCCATTACGATACATTTGCTGCCGATTGAAGAAATTATTAAACAATCAATGACTTACGTCCTTCAAACCAAGAGTCATTTGAAACGATCGCCATAATTGAACCAGCAGTTATTGAGAGTTGAGACTGTCTATACTGCTACACGTAATGTTGTCGTTATAATATAATAGGGAAATGGTTACGCAGTTAGCGACCGACAGTTAGAAAGTCTCGTGAACATCTGGCGTAATTTTCTAATTCTGCCGACAAGTTTTTGTTACCATAATGTAGCGGCTACTTTTTGATGTTTTAATTTCACTTATAATTTTTAAGCGGGTTGTGTTTGAATTGACTGGCTTTGGATTGATTTGTATTGTCTCTTAAGGATAGTTCAAATACAAGGTAATAAAGCTCAGAGGTCCAACCATAAATCCCTGCGGCACACCGCACCTTTTTTTTACAAGATTTCACCATTCAAAAATATTTTGCAAGGCATATGTATCAAGAAAAAAGCAAGTGTAAAGGTCAGTTACTCAATAAAAGTAGTTGTTGACCTGTATAATAAGCCTGTATGTGTTGGGTGATGAAGCAGTCTGTCATGTAACGGTATCACAGGGCGCGTCAGAGACAACTTTCCTCAGCACTCAACGACACGTCTCATTCGCTTCACGGAAGCACAAGAAAGTATTTATGGATGTGTGCGGAGACTATAGTCTATGAGAATGTTGATTGTCTGTGGTATATTAAATATCTGTGTGACTGAGTTAAAATACCATCGGAATTTTTACTCCATTCTATAAAATCAAGCGCAATCATTATTGGATTTTAATTAAGCGTTTGACACACAATTGTATAATATTTTTAGTCGTTTATAAACCCATTATGATTGTTATGTAGGTTTAATAACATATGAAACGTGGTATTATCGGCTGATTGAATGCTGATTCATCTCACACAAGATTTTATAGCATTTGTTACAAAAGTTTCGGAGGTCTCAATGTTGAATTGACGACTGTTGATGCATAAATACCTTCATGTGTCAACAGTTTCTTATCAATGAGATTTTCTACAACTGGTAGATGAACAATGAGCAATAAGGAATAGATCATGTTTTATAGGTTTGCATAAGCAGTAACTTCCGAGGGTACTTCCATAACAATTTGTTTTGAAGATTTATTACCTATGGCAGTCGAATGAGCCTTTGCTGATTTGTCGATGAGTTTTGGTCCCTAGCGAAATAGCAGAATGAGCATAAACTTCAGTGACAAGTGTCATGAAATGTTTTGTACCTCCCATCCATACAAACGACAAAACACGTTACTGTAACACATGTCTTATCTGTAGGTTTTTTCAGTCGGATCGACAAGAACTAACGATGAAGCTCATCCCGTAGTAAAAACACGAAGTAGTCAGTTAGTAGTAGATAATATCACCAGTAATCCAGCCTCTTTTCCCGAAATGGTTAGGCAAAGGTGTACCAATAACAGATCCACATTACGCATTTCTGGTTGTAGATCTGTAGGTCCACTGAAATCAAATAGATTCGAGACTTAAAGGAAACGCTTGAATTCATTAATCATCTACCATTTACGCTAATTCATGCCATTCTTCGAAATGATATTCCTTTAATTATACAAATACATTGTGAGTGCTGAGAAAAAGATTTATCTCTTGATTTTGCATTTTTTTTTCATTACGTTCTCACACTTGAGATTGACCCTGTCCTATTTCGGTTGACTTATTGCGCATAGTTTGTGCTATGATAGCTGTTAAGAGTGCTAAAATATTGAGTAACCTCTTGCTCATCTAACTTGGTAGGTACATACTTTCAGGATTTTGTCTCTGAATTCGATCATCTTGCACTCTCTTCTACCATAACTTCAGTTTTATACGATCTTTTTTCATTCAATACAAACATGTAAGATTCACACTACCTTTCAGTTACTAAATAGCTTTGCCATCTTCTGAACAGAACGGTTTTCACTACTGATTTATTTTTTCTTTCAATGTGTTGTTTGTTACTTTCTCTGCTCTCGTTGCATGATCTGTCTATTTCATATTCGCGAATTTTTTGATTCTTTAAAATCTGTTTAAAGATTAACAAAATTAAACGAACGTGCATCGCGATTGTTTCAATTTACACTATTTATAGCTGTGTGATGAGCCAATCAGTGCGTAACGGCATCAACAATTCAATCAATCCCGCAATCGCACCGCATTGCGCTTCATTGTGTACTTAATCTTGTTTGTCTTGTAAAATTCCTTGTTTTATATTTACATCGATGCTGACATATCATGCAAACATTTCTCAGGCTGCATTTATCTGTAATTACCTAACACAGTCCTCTTCCATTATTTAACCAATTAACAAAGGCTTGATCTATTGCTCAGTCGATAAATGTGAATCGTGTCGTGACTCGTGCAGAAAACGATTTAAAATTAATGCATCCCTACATAAATCGTATGTTTTTACCACACCACTCGATGTTAGTTCTGTATCGTGTTTATAAGATTACAAAGCGAAGAGTTGCCAATTAGTCATTGTCTTGACATCGTTGACTTTTAAACTTGATCGTCCACATTGTTTTGACCTTCCTTGCTTGTTGTCACGCTTCGACTGGTACATTTCAATAAGATATATTATTACTTGTTGTGGGTCTTCGTAAGTTGGTTGTCTTACAGCTGTTACAAGAACCTTATTATTCCTGCGATTGAGTTTATTTTTGTTGTTTACAGTTTTTGTAGCGAAGTGGTTGTTCGTACGACATTTGACTCTCAATGCGCCATTGTGTGGTGTAGAGGTTAAAGTAATCGTATGTGTTCATCCCACAGCCTATTGTTTTGTCGCGTATACGTTTATTTACACCCACGCGGAGCGCATGTGCGAAATTACACAATTAATTTATTGGCTGGCCCTTTCACAAACCTTCACTTCACTATTATATTAACGAATTAATTACTTGCTCACCTTTATGTAAGAAATGTCCGTTCGTTTTCTAACGGCGACATGTAAACTGTTATAGCTTTAGCTAAGGAGGAAGTGATGTTAGTGCATGATGTTAATTAGATTTCGTTTCGCCATCACCTTTCTCTCGGACGATGATTCAAACCATCCTTTATAGATTTGCTCTATTTTTATAGAAATCTATAAAGGGTGGGATGAAACCTTATATTGGTTCCAGAATGTAGACATCCTCATTCAATCCGGAATATAGTCAATAAATCAATGCCTAGAAAATTGTTCTGCATTGAAATGCAAATAAAACTACTTCGACCAGTCCATGTAATAAGATTAGTGAAATTCCATTAAACACAAACTTGATCAGCTGTTACGGTGGGTCATTACAATGCTCATTAGACTGGTTATTTCACAAGCAGTAATTTTGCAATAATTGTATGCTGATTGATATGCTGTGATACTGGTTTGAGTATAGCTTCGACCGGAGTAACTTGAAAGTTATGAAATTAGTGCTCGGGAGCTGGCCGATCGATTTGTTTGATATCATTACTGTCCTTGCTTAGTTTACTTTCATTATCAGTTGGCAATGTTTGTCAAAGGGCTGTTATGACAGTTTTGTTATTAGCTTGCTTTGATAACTGCACAACAGCATTTCTGATGATTGGGTTGTGTTATATATAAGTCCAGTTTTCAATGACGATTTCAAATCTGTGACTGAAATTTCTGTATCAGCTCTAGTAAAAAAAAATATGACTCATGGTTTTTTTATACTTAATAAAACACTTTATATTTGGAGATGATTTGAATTTAATTTTAAGTGAAAAAAAACTTTCTTTTATTCGATTTTCTTGCTGAAGCTGAAGGCAGAGAGCTATTCTGAATGCTGCAACAATAGTCAGCCATCATGTGAGCGTTCCAGTAGCCTTGATGGCATTCCTCCATCGTACGAAGGTCCTGGTGGAATCTATGAATAAACGCCACTCGTTAGAAACGTAATTTTGTAATCCCATTGCAGCCATTAAACCAGGTGCATCTTTACAAAATACGAAGTCATCTTCTTCAGCAAAATATTTGAGGAGATTTCGTTCTCTTGTGCGGTAATTAGAAATTTTAGTTCCTTTTGTTAATAAGTTTTTTTCTTTTAGCCTAGAAGCCAACAGTTCTGAAGCAGACTTTGACAGTCCCAGATCTCTGATAAGGTCGTTTAAATCATCTTGATTGAATAGTTTTGGCGCATTCAAGTCACATTCAAAGTCACTATCACTATTGTCAATTTTCGCCTCAAAATGCATAGCTTCCTCCTGAGAAGGACCGGCTTGAGGTTCAGGTGATATTTTAGGGCTCAAAACACGTATATTTGCCGACCATATGGAAGGATATTCTCATTTGGCTCGATTTTTTCGGTTAATACCAGTTATGTTCACCTAGCAAAAATAACAGTCATCGTGGTGGTTCACGGGTTCTTTCCAGATCATAGCCGTTTCGTACCTAAATCTATTCCTTCTTTTATTTGTTCAAAAACGTAAAAACTCATCACACGTTTTGCATACCTTTTGCGGAATCCAAGTCTTGTTTTTCATTTCCAGCGGGTGACCAAAGTAATTTTTGTAAGCCTCATTTACGAACATAGTCACATTCAAACGGTATTCTTTAAACATATACTCCCCGCAAATGAAACAAAAATGATTCGGATCACAAAATGATTGACACACTCGTCTTGACGACGCCATATCAAATTATATTAAGAAAACGAAATAAATAATATTATTATCAGCAAATTAACTGACTGACTGAATTTATTGTGAAAGCTATAACTTGTAAACAAGAGCTGTTACAAAAAAAACGAGGGTATATCAATAGAATCAGCGACTTCAATTAGTAAACATCATGTGATAAAAGTCAATCATCAGACAAAAGTTGCAATTTTGTTGTGCAGTGTAATTTAAAAGGCTCTCCAGTTTTTCTTTGGTCATCATTGGGTTTTCTCTTGTTTTGTTATTTTGATGATTAATTGATTACCTTGTTTTGTCTGTATAGCCAAGAATCCCATGTCTTCTTTCACAGACCTATATTTTATGTTTTCAAATATGACTCAAGATGGTCAATCTAGTAAGACAAATCCTTTGGTCAAATCTATACTTATGTCTAAAGCTACAAATATTGTAAATGCAGTCTAACTGGTTTGAGCAAAGTCAGCCCTACAGTCACACAGCATGACAATTCCTTGTCCCGTGACAAAACACTAACGCAATGTTTTCACGCCTCTCGCCTCACAAATTGTCGACATACTAAATTATTCAATTACAAAACTGACAAATTGGTTTATTTGGAAAATGCTCCACTTGCCAAGGTTAAGTGCTGTCAATGACGCCTTTGCTTTTATTGTCGCAACGCACCACTTTTACTTTGTTGTACTTTATATTGGGTGATTGACTCCGTTACGTCAAGTGCTTGGCTCTGATATAATGGATTTTAGCATGCAGGTTTTGATGTAAGAGCATTGGTAGATTTTTGACGTGCCGTCTATTTGGCCTAAGTATTTTTGTTGTATCTAGGTTATGTTTTCCGCAATGAAATCTGACCAAGACAACTTTTTCAACAGCCTGTTTTCTTTAGGTCATTGGTCTGGGCATTTCTCTGTCTCTGTCTTTCCAAAACTAAGTAATCCATTATTGAATCTCACTTGAGCACACAAAAGACGGTTCATTTTCTATTAATTACTGACACTTCCTTCCCCCACTGTGAGTATGTACTATTGTTCCACTGACACCGATGCGTGGGCGCAAGTCTGTCTCTGCCCTCGATCCCACAATGAAGCATCGCTTATGCAATGAAATAAAATCAGATACGCCACGTTTAACAATGAATTATGTTGCACTTCTTTAATTATGAACAGAAAAATGTATGGAGATATTGAAATTATGTAAGTGTTTACCCACGCGGAATGGACGCAACCATTCTGTGCATTTTCCGCCGAGCTGTACCTACTTATTTCATAATTTTAATTGTTCTATTTAATTGTCGTTGTTTACTGGCTGTAAAAAACTGTTGAGTCTCTTCTTATATGATTAAATCAGGGATGTGCGACACACGGAAATTAATTATTTTTATTAGTGACTAATTTCTTCCGTCTTACGCCAATCATATCAGAGATAATTGCTACTTTCGTACAAAACATCTTAAATCAGAAAAGCGTAGAAATTGTACTTTTAATGTACCTACTGTTAGTGTTTAGATTAATCTGTAAACAATGCGGTACGAATTAACAAAGCCCATTCAAGCGTTAAGCAGGTGGAATGTGCGGACAAAATTAAGATGTTTGTGGACTAGATACAAGATTCATTTGTACAGGTATTGGTTATTAAACTTGGACTACTTTCTAGTCTGGATATTTACACATATTAAAAATTCTATGTACGATGCATTAACACAAACAAAAATGGATAATATAATAGGCAAGCAATTGCAAGCATGTCAAAGCAGGTTTTGAATTTTGTGATGCTTCAGCGCAATCTGAAAATAAGATTGAATGTTTTTAGTATAACGTGAAGGCAAGTAATGCCTAAAGTCTGTTTTACTCCTGACCAATTATTTAAAGCATTAAATATTGTATTTAGGTAGAACTTGAAAGTTTATAAAATGGGACGTTTTTTTATGGATTCATGACAAGAAAACGCCATAATAGTAGGTAAAGTTTGTATGTATTTACTGCCTGGCATTGGGTCACGACAAGACAAGAGTCTACTTAAACTACTACAGTTATCTAATCTGTCTGCAGCTGCAATAAACTGCAGTAATGCCACAACATTGTTGCAGCCCTACAAACGCTGTTAGCATAAAATCGTGAACTAGCAACACGTGTGAATAATTAAAGATGATTTCATTGTAATGGATGCCAGTGTAGTACTGGCGAGTCAAATGATTGCTGCGAAAAATGCAGCCGACTCTGAAGGTGAAGGCCGAGTGATTATGTCAACGGATAGATGCGGAAATAATTACGAAACACTACTTACAAAAATGTTATTTCAGATTCTGAGAAGATGAAGTTGGAAATAATGTTGGGACATCGTAACTAGGACCAAAGCTTTGTTGGGGACACAAAGTTTGATCAGACTAGTTGTAGGGAATTTAAGCTGCACCCTAATTGCGTAACACACTATCGGAATCTGAATCATTTTGAAGCATATGGTTAATCCATTGCTTCATAAGTTCGAAAAATTTGTATGCTCAACACGTAAATAACGCAATGAATGTTGTTGAACTGTCAAAATTAAACCGATTCCGATTGATAATGTGTTACGCAATTGCCCCGCTGTTCTAAAGTGTATAGAATATAGAGAAAGCTCATTATAATTCTCTTGGCCTTATCCTCATTTACTTGGGGTCGACTCAACACACCTTTTTTGTTTATAGATACTTCTCTATTAATCGACATCTCGGTAGGTATATGAAGAAAGCTATATCAAAGACAGGCTATACATAAGTAACTCTTTCACAAATTTCAACAGAACTTAGTGGTGAAACTGAAACAATGCACTTAAAATAGGACCAGATGAGCCAAAGAGATTCTTAAAACAGTGGTAACTTGTAAATTGTGAAAGATATAAATCAAATGAAATGTAAAGTATCGCAAAGGTCGCTTCATTGTCTCTTCTTGTCAACTTTAACATTTCACGATTCTATTTTGACATTTCATGTGTCGCTCTCGCTATTAATCCTCGCAATTTTTACTCTTTATACAAGTCGATATACCGTGTCAGTGATGTAATATAACACAATCATCATAATTCCTCACTTCAATTATGCTATAACAGCCACTAATTACGGCAATGTTGAGCAAGTTTTAATTAGAAGAAAAAAAATTCGCATGCACAAAGTGGTTGACTCTGTAGCTGTTATACAATTAAAATAACCCTATCCGACAAAATTTCATCTCTAAATCTAGAACTGTCAGAAAGTTGCCATAAACAAACTGTTGATTTTATTACCCAACACGAAATTCATGAATAATTATTTAGAGGTCTAAATTATATTGCCTGCTGATTAATTTCGCTAAAGCTGTCTTTTAAATATCGTTTAATTTCTACGAGATAATATGCAAATTCGACATAAGAATTGATTGCCATTTACAAAATTAACTAAAAAGATTTAAAACGATCAATTACAGCCTCGGGCGACGTGCCACGAGTCAAGTTAGCCGTAACGGAACCGCCTTGTGAGGCCAAAACATGTCTATGACGAGCACTTCGCGCTCGTCTCGCTCACAATACTATTGGAAAAGAAAATATTGATAGGAAATTGTGTATGACCACAATGCTAGCTAATGAAAGTGATGAAAGTAGATTTGCTAATGCTGCTATCGATTCAAAATTATTATTATTGTATTGCTAACGGACTTCTAAAAGCGTATGTGCTCGCAAAATTTCTTTTTGCGTGTGTTTTTTCTCTATCTTGTATGTCTGTCTGTGTGACCATTCTGTAATATGAATCTGAAATGCGTTCAAGCGTAGCATTTAGAGTATTTTTTCTTTAAATTGACATTAACCCGTTGTTGAGATATACAGCTTTTATTATGTATTAATATAGCGTGCGAATGACTTTGCTTCTATGACAATTTTGTATTTTTAAATGATCTATTTTTTGCTAACGTTGACACGATTTCATTCGGTCACTATATTTCTGCAGCTTCGGTTCTTCGGCATTCAACCTGCATATCAATGTTAGTGTTTATTTTTCCTGTCATTGACATGTCTGTTATAATCTGCTGTCTCACTTCAAATTTCTCGAATACGCTGCTAAAGTTTAATATGTACACCTTTTCCTTTAGTCATCTCAATTATTATGCCTAGATGCAAACGTGTTATCTGCCTACTTTTATTATTATAATTTCTCTTCACCATCCTTTATTTTCTTATGGAGATGTGAAGAATAGATGTCTCTTAATCGTCTTGAAAGCTTAAGCTTATGATCACGCTGAAGAAGCACTCAGATTTCTAATGCATGACCTGCGTACTTAATAACAATGCCTGGTAGGCTAGGAGTTACTGTAAAGCCTAGGCAATCTAACTGCTTGTTATGCCCTTTACGTCCACGCTCGCATAATGTTCAAGAATTACTGTCTTCAACAACATACGCTATAAGTAGGCCAATTCTCGTAATTTAAAACGTTCAAAATCTAGTCGCAGTCTCATCTCGGCGACAAACAAATGTCAAAAACTTGTCAAAATGTAGGGAAAATTGACGTATTTTTGACAGATTGAGACTGAGATCAGACTGTGAACGTTCTTAAAAATTACGAGAATTGCCCCTCAGATTGCACTTAACTTTCGAGTTTGTGTCACCACCATTAGGTATTATTATATTAGCCCTTACCGACTATCTCACTGCTATGAAATTCCATTCCTTACATTTCTTATTGCTGATCACTATTGAAGTCCTATCCTCCATGGAGCCTAATCCGACATAATTTCATGGAGCAGATAATTTAATTGATACTTTTTTGTTCGTTGAAAAATAAGCAGGAGCTTAAAAAACAAATGAAATCTAGGTACATAGCCTCATAGTTACCAAGGTTTTGTTTACTTTGAATCGACTTGTTCTTGAACTTCGTAAACATATCGTACGTTTTCTGAATCCTGCATTAGTTTTGTGACTCAATCAAGTCTTACAATGTCAATTACGTATACCGAAGGTGGGCCGAGTATGATGCCTTGGCGAATTCCAAGCTTATTTGAGTTAGTTACTAAATAAGTAGTTGTTTTTGAGCAAGCTACAGCTTAAAATAATATTTTATTAATATTAGTTTACTTATGTCAATAATAAACACAAACGCATACATCAAGTAATGCTGTTGTCGATTATTTATTGAAGCTTAGTCATCGGTATTTTATATGTTTATTTTGTTATATATATCATATTCATGTTCTTAACTTTGAGTATCATAAAACTTGCTAATATTACTTAAGTTAACCATGACATTCTTCCACAACTTAACTTGCATTGAGTTCGCATATTAATTATTTACTCGAAACCTAAGATCAACTTATGGACGCAGCGAACGTGCGTGTAGAAAGCCTTACCTCTTGAGGTCGAGGCGAAGCCAGAATACACAACATTACGATAACCCGACCGATTTGAAACGCACTCTATAGCTTATCAAAACTCTAGTGACCACGAACCGTTTAAAATCGATCGGGTTATATCTATTGGTATGCATCAGAGGTGGGTTCGCTTCCACGTCTTTGGCAGACGGAAGTGGCTCTGCGACCATTGTTTCCCGGATCCAATGAACTTTTTTTGGGTCGTCATGGGTGCGTTTTGATATTTATGCCGGCGAGAATAACATTAGAAATGGTTATGTTAATGTGTTGAATCAGCTGTCTACAGTGTCTGGTTTGGAAGGAAAGACGTTGGAAGGCGAGACGAGTTTGAGAGAAAATATTCCGGTTGGAATGTTTTGGTTTAACTTTTAACTAAATGGTGTTGTTGTGTAGTACTTGATACAACAAATGACAGAGAAAGTTTATTGCGAATTGACAGTGTGTATTGGACGATAAAATCATAGAAGAAAATAATATGTGTATGAATAATTTAATTTAAAAAGAAAACAGGATAGTAGCATAGCAACGTTCTAACTTCATATACTAGTACTCAACGAAGGCTGATAAAAGGTTTTATTTTGAAAATAGTTCTATTTATACGTCGGAAAAATCAAATAACTTACCACTTGACACGGAATCTAATAAAAATTGGGCTTATTATAAACAAACCATATGCATTCAGGGCTAATTGAATTCCTTAGCTTTATCATGTATATCGACTAACGAGTGAGAATGTTCCCTTTTCACCACATTTCCCATTGAGCTGCCTCTTCACACATCACACAAGGAAAGCGAAGCGAGCTGATTTCTACTTACATAGTACTACTAATGCATCTTAATAGCACCTGAATGTCAAGTGACGTAGGTACAGAAAGTGAAAACCATTTCCGACGGAGAGATGTTCCATAAACCCGTTCTGCCTCAGGAGATATCTAGCTAATTAGTTTTACGGTTTTATTATTTTACTCTAAGCATATAAATCAAAAAATTGCGTCCACTAATTAAACAACAAATGTGACAATAAATCAATACGTTGTTAATTAAATACCTGTACTTTCGTCATGCTTTCAAGAAAATGCAATTGTAGATTATGTTTTCATTTATTTCCAATGAAATTTATGTGCTCTTGCTAAGAATTCTCTGAAATGATAAACTATTGTGCTGTTAGTACCTATTAATTTCTGCAGAATATTTATGTTCGTTTTTCATTTTCATGTTTATCTGACTGGAAAAAATCTTGAAGAAAAGTTGAACACAGTTATCTTCGCATAGTTTAGTGTTAGTCATCATGGCAGTTGAGATGTTAATACTCATATTGAGACTTAAGAAGTAAGAGGGAAAACCGATTGATCACATGATGAGATGAATTCGTTTACTATGCACACGATCTGCATACTTAATTATGTGCATAGCTTTTGTTTATAATGTCGGCCAAGCAAGATTATCAACTGCAACTTCAGAAGCACACACACATTAAAACATTTTGTTAAGTTAAACACTACAATTAAATATCAACACTATAAATCCTTATTGACGTTTACGTACGAAGCAAAGAACGATGACCAATTAAATCATTAATCATTAAAAGCTCACTCTTATTAACGATCGATAACCAATAAATCTTATGAACGATCGATTCAATAACGCATTCTGAGATTAACAATGACTTCAGTTTTCTCTTTGTAATCTCTAAACATTCCGTCATGTCCACTCTTGAAGTTTATGAAGCAAGCTGTCATCTCGAGATTTTAAACGAATATTTACCATCAGGCAATCAGATAATATGTTCACAATACAACGCTTTGTTACGATGTGAACACTTATTAACTTTGGAAGAACTGCTCAACATTCCATTAAGCCGCAGATCTTTCTTGTTCTTCTCACAATCATCACGGCAATTACCAGGATTCCATCTCCTTCACAGTCTGTTATTTTCGTAGTTTTGCGCGTTCCTCATGACACGCACTTCAGCATCCAGTCAACTCTTCTTATATCTTCTTTCAACAAATTCGCGCATCCTTGGGTGTCCCGCAGGGTTCCACTTTCGGCACAACTTGGCACCCTTATTATTCAAATAACACTGAGGTGTTTTGTCGTAAAATCTTTATAATATCCTTATCTGCTTCAAAACGTGATTTACTTACGTTTCCACTATTTATTAAATGCCAATAGATTACATATTCGATAAGCAATAAATATTACTTGAATGTAATATTTGTTCATCAAGATTGCATACTTTTATATCGGTATTGCATACAATTCTGGAGTAATATGTGGGTATAAAACACTGTATGTTTTGGGATCAGACAAGTTCAAGTTCATCGGGCTCCGAAAGAGTTGCCTACAAAAATGTTTCTCCTACTATTAGTAGCGATTGCTCAGGTAAGGTTCTGTTTACTGTATTTCCAATAACATCGTTGCTAACAGTAAATGTTTCTTACATTGTCAAGTCTTTGTTTATTTAATGTAACTTGAGCTTGGATGCATTGGATCGTATTGTGGCTCATTATTCAATTGTTTTCCATTATTTACAGCATGCTGCCGGCGCCCAGTATTACTACCCGCCCTACGCAACACCGCCAGTAATGTCGCCATGTCCGTACATGCCACAGCCCCCACCGTGCTCCTGCTGCTGTCCTCCGCTGAACATTCCAGCTCCCCAAGCCTGCCCAGTCTACGTCACACTACCACCGCCACCGCCCCTCCAAGTCCAACCTCCTCCTTTACCTCCAATGATGTTAGAACTCCCCTGTCCTCCGCCAATCACCATCACTCCCCCTCCGTCACCTCCTGTGATGGTTAATCCTCCGCCATTACCTCCAATGACTATAAATCCGCCTGCTATTCCTCCTATCTGTGTAACCCCTCCGCCACCTCCTCCAATGTGTGTGACACCTCCCTGTCCACCACCGATGTACGTCAACCCTCCATTGCCAGCAGCGATTTACTTAGACTTGCCGCTGCCGCCACCGCTTATAATTGAGCTGCCTGCTCCCCCGCCGATTGTAGTGCAACCACCACCATTGGGACAGATAATGATCCAGCCGCCTGCTCTGCCGCCGATGCCAGTACAGCCGCCGCCATTACCTTCGATGATGGTCCAGCCGCCGTCACCGCCTCCTATGTTGATTGAGTTGCCTCCGCCAGCGCCCATCACTGTGCAGCCGCCGTGCCCACCACCGGTGTGTGTGCAATCTCCCCCTCCAGCGCCTATCAGCGTCCAACCTCCTCCTCTACCTCCAGTTATGGTGCAGCCTCCGCTGCCGCCACCGATGTGCATTCAGCCGCCTCCTCTGGAGCCGTTCTGCGTGCAGCCCCCTCCCCCAACCCCCATCTGCTTCACGTCGTCTCCGCCTTGTGGCTGCGGCTGCGCACCGTCACCTATCTACTTGTGACAGTTCGAATAGATTGTATTCGTTAACTTGTTATCACAATGTGTTATATAAATTTTATGTGTCTGTTGTATTTTATCAACATTACGAATTTAAGTAGGTACCTTGATTAAAAAATAATTACTTAATTTTTAATTGAATTTTTTATTACAACACCCTTACACCCCATTACTCCTAACAATATCCCATTAAATAAACCTTAGGTTCAGAGTTTCTTGGTACACTTATCTATAAATGGAGTAAAGGAAGGCTGGCTGGTGGGAGGGTGGCTTTATATAAATCAAAAATTTAAATGACCCTTGCATCTCCTACCTACCTACCTACCTTAAATCTCCTACTGCACCAAAGAACTTACTCCTTAAACAACCGCATCTTGACATTCAATTTCTTCCACAGCATGGCGGGCTCCGGGGGCCTGTCAGAGTGGTCGGAGGGCGCTTCGGTGTGGTTCCAGCCGCCGGGCGCCGCCGCACCGCTGCCCGGAGAGCTGGTAGAGGTGCACCGAGCTGCGAGGGTGCTGCTTGTGTCCGCACATCTTAATGGACAGGTAAAGGCTACTATGAATGGCAATACTTAGGCCCACATCGTTTTGTGTCTGTCATCTTCAAACGATTGGCAGAAACAGTACGATGTCTGAAATACGTTTAGCGCTAAACGCGTTTAGTGATTTGTGGTGCAGGCAGGCCCCACATGTTAGTCAGACTGGGCAGTAGCACAAAGAAGACTGAACCGGTGAACTTATGAGCTACAAATTAAATTTCCTCATGGTCACAAGTGGAACTGCTCTGATCGTAATCGTAAGAACCCGAGTTCAAATCACAGGTGGAGCAGTGTTATTAGGCTTTCTGTCAGGAAATTCTTAGTAGCAGTCCGGAGGCATGTATTCAATTACTTTGGAACTCATAAATAGCTGGCGAAAAGATGGTTTTAATCACAGAAATCTAAATATATCTCTGGATCTCAAGAAATGAAGCTGTTCAAATACAAACTACTACCTATCGATAATTCGTAATCGGAATCGGAACAAAATATTATGTTTGTGATTGTGACAGTACCATCGCGTTCCACATGAAACTAATCAACGCACGCAGTTACGTCACGACTGTAGAGTATGATTGTGGTATGATGTAGGAAGTACAGTCACGTACGCGATGGCATAGTTTCTATTTATTTATTGTTCACATAAAATATTGATTGGATCTAACACAATGGTTTTAGTATTGATTAAAGTTTAGTTTGTTACAACATTAATCGTAAGTAACGCTTCTTATTGTCATAGCATCAGTTTCTCTAATATTATTTGACAGCATACAACTTAGGGGCCGGGTGCGTAACTTTTGCTTGACCTCAGGAAATGAGCGAAGTCTCTTGGCCACAAAAAATTTTAAATATTTTTACCACCTTCGGAATTTAACGGCTATTTCAAGAATGGCTGGCGAACTTTATAAAAGTAATATTCCACGTACAAAGAGTGACTGAAAAAACCTCAGACCACCTAGATCGACCAAAAAATATTGTGTTGATGTATTTAATCAATGACAATAACATTATAATTATTCTGATTCCTATAACTTGCAGCACAAGGTCGAAGCGACGAACGTTTTATTTTTCTACTTAATCCAAGTAATATTACGGTCGTGCATTCAGTACAGCTTGATCGACCAAGGTCACCGCGATCATGCGACCTCTATGCACCTTATTTCCGCCATTTCGTCCAATAAAACGGAAATCTTAGCTAACAGGCCCATTATTTGTCAATACAAAAGCAAATAATCGCAACAAAGACTAGCAGGGAACATTGTTCCACCGTGATTGGCGAGAAAAGGCATTCGGCTGATCGCAAGGCCGCCGACGGAATGTTGATAGAGAGTTGACTCAACGACTCCACTACTTCTTGATAATTTATGCCCGCCTAGTACGTTGATTAGGTTTTTTTAATATTGTCTATCATAAAATCTTTCAAATGGCTACAAATATGTGAAACTAGTTTAAGACGAACTGCTATGGTTTACTAAAAGGAGAACAGAAGTCTATAATAAAACATTTCCTCAGACAGAACCTGTTTACAGTTTTTTCTCTAACGGTAATGTTTCGACCCGTATGTCACCAGCTTGCTGTAGTATTTGCAAAACAGTCAAAGCCATATTATTGTCTGTTGTCGCGGGCTATTGGAAACATTTTAAAATCAATGATACCTAAGAATGTGTTCTTAATTTAATCACCATATCTAATTCTCACATTGTACATGTCCACCAGACCTCGTCCACGATTATCGACGGCGCATTTTCTAAAACTAGGCAAACAATTACAACTTCCCGGGCTGAGGTAACCACAGGAACAGAAAGTATCGGCTAATTAAGTAATAATTTAATAACCATTACTTAATTAGCACTTGGTAATCTAATTCGCATTAAAGACTGTCTGTAATTTGAGATCTTGATTTGCTCGGTGTCTGATTTTCTAAAATAGCTGCACGCAAATATTGTGATGATTAATTAAAGTATTCATTACGACGATTAGCGAAATTACTGACTGATATAGCACCTATAATTGTTCGTATTTAAATGTATTTATTTAATAAAACTATATGCACAAGTAAAAAACACTGTACAGAGGCGGGCTTAAAGCATGAGGCATTTTTTACCAGTCAACATTAGAGTGATGCAGAAAATGAAACATAGCAGGTGTAACTTACGAAATCAGCGCTGATATGATTCTGCCAACTTCTTGTTCATACGTTATTTTTATCGGCTTCTCCAACTTTGGACTTGAATCCTGGGGATAAGGATCATACATGCTGATATGTATTCTTTACTAGCAGCGCCCCGCGATTTCACCCGCGTTAGTTTCGACCCCATGGGAATATCAGGATAAAAAGTATCCTATGTGTTAATCCTGGTTATAAACTATCTGTGTGCCAAATTTCATACAAATTTGTTCAGTAGTTTTTGCGTGAAAGAGTAACAAACATCCATCCATCCATCCTCACAAACTTTCACGTTTGTAATATTAGTAGGAGAAGGATAAACATAATGCCAGGTTATGGAAACGAAAACTTACTAGGTGAAATTGTTCCGATAATTAATTAATCAAGGGAACAAAATGAGACTTTTTTGTTGCATGGAATTTTATGACTGTTGTTTACCAATTCGAGTATATATGTTTTACCATGTCCATGTGACATGGTAAAAAATATATACTTTTTAAATAAACTGCTCGGTTTTATGAAAGTTAAGTGTAACTAGTACGAAAATATATATAATATACTTAGCTATATTTAAAAAATAAAAAATAAAATTCCATGCAACAAAAAAAGTCTCATTTTGTTCCGATAATTAATTAATCAAGGGAACAAAATGAGACTTTTTTGGTTGCATGGAATTTTATGACTGTTCTTTACCAACTCGAGGTCGCTGATTTCAAATCTGCCCGCAATTCTTCTGTAACAGCTTTAGTTTTTGAGATACAGCTATTGACCGTATTTTCGTACTAGTTACACTTAACTTTCATAAAACCGAGCAGTTTATTTAAAAAGTATATATTTTTTACCATGTCCATGTCGCGAAATATCTGTAAAAATGATCCTAACTATTTCTGTAATACACACATCAAAAGTGTCTAGGGATCAACATATATTTTTGCAATAACTTTTCTCCTGATTGATATTAATTAAAATTTTCTTTAAGGATTCATCAAATAAAGTGTTTTCGTTTGTCACAGTAACGATAAACCAAGTCACCTTTGCATTAATAAAGAAATTTGCCATTTTCCTAATAAAGGGATTTTTGACATTTGAACCACTAACACAAAAGTTCGAAAAAAAGACTGAAATAACAGTTTTCTCTAAAATTTTATTGGGTAACTTAAACAATTAATAATCCGTGTTTCTACCGCGAACACTAACAACACAAGAACATCGGTTTGGCATACTCAAAATGAGTTCATCCAAATCACGCTGTGGAATGGCCGCCCATGTTCGTTGCAACAACAAAAAAAGGTCTTCTTGCGGCTGGATACCCTCCATATTCGGCAGAGCTCTTCTCTGTAGCATATCCCATGCATGCTCAATCGGGTTCAAGTCTGGCGACTGAGCAGGCCAGGGCAGTACATTGATGTTAGCTGCGGCGAGAGTCTGTCTTACAACTCTTGCGGTGTACAGTCGTGCATTATCATGCATTAACTGAAATAAGGGACCGATTTGCACTTGTAGAGGAACGATGACGTCTGATACAATCGTCTCAGCATAAATTTGAGCGTTGAGGTTGCCTCTGATCCAAATCAACTCAGTTCTTCCGCCGATCCAAATACCCGCCCATACCATGATGGTTCCACCACTATAAGGATGGACTTCCTGGCAGGATTTTAATCGCTGTTGGCGTCCAGGGGTTCTCCAGTGTCGTATACGTCTTGTATCCGGTCTCATACCAAAACGAGACTCATCAGAAAAGCACACGAAACGCCATTGTTCTTCTGCCCAATTTCTGTGTTCAAGAGCCCATTGATATCGAATCCTACGATTGTGCATTGCTATAGGTGGTACCCGTAGCGGTCTTCGGGAATGAAGGTTCACTTCATGCAAGCGGTTTCTGACTGTTTGGTCGCTAATTAAGTTCCCTGAAGAGTGATGAAGCCTCACGGCTAACATCATGGCGGTAATTGTTGGAGCTCTTCGAGTTAAGATTTGAATGTATCAGTCTTGTCTCCGTGTGGTGCAGCGATACCGTCCTCCATGGCGCTCAGCCACGGTACCAGTGCTTCGGTAACGTGTCCAAAGTCGACTGATAACACTCTGACTTGTATTCAGAGCTAAAGCCACAGTACGTTGCCGGGAACCAGCTTCTATCATTCCCACGGCTCTGAGCATTTCTTCCCTGCTTAAATGACGTCGCCGCTCCATAATAACGTTGGTTTTAATCAGTAGTAGGGAAACAGTAGCACTAATAATGTCTTCAATGCGTTGTATGTTTTTATAGGGAAAATATTGACAGCTGATTTTCATCTTTTACTCGAATTTGATTCGCAGTTCCTGATTCAAATTATGAAATGCACCAAAAAGGATCCATATAAATTTATAAAATCATAAATTTATTACAAAGCCACATCTCAATCTCAAGAAATCCGCATAAAAATGCTTGATCCCTAGACACTTTTGATGTGTGTATATGTGGTGAATATACATTTAAAGATTGTAGACTTCGTGTGTCGGAGTTCGTAAAACGGGTGTAGATTGATTACTTTGGATTTTCTTTGGACACCCGCGACAGGTACTGGGTGCCTAAAATGGTATGTAAAACATGCGTCGAGTCTTTAAGATTATGGGCGAATTAGAAAAGGCCCCATTTCACGCACCAATGATCTGGCGGGAACCCTCGAATCATCAGGACGATTGTTCTTTTTGCGTGGTTGATATAAAAAGGGATTAACAAAAAAAATCGGTCCAAATGCTTTTACCCTAACTTGTTATCTGTTACCCGACCAGTCATGTACTCCGGCGATGCATCAGCACCACAAGCATCTTCATCTGTACAAATTGATCACGACTTGAAGAAAAAAACTCTTCTTCAAGTGATGAAAGTGGGACAACTGATTTTAATCCAGATGTTTCCTCTGAGTCCAGGCCCTTTAATCAGGAAGAGCTCAGCGCATTAGTCAGAGACTTTGGCCTTTCTAAAAAAGCATCGGAGATTTTAGCTTCTCGATTAAAGCAAAGAAAAAAACTTTTTAACAAAAAAAAGCAACCGACTTCAAAAAAAAAAAAAAACACTACAAAGTGTAAAATAACTTTAATTTTAATTTCGGAAGTCGGTGTCTTTGGTTTTGTATTACGTTTTTGCCACCGACTTCCAAAAAAAAAAGTTTTTATTTTTTACTTTTTATAGTCAGAGTGCATCTCATGACAATTCCAATAAGCCCAAACACGGCTAGAATACATGGTTTTATTACGAAGTTCCGGTACCTACCTTCCAGCTTCATCATCAGATCGGTTTGATGGTACCATTTTCGTCAGAACCATTTATTTAAATTTGCTTCGTCATAGTCGCTTAACTATCTTAATCGAGATATCTTATCGCCACCCGTGAAATACTTATTATCATTGAAGAGTTCCTGTGGCTATCTGTGGTCTCCTTCATCAGTTCCACTTCACCAAATTATACTTTTTGAATGCAAATGCTTGACATGTTGATGAAAATACCAAAATTGCTATATGTATGCCTATAATATTTGAGGAGTTCCCTCAATTCCTCATGGATCCCATCATCAGAACTGGATTTTGACAAAAATGGGACCAATCTGGAAGCATATCCTTTCAAATAAAAAAAAAAATTCCAAATCGGTTCATAAATGACGGCGTACTGAGGTAACAAACATAAAAAAAAAAAATACAACCGAATTGATAACCTCCTCCTTTTTGAAGTCGGTTAAAAAAGGATGAAAACTATGCGAAGCACATTGAAGAGATATTGTCGCACTTCCAGCAGCTTGGTTGTAATATGAGCATTAAGGCCAATAGCCATTTGGACCATTTTCCTGAAAATCTAGGTGATCTCAGTGAAGAACAAGGGCAACGGTTCCATCAAGATATTCGGACTATGGAAGAGCGGTACCAGGGTCATTGGAATGCCAACATGATGACGGACTACTGTTGTAGCATTAAAAACAGCCCTAGTGAACCAAGTCAAGCAAGAAAATCTTTTTTGATATGTAGTGGTTGTTTATCTGTTTTTTTTTTTTAATTAAATTACATTTGTTTCTCGAAAATCACGTTTCTTTATATCTTAAAAATTAAAGCTGATACAAAAAATCCGACTTCAGAACTAAAATCAGCACCCCGAAAATATACAATATTAGTCGTAATACTTCATGCAACAAAAATTATTATGTTCCCTTGTGTTATGGGATAGTAGGACGTGACCGTACTTATATAATACTAGCGACCCGCCCCGGCTTCGCACGGGTGCAATGCTGATACTAAATACACTACATATAAACCTTCCTCTTCAATCACTCTATCTATAAAAAAAAACCGCATCAAAATCCGTTGCGTAGTTTTCAAGATTTAAGCATTCAAAGGGACAGAGAAAGCGACTTTGTTTTGTACTATGTAGTGATATGAACTTAGATTATGTGGACTTTATGAACGCAGACTGTGACTGCCTTTTCAAAAGACCTTTTCACCAAAAGAAGAACGCAGCTAATATGTAAAACTAGCTTTTGCTCGCGACTTCTTCTGCGTGAAATTTCTTGTTCCCCGACCCTCCCGTCGCATCGCACCTTTCTAACTCTCCACAAATTACATATAGATATTATATATAGATTAGGTAAAAGAGATATAGGTAGTATTCACAATCAAGCTAGTTTTGTTGTTGATAATAAAATTCTATTCAAAATGGAAAACTGCACGAAATGTAGTATCATCCATCTTTAATGAAAGCTCAGATTAAATCGTTACCGTCAATCAATATTATGGAAAGGAAAGTAGTAATCTCAACGTGTTACTTCATCTCGACTGGACAGTAGGCCGTTATCCTAAGAGCACACCATAACAGTTTTCTATATACCATGGTATGTGGTACAATCAGTTAGCTTCCACTAGCCAACCACTGCGCAACGCACTTTTGCGGGATACGTTTAATTCCATAAAACGATTTGCGGTTTTCTCACTTGAATTCTTACTAAAAACTGGTGCACAGGAAAGTAGTGGAAACAGTGATGTTCTCGTGAATAAAAAAGTAGTTTTAGACAGTGATAATTAGGTTACAATGACTGAAACGTGACATGAAATGAATACGAAAGAAAAACGCGATAATTATGGCAGATAAATTACGTTCTCGTTAGTTAAAGCCACGGACAAGATAGCACGTGTTCAATAATTTGATACGAAATCTGAGTGCGGTTCATCAAATTGTCGAGTTGGCTGATGCGTGTCCGCTTTGCGCCGACACCGCACAGCTCACCAGAATCTCTGAAGTCTTGCATGTCTAGCGAGTCTTGCAATTCTTCATGTCGATTTCGTTTAGTGTCTCGACGACAGAACAGCTGTGACACGAAGAATATTAAGTCGATTATGAAGAAAGCACCCATGACGAGGTCGTGTAGCGAGAAATCGCTGAGTTTAAAGAAAAGTATGAGAAGGCGAAGGCCTACGTCTGTGTCATCATTGAAGGACATGTGTCTGGACGTCCTTGTACACAATGTAATTGTTTTTACATATTTTTCTATAAACAAATGCACATTTACTACAATTTACGTCAATGAATGAACTAACATAATGAACCATTTAGTCCCCTTTAGTTACGGTCGTTTAACTTCAATAGATTTAAATAAATTGCATTTTATTTATGATACAATTGTCATTCGCATGCAGCTTCAAATTGATTTAATTTCACGACCGACAACCATATGCAGATCCACATTAGTTTCTTTTAACAAAACCATTCAATAATCTTCATTATATCGACACTATTAATTATAATAGAGCCGTCACTTGTTCCGTATGTTTCGAGCATCACAATATGCTTAATGATCAGCTGCTGTCAGTATGTAATGGAGATGGCTATTTTAATTTGATAATGTGTGACTTCGATATAAATGAGGGCCAGTTAACAGTATCCTTTTAATCAATACTGATTCGATCATTAATGATGTTTACTCGAGCGCGACCATGCTCCGTAATATAAATGTTACTCTATGCAAATCGCAAGCCTTCCTTTACCACGGTAATGCAGCAACAAACTTCATGACGATGTTATCAAATTGGTTTACAGTCCATTACGCGGTGTTTAAATTAAAAGAATACAAATATGTGAAGGCAGCGAGCGTTGAATTGTAACGAATTTAAGTGATTTAGATAGCGAAAAGATCTTAGTAGAGCAGGTCGCGAAGATGTTCTGATAGTATTGTGAGGAGTCATTACGTTATGTCACAGTTACGGCTCTTGGGCTTTATAATTTTCCGAGCTGCTGCCGTTTCGCTGTTCCTTTTTAAAAATGAGGTGATTTAAGTTTCGAATGTTAGTAATTACCTATAAGAATTGTGCAAGCGCATGCATGTTTGCGTTATGCTATTTTACAAAGATTAATATTTAACCGAAACATTTCCTTCTCTTACAACTGTTCTAAGTAATTCTTTTCCACCAACAGCCACAAACCTTCGCGTTGCAAATGGGCAACGGTGAAGATGAAGGGGACCCCGTCTGGCCCCGCGAGGAGCTGGGCCCCACCGGCGTGGACGACATGACGAGACTCCACGACTTGCACGAAGCCGCCCTGCTATGGAACTTGAAGCTCCGATACGAACAAGGACTGATTTACACTTATGCGGGATCGATATTGGTTGCTGTTAACCCGTATAGACCAGTCGACGCGTTGTATGGCCTGCAGACTGCAAGGAGGTAATAGTCTATACCACCGGCCTTAACACTATTCAAAACTGAGTGCAAGCCTTCATTTTAGGATTCTACCCTAGGCTTGACTGAGTTATTACTCACGTTATTGACAAAATTAATTATATTTTGCCATTCATAAATGTTTTAAACTTTTCAATTTCAGGTACCACGCAGCAGAGGCGCTAGGCGATCTCCCACCACATTTGTTTGCCATAGCGGCGGCTGCGCGCGCGGCGCTTCCCCAGCCTCAAGCCATACTAATCTCCGGCGAGTCCGGCGCGGGCAAGACCGAATCCACCAAGTTAGCAGTCCAATTCCTCGCCGCCGTAGCCCCCGCACCCCCCGGCAGGGCCCCCGTCTCCGAACAAATCTTAGAAGCAGCCCCTCTATTAGAAGCCTTCGGAAATGCAAGAACGCCAAAAAACCACAATTCTAGTCGATTCGGAAAACTCTTGGAATTGTATTTCAAAGATGGCTCCCTGGCAGGAGCGAGGGTAGCACACTACCTTTTGGAGAAATCCCGAATAGTCACACAGTCTCCTGGAGAAAGGAACTATCATGTATTCTATGAATTACTAGCTGGATTAGATGAAGAACAAAGGCGGTCCAGAGGACTTCTGACTGCCGAACATTATTTCTATTTGAATCAAGGAGGAGACTCCGGCGGCGCTGGCGCTGGCGCTGATTGGTCCGCGTTATGTGGCGCCATGCAAGTTCTTGGCATTGGAGACGCAGAAAGAGAAGATATAATAAGAGTTTTAGCAGCTGTATTACACTTGGGCAATGTGTATTTTCATAGAAGACAGTTGCGACACGGACAGGAAGGCGTGCAGCTAGGCGGGGGCGCTGAGGTTCGCTGGGCCGCGCATTTACTGAAGGTCCCGGCAGAGGCAATGGCGAGGGCCCTCACTACCCGAGTCACTGCGGCAAGAGCGGAACGCATGAGGTCCCCACTGCCCATAGACCAGGCTTTAGACGCAAGAGACGCGTTCGCTAAGGCCCTATATTCCTCCCTCTTCAGCTGGCTAGTTCTCCGCATCAACTCGATAGTCCACCGCGCTGGCCTACACGATGCTCACAGAATTTCTCTCCTTGACATCTTTGGATTTGAAGACTTGGAAGAGAACTCTTTTGAGCAACTTTGCATTAATTACGCTAACGAAACTTTGCAACATTATTTCAATAAGCACATATTTAAGTTGGAGCAGCAAGAGTATCAGAAAGAACGTTTGGAGTGGTCGAATTTGACATGGAATGATAACTCTCCGGGTATGTTTTATTTATTCATTATTTATTTTTAGCCTATGTTGTCCCATTGCAGGGCAAAGGCCTCCTTTCTCCTTTCCACTCCTCTCTGTCTCGAGCTAGTGTGGTAAATTTGGCCCAAACTCGTTCGACATGGGGATAACGTGTCCGGCCGAGTCCCACTTAAGCTCGGTTTCCACCGCGAGCGGAACGGACCCATTAATGACTTCGTTAAACTCGCAAATGCAAACTGAAAAAAAAAATACAAATATGCAGAAAATACAAGTATGCAGGAAATACAAGTATACTCGCAAACGCAAAATGCATACTTGTATTTCCACTGTTGGTGGAAACCGTTGGTAGGTGGCCTTTGCGAGTTTAACGAAGTCATTAATGGGTCCGTTCCGCTCGCGGTGGAAACCGGGCTTAAAACTTGGCTGCTTTTCGGGTTTTGTTGTTTAAAAACATATTCTATTTTACATGAATAGGGTTTAAATTTACTTGTCCTTTGCAGTGATACAGTTGCTGAGTAAAAAGCCTGTGGGGATCCTGCATCTTCTGGACGATGAGAGCAACTTCCCGCGCGCATCTGATGCCTCATTCCTAGAGAAGTGCCATTATAACCATGCGTTGAACGAACTGTACTCACGACCGAGATTAGGAGCGAGTGAGTTTGGGGTGAGTAGTCATAAAAACTTTAATCATCACACCTATACACGAATAGGTGATTACAGACTACAGACGTTAATATAGTCCACGAAGGTGATAAGTCGCCGGTATACACACATATACACACAGGCCTCCTCTCTGTGAGAGGGAGTGGGCCGTAATCCACCACGCGGGCCCAGTGCGGGTTGGTAGATGTCACATGTCTTCGAATTTTTGGTTCTAGTACATGCCTGTTTCCTCACGATGTTATCCTTTACCGATTTGAAAGCAGTGGTTATGAAATAATTTACACAAAGTTATGTGCTTGTCAGGGTTCGAACCTACGACCTACAGCTCGTAAGTTGCAGCCGTTACTACTGAGCCAACACTGCCCACTACTCCTTTTCGCTAGTACACATATAACTACAACTCATATTTAGAACGCATTGTGCGTTGTGCGTTTGTTTGCGTTCCACAAGGCAAAAACAAGATTTTGACAAAATGCTTAGAGCTAAGAGCCGGGTAGCTTGATGTGTTGGCCTCTGTACCTTCCTTATGAAAAATGGTATTTCCCATTATAAAGCTGCTATATTTTGTTTGACTGAGTCATTAATGTTAAGATATCGATAAATATAATATTTGTGCATCGTGATAGTTCAAGGTGAGGTGATGACTTTAATAAACATATTATGTTTCATCACTAGACATTCTCCAACATGGACACTGACAGCTGTAGGTCAATTATCAGCATGATGCTGATGACTTCTATAAATCGTCGGTCGAACATGTAACGCTGGTTCTTTACTTGGCATATTCATCTAAATATTGGCTGTATGTGGCCATTACAAAACAGACTCTATTTCTGAGTTAATAAAGTTGGTTTTGCAAAAACGAAAATATTTTTATAAACATTCCGTATGATGTCCCAGCATACAACTCCTAGAATCTACAATATAATAATGATTCCCAAGGGAATACTCAAGATGCGAGAAAAATATCATCTACCTGCTACTTTATAAATATTTGATTGTACCTTCAGTTCATCGTAGGAAACACATTACTCTATGATTACCCTATCCAATGAGTCAGCAACGATTAATTCGCGAAGAAAAACGCTACACAACGACTTATAAACACAGGGGAATTGAAAGAACGGAAACTGAACATTAAATGCTAGATCGCTTTCGATTGTGGTATGACAAAACAAAAATGTTCATCTTCTGTATGAAGCCGTGGTGGCTTCGAAACCCTGAATCCGAAAAAAACTTAAATAAAAAAATCCACATCTACTTCTACACGTACAGCCAGCAAAAGAGATAAGTATGCAGGGTCGTCGAATATAGTTGAAGTTTACTAAGAAACCGATTGATGTTTTTGAATGAAATTTAATTAGATAAATGAACTGTTTGTTTTCTATTAATTAAATGAAATTTTATTAGAAAACATCAATCGGTTTGTTGCTTAACTTCAACTATATTCGTCGACCCTGTATACTTAACTCCTTTGCTGACTTTACATGTAATAAATTGGTTGGTGTTTTTAACTGGATAATTTTCCAACTTTTTCAGTAAAAATTTTGCGACATCGGTAAAGGAAAACATTGAGAGAAAATCTGGACTTAAAATTAATAATCTGAAATCGCCGATCTGCCTTGAGCAAGCGTCGTGGTGACCAATGCATCATCTTCTCTGTATGAGACGCGGCCTTTTCCCTGCATTGGGACATAGTAGGCTTGTTTTTTTATTCGGCTCCACTGTCAAGTTTGTGTGTGACTAAATACTCTCAACATTTTAAGTTTGAGCCATTCTATTCCTAGAATAATCTAAACAGACTAACGTTTCCAGATCAAACATTACGCGGGCCAAGTATGGTACAACGTCGAAGGTTTTCTTGATAAGAACCGGGACGCCCTGCGAGCTGATGTTCTGGAGTTGCTGTGCAGCAGCGAGGTGCCCCTGGTGGCTGAGATGTCCACGCAGTTGAGGGCACAGCATGACGCTAACAAGACGCTGCCGAGAGGCGCCAATGGGCGTTTCGTTACTATGAAGCCGCGGACCCCTACGGTTGCAGCTAGGTAAGGATACGGGGATTTTTTAACAGAGTTTTTTACCACAAAATGCAGATATTGGAAATAATGTGAATGATTTTTTTTAAACCTAAGCTTTGTTTTCCTAGTAGCAAGGGCAAAAATAAAAGTAAATTGCTTAGAGTCGCATAAATATTAAATTACTGAGACGGGCTGACCTTTGGTTGCTGATCAAAGATGTTTACAAGAACCATTATAATGTAATTTTAGTTTAGGCAATCTTTTTTAGCTTGTCACATGAAGTCAGCTAAACTACACCGAAAAATCTGAGCATGTAATCTTGTCTTGATTATAAGCTTATATTTTTAATTTTATTGATTTTCAAATTGGTTTAGAAAAAGTTTCTGAGCGAAAAAAGGATTACAACGTTTTATATTGTCTTGCTTGAGAACCATTCATTCACTTCGATTGTGAGTCCCGTATATAAAGTGGAGATGACAATACAACAATAAATGAAAACACTAATGCATAGGAGTATTTAGGAACCATCAAGTTGAAATTAAAAAAGTGTTTTTTTATAACATATTAAATAGCATAAAAGTGTAAACAAAAAAAAAACACTTTAAATATTGCGGCAACAGCGCTGTGTAATTGACCCAACAAACATATGGCCGAAACCTGAAAAATGATACAGGTCAGTGTGCCGGGCATCCCTTTTTTCAAGTTTGTAAAAAATGTAACATTTGTAGTAAGTAATAACTTCCGCATTCATGACTCTTATTCTTTCTCTTCATTCACCGTGCTCAAGCATAAGGTATAATTGATAAAATTTTTGTATGCACACTGTGAATGTCATTAGGTATACGAAGTTTAATTTATTTTTATATTGTCATCTCCACTTTGTATAAACTTTCACAAATATAATACTCCCCTTTCCTCCCACCAGGTTCTCAGACAGTCTCCACCAGCTCCTGGAGTCCATGTCTCGCTGCAACCCCTGGTTTGTTCGCTGCATCAAACCGAACACCGACAAGTCGCCCATGAAGTTCGACATGCCTTGCGTCCTCGCACAGTTAAGATATACTGGCATGCTGGACACCATCAAGATCAGACAAACTGGGTATCCTATTAGGATACCTTTCCAGAACTTTGTGGATAGATACAGGTGAGGGTATTTATGGCACCTTTTGTAGTTGCTAAGGTTGTGGAGATCAGTTCATCTATGTACAGTATTATCAGTATCATCTGGTTCTCCAAAAAGCGTTCAGGAGGAACATTACCCCGTTGTGAAAGTTGTAAAACTATGACGGCTCTTGGAAAGTCTATCTCCTATGTTTGCGTTCTTATATTTGGAAGAAAAGATGATTTATTATGGCTAGAAAGACTGTGAATACCTTGATAACGACTAATAGAGAAGTATTCTTTGAATAATTAATTGCGCCGACACAAATCAATTGGGCTAAAGGCAAGAGATTATGATATTTGGAAGAAAAAGTAACATAAATATTTTACAGGTACCTGTTGAAGTCCACGCCATCTCGCTCGACACCGTACAGAGAGATCTGTAACTCCATACTCGCTGAAATGCCGCCCACCGGCGCCGGTAAGTACACAACATGTTAATTTGTTTATAGAACAAAAAGTACTTAGAAAAATATTAATTGTAAAGTAAAACGTACTAGTAAATATTACCTGCCATAATCTAGAATTTTTAGTTTTAAACAGTACCTACTGACAACAGAATAAAAACCGGCCATTTCTCCCTTATTTCAATTAAGTAGATATGTAGGTGTATTTCGTATTTCTTATTTAGGTTGTCAAACTCGACTCTCGTCAAAACATTAAACAAAGTTTTAAAAAAATCTTGGCGCACTACTTTTAAAACTTGCTGCAAACTTGGTAAGCGCGGCAGTTATCACAGAACTTGTGCTATGAAAGTAGCGGTATTTCTACCTAACATTATATTAACATTAAAACGCTCGACTAATTACTGTTTTACGAGGCTTTGGTGCACAAAATGACACTTATCTTTATAGGCAGTCTGTGTGCGGTTACAACTTTCACGGTGCCGACGCACTTAAAATGATAGCATCCTGTTGAACCTTTTAGCGATTTGCTATAGCAGGTTTATTGCAAATATGTCACTATCTTAAACATTACCTTTTTATATAAGCCACTTGTAGGGTTTTCTTCTTTTTATTTAAAACAGTTTCATATTATAAGTACTGCCTGTGGTTCTCGAGGGTCCCTAAAATTAACTCATCATCATCTGCCTAACCTAACCTAACCGGATGCAGCTGAATGCCAGTATTTTACATAAAGCGACTGCCTATCTAACCTACGCAGCCCAGTGACTAGGTAATACGATACCCCTTGGTAAGACCGGTTGTCAGATTTTCGGGATTCTGACTACCCGTAACGACTGTCAAAGATCGACGAATGACAGCCGGGAACAACGGCTTAACGTGCTTTCCGAGGCACGGAGGGGTCTCGTTTGTAAAGATGGTCCCTAAAATTAACTGCATTAATTTTATGTAATTTAGCTATTCGTGCCCCATGCAATAAACATAGTTAATGTACCAGTACCTAGTCAATTTAGGATGGTATTCGCTATATTTTACACAGCCCACAAATAATACCTTAATTTATCCACGTGAATCTAAACCAACAAAGCCAAGAAAACTGTCTCCCTTCATTTCCTCTTTGTAATTTATTTGAAAACTCCGGTTTTCTTAATAGCTTAACTAATTAGCCTATTACATTCATCACAGCGGTATATTTACAACTATAAATCGGTTATTTGCGGTCGCCTTTGATTATGCTACTCAGTGATAGGTCACTTCTTACTGTGTTGTGTCTGAGTGCTGGTCGAAATGGGCAATATTTGGAAAAGGGTCAAGAAAAGAGGTTTTTCGCTAGAGGCTGTGGTTTTGTGTGAGTGTTTTTTAAAGTAGAGACTTTTGGGAAAATCTATTCGTAAAAGGCGATGTTCTCTGCCGCTGTATGTAGGTATAAACTATCTTGGCAGTTTTCGCCAACCATAGCGGCAACGAATACCTGAATAGGCCATTTCTCCCTAAGTTTCTGTGCTCTTGAAGAAGTATAATTTGATTAGTATTTGTGAATGTAATCGTTGTTCTTTTATTTTGGCGGTGATACACTTCAGTTGTTTCCAGTTCCCACAATTTCAAAATGAAAGTCCACTAATAACACATCTTCATTTCAGTCGGTGCAGACTACCAGCTAGGCGCAGCGCGTGTGTTCATAAGGGAGGCGTTACATCGAGCATTAGAAAGAGCTCGGGCTGATAAACTTCGAGCTGCAGCGACGAAGCTGCAGGCGCACTTCCGAGGGTACTTGGCAAGGTATGTTGTCAACAATAGTTGTGTGTTAAATTTGATTGTATTTAGATAATACTCACTAACAGTTGTTTGCTCTTGAAATTCTTCCTCTTTAATCGTTGCTCAGGGCTTTTATTTCTACAACGTGGCGCCACAATGGTGACATTAATTTAACAAACATATACGTTTTCACATTTTCGTTTCATTTAGAAATTATATTTCTATTAAACGTTATTATTTACGGATTTATTTTAAATTTTAGAAAATGGCATCTTAGAGCAACCTGTATTTAAAGAACTGTCGCGCAGCGGTCATTTGCCGGGGTCACGGATCATAACATCGCATCAATGAAATTAGAACGAATAAGCAATACTATTAGGATGAAACAAATGCAAAGAGTACCCAATTGAAGGAAAGAGATAGCCTTTTGTCGGCGAGCGGCGCAGGCGACGCGCGCCCTCCCTTCCACCCGCCGCCGCACCGAACTCGAATTCTTTTTTTGCATTTCTAGTGATAGCCGAACCCGTGTCCTTGATACACTTCTTCACACTACGGTGTCTAATATTTTTTGCTTTCTTTATTTATTTTTGTGTAATTAGATACTGCGATAAAGACGATTTGCTTTGTTTTCGTTTCGTAATCTAGTAGGTACGTTTCCATCTCTTGCGATACGGACGCTTTTATTTGTGTTATTTTATTAATGCTTGTGTAAACTTGTGATCGTGATGGCAAATACACATCCGAACTACACAGCAGCTGAATATGCGGACATGATCCTAATTTTCAAGTCCATCACAGAGCCGTCCATAGGATATTAAAGCGCGAAAAGTGGCACCCATTCAAATTTAGAAAAGTGCATACTCCGTTAGACACTAAGCACCTCCGCTGTAGGTACCACTTGCGTCGCTCGGTTTCTTTGATAAGCCGTCAAAGAATCGGACCGATCACGAGTAGGTACATACAAGACGCGTTGCGCGATTGTTAGCGCGCGAAACGACGCGTTGCCGCTCCGAGTTAACGTAAGCCAGCAACTATACACCTTATTTACAGCTTATTCAACCGATTTTGACTTCTATTCCGTAGGAATAAGGATGGCATTAAAAGCAAAAAAAGTGCTTACAATAACAACTGTTTGCTGCTTTTAATGCCATCCTTATGCCTACGAAATAGAAGTCAAAATCGATTGAACCGACGGTAAAAAAGGTTTGTTTAAATTTCTAATCTTATTGTAAATGGAGTATAGGTAAGTGATTTCATGAATGAATTTTTGCAAGGGTGATCCCAATTTTAGTTACTTTTTTATTATTTAGTTTGTTTGAAAACATTTTTTTTTCAATTTACGAATTATTTTAACCTATCAAAATTTATATGATTAATAGGCACTAGCTCTACCCGTGTGTTAAATTAATGTCGCCATTGTAGCGCCACGTTGTATATTTCTTGAACTTGTCTCACATTCTCCTTGTAATGGCAACTCAATAATTACCTTCCCGATATCTTCCCGCAAAACCGAGCCGTAATTAGAAAACATTTTGTAATAAACAATAACTGAAATATGACTTAAAAAGTAGGTGTCTATGAACATTTAACTGAAACAAATCTCCATATCCTCAACAGGAAACACTACCAACAGCTGCACTACTCGACTGTGAAGCTCCAGGCCTGGTGGCGCGGCGCAGTGGCCCGGCGGCGCTACGTGCGCGTGCGGCGCGGCGTGCTGCGCGCGCAGGCGCTGCTGCGCGGCCGGCGCGCGCGCACGCGGCTCGCCAACTTGAGGGAGCAGCACCGGAGGCGGGCTGAGGCGCAGCAAGTGGCCGCTAAGTATGGCTCGTTTTAGCCATATAAAACAGCGAATATTTTATTTTATTTCAAACGAAACAGGAAGGCAGAGGACCTGAAAAATAACTCAATTATATCCTCCTTACGAAAACGTTGTGGTTTAAGTCTTACAAATCATATATAAAGTTAAGAAAGACAAAAGGAACAAGAAAGGGACAATTTGAACTTAAAACTTACCTACTTTCATTTACATATTCGCTTTATTTTTTCAATTATATACCTACATATTCTTTTGAAAGCACTTATTTAACACAAATTCATACTGCGGTACAGATGTCTGTATGTTCAAATACGCCAATACAACATTGAAAACCATCAGTAAGTTATTAAACATCTAAACCTGCAAATTATCTAACACTTCACTATATACAGACGCCGCGCAGCAGAACAGAAAGCAGCTCAAAAGGCGAAAGCTGAGAGTTTGCAAGTGCTGGAGGTGCCAGCGGAACTGGCTTTCATACTGTCCAAGCTTGATGAGTGGCAGCCGCCACACACTGAAAGGAACCTTGCTAAAGTAAGTGTATTTTAAAGCAAAAAAACTGGCGAAAAGTGGGCGGTTATACTATACCTACAGTTTTGCTTACTCATTTGGTGAATACAGGCACACAAATCAAGTTTTTAGGGGGTTCCCCTGTTGACGTAATCAAATCACTGTATATTTTCTCTAGCATTGCCAGAACTCGTGATTGACTTCCCAACATAACTACAACGATTTATAATGTAGTAATGCCAACTATATTTTTGGATCATGGACAATCTTCTCACTTTTTAATAACGCTAATTCTAGCTAAACCTTTAAATATCCAAATTGTTTCACCATAACCTTATCACCAGGTGGCAGGTGACGTTTATGCAGAAGAAGAGCGCGTACAGCTGCCTCGAGATCTGCAGCAATTCGCCTTTTCCAAGTTCAGCTCCGTATATTTTGCTGACGGCGGTCACCTGAGTCCCAAGAAACATCCGATCACTAGGCCTTTCTTAGCTAAAGCAGCTGTCAGGTTTGTACATTGGTGTATACTAGAGCCCCAGCTCTAATACTTACAATAGTAACCGCCAACGTTCATGACAGCCGCGGGCTTAAAAAGTGAGAGCGAGATGATACGACACTCACCATCCTACTCTCATATTTTATGACTGCGACTGCCACAAGTATAGGCTTTTGGTATTATATCATCGAACTTATTTATTTGTTGCTTATATTTTCATGGTTTCATGGAGACTAAGAGTTCTATTATGTGTTGTCTTGTTTCAGGGATCAAGATTTTAATGATGCAGTAGCTACATTCAAGCTCATACTGAGATGGTGCGATGAGACTGCTGCTGGAAACGAAGCCAGACAAAAGGTAAAAATACCGGTAAAGGTACCGGTAATACCGGTAGGTAAAGGTAAATAATACATAAATGGAATGCCATTGACTTGCGTGTACTCATTTCAAAGCCTTTCGACTTCCGATCACCGCATACATCTCTAGTTTAAGAGATATTGTCCTATACATGTTACAATTTTATCTGATATTTTCCAATAGTCCCTTCAAGGCATAGATACTTCCAATTCTCTAGCCCTACCAACTCTTAAGGCCTGTTGTACAAAGTCCGAAAAGCCACTTACCGAATAAATTCAAGAATGGACCAGAATTTGGATGAAATGATCTGCCAAGTGCCAAGAAGTAAGTTAACGGTATCTTAATCGTAGGTGGTGAAACAGGCCCTTAATGTTGTACTTTGTTATCCAGGTGTTAGCAGACTACATAGCATCTCGCGGTCTATCTTCCCGCGGTCTTCGTGACGAGGTGCTGGTACAAGTGTGCAACCAAGCGAGTGGTGACTCGTCTTCCGACCGAGTGTGGCAGCTGATGGCGCATTGTCTTGCTGCCTTCCAGCCAGGTCCGCCACTGCACAAGTTAGTATAAATTACATCCCTAATAAATTATGTTTCAGTTGGAATAGAAATACAAATAAGTACAAACCACTTGCTTGATACTAATGCATTGAGATTTTAAGTGTATTTGCTTTCCTGATTAAGGTAAAGTCAATTAATCAAGCAATCAGGAAGTCCTATTTGATAGTCGCAGAGCAGTTTAATTTGATGTTTCTGCATCGTCAGTTAGTTTTTCGTGATTGTTAGATATTGGCGCCGTTTCTATTGTTCACAAACTACCCTAAATTTAAGTTCAGTGCATCTTTTTCTTTCTATTTCATTAAGTAAAGGACAAGATAAATATTAGTTTAGTCCTGTCAAATTACATAATCCATAGACAAGTCTACACTTGTCTATGGATTATGATTAAAAAATTGGCTACTAAAAATACGTCAATTTACGTCAGGCGCTGACTAATTTGACAGGACTAAACTAATATTTATCTTCTGTCCTTTTCTTAATGAAATAGAAAAAAAAAGATGCACTGCACTTAAATTTATGTGAACAAGGGAATCGGCGCCATTATGAAGAAAAGTTGTAAACTGTTCACAATATTCATCATCCTGCCTTTTTTTTTCATTTATTTAGGGTCGCAAGTTTTCTTCTTCTCCCGTTCATCTCTACTAGCCGTCATTTTAGTAGTTACTCTTTTTCCATGTCAATTTTCACGACATCTGTAATAACAAAGTTATAATGACAGAAATGATTAACACAAGCACCTTTCCCTCCAGATACCTAGTCCGCTTCGTCTCCGAGCGCGCCCCAGGCTGCTGGCGCGCGCAGCTGGCGCGCCTGCTGTGCGCGGGCGGCGCGGGCGTGGCGCGGCGCTGCCCGCCCACGATGCTGGAGTGGAAGGCTGCCAAGACTGACGCCAAGCCTGCACTGCCGCTTAGATTGTATGATGGTGAGTTACTACACGATAATGTCAAATTCACATCGAAGCAAAGTGAACTTCAAAATCACTTATTTGCTCTAAATGCGGTACGGAGCGTGCCCTGCAATATATCGCTCTCAGTCAGTACAGTAAACTGCCAATCCATGGTAATAATTTGACATTGACCGCGCATTTACATCGTAGCAGGAAGGGCGTTTTTCGTAGTACAATTGCCACCACTGATACACGATTAATACTTTAATAGTACACCTACTATGTGAAAGTTTTAAGCGATTGTAATACCCAGTAACTTTAAAAAATTAATTCTGTAATGATGTACAGACGCCAGCACATCAACCTACCCGAAACTGTCAAATTTTCCCAATCAACTTTGAATCATAGGCTTTAAGCGATAAAGTTGAAAATCTATGAAAGAAAGACAAATTTTAGTAGCTTGATGTGCTGACGTTACTGACGCCAGCACATCAAGCTACTAAAATTTGTACATACAAATAAATCTTTCGCTACCTAACCTTTTATTTAAAATAGGGGTCATGATATACTATTGTGTTATGTATTGTTGTGAAATAATAATATATTCCCACAGATACGTTGCAGCACGTAAGTGTAGACTCGTGGACGTCGTGTGAACGCGCGGCGTCGGCTGCGCTAGCCGCTGCCGGTGTACAGCATAATGCTACCGGCTGGTCGCTCACTATGGAACATAATGGACAACTTACTGGTGAGATACTTTTAACAGACATTTTATAAGATTTTTTTTGTGAATGAAAAAAAAAATATTACATACTTACACCCGATTTCTGAATTGAGAATTTGACGTTGCGAACTAGCTAAACTCTACTTTAGCAATATGTAGAAAAATAATTTAGTATTTTTTAACTGAACAGACAGCTGTGCTGCTGTGCAGTTTGTTTGTGGAAACTACCACTACAGGATAACCCAATGCGATAAATGTCGTAAAATGTCCTAACGTATGTTCTAATGTTCTGTCGTAATGTTTTTCCTACAGAATGGGCAGGCTGTGAGTTGGCCCTGGATGCAGTAGGCGAGGTAGAAACTTGGGCAGCCCTGCCCAGTGCGCGCACTGAGCCGCTGCGCGCACAGCCAGCGAGGCACACGCCGCCCGCGCCGCCGCCCAGAGCGTCCTCTGTAGACACTGAGAAGGCTTCTAGGCCACAGGTACGAAGCAAATATTGTTATTGACTACGCTAGATTATAATTATGATCGGCGTTATGTACTTACTTATACTACGAAATATTTGCGCAGTGCTGCAAACCCCTGCCCTATTTCAAGATAAACAAATATCAACTTTATTTCAATGATTATTAAGTTGATTTCAGAGTGACTAGCACTATTGAAAAAGTTATAAAAATGTTTGAAGTTGTAGCGTAAACTGAACTTTATTGTGTAAGAATTAAAGTTATTTTTCCATTCATTATATTTGTTTACATTTTTGGCAAATAAATCGCGAACGCAGATTAGCTAGATTATATGATCAGCGTTATACGTCTAATGGTTCAAGCTAAACAAATATAAATAGAACGTTTCAGGTCGTTTGCAGGCCACTTAAATTTAATTTTCGGTAAAAAATTACTTCTAGTTTTTTCAATTAATAAATCAAGCAATGCGTTAAATCAAAAGTCATTTATTCAAATTAGACTGAGAATCAGCACTTTTCGAACGTCAAACTTACATAAGACAATCCGCTAAAACGCCCGCCCTTGACAAATCAACTTAGCAAAGTTTCATAAGTTTTAAGCCATTTACTTATTTTTTTTATAAACCGCCTCTTGATTCCTTATTACTTAACGCCAAACTCTAACGATTATGGCGATGATCCGCGTACGTGGCAGGTCATAAGATCGATCCACAACCGTCGCCCTATTGACGTGGTCTCCAAAAATAATTTTTGTTGAGTATGAAGTCGGAAAACTATCGAGAAAATATTTTAAAATGATTCAAAATTTTCTCAGATCCCGCCACCGGAGCCACCAAAATCTCGTTCCCCGAGCATACCACGAATGCTGCAAGATTCCATCATCGACGAAGACGGCTCCGAATACAACTGGAACTTGGAGAAGCAGGAATCGCACACAAAACACACCATCGAATACTCCAAACACACCAGCGAATACTCGAAACACACCAGCGAATACCCCAAACATAGCAACGAATACTCTAAACATAGCATCGATTATTCTAAACATAGCAACGATTATTCTAAGCACAGCAACGAATACTCCAGAAAGACTTCTCACGACGTACTGTCGCGGGAATCAGCACTAAACGAACGATACTTCGAACAACCTTCCGATAAAGTCCGAAGCAGGTCTTTGGATAATCTTTTAGGTGACAATCCTGCGCCACCACCGAACAAATTAGCTGATCTAGGACTATCTCAATCAAGACTGAATGACCGTTATCACTCTGTGGAGAGGTTAACGGGTGCGCCAAGTGTGGCCAGCAGTAAGGGGGGCATGGAAATGGAGTATGGAACTGGATCACGTGTGTTACCATCTAGGTATATAAAGTCACAGTACGCTGGCAAACGCGCACCGGCCGGCTCGCAGTCGAGTCGTGCTTATATTGAGAAGAGCTCCGAATTTGGAGGTGTCAGGTAACAATAACCATTTTCACACAATTTCGGCTGTCCCATTTCAAAACCTAGTAAGGGACATTTAAAAAAAAATCGTTTATTGCATGATCTTGCTAACTTAGTCTAGGTTAGCAAGATTATGCAATAAAACTATTTTATTACATGTCATGCAAACCTAACCCAAAGGAAGTCATTATAGCCTGGGGTCTAGTTAGGGAATAATATAATACTGATTTTTTTAAATAAATTATAACCCTCTGGTGAATAGTGTGATTTGAATTTGGAAACTAAACTAAAAAAAAAAATTGAATTCTAAAATCGAATTGCTTCTTATTACCGTCGCGACACTCAGGATTCTAGAGACATAAAACACTACTTTATCCCCTTAGTAAATAATCTATTATCTTTTTCTTGATATTATTGAATTAAATCTTGTATTAGATATTAACTTAATTATGTCCACAGGTCATCAGCAATGTCAGACACATCCGAAGCTCCAAGTCTTGCATCTCACGTGCGACGCGTCCGCGTTCCGAGCCAGGCATCAGACGTGGACCAATTCCTCGACGATCTGTTTTCTCCAGTACTAGACCCGAACATAGACGAACTCTCCGATGCCCGGTCTCTAGCAGCCAGCATTAAGGGAGGCAGAAACTACAGCGATTTCATCGACAGCGTCCTCAACTGCGAATACAACGAACAAATTGATACTTTGAACAATGTTGAAGTCCAACACCTTATTAAAGGTGGGGGGAAGGAAGATAAAGAAAAGGGAAGAGCGAGCAGGAAGGAGTCCAGTGTGGACTCTGTCGATGACTATATCACGAACTTATTCGATCCGATCTTCATGAATGATAGTTTGAAACGTCTTACCGACGGCGAAGGACTTACTGGTGCCATAAAAGGAGGTGGAGCGACTCCGCGGGCTGCCTCAGCCAACACATCCACTCTTAGCTTCGGAGCCATGCCCCTCCCGCCAACTATGCCGTCCACTCCTGAAGCGCTGGCCGCCGCGCTAGGCCTACACCTCCCGCCGCCTGGCACAGTCGATATTAACGCATACCATCAGAATTTACAAAGAGCTTTCTTGCAGAGCGCGATGGCGCAAAATCTTCAAATACAACAGCAATTGCTGGCTCAGAACCAGGCATTACAATCTCTGTTAGCCGGTCAAGTCGCAGAACCTTCAGAATCGGAGCCTACTTCTCCGGTTCGTGCGTCAACCGTCGTTCATGCCCAAGTACACTCTCCGCCGAGGAGTGCTGTCAAACTGCGGCGCGAGTCCAACGAGAGCATGTCTCCCGCAGCTCCCCCGCCGCCGCCCCCCATGCCCCCCCCACTCCACTCTACTGATCCCTTAGAAATCAAGGGCTTCATGGACCCCTACGGACGAGCTAAGACTGTCCGTATCGGTAAATGGAGGTGGCCTCCACCAAAGGACGCGGTAGGTCAGGAACAAGCACAGGATTTTACCAAATTCAAATTGCGTCAGATTCAGAGACGACACACGCCGCAGTCACAACAATCCAACGGTATCGAACACGAACCACCGCGAGGTCGATCTAAATCAGAAACAATTCCAGGAATTGAGTGGGAAGAGTTTGAGGTGGACGGTCCAGTGGTTTCACCGAGTAGGGAGGCGCCGAACCAACGAACTGCGAGACGAAGCTTCGAAATCGGAGCGCAGCGCCCCTCGCCGGGCAGCGTAGGGAAACTAAAATTGAGTTCTGAAATGAGACAAAGATTGGAACGAGTCACTGCGAACCACTCCATACGATCTACATCATCATCTACTGCAGAAACGCCACGTACCATCAATAAGTTGGAAGACACCAGGAAGTTGATGCTTGAGCGTCAGTTAGGAGGAGGGGTGGCTCGTTGGGACGCTCCGCCGCCTCCCTTGCCCCCCGCGCCCCCTGGTCCAGCGCCTCCACCTCCCATGTCACCTCCAACACCTCCGGAAGGCCCCGCGCCTCCTCCCCCCGCACCAGACTCGTCCTCAACCTTCGCACAACTGCGTCGCGACAGAGACACATTCGGCGTCCACCAAAACAGAGAAGCAGACGACCGTCACGCCTTCCTAGCTAACTGGAACTCACGACGCAGAGAAGAGTCCGAGCCTCCTCCCTCTCGAGACGACTTAGCCACTCGTTTTCTCACAGCAGACCGTCGTCACTCCGAACGCCGAGTAAATGACTGGGGCGATGAATCAGATGTTCGAAGCTACGACGAACGAGGACAAAGTCGTGACGAATGGGATTCCGAATCAGGACACGACACAACTGGCCGTCGTGATAGAGACAACTACTCTGGTCGGGAAGCGTCGGAAATATACGAAGTGCACATGACAAGAACCGAACGTAGAAAAGAAGAGAACGGTATTGTGGATGCGTTTGAGCGCAAACGTTCTCCGTTTTTCGATGATTTTGAGAGATTTGATGGTAGGAAGAATTCCCGGGATATGTTGGTTGGAAGGGCGAGAGAAAGTCCGAGGTCTGATATTGTGTTTCCTCAAGAGATTAAGACGACTGAAAGGGCGACGTTTAAGACCCACATGGCGCAGAAAGAGAGAGATAGGAAGATGGAGGCGGAGAGACGTCACTCCGTTTCTACTCACGTCACTGATAGAACTGAACATATTGAACGTAAGTATTACAAAACACTTTCACTTATTATCAATCTTCAATCCTATAAATTATTTTATGGAATTTTCCTATAAGAATATTGATTTTTTTTTGTATATCGCAGCATTATGTTGACCCTTTTTGGCGTCACACATGTCTTTTTCGTTTATATTATTTTGTTAGTTTGAAATGTTCCTTTTTATTGTTTGTATTTCCTGTGAGTGTCCCATATAAAATCTATTTCTTTTTTTTGTTCAAATGTGTTCCTTGCATACGGTACTGTGGCGAATTAACATTTTTATTTCTTTCTTTAACTTCTCTCGCTTAATTTTTTAAGTTGTATTTATGACTTTGTCGTTTTCAGGTGACGTGCCCGCACCGGCAGCGTTTCTACCATCAGATCGCTCCTTCCTCACTTATAGCCGAGTGCCGTGGAAACTGCGTGTGCGCAAGGAAGTGTTCACTCCCCTAGAGACTTACAACGACCCCGCCATATTAGATCTACTTTACGCACAAGTGAGTTTACGCCTGTACTTCTACAGGGTGCAATTGAAGTCATGGGCATTATTTTAACCTAAGGCACTACTCTTGATACTAATTGCATTAGGGCTACTATTACGCAAATCAAAAATATTATTAATGCAAGTATGGAAAACCTTAAAATGTAGTAAGTCATAGAAAGTATCAAACACTTTGCGCTTCTCGATAGCAAATGCGTAGGTACATTACGCCGTACGCGTCATTGGGCGTGAATTCTTTGACCCCGCCCGACTCACGTGACATTCGTAAGTTGCCAATGAATTGATTCATAATAAATTCCAACTTTCCCTTCGTACTTTGCCGGCTTAGGACGGTCAAAACTACGTCAACTAACATACATTAAAAAAAACATCTACGTACCTAGCTTGTGGACTGTTTTGAAAAAACCTTATTTGTCGGTAAAGTGACAGAGGGTAAACGGGTGCTCTTCCACGGGCTTGTGCATGTGCTGGCACGTGAAAAGACGAAAAATCCAACAGGTTCTTAGTGGTTCTGGTGGAATGAGACCCCGTGAAGGAATAGGGTCGTTTGGGTTGCGGCGATGGAACATTTCACGAGTTCATACAACCATTTGTGGGTATTGTTGGTTGGTGCACCTAGCCTGCACATTACGCGGTCGAGGCATCGTGTACACAAACACACACACAACACACAAATACTACACTAACACTTAATACACTGCAATCCAAGCACCGTATGACGCGAGCGGCGAGTACGGCGATTACATCACGGGATCAATAAATCAATTACGCGTCAATGCACCTGCGCAGTCGTTATGACACTGGTTCCGGGTTCACGTTGCGGCGGGAAGCAGACCCCGCGCGGGGGTGATATTCGTATTTTTGCGAGTGAGAGAGTGGGACGGAGAGAGTTCAGGGAATCCCGCCGGACGGCATGTCTTTTAGCCCATTGTTATTATTACTTGTAAGGAAAAACCCGCGCGCGCGCAGGTGATGTTTGTTTACATTTCGCTTTGCGCTGTACTGCGCTTTAAGATTTTGATACTTCAACATTTATTGGCGTTAACGAAGTATTTTGTTTTAATTACTTTAAGTGTTTATTTGCAATAATAAGCCTTGTGCAATTTGACTTACTACATTTTTAAGGTTTTCCTTAATTGCATTAATAATATTTTTGATTTGCGTATTAATAGCCCTAATGCAATCAGTATCGTGAGTAGTGCCTTAGGTTAAAATAATGCCCATGACTTCAATTCCACCCTGTATAGCTACTCATTTAAATGTATTAAAACATATTTGAAGCGGAAACGGTTGAAAACCTTTGAGATTACCAACTATTAGCACGTTCAGTGATTTAATATTATTACTTATTTGTACGCTAATTTTATGATGCGAAAAATAAGGTATATTTACTACTACACTTTCACGGTAGCAATTTAGTTCTAAGTCTACATTGGCTAGGTGTGCATCACATAATTGGCGATACTTCATCAGTTGAGCATGGTTTCTATTATTAAGGCTTAATCTATTCATAAGAGCATTTTGTACATATGTTTTACTTCTAGTGATACTTAAATCGCATTCCACTACGAGCGGACAATGGTCCGACCAGTTCACTTCATTTAAAACGTACACACTACAAACTCAAACTCAAAGCATTTATTTTAATTAAACCATTTACAGGCACTTTTGAATTGTCAAAATTAAATAGTCGGTCCGTTAGTCAGAAACTTGAAGCTAGTTGCCCATTCTAAAACGATCTCTTGGAGAAGAACGGGCAAGAAACTCCAAGGACACTCTTTTAAATCAAGATATTACAAAATCCTGGGTACACTATTATTGTTGCTTCTTTAAGTGAACAAAGTAAAAAAACAAAAGAAAAAACAATTCAAAATATAAGATTAAAAATAAGCCCTGGCAGTTAAGAGATGACCAGTCTCAACCGACGGCGCCCGTTTACGTACATGACGCATGGATCAGCACCATCCAGCTCAACCACTTTGTAGGGAACCGAATGATCCAACACACGCGCCACCATCAATGAGACATTTAAGTGAGCATGACACATTCTCAACTGCTACGAATTGCGTCCCACCCGGACGAAGTGACAACACAATGGTCCAGCCAACTTGTAGTGCCGTGTGCTTTACTTAGAAAAGTAAAAGTTTTTGAAGACTCACCTAGAAATTTAATGTCCGCACAAATCCAATTTTTGATCGTCACAGTACCTTATCAGATCATTACCGAACAAAGTAGCGATATCTGTGTAAGGCTGAGGCTACAGTAGGCAGCGATTTGCGATGTGACTGGAAGAGCGAAACGAGAAAAACATGGTATGGCTACATTATAAGCGAAATTCCGGCGTATATTCGCTTCAATTTCGCTGATATGTTGATGTAGCCGATGCCGTGATTACAGTAATGTTGTTCCTATCGCTTAAAGAAATCAAAGATCGCTAGTAATATTTGATGTACGGTGTAGCCATATACGTGAGCATTAATTTACTTGTTTTAGTCTCTCATGTGTCGCAGGTCGCGTCGCGGTTTAATGTAGCCTCAGCCTTAAAGTCACCCATCACAAATGCACTTTCATCTTCCATTAACGAATTAACTACACTAAGGCACTCAGTAAATAGCGGTAAGTTATCCGTGCACTCAGTGGGCATATACACAGACATAACTTTGCTCCGGTAGCTGTATACGCACAGCAACGATATGATGCGAGTCACATTTGATTGGAGTGACGTTGGTAAACAAAGGTCTTTCTCCACAGCACGGCTACTCTTCCATACGGCGACCCCTTAGTGGACCCTTCGCGATGTCAACCGATGATATTCCGTAATATTGTAATAATATAATAATAATAATGAGAATGATTTTCTTTGCGCCAGCTGCCTCATTTAGCAAAAACTTTGCATTTTCAATTTCTTCCTCGTTATACCAGGAACTACATATTTTTATCAAACTTAACTCGTCCATCAGCCGATCGATTCTGTCAAAATCTCACCGTGATAACTTAGGTGAAGTGAACTATCAATAGGGGCGATCCCTAACATCAGGTGGAATGACAGCTCACTTCACGCTCACTTCACCGTGAGATTTTTACAGAATAGCACTACAGTTCACATTTTGCTTTTAAGAAAGTCAAAACTTCGTTGATCCCTAGCTTGCAAACACAGCAGGGCATTTCGACACTGGTATTTCACACTTGAGAATACCGGAAGACCACGCAAAATTTTTATTTCTATGCTTGAAAATCAGCTTTTGGGCTTTTCAAGCTCGTACACGCGTTGAAATTTTTTGTATGAAAGTATTTATATAGAACTCCAATTTACCCATTGTGAAACAACTTTACCACTTATCTACTTTTTTAATACCAACATTTTACCCAACACAGACCACAAGTAACCTTCTCCACTTACCCGCAGATCGTCCACGACATAAACTCGAACCTGCCCTCCCTCCGCATCAGTACAAGCGAGCGCCGCGCCGGCACAGCCTGGCTGCGCTCGCAAGGCAGCACGCCTGTCCGCGCGGCCGCTAAGAGGCAGGCTGTGGAGATGGCGCGCGCATGGCCTTTCTACTTCGCCAGGTTGTTCGCCGCAAGGTTACCGCCCGGAGAGAACGCTGTGCTCGCTGTGTCACATAATGCGGTTACTATTGGAGTTAAAGGTACTTATGACTCATGTGTCTATCAACCCCCGGTTTATGGAATCTCCTACGTAATCACATATTTAAGCTAATAAGCTTTCCTAAATAGTTTTAATTGAAATTTTCTTTAAAAAAAATAGCGACGAATTGGCGGCAGCAATGAAAATATGGACACTCTTTATTTGACAGCACTGCTTTCTAAAGAAACGAAAGCTTTCGTACCTGATGACAACCAAATTTCATCCCATCCCGTCACTAATATACCACCTTCTCCACCCAGGTCCGGCCGGCCTCACCATCCGCCGCTCGCTCTCGCTAAGCGGGCTTCGCGCGTCATCATCAGCGCCGCATTCCCTACAGCTGTCGTCCTCCCGCGAGGCGCCGCTGACGCTGCACGTGCCGCTTGCTCATCATGCACATGCGCTGGTTGCAGAATTCGCGCTGCAGTATACTCAGGTATGTGTTAGGGATAAGTTTATCGCAAAATCATAACTTAATCAGCCTAAAATGTTCCAACTGCTGGGACAGGCCTTCTCTCTGTGGGACTGGGCCCCCACACGGGCTCCGAGTGGGTTGTTATAACTCGTAAGCCGGGGCCGATACCAGTAGACCTTTTATCACGTCAAACTTACTGGATGCTTGTTGGTTGGCTGAAAGCACCACACCAAAGGCGAAACTTTCGGCCTTTAGTAAAATTTAAAACAAATCGTACCATCGACACGGAAAGAATGATTGTCCACTAGAAAATAGGTTTTCATCATTGATTCAAAGTTATATAATCTTAATTCGAGGGCGAGATATAGTATATTTAACATCGAACATGAGCGATCTCATAAGTTTTACGTAAGAACGCGACGTGAAGCAAGAAAATTAAAATTTTTTGCTTCGCCATTACAGTTTTAATTATATCTTATCATAAAAATTATAGACATGATTTAGGTATAAATCAAAAACACGGAACACTAATAAATAAGGTTAACATAATTCTATCAACGATTTACCTACTTAAAGGGGTAAAAAAATCATCAGGTCATTCAGGTCAGTCAAAAGTATATCAAAGGTACGCGTGTGGATGACAATTTGTAGTGCCAGTGCCACACACATTGTGTGCTTTGCTTTTATTATACGAAATTCTAATTTTAAATCTCTTGATATTTTTAATTTGACAACGAATTTTAGATACTAGTTTCCATTAGTGAGTGATTTCGTAAGAGTTTCACTTGAACAGGGTTTGTTTACACCTTCGTCTGATACTTTTAGAACAGACTATATCTACCCTCGTACCTGATCGTCCTAAAGAAGGTGGCTGGCTGGAACGGACTGGATTCGGAAGGCGGAGGACAGGGTGTTGTGGCGCAGCCTGGGAGAGGTCTATATCCAGCAGTGAACTGCAATAGGCTGAGTTGATTGATTGACCTAATCGTCTCGTATCGTCGTAATTTTCTTTTAAAACTTCGAGAAATCAAAACATATAAGTAAGTAGTCAGTTGCATATTTGACAAATAATTAATCATTAAAGGTTTCACTGACTAAAAAAAACATTACGGCATCGGAAACGAATAGCATTCTTTTGCAATACCAATGGATTTAAGTACAACAAATAGATGTGACAATAGGTATTATATAACTTCCGAGAGCGCATGACTTTACATTTTTATCACTCAGTCAATATATGCCTAATTTAATGCTTACATAATTTTTCGACGAGATGAAATTGCGACTTGAATTTGACCGTTTTTTAAGTACGAGAATTCACTTTCAGTTCTAGGCATCGATGAATGAAATACTAAATTATTTGCCAAAAAATATAACCTCTTGTTATTTCTTAGAGCATTAAAAATAATGAAAAACAGCTAACATTTTCAAAATAGCTAGGTACCACTAAACTAAATCTAGCCATATTCGCATAACGCTATTAATTATACCAGTTATAATTACAGTAAGTTCGTCCAAAAATGTAGGTAAATACTTAACTATACTATAATTAAAGACTAACTTAACATGGTATGTAAATAACATGATTTGCATATATGGACATTGAGCACAGCATCACAGACGGCGGCGCGACCCACAATAACATCGTGCGTTTATAGACTATTAACACTGCTGAAGATATAGCATTAAAATACTGTTTACAGGTTGAGTGGGTAGGTACGTGAGATGCATTAACATAGCGCAAAATGTAGAAAACTTGAATAATAAGTTTTAAGAAATAGGTATATTCACATTGTAGTTGTGATGTAGAGTCGAAAAATCCTGAAAAATATTACTAACTAGCTTCTGCCTGTGTCTTCGTCTGAAATTTCGACTCCAAACCCATCGCGTCGGATCCCAATGCTCGGCCGTGCTGCTACTTCGTTTGCGCTTAGCGTTCCTTCTGCCTTATTCTCCCCTTTCTCGGCTCCCGAGGTTCATCGAGCGTGATGTTGAATAGCCAACAAATAGCTTACTCAAGAATTGAGTTATCAAATGCAAAAAGATTTTTTTCAAATCCGACAGGTATTTCCGGAGATTACCCCCCACATATAAACTTACTAACAAACAAACAAATTTTACCTCTTTATAATACTATAGTAGGTACTTATAGATTTATCAGTTAGTAGGCAATTACTTACAATCAAAAGTATAAAAAAAAAAAATTAAATAGTAGGAACTTACCCAAAATTATTCGAGTCATTAGTGTGTAGTGTAGGTATGCGCACATAAAAGCATGCAAATATGCGTTTCGACTATACATGCACTCACTGCAAACATTTAGAATTCTCTCCTCGTAAGGCTCATTTAAACTGTATCCAGTCTCAATCGAACAGTTTTATAGCTCGTAACGTTACATCAGTGTCTTGTATGCCTGTGCGCCGTAACTCATGAGGCGATAAAAGAAAATATCATAACATTTAGTAAGTATCGATTCACTTTCGAGGATACGCTTGCATAATGAGCTGCAGCTTGCTGTACAGGAACTACTTATTAAATAATATGTGGGTTACGATTTTAGTAAAATACGTTTACGTCCGTAGGTAGGTAATTTGGAAAAAAATGAAAATAAAAATCGTAGCGGAATTCGGAACATTTGATGAATAGTTTGAAGTTTTAGTGAGTAGGACTACCAGGCTATAGACAAACAGGCTGTCTGTCACATTTTATATTTTGCCGCCAAAAACTGAACGTCAAAAACACTTTTTTTATACAAAAAGTTTTATTGTGGCGAAAGTGATAATGAACCCTTCAAGAGCTTAGCTTAAAATACCAAATTGTGTACTTATTTTTAACCGATTTCAAAAACGGAGGTCCTGTATTCGACCCGTACCTATTGTATGTATGTATGTTTGTTTGTACCTATGCCCGTGATTTTCTCAAAAACCAATGAACCAATTTTGATATTTCATTATTGTGTTCTACATACTTTCAGGAAGGTTTTAGTATATAATACATTAGGTAATTATTCTTATGTACGAAGTTATATGCATCTCCGGCATTTCTATGCGAATTTTAATGGTTCTTCTAGTCGGTGTCTTCAATTCTTCAGTGATTCTTCTTCTTGTTTAGGTGTCAAAAAACGAAAATGCGGAACCAACGACACCGACTTCCGAAATTAAAGTTATTTTTCACTTTGTTGTGTTTTTTTGGAAGTCGGTTGTTTTTTTTTTTTCTTTAATAAAGTTTTAATATCATAATGAAACATGAATCGAAAAATATATCTACCTAAAATACCAATATAATGTCAATATTTAAATAAATAATGACAAGCTAGTAAATAACCTAATCATAACTTTTCTCTCATAAACCTCATAAGACAATCCGGTTGTGTTGATAGCCCTGCAAATGGGTCATCAGATTAGCAATTCAATGAGCTTTCCTTAATGAGTGCGTAATTGGTAGGTACTGTTAGATGGGCAGGGTTATTACCTACAATCGTGTGCCGGCTGCGTGACCGCTAAATATTATTTTTTTAATTTTTTTTTTTCTTTTTGTTTAGTAACCTAATTTTATATCTCATTTTATAGCTTGCTGTAATGATTATAATATTTATAATAAAAATAATTAACAAGTGCTGTTATAAGTCAACCATTTATGATGGGGATCGGAACTGTTCCTCCTAAACACAGGTTATTTTGTAACCTATCCAGGAGACAAGTACGGCACCCACTAACTAGATTAAGGAACTTCATGCTTGTGCTTTATATTATGTTACTTTGCCGTGTAATCTACTCCTCGTAGAACAATAAATGTTATTATTATTATTAAATATGTTTACTATCGGAGGTACTGTGTTTGTAAATTACAGGAAAAAAACCGGCCAAGTGCGTGTCACCACGCACAATGAAGGGTTCCGTAGTTGAAATGAATTTATCCCAAGAGCAAACTTAACATTGTAGTTGAAAATCATGTTCTCCCATACATTGCAACTGCAAATATAAGTTGGTCGACAATTACTCGTAAACTTGTAAAGCCTACTTAGCTGTGATAGTTTTCCTTTTAACTTCGTTATATATACTACTACCGAGAATTTTTTCACATATCCAAAAGCAACCATTTAGCTGGCTGGCACTTGACTCTAATAAAAATTTGCTCTTTTATGCTTAATATTTCATAAACGGACCCCTGAATCGAAAAGTTGTTTTCACAAACCCGCAATATTTTTGAACGACCTATACAAGAAAACTCCACACCATGGGGTAGACAAGAAAAAAATATCCCCACTTTACGTAAGTATAGGGGATACCCTAAAAAAATGTTTTTTTTTCATGGTTTTATTTTACCACTTTGTCGGCGTGGTTAATATGTATATACATGCTAAATTATATCTTTCTACGAGTAGAACTAAGAGTCTGAGCTAAGCTGCGGACGGACAGACGGGCATGGTGAAACTATAAGGGTGTTGACTACGGAACCCTAAAAACAAATTAGTTCATCTTAAAGTATGACCAAGAGATGTCGTAACAACAACGGGTCTAACTGACTAATATTTGCATTGAAATATTTATAACAATAGCATTATCATGGGTTTATTCAGAGTTCAATAAAAACAGTCACGAATAAAAATAAACAATTACTTATTATTAGGAAACCTATATCAAAATCAAATCAGGTTTTCTTTTAAAACCGATGTCACGCTTTGTTTTCAGTTTTGAGGGATAAATAGCACAGCTAACGCCAACGGAATCAAGAAATAGATTATATGAATAGGGAACTGCCGGACTTATCGTAGGCTAGAATCATAATAATTACTTCATCATCATAAAAACGTAAAATGCGTAGTTATACAAAAGTTACTTATAACTCTTATTCAATGCTCGACAACGGATTACACGATCGCATCAGTAATTCATAACGCTTTGTAAACACATATAACATTGCATTCATACACACTGGTAAAAAGATTTTAATTATTACTTCAAAATTTTATTATAATTAATTTTTATTTTCTAAAAAAAATTTTAAAAAAATTGTTTTGCATTAACAATATGCGAATTCGCAATTTAAAAAGCAATTGTACAGGTACTCTTTACCCGATAATCGGGTAAAAAAATATATAAAATCACCCCAGGGGTTTTGGTCACCCAATATCTAAGCTGCCAAAATAGTGTTGCCTCAAACTAGCGTTTTATAAGCAAAGACAACTACCAATTCAGCCTAATTAGAACCTCCGAGCTATGCCAGCGTTCAAGTAAGCGATAGCAGCTCCCGTTAAATGGGTCCGTTACGCTGACCGCGCAGCTGATGTTTACCTGGGTTCCGCAGAGTTCCGCTACAAACGCCTGTCTCTACTGATAAATGACAGTGGATGTAACGCCTACAACACCGCGATGACTGGAATGTTGGGCTTGTACCATAGAGTTTATAATACTAAGCTGTATACTGAGTTGCCTTAGTGCAACGTGAGGAAGTAGAATACGTAGAAATGTAGAACACAGGTAACATTGTTTTCGTTTAAAATCTATTCAGTTCGAAATAAACTTTAAAATACTTAACTACATAGAAAATAATAATTAGGTAGGTATCTAGCCTAAAATAAAATCTCGTACCTACTTATGCGTATCGCATTACACACATCAAGAACATAAACAGAGAAACAACAAACAAAATATTGTTTGTTATTTCTCTGTTTATGTAAAATATTTGCATAAATATATGGAAATATTTTACACGATAATATTAATCAGTGTAACATTTCCGAATTATAGTTTTATACATTTGTTCAAAGTCAAAGTCAAATAATTTATTTCAAATAGGCACTTCAAAGGCACTTTTGAAAGTCAAAAATTACAATGAAAAAATAAAATGTAGTTTTCGTATGGAGAAGACGAAAAACGAAAAAACTCGTCCTAGTTTTTAAAAAGCGTATTTAACAAAGCTTTTTAAATTATAGGAAAAATAGAAATATTTTATTGTCCAGGTAATACAGTAAGCAGGTTCACAGGTCAACAGCAAGTTGAGACAACATGAATAGCTAATACTAATACTACCTACAGCTAGGTTACAATATATTTGCCAATGAGCCCGAAACTAGACAGATAGTCTGTATCTTAGGGCTCACAAATAAAAAAATAAATGGTTGATACCTAACTTCATTTAGATAATAAGTAAGACGGACTTAGTTATAATGTCGGCTCATCTTTCACAGTTTGAAAGATAGTTTCTCATAAATTAATCTCAGCGGGTGTTCATGTTAGATTGAATTGAGTTTGATTTAGGTAACGTTTAAGCTCATTTCTTTGAATTAATAGAAAAATAAAGAAGAAAACAAGTTAATTTCGATCCACGGGATTTGCAACAGAACTTTACAGCCGAACCCAACAGCCTCTCAGAATTAGAACCTAGAAAAAATATTTTAGAAGTTGAATGTGTTTATCCTCTAAATTCTTATCTCAATTTATTTTGTGTTGTGATGAAATGTCTTCCATCAGCCGTCATCTCTGAGACCACTTCATCTCTTGCCACATCTATCTTTTGGTCTGCCTCTTTTCTTGGCCATCATTTCATACTTACGTTCGAATATTTTATTAATTCATCAATAAAAACTCTACAAGGTACAATCGTTCCTTGTCACCATACATTTGATTTTTATCATAATCCACCTTTTAACGCTTACGCCAGATTAATCCGACAAATATTTTCGTGTCCATTTCGCCAACCGCCAAGGTCGTATATTTACGACCAAATGCCACAGCTCGTTTGATCTACTTTTTTATTAATTTGGCTGTATTCTATCAGGTATTTATTTTTCGATTCACTGTGTCGGGCGCTGGGGACACGCCAACTGATATGATGTCGTGCGGTTAAAAGGTAACATCCAAAACCGAATTTAAAGTCAGTCGTAGATTGAATCTGACCACATTACACACTTGCACATGTGACTTCACCGCACATATCCGTAGTATTCTTCTACGACTCGTGAAAGGCGGTGAATGGTCGCACAGCTTGCGTGAAAAGCGAATGTAAATTGTCAGATTTCCACTCAATGATCACTGCATTGGTTACGTCCATTACGTATGTGCAAATGATCATTTCAACATAGTCATCATCATCCATCTGTGTTGGGAGTTTGTACAGATGACTTGCTTACTTCAAGTTGGATAACGCAAAACTGTACATTCCAATATACTTATCTTTAAACTGACTGCAAAAATGCAGTCAGTTTAAAGAATATTTTATTTAAGATTCTTAAAGGCGTCCATGATCTTTGGAAATAAATAAATATTCAAAAGCATTTATTATATAATTGTATTGTTTAACTGTTACAAAATATTCGATTATATTATCTAATCAATTATTCTGATCGACAATCAAGTATTCTAATATATTTTAATAATTTTCATTTAATCGTAAGTAAATTCGAATAAACGTTCGATTAACAGCTTTCATTTATACGTAGACTAGATCAAATACCACAGCTAGGACAACATTGGAAATTATACAGTCACGATCTGTATATCTCACGTACGTCTATAGTTATAACACATACAAGGTCAACCAATGTCACTTGCGATTTGTTACAATATGCAATACAACAGTAGTGGTAAAAACCGGCGTCCACCATAAGTCACCATCGACCTCAACCCGAGATGACAGCGACAGTGGCCGGCGTGCACAGTCCCTCGCCAGCCGCGCCCGCGCGCGCACCATGCAGCGCCCGCGCCTCTCGCTCGCGATGCGCGACAACTGGCGCCACCTGCAGCGCCTGTACGGCCTCGACCTCGACTGTGATGACTGCTCACCCCCGCGACGAGCTCCCAGTCTAGACTCGCTCATCAACTCTTCAGAAGGAGCCGCCTCAAGCGCAGACGCGTCTGCCCCCGAGGATTCAGACTCCGGAGCGGACACCCACGCTGACCCAGAACCAGCTCGCAGGAAAACTCATTCCAACCAAGAAAGAATTAAGAAATGCCCTCAAAGTTTTTCGTCATCGTCCAGCGGCCACATGGAGACGATACATGAAGAAACAACTGAACCCAAAGTGTCTGTGAAGGAGATTCTCGCGAGATTCGAGAATCTCACTGAAAATACGCAGGTAATAACAGTGTTTGTGTGTTGTGTTCCGGATGGAAAGGGGGTGAGCAGGTTTGAAAGCAATTTGTTATTTAGCTACGTGCTCCAGTTAGCGGTAAACGCAAACTGCAAATCAACAGTTTCCATCGATTTCCTTAATCAGCTGTTTGAAAACAAACATTTCGCAACGTGACATTACAAGATTCGTTTGGTCAACCTTTTTCACTGAATTTGATTGTAACGGCGGTTTCAAAAGAGCGCACTGTGTTGAAAAACGACGATGACGATTATGAATGCATTATCTTTTTTTTTTGTGTGTCGCATGATGTGCAAACGCTTTCCAATCAGCGTCGATGATCTCGCTGTGTAATCGATCTATTCATGAGCTTCAGTACATTGTTAGTTGTGTTGCATTTCTTGCCATTACCTTTGTCAACACATCTTGTGACGAAGACAATATTCCATTCAGTTTCTTCTACGATTTATATTAATAACCCCAAATGGGTTATTAATATAAATAAAACAAAAAAGACAAAAGAAAAAAGATAAAAGTGCAAATCACTTTTATCTGTTTGTATTCGCTTTTCATTTCAAATGCGATTTGCATTAAATTCTGTCTATAAGTTTGTAAATTCATTAAATGCTCAGTTTAGCTTTCAACTTATACGTATGCAGCGTGATCTCCTATAAATATTTTTCAAACAGGAAAATATTGAGACATAAATCGTTCTAAAACTCCCCATTCTCTTACTATTACGTTTGATAAACTAGTTCATTTAGTATCTTTTTGTCCTCATTATAGATGCTTTATCTACCATAACACACACAAGTCCTAACTGATTATAAGCTTCAATCACCGCTTCGCAAAACAGATTTGCCTATAATCATCATCAATGCGTTTAAGTCCTCTAAATGCTTTTCAAATTGTTTTAAATCATCACTGACCTTTGATTATTAACATTACATATGAATACCTTCAATATGTATTACGAAATACATATGTTAGGAAACTGAAATTATTTAACCATTATTATTAGGCGATTAGCGCACGCGACAGGTATCTAACCAGGCGTGCGCTCATGCGCACGCCTGGTTAGATACCTGTCGCGTGCCTCGCCTCGCCTTGACTTGTGAAGGGTCATCCCTTCACAAGTCAAGGCGAGGCGGTGGCGTGGTAACTGGAAGTATTTCTTTGTGAACTATGGGAATATTTGACAGCTTAAGACAGGTATTCGGCATATCATTGCAGGTGCAGCTAATGATATTATTTTTGACAACCATTGGAGTTGTTTAAACTTATCTTTTGGCAAAAGGGAATCTTCGTAACACATGCTTTAGCTTGGTAACCAATCTTATAGCGTGATGAAACCCATAAAGCTACATTAAAAAACACCTTACCTCTTTTTTTTAAGTATTCGTTCTACAGGTTTTACGCGCACTGTGGTTGTGGCCAGATCCCGGTTCCAAGCTAGTGGGCAGAACAAATTCAACACAAGCATCATATACAGTATGGGCAAAAAATCGTGGATCAAACGAAACAGGGCGACAGCTGGGGTTATTTGTAGTAAAAAAATTCTGTGGCAGTGCCCTAACTTGATCTCTTTAAAAGTTGTGACAATTTGTAAAGTAAAGTAAAGTTCTAAAGTTACAAATATTTTTTGTGAGACTTATAAGATATTGAAAAAAGTGCCAATACTGATAAATCGTAGTAAGTACCTACTATCATAAAAGCACTTTTGTAGTGATGATGATTTTTTTTAAATATTTTTTTTTTGTATTTTTTTTTATTGCAAATTACCCCAGCTATCGTTTTGTTTCGTTTGATCCACGATTTATTAACGACCCTGTATATACACAGACTTAAAAACCTTTAATTAAAAATGTTATGAGACTCATCACTGATTCTGTATTGTATTTTTAACCTGCAGCATCGGAATAATGTTGAAGCATGAATCTTGATCCAAAACTGACAGAAAACAAATAAATCTCTACTTAAAACTAGTTTTAATTTTAAATTCGAGATGAATCACGCTTGGCCTACCGCCTAACCCTGCCAGTTCTTTACCAATATTGTCCATCAGTTGTACAGTAATTTCGCCACGCTTATTTCAGGGTATACTTTTCTTTTTGACATTTGCATTTGATCAATCTGAAACTATCTCAACTTGTGTAATAATGTCAATAATGACTGTTTGATTCTCTAATATAGCAATATAACTTACCTACGGCAAAAAGTAGATAATTTCCGACGCGGTTCTGAATGAATACTTCATGTTTCAGTACTAACTAAACTCTATTGCATTGTACATACGAAAGAAATACAGGGTGCAATTGAAGTCATGGGCATTATTTTAACCTAAGGCACTACTCATGATACTAATTGCATTAGGGCTACTATTACGCAAATCAAAAATATTATTAATGCAAGTATGGAAAACCTTAAAATGTAGTAAGTCATAGAAAGTATCAAATACTTTGCGCTTCTCGATAGCAAATGCGTAGGTACATTACGCCGTACGCGTCATTGGGCGTGAATTCTTTGACCCCGCCCGACTCACGTGACATTCGTAAGTTGCCAATGAATTGATTCTTAATAAATTCCAACTTTCCCTTCGTACTTTGCCGGCTTAGGACGGTCAAAACTACGTCAACTAACGTACATTAAAAAAAACATTTACGTACCTAGCTTGTGGATTGTGTTGAAAAAACCTTATTTGTCGGTAAAGTGACAGAGGGTAAACGGGTGCTCTTCCACGAGCTTGTGCATGTGCTGGCACGTGAAAAGACGAAAAATCCAACAGGTTCTTAGTGGTTCAGGTGGAATGAGACCCCGTGAAGGAATAGGGTCGTTTGGGTTGCGGCGATGGAACATTTCACGAGTTCATACTAAATTTCTTGTGCGATCTTATATTACAACCATTTGTGGGTATTGTTGGTTGGTGTACCTAGCCTGCACATTACGCGGTCGAGGCATCGTGTACACAAACACACACACAACACACAACTACTACACTAACACTTAATACACTGCAATCCAAGCACCGTATGACGCGAGCGGCGAGTACGGCGATTACGTCACGGGATCAATAAATCAATTACGCGTCAATGCACCTGCGCAGTCGTTATGACACTGGTTCCGGGTTCATGTTGCGGCGGGAAGCAGACCCCGCGCGGGGGTGATATTCGTATTTTTGCGAGTGAGGGAGTGGGACGGAGAGAGTTCAGGGAATCCCGCCGGACGGCATGTCTTTTAGCCCATTGTTATTATTACTTGTAAGGAAAAACCCGCGCGCGCGCAGGTGATGTTTGTTTACTTACTTTACTTTAAGATTTTGATACTTCAACATTTATTGACGTTAACGAAGTATTTTGTTTTAATTACTTTAAGTGTTTATTTACAATAATAAGCCTTGTGCAATTTGACTTACTACATTTTTAAGGTTTTCCTTAATTGCATTAATAATATTTTTGATTTGCGTATTAATAGCCCTAATGCAATCAGTATCGTGAGTAGTGCCTTAGGTTAAAATAATGCCCATGACTTCAATTCCACCCTGTAGTTACTAGAGTCTGGCAAACGAAAGTAGACATTCGAATTATTTGCATAGTTTTTTGGCAGTGCTATAATATACTAATGTCAACTTCAATAATTTGCCACAGTAATATGGCGTGTGGGTGATTTGATGTGATCGTATTATAGCATTTACTAACCCAAAAATGAATAAATTTCCATACTTGTTGTAGAGAATGTTCCAGTTTTCTAGAAGTCTGCAAAGATTTATGTGCCTATAATTTGGCTACAGCAGATTTGCACGATGACCATGTGGCATAACAAACCATCATTCTAATTTCAATAAACTACTACTATATGTATCTCCCTTCCTTTGTGATATTTATATTAACACGGATATGACCATGTCAATTCAATATAGGTATACAATGCATTGATACTGACATTCGATTAGTTCGTCATGTACCTATATTGCGCAAGCGACGAATTGACAATTGAATGTTGTAGAAGCTACAGAAGAATTTTGAGGTAAACTTTGAATGGACTACCATACGTCACTTCCCGCGATTGTCGATCAGATATATATTGGTGGTTGGAAAAAACTGCTGGTCCAATCTGGCAGTTCTATGATACCGTGGTAGCAGGCATCAATGCGACGTAAAATCAAACAAGTCATGTTTCATGTTTGCACCAACATATAGAACATATTGTATATTTATTTTATTTCTTATTTTGATTGTTGTTCTATTTTATCGTATCGTATGCTGCACTGGTTGACGTCAACAAGTCAACGCCGGCTGTCGCTGAAAACCAGGGCTGGGGCTCTGTCTTCAGTGTTTTAAAATGATGCTGAGCAATTTTTTATGTTTTGTTATCTTTGGTCAATTTCTTAATTCGATTACAGAGGTTTGTGCTCCATTAAAATGCCGATCTTCACCTGCATGTTTTTAGATTGAAAACCGAATTCGTGGTTTAAACATGCAGCATAATTTTTCTAGTAATATCACTTGAATCCTGTGACTACAATACTGTAGAAAGCTACATTGCGCTGTAGATTAGCTTAATTTACATGCTAAACATGGGGAAAGTGCATGCCAAGCTGTTACAGTGACGTATGAAATACATCCGTAAGCTCTTTCTTTTATTACAGTATCAAAGGAGTAATAAGCCCTCATGACAGGGACATCAATTCTTGTAATAACGGCTTTAAAAGTGAAAAACGTCACAGTCGGCGCCCGCGCAGCCGCTGGGGGAAAGTTGATCATGTGCGTGTGCAGTTAACGCTGTCAATACGAATAACTACGTACTCACTATTGTATGTTATTGTGTTGGCAAAGGTTATTTGTTTATTTATTTTATTTTTATTTCATATGAAAACTTAGAGCTAGGATACAGATAGTTGACAGTTAGTGAAAGAAGGCCAATTAAAAGTTTTCACTGACAATATTAGGGTAGCACAAAAACAGTAGACAGGTAAGCGAAGCAAGAATAAGTAAGTACTTGGGAGAGAATTAAAGACTGAACAGGTTTTAGTGATCTTCAAAGAAGTTCTTACACAGTATTTTTTTTTAGTTTAGGAACACTGGAATTATTATATTCTGGGTTTAGATGTTAATATGTTGATTGTTTGTTTTTCGTGTTTGGAAAAGCATCTATTAGGGTTGTTGGTAGTTTCTTTACTGTCTTTCTTTGCTTCCTGAAGTTCAGGCCGCTGTTCCATACTTAGCTGTTGACGTTTTGACCGCGTAGGTGACTTTCCTATGAAATAGCAGTTTTTATTATATTCTGGGTTTTTCGCTCGCGGTAACTTTTTGACTTCGCACATGTCAGTGGATAACCGACCACAAATTTCTACGCTAGGGTCTTTGACTCGACGTCGTGGGGGTAATAGAACCGAGACAAGGTTCTCGGCTCGACGTAAAGGAACTCGACATAAGGTAACCATCCCTTCCTAGAATCAAGTGCTGAATTCGAGGTTAAAGTTTGTGCGTCGAAGTCCCTGGCACCCTGGAATCCTGGATACAGTTGTAGAAATAAACCATTTTAAAAATGAACGCCCCTCCACTGCTTGTTGCATACACATTTTAAATGTTTGTATAGAAATTTTAATGGAGGGACGTTTATAGTGGTGTATCTCTACTCTACAAGAATCTTTTGAAGCCTGGCCACCATTTTTTTTTTTACAATAAAGTTACCAATAGTTTCTGTGACAATTTCACAAATGTTTACCGACAACAATATTCAGGCGCCAAAATGTGCGCGGCTCCTTGTATTGTTATAATATTATGGTTTTGAAGGCTTTCAGCTTCAGAATTTTAATTTGTTTGTTTTCAACAACATCATCTCTTCATCTAACCTTTTCTGATAATTGATTGGCCGGTTGTTCCCTTTCTTCTACTTCTTTTTATGAGGCTTGAGGCAGTACTGCTGGACCACATAATCACTGACGAGCCTAGCAAATACTGCAAATAAGGCGTCATATCCAAACCTATATAAAATACCGTATCCACTTAGCCATAACACAATACACCATGGGCCATACATGCATATAAATGATGACATGATACAATGCGCGAGCGCAGGCCAATAGCAAATTGTCTGCGTGACGGGGCCTCTGCGACAATCGCGAAGTTAATCGGACCGTGGTTCCGTTTCCTCTCTACTGGACACCCGACATGGTTTAGCAAATGAATTAGCGATGCCGTGTGAATGTTGTTGTCGTCATTTATTTAGTTGTCATCGTTATTTATTTCACATAAGTATATTTGTCCTAAAAAACCTGAAGCCTTACTCGGAATGGATTTTGGGTGAACAGATTCACCCAAAAATCCATACCAGCCCCCCCCCCCCCCCCAGCCCCCAGTGATATCCACCTCACAAATTGTTTATTTCCGATTGTAACTAGGATATCTAAAGGTTCAAAGTCAAACAGTTCAAAGTCAATTCTTATTGTTCAATAGGACTTTACCATTGACTTCTTCCGCCCTATACTTTAAACTAATCGCGTGGAAATTCCGCAATAATGGGAAACTGTGCAAAATTTCAGCTTTCTATCTAAGTTTGGGATGGGCGTTGATGAGTCAGTCAGTGAGTGGGTGAGTCAGGACATTTCTTTTATTGTTTGTGTAGAGGGGCTCGTGGGTATATGATAATAGCCGCAAGGGTCAATTGAAGGTTAAGCTACGCTTCCCGCGGTCGGTACTCGGATGGGTGACCATCCATTACATATCGAGACCCCTCCGTACCTCGGAAAACACACTAAGTCGTTGGGCTCGGCTGTCATTCGTAGATCATTGACTGTCGTTACGGGTAGTCAGAAGTCCAAAAGTCTGACAACCATGATTAAATTCAATTCAATTGATCTTTATTTTTTTTATATGTTATGTGTGTGATCTTTATTGCCAGCCTATTATCTTTATTGGCTTTTTTACCAGTCTTACCAAGAGGCATTGTGTTACCCAGTAACTGGGTTGCGGAGGTCAGATAGGCAGTCAGTTCATGTAAAATACTGGTATTAGCTACATTCGGTTAGACTGGAAGCCAACCCCAAAATAGTTGAAAAAAGCGAGGGAGATTATTGTTTATTTTTTTTAGAATAGAATAGAATATATTTATAGTATAACATAAGTATACATCAACACATGCAACACAATAAACACTAATTATATTAGTTCGCCAGACTTCTAGTTTCATGCTCATATTGTGAAATTCAAATACAATCTGCTGACCAATAAATATCTCTGCTCCAATCACCATATAATTTTTCAATCGAGGGATATTTTTCCTAAAACTCATTACCGATGGAAATCGGAATCTATCACACGCAACGCTACGTGATCTTCTATTAAAATATTTGTAATATTGTGACACGAATACTCGTCTACGAGACCGTCGGTTTCGCCACACATAGGTGTCGAGAACCCAGTGGTAAATCGATCTCGATCGTTAATCGTTATCGTTCCTAATCGATGTAACGGCATGGACGTAATAAAGCTGGCTTTTATTTGTTTAAGATTATATTGTCTTTAAGGTAATTGAGTTTTTTATCGGGTACTTATATCAGAAGTAAGTGGTCGCGTGAAGGAATGTTCTGTGACTTTATTATGTGTTGAGTTGGTGGCGTTGTTAGTAATGTTTTCACTTATGATGAGAATAATGTTAGGAAAATGGTATCAGGTACGCTGAACCCATTCGTTGTTTCACATAATTTATGTCTGAATTTCTGTTTCGGAATGGAGAGGAGAGAGCCCTTGTCATTTTTATTAATTGCATCATTGCCTTCTTGCCCTTATTTCTACTTACATAAGTATTTAGTCGGCGCAGTATTCTTTTTCGTACAATCTCTTTTAGCCATTATCTCAGCAGTCCCTTTTTAGCGTTTTAATTTTTCACAGAATCCATCCATCGTACTTTTGGTAGGGCAATAGTAGGGGGACTAAAAACAAACCCTAAGTTCTTTCTTTTCCATTCCATTCTTAAACAATAAGTTGTTAAAATAACCTCTAGATATCTATTGGATTATTGGCATACCTACACACGCAAAGCAAATAGAGCTTTTATCTATGTTATGGCATCAGCAAAGACGAGTTCCGATGTCAAAGGTCAGAAGCGCCCATCCCGAGCAAACCATGAGATTGGGATGGGCAGTTGCGCTTACGCATTTAGGTACCAAAAATAACGCAATAATGGCGATAATTCCCGGCGACCGCCGGTTTCGATTCAATCAGTCGTAATGTATCTTAATCTAAGCGATCTTGTACAGGAAGTCTCTTGATTATGTTCACCATTCAATCCATTCACTCTTCGGTCTTCCGGTCCGTTGTAGTTTTTCTATAAAATTATCGATGTATATCTTCTAACTGTACAATCACAGGATAATGGTGTAATTTGCTTTGTTAACCACGCAATTCCTGTTTATTTAAAGTAAAACATAAAATGGCATGGCTTAGGTCTGAATTAGAATGAAAACAAAACAAAATGGGACCGCAACTTTGTACAAGACATAAATAATTCTAACCATGTTCATAAACAAGCAAAGGTTTTCTAACAAAAAATCTTAACCCCTCACGAAGAAACCAATAAACACGAAGTAATATCCTTTTCGCCCGAGTAATTTTGGGGTTCTTTACATAACAGGTGCACACTATTGCAGCTACAATAAGAGTGATAATTGCATAACATTATACACAAAGTTTGAGGACACCTGTTATTTAGTAGATGCGCGAGCGCCGATCCATGCTTCCTGTCCGTTAACCGCGAACCCTTCTTTTAAGTTCGAGTGGCATGAAAGAAAGGAGATCGATTCCAGACTGTACGCCTTCATATCTATACAGGATGTCCCTGGAAGTAGGTATGGATCAAATCGAATAGAGGCGTGGGCAAGGTCATTTCCAAACTTTTTAGTCTTGAGAAAAAAAAATCATTAAAAAAACTATCAGGGCTGTCTAAAAAGCTTAAATTGACAGTTCCTGGTAGTTTTTTTTAATGATTTTGTTCTTTGAGCACTAACTATTGCAAAGTGATTGAAATATATCTTCATAATGAAATATATCTTATCTTATCTTATTGAAAATAACAAAAGTTGGTCATAACTTTTGAACCGTAAAAAAATTCACCAACTTTTTTGCCCACGCCCCTATTTGATATGATCCATACTTCCAGGGACACCCTGTATATATAAAATTCAAAGTCCTGACTGACTGATATATCAACGCACAGCCTAAACCGATGGTCCTAGAGACATGAAATTACGAGGGTGTGTTCTTTCCACAAAGAAAGGGTTTTGCGAAATTCCACCCCTAAGAGAGTGAATGGGGGGAGGGTGAAATTTCCCGCGGACGAAGTAGTGGGTAGAAGCTAGTTTTATATAAATCGTTATCTTAAACATCGCATAGAAATGAATTCAGATTGTGCGGTTTTAATAAGGACGACAATAGAAGAAATATTGGTAAGCCAATTATCAGTATGTAGATTAGAATGCAAAAATCAAAATCAAATGTCATATATTCAAACTACCTAGGCTGAGAATCAGCGCTTTTAGAACGACAGCATTCCATAAGAGAGTCCTCCAAAACGCTCACCCTTCACCATTTCCTAGTACTTTAGCAGCAGGGATGAAGTGGCGCAACAAATTCCCTGGTTGTCAGGACAGAAATATTCAAGACTAAAGATACCGGCTCGAAGGACCACGCTTCTACTGTAGGGGACAGTAGGGCAAACATAAAATAAACGCCGTGGTTGATTGTCAGGCACATGCCACTATATTTTAACGTACCTTTCACACTTGATAATAACAATATTTAGAACTAGCTGTGCCCGCGACTTCGTTCGCGTGGTTGTCGAGAACAAAACAACGTCGTTTAGATAAGAGTATATCACCTTTTTGATGATTTAGATAAGAGTCCTGACTTTGGTATAGTTGATTACGTTAATGCTTCTCTATATACTATGTTAGCGGTGGAATTACCCGGAGCATATACAAAAAGGTTGTTTGGGTTGCTAACACGTGATAGAGAAACATAGAGTTGGCCGTGTGAAAAACAATCAAAAGTAAGGTCTACACCCGCAACGGATAACGTCTGGCCTTGGGCTTTATTAATAGTCATAGCGTAACAGAGGCTTACAGGAAATTGCACACGTTTGAAAGTAAACGGAAAATTATTGGGGATAATGGGTATCCTGGGAATGAAAACAACATCACCGGAGCCGCAACCTGTTAAGATTTCGGCTTCGATGACATTTCGTTGGAGATTTGTTACTCTCAACCGAGTTCCATTGCATAGTTTTGGTGGGCTTAAATTTCTGAGTAGAATGATTGGTACTCCGACTTTTAAATAAATTTTGTGTGCTGGAAGACCTGGTGTATTTAGAGAGTCTAAAAACTCTACTGGATAGTGGGTGGCATCTCCTTCTTCTAAAACCGTGTTAATAGATAAATATTCCCTACTTTCTCCAGAAACATGTACCAATATTTGAGAATTTATTGCTGCTGCTTGGTCGTTGCGAGGTGCCAAAATAGCTCGTTGGCATAGCCAAGCAGCGTCATGGTTCGAGATCTCTGATGGATCTCCGTATACAGAGGAAATGAGTTCCTGCTGTGAGGCAACAGAAGAACACAGGCTTTCGACTAAAGTTACTTTACCTCCTTCTTGAGTCGGGTATGTGCCGTTACCAATTTGAAGTAGTAAATTTGAGAAAACCTGCGCGTTTGCGTCACCTCCCAAATATGCTCGCATATTAAAGCTCAAATTAGTTAATATGACACTACGCCATAAAATAGAGCTCTTTAAACAGGCACCTATTTCATCGGCCCTCGTTCCTCTGGGTATTATAGGGAGTGTCTGCCTGAAGTCTCCACAGAATAGCACCGTTAAGCCTCCCATCGGTCGGTCATTTTGTCTTATATCTCGCAACGTTCTATCTACAGCTTCCACAGCTTTACGATTTGCCATCGTACACTCGTCCCAAACGATAAGGGCGCAATCGCGTAAAACCCTTGCTTTATCACTATTGCGAGACACGTTGCAAACAGGGTTTTCTGTGCGGTCCAAGTCGATTGGTATTTTAAATGTTGTATGTGCAGTTTTTCCTCCTGGTAATAAAGTGGCAGCTATTCCTGAGGAAGCGACGGCAAGGGCAATTTTGTTTTGGCTCCTTATTTGAGCCAAGATAACTTTAGTGAGGAAAGTTTTACCTGTTCCACCAGGTGCATCTAAAAACAGCATTTCTCCTAATGAATGTTCTACACTACAGCATACTCTATCAAAGATTTGACGTTGTTCTGACGTCAAATTTGAACAGCCATTTCGCAATATTTCTGCTAACTCTTCGGGGTTGTAATTTATTTCAGATGTATACTCCCTATTAATTCGTTCCCCACCAACTGTCGGTGTCGGCAAGCCGTATTGACTGAGGGGGTTCCCTCCTATACTTGTAACTATATCTTGTATAGCCAGCAAAGCCCTATTATGGCAGCTTTCACGTACTTGGTCAGAAGTTTCACTATTTATATTTTGCTGTCTCAAAAAATCTTCGGCAAACGCGTCTTTATATTTTTGCCACAACTGCCCAGCGTCCGATAGGCCACAAAATGTCAACAAAATGGCAAATAAATGGCGCAAACGATGTGGACTATCACTGACGCATGCTTCGGCTAAAGCATCATCCCAATGCTGATCGCCATCTAATAAATGCCGTGCGCGGCAAGCAGCTTGAAATGTGGGATATTCTATATCGTCCACTTTGCGGAGCTCAGCAAAAGAAGTAGGTCCTCGCACTGTGTGAAGAAGAAGGCGTAAATAATAACACTCTGCATTATTTGGGTGCACCGTGTATACTCTTCCAATCACGTGTTCTTTAAAAATGCCGGACTCGCCTTCTACAGCAGTTCCACGTCTCCTGCGATTAAAAACACCTTGCTGCTTGTTATAAGTATAATAATGTGGCACTTCATTGTACAACAGAGACTTAGCGAAATTGTCTCTTTCGCAAAGGCGAAAGAATGCGAGCAAGGTGGTTTGTCTTGGGTTGTTCATTCTTTCTGCCACATTTTCTGGCTGAAAGTAAACTCGCTGCCCGCCTTCCAGGTGCACGTCAAGATGGATGACTGGCGGATACCTTTCATGAATAGGGAAACTCAAAATGCGCCAAACTGCCTCCGAAGAGCTTATGTATCGGCCAGATTGATACCTTGTCACTTCATCAAATTGGTTGTTATTTCTTAGTGCTATCATGGCTTGATCACTACCTTTATTAACATATTTACATATATATTTTATAGATTCGACGCTATTACAAATTTCAACATTAATGTGTGCTTGAAAAGCGTTTGACAAAACTGGAGAATACGGTACCACCCAACTATTATTTAGAATTATTTCTTGTCCACGGAATCTGACAGTAGCTGTGAAACCACCTTGTGACGGTGATCTTCGCCGGTATTGCGGATACCCATTTTCCCCAGCCATAGTTAGTTCTTTCAGTGCTCTGGGGTATTTTTTTGAGCATTGACCATCTTTCATGCACGGTGATTCCCTGTTTAAGAGGCCACATGGCCCGTGAACCATATGTGTTTTTACTATGTCATGCAAAATCGGATCTGCATTATAGTCCGGAAATTCTGCACTTATGACACTGTCTATAGCATCGGGACGAATTTTTTCTTCCAGCCACAGAAGAATGTGCGCGTGGGGTAAACCACGCTTTTGCCACTCGACGCTATACATAAAACAAAGAGTTGAACCGAAAACTTTCTCCTTTGTAAGTAGATTAATCAAGACTTTGAGTTTTAAATGAAAAATCCTAGCAATAATGTCATGTCTGTCGTATGACGCCTGTCCTGTGAGAAGTGCCTGGCAAATCTCCGTCCACTTTGGATTTGTTGTAAATGTTATAAAAAGGTCCGGCCGGCCGTATTTACGGACGTAACAAAAAGCATCTTGCGTTCGTTCGTGCATATACCGCGGACCGCCTGTGAAACTGGATGGCAAAATAACCAATCGACCCAAGTTTTCGACGTTATTATCTGATTGCATGGCGTCCCGCAAGTGCACGTATTCTTCAGCGCGTAACCGTCGCTGGTTAGTGCGAATATACACTAAACGTTCAGTTTCTATTTTTGCGTACATGTCCACAATAAATTGGCTGAACAAACCACGAAATCGTTGCAAATATACGAAACTGTTTTGCCTTATTTGTAAAAGGTAGGAATAGTATTGTTGAGCAGATATTTTTTTTTGATAATTAGTGACTCTCGTAGTAGGGTTCACTTGGTACAGCCCAAAATTGTACCCATCTTCACCATGACAATAAATTAGTGGATATTGCAGGGCGTCGTAAGCTCGGTGGGTTTCCAAAATGCGTTGAAGGCGATCGTCGCGTGTACGCAACACGATATCACGTCTCTCACACTCCTGGTCGACTAAAACAACTGCAACTTCATCTGCGACGGGTGCATTGTGTCTTCCACGGTGTTCACCCACAGGACGTCTATCGGCACTTATAACAATTTTGAAATCATTGCTGCCTTGTGGAATTGACTCCAATGCAGCTTTGAATTCACGAACGTACTGGTTAACGTGATGCAGCAATTCTTGAAGTTGACCCAAAAGCTCAGCATTGAGCTGGGGAAAATTGTGATTTCTAACATTGAGCTGTTGCGTGTAATCGGATACAAAATAAATTTGGAGAAATTTGGGTTCATTTTCTGGCAGCAAAGATCCAATAAGGTGATAAACTTGACCTTGTACTTTGAAGGTTGGCATGAACGGTCCTTCCGTTATTTGTTTTGCCCCAAAGGAAGTCATTTGGAAAGCACTGTTATATAAACGAATATTATCCAAAAAACGGTTCGACTGGGGATGATCGCCATTCAGGAGACTTTTAAGTAAGTGTGGTGGATCTTGGAAATTTGGAAGAACAATTTTTCCATTTGAGCAGCACATTCCATCTGTCTCTTTCCTCCATTTCAAAGCATGACAAAAATTACAAATTTCTCTCATGTCACCCACGAAAGTAAAGCCAGCATAATTAATTCTAGACGAATATGTGAACCCTGATTTTTCCCTATTGTCCCAAGGTAATAAAATATTTGCATCGTCATTTTCCATGGACTCATCAGCTCCGCTATTTGTTTCTCTATTCATATGGTATCGAGCTCGTTCTATTTCTAGGCGAGATTGACGTTGTTCTGCTGTTTCTGCTCGTCTTAGTTCATCTATTCTTTCCCTTTCAGATGCAAGATAACTTTCATTGTTTCTTTGTACACCTACATAGTTATGTCTAGCTATTTGTAATCGTTCTTCTCTTTGGGAGAGAGATTCAGACTCGCGCGAGAGAGCGTGTCGCTCTCGGTCAGATGACAGACGTGCTTGGCGTTCCTCGATACTCTCTTGAGAACGCAAAGTCGCGGTCCGAGTTCTTTGCGAACTTAAGCGCGACTCCCTTTCTGTGAAAGTCTCTGACTCGCGTGAGAGAGACTGGCGCTCCCGATCAGCAGACAGCCGAACTTCGCGTTCCTGGATATTCTCTTGAGAACGCAAAGTCGCGGTCCGAGTTCTTTGCGAACTTAAGCGCGACTCCCTTTCTGTGAAAGTCTCTGACTCGCGTGAGAGAGACTGGCGCTCCCGATCAGCAGACAGCCGAACTTCGCGTTCCTGGATATTCTCTTGAGAACGCAAAGTCGCGGTCCGAGTTCTTTGCGAACTTAAGCGCGACTCCCTTTCTGTGAATGTCTCTGACTCACGTGAGAGAGAGTGGCGCTCCCGATCAGCAGACAGCCGGTCTTCGCGTTCCTGGATACTCTCTTGAGACCGCAAAGTCGCGGTCCGTGTTCTTTGTGAACTTAAACGTGACTCCCTTTCGGTGAACGTTTCCGATTCACATGAAAGAGCGATGTGCTCTCGGTTAGCAGATAACCGTGCTTCACGATCTTCTTCCGATTCCTGAGACCTACAAAGTCTCATCCTTTTCGCATTTCGGCTACGCAGCGAAAGGTTAGTTTTTTTTCTTTGAGGCATTTTCAAGGAAAATTAAAGCAATAAACAAAACTAACAACACTTATGACTGAATAGCCTACAAACTTAAAAGAACGGTGCGTCGAACAGTCTAGTGTGACAACGTATCGTCTGTTCGTGGTCGTGACTCAACGAATTGGCAACACTAACTTACTGTATAACGATTGGCACTATTGGATTCAAACTACGAAGTAAATCAAATACAATCTTTACTTCGTACTTCAAACCAATGACCAAAGTTGACCAAACGAAACCAATAAGATAAGCAAATACTTTTTTTTCGACCAATTTAGAAAATCGATAAACCAAGCAACCAAAGAACTTTTACGACACACGCAAGAACTTTTAAGACACCTAACGAAACCCAATTTGCCTAGTAAACACGGTGGACGTCATCCTCGCGCGGAAAATCTTAACACCGCGATTCAGAAAATGACGTCATTTGCACAACGCCATCTATCGGATTTAGATTTCAACTATCAACATTAGTTCTATTTTTAGTCTTAAGATGTCGTTGCAAGTACTATACTTAATTGCGTAACGTAATATTTTACTTCTTGAACTCACTAAATTAATCATATCTTTTGATAGAGTGAACCGATTTCGATGAAACAAAAACTAAGTTAAACCTCAAGTTGCGTATAATTTTTGTATATAAACATTGTCAGCATTGAATTCGTAGATTTTACGTGATGTGCGCACAAACAAACAGACAAACAGACAAAAATTTCAAAAATGATGGAAATGGGTTCTGTTACTTATCTTTTCACACGCTGGCTATTTTTTGTTTCAATTTCTTCAATGTACAAAAATGACTTTTCTACAGATTTATTATATGTATAGATACATTAACTGTGCTTAATCAATGGACACGGTGGCGTTCTTATTGTTCTTAAATGTAGTTGGAACGCAAAGGGTTGCATAACTGTGGATGTTTTGCTACTGATATGATCATGATGCAGTTACCACCTTGGTGTACCAGCACATTTTCATGGTCATTTTCATTTTCATGGTGTAGTGAACCAGTGAAAGAGTAACCTTCTGATAAGGAGGTCGTTTGTTTGTATGTTTGTCGTAGATAGCGACGAACCATATAGAGATTTACCATAACGACCGCACCGCTCACGAAAAACAATCTTCAAAATCTGATAACCATCTGGTTATTAATATTTAATCTAACAAACTAGTCCGTTATGCTCTATACGTAAGTATGACGTTTCACTTTTATGAATGAGTTTCTTTATGAATGAGTTTCGGGTTTAGGCCTAATACCCACTTATGTACAAGTAATTGACAATATCAGCTAATTGTGGCCACAAACAGACCGTGACGGCTACAGGCCACTCTCTCGCTTTCCACGCGTAGCTCGTAGGCTATAAAACACACTGTTTTGTGGTAATTCTACCTTAGGACAGTTCGTAATATACGTCGACATACTAGCTGTGAAATTGAAGTGTTTAAAAGGTGCTTAAAAAATTGAGCCAAGTCTGTTGGCTTGAGGTAAATTGAAGAGCATGTTAGCACCTTAAGCTTATCTAAGAAGGCTTATCTGTAATCACTGAATCTGCCGGGAGATCTTAAGTTAAATATTGGGGTTTGATGACAAAAAACTTATTTTTATTTGTCTGGCAATCAAAAAATATTAGGGATTTGATAGTCAGAAACCGAGGAAATTTTACCTAAAAGGTGAATTGGGTGGTGATTAAAACTAATATTTATAATGTGTATTTTAGTTGAATAGAAAATTAAATTCCAGTCCGTTTGCTAGTATAATAACCATATCATAATAGGTAATTCAAACATAATCTGTAGACCAGTATATAATTTACTTGACCAAGGCTGTTGTATTCTAGTCTAATTAAGAATGTGGTAGATACTGATTATGATTATATCATTTGACGTGGACGACCACAGGAAGTCGTATATTACATAAAATTGCTCGAAAATGTCGTAGATTGTCATCCATCATGTAATTTACTAAGTTACTGGTCATCAAGCTAAAGTTCAGGGTGCATTCTTACATAACTTAGATCTTTAAAGAATTATCGCCAATTATTTTTCTAATTCTTTGGTTTGGTCTTATTGAGAGGATGAATGAAAGGCGAATAACAAATGTTATTTATAAGGCAGATGTGAGTGGAAGCACAGGGAGGGGAGGTCGTTATATGCCCTCCTGATATACAGTGACCTCATAGGTGATGTTCTTCAAAAAGACCATGTACTTAGTACTCGCAACCCAAATGTATGAACGTAAACGAGGCAAAAGCAGTATTTAAGCATCGTAGCAGATGATGTTCTGTAGTTTCTGCCTAAGCCCATGAGAAGATGATGTGAGTTTATGTATGTATGTATTTTTCTGCTTTTTGTTTGCCTCGTGCATTGGTGGCACGCTCGACTCCTTAGCGCGCTTGGGGCTTGGTGATTCGGTGCCTGGATCTGGCAAAGTGTCATTGGGATTCCATTAGTAATTTCACAATAACCGAATGTGCATTTGTAAACTACCAAGTAGGCATAAATTGTTATGACAGTTGGCTCGCCTTACATCGAAATGTGGGCTTATGACACTTGTCCTTTCCCTTCGCAGAACACAGGCTGCGAGGGATTTGCAGTTCTGCAAATCCCTCGAAATCTTCATTAATGTGTTCGTGCTTATTATTGGCATCAATAAATTGCGTCGTTGCATAAATGACATGTCTATCTGTCTCTCTGTTTCATAAGTTCTACAACATCAATTAATATGTTTTATATCTTGGCGAAAGCACTGTCACTAAAAGATAAATAGTTTTGTTAAAAAAAGGAAAATAAATGTCGAAGATTTATCTAATTCCTATAAGGAAGTTGGAAATCTTGTATTTAAATTATAAAAAGATGGAATCTGTTTTACTATTTTCCCACACGAGTGCAGTGTTTACTTACACAATGATGTAAGAAAATATGTTAGTGTCGACCTTTCCCGTAAGCGCGTAATTCAACCAGTTCGCCTTGACTGCACAACAGACTCCTCTCTGATAGAATTATTATCCATTTTATAACTTGAGATGCATAAGAAGTTATCGCCCATACTCACTGCATATTTTTTTTAAACTGATTATTTTTCCTTCAGAAATTCAAAAGATTAACAGGTTGAATGCCTTAGTTACAGAAACAATTAAAAAGCCATTGTGTCTCACGAGGACCTACGTTCGAATACGAAGGGTTAATGGTCTTTGTTATATCTCCTCCCGAGAAATTCTCTTACTAGAGTGACGAACCTAACCTTCGACCTACAGATGTATCTACAACCTACAAAAAATTGTAGCTTGAAAATAGTATTACTCGAGATGATTCATATGTTTCAGTAAATGCTATTTGCCTTTACTGAAACATATGAATCATCTTTTTTTGTCTTTCTCAGTCTGGTTTCACGTTTACTTCTTCTGACTTGAGTCAAGCCTTATTTTAACACATTTTTAAGTTCCCTTGCCGTTCAAGTTTCTAAAATCTCTCTCTTCTTGGCTGTTAATCACTCAGGGTGGTGGAGTAAGTCATCTTTATTTTTCTCACCAATGCTCATTCCTCTTTTTAAGTTGTATCTGGTACTAGGGTCACAGAACTTTCTAGAAGTATTTCACTTCATAGTCGTGACGCTATGCGATGTTCACTCATATTTCACGCTAAGTGTGCGATCACCGAATGATAACAGCTGTGCAGTGAAAGCGGCGTCTATTTCGGACCGTAATAGAGTCATTACAAAATCATATACACTTACCTCTAATGCTATATGTTTAGACATATCAAACGCTTATTTTAGTGTCGAAGAAAGGCTTGAAAAAAAATTTTCCGCTCTTACGTAACGAACGATCCTATAATTTGGAAAGACGATAATATTTATTACGAAGCTGTAATGTTTTTTTTTCTCTCTTTTAGAATACTACGTCGTACTCGTATTCTATCATGCTCGACTGACATAATAATAGGCCTTAGATGTCTCCTTGGGCTTCATTCATGCTTTTTTACACTTGGCCTTCTGCAAAGTGTACAAGGATTATATCAGGGCCATATCTGTTTTTATTGCTGTGTATCTCCAGTATTGCTATGAATGAGGCATACTAACAAAATCCGCTTTTGCTATTGCTCGGAAAATTCACAGAGTACTGCGAAAAAAGATTCACCGCATTGATCTTGGCTTTTGACTAAACTAACATCTTGCGATACTTTAATTGAATTTTTTATTCAAAATTCTTTGTTCGAGAAGCACATAATCTTACATAGTATGAAATATTTAATCGTTACTGCTTAAAGGTGTCATCAACATCAACATCATGTTCCTTAGGGTCGGCGCAACCTTATCTTCTTCCAATTTCCTCTGTCAACCGACACGTTGACACTCCTTTTTCGTTTATATCACACCTCACACAATCCGTCCATATTTTCCTTGGCTTTTGTCTCCCTCCCCATCCATCAACATTTAGCCCACCAGACGTAAAAATACATCGTCTGGATTTTATCGCGCACCGGATTTTTAACTCTCGGTGCTGAAACGAGAGTTTAGAATCCAATATAGCGCATCCCAGCGCGTCAAAAATACAGACTGTTGGATTTTCTTCTCAGCGCTAAGTAGTGCGTTGAAAATCCAGTGCGCGAAGAAATATGACCGCGGGAAAAACGCGCCCGTTTAGTCACACACATGCGTTTTATAGTCATTAACTAAACCTTGCCTAACTAAAAAAAAATGTACTCCTATAATAATGTTTCGTGATCATCGTCACTATTCAATTATGAAGCCACAAAATGTTCTGTGGTACGTTATCCTTGACATATCGTCGTCCAAATAAAACCGCATTGGAATGTTACCTATGTCATTTTGATGGAACACTGATAATAGGAACGACCTTGTGGTATTTGATTGTGTATTTATTAGAGCTAATTGCTCTATAAGATGCAGCTGAATAAGATTATGACAAGTGTAATAATGGAGATAAATCGCTGCCATTTTAATCCTTGTGTGGATGTTTTTAAATGGTCGTTTATTTTCGTTTAATGTCTCGTAAAATTATTTTGGGATATAACCATAATTGTTTGCTCTGTAACTAACCTTTTGTTTATAATTTAAACTTGACTATTATGAACCCCAACTAAAGATACGTATTAATGTTTATTATCAATCAAAGAAAACATTAAGATATATTCAAAGTAGAGAACTTCTCTCGTCCCCTAAGTAATTTTCATACAAACCTCGGGAAATTATCATAGTTGAATCTCCAACATAATCAACACTTGGAGCATAAATAACCATGGAAAGTCTAGCAGCTAATCACACAGGAAAAGTGAAGGCATTCTAACATTGAGAAACAGGTTGGGACGATAGAAAAACTGGTGAAGCAGTTCCGCGTGAAGGCCGCAATACACTTGTAACAACTCACGCGTGTTCACATGCCAAATGACAAAGCGTTGCTACAGGAGATGAAATGTGGCCAATGAACAGGCTTCAATGACGTGCAAGCGTGGCATGTTATAAATCTGTTTCCGCCTTATACTCGTATCTGATTGAATGGACATGCTGCATGCTTTGATTAGTTTGATATCATTAAAGATCAAATATAGAGGAGGTTTGATTTGGAAGTAGATGATCAAATAATAATGATTGATGATGATTGTCTTATCATTGTCGCAGTAAAAAACGAACGAGCATTATTGAGAGGTATTAGATTAAGTCTTGTATAACCTGCTAATATTGTAGCTAAATTGTTGCAAGTTGCAGATAATGCAACATTTATTTAATGTCTTATTGCTGCGTCCACTAACCACTGATTCATCTTTAATGATCTTTCTCTCATTTTCGACATCGTCACCAGACACTTATGTAATTGGAACACGATTAATTTATCTACGTAGCATTTGTAAACTAACGAATAAATCTAAAGTATGTTTTTTGTCTCCTATTTTGGCCACTGCGACTCCCAGGAATTTAGGATGTGGATTTAAAAATACTGAATACGAAACGAGCCTTACAATTTAGAATTTTAATATAAGTAGTAAAATCAATATGGCACCGGTATGTGTGTCGACTAACTGAAATATAATCCGACTGATTTAAGAAGTTACAGCTTCATGTTCAGTTTTATGCGTTTCAGTGACTTTTCTATCTGGTCGTTTTACAGAGTGTGTCGCAAATGTGCTAACTGTACGATAACTAAATGTTGTTGTGGGTCGTGATTTTAGTCTAATTTGACGCAGGGTTAGACATATCGCACTTTGTAAAGATCGCTCTAGGCTTTTGTGTCTCTATTGTGCTAGATTGTGTTCTTTTTTTCCATGACTATGTGTATCTATATGTGTATCTCGTATTATCTATATCTACTATATTCATATGTTCATCAAATTATATGACCACGTTGTTTTTTTAAACTCCGCCACGGATTTTAATGCGGCTTTTATCATAATTTACAGAATTTAATCCGGAAGGTTTACCTGTATGTCTAAAAAAATATTAATAAATTATAAAAACTTCATTTCTAATAAGTAGGTAAGCCTGCATGTATATTGGGCACCAATGAGATATGACATTAGTATTAAACTTGCGTATAATAGAGAAAACTGAGGGGCAATTCTCGTAATTTTTCAGAACGTTCACAGTCATAACTCACTCTCAATCTGTCAAAAATACTTAAAATTTCCCTACATTTTGACAAGTTTTTGACATTTGTGTGTCGCCGAGATGAGACTGCGACTAGATTTTGAACGTTTTAAATTAGCAGAATTGGCCTACTGATGTTTTGTTAAATCGTAAAAACTGTGCGAAGCAGGGGTGGGTCGCTAGATAAACACAAAAATGACAAATCGTCACTTTAACACTTTTTATTGAGTTAGTACGAAAATTGTAATCTGTTAATAGCTCGTGCATCGTGAGCATGTGCTTATTAATCATCACACAATGGCTTCTTCAAGGGAAATGTATTCATTAATCGATAAAGGAAAAAGCTCTTACTTTACTTTCACGTGCGGCTACCAATGAGGCAATGAACGACCGCGCCTACCATTACGTGGTCCGTTGATGCACATGTGTGGAGCTATGCAATTTGCGCTCAACCGAACGTGAAATGGATGTGCGATCAATTGATACTTACTTTTGAAGAGGTGTCGATAGAAGTTTGAATGTTTAAGATTGTGTATGTAGAGATTTTTATCGAACAAGGTAGATTAAAACTATTGTAAACGTTAAGATGCTTGATTGCTGGCCGTTTGATATGTTACTATCGACATTTGACTAAGAGCTGATTTTTCCAACGTCAGATAATTTTATCGGAGGAATAATTTTGAATTTTGACAGTTCTTCCATACAAAAACTGTGAAACGTCAATTTTATTCCACGAATACGAATTGACGTTTGACAGTTTTTGTATGGAAGAACTGTCAAAAATTCAAAATTATTCCTCGAATAAAGTTATCACATGATTGAAAATTACAATTTTCAATTTTTGAAGTGAAACTTCTTTACGCACGCTTGACTTGGGGAGTAAGCTGGCGAACGCGTGACGTAAGCGTTACGAAAAGTGTGATCGGGCAAGGCGAACGGAAGTTAAGTGGGGGATATAAGCAAGAGACAGCAGTGCGCGCGCACATTTTCTTTCTCTCTTCCTCTCATAGCCAAATACGTTCCGTATATCTAAGCACACTGCAGGCTTATTGTCTGTATCACAGTGTAGGAGCAAGAGAGAGCAGTGCGCGCGCACATTTTCTTTCTCTCTTTCTCTTATAGCTAGTAAATGAAATATACATACAGATGGAGCGAAAGAAGTTTCACTTCAGTCGTGTGGTCATAAGCACACTCGTTTTTTTTTTTTATATTTTCAAAAAAAAAAGAAATCTAATGTCTATAGTTTTTTCGTTTAAAAACTGTCAAACGTCAATTATATTCCTAGAATAAACGTTATCTGACGATGGAAAAATCAGCTCTAAGAAAAATAAATGATTGATTTGTTGCAGTAAGTAAAAAATATTGAGCCAAGTTTTCAATATGAATATCAATGGCTATAAGAGTAGGGGAAGATCGAAGGAACGATGGATGGACTGTGTGAATGATGATAAATGGTTAGAAAGGGGGTGACTACCGAGATGACGACTAACAGAGAAGAATGGAATCCGCCAATCCCAATAAACGGGGATAAGGGCGATGATGATGTAAAAAAACTTATAAAAAAAAACAACCGACTTCCAAAAAGTGAAAAATAACTTTAATTTCGGAAGTCGGTGTCGTTGGTTCCGCATTTTCTTTTATTGACACCCACTCCCGAAATTAAATTTATTTTTTACTTTTTGGAAGTCGGTTGTTTTTTTTTTTTATAAAAAAGTTTTTTATTTTTCACTTTTTAGTGCGCCAGTTTCTAACTTATCTAAGTTACAATGGCCTAATGTCAACTGCTCATCACCTTTTACAAAATATTGCTTTTCCCGATGCAGGGACGTTAATTGTTGAGTTCTCCTTGTAAGAACCAAGAAAACTTGAGCTGATTGAAAAGTCACTATTAGCTCCACTTCACGATACGCATTGTGCTTAGCAACCACATTAAAGTACCTAATCGAATCGCAACCCGTGAAATATTTATTATTAAGTAGGTAGTTCCGATGGCCATCTGTGGTCTTCATCATGAGTTCCACTTCACCGAATGGTGCTTTCTGAGAGCAAATGCACGAGTTACTATAAAAAATACCCAAATCGCTATAGGTGTGCCTACAAAATTTGAGGGTTTCCCTCGATTTCCATGGGATTCCCTCATCAGATTCCAATTTGGTGACAATGGGACCACCTCGGGAGCATACTCTTTCAAATAAAAAAATAATTTTGAAAATCGGTCCACAATTGGCAGAGTAATCGCGTAACAAACACAAAAAAAAAACATACCGTCGAATTGAGAACCTCCTCCTTTTTGAAGTCGGTCAATAAGGTATGCTATTTATAAATAACATACCTATAGTCTGCACCAACATTAATTTTCTTCACAATAATCAACAGTTTCGTATCATATTGTGTATGAAATACCTTTGTAAACTTATAACAATTTTAAAGACGCGGGAAAACCTACTACCAATTAGGTGCTTGCATCGAATGACTTTCATATAGAAATAATGTTTATTGGTGCTTTCGCCGCGAAAGTGCGAGGCATCTCTATGTGACTGTTAATTAATGGATAGATCGATAAAAATGTTCAATTATCTAGGAGGAATCTATTTGAGAAAAACGGAAGATCTAGCTCATATTCAAACATTGACAGTTGAATTGACTCAAGGAGTGATCGTCATACTAACTGGACAGGTCCACTCAATCTGTGTGGTTCGTTCCTCAAAAGACCATTTCAGATTCCAATCTACATGGTGTTCTCATGATCTGACTAAGATTATGTCTGGACTTTATAAGAGACTGTAACCTCTGAGTTTGTTTCTTCTCAGAGTAGTCAGATAGGAAACGCCGACCTCATCTAATTTTAATAATATGATTTTACGTTTAAAAGTGCTTGGTACAAACCTAGTTACAGTTATGAAATCATTTATAATTTATCAATTATAATTTATCAGTACGGATTTTTTTTTAAACATGGCTTTACTTTAAAGATTAGAAGTAGAATCATGTTGAAATATGTATCGAAATCTCAATTTAGAGAAACCAATTTTCCTTCACACATGGTTTTTTGTTTAAATGAAAACTACAACATACCACTACGCACATCGCATTACCCATTAATACTTTAACGGAACTCCGCACATGGATGATGCACGCAGTGTAAAAAATGATCGAGAAGTTTCCAGTACACCCATTGCCTCGGTTCCTGGAGACGCGGCAACATTTCTCAGAGAGCGGGTCACCCCGACATCCGCGCGGTTGAACTGGTTACTGTTAGGCTACAGTCGGTCTAGTCATCATCTGGCTAATATCTCGATGTAGCACTTGTACACTTGCGTACGTTACCGGCCATTTATTTCGCTATAACATTCACATATTTCCCTGCGCAATGGAAAATGTTAAGTGGTTATATAGCGGTGAAAATGAGTCTTAAAATGTCTATAATCATTTCATCAGATATAGAGCGTGAATTTCTAGTACGGGAAATCACAGATGGCTCTAGTGTAAGTTAGGGAATTTAAAATGAGCAGCTTACTTAACTAAGTACACACGCCAGCATATCAAGCTACCCGAAACTGTAAAATTCTCCCAATCAACTTTAAACCTTGTGCTTTAGCGATAAAATTAAAAACCTATTAAAGAAATTTGACAGATTGTAGTAGCTTGATGTGCTGGCGTCTGTACTTTACGTTAGATTTACTCGCTTACCAAAAAGTATTCCTTGGACAAAACAAAAGAACAACATCTAATTCTAAAGAACTCTAACCTTTTTGTTTTACGTCTAGAACCTAGACTAGTATTTAGCTAAATTGCCGCATGGCATGGCGACAACTATAATTACAACGTTTACTGCGGGTTACACAATTATTTATGTAATACGGATGATACAATGTTGGCGAACTCATGTTCAAAACAAAAACAACTGGCTGAAAGTTAAACGTAGTAATCGTTATTTTGGCCACATACCCAGGTCCATAATTATTAAGTAGTAATAATCTTTTTATAGAAAAGGCAATTAACTAGTCTTACTAATCATTCAACTTATTATTAATATTTAAAGTTCGCATCTTTTAAAAAACAATCGATATTGTTTATTACTCTTATGTAGAGCTGCTGCCTTATGCGTGCCGTGCTGCCATCTACAAGTGACATCCAACATTATGAACGATTCACAGTTCACGCACGCATTGATAGATGTCGCTGTTTCACCAGCTAACCGCAAACGTCAGATTTAGAAAATTAAGAATATCTCTAAACCTATATATTTTTACTAAATTAATCATACTTACAACTGATTTCTTTTTTCGCTAAAACGTGCCATATTGGAAGATATCCATAAATAAATATTCATGTAGGTTTTAATTAGGTGGATGCGTTAACAGGTAAGTTACGTCAAGTCATGTTTTGCGTTCCATATTGTGATTTATTCAAATGCTGTACTGATTTAATAAGGCTTACAATGTACCTACCTCTGTTTAAGGATGTCATGTAACTTGAATTGTTTCTTTTTAATGAGTATGTATTCAGACAGTTGAACAGTGGCTCTATTGTCCATGGTTCGGTACTTTCTAGGTATGTAAGAACGACAAAAATACAGTTTCTTAAGTAGCGCTTAATTTAATTTCAACATCTAGTGGACCTCCAGTCAATGCATTATTTTACAAATGCAGAGTTATTTATTTTTCGGTGACAACATAAAAGCTCAAAATTGGATTTGTTTTTTGAAATGACCCTAAAATATTGGCAGTAGTTCCGCCACGTAACACGTCATAATATTTTCTGTTCGATGTCGGTTATGTAAAAAGTATCGGATAATTCATAATTATTATCATAATTATTCAAGATAATGAGCACTGCGAGCGAAATAAATGGAGCCTAGCGGAGCGCGTAAAAAAATACCATAAATATCTCCCATTCACGGTAAGAGTTAATCGGTTAAAAAGACTAAAAGAATTCGAGTTACGAAAGAAATTAGCGATTAATCGGAGCGAGCACACATAGATTGCATCAATATTTATATAGATGGTGGCGGGCAACGCGGGTGCGGGCGGCGCGCGCATACCGCCACTGCACCTCGCGAATGCAGTGCGGAAATTGCACTATCGAAAAAAAACAATAGAAATTCTATAGTCTGTTTTTGTGTCGGGAAAGTGGCAACATTGATTATTAGTTCAAGTTTCGAAAAATAACTTCGATGTTATTGGTAATAATACGAAAATACGAATTGTGCTTGATGTGTGCTGGTGAACGGAAAATAGTTAAAAATGGAAAACTTTTACGATGTTATCAGGACGCTCAGTAGAAAAACTTTGAAACGAAAACCAAAGGTAGTATATTAAAATAAATATAGAATGAGTATTTTAATCTTGACCTACTTTTTAAATTAATTAAATACATAAGGCCACAGATGCTCGTATCTCTTTCTTATTTATTTTTCCGTAGGCCATTCTAGTCCCAATTTAGTTACCTATGCGTAACATCTGTTTTAAATTTTCTGGGTGCCTTGGTTTATTTTTCTACCATTGTCTGTGTAAAAAAATATTGTCATCAATACTATTTTGACATAGATACAGGATTGGACAAATAGAACGCATCCAGACCGCTCTGAACACCTTACATGCGTAAAAGATTAAGAATCAGTGAATGTCATATTCGATTCCCTTAATAATTATTGTATTAGGTATCTAAATGGAGCCCTTGGCTAAATAACAAGAGTCGCACAGATCTATTGATAAGGTTAAGCTACGCTTGCCGCGGTTGATCTATGGATGGGAGACCAACTTTAAATACCGAGACCCCTTCGTGCCTCGGGAAGCACGGTAAGCCGTTGGTCCCGGTTGTCATTTGTGGATCTTTGACAGTCGTTACGGGTAGTCAGAAGCCCGAAAGTCTGATAACCAGTCTTACCAAGGGGTATCGTATTACCCAGTAACTGGGTTGTGGAGGTCAGATAGGCAGTCGCTCCATGTAAAATAATGGTATTCGGCTGTGTCCGGTTAGACTGGAAGCCGACCCCAACATAGTTGGAAAAAGGCTAGGCATATGATGGGGTATCTAAATAATGCGAAGGATCGTCATCATCATCATTTTGACCGAAAGCTACGTCCGCTATTGGACATGGCCTACCCCAAGCGTCGCCACATCGACCGGTCCTTAAAACAATAGTAATAAAAATACATATACAATAGATAAATTTAGTAGGTTATTCTAATTCGTTTCTGGATAAATTCAATACTCATTAAAATAATTAGGTAAATGCAAAGAACATATTATTTGAACAGAACAAATCATAAATCGCCGAATGCCGTAAATCAAATCACCCTGGTTTCTATTGGATATGATTCGTATAGAGTCCGAGCAACGGGTCCAGCGCAGTAAAACTGATTTATTTAGCGTCTTAGCGATCGTGCGCGCGCGCACGTTCACGCTTTCCTGATCTCCAACGATGTACCGACACCGGCCGAGTGGCGAGTACCGCAATCGGATGCCAATCTCTAGATTCTTTCGTTTTGACGTACTTATCTGAAAACTGTACTTGGGATAGCACGAATAGATTTTAAAACACTGATGATAGCAATGATCCACCTTTAGTTAGTTTACCCCCCACTGTGTTTATCATACTTTACTTAACTCATAGTTATGAAACTAGTATTCAAATTCAAGCTCACAACTGTAAATCGCAACTAATGAACAAGGCAACCGATGTAGTCATTTCTGTTGTGCGTGTAGGTAGTCTGTACTTCCTACTTAAGACTTAAGTAGTGATTTCCGAATCACTAATGAATGAATTAAACATAAAATTAACCCAATGCCTTAATTGTTACAGGTTCAACCCAAACCTACAACAAATGGAGTAACAAAAGAACGCGTCTCAGAACGAGAAACTAGAGAGACGAGAGAGACGAGAGAAACTAGAGATTCCAGAGAAACGAGAGAGTCGAGAGACACGAGAGAGTCCAGAGATTCAAGAGACTCTCGGGAGATACGCGAGCTGCGCGAAGCGAGAGACTCCAGAGAAGAGACGGACCACGTTGAGAGAAGAGCGCAGACGACGTCACCAGTGCCGCGGGAGAGAGAAAGAGACCGAGAGAGGGAAAGGGACAGAGAAAGGGATCGGGAGAGGGAGCGAGAATTAAGGGAAGAGCGAAGAGACCAGTCAACGCCACAGCATGACGGCAGACATCCGCTGCTGCAGTTTGCCGTCGACCATTTCAGACAGAGCCCAGAGTGAGTACTCACTAATGTTTATTTATTTAACTACACATTGGTCGTGACAATTGATTCGGATTTTTTCCGGGAAAGTGACCCATTGTGATGATATGCCACAACACGCATATGGAATGCCCCATTTTTCAGCGTGTGAAAAAGTTCGTTTTGCCCGCCACCGGATTCAATTATTAATTTAGTTTTTTCTCAACCATTTGTGTCTATAATATTATCACGTCTAAATTCCATGAAGGGTTAGGTTAGGTTTAGTCTGTGCTGGGGACGTCCGCCGCCCCCATTTAGCAAGACACGAGTTTCCACGCGCGCCCCTATAGGACGTCGCGGGAGGAGTTTTACACCTCACTCCCACCGTGGACTTGAAGTGGCTCGCATAGGCGGGCCGGCACCAGCCGGGGATCGAACACCGGGGTGGTTTTCAGTTAGTAAGAGTGTGAAAGACCCCGCCGCCCGCCCTAGGGTGGCGAACATCCATAAGGATTTTCCACCCAGGATAAACTGTGCACCAACATTTCGTCAGTTATGTTTATTACATGTAATAAGATGCAAGCCTATTGACATCAACCAGGCTCAAATCTAGACTCGGCCTACTACTGAGAACCTTTGCCCGACCCGAGAATCGCACCCAGGACCTCATGCTCAGCAGTAGCGCTTGCGACCACTAGACCAACGAGGCGTTCTATGTCTTTGCTAAATACAATGTCAAATTAAATTAGCGAAACTTAAACTTATTTCAAGTGACTGCACTAACTGCGGCCAATGACCCCATGAAAATCAAAATAAATATTTTTTTGTTTTATCATATAATTTAGATATCGATACCCATCATGTCTGCGGAGTTTTGCTAGGTAATTTAGTTTGACCCTGTATATTCTTGATACATAAACATAAAGTTATGCCTTTGACCCCCCTATGGGTGGTTACCCATAGGGGGGTCAAAAGCGTAAGTTTATGTTATCGGATCGTGGGTCGTCAGGTGGCGTTGTGTAATTTCTGGTTAGAAATTACACAACGCCACCTGACGACCCACGATCCTTACATACTCCTTTTGCTTCGTTTACGTTCATATTCTTGATGTGTAATAGAAAGCTGATAATGACGTTAAATGACAGCAGAACTGAAAGTCTACAACCGTTAAACAATCCAATCACACATTTGCGACGCATTTACCAGTTCAAATGCAATTTATTGCATAAAGACGTTATTCGTAGACTTCCAATAGTTTACTACTACGCATGTTAACTATTCAGACGTAACATTCATATTCGCTAGATCATTAATCACCGACAGTAATTTATAGCGCGCTTTAATTTTTTGATGCGTTCATTTTAAATTCGACTTCTCTATGTTCTAAAAACAAAATTGACATTCCGTAAAATTGAGTGGTTAAGCTAGCGAGACTTATTTAATTTGACCCTGTATAACGGGTGTAAAAATACACTTAACGAAGCCGAGAGTTCCTTGTACTCCTCGTCATTGTAATTAACGTAACTGGTTACGGAGATATTATAGATCAATAATCCAACTTTTACTGATTTTTTTACGAAAAGAAGTTTTTTATGTTATAAGTTATAACACACCTTAAATACCTACCCCCACGACTCCTGTACCATTGCACTTATAAACATAATGTTTTGCGTGTCTTACGTTGCGCACAAACAGCTAATTTTCACACCAAAATTAAAAGTCATTTCCCAGCAATTATTTTTGTGCAATGTTACATAGTTTTGATGTACAGAATGCGTTGACGGCACTCTGATGGGTCTTTACACCGTGTATTTCATAGCGGTCCCCTACGAGAGGTCTAAAGCCACGGGCACAGCTAGAAATAAATCTATGTAAGTAAAACAAAATTCGAGTTAGTTACACCGTTTATAATCTAAGAGCGGCTGGACCTATTTTTATGATCCTTGATTTGTCTTCGCCTTGAATAGCAGAATAACTACTAAAACATGGGATCAATAAAATTCACGAAAAAAAAAATGAAGATACCTAATTCATTTTCTCATAGATTCGTCCTTATTGATTCGGAGGCAGTAAGAAGTTCGCCGGGTCAACTAGTTAATCAATAAAATTAGAACCGCGCAGTTTATTTCAAAGGACACATAATTAACTTCTCTGCTATTAAAACAATATTGTATCAGTATCCGCGACGCGGCAAGTGTGGCAACTCAACATAAATTGCAGGAAACGATAAATTTATAACAACAAGTAGGTAATAGGATTATTAAAATTAACCGCGAACAAATAGTAACTGCATGTTATTCAAGTTTGAACAGTAGCTGTTATGTTTCCACATTGTACAATGCTTTCTAAAAAAGCGTGGGTAACCGTTTTACATTGAATGAAGGATTCTTATGTGTTCCATGTATCTTCTGAACTGTTTTTTATTTGCAATTTGTTAATGGAAGTTTATAGGGCTGTCCGGATTTAATTATAACGCTGTGTGTGCTGTGTTTGAAGACAATATTAATCACAAACTTTTCAGTCCAGAGGGATAATTGCGTAACACAACTAACAGTAGGAACGCATTTTGACAGTTCAACAACATTCATTGCGTTATTTATGTTGCTAAGCAGACAAATTTTTCGTACATGTGAAGCAATGTATTAGCAATATCCCTCAAAATGATTCATATTGTGATTGATTGTGTTACGCAATTATGGTGGTGTCTCAGCTAGGTCTCTCACGTTGCTATCAGTATATTTCAATAGTTGGATTTGCAGTAATATGTAGGTGTAGATTCTTGCTCCCCTATCCCAATCATGATGCCTGTTTAGCTAAGCGTCTTTAAAACAGACGTTTCGTCTTTCTACCTGGATGTAGTTGTGTTGATTGGTATTGCATTTTCTCTGCATGTTGCTTGATCTGTGTTGCAAAAAAGTAAAAGCCAAGTTTTGAAGGATATATGGATCTTAGGCTTAGCTCTAAACTATTCATCACTATATTTCTGCTTTTATTCCAATCCAATTATTGGGATCTGTGCAAAACCTCGTCATATCTTTATCAGTCATCTCTGCGTTCACTTCTTGCTTAGCTAGGTCATCTTTCACTTTTTACACCAACCCATCCTTCTTATCTTAAAGTAAATTTCCCCCCATGTAATTATCTGCTGTAACGCCCCATTAAAATCCATTTCTAATTATTACAATTGCTGTTATCTTGTGAAATCTGGACTCCTTACCAAATATTAATATCTAAAGTATCTAATGATACGTTCTGCTTTCCACGGAACAATAGCCTGTGATAGTGTTACAGTTTGCTTGTTTTGTTATATCATAATAATGCTACGCTTGAAGAGAACGGAAAATATCTTAATTCATACTTCCTTGAGAAGTTATGTTAACCTATTGCCACACGATAATTCATCTATTTGCTCAAAATCGTTTGAACTGTAAAGATTGAAAAAGCATTTTCTGTCGTAGTTTTTGAACGACACGGAGCACCATGCGTGCAAACCGTCTCTAAGACATACGTCGACCTGCACGGCCCAGTTAAAAAAGAAAACAAAAGCTTTTTCGTAATGAATTTTCATTATTAAGTAACGCCTTTGTAAACCAGATTCGGGTGCAATTTTACACAAACAATGCGCCATAAAAAGTGCTTGGCAAAAAGTAGAGCAGCCCTAGTTAGTTGATGAGCACCGTTGGCGCGGAACGCACCTGAGAGGTCGCGGGACAATCGTCGCCAGAGCAAGTGTAACCTTCGGTCATGCCGTGTGCACTGGCAGCACGGATCAAGCATAGAGTGCAAGTATCCGAATTGTTTAAAGTTTACTATTCACGCCTCTTTGGTACCGTTGCAGTTCCTGCATTTTTTTAAAGCTCGCCTTTCGGTACTTTTTCGGTTTCTTTTAGTTACCGGCCAGTTTTAGTTCTCCAATTAGCAGTGTCGATTACTTATTTAATTATCCGTGTGTTGTGTGTAATAGTGGTGTTCAATTATGCTTGTTTGTAGTAATTATAGTTATTAAAAGTGTTTGTGTTTCCGTCCAATAATAGTCTAGTGCTTGCGTTATCTATAATACGTTTTATTGTGACAAAAATAAAAATATTACAAATGGCAATGGGCATAAAGCTTGTGCATCAGAAGTGACAAATCTGAATTCATACTCTAATGTAACCATTATAACCAATGTTTCAAACAATAGATGTTAAAACTAACATGCTTTTGCTTCTATTTTATACATTTGCATTATTATCTATGTAAGCATTTGGTAATTTATTCAGAATTAAACTAATATGTGCGTACTGCTCTCGAAACGAAACAAACATCTTGAGGAAAACGTCATGAGGAAACCGGCATGTTCTAGAACCAAAAATTCGAAAATATGTGACATCTACCAACCCGCTCTGGGGCTGCGTGGTGGATTACGGCCCAGTCCCTCTCATTGAGAGGAGGCCTGGGGCCCAGTGGTAGGAACGTTATATGCTGATTATAATATTAATTATTCTAAAACTATTCACAAACTAAAATATATCGTCGAAAAATTCACCAGCATCGCTGTCTACTGTTATCTATGTTAACATGTCCAATCAACATAAATATTAACGAGTCAATTATTACAACATTGACACACAAATCAATACATCACGACCACTTAAAAAGTAGGAAGAAAAAAATCGCGTAACCATCGTCATAATCGAATCGGAATAACGACGTTGCCGCTGGATACGTAAACACGAGCAACGTTTTGAAAGCCGAAATGAATCGGTAAATTATTCAAAATTTATTTCCTCGGCGTCGAGCACTTTCCCCGATACCTACGTTTAGTCGGTGATCGACCGTCGAACGATGTCGATCGAATCGTTGGGCGAGAGCAACACAGACATGACTGAAGACAGTCTGTCGAGTGACGATTTTGACGAAGATTGTATCTCGTTCGAAGAAGAAGAGAGCGGTAACGAGTTACTGTGAGAGCAATTTTTTGTGATGTGTTTTGTTTTCGTGGAAATTGTGTTTGTTTACCGTGGTTTTTTTTTTTGTTGTGGCTACACTTTGGAATGTCAATTGGTTGTCACGTTAATTAGCAGTGGCGCTAGTGTGTTAATTGCAGTGCTCAGTACATTGCAAATGCTTCATTAAAGCATAATGGAGTAATTAAACAGTAAAGTATCCCTACATTCTCTTTTAGAGATCATTGAAGATCTGTAGGTACTACTTACATCATTCATTACTAGAATCTTGATTTTATTTTATAGATATTGGTTTTAAAAACTTCAAAATTCAACTAGTTAATAAAACCGTAATTTGTTTCAGTAGCCCAAGTATTCGTTTCAGAAGTGTGCTTCTAAAATATTATCCTGGACTTAGGTCCAGTAATTATTTTTCTGCGACCCTTAAATACAATAACCCATTGATCTACTTGCACACAACCTTAATCACTCGACAATAAAAGCAAGCTCCGTGTAGTACAAAAGAAAGTTGTCAAAGACAGTTCCCATGTATCTAATAAACTATACAGGGTGGTCAAAAAATCGTGGATCAAACGAAATAGGGACATAAAGGAGGTCATTTCCAACGCTTTTAAAGTGAGAAATAATTTTTGGTAACGTTTCAAAATTTTTGGAATAAAAATAATTGCTCCTGAAATTTGGTACGCAATTGAACTTTTGTAGTGCTGATACGTTATCTAGTAATAATACAACACCGTTTGTTTGATTGTTTTATGTCATTTTTTTTTTCAAATTAGTCTAATTGTAAAAGAACTCGGTATACAAAAATATTCATAACTTTTAGGGCGATTGAATTAGGGCCATGCCGTAAAAAGATTTTTTGTTGGAAATGACCTCCTTTATCTCCCTGTTTCGTTTGATCCACGACTTTTTGACCATCCTGTATAAAGTCGTTTTCCTTCAATGTGTAGATAATGTGCCCATGCACGCGAACTGATAAAATATAAATCGAAGATTGATTAAGTGCACATTTCATGGCATAATTTAAAAAGTAATAGCTGTCACTTCTTTCTTTTTTGACACTTGTCTAACTATGCACCATTTGATTGAGGTTTTTTAAGTCATTTGATTGCTATGCATGCACCCGGATGAGTAGTGAGATTTCAGCAGTCTCTTGTTGCAATTGGTCTTCTCAAGCAAAACATCATGCCCGATGGCAGGCAAAAATATCGAAATACTTGAATAGCTTCTTAATAACAATATCAGTAAGTGTTGAACTTTCTGATCTGATCATTTGTCAGCGTCTACTTGCAGGCAATTTTCATATATAACAGCATTTTTTTTAATCCGATCTCCGGAATCCTCAAGACTACTTACGAACTTTCTTGCGCCATGCATTTTTGGACAAATCTCACTCGTTAGTTTACTACGTGTTTACTGACGTAATTATGTGATACATCTTGCGTTATGGCTAATAACTGCTTTTTATTGTTATGATGGTTCCACGGGTAATAATAATCGAGGTCCTAATAATATATGGGAAATATTGTTTAGAGCACACTCATCTCTAATTATGGGTTGAAAGCAAATTATAGCTCTTGCTTGAAGAGACAAATGCTGCTGTGTGGATTGTTTCTCAGTATTTACGACAATTACTGCGAAGTTATTATTTATTTTAGTCGTTAACAAGTAGCTAGGAGGGACATTTTTCAACATTTATCTCCTCTCGGTTTAAACTTAAAATTAAACCAAGACTAAACTCTGATTTTTAATTTGATAGGCTAAAATTACAGCTAATCTATACTAATATTTTTATTCTTCGTGCATGTGGTGTTAACCTTTAATTAATTGTTGCACTTTTAAATGTTACCCTAGTAATTAAGTTAGATATGTATGTGTAAACAATTGTTGGTTAACCTAAATAAATAAATATTATAAAGAGGAAAGATTTCTATGTGTGTTTGTAACGAATTGGCTCAAAAAGTACTGGACCGATTTTAAAAATTATTTCACCATTTGAATGCTACATTATCACTGATTAAAATAGGCTTTTTAATTGCAAGAAAAAATAAAATGTTTAAAAAATAAATGTCCACCCGTGCGAAGCCGGGACAGGCCGCTAGTAATAGATAATATAAGTACTAAATAATGTCATGTTGACAAAAAAAGGTCGATCGCAGCTGTAATTTTAGTCTAGCAAATTAAAAGCCAGACTTAAAATACCTTACTAAGTATTCGAAAAATTTCTGAAAGCCTAATCAGCATAAAACGTAATAAAATTACCAATTAGCCCGTCATACTCCGACTGTAACTACTGTGGTTCGCTAACTGCCATAACAACGTTCTATCACTTGTCATGAGTTTGACAGTCTGTTAGTTAACATTTGTCTTGATTAGTCAGGATAACGAACAGGCAGGCTAATCCGGGTGTACTTACCTAACTATCACAAATAAAGACTATCGCGTGTCTAAATTTTAACACCAGTCAGTTCGTTCATACTAACTCTGACACAACGGCTTAATACTATCAGTTTCAGTACTTAATTAATATACAGGGTTATTAGAAAAACATTAACAACCTCTTAAGAGAACATTGTACTCATCATTATGAACAACTTTTACTATGGGACCAAACCTGAAATCGCGAAAAAAAAAACAGCTGTTCCCTACGTTTATGTTTACATAACTCGTCAAAATGTAGGAAACAGCTGATTTTTTTTTTCGCGATTTCAGGTTTGGTCCCATAGTAAAAGTTGTTCATAATGATGAGTACAATGACCTCTTAAGAGGTTGTTAATGTTTTTTCCAATAATCCTGTATATCGAAGTTAATCGGAAGTACACAACATAACTCGGCCATTCCTATAATTCCACATGAGCAATCGTTAGCATAGCGCAATGGAGGATATCCCGATATATTAACGATTTTCATTTTTAAACTATTTCCGTAAACTCGCTTTCGACAACGTTGCATAAGCTAGTTAGTTCCTTTTAAAACATTTTATGCATTCGCATAACTTAACTTAGAGTGCTATAATGGCCCAGATGGTAAGGGCCGCGACTTATGAGTTGTAGGTCGTGGGTTCGAACCCAAGCAGGCACTTTACTTTGTGTAAACAACTTCATAATCACTGCTCTCAAAACGGTGAAGGAAAAATCTCGTGAGGAAAGCGGTATGTCCTCGAACCAAAAAATTGAAGGCATGTGACATCCACCAACCCGCACTTGGCCCGTCTGGTGGATTATGGGCTACGGCCCACTCCTCACAGAAAGAGGAGGCCTGTGTCCCAGCAGTGGGAACATTATAGGCTGCTTTTGCATAACTTCGTAGGTGTTGGACCGTTAGAATATCTATTCACAGAAAGTGTTCCAGATATCATAAAATGTCTATTTGTTTCTCTGATTTTAAATATGTAATCTATGAAGTAAAATCTAAAATGCAATGTTGGCGTTTTTCCTTTTGTTAATGATGGCTCATTACTCATTAGTCACGAATCGTGTAATAGTTGAAAAACGTTGTTTGAGGCACAGGATACAGGAAATGGTGTCACTTTCGAAATAACATCTAAGTAGATGTAAAACTATAAAGTAACTGTAGCTTGGATTAGCAGATTACCCACCCCGACCCTTGCTCGAGCCAGCCCGCGCCGCTGAGCCTGTAGTTTTAAATTCGTCCCTAAATAATACCGATCCAGCCTGTCCCTTGCTGCCCTCTTCCAGCGACGCCCTAAGCCGAGGTCCGAACCCCACGGGGGGTGCCCTTAGCGTGAGTCGCTTAGTTTTTAGTTAGTTTTTAAGCCCTGGCTGGAGGCCTTAACTTTAAGGCATCCACAGGAAAGTCCGGTTAAGCAGTCGACAACCTCCTACAGGTTGAACTGCGAGATGCCATTTCCAAAAAAAAAAATTTGCAGATTAGTCAAATGAATATTGTTCTTTAAGCCGACACCAACACAGTTGGGAAAAGGCTAGGCAGATTGTATTTTACTAAAATTTAATTTTCTAAAACTACCAAAGTTCGTTTTAAAGGACTCAGCACCCTAATTGTGTAACACACAAAATCAATCATAATCTGAATCATATTGAAGGGATATTGTTAAACCATTGCACGAAAAATTTATCTGCTCAACAACGTAAATAACGCAATAAATGTTGTTGAATTGTCAAAATGCTTTCATTTTCATTCCTAGGTATTGATAATATGTTACGCAATTACCCCGCGGTTTGCTTACAAACAGAAATATTAAATTGTAAGTTCTATCAGAAAGAAACAACAAGAAAAAGGTTTCCTAGGTATAGCTAACGCATAAATGTTTGATAAAACAAAAGCCTCTATTACGTCTGTCAGTTTCGTAACGCCTACGTGAGTGTCGGACATTATACAGCTTGTGTAAGCAGAACAAACTCCCTGTACGTGTTGCCATTTTTAAAAAATCCGAATCAAAATGTAAACGAGACCGTGGAAACATTTCAAACAGCTTTCCTTCCTATTGTTTATGAATTCATCATGGTATTTGGGCTTAATTTTCTAATTGATGTTTTTTACTCGATAGTACGGCCTAGAAACCGTTAAAAAAAACGTAGTGAATGAGCAAGGCTGTCATTCAAAGGGAGATCTTTTTGTCACTTATTTTTATTATTGTTTGAATGACAACGGTGATCGCTGATTAATTGATTATGAACGGATAACTTTATGCACCTTCATTGATTTGAAATAAGTATCTACCGGTCTACGTAGAAGCAAAACTGGAAATTCTTTATCACAGTTTGTTTTATTTAGGTAACGAATAACTTTGCCCTACTCTTGAAATTTCTTCTGTCTCGTGGGTTCGTGTTCGTGTGTATGAACAGCTTAAGGGCCACATTGGCTTTGCAACAAAAATCACGAGTTAAACATATTTAAAACATAATTTTGTCCCTGTCATCTCCAAACGACTATCTGAAACGGTACGATGTTTTAAATACGATATGCGTTAAATGCATGTATGTGTTGCAAGTGGACCTAAGTGAGAGTAGGTAGTAACGCTATCCATACTAGCCCTCGTGCGCGTCGTCACGGTGGCCAGCTCGTCCACTCGCGCGCACCTCCATTGTCTACGGCTCGCGCATGCGCTGAACGCGCTCATTTGCATCCAATGCTAACTGCCACTTCCTGCCGATGTGAAGGAAATGCGTTAACAGCACCCCGTTATCATGGGAAAAATAGTAAAATGGAAATTAAGTAGCGGTTTTCAGTTGCCGTTTGGAGAATGTCAGCTTTGATGCAATGGTGTTCCATTGTGCTTAGAGTTGTGACTTGTGAACTATAATGTTGAACTCTTTCCGTATTCTTTGTAACTTGACTTGAAAGATAGAAACATAGTTAAATATGTATTTCTCCAGAACGTATGACTTAGTGCACTTTCTTATCATTTTTCTTGCAAAATACCCTCACTATAATCAGAATTAAAATATAAAAAATCTGCATTCATTTTTAGTTCACTAACCGAGAAATGTTAGTTAAGTATGTCGAATTTTAAATGTTAATTATTCATGACTATCACATTATTCTAGTGATATTTAGATTTTTGTTTTAGAAGTATGTATGTATATTTCTATGTATGTAAGAATATTCTCATAATATTTGTTTAGTTTTATTAAGTGAATTGTTCATTTTTCTGTTATGTTTTTTTTTCTTGTATATATATTAATGGTAAAATAAAATAAATAAATAAAGTAAATGATTATGCCTATTACATATTAAATGCCTAAGAACTACGCACATTTAAAAGAAATCGCCTTTTTTAATCAGCTGAGTCATCTCGACCAAACCGAGTATTTTAGCGATGATCTGATAGTGAAATCAAAAGCTATTTAAGTATTTGTGTTATGTCATGCGGTAAATTATAAAACTAAATTTTTTGTTATTGCCTTTCATAATAATGAGCGTAGACATATCTAACGGATTTTATTCATATTTAAAAATCTTGTTCGTTAAAGTTCTAAGACCATCGAACTCTTACCATATTAGAAAAATTGCCTAAAATGATGAACGAATGTCTCAAACAAATATAAACTGAGGAATGACGCTGCGAAATTAATGGAAAGCACTTTGTTCATCTTTATTAGTTATGCACCTACACCTTTCTATAATTAAAGAAAAGCATTGGGGACTTGGGGTCAGCGACACGCCCATAGAACACATATTAGGATTTATAAATATATATATAAAGTCTTAATAATGCTATTTCCGTCTTAGCGAAAACTTCTGCTAATACTATAATATCCAAATTAGCAAAATAATATGATTGAACACCGGATATATTATAATTTTATTTAAATATTCATCAAGGCACCAAATTGACCTACTAGTGTGACATATTTCTATTTGTATAATCTTTGCGATGAGTTTTATTTCATGTCTAACATAATTTACATAAATTGGATTTTACTTTTGTATAGGAAATATGCTAAACTGTCATATTTATTCTTCAGATAAAAGTTATCTGACTACAGAAAAAAGATTCGCTTTGATAGAATAGACGTATCATAACTGTACCGGCACTTACTTATTTCTATCCAAAATCTACAAATATTGAGGAGTTACATCCTCAATATTTACATATTTTGTATTTAATGAACCATAAACTTTTGTCCACAGGCTAGAAATTCTGAAAGCGGATTCCTCCCTCAAGAGCAAAGCGAAGCGCAACGAATGGACATGGAAGGCTCAAACGGACGTAGTAAAATGGCAGGCTACGCCGCTGAGGGCGCCGCTGCTGCGCTTACCAGCCGCGCTGGCGCCGCCCGCGCTCGAGTGCTTCACGTGCGTGCGCGCCTACTGCGGCGACCTGCAGCCCAATGAGCGGCAGATGCACCAGGACTTGACTGAAGTTAAATGTGTTTATACTGTGCTTATGGTTAGTATTATTACTTTCTATAACACCTTAGGTACTAATAAAAATTCGGCGCCGTCAGCTTAACAATTTTTTTTTACGTTTTCGCATGTCTTATCTTTAAGCAACGATTAAAACTAAATTTTAAAAGTAATCGATCTATTTTGTCAGAGTAGTGTTTAACGTAACCTTTATAATGTAAGTAAAAACAAAAAGAATCTCTCCGGCGGGGAATCGAACCCCGGTCTCCCGCGTGACAGGCGGGGATACTTACCACTATACTACCGAAGATGTAGTTACGATTGCGGAATAGTGGACTATGATGGCGAAGTATTTTTATTTTCGTTCACAAATACATTTCAATCGTATTACACCATAGTCTTGAATTTGAAATAATAAGGTTCAGTCAAATTTTAAATGATTTCGCTACCAATTTGAACATTGCTTTTGGTAATAAAACTATTAATTAAACTATTAATGGTACTTGGTTTACACCAAGCGTTACTAGTGCAGCAGTGAAGTCATATAATTATATTTCGTTCAATCATGTAAATGATTGAACAAAATATAATTATATGACTTCTTGTACCTGTTGTATCTACCTACAAACTTCAGTTAATACTGTCTTTTCATCTTACAGCATTGCCACTCAGTACCAGAACTCCGTGACGAGGTGTACTGCCAGCTGATGAAGCAGACGACCTCGAACCGGTCACCTTCGGGCGACTCGTGCCAACGTGCTTGGCGACTCATGTCCATACTGGCGGCCTACTTCACCTGCTCTGACACTCTCAGGTAAATAGCTCTAATTATATGTTACAATGTCAAGACGGAACTGAATAAACAAACAATCAGTTTCGGAAACCTTTAAATTCACCTGCATGTAAAACTAGTCTCTAAAGCCTTCGACATAGTACATCACATCTTATTTTGAGTTTCACTGTCGCAATATCCCAGTTACAGTTACTTCATTTACTACCAAAAACTAGAACTCGTAATTTTTTTAACAAATGCATACATAACTGCCAAAATCTTTTGGAGTTCCCCAGGGATCATATTTAGGACTACATTTTTACGACACCTTTATTAATATCTTTAGCTATTTTTATATACTTATCATTCATTGCTCCTATATTTTTCGAAAGTATAGGCTGAATGACCTACATTTCGACAGATTTTTTTACTTCTTTTTATTTTTCGCAGGCCGTTCCTTGTAGAGTACCTATCTGCGGCGGCAGCAGACCGGCGGCGACCGTGCCAGGGCACGGCGGCCGTGTGCCTCGCCAACCTGCGCAAGACGCTGCGCTGCGGCGGCAGGAAGAACGTGCCCAGTGTTGAGGAGGTGAGACAATGGTTGACCCGATGGAATAATGTTAAGAGCTAGTTTATATAGTAGTAGCACATGTAAAGGGTTTTTCAACAAGAACTTTGTTTTTTTAAAACAAAGAATTTAGATGAAAATAATTCAAATTTTTATTGTATTAGAAAGAGTAAGGTTTGGCAACTATGAATGAAAAATGACATCGGACAAATCTCTAAAAAAAAAATCAAATCGGACTATTCTCTTAAATAGGTGCCTTTGAAAACCTGAGACAAATTGATATCGTGGATTTTTTCCCAGCGTATCGTCCGCTGTCAGTTTTTTTTTTTCAGAAAAACTGCAACGCGCTCCGATAAATGGAAGTTTTTTTTGGGGCTATGTTAAAGACAGTGTCTATACGGAGCCACTAGAATCGACTGCAGCCTTAAAACTCAAAATCCGTGACGCGATTAACGAAATAGACGCACCATTTTGTCAAAAAGTGATTTTTGATGAAAGAATCGACATCTGTGAGCGTCGTCGTGGTGGCCATTTGTCCGATATAATTTTTCATTCATAATTGCCAAACCTTACTCTTTCTAATACAATAAAAATTTGAATAATTTTTATCTAAATTCTTTGTTTTATTTTGTTTTAAAAAACAAAGTTCTTGTTGAAAAACCCTATAGGTATGATCATGCTGGATCTTGAAGACATTGTATGAAAATAAAAGATTACATTAACATGTCTTATAAGTGTAGCCCGTTTTATGGCCGGCTAGTAACTAAGCAAGACCTAGCAAGTACTTAACGGATTAGCTGACTCTTTCCTTCGAGACTGTATTGTTATCAGCAAATATTATTGTGGCGAATATCTTTAATATTCGCGTATAATAAATTATTCAAAAAAAAATATATAAAGGGTATAAAGTACCCTTTCGTTATTTGCCGCTGCTTGAAGAGGAAGGAGTCTTTTGTAGTAGTTTTTGTGTTTTTAGCTCTTTTACTAACAATATTATCTATTATCTATGGCTACAGGTGACAGCAGTATCAGCAGGTCGTTCAGCTCGGCGACAGCTGTACCGACTGCCGGGTGGAGCCGAGCGCGTCGTCAACACGCGCTGCGCGACCGTCGTGCAGGACATCGTCAACGAGCTCTGTGAACTGGTCAGTTAATAATACATTGTAATTATGTGGATTGTTTTCTAGATCCTGCCAAAATGCCCTTACCATAACCATTTGCAGGTGATCTGCAGCGCAAGTTAAGGCGACTGACTTAATTGCAAGATCCTTTACTCATTTCTACAGTTTAAATATTTTTATGATTGTTTTGCTTATGCAGGTGAGCAGTTTCTAACAAAACTTGTGTTTCCCACGAGTTATTTTTTTTTAACTTATTTGAAATCAAACCTAAATAAAAAATATCTGCTTCATCACCATCTCCTATTATAATGACACTCCCAATTAAAGTATTTCTCAATTCAAATTTCCAGATTGGCGTAACAAGCGAGGCAGAGCGCGCAGAGTTCTCTCTCTACTGCATAGTAGCAGGAGACGCGCTGACCATGCCGCTATCTGGCGACGAGTACGTTCTAGACGTCACTACGGAGTTACAGAGAGCTCATCATCCCTTCTACCTCATCTTCTGCCGCTCCGTGTGGCACCATCCACTGAGGAATGACGCACCACCGCTTTATACTGAAGTGCTGTTCAACCAGGTATGTATTGTACTCCCTGCTTCACTCTCTGCTCTCGGCCTTTAGCCGAAACATAAATCAAAAGAGAGAATTAGGTCAACATATTCAAATTAGTGATTCATCAATCAATTTGAGATTTCGGGAAAAAATACAAAGTTTAGTTTACGCTACAACCTTAAAAAATTTAATATTACTAATGATTGATCATTCTGAAATCACCTTAATTTACACTTAAGTAAAGTTGGTAGTATTTGCTTAAGTAGAAATAACGTCAAATGGAAACAAGAATTTGAACAGACTTTAGTGATCTCGTACCATCCACATTATTCTCTAAATACTAATGCTAGTAACTTTTACGTAATCTAAGGCCTTGTCCACCGACAGTAAGTTATTCCCATATTTTCAAACAGTCTGTGTCAATATATTTGAAAGATCCTTTCAAATACATTTTTCTCAGTCACTCCCATAAAATTCAAACAAAAATGATTGATTAATTTGACCATTACTCCACCAGGTGGCCCCAGACTACCTAGAAGGCCTGTTACTGGTGCTACCAAACGGCGGGGCTCCACCTGCTCCAGTGCTGCGCGACGTGGCGCTGGTGGCAGCCCTGCTGCACCGCGCGGCCGGCCTGGCCGAGGGGGCGCAGGCGCGGGACCTCAAGTTCTTGCTGCCGAAGCCCCTGTTAGCGCTGAGGGAGCCCCGGCCTAATAAGTGGGCGTCCTGGTTGGGGGCCGAGTGGCAACATGTCCGGACCTTGTCGCCTGCTGCTGCTAAGGCTAAGGTTTTACAGGTAAGAAACACATTTTTTTTTTCCTTTTTCTGATTTTACACGTAGATTACCTCCTTTTTGAAGTCGGTAATAAAAACTTTGTGGTGTTTTGTGATTTGCAAATAGTTGGTGCTTGTATACAACGTGTAACGTTAAATGCGCAAAACATGAAAATAGTTTGTTCATAATTGACTACTGAATCGATTTCAATAACTTTTAATATAGGTTTTTTTTTTAATTATGTATTTTACCCTACTATCCGACGATTGAACCAAAGAAAATTAACTCTTATTTTAAGGCAATAAGACTCATTTTTGAATGCATACAGTAATGCTAGGATCAACACGATTTTATTAATAATAGTTAGCTTTAAAAAAATAGTTTTGGTCATTGTATTATGCTTTTAACTCGATGCTCTAATTAGAGTGTATGAAGTGTTGCGCATTTAACGTTACACGTTGTATAAGGTGTTAAAAAAATTAAACCTACAAACTTTAAGAGGTGCTTTAGACCATCGAACTGAGCAACTTTCACTATAGGACCAACTCTGAAATCAAGAAAAAAAATCAGCTGTTTAATACAAAAGTTCAATACCTACTTGACCAAAATGTATGAAAACGCTGATTTTTTTTTTCGTTATTTCAGAGTTGGCTAATCTCTAGAAATACCAGTCGGATTTGAAAAATGTTTTTGGATTCAATACTTAGTCTAATTCTTGAGGAAGGCTATATAAAGGCTATTAATTATCACGTCAAACAAATAAAGTCAGAAAAAATGCTAAACGAAAATGAAGTATTCGCTTGGGCAGGCGATGCGGTGCGATGGGGTGGGTCGGAACAAGAAATTTCACGCGGACGAAATCGCGGACAGAAGCTTAGTTATACTTATATTCAGAATCTTCGTTAATCTCAACTTTAGTATAAATTTTTGAGTGCACCAAAAATGTTTGAAACAATTTTGCAATGAAAATTGAACTTGTAATGTATGACATTGCGTTGCTCGTACGCCTACGATATACAACGTGTAACGTTAAATGCGCAAAAACGCACACCCCAATTAGGGCATTGAGTTAAAAGCATAATACAATCCCAACTATTTTTTTAAAGCTATATTTTATTAAGAAAATCGTGTTGATCCTAGCATTACTTTATGCATTCAAAATTGAGTCTTATTGCCTTAAAATAAGACTTAATTTTCTTCGGCTCAATCGGCGGGTAGTATGGCAAAATACATAATTTTGAAGAAAAAAAAACCTATATCAAAAGTTACTGAAATCGATTCAGTAGTCAATTATGAACAAACTACATATTTTTAGGTTTTGCGCATTTAACGTTACACGTTGTATATCTGTCCGCTTATCTTATGCAACGTCAGCCATGCTATTCTCTAAGGATACAGCCTTGCGGGCAGCGCTGTCGCAGCGGTGAAAACAATAGTTTCAGCGCTGCGACAGCGCTGCCCGCAAGGCTGTATCCTTAGAGAATAGCTCCCCAGGTCGTTACTGAGACAACTTTGTGGCATTAATGACGGGTAGGTTCTGTGCGTGTACAGAACCTTCAGAAATTCTGATTTTAATCTGTCTAGGATAGACTAGGCTGTATTTTTGACATAACATAACATAATCAGCCTAGAATGTTCCTACTGTTGGAACACAGGCAACCAGACAACCTACTAATATATCCACAGAATCCTTTCTAAACCTTATCATTCTTCCTAGGTGCTTTCCCGCTGGCCATTATTCGGCTCCTCATTCTTCGCGGTGCGGCGAGTGTCGGGCGGCAGCGAGTGGCGCGAACACGTGCTCGCGCTCAACAGGCGCGGCGTGCATCTGTTGCATCCCGCCACGCACGAGACCGACACACACTGGCCTTATGCTGAGCTCATTAGTACTAGGAAGGTCAGTATCACGTAGTCTTTGAGGATATTTTTTTCCTTACGTACTTTTGGTACACCTTAAGACTATGCCGACCGCACAGTGGCGCCCTCATCGTTTGTTTGGTTATTTCATACAATTTCGAATGAAAATGCAGAAAATAAGCACGTTAAGTTGTGCTTCACAAGATTATACGTTAATATAATGATTACGAGATTATACGTTAGTTCTGTCAAATTAATCAGCGCCTATAAGTTTAGACGAGATTAAAAACTTTCCCATTAAAATTACGTCAATTTACGTCAGGCGCTGATTAATTTGACAAGACTGAACTAAAATGTGTCTTCTGTTTTATTTTCTTAATGAAATTGAAAGAATAAGATGCACTTAACTTAAATTTAGTATAGTTTGTGAGAAACAGAATCGGCACCATTATTTTTTTTTTTTTTTTTTGTCAACTACTAAAACTTCTATATTTTCGCAGGTCCGTTCTGAAGACGGCACGCTATTTCTGGATGTAAAGTGCGGCTCGCTGCTACAGCAACGTGTTACGAGGTTGCAAGCCGAGCAAGCGCACGAGGTAGCGCGCCTCGTCAGACAGTACATAGCGCTTCAGAGAGACCAGAGGCACTCGCCAGGTAATACTTTCATATAGTGCTACAGCAACATAACGTGCTGCGTGTGTGCACACCTCGCTAGACACGTAACTCTACGTGTTACGAACCCCTTACAAAATTATTTTATGTTAACACAAAACAGTCATAGTATGAATTGATCACGGCTCTCCAACGAGGCCACACGACTGTCGTGTAAAATATCAATTTGGCAAAAATATCGTATAGTTTTGCCGCACCCACCTTTATAGAAACACACTTGGCGTGCGTTTCACACATTCACATAATTACTAATTAACACGTTTTTTTCTATTTGTTTCAGCTTTCAACAATTGAAAAGCGGATCCAAACGAATCAAAGTTACACAGACTGGAATGAGTGCAGTGTATTATAGTATGTAATATCGTCATGTATACGTTCGTTCACGTACTTACCTCAACGCTGTCGTATCCGTCCAAACACTGATCTGAACTTCTAGGATTAAGGAACCATCTGATTGAAATGATAATAGGATTTTAGGGCACAAATCGTTCTATGTAGTCGTTATGTACTTCTATTTTCATTTTAGTCATCGTTCGTCCAATAAGTATTTATGTAAGAGCAATTATTTTAAGAAAAACGAGTAATCTCTTAAACATTCCAATACTTTTAACAACCAAAAAGTATGAAAATTATATTATATATGAATTATAGTTATTTTAATTTTTATATATTTTAAACACAATGCAATTAAGTACACTCATATAATATAGATCTTTATAATTTTCAATAGTTAACGGCTAAGAAACGTGGGCCGTCCGTGTTTCCCACCTAATGATATTTAAAACAGGATTCAAACATTCTAGAACCCACGATTACTGACCGTTCATACGGAGAATAGATCAGACAAATATATTTTATGAAAAAAAAGTGTCCCATATAATATACAGGGTTAAATTACAAATTAAATTAACTACAGATAGTGCGATTCACGAAGACGCGCCCCCGCTCTTTTTCCTAATGCTTACAGCACAAGTGTGCAACATTCCGCTAGTCTTTTAGTTCTGTTAATACACACTAATTATTATTAGTGGGTAATTAGTGTGTATCGAAAATACTAAAACACTAGTGGAATTTACTAGCGATAACCACTAACGATTCGGAATTGATTGGGGCGCGTCTTCGTGGATTGCACTATCTGTAGCGTAACTCCGCCGTAATGTGTATCGATATCTAAACAAGTTATAATAGATAATTTAATTTGACCCTGTATATTGAAATGAACAATTTGACGTAAATAGAACTCTTGAGTCTTAAATCAGAAGAGTTCTACAGCAATTTAGAATACGTTGCTCAAGCTTGACAACTTATGACCCGGGACATATTATGTTCTGATAATGTGACAGAACATTAGGGCGGCACGGAAGCGTTTCACCGCGCCTACCGCGCTGAAGGGTCAATGCCACATCAAAATATTGCACGAAGCCCTAAGTGGCTCACAGTTGTCACGGCATATCAAAGTAGGACATAGTATTATGTAACTAGTATAGTATGTAGATAATTCTATTATTTTGTTATTCATGGAATTCGTATTATGTTCTTTATAGTATCGTTATTTCCAGAAACAAGAATGTTGATGTCTACTTACTCCGGAACTTTAGATTTTCTCTATACTCCATTCTATGTGCCTTATATTTTTCTCAGATCCTAACAAAAGGTGCTATTTGATTTACCTTAATGTACTAATATTAAATTGAATTATTTTAAAAGTCTTTATTATGAAATTATCCAAAGACCAAGAGGTCGGAGTCATGTTTAATGTATTTACTATATATTTCGTTATAATGTAAAATATTTAATGAATCTGATGTATGAGAATATATTGTAGATACTTAATAAAAGTTATATTTTCAATTTTTTTTTATTGTTGTTTTTCATCGATGTCTACTAAAATTATTTTTTTACCATATATTTTATACGCTGGAAAGATAGAGCTTGATTCAAACTATGGCAGTATAATCGATTGTGCAGTACCTCACCCCCGCTGACAGGTGAATTTGTTAATGCGCAGCTACTTATAGCCTCGTATTCCGAGGCGTCAGTTTGAATCAAGCTGTACCTGTACAAAAAATACTAATGACCGGTAAACTTATGACAGGAAGGTAGACAGCTCGTGAGCATCGTCGTCACTTTTAAAATGCAACAAAATCATAACGCCGTTAACAAATAATTTACTTACGACCGAAAAAGCTATCCAAAATACGTAAACCACGATAGTTTACAACTAAAGTACCGCTGCTAGCTGCAATAGCGGTAAGTACAACTAAAAAAGAACAAAGATTCTCTTGGTCATATCACAAAAACTTCAGCTGTTTCACTAGAAGCTAGGAACTGTTAGCGATGTCGTACAGTCGAGTTCATTAATATATTGGCAGTGATAAAGTTTCAATCAAAATGATGATCATTTTAGCTCTTATAATATTTTGAAAGTTGTCACTGCCAATATATTAATGAACTCGACTGTACCTGCCCACATTTTGTTTGAGCCCCTGTAGTAACTTGGCGAAGTAGCCTCAAAATTAATGACTCTAATTACCCTTAAAATCTGACAAATATCTTTGGTAGTTAAAACAACAACATAATGACTTCAAAGAAAAAAAGACTTAATCCATTAATTACAAACCCGAACCACGAATACGGATCTAGTAATTATTCTAGTCGCAGATTGTATCAACATCACTTGAATTCCGCTCACAACATCTTATTATAAGTCTGACTAATTCTGCCAAATCAAAGTGCATTGTTAGGCTGATTGAAGACTTATCTACCTTGTAAATATTTTTGTAACGAATTAAAATATTTAATCCAAAATGTTACAAACATAACTGGCAAAATGGTGGTGTACTGACCACTTACGTTCGTAATGGTTCTAGGTGCGTCCAAAATGCAGTGGGCCCGCGTGGTGGATTACGGCCCACTCCCTCTCACCGAGAGGAGGCCTGTCCCAGCAGTGAGAACATTATAGGCTGATTATGTTATGTAAGTGCATGCGATTGTTGAGCATGGGGTCTTAGGTTCGATTCCCACCGGGGTAATTGCGCAACACACTAACAGTAGGAATTTTGATAGTTCAACAACATACATTGCGTAATTTACGTTGTTGAGGAGACAAATTTTTCGAGCATATGAAGCAATGGATTGGTACCGCCACTGGTAGGTTAAGTACCTACCTACTATTCAATATTCAATACATACTCCTCTACAGACCCCGGCGATGAATCTCGAATTTGCCTGAAAATTTACCAAACTAACCTGACTCTGAGACTTAAAAAGTAGGCACCTACCTACTCTAAACACACGATGTTATTAACAAAATTACCTACGTTAAACTATTTTGTTAAGCACCTACCAACATAAATTAAAACATTTAACCCAAATATGTATGACGAGCTAAATGTGAGAGTCAATTGGGGGGAAAGGTTAATTTGTGCATGTAGGTTAGCAACCATTACTACTGCAATCCGAATACGCAACATACTCTCACATAATAACATTAAAAGTTGATAAGGTACCTACCTATTTCTAATTAATATTGACAATGACTGACTCCTAGCATAAGCATAATACGGAGAGCGGAGACCAACAATCAAAAACCAGTAACATAACATCACGCCTATAATCACTGAAATGTAAGGCAAGGATGTTAGTAGCAGAAAGGAATGAATGTAGAAAAACCGGCCAAGTGCGAGTCGGACTCGCGCACGAAGGGTTCCGTACCGTTGTCTATAAAAACGGCAAAAAAATCATGTCTGTTGTATGGGAGCCCCCCTTAAATATTTGTTTTATTTTAATATATTTATTTATTTTCAAAGATATAACATAATATTCTGTGAATATTTCAAGCCTCTACTTGTTGCTGTTATCAATATCGAGCAAAAATCCTTAAATATTTATTTATTCTGTTTTTTAGTATTTGTTGTTATAGCGACAACAGAAATACATCATCTATGAAAACTTCAACTGTCTAACTATCACGGTTCATGAGATACAGCCTGGTGACAGACGGACAGACAGTCAGACGGTCGAACAACGGAGTTGTTAGTAATAGGGTCTCGTTTTACACTTTGAGTATGAAACCCTATAAAACTGTTCGTTTTATTCTATATTTTTGACAGTAAATCATTATTTCTTTCTCTGCTTTTGATATCTTCGGAAACTGTGTCGAAGGCCTTCGACAGGGCAGCGGGATTGTCCGAAAGGGTTACCGCTACCCCGGAACACAAAGGGCTAAGGAAGGAACACGGGTGGGTTTTTAGGTTTTAGTCAGTAAGAGTCTGACACACCCTTCTGTTCCACCCAGAGCGGGAGGGGTCATTTGATGATTTCCCATCCACAAAAAAAAAGGCCTTCGACAGGTCCAGATATATATACCAATATCTACACTTTGTTCCATTCTACTGTCCGTAATCTTAGCAATGGATAGGTTAGGTCCAAAACAGCGTCTTCAGTGGAGACACAATAACCGTACTGATTATCTGCTCTATGTTTATGCATAACCAGAAAACTTCTAAGATTATTGTTGAGAATCTTTTTCAATATTTTTGAGAACGACAACAGGACTAATATGGGTCTATAATTTTATCAACACAGGATGTGAGAATTGGATGAAGAGTGATAATCGTGTTACGATCAGCGACAAAACGATGAACACTATAACTTTTACATTCCATCAAAGTCAAAGTCAAATCATTTATTTCAAATAGGCACTTAAAAGGCACTTTTGAACGTCAAAATTTAAAATGAAAAAATAGAATTGATTCTAGTCGCCCATTCCAAAATGTAGTTTTCGTGTGGAGAAGAATGGGCAAGAAACTCCACCGTTACTCTTTTAAAATGTTTTACAAGTCTTTGTATACATTGTTTAAATAATTATATGTGAAGACGATGCACCTAAAATAAAATTTAGTCTACCAAAAATGGTAAAAGAATTAAAAATATAACAGACTGGTAAATCAATTATGTGATAGATACATGGTGTCCACATATTTACAAAGATTGAAAAATTTTACTAGTATTTTAAAAAGTGTGTGAGTTACATTTGTCAAAGAATGTAAAAAACAATGTAAAAAAAAAATGTGTATGTATAAATTAAATTAGCAACCAGTTTGATTTTGTCTAATTAGCAACCAGTTTGATTTTGTCTAAGTAGCCATTAAATAATTTAATACATTGCCTTTGAATATTTTATGTTGGTAATACCTAGCTAAGAGTTCGCTATCTCATCTGAGAAATCAATTGCGATTGTTTTAATATAAGTATTCGTGCTCAATCATTTTGATAAAAAAATCTGTAGTGTTAATCGACTTCGCTGCCTCTACCTTCCGACCTCACACTACACACCATGTTAGCCCGTGTTTACTGCAGCATTAAATACTCTAGGCCGAAGCGACACGATACAATAAACTTCCTAATTCACAGTAGCTTGTACTTAAATAGTACATTGGTAATATTTCATCCACTATTCGGGGTCACATGGTAATCAGCGGCCTTGGCGTCCGAGTCGCATACAAAGGACACTTTTTACCGACGACGGCGACGCGTGGGAACCGGCGCGGGCGCAACCTTCGTCAATTGTCGTCGGCGATGCTACTGGCTGGTTACGTGAAGAAAGCTTACTTGCTATCTACAGTGGGTACCTATAAATAGGTAGTCGAGAAAAATATTCGCAAATCTATTCGCCGAACATTCGAATTTCGAACACTGGTAAAAAATGATTAGGTAATTGGTGTTTGGCCGCTAGATCTCGTTGAATAAGAAATGATACAAAGATAGCTAGGGTACCTATTTATCTACCTACATGTTTGCTGTAGGTACCGAACCGCGTATTTGATGACAGTTTATTAACTAAACTCCATTATTTAACTTAGCTCCATAATTTTCTTGGTAGTGCTTCAATTGTCTAAACACACTAGGTAGGTTATTACTTGCCGAAATCTAAGAAATGATTAGCATTTACAAGTTTTTAATATTTGACGGGCCTTAAAAGCAACAATTTATGGCATATTCTTTCATCCTTTTGGCAATTGTTTTAGTTTCTCCAATTTTGTTGTCACTTCCAAGGTCAAATCAAACCAATAATTGTGCATGATATGCTAACGCCTGAAGCCACGCAGATATCATGATTTGTGAACTATTCTCTTGTGCAATACGCATAATATTTGATCATGCTTGCGAATTCTAAGAGAAAAGTGTGTCACTGATATAGAGCGTGAAGATATATGTGCGTGAATTTGACACATAGTTGCGTGTAACCTGAAACTAGGTACGTTCACGTTTTAGCCACAGTAGGTACAAAAGGCCAGTAGGCAGCAAGGAGTAGGTTCTTGTCACACGCTGTGGTTAGAGAGGTATAGTTGACCTCATAATTGCATTACCACTTTTGACAACTTCCAGTAAATTGAAAGGTTGAAATAATCTTTGTCACATGAAAAAATAGACCTCGTCGTTTTCATAATCAGCTTATAATGTTCCCTCTGCTGGGACTCAGGCCTCCCCTCTGTGAGAGGGGGTGGGCCGTAATCCACCACGCGGGCCTAGTTGGTAGATGTCACATGTCTTCGAATTTTTGGTTCTAGGACATGCCATTTTCCTCACGATGTTTCCCTTCACTGTTTTGAGAGCTGAGCTGTCTGTCGTGATGAAATAATTTACACAACGGAAAAACGTCTGTCTGGGTACGAACCTACGACCCCCGTAAGTCGCGGCCGTTACCACATTGTCCACCACTGCTCTTATTCTTGTCGTTTTCTAACGTTTAAACTACGAATAATAAAAAGTCAGGAAGCGTCTATGAACAAAATCAACGAGAAATTCGGCTCGAAAGAAATTTAATTTGATAAATGAACTGTTTGTTTTCTATTAATAAAATTAAATTTTATTCGAGAACATCCATCGGTTTCTTACTAAACTTCAATTATATCCGACGATCCTGTATGCTTATATCTTTTGTTGACTGTAACTACTTACAATATAATACAAATAATTCTATTTCCCCCTCAAATCATAATTAGCATTAATTCTAATATTTCTAATATTCCACGCGTTCACAGCATTTAATAAACTTTATTGACGACCCATTCCGAGGCCAAAGCTCGTGAGAAATAAGCATTGTCGGTATAAATTGTATCCTTAATATTTAATTTACATTTTATGATCATTAACTATCATGAATCATTCCGCTTCAACCAGTGACATAAACAAAAACACCCCCCCCCCCTCCCCCCACTGTATCACCTATCATCACAACATTATTTAGATAAAACAAAGTCCCCCCGCCGCGTCTGTCTGTTTGAACGCGATAAACTCAAAAACTACCGAGCCGATTTTCGTACGGTTTTCACTCATGGTCGAAGTGATTCATGAGGAAGGTTTAGGTGTATAATGCACTAAAGTTTTGTGTAAATTGGCTGAAATATGACGATGATTGTTGAAGATGTCGGATAAAATCTTGCCGACTGTAATGGGAGCTTTACCTACTGGCTTGCACCGCCTACCACCTTGAATAAAATTTGGCACACAGAGTACTTTGAATCCCGGTCGTACGTTCCTATGGGATATTTTCCGACATCCACGCGAGCAAAGCAGCGGGCAACAGCTAGTATCTAAATAATTATTGTAAAATTGCTTCCACAACCACAATCTTGGTGCCTAGTCTCTGAATGACGCAAGAAAATTCGGTGACCTCATGCTGAAATTTTTCTCAGGGAGACATTGACACTATCCACTCATTTTACCTTTGGCAAAATGTAGTAAACATAAGTTAGAAATCTTTGTTTAAATAATAAATAACATGACTAGTTGTTTCTGAACAAAGCTTAATTAAAATGACAATGGAAATAAAATAAAAGGTAAAATATCTTGATCATGATTAATTTGTTCCAACACTGAAATGGCTTGCTGTTATTTCATGAAGTGTTATTATTATAATAAAATATTTAATCTTTCTACTTTTTTATATATGTATAGACTAGCGTCTGCCCGCGGCTTCGCCCGCGTGGATTTCGGAAGTTATCCCATAGGAACGTGATACCGGGACAAAAAGTAGCCAATGGTGCCGATTCTGTTGTTCAAGATAAATTTTAGTTTAGTCCTGTCAAATTAATCAGCGCTTGACGTAAATTGACGTAGGTACTTAATTTTAGTAGGCAAGTTTTTAATCTCGTCTAAACTTGTATGGAGTAGTGTCAGACGCTGATTAATTTGACAGGACTAAACTAAAATTTATCTTCTGTCCTTTTCTTAATGAAATAGAAAGAAAAAGATACATTGAACTTTAGTTTAGTTTGTGAACAAGGGAATCGGCACCAATAGGTAATCTTTCCCCAGGATCTGCTATGATCTGCTATGCTATGCTATCTATCTTTTTGCCGAAATCTGTTTATTGGTTTAGGCGTGAAAAGGTAACACACAGGCAGAGTTTAGAATTTTAATATTAGTATGAATAGTCCTCGGTTATTTTGTATTAAGTATTATCAATTATGACTGAGCATATAATAAACAAAGTTATTTTCATGTCTCCACAAAAACATTATCATTGTTTGACCTCTAGTCCGTTTCAGTTACGGTTTTTCCTGTGCACGCCTAATTCATAGTTTTTGTACTGTGGCATTATGTGTTACATAATAGACGCTGTGCTGTAAGCTAGTCTGTTTGTTATCGCAACACTTTTCTGTCACAGCAGCTGTAGGTACAATGAACGACCCGTAAAATTAGACTAACAAATTATCTTCGTACAATACAATTTTAAAACTATGAGTTCTCTAGATCTTTTTAAAGTGGTACCTATTTTAAAACTCTTGTTTATTTTTAGAAAGTTGTTGATATAGTTATAGCTACCTATAGTCTAACTAACCTTTTGTCAAGAAATACCTACCCAAATTATCGCAATCGCAACTAAAACCAGTTTCCTCACGTAGATGAGGAAATTTAATAACTGCTTTTTGAAATAAACTCCCGTCTATTGGGTAGACTTGGGACTAATCACACTTATTCAGCTCTGTTCAGCTTTTATCCATAGAAAACAACGATTTTGTATGAAGTCCGTTCAGCTTTCCGCGGCTGAACGGATTTTGAACGCTGAACGGATTCGAAGATTTTGTATGAGATGCGTACGCATCTCATACAAAATCGTTGTTTTCTATGGACAAAAGCTGAACAGAGCTGAATAAGTGTGATTAGTCCCTTATTCTCCTTTATCTATTTATTTGCTAACATGTAGGTAGGTACCTAAAACACTGGATATTCGGCATGCATTCAATCTTGACACAGTATTTAAGACAATCATGTACCTACCTACCCTGTAACACTGCAAATCATATACCTAGGTATATCAAATTACTTACATATTATTATTATATTAATTCTAATTAACAATTAACTTATTACTAAACAATAATCAAAAATGTATTACATTTTCTTTTAAATAAATCATTATTATCAATTCTTTCATTCACTTTAGTCATTTATGTAATTTAGTACTTATAGTCATTTAATATTTCACGTTTAAGTCAAGCATATTATTACAAGGTCGGTTTATAAACGTTAAAGTTAATTAATAATTAGAGACTGTTTAACCCTACATTAAACATCTCATACGGTCATACCTCTAAGCAATGTTTTTAGATAGGTACACTCCGTTATTATGACAGTTGAGCTCATAAGTAGGTACCTACAAACTTTGATTGCCACAACAAAAATTCCTATTTTAGATCGGAATTCAACCAGCCTAACTACCTAATGAGAGAGTTGATAGTTACCTACCACAAATTATAGGTACCTATTAGAAGATTCGCATCTGCTAACCGTTTCGCCGATTTCAGTCGTGATGGCTGCGTTACGCAAGGCTCAAGCGATAGCTTATCACTTTCATGTTCGACTCTAACTTATCAATACACACATCCGTTCGTCCGTTGCAAAGCCATTACAGAATATGGGTAATTTCAGTACCATAAACAATAGGCTATCGACCTTAGGAATACAGACCAAGTTGACTTGGTATCAATCGACAATCACTTGTAAACTCTTTAGTTTAGTATGGACCATAAGGATTCATTGCTATGACCCACAGGCCACAGTAACCGCTTGTCGATGTCATGAAATGAATATCACCCGATGGGTTAGGCTGAGGTGCACACTACACCTACGTTTCACCAGAGCTCATGCTTGGTTGATGAATCATAAAGCTCCACAAAACAAACGTCAGAATTCTGGGAAGCTAGATAAACAACAATACAAACCTTGCTAAACAATTAGATCCAGCCAAACACCGTACTTCCGATTCTCACACACAGCCCCGCAGTATGTCGCACTGGCAGTCAGCTGATCTTGACATTCGCTAACTCGAACTAATTCATTGCAACATGGCCGGCTACCAGCAGTAGGTACCTACGCTCAATGAACCATGCATTCGGCGTGTAAAGGTCCCTGTTATTAACACGGAGTTTGAAAGACAAGCATTCATTTATCGCTAGTGATGCGTTGCGAAATAATTTCGGTGAATGAAGGCGTCGAAAGAGCATTCAATATTTTAATCACAAGGTTTCAACAAAAAATATAAGTAATATTAGAATCTGATGAAGGCATCATGGCAAAATTAACTTGAGTTTATGGAAAAAAATGACTTGTTCTGTTTACCATTCCTATTCAATCAATAAGTAAAGACTTGTAGTTTGTCATTTTTGTCCTAATGAGTTAATATAATTATACCAGCCTATTGACAAATAAATTTACATATTGGCCCCGATTCTGTTGTTCACAAACTAAACTAAATTTAAGTTCAGTGCATCTTTTTCTTTCTATTTCAATATGAAAAGGACAGAAAATAAAAAACTATATATAAAAAACTATATTTTTTTTATTATTAGTTTAGTCCTGTCAAATTAGTCAGCGCGTGACGTAAATTGACGTATTTTTAGTAGCCAATTTTTTAATCACGTCTATACTTGTGTATGGACTATCTAATTTGACAGGACTAAACTAACATTTTTTTTTATCTTCTGTCCTTTTCATAATGAAATAGAAAGTAAAAGAAGCACTGCACTTAACTTTAATTTAGTTTGTGAACAACAGAATCGGGGCCATTGTCTAGAATTCTAGAAACCGTTCCGCTTTGTGATATCTTTGTCGTGTTACTAAGTGCAATTTTATAATCCTACATAAAAATGTATGTAGCATGGCATTGAGATACCTAGGTACCTGTTATGTTGCGTACCTAGTAACCTATGTTATATTCTGCATGCAAACATGTGCATCAATAATAATGTCCGTGCTGTAGAATGCATGTTTACTAAATAATGTACAATCGCGACCCAAATGTAGTTTGATAAAGTCGAGGTAGGCAGCCGCAGGAGGTACTCACTACACATTAAGCAGTTAATTAAAAACAACATTCTGAGTAATTTACTGAGGTTAATATGTATGAATTATGATCGATGTAACTAACTACCTCACTAAAATTAAGATTCTTGGAAGAGTCAGTCATAAAAAAAAAAATTGCGACGGTTTGTTGCTGAAGCCGTCTCTAGATCGTTGTTTTTGGCTATTAACAACATAACTATGAATGTACCTATGTGATATTATATTTCATAGATGACAGTTATGAATAAGATTATTTTTGCAGACACAAGACTAAGGACTTTTTTTTTCCAACCCCAGATAATTTAATCGGAGGAATAATTTTGAATTTTTGACAGTTCGTCCATTTATAAACTGTCAGACCTCAATCATACAATCCACGAACAAAACTTTTAAAAAATCAACCTTAAGAAATACTGTAATTATAGTCCCCCATAGATATAGATAGACATAGATAACGCAAGTATCACGATCTGTATGAAAAACAAGTGTCCCATTTTTTGACTACCTACTATGACTTCACAAGCGCTCTTTCTCACTCACGCTCGCCCAGCCAGCAGTACACAGGACTGAGCGCGAAAGTGGCGGCTTACGATTTTTGAACGTAAGTTGGTGAGATGTTTGGCACGCGAAGTAGTTACTCTTGCGTTATCTAGGCTAGGTGTATCTATATCTGTGGAGTCCCCGGATATAAATGTGTGTGCAGTAAAACTATGTGTTTATAATGTATGTGTCACAAGATCATTATTTTAAAATTAACTCTAATCTCCCACTTAAAGTTGTTGGAGCAACGAACTTCCTAAAAGTCAATAGGTGCCATGAAATTACGTCTTTACCTTGGTATGTCATTAATTCTTTTGTTTTCAAACAACTTAACAATTTTGATGTGAGAAAATGCAATGTAATTGAATTAGGGGCGAGTAATTAAAATACATGGGAGTTATTCGTTATAATGACGAAATATATGCAAAAAAATTATTAGTATTCTTACCTACTTAATTGTTATAATAAATGTCTTAAATACACCCGCACTAGAGGTGGTTTTAGAGTTCATCAGTCGTCAGTTATTATTCATCGTGGCATTATACAGGATATGACAATGAGTTTCTTCTGCCATCCTGCGGCATTCAAGATTATCACGCATCGTTGTATTTATAACTTATTCACTACTTCGTGGGACTGTGTCGTGGTGTCCGTAGGTCCCTTTTGTCCGGCCACCTGCCCGCCGTGTACTGTACGTATCCAGGGTCTGTAGGGGTGCCGGACGCTCTCCCTTCCGTATCCGTGGTCTCTTTCTCATCAATGGGCTCCATTGGGAACAGAGCTGGCGTATCCGCTCGCTTCGACCTTGTCGACGCTCGCAGGTAATCCTCGAGTTGTTGCAAAGTCGGCGACGGTACTGTCTTGGCCTTAGACGGTGATCTCGACCGCTTTTGTTCGTAGCTCGGTGACATTTCGTCGTACAAACCTTTTAATCGGCCCGTCTTCACTTTCGCGAACACAGGCGTTTGTGGTTCAGGGAGATAGTCCTCTTTTACTGATAATTTTCCGGCGAAGTTATCTAGGTAGTCCCTGAGATATTTCTCATTGAATTTTGCCAGTTCTTGCTCGTAGTGAAATCTATCAGGTATAGACAGAGGATCCGATAGCCTAACGTAGTTGCCAGCTTCTATTCCATTTCGTATTGAACCAAATTTAGATTTTTGCAGTTCGTCTTTTTCTAGTGTGTCGTCGAAATGCGGGTAACTGGTTTTGGACCGTTCCAAAAACGTCATTTCTTCTTTCTTTGTGTCCTTATCTGGTAAATTCTTCTCTAAATCTAAGTCTTTTGGTCTTTCGGGAGGAACATGTCCATTGGTTTTTCCATTGGCATCTCCGTTCGCTTGTCCATTAGCTTTTTCATTAGCTGCATTGGGTTTGGGCATGTTTCCGTTCAATTTGGGTGAAGCAATAATGGACACTTTCTTCTCACTTTTGGGTGATGATATGACAGCGGTATCTGTCTGCGAATTCTGTGTGTTCGTGTATATCCGGGGACCCATGAGGTCTATGAGGAATAAGGCGGCGACGAACAGCGAGAAACTGCCGAGAACTGACGCGTTGACTACTAAGGACCGCGGCACGGAGTCCAGGGACGCTAGTTCTAGCCCACCTGAGGAAATCAACAGAGTATCTTAAATTGTTGATATTTTTGAAATTGTAAGAATAGATCGTATAAAGAGCACAAGCATCTTATGTGATGTGATCGTGGACGTAATAATTCTGTTATGATGCAATTTTCGAAACATTAGTTTGATAAATCGATTATAAACGAAAGCTCCAAACAGGTTGGCTTTAATTGCCAATTTTGTAATCATTAGTTACTCAAGTTTGCATGCCAAAAGATCATTAAATTTTAACTTTACTTAGATTTAAATATAAATTGTATCGTTGGTTAATAAACTTTGAACAAAAAATCTTAATATAAAAAATATTTATTCTACAATTTCTACTTTCGTTGTGGCAATGCCCTCACAGTTTTACCTAATTATACAGAACAATAATCTTACCTAGGATCAAAAAGAACAGCATGCCGAATCCGAGGAAGTATCCCTCAAGTATCCGTCTGCCCTTCGGTATCTCTTGGAAGACACGCGCCACTATCAGGCCGAATGTTATGATCACGTAGCCTGTTAAGAAACATAAAGAAAACCTTTAAACAAATGATGACGTCTCCATGATATAACTCTGACTAGCTGCGCCCCGCGATTTCAGCTGCACAACTCACAAGTCTCGATCCCATGGGAATACCAGGATAAAAAGTCAATCAAATTTCATCCGTATCCGTTCAGCTGTTTTAGCGTGAAAGCGTAACAAAGAAATATACAACAAATCAAATATTTTCTCTTCATAATATTAGTTGACATAGACTCGTTTAGATGACGGAAAAAGCTTCCTTCTCTCCTCAATGGTAGGTGTGAACTTTTCTGTCCCTAAGTATCGGATAATAAGACTACTATTGTACCCCCTTAAGTCTACAAGTCTTGAAAATAGTGATTTTTCCAAGACTGACCGTTGTCCAGTATGGGATGGAATATTACTTGAATAACTTCGCTCGTTGTTAAAAAACATGCTGGGACGGAAAGATAACCCGACTGTACGTACAGGCGCTAGCACATCAAGCTACCCGAAACTGTCAAATTCTCCCAATCAACTTTGAACCTTATGCTTTAGTAATAAAGTTGAAAATCTATTAGAGAAATTTGACAGATTGTAGTAGCTTGTTGTGCTGGCGTCTGACATAGTGGACACAGATTCCTTAAACGATTATTCAGAACTTCACGACAATACTCGACAAATAAGCCAGATAAACATTATAAGTAATAAGTGCATCATCATTCTCTCACAAAATGAATCCACCCGCGATGAATGAATTAATAAAAGTAGTTTGGTATTTTTGTATACTTCCCTTCTCGTGGTAGGTATTAAGGAAAATTTTGCTGATATAAAATTTGATGATTCGTCTTTTATGAATAAGACATACACGTGACAAGAAGTACCTACCCCTCATTGACATACCTAATTATTATAAGCAATCAAATCAATATTAGTCAAGTAGTTTTCCTTCATTCTCTTGCCATTAGTCACCACTCATCAGCTACCGTCTCTAATAAATTGTATTTGATGAAGGTAAGGTAAGGTAGATATTCCTTTTCCCATCAAATTAAAGAAAGAATAGCTCATTCAACCATAAATATCAACAAATTAGAAAGGTTAGTAAACAGTCATTGTTATACCAAAGTTAACTTATTTAAGCAATCAGGTAATCACTTGTGAGCTATGTTGAGTATCTTGCTATGGGAAACAGTTGATTGATTACCAAAACGTAGTTCTCCTTAGTAACAGATATGATATCTTGAATTCCTATTGATATCTCTGATACCAGCATGTCGCCATATTCACCATGCCCATCTGTATGTCAGTATGTCACAGGTGCGTTTAGCATGATTACCTGGTAGGTACGGTCAGCATCAAAAGTCGATTAACACTTCAGTTTTTTTAATCTCAATTATTGAGCTAAATATTTGTTCAAAATTGCAGCAGAAATACAATCTAATTTTGAACAAATATTTTGTTCAATAACTGAGATTTAAAAAACTGAACTGTTTATATTTTGCTCAATGACTGAGATTAAAAAAACTGAAGTGTTAATCGACTTTTGATGCTGACCGTACTTATTTTATATATTTTGTTTTTTCTAGCTGTAGCTCTTCAACATACAATTTTACGTTGTTAAGTAGGTATTAAATTATTAATGCAATATTTTTTGTATTTTTTTTTTTTTACCAAAAGCGTTTTATTGTTACTGTTTACTTATAAGCTTGTGAGTGGTACAAAATTTTGGGTGTTTTTAATGCGAGGCGGGTATTATTTATATAGAACTAGCTGCGCCCCGCGGTTTCACCCGCGTAAGTTTCGATCCCGTGGGAATATCGGGATAAAAAGTATCATATGTGTTATTCTGATGTATAAGCTATATTACTGTACAGTTTCATCAAAATCAGTTCAGTAGTTTTTGCGTGAAAGAGTAACAAACATCCATCCATCCATCCTCACAAACTTTCGCATTTATAATATTAGTAGGATAGGATATTAGCTATAACCCCGTACAATGAAATGTAATGGACACGAGTTATCTTCCAGATTACTAGCACCATAAACTCGCGACCTCGCTGGAACGCGAACACATAACACACATGCATGCTTGCGCAATAGCCGAGCCCATAAGGTGTAAACTTTACTGCGGACTATACTTGAATTTTATTGAATTACTTACCTAACAATGTCAACAAAGATGTTGTTAGGAAATTGTCACAATATTACTTAATATTCATCATGTAGGTAATGGAAATAATAATTCAATTAATTACTGGCATTCATAATATCTCCTCGATATTATGAATGCCATTAAGAGCCTACACTACCTCAGCTAAAATTCACTCTTTATCTCGCTCGCGCGACACTGCTCGCGGACTGAGTGAGAGCGAGACAGAGTGCGGTGCTAGGCGGCAAGCAGCGCCAATAGTTTAGGTATTTCCTTTTTACGGTGAAAATAATGGTAATAAAAAAAAAATAACATAAGACCTGCATTATAGTTAGTTCGGTTAGTATACAAAGTTTCATGATCTAATTTGAAGTATTTTTTGAATGCCAGCGGTTTATTGTTCGGTTTGGAGGAAACTTTGGATTTTTTTTCTATTCAGAAAATTTTATGGAATCGTGTTTTCGTCTAACATAAGACCTAAAATTAATCCTCAACTTTACCATATATTTATTTCAAAATGAATGCTGCAGTATTTTCGACATGACGGAGGATCATGCTAAGCCATTTGAGGTAGTATAGGCCCTTAAGTAACTAATTAAAACGCAAGTTTGATCGTGTATTATTCAAATGATCAAAGTTGTAATCTAAAATAATAGAATACTGCTCAATCTGGAAGTTCAATGCAAGACTAGATTTGTAGTTGCACCAAACCAGACACTTGACATTCTTGTGAAAGCTACCTGCAGGGTAATTGCGTAACACACTATCAGTAGCAATGGGTTTCATTTTGATAGTTCAACAACATTCATTGCGTTATTTACGTTGTTGAGCAGACACACTTTTCGAACATATGGAGCAATGGATTAGCAATATGTTTCAAAATGATTCAAATTGAGAGTAATAGTGTGTTACGCAATTAGGGTGCAGATAATAAAGCGATTGATGTACAGACGCCAGCACATCAAGCTACTACAATCTTTCAAATTTCTTTAATAGATTTTCTGCTTTATCGCTAAAGCATAAGGTTCAAAGTTGATTGGGAAAATTTGACAGTTTCAGGTAGCTTGATGTGCTGGCGTCTGTACAAATATGCAATATTAATTTGTTTAGGTATATCAGTGGAAAATTCATTAAACATCAAACGCCAACAATCATATAACAACTGTGTGTATACGTACCTGCTATACAAGTTCAATAATAGATATTACGTAATTGATAACATAACTTGTATTTATTAAAGTTGTTTACACCTTTGCTCACATATTAATAGGTATTGATTTAGTCACGATTTTCTTTCCTACTTGTAGGGAGAAATATTTGTTAGATAACATTGCAACTACTAGAAAATGAAAAATTGTATTAGTTTTTTAACCGACTTCAAAAAATCAGGTTCTGTATTCGACCCGTATGTATGTATGTTTGTATGTCCGCGATTTTCTCAAAAACTAATGAATCAATTTTGCCGTAACTTTCGCCTTTATAATATTAGTGTGGAGACCGCGAATCGGTAAAAGTAAGGTGGGACGCCCTCAGGCTAGGTGGAGCGACGATCTTCGCAGGATGACTGGTAGCAGCTGGATGAGAGTTGCCGAAAATAGAGTTGAATGGCGTGCAATGGGAGAGGCCTATGTCCAGCAGTGGACTGCAATAGGCTGATGATGATGATGATGATGCTGCTACGTCCGGCAATCCCGACGACGCAGCTGTACGTGTCCAGACTGCACCACTCCATGAAGGTTGATGAGATCGTGGAGTAAATGCGCGTGAAGACCAACTGGACTTTGAGGGTCGAGAAGTTGGAGCCGCGTCACAACACGAACTTCAAGTCGTTCGTGGTGCGTGTTCCGACACATCATCTCGAGAAGTTTCTCAAGGAAGAGTTCTGGCCGAAGGGTATTGTGTACCGCCGGTTTCGTGGCCGGCTACATGACACCAGTCAGCGAAACACGACGCAGTCACGTGTGTGTTAGTTAGTTTTTTAGTGTAATTATAATGGTGTATGTATTTATAGTATTTTTAAGTTATATTAATATTGTATTGTATGTCGACACATCCATGCAATAACATCGTAACTCACTTTTTTCCAAAACTTGAGTTACAACAGCATTGTTATGTAAAAAAAAATGCATTTTTTCTGTACTATCATTGTAATTCTATTCCCTATCGTTTCTAAAAATAAACCGACGTCAAAGTATTGTAACTAATCCAAAAAATTTTTTTTGTCAACAATATAATTTAAAAAAAAACAATTTTTCTTTTACAACTTAACCATACCTATTTATAGTCCGCCTAAACTATATTAAATAGAGCCAGCTTCAAAATTGTACGGGGTGTTTTGAGTTTGCTATAATTTTTCAAACTTTAAAATCGCTCACAAAAAGTGAGTTACGATGTTATTGTATGGAGGTGTCGATGTGTTTATAAGGGCTTTGATGCCTGAAATAAATAGATAAATAAATAAATATTAGTGTGAGATTGACATTGATAGTGTGTTACGCAATTAGGTTGCTGGTCGAAATGGCGGTGCTTGTGACAAACCTATATCCAGCAGTGGACGTCTTTCGGCTGAAATCATGGTGGTGATGATAATGATGATGCAACCGACAGGCAGTATGTCCAGGAGTGGACTGTTAAAATCTGTAAGTAAGCCAATGGTAGTACAGCTATGTACAGAAACCAGCACATCAAGCTACCCCAGTCTATCAATTTTTCCCAATTGAACATGAACCTTATTCCTTTTTAGTAAAGTTGAAAATCTATCAAAAAAAAATGACAGATAGGGGTAGCTTGATGTGCTGGCTTCTGTACTTGTCGATCACAGGTACTTAATAAACCTGTTCTTGCTTTTATGAGGTGATTACTTTTAGGTTAATGATGTTGACACTTAACTATGACTAGCCGTGTCTTGTTGTTTAAAGACATTCACAGATAGTATATCACGGGTATGTTGGACACTGGGTTGGTGCGGGTGAATTGAGCATGGGCAGAGAGTGCAAAAATCATCCCTATAGTACAGTCAACAGCAAAAGTAGATGATGAAAATCAGAAATTCAATACTAATTAATGAACGGAGTTCGCGTCAGAACTGTGTGGCGTCGAAGTAGTAAATGTTTGGTATAATTTGCAATCACACAACGACACTTCGACGCCACACAGTTCTAACGCAAACTCCGTTCATTAGTATTGAATTTCTGATTTTCATCATGTACTTTTGCTGTTGGCTGTACACCTAGCCAACCAGTGATCGCATATCTGACACTTGAAAACAAAGTCAAGCAAACAAAGTCAACGAGTCTGCTTTACTTAGTATTTAGTCTGAAAATGATGAGCAAAATTCAGCCGCTATGTGTGCCGTCACCGTCGACTTTTGTTAACCAGCCGGTTAAAACACACACTAGCTACTCATTTCATTGCAAAAACATTCAGAATCTGTTCTGACCTCACTTAAACATAATATGACATGTCCTACACATAACGGTCACGTACCTCCATATATGGCATCTGCGAAGGCTCCTCCCACGGAGTCCCAAGTCACGGAGGTGAGCAGTGACCACTCTCGCGACAGCTTCTGCAGCAGCAGCGACAAGCGAACCTCGTCGTCTTGTGAAATGCGCTTAGTGACCAGGCAGGCGACGCACATCAACTGTTTGGAATCGTATTAGAGTGGTCAGTTAGAGTAGGTAAGTATAAGAATTTCATGCTTAATTAGTTGTTTTGTCTAAACCCCTAAATTCATAAACGGTTTAGATTTAATTAAATTACTAATAAAAAGGAAGTGGGTACAGTAGACAGCACGTCAGTGGTAAGGGTAACTTTCGACTTTAAGCTGGCGAAGCGCAGTACGGAGTTTCAATGCTAGGTTAGCTTAAACTGGCTAAGGCTATGTTACCACTGACTGCGGCCTACTGTACCTATAGCTGTGCTTCGCTGCATTGATATGAAAAAGACAAGGTTGGAAAGAATCTGCAAGGTTTTACCATCTAGTTATGAATAAAGGAGGTTAACAAACGAAAGGGTAAAAATAACCCACAGGTGCTTTCAGCTGATGTAACAAGTTGCAGATCGCCCGCAAAAATGCGACAGATGCATCAAATTAATCGTTCTGTTCGTTTTGTGGTGCGCTTGCAGAGCAGCTGTTCAGCGGCTGCTTCGCTGCATATTTCAAGTAAGTTTTTAAACGAAGGCCTAGCGTAGGAATATCTGCAACTTATCACCTAAATCGCAAACTTGTATTCTGAGATCGATGTGCCATATTATATCTACTACTACAATACAATACATTATGCATAGGTCTATTACTCTATTAGGTCATTTAGGTCTACTGTATAATACAAATAGGTACACAAATATTATTATTCGCTTAATATTTATTAATACCTACCAACATACCAAAGTACCCTTTGCCCTACTTAACCTCATAGCTTGACGAAACAATCCACACTTAACTAAGCAAATCGAGAGATCACTTTCCTCACCCCTCTATCTTAGTAACTACTATCTTAGTATACCCTCTATCTTAGTAATTATGAAAAGGACAGAAGATCAAAATTAGTTTAGTCCTGTCAAATTAGATAATCCATAGACAAGTTTGCTCAGCAGTGGACGGCTTCGCCTTTGTTCAGCAGTGGACGTCTTTTGGCTGATGATGATGATAGACAAGTTTAGACGTGATTAATAAATTGGCTACTAAAAATAAGTCAATTTACGTCAGGCGCTGACTAATTTGAAAGGACTAAACTAATATTTATCTTCTGTCCTTTTCATATTGAAATAGAAAGAAAAAGATGCACTGAACTTAAATTTAGTTTGTGAACAACAGAATCGGGGCCAATACTATCCTTTAGGGCTTCACCGCAGTCGGGTAAAGATAACTTTTTGTTCTGCTACTTTTTATCATTTTTCAAAAAACCCACAAGCATAAAAATACAATGACTACGTCGGTGACTAAATACTCGGACCTTGCAGGCGACACACGTATAGGACATCCCAAAAGGAAATATCACTATTGTCCCAGCAACAATAGGCGGGGAGGCAGCGTTGTCAGTCCTTCGGTGATTGTCGCGTCTGACGTCACTGTCCACCGTGGGACCGACATTGAAGACGCGCGTGCGCAGCAGCACTTAATTATTGTAACTACACATAAATAACGTGTGTGATGAATACGGAAACTGAATGACTATAATATTTTTTTTAATGGTGTTGTAAATGCGTGATTATAATTCATAGATTATCGTGCATAGTTCACATGCTGCTAAACGGACCTAGTGAATCCTAGAATGAAAGATTTTGCTTGTTTCGAGATAAACAAACATCCAAAAATACTTCAAAACAGTGGGAGCTATTGTCGCAGCGGTGAAACTTATTGTTTTCACCGCTGCGACAGCGCTGCCCGCAAGGCTGTATCGTTAGAGAATAGCATGGAGTAGGTATCCTAGACATTGCAACACCGAATGTCTTATGCTAGCAATTTAGGCATAGGTATTAGATATCCGTATCCCAGAAAATGATTACATTTGGGTTTTTGCTATGAAAGACAATGTCACATATATAGTAAGATCTGCAGGATCTGCCAGCTTTTCTGGGCCTCTAGCGGCAAATCACTGATGCTATGAAAGTTACTACAAAAATGAAGTTTTTTAAGTTTATAATTAACATTTAAATGAATGATTACCCTCAAAAACTAAAATAATACTTGAACTGATCAACGGCACACATTTTAACACTGATAACAAAATCGGTTTAGTCATTATGAAAGGAACGGGTGTGGTTAAGGCTGTTATTATTAGTCTGTTTTATTAGTAGGTAGATACTATGGTCCTACCTTTGTTAGCGTTAAAACTAAAACAGGTTTAATTATTTATAATTAGGTCACTAGCCGCGAATTTAATAAAAGGCCGCTAAAATTAAAATATGATTTTACATTTGGGTACATGCGTACGCAGATCGCCGTGTACTAGGTAATTTTATATCATAATTGCTATTACTACACAGAAACTGTTACCGTAGAGCCTGGCTACATACTAAATTATGTACAAAAGCGTAGAAATAATGTATGCCCCGAAAGCTGACGCTAGGATTATCTCGCCTGCCTAACTTTCCGACCACGCTAATTTTATTATTTTACAACGAAACAAGACAAAATCTAGGAGCAATCTGAATTTATCAGTGGAACTCAGAAAGGTCTCGCACCAGTATTTGTCAGTCATCAGACGTGTTAGCTTTAGCCAGTAACAGAGCATTCACACTTTGAATGAGCTACGATGGTTTACCGCCTTTTATGTCTCGCGAAGATGGGAAGTACATGATTATTTTCCTCAACATCGTCCTTCTTTTCAAACTATTAAGACAGTCTAGTGACTAAGCTCGCTCCGTTATTTTTCTGCATCTTACCTACAGATTTGCAATTCAGTCCCCATTCCTATGTCACAATTAGCCGGTAGCGACACTACGCCTGTATTGAAGTAATTCAACAAAACAAGCAATGTATCAGGTTGTATAATAATAATAGACATTGAACCTGCGACGGTGCTCAAGACGGTAATTACTAGGTACGTACTTACATGTAACATACAAAATTGATTGCTATGGCTGATTCACAGCTAAGACACCTGTTTTTTGTGAGAAACAAATAAATCTGAATTAAAAATAGGTACGATAGGTAAAGATATAATAAAATTCATCTTGACGTAGAAGTCTGAAGGTTTATTTCAGGACTATTTAAAAAAACTTCCGAATTTTAAGTATTATTTTTCAGTAGGGTTTAACGTTTGGTAGCAAATACTCGTAGCTAAATGCATTACAAGTTGACACCAGTAAAGGCTACCCTATTGTCTATTGTTAGTAGTAGCGTCAACCGTTTATCTTTTTCCCGCAGTTAAAAACTTGCTGCCTAAAGAGTTTCTTTGTAAAAACTTAAATCTGGGAACTCAGGAAAATCTTTATTAGATTTACCGCGAGAATTTTGAGAAAAACAAGTTGTAATAATGAAACGGGCTGCTAATTCTCTTAGTTCTGTTTGAGGGCAGTTATTCAAAAAGGCTTCAAAACCGATTCAAAGCAAAATTGAGCATTTATCATCTAGCCAAATAAAATCTCATTGATGACAAATGCATATCCTTTTAATGCTCTAAGTGCATATCCCAAAATGGGAGTCCAATTAGCACATTGACAAAAGCTTGAGAAAGGTCAGAATATGACTGTACCCTAAATATTTGTAACAACTTTACGATGTTGCTTCATTAACATTGAAAGATATTTAACCTTTTCATTGTTGTCCAAACACGTTACTAGTAGGTACCTACTGAGACTGATAAATAAGAGTAACTTTATTTTTGTAGCTGTAATGAGAAATATGTACTTTTTAGTCTTCTAATGATGGTCGTCTTTTTAAATATTTTGTCACAGTAACTAAATCAGAGCACCGCAACCACCAAATGAGTTTAGGTCGGACTAGACTAGGACACATATACATAACAAAAAGACGATCATTATACATCGTTTAGTATTTTTAGGAAATCGAAATGGCAATGATCTGGGGTTCGATTAAATATATGTAATTTGTAATTCTGTTAAACTGAAATATTATCAAGTGAAGTGATTACGTGATTAGGTTCTGATTATGTGATGAATTAAAGACCTTATCGTTAGCAAATGCAGCAGCATCGTTATGCAACTGCCTTCCAAGAATTTTCTCTGACCGACATAGCTTGTTTGTCTATCCACCTGTGTTGTTAAACAGTTGTCGATAAGGCAGGCAGTACAGCGAGGTTGAAAGTAAAATTGTTTTGTTATCAGCGCGAGCTTTATCAACGTGTAGTAACTTTAGGAATATGAATGGCCTATTTGATTATTTCTCGACATGTAGATGAAATAACTAAGGACCTGCTTAATGACTAAAAGATAACAGGTTCAACTCGATACCTACGTTTATATTTTCTAAATAACGATTTCGGAAAATAGGTACTAAGTCGAAAAAAAAAGAAGATAATCGTTTTATAAGGTGTTTCAGTTTTTAGTATCAGGACTTGGTGTGAAAAAATATGATAGTCTATTGAGAATACGTTGATATTTCATCCTAATATTCCAAAAAAATCTAGGTGTGAGGCTGTGATACAGGTAGGTACATCTCAAAATTAATAGGTTTTATCTCTGCACTACGTAATACACTAATACATCAACAATGACATTAATAATGATACACAACTGATAAAAATAAATAAACTAACTTTCACTACAAACTTAATTCTACAACCGCTTACTATCTATACATAATAAGCGTCCAATAAATACCACGTTACCAAATCAAAGCAGCTTGCATCACCGATGGTGTTGCAATATGTTAAGTTACTTACGAACTCGACTATCTTCAGCGCGACCCACTTGTCACACACCGCCATGCTCTGGCCGGCAGCTGTGAGCTTGTCCCTTGCACTAAACACACACGAGCTCACTACTCTCGAGAGTTACGCGAGTGACATCACACACGCATAGTTTACAAGCAGACATCCGCGCGACACGACAGCTGTGTTTTGTTTGAGGCTAGCGACCATTTTCACGGTGCGTTTGATTTGAGTGACATTGAAGGAAAACTTGAAGCGCCTCGGTGTGGGCGCGCAGCGGTCATGTCATGCAAGGCTCGACTGCGCGCCTGCAGCTTATCTCAGTAGCGTTGGCAGAGTTGGTGATACAGTTCCACCGCGAACGGGTCGCTCGAGATGTAATATTATAATAAATTAGTGCAGAAAAAGCAAAGAGCTGCCAAAAAACATAAATAAGTGAGAAGGTAAAACTAGCAACGAAATAAAACAGCAAGGACATTACACCATTATACTTAAATTTATTAATCAATTACTGGCATGCAATATTATTTAAAAATCTCATAAAACATCGAGAGATAAATTCATATGGTCTCGTTACAAAATGTTCAGATTTTGTTAATCGCGTGTAGATAATTTCATAATGCTGAGTTTATTCATTGCTGAGAAAACAGTTCCAAATTGATTTACTTAAAACCTGATTTTAAATAAGACTTATTCATACACAGAAATAATACAATAACATGAATATTTATTTCGTTGAAAAAACATCAAAAAATGTGGATTGCCAGTAGTGCAATAATCCTAACGCGGCCGCCGCGCCGACGCGGGCGGCCCGCAGTTGCCCTTAATTCATATTATCTATAACATTAAAACAATATCGTAGACTCATGCTTAAAATATAATTATCGATGCTGCTTTATAAAAAGCTTCAAATTTTAATACATAAATAATTATGCCATTCAATTGGATTATTAATTAAAATACATTTAGGATTAAATTAAAATAATGTCTAAAATTAAAATTCTAAATTTACCTCTCTTATGCCTTTACCAGGAGTGCAAGAGATAAACGAGTACTGCATTGTTCAGAATAAAACGGAAATATAATAAAGAAAATACTAATGCAACTAAAAGGGCAATAGAACACATTCATAATTATTCGAATATGTTATCTATTAAAATTTGATCATAATTGATTGACATTTTAAAAGCTAATTGCAGTATATAAATGGGGATACAACCGTGCTGAACGCTGCGGCCGAAATGGATACTGACTACACAAACCATACCATTCAGAACCCAGCATAATGGTATTAGGTATTATAATGGCTATTTGATTTAATCAGGCTTTATAAAACATTGTAAAAAGGACATGTCCTGTGTTCAATTTGTTTTTAGGTATTATGTAACATTGTAAAAGAAACAATTAATTGTAAACACGATTAAACATCTCGGGCTCAGCGATTCTTGTAATACCTGAATGGTAACTGTTCACAAATCAGTATGCTTTTCAAAACATTTTGCCAGTTAAAATCGGAATTTGTTTCGTAAAGAAAACTAACCCAAATGCGAGATATAAGTGCATTTTCAAAAGCAGAGACGTGATTCCATTACACAAGATGTTTTCGCATAATAACAAATAGGAAATAAAATGTCGATAGGTGAAATTGTGATATAATTTTAGTCACAGATGTCCATGGTTCTTCAGACCTTGATGAAGATTTTTATGGTATGGAACTTTCGAAAGCGCACTTTATCAAGCACATGAAGCATTCACACAGAAACAGTGAGTCAGTTTATCTCCCACACTCCACCACAACCACCCAATAAAGACCGCGCGATGCTAACGAGACAAACATTGCGCACTCTTAACTTAATCATGCAATAAATTAATCAACATCAACAAAAATTAAACGAAAACGGGAAGACGGGACAGTTACACTGCAAACGCATTGATATTTTTCATAAGATGATAAGATTTAACAGGCCAATCAAGGAGCTCGTCATTAAGATGATTGCAGCGAATATTTGTTTTTAATTACGAAGCAATTTTCGTAAAAGGTATAACATAACGTATGTATATACGTCATACATAATTAGTAAATTCGCGAAGAACGAGCATAAAATTCAGCAGGGCAAACTAATAGATGCCAGTAGCGTTTTTCATAATTTTTTAATCAATGCTGGAGTAGAACTGTCCCGGTGGCGTGCATGCGCACTCACTGGCTGTCCTTGCCGGGAGTGATGAACTCCTGCAGGGGGTGGCGCGCGGTCCAGGGGTTGAAGTCACGCGGCGGCAGCGCCGGCGCACGCGCCGCGGCCGCGCCCGGCGCCACCGGCGCCCACACGCCCGCCTCGCGCCCCGCCAGCCCCAGCCCGCCACCGAACCCCAGCGAAGTCATCGACGACACCAGCGACTCCATGCCGTTGTTAATGCGGTTTGACCACCTAGTGGGATAACAGCTGCTGTCAGTTCTGGGGCTTCTCACGGATGTAAATGATACTATTTTGAAGTTGGTCATAAGTAACTTACTCAGCGGCAGCAGCGGCACTACGCTGAGCCTCGTGGATCATGCGCAGACGGCGAGCTTGCGACCAAGGCTCCAGAGTGTAAGAAGGCGCAGCGGGCGGCGGCGAAGTTGTCGCAGGCTCTTCAGGCGCGCGAGTTAGCTCCACGCCACGTTCTGGGGTCCAACGTCCGACCTAGGGAAATGATTATACCCCGTTAGTTTCTGCTACATTGTTACACACCAATGGCACAGTTTGTTAAAATGTTACATGGACATACCTCACGATATTGCTTGAGCAGTTGAGGCGATTGCGGCAGCGACCAGTCCACGGCAGGTCTAGCGCCGCAGCCCCAAGCAGCAGCAGCAGCCGCTACGAGAGCCTTCCTTGCCATCGCAGCGCCACGGTGTGACTTGTACTCCACGATAGCTGCGCACGAAGCAATCGAACGACGGATGCGAACCTCTTGCACCTCGTCGGTCAGCGCATACAACAGGCGTACGATCTCCGCAGACGGAGTCGTAGGCGGTATGCGCGATATGAAGATGCGGCAATTGTTTATAGAAGGACACACGCCTAAACACAATTATCAATCATTTTTGTTAGCAGTTCATAGTGTATCGATGGCAAAAAGTACATGTGTAATGTTTGGTCCAAAATTCAGCAACGCAAACTGCACTGTTACGTTTAAAAAATAGTTGAACTAATTAAGGGATAATCATTTGCTTTGGTTTGACGCTCACCTAGCTGCCAAGAAGGTCTTATCATGTAGTTGTTGAACATCCGAATAGCATTGCTCGCTTCCGCATCAGTCGTATACATTGCGAAGGCATATCTAGACAATGTAGTTTATATTATAATTTAAGAATACAATAATATCAATTAAACAATAATATCAAAAAAAAAACCCTTACCCTCTATTCCAGCCAGAGAAATTGATCATGAGTCGGAACTCAAACAGTTCGCCAGCTTGGCGGAACAGAGGCACCAGAGTATCTTCGAAGCAGTCATGAGGGATTCTTCCGATGAACACCTACGAAACACGCATTTTTAGAAAACGCAATATGTAGTATTTTCACGACAAGCGAAACGTTGCGATACCAAAGCTGAAGGAGCACCGAATGGTTTCTTTTTTTACAAAGCGTTTCCACTCTGATCGAAATAGAGACCGTAACCGTCGTACACATTTTCAAAAACGGGCCTCTTCTCATCGTCTCCATAGGCTATGTCCAGGGCCTGATCTAGGGGGCAATCTAGCCGAGCAAATGCCCAGGGGCCCAAGTCTGCTATTTTTATAAATTCGTTGAGGCCCACCCAGAGCGACAAAATCCTACAGAAATTACCATGCTTATCAGACCGACAAAAAGTATTTTTAATGGCTTTTCTTTAAAAAACCCCGTTGCTAGGGACTTGTTGTTGTTGGTGGGCTAGCAACGGGGCGGCTTACGTATTTTTTACATTTTTTCGTAATATTGTTTCGTGTGATATTTTTCTTTAGCTATTATATACCCATTTGCACCTATTACCTTTCTTTTATTTGGTGCTTAACAAACGTCAATATAAAAATTAGATTCCTCATACCTATAGGGGTATCCGAAAATACCCCATGTATGTTCCGCGATTTTTGATAGTTTAAGAGATATGAATATTTTCTTTTAATTTTTGGGGAAATTCTTCGGGGACGTCTTTAATAATTTATAGCTTTTTTTCGACAAGCTCTTTTTATGTTTTTCTGCGATAGGACTATCATGATACACCCTTTCATGTATAAAAAAAATATCTACCAACATTAGTGCAAGATACAATTTTTAATTATCGAAAGTGAGAAATTTACATTCTTACGATTAAAAGTTGATTTTAAGTTTAAAAGATATATTAAAAGTTTGTAGGAGAGCAATAAGAAAGGGTTTTTGGAAATTCAACCATTAAGGGGGTGAACAGTGGATTTTGTTTATAAGACAAATATTATTCCTTGACTTAATAAACTTGAAACGGCACGAATACTTATCTAAGTAAATTATGAACTTTGACATTTTTTGTTTTTCTAAACTATACCCCCCAAATGGGAGATTGGGGGTGACAAAGTATGGAATAATTTAATGCACCGCGCATTAAAATTAACTCGAAACTCAGTATGTAAAACTAAAATAAATAATAAAGTATATGAGGGTTTTTCCAAAAAGTACCCCTGACGGGGTGAATAGAGGTAGTCGGTTTCACAGGGGAGTACTTTATTACGTGCTGTAAAATTGGTATAAATAATCTCTTAAGTCAAGTTATGAACACAACCCAGACGATTTTTCAAAATTCCACCCTAGCCCTGTGGGGGTAAAAACGGGGTACAGTTTATTTGAAAAATCGGTCAGTGGGTCGTCTTAGGGGCGGATTCTGATTCCTTTGTTCTAAAAACCTGATCTGATTCCTTCGTTCTAAAAACGTAAAAATTGGCCCGAATACTTCTTATTTATATAAATAATGATGTCATAAACACATTTTCGAATTTTTTTGAGAAAAGCTTCGATCAAGAGAAAAGTACGAAATACACGCGGCCGAAGTCGCGGGCAAAGTGCTAGTGTCTTATAATTTGCTTAATGCTGTCTCCTGAGACAATTATAAGACAGCACTAAGCAAGCCAAGTCTAAAGAAAGAAGAAGAAATACCTAAATAGGAAAGTAGAAACCAACCTTGCGCTATGTAATGATTTTTTAATTGAGATAAGGAGGAGTTAGTGTAAAGGGCGGCGAATTTGTTTTGTTGCCCGGAGCGGCTAAATAGCTAGATCGGACCCTGATAGTCTGAAGACGAAGGTATAAAATCAATGCGTCCTACTTATGACGTTAGGAAATCAAGACGCGCCACGGTATGTACGTCTTGTCGGCAATCATACTGGGTTATTCCGTTTATTTACCCCAAAAAATCCACCTTATGGGTACGCGAAATACTAGTAAGTATGTTTTGTTTTCTAGAGTTCCATACTTCAAAAAATTTTGGTAGGGAACCCCTAAAAAATAGCCCATGTTGCACAGACGTAAACATATCGCGGCGGGGTTTGTAACTATCGCCTATCGGTGTTGATTGATACTCGGCGTATTGAGAATCCAACATAGTGCACTGCATCCCAGCGCGTCAAACACTTGGATTTTCAACGTCGCGCGTGCCGCAGTCGGCGCTTAGCAGTTCACGAAAATAAATCGCCGCGGGAAAAACGCGCCCGTGCGAGTCTGGGCTAGTGTAGTTTTAAACTTTATTTAGAGCCAGCATGCACTAGCGACTTTTTGTTGACCGATAATTTGATCGTTATGGTAATTAGTGTGGAGCTATATTGAAGTGCACGCGTTTGATCGGCTGATTTTTAATCGCCAAATGCGTGCACTTCAATATAGCTCCATACTGATTCCCTGAATGATCAAACTATCGGTCAACAAAAAGTCGCTAGTGCGCGCTGGCTCTTACTCGGAGCTTTTGTAATGCATTTACGAGGTCATCTGTACAACTATACACAGGACGTGATTTACGGTGGGGTCGCGGACGGTAAACTACCGTCTGGGACTCCACCACAAATCACAGTGTCGCTGCTTAGTCAGCGTCAAGTCGCGCCTGTTGATGGACTCCGAACTCACGACTCACACGGCAAAAAACAGTCACGACACGAGCTTCAGTCTACTTTCTGCCGTGCCATCGCCATAGCCTGACGGTCGTTCTCGTATGAACCAAACCAATACATAGCTTGCCCGAGAGAACCCCTAAGACGACCCAGACCCACTGACCGAAACTGATTGCGCGGGAAATTAAATATAATTGTGTATCAAGACTACTTCGGAGCAAAATTGATAAAACGGGCAGCCTGTGCAGCCGCAGGGCCAAGGGCCAAGATTCTCGGAGACTTTTTGTACCCGCCCCAAAGAAATCTAGCTCACTTCCTGGGACTCATGCAGATAAGCAAATCAAGATAAAGCACAAGTGTATACACTAGTATACTAAACCTCCTGCCTATCACTCCGTGTGATAACGGTACTGCCGTACAGTTTCCGAGTACTTATCCGCTTCCGCGCTTGCATAACCTGGGTACTCCCCAGTCTCCCTCCCGTGCGCGTTGTCTAAACAAAATGCGGCAATAAACAAACTGGACGCAGAGCTCTCTTTACACCTAGGACACCGAGTCCAGTCCAGTCTGATTCGAAATCAAAGCTAAATATAAATAAAAAATTGGTAGGCAGAAACTGGACATACATACCTCACAATTCCTTGAGGGTTCTGGGCCATTCCATGCATGGGGAGCCTTTCTGTAAATTCTTTGGCCATTTATTTGTGTAAGAGTATAAGATGTATTATTTTCAGTAAGGGATAATAGTCTTGATGATAATTCATACTGATTCACTTCACTAGTTGAATAATGCTTAACAGGAGGCATTTTCAGCCTATATAAATATTTTTCTTATTTAATAATATTTACGAAATTATTTTACGACGCAGACGCGCTCTCCGTGATTTCCCAAAAAAAGAAACGAACGGCGGCGATATTTTTCTCAGAAAAAGAAAATGGCGCTTTTGTCAACAAAATGGAAGCTTTACACAGTGACCTCCAACATAAATAATATTCAAAATACATAATTTACTAAAGTATTCTACATTTATAAAATAGCAATTATTTTCAAATATTTTACAAAGAATTTTTAAATTAGTTTGGGTACAAAAAACAACCGAGAGAAATCAAAATTTTATTAAGCGACACTATTTGATCAGGAAATCAGTTTTAAATTCAAAAAGGGAAAGAAAGAATAGTCTTTTCTTTGAAATTATAAAAATCAATATCAAGACTAAAATCCTATAAAAGCTAATCAGAAATAAAAAAAATAACAAACTAATAATTATTTAATTCAAAAATAGTTTTTGGGTACTAATTTTCAATTTTCTCGTTGGAATCTTGCAAGTTTCCGATTTCGAGTCTACATCTACATTTTATTGAATGATAAAGCGAAGGTACGATCGTTTTCTGCCTTGGTCTGTTGACTTTTTGCAGTCAAAGTCATAATATTTATATTTCGTTTTGATTATACATTATCTTGTACATTATGAATTAGACAAATACATCTGAATGTAATGTACTGAATAAAGCATAGAATATAATATGTTATGCTATAAGTAGAAACATATTGATTAGGACGACAATATTATGAATCAATTGCAGGACAAACGGTTTATTTGTAGCTGCACAATTCTGCCTTGCTATTTCATTCATATCATAACTACTTCTTAATTGCATTCTTAAAATATATATTCGTCGAGTTTTAGGATTCATTCTTAATATTTGTTGCTTGGTGAAATACTCCAGCTTTTCTTGATTCATTGCAGTCATAACTTCAGAACTAATTGCTGTGACAGCTTCTAACTGAATTGAACTAATATCACCTTCAGGAATACCTAAAGAAAAAAACCTTACATAATAATTAATATAAAAAGAATAATCCTGACTGACTCTCAAAGCGTTGGACCTAGAAAGAATAGGTACAGACGCCAGCAGGTCAACCTACCCCAATCTGTCAAATTTCTTTAATAGATTTTCAACTTTAAAACAAAGGAATAAGGTTCATATTCAATTGGGAAAATCTGACAGATTGGGGTAGCTTGATGTGCTGGCCTCTGTACAATAATTATACTTAATGTTTTACCTACAGCTAAAACATTTTAGTTTTCCCAGAATTTAACAATGAGGTCCCGTTTATGGTGTAGATATGGATGCGGGAATTGTGGGATGGGGAATAAATGCCAGATAAGTCGCTGATAGTGCTAGTGAAAACAATAAACAAATAAGTTTAGTAAGAGGGGTGGCACAAGCCAAATCTCACATGTGAATAATGCACTGAGTCTGCCTATTTCATGTGATGACCATTTGTATGGTTCACCGTAAGCATCGCGATGAACGGCTATTTTATAAAGAGTCTGAAACATACAAAATTTAATTATTATTTTAATGATACATCGAATGAAGAATAGTCTTCACGAGTAGGTCGAGTAGTCAAATCTGACAGCCAGTCTTATCAAGGGTTATCGTGTTACCCAGTAGTTGATTTGTGGAGGGCATATTTGCAGTTGCTTCATGTAAATACTGATATTCAGCTGCATCCGATTAGACTGGAAGCTGACCCCAACATAGTTGGGAAAAGGCTAGGCAGAAATAATCTAATATAAATACAAAAAGTAATTACTCTGGTTTGGTTTGTGTTACATTTTCCCGCTTTGCTCAGGGTTTCCAGGTTTATTTCCATGAAAGTAATAGGAGATATTTTTTCTAAATCTGTTGACGGAAAACCACATAGTAAGTAGCCGAGTTCGTTGATAAATGCACTATTTTCATACCATGTTTCCCCAAAATAACGCCTGTAGGCAGCCGCGAGAATACCAAACTGGAAAACAAACAAAATATATCGTATATTTTAATCGCAAAAAGAGCAAAATACTTCGCTCCTTCTCCTCGTTTGGCTACAGCATCATCATCTGCATAAAATTTATTAAAGGTTTTACCTTCCGGGGCTGCAGTTTAACATAGTGATTGGCAAAATATTTGAGGACTGATGGATCCCCAAAATTAACATAATATAAATCTTCTTCAGGGATAACGTTCAAAAGTGATCCGAAGGCTAAAAACTCTCGGCCTTGTAAGAAAGCTGCAGTTTTTCCATCTGAAATAATTTAACCCAGTAAATACCAAAACAGGTTTATACAGTGATTAACCTTGTACTAACCTTTTAATTACACTTACCAGTCAGAATATCCCATGCTAATAAGGCTCTAGAAATTGGTATCATTTGTTTCTTTGTCTGTGTTAATATGTGCAATATAGAGTCCGGATCAAGCCTCAAAAAGGAACTTGGCGGACCGAAAAAGATCATATTCATAGATTGTTCCACTCTTATTCTATTGTCCAATTCATCGTAGAACTCATCATACACTTCAAAGTTTTCTGAAAATAATTAAGTATCGACAATCAATCATTTAAAAGACTAAGTCCCTTATTACAGAACGTCACTCAATACTCAAGCATTATTTAAAACTAGTTTCAACTAATCAAATGCCTTGAATCTAGTTTTAAGTAATGCTTGAGTAATGAGTGACGTTCTATAATACGGGCCTAAGTAATTCTTTTTATTTTTTTTCTGAGAAATTCAAAAGATATTTTTCAAGAATCGTAGGAATAAGTTTTGGGCTTCTACTGAGCTGTAAGTAGTTTCAATAGGTAGGCACCCAAGTTCAACATACCTTTCTCAGCCACTGCAATCATTGAATTTCTATCGTCTTCGTAATCAAGACCCAAGTCTTCTATTGACTCAGTGGAACTCACTGTGCACGAAGAGCTGCTTATAAAATAACTAGAATAACGTTAATATTCATAATCATTTCTATTAAAAACGATAAATAAAAAAAGAATTTGAAACTGTTAAACCAAATTCTTTCTACAGCTCTTGATTTTGCAGGAATGAAAACAAACAAGGAAAAAACACAAAGAACCATTTTCAGAAATTGTCGTCACCCTAACACTGACGAAAATCATTTTTAGCATCTAATGATAAATTATTAACAAAATATTTACCTAATTACTAATAAAATTAGAACTAAATTAAACACCATAACTTGAACTTTCTTTGACCTTTACAATAATTATTTTTTATACACATTTGGAATAATCTCATACTTTACACTCGTAATTTGAATGTAAAGTGAAGACAATCTAGATGGTTGTGTTGTGGTGATGAAGATACAAGTACCTTCATCACGCGCGTGAGAGTCCTCACGACGGGGGACGTGGTGTCCCAGGGTGGGGTCGTCGTGGCGTTGTCACTCGACATCGCCAATGCGTTTAACACCCTGCCCTGGAGCTGCATTGGGGAGGCACTTCGGTATAACCTACCTTCGTCGAGTAGTCGGGGCGTATCTGACGGACAGAGCCGTCATATACCCCGGTCACGACGGGGAATGGAACCGGCGAGAGATGTCGTGCGGTGTCCCATAGGGATCGGTTCTGGGGCCGCTCCTGTGGGACATCGGTTACGACTGGGTGCTGCGGGCCGATCTCCCTGATGGAGTCAGTGTGGTTTGCTATGCTGACGACACGCTAGTCCTGGCGCAGCGGAGGTCGCATCAGGCGGCGGCCGACGCGATGACACGCGGGGTTGCGATAGTCGTGGAGAGGATCCGGCGGTTGGGTCTCGAGGTGGCATTGCACAAGTCCGAGACCATGTCTTTTCATGGGCCTCAGAACGGGCCGCCTTCGGGATCCCAACTGACGGTAGAAGGGGTTCACATCGGCGTCGAGACAACGATGAGATACCTGGGTCTCGTCCTCGACAGCCGGTGGAACTTCGTCGAGCACTTCCGACGTTTGGCTCCCAAGCTGGAACGGGCCGGAGCCGCCTTCAAGCGGCTCTTGCCCAACCTGAGGGGGCCAAACGCCTCCTGCCGGAGGCTTTACGCGGGGGTCGTGCGGTCCATGGCCCTGTATGGGGCCCCGGTGTGGGTGCGTTCACTGCGGCGGCAAGCCGCCCACTGATTTGAACGCGCCCCAGAAGGTGATAGCCGTAAGGCTGATCCAGGGGTACCGCACGATCTCGGGCGAGGCGGCAAGCCTCCTTGCCGGACTGCCGCCATGGGATCTGGAGGCGATAGTCCTCGTGCGCCTGTACGAGTGGCGCGCGGAGGCACTACGTCGGGGGGAAACTCCGCTTCCGCGGCGAATCGCGGCGGAGCGGACCGACCTCCGGCGCGATCTCATGGCGGCATGGAAAGAGCGATTGTCGTAACCCAGCGCAGGGCACGCAACGATAGTGGCGATAAGACCCCTCTTCGAGGAGTGGCCAGAGAGGTGCCACGGCGCCCTCACCTACCGCCTGAGGCAGGTCCTCACCGGACACGGGTGTTTCGGGAGGTTCCTGCACACCATCGGGCAGAGGAAGCGCCCGGGTGTCACCACTGCGAGGATCGCCCAGAGGACACGGTGGAGCATACGGTGGAGGTCTGCCCCACTTGGGCGGAGCACCGCCGTGTTCTGGTAGAGGCGATTGGCAGCGGCGGCGACCTCTCGCGCCCGGCCCTGGTTCAAGCCATGGTCCAAGGCGAGAGGGAGTGGGAGGCAGTCACCTCCTTCTGCGAAGCAGTCATGCTAGCAAAAGGAGGTGGCGGGACGGCTGAGGGAGAGAGCCTCACGTCCCAACCGCCGCGGGAGACGCTCCGGGCGTCGGGAGCCGCGTGACGACTCCCGGCCAGGCGGCCACCGTAGGCGCGGGCCTGCGGGCGGAGAGTAATGGGAAACCCTCCGTCCCATCAGGACCAGGCCCGTGCCGGACGGCGCGTACGTGTTCCACGCGCGCCTCAAACAGATGTCAGCTTAAGGAACGGGCCCGTAAGGGCCGAAGCCTGCCGGGGCAGCGGGATTGTCCGAAAGGGTTACCGCTACCCCGGAACACAAAGGGCTAAGGAAGGAACACGGGTGGGTTTTAGTCAGTAAGAGTCTGACACTCCCTTTTGTTCCACCCAGAGCGGGAGGGGTCATTTGATGATTTCCCATCCTCCAAAAAAAAAAAAGGGGCGAGAGGGATTGGGAGGCAGTCACCTCCTTCTGCGAAGCAGTCATGCTATCAAAGGAGGTGGCGGGACGGCTGAGGGAGAGAGCCTCAGGTCCCAGCCGCCGCGGGAGACGCTCCGGGCGTCGGGAGCCGCGTGACGACTCCCGGCCACCGTAGGCGCGGGCCTGCGGGCGGAGAGTAATGGGTAACTCTCCGTCCGATCAGGACCAGGCCCGTGCCGGACGGCGCGTACGTGTTCCACGCGCGCCTCAAAGAGATGTCAGCTTTAAGGAAGGGGCCCGTAAGGGCCGAAGCCTGCCGGGGCAGCGGGATTGTCCGAAAGGGTTACCGCTACCCCGGAACACAAAGGGCTAAGGAAGGAACACGGGTGGGTTTTTTAGTCAGTAAGAGTCTGACACTCCCTTCTGCTCCACCCAAAGCGAAAGGGGTCATTTGATGATTTCCCATCCTCAAAAAAAAAAAAAGTACCTTCATCACATACCTACAACACAATCATTTGTATCTTGGTAACGTAGCGTAGATAACTAGTGACTCTGCTGAAATACTGAAATATAATAATAGCCTCCCCGACCGATAACGGTCACGGTGGCCAATCTCAACGGAGATTAGCCAGGTACGCAGGAGATACTATAGTGCACAAGTATGCGCGCAGACACAGGTGCACTCCCTCTTCCCTCACTATCATAGTCCGATGGGACGGCGATCCGACATGACCGGAGGGAGATCAGGCGCAGGACCAACGGCTTAACGTGCTTTTCAAGACACGGGGGTATTACACCGCCAACTTCCAAACTTCGGGCTGTTACTAAGGAATTCCTAATGGAAAAACTCAATAACACTTTGTCCGACCCGGGAATCGAACAGAAATATGTAAGTACTTTGAAAATGTTCAGCTAAAAATGTAAGGGTATTTTGTGCAATCAAAGTTGCGGGAAACCCCTATAATTTTTTTGAGGCGAGCGAGTTTTGTTTCGCATGTTCTAGCGCGTACCTGTGTGTCCAGCCAGTGTTTTATGCGAAATATTGGGAGGAGGTAAACAATTACTCTATCCCAACAGGCCATGCCACTTCGCACTGTGTGCTGTGGCACTGGGTATTATAATAGCGAAAGAGCGTGCGTTGTGGCCAGTTGTTGTGGCCCAAAGACTTGTGCTTGTGTTGTGTAGTTGTGTCAGTCAGTCATCACTTCATCTGCTTCATCAGTCATTGTGTGTATTGTTAATGGACGACAAAGTATTTTGTAGGTGCACTCTTTCAATACAACATGCAAAACAAAATGAACAACTAAGCTAACAACTAATACATAATAAAGGAAAAATTTAGACAGTAAACTAGACAATAGTAATGCGGCCAAATCACGCCAACGCATACGTATGTACATACCTACCATAGAAAATCCTGAATCTGGAACAAGCCATTTAGAAAAAATGGATGACAGATTAATTTCTGTCTTGTCGTGGAGTCGGTCGTTGTCGCTGGAACGCGTCGCTATCGCTAACATAACCTATCATAATTAATTGTGGCCTTTCAATTCAATATTAAAAAAAAAAACTAATAATTACAGAGTTTATCTAAAATAAACAGCTATTTTATTGTGAAATGTTCGTTATTCTATAGATATTTGCTTTTATTACTTAGCGAAATATACGTTATTCACTGGTTACGTGGTAGACTTTTGTTGTCGTCAATAGTTGTAGGAACATGGGTATTCTAGAGAAAATATCTGAAATCGAGAAAGAAATAGCAAGAACGCAGAAGAATAAAGGTAAAGTAACGGGAGCTCTTTACCGGCTTCTATATTTTGTTGTAATTTCAATCAATTTGTTGCGAGGTCCAAATCTTCATTAAGTACCTAATTGTTTTGATCAATCCGATTTCTATAAATATTAAGTTATAGCACGGTTGCTTGAAATTGGTGGTTACTAGAAATGAACGTCTAGAATTAACTCGATTTTGTGTAATCTAAATCCATCATAAGGTTTGGTAGATGGACTGTCAAATTATTTTTAACCATAATTATTTTGTTCCACAGCTACTGAATACCACTTGGGATTGCTGAAGGCCAAGCTAGCGAAGTATAGGTCTCAGCTGTTAGAGCCTTCTAAGAAAGGAGGTGATAAAGGTGAAGGATTTGATGTACTTAAGTCTGGAGATGCCAGAGTAGCTCTTATTGGCTTCCCCTCAGTGGGTAAGGTAAGAATCACAATTAATTTTTATTAATTTAGTTCTCATGTTGTGTATTTAGTTAGCCAAAATGGATTTAAAGCACCACTAAATAGAATTCTTAATCAAAGCAAACAAAATTGAAGCAGATTGAAAATCTTTCCATTTATTTTTCCAGTCCACTCTGCTATCTACATTGACTCACACACACTCAGAGGCAGCCAGCTACGAGTTCACAACACTGACATGTATCCCTGGTGTGATAGAGTACCGTGGGGCTAATATACAGCTTCTTGATCTGCCTGGTATCATTGAAGGTGCTGCCCAGGGCAAGGGTAGAGGACGACAGGTAATTTTCTGACTAGCACCTCCCCTAACTAGTTTAAATTAAGTTTTTATTTGACTATCTAGAAGTAGCAGTGAGGAGGGACCGGTCGCTATATAACAATAGCCGCACAGGTCGATCGATCAGGTTAAGCTACGCTTGCCGCGGTTGGTCTGTGGATGGGAGACCAACTTTAAATACCGAGACCCCTCCGTGCCTCGGAAAGCATGATAAGCCATTGGTCCCGGCTGTCATTCATGGATCTTTGACAGTTGTTACGGGTAGTCAGAAGTCTGAAAGTCTGACAACCAGTCTTACCAAGGGGTATCATATTAACCAGTAACTGGGTTGTGGAGGTCAGATGGGCAGTCGCTCCATGTAAAATACTGATATTCAGCTGCATCCGGTTAGACTGTACCATCTTTGTAAATTTTGGCCATTATGACATAACCTAACTCAAAACTCAAGCATTATTAAAAAAAAACTAGCTTAAAGCCATTTGATTGATTTGAAACTAGATTTAAGGTAGGTGTTTTAAAACTAGCTTTAAAGTCTTTTGTTAGCAAGCAAGAATTCTATAGGACTAAAGCTTGGTAGCATTAACATGGTAAGTAGCATCTCACAAACATTTTACAAAATATGTTATTGATGTTGACACACCGTCTGATCAAAGCATAGCATAGCCAAACTATCTCAGGCAACTTTCCAAGTACTTTTTCAATTACGTCACATAAGTACTGGCAGGGATTGTTCATGTGCACTGAATCATTATGTACAGAGGCCAGCAGATCAAGCTACCCCAATCTGTCAAATTTTCTCAATTGAATATGAACCTTATTCCCTTGAAAGTTGAAAATCTATCAAAGAAATCTGACAGATTGGAGTAGCTTGATGTGCTGGCCTCTGTACCATCAATTTAACTGTTGCTAATATGTATTTATCTTTTGGCTAAAATAATTAAATTCATGATGAATCTGTATGAAAGCTAATGTGGCTGCAGTGCTACATTACATGCGAACCACGCATTACACTGGCTTAACGTAAAATTCTGCATCACTCAAGAAGAGTTCACCGCGCGACCCATCCCAACATCAATCGTCGGGCAGTAGCCCACCAGACACAACACCTGTCTGATCCTCCCTTTTGTATGGAGGACTAGCCACTGCCCGCGACTTCGTCCGCGTGAAATTTCACTTCCCCCCATTCACCTTCTTAGGCGTGGAATTTCGAAAAACCCTTTCTTAGAGATACCTGCTAATTTGGAGGGTATGTTCTTTGTGAACAAAGAACATACCCTCCAAATTTCATGTCTAGGACCAGCGGTTTAGGCTGTGCGTTGATATATCAGTCAGTCAGGAACTCAGGACTTTGAATTATATATAATTACTAGCACTTCGCCCGCGACTTCGTCTGCGTGTATTTGTGCCAAATTTCAAGTTTATTAACTCAAGCAATAAAATTTTTCATACAAACAAAATTCCCCCTTTTCACCCCCTTAAAGGTCGAATTTCCAAAAACCCCTTCTTAGTGCTCCCCTACATAATAAAAGGAAGACGTATGCAAAATTTCACGTTCCTAGTCCTTGCAGTTTCGGCTGTGCGTTGATATGTCAGTCAGTCAGTCAGTCAGTTTCTCCTTTTATATTTAAAGATATAGATGAGTGAATTATACACCCTGTTCCTCATGCCTCTATACTAACTATCCAAAAATGCTTGTTTGTTACTTTCAACTAAAGGACATAGGATACAATAATATTATTTGGCCATAATTTATTGGTGTAGTTTCCTTAGGGTGCTAGTGAATTTGGTAATAACTAAAATGGCTAATCATGTGTTTTCACTTGCAGGTGATAGCAGTAGCACGGACAGCAGACTTGGTGCTAATGATGTTGGATGCCACAAAGCCCTATGTGCACAGACAGCTGCTGGAGAAGGAGTTGGAGAGTGTGGGCATCAGGTTGAACAAACCTAAGCCTAATATTTATTTCAAAGTATGTTGTCATTATTCATGTGCATTTTAATTTTAAAAAATCTCATTGTTTTCATATTACTGCAGATTGATTGACTATTTGGCCATTAGACCTATATTAACAATTAAATAACTTAAGTATACAACGTGTAACGTTAAATGTGCAAAACCTGAAAATAGTTTGTTCATAATTGACTACTGAATCGATTTCAGTAATTTTGAATATAGGTTTTTTTTTTCAAAATTTATGTATTTTGCCATATTATCCGCCGATTGAGCCAAAGAAAATCAAGTCTTATTTTAAGGCATAAGACTCAATTTTGAATGCATAAACTAATGCTAGGATCAACAAGATTTTCTTAATAAAAATAGAATTAAAAAAAATTGTTTTGGTTATTGTATTATGCTTTTAACTCAATGCTCTAATTGAGGTGTATGAGGTTTTGCGCATTTAACGTTACACGTTGTTTATTAAGGTTAGTGTTAATTAATGAAACTTCCTCATAAACATACTAGCCAAGTCATTTCTCTAAAAAAAATGCTTTTGTTTTCCAGGTGAAGAAGGGCGGTGGTCTCTCTTTCAACTCGACGTGTCAGCTTACCAAGGTTGATGAAAAACTGGTGCAAATGATTCTGCATGAATACAAGATATTTAATGCTGAGGTAAGAAACAACAAATTCAATAAGCTGAATAGTAAGTAGTACATATTTGTTGGCTGTTGATGAAAGGTAAAACTATCTAGTCAGTCTAACACACGCAGCGCGAAAAAATTCTGACGCTGTATCATTTCATGCTGAAACGTGACATAAATATTTTTACGCATAAGCATGACATAATTTGTCTCGCTTCACCGCAAGAATGTTAGCCCGTCATTTCGCGAACTTATGAACTTTTTTCTGGTGAAGGCTATTTTTTTTTTTTTTTTTTTGTAGTATTAAGTCGTCGTGAAAAATAAATTAATGATAGGTTTTTATGGTCCCATCATCCTCCTGCCCTCGTCACAATTTATTTGCGGTCGGCGCGGCATGTCTTCTGCTTCCATTATCATATACAACGTGTAACATTAAATGCGAAAAACCTGAAAACAGTTTGTTCATAATATGAATCGATTTCTTTTAATATAGGTTTTTTTTTTCAAAAATGTATTTTGCCATACTATCCGCCGATTGAGCCAAAGAAAATTAAGTCTTATGTTAAGGTAATAAGACTCAATTTTGAATGCATAAACTAATGCTACCCTAGCATTAGTTTATGCATTCAAAATTGAGTTTTTCATTCAGAATTGATTGATTCAACACGATTTTCTTAATAAAAATAGAATAAAAAAAAAAATAGTTTTGGTCATTGTATTATGCTTTTAACTCAATGCTCTAATTGGGGTGTATGAGGTTTTGCGCATTTAACGTTATACATTGTATATAATATATCTAAAGTCACCCCCTTTTTAGCCATTTATCATCTTCCACACACATCTTTAGTCTTTACTTACTCATAGACCCATCTACGTTTATGTTCATCCTTATTCTGAAATTTCAAGAAAAACTTTTTTCTCCTTTCAGGTGCTATTCCGTGAAGACGCGACCGCTGATGATCTAATCGATGTGATCCTCGCGAACCGAGTGTACCTTCCGTGCCTCTACGTGTACAACAAGATCGATCAGATCTCCATCCAAGAGGTTGACAGGATAGCCAGGCAGCCGCACTCTGTTGTTGTTAGGTAAGTCTTGATTTAGTTCTGTCTGTATGTAACAGTACTTATCAAGATAATACTATTTTTATATTCAGACTTGTTTATCTTAATCAAAATGATACCCACAGATATAGATACACCTAGATAACGCAAGAGCAACTACTTCACGTGCCAAAAATCGCACCAACTTACGTTCAAAAATCGTACTGCAAAATCGTATAGTAAAATCGTTCGGCTGGGTGAGCGTGAGTGAGAAAGAGCGCTTGTGACGTCATAGTAGGTAGTCAAAAAAATGACACAGATCGTGATACTTGCGTTATCTAAGTCTATCTCTATCTGTGTTTATACCCATCACCTGTTTAGCCTTTCTCCAACTACGTTGGGGTCGGGTTCCAGTCTAACCAGATGCAGCTGAATACAAAGTTGTATCCATGATGAGATAAAGTTTTTAATTCATGAGATTGTTTTGCATTTCAGTTGTAACATGAAGCTGAACCTAGACTTTCTATTGGAAACACTTTGGGAGTACCTGTCCCTAATCCGAGTTTACACCAAGAAGCCTGGTCAGCCCCCAGATTTTGATGATGGTCTTATTTTGAGGAAGGTATGTATAACATGGTCTACTCTATAAATCAGTTGATTTTCTAATATCTCTGATTCTCTGCGGTCAAGAATAATTATAATTATTATTAATGCAGAAGTTAAAAAAATGGCAGTTCTAGGTTAATGTGTTTTGAAAAAACATCAAATGCAAGGTTGGCAACTCTACAGATTTCTTATAGTTTCGGTATTGTTGCCATCGCGGGAAAAATCTGGAGCTCAGCTGTGGGTGAAGTCGCGCGGTGGTTGATGATGATGATCAACATCTTCGTGGAATACAGACATGATCTTGATGGTGTTACATAACATAACATTCACGCCTCTTTTCCCGAAGGGTTTGCCAGCTTTTTTGAAGTCTCATATAATAGGAGGTGAGCCTACTGCTATCAATCGGGCACAAATCCGAACTCTGGGCTGCTCCTGAACAATTTCTGATAAAAAAACCCCTGTAACACAATCAAACCCTGGATCTCATGCTCAGCATAGCACTTGAGATCACTAGACCGACGAAACAGCCGAGGCTTGATGGTGTTATAAAGGATGAGTTCGTTTCTGGTAGCCAACTGCTCGACGATTGATGTCGGGACGTTGTGCTAGTTGCGTAATAAACTCTGCTTGCGCGATGCAGGTTTTTGCGTGACCTTAGTGTGATGCGTAGTTCGCATGTGGCGATGTAGATGCCGCCACAGTGTTATACGCATAAATAATCTTTTACCTCTTCCAGGGTGTGACAATAGAGCACGTCTGCCACTCCATTCACCGCACTCTCGCCGCTGCGCTGAAATACGCCCTCGTGTGGGGCACCAGCACAAAGTACTCGCCCCAAAGGGTCGGGATCGGCCACACGGTACAGGACGAAGACGTCGTGCAACTCATCAAGAAGTAGCACCGGCCTGTTAGCTATGATTACGAGTCGATGGTCTTTTGCTTAGACGTCGATTGCTTGAAGTTTGAACTGTACTAAGTGGTGTGTTGGTTGGTTTGATGCAGTGTATCTAGTATCCTTTCGCAGTTATTTTACTAATTTTGCGTCACCGTCAATGTGATCTTTATACACGTTACAATAACTTTGCTGCCGCTGACTAGCGCCAAAATAACTGTGAAAGGACTGTGTAGACGTTGAACCGCTGTAAGTACAGTCTTTTCACAGTCATTTTTACCTTTGACAGCAGCAACCCGAAAGCAATCTTATTGCAACGAAAATAAAGATCACTGTAATTTTGACACACTTGGTAATGGCAGCAACCTTATTGCCACGACAATGATGATCACTGTAATTTTGACAGTGATGCGAAATCAGAGGTAAAATAACTGTGAACGGAATGTACTTAGGAAATGAGAACTGTCAAAATGTATGATGTGAACTCCGCCACTTTCTTCTCCCGCACGATTACTCTGCCTAAACGCTCGCGTTGACCGACTGTTAGGATATAATATGTAAACTGTGGTTATACTGTATTTTTGTGTGAAGCGATAGTGTGTTTGCAAAGTTACAGAAAGTTGGTTGAAAAAAGCTGGCTTTAGACTTTCGACTCCCATATTTTAATTAAAACGTAGTGATTTTAAAGTTCACACCAACACGCAGCGCCTAGTTCCGTTTAAACGTATTTCAAGACTATCTAATTCTACATTATGTACGAGAATAGCTAGATTTTCAGTTATGTTTAATAATTCTACTGAATGAAACCTGGTTTTCATCGATAGGTATTCTATTACGCCAATGCATGACTGAGAGTGTACAGCCCGATTCAAAATTTATGGCGGTGTTATGAAATATCTTACAGATACCCATATGGGAACATAAGATTATGAAAATACAGTAGATACTATACAAGATATTTGATACATTAAACAAAGTAAATATGTTACAGTATAAATAGTCATCATAAATATTGACTATACTTTCCTAAGTACTGTTATAATGCCTGAATCAATAAAAGCTAGCGACAGCAAACAAAGCAATAAGAATTTCGTTGTTATTTAATGTGTTTGTATAGGGAAAGGTCATATTGTATATACTCATTATACTTTTGCATTGAAATAAATAACTTTTTTAAATGCAGCTTAGTTTTTTTTATTTAATTTGGTTAATTGCCCCATTGAGGAGGAAGCGATTAGTTATCGACAACTTTCTCGTTCAAGAAACATACAAAAGAGTGTAGGACCCGTGCAAGTAGAAGAAATATAATATTATGTAGATATTATTACTAATAATTAGTTGATTGCTGCTAGAGAGTACTCGTTTGTTGAAGCGACAAGAGCTATCAAAGGTGGTGATGCAGGTGTTACTCTGCCAAACCCCTTAGGATTACAGCACGACGTGAATTATCTATTGTGAAGCTATATTTTGCTAGTACTGCAGGGTTGGTTCCTAGGGTAAATGCAATAAAACTAAACCATAATGGTCAATAAATAGATAATATGGTAGTCATTTATTTCCATAAACACCACATTTGCACTAACACCTTATCTTATAGATTACAAATTATTCTAGATACATTATAATAATAGCATAAGGTTACGCTAGTATTCAAGATTGATGATCCTCTAAAATATTGAGGACATCTGCTTCGGAATTCGCGACCGCCCATCGATGTTCTGTGATCTCTAGGGCTTCCCACTCAGCCTTGAACGCGGCTTTTGGGTCTTGAGGCATCGCCATAGCGGCACCAGACATTTGTTCCTGCATTATCTTTGACTGATCAGCAGCTGTAAACAAAAAGCACAAAGCAATTAATTTATCACTAAGCTATCAGCTATTGAACAGTAGCTATTGGATACTGTTTGACTTAAAGAACTTTTAGGCGCTGCACTGAACAGATGAAGGACAATTTGTCTTGACGTATGAAAATCTATGCATTTAATAGGTACAAGCAGGCAAATAGACTCAGCTATTTCCAGACGTGCTACCGTCGCGGACAAATTGTCCATCGTCTGCTCAGCACCTTAGGACATAAATTGGACGTAGTTATGCAAAAAGGATCCAACCCACAACATGACCGAAAATGAGTTAAGTAAATCAAACTGCTTGTCAAGGTCTATATTTTCGATTATCAAAAACAATCCAAGTAAAATACGAATATTTTGACATTGAAAATTCGTCTTTTACTTGGATTGTTTTTGCTAATCGAAAATATAGACCTTGACGAGCAGTTTGGTATACTTAACTCATTTTCGGTCATGTGGGTTGGATCCTTTTTGCATAACTGCATCCAATTACACTTTTCATTAACATAAGTTCAAACTCCATTCATATATTGTGTATCTGGTTTTGGCTTTAGTATAGCTAGTGAAATAAATCATACAATGGTTGCTGTTATGAAGTATGTTTCAGTATCATTACCGTTATTCTCTCCCAAGACTAGGGCATAGATGGTGCGCAGACCGAACACGTTGAGGAAGTACCACGAAGCGGAGGAGACCCACGACGCGTCCAGGTACGCGAGCTCCACGCCGCGCTGCAACATCGGCTTGAAGCGAAGTGTTAGCGGGAACGGCACCTTGGCTGTGGGAAGAAAAGGTAAATGGTTAAAATTGTGGCAAAAACTGAATACTTCTTAGTTGAATTAATTAAAAGAGTGTGAAGGGTTGAATGTGCATCACGAAGCAATTTCGACAGCTATTTATGGACTGCTGGCCACCTAATTAGCTTATATTTCTGTAACTAGACAACAACAATTAAATGTTAGCAATGACTTTACAAAGCTGTATCCAAAAGTTAATTGCATTGTCACAGTCATTTATACTTATTCATTTATTGAATTCCATATTGCAAAAAGATGTTGAAAAATGAGTAAAGCTAGGTGGGGAATATAAAAAAGTACCACAGCAACAGGATAAAATTAAAAAATGCCAAAAAACAAAATTAAATGTAAAAAAATATAGGTACATATTTAATTTAATAAAATAAGGACATATAGTTATTAATTAACATGTTTCAAGCCTTTTGCACATAGTTGGTAACAAGTTTGCAAAGTAAGAAACCATCCAGTTTTACAGAAAGACCATGAAATCAGTCATCATTTGCAGTTCTGTCCACAGTATCGCAAGTAGAATGTTTGCAAGTCATCATTAGTTAAAATATTTTCCAATTAAAAAAATTCACTAACTGGTAAGGAAACCGCTGAACATCCAGTTGATCCAGCCTCCGATGACAATCATGGGTAACACATTGGTAACATTTCCCTTCAGCATGTCAGTCATCATACCGGGGTCGGTCATGGGGTTCTGAAATATTTGTAAATCTTTATTATTTTGGTTATGCAGGTCAGTTACTGGTGGTGGTGGCTGATCTATAAGTTTATTATAGAATGGCATACTACATCCGTCACATGAAGCTGTAAATTTTGTAAATAAAGAACTTTTACTACGTTACACAGCAACAATTCAATCAACAACAAATGATCCCAAATCCAATCAACTAGAAGTAACATATGTGTAATACGAAACCAACGAGCAATTTCACTTGGCCGGGTTATATTTTAGCAATATAAAGCGCTATTGTCTAACGTTTTGTGGTACTGGAACGTGTCTGACTCATGGAACGTAAACATTTGGGCCTCCATTTTGAAGTAAGTTCACACTGTCACTGTTAATGCTGCAGAATGTAGATGCGGAATACTTGGAATCAACTGACAAGAGTAATTAGATGTGTCTAACATAATTATATCCCTATATAAATATCATTGCAAAACTGTTTTTTTTATTTGATCCAAAGGTTGCATACCCCTGAATGTGTGTTTACATAATTTATAGCTTCTTGTGATGGATGGATAAATAAAGATATTTATTAAGAACACCATTTTCCTTAATCTGTATGTGTTTTCTATAAGTTTTCTGTAATATTTGATCAAGGACTAGTCATTCAGAGTATGTTTTAATTTCAGTATCTTATGCCAGTAAGATATTGAGAGAGAAGAATTAAAAAGTCAGTTTTATCACTCCCATGAATTTAAGAACAGGAATTGATAGCAATTTTTCTAATGATTTGCAATAATTCAGAGAGATAGAGCTCTCTATGTTAATTATTTACCTGAGAAGTGGCAGCCCTCTTCTGGATCTTGAAGTATCCAGTCTCTTCATTGTTGAACCAATGGCGGCGCATAGCGAACGACTGTCGGGGCAAATACTTCCCGTTCTCTCGTAGTAGGCGAGCGCGAATCATTACTTGACTGAAATTCGATTCAACACAAAGTTAATACTTTAAATAAAACTTACTTTTACTAACTTCTTAATTTCATATCATTTGTAAAGGTTCTTTGCTCTCAATATGGTGGTTTTGAATCAAATATTTTATCAAAAGACCCAACGTTTGTTCTAAGAAGTCGTGAGATTGTAAATTGAAAAATTGATAGGTTATATTCTCGTAAAATGGATACAATTTTTTATTGGCACATCTAATATAATGTGAACAAGATAATCATCATTATTTACCTGTCTTGAACCTGGAGAAGCTCAATCTTCTTCTGGGAGGATAAAATTAGTGATACATAGTGCCGTACTATACCGACCAAGAAGGTGATGATTACGATGGGAAGGAATACCCATAACCTTATTTTTGGATCTAAGAGTAGTTCAGCCATTGTGATAAAATTTAAAATAAACTAACACTTATTCAGTAATATGTTAAAATTGATTTATAAATTAAGGAAACATTTGCTAAATGACACCTCAATTTTAGAGAACTGACATGATACCGAGTTGACACTGACAGCCGTCAAGCAACCTTGTTGTGTTTATATACATGACAGAGTCGGAAACACTTGGTAAAACTAAACGGAAAATCACTTGTAACTTCCATAGTTTTCTGAAAAAGGTGAAACAAAAAAGCTGTCAAATTCAAGGTGAACCTCTCAGAATCTGTGAAAGACAGTGTGACCAAACTTTAAATAAAAAATAAAAGTGTCAAACAAAACGAGTATTATGTTGTTGTGTTTCAGTTTATTATACAAAGTACTCTTTGTTGTTGTGCGCCAACCGCCAAGTGTTTCATGTTTTTATTAGTACTCTATGGCCAAGTGCTATTTCACGGCATTTACGAAAAATACTAAAATCTTTTACTAGTCGTCTTCTTAAAATATTTTAAATTCACTTCATTGGGTATATAAATTCACATTTTCAAGCAAACTAACATTTGCCGATATTTTCAAAGTATTGTCTTTCGTTTGTAAAATGCCTCGCGCCAAAGCAAAAGTCGCTGCTACCGCTGGTCTATCTCAAAAATCAGGAAAAATTGCAAATAATAATGATGAAAATATGGACGAGGTGATAGAAACTGCAAACTCCGCGAATATTGAATTCAAAATTGAACCGCCAGAGTTGTCAGAAGACCAGTTAAGTCCCAGAAAAGTTGGCTTGAGTCAGTTTAGATTTGAGAAGAAACAGCACGTTAAAATTGAATATGAAAAGGATTTTCCGGAGAAAGAGGTAACCTTATTTCGTAGCATTTATTTCTTGCTTCAATACTCAATACTCAATTCTTTATTGCATTCCATATTATGTATATAGATGGTATGAAATATTGTCAAGATCAATATGGACCCTGTCGGGCACAGCAAAGGTAGGAGAAAGGATGGCGCCAAAAAAAACAATTCACGGAATTAATTATTGTAGGTAGATCTAATAGATGTATATATGCGTGTATAAGTATTGGTAGATTGTGTCCGATTTTTAATTTATTTTTGTATTGTGATTTTTTAATTTATTGTGTATGCAAGTTATTATAATATTATGACTATTGCATAAGAATTTGTAAATTATGTTAGATATTTTATTTATTTTATCGTCAAATTGTTATTAAAGAAATTAATTTATGTATGTATATTATTACTATGTTTTTATAAGCAGGTTAGGCAGCTTTTGTCAGGTATTTATTCTTATCGTCATCATTATTTATATGTTCATTTAAATCAATTATGTATAATTATTATTATTATGTCCGTGTGTAAGTAAGTATTGATAAATTAAGTCAGGTATTTTTATTAATTTTTTATCGTCATTATTATTAATATCATAACTATTTTAAAAGAATTTGTAAATTATGTCAGATATTTTATTTATTTTTATTGTCAAATTATTATTATAGCAATTAATGTATGTATGTATATTATTATTCTTCTCAAGTTCTAAGTATCTATTTCATTTTCTTCTCAGTTGTTGTTTACTTTACAGTAGGTAACATTTTAAACATTGCATAAATTATATATTTTTCCGCAGGATACAAAAGGATTATGGGAGCCAGCTAATTGGAAGGAGTTCCTATTGAACTTGAGAAATATGAGATCTAACAATGATGCCCCAGTAGATACTATGGGCTGCCATATGAGTGGTGATGAAAAAGCTGCTCCAGAAGTAAGTCGAAGCGTGTTTTCTGCTGTAATATAAAGTTATTTAATTTTGAACATTACCCGCAATCCTCAGTATCCCACTGTTGGGTACAGATGACTTTTATCTTTTATCATCTTAGTTCTTTTTTAACATAAAGCTCATTCTGTCCCTACAACATCAATCTCCTGCCCCAGTTTATTTGGGGTTGGCGCAACATGTCTTTTTTCTTGAACATAAAATATACATTTAATACCCAACTTATCCAAAGAAATATTTTCAGGTGTATAGATATCAATCTCTGATATCTCTAATGTTGTCTAGTCAGACAAAGGATCAAGTGACATTTGCAGCTATGGCGCGGCTCAGGGCCAGAGGGCTAACAGTAGACAGTGTATTAAATATGAGTGATGATGAACTGGGCAAGTTGATATACCCTGTTGGATTTTGGAAGGTAATGCTAAAGGCTATGTGTTTGAAAACCAATTATTCAAATAAACCTGCTGTATTGCTTCATACTTGGCTTGGAAGAGTATATTTTGACTTCAAAATTATTTACCCCCTATTACTAACAGGTAGCAAGGTATACCACATCAATAACTAGAAGACATTTTAAAATCAATGACGTTACTTCTATGTAGAATAAAACTATATTTCAGACCAAAGTGAAGTACATAAAGAAAACTACCCAGACCCTGAAAGAACAGTACAATGGAGACATACCAGACTCTGTGGACAAGCTGTGCAAGTTGACCGGTGTGGGGCCAAAGATGGCTCACATCTGTATGTTGGTTGCTTGGGATAAGGTTACTGGGATTGGTGAGTTCAAAACAGTATAAACGTTACAAAACTTTAATTCATTCCACTTTCTACTAGTAATGTAACCTTGACTGTTTTCCACAGGTGTAGACACTCATGTTCATAGAATCAGCAACAGAATAGGCTGGGTGAAGAAACCAACAAATACTCCTGAAGACACACGAAAATCATTGCAAACTTGGCTGCCTTTCGAACTTTGGAGTGAAGTAAATCACCTCCTGGTAGGATTTGGGCAAACCATCTGCTTACCTGTAGGCCCAATGTGCCATGAATGTTTGAATAGAGACATCTGTCCATCTAGTGGCTTTGGTCGAAAATCGCCAAAGAAAACTCCAGTGAAAAAAGAAGTTAAAAGTGAACCATCTGATGATGAGAATGAAGTTAAGCCACCTAAAAGTAGAAAAGTTACACCAAGGAAGGAATTAAACAATGAGAATATAAATGCTAAATCAAAGATTGGAAAGTTAACTGTAAAAACAGAAACTGTAGAGAAGGAAAATGAGAAGAAATCACCTCGCAAAAGAAAAGTTACACCTAAGAAAGCTAAACAAGTTAATCCTGAAGATGATATGGATGATTTTGAAATAAAAACTGATAAACTGTCTGTTAAACCAGCGCCTAGGAAGAAAGTAACACCAAACAAGAAAATCAATACTGAGGAAAATAATTCTCTAGATAATTTGGATGTTAAAACAGCTCCTAAGAAGAAAGTAACACCAAATAAGAAACCAAAAGCAGATGAAACTAAATCTCAAGATGATATGGATGATTTTGTAGCAAAAAATGACAAGTTACCTGTTAAACCTGCACCTAAGAAGAATGTTACACCAAACAAGAAACCAAAAGCAGAACTTAACTCTCAAGATAATTTCGATGTTAAAATGGCACCTAAGAAGAAAGTGACACCAAATAAAAAGGCGGAGGGTACTGATCAAAAGTCTGTAGATCCAGACAATATTGATGATGACAATGATAACCAACACAAGAATAAAAACAAAAGAGTTGTAAAAAAGAAAAATACACCTGAAAGTAGTATTGAAAATCTAGAATTTAAAGAACTTACTACTGGCACTAGAAACACTAAAAGTAGGGTAGAAGCAAATGTACTTTTAAGCACCGATGGAAACAATTCTATCAACAGTAAGCCTAAGAAATCACCAGTAACTCGTAAATATCCAAGAAATAATCAATGAAGCAGAAACTTCTAATGAATGATGGTGAGAACTGTGATAATGTGGTACAGAAAAAAACACGAACAAATAAGTGATATTGTTTTTTTTATTAAGTTTGCACAATGCATGTTGTTTATCTGTGCCTTTTTTTGTTTTTGTTATGTTTAAGATCAAGCCTTCAAACCAAGCCATCACTGCAGCTAATTTTTTCTTACAATTACAAATGTAAACATTAATCAAGCTAAGGAACTTTGAGATTAAAAATTATTATAAGTGATGTTTTTAAGGGAAACAAGGGAGGAGTGATTATTTAAAATACCTCATTAGATACTATTGTTGAATCTATTATGAATCCTAAGTATAGAATTAATCAATGTTTTCTTCTACCAGTTTTTTTCTTTGATTTATCTTTCCTTAAGTCAGGTTTAGGCTTTCCTCCTTTCCTTGGTTCAGGTTTCCCTTTCCCATGACCTTTCCTTGGATCAGATTTAGCTTTCATGTGTCCTTTCTTTTGTATTGACTTCTTTTTGTTCTGAATTCTGTCTAGTTTGCTCTTCATTTGGAATACTTTGCTCTTCTGTATTTTCTTAGTTGCTTGTTTCTTCAGCATGCTCTTTATTTCTTTCTTTGTTTTTATTTTTTCATCATCATCTTCCTCTGCTTCGGATTCCTCCTCCACACTTTCTTCATCTGACCCCATTCCAGAAATTGTTGTCTTTTCATTATTTTTTTTTTTGGTTTTCTCTTCTTTCTTAACATTTTCCTTAGGTTTATTCTCACCAATTACTAAATCTTTCTTCTGTAAAGTATCTGCTGAGAGTTCAACTATTTTAACATTGACATCCTCATCTTCATATTCATCCTGAAGGAGTTGCTCTATATCTGGAATGGGTCTGCTTGACACCACAAGCTTTTTGTAGGATTCCTTATTCTGAAACAAAAAGAATAAAGGTTACGAAGGAAGGGAAGCAGATGATATTAGTCAATGCAGCCTTCAGTTTTCTATGAAAGTTGCACCAAAACACTAAGTTAATAGGGATAAGGTTATAGATCATGCCTTGAAAACAACCAAGTTATGTTTTATAGGCTACAAACTCCAACATTAAAGATCTAAAGAAGAAGCTGTTTACAACGAACATACATTGTGCAATTCAACACAAGTTGTCTTCCATAATTCTACATTCAACTTACCTCCTGTTTTATACGTTTCTTCTCCACTTTCAAAAGCGCTTTCAGTTCCTCCTGTGCCTTCTTTTTTCTTTCTAACTTCCTTTTACGGAACCCACATAAGAAATCCCTAAAAAATAAAAAACATTGTTTAGCTTATCAAGCAAGTGGTGCACATGCTCATACTGAATCAGAAACAATAAATATATTACTTTCTCTTAGTTTCATCGAACACTAAGGTTACTTTCTTTTTGCCCTCTTTATTTTTTTTTCTTGCCATTTTTATCCAAGAAAATTAATATATTTTTAGATTTAGTACATGTATCGGCACTTAAGCAGCTCTTAACCTAAAATGGTGCTTTTTGACAATCAATACTACTGTCTGACTGACACTGACATATAAACTAAAAAAAATATTGAATGACATTGACAAGAACGTTTAGTTGATCGAGGAAATTCGCGAAATTATTCTCGGAGAAAAATATATAAATATTTTATTTTTATTCATCCGAAATCTTTTAACAAAATAAATAAAGATCGACACAAAACTTTCTAATTCTTATTATTCACAGGAGATTCTCTATTTAACAATAATGATGAATGCGAATGATTTTATTTTATTTAATTATTCTAGGTATTTACGGTTCCGAAAATCATCATAGTTTTGTCAAGTAACTTAAGTTCCAAAGACTTTTAATAAAATACTGTCCGAAGATAATTCATGTTTATGTACAGAGGCCAGCACATCAAGCTACCCCAATCTGTCAGATTTTCCCAATTGAATATGAACCTTATTCCTTTGTGCTAAAGTTGAAAATCTATCAAAGAAATTTGACAGATTGGGGTAGGTTGACCTGCTGGCGTCTGTACAAAATCTTAGTAATGTTACGATGTATCACCATTATCAACGTTTTCTCGTCTACTGCTAGAAACAGATATTTCCATTAAATTTCCACATCGAACGGTGATAAGATTATTATAATTAATTATAAAAAAATAACCCGTGCACTGTTTATCGCTCGATTTTTGGCACACAATCAAGAATTTTTGAAATCCTTGCAGGTGATTGGTGGAACAACGCAATTAGTTTTTTTTATAAGCTATTTTTCCACCAATCAGCGCACAAGTCCACAATAAAGTCGGACTCATCAGCAGCATGGCTGTCAGTATAAATTTGAAGCTTGAACGATGCGCTTCCTCTCGTCACGTTGGTTTTTTTTGTTTGTGCATTTTGACGAAAATGATATCGTGTGTGATTTTGTGTGGTATAAATTATGGAAACCCTTGGGTGCAGTGACCTGATATCTGGCTTGTTACGCAAGGTGAGTGTTGAAATGTGATTACAGTGTTTAAAACGAGAAGAAAAATGATATTCGTACATTTCCATTGCGAGCTGAGCAAAAATTGTGACACAGAAAAATCAATCGGGATCTCGCTACGTATGACTCTTTCGTCACGATATAATTTGGTTAATTCAAGGTCACTTTCAGAGGTCTTAAATGTGAGCACTAGTGCAATAATTGGAGTAAATTAATACGATTGCGTTACCACGGCCATATGTTAACATGCGTGAAAGGATAGTGTTTGAAACGTACCGTTACCGTTCTCGTCGACAATGTTTTGATCTACACGATCGTGTGATTTCCGACGAACGTGGTATTTGTATGCCAGCGATAGGGAAAGTTGGTAGGTATTCACATTTACGAGCAGGCCAGGCTATCGATGACATACAACTTAGCGAAATTATCTGGATGCGTGCATGTTTGAGATACCGCTTGAAATCGATAAAATGGTATTGATTTTTGTACACCTACCTACTCGCCTCCCTCCCACTGGGGAATGGAATGATGCCATGTAGATTATGTAGGATCTATTAAAATTTGTTGATATGTAGGTACAATGAAACTGTTTTGTTATAAGTCAGGGAAATATTGTGGCAAGTGTTATGCTAATTAAGTGTTTGTATTGCACCTTCTAATGCACTGTGGAATGGATGTAGCTTCAAGTTTTCCTAAGACGACCCACTGACCAAAAATTTAAAATGTTTACAAACATTAGTTTGTTTAACAAGATATTGATTTCAATTCCTAGTTAACTGTTTGTTTTAAAGCATGCAGTAGGTAAATAATGGTAACTAGAACCAGTTTAATTTTAAATGCATTATTTACTTCATAGGCAGAGGCACCAACAAATGTTCAGTTGACTGTTTCACAGTATTTTGTTTGCCAATGAAAATAGTCACTTTAATCTCGTGTATGTTTCCATTTTATTGATGTAGGAAATTGGCATTGTTGGAAGGTCACCTGCATAACAATTGACATTATAATAATACATCCAAGTTATAGTATTTTTGTTAAAGAACTACCTATCTGATAATACAAAGTAAATAAGTAATTTACATTCTCTAATAAATTGTAATGGTTTATTTGGTCCCATTCTATGAAACTACCATAATCACAAAGGTGAGAAATTAAAAAAAAGGCTGCTGTCTATAGGCTGAGCATTATTGTTAATCAATTTTGAGAAAACTTGATAGCCAAGGAATGCCAAGTGACTGCACCAGTCAATCAGTCATTCCATTTTCAGTGAATGAAGTTTATTGACGAATTATCAGAATAATTAGTTAAAACCCCAATTAAAGAATTTAAGAGACTTATTAAAAAAAATTTACACAACAAGTTGACAAAATCTGGGTCACAAATGTTTTTATTCATTATGGACTCCAGTAATATTGACCTGAAGACAAATAATTAGTAGATTATGTAATAAATTATAATAATAACTTATGAATTATTGCTTTTATCTATACAAGACAAAATTGGCACTGTTCATTTGAGATTGAAGTTTATCATTTAGTAATAAGAATCACATTACAACCTATGTGATACTGATTAAATAACTATGATATAACAGCACAGCCATATAACACAAATGTGTGTGTGTTAATTGATTTACTCCCAAATCTTTTCTGTCCGCCCGAGAGTGGAGGACATCCATTAGGATTTTCCACCCAGGAAAAAAAGGTCTTCACCAAAGGGCACACAAAGAATTAAAACTGAAAAGGGATATTTTTCATGTTTTGAACTTGTTACTCTGAAAAAAAAAGAACAACAGTTGTTTATTCAAACTAGGCTGAGAACCAGCACTTTTTGAACATCAAAATTACATAAGACAGTCTCCCAAAACGTCTGCCCTTCACCGCTTCCTAGTGCTTTAGCTAGGAAGAAAAAGTGATGCAAAAAAAGTCCCAGCAGCACAGATATCTGTTCAGTTAGAAGAAGTATATAAATAAATATAATAGGTACTTTCTCCAAAATTTTCTCAATTCTATAAAAATCTTTTGAGTTTGTATTGGATACTGCTATCTCACTTTATATATAAATTAATGTTCTTCTTAACAGATTTGATGATTTATCTCAACATAAGATCCAAAATTCCTTAATGATAAAATTATTAAGCTGTTTTTTTGGTACCAAAACTGATGCCTCTATTCTGCCTGCATCATGTTCAGTTGTCATTTATAATGCTTTTTTATCTCAAATTATTGTCGCCATAAGCATCTTTTGTCATGTTTTTTTTTTTCATTCAAAATAATCTCAAATGTAATATCATGGATAAAAAACAATGCACACAGTTAATTCTTATCTCCGGTCATTTACAGGGCGTGCCCCTCTGACGGCTAGATAGGCGTTGCACCCACAAGGCCTACTTGTTGAAACCTGTATCTTTCTTATCTACAACTAGAGTAACTATAAATCTGAAAAAATTGATTACTTGGTATTTGGTTTATTGGTCAACATAGAGAAATCAATTCACGACAAATGTTGGAAATTATGATCAAGAAATCCTAGTTTATTTTTTATTAGACTAATGTCTGAGCAATTAAATTGTTATTTGTCACTAAGAAAAGCATTAATGGCCAGTCCAAAACAGGCAACTAACTACTTACTGTTTGTTATATAAAGACAATCATCAAACCATTGTATGCAGATTCGAACTTTGATACAAAAAAAAATAGTTTGTGGGTGTTCATTTTAAAATTTTTATAGCAGCTAGCAGTAAAATGACCTTAGGGCGTTGTCGGGCGAAAGGGGACGAGTACAACTGTGTATAACTGGCTCAAGGGTACCTTAAGGGGAGTGTGGACTTGTCCTCGCGTTGCAATATCTCGTTTTAGAACTATTGTATTACAAAACTAAGGATAGCCTGTAAAAGTACAGTACAGTCAGACAAATATAATTACATAATGTATACAGACAGTAAACAGTACACGATTAAGACCTAGGTAGGTACTTTAAAAAACTATTGTGCTTGTTAGTCGAATTTTTACATGGCTAAACTAAACGAATATTGGCTGCATAGTAGCATACTTAATTACCTTAATCTTTGTTGGATTATAGATACTAATAGAAAACGTGTATCTACGATGTCGGAGCCATATTTGGCGAAAGAGATTTACAAAGTCAAGCATGATTGCAAATATCAGATAGCGGGATATTTGTTCTAACCGGCCCCTCGGTCACGAAGTTCGTGTTTACAAATTTCTAACTCATTTGCTTCGGACATTTTGAGCTAACCCAAGCCTGTCGAATTTGTTATTTTTTTCCGACGTAGGTTTTTGGCTTAGCTTCTGTCTCTCTGTCTACCTGAATGAATGATAAATATTAATAGGTATCGATGATCATATTGCATACCTAAGCACATTAGGAAAGCCTATACGATACATTTTTACGATTTCGTGAGAAGATAAAAACAGATACCTAACGCATTGTTTTTGAATCCTAGATCGTCTGGCACTCCATCCGTAGTCGTTCTGCTCTTATCCAAATTTAATTCTGAAACCCTCTGCTGACCCTCTTCAGCTGATCAAAATCAAAATATTTTATTTCACTTATGCCTACAAGGGCACTTATGAAACGTCACAAGCTAGGTGCACAAACTCCACGGTTACTCTTTTAAAAATAATTGGCTTTTACAATGTTTTCTAATTACAGTAGGTATGGGAGGACAGCATAGGCCTGTCAACAAGTACCAAGCACTTGATAAAATAAAAAATCACGCTTCATCACGTTTTCTTCCACTCAACCCAATTCTAGTTATATCATCTTTTACACAATCCATCGTTTCCCCCGTCTTCTCCAAGGTTCCAACTCATAACGCCTAACAAATTCATACTCGAAACTTTCCCTACGACATGTGCCTCAGTTCGTCGCTCTTCGTAATTCACCTATCTACGACAAAATACCTCTAACATCAGCTGCCCCCCCTTAAGTAAAGGCGGCATGGTATTTTTAGTATGCTGTGCTTTTTCGTCTTGGCACTGTACACCTCAGCCAGGTCATCGCGGGGTCTACCTCGACTATGTCAAGGCGTCTATTTCCGACACACCTCCTGCTAGTCAGACAAGTAGACATCACTCGCGAGTTTCGTGAGATGTGGCTGATCTTATCCTATTATGAGATAATAGAATTCTATTCTATTCTTTTTACTTCATTGCCAGCATAAATCATTCTCAGACAGTTGGCGAAATAATTATGATCACTGTTAGACATAGGTCTCTCCCAAACATTGTCACAATGACTAGTCCTGAGTTTCTGTCAGTGCGGATTCGAGAAATAAAGGCACTTGATCCTCGCATGTCAGAAAAGTTCCCATCACCTATCTATAGTATTGTAAAAGCTATTCAGTCACCCATATAGGTACTTATTGAATGTGTATCATACCTATTACAGAAGGTGACTTTGTCTGGGGGTCGGCTCTCGAACAACAGTTCAACGCACATAGGCACGTAAATGCGTAGTAGCTCTTTGACTTTTTATTCACATTCATTCTAAACGAGTAGGCGCTTGTTGACTTCCAAATGCGTGATGATGACATTATGGAGATCTGCCGAAGTCGTCTTATCAACGTTTATTTATAAAAATAAAAACATAATCATGTCTAAATAACAACCTACGATCACGAATGAGATCATCATAAATAATCATGGGTTGTAGTCGGATGATATCGTTTACAAGTAGTCAGTTCTAAAAACTTTCAGTGTCGCCCTCGTATTCATGTAAGGGTCAGTTCACACCGAGACGCGACGCGACGCGACGATACTGGAAGAGGCCAGTGATTTCGCGCCGCTCTCGCACGCCGCGCGTACCGGCGAAGTACCGCTGCGTGACTGCGTCGCGATGCGTCGCTCTACGCCGCAAGGCGTCACAAGGCGCAGCGCTGCACGGCGCAACGTATTTTGATCTCTCACAATGCAATGTGTACCTTTTCGTGTAGAAAATAAATTATATTTTGAGTCACTCTTTTAAAGTGTGCGCGCAGGGTCGCGTCGCGTCGCGTCTCGGTGTGAACTGACCCTAATCCTTCTAATCGGTGCCCTGCTGATGACGAATTACCTATTGATTTCATTTACATAAAACATAATAAATGATTAGCTGAGATATGAGTAAGACCCGACCAGGACCCGACTGTGAATCATCTTCAAGAAGATTGTTGCTGGTTTATCGATCCTTAGAAGAACACCGTATAACATCTTTAGAATCTTAGCAAGCGAATATAAATACGTCGCCATGTAAAGGACTTCTAAAAGCTCCATTTTCAATCTACGGCGTGGTTGCCTTGCTGATTCCAGTCTTCTACTGCAAAGTAAACACTTACATGAAAGATCTTCAGCGCTGCTATACTGCGAAATTGAAAACATGAGTACAGTCTGATTCAAAGTTAATGGAGCCTCGGAACATGACGCGAGTCGCTGCGGACCAACAAACTCACCTGCAGCGGGGGTGAGGGATCAGGTACTACCTACCATAGATATACATAAGAAAGAAGTTGAATGTTTTTTATACTTCGTTGGCTTCTTCACTCCAGAGCCGCCATAAAGTTTGAATCGGGTTGTAACAAAGACTAATTCTCTACTATGGGTTGTAAGCATCTCGGATAGCTAGTGAAAGATGACCAATATAATGACTTGCACTATATTATAATTTAATGGTTAATCTAACTTTATATCTTATTCTGTACATTATATGAAAAAGCATTGTACACACGGCTACACATCAAGCTATACATTTCCAGTTTAGCTGACCTCGCATTGTATAGGTTTTTCGTACAATCAGAAGTCAGCTTATACTGGTTATGTATAGCTTGATGTGTAGCCGTGCGTACCTATGTTACGTTAATGAAACGGAAGTTAATTTATCTATCTATACTTATAATAAATCTGTAGAGAGGTCAATTCTGTACATGAAATATATTTCCAAAATAACTATCAGCGGGTGATTAGTGATCGATACTGACGCCAAAAATGCAATCAGTAAAATTTTTGTCTGTCTGTCTGTCTGTCTGTCTGTCTGTATATTCGTTATAGAAACAAAAACCACTCGACGGATTTCAACGAAACTTGGTACAATTGTTTTTCATACTCCTGGGCAGGTTATAGTATACTTTTCATCACGCTACGATCAATAGGAGCAGAGCAGTGAAGGGAAATGTTGGGAAAACAGGATTTCTTTTTAGGTGAAGTAGTAATAGCTTAGTAGTAGTTAGTTAGTAGTAGGCGTAGGTACTTTTATTAATTATAGGTATAGGTATTATTAATTATAGTAGTTATAGGTATTTAGTTTTAAGTGAAGTAGGTTTTATTATATATTATTTTATATATTAGACGTAGTTATATATTTTTAGTTATTCAAGACCCAAGCGGACGCCGGCGTCCGCCCGCTATTGTCTTGCAAAAGGCGTTGAATGAGAAATACGCGTTCTCAAGAATCGGCAGAGGAAAGAGCACATCGGTTAAACTCTATGAGAGTTAGTGCCTCAATTTCCGGAAGTCATTATTCCATACGGACGAAGTCGCTGGCAAAAGCTAGTATCAGATATTATTATTGTTTGGATGACGCAAAACAGGACTTTTTGACGCCGTTTTAAAACATACCATTGTTTTACATCGTGACTAAGCTTTAAAATGCGCAATATTTGTTATACAAGGGAAAAGGCGTGGACCTAAAGGACGTCAAGTTATATTTACAGACTGATGTTGTTGTTGAGTCAATTACTGTGACATTATTTATAGCCAAGGTACTTGGCAGGCAGGAGAATGTTGACTTAATCGATTGGATAAGGTAGGAGAATGATGACTTAATCGATTGGATAACAACGTGTTTGCTGTAGGTCTAGTGGATCTTTGGCAGTCGTTACTGGTCATCAGAAGCCCGAAAGTCTGACAACCAGTCTTACCAAGGGGTTGCGTATAGTAATACGAAAACTGCGACGGACTGTCTATCTGACCTCCACAACCCAGTTATTGAATACAGTAACTGGGTAGTGGAGGTCAGATAGGCAGTCGCTCCATGTAAAATACTGGTACTCAGCTGTCCGGTTAGACTGGAAGCCGACCCCAACATAGTTGGGAAAAGGCTAGGCAGATGATGATGATGATGGTTGTCGCTATCTGGCATTTCAGTTGACACAGAGAATCTTCTCACCAGTTTCTATGGCAACACTCATAAAGTAACAAAGAGTCTAAGCCTGTATCGAAAGATTTCGCGTATGGAATTCGTATCTCTTCGCATCCGGCCAATATATCTTCGTAAGTAATATTATTTTGGTCCTCGCTTATAAAATAAAGTATATTATTAAAGGCCTGAATTGGAGCGTGGGATAACTAGGCGTCTAGTCATAAAGAAATATATATTAGTGGTGGTTTTGAATGCCTCTATTTTAGTGCTATTTAAGTGCTGAAATAACAGATGCATTTCAATATAACAGGAAGACTAGGCGAGGATTCGATAAAGCTTTTAGATTTAAATCCAAAACATCCTGATATTTCAATAGACGATCTATTTCCGTTATTCTTTCAGTATCATGTGAAATTTTGCTGAGTAGTGTTTTTGTTTTTGCCGTGCAACAAGATTAGGCTGCACACCAGAGTCATAAATATACTAATTTAGATGACATAAATACCAGCTATAAAAGAGTTTTATTCAAACTAGGTGAATCCAGTCCAAGTGCGATAATAGGAGCGATAAATGATCGACACAAGTAGGTCGAATGCAACGTGTTAAGCCCACGATAACACGACCCCAAAATCTGTGTTGACATTTTTGGAACTGATTATCTCTGAAATCTTCTGGCAACATTTATCGAACTGTTTATAAGGTAAACATTCAAAACCCGGGCTTTGCCCACGTAGAGGTCGGAAATAATTTCCCTTGATCGTACTTCCGGGATAAAAAGTATCCTTTATCCTAACCTAGATCATGGTCTACTTGTGTGTCAAAGTTCATCGAAATCCAATCAGTCGTTAAAGCTTGAAAAGGTAACAGACAGACAGTTACTTTCGCATTTAGGAAATGTGTATTTATCGTAGGGATTGCTCAGAATTCAGGTTCTAAATATTGATTTGCTGGTAAAAACTAACGAAGTCAAATGTTGAGGTTCAACAGATCATTTAATAAATTATTTGCTTTGTACCCATTTAGATCTCAAGTCTTTTGTCGGTGAAGTCGACAACCACACCATTATTTTCATAATATTGAACTTGGCTCCGATTTATGTTTTTGGTGGGATATCATTACTTTTTGTAAATTTTATTAATATTCAATAGTGATCTATTTAAATATAAAAAAACAATTCTTGCGTTTATGCTGTATACTTATTTTTTAGTATTATTCTCTACGTTTTCTTGAATGTTTGAAATATTAGAGCTCATTGCCCATTCAATTAATTTGCAATTTTTTTTTACACATTTTTTGCTTATAAATGCTTAAATTGGCTAAGTAATAATGACGATTTTTGGACGTTAATATCTATATTAACCATTTAATTAAACTGTGTTTATAAAATTTGGGGTAGTAGTTTATCTAGTACTTACTCTTTAAATAGTTTTTGAGTTATGAAGGGGTCAAAAGTGGCTCCAAATGGATCGTGTAATAAATATTACACACGGGTGCTGCTCGCCATTTCTCTTTTCTTGGCTTGACACGCTCCCGCGTGTGTAGATTCACATTCATTATTACCGTAAGCGATAAGGTATTAAAATAAGAGTTGATCGACTTCTGAAGTCTATCTACGTTGGTTTATTTTTAACATCATCACGTCTAGATGTATTTTCGTACGTCCACTACTGTTCACCAGTGACATTGTTAGGAGGCAGACCGTGTTTGCGTCCGGCAGTGCAGTACACAGACTGGAAGTGCGGAACCGTCAGCCGATCGATTCTGTAAAAATCTCACCGCTAAGTTATCAACTTAGGTGAAGTGAGCGTGAAGTGAGCTGTAAATAGGGGCAATCCCTAACATCAGGTGGAATGACAGTTCACTTCACCTTAGGCTGCTATCCCACTGGCGTTTTACGAGCGTTGACGTCAATGTCGCGTCTGCGCAACGTAGACGCTGCGCAGACGTTCGAGAGACGCCGACGCTCGTAAAAGCCAGTGGGATAGCGGCCTTAGTTTTCACGGTGAGATTTTTACAGAATAGCACTGTTGGACGCGAAATGACTACCACCCTGCTTACGCGGTCGCGCGGAGACTGTCGGGTCATTCATAGAATAAGGAGTAAAGGTTTTATGTAAAATGTGTCAAGCAGTTTTAAAATTATAATAATTACCTAAAATAAAAAAATCTCGCTCGCACGATACTGCTGGCGGACTGAGTGAGAGCGAGACAGAGTGCGGTGCCAGGCGGCAGGCAGCGCCAATAGTTTAGGTATTTGCTTTTTACGGTGAAAATAATGGTAATTAAAAAAAAGTAAATAACATAAGACCTGCTTTATAGTTAGTTCGGTAAATATACAAAGTTTCATGATCTAATTTGAAGTATTTTTTGAATACCAGCGGTTTATTCTTCGGTTTGGAGGTAACTTTGGAATTTTTTTCTATCGAGAAAATTTTATGAAATCGTGTTTTCGTCTAACATAAGATCTAATCCTCAACTTTACCATAGGTATATTTATTTCAACATTAATGCTGCAGTATTTTCGACATAACGGAGGATCATGCTAAGCCATTTGAGGTAGTATAGGGCCTTAAATATAATTATGTTAGTTCAGAACTTATCTACGAGCAATACGGGCAAAGCTTGTGACGCGGAGGCAGTATGCACACGGTACGCACTCAAGACATGATCCTAAAGGCCTGCGCAGACGACAGACTTTTCTCCGCAGCGGAGAAAAAAGTACGCTCCGCGAATAAAAAGTCCGCCGCGGATTTACCGCGAACTCAACGCACACGGTGTGCGTTCATTTGTTGCCCGGAAATACGTGCATACGTACGTCACTCTCGAGCGCACAACGGGACTAAAGTCCGCCATGTGCGTTGCTTCAATGTTTCGCCTAGTCACACGAGTTCTATTTTTTTCGGGGACTCCCCCGTACTTTTGTCCGGTCCGCTCTCTGCATGTCCTCGGTTATTCGGGGGACTTTTTGTATGCGGTACTTTTAATCCCTCGTTTGCGTTACTCGATACAGTTGAAAGCGATCTATTTTAGCGGACAAAAAGTCCGCGGACAAAAATCCGTCGTCTGCGCAGGCCTTAATCCTTATTCCCATCGTTTGGAACAACTCCACATATTTGCACACTACAGTCGGGCCGTCGAGAGAATACATTCCTACCAGCTGTCAGTGTAAGTAGCTAATAAAGATCAAATTCGCAAAACAAGTATTCCTTTGTATAAAACTGACGGGTGTCAAGAACGCATTCTCTCGTCGCCGTCGTCGGCCGGACTGTAGGTGGGATTTGTTTATGAAGCTAAAAGCAAATGCTTATTGTGAAATAGAGATAGCATTCATGATTATTGATTCCGAAAATTGGTGAAATCACTTTATCCGCTGAAGTTCTGAGTTGTATAAAACCGAAAAACGAGTTGGTATTTTATATTTAACTGAGACTTTCGTTTAGACTATCGAGCACGAAACAGAAAGGTTCAGCTTTATTGAAAACATAGAGAAGAGTAGGACAGTTGACGCATATAAAACTTTATTAGACACATTCGTTTTATTTGATGTGTCACACAATAATATTTGTTACAGTAAATTATTGTGTCATATTTCGGGGACTTAGTGCATCACCCTAAACCCTAACTGCGTAACACACTATCAATCTGATACATTTTGAAGGATATTGCTAATCCATTGCTTCATATGTTCGAAAAATTTGTCTGCTCAACAACGTAAATAACGCAATGAATGTTGTTGAACTGTCAAAATGAAAGCGAATGCTACTGATAGTATGTTACACAATTACCCCACTGGACATACGGAAATTAAAAGAGGGCCGATCGATCCAGGTTCAGTTCGGCCACGAATATACAAATAGGTCATGTTTCAAGTCTGGACTGGCATTAATGCTTTGATTAGCATAGAGCGCACATCATCGCAGCGCCAGAAAATCGTTATCGCGCTGAATTGTTAGTAGTTTTTTTTAAAGTGTCTCTTGTTTGTTTCAGGAGTGGAATTACAAATTGGGTTGATTAACAAACAACATGACGTCCCGGTGAGTTAACCTCATTTATTATTTGCACATTGACATTATACACACAGTACACACACATACACACCCAGTTACTCTGTTATCATATAAATAATGCATATTTGGTTACCTTGAGAGTCCTGAAAGCGATGTAACAGTCGATGTAGAAAAATTCGTACTTTTGTGAAGTGACAACTTGACAAGCAAGCGTGCATTTGTTGAAACTTGCAGTCGTTAAAACTGACATTATTGATAGCGAATTAGTCACGGAGTAGTTATTTCTTGTAAATAATTATGGTCTAAGTAGTTACGGCATTAGGCGTCAGGGTAGCCCGCGAAATTCAAATTTTCTTACGTTTTTTGCAATTTGCAGGCCGGTATTAGGTTGTATGTTGATCTACATATAGTTCGCGGCCGTAACAAATACTTATTTATAGAATTTTGTAACATAAAAATCATCAATACAGCTCTATATAAGTTCATGAAATCATGACATTTGAGGCCAATTCTAACTTACTGAGTTGTATTATTATTATGTAACCTACAAATTGCGAAAAACGTATGTTTGAATTTCGCAGGCTACGTTAGCGCATCCCCCTTGATAGTTATAATATATTTTTAATGTTGTAAGTAATAGTCATGTCATTTAAATATGATGTAAGGTAATTTATTTTTCTGTTTTCCTTTTTTCCCTTCTTAGTTAGTTTTAATCATGATCTGGCAGTTTGAGTAATTTACACGGCCTACCCAAATGTCCTTTTTTTGGTATTGTTATGTTCTTCGAATCGTTGAGCTAAGCGCCTCAAGTTCTGAGTTAAGCTGCACGATTTTTGACAAATGCGTGCACTGGCTGGACAGGTCCACTCAATCTGTATGGTTCTTTCCTCATAAGACCATTTCAGACACCAATCTACATGGTCTTCACACGATCTAATCAAGATTATATCTAAACTTTAATAGAGATTATGATCTCTGAATTTGTTTCGGCCTTTCTTCTCAGAGTAGAGTAGTCAGATAGGAAACGACGACCTCATCTAGTTTAAAAAAAATATGATTGACGTGTAAAAGTGTTTGCACAAACCTATTTACAGAAAATAAATCATTTTAGTGAATGGATTATCAAAATTGGTTCATTAGTTTTTGAGAAAATCGCGGACATTCATACATACGGGTCGAATACAGAACCTCCTTTTTTGAAGTCGGTTAATAAAAACAATATTTTTTTTATTCAGTAGTGTCCTTTTGCCACCGATATACATACTATTACCATTTCATTTATGTTGTTTGACTTTCAAGATGACCTAAATTGATTCCGACTGCATTATCATATTTATCATAAACGAATGTTCTTATGTGAGATAAATAATTTCAAATCGAAAGTCGTGATCATTTGTAATACCGCAGAACACGAATTTATAGCTGCCGGAAAGTAAATGTACGATGATTTCTAGAGATGGGCTGAGCACAGCCGAGTTTTACCGAGTATTGGTATTGTGTTTACCGAGGAGAGTACTCGTACTCTGCCGGGTAACTCGGCTTAGTTGACGCAGGTATTGGGAACGTACCGCTTCAAATATTATAGAAATAAAGAATGCCATGCAAGTTTTTGACATTGCTACAAGGAATTAGCATCTACAGCGCCGTAAAAACGTGAATATCCGAAAAGTACCGTACTACGACGAGACACTGATTATTTAGTAACTAGCTTCTGCCCGCGACTTCGTCCGCGTAATTTATTTTTGTTTCCCCGACCCACCCCGTCGCAACGTGTCGCCGGCCTGCGCTATTACTTCGTTTTCGCTTGGCGAAAACTTCAGACTTTTTTTCTTTTTGCTCAACTCCTGAGGGTCCTAGCGTCAAGTTTAATAGAATATAGCCTTCCTCAAGAACTGGGCTATCAAACGCAAAAATATTTTTATATATGCGACCTATACTTCCAGAGATTTAGAGCTTTCAAACCGTGTTTCAAACAAACAAACTCTTCATCTTTATTATTAGTATTATTTTAAAACTCTGATATCTCCTAAGATATACATTGAAATCAAATGATGTCAGAGGCAATTTTGTTCAAAATTAAATACATGTGATGAATAATGTATTTATTTGGATTTGGAAGGATTAATACTATGTTTATAAAAACACCTTCGCAAATAATGCATTATTTTAGAACAAATTTGGTTAGCATAAAAGAGGTTATAGTGAGCTAACCTTAAAAGATAGACGTATGCTGTCCCGGACTTTTTTTTAAAGCTTTTAAAGGGAAACAATTCTGTCATATATGATTTTTGCGAAACTTTAACCGTTTACGCAGCGCACGCAGCGGAAGCTCTCAATAAGAAAAAAATCCCCCGATTTTGAAACATTCTTCATTGGTGCTCCGCTCCTATTGGTTTTAGCGTGATGATATATAGCCTATAGCCTTCCTCGATGAATGGGCTATCTAACACTGAAAAAGTTTTTCAAATCGGACCAGTAGTTCCTGAGATTAGCGCGTTCAAACAAACAAACAAACAAACAAACAAACAAACTCTTCAGCTTTATAATATTAGTTTAGTAATATGTTCGTTTTTTTCACGTAATATTTCTGAAAATGACTGACTAATCTACATTAATATTGGAAAGAGGTCAGGTCATAAGTTTGTGAGTTCTTTTCGACTACATACCTCGGCAGTCAAACCGAGTAATTCGACCGGTAACGAGTACTACTACAAAATGGCCAAGTATGCATGAACTTATTAAATCATTAGAGATACGTTAGGTACTCGTTTATTATTCGGTAAATGAGTAATAAACGAATAGTCGGCGCATCTCTAGTGATTTCATAAGTTCTTGTGATAATTTCCATTAGTAGTTTAAAACGAATGCAATGCTTTCTCATCTGATACCTGTTTTAGCTTCAGACTTTAATTCGACTACCTAATACCTACGGTGGAGACGGGTCTTATGTAAAGTTGCTTAGCTAGACTGCATTAGAATTAGCGTATTTTATTGACTTACATGTGCTCACGTGATTTATAGCGAGCAGGCGAACTAGGTAGGTACAGTCAACAAAACCGCTCTAGGTGTACACCTAGCGGTTTTGTTGACTGTGAAAAATGCAATGGAAATATTAATATTTCTACCTGTACAGGTATTTATTATATTTAGTATTGCATTTTTATTGTGCGCTTTATAACTACTTTATAAGCTAGAAAAACTTAAATAAAACAGTGATTTTGAGAGGCAAATTAAATGTTTACCATACTGGCACACTACGACAATTTGCCGTATTGTAGCTATTTCCTGCAACTGTCAAAGAATGACAGTTGTGATTTGAAAATACGGGCAATTTATGTTGGTCGGTATAGGTAGTCAATTTGCTAAAAAATAACTTCCCTGACCATACATAAGACTTGACAAGTAGTTTTAACTTGCAAGTTAGCAACATATTATACACTTAGACTGTTTCTAGTTTTAATTTAAGTTCTCACATGGCAGCTGTGCTCTAGCCTGTTCCTAGCCGTATTCATACATAAATGTAGGTACTATTACACATGTTACATAACGACTGTACCTGTTATTGTATGAAACCAAACCATTTCTTATGCAATACGAGGTTTTACGACATTATTTTACGATCACACGCGTGTAGAACCAATAAAACATTGGCGGTTAATAAATTGAGTCCAATTTACCCAGTTTGATTAGATTAGAAGCAATTGATCCCGCCAATGGCATAAAAATGTAAAAAAGGAGTCAAGTTCGGTAAGATTGGAGCCAAAAGGCGAACTATGGACTGTCAGGTGCAAGAAAAAAATTAACAGAATTCACAATATAGCACTACAAGGTTCTTGTGACGCGTGGCCAAAATCAGAACGAATGCCGCCGTCAATACCATTTCGCAAAAAAAAAAAAGTTTAAAATTGTTTATTAACAACTCCGCCCTGTAAATGTCATTCAAGCGCCAATGGTAAAAAAATAAATTATGAACGCCGAGTGCTGGTCTCTCATTTTTACCTACATGAACATTTCGAAAAAATATTTTTTCTTCGTCTTTTCTTCCTCATCTCGGGTGTTAATCAGGTGACCTTATATAATAATATTGCGATTCTATGTTCAACAAACGATAAAAAATTATGTTGACGTAAAATAAACTAACTCCTGTACAAACTCAGACGGTAGATAAATGGTGCATCTATGCGTAATTGTGTTGTAAGTAGAGTTGATACAGATGTTGTTCTGTATTCGTATGTAAAGTAATGTGTACAATTGTACATATAATATTATTTTTATTTTATAAACAATGCCTCGTAATGTAATGTTTTGTTGACAAAGATACGTTTTTTTGGGAAATTGATGACCGTAACAATTGCAACGGTATTTCTGCTATCATACCGTTTTGTACACATGGTTCTGTTATTGCTTAGGAACCTGCCAATCGATTCTGTAATCATCTCACCGTGAAAACTTAGGTGAGTGAGCGTGGAGTGAGCTGTCAGTGTCATCCTGATGCTAGGGATTGATGCTCTTGACAGCTCACTCTAAGCTCACTTCACCTAATTTTTCACGGTGAGATTTTTTTGAGAATCGCACTTCTGTAATTATCAAGTTATGGAACTTATCGAAGTTCTATTAGTACTTAATTAGTATCCGTAGGACGAAGCACCATCAAAACATCTTATCGATTGCATATCGATAAAGCTTTGGTGTAGCCACATTTAAAAACTGTTATTAAATAACAAACTTCTGAATTTATTCCTCTTGGGCTTCTTATTTTAATGTGGGTACAGTCAATACAACCAATCACTCCAGGAAAATGAGCTAGTTCAAAAAAGTATGTGATTGTAAATTATACCAAACATTTATTACTTCGACGCCACACAGTTCTGACACGAACTCCGTTCATTAGTACTTATTGAATTTCTGATTTTCATCATCTACTTTTGCTGTTGACTGTACCTAGGTGTTTTTTAAGTCGGTTTTTTTTGTAAAAAAAGTTTTTACTTTTCACTTTTTAGTTGTACCTACCCCACACAAATTCAATTAACACCACTTGATATGTAAATATCAGTTAAAACATCATCAATATAAACTAAATGGAAAAGAATTGCCAGAGATGCAGTACAATTATACATACATAACTTTTATACATATAACTTCGTACATAAGAATAATTACCTGATGTATTATTTACCTTCCTGAAAGTATGTACATAATTTTAGTGAAAGAAATTTCAAAATCTGTTCATTAGTTTTTGAGAAAATCGCGGACATACAAATGTAGATACATACATACGGGTCGAATACAGAACCTCTTTTTTTTTAAGTCTGTTAAAAATAAACCTTCACTCGAGAGTGAAGCGTCCGATATCGCCTTAAGTAACGTTTATCAATGAAGTTAATTCATTGTTCTTGTTTAGGTTAGACCGCCTGTTCGTCCTCCTAGAGGCGGGCGCGGGCCCAGCCACCAGACGCGCTGCAGCCCGCCAGCTCGGAGAGGTTCAAAGGGCCCACCCTGAGGAACTGCACCGACTGCTCGGCAGGCTCACGACGCATCTGCGGTCGCCGGCCTGGGAGACCAGGACTGCTGCTGCACAGGTGATTATCTCAATTTTATAATTTTATTTTATTTATTTAGGAAAATAAACAGTTACACACTACAGTAATATACAAACAATTCATACAGAGGGAGCAAGTGTATAACCCACGAGATTTTCCACGGATTATAAGAAAAAGAATTTTTAATGTACGTAGTGCGACTGCAATGAATACTTATATAATATTATCTATACTTATAATAAATCTGTAGAGAGGTCAATTCTGTACATGAAATATATTTCCAAAATAACTATCAGCGGGTGATTAGTGATCGTTACTGACGCCAAAAATGCAATCAGTAAAATTTTTGTCTGTCTGTCTGTCTGTATGTTCGTTATAGAAACAAAAACCACTCGACGGATTTCAACGATACTTGGTACAATTGTTCTTCATACTCCTGGGCAGGTTATAGTATACTTTTCATCACGCTACGATCAATAGGAGCAGAGCAGTGAAGGAAAATGTTGGGAAAACAGGATTTCTTTTTAGGTGAAGTAGTAATAGGTTAGTAGTAGTTAGTTAGTAGTAGGTAAGTTTTGGTTAATTTATGTTCAGTTTTTTTTTAATATTAAGTAGGTAAAAGCGTAGGTACTTTTATTAATTATAGGTATAGGTATTATTAATTATAGTAGTTATAGGTATTTAGTTTTAAGTGAAGTAGATTTTATTATATATTATTTTATATATTAGACGTAGTTATATATTTTTAGTTATTCAAGCCCCAAGCGGACGCCGGCGTCCGCCCGCTATTGTCTTAAAAAACGCGTTGAATGAGAAATACGCGTTCTCAAGAATCGGCAGAAGAAAGAGCACATCGGTTAAACTCTATGAGAGTTAGTGCCTCAATTTCCGGAAGTCATTATTCCACGCGGACGAAGTCGCTGGCAAAAGCTAGTCGTAAATAATGTGCTAAAATAAGTACTTAACTAAAACTAAATAGGCATGCAAATACAAATACAAAGAAAAAAAGAAAGAAACATCATCATTATGTTAATAAAAACAAATCATTAAATTTGAATTTCTGAAATTTTTTGTTGATTAGATTTCGGAATTTACAAGTTACAAGTATGCACAGCGAAGATATCAATATTGTTAAAAATGTTATTATATTGAGCAGTAAGGCGACGAAGGGTGCGCGCAAGCCAGCATATAATAAATATAATGAAATATATAATGCTTGTATATGCAGTCCGCCACAAAAGTATAATCAGCCTATAATGTTCTCACTGCTGGTACACATGCCTCTTCTCTGTGAGAGGGAGCGGGCCGTAATCCACCACGCGGGCCCAGTGCGGGTTGGTCGATGTCAGATGTCTTCGCATTTTCGGGTCTGGGACATGTCGGCGTCCTCACGATGTTTCCTTCGCCGTTTTGAGTGGTGATGAAATAATTCACACAAAGCAAAGTGCCTGCTGAGCCCCTGGGAGCAGTGGTGGCCCAGTGGCAACGGCCGCGACTCACGAGTTGTAGATCGCAGGTTCGAACCCCGTCAGGCGCTTTACTTTGTGTAAATTATTTCATCACCATTGCCTGCTTGGGTTCGAACTTACGACCTCCAATTCTGTAAGTCTCGGCCACGGAATAGAAAAAACAGTGGAAGTGCCCTTAGACTTCCTTAATACGGGAACCAGTGTCGCCAAATTCACACATTTGCAAATTAAAATGTACATTGCAATACACAGAAAACGGTGATTTAATTGGTTACAAATTATAAATGCAACTTTGGCGAAAAGTTTATTTATTGTTGTTCAAAATTAAGTGTTATTACAACCTCTGAAGGTTGTTTTTATTTTACATGTCAAAATCAATGAAGACCGTTTTCCCATCTAACAATCAAATTCGAGCAATCAACAACAAGTTCAGCTACTCAACGCTAGAGGGCGCTGTAACCAATTTACTCTATTTAGCACGCTAATGTCATTGAAATAGTTGTCATATTCGTATGCACCTGTTATCTATTTTTCTACCCAGCAAGGGATGAGGACAAGATATCGATAAATAATTTAATGTCGATATTTGTACAATGTAATAATTAAAATCTTTTATCATATGTAGTGGACCAAAGTCCGTTAAGTATGAAAGGTAAAATGGTTAGGGGGAATGCTACAGGTAGCCCGCGAAATTCAAATATTCTTACGTTTTTTGCAACTTGCAAGTAAGTATTAGGATGTAGGTATGTTGATCAAGAACAATCCGTAACAAGTAACAAGTGATCCGTAACAAGTATGTGTTTAAGAGCAGGTAATCCTAAATACGACAATTTCATGATGTTAGGATTATCTGGTCTTAAAGAGTTGTATTGATGAATTTAATGATTATAATTCTGTAAATACATCCTTGTTACGGCCGCGAATCAGTTTTTGATCACCATATAACCTAATACTGACTTGCAAATTGCAAAAGAAAATAAGAAAATTTAGATTTCGCGGGCTAACAGGAGCCGAACTCAAAATCGAATCATTTATTTCAATTAATCGAGAAGAACGACAACGAGTACATAATATGTCATGGTAAGGTATAAGGTTTCACTATATTCGACTTTGGACCTCGTATCATTTACGCATAATTTGATACACATTTCTCGTACTTTTATTTATTTAAGTACAGTAAAATTAGTTTAAAAATACACATTTTATTATTTTATCGATACCGAACTATTTGAATGTGTCCCATCCCTAATCGAGTAGCGTCGAAGTTTCTAGAATGTATACGATGATATTCAAGACAGCGAGCAAGTTGATTTAGACTTTGATCAATGGACATAAAGTAGTTTTTAGTTCGCAACAAAGTAATAAATATGCTTTTGTCAAAAAAAACAACTATATTGAAATAAATCATAGTTTTATAGTTACTGGTGATACGATACACCTCCGCAAGATACATTCTTTGTCCTGCTATCATTTTTGCATGTAAAAATTGCACAATAAGGCCTGTTTGTAATATTTTTCGTTACGTTCGAGACGTCGTATCGCAGCAAGTAGCTAATCGCGACTGAGCCGGTGTTGCGGACCTCCGCATAATTGTGACACACGCGCGATAGCTGCGTGGCACTTCCACTGTTTTTCTCTATTCCGTGGTCTCGGCCCTTACCACTGTGCCTCAACTCCTCCGCCAGAAAAGGAAATGATCGCTTTGTTATCACAAAATCTTATTATTGTTTCAAAATCATTTCTAGTTTCACAGTATTTTCTACTCTTCGCAAATTTATTACAAAAAAAAATCATAAATATTTTCTGTAACTTTGGATGTTGTTAATCTACGTTTGTTACTCTTAATATCCCACTAGTTGAGCTGTTCAAAACAAGGAAGAAGTTAAATTCCAGACTTGCAGAAATATCTTCGTATAACTTTCAGCCTCACTTTTCCTTTCAGTGTGAGTAAAAATGATTACTCATAAGATTTACTTCGTAAATAGTCTGTGCAAAGATTAGCAGACAGATAAAATTTGAATACAAATCCTTTGTTATCAACACGTGGAACCTACTAAACGTTTATTTTTGTTTCAAAGTTGATTAAATTTAAATGTCATGGGAATTAGCTGTAAACGTAATTAACATAAAACAGCTATTTAAAGCACACATGACACATAGAAATTTATACGGGCCGCACGCAAAGTATTGTCATTGTCACTTCTGAATAATCTTGCGTATTTGACCTCGTACTATCAACTGCACTACAAAGTCTTAGCAGTAAGTGAGATTGGGTTAGTTCAAGTGTTACAGTTGACGTGCCGTTGACCGTACCGTAACCAGAAATGTTTATTAGTAATTCGACTACAATTCAGTTATCCAACAAAGCCTATATGTATATTGTTTATTGCCTGTTTTCACACGTTTCAACACTAGACGACACCTAAGTGAATGCCTAGAAAGCGATTGTCAACCATTAGGACGATCCAATATTTCGCTGAAATTATTTTTCACCATACCATAACCATTAAAATATTTTTGGACGTGGGATTCCGGGGTTGATAAAAAACTTCAGAATATTCTTATGTTTTACAAACCAGCGAAATATCGGTTCGTCCTAATGGCTCGAACACAGGGGAACATCATAGCATAATATTTTAAATGATTTTTTTACACACGAGATTCGGAGAAACCTGCATCCAAAAATAATTTCAATGGTTTTTCCAAACGCTGCTGAAGAACATATTTTTCCTAATTTAATTTAAACACGGGAAACGGGGAATCCCGCACCCAAAAATAATCTCAATGAGTCTACAAAACCTTCGAAATTATTTTTGTGAGCTTAGAATTATGTTCATAGAGCCCACCACGAAGGTGAATGTTCATTACAATTTGCCCAATTTTTTACACGGTCCATTTATATTCATGGTTTGTTTCTGCGCCGACGCATTGCTTACTTAAGATTGATACTGTCATGTTTTGTTTGACAAGCAACAGTATTGTATAGCGAAATTAGCTACATTGTTTCGAATGACAGAAATTAATCTCCTAGCCGCATTGTGAGTCTCGTGCGCCGATGCATAAACTATGCTGATAAGTTTATAATGATTGCTTTTCCGTATTACTGCTACGCTGCATTTGTTACAATGTTTCACCTCGGATTAAACAATGTAGTTTACCATCTAGAAAAAATTTAAGCCATTTCTCACAGAAATAATTGCCTGTCATTCGTTCAAAATTTTTTCTATGCGAAGTCCCAGTCTATGCAAACATTTGCAATTCTTTGAAGCATTATCGTAATCGATCTTCAATTGGCTTCACTTTTGCTCCTCACTATATACTTGTCACCTTGAAGTCTTAAACACATTCGAGATAAGTTATGGTTTTAATATTCTTGAGAAAATTACGCTTTCAAATTGTTCAGCGCCATGATTTCTACAAAATAATATTGGCTTGAAAGTGTGTGATATACTGCTTAATTAGTAGAAAAGTAGATCTCTTTAAGATTATGACCACAGAAGTTTCATTTAACCTGCCTTATTCACAAGAGGACCCTTGACTTGATCCATGGCCCATAATTGATATCTTTTTCTTCTTTTCTAAGTCCGAATTGTCGCACTGTTCGGTAGAGGCCATCAGTCTCCTTCCGCCTCTCGCAGTCCAGATTTGCCAAGAACCAATTTTAAATAGGTCCAGCTTATACCGCATGATTGATATCTTATGTGCTTTTAATTCTGAATCTTTTCGGGACATTAGGCAAATGCATTGAACTATTATTGCGTGGGTAGTCTACTAGACTATGAACAGTTGCTAAGCACGTTTTAAATGTAATAAACGTTGCTATCGAAGACAAATCACGTTTTGTGTTTTCGATTTCGACATTAAACCTTTGATATGTTAAAGGAGGAACTGCACGGATACATTCACTTTTTCATAGTTATCTTTATCAAATAACAAATAAGTTATCAGTTTATTTATATCGATTCGTTTCCATCAGATTGTGGCAAGGTCTTAACTCTTGATTTTTATGTAAAGTCCCTGGTATTCTGGTCAGGCAGTGCCTTATTGCCAGTTTAACAATACCAATGGATTTTCAACGCGCTCAGCTCAGCGCCGAAAGTTAAAAATCCAACAGCGCGCGTTTGAGGATCGCCTAATGTAGGCCACATTGATTTCAGCTGTTTGGTTTTACGCCTTACGGCGTATCCTTGGTTTTACGTGTCACCGATGAGATTCGACTTCACTTCATGATTCGACACTTACGTTCAGTTTTTGGCAGGACTCAAACCAAATGTTCGTGAATGTCCTTAACCTAACACCACTGTATTTACTCACAAAACGTTCTATCTGCTACCTAACGTGTATGACTAAAATATACTCTTTTCATATTTTAAGTCACCTACCTAATGTCCTAAATGGCTATTAGGTACGAAGCCTGTCGTCAACTCCTCATGTTCCTCAGATAAAGTTAAGTTAAACATTTAGTTCAAACATAGCTAGATTGTTCTAGTCATGCGTATATTATCAACGGTGCCTTGAACCTTTCCGTGTGCATTGTAAACATTAAGATAAACGCGGCTCTCTGGTCATTTCAATACTATGAGTCGAGTTCAATTTACTTGTGCAATGTTGTTGCACTGAGAATCAATAGAAATCTTTCCTATTTAGTTCGAAAAAACTGTGAACGATCACAAAGTAGGTTTGTTCATTTACGCTTTGTAGGCTTGTTCAATATCGCATAAATACAGTGTCATTTAATACGCGCCAAGAATCTCTATGATCCTTCCGTTTTTGTTAGGGTTCCAGATATATACAAGGAGATCTTTATTCGCTTAGGAGGGACAGCTCATTCTCTAAAGATAGCTAACCGATGTTTTGTAATTAAGGGCCTTATTTATTTCGAGGAGCACTAGTTGCTATTAATGAACCCTTGACGAGTCTTAAATTGCGAGCATCTAAAATTAATACTTTAGAGACGTTCTTTTCGTCTTTCAGAACACTTTTTATTATGCGTTCAAATTTAGAAACATAAATATTTAATGAGTATGATCTGCGTCGTAGGATTTTATTTGTCGTTCCATTGGAGTTTTACTACAAAATTAAATGTGATGAATAGTTAACATTTTCCTTATCCAATAATTGTTTTGGTGCGTCAAAGCAAATGATTAACAACATGTCCAATCACGTACGACTTCAGGGCCTTTAAGAAGAGCGCATAGGTTTTACTTTTGTAGTTATATCTACTGGTGGTCATCGGGAACACAGAACATAAACCTTTATGCCTGAGATGCACGGGGCTAGTCTCTCAAACCAGGATAGTAAGCTAGTAACTCTGGCTCCGTGTAAACAGAACTAGCTTCATTTCTAGGCTAGTAAGCTAGCGTCTCAAGCTAGGATAGTTTAATAGGATGGGGTTCTAATTTTTAAGCTAGTTGCACCCCCACTACTGATTATACTATCCTGGCTTTAGTACTAGCTTCATGTGGCTGGCCAATCTAGTATTCCAATGGCTGTGCAGTGACAGCGTTTATTTGGTTTTTCTGATCGCAACCACGTGTTGAACTGTACTGGCTTAAAATAATCTGGCATCACGTCAACAGCACTAGCATGTTCCAAACCAGGATAGCAAGCCAGGATAGTATGCCCGAGGTTTTAGCTTGCTATTCTAATTTTGAAAACCTAGCCTCGTGTATCTCGCGCATTGCTTCTATGTTCAATGCTGCAGCAATTGATGGAGGATAGTGTTTTAACATCAGATGACACGCCATCTGGTGTGTAGAAAAAAAATATCATACAAGTTCTCGAGAACGGAGGAGATTCCATGTAGAAAGCGAGCATAAATTTGGAATGTGTTTCTCAGATTTTTATTTACATAACAATGACGTTTTAATGATTACTTATATAAAATCTATTTTAGTCTGTTGCTTGTTAATGAATGGATTATTTTTGTAAATGATAGGTAAGTCATTTAGCCTGACGGATTCTTGCCTAGTCTTCTTCAATACAGTTCAGACAAATGTCAGCAAAACTTGGTATTTAAGTGGATCATAAAATTTAGATTTGAATTTAGGTCATAAATAAATAAATATTGTATAATAAAATAGTAGTGATCATAGCTTAACCTTAATCCTTACATACTTAATATAAAACAAAGTCGCCGAAATGTCTGTACGCGCATAACTTCCGAATGACTGCACCAAATTGGATAATTCTTTTTTTTTTGTGTTCCGTATTGCTAGGATTAGGTTTGTATGAAAGAAAATTTCGCAAATTCGAAAAAAAAATTGCACCGGAGCGAATCTGGGCTAGTTGAATTATAAAAGGACAACCACGTCTTGTTTTACGGTTATTTACTTTCTAACAATAAAGGAGAGTCAATAATCATTACATTATCCTGTATCAGTATATATGATATAATGTAATGATTATTGACTCTCCTTTGTACAGTACACAATTGTACTCAAATTGGTCATTCTGATGTCCATTTCATGATAAACGGGTACATTATAATTGGAACAAAAATTTTGTCAAGTTTAATGATCTGAATAATATATAGCAATAATCACCATGCTCTATAAACCTTGTTTCATTCGTCTGCCTAATTATTTATTCATCTACTGTAATTTAATACCTACTAGGCGGAGCGGAAATTTACCTCTATTGCGTGCGTGAGTAATAAAAAATTGTCAGGCAGTAGGTATAAAGGCTACACAATAAATAATAAAACTTTGGTATACTGGTTTTTAGACTCCCGCAGACAGACCCGACGCGACGCGACTCTAGTACTTAGTACAATTTCTATGAAAACTTCATAGATGTTGAACCAGTGGGGTAATTTTTGTGTAACTCAACAGTAGCAAAGGCTTACATTTTGACAGTTCAAAAATATTCATTGCGTTATTTACGTTGTTTAGCAGATTTTTTTTCGAACATATGCAGCAATGGATTAGCAATATGACAGATTGTGATATAGTGTTACGCAATTAGCGTGTAGAATCGCGACGTAGCGTCGCGTCGGGCCTGTTTGTGGGAGTCTAAAAACCAGTATACCAAAGTTTTATTATTTATTGTGTAGCATTCGATGTTCATACAAACGTAATACCAAAATAATTTGTAAATCAAACATATTCTTATGGTTTTATTTTTTTACTATGAGCCTGTTATGTCCCACTGCAGGGCAAAGGCCTCCCTTCCGTCTTTCCATATTCTCCTGTCTCTTGCTACATCTGGCCAATCCTTTAAATAGGCGTCCAATTCGTCACGCCATCTCTTTCTGGGCCTACCGCGTCGCCGATTCCTGTTGTTCGGAACCCAGTCAGTGGCTACTTTTGCCCAATTCTGTTGCGACATGCGGCAGATGTGGCCTGCCCAATTCCACTTTAGTTTGGCGGCTGTGTTGCCCACGTCTGCGATTTGTGTTTTGGAACGAAGAAACACCTAATGAAAGGATCACTTCCACTTTCCCTAAAAAGAAAACTCATGGACATGTGCATCCTTCCGACCCTCACCTACGGAGCACAAACGTGGTCGTTAACGAAACGTCAAAAGTCCGCACTCGGGGTCTGCCAGCGAGCAATGGAACGAAGTATTCTTGGAGTCAAACTCACGGACCGCATTCGGAACAGTATACTTCGTTCCAAAACACAAATTCTTATGGTGAAGTGTATTTATTCTGATTGGATTACAGAATGTCTAGGTTCCCAAATGTATATTTTGGAAGGACACTGCTACAAAGACGAGATATGAGGAATTTCAAACTATAGAAAACTTATTTTTCTCATAACGCGTCTTTAAATCAGTGTCCATACGCGTGCTCCGCCGACCCCTTATAACTAGATATCAATGTGAAAACGATCGATTTCATACCATTGTCTTTAGTTTTATATCTCACATGGTTTCTTATAAGAAAAACTTGGCAGTACTTATAAAAACGTGACAAACCTATGTGCAAGGTGATGTGTGACATGTTCTAACTAGTTTTTATGTACCTGTCTAGTTATTTAAGGCGTTCGATAAAAAAGTACTTGTTGCAATATTGTCACTAATAGGCCACATTAGCAATTTCACGGAACTGCCATGTAGTTACACTGCTACAAGGATCTTTTCGCGCTCCAATGACGCTGACAAGGGGCGCTGTTGGTAAACATTTGAGCAATTGTTTTGTGAAATGTATCGAAGAAACAAGATGGCGGCGTTAGTTCCGATTTTAGCCACGCGCTAAGCTAAGCGGATCTTGTAGTGCTTATAATACAGGGTTAGTTTTCAAAGACCAGCCAAATTTAAGGGTGTGGTAACAGACCGTCGAACTGAACAATTTTGTCCATGGAACCAACATATGACTCGCATTGTCAAAAAGTTATCAGATCTCATGTAGAGCCAAGCTTCTAACTCTACACGCCCTAACTCTACAAGCCACTTCACAAACTCTACACCTTAGTCAAAATATGTGGCTTGGCCGTTTCGCTACCACCACAATATGGGCGTAAGGTGAGAAATTTATTCACTGTTCTTTACTTTTCTTTATACAATAGTTCTTGTATACTATTTCTTAGGCTTACTTACCTTTACTAACATTTTACACTAAGTGTAGTGTTCACGTCCTATAAGTTATTGATAGGGAAAACGTGAATTTGACAGCCGGCGGAAGAATCCCTAAAACTGATTGATCTATGCTAATCTTAATTCAACTCAAGGTGGATCAGTGTTATGGAGTGACGATTCGCTGACAGATGACTTGCATTGCTAGTCAGCATAATAATTCACACGACTTCAAAATACCTATTGTCTGCATTCGTTGAAATACACCTAATTTATAACTGTTTACTCCGCAGGCGGTGGAAGCGATCCTCGCGAACGTACCGGAATGGCATCCAACACCGTTCACCGGCAAGAATGGTCAGTAATTTAAACATGATATACGGTACCGCCGTCATTAGTACACGTACGCACGGGCGATTTTTTATCGCGACTATTTTATAAAGTGCAACATGCGATTATAAAAAAAGTAATCGCAATGGACGTTTGGCCTTAGAAAAGAGGACTGTTGACAGATTTTCAACTTTCGGCGGAATGTTGAAAATACAGCGCGCGAAAAAATCGCCCGTGCACACATGAACTTACGTCGCTTTTGTTTTGACAACATTGGCGACGACCTTCAGACATGGTTTTAGCTTTTAGATAAGGGTTTAGACACACTCGTGATTGGCAGCGACAAACCATTAGGTAAGTAAGGACTTACTAATTTTTGCAGGAACTGGTAATTACCGTTGTCAAAATGGGATATCGCACTGGCCAGACATCCAGTGTTCTCTGTGTGATAATTCTATATTTTTTTATCCCGAAAGCTTATAATGATGCATCCCAAAATTTAAAACTACACCCTATGTGCACATAGGCTGCAGATTTAAATTTTGGGTAGACCTAAATATTTTATAAATTGACGATAATCGCTTTGAAATCTCTATTGGCGGCTAGGCGCAGAGGCTAAGTGAACAATTCGTTTCTTTTCTGCTAGCTAATATTTTTAAGACATTCGAATTCGAATAAAGGCTCCTTCAAACAGGCGTGCGTGATACGCGACGCGAAACGCGAACGGTGCCCTTGCGTCGCGTGTCGTGCCTCTTTGCCTTGTGTGCCTTAAATATTCCTGTTTTCGTTTTTAATTAAGTGCCACGATAGAGAAGGAATTTTAGAGTGGGACAGCGCGTTTAGTGATTAGCCTTATTCGGCAAGGTGACTGGCGCGAAATAGGTGTGTTTTATCACCCAGACGTAAACAAGGACATGGCGTTAAGTAATTAGGATTGATGTTATCTTAACGTCTGGTTTGATTGTCTAGTGGTTGAAGGAAGTTACGACTGTTGGGCAAAAAACTAGTTACTGAAACTTTCTGATTAAATTAATTTAAGTTTGTTAATTTATAAAACCTAGTTATCGTTCGTCTTTTTCGAAAGGTTTAATAAATGTTTACTCTTTAGCATTATAAATTAAGTACTAGGTTTGTCAGTAGGCATTTGTTTTTTTCCGACGTCTTTAAAAATCATCTTCGTATTTCAACCAATTTTTACACCTAAACATTTCTCATTAATCACTTCGTCCATTGGTGAAAACCGTAGTAGTAGTAGTTTATCACGTTCAGATAGACAGATGTTTGTGTTGAGGAGAGTTTAAGTACAATATTTGTTGTGATAATAATTCAAACACCTGTGTGAGATGTTCAAGTAGATGTGTGCTCAACAATTGAAAAATCAAAATTTGATTTATACCGGGTGGTCAAAAAGTCGTGGATCAAACAAAATAGGGAGATAAAGGAGATCATTTCCAACAAAAAATCTTTCTACAGCATGGCCATAATTCAATTGACCTAAATGTTATGAATATTTTTGTATACCGAGTTCTTTTACAATTAAACTAATTTAAAAAAAAATGTAATATAAAACAATAAAACAAACGGTGTTGTATTATTACTAGAAATGTATCAGAACTACAAAAGTTCTATTGCGGCTCTGGGTACCAAATTTCAAGAGCAATTACTTTTTTTCCAATAATTTTGATGCGTTTCCAAAAATTATTTCTCACTTTAAAAAAGCGTTGGAAATGACCTCCTTTATCTCCCTATTTCGTTTGATCCACGACTTTTTGACCATCCTGTATAACAATAGAAATTCAATTATGTCTCATTAGCCACAGTTGAGCAAATCAAAATTATAACATATAGTCCTCTTTGACATTGTGCATTTTCACTTGACTTTGAACAACTTGAGGTTATTCGCTGTTCAATATTCTCACTACATATGTATGACTGTACCAGTTGTTATCTTTAATAACTGAATAAAAAACATCTTGCTTTTGATTGACAAGCAATTAAATTAACATACTTGTTCCGACGACAATACTTGCAAATTAGCCAGACAATTGTATCAGTTAGTCGAAAAACTGGGTTCTTTGTTATCATTCCAAATTCGAGAAAACTCTGTATTACATTTTTGAAGGACACGGTAGAATGAAAATTCCTGCTAAAAAGTCGAGGTAGGTACAATAGTAGGTAATACTAGAAATTCTTAGATCTGTCAGTAAAATTTTCGGTCACTGATACAACTGACATGTTGACAACTTTTCATGTAACTTTTTATCTTGTAGAGATTTCTAGTGAAGTATCAAATATCAATGACGACATGTCATGACTGATGTCACCTGTTCTAGAATCGCAAATTCAATTTGAGTTTGAGATTCATTTTAGTTAAACCATTTGGACACTTTTGAATTCTCAATGAGAAATTCTCAAAAGAATCTCAGAAAATTAAAACAAGTTGCACATTCCAAAACGTCTCTATGGAGAAGTACGGGCAGGAAACACCAAGGAAACTCTTTTAAATCAAGATATTACAAAATCCTGTGTATATTATTCCTGTTGCTTCTCTATGTGAAAACAATGTAAAAAAAAATTAAGAAATAATTCAAAATTATAAGATTAAAAAATAATCTCTAGCAGATTATTTTTTTACCCACAAAGTACCATTCACTCACACCACTCTATAGTATTTGAGCCGTACATTCTCTTGACAAATGATGCTGTACTTGGTATGAGCTATTCATAGGCGGTCATCATCAATTACTGTTTCACTTAGTTCTGTGCCTTGTTAGTTAGTGACACAGATAGACTGTGCACTGTGCAGGCGGTTGCGTTTGTAGCTTCTTCAATGAGTCCGTTAATCGTAGGGCCAAAGGGCCAAATAAGCTTAAGGGCCTTCTGTGATAGATAGTTACTCTTTTCTATACTCGGAGAGGCCAAACTTCTTGTTTAGTACGAAATTAGGAATTAGCTTTTTGTCTGACTATTCTCGATTTGATGCAGATTAAGGCGACAATAAGTGACAGCAACCTTGAGTGAGTGGGAGGAGCGAGCGTCACTCCCCGCGACCCCACATCTGCACACACGTAATTTCGTAGGATAATCATACGTTTCAGATGGTGACTTGCGTTGTGCATTGTGCAATGCACAAGGCAAGTCAAGCAGTAGCATAGCAGGCACCATTTTTAACCCCCCAAAAAAAGAGGGGTGTTATAAGTTTGACGTGTCTGTGTGTCTGTCTGTGGCATCGTATCTCCTAAACGAATGGACCTATTATGATGCGGTTTTTTTTGTTTGAAATGTGACTTGATAGAGAGTGTCCTTAGCTATGATTCAATAAAATCAGTTCAGCCGTTTGAAGATTATCAGCTCTTTTCTGATTGAGACAACACCACTGACCTGCTAATTGAAAAACTTTTAAAACAAAATTATTTTCGCGGGCTACCCTAACACTTTCACCCTAGGTACTTTCACAGTAAGTATGTACTTAAAACCACGTGAATACACGGGGTGCTCAAGTATTTCGAGTTAAAAAGGAATGTGAGAATTGTTATACACTTGCTACATTAAACAGTAGTTTTTAATATAAGTCTGAAATCGCCAACACGTCTTGAGCAAGCGTGATGATCAATGCTCCTGCCTTCTCCGTATGAGAAGAGGCCTTTGTTCTGAACCTGAAGTGGGACAAAAATAGGTTGCTATTACAGTATACAGCCAGCCAGTTCTGGGCGAAGTCTTTCTTTTCTTATACCAACCAAAACAAAAATTGCGTAACACACTAACAGTAGGAATGGTTTTCATTTTGACAGTTCAACAACATTCATTGCGTTATTTACGTCGTTCAGTAGATATTTTTTTCTAACATATGAAGCAATGGATTAGCATTATCCTTCAAAATTATTCAGATTGTGATTGGATAGTGTGTTACGCAACTAGGGTGCAGTTCTAAACTTCTAACCCTACGAATAAGTAATAAGTCAGGAAATGTAACTGCGATAAAAAAATTACCAAACAAATATTAGGCCCAAGTAGGCGGGGCTTAAAAATTGTACCCAGCGCGTCATCAGTCGGACATTTTTCTTGCAAGCGAGCACTTCGGGTACGTTTTCGTTTTTATCATGGTGAACTACAGCTGTGAATCATCATGCCAGCATGTGTTGTGGAGTGGTGCAGGAGCCATACAAGATTAAAATGTCCAGGGATCACTTTTCACTGGTAAATAGTAGCAAAATTATAATTATACTAGCTTTTGCCCGCGACTTCGTCCGCGTGGGTTTCGTACTTTCCTCAAATAAATTTAACACCCTCTCCACCTTCCCTTGAAAGGTAGTTATTTAAAAAATTATTGATTACGATCTTTATACTTTATTTAAAGAAATAAGTATTCGGGCCAATATTTTAGTTAAACTACCTAAGATGTTTCAAATAAACTATCCTCCCTTTTCATCACGACAGGGCTTGTTTTTATTAAAAAAGCATTTGGTACGTTTCCATTTTTATGACATAAAGATTATCTAAGCCCATTTTCGTGTTAATTGAAGTTGGAGTTTCTACTCCTTAAACTTTATTACCCTTTTCCACCCCCGGTAGGGTAGAGTCGAATAAGTAAAACCCTAAAACTCATACTTTTTTATTTTAAGTAAGTAAGTAGTAAAACCCTAAAAGTGACAATCTTTATTATTTACTGAGGCAAATGTTGAAAAGTTTCAAGTTTCTTAACCAAAGGAATAAGACCACCTTTTCACCTTCACAGTTTTTATCCCCATAGGGGCGAAATATTGAAAACATGTTTGGGACGTTTCCATATCTTGACTCAAAGATTATTTATACCAATTTCCCATTGAATCAAGCCACGCAATAAGATACTCCTCTGTGTAATGGACTACCCCCGTTCACCCCGTTAGGGTTAGATTTATTATTTATTTTGGTCTTAAGTATACATACTGAGTTTCGAGTTTATATTATTGGACCGCGCGATAAAATTCTTCCATACAAATTGACACCCTCAATCTCCCGTTAGAGCAGAAAAACATAAAATGACAAATTATAATTTACTTACATAAGTATTTGTGCCAAGTTTTAAGCTTAAATTTATTCATACCATTTTTTTGGAGTAAATCAAGCTACGTACTATAATATCGGCCTTAAAAATCGAATTACCACTTATAACCCGTCAGGGGTCTACTTTCGAAAGACACATATTACTTACTTAGGCAAATATTCCTTCCAAGTTTCGTGTTTATTAAACAATTGAATAAGATTTTTCATATAAAGTTCTTCCCCACTTTTCACCCCCACACAGGAGGAATTTTGAAAAAACGTTTGATATGTGTTCATTACTTGACTCAAAGATTATGTCCAACAATTTTCGAGTTAATCAAGCCACGCAGTAAAATGGAAAATGAACTACCCCTTTTCACCCCGTCAGGGGTAGATTTTCGTAAAACCCTGATACATGTTATTCTTTACTTTTGATCTCAAGTATAAATACTGAGTTTCGACTTAATCGGACCGCACGTTAAAATTCTTCCATACAAATGTTAACACCCCTAATCACCCTTTAGGGGGTAGTTTAGAAAAGTAAAAAATGCCAAACTTCATAATTTACTTTAGATAAGCATTCGTGCCAAGTTTCAAGTTTATTAACCAAATGAATAAGATTTTTCATATAAGCTGTATCCCCACTTTTCACCCCCACAGGGGTGGATATTTGAAAAATCGTTTGGAATGTGTTCATTACTTGACTCACAGATTATTTATACCCATTTTCAAGTTAATTAAGCCAGGCAGTAAAATCCTGCCCTGTAAAATAAATTACCCCTTTTCTCCCCGTTAGGGGTAGATTTTCGAAAAACCCTGATACACGTAATTCTTTATTTTTGGTAATTAGTGTAAATACTGAGTTTTGAGTTAATCGGATCGCGCGTTAAAATTCTTCCATACAAATTTTGACACCCCCCAATCCCCTGTTAGGGGGTAGTTTAGAAAAACAAAAAATGCCAATCTTTATAATTTTCTTAGATAAGTATTCTTGCTAAGTTTGAAGTTTATTAACCCAAGGAATAAGATTTTTCATACAAACGTTCATCCCCTATTTAACTCCCTTAGGGGTTGAATTTAGAAAATTCCTTCCTTATTCCTCGTCTACATTATAAAAGTAACCTCTGTGCAAAATTTCAGCTTTCTAGGTCTAAGGGTTTAGGCTAGGCGTTGATGAGTCAGTCAGTCAGTCAGTCAGTCAGTCAGTCAGTCAGTCAGTCAGTCAGTCAGGACTTCTCTTTTTATATATATAGATTATTTTAAAACTATGATATCTCCTAAGATATACATTGAAATCAAATGATGTCAGAGGCAATTTTGTTTGAAATTAAATACATGTGATGAATAACGTATTTATTTGGATAAGGATTAATACCATGTTTATAAAAACACCTTCGCAAATAATGCATTATTTTAGAACAAATTTGGTTAGTATAAAAGAGGTTATTGTGAGCTAACCTTAAAAGATAGACATACGCTGTCGCGGACTTTTTTTTAAAGCTTTTAAAGGGGAACAATTCTGTCATATATGATTTTTGCGAAACTTTAACCGTTTACGCAGCGCACGCAGCGGAAGCTCTCAATAGGAAATAAATCCCCCGATTTTGAAACATTCTTCATTGGTGCTCCGCTCCTATTAGTTTTAGCGTGATGATATATAGCCTATAGCCTTCCTCGATAAATGGGCTATCTAACACTGAAAGAGTTTTTCAAATCGGACCAGTAGTTCCTGAGATTAGCGCGTTCAAACAAACAAACAAACTCTTCAGCTTTATAATATTAGTATAGACTAGCTTTTGCCCGCGACTTCGTCCGCGTGGGTTTCGTACTTTCCTCAAATAAATTTAACATCCTCTCCACCTCCCCCTGAAAGGTATTTCGAAAATTATTGATTACGATCTTTATACTTACTTTATTTAAAGAAATAAGTATTCGGGCCAATATTTTAGTTAAACTACCTAAGATGTTTCAAATAAACTATCCTCCCTTTTCATCACGACAGCTCTTGTTTTTGCATTTGGTACGTTTCCATTTTTATGATATAAAGATTATTTATACCCATTTTCGTGTTAATGGAAGTTGGAGTTTCTACTCCTTAAACTTTATCACCCTTTTCTACCCCGGTAGGAGTAGAATAAGTAAAACCCTAAAACTCATACTTTTTTATTTTAAGTAAGTAAGTAGTAAACCCCTAAAAGTGACAATCTTTATTATTTACTGAGGCAAATGTTGAAAAGTTTCAAGTTTCTTAACCAAAGGAATAAGACCACATTTTCACCTTCACAGTTTTTATCCTCATAGGGGCGAAATATTGAAAACACGTATGGGACGTTTCCATATCTTGACTCAAAGATTATTTATACCAATTTCCCATTGACTCAAGCCACGCAATAAAATACTCCTCTGTGATATGGACTACCCCCGTTTACCCCGTTAGGGATAGATTTTCGAAAAACCCAGTCACACTTTTTTATTAATTTTGGTCTATACATACTGAGTTCCGAGTTTATATTATTGGACCGCGCGATAAAATTCTTCCATAAACTGACACCCTCAATCTCCCTTTAGAGCAGAAAAACATAAAATGACAAACTATAATTTACTTAGATAAGTATTTGTGCCAAGTTTGCAGCTTAAATTTATTCATACCATTTTTTTGGAGTAAATCAAGCTACGCACTATAATACCGGCCTTAAAAATCGAATTACCACTTTTTTACCCGTCAGGGATCTACTTTCGAAAGACCCATTTCTTATTACTTACTTCGACAAATATTCCTTCCAAGTTTCAAGTTTATTAACCAAATGAATAAGATTTTTCGTATAAAGTTTTTCCCCACTTTTCACCCCACACAGGAGGAATTTTGAAAAAATGTTTGGGATGTGTTCATAACCTGACTCAAAGATTATTTCCAACAATTTTCGAGTTAATCAAGCCACGCAGTAAAATGGAAAATTAACTACTCCTTTTCACCCCGTCAGAGGTAGATTTTCGCAAAACCCTGATACATGTTATTCTTTACTTTTGGTCTTAAGTATAAATACTGAGTTTCGACTTAATCGGACCGCACGTTAAAATTCTTCCATACAAATGTTGACACCCCCTAATCGCCCTTTAGGGGGTAGTTTAGAAAAGCAAAAAATGCCAAAATTCATAATTTACTTAGATAAGTATTCATGCCAAGTTTCAAGTATATTAACCAAATGAATAAGATTTTTCATATAAGCTGTATCCCCACCTTTCACCCCCACAGGGGTGGAATTTTGAAAAATCGTTTGGAATGTGTTCATTACTTGACTCACAGATTATTTATACCAATTTTCGAGTTAATTAAGCCAGGCAGTAAAATTTGCCCTATAAAATTAACTACCCCTTTTCTCCCCGTTAGGGGTAGATTTTCGAAAAACCCTGATACACGTAATTCTTTATTTTTGGTATTAAGTATAAATACTGAGTTTTGAGTTAATCGGACCGCGCGTTAAAATTCTTCCACACTTATTTTGACACCCCTCAATCCCCTGTTAGGGGGTAGTTTAGAAAAACAACAAATGCCAAACTTTATGATTTACTTAGATAAGTATTCGTGCCAAGTTTCAAGTTTATTAACCCAAGGAATAAGATTTTTCATATAAGCTGTATCACCACTTTTCAACCCCCACAGGGGTGGAATTTTAAAAAATCGTTTGGAATGTGTTCATTACTTGACTCACAGATTATTTATACCAATTTTTGAGTTAATTAAGCCAGGCAGTAAAATTTGCCCTGTAAAATTAACTACCCCTTTTCTCCCCGTTAGGGGTAGATTTTCGAAAAACCCTGATACACGTGATTCTTTATTTTTGGTATTAAGTATAAATACTGAGTCTTGAGTTAATTGGACCGTGCATTAAAATTCTTCCATACAAATTTTGACACCCCCCCATCCCCCTTTAGAAGGTAGTTTAGAAAAACAAAAAAGACCAATTTTCATAATTTACTTAGGTAAGTATTCGTGCCAAGTTTCAAGTTTATTAACTCAAGGAATAAGATTTTCCATACAAACTTTCATCCCCCATTTAACTCCCTTAGAGGTTGAATTTCGAAAATTCCTTCCTTATTCCTCGTCTACATTATAAAAGGAACCTCTGTGCAAAATTTCAGCTTTCTAGGTCCAGGGGTTTGGGCTGGGCGTTGATGAGTCAGTCAATCAGTCAGTCAGTCAGTCAGTCAGTCAGGACTTGTCTTTTTATATATATAGATTCAAAGATGTTCAAATACGTTATCAAACCGAGGTGGTCAATACTATGCAAAATGAAGTCGGTAAATTTTTTACCAATTTAATTTTTCTTATTTATTGATGAAATATTGAAAAGTAAATCCATAAAATTTAGTTATTTTTTTAACATTATTCTATTTTGCTTATTTAGTTTTCTTTTAGTTTCCCTGCCGATCCAATTCGGCAAAATAAGCGGATAGCTTCAGTTAAGCTAGAAAGACAAGAGTACGACTGAATGCCTGTGAAAGACAGCAGAGTATGTTCCGTTCATTTTGACGAAAAATATTTTTATAAATCATTAAAAGGATATACCATGTTACACAAAACTGCTGTACCCATTGATATATATGTTATACTAGATTAGCAATTACCGCACCAAGGCGTTGCCCTTGCCACTAGGCTGATGGCCACAGCCATCAGCGTAGCTAACGTCAGTTCAGTGCTCTGTGTGATGCCAACCGAACTCAACCAAGTGACATGCGACAAAAAATATCGCGAAAGAGTGCGATTCAAGATCACAAAAACATAATAAATTAACCGGAATTACTTTCCACACGTAAATTAATTGTCTCTGTGTTTATATCAACGTAAAAACGCAATAAAATGTAGAATTTTGTAAATTAGGTTCAGTGTTACCACTAAAAACTTAGTTTTAGTTTCCCACATTAGTGGGAGTTTTTAATTTATGGAATAAGTGATTTTAAATATTTTTTAATAATAACAACGCAGCAGGGTGCCTAAAGATTCAGCACACCGTGAAAAATGGGTGGAAATAATCCGATTGCTGAGAAAAGAGACTGACTGGCTACCTACTAAATCATTCAATTTCATTAATAACAAAGAAAAAATATTCAAAAAGAAAATGTCTTAATTATTTTCATTATTTATAAACTTTTATTACACATCCAATAAGGAATACATAATTCAAGTATTTAAAAAATAATTTAACTTAACCTAAAACGCTTTTTATGGCTTAAAATGTTGGGTAAAATTTCGCATGGGTAGGCAACCCCATCCCGTCATTGCATGTTTATATTGCGGTCTTTGTCTAATCTAAGCGACGGTATTAGTCTTACGACGTGTGTAAGTGAGACAGATATATGTTTACTTTTAAATGTTTAGTGGTTTCAAAGCTACGTCGTCGCGTTTATAAAGTGGGTACACTTTTTTGACACATTTTATTGAGGTTTGCTTCTCTAGTTATATAGCTCAATGGCTGTACCTACCAGTTTGAAAGATTCTCTTTTAATTTCTTCTAGACAAAAACTTAAAAAATTAATCATATTTCGCAGGACATAGAGTTCATTGGATTGTAAAAAGTAACCAAAAAAAAAACAAAAATATATTATAAAAAAAACATTGTACAATAATATTCTTTTACTATTGACTTGGTCCGGTGCACTTATTGCATAACATCGTCCACGTCACTTGACTCAACTGTCATAGCAGACATTGCAGCACGCGCGAGAACCAATCCCGGCTTTCGTTCTGAATTTAAACCAATCACCAAGCATGTCTTCTTGTAACCTCAGAAGTGATTCGTATTTTGAATCATACGTCGTTTTGGTTTGAAGTAGGGCCACTTTTTCTGTGGCATTTGTTCTGAATTAGACTTCCTGACTTATTACTTATTCGTAGTTCTAACCTAAGATTTTCTATCTCTAACCCACCTGGGTGCTGTATCACAATACGAGTCTGTAATAGTTCCATTAAATTGATGAGACGCCCTGTAGGTACAGACGCCAGCACATCAAGCTACTACAATATGTCAAATTTATTTAATAGATTTTAGAAGTTTAAGGTTCAAAGCTGATTGAGAAAATTTGACAGTTTCGGGTAGCTTGCTGTGCTGGCGTCTGTACATACTTTCACAGAAGACGATGTGTCATGTTGTCTATTGCACAAAAGTGTTTAGAGCTACATATTAGCGAGTACTGCATGCAGGAGAGGACTAGATACGCGAGTATAGTAACTAGTAAACAGCCTTTCCCTTAGTCAACCTTATAGGCGTGGTGTCTGACCAGTTGTTTTTATTTATACTCCATTTGGAATAAGATTAGACATTTAAATAAATCTTTTTACAGTCCGTTCAACCGATTTTGAATTCTAATGCGTTGTTGGCATGACAAATGGCAGCTGCAGTAAACAGTTGGTATTGTAACCACTTTTTGCTTTTAGTGCCATCCTTATGCCTACGGTATAGAAGTTAAAATCCGTTGAACGGACTATAAAAATGATTTATTTGAATTTCTAATCTTATTTCTAATGGAGTATAGGCTTTGTGGAGTTACGCTATACATTCCACTAATATTTGCGAAATAATATAAAGTAAACACCTGGTTGGGAGACGCACGGAACTAGGAAGTATGGCAGAAGACAGGGCAGGCGTATAATACTCTGCGGTGGCTTATTCCGGGCTGAAATGATGATCATAAATAGTTGCGAAAGTTCTGAAGTTTTGTATATATTTAGTTTAGGAACAAACGGGAACAAAGTTCTGTGTAAGCTCATGTGAAGATGACAGTGAAAAATTATTTACAGAATGAACTTTCTAATCTTTATATCTTCTAATATTTCTACATTAATTATACCTGTGATGTATAATATGGTGTACAAGTACATAACAACAAAGAGTAGTCTATCTATCTATGTATTGAGCCTACAAAACGGTTTGTTAACTTTGCCAAGACATACTGAAAGCAAGCCATGGTGTTTATATGAAACATTAACTTCCCAAAATCCCAATGGTGTGTGTAGGTAGTAATATAACAGTACCTAGCAAACAATTCGACGTGAGATTAAACATGTGTTCCTATGATAAACAAACATGTCAATAATATAATTTTTAATTCTCATCTATTTTGTAACGTTTTCAGTTGTTCACGTTACTAAACTGTGGAAGTTAGTTCCATGGTCAAACTATATCCTAAATAAAATAGAATTACTGCAATGTCCAGTCATCTATTAATTTAATAAACTAGTTTCTGTCCGCGACTTCGTCCTCGTGATATTTCAGCCCATGATCCACCCCGTTGCATCGCATCGCCCGCGCTATTAATTCGTTTTCGCTAACGTTCTTTCTGACCTTTTTCATTTTGCTGGGTTCCTAAGGGTCGTAGCGTGATGTTAAATAAAGCCTTTCTCAAGAATTGGGCTATCAAATGCAAACAGATTTTTTTCAAATTCGACTGGTAGTTCCAGAGATTATCGCGTTCAAACATACAAACTCTTCAGCTTTATTAATAGTATTTATTAGTAAGTATAAATTACGAATGAAATTTAATATGATAAATGAACTGTTTGTTTTCTATTAATTAAATTAAATTTTATTCGAAAACATCAATCGGTTTCATACTAAACTTCAACTATATTCGACGATCCTGCATACTTATCACCTTAGCTGACTGTACATATATACTTACCTAGATAAATAAATCAGCAGACAAAACTAATTAAAATTAAACGAAATATTTAATTGCATTCATCGTTTAAGCTATAACAGGTACTTGTAGAGGTGTAAAGACTTTGCGAAGGTATTGTTTTTGTAATTTAACACGTTCGCTCCGGAAAATAATAGCAGTTCTAATAATGACTGGCATATGCATGCCTAAAGTTATCCATAATAATATAATCTACGAGTATATCTATACTAATAATAAAGCTAAAGGGTTTGTTTGCTTGTTTTAAGGCGGAACTAGTCGCGAGCTCGAACTCACTGGTGGTCATGGCCGAAAAGCACGCTGTCTCACCTGGTTTCGAGTCCGACAGAGATAGTATCAGTGATGAGCAGTTAGACGCCAACCTACATGCACAACGTCTAGTTCTTACGCACAGGAACACCGTTCCGAACTGAAAGGCGCGTAAAAAATTCGAAAAGTACTTTGGAAAATCGAGGCTTATGAAAAAACTACTGCATAAATCAGTTAATAAAGTTTATTGAACTCTTCGATGACTGAGCTTTGTCGGTACCGACTTTGTTTTGAAGATTTTACAGATGTTTTATTACTTATTTACACCCAAAGCAACGTTAGAAATAGCAAGAAAAACGAATCTTTGTTGGCTCATAACTTTTTAATGGCTTTTTATTTTACTATTCTGTTTCCGCACAGAAAATTAATAATAAGACAAAACGATATCAGGTTTAACTTTGGATGCACAATGTCAAATAGTGGAGTAATACTCTCCCGAAATTTGTATGTAAAAAATATAATATCACTAGTGGCACCTTAAAGCGCTAATCTCTGAAACTCTAATCGGATTAAAAAAAAATAATTTTGCAATTGATAACCCAATTCTTGACCCTTAGGAGCCAAGCTAAAATTAACAGCGCGGGTGGGCGATGCGATCTGACAGGGTGGGTCGGAGGAATAAGAAATTTCACACGGACGAAGTCGCGGGCAGAAGCTACTATTATTATATTAATAACTGTTTGCGTCTAACGCAAGCATTGTTTGTCAACAATATTCGAGTGCGGATTAGTATCTCGATCTCGATATTGTGGAGTTCTTAGTAGGTAGCTATAAGTAATTATAATAGCACAACGCAACGTGCCGATATGAGAGCATGTCTGGGTACTTGTTACCAAGGGAAACCCAGTAGGTACTTACCTAGTTCCGGAAACCCGGCAATGAACTTCTAGTGCATAGAAAAACCCTGAAGACCCCGTAGACAGGCGCGACCCAACAGTACGACGACGCGATTCTGGTAGATCAATTACCATGAAGTTTTCATAGAAATTGTTCTACTAGATTCGCCGCTTCTACTAACAAAATTGTTCAAAAACGCAATGGAACCACAGCTGAATCACGGCTGATAAGCGTTTTCATATTCTACTAATGAACAACGATTCAACTGCGGTTACGTTTTAGTTTAAGCCAACGATCGATCGAAATAATTTCAAAATATATTCTGCTAATAAAATCGAACATGAGCGTAACGTGGTAACACAGGTTACCCGCTGTTACGTTCCCGCTACCATTCAGTTACGATTCAGCTTAGGTTTAGTTTCCAGTTTGCTTATGAAATAGTAGAATGACTATAAGTAACTATCGAACGGCGAACGAAATCGAACTGTTATTATAACGCAATTGAACGTGTAACGTTACAAATTAGTAGAATCGCCCCCCTGTCTGCGGATATTATAAATGCGAAAGTAACCCTGTCTGTTTCACGCCTTTAAAGGCTGAACACATTTCAATAAAATTTGCCACTCAGTTAGACCATGTTGTGACAGCTCACGGAACTGAAAGTAGTCTCGTAGATTGCATCGTTACTGATTTTCTCCTTACATATTTATATCGATTTTCATATTTTTTACGATTTATATAATTAAAAAACACGTGCGCATCTGTAAATTTAAATATACCGTTACAGTTTTTTATTGGTAACATTTGGACATAATGAAGCTTTAAATGTCTAGATTGTCTAGATTAGTTGTTTGTAGAAAAACCTGGTGGATTAAGTACCGGTCAGTATAAGGTCTCTTGTCAAACCTCACGGGAACGTAATGTTTTGCCAATTTTGTTTGGGGATCCTAAATAAAAAATACAAGTTAGAGCAAAAGTAACGTCGTAATGTGAATGTACCATAATGTTTGCTAATGGCGGTATAATGTCATTGTGATTTGATACAAATGTTGCTGACAGATAGAAAATTAGTTGACAATGCAATGGAGCGATACACACAGTCACACTGCCTATGCAACGATGGACACTTTGAAACACCAATTTTGGGGCCGTGTGGTTTCCCATTGTTTTCGATTTGAACTGGTTGGCTAGATCGCCAGATCTGACGGCGCCAGACTTCTTTCTTTGGAACATTTTGAAATTTTGAGTTTACCACAACGAACCACAAACTTTGAAAGTCTTGAAAGCCAAACATTGAAGAAGAAATTACCAATTCTGAGGATGTTTTGCGAGCAACAATTCAAAATTCCGTAAAACGAGCACAAATGTCTATCAATTCAGGAGGTGGTCGTTTGACCGATATGATTTTTTCAACTTTATGGCAAAAAATACCAATAAAAAACCTTAGGAAATGTTGCTAATAATGTTTTTTTCTTGTACAGAAGAGAAGACCGAGCCAGAAGACAGCGGTCGTCTCCGTTGCGATACGTTCGATATCCAGCGAGTGCTGCAGCATGGCGCACACCTCATGGGCTCCGAGGGCAACGAGTACGACCTGGACGAGGAGCCAATCAACGCTGCAGGTAAATATTAAGACAGAGACAGAAGACAGCGGCCGTCTCCGCTATGAGACGTTCAATATCCAGCGAGTGCTGTAGCATGGCGCACACCTCAATCAACGCTACATCCTACTAATATTATAAATGCGAAAGTTTGTGAGGATGGATGGATGTTTGTTACTCTTTCACGCAAAAACTACTGCACGGATTTGGATGAAATTTGGCACACAGATACTTTATAACCAGGATTAAAACATACGATGCTTTTCATGCCGATATTCCCACGGGATCGAAACTTACGCGGGTGAAACCGCGGGGCGCAGCTAGTGTAACCATAAACCATAAAGACTCCTCTTTGCAAACAGTACTGTGGGGTAATAATGTAACACAATGGCAATGCCTTACGTTTTTACAGTTCAACAACATTCTTTTGCTTTATTTACGTTCTTGAGCAGACGAATTTTACAAACATATGAAGCAACGAATTAGCAATTTCCTACAAAATATCTCGGATTGTGATTCAAAGTGTTACGCAATTAGGGTGAACATAACGCTTGTATGTTCGTCAAGAGCACATACAGCATATTGCCGATGCCGTCCACCGCGTCAAGGTAGGGTGATATAGAAATGTAATGCTCACTCCAGCTTTAAACAAAGGTATCTACTCTGTGACATTTATGCTGACCACAGACTAAAAAAAATCTCTTGCTGTAAGAAACCAGAGAAGAAGTATGTTTACAAGAATGGTGTAAGACAAGAGGCGGACCAAAGTAAAGCGTAACGTCTAATACAGATGCCCAAACCAGTCACAAAAGGCGATGATAGTAGTTTTTACTCCTTTAAAATGATCTAGAAATTTAATAGGTGATGCTTGTTTGAGTACAATCTACATAACGCACGAGGGCGATCGATATCACTTTACATATTCACAACAAATCATTGATGAACCGTTTTGTATAAGCTCATGACGCGCACGATTTAAAACGGCGCGGCGCCATCAATTTAATACGCTGTCGGATAATGTTACTCGAAGCGCCGGCTTCTGACGTCATCACACCGGTCTAGATACCTACTCAGAACAGAATAAAGTCTAGTTTATTAATAATTAAACCTCTAGTAGAACAAACTGTGAATTATTAATATCTATAAGGAAGGAAAATGGTCCATATTATTTCGAAGCAGAACTTTTTCCTGTAACAACAAACTAATAAAAATATTAATTGGTACAAAGGTTGATAAATATTAGTGGTCTGGTATCGGATAATAATAACATGATTCAGTTTATCAGTTATTTTGAAGGAGGAAGAAATCCAATTTTTGTAACGCCACCTTTAGGTAGATTTGTGTCATTTGGAATAAGCGCATTTTTGTCTTCGAGGTATCACCGTTCATTGGGTCCGTATTTAGCCTACATTCTGATTATATAGTATAGTAAAAAATCCATTGATCGTAGGGTAAATTACAGCCAAAAAGTGTTAGGGATAGGGGGTAATCGCTTGAAAGAGCTTCTGACGTCTTTTGGTAGATTAGCGCTCCATTTATTCCCATACAATGCTCTTACCAAACTAGCTTTAACTTTGTTTTTACTGCTCACATAGTTCTCGAGTTGATTTCCTGCGCTTATTTTATTTTTGTTTGTTCAGATTCGAAGGAGCGTCTGGCGAAACAACGCCAACAGTTGAATGCCCGGCTTGGTCTCGACGTGGCTGCCAAACTTGGGGTCGATCTCACCTCCACGATGTACACTAATGAGGATCTGTGTCCCGTTAAACCTGTGTTAAATAAGACTGAAGTGTGCCGGGTAAGTTGATGAAAATAGACGATAGTTTAAAATAAAGTATCCATAGACTAGGGTTGCAACCCGTACTATAATATAATAGTATCGTACTATATTTCAGTCAATTGTACTATAATATTATATTAAAATAATATAGTACGAAAAATACTACATTTTTATCCGTTATTCTAGTACTATATTTTTGTATCTTTTTTCGGAAAAATACTAATTTTTTTTTCAAAAAAAAAAAGGTGGCAACCCTACCATAGACCCTTTTTGGATCACTTCCGGATAAAATATACTACATGCTTGGTTTACACGGTGCGATTTACCACCACTGCTGCTCTCAAAACTGTGAAGGAAAACATCGGGGGGGGGGGGGGGGGGCATATCTTCAACCAGCACTGGGCCCGCGTCATGGATACGGCCCACTCCCTCTCACAGAGAAGAGGCCTGTGTCCCAGCAGTGGGAACATTATAGGCTGATTATGTAAGAAACTTGCATATGTATATCAAGCTTTATTCATCCCTGGTCAGTAGATACTAACAGTTAGTGACCACTGACCAGTACTTTCTTACATTAAATATTTTCCGCTATCTATTTATTTTCTTTAGCCGCAACGCGGTTAACTGTAGGTTAACTGTTCCTAAACCGGCCTTTAACAGCCAGTCATAGAAGTTTTTTTTTTTTGTTTTGTTAATGTTCTGCTCTATCACAGAATACGCCTATTATAGCTCGATTCAATCTGTATAACGGTTCAGAACATACGGAAAGTCACTGCGCAGTAACAAAACCAGGGGTCGGCCTTGGTAAGGGGTGAGCAAGAAGCTTGTAGATAAAACTGGAGGCAACACTCTAAATACCTAAGTGAAACCGACTGTGGGCTGACGCTCTCTTTCTAAATACGTACTTAAGAACGAGACAGTGATATATGTTTTCTTTGTCTTATGTTTGTATTCAGAAAGAGACCGATAGCCCACAGTCGGTTTCACTTAGATGTTCAGAGTGTTGCCTCCACTTTTGTCTCTATACTTCTTAGGAGTGAGGTACTGCGTAGCGAGTAGCGCACATTAGAGCCGCCATAAAAAAAGTTTTTTAAAGTATGAATCGAGCTGTATTTAAAGTACTCAATTTTACAATTTCCTCCCTCAGAGACCAGTACAAGAAATAGTAATATCTTCAAAGCCGCTAAGCTCTCGGGAGATGAATCTAGCCAAACGCAAGGCGCGTCTCGCCTTCAGCAAACAAAAGTCGCGCGACTGCAGTGAGGATGGCCCGTCGGCGCCGCCCACGCCACCTGTCGAGCCGGACCGGAAGAAGATCAAGTTAGAACAGCCTGATGAATTTGTATGTGAGTATTGGGGTTATAGCGGGATGGAATCCTTGAATGGGATTGGTCATGAATAGCCCTAGATTCAGAGAAGTGGAGAGTAAGGAGGCCTTTGCCCTCTAGTGGGTAAATACCACAGATAACGCAAGTATCACGATCTGTATGAAAACCAAGCGTGCCAAATTGTTTGTCTACCTACTATGACCTCACAAGCACTCTTTCTCACTCACGCTCACCCAGCCAGCAGTACTCAGGACTGAGCGCGAAAGTGGCGGCTTACGATTTTTGTAAATAAGCTGGTGCGAATTTTGTCACGCGAAATAGTTGCTCGTGTGTTATCCAGGTGTATTTATATCTGTGGTAAATACATACATTAATTACATAATGAAAATGATTGGGTCTAAAGAAAACTGGGAAATGACGAAAAACGGATTTTTCGTTAATATACCCGCCAAATTTCTTGAATTGGAACTGCCTCGGGCATAAGCTTTTAGCTCCTCAGCTCACGCTTCTTTTTTTTTTTTGTTTCATGTCAATTATATTACCATTACTAGTAAAACGCACTAATTACTGAAATTGACTGGTTTTAAATCAACAATACATACACATTAATTTATTAAAACATGGAATATTACAATACATTTACAAAATATGGAAATCTAAATCATTTACTGTCGTAATAAGACTTCTTACAAATTACAATGGGTTTCATACTTACATAATTGGACAATTTATTGTAATCACAACAAACACGTCACTACTGTAGTTTATAAATATGCTAATTGTAATAATGTTCAGTAAATTACTTACATAGTAACGTAAGTATTCTATTCATTACAGTGTATGTAACTACCTCAATGTCATTTGTTTGAACCACGCAAATTATCCACGTGCCACGTGTTCGTGGCCACGGGCGACTTTTTTACGCGGCGATTTTTTTTTTATCGCGCTCTGGAATTTCAACGCACTGCTTAGATGAAAATCCGAAGTGTATTTTTTTAACGCGCTGTGGTGTATTCTGTTGGATTCTCAAATCCGAGAGTTGAATTTCCAGTGCGCGATATAAAATGATCGCTTTACAAAAACCGCCCGTGTGCACCTGGGCTTATTGCATCTTATTTAGGTTTTCGAAAGATAGAACTACCATGCACGCTGATATTTTTTTCCGACTTGTTTTACTATTTTTATCACTGCTTATTCCTGATGTGACCTAAGGTAATCAAAGAGACACGGAAATCTAGCCAGAGAACGTGTCTATAAATTAAAGGAAAAAGCACCCAAAAAGGACAAATGGTTCAAAAGTTATTCTGACAATTTGACAAACGAACAGAGATAAGTGATATGTTGTGTTTTACAAGCCTTTATTTAATTATGTAAGGAATTTAAGGATAATATGGCAGATAATTAGTCTCCTGTTATCTGTGGCCGCTTATCGCTGCATTGTAAATTATATTGGCGATTATCTCTCTTATGAAATGACTGATTACGATCATCTGTTACGAAGATAAAAAAGATAACATAGTGAAATGCTTTTATGAGACAATCTTATGACATAACGTAAGTGTCTCTTTGTTGTTCAAATAAAAAATGATTACCTACATCCAGAGCCAGTCATTATTAGTGTCAGTATCTTAATTGAATCGATGCATCGATAAATATGGCGTTATGCGATGCCCACACAAAGTAAAGCAAAGACTGCATTCCAACTTGAGTATACAGGGTTATTTGAAAAACACCAGCAACCTCTTAAGAGGTCATTGTACTCATCATTATGAACAACTTTTACTATGGGACCAAACCTGAAATCGCAAAAAAAAGATCAGCTGTTTCCTACATTTTGACGAGATAGACGAAGATAAATGTAGGGAACAGCTGATTTTTATTTCGCGATTTCAGGTTTGGTCCCATAGTAAAAGTTGTTCATAATGATGAGTACAATGACCTCTTAAGAGGTTGCTGGTGTTTTTAAATAACCCTGTATAGTATAATGAAACCGATTCCATTGTTCACAAACTAAACTAAATTTAAGTTCAGGTCATCTTTGTCTTACTATTTCGTTAAGAAAAGGACCGAAGATAAATTTTAGTTTAGTCCTGTCAAATTAATCAGCGCCTGACACAGTGACACTACTCAATTAAGTTTAGACGTGACTAAAAACTTGCCTAATAAAATTACGTCAATTTACGTCAGGCGCTCATTAATTTTACAGGATTAAACTAAAATTTATCTTCTGTCCTTTTCGTAGAAAGAAAAGATGCACTGAACGTAAATTTAGTTAAGTTTGTGAACAACAGAATCGGCACCAATATATATTATACTAAAATTATAGAGGTTAAATGGGTGAGTTTGTATCTTCGGAACTACTGACTCGATTCCGAAAATTCTTTCACTAATGGGAAGCTACAGTATTACCAAGTGTTATAGGATGGGAGCAGTGAATGCTTATGCGAATCCCGCACCCCTAGCCATAGGTACAGCTGAAACACCGCGGTGGTTTTAGCCGGTAAGAGTCCGGCATGCCCCTCTGTCACCCCCACTATAGAGGAAACCCATGAGGATTTCCACCGCGAAACAAAAAAAAGTTATAGAATATTTTATGTTAATACAAGAATTTCCACGCGGACGAAGTCGCGGGTAGAAGTTAGTCTGTAAATAAACCAACCTATTCAAAGGTTGACTGGTAGAAAATGCCTATGGCATTAAGTCCACCTCTGTACATTTATGTGCCTGAAGTATTCAATAAATAAATAATCTAACAAAGACTATGCTCTCCAACTAGAGTAAAATATACCTAAAAACATATAAACATCCGAATTGAGAACCTCCTCTTTTTTTAGAAGTCGGTTAATAAATAACCCAACCCAGCAACCTGGGGTCTCCTGTCAATCTTAATGCAGCTGGATATAGTCATCATTTAGTATTTTACACTCCCGCCTGTCCTGACCTTCATAGACCAATTTGACCTGATATGAAGCAATGTCATATTTTTTTCCCAGTGCGACTGTTGAATGTGGGGTTTCTCCACTTGGATTTTTTTCAGTAACGGCCCGAAGCTCAGATTTAAACCCGGATAATGGCAATAGACTCACGCTCACCCCCTATTTCATGATGATACTGAAACATAACTGGCGAAATATACACACCTCTACCTACCGCTTCGAAGAATACAGGTGTAATGTTTTATGTTAATCTAAGGTTAGTTCAGTTACCAGATGGGCAAATCCCGTATTATTAAGAGGAAATGCGGGTGGTCTGTTCTCTATAGAAACGCTCTCTAAAGCAATTATTTTTTACAGAATACTTAATAAATATAAACTACTTGTATTTATTGTATGTCCCTATGTTTTCCTTTTTGATGATACATTATTATTATAAGCACTAGAACCCTCAAAAAATGCCGATTTAAACCGTTGTCAATAGAGGCCTAGTGTACAAATTTGACAACTATTAACGAAAAAAGAAAAACATAGGGACACGGTATATATCCTTGTTATTCAGTTTATGAAATATCTTTTAAATTGGTCCAATATTGTAGGAAGAAATAGGCAAGAGCCAAACCTCGAATTATGACTTTTTACTTAGGCTTCTTCAAAAGTTTCTCTGACTGCATTTCCTCTTAAGAACGTTCGCATTCTTCAGCCTTACTAAGCAAAAATACTTCTAATTTTCACCACATTTACAATTTTGACATAGATTCCCGCTGGGTGAGATTGCGACTATAGGTCGACTGCTTAACTGAGACGTTGCATGAGATAGCTGCGCGGTGCGGGAGGACTGGAGGAGTGATAGTTGTCACAAGTTGACGAATCACTGAGCTCTCGCATCACGTCACCACACCCCTCTCGCACCGCGTTGCTACCTCGGGCAACGTATCAGTAAGCGGTCGGCCTATAGATTTACCTAAAGAACGTTTTTAATTACAGGAATTGGCCTCCGGGTGTTTAGTTTCCTGCCTCCCATTGTATGTTGTTGTACTATGTTGTTTGTGGAGCTCTTACCAAATCGTTTATAGGGCCGTGCCTCACTTTTCATACGAACCAGAGGTGTGGTGTCTAGACGGGCGTGTCTATAACCTGACCATGATAAACTTTTACAATGAACTACTTGTAAACAACAGTTAATTAAGTAATGGAAACGCTGTAATAATGGTTAATTAGAATCACGCGTCATCATTTTAATGTTATTAAAAACTAGCTGCGCCCCGTGGTTTCACCCGTATAAGTGTCGATCCCGTGGGAATATCGGGATAAAAAGTAGTCTATTTGTTAATCCAGGGTGTCAGCAACCTCCATACAAATTTTTATCAAAATTGGTCCAGCTGTTTGAGCGTGAAGAAGTAACAAACATATAAACACACGCACTCATAAACTTTCGCCTTTATAATATTAATGTGATAAATTGCTTTGCGAAAACATTGTTGTGTTGACGTGTTGTGTTGCTCAACATGAATGACAAAAACTCAATATAGATTGCTATAGACACGCTAATAAGAAGTTGCGAGTGTCATCTAGGGTATATTATGTAGAATAGAAGAAAGCAGAATCTTGTCATGTTATTTCATTTATTTACTTACATTGAAAATAAAACAGATAAGTCAGAGCGCATTTTCTTATGGCCACTTCTATGTAGTAAAACAATAAAATAGATAATAAATAAATGCTGGAGACCTGTAACACAGGTATTCTTGTATACACAATTATGTATTGTACTAACTTTGCATTACGTGGTGGAGAAAGTAAACATTTTTCTTTTTTTAACTAAGCTGGTTGGTGGTAAAAACTACTGACGTATTTTTTAGCGACTTCAAAAAGGAGGAGGTTCTCAATTCGACGGTATGTTTTCTATTTACTTTTTATTTTGTGTGTTTGTTACGCGATTACTCCGCCAATTGTGGACCGATTTTCAAAATTCTTTTTTCGTTTGAAAGGGTATACTCCCGAGGTGGTCCCATTGTCACCAAGAAAAAAAAAAGAAAAAGGTCCCATTTAAATTTTGTAAAGATCTGCTGATGAGTTTCGGAGACAGACAACGGTACTCTTCAATAAATGCCAGCAAATCAACCGCGATTGCTGCTATCGCATATGTTTCCATTGTTTATGCAATCATACAACATAACATCGCGCTTGTACCCTTTCAAGGGGTACGCAGATGTGTTAAGTATACCATGGTACACCCTCACAATGAATATGTAAACACTAGCGTTATACACCCTCATTTCCCTGTTGCAAGTAGTGTTATATAAATTTGTTTGAGGTAGATACAACTAAAAAGTGAAAAATTAAAACTTTACAAAAAAAAAAAAACAACTGACTTCCAAAAAAAAAACACTACAAAGTGAAAAATAACTTTAATTTCGGAAGTCGGTGTCAAAAAACGACAATGCGCAAACAGCGACACCGACTTCCGAAATTAAAGTTATTTTTCACTTTATAGTGTTTTTTTTGGAAGTCGGTTGTTTTTTTTTGTAAAGTTTTTATCTTATATCTACTGATAGACACGACGGTTTCAAGCCGGTTAGCAGAAATGTATCTCATCTCGACAACAACAAATTATATTAAGATACATTCTGATCAGTGTACATCCTCCACAGATGCACATCTGTCTTTATCGCTGATGAGTATTAATCACGAGAGCGATAAGGTCTGAAGTCTGATTGTACGCTAAATTGCTCGCGTGATCTCGCGGCCTAGTTTACATCAGCCCCGCCTACACACGTCATTAAGAATGTTAAGACCTATTAACTGTTAACTGCGACTAAAATCGTGCTCGTTGTAATGCACGATGATCGTAACTTTTGCATCACTATACAGGGTAAAATTTTAAACACCGTTTTCCTCTTAAATGGTCATTGTACTCAGCATTATTAACAACTTTTACTATGTGACCAAACCTGAAATCGCCACACGAAAACTACATTTTGGAATGGGCGACTAGAATCAATTCTATTTTTTAATTTTTAATTTTGATGTTCAAAAGTGCCTTTTAAGTGCCTATTTGAAATAAATGATTTGACTTTGACTTTGATCGCGACAAAAAAATCAGCCGTTTCCTACATTTTGACGAGTTATGCGAACATAAATGTAGGGAACAGATGATTTTTTTTTCACGATTTCAGGTTTGGTCCCATAGTAAAAGTTGTTCATAATAATGAGTATTAAAATTTCAGCCTGTATTACGTGTAAGCAGTTCTGACGTCAGTTTTTTTTATGTAATGAGCACGATATTTTTATCAAATGCAACCATTTAGTGAGAGATAACGTGGATTCACGTTTTTTTAGACGTTTACGGTTTTTAAATTGTAACACTAAACTCTAAATGATCCTTTGAATGACGTCGCTGAAATGGTTATAGACTATCTATTTTATTGTAATATATAGGTTTGTTATACGAATACGATGTTCGACAATATAACACCGCCATGCGATGAGAGTTCATTTTTGGAGGACAGATTCTATCGTTTTAATCAACTGTTCCATTGACTGCTTAATTGCACAACAACTATTTTGTTCTACAATATAGTTTTCATAATTATGCTACTGCTGTGTATATAATGCCTGGGCAAAAAATTGTGGATCAAACGAAACAATACGAAAGCTGCAGTAATTTTTTTTTATTTTTTAAAATCATCATCACTACAACAGTGCTCTGATGATAGTGGGTACCATGACTTAGTATTGGCACTTTTTTCAATATCTTTTAAGTCTCACGAAAAATTATTTGGAACTTTTAAACCTTACTGTAAACACTGTAATTGTCATAACTTTTAAGGAGATCAAGTTAGGGCACTGCCACAGAGAATTTTTTACTGAAAATAACCCCAGCTGTCGCCCAGTTTCGTTTGATCCGCTGTTTTTTTCCCACCCTGTATACCAAATTTCTCCAATACTTAACCGCGTTATCTTCAAGTCTTCTCCGAAATGTTTACTTACTTTTCCTATATTTTTAAACTATGGTCTTTCCATTCCCAGTTGAAAGTACAGCCCCAGTACCAGACTGTTCCGGTTCCTGGGTAGAATGCACGCGATGGCCTCTAGAGGCCTGGGCGGGGGCGCTACAGGCTCAACTGTTCAGTGCGGCCTGGGAGGCGAGACACGGAGCTGCAAGTGCGCTGCGGGAACTACTGCGGGCCAGGATTGTGAACTCCGCGGGCCACGATGTGAATATGACTAGTCAGGAGGTGAGTGTAGAGCTTTTTAGGGTGACAGCTTTCAAAAGAAAGGTATCTTCATGTTTCCGAATTATTTCAGAATCACACACAGCCCTTCGTAATTTAATGGAACGGTTATTGTAATTTTCTCTTGAATTTCTAATAAATAAAATTCTCGTGTCACAGTGTTAGTTACCATACTCCTCCGAAACGGCTGGACCGATTTGTATGAAATTTTGTGTGCATATCGGGTAGGTCTGAGAATCGGCTACTATCAATTTTTTTTTTTTGCAAAACGACGTTTGCGGGATCATCTAGTAATACATATGTTTTTTCTCTAATAGATGGAGCTAGCACATCAGGAATGGCTAGAGGACATGGCACTTAGATTGTTATGTGTTCTCGCGCTAGACCGTTTTGGAGACTTCGTTTCTGATCAGGTAATTTTCTACATACACTATTATTGAACTGTTGGACATTCTAAATTGATTTGGTGCTTACTTTAGTTGAAGGTTTTTAACTTATCAGTCAGACCTGGGCATCGATTCTGTAAAAATCTCACCGAGATAACTTAGGTGAAGTGAACGTGAAGTGAGCTATCAATCCCAAACATCAGGTGCAATGACAGCTCACTTCACCTTAGTTTTCACGGTGAGATTTTTACAGAATAGCACTGCTGTTGCTGGGTTGTCAGGGAAAATACTAGGACTTAATGAAGGATGGGCTTTTTAAACTTTTGGCGTTTAAGAAGTACCGAATATCTGTCTAATTTTATTAAATGAATTGTGATTTGATTTGTGCATGTTGAATTCTTTGAATGTTGTTGTAGGTAGTAGCCCCAGTACGTGAAACCTGCGCACAGACATTAGGCGTTGCACTTGCGCAGTTGGAAGCCGCAAGAGTGCGACGCGTGGCCGAGCTGTTGGCGACGTTATCCACGCACCCGCAGTGGGAGGCGCGGCATGGCGCACTGCTGGGCTTCAAGTATCTGTTGGCGGCGAGACAGGTAAGTTCGTCTTTTTACAAGATCTTAACACCTTCAAACGATTGGAGTTGTTTAATTAGCAAACCACTTTAAATTCGTTTTTTTTAATATACATAGTTACACTAGAGCGTTTTTATGGTCATGCATAATTACTAAAATTAATAACTATAGTAGATTGTTGCATCGAGCGCAAATTGAGTTATTAATGCACGAGTGTTATGTTGGTACTAAATTAACAGGAGTGCATTAAGTACTCACTTTGCGTTTTGTGACCTTTCTTTCAACTACTAATCTACCTACCGTGATAAAATATACCTACTCAAAATAAAAACTCTAGTTAATGAAAACAAAGCATCCCGCGACTTTTGCGGCAAAAGGTTATTAATAATTTCATTTGCAGCTGTTTTTATACTTTCTGGAGTAGAATACATTTCGCTATCGCTATTTCCATTTTTTAAAACTTTTCTTGCTAAATATAAAAAAAGTAATAAGTATATATCTACGAATAAGTAATAAGTCAGGAAGTCTAATTCAGAACAAATTCCACAGAAAAAGTGGCCCTACTTCAAACCAAAACGACGTATGATTCAAAATACGAATCACTTCCGAGGTTACATGAAGACATGCTTGGTGATTGGTTTAAATTCAGAACGAAAGCCGGGATTGGTTCTCGCGCGTGCTGCAATGTCTGCTATGACAGTTGAGTCAAGTGACGTGGACGATGTTATGCAATAAGTGCACCGGACCAAGTCAATAGTAAAAGAATATTATTGTACAATGTTTTTTTTATAATATATTTTAGTTTTTTTTTGGGTTACTTTTTACAATCCAATGAACTCTATGTCCTGCGAAATATGATTAATTTATTAAGTTTTTGTCTAGAAGACATTAAAAGAGAATCTTTCAAACTGGTAGGTACAGCAGTTTTGTGTAACATGGTATATCCTTTTAATGATTTATAAAAATATTTTTCGTCAAAATGAACGGAACATACTCTGCTGGCTTTCACAGGCATTCAGTCGTACTCTTGTCTTTCTAGCTTAACTGAAGCTATCCGCTTATTTTGCCGAATTGGATCGGCAGGGAAAGTAAAAGAAAGCAAAATAGAATAATGTTATAAAAATAACTAAATTTTATGGATTTACTTTTCAATATTTCATCAATAAAAAAATAATAATTAAATTGGTAAAAAATTTACTGACTTCATTTTGCATAGTATTGACCACCTCGGTTTGATAACGTATTTGAACATCTTTGAATATAATTATAATTTTGCTACTATTTACCAGTGAAAAGTGATCCCTGGACATTTTAATCTTGTATGGCTCCTGCACCACTCCACAATACATGCTGGCATGATGATTCACAGCTGTAGTTCACCATGATAAAAACGAAAACGTACCCGAAGTGCTCGCTTGCAAGAAAAATGTCCGACTGATGACGCGCTGGGTACAATTTTTAAGCCCCGCCTACTTGGGCCTAATATTTGTTGGGTCATTTTTTTATCGCAGTTACATTTCCTGACTTATTACTTATTCGTAGGTATATATATTATTATTTGTAATTTGTATCAAAGTTTTACAATGATACAAATTACAATGCGTGCCATATATTTTATTTTTTCACCAAGTGGGTGTTTGTTTGTTTCAGCCAGTTTCTTTTTGATCTAATGCATACATTTTATATTAACCTTTTGAACGCCAGAGTATAAACGTATAGCCGTACCCCTGACGCCAGGCCACTTTTTCTGTCAAATGACCGTCATAAAAATAAAAACACACAAAAGTAATCATTAAATTGTTTATTTCAATATGGTGCGACGTGTATTTTGTCATATATTTGTGACGTTGTCGTTCAGGGTGAGATTTCATTTGTCACATATATGTGACAAAGGCGTTCAAAAGGTTATACAATTATACCTCTGTGGTAAATTTATATCTAATTAAAAAAAAAAAACAGTGCATTAATGCAAAACTGTGCAACAATGAGATTTCATATAACTTTTCTGCACTGTTTTGGTTCTAAGCAAAAAATACGTCCTTTGTGATCGGTTTTGTAGCGATTAATGATATCATTACTACGTAGTTGAAAGAAAAATAATGTTATTGCTAGTAAATGAAAACGAAATCCTTTCTTTGGACAGGAAGTAGCGTGCGAAAGCGGCGCCCTGGAGCACCTGATCCTCGGGCTGGGCGACGCGGCGGAGGACGTGTCGGCCGTGGCGGCGGGCGCGCTGGCGCCGGCCGCGGCCGCGCTGGCCCGGCGCCGCGCCGCCGCGCTGGCGCCCGTCGTGGCGCGTCTGTGGCGCCTGCTGGCCGACCAGGACGAGCTGGCCGCGCCCGCCAACTGCTACATGGCGCTGCTGGCGGCCTTGATGGCGCTGCCCGAACCGGCCAGCTTGTTGCAGTGAGTACTATTGTCATTTGGAAGAGCTCTGTCTGGCAATCCAAAATACATAAGTGTTCGTAAATGGTTCATTTGAAATATATGCTCTCCGACTCTCCGACTTATTACATTTTAACCTTAGTCGTAGCCTTAAGACGCTGACAAGACCGAAATAGGCTTGTCTCAAACAATTTTTTAGCCAAATCTGTACAGTTGGTAACGGCGAAAAAAATATATGTTAATCTTGAACATATTTCTGAGAACCTTGTTGTATTCAAAACACGTTTTTGAAAAGTTTTCTCGATACAAAAAAATAGTAAACTAACCTCTTAAAATGATCTTCTAACAAAAATATCTGATTTACTCATCAACGTACGTTGGTAAAATTTATAACAATAACGTATCATATTTAAATACAGAACTTGGTTGTTTTTTATTTTTGAATACTCAACTTATATAAAAGTAATTAATTATTTTATGATATGTGTAAAGTTAGGAGCGTCGCGTCATCGCGCTTCTCTTTCTTATGTATGTAGTTCGACAGTGATCGCATAGACGCGCTGCTAGACGGACGTATGTCGCTTTGCCCCGCAGCCCCGCAGTCCCGCTATCCGTTCGTTTAATATTTTGTTGTTTGACAACTTATTTTATTATGTTTTTATAACTACAATACATTGTAAAAATATTGGCACGTAAACATATTTGTATAGGATATTTTATAAGTTGCACATAATTATAGGTCTAAGTTGTGTAAATATTTTCTGTGCAAAATGGGAAGCAAACAAAAATGCCGAGGCCAGCAAAAAAAGCGCTTTTAAGCTAATAAACAAAAATATCTCATGGAAGTAGTAAAATAAGTAATTTTTTATAATGTAATATTGAAAAAACACGTACACGAACAAAAATGAAATTATAATTAAATAGGTACTTTAAAGGCTATTTTGTACAACCCATAGCGCAAATTCATCAACAACGATAACGCATGGTTGGTCTAGTGGTATTAGCATAGGTTCTGGCGAATTAGTTTAGAGTTCGTAACCAACCCAAGTCTTACAGAATTTGAATAGGATCCATTTTTTTATTTTGTAATTTTAGGAAATTCATTGTTTTATTTTTATATTAAAAAAAACATATATTTATTCAGTAAAAAGAGACGTTTGGTGAACAGTTCAGAAGTAGGTGAAGCTTCGGAAATTGTTTTCACCAGTAAGTTTGTAATAAGTATAGATGCCAGCACATCAAGCTACCCGACAGTGTCAAATTTTCCCAATCAACTTTGAACCGTATGCTTTAGTGATAAGGTTCTAAATCTATTGCATTACATTTATGTTTGCATAACTCGTCAAAATGTAAGGAACACCTGATTTTTTTATTCGCGACTGCAGTTTTCGTCCCTTTACTAAAGTTGTTCATAATGTTGAGTAGTACAATCTCCCATTTCGTTTAGTCACATGTTTTCAATTTCAACCTGTATAAGTATGTACAGACGCCAGCACATCAAGCTACTATAATCTGTAAAATTTATTCAATAGATTTAGAACCTTATCACTAAAGCATAAGGTTCAAAGTTGATTGGAAAAATTTGACACTTTCAGGTAGCTTGATGTGCTGGCGTCTGTAATTATTACAAACTTACTGGTGAAAAACAATTTCCGAAGCTTCACCTGCTTCTAAACTGTTCGCCAAACGTCTCTTTTTACTGTAAAGAAAATTAATAATTAAAATATTTATATGTAAGTTTCCTCAAAATTACAAATAAATAAAAAAAAGAAACCATTTCAAATTTGCTAAAAATTCTCCTGGCTACGAACTCGGAACTCGCTCTTTAGAACCTAAGCTAATACCACTAGACCAACCTAACGATATCATTATAGTCGAATTTACGCTATGGGTTGTACAAAAATCTAATTTTTGTTCTCGTACCTATTTTGTCAATATTACCACGGTATAATTATATGCAGTATTCTATCTTCATACAAACGGACGATGCGCGAGCTATGCCTACGCGCCTCGATCTCGGCATTCGCTCGGCAGGCAGACAGTCGCGACTGTGCCGCAGTGACGAACGGTCGGTGTGTTGTTTTTTTAACAATAACCGCGGATTTTTCACTAAAAATAAGTTCAAGTACATATTTAATATGACGAGTAGGATATATTGTGCTGTTTTTGGTTGCATGAATTCGTCCAGGGATAACTTTTTTTAGATTACCTGGAAACTTTGAAAGGTAAGACTATAAAATAATTTTACTTACTAGTAGGTAGGTACATAATGTGTCTTTTTAATGGATAAGTATTTCCTTTTATCTCCCGAAAAAAACGATGTCTGGTGTAAAGTGAATAGAGTAAAGGAAAGTGATTGACAAGAGTGAAATAGGTAGTTATAGGCGGTTCATGAATCATGATACGGTAGGTACTTACGCTTGTGTTAGAAACCTCGGGACATGTGTGTTTTGTTTTGTTAGTTTGTATAATTCAAAGTAAAGACGTGGTATTTTATTATTAATAATAGTTGTTTATTGTACTGTGTGTATGAATAATACTAGAAAAAAATAAATTTTACCGTCTGTCTGTCACTAAATAGTTGAAATTTTCTCAGATTAAGTATTTCTGCTGCTGCTATAACAACAATTATACCACAAAAAACCGTTTTTTTTTTCTCGGTATTAATAACGACAACAACAGCTAGACTCATGAGATATTCACAGAATATTTAGATGTTTGAGAGGGTTGTGATTAAACATTCGTAGCCAGCTGTTCAGCTTGGCATTGGTGACCAAAGAATTTTTGTTTTGAGTTGTTGCGAGTTGTAGGTACCTAATTTATAGAGACGTTAATAAGCTGAGATAAAAAGTTATTAAAATTACTCGTCAGCTGTTTCTTGCATTGTAGTTGAGTAGGTAGGTGTTGAAGTTTGTAAAGATTGGAGTTCCCCACCTTGTCCATGTTTCCCAAAACAATTTTTAATTAAGCTTTATATTAGAATGCGGATTTTTTATACTTTAAAATTTGATAATAAAGCGTTTCGTACGTCTCAGTCAAGGCGCAAATATTTTTCGCTCGCAAATTTATAAGACCGATTTTTATTCAAACATAAACGGTTTTTTAATTAAATCTACCAATCAAAAAACAACATGAATTTTTGTTGAACACTTCCTATTCAATTCACAAAGTACTTATTTTATTTTTTTATATAAAATAAAGTATATTACAATCACAAAACTAAATGGAAACGCAAAGTAGGCAAATGTAATTCAAATGCTGGAGGCGGGCAGCCCTATCGCATGTTTACGTACCGCGCGGCTGTAGGCATTTATGTCCAAGATACGGCCGAGTTACAATACTGTATATAATTATACTGTGATATTACATTACAAAAATTACTTACTTTACTACTTCCATGAGATGTTTTTGTTTATTATTATAGAAGCGCTTTTTTGCTGGCCTCCGGCATTTTTGTTTGATTCCCATTTTACACAGAAAATATTTATACAACTTAGAACTATATGTACCTGTACAACTTATAAAATAACTTATACAATATGTACCTCTACAACTTATAAAATCACCTATACAAATGTCTACGTGCTAATGCTAATATTTTTACAATTTATTGTAGCTAAAAGAACAAAATAAAATAAGTTCTCAAAAAACAAAATATTAAATGAACGGATAGCGGGGCAAAGCGACATACATCCGTCTAGCCGCGCGTCTATGCGATCACTGTCGGATTGCATACATAAGAAAGAGAAGCGCGATGACGCGACGCTCGTAACTTTATACAAACCAAAAAATAATTAATTACTTAAAAATAGGTTGAGTAGTCAAAAATAAAAAACTACCAAGTTCTGTATTTAAATATGATACGTTATTGTTATAAATTTTACCAATGTACGTCGATAATTAATAGAGATATTTTTGTTAGAAGATCATTTTAAGAGGTTAGTTTACCATTTTATTGTATCGAGAAAACTTTTCAAAAACCTGTTTTGAATACAACAGGGTTCTCAGAAATATGTTCAAGATTAACATATATTTTTTTCGCCGTCACAAACTGTATAGATTTGGCTAAAAAATGGTTTGAGACAAGCCTATTTGGTTCTTGTCAGCGTCTAATTCAGTGTAAATAGTTAAAAAAAATCAGTGTAAATACTTAAAATAATTTTAAAAAAGGGGTAAAAATATTCATTTGTTTTTTTAATCGCCTTGTCTAATTTGATTTTAGCACTTCATACAGAACAATAAATATATAAAAGCACCCTCTATTGGTTCATTGGTAATTATTATTGACCGCGTCACTTTGTTTCATCCTTGGTAGTTCGCTGTATCACATCCTTTTAAGAATGGCGCTAGGATATCGGAGAAATAGTGGGCGTGGCTAAAAATACCTAAACATCGGAGCTCAATATTGGTTCTCAGCGTCTTAACCTCTGAACCAATATTTGTATTTCGCACTTTATTTCGATTAAAGAAAAGTTCTTAACACTAAAATGACAATTTATTACCAAAGTAAGCTGTAATTTTTTTAATTACATTTCCGTAACAGCTAAATTCTGAGTTCAATAACTGACTCGGTGGTTTAAACCTGCGGGGCAATTGCGTAACACATTATCAATGGGAATCGGTTTCATTTTGACAGTTCAACAACATTCATGGCGTCATTTACGTGTTGAGCGGACAAATTTTTCGAACTTATGAAGCAATGGATTAGCAATTTGCTTCAAAATGATTCAGATTCCGATTGATAGTGTGTTACGCAATTAGGGTGCTGATCTAAAAAAAAAACTTTGTTTTGTAATAATGGTGGTTTCAGTTTATGATTTTTTTATTAGTTCCGAAGGACTAACGGTAGTATTTCATTCTATAATATTTATCACACCAAATAAGTTTAGTGTTGAATTCAATTAATTAATATAAACATCGTGAAACAACAAGTTGAAGGTATATAACCATATTTCAATAAAACCAAAACGATCCATACTAATGTTATAAATTCGAAAGTAACTCTGTCTATATGTTACCTTTCAAAGTCTAAACCACTGAACGGATTTCGATAAAATTTAGCACGGAGACAGATAGCATTCTGAGGAAGGACATAGGCTACGTTTTGTCCCGGTGGGTAGTACGATCTCGTGGGATAATTTCTGACATCCACAGGGCAGAAGCTAGTTTTCATATGATTCCAAAATCGACAAATTAAGGTTATTTCAAACTAAAAACTTTAAAACCACCAACTTTAACACCTTATTTGCTCCACAGCCCCATCGACTTAGCAGACGTCCTACCTCGCCTTTGGCCGTACCTCGACCATTCAACCAGTTCCGTCCGCAAAGCAACATTACAAACATTACGTACCCTCACAAGACCTCTAGTCACGACCCACCAAAAGAACGGAACTGATACTAACGGGAATACTGAATTTATCAAAGGGAACAATAACATTACAAAAGAAAATACTGACGTTATCAAGGAAAATAATGACGTCACCAAAGAAAACAGTGACGTTACCAAAGAGAGCAATGATATTACCAAGGGGAACACTGACAGTACCAAGGGAAGCAATGACGTCACCCAGGAGGGTACTGATGTTATTATAGAAAACAGTGACGTCATCAAGGGAGATCCAGTCACCAATGGAGATAACGTCGACAAAGGGAATGTAGTCACGAACGGGGATGACGTCACAAACGGGGAGAATGGTCAGTGCTTGAACTGGACGCCCGAGCTTCTGCAGGAGGCAATGAGGCATATCTATCAGAGGGTGCTGTTTGAACATGTGCATGAGATACAGGAGATTGCTGTGCAGGTGGGTGAAAAGAAAACATATATATATCAATGAAAATATCGCCATTTAATCATTAACCACTAAATCAGTTTCGTAGCTATCGATTTTAGCAACCGGGCTTTACTGTAGCTGCTTGATCTATTCGCTCCGAATAGGCGGGCCTATATATTCAACTGAAAAAATCTAATTAGTCCGTCAGTTAGATTATCAAAAAATATTTGACTCGTATTTTTTCTTTTGTTACGTAAACCAAAATTGACGAAGATACGATGCTTTTAAAATTCTTAATACGTCACACCTTCGTATAATTTTTAGTGCGTTCTGACGTCATGAGCGGGGGGGACTCCCGAGTTTTGATGCGTTTTATCTTTGTCAATATTCATTGATTTACAAAAGCAAAAAATACGTGTCTATTATTTTCCAATATAACTAAATAGATATTCAATTTATTGATGTTGGAAACTAGCCTATTATGACAACGCTACTGCAAGTAAATTCTGGGCTGACTATACATAGTGTTCCTGACTTCTGTAAAGTAAAAGAAAAATGCTTTTATTAGCATTTTTACAGCAAAATAAATACACCTTATAAAAACAGAAAACAAAGATAATAATTCCAAAAGGGGCCTCAGCTCAGCATAATGTCAGATGACAACACAAGATGCTGACGCTGATTTAAATTAAGAAAAATTTAAATATTAATTATTATTATTTTATTAGGGTGGCAGGGACATCGACGCAAACCCATCGATTTAGTACATGATTCGGGACGCCTCTGCGTTGAAATTTTTCGTCGCGTATTATAAAATTTAATAGCTGTTCCATACATTTTGACCGCGTAGGTAATGCACTTTTGTTGGAAATAGCTGGCATTTTTTTTTAATAACCGACGACAATTTTTACCGCAGGTGTGTCTTCATTCATGTACTGAATCCATGGTAACAGGTTTTGTTTCGATGTCTCTGCCTGCATAGATTGCCATCGACACGCTGAGAAGTTGATAGAATATTCAGGGCTTTTTCTTAATTTACTGGAGAAACTTTATAGACGTCATGTAAAAGAAAAAAAACGCTCTGTGACTCCCAAAGTTTATTTTCACACATGACATTCAAGTTTTCTTTGCTTCCAGGTGTGGGAAAACTTCCTCAAATACGCGTCGTTAGGAGTGATACTCATAGCGGCGTGTCCGATGCTGGCCACGTGGCTCTGTCTCGCGATGCAGCCCGCTCGGCTGCCTGTAGAGCCTGGCTTGTTGTTGCATCCACCTCCTAAGGTAGGTTTACTTAGGAATTTAAACACAGATATAGATAGGCCTAAATAACGATTTAATTGGTCGCCCGGGAACTTATAATTTTGTAAAATCAGAATGCAATATACTAAGCCTTATTTAAAACAGCCCACTATTTAATTACTTACAAACTTTATACACGTTTATTTAAAAAAAAATCTTGTTTTGTAATAAAACGGTAAGTATGACATAATGTCATCGATCAACCACGGTCTGGTTGCACCAGTATTGCTGGATGTAGGTTCTATATAGCTCGATCAATACAACTGGTCTCATACATACCTATACATATTGTTTTCTCTATCCAGGAGCGACGCACCCGCACAAACTCTCAGTCATCCGAAGGTTCGGTGCCTCCCGAGTTGCGCCCGAGTCAGAAGTGGTTCATAGGCGGCTCGGAGTCGCAGCCCTGCGCCACTCGCGATCGCAACGTCATGCGCGCGCGCTGCCTCGCCGCACAAATACTAGGTATACACCTGTCTTATTTTAGTACAGTATTAGCACGAACTAGTTTGAAGAACGTAAAATGTGTAATTTTTAGTTATGGATGTTCGTTTGTTTATTATCCTCGTTTACGAATCTATCGCACTGAGGTTTGCTGTACCCAATTCTGGATTAAGTTCATAAGTTTATAATGTTGTACTTTTGTTTTTTTTTTTTGTAACTTACAATAAAGAAGTCTTGGAAAACCAATTTGTTTAGACTGTTTAAAATCCTTGACTAGAAATATAAGAGGTTATGAGTGCCTTGGATTTGCTAGTTTCGTCTGTATCTCTTTTTTATATTTTTCTTTATTTGATGTTTTTGCAGGATACTTATCATGCTACCTGGTCCAGCCTGCACCTGGTATAGAGTACAAAGCTGAAGATGAGAGCCCCATACACTGTTATGTTAAAGTAAGCATAACATGTCACCATTATTTGTACCAACTTTAATTTTAAATGAAAGAATATTATACAACGTGTAACGTTAAATGCGCAAAACCTCATACACCCCAATTAGAGCATTGAGTTAAAAGCATAATACAATGGCCAAAACTATTTTTTATTTAAAGCTATTTTTATTAAGAAAATCGTGTCGATCCTAGCATTAGTTTATGCATTCAAAATTGAGTCTTATCTCTTTAAAATAAGACTTAATTTTCTTTGGCTCAATCGGCAGATAGTATGGCAAAATAAATAATTTTTGAAAAAAAAACCTATATTAAAAATTACTGAAATCGATTCAGTAGTCAATTATGAACAAACTATTTTCAGGTTTTGCGCATTTAACGTTACACATCACGTTGTATAGTGGGAACTTATTTGAAGAACGGACGTGACCGTTCAACATTTATTATAGTCATATCTTATCATATGAGATATTTTTGACCTTACATTAATTTTCACCTCCTCTGGGAAAGTTTAGGTTTAATTATTTGGTAGACAGCTTCATACATAATTAATTCCACTGTTTAGAATTTAGATCATCTGGTGGATAGTGCCTATAACCAAAGACTGTGAAAAAAACCTTTACCGTAGAACTCAAAAGGGGTCTTGACCTTTTATGCTCGCAAAAGTCCTGTTACATTTTTTTTTGTGTATAAATGTTATGAAAATGATGAAATGTGGGTGTAATATAGTTACACCTCTGCCTAACCCTAAGGGGCCGTCTCCACGAGCGAGAGAATCGCGGTGATAGTCATGCGGTGCCATCAAATTATCGTCGCGATGATATCGTCGTGTGGAGATTGATTCATAGAGTTTCTATTGACTTTGATGGTACGACGATAATATCGCCGCGATTCTCTCGCTCGTGGAGACGGTCTCTTAGGGGGATTAATGTTAGATTGTGTTTTGTAATTCCAGGTGATGGTAGTATATCTCCGCTCAGGCAGCGCGCTGCAGCGCCTGGTCGCAAGTCTGGTAGTGTCGTCGTGGGCACGACAGACCGTCACACACGACATGTTCCCGCTTAGCATTCACGACGCCAATGGGGATAATACACATACGGTAATATCTTGATCATTTTGAGTAGTGTCATTTAGATTATACCCCCCCTTTCTGGAAGCCTGTTCTAGTCTTGGATCAGTATTATAACTCTTGAAATCTTATCATAGCAACTAAGTAAACAGCGGTTTTTGTATTTATTATGTACTAGCAGCCCCCCGCGGTTTCACTCGCATAAGTGCAGATCTCGTAGGAATATCGCGATAAAAAGTATCCTATGTGTTATTCTGATGTATAGGCTATATTACTGTAAAGTTTCATTTAAATCCGTTGCGTATCAGCGCTGCGACATTTATTTCTTAAATGTCGCAGCATGATGCTGAGATAGGAGCCTTTTGGCCTCGTATAGGACTTAATTTATTTAATACTTCAAGCACATAAATGTACAGAGGCGGACTTAATGCCATAGACATTTTCTACCAGTCAACCACCAGGACTTTCTGTTTCATTTTTCTTTTTGTTAATTTTTTTATAAGTATAATTTGTTTTTTTTTATTGTGTATAGTTTGTGATTTACCAGCACGCGTAGCATGACCGCCGTGGAAACGGGTTTTATCGACGGAAGAATAGACAAAATGACATATTGTAGAAATATTTGTAATTTTGACGTTCGAAAAGTGCTGATTTTCAGCCTGATTTGAATAAATGACTTTTGATTTTGAATGTATTATTCGCATATTATATTATTTTATTTTCGCAGGAGGACCAGACCGACAAAGCAACTAGCGAAGAACAAAGTCCTGTATCGAGGTTGGCGCCACCGTTACTTACAAACACGTTACATACAGCGCTGAACCAAGCTCTCTACTACGATGAAGTAGCGCTGAACTGTAATAGGTAAAAAAAATATATATTGTAATGTAACTTGTCCATAGTTTAGTATCTAAACTATACAACAATTTATTAAGGTAGGCGACAGTATGAAAACACTGTTCAAAATGATCGAAACAACCAATAAAATGTGCTAAAATTCACCCAAACCTGAATGCCACTGTAGCGACAACGCCACATGCGAACAACGCCTCATACTGACGTCACAAAATCCTACATCTCGCAAGCACAGTTTACCGCGCAACTAGCATATACAATGTGTAACACAATTAACGCAAATCCTCATACACCCCAATTAGAGTATTGAGTTAAAAGCATAATACAATGGCCAAAACATTTTTTTTTTAATTAACTATTATTATTAAGAAAATCGTGTTGATCCTAGCTTTACTTTGTGCATTCAAAATTGAGTCTTATTACCTTATAATAAGATTTAATTTTCTTTGGCTCAATCGGCGGATAGTATGGCAAAATAAATAATTTTTGAAAAAAACATTAAAAGTTACTGAAATCGATTCAGTAGTCAATTATGAACAAAATATTTTCAGGTTTTGCGCATTTAACGTTACACATTGTATACAACGGCCCGACTTGAATCATCGGGCATTTGCCCGCCAGACACAACATCCGTCTGGTCGGGGAATCTTCTCTTTTCTATGGAGGTTGAGTGAACTTTACACCCTGTTCCTCATAACTATACCACAAAAAATATGGCCCTGTTTGAATCAAACAGTACGACCGGCGGGGCAATTGCGTAACACATTATCAATCGGAATCGGTTTCATTTTGACAGTTCAACAACATTCATTGCGTTATTTACACATTGAGCGGACAAATTTTTCGAACTTATGAAGCAATGGATTAGCAATTCGCTTCAAAATGATTCAGATTCCGATTGATAGTGTGTTACGCAATTAGGGTGCTGATCTCTCTACTTATCATTGCTCCCATAGAATTATTGAGCCAATTTCCAATCCATTTATTACTGCTTGATTATAATAGCCTTTTGTTCAAACTGACTATGATATTTTCAGAATACTGCAAGAGGCTCGCGATTTACATGCGATGATGAAACATTACAAATTACCTGTTGACGGTGAAGAGTTGAGCAATATTTTGAGGCTAGAACAGGTAACTATAGTTTCTATATTATACGTCATCATCTGCCTAGCCTTTTCCCAACTATTTTGGGGTCGGCTTCCAGTCTAACCGGATGCAGCCGAATACCAGTATTTTACATGAAGCGACTGCCTATCTGACCTCCACAACCAGTTACTGGGTAATACGATACTCCTTGGTAAGGATGGTTGTCAGACTTTCGGGCGTCTGACTACCCGTAACGACTGTCAAAGATCCACAAATGACAGCCGGGACCAACGGCTTAATGTGCTTTCCGAGGCACGGAAAGATGGTCACCCATCCACAGACCAACCGCGGCAAGCGTAGCTTAATCTGATCGATCGACCTGTGCGGCTGTTATTATTTAGCCACGGGCCCCTCTAGTTTCTATATTATACGTGTTCTGTCCTTAATAATATTTTTCTGGCGTATTTAAGTCTTCAGCTATCTGGCTTCGTATTCACTTAATTTTTTTTGCTATTTTCAGGTAGGATATTTAACAAGCATGTCGCAACCGTTGGTGGCCGCGATGAAATTAAAGCGGGTGGCTCAAACGTTAGAGGAGAGGCGGAGGAACTTACAGACTGCCGTCAACCAGTGCACCATTGAACAAGGATCGCTCAATGTCTCGTAAGTATATTCTGTGTTATGGGTTTGGTTTCCGCACTTAGTCTCTAGACAGACGGACTGCATTTCAACTGCAATCCAACCGCAAATTGCAGCTCGGATTTTTTTTTTTTTTTTTTGTGGATGGGAAATCATCAAATGACCCCTCCCGCTCTGGGTGGAGCAGAAGGGAGTGTCAGACTCTTACTGACTAAAAGCCACCCGTGTTCCTTCCTTAGCCCTTTGTGTTCCGGGGCAGCGGTAACCCTTTCGGACAATCCCGCTGCCCTGGCAGGGACAATCCCGCTGCCCCGGCAGGAAAGAGCTGTCTTGTGCTGGATTCGAACTGCCACTCTATTACATGTCAATCCACACGATCGCTTCGGAACCAAACGTGTCACAACCCGCGACCCTGGCAGTCATTAGCCCTAGCGGACCCCGTCAGTTGCTGCTGACATCTCTTTGAGGCAAATTGCAGTTCGGATGCAATTTGAATGCAGTTGACACGGTTTGCAGTCGTGTCAACTGCATTCAAACTGCACATGAACTGCAATTTGCGATTGGATTGCAGTTGAAATGCAGTCCGTCTGTCTAGAGCCTTAGTCCTTCAAGTGGACCATTGTGCGTGGGACCATGGCGGCCATCGATGGTTATTCCAACCAGCCAGACTCCGGAATAATTAAATACAGCATACAGGGGCAAGTACAAGCGCAACTATCGGATGCGCAGCACGGCTTTCGGCCGGGGCGCAGCACTGCCACCAACCTGCTTAACTTCATGGCGCAAGTTATACCATCAGTCGACGCTGGCGTGCAGGTGGACGCGGCATATTTTGATTTCCAAAAGGCCTTCGACACCGTGGATAATGATGTCCTATTAAGGAAGTTGGCTGATATTGGATGTACACCACATCTGGTACAGTTCTTTGTCAGCTACATGAAAGACCGCCAGCAGTATGTTGACTACAATGGCTACGAATCGGAGTCATACTACACTAGATCTGGAGTAAGTCAGGGCAGCAATTTGGGGCCTCTCGAATTTATTATAATGATAAACAGCTTGCCGGAGGTCGTCAGGCATAGTGCATGTTTATTGTTCGCAGATGACCTCAAGTTGCTGCTCGAGGTAAGGGATGAGTCGGACTGTGCGCGACTCCAGGATGACATTGACAGGGTGGTGAAGTGGAGCCATGACAATAAGCTATACTTCAATGTATCCAAATGCTCGGTAATATCCTTCACTCGTGCGCGAAACCCTGTCAGCTATGAGTACAAAGCTGAGGCGACACCAATACAGCGGGTCACACAAGTACGTGATCTGGGGGTACATCTCACTCCAGATCTTACTTTTCGTGAACATATCGTTAAGATATGCAAGAAGGCGTACAGAAACCTCGGCTTTGTACTTAGGCAGTCACAGGGCTTCACGAATATAACAACAATAAGGGTATTATACGATGCACTAGTTAGGAGTCATTTGGAGTATAGTGCGGTCATATGGGCTCCACACGAAGCCAAGTACTCTGTCATGCTCGAGCGCGTGCAGAACAAGTTCACGCGCCACTTGTACTGGAGACTATGGAGTGTATCCTTTATACCCACTTATGTATCCCACACTGTTTGTGCTGGGTATGGTCGGGTACAATCAGTTGAGGGTGCGGCGAGAGTTCACACTGGTCGTGTATTTGATTAAATTACTCCGTGGCATAGAGCTCAACCCGGGAGTGTTACAGCGCTTGTGCTTTAGTGTTCCGGACCGCTACGTGTGGAGACGGTGGCGCCCGCCACTGCTGTCAGTGCCAACCGCCAGGACCAATCTACTGGCGAAAACGCCTCTGACGCGAGCGATCCGCACTATTAACGAAACCCAGAATAGTATAGATATTTTTTCGTGTCAGTTCAGTGAACTCGCAAAGATTATTTTACATATATTATGTTATAAGATAGAATAAGCTATATATGTATTAGTATTGTTATTGTTTTATTTTATTGTTTTATTTAATGTTATTTTTAATTTAGTATATCTTGCTTTTTATTGTTTAAATTTTAATTTAAGTAAGTAATTAGTTATAAGTAAGGTGCCTCACTAACGCATTAGGATTTAGCCTGTAATGTTAGCGATAAGGTGGAGAAATAAATAAATAAATAAATAAATTTTTCGGACGGGTAAAATCACATCGGGAGTAAGGATAACTGTCAAATAGTGTTGTCTTTCGTTCTTAGTTCGGGCCCCGAACTAATCTTAGATCCGTAGGTGATACGGAGTCAGAAACACCCGTAACGTCGGCTGAAACTACGGATTTCGTAATTAGCGAGTAGACGCCCAGTTTCGTTGCACCTAAATCAACTGTTTGGGAATAATGTTAGTTGGTAAAACGTTGCAATTCGGATGCGGCCGTAAACTTGCTAATGGATATCGTACTCTGCCGTACTTATGCGCGTGACTTTCTTTGTATAGCGCCCAGAGACTGGGTTATAATAATAAGCTAAAATGGACAGGAAATACTAGTTTGGGGTGGTTGGACCAAGTACTGGTTACGCTCAAATATATTTCTTTATGAAAGATCACTTGATGCTCACTCCTCATATTTAAAAAAAAAATTACATTTATGAAAATTTTCAGTCATTGATAATTTACTCAATTTATCTTCTAGTGTCCAAGCAGCAATAGCAGGCGCCTGCGCAAACCTACACATACTACCTGAAAAACTGAACCCAGTAGTTCGACCTCTGATGGAGAGCATCAAGAAGGAACCTTCAGAAGAACTACAGCAGAACTCTGCTGATACCCTCGCCGCGTTACTATCGCAGCTTGTTAGTAGAGAGCCTTGTCCGAACAATAAGGTGCTTATCAACCTGAAGGCGTTCTTGAGGTGAGTTTTATTTAGCAGCCTTCTACAATGCGTCCGATATTTGTAATAAGCTCTTAGGCCCATTTTACAGACACATTTTTCAACTACGGTTTATAAGCTATATGTAGGCAAGGTCATCAGTGTTGTATGGATCACTATAGAAGATTTTTAGACTCAGTTTTTCTACAGCGCGGTTTATACGCAGTACCATAATAAAACCGTGCCGTGTAGAAAGGGCCTTAGAATCCTTAGCTTTGCTAATATGATTGAAATGATGAGAGAAAGGTTTTTCTGTTTAACTCGCTTATGCACGAAGTACTAAGAATTAAATTCCGTGGTAAAAATATTATGTAGTCAGCAAGTTGATTGCGTGGCGTGCCCGCTAAATTCAAATCTTCTAACTTGTTTTTCGCTAATTGCAAAGAACCCTGTGTTACGTCGTATCATCATAATTTCAGCCATAAAACTTTCACCGTTAGACATAGTCCTCCCCAAGCACCACCACTTCGACCAATTACGTCATATGCTGATCAAAATTTACTGATACGTCATGATCATAGCAACCGCCAATATTTTTTTTCTGTGCAAAAGGCTTCATACTTAAATTCCTAATAATAATTTTACTTACTAACACTAGCTATAAGATATTACTAACATTATGGATCTTTGTCTGAGTAAATCAATTATGATTTGATTTGATTTTGATAAATACTCACTATAAAATGATTTGGTCCTTTCCAGGTGTGACCCAGAACACACGCCGCGCATTTCTCTAGAAAGTACAGAGGAAGCGAATGGCGACTCTGGTAGCGGAGACAGTGGTCCCGAGGGAAAGGCAGAACAGATACCACATGCGCCAGCAAGTAAGATTTGTGGATTTATTTAAAGACTAGATGACCCGGCGAACTTCGTGCCGCCTCAGTATCAATAAGAATGAATGTAAAAGTAAATTAATTGTCTTAGTTTTTTTATGGCGAATTCTTCTTGAATTTAATAGTTATTGGCCCCGATTCTGTTGTCCACAAACTAAATTAAATTTAAGTTCAGTGCATCTTTTTCTTTCTATTTCAATATGAAAAGGACAGAAGATAAATATTAGTTTAGTCCCGTCAAATTAGATAATCCATAGACAAGTTTAGACGTGATTAAAATATTGGCTACTAAAAATACGTCAATTTACGTCAGGCGCTGACTAATTTGAAAGGACTAAACTAATATTTATCTTCTGTCCTTTTCTTAAGGGCCTATACTACCTCAAATGGCTTAGCATGATCCTCCGTTATGTCGAAAACACTGCAGCATTAATTTTGAAATAGATATATGGTAAAGTTGAGGATTAATTTTAGGTCTTATGTTAGACGAAAACACGATTTCATTAAATTTTCTCGATAGAAAAAAATTCCAAAGTTACCTCCAAACCGAACAATAAACCGCTGGTATTCAAAAAATACTTCAAATTGGATCATGAAACTTTGTATACTAACCGAACTAACTATAAAGCAGGTCTTATGTTATTTACTTTTTTTTAATTACCATTATTTTCACCGTAAAAAGCAAATACCTAAACTATTGGCGCTGCCTGCCGCCTAGCACCGCACTCTGTCTCGCTCTCACTCAGTCCGCGAGCAGTATCGTGCGAGCGAGATAAAGAGTGAATTTTAGCTGAGGTAGTGTAGGCTCTTAATGAAATAGAAAGAAAAAGATGCAATGAACTTAAACTTAGTTCAGTTTGTGAACAAAAGAATCGGGACCATTATACTATTCGGGGCGGAGACAAATCTAACAAATAAAAGATCATAAAAATCGGTCCAGCTGTACTTGAGTCATAAATGGTGTAACTAACCCGCCTGTTTTATTTATTTATTTATTTTAGTACATGGAGGACTTACAGCTGATAAAAGCAAACAAAAAGGAAACCATAGTCACCCGAAAGACAATTACAAATCCTCACGTATAGACTTAATATAATAATTTATGGTGTGAGCACAAAAACAGAAAACACATCGCCTAAACTAAAGGAAGAAACAATATAAATACTTTGCAATTTATATGACTAAAATAATAATAAAGAAAACAATAAAATAACAAAAACAAATAATATAACCTACCGCTACTTGAAAAATTTGAGGCTTTACTTAAGCCTCAAATTTCTTCTGGCCGAATTCACACTAATTGTGAATGGATCAAAATCATATTCCTTGCATATATCATTGAAATTTCTGCTTGCGCGCACAATGTAACTGTTCTGCCTATAATTCGAAGATGTATTAGGTCCTTGTATGGGTGGATTAAAACGAAGTGCTTTACTTGGCACATTAAAATAAAATTTTGACAATAACTTATAAATAGAATAAACAGGATTTCAAGGTGGCAGGAACATCGCACAATAATCCTTAGCCCTTTATGTTCCGGGGTAGCGGTAACACTTTCGGACAATCCCGCTGCCCCGGATAATTTATGTTTGTAATTTATATCGTGTACATAATAAAGAGTTTATTCTATTCTTGAACAAACCTGCGTGGAATTATTTCGTTGGTTATTACATGTCATGGATTCAGTTTGTGCGTTGATGTCTCGGCCTGTATTTATTGAAAGCGAGGTGAGGTGTTCGCCCAGCCGAGGGATGATGAGGCTTACAATAAAATAATCTATATCCATCATCCTGCAATCGTAATTTAGTTTCGAAATACGTAAACAAATATTGTGTTTTTAGAAAAACAACTGTATAACTCAGATGTAAAGTTCAGTTTTGCGTTACAACTTCAAGATTATGACTTTCAATAGTACCAGTTATAGAAAAAAATTGTCTATTTCAAAAATCAAAATTGGTCCATTTCGTAACCAGAACAAACACAGACAAAAAATAAATTGAAATAGTTTTTTTTGCTAAAATTACATACTCTCAAATGCATCTAGTAAAGAGCTGTTATTTTGACATTACAAACAAACACTCCAATTTTATTTATTTGTATAGATTAAGTAGAATTGCAGACTGCTGCTGTCTTTATTTTTGACAGAATGTTTTAGAACCCTTCTATAAAATCTCCATAAAATGTGGTGATATCATTTTCGGGATACTCACACTACTTTATTTTTATTCCTCAGTGGACAAACACAAAGGCATCTTGACGCTCTGGGAACAACAGCGCTGTGCCGAGCGTACCGCACCGCGCCGAGGCCGCCCGCCCGCCGCAGCCGCCGCGCTCGCGCTGGACCAGCTCCTGCCACACGAGGACGAGGTACGAAGCTACTGTCAGCTATATTGGCCTACTTGTAATGTCTTAAATCTTACGGTTTAAGACATTTATTTCTCAAAAGATTACATTAATCACTTACAGAGAAAATACAATAATAAGTAAACAAAAAAGCGTTTTTGGTGGGTATCTTGAGAGTTATTATTTCTAATACAGTAATGCATTTACAAGGTGTAATATAAATGGTGTCGGACCTGAAAAGAGGCCATTATACTCATCATTACGAACAACTTTTACTATGGGATCAAACCTGAAATCACGAAAAAAAATCTGCTGTTTATGTTCGTGTAATTCGTCAAAATGTAGGCAACAGCTGATTTTTATTCGCGATTTCAGAAGGCCAATTTTCGTAATTTTAAAACGTTCAAAATCTAGTCGCAGTCTCATCTCAGCGACAAGCAAATGTCAAAAACTTGTCAAAATGTAGGGAAATTTGAGGTATTTTTGACAGATTGAGACTGAGATCAGACTGTGAACGTGCTTAAAAATTACGAGAATTGCCCGTCTGGTTTGGTCCCATAATAAAAGTTGTTCGTAATGATCAGTATAATGGCCTCTTTTCAGATCCGACACCATTTCAATTACACCTTGTATAAGTTGTTTATATCAGCATCGATATTCGTCTAAAAAAATTCACGTGTGTAATTTGAGGGAGAGGAAGGAGGAAGGCCAAAGAAAAGTTGGGTGGATTGTGTGTGTGAGGACTGAGGAGTGAAAGAAAACTGGTTGCGTCCACCTCAAGTAATATGGGACAACGACAGAGTGATGATGAAAGCATCTTTATAATAACACTAAGTTTCAAAAAAATATACTGCTGTGTTGGTGTTTAACTTGTGTCTTTTTTAACAGGCTCGAAAACTACTAAGGATACAAAGACGAGGCGCTACGCTAGCATTAACGAGCTTAGCGATGTACTTCGGTGACGAGTTACCTGAGAAACTGCCCAAGCTATGGGAGTTTATCACCGAGCCGTTCGAAAGGGTGTTGACTGATAGTGGTAAGTTTGACTAATAATGTATTTAACAGTTTGTGAATTTTAACTAATGATTAGAGAATGTATTCCAGGATTTATTAGGTTAAGGTGTGTTTAGAGTCATGTACAGTGCAGGGTTTATCCGGGAATTTTGCATTCAAGAATAAATAGGAGTGTGGCCCCGTTTTTCTAGCGCCCTCTATTACATTAGGCCAGGGCTTGAATACTTTGAAAATGGTAAAAATAGTAGGATAAAACCCAGTGGTAAAGGAAGAGAATATAACAAAAATAAAAGGAAAAATAATTTACGGGCGATCTGAGGTCGGGAAGTGGATGGGGATACGTTTGAAAGAATAAAAAATGGTTTATCTCGATTTCCGACATAACTACAAGTCCTATGGAAAAAAGTTAAGTGGCAAAGTTGTAGGTAATAAAAAGATCTACAACTTTTGTATTTACACTTTTATCACATAACCTCAAAATTTATGTGAAAAATTCTAATAACCAAGTTTTTGGTTTTTTATTTTTACCTTTTACAAAAAACTTTTTTTCACGAAAGGAGGTGTTTTTTTTTTCATACAACTGTGGCCAAACTATGAACCTTATGAACAAAAGTACTGAAATATACGAAAAAAATCGTAGATTCTGAAAAAATATATATTGGATTTATTTACACATTTGTACCACATGAAATTGTCTTTCAAAGATGTTAATAACTTGCAACCCATATATTAAATTGGCAATCTCATGATACATTCTTCCGATGACGCGTTTCGTTACTTCATTTTATAAATGTAACATAAAGAAATTATCCTAAAAATATACTGATTATTATCTTATTTTTGTATTCAAAAAGTTTCTTGCCTTCATATGACATTATTTTTGTGAAATATTTAGCGAATAATAATGAAATGCATTTATTTTTTCAGATTATTGTATGCGTTTGGTTAGCTTTCTGAAAGGCCAAAAGACTGTGCTCCAAAGCCGATAATTATCTATTTTTATATTATTGGTTGATAACCAGCAATAATGTCAACATTGGTCAACATTCCGTTTCGGTTCATCGCCTCTGTTCGTTGATTTCCCGTCCCTTGGAATGCTATTTCGTGTGTGATTTCTTATTAATTTGTTGATTTGGCTATTCTTCCCTGGACTTTCAATTAATTGCTTCCATCTTGACGACCTGGCTAATCCATTTGGACTTGACACTTTGATTTGGCTGCGATCGTAGTTTCGTTGGATTTCGACAACTTTGCTATTATACTCTGGTCTCTGATTAAACGGACTTTTCACAGTTTTTTTCTTATGAAGTTTGAAATAAACTAAATGTTTAATATCTAAACGGCGGTTGGAATGTTGATGAACACAGCCCTTGAATATAAATAGATACTGAATAGTGTCGTCATCGTAGAATCAAAGAGTAGGGGAGTAGGCAAGTACCTATAACGAACAAATACACATTTTAGATCCCGTGGACGGTCAGACATGGGACAATCTTTTAAAGGCTGATGATTGTCACTGATAGGAGGTCCATGCCTCCTCCATGGTCCAATTCCAATTTTTATAGTAATGGCTTCATCGTTTTATAGATGACTCTGCCAATGTCAAGGTTGAAGGAAACGAGATGTATTCCATTCCATTAAACCTTCCCTAGACCTCCACGAACATTTCAAGACCAAGATAAGATAAATCCGTTCAGCCGTTCTCGAGTTTTAGCGAGACTAACGAACAGCAATTCATTTTTATATATATAGATATAGATAGATGGGCAATGGCTCCCTAGATCGATGATGAAATTAATGTATTCGCTGAATTTCGCTGAGGACAGGTTGTAATGACAATTGGCAAATGAAATGGTTTGACAGCTCTCACTGCGGTTAAGAACGTTTCGTTGAACGCAGTTACTGTTTGAGGTAGTGATTTTTTATATTCTTTTATTTCTTAATCTATCCAATATTGGAGGATTTTAAATACTGCTGATAACACAATTTATAGTGTGTTTGGGACACAAAAAGGTAAGTTTTCACCAAATTTCGTGAAAAAAGGAAGTTTTTGTAAAAGATAAAAATAAAAAACCAAAAACTTGGTTATTAGAATTTTTCACATGAATTTTGAGGTTATGTGAAAAAATGTAAATACAAAAGTTGTAGATCTTTTTATTACCTATATACAACTTTGCCATTTAACTTTTTCCATAGGACTTGTAGTTATTCCGGAAATCGAGATAAACCGTTTTTTACCCTTAAAAACGCACTCCCATCCACTTCCCGACTTCGGATCGCCCGTAAATTTTGCCTTTTATTTTTGTTATATTCTCTTCCTTCTTTTATTTTTGTTATATTATATTCTCTATCTTCAAAAATTATCGACCTTGGTCTACATGGGATTTAAAATAACTGGTGAATGAGCGTTCCATAAACCTCTGTCTATTCTTTCGGTTTATAGGCGTGTGTACTGAGCTTACTTATATTAAATTTCCATTTCACAGAGCTAGAACAACAAGAATGCAGTGAAGCCGAAGAACTAATCAGTCGCCTGCAAGTGTTCGAGGCCGTGTGCGGCGCGCTTAGCGAAGCGCTGCGGACACGCCTGGCGCCCTGCGCACGCGCCGCCACCGCACTCGCGCGCAGCACGTACACGGCGCTGCGCCACATGGCGGCCCGCGCACTGGGCGCCGCGTGCCGCGCGGGCTACCCCGGGGCCATGCACACTGTCATACACGAGGTAAGAGTTGTGCCGCACTCGCGCGCAGCACGTACACGGCGCTGCGCCACATGGCGGCCCGCGCACTGGGCGCCGCGTGCCGCGCGGGCTACCCCGGGGCCATGCACACTGTCATACACGAGGTAAGAGTTGTGCCGCACTCGCGCGCAGCACGTACACGGCGCTGCGCCACATGGCGGCCCGCGCACTGGGCGCCGCGTGCCGCGCGGGCTACCCCGGGGCCATGCACACTGTCATACACGAGGTAAGAGTTGTGCCGCACTCGCGCGCAGCACGTACACGGCGCTGCGCCACATGGCGGCCCGCGCACTGGGCGCCGCGTGCCGCGCGGGCTACCCCGGGGCCATGCACACTGTCATACACGAGGTAAGAGTTGTGCCGCACTCGCGCGCAGCACGTACACGGCGCTGCGCCACATGGCGGCCCGCGCACTGGGCGCCGCGTGCCGCGCGGGCTACCCCGGGGCCATGCACACTGTCATACACGAGGTAAGAGTTGTGCCGCACTCGCGCGCAGCACGTACACGGCGCTGCGCCACATGGCGGCCCGCGCACTGGGCGCCGCGTGCCGCGCGGGCTACCCCGGGGCCATGCACACTGTCATACACGAGGTAAGAGTTGTGCCGCACTCGCGCGCAGCACGTACACGGCGCTGCGCCACATGGCGGCCCGCGCACTGGGCGCCGCGTGCCGCGCGGGCTACCCCGGGGCCATGCACACTGTCATACACGAGGTAAGAGTTGTGCCGCACTCGCGCGCAGCACGTACACGGCGCTGCGCCACATGGCGGCCCGCGCACTGGGCGCCGCGTGCCGCGCGGGCTACCCCGGGGCCATGCACACTGTCATACACGAGGTAAGAGTTGTGCCGCACTCGCGCGCAGCACGTACACGGCGCTGCGCCACATGGCGGCCCGCGCACTGGGCGCCGCGTGCCGCGCGGGCTACCCCGGGGCCATGCACACTGTCATACACGAGGTAAGAGTTGTGCCGCACTCGCGCGCAGCACGTACACGGCGCTGCGCCACATGGCGGCCCGCGCACTGGGCGCCGCGTGCCGCGCGGGCTACCCCGGGGCCATGCACACTGTCATACACGAGGTAAGAGTTGTGCCGCACTCGCGCGCAGCACGTACACGGCGCTGCGCCACATGGCGGCCCGCGCACTGGGCGCCGCGTGCCGCGCGGGCTACCCCGGGGCCATGCACACTGTCATACACGAGGTAAGAGTTGTGCCGCACTCGCGCGCAGCACGTACACGGCGCTGCGCCACATGGCGGCCCGCGCACTGGGCGCCGCGTGCCGCGCGGGCTACCCCGGGGCCATGCACACTGTCATACACGAGGTAAGAGTTGTGCCGCACTCGCGCGCAGCACGTACACGGCGCTGCGCCACATGGCGGCCCGCGCACTGGGCGCCGCGTGCCGCGCGGGCTACCCCGGGGCCATGCACACTGTCATACACGAGGTAAGAGTTGTGCCGCACTCGCGCGCAGCACGTACACGGCGCTGCGCCACATGGCGGCCCGCGCACTGGGCGCCGCGTGCCGCGCGGGCTACCCCGGGGCCATGCACACTGTCATACACGAGGTAAGAGTTGTGCCGCACTCGCGCGCAGCACGTACACGGCGCTGCGCCACATGGCGGCCCGCGCACTGGGCGCCGCGTGCCGCGCGGGCTACCCCGGGGCCATGCACACTGTCATACACGAGGTAAGAGTTGTGCCGCACTCGCGCGCAGCACGTACACGGCGCTGCGCCACATGGCGGCCCGCGCACTGGGCGCCGCGTGCCGCGCGGGCTACCCCGGGGCCATGCACACTGTCATACACGAGGTAAGAGTTGTGCCGCACTCGCGCGCAGCACGTACACGGCGCTGCGCCACATGGCGGCCCGCGCACTGGGCGCCGCGTGCCGCGCGGGCTACCCCGGGGCCATGCACACTGTCATACACGAGGTAAGAGTTGTGCCGCACTCGCGCGCAGCACGTACACGGCGCTGCGCCACATGGCGGCCCGCGCACTGGGCGCCGCGTGCCGCGCGGGCTACCCCGGGGCCATGCACACTGTCATACACGAGGTAAGAGTTGTGCCGCACTCGCGCGCAGCACGTACACGGCGCTGCGCCACATGGCGGCCCGCGCACTGGGCGCCGCGTGCCGCGCGGGCTACCCCGGGGCCATGCACACTGTCATACACGAGGTAAGAGTTGTGCCGCACTCGCGCGCAGCACGTACACGGCGCTGCGCCACATGGCGGCCCGCGCACTGGGCGCCGCGTGCCGCGCGGGCTACCCCGGGGCCATGCACACTGTCATACACGAGGTAAGAGTTGTGCCGCACTCGCGCGCAGCACGTACACGGCGCTGCGCCACATGGCGGCCCGCGCACTGGGCGCCGCGTGCCGCGCGGGCTACCCCGGGGCCATGCACACTGTCATACACGAGGTAAGAGTTGTGCCGCACTCGCGCGCAGCACGTACACGGCGCTGCGCCACATGGCGGCCCGCGCACTGGGCGCCGCGTGCCGCGCGGGCTACCCCGGGGCCATGCACACTGTCATACACGAGGTAAGAGTTGTGCCGCACTCGCGCGCAGCACGTACACGGCGCTGCGCCACATGGCGGCCCGCGCACTGGGCGCCGCGTGCCGCGCGGGCTACCCCGGGGCCATGCACACTGTCATACACGAGGTAAGAGTTGTGCCGCACTCGCGCGCAGCACGTACCTCTTCCCATGACTTCCAGTTCTTTCGATCCGGGGCTAAAGTGGATCACCACTGGTCGTTTATTTTATCCAGCTCGTCCCGCCATCTTTACGGGTTCTGCCGCGACGCCTTTTACCTGTGTCAGGGCTGCACGTGATGGTTATTTTGGCCCACAGCTCATTGGGCATACTGCAGACGTCGCCAGCCCAGTCCCACTTCAGCTTAGCTGCTCTTTGAGCAACGTTAGTATATAATTTGTGTTTTGGTGCGCAATGTGGTGTTGCAAATATGATGTATCAATTTGACGCTCCATAACACGTTGGGAAATCTTGAGTTTTAACTTTTGAATGTTTGTCAAAAACCAAGTCTGGGATCCATATGTCAGAATGGGAAGGATGCACATGTCCATAATTTTTCGCTTTAGTGTCAAAGGCAGATCGTAAGCTCTTTCATGGACCAGTAGATAATAAATGAAATAATAATTACTTCTGTAAGTAGAATTTAAAAGACAAAGTCACTGTTTTGGTCGATTATTTAAAACCAAATCGCGCTGTCACTCCATTTGGTTATTGCTCCTTAGAAGACGAAAATGTGTATATTATTCTATGACAGATTATTAACAAATAAATTACTACATCTCTTAGCGTATCGAAACTATTTTTAAAATACACAATACCATAATTTACGCATATTTTACGCTCCGTACACTTTTCACTGTGTTGTCCCGTTCCAGTTGGTCCCGGCGCTGAGCGACGTGCGCAGCGACAGTGTGCGCTGCGGCGCGGCGGAGGCGCTGGCGCGGGTCGTGGACGCGCTGCAGCTGCGCATTGTGCCTTACATTGTGCTACTAGTCATACCTTTATTGGGTAACTATTTTTGGAGATCCTAAACAAATAAACTATTCATTAAGGGCCTATACTACCTCAAATGGCTTAGCATGATCCTCCGTTATGTCGAAAATACTGCAGCATTAATTTTGAAATAAATATATGGTAAAGTTGAGGATTAATGTTAGGTCTTATGTTTGACGAAAACACGATTCCATAAAATTTTCTCGATAGAAAAAATCTAAAGTTACCTCCAAACCGAACAATAAACCGCTGGTACTCAAAAAATACTTCAAATTAGATCATGAAACTTTGTATACTAAATGAACTAACTTTATAACAGGTCTTATGGTTTTTTAATTACTATTATTTTCACCGTAAAAAACAATTACCTAAACTATTGGCGCTGCCTGCCGCCTAGCACTGCACTCTGTCTCGCTCTCACTCAGTCCGCAAGCAGTATCGTGCGAGCGAGATAACGAGTGAATTTTAGCTGAGGTAGGCTCAAAAGAACATAATTTGACGTCGAATCGCGTAGCGTTCGCGTGTATGATGACACGCGAACGCTGTAATGCACATATTCATTATAATGTAATAATAATATTATTATTTCAAAGAGTTGGAATTAAAGTTAAACGCGCCTCTGCCTAATAATTATAAAATTAGAGCTAGCTTTCCACCAGTGATATGCCAGAAAGCTGAGCGGTGAGCGAGGAAATCCTCAAATAAAATAGCAACATTTTGAATGAAACGACTTTTTGTGTAATTTTTGCCTCGCTCACCGCAGCGCTACCTTGCACAGATCTAGTGGTTACTTATGTTATTTAAATTCCTTATCATGGACAGCAGAGCAATATAAATTTTCCACCTCCACAGGACGTATGAGCGACCACTGCGAGGCCGTCCGCGTAATGTCGACCCGCTGCTTCGCGTCCCTCATACAACTGATGCCTCTCGACGGCGGCGTGGCAGAACCTCCCGACCTCTCCCCCGAACTGAGAGCCAGAAGACGGAGCGACAAACACTTCCTGGAACAACTGTTCAACCCCAAGACTATCAAGGACTACAAGATACCTGTGCCCGTGTCGGCTGAGCTTAGGACTTATCAACAAGTGGGTGGAAGCTACATAGTAAATTAGACAGAAAGGGCTCGACAATCGCTGGCCTCATAATAAGTAGTTAAAACCTGTCGTTTCGATGCCAAACCACAGCTTTTAATTGGCTTATAATATTAGCTTAAGACTATGCTGACCGCACAGTGGCGCCCTCATCGTTTGTTTGGTTATTTCATACAATTTATAATGAAAATGCAGAAAATAAGCACGTTAAGTTGTGCTTCACAAGATTATACGTTAATATTATTAGAAACGGTAGTTTTATATTGTTTAGTTTTATTATAATCCTTAAACGGAATATAGTGGCCACTGTTATCCGTTTTAAGGACTGTATTTTTTTTATTTGTTTTTTTACTGCAAATAACCCCAGCTGTCGCCCTGTTTCGTTTGATCCACGTTTTTTTGCCCACCCTGTTTATTAATTCCCAATTTTTTTATCACGTCTAAACTTGTCTATGGATTATCTAATTTGACAGGACTAAACTAATATTTATCTTCTGTCCTTTTAATAATGAAATAGAAAGAAAAAGATGCACTGAACTTAAATTTAATTTAGTTTGTGATCAACAGAATCAGGGCCAATTTATGTCAGGCGCTGACTAATTTGACAGGACTAAACTAATATTTATCTTCTGTCCTTTTAATAATGAAATAGAAAGAAAGAGATGCACTAAACTTAAATTTACTTTAGTTTATGAACAACAGAATCGGGGCCAGTGTCACCGTTTCTGAAAAAAAAACGATCTAACATTAATATTTCCCTCTTGCATAATTCCAGGCTGGAGTAAACTGGCTCCGCTTCCTGTACGAGTACAAGCTGCACGGCGTGTTGTGCGACGACATGGGGCTGGGCAAGACGCTGCAGTCCATAGTGGTGGTGGCGGGCTCGCACTGGGAGAGGGCGCGCCAGCATGCGCCCGCGCTGCCCTCGCTCGTCGTCTGCCCGCCCACGCTCACTGGTCAATTTAATTATATTCTAGTGTTTATGACCTACTTCTGCAGGGTAATTGCGTAACACACTATCAATGGCTTTCATTTTGACAGTTCAACAACATTCATTGCTTTATTTGCGTTGCTAAGCAGACACATTATTCGAACATATGGAGCAATGGATTAGCAATATGATTCTAATTGAGAGTAACAATGTGTTACGCGATTAGTGTGCTGGGCTAAAGCATATGCCCTTACTCTATCTAAACCGAGAGGTGGCGAAGGAGAAAGGGGAGGCTTTTGCTACCTCTATCTTGCGCGAACGCTAGTGTCGATCCAGTGAAAATATCGGGATAAAAAGTATCGTATGTCCTTATCCAGGTCATGGTACGCACGGCCACACATCAAGCTATAATCAACCAGTATAAGCTGACTTCTGATTGTACGAAAAACCTATACAATGCGAGGTCAGCTAAAATTGGAAATGTATAGCTGATGTGTAGCCGTGTGTACCCATGTGCGAAATTTCTTTCAAATTCGTTCTGCCGTTTTAGCGTGAAAACGTAACAAACAAATCTTTTCCCTTTATAATATTAGTTTATACTAGCTTCTGCACGCGACTTCGCCCTCGTGAAATTTCACACTCCACCCATTCACCGTCTTAGGGGTGGAATTTCGAAACACCCTTTCTTAGTGGATACCTACTCTTCATAAAGAGCACACCCTTCAAATTTCATGTCTTTAGGACCAGCGGTTTAGGCTGTGCGTTGATATATCAGTCAGTCTGAACTTTGAATTTTATATAATTATATAGATCACTATAATATCAACAATACTAACTATTAAATCTCTCATTTCAGGCCACTGGGTATTCGAAGTAAACAAGTTCATACCGTCAAAATTCCTGAAACCACTCCAATACGTGGGTATCCCGTACGAACGCGAGCGATTACGTCACCACGTCAAACACTACAACTTTATCGTCGCGTCGTACGATATCGTGCGGAAGGACATCGAGTTCTTCAGCAGTATTAAGTGGAACTACTGTATATTAGACGAAGGACACGTCATCAAGAATGGGAAGACGAAGGTCTTTAAAGCTATAAAGCAAGTAGTTGCTAATCACAGACTCATTTTGTCGGGGACGCCGATACAGGTAATTAAAACATTTTGATAATAGTATTGCGAAGAATGTTTCTTTTTTATATGACCTTTTAGAAAAGTAGCACTTCGGACTACTGTCCTTATTTAGATTTTTTGTTTAATGAATTTATTTTTTTCCTTTCTTTAATATGCCAAACTAGTATAATTATTTTCTTTCTTATTTTTTCTGAAAGTAATTTTAATCATTTAATTTGTCGAATCAATCAGTAGTGGTATATTTTTAGGATGTTAATTTGTTACGTACACAAAAACTAACACAAAAATAATAATTTTACAGCAGATTAACGTATCAGAAACTTAATTAGGTTTTAAAGAATCGACGGATAACCATAAAATAAAAAAACCTGCTTGTTCAATGTTGATTGAAATCTTACTATGTCTTGTCTTTTGTTACAGAACAACGTGCTAGAACTGTGGTCCCTCTTCGACTTCCTAATGCCCGGTCTATTAGGCACGGAGCGACAGTTCACGGCGCGGTACTCGCGACCTATACTCGCTGCGAGGGACGCTAAGGCCACGCCGCATCAGCTGCAGGCCGGTGCGCTGGCGTGCGAGGCGTTACATCGACAGGTAAGTTCTGCTTATTACAGCTTTGAAACGGTCAAGGAAAACATTGTGAAGAATACCAGCACAATCTAGAACCAAATCTCCAAGACATGTCAAATCCAGTAACTCGTGCTGCATGGAGTGCCCGCTTCGTTTCCTCGCACTGAGAGTAGGGCTGAATCCCAGCAGAAGGATTATTGTGTTTTTTTTAGAGTATAATTAAATCATCATTTATTCTGCCTAACCCTTTCCCAACTATGTTGGGGACGGCTTCCAGTCTAACTGGATGCAGCTGAAAACCAATATTTTACATGGAGCGACTGCCTATCTGACCAATTAGAGAATTAGAGTATAATTAAATATGTTTATTGACACAAATACGAGTCAAATTCACAACCGCGTTGCTAGAGACTTGGTCAGCCTTAAAAAAAGATGAATTACGTGTTCAATTTTTATAATTCTTAACTTTATATCTTCCAGGTGTTACCATTCCTACTGCGTCGTGTGAAGGAAGACGTACTAAAGGAGTTACCTCCCAAGATCACTCAGGACTACTACTGCGATCTGAGTCCGCTACAGCGACGACTTTATGAAGACTTGTCGCGGGAACACATGCCACACGGCATTACCTCGCATCACACGCATGTTTTCCAGGTAAGGAAACCCATAGCATGGTATTACTGGATGCATTTGATGCACCCGTAGCAAATTTAATGTTTACAGACCCCCGGGGTTTGGAAGTTGGTGGTGTGATACCCCCGTGCCTCTGAAAGCACTTTAAGCCGTTGGTCCTCCAGTCGTGTCGGATTACCGTCCCATCGGACTATGAGAGTGAGGGAAGACTCAGGGAGTGCACCTGTGTTTACGCACACACTTGTGCACTATGATATCTCCTGTGTACCTGGCTAATCTCCGTTGAGATTGGCCACCGTGACCGAAGTCAGTCGGGGAGGTTATTATTAATGTTGAAACGTCGTGTCGAAATACATTGCCGTAATTGCCAGACAAATCGCTAAGCAAGCATAAGGCATCGGAATTCAATTTCTGTTGAAATAAATAAGCTCTTTGTGTTTATAATTTTTTTTACATATGCCAAAATAAGGCGATACATTCGAAGCATACCCTGTTAATCTTACCCCATCATAAACGCTATCCATGTATTGACCATAATCTTTATTTCCGCAGGCTCTCCACTACCTACAGAACGTGTGCAACCATCCGAAGCTAGTCCTAACATCAGAGCACCCAGAGGCGCGAGCTATTGCGAAACAGTTGAACGAGCAGCACTCCACGCTAGATGACATACAGCATTCTGCCAAGCTGCCTGCACTCAAGTGAGTATTCAGATTAAATGAATCATCACAAATAATGTTCCGCTGAATAAGGTTCTTTTCCAAACAGAATAAATACTGGGACAAAGAATTTCGCAGGGTGAAAATTTTGCCTTACATAACATAACATCACGTATGTGGCACTACTCAGCATACCCGCTCGACTCCCTTTTTTGTTATAGCGGACTGTAGGTTGATTTGATTTCCAGGATATGAGGGATAGGAAAAACGATAAATAACACGCGCTTGTTACCTTGAATACTAATCCGAAAACATCTATGGCCGCATTCTGAATTAGCTATAAACGCTCACAGCACTCACATCATCTCACATGCGTTCCGATTTAGATATTACGATTATGACAGACAGCTAAGGACTGTCAACGATTCGGAGCGCTCGTGAACGCACTCACAGTGCTTACTCAATGTCAAAACGATAATACAGTATTTGTTTGTATAAACACCACATTTCTTCTTCTTTGGTTAGGTGGCGACTGTCAGCCAGAAGCACAATTTTGGAAATGATGATGCAACTCAAAACAAAACACATACTGACACACACAAGCACCCTCACACATGGTCATTTTCGACAGCGCTCACAGTAATATTATTTTATGGCATCGTCGGGGTTAGCGCATATCATGACGTCATCTGTGACGATTCACGGGACATAATTATCGCGCTCATCTCACGCTAATTCGATACGGGTTTATGCACGCTCAAATCGATTACATCCCAACTCGGAACGCTACCTATATTTGCACTTGCAAAAGTAGTATGATACAACTGACAGATGATCTGTCAAGATGACAGTGTTACAATGTGTAAATACTAACTAAAATGTTGCAATTTCGTACAATAATCACATATTATTATAGGCAAAGGTATGATGGCGTGGAAAGTTCGCACTGGCTATTGCATAAAGTGGCAACTGCACGTGATGAAAATTATCATTTTCTTTCGCATTGGTGCGAGCTATACAATATGGGTAACATTTTGATCAAAATATCAGCTAGTTAGCGCGGTTCAATGATTTGCTAAAGTTGTTAATTCACGCCAAACGTAGGTTTCCGATTTAACTAATGGTATCAGTCAGTCAGTTGAATGTTTTCAAGTTCAAAATTATACTGCACGCCACAATTCTAGGCTACTTGCTGACGTTAGAATACATGACTACTCTCTTTCCTCAGACAACTTCTCCTCGACTGCGGTATAGGCACGCCAGCCTCTGACGTGGAACCCGAAGCCATCGTGTCCCAACACCGGGCCCTGGTCTTCTGCCAACTCAAGAAGATGCTGGACATCGTAGAACAAGACCTACTGAAGCGCCATCTGCCGGCCGTCACGTACTTACGGCTTGATGGAAGTGTGCCGCCCCATCAGAGGCACGCGATTGTTACGAGATTCAATAATGACGTGTCTATTGATCTGCTTCTGCTTACCACTGCGGTAAGTTTATTCTTACGTTACCATTTGTTTCTTGATTCTGCGAGACGGCTCTGATCTACACTAATAATAAAACTAAAAAGTAAAATCAGATGAAGGCATGATATTGGAAGAAACATGCCGCGCCGAACCTAAATAAATTTGGATAAGGGGCATAGCGTTGACTAAGATTAGTTGGAAATCATTCAAACTATCGCATACAACTTTTTATATTTTAAAATTTTAGATTCTCTAATATTGCTATCAAGTTTCGAACCAGCCGATCGATTCTGTAAAAATCTCACCGTGATAACTTAGGTGAAGTGAGCTATCAATAGAATAGGGGCGATCCCTAACATCAGTAGGTCAATTCTGCTAATTTAAAACGTTCAAAATCTAGTCGCAGTCTCATCTCGGCGACAAACAAATGTCAAAAACTTGTCAAAACGTAGGGAAATTTGAAATATTTTTGACAGATTGAGACTGAGATCAGACTGTGAACGTTCTTAAAAACTACGAGAATTGCCCCTCAGGTGGAATGACAGCTCACTTCACCTTGGTTTTCACGGTGAGATTTTTACAGAATAGCACTGCTGCAGAAAAAAATATAAATTATATAAAATGATCAATAAATTAGCATAAATATTACTAAAATCTCGATTATGATTGTAAACGTTTGCTTGGTCAATCCCTAAAGAATTCGGTCATCGAAGTATTACTTACGGCAATAATCAATAATACTTATTTCTCAAAACCAAACAGGTGGGCGGCCTCGGTCTGAACCTCACGGGCGCAGACACCGTGATCTTCGTTGAACACGACTGGAACCCCATGAAGGACTTACAAGCAATGGACCGCGCGCACCGCATCGGACAGAAGAAGGTCGTCAATGTATACCGGCTCATCACCCGGGATACGCTTGAGGAGAAGATTATGGGGTATGATTCTGATCTACTCATGGTTTTTGTTTTCTATAAATTAGTCAAGACAGCCAATAAAGAGCCACTTTTCAATAATACTTACTTTTCAATATATATTTCATTACAGTTTTTTTCTTTTCTTTTTTTTCTTTTCTTCACATTAATTGTACGTAAAGTTGTTGATATACTTACAACAATTTCAATTGAGTATGCGTAAACGTAGAATCGAAAATTATGTGTAAGTCATGACAATGGCCCCGATTCTGTTGTTCACAAACTAAACTAAATTTAAGTTCAGTGCATCTTTTTCTTTCTATTTCATTATTAAAAGGACAGAAGGTAAATAAATATTAGTTTAGTCCTGTCAAATTAGATAATCCATAGACAAGTTTAGACGTGATTGAAAAATTGGCTACAAAAAATACGTCAATTTACGTCAGGCGCTGACTAATTTGACAGGACTAAACTAATATTTATCTTCTATCCTTTTCATAATGAAATAGAAAGAAAAAGATGCACTGAACTTAAATTTAATTTAGTTTGTGAGCAACAGAATCGGGGCCATTATCTTCCTTTCTATGACTAGTTAGTTATTTACCGGCTCTCAGAAAGTTTTTTTTTTTTTTTAATATTAGGCTTATCGACACACAAAATACGCACGCTGTCTAGTTTCGAAAAATACATAGCATACAATACTAGTACCAACTAGGTTATAATTGTTATCGAACAAAATATTAATTATCTAATTTCTTCCACAGCCTACAAAAATTCAAGCTACTAACAGCCAACACAGTTATAAGCAGCGAGAACGCCGCAATGGAAACCATGGGCACGGACCAGCTCCTAGACTTGTTCAACTTATCGAGCAGCAACTGTGCGGCGCCTGCGCAGCAACAGCAAGCCGGCCCGTCTGGCTCGAAGTCCGTGCTCGAGACTCTGCCCGACCTCTGGGATGATAAGCAGTATGAAGAGGAATATGACATGACTAACTTCATTAAAGGACTCAACAAAATGAGCACTTAGCTGTGACTTTACGAAAACCATAATTATCTTAAAATAATATGTCGCTGGATAATCTTTGCCAAAATCTTAGGACAATTGCGGAGGACCGCATTTTTTTAGAGAGAGTTTCGTAATTATACGTGCTAATATCAGGATCATTGCAGAAATCCGGCTTATTTTACGTAAGACGCGAGTATCCGCTTGGAATTTCGCAAAATTTCAATTTGTTTTATTATCTTACGAGATAATCATGCTACTCTAAAGTAAGTCAAAATTATTGTAGTTTGATAGTAACGTTAATACATCCATAAACTTTCGCTTTTTTCGTATGTGGGTAGGTAAGCAGAGAGAACACGAAGTGCCACAATCTTAACACACTTTCGTACCGTTGATGGTAGAATATTTCGAGAAAATCTCGAGTTTTTAATCCAAATTCATGTTATGAACTAGGTGACACGTACAGACGCCTGCACATCAAGCTACTACAATCTGTAAAATTTCTTTAATAGAGTTTCAACTTTGTCGCTAAAGCATAGGGTTCAAAGTTGATTGGGAAAATTTGACAGTTTTGGGTAGCTTGATGTGCTGGCATCTGTACAATCATACAATGTACTAAGTTAGCGTGGGGTCGCACTGGTCGTGTTTACGCGTCGTAATTATGACAACATTGGACGATATATACTTTATTATTGGCCCGATGACATTTTATTTTATTTTCATTAAGAATAACTTAACAAAATGTATTCCAGTGCGGCCGCAGCTACCTAAGACCTTCCTTCAAAGAACGTAGAAACAAAATTGACCTGTACACTGTACTATCTTTTAGAAAGTTTCTCTATGAAGGTAGGTCGCTATGTTTGAAGAGGCTGACCCATTCTAGTAGTTATAATATAGGTGTAGACAGACAGCTTTAGAGAGCTGCCTTAGTAAGTGTTCTATGGATCTTGTATTTGTTATATTTGTGTAATTCTTCTTAGACTATAGTCTCATCACATTTCAACTTTTCATCATTATTACGAGTAGTAACAAAAATGTTAACATAGTAAGTTACAGTTAACTGTAACCAACTACTAACTAACTAAAAGTTTGTTTGGTTTTCTTATTAAAACAAAGTGCACAGTGCTTTTTAAAATTGGTCAATTACACGTCAGGCTTTTATGAATATTAATTAGGTAATAAATATTTCTACACTATATATTTATGTAACAACGCAACGCAATTCAAAAATAGGCTATATCGACACCTGCAATTTAAAACATTATAACTCATTTTTCACTACTTTTCAGGATAGCGATTTAAACATTGGGTAGTATTTCAACGCAAATCAAAAAATATCCTTTTTCTATGCAATAAGATTCCGAATTCCCATCAAAATTACTGATTGCACAGCAAAATATTCAACTCAAAATATCACTAAACACACTACAATTTATTTTCGCAGCGTACAGCGATTTTTACGTCAGGTCGACGGAGCCCCACTGGGCGGGGCTCCTATTTCTGTCTGCAGGGTTCAAAGGAACCTAACCAAACCGAACCTCGGGGTGCCCCTGACGTCGTTTAGTATTATGCGAATTAAATTGAAATTTGAAATAAATTATGGAAAATTTGCTGTGCAGTCAGTATTTATGCTATGTATGTAGTATTTTTGTACAAAAATAAATTTAACTGTATTGCATTATGAGGAAAAAAGTAATGTCATATTGATGTATAATTTCGAATTATCTGCAGTTTGAGTTTTGTTAAACATTTACGGTGTTATTCATAAAAAAAGCTTATAGAAGGTTTAAGACGTTCATTAGTTAAAATGCTCAATAAGCCTTTAAAACGTTCGATAAAATTTTGTATTCACAAACGCTCCATAACCGTTCGATAACTAAAATGTCCTATAACTTCACTATAAATCTAAATGTTGCCATTATATTGAAGTCATCCAACAAATTCGCCAACACAGTGAATCGTCAAACGAGAATATCTGTCTAAGCACTGGATAATTGCGACCATAGACATTATTATGTACGGAAAACGAATTTATTGTCTACAGTTTGGACAGTTTTGACGCGGTAACGTCATGGCTAGATGTCAATGAATTTGTTATTATTTATCTGATTATGCGACGAAAGTTTTTGAATAATTATTTGTATTTATAAGAAATGGAATTATGACCGGAGACTAGTTCCAATAAAGGGCAAAGAAGTGAATATTGGTTGGAGGAGGATAAGATGTGTACTGTTACAGCTATGATGTGTTCAAAGTAAGTTTTGTTTTGTAAACATTCTCAATTTCGTATTCGAATACAGCTTGTTTTTGCTTCTACTCCTTATTTTTTTTTTGAAAGAGTTGGTCAGAGAGAGGAGAACAGAAAATAAAAACACTAAGACAAACACCAACGCGAAAGAACGTAGGAGCTCAACGCGAAGGGGCGGCCTGGCATAATTTACGAATTAGATGCCTCTCATTTAATGAAGTTACTGAGTAGGCATGTCAAGAACTTTGTTTGCCTGTACAAAACTCTTGATAACCAAAAAAACCGCCGCCAAAACAATAACTAATAATGACTCGTAATATTAGTTATTCTTGTGCCACTACTGATTTAATTATTTTAGTATAAATAAGATAATGAAGAGAAAGAATATTATAACATTAATTTTGTATTTCAGGACAGTAGAACTAATAAGGATGGTGGATGGTGGATGGTGCTTCACTACAAAAAGCAGAAACTGAAATGGCCCACAGAAGAGAATTACATGAAGCACAAACGGCAAATGGAAAGCAAAAATGTTAAATTTATGTTGTTCTACTAGAACAACGTCTAGAAGCCAAATTAGAGATTATAAAAATAAATTAAACTGATATTTTTATACAAGCTTTTTATTAATAAAATACTCGCTACAATGTCTCCTCTTCTTCTTCGCAGCGGGCACGACTGTATTTTAGATCTGGTTGGCCCAAAACTTCGGCACCTCCACGGTATCGTCAGTGGCAGCGCAGAGGTATCTCTGACTGCATGTTTTGGGACACATAGAGCATAGTTTGCGACATAGCTTCACCACACCCTACTGCTGCATCCTACAGGAGCATCTCCCTGCAGTGTAACCATCCGTAGTCCACACAGAAGTCCCTGAACCGTCTCTGGACACAAGTGGGAAGATGTAACTACAAGTTGGTAAAGTGGGGCTACCTTGGTGGAATGTTTCCTTAAAAGTTTGTATAATAGCATTTGCATTCCCTCTTGCAACTTGTTGGGGTGACTTTATATGATATTCATTGATACTGCTACCGTCTAACTGCATTTCCATGGTCAACTGCAATATTGTGAACTACTGCTAGAGTCACTATGGTTGTTTTCACATTTCCTAGTTTGCAGGTCATGCCATGTTAAAGGCATTGAAAGCGTTGTTTCCACACTCCAAAGCAATATTGTGAAGTACTGCTTGCTAGAGCCACTATGGTTGTTTTCACATTTCCTAGTTTGCAAGTCATGCCACGTTAAAGGCATTGAAAGCATTGTTACCACACTCCAAAGCAATATTGTGAAGTATTGCTAGTCACCATGGTAGTTTTCACATTTCCTAGTTTGCAGGTCATGCCATGTTAAAGGCATTGAAAGCATTGTTTCCACACTCCAAAGCAATATTGTGAAGTATTGCTAGTCACTATGGTTGTTTTCACATTTCCTAGTTTGCAGGTCATGCCATGTAAAAGGCATTGAAAGCGTTGTTACCACACTCCAAAGCATTATTGTGTAGTACTGCTAGAGCCACTATGGTTGTTTTCACATCCTAGTCTGCTGGTCATGCCATGTAAAAAGCATTGAAAGCATTGTTTCCATACTCCAAAGCAGCAGCGTTCCACAGTATGTTTTGCTGATAATTATGTGCTTCGTTATATTTTTCCTGGCTTCTATTTTTCATTGTAGGTTTATAATAATAAACTACATTGGTTAGACAGAAGTGAAAAATAAATAAAATACAACTGCCTTTTCACACAATCATGTTACATTTGTACATCAAATGTCATTTTCTTAATAATCAGCTGTTGTGTAATCGGCCATTTTTTCCTTAAAGTACTGTTATAGTAGGGTTCTGGGTTTCATAACTTTATAGTAGGTTTATAGAACGTTTTAGTGCTAAAATGCGTTTATGAATAACAATTTTTGACAACCAGACTTTAGCAAGCCTTTAGATGTTCTATAACTTATTATGAATAAGACCGTTAGTTTATGTGTAGTGAAGTAAGTTATTTGATGTAAAAAAGAATATAAATGATGAGTATGTATTGATAGGCGATTATTTATTTTATATGCAATTTATAATATCCCTTAAACATTCAACATATTCTCACTTTGTTCCTATAAAGTCCTAGAGTCTTTCAATTTTGTAAATATAAGTAAAAAGGGATTATCTACTTTTCTGTATGGCTAATATGTTGTTTACTTATGTATTTTATATGTTTTTATGACTTGCAATGATTTTTCATTAAAAGTGAGTTACAATGTTTTAAATTGCAGGTGTCGATATAAGGTCACACTGCATGCAAGTTGTCATAAGTCTAAAGCCCTATTTACAAATTTCTTGTCTGTTGTGTCGCCAGTACAACAGTTATTTAAATTTTGTTGGAGCAAAACTTCGCCACTTTCACGGCGTTATAGGTGGCAAAAATAAAATTAAACCAACAACTTTACTGACTTGTACCGTCTGAACACTGTTTAGATGGTGAATCTTTAATTTTTGCATCAAATTATTTAGTTCCACTGGTAATTAAGTTGCAGCGTGTCAATCAGGTTTTAATCTTTACTGACAATGCAAAGAAACAGAAATATACTGGCTTGGTAACGAGCACCCTGTTTATTGCTCATAAACACAAGCGGCACGTTGTCGACGGCAACCGTAGACATGGCCGCAGCTGCCTCTACCGTTAACACGTGCAGCCCGTGTGTATGAGCTCTTAGGTAGCATTAATTAAATGTAACTATGAAGGCGGGTACTGACCTGCGCTACGGGGCGTAATGTAACATCTTACACATAGAGCGTTCGTGCAGTCAGTACGGGAAAACAAGGCGCTCACAAACTTGTCAGTACCCTTTAGCTTCACAAAATTTTTTTAATGTTCAAATATCTATAGATAATATTTTCTCATTACATTATCTAGTTATTTAGGAAGGAATAGTAATATATTAACTACTTGTATATTAGGTGAACAAACCAAATTAATTTAGATGTAAAATGATTGTAACCTACATCACTGACCCATGCTTATTATTTTTAATACCTATTTATTAACTCGCTACATACGTAAAACATTTCAGTAGTGTGATTCTGTAAGCTATTTTCAAATGTAAGGTTCCTTGTGTAAGAAAAATTACCTCAATGACTTGATTTTTTTCTCTATGATTGAATAGTTAATTTATTATTGTAGCGTTATAATATAAGGAACAGTCATGCTGCTTTAGTCATTTTTGTAGTATTTAGTGAGGCGCCGTCGATGGCATGTTTTATTTTTTAGTTTGATTGATTTTGTTAGCTGTTTTGTACCTGCTCATTATAAAACAACCGTAATAGAAAATGTAAGTGTTTTGTTTCGTTTTCAGTTGCATTTTTCAGAGATGTGAAATATCTGATAATGCATATATTAACAAATTATTTTCCTCTTTTTCTGTTGTGCGAAAACAATGCTATTTATTTGAAACATTTCGGTTTCATTTACGACGAGGTTTTTCTAATATGTGTCGACGTAAATAACTTAAAGAGTTATGTGGCAATGTCACACGTACTTCCAGCCTAATTAATGTAGTCTAATCTATGTTTGTCTATTTGTCTGGATAAAAATAAAGCATTTTTTAAATAATTCTTGTATTATTTACGGACGTTGCTCCTTTATGGGTCAGAGTTCAGAGCGGCAAGATACTCGAGCAGTTTTCATTGATTTACCGATAATAAACTGAATGTAACTTAAAAATTGCGTGCAAGATAATGCCGCGCGTCGTGTGCTCGAGCGAACTCATAGACGACGCTTGTGAACAGTTTTGTAAACAGTCGTCACCGCGATGTTTGTAAAGAACGAGAACGTAGACAGAAGGTAGGTACATGCTCTGTGACATCTTGTAAATGAAACAAGTGTAGACAGCAGTGTTACCACATAAATATTATACCAATTTCAGGGATAAGGATACAACAAGACGTCACGTTGAATCACGCAAATGTGGATGGATGTTATGGGTTGATTGGCAGTGCCAATCTGGCGCATATTGTATATCTAATCATCGTGCGTATACTTACCTACAGTCTGTACTTAATAGTATATTTCATTACAAGTGCGGAAAGGTTGTCATTGCAAAGAGTTCCGACAAATGTCTACCCGAGCCGAGGTGCAACCGAAGGCGAGGGTTGACAGTCGGAACAAGTTGCAATGACGGTTTCGCACGTGTACTGAACGACTATTTTTAATACAGTTGCGAAAAAATGAAGCAATTTAATAAAATTAGGTGGTGTTAATTAAAAAAAAACTAGGGTCGACATTACTCATTTTGTGCAACAAACAACTAAAACTCGCAAAGAAAATTTCTGAAAAATGGCGCCAACCGCAGAATATAAGCAGAGATTTTTTTTTCTTCACCCATTCTAGTAGGCAAAGGGAACTATGCCCATACAGCCAAGTCTTCAGTAGAATTTTTTTATTGATATGAAATGAAAATGAAATTTAATGAGATGAAATGAAATGAAACCTAATCTAACTTATTCAATCAAATCATTAAATCTGATATTGAAACAAATTAGTAGCTTCTTTTTAGAAATATACGTATTTGCATGAATCATAAAAACTTCTATGAATTTTTTTAGTAAAAACTTCATGGTTGGTTTTTCTTTTTAATAGACATTATTTTGACAGTTGGGAAAGAGAACGCACGAGTTCGGGAAAGGTAAAAAAAAAGCACGAGTATGTAATAACCCACATCCCGAACGCTATACGTCCCTGCAATACGCCACTTTTTGAGCAACTGTATTAAAAAATAAATTCTTAAAAAAGCTCCTTAGCATCGTCATCCATAGCAACAAACCGGGCTGCTTACCCTCATGCATTGTAGCATTATGAGCACAGACTATTCTGTAAGGCCAATGAGGCACAATCTTTCATCTTACTAAAAGGACAACTATAGGTAACATACAGTAAGTTGGTACTCCATAAGCACAGTCCGTGTCATCCGTGTGGCATCCAACACATAAAATAATTTTGTGACAGGAGAATCGCCACCGCTATTCTATCCTTACTAAACAACAACTTATGCGGGAAGGGAAGCAAGCGTCTGGCCGTATCATTATAGTAAAAATACTCTGTGACTATATTCTACATTGACGATGGGCCCCGAAGTACCTATTTACACACTTATTGGACCCATCGTCGTGGCCATTCGTTAGAAAATAATCTCCGGATTGTGAGTTTGCTTATTTGATCATAAACGAGTGACTGAATCTTTGTAAAAACAAAAAGTACTAAAAATAACTAACTAATTAAAATAGAACTTAAATATTTTCTAGAAAGCTGGTGTAACACTGTAAACGTCCTTCTTACATTTAATCCTATGCCTCAAGGCTGTAGATTGAGGTTCAAGCTACAGTAAAAAAAATTACATAAAAAGTTATAATTTATTTTGTTTCACAGCCGAAGTTCAGACCCGCTATTCGCGGGCTAGTCTACAGCCCGCTTTACAGACAGCAACCGCGCTGCATGCATGGCACTCCTTACATTTGGTATGCGTTGAATGAAACGTTACAATGATAGTTCGGAAACAAGCCGCGAGAGCGCGCCAAAGTGCATCAACACCATGGCGAAAGCGACGTCAAGCGTGTGAATAATTTTTTGTTTTCTACGTGATAATGTTGTTATCCGCTTGTTTGTAAGTTGAAAGACTCGAAATTAACTAACTTTCAGTGTGTCCGTATTGTCTAGTGTAAATATTGAACATTAAAAGTTGGAAGTTTTGTGTGTGAAGTTGTAACGAACTCTCGGATCACTTTGGAGTTCAGGTGTCAACGAGGTAAGAAACTGATGCTTATTCCATTATTACGATTTCCAAAATTAACGCTTTCGATGCCAACATGAGTTATTACGTCCGAACAAGTTATGATTAGCCTCAATTATTATATTCGGTACAATATCAAGTATGTACAGGTAGGTAATAGTTATAAATAATTCACTGTAAGGTTAGGATCTTGTCTTATGTTGTATTGAAGACATTTCTACAAGTATTGTTATTGTAACAGGAATGGCACTTGGTTTTGATTATTTCGTGGCGCAATGACGCTTACAAAAAGTTTTTGTTTACAAACTTGTGAAGTACCTACCTACTTACCTACTGACCTCATATTTTTCATGTGTGAGGTTCCTTGAGGATGAGAGATACAGCTCTATTTATATAAACATGCATCATTTTGTAAAGAAAAGTTTGATATTATTGTTATGTTGTAAGTTTTTCTCATGATTTGAATGTTTTGAACACTGTAATAAAGTTATTGCCTGAAGTTTTAGTATACCTGACTCCCATCTATGAAAACTTATCTGTTGCTATTAGGTAGGGATGTACTTGGAAACAAACTTTTATTTTATTTACTTTGACATAACTTGTTTTTTTTGCATTTATTCACTTATTTAATGGCTAAAGTTCTTTACATTTATCTATCTATTATGTAATATAAATAGACAACATATTAATGTAACAAAGAAATAACAATGACATTGTTAAATATAAACTATCACTTAAGCCCCAAACTGACTTCTACTAATGCTGTAAGTGTAGGCTGCTCTAGAGCAATATCTGTTTATTTGTGTTTGTAAAACAAATAAAAAGTTCTAATTTTAGTTTGGGGCCATGATACAATGCAATTATAGTAATCTGCTGCTAGAAATAGACCATCAAAATGCAGTATGAAAATGTTTTTTTAACAAACAAGACACATTTTTCTCTCAATTTAATAATTCCACGTCCACCTTTATATTTGTATGTTACTATAAACTGTTTCTACAAATAATAACTAATTATCTGTCAGGAGAAATAAATAAAAAATTCTTCCTAAGAAGTTTTGTTCGGAATAGCAACAAACATTGTTATTTGACCTAATTATATCTCATTCATTCATAACATTAATCTATTTGACTTTGTTTACATCTAATTTCATATCTATAAGATGTTAATAACTCATTGATAATCCTAAAATAATTGAAGTGCCAAATAAGTTGAACTTCCATTTAAAACCAGGTCAGGTCGGATTCCTCTGATAAAAATTACTAATTATTATTGCTTTCGTTCTATTTCTGTACTTAATTACTCCATTGATAACTTAACTTCATTATAATAATTATGATTGATCTACTTAAATCATTCATTCATGAATATTACATGTATGGATTTTTAATTAATGTCATATAAAATAATTTGTATACTTAACTGTAACAAAATCAGAATGTAAACACTAAAAAGCACTATGAATCCATTTGCAATAGACAAATAAAAAAAAAAACGTATCCCACGCGTCCCCTGCAATATCGCACATGGTAAACACAAACAGAAAACAAAACAAAAAAAAAACAGAATATGTCATCAATATGTCTCTTTAAAAAAAAAACAGGTTTGCAACAATCAATTCCCTTTGTGCGCAACATCAATGGGAGCGGTTACTGTGTACCTATCCTTTGATCTCGCCGCCCTCTGAAGATGCGACAGAGCGCTAATACCGCCGTCCCGCGGAACAACGGCGCAACCGCCGCTTTGATGCTCTCGTGCACGAAAAATACGATATTATAATTTTAGTCGATTTTATCTCCCCTTAATTTGACTCGACTAAAATAAACTGGTGTATCACATTTTGTTTTTTAATTATCTACGTGGACACAGATGAGATGCGTAGAGCATTCGGGTATTTCTTTGATTTACAACTATTTATTTACCTTATGGTTGCGGTTCTACTTATTTATGTTGACTAGTTTCGAACCCAAATTGAGCCCAAATTGAGATTGATTATTTTGAGTACGGAAAAAGTCGGATAAATCCGGAAAATACGTTAGTAAAACCAGAAACATTTAATAAACATAAATATAATGTTTCACGAAAGTGAAAAATGTTAAAATATAATTTACATTTTTTGTTACATACATGTACAGACGCCAGCACATCAAGCTACCCGAAACTGTCAAATTTTCCCAATCAACTTTGAACCTTAATAGTTAGCGATAAAGTTGAAAATCTATTAAAGAAATTTGACAGATTGTCGTTGCTTGATGTGCTGTCGTCTGTACATAAATATTATTATTTTAATAAGTATCTAATATTTAAGCTTATATATTATGTAAGTATATCTTAACACATATTTAAAATTATTTAGAAATTATTGTAATTTTTAATAATTATTTTGTGCCCTCTAAAAGTTGAGAAGTTTATAACGCCAGCTAAAATCCTCTGACTAGTTTGCGGAACCAAGCATAGACGCGGAAGGCACAAAGAACCAGCTAATTACTGTTACCTTCTGCCAAAGTTTAATCAATCGATAAAGGTGTGGCTAAAAACTTACAGTACCTCCATAAAAAAAATCGTAAGTATATAATCCCGCCAGCCTCAATATCATAGGAATACTTTTAATTTAATTATGTAGTACTTCACAAATCCAATGTCCTTATCTCGTCTTACCAACTTTTGTCACTGATTTGCTCAACATTCTCTTTATAACTCAAAGGATTTCTCCGAAATAAACTAATCTGGAGCGAGCTGTAAAAGGGAAGTACATTAAATAGGAGTTTGCAAGAAAATAAATAATGTAGAAAGATTCTTTTGAAAAAAAAACTCAAAATGTTCAGTTAATTCTGCGTGAGTCGGCAATAGGTGGCAGTTGCGACGTTTCAGTAATTGGTTGAATCGAGACAGATCGCTAAAGGGGACGATTCATAGCTTTGTCGCAGAAGTGAGACTTACTGTCCTTTGCTGACTTGCCAACGAGAAGTAGTGGACTCAAAGTGAGTAGGAAGTATTTAAAAGGTCTTTTTTGGTTGTCTGAGCTCTTGGAAAGCATACTTTCTAGTATTTGTTCGTTATTTAAAAGCTCCTCTTATTTAAACTTTGGCTTATTTCTTTTGAGGTCTTTGCTCACTGCGATCTACCATTCGAAGTAGAAATTACGAGCGCGATACTTTTCAGAAAGAATGTCTACTATTTTCATGACTGAACACGATGAAAAACTATTTTTGGTTCAATGAGAAATGCATTCAGATTACTCACACACAATACAACACATGAAAGAAACACCTAAGATCAAAAAAATCTCCGAACTGCGCTCTAATAAAAACAAACATCATTTTCAATCTTGAGTTTATAAGATAAAGTTCGTGCAATTGGTGTACAATCCAATGATTTCATCTAATCTTGTAACATAAAAGTTACTAAGAAGTCTGCATGCGGGCCACCCGACCTGATCCACCAAGTTTCCAACTTTTTCTGATGGCCAAGATAAATATCGGAGTGGGACCGTGATTTGAAAGGATTCTGCACTCCGCGACTGTGAGCTGAATTAGAATTGCTTACCCACTCCTATAATCTTTTAAAATAGGTGAGGTATAAGATGATGGTCTAATAAATAACTAGTGAAGTGTTATTAGGATTTATCACCTAAATATCTTGAATTCCAATAGATCTTCGTACAATACATAACGATATTAAAGACAAAAAACAAAATCGATGGGTACTTTTAAATTAAACATCAAATCAAATTGCATCAGCAACATCTCAATATAAATCATGACTGCAGCAGCTCTATAAAGTTTCCCATACGTAATATTCATCTGGCTATGCACACGTAGGTAATATCAAATCGAATCGCCGCGCTATCTCGTCCACTTTGTGCGTCGCCGTGACTGGCGCCCAACCAGGGACGCAACGCAAATTGGCGGCGAACAATTAATGGCCACCTGGCTCCGTTGCTAATCGACCGATAGAATTAAATGAACGGACTGCACTAATTGCCCGGTAAGACAAAGGGGCAAACACTCGCCTTTGAGCTGCCGATGTCTAGTGTCACTTGAGGCGTAGACCACTGCGTCGACAGACGGCCCACTGCTCGCTTGTGTACTGTTGATATTGAACTGAGACGCTTTAGATGCGTTCGTTATAGTACGTATGTAAGGGTTCATTCACAGGAACACTGGATAGTAGACGTAACCAGAAACAGGAGTGTGTTGTTAGGCGACACTTGAAAGACAGTATCGGATATCTTGTGTCTGGGAGGCATATATCCGGATCCCCAGACTGTTTCTTATAAGTACTGAAACGAGATTAATTGGATTACATGAAACGAAGATCCATTATAATAGTTCGAATTATATGTAGGTAGATCCATCATCTAAGATATAGAAATAAAATACTTATTAAACCGCGTTTCATCTAAAAAAAAAATATTCCCAAAATGATTCCCCCAGATGTTAGTAAACACCGAAGGTGCACCTACGGGGCGAATACCAATTGCATTTTTGAAAGTTCACTAAACTGCAATACGGCAATACAATTTTCTTTAGAAATACCTTCTCAACAATGTCCAATATGCAAGACAATCGATGCGCAGTGGCCGCTGGTGCTCAGCCGGAGTGTTCTAAACACAGTGCCTTGGACTGAACACGCCAATTACACAGCATTAGTTGGAGGACGTTTGTATCTGGCATGCAGCCGTGCCCAATAAGGAGCTGCGTGCCTACGTGCCATTGTTGCCGTTAACTGGAAATTAAAAATAGCAGTCTCCTATTGGTGAAACAATTGCCATTAAAACTACGTTGGAGATAAAGAAAGGATATTAAAAAGTAATTAAAACGACAATGAAAAAACCTGCATTCAATCGAACGAAGAAGAGACCAAATTCCAGAATCATGGCAGAGAGAAACGAGTTTAAAATTTTAATAATATCCATGAAATATGCATAAAAATCCAATATTTAATTAGCTAGAAAATTCTCCAAAGACTTTATTTATTAAAACAGTAAGGTTTTAATTAAATACCTTTGACCGATATTCTAAACTTCTCTCTTTGACTTCGTTCTACGTAAATATGTGAATAAGGAACACGCTTTGACGTTTGTGGAACACAACATACCGATGAAAATTTTATCTTAGTGATGACTATCTCCTCTTTACTTTAGAATAGCTGCAGTACTGTTGAATAGATTATATTTTTGGAAGAGTGGAGACCCTACATTCCTAAAATACAAAATCTTCATTATGTCTTGGTTAACACGCGGATTTAGCATTGGATTTTAGATATACACTGTTAAACTTGGGTTTGAATTCCTAAATCACTTGGACACTGTCCTTAGAAACTTCTTATCTCTTTGAAGGCACTTTTGCTAAACAGCCTGATTACCCTGCATATTTGCAGATAAAGATACTAGATGGAAATAGAATTGTTCATATTTTAAATACGAGATCAAAATTGCTCCACTACGAAAGTATGAAACGTGTGTTCATGTGTTGTTTCACAGTTTCACAAAACGCATGCAAATGAAATCTCATTGCAAAGCGTTCTCGTACAATGTAAATAGAGGCGGTTTTTATGAACACGTGTAGTAGTAGCTCACTGTTATTTGATAGCAGTGTCTGACAGACGGTGACGGAGCGACATGACAGCTACACAACGCCTCATTAACTGAATCAGCTTTGACAAATAACGTTTCCCAATTAGCTGCAATGGACGATCAAAGTCAAAAGTTTGGTCCTTTGAACATTCCTTTGTTAATCTAATTGAATTAATGGATCGAGTTTACAGATCAGATAATTTAAGTGCCGGTGGCAATCAACGAATTGAAACTTATGATCGTTCGCCAACACAACATGTCTTGTTCTCAGCATTATGTCAGTAGTTATATTTTATATGAATTCTGTCTTGAAGATTTTCTTGCTCATCGCCTTTGAGGGGATTACGGAAAGAAATAAGTCAGGTTGTCTCTATCAGATTGAGTTTATCTCATTGCTACACAGGGTTCTTTGAGTACGGTACTTGATAAATTAACAGTTTCTCGTCTAGTTTTTTTTTTTTAACTTACGCTTTTCATAGAAGCGTAAAGGAAATTATATTTTGTAACTGCAAAAATTGTAAAAAGCTACACGACTGGTGTGAACTGTGAAGTTATCAGATTCTGTAACATTCACAGTCGGTTGAAAGGTAAAAGAGGTGTAGTAAGTCGGTGTATGACACGGTGGGAGTGGAATCAGTGCGCTTAGTGCGGGGCCGCGGGCGTGGAGTGGCTCGTTATCGCACTCCCGCCGTGTATGGGCCGCCGCCGCAAGCGCCGAGGTAACGATACCCTGGAGTGCCGGTCACCGTACCAACGTAGTTACTCGCACCTCAACTAGACAGTTTTCGACAACTCCGACCAAAATAGAATCGTGGAATGAAAACGTACGCGGAAATTTCTTTATTGCCCGTTTTGGACGGTTTGGTGCAACCGGATTAAGGAATATTTGGAGGAAAGTACTGTTTATTAGCCGCTGTGGGTTTAGTTTGGCTCGCTACGGGTTAAAATATTACAGAATGGATGGCTTAAAATGTTAAAGGATAACCTTGGGCTGCTAATATAGTTTGTTGTTATATCTTAGCTATTTCGCAATAATTTGATATCGCAACAATTTTTCTATCTAAACACAATTTTTTTTTATTTATGAAGATCACTTCAGTTCCTTTGATATTTTTGGCTTAGGTTACTTGCTACTACGATTGTACGAAATGTATGCTATTAGAAAGAAAGAAACATGCGTTTATTGGCATTACAGCATAAAAAGTTAGCCTATACCTACTGTTCCACTGCTAGGCAAAGGCCTCCCCAAATCCTTCTAGGAACTCTTTTCCCACGCCACCTAGAACCAGCCCTCGCGGTACGCGTCCAGGTCATCCCGCCATCTCTTTATGGCCAACCTCGAAGGCGCCGTCCATCTTCAGGCACCCAACTATAATATACAAATTGGATGATAGACTTATGGCAGAAGTGCTACGCTACCACGTAGCTCAAAAAAACCTTTTTAATTATTATAAAAGATACCGAAATTAATTACTTACATGGATAGAATTGCCACATATAACATCTTTTCATATACATTTCTGTTACTAAAGCTTGATCTTTTCGCTAGAACAAGCGTGTAAAAGAAGATTTTAGTAATAAACAAGATCAATCAAAGTGGCAAACTTTGTACTACATTTATAATTTGGCAGGAATATGTGGTGTGACGCAACGGCTCGCCTTTGATAGGAACTCGGATATATTAATGAGAGCTTCAGAAATGTCACAAAACTCGTGGAAAGGAAGATAAATCGACACTTCACACGTTCAGAAGTTTGAAGTTCACAAGTTGGCATTGATGCGAGGCACGCCGCCCATCCGCGCACATCGAGCTACGAGCGACGCCTCGTACTCTATGAGCAGATACGCAGAACTACACTGGATAACATCTTAAGATGTATTTTATTTTGCTTTGATCACTGTGATGTGGCAAAAACCGAATGATGAGTTCAATGAGATCAAATTCGATTCAACGAAATAAAAACTGGATTGTTGGATCAATTTGTTAGTCTTTCATCATCACTTCTTGTTGCAATTTTTCTGTACTCAATAATGTTAAGTCTGAATGTATAACTTTTGATGAATGATGGTACTCATTTCATTAATAATCAAGATGATTTCCAAATTATGAATGAGTCAGGGAATTTTCCATACTTTTTTGACAATTATTAACAACGTTGCTACGGTTTATTAAAATATTTATGTCTTTCGCGAGTGAATAATTCTTAATGAAAACTACGGAGCTACGGATCGTAAAATAAAGTTGGTGCTTTCACGTTTTATCCGTAGATTGATTTGCGATACCTCGTGGCAATTCGCGCCTGGCTTTTGCCATGTTTAAGTTATAAAAACATCCAACTTCTTGCTACCTATGCTGCGTTTTTTATCCTGCTTAAATATTATTTCCGTAACAAACATGTTATAAAAAGGTGTCAAGGCGGTCACAGGAAGCGTTCTAAAAAGAGAAGTGAGACGAATCTATGGTTTGATTAATTGATAACAGTAGCGCAGACGTCGCGCTCTAGTGTTAGTAGCTCGCGGTGTGTTGTGGGTAGTGGACGTAGAACAGGCAAGCCGCAGAAGGACAGATTGGGAACACTTTTTCGACTGCGTAAAAGTTGGAATATAGCGTGGTGAATTCTTTAGAGACTATAGGGCTCTGATTCAACAAATTTACAAATGATGCAGTCGTCTCTCGATTGTGTTTTTGGCAGATTTTGGTACTTACCCAACAAACCATCATATTTTAGACAGTGTAAAGCTTGGCTTATCCTGTGATTTAAGGAAAATAAAGGTCTTTTAAAGGTGGATGAGAAGTATCTACAACCTGTGGTAAATTATTATGTATGCTCACCGCATTATGACAAATAATCGTGCACTTATGGAGGTTGGAAGGTCTCAGAAATGGTCGTTGGATGATCTCAAGAAATAAAGTAAACAGGAACTCTGTAGTCAACAGGATGATCTTGTTATTGTTAATCGAGTGACCAATAGTCGCAGAGGATAAGGATTGCTAATTTAAATTGTAAAAGGTTTATTCTATACATTCAATTCGAGCTTCCTAAGATGACCCTCTGACCCTTATTTTTAACAGGCAAAACTGTTGCTCTTGGATAAACACCTTATTGGATAAATGGACTGTGCAAGTTACCACTATTTACGACGCAAAAATCCTTTAAATGTGTATATGTCGCAGCCAACGGGTTAAACTAGCCGTTTAGTTAACCGCCTGGCTTTTGGAAGTAGTGCTCGCCTCGCTTCGCTCTCTCGACTTGCACGCTGTTGTTCACAGTTCTAGCCTGACCTAACACATTTGGTCGGGGTGCCCTGGCTTAGTTACTGCGACCAAATCGGCTCGCGCGTGATTGGTTACAGTTCCAACCTAAACTATAATTGAATATCATTCAGGCCGTTAAGTTAAAAGGCTAGACGGTTAACTAAACGGCTAATAAAACCAGTTGGCTGCGACATATAAATACCTCATACACGTCTTTACCCCACAAGAAGTAAATGAGACAATACAACCTCTTTTATTACGATACATTTGCTTAATTAAATCACAAAGTTATAAAAGCAAATTAATTTACTGTAGATGATCTGACTTGTGGTTCGTAGCTCTCGTGAAAGTCGTGGGGCGGGGAGGGTGTGGGAGTGTCGGCTCGGTCAAAGGGCCCTTTGATGTTTGCCGCCGGCTTAATGCACCGCCCGCGGCCCCCGCGCCGCTCATCATTAGCAATTTCCCTGTAATTTATTATCTTTACCGCTATTTATTTGTACAATTTCATGGGTGCATGACGTTTCGCACCTCGGGCCGTGACCGATGCGCTTCGCACCAATTATATTGAGTCATTATATCGGCGTTTGGAATACATTTTCTTCCGTTTCTCGATTATACCTGTATTTTTGCGGGTTGCAGATTTTTTATTTTATAAAGAAAACAGGATCCTTTTATAATGTTTCATTTCAATTTATCGGTTGATATCTATATTTTTTTATCAAAAGCTACGTAATTTAAAGCTGCTTAATACATTATAATAATGTTTCACATACAGCAATATTTTATTTGCATACATAGTAAACTCAAATAATTAACGAATTCTAGACTAAGTCAAAGGTCAGAGATGTTGTGAAAGAAATTCAAAATAACACACCATAAATTATCTGGCAACCGGGGATGCCACTAGTCCAATTTTCGAGAAAAATATTCTCAACTGAATTTTCCAGTCCAAATATAAAGCTTGTAAGTAAAGAAACCGTACGTGAGGAGTGAGGACCATTACCATATCATACCCAATTAAAACAATGAATATTATTAAAATAGAACTTTTGTGGTACCTCATGTAACAGGTGTTACGCATTCAGATTACAGCCGTAACCACATGATAACATAGGCTCCTCCCTATCGCCTGATGAAGTGTCTGTACCCCTAAGCAAACATAAGCTTGCTCACTTAAAACTTGCATTCGTCTAACCCTAAGTTTCAGCCTTGCGCGGCACATACGTGAGAGCCAAAAAATCCAAAGCGCGGCACGTGCCTCAGTCGGCACTTGCGGCGAGCGAGGGCGCGCCGCGGACTCATTAGCGACTCGCGACGTTTGAGCGTTTGAGCGACCTCCCGCGACAACGCGACTCAAACCTGCAGGTCGATTCTGTAAAAATCTCACCGTGATAACATAGGTGAAGTGAGCTATCAATTATTAGTGGGAATCCCTAACATCAAGTGGGAGAGACAGCTCACTTCACCTAAGTTTTCACGGTGAGATTTTTACAGAATAGCACTGCTGAGCTTTTTGTCGCAGACTCGCAGCAGTCCCAATGGAGCCCTACTAATGTCATTAAATGCTGCTTAGTTTATAACTAAGCTTTGTTTTTCGCTACTTTTTTGTCAAACAGGAAAATTGTTCTTGTTTTATACCTACATGCTGAAAAAGATCTGACTGAATATACAAGGTATATTGTTACCTATGCGAGATATCGATTCTGTGTATTTCCGTTTCAGATAGCCCCATTAATGTAGGCGTGATATGGTCGTGTTACAGAACGTTTCGCAAAACCACCAATGCATTATTGGCATGCATTGCCGACTCTGCAAACGTACCGTGCTTTTAGCGCGCGAATTATTTTCAGCCCGCTTGGCAGTCGCAAAATATATGTCACTATTTACGGACAGTGTTAATGTAATTAACAAAACGTGAAATCAATCAAAGCTGGTGTAAGGCGGCGACTCGCACGAGATCAAAGCGGAGACACAAAGGCGCCGCGGTACGGTCGGCAGCGCGGCCCGCTGGCCACTCCACATAGGGTTGCCGTTCGTCGTATTATAGGGTTTTGTACCAAAATGGTAAAACGGAACCCTTATGGTGAGACTCAGTCTATCTGTCCAACTGATACAGCTGGATATCTCAAAAACTACTAATGATATCAACTTGAAATTTGGAATAGTTATAGATGACGTTTGCACAACTATTTTGCAAATAAGAAAGATTTTTTTTTGCAACAGGGACTTAAAGGGTGTCAAACATTTTTTCTTTTTTCTTTAGGCCGCATAGTTTTCGACTTTTGATGAAAAATGTAAAAAAAAATACCGTTTCCCCCCCTTATCCGAAGTTTGCATAGAGAAAAATGTTAAATTATTCTATGTGATAGAAGTTTATGCAATATCCTCGCCTATGAAATTTCAAAAACATGATGGTACTGAACCCTCGGTGCGCGAGTCCGAATCGCTCTTGACCGTTTTTTTTTTAATGTATCTCTCGCTATTGTAAATGTATGACTTTATTAAGGTGTGCTGTGTAGGTTTATCGCGCGGTTATACCATAATTTGAAACAATATAATACTGATATATCTTATAGATTTTTGCACTTACCCATGCCTATCGCAGTGTATTGCTGGATACAGAACTCTCGTGATCCCGTTAAGTTGCACTATAAAATACGTTTCTGCATTCTGTCTAGCAGCTCCCTACATACAGCACTACCTACTCTTTAATAGTCTTCACACTCTTATCTACTTTCGTAGTTACATCAAAATCAATTTCCAGAGAAAAGACTGATTTCTCTTCATTATTTTCCAGAACTCTATTTTCCTGTACCAATGTTAAAATGACTTTATGACGTTTGACGTCATAAAATGTTGACAGCCCTAGCTCGCCGCATTCTGCTGACCTTACCCGCTATGCGATTGCACGTGCCAACTAATCAACATGTGCTCAAGAACTCGTGTGGGACCGGTGAACTTTTTTTCTCTTAGCTTTTGTCTTTGACAACATTTTTAATATATTTAACTACCTCCCATCCCTTTGACGTGCGCTGAGTAATATTTCCAGCTACGATATAAGCTCTCAAAGCATATTTATTATTAAAGTAGATTTTATAATAGTTTCTCAGAGCCACCCCTATTAAGTGACGTGAGGATTTATATTATAGCCAATGTTCGCCGAAATTATTCACGAATTTGGTGTTCAGGACTGATGGCTTTTACATGAGCGATTCAAAATTTGAATTTCCAGAACTATTAGAATGTTCGGCAATAATTCTAATTAAGGTGACATCATTTGACTTCATAAACTGTCGATAGCCCTAGGTCACAGATAGATAGGTGGGATGATGCAGGCTTACAGTAACAATAATTTGACCGGCCGTTTAAAAATACTTACGAAACGTATGAATAAGAAGCTAATTCCAGCAACCTAATTAAATATCAACGCTAAACCAAACCAATAAGCAGTCCAGAAAGCCGAAGCAAAGTAAAACACACAGATATGAGAACAGAAATGAGTTTATGACACAAACGAGGTTCGTCACCGCACCGCAATCTGTGGCCTCGTCAAAGGCTTGGAGACGTAGATCACGATTGTCGACAGATGTTTGCAGAGTGGGGGCCGGGGCAAAGCGACCGCTCAGACGAAGACTTATGATATTTGCGTTGGCGAGCCGTGGAGTCGCCGAGCGCTGATAAAGTTGGGATACATGATACATGACATCTCGACACATGTATGAGGTTAGGGGTTCATTTATAAACGATGACCGAAGTTAGGTGACATTCAAACGTCAAAAAAATAATATGGTTAAACAGTCCAATAGACTCTTAGGCCCGTATTACAGAACGTCACTCAATACTCAAGCATTACTTAAAACTAGATTCCAGCCATTTGATTGGTTCAAACTAGTTTTAAGTAATGCTTGAGTATTGAGTGACGTTCTGTAATACGGGCCTTAGACTCGACATAAAGGGAACCATTCTCGCTAATCACTACTTAACTTTAAGCAACGTTTATGAATAAAGGGGTAAAAGTTTGGAGCTGAATTAACTTTTATCCATTTCTCCTCCTAGTGACTTGAAAGTTTCACTTATTGACGGTAATCAGTGAATAGCGCTGTGGTCTACATTCTCACTTATGTTGCTTGTTTTTCTGTTTGTAATAGTGCATAATGTAGCTGTTTGTGCTTCCCTATCTAGAATAAAGTCGAATACTCTTTACTATGTACACTGTATAATTTTTTTTAATATAAAATAAAATAATGGCTTCTTTAATTATAAAATTGAAAAAAATGTGATAAGTTGCTGTAGTCAATTAAAACAGAAAGTGACTGATTGGAAATGATTGAGATTTTTAAGGAAGGTGAAGAAAAGATATACACTTTTAGCTGTTTAGCAAATCTCGTAGAAAGATTGCCACTACCTATGCAAATGATTTGAATTTCTCATGCAGGTATTACAGTTAATTAAATTCCATAAAGTTGAGATTGGATATCTCAAATCGCATAAAACATGGTTAAAGTTAAGGGTTTCCGCTTTACATCTGGCGGCAAATCAAACTAATTCCGATTGAGTCTCCAAGATTATATTCCAAGAAGTGAATATTAATTGCCTTCGGGTTCTATTTACTGGGATAGTGCCGAGACATTACTTCATGGTTCTTGGAAATTTTACTACTATATATCAGTGAAGTAATTGCTATAAAGTATATGTTGATTATTCGTATATTTATATATTTTTTTCCTAATACTGAGCTGAAGGCTTGTTTTTAAACTTAAAATTATCATTTATATTAATTCTCTTAACACTCTTTTATCTATTGGTCAAGAATATTTCTCGCAACCATAAAATAATTGAATTATTCATCACAATATGTCATCAATACTTCATTTAGCAGCTCTTTGTAAAACAATAACATTATAAAGATTTAGATAAAGATCTCGTAATACATATAATAAAGGGTTGAGTGTACGCGTCGCCGCTCAAAGCTCGCCACAATATTTATCGGCGGCGCTGTATCAATGCGGCACAAAGCGACGCCCGCGCCGGAAGCCCACCTCGCCACGTCGCGACAACACGGGACCGTGCCAAATAAACGCGAACAGCGGATTTTCAGCGAAAAAAATGTTTCCGGGGATACCAATTTACCATTCACTTCTATAGCAAGTCAATTTTGGACATAAAGTGCATGTGATTTTTACGGTATGGGCTTCAACTTATTATAATAGGGTCTATCATAATGGACAACTTACTTCTGCCGGGGCAGCGGGATTGTCCGAAAGGGTTACCGCTACCCCGGAACACAAAGGGCTAAGGAAGGAACACGGGTGGGTTTTAGTCAGTAAGAGTCTGACACTCCCTTCTGCTCCACCCAGAGCGGGAGGGGTCATTGGATGATTTCCCATCCACAAAAAAAAAAAAAAAAAGGGTCTATCATTCATATTGGTCGATGTAGAATTTTGTGACTTCAAAAATATTCCATGTTCTAACAGCAATTCAAAAGTGAACAGGAAATTGTTTTTATTAATTTTTCCGAGACAATGCAGATCCTGAAATCTTTGGCTTAATATCGGTTGAATTGTATCAACGTTAACATTCGACAGTCGAAGAGATATTTCAGTAAATTAAGAGTACCTTAGATAACTTTTATCATTTCTGGATTCCTTGGACTCCGTTTAATATTTGCATCGCTTTCAAGGATTGTTTCAGCAATCGCTTAAGCGTGACACTTGGTGCGGCCGTTATCTGGCACATTGTTGACTGCCTCTATCACTGGATTCCTTTTCACACAGAGCCTTTGACGCCGCTCTTTGTTTGCCACAAGATCAGAATGAGACGCCGAAGCCTGAACCGATGCGTAACATCCATTGGGTGTCTCTATACTTTTGATTGTCGTAGTTTTTTCTACAATTTTAATATTTCCTGTCTCATGAGAATACAGAAAGATGGTTTTCTTTTTATGAAGTCTTGTTTCGTTTGCAATGCCTACGGTTGCATTCGTTTTTTCGGGCCCTAGACAACTCCGATAAAAAAAGGATTAAAAATAAATTATACTTCCTGTTCCTCATTGCATGCCAATTCTTTTTTGGTCTATATAAACAGGTTCTTTTTGAACATAACAGTTAAGTCTCACAGTCAGAACCGCACAAACTAAAACGTGATTTAACAACATCGCTGTTTCCCGTTGACAATGCAATTTTAGTTAATTTGATAGTTGCGCCTGCGATGTGGCGCAGGGCGGCCGCCGACCGCGTGAGGTGCCTTCCCCGCTCGCCCGCCGAATATTAAACTAATTATGAACAAACCGACCAAGCCACAACACAAATTAAGCGTTCCACTCCATTAGCCCAACGGAATATTCTTACTTAATACTACGCAGGTTAAAAAGAGAAGTTTTTTTTACGTTGTATGACGAATTTAATTTAAGTTTCCCTTGATTTTGTTTGAGCCTTTGTACTATTGTAGCACATTTCTATTGGGTTGTTGAAAACAATGCACACATCCACTTCGACCCTAACCCTTGTTAAATCAACATCAACTCACATTCCGTGTGAAATATTGCACTCAATGTTTTCCAATTTTTTAAATTGTTTGCCAAACTTGAGCTTTCGGAATGAGATTTTAAAACCCCTTCCTATAAGGAGTTTTTAATAAAAAAAAAATGATGAAAGCCGAGGTCGGGGAGTCACGGGTGGAGGGCACTCGACGGCTCAATACAGGCGATAGGTATCAAAGGAGGCCGATTTAATACGAAGGAATGATTTAATTACAAAGTCGCAACACGATCCGCTCTCTACTCGACGACACGACACGACGCGACTCGCACACCGACATCTTGTTAAGATCCTTGTATATGTTATGAGATTTTGAATACTTGAGGAATGAGTGCAATGTATGTGCAGGAAGAATGATGTCATACATTCATCGTTCTGTTCTGCCATTATCTAAATTTATTTGTGGTCGGAGCAACATGAACAACACTTCTTTCACATTTCTCTATTAAACGTCATCTAGGTTATTTACATGGAGATCATTAAATAATTGGAATGATCTTTCTCTTTATTGTGATGCCAAAATTTGCATTATATGCATCCAAATGAGTTATACTTTTTCTATTCACATACTACAAGAAAGCTAAATGGATCGTCCTTTCATAACTATGTTTTTTTAGTACAAAACAAAACATTGTATTGTATCAAAGACCAATTTACTACGTAACATTGCATTTTTTCTTTTACATAATATTCTGTTTCTCGTCACTGCGTCTCAGTCATAAGTTTATTTCATCTTAAATTATTTTCTGTGGAGTCGCTGAAAAGTCGTTTCATGTGTATGCACCCTAAAAGAAGAAGCCTGAAGTTCAAAGGGAGATATAAATGAGAATGTTCACTCCTTTATGTAAGGACCTGCTGAATTTTTTATAGATACCTCCGCCGTTTGGTGTGTAGAGTGCCTAATGAGTTGTCTTTGACGACTTAAAAACTTTGTACGTTGAAATATATTTTGTCTTTGGGCCCACATACGGATAAAATGCAACATTTTATTCTGAGTATAGTATCCAAACGTGTACTTGTATAAAGAGACGATTTAATGAGACGCATTCTAATAATGAAGTCAAAGCCTTATTTTACCTGTAAAGAACAAAAACTCAGAATTAATAAAGGCAGAATGGCGCTTTGTCTACATTTTCGAACCAATTGTCTGTATTAAAAGGATTTCACTACTCTGGTAACACCGATATTGTCGCTTTAGGGCTGCTGGATTTTATCTTCTTGTTTCGCAAACGAATATTGTAGTCACTTGGGACATCGTGCTTTCAACTTATTGGTACTTGTCATATTTTCAGAGATGTCAGTCAATACATCATTCTCTCTCGTCCATTTTGCAAACACGTCAATTTCACATTCAAGTAGCAACTATTCTACATTGAAAGTCGTGATTTCTTATTTACTTCATATGATCATGTCAGAACGAAGTAATTTTTGTAAATTCCCGCAAGCCAATTCAATCTATAACTTTCTCTTCTTGGAAATTCTACGTTAAAATATCTTATTAATTACACGTTTATGGTTATAATCCAATTAAACTCACAAAATTATGGCAACCCTGAATCAGTTGTTCAGCGTCGGCGTGCTTCAAAGGGGAATTTATTATTTAAAGTGAAAGTTATTGAGTTTCCCTAAGGTTAAGTGAGCCTTTTGACGCGCCCTGTCTATGGAATGGAAGTGGTATGAGGAAATGGTGTCGGCTTCCTCTTTGCATGCTTTTTAATGTCTATGAATTATCACTCTATTATTTTTTTATGATTCGGTGTACTTTGATATGTCTAATTGTCACGTTAATTAGTTTTAGGAATAATCGGGGTGAACTACCAATTCAGCGTGATGTAAATATATTTTTTGCATATTTATGAGGAAAAAGTGATCCCACAAAAACATTTCATGTTAAATGTTGCCAAGACGAGACCATGTAGCTCGCACTGTCAAAAAGTAATCAGATCTCGTAGAGCAAAGCTTCCAACTCTACACGCCCTAACTCTACAAGGCCTAACTTCGCAAACTACACCTTAGTCAAAATATATGGCTTGGCCGTTTCGTTACTACAAGAACCATTGTATAACAGTATGAGAGTTTCACCCCGTAGTCTAAGGGGTTGGGGGGGTAAAAGTTTCAAGTTTTAAGATTTTTTTGTTGTTTGTGTACTATTACTAGCTTACATACCAAATTTCAGCTTTTTAGGACTTCAGGAAGAACCTTAGAATATGGATGATCATCAGTGAGTCAGTGAATCAGTGACGAAATCGGGGTATTTTAGATAACAATAAAATCTAAAGTATAAGAGCTATGCAATTGAAACTTTATAGGTTTAATAAGTCAACCACTGACATCATATCCCGAAAATTTTGTTTATCTGGTATAATCCAAACCCAAGTTAAGAAGGTTCAAAAATACGACGAAGTGCTTCGAGAAAAGGTAGGCCCTTGCGATTCGCTTGGCTCGTCTTGGCTGAGGCACTCCCGTGGCCCCAGATAACATCAGAAGCTAACCTAATGGCGTCTTTATGCCACGGGGCTACAGCAAGCGCCTATTTTAGCAAGGCTAAAATAGCTAAGGGGTATTTCCTCAATCGGTGACGCGACGACGATAGCCCTTAGACAGCACATTTTTAAATAATCCATGTTCAAACAACTGTCTGTCACAAGTAAATGACAGGGCAGTAGAATACAGGGCTTTGTAGCAACTGAATACGTTACAAACTTAATGAATACTTGTTTTCTTTGATCTATTTTCTTTTCATGTCCCATTCTTAGAATTTTTCGTAAAGGGAAAATATTATTTATTAGAGAAAACTATTGCTTGAGCTGATATAATGGGCTTAACGAATTAGTTATGCGCGCATTTCCAATTCGTATTGATAATTTTGATCGCTGTAAATTTTTATCTACAAACCCTGCATTTTCTAAAAGAAATATAAATCGGGCGTGGCGGGTATGCATAAAAATTACAATAATTTTGTACTTCTACCTAGTCGTTTTTTAACCGACTTCAAAAAGGAGGAGGTTATCAATTCGGTTGTATTTTTTTTTTTTTTTTATGTTTGTTACCTCAGTACGCCGTCATTTATGAACCGATTTGTTTTTAGTTGAAAGGATATGCTTCCAGATTGGTCCCATTTTTGTCAAAATAAAGTTCTGATGATGGGATCCATGAGGAATTGAGGGAACTCCTCAAATATTATAGGCATACATATAGCAATTTTGGTATTTTCATCAACATGTCAAGCATTTGCATTCAAAAAGTATAATTTGGTGAAGTGGAACTGATGAAGGAGACCACAGATAGCCACAGGAACTCTTCAATGATAATAAGTATTTCACGGGTGGCGATAAGATATCTCGATTAAGATAGTTAAGCGACTATGACGAAGCCAATTTAAATAAATGGTTCTGACGAAAATGGTACCATCAAACCGATCTGATGATGAAGCTGGAAGGTAGGTACCGGAACTTCGTAATAAAACCATGTATTCTAGCCGTGTTTGGGCTTATTAGAATTGTCATGAGATGCACTCTGACTATAAAAAGTAAAAAATAAAAACTTTTTAACAAAAAAAAACAACCGACTTCAAAAAAAAAACACTACAAAGTGTAAAATAACTTTAATTTTAATTTTGGAAGTTGGTGGCAAAAACGTAAATACAAAACCAAAGACACCGACTTCCGAAATTAAAATTAAACTTATTTTACACTTTGTAGTGTTTTTTTTTTTGAAGTCGGTTGTTTTTTTTTGTTATAATAAGATCCAAGATTTTAAACAGTTTCTCAAATTATGTAAGTATTATGTCAATCTGTTTTCTAATGCAAACGTATCAGTGAAGGATCTGTATCTCCCAGTTGATTACACCCACCTGACCCACCTGGCGTTAAATTGGACAAAGTTGGATTAGTTTCAGCTCATCATACTTGCCAGTAAAGCACTCGAGCCGGTCTTCAATAACTTTGATAATATCCACTGGAGAATTGTCACTGTACCAACATAATAAGGTATTTGACAAGCTCTTTGTGTAATCGAAATTACGCACTGATGTTTATGAATGTTGAAATTAATTTCAGTAATTTAATTTCAATATCTGTTTGTGCTGCAATAAAATTCGTTTTTACTTTACCACAGAGCGCAAAAATAATGGGTAAGGACTAATTAGCTTGCTGATGATTGGTTTTGTTCATTTTATATTTGTATTTTCCATCAACCGCCGTATTATTGCCTATATGATGCAATTTAAAAATAAATATTTAGAGGCTAGATAGAGCAGAATTTGATGTTCCTCAAAAATATACTTCATTCCTACACCGGAAATTCTACGTAAAAATACGAAGGCGGATATCTTCAAGCACTTGAAATCACGGGATGAACACAACAATGCAATTTAGGCGTGGATGTCTACCGGCCCGCTTGCTGCATTATGTAGATTGTAGTCGACCGAGCCGAGCCGTCTCGCCTCCGAGCCTCCGCCACAAACCGAATTTATCACATCGAGTATTGCCTATTCAATCCCCCAGTAACATCTGCCTGATGGATAGAAAAATGTACTGACGGGATTAAAGAATTGTGGAACTGTATTTTTGGTGAATGGTTTTGGAATATTGGTGTGTATTTTGAATACTGAATGGTTGTGTGTCGAATTCTTAATATTAATAATATTAATATTATTAATTCTTAATACTGAATGTTCAATGGAATGGTTGTGGGTTTATTCTTCAAAATAATTATGAGGGCAATATTTTATGCCAAAACTAGTGTAAAGACTTCACATTGAACAAGTCTTTTTAAGGATTATTATTTTCCGGCAATGTGATACTCTGTAGGTTTTGTAAAATTTGAATTTTAAAGTTCCAGCCAGATAGTTTTTATCACATCTAAAAGAGCTAGTATTCTTCGTAAACAGGGGCTAAAATAGCTCTTTAATCCCTAGGGACTAAAAGTGATTTGAATTTGCAATTTGGATATTGTTAGTAAAAGCTCCCGAACATTCTATGAACGTTTAACAGACTGCATGATAAGAAAAACGCGCGCGAGCCAAATAAAAAAAAAAAAAAGGTTTATGAAAAAATAAAAAACGCGCGAAAAGAATTCTGCCTTCGTTCGTGATTGTTACTCAAAATTGTATGTAAATAAATAAACGTACCATTCTTATTTATATTGCACTTACTTATTTTTTCATAGAGGGTGATAAAAAGTAGAGTGTCCATCTCGGGAGCAACACTATTTTAAGCTCGAGTGACATACATACTTTGAATCCCTTGCTGCGCTTAGGATTCTACTTTAGAATACTTCGCTGCGCTCGAGATTTTACTCTAGAATCCTTCGCACCGCTCTGGATTCAAAGAAACACTCTCGCCTTCAAAATAGTTGTTTGCTCCCTTGGCAAACAATCTACTATTTGAAAATTAACGGCAGCCTCCATTGATGCTGATCTTATTATTGCTCTCGTGCAAAGATTGCTATCATGATAGTAAAGAAGTGGACATTGACTGATCATGAGTTGAATTGGTCAGTTTTTTTTTCAGCACATTTACCATGACGGTCCAACCCAGCTGATATCATTTGACGAATAAGGTACAAATAAGAATTATCACATTGGTTTTTGGTTAAAAAGTCCGTATCCAATCCAACATTCGCGAATCTTATCGGCGCGATCGCATTCCTTGCTGAATTGACTTAGCTGAGCGGAGTGCGGCCCGCCCAAATTACTATTTCAATCTGAGTCGCGAGCCCGCTGTCAAGTCGAGGAAATATTGCGATTTATCGGGGACAATCCAATGTAGCATTTGTTTTGCTATTCTTATTTGATTGCTGAGAAAAAACAATATATTGAAATTTTGAGTGGAATTTTAAATATGGAATACGGGCAATTTGTTTGTGGATTCATTTGGGGTATTCTGTGACTTTTATGGCGTACAATGTCGTGGATTTTACGTTTCTAATATATTGTATAACTGTGACTGTATACGAAATCCTCCTAACATGAACCTACATGCCGACATACGCCTTGATATCCACTCAGCTTTTGTCAGCTCTAATCATGCTATTAAATAACGTTTGACGCATATTTCATGAAGCAAAAGAATATTTATATTAAATTTACGGACAAGTTGATAATAAGAAAAGCGTCTCGCCTAAAGGATACTCTTTTACATCAAACGGAATGCACTAGCAAACAGGGTTGACGTGGAAATATTTTATTATCAAATAATTTATTTTTGTGATGTTTTCTCTACTACACATTATTTCGTTTAAAGTTTAAAATAAGCAAGAAAGGTGACAAGGAAGATGTAGGCGTTCCACGTGATAAAGATGGCTTTATTTGCAGCTGTTTTATTTATTCTAACCGTTCTAATAGGCTCGCCCCCTATTACATGGGACTTAAACATAATTGGCGAAATGTGAGTGTAAATAGGTGCACCTCTGACTAACCCTTCGAGGAATACAGTGATGTAATGTAATGTTATTCTAACTTGTAAACATTCATTGACATCGTCTCCTGATCCGATATTCATCATATTATGAGCTGTATGATACGCAGGTGGCCTCCCCAATAGTCTACAAATATTTGGTTACGATAGTCTTTTTATACTCAATAATAGTTAGCAAAAATTGGCTTCAAAATTAACCACTGGTGTCCGGCTAGTGTCAACCCTGTGTCGCCAGTTCGGTGGTTGAAGGACGCGGACGGCGCAAGATGAAAGGCTGCGAGCTTGTGTTCGGCACAACAAAGCTTTGTCTCCTCGCGCCCCTCGCGTTAACTTTGACTCGTGGCTCCAACCACTGACAACGCCAATTGAAGCTTCGAACACATTTGATTTAGTATGAGTGATGGTAAGTTACCGAAATATTAATGTTTACGTGTTAAGGAATTATCTTAGTCAATTAGTGCTACTTATTTTATATGCGGCAATTGGCCTAAGGCAGTATAAAGTAGATTAAACGACTTACGTTTCATTGAGTCTAAGCAGATTTGTGCAATTTTTGGCGCCCAACGTGGGATATTTTTGTCCCTCGTTGGGCGCCAAAAACTTATATGCATTTATTTACCAATCCAAAAGCCAGAGTGTGTATTTTTATGTGTCACTGTGGTTTTTATATCATAACTGTTAGGTTCACTTTCATCATTATCATGTTCATCATGTTTCACGTTGGGCGCCAGTAAAAAAGAAAATTGATTAGTTATTATAATATTTAATCTGGAAGTTCCCTGAGTGAAGTTTCCTGAGTGTTCGGCTATGTCGCCAATTTAGCCGCCCAATGCCGCAGTCGGTGCAAGATGAAAAGCATACAGATGCAAGCAGACGATGTCCGTCTAACGTTGCGAAATGGCCAATTAATGGAAAGACTTGTTACATGATTAAATATGTATGGTGGTAACTGGGTAAGTCATTTTCAATGACAAACAAACAGTTTTCACCATCCGTGTTTCGCTTTGAATCAATATACTTTGCATCAAAAGTTTCTCACACAAATAAACAGGATGAAGGATTTCTATTCGTCTTTCATTTCAAACAAGTGCAAAGAACTGCTTTTGTGTCCCGCGTTGGGCGCCAATTAAACTTATAAAAGGCGACAAATTGACATTGTATGAAAGGTTTAATTCGGACCGTATGCTTGATGATGATAGCGCGTGTACAAAGAGAACAGAAGTAATAAAGGGGTGTCGAGTGTTCACAAGCGACGCAGCCCCAACCCGCCCCAACAAACAGCGGCCGATACTGCACGCTGCCGCTATACCGCTTTGACGATGCATTAACGACTTTATGGCTGAACTGACAAAATGTCATGTGCATTTTACTTAAAATTCGTTACTTGACAATTTACATACAACCAGGCCTACGTAAAGGACACGGCACGGGTAGTTCCTCTGTGCAGCCCAGCAACTGCCATGTTATCGTTCCAATGTTCAGAGGTCAAAGAGCGGCGCGCGGTTTAATCGCAAAGAGACAACTCAAAGTGGAGCGTGCAAATTCGAGGCCGGGCGGGAACAATAAAAGTGCAGGTGGACCGCGGCCGCCCCGCGCCTCCGCTTTCACATCAAAGAGGAGCCCGCGATACCATACAAAAGCCCTAATGAGACAAACCCGTGGCGTAATCGAGGCGACGGAAAAAGATGAGGCCCGAGAGGTACGAGGCAAATTTTAATAATTGTCAAAGCGGCGGCGCCGATCAAACGCGAGGGGGTGCTGCCCTCCCTGCCGCGCCGCCACACCATTCCCTCCCTCATCGCCCGCCGCGCGCTCGCACCTGTGACGTGTGCTCACCGCGGGCCTCATTAGCGCTACTGATCTAATGCGACTTCGAACTTCGCCAGCAACGTCTAATTAAACTTAAACAGAATTTCAATTTTACGACTGAAATTTTAATACTTAAAGCTGGAACCGCTGAGGTTCCGCAAAGGAGGCGCGTTCAACGCCGTGCACGTTTTCGCAGATATTAAATGTGTTGACAATTTAATTTTTCATTTCCTTTAGGCGGCGGCGGGGGGCGGGGCGGGCGCCTCCCGGCCGCGGGACGCCGCTCCTTTGACGTCGCGATATTGTCTTTGTGCGGCGCGTGGGGTGAGGCGGGCCCGGTCGACGGAGACTTTGTCGCAATACAATGTGTATCAATAAAACTTAGGATTGGCTTTTAGTGGTTGCACTTACGCTTTGTGAGGCGGCGCGCTCACCCTTTGACATTATATGTGGGGCGCGGGCGAGCGTGTGGCTGTGTGCGTCTGTTGCGAGTGTGGGCGAGTGTGTCGGGAGCTGAGTAATAATGCAGAGCGAGACAAGCCGGCGCCGCGGGTGCAGCCCGGCCCGGCAGCACACACACACGCGCGCTTTATTAATATCAGCAATAATAGCGCATCGGCAAACTATCGTGTCGCGGATCTGCGAAGTGCCGCAACACGACAACATGCAGCCACCAGCCCGAGGCACTTCATAAACCCACGATGCACTATACGCAAACTTAATTACTTTCTCATATTTATTTATCTAAAATACTCATACCTGAAGCCGATATATGAACAAAATAAATACCTACCTAACTTCTTAATATGTCCTAATTCACATCTAGCGGCTATAACGCATGTTTTTAAAAAGACATAATTTCAGTTGAGAACAAACATCCCACGCACGAACTTTGATGCCGAATGAATTAAAAATTTCTTCAAATCATGTCTTCAATCTTTCTATAGAATGCCTGTGGCATAAACAATTTTGATATTCTTTTGAACCTTATGGAAGTATCGTGTTCAATGACATCGTTCATTATGTAAACTGTCCTTGTATGTTTCAAATGTTTTTTTTTTTTATTTCGCATAAATTCGCATCTTTTAGTTGCTGTTTTCAAAAAGATGCGTAGAAGTTACAAAACGTTGTAGTTCGCTGAAAAAAGTCATAGAGTTTTCATCCTTTGACTGTAACTGACCCGGTAATGTATTATTGGGATTGCATTCAGCGCCGGCCATGGCATGCATGTGGAAAATATCATCCGGCCGGGGCTGAGGGGTCCTTTGCCAGCCCACAGCGCTTGCTCGACTGACCATAAAAAGTATCCACATTTTTGTAATAAAATTACCTGTTTTAAAAGGACGTTACTACCGAGATTAAGGCGCAGAGCGATGTAGTTAGTTGCCGGCGGCTGATCAAAGGGCCCGCTGGTCCAATCACAAGGCTTGGATTGGCCCGGCCCCGCCCACTTTTAAGGCCACGTGCGGCGCGCGCACTGTTGTGTGCTAAATTCTGACAGTTGCTCTTCGGCAGCCGTAGGTGCCACAGCGTTTTGTCGTTTTCCGCCAATTTTCCGCGCTACGATCGTACTTAAAAATTTTATCAACTTTTTTGTGTTCATAAGTTGTGTTACAACTTAAATGTATTTAAATCAATGTTTACTATAAGTACCTAGTGTGTTTTCAGTGTCAGTGTTTATCGCTTAACATAATTGGATTGTACGATAAATTAATTGGATTTTAAACCTAGTACAGGTAGAAATTTGAACTTTTCTGAACTAATAAATAACGAATGAACTAACAAAGGGTCACACATCAAGTGTGCTGTGTCGGCATCCCTCTTCAGTTGGTGGTGGGCAAGTTTTTTGTCAGAACTTAGTCGTTATTTAAAATATTTAGTTGAATGCGTCTATTGTTTCGTACGTTCGGCTATATTCCATGTTACGACAATATTGTTTCGTTACTGATTTATTGTAGTTGCTCTCGGTTTAGTGGCACTTTTGATGCTTTGTTCATTTAGTACCTAGTATTGTTTGTAATAAAGTAGTTGTTTTAGTTGTATTGCTTAAATGTTTCGTATATGCAGAGCTGTTATTAAAACATTGCATATTCTTTATAGCCTGTTTATTGTTAAGTAGTTATAGAAAACAAACAAAAAAATTACATTAGGTACCTACTTAAGAGTTCTTCAACGAAGTGCTAACACACATGTTCTTATAATATAATACCTATACATGTAGAAGTTTAAGTAAGATCAAACTTATCATTGGAAGTAATATTTACGCTAGGGCACGCTCTTAAAGAAAAGACATCAACGCGTCTTGGGTGCGAGGACACAAGTCTTAATCTTTTTTCTTTTACAGGAATAGAAAGATGTTTTGGATGATCATATATTGTGCAGCTAGTCAATCACCACCAATCTACATAATTGTTACTTCATTTCGAAAGTCATTTTTTTTAAAATAATCCTAAAAAAAAACCAAATCCTATTATAAATTTACTAGCTGACACCGCAAACGTCGTTTTGCAAAAAAAAAAAATAGATAGTAGCCGATTCTCAGACCTACCCGATATGCACACAAAATTTCATACAAATCTGTCCAGCCGTTTCGGAGGAGTATGGTAACTAACACTGTGACACGAGAATTTTATATATTAGATAAGTTCAACAAAAGTTCCTAAAAGAAGCAACAAACATTTTGCTCTTGCTCTTAAAAAAAAACCTAGAGATTACCCGCCCTTAGGAGTTGTCCTGAAACATATCCAGATTTGGAAACAAAGAACATTAGCGGGTCGAAAGCAGACCAATCAGTCGAATACTACGACGAGATTGACAATTTTGAAGCTACGAAATGCAGCTATAAAATTGACACTATATTAATTTGCCGTTTTATAGCCAGTTCATACAACTGTCATTGATCTGAATACACGGACAGTTTAGGTTGGTAGCCAATTTGCTAAACAATTAATTTTGTTGAGATTATTTTAACCTCAGACGAAGCCCTAAATAATACATACACTCAATCAGGGCTTTACAATTCCAAAAATGGCGTTACCGCAAAGCTTAAGTAAGAACCATCAGTCGAAAATATAAAGGTAAAACCAGTCATAATATAAATTACAAGACGTCTGAGATCATAAGCATAATCAGCCTATAACGTTCCCACTGCTGGGACAGGCCTCCTCTCTGTGAGAGGGAGTGGGCCGTAATCCACCACGCGGCGCCAGTGCGGGGTACGGTGGTAAATGTCACATGTCTTCGCATTTTTGGTTTTAGAACATGCCGATTTCCTCACGATGTTTTCCTTCGCCGTTTTATGCAGATCATACAAAATTAAATTTCATAGCATTTATTTAAGAATACTGGGAGTGTTGAGAGTTCATTGTGATTAGGGGACGTTCTCCTGCGAGGCTGAAAATAAAGCCAATTCTACGCATCAACTTGAATAAAATATGTCATTACCTACATTATGTCCAAAGACAAATTATACAAAAAACCCATCATGAAAGCGTAATGCTAAAAGCTGCTGAAAGGGTGCGCACGCGGCGTCTTTGAGCCGCAGACGAGACTCCGAAAGGATCGCTGTGTGCTAATTTCCAAACTCGGTTTCGCACAGATAAGGCTAGAGACGGGAGGTAGGTGTCTTTGATGTAGCCGCCCGGCCCTCTGACTCCGGGGGTGAGAGCTTTCAATGAAAGGATTTTTTTCATCTTCTTTCCCTTTGTACTTAATTTAAATTTCGTTTATATCAATGCTACGAGTTTCCTTTTGGGTGTGTTTTCTCTTTTACTTTGTCGCGTTTATCCTCTCCAATTTGTAATATTCGAGTTCGCTTTGTAATTAAATTTAGTGTTCGTAATCTGTTCTCTCTAATTTTTTTCTGTGCCCGCCGAACTCCGGCGACTGCCGGTGTAATTGCAATTTATAAATTAGGTGTCTCTTTGATTTCGAGTGTTTCTTAGAAGCGCTTATATTTCGAGATTTGATTATATTTTTTTCCTTTGTACTATTCCTTTGATATTTATAGAAACTGTAATATCTTGCGCTTACATACCTACTAGTCTAGTAAATATAGCTGTCGACCTTTGTGTTTGCTAACTTAATAATGGTGTAATGGCTTAAAGGCAATTTGAAACGTACCTATAATGTATTTAAGGTTGTCTCTACCACACCTTAACTTTGTTTAGTGTCAAAGGGTTCACAGTTATCAGTTTCGTACTCGTTTTTAGCATAAAACCTCATTAGTGATGAGGATTGAATACTGTTTTAATATTGAAAGGAATAACTAATTGAGGTTGTTTGATGGTAAAACAAGTTGATTAGTAGATTTATTTTGGGTTACTGTTAGTTTTTCATCAGTTGTTGTGACGCTCGGGGTTGCACCCGCTCCTTTGTGCTAAGTTCTGTCGTTAAGAGGCCGCACAAAGTTGCCTGTGACTACGGCACCACCCATACTATTAACATGAAAAGGGCACTAGTTAAAGACATTTCTCGATTTAAACATCAAAGTCTATCAAACGTCTTTGATGTAAATCGGGCCATTGATGTAAGGAAATTCAGTGTCATATTTTTGTGTTGGGTTTTAAATTTACCTACGGGCATCTGATATTGTCTATTAAACATATATTTATTATACTTTTCTGTAATAAGAAATATTAAATAATAAAAAAATTAAATGGCATAATTTTATTGGCAAAAAAATATTAGGTTTCATCTGAAATTCCGCCATTACGTTTTCGTAAAAATTCTTCTAATGACGATGTCTGTAAACTGTGCGCGCTGTATTGGAGCGGTGCATTGTAAAGGCGTCGCTACACAAAGAGTTGTCGCATGGAGCGACTTGAAACACTGAGCGTTTCCCGGCGCACACCGCTTGTCGACGCCGACACCGCGCACAAAGGCGCCACTTTGCGGACTCGTCTTTGACATACAGGAGTGTGTGACCCAACATTAATAACCTACTAATAGCTCTCCCCCTCACAAGACTATCTCCAGGCTTCGCTGAATTGATATGAGATTATGTCTCCTCCTCTAACAAGTTTACGCTAAAACACAAAACCGTCAAACCAAGCACCATGCCGTCGATACTAATTTCAGTTCAGCCAACACGAGCTTTAGTAAAAACGTGTTCTTATAACTAATGAAATATTAAAATTACACGAGCCTTTTAGCTCGAACAAAACACTCGTAGATTCAATTTTTCGCATAATTTTATTAGTGACAGTTTAATTAGCGCAGCTTTCATCTGGCCCGCTTTGATATTGTGAACGTTTCAAATAGATTTCACAAGAAGCACTTTCAAAGAGAGCACCCCTAATAAGTACTGAAGAGTCCTCGCACGTGTTTATCAAAGACAGCCTTTCGTTACTCACCGTCTGAATGGCCTCAAAAGAAACTCGTGTAAAATGCTCTACAAAGTGCCGTATCAAAGGGAAGGCGGGCGCAAATATCTGTTTCGTAAACTAGTAAAAACGAAGCTCTCAAAGGTACTGCGTACTCGCGGCAAATTAGGCGGAGTTAAATACAAGCGCCGCTCTCAAAAATGTATAACTTTTGAAAGTGACTCCTCGCTCATTATTTATGTAATCGCCGTAATCGTCAAACGGCGGGTGTTTTGTTTGGGCTGAGTCGCGGTCCGGCCATCGTCCGTGGTCGTCATCCGCGCTGGCTGCTGTCGCGAAGAGCCGGGCCGTTAATTTGGCGCGCGCGGCTCGCGTCCTCGCTTCACATGTGTATCCATTTAATGCTCAATTCCCATATAATTTTACTTTACGATCAAAGCGAAATTTTGCAAGAGCTTCCCGACGGCGGCGGCGGCGGCGAGCGGTGGGTGCGAGAGGGACGCACACATTGGAGTTCTCGAGATCAAATGCTGGGCCAAATTAGTCACTCTCCGTCTCTCTATCTCAAAGCCGATCCGTAGCAAAGTTTGCGCGAAGATGACATCAAAAGGAAACCACACACTGGGGTGGCGCCGCCCGCGCCCGGCGCCCCCGGCCCCATACTTAAATCCGCCGTGTCTCTGGCTGTCTTATTGACACGCGACTGGCAACTCGCAAGTCGCCAACGCCGCCGACTGTTTCAAACTCACTCCCGCTTTACCAGACTTATTTAGTTAATTAATACGGAATGTCCTATCAAGTTGTAACTCCCGCAAGGCTGGCACACACTTACGCGGCTCAACTGTTAGGAAACTTTAATCGCATGGGTATATTTGTACATACATACTGGTACACACCACCCATGTTGTCAATCCCTTTAATTAAACGACACTAAGTTTCTTTGATGGACTTTGGAACTGAGCGGGCTGTAATATCATCTCAGAATTCTAATTATTTTACTGTAATTAATTTTGCAGATGGACTTCCCATCCTATGTAATACTTATGAAACATTCCACGTTCGAGAATTGTGGACAAAAAAGAAAATTTTGAAATATCAGACGCAAGAGCACCGGGTAGGCTTCAAAGTTCTGAAGCCTTAAAAACAAGTTTTAAAGTTATACCTAACTCGAATTTCTCAACACAAAGCTGGCAATTGTATTCTTATTTCTTCGAAATTGCCTTTTTCACCGTTTCATAACGTTTCACTGTAGACATTTTGTTAATAATGGGAAAGCAAACGTTACTTTGTGTTCTGTATTTGTTGTGTTTAATAACAAAATATACTTTTCAGGTGCATGCGTTTCATATATTCGTAAACAATTAGGTGCTTTTGTAGAAAAACTAAAGGTTATTTTGAAAGTAATGTAAGTACTTACTTCACTATCGGAATGTGTGACATTCCCATAGTGAAGTAAGTACTTACATTCTTTCTTTTATTTATTTCTTTTTGAGATTCGGACAGTGTTGACTGTCTGAATCTCTTTCAAAAGTCTCCTGCAATTACACAAATTCGATCTTAACTAACGTATAATGAAACAGATTCACACGTTAAGGTCGTTCATAGAACATGAATACCGACTTATTTACAAAAGTGTGTCTAAATGCTAAAGAACTTCAAGTACTAAATATTTTTCAAACATTGATCGGTGTCTAAATGGGTTTACAGTCTTAAAATACTCTGTGTTTTGCTTAAAACCAGTAAAGCCACTCTTAATACGGTGATAAAAAAACTCCTTAACGTTAACACTGTCTAACAAACTCGATAACTCGTCGGCAAAGCGTTTATTAACAAGCCGAGTTCAAAAAAAAAGTTTGGAATTTTGAAATCCAACACAAGTTATCGCGGGGCGCAGGAGTGTTGGCATTGTGCGCAAGAGTTTATGACGACGACAGCCACGCTTCCACGAACTGGGACCTTACCGACGCCAATACCAATAGAATCCAGTATTCGATTTTCGGATTTCCAACTTTATCGCCTACATCATAAAGTGTGGAATCTAAAGCTTCAAAGATGTAAGGTGCCTGGGTCGTGCGCCGCCGCCCGCCTACCTAAAACGCTTCCCCTGAATGACGTCACTCACCTCAATGTTTGCCTTGTTTCCCCTTTAATTGAACTATAGTGTATTGTTTAGTCTTCGTTATTTAATCTGCCTCGTTGTTTTAGGATTCCTGTATGAGCATTCATGATAAACCATTGCCATGGTTTTTGTTTGTTCTTTATGGATCCATTGTTTGTAGTTCATCTTAAATTACGAAGAGAAATATGTGGCATCACGGGCTTACGCTTAATTCTTAACTTACCTAACCGATTTCTTCTGATATTAGTCCAAATAATTTAAAAAGAACTGAGGCTCTTTATTTAGATTTTACTAAGTAATCCTAACTCTATACCACAGACAAGTATATCCTACTTCCTACTTTCCTATAATATTCTTTATAGTAGTATTATAAACGCGAAAGTTTGTAAAGTTGGATGTTTGTTACTCTTTCACGCAAAAACTAATAGGATTTGGGTGAAATTTGGCAGTTGGCACACAGATAGTTTATAACCAGGATTAACACATATGATACTTTTTATCCCGATATTCCCACGGGATCGAACCATATGCGGGTGAAACCGCGGGGCGCCGCGAGTTCCATCATAAATGCTTGAGGCTCAACTAGTGTGGGATCACAAAATATTGAATTACATTTTTAACAGATCTCTGTCCGAGCTTCAAGACATTCAAATGTCATTGCAGGTAATATTTCTCAAATCTTAAAACTTTAATCAATGACAAAACAGCATCTCCTTACGACCTGCGGGGCAATTCTCGTAATTTTAAGAACGTTCACAGTCTGATCCCAGTCTCAGTCTGTCAGAAATACCTCTAATTTCTCTACATTTTGACAAGTTTTTGACGTTTGGTTGTCGACGAGATGAGACTGCGACTAGATTTTGAACGTTTTAGATTACGAGAATTGCCCTTTTGATATCACGTTTTCAACGATTCTGCATTTATCATCGCTCTCCCTTTCATTTACAATTCATCCATCAACTGGTCTGTGATTTAATACGTCAGGCTATAACCTCCATTTTATATTCTGCGTTTGTGCCATCATTCAACTTTTTGTCCTCTATTACTCCTGTAATATGATCATAATTTTCTCGCATCTGCTATACCTTTTTTCTCATATCAACAAAACTTGAACTTTAGTGATAGCAATGTTAAGGTTTGGTTTAGTTTGTTTGAGTTGCTACAATCGGCTTCCATTGAACGAAGACCGGTTTGGATAAGGAATGCCGCAGCGCAGTGTCCGGGCGGCTTTTTGCTTTGGCTGCGTGCGCACAGCCCACGCGGACGGCTTGGAGCCTCGGCCCGCCGGCGCCAGCGCCGCTTCCCGCCTTTACTTTTGATGCCTGATAAACGACAGGTTGCAAATATTTGATGTAATTTTATATTTTAAATTATTGCCGGCTTGCTGTTCAGTTCTTCCAATGACGCCGATTGAGAAGATATTAGTTAAACTTCGTATAGGATAAGCCAAAACAGCCAGTAATTAATCCCAAGGGGATTTGTTATCCTTTGAAATCCCACAAGTCAATCAACAGCCGTTACTTTTTCACCTAATTTAGCAAGGTTAAGAGATTTAGGATTCCCTAAATGCCGGTCCGAAGTGACCATAGTCCTATTTGTATGAGGGGTTGCGCACTAGATCCGAACTCTATCCGTCCGAATTCATAACATTCCCAATTCGGATTGAAGTCGGATTCGGATTCGGATCGGATGTACTGCAGGACCGCTCTAAAACTCCTTGTAGAATTTCGAAAGATGTATAATCGTTTAGAACAATAATAAGTCGTTATTTGTACTGCAATCCATGATTCTTTACAAATATTGTGGATTCCTTATACGAAAGCTTTAACGGCACCACCATGGTAATCAGATTAAAATTTGTTTACCTGAATGCTCCCAAACATGTTTAACTCATGTCCTGATCCAAAATCTCTAACAATATTTTGTTTCATAAGTATTTGATTGTTATCCAAACACCCACAAGGTCGCAACTTAACTTTTTATTGGATTAATAGATTGGCAACATCTTTCTGTCATAAATCTACAGTACACCAGTATTTGTATATCACTTATCCGTCTAAATCTAAGCGTCATTGGTACTTGACAATAACTGTGAAAGGAATGGTGTGCCTAGTGGAATGCGCGGCCGGGATTGTTGGCTGTCTGTAAGACTCGATGGCACTGCAAATAATGCTGGATTACCTGCTACCATTAGCTGATTGTTACTTATTATACGTACTGTGGATTATAAGTTATAACGTCTGTTTATTTTATGATGCTTGTAGCTTAACTGTTGAAAAAGTTACCCCAGAAATTGTAGTATTTGTTTTTGGAAAAAAAAACTTTATGATAACCGTGGGGTTTCTTTATTAATGTTCAGGGCCTCACGTCTGCTATTACAATAGTGTCAGAATGGTCTATCATTGATTTCATAATTGTTGATTTTGACAATTTTGGTAATCTACTAATATAATGGTGTCATTATGACTTTCCAATAGTCAACCACTGACACTCCATTGAAAGAAATGGCATAAAATGGTAATCTCGTAGGTGCTTAATGACAAATTAATAAATGTAATGTTTATTGGTATTTACGAACTTCTTACTACTTCAGATTGCAAACACTAATACGTAATATGTAAAAATATATATTAAATGAAATCTATCATGAAATTTAGTAGTAGTTTTTCTCAGACCATTGACCGACCAATGATAGACCATTATGAATTTAGCAGATTACGAACTTTTTAGCAAAATGACAATGGGATCGTGTTGGAATGACGAATTTATAAAAATAGCAGACTTGGGCCCCAGGTCAGAAGAATAAATAGCTTTATTTATTTTCTACATTAAATGTTTACTTTGAATATGTAAACCTTCGTATGCTGTCGCCATTTTTCCAGATCTGGAAAAGGTCATTTACATTTTTATCTGAAGTCCATACTTTTTGGAGACAGTAGAGAAATTCAATGGGGTGTGGATGCTCGTAAAATGCTGGCAGCCGAAGTATCTACGTTACACTGGTTTATGGCCAAACAACTATGGGAAGTGAAGTGAGAGTTATACAGCTTTAACCGTCCGCATTACACACCTATGGAATTTACTGTTAAATTCTTGTTCGACCATTGAACGAACGCAACGGCTGAATTTTTCTTGATTAGATTTAGCTGTAAGTAGAACGTATTTGATTGAAGAATCAATCGTTGTCTTTAACAGAGCCGACAATTCGTTTGTTAGAGTGGTTTTTGCAATTTGGTTAGAGTGTTTGAATCCGATATAATTATGTATAAATTAGTACATCATCATCTGCCTAGCCTTTTTCCCAACTACGTTGGGGTCGGCTTCATGTTTAACCGGATGCAGCTGAATACCAGTATTTTTACATGGAGCGACTGCCTATCTGACCTCCACAACCCAGTTACTGCATAATACGATACCCCTTGGTAAGATTGGTTGTCAGATTTTCGGGCTTCTGGCTACCCGTAACGACTGTCAAAGATCCACGAATTACAGCCGGGACCAACGGCTTAACGTGCTTTCCGAGGCACGGAGGGGTCTCAGTATGTAAAGATGGTCACCCATCCACAGACAAACCGCGGCAAGTGTAGCTTAACTTGATCGATCGACCTGTGTGGCTGTTATTATTTAGCCCCGACTGACTGCCCCGTCGGTCTCGTGGTTGCAAGCACGACTGCTGAGCGTGGGGTCCTGGGTCCGATTCCCGGGTCGGACAAAGTGTTATTGAGTTTTTCCATTAGGAATTTCTTAGTAACGGTCCGAAGTTTGGAAGTTGGCGGTTTAATACCCCCGTGCCTCGGAAAGCACGTAAAGCCGTTGGTCCTGCGCCTGATCTCTCTCCGGTCGTGTCGGATTGCCGTCCCATCGGACTATGAGAGTAAAGGAACAGAAAGTGCACCTGTGTCTGCGCACCCACTTGTGCACTATAATATCTCCTGCGTACTCGGCTAATCTCCGTTGAGATTAGCCACCGTGACCGAAATCGGTCGGGGAGGCTATTATTTTTATTTTATTATTTAGCCACGGGCCCCTCTATGTATTTAGTAGGGGAGGGCGGGGCTGGTACTAACAAATTTTGTATTATAGTTTATATTTTCTTTGATAATGAACTTTTTAGTTTAATTTTTTATTGAAAACATGCTTTGGTTATTCAGCTACGATATTAGTAACAAAATACATCCGGTATGTAAGTGCTTTCAGAAAGAGAGCCGTGAAAACCAAAAAAGTCATTTGTTAATACATGCCCCGCATTTGGGGCAAATATTAACGGAGCTGGGGTACGTATTAACGTAAGGGGCAATTATTAACAGAGACAAAAATTTTATGAAATACTTAAATAAAACATCATTTACACGAATAAAAATGTTTTATTATAGATATATAGTTATACATATATATATTTTAAGCCTAAACAAGTTAACACATAATTTAAACTTAACGTTTTAAAGTTACTAAACTTTTCATAATCAACAATCTTTAAAGTGTTCATAAATCAATACTAATTAACCACCATATCTACTGAGTATTAGAGCTTTTAAGCCTTCAAACATTTGTTAAAATAGTTTAAACTTAACAATTAAGTATTACGTAATCAGTCACATAAAGTTTTTGGTATCAACAGTTTTAAAGAATCTTAATTAGTTACCTTAAACAATAAAGTATTTAAATCTACATTTATCAACAATTCTTACAGCGTTAATTAATACTTTTTAGCATCAGACTTCAAGTTATACAGTCTTTAAGTTTCCTAGACCTACACACCCGGGCGGCCCATTTTGGATGAATAAATCACTATATCTGATCCGTGGAAAAATGAACATACATGGTATGAAATTACCAATAGCATTTCCCGCTGCCGCAATTGTGACGAGAGTACCCCGTTCTGCAGATGTGACAGCTCCTACCTGCTTGGAATCTCGTTGAGCTACCACTTTCTTGGGTTTCTGCACCGTCGTCACTCCCGTTTCATCTACGTTCCAGATTCTACTCGGAGATATATTGTATCGTTGAAGAACTTCTCGATATTTTTCAAAAAACGAATGAACATTTGTACGGTTAAATGATGTTGCTCTGCTTAAGCTTGTCGCCTCAGGACTCCGTATAGACAAGGATGCGTTGCGTTCCATAAAACCAGCGAACCAATCTTTGCCAGCCTTTCCGTCTCTTTTCCAAGATTCTGGAATATTATCTATTTTGTATGCAATGGCAAGCTCATAAGCTAATTTTTTGACATCATCTGGTAGCAAACCAAAATAGATATTAGAACATTTCACTAAATAATCTGCTATCATTTTTTCTTGCTCCGGATTGAAAACGAGACGATTTTTTTTTATAACCCACTTCAACAGGAATCCCCTCCTTTTTTTTCTTTACATATTTAAACAGTGTTACATGACAGATATTATATTCCGTAGCAACATCTCTAAATTTTCAGCCAGCTCAAATACTTCTTGAGACGTCGAACCTCGTGTGCTCTTCCTTTTGTAATTTCTCATCCTATAACAAAACACACGTAGGTAGTGCACAAAACAATCGTTTAATATCAAACACCTACATATGGGGTAAGTATTAACATGTTAATACTTACCCCGCTCAATCTGTTAATTTTAGCCCCAAGGTCACTTTTTATACTTCATCAATTACAGAAAATAATCTAGTAAAATTAATTACAAACAATTATAATAGTTTTAAAGTCAATAGAATAAAGATTAATTTAGGATAAACTTTGATTCAATTTAGCGAATAAATATATCTTAAATCAATTTATTACGAAGTACGAAAAGTTCGTTTACCTGTAAATCCGAGGGTCCTGTGCACAACTATTACTAGCGACGGCCGGTCGACCACTGACCGGTCAGGACACGTTCGGCTGTGTATAAAGGGTATTCTAAACTGAGTCTCATACTTTTGACACTTCGCGTTTGGAGGGAATAAGCTTGTTAATACCTACCTCCGTTAAAACCAGCCCCGCGCTCCCCTACATAATAAAATATAATATGTATATTGGGCTCCACAATAAACCTTAACCTTTAAAAACGTATCTTGCTTATGGAAAGAATTAGGGAGAGTACCAATATATCATCTATATAATATTGGTATCTTGTATAGCAGGAAAATCTTTCTTCTTTTTAATTTTGACAAATTTCGTTGGCTTCAGTTCATCAGTACACGAATTGTGTCTTTTAAACGGTTTTTCGTGGGCAGGTTCTACGGCTTCTATCGAATGGGTTTCCATCCCTAACTAAATTATTGATTTGTTGTGACGCGGATACCATGTTAAACAACAAGTAAAGATTTTTTAAATGTCAGAGGGTTTTAATTTTGGACTATGGGAATGTTTTTAATCTGCTGGCTCTAAAAGCTTTCCAGGCACTAAAATTCTCATAATTATCTCCGCAGTAAATTATCCTTTCTTTATAGTTTTTAGTTGAAAAACTGACTTTTCTTAAAAAAAAAATACTCCCTCTTTTAGTTTAGTATCTTAGTAACCGGAGCACTTGATATTAGCATGCTCGGGCGAAATAATAGGGACATTCTCGGCGCCTTTGAGCAGCTGAGTAATAAACATACAACATAGTTTTCTAATTTCATGCAGTCTCTCTTTAATATTAATATAGTTATTTGAAAAGTTTGCGACATGCACTCTCAGAGACACTTTATACTTACTTTTATTTATTTTGTTACAGGATGATATTCTCCTCATATACGGCACCATTCAGCTAAGATTTAAAGGTAAGATTTAATTTGAGCCATTATCTTTTTGTCTGGCCTTTTCCCAACTATGTTCGGGTCGGCTTCCAGTCTAACCGGATGCAGCTGAGTACCAGTATTTTACATGGAGTGACTGTTTATCTGACCTCCACAACCCTGTTACTGGGCAACACGATACCACTTGGTAAGACTGGTTGTCAGACTTTCGGGCTCTTCTGACTACTCGCAAAGACTGTCAAAGATCTACAAATAACAACCGGAACCAACGGCTTAATGTGCTTTCCGAAGCACGGATGGGTTTCGATATTAATGGATGGTCACCCATCCACGGACCGACCAACCCGATCAACCCGTGCGGCTGTTATTATTTAGCCACGAGCCCCTCTATTTAATTTAAGCCAATCGTGATTATTTATGCTACGCAGTCTTATTGCGAAATTGAAAGCCAATTGAATTGTGATTTATTGTGATATGTACCTACAAATTGCCGTGATTCAAGTAGCATGATTTATTTTGGGTCCCGCTAAAATAGAAGCCAGAATAAATCAATCTTATGACTTTTTAAATAATGAATACATTATAACGCGCTGCGTTATAACGTTGTTGCAATTTTGCATACATGGCAGGTGATTTTATTTTATTTTATTTTTGTAAAGGATATGGTGACTTGTAACATCGCCTTGGATTATTCTGTAAAGATGTTATAATTGTGGTTTCAATAAATAAATAAATAAATAAATAACATCTTGGTTTCGCATATTTTATACATTTGAAATTATTATTTCATTATCTATGTCGTGATCAATTTATACGAGCGGTGTCTTAAATAATCCTCAAAAACTGTTTTTGTCACTGATTTCATAACTTAAGAGTAAACTAGTCGCGAGCTCGAACTCGCTAGTGGTCATGGCCAAAAAGCACGCTGTCTCGCCTGGCTTCGTGTCCGACAGAGCTATTATCAGTGATGAGTAGTTAGACGCTAGTCTACACGAACAACGTCTAGTTATCACGCACAAAAACACCGTTCCGAACTGATAGGCGCGTAAAAAGATCCGAAAAGTGCTTCGGAAAATCGAGTTTTTTGAAAAAACCACTGCATAAATCAATTACAAATAAAGTTTATTGATCTCTTCGATAACTGAGCTTTGTCGGTACGGACTTGGTTTTGAAGATTTCACAGTTCTTTTATTACTTATTTACACCCAAAGTTACGTTAAAAATAGCAAGAAAAACGAATCTTTGTTGGCTTATAACTTTTTAATGGCTTTTTATTTTACTATTCTGTTTCCGTACAGACACAATTAATAATAAGTCAAAACGATATCATGTTTAACTTTGGATGCACACTGTCAAACAGTGGAGTAATATTCTCCCGAAATTTGTATAGAAAAAATATCGAAAAGTGGCACCTTAAGTACAGACGCCAGCACATCAAGCTACTATAATCTGTCTTTCTTTAATAGATTTTCAATTTTATCGCTATAGTACAAGGTTCAAAGTTGGTTGGGAAAAATTGACGTTTCAGGTAGCTTGATGTGCTGGCGTCTGCACCAGGAAACATAATCAGCCTATAATGTTCCCACTACAGATAGTGCAATCCACGAAGACGCGCCCCACTCTTCTTCGTAATCGTTAGCGGTTATCACTAGTCAATTCCGCTAGTGTTTTAGAGTGGTTTTAGTTATTTCGATACACACTAATTAGCCACTAATAATAATTAGTGTGTATCGACAAAACTAAAACTCTAGAGGAATGTTGCTCACTTGTGCTGTAAGCATTAGGAAAAAGTGTGGGGCGCGTCTTCGTGGATTGCACTATCTGTACTGGGACACAGACTTCCTCTCTTCGAGTGGGAGTGGGTTTAATCCACCACGGGAGCCCAATGTGGGTTGATGAATGTCACATGTCTTCGAATTTTTGCTTCTAAGATATGCCGGTTTCCTCATGATGTCATCCCACCGTTTTGAGAGCAGTGGTGATGTAAAGAAATTCGCAAAGTAAAGTGCATGTCTGTGTTCGAACTCACGACCTACAACTTGTAAGTCGGAGCCGATAACCCTAGGCCACCACTGCTCTACCAGGAAAAGCAAAACAAAAATAATTTAAATTCGCTACACTGTCAATTTCCAATAAATTGCAGACAATCGCGGTTGGTTGCAATAACATATCCATGGTTGCAACTACAGTTATATTGGAACCTACGGCTTCCAATTTATTTCATACGTTCTAAAAGTAATCCGTCGCGTCGGCATTCTGGTACACTACGGATTTATTTCGTTAACGACATAATAACGAGTTATATCGCTTTTGTGATGAAAGCACAATCAGGTAATACGTTACATTCAATTTTCAACTTTACGAGGATAAGAATAAAGCTCTTCGCCCATGTGTGCAGCGAAAGCGCGTGTTGCTGATTCGGCTCTTTCGGTTATAATGGTTAAGACGTCATTTTTACAATGAGTTATTACTTTTCCTTATTTTTATTCGTCCGCTTTTCTCCCACGACAACCACTTTGCACGAAAAGTAAAGTTTCCTTTTAGTTTAAGCAAAAAGCAGAAAAAATTACACTTCAATTAAGATCAAGGGGGCACTTTCATAAATTGATAATTTAAAAAAATCATGAATAGGTACGCAATTAAGTTAGACTTCGATTGAACTGAAGTACCTCTCGATCTGAAAACCCATCAACCATTGGAACTAGCGAGCCATCGAGCACTCGTGAACCCAATATTTTTACATACAATAATTTAATTACCTTTCGACTCAAAAACTACCGATCTCGTAATCCCATTACTTCTACGCGTTTACTCTCAAAAGAGGCAACAGTTTAACGTTAAATCTCGCTTCGAGGCAGTTAAAAAGCGAATTTTTATATTAAACCGGCTCTCGTAGGCTGCATTCACGTGAGGAGGCCCTAGACGGCAAATTAAGTGACATTAGAGGCATAATGCCCGTGGAAGGGAGACGTGAAAGCGGAGTGCTGTTGTGCAACGGTACGCTAGACCGTGGAGTGCGCCAACAGACGTTCACCACCTGGATGCCGATTAAGCGCTGGAAAATATTGCAGCTGCTTTAAGCGCTGCATTGCAGCCTAGTTCAGCGACGCTCTGTTGGCGATTGTGCTTTTCAATACTTAAGAAACGTCCATGAGTTTCCTTAGAGATGTAAATAACATTTATTATGAATAGTGTAGCCACTTGTTACTAACTTTCCTGATGAATGCTGTGCACCTCCCTGGGGAGGGCTTAAGGAGGCACATAACATGGGACAAATGTTCAACCTTAGAAACTTTTGCAATGAGTTTGCATGAACTTTAAAAATATTTGAATCCAGAACGCACAAAGGAACATTAGCTGGTTTTCCACCTAAGGATTGTACTGAAGCTCTCTAAAATTAATTCAAACAGACCATATTTTAAGTCGTCGAACTACACACATCAAAAGTGTCTAGGGATCAACATATATTTTTGCAATAACTTTTCTCCTGATTGATATTAATTAAAATTTTCTTTAAGGATTCATCAAATAAAGTGTTTTCGTTTGTCACAGTAACGATAAACCAAGTCACCTTTGCATTAATAAAGAAATTTGCCATTTTCCTAATAAAGGGATTTTTGACATTTTTGAACCACTAACACAAAAGTTCGAAAAAAAGACTGAAATAACAGTTTTCTCTCAAATTTTATTGGGTAACTTAAACAATTAATAATCCGTGTTTCTACCGCGAACACTAACAACACAAGAACATCGGTTTGGCATACTCAAAATGAGTTCATCCAAATCACGCTGTGGAATGGCCGCCCATGTTCGTTGCAACAACAAAAAAAGGTCTTCTTGCGACTGGATACCCTCCATATTCGGCAGAGCTCTTCTCTGTAGCATATCCCATGCATGCTCAATCGGGTTCAAGTCTGGCGACTGAGCAGGCCAGGGCAGGACATTGATGTTAGCTGCGGCGAGAGTCTGTCTTACAACTCTTGCGGTGTGCGGTCGTGCATTATCATGCATTAACTGAAATAAGGGACCGATTTGCACTTGTAGAGGAACGATGACGTCTGATACAATCGTCTCAGCATAAATTTGAGCGTTGAGGTTGCCTCTGATCCAAATCAACTCAGTTCTTCCGCCGATCCAAATACCCGCCCATACCATGATGGTTCCACCACTATAAGGATGGACTTCCTGGCAGGATTTTAATCGCTGTTGGCGTCCAGGGGTTCTCCAGTGTCGTATACGTCTTGTATCCGGTCTCATATCAAAACGAGACTCATCAGAAAAGCACACGAAACGCCATTGTTCTTCTGCCCAATTTCTGTGTTCAAGAGCCCATTGATATCGAATCCTACGATTGTGCATTGCTATAGGTGGTACCCGTAGCGGTCTTCGGGAATGAAGGTTCACTTCATGCAAGCGGTTTCTGACTGTTTGGTCGCTAATTAAGTTCCCTGAAGAGTGATGAAGCCTCACGGCTAACATCATGGCGGTTATTGTTGGAGCTCTTCGAGTTAAGATTTGAATGTATCGGTCTTGTCTCCGTGTGGTGCAGCGATACCGTCCTCCATGGCGCTCAGCCACGGTACCAGTGCTTCGGTAACGTGTCCAAAGTCGACTGATAACACTCTGACTTGTATTCAGAGCTAAAGCCACAGTACGTTGCCGGGAACTAGCTTCTATCATTCCCACGGCTCTGAGCATTTCTTCCCTGCTTAAATGACGTCGCCGCTCCATAATAACGTTGGTTTTAATCAGTAGTAGGGAAACAGTAGCACTAATAATGTCTTCAATGCGTTGTATGTTTTTATAGGGAAAATATTGACAGCTGATTTTCATCTTTTACTCGAATTTGATTCACAGTTCCTGATTCAAATTATGAAATGCACCAAAAAGGATCCATATAAATTTATAAAATCATAAATTTATTACAAAGCCACATCTCAATCTCAAGAAATCCGCATAAAAATGCTTGATCCCTAGACACTTTTGATGTGTGTAGTTTGAAAACATAGCTTTCGTGATTTTATCAAGCATTCAAAAGCCTTTGGACGAAATTTAAAGAATTTCCCAGGCAAAATAAATGGGAAATGAACATTCTGCTTGCGGTTCGGCAATGGATTGAAATTTCGGCACACTTCATCTAATAAACTCGATAATCAGCAAGTAAATGTACCAACGAATTGTGTCATTTTTTTATCCGATCCGGAGACAATTGAAATCGACGCGTCGGTAACAGAATTACTTTTTTTTTTCATCTACAATTCTAACCGATCGCTCGGCAGCTGGGACAACGACTTATTTCAACCGTTTTATGAATTGCTCCTCATTTAATTTTGTCGTCATTTCTTTCATTTTCTCTTGTACGACTTCAGTGAGGCTTGATGATAGGACATTAATAATTCATTAGCTCAACCTTTGATGATCCCTGATGATTTGATGCTCCCTGATTTGTTTGATTCGTTTTCCAAATGTTTTTGCATTGTCCCCACTGAAAACGTATGTTTAAAACTGCGTGTTCGCAAAAAAAAAAATGATCGAAAATCGTTTCTGCCTTCAAGAGAATGCTGTGGTAACCGTATTAAGGCCATAGACCTGCAATCCGCCTCGTAGTCCGATTTCTTACTCACAATCTGACTCCCAAACGGGAGACACTAATTTAAATTGGCACCTGTCAACATAACACCAAAAAGTCTAAATACTTCTGAAACTGTTAAAAACGCCGTTACAGATAAAGTTTTCATAAAAAGAAAAGCTCTGCATTTTTGTTTCAGCATTTTCTAATTTAAATTTTTTGGTTACCAACCCGTAAAACGTTGCAAAACAATCTAACAAGACAGAGGAATCCCCGATGACGGCTAATGTAAATTAATCAGTTTTAAATACCAATTTGTCTGTAAGTTAAGTGCTTGACTTATTTAGCACACGTCATTAGCAACAAGAGTAATGTGGGTAACTAGAGATATATTTAAGTCCAGACTGAATTTTTTGTCTCTTGTCTGAAAATTGACATGCGGTTGTTACAGGGCTGCCAATTTAGAACAGAAGGTTTTGGGTTACAAAACTTTAAAAATATTAGAAAATGTAGCCTTTAACCGCCTTCGATCAATAAACAATTTAATTCGTTAAATCAAAGGAAAAATGAAAGCATCTGAAATGTGTTGAATGAATACTCAAAAGGATGACGCAGGTTACAGGTGCGAAAATAATCAAAAAACGTCTGGCAGATTGAATTTTCATTAGGAATTTTAATAATTTTGATATCTTTTGTTTTAGCGTATCATAAATAACTGTTTTCCTGTATTATATTGTATCCCTGTGCATGTGGCGTCCATGTATTGTCTCCACAAATAGCATTGTATTTAGCGCTGGCGCCGGCGACGCATTAATTACGCTATAAATAAATGCTTTAGATAAAAAACGTATCGAGTGAGGCGGTAATAGATTTCTCTGAGCGACGCGACTTTTATTGTTATTGAATGGGGCTGTAATGTGTTGCGGCCAGTCCGTCTGTCGCGCTCGGTTTTATCCGGGATTTATTCAATGGAATGCATCTGTAATGTCTTTTTTAGTGGAGGTATGTATTTCCATGCTGGTCAGGAAATTGTAGTCACCTGAAAGGTCTGAGGACCACAAACTGTTTCTTTGTATACATGATTACGTACTGAATGCTCTTCAGTAACAAGTGTACTTATTTAGTTTTGCTCATGTCAAAATACTTTTTTTTTACGTTTTTAATGGTATTTTACGAAATCTTTTTCCATTCTTCTAATCATTGCCGTACGGTAGCTCATGTTGTCGTAAAAAAATCACACGAGGAATTCATTTTGCAAAATCTAATTCAAGATGGCAAAAACTACCCACGTAGTCGTAGATCTACGGTGGAGAGGAAACACAATCACGACACATAATCACATTGAACCAATACGGAAAGCTGAGATGCACCTCTCATTCTGACGTCTAGGTTATTAGGAAAACCACTATAAAATAAATGTACAGCGAAAGTGGAAATACGCTTCTTCTAAATTGGATAGGAGGAATGATTTTGTTAGAAATCCGAGAGACAAATAAGTTTACACTAGATGCGGAGGAAAAGAGAGTGGAGTATTGGAAGGCTGAAGTCTAATGAAAAATATGTGAACTAAGTATGCATCTAAGAACAAAATGCAGTGTTTGTTTAACTGAACTACTTGCGACTATATTGCGATTTTGATTCGTCAATTTGAATCTAGTCTCCAAAACAACCAGATTGTTTCCTAAATTTTTCTGTTTAGGCTCTTTGTGCTGTTTAAGTATCGATCTTTTAAAATTGGTGCCAGTAACAACGAACACAACAAATAAAGATTACTACGGTACCCCTTGTCTAGGAATTTGCGATACCGATAAGCTACCATTGGGGAAGCGAAAAGCATTAACAAACAGTTAACTTTTAAGGCGATTATGTTAAAAACTAAGATAGTGCCAAAGGAAATGCAGGCATTGACGTTGGCAATAGAGAATTTGACGTTTTTTTTTCTGTATAAAAAAACATCGATTCATAAGAACGTAATGGGAATTATAGTATTAGGATAAGAGATTATTATAAATTCACCGATGTATTACTAATACATATTATAAATTTTCCAAACCGCTTGGACCATATCTTTAATCATAAACATGAGTTTTCATCAAAATAATATCAATTACATAGATATCCGAGTCAATTACAAGATTTATATAAAATATTAGATTTGTCCGTAATTCAAAACTGTGCAGTACATTTTCCCATCCAGCGTATTTAATTTGCCAATATGATATTCATGCAGTAGAACTAGTGTTACAACTGTACTTCTACATCTCAATGAAATCTCGTCTAATTCCCGGTCAAGTCTCAAGGAGGTCCTTCATATCAATTTAATAGGATTACATAATAGCAATTTTCCTGTACAAAAGAGTTGCGTCCATTCGCAGTGAGGTAACAATAGTGTAATCTGGCACGTCGTCTCCGGATTAAAGCACTATATTGTTATAAAATATTTTGTGCAGCTCCTTGAGAAAATTGAGAAATGTCCGGAAAAGAGGTAACAATAAAATTACCTTCACGGATTATTATGCCTTTATTTCTTCTCTTTTGTGCCGTTGATAGATTTCTTAGATGATATAGCTTGCCTTAAACATTGTATCAGTTGCTTCATCACTGAGTGTAACAAATCTAAAACTACCAAAGCGTTCACGATATGAGACGAGTCAATTTTGCAGTCTACTCTTCCGCTCTGTTAATTTCAACGCAGCCGTCATTTTAAAATAAACACAAACACCAGAGGCACACCCCGGACACTCCGTACAACGCGCGCAAAATAATTACCTACTACTACTACATAGCCAAATGACGTTGGTACACGTGCAAATGTGTGCGTAAACTCTAGTAGGGTTGGCTGTCGTGCGGAGCGTAAAAAAAATGGCGGGAACGACGACGACGCGACTAGAAAGGACTAGTTTGATTGTTTATCTAATTAGTCGGGTTCGTAATGAAATAAAAATAATATTATAATAGTTAAGTAATAAATGTAAGACTTTTTAACAATAACTTTAATTTCGGAAGTCGGTGTCTTTGGATCTGTATTTTAGTTTATTACCACCGACTTACGAAATTAAAGTTATTTTTCACTTTGTACTTAGTGTTTTTTTGGAAGTCGGTGTTTTTTTTGCTAAAAAGTTTTTATTTCTCGCTTTTTAGTGGGTCTGTTTATAAAGTATCTAAGTTACAATAGCCTAATGTCAACTTGCTCATTGCCTTGTACAAAATATTGCTTTTCCCGATGCAGGGACGTTAATTGTTGAGGAGTTCTCTTGGTACTCCATCATCAGCTCCATTTCACCATTCGCATTGTGACGAGCATAAATTGTGCTTAGCAAACATATTAAAGTAATCGAATCCCAACCTGTGAAATACTTATTATTGAGTAGTCCCGGTGGCCATCTGTGGTCTTCATCATCAGTTCCACTTCACTAAATGTTGCTATCCCAGAGCAAATACCCATGCAAATAAGGTACTTAGCTAAATATTGCTTACACTAAAATATTTTCGTTTAAATGACCTACTTAACTATAAATAATCGGTTATTATATCGCATGGTATTAAAATGCGATATCTTACAAACATTTATGTAAATACAAATTCGGAAAAGCATCACAATATCGAACCATCGTGATTAAAACTCAGATAAAACTTTTAAATCGCAAAATTGTGTGTTCGTGTCAGCAGTACAGTGCTGCGGTTCTTTGTGAGCGCCCCTAGCTAATGAACCGCCGATAATGTCGCGGGTGTGCGGGGTGAGGTGCGGTATCTGATGTCAGCGCGGGGTAGGGAGTGGCCATTCTGTACGAAGTACTATTAGGTATTCTGTGCCAGAGGAGCAATTCTCGTAATTTTTAAGAACGTTCACAGTCTGATCTCAGTCTCAATGTGTCAAAAATACCTCCAATTTCCCTACATATTGACAAGTTTTTGACATTTGTTTGTTGCCGAGAACCGATGAGACTGCGATTAGATTTTGAACGTTTTAAATTACGAGAATTGGCCTTCTGCGACGGTACAAATAAGCCAGTAATATCAATAGACTAGATTATATGTTTGACAATGAGCGTCCCTCGGTGAATGTCATAAATGTCATCCGCAGAGCTGTCGGCCCGCGCGGCGGGTGGCCTCCTGAACGATCTACGACTACCATGTATATCATTAAAAGTACCTACGACCTACTATTAAATTACAGGGTATTTTATGGAGCTGAACATGTTTGTTTTGCGGATCGGGGAATGAAGATAAAAGGGTGCAGCCGTGCAGGTGACTAATTGTCGTGCAAGTCGTGCTGAATGAAGGGGTCGGGCTTGTTGTGTGTTCCTATGGGGATGATTGATGGATTTATTAGTAGCCCGGTGCTGGCCAGTGCATTTTGAAATGATGAGTAACTTTTCTGTTGCTTTTTTCCTTTAAATTTTCATGAAAACAAAGTATTGTTGTCATGAAAATTTTGCTGCGGTATTGGCTTTTTTCAGGAATGTTCGTTTGTATTGCATGGACGTAGGGATCCTAATCAGAATACAGCATTATTTTTGCTTATTGCTTAAATAGTTTTCAATTTGGTCACATGTAACTTAAAAATCTGTGACATGTAAATTGTCGATAAAAGTTAGAAAGTTTAAGCGACATGTTAGCGAGCACATTTGTTGCTAAAACGCTTTGAAACATTGTGAGGCTATTGTACAAAATCAGTTACGACGATAGTTTACGAACGCTATGAAACTCTGCGTCCAGGATACTCGGAAATGGGAAATATGGGAATGTTAACTTTACAATACTGCTCGCATTCTATATAGATGAACTTTTCTGAAATTGTCAACAGACGGTAAAACAGTCATTGTACGTAGCGGCTACTGAGTTCATTCTAGGATTTTTTTTTCTGAATTAAAATATATTGATGACATAATTATTGTATCTAGTCTCGCATTTATACTTATTTTTTTGTACATAATCTATAGCTATAAGAAAAACAGCCCTGCGCTTTCTTGTTCTTGCCTTGCCGCATGTTTCGGAAAAATAATTTGCCGATCAACAAGTTCTTTCAGGACCGACTCACTTAGCTATGCCGCCGCCAGCCCTAAGTATTACTCGTATTATTGTTACTCGTGGAGTTTCTTTGAATGCAGTAAGTAGGTTTTACACGTCAATAATATTTTAAAAACTAGACGAGGTCGGTATTATCCGACTACTCTGAAAAGTAACACTGAAAAAAACTCAGCCTCTTTTAAAATCCAAACATAATCTTGGTCAGATCATGTGAGGACTACGTAGAGTACCTAGTGTCTGAAATTGTATTTTGAGGAAAGAACCACACATATTGCACATCATAGTGTCATATACTTTTCCCCTGACGATAACTAAATAAAATTGTATCATTTGTTAGAGTCGATTACAATTGTTTGCTCGGGTACACCTCACCCCTTCCGTGCGGCAGACAGCGGAACTGATGCGCAGGGGTTCTGTTTATGATATGAGTGGCAAATATTTATTGTGGAGATTTGTTTAGAATTTTAGATTATTTTAATTTGTTACGATATAAATTAGTTACGATATCTGCATTTTCGTATCATGCGTTAGGTTTGTGAGATGGGACACCGGACATGGACACTGGGCAGGATTTGATTAAAACAGTTTGTTTTTTTTAATCTAAGTGTACCAATTATTGAAATTAATTAAAACGTACTCTATTTTATAGCTTGTAGGTAGAGTATTATCGGAAACACTTACCAGTGTTATTAATTAAAATATCTTACGTGGAAACCACATCGTTTCCCACTCAGTCGGAACAATTAAATTGACTACTGCATAATACACCACCGGGCTATTACACAAATTGACGAATCTTTTATTCATCAATCCAATCATCCATACCGCTGAGGGCTGTTCGCGGGCGTCGGAGACTATCGAAATAAGAAATCTCTGTGTATTTTCTCTCTTTTTCTTACTTTTGCAGATCCTGCTACGCTTGAGTGCGACAGATTATTCGAAATTTTCAATTAGACCACAATTGGCTTAGTTAACCACTGTTCCCATTTCATTTGGTATGTTTTCAAAAGCTGTTTAATGATGTTTTTGGCATAATATTGTTAATGTAAAACGTCTGATGTAAGAATGATGTAGGTACTTTGAATTGTTACATTACTGAATGATTTAGATATCATTTACATTTCAAGATTTCCATCATACTGTTTTCACAATGGTTAATTGGCAACACGTTTGAATTTGCTCCTGCCTACCTGATTTTACCATCGTGCTCCCTAGAAATATGAATAAATTCATGGAATGTAAGTGTAACAGAATCCAGAAGTCGTTATCTGTCGTACTGGTCATCCTGACTCCAATTTCCAAATATATATCGGACCGCAGGGAGACGCGGCCTGACCGCCTGTCCCGCGCTGCGGCCCACGGGCTCGTCCATCGAACATGTCCATTTCACTGACGTGCCGATAAAAACTGAATCAACTTTGTGGTCGCAAAAAATGTATTGTACAGTGTTCTGTCGGATAACCTGTCCTTTGACGGGCAGCGGTTTTGTCGTAGTTCGATAGTTTTTGATGAAATTGGAAATTTTATCGCTCTGTTTTGGACGGGAAGGAGAACTTGCTAGACCGATGTCTATTAACGTTTTAAATTTTTTTGTTAGAGGGGCCGCAGATTAGGAAAATTGATCAGTTTTGGAGGTGAATAAAGTAGTTAACGACAAAAAATATTTCGGAACGGAGTAACTTGTCTCACCTTCCGTTAAAGCCTTTAAAGTGATCACGAAGATTATTTTTAAAGTCTTTCCAATTCAAACCCTACAATTACCAACTGCCTCTACCACCCTTTATTTTTCCACACAAATAACCGCAAAGCAATACTGACGTAATTGACGTTGAGATTCAAATTAGAGACGTTCCGTCTGAAAAAGCCCCTTCCGCCGGTGGAGACAGCCGCATTTTCCCGGGCCGTCCGCGTCCCGCCGCGAATAGTCATTGTATGCAAAAACGTCGCGGCCAGACGGCACTATTGTTCACACGGGATTAAGGCGGGGGCACGTCCATTATGCAAGAAGCCTGAGGAACGGGACTCTATTCCACGGGTGATTGCGAACCTGACAGTGCTCTCAGGTGCCCCGGTTTGTGTGGGACGACTTTACATTTTAGAGGCGTTGAGTAATTTTGGGGAACATGGTTATTAAAAATATATCCTTTCTTATCCAGCACAAGAGTCCCACAAGATTAAGGCCGGGCTCATCCATTATGCAAGAAGCCTGAGGGACGGGACCCTATACCACGGTGTGAGTGACAGTTCTCAGGTGTCCCGAACCCTAATTGCGTAAGATACTATGAATCGCAATCTAAACAATTTTGAAGCATATTGCTAATCCATCGCTTCATAATTATGATGGGAAAATTTGTTCTCCCAACAACGTAAATAACGCAATGAATGTTGTTGAACTGTCAAAATGAAACTCATTGCTACTGATAGTGTGTTACGCTATTACCCCGCCGGTTTGCGTGAGACGACTCATCATTTTAGAGGCGTTGAGTAATTTTGGGAAAGATACAAAACGGGGTACCTCCTATGCTGGATTTGAAAGGTGCAGTATTAAAAGTAACTATAGCACTATTTGACTATACAGCTTGTTTATCGAAACGCAACATTAATTGAAAAGGGACTCACTCAATTCAAATAAAACTCGGTCATATCAACAAGCCATGTCTTTCTTAGAAAATCTTTTAATTAAAAGTATGTATTAAAACCTAAAAAAATCTCCTCCTAATTTTCCGTCACGTTTTCCGACTTCCCGTTACGGCCGGTACCTATTTATAAACACGTGATCCATATTATTCGCTGTCCCGTATTTCCTTACCCAATCTTGGGCACTCTAGCGACGCACCTGAGACGTTTCAGACATTTAATCAGGCCTGTAATCGGAAAAACAATGCTATTGAGTGGAGGTATCGCCCTCGGGCGGGCTCGGCTTTTGTCGCGCCGGGACAACGGTACGAACCAATCTGTTTCGCAAATTACGTACGAATCTTGGGACGACGTGCTTTTTGCATGAGCAGTGAAGGAATGAGGAATGTTAGGTTGATTGAGTGGGATATTAAAGAGGAGGAGATAAAAGAAATATCAGGTGGGTCGGCTTTGTTTACCGCTCTCTTGCTGTGATTGCTTGTCGTTGTTTTTCATCGGTGTTGTGGTAATCTTTAATTTCTTGTGTTTGATAAATGCTTTCGTTTTGAACTCCGTTCAACTTGAACTGTTTCTTTACACACATTCCGTTAGTATCGAGATTGAATCCTGCTTCTATAGTGCCATCGATTTCACTGCGTTTCACAACAGAATTGCTTAGTAGGATAACACGTTTTATGCAATTTACGCCCCCGTTTCCGTTCCTGCTAGAACTTTATTCAATTCCCTCGCGAAAATTTATCCTTCATTTTATAAGACATTTCGCACGAATAGTTCTCTATCGAATTTCGCTGTACCTACGTCGCGACACGTGACTTTCCCCTTCATTTGTGTAAACCCACAAGTTGAGTTAGCACCTTTTGTCGTTGCAAATAAAGGCCAAAATCCTTCTGACGTCCACGACGCGTCCACGTATGTGGATTTTTAACGACACCGGTCAATTTCCTGTAAGTGTAGGCAAATGTACAAATTGATGACGCTGAACGTGAAGACAGTTGTCGACACTTGAATACCTTCGATTGGACGCTCTCAATTGGAAAACTGCAGGAACAGGTCAATTATTTCAAGATCATTTTGATGTTGGCACTTAGGTGGCAACAATTCGTGAGCAGATCTATACATATTTCTATTCAAGCGTATATCCGCCGTTGTAGCACAATGTATCAATTTCATTCCAAGATTTGTATACGAATAAAATAACATGACAAAACAAATCGAATAACTGTAATTTAAATACTTGTTATCCGCAAATTAACACCTACAAGGGCCAAATTAAGATCAGAGGAAGTTTTACGATCTCGAAGACAAAATATCCTCGCGAAGACGATTTATCACCTCACTGATTTACAGTTGTTTTGTCTAAAACGAAAAAAAAAAACAAAACAATGTAAAAATTTAACCGCAACCCGAATTTTCAGAATGCCAAGATTCTGCCAAATATTCAGTTGGTCGGAAAATGCAGAATATTTACGAAAATAGAATTTCTTATATCGATGCCGGTGTGGCGGTGGCCGGAGGCCGAAGATGCGTGCGGCAGAACTCTCGGTCGGGCGACCGCGGCATATCCGCTGCAGACGGTACGGTAGCGGCCCGCTGCGGTCGACTGCGCTCTCCGCAACACGGAATTTGCGTCATACTGCCCGTCAGCTTTATGCATGAATGTGTTCGCAGATACGGCTCTCGTGAAGTAACTGCATTTTTGCGGATAGCGGAATTTTGAACGATTTGAATGGATATCCTAGCAAATATTGCTAACTGTCCTGAATACGTCATCCAACTTTTTGGTTGAAATAGTTTCTAGATTTTAAACAACTGAGATAAACTAAACCTCCTGTGGCGTCCGATGAGGTTCAGTTACATTTAAGATTTCATAAAAGCCAACAGTGACCATCATATTTTAGAACAAGCAGAGAGAAAGAAAGAAATAATATGGTATGGTAGAATGTGATGCGGGGTAGTATAGTTGATATTGCATCAATCGTTGTAAGCTGGTTATAAATTATCTTTAACCTAACTACTGTTACTTTGTACCATAGAGAAGGAAGACTTCATTACGGCCTAGATATAATTGACTAAGGAAATTACTTTACGTATGCAAGTCTCGTGTACAAAATACTATTCTCATTATGTGGTGCCTATCGGTAATGACGTTACGCCTCCCGACTGATTCACTTTACGTGACACGCATCTACTTAAAATGGGTACTATAAAGGAGCTCGCTAAACTATTACATTAGCGGAGGGCCTCTTAGATGTCGGAAATTGAAATTATATGGATGATGATTGTTCAAAGACAAATTTCATTTGGTGAAGTCCGCTCTGTGTGGTGGTTTATTCTTCTCTTTGCATATTATTGCACTAGATTAAAATATATGGATAATATCTACGACTAGTTGGATCCTAATCCAAAAGAGTATAATGACCGAAAAGTTACAGATGTCCTAAAGTACCTACATTTTATCGGAACTGTTAACATCTCTGCAGTATCAGATTGAGAAGTCTCTGTAAGATTTAGAGAGGCTACTTCGCAAACCAATGTGTCAGTTGCGTCTGCAGAATGCGGATACGGAGCTAGTAAGTAATCGAAATTGAGGAGTGAGTTCCGAGCGACTTTACATCTGCCACCTGTGTGCTCGGAACGTCTGGTTTTGTGGTTTGTTGCTGACCATTGTTGTAACAAGCTAGCAAAACCACGTTTACATCGTCCAGGAGAATACTAACATTCTCCTTTACAAATCTCCTGGAAATATAACGCCTTTGTCGGAACTTTAAAACAGTGCTATACGATATTTAGATCATATCACTAAACTCCTTTTCTTTCTTTCTACCTGACAAGCCCCAAAATACAGCACCTTAAAGTTTTGTTATCTGATGTTTAGTTTAAACATAATGCGTCACGCCCGGTCATCAACCTGTCACCAAGGAATACCGCAGCAATTAAAGATTAGTAAAGAATCCGAAGATGAGCTGGATTTTACACAAAAAAAAAAAATATTGGGCCAAAAATCTTAAGCATTGTATCCCTGATCCGATTTTTCCTAAAGCATTTCATTCTACGCTTGTGAACACTAATTAGTACACATATAAGCAGCTTTGAGTCCATCGATATCTCCTTAAAATCGAATGCTAATTTAGACGTTTGAGGCACAAAGCTCGCGGCCGCGGCAGAGGATGGACATAGGTAATGTTAGTGGGGGCTAATTCGTCAAAGGGCGCTCGCGTCGCTTTGTCCCGGCTTATGGTAATCAACGCAGGCGTTGTGGCCGCCGCTGCGCCGTTCTCTGCATTTAATGATCGGATTTATTAACTAGGTACGTTAGGTGATCTGTTTTACGTAAAGATTTTGGTTAATTAAAGGTTCTTTGTCAATGCCCAGATAGATGAAAATCGAATGCGGCTAATAGTCTCTGAAGCCTGAGGTATGAAAACAGTATATTATGCTTTTGTAAAGTGCAAATCCAGTAGTATGAAGGAATCTGTAGCTTTTGCTAGGTCTAATGAGATATAAAGAGCTCTTGTAAACTTGTAACTCGATTGATGGAGATGTGGATGAGAAATTAAACAAGATTTTATGTAAGGTTTAGTACCTACCTAAAAGTGGAGTTTAGCTTATCTATCAGTATCAAATTATCAATCAAACAAGATTGCAGCCATGGAACGGCTATACCTACATAGAACACGAATAACATCCTCAGAGCTCAAATACGGTTCTCCTGAATTTGGCATCACCATACTTACAGAACTTCGTCTAACTAGAACTTCCATAGAATGCCATGATGATGTTTAGTCACACGAGTCACGTGTGACAGGGACAATAGTACTGCTCTCACGTCGTTTATCTACGTCCCCCCTGCGATATGCATCGCCAATCAAATTATTGTTTCCGGTCTAGACTCCAACTAGAGCGAAAAGGCAAATTCTAGGCACTTTGCTTTGTTGATCACCGCACAGCTTCCTGTGGTTGTCACAAGGGATTATTTCTTGTTAAAGCAAAAAAGGGCTATTGCATTGGTTGTTAAAGCACAATCTTCTCGATCACTTTGGACATCCAGGATGGTTTTTATGGTTCCGAGCCTTAAAAAAAATGAAACCTTTAAAAGGCCACTATTTTTCTTATAGATAGGCTTGCCTTTTATCCTCTGTTCCACCTGGTGGTAAGCGCTGTTGCGATCGACGGTGATGCACCCTTGCCTAGTAGTAGCTACTAACTCGAGAATTGATAACTCCCATGTGGTAAATCGATAACAGTGGCCACTATTCCGTTGTAAGGATTATAATAAAACTAAACAATATAAAACTACCGTTTCTAATAATATTAACGTATAATCTTGTGAAGCACAACTTAACGTACTTATTTTCTGCATTTTCAATCTAAATTGTATGAAATAACCAAACAAACGATGAAGGCGCAACTTGCGGTCGGCAATTCGGCATAGTCTTAAATTCCTCCCGAAATACGTTTTAATTTTAGACTTAATTGAATTAGACCTTACCGCTTCGCCTCAATGTATACTGAATAGTACGAGGATGTACGATAAAATCAATCCTTGATAAGATCGTGTGCCAATCCCTAAAACCGACAAGTCAATGTGACAAATCATACGTAATGTGGTGGTATGACAAGACGAGACGCCTGATTTATAAAGGGACAATGTAGTTTTCCCGTGAGATCAATATCTACTTAATTTTTCCAAAGGAAATTTGCTCTGCCACAGAAAGTCTAAGCCATTCTCTTGTTATTTGTTACACATACAACTCCTTAACACCCCGTCCGGTACTCAACCCGACACTCAACGTCACGGGAGGTGCGACAAATCGCAACTCCCCACATTGTCGTATCCAAAGAGTTGCAGGTTTAGGTGGTGCGCGGTATCATCGGCGAGTCAAAGGGCGCCGACAAAGCGTCGCCGCGGCGCGGTGCGGGCGGCATTAGCGGCCCGTTTGATACCCCCACCCTCGCACAGGGTTGACAACGAACCACGACCTACGACAAACCGGTCGCACGATACCGACCTCTAAGTTTAATTGCTTTTTAAATTATGTGATGGATTAATTTTGTTTGACGGATTTTCCTTCTCGTTGGACGCTGAGAACATTGAGGAATTATTAGCCCCAAATGATAAACTACGTTGTCAGTTGTATGTTGTACGTTTTTAATAAAGTTTGTTCGCACTGGCCCAATCTGTAATCATTTATTGTATCTCGGTATGGGGTGGAGCAGCTAAGACGTATTTTTTAGATCTAGAGAGGGCACAGAGATCCTTGATTAAAGTCATGTACTGTAATCCCTACAGGTTCCCTACTGAATCTCTATACGCAAGTTCTAAGCTGCTCTCCGTCAGAAAACTCTACATTCTACATCTGCTACTCAGATACCATAAAATTCTACCCTTTAGCCATGCCAAACTTAAAAAAAGACGGTGTGATATAGTAGCACCTACATACCCTGCACGTTCAATTTTTGCTAGTCGCCAAAATTTAGCTCAAGCCCCACGCGTTTATAATAAAGTAAATCGCATACTTAACATTTACCCTATGCAGCTGTATGAGTGTAAGAAGATAATGACGGAATGGCTATTCACACTTAATTATGATGCCGTGGAGGACATTCTGGCTACACTGGGTTGAACGTCATGCATATACACACACACTCACACACACACCCTCACCCACTCACTCACACTCACATACACTCTAACTCACACACACACACCCTCACACCCACTCATACACACACACATACACACAAAATATACATTCACACACACATAAACACACCCTTACACCATTCTGCCATAAACACGATTTTAATTTTTCTTTTTTTTTTTTGTTATTGGTTTTGTTTTGTTTTTATTTTTATTGGTTTAAAAAAAAAAATGTGTAACGTACACCTAATTAGCACAGTGAAACAATTGTAAATTAATCGAGGGAGAGCGAGGTTTTCCCATCACAAGTATCTTCGGATTACTTTCTGGGAAGCCCCGGCAACTTTATTGTATAGATTTAAGATAATAAACACATTTTTATTTTATTTATTATTTATTTTGTTCATTATAATTATGCTTTTTCTACCGGGGATAATTTAACATACCTACTGCCACTGTAACAATTATTGCCTACTAACCTAATTGCTTTCGAAGTTTATCATAAATTGTATATTTAGTAAACTTCTCATTAATTTATTGCTAGATTATAAGCTACATAACGGTTTTTACTTCGCCCAGCGCCGGCCAGCCCTACGCCTTCCCCACAGCCGGCTCAAAGTGAGTGTGTTACTCTTTAACCTGCGCGATTCGCGACCGGCTAAACTTACCACTCCGCTAAATAAAGTTAAAAGGCTCCTCAAGCTTTGTCTCGCCCGCCTTTGATGTACGGCGAGAACATCCCCCACCGGCCTCCACACCTCCTCCTCGCTCGCAAACAGTTTACCGCAAGCTGGAACTATTGCCCTTAATGCCTTTTCCGATTGGGTATACGGTACCGTGTACCCCTCCCGATTGATTAGTGTGTTGTTTAGTGCCAAAGGAATTCTCAGGAAGCAGCCCGATCAAAGTGGCCAAGCCCCTTTGATAAGTGAACGCTAATACGATGAATCAGTACCCTTATCATTTTGTACTCTTGTTACCGGTGGTTGCTATTATTGATGTATTGGGACGGGACTCTGGGACCGCTTTCAAAGGTTTTTCGCTACTTTTAAGTGATAGGGTATTTGGTCAAATGTGGTGTTTGTTGAGGAAACTGTGGCCCACAGTATGGGAGATGAGGTAAATTTATTGTTATTGTTGTTCTTTAAAAAAAGACAATTTTAACGCATATGTACCTACATACTTCTTGCTTCTGTATATCAATCAGTCACTTGACCACAAGTGTCGTGGCTTAGATACGAGGAACAGCTCGCTGCTATTCATAGAAATAAACATTTATTTATAAATATAATATGTACTTGTCGGGTGAGGACATGTGTATCTCGTTATTATCAGACATATTTTAAGTACTGTGGGCTAACTGTGGGTAGTGTTGGTTATTGCGCAATAGAAAAACGGTTTAGCAGTTTAAATCAGATTATAATTTCACAAACAATTTAGTCACACTAGCAAATCACACACTGTAAGTATATATGACACAACCAGATACGTAACGCGAGACAGTTTCCGAGCACATGTTATCCATACGATGTCCAATGGTCAAGTCCCCCTCCGGTTCGCTGTTCGCTCCTTTATACTGATAGCAAAACAAGTCGAGCAGCGGGGCGGTGGGAGAAGTTCTGTGACGTACTTGTCGATGGCGTGATCGGTGACGCCGCACAGTGGTCTGAAATTCGAGCTCCATACTCATAGGAACTTAAAGTAAGGAATTAAAAAAAAAAAAATTGTCATGTGTCTGCTATACCTCCCTATACGTGATATTAACGTATGGATGGTAGTAGTAGCTCCACGCCTGAGAAAAAAAAGTTTTGTGTTTTTTTTGTATGGGAGAAAACACTTAAAGTACATTTTTTTAAAATTGAATGGAACTGAAGGGCTGGTGCTCACACGAGTTATTGTACCATACCCGGCGATTAAGATGACATCAAATTTATGCACCTTTGGATGCCGCTTTGCGCGTAGCAAAGTTTTGAAATCTTGAATTTTCGATATGTGATTTTTCAAATCTTTTACGTGTTTAAATGAAGTTGCCGATCGATTTACTTATAACATCGTTAGTTTATAGCCTACTAATGACATTTATGATGAGAATAATTAAAGACGATATTGATTAAATACTTTATTTTTTACAAAATTGCATTCCAAGAACTAAGTAACTCATTTGTTAATCACCGTTGAGTTATAATTAGATACTAATGACATGGGCATTAACAGTTAAGCTCTAGTGGTGTCAAATGGGGCCCTAGTCACAATAAAATTAATTGTCTGTAATATAGGTAACTAATTAGAGAATAGCGAACGTTGATGAGGGTAGTTGTATAAAAATAGGACGTTTGAGCTTAATTTTATTAGTAGCTCTCAGCACTTGTTCGCGCGAACTTATTACGTTCTATTTGTTATTGTTTTATGATGGAGGGTTTTGGTACCAATTTAGACATTTTCATGTTTGTGGCAAACAATAGTTGTTTCTCACAGCCTAGTGTGTTATTTGAAGTTTTTGAGAATACTGTTGATTTGTCAGAAAATGAAAAGAAGGAATTGAAACAATTCTGTCAGACTTATGTGTGTTCGTTGAGGAACAAATGGATCTCATGTAATCGCACGAGACGTACATTCATAAAAAAGTTTGAGACATGGCTGCAACAGAACATAAAATGGCCTGAGGTCGTGAGTGAAAAGATGACCACTTCTTTAGTGTCAGTAGAGCAGCAACCATGTTCCAGTTCTCACTTTGATGTAAATGAGGGTGCATCAACATCGTACAGACCGGAGACATGCAGTGTTGGAACATCAACATCAGTTGTGAGTCCGAGAAAACCATTCGAGGTGCTAAGCCTGCTACAGAAGAGAAGGAGAGTGGAAGAACTCCTAACGCATAGCACTGAAAGCCTTGCTCATGCAACTGGTTTAAAAGCACAAAACAAGAATGTAGCAGATATAATTAAATTGGTCTCTGAGCATCCCGAAGAGGCTACAAAGATAAAGGAATTTTTAAAGCCAAAGAAAACTGTGCCTATATATTCCGCTGATAAAGCTTTAGGTATTTTGACCTCATTGAAGCTTTCGAAGTGGCAGTATATAACATTAAGATCTTGTGCAAAAGAAGAAGGAATACCACTGTATCCTTCATGGCAGTATAGCCATCCTTGAGGCGAAGAAGGACTGTTACCCCCCAAAAGATACCATAGACATCACGGAAAAAGAGGTAAAAGTAAAGCTCCAAGCAATTTTGGACAAAACTGTGCCTAGGCTTGGAAAATTCCTACGTGTGGAATCTTCCCTGGATGGCAAAGAGTTGACACTTATATGCAAGTGGGGCTTTGATGGTGCTTCAGGGCAAAGTTTGTATAAGCAAACTATGGCAGACGAAGACGATTCTAGTATTTTTATGTGCCTCTGCGCTTAGTTTGTGGCGTAAAAAAGGTATGGGAGAATCCAAAGGCATGTTCCACAATGTTCTGCAGACCAATCAATTTTAAGTTTTCAAACGAAAACAAGTTGAACATCGTGGAAGAAGAGGCTCTGATTAAGGCTGAGATTGCAGCACTGCAGCCTTCTACCATGGGAAGTCATGCTGTTAAGCACTCGATGCTCATGACCATGATTGATGGCAAAATCACTTCACACCTATCAAATACCTCATCGAAGACTTGTGATATATGTAAAGCTACTCCTTCAGAAATGAATAACCTAGAGAAGATCTCAGAGTGAGTTTTCAATACTTTAATAAATTAATGTCACTGTACTGCAATATAATTAAATTCTTCTGATTAATTTAACCACTTTCTTTCCAGAAAACCGGTTTCAACAGAAATATATCAGTATGGTTTGTCTACTCTTCATGCTTGGATCAGGTGTATGGAGTGCCTACTCCATATTTCATATAGACTGGACATTAAGACATGGCAAGCCAGAGATGCAAGCAGTAAAGAGTCCTTGAAGAGTAGAAAACAAATCATACAGCAGAAGTTCCGTGATGAAATGGGCCTCCTAGTAGACATTGTCAAACAAGGTGGGATAAAATAACAGTTATAACTTTCAAATCTAGATTTTTTTTTTTCAAGTAAAATGATTCATTTACCTTTCTGCACTAAGTCAAAAAGTATTTTTGTTTTGTTTCAGGTTCGGGAACTACAAATGATGGGAATACAGCTAGGAAATTTTTTAGTGATCCTGCAAAAACTGCAGCTATCACAGGATTGGATTCCCGCTTGATCCAAAGATTTTCAACACTTTTGGGTGTTATAGCCAGTGGGGAACCTATAAATATTGACGCGTTTGCAGACTTTGCACGCCTTACTGCAGAAATGTATGTGGAGCTCTATGGCTGGTATTACATGCCTTCGAGTGTCCACAAACTTCTACTACATGGTGCTGAAGTTATCAAACACTTCAATATTATGCCCATTGGCAAATTATCTGAAGAGGCAACGGAAGCCAGAAACAAAGACTTCAAAAAAATCCGAGAACACCATTCACTCAAATTTTGTCGTAAAGCGACAAACGAAGACATTTTCAATGGTCTCCTTGTATCATCAGATCCCTATCTGTCCAGCATAAGACCTGTACTGAGAAAGACCATAAAAACAGCTGTCACGGATGATATGAGACGTCTCCTAATTAGTGACGATTCAGGTGTAGACAAAGAGAACGTTGAATTTGTCGATGTTAGTGCGTCAATGATGGACTCAGATTTAGAGGACTCGGATGAGGGCGAAGATAATCTCTGTTAGCAGTAGTTTTTATGTGTACTATAGAGGTTAATGCTCATGTCATTAGTATGAGTATGTCCCATTGACAGCGATGCGGACGAATTTTTCGATGTTTTTGTTTTTTTTTTCCTTTTTCTATTATACACTTGCATATAACATATATATATATGTATACATAATTATATATTATATTAGTGTTAAATTGTAAAATAGGTTAAGTGTGTTAGAAATAAAAAGTGTACTAAACATTAGTATCTAATTATAACTCAACCATAATCATGGTGATTAACGAATATGTTACTTAGTTCTTGGAATGCAATTTTGTAAAAAATAAAGTATTTAATCAATATCGTCTTTAATTATTCTCATCATAAATGTCATTAGTAGGCTATAAACTAACGATATTATAAGTAAATCGATCGGCAACTTCATTTAAACACGTAAAAGATTTGAAAAATCACATATCGAAAATTCAAAATTTCAAAACTTTGCTACGCGCAAAGCGGCATCCAAAGGTGCATGAATTTGATGTCATCTTGATCGCCGGGTATGATACAATAACTCGTGTGAGCACCAGCCCTTCAGTTCCATTCAATTTAAAAAAAATGCACTTTATGTGTTTTCTCCCATACAAAAAAAACACAAAACTTTTTTTTCTCAGGCGTGGAGCTACTACTACCATCCATACGTTAATATCACGTATAGGGAGGTATACCAGAGACATGACAATTTTTTTTTTTTAAATTCCTGACTTTAAGTTTCTATGAGTATGGAGCTCGAATTTCAGACCACTGTGCGCCGCCGACACGGCCATACTGACTTGCGGACGTCCTCGTGCGCTTACAATTCATACGTCTGTAATAAGCATAAATTGTGCGATTATCCTGACCATAAAAATCGTACTTTACAATCTGGACCGGTTTATCTAAACCCTACAGACTGGTAAGAATTAGTTCTGGACCGGTCTTCAATGACCCTTCAGATTAAAAAGTTTTGGACCGGTCTCTATTGACCCTTCAAACTTCTGGACCGGTCTTCAATGACCCTTCAGATAAACAAGTTCTGGACCGGTCTTTATTGACCCTTCAGATTAACAAATTCTGGTCCGGTCTTTATTGACCCTTCAGATTAAGCTCTGGTCCGGTTGCAAACCCTTCAGATTAACAAGTTCTGGTCCGGCTACACTTTTTTTTTTTTTTGCCCTTCAGATTAACTTGTTCTGGTCCGGTTGCAAACCCTTCAGATTAACAAATTCTGGTCCGGCAAATTTTTTTTTTTTTTTCCAAGCCCTTCAGAATTTATTTTGGCTAGTCCGGAATATTATTATTCCCTATAGCTGATTTATCATTGGACCAGTTTAACCCTACAATGATTATTGCAATTTAATGGTCATCGTTAGTTCTATGGACATCTGCTCGCGTTAATATTAATCGGTTCCGAATAAACAGATTTAAAGTACCACTTTTGCCCCGTGACACGCTTTCCGGGGTGGAAAATCCTCATGGATGTCCTCCGCCCCGGGGCGGGCGGAGGGGTCTGTCAGACTCTTACTGACTAAAAACCACCCCGGTATACCATCCACGACGGTGGTTGCGGGAACGTACGATGCTTCCGCAACCCCACCGTGATATGCCAGAGCCAAGACTGACTCGTTACACCGCTGCGCGCTTTTCTCCACTCCTCGCAAGCTCAGGATAGACTCTGTCGAGCGCCGCCGGGTGCTGGCGTTCCGAATAGTTAGACGAATGACGCCGACATGGCCACCTTGCTCGCACACGTCCTCGTGTGTTAATCTGTAAACAAACATACCCGCAACGCAAAGTATCACATAGCTCGGTCACTCCTGAACTAACCCGTAAGAATCAGTTTGATTTATCAGACTTTACTAAAGTCAAAATTTGACAGAACTCTTTATTTAATTTTGAACTACACTAGAAAACCTATTACCTACTAACAATAATCAGGAAATTCAAACTACAACTGACTACATATATACCGCACTATCTCACAAAAGAGATAATTAAACCAGATGAATCAACATACTTAAGCTCTGCATGTGATCTCTCGCTACGCATAGCCCAGTAATCTCCAGCTACTCATCTTTCTTTTATGCGAACCCTCACGGGAGCGCCGTCTCTCCTGGACTTTATGGTTTTCACTGAAACTCGACCTTCGCCAGAGCCGACTGCCTACCGCGCACTCATGGACTACTAAAGTATTAGACGCCGATTTCTATTGAGTTACGGCTACACGACGACCTCTGGTACGGTCCAATCATCATGTAAACTTACTCTCCTCATTGTTACTACTACTATGCTCAACCTCAATTCCGTTAGTTATACTCCGATTTTCTGGCATTTCTCGCAAAAAAAGACTGATGACATAATTAAAAGGGACTCGACTCTTTAAAATCTATTTTATTTCACGATCAATTTGCAATGAGCATTCAAATTAAAAACCAAAAATTAAGCAACTCTTATAATTTGAACTATCTAGTTTCGAGTTTAGCGAGACCACGTACAAAGATTCCACACCATGTTAATCAAAGAAAATAAAATCTCAAGTATCTCATTCAGGGTCCCACACATTTGTCACATACGCACTTCCCGGAGGAATGCCGAGTCGTCTTTGACTCTACGGTCTTGGCTTCGAGGCTAGACCTGACCATACTACCCAGAGCTACCGTGTACCACGTACCCAGGGTCTAGCAAGAAATGCCGATTTCTAACGGGCTATGGCTACGATACTATGGTACGGTCTCCGACCAGCCGAACTAAGATTCACCACTATCACAAGACAATCTCTACTCTGCTTCATCAACAAGACTATTACTTGACTTTCTTCAAATTCGCTAGTAATAATCTGATCCCTTGGCATGTGCTAACAAACTTTGATCAATCATAGTGAAAATTATCAACTAGAGCAATATAAGAAAACTTCGATTATCTAATAATAGTGAAAATCATCATCCAGAGCCATGTACCATCGTTATCCACATTAACAACCATCTTTTACACTAAGAGCCTTAGATACCGAGAAAACCACACACGAGTAAACCACTTTAACGCCACGGCTCTCCGGCCGACCAGCACCTTAATTCACAACCACAAGACAAGCTATCGTATCGAAAATGACATTTCAATAACCTGATTTGCCTTGCCCCCGACAGCAAACAGCTGTCGGAAGAATGGTGGTCATGTATTTGACTTAAACTGACAAAATTTTCGAGTTTAGGACTTGTGAACAGCGTTTTTATGACTCGCTACGATAACATTGCTTGATGTTCGATACGGTACGGAGGCGTATCGAGTAGTTGTGAATAGCTATGCGGTAATCGCATTGCTCTCGCACATCCAGCGCATGGATTGGTGTGCATCACCCAATGACTACACACTTTTTACTACGGGCGATAGATAACCCCTACTCGCGTGGCTCCCACTACTTAGGCTTGCTCATCACCATTGTGATCACCATCTACTCGACTGGTACATGACCTACTGGCATCATTCGTAACCTATTGTGAGCATATTTAAAAATTTTTGCTGTTATAACCAGGGAAGCACTCACTACCAGAGTCAAAACAAAATGAAAACGACTCACCAGATTCGGTAGACAATGGATCTGTAGCTGACTTAATGATAGCTTCTCATCTCGACCGCCACCGCAATCGAATCTCTCTGGACAGCTTGCTCGAAAAGCACCGTCCCCGATCAGCGATTGTTTGTACAGGAGATCCAAAGAGTGCAGCGCTGTCCAACACTGTCATTCTGCTTGCATACGTCATTGTGTGTCAACCTGTAACCCAAAAAAAAAAGCAACAGCAGTGCATGTTCCACTCGGCCAATTCTGATCACATAGTTATCGAAACACATTACTTGACAATAATTTAATAATAACAATCATCGATAACAAAAGATTCCTCTAAGCCTTAGTAACAATTGGTCAGGAACTGTATCAACTTACGAGTAGACCACATACAAAGCTCACGGCCCGGCTGCCGCAGCAGCTAGTGACACTCATGCCGCCCATATCGTCATCACCTCCAGTGATACGACCAACACACATCACTTCACATAGAGTCTACGACTCCCAGGTCACTGCATGACCAACACAACAATAGTCTCCTCTGAGACCCTGGTCTCCGCTGCACCACCAGCTGCCCATCGCTCCCTGAACAACTCCACACTGAGTTGCAGTTACGACTACAAACTAGTGCGTGCAGTACGACCCAGCCGTGGTATGTGCTCTACTACTCGGTGGAAGAACTCTGCTCACCGTTTTACTACGTTTAAATTGTCAGAAACACTACTTAGAGGCATCTTTCGTATGCGATCGTGAGCATACTTGTAAGTACGGTTAGAATGTAAAGCTTTTAACATACAGCAATCACTTGGCAAAACTTCTGCTACCTTAAATGGACCTCTGAACTTCCTATCTAACTTAGTCTGATTTCACTCTTTGTTTTCTAATAACATGAAATCGCCAACTCAAAATTTTGTTATAGCTGCCTTTGTCTCATCAAATCTAGCCTTTTTGTTGTTAATCGTTAAAACTGGACGTATTACAAGAGCAACGAAAACTCTGTCGCAGACATGTTAATCGAAAAGCCTAGGTTCAATATTTCACGTACTATATTACTTTGCAAGTAAATGTCGGGTAGAAATGTAATAAAATCTCTAATTGGTGTTCGCTAATTTCAACGCTACATATGATTTGTTCTGTGCTGAATACACGCGTTTGACCCATACCAGTTAATACAATAACGTTATTAACTCATTTGCCACTTAATTTAGTTGCACAACTCGCTTTTACTAACGAGCATTCAGCACCAGAATCGTTAACAAAACAATACAGCTCACCTTTATTTTCTAATGTGCCTGAGGGTAGTTGTTCCAGCATGTCGTCCACCATCCGCTTGGCTGCCACTGCTTGTGCAGGGCCGCGACATGTCCTGGTCTCCCTCACTTGTAGCACACGAAGGGTTTCGCTGTGGGCCGCTTGTGCGAAGTCACTCCACGTTACTGGTAGCTCCACGCTACGTCCTTGGTCTGCTATTTACGATAGCCATGTTGATGCTGCTCCTTTGTGCTCCTTACTAGTCGCAACAGGCGCGTCACTCGGCAAAGGTATTTCTGCATACAGCCTTTGCCCATAACAACATGCACCATGATCGCGCATCCGTATCTGGGTTGTCTGGGTCCAATTTGAACAGATCCACATGATTATTTAAAAAGCATTCGCACGTTTGCACTTTGTTTTTCAAATGTCAACGGTCACTTTCACTTTTAGCGTACTGATTTTGCGCATGAACCAACACGAATCCCACTTCTGATGTCGGGTGAGGACATGTGTATCTCGTTATTATCAGACATATTTTAAGTACTGTGGGCTAACTGTGGGTAGTGTTGGTTATTGCGCAATAGAAAAACGGTTTAGCAGTTTAAATCAGATTATAATTTCACAAACAATTTAGTCACACTAGCAAATCACACACTGTAAGTACACACATCAAAAGTGTCTAGGGATCAACATATATTTTTGCAATAACTTTTCTCCTGATTGATATTAATTAAAATTTTCTTTAAGGATTCATCAAATAAAGTGTTTTCGTTTGTCACAGTAACGATAAACCAAGTCACCTTTGCATTAATAAAGAAATTTGCCATTTTCCTAATAAAGGGATTTTTGACATTTGAACCACTAACACAAAAGTTCGAAAAAAAGACTGAAATAACAGTTTTCTCTAAAATTTTATTGGGTAACTTAAACAATTAATAATCCGTGTTTCTACCGCGAACACGAACAACACAAGAACATCGGTTTGGCATACTCAAAATGAGTTCATCCAAATCACGCTGTGGAATGGCCGCCCATGTTCGTTGCAACAACAAAAAAAGGTCTTCTTGCGACTGGATACCCTCCATATACGGCAGAGCTCTTCTCTGTAGCATATCCCATGCATGCTCAATCGGGTTCAAGTCTGGCGACTGAGCAGGCCAGGGCAGGACATTGATGTTAGCTGCGGCGAGAGTCTGTCTTACAACTCTTGCGGTGTGCGGTCGTGCATTATCATGCATTAACTGAAATAAGGGACCGATTTGCACTTGTAGAGGAACGATGACGTCTGATACAATCGTCTCAGCATAAATTTGAGCGTTGAGGTTGCCTCTGATCCAAATCAACTCAGTTCTTCCGCCGATCCAAATACCCGCCCATACCATGATGGTTCCACCACTATAAGGATGGACTTCCTGGCAGGATTTTAATCGCTGTTGGCGTCCAGGGGTTCTCCAGTGTCGTATACGTCTTGTATCCGGTCTCATACCAAAACGAGACTCATCAGAAAAGCACACGAAACGCCATTGTTCTTCTGCCCAATTTCTGTGTTCAAGAGCCCATTGATATCGAATCCTACGATTGTGCATTGCTATAGGTGGTACCCGTAGCGGTCTTCGGGAATGAAGGTTCACTTCATGCAAGCGGTTTCTGACTGTTTGGTCGCTAATTAAGTTCCCTGAAGAGTGATGAAGCCTCACGGCTAACATCATGGCGGTTATTGTTGGAGCTCTTCGAGTTAAGATTTGAATGTATCGGTCTTGTCTCCGTGTGGTGCAGCGATACCGTCCTCCATGGCGCTCAGCCACGGTACCAGTGCTTCGGTAACGTGTCCAAAGTCGAAAGCCACAGTACGTTGCCGGGAACCAGCTTCTATCATTCCCACGGCTCTGAGCATTTCTTCCCTGCTTAAATGACGTCGCCGCTCCATAATAACGTTGGTTTTAATCAGTAGTAGGGAAACAGTAGCACTAATAATGTCTTCAATGCGTTGTATGTTTTTATAGGGAAAATATTGACAGCTGATTTTCATCTTTTACTCGAATTTGATTCACAGTTCCTGATTCAAATTATGAAATGCACCAAAAAGGATCCATATCCTACTAATATTATAAATGCGAAAGTTTGTATGTATGGATGTATGGATGTTTGTTACTCTTTCACGCGAAAACTACTGAACGGATTTTGATGAAACTTTACAGTAATATAGCTTATACATCAGAATAACACATAGGATACTTTTTATCCCGATATTCCCACGGGATCAAAACTTACGCGGGTGAAACCGCGGGGCGCAGCTAGTAAATTTATAAAATCATAAATTTATTACAAAGCCACATCTCAATCTCAAGAAATCCGCATAAAAATGCTTGATCCCTAGACACTTTTGATGTGTGTATATATGACACAACCAGATACGTAACGCGAGACAGTTTCCGAGCACATGTTATCCATACGATGTCTAATGGTCAAGTCCCCCTCCGGTTCGCTGTTCGCTCCTTTATACTGATAGCAAAACAAGTCGAGCAGCGGGGCGGTGGGAGAAGTTCTGTGACGTACTTGTCGATGGCGTGATCGGTGACGCCGCCGACATACTTAATATTTAGTACGAAAAATACGAAATAGACTTGAAAGAACTTTTGAAGAAAAGCAATTTGTTCGGGCTAAGTAATTTTATACAAGTTGTGTTAATATTATAGGTAAGCCACGCGCCAAAAAAGCAAAACCTCTTCAAAGGATTTATTTAGGCTTTAGCCTGTAATCAGTGATTCCTTTATCTGTGACTGTTTCACTTAAATACCTATAATTAACTTTTTACATTTTCTTTCTCTCTTTTTTAAAGTAATCCGCGAATGGCGGCCCAAAATGAAAGGACTACTGCCCCTTTGATCTTGCTGACTTGTAAAACCAATCATACAGTCGTATTTTCCCTTTTAACTTCACTTCATAGAGAATTTGTCTTTACTGAATGATACAGTAGCTAGTGAAGCTAAGTTTTTTATGGCAATGTAGCAAGTATGTTTGTTAAGTATTTTAGTTAGGTGGGGTGTTAAATATTAAGACAGTAGAAGTCGAGACAAATGTTATTATAAAAAAATCTACATCCATCCATAGAATACACCGTACAACGTCAAATAAGCAATCACAGGCATATTAATTACTAGCTGCGCCCCGCGGTTTCACCCGCGTAAGTTTCGATCCCGTGGGAATATCGGGATAAAAAGTATCCTATGTGTTATTCTGATGTATAAGCTATATTACTGTAAAGTTTCATCAAAATCCGTTCAGTAGTTTTCGCGTGAAAGAGTAACAAACATCCATACATCCATACATACAAACTTTCGCATTTATAATATTAGTAGGATCTAAATGCAAATGAATTAAAATCCCCCTAGGAACACAGACAGGTACAAACAGAATGTTACTAAATCCGTTCCAGTAATACGGCTCGGACTTTGCGAACATTCAATTAGTGTAATAACAACGCACAGTTCCATTATGCCAATCAAAGGGAAACGAAAAGTTTGCGCACATCAAAGAGTCGCTTAGTGCGTGCTCTCGGCTAATGACGCTTTGGGGGCTGGCCTTTATCGATATCGATAGTCGATTAATCGCTACAGCTAATGAAGTTATAGGGATGTTCGGCGGTATCGATACAAGATCAGTCGCGAACGTGGAAAGCATTATTAGCGAGAGAGTAAAACTTTATTACCAAAATATATTTAGACAAAATGTACCTACACGCTAATACGTTATTTCAACATGTTTAGCTATTTTGGTTTATGGACGTCAATTATTACGTCAAAACGTGTTTTATGATTATTGTAGTAATTTAATTGAGATTTGGTGAACGTTTATCAAATAGTCTTTGTACGTAAAGCGATCTTTCTAGTGACGAAGGGAGCTTGCTTCAAGTTGCTTCAACGAAAAATGTGAATTACACGAATGAATTAAATTTTTATTAGGTACAAAATTAACTACATTTTAGAGGGTTCGGGCACTTCCGGCCGAAAATGGACCAAACGCCTCTTTTCCCGCGGTGTCGATCATCAACATCGCCTTAAAAAAAGGCGTATGGACCTAGGAAGATTAGGAGGAAGTCGCTCTCTCCGTGAGAAGGATAGCGTCATGTGTTATCATTATTTTTTTTTTATTATTCATCAACGGTTTATAAAGCTATTAGGTGTATGTTCAGAAATGGTCGTGCACGGCCTTTATTCACAATGCGTGTTGAGTGAAATTCATCATTTGAGGCCCCCAGCGACAGTCAAATACAGCCTACAAGATTTTGACAAATCAATTTTGCCGACTGTCTGATCTTCGCGAAATCAAATATCAGAGCTATACTCAGAGAAACGTCTTTGATATCTATCTATTCATTTCATCTGTAAATCGAATTGGAATCCTCAAATTAATTCGCCTTCAAAAGGTGAATATCATGATGTCGTTATACACGGAATACACCTACTTACTTTTAAAGAAGCCTACATAACTTAAGTTGGTATTTCGCAACTTTTATTGAAAGTTTTATTCACTATGATTTTATAGGATTTTTTTGAATACACTATTTATCAAATATTTCTGTTTTCGTAGCAACCGTAGTTGTATTTTTTTTTTTGACCATGCCTTTTTTATTGTTCCAGATAATACAAAGAAGATAGACAAAACCAAAACACCGAAATGCAGCGGCATTAAGCTGCTACACAGGTACTAATAATATTAAAACTTGAGTATTTATTATCCAATAAAATCCCAACTCGTCCTACGTAAAAGTATGAATATTAGGAGGTTTGTGTTATTTTTTATTTATGCCGCGCTTATGAACTCTCGGAACAGCTACTGACATCTAGTACCACTTTTTGTGACAAATACTTCGCACGTGTTTGACATGATTCATGGCGTCGTCGAAAGATGGCGTTAGAATACAGCTGTCCTGTCTGCCATTGCTAGTTGTCAAACAAACGTCAAAGTCGCTGTTGTATACAAAACGGATTCAAGCTAATTTATTATTTATTTCGAAGAAAGTTTTCAATTAATATCGTCAGTTATCACTTCGAACGGCCTTCTAAAGTTACGTGATATGTAAGGATATTCGTTTTCATGTAAGGTTTCTCTCATTATCGTTGTATAATTATAGCCCTTCCGGGTTTCAGCATGGTATTTCGGCATAAATAGCATTTATTGCCGTCAATCCCGTCGGTGATGATCCGCTATTAGATAAAACTGAAGGTCTCCTCTTGTTTCTAATAGTTTATTCATAATTTTACACGTCGTGATTGTTACCGCGACGTTACTTTTATTACGAGCTGTGCCTTTGTTTACAACTTGTTTCCTGTGTTTATACTCGTCATGTTCAATGAAAATTTGTTGAATTTGGTACATGTGACGCTTCGGAACACGCCTGGTATCATGACCTGCACAAAACACTTTTGTAAAAGTTTTAGTACCTATTTCCTTTTAAAATAATTACATTCCATAACATATTTTTGTCACCTACCTCACAATATTTGAAAAAGTCTATTTTATTCAAGAAAATAACAAAAGTAAGCATAGTCACGCCTTAATTAGTATGGTGATATATCAATTACATTCATAAAGTTTTGAGCACCCCATCTTCAAGCCATTTTTATAGTCTGTTATTGATTTCATATTTATAATAAACCCTATCATAAGTACAACCATTATACAAAATATAAGGGCATGAGATTAGTCCGTACCCCATTGTGTTGAACATTCAGCCTCCGTCTATGGATCTTTCACTCGGACTATTGCGGTAGCGTTGTGCAGTCGTGCTGTTCTTAAAAAAAGATTTTTTCCTCAATAAAGAATATTAACATCAAGTTATAATATTCAGAAATCATTTTATAAACTGGTGTAACACAGAAGTGTATTGTTTGTTTAAGCACAATGAACATGGTAAGGTCCTTTAAAGTTTTTTTATGACCCTATTATGTATTTTTTTCATCATAACTTGCTTATTGAACCATGAAGTTATGATTTAATTTGTTTTGACATGCTCTTATTATGATCTGGCCCTTTTTTTCTCTAATACTTAGGGATGGTTGAATAGAAATTAAAAATTAATATTTTCTGTTCCCTATAAAGTAGGTAAAATATTTTTTTGGGTAAAGAGAGTTATGAAATATGATATGTTATTCCTTATACTAAGTAAGATTAATATGTAATGGTATAACTTACATAATAAGTTTCTATAGCATGGTACGCTCCGATGTGATGTTCCTTCCAGCACCGATCGATGCCGGAGACTCTTGACTTTGGCACGCTGTCTCATTTTTTTTTGTTTGCTATCCCTTTTCAACTTATACAAATCGAATACACTGGATATGATCCTTATTGTTTGCCATATTGATTTTTTATGTGGCTTGGTGCGCAGTTCTTGTGGCATAACCAACATTTTGATGTCTTAACGGAGCGCTTGGGTATATTCATACAGTTTTTTGTCAGTTATTGATGCAATAATAACTTTATCCATTCAGATTACAGTTATAATTGTGGTATTTTGGGGTTTAATAAGTGGATTCAAAGTTTTTGTGATCAATGTTATTAAGAATGGGTGTAAAACGGCTTGATAAAGCATATCTCTTAGGAAAATTTGCACCAGAGGTAAATCATAGTGGTGAAACTGTGATGAATGCATATAGATACAATAGACTATTTTCATTATTTGAAAATGTTGTTCTTGTATGTCTTGCCTTAACTTAGATTGAATAATTAACCTTTTTCTCATCTCATTTTTAGTAAGGTATTGATGTGTATTATATGCTTGTGTGCAGGTGGTGTCTCGCCATGCAGCGCGCGGGTGGGAGAAGGGCCTGTGCGCCATGAGCCACACTCCTATCGGCGGCCACCCGCAAGGTAACGCTTTTCTGAACCTCTTCCTATTAAAGTGGTGATAGGCATTTGTTCTAGGACTGTAATGTTTTGGGAGCTTTTGAGTGCGCACATTATAATTTTATCTTGAATTCCTGACGCTTTGTTAGGGTAAATAAATGATAGTGCACATGGAAGCTTTTTGAAATATTCACGATGTTTAAATTTTGGTATTAGACAAATGCGTGAATTGTGATATGTCGTGTGCAGGTTGGGAGCACAAGCTTGCTGACAGGTCGTCGCTGCCGCCGGCTTCTGGGGAGGAGAAAAGCAAATCTCAGTCCAAATATGTGTTCGCACAACCACATCTGTCCAAGTGAGTAATCGTATACACATTTGATACTTCCTTTAGCAACTAAAAACTACAATAAAGTATATTCTATCTATCTGTCTTCCGAAGTATTTTTCTGCAGGCTTTTCTCATTTTAGTAATGTTGATGGCATAAAAGGCATGGCAAAAGCAACAAGTTGCCAGCAGAGCTCTAGATTTAAAGAAGATAACAAATAGCCACCAATAATCTGAATGATCAACTATTTCAGGGTACCATAAGACTGATAATTTCATCCTACATCGAAAACGGTGACCAGCGGACAATACACTTTTCTTTGTCTGCTTTGATTACCTAAATGATTTTTTTTTTCTGTATGTAGGTTTATACCTTTATACAAACACTTTTACACGTCAATCATTCGTTTAGAGGTTAGCAAGACCCTTCTTCATAGTGGGCACTTGAAACCGTGCACCTGGTCACATAATTATTATGTTTTGTTCCTAGGGTCAGCATGGCGTGGCGCGAGCAGACGGAAGGCTCGTCGGGAAGCTCGGCGCGCTCGCCCGCCTCGCCGCCCTACATGCGCTGGGCACGCAGCCTGCACGAGTTGCTTGAGGTTCTTTAATAAATTAGGCATTTGTGTTATAATAGGTATTGTGAAGGAGCTTAATGTAAAGTTAGACCACTGTGTTACAATAGTCGCCTTGAATGGCGTGGTATTTTTTTGTTTCGGCATTAACTTTTTCACAAAATTAAATATGTATTTAAATCAAGCTCCTGGTTTTGTAGGCGTAGACCACTTTGTCCAACTGCTCATTTTTTTATTTTATTTTTCTTTATTGGCCAACCAACAATTGTTTACACTGATAACATTTAAATTAAGTATATAATATCTAAGGTTAGTGTAACAATTAATTACAGGTTAGCACCGCATGCCCCATAAACTAATAAGATGTGCCACAAGCACTGAACTATAATTAAAGATTAATATTTGAGTACTTAACTAAAATTAAAATCTCATAGTAAAGGATTTCATTTTAAAATTCACACTGTCTAAACAAAAGACTCAGTTCGATCTGATCCTTGTATAAACTTGAATTACATAATTTTTACCTAACTATCGAAATAACATTAATCGCTGTCCAAAAATGACTTTTGGACTTAACTATAGTCCATACGCAGGACCTGGTCAACCTTTAAAAACACTTATTTGTCACCCCGTTAGGACGCGGAAGGCGTGCGTCTGTTCCGCAAGTACGTGGGCGGCGCGGGCGGACTGCACGTGGACCGGCTCAACTTCTACTTCGCCGTGCAAGGCTTGCGCCAGGAATGCGACCCCTCTAAGATACGGCAGGTCGTGTCCGCTATATACAAGTGAGTATAGCCCTTATACAGGGTGGGTAATAAATCGTGGATCAAACGAAACAAAACGATAGTTGGGATTACTTGCAGTAAAGAAATAAATAAAAAATAATACAAAAAAAAATTTAAAGAAAAATAAAAAAAATATTTTAAAAAAGTATCATCGCTACAAAAGTGTTTTTATGACAGTGGGTATCATGATTTATCAGTATTGGCACTTTTTTCAATATCTTTTAAGTCTCAAGACAAATTATTTGTAACTTTAGAACCTTACTGTAAACAATCAAATTGTCATAACTTTTAAGGAAATCAAGTTAGGGCTTTGCCACAGAGAAATTTTTCACTGCAGATAATCCCAACTGTCACCCTGTTTCGTTTGATCCACGATTGTTTGCCCACCCTGTAGACATCTAGCTTCAACTTTCTAACTGACCGACTATTTGACAATTCAAAAATGCCCGTAAATGGGTTAATTGAAATAAATGCTTTGACTTTTAAGCCACTGCTGCTATTTCCCTGGACCAACTGTTTGTATTAAAACTTAATAGAAAGTAGGTGTCATTAAGGACGGAAACAGATTGATAATAAGTCAAACCACGCCACATCAGATAAGAATAGAATAGAATATTCTTTATTATCTACACCAAGCAAAAAATTCAGTGTTCATAAGCATGCTCATTGGCCTCCAATTTCATCTCGTGAAGCCATTTTTCGATATTTTGCTAATAAACAGTCGTGATGTGGCGTCGCGTGTTACATTGCGGCAGCGGCCCATATTCTTCGCATGTGTTTTCACCGATAATTGTGGAAGCCCTTGAGAGCCTTAGCCCGGGCTCGGGCCCTTAGCCCGTGATCCATAAACGTTACTCAGCACGTACTTTGGCTAAACGTTATTATTATCAACGTCGCACAACTGTCAAACTACGAGTGCAATATAGAGAAGGGACATGGCTAAGCCAAAGCACGTGCTTAGTAGCTTTTTTAGTCTCAGCCTTCGCCCCGGAACATAAAGGGCTAAGGACGGAACACGGGTGGGTTTTAGTCAGTAAGAGTCTGACACTCCCTTCCGTTCCACCCAGAGCGGGAGGGGTCATTTGATGATTTCCCATCCTCAAAAAAAAGCCTTCGCCCATAGATTAGTAGGACTATTACAAAATAGCTGATTTATGTTCAGATTCCTGCGCAAGTCTCAGCTAGCGATGCCAGAGGAGCTGAAGACTCATGTAAAGCAGAGTCTCAAGGATGGCTCCAACATCGAGAAGACTATATTCGACAATATGGAGCAAGAGGTATGTGGTTAAGGAATCATCATCTGCCTAGCCTTTTCCAAATTATGTTGGGGTCTAACCGGTCTAACCGGATGCAGCTGAATACCAGTGTTTTACATGGAGCAACTGACTATCTGTCCTCCACAACCTTACTGGGTAATACGATACCTCTTGGTAAGACTGGTTGTCAGACTTTCGGGCTTCTGAGTTCTGACTACCCGTAACGACTGTCAAAGATCCACGAACGACAGCCGGGACCAACGGCTTAGCGTGCTTTCCGATTCACGAAGGAGACCCCTTCGGTATGTAAAGATGGTCACCCATCCACAGATCAACCACGGCAAGCGTAGCTTAACCTGGTCGATCGACCTGTGCGGCTGTTATTATTTAGCCACAGGCCCCTCAGGTTAAGGAATAAAGATAATAATATCAGCATATTATAGTCCTTCTGCAGGACACAGACCTCTTCTCATGAGCACCGAGAAGGCATGAGCACTTGTCACCGCGCTTGCTCAACATGGGTTGGCGATTACAGATATAATAAAATAATCTTTATTATATCGTGCAAAAAGACTGTGTACTGTTATAGAGTTCAAAATATGACAAAGCTATTTCTTTTTTTTAAAATAAATCGAATATACTGACGTGTGAACTTCCAGTTGTTTTAATTTTGTCATCAATTTCTCCAAAATGTGAAGGGTTAAACTAAATGAACTAGCGAAACTTCACATTTTTTTTCTTGTGATGATTACATATGGATAGTCAAGAGCCTCAAAGTCTAACAACCAGTCTTACAGGGTATCGTGTTACCCAGTAACTGAGTTTTGGAGCTCAGATAGGCAGTAGCTTCATGTAAAATACTGATATTCAGCTGCATCTGGTTAGATTTGAAGCCCCAACACAGTTGAAAGATGATGACATTTGGATACCAATCACGTCTATGAAGTTTTGCCATATAATTTAGCCCCTTATTTCAGAACAAGCAGAATCCTAATAAAACTTCTTAAAAAAAAAAAAAACTAACAATAAAAAACCTTTTCATCTTCCGACATTTTAATCGCAATAGTGGTATCGTAATTGTAGGTGACGCGTGCGATAACGGAGACGACGTACCAATCGTTCCTGCGCTCGGACGCGTACGTGTCGTATGTCAGTGCGGCCACACAACCTCTGTCATCTCCAGACGCCTCGCCGCCCCATCCTCCTAGAGAGGTAAGAATATTGTTCTTACATTTTTTATAATACTACTTTTTTGTGGACGTTACTTGAAACTTTATATATCAAAAGGTTTATAAAGTTAATATAAATAAAGTGTAATTTTTAATTATGTAAGTAGCTAATTTACAAAATTGATGTTGATTATTTGAAATTGGCTTTAATTACTTCTTTAATTTAGGTATGAATATGATAGTTTTTGGCTCATAGGTTAACAGGCAGTAGCTACAATTGGTTATAGGCCAGAAGCTGGAGTTGATTATAGGGCAGAAGCTGCAGTTTCTCTTCTGACCCATAGGCTATGGGACAGAAGCTGCAGTTTAACTTTTGACCCATAGGTTTATAGGTCAGACAGAAGTGGTAGCATAGTTTATTTACCCAACAGGGGGCAGTAGGTGGTCTGGCCACCCTACACGAAGGGCAAGAACTGGGCACGGGTAATGCGCCCGCCGCGCGACTGACGCACGACGCGTTACTAGCAACGCAGTCGCGTCGGCTTCACTCCGATGTCGCACCGTGAGTAGCTCGATTTATTCACACTTCGCTCACTTGTTGTAAAGAGTAAAGACCATAGATTTTGACGTTGTGAATAGATTTTATATGCGCTTACGTGAGCAATTAACTGCGCAATTCTTGGCAATACCGAGCAATTTAAGCAACCTCAAAATCGTTTATAAATTGGCAAAAATTTTGGAATTTTATTTGCCCATGTAAGTGCACCATTAGATATGTCAGATATTTTGTAAGATAAAAGTTTACAGAAACTTGTATTTGATTCATATTTTTAACTGTAATTATCGTTTGAAAACCAATTACAAGTTTTTGTAGTTTTGTACTCTTTTAGACAGAGTAGAGTTGTTTGTAATTATTGTTATCAATGTTTAGTTTCTAGTTTTATTTTTTTATTAAGTAGTCATGAGTACAAAACGTTACTGCTAGTAGTAATAGATTTGGCCTAGTTTACGTCCAGTTTTGATCACAATATATAAAGAAAGAAATCAAAATTCAAAATTTCTCCTCAAGAACGAACAGTTTATAATACTGACGTATCGAAATATACTCATAATTGACATGAGGCGGGTTTTATCTGAGGACCAATACGAGTATTCGCCACGCGCCGTTTGAATATGAACCTTATGCTAGTGACTACAAAGGTCACCTATCACAACATCAAAAAAAAAATAATAATAACCAGACAGAATTACTGCATACAGGGTTATTTCAATTGATCGGATAAACTTCACAGACGTGATGGGTATCTCCATTTAATATCAATAAAAACAAAAAAGCACTTAGATACTCATATCATTTGTGAAGTTTCACCAACTAATTAAAAATAGCACTGTATTTTGCAAAAAAAAAGTCAATTGCTCGTATTTCAAATAATGCTGATAAGCCCGCCTTAGTCTTCGAGTTCATGAAGTGTGACCCCAGCATTGCATGAGCGATTCAACGCTAGCCTATTTACTTTAATTTCGCTCCCGTCAGCTTGACTGATGTACCCATGTATTGTTTGCCCCCATGTTTTGTTCCGCGCTGCATGTTTGCTGCGTTCGCCGCATTACACGCTAAACGCTCTGTCTTGCCACCTCGCATATTTTATACATACCTACCATTCCTATATTTCCATTTTAATTTTGCAACCTGCTGATTGACGATAAAAAAATGAAATTTTTTATTCCCAAAATCTTTGTCAATTTTTACTTTCCCATTTCACAAATCATGAAAAACCCTATCAAAATCGATAACGATCTTTGACTTAAAAAAAAATAAAACTTGTTTATTCTGACAAACCAAAAATCTTTATTTCGTCAATCAAACTGTACCTCTCCTCTGCGCTAATCTGTTCCTCCATTACCTGTTATGCCCCATGTCCGCTCCTGCACTTCCCCCGTATGTATGTCGGTGGCACGGCAGACACCGCAAGCGGTCGGTGTACAGTGCGCACGTGTCGTACGCGGGCTACTGCCCCGCGTCCCGCCAGGACTCGGAGCGCGCCAGCCTCAGCAGCGGCCGCACCGACTCCGACGCCGTCTCGCTGTCCGGCAGCAGTGTGTGAGTACATGTAGTGTTACGTGACGCGGTGTGTACGCGCACGCAACCGGTCGGTGTGCAGTACGACGGCAGCTGTGTGAGTATCAGTCAGTGGTCCCAGTTACGCAAAAACGATCCAACCCACAATCAATAACCCTCGGATTGATATAGCGACACCTACACGTCGACATACAAACTACGTAGCAAACAAGCTAACTATTACTTGCGATTACAACACGTTCTCAGAATTCCTCTAACAAAAACATCGGCCCAAAATCAACCGCTGATCAGTAGCACACCAAAGAACAGCCGTCTGTTCGGATGACCCTTGACTTTCAATGGAGGAACCATGTTCCTCCTACTCCAAAATTCAATTCATCATCATCTGCCTAGCCTTTTCCCAACTACGTTGGGGTCGGCTTCCAGTCTAAACGGATGGACCGGTCTGTCCTCCCCCAAAATTCTATTAATAAATTCAATAATCTAAATCCTGCTAGTTTTGCTATCCATCATAAACAGTCCGAAATGTATGCTTAAAATAGTTTTAAAAGTCCTGTAAACTGCTGCAGAAAATGAGGTATTCATGCAGCTGCGTGGGTTGGTTTGTTCTAGTATAATTGGGTCCATTATTTGTAATGTTATGTTAACAAGTCGCGGGTTGTTCGAAAAAGATACCATGGCTCCTGGCACAGGCAACTGAAGGAACACGGGTGGGTTTTAGTCAGTAAAAGTCTGACACGCCCTCCCGCTCCGCCCAGAGCGGGAGAAGTTATTTGATAATTTCCTACCCTCAAAAAAAAATTGTTAACAAGGGTAAGGAGAAACAATACTTCGATCAAGTAAGTGTACCTTTTATTCTGTAATATAGAAAGTATCTTTTAGTTTTTCTGTACCTTTGAGCTTTAGAACTGCTTAACTTTTTAGCACTAATTTATCATTTTGACCCCATCCGTGTGAAACGCATTAACTTGCATCAGACCGATGATCCTAATAACAATCTTACAAACAAATACAAATAATTATCGATAGTTGTTTTGATCAATAGTAGGCCCCGCCATTTCTCTTAGCAGCAAAATGTTGATTCACGTGTTCTTTAATTTGATGACTGTTTAAAATATTAACGTAAAAAAATTAAATAAACTTTTGTTAAAGTCCACTACACACACTTATTAGAACCACATACTTAACAAGTAATCGCGTTAGTTACATTAAAGTTAAAAAAAAAAAAACTATATCCAAGCATTAAATCAACTCAGTCCAATACTATCGATATCACCGTCTCAGTCGCACACACAGCTAACCTGTATCTTCCATCCCGCTCTAGCGATGGCATGTCAGTGCGGAACGTGCGTGAATCTCGCGAGTCGCGCCACCGACCACGTCTACACGGGCTCGACCGCCACGCCGTCATCAACAAGGAGCAGGATACTGCCATGGTAAGGATATGGGATTATAAACTAGAAAACACCAAAAATAAGTTTATAATACTTGTTTCTATTACTAAAGGCGAAGTTCACCAATTAAACTGAACGCGATCAGCACACATAAACCGCGTTCATGAGTCAGTGTCAGTTTCAATATTCCACAACAATGATGACACTGATAGCTATTGAATGCGATTTAGAGGTACTTATAGCTTTCAAGTTCATTGGTGAACTTCGTCCACATTAGTTATGAGATATTTTTGCTAACAAAATGGATTCTTTCGTTGTCCTAAATTGAAGTAAATAATTATTATTATACACAACACAAACCTAGGTGCTGATTCTCTTGTTCACCAACTTAACCAAAAGTGGACTATTGCTATCTTTTACTAATAGACAGTGCGAGAAAAGAACAGCGACACTTTCGAGACGCTTCTGAACTGTCAGTTTCTATTTTGAACTTCTTTTTTTGACGATACGCCAGAATGTAAAAAAGATGTTAAAACTTTTTTTTTAAAACGACCCTTCACCGCATCGCTTCATAAATGTATGATTACATTTAATTTCGCTCTCCCTCGCCCTATTTTTTTTTTGCAGTTTTTTATCGTCAATTAAATTGCGAGGTCAACAAAATTAGAATTCAAATGAATCTGGAACTTCAAAGTTATCAATACCCATTAATTCCCTTCAGGTGAATATCTCATAATTTAACAAATCAGCCGGTGATAAGGCACGTTCGACTCGCAGTGTTGACTTTTATTATCAATAAACACACTGCAACTAAGATTAACACCATTTTTTGACCCTCAGCAGTCAAGTGCAGGACGCCACCTGTTATGTACTTTGCACATATATCGAGTACTTTCTAATAGCAATAAAACTTGTGTAATATAGAAATAAACAGCTTAAGGTGACGCAGTAAGAAACGCACTTTCAATAGAAGACAAAATGGAGGTGCATACTTATCTGGTTACTTAAATCTTTTGATGTTCTAATATAATCTCAATGAATTTAAGACTGTCGACAAGCAAAATCATAATGTTCCTTCACTCATATAGATAGTGATAATGTAAAGAACTTTTTGAAATCACTTTGCTGTTTTTAGAAGATAAACAGCCTTCGCATCGCTTCTGACGTGTTTCGAATTGTGTTTTATACAGGACTACTTTTCAATGACCAGCCAAATTTAAGGGTGTGGGTGTGTAAATGTAAGGGTGTGTGTTTTCGCGATTACGATGTTGGTCTCATGGAGAAAGTTATTCAGTTTGATGGTCTGTAGCACACACTTAAATTTGGCTGGTCATTGAAAAGTAACCCTGTATAAAGTTGCACATCATCAATTTAAAAATATCGTTTGCCTTATCGTTGAGCTGTTAGCAGCTTTGCCAGAATGTATTAAAAAAAATCCCGTCCGTCCGTCTAAAAACGTTTGTTTCTTGTGTTCAATTGTCATTTATCTCGTTCCAGGTGATCCCCAGAACCTTGCGCGTGCAGTCGGAACAGCTGCGTGTATTGCCGCCGGCGGAGTTCGCGCCGCTGCTCATAGAGAAGCTGGAGCGCGTGCGCCGCGACCAGGAGACCAAGGAGCGGCTCGAGAGGCGCCTCGCCGAGGTCAGTCACTTGTCTATGTCTTTAAAGGCTAAGTACACTACTCAGATTTTTTGGAATCCTAATAATAAGCTGAGGATTGTCGACACGACCGAGGTCGGTCCAGAAAGCAGTGGCGAGATGACCTGGACGCGTACCGCGAGGGCTGGTTCGAGGAGGCGTGGGAAAAGAGTTCCTATAAGGACTTTGGGGAAGCTTTTGACCAGCCCAGTGGGATATTATAGGCCAAAAAAAAAACTTGGGTAGACATAGACCATCCTGACTGGCAAATTAGGATCCCTAACTCTTTTTGAAAATTTCCTAAATCCTAATTAGGATTCTTACATTCTAAGTAGTGTAATAGCCTTTTTGTGAATAGCTTCCCACGTGCATCTTGCAACTGTATTCCTTACCAACAAGGGTGTAGCGACATCAAGTCCGCTGTATTAGAATTAGACAACCAGACAGCGAACAATTTTCAAACGACAACAAAACCTGGGACTGACTTCATGTAGAATAAAATCTGCATTCCTTGCAAACAACACAATCTTTGTTCTTCTTTATAACAATGGAAGACCGTCAATCCTTGTTCCTCGAACCACCAAACTGGCAACTTGGGGCCTCATACAAGTCCTAACGCAAAAATGAACCTTTTAACCGCACGACTTCATATCAGTTGTCGTGCCCCGAGCGCCCGGCACAGTAATTCGAAAATTAATATTTATTTTTCGAATAACCTGATAGAATACAGCGTAATTATTAAAAAAGCAGCGTGAACGAGCTGTGGTTTTTTGTCGTAAATATACGACCTTTGCGAAATGGACACGAAAATATTTGTCGGATTAATATCCGACGTGAGCGGTAAAAAGGTTAAATAATAGGTATTCTTTTTTTATTTTTGCGTTATTAATATTTTGTGTGTATTATACAGGGTGACGGCGAAGAGGCTTCGAGTCAAGCGTTACCTCCGCAGTTGGTGGCCGCGGCGATCCGCGAGAAGTTACAGCTTGATGACGACAACGATCAAGATATCCTCGGTCAGTATACAACAGCGAACTTACTGATTTCCTGATGGAGAGATGAAAAGACGGGATAATATAGAGATATTCATTACAAATCAATGTTGATTTAAAATAAAAAATTGATAATTTTTAATCGACTTGACATGTAATATAAGAATTTTAAAAATACAAACTTCTTTGTATTTTTAAAATTCTTATATTACATGTCAATCAGTCAGTAGTCCTATACAAAGAATGGGACACTCACTGTCAGACAAACATTCATACTACTTACATTACTTAAAAAACTTTCTCAAGTGCAGTTTGTCGCTAAGCTACTTAAAGACAACCGGCGCAAGGGTAGGGTAGGTTCCGCGGCTTAATTGAAATCCACACTTCCTAAAAGTTTATATTGCTTCCTTGGGCATTATCTTTACAATAAATTTAATAAATACCTAAACCTATATCGACACCTCCATGCAATAACATCGTAACTCACTTTTTGTGATTTTACAGTAGAGTGATTTTAAAGTTTGAAAAATTATAGCAAACTCAAAACACCCCGTACAATTTTTGAGGCTGGCTCTATTTAATATAGTTTAGGCGGACTATAAATAGGTATGGTTAAGTTGTAAAAGAAAAATTGTTTTCATGGGTTTTCATGACTTAAGTGAAAAACAAAACAGTGAAATGACATACAAGATACGAGGACAAACATTGTATGTCTGAGTTATAATTTAGTTTTTTTGTAGTTTAATTTATTTTTGTGGTCAGATAATTGTAACTCCAAGGTGTTAAGTTACATATTTTTAGAAACGAAAGGGAATAGAATTACAATGATAGTACAGAAAAAATGCATTTTTTTTTTACATAACAATGCCGTTGTAACTCAATTTTTGGAAAAAAGTGAGTTACGATGTTATTGCATGGAGGTGTTCATATCCAAAAACTCGATCAAGCTGTATTAAAGAAATAAAAAAATACTTAAAAACCCTAGACTATCATAAAACTGAGAATCTTTTGACCGTTCTGAAATTAAACTAATTTTGACTAACCCCACACATACGTAGCTGTTTCTCACCTCCTTGAAAAACAATTCTTGCTGCACTTCACAAAACACACCTTCACTCACACACTGCTCATCTGAATTACTCACATACATCTCCTACTAGTCTAACACTTCACACAAGATAAACACTCACTCACACATCATCTCACAACATGACTCAATAACTTTTGTAGAATAATAGGTAGGTATTTTTTATTGTTATTACTTCTTCTTCTATTTGTGTTAGGTATATTGTTTTTAACTCTTATTTAGTTTTTATTTTTGAAGCATATTGTTTAATTTCGACTCGTGCACGGTAACTCTGTAAAAGCTAATTCTGGTGACCTATAACACAGGTTTTTCCCAAAAACCTATATCAGGCACCAGTTTCTTATAAAGGTGGAATACAGTTGAGACTGTACCATTAACTTTAATTCAGTTTTGTGAAGAGAGAATAAATGATAAATTATTATTATTATTATTTATACAAGTGACACACGCAACTATTTTAGTCGCGATTGCCTGGCGATTTCGAAATCGCACGTTCACACACGGATTTTCATACCGCTAGCGATAAATCTACTGCCAAAATTTGTGTGTGGCTGGCGATTTCGTATTTTGAAATCGCCAGCGAGTTGCCGGCGACTAAATTCACTGCGTGTGTATCTAGTAGAAGAAAGTCTCTCTAGAACACAGAAGGAAATTAATTCCATGGTTATTGTTTTTTCATAGTGTTGCTTATACAGGGTTATTTGTAAAACACCAGCAACCTCTTAAGAGGTCATTGTACTCATCATTATGAATAACTTTTACTATGGGACCAAACCTGAAATTGCGAAAAAAAAATCAGCTGTTCCCTACATTTATGTTCGTGTAACTCGTCAAAATGTAGGGAACACCAGAGGGGCAATTCTCGTAATTTTTAAGAACGTTCACAGTCTGATCTCAGAACATTTTAAATTAGCAGAATTGGCCTACTGATTTTTTTTTCGCGATTTCAGGTTTGGTCTCATAGTAAAAGTTGTTCATAATGATGAGTACAATGACCTCTTAAGAGGTTGCTGCCGGTCGATTCTATAAAAATCTCACTGTGAAAAGTTAGGTGAAGTGAGCTTAGAGTGAGCTGTCAAGAGTATCAATCCCTAGCATCAGGATGACATTGACAGCTCACTCCACGCTCACTTCACCTAAGTTTTCACGGTGAAATGGTTACAGGAGTGCTATTCTGTAAAAATCTCACCGTGAAAACTAAGGTCTAGTGAGCTGTCATTCCACTTGATGTTAGGGATTGCCTTTATTGATAGTTTACTTCACGCTCACTTCACCTATGTTATCACGGTGAGATTTTTACAGAATCGATGGGCAGAATCGCACTGCTGGTGTTTTAAAAATAACCCTGTATAATAATGAAGAGTGGTGTATGTATTGCTGCAGACCAGCACGTGTCGCGCGTGTGGTCGGAGCGCACGCCGGGCGCGTCGCCGCCGCCCGCACGCCGCGCGCGCGCACGCCACGCGCACGCGCAGCACGCGCCACACGCGCAGCACGCGCCACACGCGCAGCACGCGCCACACGCGCAGCACGCGCCACACGCGCAGCACGCGCCACACGCGCCACACGCGCCACACGCGCCGCACGCGCCGCACACGCCGGCAGCGCGCCGCGCACCCTCGGCGCTTTCGGCTGACTCGGGACACTACGACGCGCCGCCGGACTCGTTGCATCACCCGCATTCCTTGACACGCAGGTATGGATACCGAAATAAAGAAAGAAAATACGAGGGCGACACTGAAAGTTTTTAGAACTGGCCACTTGTAAACGATATAATAAAAAAATAAGTTCAAATTTTGAAAATGGAACTCTTTGCCAATAATATTGTGTATTTATTTTATTCATTTGTCATTTGTTTACGATTTGGCGGCAAATTCAAAATTGTCTGCGTCACGTCAGCATGAATTTAACGCGAGAAAATTTTCGTACAATGATTTTTTTATGACTTTCGATGTTATTTAAGTCAACAAAAAAGTTATGATATACTTCGATTGGCCTTTCACAATGAAGCCCCATCTTGTGCCACTGTTTATAACTAGTTTAATGAGTTTAAACGTGGTCGCACTAATCTCACCAATGATCTGCGTGAGGGACGGCCTTCTACGGCGACGACTGAAAATAACATCAATGTTGTGCGGCGTATGATAGAGATTGACAAAACAGTAACTTATCAGCAGATTCAGATAAGCTTAGGCATCGGTATGCCGTATGAGTCAAGTTAACAAAATCCTCCATGAACATTTAGCGGTCAGGAAGCTTTGTGCCCGGTGGATACCTCATAATTTCACAGAGGCCCAAAAGCTCCGTCGTGTTGATTAGTGTCGTAAAATGGTTCAAAGATTTAACGGAGGTGACTCAAATGCTGTATTCGACATACTTACGGGTGACGAAAGCTGGATTTATTGTTATGATCCTGAAACTAAAAGACAGTCTGCTGTCTAGGTGTTTACTTCCGAGGAGTTACCAAGCAAAGTTAAGAGAGGTCGAAGCGTGGGAAAAAAGATGGTGGCCTCGTTCTTCGGAAGGACAGGTCATTACGCAACAATTGTTTTAGAGGATCGAAAAACAGTTACTGCAGAGTGATACACTAACAATTGTTTGCCACTTTCTTGGAAAAAGTTCGGGAGAAACGACCTCACAGTAGGACCCTCCTTCACCACGACAACGCCTCCTCGCACACCGCCAAGCAAACAATCGATTACTTGGCGACGTCAGACATGGAATTACTGGGTCACCTGCCCTATAGCCCCGACCTCGTACCTTGCGATTTTTATATATTTCCGAAAATAAAAGAAAAACTTCGAGGAAAACGTTTTATGGACGCCGAGGAAGAAGTGGCTGCGTTTCAAAATGCCGTCGAAGAGACCTCTAAGGACGAGTGGGCAAAGTGCTTTTCTCAGCGGTTCCAGCGGATGTAGCGATGTATTGATGTAAATGGACACTATTTTGAAAAGATATAATAAAACTAATAACTTGCTAGTTTGTTCAGTTTTTGATTTTCTAAGAACTTTCAGTGTCACCCTCGTATATGTTTTTAAGCACACACCGAGCCCTACTTGCTAAACAGATTTAAAACGTTTTTCTATCTCTTTCATTTATAAACGATTGACAGAAATAAAACGGATGCTTTAAATTCGTATGACGATAACGCCTTATTTAGTGATTTGTATTTTATTTTGAATTTTTAAGCCAAGGTAAACTGAAGTTGCACAACAGTGATACAGCGACATGTTTTTATGTTACGGAAAATAATAGGTCGGGGCAAAAATATTTTCGTATTTTGAATCTATTGTTAGTAATCAAACCTCTTTGGCAGTACTGAATGTAACTGGCTGGTTTTAATACTATTAAATGTTGACATTCTCAAGATGCAATAAATTAAAAAAAAACTAGTTCCCGCCATTTCTCAATTGTTTTTCAAGCAAGCAACATGAACGTATGTGACGAAGAACTTCGGTACATTTTAAAATTTTATTACAAAAAAGGTAAAAATGCGACGAACGCCGCGAATAAAATTTGTGCGGTTTACGGACCTAATGCGGTATCAATACGAGTAGCACAAATGTGGTTCAAGCGTTTCAAGTCAGGAAATTTTAGTGTGAAGGATGAAGCTCGCTCTGAACGCCCTGTCACGGATAAAATCAGTGCCATTTTTGAAAAAGTGGAGCAAGATCGACATATTAGTAGTTATGATATTGCTGAAGAACTGGATGTTGATCACAAAACAGTTTTACGGCATTTACAAAAGTCTGAGTACAAGAAAAATCTTGATATTTGGGTACCACATGATCTCACTGAGAGAAACTTAATGCAACGTGTTTCCATTTGCGATTCTTTGTTGAAACGTAATAATTCCGACCCATTTCTTAAACGGTTGATTACGGGTGATGAAAAATGGATCACTTACGATAAGAATGTCCGAAAAAGATCGTGGTCGAAGCATGGGCAAGCCCCACAGACCGTGGCAAAGCCCGGCCTGACTCGGAACAAAGTGATGCTGTGTGTTTGGTGGGATTGGAAAGGAATCGTCCACTATGAGCTTTTGCCGCCGGGTAAAACTATCGATTCTGACCTCTACTGTCAACAACTGATGAGGTTAAAAGAAGCTATTGAGAAAAACCGGCCGGAGCTGGTGAATAGGAAGGGCGTGGTGTTTCATCACGACAACGCCAGACCGCACTCATCTATAGCCACTCAGCAAAAATTGAGAGAGCTTGGCTGGGATGTGTTGATGCATCCTCCGTATAGCCCTGATCTTACTCCATCAGATTTTCACCTGTTTCGGTCACTTCAGAACTCTTTAGGAAGCATAAAGTTAACCTCAAAAGAACACTGTGAAAAAAACCTGTCAGATTTTTTTGATAAAAAATCTCAAAACTTCTACAGCAATGGGATCATGGCATTGCCCACAAGATGGCAACAAGTCATCGATCAAAACGGCACATACATAATATAAATAAATAAAAAATTAAACCTAAAACAAAATTTTTTTTTTGTATGAAAAATACGAAAATACTTTTGCCCCGACCTAATATATTGCTGGCAAGACGCACTTCTGCAGTGTTGCTGGCAATATGCTATTAATCATTTTGGTATTTTCCTTCATTTAAACGACATTTAATCATTGCATTGTATTTCACAAGTTACCATTCTCCTTCCGCAGATCGTTCTCCAAGAAGACGGTGACGGAGCTGACGGACAGCGGCGTGTCCGTGGTGTCGGAGGGCGGCGTGGAACCGCGCATCCTGCTGTGGATGGCCGAGGGCGAGCGGCTCGAGCGGCGCCGCGACGTGCGCGACGTGCGCGATGTGCGTGACGTGCGTGACGAGCGCGCCACGTCCGCCGAGCGCGACGAGCTGCGGCGCCGCGACCGGCCGCCGCGCAGCACCAGGTGCGCACGGCTTACCTTAAGCTCCTCACGGCCGAATACTGAAACGCCACTCAAATATTTAAGGGCTGCTTAAGCGTTTGAGCAGCTCCTAAACTTTAATTTCGTATACCCAAACGTCTTTTTTGAGTATCTGTTAAATATAAGTGTTTCTTAAAATAAGTAATGCTCAAACACCACTCAGTATAGAAAGTCGTATACAGGAACGCTACTCAACGTTATTTAACTGTCAAATCAACTGTCAAACTGATTTGAGCAGCCCTTAGATCTGAGAGTGGTCGCGAGGTCCCTCAAATCAAGTTATATCTATTGAAACTTTTCAAATAGTGAATAAAAATGTCTCTATTGTCCTTATCTTCACTTTCGGATCACGAAAGGCCAACTGTGAGGCGCAGAAATGAAGAAAAGTTGAACGCTTTTGAAAAGTACGACGACAGGGAGTTTGTTTCACGGTTCCGCATCTCGAAAGAAACTGTATTGTATTTGGAATCTGTATTCGGTAGCAATATAAAACCCTTGACCAAAAGAAACCGAGCCATACAGCCAGTGGACCAAATACTGATAGCTCTCCGGTACTATGCGACAGGCAGCTACCAACGCGTAATAGGGGATATTTTTCATGTTGAACAACCCACGGTGCATCGAATAGTGCACAAAGTAACAGCCAAGATAGCCAGTTTGAAGTCGAGATTCATAAATATGCCAACACCAGAAGAATTTCCAGTTGTGGCAAATGAGTTCTTTGCAATAGCAGGATTTCCAAGAGTTGTGGGAGCTGTGGACTGTACTCATATTAAAATAAATTCTCCAGGTATGTACTTACCAACTCCACTGTCAATCATGTGCCCAAAAATGTCTGATTAATGATAATATGTATTACACAGTAACAACAAATACAACAATTAATAAGTCTTGTGTTACATTAGCAATTTATAACCTTATTTGTAGAATCGTTTCTACAAAAATATGTTAGTAAGTACTATAGTAAAGTTTATTGTCTCATAATATAACTAGATTTTATTTTTAGGTGGTGCCCAATCTGAAGTTTATCGGAACAGGAAAGGCTATTTTTCTTTAAATGTCCAAATGGTATGTGATGCAAGTCTGCGCATAAGGAATGTTATTGCAAGATGGCCAGGTTCTGTACATGACAGTACCATCTTCAATGATTCACCACTATGTGCTCAATTAGAGCGTGGGGACTTCGGCACAGGTATTATTCTTGGGGACAGTGGATATCCATGTCGGCCTTATCTGCTAACTCCATTATTGCATACAAGGACGGCTGCTGAAGAAGCTTATAATCGATCCCAAATAAGTACCAGGAATCCTGTGGAAAGACTCTTTGGTGTTCTTAAAAGAAGATTTCCTTGCCTACAAATTGGGATGGGCCTAAATATAAAAAACATACCACCGGTCATTGTAGCATGTGCAGTGCTTCATAATATTGCCCTGTCGCGATCGGATGAACTTTTGGAGGAGGATATTTATTTACCCTATGTTGAGGAGGAACCCACAGAACAACAACCTATAGGACTTGATGCAAATCAAAACTTTATTGTAAGGACCAATTTAATAAGTACACATTTTTCTACTTAAAAATATTTTTATTTCAATGCAATTTAGATTTCAGTTTCTGTAGTCTCAATTTCCAAAATTGCATTTCTATTTTGTATTTATTCAATTCCATTTTGTTTTTGTTTATGAGGTATTTGGTTTCTAATTTGGCATTTCTTAGTTTTGTCTGAAAATATTGCTGTTTCATTGTAATATGTGTAGGTTTCAATCGTCCTGAAAAATGGTATTAATACAATATTAATAAAAATTTCATACCTTTAGCACAAAGAACAATAATTAGATAATTACCAGCAGAAGATGTTCTTAGAGGTTTGTTTTTTTCTTGGGGTTTCATGACCATTGCAGCTGGCTGGTCATCTATTAAGTAAAGGAAATGCCTATATAGTAAAATATCTAATTAGTTTACCATATAAACTACTACAGTAATGAAAATGTTTACCAGCTATATTTATTGATGTAACTGTACAAGGTTTGCTATTGTCTGCTATACTCATGTAGGCCATAGTTGTCTTGGTGATCTAAAAAAATATCCACTTACATATAGTATACAATAAATAAAATAGGGAAATATTAAAAAATGAAACTTACCAATGGTCTGGATTATGGCAGATGATGATGATGAAGATATAACTTCACTATCTGGTTTTGTAAAACTCTCAATCACTTGCTCTGTATCACCTTTATATTTAACAAAAACGTGATAATTATTGTTTTGTGATGTCAAAGTATGTTTAAAGATATATACATTTTAATATTACACAAACCAAAATATATTGCAGCATCATCATAGTAGTTAGGTAAAGGTTGAATTTGAGGAGCAGCCATGGCTAAAATGTGGGCATCTTGTTCAGAGAGAACACTTTTATAGGCTCCACCACCAGTGCGGTTGATTTCTTTCTATAAAAATAAAAATTACAATCACAAGATGTTCTATAAGGTCTATGTTAATTTTCCAGAAATATTTAATTTATACAAACCTTATCTATCAATGCCTTCTTTTGTAGCTCTTTAGTGGTTTTGTAAAACTGAAGACGCTTAAAAAATATTTAAAGAAATTAGTAAATAAAGAAATATTAGTTTGAAAAAATAGATATCATAAAAAAATCAAGTCTACATTTGCTTTGGCTATATTCTTTTTAGATCTCTGTTTGAGGTTTTCATAGAGGTGCCGGAGTTGTTGCCATGTCCTGCAGCCGCTCACAGCGACAGCATTATACATTTTGCACACTTTATCCCAAGCCTCTCGCTTCTTCAAAATTATGTTGGCATTGGTTTCTTTATTTTCAATTGTATTTTGATATCTGAAATATGTAACATATTATTTACAACATAAAACAGTTTGTAATTAAACTTAGGATCTGTGAAATGTTCAGCTGAGTATGTGTAAACATGTATTATCTGGCCGTATTTACACTTGTAGGAATAAAAGTACTTGTACATAAACATAAATCTTGTTTTATTCTGAGCCTTTCAGATGGTAAGTGGTCACAAGTTTCAGTGGGTGAGTAAGTGCTTGATACAGACGACGGTTGCACTGGCCACCCCTGGCTATGTACGAGTATGTTATAAGCATGTATTGTATACTAACAAACTATTACATGCACCAGGCTCTTGTGGTTAAATAAGTATAAAGTATAGTATTTCATTGTTTATGTAGGTACTTACTTCTTTATCAGTTCCAAGAGCATATCTTTCTCAGCAGGTGTATAATTGCATCCACGTTTCTTCTTCTCCTCCATCGTGAATCAATTAATAATATTACTTTATGCAATTATTAAACCACTTTGTTAAATAATCGCGCGTAAAATGTCGTGTGACGTTCCAATCTACGAAAATTATCTCAAGAAATTTTCTTTTCTTATGACGTCTTCTTTTGATATTTATGTACTTAAATTTATGTATATTTACATATAATTTCAATCGTAATTCAAACCAAACTTACATTACGCTGTTATATTTAAACTGATTAATAATTATAAAAAATATTTGTTCAAAGAAGACTGCGTAAAACGAATACGAGACGTAAACTAAATTATTTTGTAACTGAGAACGTGCTGATAACAATTTTTGAGCAGGATGTTGCCATGATGTAAACATTTGAGGACTGCTTGGCTGATCATGGTTTCGAATTGCTTGAGTGGCGTTTGTGTATAACATTTAAATTTGAGGGATGCTTATATTTAAGTAGCTTTTAGATGATTATGAGATTTGAGTGGCGTTTCAGTATTCGGGTGTTAGACTTACAACCTTGTTCGTGTTATATAATGCAAATAGCAAACTCAAAAGTATGACGTTTCAACGAACGACTTCATTGAAACAAAGTCACAAAACAGCAGTGCTATTCTGTAAAAATCTCACCGTGAAAACTAAGGTGAAGTGAGCTGTCATTCCACCTGATGTTAGGGATTGCCCCTATTGATAGCTCACTTCACGCTCACTTCACCTAAGTTATCACGGTGAGATTTTTACAGAATCGATCGGCAGATCAATGTTTTTTAAAAAGTTATCATCAAATGCTTTCAAAATTTTCCTGGGGAAAGGCTTATCCCCATGACTTCCAGCTCTTTTGCTCCAGGGCTAATGCGGATCACTGGTCATTTGTTTTCTCCAGCTCGTTTCGAACTTTCGACATCTTCCAAAAGGTCAGCCACGATTCTTTCTGGCTGTGTCACGGCTTCACGTGGTGGTTATTTTGGCCCACAGCTGATTGGACATCAGCACAATATGTTTGTTCTGTGTACAGAGGCAGCGGCAGCAAGTCGAGCAGCGCCAGCGGCGGCGGCGCGGAGGCGCACACGGTGGTGGTGGTGACGTTCCTGGACGAGCACGTGCCCTACAGGTTCAAGGTGCCCGCCGCGCCGCTCACGCTCAGGGTCTTCAAGGACTACCTGCCGCGGAAGGGCAATTATAGGTAACTCACTGCTTGTCACGTTCTCAAGGGGGCCTACTTTTGTACTGTCGCTGTGATATTTCTCGTTTATCAGATCATTATAGGATACAAGGCCAAAAATAAAATGTGAATGTGTACACTGACTTGATATTATTGTTATATTACTAGCTGACCCCGCAAACGTCGTTTTGCAAAAAAAAAAAAAATTGATAGTATTTCCAAAAGACGGGAACCTATCCTGAAGTACGAATGTTCATCAATTTAAATTTTAATACAAACTAACTTGACTATCTTTTGTCCCTCAAAATTTTAGTAATGTTGCACGAATAAAATTCATCGAAATATTTATTTTTCGATGGATTTTTTTTTCCCGCAGCAGTTTACTGCTGCTGAATTAACTTACCTGAATGTCACCTCTCTTCTAGATACTTCTTCAAAACGAACTGTGCGGATCTAGACACCGTAATCCAAGAGGAGGTGAGCAGCGATTCGGATACCCTCCCCATGTTCGAAGGCAAGGTCATGGCGCGCGTCAAGAGCATCGACTAGCTCACATCACTAGTGCTGCGGATACTTAGGGGACTTCGGATACTGCGCGGTGGGGACAACACTACTCATGACGTCAAAGAAAAGGATTGTTCGGTTCATGTTTAGAACATACTATGCGATTTAAATTAAGATGGGATTGACCATTTCGATAGAAGGTGCAACACTAGTTTGCTGTCGGTATAGATCGACTCACAACGTAATCGATGATCGATCGAAGAACGTTATCTGATTACCACGCACTAAACTGGATCAAAGATCAACGTCGATCCACAGCAATCTAGTTGCACCAACATTAGAATAGGTTGAAACCACAGATATAGATAGACCTAGATAACGCAAGTATCACGATCTGTATAAAAACCAAGCGTGCCATTTTTTTGACTATGACGTCACAAGTGCTCTTTCTCACTCACGCTCACCCAGCCAGCAATACACATGACAGCGTGAAAGTCGCGACTTACGATTTTTTAACGTAAGTTGGTACGATTTTCGGCATGCGAAGTTGTTGCTCTTGCGTTGTCTAAGTGTATCTATATCTGTGGTTGAAGCAGCTTGCAACAATAAACTGTGTCATGCTAAGTAAGTTTTTCATGGAACATGCTTCATTTATATGAAGTTCATTTAAATCGCATAGTAGCAATATCCTAATGCGATATATTTATATAAGTCTGTCGGCTGCACACATTGCGCTTGAGTTGTAACGCCACGAAATTAAAACAGACAATGCACTATAGTATTCAAGATATGTTAGTTTTAATTCAGTTGGTCTAGTGACGTGACAATGTGTTCTTTATCGTTAGAAAAGTGATAAATAATTATTTCGTGGTGTTAAAACTGAAATTATAATACCTATATCAAGTAACAGTGGAAAAATTCGCGATGTGGAAAGTACCGCCAGTCAAATATCAGGAGGTCTACTCTATGGGTGCGTTCCGAGTTGCGCTATAATCGATTTTAGCGTGCTTATCCGGAGATAAGCACGCAAAAATCGATTACAGCGCAACAATTAGGAACGGATTTCTAATTAGCATGAGCGCGATAACGAGGTCCCGTGAATCGTCATAGGTGACGTCATGCGCCATCTTGCGATAACGCCGACCATGCCATAAAATAATATCACCGTGAGCGCTGTCAAAAATGACAGTTGTGCTGCTTTTTCTTTTGAGTTGCATCGTACCTATAAACTAACGTGGCATATTCGAAATTGTGCTTCTGGCTACAGTCGCCACCTAACCAAAGAAAAACAAGTGGTGTATACACAAAGAAATACTGTAATCCAACCATGAGTATTCAAGTGAATATAGCTTTGACGTTGAGCGAGTATAGTGAGCGCCTTCATTAGCGTTCCGAATTGTTAACAGCTCTCAGCTGTCGTAATCGTGATATCTAAATCGGAACGCAGCCTATGTCCGTCAACAACGATTAGGGTCCGTCTGAAAGTAGTTCATCTGTCAAAACAAGTATCAAATTCTATTTTTCGGATGTGCAATTACATAACAGGAGTAGGTACAGCTGTCAATTCGACTTGTCATTAATTCTTAGTTCGGGCCCCGAACTGACCACATGTACGTAAATGATACGTTACGGCCGATACTACGGATTCCGTGCCTGGGGAGTAGACATCCTGACTTTTCAACATTACATCGATGACAGCCCCTCAGTGAGAACGCGTGCGTGTTGTGTATGCGCCAGTGTGTAATCCCCTTTACATGTCGCCCTGTCTCATGGCTTAAATAGTATGATTGTTATAAGTGAGCCAGTTACATTATTGATTTTATTATTATAAATAAGGTTAAGTTATCGAAAACTGATAATAAACTTTTTAAAATACTGTACAGCGACGGCAGGGCGGCTATAGATTAAATAAATTATTTATTTTAAAAATGTTACGATAAGTATAATCGTAATAGGTATAACTGCGCGACATTGTATAAATTCTGTTCCTCATTGACTCTTTAAGCTTTTTTAAATTAATTTTAATTATTTTTTTACTACGAGCTAGTTGAGTACGCTTACTATTGTACGATATTTTTTTAAATTGCAGAATGACGGTATGCAAACATTTTTTTTTTTTAATATTCCTAGTGTTACACGAATGACTGCTTAGTTTGTATATTTTTAAATTAATATTTTAGATGTAAAATGACGTGTTCTGTTTAAATATAAAATATAGTTTCGTTGAAATTGGGGATTCGGAATTTGTGATGGGAGTATGAAATTTTACCAAAATGGTGCAAAAAATGCTGGTGGATCGGCTTCTCGTATTTATTTACTACAAAGTACAATTCGTTTTTTTAACTACATGTAGAAGCTAAATTATCGGTTTATCGATTACAATATCGAATGATCAAATCGAGATATTTGTTTATTAGCGTTACGTCTTATAATATAGGAAAACTTACATGTATAAACTGCCGTGCACCAGCATGTTTTCTACCACTTTGCCGTTCAATTCAAAATGATTGACAAAAATCGTACGCACGACGGGATCTCAATCAAATATCAATGTAATGAATTAAACTGCACTTATAAGTGGAGACATGTTTTATATAAATAATTTCCGTTCCGCAGCTGTGAATAGAACTAATTAGCGAAATAGTTTGTAAGAATAAATTTATGTTTATTCTGTATTGCGACCGGTCTTAGCCGAGCTCAGCTGTCTGCACGGTTGTACTGTATGGGACCTTTTAGTTTTGTTAGTTATCTTTGTATGTACAACTATAGTTTTTATTAAACTTCTGAAACTGATTAGTAATGGAGACTGATCTCAAATGACTCGCTATACCCTAAAGTGACATCACTCCTCATTACTAGTACAGTAACTCGATAAGGCTGCTATTAGTTCTCTTGTTCTTCCCGTTCTCTACCGACAGAACAACTGTGTCGGCGCCTGAGCAAAGTACTTTGCTATAATATCATTGCCAGACTGAGTTTCCCTAAGTCAACTTCAATTATATTAACTAGTCTACGTTTGCGTTGCATGAAACTTGTCACCCGAATCGATATCACAAAATTATCAGCTGTTTACCTAATTATCTAGCTTCGTCTATATAATGTTTGAATAAATTGTTAGTTCGGAGCGAGTGTCGTGCAACGCGAACAGTTTGATACCAGTACTTATTTCGCATATTGTATAATATTGTGTAGGTAAGTTAGCATGTCATGTCCGGTCCATTATGTACCAACAGTTCAGCTTGTATTGTTTGTCAAAACTTCTTGCAAAACGCACAGAACGTATGTGTCATAGATATTTACGAGTTATAACCATAATTATCCCACATTGGAATAATATTTAAAATTATTTACCCATTCAGCTTTCTTTACAAAGTTTCGACAGACGATATAACTTGCAGTGTTGCCATGTAAAATAGAAGTACAGAGGAATGTTGCCAGCGAAGAGTGCACCTAATGTTTGCACATATATGACGAGAATCGGGTGCGGAATCATGTGCCTTCAATGTTGATAAAATTTTTCATAGTTGATGCTTCTAATTAGTTGTAAGTTAACACATTGTAAATATAGAAGTAACGCTACGATCGTTTCGAACTCTTTATTTTTTATTAATTTAATTAAACAAATCATTTTTTTTTTATTTATTGCCTAAGGTTGCGTTGTGACGCGAATCATCAAACACAAAAAATCGCGATCGTGTGAATTTCGGTTTAGGTAATAAATCAATTCGAACTTTTAGAGAATGTGTTTTAATAACTCCAGGTGCCAAATTCACCGGATTTTAGATGTCGCTCAAATTTAGAATTTTGTGTTTATTTAACACAACGTTGTTTTATCACTGCCAGTGTGTTTTCCATTTATTTGTAAGTTCAACGCTTGCCAATTCGTCTAAAGTCGTAGGTTCGCGCGCGCATTTTGCGGCTCAGTGTACCTTGACATCATTACATTTTTGTAAATAAATCGTAATATTTTGTGTTTGATGCGCACGCGCAGTACATTTTTATAATGCCCAGTAATATAAACAGTGCCCGCGCGACGCCCGGCCACTTGACAATATGACTGTATAAATAGATGAATTACTATATCGTTTTTAAATTATATTATACAAGGCACTTACGATGTGAAAGTACCTTTGTACTACCAAAAAGGTCCAACAGAGGCATGTCTGTGCGTGTCGACTTCGATACGTGTCTCGATTACCATCGATATGAATATTAAATAATTAATCCATTGGGTATAATCACTGTCGAGTCGATACCTGCAGAATTATGCCAAGGGCTCAAAACTATGTCGGTTAAAATGCTTGTTAAAATTGTAAAAAATATAATGTTTTCCAATTTAGAGTGTACGGATGTGAAGATAAACCATTTGTAATAAAACCTAAGTATTAATTTCAGCAACGATACGACACGGCCGCTTGCTCGCCATCGGCCGATGGGTAATAGTAAAAAGAATTTCACTAATCGGACTGTATTATTTTTTTATCTAGCACATGTAACATTTAAAAAATAAACTGGAACTGTGCCATATGCTTTTGACTTTTATTTTGTACCTATTTACAAAGAACTGATCACCCTTATCTTCTAGAAATTCCACACTACTTGCTAAATGATAAGTCCATCCCAATTAACTGGTGGAACACTGGCCAAGTGCGTGTCGGAGCACGCACAAAGAGAAGAGATCCGTAGTTAGGATGAATACACATGCAGAGTTTTGATTTTACCGACCGCAATAAGTGAGTTTTTTTCGAAAAACTGTTTTACTATAGTATAACTTAACCTAACCGAAAACATCCCACATATCTCACAAACATTGACATAATAAAAAAAGTCACAAAAGCATCATCACCATTTATGAAATTTCAACGATACCCCACACGCTACGCATATAGCGGCATCTACACCTGCATATGCGAACTACCCATCGTAATGACGTCACGCAAAATCCTGCATCGCAGGAAGAGTTTACCTCGCGACTAGCATTTACACAACAGCCCGATATTTAATAATCGGGTTTAATTCCGATCCAGCCTGTCCCTTCCTGTCCTCTTCTAGCGACGCCTTAAGCCGAGGTCCGTACCCCACAGGGGGTGCCCCTTATCTTACTCTATGCCCTTAGAGTATTATATTATCTGTGCCCTTAGCGTGTATGTCGCTTAGTTTTTAAGACCTGGCTGGAGGCCTTGAGGCATCCACAGGTAAGCCCGGTTAAGCAGACGACAACCTTCTATGTAGAATTGCGAGACGCCATTAAAAAAAAAAAAATCATCGGGCAATTGCCCACCAGACACGATACCCGTCTGGTCGGAGGATCCTCCCTTTTCTATGGAGGATGGGTGAACTAAACTTCACACTCGTCAATAAAAAATCAATGGGCATAATATACATAGTACAGGGTGTTTAAACACCCTGTTATATGCTTATTGATTTTTTTTTTCATCCCCTCGGTTACATGAACTTAGAAGTACCACACCTAAATTATTTTTCTTGGGAATTTCACTTCACCATTGTTTAACGGTGCACAGTTGTACATCTTTCTAATTTTTATCGCTAATATAGTCTCCGAGTAAAATGGCTGTTTGAGTTCCGGAAGGACATATATGTCGAAATTATAAGGGCAGTACCCTAGAACAAAAATAGGTTATAGTTAAAAATAAAAATAAAGACTTGGCTAAAAGGTCCTCATCAGGTCATAAAAATATATTTTTTTTAATTTTTATAAATACGTTTGAGCTGCCCTACGGCACAGAATACCTAATAGTACTTCGTACAGAATGGCCACTCCCTACCCCGCGCTGACATCAGATGATACCGCACCTCACCCCGCACACCCGCGACATTATCGGCGGTTCTTTAGCTCGGGGCGCTCACAAAGAACCGCAGCACTGTACTGCTGACACGAACACACAATTTTGCGATTGAAAAGTTTTATCTGAGTTTTAATCACGATGGTTCGATATTGTGATGCTTTTCCGAATTTGTATTTACATAAATGTTTGTAAGATATCGAATTTTAATACCATGCGATATAATAACCGATTATTTATAGTTAAGTAGGTCATTTAAACGAAAATATTTTAAGTGTAAGCAATATTTAGCTAAGTAGGTACCTTATTTGCATGGGTATTTGCTCTGGGATAGCAACATTTAGTGAAGTGGAACTGATGATGAAGACCACAGATGGCCACCGGGACTACTCAATAATAAGTATTTCACAGGTTGCGATTCGATTACTTTAATTAATATGTTTGCTAAGCACAATTTATGCTCGTCACAATACGAATGGTGAAATGGAGCTGATGATGGAGTACCAAGAGAACTTCTCAACAATTAACGTCCCTGCATCGGGAAAAGCAATATTTTGTACAAGACGATGAGCAAGTTGACATTAGGCTATTGTAACTTTATAGATACTTTATAAACAGACCCACTAAAAAGCGAGAAATAAAAACTTTTTAGCAAAAAAAAAACCGACTTCCAAAAAAACACTAAGTACAAAGTGAAAAATAACTTTAATTTCGTAAGTCGGTGGCAATTAACTAAAATACAGATCCAAAGACACCGACATCCGAAATTAAAGTTATTGTTAAAAAGTTTTACATTTATTACTTAACTATTATAATATTATTTTTATTTCATTACGAACCCGACTAATTAGATAAACAATCAAACTAGTCCTTTCTAGTCGCGTCGTCGTCGTTCCCGCCATTTTTTTTACGCTCCGCACGACAACCAACCCTACTAGAGTTTACGCACACATTTGCACGTGTACCAACGTCATTTTTGGCTATGTAGTAGTAGTAGGTAATTATTTTGCGCGCGTTGTACGGAGTGTCCGGGGTGTGCCTACGGTAAGTAGGGTAGCTGAAACGTAGGCATGTATTTTTATTGCCAGTATGTCAGCCCGACACAATCTCCAGACGAGTGTGGGCCGAGCTCTAGCGACAGAGGCTCAAGAAAAAAAACAGTATAGTTTCCAGTCGAAATAATTTTATTTATTAGTTCAAAGAGGACATCATAATAATCTATTTACAATTGGATTCAATTACCTACATTCCTCATAAAATAAGAAGAATAACAAAACATTACTTCTGGCGTCATTTATTTAGAAACCACGGATATTTAAAAAAAATACTTTCTAAAAAGCATGAAAGGCATACACGAGCACGACCATCGAGAGCAGATGGTATCCTGAAGGCTTGGCCTAATACAAAATGAAAGATAAAACTTAGTATTTAGGTATACTGTGGGACTTCCTCATAAATAATACTGAATAGCCAAAATAATAAAATAAGAACTTATACATTAAAAATCAATAAGTTAATTAAAATAATAGAATTTAGAATAGCGCGCTTTAGTTACTAATCCAATGGAAGGAAGTGAACTTAACAGCATTCCTTAAAATTCAATCTATTTGACATCTCTTTATTGTCTTAACAATCACATTCTCTCATAAAGTCAACTCTAACATACGAGGTGAAGACAATAAATTAAACTGCGCATAACTAGTGCCGTTCCCAGTCCGCATACGAAAATTCAATCAAATACAGGGTGCAATTGAAATCATGGGCATTATTTTAACCTAAGGTACTACTTATGATACTAATTGCATTAGGGCTACTATTACGCAAATCAAAAATATTATTAATGCAAGTATGGAAAACCTTAAAATGTAGTAAGTCATACAAAGTATCAAATTAGTTGCGCTTCTCGATAGCAAATGCGTAGGTACACTACGCCGTACGCGCGTCATTGGGCGTGAATTCTTTGACCCCGCCCGACTCACGTGACATTCGTAAGTTGCCAATGAATTGATTCATAATAAATTCCAATTTTCCCTTCGTACTTTGCCGGCTTAGGACGGTCAAAACTACGTCAACTAACATACATTAAAAAAATACATTTACGTACCTAGCTTGTGGATTGTTTTGAAAAAACCATATTTGTCGGTAAAGTGACAGAGGGTAAACGGGTGCTCTTCCACGAGCTTGTGCATGTGCTGGCACGTGAAAAGACGAAAAATCCAACAGGTTCTGAGTGGTTCTGGTGGAATGAGACCCCGTGAAGGAATAGGGTCGTTCGGGTAGCGCCGATGGAACATTTCACGAGTTCATACTAAATTTCTTGTGCGATCGTAAATTACAACCATTTGTGGGTATTGTTGGTTGGTGTACCTAGCCTGCACATTACGCGGTCGAGGCATCGTGTACACAAACACACACACAACACACAACTACTACACTAACACTTAATACACTGCAATCCAAGCACCGTATGACGCGAGCGGCGAGTACGGCGATTACGTCACGGGATCAATAAATCAATTACGCGTCAATGCACCTGCGCAGTCGTTATGACACTGGTTCCGGGTTCGTGACTTCGTGTTGCGGCGGGAAGCATACCCCGCGCGGGGGTGATATTCGTATTTTTGCGAGTGAGGGAGTGGGACGGAGAGAGTTCAGGGAATCCCGCCGGACGGAATGTCTTGTAGCCCATTGTTATTATTACTTGTAAGGAAAAACCCGCGCGCGCGCAGGTGATGTTTGTTTACATTTCGCTTTGCGCTGTACTGCGCTTTAAGATTTTGATATTTCAACAATTATTGGCGTTAACGAAGTATTTTGTTTTAATTACTTTAAGTGTTTATTTGCAATAATAAGCCTTGTGCAATTTGACTTACTACATTTTTAAGGTTTTCCTTACTTGCATTAATAATATTTTTGATTTGCGTATTAATAGCCCTAATGCAATCAGTATCGTGAGTAGTGCCTTAGGTTAAAATAATGCCCATGACTTCGATTCCACCCTGTATATCCAATAGTTTAGTCACTAATAAAGAAAAAAAAAGCTAGTCTAAGATCGACAAAAACCATAGTCCCCATCAACTACTTAGTTTTTTTTTTTTAAATCACTTTTATATTTCGATGCTAAGATTTACTTGATAAGTTCAAAATACTCTTATGCATTAGTATTGCCAGTGTTTTCATTTATTGTCGTATCGTTGTCTTCACCTTGTAAGTCACAAAATGTGATCTTATGATACATCACTCTTGGAAATCATAGGCGATACCAGAGCACCAATCTTTGCTTATATTATCTAAGTTAATATTCAGGAAAGTAAAACGAAGGTATTTTATCACATTCAGTAAGCACGTTGGTCAGAGTTTCTAGAAGAAAGTCTATAAATCACACTGGTGCCATAACGACATTACTACATCACATTAATAAAGTCGTTTATTTATTGAAATCTAGCTACTTTTGTACAAGGTACAATTAACTATATGTTACACTTGCTTGTGCCATGAAGAGCCTCGTTCAGACACAGATATAAAGGTTGAAATAAACCTTGACACGGTCTAAATTCCAATATCATCACACACCAATGTTAACTGGCCAGATTTTTTTCGAATGTCTGAGCACTCAGTTACATTCATGTGTCATGTTACAGACCAGACCAGCATAGCTATTCACAACCATTCGACAGGCTATCGTTTCGAAAATGACACATTTCGATTACCTGTTTTGCCTTGCGTTCGCCTATTAGATTCAAACGAACAAATTTTCGATTTGTGAACAGCGTCTTCGATATCATTGATTGATGTTCGATTCGGCATGGAAGCATATCGAATGGTTGTGAATAGGATGCAGATGCAGTATCAGTTACTATAATTTTATTGGTATCGGTCACAGCTGTAAGTTGCGTCCGATAGTTTTTATAGTTTTTATCAGACATAAAAAAACTTAGCCAATTGAATACTGAACAAGTACAACACAACCTATAATTAACAATCAAACATCTTTTCTTGTCTTCCGTTTCAGTAGAACTATACAGGGTGAAATTGAAATCATGGGCATTATTTTAACCTAAGGTACTACTTATGATACTAATTGCATTAGGGCTAATATTACGCAAATCAAAAATATTACTAATGCAAGTATGGAAAACCTTAAAATGTAGTAAGTCATACAAAGTATCAAATTAGTTGCGCTTCTCGATAGCAAATGCGTAGGTACACTACGCCGTACGCGCGTCATTGGGCGTGAATTCTTTGACCCCGCCCGACTCACGTGACATTCGTAAGTTGCCAATGAATTGATTCATAATAAATTCCAATTTTCCCTTCGTACTTTGCCGGCTTAGGACGGTCAAAACTACGTCAACTAACATACATTAAAAAAATACATTTACGTACCTAGCTTGTGGATTGTTTTGAAAAAACCATATTTGTCGGTAAAGTGACAGAGGGTAAACGGGTGCTCTTCCACGAGCTTGTGCATGTGCTGGCACGTGAAAAGACGAAAAATCCAACAGGTTCTGAGTGGTTCTGGTGGAATGAGACCCCGTGAAGGAATAGGGTCGTTCGGGTAGCGCCGATGGAACATTTCACGAGTTCATACTAAATTTCTTGTACGATCGTAAATTACAACCATTTGTGGGTATTGTTGGTTGGTGTACCTAGCCTGCACATTACGCGGTCGAGGCATCGTGTACACAAACACACACACAACACACAACTACTACACTAACACTTAATACACTGCAATCCAAGCACCGTATGACGCGAGCGGCGAGTACGGCGATTACGTCACGGGATCAATAAATCAATTACGCGTCAATGCACCTGCGCAGTCGTTATGACACTGGTTCCGGGTTCGTGACTTCGTGTTGCGGCGGGAAGCATACCCCGCGCGGGGGTCATATTCGTATTTTTGCGAGTGAGGGAGTGGGACGGAGAGAGTTCAGGGAATCCCGCCGGACGGAATGTCTTGTAGCCCATTGTTATTATTACTTGTAAGGAAAAACCCGCGCGCGCGCAGGTGATGTTTGTTTACATTTCGCTTTGCGCTGTACTGCGCTTTAAGATTTTGATATTTCAACAATTATTGGCGTTAACGAAGTATTTTGTTTTAATTACTTTAAGTGTTTATTTGCAATAATAAGCCTTGTGCAATTTGACTTACTACATTTTTAAGGTTTTCCTTACTTGCATTAATAATATTTTTGATTTGCGTATTAATAGCCCTAATGCAATCAGTATCGTGAGTAGTGCCTTAGGTTAAAATAATGCCCATGACTTCGATTCCACCCTGTATACATAGCAAAGAGTAAATTCCATATATTGGTAGGTTTTTTCCTATCTGAAGACATCTCTTATTCCTTTTATTAGTTGTTGGACGAGCGGGTCCGCATCGTCGTAGCCGGCTGAACGCATGTGGTGCAATGCGCTTGATATACACTGTGGAAAAAAAGTATAAAGAAAACCTTTAGAAATCAGCTCAAGCTAAAATAGACTGACTTTAGATGCGAATTTTAACATAACTGGCGCAATGTCTGTACACATCTTCCTACCTCTTCAAGGGGTACCGGCGTGATGTTTTGTTAGTAAAAAAACAAAATGTTTATTTCTCCTATTGTTATTTGCTTGTTTCGGAAGAACTTAGATTACTAGCACAAAAATCTAAACACCAAAGGCCAGCACACTTCAGCGGACGGCTGGCGCAGAATATTTTAAACCCAGCTGACCCGGCGAACTAAACGTGCTTACAAGACGCTAGTGAGATACTCCTGATGGAAACACCCTGCCCGATCTATGGATCGTACTGAGTCCCCTTAGCTTGCGACCACTGAACCAACGAGGCGATCACTGCAGAAGCTTCCAATATTTTTTAATAACATTGATCCACCAACCTTATCTAAATACGTGATCCCGGCTTGTGGACACACATCCTTGACCAAATCGACACTAAACTCGTTCCTACTGAGGTTGTCTATCATCACGGCCTGCAACTCTTGAAGAAAGGTCGGCAGGTTGTCAGCTGTGAGGTCTGCCAACAGTTTCACGCTGATTTGAAAGCCAGTGGGGAGTTCTGCATCGTCGTCGCCTTCGACGCGGATGCAACTAGAAAGATAGATGGGTAAATGTTAGCAATTAAATAATATGAATAAACAATAATATTAATATTGGTAATTTGGTTTCACTAATAATGACATTTAACAATTTTGATATTTCTTATTATATACTTAAAATTATTTTGACATTTTATTCTTTTGACATTCTAATTGTTTTTACATTTTAATTATTTCGACATTTTAACTATTTTAATTTTTGTGACATTTTATTGTTGACATTTTATTTATTTTGCAAATGTTTTGATTATTTTGACATAGATTTTTTTTTGACATTTTAATTATTCATTTCTTAAATTTGATATAATATAGATTTTTTTTTCTCCAATATTATAATAATTTTGCATGTTTTTCTTTTTTAATCATCAAATTCGTTTTCGTCAGCAAGAATTGCACACCACATTTGTACGCCTCCAGGCATAACATAGCGCTCTGTATATTAAAATAAGATCTGTATTGGTTTACCTATGTTAACAAATAAATAAATAAATATTATTATTATTATAGTGTCTGTGGCCCGACTGTCAAGTTGACGGTGACAAAAATTTTACTCCATTATTTTTTAATATTTTTCAACAAAAATAATTACAAAATAATGTTTTGATATGTGTTCTACCCACTTTTTTTTTTCTTCTATATTATTATTATTATTGGTTGATCAACTCGGAACTTGTAAGTTTAGATAAATTTGTTGTAAGCTGACTAAACAAGGTTAAACTAATAACCTTATATTTTGCAGTGTGACTTCTGTGGTTTAAATTTATTTTTTCTAGTTCGTAAAACTGGTTTTTTAGATGCGATTATTTTTGAATACTAATAAATTATTATATGTGTTAAATGGTGATTTTTCATTTTTATTTCGTTACAATTTGCAGACAGTAAACAAACGTCATTATTACTTCAAATGTTGATTATCACATCACTTCATACAACACCCAACACGCAAACAGAAACTTTTCAATTTTTTTAAAATTGTTTTTCTTTCTCATTTGTGGCAATCTCTGTTATGGAAATTCCGGGAACTCACGACACAGGGAATCTTAGCGTGAGGACCAGTGTATCAATATATATTGTGCAATTTTCGAACAATTAACTCTATTTTTTATTATTCGTACAGGGGTACGAATCAATTCTATATTTTCTATAAATTTATGTTACAAACAATTGGACACATACACCAATTTGAAATTCACTGACATCAAAGATAACGTTACGACAAAACGGAGAAATAATTCTTGCTAGAACTACAAATGGGCTGCTGAATTAAAAAAAAAATGATAAAACAACTCACCGGTACTGCGAGGCCGTCCTGCCTGTGGGCCAGTGCTGGCTGGTGATGAAGCCGAGGAAGGGCACGTGCGCCCACTCCAGCGCCCTTTGCAGGCCGCGCTGTGACGTCAGGTCCTGCGCGGACGGCGCCGCCGGGAACTGCGGGTGCGAGTGGTGCCATCCGCACACTAGCTGGCCGGCGCAGCGGAGGGACTCGGCTGCGCGGGATTGGGATACTGTAAGAATCGAATTAAAGGTACATTTAACGTTTTATTTTTGAGTCCTTTAGAATAGTGAGTGGACCCGCAGACAATTTAAGTATTTTTTTTATTTAGAATATTTCACTACATAAATTAACAATTCCTTATTGTCATCTAAGTACCATCTGACTAGATACTAATAAGTTAGCAAGCTTTAAGTAGAACTTAAGCATATCGCACATTGATAAGAACAGTGACACTAACCAAAAAAGCTATAATTTAAATAAAATAATCATACATATGCTATATTTAGTTTTAAAAAAATAATAAGCTATATTTTTACATCGGTATCATGACATGATACCAATTTTTTATTCTTTCTGTCATTTTTTTTTTATTTTTTTTAGCCATTACTGTTTGGTAAAACTTTAAATGCTTCAACTAAAAATATCGCTTTTTTGTTTAGTGTCACTGTTCATATCAATGTGCGATATCTTGATTTAATATCCATCAGATTTCATAAGTGTGCTGAATTCCCGGTGGAAGTAAACATGTTTATTTCTACACCTCTCTGTTTAAAAAAGTAATGTGTAATTTCTTACCGGGGTCCATGTCACAGTGCGTACTGCCGGCGAGGGCGGCGGCAGGGCGGTACGCCGACACGGTGACACACACGCGTCCTGTCTCACTGAGCGAGCCGCCCAACAGTCCCATTACTTCGGCGCGAGATGTGTGCGCGTGACCGTCCATTAGAAGAAGCGTGGACACGTTCACACGGACGTCGAATGGCGGCTGAAAACGAGTTATTTTATTTCTTAATACTTAGCACCGCTGCAATATGTAATTTTACACAATTATGAGATGAGAAACTGGTTCACATATCATAATAAAAAAATTAAAACACTAAGTTTGAGATAACAAAACATTCTGGCTACAAGGGACCAAGAATGTGCCCTTGGAGTACGCCAATATTAATCGGCTACATGACAGCACTGATAAAAAAAAAATTGTGTGTTTGTTATAACTAACTTATAAGGGAAATTGGTGTATAAAATTATGAATATTAAAATTAAGGAATATGATTGAGTTAATATTTTCTTGTGGTTAAGGTGCAGCGCAGACGGCACACTTTTTGTCCGATAGAGTCTGAGGCGCACAAAAAGTCTACATGGCGCGCAAAAAGTCGGCCGCGGATTTTTCACAGACTCAACGCACACGACGCACATCTTCGATCATTCTGTCGGCAGAGCTGTAGGGACGTAGACGCTATGGAAATCGTGCAGAGATCGCGAAGTATTATTTTGATAATAAATCGCGCCATGATAATAGATCGCGTGCGTTACGTCCACCCCTAGCAAATGCAGATTGCCGACTAAAGTGTGCGCCGTCTGCGTTAGCGCGCGTTGAAGCAAACGTTCCATTTTTTTCACAGACTTTTTGTGCGGAGCGGCGCGGCGCGGTCTGCCCGAATTACACGGATTTTTTGTGCGCCGGACTTTTTGCGCGTCGTGTGCGTTACTGCATATAATTGCATAGGTTCTATTTTCACAGACTAAAAAGTGCGTCACGGATAGTCTGTCGTCTGCGTTGCACCTAATGCAATCAAAAGCCTGCGAAAGAAAATAATATAAATAAATATCCTAAATAAGCACTATTGCTACTGACCGGTTTCTCAGCATTATAAACTCGACAGTGCAGCAACTGTATGGGTTGCTTGCGCGGAACTCGCTCTCTCCTCGGCTCGGCACCCACCGCGTATAAGTCGCCTGACTCCGTATGCATTATAGTATAGCCGCCACCGCCGTCCTGCGACGTGGAAAGTCGGTATAATAAAATGGCAATGCCATGAACAACCTGTGACAGAAGTAACTCTAGATAACTTCTGTTATTGAACATCTCTGAGATACAATTATAAAATCTTTATTGAGAAGTCTTGTTCTTAAATCCGCTTCAGATGTTGAAAATGCAGTCATCTAGCTTAGATGTATGTGATATCATACAAACGCCATAATAATTCAGCCATGATTTTCCATTGCATTAATACTCATCACCTAATAAGACATTGTTTAGGCTTTATAAAACGCAATTGATAAGTAACTGTCAATATTCTTACCAGGTTGATTTTCTTAGGTCTCTTGCGCCTGGACTCGAATCTGCTGAGTGGTACGGCTATAGGGGCCTCGTCAGTACCCATACTTTCCTTCTTAGGCGTATTCTTAGATGTGCTACTCTCACTGTCACTGTCAACATCAATTTCTATGTCGCTTTCCGGCTCCGAGTCTTTCTTCTTCTCGATTTTTATCTGTGGAGCAATATTTTTTTTTTTATGATTGATTATTAAAATGAAAAGTATATGTCTAGAATTATAATTCACTTACATTAGAAATATTAACCTTAACAATAAACCTTTTTGATTAGTGCATAGTGATAGTTTAAACAAAATTTGGATCATAAATACAAACAAAAATCGTATTAATAGACCAATCCAGATTCTTGCCAATCTTTCTCTAAAGCCGAAATTCCTAATAAATCTAGTCAAGTCTAATTGAAATAAAGACTTTTTTATAAAATCATAAACTAAGTCATTTTACAGTCTGTTCTTGAAAAGGATGGAAAAATCTTTAGGTGCAGCGCAGACGGCACACTTTTTGTGCGATCGAGTCTGCGGCTCACAAAAAGTCTGCATGGCGCGCAAAAAGTCGGCCGCGGATTTTTCAGACTCAACGCACACGACGCACATCTTCGATCATTCTGTGCGCAGAGCTGTAGGGACGTAGACGCTATGGAAATCGTGCAGAGATCGCGAAGTACACACATCAAAAGTGTCTAGGGATCAAGCATTTTTATGCGGATTTCTTGAGATTGAGATGTGGCTTTGTAATAAATTTATGATTTTATAAATTTATATGGATCCTTTTTGGTGCATTTCATAATTTGAATCAGGAACTGTGAATCAAATTCGAGTAAAAGATGAAAATCAGCTGTCAATATTTTCCCTATAAAAACATACAACGCATTGAAGACATTATTAGTGCTACTGTTTCCCTACTACTGATTAAAACCAACGTTATTATGGAGCGGCGACGTCATTTAAGCAGGGAAGAAATGCTCAGAGCCGTGGGAATGATAGAAGCTGGTTCCCGGCAACGTACTGTGGCTTTAGCTCTGAATACAAGTCAGAGTGTTATCAGTCGACTTTGGACACGTTACCGAAGCACTGGTACCGTGGCTGAGCGCCATGGAGGACGGTATCGCTGCACCACACGGAGACAAGACCGATACATTCAAATCTTAACTCGAAGAGCTCCAACAATAACCGCCATGATGTTAGCCGTGAGGCTTCATCACTCTTCAGGGAACTTAATTAGCGACCAAACAGTCAGAAACCGCTTGCATGAAGTGAACCTTCATTCCCGAAGACCGCTACGGGTACCACCTATAGCAATGCACAATCGTAGGATTCGATATCAATGGGCTCTTGAACACAGAAATTGGGCAGAAGAACAATGGCGTTTCGTGTGCTTTTCTGATGAGTCTCGTTTTGGTATGAGACCGGATACAAGACGTATACGACACTGGAGAACCCCTGGACGCCAACAGCGATTAAAATCCTGCCAGGAAGTCCATCCTTATAGTGGTGGAACCATCATGGTATGGGCGGGTATTTGGATCGGCGGAAGAACTGAGTTGATTTGGATCAGAGGCAACCTCAACGCTCAAATTTATGCTGAGACGATTGTATCAGACGTCATCGTTCCTCTACAAGTGCAAATCGGTCCCTTATTTCAGTTAATGCATGATAATGCACGACCGCACACCGCAAGAGTTGTAAGACAGACTCTCGCCGCAGCTAACATCAATGTCCTGCCCTGGCCTGCTCAGTCGCCAGACTTGAACCCGATTGAGCATGCATGGGATATGCTACAGAGAAGAGCTCTGCCGAATATGGAGGGTATCCAGTCGCAAGAAGACCTTTTTTTGTTGTTGCAACGAACATGGGCGGCCATTCCACAGCGTGATTTGGATGAACTCATTTTGAGTATGCCAAACCGATGTTCTTGTGTTGTTAGTGTTCGCGGTAGAAACACGGATTATTAATTGTTTAAGTTACCCAATAAAATTTTAGAGAAAACTGTTATTTCAGTCTTTTTTTCGAACTTTTGTGTTAGTGGTTCAAATGTCAAAAATCCCTTTATTAGGAAAATGGCAAATTTCTTTATTAATGCAAAGGTGACTTGGTTTATCGTTACTGTGACAAACGAAAACACTTTATTTGATGAATCCTTAAAGAAAATTTTAATTAATATCAATCAGGAGAAAAGTTATTGCAAAAATATATGTTGATCCCTAGACACTTTTGATGTGTGTATTATTTTGATAATAAATAGCGCCATGATAATAGATCGCGTGCGTTACGTCCACCCCTAGCAAATGCAGATTGCCGACTAAAGTGTGCGCCGTCTGCGTTAGCGCACGTTGAAGCAAACGTTCCATTTTTTTCACAGACTTTTTGTGCGGAGCGGCGCGGCACGGCGTGGCGCGGTCTGCCCGAATCACACGGATTTTTTGTGCGCCGGACTTTTTGCGCGTCGTGTGCGTTACTGCATATAATTGCATAGGTTCTATTTTCACAGACTAAAAAGTGCGTCACGGATAGTCTGTCGTCTGCGCTGCACCTTATTGTAAGAGAACAAAGAACTCACCACTTGCTCCCCTTCAGAAACTGGTAAAGCTAATCCAGAGCCCAAGACAATCTGCATCTTAGGGCTCTTCACACTATCCTCTGACAAACTAGAATCTTTCCTTTGCCTCCCTGGAGGTGACTTCATTAACTCTTTACTCTTATTCCTAGTTCCACCTTTATCATAGTTTCTAGACTTTTTTCTCCTATGATTACCTATCTTCTTCTCAGCCTTCACTTTTGCCTGGTATTTAACTATGTTTTTAGACACAATATCACTCAAATCTAGGTCAGAACCAATAGATTCTGTCGACCCTATTATTAAGTCATCTTCATACAATATCTCTGCTGGGTTTATTGCTATTAATTCAGCCTTTTTATCTTTCAACACGTCAGGTTTTAGTAAACTTTTGGAGGTGGTATTTTTTTTCCTGAACGGTTTCTTTGGTACAGTAATAGTGGGTGCTCCAGTGGTCACCATGTTAATAACATTATTTATATTGGTCATGTCATCAGTCACTATTTCTTCCTGGACAACTGCTGGCACGTCTTCATGGTCCTCTGGTTTGTCAAGGCCGAATGATGGAGTCTCTAAGTTGACACCATATTCAGCTTCAATCAATGCCTGTATCTCTGCTTCAGTCTTTGTTTTCAATGTTTGTGATATCTTGCGTACATTCCTTCCATACTTTGTCTGTAAACAAAAGGTTTTTTCAATGACATTCAATTTGCTAAATTTTGAACCTTTGTGAATCAGGGGAAATAAAAAAATATATGGTCCAAATATTGAACCCTAAGAGAATCCTTAATGTGAGGTGACAGTAAGGATTCCATGTGTAAGAGAGGTGATTTATTTCTATTTATCTAACTGTTTGTCATGTGTTTAAGATGTGTTTTAATCAATTTTCAAGGTTTATTCATACATAAACAAAAAAAAACTTTTTTTCTTTAAGAAACCCTATAGTTTTAGTTACTTCTAGGTTATATAAGTGAATATCATGCTTTCAAGAAACCCATTAGAAACTTATAAAACGGCAGTAGCAGATTGTAAGCACTAAATAAAGTTATTGATACTGTGTATAAAACAAGATATTCTTTCTGCCTTAGGAACATGCACTGTTGCTTTTTTTTTTTTTAGAAAATTGGCATAAATTCTCACCATTTCCTTAATAAGCAGGTCCCTCTCTACTGGGCTCCATGCAGTGTGTATATCACTGTAGTGCTTGTCTGAAGAATTGTTTCCATAAAGCTTCCTTGGAGAGCCTTCTATATACCTGTAAAGTATAAGATTACCTACTTTACCATGAATTTCTAAAACTGTTAAATGTCAAAACAATAAAAATACTAATGTTTGATTATTTTTCAAAGTTAACCCCTCGTCTGTAAGAATGAGACATAATAGCTCTTAGTGATAAGAGACTGCCCATTGTGTCACCCTTTATAAAATTTCTATATTTATGTCTGTAATTTGTATGGTGTACATATTAAAGAGTACTCTATTCTAACAGAAAAAAAATTATTGACTCATTTTAGTGACAGTTGAGCTCTTAGGCAATGTGTAAAGCTGTCAATCAGTAGTTTATTGCTATTATAAAAGTAAAAGTATTTTTGATAAAAGATTTGAATGTGAGCCTGAAAAGTCGGAGCATCTCAGGGTCATTCCATAGAATTTCTGAGTTACATTTTATTTATTTTTTTATGTAAAAAAACTCACCTTTTACTTTGTTTATCGTACCAGTTCGTCTCTGTTGAGTCAAGGAGCCACTGAGGATGCACCGTGTCTTCCCTGTTGGAGCACGAAGGGCTAAAGACAAATACGCAATTTTTACAACACTGTCTAAGTTGAGAAGGTTAAAAACGAAGAATATTGATTTAAAATATGTGACATTTAACATTTTTTAATGTTATAATTTACTAAGTTATATTGGACGCATTAATAACAGGAGAGTTTGTTAGAAACATTGTTTTGTTTGAAGAATTGGTGTCAACAAAACATTGTAAACATAAGCGCTTATCTGTTGCGTAACTAGTTCAAATTACTTAATCTATAATATGTATTTAGGGAATTGATTGTTAGAATAAATTTACTCACATTCCTTGGCTATTTTGAGCAAAACAAGAATTAAAAGAGAAATCTCCTAAAATGTCAATTTCATCGTCGTCCGCCATTTTTTTGTTTTGACAGCCTGCCAGATTTTACCTCAGCAGACTGTATCCCAATGTTGCCAGTACCCTTTTATCAAAAGTAAGAAACATTTGTATGACAAAAGTGGTTAATGCTATAAAGACAAAAGTAACATTTTATTTATTTAGCTCAAAAAATTGTTTTCTTCTTCTTTGTACCAAAATTTTGGATCAGCCGATTAGTCGAAATCCGAAATAAAAAAATACATTTTAAAATAAAATATGTAATTATAATTTAAACACAAAGTTCTAATTAAAAACATACTCGTAATAATTACCACATAGAACTTAGAACCTAGAATACCTATATTTTTTGAATACTCGTGGTAGCTACAAGTGCAAACGGCGAAAGAGATAAAATCTTCGGTACACATCAAGCTATACATAACCAGTATAAGCTGACTTCTGATTGTGCGAAAAACCTATACAAAGCGAGTTTTGTCAAAACTGGAAATGTAAAGCTCGATGCGTCGACGTGTGTCGACGCATCAAGGACGAGGACGTACAGAGGCCACTGTACAGAGGCCAGCACATCAAGCTACCCCAATCTGTCAGATTTGCCCAATTGAATATGAACCTTATTGCTTTGCACTTAAGTTGAAAATCTATCAAAGAAATTTGACAGATTGGGGTAGGTTGACCTGCTGGCGTCTGTACATGTAGCGATATTTTCATAACATCGGTAAGGCTTGCCAACATTAGGTCTGCATCAGTCATTCTTAAAATTTGATTTTTTTTCAACTACGAAATGTAACGTAAAAGTTACATCTTACGTCGTTTAATAACACGGAGGTACCTAATTTAACAGGGCCAAAGGTAACGTAAAATGTTACAAAAGTAACATTCTGGCAGCACTGCTGTATCCTGGGGATTTTACGTTTGCTTTCATTTGACAAAAAGCCAATTGAAGACAAGCTATTGGATCCACAGAGCATGTAACCTTAAAATTGGATATAGTGTTGGGGAGAAATTTTTTTTTGTAAATTATAACAATTCTCACTCTCACATAGTTCAGAAGGTGTGGTGCCTCCACAAACTACTTAGGCCCGTATTACACAGAACGTCACTCAATACTCAAGCATTACTTAAAACTAGATTCAAGCCATTTGATTGGTTGAAACTAGTTTATGTAATGCTTGAGTATTGAGTGACGTTCTGTAATACGGGCCTTAGATTCGTATTACAGAAGCGCAGAGGCGATCGGCAGCGGCGGCGACCTCTCGCGCCCGGCCCTGGTTCAAGCCATGGTCCGGGGCGAGAGGGAGTGGGAGGCAGTCACCTCCTTCTGCGAAGCAGTCATGCTAGCGAAGGAGGTGGCGGGACGGCTGAGGGAGAGAGCCTCACGTCCCAGCCGCCGCGGGAGACGCTCCGGGCGTCGGGAGCCGCGCGACGACTCCCGGCCACCGTAGGCGTGGGCCTGCGGGCGGAGAGTAATGGGTAACTCTCCGTCCGATGGCCCGTGCCGGACGGCGCGTACGTGTTCCACGCGCGCCTCAAAGAGATGTCAGCATAAAGGAAGGGGCCCGTAAGGGCCGAAGCCTGCCGGGCAGCGGGATTGTCCGAAAGGGTTACCGCTACCCCGGAACACAAAGGGCTAAGGAAGGAACACGGGTGGGTTTTAGTCAGTAAGAGTCTGTCACTCCCTTCTGCTCCACCCAGAGCGGGAGGGGTCATTTGATGATTTCCCATCCACAAAAAAAAAGAGTGGTATTACTAACTATACCTCTAGTTAAATGTTTTGATTGAGTATTTTTGTATTTATTATAATTTATTTTTTGTTTTTAATGGCTCCGTTTGGTGAACTTTGGTGTGACGGAGCTTTGACTGTCGTGGATGCGGGTTAAAAAATGAGTGTGGATTTATTTATTAATATGAATATTTACCTACTTAATATATAATTTATAAAAATTCTTCAACAATATGTTTAACCGAGTACGAACTGAATTAATTGTTTAATTATCATACTCAAAATCAGAGTCCGAAAATTCAACCTCCAAGGATTCTTCTGTAGGTATCAGTGGAATCATTATCACTCTTTGTCTGTATTTATTTTCCACATTTATTAAATGGTCCGTCAATTTTTTCAGTCTTTTGCAGTTATATATAAACAAGGTTCTTAGTAGCGTTTCTGTTTCTTTTGCTGGTAGATTAATGTTTTTTTTGCATACGCTTAGCTAAGCTCCATATCAGCTCGACTGCTCGATCGGGTTGAGATCACAGTGGTAATGAAACAGTCTCAATTCTTCATGGCCGTATTGTTTCAAAATCTTCGTCAGCTACTTACGTACAGGGGCCCATATTACAGAACGTCACTCAATACTCAAGCATTACTTAAAGCTAGATTCAAGCCATTTGATTGGTTGAAACTAGTTTTAAGTAATGCTTGAGTATTGAGTGACGTTCTGTAATACGGGACTAAGTTTGTTAACTAAACATAACAATTCGGCCTTTGAGCAATCTTCGTAATTTATTCCGTAGGAAAAGCTAGTAATAAATAATAATAAATACTGACTTTATTTATCTAGTATGAAAAATAAAGACAGTATTGACTGTATTTTGCGTTAATTTGGAATAGCTGATTTAGCTATGGTTTTTTTTTCGTTTATCTATGTAGCATAATAGACGTAAAACCAACCAAGAAATGTGGCTTTATTTAACTAAAAGAATTATACTAACTAGACATTGAATAGCTTACAATAATAATATGACAAAGATGGTAGCGCTGTGACAAACGTCACGTAAAGTCACTGTTACCATAAATACTACATTCAAAAACTTGCCCACGTTGCATATCACCTCATTCTTCCCCGGTTGAGTTTTCACTCCCTTCTCGATGTACAGAGGCCAGCACATCAAGCTACCCCAATCTGTCAGATTTTCCCAATTGAATATGAACCTTATTCCTTTGAGCTAAAGTTGAAAATCTATCAAAGAAATTTGACAGATTCGGGTAGGTTGACCTGCTGGCGTCTGTACCACAAAGTCGCTCAGGTAAGAGGGTGGCTTTCTGGTCCTGTTTGATCTCCGAGGGAGAGCTTCGGTCTGGAGTATCGGAGAAGGCGACGAGCTACGTAGATCCTGTGAATGTCGCGGCGATGATAGCGATGGGGTGATAGTTACGGGTGGAGCTGTAGTGCTATCTTCCATCTCTTCAGAAGCTGATTCAAAGCTATCATCTCCACTGTAGTCAACAGTATTTGGGAACGGTGCCAATTGACGGTTCGATACTGTTGATGTTTCCCCATTGTCACGTCGAATAAGAGAATAGTGAGGATTAGTTTCAAGGAGTTCAGCTTCTTCGACTAGAGGGTCTGTTTTAGATTGTCGGACATTCTTCTTTACCAATATGGGGCCTGGTGTCAGCCAGGACGGCAGTGAGTCTCCATTCGGGGATCTTCTAGGGTATGTAAAAAGTTTTTCATGTGGGGTGGCGTTAGTAGCTGTACATAAAAGAGAACGTACACAGTGCAATGCATCCTTCAGTACCACTTCCCAGTTTTCCACAGATAGTCCCTTTGACCGGAGACTGAGTTGGATAGTTCGCCAGAGAGTCCCGTTTAGACGTTCCACTTGACCATTACCCTGAGGGTTATAAGGTGTCGTTCTTGATGAGGCTATGTTTGCTTTTCTTAGGAATGACTTGAATTCTTCGGACATAAACGATGAGCCTCTATCACTATGAACATAGAGAGGCTGGCCAAAAGTAAGGAAGAGATCTTTCAAGCAGTTGATGACAGTGGCAGATGTCATATCTTTACATGGATATGCAAATGGAAATCTGCTGTACTCGTCAATTATCGTCAATATGTACTTGTTAGAGGTGTTAGACGGCAGTGGCCCCTTGAAGTCTATGTTGATACGTTCAAGAGGGGCCGTAGCTTTGATCAAGTGACCCTTTACTTTGAGGAACCTTGGTTTTATTTCAGCGCAGGTCGGGCACGAGGCTGTTATCTCCTTAACGTCGTTTGCTGAATAGGGCAAGTTTTTGGATCTCACCCAGTGATACATTCTTGTCACGCCCGGGTGACAGAGTGCGTTATGGAGCTCTTTCAGCTTGCTGATATTCATATAGGCACATACGCGGGATAGAGCGTCCGCAGCTGCATTTTCGGAGCCTGGTCTATAAATAATATCATATTTGAAACAAGACAACTCTAATCGCCAACGTAAGATTTTCTCGTTCTTGATTTTACTGTTATGATTCTGATTAAACATGAAGGCTACCGATTGTTGATCCGTAATTAAAAGAAAATGTTTGCCAATTAGGTAGTGTCTCCATTTCTTTAAACTTTCCACTATAGCGCAAGCTTCTTTCTCGATTGAAGATTGTTTGCATTCAGAGTTTGACAAAGTTCGCGAAAAGAATGCTACTGGTCGTCCTCGTTGAGTAAGTGTAGCCGCTAGAGCGAATTCTGAAGCGTCAGTCTCAACTGTGAAAATATCGTCATCATTAATCGCTACTAGAGCCGCCGCCTTGATGTCCTGTTTGAGTTGTTCGAAACACTTGAGAGCCTCGTGTGATAACGGGAAGCTAGTGACGCAGGTGAGTGGTTTTATCTTTTCTGAGAAACGCCCTATCCATTTTGCATAGTGCGCGAACATTCCTAGGACTCGTTTCAGTTCACTTGCTTTAGTTGGTGCGGGAAGGTCTAGCAGAGGCTTTAGCCTTTCAGAATCAGGTCGGACAGTATGATTTTCCACGGTAAAGCCAAGCAGATTGATTTTAGTTTTATTGAAAACGCTTTTTTGTTCATTGAGAGTTAAATTAAACTTCTTAGCGGCGTCCATAAATCGTTTTAGATTGCGCTCGTGATCCTTATCATCCTTGCCGCAAACGGTTACGTCATCTAAGTATGCGTACGTTCCATCTAATTTTTCTTCTGATATTATAAAGTCCAGAGTCCGCTGGAAGGCAGCTACGCCGTTAGTCACTCCAAACGGGATGCGTGTGAATTGATAAAGCTTGCCGATCGCTTCAAACGCTGTATATATCTTCTCATTTTCCAGGATTGGGACCTGATGATATGCAGATTTCAAATCTATCTGACTGAAGACTTTAAATTTTGATACGTTGTTTACAACCGTTTCGATATTTGGCAAGGGGAAGGCATCTAGATCAGTAAATTTATTGATAGTCCTTGAATAATCGATCACGAGCCGTTTACGATGGGTCCCTCCTCCCGCTACGAGGACTTGGGCTCTCCAAGGGGAAATGCTCTTTTCAATTACCCCATCTTCGAGCAACTTTGATACTTCTTCTTGTATGAAGTCAACGTCTGCTTTAGTGTAGCGCCTGCTTCTGACAGCAATCGGTTGGATGTTTGGCGAAAGATTGGTAAATACAGAGGCCGGTGGAACTGAGGCTTGCAGAACATTACAGATTTGTAAGGGCTCGCCGGGACCTCCCAGATTGAAGTGGATGCTTGAATGTTGCTTGAGTAAGTCGTGACCCACGATAACGTCTGCGCAGAGGTTGTCAACTACTAAAAGCGGCGTTTGCTTGTAGGTATGTTGATTCATTTTAATAGTTACGAAACATACCCCTTCAACGAACGAGACTTGGTTAAGAGAGGCGAGATTTACAGTTTGTTTGCACGGTTTCTTGGGCAACTTCATGATGCGAGCCACTTTACTGTTTATAAAACTGACTGAACTACCAGTGTCGACGAGAGCGTCAGCTTTGTATTCGTTTATTGTGATAGGGATTGTTGCACTCCTAAGACTTGAAGGAGAAGCAGCAGAAATAGCCCCGCTGTAAAAGTGGTCATTGCTCGAGTTGGCAAGTTCTTCAGTCCACACAGAGTTTATGTTATGCCCGGATCTGCAAACGTTAGCAAAATGGCCTTTCTTCGAACACTTTTTACAAGTAGCTTTGCTAGCTGGGCACCTTATTCTAGGATGGACATTTCCGCCGCAGAAGAAACAGCGCTTGGCTGATTGTTGTGTTGTGGAGGATGGTGCGACCGAAGCAGTCAGAGGCATTCGAGACGATGAAGTTACAGCCAGATTGTCCGATCCCTTGTCTCGGGAGATTTCAGATACAGCATTTAGATGCGGAGAATTAGTACTGATCGTCTGTGCATCTTTCTCAGCAGTTTCCAAGGTAATGGCTTTATTAAGAGCATCTGTAAGAGCAAGCGTAGAGTTCTCTAGAAGTCGTTCACGAATTTTTTGTGAGAGGAGTCCGGAAATAAGAGCACCACGAATTGCCTGTTCTTCATGTTCTGTCGCGGTGACAGCTTCAAATTTGCAATCTTTAGCAATCAGTCGAAGAGCTCTAGCATATTCGGAAATAGTCTCGTCCGCTCTTTGCTTTCGATTGAACAGAACATGTCGAGCTAGTATCGTGTTTTTTGGTTTGACATAGATGTCTTCTAGAACTTTCATTGATGCATTATAAGTCGTGCAAAACTTGATATGTTTGTAGATCGATGCGGATAAATGGTTGACTAACAGCTTACACTTGATAGAATCTGATATATCTTCAGTTATCTCTTCAGCGAGAAAGCTTTCGAAGGTCGATTTCCAATGCAGCCATTTTTCGTCGGCATCCGCGACATCAGGTTCGACGTCAAACTTGTCGGGTCGGAGATACCTTGACAGTGATGATTTGTCTAGTTTTTCGTCAGACATTTTTAGTTAAATAAATTGTAGCATAATAGACGTAAAACCAACCAAGAAATGTGGCTTTATTTAACTAAAAGAATTATACTAACTAGACATTGAATAGCTTACAATAATAATATGACAAAGATGGTAGCGCTGTGACAAACGTCACGTAAAGTCACTGTTACCATAAATACTACATTCAAAAACTTGCCCACGTTGCATATCACCTCAATCTACAGCAGAGCAAACAGTTCTCAAACTTATTTTATCTACCGCCCTCTTTGAAAATCAATTATTTTTCAGCGCCCCCAATTTTTTTTTACATTACCACATCTTAGAAACCATAATGCTAATAATTATTTAAAGTGTGCTCTAGTCTGGTCTGGAGTAAACTCACATTCTAAACGAGCACTTTTTACAATTAGATTGACTAAGTAGTACGTCACTAATTCAGTCAAATTGACTGTCAACGTCACTGCAGTTCACTGCACTGCCTGAATGCCCGATAACGATAAATTCAGATAGATAATACTGAATACTCCTAGCTAAAGTCAACAAGGTCATATTCTTCAAATAACAACAAAATAAATATTGCGACTGGACGCGACGCAGCACAGTCATCGCCTCAGCGAGTCAGCGGTTACCTATCTACTGTGAGCGGAATCACCGTTAGTTAATGTGTTAGCGACAGAGCCAGGCGCTTGTTGTGCGGTTTGCGGTTTGGTCGGAAACATGAATATCATTCGAAAACTTACCGTCGTCTCAACCCCGGGCATATGTAGGAGTTTCTCCGTTTCCACTACAAAAAATGCGACATATTCGTGAGTACCTACACTAATACTAATTGATTTATTATTTGTGCCGGACACTAATAGCTTGTGAATTTTATATAGTATTTGCTAATCTAATCACAATTCGTGTTTATCAAACTGTACGCTCCCTCCACTTCACTTGATGTTTTTTTAGATGGATATTAGGTGACTTTAAATTTAAAAAATAAGGTCAGTAGGTCGAATAACGTTTTAACTGGAAATAATTTTAAATAACTCAAATACCTACCAATGTTAATTAAAAAAACAACAAAATGATAGCTCCTGAAATATATTTTGGCTCGACTGTTTCTCTCACCTGTTTAAATTTTCACTTTTTTATGCAAGCTTTTTCAATTATATTGTTTTTAAACCTATAATAACTTGAATATCAAAATTACGAACATACTTATTGAAACATTTTAACATATTGGAACATCAAATTTTTTTCATTGTAAGAAAAAATTTACTTGAACTGATCCTTAAATAACTTTATCCAAACAATATTTTTATGTGTACACTTTATTGTACAGACACCAGTATATCAAGCTACTATAATCTGTCAAATTTCTTTAATCGATTTTCAACTTTATCGTTAAATCTTAAGGTTCAAAGTTGATTAGGAAAATTTTACAGTTTCAGCACAGAATACTTAACAGTATTAGTTTCAGGTAGCTTGATATACTGGCATCTGTACACCAAAAAAAATTCCAAACATAATAAATACATCCATCATTACACTGTTTGCACAAATAAATGAATTAATAAATAAATAAAATAAAAAAAAATAATAAACAAATGAATAAATTAATAAATAAGTAAATATTTTTTTAAGCAGATAATATTTTAGTGTTTTTTTTTTTAAATTAAGTACTTTCATGTGTTGTTTGTAAGATAATAAATTGGTTAGGTATGTAATACTAAATTATCATAACAACAACAACAATGATACTCTACCATAACTAAAAACATGTTTGTATATCTTTCTTGAATAAAAGATTACCTAAACAACAAACAAATAAAACTAAAGTATATCTCTTTTTGTATCATTTTCTTTTTGTTTTTGTAAAAACCTAGTCATGATGTATGTTTAATAAATACTGTATAAGAAATAGAGGATATTGTAGAGAAATTAAGCAGTCAATAAGGTATTTATGGTGAAATCAAGAATTACCCTATGTTATTGAAACCTATTTACCTACTTCTTTAATCTATTATTCTTATTTGTATTTACTACTCTTCAAGTCTTTCACATTTCATTCATACACAATCCGTAGTTTACATAATAAAATGTTTAAAAAAAATAAACCATATTTACAGAATTTTAACAAGTAGGTAGGTACTTGTGATATCAGTTTGAATTTATTTTTATATGCTTATCAGCTCTGCTATTAACAACTTGCATAGGGTACTGTTTTGTGATTTATTTTAATGTGGTTGCTTATAATTGGCACACTTGTATTTGTCCCAGTTCATGTTAACATGCATGTAATTAGGTAGCCTCTGTTGAACCCAACTATGTTGGGGTTGGCTTCCAGTCTAACGGGATGCAGCTGAATACTTGTATTTTATATGGAGCGACTGCCTATCTGACCTCCACAACCCAGATACTGGGTAATACAATACCCCTTGGCAAGACAGGTTGTTAGATTTTCGGGCTTCAGACGACCTGTAACGACTGTCAAAGATCTGCGATTGACAGCCGGGACCAACGGATTAACGTGCTTTCCGAGGCACGAAGGGGTCTCCGTATGTAAAGATGGTCACCCATCCAACCGCGGCAAGCGTAGCTTAACCTGATCGATCGACCCTTGCGGCTGATATTACTTACTTACCAATAAATAAAATACAATATGGTATAAACTTTACACTTGGTGCCATAAAGTATAAATACTGAAGTTGATTGTTTCTTAGAAGTGAGAGTATATAATACCTATTAATAGAATGTGTACAGCGGGGCAGTTGTGTAATACATTATCAATGGGAATCGGTTTCATTTTGACAGTTCAACAACATTCATTGCGTTATTTACGTGTAGACCAAACAAACTTTTCGAACTTATGAAGCAATGGATTAGCAATTTGTTTCAAAATGATTCAGATTCCGATTGATAGTGTGTTACGCAATTAGGGTGCTGATTTCCTATATTACTTTGTAGAATTGATCAAGTAGGTATACTTACAAGGAAAATAGGGCTTGTCAACTGAAAAAAATCTAAGTAATTTGTCCGTCAGTTAGAATATCAAAAAATATTTGACCCGTATTTTTTCTTTTGTTACGTAAACCAAAATTGACGAAGATAAGACGCTTTTAAAATTCTCAATACGTCACACCTTGGTATAATTTTTAGTGCGTTCTGACGTCAGGAGCCCCCGCTCCCGAGTTTTGATGCGTTTTATCTTTGTCAATATTCATAAACTTACAAAAAAAAAATAAAAAATACGTGTCCATTATTTTTCAATACTCTTAACTGACGGACTAAATAGATTTTCAAATCATTGATGGTGGAAACTAGCCTATTTAATGAACATATTACCACTTAGCTCTACTATTCAAAGACACATACATCTGAAAGACTGTTTGTTAATTATATCATATTTTTTGTCATTATCAGCCTACGGCATGGGCAGTCCACGGCAGGGCATAGGCCTCTTCAATAACTTGATATTTAACTTGATCCTCAGCTATCATTCATATAGCTGCCACCATTTCAGTCATCATCATTTTTCCAATTTATTTGCGAATAGCGCGACATGTCTTTTTCTTCCATACTTCCCTACTAGCTGCGCCCCGCGGTTTCACCCGCGTAAGTTTCGATCCCGTGGGAATATCGGGATAAAAAGTATCCTATGTGTTATTCTGATGTATAAACTATATTACCGTAAAGTTTCATCAAAATTCGTTCAGTAGTTTTTGCGTGAAAGAGTAACAAACATCCATCCTCACAAACTTTCGCATATACATATAATATTATTATAGTAGGATAGTACGATTAGTCGTCGAGGGGCCCGTGGCTAAATAATAACAGCCACACAGGTCGAGCGTTGGTCTGTGGATGGGTGACCATCTTTACACATCGAGACCCCTCCGTGCCTCGGATAACACGTAAGCCATTGGTCCCGACCACGGGTCCCGACTGTCATTTGTGGATCTTTGACAGTCGTTACGGGTAGTCAGAAGCCCGAAAGTCTGACAACCAGTCTTACCAAGGGGTATCGTATTACCCAGTAACTGGGTTATGGAGGTCAGATAGGCAGTCGCTCAATGTAAAATAGTGGTATTCAGCTGTATCCGGTCAGATTGGAAGCCGACCTCAACATAGTTGGGAAAAGGCTAGGCAGATGATGGCTTCCCTATTAGTTGTCATCTCGGTAGTTACCTCTTCTCTTACCATATCATCATTCACACAGACCATCCATTGTTTCTTTGGTCTTCCCCTACTCTTAAAGCCATTGATATTCACACCATATTTCAGTATTTTCATATAAAATTTATTTCCAGATGTAAACTATTGGTGGTGGGAGGAGGCTCGGGAGGATGCACGATGGCTGCTAAGTTTGCGAGGAGGCTGCCGAAAGATTCTGTGATAGTCCTTGAGCCAAGCAAGGTAAAGAATTTTTAAATTATGTATTATAAAAAATGTTACCTATCCTTGGAATTTAAATATAAATCACTCTGGATGAGCAGTGGGTGGCCCAGTGGTATCGGCCCCGACTTACGAGCTGTAGGTCGTTGGTTCAAACCCAGGCAGGCAGGCACTGCTCTCAAAACGGTGAAGGAAAACATCGTGAGGAAACCGGCTTGTCCTAGAACCAAAAATTCGAAGACATGTGACATCTACCGACCCGCAATGAGCCCGCGTGTAGTAGTTTACCTCCTCGAAGAGAGGAGGCTTGTGTTCCCAGCAGAGGAGCATCATAGGTTGATAATGCGCTCATCTTGCCCATACTATCGACATCGATATATAGAATCGATCAACACCGAGTTCGTTGTTATTGTGCTATATCTAAATTTTAACGTAAATGTTATTTTTAATAAAATCAATCAGACGTCGATAATGCCTTATTTACGCTGATCTCTCGCTCGCTGATATCGATTATATCATCGACAGACTAACATTGTCGCTCGACGTGTTTTATAAGCCACATTCGATCGATCGGTCCTGAGCGGTAGGTACAGCTTATGAATGAAACCTCTGACCGGTTTATCTTTCGAATGAAAAGCATGAACGCCTTGGAATCCTGGAGCCCCGATTGGATTATTGTATAACTAGCGACCCGCCCCGGCTTCGCGCGGGTGCAACCGTGCAATGCTGATACTAAATACACTACATTAGGTATACATATAAACCTTCCTCTTCAATCACTCTATCTAATAAAAAAAACCGCATCAAAATCCGTTGCGACAGAGAAAGCGACTTTGTTTTATACTATGCAGTGATAATAGCTTACGGGCTGTAGACCGAAAGTCTCTGAGCTGCAAGATTTAATGGGTATCTACATAATACGGGCTGGTGTCCGCAAATTTGCGTGGGTGCGAAATCGATTATTCAATCTACTCCAGCTTCTCAAGGAAGGCCAGCAACGGCTTGGTGTAACTGACAATCTCACGTAGGGTACCTGGGTTATCGAAGTACTTTGCCCCGTACGTGGCGATCACCGGAATTATCATCTGAATTTAGAAGCACATGAGCTGCTGTCTCGTCGTCCTCCATGCAGGCCCTGCACAGCGGTCTGTCCGACTTCTATGACAAAGAGGTGTTTATTAAATGTCCCGTGGCCAGTTAAAACCGCTTTTACTGTACGCAGCTGTTGCTTAATTAGTCTTGAGTAACTGTTTCGTGAGGCGGCCATCAATTGTAGGGAGTGCTTCCTTGCTTAGTTTGTGATGTCGGTCTCAGGTGCGTTTCCTTACCAGAGTGCGTAAGTACCAGAAAGGGAGTGGTGCGTTGTGCTCAGGTCTCATTGTTGCCATGCTCGACCCCCTTCTGGCAAGTTCGTCGGCTAGATCGTTACCTAGCGAACCGCTGTGTCCTTGGATCCATTGAATGGTTATCTTATTGAAGCTACCCACCTGGTTTAGGCGCTGGTGGCTGCAAGATCTAACATTCAGCGGAAAACTGGCGCACTTATGTTTTATATTCTTATGCTATGTTGTAATACAGCTAGAATAATGACTGTAAGTAGGTACATACATTCGTAATTTACACGGGTAAATTATTGTAAAGAAGGTTCGACAAATAACGATACGTTTCTTTTAAGACCGTGAATCCCCTCGCTCATCGCCAAGTGGTCACATTCATCGTAGCCAGAGCAAACAATGGGTATTAAATATGCTTTTAATAAATGAATATTATAAAGCTGAAGAGTTTGTTTGTTTGTTTGTTTGAACGCGCTAATCTCAGGAACTACTGGTCGGATTTGAAAAACTCTTTCAGTGTTAGATAGCCCATTCATCGAGGAAGGCTATAGGCTATATATCATCACGCTAAAACAAAAAGGAGCGGAGCACCAATGAAGAATGTTTCAAAATCGGTGGATTTTTTTTCCTATTGAGAGCTTCCGCTGCGTGCGCTGCGTAAACGGTTAAAGTTTCGCAAAAATCATATATGACAGAATTGTTCCCCTTTAAAAGCTTTAAAATAAAGTCCGCGACAGCATATGTCTATCTTTTAAGGTTAGCTCTTATAACCTCTTTTATGCTAACCAAATTTGTTCTAAAATAATGCATTATTTGCGAAGGTGTTTTTATAAACATGGTATTAATCCTTATCCAAATAAATACGTTATTCATCACATGTATTTAATTTTGAACAAAATTGCCTCTGACATTATTTGATTTCAATGTATATCTTAGGAGATATCATAGTTTTAAAATAACTAATAATAAAGCTGAAGAGTTTGTGTGTTTGAAACACGGTTTGAAAGCTCCAAATCTCTGGAAGTATTGGTCACATATATAAAAATATTTTTGCGTTTGATAGCCCAGTTCTTGAGGAAGGCTATATTCTATTAAACTTGACGCTAGGACCCTTAGGAGTTCAGCAAAAAGAAAAAAAGTCTGAAGTTTTCGCGAAAACGAAGTAATAGCGCAGGCCGGCGACACGTTGCGACGGGGTGGATCGGGGAAACAAAAAAAAATTTACGCGGACGAAGTCGCGCGCAGAAGCTAGTAGCTAGTATATGTACACATATTCTCTTATTAATCACCAAGCATGGCTTCAGTGTCATTCTATGAAACATATGTCTTTATAAGTATTTAGAGTACACCTCATAGCTATGTTAATTAATAATAATAAGTAATATAACCATTCATAGTATATGAGACAGGAAAACCACAATATTGTGGTCTGTCTGGAGTCTGGGCAATATTCATGTATTCCTGTTTCAAAAGAAAGGTACTTCCTGTAGGCAAAATAACAGTAATATGTAATTTATGAGATTAAATTAAGAGGAAGGAAGTGTGAACACCTGAATATTAACCACAGGAGGATAACTTTGTTTAATATTTCTGCGAATTGTGGTGATGACTCTCAGATTAATAATATGATTGATATTATGACTGACGTGCTCATTAGTCTCCCACGTCCCTTGCATACTCTCGTCGCACTCTTGGATGCCAAGTCGGGGCGATGTGTTCGCGGACAAATGGAAAACGATCTTGTCAGTATTTTTGGAGTACTGTCAAAATATTACGAAATGATCAAGTATGTCCTTACCTACTGTAATGGGCGTATAGCCATTTTTTGTTACAGTAAAAAAAAAAATAACAGGTAGGTAGGTAATCATTATTTTTTTCCGGTTAGTTTGTTTTGGTTTATGGGAAAACCAGTTTCGGCCTTCGGCGTCCAAACTTTTACTTTTTTACATACCGAGGCCAGCGGCTGTCATTCTTGGATCTTTAACACTCGTTACGGGTCATCAGAAGCCCGAAAGTCTGACAACCAGTCTTACCAAGGGGTATCGTACCTACCTACGTGTTACCCAGTAACTAGATTGTGGAGGTCAGATAGGCAGTCGATCCATGTAAAATACTGGTATTCAGTTGCATCAGGTTAGACAGGAATCCGACCCCAACTTAATTGGAAAAAGGCTAGGCATCCAACTTCCTACTAATATTATAAACGCGAAAGTTTGTGAGGATGGATGGATGGATGTTTGTTACTCTTTCACGCAAAAACTACTGAACGGATTTTGATGAAACTTTACAGTAATATAGTTTATACATCAGAATAACACATAGGATACTTTTTATCCCGATATTCCCACGGGATCAAAACTTACGCGGGTGAAACCGCGGGGCGCAGCTAGTCATCAATATAAAAACTATCGTATGTGCTGGTTGTAAACTGTCTGTGTGCCTAGCAAAATTGGTCCAGCGTGAAGCAGTAACAACACTCACAAACTTTCGCTTTTCGTTTATAATATTAGTGTGATTCTTAGACCTCGGAATTTACATGTGTTTACTTGCGTTGGCTGTCATAGTATATGCTCATATTTGTGTTTGAACGTTGGCTAAACATCGTTAATTTTGTCTTTTCTTTCAATATTTATTTTTAGATTATTATTATCCACCTCTATTAGTGATTGGTTTTGTCTTGTCGCCAAAATGTTGTTAAAGGCTTTCTCTATCTCGCACGGATGTGTTACTTTTTTATTAAAACGAATAATAAAATTAAAACGAATGAACGAAGATGAATATAGCTAATAAAAACTCAATTGCAAGCAATTGAGTTTGCATACTTACGGTGGCCGCCATTTTGAAAATAAAAATCGTTGGCAGTCGAAAATCGTTGCTACGGACCTCGTTCTTAACCGACCCTAATAGGTATGCGTTCAGCAATGTATACGAGTACACATTGCACAAACATTAGTTGTTTTAGCATAGGTAATGTAGGTATGCCTATTAGTAAGTACACATGTTAAGTATTCATAGCTTACTCTATTGGATAACAAGTGTAGGTAATAACACTGGTTTCCTTAAGTTCTTAATTATTTAATGATAAATGATTTTATTTCTAATGATTTTATTTGTATTCCCAGGCTGTTGTTTTTAAAAACGAAAGCATAAAGTTATTTATAAAACATTTCAGATTATCTTCTGCCTGGCTGAGATGGATTGGAATGAGTTATAAACAAAACTTGCCCATGATTTTAGTAATAATTGACTTCTCTACTTCAAACAAAACAAAAAGTAGTCGTAGTTAGCAGCCTGGGTCTCTGTTGCTGTACGAAGCTCCAATAAATACCTACTCATTTTATATTTTGTTTAGAATTGTTTTGATACCTACTTATTTTGATCAAAATTGTTATTTTATTCAAAATTGTTATTTTATTCAAAATTGTTATTTTGTTCAAAATTGTTATTTTAATTTTATCCATAATTGTTATTTTATTCAAAATTGTTTTTTTGTTCATAATTGTTATATTATTCAAAATTGTTATTTTTTCCCCAGGAACATTACTACCAGCCACTATGGACCTTAGTAGGTGCTGGAGTTGGTACAGTCAACGACACTCGACGAACAGAGGCAAGCGTTCTCCCTAAGCGCGCTAAATGGATCCGGGATAAGGCGACCTGTCTCCAGCCTGACCACAATAAGGTGACGACAAAAGAAGGGCATGAGATTAAGTACGAGTACCTCATCATAGCGGTTGGATTAGAGAATGATTATAAGAAGGTAAGGAGTTGTTTTGAGTATGCATTATTTTCTCGTATCGTTAGGAACTACCTAGAATATCTTGTACAACTACGTGTAGTAAAAATTAGCGAGCTAGCGAGATGATAGTGGAACTGACTGCGCTAATTTCATAAGTGTACATACACGCGCGAAATGCGTCAACGACAGTTGCCTCTGCTGTTGACGCGTGTCGCTCGTGTGTATGAGCACTAAGCTGGCCCCGATTCTGTTGTTCACAAACTAAACTAAATTTAAGTTCAGTGCATCTTTTTCTTTCTATTTCAATATGAAAAGGACAGAAGATAAATATTAGTAAAAAAATTGACGTAATTTTAGTAGCCAATTTTTTAATCACGTCTAACCTTGTCTATGGATTATCTAATTTGACGGACGGGACTAAACTAATATATATCTTCTGTCCTTTTCATATTGACATAGAAAGAAAAAGATGCACTGAACTTAAATTTAGTTTAGTTTGTGGACAACAGAATCGGGAGCGCTGGATGTACAATCGACCACACGTCAGTGGTAACACTTTGACCTTGAGCTGACTTAGTGTTGTACAGTGTATCAATAGAATACGAGGCCACCTTAACTCCCTGCCAGGGTCGCGGGTTGTTCGAAAGAGATACCGTGGCCCCCTGGCACAGGCAACTGAAGGAACACGAGTGGGTTTTAGTCAGTAAAAGTCTGACACGCCCTCCCGCTCCGCCCAGAGCGGGAGAAGTTATTTGATAACTTCCCAACCTCAAAAAAAAAGGTCACCTTTATTCGTGTTGTTACCACTGATGTATGTACAGTCAGCAAAGGAGATAAGTATGCAGGGTTGTCGAATATAGTTGAAGTTTAGTAAGAAACCGATTGATGTTTCGAATAAAATTTAATTTAATTAATAGAAAACATGCAGTTTCATTTATAAAACTATATTCGACGACCCTGCATACTTATCTCCTTTGCTGACTGTACCACCATACCATGCGTAAGATCTCCCTACTGTGTCTTAACTTTCCTGTTCTCTCCAGGTACCAGGTCTGTACGAGGCGTTACATGACAAAACGAGTACTGTATCATCGATATTTGACGCGCAATTCTGTGAGAAGACCTTCCAAAACATGAAGCAACACAAGAAAGGCAACGTGATCTTCACTTACCCGGACACGATGATCAAATGCCCCGGAGCGCCGCAGAAGATCGCGTATCTGGCGGACTCTTATTTTAATAAGGTATGTTTTTGGAACGAAGTTCTTTAACGCGACTTGCGGTGGGAGTAACCTGGAGGAATCATCGCGTAACGAAAAAAACGTTATGCTCTCTTCATGCGAGTTTCTCTCGAGAGACAGAGATATAGTTTTCATGGTTTTCGAGGGTTCTAAAGCCGATAGGGAAGTAAATCACATTTTTTTTCTTTTTTATTTGATGGTAAACATTGGCCTGATGTTGCATGTGGCCACAATCTTCTCGGAATACCAGCCCAGAGACAATGTCTCCTGCGCTTGTAATTACACTGACACCCTTCAAACCGTAACACATCAACGCTGATTGACGGCAGAATTAAAGAGCTATTATAACATAGTATAAGATTTAATAGAAGACGTACTGATCGGAGTCTTGATTCCTTTATAAACCTTTTTACCGCTTACGTCGGATTAATCCGACAAATATTTTCGTGTCCATTTCGCCAGGGTCGTATATTTACCACCAAATACCACAGCTCGTTTACTTTGTTTTTTTTATTAATTACTCTGTATTCTATCAATTTATTCGAAAAATACATGAATATTTTTCGAATCACTGTGCCGGGGGCTGGGGGCGCGCATCCCACTTAACAATAAAAGTCTAATATACCGGGATTTACCTGGCAGATACTTTTGTTTCCGAACCTAATGTTATTGAGCTGTGCACCGCTTGTTTCCATAAGAGGTCATCGAAAACAAATAGCAACTTATTGAAGAGTCTAACTATGTTGTTTGTTAAACACTCACATTCATTGATGGATGACCAATGGATGCATAGTCATGCGGTTTTTGTTTTTTTTTTACTTTGTCCGCGTGTTTGAATGCAGATTATGTTTTGTCTCACCTGATTTCAAGCGGTAAAATGCAAGGTCGCGCCCGTGACTTCTGTCTAGGACGTGTCTTGTGGCTGTGCTGTGTTATTGTATATATAGTATTGTGTACGTCACAGAATTTAGTTATAAAGTCTTAATAGCACCCATAGTTAACCCTAACCCTAAAGAGTGGAACTCCTTGGATTCTTTTCTTTACCAAAGAGTTTAAAAAAAAAAATACGTCATGAACTGAATACTTCGAGTAAATAGGTGTATTCTAGGTATGCGTGCTCTATCGCTTACCATCACATAGGTAGTGGTGAAAGAGCGAGCTTAGAACCATTTTTTTAGCCCATATTGTCTCACTACGGCCATACCCAAAACCATCCAGGTATTCCTTTCCAGTGCTAGCTCAAACCAGTCCACACGAAACTCCCCATCACTTTCTTTGAAAACTATATAAATTTTTACAAATCCCTTATGCGCAAAATTCTACGCTTATAATATAACCTTTGCGCCTATCAGGTCATATTTTTGGACGTTTGACCATCCTGTGAACATTTTATCAATTAACAAAATGATGCAATCGTCTATGGTCTAAAAATAGAACGCGCGCAAGATTTGTAACAATTATGTGAGTTATGAAGAGATTTTTCCTCCTGTTTTCAATGAAAATCATTTTATGAATGGGGCTCTGGACTCGTTAATAGTATAACTGTCACATGTAATTGTTTCACAAGAGGATAAATGTTAATTTTCTCCATCTAATAGTATGTGATTCATTCTTAGAATTGTTGATATTGTTGATATCAACAATTCCGATCGCAGTACAAAAGAAGGTACCTACCTATAAAAAAGGCTATGGGGAAGAGCTTTGCCTAGCTGTGAGCTAAAAAAAGATAAGGTTGCCAAAAAAAAAAAATTCTATAACATTTTTTTTTTCAAATTTATTTACAATTATCTTATTAAGAATACTTAATTAAGCTTAGCTAGGAAGACATATCTGAAATCCAAGAAATATCACTCTTATTATTATCACAAAAATAGAATAAGTGGTCATGGACAGACATACAATGAGACGTTGCGTTTTAAATTTACTTATTATCATTATGTAAGATAGAAGGAAGAAAAACGTAATTAGGTATGAGCATATTGACAAAAACACAAATCGGCAAGTCATTCTGTTAGTAACTTGAAATAAATACAAGACTAGCATCACTATTATAAATAGAAACATTAACCATGTATGTGGATGTGGATAAGCGATTAACATTTTGCCCGAACTCAAACTCAAAGCATTTATTTCAATTCAACCATTTACAGGCACTTTTGAATTGTCAAAGAATAGGTCAGTTGAACAGAAAGTTGAAGCTAGTTGCCCATACCAAAACGTAGATATACCTTTAAGGAGTTTCTTGCCCGTTCTTCTCCATATGGATATATGGAGAAGAAAGGGCAAGCAACTCCAAGGGCATTCTTTTAAATCAAGATATTACAAAATCTTGGATACATTATTCTTCTTGCTTCTACATATTTATGTGAGAACAATGTAAAAAAATTACGAACGAAGACCGTATCTTGGTCTCCACCCTCTAAAGTAAAAGTGCGCAGTGCTGCACACCCCTACCCTATTTCAAGTTAAACAAATATCAACTTTATATCAATGATTATCAAGTTGATTTCAGAGCGACTAGCACTATTCAAAAAGTTACAAGAATGTTTGAAGTTGTAGCGTAACCTGAACTTTATTGTGTAGGAATTAAAGTTACTTTTCCATTAATTCATATTTGCTTACATTTTTGGAAAACAAATCGCGAACGCAGATTACAGTCGCACGGTCGCAAGTCGATCATAGTTCTTCAGAAATAGTAATGAAAGCTTCATTGATGAGCGGAAGATTATATTCCTAGAAATATTAATTCTTACTACTGTCATTGCATGATAGCAGATTTCCAAATATTGTCTGTATTCGTGGATGCACTTTAACAGTTATTGTTAAAACTCTTACATTTATAGCCGATTACTATACAATGCACGTAAAGTGACGTCTATATTTTATTATTCCTATTGTGTATGTGAATTACTGCTACGTCTCATTTATTGCACATTGTACAAACTAATCTCAAGCCATTCTTAATTTTGCCAAAGATCTAAACAACAATGGCCGCTCGAAATTTAGTATGTTTTTAATTTGGTTTAGTGGTGTGGTTGTATGAATTTTAAGTTCAGGGGTAATCGATGTTACAATAATAAATTATATTATTTCCGCTTTCGCGCATAGAGTAGTTTAGAAAGAGTAGAGTAAATTATTTGAATTTTGATAATCTTCGTTTGTATTTTTATGAAAAATGTATCCAAATTAGTAGTTTTATTGATAGATCACTATAATCTATTTTATGTAAAAACTTTTATTATGTTACATCCATTGATATATATGTTACACTAGATTAGCAATTACCGCACCAAGGCGTTGCCACTAGGCTGATGGCCACAGCCATCAGCGTAGCTAACGTCAGTTCAGTGCTCTGTGTGACGCCAACCGAAGTCAACCGAGTGACATGCGACTAAAAATATCGCGAAAGAGTGCGATTCAAGATCACAAAAACATAATAAATTAACCGGAATTACTTCCCACACGTAAATTGATTGTCTCTGTGTTTATATAAACGTAAAAACGCAATAAAATGTAGAATTTTGTAAATTAGGTTCAGTGTTACCACTAAAAACTTAGTTTTAGTTTCCCACATTAGTGGGAGTTTTTAATTTATGGAATAAGTGATTTTAAATATTTTTTAATAATAACAACGTAGCAGGGTGCCTAAAGATGCAGCACACCGTGAAAAATGGGTGGAAATAATCCGATTACTGAGAAAAGAGACTGACTGGATACCTACTAAATCATTCAATTTCATTAATAATAAAGAAAAAATATTCAAAAAGAAAATGTCTTAGTTATTTTCATTATTTATAAACTTCTATTACACATCCAATAAGTCATACATAATTCAAATATTTAAAAAATAATTTAACTTAACCTAAAACGCTTTTTATGGCTTAAAATGTTGGGTAAAATTTCGCATGGGTAGGCAACCCCATCCCGTCATTGCATGTTTATAATGCGGTCTTTGTCTAATCTAAGCGACGGTATTATTCTTACGACGTGTGTAAGTGAGACAGATATATGTTTACTTTTAAATGTTTAGTGGTTTCAAAGCTACGTCGTCGCGTTTATAAAGTGGCTACACTTTTTTGACACATTTTATTGAGGTTTGCTTCTCTAGTTATATAGCTCAATGGTTACATCACATCAACTAGTTCATCAATGACAAAAATAAATTTGGACGAGACAAAATGAATGTCAGTTGTTTGACGTTTTCTATGGATTCAAAAATCTATAAAAGAATTAATCTTGTCTTTAACGATTTATAAAAAGTAAAATTAAACTCTTTCCGTAGACGAACGTCCGCTCAGAAACGAACATGATCTACAATACATGCCTGCCCGTGATATTCGGAGTTCCGAAGTATGCCGAAGCGTTGCTGAAGATTGTCAAACGGAAGAACATCAACGTCAACTACAAGACGGTGTTGAAGGAAGTTCGGCACGAGAAGAAAGAAGCAGTCTTCTTTAATACAGATGATAAGTCTAAGGTAAGAATCGTAGACAGAGAATGTGCAATAAATAAATAAAATAATGCAAGAACCACAGATATAGATACACCTAGATAACGCAAGAGCAACTACTTCGCGTGCCAAAAATCGCACCAACTTACGTTCAAAAATCGTAAGCCGCCACTTTCGCGTCCAGTCCTGTGTACTGCTAGGTTAGGCTAGGTGAGCGTGAGTGAGAAAGAGCGCTTGTGACGTCATAGTAGCTAGTCAAAAAAAAGGTACACTTGGTTTTCATACAGAACGTGATACTTGCGTTATCTAGGTCTATCTATATCTGTGGCAAGAACAAAACAACAATGTGCAATAGTCACGTCACTAAATAACAATCGCTAAAGTATAAGGTTCAAAGTTGATTGGGAAAATTTGACAGTTTCGGATAGCTTGATGTGCTGGCGTCTGTACCTGCCACTCTTTATAGGGTCTGTGTAGTGAAATCTGGACTCATGATCAGTGTACCTACCCTAATTGCGTAACATATTATCGATCTCAATCTGAATCATTTTGAAGGATATTGTTAATCCATTGCTTCATATGTACGAAAAATGTATCTGCTCAACAACGTAAATAAAGCAATGAATGTTGTTGACCTGTCAAAATGAAACCCATTGCTACTGATATTAGTGTGTTACTCAATTACCCCGCTGAAATCTATTCTATACTTAGAAACTTGCAGAAAAAAGGGTATAATAACTTAAAAGTAAAATGTGGTGTTTAAGAGGAAATGCGGCCGGAGATTTTTGAAAAAGCCTAAGTAAAAAGTCATAATTCGAGGTTTGGCTCTCGTTTATTTCCTCCTCCAATATTGGACCAATTTTAAAAATATTTCATAAACTGAATAAAACGGATTTAAACTGTGTCCCTCTTGTTTTTTTTTCATAAATAGTTGTCAAATTTGTACACTAGGCCTCTGTTGACAGCGATTTGAATCGGCATTTTTTGAGGGTTCTCGTGCTCATAAAAACAATGTATCATCAAAAAGGAAAACATTGAATACAAGCAGTTTATATTTAAGTATTATTCTGTAAAAATCATTGCTTTATGGTAATTAACCAGAAAGAAAACAAGCGAGAGCGTTTTTAAGGAGAAAATATCACCCTCATATAAAACATTTAACAAATAAATAAGTATGATTTACCGGAGTTAAATCAAAACCTAGTGGGACTCATGCGGATATTCCAAATGAATAAGTGAAAAGGAAACTACTTTGCCTGTTGTTTATAATGAGCAAAGTAATTTCCTTTTCACCACAACATAATTATTTATGAATAATTTAATTATAAATAAGGTATTGTATGTAATATCGCAACAAGTTACAACTCAGACCACCCAGAACCAATTACGGGAGGTAAAACATTTTATATGAAGGAGCAGTGTTATATAATAAACTCCCAGATGATATGATTAATGTAAAAAGTACAAATATCTTTAAAAAAATGTTAAAAACGTACGTATCTAAAATTTTGTAATTAACCATGTGTAGTTACTTAAATATAGAACCATATATATATTTTGTTATCGCTCTTATTTTATATACTAGCTTTTGCCCGCGACTTCGTCCGCGTGGGTTTCGTACTTTCCTCAAATAAATTTAAACTACCTATGTTTCAAATAAACTATCCTCCCTTTTCATCACGACAGGGCTTGTTTTTATTAAAAAAGCATTTGATACGTTTCCATTTTTATGACGTAAGGATTATTTATACACATTTTCATGTTAATGGAAGTTGGAGTTTCTACTCCTTAAACTTTATTACCCTTTTCCACCCCAGTAGGAATCGAATAAGTAAAACCCTAAAACTACTAATTTTTTATTTTAAGTAAGTAGTAAAACCCTAAAAGTGACAATCTTTATTATTTACTAAGGCAAATGTTGAAAAGTTTCAAGTTTGTTAACCAAAGGAATAAGACCGCCTTTTCACCTTCACAGTTTTTATCCCCATATGTGCGAAATATTGAAAACACGTTTGGGACGTTTCCATATCTTGACTCAAAGATTATTTATACCAATTTCCTATTGAATCAAGCCACGCCATAAAATACTCCTTTTTGAAATGGACTACTACCCCCCTTCACCCCGTTAGGGTTAGATTTTTGAAAAATACAGTTACACTTTATTATTTGTTTTGGTCATAAGTATACATACTGAGTTTCGGGTTTATATTATTGGACCACGCGATAAAATTCTTCCATACAAACTGATACCCTCAATCTCCCTTTAGAGCAGAAAAACATAAAATGCCAAACTATAATATACTTAGATAAGTATTTATGTCAAATTTTAAGCTTAAATTTATTCATACCATTTTGTTGGAGTAAATCAAGCTACGCACTATAATACCGGCCTTAATAATCGAATTACCACTTTTTTAACCGTCAGGGGTCTACTTTGGGCAGCGGGATTGTCCGAAAGGGTTACCGCTGCCCCGGAACATAAAGGGCTAAGGAAGGAACACGGATGCGTTTTAGCCAGTAAGAGTCTGACACTCCCTTCTGCTCCACCCAGAGCGGGAGGGATCATAAAGGGCTAAGGAAGGAACACGGATGCGTTTTAGCCAGTAAGAGTCTGACACTCCCTTCTGCTCCACCCAGAGCGGGAGGGATCATTTGATGATTTCCCATCCTCAAAAAAAAGGGGTCTACTTTCGAAAGACCCATTTCTTATTACTTACTTAGGCAAATATTTCTTCCAAGTTTTAAGTTTATTAACCAAATGAATAAGATTTTTCATATGTATAAAGTTTTCCCCACTTTTCACAGGAGGAATTTTGAAAAAATCGTTTGGAGACACAGATTATTTATACCAATTTTTGAGTTAATTAAGCCAGGCAGTAAAATTTGCCCTGTAAAATTAACTACCCCTTTTCTCCCCGTTAGGGGTAGATTTTCGAAAAACCCTGATACACGTAATTCTTTATTTTTGGTATTAAGTATATTATATATTTACATTCATATGTAGTTCGGCAATGACAGGCCAGATTTTAAACCCGAAGAATTGCGCGGTCGATAATATAGTTCATTTTGCCTTTTATTTACGAAATGAAGTTATTGTTTATTTATAAAATAAAATTGCGGGTAATTAAATAAAAATCTTTGTTGGTTCTGTTTTTCGTTTTGAGGTACGGAACCCTAAAAATGCTACAACTTTTAAAATATTTATAAATATTGAGTTTTGAGTTAATCGGACCGCGCGTTAAAATTCTTCCACACAAATTTTGACACCCCCCAATCCCCTGTTAGGGGGTAGTTTAAAAAAACAACAAATGCCAAACTTTATAATTTACTTAGATAAGTATTCGTGCCAAGTTTCAAGTTTATTAACCCAAGGAATAAGATTTTTCATATAAGCTGTATCCCCACTTTTCACCACCACAGGGGTGGAATTTTGAAAAATCGTTTGGAATGTGTTCATTACTTGACTCACAGATTATTTATACCAATTTTCGAGTTAATTAAGCCAGGCAGTAAAATTTGCCCTGTAAAATTAACTACCCCTTTTCTCCCCGTTAGGGGTAGATTTTCGAAAAACCCTGATACACGTAATTCTTTATTTTTGGTATTAAGACGCTGAGAACCAATATTGAGCTCCGATGTTTAGGTATTTTTAGCCACGCCCACTATTTCTCCGATATCCTAGCGCCATTCTTAAAAGGATGTGATACAGCGAACTACCAAGGATGAAACAAAGTGACGCGGTCAATAATAATTACCAATGAACCAATAGAGGGCGCTCTTATATATTTATTGTTCTGTATGAAGTGCTAAAATCAAATTAGACAAGGCGATTAAAAAAACAAATGAATATTTTTACCCCTTTTTTAAAAATATTTTAAGTATTTACACTGATTTTTTTTAACTATTTACACTGAATTAGACGCTGACAAGAACCAAATAGGCTTGTCTCAAACCATTTTTTAGCCAAATCTATACAGTTTGTGACGGCGAAAAAAATATATGTTAATCTTGAACATATTTCTGAGAACCCTGTTGTATTCAAAACAGGTTTTTGAAAAGTTTTCTCGATACAATAAAATGGTAAACTAACCTCTTAAAATGATCTTTTAACAAAAATATCTCTATTAATTATCGACGTACATTGGTAAAATTTATAACAATAACGTATCATATTTAAATACAGAACTTGGTTGTTTTTTATTTTTGACTACTCAACCTATTTTTAAGTAATTAATTATTTTTTGGTTTGTATAAAGTTACGAGCGTCGCGTCATCGCGCTTCTCTTTCTTATGTATGCAATCCGACAGTGATCGCATAGACGTGCGGCTAGACGGATGTATGTCGCTTTGCCCCGCTATCCGTTCATTTAATATTTTGTGTAAAAAGCAAAAAAGCGCTTCTATAATAATAAACAAAAACATCTCATGGAAGTAGTAAAGTCAGTAATTTTTGTAATGTAATATCACAGTATAATTATATACAGTATTGTAACTCGGCCGTATCTTGGACATAAATGCCTACAGCCGCGCGGTACGTAAACATGCGATAGGGCTGCCCGCCTCCAGCATTTGAATTACATTTGCCTACTTTGCGTTTCCATTTAGTTTTGTGATTGTAATATACTTTATTTTATATAAAAAAATAAAATAAGTACTTTGTGAATTGAATAGGAAGTGTTCAACAAAAATGCATGTTGTTTTTTGATTGGTAGATTTAATTAAAAAACCATGTTTATGTTTGAATAAAAATCGGTCTTATAAATTTGCGACCGAAAAATATTTGCGCCTTGACTGAGACGTACGAAACGCTTTATTATCAAATTTTAAAGTATAAAAAATCCGCATTCTAATATAAAGCTTAATTAAAAATTGTTTTGGGAAACATGGACAAGGTGGGGAACTCCAATCTTTACAAACTTCAACACCTACCTACTCAACTACAATGCAAGAAACAGCTGACGAGTAATTTTAATAACTTTTTATCTCAGCTTATTAACGTCTCTATAAATCAACTCGCAACAACTCAAAACGAAAATTCTTTGGTCACCAATGCCAAGCTGAACAGCTGGCTACGAATGTTTAATCACAACCCTCTCAAACATCTAAATATTCTGTGAATATCTCATGAGTCTAGCTGTTGTTGTCGTTATTAATACCGAGAAAAAAAAAACGGTTTTTTGTGGTATAATTGTTGTTATAGCAGCAGCAGAAATACTTAATCTGAGAAAATTTCAACTATTTAGTGACAGACAGACGGTCAAATTTATTTTTTTCTAGTATTATTCATACACACAGTACAATAAACAACTATTATTAATAATAAAATACCACGTCTTTACTTTGAATTATACAAACTAACAAAACAAAACACACATGTCCCGAGGTTTCTAACACAAGCGTAAGTACCTACCGTATCATGATTCATGAACCGCCTATAACTACCTATTTCACTCTTGTCAATCACTTTCCTTTACTCTATTCACTTTACACCAGACATCGTTTTTTTCGGGAGATAAAAGGAAATACTTATCCATTAAACAGACACATTATGTACCTACCTACTAGTAAGTAAAATTATTTTATAGTCTTACCTTTCAAAGTTTCCAGGTAATCTAAAAAAAGTTATCCCTGGACGAATTCATGCAACCAAAAACAGCACAATATATCCTACTCGTCATATTAAATATGTACTTGAACTTATTTTTAGTGAAAAATCCGCGGTTATTGTTAAAAAAACAACACACCGACCGTTCGTCACTGCGGCACAGTCGCGACTGTCTGCCTGCCGAGCGAATGCCGAGATCGAGGCGCGTAGGCATAGCTCGCGCATCGTCCGTTTGTATGAAGATAGAATACTGCATATAATTATACCGTGGTAATATTGACAAAATAGGTACGAGAACAAAAATTAAATTTTTGTACAACCCATAGCGTAAATTCGACTATAATGGTATCGTTAGGTTGGTCTAGTGGTATTAGCTTAGGTTCTAAAAAGCGAGTTCCGAGTTCGTAACCAAGAGAATTTTTAGCAAATTTGATATGGTTTCTTTTTTTTATTTATTTATTTGTAATTTTGAGGAAATTTTCTTTTTTTTATATTTATTTTTATATAAAAAAAATATATATACATATAAATATTTTAATTATTAATTTTCTTTACAGTAAAAAGAGACGTTTGGCGATCAGTTTAGAAGCAGGTGAAGCTTCGGAAATTGTTTTTCACCAGTAAGTTTGTAATAATTACAGACGCCAGCACATCAAGCTACCTGAAAGTGTCAAATTTTTCCAATCAACTTTGAACCTTATGCTTTAGTGATAAGGTTCTAAATCTATTGAATAAATTTTACAGATTATAGTAGCTTGATGTGCTGGCGTCTGTACATACTTATACAGGTTGAAATTGAAAACATGTGACTAAACGAAATGGGAGATTGTACTACTCAACATTATGAACAACTTTAGTAAAGGGACGAAAACTGCAGTCGCGAATAAAAAAATCAGGTGTTCCTTACATTTTGACGAGTTATGCAAACATAAATGTAATGCAATAGATTTAGAACCTTATCACTAAAGCATACGGTTCAAAGTTGATTGGGAAAATTTGACACTGTCGGGTAGCTTGATGTGCTGGCATCTATACTTATTACAAACTTACTGGTGAAAAACAATTTCCGAAGCTTCACCTACTTCTGAACTGTTCACCAAACGTCTCTTTTTACTGAATAAATATATTTTTTTTTTAATATAAAAATAAAACAATGAATTTCCTAAAATTACAAAATAAAAAATGGATCCTATTCATATTCTGTAAGACTTGGGTTGGTTACGAACTCTAAACTAATTCGCCAGAACCTATGCTAATACCACTAGACCAACCATGCGTTATCGTTGTTGATGAATTTGCGCTATGGGTTGTACAAAATAGCCTTTAAAGTACCTATTTAATTATAATTTCATTTTTGTTCGTGTACGTGTTTTTTCAATATTACATTATAAAAAATTACTTATTTTACTACTTCCATGAGATATTTTTGTTTATTAGCTTAAAAGCGCTTTTTTTGCTGGCCTCGGCATTTTTGTTTGCTTCCCATTTTGCACAGAAAATATTTACACAACTTAGACCTATAATTATGTGCAACTTATAAAATATCCTATACAAATATGTTTACGTGCCAATATTTTTACAATGTATTGTAGTTATAAAAACATAATAAAATAAGTTGTCAAACAACAAAATATTAAACGAACGGATAGCGGGACTGCGGGGCTGCGGGGCAAAGCGACATACGTCCGTCTAGCAGCGCGTCTATGCGATCACTGTCGAACTACATACATAAGAAAGAGAAGCGCGATGACGCGACGCTCCTAACTTTACACATATCATAAAATAATTAATTACTTTTATATAAGTTGAGTATTCAAAAATAAAAAACAACCAAGTTCTGTATTTAAATATGATACGTTATTGTTATAAATTTTACCAACGTACGTTGATTAGTAATACAGATATTTTTGTTAGAAGATCATTTTAAGAGGTTAGTTTACTATTTTTTTGTATCGAGAAAACTTTTCAAAAACGTGTTTTGAATACAACAAGGTTCTCAGAAATATGTTCAAGATTAACATATATTTTTTTCGCCGTTACCAACTGTACAGATTTGGCTAAAAAATTGTTTGAGACAAGCCTATTTCGGTCTTGTCAGCGTCTTAAGTATAAATACTGAGTTTTGAGTTAATCGGACCGTGCATTAAAATTCTTCCATACAAATTTTGACACCCCCCCATCCCCCTTTAAAAGGTAGTTTAGAAAAACTAAAAAGACCAATTTTCATAATTTACTTAGATAAGTATTCGTGCCAAGTTTCAAGTTTATTAACCCAAGGAATAAGAGTTTTCATACAAACTTTCATCCCCTATTTAACTCCTTTAGGGGTTGAATTTCGAAAATTCCTTCCTTATTCCTCGTCTACATTATAAAGAAAACCTCTGTGCAAAATTTCAGCTTTCTAGGTTCAAGGGTTTAGGCTGGGCGTTGATGAGTCAGTCAGTCAGTCAGTCAGTCAGGACTTCTCTTTTTCATGATGTAATAGTATAAGTGTATGATATATTTGTAATCTCATATTTTAAGTGAACTATTTGTGTTCTTTAAGAGAATAAATATCTTTAAACCGAATATGTATAATATGTACAATTGTACACATGGGGACAGTTTTCAAAATTATCGATTTAATTCATGTTGTAATCTCATCACAGCGACAATCAATATCGAAAACTTGTAAAATATGTTATTTAACCGGTTGAATGGCGTAATTATAGACAATTAAAAAGCCATTTTGTCTCGCGTAGATCCACGTTTCCCGCATACGAAGGTTTAATGACAGGTATTTTTTACAGATTGAGGCTGAGATAAGACTGCGTACCGTTGTTAAAAATATGAGAAGTGCCCCTAACAAACAACAACTAAGAAAATTAAACCTTGTAGCGATTTAAATCTATATTTTTTCTGGCCTTTTTCTGCTCACTAAGCATTTTTATTATTCTTCGAGCCTAACACATAATATTGTCAAAGTGAGACTATTTTTTTTTCCAACAGGAAATAACGATGGACTACTCAATGCTACACGTGGCGCCCCCGATGCACACCCCGGCTTTTCTGCGAAACAGTACCTGCCTCGTCGACCAGTTCGGTTTCCTAGAGGTTGACATGTACACGTTGCAAAATAAAGAGTATCCTAACATATATGGTATCGGGGACTGCACCAACACTCCGAACAGTAAAACTGCTGCTGCTATCGGTGAGTCTTTAATTTTTAACCGACTTCAAAAAAGGAAGTTCTGTATTCGACCCGTATGTATGTATGTCCGAGATTTTCTCAAAAACTAATGATCCATTTTGATAATTATTTCATTAATGTAATTTACATACTGTCAGGAAGGTTTTAGTATAATACATTAGGTAATTATTCTTATGTACGAAGTTATATGCATAAATGTACTGCATCTCTGGCATTTCTATGCGAATTTTAATGATTCCTAGTCGGTGTCTTCAAGTCTACAATGCACCAGTTTTAATTGAATTTATGTGGGGTATGTAGCCTACAACTAAAAAGTGAAAAATATTTCTTTTTTACATAAAAATAAAAAACAACCGACTTCCAAAAAACACAACAAAGTGAAAAAAAATCCGGAAGTCGGTGTTAAAAAACGAAAATGCGGAATCAATGACACCGACTTCCGAAATTAAAACCATGAATATTGACAAAGATAAAACACATCATAACAATGGGGGCTCGTGACGTCAGAACGCGGAACGCACTAAAAATTATAGCAAGGTGTGACGTTTTGAGAATTTTAAAAGCGTCGTATCTTCGTCAATTTTGGTTTACGTAAGAAAAGAAAAAATACGGGTCAAATATTTTTTGATAATCTAACTGACGGACTAATTAGATTTTTTCAGTTGACAAGCCTATTTAATCAGGCCGTTTTGGAACCATATTTCCTAGTCTCATTCTCAGTAACAAAACAACATCATTCTCTTCCTTTAGCACAACAATGCTACGTGCTAGAACACAATCTGCTCAGTACGATGAAGAAGGACGAGCCCAATATGAAGTATAACGGCTACGGCGCGTGTCCGCTGCTAACGTCTTACAGTACCTGCATCCTCGCTGAGTTCACGTACGGCGGCGTCGTCAGGGAAACCATGCCTTTTAATCAGGTAACTATTAATTATGGCTTGTTTTAGCACCCCATATGCATAATCAGCCTGGGACACAAGCCTCCTCTCTGTGAGAGGGAGTGTGCCGTAATCCACCACGCGGACCCAGTACGGGTTGACGGATATCACATGTCTTTGAATTTTTTATTCCAGGAAATGCCGGTTTTCTCACGATGTTTTCCTTCGCCGTTTTGAGAGTAGTCGTGATGAAATAATTTACACAAAGTAAAGTGCCTTCTTGTGTTCAAATCCCCGACCTATAAACTCGTAAGTCGCTGCCGTTACCACGCCCACTACTGCTCCCACGGAGAGCTTTTTTTTGGGTAGTCACCAAATAGCTTCTCCCGCTCTGGGCGGAGCGGGAGGGCGTGTCAGACTTTGACTGACTAAAATCCACCCGTGTTCCTTCAGTTGCCTGTGCCAGGGGCCACGGTATCTTTTTCGAACAACCTGCGACCCTGGCAGGCATCGGCCCTAGCGGACCCTGTCAGTTAGTGCTTACGCTCGACCCGGGCCTGGTCCTTACCGGACAGCGAGCTGCCCATTGCTCGCCGTCCGCAAGCCCGCGCCTACGGTGGCCGGGAATCGGATGTCAAGTCCCGACGCCCAGGTCGTCTCCTGCGGCTACTAGGGGCGAGAGGGCGCAAAAATTGCCTCTCCCTCATCGCCGTCATGCGTTCCGCCCCTCCTTCGCGAGCACTACTGCTTCGCAGAAGGAGGTGACGGCTTCCCATGCACTCTCGCTCCATACCATGGCCTGGACCAGGGCCGGACGCGAGAGATCGCCGTCGGCCCACGCACAGCTTATTTCAGATTATAATAAACCCGTTTTGTTACAGGCGAACGAGAGTAGAATAGCATTTTACATGAAAAAGGATTTGTTTCCCTTCATTTACTGGCACATCATGCTCAAAGGATACTACCACGGACCCGAGACCATTAGAAAAATATTGAATCCTTTCCGAGACTGAGCTTAATACGTGAGTATTAAGTAAACGATGTCTATGTACCTGAGCCGCGCGTCGAGAGAGGTCGGTGGACGACTGTGTGTGAAACATACCTTGAAGTAAAGTCGCGAATAATGATGATATGAAAAATAGAATAATAAATACCTGATATCATCTGCCTAGCCTTTTTACAACTATGTTGGAGTCGGCTTCCAGTCTAACTGGATGCAGCTGAATACCAGTATTTTACATGGAACAACTGCCTATCTGACCTCCATAAACCGATTACTGGTTAACACGATACCCCATTGGTAAGACCGGTTGTCGGACTTTCAATATTTTAAAAATTATAAAAAGAAAATAAGATAATATAAAGAAAAGAAAAAGTTTTATATAATATTTATTACAATTTTATTTACTGTTTTGATTTGTTTTTTATTTTCAATGTTTTGGAACTTGTTGTTTTTTACGTGGATCTTGTTTTTTTTTTTCTATATTCTACGAAAGCATGGATATACGATGGTTAAAGGTTGTCCCAAATTTCCAAATTTGCATTTCCATAAATTTCACACACACATTAAGAGAAATACGAATATATACTCTCTAGTCTCTGGTTTTAAACAATGAATTGCGCTGCGAAATACATAGATATCATTATTAACTATTTTCTTTTAGTTTGTAATAATTCTGTAATATATGTAAAAGTATTTAAGAATATTATGTATATAAAAGCGATTTAAACCGTCGAGAGTGAAAACTGATTCAACTCGAAATGTCCCAAGAAGTAAATTGTAGAGACAAAGCTACTTTCGTATTTATAATAATTATTAGCATGGATTTATATTTACAAAAATCCCTATTTGTATATTTATTTTGTAAGCACATAGTGATAATCAAAAGTCCATTACGACTCGTTTATGTAGTAAATAAATGTTTATATGTAAATAAAGAGCCTTTGTATACATTTGTTAAACTGTTATATAAATGTTATACACGTTTTTAACTAATATTTTGTTGCGTATTATTTAATTACTCACCCTGTTACATCGACCTTACATTACCTTAGGCAATGTCCCACCGTGCACCGCCGGCGATGAACGAATAGCGTCTAGAACTAGCAACTGCAAATGAGTTGGCGAGCAGCGAGTGTGTAGTTCTGATAGTTTTGTCGCTGGGCTATCAGCGAGTGTCTGAGCGCTGTAGCACTGTAGGTAGAAAATGGCCGCTGATTGGTCTCTGACCACCAAACGAGCATCGCTGAGCGAGTATTATCTTTGATAGCTCTTGTCGCTCAGCGAAAAACAAGTGGAGCGAGTCCTCACCGGCAGTGTGAACAAATATCGTATGACCTACAAGTAGTTGTTCCGGGTCTGCCTGTTTGTGTATGTGAGTTTTAAATGTTTGTAAACGCACCCACGATACAGGAGTGATTCCTAGTGTGGGGCAACGTTTAAAAAAAAAAAAAAACTTATGCATCTCTTTTGTTTACACGGAATGTATTATCTATTTTACGTTTCATGAGCGAGAAAATAGTCGATAGTTGCTCGCCGGTGGTGGGGCAACTGCCTTAGACGCCTGTATTCCTAGACTTCCTTGAAGGGGTCAGAGGCATTGGCGTAGCTAATCTAACCACAGACAATTAATGAGAGCCCAACTCTACAAACCTTACATCTTGGTCAAAATGTACCTTATATATTACCTTTACCTACGTGTTTAAAAGGGTTCCGTCTTTTCCTTGTGAGGTACGGAAGCCTAATAAAAAGCCATTAAACAGTAAGTACCTACTTTAATACTGTCGATTTTTCTAGGGTGGGCAAAGAAGTTTCTAGAGTGGGCTTTGCCCACCCTTGTCTCCCCCCTCCTAGCTTCGCCCAGAGTCAGAGATGTATCTATAGTGCACCCCACATTGCCATATATTATTTGTAATGGCTGGAGAAGACAATACAGTGATAAAGAAAGCTGGAAAAAAGGAGGAGACCTCTGCCCAGCTATGGGACAAAATTGATGAACAAAAAAAAAAGATTGTGATGTGAAAATAATAAAGATTCATGCCAACAGAAAATCTAGTTGGCTTCTTAGTCCAAATCAACAAGTAAAAGTGGCGAAATGATATTTTTTTTGCAAAAGATAAAATTATATGTAACAAATGAGTGTGGTCTTCAAAAGGCTCGCTCCTTACACTAAACATTCGGTCCGATGGTACTGCGAGGCAAGGAAAACATACAAGTAAGTATCATAGAGCTACAGCGCCCGATAAATCCTCCTGAGGGTCAGGAGGGATCTCGCACTCACCTCGTACATATTCAAAGTACTCAGAGGAAGGGTACATAATGCGGACATATTAGGGCACATAGGTTTGTGTGTTCCGGACAGGTACGTGTGGCGACGCGATAGCCACGGCTGCTGGCGGAGCCGCGCGCTCGACCAATCTTATAAGGGCCTATACTACCTCAAATGGCTTAGCATGATCCTCCGTTATGTCGAATATACTGCAGCATTAATTTTGAAATAAATATTTGGTAAAGTTGAGGATTAATGCTAGGTCTTATGTTAGACTAAAATACGATTTCATAAAATTTTCTCGATAGAAAAAAAATCCAAAGTTACCTCCAAACCGAACAATAAACCGCTGGTATTCAAAAAATACTTCAAATTAGATCATGAAACTTTGTATACTAACCGAACTAACTAAAAAGCAGGTCTTATGTTATTTACTTTTTTTTAATTACCATTATTTTCACCGTAATAAGCAAATACCTAAACTATTGGCGCTGCCTGCCGCCTAGCACCGCACTCTGTCTCGCTCTCACTCAGTCCGCGAGTAGTATCGTGCGAGCGAGATAAAGAGTGAATTTTAACTGAGGTAGTGTAGGCTCTTAAGAGAGGCGCCACTGATGCGTGCACTCCGCACTCTCAACCTCATAGCTAGTGACACGGACCTATTCTGTTGTTCACTGAGTGAGTTAACAAAGAATGCATTGTTTGTAATAAGTTACAAAAATTAATTTTAATAATATGTTAATGATAAGTTAAAATAAGAGTATAGATAAGTACACTATCGCAATAGGTTTCCCTGTAATGATAGTGTTAAGTTGGAAAATAAAGTAAAATGCCGTGAAAACGTGTAACTTTAGGTAAATAATCTATTTCGTTTTCTGTTTTTTTAATTCATTTCCATTTATTCAATCGGAAGACGTCCACTGCTCGACTTATGGCCTCCTCGGAGCACCGCCACTTGGACCAGTTCTGAGCTTCCCGCATCCAATGGATTCCGTTCCAAAGCGTTTTCTATACTAATATTATAAAGAGGAAATGTTTGTATGTATGTTTGTAATTCAATGAATATCTTAGGAGATATTATAGTTTTAAAATAAATCAGCACGGCCGCCGCGCGCCGCCCGTTAGCTTTACGAAGTTTACTATTAGTTTCACTCTTACTGATTATAGCGTGATGTACCTAAAATATCTTCATAAAGTAATGTACAGACGCCAGCAGTGCTATTCTGTAAAAATCACACCGTAAAAACTAAGGAGAAGTGAGCTGTCATTCGACCCGATGTTAGGGATTGCCTCTATTGATAGGTTACTTCACGCTCACTTCATCTACTTACTTACTAGGTATATATCACGGTGAGATTTTTACAGAATCGATAGACTGCACATCAAGCTACTACAATCTGTTAAATTTCTTTAGTACATTTTTAACTTTATCGCTACAGTATAAGGTTCAAAGTTGATTGGGAAAATTTGACAGTTTCGGATAGCTTGATGTGCTGGCGTCTGTACACACACCTAACCAGTTTTAGCTGACCTCGCATTATATAGGTTTTTCGTACAATCAGAAGTCAGCTCATACTGGTTATGTATAGCTTGATGTGTAGCCGTGCGAACTAAGTAATAATGTTAAAGTACCTAATCCTACTAATATTATAAATGTGAAAGTTTGTGAAGATGTTTGGATGTTTGTTACTCAATCACGCGTTACAAACCGTTGAACGGATTTGGATGAAAGGATGATGGGCAGAAATGTATGGAATCTGGTACCCGCTCCAATAGAAACATGTTATACATCATTGAAAAGGTATTTTTGTGTAGAATAATGTAAACTTGAGTGCTTGTCTCAAATATTAGTATTTAAGGAGTTAGAGCGATTTTTGTGTCATGCGTTTTTGCTTTAACATGCGGGTGTGAGTAGTCACTAAGAATAAAAATACACGTCTATTTTTTTAAATCAGGCACGTATGACAAAAACGCATGACTCAAAGTCATTTTACGCTCAAGTTAGTTATTTATTTGAGTAAAAAAATACAGGTATAAATCAAAAACAACTTTATTTTTTATAGTTTTACAATTATAGACTGTTTTCGTTGTCTACAATGACATCATTGAGAAATGCTGCTGGAGCAAGGAACCCTTCGCGTCTGGCATATCCTAAGTACCATATAATAGAAATAATATGCGCGCAAGTGCCCATTGTACGTCGCCCAGCTAAGCATGTGCAATAATAATGTAGTATATTGTTGTTTTGACCTAGGTTACATTTTATCATAATATAACAATAATACATCCTAGAACGTACATGACGCGACTGTATTCGTCCGCGTAATAGCCAGACGGCATCATTTATACCATAGTCTGATAAGTCATCAAGGTTATGTTGTTGATATATTTCTATTAGATAGAGTCCATTTGTTAAATGTTCGTTGCAATAAGAACGGGCGAGTTTCAATTGATAAGTACCCAACGAAAGTAAAATAACTTCCTCTTCAGTTAATTCTGGGAAGTTTTGAATATCATTAGCTTCTATTCTTTCAAAGTTAGCTCTACGCGCATTCAATCGTTTTCTTTCGACATAAGTATATAAAATATTTGGTGTATCTATTTTAGTCTCGATTATGTTGAGAAAGGATTCTACATGTATGTTGTCGGTAATAGGAATATGAAAATGATTTAACATAGCTGCAGCAATTCTAAAGTCAACAAACATGTTTGGAAGCGTTTTATTAAAGTATTTTTGTCTTAAAAGTTTGAAATCGCGCTTAAAGCGCCCGTTAACCACCTCGACAACCCATCTGCAAATCGTAACTGAGCGCGACTCATTTGCTTGCTCAGTGGTTAACTGTGTCTCGTTTCTATTTTTTGTTGGTGGCATGTGGGGTTCATAGCCATTGGCTTCAATGTCACCTACGCTGTCCCTAAAACCCCTGTCCAAAATAAATACGTCTTCCGGATGTAACAAAATATGTATGGGATTCTCCCCATCATTCATTACATTAGACATAATATTCGCGTCCGTTTTTGTTGCAGCATATGGGCCAAGTACTTCTACAATGTATCCATCTGAACATACGATTAAAAAAGGTTTAAGTAAGTTTTGGAACTTATGTAAACTGTAAGATTGTCTTTGAAATAAAAAATTGGAACTTTTATTAATATAAACATAAGTTCCATCAAATATTAAAATGACCTTATCGTTATTCTCATTACCGAACAAAGCTTTTGGAATTGAGAGATTCCTCTCTAATATATTGTTTCTAGTTATGTGGTCAAAACCTAGGTGTCTTGGAACATACTCGAGACTAAGGCATTCTCGAATTATTTTCAAAATTCGCTCTAACTGTCTGCGGGACATATTAAATAGTGTGGATAACCTGTTATTTGAATCCCCTGTTCTTAATTTTGTCAAATAGATACCTAGCGCATTTCTGGGTTCCTTGCATCTCACACTAAGAGAAGGTGTTTCGTCTAGTATATCGTCAAACTGGTCTGGTTTCCGCCCTGTCCAAAAGTGCATCTCCTCTTCAGATAAGGCACCTCTTACATTGAAATCTAACTTTACTCCATTTTGTACAGCTGTTCGCAACATGTCACATATGTCAGTAAATTGCTGCGCATTAAAACTGTGAGAGACATTGCACAATTGAGGCAAATCATCCCAAGCATTGCCCTGAAGGTTTTCTGCACAGACTCGAGCACTATCAGGAATGTATAACGAATACGCACAAAAAATATATGTCTTGATAGATGCTGGTATTCGGCATCGGGTTGCATGAACACAGTTGTTGAAAATACAATGTCTTGGTGTATTTGGTGCTCGCATATAACCTGGAACCTGAATCTCCCCATCATTTGGTCTTCTTTCGGGTGCAGCAGGTCTTCTTAAATCGTTTTCGATTCTCTGCCAACAACGATGACACATACGTTGCGTATTGTTAAATACCACCTGAAACCAACATGTAATAATATTAATTAGTTTTATATATACTTATAGGTCTGGGAAGCGATTCCACTATTTGGTCATTACGTTTACAATGTTCGTTCATTCATTGTAGCCACCTACATAAAAGCGTAAGCTTATTAAATAATATCAATATTAAGTGCCTACATATATATCCAAATGCATTAGTTATCTAATAAAATATACAAATACTCGCAAAGACTACGCCAGCTCCTAGAGCTAGAGGGATAGATAATTATATTCTGTGTGTACAAATCATATCGGTCCTTAGATGATTCTATACGAATGGTTTTGATAGAAAGAGATGAGAAAGCAACAGTAAAATAGTTTTAATGTTGAAGTTGGATGGTAAGAGGAAAAGTATAACAGACCTAAAAAGTATTTAACAGTAAAAGACATTTCTTAGAAATGCAGTTTATTGAGCGCTTTCATGGGCCTTACAACAAAATATCTTTCCAGGTATCTGTTGTAAATACCACTCCTATTGTTACCGCCTAATGACCGCCTCAAGTGAAATCCTGTCATTTCATTTGAAATGAACTATCCGCCGTATGTTTAATATTAATAAGTGAATATGATTTAACTATTTAAGATGTAATATCATTGATTAATGGTACCCATTCATAAACTACTAAAACGTGCACATTTAGATGATAGCTGGTTAAAAGGTTCATTGAACACCGACTAACATGAATGCAAAGAACTCTACATTAAGATATAATGTATTAAACAAAAGTAAGAAATACAACTTTTACATACCTCTAAAACAGCATTTTCTTGAATATAAGTGGCTAACTCAGGACGCAAGCTAGGTAAATCGTCACGTAAAATATGTTCCTGATATCTTTCATGATATAAACCTCGCCGACACATCACACAATTGTGATTTCCTTCCATTTTGGTAGAAAATCAAGTCCATAAAACAAGCTGAAGTTAACGATTTTAGCGGGTAACGGAGTCCAAAAGAAAAGCACAGGTCAATATGAAAGATAAAATAAAGTAGTAGAAAGTAGCGTAACGTAGTCTCACGAACGGAACGAACGAGCGACTGACTGACTGATAGATGGCCGATTACGCGCACTGCACCCCCCACTCCGCTCCCGATATATCCCGTGGTGCCTCCTAGGTTGGTTGGTATCAGTAAATCAAGTTTTCAGTTGTATCGCTTAAGTTTTTAATACGATACTTATATTGATAAGTTGAACAAATGAAACATATTCATATATCAATATCTCTGAAGATACTAACATTCAGGTTTCGTCGCCATACAATTTTTTTCTCTTATAGGTTAGACCAATTCAATAATACAATAATTAATGTTATTGGACCGGGTACCAAAATGTCTCATCATCCTTTGGCACACAGATAGTTTATAACCAGGATTAACACATAGGATACTTTTTATCCCGATATTCCCACGGGATCGAAACTAACGCTGATGAAACCTCAGGGCGCTGCTAGTAATATTATAAAAAGCGAAAGTTTGTGAGTATGGAAGGATGTTTGTTACTCAATCACGCGTAAACCGTTGAACGGATTTGGAGGAAAATGGCACACAGATAGTTTATAACCAGGATTAACACATAGGATACTTTTTATCCCGATATTCCCACGGGATCGAAACTAACGTGGGTGAAACCGCGGGGCGCTGCTAGTCATAAATAATTACGATGAGAGCAGTGGTGGCCCAGATGTTATGGCCCCGACTTACGAGATTGTAGGTCGTAGGTTCATACCCAGACAGCCGCTTTAGTTTGAGTAAATAATTTCATCACTGTTGCTCTCAAAACGGTGAAGGAAAACAGTCAGGAAACCGACAAGTCTTAGAACCAAAAATTCGATGACATGTGACATCTACCAACCTGCACTGGGCCAGCGTGGTGGAAGCTGCCCACTTCCTCTCGAAGAGACGAGGCCTGTGTCCCAGCAGTGGGAACATTCATCATTCATTCATCATACGTTTTCTTTCTCTTTCTTTTTCTTTCTTTTTCTTTATCTGCCTAGCCGATGATGAATGTTTTCCCAACTATGTTGGGGTCGGCTTCCAGTCTAACTGGATGCAGTTGAATAGTATTTTACATTGAGCGACTGCCTATCTGACCTCCACAACCCAGTTACTGGGTAATACGAATATGATACCCCTTGGTAAGACTGGTTGTCAGATTTTCGGGCTTCTAACTATCCGTAACGACTGTCAAAGATCCACGAATTACAGCCGGGACCAACGGCTTGACGTGCTTTCCGAGGCACGGAGGGGTCTCGGTATGTAAAGATGGTCACCCATCCACAGACCAACCGCGGCAAGCGTAGCTTAACCTGATCGATCGACCTGTGCGGCTGTTATTATTTAGCCTCGGGCGATTATATTAATTACAACGTCAACTAGATGTAAGCTCCTGGTGGTTGGAGGCGGCGCCGGCGGCTGCAGCGTCGCGTGGCGCTTCGCCCGCAGAATGAAGAAACACTGCATCATTCTGCTGGAACCTTCTACGGTAAGTAATATTACTACACCATAATTATTATTTATTATAACTAAGAAAACCGACCAGCACCCTAATTGCGTATCACAATATCAATCATAATCTGAATCATTTTGAAGTACCTACCTATAGGTTTAAGCTAATCCATTGCTTCATATTGCTGTATATTGATTCCAAAAATTTCTATGCTAAAGAAAGTAATATAACGCAATTAATGTTGTTGAACTGTCACAATACAATACATTGCTACACCTACTGATAGTGTGTTACGCAATTACCCCGCTGTAACATTGCACTGCAAAGCCTCTTATTGACCTGTCTTCTACTGAAAAGTAGAAGAGCTCATGCAATTTTATTGTAAAATAGTTTATCACGATAGGTACATGATATTATTGCACGGCGGGTAGGCATACCTACTGGCTGGCGACGCACAAATAGACATGTCAACTGAAAAAATCTAATTAGTCCGTCACTTAGATTATCAAAAAATATTTTTTATTTATTTATTTAGTACATGGAGGACTTACAGCTACTAAAAACATAAAAAAAAAGAAACTTTAGTCACCAGGAAGCCAATTACAAATCCTCACGAATAAATACATCATTACGTCACTAAATGGTGTGAGCACAATAACAAAACAAAAAACGCCTTATTTAAAAAGAATACATTTGACCCGTATTTATTCTTTTGTTACGTAAACCAAAATTGACGATGATACGACGCTTTTAAAATTCTCAATACGTCACACCTTGGTATATTTTTTAGTGCGTTCTGACGTCACGAGCCCCCCACTCCCGAGTTTTGATGCGTTTTTATCTTTGTCAATATTCATTGATTTACAAAAACAAAAAATACGTGTACATTATTTTCCAATAGGTACTCTGACTGACGGACTAAATAGATTTTCAATTTATTGATGGTGGAAACTAGCCTAAGTATTAGGTATACCCATGAATTCAGAAATACGATCCTAGCTAGACCCCAATGGTGGTGTTATAGAACAGTGCAATATGCGGTCAAAATGTGTGGAACAGCTTATAAAAAATATATTACTAGGAAATCATCATTGCACGTCAATGTTTCTGGAATCCTGTATTGTACGGTCTACCTTTGTTATTTTGCTCATCAATCAATTTTGGTATTCCAATTTCCCAGATACATTTCTACCAATCCGCGTTTACGTTAGTGGCAGCGGGCGTAAGAACACTCGATCAAACATACAAACCGATTTCTAAGCTCCTGCCCAAAAGTGTCACGTGGCTTCATGACAAAGCTGAAGACTTCGACCCCTGTCAGAACCTGGTCTGTACCTGGAAAGGCGACAAAATATACTATGAGTTCATGGTCATCGCTGTCGGTATTAAAAATGATTATGATAAGGTAATTATTGTGCAATTGAGAAAACTAAGTATGAGAGAGGAAAGCAAAATAAAGTACTAGGTTTTAGTCTCCCCCTTATCGAGTTATCTACCTACATGAAGCAATGTAGTTTCCCTACTTGCTTCATGTAGATAACTCGATGAAAAGAAAATCTACTTGATTCTACAGTGTTAATCCAGGTTCCAAAAATTGTGACCAAAATGGATGAAAGAGTACCTATTTACTTACAGTAAAACACGTTTTCTCAGCATTTTCACTCCATCATTTACGTTACTTAATACCATCATCGAAGCCACCTGTATTATCTGATCCCTGAATCTCCCTCATCTCTCGTTTCCCCAGATCATAGGTCTTCAAAGAGCTCTGGACGACCCTAAGAGCACAGTCTGCACCATCTACTCCCCGTTCTACTGCACGAAGACTTGGCAGACCATACAGAACTTCGCCGGAGGTCATGCGCTGTTCACGTTCCCTGTGATCGGTGGCAAGTGCTCCGGAGCCGCTATGAAGATCATGTTCTTGGCTCACGATCACTGGAGGAAGGTTAGGAGAATTTGTCTATTCGTGGGTAGGAAATACCACGTGAAAAAAAAAAAAAAAAATAAATAAAATAAAATAAAAAAAAAAAAAAAAATACTACGTGGCGGTTTGTCAGCGTGACTGTTGAGCATTGAGGGTCTTCAGCTGGATTCTCAAGTATAGGGCAAAATGTTATTGGGTTTTTTCATCAGGAATTTGTGCCCGGTTACTGACCTGAGACGTCTGCCAACGCCCGACTAACACATCATGCCAACCCTGTATTCAGCCAATACAGGCGTGATGTTTTGTTTGTGATAGGTTAGATTCGACTTTTTACACAGTGTTTGTTTTTTTAATTGCTGAATTGGCCCACTCTTGACCTCGATTACGATCACGCCTGATGGAAAGCGATGGATGAGGTCTATGATGGAACGAGCGTGCCCAGAATCTTCTGGGCACGCTCGTTCGTTCGTTAGGCATCTGCCTAAGGCACCGGAACTCCCACGCATCGACGAAACACAGCAAGCTGCTTGACTCCGGTGGGAGGGTGGTCGCAAACCAGGCGGGCGTTAGCCCTACCACCGTAAGTGAAGAATTGGCCAGTAAAATAAGGTGTTGGGTGTGACTGTCCAGGATGCGCCGAGTGCTCGGTTCAGTTGAGTAATTCTTCATGCATCCCAGAAATTAGTTTTGTTTTTTTGTGTGCGGGAGAGAGAGGAGAGTTAAAACGATTAGACCTTGGTAAGCAAACAGTTAAAAGTATATAGGTAGGTGCAGAGATCATATGGAAAGCCGCAAGATAGGTATTATATGTAGGTATGTATAAAACTATGTAAATTGTGTGTACGTGACCGGCTGAACAAGGAGTCACTGCCAGGAATCAAATTTAGTAATGATCTAATGGAAGTTTTATGTTTTACAGTAAATATTTACTATAATGCTTTCTAGTGTGGGATTCCCATATAACGGAGCGATTTGTAGGTACCTACACAAAACTGTGTGGTTCAAGGAAAATATGCCAGCATCCTTAGAGGTGTGTCAATGAATGGATAGGTACTATCCTGTGTTAAGTTAGGTTAGTATCCGCCTATTGATAGTAGGTATTCTAACCTAATAGACATGTTGTAACTAATTAATGAAAACGCCATGCAAAAGTCGTGCATTTTTGATTCAGGCGGCAGGAAAATGACGTAAGTAGTATACTTACAGGTAAAAAATGAGGTAATGGGTTACACTTAGGTATGTCGGTCTAGATAGGTTAGGGAAAAGGATCGATTTGGCTTTATCAGAAAATATGTGGAACACAAACAGCAGCGGCCCATTGCAATGATCCGGGCGGCATCGGCAGATCTTTGCCCTTTGCGTCAAGTATGTGAATTGAAAGTCTATATTTCTAGGTGTAATGATTTGAAATTATATTTATAAATAAATAATGTGTTTGTTTTTTCCCGCCGCATTTCGCAAAATATTACATGTGAGTAGTTTCGGCTAATTATCAAAAATCCGAACCTTTTTTACTAAGTATACATTTTCAGCTGTTGCTGAGGAGGTTTTTGCTCCATTATTTGGCTCTTTAAGCCTATAGTTTGTTCGCCCACAAACCTCTCCCTACACAAAACCCTCAATATCCTGTCTAAATCGTATTTCCAGAACAAAATCATCAAGAAGACAAACATAACTTACAACACGGGCGCAGAGAGTCTATTCGGCGTCCCGAAGTACGCACTAGCTCTGAGGAGGTTAGCGCTAAGCCGGGGAATTGTGCCCAACTACCTCGCTAATCTTGTGGAGGTCTCACCTAGTGGAGCAGTATTTCAGGGCCACGGCGGAGAGGTAAGAAAGAAAAAGTATTTATTGCGACTCAAGCAGGAAGATCACTAGCTAAACAAATACGGTCAAAAATTAAAAACCAAATTATATATTTTTTAAAAGTACCTACTTAACAAAAAGAAAAATGAAACAGAAAGTATTATACGAGGCGAAAAGACTCATAGTCTCAGCATGATGCTGCGACATTTCAAATATAAATGTCGCAGCCGGTATTCTGATAGTAATAAAGTAAGTAGATACATAGTACTACGTGACGCCGCCCATGTCCCCGCCGTGCTGCTTGCTCAAATGCAAGGCACTGACCAATGAGGCCGGATACCTGTATTTATATAGATATGTACCACAGTCTAGAAAACAAAAATAGATAGGTACCTACAATTTTCGACCCAACATAAATTCATTGAAATTTAATCGTTCTGCCGCAGATAATAATCTTCCCGTACAACATACTCCACGTGACCCCTTCTATGTCTCCGCCGTTTTACCTGCTCAAGTGCGCGGTGCTGATCAATGAGGCTGGATACCTCGATGTAGACAGTTTACAGCACAAATATTGGGACATAATTTTTGACCCAACATAAATTTATTCATATCTAAACCTTCTGCCGCAGACAATAAGCTTCCCGTACAACATACTGCACGTGACGCCACCTATGTCCCCGCCGTGCTGCCTGCTCAAATGCCAGGGACTGACCAATGAGGCTGGATACCTGGATATAGATGTCCACAGTCTACAGCACAAGCGGTTCCCCAATGTGTTCGGATTGGGAGACTGCACTTGCACACCTAATGGCAAGACTGCTGCTGCTATCGGTATGTGTAGTACCGAGAACATTTTTGGAAAAATATATCATGAGAAGTGCTGGCGTAAAAAAACTAGTTTAAAAACTAAAACCCGACTACTGAAAAGGATTGAAACAAGAAAGTACCTTCCCGTGGTCGCATGCTACCATGTATGTTAGTACCTAGAGCGGCATGTGACCACTGGAAGACCGTACTTTCCACCCTTTTCAGTAGTCGAGTTTTAGTTTTTAAACAATTTTTTTTCATACTTTTTAGAGCGTGATTTTTCAGTAGTCGGGTTTTAATTTTTGAACTTATTTTTTATTTAAATTATTTTGGGGGTATAATTTCGTGATAAAGAAGGTAGGATGCAGAACCGATTTTTTGTCAAATTATGACAAGTAGTTTAGAAGTTTTATGGGAATAGATGAACATACATAAGTACATACATTACCGGTCAAAATCATAACCCTCATTTTTGCTTCGCCGTAGTCGGGTAAAATAAAACTAATATTCGCAGTCGGGTAAAAAGAAAACTAAATTTGGGACTGTTTAGGAAATTTCATAAAATTTATTTTATTTTGCAGTCCCATATTTTGCCCTTATAGGGTGCATGTTTGAAACTTTTAATCTTATTGCAACACACATTATTTTGATTCGATATCGTCAACACCTCAAAGCTAAGTCTCAGAAGAACGTAACCTCAGCAACATAATGACGGCTTTCTACCACACGGCACTAAATTAAACTTGGAACTACACTTAGCTTGGATATTTGTGCAAATATTCGATCAATAACAATTTTTTTCCAATTAACGTAAGGTATATTTTGTATTACCCAAGAAACGTAATATTTAGGTCTATTTATGAATTCGGCAGGACCTCAAAGCTACGTCTTAGAACGTAACCTCAGCAACATCATGGCCGGCAAGGGGCCCTCCGCCAAGTACAACGGGTATGGCGCCTGTCCTCTCCTCACTTCCTACAAGAGAGGCATTCTTGCAGAGTTCCTGTATGACAAGAAAGTGTGGGAGACGTTTCCTTTTGATCAGGTGAGTTTCAATCACATTCAGAAAATGTGATTCACTAGCGCGCGACCATATTATATACTACTTATGTCATTGTAGTACGGCATAAATTAGAATGATGGACGCGCGTTCGTGAAATGAATCATCTATAGTATCTACTATAATATGACATTTTGTCCAAAACTTGGAAAAACTTTAGACAAAACTATTACTTAGTTTATGGGCGCCGATTTTCTTGTTCACAAACTAAACTAAATTTAAGTTCAGTGCATCTTTTTCTTTCTATTTCATTAAAAAAAGGACAGAAGATAAATAGGTATTAGTTTAGTCCTGTCAAATTAAGATTCATACTCCATAGACAAGTTTAGACGTGATTAAAAAATTGGCTACTAAATAACCCTCCTTCTGGCAGTCTGGTAAAAATTCGTCAATTTACGTCAGGCACTGACAAATTTTCTTGACCCAAGTTAAATAACAGCTTTTAGATGTCCACAAGCAAAACGATTAGATTTATCAATCTATTGTTGAATATCCTTTGTGTAAATCAATCACAAGTTTTACCTGGGCCTAAGCCTATTTCAGTACTTCTAGATCTTGCAGATGATTTGACTTAATCTCTATTTCACAATTTAATTTATCTGGTGCCTACCTGGAGACGGTGAAACAGGCCCAAATATTATCAATATAATTTTCTTAACCAAGAAATCCTTGTTTCCAGTCTAAAGAACGTCGCCTATTCTATCAAATGAACAAGCACGTGCTCCCATACTTGTATTGGCGACGGCTGTTGAAAGGAAAGTGGAACGGACCGGGCACCATCCGTCATGTCATCAACCCCTTCAGAATGTGAAACGACTGTATTTAATATAAATATTTTATTAAAACTTTTTTATACAACTTATTTTACTACTTAATATTTTACAAGTAAATGGCATTTTTCGTGTGGGATGTCTTAACTACGTTCGATTATAAACTAGAGGTAATGAAAATGTAATTCGTTGAAATGATTTTTTTGATCGAAACTTACGCCATCGATTAATAAAATGTGTTATTGTTTTTTGCAAATCTGAGGCGTGCTACACATTTGTTCTGCACCCTAATTGCGTAACACACGATCAATCACAATCTGTTTCATTTTGACAATTCAACAGCATTCATTGCGTTATTTACGTTGTTGAGCAAACAAATTTTTCGAACCTAAGAAGCAATGGATTAGGAATCTGTTTCAAAATGATTCAGATTATGATCGATCGTCGGCTTTATTACCTATACGGTCGCATAATCAGCTTATAATGTTCCCACTGCTGGGACACAGGCCTCCTCTCTTCAAGAGGGAGTGGGCCGTAATCCACCACGCGGGCCCAGTGCGGGTTGGTAGATGTCACATGTCTTCGAATTTTTGGTTCTACGACATCGACATGCCGGTTTTCTCAAGATGTTTTCTTTCACCATTATGAGAGCAGCGGTGATGTAATTATTTATTCAAAATACAGCGCCAACGGTTTGAAACTTCGAACCCACGATCGTAAGTCTTCTCGTAAGTCGGAGGCCGTTACCACCGGTCGGCAAAATATAAGTATAATATATTCGAACATGACATATGTGTAGTTTACACTTACTCTGAAAATCTCACTTTAGGAGGCATCCTCCATAAAAAATACATTATACAACGTCTTTTCTTGTGTTCTTAACCTACCTACCGTTTTTAACCTTTTAACCGCCCGACTTCACATCAGTAGGCCAATTCTTGTAATTTAAAACGTTCAAAATCTAGTCACAGTGCCATCTCGGCGACAAACAAATGTCAAAAACTTGTCAAAATGTAGGGAAATTCGAAGTATTTTTAACAGATTGAGACTGAGATCAGACTGCGAACGTTCTTGAAAATTAGTAGAATAGCCCCTCAGTTGTCGTGCCCCCAGCCCCGGGGGCCATATTCTTCTAGTAGGCTATTCGAAAAAAAAGAATAGAAAAAAAGAAAGAAAGAAAAAATTTATTTGGACACATTTCGTGCAACACAAAACACAAAACTTAATAAAAATAATGTTGCAAACAACAATAATAATAACAATAATTGTGTGTGCCTCAATAGCCTGATAGAATACAGCGTAATTGTTAAAAAAGCAAACGAGCTGTGGTATTTGGTCGTAAACATACGACCCTGGCGAAATAGACACGAAAATATTTGTCGGATTAATCCGACGTAAGCGGTTAAAAGGTTAAACATACCTGTTACGGACTCTTTGGTTTTTATATTTTATTCTTTATTATTTTAAATTTAAATTGTTTTTGCATTTTTTCTATTATGTCAGTTGTAACTAATTATTCCTGCCAAACAGTGTGTTTTTCTTCATATTCATTATTATAATAAAATAAATTCATTTACAAGGTAAATATTTCATTTTCGGATTACAGCTTATTACCTCATCTTTTTCAATACCTATGCTTCTGTGCACCCGTCATCACCCGTGCGTAAAGAACCTACAAAATACTGATTTATGGCATTATGATTGTACTTATGACTAAGGAATCTACTTCACAAACAACTAAAACATAACTGGCGAAATGTACGTGTTCGTACTATAATAGCTACACTTCTACCTAACCCGTCGTAGATTACAGGTGTAATATTACGTTAATTAAATCTGTGTGGCGAATTGTGGCTGCACTGTGAAATTTTCCCAATCAACTTTGAACCTTATGTTTTAGCGATAAAGTTGAAAATCTATTAAAGAAAGGACAATGCCAGAAACTCTATAGAACTTTGCCCCGTTCAATACAATGATTCATTTACAACCATGCAATATGCAGCACCTTATTGCTTTTGTATTAAGTACTGATAACTAAACATTTTTCCTGTTACTTGTAGAACTTGCGGTTTCTGAAATGTTTGTTTCGGAAATAGCAAAAAGGAATTTCAGGGGTTGAATTCCATTTAACATTGATTTGTAATCGGCAGGTCCTAAAGATAAACGATTTAATAGATAAGGTCCTAAGTATATTCATTACAATTATTTCCATACATTTACATTTTCTGTAAATTGCTAGGGCAGGATTTGGCATTGTCCTTTGATAGATTGTAGTAGCTTCATGTGCTGGTGTCTATACATCTCTGCTTAACCCCGTGATGTTATGTTATGTGTTGTTATTATATATCTGTTTGGCGGATTGTGGCTGCACTATATGTATAGACGCCAGCACATCAAGCTACCCGAAACTGTCCAATTTTCCCAATCAACTTTAAACGTTATGACTTAGCGATAAAGTTGAAAATCTATTAAAGAAATTTGACAGATTGTAGTAGCTTGATCTGCTGGCGTTTGTACATCTCTGTCTAACCGTTCGGGGATTACAGCCTACAGGCGTGAAGTTATGTTACGAGTGTGTGAATCTACCTTCTTTAAAATATACAAGACATATTTACAATAAGTATTTCAAATAGCAAACATCGCCATTACAGCATTTATTCAACTTGGAAGTTATCCTACTTTTGGTTCGTTGATTTGGCTAATGCTTTATTAACTTAAGTATAAAAATGACTTGCCCAAAAATATGGGATAGAAGTATGACTTAATTAATAACTACGTGGTGGAAACACAGGGTCCTGAAAGCTTCAACGATACTTCAATTCATAATCTCTGATAATTTACATTCCATGGCCATTTAGTCAACTGTCTACTTTAGTTTCATGTATTCTAAGTAGATTTTTGAGTGACCATAATTATCTAACGAAATGATTCTAAAAAAAATTGGTTCACATTTTTTGTAATTGGTTGACTGAAATAACAATAACTTACATAATATAAGTATATAAGCTTTCAAAAACCGGCCAATGGCCCCGATTCTGTTGTTCACAAACTAAATTAAATTTAAGTTCAGTGCATCTTTTTCTTTCTATTTCAATAAGAAAAGGACAAAAGATATATTATTAGATATATATATTCTTATTGAAATAGAAAGAAAAAGATGCACTGAACTTAAATTTAGTTTAGTTTGTGAACAACAGAATCGGCGCCAATATCATTCCGATACATTGGCATTGTAAACACTCTTGCGATACTACATTTTCAGCTGAATTCTCAAACGCAACATAATTTTAAGTTATATCATTGTCAATTTAAGGTTCAAATTCGACCGTAAGTTCACGATACTAATTAGGTATTCATATGCCTTTATGTCGCAGCAGTAAGGGCGCTTTTCGTAATCCAAGTGTTACTGATGACGGGTGGTTGACCGTTTCCAAAGAAAGACTTTATAAACAGGTCTTAAAGTCGAGTTTCGTTTGACAATCCGGCCGAAATTGTATCATTATTCTAGTAGATTTTCCAGTCACCCTTTTAAACTTTACTAGTATTAAGAGTAGTAAACTGCTCCTTATTCCCGTTAGTTATATCGGTGGCACTCTGCCTCTTCCTCCTCATGGCCGCCCGCCTGACGCGGTACTTCTTCCTCGTCTTCACCAGGTATACCGCGAGCGCTATCGCTATGAGAAGGGATACTACAATGGAGGCGACTAGGATTAGAGTGAGGGAGCTGTAGCGAGATGAGCCGTCTTCTGTTGAAGGTTCCAGCTGTAAAGAGCAGGAGAATTAGTTGCGGAATATGGTTAACAAAAAGTTGGAGATAGTATTGTAGCGGTATCTACAACGCCAAATGCGAACAACGCGTCATACTGACGTCACAAAATCCTACATCTCACAAGCAGAGTTTACCGCGCAACGGCCCGACATGAATCATCGGGCAGTTGCCCGCCAGACACAACACCCGTCTGGTCGGAGGATCCTCCCTTTTCTATATAGGTTGAGTGAACTTTAGACCCTGTTCCTCACACCTCTATAGTATAAAAGAAGTGCGAGTCGGACTCGCGCACCGAGGGTTCCGTACAAATTTGTAGGTATGCAACTACAAATTTACGGTTTTCGGTTTTTTTCCTTTACTTGTGCTTAATGACATTGCTTCTTGCCAACCATGATTCTAGTTCAACGGGAAGTACCCTATAGGTTTTGATTCCCTTGCGAGTGTCAAAATATGCGGCATAAACGGAACATAAACGCCCGTATCTTTTGATTGCGTTGACTTAAGTTTGATTTTTCACTGCTTCAAGGGATTGCAGCCCTGAGTATTTGATATTAATTTCAGCTTGATAACTCCACGCGTTCCTGAGACAAAGGGTCTTTACAGATGGACAGACAGACGAAAAACGAAGTGATCTTGTAAGGGTTCCGTTTTTCCGTTTAAGGTACGGAACCCTACAAATTTACCGAAAAATTGTTTTGAAGAAAAAAGGTACTTAGGTCAAAAATGAAAGATAGCAAATATGGGTCGTTATTTGCTCACAAGACTTTTTGAAGGTTTGAAAAAGAATTCAAGAGAGAAACAAGAATACAATAAACTATTTTTCAAATACTAGATCTGTCCAAATAAGGGAGGTAAGAATCTATCGGATTCTCATGTCCAATCTTGGGTGCAGCTAATAATCACTTTAGTTCTCAGTCAAAATTGGTAGCGTACGGTAACAGGTTGCAGTTCCATCAGATCAAAAAAACAAACAGTTTTATTACAAAACAAGGTTTGTAAAATCCTTCACACATGTTTTCAACACAAAATTCACAACTTAGTATAAGACTAAGCTGCATAATGAGTCAATTTTGCATAAAAAACTGTATTTCAATCACAGTCACGTTCTTATTACAAAATTACTGACTCTATGGATGAAACCATGTCATAGTAATAAAACCGTATTATGCCTACGAGTGTAGCTAGTTTGGTCTACTAAAAATGGCAAGGGAAGTAAAATTGTCTATGCCTCGCTAATACTGACCATATAGTTTCCATGCATGCTGCGTGAGTTCCCGTCGCGGCACATGGCGCTCTCAGTCCAGTTGTACCAGTGCACCAGGCGAAGACCTTCGAATGCACGGGGTGAACCACATCTGAAAAAGAGAGCATTATAACTTATAGTGTGTCTATTTTTATAAGAGTTAGAGATAAGATAATGCTTGACACTAAGTCCCTCTTGCACCACAAATCCCCATCTGAGATGGTCACCAACGCCATCAAGGAGATGGAGGAGCGCAGCGGATCTTCCCTGCAGGCGATCAAGAAGTACATCGCTGCACAGTACAAAGTCTACGCGGAGAAACTGGCTTTTAACGATAAACATATTTAAAACATCATTCTGTTTATGTCAATACAATATTTGCAGTGGAGTCTGCCCCACTAATTAGATTTGGTGGGGCAGATTCCACTACTCTAAAATCTCAGTAGGTAGCAATCAGGAGTCTAGATTTGTGCACAGTAAATGTCATCTGCCGAAATGTAGGAGTACTAACAAGGTTCTCCTCGGGGAATAAAGTGGGGGTACTAACAAGGTTCTCCTCACGGAATAAAGTAGGGGTACTAACAAGGTTCTCCTCGGGGTATAAAGTAGGGGTACTAACAAGGTTCTCCTAGGGGAATAAACTAGGGGTACTAACAAGGTTCTCCTCGGGGAATAAAGTAGGGGTACTAACAAGGTTCTCCTCGGGGTATAAAGTAGGGGTACTAACAAGGTTCTCCTAGGGGAATAAACTAGGGGTACTAACAAGGTTCTCCTCGGGGAATAAAGTAGGGGTACTAACATGGTTCTCTTCGGGGAATAAAGTAGGGGTACTAACAAGGTTCTCCTCGGGGTATAAAGTAGGGGTACTAACAAGGTTCTCCTAGGGGAATAAACTAGGGGTACTAACAAGGTTCTCCTCGGGGAATAAAGTAGGGGTACTAACATGGTTCTCTTCGGGGAATAAAGTAGGGGTACTAACAAGGTTCTCCTCAGGGAATAAAGTAGGGGTACTAACAAGGTTCTCCTCGGGGAATAAACTAGGGGTACTAACATGGTTCTCCTCGGGGTATAAAGTAGGGGTACTAACAAGGTTCTCCTCGGGGAATAATGGCGTGACTGCGTGAAGTTATATCATACCTGAGTTCAGCCAGCAATCTCGAGTGCTTGGTGGCGTACATCTGAGGCAGCAGGTCGTCCACTATCCACTGCATGTCACAGTTACAGTTCCAGGGGTTGAACTGCAGGTTTACGCCCTCACTCACTGCCGTCCAGTCCACCAGACTCTTTGGTAAGTAGGTTAGGTTGTTCTTGCTTATGTCCAGCTGAAAATGATACGATTGTTTGGAAATAATGTAAAAATTAGTGTGAACTATTGTTTGTATTTTGTTTTTTTCCCCTTGTGTGGCGCTGTTTTTCTGATAATTCTGCTTTAGACATAGCCTATACGGGTAATGCCTAAGTAAACTGTGCTCAATCTTCTGGTGGTCACTTAATTTGCTAATGGTCTTGGAAATTTTCAAAGTCAAATTAGAATTGCGAAAGAAATCTGTGAATATAAATATATACTCACCATACACAATGATGTCCCATCAAAAGCTCCCGCTTTGATCTCCCCCAAAGACGGACAATTAGAGAGATAAAGAGAGAAACAATTAATATCATTCTCTGTCTCATCTGCCGTTCTCCCCACCACGTTGCTAAACGCTTTCTCTTCAACCACAGTTAAAGCTTTCATCTCATTCATATACAAACTCTTTACAGCAACTATATTTTTGAAATAAACCGTCTCTATGGGGTTGCCATCAAAGTGAAGTTCTTCTAAATTTGAAAAGAATTGACTGCTTATTGTCTTTGGTATTTCGGTAATTAAGTTGTAGGATAGGTCTAGAATGTATAGGCTGGGGAGTTTCTTCTCGATGTTCAGTTCTTTTATTTGGTTTCCTCCGATGTTTAGTACCTGGAATTTAAAGTATTAGATGTTAGTTTGAGCTAGAAACAAATCCAAGAAAAGATCAGAATAATAGAAAAAAAAACAATTGTATCTACATGTCATAATTTTTCACGCGTGATGCGGATATAGAAGCATACATCCTACATCCATACGGAGCGAATAGACTCCTTTTTTTGGAGGCGGTAAAAAAAAGTGAAATATAAAGTGTTTTTGGGATATGTTTCGTTAGTTAATGTTTCTTGTATTCATTATTCAAATAAACTCAGCCTATCGCAGTCCACTGCTGGACATATGCCTCTCCCAGGCTGTGCTACAACCCCCGGTCCTCCACCTTCCGCATCCAATCTGTCTCAGCCACTTTCTTAAGGCCAGTATTCATAAGTACTCTTTTTAAAATCTTTGGTCAATTAAAGAAAACTTACCTCCAAACTGTCAAAATTCACTGCATTCTCATCATACAAATCCGACAATCTATTATACGATAGATCAATATACTTAATACCACTAGGAAATTTAGGCCAATGGTATAAAGTGTTGATCTTCAGTATGGCAATCTGCAGCGTCGGCGGCAGTGCGAAAACAAACGTTATATTGTTCTGGGCAAGGTTCAATTCTCTTAAATTCGTGCATGTGAGAAAAGACTCTTCTTCCACTATTTCTATTATGTTGTTTGATAGGTCCAATAGTTCCCTGGAAAGAGAAATGTGTTACGATTAGAATTGTAACTGCAAAGTGTATAAAATGCTGTCGTTGTCGGTCAAGACAAACGATGTTGTTGGTCTAGTGATCGCAAGCGCGACTGCTGAGCGAGGGGTTCTGGGTTCGATTGGGTGGATCTGGAATAGAATTTTGTAAGAATTTCATAAATGTATGCACCAGTGGCGAAGGTACCCTACAAATCGATTCCCGCCGGCTTCCCTTCGAAAATTCAGAACACAACCATTCTATAGTTAATCCATCATTGAAATATAATGAAACGGTTTATTGTCATTTTTTCTTGCTCCGGCTTACCTCTATCATAAATTCACCTTTCGCCACTGCCATGCACCATGTTTTCTTTTAACTATGTACTTTTTTCTACCACGAAATACTTAGAAGCGTAAAATCGAACGAGCCACAGATGGGTCTGTGGCTCGTTCCTTAGCCATTGACCTACTGTTAGAATCTATATGTACGAGTACAAATAAATAAAATTGAGTGTCTATTAAAGTAAACATAACAGCTTTTTACTAAATGCTTTCGTATGAAAGTATATCAAAAAAATTATTTAAAAAATGTTTGTCTGTCAGTTTGTTCCGGCTAATCCGAAACGGCTGGCCCTATTTTCATGGGATTTTCACTGGCTAGTAAAGAGACACATTATTGTTTTCCGACATCCGCGTGAACGAAGTCGCGGGTAAAGCTAGTTGCTAGTATAAACATAAACCATCTGTGTTTATTCTTGACCAGAATACCAGATTATCATTATCAAACAAGCTAACTGTGTTTATATTTGATAAGGTACAGCATTAGAAAGAAGTACCTGAGTATCTACCTATATTTATTTAGATTAAGTACACCGATATATTATATTATCTATAAGAATCAATAACAGCGGTACTCCTGACAAAGTTCTACAGTGTATTTATATTTGTGTTAAATACAGACTACTGTTTAATAATATTTATAAAATAGTAGATAAAGATAAAACACGTGACATAGTTTTTCTTCTAAATATATTACTCATTATTATTATTGTTTGATGCAGTAGTCTTACAGCCGCACGGGTCGATCAATCAAGTTAAGTCCGCGGCTGGGCCGTGGATGGGTGACCTATCTTCATATACCAAGACCCCTCAGTATCTCGGAATGCACGTTATGCCGTTGGTGCCGGCTGTCATTCGTAGATCTTTGACAGTCGTTACGGGTCGTCAGAAGCCCGAAAGTCTGACAACCATGTAGGGTAATTGCGTAACACACTATCAGTAGCAATGGGTTTCATTTCGACAGTTCAACAACATTCATTGCGTTATTTACGTTGTTGAGCAGACACACTTTTCGAACATATGGAGCAATCGATTAGCAATATGCTTCGAAATGATTCAAATTGAGAGTAATAGTGTGTTACGCAATTAGGGTGCGGACTAAGCAAGGGGTATCGTATTACCCAGTAACTGGGTTGAGGAGGCCAGATAGGCAGTCGCTTCATGTAAAGTACTGGTATTCGGCTGCATCCGGTAAGAGTGGAAGATGACCCCAAAATATTTGGGAAAAGGCTAGGCAGATGATGATATGATAAGTTAAACATATAGTATTTCTGCTAAACAAATTACTCATGCATGTTTAATTTAAATATAACATTATGAATAATTAATTTTAATTAAGTAATATAAAAATAAAATAGCAGGTTTTCTGGTGTTCCTACCTGCCGGGTCCATGGGAAGGTGTAATTTGTATGTAAGACAGCAAAAGATGGCGACAAAAATATTTTTTTATTACTTACATTGAATAACAGACTTTATTGTGAGTACCATTAAGTGCAAAGTTGTACTAACATCAAAACAGCGGGGTAATTGCGTAACACACTATTAGTAGCAATGGGTTTCAGTTTGACAGATCAACAACGTACATTGCGTTTTTTACATTGTTGAGCAGACACATTTTTCGAACATATGAAGCAATGGATTAGTAATATGCTTCAAAATGATTCAAATTGAGATCCATAGTGTGTTTCGCAATTAGGGTGCAGATTCTTATCCACCACAGTCCTCACGCAGATTCAATTGCACTTTACACCCCTCATAATAAAGTTTATTATTCAATGGCATAAAAAAACCTCTGAGGTCTACTTCTGGGCTGTATCTAAATAGCCTTGATTCAACTGTTTTACAAAAGTGATAAACGTAGCGAGTCATATTTTTGTAGGCGGTAAGACTAGCTACCAACAATATAATGTTGGCATTACAATGTTGCCTATAAGTACTGGCTGCAATAAAAACCATTAGTCTTCATAAACTCCTGTTTGTAGCGTTTGCTATATCTGAGGGTCAAACAAAAGCTACTTCATCTACTTTTATCCTTTTTAACAATGGCCCCGATTCTGTTGTTCACAAACTAAACTAAATTTAAGTTCAGTGCATCTTTTTCTTTCTATTTCATTAAGAAAAGGACAGAAGATAAATATTACATTAGTCCTGTCAAATTAGTCAGCGCCTGACGTAAATTGACGTATTTTTAGTAGTAAATTTTTTAAACACGTCTAAACTTGTCTATGGATTATCTAATTTGGCAGTCCGACTAAACTAATTTATAACTTCTGTACTTTTCATAGTGAAATAGAAAGAAAAAGATGCACTGAACTTAAATTTAATTTAGTTTGTGAACAACAGAATCGGGGCCATTGACAGTTATGTGCAGCTAAACATAGGCACAGTCAGCTACAAGTGTCTAAACACACTATGCCGAAGTTACGCGTCCGAAGTTCAGCACAATTACGCCTGCAATGCTATTTGAATTAATGACGACACACTATGTCGAAATTACGTCGCGTCATAGCGTACAGCCTAACGTCGGTCGGGCGTAAGTTCAGCGGCAACTTATTCTGTGAGCACACATTATACGCGACCGAAGTTCGGTTCGATTGCCGACGAAGATCCGGGGGCGGGGAGCAGCGGGGAGTTGCGGAACTGAATTTCTGCCGCGTAAGTTCGGCACTTATTGTGTGCCATATCAGCCGAATACGTCGGAACGTAAAATCAGCCGCCGAACTTCGGTCGCGTAACTTCGGCATAGTGTGTTTACACACCAATAGTCAATTAACAGTCCTGAGGGGCAATTCTCGTAATTTTTAAGAACGTTCACAGTCTGATCTCAGTCTCAATCTGTCAAAAATACTTCAAATTTCCCTACATTTTGACAAGTTTTTGACATTTGTTTGTCGCCGAGATGAGATTGCGACTAGATTTTGAACGTTTTAAATTAGCAGAATTGGCCTACAGAAGGCCCGTTCTCGAACTTAAAAAAAACTAATACCCGACTACTGAAAAATCGCGCTCTAAAAAGTATGTAAAAAAATAAGTTACACACAACAAGGAACATACATACATACATACTATACATACCAGTCAAAATCATAACCCTCCTCTTTGCTCCGCCGTAGTCAGGTAAAAACGTAGTAATTCAAGTCGCAATCTCATCTCAGCGACAATCAGTGAAAAAAACTTGGTAAAAATGTATGTAAATTATTTGATTGTAGGTACTTTTGACATATTGAGACTGAGTTAGAATGCGCCCCTCAGTTTATAAATATTAATTAATGAGCTTAATATTTGATGTGCAGAGTTAATCGACTCTTGTATCTCAACAACTGTAGTGATTAGACCATAAATGTATGATAGGGCAGTCTACCCCATCATTATTATTTATATCATAAATCTATGGTCAAATCACTCCAGTTTTACGTAGTGTAGTTTTAGTAACTTACAGGATACTTACAGGCTGTTATTAGGAGGGAACGAACCCTTCGTAATAGATCTAATTCTATTGTCGTTCAAATTCAACCTCTTTAATCGCGCCAAGTTCTCAACATCACTCCTTTGAAGTAGCAAGTCGAATATGCCATTCTTGCTCACATCCAGGTCTTCTAGCGCAGTCATAGGCTGCAGCGCATCCAGCGGAATCTTCTTCAAATAATTGCTTTGTAAACTTAACTTTTTTATGTGATGAAGATGTTTGAAATCTAAAGGATTGAAATCTGATAGCTTATTATGCGACAAGTCTAGATCTTCTAATCGTTCGATTTTCGTAAAGAGGTCGGGTGTGATTTCGGTCAATTCATTGTGCGAGAATGACAGGACTTTCAAATTTGGAACGTCACTAAATGGATCTGGCCAGTATGTTTTTATGGCGTTGTTTGTGAATCTCAGCGTTTCGACGAGCGAATTTGGCGGCAACCTGAAAAATATAGAACACAATGCTGTAATTATTGGAAGTCGTTAAAAACTACATAAATCCTAATCGGAGCAACAACTCCACAAAGCTATTACCAATTAATTCGGCCTATCAGTGATCACTCACAGTCATAGGTACGTACCTATCATTGAATGAAGTTTTTCCTATCTCTATGGCGGATACTGTAGGACTCAGTTTAAGACGATGATGACATTCGCCTGACTTGAACATTTGTTTCTAAGAGACTTTACTATCAATTTCAATCATGACAGCACACGATTACGGCTGATTCGACTGCAAGGTTTCGTCCTAATCGTAGGTAATAGACTGAAAGACCAATCCGCGTGTCCTTTTAAATTTCTGGCCCTTAAGGTAGGACCAGCATAGCTATTTAGAACCGTTCAATACGCTTCCGTGCCGAATCGAACATCAATGTTATTCAAAAGAGTCATCTAAAGGCTACTCACAAATCCAAAACCCGAAAATGTCAGTTTTAAATTGAATAGATAGACGACTACAATTCTTCCGACAGCTAATTGCTGTTGGGGGCAAGACAAATTAGTAGGTAATTGAAAATGTGTAATTTTCGATAAGAGAACATTTCTGCATAGCTATTCATAACCATTCGACTGGTTCAAGACGTTACCTATTTTTATAATATAAGAGGATGCTCATCTATACTAATATTATAAAGCTGAAGAGTTTGTTTGTTTGTTTGTTTGTTTGAACGCGCTAATCTCAGGAACTACTGGTCCGATTTGAAAAACTCTTTCAGTGTTAGATAGCCCATTCATTGAGGAAGGCTATAGGCTATATATCATCACGCTAAATCTAATAGGAGCGGAGCACCAATGAAGAATGTTTCAAAATCGGGGGATTTTTTTTTCCTATTGAGAGCTTCCGCTGCGTGCGCTGCGTAAACGGTTAAAGTTTCGCAAAAATCATATATGACAGAATTGTTCCCCTTTAAAATTCAAAAAAAAAAGTCCGCGACAGCATATGTCTATCTTTTAAGGTTAGCTCACTATAACCTCTTTTATGCTAACCAAATTTGTTCTAAAATAATGCATTATTTGCGAAGGTGTTTTTATAAACATGGTATTAATCCTTATCCAAATAAATACGTTATTCATCACATGTATTTAATTTTGAACCCCTGACACCATTTGATTTCAATGTATATCTTAGGAGATATCATAGTTTTAAAATAATACTAATAATAAAGCTGAAGAGTTTGTTTGTTTGAAACGCGATTTGAAAGCTCTAAATCTCTGGTAGTATTGGTCGCATATATAAAAATATTTTTGCGTTTGATAGCCCAGTTCTTGAGGAAGGCTATATTCTATTAAACTTGACGCTAAGACCCTTAGGAGTTGAGCAAAAAGAAAAAAATTCTGAAGTTTTCGCCAAGCGAAAACGAAGTAATAGCGCAGGCCGGCGACACGTTGCGACGGGGTGGGTCGGGGAAACAAAAAATAAGTCATAAGTCTAATTGATTCGTAATAAGTTAACCATTACCTAGCTATATCTAAATAGGTAGGTAGGTACTAATTATCATGCGTATTGCGTATAGTTACACAATTGATTACACAATTAATATTTTTATCTTACGCTTATTTGGACTAGAGTTAGAAGCGGAAAACCGCAAATAATGAAAACTAAACAATTTTTTTTTCATTTGTTTTGTAAAAGCGATCGGAATTTACCATAATTAATTATGCTTATTTTACAAAGATTGCTGTAGTTTGAAGTGACTTAGATGAAAAATTCGCTGCTTCGTTTTATGTGATATCTTAGGCAGCTAGGACCCTTTGCCCCTTTCAAAAATAACGCTCATTGTACCAAGCACAGACATAGATAGACTTAGATAACGCAAATATCACGATCTGTATGAAAACCAAGCGTGCCATTTTTTTACTACCTACTACGACGTCACAAGCGCTATTTCTCACTCGCGCTCACCCAGCCAGCAGCCGATCGATTCTGTAAAAATCTCACCGTGATAACTTACGTGAAGTGAGCGTGAAGTGAACTATCAATAGGGGCAATCGCTAACATCAGGTGAAATGACAGCTCACTTCACCTTAGTTTTCACGGTGAGATTTTTACAGAATCGCACTGCTGTACACAGGACTGAGCGCGAAAGTGGCGGCTTACGATTTTTGAAGGTAAGTTGGTGCGATTTTTGGCACGCGAAGTAGTTGCTCTTGCGTTATCTAGGTATATCTGTGGTACCATGTAATTATGCCTTTCTGATGACAAAACGTATCGTATACCTAATATCGACCCAAAAGAATTGATTAGTGGACCACATATGTGTGTATTACATATATATGTAATGCTCTCTCTTCCCCGTAGGTATCCCACTGTGCAGCTCTATTCCGATTGCAAGGTACTCACGGTCAGGCAACTTTATGTGCTCCTGTCGACTCTACGCAAGCACTCTGGCCGCCCTCCAAAGGAACCAACTGGCAGACTTAAGCATAACGTTTTTCCTCGCGAACGCCATAGAACTGCCTTTGCCAAACGCCAGTTCTACGTTAATAGCATAAATATGTACAACCTACTAAATAAAAAGCTTAAAATTTTTTCGTGTCCTAAATATAAATGCAAAAACTTACTTAGAGATTATCTACTAACACTGAGTTGTGATGACACTGAGGATCTTCTGCTGGGTAATTTAAAATGATAAGGTACAATACATATAAATATTAGTCTAAATCTTACCATATACGGATATTTACTGGTTTCACCCTATTCTTTCTCACTACACAGACACACACGCACACACACCCTCACACATACACGCACTCGGACCCTACATTTATTCACCTCACCACACAGTTAAAAGTTATTCATTTTGTGTTTTATTTAACTAAATTATATTCTGTTTTCTTTTAGACCATTTGCTTGTTGCTTTAACGTCCCGATTTATTATATTATGGCTTGTCTAGTCTATTTCGGAGAATCACTGACTCCTAAGACACAGGCACATACACCTAGTTTAGGAGTCAGGGAAATAAAATTTTTGTGATCTAGTTATAAGCCTTATGTCCTCTTAGTTTTTACTCCTTGTACTGTTATGGCTTTTGGAAAAAAAATAAAGAATTACATCCCGAAAACCTGCAAACCATCACATATGCATTTGGTTTCCTATAATATCGCAATCTACACTACAATTTCCAAAAACAAATCGCAGACAGTACACAAATTAGAACATAAAACTGCATAATTAATTCGAGAACTAGGTAGCCAGAAGTAGGTTAGCGCCTAACCTCTGATACGACAAGTCGGCCATTTCCCGCCACAGACGATTCGCAAAACAAACGCAGGTGACACGGTTTGTGGTTGATTGATGTGACAGCCGGCGAATCTTGAGACGACGCGGGATAATGACCTTACGTAGTTACAGAAAGGATTATGAGGAATGTCGGTTAATTTCGGTTTTAGAAACATAACGCTTGTCTTTCTAGATGAGTTAGGGGGGTTTCCATCAGTTTAACATTTCAAAAGCGAGCCTGTTGCCGTTTTTTATCCACGCACAAATCCCGGCTGGTACTGTGAAATTTCTGATGGAAACCCACAATAACATTTTGCTCGATCTAGGAGTCGAATTCAAGACCTTGGGCTCAACAGTCGCGCTTGCAACCAATATCTAGACCAACGAGGCGGTTTTAAGAAATATTTTGAGTGAAATTTCGTATTGTTAAACAGCATGACCTCACTAACGGGGCTGACTGCCCAGGGTGCAGGGCGCTTTAATTTGTGTAAATTATTTCATCACCATTGAAACCGGCATGGCCTAAAATCGAAATTCGAAGACATGTGGCATCTACCAACCCGCACTGGGCCCGCGTGGTGGATTGCGGCCCACTCCTTCTCACTGAGAGGAGGCTTATGTTTGTGACCCAGCAGTGAGAACATTATACTCCTGTAGGTTCTTTTAATTCTTCCTAGTTACTAAGTGATAGCTGGTTGGAATCAATATAATCTGTAAATTCTAGTCATACAGTTCAGTCGTAAAACTTTTTAGTCTAGAAAGTAGGTACTAAGTTATATGCAAGCTTATGCCGATAGTGTTGAGGCCTAGTCAAATCTCGCAGCAGATAGGTAAGAGGTTCTATTTTAAGCTTTTACTGATTTAATAATTACATCGTATCTGATAAGAACATGTCACGGCGTAACATATGAGGCCCTTACATAAGGGCTAAAATTGTCAACATGATGCTCAGTTACTAATTTCACGACGTGCTCAAGGTTTCTTCTATAGGATTAGTTAAGTTCACTAGAAATCAATGTAAGTTTGAAGCTACACATGGGGAGGCACTTCGTTTCGAGTGAACAACTTAGTCGTATCAACTACTGAACTAAGACGTACTTACCTACTTACTACTCAAAACCTGATAGCTTTTTTCAGACTGACAGATGTCTAACTTTATGGGTAGAGTATAGCATAACCAGCCTAAAATGTTCCCACTGCGGGAACACAGCCAGGCCTCCTCTCGATGTGTGGGAATGGTCCGTAATCCACCACGCGGGCCTAGTGCGGGTTGGTAGATGTCGCATATCTTCGATTTTTTGGTTTTAGGACATGCCGGTTTCCTCACGATGTTTCCTTCACCGTTTTGAGAGCAGTGGTGATGAAATAATTTACACAAAGTAATGCTCCAAGCGTAAGTAAAGCGCCTGTTTGGGGTTTGGATTCCCTTCTAATTAATTAATCAGACAGATAATTATTTTTAGCAGATTAAAGATGACCGATCGCCAAAAAATCCGACCTCTATCAGGCGACAGTACTTTGCCCTGTCCTTTATTGTTAGGCTTCTTCCACGCTAAGTAAAAACAGGTTAAATAAATGACAATACTCATTAATACTATCGGTCTTGGAAGACCTTGGTTACTAATGGCTGGTTTCCTCTAATTTGGGAACAATTTGAAGGCAGTTAAAATTGAGATGTCCTGTTGACAACAATGAATGCTATATCTAAGGGAAGAGGTCCGAAAAGGGCCATGAACCTATGGCAACACTATGAAACATTTAACAGTTGCTGGCTAGATATAGTTAGGTACAACCTGTATTTTTAAGACACTATTTGAACGGGTTAAATCTTATGGAACAAATCTGACGAATTAACATTGTATCTTTCATAAAATAACACACAAACTCAATAGGCCAAGCGATGCCATTATTATTGAAAATAGAAAATAATTATTCCATGGTTTATTTCCCTTGTAAAGTACTGGTACTTGTGTGGACTGTATGTTCGCTTCAAATAAAACACTTCTTGTTCGCAGGTATTCAGACTTGTTTATTCTTCGAGCTTCTTCGGTAGACTACATTTTTGCCGTGAAAGGCGCTCGTTTTTATTACAAAAGTAGAGGGCGCAAGTAGTGGAGGGGGTACTCTTTACAATTTCTCAATTGCCCAATAAAACTAAATTCTGTGGCTGATGCCCCGTGCAGGTAGGAACCTTTCTCGACAGGTTCCGACCTGTTTACAAGTTCGGACTTACATTTCAGACTTTGGTGATACTTATTCTATCTCATTATAACAAAGTTAAACAATATTATGAACTTAATAACTATCTTATCCTATTTATAACTGTGTTTATTTTAACTTATAGGTACAATGCTCGGCGTCCGTTACATCCCTATTGACATGGATTTCATAATTTTAATTATTTTGTTGAATTAAGTACTTTTAATTATGTTCATAGCTTCATTGAAGTGCCAGCTACAATATCATTTTGTAGTGGTACCAATTCAATATGCAGTCTTTTTTTTATTTGGAAATATATCGAAAAACCTTTCAAATTCAAATATCTCATAAACTATTGAATTTAGGCCATACATTTATGGGGTTCAATTTGTTACATTTTGGTCCCCCTATCAGCTCTTGACGGATAATACGTCGAATTACAAGTAACCTTTTATATAACGGTCAAGAGAATTAATTTCTTGAATATGTGTTTTCTCCGGAATACAGCGGAATAAAATTAAAACAAAAGCAACCGGGTAAAAGGACTGAGTACCTAACTTGTTACCCCGCGCCTTAAGGCCAAAGATTGAACGTATCGAATCGCAGATTGAAATTATCTGCCCCTACCCCAATAATGAATCACAAACTCGATGTCACAAATTCACAATACAAGATAAGGATAAGTGATAATCGTATTGAATATCGATTAAATTGTGGTTAATGTTAGATATAATTATCAGAGTTTTCTGTTTATTAATTGAATCAGATAATTTATTATGGAAGCTAAACTAATACCTAGGCGTCGAGTATTTAATTCTGTTTTCCGTTAAACCGTACACTTTCGTAAAAGCGTCTCCCTTTTCTTTGTAATCTAATCTTAAATGGACGATATCAAATTATGATGTTTATTGTTTGTGAGAGTTTACTGAGAAAATTGTTATTTTTATTGTAATGCTTGATCAAGGTCACACAAGGCTTGGTCAGATCACTTTGGGAACCGTAAAATATTTTACTTATTAGGTTTCGCGCAAGGGCGAAATTGGCAACGCCCTTCTCAGTGAACGTGATGAGTTTGCGTGAATAACTAATACTAAGTAATAACGTAAGTAGTATGAATGGAGTAAAAATATGAGTAAAATATTACCTATAATTATGTCTAGTGTTTTAAGCGAAAAATTAGGTATGCATGGGTGTCCTCTGCTCCTTGTTCAAAGTCCAACTTTGCAGGCCCTACCCACGAAATTTGACTTTGACAAAGGGCAAAGTTACAGCAAACTTCATGATCATTCTGAGAACGTATTTTCAGTCGCAACGGACATTTGATGGTGAATTCGTGACTGACTACGGGTACCTATCTAAAGCGAACTAAATCTTCACTATAAATTATTTAACGAAATCATAACAATTTATAACCGAATTTTAATTGGCCCACGTTCGCACAGACGAAAACATATAGCGGGGGGATTTTATCGCGCACTGGATTTTCAAATCTCGGTGTTACGCCGAGCATTGAGAACCCAACAGAGCGCATCTCAACGCGTCAAGAAAACACACTGTTGGATTTTCAACTCTCGGCGCTCAGCAGTGCGTTGAAAATCCAGTGTGCGAAAAAAAAAATCGCTGAAAAAATGGGCCCGTGCGAACCTGGGGGACAATGGGGATTGTCTAAAATTTCTAACCATTAGATTTTATTTTATTTTTTGAAAATTTAGAGCATTTTGAGAAACTGATTTGAATATTTTGAGGATTGGCTCAATAGTTATTTAAAAAAAAAAGATTTAAATATTTAAAATTTTTAAGGCAGGTGACGTCATCAGTGGCACAAATAAGTGCCGTTACCTCACTAAAGTAAGATTATTAATTCCAGTCAGTAAAATGACAAGTGCAACTGTCACTGATACAAAAAAGGGTGACCCGCTACAATAGTGATGTTCGGCAATCAATAGACTTAGACATTTAGTCATGCTTTATTTTATTAGGTATCAAAGCGTTTTTTTATGGTAAAAATTTAATACATACCGTATTAGATAATACGATTTTAGAAATATGTACATTACCAGCATATTAAAATTTCTCACTACAACATTATTACAAAAGCTGGGAAAAAAATGTATAAAGAGATTCAGAGGAATTAACACTAGAAAGTCGGGAAAATACAAGTAATTTTATACGTTTTTATTCATTACGGTTGCTATTGATTCCGACTCCGATTCTGAATCGGTATATTCAGAATCGGAATCGGAATCAGTTACATTGATAATGAATGAATCCACATATTCATCTATGATGTGGTCGAGTTGACACATTTTGTCTTCGACTTTTATGGCATGGTTGATGCACTGTCTCCAATTTTCAGGCGTCACTTCCTTCAGGCCTTCTTCAAATAATTTTTTTACGTCTTTTATTTTAAAAGTTTTATTGTTCCTGGCGACGTACCCCTTTGCTTGAGCCCAAACTAACTCTATTGGGTTGAGCTCACAGTGATAAGGGGGCAGACGCAGGATTGTGACACCGTATTCAGCGGCCAACTCTTCCACAGCATAACGTTCGTAATTAGATTTTTGTAATTTTACTATTTCTATTAATTGAGCCTTTATCATTGTAGGTTGATATTTAATTTGTTTTTCATCCAACCACTGAATAATATCAGCCTTCCGCCAGTTTGAAGTGGGGATACGCTCGACTTTTCTTGAATGGTACGGTGCGTTATCTAATACCAGCACCGCATTTGGCTTTAAATTTGGCAAAATGCTTTTAAGCCATTCCTCAAAACACTCCGAGTTCATTTCTTCATGATAGTCCATACTATTTTTCTTCGATTCAAATATAAGTAAACCGGCTTCTACAAAACCCTCATCACTGCCTATATGTGAAATTATTAGGCGTCGACCTTTGCCGGTTGGGCCCTTTAGGCCTGTAGTCAAACCTTTAGAAAACGCTTGTTTGGAAGATTCTATTGTTGTATCCACCCAAACTTTACCAGTTGTATGACCTGTTAATATACAAAATTCATATAAATAATATAATACTGACACAAATACATTTTGAAACTGAAAAACTATTCACTAAATACAGTTGTAAATAAAAATATTCAATTACCTTCATTAATCCAGGTCTCATCTTGATAGTAAATTACTTTTCCTTGTCTTCGATATTCTTTGATTGTCGTCAAGTACCGTCTACGCCACAGAATTAAGTCTTGACGGTCTGTCAAGCAGCTGCGTCGTTTGCGACTGGCATATTTAAATTTTAAATGTTTTAAAACTGCTCGCATGGTACTCTTTGACATATTTGGTAGGTCAGGGTCATCATTTACAACCTGATGAACCTGTAAAATATTACAAGTATTTAATTTTTGTAAACTACAGCGAGACAATGACAATGTGTGTTAATTATTATTATGTATAATGTGCAATTATGTATTTTGTATTGTATTATAATTTTATAAATTTACATACCTTGGCAATAGTTGGAGGGTCCTTCGCATAAAAGAATTGGTGAACTTTACGACGTATCGCCGAAAAGTCAAAATCATCAATTTTATCTTTGAATGTCAGTTTGGGTCCGGATTTTTTCTGATTTGATAACTGAACGTTCTCCTTTTGTTCTTTCAGTATCCGATACACAGATCTAGTCGAAATTCCCAAAATTTCAGATACTGTCTTCACACACTCATCTTTCTTTGGAACATCAAAAGCTTTTGCTGCATTTTGATTCCATACATAATTATATGCATTGAGAACCATTTGTTTCTCACTCACAACAAATGATCGACGCTTTCTTTTTGGAGGGAGACATCCCTCTTTAGAGGTGGACGGTTGGGGATCCATCTCAAACACAAACGTAACAAAACTCAACAAAAAAATAACAAGTTAACAAGTAAGAAATAAACAAGAAATTGCAGAGGACACTAAACACTTCTGACACCGTCGGAATTCGGGAGCAGAATGAAAAAAAAATGGCGTCCATAGCGTGACAAGTGATGACCATAGTTCTTCCAATAACCAAAAACAAATAATATAAGAGTATTTTACGTAATATTTAATTACCTACCGTGTATGTCTTCTGTTTAATTACCATAAATTACATATTTTTATTTTTAAAAAGGCAATTTGACATTGAATAAAAAAAAAAGAAACTCGACTAACTTTTGATTGTAAAAATTCGATTCTACCACATCACTATTTATTTGGGACTAAAAACCTGCAACACTGGAAATGTCATTTTACTGACTGGAATTAATAATTTTAGTTTAGTACATAAATAAAAAAATACAATCTGTCAACACGTCACATCTGTCAGTATCAATAGACGTCATCTAAAATCGAATCCTATCCTAGCGTTTTTAATATACAAACCGTATGTACCGGTCCTCCTTATAAACGGAAAGTGGTTTTTGAAGGTGTAAGTAAGTACGTCACTAATAACCAACGCAGTGACATTATTTATTGTTCGTTTTTCTGAACTACAAACACGACTACAAATGACCACAATGAGCGATACTTTTTGTTAAAGCTGACTCCTGAAACCTGCCTAAAGTTGAGACCGTTATGATAATAGAGTATATTTCTACTAGCAGCCATCATAGTGTAGTGAGATTTTACGAGATTATGAGGCAAGTCGCAGGAATAATATATTGTAACAACTTTAAACTGTAATTATGTTTACATGTTTGACATTTTAGGTTGACACTTGACAGATTAGACAATACTTGCTACTTATTTTTTAATTTCTGAGGTAACGATACAAAACTGTACGGCTAAGCTGATGTGATTTGAAGGGCAAAGAAGGTCAATCGTATTTTATCATAATTAACAATAAAATATGAATATTTTTCATAATTAATTAGTCCGTAATGATCAGTAACGCTATTCCTCGAAATGGTTTTTCAATTACAACATATGAAAAAATATGGACAATGCCCATTGCGTAACATACTATCAGTAGCAATCGGTTTCATTTTGAAAGTTCAACAACATTCACTGCATTGTTTACGTTGTTGAGCAGACACATTTTTCGAACTTAAGAAGCAATGGATTAGCAATATCCTTTAAAATTATTTGACTTTGACTTTTATTTTCATCTACCAGCAAGTACTCAGCGGCTTGATACTTTTCCCTAAAAGAGCTCAAGCAAACAAAGATTAAGATACTCCTCGTGTCAACAACATTTCAATGCCCTTTAAATATATTGTACCTAGCACAGTTTTATTATAGTTGTAGCGATAAGCAGTCAAGGTGAAAACTAAATAATGCATAGTCAGGGTCAGACTATGAGAGAGAGCAGTTGATGAAAGGAAAATCATAGAAGTTGAAGTACTTATATACAAAAACGATGATATCAAAACCTATAGACTAATAAAGCTGAAGAGTTAAGTTTGAACACGCTACGGAACGCTGTGGAACTACCGGTCGGATTAAAAAAATCCTTTTTTGAGGAAGACCCGTAAGAGCCGAGTAAAAAGAAAAAAAAGTCAGCAAGACACCTAAGCGAAAACTATGTAATAGCGCGGGCAGGCGACGGGATGCAGGCGATGGGTTGGGGTAACAAGAATTTTCATGCAGACGAAGTCGCGGGCAGAAGCTAGTGGTTAGTTAAACGTGTTGCGATATGTTATATCTACATATACTAATATTATAAAGCTGAAGAGTTTGTTTGTTTGTTTGTTTGTTTGAACGCGCTAATCTCAGGAACTACTGGTCCGATTTGAAAAACTCTTTCAGTGTTAGATAGCCCATTCATCGAGGAAGGCTATAGGCCAGGGATGGCGAACCTCTGTACATCTACGTGCCATTTTTTCCAAATAACTATGTAATGCGACCATGACGTGCCAATAAACAATCTATATCTATCTATATATATAAAAGGAGAAACTGACTGACTGACTGACATATCAACGCACAGCCGAAACTGCAAGGGCTAGGAATGTGAAATTTTGCATACGGCTTCCTTTTATTATGTAGGGGAGCACTAAGAAGGGGTTTTTGGAAATTCGACCTTTAAGGGGGTGAAAAGGGAAGATTTTGTTTGTATGAAAAATCTTATTACTTGAGTTAATTTTGTAAAAAAATTGTGTAGCTTGAAATTTGACACGAATACACGCAGACGAAGTCTCGGGAGAACTGCTAGTACTACATATATACTTTCGCATTGTTATTATTATTTGAAATCTCTCTTGACATTTCTCGGGGCCCTGGGGTCCCGGAACATTGGAAGGCATATGAGGGGCCGAAATCAACTTACAGAAGCCCGTTAGACGTGCTTAATGAAATGAGACACCAACCGAGGATTATGGCCGCAATATGCAAGTGCACCTAAGGACAACCCCGGTCGGTGTAGGACGAATGTTAATGTTAACAGTTTTTATTTAATTAGTTAAATGAAATGACAAATCAGCGCAATTTCTGCTGTTGCAAACAAAGTTATCTATGTAAGATAACTTGAGGACCTAAATTTCTGAAATTATGTCGTGCCCAAATTATGTCGTGCCCAAATTATTTTGTTACGTGCCATCAATGGCACGCGTGCCATTGGTTCGCCATCCCTGCTATAGGCTATATATCATCACGCTAAAACTAATAGGAGCGGAGCACCAATGAATGAAGAATGTTTCAAAATCGGGGAATTTTTTTCCTATTGAGAGCTTCCGCTGCGTGCGCTGCGTAAACGGTTAAAGATTCGCAAAAATCATATATGACAGAATTGTTCCCCTTTAAAAGCTTTAAAAAAAAGTCCGCGACAGCATATGTCTATCTTTTAAGGTTAGCTCACTATAACCTCTTTTATGCTAACCAAATTTGTTCTAAAATAATGCATTATTTGCGAAGGTGTTTTTATAAACATGGTATTAATCCTTATCCAAATAAACACGTTATTCATCACATATATTTAATTTTGAACAAAATTGCCTCTGACATCATTTGATTTCAATGTATATCTTAGGAGATATCATAGTTTTAAAATAATACTAATAATAAAGCTGAAGAGTTTGTTTGAAACACGGTTTGAAAGCTCTAAATCTCTGGAAGTATTGGTCGCATATATAAAAATATTTTTGCGTTTGATAGCCCAGTTCTTGAGGAAGGCTATTCTATTAAACTTGACGCTAGGACCCTTAGGAGTTGAGCAAAAAGAAAAAAAGTCTGAAGTTTTCGCCAAGCGAAAACGAAGTAATAGCGCAGGCCGGCGACACGTTGCGACGGGGTGGGTCGGGGAAACAAAAAAAATTTACGCGGACGAAGTCGCGGGCAGAAGCTAGTCTGATTATATAATGAAACATTGGCCCCGATTCTGTTATTCACAAACTAAACTTAATTTAAGTTCAGTTCATCTTTTTCTTTCTATTTCATTACGAAAAGGACAGAAGATAAAATATTAGTCTAGTCCTGTCAAATTAGATAATCCATAGACAAGATTAAAAAATTGGCTACTAAAAATACTGACTAATTTGACAGGACTAAACTTATATTTATCTTCTGTCCTTTTCATAATGAAATAGAAGTTGAATATGCACTGAACTTAAATTTAATTTAGTTTGTGAATAACAGAATCGGGGCCATTATCGAGTTTGTGGTTGCATATGCTTGAAACTTTTCCGAGTATGAAGTAGGTAGGTAGTGCGCCTATCAGGTAACTTCCGCCATTATTATAATTCACGGTAATCCAGAATGACATCACTTGCCGACTAAAGGACCAAATAGATTTTTATCAGCATTCCTGATTCGAACTTACTTTAGAACTTACGACTCGGTCTAAGAAATTGCCGCTGCGCTATTTGAGACATTGACCTAACGTCGTTGTAGAACGATTACGCCCACACTCATTGCTGCTAGAAGCATTCCGGATTAACTGAATTTGGGAGAAGATTAACGGTTCTGTAATGAAACTTTTTGTACGATATATTTAGAATTAAATATAACGGTTACTTACTTGCCCAATGTAGACAGTGCCAGTCCGTCGAATGTGGCCGATATCTTCAACCCATTTGGATTCAAAGGCCATGCGATCTTGTCTAAGTCGGCTACATTTTCTATTCTATCAAATTCAGAACACTGAACGTACAACACTATATGAGTCCCATCGATATCGGGAATTTCACTGCACGTACAAACATCACACAACTTAATAAGTTTTAACACCTCTTCATTGAAAACTTCTTCGATAACGTCTTGAGCACTTCCATTTTTGAATAATAACAATAGAAACGTCACATATATAAGGGCGCGCATTTTTACTTTTTAAAAATGATGACACAAGCCCATCTGCGTTCGACTCGTAATCGCAGTGGAATGATAAGTTTCCCTATCAGTATCGTTGTCTTATCGCCATCGCCGCTGTGTGTGTACATTGCTGAAAATGACGCACACTAAGATAATAGGAGATTAATACGAACTCGAAGTGATTCATGGTCCTATAGTATGAAAGTTACCGGTCCTTTGAGGAACGTATTAACACGTTAAAACTTTAAACATTGATGTCTCGAGTCGTCGACATCGCGCAGTATTTCAGAGCTAACTAGAGTAACAGATGATCTGGTTGGTACGAGGAGCGTTAAATGTATTCTCGGTTTCGGCATGAAACAAGATGTAAATTCAATTAAAATATTTTTTATTTTTCCAATGTAATCCCCCATGACCACAATGCAATAGGTACCTTATTGTAAAACATAACTTTCCTCTTTCTCTGAAAAATGCGCATTTATTGCCGCCTTGAGCTCTTCATTGTTGGAAAATCGTTTCCCACGAAAGTCTTTTTTCAAATTAGGGAACAAATAATAATCACTCGGGGCTAGGTCCGGGCCATAGGGTGGGTGGTTAATTTCTTCAAAAACACAATCTCGCACAGCAGCCTTGGAATCACGAGCCGTGTGGACCGGGGCGATGTCGTGAAGAAGCAACACACCGGTGGTCAATTTACCCCGTCTTTTTTCTTTAATTGCATCCCGTAAATTTCGTAAAGTGGATACGTAGGATGCTGCGTTTATGGTTTCACCTTTTTTTGTGTACTCAATCAGCAAAATTCCCTTTGAGTTCCAAAATAATGTGGCCATGATTTTTCCGGCAGCCGGAATGACTTTGAATTTCTCAGGGGGCGCAGTACCCTTCTTGTGTCACTGCACGGACTCTTGCTTACTTTCAGGGTCATAATGATGAACCCACGTTTCATCTCCAGTAACAATTCGATCGAAAATACTTGATGGAACTTCACCAGAACTCTAAAAACTCTCTACAACACTCGATTCGCACTTGCTTTTGAGGCGCCGTGAGCACTCGCGGCACCTATCTTGCAGTGACTTTTGAAAGGTAAAGGTCAAGAAAAATAGTGTACACGGAACCAACAGAGAGGTGGGTCATCTCTAATATCATTTTGATCTTCATTCGGGCATCCTCCAGTATAAGCTTTTCAAGTTTTCAACTTTTTTCACGTTTTCTTCCGTAGAGGCAGTAACCAGGCCGCTCGAGCGAGTGTCGTCTTCAATACTCTCCCTGCCCCTTTTAAATTCACTTGACCACTTTTGAACCGTAGATAACGAAGGTGCAGAATCTTGGTAAACAGCCACCATCTCTTCGTGAATAGTTTTTTGTCTTTTTCTTTGTTTGGTAAGGAACTTAATAACAGCGCGGCGCTCGATTTTCTTCAACATTGTCACGTTAGCCATTCCAGTTGGGCAGCGGGATTGTCCGAAAGGGTTACCGCTACCCCGGAACATAAAGGGCTAAGGATGGAACACGGGTAGGTTTTAGTCAGTAAGAGTCTGACACTCCCTCCTGCCCACTCCACCCTGATCGGGAGGGGTCATTTGATGATTTCCCATCCACAAAAAAAAAGCCATTCGAGGTGTCGTTGACAAAGGATTGCTTGCAAACTAATGATCACAACTATATGAAATTTTACCTTTATAAGTACCCTTAGATAATGTCATTAATTAATTAATTAGTCATATTACCCACAACATTAGTACCTAAATCATCCTGATACCGAGAATACATTGAACGCCCCTCGTAAATCAGATAATTAGCTGTTAGATATTTGTATTTATTTAGATATGAGATGTGCAGTGAAGCAAGAATAGGACGAATGCCTTGAAGTTTAGAACAAAAAGGTTGACTGTAATCGACTTCGTTGCTTCTGAAGGAAACACTGAAAGAAATAAGCAGTACATAAAAATGAAAAAACATTGATCTGAACTGGTTTAAACAGTTCCTTAGGAGCCTAACGTTGAAAACAGTATTTTTAATGATCCGCAAAACAGTTAAAGCTTCAGGCAAAATGTTACCGTTATGACAGTAAACTTTAACGTTTTAACTTCGTTTTTTTTCAGTAAATGGTATGTTCAATCATTAAACGTTACTGTTGTCTTTTATTGTTTTACAAACATTTCTTCTTACTGCATAAAGTCAGTAAATCTTAATGAAATCACTTTAATGTGTTGTAGTAAGATTATTTTTTTTCAGTGAAACTTCCGGAATTTTGATATTAAAACTTTTTGCATTACATACGATTTTCTAGGTCCACACGGGAATTGCACAAGAGAGGTAAGTTTTTCTAAGTATTTTATCACAAAATCAGTGACACAAGAAGCACTTCACTTATTAAAAAAACAAATTATTATATCAAAACAAATGCTCACTGAACTAAAACAAACGTTACTAAGAGGCACGTAACGGGCGGTCTAACCGCGGTAACTAGTTGATAGCTAGTAACTATCCGTATTATCATAGAATAACCCGAGACGTCGTAGGCAGCCGTAATGCGAGATACATTGACCACAATGACTTGCGTCCAAGGAAAGATTGTGATATAATGTGACACTACTAACGAGCAGGTCGGTTTGATCTGTTTTAGAAATAAGATTTGTATGACATAACACATTTAATCTGCATTCTCGATTTATATGCCAAAAATGAAAACAAATATGAGATTATGGAAAAGTAACTTTAAATCCTACATAATAAAGTTCAGTTTACGCTACAACTTCAAACATTTTTATACATTTTTCAATAGTATTTTTAGCTAGTCACTCTGAAATCAACTTAATTTCCATTACAATAATGTTGATATTTGTTTAACTTGAGATAACATTAATTTGAAACATAAGTTTGAATAGACTTTAATAAACACCACTCCTGTTTTCCCGAAGGGTTACGCAAACGCAGAGGTAATCTATAGTAGGTACACCTACAAAGTTAGTAGTTAGTAGGGAGCGAGTTTATTGCCATCGATTGGCTCCAAACTAAGACTCCGGGCTGCTACACACACCTCAAGCCCTGCTATATATACCTCAAGGATTCAAGGAGAAATTAAACAAAAAATATATTGACCAAAGGTAAAATTTTACACAATAATATAACAGTGCTCGTTCATTCAGAAACAAAACATCAAAAGGCCAATATTCTCGTAATTAAAAACGTTCATAATCTAGTCGCTATCTCATCTTAACGATAAATCAATGTCAAAAATCTAGGGAAATTAGAGGTATTTTTGACAGATTGAGACAGAGATCAGACTGTGAACGTTCTTAATATTACGAGAATTGCAATCGCTGCAATGTAATTTTAGTCGTGTCTAGACTGTTCCTAATCTCCGGCTATAACGTTTTGAAGGTTTTTTTTTTCTGACGCAATCTGTCCATCTTTTGACATTCAGCATCTTTTGTGTTGTATTAGTATTAGTTTAGTCATGCTTGTTATGCGCCCACTGGCTCATTCACATGCATCTGTATGTATAGTTTGTCGGCCGTCATATTAAGTTTTGTGGGCCGAACTTTTAAACCTACTGAATGTCTTAATTTTCATCAGAGGGGCAATTTAGTGTTAGTTTATTGGAATGGGTCGTAAACCTATTCTTGTAGGCATTGGCTTTTTGTATGATTTCTTCATTAACCGTTGGTATTTTTAAGTTTTAGATTACTACCTAAATATTCCAAAAGGTCATTTTTAGAATTTTGAGTGAAAAAACACGTTCGGTTGTGCAATAATAAATGAGATTACACACCAACCCAGTGAGATTCAAAAACATTTGGAAAAAACTAGGTCAACAAAAAAAATAGGGAAATGTTGCCACACTGATATTTGGCCGGGGCGTGTAAATGGGCTAACGACAATTAAATGATGCATTTTTATGTGCAAATTCGCCTCCCCGATTTTATGACACTACAAAAGTATAGGACGAACCCAGTAGGCAGCCGTAATAAAATTATGCTTATATTTTTTTGGAATTGTATAGCGGATGTTTTTGTGCGGTCACGAAAAAAAAATCAGCTGTTTAATACTTAAACTTCAATACCTACTTGACCAAAATGTAGGAAACAGCTGATTCTTTTTTTGTGATTTCAGAGTTGGCCCCATAGTGAAAGTTGTTCAGTTCGATGGTCTAAAAGCACCTCTTAAAGTTTGTCGGGTTAATTTTTTAATGCTTTGTATAATAAGTATGTACATAAATAAAAAATAAAAAGCAAATCTACAAAAATATTGTTTTATTAAAATATGTATAACAGTAAAATACGTAATAATAATATTGAACAAATGAATATGTTTATTATACTTAGGAAGACATGTGTTTCGACATTTTAAATATTATACGCCATAGAATAAGTAATTATCGAATTGTGGCCCTGGTACTTATAAGTTACAAACAACAATACAGAATGATTAATATTTTATAAGTATATTATGCGATGGACAAGTAAAGTAGGTACCTAATTTAGTTATGTTTATTAGTTGTTAACTTTTATGCTAAATCAGTCACTTTCTAATGGCATCGAAAAAACGACTTTACGCAAGACGAGTCCTCAACCATCACCCCACTTGCGCAACACACTTTTACAATCCGAAGGATTTTGACGTACATTCGTAATCCATTGCTTCATAAATTTGAAAAATTCCTCTGCTCAACAACGTATACAAAGTGTTAATGAAATAACCCAAAACCTCGGACACCCCAACCGATTTTTATATTAATAAATTGATATGACATTTAATTATTTATTTTCAAAAATTATAGTAAAAGATATTTGTAAATGTTGTTCTCGCGCTACTTACAGATTCGTAGCTCTATCGCCGCCGGCGCGCTTCCCGGCCTTGGCGCCAGCTCTAGCACCCCCTCTCCTCACCCTCGCTGTTTGTTTTCATTGCGTTGGACAGTAGCGTACAGCGTCGTTAAAAAATATTAGACACGGCATGACAAATAATTATTTTTTGGAAAAAAATAACCCATATTAAAAATTATTGTATTCGATTTTGCTGCCGATTCTAAACAAACTAGTTTCAGGTTTTGGGTTATTTCATTAACACATTGTATAACGCAATGAATATTGTCGACATGTCAATGCATTGCAATTATTAGTATGTTACGCAAGTTCCCCGCAGGACTTGCATATATAATAACTGTTTTATGCAAACAACATTTAGATAAAGATAAGTAAGTACAAACCTAGCAATTTTGTAGTCTAAAACTAATCAAAATAACAAAATTCAGCATCTTTTTAAAACAGTTTTTAAACTCGACTTAGACAAAAAAAAAAACTAACATGGAATGTCCCATTTAAAAGTAAGTACAAAGAAATATTTGCTAAGGCGTTATAAATGCGATTGCCCTTAGAACTAGTATTATGTGGAGATAACAACTGTAGGAGTTATAAAGACATCAAGGTTTACTCAACAAGTGACATTTAGCTAGTAAAATGTTTTCACGGTATAATTTTTAATGTGGTAAACATGTAAACAAATATGTGTTTTAGGAAAAACCACTTTAATACCCACACATAAAGTTCAGTTTCCACTACAACTTAAAACATTTAAATAACTTTTTCTATACTTTTTCTGTACTAGTCATTCTGAAATCAACCCAATTTACATTTACATAAAGTTAAAATTAAAATATTTGTTTAAATGGAAGAAACACCAATTGGAAACAAGGATTTCAACAGACTATATGTACCCTGTTGCAATGTTTTGGAGATTTCTCCGTTTATTTATTTGTTATAGCAAGAGTCCACTTAAGCCAGTATGCTCATCTAAAATCTTTGATTAAATCGAGTATCTCCCGAATTCAAAACGCCACATAACTTTAAGAGGAAACGCAGTCACGTGGTCGTTGGCAATCATTCCATACTAACGTACTAGCTGCGCCCCGCGGTTTCACCCGCGTAAGTATCGATCCCGCGGGAATATCGGGATAAAACGTATCCTATGTGTCAATCCTGGCTATAAACTATATGTGTGCCAAACTTCATCCAAATCCGTTCAGTAGTTTTTGCGTGAAAGAGTAACAAACATCCATCCATCCATCCTCACAAACTTTCGCGTTTATAATATCAGTAGGATTCCTCTGATTTATCCCTTAGCTCAAATATTTTATATTTGTTTACGTTATAATGTATGGCGCGTGGTAGCTTATGTCTCACAGAGAGGAGACCTATGTCCCAGCAGTGGGAAAACTATAACTTGGTTATACTATAATGTTTATCTATCATTACTGCGACGCCGCAAAAAGGAGGGTTATGATTATTACCGGTATGTATGCTCATCTGTTCCCTCATAACTTCAAAAGTACTTATAATAATTTGACAAATGGAAGCGTTAGAAGCGTCTTGACCGTCCGCTGGATATAGGCTATGTGACGTCACACTAAATTCAATATGGCGCCCTCTAGAGGACATAAAGTAATGAATTTAAAAATAAATATTTTGGGATGGTGTCTTGTCGGGTATCAAATAAAAGGGCTTAATTAGCACATTTCAAAAATATAAATATTACTAAAACAAGCCCCAAAATAATCAAATAAAAAATATTTTTAAAACTAAAAACCGATTACTGAAAAGGATGAAATAAGAAAGTACCTTCCCGTGGTCGCATGCTACCATAGCTTATAATTAGTATGTTAGTATAGCGGCATGCGACCACGGGAAGGTACTTTCTGGTTTTATCCTTTTCAGTAGTCGGGTTTTAGTTTATAAACTTATTTTTTAATTAGTATTATTACAAAACAAAGGGACATAGCATGGCAATGGTATACACTATATTGTAAAATATATAATATTACTAGCTGACCCAGCAAACGTCATTTTGGAATAAAAAAATAGATAGTAGCCGATTCTCAGACCTACTGAATATGCATATAAAATTTCATAAAAATCGGTCAAGCCGTTTGGGAGGAGTATGGTAACTACTTAACACTGTGACACGAGAATTTGATATATTAGATTTGGACTAGTATTAATAACCAGGGAAACAGAGGAATAAGTTAACTATGGAATGAACGCCAAAGACCACGTGACCTTGTTCCTCTTAAGACGTTCCCAAGTCTTTCTGTCGCTACGATAAAGTTTGAAGTGACAGAGACAGAGCTATACTGGCGACTTTAAATGTTTTGTTGTCCGTTTTTCATTATGAAACGTCCTATTTCTCTTACAGTTAAATACATTAAACACAAACATAATATCAATGTAATATCAGTGTTATGTTTGAACAAATAAATTATATAATATCTGTATTACTGAAACATAATAAATGTAAAATATTATGCAGTAAGTATAACGTTTAGCAAAGTCTTTAAGAATATTCAAGTTCATTTATGTATTGCTTATTTATATAATAAAAACTTTACAGAGACAAACATGGATTTCGATATGAAAATGATATTGGTCCGTCGAGTCGATAAAAAATATACAAAGAAAACATAGAATTTTAATCAATTGGCACGTTTTAACGTTGGCTGATGACAGGAATGCTCTGTACAGACCATGTTTGAGTTTTCAAAATAATTGAGCTTTTATATTCAACACACGACATCACCAATTTGACGTTTAATTACAACTGTCAAAAATCTATGGTCGATTTACACATAGTAGTCTGAAGTGTAGTGCCTGAATCGCACCAAAAATACATTTTAATAAATACGTTTTATTACATTACTCTGGATTTAGGACTTCTTATAGGGATTTAGAAAAGAAAATAAGAAAAGGTAATATAACATACTTAGGGCTGATTTTATCAAAGTCCTACTATCCTACTTCCTACTATCCTACTAATATTATAAATGCGAAAGTTTGTGAGGATGGATGGATGGATGTTTGTTACTCTTTCACGCAAAAACTACTAAACGGATTTGGATGAAATTTGGCCTATAGATAGTTTATAACCAGGATTAACACATAGGACTTTGTATCTCGATATTCTCACGGGATCGAAACTTATGCGGGTGAAACCGCGGGGCGCAGCTAGTCAGATATACAGGAATATTTTTTATTCAGTGCGCAAACTTTGACAAAATAAACTTAGATGAGTTTTATTAAACACGTTGTTTTTGTTTTTATATGTTTTAGTACAAAAAAATAAAGTTATCGATAACGAAAGATGTCTACTTTCAAATTGACTTTAAGGCCACTCACCGGTGCGTGACGCAGCGGAGCGCGCATAAGTACTTAGATATCAGCTGTGCGCTCGTTCGTTTTTCGTTCACAGGCGTAGGTAGGTATTTCCGTGGGTTACAATGTAGGTACAGATCGCTGAATTTATCAGGTTCGAACTAAACTTTTTTAAGATTAGGTCGCGATGTGAAGTTTTGAAGCTTCCATACCGCGTACTGGCTCACACCAAAGCGACGTGCCGCATCGTTGGTACTTGGATCTCGCTCGAAGAAATCGAAAATGGTTTCTTCGGTTTCGACCGCCAGATAAGGTCTGCCTTGTGCGTGATTCAGGGTCCTGAACTAGCCGTGATCAAACAGCCGTTGATTAGCTGCAAAAATGGTCCTTTCACTAGGTACCGCAGGGTTAAGGATACCATGGGCTCGCCTTCGAGGTACGCTCTCCGTCGCATACATTCTGCGAGCTGCTCGTAAACTTTCACCACTTAATAAATACACTCGCACCATCTCATAAAACTCACGGTTACTAAAGTCCGACATCGTGACCGGTAGGTACGAGTTCGACACACACGCGGCACGTGGGTTGCGAGCAAAAGCGATTGGACGCGAGGTCACGATAGATGAGATGAGCAGACTGCGACTGTGCTGCGACTGTCTGTGTTTTACCCCGATGCAACACCACCACGTGCGCCACCCAGGCGGCGCGTGCGCCCATTGTTCGTTAGTACGAATAGACAGTGTCCATATTTTGCTGATTTAAAGTCGGATAAAAAAATTAATAAATAAAAAAAAAAGTTTTGAACAAATAATGGAAATAATATGTTCTTTTACTAATACTGAACCTCCAAAATTTTTTGCGCACTCCTTAAAAAATATTCCTGTATTAAAATATATCTGACTAGCTGCGCCCCGCGGTATCCGTGGAATAAAATTAACGTCTGACATTTTCTAATATGGAAAAATCTTTCAAAATTTATTCTTAGGATAATACTTATTTCTAGTTTTCCAAGTTTAATGAAATGCGCCCTTAGGGAAAAATAAGAGTGAGTCAAGAAATATGATGAATAAGATTTTAGTTAGCCAGTTTGGATCCTGAATCGCCTAAGTTCCTTTAGGGTAATGTAATAAGCCTAATCTTTTAAGAAACACGCTGGTTGATGTCGTTGATAAAACAAAAGAAAATGGCAAATTCGGTATTACTTAAATAATGAAGCGTACGTAAAAACAAGATGCTCTATTTGCAGGGGGACTTCCCCTTTCTTCTATAATAAGTAAACATTTCGATAGGACCCTATGTATAGCTGGACTAGACTGAACAAGTTTACCGGCATCGCATCAGAGGGCGTCGTGTTCCTTGAGCAGGTAGTGGCCGACGAGTCTCTTCTGTATGTCCGTCACGCCGCCGTAGATCTGCGTGCCTCTTGCGTCCCTGTTATATTAATAAAATAATATTCAGTCTAAAATGTTCCCACTGGTGTGACACGCCACGCGAGCCCAGTGCGGGTTTGTGGAGGTCACGTCTTTGAAAATTAGGTTTTAAGACATGCCGGTTTCTTCACGATGTTAACTTCACCATTTTGTGAACAGGGAAAGAGTTTATTTTCATTAGTATTTTTTTTTTGGTAGCAGGCTTTTTTTTGTGGATGGGAAAATTGGGAAATCATCAAATGACCCCTCCCGCTCTGGGTGGAGCAGAAGGGAGTGTCAGACTCTTACTGACTAAAACCCACCCCTGTTCATTCCTTAGCCCTTTATGTTCCGGGGTAGCGGTAACCCTTTCGGACAGTCCCGCTCAGTCTAGATTTAGGCCCGGCCCGGGCTATGGCAATTAGCTCCTCCCTTATTACATGAGATTTAAACATAATTGGCAAAATGTGGGTGTTTTATTTTACTCGTGTGGTAAGCAATTCTTAGGGCTCCAGAACTGTCTTAAATGTGTGACTGTGTTTCTTTAATAAATAAGTATAATTTTACCTATAATGTCTCTCGGCATCATAGTTAACAGATAGGCCGCGACCGCCGAGGATTTGAACGCAGTGGTCTGCGACAGCGGTGGCGTTTCGTCCCGCCAAGTACTTGGCCATCGCACTGTTCTTTGTGCTAACGTCAACCGCCGCGCGGTATGTCGCGAGACGAGCGGTCTCGACTAACATACACATGTCAGTGAGGCGGTCCTGAAAAAAAATTTAATAAAATATTTGTTTCTGCTGTAGCAGCCTGGCTCTTGCGTGTGCCAAAGGCCTTCTTAAACAGACAAGGGGATATAATCCACTTAATTAAAAAGATGACAAATCCTAAACTTGGAAGCAGTAAAAATTTAAAGTTTACCTAGTAGTTTACCACATAAAGTGAATGTTCAATGGAGCATCAGAAAATAATTTCAGTCAAAGAATCCATCTGATTATAACATAGATAAAAAGAGAACACACGCCCCCTATAAGTGACAGGCACCCCCTGTAAATGACAGGCGCCCCTTATACAGGGTTATTTGTAAAACACCAGCAATCTCTTAAGAAGTCATTGTACTCATCATTATGAACAACTTTTACTATGGGACCAAACCTTAAATCGCGAAAAAAAAATCAGCTGTTCCCCTTCCCTATATTTTGACGAGTTACACGAACATAAATGTAGGGAACAGCTGATTTTTTTTTAAAAGTTGTTCATAATGATGAGTACAATGACCTCTTAAGAGGTTACTGGTGTTTTACAAATAACCCTGTATCGCCCCCTACAGATGACAGGCGTTCTTACGGCCCATTCACGACTTCGGTCTTAGCGGCGAGCGGCGCGGCAGGCGGCAGGCGGTGCGTTTTACACGCCACATACCCTCAGTAGCGGCTAGCGGCAGCGGTCGAGGTGGACGTATTTAGGTAGTCAGAACGTGCTCAAAATTGTGCCTTCTGTGTTTAGAAAACAGTATATTTTTAAAACAAGATATTCTTAATATGAGAGAAGGAGTGCACGAAATGAATAAAGATCGATATTTAAATGGCGAATTTCGTGACCTATACGAAGATTACAGAAAATATCCGGATAAGTTTTATGAGTAATGAGTGTGGAAACATTTGATTATATTCTATACTTATACTCGGTATCCATTACCGCCACAAAATCTTCAAAATTTTTTTTTTTATAAGTTCGCCGCCGTGTCCGTCACACCTACACCGCTATCCACGCCGCTCTGTTTCGTGGCGTCGCGTCGTCGCACTCATTCGCCAGTACTTTTGATCACGCCGCTCCCCGCACCGCGCGCCGCTGCAGCCATTCGCCCCGACAAAACCGCGCGCGTTTTCGCTATGGGCGGCGACTAGTGGCGTGCTTCAAACATTTTCATACTTTTGTTCTTATCGCTCGCCGCCTCGCGCTTAGCCGCCGCTCACCGCGGCAAGGTCGTGAATGGGCCGTTATGAATGTCATTTGAGCGTCAAAAGACCTTTTTCGGTAAAAAAATTCGGTAAACTTTTTTGGAATTGTTTTGTGAAATTGTATTTAAAAACAAAATGACGGCGTTGGTTCAGATTATGGTCACGCTCAGCGATCAAATACGTAATAACACGATACTCTCCAAAACGGGAATCGCCGATGTGAGCAATAAGTCTGCTAGGCTGAAGTGGGCTCGGGCGGGCTATGTATGTAGGATGCATCGAGACAGATGGGCCAAAGTCATCACGCAGTGGGTGCCAGAAGACGGGTGTCGTCGCCGCTGGCGTTTCCGTGGCTACCCTCGGCGTCGAGTGTCAACGCCAATGGTCTCCCGTAAAAGGTGGACCGCAGAAGGCAACACACAAGAAACAGTCGAAAGTTATGAGAGAAACCTTTGCCGAATAGTGGGAAAAGACAGATTGAAAAAAAATTCTACTGACTACTCCATGTGTTTAGGTCATTGATATTTAAAAAACCCAAGATGCACAGTCTCGAATAAAAGTAACGCTCGAAACTGTCGTCAAACACTCACCAATTATACCTACGTAGTTATAGTTATGCTGTACGCATATATTTTTGCAAATTCAACTTTACGCACATTGTATAAAGCTGTTTTTACAACGCAGTGTTCGAAAAGCAATAAAATTTTACGACCGACGGTGGTCGGTAGGACAAGGCATTGAGTGGAGACGAACATTTTTATATATTTTTTTGTCATAAGATGTATTTATTTAGTATTTTAAGAGTTTATTAAATTGTGTTTTAAACACATAATTATGCTTTTATTTGAGCGTAAATATCAACTGTTAAAATCGTTTATTTTATACTGATACTACGAGTATTTGACAAATTCATTTTTCTGGCTATCGAGTTACTTACCACTACGCGAGGAACCGCCGTTTTACGAAAAAGTTTTATGCCTTTTGTAGTGACATACATACATATCTTCGTCCAAAAAAATGTTCTGAACAAACGACGCTTGAATTATTCGGCTTAAAAAATCTTCACGCCTTTATCGACTAACAAGTGATCTCCATTCTCCACATCGTATAGGATCACGAGGAAAACTAAAATATAAAAATGACGCTAATAAGTTTTCAAGAAGTTTTTAAAGTGACGTGTTGCGCCAAATCGACACTTACAGACTACGCAACACTTCTGTCATTAGCATGCCGCATGTCGCAAACCCATAAGTTGTCCTATAATTAATCCAATTTACATTATAATATTTACGAACATTTAAAAAAATCGTCAAATTGACTACCTTTTCTCCTATATTAAATTATTTATAACGTAAAATATTCGTCGAAAACGAAATACAAAAAGTTCAAAAGTACATAAACTTATTAATAAAAAAAATAATAAACAGAACAAAAAAAAATCGACTCTATTGAAAAGAACAGGGTCATTTTTATTATGCGACTATAATAAGAAGGAGGCTAAAATGCATCGTTCTTACACTGAAAAAGCGGCTATTGAAATTTGCCGTATTATACTGTGATCGTTGAATGAAGTTTTCTTAAAAATAAATCAAAATCGCATATTTACTTCCTATATTCAGTCATAAAAACAACAAAAACTAATCAATAAACTCTTTTACTTACCGAAAATATGATATCCCATCCTTTTTTAACCTTTTTGACGTGATATTTCTACAATTTGTCAGAGAACACTTCGGCATTTTTAACGAGTGCACCTAGACGCGAGCGACGCGAGACTATTTGAAATGAGCGCACCATTGTAAAATGTTGCGCTCATTTTATGCGGACGGTTTTGAGACGTTGACTGTGCATCTTGGGTTTTTATATATCAATGGTTTAGGTAATTAAATAAACGTGAACAAAAAAACCACATGACGTGGTTAACCGACTAAATGTAATACCAATGTTTTCAGTTGTCATGCTACGTCACAGTTGTACTCTTCAATTTACCAATGTTATAATTCGTTAATAACGTTGCTAAATTGAAGAGTACAAATGTGATGTAGCATGACAATTGAAGTGAGTGGTATTACGTTTAGTCGGTTAACTAATTTTACTAGTTTTAGGTTACTAGTTTTTTGTTTACCTTTATTTAAGTTCCTAAATAAATGGAGTATAGGTAAAATTACAAATTCACAACTTCATTGAAGCTCATAGGTCGAATAATTAATTTATATCTACAAGTTATTTACTAAAAGGGTTAATAGATATCAAACGTATAATACCTTGACAGAAGATAGCCTGGCCAGTGGTTTTCCAAAAGCCTGCCTTTCCTTAGCGTAGGAGATTGCAGTGTCGAGTGCTGATTGGGCGATACCTGTGATGAAATAAAAGTAGTTAGGTACCAATCTTATCATAAATTATTAGCGTAAATGCCGTGATGATCCAATGTTAAAGACCTCGACACTCATGAAAGAAGAAAGAAAAGTATTTATTGTGACTCGTACAGGAAGATCACATACAAAACTAAAAAAGTCCTATATGGGGCCAAACCGCCGGCAGCGGGATTGTCCGAAAGGGTTACCGCTACCCCGGAACATAAAGGGCTAAGGAAGGAACACGGGTGGGTTTTAGTCAGTAAGAGTCTGACACTCCCTTCAGCTCCACCCAGAGCGGGAGGGGTCATTTGATGATTTCCCATACTCAAAAAAAAAAAGCTAAAAGACCTATATCTCAGCATGATGCTGCGACATGAACGGGTTGTGGTTCAAATCCGGCAAGTACCAATGTGACTATTTCAATTCATTTGTACAGACGCCAGCACAACAAGCTACTACAATCTGTCAAATTTCTTTAATAGATTTTCAACTTTATCGCTAAAGCATAAGGTTCAAAGTAAACTGGGAAAATTTTACAGTTTCGTGTACCTTGATGTGCTGGCGTCTGTACTTAATGGATGGTCACCCATCCACTGACGGATCTCGGCAAGCGTAACCTCACCTTCGAGGGACCCGTACGGTTGTTATTTTATAGTCACAAGCCCCTATTTCTTCTTTGGGAGCTGATTTTGAGTTTGTTGAACACTTAGCACCATCCATGCTATACTAGCTAACTTACTAGTTAGCTAGTATAGCATGGATGGTGCTAAGTGTTTAGCACCATCCATGCTATACTAGCTAACTTACTAGTTAGCTAGTATAGCATGGATGGTGCTAAGTGTTTGTTATGCTATACTTAGCATAGATGGTGCTAAGTCCGGAACTGTCTAAACAGTTCTTTTCCCATTGAGACTTACCGACGGCGTGCGCGGCGATTCCGATACGGGCCTGGTCGAGCTGCTCCATAGCGATAAGGAACCCTTCGCCCGGCTGCCCCACGATGTAGTCCTTTGGAACGCGAACATCCTCCAGGGTCACGGGGCACGCGGTCGCAGCCCTGAGGGTTTCGCTTCAAATCTATTTTATAAGCTCCTTTTGTTTCCTGGTTTGATGTTATGGCAGAGTGCTGGGTGCTGTGTACCTGTCTATTTTTCGAAATATAGATAGACGGATGTAAACGAGGCAAAAGGAGTATGTAAGGATCGTAGCAGGTGGCGCTCTGTAGTTTCTGCCTACCCCCATGTGAAGAGGGCGTGAGTTTATGTACGTATGTACGAAAAATCTAATTTTGTGGTATTCTTTTATTTAGCTATACTTTTATTCGAGGAATAAAATTGACGTTTGACATTTTTTGTATGGAAGAGCTGTCAAATATTCAAAATTATTCCTCCGATAAAATTATCTGGAGTTAGATAAATCAGCCCTAAATGTTTTATTTTGGAATAAATTATTATACTTATTCTATGAGGTATAAATATTTTTGTTTTATTGAGGTAAAGAAATCAATTAAAATGGATTTGGTAAACGAATAATGTTGTGTTAATCTTAAATTAACGTATGAAAAATATTAAATTGCAAATGACAAACCTTTATAAATAACTAGCGGACCCCGCAAACGTCGTATTTCAAACAAAAAAGATAGCCGATTCTCAGACCTACCCGATATGCACTCAAAATTTCATACAAATCGGTCCAGCCGTTTCGGAGGAGTATGGTAGCTAACACTGTGACACGAGAATTTTATATATTAGATATATTTTTAAATCCTACTTCTTACAATATAATAAACGCGAAAGTTTGTGAGGGTCACAGGAATGGATGGATGGATGTTTGTTACTCTTTCACGCAAAAACTGCTGAATGGATTTGTATGAAGTTTGGCACATAGATAGTTTATAATGAGGATTAACACATAGGATACATTTTATCCCGATATTTCCACGGGATACGTATGCGGGTGAAACCGCGGGGCGCAGCTAGATTTATATATTTCAATGTCAATCTCAATCTTGATTTTGGTAAACCATGATTTGGTTTTTTTGGTTGACTGGTAGAGAATGCCTAAGGCATTAAGTCCGCCTTTGTATCGTTTTGTGTGCGAAAAGATTAAATAAATAAATAATAATTAAAGCAAACTATGATTAATGTAATGTCCACTCCAAGTTATGTTGCATGCATGCAGTGTTAATGTGTATTGCAATAGATTTCAGTAGGTATATACCTTACGCTCATGATGCGCTCTTTCCTCCCTCTGAAGACACCTTCAGTTTCCATCGGAATCAGGAAACCTGAGGAAATCGGAACTAAATAAAATACTTATTCTTAGTGAAAAATAACTGGTAATTTAAACATTTCAACTGCTGAACATAGAGCACGGAGACACCTTGTCAGACGGTCCTATAGGAACAATGGCCCCGATTCTGTTGTTCACAAACTAAATTTTAAGTTCAGTGCCTATTTTTCTTTCTTTAACATTATGAACATGACAGAAGATAAATATTAGATTAGTCCTGTCAAATTAGATAATCCATAGACAAGTTTAGACGTGATTAAAAAATTGGCTACTAAATATACGTCAATTTACGTGAGGCGCTGACTAATTTGACAGGACTAAACTAATATTTATCTTCTGTCCTTTTCTTAATGAAATAGAAAGAAAAAGATGCACTGAACTTAAATTTAGTTTATTTTGTGGACAACAGAATCGGGGCCATTGTCAACACTTTCTAAACAAACAAAACGTGGCACGTGTTCATTTACACTACCTACGACATAAGTGAGGTATAGAAACTAAAGGCGATCCAGGACAGAAGTAAGCGCTCAACGCACTTTCCGTGCTACGAATTTAATTAGTACTGCTGTGTCTAGACGCTGCCGGCGCAGCGAGGCGATTCTATGCTTTGTGGGGAAAAATATAATGCGGTATTTAACTTACAAGCGAGCCCCTTATGCCTGAGTTCTGGATCGAGGGTAGCGAAGGTGACGAGGGCTTTGCCTTCGATAGCATTGGTGACCCAGGTCTTCTTGCCGTTCAGAACCCAGTAATCACCATCAAGTGTTGCTCTGGTCTTTATCCCAGCGACGTCAGTTCCCGCGCCTGGAAATATCAATAATATTTATAGCTTTACTCCACTATCTACTTTAGCATAATGTAGTCTAAGTTGATTTTAGCGTGAACTTTGTAACAAAATGGTTTTAAAAATTGTTGCAATGGAATCTCAACTTTGTCATTGAGTTTGTGTTTCTGAAACTTGATAATTTAGTTATCTAAATTCAAGTTTAGTGTATTCTATTTTTTGGCCTAGGTGTTTTAGAGTTCCGTACACGAAGTATGTTAATCGTCTGTCTGGCAGCGGGCTGAATCTCATGAACCGTAATAGGTAGACATTTGAAATACTCAGTGTGTTTTTCTTTTGCCGCAATAACAACAAATGACAAAAATGTTGTATTAAATATTGTACGGTAGTACGGAACCCTTCGTGTGCGAGTCCGACTCGCACCTGGCCGATTTTTTTTCCATAATTAAAGTTTGTATCTTGTGTCACAATATTATAACAAATCTTTTACTTCACCAGGTGACTACGATAACGGGGCTAAAACTAATTAGTCCACATTGTTATCTAATAGTAATTAATAAACATCCACTACTGCTACATTTAAATTGATTAGCATAGCAAGTTCGGGGACCAGTTCAATATTCTGAGAGGTCGAGATTATACAAAATCGAACAATGAGTTAGGTATGTGATTATGTGTACTAACACTTTGTAACTACAGACCTACAGCCAACCGCACGTCTGCGACAATAATTTGACTTTGATAGCGCTTATAATATTATGAATGAGGGTGACTTTCGTAGTTCAAGCTGTACCATTAAATTTAGCGGTACTTAATTATTAATGACTCTGTGATTGCAGTTTATTTTAAGACTATGCCGACCGCACTGTGACGCCCTCATCGTTTGTTTGGTTATTTCATCCAATTCAGAATGAAAATGCAGAAAATAAGCACGTTAAGTACAAGCACTTCACAAGATTATAAGTTAATATTATTAGAAGCAGTAGTTTTATATTGTTTAGTTTTATTATAATCCTTAAAACGGATAACAGTGGCCACTATATTCCGTTTTATGCTTCATTTACATTCAGCCGTAGTGAGCAGGGAAGTGGGCAGGGAAGTGGGCAGGACGAGTGTGTAAACGCGATACTTCTCATGCCACTGCCATTGCCACTCGCGCTGCCCGGAGAAACTTGAAAGCGAAGTGAGTGGTAGGGCAGTATGTAAACACACACTTCTCTCGATCCTGCTGCGGCAGTATTTAGGGAAGTATCGCTGGCAGCGCGAGGGGCAGCGGCAGGGGCTGAATGAAGTATTAAGGATTATAATAAAACTAAACAATATAAAACTACCGCTTCTAATAATATTAAAAATATTAAACGATGAGGGCGCCACTGTGCGGTCGGCATAGTCTTAAGCGACGCGTGGCTGGTGAAGCGCTGTAATAGCTTAGGCACGTCATCATTTTCTACCAATCACCTTATTCCTCAGTTCCATAATCTACACTATCTACACTAATATTATAAAGAGGAAAGATTTGTTTGTTTGAAATGAATAGGCTCCGAAACTACTGGACCGATTTGAAAAACTATTTTTGTGTTGGATAGTCCATTTATCGAGGAATGCTATAGGCTATATAATATCACGCTACAACCAATAGGAGCGTCGCACCAATGAAAACTGTTGCAAAAACGAGAAAAAATATTCCTTTTGAGAGCTTCCGTTGCGTGCGCTGCGTAAACGGTTAAAGTTACGCAAAAATAATGTATGACGGAATTGTTCCCCCTTAAAAGTTCCAAAAAAAAGTCCGCGACAGCATATGTCTAAGGTGTGTATGTTTAAGGTTGACTCACTATAACCTTTTTTTTTGATAATCAAATTTAATCTAAAATAATGCATTATTTGCGAAGGTATTTTTATAAACATGATATTAATCCGTATTTCATCATAAGTATTTAATTTTTAACAAAATTGCCTTTGACATCTTTTGATTCCAATAAATATCTTAGGAGATATCATAGTTTTAAAATATATCAGCACGGCCGCCGCGCGCCGGTAACTGTGCGAGGTTTACTATAGTTCCACTCTTACTGATCATAGCGTGATGTACCTAAAATAGCTTCTTAAAGTAATGTGCACACGGCTACACATCAAGCTATACATTTCCAGTTTTAGCTGACCTCGCATTGTATAGGATTTTCGTACAATCAGAAGTCAGCTTATACTGGTTATGTATAGGTACCTTGATGTGTAACCGTGCGTACTAAGTAATAATCTTAAAGTAATGGAATATATTTTAGTAATATAGTAGTTTTTTACTCAAACTAACGCGGGTGAAACCGCGGGGCACTGCTATCCCTTATACGAGTGTAATTGAAATAACTGAACCGTTGTAGGTACCATGTTTCGCGATTTCAGTGTGAGTCTCATATTAAATTGGACTAACACAGAAATCGCAAAAAAAATATAAAACAGATGATATTTATTCACGAATTCAAGTTTTGTGCCATAGTAAAAGTTGTTTATAATGACTTTTAGGTACCTACAATGAAACCCCTTTTCAGGATTTCAGTTATTTCAATGACACCCTGTATAATTTCCGTCGTAAAGCAACAAAAACAATACCTGGTTCACTCAAAGCGAAGGCTCCAAGAGCGCCTTTAGTGAAGTCATTCAAGAATATCTCTTTCTGCTTCTCAGTTCCCTTCTCATTGACCAGGTTGAGGTAGAGGAAGTTGTGTATAGAGAGGACCATGCCGGTGCTGGCACAGCCCCGGGACAGTTCCTCAACCGCTAGGGCTAGAGACAGGTAGTCCAGTCCTAAACCGCCTTGCTCTTTGCTGACACAGGCGCCCATGAAACCCATGCTGGCGAGTTTTTTGATCTGGAAAAAAGAGTAGGCTTTTTAATGAAAGTGTTTAAAAAAAAAAACGTGTGGAGTCAGGGGACCCACGACAGGACCGAAATTCACAATAAAAGTCCAAGATGGCGGCTTTTTCAAATATTCGCAACCACCATCTTGGATTTTCATTTTGACATCTGTATCGGTTTCAACACCCTCGGAAACAATTAAAACTATACCCATGACGAATTTGAAATTTTTGCAGCCGCCGTCTTGAATTTTCATTTTGACCTAACTCTCTCTCTATTATAATTATGTAATAAAAAGTCGCATAACGCTTTTTCGTTACGTGACGATTCTCCCAGTTTACTCCTACCAGAACTTCGTTCCAAAAGTAGTTTCAGATTAGGATTATTGCAGAGAAGTTTGTAGATGGAACATATCGCTGCCCTAGTTCAACAGTAAGATATGTTGAACAAAGTATGTTTTGAGTTATTCATACTTTTAAGCTTTTACTGTCATTATTTCACTTGTTGTTAATTGAAAAATGTAGTTGATTTTTTTAAACTATAGCTTAGTTTATTGTTTTAGGGAGTTATTTATACTTCAAGATGAATAAAATATTTTGTATAATAGTTTTAAGGCTTTTAATAGTAAGATAACCTTATATTGAACTCAGACTAAATAAAATTTAGATTTAGGCACTTTGGTTGCGTTTTACACATATCCGTTTTTTGAACCGGACAGAAAAGCAAATTTTTCACATGAAACAAAATTTATCTCAATTTTGATTTTTTTTAAGATATCTTACTGTTGAACTAGGGCAGCGATATGGTTACGTTTTATCCGCATGAAGCCGATGTTCGAACTAAATTAAAAATATCGCGTCGGGATTTTAGAGCGCACTGGATTTTCAACGCTCTGCGTCGCTAACCTCAAGATTTGAAAATCCATCAGTGTGTTTTTTGACGCGCTGGGATGCGCTCTATTGTATATATATACAGTACGCGCTAAAATCCCGCCGCGAAATTTTTACGTACGTCCCAACGTCGGACACGATTAGATTACCTCAGATTTTGATGGATCATCAAACAGATAATGCGTCGTTGTGACTACTCGCTAAGTATGGGATTCTGGGTTCGATTCCCAGGTGAAGCAAAGTGTTATTAAGTTTTTAAATTAAGTGTTATTAAGTTCTCAGTAGCAGATTGAGTCAGGATTTGTGCCGGGTTAATCGCAACAGCGAATACCCAATATTACCTACATACCTATATGGGACTTAAAAATAAAATGTATTGACCTCTGTAATTTGTGTTGTAATGTTCTATTTCCAAGTGCACCGATTGCAATTCCATAGTGCTTACATGACGTTCTAGAAATGCATGTATTTTCTTCAGATTGATAAACCCAATATGCAGAAAGTTAATAATAATGAAACTGAAGGTCAATTCTCGTAATTTAAAACGTTCAAAATCTAGTCGCAGTCTCATTTCGGCGACAAACAAATGTCAAAATGTAAGGAAATTAGAAGTACTTTTTGACAGATTGAGACTGAGATCAGAGGGGCAATTCTCCTAATTTTTAAGAATGTTCAGTCTGATCTCAGTCTCAATCTGTCATAAATAGCTCTCTATTTCCTTACATTTTGACAAGTTTTTGACATTTGTTTCTCGTCGAGATGAGCCGAGATGAGATTGCGACTAGATTTTGAACGTTTTAAATTACGAGAATTGGCCTTCAGACTGTGAACGTTCTTAAAATTAGGAGAAGTGCCCTTCTGCCGATCGATTCTGTAAAAATCTCACCGTGAAAAGTTAGGGGAAGTGAGCTGTCAAGAGTATCAATCCCTAGCATCAGGATGACACTGACAGCTCACTCCACGCTCACTTCACCTAAGTTTTCACGGTGAGATGGTTACAGAATCGCACTGCAGGTCACATCATACCCGACATCTACCTACCTATCTTACATTGACATACAAAACGATAAGAGTAATCCCTTGTTTTTATCGTGCTTGAGTACTATCACCCGCAGTCCGTCAGTTGTAAAACTTGAGCTACGAAACTAAAAACGATAACCCTTACTGCCACGCAATAAAGGCGTTGTAAATATCAAATTGGATGTGCAGTCGATTATACCTACTAAGGATGCCAATCTGTCTTCTAACTTAATCTTGGTTTCTAGGAGATAGCTAATAGTAAGTCCCATAAAAATATCGCGGCGATATTTTTTTCGCGCTGGATTTTCACACTAACGCCGAGAGTTGAAAATCCAACAGTGGTCCGATTCTGTTTTTCACAAAATAAACTAAATTTAAGTTTAGTGCATATTTTTCTTTCTATTTCAATAAGAAAAGGTCAGTAGATAAATTTTAGTTTAGTCCTGTCGAATTAATCAGCGCCTGACGTAAATTGATGTAGGTAATTTTAGTAGGCAAGTTTTTAATCACGTCTAAACTTATATGGCGCTGATGCCGTCAGAAGTTAGATTTAGTTAGTATGTGAACCAGGGAATCGGCACCAACACTAATGCATTTTATTGCGGGTTTCACCTTAATTTAGAGAATTTATTCCGGAGGAAGATTTATGTGTATTCACTTTCATACTTGACTAGTCAGAAAACTCGATGTTTTGGCACATGCGAAGCAGGAGTTGCTAGTACCTAAGTTATTCATAAAAGAGGCACTATGAAGTAAAATAAACTGTCTTGACTATACATTATTTCAATGTGGTATCAATAACCATGAGGTTATTATTAGGTTGAGGACTTGAGGTTAGGTTATATAATTTATCACAAGATTAAATTATATACCTATTAAATAATCTTGTGAAATTCTGCAGTAAACAAACGATTTATTGAAAAGGCAGATAATCTATCTACCACTTATCTCTACATCTAAGTATTTTCAAACTGTGTACATAAACAGGGCTGGCAACAGTGATATTATAAAAGAAAGATATGCTACGTTTGTACTGAGCGACGTTCTGTATTGTTGCGTTGTTATTACAAAGTACTTACATGTAGGTGTATCTATAGTAGTTTTCAACTACGACTGTGATAAATAATACCGAACGTATGACACAGAAAGAGATAGCTATCTGTAGTGTGTTGCGCTTGAAGTACACTAATAAATGATAAATGATTTTATTTCTGTAAGTAGGTTTGTACAAACACACGTCAATAATATTTTTTTAAAACGAGATGAGGTCGGCGTTTCCTATCTGACTACTCTGAGAAGAAAGGCCGAAACAAACTCAGAGGTCACAGTCTCTTTTAAAGTCCAGACATAATCTTGGTGAGATCATGTGAAGACCATGTAGATTGGTGTCTGAAATGGTCTTTTGAGGAAAGAACCACACAAATCATAGAGTATGCGGATTTGCCAACAGAAAAGACATTGAATTTAACAATAGGTATGATGTAAAGAAATGTCTGTTTTTTATCTAGGTACCTACATTACATACATTCTAATATATATATATATATAATAATATACATTGTAATATATATGGAATGAGATTAGTAATTGCAGGCTATTAGATATTTTATTAGTAATATTAGAATGTATGTAATGTCCCTACCTAGATAAAACAAACACTTTTTCTTATCATGTTATAAGTTCTGGCTTTCAACGTTTTATTATAAAGATGATATATCGCCTTTATTAAAAAACGTCCAAACGTCCTTTATTATAAACTAGCGGCCCGTCCCGGCTTCGCACGAGTGAAAAAAAAAAGAAAAAAAAGCCTATATTAATCAGTGATAATGTAGCATTCAAATGGTGAAAGAATTTTTAAAATCGGTCCAGTACTTTTTGAGCCAATTCGTTACAAACATACATACAAATCTTTCCTCTTTATAATATTAGTATAGATAGTATAGAAGTATAGATTAGTATAGAAGACAGAACTTATTATAATGATCATAATAATATTTTAGAACTAACTAACAAAAAAACTCAGGTTGCGCAATAAAGCGGTTAAAAACGTTATGAATTTTGCCTACGATTTCGCTTCTGGTTGATTAATCTATGACACATGCTATTTGTCCTTGTCGCGCTGCAGTTGCCATCGTATTCCCTATACTGTTCGAACCACTATGTTAATAATTCGAAAATTATTTGTAAATGAGAAATAAAATCGTAACAAAATACAAATATGACGTTCTTTTATATAATTACGTATGGTATGAAATTCCTTCACTCTTGCTTATCTTGGAACCATAGTTCTTGCACTTTCTTAACACACAGCTTGGCATTTTAGATAATTTATTGTCACGCCACGGACACGCTTCGCGTCGCTCGCTGCTATAAGCCGACTAAATGAAATTGCAACAATTGTCTGAATTTGTCTGCAACAATTTGCGCGCGCTAGTGCGATATCTACTTCTCTACTGTTTAAAATATCATTTGCTGTGTGTTGACAATATTAGGTTTGTTTATTTTCGATTTTCTAATAAACGTCATTTGTATTGACCCTAGCGCGTGTGTGCGATGATGTGAGAATATTTCTTTGCTTTTTAGCTATAGGTAGATAATAAAGTTGGTATGAATTCGGATCTTTATATTTCTTTAACGTGATTCAAAAATGATGTCAGTTTAAATCAAATAGACGACCGCCATTCTTCCGATTACTATTTGCTGTCGATGGCAAGGCAAATTAGTCATTAAAAATGTGTAGATGCATGGACTGTGTTCAGTGGCGTAACAATAGGGTGGCAGGAGGGGCAAAATGCCACGGGCCCCCAGCCCGAGAGGTCCATAAGAACAGGAGGATCCTAACATGAGTATAGAAATGCAAGCATTGTTCGACCACTAGACCAACGACGCAGTCAGGTATAAAATTTTGTACGGGAAATTACGAAATCTACGCGAAAGAAGTCGCGGGCGAAGTGACCGTAAAAAAAATCTATAACGTTGGTTGAGCAACATTGAGGGGGGCTCTAACCCATGAATTTGCCACGGGCCTCAAACGGTAAAGTTACGCCACTGACTGTGTGAATGATGATATGGTTAGAAAGGATGTGACTACCGAGATGACGACCAATAGAGAAGTATAGAAGAAAAAGATCTGTAGGCCAATTCTGCTAATTTAAAACGTTCAAAATCTAGTCGCAGTCTCATCTCGGCGACAAACAAATGTCAAAAACTTGTCAAAATCTAGGGAAATTTGAAGTATTTTTGACAGATTGAGACTGAGATCAGACTGTGAACGTTCTTAAAAATCACGAGAATTGCCCATCTGTTTCGCCGACTCCAAAAAAATGGGGATAAGGGCAGGAGATTGAGAGAATTTGGATATCAGCATAGCTATTCAAGATTCATCATCTTGAATAGCTATGCTGATATCCAAATTTCGGAGCTTCCCATTCCGAGGCTTGAAAGAAAATACTGTAGAGGTGGATCTTATTACAAACTACACCAAGGCACATTTTGCGACCTTTGGTGAATAACAGCAAAGAAATTAGAATATCTGCATACAGACTACGTAAACCTCCCAGTTCCTGTTTTAAACTATTTAAGCAGTTCTGTCTCTAACATTCTAGGTTCCTTAAATTGGAAGAGCTTATTAGCCCACGTACGCACGGACGTAAAAATATCGCGGCGGGATTTTATCGCGCACTGGATTTTCAAGTCTCGGTGTTGAGCCGAGCATTGAGAATCCAACAAAGCGCATCCCAGCGCGTCAAAAAAACATACTGTTGGATTTTCGACTCTCGGCGCTAAGCAGTGCGTTGAAAATCTAGTGCGCGAAAAAAAATCGCTGCGGGAAAAACGCGCCCCTGTAATCTGGGGAGCTATTCTCTAAGGATACAGGCGCTGCCCGCAAGGCTGTATCCTTAGAGAATAATATGGCGGGGCTTACAGTCTAGAGCTCTATACAGTAACTACCTACCAGATACATAAAAATATTGAATAGATCACTAGACTGATAAAAAATATCTTCTATACCTAGCCAGAAGTGACAAACAAACCATGGTATGGTATCTTAGATCATCACAAAAGTCAAGTTTTCTATCTGATATTTTCTAGAAATAATCACAAATGTTACTTGATATGATAACAGCAAATGTTATGTCAGAAGGATGTTATCATAGAATTTTACGAAAATAATCTTAATCCATTTTATGGCCTATTCATATTTTTTTTAGGGCATAGTCCAGGCCATACAGTCATGTAGAAATGCTCTGTACCTATCAAGTAAGCAAAAAAAAATGGCAACTAAATGTACTTATTACTGTACAAAAATTACTTGGCAACAACACTAGATCTTCCAGATTTTGAGAGTAATTTTCATACAGTAAAATTGTTATCTCACATATTTATAAAAGTTATACTTAATAGCTACATTTTTGCAATATATCTAAACTGATATTTGATTTTTGTATGTTTGTTTGTTATACTTTCAGGCTAAAATGGCTGAACGGATTTGGATAAAATTCGGCACTTGGGTAGACCATGACCTAGACTGGGACATAGGACACTTGTTATCCCGATATTCCCATGGGGATGTGATTTATGCGGGTAAAACCGCAGGGCACAGCTAGTGAAAAATATGGTAATAGCAAAAAATTAAGCATACTCACAGGTTCAAATGGAAACCGGGCATCAGTGTCATGTTTGGCTGCATTGGGCTTCAGGTGCTCGATGGCAAAGTTCCTTGCTATCTCCTGAACATATTGTTGCTGCTCTGTCAGCTGTGTTGTGAAGGTACGGCATTGAGACAGAGTCTTCAGGCATTGCCGGGAGTAAACTGAAAAGGTTTTAGTAGTGATATTACTTAATGGTTAAAAAACAATTATTTTTGGTTTTCTTTGCTGCTCATAGTGCCCCTAAGCGTATACTCCAACTCTAACAATCCGCCCCTAAGACGACCCACTGACCAAAATTTACTCATAATTAAGTAAGTATGGTGATCTTATTTTTTTTTCTTAATTTATTAATTATTTATATTATTTAAAGCTAACACTAAAATGACTGTAGTTAACTAACCTCTTGTCATATAAGTACAAAAGTTTCATTCATTTACATAGGCTGTAAAATTAATTGTAAGTAAATCAAATGCACAAAGACAAGATAATAAATGAAATTTAAAAATAAAAGTGTAAGTAAATTTATTAAAAAAAATTGTAATACTTACTGCCTAATTTCGAAGATTTCAAAAGCGGACTTGTAGCCATTTTAAAATGCAGATAAGAGCTGATGTTATATCACCGAAACAGTACAAACGAACTAACTGGTCTGCTACTCACACACAGTTGACACGAATTGCGATACGAATGATAATGATAAACCAACAAGGTCACTCAAACTTATTACGAAAGTACCTCCTACTTCCAAAAACCGGTTCCCGAAATTGTGTCACTTAGTTCAAGTTACCGCCTAAGTAAATATCACAGTAATGCAGCCCATTACAATAATGCAACTAACCACTTCTACCAATACAGATTAAAGCAATATCATTGCATTATTTCAGTTTTTTATATAATAAGTGGCTAAACTATATTTCGGGATCATAATATTTATTATAGCCAATATAGACCGTAACACGCAGAAGATAAGAACCATTTCATCTTCAATGTTGACAGATATTTATCAACAATTTTCGTTTGTAATGACAGGACATCAGAACATTGATTCTTTATTAGACATTGACATTAGCACAGAACATAATACTCTCTATGACATTAGCGTTATGTGTCACCTTCAATCCTGGTTTGGTTTTACCTGTTTGTTTGATCAATTCAATGGTTTCTATCAATCCTAGTTCCAATCGAAGCGCTATCTCGCATCACTTCAACAGTATTATAATTTAGCATTTTATAAATGTCGTGACGAATCTGCAAATATTTTAATTTTCTCATAAATCTCCAACATGTTTGAATTTGAAATCGAAATAATAGTTCAAAGTTATGATGATTTGCTGAATCCTGTAATCCCGTTTTTTTTTTGTTACCATTTCATTATTGTATATTTGACATTGATATTGCTGACACTGACATAAGAAGACATTTTTGATTTTGATTGACAGTCAAAGTCAATAACTCAATACGCTAAGATAATAATACGACGATACGAATAGGACTATACGAATTTGTGTTCTAATTAGAGAATTATTTTAATTTACGGTTTCCAATAACTATTCAATAGGGCTCTTGTTGTAAAATAATGTGATCTCATTCTTGTTGTGATTGTATCGTTACGAATTATCTGTAGTTACCGAACAAAAAGAAGGAAAAGTTTTAGTGGATTTCAACAACACCCATTTTTCAGTCAACATGACTTCGATTTTCGACCAGTACGAGCAAGCGTCGCAGGGTTCCCAGCGGCCTAAACTTGTGACCGAACCAATGGTATCTTCGGGATATATAAACATGCAACTGGAAGATAATACACCCATGTTTTCGAAAAATAAAATGATGCTGAAGAATCTGTCAGATCTGATAACACATGCTGCGGTGTGTAACGATTACCTGGTACTCGCGATGGCTAATGGGAATCTGTTTCGGCTCAATTTAAAGAAGCCTGATTGTGGTCAAGGTAAGACAAAATTCCATGTACTTACCTATATGTATTTGTTTTTTTTTTTCAATTATGTATAAAACTGAGGGCTGATTTCTCAATCAACAGATAATTTATTTGTGGAATAAAATTGACGTCTGACTGATTTTGTATGGAAGAACTGTCAAAAATTCTTCATCCAATAGAATTATCTGGCATTGGAAAAATCGGCCCTAAAGCAACAAAATAATTAATTTCAGAAATCCAATACTCAAAGTTCGTCCAGCCAAACTCAAAACTAACAGGAATCTTCCTCGACCCACTCGGACACCACCTTCTCATGGCATTCTCTTCAAAGAACAAAAAAGATGGCTCCCCAGAGCTCATTTATTTACATCAAAACAGTTCTAAGTCTAAACAAGTTAGCAAATCAAAGAACTATGAAGTGACAGAAGTAGGTTGGAACTGGGAGAACACTTCAGAGACGAATACGGGTCCGATACTGCTTGGTACGTCACAGGGACATATCATTGAGACAGAGTTAGAAGCGGACAGTGACAAGATGTTTACAGCCAGCAACCAGTATTGGAGAGAGGTAAGAGAATGTATAGGAAAACCCTTATTTTCTTATTTGCAATATTTTCAAAAGTTTCATTAATTTTATTCACTTGAACAGCATGATATTGAGTCAAGTAAAAATATTAAGCTTGACTGTACCTTTCTCTAAGCCATAAATTGAGATAGGCGTATCCGGTTCCGGTACGGTGAATCGCTATAAGCCCCGCAGCGTCATATCCGCCCCAATCCGGCAGGTAGTGGGGATACGTTTGCGCAGTGCATGACGATATCCATGAACCTCATTGGCGTTCGGAATTCCGAACGGTGTAGTCGCGTTTAAAAGTAATTCGTTACTTTTAAAAAGGGTGTCCTACTTTTTAGTGTTAAATACGATTAATTTTAGTGTTTAAATAAAAAATCATTTGTGTTAAGAATGAACTATTTGGACGAAGATAATAATAATGTTAGTGTGGACAATGCCCCACGTGCTCGGTCGCAATCTAGTGGTTCGAGCAATAGCAGCGATTCTTCTTCCACGGCGCGTAAAAGGAGACATCGTAGGCGAAAGGAGCGGCGCCGCCGTACAAAGCTAAGTAAATTAGAGGATGCTTTTAAAAAACTTACTGAAAAAGTATCCTCTTTGCAAGATCTTATTGTTAAAAATAATACTCAGCCGTGCATGTCTGACAATGTATGTGAGTCTATTCTATATATTCCGAGCCCTACTGAACTGGATAATGAATTATACGAAGAAAAAGGGATTGATTTTAAAATACAAACTACCCTCAAGTCACAGACTTTACAGACAGATAATACGCATCTCGAATTACTTAACAAATTACAACATTTTAACTCGCCTGACTGGGCTCAAGTACGTTATTCTGAAGTACAAAAACTTTATAATTCTACCCCAGGTTTTGTAGAGCTCGAAAGTAATGATGTTTTGAAAAATTTTGATCGTAATCGTTCGTTAGCGGTCGTTGAAAATTCTTTAGCTGCTATGTCACATGCTGTTATTTTACAAAACGAAGCATTTCAAAAAGGTTTATGCCAATTTATTTCATGGGTGTCCGAATTAAAAAACCCAACGACCACTGTAGAGATTACTTCAAAAATCAATGAAATTTTTGCCGACGGGGAATACCAAAAAATACAATCGGATTTATTACAAATGATATGTGGCAAACGGGCTGATATAGTGCAACAACGTCGTGATGGTATTTTAAATTCAGTAAAGGAAAGTTGCTTTAAGGAATCGTTAAGGAAAATACCCCCGTCCGCGTATCATTTATTTGACGATGCAAAGTTTACAGATTTTGTAGGAAAACAAGGAGGCGTCTTAAAAATTTTTCAAGCCACACCCATTAAATTATCCTCGCAGGGTAGATCGTATAAACCTTCTGTCCAAAGAAGGGACCCACAAGGAGGTAGGAAATATATAGTGCCTGTGCGCAACAGTGCAAACTATCGCCCCTCCACTAATAGTGGCTCTAATCCTGCGCAAGGACGAAAGAGAAGGGCAGAAGAGTTTTTTCGTCACACCGAAGATGCACGATATGGTAAAAAACGTAGTACCATGGGCAGGCGTGATAAACGAGTCGATTGACTATCATCAGCGTTTTCAAGCCGGGGGGATCAAACATCAGGTAAGTGTCTGGAGGAAGTTGGGGGCACCTTTATATATACTAAAGATAATATCAGGCTATCGGATCCCCTTTTTAAGCAAACCACCACTTATTCATCCCTTGAGGATTCCCAGAAGATTTCACACAATAAATTCAAAAGAAATCTTAATCCAATTACAGAAGCTAGTCGATCAAGAGGTGTTAGAAAAAGCTTCATTGACTCCGAGCTTTGTCTCAACAATTTTCCTTGTACCAAAAAAGGAAGCGACGTCTTCGTTTCGTCCCGTCTTCAATTTAAAATTACTGAACAATTATGTCAAAATAGACAAATTTCGATTGGTGAACATGTACAAAGTCCCCGACTTCCTCCAACCACAGGATTGGTTAGTGAAAATAGACTTGGAAAATGCATATTTTCACCTGCCAATCGCGGCAGGACACACGTTTCCTTCGATTAATAGTGTCGGACCAACTTTGGCAAATGACCTGCCTGCCCTTTGGTTTGGCAACTGCTCCGAAGGTTTTTGCCAGCCTGACGAATTGGATCGCGCAGATCCTAAGAGACCAAGGAGTCCGATTGCTGGTATATCTCGACGATTTTCTACTGGCGAATCAGAATCGAGAAACTCTGCAAAGTCACGTGAACTTAGCGGTAAGACTATTGCAGTCCCTTGGCTTTGTAATAAACTTTCAGAAGTCTGTATTAACTCCTCAGCAGTCAATCGAGTATCTGGGGATATTATGGGACCCTTGGCAAAATGTCAAATTACTTCCACCAGCAAAGGTTCGTTTACTACAATCGAGAACATCGAAAATGGCAAAAGCCACCAAGGTAAGTTTAAAAGCCGTCAAGGTGATTCCGAACCTGCAATGGTGGATACAGAGGCACAGCATGGCTTCTCAACTCCATGGTTCACCTCCAACTTATTTCCTTACGACGGACTCTGCCAAGGCAGGTTGGGGTGCGCAGCTCAACAACGAGACCTTATGTGGCAGTTGGTCAGTACAGGAAAGAGACGCTCACAGCAATATCTTAGAGATGTTGGCAATTTTACGAGTAATACAGGTAAAAGGTCGCCTATTGAGCGATACAAGCTTATTAATTCAGAGCGACAATCGAACTGTAGTTTCTTACCTGCGCAACGAAGGCGGCACACAGTCACAGCCCCTCTTAAACCTAACTTACGAAATCTTAGACGAAATAGATCGTTATCGGATTCATATGTCGATATATCACCTTCCCGGTCGATACAACTACGTAGCGGATCGGCTGTCAAGGAAATCTGCACCAACAGAATGGCATTTGCTTCCTTGTGCCACCGGGAAAATTTTTCAGCATTTCGGAGTTCCCGAAATAGATCTTTTTGCGTCAGGAACTGCTCATGTAGTACCCAGGTATGTGAGTCTGGATTTAGATCGGGCGGCTGTTTTCCACAATGCCTTCGGTCGCCCTTGGCACTACAGGTTAGCATGGGTATTCCCACCACCGTGTCTAATACCCAGAGTATTAGCGCACTTGAACCAAGCAACAGGTATGTACCTGGTGATAACACCCGATTGGGAGAAGGTCTTTTGGAGAGCGGATTTGATGGCTGGCTCCATGTGCCCTCCCTACCAGGTGAGGGATTTGGACAAAGTCTTGATAGACACAACAACCAATCGACCGCCTCCACAAGTTCATCAATTGAATTTAAAGGTTTGGTTAATACAGGGTGGTCATCGCTGGTAGATTCTTGGCAGAAAGATCAGATAGAAATTTTAGAAGGTAGCTGGAGGAAATCGACCTTAAATACTTATAAGCCGGCATGGTTAAGATGGTGTAAATGGTCACGTGACAATAATGTGAGCACTATAGATCCATCCCCTGAAGATGTGGCGCGATTTCTAACTGATTTGCATCTTAAATTTAAATTTGCCTATAATACAATTGCAGTACATAAGTCTGTGGTATGTACCTTTTGTCGTCCACCTAGTGGCTTATCATTAGGTTCTCACATTATTATAAAGCAAATATTAAAGGGTATAGCATTAAAACAGCCACCCAAAGCTAAAAGTCCTATTTGGGACATTAATATTTTGATTAGATTCTTAGTTGACAAAACTCCCTCCAAAATGTCATTGTTCGAAATATCTAAAAGAACTGCAATTCTCCTTTTATTGTGTTCCGGGCGCAGAGTCCATGACCTTACATTATTGAGTATAAATAAATTAAACTTTGTAAGGAGTGATGATTCTATAGTGTTTTGGCCGATTTTTGGGTCCAAAACTGATACTATGACTTATAAGCAATCCGGTTGGCGTTTACTTAAATGCGAGTCAAACTGTAACATTGACCCAATTTATTGGATTGACAAATTGCTAGAGCACTCTAATGAACGAAGAGGTAATATTGAGAGCTTATTTATTAGCACACGTGGTGAACCCAAACCCGCTACCCGCACCATCATAGGGGGCTGGATTAAGTCATTGTTAAAACAAGCTGGAATAAACACTAGTCCAGGCAGTGTGCGATCCGCAGTAGCCTCGGCTAGTTGGTCAGATAATATTCCCATTGATCTCATTTTGGAGAGAGGAAATTGGCGCTCTGCTTTGACTTTTCACAAATATTATAAAAAAGAAATCAAGAATTACAGGTCTAAAAATGAATCAAGTCATTCAAATCAGATCAGTAATCTGTTTCAAACGATAAGATGATTTACGTAATCATAAAATCGATGTAGTGTTATAGTTAAAGTTGTTGATTTAATATAAGTTGAACTATCAAAGTTTAGAATGAATAAATAACTTTGTTGATCACATTGGCGTTCTAATTTAGTCCCAATCCAGCAGTCGATAACAAACACGTCTCAATTTATGGCTTAGAGAAAGGTACAGTCAAGCTTAATAGAACAATTTTACCTAAAAATAAAATTGATATTAAGCATACTTACCTTTCTCTAAGCCAATTTATATTTCTGTCTGCTGCTTTTAATTATAAAGGTATGTGATTGATACCCTTATCAATCACAATAAATTGAGCTTCAATGAGGTTCATGGATATCGTCATGCACTGCGCAAACGTATCCCCACTACCTGCCGGATTGGGGCGGATATGACGCTGCGGGGCTTATAGCGATTCACCGTACCGGAACCGGATACGCCTATCTCAATTTATGGCTTAGAGAAAGGTAAGTATGCTTAATATCAATTTTATTTTTAGGTAAAATTGTTCTATTTTGATGATTTTCAATTGGCGTGGGGATTACTCAGTAGTGAACTGGATTGTTGGGGTGAATCATCATTATCAGCCTACAGTAGTCCACTGCTGGACATAGGCCAGATTCTTGGCAACTCTTATCGAGCTGCTACCAGCAGGGGTACATATCGCTGACTGAATTCGATAGTGGCACAAGACAAAATTCAACAATTTGAGAAAACGTACAATAAATATTCGAAGACTAGTGCGCGCGCACAGAAAAGCTCTTACCGACTGTATTTTATGGAATATAATTATAGTTTATGTTTGGTTTATAAACATCTCCGTTATAGCTTCAGTTGCCGGCAGTAATAGTTTTGAAATATTTTTTGTTATTTTTATTAATATGAGGTTCAGAAGATGGTGACTCCGAGTTGTGCCAGTATTGCATTGTATTGTTTTCACTTTTTTGAGTAATGCTAGAAACTATGTTATAAAAGTAAAGAAAATAAGAATGCATTTTCACGAAAAACTAGCTAAGTAGAACATAAGACTAGAAGTGCTCATCAATGGAATTGTTAAATCGTAAATAAAAGTACCATAAATGTTTAGTAACTTAATTTATTATCATACTTTTCACGATGAGCCGGTGTTGCATGAAAGAGATGCAACAATATCGTTTATTCACTAACGACACTTACGCCTCCAACCGGGTAGTTTATGAACTAACGAGTTGGGTCTTTAATGCATAAAATAAAGTACCTAATTTAGAACAAGAATTCATTATTAACTCAAATTGCCACAAATTCGACTTGTGCCACTAATGTATTCAGTCAGCGATATTGCCGTCCAATAAAAAACTAGTTCTGGCGAAACGTGAGATGTTATGTTATTATGATGGTAAAAAAGATTATTTTGTCACAAATTTTATATTTATTTGATTCACTGCACTCTTCTTCAAACTACAACCAACACCCTAATTGCGTAACCCACTATCAATCTCAATCTGAATCATTTTGAAGAATATTGCTAATCCATTGTTTCATATGTTTGAAAGATGTGTATGCTCAGCAACATAAATAATACAATGAATTTTGTTGAACTGTCAAAATGAAACCTATGGTACTGATAGTGTGTTACGCAATTTCCCCACTGTTTAATAATCTAAAAAGTGGCAGGGACATTGACACAACAAACTGAAACCATGAATTCATCACATGATTAGTTGATTGTCAAATTATTTGTTGATTATAAAAAATCTGCTGTTTCATAGAAAAGTGCAATGCCTATGTGATCAAAATGTAGTGAAAAGCAATTTTTTTTAAAAGCTTCTATGAAAAATTTCAATGCCCTCTGCACTGAAAGTTTTCGTCTTCAGCTTCAGAATCATGTACAGAAACCATGGTAACAGGATGCGCGTCCATGTCCCGTCCACCCTGTATAATTTAATTTGATTACATTTTAATTTTTTTAATTTCTTACACAAGCTGCCTAGTTACCTTCCTCTGTATGGAAGCAAGGATATTGATGGTTTGGTAAACAAACATTTTTGCTTTCAATCATTCATTTATTTTTTAATCCCTATTCTAAGTACAGTCAACCTCATAATTGCATTACCACTTTTGACAACATCATCATTTACTTCCCTTATCCCAATCCCATTTATTTGGGGATAGCCTATCATTTTTCTTCTATACTGCAACTTTTGACAACAATTCACAGTAATTTGAAACTTCATTAAGGTTGAAACTATCTAACTGTCACATAGACAAATAGACCTTGTCGTTTTGTGATGTGTGTGTGTGTGTTTTGTGTGTGTCTGTGTGTGTACATTCAACCTTAGGGTGATAAAGCAATTATGGGGTCGACTATACTGTGGAACCTTTATTACCTGAAGTCATTTTGGTCAGTAAAATGACAGAATCAGATTTTTTTCTATTTAGAAGCTTTTAAGATAAATCAAGGTTTCATTATTGATTGAGTTAAGATATGACTACCAAGATGTGTTGTAAAGTGTGAAATATTTGTGCTGTTATTAATATCAAGCAGTTAAAGTAAAATGAATGGCTTATGGCTTGAATGGCACTAGACAACTGTAGTCCTATTGTTGTGTGTGGCTAATAGGGTATAAGACTAGAATATTTTTTCTCGAAACTTCGAAAAAAAATAAGCGTTAGTAAAAAAAATGTATACTTTTCTAAAAATATGCCCATGTTGTGTTTTAAAGTCTATGTTAGACAGAGGCAGCACTGCTAGCATCTGACGTCAGAATACAGAAACACCATAATACAGACACCACATCAAGCTACTCAAAACTGTCAAATTTTCCCAATCAACATTGAACCTTATGTTTTAGCGATAAAGTTGAAAATCTTTTAAAGAAATTTGACAGATTGTAGGAGCTGTGGTGGCGTCTGTACATTCCTTTCACAGTTATTTTATCTCTGATTTTGCATCACTGTCCAAATCACAGTGATCTTTATTGTCATTGCAATAAGGTTGCAGTTGGGTTGCTGCAACTGACAAGTTTGTCAAAATCATTGTGATTTTTATGCTTGTTACAATAAGGTTACTATTGGTTGTTGGGTGCCATTCAATACAAAATGGACGTTTTATAATGGACGTGACAAGGATAGAAGAATAACTTGAAGAGTGTGTAACTTCTACATTTGACCACAGTTTTTTTTTCACTTTTCGTTATTTTTTTTTGTAACATCTTTACAATAAGTATTAATAATATACTTTGCAAGTATTTGTTTTATAGTATCTAGTCATATACCCTATTAAAACCGGAATTATCTTCTCCATAATGCAAGTGCTAGAGAGATCGAATTCTGGGTTATTAAATAACTGCTATTGAAATTAGCCTAACTTTATACTACCTTTTAACTTTGTGCCTATAATGCTTACATTTGAGCATCGTTTTCAACAACTACAACCATTAACCAAAACCATTTCTATTTACAGATTTTCGACATCGGCAAAGGTACTGACATGCCAATAACAGGCATACAGTTCCATAGAGTAAACAACACGAGTAAATACTTCATCTTTATCACTACACCAACGAGGCTGTATCAATTTATGGGCCATGCCATTACCAAAGACGACAAGCCCTCCTTACAGTCAATTTTCTTTTCATATTTGACTATTCCTGAAACTGGTTTCCAAGAAATCCCATCTACTTTGAAGTACTCGAAGCTCCAGTTCTTTGATAAAAATGCAGTACCTAAAACATTTGCTTGGTTGACGGAGCCTGGGATATTTTATGGACAGGTTAGTATAAAGTTTTCTAATAGGATTGTGTGAAAATAGACACACACTGGGTTTCGAACATTGACGACGTAGTATACATCCAGAAGGAGATGGCGTATCGAGTTAGATTCCTACCTAAAAAGATTGCGCTCAATTTGCAAAAGACGGAAGGAGGCCATTGCACTGCAGAACAGCCTCTTAAAAAAAAGTTTATCAAAGCAGTAAGCTAATAGAAGTCTCTGTCTACACTCCTCTCCAAAATTGCATAATTTATAATTGCCAAATAACTTAAATCTATTTCTGAATTGAATCTGCCATCAGTAGCTATACAAAGTTTCAGTTTCAGTTTAACAATGCATTACATTATAATTAAATTTATAAGTAAAATTTTCCTTATAGTCATGCTATTATCTTAACGAATACACGTCATAAACTGTTACAACTAAATAGTTTGTACAATTAATTAATTTGAATAGTTTTCCTATCAAATATCACACAATCAGCCTATAAATTTATCGTGTTCTGCGTATCCTGAAGGCCAATTCCCGTAATTAACAACGTACATAATCTAGTCGTAATTGCATTTTAGCGACAAGCAATGTCAAAAGCTAGACAAAAATGTAGGAATTTTAGGCAGATTGAGATGCGAACGGTTTAAAAAATAAGAGAACTACCCCTCTGATGCCTGCACGTTGCAGGAACTGATGGACGCTACTAAAGGCGCCAAATTCTGAGCCGACAATTTTTTGCTTTCGTCACGCTTTTTTTTTTTTTTTTTGTGGATGGGAAATCATCCAATGACCCCTCCCGCTCTGGGTGGAGCGGAAGGGAGTGTCAGACTCTTACTGACTAAAACCCACCCGTGTTCCTTCCTTAGCCCTTTGTGTTCCGGGGTAGCGGTAACCCTTTCGGACAATCCCGCTGCCCCGGCAGGCTTCGGCCCTTTCGGGCCCCTTCCTAATGCTGACATCTCTTTGAGGCGCGCGTGGAACATGTACGCGCCGTCCGGCACGGGCCTGGTCCTGATCGGACGGAGAGTTACCCATTACTCTCCGCCCGCAGGCCCGCGCCTACGGTGGCCGGGAGTCGTCTCGCGGCTCCCGACGCCCGGGGCGTCTCCCGCGGCGGCTGGGACGTGAGGCCCTCTCCCTCAGCCGTCCCGCCACCTCCTTCGCTAGCATGACTGCTTCGCAGAAGGAGGTGACTGCCTCCCACTCCCTCTCGCCCCGGACCATGGCTTGAACCAGGGCCGGGCGCGAGAGGTCGCCGCCGCTGCCGATCGCCTCTGCGAGAACACGGCGGTGCTCCGCCCAATTGGGGCATACCGCCACCGTATGCTCCACCGTGTCCTCCGGGCGACCCTCGCAGTGGTGACACCCGGGCGTTTCCTCCCGCCCGATGATGTGCAGGAACCTCCCGAAACACCCGTGTCCGGTGAGGACCTGCGTCAGGCGGTAGGTGAGGGCGCCGTGGCGCCTCTCTAGCCACTCCTCAAAGAGGGGTCTTACCGCCGCTATCGCGGCGTGCCCTGCGCTGGGTTGCGACAGTCGCTCTTTCCATGCCGCCATGAGATCGCGCCGGAGGTCGGTCCGCTCCGCCGCGATTTGCCGCGGAAGCGGAGTTTCCCCCCGGCGTAGTGCCTCCGCGCCTTTCGTCACGCTAAGATGAAGCCTATAAGTTATAATATTCCCACTAATGGCCCTCACGCCTTATCTTTGTGAAAGAAAGTCGTATTAAACCATCTTTAATCCTATTAATTCATGTTATTACAGTTGGACCCAAGTTCCCAGCAGAATTCAAACTCCTTGTTCACACAAGGCGCTCTCATCAGTTACCCGACCGACGGCGATGAACCAGAAAATGCACCTCTATCCTTCGTCCTCACAGAATTCCACGTACTCCTTATGTACTCCGACAGAGTAAAAGTAATCTCACTCATAAGCCAAGAATTAGTTTTCGAAGATAGATATTCTGAAGCCCATGGAAAACTGAAGAACATAGTAAGAGACACGAAAAAGAGAACCATTTGGGCCATCACAGATAAATGTGTGTTCAGATACAAAGTTGTAAGAGAGGAAAGGAATCTATGGATTATTTACTCTGATAAAGGACAGTTTGATCTAGCCAAAGAATATTGTTACAATAATCCTGCGTACATAGACGTTATTAATGTAAAACAGGCCGAACTACTATTCAATCAAGGAAGTTACGAGAGGAGCGCGGAAATATTTGCGGATACGCAAAAAAGCTTCGAAACTATTTGCCTCAAGTTTTTGGAGCTAGAACAAATCAATGCTTTGAAAGTCTACTTAGGAAAGAGATTGGAAACTTTAAAGGAAGATGAAAAGACGTTGATTTCTATGCTAGTCATTTGGATAACGGAGTTATATTTATCTCAGTTAGGTTTACTCCGACGAACAGGGAAGCAAGATTCCGAAGAATACCACCAAATCCAGAGCAACTTCGAAGTATTTTTATTGCATCCGAAAGTAGCAAAATGTATGCAGCACGTAAAATCCGTAGTATACGACCTGATGGCTTCACACGGCGACAAACAAAATCTAATCAAATTAACAATTATCAACGAAGACTACGAAAATGTAGTAGCTCAGTACATTTATAAGAAATCTTACTTGGAAGCTATTGAGACCTTAAAAACGTTAAAGAGACCGGAGTTGTTCTACCATTTTGCTCCGGTATTGATGGAGGAATCGCCGAAGCATACTGTGAACGCGTTGATTTCTCAGGGAGCGAGACTGAGCCCATCTCAATTGCTCCCTGCGTTTTTATCTTGCAAGAACGACACAGCTCATTTGTCTGAAGTGATCAGATACTTGGAGTTTATTCTACAACATTATAACGTGAAGGATAAGGCGATACATAACTATTTGTTAACGCTGTATGTGGAACACGACCAGGAGTCGCTGATGATGTATCTGGCGAGGCAAGGACAAGATGTCACTATGGTGAATTATGATGTCCATTATGCTTTGAGGTAAGTAAAAGTTTGACGATATAGTTTTATGCTAATTACTTCGCGTGCCAAAAATCGCACCAACTTACGTTCAAAAATCTTAGCCGCTACTTTCTGCATTATCTAGGTCTATCTATATCTGTGGATATTATCAAATAACTTCTCCCGCTCTGGGCGGAGCGGGAGGGCGTGTCAAACTTTTACTAACTAAAACCCACCCGTGTGCCTTCAGCTGCCTGTGCCAGGGGCCACGGTAGAGTAACTCACTGTCCGATCAGCAGTGCGATTCTGTAACCGTCTCACCCTGAAAGCTTAGGTGAAGTGAGCGTGGAGTGAGATGTCAGTGTCATCCTGATGCTAGGGATTGATACTTTTGACAGCTTACTTTAAGCTCACTTCACCTACCTTTTCACGGTGAGATTTTTACAGAATCGATTGGCTGGACCAGGCCCGTGCCGGACGGCGCGTACGTGTTCCACGCAGGCCTCAAAGAGATGTCAGCATTAGGGAAGGGGTCCGTAAGGGCCCAAGCCTGCCGGAGCTGCAGGATTGTCCGAAAGGGTTACCGCTACCCTGGAATATAAGGGGCTAAGGAAGGAACACAGGTGGGTTTTAGTCAGTAAGAGTCTGACACTCCTTTCCGCTTCACCCAGAGCGGGAGGGATCATTTGATGATTTCACACCCTCAAAAAAAAAGGGGGCCACGGTATCTCTTTCGAACAACCAGTGTCACCAGTGTGTGGATCCACCGGGCGATTCACACAATGGTGGCACCCGGGCGTTGCCTCCCGCCCTATATGGAACAAACGTAGCGCCTCTCTAGCCACTCTTCAAAGAGGGGACTTATCAAGGCTCAATTTACAGTGTGGTAAAAAACAAAGGAAGCGAAGTAAATTGATAAAAAAATGCAATTAAAATTATCTCTATTATGTCTGGACTATAAACGAGATTGGCCTCTTGAGTTTGTTTTGATGATTCTTCACAGAGTGGTCGGATAGAAAACACCAATCTCATCTAGTTTTAAAATATACTTTATTTTTGACATGTAAGTGTTTTTGAGCCAATTTTCAGAAATAAATATAATTTATCATAACAGCCTTTCGAAGCCGTCAAAGAAATTGACGAGCTAGTAAAAAAAAAAAAATAACCAATTTATACCTTATAACAATGCCATAAGATTCCCATAACATGCATTCGTGAGTAGCGTTATCTACCTATAGCTAAACTGGACTTTTTTCAGATTATGTCGCGAAAAGAACCTATCAGAAGCGTGTGTGACGTTATCAGCACTGCTTGGCCTATGGGACTCGGCGGTGGAACTAGCGCTGCAAGTGAGCCTCACTCTCGCCAAGAGCATAGCAGACATGCCGGAGCAGACCGAGCTCAGGAGACAGCTGTGGCTTAATATTGGTGAGTTTATAAATTCTAACTCGTATCTTGACTTACATCTTGCGAGAGGGGCCCGTGGCTAAATAATAACAGCCGCACAGGTTGATCGGCTAGGTTAAGCTACGCTTGCCGCGGTTGGCCTGTGGATGGGTGACCATCTTTACATACCGAGACCCCTCCGTGCCTCGGAAAGCACGTTAAGTCGTTGGTCCCGGCTTTCATACGTGGATCTTTGACAGTCGTTACGGTTCGTCAGAAGCCTGAAAGTCTGACAACCAGTCTTACCAAGGGATATCGTATTACCCAGTAACTGGGTTGTAGAGGTCAGATAGGCAGTCGTTTCATGTAAAATACTGGTATTCAGCTGCATCCGGTTAGACTGGAAGCCGACCCCAATGTTGTTGGGAAAAGGCTAGGCAGATGATGATCTTGAGTTACATCTTGCCTTGCCATGTGAATATTTGAGGTTGTACCGTGTACGATTGCTTTCGGACTCGAACAGAATCCTCATTTAAAACCATACAGTGTGGTCGCGTTACATGTTATCGGGTTGTCTTGAAATACCGTTAAAAATCATTAGAGCGATTGTTTGTTTATTACTTATTTATTATTATAAGTTCGCGTTTGGCCACTATCTCACTAGGGTCCTATAACATAAAACTTAACAAGTCTACAATTATTATTCTACAAAATTGTTAAATTGTAGACCAAATTGCATAACACAGAAATTACAAATATGAAAGTGGCCCCGATTCTGTTGTTCACAAACTAAATTAAATTTAAGGTCAGTGCTTCTTTTTCTTTCTATTTCATTATGAAAAGGACAGAAGATAAATGTTAATTTAGTCCTGTCAAATTAGATAATCCATAGACAAGTTTAGACGTGATTAAAAAATTGGTTATTATAAATAAGTCAATTTACGTCAGGTGCTGACTAATTTGACAGGACTAAAATTATATTTATCTTCTATCCTCTTCATATTGAAATAGAAAGAAAAAGATGCTCTGAACTTAAATTTAGTTTAGTTTGTGAACAACAGAATCGGCGCCAGTATGAGTTCAATGTTGTATGTAGACTTGTTACTACAATTTATATAGTATTTGTAAGGTTTTTCCGTCACAATTGTGTGACTTAAGGCATATTTCACCAAACTTTTATACCTATATTAAGTCTTATCCTGCGAATAAATTTTGAATTTTTGTCAGACGTCAATTTTATTCCATGGATAAAAGATATCTGACTTTGGTATAATCAGCCCTTAGAGTTTTGTGGTTCGCGATAATCTCTAAACGGCTAAACAAATTTTCTTGAATCAGTGCTAGGAATACTCTCGATCAGGGGCCCATGTCTGCTATTTTTATAAATTCGTCATTCCAACACGATCCCATTGTCATTTTGCTAAAAGTTCGTAATCTGCTAAATTCATAATGATCGATCATTGGTCGGACAATGGTCTGAGAAAAACTACTAAATTTCATGCTAGATTTAATTTAATATTATTTTTACATATTACGTATAATACGTATTAGTGTTTGCAATTTGAAGTAGTAATAAGTTTAGATTACCGCCTAAGTCAGTCATTCATTTGTCATTATGTACGAGATTACCATTTAGGCCATTTCTTTTAATGGAGTGTCAGTGGTTGACCATTGGAAAGTTATGATGACGCCATTAAATTAGTAGATTACCAAGCTTGTCAAAATCAACAATTATGAAATCAATGATAGACCATTATTGTAATAGCAGACTTGAGGCCGTGGTCATCTTTCAAACAAAACAAAAATATTAAAATCGTTTCTGCTATTTGCGAGCTACGCTACCGCAGACACACGCACACACACGTTAAACTTATAACACCTCTCTTTTTCTGTCGTGGGTTAATAACAGACTCCTTCAGGGCATTCAAGTGTGTATTTCATGTAATTAATAATTTAAACATTCGGTTATAAAATTTTCAGCTGAAAACGAAATCACGAAAACTCAAGACATGAAGGAAGCGATGAGGTTCCTTGAAGAGTGTCCGCTCATCAAGATAGAAGACATACTGCCTTTCTTCAGTGATGTCGTCACCATTGATCACTTTAGACAACCTATCTGCGAGTCCTTACAGGTAACCAACCTATCATATACAACATTAGTTTTAGTATATGCGAAATCCGAAACACGGTCTTGTATTTTTATGTAAAGAATCTATGTACAAAATTTCAAAATTGTATCATGAAAAATCACAAAGTTATAAGATTGTTATGTTACCTAGTTGTCCGTACAAAAACATGCACATCGCGCGCCGCCCGCGCATTCAGCGTCGTCTTGATTACGTAGTGTCGCTCGGTGTCCAACTTATAACATTTTTCAAATATTTTTGGGACGAAATATAACATGGTATAAAATTATTGGAATCGATTCAGTTACTTATTCTGAACAAACTATATTCAGGTTTCGCATTACTAAAAATAATTTTGTATAATAAGTATTTGTTTATCGACTTTATATCTGTAGTCTCAAGTTTTCAAATAAAAGCGTGGTACTTTTAAAAGCTAGAGAGAAAAAAAAGAGGGTGTAACACGCTTGTTTCGTTTGAAAACTTGAGACTGCGTTATGGACACAGAGATATAATATAGGTATGGTATGAAGTTTCCTCACCCATTGCACGAATTGAATGGCGGGCAATAAGGGAGGACCTATGTCCAGCTGTGGACTGCTGTAGACTGATGATGATGATGAAGTTTGGTTTGAAAATATATGATTATGATTTGGAATGATTTTGACATAGACGAAGAAGCTTCATTATAGTTTAAAGGTTAAGGAGTATAAGACGGATTATTTCCAATTGGCACAAAATTATTTTTAACTTTTTAGCTCCTTTCAAAGCTTTCTTAAAAAATAATTTTACTTTTTTTAGTTTATTTATTTTTTTAAGTACCTATCGATTTTATTGTAAATCCACGAGATCCTACTGCCGACAAATTGCTGTCAGATGTTATATTTAAGTGTTTTAAGTTTCGCCAACTGATTAAAAGACAGGCCTGATTTTTCAATAGTCAGATAATTTTTATCTGAATAATAAAAATTGCGGTTTGACAGCATTAGGGCTAATTTTTCTATCGCCAGATAACTTTTATTCGAGGAATAAAATTGACGTATGATAATTTTTGTATGAAATAACTGTTAACATATCAAAATGATTCCTCAAATAAAGTTATCAGATGATAGAAAAATCAGGGGGCCTACCACCACCTCTTATAGCAGTATTATTTGAATCTTACTTCAGTGTGGGAAAGAAATGAAGCAATACAGGACATGCAGCTCCATCTCTTTCCCACACTGAAGTAAGATTAAATAATACTGCTATAAGTGTGGTGGTAGGCCCCCAGCCCTTAGTATAGAACTTATGTCAAACTGTTATATTTATTCTTCAAATATAAGTTATCTGAGTATTGAAAAATCAACCCTTAGTATATTTGTCGGCATGGGGTACAATACACCCCTGCCTATTCCTTAGAGGAATCCAGTCGTGACGTTGTGTTATGTAGTTACGCTTTACCAGTTTTATGATCCCACTACAACGAATGTTCTTTTGTCTGTTTTACAGGAAAATAACAACCAAATCGAAGAAATGAAAAATGAGATGGAAGAAGCGATAGCGTCTGCTGAATATGTAAGTAAAACTTTATTCTTCTCTAATAAGTTGTAATAGAAGAAGAGTTTGCATTGACGGTCAATGATGGTTTAACCCTTTAACCGCCATGTCATAATTCGCGTGGAGTGCATCTAGCGCCAGCAACGTTTAGGTACAATTTTGCATAGTGTTGTAAAATATAGTTATCGATAAACTAATGAAATAAATAAAACTTAAACATTTTTAATCAAAGGTTTTCTTTTTTAAGTAGTACCGCACATAAATCAGTCTTCAAACATCCTACGTTAATCAGTCTTCAATTATACGTTAGGTAATTAGTCTCCATTGTTAATTCTTCATAAAAAATTAATATTCTGGAGAAGGACACGGGCTGAAAGTCCCTTGATTTTTTGTTAAGTCTAATGGCCTGCGCAGACGACGGACTTATCTCCGCGGCGGAGAAAAAAGTACGCCCCGCGAATAAAAAGTCCGCCGCGGATTTACCGCGAACTCAACGCACACGGTGTGCGAGCATTTGTTCCCCGGAAATACGGGCATACGTACATCACGCGCAACGCGGACTAAAGTCCGCCATGTGCGTTGCTTCGCCTAGTCACACGAGTTCTATTTTTTTCGCGGACTCCCCCGTACTTTACTTCGGTCCGCTCCCCGCATGTCCTCGGTTATTCTGGGGACTTTTTGTACGCGGTACTTTTAATCCCTCGTTTGCGTTACTCGATACAGTTGGTAAGCGATCTATTTTAGCGTACAAAAAAGTCCGCGGACAAAAATCCGTCGTCTGCTCAGGCCATTTAAATTTGATTTGTTTAATACGATTAATGTATTGAGTGTTAAAATATTGGGATACAAATAATATTAATTAACAACTAATAAAATAACTAAATTACTTTATTTTTTCTTTATTATTATTATCTAGATGTCTTTGACTGTAGGATAAATTATATACAGACTTGAAAAACAAAAAAGTGATTTACCGATTCATTATCGCTATCCGTTGAACTGCCACTACTACAAATATCATTGTTTGATTGCTGCAATATATAATAGTTCTTCGTCGTCGTATAACATCATCGACAAGTTCTCGATACTAGCTTAGAACTAATAATAAAGATAGCACGTGTTATCACGGCGATGGCGCTAGCGCAATTGACGTTTATTCAAAATATGACTTTAGTTGACCTTGAGCCGCACGTAAAATTACGGCGACGGCGTTCGCGGATAGCCTGTACTAGTGACGTTCTGGAATAAGTCGATAATTTATATCTCTTTGTTGATTTCTACATATTATTTCACTAAAGCTTATTGGGTTTTGAATAAATAATTAAATCTCTACTTACTAATATTATAAAGAGGAAAGGTTTGTATGTATGTTTGTAACGAATTGACTCAAAAACTACTGAACCGATTTAAAAAATTCTTTCACCATTTGAATGCTACATTATCACTTAATATAGACTTTTTTAATTGCAAGAAAAAAATAAAATATTTAAAAATTAATGTCCACCCGTGCGAAGCCAGGACGGACCGCTAGTCGTTAATAAACTATGAAATTTTAATGAATGTTTAGTTGATAGTTTGATAAAAAACAGGATCTATCAGGATTAATTCAGCATCAGGAGTTTCATATGTGGTACAACACTAGTCTGCGTGAAATCACGGGTTCGGCGAAGTAGGTTGATATTTAGACGTATCACGAACTGCGAATCATTAATTATTTCATCCAATTGGCTAAAATATGTATCTAGTACTGTTCAAAATAAAGTAATTACACGAAATATACTAAGATCTATTAAGCAAATTCAACATTTATTGTACATTTTTTAAATGACAGGACTTTTACGTAATATTCCGACGTGGCGTGTGAGGTAACATTCTTACAACACGTAATATTACGGCGATGGCGGTTAAAGGGTTAAGCCTGTAGTTGCAATCTACACTAATAATAAAGTTTGTTGCGCTAATCTCTGGAACAGCCAGTCGTATTTAAAAAAATCTTTATTTGCTTTTGATAGCCCAATTCTTGAGGAAGGGTTATTGGCCAGGGATTCCCAGTGGTCGATATCGACGATCGGGGGTCGACGGAGTTTATCTTAAAAGTAGGTAACTTGGCCATGGGGATCTGAGTTAACAGTTCATTTTGGAAAGGGGGTCACTTGTCCAAAATAGTTTGGGACTCCCTGGACAACTTAAATATCACGCCAGGATCCTTAGGGGCCGAGCAAACATTTTCTTGGTAATCAAGATGTTTCATATATTTTTTTCATTGATTTCCGTGTTCTGTTGTTACATGCAAATGTTCATCCATTGTTATTCTGATCTTTTTGAATTGACGTAGTTTATACCTTCGTAATCTTTGTACTTAAAAATAATAATCACCCTGTATAGTCCTAGGGCAAAGTTCTGCCTTTTCCCTTCAACTCGATACTGGGCTAATATGGACCAATCCGTCATATAGGCGTAAAGTTCGTCCAGCCATCTACGCCTGGGTCTTTCGCGAGCCGTTGGACGCTTTCAGGAGCCTATGCTGTGGTGATTTCAGCACAAAATGTATCCGACATGCGGCAAACGTGGCCGACCCTTTTTACTTACAGTAAAAATTCGCAGTACTGCACATTCCTACCCTATTTCAAGTTAAACAAATATCAACTTTATTTCAATGACAATTAAGTTGATTTCAGAGTGACTAGCACTATTGAAAAAAATGTTTAAAGTTATAGCGTAAACAGAACTTCATTGTGTAGGAATTAAAGTAATTTTTTCTATAATTCATATTTGTTTACATTTATGGCAAACAAATCGCGAACGCAGATTAATTCATTTTATTTTTACTTACAGGTCCGCGCCGAGATCCAGTCGTTCCGCAACCGAAGCGTCACCGTGCTAGTGTCGGACGTGTGTTGTCTGTGCGACATCGCGCTGTTACTGCGCCCCTTCTACCTGTTCCCCTGCGGGCACAAGTTCCACAGCGACTGCCTCACGCAGGAGACGCTGCCTATACTCAGTACGTATTATATAAAGGTTATTATGGCTTGGCAATCGGCGGAATAAAATTTGTAGGCTTCATTGAACTGCTTAGAGCTGTTATACTCAACCTGCGGCCCGCCGGGCCTTTGTTATTGGCCCACCTGAAGTTACTAATTTATTGTAAACCATTTTAAATTTCGCGCCCATCAGAGAACGGGTGTTTCGGAACGGGAATATGAGCCGAGCGCTATTAGCGATTTTAACGTAACGATGTTAAAGTAACTACATCGTTAACTTGGAATAGACCTAAATAATTTTTGCTTGCGGGGCTCGACACCATGACTGAAACGTGTTTGTGGCCCCCATAAAAAAAAAGGTTGAGTATGGCTGGCTTAGATACTGGACCTCTACTTGAATTCAGAATATTAGACAATTTACTTTCACTGCCACTTACTGAACTGTCTACTTGAGCGTTATGTAGTCCGAGTTAATTTTTTGGTGACTAATAAAAAGGTTCTAAATACATTTTTGTTGGTTTATTAGAATGTGCACGTCCATCCGTGGTAACAATTTGACAGTGCCTTTAAGTCTTAGGAGTAAGGGCGGTTTTCGTAGTTCACCTGCTACTTTACCTCTACAGATCCGATATCCAGGGCTCTGATACCCAACATTATCATCATCATCTGCCTAGCCTTTTCCCAACTACATATGTTGGGGTCGGCTTCCAATCTAACCGGATGCAACTGAATACCAGTATTTTCACAAATCTCACTTTTACCGCGGTCGAGAGTAGACGTGTTCACAAGCATAGGTCCTACTATTACCTACCTTCAAATAACATAAATTTGTCACCGACAAGATTTATACTGGCCTCACTGTATTGTGAATCTAACGTTTTTTAACACCATCTACATACCGGAGCATATTGAAACAACAAAGCAGCTGCTGCGCGCAACGGTAACGTCGAACGTCGATTCAAGACATCTAGCATCGCGGCATAGCGACGACGTCGCCCCACCTTCCGATCAGCCAGCGGCGACCAACCTTGCGGTATGAAATCCACTTGTAAAAAATGCAAAAAATGTTCAGATGTAGTGTCGGATGGCGCCCTCTGTTCGAGTTGTCGCCTGACTTTTCACTTTCATTGTGTAAGCCTCGCTGAGGTCGGCTGGAGGAGATTGGGATCAGACAGACAGGGAACTTGGAGTTGCCCTGACTGCAAAAACACTACACAACTAAACTCCCCGAGAACCCAAATACCGGAGAAACCGATTACGCATAAACATGATGACCCCTCTATCAACGTCTCATCTCTTCAGAAGATAGAGGCAATACTACAGACTTTAATTAAGTTACCCGAACAGGTTGAGCAATTACGCTCCGAACTAAACAACATGGCGTCTGGCATAAAAACACAAATAATGGACGAGTTCAATACAAGATTTGAGGAAATTGAAGCGAAATTAGAAATTGTCGAGACTTTTAAAAAAGAGCGTAATGCCTTGACAATTAAACTGAATAAACAGGAAGAACGCTTGTCTAGTTTAGGAAAAACAATTGAGGACAGAGATGAGATAATTAAAGAACTGCAAATCAAAACCAGCGTCTTGGAAAGAGAGTACAACCGCAGCCAACAGCAAAACCGATTCCTTAACATCGAAATAGTAGGGATACCGGAAAAACCCGGTGAAGATCTGCCACAGTTGTTACTTAAAATAGCCACCTCCATCAACGCCAACATTACCAGCGAAGATATTGAATTTATAACGCGAGTACAGCCGCTGCAATCCCAAGCAGGTAAGCCCAAGCGAATTATTGCCAAATTGAGGAACAGACACGCTATAGATAGTATTATTGCCAACTTTCGGAAAATCAACAAATCCAAAGGCATTACTTCAAACGATCTAGGTTTCGAAGGCAATTCAACAAAAGTGTTTATAAACGAGCACCTTACTATAGCTAATAAAATCCTGCTTAATAACTGTCGAAAACGCGCCAAGGAACTAGACATCAAATTTGTGTGGGTAAAAAACTGCTCAGTCTACATGCGCTGCCACGAAAAATCACCATTGGTTGCAATCACCTCGGAAGAAGATTTAGAGAAGTTTTTAAATTTAAAGTAATTTGCATGTCTCTCTTAATTTTCTTATGTTCGCCAGTTGCTTTTATTATAGCTATTGTAATAATAACCACTTTCATAATGTCTAACCTAATACACTTACACACTATTTATATACAATCTTTCATCTATAAACACAATCATAACCAGACACTAAACAAATCAAGTAAAACACTGGCACTCATAGCGGCCCCTGCGTTGAGAGCCACTGGCTCGCATATTACTCACTACTTATCTTCGGTCCACGACAACTCGCGACACATACATTCTGGCAAATTATTTTCTGAGTACCCGCGCTCATCTAATTATTTCTCTTCTCTTCAAACTTCAATAGTATTCCGGTTAACTACGTGTTACACTCTAATCACGCCATGAATAAGTTAAACATTTATTATCAGAATACGCGCGGACTTAGGACTAAACTACCCTTGTTTTATCGTAATATTGAATCGCAGGACTTTGATTTTATTCTTATTACGGAAAGTTGGTTGTGCGACGGAATACTGGATACAGAAATATGTGACGATCGGTATGATGTATTTAGATACGATCGCCCTGGCGGTAGGAAGGGTGGCGGTGTCATGATCCTTACTAAACGTGGTTTCTCTGCTACTGCGAGGTCAGACATTCATACTGGATGCGCGGAATGTATTTGGGTAACTATTAGGAACAATGTTTTTACAGAGTCATCAAGGAAAGGCGACCTACATTTAGCCGCAGTCTATATACCCCCCAACAACAATTCCCCAATAATGCTAAAGAACTTTAAAGACTCATTTCTTCAACCCTATACTTTGAGCCCAAATGATACGTACCTAATAGTAGGCGATTTTAACTTACCCTTCATAGCATGCTCTTCGGACGGATACGGTTGGAAATCTAGAAGTAATTCTGATTTATTTGAAGTCACAACCGAATTTCTTAACTGTTTAGATTTTATGAATATGTCTCAATACAACCTTAAACCAAACTGCTGTGACAATGTTCTCGACCTTGTCATCTCTAATATATCTTTAGAGTGCACCTTAAGTGAGATATCGCTGGTGGACATAGACAAGTATCACGCCCCACTGGAACTTTGCATTGAGAATTGCTGTAATAAGACTATTCGCTCACAACCTAGAATTATAAAAAGGTTTTTCAAAGCTGATTATGGAAAAATTAATTCGGAGCTTGTTAACGTAGACTGGAACAATCGTTTCGAACAGCGTAGTGTAGAGGAATGCGTCGACATCCTTTACGAAACATTAAACTCAATTATTGAATCGCACGTTCCAACGGTAAAGGTGTCGGGGCGTTTCCGATACCCGAAGTGGTACCCTCCAACATTAATAAATGCTATCAAAGAAAAATTCAAAGCACACAAAAAATGGAAAAAATACAAATACCAAACAGACTATGCTGAATTTGCCTTGCTAAGAACTAGGGTAAAACTTCTCCAAGAAGAGTCGTACGCTAAATATACTGATAGATGTGAGGAACAATTAATAAAATCACCTAAGGAATTTTGGAAGTACGTAAATAATAAAAGGAAATCTACTGGGTACCCTCGCAAGATGATATATCAAGGAGTAACGTACTCGAGCGGTGAGGATATCTGCAATGCATTTAATAATTTTTTTCAAAGTGTTTTTAGTCCAATCAGCAGTAATAGTACTATGTGTTACGATGATTCCCCCTTGTCAGATGTTACTCACTCCATTGTTATAACTCCCGAATTACTAAAAACCGTTTTCGGATTATTCGATAGCAAGAAAGGAGCTGGTACTGATGGGCTTCCTACAATATTTATTAAAAAATGTGAATTAGGCTTAACTTCTCCCCTTAAGATCATCTTTCAGCGATCTCTCGACGAGGGCACGTTTCCGCGACAATGGCGCGAGGCTCAAATTGTACCAATACACAAGAAAGGTTCCAAGCGGTATGTAACTAATTACCGAGGTGTATCCCTATTGAACAACTTTGGGAAGATGCTGGAGAAAATTGTATACGACCACATCTACGCTGTGACCAAGCATTGTATACCCACTTCCCAACACGGCTTTGTAAAATCTCGTACAGTCAATACCAACCTTCTTGAGCTTACCGACTATGTTGTTACTGGTATGAACGACGGTGCCCAAGTGGATGTAATATACACAGATTTTGAGAAAGCGTTTGACCGGGTAGATTTCCGCATTCTGACCGAAAAACTAAAAGCCGTAGGTATTAAGGGGAACTTGCTAAGATGGATAGACTCTTACCTGAGAAATCGGCGGCAAGCTGTAGTTATCGGTAGTTACCGATCTGATTATGTGGACGTCACTTCCGGGGTGCCCCAGGGCTCACTTGTATCCCCCTTACTTTATTTATTTATTTATTTATTTATATATACTTTATTGTACACCAGAAAATACATAACAAAAAAAAAAAAACAATTATTACTACAAAATATACAATGGGCGGCCTTTATAATATTTATTTATTTGACATAACGCAATGTTTTCTTTACTCTAAACATCTTCTCTACGCCGACGACAAAAAAATCTTCATGAAAATTTATAACACCAATGACTGTCAATTGATCCAATCTGACTTAGACAGACTTAGGAACTACTATGCGTTAAACAATATTAAGGTAAATACCAAGAAGTGTCAAATAATAACCTTTTCTAGAAAACGCAACAATATTATGTTTAATTACTGTATCAGTGAATTCAGTGACGATATTATTCCAAGAGCATCACAGGTTAGAGATTTGGGTGTGATTCTGGACGAAAAATTCACGTTCGAGGCACATATTGATCACATCACCAGTAAAGCATACAAATCCCTAGGATTCGTTATACGTAATAGCCAGCAGTTTAATAGCCCACTATGCCTTAAAACGTTATATTACTGTTATGTTAGGAGCATACTAGAATCTGGAAGTGTTGTGTGGACACCTTTTTATAAGAAATATATTAATCTAATCGAATCCATCCAACGTAAATTTATTAAGTACCTAAATTATAAAACTAAAGCTGACATCGTTAATTACCCGGACTCCTGTCGATACCATAAATTTAATACTCTAGAAGAGAGACGGCAGATGAATGACATGATGCTATTGTATGATCTACTTAATAATAAATTTGACTGTCCACAATTACTCGGCAAAATATACTTCAACGTCCCACTCAGACGCACCAGACATACCTCTCTGTTGACAGTTCCTTCGGCCTCCACTAATTATATGAAGATGTCGCCTTTTTTGCGTCTACCCGCATTATACAATGACAAGTTCGCATCACTCGACCCCTTTAATACCACACGGAACCGTCTTAAAAAAGAGATCGTTACAATCCTGGATCAAACGCGAGATACTCAGTGCCGCAATCAGTGCCAGGACATAAGTATATAGACATATACACATTCACAGACACCCACACCACACAGATACTCACACGCACACAGGCACACACTACAAATTTATAAATATGTCAATTAATTTGAGTCACTCTCGGCTAATCAAATGTTTTTTTGTGTACTTCGTAATTGGCGTAATGTTTGTTTTTTTTATTTAATGCTAATGTACTGTCAGCTGTGAAGCTACCTTTCATAAAATAAATAAATAAATATATAAATTTTACATGGAGCGACTGCCTATCTGACCTCCACAACCCAGTTACTGGGTAATACTAGGTAATACGGGCAGGTGACCGCAACTCCACGTCAATGCGCGTATTACCCCTTGGTAAGACTGGTTGTCACTTTCGGGCTTCTGACTACCCTTAACGACTGTCAAAGATCCACGAATGACAGCCGGGACCAACGGCTTAACGGGCTTTCCGAGGCACGGAGGGGTCTCGGTATGTAAAGATGGTCACCCATCCACAGACCAACCGCGGCAAGCGTAGCTTAACCTGATCGATCGACCTGATACCTACCATAAACTGTATAAACCTCTTCTTTTCACACAGCACCAGCTCGTCGCAACAAACTATCAGACCTGCAACGTCAACTCTCCGTGTTATCCAACATCGAGTTAACAACGATCCACAGCAACGGCCTGCCTCTACGAGAGATCCTGAGGAACGAGATCGATGACCTGGTAGCCAGTGAGTGTATCTTCTGCGGCGAGTATATGATCAACTGTATTGATAAGCCTTTTATCAACGATGAGGATTGGGACAGGGTTATGAAGGAGTGGGAGTGAGAATGTTTTATTATATTGTAGAGTTGATATTTTGTATTATTATCGAGTTAATTACGTGACGTATGCGACTATCACGTGGGGCGGCCATACCAAACTCTGTGCTCGTTTGTTCTATACAAATTGATACAATGTTAAATCTGCCGTCCCGCGCTGCGCGACGGAGCGCGGTGCTGTGTGATAATCGCCTTAGACAACTGGCTGTACTGTCAGTCGTGACGTCATTCGTAAATATTTGATGTATATAAATAGTAACGCAAGACGTACGGCGCTATAGCTAGCTTTTTACCAGTGTTGAGTGTGGAAGCGGAGTGTTAAGTGAGGAAAAATACTCGAATACCAAGAGATAATTCTATTAGTGGGTTTTTATCTTCTCTCATCACTCAGTTTTCTCGCATAGCTTTGGTGGAAAACTGGCCATAGCTGGCGGCTGATTTTCATTCCACCTAGTAGTCAGTTTGTCTTGGTCGAATGGTAACTATTGCCGGCGATATCGTTTATTTTTCATTATGTATATGTTTTATGTAATTATGTAACACTCTGTAGTATGCCATGGTGAGGAAGTTCTACTCTGTAACGATCTATTAGGAGATCTTGACTCCAATTTTTTACTTGATATGTCACAATCTGTGGACATTCTTCGAGAACTTCTGCGCTATTGATTTATGTAATTGTAGTTAGTTGGCTTCCCAAACTGAAAATTATAGACAGTCAAAGAAAAACCTTACTTTTTAATATTTACTATTTTTGTGTAGAGTAAGTTAGTTTTGTAATAAATAGGAAGTGATCGTGCATGTATATTTAGTTTGTTAGACTGATATATTGAGTACATAATCTATGTGACTGAAGTGTAAAAAAAAGTACCTACACATGGCCGGACTATTCTGTAAAAATCTTGGTGTGAAAACTTTGGCGAAATGAGCCATTATTCCACTTGATTGCCACTTTTCGCAGATCACATCACCACCTACGTTTTAATTGTGAGGTTTCTACAGAATATATCGGCAGGAAGTAACCTCCATGTGCTTTGCATTCTGTGATAGTTATCCTACCATCATGGAGTTGAATTCCTATGTAAAGTAAATTATTATCTAAGTAATATATTATGATATGTAATATAAACCTAATTATATTTTGTATTATCCAATATGTGTACTGTGTAGTCAATAAAAATAAACACTTATAAACATATTCATTATTTATTCAGAAAATTGTGTTATCAAGTGATGATAAACAATAAATTAATTAAATATTAGGACAAGGAGACCGTTTCAAATCCTAGAGGACAACGAATATCTTTACACATTTGTTTAATATTAAAAACGTAAAATGTACAAACATAAACAATACAATGTCAACACCTGTGTTATTTATGCACAATAATTAACACAAAGAATAAGGAAGGCATACACTTAGGCCCCGTGCGCGGATTACGAGTGTGTGACTAATGAGACAATTCACTATTGCGAACTAACTTTATTGACTAGCAGCACCGTCTACATCCATCACCTGTGGCTCCGACTTATCACCTTTATCGTCCACTTGCATTATATCTAAGTTTTCTTTCTTTTCTTCCACTTTTTCTTCCTTATTGCTATCTTCTTGCTTAGTACTATCATTAGGTATATCTTTCTTGTTATCTTTGCTTTTATTGCGTTTCTTTACAACTTTGGTGCCCTTCTTGGGGCTTTTGTCTTCGCCTTGCGGTTTTTGTTCAATATTTTCGGGAGGTGTGTCCTCGGGTCGTGTGTCGGCAGCTTGTGTTTGTGTGGCGTCCTTGTTGTCGGCTGGTTCCGCTGGAGGTTGAACTTCTTCGACCTTCGCCTCTGTCGCTACTTCCTGCGGTTTCTCAGTCTTCGCTTCCACTGCTGGTGCCACTTGTGCCGGCTGTTCGGCTATCTCCTGTGGTTCGCCTTGGCCCTCCTCTTTGGTGTTTTCCTTCATCTCAACCTCACCATTTTCTGTAACCTGTTCAGCTGCCTGCTGTTTATCGGCATTTTCATTCATTTCTACATCTGTTGGTTGAGGTTGGCTCTTTTCGGCAGCGTTACTTTCTGCTTTGGCTTCTAATACAGCTATACATTTTTGGATGCACTTGATGGCCTCCTTCCTAGCCTGCCGAATGTTTTCTTTGCCATCAGTTTCAATAGTATCTAATTTAATGAGATTCCTAGTAAGCATTTCATCTAGGAACAAGTATTTTTTATCATTTTTGGCACCGCCAAAGTTTTCAACCTCAGTCATGAGATTTAGTACATCTGTTTGAATACGAAGAATCTGTGAGATAGGGTCGTTGACCGGGGTTTGTTTGGGTTGTGGAGGAGTCTGTTCCCGCTGTGGAGCTGGTGGCTGCGGCGGGGCTTGCTTCTGTTGCGGCGGCGGGGGTTGCTGCTGCTGCGGGGGCCGCTGCTGGGCTCTGGACGGAGGTTCAGTCTTAGGTGCGTTCTGTTCATGGTGCACTGGCACTTTCACAAAATGTTCTTCGGTATGCGGAGGCGGTTGCGGTTTAGGTGATTGAGCGCGCTGCGGTGAGGTACCACGGGCGAATGCCGCCTGCGGGTACGCTTTTTGTTGTGTGAATGGTTGCGGTCCCTGTCTAAATCCTTTGTTGAAGGGCGTGCCAAAGGCTCTCGAGAAGTTAGGTGTATGGTGGTAACCTACGGGGCCGTCATCAGCGAAATACTGTTCTCTGTCGATATGCGGTTGTGGGGGAGGCGGCACGTACGCAGGCTTGGTTTCACCGAAGTGCGTGCCGTGGTCGACCGATTTGTTGATGACCGGCTCGTCCCTGCCCTCCACGAATATAGGTATGTGTCGCACGTTGGAGTGTTGTTCGCCGTGCTGTGGCGGATGTTCCTGGTGGTTCTGTCCACTCATTTTGAAGTTTTGGTTAGATGGTGCGCTACTGTCTGGAGGCGCTGACATAGACCTTTGATTTCTGTCGTCCGCATCGACCAGGCTAGGGTCGGCGGGGCTTTTCTGGCCGAGATCGACTGTGTTCCTTAGTCCGTATTGTGGTAGGTGCGTTTGTGGTTCGGGTTCTGAAGGGCCTGGTTGAGGTTCTTGTTCAGTCTGTGTGGCTGCGGTTTGCTGCTGCGCCGGCGGTGATTGCGGCGGGTGCGGCACGTGTTGCTGTGTTGGTTGCGGCTGCGGCTGCGACTGCTCGTCGCGAGGTCCAAATCTGCGGTTCCAATGTGAAGGAAAGTGTTCTCTGAACTCTGGCGGGATGTCGTCGAAGGGGAATCTGTCGAAGCCACCGAAACCGTCGCCGAAATCTGGAATTACGAAAGGTCTTTTAAGCACACCTGCAAAGAAGAAGGTCTTATTTCAGTGGATGGTGCGAGACATCTCTACAGATAAGTATAAGTAATAGAAACTTATGTATTTGTCTGTAGACAACTGAAATGACCTTAACTCAAATCAAACCATAAAAAAAAGTTGGTCTTATGGGTAAGATATTTTTGAACAAAAGTAATTCGTACCGTCTGTTGCGTCCTGGCTCGAAGGCCGCCTCTTCCTGGCCCAGGTGGCTGGGCGCTGCCGCAAACGTGCCGCTATGTCAGGGTGTCGCGACGCAAGCTCGCTCCACGCGCCCGACCCCTCCTCCTCGTCAAACGGGAAACCGCGCTGCTGACAAAAAATAAACGGTTAGGTTCATTGATTCCTCACAAGCGGATACAACTTATACGAGACATTAATCAACTAAGACCCACTTGCACTACAAATCAATAAATACGTTTAGCGTTAAACGCATTAAGCGATTTGCGGTGCAAACAGGCCTTAAAAGTACTTCTGATTGGTATTAGACTTCTTGAATGGCTTTCATCAGATCGTTTTTACAATCAATTCAATGTGTGTAGCTTCAAGATCGAAATGACACTGAATCGTCTTTATACCAATGATAATCAGGAACGTCATGTTCACACGTATCGATAATGACTTAATAATTTATCTTTATCCATAACAAACCGAGTAAAGGTTGCTGCTATTAATGTTAGCAGGTATGTGTATCGGCTAAATTGAATTCTATAATTGAGCTTATTTATATAAGAAGTCACATGGCCAGCCAGCAGTGGCTACCACTTCACAACGTGATCGTTATAATTCCTAGAGTGATACACACATAATGTATATCCGTTGTTGTATATATACGACTCGATTGTTTAACGCAGCTACTTAATTTTCCTTTTATTGAAAAAACATCCTCGAGACAAAACTGCCATCATTTAAATGGTCTTAAAGAAACGTCAATACAGGAAGCTCATATTTATTGCATCGATTTCGCAAGTATCCGGATGGAACTCCTATAAATATGTAAAGCGACAAGTGCATGTACCTATAGTGGATTCCGTACTTTGAGCCACCTTACTCCTCCAGTAGTAATGTGCGAAGGAGACGGAATACACGTCAAAACAGAAAAGGTACATAGTAGTCACATTTGCGTCGCCTGATACAACCATATAAGGCAAGGACGGCCGAGGAAGTGACCTTACAGTCGCGACTTTCGTATTTTGATACTACGGTATCATTACGCGGACGAACGTTGCAATTATTTACGCATTGCGAATAAATATTAATTCTCGTTAAATGCTTGCTTTTGATATGTTCGACACATAAATGGTCAATTAACATAGCTCCGTCATTGGTTTACGATGACTTTACAGTCATCAACAACACGAAGAAATAAATTCACAAGGGTTTCTGAAATTATCTCGCTTTGATATCTTTTCGCAGCCTTATGATTATAAAATAGATTGATATCAGGTATAACCTTCGAACGTAATTAGCAACGAAGCGTAAGAGGTTTCTGATTCCGCAGTTTATTCATTTATTTTATTCCGGTTTATTGGTCACCGGGTTTATTGGAATGCATTTCTAAGGAGAAGTTAACATTTTTGAGAATAAATTGTGTAATAGCTAAGCAGTTTAGCAATTGCAATATTGTTAGCACTTGTTGGATTCAATTTAAGATTCTGCGATTGAGTGGGACGACAAATACAAGACTAAAAATCGTTTCGCGACGTCTAAAATATGTTGTGAAACTAGTTAAAGCGTTTTGGACAAAAACTGCTTGTAAACCAGATTAACAACTTCCAAAGAGACGTCAGAAATTACGGAAACGAAGAAAACATCATCAACATAGATCGCGAACCGAATGCTAGACCAACAATACTGCCAATATGGTTAGTTACGTGGAAAAATCCAAGAATGTATATTGTTGCGCTAGGAAAGCGGCATTATGGCACGAAGTGTACAAAAGCAAAGCGATACTGATGATTGTAAACGGTGACATCAGCGTGTGGGTTGAAGTGAACAAAAACCGATGGAGATCGTTGCGTCATGCGATTGTGGACGATTGTTGGAATACGTAGCAAACGTGTGCTGGCGGGATGAGGGGCACGTGTACGGTCTCGTGAGCTAATAATGCTGCGAATGTGGTCATTTAAAAAATAATTTTCACGTGGCACTTGGACCAATATTAGTATAAATAATTATAAATGAATATGATGATGTAACTCAGATAACGGTAATTGAGGCTTCTTTTACATATCCGAAACTGCAATCAAACAGAACTGAAGATAACATAGAGGTATGCCATTTATAGATGGTGAGCTAATATTGTCACTTATCTCTATTACAACTCATCGTGTTCCGTATTAAACAAATGATATATTCCAATTATACTTGACAGAAGCATTTTTACATAGTAAGAACTGAAGAATACCTTTAAATTAGAAACTGAAAATGAATTTTTGTAATCATTTCGTGTAGTCTTGACTAACTGCCGCAGTCTAATATAAAAAAATGGCATGTCGTTTTCGCATAATCGCTACATTACGCTAGGAATAAGTGGCCAACAATATTTTGAAATATAATCACGAAGGTGGGTGACGCAAGTGAAGTCGTTGACCGCCGAAAATCCAGCGTTCTGTTCTGAACTCGGAGGCAAGCAAAAATGAAGACAAAGTTGAGACGTGCAAACAATCAATCAGGTTTTTGCTATACTGCCAAAAACACCGCCCGTTACTGCAGTCCTTGATGCATCTTTCATTTATTTTTATTTCAGTTTTGTTGTCTTTTTTATTTTATACTTCATAAATTATCCTTTGGTATATAATGGCCCCGATTCTGTTGTTCACAAACTAAACTAAATTTAAGTTCAGTGCATCTGTTTCTTGTCAGGCCTGTTGGTCTAGTGGTTAGTGACCCTGACTGCTATGCCGGAGGTCGTGGGTTCGATTCCCACCCAGGACAAATGTTTGTGTAATGAGCACGATCATTTATTCTGTGTCTGGGTGTAATTTATCTATAATATTTATGTATTTAGAAATATATAAGTATGTTTATCAGTTGTCTAGTACCCATAACACAAGCTCTGCTTAGCTTGGGACTAGATGGCGATGTGTGATAGTTGTGGAATATTATTATTTATTTATTATTTATTATCTTTTCTTTCATAAGAAAAGGACAGAAGATACTTATTAGTTTAGTCCTGTCAAATTAGATAATCCATAGACAAATTTAGACGTGATTAAAAAATTGGCTACTAAAATATGTCAATTTACGTCAGGCGCTAACTAATTTGACAGGACTAAACTAATATTTATCTTTTGTCCTTTTCATAATGAAATGGAAAGAAAAAGATGCACTGAACTTAAATTTAATTTAGTTTGTGAACAACAGAATCGGGGCCATTGAAACTCAATACTCAATAAATAAGTCTGTAATTAAAACTTTACCAGCTTGAGATCCATTCCCCGATAATCATACGATGACCCACATAATCTCCCTACGCAGAAACATGAATCATGGCGTGGGATGGAAGTGTTATTTCTACTCTACGACGCTTTAAGGTCTTATACAAAACATCCGGTGATTATTACCTTCCTAATAAAGCCAATCTGAAGTAGGTTTTCTTTCGTTCGGTTAAATTTGCATAGGACACTAATCCTCGTGGGCGCTCGCGTGACGCACGGTTGAAGGCACAACGTTAAAGTCCGCTTATGTACGTGAACAACACATTTTACCTCCTAAGATCAGACGGACATCAGTGACATCACCGTCTTAACTTAGCTGAATATTTACAAAGATAATTTCATAGTCGGAAGACCGGTTATCCATAAAGTTGAGTGGATCGTTACATGCGTTTTGTTTGTTAACTCTTCAATGTGCGAAGACCGTTGATTGGTTACTTGAATGATAAAGAGCCAGCCATTTGAAATAACAAATAAAATGCCCAAATATATTCGTGTTTTCAATTTTCCAAGTCTGAAGGACGACCCAATGACGAAATCCAAGGCAAAACATAAGAGTGAATGATAATAATAAAATCACGTTTACATATACCAGCAGTCACAGCTGGGAATATTTTGTTTACATTTTTAAAGTCAAATACAAACATGAAAGTGATGTCGTAATATACGGATATCACTTAAAATGATGGCGTCGTTTTGAGTCGAAACCCTGTTGGAACAGTATCGCAAAGTGAAGCACTATTATTGGGAGGGTATTTAGAGCGAGCGTGCACTTACAGATAAACAAAGCAGAAGGGGTTTAGCAGCAGAAGCACGAAAGGTAAGTGAACTTTGAGGAATCGTTCAAGAATAACGCTGACCAAAGACCATGACCCAATATGTATTTTCGTTCATAATTTATAGAATGAATATTGATTATTCGACCTGTTTGACTGAGCTTTCCGTCAACGTTAATTTTGTCCCACAAATAAATAAATCTGATGGCTTTTACTAAAAACAAATTAAATTGGTCTGCAAAACCGCAGTCTTAACTTCAACATTGGAAACAAAATGCAATATTCTGCGGTTTTAAGATGGCTAAAGAAATTATTTTTCGTAGGCAGTCTCTATACATGGTATTTCGATAAAACCAAAGCGCCTCGGCGTCGCCTCTGACTCACGAGACTCGACGCATGACGTCGAAATGTTTACAGTGATCTCGTGTTAGTTATGGACGTTTTTGTGGGCAAATATGCGAAGGCAGACGCCAGTACTGTATAAATATACGGAATTTTAAAAGAAATTCGGCTGGTGAAGTTTACACGAAGGCTATATGGCGCATCAAGTGAGTCAAGGCACTGAAGAAGTAAAAGATAAGGAATAAATATTATAAATTCCGTATTTTCAAGTGTTTTGCCTTGTCTTTACTCAAGGGTTGTATTAAATATTTGCGAAGAGATACAGAGAGAGCAAATGGGAATACGACAAAATCATTGGGGCATTGGGAGAAAGTGGAAAATGTAAGCGAATTTTGAAATACTGGGTGTACCCTAGGGCAAATGTATTGCAAATTAGTAAAGCCGCCAATAGTTCAAATGAGTTACAAATGAGTTCCATATTAATAGTAATTAGTCAAAAAGTAATGATTTGAGCGAAGGTAACACCTGTGCTCCAGACAAGTAATGTCTTTGACCATGCTACCACCTGGCCAGTTTCCAAATAATAATGCGAACAAGGAAACATTTTGCAGGTCATCCGGCTTTCTCATGCAGTCCTTATGTTAGATCATCGCTTATTTAATTAGTATTGAATATGTAGTATAAATCACTTTCATCTACTTCATTTACATATACAGGGTTATTGGAAAAACACCAACAACCTCTTAAGAGGTCATTGTACTCATCATTATGAACAACTTTTACTATGGGACCAACCTGAAATCGCGAAAAAAAAATCAGCTGTTCCCTACATTTTGACGAGTTATACGAACATAAATGTAGGGAACCGCTGATTTTTATTTCGCGATTTCAGGTTTGGTCCCATAGTAAAAGTTGTTCATAATGATAAGTACAATGACCTCTTAAGAGGTTGTTGGTGTTTTTCCAATAACCCTGTATAGTAAGAGTATCGGCTTCAAACAAATTGAAGTTGTCAATATTACTGATCAACTAAAATTCTTATCATTGGATTATAATTATCACTATGCAGAAGTAGCAACCTAGCATATGTATTTAAATGTCAATTGTTGTGATCTTTAAAGGTTATCCTTGCATGTTGCAGTACAGGTGCATTGTGAAAACGATAACTTAAGATAACATCGTTGCTATAACTTCAAACTAACACGTTTAATTCATGAATTTATATATTAATTAACTTCCGACATTCTTATTTTTATTGTGAGCTTAAGTTTTAAAAAACTTACTTCGCTGCCATGGTACTCCGGTGGTTTATCCAATACCACAGGGGATTCCATTTCTTTATTACAAAACACTGGAATATTTCACTTATTACCACTTCACAAGTAAATAACGCGAAAGTATTGACGTACTTGAAGTAGCGTTCGTCACTTTGTCTCGATTTATACTGCCGCGATCGACGCCGTACAATCGTATTTATACAGCGTGTGGGAGCGCGGCGCTACGAGTTCGCGGCCCGTCCGGAGAGTTCCAGAACGACCCAGCAGCGTCGTCGTATCGCAGACAACAAAAACACTCGACAGAGTGTTGTTCTTGGACGATACACATGGGCGTGTACGTTCAAACGAAAACGCTATATACATTGAGCCTGTTGTATACAAGCGGCAATGTACGTGTTACATGAGCGAGGCGGTCGAGTTTCCCGTACTACTCCCTATCGCGCCTGCGTCGAATTTGTCTGGAAGGTTCCCTAGGTGGTTGAACACAGGTAGTAGGGTGCAAAGCGCCCGGTGCGCGAAACAGATGCAACCCCTTTGGAACTTCATCGAAACTTCTAGAGAAGGATCGATCGATAACAATGACACTTAGTTTGAGCACCTACGCTCTACAAAAAGTTGTGGGTAATTGTGCGACAAAGTGAAGTTAATAAAAAAATATCCTGAAGTGAAACAAACATAATTAATTTTCAGGTCGTCACGTGTGAATCATTGTGGGCAATGAATTTGTACTATAATGGACATCACAATGGCAATAACAGCTTGTATGAATTTATTTAATTTTTCCTTCAGCGTGCCTTATAAACCAACTGATTAATGTTGGGGTGTTGCATTCATACAACCTCTCTACATTAATTTACCTTTCAATTGTTCTTTAATAAAAATGGACGGTAGAGGTAAAAGGTCCTTGTTGGTCAGACTTGTTATTAAAATTACTCTAATTTAAAATGGTTAAGATAAGATACTTTTGTAAGGATGCTAGTTTTATTCGAAGTTAATGTTGTTTATTATTTATCTGATGGCTTTTCTCTATAATTCTAAATGGACTAGCTAGTAAAAACAAATTTAAACCAGCTTCTAGTTTGGGTTGCAATTTGACTAGTTAGAAAATCTTGATTTTCTGAAACTTGCATCGTACTTTACTGCGAAACAGTTATTGAACTCTGGAAGTTAATGTTTGGTTTGTGGATTACTCATGGTATTTATTGGTTGTATAATATTTTATTGGTTTTCGCTATCGCATACAAATCTTAAATACTGCTCCTGAAGATGGGTTTATAAATTAGCTTCGCGCTTCGTGCTTTCGTTCACTTTAACGTTAAAGCACTATATTATTTATACAAAACAATATTTTATTTATTTGTTAAAACTTTATGCACAAGTAAAAAGTACTATACAAAGGTCTAAGTTGATGCAGAGACAAAAATGCACGCTTTTAGCTTTTGATGAGCTAGTAAACCATGCACAATTTGAAGAAAAAAAGTACTGTTTCTCAATAGTATTAGGGGTGGAACCGTGGAACCTACTCGAACCGCGGACAAACATTTTTAGATACAATGACAGTCGTACTACACCAAGGTTAGTATTACTCGTTGGTAATTCATACTTCCATATCTACCAATATTATAAATGCGAAAGTAGCTATGTCCATCTGTTACATTTCACGCCATAACGGCTGGACTTATTTCGATCCAAATCCGTTCAGCCGTTATGTCAAAAGGTGACAGATATACTTTCGTATTTATGATATTAGTTTGGATACTCGTTTGGATGGACTTACTATAAGTTTTCAAAGTACATACATACGCTCGTTCCATCATAGACTTCATCCATCGTTTTCCATTAGGCGTGATCGAGGTCATGAGCTCCCATTCAGCAATAAACAAATTTAAAAAAAAAACATACCACATAACCCCATCATAATTATATTTTTCGGCAAAGATTTCTATGAGTGTGAATGTAAATCCAGAAATTGGCAATCTTCTAACCCCTGATTCAAGAGCTTAAATAGTGAGATTTTAGTGCAAATATTTTTCTGCGAAATTGGTTAAATGTAATATTCTTATAAAATTTCCCTCCCCGAGTCACACTCACACCCCAACCCACTTCCTTTTTTTCCATCTTTTACTTATCTACACTAATAAAGAGGAAAGATTTGTTTGTTTGTTTGTAATAGGCTCCGAAACTACTAGACCGATTTGAGAAATTCTTTTTATGTTAGATAGTCCATTTACCGGGGAATGCTATAGGCTATATAACATCACGCTACGACCAATAGGAGCGTCGAAGCAATGAAAAATGTTTAGATCACTTCACGCTCACGTGAGATTTTACAGAATCGATAGGCTGCACATCAAGCTACTACAATCTGTCAGATTTCTTTAATATATTTTCAAGTTTATCGCTATAGCATAAGGTTCAAAGTTGAGGGGGAAAATTTGACAGTTTCGGGTAGCTTGATGTGCTGGTGTGATCCTCTCCAGCACGACCATGGATGATTACCTTAATTTTAATGCGGTACATATTCATGAAAAAATGTGTACTTTATTGTACTAACAACTTTAAAAAATGTACTCACATATTTTCGCTGTTATAACATATCGACCGTGGCCGTGCTAGGTAGAACCTTTCTGCCACGACCACTATAGATTTTAGGTATTTTTATCAACTTTAACATGAAAAGTTATATAAATATATTGTACTGAAATGTACTCCATTTTATATATAATTTTAAGCAGTCATTTACCCATTTTAGATATTTTTTTTCTGCGGTGCAGCTATAGCACTATGTTACGCTATTACTATTTCTAAGTAGGCAAAATTCAATAAAATTATATTTTGTATGGTTACATAATTGTTATATTATACGACACGCACTTATTACAATCTTATAATAATTATTAAATAGCGGCATACATCAATAAAACCACATTAATATTCTTAAATATCATCGGATTTCATAACTTTTTTTTCTAAATCATCGTAAGTGTTCCAGTGATTGCTTACAGTGAACCCTAAAATGGCCTGGAATGTGTTCAATGAAGGCAAAAACTGCATATTTTTTGGTGCGTACCATAATCCGAATGGACACATTTTTTAGCGTGGTCATCATACGTGCATCGAAAAATATAATATCGTTCAAGTCATAAACATTGGTTGTAAGTGAGGTCTTAAAAAATATTCAGCTCGGTCCGGAAATGGTTCTTAGCGAGTGCGATCGCGCTCACCCAGGTGCATGAAGGGTGCATATTTTTGATATGGTTGTTAAAACAAAAATATTAAATATTCAAGGGATAACATATCTACATATATCTTTATTTTATTTATTTATATTTTTAATCTAATTTATATCCCGCTTTTCTAATTACGTGTTGCAAGATATAATTTTATTGAATTTTGCCCACTTAGAAACAGTAATAACGTAACATAGTGCCATAACTGCACCGCAGAAAAAAAAATCTAAAATGGGTAAATGACTGCTTAAAATTATATATAAAATGGAGTACATTTCAGTACAATATATACACACATCAAAAGTGTCTAGGGATCAACATATATTTTTGCAATAACTTTTCTCCTGATTGATATTAATTAAAATTTTCTTTAAGGATTCATCAAATAAAGTGTTTTCGTTTGTCACAGTAACGATAAACCAAGTCACCTTTGCATTAATAAAGAAATTTGCCATTTTCCTAATAAAGGGATTTTTGACATTTGAACCACTAACACAAAAGTTCGAAAAAAAGACTGAAATAACAATTTTCTCTAAAATTTTATTGGGAAACTTAAACAATTAATAATCCGTGTTTCTACTGCGAACACTAACAACACAAGAACATCGGTTTGGCATACTCAAAATGAGTTCATCCAAATCACGCTGTGGAATGGCCGCCCATGTTCGTTGCAACAACAAAAAAAGGTCTTCTTGCGACTGGATACCCTCCATATTCGGCAGAGCTCTTCTCTGTAGCATATCCCATGCATGCTCAATCGGGTTCAAGTCTGGCGACTGAGCAGGCCAGGGCAGGACATTGATGTTAGCTGCGGCGAGAGTCTGTCTTACAACTCTTGCGGTGTGCGGTCGTGCATTATCATACATTAACTGAAATAAGGGACCGATTTGCACTTGTAGAGGAACGATGACGTCTGATACAATCGTCTCAGCATAAATTTGAGCGTTGAGGTTGCCTCTGATCCAAATCAACTCAGTTCTTCCGCCGATCCAAATACCCGCCCATACCATGATGGTTCCACCACTATAAGGATGGACTTCCTGGCAGGATTTTAATCGCTGTTGGCGTCCAGGGGTTCTCCAGTGTCGTATACGTCTTGTATCCGGTCTCATACCAAAACGAGACTCATCAGAAAAGCACACGAAACGCCATTGTTCTTCTGCCCAATTTCTGTGTTCAAGAGCCCATTGATATCGAATCCTACGATTGTGCATTGCTATAGGTGGTACCCGTAGCGGTCTTCGGGAATGAAGGTTCACTTCATGCAAGCGGTTTCTGACTGTTTGGTCGCTAATTAAGTTCCCTGAAGAGTGATGAAGCCTCACGGCTAACATCATGGCGGTTATTGTTGGAGCTCTTCGAGTTAAGATTTGAATGTATCGGTCTTGTCTCCGTGTGGTGCAGCGATACCGTCCTCCATGGCGCTCAGCCACGGTACCAGTGCTTCGGTAACGTGTCCAAAGTCGACTGATAACACTCTGACTTGTATTCAGAGCTAAAGCCACAGTACGTTGCCGGGAACCAGCTTCTATCATTCCCACGGCTCTGAGCATTTCTTCCCTGCTTAAATGACGTCGCCGCTCCATAATAACGTTGGTTTTAATCAGTAGTAGGGAAACAGTAGCACTAATAATGTCTTCAATGCGTTGTATGTTTTTATAGGGAAAATATTGACAGCTGATTTTCATCTTTTACTCGAATTTGATTCACAGTTCCTGATTCAAATTATGAAATGCACCAAAAAGGATCCATATAAATTTATAAAATCATAAATTTATTACAAAGCCACATCTCAATCTCAAGAAATCCGCATAAAAATGCTTGATCCCTAGACACTTTTGATGTGTGTATAAATAACTTTTCATGTTAAAGTTGATAAAAATACCTAAAATCAATAGTGGTCGTGGCAGAAAGGTTCTACCTAGCACGGCCACGGTCGATATGTTATAACAGCGAAAATATGTGAGTACATTTTTTAAAGTTGTTAGTACAATAAAGTACACATTTTTTCATGAATATGTACCGCATTAAAATTAAGGTAATCATCCATGGTCGTGCTGGAGAGGATCACACGATGTGCTGGCGTCTCTACACACGGCTACACATCAAGCTATACATTTTCAGTTTTAGCTGACCTCGCATGGTATAGGTTTTTCGTACAATCAGAAGTCAGCTTATACTGGTTGTGTATAGCTTGATGTGTAGCCGTGCTTACTAAGTAATAATCTTAAAGTAATCCTACTTCCTACTAATATTATAAATGCGAAAGTTTGTGAGGATGGATGGATGGATGTTTGTTACTCTTTCACGCAAAAACTTCTGAACGGATTTTGATGAAACTTTACAGTAATATAGTTTATACATCAGATTAACACATAGGATAGGTAATAGGTAATACGGGCTGGTGTCCGCAACTCCACGTCAATGCGCGTATTTTGCGTACGGAAAATTTTAACACATAGGATACTTTTTATCCCGATATTCCCACGGGATCGAAACTAACGCGGGTGAAACCGCGGGGCGCTGCTAGTTTTCTTTAAATTGAAACGTCTTTGAAATTATACTAACTCCCTTAGGTGTTACACCACAAAATACAGAGAGTCCAGAAGTCAATCACATGACATGTACTTCACTTTTCATACATACGCTCGGCGGTCGCGCTAGGGTTGTCAACCTTGGCCTAAGCACAAAAAACTATCGTGGTAGTGGCAGTCGTATCTAGTTGTTTGATTTATTGTTGAGCTTATTCTAAAATATTAAAACAAAACAATAAACATAGTATTACAAATTTACAATACAAAAAGTTTAGAGAACACAACATAAAATTCAATTTATAAATTAAGTCCCAGACACTCCCTCAGAGACAAATTTAAAGAGATTAATATAATGACTGTGCCTTCTCAGTATATTTATGAAAATCTTTTGTACGCACATAAAAATATTAATCTGTTTGAAAAATACAGTGATATCCATAATATAAATACTAGGAACAAACACAAATTCGTTGTTCCTACAACCAGGCTTAAGAAAATAAGTGGCTCGTTTAGATGCCAATGTATACGTTTTTATAATAAACTTCCTAGCCACATTCAAGATCTAAGCCTTAATAAATTCAAATCTTCTATAAAGCGGAAACTATGCCAGAAAGCCTTTTATTCTGTTAAAGACTATATTGAGGATAAACATGCTTGGGATTGAGCTGCTCCAATAAATTTACACAGTGAATCTTGTTTGGTTTTTTTTTGCTTATTATTTATTTTATTTTCTCTCTTTATAGACGTGAATATTTACTTTGTAAAGTATAATATTATTTTAATTGTCGTGAAAGTGAGGACTATGTGGGTCTTTTCTATCTTTTTTTTTTATGTTTTCCTTCTTAGTTAGTTTTATTCATGATCTGGCAGTTTGAGTAATTTACGCGGCCTACCTAAATGTCCATTCTTTGGTATTGTTTGTCGAATCGTTGAGCTCCTCAAGTTCTGAGTTGAGCTGCACATTTTTTTGACAAATGGGAGCACTGACTGGACAGGTCCGCTCAATCTGTGTGGTTCTTTCCTCAAAAGACCATTTCAGACACCAATCTACATGGTCCTCAAAATGATCTGACCAAGACTATTTCTGGATTTTTATATACACATTGACATTGATAAATTGTACATATACAGTGACATGAATATTTACTTTGTAAAGTATTATATTATTTTTAATGACTGTGAATGTGAAGACTATGTGGGTTAATTTTAGTTTGCCTTTGTTTTTTTCTCTGATAGTTTTAGTCATGGTCTGGCAGTTTGAGTAATTTATGCGACCTACCCTTTCTTTGGTATTGTTCGTCGAATCGTTGAGCTCCCTAAGTTTGAGTTGAGCTGCATGATTACTGACAAATGCGTGCACTGACTGGACGGGTCCACTCAATCTGTGTGGTTCTTTCCTCAAAAGACCATTTCAGACACCAATCTACATGGTCTCCACATGATCTCACCATAATTATGTCTGGACTTTAAAAGAGACTGTGACCTCTGAGTTTGTTTCGGCTTTTCTTCTCAGAGTAGTCAGATAGGAAACGCCGACCTCATCTCGTTTTAAAAAAATATGATTGACGTGTAAAAGTGTTTGTACAAACCTACTTACAGAAATAAAATCATTTATCATTTATTTAAAATTTTACATTCATCAATTTTCACTATCGAAAATCCATAATAACTTCTGAAGGGATTACCCTATTTACACAATTTATTTTGCCCTATCTGTTTTAGACCTAAACTTATCAAATGTCACTAAAAACAACACAATATTTAAACAAACAAAAAATCATGTTATCAACTTACGTAATATTTGGTGGCGTGAATTTACCTAACAAAAAAGTAACTTCGTTTATACTGATTCAAAATAGGAAACTATTACATAAATCGAGCTTAGATAGCCATTTTTTGTTGCTCTATTATTGCACTTCACAGACGCGTGTCTCAAGCGGATGGCACTCACGCTCGCACTATAGTCCCAAGTTCCCAACCAGTTCGAAATATCATGTCCATGGGCGGTGTCTATGTGTGCGTTGCTCGAGCGCACTTTGTATGTAGATTGACTTCTGTACTCTCAGTATTTTGTGGTTACACCTTGTATAGACGGATTTGCAAAATTCTTTTTTTATTCGAAAGAGGTTTATTCCGAAATGGTCCCATACAAATGTTATTAAACTTTTCTTGGGTAGTTTTTGAGTTAGCTTCAATAATAGGATTTTTTCCATTTAGTTAATATTGATGATGTTTTAATAACTTCTTGTCACTGATATTTACATCAAGTGTGGGATTGGTACAGCTAAATAAAAATAATAAATATATTTTACAAAAAACAAAAAAAAAAACAACCGACATCCAAAAAAACACTACAAAGTGAAAATAAGTTTCTAAATAAGTCGATGTCAAAAAACGAAAATGCGCAACCAACGACACCGACTTCCGAAATTAAAGTTATTTTTCACTACTACTACTGTAGTGTTTTTCTTTTGGAAGTCGGTTGTTATTTGGGCAACTAGCTTCAACTTTCTGACTAACTGACCGACTAGTTAATTTTGACAATTCAAAAGTGCCTGGAAATGGTTTAATTGAAATAAATGCTTTGAGTTTGAGTTTTGAGTTTGAGTTTGATTTATTTTCTTTGGTAAAAAGTTTTTTAGTAAAAAAAGAAACTGATACAGTTATGTTTATTTGATTTGTGAGCACATTCTGGAATACTCTGGAATCTGGAACATATTATATTGAAATACATACTTTTGTTTGCTTGGAAACAATAATAAAGGCTAGGTAGGAAAATCCTTAGCAATAAGCTACAGATAAAACCAAAATAGCAATTAAAGGAAGTACCCAGTTAATTTGCATCCTACAAGTATTTTCGAGAAATAATTGGTTGAATTTAAGTAAAACAACTATGCACAAAGATGAATAATTATGTAAAAATGCGAATATATTAAAAACATTTGTTTACATACTAACACTGATGCGAGCAGCCAGAACGCGCACATGTAAAAAAAAACACGTATTTCGCGGGCGACTCACAACATATTATCATTCAGTTTTATTATATCATACTACACGATAAATACGTCTTCAACGCGGTCTAGACTCCAGGCAGAGGCGTTATGTTCGTTGCTTAAGATACATACAATATTTCAAACGTCAGCCTAATGAAGACGTCTTTGGGAGAAAAGCAACAAGATACAATAATCTAAATTGAACAAGGCTTGGAAAGCTTAAATTCGTAAGACCTTCCTCCACTTGCCAAAATATTTAATTGGATGACTGGCTATTTGGTTTGTGACCCAAATGATTTGGAAACCTATAATAAATTGGGTAAATGGATCGACCGCGCCCGCCCATAAAAAAAAAATTCGCGATACAATGTAAACTGAAGCATTGGTAATTGATTTGTTACCTAACGGACGATTATCAGCTGACTGCTATTTGGCAATCAATGCTTGGTCTTTGATCGAGTGTCTCGTATGGTGTTGAGGACACAGGTGGAATAATAAGATTTTCATTCATTCATTCAGCTATATTTGTACGGAGTTGGTTAATTTGCTACGTTAAAAAAGGACGGCTAATCAATTAACAATTTATAACCGAATTTTAATCAAGGTTTTTGAACAAAGAAAAGGAAGTGTTAAAGAAAATGTTTACACGCCATGTCGCAACAAATACTGCGCCTTGCGCTGTAGCTTTTTTCATGAACGAACGCCAATTTTAACAGGTATGCAGCAGTGGCTATTTTCAACAGCGTTAATGTCAGGATTCCTACAGGAAGCGAACACCGATAGTTCACATTCCGTAGTCGTGATCAGGCTAAGCGTTTTTAATTAGACCGTCGAGCAAGACTCACAGTGACTAATAATTTCTAATTTAAAAAATGATCTTGATAAAGTCACAAAGAAAGGATATGAAACTTACAAGTTTAACACCATTCGATAAGTGAACGTATTTGCGGTAAACTGCTTACATACGGTATACTTCAGGGTTAATCAAAATACTATAAACAAGCTAAATGGGACGCAAGGAGACGTAGGAGGGCAACTCGCTCCAAATACCTAACGATTCTTATAATAAAGTTGTGCAATATGAAAACAATTCGTCCCCTGGATAAGACGTTTGGGACAAAGTGAATGGCAAGATCCTGAAAATAGTCGAAGATCGTCTGAATGTGACATGTGCAATTGTGCATATCTATCGTATACGTCTCTATAAAGGGCAATATTATCAGTGACGATTTAAAGCCTAAATCAGTTAATTGAACCGTGTAAACAAAACATTGTATTGTTGGCAGCATCGTGTGATCGGTGTTACCAACAAATACAATATTTGAAGCTATTTATAATTTGAATGTACCACCGCACGTTCGCACCGATACCAATGACTGTGGTGTACTCACGTTTCGCTTCATATTGTACTGTCACAGAATTATCTCACGTTATTATATTTTTTAACTGCCGTATTAACATTTAGCTGTTGGGATCGACACTGAATTTTATATATCCGTCTCAGCACCACTCACTCGTTCACGTCTGCGCGTCGTTTTGCATGTGCTGTGGGTGGGTGCCGCGAATCACCGAAATAGAACTTTTGGAATAACACTACACAAATTATATTCCTTGCGTCACTGGTAACGTTTGACGAGATGAAGATCAAGAGCGTATACGCAGAGACTTGGATAGCACACGAAAATTGTCGCAAATAATCTATTTATTATTAGAAAAGCTAGACAAAACATAATTTATTCATTGCTTCAAAATTTGGTTGCAAAGAAATTGATGAATGTTGGTGCTATTATTTCAATAACGACAGCCTCTAGTTATTACTTTTCGACCAAATCCTGGAATCAGGCCGCAATGTATAGTTTTAATGTAAACGTTTTAAGCAAACAATTGGGTCAGAGCACAGTAGGATCCCAAATAACTGAACGATGATTGGCTTATGAATATTGGTTATACCGAGCAACGCAATATCCAATCAATATCTATAAAGTTTCTCTAAGTAGATAAGCAGTAAATTATTTAAAATCTCTGTATTGACAGAAAGCCTTCGACTGCAGTTGCAATTAAATTGAATCGAGTTGCATTGAAAATTACTTTGTTGCGGGAAAATATTTGGACTATCTTCTGCCCGCGACTTCGTCCGCGTGAATTTTTTTATTTCCCCGACCCACCCCGTCGCATCGCATCGCCTGCCCGCACGATTACTTCGTTTTCGCTTAGCGCTTTTTCTGACTTCGTTTCTTATTGGTGCTACCATGATGTTAAATAGCCTTCCTCAAGAATTGGGCTATCAAATGGAAATAGAATTGTTCATGTCCGACTGATAGTTCTGTAGATATAGCGCGTTCAAAAAAAACAAAACTCTTCAGCTTTATATAGAAGATAATGTAAGCGACGCACAGTGTTTTTTTTACCCTAAAAATCGGACATGCCCTTTTTATTCCCATAATAGATGCTGTAACATGTTTGGAATGCGAGAGTAGAACACCCAGAGTTCAATTATATTTAGAACCAAAGCTATAGTCGATTTTATTATTTTTCTATGGAAACCAGAAAAACCACAAAAGTATTAATATAAAAAAAAACTATTGAATAATTCTAATATATTTATGTAGGGTATTATAAAACACCATTTTGTCTTTATTTTAAGATAATACTTGTAATTTTAACTGCATTTAAATGGGAGTTATCGATTTTTTAGCTTCATTTCGTAATTTATTTTTAATTTTTATATCTTAGTGAATATGGATTTTATTTCTTAATGTAGTTATTAATTATATCTTTATCCATTTAAATTCAAAATACCTAATCCATATCTAGTGGGATCTCGAAGCTATCGGATTTTGAAAATGACGACCTAGGGTTGACACAAATGAAAATTGACAGAATATTTTCTCAAAAAATACCTAATTGTGAAGAGGTGATCGTAATAAGTAATAATAACGTTTTGCGTTTTTAATATAAGTTAATTAAAATACAAGTAATTTTTAAAATATTGTTCTTTTTTTTGGAGGTAACCAATAAGAAATAACCTATTCTTGTAATAGGCACGTGCAATATGGTTTCAATATTAACCTAAAATGTCAATGATTAAATTTAATTAACTTTGTCTCTGCATCATCCAAAATGTTACTAGCAGAAAATTACTTATATGTATGACTTTAGAATTTAAGCATAGGTTCCTTTTTCATAATAAATCGGAATAAAAAAATATTAACTACGTAAAACTTTTACAAAATGTTCACATTAAAAGTGATTTTAATCTGATGAAGGAGATTATTTGGTAAAGGGAAGGGGTCCGCCCTCGTTAGGTTTTAACTAAAACCCTTTACTGTTAAATAATCTCTGGAGGAACGGGGGTGAGGCACCATGGAGCCGTTAAAGACCCATGGTACCACTTCGCCTCAACAGGAGTTGACTCAACCTGTTGAGGGATGTCTGTCCGGGCTCCGACCGGCTGACTTAATGCAAGGAGGGCAAGAGGGCGCCAACCCTTTTGTTAGTCAGCGAGTGGCAAATGAAGCTGTGGATAACGCCACAGCCGGTGCTCTTCAGTCTACGAGAGTATCCGCAAATGCGCAAGGAGAACCTTTAACAACTAATTTTACCAAATTAAAAGCGTACCAAATACTTGTTGACGCTGCTAAGAAACTTGGAAAAAATGTCCGACCCACTGATTTAGATATAAGTGATCGTATTTCAATTATTTTAGAAGCTCTGTCATTACCCTTAACTCAACAAACCAATAAGGACTTACATAATTTAATAATTAAATTTACCTCTAAATGTGAAACATTATACAAAAAATGTAATTATAATTATAATATTTTTATAAGAAAACACAAAAAGTGGCTAAATGAAGATTTTTCTAAAAAGTGGTCTTGTCTTGTAGCCGAACCTCTTCTTAGTAATTCTATTCTTGAACCTGCTCCCAGTTCAGTCCCAGATTACACTCCAAGCTTTGATTTATGTCCTGTTTCTGAACCTAGTCCCTCAGTCGTCCTTGACCTTTCATCTCAGTCAATTCCCAATTATAACTATCCTATCCCCGAACCTGGTCTCAGTCACATCGCTGATTCATATCCTACCTCCATTTCCATCCCCTCTACTGATTCATCATTGATTGCCGGTTCTGTACCGATGAGTAGATATGATGATACTATTCTTGAACCTAATCCCAGTTCTGTCCCAGATTACATTCCATGTTTTGATTTATGTCCTGTTTCTGAACCTAGTCCCTTAGTCGTCCTTGACTTAGACCTTTCATCTCAATCAATTCCCAGTTCGAACTATCCTATCCCTGAATCTGGTCCCAGTCACATCGATGATTCATATCCTGTCGCCATTTCCATCCCCCCTACTGATTCATCATTGACTCCTAGTTTTGTACCAATAAGTAGATATGATGATCTTTCCATAAGACAGAAACATAGAGCTCGAAAACGCTTGCAGGATTATTTAGAAAAAGAGTCCCCTAGGAAAGTAATATCAGTCTTTGCGAGCACTGTTGAGGTAGGTGGTAAAAAACTAAAAAAAAGCGTTTCCAAAGACCTAGAATTTATTTTTTATTCATGTATACAGACTCCGACAAGACCGACAAAAATTGCTTCAAAAATTAGAAGGCAACCGACACCTTATTCAGCAGATGAAGCACTAGCTATTTATATTGACAGAAAGTTTTCAGTGGAGACACACAAATTTTTACAACAAGATTTAAAAGCTCGTGGATTTAACGCCTTCCCTCCATACAGCCAAGTGCTCGAAGCCAAAAAACAATGCTACCCGTTACATCCAGTCCATGTATCTGATACAGAAGCTATTATACCAGTTTCCAGCCTGGTATCTCATTCTTTCGAAAGACTAGTTCAATCTTATGACGCAACTTTCACGGACTACTGTAATCGAAAAGATACCAATAAATTAAATTGTATTTTTGAAGCATCTTGGGGATTTGACGGTAGTACAGGCCAATCACTGTATAAACAGAACTTTTCCCAAAATGAACATGACGAGAGTTGCCTTTTTGCAACTACTTTTATACCGTTGCAGATCAAAACAACCTGTGGACAAGTTCTGTGGCGTAACCCTACTCCACAATCGTATAGATATTGTCGCCCAATTCACATTCAATATAAAAAAGAAACGTCTGATTTAATAATTGCTGAAAAACTATTAATACAAAATCAAATTGACCAATTAGACAGATTTGATACTGAAACTTTAAGTGGTCAAAGTATATCTACAGAGTTTAAATATATTTGACAATAATAGATGGTAAAGTCTTAAATATTATTACTAATACAATGTCTCAACTTCGGTGCCCTTTTTGTAAAGCGACTTCTAAAGAATTTAATAATTTAGAGTTTGTGTATTTAAAACCTGTCGATCAAAACCTTTTAAGATATGGCATAAGTCCGTTGCACGCCTGGATTCGTGTTTTGGAATTTTTGTTACATTTAGGTTATAAAATTATTGTAAAAAAATGGAGAGTACCTAAAAGTTCCATGGAAGCCGTTCTTGTCAATGAGAATAAAAAAAAATTCAGGACGAAATCCGTACTAAGTTAGGGCTGCTCGTAGAAGTGGTTAAGCCTAATACGGGTACGACTAATGACGGAAATACTGCAAGGATGGCTCTGTCTAATAAGTGTCGTACAGTATTTGCTGAAATTTTAGGACTACAACAATGGCGTTTGGATGACTTACATGTCATACTAGTAGTTTTATCAAGTTGATTACCTGTTAATGCAGATAAATTTGATGAATTTTGTAAATTATTGGCCAAAAGATACGTAGAAGAGTATTCCTGGTACCCAATGACCGTAACTCTACATAAAATACTTGTGCACGGCAAAGATATCATAAAAAACTCTGCACTACCCATAGGATTGTTATCTGAGCAAGCTGGGGAAGCGCGTAATAAAGAATCATGCCCACTGCCCATACATTGATTGACCTGTCACTTGATTCGTTTTACAGGTCGCGTCTACCTCCAACTAGTGTTATATAAAAACAATTATCCTTTATAATAACACAATCACTTATCATCTTTTCATTTAGCGGCCAGGAAAAAATGCTATTATGTAAATAAGTTTTTGAGGTTATAACTGCTGTCAGATAGTTTGACAGCTGTTATAATCTCAAAAACTGTACGATAATTAAAATCTAATTGATTCCAAATCGCTGAGAGAGTAACAATCACTCAGAAATAAATCCCTCATAGAGTAGGTATAGTAATATCTTCAATGTAATATCATCATCATCAAATCGGCGCGCGGTCGCAAACAGCAGTTATATTCTCGTAACGTCCCGCCGACGACGTCTTAGATAGATCACAAAGCACTAAATCGGTATCCGTATGATGCAGGCCAAAGCAATCGTAAGTGGTAGGTGTCGAAGTCTGTGGAAAATGCAAAAGTTGTAAGGGTATCAGAAAATCCAAAACCGCACAGTACAAGAGCAGACGAACGACTGCAAAACGTCAAACAAATGACAGCATGTCATTCACTTAACGTTGCGGCTAAAGAAGTTCGTTTTACGCATAACCTGTCAACAGCTGTACATGTGAATGTACATGTGAAGTTGTATAAGACACGTTCCGTTTCAAAAAGGCAAAAAGAACGAAAAACATAGTAACATTGCTTTTTTTCCTGGCTTTATTTGAAAATTCAATTATGCGATACGAAATAAGCAAAAAATGTGCAATTTTTTAAGATATTTTACATCACTAGACGCGTTAGAAAATTTTCAGGTCAAAACTTGACATGATTCTTTTGGAGGCACGACCGCGAACACCACACAAGAAAATCAGATAGAGAAAAAACAATTCTAGACCTTTTCCATCGAGCACTTGAAACCTCTGACCCCTTTATATCGAATATAAGGCTTAATAAAAGACTAAATAAGCTTAAGCGTCAACCTCTTCCACCTCAAGCCCTCATATTGTTAGAGCCTTTTGAAGTTCCAACGGACGAAGAAGACGCTGATCCTGAGGAAAATATAACCACTATGGAGAATGAGCTCCTAGATAATTTAGAAATGTTATCTGAAGATGTGGATTTTGATGATTCGTAGAGACTTCTGGGTTCTCTGATACTGTATAAGAATTAGATACTTACACTTATTTTTTGACACCTTTATGTATCTCAGACAACATCTATTGCATTGATCTAGAAATATAATTCTTAAAATACAAATAATAATTATTTAATAGAAAAAAATTTAACAAAAAGTAAAACCGTCTTCAAATCAAAACCCATAAAATAAACGTATAATAGATACTGTTCAGGAAGTCGGTGCCAGTTTTTCTTCAATTAAACTATAATAATTTATTTTATGGGTTTTTGAAGACGGTTTTACTTTTTTGTTAAAAGTTTTATTAGTTCTTAATTTTTAGTGCCGTAAAGAAATTAATCTTCGATTTACAAAAATCATAATTTTTACACACAAAATGCAGATGTAACAATAATACAGCACCTACATCCTTACTGTATTATAGTTACATCTGCTTACCCATTTACAATGTACAGGCGTAATGTTATTTTATAATCAAAATTAATCAAATCCGGAATGGGTGTAATCAAAGCCGAAATTCTTAATCAGATCTTTACGAAATTTGTATGGGACCATTTCGGAGTAAACTTTCAAACCAAAAAAGAATTTTGCAAATCCGTCTACAAATGACGGAGTTATGCCCGAACACATAAAAAATTATACATACTTATTGAGAACATCCTCCTTTTTTGAAGTCGGTAAATAATAAATTGGTAGACCCACAGCAGAAAACGTAACAATCAATAAATTAGGGTAGCCACTATGCAATCCGAATTCCTAAAAATATTTCTACAAAGTTTATTTTCAATTACCTACATCTAAGAGAGGCAACCCTAAAACCATAGAAATTCTATGAGAACTTTAGAAGCATGTTTCTCCGAGATCCTACTGCATATGGATACGGTTATTTTTTTGGGGTTTTATTGTGTCATAGGTAATGTAATGAGCTGGAAATAAAATCCATATTCTTTTGGATATAGCATAAAAAAAAAACTTAAATTAAAAAAAAAAACCTGATACTCGCTTCCCTTGCAGATTTAAAGTTTGTAAATATAGTCAAAAATTGTGTAAAATACACCGTTAATTGTATATTGTGACAGAAATAAGAAAAACTTTTCCTGAGACGAGATATTTTGAGATTTATCAAAATACCTAAAAAAATACAAATGGCTCTAACTTTGGTTCTAGGTATATTTGAATTCCGGGTGTTCTACTCTCGCATTTGAAACAGTTTCCAGCATCTATTAATGAAATAAAAAGGGCATGTCCGATTTTTAGGGTAAAAAAAACACTGTGCGACGTCTCAAAGGTTGATCCGATGAAGGCGGCACGTGCTCCGTTCTTGTTCTCTTCCTCCATAAGTGCAATAAAAGGGAAGTCCTTGAGCAGCCCACTACTGTACTGATTCATTATCACCCACGCGCACAAATTGCATGTTATTTCTCGATAGAACACTGCAGTGTTGCAAGCGATTTGCGGTTAGGGTTAACAGTGTACGAATAATTGGTTTCTATCGGTCTTGGTTTACATGTTATATTTGTTGTTTTTGTTTATTAGAATTTATTTCGCAGCAAATTGAGCTTTGGAATTAGATTTGTTGCGCTCAATTTCATAGCCACATAATATCAGCGAAATTATCTTCCTTTCAGAACCTCTGTCCTCCTCTTATATTTTCCTTTACCTTCCCCTTATCTTGCGTAAGCGTGGAAGCCAAAGGTTCCAGATGTTTTCATTAACCATGTCTTATGTCTACCGAAAATATTTTAGCCTTGGGGCTAGCCGATCGATTCTGTAAAAATCTTACCGTGAAAAGTTAGGTGAAGTGAGCTTAGAGTGTCAAGAGTATCAATCCCTAGCATCAGGATGACACTGACCGTTCACTCCACGCTCACTTCACCTAAGTTTTCACGGTGAGATGGTTACAGAAACGCACTGCAGTATTACTTTTTACCATCGGCGAACAGCGACTTTAATCTTTTTCGGAAGCAGATTGCAACAGTAAAGACCTTGAAACCCTTGAATGATGATGATGGTCTAACGATCGAAGTAGCGGACGTCTGAGTACAGATCGGCATAACGCAATGCAGCATCCATTTCATGCAGTGATTTTTCTGCACCATACTTTTGCGTGTGTGATTCTTCATCTACCAATTTTCTTGTAGGTCTTATTTGAAATACCAATCGGAAAATGAGGGACAATAATGTGTGTACAATCAAAAAGTACGTCATGTGTTTCAACCCTAACGAATATCAAGTAGCGAGAACTAGTGTTAATGATGATAAATAGATCTGATACCGTACCTACTGTCTTTTTATTCCGGTCGTTTATTTCAACGTTGCTGGGGTTCAGTTTCATCGCCTAGATTAAGTTTCTTGTCATTCTTATAAAAAGAGTTTTAGTAACACAAAGTTTATTATTCCATTTTAATCCCCTTCAGCTTTATAATATTAGGTATACTAATATTATAAAGCTGAAGAGTTTGTTTGTTTGGTTGAACGCGCTAATCTCAGGAACTCCTGGTTCGAATTGAAAAATTATTTTTGTGTTGGATAGTCCATTTATCGAGGAAGGCTATAGGCTATATAACTTCACGCTACGATCAATATGAGCGGAGCATCAATGAAAAATGATGCAAAAATGGGAAAAATTATTCCTTTCGAGAGCTTTCGTTGCGTGCGCTGCGTAAACGGTTAAAGTTACGCAAAAATAATGTATGACGGAATTGTTCCCCCTAAAAGTCCTAAAAAAGTCCGCGATAGCATAATTTATGTCTATCTTTTAAGGTTGACTCACTCTCACCTCTTTTATGGTAATCAAATTTGTTCTAAAATATATATTAAAATTATTATTTAATTATATTTGCGAAGGTTTTTATAAACATGATATTAATCCATAGACAAATAAATAGGTTATTCATCACAAGTATTTTTAATTTTGAACAAAATTGCCCTTGATACCATTTGATTTCAATGAATATCATAGGAGATAATATCATAGTTTTAAAATAAATCCGCACGGCCCCCGCTAGCTCTGCGAGGTTTACTAACAATCTTAAAGTAATGGAATATATTTTAGTACGTTTTTTCCTCAAATTAACGCGGACGAAACCGCGGGGTAGTGCTAGTAATTTTATAATATTATAGCTGCCTTACCATTGCCATTGCGCTATCTCTTTTTTTGTAATGTAGGTACTGCCTTGTCTTCTGAACGCTAATTTCGTAGCCATTTGGAAAATGACTAATGTTTAATTTTAGATTAATTTTATGAATAACGTCGCGTAATTTTCAAAGAACACCTAAGTACGCGGGATTTCTATACCATTATTTTCGGCAGTCTCGCTAAGCTTAGGTTCTATAAAAATAATAAGAAAACTAAAATGTCAACATCAAACAAGCATGGTTATTTAATTGAAGCTACACAATTTCTGTCATACAACAAATCATAGGATATTTTAGGTTTTAACACAATTCACGTGGACGACCTTGCGCGCTATTATATAGGTAGGTACTCGTGTCACAGTATATTTTTATTTTATTTGCGAATTCATGCTAATGATATCACGCGATATTTGAATATTAAACCAACAATATTCAACACTGAAAAAAAGTCGTGTCACCTTTTAGTGCACTCATTTTGGGAAAACCAGCTGTACCGAACTATGTAGAGGTTAATCTCTGAACAAGAGGGATTTTGATAGCTCCTAGGTTTTATGACCTATCTTGTCGTACATAATAATTAACGGGCCCAATGTATTAGCGGGAAAGATTAATATCGATACTGAAATAATTGTGTCAACCTAAACATGCACAAATAAGAAAATAATTTTATGTACTCCAGATCTGTCAAATCTTTCGCATGTGTTACGTGGGCTTGCGACGATCCGATGTTATATACAATGTAGACGTTCCATTTGGACTCGTTTGATGAAAATGCGGTCGTGTCGTCGTATATTTATTTAGGGACAACAGTTTAGAACTTAATAATAGAGGCAACAAATACACTACTCGCAACGTTATGTTGAGTATAACGGAAATCATTTCGCGGTTCAAAGTTTGCACCTCTGAAAACGTCGTGCATCAAATTCGTGTGTCAAATCAGTCTTGTTTGATAATAATAATGTATGGTAAACTTTTAAAATTAATTTGTGCTGTGGTGGTGCTGCACAGGAGTTAATCGTCATTAGTTCATTTATTACTGGAATGGTAAAAGCAATGGTAATGGCAATAACACCAGAAACCCCAGAATTATAAAATCGTTGTGATTAAACAACAAAAGGAAAAACGTTTGAACGTTCTTTGCTTCTAATCATTCAATTAAATCCTCATCAAGGAGAAGCATGAAATCGGTTGATTCCTTACAATCGGCCCGCGCCGAATCAATCAGTCACCGCCGACCAAGTTTACGACTTGTGTAATTGTCATTTATTGCCCTTGAACTTCTGAATTAGATAGCCCAATTATTTGTTGTTTGTCTCTATCCATTAGGGGCTCGTGGCAAAATAACAGCGCAAAGTTCGATCAATCAAGGTTAAGCTAAACTTACCATGACCATCCCTTTCATACCGAACCCCCTCCGTGCCTCGGAAAGTTATGCCGCTGGTCCCGGCTGTCATGTATATCTTTGACCGTCGTTAAGGGTAGTCAGAAGCCCTAAAGTCTGTCAACCAGTCTTACTAATGGGTATCGTATTATCAATGGTGCGGAGGTCATATAGGTAGTCGCTCCATTAAAATACTGTTATTCAGCTGCATTTATTTAGACTGGAAGCCAAGCGGACTCCAATGTAATCGGGAAAAGGCAAGGTAGATGATGATGTCTCTATCAATAAATAACAAAGGCGAATACAAGTTTCCAGGAATACAAACAATGCTTCGTTCACCGTCATCACGATAGGCTTAAGAAATTATATTTTAACATTTTGCTCTAAGTAGACCAGATAGGAAAGACCCATGCAGGGAAATGACCGATAACTTGACTCTGAGAAACGCTAAAATAACTTTGTTTTGATTAAGTATCCAATTCAGTCAGACTATTATTACTCAGCTGAGATAAAAGCTTTCAGAGTTCAAGCTCGGGATCCATTTATTATTCTACTTGACAATGATAAGCTTACCAATAAACTACTATACAATGTGTTTTTATTGTTATCCCATAACTCTAGGGTATGAATTAGACCGTATCAAAGAACTAATTGGCATATGAATTAGTTTTAAATTTTTTTTTTTTTGTTTTCATTGTTTCGACAAAGTCACGATTATTAACGTAAAACACCCCTACGTGAAATATGACAACGTCGCATTTTCTTAGCTTTAAATATGAATGATTGGTTTGAATAAAAATGGATTTGTATATCAATGAAACTTCGATACATGATATTATATTCGAAACGATGCATTTTTGGACCACATATTCTAGGACTTTTTGTATTATTTTTACTTATAGAAAAACAAATAAATTATTTTTACTTTTTAATATAAAAAAACACGTTGTATTACGTTCTCGTGTTACGCTGTGATTTTAGAATGTTACTGTCTTGATCGTTTTCAAAATATGGAGTCAGCAAAGTTTTTTCTATAAAAGAAATTGGCACCCATAATATATTTTCTGTATGTATTGGCTTGACTGTTAGTTTCGTGAATTCTTGGAAGGCAGCATGATTTAAAACTCATTAAGTAGTAATGAGTTTTAAATTATGAGTTTGAAGGTCAGTGAAATACCTAAATTGTAATGTTACTATTTAAACCTCTTTAGCTCCATGTAAAAAACTCATAGTTACTAACATTAAATCCATGCAATCTATCTCACTATCTCCTACTGACTCTTTAGAAAAATGATCAATATTCAGTACACATTTGCGCAGTTTGTTGTGTTCATACCATATAGGAAACGTGTTATTACGTATTATATTAGCATGGCTTATGTAATCAGCGTATGAAGCCGGATATCTAATGAATCTTGTCTCACTATGTCCTGCGCCATGTTTGATTAAGGAGTTCATTTATTGATCACCACTTCTTGTTGATATTATAAATGCATTAGGGAAAGCAGAACAGTTAATTATTTATCCTCATCCATTACCTTACTACGGTAAGTACACAGATCAGCAACACAGAAACATATTTCAATGACTGCAATGAAATGCAGCGGTAAACCACATATTAATGGAAAAACTATGAGTAAGTGCTCATACACACGGGCGAAACGCGTCGACGGGCTACTGCAGCCGTCGACAAAATGTCGCTCGTGTATAGTATTCGAGTAAGGTGCTCAAATAAACGAGCGGCATGTTGTCGACAGATGCAGTTGCGTCTGTCGTCGACGCGTGTCGTTCGTGTGTAGGCACACTTACGATAACAGGTGGTGATATTAAAAAAAGAACCATTTCTGAATGTCATGATCATTTCGAGATCAGAAGGCCAATTCTCGTAATTTAAAACGTTCAACATCTAGTCTCAGTCTCATCTCGGCGACAAACAAATGTCAAAAACTTGTCAACAACAGGGATATTAGAGGTAAGTTTGACAGATTGAGACAGATCAAACTGTGAACATTTTTAAAATTACGAGAATTGTACCTCAGATGCCAATCTCGAAACTACCTAGTAGGAAAAACAATATCTAGTCGTGCCAATGCCCCGAACAGCCCATTGCTGGCTCGTCAAGTGACTGTCAATAGTGTAAAGTGTAATATTAGAGTCTATAAAAAACAGATGTACGAATTAGATACGTTATACTTTGGTGTGAGTATAGGGTTGCCAATCGTAGGTACTCTTCATTGTACTCTGTTTCGCATAAACGTACTTTATAATTTTAAAAAGCAATAGAGTACTCTAAAATACTTCTATTTATATTACTGACTTTTAATTGAAAGAATTCGTGTCATTTCAGCATTCACTGAGTATTTTGCGGCCATGAATGCGAAGTGGCGGCGGGACACAAACATGACTACCTAGGTACCTACATAGACATTTGAAATTGTTAAAAAAAGACCTGCTCATCTGTTTGAACTTACAATGTCTAGAGTTATAAATTATTTTCAAAATAACAACATTTTCGTGATTTCGGAGAAATCAGAATTATACTCTTCACCTAAAAAAAAGTTGGCAGCCCTACGTCATAGGTGTGAGTAACATATCGTTGTTTTCGTATAACACAACATAGCCGTGCGACGACACGCTTCATGCTTCGACGGCTCTCTGCATTGTTCTAAATACTGCACAGATGTAAATACAATTTATATTGTAATAAAATGAGCGAATTTCCTAGAAATCTTGATTCATCGATTGACAATAATTTCTTGAATGAACAATTAATTTCAGACTCCGCTAATTTTGTATTGTTTGTTTCTTAAGAATTATGTTGTTAGCTTTGAATAAAAGTATTATTTATTATGGCCTGACTCACTGATTTCTGACTGCAGAGCCTCAACCACTAAAATTTTTAGCAATTCTACCCTAAAGGGGGTTAAATTGGGGATGACCATTCGTAATCTTGTATGTGCCTAAAAGAAATTAACATTCTACCCCAAAAGGGATTAAATAGATGCAAGTTTATTTATGGAAAAGTCTGAAATTTACGCGGATAAAATCGGTGGCAACCTCTAGATCTACCTTCACGTTGAATAATAAACATGTATGTATCACCTGTTCAAAATTACGTGTGCTAACATCACTATGCGTCAGGAATTACAATTGACATTTACAAGGAAAAAGATAACACCATTTTATTACTTATTGCAACTATAGTCCGACTTTTAATTAGCTGCAGTAAAATGACGCTTTTAAATGTCATTTCGTTAAAAAATGTTGCCACATTATGTCTACTAGTGATGTGATTAGAACGCAGTGAAACATCGTTGTAATTTAGATATTCGAAATTGATCAATTTTGATTTAACCGTAAACAATCAAAGATTCATTGTATTGTTCGGATAAAAATATATTTTGTAGTTTCAAATCAGCGTAAATACATAGTCTACTAAAAATAATTTTGTTCAATTATTACTCTAAAACTCCTACTATATCGATCTAATAAATCATTTTTTTCAATAAAGTTTTCATTAAAATAAAATAACGTTTACTATACAGGATTATTTACAAAACACAAAACATCAAAAATAAGAATATTTGAAAGATATGTTTGTGATTAGAATTAATGCTTTTTGTAAATCCAATTCGATCACTGATGTGATGACAAAACAGTAATTAGGCATTTCTCAATGTTTTTGTTGTAAACTTATTTTAACATGGATCGATTTTGAACTGTATTTTACTTGAATGAATCGATTATTTTGTCACATCACTATTTAAATTTCGTTAAAAAGTGGTAACACATAAGCTGTCATATTACTGCGGCTAATTAAATGTCCAACTATAGTACACTGCAATTGCATTCAAGTCATTTGTGTCTTCGTCTCAGAGTCATTGCGTTTACCGTCGTGTTTGCCAAGGTCCCAGAGAATAGAATCTCGTGGAAATATCGTGACATGGCAAATTTTATATCAGCCAGAATGTTGCACCTGTGGCCTCTGAGTTTGTTTCGGTGTTTCTTCTCAGAGTAGTCGGATAGGAAACACTGGCCATGTCTAGTATTTTAAATATTATAGACGCGTAAAAGTATTTGTATAAATGTACCAGAAATAAACCTGATTTATCATTCATACGAGTGACTCAAACCATGAGATGTATTATTTTGTAATGTTGGTATAGGGGTTATTGGTTCAGAAGTTAAGCTTTGTTTTAAGTCTCTTTGATGTATATGCGATGTTTTGTATTCAAAGGAACATCTTTTTGAAGGTTTTTATTTCAAACAATTAACTCATGTAATGGGACAGATTATGTAGTTGAAAAACCGCATGTAGCTATAAATTTTGCAAACAGCGAAATAATTACTAATAATCCTGTTTAGCGCCAGATTAAGTATGCTAAACTAAGCGGCACCAAACCACTACAGAAATAAACAATTATAAGTACCTAAGTGGTTCAATTTTTTTGAACTCATCACGCTTTGTGATGTATAATAAGGTATATTTAGTAATTGGCGTATGTTGACTTTCTTCTTCGTATCGCTGGCACGACAATATTTTTTTTTTGTAGGCCCAAAACTTTGCCTCTTTCGCGGTGTTATCGGTGGCAGCGCAGAGGTCACTTTGGCTGCATGTTTTGGGGCACCACAAATGACAGGTTATGACTTTAAAATGAAGACAGACGTAAAATCAATGTTGCGCAAATTCAGAAGTTCCACCCATCAAATGAGTTTGGCCCAATTTTAATTTGATACTCGTTTTTAACGACCTAAAAACACTTCAATCTCCACCAGATGCAGGTGGCGACTTGGCGAGATCGACTCGTCGATAACTCGCGTTGTGGTCATTCGTTAATTTAAACAATCTCACTCAATGAACTGTCACAGTACATTTACAGGTAACTATGACTAACATCAAAGTGTGCCAAGTCCAATTTTACGCAGTTGTGGGACGTTCCAGTACGCATAAACACCGGTACAAAATATTTTACGCGTACATTAAAGAGATTGACGACTGCTGAAGAGAAATTGGCGAGATTTCAGTTTAACTTACCCAAACAATAAATCAATAACTAAGTTGTCAATTCATGGGAAATTAAAGGTGATGAAGTACTCACTTGAACTAAAGCCAACATCGTTGAGCATTCGTGCCTTTATTTCTTGCCGTTTGATCAAAAAGGCAATGTTCTGTTCAACATCCTATAAAACCATAATCAGAACGAGGAATCATATCATAAATCTAAAGAGCAATCAATTTCGAAACCATAACATGTGCTCCAATCTGACAACTCATAATTAAAACATTTAATTCTACTCAGCACATCAATTATACTGAAATTAAAACAATACATAATGTCGAAGTAACATGTGATGTGACTCAACAAGCGATTATTCATTTATAATTGATTATAATTGTATATATTTCACAAACAGAGTCTGGAAACGTGTGTTTTAGCAATAAAAGCATTTTGTTTTAACATTAATCTTCTGCAAATCCAAAACCCTATAAAATAAACAAAGAATTTCTGCGAAGATAAATAAACTTGGAATAACCCTTTTGAAATAAGTCTTTTCGCAGCACGCCAACCAAAGGATGGAAGAGTAATAATATCATTCATGTTAATAAGGTACATCTGTCAGTTATTTGTTTCGCCGCTAAAACAGTAAAAGTCGGGCAATAACTGCGGAAAGCGATCAGTATTCAGATAGCAAATGCAACGGTTTGCATGCAGACCGCGCGAATGCACTTTGTAAGTGCCAGTGGAAAGGCAAAAACACTTCGCATTTACGGTACGACTACGATAACATATAGACCGTAGTACATATATGCCACTGACATAATGAGTAGTCGCCGTAGCCGCCATGCTGATGTTTATGTAGTTACAAATCATAGGTCAACTATTTTACAACAGCTACAAAACAGGAATGGTTTCCTGGCCACAATCGGCAAATTGGGAGCACTCTTGTTAAATGCCTGCAAATTGTTTCCAAACTACCTGCTAACCAGTTTTGTAGTCCATTCAACCGAATGCAGGTCTCATGTGGGTTACGATTCCTATGGTCATCGTAGTTTTACATCGAAAACACGAGCGTTGATTTCAAATAAACTAATGTAATGTTTTCTAACTCAAGAGCCTTTACGATTATTCTCCAAGAAATTCAACATTGGAAGGGGCAGAGTTGTTTGTTTGTTGTTGTTGGTTTCACAAGGGGCATAGTTTTGTAACTAGAAAATAGTTGCCTAACGATTATTTTATGATAGGTACTAAACATGCAATAATCGTTTACTATTTACTAGTTACGGTTTTTCATTAAAACTATCAAAGTTACGGAAGATAAATGACGGAATAAAGTAATCACTGTTAATATCCTCAATTTGGTAGGCATTGATTATTATTAGACCGCATCAGGAGCTTCCATGGCGCCTTGACAGCTAGCTTAACTGAATAAAGACATGAAGTGAGAAATAAGCTGATGGATGAGTACTTAACCTTATAAAATGTAAGTGGATCCTAAATCACGAATATCAGTAAAAAATTAAAACGTAAAATAAAAGAATTAGAAGGGGATAAAGTGATGAATGATGAGCAATATTTGTCCTTGGATTTTTGTAGATGCTCTTTTCTAAAAGTAAATTTACGTAGGTATCTATTATTTGAAGTCTAAAGACACGATGCACACATTAGAAGCAGGCACAATATTTGGACATCAATTAAATTCATGAACTGGTAAAATAGGTCGGGTTTACGACTTATTGGCGTCTAAACAATTTTACGAGGCCGAACAAATCAGTAGACTAGGCCAAATACAGAGACTGAGATTTCAGCATTGTTCAAACAAAGCAAGTAATAAAATATTGGCATATTGATGTATGGCAGAAGCAATGATACGCCTACAAAAACGCCCACTGTATTTGTTGGAGCCAAAAAAATCATGGGCACAGTTGAATTACTTCTGGGGAGGCGGCGACTAAGATTACTCATATAGTAATGAGAAGTATTTTTGAGTGTCAAAGCTGCACAGTGTGATACGGAAGTAGCAAACAGTATCAAATAAAAGAATATTAGGCGAATGACAGTTCTGAATTTTCGATTCCGACCTTCGTTGAATTCATCTATTAACAATTAACATGTAACATGCATGTAGGACTGTATAACGAGTTTTTAAACGTAGGCACATTATAGCAAAATTTGTAAGATTTATCATTCGACTAAACCAAGAATTAGCTAAAATATCCAAAACAATTTCAGTAAGCTATTTTCAAAGATAGGTAGCAGTTTAAGCAAAAATGGCCATAGACGCTACGACTTAAGTAATTATGGTAGAAGAAAAAGTCAATTCTCTTTTGAATATAATCAACACAAAGTATAGATTCCCCAAATATCGAGTAAAAAAACGATAATTAAAATTAATATGAAGCATTTCAACCTAGAACCGAATTCTCAACTATAATGGCTCTATCAAAGCGAGTTTGCAGATTGTTTATCAACATTGTTGCTAGCAACAATAAACGTTGAAATAGTCTGTTTGACCCAGAAAGGAAATTGGCCATCCACTTGTATCTATCTAGCTTTTATGTTGCTTCCTCTACGATCACTTTGTAGCAATTTCCGTAGCATGTTTCGTAGCAAATGATGTAGCGAATAGGAGGTACTCAATAGGTTAAAGACCTCTAACCTACAAAGCTTTCTCTCACAGCTTACACTCTTCTGCTTACTAGCTTGCATCATCACAACGACCAAACCAATGAAATACTTAGCGAAAAAATTACGAAAAAAAAAAATTGCATATCACATGCTTTAAAACCCCACATTATATTGTTGCGAAACGTTAAGTATGCGAGCTAAATAAACAAAATGCGAGGAATTTGTATGACAGAAGCACCTCGCGGATTCTAAGAAAAACAAGACATTCAAGATGAGATAAGTAGGTACAGCGCAGATGGCGCGGATTCAGTTTCTGTCGCGCTAAAGAATGGACTTAATGAGAATATTTATGCTTGAAATAGCTTGTCTGTACTCGCAACTATAGGCTCGATACACTGACAATACACAGACTATGTATTACTTAGCCAGTTACCATTTTTCAGACGTCCGATCGGATCGGTTCTTTTAATCGGATGATCCTACCTTAAAATTAAATGTGGCTAATTTACTTGGATAGATTGTCGGGCACGATATCCGACAAAATGAGAATAACACCATACAAAACGTTCTGCCAGTATCAGTAGAGAAACTAATATTTTGTCCATAAGAGATCGCCTTAAAAATCGGCAACAACGTTACCTGAGCCTATGGCCCTATGCATAGCACTATGCACATGGATAATAATAACTCTATTCGAATACACGATATTGATTAAAGGACTGCTCTATCACCATTGTACGGACGACCAACATCAGTCATTTGTGACCAACATCCGCCTGTACAAAAACTATAATTATTATGCCTAGGTAACTACTTAGATTTACTTTGTGCTCTAGTCTAGCTATAGACATGCCTCACTTATTAAATTCCGCTTAGTATACAGGGTGCATTTGATATCATGGGCATTATTTTAACCTAAGGTACTACTTATGATACTAATTGCATTAGGGCTACTATTACGCAAATCAAAAATATTTTTAATGCAAGTATGGAAAACCTTAAAATGTAGTAAGTCATACAAAGTATCAAATTAGTTGCGCTTCTCGATAGCAAATGCGTAGGTACACTACGCCGTACGCGCGTCATTGGGCGTGAATTCTTTGACCCCGCCCGACTCACGTGACATTCGTAAGTTGCCAATGAATTGATTCATAATAAATTCCAATTTTCCCTTCGTACTTTGCCGGCTTAGGACGGTCAAAACTACGTCAACTAACATACATTAAAAAAAAACATTTACGTACCTAGCTTGTGGATTGTTTTGAAAAAACCTTATTTGTCGGTAAAGTGACAGAGGGTAAACGGGTGCTCTTCCACGAGCTTGTGCATGTGCTGGCACGTGAAAAGACGAAAAATCCAACAGGTTCTGAGTGGTTCTGGTGGAATGAGACCCCGTGAAGGAATAGGGTCGTTCGGGTAGCGCCGATGGAACATTTCACGAGTTCATACTAAATTTCTTGCGCGATCGTAAATTACAACCATTTGTGGGTATTGTTGGTTGGTGTACCTAGCCTGCACATTACGCGGTCGAGGCATCGTGTACACAAACACACACACAACACACAACTACTACACTAACACTTAATACACTGCAATCCAAGCACCGTATGCCGCGAGCGGCGAGTACGGCGATTACGTCACGGGATCAATAAATCAATTACGCGTCAATGCACCTGCGCAGTCGTTATGACACTGGTTCCGGGTTCGTGACTTCGTGTTGCGGCGGGAAACATACCCCGCGCGGGGGTGATATTCGTATTTTTGCGAGTGAGGGAGTGGGACGGAGAGAGTTCAGGGAATCCCGCCGGACGGAATGTCTTGTAGCCCATTGTTATTATTACTTGTAAGGAAAAACCCGCGCGCGCGCAGGTGATGTTTGTTTACATTTCGCTTTGCGCTGTACTGCGCTTTAAGATTTTGATATTTCAACAATTATTGGCGTTAACGAAGTATTTTGTTTTAATTACTTTAGTGTTTATTTGCAATAATAAGCCTTGTGCAATTTGACTTACTACATTTTTAAGGTTTTCCTTACTTGCATTAATAATATTTTTGATTTGCGTATTAATAGCCCTAATGCAATCAGTATCGTGAGTAGTGCCTTAGGTTAAAATAATGCCCATGACTTCGATTCCACCCTGTAGAAGCAAACTAAACGGTCACAATCCGAAACGCCCTTGTCGGAATATGGCCTTCAAGATAGCTGGGTAGGCATAATGAACGGTAACCATCATGATTGAGAAAGGTATTGTAGATCAAGGATTTGTCACAAACCGAGCTCTAAAGAAAGAAATAGGGTCCCTATAGGCAGATGTAGGACGTCAGAAATTCAGCAAACGAACCTATTTCATTAATTCTACCATCAATGGCACTAAATGAATCTAATTAATTCGATTCAAGTAGTGCAGAGGTAAGCCAATTATATGAATTGCTATAATACGTCCTCTGTCCGATATTAAACGGTTTATTGCGACGTTTATTGAGTCGACGAGATTATTATGCGCATCTTATGTGCAAGATATGCATAGGAATTAGTGCACTTAGCAGGCAAAGGAGTAGGTACCTACACGATGATTTATGTGGTATAATAAATCACTGAGGATAAAAAGATGCCTGAGAACTATCGTAAACCAGTTTACATCGGATTCTACTGATGATTTGCTGGAAAAATTACTATGAAAATATTAAACTCCATCAAAAACCTAGTTAAAATAGCTACTAAAATCTTGAATTCGCTGACACACAATACGCAGCCTAAACCGCTGGGTGTAGACTGTAGAAGCATGAAATTTTGCACAAGCTTTCGTTACTTACCAATAGGACATCCCATCGGGCAAACGGCGTGTAGCAAATATATTGAGTTGGTGCATAAATCCTTGGACACCTAGATTTCATTAAAATTTTTCTAGGTTTCAATTCGTTTACACGCTAGAATAATCTATCATTTTACAGAATGTTCTAGGAGCTTTACGCTAATGGGTATAAAGGGGCGCGCGCGTTCCAAGTTGTTCAGTTTAGTTCAAAATGGAACCGCATCAACTACGAGCGATCATGCTTTACGAGCATAATCTAGGAATGAGTGCGAGGCAAACGGCCGAGAAAATTAACACTGCGTTTGGACAAGGCATTATTGCTCATTCCACATTGAGTTATTGGTTTAAGTCTTTCGATAAGGGGGATACGAGTTGTGAAGACAAACCTCGCTCTGGTCGGCCAGTTGTCTTCGACGAAGACCTTCTACGCTCACATTTGGAAAGACATCCGGATGCGACTACCAGGGACTTGGAGAGGGAACTTGGGTACGACCATTCCACTATAATTTGGCACCTGCATGCAATGGGCTACCACAAAATAATGAGTCGGTGGACACCCCACGCTTTGACAGACAGCGAGCGCGCAGCACGCGAGACCATATGCGAAAGTCTCCTCCTGCAACCACACACACAAGACTTTCTCAGGTCCATTGTCACTGTCGACGAATCCTGGGTTCACTACAACAACAAAACGCGGCAGGCCTATTGGGTTCCACGCGGAGAAAGGGCGCCAACGGAACCGAAGCCAGATCGTCATGGACAAAAGATAATGCTATCAGTTTTCTGGGATTGGCAAGGCATTCTCTATTGGGAACTGTTGGACGAGAAGCAGACTATTAACGCTACTATTTATGGAGAGCAACTGCAAAAGCTGGCCTCAGAAATAGCGACTAAGCGTCCAAAAAGGCTGTCTGTATCACTCCTTCAGGAGAACGCTCGACCACATATTGCGAAGTCTGTCCGCCACATTCTGGAAAAGCTGAACTGGACAGTGGTACCTCACCCGCCATACAATCCTGATATTGCGCCGTCGGACTATTGTCTGTTTCGGGCTCTAAAGTTACATCTAAGAAAGAAGAAGTTTGAAAACTATAAACAACTCCAAGACGATAACGCCGAGTTTTTTGACCACCAGCCTCCTGCTTTTTGGGAACACGGCATAATGTCTTTGCCAGAGAGATGGTTACATGTCGTTAAACATGACGGTCATTATATTGTGGATTAGTATTTCTTTAATAATAAATAAAATTATTTTTAATAAATGTGTTTGAGTGTCCAAGTACTTATGCACCTACCCGATAGGATTTTAAACTTAACGTTTTTCACTATATTTGTAGCAGCATAAATAATATCGTAAAATAAATAAACTCAGCGGGATATTGCTTAAGAACTGTTAAATAAGGAGAGATATTAAGTTCTGTAATTTATTCACGTCTCCGTAAACACGGAAAGAGAACAGCTATTGAAAGTAGCTTAACACCTACGGACCAAGAGTTTTGGACATGATTGTCGGTTACGTAACTAAATGATGATAAATGATTCTATGAATAAGCTGGCTAGCCATTCATTTTGTCGCATTAACCGAAATTGTACCGTAGATTTATAAGTTACTAGCTACCGCCCGTGTTGAAGATATCATAAAGCATATCCTTTGGCACTCTGCAATAGTGTCTAATCTATCAGTGAAAAAAATTGTAATCGGATCAGTATTCTGTAATCTATCAGGGAAAAAAATTGTAATCGGATCAGTGTTCTTCTAGAAGAAGAATGAAAAGGGAGTGAATGACAGCGTGACGATTGATAGGAGAGAATGGAAGAAGAAAACGTAAAGCGCCGACCAGAATTAACATGGCGCATGGGCAGGGAGATGATTCTTCAACAACTTGACGGTTTTACTTGACACACCACTGACAAAAAGCTTTTATGTCACTTGGCACCTGTAGCATGCCAAAGAGGCTTTAACAGATGGATCAGTACGTACATACAAGCAAACTTTAAATTTTACCATAGGAAAAGTAAATTTTACCTATATATATATAATATCAGTAGATTTATCATTTGAGCGCAACAGATAGATTGACGTAGAGACCGCGACTGAAAAACTAAAGACCAGATTTTCTCCTACAGTGTCCAAATAGCCTAATGACGGAGAAGAAGTTAGCACAGCTGCTATCCAATTGACAAAAGTTTTGTAATTTAGATAGAAGCGGAAGTACCTAAATTGCATTTGAATTAGGAACATGGCGTATCAGCAACACCCACAATATTGTGTCAACACATGTCATGTGCTACGTGAGGCCGGTGTTGTAGTCCTGTGACCTGTCCACGTGCGTGTACGCATCGATTAGAAGTGACCCACTAAATATTGTAAACCTAGTAAGAAAAAGAGTCAACTGTGACTTCTTGATTATATTACAAAGCGTTACTCTAATTCTCCTTTTCAACGACTGGCGATAATCATTGCCTTGCAGCGTGGTTCTGGGATGAGAAAATGCCCAGTACAATCCCATGGTATATCTTCTTCTCAGCTACAGTACTAGGCAGTAGTAAAGGGCGCGCAAGTTAGGGAGTGTTTTGTAACTTTTGACTTCTAAAAAGTGCAGATTCTCAGCTTCTGAATCGATGAATTTTAAAGTGCATTCACAACAGCCAAGACACTTGATCTAGCTAGAATGCTAGATCATGCTTAAAACACCAGTAAGGGAGCGAAAAAGGATTTATCGATTTTATGATAAAACTATAAATTGTTACAATTATCCTGTCCAAGCGTGATTACCGACTGAACTACTACCGTATAGAAATCTTAATATAATTATATAAATTACGTGTCACTTTGTTTGTCCGCAATGGACTCCTAAACTACAGAGCCGATTTCAATCAAATTTTGCATACTGTGTGGAGTTTCATCCAACTTGAAAGATAGCATAGTTTATATCTCAATTTATAATAACGTAAACCTAGCCACAGCAACGCGTGGCCGGGTCTGCTAGTGTACGATATATCATAATACTGTGGACAAACTCATGCTACATATATCGCGTGTAAAACAATATTCATGTCGTCTGCGGACGTAGTTGCGTATGTAAATATCCTAATAACAGTTAATCGAGTGTGCCCGGCACAAAAATGTTAGCCCAACCCAATTCTCGGAGTGTCGGAACATGACGTCAATGTATATGTCGTGATTCGTACAAATATTACTTTCATTTATTTTGTGTATTTGGCTAGAAGTTGGATAACACGGTAGAATATTAGAAAAACTATAAACATCCAAGGTTGATGAGCACATAAACCGTGAACTGACTGAACCTATATGAGATCCAAACAAAACGCCTGCATCGCTATTCACAACTACTCGATAGGCTTCCGCACCGTATCGAACATCAATCAATGTTATCGTAGGAGTCCTCTAATCGCTGTTCACAACTCCAAAACCCGAAAATTTTATCAGTTTAAATCAAATAGACGACCACTATTCTTCCGACAGCTTGTTGCTGTCGGGGCAAGGCAAGTCAGGTTATTGAAATGTGTCATTTTCGATACGATAGCTTGTCATATGGTTGTGAGTTAGGGTGCTGGACAAACTTTTACAGGGCACAGCACTCATGAATTTTTATAATAAAAATCCCCAAGCAGACCCAAGTGCTATGACTTGGGTCTGCGCAAGCTTAAAGAAATATTTGAAATTTACATTATCAAACACACTATCATAATTTTGCGCATCTGAAGGCCAATTCACGTAATTAAAAACGTTCAAAATCTAGTCGCGGCGACAATTAATGTCAAAAATCTAAAAAAATTAGTGGTGTTTTTCTCAGATTGAGGCTGAGATTAGAATGCGAACGTTCTTAAAAACACGGGATTGTCCCTCTGGTTTCTTTACAAACATCAACTCGATAGATCATCAATATTTTGATAGCACCGTTGCAATAAGAGCAAAGAACCGATCAAGACTTGAACGCACATACATGGCTGTGGTAACGAAATGTATTATTAGTAGAGAATACCTGTGTAGGCAGCAATAAATGTCAATCAGTTTAGTCAGAGTATAAATAAAGTTGAGCGAGGCGTACCCAAATGCATGGACGTTCCCATAAATATGGTGAACTATCAACCGGAGGACAATAGTAAGACGTAGGACGGTAGGACATAAGTATAGTCGATACTTAGAATACTCAGTTTAAAAAGTATTAGAAAAAAAAGAATACTGTAAGCTGTTACAACTGTTACATCATGTGGTTTTATCGGTATTACACTTCTTGTTAAGCGACTTTTTTATGGATTTAAAAGAGAAGAATCAACGATACAGTACACCAAGATGAGTCTTCTCTCTTCTTAATAAAAATCTTAAATTCACTGGTCTAGAAGTATGAAACTTTGCACAAGTCTTCCATATACAGCGAAAGTGAGCACTAAGGACTTTTAATAATTCATCTCCTAAAGAGATTAAAAAGGGGATGAAAGTTTGTTTAAAATTTGGCAATTTTTGCCGATGCCGATGAAAAATTTTATCAGGCGGGCGCACGGTTCGGTTATTAATAAAACTGGTAATATTGAATTTAAAAAAAGCCTTATAAAGACCCAGTTTATAGATGGTTATCACCACAGATATAGATAGACTTATATAACGCAAGTATCACGATCAGTATGAAAACCAAGCGTGCCATTTTTTTTACTACCTACTATGACGTCACAAGCACTCTTTCTCACTCACGCTCACCCAGCCCGCAATACTAAGGACTGAGCGCGAAAGTGGCGGCTTATGATTTTTGTACGTAAGCTGATGCGATTTTTGGCACGCGAAGTCTCTTGCGTTATGTAGGTGTATCTATCTGTGGTTATCACATTATCAAGTACAGGCGAATATTCGTGCTACTGCTGTTAGTCTCTTTTTGTCGCGATCACGACACTGCGTCAAAGCAAGATAAGTGTGGTCAGTCTTAAAGAAAACATTACATAATATATATACTGTGTTCATGTTACATCATTTAGTTTTTATAACTTGTTCCTTTTGTAGAAACTATGTTAACCCAAAGGAATGGTGGTGTCCTTTATCTATTCTTGGTTAGCTGTAAATCAAACATGACCATAAAGTAAACAGTAATAAACTAAGCTATTTACCATTTTATTATTGGTCTGTGGCAAATCGTCTCTCTTAATAAGACGTATCTTGTTTGGCTTTTCTTTTTAAAGATGGCAATTTATACTTAGTACCGGTTGTATGACTTTAAATATGGGAAGTATGTATTTTAATGGGTTTAGAGCAACTTTTATCTGAGCAACTAATTTGTCTGTCACATCAAGTCTATGGTTTTGTATGAAAGTGCGTGCATGTAGTGACGCGACAAAGAGAGTACTTTTATAGATACTCATAGACTTGATGTGTGAGACAAATTAGTTGCTGAGAGAAAACTTGCCTGTGGGAACCCTCCCTTACAGAAGAAAACATCATCATCGGCCTATTACTGATTACTGGTAAGTATAACAAAAAAAAAAAACTCTGCATTCAAATAAAAATAATATTATGAAATTACGAAATAACAAGACTTTCTTGTCTAACATTCAAGTTCTCAATAAACAAAAGAATGGAATGTTTAGGAAGTCAATGATTTGGCCAGACACCAAAAGAGTTTAGCTAATAATTTTTACAGTGTTATTGTGTAACAGAACTTTCACTTTTAAGGAAACTTTAGATTTTCTAGTTACATATGCACTTACATCCTTGTTTGCAATCTTTAAGAGTGTGGTGACAATTTCATGTGTGAAATTTTTTTGCTCAATATGTACTTTTGTTATAATATGTACTTTTAAAATTATTTTGAAACCAGTTTTAAGTCCCAATATAAAATTGTGTAGTTATTAATTTTTTCCTGGACAGTTTTAAGTTTCAATAAATTATGAGACTTTCCTTTAGACTTTGTATACAGTAATATGTTTAGAACATAAAACTTTAATGGCAGATACACCTAAAATAGAGCCGTTAAATACAGTATATTACACAACATAACTTCATCATCCAACTTTACACCAGTAGCTACTGCCACCGTACATAGAGCAGCGCAAACGGTACATAATATATGTGTAGACATCAATATTTTTGATGTTTCACCGTCCAAAAATTTGGCTTCACAATACTGTAAAAAGGACTTACACTTCACAATTTTGGCACAAAATCCAAATACATTATTAAGCACAATTTATGGTTAGGACACCACATAAATTTTACAAATAAATCAAATTCAAACTTCACAAATGAATGCCCAATTCTTGTTCAAATATTGGTATATCTACAGCAAAGAGACAACAAAATGTATGACTAACCTCAAAAGCAGGCTGTTAAGAGGCACTCGGGAACACTTGTGTTATAGCAGGCACGCATCAACCATCCTGTGGAAGACCACCATATCAGACCTCTAGCAACACCTTCAGTTTGATCCCAAATTAATGTTAATTAATATATTAGTTATTACACAGTCAAGGATACTACAGTTGGGTGTGTGCCAAAAATGTGCAGCAACTATAAGCAAGCAAAACTGAAACTCATCGATGCAATCGTCACAGCTACTTTACACATGAATATACCGTATTAATAGGTTAGTATGTCAATAATGCACTAAGAGAGTAGCCTACAGACAAGGGCGTCTCTAGGAATCCGGACATCGCACGGGTGTTAGATACATGCATGAGATAGCAACGCTGCGCACGACATCGCTACACAAATCGGAAGGAAATAAGATATCATATAACATGATCACTTACGAAACTTTTTCCTCTCAAAGGCATCTCACGCACTAATAAAAAAAACACAACTATTGTCACTTCGTATTGAATTGAGTAATAGCACTCGTTTCACATATATAGTCTTTAAACAATTTTTCAGTTCAATTTCAACAGCAGACAGCGAATTGTCTTGCAGATTGCAGATAAAAATTTGACAGAAGCGCTAACACAATTCTAGAACAATCATCAGTCGACGACCATAGACCATAGACTAACACAAAACTAAAACTAAAAACACGATATCCATGCATTGCAATAAAATTACATACAGGATCTTGAAACGTTACTCAAAATAACGTTACGCGTAATTCCGGTACCGATAATTTGTACCGTTCGACCAGGAACCTAAATCGTTTTTAAATATAACGACATAATAATGTTATTCATTTCGATACTCAACGATGCCGCTATTGCCAGCTAACCGGTTAAAACAGCTTTTGATGAATCTGTAACGTTTCACCTGTAACGTTATTAGCGCGGATAGTCTTTTAGTGTTACTGATACCTTTAACGTTACATATTTAAAATATCGTTCTACGAAAATGATATTCTACAGGGTGGAATCGAAGTCATGGGCATTATTTTAACCTAAGGCACTACTCACGATACTGATTGCATTAGGGCTATTAATACGCAAATCAAAAATATTATTAATGCAAGTAAGGAAAACCTTAAAAATGTAGTAAGTCAAATTCCACAAGGCTTATTATTGCAAATAAACACTTAAAGTAATTAAAACAAAATACTTTGTTAACGCCAATAATTGTTGAAATATCAAAATCTTAAAGCGCAGTTACAGCGCAAAGCGAAATGTAAACAAACATCACCTGCGCGCGCGCGGGTTTTTCCTTACAAGTAATAATAACAATGGGCTACAAGACATTCCGTCCGGCGGGATTCCCTGAACTCTCTCCGTCCCACTCCCTCACTCGCAAAAATACGAATATCACCCCCGCGCGGGGTATGCTTCCCGCCGCAACACGAAGTCACGAACCCGGAACCAGTGTCATAACGACTGCGCAGGTGCATTGACGCGTAATTGATTTATTGATCCCGTGACGTAATCGCCGTACTCGCCGCTCGCGTCATACGGTGCTTGGATTGCAGTGTATTAAGTGTTAGTTTATTAGTTGTGTGTTGTGTGTGTGTTTGTGTACACGATGCCTCGACCGCGTAATGTGCAGGCTAGGTACACCAACCAACAATACCCACAAATGGTTGTAATTTACGATCGCACAAGAAATTTAGTATGAACTCGTGAAATGTTCCATCGGCGCTACCCGAACGACCCTATTCCTTCACGGGGTCTCATTCCACCAGAACCACTCAGAACCTGTTGGATTTTTCGTCTTTTCACGTGCCAGCACATGCACAAGCTCGTGGAAGAGCACCCGTTTACCCTCTGTCACTTTACCGACAAATAAGGTTTTTTCAAAACAATCCACAAGCTAGGTACGTAAATGTTTTTTTTTAATGTATGTTAGTTGACGTAGTTTTGACCGTCCTAAGCCGGCAAAGTACGAAGGGAAAATTGGAATTTATTATGAATCAATTCATTGGCAACTTACGAATGTCACGTGAGTCGGGCGGGGTCAAAGAATTCACGCCCAATGACGCGCGTACGGCGTAGTGTACCTACGCATTTGCTATCGAGAAGCGCAACTAATTTGATACTTTGTATGACTTACTACATTTTAAGGTTTTCCATACTTGCATTAATAATATTTTTGATTTGCGTAATAGTAGCCCTAATGCAATTAGTATCATAAGTAGTACCTTAGGTTAAAATAATGCCCATGATATCAAATGCACCCTGTATAACATTATATTTTGTAACGTTATTGATATTTTTAGGTTTTAATATCGTTACAAATTTTGGAACGTTATACGATAACATTAGTGGTAACGGAACGAAGTCCATTTCGTTTTCAAGTCCCTGCCTGATTGCATGTAGAATAAATCATCGATTCAGAAAAATTCTGTAAGTAGTTTTAGAGCACATAAATAAACAGTTAGATCCTCAGCAGAATACTTGAAATTTGAGAGTTGTTATAGGAATATATCTATCGATAATACAGACAAAGACATATAATCGTGTTTCTATAAGTAGAACCACATTGTTCTAAATTCAAGAAAAACAAGTGACGTGCAGTTTACTGCACTTGCAATAAAAAGTATTACCTGATTTAATTTAGTCGATTATACACTGATTCCTCTAGGCTGCAGATAAAAAAAACGATGGACAACGACAATGGTCGATGATCATCTGTCATCATGTTTGCATGGGTCACATAACTATACAAATCTTAGGGACCTGAAATGTTTGACTATAGAAAAACACAGTTATACAAATATGAGGCTTATCGACGCCAAAATCATAAAAATATTGCCATCCCTTTTTAACTTTCTTAATTTTGCAGTGAAAAAGGATAATAGTGTTTTTGACAGTGACTATAATGGCAATCCTGCATTCCTAGCGTCACTAAAATACCTATTTGTAAATACCATTTTATCCTCTCACTGTTTGGTACCAATGTTGGGTACGTCAACTGTCAAATGTTCTTGAGCTGTGGATATAATTTGTGAATTTTGGAGTAATTTGCTGTGTTATTGTGTTTGAACTCGGTTCTATAGTGGAAGTCGTCAGTAGCAAGATGCCCAACTGCAATATAATCGGATGTGGCATCAAAAGAAGCAGAAATCACCCGAAAACAACCAGCACCAGTATGTGTACTTAATTTCAGCTGAAATATCATTAGATTTAGATGATAAACAAAAGATTCTGCATACGTTGAAGAGTTTCAACAGCAAAGCATTCATTTTCTCTTTATTTTCAAGTTGCATTTCATGAAATCATTTTCGTTGTAATTGTAGGGATAGAGTAGTGCATTTGACATTATTATATTTATCGATAATGCTATTTTATGGTTCTTTATTGGTTGGAAACAATCGGTGTTGAAAATTTAGATATGTCAACAAAAACAATTAATGTTTTTTCTCTTCACTTTGAAGAATCTAGTTTCAACCGGACACTGAATAAAGTAATTGAGACAGAGTGGGAGATATCTCTCGCTTGTCTTCAATATTTTATTTTATTAGGTCTACCAACAATTGTTTACACTAATTTACAAACAGAGATAAAACATGCGTTTAAACTCTACACAGTGCAACAATTACTTAAAGGTAAACACCACATGGACAATATCTAATAAAGCTTACTTATATTTTATTTGTTTCAGATTTATTAAGGTATTTGTAGGTTCGTCCATCTTTCACAGCTAAGCCGTAAGACGTGTTACCGTCAATGGACCGCTGATGATAATTGATAATAATTTGAATAATAATAAAAAAATTGTAACAGAACTACAATTTGGAAAAAATGTGTGTAAATTTGAATTTCACGGGATATAATGACGGAACTAACATAATTAATATTTTTTCAATTTAGATGTTAAGTTTCCAACACCTACCTTTTCTAACATGCAGATGATAGTGGGCTTTAATTAAAAGTCAACAATAAATTATAATTAAGTATATCATTTTATTCAAACAGGAAAAAACAACAACAAACAAATCACTCCCATTTATTTCTGAACTACACAATTTTGATCAGATAATTTCGATGTGATTTCTTCCCATAATATTTTCGTCTGTATTAAAAATTTCTCGTTAAGTCTCTTTATCTTCTTGGGCTGTTTTTGACATTTGTCCTTTAATTCTCTTTAATGAAAGACCTAAGTTAGAAAACTTGGGGTATAGTATCGTGAGTCCGTGACACTAAGAAAACATTCTCACAATCTTTTATCGATGTTATTTTATAGAAATATCGATTAGGGGCTGCTCTATTAGCCGCCATTTTATCCTCTCAGTAAAGTGTAGATTAGAGATGGGCAAATGCCCGGGCATTTTTGGCAGATTGGGAAAATTCCTAATAAGCGCCCATAAATTTCTGTCCCTGGGCATTTATCTGGGCATATATTTTTGTTCCATAATTCATTGACGAAATTGATGTTAGCTTTGGAAGCGGGCCTAACTTGTTGAGTTTAGTTAAGGTTAATTCTGTAAAGGTGTATTTTTATGAATTTGCACATTCTATTTAATTGTATGTTTTACAAAACCATATTACCGAACTTAAAAGTTACGAATTACCCGCGGCGGCGGCGCCATACAAACACTTGCATCGGGTGGAGGGTGCGGGGCGAGGGATGCATACACTGTTATGGTTAGTGGTTTTAATTACATAATAATATGAATTTATGAATAAAATTTCATTTTATTTAAAATATGTCTTATAGAACCATATTGATGATACAAAACAATGTTACAAATTATGCATGCCGGTAAAAAACAGTTGTAACAAGTGACGGGTGCGGAGTGCGGGGTGAGGGATGCGCACACACACTACGCCGCGCTGCCATTTGTTGATAGTCATCCTGTGTCAGTTGCAGATAATCACGTATAACGACCCCATATTATTATGCCCTCCGATTGGGCATATATCGGGCATTCATAAATTTATGCCCAAAATGCCGGGTTTTTTCCCAATTTTCCTGTCGGGCAGAAACACATTGCACATCTCTAGTGTAGATAAGCACGTTTTTCTTGTAGGTATGCCGGGTCCATGTGATTGGTACGTCAGTGGTCACCTATGTCATAAGTGTCAATGTCAATGTCATTTGGTTACTTGAGGAGACGGATGGACCACCCGGAGTCCCGGACTACCTTTTGAAGATCATGCATTTTGTTGTTTGAGACTTTGAGTCAGATTATTAAAGTTGCTAATTTGAAGAATATTTTACTACCGGCTGGCTCAACTGCCTTCACAGTAAAGTGTTTTCCTTCATGTTAACTGCAGTAAAACAAGCAATAAGATGGAATGTGTTAAGATACAAAATAAGATAAAGTTGTTATTTGAAAAACTTACTGAGCCGAACTATGTACTCGATAGCTACTACGCCGATGGGCTTATCACGAAAATATCAAACTGCGCTGATCCTGGTAAGTATTTTCATTCATCATCTTTATATGTGGGTATTTCTGTTTGCAGTTTTACGGTGCAATAAGATTCTAGACTGAACTAGCCGGGAAATGTAGATAAACTAATTATCTATTGTGCTAGAGACATAGTATTTGTATTTGGTTGCGTACTAATTGTTAAAACAAACATGCTGATTGTGTTATAAATGTATAATGCAACAAGTTTGAATGCTGTTTGAGAATTATTTTATAAATTTTCCTCCTAAAGACATACATGTTTTGACTTGATAAATAATTTGCCTTTACAGTTCTGAGAACTCACCGTTAAAAAACAGTAAACATTGTTTACAACATTGTTTTTTTTGTGTTTTGTTTTGGTACTTCATTTAACAAAAATAGTTAATAAATAAAATCTACTTATTTACACATACCATAAACATCCAAGATGGTTGATAGGATTTAAAAAAACATAATATTATGTTAATTTTCAGAACATGCCACTAAAATATTTTCATATATGTAAATGACTTATCTCTAAATAATTGGTTATTAAATTGCATGATATTAAAAATGCAAAATCTTACAAATACGTGCACACTTTTTTTGTGTTTTGTTTTGGTACTTAATTTAACAAAAATAGTTAATAAATAAAATCTACTTATTTACACATACCATAAACATCCAAGATGGTTGATAGGATTTAAAAAAACATAATATTATGTTAATTTTCAGAACATGCCACTAAAATATTTTCATATATGTAAATGACTTATCTCTAAATAATTGGTTATTAAATTGCATGATATTAAAAATGCAAAATCTTACAAATACGTGCACATGGGCAAAATTAGAGGAACACAAAAAAAAGGTCCCTTTTTTTAAAAACTTGTGGGTATTTCAACAAGTGGTTCTGTTATTTGAATGATTGCCCTTTTTGCTTATAATATTATGGGTTTTTATGACATTTTTAAACCTTCTAACAGAAATTGTACCCTCTTAAGTGTTTATTTACACTTTAAGCTTCTAAGTCCCGTATTACAGAACGTCACTCAATAATCAAGCATTACTTAAAACTAGTTTCAACCAATCAAATGGCTTGAATCTAGTTTTAAGTAATGCTTGAGTATTGAGTGACGTTCTGTAATACGGGCCTTAGTGTTTTTGATAAGAAAGTTGGTTTATGCAGTCAATGATGCCCCTAGCTCATTCCGTTTCTTTTGTTTGGAGGGTTACCATTGTATTGCATACAGAATGAGTGATTTGCTTGCAACTGGTCGCCAGGGCTGTAACAATGATTGAGGAAGGTCACACCTAAGTCGATTGTTGGGTGTATCCATCGTAATGTGGAACGGTACAGACAGACCGGATCTTACGTGCGCCGATGAGGGCAAGGCAGAAATCGTGCAACCAGTGCCGTAGACGACCATTTTATAAGGTTTCAAACTTTAAGAAATCGTCGTCAAACGGCTGTTCAGACCCGAATTGTCTTAGAAGAAGTGCGTAACGTACGCGTTAGTGAACGAACAGTGAGGAGACGGTTAAATGAAGTTGGTTTGAAGTCATACGTGCCAGCAAAAGCGCCAAAACTTGAGGTGAGCCATCGAGTAGCAAGTTTAGCGTTCGCTCGTCAACATCAAAATTGGTCCGATGAGTGCAGTTGAGTTTTGTTCTCCGACGAGAGCAGTTTTTGGGCTGTGGAGATGTCGAGGAGAACGTTACCATCAAGCGAATTTTTCTGAAACAACGGCTTACGGTGGAGGGTAGTAACTATTCAGTAATCTGTGGTGGAGGGTCTGTTATGGTGTGGGGTGGTATAAGTTTGACGGCATGCACCGCTCTGGTAATTATTAATGGCGGTTCTTTGACTACACACAGGTACATAACTGAGATCCTAGAACCCCATGTTATACCTTTTGCCCCATGCATAGGCTCAGATTTTGTGTTTATGCACAACGCACGGCCCCACACTGTGCGCATTGTGCGTGATTATTTAAATGAGACTGGTGTAACCCAGATGGACTGGCCTGCACGATCGCCGGACATGAATCCGATAGAACATGTCTGGGACATGATTGGACGAAGGGTTCGTGAAAGAAATCCTGCCCCTAGGAATGTTGAAGACCTGAAATTGGCGCTGGTTGTAGAATGGGACACTTTGCCTCAGGAAATGATTGAAGGTGTCATCAGAAGTAAAAGATACAACCAAGTCGAGATCAGAAAGCAAAACTGATTTATTCCTTTATTCCCTCATTACACAAATGTCACATTTGACAACTAATAAAAAACAATCAACAAGATTTAAACTTATCAAGAAGCATGGCTAGACGTATCCAAGCCCTTATAAGGGCGCGTGGAGGCAACACGCGCTATTAAATATTTTTTAATTTTTTTTTTTAAATTTAGCTCTGTTCAGCATTAGAAAGTGATCCAACCATCATGATAAAAACTCATATTAAACTAAATCGCAAAATTGCGTGTTCGTGTCAGCAGCACAGTGCTGCGGTTCTACATGAGCACCCTGGTTAAAGAGTCAGCGACAAATACTTCAAAGTGCAGGGTGAGGTGCGGTATCTGATATGAGCGCGGGGAAGGGATTGAACCTTCTGCATAGTACTATTATGTATTCTGTGGTATAAGGCTACCTAGTGCTTATGCTATCCATGAAATAAAACAGTGAATTACTTAATTAGTGTTTTATGGAACTTTATGAAAATTTATAAAAATAAAAGCTCAAACATAAAATTCTGCTATTTCACCATTAATTGAAACATCTTCACAGCTTAGCAATATAATATATCACATGGGTAACAACAAAATTGCAACATTTTCCAATAACATTGTAATAAAATATTTATTATGTTCTGTGTGATGCTGTTTTTGATTGTTGACATTAAAGAAACATTTTATTTTGACATTGCTGTTTATTGTTGAAATTTTTTAATTGTATGAATTGTGTATTTTAACTATCGCTCACTCTATAATTCTACTTAATATTGTAAAATTAATAATGAAATAATTAAAATAAACCTACTTACTGACATTTGTACGCCTAATGGCAAAGCATAGAGCACTTTAAAAATTGTAACATCTCACACACCTGTGTATCTGTAACCTATGTTTACAAATAAATCATCTGAATCTGAATCTGCTGATGTCATAATGTTTTACTGAATATTTAAGTTCCTTTATACAGGGTGCAATTGAAGTCATGGGCATTATTTTAACCTAAGGCACTACTCATGATACTAATTGCATTAGGGCTACTATTACGCAAATCAAAAATATTATTAATGCAAGTATGGAAAACCTTAAAATATAGTAAGTCATACAAAGTATCAAATACTTTGCGCTTCTCGATAGCAAATGCGTAGGTACACTACGCCGTACGCGTCATTGGGCGTGAATTCTTTGACCCCGCCCGACTCACGTGACATTCGTAAGTTGCCAATGAATTGATTCTTAATAAATTCCAACTTTCCCTTCGTACTTTGCCGGCTTAGGACGGTCAAAACTACGTCAACTAACATACATTAAAAAAAAACATTTACGTACCTAGCTTGTGGATTGTGTTGAAAAAACCTTATTTGCCGGTAAAGTGACAGAGGGTAAACGGGTGCTCTTCCACGAGCTTGTGCATGTGCTGGCACGTGAAAAGACGAAAAATCCAACAGGTTCTGAGTGGTTCTGGTGGAATGAGACCCCGTGAAGGAGTAGGGTCGGCGGCGATGGAACATTTCACGAGTTCATACTAAATTTCTTGTGCGATCATAAATTACAACCATTTGTGGGTATTGTTGGTTGGTGTACCTAGCCTGCACATTACGCGGTCGAGGCATCGTGTACACAAACACACAATTACTACACTAACACTTAATACACTGCAATCCAAGCACCGTATGACGCGAGCGGTGAGTACGGCGATTACGTCACGGGATCAATAAATCAATTACGCGTCAATGCACCTGCGCAGTCGTTATGACACTGGTTTCGGGTTCGTGTTTCGGAGGCAAGCAGACCCCGCGCGGGGGTGATATTCGTATTTTTGCGAGTGAGGGAGCGGGACGGAGAGAGTTCAGGGAATCCCGCCGGACGGCATGTCTGGTAGCCCATTGTTATTATTACTTGTAAGGAAAAACCCGCGCGCGCGCAGGTCGGCCGCTCTATGAAGTTATTACTATTATTTGATGTTTGTTTACATTTCGCTTTGCGCTGTACTGCGCTTTAAGATTTTGATACTTCAGCATTTATTGGCGTTAACGCAATATTTTGTTTTAATTACTTTAAGTGTTTATTTGCAATAATAAGCCTTGTACAATTTGACTTACTACATTTTTAAGGTTTTTCTTACTTGCATTAATAATATTTTTGATTTGCGTATTAATAGCCCTAATGCAATCAGTATCGTGAGTAGTGCCTTAGGTTAAAATAATGCCCATGACTTCAATTCCACCCTGTATATGTTTTTAAGTGTAGCTCATTCATTGGTTAGAGCGATTGCCAATGATATTATAAAGGAAAGATATGCTACGTTCATACTGAGCGATGTTTTGTGTTGTTGGGATAGTGGTTTTCAATTACGACTGCCACAGATAATACGGAACGTATGACATAAAAAGAGATAGCTATCTGTAGTGTGTTGCGCTTGAAGTATGTCGACTAAACGAAATTACGACAATTGTCTGAATTTGACTGCAACAATTTGCGCGCGCTAGTGCCCTATCTACCTCTTTATCTATACTAATATTATAAAGCTGAAGAGTTTGTTTGTTTGTTTGTTTGTTTGTTTGAACGCGCTAATCTCAGGAACTACTGGTCCGATTTGAAAAACTTTTTCAGTGTTAGATAGCCCATTCATCGAGGAAGGCTATAGGCTATATATCATCACGCTAAAACCAATAGGAGCGGAGCACCAATGAAGAATGTTTCAAAATCGGGGGATTTTTTTCCTATTGAGAGCTTCCGCTGCGTGCGCTGCGTAAACGGTTAAAGTTTCGCAAAAATCATATATGACCGAATTGTTCCCCTTTATAAGCTTTAAAAAAAGTCCGCGACAGCATATGTCTATCTTTTAAGGTTAGCTCACTATAACCTCTTTTATGCTAATCAAATTTGTTCTAAAATAATGCATTATTTGCGAAGGTGTTTTTATAAACATGGTATTAATCCTTATCCAAATAAATACGTTATTCATCACATGTATTTAATTTTGAACAAAATTGCCTCTGACATCATTTGATTTCAATGTATATCTTAGGAGATACCATAGTTTTAAAATAATACTAATAATAAAGCTGAAGAGTTTGTTTGTTTGAAACACGGTTTGAAAGCTCTAAATCTCTGAAAGTATTGGTCGCATATATAAAAATATTTTTGCGTTTGATAGCCCACTTCTTGAGGAAGGCTATATTCTATTAAACTTGACGCTAGGACCCTTAGGAGTTGAGCAAAAAGAAAAAAAGTCTGAAGTTTTCGCCAAGCGAAAACTAAGTAATAGCGCAGGCCGGCGACACGTTGCGACGGGGTGGGTTGGGGAAACAAAAAAAATTTACGCGGACGAAGTCGCGGGCAGAAGCTAGTGTATATTATAAAGCTGAAGAGTTTGTTTGTTTGTTTGTTTGAACGCGCTAATCTCAGGAACTACTGGTCCGATTTGAAAAAGTCTTTCAGTGTTAGATAGCCCATTCATCTAGGAAGGCTATAGGCTATATATCATCACGCTAAAACCAATAGGAGCGGAGCGCCAATGAAGAATGTTTCAAAATCGGGGGATTTTTTTCCTATTGAGAGCTTCCGCTGCGTGCGCTGCGTAAACGGTTAAAGTTTCGCAAAAATCATATATGACAGAATTGTTCCCCTTTAAAAGCTTTAAAAAAAAGTCCGCGACATCATATGTCTATCTTTTAAGGTTAGCTCACTATAACCTCTTTTATGCTAACCAAATTTGTTCTAAAATAATGCATTATTTGCGAAGGTGTTTTTTATAAACATAGTATTAATCCTTATCCAAATACCTAAATACGTTATTCATCCCATGTATTTAATTTTGAACAAAATTGCCTGTGACATCATTTTATTTCAATGTATATCTTAGGAGATATCATAGTTTTAAAATAATACTAATAATAAAGCTGAAGAGTTTGTTTGTTTGAAACACGGTTTGAAAGCTGTAAATCTCTGGAAGTATTGGTCGCATATATAAAAATATTTTTGCGTTTGATAGCCCAGTTCTTGAGGAAAGCTATATTCTATTAAACTTGACGCTAGGACCCTTAGGAGTTGAGCAAAAAGAAAAAAACGAGTGTGCTTATGACCACACGACTGAAGTGAAACTTCTTTCGCTCCATGTGTATGTATATTTCATTTACTAGCTATAAGAAGAAGAGAGAAAGAAAATGTGCGCGCGCACTGCTCTCTCTTGCTCCTACACTGTGATACAGACAATAAGCCTGCAGTGTGCTTAGATATACGGAACGTATTTGGCTATGAGAGGAAGAGAGAAAGAAAATGTGCGCGCGCACTGCTGTCTCTTGCTTATATCCCCCACTTAACTTCCGTTCGCCTTGCCCGATCACACTTTTCGTAACGCTTACGTCACGCGTTCGCCAGCTTACTCCCCAAGTCAAGCGTGCGTAAAGAAGTTTCACTTCAAAAAAGTCTGAAGTTTTCGCCAACCGAAAACGAAGTAATAGCGCAGGCCGGCGACACGTTGCGACGGGGTGGGTCGGGGAAACAAAAAAAATTTACGCGGACGAAGTCGCGAGCAGAAGCTAGTTGTATATAATATCATTAGCGATAACACAGTTTGCTAGGGGTTGCTGGGTTGATTCCTGATTTATATAAATACAGGATAAGGCTTATGTATATTTTGATGTGGTATCTAATCTGCATTCGCGATTTATTTGCCAAAAATATAAACAAATATGAGGTTATGGAAAAATAACTTTAAATCCTACATCCAAAAAGAGAGATACTACATTCTCATTCAACAGTATACTCCATTTGCACAGACACAGACAACAGAGGACAGTATACAGAACCTTACTCAAGACCCAAGCATTACTTAAGACTAGTTTCCACCAATCAAATGGCTTAAAACGAGTTATAAGTAATGCTTGACTTTTGAGTGAGGTTCTGTAAGCAGCTGTACGGGCCTAAGCCTTAACCTGAAAGTCCTCTTTTGATTTCTCCATTTTCTATTCGAAGCCAGCGACCCATAATTTTTGAAAACTGGGTCTGCTGTTGCATATACATATATCTGCGCTCTCTTGGTGGCAAAATAATAAACACAAAAATACCGTAAACCCAGTATTGGTGATTTTATTTATTTTCAGTAGAAACTACACACAATTTCATTCTACTTATTGCATACTAGCGGTCCGTCTCGACTTCGCACTGGTGGACATAAATTTTTTAAACATTTTATTTTTTTCTTGCAATTAAAAAAGCCTATATCAATCAGTGATACTGTAGCATTCAAATGGTGAAAGAATTTTTAAAATCGGTTCAGTACTTTTTGAGCCAATTCGTTACAAACATACGTAAACCTGAGCGTGGAACCCAATACAGAAATACGCTTGTACGATATGACTATATACAGAAAGCACAGTTAATAGAAATCTCTATTCCTAGACAGCACGTTTCGCCGAAAACTTTGTTGTTAGAAAACATTGTTTGTAGACATCTCGGTACATAGGAAGCACTGTTGACAGAAATCTCTGTTCATAGATAGCACTTCTTGCCGTAAACTTTTTCATAGAAACCACTGTTTCCAGATACCTTGGTTCACAGAAAGCGCCTCTGGAGAAGAAACTATTAATATTTATTATCGCTTTTCTGGCTCAGATTCAGACACGCATTATGTTAGCCGCTACGCTACATAGTATTCATTAATTCATGTAATTATAACCATGTCAATAAATTATTATCTATTTACGGAAACCAATTAGATAATTATTTTTATAATGTGATTATGCACATTGCGTCGCGTCGTATTGTAGAAGTTTAACAATAATACGAGAATGAATGCAGAAATGAGAAAAAATTGTAGGGTACATGTAAACTATTGCGCCTTACAAAGTAACAAACGTTTCCTACGCATTTAGTTTTGCATTTGTAATTGTCGCGACGCTAATAAAATTTTTTTTTTTTAAATGAGTGCTTGCAAGTTAGTAGATTCAAATCGTGGAGCAAGTGTACTTATAGTGGATGGTTATTCATATCACGTAAATAAAAAAGTGAATGATACATTTTACTGGAGATGTGCGCGGAGTAGTGCTAAAGGTTGTGGTGCTACTGTAAAAACATTAATTATCGGTAATGAACATTCGATCATCAATCTAAACAACGCACATGGACATTTGCCAGAGCCAGAAAAGCGAATACAAATGGAATATAAATCAAAAATAAGGAATATAGCAAAAAAATCCATGGATTCTCCGTCACAAATCGTTAACCGCTGCCTCCAGGATGTTTCAAGTACGAGTGCTGTCCACTTGCCTAATAAAGCAGCAGCACGAATGATTGTGCACCGCATTAGGAATAAAGGACAACCGAAAATCCCTAATACAATTAATTTCGACATACCGGACTATCTTTCAAAAATTGGAGAAGAGCAATTTTTAATCGGCCAATATATTAACCAAAATGAGAGTGTAGTCGTATTTTGCACAAAAAGTAATTTCAAACTACTTATTAATGCAAAATGTTGGGTAATGGATGGCACGTTTTCTACATGTCCAGCGCCATTCTGTCAAATATATACTATACATGGTTCAATAGGAACAGAAAATGGCACAAATAAATTTCTACCTTTAGTGTTTGCATTATTATCGCATAAGACAGAAACATGTTATACAATTTTATTAGAATTATTAAAAAGATATGGCGGTAATACATTTCAGACTAATTTGTCTCCTGAGAACATTTTAACTGATTTTGAAATAGCTGCTATCAATGCCGTTAAACAGTAATTTCCAGAATGTATACAAAGACTATGTTTATTCCATCTTACGCAGAGCATTTGGCGGCATGTACAGATCGAGGGTTTAGCAAAGAAGTATGGGAATGATTTTTCATTTGCGCATAAAATTAGGCATTTATTTGCTTTGGCATTCCTAGATCCCAACGAGATACCTGAAGCTTTTCAACTTGTTAAAGATAAAGTATTACCAGAGGAAGCTGCAGGAGTAGCGAAGTGGTTCGATAAATATTATGTCTCTGGGACGTATGTAAGAAATAATGCCAATAGTACAAAATTAACAATAAATAGAAAGCCACTATTTCCACCTGCTATGTGGTCAGTGTTTGATCGCACATATGACATTCCCAAGACACAAAACGTCTTGGAATCTTGGCATGAACGCTGGACTACACTTCTTAACCGTAAGAAATGGAATGTGTTTAAAACTATAAAAGAATTTTCAAAAGAGGTAAAATACACAGAATGTGAAATTGAGCGCATCAGGGCGTCAGAGCCCATGCCAAAGCGTCGTCGATCTCCACAAATTCAATACGAAAACAGAATGCAAAAGCACTTGTCTCAAAGGAGTGAGAAGTGCCTTATTGCCTTTTTAGGTGGATTAGCTCATATTTTGCACATGAAAAAATAATAATATTGAAGTTTAGTGTATAAACAATATTTTTTAAGTTATATCGAGTACTTTTTTGTTTCTATTATAAAGCTAAAGAGTTTGTTTTGTTTTAAATTTCATCTATTGCTTTCGTTTTGCTTCATTCTTTATTAAAATGGCATTTTTGTATGAAATAAACGTGTTTTTTTATGGATAGAGAGGCAGAAAAGCGAAATTTAGTAATATAATAAATATTAATAGTTTTTTCTCCAGAGGCGCTTTCTGTGAACCAAGGTATCTGGAAACAGTGGTTTCTATGAAAAAGTTTACGGCAAGAAGTGCTATCTATGAACAGAGATTTCTGTCAACAGTGCTTCCTATGTACCGAGATGTCTACAAACAATGTTTTCTAACAACAAAGTTTTCGGCGAAACGTGCTGCCTAGGAATAGAGATTTCTATTAACTGTGCTTTCTGTATATAGTCATATCGTACAAGCGTATTTCTGTATTGGGTTCCACGCTCCGTAAACCTTTCCTCTTTATAATATTAGTATAAGTAGATTATATTATTTCCAACCAGTTTTTTATCTGGGTAACTTTAAAAAACTGTTTATTTTAATTATCTCGACAGATACTTACATTTTACTACTACTAGCACAGGTAAAGAATGGGATTTAAATAAAAAAGGGTAGGTACCTAGTTTTTGTATTTGCCTCTCAATCAAGGCAAAGGCAGGGGGTTTCTCCCTTGCGTTAAACGGTGCATGACACCCAATATAATATTTTTAAAGTATACAAAGTTTGAGAGCATCCATAACTGTGTAGGTCCAATAAAACTCGAGATAGGTACATGTTTTGTATGTTTTAAAAATGTATTGGATGACTTTTCTTTAGGATGCTAGAAGTCATAATTCTAAAACTGGAAGAAATCCGAAAATTTCGAGGTTTTTCGAGCACGACGCAGTTTGCGCAGGTCTTTCGAAGCTGCAAATTTAGTTTTACACTGTTGGTATCTATCCTAAAAACATCTAAAAAAAATCAGTAAGTAGTGCAATTTTTTGCGACCTAACGCGATTTTTGTGTCTACGCCAAAAAATATCATTGGTCTATGGTAACTGGCCTTTAAAGTATAGTTGTAATAAAAAGTGATTTTATATTTAAACTAGCTGACCCCGCAAACGTCATTTTGCAAAAAAAAGTAGATTGTAGCCGACTCTCAGACCTACCCGATATGAACACAAAATTTCATACAAATCGGTCCAGCCGTTTCGGAGGAGTATAGTAACTAACACTGTGACACGAGAATTTTATATATTAGATAAAAACGTTATTTTGTTGTTTTCTGGTGAAACGTACCTATTAGTTTTTTTTTTAAATAACTATGGAGAAAATAGAGTCCCGTATCCCGGGATCCCGGTATTGGAAATTTTCTATGCGGTTTAATACCGGTATTGAAAAATTCCGGTATTCGAAACCCCTAGTAATGCTGAGGTGTGATCACTGAGAGTAATTGATACTCCCTCCCTGCCATGAGATGTTCAGGGTACGACCCGCCTGTCCATTACGGAGGTGGAAAACACATGATTGCGTTTTTGAGGGATTTGGTTTCAACGCGTTATCAGCATAATAGTAGCTGATATCAGTGAGAGCTGTAGAAAAAATAGCTTTAATATCCTCAAAGTTAGTAGCTTGACAAGTGCCAGGTCGTCTGCTTATAGAAAGCGGGTCATGTTCAGGCTTAGAGCATTAAACCAACTTTGGTTTAACGTTGGTTTAATGCTCTAAGTGTTCAGGCCAACCGATTGGTTGTTAGTGTATACATAAATATATTGAAAAGTAGCGGGGCCAATACGCTACCTTGAGGCAGTCCATTTTTTTGAACTCGCCGTGTACTTCTGTCTTCAAGAAGGTTCACCTGAAATCCTCGTTCGTGAGAACTTTAGATCCTCTGTCAGGTTGGTAGTCTTCCACAGCAAGCGTTTAATATTTACTGTGTCGTATGCTGACGACAAGTCCACGAATACTGCGTCAGTCTTTGACTGGCCAAGACGATGTCCGTTAGTGTGAATGGATCGCACACAAATTCACTGAAGGTTGAGGGGTTGTTTATTTTGGGAGTTCTGCCTTGGCATTTAGGACGAGTTGTTGAACAGCTTGATTAACCATTATTGTGCTAGGCGTATAAGGTAGTGGTGATTCGCTGGTGAGTTTGCGAAAAGTGGTCCACTCTTTTTTGCTATTATGAGTCATGTCTGTAGTAACCGTTTTCATCCATTTTTCTTGGCGTCGCTCGCAAATGAGTGAAAGCAGTTTTTCACCGGCTTCAACGGTCTCCTGAGAAAGGGTCATTCCTGTAGAGATATTGATGCTGTGTTTTGATGTTGGCGCTGTTGTTGATGTGGTGTCTTTAAAGGTTACCAGATTCCTGGGATTTGCTGGGGACGTATAATGTGTGACATCCGCGAGGGCTACATTTTCGGGATATTACTGAGCCTACGATTATTACACGGCCAACAAGAAGGTTAAAAAATTGCGAGATTTCATAAAAAAATCAATGCTGAATACATGAAAAGTTCAGTCTTTGTGTTTTTTGTAGTGCATTTTTAGTTTTTACCGATATGCGATGACCTTACTCTCATACGCTAAGGTAATAATATTTTTTTCGTATATTATCTAGCGGGAACAGCTCCAGCTGTCGTCAACGTCACGTCACGTCTCGAAAATTTTTAAAAAACATTTTTAAAACGAAGTTTCTAACGCGGCTTGCGTTAGGAGTTACCATAATCAGCCTATAATGTTCCCACTGCTGGGACACAAGCCTCCTCTCTTTTTGAGGGGGAGTGGGCCGTAATCTACCAAGCGGGCCCAGTGCGGTTTGGTAGATGTCACATGACTTCGAATGTCACTGGACGCGCGTGCATAGCATGTTGTCATCAGACTCATCACACATGACCAGAAGCTTTGCACACGTTTTTTTACATAATCAATGTACAGAGGCCAGCACATCAAGCTACCCCAATCGGTCAAATTTCTTTGATAGATTTTCAACTTTACTACAAAGGAATAAGGTTCATATTCAATTGGGAAATTTTGACAGATTGGGGTAGCTTGATGTGCTCGCCTCTGTACTTATTATAAATCTATACTAATATTATAAAGCTGAAGAGTTTTTTTGTTTGTTTGTTTGTTTGTTTGAACGCGCTAATCTCAGGAACTACTAATCCGATTTGAAAAACTCTTTCAGTGTTAGATAGCCCATTCATCGAGGAAGGCTATAGGCTATATATCATCACGCTAAAACCAATAGGAGCGGAGCACCAATGAAGAATGTTTCAAAATCGGGGGATTTTTTTCCTATTGAGAGCTTCCGCTGCGTGCGCTGCGTAAACGGTTAAAGTTTCGCAAAAATCATATATGACAGAATTGTTCCCCTTTAAAAGTTTAAAAAAAAAGTCCGCGACAGCATATGTCTATCTTTTTAAGGTTAGCTCACTATAACCTCTTTTATGCAAACCAAATTTGTTCTAAAATAATGCATTCTTTGCGAAGGTGTTTTTTTAAACATGGTATTAATCCTTATCCAAATAAATACGTTATTCATCACATGTATTTAATTTTGAACAAAATTGCCTCTGACATCATTTGATTTCAATGTATATCTTAGGAGATATCATAGTTTTAAAATAATACTAATAATAAAGCTGAAGAGTTTGTTGTTTGAAACACGGATTGAAAGCTCTAAATCTCTGGAAGTATTGGTCGCATATATAAAAATATTTTTGCGTTTGATAGCCCAGTTCTTGAGGAAGGCTATATTCTATTAAACTTGACGCTAGGACCCTTAAGAGTTGAGCAAAAAGAAGAAAAGTCTGAAGTTTTCGCCAAGCGAAAACGAAGTAATAGCGCAGGCTGGCGACACGTTGCGACGGGGTGGATCGGGGAAACAAAAAAAATTTTCGCGGACGAAGTCGCGGGCAGAAGCTAGTCTATACTAATATTATAAAGCTGAAGAGTTTGTTTGTTTGTTTGTTTGTTTGTTTGAACGCGCTAATCTCAGGAACTTCTGGTCCGATTTGAAAAAGTCTTTCAGTGTTAGATAGCCCATTCATCTAGGAAGGCTATATGCTATATATCATCACGCTAAAACCAATAGGAGCGGAGCGCCAATGAAGAATGTTTCAAAATCGGGGGATTTTTTTCCTATTGAGAGCTTCCGCTGCGTGCGCTGCGTAAACGGTTAAAGTTTCGCAAAAATCATATATGACAGAATTGTTCCCCTTTAAAAGCTTTAAAAAAAAGTCCGCGACATCATATGTCTATCTTTTAAGGTTAGCTCACTATAACCTCTTTTATGCTAACCAAATTTGTTCTAAAATACTGCATTCTTTGCGAAGGTGTTTTTTTAAACATGGTATTAATCCTTATCCAAATAAATACGTTATTCATCACATGTATTTAATTTTGAACAAAATTGCCTGTGACATCATTTGATTTCAATGTATATCTTAGGAGATATCATAGTTTTAAAATAATACTAATAATAAAGCTGAAGAGTTTGTTTGTTTGAAACACGGATTGAAAGCTCTAAATCTCTGGAAGTATTGGTCGCATATATAAAAATATTTTTGCGTTTGATAGCCCACTTCTTGAGGAAGGCTATATTCTATTAAACTTGACGCTAGGACCCTTAGGAGTTGAGCAAAAAGAAGAAAAGTCTGAAGTTTTCGCCAAGCGAAAACGAAGTAATAGCGCAGGCTGGCGACACGTTGCGACGGGGTGGATCGGGGAAACAAAAAAAATTTACGCGGACGAAGTCGCGAGCGGAAGCTAGTCTTCTAATATATAAAATTCTCGTGTCGCGGTGTTTGTGGTTAAACTCCTCCGAAACGGCTGGACCGATTTGTATGAAATTTTGTGTGCATATCGGGTAGGTCTGAGAATCGGCCAACATCTATTTTTCATACCTCTTTTTTTTTTTCTTGCAAAACGACGTTTTCGGGATCAGCAAGTTATATATGTAAAATTGTATATTATGTCCTAAAATGCGGTTTCCAAATACCTATTTGAATTATGTTTGTAAATATAATTAGCATTATGAGTAAGTATACTTACAATTTCGTAAGTTTTAAGGGCTTTTACATTAGGTACGACGACAGCAAAACTTAGGGCGAGGCCACAACACTGCATTGCGGCGTCGCATCGTAAAAATCTACGACGCTTTGTATTGAAGTGTGACGTTGTTTTTGCGATACGACGCCGCAACGCAGTGTTGTGGCCTCGCCCTTATATGCCATGTGAGTGTGACTCTAATGTTAGACAGTATCTATGAATCGTAACAATAATATGAACTTTAACCCATCATCGCTAATTCACTCAACCGGTTTGGGCACAAGGCACTTATATAGCTGAAATGATCACCAAGACGCTACCTACTTATCAAAAGCAATCAAGTAGGTAAATATCTTGATTTGGATCGTGAATTTGTCGATGTTTAATGTAGACTCAGCTGCTCTGCAGTTTTTGTGTTATTTGATATTTTTGAATATATTTAGGTACCTATTTAAAAATATATGTACCTAACTAGGGTTTTCAAAATTACGGAAATGTCAATTATGTAAATAATTAGTAATTACGCAACTTTTTTCCCCAATTCCGTAATTACGTAATTTTTCCTATGTTTTTTTAATCGATTATGATTTTTTGTAAATATTGTAGATAGAGTATCTACAATTTTTACAATTATCTTTTACTATCTCAAATTCAAGGAATTATAAAAATAAACACAATATTTACTTTAAAAAAAAATATTTATTCAAGAATCGTACGCACGGCACCAGTATAAGCTGACTTCTGATTGTACGAAAAACCTATACAATGCGAGGTCAGCTAAAACTGGAATTGATGTTTAGCCGTGCTTGCTTGCTTGAATGCTTGATGTGTAGCCGTGTGTACATCAGTTAAGTTAAACCATTGTTTTTCGTCTCGAATATAATCTTTCTTCTTGAAAATGTGATCTCATAAATGACAAGGCATATAAAGTTTTGTCACCCAGGGAACTTCTTAGTTTATTACAAAAATATCCGGCGGATGAAAAGGCTCGCTCGGCTTCAACACTTGTAGGCGTTATAACGCCGTTATCGAAAGCAAATAATTATACGCTGCAGTCAAAAAAATTTTGCGACCGCCGCCGCCAGCACTGTCATAAATGCACATTTCTCCCATAATAATGGAATGGAGATCTGTGTTTACTGTTGAATTTGGTTTATTTACAGTCACTTTGTTTATTTCTTTGTCTAACTGTTGTGCGATTGTCAACTCCTCGTCATCATCGTCACTGGTGGCAATTGCGTCCGATGCACTCGGTTGTGGTTGTGAATTTGTACTTTTTTGAGTAGAATTATATTTCAACCGTTCCAACAGTTCCACTATGTGTACATTCGTATATCATCCGACGATGGTTTCGTGAAATACAGAATATTTCACGAAACCATCGTCGGATGATATACGAATGGCAGCAGTTTTAAAAAAATCCTCATTGTTATGCAAAACACCGAATACATTTGTTCGCCTTTTCTTTATTCTCTTTCTAAGAGATGTCACTAGTTTTCCACTGAGATCGTTTGACCGAAGATCAAGTTTCTCTAGCATAAATCGAAGCGCAGCGCCGGCCGTCATTAAGTTTGAATCACGGCGACATAATGAGAAAACTGTAGTTTTTATTACATCCAAGCTGTAATGAATGTCGTGAAGGGCTTGGATCTCTTCGTCTGTAAATTTTGCATTTGATTTAAAATCTAATAAGCCTTAAAAACGCATGATTTTAATTTGAGAAATCGGCCTACCATGTCTGACAAGCTGTTCCATCGCGTTTTACAGTCTAGTATTAGGTCAATATTTTTACCATGTTCTTCTAAAATGTACCTACTTTTGCAACAAGTCGTTTTTCAAAGGGGAGTTTTTAAAAGATTTTATTAGATCTCTTAATTTTTAGGGTTCCGTAGTCAACAAGGAACCTTTATAGTTTCGCCATGTCCGTCTGTCGATCTGTCTGTCTATCCGCGGTTTAGCTCAAAAACTTTTGGTACTAGACCTTTTGGACTTTTGGTGGTTTGTGATTTGGCATGAGTATACACGGTAATGACGCCGAAAAAGTGATAAAATAAAATAAAAAACAATCATTTTTGGTACCTCCCCTACATGTAAAGTGGGAATGATATTTTTTTTCGTCCTTCCCATAGTGTGGGATATCGTCGGATACGTCTTTCAATAATTTATTTGGGGTTTGGGTAGACTGTTTTTTGATTAAGGAAACCGTTCGCGACTTATCAAGCTTTAAAGTACCAATTTTCGTTAAGTCAAGTGTCCCCCCCTTTTTTTTTTTTGTTCCGGGGTGGAAAATCCTCATGGATGTCCGCCGCCCTGGGGCGGGCGGCGGGGTCTGTCAGACTCTTACTGACTAAAAACCACCCCGGTGTTCCATCTCACACCTACGCCGGGGGTCGCGGGAACGTACGATCCTTCCGCAACCCCCGACTGGTGCCGGCCCGCCACTGCGGGCCTCCTCGGGTCAGGGGGGGGAGTGAGGTGTTTGACTCCCCCCGCGACGTCTAAGAGGGGCGCGCGTGGAACACTACGCGCCGCCACCTCGGGTCCTGATGTGTGGGGGGCGACGGACGTCCCCGAGTCCGTCGCCCCTGGACCCATTTAGGGGGGCTGGAAGAGGGCGTTATCCGCCCTCCGCCGACGCCCGGTGCGCCTGCTGCGGGCCGGGTGAGTGGACGAGATCTCCCTCTCCCTTTCCGCAGCCTCCTTCTGCGAGACGACTGTTTCGCAGAAGGAAACCACCGCGTCCCAGGACTCCTCGCTGCCGACCATCGACTCGACCACGGCCGGCAGCGACAGGTCACTGCCTACTTCTGAGATGAGGGCACGGCGTGGCTCCTCCCAAGCGGCACACTCTGCCAGCGTATGCCACGCCGTGTCCTCCCGGCAGTCGACGCAGTGGTGACACCGGGCGTCCGGCTCCCTGTTTATGCGACACAGGTACTTCCCGAAGCAACCATGCCCCGAGAGCACCTGCGTCACCCGAAACGACAGGGAGCCGTGCCTCCTCCCGAGCCATTGCTCGAGCACCGGCCGGACCGCCTCGATGGTGACGAGGCCGGCGGTAGGGCGTGAAAGCCTGTCCCGCCATTCCGCCACCAGGACCTCGCGGAGCTGAGACCGACGCAGCTCTATGTGTTGCTGCATCGGTTGCTCGCCCCGCGCCCTCGCTTCCTCGCGCCACCGATACAATGACGCGAGTACTTTCGCCTCCAGGTCCCAGGGCGGGGATCCGGCCAGTACGCAAGCCGCCTCGTAGGAGATCGTGCGATACCCCCGGACGACTCTGACGGCCATCGCTCTCTGCGGCCTCCGCAAAACGGCGATGCTACCGGCCGTCAGGTCAGTCGCCCAGATCGGGGCCCCATACAGGGCCATCGATCGCACGATCCCTACGTAGAGCCGCCTACAGGCGGCGCTCGGGCCCCCCAGATTGGGAAGCAGCGTTGAGAGCGCGCCAGCCGCGCCCAGCAACTTGGGCGCCAGCCGTCGGAAGTGGGGCTCAAAGTCCCACCGGCTGTCGAGCACCAATCCCAGGTACTTCATGGTAGACTCGACAGCGATCCGAGCCCCCCCGACCACGATGTGTAGGCCGGGCGGCGGCGCCCGTCGGGGGCCATGAAACACCATGGCCTCGGACTTGCTGAGGGCCACCTCCAAGCCCAGGCGACGTATGCGGCTCACCACCTGTGACACCGCAGCCGTCGCCAGCAACGCTGCCTCCCTGTGCGAGCTCCCCCGGGCCGTGACCAGCGTGTCGTCAGCATAACACGTCAGGTCCACCCCCGGTTGGAGCTCGCCCCTCAGCACCCAGTCGTACCCGATGTTCCACAGGAGCGGGCCTAGGACCGAGCCCTGCGGAACACCGCACGACATGCGGTGCTGGTTTGCGCCATCACGTCCCACGTAGGTGACACACCTCTCCGACAGATAAGCCCCAACGATGTTGCGGAGGTAGGGAGGCACACGATGATACCGCAGTGCCTCCCGAATACAACTCCAGGGCAGGGTGTTGAAGGCGTTGGTGATGTCCAAGGACACCGCCAACATCACCCCGCCCCGGGACACCGCATCCTCCGCCAGGACTCTCACCCGCGACACAGCGTGAATGGTGGAGCGCCCATGCCGAAAACCGAACTGGCTGCCGTCCAGGTCCGGTCCCTCTCCGCACAAGTGGCCGACGAGGCGGGCTGCGATTACTCGCTCAAACAGCTTACCCACCTCGTCTAGCAGCACTATGGGCCGGTACGCGGACGGCGAGTCCGCAGGGCGCCCCGCCTTCCTGAGCAGGACCAGACGACCAGATTTCCACAAAGTGGGAAACTGGCCCCGCTCAAGGCACGCTGTGTAGAGTCCTCTCAGTTGGGGCTCAAGTTCCTTCAGAGCGAGGGCTAACACGCAGCCGTGGATCCCGTCGGGCCCCGGAGCCACGTTCTTGGCCCGGAGCCGCATCACGGCTGCCCCCATCTCTGCCTGTGTCACCTCTGGGACGCTGATGGCGTTCTCCTCTGTAGACTCTGCGGCCGTGGGCAAAGCCATCGGCGGTGGAGTATGCTCCGCTCTTGCCGGGAAGAGGGCTGCCACCACCTCCTCCAGCAGCTCGGGTTGGAGACTCTCCGTAAGTGGGGGCGCCGCAGCCCGAAGTTTCCCTCGGACCGCGCGATAAGGGCGCCCCCACGGATCCCCGTCTAGAGTCTCCAACATCTCCTCCCTGGCTCGCGTCCTCGCCTCGCCGATGGCCAGCCACAGAGTCTCCTTCGCCGCGCGGTACACCTCATACAGCGCGGCTTCTTCGTCAGGGACCCGACGACGTCTCCTCCGGTATCGGGTGTACTGGCGCCTGACCGCCACGCACGCGACGCGCAACTGCGCGATCCCGGCGGTCCACCAGTACACCTGGCGCCTTGCTGACTGTGCGTGGACCCGGGGCATTGACGCGTCGCTTATTTGCGTCATCGCCCCGCGGAACCACAGCGCCTCCTGCTCGACGTCGACGGGTCCGTCCGTTGCCGACTCCCGGACCCAGGCCTGGACAATAGCGGCCTCCTCGAGAAGCTCCCTGTCGATGCGCTTACGCGCCCAGCGCGGACCGTCCGTTCGCGGGGCCGGTGAACCGCGGCCGCCGGCGGTCTGGGCGGAGACGTCGAAACGGATGTATCGGTGATCCGACAACGTCTCCACCTCCAAGGCGACACGCCAGTCGCGGACACGGCTCGCGACAGCGGGGCTAGCGAACGAGACGTCCACTATAGATCCGCCCCGCTGCCGCACGCACGTGTGCACCGAGCCCCGATTTAGGACGGTCAAGCCAGTCGTGACCGCCCACTCCTCCAGCACCTCACCCCTAGCATCGGTCACAGGGGATCCCCACGCCACAGACTTGGCGTTGAGATCCCCCAGCAACAGCACCGGGCGAGGGTGGAGTCGGCCCACGACGGCACCCAACTCGACAAGGAACCTCTCGAAGTCGGCGAGACTCTTATTGGGCGAAAAATACGCCCCAACCGTGCCAATGCCGTCCGCGAGGGCGGCCACCCAGCCGTGACCTCGGGACGGGTTGACAAGAGCCCCGCCAATGATGGCCACCAAACCGTCTAGGTCTCCCACCCAGTTATCCCTAGGGGGGACAAAATACGGTTCGGCGACCACAGCCACGTGAATCGACCACTCTGCCATGCTCTGGAGCAAGAGATCCTGAGCTCTAGCAGAGTGGTTGATATTGCCCTGGAGGAAATGGTAGAGCGCCATTATGCGCAATCCATTCCCTCCGCACCATTCCTAGGCCGGGAGTCGGCCGAAGGGCAGCCAGGCTGAGGGGGGGGTAAAGAGCCCCCGGCAGCCTTGGCACCCCTTCTCTTCCCTTTCTGGGCGGGCGCGCCACAGGCCTTTCCGCCCGCTCTGTGCCCAGCGGGCCTCCCTGCAGCTGTACAGAGGCTGCAGTTTGGCGCCGCGGAGCACTGGGCCGCCTTGTGACCGGCCTGACCGCAGCGATAGCACTGTTCGCTGCGGTCTATTTCGGAGGTGCACCGTGCCCTGACATGCCCAATGTCGAGGCAACGGTAGCACCGCAAGGCCCTGGGTTGCAGCGGCTTCACCCTCGCTGCCACCCACCCCACCAACAGACGCCCAGCGTCGGCGACTTTGTTCGCCGCCGCCACCGGGCACCGCACCCAGATCGCGCCGAGCCCGGAAGCATCGACGCGGATCTCGCCCGTCCGCACGTCCTCGGGCGGACATCCTCCGGCTCGGGCGACGGCCGCCACGACCTCAGCCGGAGTCGTCGAGTCGTCCAGTCCGTCGACGCGCAGTTCAGCAGTCTTTATCGGCCTGGACACCCGAACGTCCTCCGGGTTGAGGACCTCCCTCAGCTTGGCGGCCAGAACGTCCGCCTTTTCGCCGCTAGAGGCACCCGACACCTCAAGCAGTCGCGCCCCCGTAATCGCCGGTCTCATTCTGAGGCCGGACGGTATGCCAAGGTCGGGGAACGCGACTTTGGCTTTCGCCTCCATAAGGACCGCCTTATAGGAGATGCCCCTTTCTACGGCTCCGGGCTGCAGCGTAATCACTACAGCCGCGGAGCGTGGGGCTCTGACCCTAGGCGGCCCCTGAGCCTTCGTGGGTGCCGATGCCGGCGCTCCAGTGGGTACCGGTGGCTGCGGCGCCGTCTTCTTCTTCTTACGGCGGCCTCTCTTGACGACCGTCGTCCAGGTATCAGCGGTGGACTCGGTCGCGGTCGCCGAGGGTGCGGTCGCCGAGGGTGCGGTCGCCGGGGGTGCGGTCGGTGGGGGTGCAGCCGTTCGGGGCCCCTTCGCAGGCTTTTTGGCCCCCTTGGCCTTCCCGGTTGCGGCTACCGGGCCCGGTTTAGCGGGCTCCTCTTTCCGCCTATCCGCAGCGAGCGGCGGCCGGAGAGTCTCCGCCGGGAGTAGCCTCGACTCCAGGCCCTGCAGACGGGCATTTACCATACCCCCACACTGCAGCATGCAGATGCGAACGATCTTCTCGATCTCCGCATCCGCAGGTGTGAGGGCAGGGGTCGACGATGGGGCCGACGGTGGTGGGGCTGCGACGGGAGCAGAACCGGTGGCCGCAGGACGCCTCTGCTGCCATTCCGCCCTCTGCGCGACAAGCTCCCGCTTGAGGTCCTCCAGCTCGGATCTGAGACGGCCATTCTCCTCCCACAGCTTCGCCGTCTCCTCCGAGCTTGTGCGATTAAGAAGGACCTCGACTGCCTCCTTTATCCCTTCAGCCGCCTCCTTTAGAGCGCGCGTGAACGTGCCCTTCAGGCTGCCAGATTTAGTAGCAACCTTCAGAACGACGTCCACGCCGTCCAAAACTTGGCGGCTGAGCGCCACCGCTGACAGGCTCTCCCCGGCAGACGCCTGAGCAGAGCGTCGCTCTCGGGCCTGTCGAGCCATCTCGCTGACCTCGTCAGCCGCCACCGCCTTCCGCTGCGCCCGCTTCGCGGCATTCGCCTCCGCCTTGTTGCTTTGCAGCAGCAGCGGGGACGCAGCAGAGTCTTCACTCGGGTCCCCAGCGGTCCCGTCACTCTCCGCGCTCTCTAGGCGCACCGGTGTCGGCGTAGAGGGCCGCAAAAAGCGACCTCGTGAGTCGCGGTCCGGCAAACGAGCGGAAGCTCCGCCCGCCACCGCACGACCTCGCCCCCTCTGTGAGGTTGCAATTTTTGCAGCCGACAGGTCCTCCTCGCTAGAGGAGAGCCCCATCGACCCCAAATCCTCACTGTGTGGGCGCTTCCTCAAAAATTCGGGGTTGCGCCCGCGCGTGTCCTGATCGGACAGTTGGTCCTCTCCAGGACCTGAGCCTCCTCGGCTCTTGTTGCCATCAATGACGGCAAGCGGTGCTTTTTCTGCGTCGCACAGTCGCTCCAGGCTAACCCGGAGCTCCTTTTCTTGCGACGCAGGTTGACGAAGGTCGGCGGTGGTCTGCCGGCCCACGAGACTAGTGGTGCCCCCCCCAGATACGATGGGGCTGCCTTCCGAAGAAGGGCGGGATTGACCCTCCTTGTGTAGGAGGGTACCCGCCTGGGGAGAATTTTTCTCATTAGTCTGTACCATTTTCCTTGTTCCTTTTTAAGGGTGAGGTCCCTTTTCGCCGCGCTAACGACCGGATCCCCTCCGGCCATTCATCCCCTCGGCACGCTAGACCTTGGGATTGGGGTAATTTTTTAGAGAGGTTGTCTTCCTCGCGGCCCAGACCTCAGTGGCCTGGACCCCCGGTCCAGAACTCAGGATTACGGGGTGGCCGACGGCTGGGCAGAACCAACCGCCGCCCCGGCGTCCCCACGCTGCCGCCGGATGCCGGACAGACGCAGCGCGGGCATGGGACACCTTCTACCACCCACGCTCGTGGGTGCAGCGGCGCAAAACCGCCCCTTCCCAGCCCACGCCCACTCACCTTCCTCTGTAAGCAGAGGGGGAGTAGACGTATGACTCCATCTATAGCCAGGTTCCCTTCACCGACCATCAAAGATGATCGGTGATTGGAACCATGACCCTTCCCCGTGTGTTGAAGATTAGCCGCCAACCCCAATTGTCCCCCAGAACCTGATGGGCAATTGGAACCGACGTTGCCCAGGGTGCGCCACGAGGAGGCTCTTCAACATGCACCCCAAGTGTCCCCCCCTCTGCCAACTAAACGGTTGTAGTTAGAAATCAAATGTCACAGCAGTAGTACCTATATAGGTACTATAACGAAGTTTAAAGGAAAACTATCACACTCAAGTGGGCTTTACAAGTTTACGAGTAATAGTCGACCAACTTAAATTTTCAGTTGCGATATATGAGAGTGGGAGAACATGATTTTCAACTACAATGTTAAGTTTGTTCTTGGGACAAATTCATTCCAACTACGGAACTCTTCATTGTGCGTGGTCCTACATGCACTTGGCCCGTTTTTTTTATAGTACCTTTGTATAAAAACTCCGATTCTGGAACTCTGGTCGATTCTACAATTAACGCATCCTCATCTTCTTCAATTTGTTCTGCTTCTTCAGCGCCGGTATTTGAGACATCCTCCTGGAATTCAGGTTCTGGAGATTTTTGTGTTTTATATAAAACATCCAGGACTGCTAGTTGTATCCCATGAGCCAAGCACAATTGGTGGTGGCCGTCAAAATGTCTACCCATTTTGACCATTACATTGCTCCATCTGTTGTGAAAGCAATTATGTCGTCTTCCACACTAAACCGAAATCACTCAAATGCTGCTGTAATAATTGAGTGCCTACTTTTCAGCTGGCATGGATCCCTGTATCCGTACAAGTCACAAATTTTTATATTTGGCCACATCAAAGTCTTTATTGTGGATATGTATATTCATTCATCAAACGTGATTGTAAATCTTTTATTTTCAGACTTCATAATTTTCTATTGATTTTTCAATTTGTTTTTTTGTGTTATCACACTGTTCTAGAATTATCTGTATTATAGTCGTAGAAGATTTCGGCACATCGTAGCCAGAGTTTTTAAAAAGATATCTCAGATCTTCTGAAGTACAAAATGTGCTCAATGGTATCCCATCCAATGCAGCCATTCTGGCCATTCGAACCTCCATATTTGAAAAATAATCAGTGAGTTTAATTTTCTTTTGTGAAGGTTCTTTCGTACGTTTTCGTGTTTGAATTTGACCATTATTAGAGGTTGATGTACTCGGCCTTTGCGACTCCTGCTCTTGCGCCATCTCTCCGATATGCTTGGCACACATGCGAGTGTGTAACGCTCCAGTTGCGCCACCAGGAGTTTTCAAATTTTTTACGTTTAGGTACAAAATACCCAGTAAAATTCTCGTGTGATCATAACTTGAAAAAAAAAAAAAAGTGTAAAAAGTCGTAACACGCTCAGAAAATTTATAAGACAACTAGCTGACCCCGCAAACGTCGTTTTACAAAAAAAAAACAAAATTGATAGTAGCCGATTCTCAGACCTACTGAATATGCATATAAAATTTCATAAAAATCGGTCAAGCCGTTTCGGAGGAGTATGGTAACTAACACTGTGTTACGAGAATTTTATATATTAGATAGATTATTCACAGTGGACATAACGTTAGACGCAACGCCTAGACGAGTTTAACTTGCTTCTTCAGCCGCTTGAACTAGCTCTCTATAAAAATGTTAAGTCCTCATAAGTACTAGTTTTTTTTTTTATTCGTGATGATATATCGATGTGCGAAGTCGTTAAATCAACATTCCTATAATTAGGCAAAAGAAAAATCATCTGTACGATGGAATGCTAAAATAATGTCAATCTATGTTGAGGTTCTTCTGAATTCTGCCCCACATACTTTTGTTAAACAGGTATCATCGCAGGATGTTACGTTATTAATTATTTGTTTCTCATGAATATCTTTCTCTTTGTTTTCAGAGGTAGCGTTCCTTAAAAGTGCGCCATTACTATCTGATATGATAATCGAAGCATTAGATAATGCCGACAATGCACACAATACAGTTAAAGTATTCCTCACGAGGGTCCTCGCTATCGCGTCGCAGAAAGAGTTACATTTCGCCAAAATGTTCGCTAAGCAGGGAGACAGAATGCGCGCAGGCTTTAAAGCGATCTGTGCACCAAACACCAACCCCAGCATAAGAGTAGCCTATATGGAAGTAGCATTAAACATCGTTACTCACAACTCAGGCATAGCTTGGATCCTAGAAACAGGCGTATGGAAAGAAATACTTAGTCTATGCAAAGAGAAATCAACTGTTTTTGTTGTACGCCAAATATACAAGTTCATGTCAGAATTTCTATGGAAACTCAACGATTTTGGTGATGCTGTTAATATCAGAATAATAGTCAATCACTTAATACAACCCATCAGTAAATACGATTTCATTAATATTCAAACACTAACGAGTGAAGAAGAAGAAGAAATATGTCAGGCGGTAGAACCTACGATACAGATACTACTTTCTACTGTAAGCAAGGAATGTCGCATTGAGAACACAACTTTACTTCTAGGTATACTAATCAAGGAATTCTCACTAATTTCCTATCTATACATAGCGTTCGAGCGGATACGAACAGACGAGTTGTCTTTGGCATTTTTGAAATTAATGTATTGGTTGACACTCGCAAAAGTTTTTCAGGGAAAACCGATGTTGCCCGGAACACTTTACGCTGCCGAAGATTTCCTTGAAGTAGCAGCTTTCAGTTTTAATGCCATTCAATCGGTTGTACAGCGTCGCAGTGCCACATTGGTTCTAGACTTTTGTTCTGCTTGTAATATCATATGGAATACGTTGTGCAAAGATAAGGAACCTGGAATATACAAAGAAGATGATCAGAAGCGAATTAAAATGAAAAACCAAATGTTGTTTGTTTTTTTAGTGCCTGTTTTGGTTTTTGTTACTTATGGGAAGCCTAAATCAGCTCTGACTGATGCAAGAATCCATGATTATATAGAGAGGCTTTTGAACCTCTCCTGCGAGTATACAGCGAAGGCTGCTTATGCTCTGAGAGATTTGACTGGAGAATTGGACACATTGGCAGTAATTCTTCAATGTGTTAAGAAACTGATCCATTTGAAGGATCATTTGAATGATGAGCAATCAAATCTAGTTTTTCAAGCCTTGTTTTACGTACTGCAAGAGTACAATCCGCTAGATATAAACGGAGACCCAAAATTGGAACATTTCGAAGATGGTGAAGAGAAGAACCTTGTGATGACGTATGTGATGGACAACGTGCTGTCCTTGGTCACACATCGGAATATTAATTGGCACGAGAGTGTGGAAATCATGTGTTTGTACAACATTGTTATTAACAATTTGGAAAGATCAAATTTGAGTTGCAAGGTTAGTTGAGAATAACTTTTATTTATTGACTTTTTGAACCCCTTGAACATTTGAGTTTTCCTCGCTCTAATTTGCCTCTCGTCCTTCTTATACTAGAATTCTAAGTAAAAGTAAGTACCCTTTTCTTTTACAGTTTGTGATAGTATCCTTAAAAGTAATAGGGTTGACAGTGAAGAAGTTCCTGCAGCCAAATCTGAGTTTACTGGTAGATGCTCAGCCGGGCGGCTCGATCCACGACTTAGGCAAGCTCATATACAGGAAGATGCAGGACCGACATTGGGAGATAAGGGACACTGCCTTGGAGTTATTGCACATATGCACTGAAATCGCGTTTATAAGTATGTGGTATTTCATATTTTAGTAGTTTTGCCAATTCTGAACTGTGTTATTGTAAACTTAGTCGATAATTTTTCATTATTTTGAGAGATGTGTTTCCTTATATAGATTGTGCAATCCACGAAGACGCGCCCCAGTTTTTTCCTAATGCTTACAGCACAAGTGTGCAACATTCCGCTAGTGTTTTAGTTTTGTTGATACTCACTAATTATTAGTGGGTAATTAGTGTGTATCGAAAAAACTAAAACACTAGTGGATTTAACTAGCGATAACAACTAGCGATTCGGAAGAAGAGTGGGGCGCGTCTTCGTGGATTGCACTATCTATAGTTGACTTCAACAATATACCATACTAGTTTGCCATTTTTAAATAATGCACTTAACCCAAACGGCCTCTCTCTTATGGAATTCTCTGAAAGCTATCACTTTGTAAGTACTGACAGACCCTGTTTTATTGTTTTTCAGAGTTCCCACCATTCCAAAAGCAGATTTTAGAGAACAACCTCATTAACGTCGCAGCAACGATCGCCTTCAACGACTACGAGTCTTACGTGCAAGTATCGGCACTCAAGTGCATCGGTGCGGCCAGCCGGATCAACGTGGTGTGGGAGCAACTGATCGCAGAGTATCCTGATATACAGGTACACAGAAATGATTATTGATAAATGGGGCTATCGTTTATGTGCTCACCAGTTGGCGCCACTGGCGAGTAAGGTCCTGTCAGTACTTTAATTTGATATGGTTTGAATATGTATATATACCCATAACTTCATATAATGTTTAATTTTTCACATTTTAAAACTTCAAATTAATATTTATATTACAATGTTCCTAAAATTGGCAAGCGTGAGGCAGAGAAATATCCTTCCTCCAAGTGCTACCGAATTAGATTCTAAGTTACTACTTAAAATCTTAAGCCATAGTTAATCAGTATGCATAATCTTTACAAGAATTATGAAAAATTTGTAAAAATCTGCGATAAAAATCCCATAAGCAGTGAATGTTTAGTGACATTGACATTTCTTAACCTTACTCTCTACTAGCGCCTCTGATCGCGAAAACAAGCGTGATAGCCCTCATTAAAAAGCGTACTTAGTATTTTGTAGTTACATCTGTAATTTTTCCTTTTCCTAGTGTCGATTACTCTACATTTTACGCAACAACGAAGAAGGCATTGTCAGAAAAGAAGCGTGTAACGTCCTCTGCAACTTATACCAGAACATGAAGCTGTGTCCGGGCTTTACACAGACCTTGTACGAGCACATGGCTTCTTCTGCCCTCGCCGACTTCCACTGGGAGGTGCAGATCAGTGCCCTTAATTTCTGGAAGCGTGTCTACTACTCCCTGCTCAACGGACAAGGTATGCTTGACGGCAACTTCCCCCCAGTTACATTCTCTAGGGAAACTCGAAAGATAGTCACGTTAAACGAAGCAGAAATACAGAAGAGACTGATCAAAATTCTAGACGAACTATCAGCCATTGGATGCCTCACCGTCTTCGTTACATTACTTCACGACGAAACTGAAGTATGCATAATGGATGCTACCCTAAACATAGCACAGGAATTGTACGATATTCTCAAAAGATATAACGTTCCAGAGTTATTGAGACCAAAAGAGGGAGAAATAACTAGCATAGAAGAACTACTCCTAGGTCATATTAAGGAGGAAAAAGTAGAAACAGATGATAATGTGGAGATGATGGACATGCAGAACTCTGAGAATGTTATCGAAGATATACTAAACGCAGACGATGTAAACTTACTGGCAAGAATATACGAAAGACACATGACATTACAAAGTACCAAGACGCAGGATACCTCCGCACCTGTAAAACCAAAGATAAAACTACTGAGATTCGCATCGCCTTACTTATTTACTAATTACATCAAAAATACAGACTTCAAGCAGATTATTGAAGATAAAAGAAAATGGAACGATGGCATTAGAAGCTTTTCGTCCCTTCTGGATGATGTTCTCGGCATATATGAAGTGAATCAAGAAGCCAATTCTTTAGATTGTTATTAGTGGTAACATGTAAACTTTGTTACTGTTAGTAAGGTTGAGATTATATTTTCTTTATAATCATTGTTTTTTTTTTATTAAAAATTAACAACATAAATAATACACATCAAAATAATAAGATCATTTTGAAACTTAAATTAAATCCGTACTCTCCGTGCTTCAATCTAAAACTTATACATCTAAAATTTCATCTAGCAACATGTCTAAACTATTATAAACTTCAGAATTCCATTTCGTTTTGTCTTTTATGATTGAGCGGAAATCCGTTCCTTTAAATATTTCTAGAAACTTATTTGGATGTATCATTTCTTTTCGTGGAATGTTCAATCTGTAATCTTCTTCCATTTCACTGGATTTCGTTTGAAAATAACTGTCATGTAGATCTATGATGAGCTGACTTTGATCCATATTTAATATACTATCTATAACTTTATCCCGTGTATCCGTATTACTTGTGAAAGTCAAATCCATTGCCATTTCTTCGTCATTTTCTTCAACCTTTGCTTCCATTTGATAACTTATAGCGTTATCTTTAATTATTTCGAATTTATATTGATCTAGTATTTCTATCAGTTCTGTAGCCATGCAGTAGGCTAGTTCCATAATTTCTATATTGTATACTTCATTCATACATTCGTAAATTACCGTTAAGCAACCTATAGAAGATAGATTGTGCATTATTGAAGTGAGTTGTCGTAGAATTTCTTTGTCATTTAACGATATTATCTTCCTCTTTTCCTTTGAGAACGTGACGGATGGGAACTTTCCATCGAGCATTCCCCTGTAGCTCAGTTGACTATTTATCTCGTGTTTCCAGAAATGTAATGCCGCCATCTGTACCTCCCAATGTAGGTCGTCCAACGCAGCAGCCATCATTACTTCGTATAACGTAGCTTGGAAGTTTGGTGTGACCTTTTGGTTCGTGTAGACTTTCGTCAGGACTTTCGCTGCTTCTTTCCGCACCATTCCTTCCGGATTGTTTCTTAGTAGAAAGACGAGTTGCAACTGAAATTTAAAACCGTTTTTTAAATTAGTTACAATGAGAAGTGTTTTCTCGTCATTTAGGTAATTGAAGTTAAATAATTTCGTACATATTTCGAAACTCCAGGTTCTCATATCTATATTTAGTCACTTTTTGTCCTTTGATGATGGATCGGGATACCTACAGCCAAGATGCAGCCTTCAAGGTACCTACATACAACGAAGTAAGTAGGTTCTCGCTCGAAACAGAGAACAATAAAGGAGTTTATACGTGGGAGACGATAAGTATTCTTCACAAAAACTCACATAAATTTGAGGGTTGTGGACAAGCACCTCCTTCCATATGCTCTCGATCTTCGTCGCAGCTGCCAGGCACCTGAGAGCGGTGCTCTGCGCGTAGTACTCCGGATCAGTCAGCGCCGCCTTCGCAGCAAAGATCATCAAGCTGTTCTCGCTGATCACCTTTTGTAGAGGTATGTATTCTAGAAAAAAAAATATGGATTTTGTTTAGGATTGCATAAAATGCTGTATCCATGTATCGTGTGCTCAGAATCTCCTTTGGGAGAACATCTTTTAACGTATTTGGCTGCGATCCTGTGTTTTTGCCTGTCTTCGAGAGGGAGTGGGCTCATAATCTACCACGCGGGCCCAGTGCATCTACCCAACCGGGTATATGTCACATACCTTCGAATTTTTGGTTCTAGCGACATGCCGGTTTCCTCACGATGTTTTCGTTCACCGTTTTAAGAACAGTGGTGATGAAATAATTTACACATAGTAAAGCGTATGCCTGGGTATGAAACTCACGATTGATCCAACTCGTAAGTCGGGGCTGTTACCGCTGGACCACCACATCACTAGACATAACCTTTCCAATATTTATGCACGTAAGCAGCCGAAACTGCTAGAGCTCTTGTTTTTGTTAGTAGTACCTAGTTTTTGTTGAGTGGTTTGTCTAGGTTGCTGTTTCTTTTGGGTTGGTTTTACTCGTTAAATAATTGGTGAAAACATACTCATAATTAAGTGCTGGTCAAAAATTCTGTTGACTTACGCCACAACACGGTCCTCTCGGTCATCTTTTGCGTTTAGTACCCTCACAACTATTCCTTTACCCAGAGTTCTAGATTCAGCATAATTAAAAAGATGGCTATATCCATATTAACTTATTATTTGTTCCAAAAGGTGGACTAGTGGTTGCGGGATAACATGAGTCGGGATATTAAATAGATATAACATTCAAACCATGGTATTTTTTACGTGGTTTCGTTTGTAAATGAAACTTGCATTTTCACCGTTATCCACCTATTATGGCTATACAGGATGTCCCTAGAAGTATGGATCAAATCGAATAGGGGCGTGGGCAAGGTCATTTCCAAACTCTTTAACCCTGAGAATATCGGTGAATTTTTTTACGGTTCATAAGTGACCATTAAAAAAACTCAGGGCTATGAATTTTTAGATAGCTGTACTTACCTAATAGTTTTTTATGATTTTTTCTTAGATCACTATGCGAAGTGCGAAGTATGGATCAAATCGAATAGGGTCACGCCACGCCCCGGTAAGGTCATTTCCAAACTTAAGGTGATTGCGCAGTGATTACCGCGAAATTCAAATTTTCTTACGTTTTTTGCAATTAGCAGGTCAGTGTCAGGTTGTATCTTGATCAAAATATGATTTGCGACTATAACAGGTACTTATTCACAGAATTATAGTCATTAATACATCTTCCTAAGTTAGATTTTTACCACAAGAAGAAATCTAGTGAAAAGTGTTTATGGTACAAATCTCACTTATAAAGATGTATGAATGTTTCTTATGATTATAATTCTGTAAGTACGTACCTGTTATAGTCGCGAATCAAATTTTGTTCAAGATACAACCTGACACTGACCTGAAAATTGCAAAAAACGTAAGAAAATTTGAATTTCGCGTTCTACCACTTCCCATTCACCTTAAACGCCATAATAATCATTACACATGATATTTAAGCACCATAATAAATTGTTTTCGAATCTTTTTCCAAGCTAGGCATTTGCTCATGATATTTTTACAGGAAACAAACTACTTCTGGGTGGTTTATAAAAAAATCCGAGTCGGGGTGCCCTAAAGTCCCGATTGCATCCAGTTTCTCTTGATATAACAACCGTTACACACCCAATGTCGATGGCAAATGATGTTATGCCATATGATAATTATGGCACGTGATAATTAGGACATGTGTGATGATTAGGGCTTACATTGATTATGACAAATGATTTTATGGTAAGTGGCTTCGTGGGAAACAAAGCTTCTAGCACGTGACTAATATAGCAAATAAGAGTAGGGCAAATGAATATTACGTCATATAATATTATGGCTGTTGACTATTATGGCAAATGATATTAGTGCAAATAAATTACGGGCAAATGGCGGTATACCGTCCCGAATCCCGCCCGACTGAGAGGCCAACTTGGGATTCTCTTCATCCATTCACATAGCGTTTTCTGCGTTTTTGTTGACTTCTGTGTTTCGTTCACCTGGTTTTTGAAAGGCTTATCAACAGCACCCTAATTGTGTAACACAATATCATGAATCATTTTGAAGGATATTGCTAATCCATTGCTTCATATATTCGAAAAATGTGTCTGCTCAACAACGTAAATAACGCAATGAATGTTGTTGAACTGTCAAAATTAAACCCATTGTTACTGATGATGCAGCTAAAAACCAGTATTTTACATAGAACGATTCCCTATCTGACCTCCACAACCTAGTTTCTGGGTAATACGATACCCCTTGGTAAGACTGGTTGTCGACTGTCAAAGATCCACGAATGACAGCCGGGACCAACGGCTTAACGTGCTTTCCGTGGCACGCAGGGGTCTTGGTATGTGAAGATGGTCACCCATCCACGGACCAACCGCGACAAGCGTAGCTTAACCTATTCGATCGACCCGTGCGGCTGTTTTACTTAGCCACAAGCCCCTCCTTATTTCCCTGACACCGTGTATGTTTCGAAATTGTCTTGCTTGGTCTCTCAGAAATATGATGACGGATTTGACTCATTAGTTTGAAAAGACGAGTCGTGGATAGAATATATGTAATTATTTCATACTCACTAATAAAAGATATATCCGTACAACTCAGCAGCAGGTTCAACGCGGAGTCCCTTACTTCCCAGTCCTCGTGGTGCATGTACATCTTCATCACAGCCCCTATGACTGTCAGGGTGCTCTCCTGCCGACTCTCCACCAGCAGCGTCATGTTCGGAGACAGGAACTTCTTCATGCACAGGTCTATCAGATCCAACACTTGGACTATTTGCTGGAATTGAAGATACAATTTGTGGATATTTATCAGTTTTCTGATCATTGTTGTTATTGTCAATATAGCTGCACAGTGCGTGATGGGTGTGGTGACATGTCGCGAGAGCTCAGTCATTTGCCCGCTGACGAGTGTCAACACCCCTTCCGCAGCGCGCACCTACCTCAGGCACCGTCTTAGTTAAACGGTAGGCCTGTAGTTGTTAGTAGTTGGATTGGAATTGGATCATTTAGGGTGATTAACATATTTTTTTCGATTTCGTATATTTAATAGATGTTAATACACAGTACATTTAATCAAATTTGAACACCGTACTCAAATACACGAGGGACACGCTGTCGGCGGCAGCCACTGACGCGTCGTCGATTGTCACCGACGCGCATAGACGCTTGCAGTTGCCTCTGTCGTTGCGTGTCGTTCATGTATATATGCACACTAAGGAATCGTACAATTAATTTTGATGCATTATAACATGAGTAAACATGTTTATACTGCGGTCACTTTTACATATTCTTTACCACCAAGAGATTACATTATTCCAATGTGTGTATGTCGCTGACCTGTTAAATTATAGGTATTTACCTATATTAATAAATATCCTATTTACCTTTGTATTCAAGATATCCTGTTTCAGTAAATTCATCAGTCCCTCTTGAAGGCTGGCGATCTCGACGTTCTCGTACCAAAATATTTTGTGTTCCTTTAGTAACATTCGAATCGCGTCCAGTACCAATGATAACAGTTTCACGTCGTTCGGGCACTTTATAGGGCTCTCGGTTAGAATCAGTCCCCCAGCGCCATCCGACAATATATAAATATCCAAAATGTGGAAGAGGCTCTGAAAGTACAGACCTGCTTGTGCTGCGGTTAGACGCTCCTTCAATCTAAATAGTTCTCTAATCGTTGCAATGGCAACTGCTGTTAAATCATTCGCTTCTAACAGTATCCTGTATGTATAAGAAGCAGTGAAGATGTGCTCTGTCAAAGTTTTTCCGATCTTCGTGAGAAGCTTATCCATAAATTCGTGTTTCTCTTCCGGCGTACGCCCAGGCTTATTCTCAAATGCATAAATCAGCAGTGGCTCCATTAAATACACTATGAACTGATTGGACAACTCTAATTTCTGTCCATTCCTCTCAAATGTTAGCGGTAAGGGTAATTTATCTTTGTTAGTCTTCTCGAAGTTTGACCAGAATATGTTACACTTTATAGAGAAATCTGTAACAGCTTGGATATCTCCTTTCTTGATGCAACGCAATATACTGTTATGATAGAAAACAACCATTTCATTACAAAACTCGTCTACTCTACCATTGAACAACAGATGCCTAGTAGAAGAGTAGTAAAATCTAAGGCATATCTCATTGACAAGGCCAAGCAAACAAGGGTACCTCGTTGATTTCGCAATTAACAGTAATGGGGGCTCTATTAAAAAATACCGCAAAAGAGACACTACGTGGTTAACAGGTACATTTTCCATCTCGGTTAAAATATTTAGTAGCGCATACATGTGCGAACCAATTTTTTCGGCAAAAGCTTTGTCCATTTCATGATCTATAACTTTTACGGTGAGATATTCGCTCGTTATGATAGGTTTCACGACGTACTCCAACACTTGCGTCAGTTCTACTTCCATTTTATATTCGTTTAGCTCTCTTATTAGTTTTGATATGAATTTGTAGGCTTCTTTAGCAATTGGGATGGCTTCCCGGTGGGTGTCCGGATGAAGTATATATTCCCACACTTTATGTTCTACAAGTAATTTCAATCCGGAAAGGTGTGTTATGTGCACCGTTGCAAACTTTATACAAGCCAAGTGAAGTCCACGGCTCTTTGTCTTCGTCCGCAACGTGTTAAGAATGCAATTTTTGAAGGCTTGACCTTGTAAAGAAGCATGCATTTGCATTTTGGTGAATTGAAGCTCATTGTTGAAGAGTATCGTGATGATTTCAATAAAGAAAATTTTGACCGACGTCGAAGCATTTTTTAGGTTTGCGACCGAATCAAATATGAGATCGGAGAAGCAGGGGTTTTCTAGGAGACATTTACCAGGACCTGGAACATACAAAATGCACTTTAGAAAGATCGCGTTGACTTTTTCACCTAGCCTACCCTAACCTCTTCTATAATGTGTGCCTAGTGCCTACTATTTCACTGCAGCTTGGCTCCACAAGGGTGGGATGAACATTGAGATTATTTTGCAATTCTCATGTCACAGTTGAAACTTGGATATCACCATCTATTAGGCGGAAATCAAACGTGTCCAGAATCCAGATGGCTTGACCGGTAGGTTGAATGGGTACCTATCTAATAGTCGGTATAAGATATGTAAGTGTTCAATATCTTTAAGCATTGTGGTCCCATAAAAATTTGGTCAAGTTCTGATGAGAGGTTTTTCAGTTAGCTTCAATAATACGTATTTTTTTCCACTTATTGAACTTGTTGATGATGATGATAATTTCCTATGACTGTTACTTAGCAATTAAAGGTATAGGAATTTGTGTGGGGTAGGTACCTACAGACACAATCAAGCTACCCGAAACTGTCAAATTCTTCCAATCAGCTATGAACCTTAAATGCTTAAGACTATGCCGACCGCACAGTGGCGCCCTCATCGTTTGTTTGGTTATTTCATACAATTTAGAATGAAAATGCAGAAAATAAGCACGTTAAGTTGTGCTTCACAAGATTATATATAATATATAACGGATAACAGTGGCCACTATATTCCGTTTTAAGGATTATAATAAAACTAAATAATATAAAACTACCGCGTCTATTATTAATAACAACGTATAATCTTGTGAAGCACAACTTAACATGCTTATTTTCTGCATTTTCATTCTAAATTGTATGAAATAACCGAAAACACGATGAGGGCGCCACTGTGCGGTCGGCATAGTCATAAATAATAAAGTTGAAAATTCGCCCCTACGATGATCCACTGACCTAACCTTTTTTATGGTTACATAATGAAATTTATTCTAAAATAATGCATTATTTGTGAAGGTGTTTTTATAAACATGATTAATCCTTATCCAAACATATACCTACGTTAATCACAAATATTTAATTAATTTTGAACAAAATTGTCCTTGAGATCGTTTGATTTCAATGAATATACTTAATAGTAAGTTTTAAAATAATATCACGGCAACACATCAAGCTATAGATTTCGAGCACCCTAATTGCGTAACACACTATTACTCTCAATTTGAATCATTTTGAAGCATATTGGTAATCCATTGCTCTATATATTCGAAAAGTGTGTCTGGTGAACAACGTAAATAACACAATGAATGTTGTTGAACTGTCAAAATAAAACCCATTGCTACTGATAGTGTGTTACGCAATTACCCTGCAGTTTTAGCTGACCTCGCATTGTACCTATAGGTTTTTCGTACAATCAGAAGTCAGCTTATACTGATTATGATACCTACTGATTGTGTAGAACTTGAGCAAAAAGAAAAAAAAAGTCAGAGGTTTTCGCTGAGCGAAAACGAAGTAGTAGCGCAGGCAGGCGATGCGATGCGACGGGGTGGGTTGGGGGAACAAAAAAATTCACGCGGACAAAGTCGCGGGCAGAAGCTAGTCTACAACAATATAGATATTATTATGAGAAATTACATATTTATAAGATGAAGTTTGACCGTACCGTTTGTTACAATATAGAGATAACATTAAAACACAGTCTAAAACATTATGTAGGTACTCACTATTATCACTACAATCTTCCAAAAAATTCAACAGTTTCTCAGTTGTGTTCTCGTTCAACACCACTTTCCCTTCAAAAATGTATTCCACAAGCAATTTGAACTTTTTCAAGTAGTTGCTCACGTCCATCTTCTGAGTAGATAATAATGATTAAGTACTTAGGTACTGGCACTATTTTGTCCCCACTACGATTACGTTTTTATCAACATTTATAGATTTGATAACGCACCACAACACTGTCGCCTCACAAATGAAGTTTTTTCACACGAAATTGAATACACCAACACTCAATAGTAATCAACAAGTTGGGATAACATGTCAATTTTATTTTTATTAGATTAAAATACTTTACAATCACTTTGTAAATCATTAAGTCATAGGTGCCATTCGCAAGTTTTAAGGGCGAACTAGGAAACATTATAACTTGTTTCTCGAAGTGAGCAAAGGCCAATCGAAATTCGTATTGTATAATTATGGTAATTACGTTTTTTCACTGTCCGTCCGTCTCTTCACGTGTTTTATAATAAGTGATGTTTTTTATCAAACCAATACAGTGCGTACCTAAGTATTTATGAGTCTATAGTTATATAAAGCTATATTCGGACATGTTTGTATAATATTTGCATTGTGTTCACATCACCACATAACTGTCTTTCTTGTGTTGTATTTTGAAAATGCTGTTATACCGGGCCAATTTAAATTAGCAGACGAAACTTTCTAAGTTTCTATATGTGATGGGTAGGTATCGTTACCTAGGGGCTGTTCATTTATTATGTAAGACGATTTGAGGGGGAGGGGGTCCAAACAAGTCTTATTTTTTCTTACCTGGGGGTGGGATGGGAGGGGTCTAGATCGTTCTTACGTAGGATCACAAGTACCTAGCAAAATTGATAAGTTTTAAAATAAAAAATCTGCTTTTTCTTTGACATTTTGGTAGATACCGATCTTACGTAAGATTGAAAGGGGCGGAGGGGGTTCATCCAAGTCTTATTTTTTCTTACTTAGGGGGAGGGGGGGTCAGAAAGTGGTAAAAATTGTCTTACGTAACTAATACATAAACAGCCCCATAATGAAGAAAAAAAGAAAGATTTTCTAAACTCATAATTTTCTAGTTACTGCACTCAGAATACAGAACAAACCAGAAACCGCCAACGCGCTTCAGACTGAAGCAACTAAAACCACTCTTAACTAGAGTGGTATGACGTTCCTGCGATTAGTCGCTCTTTTGCGCGTGGCGTGTCGTGAGTCGTGACATATTGACGAGTATCAATTTTAATTTTATAATGCCGTCTTGTGTTGTTCCTACGTGTAAAAATGCGGGTGGAATTACAAAGAATCAGCCGGTCGATTCTGTAAAAATCTCACCGTGATAACTTAGGTGAAGTGAGCATGAAGTGAGCTTTCAATAGGGGTAATCCCTAACATCAGGTGGAGTGACAGCTCACTTCACCTAAGTTTTCACGGTGAGATTTTTACAGAATAGCACTACAGGATGGGATCACATTTCATCTGTAAATAGTGACTTTAAAAGTATATTTATTTAATTATTGAATTTGTTCTAATAATGTGATCGACTTAGAAAATGACGCGTCCATTTTGTGAGTGTTGCCATTTATGCCGAAAATTTTACCCACTTTTTTATTTATTGCGGGTACTATTTTCGTCCATTATCGAACCTTTGTCATTTTAATTTCCCTGCTGACGAACAGAGAAAATCGGACTGGATGAAAATTATACAAAGAGCACGGTTAGATGAAACGGATAAAACTCTTCAAATCAGTTCAGTCTAAAAGACAGTATTATAAAAAGCTAAACCAGCAAAAGGGAACGTAATAAAACCTTTACTTACCTTATTGAACCTGTGTTTTATTTATAGTGCATAGTAGGTGTAACTAACATTGAATACCTCTTTAGTCATTAGATTATATAGTAACTGCATGAAATGTGTGAATAATAGTTGAGTAGTTGTGTATACCGCTAGTTTACTACCCTATTCCCATAAAACCGTATATATTTTTTAGCAAATACCTTTTCTCTACTGTTATAAGATTACCTCAAAAACAAGGAAATTGCTCCAGGGCTAGCAACATTACGCGGGTGGGAAGTGGGGTTGGCGGGGGACAGACGTAATGTTTTTGGACACAATACGGGATATGCAACTATCATTGAATGTGGTTTCTGGTTTGTTCTGTATTCTGAGTTACTGCACTACCAGCGGCCTATATCTTACGATATGCATAATATGATAGTCATGATAATCTATACATATAATAAATCTGTAGAAAAGTCATTTTTGTACATTGAAGAAATTGAAACAAAAAATAGCCAGCGTGTGAAAAGATAAGTAACAGAACCCATTTCCATCATTTTTGAAATTTTTGTCTGTTTGTCTGTTTGTTTGTGCGCACATCACGTAAAATCTACGAATTCAATGCTGACAATGTTTATATACAAAAATTATACGCAACTTGAGGTTTAACTTAGTTTTTGTTTCATCGAAATCGGTTCACTCTATCAAAAGATATGATTAATTTAGTGAGTTCAAGAAGTAAAATATTACGTTACGCAATTAAGTATAGTACTTGCAACGACATCTTAAGACTAAAAATAGAACTAATGTTGATAGTTGAAATCTAAATCCGATAGATGGCGTTGTGCAAATGACGTCATTTTCTGAATCGCGGTGTTAAGATTTTCCGCGCGAGGATGACGTCCACCGTGTTTACTAGGCAAATTGGGTTTCGTTAGGTGTCTTAAAAGTTCTTGCGTGTGTCGTAAAAGTTCTTTGGTTGCTTGGTTTATCGATTTTCTAAATTGGTCGAAAAAAAAGTATTTGCTTATCTTATTGGTTTCGTTTGGTCAACTTTGGTCATTGGTTTGAAGTACGAAGTAAAGATTGTATTTGATTTACTTCGTAGTTTGAATCCAATAGTGCCAATCGTTATACAGTAAGTTAGTGTTGCCAATTCGTTGAGTCACGACCACGAACAGACGATACGTTGTCACACTAGACTGTTCGACGCACCGTTCTTTTAAGTTTGTAGGCTATTCAGTCATAAGTGTTGTTAGTTTTGTTTATTGCTTTAATTTTCCTTGAAAATGCCTCAAAGAAAAAAAACTAACCTTTCGCTGCGTAGCCGAAATGCGAAAAGGATGAGACTTTGTAGGTCTCAGGAATCGGAAGAAGATCGTGAAGCACGGTTATCTGCTAACCGAGAGCACATCGCTCTTTCACGTGAATCGGAAACGTTCACCGAAAGGGAGTCACGTTTAAGTTCACAAAGAACACGGACCGCGACTTTGCGGTCTCAAGAGAGTATCCAGGAACGCGAAGACCGGCTGTCTGCTGATCGGGAGCGCCACTCTCTCTCACGTGAGTCAGAGACATTCACAGAAAGGGAGTCGCGCTTAAGTTCGCAAAGAACTCGGACCGCGACTTTGCGTTCTCAAGAGAATATCCAGGAACGCGAAGTTCGGCTGTCTGCTGATCGGGAGCGCCAGTCTCTCTCACGCGAGTCAGAGACTTTCACAGAAAGGGAGTCGCGCTTAAGTTCGCAAAGAACTCGGACCGCGACTTTGCGTTCTCAAGAGAATATCCAGGAACGCGAAGTTCGGCTGTCTGCTGATCGGGAGCGCCAGTCTCTCTCACGCGAGTCAGAGACTTTCACAGAAAGGGAGTCGCGCTTAAGTTCGCAAAGAACTCGGACCGCGACTTTGCGTTCTCAAGAGAGTATCGAGGAACGCCAAGCACGTCTGTCATCTGACCGAGAGCGACACGCTCTCTCGCGCGAGTCTGAATCTCTCTCCCAAAGAGAAGAACGATTACAAATAGCTAGACATAACTATGTAGGTGTACAAAGAAACAATGAAAGTTATCTTGCATCTGAAAGGGAAAGAATAGATGAACTAAGACGAGCAGAAACAGCAGAACAACGTCAATCTCGCCTAGAAATAGAACGAGCTCGATACCATATGAATAGAGAAACAAATAGCGGAGCTGATGAGTCCATGGAAAATGACGATGCAAATATTTTATTACCTTGGGACAATAGGGAAAAATCAGGGTTCACATATTCGTCTAGAATTAATTATGCTGGCTTTACTTTCGTGGGTGACATGAGAGAAATTTGTAATTTTTGTCATGCTTTGAAATGGAGGAAAGAGACAGATGGAATGTGCTGCTCAAATGGAAAAATTGTTCTTCCAAATTTCCAAGATCCACCACACTTACTTAAAAGTCTCCTGAATGGCGATCATCCCCAGTCGAACCGTTTTTTGGATAATATTCGTTTATATAACAGTGCTTTCCAAATGACTTCCTTTGGGGCAAAACAAATAACGGAAGGACCGTTCATGCCAACCTTCAAAGTACAAGGTCAAGTTTATCACCTTATTGGATCTTTGCTGCCAGAAAATGAACCCAAATTTCTCCAAATTTATTTTGTATCCGATTACACGCAACAGCTCTATGTTAGAAATCACAATTTTCCCCAGCTCAATGCTGAGCTTTTGGGTCAACTTCAAGAATTGCTGCATCACGTTAACCAGTACGTTCGTGAATTCAAAGCTGCATTGGAGTCAATTCCACAAGGCAGCAATGATTTCAAAATTGTTATAAGTGCCGATAGACGTCCTGTGGGTGAACACCGTGGAAGACACAATGCACCCGTCGCAGATGAAGTTGCAGTTGTTTTAGTCGACCAGGAGTGTGAGAGACGTGATATCGTGTTGCGTACACGCGACGATCGCCTTCAACGCATTTTGGAAACCCACCGAGCTTACGACGCCCTGCAATATCCACTAATTTATTGTCATGGTGAAGATGGGTACAATTTTGGGCTGTACCAAGTGAACCCTACTACGAGAGTCACTAATTATCAAAAAAAAATATCTGCTCAACAATACTATTCCTACCTTTTACAAATAAGGCAAAACAGTTTCGTATATTTGCAACGATTTCGTGGTTTGTTCAGCCAATTTATTGTGGACATGTACGCAAAAATAGAAACTGAACGTTTAGTGTATATTCGCACTAACCAGCGACGGTTACGCGCTGAAGAATAAGTGCACTTGCGGGACGCCATGCAATCAGATAATAACGTCGAAAACTTGGGTCGATTGGTTATTTTGCCATCCAGTTTCACAGGCGGTCCGCGGTATATGCACGAACGAACGCAAGATGCTTTTTGTTACGTCCGTAAATACGGCCGGCCGGACCTTTTTATAACATTTACAACAAATCCAAAGTGGACGGAGATTTGCCAGGCACTTCTCACAGGACAGGCGTCATACGACAGACATGACATTATTGCTAGGATTTTTCATTTAAAACTCAAAGTCTTGATTAATCTACTTACAAAGGAGAAAGTTTTCGGTTCAACTCTTTGTTTTATGTATAGCGTCGAGTGGCAAAAGCGTGGTTTACCCCACGCGCACATTCTTCTGTGGCTGGAAGAAAAAATTCGTCCCTATGCTATAGACAGTGTCATAAGTGCAGAATTTCCGGACTATAATGCAGATCCGATTTTGCATGACATAGTAAAAACACATATGGTTCACGGGCCATGTGGCCTCTTAAACAGGGAATCACCGTGCATGAAAGATGGTCAATGCTCAAAAAAATACCCCAGAGCACTGAAAGAACTAACTATGGCTGGGGAAAATGGGTATCCGCAATACCGGCGAAGATCACCGTCACAAGGTGGTTTCACAGCTACTGTCAGATTCCGTGGACAAGAAATAATTCTAAATAATAGTTGGGTGGTACCGTATTCTCCAGTTTTGTCAAACGCTTTTCAAGCACACATTAATGTTGAAATTTGTAATAGCGTCGAATCTATAAAATATATATGTAAATATGTTAATAAAGGTAGTGATCAAGCCATGATAGCACTAAGAAATAACAACCAATTTGATGAAGTGACAAGGTATCAATCTGGCCGATACATAAGCTCTTCGGAGGCAGTTTGGCGCATTTTGAGTTTCCCTATTCATGAAAGGTATCCGCCAGTCATCCATCTTGACGTGCACCTGGAAGGCGGGCAGCGAGTTTACTTTCAGCCAGAAAATGTGGCAGAAAGAATGAACAACCCAAGACAAACCACCTTGCTCGCATTCTTTCGCCTTTGCGAAAGAGACAATTTCGCTAAGTCTCTGTTGTACAATGAAGTGCCACATTATTATACTTATAACAAGCAGCAAGGTGTTTTTAATCGCAGGAGACGTGGAACTGCTGTAGAAGGCGAGTCCGGCATTTTTAAAGAACACGTGATTGGAAGAGTATACACGGTGCACCCAAATAATGCAGAGTGTTATTATTTACGCCTTCTTCTTCACACAGTGCGAGGACCTACTTCTTTTGCTGAGCTCCGCAAAGTGGACGATATAGAATATCCCACATTTCAAGCTGCTTGCCGCGCACGGCATTTATTAGATGGCGATCAGCATTGGGATGATGCTTTAGCCGAAGCATGCGTCAGTGATAGTCCACATCGTTTGCGCCATTTATTTGCCATTTTGTTGACATTTTGTGGCCTATCGGACGCTGGGCAGTTGTGGCAAAAATATAAAGACGCGTTTGCCGAAGATTTTTTGAGACAGCAAAATATAAATAGTGAAACTTCTGACCAAGTACGTGAAAGCTGCCATAATAGGGCTTTGCTGGCTATACAAGATATAGTTACAAGTATAGGAGGGAACCCCCTCAGTCAATACGGCTTGCCGACACCGACAGTTGGTGGGGAACGAATTAATAGGGAGTATACATCTGAAATAAATTACAACCCCGAAGAGTTAGCAGAAATATTGCGAAATGGCTGTTCAAATTTGACGTCAGAACAACGTCAAATCTTTGATAGAGTATGCTGTAGTGTAGAACATTCATTAGGAGAAATGCTGTTTTTAGATGCACCTGGTGGAACAGGTAAAACTTTCCTCACTAAAGTTATCTTGGCTCAAATAAGGAGCCAAAACAAAATTGCCCTTGCCGTCGCTTCCTCAGGAATAGCTGCCACTTTATTACCAGGAGGAAAAACTGCACATACAACATTTAAAATACCAATCGACTTGGACCGCACAGAAAACCCTGTTTGCAACGTGTCTCGCAATAGTGATAAAGCAAGGGTTTTACGCGATTGCGCCCTTATCGTTTGGGACGAGTGTACGATGGCAAATCGTAAAGCTGTGGAAGCTGTAGATAGAACGTTGCGAGATATAAGACAAAATGACCGACCGATGGGAGGCTTAACGGTGCTATTCTGTGGAGACTTCAGGCAGACACTCCCTATAATACCCAGAGGAACGAGGGCCGATGAAATACACACATCAAAAGTGTCTAGGGATCAACATATATTTTTGCAATAACTTTTCTCCTGATTGATATTAATTAAAATTTTCTTTAAGGATTCATCAAATAAAGTGTTTTCGTTTGTCACAGTAACGATAAACCAAGTCACCTTTGCATTAATAAAGAAATTTGCCATTTTCCTAATAAAGGGATTTTTGACATTTGAACCACTAACACAAAAGTTCGAAAAAAAGACTGAAATAACAGTTTTCTCTAAAATTTTATTGGGTAACTTAAACAATTAATAATCCGTGTTTCTACCGCGAACACTAACAACACAAGAACATCGGTTTGGCATACTCAAAATGAGTTCATCCAAATCACGCTGTGGAATGGCCGCCCATGTTCGTTGCAACAACAAAAAAAGGTCTTCTTGCGACTGGATACCCTCCATATTCGGCAGAGCTCTTCTCTGTAGCATATCCCATGCATGCTCAATCGGGTTCAAGTCTGGCGACTGAGCAGGCCAGGGCAGGACATTGATGTTAGCTGCGGCGAGAGTCTGTCTTACAACTCTTGCGGTGTGCGGTCGTGCATTATCATGCATTAACTGAAATAAGGGACCGATTTGCACTTGTAGAGGAACGATGACGTCTGATACAATCGTCTCAGCATAAATTTGAGCGTTGAGGTTGCCTCTGATCCAAATCAACTCAGTTCTTCCGCCGATCCAAATACCCGCCCATACCATGATGGTTCCACCACTATAAGGATGGACTTCCTGGCAGGATTTTAATCGCTGTTGGCGTCCAGGGGTTCTCCAGTGTCGTATACGTCTTGTATCCGGTCTCATACCAAAACGAGACTCATCAGAAAAGCACACGAAACGCCATTGTTCTTCTGCCCAATTTCTGTGTTCAAGAGCCCATTGATATCGAATCCTACGATTGTGCATTGCTATAGGTGGTACCCGTAGCGGTCTTCGGGAATGAAGGTTCACTTCATGCAAGCGGTTTCTGACTGTTTGGTCGCTAATTAAGTTCCCTGAAGAGTGATGAAGCCTCACGGCTAACATCATGGCGGTTATTGTTGGAGCTCTTCGAGTTAAGATTTGAATGTATCGGTCTTGTCTCCGTGTGGTGCAGCGATACCGTCCTCCATGGCGCTCAGCCACGGTACCAGTGCTTCGGTAACGTGTCCAAAGTCGACTGATAACACTCTGACTTGTATTCAGAGCTAAAGCCACAGTACGTTGCCGGAAACCAGCTTCTATCATTCCCACGGCTCTGAGCATTTCTTCCCTGCTTAAATGACGTCGCCGCTCCATAATAACGTTGGTTTTAATCAGTAGTAGGGAAACAGTAGCACTAATAATGTCTTCAATGCGTTGTATGTTTTTATAGGGAAAATATTGACAGCTGATTTTCATCTTTTACTCGAATTTGATTCACAGTTCCTGATTCAAATTATGAAATGCACCAAAAAGGATCCATATAAATTTATAAAATCATAAATTTATTACAAAGCCACATCTCAATCTCAAGAAATCCGCATAAAAATGCTTGATCCCTAGACACTTTTGATGTGTGTAGGTGCCTGTTTAAAGAGCTCTATTTTATGGCGTAGTGTCATATTAACTAATTTGAGCTTTAATATGCGAGCATATTTGGGAGGTGACGCAAACGCGCAGGTTTTCTCAAATTTACTACTTCAAATTGGTAACGGCACATACCCGACTCAAGAAGGAGGTAAAGTAACTTTAGTCGAAAGCCTGTGTTCTTCTGTTGCCTCACAGCAGGAACTCATTTCCTCTGTATACGGAGATCCATCAGAGATCTCGAACCATGACGCTGCTTGGCTATGCCAACGAGCTATTTTGGCACCTCGCAACGACCAAGCAGCAGCAATAAATTCTCAAATATTGGTACATGTTTCTGGAGAAAGTAGGGAATATTTATCTATTAACACGGTTTTAGAAGAAGGAGATGCCACCCACTATCCAGTAGAGTTTTTAGACTCTCTAAATACACCAGGTCTTCCAGCACACAAAATTTATTTAAAAGTCGGAGTACCAATCATTCTACTCAGAAATTTAAGCCCACCAAAACTATGCAATGGAACTCGGTTGAGAGTAACAAATCTCCAACGAAATGTCATCGAAGCCGAAATCTTAACAGGTTGCGGCTCCGGTGATGTTGTTTTCATTCCCAGGATACCCATTATCCCCAATAATTTTCCGTTTACTTTCAAACGTGTGCAATTTCCTGTAAGCCTCTGTTACGCTATGACTATTAATAAAGCCCAAGGCCAGACGTTATCCGTTGCGGGTGTAGACCTTACTTTTGATTGTTTTTCACACGGCCAACTCTATGTTTCTCTATCACGTGTTAGCAACCCAAACAACCTTTTTGTATATGCTCCGGGTAATTCCACCGCTAACATAGTATATAGAGAAGCATTAACGTAATCAACTATACCAAAGTCAGGACTCTTATCTAAATCATCAAAAAGGTGATATACTCTTATCTAAACGACGTTGTTTTGTTCTCGACAACCACGCGAACGAAGTCGCGGGCACAGCTAGTATATGAATATAATTAAATAGGTACCTACATAATATAGATGATTGCATGCAGCTGAGATGAGTATGTTAAGAGGGATGTGTGGTGTTACACGAATGGATAGAATAAGAAATGAGTTAAAGAGTACGTAAGAGGAAGTGTGAAAGTGGCACCGGTAACTGAAAAGCTGCGTAGAAATCGGTTGTCATGGTATGGTCATGCCTGCATGCGATACGGCGGAATGAGGCAAAGTCGTGAAGAAAGTTTTGAGTCTGAATGTAGATGGTTACTCGTATAAGAGTAGAGTAAGACTAAAGAAACGATGGATGGACTGTGTGAATTGCTATTGATGATATGGTAAGAAACGCGGTGACTACCAAGATGACGAATTGACAACTAATCGAGAAGTATGGAAGAAAAATACACCTTGCGCTGACTCCAAATAAATTGGGATAAGGACTCAGCACCCTAATTGCGTAAAACACTATCAATCGGAATCTGAATCATTTTGAAGCAAATTGCTAATACATTGCTTCATAAGTTCGAAAAATTTGGTTGCTCAACACATAAATAACGCAATGAATGCTGTTGAACTGTCAAAATGAAACCGATTCCCATTGATAGTGTGTTACGCAATTGCCCCGCAGGAGAATGATGATGACGACATAATGTAGGTAAGTAAATAGTATTTACACATTACTTGAGGAATTAAGTCCCGTATTACAGAACGTCACTCAATACTCAAGCATTACTTAAAACTAGTTTCAACCAATCAAATGGCTTGAATCTAGTTTTAAGTAATGCTTGATTATTAAGTGACGTTCTGTAATACGGGCCTAAGAGTTCAGACAACTTAATAATTTACTTTCGCAAACGCAACTTCTACCTAGCTACTTAGACACATACAATACTTCAGATACCTATCTACTGCGTTAGGAAACTGCAATCTAAACGTAGGTACCTAGGGGAGTTGTGCTTAAGATGACATACTTTTAATTCAACTCAAAGATTTTAAATAAAATAAAGTCATGTGAAATCAGAATTTGGCGTATATTAATAAATGTTTCATAATCAACGAAATTAAAACACTTTTGGAACAATCAACATAACATAAAATTATAAAACAAACATAAATCGTACTTAGGTCGATGCGTGTAAGATGACATATCAGTAGTATAAAATGACATAATATGTCATCTTAGACTTAAATGGTATGTCATCTTTAACAATATTAATTTTGAGGGCAAAGTTCGCAGATAAAACTTTTCTTTTTTGCAGGTATGCCTGCGCATAGTGTATGACACCAATTAGAGCAAAGTTGACACTTCACCCAATGTTCTTTTGGCCTAGATTGGCTAAATAGCTCATTGCAATAAATGCAAGCTGGATCATCGTTTTCCTCGTCCTCATTAGCGTAAGGATCCTCGAGGTCCTCGTCATCATCCTGAACTGGCTTCGTCTGCTTTTGAACTCGTGTGGATGTAGATTTTTTAGGTGCAGGCTGGGGTTCCACATTCTCATTGTCAAAAATAACACGCTTCGTTTGCTTTTGTTTTTTAAGAGATTGGCGATTTTCCTTTTCTTTTTTCTTCTGTACTGCTGCTTTTATATCACTCATAAATGGACTAGCTGTGAAAACCTGCGCTCCACCGACTTTTCTGTTAGCCCTGGATTTTCCTGTTGAAGCAGCTTTTGGTAGTGGTGAAATTTCTTTAAGTATGCACTTTGTTGTGAATAATATTTCAGTTTGCGAAAGTGGATGTCCAGTTAAAATTTGATTGCTACCCGACATTTGTTCTTTATCCTCTTCACAGATTTTTTCTGGAACAGCTTCGATGCCTATCTGTTCTTGCCCAACAGCATCGTCACCTCTCTGCTCTTGACCAACAACTTCGTCGTCTATTTGAACTTCATTTTCTATCTGTCCTTGTTCAACAGCTTCATTATCTAACAGTTCTTGTTCAACAACTTTATCGCCTACCTGACTTTGCTCTCCGTATATTAATAAATGCGTAGCAACATTTGGTACCAAAATTGTTGGGGATGAGTGACGACTTTCAACGTCTCTGGAAGTGTCACATGTTTCAAAATTTATTTGCTCGTATGAGTTAGCAGTTGCTACCGCCATTAATTGTTCGTCAATATCAGTAGATTCTGAGGAATCGCACTCTTCATAATTTACTTGGGGTTGTGATGAACTACTTGCCACCGGCTCTTCGTCGTTAATCAATTCATTTTCGGTAACTGCGCTAGGTAAATACAGGTCTTCTGGAAAAATGTGTGGGTTAAAGGGATAAATTCCAGATTTCTCAAAACCACTCGTTATATTTCTAACAGAGGCTGCAATTTCATAGGCTCTTCCAAAAAGTTGAGCAACTTGGTACAGGCCTATGGTTCTGCCAGGATGGTTCTTCATCCAGGTTGACATCTCGCGGTCATAATATGCCTGAAGTGGACCAAAAAATGATAAATCAGTTGGTTGCATTCGATGAGTGCAATGGGGAGGAAAACAGAGCATTATCACGCCGTTGGCCTTAGCAAATTCAAGTGCATCCAGATTTTTGTGACTGGAATGACCGTCAAGAATTAGCAAAACCTTGTTTGCTAAAGAAGCATTCACAAAAGCAACAAAATGGCGCATCCACTTAAAAAATAAATCACCGGTCATGTACCCAGAGGGGTGGCACAGCTCTAAACTGCCTGGTGGAGTACCGTCAAAGTATTCGGCCTTGTAGTTTTTCCTGGGGATAATTAGTGCTGGTGGAACGTAATTTCCGATAGCATTAGCACAGGCAACAACTGTGAAATGTTCACCACGTTCAGCACTAGTAACAGCACCGACTTGTTTTTTCCCTTTGGATGCAAACACTTTTGGTGGCTTTTGAACAGTGTTGAGTCCAGACTCGTCCATATTGTAAATTCTATGTGCTTGAATCTCATTATCAGTCACTGCTTTTTCCAAAAGGGAAAAAAAAATCATTACTTGAGGTTTATTGAATGCCCTTGCTCTTGCAGCTGACGTTGGCTCTGGAGCTCTGAGAGAGATATTAGGATTACGTTCTCTAAAACCTTTCAGCCAATCCCAGCCAGCTATTTTTTTATTCTTATCAAATCTGTGATCCAGTCCCAATTTTTCCGCAAATTCAAAAGCTAATTTTCTTATTTCGGTTGTATTAAATCCAAAAAGTCGACTTTCGAACTCGAGCATGTGATCTACCAGCGTTTTTTCCATATCTGCGTTAAAAGTTGGTTTAAAACGACCAAGATTTACTGGAGTTCTATAATAATGGCGACGAAGAGTTGCTTGTGGTACATTAAAATGTTTCGATGCTAAAAGCCAACCCATCTTATTCTCCTTTACTGCTTTAATGGCCTCATTCATGTCTTCTTGTGACCAACTCTTCCGCGTCGATTTTCGTTTATAATTGCCAGGCATCCTATACAGAAAGCAAAAAAATTAAGTACCTATCTTCATCATCTGTATGTTTATTTTATAAGGGTAAGATGACATAATATGCCATCTTACACCCACGTGCCGTATGTCATCTTACCAAATGGGTAATGCAAGTTTTATTTAGCTATCATCAAAAAATCTTTTAGGTTAGAATACGCCTTTATAAATATTTGAGCCATAAAATAATCCTAGTTTATAATTTAAATTAGTTAAACTAAAAGATTCTTACCTTATGTGTATTTTCACCACTAAACGAAATCGTGATCAAATATTTTTTTGTATTAAAATTACGAAAACATTCACTACTTAACAATCCGCGTGTACATTCCGCCATATTGAACTTTAAAACTAGCGACACCTACCGGTACTATCTAAAACGTCACGCGTTCACCCTTAGCGCCAGTATTTAAATCGATATTGATAGTGTGTCAACTTATCTGACTATGTCATCTTAAGCACACCTCCCCTAAGTGTTTTTATGTTAGTCATGATAATATTATTATCTTGGGCCAATTTATATGATAAATAAACCGGTCAAGAGTGAGTCGGACACGCGCTCCGAGGGTTCTGTACCATCATGTTTTTAAATTTTCATCGGCGAGGCCTATAATCGTCACTGCGGTGTAAAATATTTCAGTTTTAGGTCAGCGCCATCTCTTGACCGATAGTGAAACTAATATAATTTTTGATTATTTCTAAAAGTGTGCTTTAGAAAGACATCGTTTTATTTTTCTGTACTCTTTACATAAACTTTTGTCACATAGAATGATTTCAGATTTTTCTCTATGCTAACTTCAGAGATAAGGGGAGGAACCGGTAAGTATTTTTTTTTAATTTTTCATGACAAGTCGAAAACTATGTGCAAACTGCGCTCTTCCTTAAGATACCCCACATGCCCTAGTAGCCCCACTTCGAATTTTTCACATGCACTTTCAGAACCTGTAGCAAAAAAAAAAAAAATTCTTTCTGATTTGCAAAATAGTTGGGCAAACGGGGCAAACTTCATCAAAATACCTTCCAATAAACAATAGGTAGGTTGACGGGGTAACTGCTCGGGCAATAAAGACAGGCATTTGAGTACCTATGCCAGTATCTGTCTACAATTGGGAAGGTCAGGGTCACTATATTACAAGCGTTCTATCGAAATTAGTAAAAAAATATCGCTACTTACCTTTGAATTTATGGGTCAAATGGATTTCAAAACGAACGAAAGTAATGGAATTAAAATTCAATTCAAACCAAACAAAACTCAAAAATTTTAGGAATAACACGTTTCCCTTTTGTCCCAGTCGTCCCCGCCCCGTCGGTCCCCCCCCCCCCCCCACTGGGCACTTTTTAACAATCCGTAAAATCTTGAAATCCCTATTACCTATTTGACTCTCGGTCTATAGCGGAACGAGTGGGAAATAAAAAGGTTCAATACCACTAAGGAGGAACGAATTTTTTTTTCGTACTCGTACCCAGTGGGGACGACGGGGCGGGGACGACCGGGAATAAAGGCACGTTTCTAGACCCGACACGAACCACTTAAGAATATCAATGACTGAGGATCTTTCTACAACATCACCCCTGTATTTCCGAAGATGTAAGTAGAGCTACACCGATCTTTCGCCAGTTACGTTTCAATTCAAAAAAATTATATTATAAAATCACTGTAAACTCCCAATCTCGTGTTGAGCAGTTAAAAAAAAAAAAGTAATTTAAAATAATAAATAAACTTCAATAACTTTAATTTCGGAAGTTGGTGTCTTGGGATCTGTATTTGTTGTTAGTTTTTTGCCAGTCGATAAAACAACAGAGTGCACGGAATCGCCTGCGTGGCCAGTGTACTGCGGCCAATGGGCTTCTCAATGTTCTGATAAAAAAAAACCAGAAAAAAAAACTAGCATTCAAATGCAGTTTTGTATTTTTATTTTGGTGATTTTCTAAATAATATACACACTAAATGCCTTAACCTAAATTATATTGCATCTATTCTATTTCTATGACACCACCAACTTTGCTGAGGGCTTCCTTCAGTTTCTCTGCCTCATCCTTGGACACATCAGCCTTCACAACGGTGGGTACACTTTCAACGAACTTCTTTGCTTGCACAAGATTGAATCCTTCAAGAAGACTCTTGACTTCTTTGATGAGTGCCACTTTCTGTTTGTCGTCGAACTTTGTTAGTTTGACCTGGAAAAAACAAAATTTGATTTCTGTAAGGGAATGTTGACAAAAATGTACAGGCTGCCAGGAACATGGAATCAGTAAGTACCAGGCGGCCTTTTCCGCCTGATCATTTAAAAAAAAAGCCACAGCCCCTTAGTTTTCGCCTATTAGGCCGCTGCCTCGAATTTTGCGGGCAGCGGGGCGGCAGCGGCGGCGGCGCGGGCAGTCGCCGATTGCCTGGAGTGCACTGCTCGTTGCCCACTCCCGCGCCGCTGTTTTCGAGAACCGGTCCATTTAAATGTACCCATAAGATCCTGTCGCTCCCGCGCCGCCACCGCCGCCGCCCCGCTGCCCACAAGATTCGAGGCAGAGGCCTTAGGAAAGCAATAATGCAATTAGTTGCAACCTGCACTCACACAGTAAGATGCTTCACATCTACGCCTTTTGTGAATTTGACGGATGAAATATTTGACCTTGGCACAGGGCTAGAGAGCACTTTTTTTTTAGCGCAAGCATAAATTAATTTAGTGGTGGTCAGGCGTGAGTGTCCGCGATAGTACATGAATCTGGTCCCCCAGAGTTAAAATTTTTCGAAGATTATAAAAAAAATATCTTTATATTTTGATAATTTTTTTAAAATAACAGACAAAAATTTTCAACACATGGGCATCTAGAATCATGTACTGAATCCATGGTAACAGATTATGTGCCGATGTCCCTGCCACCCTTTATGTCATCCTGTCTGTGCAGAGTAAACCTGTGTTTACTCTGCACAGACAACCTAAGGAGTTTTGAATACTCACAGTGAAGCTAGTCTTCACAGCTTTGGGGGTAGCTTCATCCTCATCTTGAGCTGCAGGGGCAGCCATAGCAAAGCCCCCCATTGGCATAACAGGTGCGTCAGGAAGATTCAGCCTCTTCTTTAGGACTTGACTTAGTTCAGATACTTCAAGGAGGTTTAAGTTGGTGATTTCAGAGACAATCTTTTCAATTTTTGGGGAGACGGGTTTGTCTACGCCCTCTGGTACCGGTATGGACAGAGGCGAGGCTGCTTGAGCTACCTCTTGGCGAAGGCTTGCACTGAAATATAACACATAGTGTTAGGTACTAAAATTATAATATTATATAGACAAAACCAACAAGATAGATAGATCTTTAAAAGTGAAACTCGTAATGAATTCTATCTTATTATCTCTTAAAATATCTTATTATGAAACGATTAGTGATGGATAACCTATTTATTTTATTTTATTGATGAGACGGTTATTGCCGGCTCCTTACCATCGTGAAAAAGAACGCCATTGAAGGGGAAGGCTTTTGATAACTCGTAAGCCATTCATTTTTGTTAATAACTTGCTTTATTTCTTCAATCAAAATTCCCCTCCTTTCAGGTTAGGAATAGAGTATCTGACACTTGAATCTTGATTTTTGACAGGAGGCAAACATAGACAATTAATTAAAAAACATTTTGTTCAGTTTTTCGGTAGTGTTGGACATATCTTTTTAGTAAATGTAAAATAGGCTATGTTCACAAATGTCTAATGGTTGGGAGGATTGAGGATCATTACTGCCATTTTTTCACGATAAGTGGCGCATCGTCAACATGATGGCCATTGAAAGCTGTCACTTACATACATTTTCTAACCTACCATTCAGTTATTTTTAATTTTCTTGGTAATGCCTCTGTGTGCTGTACCAGGATTCACTAACCCTGGTCATATAATTATAACAACAAAAAAAAAAGTGGGAAAAGACTAAACGTCGGAAAAATATTTTTTCAGTTAGTCTTTCAATTCTTTATGCTTCCTGATTTATTACATGTTATCGATAACGATGGGTTTTAACACAAAAAACAGCGCAACTAACGTAAACAAAGCGAAAATGATTTGACAACAGCCATCGCGCCGCTGGCGACATCTACGCTGAGCTTTGCGTGTGGGTCTTCATTTACTTTTTACTGTGGAACCGCTTGTAATAACATTATAAATGAATAACGTTATTATATTGTTGTATTAATAACGATATATTGATATTAATGTTACTGAACAGTTTAGGATTTCGTTCCGTTTGTCAGTATAGTTAAGAGACAAGGAATTAATTTTGTTACGATCCTGGTGGAACGGTACAAATTATCAGTTCCGGAACTACGCGTAACGTTATTTTGAGTCACGTTTCAAGTCTCTGCTATGAAACTTAGTACGACTGAACTGAATGACTAAGGTTCTAGATACGCTGAATGTTACTGATACCTATAACGTTACATAGAATATAGTTTTACGAAAATGATATTAAATAACGTTATGTTTTGTAACGTTATTGATATTTTTAGGTTTTAGTGTTGTTACAAATGGAACTATAAACGATAACATTAGTGGTAACGGAACGAAATTCATTTTCGTTTTCAAGCGCCTGATTCGCACTACATCCGTGACTACATACATTATAACGGATTTATTTTGAATAAAAATTAGTTTCCCCCACATTGATCTAATGATTCTAATGTCAGCTTGATATGTTAGTAGATTAATAGCGCGTGAGCCGAAACTCCGAACAGGGCATCCGTAACTTTGACACTTGATGTTAATTATGACAGGTAACAACGACTTGATAAGTGGGTTGCAAGTTCTGTATTCTTATGTACCCCAAAAGTGCAACAATACAATAATCAGTTGATTTGTGATTGTTTTGTTGTTTAAATGGTTAGAATTAAACTGCAAACAAATTGCTTTTTAAACTATATATAGCATTTATCAGCGTTTATCTTTTCTAATATAACTCATAATAGACTAAACTATTATTTTATATTTGCCGTTGAGCCTCGTAATGATATATCTAACATTTTTAAAAAGACGTAAAGGTAGTCAGAAGCCCGAAAGTCTGACAAACAGATTAACCAATGGATATTGTGTTACCCAGTTGTGGGATTGTGCAGGTCATGGAGCCGTTCCATATAAAAATACTGGTATTCAGCAGTTCAACTGCATCAGGTTAAACTGGACGAAGACGACACTAACTTAGTCGGGAAAACGGCAGATAACGATTTGCCGATATTCGTGCAAAACATAGTACCAACAGTTGGCAACACCAGATGTATCTGCGAATTCTGCGATGTCAATATTTATGTTTTGCCTTGAACCGAGTGAACCTTGAAATCAATCTATTTTTCTGTTATGATTTTGACGTGTTAAACAGTTAGCGAATTCTTCACATTAAAATAAATTGTTCTGTGGCAGCTGCCAGTAATTAGATTTAAAGTTATTAGTGAAGAAACTTAAATAAATGGAATTTGATTAAAACTTCGATCAGCTGTTTACTGTTTTCTGAGGTAAGTTTGTTATTTTTTTATATTACTTGCTAGTTTTTGCCTGCGGCTGGTCAGTGGGTCGTCTTAGGGGACCTTAATAAATTACACACCTAAGCCTTCCTCATGACACTCTGTCCATTGGTGAAAACAATATGAAAATCCGTTCAGTAGTTTTTGAGTTTAACACATTCAGACATACAAATAGATGCACAGAGACTTTGTTTTATAATATGTAATGATTTACAAATAATAGGTTAAGAACTATACATTTCATTTAGAAAATTTAGCTGACATCAAAACCCAATTTCAAGAAATCAATAAAATTATTAACTGACCTGCTCTTCACCATCAGGCTTCTTTAACTGCAAAATTAAAAGGGATAAACAAAAATGTATTATTTTTGCAAGAGGATGGTCAACACACTGGTCATTAATGTGCCAAATGAGTTGATTTTATTAGCAAAATCACCTCAATTAAAGTTCCTAAGTAAAAGCAGTCTATGGGGTTCTAAAACAAAATTTTCTAGTTCAATGAGCACTTTTATTAGGAAAGTAAATAAAATAATACTTCTTATTTACTTCTTCTTTTTTTTTTCTCTTCTTCTTATTTTTAAAATCAATCAATTAATCAACTCGGCCTTTAGCAGTCCACTGCTGGACATCTCCCAAGCTCCCAAGCCGTGCCACAACACCCTGTCCTCCGCTTTCCGCATCCAGTCTGTCCCAGCCTCCTTGTGTGTTTAAAGTAACGTAATCAGCCTATAATGTTCCCACTGCTGGGACACAGGCCTCCTCTCTTCAAGAGGGAGTGGACCGTAATCCACCACGCGAACCCAGTGCGGGTTGGTAGATGTCACATGTCTTCGAATTTTTGGTTGTGTTCGAATGTTTTCCTTCACTGTTTTAAGGGCCTATACTACCTCGAACGGCTTAGCATGATCCTCCGTTATGTCGAAAATACTGCAGCATTAATTTTGAAATAAATATGGTAAAGTTGACGATTAATTTTAGGTCTTATGTTAGACGAAATCACGATTACATAAAATTTTCTCGATAGAAAAAAATTACAAAGTTACCTCCAAATCGAACAATAAACCGCTGGTATTAAAAAAATACTTCAAATTAGATCATGAAACTTTGTATACTAACCGAACTAACTATAAATCAGGTCTTACGTTATTTACTTTTTTTTAATTACCATTCTTTTCACCGTAAAAAGCAAATACTTAAACTATTGGCGCTGCCTGCCGCCTAGCACCGCACTATGTCTCGCTCTCACTCAGTCCGCGAGCAGTATCATGCGAGCGAGATAAAGAGTGAATTTTAGCTGAGGTAGTGTAGGCTCTTAAGAGCAATGGTGATGAAATAATTTACACAAAGTAAAGCGCCTGACGGGGTTCGAACCTACGACCTACAACTCCTAAGTCGCGGCCGTTACCACTGGGCCACCACTGCTCTTTAAAGTAAATTGAGATAAAATTAATAAAATAAAATAAGAGCTAGAGAATATTGATTTATTTTGTATAAAATCAGGACACTGCAGTAAAAAAAATATGTTAGCTTAATTGTATCTTATAATGTTTTTTTTTTTTTGCTGTATCCATTTGTTCAGCGATAATAATTCATAATTGCTATTACACAAGGTTCAAAGTTTATCTTGGCAAAGTTATTGACAACTGGTTCAATGACAAGTTTGACAGACAATCGTTTTGGAATGGGCAACTAGCTTCAACTTTCTGAATTCTGACTAACTGACCGACTAGTTAATTTTGATAATTCAAAAGTGCCTGCAAATGGTTTCATTGAAATAAATGCTTTGAGTTTGAACAACCGCGAGTGACGTCATTTCAAGGTGCTCGTCTCCTTGCAAAATAAAACGGAGTACTACAAGGGCGTATCTTCGGTCCGCTAAGATATAATCTTGCGGTATCAATAAGTAATGTAACAGGGTCTTTACTGGATTTCTATGAAATTAGGTCCAGACAATAAATTGATTTCGTGACAAACAAACAGAAAATAACCTTTCTAGTTTGTAAATGCACTTAGAAAATGACGTACGTACTTACTTATAAATACATGGAGGGCCAACCAAACTCAAACAATTATTTAAGCAAAACCTAACAGTAGGTAACAGGTACACTTCGTATAGTCTCAGGAAGTCGATTCACCTAATCGGCATGGGCGCTACGCGCTGTTATCCTTAGGTACTCAGTAGGTACTCCTACGTTGTATACCTATTGATCATTCTCCTGACCATATACCTATTTATCTGAGCTGAGCATGTTCTCGGGTCCCCTTTTTAACCGACTTCAAAAAGGAAGAGGTTCTCAATTCGACGAAATTAGTCAGCGCCTGACGTAAATTGACGTATTATTAAACTTGTCTATGGATTATCTTATTCGACAGGACTAAACTACCTAATATTTTATCAGAGAGAAAAAGATGCCCTGAACTTAAATTCGAACATAATAATATGAAGCGATGGATTAGCAACACCCTTCAAAATGATTCGTTGCCTTATTTTTCTGAATAGGTGTAGGGTCAAGTGTCCAACAATGAAACACTAAAAATTCAAAGCCACGTAAACCTTTTGTTTTTGCAGATAGAAGTCTAATTTTTTTCAGGTTTATAGACAATTTTGTTGGGTATCGAATGCCATTTATGGTGTTTTTAATGAATATGTAATCAATCAGAAAAAAAAAATAAAAACAAAAAAAAATTGGAAATGTGTCACTGAGTTGACTATCGATAGTTTACCGACGTGCAATGGTATTGTTTATAAATGTTGGACAAAATATTTGTTTCTCTTTTAAAAAAGCAGCAAGTAACACAGGTCGGTAGCAATATAAAAAAAATATCCTGGTCTAACTGAATGGTCTTCGTTTAATTATATTGCTGTTAAAACATACCCAATACTATTGGAAAACTATCGATAGTCTACATTTTAGGCAAATTGGCAAACTATCGATAGTCAATTATAGTCTACACAATGAAACATCACAAATTCAACAATGAAACATAATGATTAATGATTAATAGTGTCTGCCTCATATTTTGTGAAATATAAGGACTACTCCTTATATTTCACAAAATACGTGAATGACAAAAAATGCTTGAGTTCAATCAAAAACGGTTTTATTATTAATTTAACTTCAGACTCTTCAGATAATAACGAAGTGTAATTTAGGAATTTCAATACCTACGTCTAATTCAAAAACACAAAAACAATCGCGAATTTTCCATTGGTTGCGTAAACAAATCCTAATTTAGATCGTGATAATTGGCTGTTTATTCAAGTAACTTTGCTTCAGTGTTTTATAAGTCTTCCTTTACATTTCAAAATAAATGGTACGAACTTGCTCTTACACAATGACCTTTAAAAAGGTTTTTGAAGCCATAAATAAATGTTTTCTTGCTTTTGTTATTTTTTTCGTATTTTGTTTGTCGTTATTTTTTTTCGTATAGATTGGGTAATAAATCGTGAATCAAACGAAACAAAACGATAGTTGGGGTTATTTCCAGTAAAAAAAAATCAAAAAATGAGTTAAAAAAAACGTATTTTTAAAAAAGTAGCATCACTAATAAAAGTGCTTTTATGACAGTGGGTACCATGATTTATCAAATTATCAGTATTGGCATTTTTTTCAATATCTTTTAAGTCTCACGAAAAATTATTTGTAACTTTAGAACCTTACTTTAAACACTCAACTTGTCATTTTTAAGGAGATCAAGTTAGGGCTCTGCCACAGAATTTTTTTACTGCAAATAACCCCAACTGTCGCCCTGTTTCGCAATTAATTATTGAAAATATTTATGCCACAAAAACTTTAATAATTAATTGTATCTTTTAAATTCGAGATTTTTTTTTCTAAAAATATTTTTTAATAAACTCAGATTCACGATTTTTGCCCACCCTGTATACTTGAACTTGGGCACAGAATACCTAATAGTACTACGACTTGGGGGAGGTCTTTGCGTAGCAGTGGGACAGTATACATAGAGGCAAACAAAATACATACATCAGGTCGGGGTACCGTCTTAAGAGGCCGCTTACAAAAATGCGCGGAGATGCATGATTTCGTCGTTAAAATTGAATACTATTCGTTGGTTGATATAAATAGCAATTAATTGGTGAAGATAATTCGTTTTCTCTTCTACAATAATAATAAAGCGATTTTTTTTATTATTTGTCTATTTATTTAGCAATTAATCATTACCCTGATGCATGTTTAGGCAAAAACTCATGGAGAGCTGATTTGAGAGCTCTAATTTGCAGATTCTGTTGAATATAATCCATCAAAACAATTTTTTTCATATCACAAATATCATATACTTGAATAATAATAGAATACATTTTTGTTATATAATACCTTATAAATAAAGAAAAAAATACTGGACCTAATTCAATATTCTACTGGAAACAAGTCTGAATATCTCCGAACTTCCACATAATTTTCACGTAATATTAATACCAAAATGTCTTCAATAATTGCTTAAACAATATCAATTTTAAAAAAAGCAAATCTTGCTACTTTTTTTTTTAGTAAATAAAATAAAAGTACCTACTCTAAATTTCACTGCGTCGGCGATGCGCGCTCGCCCTGTGTACCTACGTTACCCTAGCAAGAAAGTGTCTCCTAGAGTTATATGAGTAGAACGTATAATTTGTGCCTCATCTGCTGTAAATGTGCCCCCACATAAAAAATGTGTGCCCCCTGTCGTTTTGGAAAAAAACGGAAAAAACCATTCCTGCTAGGGTAACGTTTTTCTAGCAGGAAAATTCTAAACGAATGATCGGAGAGTGAAAAATTGTGCATGGCCAGAGAGCTTATATGTGTGCCAAAATGTGCCCCCAAAAATAAAATCTGTGCCCCTTCAGGTTTTCGAGACATTGCATTTCCTGCTAGGGTAACTCAAACTCAAAGCATTTATTTCAATTAAACCATTTCCAGGCACTTTTGAATTGTCAAAATTAACTATTCGGTCAGTTAGTCAGAAAGTTGAAGCTAGTTGCCCATTCCAAAACGTAGATCTCTTGGAGAAGAACGGGCAAGAAACTCCAAGGACACTCTTTTAAATTAAGATATTACAAAATCCTGAGTACAGTATTCTTGTTGCTTCTATATGTGAGAACAATGTTATGAAGAAACAATTAAAAAAGAAGCCCTGGCAGCTAAGAGATGACCAGTCTCAACTGACAGCGCCCGTTCACGAACATGACGCATGGATCAGCACCATCCAGCTCAACCATTTTGAAGGGAACCGAATGATCCAACAAACGCGCCACCATCAGTGAGACATTTAAGTGAGCAAGACACATTCTCAACTGCCATGCTCTTTCAAGTCAATATAAAAAAAATATAATAAACGGATCCATGGTTCTTACATTTACAAAATAAAAAAAAAATGTTTCTAAATTATACAAAACTATAGTTTCCAATTTATTTACGAGAGAGTTTCAAATTTTACTAGAAAGAGGTATAAGATATTAAAGTAACAATTAAAACTTGATTGAATTAAAAATACACATTAAGTTCGAATGTCAGAAACACTTAAAAAAAAGAAAAGAAGAAAAAAAAAGGGAAGCATGTCTTCCAAATATTGAAATTTTAACTAGTGAGCCCAAGTGTCTGTGGAGCAGGACCAGCATTTAGCCAAGCATTTTTATCTACGATATAATCATCCAACTTATAGTATGCTTGTCTACATAGTGTGCGTTTAATGCATGTTTTAAATTTCTTCACATTTAGTTGAAGAATATCGAGTGGTATTTTATTATAACACTCTACACAATAACCCATAAAATAAGTTTTTACTTTAGAGTTTTAGACAATCTGAACCGAGGTTGATCTAATTTGTTCCTATTTCTAGTGTTAAAATTATGCCTGTCACATATCTTACTAAAAAGATGTAAATTTTTTCGAACGTATATAATGTTTTCATATATATATTGACAAGGAACCGTCATGATGTTAATTTTTTTTAAACAGTTCCCTTAGAGATTTACGTCTGCTGAGGTTGTAGATAGCTCTGATAGCCCTCTTTTGCAGAATGAAGATAGATTCAATATCTGCAGCCCGTCCCCACAACAAAATACCGTAAGACATGATGCTATGAAAGTAACTAAAATAGACCAGTCTCGCGGTATCCACGTCTGTTAATTGACGGATTTTCCAAACAGCGTAAGCGGCTGAACTTAGCCGCCCTGCAAGTGATGTTAAGTGAGGACCCCACTACAGCTTTGAGTCAAGCGTGATCCCCAAGAAAACCGTATTTTCGACGAATTCAAGTATCTCCTTATTCAATACAACGTGACATTCACTACTTCTAACATTCGGTAAAGTGAATCTAATGCATTTAGTTTTTTTCTCATTTAATACCAAATTATTTACAGTAAACCAATTATGGACCACAAGCATAGCGTTATTTACGTCGTCAAGCTCCTGTGCACGTCTGCTTACTTTAAAAATCAGTGATGTGTCATCAGCTAATAACACCATTTGTGGTCGGTTTTCCAGTAAATAAGGTAAATCATTTATATATACTAAAAATAAGAACGGCCCCAATATTGAGCCTTGCGGTACACCCATTTTGACTTTTAAACCCAATGAATTTACACCGTTTATTTGAACTTGGTGAAACCTATCATTTAAATATGATTTTATTAAGCTAAGAGCGAGTTTACCCAGTCCGTGATGCTCAAGTTTCAAAAGCAGTGTTTCGTAATTCACGCAATCCAGGCCTTGGATAGGTCGCAGAAGATGCCTATTGCATCTTGTGCCTCTTCCCATGCGTCAAATATGTGTTTTAATAAGGTGACACCGGCGTCGGTTGTACAACGTCCTTTGGTGAAACCATATTGTTGATCGTGTAGGATGTTATTACGATTAAAATGATTGAGCATCTGATTTAACATTACTTTTTCAAACACCTTGCTGAAAACCGGCAAAACCGATACGGGTCTATAATTATTAGTGTCTTTGCTGTCCCCAGATTTGAAAAGTGGAATAACTTTACTGAACTTCATTAAATCCGGGAATACCCCTTGATCAACACACAAATTAAATATTAAAGCTAAATAGGGTGCAATTGTCTCAATAACGTTTTGAAGAATCGTATATCTCTAAAACCATTGCATGTGCCCCTGTAGAATAAACATACACGAGTAGCTCTTAATGTGTGCCCCTTAGTGCCCCAATTAGATTTAAGAAAATATTTATAGTTTTCAAGTTATCGCGGTTTTATGAAAACCCGAAAAAACATCGCAGCGCTTAAATGAGACAAGGCACAAGTTCGGTGAAAACTGTATTCGGTCCTTCTTGACGCTAATAATAACCATACAAAGTTTCAAAACTGTTCATGCATGCGTTTTTGAAAAAAGTCAAAACGATGGTGTCATAACTTTGCCGGCTAAATACAAGGAACCGGCTCAATCCTAGATGTGTAGGTGTAAACCAAAATCATGTGCCTTTAGTCAAAAACATATGGTGAAAATATTCAGCTTGGAATGTTTCGCATTAAGTAAATATTAACAAAAAACCAAAATATGTAAGCAACGGCTGGTTATCCGACCAAATTTGAATGACTACCAAAAAGCGACGGATTCATACATATCGATGCTAAGCTGTTGTCCGTACAGTCGCGTTCAAAAGTTTTGGGCCTAATTAAAAATATATATTAAATGCATCTTGTGACTATATTAAATGAAACAGCTTGTTGGTGTGGAAATCATTATTTTTATTCCCTTAATTTTAATTCTTAAAGTAATTTTTGCATCAAATCACAGATCAAAGTTCCTACCTCTAAATATTAGAAATTATTTGCACATTGTGTAGTCATTATTATTTAAATCACAGATCAGTTTTTCATCTAAGTCTAACATATAATTAGTAAATTCACATCACAAAAAATCACAGATCAGTATTAAGTATAAGTGTAATATTGTTTAAAAAAATAAATTAAATCACAGTTAAATAATTTTCTTACAAGTAATTTTCTTATACATACTTAGATTCAGATAAAGTGTGTTAGTATAGTAAACCGCATAAAGATATAACTGTAAACATCGAATGTGCACAAATTATCTGATGGTATTTGGCTATAAATAAACATATTTATCCCATATACGTAACAACATTATCACCTGACTGTGGAATGACACTTATATATCTAAAACGCCATCGAATCAAAATTATGTGACACTACATAATCAGCGTTAATATAATCGTTGGTTAATAAATCCCTCACTTACCTACGTAATACGACATACAAAATGGAAACACGTTGTTGCAACACAGATCATTCTGCGGTTGACTATAGGTATACACTAAACACAACTCTCACAACCGTAGGTACCAAAATTTATTTGGTTAATGTGAATGCTCCAACCAGCCCGCGAAATTCAAATTTTATGAATCTGGAGGGTTGTATTGATGATTTTGATGATTATAATTCTGTAACTACATACGTCTTATAGCCGCGAATAATATTTTAATCAACATACAACCTAGCACTAGCCTGCAAATTGCAAAAAACGCAAGAAATTTTGAATTTCGCGGGCTGCTTGGAGCATTCCCCTTAATGATGAAAAACTTACTGTTAATTTATCTAACCCACGGCTTATCAATAAATATATACATATATAAAGACAAATACGGGCTTTTTATTTACATACAAAAAAGAGCTACCTCTTTTTAGTAGTAGGTATTCATCACACATTTCATGAACTATATTTTTTTTAAACATCGGGACCAATCAAATTTTGGGTCAAAGACCTGGCAAACGGCAATTAACTGGATGTATTTCTTTCGTTCACACATAAATTACTGGATGCATTTTAATGAAATTTAGAATGGAGACTTGGAATAGCACTTAGGCTACTATTTATAATGTACTTAATCATGTGTAAGGTCATAGAAACAGCTAGTAGAATATAATCCAATAACAACTTTATTTTATTACTTATTACTTTTCTACTTCAGTGTACTCAGGCACAACACGTATGAACCGGTTAGTGAGTAAAGTAAAGAAGGTCATCGATATGTATGAATCCGTCGCTTTTTAGTAGTCATTCAAATTTGGTCGTATAACGAGCCGTTGCTTACATATTTTGGTTTTTTGTTAATATTTACTTAATGCGAAACATTCCAAGTTGAATATTTTCACCATATGTTTTTGACTAAAGGCACATGATTTTGGTTTACACCTACACATCTAGGATTGAGCCGGTTCCTTGTATTTAGCCGGCAAAGTTATGACACCATCGTTTTGACTTTTTTCAAAAACGCATGCATGAACAGTTTTGAAACTTTGTATGGTTATTATTAGCGTCAAGAAGGACCGAATACAGTTTTCACCGAACTTGTGCCTTGTCTCATTTAAGCGCTGCGATAATTTTTCGGGTTTTCATAAAACCGCGATAACTTGAAAACTATAAATATTTTCTTAAATCTAATTGGGGCACTAAGGGGCACACATTAAGAGCTACTCCTGTATGTTTATTCTACAGGGGCACATGCAATGGTTTTAGAGATATACGATTCATCAAAACGTTACCCTAGCAGCAAATGCAATATCTCGAAAACCTGAAGGGGCACAGATTTTATTTTTGGGGGCACATTCTGGCACACATATAATTTCTCTGGCCATGCACAATTTTTCACTCTCCGATCATTCGTTTAGAATTTTCCTGCTAGAAAAACGTTACCCTAGCAGGAATCGTTTTTTCCGTTTTTTTCCAAAACGACAGGGGGCACACATTTTTTATGTGGGGGCACATTTACAGCAGATGAGGCACAAATTATACGTTCTACTCATATAACTCTAGGAGACACTTTCTTGCTGGGGTAACGTACACACTCGCCCTGGCTTGAGGCCTTAATTTATTGAGGCATCCACAGGCAATCCCGGTTTAGAAGACGACAATCTCATAGGTTGAACTGCGAGATGCCATTTATAACCAAAAATAAAAAAAAGATGCGCGCCCAGTACCAAAATGTAAGAGGGCTCTTAAACAAATACATCATTACTTTCGGTAGGAATTTTATTTTTCATGTGTTCCTACGTTTTTAGGACTGTCCACACCTCTGGGGCTGGATATCTCAAGGTCTTTTAAACGCATATCTATACATTTCTAGTATGAGTTGACTTCTTACTATACGAAAAGCAATACAATGCGAGGTCAGCTAAAACTGGAAATGTATAGCTGATGTGTCGTCGTGTGAACCAAATGTTCTTGGAAAAACTTTAAGAGGAAATGCGGTCGGAAAGACTCTTGAAAAAGCCTAAGTAAAAAGTCATATATCGAGGTTTGGCTCCCGCCTATTTCCTCCTCCAATATAAGACCTATTTAAAAGATATTTCATAAACTGAATAGGAAGAATATATACTATGTCCCTATGTTTTTACTTTTTCATTAATAGTTGTCAAATTATACACTAGGCCTCTGTTGACAGCGGTTTAAATCGGCAATTTGGAGCATTTTTTGAGCGTTCTAGTGGTTTTAAAAATAATGTAACATCAGAAAGGAAAACATAGAGACATACAAGTAGTTAATATTTGTTATTCTGTAGAAAATAATTGCTCTATGATCATTAATCAAATGGTCATTAAAATTAATGTATCTACAATTTTGGATATGTATATATCAGTGTATATATTTTAGTGTATTGTGTACATAATATTTGCACCAACGACAGCCCCATTTTATGTCCAGGGAAATCACTGTCCATCCTAAGGTTGCCTGGAAGAGATCGCAGAAAGCGATAAGGCCGCCCATTGTATATTTTGTAGTGTTTGTTGTATCTTTTACATGTTGTATTTTTGTGGTGTACAATAAAATATATATAAATAAATAAATAACCAGTTTCTATGGACAAAAGACCACCCGCATTTCGCGGTAACCAGATGAACGTATCTACATACGTATTTTTTGTAGATAAGTTCATCTGGTTCTTAAACCGCGATTTCCTCTTAATCATTTAACTGAAAGAAAATAAATAAATCATAGTAGGTACGTACTATGAAGTCTATGATTCTTACACAATGGCTTACAAGACACAACTAGAGGTTTACACAATCTAAATGTCAATCTGTCTGTTCCACAGCACATTCAATAGAAACATACTTAGAATTAAACTAGTAATAATAATAACAAACAAACAACCTTGTTTCCAGCACCAAGGGAGGCATTCTGCGAGTGACAATGACGGGCCATTGATTTTCTAACCAGACTAGGCCAAACGGTTCCCAATTCATAACTGTATTTCTAAGGGTCGGTTCACATCTGACGGAAAATGCGTTGCGTAACGCCAGAACAGACAAGTCACTACATAGTATAAAACAAAGTCGCTTTCTCTGTCCCTATGTATGCTTAAATCTTTAAAACTACGCAACGGATTTTGATGCGTTTTTTTTAATAGATAAAGTGATTCAAGAGGAAGGTTTATATGTATAATATAGTAGAGAAACACTGATAATTTTAGAGGTATCTAATGTGATGTCGTAAATAAACCCTTTTTTTGCGCTTACATTGCAAACGCTGGCTGATCCCTATGAGATACATCAAAATAATGTACTACAGTATTGTACACCTTAAAAAGGTCTACAAAAAAGTCCGCGATGGTATATGTCTATCTCTTAGGGATAACCCACAATAACCATTTTTTTTCCTTTACTTTTTACGAGAAATGATGGATTATTTACGAAGCGATTTTAAGCAATACAGCATTCATCCTTATCCAATTAAGTACCTTAAATACATTTTGCATTTAATATAGATCAATATGGCCCGTTACAGCATGTTATTTAAATTAATATTTTCGAAGATATTATAGATTTAAAATGCAGGGACATAGCGGTTGCTGCGGTATCGGCCGCAGGGGCTGGCGGCAAGTTAAAAAAAAAAACATTACTTAAATTAAAATGATTAATTTTTTAAATTGCATTGCACCCGTGCGAAGCCGGGGCGGGTTGCTAGTATATGATAAAACATTCAACCTTTCACACTCAACCGATGATGCGAATAGATGCGATCGATGATACGCTCGACGCATTTTCCGTCAGATGTGAACCGACCCTAATAGTGAATAGGCGAACGTCGAACGCGAGCACGAGCGTGGCGTGCGTGCGTGTGCGGTGCGTGCCTGCGTGCGTGCGTGCGTGCGTGCGTGCGTGCGTGCGTGCGTGCGTGAGTGCGTGCGTGCGTGCGTGCGTGTTAGCTTGGTTTGTTTGTTAGTTTTAATTATATAGGGCGACAAGAACATGGACGCGCAAACTGAAACCATGAATTCGAAAACGCAGGCGCTTCAGAATCATTCACGGAATCCGTAGTAACAGGTGTGCGTCTACGTCCCTGTATTAACCCTTCGTTTGCCGGAACGTGGATCCACGCGAGACTTAATGGTTTTTTAATTGTTTCTGTGATTACAGCATTCAATATAGCTCAGTAGCGGACTAAGCCTGTCGGGGGCCGGGGCAGTAAAGCTAAACGGGGTCCCTCCGATAGAAATAGGAGATACTTTGTCGACAACAGAAAAGCTAGAGCATCAGACGAATACAGGATGGTAGATCGAGCGTAATAATAAGCTCGAACATTTTTGAACTCCGCATAGTCTAAAATTTCTTTTGAAAATACAGAAATAGGTACTTACTTTACTAAATGATTCAGAAAAATTTGAAAATGTAGGATGCATGAGATAGCGAAGCGTCCTCGAAAATGTTAGTAGCCTACGTTTATATTTAGCATGCGCAGGGGGCCCCCAACAAAGAACTGCTTTGCTTTTTACTTAAAAACATATTTTTGTATTGTTGGGGATTTAATTTAAATGTATAATTTCTCCAGTTTTGGGGGCCTCCCAGACGAAGGGCCCGGGGCAAAACGCACCTGCCCCCCTCCCCCCCTTTTAGTCAGAACTAGATTGCGTTATTGGTAAACGTTATGTCCTGGCCAAAAAGTTCGCCAATTCCGTTTGAAATCTCGTTGGCTGCACACAATTAGTTTTTGTCCACCAAATTAACCTGAAGCATAGCATTTAGGTTGCATAGCTATTCACAACTACTCGATACGCTTCCGTACCGTATCGAGCATCAATCAGTGTTATCGTATGAGTCCTGTAAACGCTGTTCACAAGTCCAAAACCCGAAAATTTTGTCAGTTCAAATCAAATAGACGACCATTATTCTTCCGAAAGCTGTTTACTGTCGGGGTCAAGGCAAATCAGGTTATTGAAATGTGTCATTTTCGATACGATAGCTTGTCGTATGGTTGTGAATTAGGGTGCTGGTATCTTAAATCATCTTCTTTCATCTGTCTTAGTCTACTTGAGGTCATAACGCTGTACATTAGGACCACAAGCTTCCAAAGATTTTTACAGAAATCCATGGTGGCTGTGGTCGTTTAACATCAGGTGGACCATCGGCTTCTTTGCCATCACAGGTCCCACTGCAGGGCGAAGGCCTCTGCTTATATACACAAGAGATGAGAATTGATTACCACGCTTGCTCAAGGCGAATTGGCGGCATTTAACTAGATCAAATTGTTCCATCAGTGTCTGTAACAGAGACTGATTGGAATCTATCCTATACCTAATCTATAGTAGCTAAAACCAATTAACCTAGTCTAGACTGGACTCAGCGCCAGACGTAAAACATATAGAATGGATTCAATCGAGAATATCGAGACGGTGATAATCAGTAATGTATACTTATCAATATCTATACTAATAATCCTGGAAATCCACAAAATTCATTACCTATTGTTGCGTAGATACCAACTTGCTTTTAATAAAGTAATAATTGCATAATACTTACTGTAATTAACACTTGATAATAATATGTATTATTTCTGTAGGTTATTATGTAATTAAAATAAATCAGCGTGTTTGTTGTTGTGATGTTTATGATTGCTTGATCAGCTTATTGTTTAATAATCGTGCTGTTGCAAAATTCGATAATACTCATACAAATATCCATATTGGTGCCGATTCTCTTGTCACAAATGCGTCTAAACTAGACTAAAAATCACCAAAATTTAGTTTATTCCTGTCAAACGACGATTTCCTTTTCTGAAATTAATTAAAGTGACACAACTTAACTAAATTTTAGTTTTACAGCACTAAGGCCCGTATTACAGAACGTCACTCAATACTCAAGCATTACTTAAAACTAGATTCAAGCCATTTGATTGGTTGAAACTAGTTTTAAGTAATGCTTGAGTATTGAGTGACGTTCTGTAATACGGGACTAAGATTGCACTGAGATATTAGTTTAGTGAAAATAGTAATTTTGCTATTCTGAATTTGAAATTTTTCATCTAAAATTTAGATTTTCTAACTAAATCTGAGTATTTTTAATCGCGATTAAAAAGGTGTGGAATAAAATTAGTTGGTGAATTAAAATTCACACCAAAAACAGTACTGTTTTTTCATTTTCTTTTGCTTATATCTCGAAAACGGTGTGTCCTGTCGCAAAATATAAAATTTCGACCCCCCTAAAACTCAACACGTTGGTAATAATTTTTCATATAAAAGAGGTCAAGGTTGCCCCACTGCGCACCTTCGGGTCAAAAAAAACAGGAGGGGCCCGTGGCTAAATAATAACAGCCGCACAGGTCGATCGATCAGGTTAAGCTACGCTTGCCGCGGTTGGTCTGTGGATGGGTGACCATCTTTACATACCGAGACCCCTCCGTGCCTCAGAAAGCACGTTAAGCCGTTGGTCCCGGCTGTCATTCGTGGATCTTTGACAGTCGTTACGGGTAGTCAGAAGCCCGAAAGTCTGACAAATCGGTCTTACCAAAGGGTATCGTATTACCCAGTAACTGGGTTGTAGAGGTCAGATAGGCAGTCGCTCCATGTAAATACTGGTATTCAGCTGCATCTGGTTAGACTGGAAGCCGACCCCAACATAGTTTGGAAAAGGCTAGGCAGATGATGATGATGAGGGCAAATAAGTACCTACTTTTTGGCTGAATGCACAAACCGTGCGAAGCCAAACAAACAAAGAAAAAAGTACCTACTTACCACATGAAGTCGCGATTGTCAAATTCGATTTGGTTTTGTCAAAATTATTTTTAAATTTAGAGATATTTTAATGCAGAATAGCTCTAAGATTCTCATAGCCAAAAGTAAGGAATTTTAGTGATAGTTTAGTTAGTTTAGTTCGGTGTACAAGAGAATCGGCACCATTATCTATTGGGTAGATTTACACGTTCCTAAAAACCTAAAATTAACTTTCCCGTATCGTATCCGACTTTCCGATCTTTTCAAATTCATGTGTTTTGACGCAAATAGCCAAAACAACAACATTCTATACTATACCTACCATTTGGTTGGCCTCCTGCGGGGTAATTAATTGCGTAACACACTAATTATAGCAATGGTTTTCATTTTGCAAATTCAACAACATTCATTGAGTTATTTACGTTGCTGAGCAGACAAATTTTTCAAACATTTATGAAGCAATGGATTAGCAATTTCCTTCAAAATGTTTTGATTGTGATTGAAAACATGTTAGGTACGCAATTAGCTAGCCTTTTCCAAACTATGTTGGTGTCGGCTTCCAGTCTGACCAGTAGCAGCTGAATTCCAGTATTTTACATGGAGCGACTGCCTATCTGACCTCCACAACCCAGTGACTGGGTAATACGGCTTAACGTGCTTTCCGAGGCAGGGGTCTCTGTATGTAAACATGGTCACCCATCCACAGACAACCGCGGCAAGCATAGCTTAACCTAATCGATACACCAGTGCGGCTGTTATTATTTAGCCCCGGGCCCCCTCATAAATTATGCTGCATATTGTATCTCTAATTTAAGCAGATTAACATCCCACAAGAAGAAAGTTTCCTAGGAATATTAAAGCCATGGAAGTTTCTAGCAATGTTCAATAATGCTAATGTGGTTATAAATTCACGAATACATGGGTAAATTGCAGTGTAGATCAAATATACAGTACCCGGTGTAAAAATTTGCATGGGCGATATATTTATTATTTACTAGCTGCGCCCCGCGGTTTCACCCGCGTAAGTTTTGATCCCGTGGGAATATCGGGATAAAAAGTATCCTATGTGTTATTCTGATGTATAAGCTATATTACTGTAAAGTTTCATCAAAATCCGTTCAGTAGTTTTCGCGTGAAAGAGTAACAAACATCCATACATCCATACATACAAACTTTCGCATTTATAATATTAGTAGGATAGAAACTTGATTTTACACGTAAAGGAAAATGGTCGTAAATCATGAGGAAATAGGATTGTAAAGTGGATTCAGTTATTCTTCGCCTCTTCGGCTGGATCAACCAATTTTGTTGTGGAACTTACCTGATCGTACGTTATACTTTGCACATTCGGTGAATGAGAAAAAAGTGTAACATTTTGACCGTCACGATACGTAACGAAAGTGCAAAGGCGAAAGGAACTTCGTTCCAACCGGCACTAATTGCGTAACACACTATCAGTCTCATTCTGAATCATTTTGAAGGATAATGCTAATCCATTGCTTCATATGTTCGAAAAAATTGTCTGCGCAACAACGTAAATAATGCAATGAATATTGTTGACCTGGGGGCCGATTCTACTAACAAAATTGTTCAAAAATCGCAATGGAACCACAGCTGAATCACGGCTGTTAAGCGTTTTCATATTCTACTAATGAACAACGATTCTAGTTGAATCGTTGTTCATTAGTAGAATATGAAAACGGTTACGTTTTAGTTTAAGCCAATGATCGATCGAAATAATTTCAAAATATATTCTGTTAACAAAATCGAATATGAGCGTGACGTTTTGTCACATTCTACTGTTATTTTGACACTTGATAAAATCGAATGGTCTAAATCTATTTTTGTATTCGAAAATACTTTCGGTGACATGTATGTAACATTTTTAGATTCAACTTTTTTTTCTGTGGTATTATTAAACATACTATTTGGCATGTTGGTAACACAGTTTACCCGCTGTTACGTTCCCGCTATCATTCAGTTGCGATTCAGCATAGGTTTAGTTTCCAGTTTGCTTAAGAAATACTAGAATGACTTTATAAGTATCGAACGGCGATCGAAATCCAACTGTTAATAGAACACAATTGAACGTGTAACGTTGCAAATTAGTAGAATCGCCCCCCTGTCAAACAAAATGAAAGCTACTGATATTGCGTTACGCCATTTTCCCCGCGGGTGTTCCACGACAACTCTCGCGTTTTGTTTTCGCTTGCATTCTTCATTTTCTCTAACATCAGCTTCTTGATCGTGCATTTATTGTCAAAGGCATCATTTGCGTTATCACTTATCAGCGATATCGCAAGATTGCTAGTATTTATAAATGATAAAATACATAAACACACACACACATGGCACAATACATGGTACCTATGGTATAAGGCATAATACTCTTTACCATCCGAAGGAACCATAGAAATAAAAAAAAAGTCTTCTTTCTTATATCTATGGAAGTAACGGTCAATTTCAAACTTAGACCATTATGCTCATGCTAACGGAAGAATCACCTCGACTTCAATTGATAAACAAACAAACCACTTTTGCCCTATTAAATTGCAAATGATTCGGGCTGGCTGCAAGGATAAATAAGTCATGAAAGTTACATGCATGTTTCATGAAACGGGCGCTGAAGTGGCACAACTGTATATTTAACTTATTAATAATATTATACCCAAGTGCTTTCTCGGCCCGGATATACATTTTCGTAACCATCTTCCCTCGACCCATCCAGCCCTTTCTTCATCCCAATTTTAAATAAGAAGTAAAGTTTCCCACAGCTCTATTCCCGCTGGTCGGTTCATTTTCTAAGGTTGCTTATTGTTCCATATTGGAATCGTCGAATGTTCTAGATTTGCAAAAGGTACGATTTTATTTGCAGCTGAGTATTGCGGAGCGTCGCCCTCCCCTCAGTACGCATTCATCTCTCAATCCAGTGGCACGTGTTTCGTTTTATGGGAATCTCGATTTGAAATTGAACGAGTTTGCTGTGAGTATGAGTGAAAATGGGTTGCTTATTATGTTTTAGTTTTCATTCATGACGTGGATAATGCTTAGGTAGTTTGTGAGGTTTTGATTGGTCGTTGATTATTGAGTCAGTTACTGCGGTCATCATCAGTTTAATAAATAAATTGTTTTGTTTATAGCCTTTGCATAGAGTTGTGTATTCGCCTTGCACTCAACAAAGAATCAACATTCAACTATATAGTAGAGCGATAGTGTTTACGGAACTAACAAGGATTGTTAATGTTGTAACAATCTTGAATAATACCTTGTTGTGATTCAAGGTGATGAGAAGTTTTCTGTGCATACAAAGTGCTAAAAAATTAACCCGACAAACTTTAAGAGATGCTTTAGACCAGGGATCCCCAAACTATTTTGGACAAGTGACCCCTTTTCCAAAATGAACTGTTACCTCTGACCTCCATAGCCAAATTACCTACTTTTAAGATCAACCCCGTCGATCCCCAAAATCAGTTTTCGTTTATGTCGACCCCTAGCAAACCGATATCGACCCCTTGGGGTCCACTTTGAGAATCAATGCTTTAGACCATCAAACTGAACAACTTTCACTATGGGACCAACTCTGAAATCACTAAAAAAATTGCTGTTTAATACATTTTTTTATCACTTATTTACTTATTTTATCACTTAATTTTTTCCGTTGTACGGCAAGCCAGACAGAAGTGAAACTGCCCGTTCCAACGCACTGATTTGATTATGATTCTAATTCGTTCCTGCGTGATTTCGCCGATCCTGCCGTCGATTCTGTAAAAATCTCACAGTGATAACTTAGGTGTAGTGAGCGTGAAGTGAGCTATCAATAGTGGGAATCCCTAACACCAGGTGGAGGGACAGCTCACTTCACCTAAGTTTTCACGGTGAGATTTTTACAGCACTGCTGCTCGGGAGCCGATTACACCTCCGCGCTCAGCCCGACATTTTGTTGCGGTGCCGCGTTTGTTTCGCGGTCGCAAGTATCTGTGGCAGTCTTCAATAAGGCTGTATTAGCTGAAACACTTGAACAAAACTCATCGCATTACCCATATCAAGTTTCCTCGTTTTCTACCGCTTACAATATAAACAATTATATACATAATATACCTGCTTACAGTAGTTGCATAACGTTATCGCCTATGTATATTACGTCATGCAAGTACGGTGCAGTTTTCAGGGTCAGTGTTACTGATTACTGACTTAAGGTGCCACTTTTCAATATTTTTTCGATACAAATTTCGGGAGAATATTACTCCACTATTTGACATTGTGCATCCAAAGTTAAACATGATATCGTTTTGATTTATTATTATTTGTGTCTGTACGGAAACAGAATAGTAACACAAAAAGCCATTAAAAAGTTATGAGCCAACAAAGATTCGTTTTTCTTGCTATTTTTAACGTAACTTTGGGTGTAAATAAGTAATAAAAGAACTGTAAAATCTTCAAAACCAAGTCCGTACCGACAAAGTTCTGTTATCGAAGAGATCAATAAACTTTATTTGCAATTGATTTATGCAGTGGTTTATTCATAAAACTCGATTTTCCGAAGCACTTTTCGAATCTTTTTACGCGCCTATCAGTTCTAAACGGTGTTTCTGTGCGTGAGAACTAGACGTTGTTTGTGTAGACTAGCGTCTTACTGCTCATCACTGATACTAGCACTGCCAGACACGAAGCCAGGCGAGACAGCGTGATTTTTGGCCATGACCACCAGCGAGTTCGAGCTCGAGACCAGTTTACTCTTAAGCCTTCTACATGGTTATTGCGATTCAATTTTCCAGGACTTTCTTCCTTGTAGGTACATCCTTTTGGCTTCGATATGTAACGGTTTTTAGACAGAAAATTAAATGAGTATTATTTTCATATTTTCTCGTCGTTGCGCAAACGTCTGAGTTGTTCAAGGACTTTTAAAGGGCGATCTTGTAAGGTTTTCAACGTTAATTGTTACGTCTGGTATTATTTCTCTAGAATTGGTATTTGGCGGGCTTCTCGTTTCATTTTAACCAAGCTTTTGATGCAAATAATTGTAATTCCGTTTTAGTTGGAGCATTTTCTGTACCTCTGTAATATGTACTTACTTTTTATTGATTATCCTGGTCGTTATAGGTTGCTTCAAACTATACTGTGGTGTAGGGTAACCCACAGCAAAGCTATAAGCACTTGTAATCTTGTAATAATAATCAACTGACGATCAACTGTCAACTATCTGTCAAACACCAAACGCCTTCCCCATAGTCTTAGGTACAGTCGCCACTCGCCAGCACATCAAGCTACCCGAAACTGTCAAATTTTTCCAATCAACCTTGATCCTTATGCAGTAGCCATAAAGTTGAAAATCTGTTAAAAAATTTGACAGATTTTAGTACATTGATGTGCTTTTTTTTTTGAGGATGAGAAATCATGGAATGACAGGGGTCTTTCCATGATTTCTCATCCTTCATCATCTCATTTTTTGTGGATGGGAAATCATCCAATGACCCCTCCCGCTCTGGGTGGAGCAGAAGGGAGCGTCAGACTCTTACTGACTAAAACCCACCCGTGTTCCTTCCTTAGCCCTTTGTGTTCCGGGGCAGCGGTAACCCTTTCTGACAATCCCGCTGCCCACACATTGATGTGCTGGCGTTTGTACTTCCCTCGCTTCTATATTATTTGTACCTAACTATTCTTAACGATCCCTGATGGAGTACCCTTATCTTTAGATCTATATTTTCTTGTACACAGGTATAACCCTCACTCGCCACAATGCTTGGTGGAAGCGTCCTTTGGTTCCGGCACGGGTTGCGCCTGCATGACAACCCGTCTTTACATTCTGCGTTAGAAGAGAAAGGGTTTCCCTTCTTCCCTATATTTATCTTCGATGGTGAAACTGCGGGTAAGTCTTTTTAGATTTTTGTTAATCTTTGGGGACATATGAAAATAGTTTTCATCGAAAAAACTACATATAACAAAGGCGAACTTTGCCAAAAATCTGGTGATACGGGGGAGTACTTTAGTAGATCATGTTTTCCGTCATAATAAATAGGTATATAACCTGGAAGTCTTTAAACAGACTCCGGACCCAGGTTTGCCGAAGCAAGGAAAACCTGTTCAGTTGGAGATTCATAGACGACTCCGCCTTGGAGTGTAAATGTGGTGCTGTTCCACAAAAGATGGGACACTTAATATCATGTCCTGTGTGACCTATTTGATGTGCGTATCAGGAGCTGCCAAACACGTAGCCGAATTCTGGGCCACGTCCATTCAGATTGCCATCGACACACTAAGAAGAAGAATAAATTCGGTGTCAGTACAAATGAAGTCAACACAGATCTCGAGGAAAATTGTAAATGATCAATTCTTCTAAATATCCAACCATGTTTAATTATTTGCCTCAAATGGAAAATATTATTTTATGTGTGCCAGAAAATTTGAAAAATGTGTCCCTGTGAAAATGATGATGAGTGATGTGTGTGTGAAAATGTTTACCTCGGTTCACAAACAAGTGGTGCGTTGTCACAGTACCTATAACTAGGTCAAGGAATCTATTTCTTAGATGATCCTAGATTTATATCTAGGTTGCCATAATTTACGTCATGGCTGCGACCCTTACGGCTAAACTATTATGTCGCAAATCGCTTAAGTGTTTTTAGAGTTTAGTAGTCGGGGCTTAGGGCTTAGGACTTGTCTTTTATCATATTGGCAGCGATTATTTCTATTTCAAATGGTTTATAAAAATGCATCTATATTTGACAGGTACCTAAAAGAAAAACAATCGTCTTGGTGGAAGTTAAAACCAAAATCAACAAGGGTTGATTTCGCTTTTAACTTCCACCAATATGATGACACGCACATGTATATGGTTTTCGAAGTTGGCGTAGATAGGATAGGTCCTATCTACGCCAACTTTAGAAACCATATGTGCGTGTGCGTGTCTTATCGGAATTTCTTTGGCTTTTTCTAGATCTTTCTCTCTTTCCATTGAGTTTCCAAACATGCGCCATAAGTAACCAGTAGGTACCTAGACAGCAACCCCCACTATGTGTTATTTGGTAGGTATTATTTCGTGGGTGGGGTTAATATGGCGATGATTGTTGTAAATGTGTGACTGGGAGCTTTACTGGCTTGCGCGTGCGCCGCGTAAACCAATAGAGTTATATAAAAACATCCACGCGGGCGAAGCCACGGGCAAAAGCTAGTAGCGTATAAGCAGGACCTCACCTTTTTCACTAAGTAGTTAGTAATTATGGTATTGAATCGGCGTAATCCATGCCCTTCTTCTCTGTGTGAAAAGAAGCATTTGATCTGCAGTGGCATTGTGGCAAGCTGTCATTTTTTTACAAATATTTCGGCATATATTCTGCACTAGCTTCTGCCCGCAATTTCGTTGGCGTAAAATTTCTTGTTTCACCCCGTGGCATCGCATCGCATCGCCTGCCCGCACTATTACTTCGTTTTCGCTTCGCGTTCTTTTGGACTCTTTTTATTTTCGCTCATCTCCTAAGGGACGTAGCGTGATGTTAAATAGCCTTCCTCAAAACAATTTCAAATCTGACTGGCTGTTTGAGAGATTTGCGCGTTGAAACAAATGAACTCTTCATCTTTATTATTAGTATAGATTTCTCATCCTATCATTTGTTGAATAACGCACACGAACTTTTTCTTGAACTGGCGCAGTTCCTTCAATGTGTCTAATCAAATCAAATCAAAAGTAATTTATTGAAATTAGGCTGAGAGTCAGCACTCCAAAACGCCCGCCCTTCACCACTTCCTAGTGCTTTAGCTGAACTCGTTCGTGCTGTCTAATTTGACTTTATTATTGTTTTACAGGTACAAAACTGGTTGGCTACAATCGTATGCGGTATCTCCTGGAAGCTCTTGAGGACCTGGACAGCCAGCTAAAGAAGCATGGCGGCAGACTAATCATGTTGAAGGGAAAGCCGAATGTCGTGTTCAGAAGGCTTTGGGAGGAGTTCGGTAAGCGTTGAACCTTAATAGTTAATAGGTAATACGGGCTGGTGTCCGCAACTCCACGTCAATGCGCTTATTTTGCGTACGGGTGGGAAAATCGATTATTCGATCCACCCCAGCTCCTCAAGGAAGGCCAGCAACGCCTTGATGTTACTGACCGTCTCACGTAGGGTATCTGGGTTACCGAAGTACTTTGCCCTATATGTGGCGACCACCGGCCAGTTTAGTAGCACATGTGCCGCTGTCTCGTCGTGCAGGCCCTGCACCGCGGACTGTCTGTTACTCCTATGACAAAGAGGTGTTTATTAAATGACCCGTGGCCAGTTAAAGCTGCAGTAACTATACGCAGCTTCTGTTTAGTTAGACGGAGAACCTGTTTCGTGAGGCGGCCATCCAATGTGGGAAGTGCTTCCCTAGCCTGCCCACAATCGCCTTGGTCCGTCCATAGTTTCCCATGTTGGTCTCTGGTGCGTTTCCTTACCAGAGTGCGTAAATACCCGAAGGGGAGTGGCACGATGGGCTCAGGTCCCACTGGTGCCATGCTCGACCCTCTTTTGGCAAGCTCGTCGGCTGCATCGTTGCCTAACGAACCGTTGTGTCCTTTGATCCATTGAATGGTTATATTATTGAGCGCTTGCAGAACAGCCATGCTGTCTGAGAGTATGCGAATTGAGTGGTCCTTTACTTGCCTAGCCATAATGGCTGAAGCGGCCAGAGAAATACCCATACAGCGTTGAACCTTTTAAACGTTTCTCTCCGACCGCATTTCCTTTTAAGGATGCGCTTACCTTAGCCCTCAAAATATTTTTTTTTAAGTTTTTTGCAATTTTGCAGGTCGGTATCAGGTTGTATGTTGATTAAAACATGATTCGCGACCATAGCAAATATAACTTTACAGAAATATAGGTATCTACTTATTAAAATCAACAATACAATTCCTTGAGTTAGAATTGGCCTCATATGTCATGATTCCATGAAATAGTCATTCAACAGAGTGATTAACCTTAGAGAGTTGTATGATTGTAATTCTATAAATGAATATTTAAAAAAACGACGAAGCGCTTCGAGAAAAGGTAGGTAGTGCCCTTGCGCTTCACTTGGCTCGTCTTGGCGGGGGCACTACCGTGCTCCCAGATTTGTTACGACCGCGAATCATATTTAGATCAACTTACAACCAGCCTATCGATTCTATAAAAATCTCACCGTGATAACATAGGTGAAGTGAGCGTGAAGTGAACTATTAATGGAGGCAATCCCTAACATCAGGTGGAATGACAGCTGACTTCACCTTAGTTTTCACGGTGACATTTTTACAGAATAGCACTGCAGATACTGACCTGCAAATTGCAAAAATGGTAAGATTTTAGGTTTACTTTTCTATTTCCGTTTCAAATTGAAATACCAGTCTAATATTAATTTGTAGGAAACTATTAACTTTCCAATAACTTAATTCATTTCATCCAATCGAGGTTTTTACAATCAACAACGTATTACAGGTATCCGTAGGCTCTGCTTCGAGCAGGACTGCGAGCCAGTATGGCGCGCTCGCGACAACAGCGTCAAGAGTGCTTGCAAGGAGATCGGTGTGGTCTGCAAAGAGTTTGTGTCCCATACTCTATGGGAGCCCGACACAGTCATCAAAGCCAACGGGGGCATCCCACCTCTCACTTACCAGATGTTTTTGGTAAGTTAAGTTATAAGTCAGCAGAACCCGTCTAACTTCAAAGTAAGAGTGAAAGAGGAGAGTGAGAGAGGTGCGGCGTGCGAGACGCGGGCGGTCGGCCCGCTTCGCTACCGATCTCGAACGACGGCACGCGCGCGCACTCCATAAGCTTACCAGCATCGATTTATACCTATTTGGATTACACTCATTTTAAATTACAGTCCATTGCATTTTATTTAAATTCCTTAGTTAGGTCCCTAACAGGTATCTTCTGGGCTCGCTCGTTCCATCATAGACCTCATCCATCAAGAGTGATTGAGAGTGATCAACACTGAAAAAAATGTTTCGTTCTAAGTAACCAAAACTTTGTCTACCAGTTACATAAAATTAGTGACGGCCGAACCAGTGTAACACATAACAAAAGCCAGTTGGGTTACTAGAGTAATATAGCTTTTAGCTAATCTATTTTTGTTTTGTATTGCTAATTTGCCTTGCTCATTGTTCTAAAACCGTTTGTCTACGGCTTAACTCATTACAAATTACCATTTGCATAAGGTTTCGGTCAGTAGAGCACCTCATTTATGTTACAGTAAAATATCTGTTTGTCTATAGGTAATTGTATTTGTGGCTATATTACTTGAACGGTTTTGTAAATTATTACCAAATAACATTATTAACGCAACTTAACTTTCTCATTTCCTTACCAAACATTTTTGCAGTGAGTAGTCAAACTCCCCAGTAAGTTTAGCTGATCAGTTTTGCTGCCTTTCCAAATGCTTTGACTGTTAATAACAAAATTAATTTGTTATTTTCAACTTAGTAGTTTGCTAATATAGTGCCTAATACTTTAGTTAAGGTGAATGTGCAGTGAAAGACCGCGAAATTCAAATTTTCTTAGGTTGTTTTGCAATTTGCAGGCCAGTGTCAGGTTGTATCTTGATCAAAATACGATTCGCGACTATAATAGATATTTATTTACAGGATTATACTAATTAAAATCATTAAAATATATTTATAAGTTAGATTTGTAGGTACCTTATGAACTTTTCCTTATGAGATTTGTTCTTATGGTACAAATCTAACTTAGAAATATGTATTAATGATTGTAATAATTATAATACTGTAAATATGTAGGTACCCGTTATAGTCGCGAATCATATTTTGATCAAGATACAACTTGAAACTGATCTGCAAATTGCAAAAATACGTAAGAAAATTTGAATTTCGCGGTCTACCAATGCGCTTTTCCCATATTAGGTGTCCAGTGTCGAGTGGCCCAAACAAAAATTTGGAAAAGTAGGTTAGAATATTATCTCGACAAAAATACTTATACGATTGGGCTATCCTCAGTTGTACAGACGCCAGCACATCGAGCAATTTAGTGATGACTTTATTATCTATTAAAAATATACATATTTATTGATTGAAACTTTTATTCATCATAATTAGTATAACTTAATATATCTTAGTTCTAAAACACAATTCTTTGCGTTACATAACTTTTTCCACTTGAGGTGACATTAATATGACCTGGAATGTATGATATCAAAGCATCCTGAAAAGTATACAGGGTGCATTTGAAATCATGGGCATTATTTTAACCTAAGGCACTACTCATGATACTAATTGCATTAGGGCTACTATTACGCAAATCAAAAATATTATTAATGCAAGTATGGAAAACCTTAAAATGTAGTAAGTCATAGAAAGTATCAAACACTTTGCGCTTCTCGATAGCAAATGCGTAGGTACATTACGCCGTACGCGTCATTGGGCGTGAATTCTTTGACCCCGCCCGACTCACGTGACATTCGTAAGTTGCCAATGAATTGATTCATAATAAATTCCAACTTTCCCTTCGTACTTTGCCGGCTTAGGACGGTCAAAACTACGTCAACTAACATACATTAAAAAAAACATTTACGTACCTAGCTTGTGGATTGTTTTGAAAAAACCTTATTTGTCGGTAAAGTGACAGAGGGTAAACGGGTGCTCTTCCACGGGCTTGTGCATGTGCTGGCACGTGAAAAGACGAAAAATCCAACAGGTTCTTAGTGGTTCTGGTGGAATGAGACCCCGTGAAGGAATAGGGTCGTTTGGGTTGCGGCGATGGAACATTTCACGAGTTCATACAACCATTTGTGGGTATTGTTGGTTGGTGTACCTAGCCTGCACATTACGCGGTCGAGGCATCGTGTACACAAACACACACACAACACACAAATACTACACTAACACTTAATACACTGCAATCCAAGCACCGTATGACGCGAGCGGCGAGTACGGCGATTACGTCACGGGATCAATAAATCAATTACGCGTCAATGCACCTGCGCAGTCGTTATGACACTGGTTCCGGGTTCGTGTTGCGGCGGGAAGCATACCCCGCGCGGGGGTGATATTCGTATTTTTGCGAGTGAGGGAGTGGGACGGAGAGATTTCAGGGAATCCCGCCGGACGGAATGTCTTGTAGCCCATTGTTATTATTACTTGTAAGGAAAAACCCGCCCGCGCGCAGGTGATGTTTGTTTACATTTCGCTTTGCGCTGTACTGCGCTTTAAGATTTTGATATTTCAACATTTATTGGCGTTAACGAAGTATTTTGTTTTAATTACTTTAAGTGTTTATTTGCAATAATAAGCCTTGTGCAATTTGACTTACTACATTGTTAAGGTTTTCCTTAATTGCATTAATAATATTTTTGATTTGCGTATTAATAGCCCTAATGCAATCAGTATCGTGAGTAGTGCCTTAGGTTAAAATAATGCCCATGACTTCAATTCCACCCTGTATACAGTACAGTCATTAACAGCTTTTTTTACTTCAAAACAATGTAAGTGATCATCATCATCATTTTTGTCAAAAAAATTAAATATGCTCCGCAGGCCCGTCTTCTCCACGTGGCGCGCCGACACAACCTGGTATAGGGCGGGGGGTTCTCGAGAGCGTCCTTACGTGATATAATGCAAAATCTGGCAATGCAGCATTTTAGAAATATCGCAGTGTTTTATTGTGTACCACTGTTTCATTGTTGGACATCTGACCCTACTACAATTAAACTTATTAATTACTAGATTCAGTTCAGTAATGTGCTTGCTTACCCTGGAACTTGTATATATACATTTCAAGGCCTCACTGCCGTAGATAGTCATCCACAGGCCGATCAAGATAGTCTTCGTCCATCAGTGGTCTTCGATGGTCTTTCAGTAATTTCACGAACATAAAAGCCAGCACCCGCAACGTAGGTAGATTTATAGAGGTTATTACCTTTAATTAAAAGCAGATACCTTTTAATGTAAATATGTAAAACTTTCTCTTTTTCTTTCTTTGTAAAATTAAGTTGACCCGCGCGCGCAACACGTACCTACTCCTTCGATAATTAACGCAAGCAAACGCAAAGGGAAAAAGAGTCTAAAGTAAAAGTCTACACTTGACTTGCACAGCCTGCACAGCTACTTCACGTCACGCGAAAATCGAAATATTCGAAATGTAGGTTTCGACAGGTCTTCGATGGCTACAACCAAAGCGTTCCATTACACGTTACAATACATTTGTAACATATAGTTGTTTAACTAATTTATTCCTATCCAAAGTTTTGCAAAGCAGCACATTGGTCGTGCGTGTTTTATCTACTAAGTCAGTTAAGTATTTATTACAGAGCGATAAGTTAAAATAGCACATTTTTTTAGGTAATAGATAGACAAAATTATTCATGTAGAATGCTTTTGATACCTATAGCCAATGTTACTAAGCTTAATATTGTCGAAGAGTTTTGTTATAATTCGTACAAAGGTTTGGTTACAGGATAACGAATCGGTTTGTTTACAGAAGTTCGGTAAATAACAACAAAAATGTTGACTAAATATTACTGAACTGAACATAACAAAACCAGTTTAGGGCTTGTTACATAAACTAGTTTTATTATTTTAAATTAACTTTATTTTTGATTAAACAAATTTCGGTTATTTCTGAAATAGCCAAAATCGGTTCTGTTATTTCTTTTTTTCAGTGAAGAGCAGGCCAATTTAGCAATAACAAAATTACTTCAGTTTTTTGTTTTCCCTATAAAAGAAGGTGTTGTGCGTCAGTGTAGATGTTTATATCATCCAGAAACCGAAGTTTATAAGATCTTCTTTTGTAGAATCTCTCGAAATTGGTTTGGTTATACAGGGTGTCCCTGGAAGTATGGATCAAATCGAATAGGGACGTGGGCAAGGTCATTTCCAAAATTTTTGGTCCTGAGAATGATTGATGATTGAGAATTATTTTACGGCTCAAAGAAAAAAAATCATTAAAAAAACTATCAGGGCTGTCTAAAAAACTTAAATTGACAGTTCCTGGTAGTTTTTTTAAAATGATTTTGTTCTTTGAGCACTATGCAAAGTGATTGAAAATAACAAAAATTGGTCATAAGTTCATAATTTTTGAACCGTAAAAAAATTCACCAACATTTTCAGGATCAAAAAGATTGGAAATGACTTTGCCCACGCCCCTATTTGATTTGTTCCATACTTCCAGGGATACACTGTATATCCTTAACAATTGTTCTAAAGATATTTACTTTGTATTATTTCATTTTAGTTCTCTATTTCGCCATCCATGTGTCACTAGCACTACATAGACTATTGTATCGAATGAACTTATATCCCAGTTATTTATTCTGTAGCATACAGTCGCGACTATTGGTGATCCTCCGCGGCCGGTCAGCGATATCGATTTCACTGGAGTTAAGTTCGGCAGTCTGCCGGAATGCTTCTACCAAGAGTTCACGGTCTTCGATAAGGTAAAATGATTTAAGGTATCAATTTGGACAATGGGAGGTCTAGCGTCTAATTTTTAATTTGTAAATGACTAGCGAACCGCCCGTGCCCGTGCTTCGTACGGGTGCAATGGCTACATGTCAAAACACAGACATTTCTGCCACGTCTAAGTTAAATATTAATAAATTATACAAAAACCTTCTTTCCGGAATAAAAATGATGATGAAAACCTCATCAAAATCCATTGAGTAATTAGGACAATCCAAGCGGTCACACAGGCATACAAGAAACAAATAAATACTTAACTACACACAATTAACAAAAAAAAATATACACCCGAACACACGTTTTGTCTCATTCTATGTGAATTTTCATAATTCACATAGGATGAGACAATTTTTTTTTTACCTTTATTTTTTTCTGTTCTATTTATATTTTTCCACGCTGTAGCACGCTATGTAAAATATCTAATTAGTAACAAACAACTTGGTCCTCCAGACTCCAAAACCGGAAGACCTGGGCGTGTTCCTTGAGAACGAGGATATCCGGATGATCCGCTGGGTGGGCGGCGAGACCACCGCGCTCAAACAGATGCAGCAGCGACTTGCTGTCGAGTATGAGACCTTCCTCAGGTATGAACATAACTATATTTCTTTAAACAGAATACCAGCCACCGTTTAATGGCCTGCGCAGACGACGGACTTTTCTCCGCGGCGGAGAAAAAAGTACGCTCCGCGAATAAAAAGTGCGCCGCGGATTTACCGCGAACTCAACGCACACGGTGTGCGATCATTTGTTGCCCGGAAATACGGGCATACGTACATCACTCTCGAGCGCACATCGCGGACTAAAGTCTTAAGTCCGCCATGTGCGCTGCTTCGCCTAGTCACAGGAGTTCTATTTTTTTCGCGGACTCCCCCGTACTTTTGTCCGGTCCGCTCTCTGCATGTCCTCGGTTATTCGGCGGATTTTTTGTACGCGGTACTTTTAATCCCTCGTTTGCGTTACTCGATACAGTTGTAAGCGATCTATTTTAGCAGACAAAAAAGTCCGCGGACAAAAATCCGTCGTCTGCGCAGGCCATAAATCTGTCTGTAGCCTAGAAAGTCGGTGAGTATGATACATACTAGCATCGACGCAAACGTGAGATCAAAAACTGGTCATACAAAAAAGTGAGTCAACATTCACCGAGGAAAAGAGAATCACCAACGTCTATGGATATTTGCAATACTCTATGGTCTGTTGCAAGTATACATTTGCATCAGATGCTACCGATGTATTTGTTTTGCCTCTAGAGTACCTACCCTACCCAACTGTAGAGGCAAAGTAAATACATCGGCCGCGGCACCCATACCCTTCAAAACTGAACACAACATGAGCGAAAGAGGCGTTAAAGGACTTCTTAAAAAATAAAAAACTTCCGTATTAAATGCTCGGTGTGTAATCGTTCAAAGATAGCAGAAATAAATGAAAGACTTGTCATATAATGGTGTCGATTCCGTTGTTCACAAACTAAACTAATTAAAAGTTCAGTGCATATTTTTTCTTTCTATTTCATTATGAAAAGGACAGAAGATAAATTTTAGTTTAGTCCTGTCAAATTAATCAGCGCCTGACGTAATTTTAGTAGGCAAGTTTTTAATCACGTCTAAACTTGTATGGAGTAGTGTCAGGCGCTGATTAATATGACAGGACTGAACTAAAATTTATCTTCTGTCCTTTTCATAATGAAATAGAAAGAAAAATGTGCACTGAACTTAAATTTAGTTTAGTTTGTGAACAAGGGAATCAGCACCTTTAACTATATCACTAAGTATGTCATAATCAGACACATTATTCATACGGAGTCAAAGACCGGCTATGTAAAAAAAAAACGGAAAAGGCTGGCAGATTGGACTGGGATTCCAGTCCAATCTGCCAGCCTTTGTCGGCACCATTGTCTAAATAAATTTAAATGTGTTCATATTCAGGGGTTCGTACTTGCCAACCCACGGCAACCCCGACTTATTGGGACCCCCCATATCATTGAGTCCGGCGCTGCGGTTTGGATGTCTCTCCGTAAGGAGGTAAGGAAACAAACATTGGCCTCGATTCTATTGTTCACAAACTAAACTAAATTTAAGTTCAGTGCATCTTTTTCTTTCTATTTCATTATGAAAAGGACAGAAGATAAATATTAGTTTACTCCTGTCAAATTAGTCAGCGCATGACGTAAATTGGCGTATTTTTAGTAGCCAATTTTTTAATCTCGTCTAATTTGTCTATGGATTATCTAATTTGACAGGACTAAACTAATATTTTATCTTCTGTTCTTTTCGTAATGAAATAGAAAGAAAAAGATGCACTGAACTTAAATTTAGTTTAGTTTGTGAACAACAGAATCGGGGCCATTGACTACTTAAACATTAATTGAATTTTGTGTACAATAAGTTGTCTTTATACCTTCTTATTTTCAAATGTTTGATATTAAGAGCCTCATCATCTACCTAGCCTTTTCTCAACTACATATGTTGGGGTCGGCTTCCAGTTTAACCGGATGCAACTGAATACCAGTATTTTACATGGATCGACTGCCTATATGACAACCTTGTTACTGCAGCTAGCTGGGTAATACGATACCCCTTGGTAAGACTGGTTGTCAGACTTTCGGGCTTCTGACGACCTGTAACGACTGTCAAAGATCCGCGAATGACAGCCGGGACCAACGGCTTAAAGTGCTTTCCGAGGCAAGGAGGAGTCTTAGTATATGAAGATGGTGACCCATCCACGGACCAACCGTGGCAAGCGTAGTTTAACCTGATCCAACGACCCGTGCGATTGTTATTACTTAGTCACAAGCCTCTCTTGTTTTGTTTCGTCTCGTTAGATATTAAGAGCCTAAAAAGTAATAAAAACTATTTTCAGCTTTTACTGGTCAGTACAAGACCTTTTCCGTCAAGTGCATCAGGGACGTCTCGCTACCCAATCCGCGTCTCATGTTATTACCGGTAAGATGTTTTCTTTTTGGGGTTCCGTACCTCAAAAGGAAAAAACGGAACCCTTATACGACCACTTTGTTGTCCGTCTATGTGACCTTTTATCTCGGGAACGCGTGGAGGTATCGAGTTGAAATTAAAACCATATACTCAAGTCTGCTGTCCCTTGAAGCCGTGAAAAAATCAAACTCATAAATTAACGTAAAAAAAAGATACGGCCGTTTATGCCGCAAAGAAGGTATATCGTCACTCTCAATCGAATGAAAATGTATAGGGTACTTCCCGTTGACCTATAATCATGAAATTTGGCAAGAAGTAAGTAGTTGGTAGTAGTAGTTTGACAAGTAAAGGGAACAATCCGAAAACCGTAAATTTTTAGTTACATAAGTACCTATTTTGTACGGAACCCTCAGTGCGTGAGTCCGACTCGCACTTGACCGTTTTTTTTTTCAAATTTTATTACAAAAAAAAAGGTGTAAATGTTACTGTTACTTCTAAAATCTGGCAAATCTGATGTTCAATTTTCCTTTCGGGCCCTATCAAAATAGTTTCCAGGGCAAGTCAAGGTGACAGTATAAAGTTAACAGTTGCATCGCACATGGTACAGCATCACATGACACTTTTTTAAAAATATTGACTTTGTATATGAGTTTATTAAGGTAACCTACTTGCCAGCTTTTGCGTTGCTTCGAGACGAATTAATCTTATACAGGATTTGCTTATGCCCGCGACTTTGTCCGTGTGAAGCTTCTTCAAGATCAAAGGGGTTAACCTTTTGACCGCCACGGTCGTGTATAGACGACAAATGAAAACGTGCCCAAAACGCCACAGTCGGCTAATGCCGACAAGAAAACACCATGTTTTAAGTACAAAATAAATAAAATAATTCAGTTTTCTTTCTGTGTTTATAATTAAAATATGGTGTTTTCTTGTCGGCATTAGCCGACGGTGGCGTTTTGGGCACGTTTTCATTTATCGTCTATACACGACCGTGGCGGTCAAAGGGTTAATCTTCTGTACGTTAGTACTATTAGAAATTCTGTGCTCAGGCGCCAAAATATCCTAGTGGCACTCTAACTCAAATGCTATGTTTACAGGCCAGTTAATTTGGCGCGAATATTTCTACACAATGAGCGTGAACAACCCTAACTACGGTCAGATGGCTGGCAACCCCATCTGTTTGGACATCCCGTGGAAGAATCCTGAAGGAGATGAGTTGCAGAGGTATATGTTAGAAGCTTATAATGTGGGTTGTCTTAGAATATGTGTGGTTTAATTTGTGGGAGATGAATTACAGATATATTTGTTAGTACCTTATAATGTCTCTTAGGTATGTGACGGTTTAAGAAAATGCATGTTGGGTTTTTTATTGTTTTGTTATGCTCCCACTGCTCCTAGCTTATTCCAAGTAATTTGACATGACATATACACCGTGCTGTGCCTAAAAAAGGGCTATGATTTCAAAAGTCAGGCTAGAAATTAAACAAAAAAAACATCCATTCATGACACGTTTTAAAGCCTGTATGCAGAACACGTTGCTTTTGCACGCCTCACAACGCGTAAGCGTGTGGGAGTGCTCTAATCTCGATAGGCCGCTATGTGGCGATTTTACAATATAAAATCGCTCTTATCTCCCAAACTAGACACTAAATTAATAAAAAAGGGGTGTTTTGAAAACTAGATATATTAAATTATAAAGTCAGCGTATTTTTTCATTTATCTTTTTGTTTAGATAACAAAAAAATGTAGTTATTAGTACTGCTGTCCGACGTCCGTTCGTCTGTGCACTTGTTTGTCTGCACGTTTTAGAAAAATATACGCAATAATTAATTGTAATAAATCCTTTTGAATAAATTTCCACGTATACTGAGGATGAACCCTATTTCTTATCATGTTTGAACTGATAACCGTTTTAAAGATATTAATGAAATTCAATGGAATTTACTGGGTTTTTTAACATTCATTTTCAAAACCAATTTTTTCAATAAGTTTCTCTTCTATTAAATTATTTTCAATTTGTAATACAATACGCCTGTGAGGCGTGCACTTTTGGATTTTCCATTTTTTTTTACTTTTTTCTGACATTTGTGCATTACCAAAATTCCAGATGGATCGAAGGCCGCACCGGTTTCCCATTCGTAGACGCGGCGATGCGCCAACTTCGAACAGAAGGCTGGCTGCACCACGTGGCCCGCAACACTGTCGCATCCTTCCTCACTCGCGGAACACTCTGGCTTTCCTGGGAACATGGCCTGAACCACTTCCTCAAGTACCTGCTGGACGCTGACTGGTTAGATTTTGCTTTTTAATTTTTGATACTCATCAAAATCCTTCCTCCTTCCTTAATTACCAACAAATGTCATTTTTAAAATGACACATGTTCTCAGCTAAAAAGATCCGCATTTTTGAACCGACGAAAAAACGGAGGCGGTTCTAGTCGATGCGTATATTTTTTTTTATGTATGACCACGCATAACTTTTTACAGAGTAGTCCGATTTTGATAAAAAATAATATACCTATATATTGGAAAGAGTATACTCCCAAGTTGGTCCCATAGAAATATTGTCATGAACTGGTCACGGACTTCGGAGATATAGAACGGAACACTAATAATAGACAGCAAATCCGTCGTGATTGCTGCAATCGCTTCGATGTTTATTATTTACATAACATAACATCACGCCTATACAGGACATCCACATTTCGACAATTAGGTATGTTAAGTTTCATTTTATTGGGGATAAGCCTATTTCCATGAAAGCAAATATTTGTATGGGATATCAAAACTTGGAAAAATAAAAAAAAAACTTTTTTGCAAATAATAAAACCGACTTCAAGAACACAGAAAAGTGAGAAATAACTTTAGCTCTTCAGAATTCGGTGACATTAAAACTAAATCAAAAAAACAAAAGTCACCGACTTCTAAAGTTATTTTTCACATTTTATGTTTTTGAAGTCGGTTTTATTTTTTATCTTTTCTTTATAATATCTCGGATCGTTCTTTCCTCAGGTCAGTGTGCGCCGGCAACTGGATGTGGGTATCCTCTTCAGCGTTCGAGGCACTCCTGGATTCGGGCGAGTGCGCCTGCCCCGTGCGGCTGGGTCAGCGGCTAGACCCCAGCGGCGAGTACGTGAGGCGCTACGTGCCCGAGCTGGCGCGCATGCCTGTGGACTACATGTGAGTACATAACGTTCGAGGCACTCCTGCACCCTAATTACGTAACACAATGGCGCCGATTCTGTTGTTCACAAACTAAACTAAATTTAGGTTCAGTGCATCTTTTTCTTTCTATTTCACTTAGAAAAGGACAGAAGATAAATATTAGTTTAGTCCTGTCAAATTAGATAATCCATAGACAAGTTTAGACGTGATTAAAAAATTGGCTACTAAAAATACTTCAATTTACGTCAGGCGCTGACTAATTTGACAGGGCTAGACTAATATTTATCTTCTGTCCTTTACTTAATGAATTTGAAAGAAAAAGATGCACTGAACTTAAATTTAATTTAGTTTGTGAACAACAGAATCGGGGCCACTATCAATCGGAATCTGGGTCATTTTGAAGCAAATTGTTAATCCATTGCCTCATAAGTTCTAAAAAGAATCATGACCACGCTCCTAACATGCTTGGACTAGAAAAAATTAACAAAACGTCCGTTGATGAAACATACGTTGTTTCATTTGTCTATATAGATGTAACTAAGTACGGCCTTTAATATATTTTTAAAAGATGGGAGAGTCAAGTAATTAAGAGATATGTTTTTGAGGTTAGGTGGTATATCGTTAATTGTGGCTTTTTGAATTGAGAGGGTTTCACATAATTAAAAACTAGGCTAAAAGGTCCCAGCAACCAGGTCATTAAAAAAAAGAAAAAAAAGAGGTTTTCCACCTGTTTTTCAGATTTCATTTCGTTTTAAAAATAAAATTGTAGCCGACGGGCATAGGGTTCGGGCCTCAGAATGAAAGTACTTGGTATTTTCAATTACTAGGTACCCCAAAAAGAAACTGACAGACACGTAGGAACATAAAACAAGAAAGAATATTAGAGATCTAAGAAAGATGTCGGGCACTACAGAGTGCGGCTTGAGACACGTCGCGTCACACACGGGTCGAGATGGTACTTCCCCGCGTTGGCGCTAGAAGCGGGGCGCGCGGGAAAAATAGTGGCGCGTGATTGGTCACAAAACACAGTGACGCCAACCTTTTTAATGCTCCCGCGATCATCAGATTGGATGTTACTAACAGTGCAGCCAACATCATCGTTAGCTTAATGGTCGTGGGGTTGCCGCGCTACAAAATCGATTTAGATCTAAGTTGTAGTATGGACTTATAGGTTAATAATTACAGATGCGTTCAAAATCAATATTTTATACTGCGTTCTGATAAAGCAAAGTTATATTTATAATGTATAAAATATCTATACTTTCCCAGCTTTTAAAAATAAACTGATGATATCTATTAGTTACATTAACAATGTACTACATTTTGGTGACAGTCTCATCTTGGGACGAAATTATGTTTTTTCTTAGTCCAAAATGACCATGATCCTTTGTCTGCTCAACACATAAGTAACGCAATTAATGTTGTTGAACTGTCAAAATTAAATGATGAATGATAATGTGTTTCGCAATTTCCCCGCTGGACTCGGGCGACTGCGGTCAAGTAACTGGGCAAAACTAACAGCGAACTACTGCTGTACGAGGTTTTTGCTAGAGAAGACCACAACTCCGTGTTGTTTTACCCTCAAGCCCTTGTGGCCTTATCCAAAACTAGCTTCTGCCCGCGACTTCGTCCGCGTGAAATTTCCAATTCCCCCGACCCACCCTATCGCATCCCATCGCCTGCTTGCGCTATATCTTAAGATAAAATATTATAGTATCTTAGCCGTGTGTAGCGCCCCTTAGTGAACTCCACTGCGGGTGACGTAACCTACGACAAACTTATTATTTGCGGTTGGTACAGTAATCGGGTCTAGGGATCGAACCGCAAAATTAAGTTTGTTTTTTATTGTATATACTTTTCCGGGATAAAAAGTACCCAGTGTATTAAAGAATAATTATACCAAGTTTCATTGTAATCGAACCGGTAGTTTTTGCGTGATGCCTGAACAAACAGACAGACAGACAAACATTTTTTTAATCACATTTTTCGGTTTCGGTCTAGTAACACCCCCTGCCATTTCTTTTTTTGATATTTTCAATGTACAGAATTTTTACTTCTACAGATTTATTATAAGTATAGAATAGATGACAATATCGCGCATCGGGAGGTACAGGGTAGCCTTTCGTCTTTATCTCGAATTTAGTTTTCACTAAATTCCCAAAATTCAAAGTCCTGACTGACTGATATATCAAAGCACAGCCTAAACCGCTGGTCCTAGAGACATGAAATTTGGAGGGTGTGTTCTATGTGAAGAGTAGGTATCCACTAAGAAAGGGTTTTTCGAAATTCTACCCTTAAGAGGGTGAATGAGGGGAGGGTGAAATTTTACGCGGACGAAGTCGTGGGCAGAAGCTAGTACTTACATATTTCTTGTAAGCCAGTTACAATATCCAACATTTATCTAACTTTCCTACTATTTTTTTCCAGTTATGAACCATGGAAGGCGCCTATCGACGTACAAGAGCGCGCGAACTGCATAATAGGCAAGGATTACCCCGGTCCGGTGGTGAACCATCTGGTTGCAGCACAGAGGAACAAGAATGCTATGAAGGTATGTTGTACGGTTTTTGTACAGCCCCAGCTAAACTATGTTTGTTAACTTAAAGGCAATTTTTGTCTGCTCATTTCACGATCGAATCTGCTTTACCGACTCAGCATTATACAAGGTTATTGGTAAAACACTAACAACATTCTAGGACTGTTTTACTAACATCATAAACAACAACTTTTATTCTATGAGTTTTTACCTTAGAGCATTAAACCAACCGGAGACGCCATTGTCAGGCGTTCCCCGCTGCCAAAGGTACGAGACCGCCGGTCATATCAGTCATATAAAACTAGTTGCCGCGCGTTCCACGTCATTCAGCAAATCACACCAGCGCGGAACGAACGTAAGAGAAAAATGCCGAATTGCAGTGTTTTTTCGTGTAAAAATAGATCGGAAACATCTAGTAAACAAAAGGATAACCTTACTTTCCATCTATAAGTATTATTTTGTCCTAATAATAACATAAAATGCAATAAATTTGCAAAAAACCAAAAAATATTGTCGGTCAATGAATGTTGCCACTAAATTGTACAAGACCTAATTTAGTGTAATTTTTAAAGTTGTAATTTATAAATATTGGCAATTATTTCAAACTTCTATTTCACATTTGTTATTCTTATTACTGTTTACAACTTATTTTGTTACTTTATAAGATTTTTTTACTAAAGCCTTTAAAAAATTGCTATTTATTATCAAATAATTGATTAACGATATCAAACTTATGTTCCACAAATCTCTTACAAGTTTCTCATATCGTTATTCTTCATTACTATAAAATATTTACGGGTCAAGTTATCACGAAACTACGCAATTTTTATATTTAAAAACAGGCCACACTGTAGCAAAATGTGGGCTGTGACTGCATAGAAACAAATATCGATATCGACTTTATGAGTATGTTATTCCAGGGACTGAAAGCGGTTACGGTTAAAGGTTAAGATACCTCAAAAATATAACGGTACCGATTCAAAATAGAGGTTGAGCTATACCGGTACCCATATAAATAAAGGTTAGGATAAATTTTTATTTAACCGTTATACGATTTCGGTACCGAAAAACATGGTGACGGCGCGGCGCGGGTGCACGGAGGTGTCTACAACAACTTGCTGCAACTTGACCTTATGTTTGTTGTACTAGTGGTAGGCAGCTAGCGCGTCAAGGACATGGAGTGATTTAAAAATCGCTAAGGACAGAAACAGACAGAGTGGCGAGGCGGTGTGTCAAAGAAACCCTTATTTAAAAAGGTTAAGGTATTGGTACTGATATTATTAAAAAGGTTATGTTACATCTACTGAAATATACCGGTATGAATTTCGTACCTTAAAATACGGCTACTTTAAAAAATAACGATATCGTTATATTTCGGTTATCGTTATTTAACGGTATGACGTCATACCCAAATTTAAAGGTACCTTTATTTTTGGGTAATTCAGTCCCTGTGTTATTCTATTAATTTTTCAGATTTCCAAAAGATGCAATGACTCGGGATGTTTGGATTTGGGCTTGAGCAACCGACCCGGGTATTGAACTCAGAACGTCGTGTTCAGCATTCATCCTTGCGAACACTAGACCATCGAGGCAGCGATGATATTCTGTGAAAATCTTACCGTGAAAACTCAGGTAAAGTGAGCGTGGAGTGAGCTGTCAATAGTGTCAATTCCTAGATAAAACAAACTCACTTCACCTAAGTTTTCATGGTGAGATTTTTACAGAATCGACCGGCAGTTCTTGTACCGTGGCAATGAATCCTTATAGACTAACTTTAAAATCTAAATCCTATGTTACCTATTTAAAAAGAATTGATCTGCATTGAAGATCAATTTGATAAGTAAATATGAAAAAACAATTAAATAAAGAAGAGCCTTTTTTATCACAACTATTGGCTGAACTCATCGACAGCAAAATATCGATAGTGTCAAGCACTTTCATCGCTTACACAAAAATGACGTCATGCCGTATCCTGACAGGGCGTCTCTGTGTGAGTTAGTACATGTGTGCGTATAGTTTATGCTTGTGTTCGATAATTTTTTCGTGTGCGTGAGTAACAACGCGATCGAAAATGCATTAGTGTGTTATCACTATTTGTGTGCGTTGCCTCGTCCCCCGCGATGAAAGTGACAGAGTTATTCGTATAGATATTAGTGCTCGTTGCGTCTCCGGTTGGTTTAATGCTCTAAGGTTTTTACAAAACATGATACATTTACCAAAAACAAACCCTCAAGATTTCGTTGTTCTGTCTAATACCCGCTCCCCTCCGCTGCATATTGTTTTGTGTTTTGTTTTTAGTTAGGTAAACCTAACTAGCGCTTTCTTTTGCTTCGTGTTGAGTTCGTAACATTTAGAGCGTTGGATTGAATGAAATATTTTTATTTTTGTATAAAAGTCTGATGTTGTCTGTTATTAAAAATCATAGAACAATTTGTTGCCACTGCCCCGTTGGTCTCGCGGACGCAAGAGCGCGACTGCTGAGCGTGGGGTCCTGGGTTCGATTCCTGAGTCGGGCAAAGTGTCATTGAGTTTTTCCATTAGGGATTTCTTAGTAACAGCCCGGAGTTTGGAAGTCGGCGGTATGATACCCCCGTGCCTTGGAAAGCACGTTAAGCCGTTGGTCCTGCGTCTGATCTCTCTCCGGTCGTGTCGGATTGCCGTCCCATCGGACTATGAGAGTGAGGGAAGAGGGAGTGCACCTGTGTCTGCGCGCACACTTCACTACAATATCTCCCGCGCCGAAGGCTAGTCTCCGTTGAGATTGGCCGCCGTGGCCGAAATACGGTCTGGAGGACTTTATTTAATATAGTCCGGAGAGGTTGTTAGTGTTTTACCAATAACCCTGTATACAGTGTGGCGGGGACATCGACGAGCAATCTGTTACCACGGATTCAGTACATGATGAAGCCTCCCAGCGTTAAAAATTTTAGTCGATTATTAAAAAAAAATATACATTTTGATCACGTAGGTTATATTGCACTTTTCTATGTAAGAGCTATTTTTTTTTTCTTGAACCGAAGAAAAATTTGTACTTACGTTAGAATCAGTCAATCGTCTAGAATGATGTGCTGAATTCATGGTTAAAGTTTGCGGGTTGATGTACCAGCCTTTTTCTTCCTTCTTCTTCTCTATTACGTCGTAATGTCACTACCCACATCAGTACCGCAGAGTAACACTCAGCCATCTTACATGTCAGACCGAATTAAAATGTGACATTGACAATTCAATAAAAAAAAATATATATATATTTCGTAAAATAGCCAGGCCTTTAAAAAGATTTTAGATTGGTTAAAGGTGTACCTATGCTATTTTGATCTTTGTTATCAAGTAATAGAATATAGTTTTCAAAGAAATGCCTAGTCTGTAGTAGCTTTAAAAGGTATTATGCGCTTGATGATAAAGGAAAGAATATTGAAACTGACGAAGATATAATTGACTGATCTGTGTACCAACGAATCTTTGTGGGTGGTGAAATTCTTTTTCAATGATATGTAATTTATCCTTTCTCACAGCAACTCAAAATAACAATGGCCAAAGAATACCAGAGATAACAAAAAAAAAAAAAAGATGTTCCATTCCTTTTTACATAAAAATATATTTCGTAAGTACAAAAATAGTTTTTTGGAATTTCAAAATCAAATAACTGGGTTTGAATAAAACGCACCACAAAGATTTATTAACTGGGTTCTATTGTTTTGATTTTCTACAAAATTGTTGTTTATAACGTTACATATTATTATTACATTTAAATCCACAATTTATGCACCAATCATGTTTATTTTGTGTCATTCGTCCTATACATAATATGTGCTATTGCTTTTATAATATATTATGTATTTAATTCCCTTGCTTTGTACAAACTATTATCATAAAGAAGATAATCGTTTTCTAATCAAAACTATTTTCTCGTTTATAAAGGGATGTATGTTGTTATTTTGACAAATCGTATTCCTATAATCTATACTAATAATAAAGCTAAAGAGTTTGTTTGTTTGAACACGCTAATCTCTGGAACTATCAGTCGGTGTAAAAACCATATTTTCGCATTTTATCGCCCATTTGTGAGGAAAAAGCTATAGGCTGGCTATTTAACATCACGCTAGGATTCTTAGGAGCCGAGCAAAAAGAATAAAATTAAAAAAGAACGCTGAGCAAAAATGACGTGTAAATTGCGATGCAACGGGGTGGGTCGGGGAACAAGAAATTCCAGGCGGACGTTGAGCGGAGTCGCGGGCAGAAGCTAGTTAGTATATATTTCAACGAATTTAAAATATCAATATGGGGCGAATTCCACCAAAGTTTTGTACCAAGAATAAGTGTTATCCTGAGAATAAATTTTGTATTTTTAACAGATTTTCCACACTAGAACTGTCAAATGTCAATTTTATTCTACGGATAAAAGAATAACGGACCCCTGGTAAAATCAGCCATTACTCTTTTGCAATAATTTATAGTAAACATCACAATTGAATCCTAACAAAATCTTCTTTATCCTTCTTCCCTGTAAATAAAGATTTTGTAATATATGTTTCATGTTTATTTTATTCTGTTCTGGAAACTTACAGCTAATATAAACAGTCTTCTTAAACAATATGAATTTGAAGGCCATTTACAAGTTTCCACTGATAAACACTCGAAACAAAAAAAAAGACAACAAAAAAAAAAGGTTGGTACAAAATACCTTTAACATAAATTAGGAAATAAAATAACACGATCGATTAATATATGACACAAACATTACTTTTCCGTAAAAAAGTTTTTCACCAACAATTAATGCTTAAGCCGAGAAACACTAGTATTGAAAATGTCCAAATCATGTTCACTAGCTAGTCTATTAAAACTTCTGCACGCACGTTCTCGCACGCATGTTCTTATATCTTTCTATTTATGTTTTCAGTACTTCTATTTATGTTTTCAGTACTTAGTCTTATTATTTATCTATACTAATATTATAAAGCTGAAGAGTTTGTTTGTTTGTTTGAACGCGCTAATCTCAGGAACTACTGGTCCGATTTGAAAAACTCTTTCAGTGTTAGATAGCCCATTCATCGAGGAAGGCTATAGGCTATATATATATCATCACGCTAAAACCAATAGGAGCGGAGCGCCAATGAAGAATGTTTCAAAATCGGGGGATTTTTTTCCTATTGAGAGCTTCCGCTGCGTGCGCTGCGTAAACGGTTAAAGTTTCGCAAAAATCATATATGACAGAATTGTTCCCCTTTAAAAGCTTTAAAAAAAAAGTCCGCGACAGCATATGTCTATCTTTTAAGGTTAGCTCACTATAACCTCTTTTAAGCTAACCAAATTTGTTCTAAAATAATGCATTATTTGCGAAGGTGTTTTTTATAAACATGGTATTAATCCTTATCCAAATAAATAAGTTATTCATCACATGTATTTAATTTTGAACAAAATTGCCTGTGGCATCATTTGATTTCAATGTATATCTTAGGAGATATCATAGTTTTAAAATAATACTAATAATAAAGCTGAAGAGTTTGTTTGTTTGAAACACGGTTTGAAAGCTGTAAATCTCTGAAAGTATTGGTCGCATATACAAAAATATTTTTGCGTTTGATAGCTCAGTTCTTGAGGAAAGCTACATTCTATTAAACTTGACGCTAGGACCCTTAGGAGTTGAGCAAAAAGAAAAAAAGTCTGAAGTTTTCGCCAAGCGAAAACGAAGTAATAGCGCAGGCCGGCGACACGTTGCGACGGGGGGTCGGGGAAACAAAAAAAATTTACGCGGACGAAGTCGCGAGCAGAAGCTAGTGTATTAATAAAATTAGTAACTGGGGTTTTACTAAAATAATGTGTGCTTTTTCTACTAATATTTTAGTAAATTGCTTCAAATGCCTTTATGTAATTTCACCTAAATAACCAGGGCCAAATTAAATAAGCTAGCGAAACTTCACGTACGTAATGGGTCGATATATAAGTTTAATAAAACAAAAAAAAAAATGATATCTTTTTCTTAGCATTTTAAAGTAGTTAGTTGGCACAGTTTAACTAAAATTCATTTACTGACAGACAACGCACAGCCGAACAGGGCCTGGATCCATGAAACTAACCATCAACAAAATTCATCCCCTAAAGGGGTTAAATAGGGGAATTTTTGCATTTGGAAGTTCGTCATTTTTGTCGATGGGAAATCCCATTAGTCTTGTAGTGTTATAACTAATTAATAATAGACACTCAATTTGTCACAACAACAATATACAATAAAAGTTTGTGCAAGGCAATGCGACCATGTTCCCTTGTCTTCCGCAGTGGTTGGGCCGCACAGTAGCCGGCCGCCTACACAAAGAAAAATGGTTCGAAATAGTCGGGGTTCGTACACAGTGACATATAACCCATCGACGAAACACATTCATAGGCTTCACTGCAAATAATATACAATGTGGAGATGACAATATACTAATGCATAGGTGTATTTGGGAATCATCAAATAAATCGTATTGTTGAAATTAAAAAAAGTGTTTTTTTCTAACATATTAAACAGCATAAAAGTGTAAACAAAAAGAACACACTTTAAAATAATATTGTGGCAACAGCGCGGTGTTATTGACCCAACAAACATATGGCCGAAAACTGAAAAAATGGTGTAGGTCAGTGTGACGGGCACCCATTTTTTCAGATTTGTAAATTTGTAATAAGTAACTCTTATGTCTAAAGCATAAAATTTTATATGCATTAGTTCGCATCGGGAAATAAAATTTAAGAACGACGAAGGTTATTGAACTAGCGACCTGGCAACATGTTGTGTTTAACAGTTTAACTGCAGCACCCTAATTCACAACCATACGACAAGCTATCGTATCGAAAATGACACATTTCAATAACCTGATTTGCCTTGACCCCGACAGCAAACAGCAGGCAGGAAGAATAGTGGTCGTCTATTTGATTTATACTGACAAAAATTTCGGGTTTTGGACTTGTGAACAGTGTTTAGAGGACTCATACGATAACACTGATTGATGCTCGATACGGTGCGGAAGCGTATCGAGTAGTTGTGAATAGCTATGCTGATGTCTTTAATCTGTCGGTGCAGGCTTGTTAACAGATACATAATGTAGAAAATTTAAAAATTAATGTCCAGTGACTAAACTATTGTATATATTTAACTGAATTTTTGTATACAGACTGGGAACGGCATTATGTATACGAAGATTAATTTATAGTTGTATTGTCATCTCCACATTGTATACTACATCTTTTTATTTTCTTAATCATTTTACTTTTTACCCTATGTATACCCGATAGAATAATATTTAATACACATACTATTTAATTACTCATATAATTATTTATTTATCTTCATTATCTAAGTGCTGCACGCTTGTTCGACAACCTTCACTGGAGATCATGAGTCTTATTCAGAAAAATATTTCTTTGTTACCTATGTATCCAACGATTTTGTCGCGAGTAATGCACTAGGAAATTGGGAATTGATTTGATTTTATATTTTCTACAGGAACTGCGTCATATTTTACAAAAGGCTCCTCCCCATTGCTGCCCCTCATCAGAAGACGAAATCCGGCAATTCATGTGGCTCAACGAGTAATCATCGACGTACGGAATTAGACTCTATTTGTATCGTCGTAAAGTTTATAGTTTAGAATTCAGGGATTCCCAAACTATTTTGGACAAGTGACCCCTTTTCCAAAATGAACTGTTACCTCAGACCCCCATGGCCAAATTACCTACTTTTAAGATCAACCCCGTCGACCCCCAAAATCAGTTTTCGTTTATGTCGACCCCTAGGAAAACGATATCGACCACTTTGGGAATCCCTGGTTTAGATGAATGTCGTTTGAAAGTAATGTGACAATACGAAACAAGTTGGTTTCGAACCAAACATCGAACTGTCAGTGCATTTAAATATTTTTTTCAACTCCTTTGCTTCGTATTTTTGCAAGAACGCTTTCCCTCTATGTTTAGAATAAATTGCAACGTAAGGGCCGATTTTTCAATAGTCGGATAGCTCTGACGTTGACATGGGGAGTTTTTCGTATACATTTGTGCAATTGTTTTGTGAAATGTGAAATGTCACTTGAAATGTATTATAAATCAAAATGGCGACGTTAGTTCCGATTTTGGCCACGCGCCTCAATAACCTTGTAGCATTAAGCTGAAGAATAAATTAGGCGGTTTGACATATTTTCTATACAAAAACTTTTAACCTGTCATATTTATTCCTCAGATAGGAGCTAAAAGATGATTGAAAAATCAGCCTTAAATAGATTATTTGATATATTATCTGTTGTACGTTCTATAAGTACAAAATAAATAGCAAGGCTCGATTCAACCCAGTGTCATTGTATCACCAAAGTGTTTTAGTAAGAAAAATATAAATGTTGTTTTTAATTAAGTTTTAGTAAAATTTTCGTATTACTATAAGTACCTGTTAGTATTGATGTATTAGATTTTATGAATATTATCGAGTAATTGGTAAAGTGATGGAACAAATTATGTGATGATTTTTTTAACAATGATTAAAATTGTATCTCATTAATGTATTTTAGGGTTAATTATTACGAGAAATGTATGAATAAGAAATGCTTTTATTATTTCCCTTTGCTGTTCTAAATTAGCTATCGTTGTTTACAAAGGAGATGTTTCAAAATGGGCCAGGTCTATGTACAGTATCTCAAAAAAAAAGAAAAAAATCCGTAGAATTCGGGAAAAATACAGATAATTCAATTAAATCGGTCCTACTGTTGTGGTAGTGAACTGATATTTATCAATTAATTTTATCGACTTTCGACATGGCGTCTCACAGATTTAGTTACTCTGTGCTTAAAAACAATGACAGTAAACTATAGATCGACCATTGATCGTCAAAGAGAACTGTCAGTTGTCACAACAGTGTCACTTCAGTCACTTTCGTCTAGCGTCGAAATAAACAAAAACATGTCAAACGTCATTAATCAATCAAAATGACAGCTTACCGCCATGACGGGTTGTTTTTTGTGTGTTGCAATTTCAAGTGTAATTTGTTCTGTTTACCAGAAAACCAAGCAATTTTAAAGCAATTGGACAGTTGTTTTAAATGAATTTCCCTATTTTTAAGTATAGTGTTCAAGGACCTGGCCCAGGCTTCATACATTTTGCAACATCTCCTTTAACCTATTAGGTGCTACAGAACATGTTGCACAGACGCACTGTACAGTAGGCCGCATGTCAGTGGCAAAAAACCAGTATAAGTTGGTCTCATGTCCTATTGAAACTCCGTATTCCGTTAGGCCAGCTCAATGTCGAAAGTGTAACTAGTGCGGTCGACTGTACAGAAGAAGAGAAATATATTTAAGGTGAATGGGAAGTGGTAGTCCGCGAAATTCAAATTTTCTTACGTTTTTTGCAATTTGCAGGTCAGTGTCAGGTTGTATCTTGATCAAAATTTGATTCGCGACTATAACAGTACGTATTTACAGAATTATAATCTTATGAAACATTCATACATCTTTATAAGTGAGATTTGTACCATAAACACTTTTCCCTAGGAGATTTCTTCTTGTGGTACAAATCTAACTTAGGAAGATGTATTAATGATTCTAATAACTATAATTCTGTGAATAAGTATTTGTTATAGTCGCGAATCATATTTTGATCAAGATAAAACCTGACACTGACTTGCAAATTGCAAAAAACGTAAGAAAATTTGAATTTCGCGGTAATCACTGCGCAATCACCTTAATGTCTTTGGACTCTAATGTTGTATTGTTTTGATTTGAATTTATTTTAAGCTCGCGTTACGTTTTATGATATATTTTAGTATCGACATCAACTAATGTTAAAACTGCACTCGTTAGTAAAGCATGCAAATGTGAGCCCTATATTGTGTGACGTAAAGTAACATTTCAGGTTGGCCGAAATGCACTGTACGACGACGCGTCATCAATGCACCGTACTACTGTCACATAATTTTGGAAACGTAACCATATCGTATTTAAGACTATGCCGACCGCACAGTGGCGCCCTCATATATCATAATCATATCCTTAAAACGGATAACAGTAGCCACTATATCCCGTTTTAAGGATTATAATAAAACTAAACAATGTAAAACTACCGTTTCTAATAAGTAATATTAACGTATAATATTGTGAAGCACAACTTAGCGTGCTTATTTTCTGCATTTTATTTATTTATTTATTTAATTATGGCACTCCAACAACTTATTCACTAATACATTTTTAGGGGTACTGTAACAATTAAACTTAAAATCTAGAGTGAATTCGTCACTTACAGGTGTGCACAGCACTTACATATTTCAAGTTTTATAATTTTACATAGAGTACATATACTTATTTTCATTCTAAATTGTATGAAATAACCAAACAAACGATGAGGGCGCCACTGTGCGGTCGGCATAGTCTTAACGCGATATAAAGCGCAATTCCAATGCTTTACTTTGAGTTGATTTAGTGTTTTATATGTGCGCGACGGCCATCAACCATTTTTATGTTAGTATGGTATTATTTGGTATAATATACCATAATACCGCTGTTCGGAGCGAGGCCAATTTGGCTACTGGAGTATAATGGTATGCATTATAATGGTATGCATTATAATGGTATGCATTATAATGGTATGCATTATAATGGTATGCATTATAATGGTATGCATTATAATGGTATGCATTATAATGGTATGCATTATAATGGTATGCATTATAATGGTATGCATTATAATGGTATGCATTATCAGTCTATAATGTTCCCACTGCTGGGACTCAGGCCTCCTCTCAGTGAGAGGGAGTGGGTCGTGATCCACCACGCGGGCCCAGTGCGGTTTGGTAGATGTCAAATGTCTTCGAATATTTGGTTCTAGAACGTACCGGTTTCCTAACGATGTTTTCCTTCACCGTTTTGAGAGTAGAAAGCGATCATCGCGAGAATACGTGATCGTCGCTATCATTTGTTTGGTGAACCCTGTCCGCTTATATTAAAACACGGCCTAAAGAATGCCCAATAATACCCTATTTGTTATATTCTCTCTAGTCTAATCGAAAACTAGAATTTAGGAAATTAATTTACATTGATTTGAAATTTTACCAAAATTGTGTTTTTAAACCAAGATGTTTTGATTTTAATGATTTATAAGGATTTTTGGATGGGCAAAAGTAAAAAATCTGAATTATCCAATTGTATGTTTCGGCTGATCGACATGTTTAGTCGGTAGAAGTAATATCATATATTAGAATGAATGTATATTATTATCTAAATTATATGTATGTTTATCTAATATCAGGGTGTCTCAAACTAAAAGATTTTAACATTTTACTATACTGTAGTACAAAGAACTAGTTTTTATACAATAAGAATACATAAAATCCAGAACCCAATGCATTTTTAAAAGGTGGTTTATGTATATTATGATAGATATAAAATAAATAGACTCGAAATAACAGGACGCATTTTTATTTACACAATAATTCATCAACGGAATGATATTTTACATTTTTGCTTAAAACTAAATTGCACACAGTGAGCAATATACAGGGTGGAATCGAAGTCATGGGCATTATTTTAACCTAAGACACTACTCACGATACTGATTGCATTAGGGCTATTAATACGCAAATCAAAAATATTATTAATGCAAGTAAGGAAAACCTTAAAAATGTAGTAAGTCAAATTGCACAAGGCTTATTATTGCAAATAAACACTTAAAGTAATTAAAACAAAATACTTCGTTAACGCCAATAATTGTTGAAATATCAAAATCTTAAAGCGCAGTACAGCGCAAAGCGAAATGTAAACAAACATCACCTGCGCGCGCGCGGGTTTTTCCTTACAAGTAATAATAACAATGGGCTACAAGACATTCCGTCCGGCGGGATTCCCTGAACTCTCTCCGTCCCACTCCCTCACTCGCAAAAATACGAATATCACCCCCGCGCGGGGTATGCTTCCCGCCGCAACACGAAGTCACGAACCCGGAACCAGTGTCATAACGACTGCGCAGGTGCATTGACGCGTAATTGATTTATTGATCCCGTGACGTAATCGCCGTACTCGCCGCTCGCGGCATACGGTGCTTGGATTGCAGTGTATTAAGTGTTAGTGTAGTAGTTGTGTGTTGTGTGTGTGTTTGTGTACACGATGCCTCGACCGCGTAATGTGCAGGCTAGGTACACCAACCAACAATACCCACAAATGGTTGTAATTTACGATCGCGCAAGAAATTTAGTATGAACTCGTGAAATGTTCCATCGGCGCTACCCGAACGACCCTATTCCTTCACGGGGTCTCATTCCACCAGAACCACTCAGAACCTGTTGGATTTTTCGTCTTTTCACGTGCCAGCACATGCACAAGCTCGTGGAAGAGCACCCGTTTACCCTCTGTCACTTTACCGACAAATAAGGTTTTTTCAAAACAATCCACAAGCTAGGTACGTAAATGTTTTTTTTTAATGTATGTTAGTTGACGTAGTTTTGACCGTCCTAAGCCGGCAAAGTACGAAGGGAAAATTGGAATTTATTATGAATCAATTCATTGGCAACTTACGAATGTCACGTGAGTCGGGCGGGGTCAAAGAATTCACGCCCAATGACGCGCGTACGGCGTAGTGTACCTACGCATTTGCTATCGAGAAGCGCAACTAATTTGATACTTTGTATGACTTACTACATTTTAAGGTTTTCCATACTTGCATTAATAATATTTTTGATTTGCGTAATAGTAGCCCTAATGCAATTAGTATCATAAGTAGTACCTTAGGTTAAAATAATGCCCATGATATCAAATGCACCCTGTAGAGGCAGAGCTATAGGCAGTCAGCACCCTAATTGCGTAACACACTATCTATCGGAATCTGAATCATTTTGAAGCAAATTGCTAATCCATTGCTTCATATATTCGAAAAATTTGTCTGCTCAACACGTAAATAACGCAATGAACTTTGTTGAACTGTCAAAATGAAACCGATTCCGATTGGTAATGTGTTACGCAATTGCCCCGCAGGATGTAGGACACGAGCATAAATATATCACTATGAACAGCTCGGCAATAACATCTCATTTCATGATTCATTCATTAATATCTGTCATCAAAATGAGGACAAAAAAAATAATTGTGGAAAACCTGATAGTATATCTGTCAGGTTTTTATGCTGCCTAAGTAATGTCAGATATTTTTAATCACAACCAGGTAAGTCATCACATTCTTCTGAATTCAACATATTACATAATTTTGAAGCCGATGCAGCATCGTCGGCGTCGCGTCGCTTATCTTGTCCGAGTTAGATTTTGGTGTTCCTTCGATTTCATGTATTATTTGTGCTGCCACTTGTACATGCCACAAAAATGATCACATATATGTGCTGTCATTTTGACGACAGATATTAATGGAAGAATCATGAAGTCAGATATTTTTGCCGAGCTGCCCATAGTGATATATTTATGCTCGTAACTGTGCTACAAGGACCTACTGGCGCGTGGCCAAACTTGGAACTAAAGCCGCCATCTTGTTTTTCAATACAATTTCTGTAAAAATTTCACAAATGTTTACCAACAACCTGTCAATGTCATTTGGGCGCCAAAAGATCCTTTTAGCACGGTATAATTATATACAGTACTAGCGACCCGCCCCGGCTTCGCACGGGTGCAATACTGATACTAAGTACAGGTATTTCAAGAATGCCAGCACGCGCCGCCGCGGCCGGTACCGCAGCAATCGCTATGTCCCTGCATTTTAAATCTGTAATATCTTCGAAAATATTCATTTAAATTACATGCTGTAAAGGGCCATATTTATCTATATTAAATGCACAATGTATTGAAGGTACTTAATTGGATAAGGATTAATGCTGTATTGGTTAGAATCGCTTCGTAAATAAGCCATTATTTCTCGTAAAAAGTAAAGGATAAAAAATGATTATTGTGGGTTATCCCTAAGAGATAGACATATACCATCGCGGACTTTTTTGTAGACCTTTTTAAGGTGTACAATACTGTAGTACATTATTTTGACCTATCTCGTAGGGTTCAGCCAGCGTTTGAAAAGTAAGCGCAAAAAAATGTGTTTATTTACGACATCACATGCATGCATGTATTATATATATAAACCTTCCTCTTGAATCACTTTATCTATTAAAAAAAAACCGCATCAAAATCCGTTGCGTAGTTTTAAAGATCTAAGCGTTCAAAGGGACAGAGAAAGCGACTTTGTTTTATACTATGTAGTGATTGTAACTCGGCCGTATCTTGGACATAAATGCCTACAGCCGCGCGGTACGTAAACATGCGATAGGGCTGCCCGCCTCCAGCATTTGAATTACATTTGCCTACTTTGTGTTTCCATTTAGTTTTGTGATTGTAAATATACTTTATTTTATATAAAAAAAATAAAATAAGTACTTTGTGAATTGAATAGGAAGTGTTCAATAAAAATGCATGTTGTATTTTGATTGGTAGATTTAATTAAAAAACCATGTTTATGTTTGAATAACAAATTCTTTAAAATTAAAGAATATATTTGCTTTTAATGACATAGCATCAATCATGACTGAACAATTTTTTTCTACTTCTGTCATTTGTGCAACTTTTAATTTAAGAACAGACATAGCTCTTTCATTGATTTCAGTTGTAATTGGGAAAGAATGATTGTACAATGTTGAAGGACAGGGTAAACATAACGCACTTTGCAAAAACCGGTATGCTTGTGGGCTGATGTAGTATAAATTTAAACAGTAAATGATGTAGTCCTTATCATATCGATTTCCTTTTCCATGTGTTTTAGTTTACTTTGGGCTTTTATCAGGAGAGCTAGTTTGTCGGTCAAAAATTTATCGCAAAGTCAATGGAAAGTATTTTCTTCAGCTTTTTGTTTCATTTTCAGTTTCGTGTAATTTTATTTTCTTTCTGCATTGGATGAGTTCAACTTTCAATTTTCTTTTCCTTGGAGTATTCTTTGAGGTTTGAGCAAATATTTCATTCGTTGTATTTTCAGTCTGTGTACACTTTTCATTTCCTACCAACGGAACAGTTTGAGTTTGTTTGTCTTTTCGAGAGACTCCTGGATCGGTACTGGCTAAGCTTGGCAGCATCAACAATGGTAGGGCATTCTTTTTTAAAAGTTTTCTATTTGACGATTGTAGAACATCCTCCATATTAAAATGTTTTTCACAAACTCTGTAGGAAGTAAACTTAGGTTTGTTTTCCAAATCATCTCGACTGATCAGTTGCAACCATTGAAGACGTCTGAAAAAAAAATCCTTTTATAGGGAAAAAAATCTGCTGTCGCCTTACTGCCGCGTATAAAACTCCAATCTTTACAAACTTCAACACCTACCTACTCAACTACAATGCAAGAAACAGCTGACGAGTAACTTTAATAACTTTTTATCTCAGCTTATTAACGTCTCTATAAATTAGGTACCTACAACTCGCAACAACTCAAAACAAAAATTCTTTGGTCACCAACGCCAAGCTGAACAGCTGGCTACGAATGTTTTAGAATCACAACCCTCTCAAATATCTAAATATTCTGTGAATATCTTATGAGTCTAGCTGTTGTTGTCGTTATTAATACCGAGAAAAAAAAAACGGTTTTTAGTGGTATAATTGTTGTTATAGCAGCAGCAGAAATACTTAATCTGAGAAAATTTCAACTATCTAGTGACAGACAGACGGTCAAATTTATTTTTTTCCAGTATTATTCATACACACAGTACAATAAACAACTATTATTAATAATAAAATAGCACGTCTTTGAATTATACAAACTAACAAAACAAAACACACGTGCCCCGAGGTTTTTAAAACAAGCGTAAGTACCTACCGTATCATAATTCATGAACCGCCTATAACTACCTATTTCACTCTTGTCAATCACTTTCCTTTACTCTATTCACTTTATTAATCCAGACATCGTTTTTTTCGGGAGATAAAAGGAAATACTTATCCATAAAAAAGACACATTATGTACCTACCTACTAGTAAGTAAAATTATTTTATAGTCTTACCTTTCAGAGTTTCCAGGTAATCTAAAAAAAGTTATCCCTGGATGCGTTATTGACGAATTCATGCAACCAAAAACAGCACAATATATCCTACTCGTCATATTGAATATGTACTTGAACTTATTTTTAGTGAAAAAATCGCGCGGTTATTGTTAAAAAAACAACACTCCGACCGTTCGTCACTGCGGCACAGTCGCGACTGTCTGCCTGCCGACAGCCGACTGCCGAGCGAATGCCGAGATCGAGGCGCGTAGGCATAGCTCGCGCATCGTCCGTTTGTATGAAGATGGAATCACTACATAGTATAAAACAAAGTCGCTTTCTCTGTCCCTTTGAATCCTTAAATCTTTAAAACTACGCAACGGATTTTGATGTGGTTTTTTTTTATAGATAGAGTGATTGAAGAGGAAAGTTTATATGTAGTGTATTTAGTATCAGCATTGCACCCGTGCGAAGCCGGGGCGGGTCGCTAGTACTGTATATAATTATACCGTGCTTTTAGTGCTTTATGTGTGAATGGGATTAAATGACTGATGTCTTTTGCCTTGGTTACTATCCGATTTCACTATAACCAGCCAGTCTATGTCTATTTCAATATCTGCCTTCGTATCAATATATTTTAAAGTACATCATCAGACTTTCTTTAATATCAATGAAAAAACAAGAGACAACAACAAGAAGGTACAGGAAATGAGTATCATTATCATACCACATGTATCACAACACAATTTGGTTTTAGTTTGACAATGCATATATACCTACAGTATTTTTATCTCACGAAGCGACGCGCGCTTTCCTTGTGATTACCATGTACACATGGTAACCATGTTAGTAACTATGCTTACACACATTCACAGCGTGTTTGTACACGTACAAACACGCTGTGAATGTGTGTAAGCACAGGTAGGTACTCTCGGTACCGCCTGAGACAGTGGCGAAGTACTCGTCTTCACACATTTACAGCGCGGTTGTGCACAAGTAAAGCGCACGTCGCTTCGTTAGATAAAAATGCTATACCTACTTGTTATTACAAAAAAATAGGCTAGTTTCCACCATCAATAAATTGAAAATCTATTAAGTCCGTCAGTTAGAGTATTGGAAATAATGGACACGTATTTTTTGTTTTTGTAAATCAATGAATATTTACAAAGATAAAACGCATCAAAACTCGTGACGTCAGAACGCACTAAAAATTATAGCAAGGTGTGACTTATTGAGAATTTTAAAAGCGTCGTATCTTCGTCAATTTTGGTTTACGTAACAAAAGAAAAAATACGGGTCAAATATTTTTTGATAATCTAACTGACGGACTAATTAGATTTTTTCAGCCTATTTCACAGTGATTAGATTACTTATCATACTTTTTCATACAACCTCCAAGTTACAGCCCATTTGGAGTTTCAGCCAGCTGATCAACCAATTCACTGAAGACTTTACTAGTTGTTGAGCCTGGCAATTCCTTGACAGCTGATAAACCCTGACCTGCCAGTTTGCCAACTCTAGGGTCGATTGGCACACTCCCCATGAAGGGTATTTTGGCAATATCTGCTAGTGACTTGCCTCCACCACTTGAGAAGATGTTGGTGCATTCACTGCAATTTGGGCACTCATATCTGGAAAAGAAATATGGAACTTTAGCAAGTAAGTAGGTACATCAGTCATTAGGAAAAAAAATCTCTCCACTTCTCGATCTGCAATCCTTTCTTAGCCTATCAGATTATCTGGTGAAATTAAATATTTTATGAGAAGTATTCCACTAAATAGGTACTCTCTTTCTCATGTTGGGCAATGTTTACCACATTGAAAATGATTTATGCAGAAAATCTTGTTGCCAGTCATTTGCAATCTACATGGTGTTAATGTGATTTTTTTATATTATTACCTCCGCCACATACCCCACACAGTCCCACTGATGGGCAAAGGCCAAGTCCTTCCAGGAACTCTTTTCCTGGAAGGACCACTGCCACCTCAAACCAGCCCTCGCGGTACGCGTCTTGGTCGCCACTCATTTCTGGGCGCCGTCTATCTTCAGGCAACCATATGTGGAGACTTTTGCCCATGCTAATGTGATTAACGATGATTTATCAGTAATGAGTACCTACATATAAATTCTGGACCCACCGCTTGACCTCCAGCTGTGGCCATCATCCTAGTGATAACAAACAGCCACAGGATGTAGCTAAATGGATAAAATTCGCCCACATAGACAAACAATATAATCAAGCCACAAAATATTGATAAAAATGATGTGTTATCAAGTTATCAACCATAAAACTTAAAAGTGTCAGATAAGGATATTTTTTTTCAAAAGCTGTAAAGTTTTTTTTCTTGTTTTTATGAGAACTACAAATAATAAGAGGGGCAATACTCGTAACTTTAAAAACGTTCACAGTCCGATCTCAGTCTCAAACTGTCAAAAATAGCTCTAATTTCTCTACATTTTTGAACTTGACATTGATTGTCGCTGAGATGACATTGTGACTAGATTTTGAATGATTTTAATTACAGGAAACAAAATGTGAAGAATCAAGAATAGAAACATGTATTTGTCCTAACTCAAATCAGCTAAAAAATTAGATAGAAGTTTTAGTCATGCGAGCGACGATACAGTTTTTAGTAAAAGAAAGAAAGAAAAAAGTTTATTTGGACACAGTTTGTGAAACACAAAAACAAAAGCAAAATAATGTTGCAAACAACAATTGTGTGTGCCTCACGGCTGCACCAAAAATGTTAATTTCAGCATTAATGCCAGACAGATGCTGTCTGACGCTGGTTTTCTAATGAACCTTTGGGGACAAGTGACGGGGAGTACCACACACTTGCAACATACCTTACACATATTTTTTACTCTTATAAATAAATTAATTCACTAGTAAGTAATCAAATACATACATTAAAGTAACCATAACAGTAACCAGTGCCTATAATATGATGTTGAGATAAATACAGATTTATGATTTATAAACTCAAACTCAAAGCATTCATTTCAATTAAACCGGCATATTTGAATTGTCAAGGAGTCTGTCGTCAGAATTTATATGAAGTTAGTTGCCCATTCCAAAGCATTATTTATTACATTGTTCATTCGTACCCGCTCATATTTTCAATAATGCCCAGTATAGGAATCCCAGTTTTTCTACAGAAGGTGATCTCCTTGCGGACATCCTCTATGGCTACTTCTTGTGGTGTGGTCACTATTATTGCACCACATTGCTGCACTTGACGGAGATTCTCCATCACTGTAATGTGCTCATCTGAGGTTCCTGAAATATGACAAATTACATTATTTAGTTTAAAATTTATGAAAATGGCAAAAACAAAATAGAAAAAAAAATAATTATAAAATTGCTTCTTGGTGGGTTATTTTATTTATTTGGTATATGAAGAAGTTAATTAAATGTGTTTTAGAGTTAAGAGATTATGACAAGTTACCTGGAGGAGTATCAATTACAAGAAAGTCAAGTTCCTGCCAGCAAACATCTTCTAGAAACTGTTTTATCATGGAAGTTTTCTTTGGCCCTCTCCATACTACTGCATCATTACGTGACCCAAGCAGGAAGCCTATTGACATGACGCCCAGCCTCTGCTCATTGTCTAGGTACACTGGGATCCAGCCTTCAGGGCCTTGGTGAACACTCTGATTCTCCAAGTTGAGCAAATAAGGGACACTGGGTCCACATAAGTCTATGTCCAATAATCCAACCTGGAAGCAATTTAGGTAATACGGTGAATACGAATAAAATATATACGAAAGGAGTTTACAGTAGTAATTTTACTAGGTTTAAAAACAAGTAAAATTAAGCCTTTAAACATTTACAGTAGTAATTTAACGTTAAACAAAAATTAAATAAAATAAAACATCTGAATAAATACCTTATAACCTCTTTCTTTCAAAGTTAGCGCTAACTGTGTGCTAACTGTGGATTTTCCAACACCTCCTTTCCCAGAAAGAACTAGTATTACACGTTTTACAGAGTCAAGCATTTTTACTTATTTTAGCAAACTTTTAGTAAATTAATAAAAAATAAAGCGAAAAGTACAAGGCAATTCTGCACTACTTAAAGGTAAATAGAGTGGAATTTTGATAGTGTGACTGTGACTGTCATATTGACAATGACAAAGAAAAATACTTTGACAGCAGTTATTGCCAACCTATCTCAATGGTTAGTGCATGGTGCAGACAAACACAGAAATTGAAACAAATCGCTCAGTAATGGTTAGGCAATACTTGAAAAACACTTTAGGAATAAAATACAATATAAAGTTTATTCGTATTATAATTGAGCTATATAATTAATTCTGTGATTTTTACATTTCACCTTTCAGTTTTGTTTCGTGTAGAGGGGTCACTTCATTTGACATTTTGACAGCGCTTGCGCTAATCGTTGATCGCAGCGCCACCTTCCATCGTTTATGTTCTTCTTCAGTTTTATAAAGATTTTTGTAGCAGTGGTTGTGTTGATCGTTTGCCGGTGCACTTAAAATAGGAAATGCAACATTTTTCACATTTTATATATGTTTGTTGGACGTTTTATGACACAATTAGTTTGTGTAATAGTTTATTGTGTTGATTTGCTTTAACAAAAGTAGTGAACGTCTTGTGTTGGTGTGTTTTATTTTCGTATAATTTCAGTTTAGTGGTTGTGCAAGGATTTGTCCCATCGGCAGTTGATTTGCTGCCTTGATCTGCATTCTCTGGTGTTTATGAGGTATTTATCAGAAATTTTAGCTTTGGAAACTATAGATTTAATTAATAAATTAAGGTTTTATGTCACGAAGTTCGAGCATGACGAGTGGTGTTTTAATAAATTCTTACGATGCGGGCATTTATCATTAGACCCACCCCTAGGTTAAGCCGTCGGGATCGGTGAACGGATAATAATGTGCGTGTGCTAAATGTCATTATTTATTGTTACAAGGGTCTAGTCCTTTCATTTTAATCCTATCGATTTTTTAACAAGTGCATTCATCGTTTCATTTATGAACGGCATGTGGCTGCTAACTGCTATGTATCCGTCTTCGAATATTTCTTACCTTGAAATTAACTATGTATTTGTACATTTTCAATCGGTATTTATGTAAACAACACTAATTTTTTCATAATTTAAATGATCTCACTTATAGACGAAAAACCTTATTCAATGGCTATTAATTTTTCCGTAAATAAGTGAGCTTCACTGCTAACAAGAACACTTTTTACTGAATTATTAACATAACATTCTGTAATTCTATCAAAATAACCCTTTCAGTAGAGGTAGAATATTAAGTCCAATTAACATAATAATTTATGTAAATAAGGTGTATTAAATAAAGTTAAACATGTAAATGGCCTCAACACTTTTATTTTTACTTGGTTTATTATGTTATGGTCTAGTAAATTACTTAGATGACCCAATTGAAACACATGTACTTGTTATTGGAACTTTTATGTTAATTATCTATGAACAGCTGCCTCATTAAGTAATTAAAATGTTATAATTTATAAAAGAACTGCATGACTCAGTAAAAATATGCAGCTAACTACACACACAGTCACAGAAAAAAACAGATGTCAGCCGTTTCTTACAGGTTTTGAAAATACCCTACAGAATAATTTACTTGTAATCATTTAGACTATAATCTGGGTTAAATAACAACAATTTATAGGAGACATTATTTGAAACGGCATTGAAACTTAATATGTGTGTAAAAAACTAACCAATCAATCAAAATCAAGCCTTTTAAAACTATGTTGGAGTAAAGTTGGCTTCTAGTCTAACCAGATGTAGCTGAATGTCAGTATAACCAACCAATATGCACCAATTATTTTGTATGCTTATGTAATTGAATTCAATATACAGTTATTTCTCTGGCTGACTTTGAATGTATCATAATTTCTGATAAACTAGAAAATGTACTAAGCTTTTATCCTCCTCTGATTAAAACAAAAACCTGAGGAGCTTATGGATATCATAATGACCACATATAAAAAAAGAGTTCTATATATATGACTCAGTACTACAAGTCTGATGTCATGTTAATGTAGTAAGCTATAACTACCCTACTCTCATCTATACTATTATATTATAACTATCTGACCCCGAATTCTCAGACCTACTGAATATGCACACAAAATTTCATACTAATCGGTCCAGCCGTTTCGGAGGAGTATGGTAACTAACACTGTGACAGGAGAATTTTATATATTAGAAGATAAAACTGAAGAGTTCGTTTGTTTGAACACACTAATTTCTGAAACTACCAGTTGGATTGGAAATAATCTTTTTGCATTTGATAGCCCAATTCTTGAAGAATGTTATAAGCTATTTAACATCACACCACAACCCTTAGGAGCTAAGCAAAAGGCAAAAAGAAAAAAAAGGCATGTGAAACCACAGGACACAGGTATAAAAGATAACTAAAGACCCAGTGTTAATGAGTTTCACACAGCAGCACATCATCATCATCTGCCTAGCTTTTCCCAACTATGTTGGGGTCGGCTTCCAGTCTAACCGGATGCAGCTGAATACCAGTATTTTACATGGAGCGACTGACACACAGCAGCACATATGACCAGAGAATTAAAAAAATTGTTCCATGACCGCTGCAATGTAGAAATAAAAATCTTTTTATTTAGCTACATTAAAGATAGCCATCTAATGGCAGTGACGCCTACACATGCAAACAAACTCAAATCACTTAGTATGCCAAATGTGTGTGTTTTGCATTTTACAAGCACTGCATAATGATTAGAGAAACATTGTGAGGCATCCTTCAACTTGATATTGTGTAAATAATAGTAATCTTGTGGTTTTTTATAGGTTTGCACAGATTATGTTGGTAAACATTTGCATACTTAAATGCACCTAAGCTACTGATGTTTCATTCGAAAACATCAATCGGTTTCTTAGTAAACTTCAACTATATTCGACGACCCTGCATACTTATCTCCTTTGCTGACTGTACACATGTTTGTGGTAAGAGGTATTGAAAGAAGTTACATTTAAATGGTTCTTGTTGTAGACCATAACTTGTTTGCTACTAATTCATGATGGCAATAGATAGATACAGTCGCAGTCGGCCCATCGACGTGGCGGGAATAAAAGCCGCAGTTTTAGAAGTAGACGTGGCGGCGACTCGACGTGGCGGGACTAAATCCTTTAAACAACAGGACAGGCAGGCCGCGATATTTGCTATTGATCAGTAAACACGCTTTTCTTTTCTCCAAGGAGCTTCTCTTCCAGGAGCCAATAGAAGGGAAATGAAACAAATTAATTATCGTGTACCACACGTAATTCTTAACTTAACCTAGCCTAGAACTTTGCCTAGAACCGACCGAAACGTATTTCCGACTGGAAATGAAATCAAATGTCGGGAGATCAACGTGTAGACCTTGCAAATTGATCAGAAATTAATTTAAGTCATATAGGAAATAGAGTCCATCTTGGTAGTAACATTTTAAATGCATTCCTCGAAACCGCAAGTAGCCAAGAAGGCGTTCCGCATTACATTTCAAACCATTTTTTCTCCAATACAAAAATCGTCGTAACCTTCTCGTGCCCATTCAAACCATAAATTTTTGAATAAGTAATCAGCTATAATATTTCCACTGCTGGGATCCAGGTCTCCTCTCAGTGAGATCCCAGTTGACCATAATCCACCACGCGGGCCAGTGCCGGTTGGTAAATGTCACACGTCTTCGAATTTTTGGTTCTAGGTTTCCTCACGATGATTTCCTTCACCGTTTTGAGAGCAGTGGTGATGAAATAATTTACACAAAGTAAATCGCGTGACTGGGTTGTAACCTACGACCTACAACTCGTAAGTTGCGGTCGTTTACCACTGGGTAACCACTGCTTCTGATTACTGATAATTCAAAACATAAAGCTCACTTGCCAAATATCGTTTATATAATTTTCGGTACTCAAATGTAACGTCAAACCGAATAGAGTTGAAATAAAAGGAACAATGCCGTGTCGTCTCTAGGAAGGCCACAGCGGTGACCTCAATACGGGTCGACCACCGAGGGTGAGTCACCCTGCGCGTGGCTTACACTTCACCGTTCTAGTGAATGGACTCCTCGATTCTCAAGCAGATGCCTAGGCCTACAATACTTAACATGGTCGATTTTTTCCTCCAGATTTAAAGTGCAAATAAAATCTGTAAGTTTACTAAGTACTTCCTACCGATATGATCCCATATCTTACCAAACATGCAGGTGGCTACACGAGAATCTGTTTGTGCTTCGAAGAATTTCGTATTTGGTGTGCTTAAAAACATAAAATCGCTGATCGCAGGAATCGGATCTGTCTGAGCAGAGAGGACTTTCTGCCATTGCGTCATTCGTTTCGCAAAAGCGTGGATACGTTTATTCCTGCAACAACATTTTAGAATATCGGCATCAGCTAGAATTTGCTTGCTCTACAAATACTATAGTTTAAAAGAACTCGAGTCTGTGTTCTGCTAATAGGTTACGGATAGTGTCGTCTGCCGCCCATCTAACTAAGTCCAAAAAAGCTCTAGAGTCACTTCTTGCGATACAAACGAGAAAAAAATAGAATGGCTTCCTATTCTTAGACTAGAACCACGCGACTGCAAAACAAACCATACACTTTCACCATCACAGTTGCACGACGAATCTAAAAATAACTTCTACGGGATACCCAGTTAATTGGGAACAACCCCAAGGCCGCTCCGAGTATAAATAAGGGTGATGTTATTACTTCTAGTTACCCCCCGTGTGTTCAACCGGGGCCGCGGGGGAGGAATATATCGCGTCATATTTTATGCACAAACCTCCCCCGAAATCTGATTCGAAAACATCGGTTATTTTTATGATTCATTTAAGACACCTTCGTAGAAAACAACACGGAATAGAAACTAAACATTCCCGTATATTAAAACGTGGCCCAGTGCCTTTAGTTTTTTAATCAGTAGGTATTTATAAATAATGCACCGCGATCTCTTGTGTAGGCCCCTGTGATCTTTGAAACAGTATGCTAAAGCTATGCACGACTTAAGCAAGTGTGTCGGGGAAACTTGGCGTTGGCACCGTACCGCGATCTCATTAACCTTTATTAGAAGCTTAAACAATAAATACAGAGTGCAATGGCAATCTCGAACAGTAGAGCAAAGGATATTTCTAATTGACATGCACGGTAGCTGCACCCAGGTACAGAGCGGAGAGAAATTTGTGTAATGGACCCTAATACTTAGAAAGTTAGATTTTCCACAAACAGTTCAATAAACCCATTTTACTCACGAGCATGCGATATCAATTCGGAACCGCGTTAACCGACTTCTCAAGTAATAAATCAAAAGATTCATTCCGTAACCACCATGATTCGAGGGCGTTTAACACCGTTTAAATCTCCGGAGTGAAACAGTTGTTCCGCTCAACCTTGGGGCACTTCAGTACGGTTGCGTAAAAACTAAATGCCAACGCGTTATGAAATTGCAGCCGTAATACGTAATGGCGCGGAAAAAGTGTTTTTCATAATTACAGACCATAGCTGTTGGGATTTTTATAATGAAGTCGACCGCAGATCCCGCCTTTGCTACCTGGACTTCTATTGCTCCCCTTTCATTGTATTTTTGTAAAAGCTTTCTTCTTGACACCGTTCTTCAAAAAATATTGTTGAATTATGAGGATCATTAAAACTTTTTTTTTTTCACCACGATCATTAGAATAAATTTGGGCATGCTTGAGTTACTTTAACAGATTGCAGCTGGTGGCACCGTAACAAATTATCCTGATTTTTGTACAATACTAGCCAATAGTGAGCTTATAATAACTCCCTTTTCTCCGAGTGTTGATGTTAATGTATAATCAAAAGAAGTTTGGGATTCCATATCCATCTAATTTTAAAATAACTTTAAATTCGGAAGTCTCCCAAAACAACGTTGCCCGTAATAAAATCCATTCGAATAGTTATTATGTTACTGGCTACTAAAGCATAGCAGTGGACATTCCCTGCACGTGGCCGGATGCTATGAAACTTCAATCGTAACTGGACATATGGCGAGCTGACGACACTGATAAATGACAAGGCTGCGGGGGCAAAGCACTCATTTTTCATCCTACTTGGTAACAACACTCAGAGCTATCATTTTGATAGACACGCTATCAACGTGACACTTTTCTTTTAAACTGTCGCGCAAATCTGAGTTTTGAAACAAAGGATCACTTATTTCTTTTATGGGCCCGGCAAAGTTCTTATGAGGTAGTAAAACGTGGCATGTTTTGCCGTTTGCAAAACCGCGGACAGTCGCCAGAAAATTGCATTCTTCCAATTTATGTTTTGCTCTCAATAACAGCCTATTTATATTTTCTGAATTTTCGGCGTCGTCGGCGAAGGAAGATGGATTGTCAGAGCCAATGCAGTTATATAAAGTACAACTAGAACTTGACCAGTAACTATGTAATAAAAATTGCGAGCGCACCTAAGTCCAGGAAGCTCCTAACCAAGAAGACTGTCCAGGAAGCCACCAAGAATAGTGTAGCGGAACTCGTCATTTAGCGTCATTCGGCAGGCTGGAACGCGCGCGCCAACTCGTACGCCATAAATCATAATGATTACGTTGCGGGAGGGGCTTCCACTCCACCAGATGCATACGGCTATTGCTCTCCTTCCTCTATTACCAAAAGAGATTAGGCAGATTAGTCTACTAAACAAATTAAGCTTCTTGTACAGATTTAGGATTATAAATGACGCGTGATTATAAATCAAGCGGAATGATCATGTTCGAAACGGTATCGAATTTTGCTGCGTCATGGCGCTGCGGAGACTAAGACTATAAAATGCCTTATTGCCAGTTCCCATTCTTTCCTCATTATTATTTTCTTATTTCGCTAAAGCTCTTAGAAATGGGCGATATTAACGGAAACATCATTAATGTTGCTCCCTTTTTCCGCCTTAAACGATGGCAGGATGACAATCCCTAGGCTCTCTTTCCGGCCTCATTAAGGTATTTCGCTGTGTTATAATAATGTTGGCTAAAAATATAAAGGCTGTGCTCGACGGTACAGCGGATCGGTGACCGCGGTGATGGCACTTCAGATAACCGCCTCGCAGACTGTGACACTAACGACCCGCAGCCTGTGAATTGGGTTAATGTCTCTTTTTGCAAAACTACATCTGTCACAGTTAAAACATTGTTTCACTTTACACAGTTTCCGAATAGTCTTAGGCCCGGACTCCACCAAAGCGGAGATGTGCGGAGCGGAGCGGAGACGTGCAGGAATCGTCCAATCACAAACGAGTCGAGTGACGCGATGAGGATTTCAACCATTGTGATTTGTGACTTGCAAAATGAATGTTCCACAAGGATTTTAAGAGAGTTGGTATCTTTCTAATCGAATCAGGCGCTGATTGATTTTACAGGACTAAACTAAAATTTGTCTTCTGTCCTTTTCTTAATGAAATAGAAAGAAAAAGATACACTGAACTTAAATTTAGTTTAGTTTGTGAAAAACAGAATCGGCACCAATGTCATTTAAATATAACCTTAAAACTCTTTAAAATCAGTCCATATATTGCTTTATTAATAAAATCATAACCCTTCGTTTTGGCTTTGCCGTAGTCGGGTAAAAAGTAAGTCGCATAATCATACAGTCCTAGTTAAAATGTATGTAATACACGATTCTCCTGCCCTTATCCCAATTTATTTGTAATACGGACAACAGAATTTAATTGCTGACAAGAAGTCGATAGACCAAACCTAATTAAATAAGCAATTTTAGAGTATAATTTGCGTGCAGTTCAGTGAGAATAAAGAGCATGCGCCATGCAGTTGGGGTGGCTGCGAGTCCAGCTATGTCGTTATAGCCCTGTGATGGTGTTAGGGTGGGAATCCAATCAAGTCTCCATTCCCTTGAGCCATTGACTCGCCGGAATGCGTCATCTAATTTATTATTATTGTCAAGACACTTTGACAGGAATGGTTTAATGTTATGAAAAATCGAAGAAGTATGGTCCTCATCAAAATATATGAGCCACTGAAGTTCACAGATGTCTATGTGCAGACGCCAGCACATCAAGCTACTAAAATCTGTCAAATTTCTTTAATAGATTTTCAACTTTATCGCTAAAGCATAAACTTCAAGGTTGATTGGGAAAGTTTTACAGTTTCGGGTAGCTTGATGTGCTGGCGTCTGTGTACATCTTTAAACATTAAAACGGTGGGCAAAACCGGTGAAGAAAAATATCGTAAGGAAACTGGGGCATGTCCTAGAATCAAAAATTCAAGGACAAGTCATGTCCACCACACTGCACTGGGCCTGCGTGATGTCCGAATTCTAGTAGGAAATACTGTGAAACTACTAACAATAAAATATGATTTTGTAATAGCAAAACGATCATTTCCTTTTCTGGCGGAGCAGTGGTGGCCCAGTGGCCGAGACTTACTGACTTGTAGGCCTAGGTTCGAACCTAGGCAGGCACGTTACTTTGTGTTAATTATTTCATCACCATTGCTCTCAAAACGGTGAAAGAAAACATCGTGAGGAAACCGACATTATCCTAGACCCTATTGGAAGAAACGTGACACCCACCAACCTGCATTGGGCCCGCGTGGTGCATTACAGCCCACTCCCTTGCACAGAGAGGGAGCCTGTGTCCCAGCAGTGGGAACATTACGTATTTTATTTGATAGGAATAACAAACAGCAGTATATTACACAGTAGGCATACAATATAAAACTTGCAATAAAAGTAACAAATACACTACTCAAGACAACGATAATATAAAGGAAAGATAATATATTCTACGTTCATACTGAGCGACGTTTTGTATTGTTGGGATATTAGTTTTCAACTACGACTGCGACAGATAATACGGAACGTATGACATAGAAAGAGATAGCTATCTGTAGTGTGTTGCGCTTGAAGTATGTCTACTAAACGAAATTAGAACAATTGTCTGAATTTGACTGCAACAATTTGCGCGCGCTAGTGCCCTATCTACCTCTTTATTGTATACAGGGTGGAATTGAAGTCATGGGCATTATTTTAACCTAAGGCACTACTCACGATACTGATTGCATTAGGGCTATTAATACGCAAATCAAAAATATTATTAATGCAATTAAGGAAAACCTTAAAAATGTAGTAAGTCAAATTGCACAAGGCTTATTATTGCAAATAAACACTTAAAGTAATTAAAACAAAATACTTCGTTAACGCCAATAAATGTTGAAATATCAAAATCTTAAAGCGCAGTACAGCGCAAAGCGAAATGTAAACAAACATCACCTGCGCGCGCGCGGGTTTTTCCTTACAAGTAATAATAACAATGGGCTACAAGACATTCCGTCCGGCGGGATTCCCTGAACTCTCTCCGTCCCACTCCCTCACTCGCAAAAATACGAATATCACCCCCGCGCGGGGTATGCTTCCCGCCGCATCACGAACCCGGAACCAGTGTCATAACGACTGCGCAGGTGCATTGACGCGTAATTGATTTATTGATCCCGTGACGTAATCGCCGTACTCGCCGCTCGCGTCATACGGTGCTTGGATTGCAGTGTATTAAGTGTTAGTGTAGTAGTTGTGTGTTGTGTGTGTGTTTGTGTACACGATGCCTCGACCGCGTAATGTGCAGGCTAGGTACACCAACCAACAATACCCACAAATGGTTGTAATTTACGATCGCACAAGAAATTTAGTATGAACTCGTGAAATGTTCCATCGCCGCAACCCCAACGACCCTATTCCTTCACGGGGTCTCATTCCACCAGAACCACTAAGAACCTGTTGGATTTTTCGTCTTTTCACGTGCCAGCACATGCACAAGCGTGGAAGAGCACCCGTTTACCCTCTGTCACTTTACCGACAAATAAAGTTTTTTCAAAACAATCCACAAGCTAGGTACGTAAATGTTTTTTTTTTAAATGTAGTTTTGACCGTCCTAAGCCGGCAAAGTACGAAGGGAAAGTTGGAATTTATTATGAATCAATTCATTGGCAACGTACGAATGTCACGTGAGTCGGGCGGGGTCAAAGAATTCACGCCCAATGACGCGTACGGCGTAGTGTACCTACGCATTTGCTATCGAGAAGCGCAAAGTATTTCATACTTTCTATGACATACTACATTTTAAGGTTTTCCATACTTGCATTAATAATATTTTTGATTTGCGTAATAGTAGCCCTAATGCAATTAGTATCATGAGTAGTGCCTTAGGTTAAAACAATGCCCATGACTTCAATTGCACCCTGTATAATATCATTGACTCAAGACGTTATCCACAGATTACAATACAGAATAGCTAGCAGTTAGCAGAGCAAGTTAAAAAAGCACTTATTAACTATATACTAGGGCTATCTCTTAAAATAGTTGATATTATATAATAAATAATAATATTATAGGCAGATATACGGTGGAACCGTTGGTACAATAGAGATGTACTCATAAACTCAATCCTCACGCATTAGTATTTGCTAACTCCGTCGTATTACCACATTAAAATATTTATCGGGAACATCTAAAACAGTTTAACATTGAAATCGACTGTTTATGACGACAACTAAAGTTTCAATATTTAAAAAAAAATATCGGTTGGGTCGATCGGAACTGACTTGACCTTTAACGTTTAAAGGTCAGTTGCTACCGAAACGTTACACCACCCGAAAGGTTACAAAACCACGTGTGATTTAGTTAAATGCTTGACAGTTAACTAATTAACCTGCCATCGCCGCTTGTGGAACTTTGAAAACGCGGCATTTTCGTTTCTCATTGCGCTGATTCCCATCTCCGTCTTTTAAGTACTTGCTAATTTATTGACTTCGGTACCTTTGACGTTTTTCGTCTGGAAAAAGGCCCGTTTATTACAATTTATCAAACGAATTTTTTGCTTCTGATATTTTAAAATTAGGTAAAGGGTAGAGCTTAATAGCTTGCTTCATTATTTAAGGGGGGTGCGCTTAAGTTAGCCCAATCATCAGTACAACTCTCTTAAGTTTATATTAACCTATTTAATGACTCTCATGAAATCATGTCAATAGACGCCATCTAAATAATAAAAGCCGCACAGGTCGATCGATCAGGTTAAGCTACGCTTGCCGCGGTTGGACTGTGGATGGATGACCATCTTTATATACCGAGACTCATCCGTGTCTCGGAAAGCACGTTTAGCCGTTGGTACCGGCTGTCATTTCTGGATCTTTGACAGTCGTTACAGGTAGTCAATCAATCAACTCAGCCTATCACAGTCCACTGCTGGACATAGGCCTCTCCCAGGCTGCGCCACAACACCCTGTCCTCCGCCTTCCTCATCCAGTCCGTTCCACCCACTTTCTTTAGGTCGTCCGTCCATCTAGCTGGGGGACGTCCTACACTACGCTTGCCGATACGCGGGTACACGGGTAGTCAGTAACCCGAAAGTCTGACAACCAATCTTACCAAGGGGTATCGTATTACCCAGTTACTGGGTTGTGGAGGTCAGATAGGCAGTCACTTCATGTAAAATACTGGTATTCAGCTGCATCCGGTTAGACTGGAAGCCGACCCCAACATAGTTGGGAAAAGGCTAGGCAGATGATGAGACGCCATTTCTAACTTAAGCTTAATTTCTAACTTATCTCTGCTGATTGTAATGATTATAATTCAGTCAAAGTCATATTTGTTACAGTCGCGAATCATCTTTTATTCAACATACAACCTGGCACTGGCCTGCGAATTGCAAAATACCTCAGGTTTTTCGGGAAACCCCAAAATCGGCAAGTTCAACTATTCTATGGTATTCTTATTCTTCCACTTTTGAGAATTGAACTCTCTGGTACTTAATAAAATCATAAGGGTGTTGTTTAGCAGAAAGGCCGTAGGTTCAAACTAACTCGTTAAGGTGTGATGAAGCCCTCCTTGAGACAGGCTTGTAATAGTTTATTTGTATTGAGGTATGTGTCACTTAAGTTCGCTTATTGTTTTGCGTTGTTTGTCTATATGTGTCTGCGGGATCCCGCTGTTCTGACTTGGCAGCATTTCGCATTTAGTCTACGCCCATGCCTTCGATTGTTCGTCGTTCTCCCGTTTCACAGTTGTATTGTTGTTGCTAGTGCAACAGCTCGCGGTTTCACCCGCATAAGTTTAGATCCCGTGGGAATATCGGGATGAAAAGTATCCTATGTGTTAATCTTGATTATAAACTATCTGTGGGCCAAATTTCATCCGAATCCATTTAGTAGTTTGTGCGTGAAGAAGTAACAAACATACAAACACACTCACAAACTTTCGACTTCTTTTTTATAGGCCTCTGGTACCTTCACTTAAGTGAAACATTTAAGCGTCCCTTCCTCCTGAACAATCCTGGGAACGTAGTTGCCATCAGCTACACATTGCAATTGTTATCATAATTCTCAGTTATCGTGGCGCGTTGGCGGCTGCATCGCATCGCTGCCCCGCACAGTGGTGCAGGTAGTACGGGCATGCGGAAAATATTATTTTTAAATGAAAAGACGTTGCGTTTCTTCATAATACTTTATTAAAATGATATAATGGATGTACCAGTTTACAAAGAGAAAGATATAACACGTATTTTTTTTTTATTAACATGAAAATATTCATCAAATTTTTTCACATGAATTTCATATAATTAAATCAGCATTTTTAAATAAATAAATATTAATAAACTAAATATTAAATAGAGAAGACATTGATTGAGAGATGGGTGCTATCCACTAATAAAGCTTTGGCATCATCGTGAAGAGGATAGTATTTTTTATTCGGTACTGCACGTAAACTGTTGATAAGGGGATCTGAGGTAGCTAAGATCATATTCATAACATCTTCATTACATGATAGACGAGAACATTTTCTTGAATGACCTAACCTATAATTGCGGTAATCTTTATTTCGCGCTTCTTGAGCTTCCTCAGATAACATCCCAATAGGTAAGGCAGCAACACTTATTATTTCTTTGCCATGCAGCAAGATTTTATGCACAGTATTTGGCATATTATACCAGCTGTACAGGCTTACGTATAGTTCAGCAGTCTCGTAACAATAACTACCAAACTTATCCGAATCAACTAATGCACTAGAATTAATTGTTTGCAATATTATACCAAACCGATGAATAAGTTCTTTATCGACTCTTGTGACTTCAGCTACAATGTCTGCATTATTGAAAAATCTTCTAGACGTATTTCCATCGTTAGATGTTCCCATTCCGTGCTTTACAAAATCCACTTTTAGACCTAAACGTTGAAACAGCTCACTTTGGATTCTTTTCTTCTCTTCATCTTTTTGTTGTTTGGTAGTTGCGTTCGTTCTCCAACTGGTAAATGACATATTGTACGCAATATGTAATATGCATTCCATAAATTTAATCCGTGCGTGAAGCGGGGATAAACCGACCTTGAGAGCCTCCGTATCCACAGTTTTATTTCGCACTTGGTCAAGGTTATTCATTTCTGATGGCTTTGACTTGCATATAAAACACACTGCACATGATGATGTGTCCGTAACTGTCTGCGCTATTTTGCCATCTATCATTGTGAACACAAGTTTATGGTAGACTTTGTAAGTCTTTTCCTTTAAACTAATAACAGTTTCATTTAAGTTTGCTATTTCAGACTCCATTCTAGCAATTTCATTTTTCGTAGATTCTGTAGTTTCTTTTTGAAATTGGAATTGTACCGGGCGACAACACCTTGTAGAAGAAGGAGTTGCATTTGTCCAATACACAACAGATTTATTTTCCTTTTCATACAGACGCAGTGGAACTAATGATGTCAAAAACATATATGAATCTGACACATTTTCGTCGATAAATGACTGTTTGTACTCAGCATGACCTGATGATCCGTCACATCCCCACTTGTGTAAAAACGTTGAATTTACACTAATCTGTGTAAGGTCGTCTTCAGACATTACTTCAAATAATCTTCTGGTTGTGTGATCCAGTAATGACTGCAAACTTACACAAGCGTAGCTTTCCGTTACATCAATATCCGTGGGGTAGCATTGCCTTTTTACTTCAAGTACTTTATGATAATCGGGAAAAATATCACAACCAATACTTTTTGCTGCATTTCTCAGTACTTGATATTGATGTTTCGAAAGTGATGCATCAAGTAATAATGCCAACGCTTTTTCTGGAGTAAACTTGATAGTATCCGATGATTCTTCTTGTACGAGTACCTTAGAGGCAGCTTTCTTAATCATTTCTTCAGGAACGCTTTCACACAATCTTTTAACTTTATATCGCTTTGTTCGATCGCAACATTCATCAAATGATTTTTCTGGTCGTCCTCTATGAGAGCGTTTTGATGGCCCTGGAACATTACTGTCACAATTCACCACATCAGTCTGCACCGAAGATGTCTCAACGGTAAAAATATTTTTCAGCCACTGTTCATTTTTTGCCATAAAAGCATTTTTATTTCTCGCTGCAGTTTGCCACTTTTTTGTAAATACGGGTAGAAAATTACGGCTTAACTTTTCATAAACTTGATTCCAAACACTTTCTGTAAGCTGTGGATACATAAGTTTTAAATTTTCGAGGCATTTATGTATCTCACGATTACTTGATATTATGATTTCCACTAAATCGGCATAGACAATAGTAAAGCTATCCATCACTATAATAACACTGTTATCGTAAGAGAAAATAATTGTAAGTGAAGTTAAAACTACCATTCAATGCTATTTATACTTACACGATATGATAAAATGTTAATTACCCTCATTAGAAACACTTATTAATATAATGCACTTTTTCTTAATTACAGAGCGTCATTAGTTAAGGACCTGGTATTTCCAAGATCGCAGGTTATCGCAGCCAAAACTAATGTATTCTTAATCTATAGGGTCTAATTAATCTCCGAAAGTATATTATTACGTATCGGTCGATAACGGAGATTAGTTATGATCTCATGATTGAAAACAAAAGGTTCCAAATGACCTTCTTCACTAAAAATGTAATAGCAAGTAATTATTCATTATATTATAACATTATGTTTACTATTTTATTAATACACACAATAAACTTATGACTAAACTAAAAATGAAAGTTGATAATTATAGTATTTTGGTTCTATTCATACTTGAAATAACAATATTTTTTGCACGAAATTTGTAAATTCTCGATCACCCTACTTTGGCATCATATAATTAAATACTGTATAATTATTTATCCGTATTAATTTTAGGACTTGTTTCTACTAACATTCTAGTATGTGTGTACCAAATTGTAGACATTTTAAACAAGGTTGAAACAAAGGACTTTTTTCCGCCCTTTAACCAATGTGCCCCGCTCAGATAACCGGCGTGAACACAATGCCACTGTTTATGTTATCAGTATCAGTGACGACAATTTTAAGTACAGTATTATAGGCAGTTGTAATGTAGGCATGGCTTTTATTTATATAACGCTCATTTATTGTGTGGTTGGAAAATTCCCCACTTATTATAACACGAACGTTCAAAATACCTACATTAGGTAAATATTCTGTTTTTATTTCAGTGTTTTTAAAATACGAGTAATGGCTCCAAAATTGTTATCTTATTACTCGGTAACCGAAATTTCCTGCCTTATACCACTAAGTTGTTATTGTTACCGATGTTCGGGCTGTAATTTATTAGTAATTAACCCGACATACATGATACCAAAGTAATTAAAGCTTGCTAATTGCGTATATGTTTGCTGAAAACCAATATCCTAAAATACACCAACTGGGTTATTTGGACGTAAACTTTAATTACTTACTCTACGCTAACGAGAGTCAATGTCCAAAAACTATTAGGTATGTCAACAAACTGTCACTCACACTTTCAACTATCAATAATAAACGAACGTAAAGGATAACCCGTGACCCTCAAAGCGTAACCCGCATGAAACGTAATTAATATCCCACAAACAAAAACACACAAACTTTACAATAACGTTAACGAAGGCGTTACCGTTAACACACTGGTGTAATTAGCATCTCTCGCGCCGATCCGGGCGATCAATCATGAGTGCGCATATAATTGCTTAAGTAATCGCATTATCTCGATTGCTCGGTGTACCGTTGCCGCGTTGCAACGTTTTGACGATGTGTCGGGTTGCACTGTTGCAGATTTAAGCAGTAATTACGACGTATGTGGTTTTCATGGCGCCGTTTTCTATAGATAATGACAATAGATAAAAACATTTGAGGAATGATTTAAGGATAGAGTTTTGATGCAATATTATTAAATTGTTTACCGATGGTGGATTTTGTGAAAAATTATATGGTTTAGAAAGGTTTTGATTACTGAGATGAAGGCTAATAAAAATGGTATGGTAAAAAGACACGGCCGACCTCAAATAAATTGGGATAAGGTCGGGAGGATGATGCTGTTGAGTTGAATAAGTTGATGGAGGAGCTATTTCATCTTGTATTAAGATAAGATGCATTTTTAGTTGAATACCTTAGAGGCGCCTGTGCAAGTACGCGGAACTGCTGGTTTTATCGCTCTGTTATTTGTTCCATTACTTGATTTATAATACAATGTAAAACATAACATAATCAGCCTATAATGTTCCCACCGCTGGGATACAGACCTCCTCTCTGTCAGAGGGAGTGGGCCGTAATCCTCCACGCGGACCCAGTGCGGGTTGGTAGATGTCACCTGTCTTCGAATTTTTGGTTCTAGGACATGCCGGTTTCCTCACGATGTTTTCCTTCACCGTTTTGAGAGCAGTGGTGATGAAATATTTTACACAAAGTAATACGCCTCTCTGGCTTCGAACCTACGACCTACAACTCGTAAGTCGAGGCCGTTACCAATGGGCCACCACTGCTCACCAATACAATGTCTTCTATGTCTATTTGATTGACGAATGAATACGTTATACTGGATTCTATTTATCATGCGCGGCTTTACTGACGTGTATTGTTATCATCGAGCCATTGAGGTTTCAGACAGTTCCAGTCTAAAAATCTCTTGACTGTAAGTAGATGTACAAAGCAATTTATCAAGAGCAGACGGCTCTCCACATTAAGCTTTATCTGGCATGTTTGACGAATAATTAATATCAGCAATTCCGCCGCGGTAAGCGAGACTTAGCCACATGAAAGATGAGAGTTATCCATATCTTAGCATAGACAGACGAGGAATTTGGACTATTATTTTACGATATATGTATAATATCTCATTGGAATCCATCACGAATTTAAACAGGAAGCTTTAAGTAAACCAATAGTAGACAATGCTATAACCCTGCCCGGATGTGGGAGTGCATTGAATCAACGCTTCCCGTGGCCGAAGACGAGCTACCCAAAATCGTCGGTGTTGACAGCACAAACAAATAGGAAGCCATGTACCGCGCCTTGCATACTTACTCCAAAGTCCGATGATGAAATATTAATACAGATACTTAAGCCACAGCCGAAACACGCACACATCGACATTGTGGTGATAGGCGGATTTTAAACCTGTACTGCTGTGGAGTTTGTTGCGCCACTTCTTCTTCGCAGCGAAAGCACTAGCTAGGATGTGGTGAAGGGCGGGCGTTTTGGGGGACAGTCTTATGTAATTTTGACGTTCGTAAAGTGCTGATTCTCAGCCTAATTTGAATAAATGGATATTGATTTTAAAGGGGAAAGAATGAGAACTTCTTCGCATCTTGTCAAAAGTTAATTTAAAACTAGCTATTCGCGTGTGTGCACCAACAACGTATGTCAGAAATGGATTAACTGCATAGTCTATGTTATATTCTGTGCACAATCCATGCACGGGGTAACAGCACGCTAACTGAATCCTAAAACTGTTACCTCGTTATGTGGGCATTAGTAAACGCAACGTCATGCGTTCCCTTATGGGGCGAAGGCTCTGAAATAATGCGGCGATTAAAGGGTTACGAAGGTGTATGCGAAGGTAGGAAGCTTACTTAGCGGCATCTATCGTTAATGCGGTCTTTAAACCCTTTATTTTATGTGGTGGTACGTTCTAAAGCTCCTTCGTTTCAAATCATCTGCAGCGGCTTCGAAGATAAGCGTTTGACAGCCAGTAATTTTGAAATGAAACTCATAATTGCTTCATTTTGATTGGCACTAAGAGTAAAATTCATTGTGATGGATAACGCAAATAATACTTAAACCAAAACATCCTGTTTGATGATGGTCATGATGATGACACATATTTTTATTGGCATCGAGCGTCAATCTCAATGGGCTCACGACTACAGTTCATACGTCTCATAGCCGCAATGAATGACGTCATTAAACCGACAAAACTCAGACAAAACCTATGCGAGCAACAATATAAAATGTCCAACTGTAGTTTATGATTTCATGTATCGAAAGCTTTAGTCTGATCAACCAGCAGTACCTACTCGGTGGATAAGCGCATATAGTTGAAATGTTGAATTTGTAGGCACTTCCAACAATTGTTCTTCGTAATTGACGCAAGTTCCTATCAACATACTATTTGTTTATGGCTTGTTGTTACATTACTTTAAATCAAGAGCTTTATTGTCTGTTGCTGTGATTGCTTCATCAACTTCATTGCCTAGGACTTGTTCAATTCTAATACTACTATGGTAAGTTTTGGTATAGGAACAAGTTCAATACTTACAACATTTATAATAATTTCCCGAACATCATTAACATAACTAATACATCATTTTTATTGAGCCTTTAATTGGCTTCTGTTTCTCAAGGCCATTGACAAAAAATCGAGGTCAATATGGATTTATTGAAACAGTAACACACAAATCAGTAAATATTGTCAGTGTGTAATTATGTCTGGTAAGCTATCGAATATCCGAAGGGCCGTTACGAGAATTTGTTTTATTTGCATTTAGATTGATCTGATTGAGTATTGAAAAATTAAAGATAGCGGCATAATCCCCGTCCTAATTCTCAAATTGGACCAAGACGCTTATTTCTTCTTTCTACAAGATTGATATTTTTGATCCGAAAGAATCTTCAACCACGCTACTCATCCGAACCTTAAAAAGTAAACGCAAAATACCTTAATCTTGACCTAACGGTTGACTTTCCTTTGAACCCAAGATTTCGTAAATATAATGAGGCCATTAGTGGCCCTAGAGAGATTAAGAAAATTGTTAACGCCTTACATGCTAGAACTTCAAAAATATATTTACGCTTCAAGGGAAACTTCTGTTCATTGAATAGCCGTAATGTCTTATGTATTGGGTACACTTCCTTCCTCTTTAAACAGAAAACCCTGTGTTGTGTTACTTGTGTTAGTATTTCTATTATGCCTATTCTAAACTGGGTCGTCAGTACCAAGCCTAAGTTCTGAATTAATAATGACTATAATGTGTTTGTATTGTTGATGTAATGGTGATTTCTCTACTAATTTATATCTAACCTAGTTTCCATTGATTTAGTAATTTTCAAAACGGATCCGATGATTGCCACATTCATTATATAGTGTCGGTGATTAGCTGTGTTTTGCAATGCCTAACTTTTTTTTTTTGTGAATTAAGTGAGCGAGGTCAACGGTCATGAAATTCAGACGTATGTACGAGGATGGGAGTTTTTTTCACAAGTTACATATTTTCTGCAAGTTATCGTTTGGTACGAGTACATGACCAAAATGGTTTCATCAATATTTTTAGTGATATAATTCATAAATGAGTCCTTAATATGTAATTTAATCTAAATAGCGAGATGATGCTGTTATTTTACGTCTGTATCATCTTACTCGGTTCTATAATTTTCTAGTTTATGGTTAAATGTGAACAATTTATTTAGAAAACAATATCCCTAAGTAAATTTTTGAATTCAATTAATTAATTTTTCATAGACGGCGCGAGCGGCGCGTTTAATCAAATAAAACTTTTCTGACATGAATTATTCATCGACACATTCTGAAAGTGGTTCACTATAAGTTGCACTTAATGATATTCAGTGCACGTTAATAATAATCGTGAATGGTTTTAACACCAGTTACTTAGAAAACTAAACAGTTTACAAAGAATTATCGGCTTTGTTTTATATCGAGGACTGTCTTCGCATGTTAAGGCCATCACATTTTCTCGTGTGACTTATGTCAGCATAAGAAGAAAATTAGGAAGTATTTGTATATATATATTATAATATAGGAAGTATATATTATCACCGGCGTCGAAATCGGATCAGGCTTTGAGAAGATCGGTAAATAAATTAATGCGTGCTCATTTAATTTCTAATCACAAGCGTTTATCAATAAAATCTATGGAAACAAACTTTTAAAATAAATTGAAACATTTACCGCGAGGTCCTGTATAATATAGTAAATAAGTGCCTTCAGTATTTGTGACCACAACTATTCCTCGAATAATTAAAATGGTGCATTGATACGCAGAAACATCATAAATAGTGATAATATCGCGGCGCCATTCCTGTTTACTATGAAACATTAATTCATAAATCATATTAGATGAATAACTGTTTTGTTATGTAGTGTAAACAGTTGGTTACTTCCTCTCAGTTATTTAAAACAATGGGTTACTATTTCTAATTAAACAAATTGTAGTCTTATCACTGTTGAAGCATTGTTGCATCGAAATTAAAGTTATAACGTTGAAGGTATCTAAGATAAGAACAATATTTAGAAGCCCAAAGATAAATAAACATAGAAAACAAAGTAAAAAATTCCAATAGTCACTGCGTTGAAAAGAGCAAAATTAATATCTCACAGCGCTTCAAGTGTTCTCGATATGATTGGCGACTTGCCGACGATCTGCCTCAACAGACTACCTAATGTAATTAATTGATTCGTGTCTTCTTTTAAAACAAATCGTTGGTTTAAGTTTTTCCCTTTTTTTCAACATCCCTTTTTGATAAATGTAACCTAAAAATACGCAGTAAAGCTGATTTTGCAACGTTTGAAAGGGAGAGTGAATCGTTTCGGAATAAACTGGATGATACCGAGCAATTGATTTGAGTATCATAATGGTTTTTATATGGAGATGGATAGGCTGAATTTGTGGATTGGTGTGAATGTGAATATGTTTGCCAAATGAGACACACATATGTAGTACTGAAATAAGAATGAAAGAATAAGAACACCAAATTGGAAATTAATGGTGAATCTAAATCAAAACATTTAGCTATTTTTTCGACAAGACTTCAAATAGTGAATGAATAAGTAATAATAGATGGTATCGATAACAATAACACTAAAGATAAAATAGCTATAGAACGGTTTTGTTGCCTATTAGTAAACGGTACAGTAATAATTTGAAACCAAGTAAAGCCGACAATGCACCATTGCATCACGTTCGTGGGAAATCTGCAGATACCGCAGAGCAACCGACTCTTTTATAGGTCTTTCACAGTAGAATCAATATTCCCACCTAGTGGTAGCTTTGATGTTTTAGAAGTGATCGTTCGTTGGAACAAATTGAATAAGTATCTACTTACATTTGTATCCCAATTTGATACTTTACAGTTTATTTGATGTTATTTTAACTTGTCCCACATGCAAATTGTTGCATTTAAATCTAGCAGAAAATCCAATATGATATTAAGATAGTGTTCCGTAGATAACATCGAATTGGAAGAGCAATGTTACCAACAAAATCCCTAATTTTATGCATGAGGAGCTCGAGACGTCTCTATATATCATTCATGCGCGGGATGCACCGAGGATAATGCAACTTGAACTTCGCGAGCCGAGAAACTTATCCTGTATATTATTTTACGGCAATTCCGAGCGCCTCGCTGTTCTCTTTATGAGTTTGCTAAGCGTGTCGGTGATTAATGATTTTTTGGCAACGTTCAACGTTGTATCATTAAGAGGCGCCTTTGTTTGTAAACGCAAAGTGTAATTTTGATGTGATAATTGTGGCTGAAACGTGATGGATGTGAGTAAAATCTAATTATACTCAATTAGATTTTACTCACATCCATCACGTTTAACTTTTTTGTTATCTGTTTTAATGATAAAAAAACAAGTACTCAAATCGTCCATATATGCGATCACCAAAACATCTCATAGCGTAGTCGAGGCCGCTAAAAGCGTTTGAGAAGTCGTTCGGTGTGAATCGTCGTAACTTTTCCACTTGTTTCCGTTGTAAGTTTCCCGCCAGTCGTAGCACTTCCTCGGTGATTTGAGCCCCGACACCGAGTCTCTTTTCTTTGCCTTACAGTTGCGAAGAAAAAGTATTTTTGTTGAAGACTTTCAAGTGGTCAGTTTAGTAATCGTTTCTGTCTAAGTAGCTGCGATATCTCCGAGTGCTAGTTTTTTTTTTTGCTGGTGTCATTGTAATGTAATCATATTTATCGTATTCGGGGTTCTCCGGGACGGGGGCCTCGGGAATCAGGGTACTCTGGGAAGTCTGGGAGTAACCCGTTTAATTACTAATTGTCTTACAGGTGTGCGAAGTCGCCGACTTTATTTAGTTATTTAATTAGTGTTTCCTGCTTAGACTTCGGAGCATAAAGATTTTTTATTTCTTTCATAATTTTGTTGTGCACTATATCTGCAGTTGATCCATGTACACATTAACTATTGACCATATGTAAAATACAGACGAAATTAATAGAAACTTGGCTCAAAGTCAGACAGCACGTTTAATGGTTTAAAATATTACATTAATCATTTAAATCTAAACTATCATATTCTGATGTTAAAATCTCAAAGGCCGCAAGGTTAACGTGTGACAGGGTCAGACGTAACATTTTATTTTTATAACATTTATTTTTAAATTAGGTACCAAATAAACAAACCTTTTAAAAAAAACCTTCCTGAAAGTATGTAATATCATAATAATAAAAGAATTATCAAAATTGGTTCGTTTTTGAGAAAATCGCGGACGTAAAAATACATACGGGTCGAATACAGAACCTCCTTTTTTGGAGTCGGTTAAAAATGGGTAAGTTATTTTATGCAGTAAACATAGCAAGTGCGTTCCAACGGTCAATGACACAGAGGCAAAAATATGGAGTACGCTAGCGTACACCCCTGACTTTCTAATACCTCATTTACATTCAGCCCCTGCCGCTGCCCCTCGCGCTGCCAGCGATACTTCCCTAAATACTGCCGCAGTAGGATCGAGAGAAGTGTGTGTTTACATACTGCCCTACAACTAACTTCGCTTTCAAGTTTCGCCGGGCAGCGCGAGTGGCAATGGCAGTGGCATGAGAAGTATCGCGTTTACTCACACTCGTCCTGCCCACTTCCCTGCCCACTTCCCTGCTCACTACGGCTGAATGTAAATGAAGCATTAAAGTATCAGCTAGTAAGGAAAGTGTCTACATTTAATTAGCTAGCTTACTTAGCTATAAAAGAAACAATAACATCAAAGTCAGTCCTTATTAGCAGTTAGTCATCTATAAAATTATAGCAGCGCTTTATTACACAGTATCTTGAGCAACCTATCGTGACATCACCTCTGCGTTGCAAAGTGCACAAAGTAATGCAGCATATATCGCGTTAGCAGAAATAATATTGCCTGTAGTCGCAACAGTCACTTGATATCTCATGTTCAAGAGGCGAAGCTGTAATATTAAATGGTGTCGGAATCAAATTAAAATGCAAAGGAATGTTTTTGATTAAATTCTTGAGTTTTATAGCATAGACCTTGCTGTTCCAAAAGGCACTTGCTGTTCCAAAAGTAACAAACTACTTTGGTAAGCGCACAAGAAGGTACTTAGTACCAACGTTACTGAATGAGCTACCCCTTAACCTGATAACGCATGTCAAGTCTAAGGACCAACTTAAAAAAGTTCTACAAAAACATTATCTCTCATTGTGTCCATAGATATGTTTGTAAAAAATCTTACGTTGCCTAAAATGCTTTTTGTTAAATGTAAGTATTATTATTATTTTATATTATATAATTTTTTTTTTATCTCGACTATAGGTATGTTATTTTATAGTTTACTTAGCATAATTAAGTTTTAGCTTAATAATTTTTATTTTTTACACCTTTTTAAACTTCAAAATTTGTAATCCATTGTTAGACGAGAACAACTGCCGACAAACTGTTATGCAGTTTGGTAGACTTTAAAAAAAAAAAAAACTATTCCAAATCTAAGTTTTTAATAAGCCACTCTTCTGTTTTCATCGTACTGTTCTTCCAACGTTAATCATGCTCCTTGCGGGAATGCTTTATGACTAGGTTCCATTTCTCTTACACCATTAATGTCTGTTTCATTAGGATGTCTGTCGCCTGATTCCTATGTATTCAACTTTTTGATAGGCTTGCTCATGGTCTTATAAAAACTTCTTTACAAATTGATGGATTCCGAATTTGGACAGATTGTTACTGCTAAGTGAGATGGTATACCCATTGATGGAAATAACCGTCTGGAAATGGAATATTAAGAGTATTTTGCACTTGCATATGAATATGTCGGAATCAGAAGGCACCCCAGGCAGAAAACGCTATTTCTAACGACAGAGACTTGGTTCACGTGTTACATTTCCAACCTTTTTCCTTCAGCATGTTAATAAATTGCCCACGGCCATACATGGTATGAATACAGTATACCAATAACTCAAAGGAAATTGTGTCAAGACTCAAAACTACAGTGTGATAGATAGCTTGTTAGCAATAGCTGTTCTCAGCGGTGTCAGATTTATGGGATGAAGCGCTAATTGGATGCTGGAAAGTGGAATGTCTTTGACGGCAGTTATAATGAGACAAAAATGTGATACTGCTGTGGTTTTAATTTTTCCTTGATGTAGGGTGAATTTTAACCAGAACCATTTTTGGTTAAAATTCACCGTACATCAAGGACAATTTTTTTATTAAATATAATTTAATAAATACTGTCATATAGCCACACCATTGGGGGTCCATAACACAGTGTTCCAGGCCGAATGCATGGGTATTTCTCTAGCCGCTTCAGCTATTATGGCCAATGAAGTAAAGGACCACTACTCGATCCTTATACTCTAAGACAGTATGGCTGTTCTGCAAGCGTTGAACAGTTATACAGTTGATTCTGGGCTAATATATGAGTGCCACCAGCGCCTCAACCAGGTAGGTAGCCTCAATTAAATAACCATTCAATAGATCAAAGGACACTTCCTTGAGGAGTTGGGGTGGATCGAATAATCGATTTTCCCACCCGTACGCAAAATACGCGCATTGACGTGGAGTTGCGGACACCAGCCCGTATTACCTTTATAAATACTGTGTGTCTTTATATTCCATTGGAAACACATGGCAGGCCTCCGAGCCTCGGAACGCACAATAAGGCGTTGCCAGCTGTCCTTCGTGGATCTTTGAAAGTATTTACAGGTCGAACCCGAAAGCCAGACAACAAGACTAAGGGGTGTTGTGTTATCCAGTAACTGGGTCGTGGAGGTCAGATAGGCATGTCAAATTCAGCTGCATCCGGTTAGACTGAAAGCCGACAATATAGTTGGGATAAAGGGCAGATGATGATCTTTCAACAGTGAAGGTCGTAATCATATATTTCACTTTTATTTAGATGTGATACGATAAACCTGGCCCGAGGTTATCGATGAGCCATTTTTTTTTTATTTGTTCATTGACGTCACCTTATGATTTAATGGCTGACGGATGTGACCACGAGGTCATGGTTAACGGTACTTTAGTTGGCAACTATGATATTATTGTCTTATAATTTCGTTGGGAATTTTGGAAGCGTTAGCGATTGGGAGATTAAGCTCTATACAAGGTGTCCCTGGAAGTATGGATCAAATCGAATAGGGGCGTGGGCAAGGTCATTTCCAAACTTTTTAACCTTGAGAATGTTTGTAAATTTTTCTACGGTTCAAAAGTTATGACCAATTTTTGTTTTTTTTAATCACTTCGCATAGTCCTTAAAGTAAAAAATTATAAAAAAACTATCAGAGTTAATAAAAAAATAAATTGATAGCCCTGAGAGTTTTCTTTTTTATGATTTTTTATTTTGAGAACTATGCGGTGATTGAAAAATCAAAAATTGGTCATAACTTTTGAACCATAAAAATATTTATTCCAATTCAATGCATTGGCATTAAGGGGGACCTACACGCAAAAAACGCAAGTTTTAGAGGCAATAAAAGTATATGATCGGCTACACTAAACACAATCAGAAAAATATATATTCTTCAGGATATACGCTAGGTAGGTAGTGTGTTGAAAATATAATACAACTAATTTGATACGATAGAAAAAAATCATGAAAAAAAATTAAAAAAAAAAAGGAACAATTAAAACTTACAATAAAAACCATACTAATACATTATACTATATACAATCATTCTGATTTTTGTCAGATATTCTACAAGCAACATACTAAAACACTAGTGTTTTAATTTTTTAGTCCAAACAATAGATTTTTTGTAAATAGATAATGCTTTATATTTAGCAATAAATTACCAGCGTTGTGTCATTGCGCTTCTCTTTCTTTTATATGCAGTCCGACAGTGACCGAGCTTTAGCTCATGTAGTCCCCTTAATCTAATTCCATCTAAAATATTGAGTCGGTCAATCGTTCGCCGCAGGTCGTTCGTTTATCCAGTGCTATTTAATTGCCCATATATTATTATCAGCTATCAATAATTGAACTGTGCTCTATTCTATTGCAATTCAGTTGATACCCATTTATTTAATACGACTGGATGTTTAATTGGTTAAACGTTGCGTAGTTTTCAGTGAAACTGCAAGATTTATTCATTCATATCTGCGTTTTCTCTTCCGAAATCGATATAAATTGATTAAGGATTTTGTGATTTTGCTTTGTATATCCTACTTCCTACTAATATTATAAATCCGAAAGTTTGTGAGGATGGATGGATGGATGTTTGTTACTCTTTCACGCAAAAACTACTGAACGGATTTTGATGAAACTTTACAGTAATATAGTTTATACATCAGAATAACACATAGGATACATTTTATCCGATATTCCCACGGGATCAAAACTTACGCGGGTGAAACCGCGGGGCGCAGCTAGTATAGATATACAAAGCAAAATCATTAGTATAGACTAATAATAAAGCAAAAGAGTTTGTTTGTTTGAACGCGCTTGTCTCTAGAACTACCAGTCGAATTTGAAAAATTATTTTTACATTTGATAGCCCAATTATTTTTACATTTGATAGCCCAATTATTGAGGAAGACTACTTAACATCATGCTAGGAGCTGAGCAAAAACAAAAAAAAGTCATAAAGGACGCTAAGCGAAAACGAATTAGCGTGAGCAGGCGATGTGATACGACGGGGTGGGTCGCGGGGAAAAGAAATTTCACACGGACGAAGTCACAGGCAGAAGCTAGAATAAGATGTATTGTACAACAACAATCTTACACACACAAAAACAATAATCGCACTTTGTTCAGTTGTTCACCCTGGGGGACTGGTGTAGGGGATTTGAGGTATTCCACTCAGAGCACTGATTTCAACCGCACTTGGACGAACAGCACCTGAGCACTTCCACTAACCGCACTGAAACAAAATTCTAGTTTTTCTAGTACCCTAAACTCGGTTGGTTCAGAACAGTCTCAATTATTATATGAACTGTATCAATTGGCATCATAAAAATAAAACGTTAAAATGAATGTTTTTTAGTGGAACGAGCGTATTGTACTGTTACAGTGAGTCTTATCCCAAACCGTTAAAAGGACCATCAGAATGTTTTCCTGAAGTGGTTGGATTAAACAGATTTTTGTGATTTAGAGCGTTTGAAGCGCTCTCGATTCAGAAATTAATGTATTGACGTAAAATACATTCAAAAGAATTTATTAAAATAAAGTAGAAGAAATGTAATTATGGACGTCTCCACTCAACACTGACTAAATAAGGGCTGAAGAAAAGTTCTAGAGAAATTAATTCAATTATCTATTGGAATAGACAGAGTGTGATTTGTATTCAGATGTAGACTCCTACGAGTTGACTTGTACTGGGAGTCAGTGTAAAGGCTAATTCGATATGCCCCGACACCAGTTCATTAAATGAATGGTTGGCCTACTTCCGAGACTACAGGATCGGGTGCATGCTGTCACTTTTAATTTCCGATGCCAATTCACATGACCAGCAATCGGTAGCGTGCAGGTGATAATTCGTTTATGTGTGATTTATAGCATTGACCGGATTGTTTGTAAGAAGCTGGCGCGAGGTAAAATTTAGCCTCGTGGTCCGTGTGAGATATGGTTTATTTGAACTTTTGTGTTGATGTAAATGTAATTTAAATATCTAAATATAGTTATTGCTTCTACCAAATTGTTAAACTTATCAAAAAACTGACGTCTAACGTGGCTGGTCCCACGCCGGGAGCCAGTTTTTTGATAACTTTAACGATTTGGTCTTATTTTTGCGCATCATCAGTTTTCGATTCAGAAAATAACCCAGGCATTATAAACTGTAAATCACGTAAGTAAGAGGTTTTTTCGTCTAAAGACAGTTTACACGTGGTGGTACCGGTGAATGGAGCACGTGGGTAGGAGCGGGCGCGGCCGCTCGATACAGCGGAGGCTGCGCGCTGAGCTCCCGCCCGGAACAACCTCTCCGCCACCCAATCTTCGTTGACCTCCCCCGCTCCCGTCACTCAGTTCACTGACCAACAACTGAAGGAAACTTCCACCAAAATCCAGAGCTCATTCACGACTGGACGCCTAAACATCAACCATTCACGCAAGACCTGTGATACTCCTAGAAAATTAATGCGATCTATGAACAGTTAAGGGTCTCAATTAGTTGGGCATGCAGATACTAAAGATTCCGCTCTCCCGGTACGAGCGTACGAGCCTCGTATCTAATGACACTGTTATGATTTACGCTAAGCTTTTTGTGTACGTTATTGTATTTATAATTTCATACATATACATATTATATTCACGAATTGATGACCTCGGACTGATAATATTAAGTTTAATGTACTATAACTAAGATGAACCACTATAATTAAGATGTGGTTAAATGATTTATGGCCTCATAAATTCATAATGGATTTAGAGGTTTATTTATTGGTTTTTTTTAATTAGAGGACGTACCAAGAGTAGGGACGGTAGATGATCACTTTTGTAGTTTTGTTGAATTAATTAATTGAATGACATTTAATTTAAAGAATATAACTATTCCTATTAAAATCATCGAATGGATCAGAGCAACATTTCATGCATTTATAAATAAGGATGATTTTTAAATCACTTCTAATAATTTGTAAAGACTACAGCGCCGAAGAGAAACTAAAGATAACGTCTTCATTCGTTAAATTGGGGTGGAATTCAACTGGGGTCTGCGAATGTATTCTAAGAGCAAATAACGTTACGTGAATTGAGTCATTCTGTTGTTCATGGGGGAAGAATTAATTCTTCATTGCTTTGGTCTGTTAAACTCAATGTTATAAAAATTGTTTTTGAGCATACACTTTTTTAAGTTTTTTGCTTTCTTTTTCATCATCACCAGTTCATCAACAGTCCACTGCTCGCCATTTAACTCTATCATATTCTACTCTCATCCAGCTGCTACCAGCCACTCGTTGATGATTTCTCCTTCTTCACATGACTTCATTTCCGACTATAAACAGATCTACAAGGATTGCCCAACAATTTGCAAGCCAAAATGTAACTCTATTCAAACCTAACGGATTCTCAACGAGCTATCAAACGCCACATCCTCAAATCTCATCCGGCTACAAATGTCAGCTAATAGAATAGTTACGTCTCAGCATCCTTGCTTATTTTTAGGTCGCCACACAAGGGAAGTGGTCCGAGAGGGGAAGCCTCGTTATTCTGTTAGCACATAACTGCTACAGCTTTTAGACCGTAGTTTTGTTCTTAAGACGGAAAGATGAATCTATATAAATATAAAAAGAGAAGTCCTGACTGACTGACTGACTGACTGACTGACTGACTGACTGACTCATCAACGCCCAGCCTAAACCCTTGGACCTAGAAAGCTGAAATTTTGTACAGAGGTTTTCTTTATAATGTAGACGAGGAATAAGGAAGGAATTTTTGAAATTCAACCCCTAAGGGAGTTAAATAGGGGATGAAAGTTTGTATGAAAACTCTTATTCCTTGGGTTAATAAACTTGAAACTTGGCACGAATATTTATCTAAGTAAATTATGAAAATTGGTCTTTTTTGTTTTTCTAAAATACCTTCTAAAAGGGGATGGGGGGGTGTCAAAATTTGTATGGAAGAATTTAAATGCACGGTCCGATTAACTCAAAACTCAGTATTTATACTTAATACCAAAAATAAAGAATTACGTGTATAAGGGTTTTTCGAAAATCTACCCCTAACGGGGAGAAAAGGGGTAGTTAATTTTACAGGGCAAATTTTACTGCCCGGCTTAATTAACTCAAAAATTGGTATAAATAATCTGTGAGTCAAGTAATGAACACATTCCAAACGATTTTTCAAAATTCCACCCCTGTGGGGGTGAAAAGTGGGGATACAGCTTATATGAAAAATCTTATTCCTTGGGTTAATAAACTTGAAACTTGGCACGAATACTTATCTAAGTAAATTATAAAGTTTGGCATTTGTTGTTTTTCTAAACTACCCCCTAACAGGGGATTGGGGGGTGTCAAAATTTGTGTGGAAGAATTTTAACGCGCGGTCCGATTAACTCAAAACTCAGTATTTATACTTATTACCAAAAATAAAGACTTACGTTTATCAGGCTTTTTCGAAAATCTACCCCTAACGGGGGGAAAAGGGGTAGTTAATTTTACAGGGCAAATTTTACTGCCTGGCTTAATTAACTCAAAAATTGGTATAAATAATCTGTGAGTCAAGTAATGAACACATTACAAACGATTTTTCAAAATTCCACCCCTGTGGGGGTGAAAAGTGGGGATACAGCTTATATGAAAAATTTTATTCCTTGGGTTAATAAACTTGAAACTTGGCACGAATACTTATCTAAGTAAATTATAAAGTTTGGCATTTGTTGTTTTTCTAAACTACCCCCTAACAGGGGATTGGGGGGTGTCAAAATTTGTGTGGAAGAATTTTAACGCGCGGTCCGATTAACTCAAAACTCAGTATTTATACTTAATACCAAAAATAAAGAATTACGTTTGTCAGGGTTTTTCGAAAATCTACCCCTAACGGGGAGAAAAGGGGTAGTTAATTTTACAGGGCAAATTTTACTGCCTGGCTTAATTAACTCGAAAATTGGTATAAATAATCTGTGAGTCAAGTAATGAACACATTCCAAACGATTTTTCAAAATTCCACCCCTGTGGGGGTGAAAAGTGGGGATACAGCTTATATGTAAAATCTTATTCCTTGGGTTAATAAACTTGAAACTTGGCACGAATACTTATCTAAGTAAATTATAAAGTTTGGCATTTGTTGTATTTCTAAACTACCCCCTAACAGGGGATTGGGGGGTGTCAAAATTTGTGTGGAAGAATTTTAACGCGCGGTCCGATTAACTCAAAACTCAGTATTTATACTTAAGACCAAAAGTAAAGAATAACATGTATCAGGGTTTTGCGAAAATCTACCTCTGACGGGGTGAAAAGGAGTAGTTAATTTTCCATTTTACTGCGTGGCTTGATTAACTCGAAAATTGTTGGACATAATCTTTGAGTCAAGTTATGAACACATCCCAAACATTTTTCGAAATTCCTCCTGTGTGGGGTGAAAAGTGGGGAAAAACTTTATACGAAAAATCTTATTCATTTGGTTAATAAACTTGAAACTTGGAAGGAATATTTGCCTAAGTAAGTAATAAGAAATGGGTCTTTCGAAAGTAGACCCCTGACGGGTAAAAAAGTGGTAATTCGATTTTTAAGGCCGGTATTATAGTGCGTAGCTTGATTTACTCCAAAAAAATGGTATGAATAAATTTAAGCTTCAAACTTGGCACAAATACTTATCTAAGTAATTGTAGTAAATTATAGTTTCATTTTATATTTTTCTGCTTTAAAGGGAGATTGAGGGTGTCAGTTTGTATGGAAGAATTTTATCGCGCGGTCCAATAATATAAACTCGGAACTCAGTATGTATACTTAAGACCAAAATAAATAAAAAAGTGTGACTGGGTTTTTCGAAAATCTAACCCTAACGGGGTGAACGGGGGTAGTCTATATCACAGAAGAGTATTTTATTGCGTGGCTTGATTCAATGGGAAATTGGTATAAATAATCTTTGAGTCAAGATATGGAAACGTCCCAAACATGTTTTCAATATTTCGCCCCTATGGGGATAAAAACTGTGAAGGTGAAAAGGTGGTCTTATTCCTTTGGCTAAGAAACTTGAAACTTTTCAACATTTGCCTCAGTAAATAATAAAGATTGTCACTTTTAGGGGTTTACTACTTACTTACTTAAAATAAAAAAGTATGAGTTTTAGGGTTTTACTTATTCGACTCCTAACGGGGTGGAAAAGGGTAATAAAGTTTAAGGAGTAGAAACTTCAACTTCCATTAACACGAAAATGGGTATAAATAATCTTTATATCATAAAAATGGAAACGTACCAAATGCAAAAACAAGCCCTGTCGTGATGAAAAGGGAGGATAGTTTATTTGAAACATCTTAGGTAGTTTAACTAAAATATTGGCCCGAATACTTATTTCTTTAAATAAAGTAAGTATAAAGATCGTAATCAATAATTTTCGAAATACCTTTCAGGGGGAGGTGGAGAGGGTGTTAAATTTATTTGAGGAAAGCACGAAACCCACGCGGACGAACCTCTACGGATGTACGAGAGGAGAGGTCTCCTCGCATTTACATCGACGACTTTTTTTCTTGAGTGTTTTAGTGTGTGACCCCATTTTGTTAATGCTTTATGAGTTTTGTAGTGTTTTTGTTTTACTTTGGAGATTTTTATGTATTAGTGAGTTGAAAGGGATAGCTCCATGTTTTTGTTAACATGCACATAAAAATCAATGACGTATGAAGAACGTTTGAACTGAAATTCAATTTGGTCGGTTTCGTTATTGAGCAAAAGTTCAGAACAAACCCCGCAAATAAAGCTCTAAAATGAGATTAAAACACATAAATAGTAAAACGCTACTGGTTTCAATATTTATGTGTTTTAATATAATTTTGGAGAATTACTTACCATTCAATATTGCAAACGGATTTGATTAAATCATAAACGGGAATTGTAAACACATTTAAATCCATTTCTGATCGCATTATACTAAACCGGAAAGCGATTCAATACAAAATCGAGTTTGCACAGCCGGACCCAAAATATTTTATCTAATCTAGACAAATATTGGCATTGACTTGGCACATCGCGAAATTGGGACCAACCTTAACGTTGCGAGAGGACGACGTGCAAAAAATTGAGGCCTTTAATACTATGACAAGAAGTACTAGATTCCCATACAGGGTAAAGAAACTGAGGGTTGGAATATGCCTTATTGTTAGGAGATAAGGTCCATATCTTAGTATTGAAAAATCGATTAAGTTCCAAGGCGTGAGGAGATGCGGATTGTAGATAGATAAAAGTTGGTGTCCGAGATAAGATGGGTCGTTGAACCCGCGCCTACGGGAGTTCTTCCCTTTTCTTATGTTGATTTCGTCTGGATTGAATACAACTTTTATTGTGTAAAGGAATCGGTTTTCTTTATTTCTTTTTCCGTCTGTCTTGTTCTTGACGTTATGAGTTTTGATTAGTCTCAAAAACAAAATATCAAGAAGGAAGCGAGACGAACAATCGACTAGTACAATGTTATTTACCCGATTGCGCCAAAAGGAGGGTTATGTTTTTCGAGTGTATGTATGTATTTCAACGTTAGACAGGATGAAAAAATATTTTAATATTTATGCAAATATTTGATGGTTGATTTATTATGTTAGAGTATACCGATGATATGCTAATAAAATGTTAGCATTTTTTAGGTGCGAATTGAACGTTTCTAATATTACAACGAGCTACCGATTCCATAGAATCAACAAATAAAAAGCAAGCGGTATTTCTTATGGTAATTGTACTTTAGACATAGTAAACCAGTTTTGTGGTACCTGCAGGAATGTGCCCATGTGAGGATGACTCGTTTGATGACGCTTGGTATTTCTAATTATTCCACTGTCGCTTACGTAATTAACAAGAATCTTCTAACGTTGGAATAAATTGGGTTTGACGGATTTCCATTATGTTCTATTTTGGGGGACGGGCGGCTGCCTTCTTGTATAAGGTTAAAGTGATGTGGTTTTTGACAGGGAGCAGTTGATCCAATGTGACGGGTCTAAGAATAAAATTTTATGGACTAAAAAAAATTATAAGGTGTTTCAAAATGAACTCTACAAACTTTAAGAGGTGCTTTAGACCATCAAACTGAACAACTTTCACTATGGGACCAGCTCTGAAATAAAAAAAAAATCTGCTGTTTCATACATTTTGGTCTAGTAGGTACTCGTATTGAACTTTTGTATTAAACAGCAAATTTTTTTTCGTGATTACAGAGTTGGTCCGATAGTGAAAGTGGTTCAGTTTGATGGTCTAAAGCACTTCTTAAAGTTTGTAGAGTTGATTTTGAAAAACCTTATAGAATGATGGTGTTTTAGGCGCTTTTAATACGAGGTTTCAGTTAGGTTATTCCATTTGGAGAGCCCTTGTTCTTAAATGTGTGTAATCGGGTTTAGCTATGAATAATAATAGATTTTACACGTAACACGCTGTTACAGACCAGGGAAACTAATTCCCACTAAGATTGAAAGTCTAGTCGCATTTGTCATTAAAGGAGTTATGGTCGGTTTACGTTTTCCAATAAAATATACTCACGTACATTTTATTACTTAACCCGAAACAATAAAGTTAGCTGTAAACATATTTATTATGCATGTAGGCCAGCCTCCGAGCGTTTAACATCTCTGAGAAAATTTCTTTTAAATAATTAAAGACGGTTCAAGGATTAGGTGACAGGAATAGCACGCACTAAGCTTCTATCTAGTCTTTGTATCTTTATGCGACCTACTTATTTCAATGTATTCTAGTTTTTAAGGATCATATTGATCAGGGAGGCAGGGACTGGGCAAGGTGGTTCTCTCTCTGTTGTCATAGTAGGTAAAGAGTGGATGCCTATTGCCAGCAGAGCGAGACAACACAATATCGAGCCTTTACTGCCGAATTATCGTAAGCGACAGACATCAAAATTTGCAGGAGAAGGTTTTTTAAAATAATTTTTACTAATAGTTGCGTTATAAATTGAAATTTAAGATTTGCGATTACTTTAATAATTGTTGTATTTGGCGGGAAAGTCCAAAAAAGCCAAAGCCATTGTCCGTTATACTTTAAAATGTTGTTTGCGATGAAAAACGATGTTTAGGTAAAAATGTCGCTTACGATAAGTCGGCGGTAATGGCTCGATATGTCTAAAGAAGGAAGCACATAGTTTTACCCCCAAGATACCCTATTGGTGATGTAATGGCGGACACAATGATAGCATGATTTACCTCTACAAGTCTACCTGTACCTTTATCTCTCTCTAAGTAAACGCTATCCAAATCAGATTGCAAAATGCATTGAGATGCGGATGCGGAAACTCAAACGAGATATTATGGATCGAATTCTGGTAACGCTTCTAATAACAGACTCCGGGAAATACTAGGATGAAGATAAATTGTTGACTATTGAACTATTGAAGCACGTAATAGATGGGGCTGAGGTAAGAGACACACATCATGCGTCAAACCTAGAGCTATAACAACCAGCAGAAACTTCCTTTTTCCTTAGGGGAAATGTTATACGTAATTGAGTTAATAACATCCCTGTATCTACACTGGAGTTGATATTAAGTTTATAAAAAAGTGCTATGATATAAAAGTTTCCAGCAAACTCTAGGTTATGATAAAATTAGCGAACTTTCTTCTGCATGCAATTTTGTCGCACCGTGTGTACTTTCTGAAATAAAACTTTTTAGTGATTTCTTCTGTTTTGTGGAAACCAGCCAAGATATTGTGGAGAAGGAATTCATAAAAGCCTTAGTTAATTAGATGGTATATAAATTTTGAATGAGTAACAGATGTTTGTGTCCTCCAATGAATGACGAATCGTTCGGGAGTCCATTGATCAATTTACCCACAGGCGTGGAATAGATGAAGATATTGTTGAACGAGGAATTAAGGCTAAATGCGTCATTGATGATGCATATTGTTTATTCATTCAATAAGCAATTACGATCACAAATACAGGAAAATGTGAGATCATTTTAATACATAGTGTTAGGGAAACTACTGAGTGAGTAAAAGAAAGAAGCAGGAATAGCATTCTTTAACAAAGAATATTATTTTGATCATAAAACTGCTTATTTTCCGAACGCTGAAGTCGTTTTGATTTTGAACAAGCTTTAGAATAATACTGGTATAGTGTTACCGGAAACGATGTAGACCGTCGATTGTTCATCAATCTTAATAAGGGTACTCTTTTTATAGATTTCTTTTTGGGTTACCATACCATACATATTGCCGATAATATCGATAGCAAGATTTCCATTAACGCTATTAAATTGTAGTGCTGTGCTTTAGATACATATCATGATAATGGTAGCCTCACTGCGATAATGTCATCGACGTATCGAGACTTGCTAGTCACAGATGAAATCAGTGGTCAACAAATTGATTGCACAAGATACGAACGTTTATTGGTATTCAGTTCACGGTCATTATGTCCCTATTATGAACGCTTATTAATAAGCAAGCATCGTGCGACGTGCTCTGTGATTTGTGGCTGCGAAGTCCATTTAGGTAAAGACTGTAGCTATTTGCTTGATATAATACTTTGGAACGACGACGTACGTATTAATTGCTTATTTCTAACAGATACTCCACCAGGAAAATATATTCCCCCAAGAAAACCGTGCATCAACGATCAGAATGAAGCAGACGAAGTAAAAATATTACGAAACGATACCGAGTAAATGCGTTTCCATTCGACTCGGTACCCTCGCAGGAACATGCTCCCCTTTCCTCACTAGTAGACCGTTAATAATCTGTTACAGAATAAGATAGCGATAGCTGGCAGGGTCCCAAAATTTTACTAGCATCCTAATTAGGCAATCGGCGCCCTTGGCACAAGAACTAACTTGCGAAAAGTCCAAAACGACAAGAAAGTTCGGTTAACTGCCGGAACCGAATTAAAGTTTGGTTCCGTTCAAGAATTTCTGACTTTTAATCAGTTTTCAAATAAGGGTTAGGTTGGCGGGGTCCGATAATGTTTTATCTACCACGTGTGCCAGTTTTGGGATGCTTGATTAGGATATTGTTAAAGGATTTACCAAAACTGCTAGCATTTTATTCATTCCATATAAATGTTGGCGACAATGGTTATCTTCCATATAAACTTGTTGTTTTTATGTTTGTAAGAAATGATTGCACTGGTGTAGGGCTTCAGAAATCTTTAGACAGCTGGGTATTAGTCAGCGAAACAATAGCGACCCATCGTACCGCAAGGCAAAACCTCGTCACCTATAAACAAGCCATGCATTTCGTTTCGGAACAAACCCTCCGTCACCGGCTGCGACACAATATGGCACACGACCGCGTAAAAAACCACCCTATACGGTCCCCGAGTCCCCGCAGACACTCACCCAAATGTGAACTTTACTTTCTGAATATAAAGTCGGAAAGTGAAGCATCGACTCCAGCACACGTTGTATTGAAGGTTGAACTTTGACTCCAAATGGCGACACGTTCTTTTTTTTGGTGAGTATGACGTTTGCTGTTTCATACAAAAAAAGAACCTACCTGCCATAAGTTACGGTTTATTCCAGAATGTGCGGTGAATTCTTTGTTAAAATACTTCGCCAGGAGTCGGCGAAATGCTCACGTGCGTGTTCCTTTTGTTGAAGGCTCCGATGGAGACTCGTACAAACCTCGACGGTGTTACTTGACATTTCATATGAATAATAGCATATTTTTTATTCGTGTAATGCGTCGTAACCTTTTAGAGAAAGGATTTCCTTAACGCCATTTTGGGAGCAGTTGTATGGGTCGTGCCAACTATTGTGTAACATGCGTTTTAAGAATCCATTCTTTAGTCCTCCCCTATTTGTTATCGTGTCTATTAGTATTTTAATGCATTTTCAAGTAACAGTAGCACTAGTAGTAGTTCCTTTTGTAATGTTTTGATCTTTTTATGGAATCTCCACATTCGTATGCTATGAAAAAATGGTGCATAATAATATGCTTCAAGAAACGAGTTCTACTTGATTGAATTAAACTGGTTTATACCTGCCTTATTGCTTTAATTTTAAGTCACCAACGGTCTGCGGTTGCCTTCAAAAGTTTCACTCACGATTATCCTAGATTTTTTAGACTGCGAAGCTTTTTGTGGTATCTACTACTCTATTGTTGCTCAGATTCGCCCTGATAATTTCGTTTTAGCAACTTTCTTATTTCTTCGTCTACTTCAAGCTAGAATTTTGTCTGTGTATTAGATACCCATTTACAAGCTACGCAGTGCATTTAAGATTTCAGCTTCTGCCCACTGAGTGAATTCACATAGTTCTTTAGGTCCTACTTAACACAACATTTCCATTACTTGAGTTTGTTGATCGCTATCATGAGTTATCGTAAAATCTTAACATACGCACCCACATAAACTAAGTAGGCAGCCATAAGTTTGTTAGAAGCACAATGGTACTACAACGTTATTGTGTCTTCACAATGGGCCAATGGGGTTTGTTACATATGCAGTTGAATAAGTAGGTATAATATTAATAAGTATTATTATTGTGACTATTGGATTTGTTAAGTCTATTGAGTTTAACAAAACAAGGTGTTAAGGTAAAATGTATGCGAGTTTATGTAGACGATTATGGATTTGATGAAAGTCTTCGTACGAATCCATATTGTTTTCTTTTTTTCGTATTAAAAATGCTGAAGATGTTTTGATTTGAATATGTCTCAATTATATTATTTTAATAATTCCGACTTCTTTCATTTACTCTTACCATACATATCTTCTTTTTTTCATAAGGTCTTAATTTCTTAATTAAATATAGAATTTATCATGTTCGACTCAAAAGTTCAACGTTCGCGGAGTTATCAGCAAACCTAATGTCACTTATGGGTCAAACCAATTGCAAATAAAATTATCAAACCAATAGCAAATAAAATTATCAAAAGTAAATAAATGATGTCATAGTTATGTAGGGTCAATGTGATTGGTTAGATTTTGGCAAATTTTATCCTATAGATAAAGCATTGGCCTTTGGTTGGCTTAATTTTATTGATAAGATTAATGTCCAAATCAATGTTTACCATCAACCCTTTTGTTTTCTGAGGAGCGTATTGCTTATTTGCGAGTAAATTGATAATGTTTTCATGGAACTTATTTGTAAAAAACATGTCATCATTTATTTTCCTATTTAAAAATATTTATAACTATAAATATATTGTACAAGTTGCTCATATGTATTTGATAAGAAGGGATTCCCCTAAACATTAATATTTTTATGCTGATCCTCTTTCTCTTTATAGCCTACTACTTCGTTTGTTGTCTTTCGTTTTCTCATTTCGTACGTTCTTAGTCTGTTGCAAGTATTTTTTCGATTTCCCTTTTCTTTTACCTTAATGTATTTTCAAATTTCTCAAATCATTTGTCCGTTTCGACTCTGCTAACTTTGTTCATATTTACGTTTCTAACTCTTTATATAAAGTTTTTATTGATGTACAATTATTTAGTGTATTGAGTACAGGAGAGGCAGGGTCTTGGTAACTGATTACCGTCGCCACCGTCCGTGTGTCACGCGATCTCGTGGCTGCCTCATAAACAATAACTTGCGGTGGCTAGTTTTATGGTTACCTTTGACGAATTAACATATTACCGTCAAAAAATAATATTTGTTTGGCATTTGGTGCTGTAATAATAACCATATTTAAAATGTTGCGTAGATTATGAAAAAATAAAGTCTACCGAAAAGATAAATGCACAGTTGGTTGCACACCTCGGATTTGACTGTACTTAATTCATAATTTTAATTTGGACTGCCATGAGTTTACTGCTTAGGGACTTAGTAAATATTAACTTTGTGGGAATTTCAAACGTTAATTTAATTATTCATAACATATTACTGTGACGAAACGCATAATTGGAAACGCTGTAAAACATCTATAATTGAATCTACTGTGCTAATTTGTCGTCGGCTAAAATATATTCGTTCGTTATGTTACCGATCTCGTTTTCAAACTAACACTTTGTGCTAAAGGTTGAATTTCACTGAATTCCGTTTAAACGTCCCGTCAAAGAGTAACTTTGGAACAGACGGAATATAATTTATGGAATCCGAAGTTAAATGTAAATGCTTCCACTCTGATTTCAGATTGAAAAAAATATATTTTCGGAATGCTTTGTTGTCTGTTGTTAAAGTTAACCGAGGAAAGTTATTAACTTGTACTATAGTTTTAGTCGATTCATTGCCTCTAGATATTTCATCTGTAAGGATGCCATTGCTCCTTCTATTCCATTAGATTTTATTATTTCAATTTGAATAATTTCATCTTGGAATAACTTTAACTGCTTCAAGTTGTCTTTAAGATACACTTAGCAGGTGTCCACAGCTAGCCAGTAGCCAGTAGTTTTAGCGAAACACTATCCATATTCATGAACTTCTTAGTACACATTAAATTATTGTTGAAAATAATGAAAGATTCGTGGAATTTGATCACCGGAACAATACTTAACCGGGATAGATTCAAGTTGAAACTGAATAATAGACTTCCGAGGTTATTTCAAGCTCGCGGCACGAGCTAATCCTTGTTTAAAGCAGTGGAACTGTCTGTTAGCTCAAACTGATTTCACGGATTGTCGCCTCCGTTCCGCCCTGTTGACATTCATTGTCCAAACAATTGTCAGAAAAACTGTAAAAATATAAGTAACGGTCGCGTCCGATAACCCAACCTGTTACTGAAAAGTATAATGAAACTATAAATTAATTACGTTAGTAGCGTCGGATTTTTGATTAACTGCAGTTGAAAAATGTGAAGCTTATTTTTCTTTTCAATCCAACAAGAAAAAATGTTAAACATTAACAAAAAGAAAGTTCCAAACAGAAAACTCCATTGTAATCCAACAACCGTTGAGTTTTTACGAAAAATGGACATCCATTTTCTCCATTGCTTTATTTCATGGAAAGCAACAACCGGCGTCAATTGAAAGCCTTCAATGAATGGCGAATACAACAATGGCTCTTTCGTAAACACATTGTATATTGTATTATGTGCGTTGTATCGATGGCTTATTCCGAGAAGGAGAACCGCAATTGCCACGAATGCGGGTAATCGATATGGAATCGATGACCAACGCTGCAGTCTCGTTAAACATTTACTCTACAACCTTGCGTTGTGTGTCGCCGTACTATTGCCCTTGACTGTTTGTCACTAGCTTTCATTAATATCAGCCGCTACGGTTTCTCACATAACGACTATGTAAGGATCGTCGCTGGTGGCGTTCTGTCGTTCCTGCCTACCCCCATGAAAAGAAGGCGTGAGTTTACCTGTCTATAATATTATAATGTGTCATATAAGTAAAGCTTCCTTATGAAACTGTGAACTGATGAAAGCCTTGACGTAAGTCTTTTCAGTTTTTGTGTTTACCAGAGCAAGCAGGTGCAACATGATTATGGTCTTTTGTTACCTACATTACATAGTTTACAAAAAAAAAAAAAATGATCGTAGGAATGGAAGCTTTTTTTATCAAAGCTCTCCGCTGTGAAAAGTTTGAATATGTGCAGGTCTAATCTGAATTTGCGATTTATTTGTCAAAAATGTATACAAATATGAGTTTATGGAAAATTGGAAAATAACTTTAAACCCTACATAATAAAGTTCAGTTTACACTTTTACAACTTTTTCAATAGTGCTAGTCACTATCAACTTAAAAACAATTTAAATAAAGTTGATATTGGTTTAACTTGAAATAATATTAATAATTTGAAACATAAGTTTGAATAGACTTTACATCTATTAGTGGTTGGTGATAGGCTGCATAACATGAATTTATTGCAAAATTTTGACTGTTCCCGCATTTACTTCAAAAGTTGTACCAAAAGATACACTATCCAAAGTTCAAACTCGATATAGAAAAAATACCGCTCGCAATATCTTGGAGTATTATTTGGTATTTATTTCCTTATAAACCAGCTCTGTCTCACCTGCAATGTTTCGCGATACAGCGAGAGTTATTATAAGATCTACCTCACGTGGGCGGAGACTTACGACAGACTACTACTTACAACGCCACTTATATAAGTATAGGATTATATAGGACATTTGTCCGTAGGCCAAGAATCGTATCGGAATAGGAACACTGTAAATAAACAAAGCTATAGTTTCAATTTCATTATCTGAGACGGGATTGGTTCTCTTTTATATGTGATCATTTCGCGGCTTTTATGTTGCTTCTGAAGCCAAGTCGATGCTTATGCCAAATTTTATTCTAGATGACGTCTTTTAGTTTTCTTCTGTTTTAACAGAACTTGAATGAAATCGAGTCTTGAATGTTGTTTTTTTAATATTATGGCAACATAAAACTTGATTTTTAACACAATGAAGTGAGTGCAAAGTAATAAAAAAAATTTTTGTGCGTGACAAAGTTTAATAATTCGCACAAAAATAACCAGAACTTAATTTAGAATGAAACATGTATCAAGAAAATAATTAAGTAACAACAATGTTTTAGTTTTAAACAATGTGTTATTTTTTTAAATTATATAATTCTCCTCCTCATGGGCAAAGAACGTCACTCACTGGACGTACACCACGCATGGCGAAGGTGCCGCATGGTGCGACGATGTGTTAACAGCAGGGCCAACTTGGCCAGAGATCGCACAAGACAGGGAGGTTTGGAAGAAACAAGTGGAGGCCTTTGCCTAGCAGTGGGATATAATTTAGGATAACAAAAAAAATCTCCTTCGAGGCTCTGGGCAGTGGGCCATTTCTTCAGGTACCTTCTCAGATAGGAAATGTCGACACCATCTAATCTGCATTCGCGATTTATTTGCCAAAAATGTAAACAATTATGAGTTTATGGAAAAATAAAGTTTAAATCCTACACAATAAAGTTCAGTTTATGCTACAACTTGAAACATTTTTATAACTTTTCAACAGTGCTAGTCACTCTGAAATCAACTTAATTACCATTAAAACGTAGTTGATATTTAACTTGAAATAATATTCATTTGAAACATAAGTTTTAAAAGACTACCTTGTTTTTTATTTTAATACATAAATTCATACATAAACTCGCGCCTTCTTACAAAACACCACCTGCAACTATCCTTACATATTCGTGACGTGTAATTAATAGTGATTCCGGTAGTGGTTGAGGAGCTCATAGAGTACATGCGTGTGAAGACCAACTGGACTTTGAGGGTCGAGAAGTTGGAGTCACGTCACAACACGAACTTCAAGTCGTTCGTGGTGCGTGTTCCGACCAATCACCTCGAGAAGTTCCTCAAGGAACAGTTCTGCCCGAAGGGTGTTGTGAATGTGTACCGCCGGTTTCGTGGCCGGCTACATGACACCAGTCAGCGAAACACGACGCAGACATATTCGTGTGCGTTAGTTTTTTAGTGTAATTATAATGTTGTATTTATTTATAGTATTTTTATGTTATATTAATATTGTATTGTATGTGCTCACATGGGCCTTGATGCCTGAAATAAATGGATCAATAAAATAAATATCCTATTTACAGAATTAACAATTTCATTTCATTTAATTTCAATGTATTTATTTATGAACAATCTCCGGGGCTTGCCAATCAATGTCTTGTTATAAGTTAGTAACAATCACTGCAGGCATTCCGTCTGATCCGACGAGGTCGTCGGCCTAAGGTCGGCGTTGCATTGTTTTCTGTTTACCATCTACTGAGAGACTGTTTCTGACCTAATGGTTCGTAACTAAATATGATGGAGCTTTGAACTTAAATATTAATGATGATTTGTTTGTTGTTTTAGGTACGGATCGATGTTCTTGGCTGATTACTTCGTGTACGCTGATGTGTAGCGTAAGTTTTTTTTTACTTCCATAAATCGGGTTTCTTATTAGACTGGATTGATATGGTAGTTTTTTGTTGAGTTTTTGTCCTGTCCAGAATTATCATTTAGCTTAATCGTCATGAGAAAATCCTTTTGAAAAGCCTGTCACAAAGTATTATTCAGAGAGATATTTAGTACACACGGCTACATCAAGCTATACATTTCCAGTTTTAGCTGACCTCGCACTGTATAGGTTTTTCGTACGATCAGAAGTCAGCTTGTACTGGTTATGTATAGCTTGATGTGTAGCCGTGTGTACCTACAGGTAAAGTATGTATATAAAGTGCGTGTATGACCAGCGGGATTATTGCGTAACACGCTAACAGTTGCATTGACTTTAATTTTGACAGTTCAACAACATTCATTGCGATATTTACGTTGTTGAGCAGACAAATTTTTCGAACATAATGAAGAATGTATTAACAATATCCTTCAAAATGATTCAGATTATGATTGATTTGAAAGTGTGTTACGCAATTTGTGTGATGATGGTATGAACGTAAACGAAGCAAATGGAATACTCCTTTTAAGGATCGTAGCAGATGGCGTTTTGGTAGCTTGTGCCTAACCCCATGGGAAGAAAGCGTGGGTGTATGTATGTTTACCTACCTACAGGAATAATAAACATATTCCCATAAGTTTAAATCACTGAACCGCAAAATATTTAACATCATCCAACTTCGAACTTGATTTTAAATTTTGGTCTGAAATCTTATTTGATTGCAATTTGTTCACACTCGAACGCCTCTCGCTCATGTATTTATGCATGCACTTGCTAAACGACTTGGCGTTACCGTACGTATGCTGGAGTGCGATTCTGTAACCATCTCACCGTGAAAACTTAGGTGAAGTGAGCGTGGAGTGAGCTGTCAGTGTCATCCTGATGCTAGGAGTAAGCTGTCAGTGTCATCCTGATACTCTTGACAGCTCACTCTAAGCTCACTTCACCTAACTTTTCACGGTGAGATTTTTACAGAATCGATCGGCTGCATCGAGGGCGAGGCGATGCGAGATATCTCACAGAATATCTCTCTGCCCTATTGAACTGGGTCCACAAGTCCACATACGAGTACGTCACAGTAACTATCTCGTTTGTATAGACCCGTTTCTCTAAACCCAGTTAGCTCGTAATTTGTTAGTCGCCTAGGAATGAGAAGAAAGTTTCGCCGAACGTCGGATTTGTTTATGAAAAGCTTCTATGGAACTTTTTGATGGCACCACTCTTCGATCATTTGTTGATCGAAGGCACCACTCGTAAAATGTCGTAGAATTTAAAATTAGAATCTCAGCGCTGCGCGCTATTGTTTTTTTTTTTTTCTAATTATTTTAAGGCTTGTCAGCCTGTATGTGCTTACTTTTTGTTCGAGTTATTTATTGAAAGTGTTTACGTCTGTGATCTTGACCTGGTTTTTGCTGTTATAAATAGACATGGCTTAGCTTTTTAGAAACGAAAACAACAACAAAAGTTTAATATTGGAACAGTATAAAGTAAAGCCTGACAGTAATATAGTTAAGGGCATTATCACTATCCTAGATCTATAGTGCTATAATGGCACAATAATGGTCAGCCATTCAATTTATCTTTAACTAGGAATCTTAAGTCTCAACTTACTCAATTGCAGTCAAGCTGACACGTCATAAATACTCGAGTCTCGAGCTAAAGTGGTAACTAAGTATCTAAATACAATCGATTTCTTAACTTATAATTTCGATACATTGCAAAAAATACGTAATCCTTTTTTGCAATCGGATAAAAATGCGGCCAAGTAGAAGTCAGCCTATCGATTCTGTAAAAATCTGACCGTGATAACATAGGTGAAGTGAGCGTGAAGTAAACTATCAATGGAGGCAATCCCTTGGAATGACAGCTCACTTCACCTTAGTTTTCACGGTGAGATTTTTACAGAATAGCACTGCAGACTCGCACACATAGGTTCCGCATTTTATAAAATAGTAAGTTTCTTTTATTTATCCCTTTAATTATTTTTACCTTTACGTTATTTTTATTATTTGTTGTTAAAGCTGCCAAAGACACTGTGAAAATTGCATGTGTCTGCCAATTACGGTTCAAAACATACAGCCCTATGAGTGTGAGTTGTGACAGACAGAAGGACGGACCACAGACAGTTTTAGTAATAGAATCTCGCCCTTTGGGGTATGGAACCCCAAAAAAAAAGGTCCGATTTGGTCCATTTTCCAAAATTTTCCTTTTGTCAAGTTTTTATCAATTGTAAAAAAGCTGTCGTACTATGTTTAAAGGTGTTTGTAGACTAGTCACAGTCAGTAAACAATGGCGACCTTAGCGGCCAAATGTCTGCACTCCAACATTTTGACGGTCAGTCAGCAAGGCCGCCGGTCAACGACCCGCCCGGAAATAGATAGCCCACGTGCGCCTTATAGTCTTACCTACGCCTACCTTCGTCGTGTAGGTAGACAGTAGTGGTTTCAGCAGCAAATTTTTAGGTAATTTGCAATAGCACATCGCGGCAACAAATAAGGTTCAAAACAGCGATGCGTTTGATAGAAATTGAGAAGTCACGATATCATAAAGGTTCTGAAGGACCAAGTGCTTTTTTTTTAGAATAGAAAAAACTTCCTGGAAATCCTTGGAAAGTGACTGAAGTTGTTCTTGTTAGGGTTAATGGAGGAACACCAAAGGAAAGACCGTTCTAAGGATTTTAATAATACGTTTATTATCCTTTTATTTATATATTGGAAGGTGTGTTTTATAATATTACGTGAGACGTGTGATCCCACATAAGGCTAATAGAGTAGTACAGTCACTATGCGAAACTAAGGATTTCAGTCAAGTGCTAAGGGCGGATACTTAAATAATATTTATGAGTTAGAACGAGAAAGACGATAGTGTTGAAGTAGGATAGATTTGTTTTTGCTATACTCCAACACGCCCCCTCAAAAATAATCCTTTTCCTTTTAATTACGCTAAAAGATATCAAACATCTTTATACAATTACAAAATCACACACCTCCAATTTTTTCACACTCTCTCTGGGAATACAATCAATCATCATGGCCCAGAATTTGCTGCGCAGGATTAGGTAAAACCCAGAAAAACCTAATCAAACCATTATCAATCAATTTATCCATTATAACTGGATACTATGAATGTTATTCATCTACATTTATTATAACCAAGCTCTTATATTTAACATATCCTCATCATTTTATTTATCCACGTTGAATACAATTACAACGTCACCCCGATTTTTATTCTCATCTCGGTGAAACGCACCGCGTGTAATGATTTTGTCAGGATATCAGCCAGCTGGTTATCTGTAGAAACATAAACCATTTTAATCACATTTTCCTCAACCTGTTCTCTAGAAAAATGATACTTAATATCAATATGTTTAGATCTTTTGTGACTAGTAGGATTGTTCGCGATGCTTATGCATCCATTATTATCCTCATAAATACAAATAGAATCTGGAATCGCAATGCCAATACTTGTTACTAATGACTTTAACCACAGAGTTTCTTTTACTGCTTCATATAGAGCCATGTACTCTGCTTCAGTAGATGATGTTGCCACTGTATGCTGCCTTTTTGTTTGCCAGCATATTGTGCATTGATCAAATAATTTAAACAAATAACCCGTAGTACTTTTTCTATCTAGTGTATTACTACCCCAGTCAGAATCAACAAAGCCACTTAGAATATTTTTATAATCATTTCGTGTAAATGTTAACTTGAGATTTATAGTGCCCCTTAAATATCGCAAGACCCTTTTTAAGTGTGACCATAATGAATGGTTGTTTTTGCTTGCATATCGACTCAAGATGTTAACAGAAAAACTTAGGTCTGGTCGAGTGCACAGCATGATATATATCAAACACCCGATAAGATTTCTACAAGGGGCACTTGTTATTTCACACGAATTTAATGCTTCGTAATCTAGTTTACTTTCAAGGGGTGCAGTGACAGAATTACAGTCACTCATGTTAAACTTCTCAAGAACTGTTTTTATGTACATTTCCTGATCCAGAGTAACTTTGTTTTCTGACTTGATTATTTTGATTCCCAGAAAACATTTGATCTCTTTTAATCTACCATTTTAAAAGTGTTCATTATGTATTTTTTAAAACTATTCATAGTATTTATATCTGCGGTTGATATCACAAGATCGTCAACATACAGTAGAACATAAATATTCTTTAAAACATGACCTGCATTAAAAATGTAAATGCACCGGGCCGCTGATGAGTATTGAAAACCCCTTTTTATCAAAGCTTGCTCAAACATTTAGAACCAACAGCGTGCCGACTGTTTCAATCCATATAATGACTTATTTAATTTGCAAACCATATTACTTCCAGCCGGGATACCCTCGGGAATTTTCATATAGATTTCCTCATTCAGTTTCCCATTCAAAAATGCTGTTTTTACATCCATATGGTGAACCAGCAAATTAAATTGATTCGCTAAAGCTATTATCAGTCTAAAACTTGCAATCCTTGCAACAGGTGCAAACGTTTCATTATAATCAATCAAATATTTCTGACTAAAACCACGAGCCACTAATCTCGCTTTATATTTCAAGGGTTTTCCAAACTCATCATTTTTAACTGTAAATACCCACTTACAATCGATAATATTTCTATTATCTGGCTTTGGTACTAAAGTCCACGTATCATTTTCAAGAAGTGAATTAATTTCCTCTTTGATAGCATTTTCCCTTAGATGCTTATCATCCCTGGTTTTAATTTCTGTATATGATTGAGGAATTTGAAATATCAAAGATTCTGCACACAACAAGTAGTTACCATAAATACTGACCTTATCATTTTCATTATAAGAAACAGTTGGCATGTTTCGGACCCTATTAGTCCGTCTCAAATTATGTGATGTATCATTGTCTTGAGATAAAATTAACTCATTTTCATTGTGATATAAAGACCGGTTCAAGCGCTCCCCTGTTTCATGAACAGATTGATTAGTAGGTATTCCATCCGATTGTTTACTCATACAATCTGATTGATCCTTACGAGATTCACACCTCTTTTCAAAAGAGTGTACAGAGTCAGAATTGTCAACAACAGAGTTATTGCTATTTCTAGCCATAATCCGTTCGGGCGCAGGTTGCACTGGCCAATTTGGTAAGAAATTAATCTCATCCATTTCCACATCTCTGACAGAGTTGTCAACAACAGAGTTATTGCTATTTCTAGCCATAATCCGTTCTGGCGCAGGTTGCACTGGCCTATTTGATAAGAAATTAATCTCATCCATTACCACATCTCTGACTCTCACAAACTTTTCATTTACTACATCCCAAACCTTATAACCATTTGGTTCATAACCAACGAAAATTCCCTTTGATGATTTCTTGTCAAATTTCGTTTTTATACTTTTATTAACAAAATAGACAGTAGAACCAAAAACTTTTAAATACTTCAGTTGCGGCTTTGTATTATGCCATAACTCATAAGGTGTGTTATCCAACCACAGTGCTTTCGTGGGGCTGATATTTATTAAATAAGTAGCAATTAACACAGCCTCACCCCAGAACGATTGATTTAATTTAGACCCTTGTATCATTGTACGACTCCGTTCTGTAATTGTTCTTATCGTACGTTCGGCAATACCATTCAAAGCCGGAGTATGTGGCACTGTTAAGTGGTAGCTAATATCACAGTAAATAAACAGTAGGTTATCTAAGGCCGCCCGCCGAGTTATTAGCCAACTCTTGCGTTGATACCCAGGGTTGTCACTTTTACTTTTAGTTAATATTTTCGAACAAGCAGCACTTGCACAGCAAAAAATATTTATCACCTATTATTTTTCTTTCATGATACCTTACTTTAATATCTAACTATCTGATGACGTAGGGTTTTGTGTAGATTCACCTAATAATGTATTACAAATTTGAACTTGAAGGTAGCGTGATGGACTATTTCCCAGGTTTCCCAGTTTTGTATACAAAAGTCGTTATATTTACAAAATGAAACCATATCTAACAAAAATAACTGTTGCATTTAGTATAATACACATCACCTTACAATAATAAACAAAAAGAACAGACCTCTTAACACATTTTTTTCATACGATAAGCGAAACAAAAACAAGTGTCAAGTGGCCGACCCGAACGCCGGCCAAAAAAATGCGATGTACACACAAGTATATAAGTCGATCGTCAGACTACCGGAACCATATTTGGATTGAACAACACATCAGACAATAGAAAAAATAATAATTTCAAAAGTAATTAATTTGCAATATTAATTATTGTGAAATTGCCCTTATTACAACTATACCTACGCGAAAAATATGTTTACCTAAACGATGTTTCGTACTCAATCCTCTATTTTATAGTAAAACTAGACTTCTTAAAATAAACTTTAGCTCTAAACATAGTATTCAGAAAAATGCGACTCGGCTACGCTCTTAATAAAGCAAATAAACTGTGAAATAAACAATACAATACCATATTTTCTAATAATATTTAAGTATAAGTAGGTACTTACATTTCTGGTTGAGTAGGAAGTATGAAGAATGATAAGTCCGGGTTTGCGAAATCATTATTGAGGCACCCGAAAACACTACAATATTTTTTTCCCCTTTTTGAAGTCATGATACTCGTAATTTACGACAAGTGTCCGCCGCCCGCGCCGGCGAGAGTTGACGAACGCAAGCGGTCATGTAGCGTACGCGCGTGCTCACAGTCGCGCTGCACAGCCCGCACTGCCGCCACCTTATTCCCCCATATATTATGCTAGCGTGTGCGTGAAATCGCGTGCCGACATGGCGCGCGGCGCGCACGCACACATTCAAACCGAGAGCGGCACGTTTGTATGAAGATGTTTTACTGTATATTTATCTACTGTGCTAATACCTTTCCGCGCACAGAACTCTTTCATTTCATTGGATACAAATTCCCTCCATTATCACAATATAAGTTAACAATTCTCAAACAAAAACGTGCTTCACTTTTTGCTACATAATCCCGAAATATAACAAAAACATCTGATTTACGAGCTAACAAGTAGGTAGCACAATAATGAGTGTACTCATCCACAAAAATCACAAAATAATTTTTGCCATCAATAGACGACGGAGTTATAGGACCACAAACATCTGTGTGCACTTTAAATAGAGGTCGTTTCAAAACTTTTGGTTTCGATTTGTTAAATGGCAGGCATGATTGTTTACCATAAATACAAGCCTCACACAATTTATCGTTAGGCATAATATTATCAATTTTATCAATATCAGAAAATAATTTCTTTCTTTTTATTTCCATAAATTTTGATTTGCCTATATGGCCTAACCTCTGATGCCACAATTCATAACTATTATTTACGACTCTGTTTAATGAGCATTCGCTATTTAAAGCATGTTTAGAAAGGAGAAACTTAATGCTGATTAGATTGTTCAAAGACTCACCCTTTATTACCAGCTTACCATCATTGTACACAACAACACTACCGTTTTTATCGAAAACGACAGTCATTCCCGCATTCTGCATTTTCTTTACCGATAGCTGGTTGTAGGGAATATCAGAACAGAAAAGTACATCCTGTAGTATACCTGGTACGCCCATCTTACTGGTAACGGGGAGATCACCTTTCTTTGTCGCTTGTATAAACATGCCATTTTTCGCAACAGAAATGTTTATTGGCTTTTGAAGCTCAGTGAAGTTTAGGGCCAAATCTTCTCGATTTATCAAATGATCTGAAGCTCCAGAATCCAACACAAAAGTAATATTGTTTTTCCTGTCATTACTTTCATTTGTATCACTGTCCGTCATAAAAGCAAATCCAGCATTTTGTGGTTTTGAACTCACCATCTGAACCGTTTTATTGTTGGTTCTTTTGTTTTCAATAGCTCTTTTGTAAGAAAAACAATGCTTTTTCAAATGACCCTTTTTGCCACAGTGATAACATTTCTTGTATTTAAAATTGTTCGTGAACGGTTTTATTGACTTTTGCTTTTGTTGATAATGATTTCTTGAAATATTTGAAGGTGGTCTAGCACTTTCAGCCTGAAGTATTTTTACACTTAGATCATATCCTTCGCTTGTTAATTTAACTTCATGATCTAATAATCTCGTTTTCACAAAAGCTAATGTTATATTGTCTTCAGTCCAATGTCTCGATTGCTGTGACGATGCTGTTATAGCTGTTCGGTAGAGTCATGAAAAGGTGGGTCACTTTATCGGATTCTTCTAATTTCGCACCTGCAGCCATAAGTTCGGTGACAATCTCATCAAATATTTGGAAATGTTTGATTAATTTGGTATCTCTATCCAATTTCAAGTTCAACAACCTTTTCCTAAGAGACAGCTGCGTCGCTACGCTTTTTCTTTCAAAGATAGAATCAAGCTTCGCGAAAATTTGTTTCGCGGTGTCTTGTTCTGTAGTCAGACCAAGTAATGAGTCTGACATACATTCTATTATCGTATTCTTAGCTGATGAATTATTTTTAAGCCACTCGGCACTTCTCTCTGTCGGAGATTCATCGTCGATAATGTTCAGAACTCCAAGTTCACTTAATAGATTGCGAATTCTAAATTTCCACACACTATACTTTTCTCCATCAAATGGTTTGATGTTCCTTTTAGATCTTAAATCCATTTTTAAAAACACTTGCACTAAAATAACTTTTTATTTAGTGCCCAATCACTTTCACTTTATATTATTTATTCGCACTCTGGCTTAACGCTCTGGGCCCATAACCTGTTAGGGTTAACGGAGGAACACCAAAGGAAAGACCGTTCTAAGGATTTTAATAATACCTTTATTATCCTTTTATTTATATATTGGAAGGTGTGTTTTCTAATATTACGTGAGACGTGTGATCCCACATAAGGCTAATAGAGTAGTTATGTTTCAAGTACCTACCATGGTAGGTCCATGTAACATAGAGCGAGCCTATTGCTAATCCAGACTTCGGGCTATTACTGAGAAATTCCTGATGGAAAAACTCAACAACACTGCTCGACCTGGAAATCGAACCCAGGAACTCATGTTCAGCATTGACAGCCGTGGCTAACTAATAACAGCCGCACAGGTCGATCGATCAGATTAAGCTACGCTTGCCGCGGTCGGTCCGTGGATGGGTGACAATCTTTACATACCCCTCCGTGCCTCGGAAACCCGTTGAGCCGTTGGTCCCGGCTGTCATTCGTGGATCTTTGACAGTCGTTACGGGTAATCAGAAGCCCGAAAATCTGACAACCAGTCTTATCAAGGGGTATCGTATTACCCAGTAACTGGGTTGTGCTCCATGTAAAATACTGGTATTCAGTTGCATCTGGTTAGACTGCAAGCCGACCCCAACATAGTTGGGAAAAGGCTAGGCAGATGATGATAATGAAGTCATGCTCAGCATTAGCAATACTACTGCGCATGAGTTCCAAATGAACAATGAAAAGAGCATGATGATGGCAATGAAAAGAGCATGGGATGACAATGAGTCAGTCAATACGTAACCTTCAACGAAATTTCATTAAACTTCAGTAGAGTTTACAATAACTTCTGATACTTAACTATGTATACAGTTTGTATAATATAGCAGTTTGACATGCCATAGACAAAGCTTCAAGATAACCATCTCATTCTAATAGATGACGGTACTTAAACTAAGTTTACCTTAGTTGCTATCGCCGCTGTATTACAAACTAACGCTCTAATCTAAGGACCCGTTTGATCAAATAACGATTATGTTAGAGATTACTATCTTGTTGAACTACGGTATTAAGACTTCATATTTATTTACCGTTTCATTTTGAAATACCGGATTTCGGTGTAGGTGGCAGAACATTATGTGAATTTTGAGGAGTGGGCGTTCTCCTTTGTGCTAATAACTATAGGCCGACTTTTTCGTTGGTGACAGTCGCATAGTTGACGCGTTTGCTCAAGAATATAGATGAGGCATTCTTACACAAATATCTAAAACCTATCGCTATTGGTCCAAGATCAATTCCAATACAAATTCTTCTAGTTTACTTTCATCCAAGTTCAGTCAAAGTTACGACTAAGTAGCTGGTTTCTGATAACTATGTTATACAGTTTATGTGTACCAGTTTGACACCCGTTTGATCACTTAACGATTATATTGCACATTGCTATGCAACTAGTCCAACCCGCGACTTCGTCCGCGTGAAATTTCTTGTGTATACTTACATAAAGTCGGAAATATTGTAGCATCCCAGTAGTAAAAGAGTTTTCGGTTTTTTTCGAAATCGTTAATTATTAATTATTATTAAGTACAGATTTACCGTTTCATTTTGAAATACCGGGTTCTGGCGTAGGGGGCAGAAGATTATGTGAATTTTAAGGAGTGGGCGTTTTCCTTTGTATTAATCCATACTAATATTATTATGCGAAATTAACTTTGTCGGTCTTTCTTTTCACGCCTTATTGGCTGAACGGATATGGCACACGGATAGAGGAAAGACCTGCACCCTACGTAATTGCGTAACATTCTAACAATGTCAATCCTTGAAATCTCGGAAACCTCGGTGCGCGAGTCCGACTCACACTTGACCGCTCGGGTGGTATGTTGGAATAAAATATGATTCGCGACCGTAACAAGTATGTCTTTGAGAATTATAATTATTAAAATCATCAATACAAATATCTAAGTTCATAAAATATAATCCTATTGATTGATATTTTTTTGAAATAGTCATTAGGGTATAATACAACATTTGAATTTCGCAGGCTACCTATGCGCAAGCGCATACCCCTTAACCTTTCTTTGCATCAGTCCAAGCTCATAATCAACAGCGATATTAGTAAAAGGCTGATTGAATGACTGGAATTAATTCAGGATTTTATTATTTAATTTGAGAGATAAACTTATTTACCAGGAAAATGTCTGCCTGTACATAGTGTACATGTACCGACAAATTCATGCAGAATTACGGTTTTACGAGGGCAATTAAACACTCAGTTTGCCTTTAGTTGGAAGTGGTACAATAAATATTCGATCGATCGAAGGCATACTAAAGAACCAGTTCTTTTTTTATATAATGTAAACATTTTGAGAATCAACCTTATATTAAGTACTTAAGGGGGTGAGGGTGAGGCTGACATGCCACTATGGATAAAAGCCTCTAACAAAAACTAGGGAAAAGAGTACGAGTAAAAGAATAAAGAGTAAGAGTAGTTTTCTTACGTTTTTTGCAATTTGCAGGTCAGTGTGTGTGGTCGTGTGGCACGTCACAGCATTACAGTTACAGAAATTTGACACACAGATAGTTTATAACCAGGATTAACATATAGCATACTTTTTATCCCGATATTCTCACAGGATCGACACTTATGCGGGCGAAACCGCGAGGCTCTGCTAGTCTAAACTAATACAAGGTGGGCCAAAAGAAGTCATCCGATGTTGTTTGGCTCTCTTTTTTTTTTCTAAATGTAAAACTTCGCTTCTGTTTTTTGATTATGTTTATTTGATTATGTTTATAGTAGTAATGTAATTAAAATGACATGGAATGTCATTAATAGCGAAACGGGAAGGTCATGCAACCGAGGTAGTGAGTACAGCCTTGCTATTGATGACAATATAATTAAATCAGATTCTCAAGTCGCCGCGGCCTTTGAAAATTTCTTTGCTGAGATTCCCGTATCGACGACTAAATCCCTCAACTCATCACCCTCCGCTGCAGAGTCTTTACTTAAAGAAAACGTTCCAGTTTGTGATTCTGATTTTTCTTTTCAATATGTCACTTGTAAAGATATAATTAAAACCTTTCACACGTTAAATGTTAAAAAGACCCCGGATCTATGGGGTAATTCTGTGGACGTTGCGAAGACGATTATAAACATTGTTGCACCTACTCTAGCTGTTATTTTTAATAATTGTATTGACTGTGGTGAGTTTCCTGATCTTATGAAATACAGTAAAATAATACCTTTGTTTAAATCGGGTAGTACATCAGACCCTACTAATTATAGACCAATTTCAGTGCTACCTACCTTTAGCAAAATTTTTGAAAAACTTATTTTAGATCAAATGCAAAGATTTTTTAATAAACATAAATTACTACATAACAAACAGTTCGGTTTCACAAGGGGTCGTTCGACTACTGATGCCGGTGTTGAACTTTTAGAACATGTTTATAATGCATGGGAGGATAAATGCGATGCTTTGGGCATCTTTTGCGACTTGTCCAAGGCATTCGATTGCGTTTGTCATGAAACATTAATCAGGAAACTGCACCACTACGGAGTCCGGAATGCCGCTTTAGATCTTCTTACTTCATACTTAGGTAATAGGATTCAGAGAGTTGATGTTAACGGGAAAAGATCACCCGGATCAATTGTAACAATGGGGGTCCCCCAGGGGTCAATTCTTGATCCTTTTTTGTTTCTTATTTATATTAACGACTTGCCTTACCTCATAAAGGATAATCATTATATAGTGTTGTTTGCAGATGACACTTCACTTTTATTTAAACTCAAACGTCAGCAGCTGGTTACTGACAATATAAATAGCGCCCTCGATAAAGTAGTTAACTGGTTTAATGTTAATAACCTACTTCTTAACGAGAAAAAAACTAAATGTATTAAGTTTACCATACCTCACGTTAGACAAGTAAAAACTAGTGTGCTTATAAAGGATGAAGTGTTGAATCCCGAAGATACCACCGTATTCTTGGGCATAACTTTAGATGCCAAGCTTCAATGGGGCCCCCATATAGATAAATTATCAAAAAAGCTTAGCTCCGCAGCATACGCCGTTAGAAAAATTCGTGACTTAACTGATTTAGAGACAGCTCGTTTAGTATACTTTAGTTATTTTCATAGTGTGATGTCGTACGGTATTCTGTTGTGGGGAAATGCCGCCGATATTCAGATAATATTTGTCTTACAAAAAAGGGCAGTTCGTTCAATTTATAAATTAAGTCCCAGACACTCCCTCAGAGACAAATTTAAAGAGATTAATATAATGACTGTGCCTTCTCAGTATATTTATGAAAATCTTTTGTACGCACATAAAAATATTAATCTGTTTAAAAAATACAGTGATATCCATAATATAAATACTAGGAACAAACACAAAGTCGTTGTTCCTACAACCAGGCTTAAGAAAATAAGTGGCTCGTTTAGATGCCAATGTATACGTTTTTATAATAAACTTCCTAGCCACATTCAAGATCTAAGCCTTAATAAATTCAAATCTTCTATAAAGCGGAAACTATGCCAGAAAGCCTTTTATTCTGTTAAAGACTATATTGAGGATAAACATGCTTGGGATTGAGCTGCTCCAATAAATTTACACAGTGAATCTTGTTTGGTTTTTTTTTTTTTTTGCTTATTATTTATTTTATCTCTTTATAGACGTGAATATTTACTTTGTAAAGTATAATATTATTTTAATTGTCGTGAAAGTGAGGACTATGTGGGTCTTTTCTATCTTTTTTTATGTTTTCCTTCTTAGTTAGTTTTATTCATGATCTGGCAGTTTGAGTAATTTACGCGGCCTACCTAAATGTCCATTCTTTGGTATTGTTTGTCGAATCGTTCTGAGTTGAGCTGCACATTTTTTTGACAAATGGGAGCACTGACTGGACAGGTCCGCTCAATCTGTGTGGTTCTTTCCTCAAAAGACCATTTCAGACACCAATCTACATGGTCCTCAAAATGATCTGACCAAGACTATTTCTGGATTTTTATATAGGTACACATTGACATTGATAAATTTTACATATACAGTGACATGAATATTTACTTTGTAAAGTATTATGTTATTTTTAATGACTGTGAATGTGAAGACTATGTGGGTTAATTTTAGTTTGCCTTTGTTTTTTTCTCAGATAGTTTTAGTCATGGTCTGGCAGTTTGAGTAATTTATGCGACCTACCCAAATGTCCTTTCTTTGGTATTGTTCGTCGAATCGTTGAGCTCCCTAAGTTTGAGTTGAGCTGCATGATTACTGACAAATGCGTGCACTGACTGGACGGGTCCACTCAATCTGTGTGGTTCTTTCCTCAAAAGACCATTTCAGACACCAATCTACATGGTCTCCACATGATCTCACCAAGATTATGTCTGGACTTTAAAAGAGACTGTGACCTCTGAGTTTGTTTCGGCCTTTCTTCTCAGAGTAGTCAGATAGGAAACGCCGACCTCATCTCGTTTTAAAAAAATATGATTGACGTGTAAAAGTGTTTGTACAAACCTACTTACAGAAATAAAATCATTTATCATTTATCATTTATCATTTGAACCTTTAGAATTTTATTGGTCAAGTCGAGAAGATTATATCGGCCAAATGGGCGCCGTCACAATTGATTGCCATAGGGCTCTTTTTACGGCATTTTTCATCACTTCAGCGAGAACTTCGGGCGACAGATTCTCGCACTCGTGTCGAATGTTGTCCTTGAGGGCTTCCAGAGTCTCGGGCTTGTTCAAGTAAATACGGGACTTCAATAAAACCCCACAAAAAAAAGTCTGGAACGCTTAAATCGGGCGATCATGCGGGCCAGTGCAAATCGCCAAAACGAGAGATAGCGAGATGGCGATGAGATGGCGTTTGGCGGTCGGCAGGCAGCAGCTGATGCCCGGACTGTACTTTGTACGGGAACATGCGCAGGTCTTTGACCATAATTCGCCTTAGGGACGTCCGGCTGATAGCTAATTGCGTGGCACGGCGTCTGGTCGATGTTTCCGGCGACAGCTCGACATCCTCGGCAACAGCGGCGATATTCTCGGCAGAATGGGCGCTCCGGGGCCGGCCACTCTTGGCAACGTCTCGTGTGATCCCATACTCTTTAAGGTTGGTGGCCAAACGGCGCAGTGTTTGCGCAGTCGGTGTCGGACGGCCGGGGAATCGGCGACGGAATTCGCGCTGCGCCAACATCACAGAAGAATTATTGTTACGCAAAAAAATAGACACGATTATTTCGCGTTCTTGGGGAGTGTATCGCTCCATGGCTTGTTCACTTGTATTCTGCATCTGTCTAGTCCACAAATGTCAAAACAGATTTGACATTGGCGGCCTTTTGCAAAAATGAGAGCATCTTCCAATAGGGTGATTTCTTTTGGCCCACCCAGTATTATAAAGATTGTTTTTGTATATTTGTTTGTTAAGCTTTCATGCTATAACGGCTGAACGGATTTCTAACCTGAATTACTTTTTATCCCGATATTCCCACGGGACCGAGAGCTATGCGAGTGAAACCGCAAGGCGCAGTTAGTGTGGTCATAAAGATAGCATGTTCCTATAAATTATGTAAGCATAACTATCAATGTTTATTTTTTAGTTTTACAGAAAGTCTTAGGACACTGGATTAAAAACTTCGACACTACTATGAACTAGGAATATCTTGGTCTTAATTGGTCTATCTACCCATAAGGAAACCATAAGTAAGAGAAAATCGTTTCTAACTAGCAGTAACTTACCCTATCAGAGATAGCGTTATCTTTAGGGTAAACGCACATATTGCTGTCCCACAGACACGTTTTCGAGCATAAATAAGCGCCTACGCGATAGCGGACCATAACTTAACCACCCGATGCGATGGTGAAAGTCAACGTGAAATATACGTAAATTCAAGAAAATATATCTATTTCGAAAATTATTTATTTTTTTATAGTGTTAAATAACAATTATAATGACGTTTCTTTCGTAATAAAGGTCGTTTTATTGAATTTGTAATGTGTATACTCGTACACGGCTACAAATCAAGCTATACATATCCAGTTTTAGCTGACCTCGCATTGTATAGGTTTTTCGTACAATCAGAAGTCAGCTTATACTGGTTATGTATAGCTTGATGTGTAGCCGTGCGTACATGTATGGAGCCTATAATGTTCCCACTGCTGGGACACAGGCCTCATCTCGGCGTGAGGGAGTGGGCCGTAATCCAACACACGGACCCAGTGTGGTTTGATAGATGTCATTCACATGTCTTCGAATTTTTGGTTCAAGGACATGCCGGTTTCCTCACGATGTTTTCCTTCACTATTTTGACAGCAATGGTAATGAAATAATTTACACAAAGTAAAGCGCCTGACGGGGTTCGAACCTACGACCTACACTCGTAAGTCGCGGCCAGTACAACTGAGCCACCACTGCTCCTGAATTTGTAGTAATAAATTATTTTTTTCTTTGTTTTTTATTGTAGTTTCTTTGTTTTTATTTGTATTGTGGTTTCTTTTCCCGGGACTGTTAGCAGCAGGGTAATTGCGTAACACACTATCAGTAGTAATGGGTTTCATTTCGACAGTTCAACAACATTCATTGCGTTATTTACGTTGTTGAGCAGACACACTTTTCGAACATATGGAGCAATGGATTAGCAATTTATGCTTCAAAATGATTCAAATTGAGAGTAATAGTGTGTTACGCAATTATGGTGCTGGTCATGTTAAATATGATACGGGCTAAACGCTTTTTTTTTTTTTTTTTTTTTGTGGATGGGAAATCATCCAATGACCCCTCCCGCTCTGGGTGGAGCAGAAGGGAGTGTCAGACTCTTACTGACTAAAACCCACCCGTGTTCCTTCCTTAGCCCTTTGTGTTCCGGGGTAGCGGTAACCCTTTCGGACAATCCCGCTGACGCCCTGACAGATAGAAGTACTTAGGTATTGGTGGTTTCATAATTATGTTGTTTTCATGTAGATTTTATAAATAGAAAATAATATAATATTTCCTCTGTTATTGTGCTACAAGGATGGAAAAATAAAATTGGTAGACAGAAAACCTAAGTACCATTGTTTATTCAGTAAATTGATAAGTTGCTAAGAAAAATTCTGTAAACTGAACACGATTTTATTTAAGTACTTATTTTTATTTATTTTTTCTTATCTTTATACTCGACCACATAAAACCAATGACAAGTCTTATCGTCCACTTCCTCCGCCAATTATGTACATTACCTTATAGGCGAGGACATTCCACGCACATAGATAATTATAACGCTGTACTTTCCCTTATGACATTGACATGTGTCTGTCCCGCTAATGTTCTTTAATCGATGGTCCTAATGGAACTCTTTTACGGGCGGTTCGCGGCAATTTTTTTTTCGCGCACTGGATTTTCAATGCACTGCTCAGTGTCGAGAGCTGAAAATCCAATGAGGGTGGTTTTTTGACGCGCTGGGATGCGCTCTGTTGGATTCTCAATGTTAGAAAATTCAGTGCGGGATAAAATCCCGCCACGATATTTTTACGTCAGTGCGAACGAGGACTAAGCGGAGGGTTGCCACCCGTACTTTATAATAAAGTATATTATTTCGGGGTAATTGTAGGTACTCTATCCTATAAGAGGACAATAAAGTACGCGTAAATACTTTATTTCACATATTTTGTTATTTCTTTAGGATTAATTTTATAAATCATTATGTATAAAGTCGGTTGTACTTTCGTGTATAACGGAACCGATCGCATTTGCACTGAGTTCATTGTTTTTGAACACTACCTAACCCCAAATGACAAACATTTGTTAAATGTTGCCAAAAGCAATAAAAAAAAGTATGTTTATAATGTAAAAATAAATAATACTTTATTTTCATATCATGTACTTTTTTTCTAAAATATAAGCAACCAATATACTTTATTAGCACAAAAAAAAAGGTGGCAACCAAGCCTGCCACGCACGCCCGTCTGCCGAGTACCTACTCGTGTGGCCACGTCGCGTCGCCGCTCGGCGTATATCGCGAGAAAGATTTCATGCAAACAGCAATGTATGAACAAGGAGGACAAATATTGTTACACGAATAAGTAGTTTAATCTTGATCGCTTCGAAATCGTCAAGGATTTTCAGGTTAATAGAGACTAGCAGCTTGTTGAAGTGAAAACTTCTTTAGGCGCACTTTTCGCTTTTTCTGAACAGCGAAACTGAACAGTCACGCTCGTGTCGGTGACGCTGAATTGTGTACCTATACTCGGCGCTGAATCGATTATACTCGACTTCAGTCGTAAGTTTTCACTTCTGTCTGATAGTACTATTAGGTATTCTGTGCTTCTGACGTGTGCTCATGGGCACACAACCTGGTTTTTTTTTTTTTTGGAATACATCTATTTTCATGTAAAACGCTGGTAAAGGGCAATAATAAAGTGAATAACGCGTTGGAGCAGACTACATTAAAATATCCAAGTAAAGAATTTAAGTAACAAAGACGTGCTTGAAATACCTTTATTTAAACTCAACGTACTACGCGAGCAGTACTTACAATGTTATTATTAATAAATAACCATTTTCGCACGTATCATTATGTAAATTACGATAGCAAAGTAAACAAATGTGTGGGGATCACCCTTTGTTTGCTGTGCACGGCGCCTACCATAAGGCCGTATTTATCAGTAAACAAAGCTGAGGAATTCTGAGTACAATAACAACACGGATAGTAACATTAGTAAGGAGTCGTAATGCCGGTAGTTTGTAACTGGCCTTATAATGGCGTAGGCCATGCTGGCTGGTTAGACGACGCTGAAGTATGAATGATTATAATGCATGGAATTAGTATGTACTACAAGTACAACTGAAGTATTTATTCATAAACGACCTTTAGCTTAAATTATTATTGCTTTCAGTGAAACATGATACTATGTAATAAAGAAATGTTATCGTGAATCTATGCTATAAGGCTGTACATATATTAAAACTTGATTTATTATTAGTTTGTGTATGAGTAATAAACCTTTGGCTTTGAAATATTACATGGGATTTAATGGACAGTAAAGTACCCTGGTCTTTCATGTATTTCTAAGAGATGAATGTGGCATTTACGTTTTCTTTTGACGGCTTTGCTTGTGCAATTGAGCCTCAGGGAAAAATCGATTATACTAAATCGGATTGTATATCGTGTGCAATTAAAATAATCACTACGTCGTATCGATCGATTCAAACTGCAGGTGTGGTTCGGAAAACCCTGCAAGCGATATCCAATTTCAATTTGAAATGAACACAAAATAACAATTAATGAAACTGCCTCGTTGGTCGCGAGTGCTATTGCTGAGCATGAGGTCCTGGGTTCGATTCCCAGATCGGGCCAAGTATTATTGGGTTTTTCCATCAGAAATTTCTCAGTACCAGCCCGGAATCTGGATTTGTGCCTGTTTGATGGCAATCCGCCCCTATTACATGACTTAAAAATAACTGTCGAAATGTGGGTGTGTACTATACAAGGTGTAACATAATTAACGCAAGACCTCATACACCCCAATTAAATTATTGAGCTAAAAGCATAATACAATGACCAAAACTTATTTTTTTAAAGCTTGCTATTTTTATCAAGAAAATCGTGTTGACACTACCATTATTTTATACTTTTAAAATTGAGTCTTATTGCCTTGAAATAAAATTTAATTTAATTTGGCTCAATCATCGGTTAGGATGAAAACATACAAAATTTTTGAAAACATACTTGTATTAAAAGTTACTGAAATCGATTCAGTAGTCAATTATGAACATACTACTTTCAGGACTTGCGTTAATTCTGTTACACCTTGTATGTAGGTACACCTCTGATTCCACCACCCTTTGGGGAGATACAGGCGTGATGCTATGTTGTGTTATCTTATAGCAATTAATTGATATAAATAAATGACCTAAAAGCTACACACTGAAAGCGATTATTAGGCAATTATAACTCCATTTATATCCCGTGAACTGCTTGAAAAATAAAGTGAATGCTCGACTTCCAGCGGGTTATTATTAAATCAATAAAACCGCGGAAATCCCTCACATGCCGCTCTAATTTTATTTGAATCTCGAATTCTTTTGTCCGCAATTTATGCTTGACTAAGGGCTTCAACCTGCCACTCCTTGCGTATTGGTCTTTTAGACCCAACTCAATGTATTGATAAATTTTCCTTTTTTCGAAGTAAACATAGAAGATTTATCCACCTCGTATACTTTTTATTTGATTCCAAATACCTATAGATTACTTGTATATTTTAAAAAGCGTTTAATAAATCGCATTGCTTTATTTTACGGCTGTATTACATTTTCAATCACGGCTCGGAAGCCATTACTGAAATTAACTCTTTAAAATGGGTCTTTTTATACGGGAGATTGGGTTTACGTGCTATTTAAAACGACGCTTCAACCAATTACGTTTAATAGTAAAATGTACTGGCAGTCGAGGGACTTGCTTTATTGATGAAATATAACCCGACAAAATGGCTTTTTGTGCAAAAATAATCTGATATTTAAATGCTGTATTCAACGGACAAGTGCCAGTTTATTCTATTATTTGAATGCACATTGCCATTAAAATATAATTTTATGAGACCCAATGTAGAGATCTTGGGCCCAAGTCTGCTATTTTTATAAATTCGTCATTCCAACACGATCCCATTGTCATTTTGCTTAAAGTTCGTAATCTGCTAAATTCATAATGGTCGATCATTGGTCGGTCAATGGTCTGAGAAAAACTACTAAATTTCATGCTAGATTTCCTTTAATATATATTTTTACATATTACGTGTCAGTGTTTGCAATCTGAAGTAGTAAGAAGTTCGTAAATAGCAATAAACGTTACATTTATACATTTGTCATTATGTACGTGATTACTATTTTATGCCATTTCTTTCAATGGAGTGTCAGTGGTTGACCATTGGAAAGTCATAATGACGCCATTATATTAGTAGATTACCAAACTTGTCAAAATCAACAATTATGAAATCAATGATAGACCATTCTGACACTATTTTAATAGCAGACTTGAGGCCCTGTGCTGGGGTGGCTGCTGCAGACCGCGGAAAACCTCAAACGGCGCAAATATTCCAATCTAATTGGAACTTATATAAACACTAGGGCCGTGGGATCCGAGTGCCCACTTAGTTTTTCGAGACATTGCCAAGCGGTTGGTCGACTCTTCACGTGACCAGAGGGCTGGTCTATTTTTTGGTCAAGGAATCAGCATTGCCATACACCGTGGCAATGCTACCAGCGTTTTGGGCACTTTTCCTGTGGACAAGGATGCGGATGAGTTTTTTTTATGCGCTATGATTCTGCCCTTTTTATGTACTTGTACATATTATTATTATTTTAAGACTGTAAGCTTTAAAATTATGTATATATTTTAATGTATGGATCTCTTTATTTATTTAACCATTTAATATCCCTCATATAACCCCTTTTATTATTTGTATCCCTCAGTTAACGTTATCTGTAGTAGTTATTTTAACTGCTTCATCTATACTATAGACAGTAAATTGTGACGATTTACGCGTTGATGTTTCGGCCGGCACCATTCAGTCCGTCCCGGTGGCTGCGAATTTGTTATCTCTAGTGGTTCATTAGGCGAGGCTTGCAAAAGGCTAGCTGGGACAAAGGCCCATTGGACCCACCCTCGGAAGTCGTAGGGTTACCTGAATATACGACTGTACTCGAGAATTACTGTTGGGTTTTCTCGTTATTAAAAATTATGGAATGCGATTCTGTTTTTTTTTTTCATGAGGTAATTGCTTTTTTATTTGTTTATGAATGAATGAATGCTTTATTTGCCAGAATATAGATACATCGTTTCTGGTATAGTGACATGGTTTCACTGTATTCGACTTTCTAGTCGTGCAAATTAGGTGACATTGTAACAGTAATCGAAGCATGTTAATAAATTTACAGTCTTCTTACATTATTAAAATACTTACAAATATTAAATTATTTATTCATTTTTAGTCAAAACTACGATTATACTGTCATACATGATTATGTTTATACGATATACGCAAGACATAAAAAAATATAATCCCTATGTCAAATTCAGCACTAATCTCAAAAGTCATTTATTCAAATTAGGCTGAGAATCAGCACTTTTCGAACTTCAAAATTACAAAAGACAGTCCCCCAAAACGCCCGCCCTTTATAGTGCTTTCGCTGGGAAGAAGAAGTAGCGCAACGAACTCCCCAGCAGCACAGCTGATAACAGCCGCACGGATTGATCGATCAGGTTTAGCTATGCTTGCCGCGGTTGGTCCGTGGATGGGTGACCGTCTATTACATATCGAGACCCCTTTGTGCCTCTGAAAAGCACGTTATGCCGTTGGACCCGGCTGCCAATCGTAGATCTTTGACAGTCGTTACTGGTAGTCAGTCTTACCAAGGAGTATCGTGTTACCCAGTTACTTGGTTGTGGAGGTCAGATATGCAGTCGCTCCATGTATAATACTGGTATTCAGTTGCGTCCGGTTAGACTGGAAGCCGACCCCAACAGAGTTGGGAAAAGGCTAGGCAGACTGATTTGTTTATGTAGTTGGCTTAACTCAGTTTTCATGTGTGCCACGTTTTATCGACAGCGTCTGCCGTGGATGTACGATTCGTTTAGTAAAATGGCAGACGGAATCGAATTTCGTTTCTTTTTCACCATTTTTCATAGCGTAAAGATTTAACAGTTTATTGAAGTCGCTGTTGTGTTATTTATTATCTGGGGGCACGGGAGTGCCCCCGCCAAGACGAACCTTTTCTCGAAGCGCTTCGTCGGGTTTTTTAACCCTATAACGGCTATAAGGGTTCGCTACCATTACATGGGCGTAAGGTGAAAAATTGATTCACTATTACTTACTATTACTTTTCGGTTATACAATAGTTCTTGTAGTCACGAAACGGCCAAGCCTCATATTTTAACTAAGGTGTAGAGTTTGTGAAGTTAGGGCTTGTAGAGACACGCCCTATGCGTGTAGAGTTAGAAGCTTGGCTCTACATGAGATCTGAGGGGCAATTCTGGTAATTTTTAAGAACGTTCACAGTCTGATCTCAGTCTCAATCTGTCAAAAATACTTCAAATTTCCCTATATTTTGACAAGTTTTTGACATTTGTTTGTCGCCGAGATGAGACTGCGACTAGATTTTGAACGTTTTATATTAGCAGAATTGGCCTGCTGATAACTTTTTGACAGTGCGTGCCATATGTGGTCTCGTTTTGGCAACATTTTACATGAAAATGTTTTTGGTGGGATAATGTAATCAATATCTTTGTGATAAATATTAGGTACTTATTTAATTTCAAACTTTATAAGTATACTAATAATAAAGCTGAAGGTTTTTTTTTTGTTGAACGCGCTAATCTCTATAACTACCAATCGGATTTGAAAAAAAAAATCTTCATTTGATAGGCCAATATTCTTGCGGAAGACATTATATAGGCTATTAATTTATCATCACGCTATAACACTTAGGAGCTGAGTAAAGAGAAAAAAATCAGAGAGAACACTAAGCGAAAACGAAGTGATAGCGCGAGCAGGCGATGCGATGCGATGCGACGGGGTGGTTCGGGAAGACATTTCACACCGACGAAGTCGCGGGCAGAAGTTAGTAACTTATAAACCACTAAACATTTAAAAGTAAACATATATCAATATATATTATACTGCGATATTTATTTTTAAATATCGCAGCATCATGCTGAGATAGGAGCCTTTTGGCCTCGTATAGGACTTTTTGTTTCATTTTTCTTTTTGTTACTTTTAATTTTTTTTTTTTGTATTTTAATTTAGACTGTGTTTAATTTAGTTTGTGATCCTCCTGTACGAGTCGCAATAAATACTTTTTCTTTCTTTCTTTCTTTACTTATAATTTTGTTGACAGCTGCTGCTTGTAATTTTTTTTGTGATCCTTGAAGCAATAAATAAAACAGCTTTTTCTTTTGCGAGAGGCTGTACGTATGTCATGGCTTTTGTTTTTGATCCGTGACTCACTGTGTGACTCAAGGGACTCGGTTATAAGTTAGGCGTGTTAAAATTTATGGCATTCCATGCATTCAAAATGTTTCCGCTTTGATATTTAATTTATTTTCTATTTACTTGATTAAGCCACTTTTCGATATTTTTTCTGTACAAATTTCGGGAGAATATTACTCCACTGTTTGACATTGTGCATCCAAAATTAAACATGATATCGTTTTGGATTATAATTAATTGTGTCTGTACGGAAACAGAATAGTAAAATAATAAGCCATTAAAAAGTTATGGGCCAACAAAGATTCGTTTTTCTTGCTATTTTTAACGTATCTTTGGGTGTAAATAAGTATTAAAATAACTGTAAAATCTTCAAAACCAACCGTACCAACAAAGCTCAGTTATCGAAGAGATCAGTAAACTTTATTTGTAATTGATTTATGCAGTGGTTTTTTCACAAAACTCGATTTTCCGAAGCGCTTTTCGAATTTTTTTACGCGCCTATCAGTTCGGAACGGTGTTTCTGTGCGTGAGAACTAGACGTTGTTCGTGTAGACTAGCGTCTAACTGCTCATCACTGATACTAGCGCTGTCGGACACGAAGCCAGGCGAGACAGCGTGCTTTTGGCCATGACCAACAGTGAGTTTGAGCTCGCGACTAGTTTACTCTTAATAAGACAATCCACCAAACCACAGTAATGGTGGCCCAGTGGTAACGGCCGGCGGCCGGCCCCCAACTTACGAGTTCTAGGTCGTGGGTTCGAATCCAGGCAGGTGCTATACTCTGTGGAATTGTGTGTCTTTTACTCTGCTAAACAATTGTATTTTCTTTCTTAATAATTTCATCACTACTGCTCTCAAAACGGTGAAGGAAAACATCGTGAGGAAACCGGCATGTGTTTTTTCAACTTTACTGCAAAGTAATAAGGTTCATATTCATATTGGGAAAATTTGACAGATTGGGGTAACTTGATGTGCTGGCCTCTGTACATTACAGCCCACTCCGTCTTACAGAGAGAAGGCCTGCTGTGGGAACATTATAGGTTGATTCTGCTTATCCACCCAAAAATTTATAAAAAAAATGGTAAAAAATTTGCAATCAATTACAAACAAGCAGGTTTGTTTTAGTTTGTGTTTCATTTTATCTCGAATGCGACTAAACGATCATTTGCATGTGAATTCCTTACCTGCATGAACCGTAAATGTCTCAAACTGATATCATCTCCTGTAATTATTTTGTTGTTTTACACTTGGCTGGTTTTTATTTGTATTTAAGTAACGCCAGCCGGTCATCAAGTCTTCCTTAATGGTGTTTTATTCGATTGTTTTGGTTTCGCTCCGCCCGCGTCCGACTTACGTGATTCGAATATTCCTAATGTCACGATTTGGACCTAATTCCATATCAGGTTGTTTTGATGACAGATCAAGTTCAAATATCGAACCTCGGAAGCTTCCAGACAAGATCGAAGTCATAAATAATCGTTTTTGAAATTTAAATTCCACGTTCCTTTGAGTGGAATACTAATTTTTGTATTTTAATATTCAAAATTTTTAATATTCAATGTATTCTTGATTTGAGGCATCTGCTGATCTGATACTTATCGTTTTTTTTTAATTCGCCTCCGATCCGACATAAGCCGATCACTGATATTTCTATTATAAGTTATTAGCTTCTGGCTGCGACTTCGCCCGCGTCAAATTTCTTCTTCCCCCGTACTTCGTTTTCGCTTAGCTTAGCTTTATTAGGTACTGCATACATAGTGCTCGTATTTCGCTGATTCATCCCTACAAAAGTGATAATAACTCTACTAGTCATAATATTCCAATAAAACACTGGCTGGAAATATTTCCTTGCACTGTTTAAATTTCCCCGCGGTTTCACCCGCGTTAGTTTCGATCCCGTGGGAATATCGGGATAAAAAGTATCTCAAACTCAAACTCAAACTCAAAGCATTTATTTCAAATAAACCAATTATAGGCACTTTTGAATTGTCACGGGTCGGTCAGTCAGAAAGATGAAGCTAGTTGCCCATTCCAAAGCGTAGATCCCTGTGGAGAAGAACGGGCAAGAAACTCCACGGACACTCTTTTAAATCATAAAATTGTTACAAAAATCTTGATTACATCATTCATGTTGAAATTATACATGTGAGAACGATGCAGAAAGACGTGCACGTTAAAGGCGTCCGTACTAAAAATAACAATTCATAAATTAAAATAAGCCGTGGCGGCTAAGAGATGACCAGTCCCTACTGACGGCGCCCGTTCACGAACATGACGTATGGATCAGCACCATTCAGCTCAACCATTTTGAAGGGAACCCAATGATCCAACACACACGCCACCATCAGCGAGACATTTGAGTGAGCATGACATACTCTCAGCTGCCAGGGCACATTCAAGTCAATTAAAGACGTACCCAGTAAATGGTAGCTTTATAGTTTAGGTACATAGTGCTCACACGTGTGCTATGCAATTATACAATACTAAGAGATTGAATTTATACAATGCAAAGATAGTTTTTCAATCTTCAGCAGCTCCAACTATAATTTCGAATGCTAATTAATTAGTTTATGCGCCCTTGTGGAGCAGGACCAGCGTTCAGCCAAGCATTTTTGTCAGCGATGTAATCCCCCAACTTATAATATGCTTGGCTGCATAGTGTGCGTTTTATGCAAGATTTGAATTTCGTTTCATTGAGTTGGAGTATGTGGGGTGGTATTTTATTGTAACATTTTAAACAGTACCCCATGAAGGATGAGTCTACTTTAGCCAATCTGAAACCTGGTTGAACTAATTGGTCCCTATTTCTAGTTCCATAGGTGTGTCTTTCACCTCTTTTACTGAAAAGATTTAAATTTTTCCTTACGTACATGATGTTTTCATAGATGTATTGACAAGGTACTGTCATGATATTAATGTCTTTAAACAGTTCCCTTAGAGAATCGCGCCTGCGGAGGCCATATATTGCTCTGATGGCTCTTTTCTGCAGAATAAAAATAGACTCGATATCTGCAGCCCGTCCCCATAATAAAATACCGTAAGACATGATACTATGAAAGTAACTGAAATAGACTAGCCTCGCGGTATCTACATTAGTAAATTGACGGATTTTTCTTACAGCATATGCTGCTGAACTAAGCCGTCCTGCAAGAGATGTTAAATGAGGACCCCATTGCAGCCTTGAGTCGAGCGTGATCCCCAGGAAAACAGTTTTATCGACGAATTCTAGTATCTCTTTATTCAATACTATGTCACAATCACTACTTTTAACATTCGGTAAAGAAAATCGTATGCATTTAGTTTTTTTCCCATTTAATACTAAATTATTAGCAGTGAACCAATTATGCACCTGCAGTAGGGCGTTATTTACGTCGTCAAGATTTGGAGCACGTCTACTTATCTTAAAAATTAATGAAGTATCGTCAGCAAATAACACCATTTGTGGTTGTTTTTTTAATAAATGGGGTAAATCATTAATGTATACTAAAAAGAGGAAAGGACCTAATATCGAGCCTTGTGGAACACCCATTTCTACTTTTAGACCAAGTGAATTGACACCATTTATTTGCACTTTTTGTTGTCTATCATTTAAATACGATTTTACTAAACTGAGCGCAAGTTTACCTAATCCGTAATGCTTAAGTTTTAAGAGCAAGGTGTCATGGTTAACGCAGTCAAATGCCTTAGAGAGGTCACAAAAGATTCCTATGGCATCTTGGGCCTCCTCCCACGCTGTAAATATGTGTGTTAATAAGGTGACACCGGCGTCAGTCGTACAACGTCCTTTGGTGAAACCATATTGCTGATCGTGTAAGATTTTGTTTTTGTTGAAATGATTAAGCATTTGATTGAGCATTACCTTTTCGAATACCTTGCTGAATACCGGCAACACGGATACTGGTCTATAATTATTAGTGTCTTTACTGTCCCCAGATTTAAAAAGTGGAATAACCTTACTGTATTTCATTAAATCTGGGAAGACTCCTTGATCTACACACATATTAAATATTAAAGCTAAGTATGGTGCTACAGTCTCGATTATGGATGTACAAACTTTAATAGACATTCCCCATAGATCTTCGGTCAATTTAATTTTGATTTGTCGAAATGCTTTAATAACTATCATGGGGTTTATATGTTTAAATTTAAATTCAACCGGGCAGCTTGGAACGTTAGCTCTTAATAAATCAATTGATACGTCGGATGAGGAATTTAAAGCTTCCGTCGTTTTTAATGGTATATTAGTAAAGAAATTTACAAATTCTTGAGCTACTTCTAAGTTAGAGCTTATGGCACCACGTGAAGTCTCCAATGAGTAATCAGTGTTCCGTTTTTTATTCCTACTAGTTTCGTTATTTATGATTTTCCAAACTGTTTTTATTTTATTTTCTGCTGATTTTATTTTGTTACTAATGTACATGGCTTTGGCTATTTTGCAGGTATTTCTAAAGATTTTGGAATATGTACTAACATACTTGCTGAAAGTTTCAGTATTGATGTAAGGCTTAAGGCCATACAGCTCGAACAGTCTTTCCCTACTTATCCTAATACCTCTAGTTGCCCAGTCACTAAATATAAAATTAGGGCAAATATTTTTTGTTTTCCTTTCAAAAGTTTTATTGAATTGAGTGTGCACTACTGAAAAGAAAACCTCGTACAATTTATTTGCATCATCCATATTAAGGCCCAGATCATTCAACTTATTATTTAGAGCACTATTGAATCTATTTAGTTTACTAGTCGTCCGATCCTATATGTTATTCCTGATTATAATCTATCTGTGTGCCAAATTTCATCCAAACCTGTTCAGCCGTTTGTGCGTGATTGAGTAACAAACATCCAAACATCTTCAAATACTTTCACATTTATTATTTGTAGGATTATTGTAAGATATTACTTAGTACGCACGGCTACACATCAAGCTATACATAACCAGTATAACCTGACTTTTGATTGTACGAAAAACCTATACAGTGCGAGGTCAGCTAAAACTGGAAATGTATAGCTTGATGTGTAATCGTCTGTACAGACGCCAGCACATCAAGCAGTTCAAGCTACCCGAAACTGTCAAATTTTCCCAATCAACTTTGAACCTTATGCTGTAGCGATAAAGTTGAAAATCTATTAAAGAAATTTGACAGGTTGTAGTAGCTTGATGTGCTGGCGTTTGTATATTACTTTAAGAAGCTATTTTAGGAACATCACGCTATGATTAGAAAGAGTGGAACTATAGTAAACCTCGCACAGTTACCAGCGCTCGGCGGCCGTGCTGATTTATTTTAAAACTATGATATCTCCCAAGATATTCATTGAAATCAAAATTTGTCAAGGGCAATTTTGTTAAAAATTAAATACTTGTGATGAATAACGTGTTTATTTGGATAAAGATTAATATCATGTTTATAAAAACACCTTCGCAAATAACGCATTATTTTAGAACACAATTCACTATCATAAAAATGGTTATAGTGAGTCAACCTTAAAAGATAGATATATGCTGTCGCGGACGTTTTTTTAGAACTTTTAAGGGGAACAATTCCGTAATACATTATTTTTTCGTAACTTTAACCTTTTACGCAGCGCACGCAACGGAAGCTCTCAAAAGGAATATTTTTCCCGTTTTTGCAACATGTTTCATTGCTGCGACGCTCCTATTGGTCGTAGCGTGATGCTATATAGCCTATAGCATTCCTCTATCTAACACAAAAAGATTTTTTTTAATCGGTCTAGTAATTTCGGAGCCTATTAATTACAAAGAAACAAACAAATCTTTCCTCTTTATAATAATTTTATTAGTGTAGAAGTGTAGACTAGTGTAGATAATGGCCCCGATTCTGTTGTTTACAAATTAAACTAAATTTAAGTTCAGTGCATCTTTTTCTTTCTATTTCATTAAGAAAAGGACAGAAGATAAATATTATTTTAGTCCTGTCAAATTAGTCAGCGCCTTACGTAAACTGACGTATTTTTAGTAGCCAATTTTTTAATCACGTCTAAACTTGTCTATGGATTATTTAATTTGACAGGACTAAACTAATATTTATCTTCTGTCCTTTTCATAATGAAATAGAAAGAAAAAGATGCACTGAACTTAAATTTAATTTAGTTTGTGAACAACAGAATCGGGGCCAATGACGACGGTACCTATTGTGCAAATAATAAAAGACATCAGAGTGCATCAGACTTTAAAAAAAAAAAATGCGTTCAATTTCTGGTCCAATAGGAGCTTTTTGTCATAATTGCGTTCTTTGGCGCCGTACTCGATTGTCCGTCTTCGGTGAGTCAGCTTGTATTTCACAGAACGTGACTGTACCAAGAAATTTGATGGAAAGCTGGTTAACGGTATTATGTTAAATCGAATTTGACGACGGGAATCCCTTGCATTTCTATGTAAATATTTACATAGAAATGCAAGGGATTCCCGTCGTCAAATTCGATAATTTTCTATATTGGCAAGAGTTGCTTAAACCTATGAACGATTTAATGCGACTGTGTCTTTAAATAAGACTTAAAATCCCTTGCTAGATTTGATTAACTTATTATGTTAATTTGCTGAATGGGCTGAAAAGCTTCTATCTTTTTTTTTCCTCTTTAGTACACCTACACAATGCTCTTTTGTCACTTGTTTTTTTTTCTTTAATTTCCATAGAGGGCGGCAGACGTGCAACATTCTACCTCGAATGACTTATTACGGATTTCAAAAGAGGAATTCTTCTGAATATTAAATTCGACTGTTAAGGAAAAATATTCGAAAATCCGAGGGATATTCCTGAAAGATATTTTCGCTTATTGCTTCTAAATCACGATCGTAAATATAATGGAGGTCGAATGTCTTCATTTTTCTTTTTATTTATTACAGTCTGGTCCTTCGAGCCGGATAGGAGCTCAATCTAAAATAATAAAGGATGTAACGGCTGAGGGGTGTATCGTGAAACTGTGTTTGTATAAATGTTAGTTTCTGCAGTACTATGAACAATCTTAGGGATGTAACCTAAATTATGAGATAAGTTTGACTGTGTGATACCTACTGGTGATCCCGAAAATAAAAGAGTAAAATTGATAGTTTTTTAAGTAGAACAAAATGTCATTCGTGGATCTTTGACAGTTTGTTACGAGCCGTCAGAAGCCGGAAAGTCTGAAAACTGGTGTTACAAAGAGGTATAGTATTACTCAGTAACTGGGTTGTGGAGGTCAGATAGGCAGTCGCTCCATGTAAAATACTGGTACTCAGATGGAGGCGACCCCAACATAGATGGGAAATGGCTAGGCAGATGATGGTGATGAAGCGAACAAAATGTAAGTAGGTTTTAAGTTAATCATTTTTATAATAATGAAGCTAGAAAACTCTTAAATTATGCGTGTTTCAATCTACGTAAAATTACGGAAGAAACGGATTTTGGATTGTGTGCCCACGGTGAAGTCCGTTAATCTCTTTTATCGGAACTAAATACTGAATTTTACGATTTGCGTAGGATAGAGTTACTGATACAAAAAGTTTTATGACATTAACGTATAATAAATGTCCATATTTACAATATTTCGAACAAAATTAGCTCTCGAGACCTATAAAAAGCCTCTAAAGAGGTAAATATACTTAAAAATATACTTGTTATGTTTTTGTTTTAATAATGCAATAAAATGACCCGTCGGTCGTTTATGACCAGATGTATGGACGTAAACGAAGCAAAAAGTGGTCTGTAAGGTAGCATATGGATCGTAAAATTTAGCGTGGCGTTCTCTAGTTTCTGCCTACCCAAGAAGAAGGGTATGTACAAGGTGTAACAGAAAAACTGCAAGTCCTGAAAGTAGTTCATAATTGACTACTGAATCGATTTCAGTAACTATTAATATAGGTATTTAAAAAAAAAAATTGTCATACTAACCGCCGATTAAGCCAAATAAAATTAAATCTTATTTCAAGGTTATAAGACTCAATTTTAAATGCCCAAAGTAATGCTAGTGTCAACGCAATTTTCTTAATAATAATAGCAAGCTTTAAAAATAAAGTTTTGGTCGTTGTATTATACTTTTAACTCAGTACTCTAATTGGGGTGTATGAGGTCTTGCGTTAATTATGTTACACCTTTTATAATGACCCCATCGTGTGTGTATTAAAGTATATCCTTGGCATCCTGAGCAGTCAGTAAGTACTGTTGAAGACCTTTCTCAATAGCATTAGTAATTTTTATTTCCAAAACGTAGTATACGTTACATCATGAGATCTTGACCGCTGAACTAAGACATCCTGTATGACAGGTTCGAGGTTTCTCCAGTTAGAAGGATCAGCATGAGAAGGCTTAGACTGTATACAATTTACACTTAGTTTGTATGGGTAGCCGTGGCACCACAAAAGACGTTGACATACCTATACATACAGACATGTATTTATTGGTACCACGGGTTACTATAGCTAGGGTTACTATAGTGTTATAAAAACAAGATGAATATTCATCATCATCATCTTCCACAGCCGACTTCACCCACTGCTGGGCATAGACCCTTCTTTGTTTTACCAAATCCTACACTCTCGCGCACCCTCATCCAGGATCTATTCCTACTAATCACACTAATATTATAAAGGCGAATGTTTGTGAGTGTTTGTATGTTTGTTGTTACCTCTTCACGCACAAACGGCTGAACGGATTTGGATGAAATTTGGCACACAGATAGTTTATAACCAGGATTAACACATAAGATACTTTTATCCCGAAATTCCCACAGGATCAAAACTTATGTGAGTGAAACCGCAGGTCGCTGCTGGTAATACCTAAAATACAAACATCATTCAAGAAAATATGTCCATCAACACACGAAACCTAAAGTGGCCACAACCGCCAACTAATTCCAAGCATATTTGTTCTTCTAAAACTGACCAGTGTTACCTGTATACAAATAGTCAAATACAGTGGAAACATTCATAAAGATTGTCTAAGCGGTCGTTCGCAAACAATCAATGTTCTAATCTATAAAGTTTCCGTAGTGTTTGACGAACAAATAGACGTTGTTGTAGTGTAGCCTTTTTGTAGTTTGACGCATTAGTTAAAGGTCGATATAACTTGATGCGGTTCAAAAAGCAAGCTCGGAGCGAACGAGCTTATTCCGATGACACTTCATAATTGACGTTGACGTTGCCATGTACTGTCAGCGACATTAATTTTTTATCAAATTGGCATGGAGCGTCAATTTGCGTGTGCCATTTTATACAACTGTCAAAGTATGACAGTTGTGATTTGAATTTACGAACAATTTAAGTTGGTAGTCAAATTAATTTTAAGAATGTCCTTGACTTTATTTTTAAATGAAAGTTGCTGTACGTCTATCGCTGTACTTACAAATAGCAACTGATTATGATAGTTATAGGTATGTTTGAAAATTTTTCTCTGACAGCCATTAATTATTCAAACTTATCAATATTGGAAATGATCGTGGAAGCCTATGAGCAAATCAGAACTTCAATTCAGGAACTGCTAAGAATAAAAAAAATAATCTCTTCTCTGACATGAGCTCGAATATGTTAGCATTTATATTCCTTTTCTCTTTCCCCTAAACATAACACTAAGGCCTCATAATCGTGAAAACGGAAATGATAAAAGACCAACATTTATACTAAACACAAGGCCGAAATTGTTTTATCTGGTCCTTCCATTACGTCGCTCTGCGTCTATCTCCCGCGCCGTCACTATCGGCTTGGCAATAAACAAGTAGGTTTATTGGATGGCTCCAAGCTCGACTTGTCATGTGAAGAGTGCCTCTCTTGGTCCTTGAGTACTGGCCCGCCAGATAGAAGAGGTACGGATAAGCAGCTGTTTGTTGTAACTGTCCTTGAACGTTCAGATAAATGATAAATGATTTTATTTCTGTAAGTAGTTTTTTACAAACACTTTTACACGTCAATCATATTTTAAAAACTAGATGAGGTCGGCGTTGCCTATCTGACTACTCTGAGAAGAAAGGCCGAAACAAACTCAGAGGTCAAGTCCAGACATAATTTTGGTCAGATCATGTGAAGACTATGATGTGGTAATCGTCGATATATTAGACTGAATTTATTCATTTGTATGCTTTTGGGGTTTAAAGAGCGCTTTCCGTTATTAGCAAATAGGTGATATGGTCTTGTCGAATTACACGGTAAAATTCTAGTATTAAGCGTTAGTAAAAATATAATGTTAAAATGAGACTTTTGACTTTGTCTCAAGGTTTGAAGACTTTCTTGCACATACAGTCGCGGCGCACGTAACTTGGCAAGGTTTTGGCGTAGTGAGAGTAAGTTAGCGTAAGTACACTTAGTGCAACAAAAAAATGGTCACTTTTACTTTTTTTTTTTCTTTGTCATTATAAAAGTATAATGCAAAAATAATATATGACAATTACCATAGGGTAATTTTGTCATAGATTATTTTTAAACATGTCTGTTTACAAGAAAGTTAAAGAAAGGAAAAACGCATGTAACGGCTCTTGCCAAGTTATTATGATTAATTAATAAGAAATATATTATCAATTTGCATAAACAAGCATTTCGTTTTAATCGCATGTCGCATTAAATGAAGATGGATGCCGTTCTATTTTGTGTGGGTGTGCAATAATCATTGTTATGATTTAAATAAATAACAGTTTTTTTTATTCTCGGATGAACTTTGAATTGAGATTAATTTGTTTTTGCAATATAAATGGGTGATATTCGTTTTTAATCGACTCAATTGGCGAAATAGCCACTAGATTAGCGAACAAGGTTGTTGTTTTGTTAAAGAGAGCACTGGAATGTATCGGTTATTGTAAAAAATAATTTCGTGTCTTAAACATAAAAGAGCAAATACGTTTAAAATATTATCACAACTAGCTGTGCCCCGCGGTTTCACCTGCATAAGTCTCGATCCCGTGGGAATATCGGGATAAAAAGTGTATTATGTCCTAACTTGGATCATAGTCTACCCATGTGCCAAATTTCATCCAAATCCGTTTGGCTGTTTTCGTGTGAAAGCGTAACAAACATACAAAAAAAAAAATTGTCTTTAATATATCTTAGTTTAGATAATTTAGCATGCTCATCAAATTACAGGTTTCGTTTGATCAAACATTGTTGGAACAGTCCAAAATTTTCTATTATAAAGCAACAAAACACCCAACTATCAGTACTTTCTATCTTATAAAGAAGATATATCGACAATGGGCCCATTTGAATCCACAGTTTAATAAGGGCACGTCAATTAAACGCTCCGAACCTATACACCCATATCTAATTACTCGACCAGCCAATGAGAGCTCTTGCTGTGTAACATTAATTGTGTTACTGAAACGGTTTTGTGGACCGTGTTAGGCTGGTGATGTAATTTCTGCCCGTTTTACGCAGACCTGTTTTCGGGAATTTGTCTAGGATTTTCCTCACATGGATACACAGTTGTCTTCCTTATTCATACTTAGTATGTATAAAACTTAGAAATGTCTGTAAACGCATAAGTTCCGTATGACTGCACCAAATTCGATAATTCTTTTTTGTTATATTTGGTACTAGCGACCCGCCCCGGCTTCGCACGGGTGCAATGCTGATACTAAATACACTACATTATACATATAAACCTTCCTCTTCAATCACTCTATCTATTAAAACCGCATCAAAATCCGTTGCGTAGTTTTAAAGATTTAAGCATACATAGGGACAGAGAAAGCGACTTTGTTTTATACTATGTAGTGATTATCAGGACAAGGTTTGTATGAAAGAAAATTTAAGAAATTCGAAAAAAAAAATTGCACCCCTGCGAAGCTGGGGCGGGCCGCTACTATCAAATAATTCAAAAAAATATTATAATGAAAATTACTATTGTATTACTGTTCAGTATCATCTATGACTATGGCTAGCTAGATACATTATAACATACATATTTTAACTTCCCGGATTTTTTCGTTGTACACTACTTACGTGAATGGTAAAAGCCTTTGTGTGAACATATTTTAATAATAGAAAAACCTGTAGTTTAATGCAAACGTGTCCTAAAATCCGTTTTCTTGCGAGGAAGGGTGGGTCAGTTTACAGTGGTCGTCGGAGAGGCAATGCCGGGCCGCAGCTCAGCGCGCAGCCTCCGCTGTATCGAGCGGCCGCGCCTACCCTCCCCACGTGCTCCATTCACCGGTACTATACCAGTACCACGTGTGTTCGACCATAGTATTGGCTAAATAGGCCGTAGTAGAAATAAAAATAGTTTTTGCTTCTGTCTGCCGTATCTACCGTACGATGCAAAAACAACGTGGGCTAGTCTACGTTTATTATTATTAAATTTACTTTATCGAAACCATAATCGAAATAATATGTATTAATTGACTTTGCGGCTTACACACGTGATCAAACCATAAGCATAAGCTTTATTCGCTCAAACTTAACTGTATTGTGGTTGAAATAAAATTGAGCTTTTCAGTCCCACCTTGGGCGCCAACTCTTATAATGTATTAATGGCGCCCAAACATGGGACATAATTGAATCTGAAAGGATGGGTTGACTGCATAATTGATGTTTTAAAATCTTGGTTGGCCCTACAATACCACTTAAAGTGAAAACATAAATCTCTAGATGAATTAACAAAGCTAAGTGCCCACTTTTTTTTTTCAAAAATCTGTTTTATTGTTATACTATAACTACGCATGCGCGTAGCCATTTAAAAGGCGGCCATTAATTTTCGCGGTTCCTTGTAAAATATTAGCAGCATTTCTCAATTAGACCCTCAGAGTTTTCTTTTCACGGTCGGAATTAGCGGGTCTCGTTGTACTGAAGAATAATGATCTCGGTGAAAGAAACAACAAACCTTTGTATAAACATTATGATCTGGTGTTTACAGGTTTTTAATTAAGAGAAAAATGGATACAAATAAGCAAGTTAGCATTATAAACGGTGATGTTGTATTCATTCGTAAATACATCCTAAACAAATATATGGTCACGGGCTCACTGAAAGGGTTTCCTACAGATTTACGGTATATATACTGTCCCAATTGACTGCCTTATTTCGTCTGGTCCTTTTTTCAATTTCAGAGTTATATTTCAATTCCTGTCTACCTTACTCTCAATATTGCTTATAACGTACTTTATTTTACCAAATATTTTATAAAATAAATTGTCCAAGTAACTAAATCGCTTTTGGAACTTAAATTAATCCCTTTGATGTTCCCATCAGACGTTACTCAAGTTATTAACGTCAAATTAAGCCGATTATGTTTTGCACCAGCTCCGAAAGGTTTTTTTGATCTTTTTTAAAATTACCATTTCAGATATTACCCAGGACGGTTCTACTAAAACAAATCACCCGACCTATTCTGCAAAATTTTCACCGAGAAAATTTAGATGAAGTGAGCTTGAAGTATCAATCCCTTGTGTCAGTTGGAATGACAGCTTACTTCAAGCTCACTTCACCTAAGTATTCACGGTAACATTTTTACAGAATAGACCAGCTGATATTCGAAATGTGTTGTTGTTTGTTTCGCTGTCCCTTCTCAGCGGCAGTCTGCTAAGATACATCTCCATCAAGTAATTAAGTACAAAAAAATTGTGTCTTGTAAACACCAACCACCAACCAATTACCAACACCAATATCACCACACCAAAAGAAAGAAAATAAGTCTTGGATCCAGGTTAAGTAAGGCACAAAATATTCACACAAAAGCAACAAAAAAAAAAACAGAAAAACTTAAAATAGTATTGTGTGCCTCTCACGGCTGTGCCAAATCTAACTATCAACACAACGACACGACCAATTAACTGAATCTACGAGTGATGTTACAAACCTTCAGAAAAACTATACCTACACTAATTAGCTTTATGAAGGCGTTATTTGCCAGTCCTCACGTCTTGGTTTCAATTAGACGGTTTGTTGTCCAGTCGCGACACAGAATCTGGTCAGGTAATTCAATTAGATCGCCTTGACTACACATTAAAATTTGATTGGAAACTTCCTCGCGAGCACAACTAGGTTAGAGCGAACAGTTGGGCGTACATAGTTACAAATTGAGCTCTTAGGCCCCGCCGGATTGGCGGCTCCTAACAAGACAATTGATTTATAATTACTTGCTGGAGAGGCAGTGCGTTGCGATTTCCTTAGAGGGTCCGCACCGATGGAGTCGTCTTGCTGGGTTCTGACAGTATTTGAATATGAATATTGACCTTAAAATTCTATTAACTATGCAATAGGTGGCCTGGCGACTTGAAGCCTGAAAATATTCACCAAAAAGAAAAATATCTAAACTTGATCCTTTACAAGGATAGGAAGGATCAAAAGTGTCTTATTGATTTAGTTTCGGTTATATTCAATTGAATCTGCAATGCAGCCAGAGATGTTTTAAAGGGATGAATGTAAGACGTGGAAATGAAATCAATTTGTTACATCGCCGTAGCGGATGGTTTCGAGACTCAAGCTAACAAATAAACTCTTTCAGAGCGGAAAGAGGAGGGTCTATATTTAGAAGATGAATGCAAAAATGCTTTTACTCCCGAAAGATGTATATTGAAGAGAAGGGTATTATATTATTCATTTTCATGTGGTACGTATGCTAAATGTCAGTACTGTACGAGGAAAAACGAAATGTAAAAATGACTTTGAATTTTTACGCGGGTCCCATTGGCCTGTTTCTATGAATATTCGCCGTGTTGTCCGTTTAATTTTGCACACGTTCCGCCAACCCACGGTTTTATGTACTCTACATATTGTTAAAGTTTGTTGGGACTACATTATGTTTCCACGGTCCGCTTAGTTGACTTAAATATGATACCCATTTAGACTTCTGGGTGAAAATTCATAGGTTTCTGCAGGGTTATCGATTCCCATTGTGTATGCTTATTGAGGGTTATCACTACATAGTATAAAACAAAGTCGCTTTCTCTGTCCCTTTGAATGCTTAAATCTTTAAAACTACGCAACGGATTTTGATGCTTTTTTTTTTTATACATAGAGTGATTGAAGAGGAAGGTTTATATGTATAATGTAGTGTATTTAGTATCAGCATTGCACCCGTGCGAAGCCGGGGCGGGTCGCTAGTTTTAATTATAAAAGCTAACTATTTATTGTCCTATCGCAGGTATGCTGGAAGAGATTTCTTATGGAATAAGCATCACCTTTGTACATTTTTCTGTTCTGTTTTTTTCTTGTCTTGTATGTCATTATGAAAAGAACAGAAGATAAATATTAGTTTAGTCCTGTCAAACTCATTCATTCATAGACAAATTTGGACGTGATTAAAAAAATTGGCTACTAAAAATAAGTCAATTTACGTCAGGCGCTGACTAATTTGACATGACTAAACTAATATTTATCTTCTGTCATTTTCCTATTGAAACAGAAAGAAAAAGATGCACTGAACTTGAATTTAGTTTAGTTTGTTTAGGGAATCGGCGCCTTTAACTATTATTTCAAAATTAATCTACTGAGAATACGGTTGCCAGAACTTGGTATCCGCTGTTCTACCGTCCGGTACCCGGCGCCGGATACTCGCCGGACGGCGTCCGGATATCGGATGGACGTTATCTACCGAGTGTCCGTCATCTGTCCACTGCAACGATTCTGTTAATCCATTAGCTACATTAGTACGATGAGCTATTCGTTTATGAGTTAGTTCGTTTTGTCTATTGCTTTTCATTTTTCTGTTACATTTAACTTCTTTATATTTACCTGAAGTACCATTCCCTTGTTCTTAATTACATTGTTACTAACGATACGTTTCACCAGTCCTATAAACAGATTATGTAGATGATCTACTTTTGCCTGTCCTGGGATGAACAGATACATTAGGCACTCAGTCATTAGGATACCAAACTGAAAAGCCAAGTATTTCAGCCAATTAGCATACCTACATATGTCTACTAAGCCCACTATCTACTTCATACCACAACAAGCAGCCTGATAAAAATAACATTACAAAAAGTAGGCATGATAATCCTTTGTTTTGCCGTTTTATTTATGTGGGTGCTTAACGTCACGCATTATCGACCGCAACAAAACCACCCACCGTTGTGGGAAATCCTGTAATGAATCATCTCTCTGCTTCCTACAAGTAAAACGATGCTCGTGTGTCAGTTTAATCCCAAATTAGACTAGAATTTATGGTGTTATTCTGTACAATATCGTGGTTTTTCATGGAGAATCCTAGAAGCCAGCCCACGCAATGTTATCTAGCATTCTATAGCCCACGTCTGGAATAGTACGTGAGTACGGTACGTTTTCCATGCAGCAAAGGGTACTGGTGTATGAAATTGTTTACGAAATATCACACTGCAACTTGACTTCAATGCTACATTTGGTGCGGCCATGCTTTAGATCTACGCTACCCAATTACACTGTTCAGTGAATGCAAGGTTCAGGAGTGCAATGCTTATTAGAGGTGTTGAAGTAGGTGGTAAAGAGTATGTCTAGTCTAAATGTATTCTTACACCAAGCTGCCACAATGAGGGCTAAAATATATATATTATTGACTCGTTAAAAGAAAAGTACGATGCCTTGGAAATAGTGAGGGACTAAGGAAATGCGTGTTAAAAAGATAATATTCTTGAGTACCAGACAACAATCATTGGAACAAAGATCCTTGAAATTAGTTCCACACCAGTAGGTGCGCTAACTTGTAAAGATTTATGGTCATGAGACCGAAATCGACGATCGACTAATAATCATGTTTCATGAACAACCACACGTACGCATTATTATTAGTAACACGTGTGCAGAATCACAATAGCCAAATAGCCACAATGGCCTCACAATAGGCGTCCCGTGGTCTGTCGTGCTCCTGATAGCTTTGTATGTGGCCGCTTGTGTATTGATGTCGCCAAACCATTTGCAATGCATAAAACTGACATACGACCGGCTAGAGTGGACAGCTTGTTTGAAGAGATACAGTGGTTCGGAACAATGACACATTGGTGCCTTTTTTTTGTGGATGGGAAATCATCAAATAACCCCTCCCGCTCTGGCTGGAGCAGAAGGGAGTGTCACACTTACTGACTAAAACCAACCCGTGTTCCTTCCTTAGCCCTTTATGTTCCGGGGCAGCGGTAACCCGTTCGGACAATCCCGCTGCCCCGGCAAGCTTCGGGCCTTACGGGCCCCTTCCCTAAAGCTGATATCTCATTGAGGCGCGCGTGGAACACGTACGCGCCGTCCGGCACGGGCCTGGTCCTGATCGGACGGTGAGTTACCCATTACTCTCCGTCCGCAGACCCGACACTTTGATGCCTGACACTGTCACAAAACAACGATGATGGTTGTTTTCAAGTATTTTTGGAAATATTTAAAATTCTGGGGAGGTTGTTAGGTGGCGCTGTATACTCTTTTGCATTCGTTGTAAATTATTTCAATGTAGCTTTAAGGCTCACGCCTCTTTCCTAAAGGGGGTTGGCAGATACTACAGAACGCCACGTGCTGTGAATTTTACTTAGTATAAAATTAATGAAAAAAGTAATAAAAACAAAACCTGCTATTACTTCGTATTCGGCTCGTGCCAAGCACACTGAACTTAAATATCAGTGAGACCCTCCTCTAAGATACGTCGTAGACTCATAATGAAGCTTCACAAGGCGTCTATTTTGATAGCATTTCATTTGGCAGCGTTGGCTCGCTACCAACTCTGGGGTCACGTTGCCAAATATGCCTGGGGAGTAAATTTTCACACTTTATAAGACAGCTCGTGCACTATGTCATTTTACAACTTTGAGCCGGTTTCCTAGTCAGGTTTTACGTGTATCGCAATTTGTGAACTTGGCCGTTGGCACAGTAATGTCCACCATATGTTTACGATGCGACGGGTAATCGTTGAGTTTATGGCCAATTGGCCACAATCAAGCTGTACCTCAATCAAGTAAAGTGCATGGTGAATGGCCAAACGCAGCTTTTTTGAAATTGCAGCGCTTTTGTTTGCTAGATTTTTCAACGTCACTGATGAATGTTATCGAAATGACATTTAAAATATCATAGAAGAAATATGATATTTGACGACATTCAGTCATTCTCATTAAATAGACGAGAAATGAATATAAATTATTGTTTTGTTTGGACATTGATGCGTTCTTTAGATAAGTAACAACGGCACGACGTTTTGAATCGCTCTGGTAAAAGAAACATTTTCAAATGCCAAATTCTTGTGTTGTCTTTCCTATTCAAGTAAAAGAGGAAACCAAAGAGAACATTTCTGGGAGTAACACCACTATTTTTTTTTTAATCTTACCAAGTCCGGGTTTTAGTTTTCGAGTCACAAGAGCTTCAAAAGCAAACTTTGAAGAAAACAAAGTTCACACAACTGCCATCGGTCACACTCTATCATTGTCCAGTGAAGTAGAAAGTTCTAGATACAATAGCTTGTAAAACTGATAATTATCTCTTACAATAGCCAACACTGATTGATTGGGTGCGCGCTTCAATTATTGAAGGTTAATGGAAGCATTGTCTGAAAGAATAATTTGGCTATGATGCCCCCTATGATGGCCCCTTTGTATTATTTTTGTTGTTGACCTCATCGTCCTCTTGCCGTTTTCCAATTTTGTTTGGGGTCGGCGCAGCATCTCATCATTCATAATTCCATACATCTCTATTAGCTGTCATTCCACGGCGGCGACCTCTCGCGCCCGGCCCTAGTTCAGGCCATGGTCCGAGGTGAGAGGGAGTGGGAGGCAGTCACCTCATTCTGCGAAGCGGTCATGCTAGCGAAGGAAGTGGCGGGACGGTTGAGGGAGAGAACCTCACGTCCCAGCCGCCGCGGGAGACGCTCCGGGCGTCGGGCCGCTTGACGACTCCCGGCCACCATAGGCGCCGGCCTGCGGGCGGAGAGTAATGGGTAACTCTCCGTTCGATCAGGACCAGGCCCGTGCCGGACGGTGCGTACGTCTTCCACGCGCGCCTCAAAGAGATGTCAGCAACAAGGAAGGGCCGTAGCCTGCCGGGGCAGCGGGATTGTCCGAAAGGGTTACCGTTACCCCGAAACATAAAGGGCTAAGGAAGGGTGGGTTTTAGTCAGTAAGAGTCTGACACTCCCTTCTGCTCCACCCAGAGCGGGAGGGGTCATTTGATGATTTCCCATCCATAAAAAAAAGCCGTCATTCCATTAGTCAACTTCTTATAGGTGGGCAAAGTGCGTACGGTACCAGACAGATGCATCAATTGGGCATCCCTCATGTTTTAAAATACCATAGTGAGGTCACTCATTCAAGAAACCGTGAAAACTGAGGATTTCTCTCACGTATATTTTTACCAGCCCCTAGATTTGCTTATAAAAATAACGAAGTTAACTTCTATTTTTTTATTCAGGAAATTGCCAATTTGCCAATGCTAAAGTTGTTACTTTCGTTACCTCCCCTTCCTCGTTATAAAGTCCTTTACCGGTGCCGCGGTGTCGAGCGTTAATACAGGGATTTATAATTCAGTACAAAACTTATTTGATGATTGGAGCGATTTGCATAAAATTTGTCATAATGCTCTTTGACTTACCAGCCATCTTGCTGAAAGAACTGATTTTATTGTGGGTAAAAACTGTTAAACTCTAAGGTATGCGTTTTTGGTTTTGAAATTGATACAAAAATCACAGATTACCGTTGTATAATGCATCTGTATAGTACTTTCTTCATTCATAGTACACACGCGGAAACCTTAGATTGCATGATCTAATAGACCACAACATATATTATCGATTTGCGCAGTTCAGTCTTGTATGTGGTGATGACAATCATGCTAACGGCTCATGTACCAAACTCGAACAACTTTGAATCAAGTTGCTTGTACCCCTCCACAAAGGCGGGCATTCGAGATCGTGTAACGGTATGTATGGTGCAATATCCTATTCTATATTTGGTGCGCTCATACTACTTGCACTCGTTTGCTAAGGCTAATTTTGGCCAGCAGACTACCAAAAGCTATTAGAAAAAAGTATTTAAACTCTATTTAAATAGCAATAAGAGTTATGTCACGTTGTGATTCGGTTAGATTTTGGCAGTTAAGCAACTTTCGGTGAGTCATCGTTTTATACAATGCACGACCTCTTTGCTGATTGAAAGTATACATTAAGCTGTTGATCTCAGTTAATTTCACCGAACGTGTCTGTAAAGTGCAGATATGTGGCTTTCTATTCATTTGACACCAAACATTGGCAGTGGTTCCAATTTTCACAGTTCGTTCTGATTTTCTGGGAACAATACGCGGATTTAAGCCACATTGGCAACGCCTTTTGCAATTGGAACGCATTGATTAGTTCCGACAGTCTCGTTGATGTTCCACATTTGTCTACTCCCATATTCCCATGGTTATCAGGGGGGCGATTCTCGTAATTTTAAGAACGTTCACAGTCTGATCTCAGTTTCAAACTTTCAAAAATACCTCGTAATTTCCCTACATTTTGGCAAGTTTTTGACATTTGTTTGTCGCCAAGATGAGACTGCAACTAGAATAAGAACGTTTTAAATTACGAGAATTAGCCTTCTGATCTGTCACTACTAATGACAGCATGTTATTATAGTAAGAATCAGTGTCAGTTACCAGAGATTTTAATTCACTCTTAAATTAATGGAACCATTTTTATCTTCAGCTTGTGTTCCATGTTGGCAACGTTGAATTGGTTCTCTTACATTGTGCACTACCTTGATCTATCGGATTCCTAAGCTAGACTCATGTCAGTTACACAAATGGCTTCAAAATACCAATATTGTCATGAAACCCTATACAGATAACCAGCGTCAGGCACTAGTTGTCTGGCTTTATGCTGAACTGAGCCTTTTTGACACAGCCGTGAGGCACACTCTTCTGCTAATTTCCTACATCGGACTTTACATTATCTATTTGTTTTGTTTTTATCTGATGTATGTACCTAGCTGTTTTATTGTGTGTCTTTTAGTCTTTGCTAAATAAATGTATTTTCTTTCTTTCTTTTAGATAAATATGTGTGAGAATTGAAGACGTTAGATATTATTTTCGTAACATTTTCCTTATTTTCTATACGATATACCTACAGCTTTAATAGTTACAAGAAGGCCAATTATATATGGAAACTCATCGATTTAACTGCTGTATTATGTCTGGGGGGTATTAACGTTTTTAACTTAGCTACTGTTTTCTATCGTATTTACACCTGCTGTAAACTTGTGCCGACTCTTAAATTGTGGATCCTATAAAGCACAACTTCTCCAACTCAATTCAGGATGGCAGTGACATCCTGTTACCATGGGCTCTGTAATGATTCTGAAGCCCCATGCGTAATTTTTTGTACGTTATTAAAAAAAAAAATTGCTCTTTCATAAATTTTGACCGTGTAGGTAATTGCACTTTTCTATGAAATGCGTGATTTTTAACCCCCGACTAAAAAAGAGCGGATGTTATGATTTTAACTTGTCTGTCTGTGTATCTGTCTGTGGTATCGTAGCTCCCAAAATGATGAACTGATTTTCGTTTAGTTTTTTATTTGATAACCGCCAAAAAATTCTACGCTAGTCTAAAATAATTTATTTATTTATTTAACCATTGATGTACATATATTAACAGAAAAGAAAAAAAAGGAACAGAACAACCGACTTCCAAAAAGATACTACAAAAGCTGAATTCATGGCTACAGTTTGCGCGTCGATGGATGCCACCCTGTATAACAATATACAGCTTGAATAGTTACAGCAATATGAAACCCTTTGATTTAATTGTCTGTTTATGTGGAGATACTAAAGTTTTGATGTCAGCCATACATAACTTAGCTACTGTTTTGTATTGTATACCTGCTATAAACCGGTACTTCCCCGTAGTCAAACTATCTTGTCCAACTGATTTGACCACAAGGAAAGAACAGGGATCGTTCCCCGTGGTCAAACTTCTCAATAGTCAATTAATTAACTCAGCCTATCGCAGTCCACTGCTGGACATAGGCCTCACCCAGGCTGCGCAACGTCACCCTGTCCTCCGCCTTCTGCATCCAGTCTGTCCCAGCCACTTTCTGAAGGTAGTCGGACCATCTAGCTGGGGGGCGTCCCATACTACGCTAGCCGATACGCGGTCTTCACTCCAGGTCTCGTCTGCAGAGATGTCAGCAATAAGGAAGGGGCCCGTAAGGGCCGTAGCCTGCCGGGGCAGCGGGATTGTCCGAAAGGGTTACCGCTACCCCGGAACATAAAGGGCTAAGGAATAAACTCGGGTGGGTTAGTAGTTTCCCTTCTGCTCCACCCAGAGCGGGAGGGGTCATTTGATGACTTCCTATCCACAAAAAAAAGGTCTCGTCTGGAATAACCGGTGGTTTCTTAATCTGTGGTCCCTATAAAGAACAATTTCTCCAACTCAATATATTGCATTGGCAACAGTGTTTCCAGTCTTGATAACATTATTACTTCGCTGTCGTGACTTCGTGAGTCTGTATAGGTCACTATCGATTGGATAATAATGCACAGTTATTGTTTTATTCGCTGCGAACCGTACGGTAATAGCTTTGTACGCCAAAGCGCGATAACTGTGATATTGTAATAAAACATTCGTTCAGGTTGTTACGTTTTCTTTGTTTTATGTCTGTTTTAATGAAGTTCGGGCTAAGTGGTTAGCGTGAAAACTACTTCTTTACTGGCGAGCCAACTTTATGAACAACTTTGTAGGTGAGTATAAGTTAGTGCGGGCTGTATGGTAGGAAGGAGTATAAAACTTGAGAAATAGTAATATCTTAAGGTCTATTTCAAAGCTCGAATATGTTTGGCTCCCCAAGAAATCATTGCAAAGATTCTTAAGCCTTTTATTTGTTGCCATTTTGCCAATTTCAGCAACCGGAATTAATCCGGATGATATACAAAGCTGCTATATTTATCCAGGATTGAACAATAACAGAAACTTTTCTCATATTCCCATAAACATATGCATGAATAACTAACAGAGTGTTCTGAACTTCAGAACAGTTTGTCGACGAGAGCAGTCCCTCCTTATGTTAGCAATAAAAGTTTACGAGGCCATACACGCGACTAGAGCTTTCTATCGATCTAGTTCTAGTACTTATAACTATTCGCATGGCTCTACTGCGTTAGCTATTTTTAGAAACGGATAAAACCAAGTGTACCTCTGTATCACACTTAAAATTATAAAGGCGAAAGTTTGCGAGTGTGTGTTTATATATTTGTTACTTCTTCACGCTCAAACGGCTGGACCAATTTTGATAAAATTTTGTATGGAGGTAGCTGACACCCTAGATTAACATACCTATAAGCTACTTTTTATCCCGATATTCCCACGGGATCGACACTTATGCGGGTGAAACCGCAGGGCGCAGCTAGTATTTGATACTTTCATCAATCCGATCATTGGCAAATCAACCATCGTCATTAAAATATACGTCCATAGCTGGACATAGTTCTGACTAGGTAGGACTGGTCGTGTGCCTCCTACATCCAGTGGATTCCCGCGACCTTTACCAGATCCTTCACCGTTTTGGGAACGGTGAAGGAAAACATCGTGAGGAAACTGGCATATCCTAGAACCTAACATTCCAAGACATAGTGTCATCTACCAACCCGCACTAGGCCCGCGTGGTGGATTACGGCCCACTCCCTTGCATCGAGAGGAGGCCTGTGTCCAACAGTGGGAACATTATAGACTGATCATCTATATGTCTGTGTTACCAGATCATTAATCCACCTTGTAATAAGTATGTACAGTCAGCAAAGGAGATAAGTATGCAGGGTCGTCGAATATAGTTGAAGTTTACTAAGAATCCGATTGATGTTCGACGACCCTGCATACTTATCTCCTTTGCCGACTGTACAAAATAACATAACTGGCTCTATAGTATCGACCTATCAAATCTCGAAATCACCTGTTTAAAAAAAAGGAAGAAACCAGTTCCATTGCAAATTATATCAACATCGTTAATTGGATAATCAGTCTATCTTGTTAAAGTTCTCACAGGCAAGACTAAAGGCAGACGAAGAATGCCGGGCATCTAGTTGTCGAGATTACACCGGTCATACAAGGGAATGTGGACCAAGTTCAGTTGTTATTGTAAAAAAGGTGCTTTTCAAGTCAACAAGTTGTGAAACCAGTCATGACTCAGAAGCTCTTAGCTTTCGACACGGTCTAGGCTACGATATTAAGCGATTTACAGCAGGAACGCTAACGTGACCATTTTATGATGCAATCGAGTTAAATGTTTTATTGAATGTTTGGGTTTTTTGCTATTGAAAACTGACCGCTAATGTGATTGCTTTATGACCGACCATGGTTTGAATCTGCATAAACTAGCACCTGGGTGCAGTCGAGTGAATAAATATAAAGAAAATGCATTCGATTATACTTGTTCATCACTTGTGGTATTTCTCATATCGTGTCGGGTCCATATTCTCGGGCAAGTCTTGCACTAAAGATGCATAGGAGTGCGCTGAACGTCACAGAATTAGAATTTCAATACGAAATAATAATGGGCGCGTGCCTGACCAGTTATGAGCACGTAATTGTCCCGTTCGACCATAAATAATGTATAGACGCTAAGATTATTGCCAGACATCCGGCTTCCGTGGGGTTAACTTAAAGCCACCTAAAATCTATCTACCGGACGTCATCATTGGCAGTTCCACGCCCTGCGTCAGGCACTAGTTTTCTGGCATTTTTGCTGCACTGGACCTTTTTGTCACAGCCGTGAGGCACACTCTCCTGCTAATTTCCTACTTCAGACTTTACACTTTCTATTTGTTTTTTTTTTTGGTTATTTCTAATGTATACCTATCTGTTTTATTGTGTGTCTTTTAGTCTGTGCTAAATTTTATTTTCTTTCTTTCTTTCTTTCACTGCGTAGTATAGGCCTCCTTTCTTCGGCCATCCTGACCTGAGGAGCAATTTTCGTAATTTTAAGAACGTTCACAGTCTGATCTCAGTCTCAATTTCTTAAAAAATACTTATAATTTCCCTACATTTTGAACGTTTTAAATTACGAGAATTGGCCTTCTGATCTGTGGGAGTCCCATCCAGGTCTTCAACGCGGTTTCAATTCCTACCCTTTGGGAAATGTAATTTTCCGGTACGGTAGAATAGTGCGGCGGTGAAATGTGATCCTTTCAAGAAGCTTTCAGCTTCCCATAGCAAATAAGATTATAATTAAAAGCTGCTTGTGCGCAAGCAGATCAATGGCGCCGCGTTCTCGTCTCAATTGTGTGTAATTTGTTGTATGACACCGCTAACGCACGTCTCGTAATGTCCCTTTATTATGATTTTAATACGTTTACTAACGCTTCGCTGAGTTAAACTTGCTCCATGGACGTGTTGTGGAAAAGTTTTTCGCATTGAATTTATGTAGAGTGGTGATACTTGCCATGTCGTATATGGAAATGTGGCTACCTTTATTTACTGGTTTGCAGTCTATTTGACGTTTTACTACTTCCAGTTTCTCGAGCCTGTTTCGGTTAATGTTAGAGTTGATCAAACATCTTACACTGAGGTTTTGATTCATAGCCCACGCCGAAAACATTAACCTGGCACGTTCCTATTATATAACTGGAGATATCATCATACAGTTTATCTCCGTTATAAAATCCTCGTTTGGTTTCGTAACACTATCCTAGATCACTCGTTTATTCCTAGTTTATACAGTGTCTAGTTATCTGAGAAATACGAGCGAATGCATTCGAGATAATTTTAATGGTAGCGATAACACCACAGTGTACGAACAGCGGGCCGTAGTTGGCGCATTTAATGGGAACTGGTGAGCCACACACTGCGTGTGGTCGGTTCTGTTTAGGCCTCATATGGCCGGTACACCCAAACAAATTGTTGCTACGTATTTCATTCTGATTGTTTTACAATGTCACGGCGAAGCTTTGAGGAAGACTGTATGGTGGTTTCTTGTTACCGTCCATGTCGGGGAATTGAGGAAAATTAATGTGTTGGGTTAGTTTTCAGTAAACATTATGTCTGATTTGTGTAGACTTGTTTTGAGTAGAGCAAGCTGCCTATTTGTTAGAATCAGAATATGTGATGTCAAGGTTTTTGAAGACTGTCGGTCTTGTCTAGATCGGTTCATGCTCATGATGTCAGTTTGTGTTTATTTTGTTTTCTTATTTAATATTAATTCACACTTTCTGTTGTTCTGGGATCCAGATCGAATCGCAATTGTCTATCTTTCACACATGCCTTCAATACGGAAATCATTATATCCAGGAGTATCGCATAAATTAATTGAATCCCATCGTTTGTTACAGATGTCCTCTCGGTGAAAGTGAAGTACCATCAGTCCGGTCCACCATGGCGTCATAAGCAGAGATCCTAGATAGTTGCGGTAAGTACCAAGTACAAATATCTATAATTATCTATCTACGTAGGTAGGTATATTCTTTCCAAGCGGGAGACATTGGGATGACAGGTCGACATCAATTTCAAACATTCCTTTGCCCAAGCAACAATTAACCATAGCTGTTAAACTATAGGACTTATAATCCTTTGCAACGCCGCGTCATAGTTCGTGTCAGAAAAGTTTGCGCACATTTCGAAACTTTGTCTGGAAAATTCTGTCTCGTGAAGGTATTACGTTTCGTAATATTAGTATACATATGCTTCAGAGATATTATTGTTTGTTTTACTGCGCCTTAGCTGAAGTTTTTTACAAGACATTGTTCCATATTGAATATCTGTAACTTTATAAGGTTCTTTGAACTCAAACAAATTCTTCAGTTTCGTTATTAGTACATTAGATAGATTATAATAACACATAATTAGCCTATAATGTTCCCACTGCTGGGACCCAGGCCTCCTCTCTGTCCGAGGGAGTGGGCCGTAATCCACCACGCTGGCACAGTTGGTAGATGTCACATGTTTTCGAACTTTTAGTTCTAAGAAATGCCGGTTTCCTCACGATGTTTTCTTTCGCCCTTTTGAGAGCAGTGATGAAATAATTTTGCACAAAGTAAAGCGCCTGTTTTGTTTCGAACCTACGACCTATAAACTCGCGCCGTTACCTTTGGATCACTACTACTCTCGACGACTTCCATAATTTATTTGAAATGCTCTTAAACTATGTAGTTGCATTCCTGTTGTTCTATTAAGTGCATTTAAGTCCTCTCGTCTCAAGAACGTGACGACTACGACGTGCTAAAGATTAACAAAGAGTTCACTTTTAAAAAGGTTTGCCCCTTTACCCGAGAGCGAGTAAACAGGAGAAAACGCATCTTAATCATTATTATAGCTAGCATTTTTAAACCGGATTTCATTTGGCCGGTTATACTATTACCATCTAAATTAGGTTAGTGGAAGTGCTCAGGTGCTGTTCGTCCAAGTGCGGTTGAAATCAGTACTCTGAGTGGAATACCTCATTATTATTAGTAAAGTTGGGTGTGGACACATCTGCCGCATGTTAGACGATCAATTAGGCCTTAATACAAAACAAGGTTTATCTTCAGTCGAGCCATTTCTATATTTCAAACTTTATTCCGACAGAGTTAAAGTTCTTATTACAAAAACTGACGTTGAACCCGAGTCTGAGTTGATAATTTTGTATTTTGAACTTTACGTTCTGTTATAACTCTGACTCGCTAATACATTAAAAATTAATAATTAAGAGAAGTACGTTCTGCACTTCTCAGCATTCCAATCTCAAGTGGCACCGTTAAGGGCCTTCCGCCGTCGCCCAAATCTGAGGACACTTACACCAGTCTCTCTCCGTCATCCTAAAGAGCCACACACGTTCTAATTCCTAATTTTGTAATATCTAAATCTTTTTTAAAATACATATAATATTTCAAGTAAAACAGTTTGCCTTTTTTCAAAACCCTCCATAAAGGCAAAGCCTAACATTGGTGGCAGCTTAAGGGATTTAAAAGTAAATCCCACGGTCCGTCTCCGTCCCGCCGAAGAATCACTCGGAAAAACCAGTGAAAACTAGTGAAAATCAATTAAAATCAGTGAAAATCTCATTAAAACAAGTGCAAACGCTAGTGCAAGTGCAACCAAAACAAGTGTTACATCCATCCAGCCATCACTTAGACGACCTAGACGGCGCAATCAACAATTTCAGCACGCAGCCCGCAGGAATGCAGCTAGCACTCACGCTCGCCTGCCTGTCGTGAGTCCTTCAAATATTATACAACGACGCTACACCGCATCTTCACACTATTATGCCTAAAGCTCTGAAACCCGAAGTAATCCCGGAATCCCTACAAAAGGTAACTCCCGAAATGGACCTCAACAGCCTGTTCAAATTCGTCAAGTCATACGACGGAACCCGGGAAATACTCAACTCATTTATTACCAACTGCAATAACGCTTATCAACTTGCCACAGAATCACAGAAACCTATTTTGTTCAAATATATCCTAAGCCGACTTGAAGGGAAAGCGGAAGTTGTTTGCTCAATAAAAGAGTTCAGTACCTGGGAACAATTAAAAGAATTTCTAAAAACCCAATTTTGCGACAGGAAGCACTATGCCTATCTTCTTACTGAACTCCAAGAGAGCAAACAAAGCCCGCTAGAAAACGTTAACGAATTCGCACTAAAAATCGAGACATGCCTCTCACGTCTGCTTACAGAAGTGTCACTATCCACTGCTAAAGCCAAAGAACTTCCCGGCCGTATAGCGGCAATGGAAGATTTAGCTCTCCATCATTTCACGATGGGTCTACTCCCGCGTATCTCTAACATGGTGAGATGCAGGTCTCCACAAACCCTAAACGAGGCCGTAAATTACGCTATCAACGAAGAGCGCATTCAACAATCAATGTTCAAGAGAAAACAACCTACGGAAAATAGGTTTTCTAGACCAAATAAAGCTATCCCTCCTAGATCCCAACAATCCGATATTTGCCGATACTGTAAATTCCCGGGGCACTCAATCGAAAATTGCCGTAAACGCGAATATAACAATAATCGTTTCCGTAATAATGAACAACCTTCTACTTCCGGTTACAAACCACCACAACAAGTAAATTTTGTTGAGGAATCAAACGAACAAGGTGAATTTAACGATGAAACCGACAATGACCCAAAAAACTATTAAGTGGCTCGTATCGGTGTCGTGCGAGACACCACTTACCACATCCATTGGACACCGCATCTACTAAATCCACTGAATCTACTAAATCCATCGTATCTACTAAATCGACTGTATCTACTAATTCCACTGAATCTACTAAATCCACTGTATCAACTAAACCCACTGAATGTACTAAATCTACTGAACCTACTATATTCATTAAAATCCCTAATTCTACTAAATCCAAAATCGCCGAATCTGTACAAAAAAAATCCGCAAATCCTAAAGAAATATTTGAAATTACCACTGATCCACGAAGAACTTTACTCCCACATCTCCTTATCAACACTTCCGTCTCAGACTTACCACTATGCCTTTTAATAGACTCTGGATCAGCAATTAGCCTCATCAAGAAAAGCTGTATGCATAAAATCCCCGAACTCATAGCCGAACCTATAAACCTAAAAGGGATAGAGCCCGACCAAGGAACCACGGTAACCTTAGGTCATTTCTCACTTAAGTTACAATTATCCGACTCGCCTCGAAAGCTCGTAAACCACAAATTCCATGTAGTAGATAAAATACATCTCCCTCATGATGGCATCATCGGAAGCGATTTGCTAAACGCTTTCGGAGGTAACATTGACTATGTTAGCCAAGAGATCAGATTTAATAAATTACAAATACCACTCCAATTCAACGAACCTATTTATTATATTCCAGCCAGATCTGAAATGGTAATAGAATGCTCCGTCTCTAATCCTGAAATAAAAGAAGGGTTAATTCTCGATCAAACGCAACACAAAAATATATTGATATCAAACTGCTTAGTCAGCACAAAGAAAAATAATAGAGTCAACATAACTGTTGCTAATATATCTGACTCCCCTATACCACTTAAATCCAATTTGAATCTTACTCTGATTCCAGTCGAAATGCCCTCTGAATCCGTTCAATGTGACGAATATCCTGTCAATACTATATCGCCTCAAGATACCTATCCCCGCACTAAAGAAGTTCTTAAACAACTCAGAACGTCTCACTTAAACTCGGAAGAAATTAACGTCCTCCATCAAACCTGCTCTAATTACTCAGATATATTCCATCTACCCGGTGACGCACTGACGACAACGAGTGCGCTACAACATGAAATCAAGACAACAAGTAACGCACCGATCCACGTTAAATCCTATAGATTTCCTGAATGTCATAAACAAGAAGTTCAAAAACAAATGACTAAAATGCTGAACGAGGGCATCATTAAACCTTCTATGTCCCCATGGTCCGCACCCATTTGGGTCGTTCCCAAAAAATTAGATGCTTCCGGACAACGAAAATGGAGAGTTGTAATAGACTACCGGAAGTTAAACGATGTCACTATCGGAGATTCTTATCCTATTCCCAACATCACTGAAATACTAGATCAACTTGGAAAATCCAAGTACTTTTCAACTCTAGATCTAGCTTCTGGATTTCATCAGATTAAATTATCACCCGAAGACGCAGCTAAAACTGCGTTCAGCGTACCACAGGGACACTTCGAATTTGAAAGAATGCCCTTTGGTCTGAAAAACGCCCCGTCAACATTCCAGAGGCTCATGAACTCCGTCCTATCCGGACTACAAGGAATCCGATGCTTTGTCTATCTCGACGATATCGTTATCTACTCATATGACCTAGATTCCCACATCAAAAATCTAGAATTAGTATTCCAACGTATCAGAGACTTTAATCTTAAACTGCAACCTGACAAATGCGAGTTCCTTCGAAAAGAAGTTTCCTACCTCGGTCATCAAATCACCGATGACGGTGTAAAGCCCGATCCTGAAAAAATCAAAGCCGTATCCAATTTCCCGAGACCTAAATCCGCGAAAGACATAAAATCATTCCTAGGCCTCATGTCGTACTACCGAAAATTCATACCCGACTTTTCTAAATTCGCTAAACCACTAACTTCCCTCCTGAAAAAGGACATTCCATTCGTGTGGCAAAACGAACATCAACTTGCTTTTGAAACTTTAAAAACTAGACTCATATCCCCACCTCTACTAGCATATCCAGACTTTTCTAAACAATTCATACTCACATGTGACGCGTCTAATTACGCGATAAGTGCCATACTCTCTCAAGGAGAAAATGGTAAAGAAAGACCTATAGCTTACGCGTCTCGTACTCTTAATAAAAGTGAAACCAATTACAACACCACTGAAAAAGAATTACTAGCAATCCTCTTTGGTTGTAAAACCTTCAGGCCATACCTGTATGGTCGCAAATTCCAAATCGTTACCGATCACCGTCCATTAAAATGGCTCTTTAATCACAAAGACCCCTCCAGTAAATTACAAAGATGGAGATTAAAACTAGAAGAATACGAATATGAAATTATCTATAAGAAGGGAAAACTTAACTCCGCTGCAGATGCACTATCTAGATATCCAATATGTGAATCAGCCCCTATAAATGTAATAAAAACCGAATATTTAGAATCCATCCCTGTCTTTCCTATATCAAATCCCATCAATATTAACAATCCTACTTTCCCGAGAGCAGGCCCCTCACGTGCTAACCCTTTAGATTCAGAGCTCCCGCCTAGTCCTTTTAATCCTGACGGTTATAACTTACCAAACTTCGAAAATTCTGAAAACTCACCCGTAAACCTACCAAGTCCCGAAGTGCATGAAAACTCGTACTCCGATTTCCTGAAAGCTACATCTAATAAAAATTATACTTACAACACTATAATACACGAGTATACAAACCCTCTACTATCTTCAAATTCAAAAGTCATCATTATTCCTACATCCATTGATCTTGACGAGTCGAATCCTTATATTGAAGAAATCCTTGCTAACTACAGCGACGCCTCTGATTTAATGAATAGAGAAAGAACACTGTATTCCTTTCAAAAACTTAAATGTAAAAGTAAATCATACTACTTAATTTTCACTAAAGTACATCATTTTGATGAACTTCCATATCCAGATTTATTCAAATCGTTGAAAAACCTAAAAAACGCATTATTAAATGATGAAACTCCCAAAGAAATTGCTATTTCAGATTTTAAAGATCCCTTCGTCAAACTTTCATACGTCAAAACATATAATATCCTAGCATATGTATTCCATAATACGAATATTACGATTAATATATACAAAAATACTATTATATTTCCAGTCCCAAGCGAAATTCCTAAAATCCTAAAACAAAATCATGACTTACCCGTAGCTGGGCATGTAGGTCAAACACGCATGTACAACCGTATCAGAGAACGATACTTTTGGAAAAACATAAAAAGCGATATAGAAAACTATGTAAAAAGATGTTCCCAATGCCAACTCAACAAAGCCCTTCGCCAAACCAATCGAGCTCCTATGCAGATAACTTCTACATCAACTGCGCCTTTTGAACGTATTAGCCTCGACATCGTAGGTCCGCTTCCTGAAGCTGGAGAATTCAAATTCAAATACATACTAACCCTTCAGGATGATTTGACAAAATTCTCCTTTGCCTACCCCATATCTAATACTTCGGCCGAAGAATGTTGTGAATGTCTTGTCCACTTTATCTCCTTATTCGGTATCCCTAAAACTATATTGACTGATCAAGGTACTAATTTCACAGCCGATTTGTTTAAAAAGACCTGCGAATTCCTAAAAATAAAACAACTGTGGTCAACACCCTATCATCCCCAAACACAAGGAGCTTTAGAAAGAAGTCATTCCACTTTAAAAGAATATTTAAAATCATATGTTAACAATGACCAAACAGATTGGCATAAATATGTTTACACAGGAATCCTTGCATACAACACTAACGTCCATACGACAACTCAATTCACGCCCTATGAACTACTGTTCGGACATAAACCATATTTACCAGATTCAATCTATGAACTAAACCCTACTAGCACCTACCACGAATACATTAAAATGTTAAGTCACCGTTTGAAACTGTCCCATAATATGGCCATAGAAAACATAACAAGATCCAAAGAGACATCGAAAGAACATTATGACAAACGGTCCCGACCTGTCACTTATAAGGTTGATGATATGGTTTACTTAAAAAACCATTTAAGAATGCGGAAAGCTTTGTCACCTGTGTGGAAAGGTCCCTACAAAGTAGTAAAAGTCCATGGGAACCACACACTTTCTCTACTAATCAATAGAAAACATGTCAAACATCATTATGATGAAGTAAAATTAGCTACAGATAGCTCTCCTAGGTTATAAGTAATCCTATCTTTCTACTTTTATTTAATGTTAAATTAGTTAAGGACTTCTAAGTATATACATAATCTCTTACAGCGTGGCAGCATTATGCTATAGTGTGCCAAACACCTAGGAAACTACAGATAGATTTTTAAAAGCCCTAAAAAGTTTTCTGTTCTCGTCCTTACATCAATGCACCAAAATCAATACAATCATTATTACAAATGGCCAGAACATAATGTCCAACCACTAATATATGAATGACAACAAACTTTTAGGAAAAGTCAGAGAAAACACTAATCGCCAAATCCGCGTTCTACAGCTCTAATAAGTCATTCATAAAAATTAACAAAAACTAGAAAGCCCTCAACACAGCAATAGAAAACCTCTCTTCCCACGTTGTTAATATCACAGCCGTTACAAATGTTTTAGCACTTATAGCCACTCTACAAGACACGTTAAATGTGCTCCAGTCAAGGGTTTTCAAGCCTCTCCTATAAATCAGAAGATATTTTTAACTTCAACCTGTTCGCAAACTCGAACACTCTAGTATACACCCTTCAGTTTTATCACATGAAGATCTGTATAACGACCTGGTCGAAAATATTAAGAACTTGCCTAAATACACAGAATTCCTAATAAATTTGGAGCTACACTTAAGTAAATCTGTCAGAAATTGTAAGTTATATTTTAGATGATAAGCTTGTATTCCTTTAGTTTTGATAAGCCAATATAGTTTGTTTAAGAATGTTCCTGTGCCTGTACCTCATAATGTATCTAAATCCTATGTACTAATATTACCAACAGCCACATACATAGCTTTATGTAAGGATATAGATTTAAGTTTAAAACGCTAGATAAATTAACTGATTGTAAAATTGTTACTTATTCAAACACATTTGTAAAACAGATTAGCGTATCAAGATAACCCTATTTGTGAACCAGACCTACCTGCAAAGGATGTTGTAAAAAAAAAAAATAAAACTAATAAGCAAGAAATAAATAAAATTTTTAATTATATTCACTCCGATTTTAATATAATCCATTATTCATGTTGTAATATGTCTAATTTTAATAAACTTAATTATACCTAATCAGAATCTACCTAAGATTCCTAATCTGAACACCGATAACCTAGATATAATTTTACTAACCATAGCATTGATAACATCCTAGAAATAGATAAAAACTATAACATTATTTCCATCACACTTTACTGTTTTATATACATTTATGTTTACAAGTCTTTTTGTCATGCTTTTATTGTACTATTGTTGTAATAGGAAATGTATGGCTCTTTACAGTTTAAACACAATCAAATAATAGATGAATCTGAAATTAATAATTTAAACACCGATAACCCGGCTGGCGAATACATAATTCAATTAACATATACGCCGCGTCGAGAACAAATTAGAAACCATTTTTTTGTAAACTTCGCTTTTAAGAGGCGTAAGTTTCCACTTAAGCAGGGGGTTGTTATAACTCTGACTCGCTAATACATTAAAAATTAATAATTAAGAGAAGTACGTTCTGCACTTCTCAGCATTCCAATCTCAAGTGGCACCGTTAAGGGCCTTCCGCCGTCGCCCAAATCTGAGGACACTTACACCAGTCTCTCTCCGTCATCCTAAAGAGCCACACACGTTCTAATTCCTAATTTTGTAATATCTAAATCTTTTTTAAAATACATATAATATTTAAAGTAAAACAGTTTGCCTTTTTTCAAAACCCTCCATAAAGGCAAAGCCTAACAGTTCGTAAGAATAAAGTTTGAAAACAGTAACAGTCTCATAGTTTAGGGTGCTATTATTGATCGAAGGGTTTAGGCTAGGCCGAAAGTTAGAACTCGTTTTGTAAGAATAAAGAGTGTGTCTTGCTTTTGGCAAATGACATCGCGGCAGGCCCAGACAGAGATGGCGAGATGAGCTGGACTCCTTTAATAAAGATTGGTCCTTGGCACCTCTTGACAGAGAGAGGTGGAAAGAGAGCAACAAGAATAATGTAGGTAACCAGGATTTTGATAATATCTTGATTTAAAAAAGTGTCTTTGGAGTTTCTTGCCCGATCTTCTCCAAGAGATCTACGTTTTGGAATGGGCAACTAGCTTCAACTTTCTGACTAACTGACCGACTAGTTAATTTTGACAATTCAAAAGTGCCTGTAAATGGTTTAATTGAAATAAATGCTTTGAGTTTGAGTTTGAGCAGGGAGGCCTTTCCCCAGCACTGGGACATAGCATATATGTAGTAATGTTATGTTGTTGTTATATTTTGTTACTGTGGTTATATCAGGCCGAATAAATTCAAGTAGGTACTGTAGGTGCACCTACCGACAATACTCTTGTAAGTGTAACCACTTGCAATGATAAAAACACTTCAAAACTTATATCACTTGTCCTTATCAAGGTGTAAATATACCGTAATGTGGTTAAGAAGATGATAATGTTTGTTTGACCTAGTGCCAAAGATAAAATACCTAAAAACCTGCGACCTAATTAATTATGTAAGTTTTTAATCACAATCTGAAAGGATTTTGAAGTAAATTGCTAATCTATTCCTTTATACATATTACATATAGCATGATCAGCCTATAGTGTTCCCACTGCTGGGACACAGGCCTGCTCCCTTCGGGAGAGAGTGGGCCACAGACATAGATAGACCTAGATAACGCAAGTATCACGATCTGTATGAAAACCAAGCGTGCCATTTGTTTTACTACCTACTAAGACGTCACAAGCGCCCTTTCTCACTCACGCTCACTCAGCCAGCAATACACAGGACTGACCGCGAAAGTGGCGGATTACGATTTTTGAACGTAAGTTGGTGCGATTTTTGCCCACTTGCGTAGTTGTTAGTTGCTCTTGCGTTACCTAGGTGTATCTATATCTGTGGAGTGGGCTGTAATCTACCACGCGGACCCAGTGCGGGTTGGTAGATGTCACGTGTCTTCGAATTTTTGGTTCTAGGACATGCCGGTTTCCTTACGATGTTTTCCTTCATCGTTTTGAAAGCATTGGTAATGAAATTATTTACACTAACTAAAGCGCCTGCCTGGTTTCTAACCCACAAACTACAACTCGTAATTCCGGGCCGATATCACTGGGCTACCACTTATCATCATCATCATTTCAGCCCGGAATCACCTGCGGCGTACCCAAAATGTCCTTTCTTTGGTATTGTTCGTCGAGTCGTTGCGCTCCTTAAGTTTGAGTTGAGCTGCATGATTACTGACAAATGTGAGCACTGACTGGACGGGTCCACTCAATCTGTGTGGTTCTTTCGCCAAAAGACCATTTCAGACACCAATCTACATGGTCTCCACATGACCTGACCAAGATTATGTCTGGAATTTAAAAGAGACTGTGACCTCTGTGTTTTTTTCGGCCTTTCCTCTCAGAGTAGTCAGATAGGAAACGCCGACCTCATCTCGTTTTTAAAAAATATGATTGATGTGTGTGAAAAAGTGTTTGTACAAACCTACTTACAGAAATAAAATCATTTATCATTTACCTACTGTTGGGTATAGGCCTCCCCTTTAGTTTTCCACACTTCCCGGTTCTATGCGTCTCTCATCCAAATGTTTCCCGCGATTTTGACGATATCGTCAATCCAGCGCGCTTTTGGGCGGCCCTGGTTTCTTTGGCCAAACCTTGGCCACCATTCGGCCCCAGCTACTCCATCGGCCATCTCTTCGTCTTCGACCAACTCCTCTTGAGCCGCACCGCTCTGTCCCCGACGTCGTAGGCTTTCGACCGACGACGCAACTAGCTTCAACTTTCTGACTAACTGACCGACTAGTTAATTTTGACAATTCAAAAGTGCCTGGAAATGGTTTAATTGAAATAAATGCTTTGAGTTTGAGTTTGAGTTTGACGGATTTCGGTGTTACGCACTCGGTCTAGTAGGTTTATGCCAAGCATGGCTCGCTTCACTACCACACCACTGCACGGCTACCACTTCTCCTTGCTTTATACCCTGACAATGTAATCCCTTGTTTTCCCTTTAATGGGTGGGAAATCATCAAATGACCCCTCTCGCTGAGTGGAGCAGAAGGGAGTGTCAGACTATTACTGACTAAAACCCACCCGTGTTCCTTCCTTGCCCTTTATGTTCCGGGGCAGCGGTAACCCTTTCGGACAATCCCGCTGCCCCCAACCTGATCCCTGACAATGGAAATTCGTAGAAGACTCGGATTCATGGCCAACTCGTGGTTGGAAAGACTTGACAACAGTGCTGTGATACCTAAAACGTACTACAGCGTGACTGAGTTTTTATCAGAGAAAAGAATGGCCTGAATTGCTCTGGTTTGATGGATCTGGCCTAGTAGGCTTTTGGTTATACTTAAGTGTATGTTAATAATATAAATGTCGCATGGAAAATATGGCTGAGCTTTAATGTATTTTAAAACCTATTGTTTTACCCATATTTGCTAAATAAATGTCTAAAATATTGGTATGCAGCATTCATTAGACTGGAAGCCAACCCAATATAGTTGGGAAAAGGCTAGGCAGATGATGAAGATGTTGTTTGAACTGTCAAAATGAATTCGCTGCATTGTAAGTGTGTTATGCAATTACTCCACCGTATGGAAATCGCCTATCTTAATATTATTGTTATTTTAATTCAATGAGTCACAGTGAATTAAAGTTTGTCTGTCTCGTTCGTGAGAGCTTTCACACCAGATGGTCCACATTTGCGAGGAAGGGTTAATTTTAGTTCACAATTAGCTAGCTGTGTTCGCGTTCGGATTAAAGTTTTATCGATTTTGTCCTCGTGTTAACCCGAATAAACCGGACATAATGAGGTTGATTATGTCTAATTGTCATGCAACGGTCTTTGCTAAGCTTTTCGCATCGCTCTGAATAATTAATGGTTTCCTAGAACGTAAATCAAGTAAATATTTCATTAGATAGATTAATAATGTAGTAAAATCAAAATTAATCTGCCTAGCCTTTTCCCAACTACACACATCAAAAGTGTCTAGGGATCAACATATATTTTTGCAATAACTTTTCTCCTGATTGATATTAATTAAAATTTTCTTTAAGGATTCATCAAATAAAGTGTTTTCGTTTGTCACAGTAACGATAAACCAAGTCACCTTTGCATTAATAAAGAAATTTGCCATTTTCCTAATAAAGGGATTTTTGACATTTGAACCACTAACACAAAAGTTCGAAAAAAAGACTGAAATAACAGTTTTCTCTAAAATTTTATTGGGTAACTTAAACAATTAATAATCCGTGTTTCTACCGCGAACACTAACAACACAAGAACATCGGTTTGGCATACTCAAAATGAGTTCATCCAAATCACGCTGTGGAATGGCCGCCCATGTTCGTTGCAACAACAAAAAAAGGTCTTCTTGCGACTGGATACCCTCCATATTCGGCAGAGCTCTTCTCTGTAGCATATCCCATGCATGCTCAATCGGGTTCAAGTCTGGCGACTGAGCAGGCCAGGGCAGGACATTGATGTTAGCTGCGGCGAGAGTCTGTCTTACAACTCTTGCGGTGTGCGGTCGTGCATTATCATGCATTAACTGAAATAAGGGACCGATTTGCACTTGTAGAGGAACGATGACGTCTGATACAATCGTCTCAGCATAAATTTGAGCGTTGAGGTTGCCTCTGATCCAAATCAACTCAGTTCTTCCGCCGATCCAAATACCCGCCCATACCATGATGGTTCCACCACTATAAGGATGGACTTCCTGGCAGGATTTTAATCGCTGTTGGCGTCCAGGGGTTCTCCAGTGTCGTATACGTCTTGTATCCGGTCTCATACCAAAACGAGACTCATCAGAAAAGCACACGAAACGCCATTGTTCTTCTGCCCAATTTCTGTGTTCAAGAGCCCATTGATATCGAATCCTACGATTGTGCATTGCTATAGGTGGTACCCGTAGCGGTCTTCGGGAATGAAGGTTCACTTCATGCAAGCGGTTTCTGACTGTTTGGTCGCTAATTAAGTTCCCTGAAGAGTGATGAAGCCTCACGGCTAACATCATGGCGGTTATTGTTGGAGCTCTTCGAGTTAAGATTTGAATGTATCGGTCTTGTCTCCGTGTGGTGCAGCGATACCGTCCTCCATGGCGCTCAGCCACGGTACCAGTGCTTCGGTAACGTGTCCAAAGTCGACTGATAACACTCTGACTTGTATTCAGAGCTAAAGCCACAGTACGTTGCCGGGAACCAACTTCTATCATTCCCACGGCTCTGAGCATTTCTTCCCTGCTTAAATGACGTCGCCGCTCCATAATAACGTTGGTTTTAATCAGTAGTAGGGAAACAGTAGCACTAATAATGTCTTCAATGCGTTGTATGTTTTTATAGGGAAAATATTGACAGCTGATTTTCATCTTTTACTCGAATTTGATTCACAGTTCCTGATTCAAATTATGAAATGCACCAAAAAGGATCCATATAAATTTATAAAATCATAAATTTATTACAAAGCCACATCTCAATCTCAAGAAATCCGCATAAAAATGCTTGATCCCTAGACACTTTTGATGTGTGTATATTGGGGTCGACTTCCATTCTAACCGGGTGTAGCTGAATACCAGTATTTTACGTGGATCGACTGCCTATCTGACCTCCACAACACAGTTACTGGGTAATACGACATCCCCTGGTTGTTACTGGTTGTTAGGGAACTGTAAAGTTAATCAAATAACAGTAACTATTTCACTAGATAGATGAATAATTCAGTACCTATGTTCATTTTTATGGTATCCACCGCACGAACTGAACCCGCCTGGAAGGGTACGGTCCACTTCTCTCACTGAGAGCAAGCCTGAGAAGCAGGAATACAAATATCATTAAATGAAATTCCATATTTTATTTTGTGGTTGAAAACAAAAATGACATTGCTGATTATGTTCCCGTTCGCAAAATACGAGCATTGACGTGGTGTTGCGGACACCAGCCCGTATTACCTATTACTAATTCTGTTGGTTTTTTATGGTCAATGATAGGAAGCGTTATGTTACCATAACATATCGTCATTTGAAGTATTTTTGCAGCGTGGGTCTCACAAAGTAAACCGACGCAACGACCTATCGAAGGAATCCGCTAGATGTTGGAGGACCAGTCGTTGTGACGATTCCAGGGAGAGACCTATGCCAGTTTTCTCCAGCAGTGTCCTCTGTTTGACATAGGTGCCGAAAGATACTTGAGGGAGCCCAAGCATTTTCCGTTGAATATAACTGGACCATGGCCCCGATTCTGTTGTTCACAAACTAAATTAAATTTAAGTTCAGTGCATCTTTTTCTTTCTATTTCATTATGAAAAGGACAGAAGATAAATATTAGTTTAGTCCTGTCAAATTAGATAATCCATAGACAAGTTTAGAAGGGATTAAAAATTGGCTACTAAAAATACGTCAATTTACGTCAGGCGCTGACTAATTTGACAGGACTAAACTAATATTTATCTTCTGTCCTTTTCATAATGAAATAGAAAGAAAAACATGCACTGAACTTGAATTTAGTTTAGTTTGTGAACAACAGAATCGGGCCAATATGCCTTTTCGTATGAATAACGGTGATGATGTCACTTTTTCTCAGCGTTACTTCATATCTCATTTGATTGCAGGTGTGATCGTGAAAGGTCGCGATGGGCGCGCCGGGCGTCTCGGACGAGTACTCGCCGCCGCGTCTTTCGCGGCTGCTGCACGCCTTGCCGCATATCAACGTGACGTTACATCGCGTTAATGACACCTTCGCGCCGAACTCGCCTGTTTATCTGGAGGTAAGGTTACGGAACTTTTCTGTAAATAATCTAGAAAATAACTACCACTATGAGATTTTTATGTAGGTATTTACTAAATCCCTTAAAAACGCTGATCCCCCTTTAGGGGATGAATTTTCAAAAACCCTTCCTTAGTGCTCATTTCACCTTCCTAACTTCCTTATAAATTTCATAATTCTACGAGTACTGCTTAGATGTCACACAGCACTATGTTGAAATTGGAACCTTTTAAGCTTCGTACAGGTTTTTGTTCTGTGCTTGTCTCAAATAAATACTTTTTCATTGATCTTCCCGTCGTATTCAGTTCTGTTAAAAACAAAATTGCTAATAGCCTTGCTTCTACCATGCCGGTTGAAAAAATAGACTCTGAAAATAGAGGGAGGAACAAAAATAGCGAAACAGCTTCAAAGAATATACACCCACTTATTACCAATAATGGCGTGTGCCACGTTCAGAACAGTCTCGTTACGACAAAAGATCACTATCTACATTAAAGAGCAGGTACACATCCCTATTCCACTCCACTTGCTCAACAAATCATGTCCCGGAACTGTATACTTGCTCAACACGAGACGTTTGTCAACATAACATGACACTTCATTACGGTTTGTTTGTGCCCTCAGCACTAGCTCACTCCTGAGGGCACAAACAAACCGTTCATTATTGAAGTTTACTATACTTGGCACGACTGTTTAACACTTTCCGGCGCGGTCCTTTATTAGGGAAAGATAGTAGAATTTTTCATACAAAAAAACACAATACTGTCACAACCGTACCGACAATATCACGGAAAATTAAATCGTTTACCTAGACAGGTAGACGGCTATGACCGTGTTCATATAGAGCGTTGTGGATGAAATCTGTTTATGTTTGTGTATGGCACACATTGAGAGCACGTACGCCACTTGTTTTTTACAGTAAATCAACGTGAACTTATTGCTTAAAGCTTAGTCATATACAATAAATAAATCAATTTCACACTGCGGCAGCCGTGTTTAACGTAAAGCAAGTACCAAATTAAACGGGTGTCACCGTACTGTCATTCCATGAACTTTTAAAATACGGTTACATCATTTACCGCGCCGGAAGGTGTTAAGTTTAGTTTGGATAGAGCCAACTACTAAGCAAATAACCAAATAAATTTTACACTGCGGTAGCCGTGTTTGACGCAGAGAAAGTACCAAATTATACGGCTGTCGCCGTACTGTCATTCCATTAACTTTTAAAATACGGTTACGGCCGTTACCGCGCCGGAAGGTATAGGTGAATGGGAAGTGGTAGACTGCGAAATTCAAATTTTCTTACGTTTTTTGCAATTTGCAGGTCAGTGTCAATCTTGTTCAAAATTTGATTCGCGACTATAACAGGTACGTATTTACATAGTTATAATCATAAGAAACATTCATACATCTTTATAAGTGAGATTTGTACCATAAACACTTTTCCCTAGGAAATTTCTTCTTGTGGTACAAATCTAACTTAGGAAGATGTATTAATGATTCTAATGACTATAATTCTGTGAATAAGTACCTGTTATAGTCCGAATCATATTTTTATCAAGATACAACCTGACACTGACCTGCTAATTGCAAAAAACGTAAGAAAATTTGAATTTCGCGGTAATCACTGCGCAATCACCTTAAGTTTAGTTTTTAGTTTAGATAGAGCCAACTATACCTATAATAATAGATGCATACCTACGTACATTTTTTTTGTGTATGTGAAATCATCAAATGGCCGAGTCCCGCTCTGGGTGGAGCAGAAGGGAGTGTCAAACTCTTACTGACAAAAAAACGGAACCCTTATAAGATCACTTTATTGCCCGCCTGTCTGGCCGTCTGTCAATACTCTTTTTCTCAGGAACGCGTGGAGTTATCAAGTTGAAATTATTATCAAATACTCAGGGCTGCAATCACTTGAAGCAGTGAAAAAATCAAACCGCCGTTCCGTTTATGCAGCATATTTTGACACTCGTAAGGGAATCAAAACTTATAGGTTACTTACTTCCCGTTGACCTAGAATAGTAAAATTTGGCAAGTAGCAATGACATGTAGCACAAAGTAAAGGAAAACATCGGAAAACCGTAAAGTACGTCACCCTCGGTGTGTGAGTTCAACTCGCACTTGACCGGTTTTTTGTCACTTTATCTTCTTTTAAACCGCATTGCTGAATACAGACGCAATGTTATGTATTTGCAAATAGCGACTATTCGTGTTTTTTAAAGCCTGTCTAACATGATTTTCTGTATTTTTTCAGAGCTTGGGAATCCTTGGCTCGATACCAGGTGCATGGCTGATCCTGACGCTGACCGTCCTGCTCATATACCTGCTAACAAGATGCTGTGACAGAAAGCAACGGCCGCCGAGAAGTATCACCGCTTTGAAGGTGAGAAACGTACATCGGAAAAGTTACTATTATTTATGTCATGTGACATCTACCAACCCGCACTGGGCCCGCGTGGTAGATTACGGCCCACTCCCTCTCACAGAGAGGAGGCCTGCGGCCCAGCAGTGGGTACATTATAGGCTGAATATGTTATGTTATGTAGGAACCTTGCCGTTGGCCCACCCGCCAGATCCCAAACTAAAATGTGCCTGTAATTTAGGTAAATAATAGCCAACGACTATACCAGTCGCTCCATGTAAAATAGTGGTCAAAATCAAAATCAAAATATTTTATTTCACACTAGCGACCCGCCCCGGCTTCGCACGGGTGCAATGCTGATACTAAATACACTACATATAAACCTCCCTCTTCAATCACTCTATCTATAAAAAAACCGCATCAAAATCCGTTGCGTAGTTTTAAAGATTTAAGCATTCAAAGGGACAGAGAAAGCGACTTTGTTTTATACTATGTAGTGATAAGCCTACATGGGCACTTATGAAACATCAGAAGCTAGGTGCACGGTTCCAATTGGTCGTTTTCTATGGAGAAGAACCGGCAAGAAACTCCACTGTTACTCTTTTAAAAATAATTGGATTTTAGAATGTTTTTAAATCACAGTAGGTATGGGAGGACAGTAGGCCTGTCAACTAGTACCAGGAATTTTGTGCAAAAGGGACAACAAAACTTAAGTGTAACAGCTAAATCTTATTACTAAGGAAGCTTTATTTTCTTTGCAAATTACTTACGGAGAACTTTCATCATTTTAGCCTTTTCCAAGCGTCCTATTGTAGGAATCCGGAGTTCCTTAATTGCATAATTAGTGTTGTATTAATTAGCGTGCACATGGTAATTTCCTCCATTCATGATCTGTTGTTACGGCGTTAATTAAGCAAGGCCTACGCGTAAGTGATTCATCCATTCATCTTTTTACTTCCATCATTAGGAAGGTATAGTAATGAAATGAAAGTGTTTATTCTGTAAGTAGCATGTCGAAATCATTTTTCCACGTCATATTATAAGAAAATAAGCTAGGTGGCTTTGAAACTCAAGGGTCAAAGTCTCTATAAAGTCCAGACATAATCTTGGTCAGATTATGTGAATACAATGTAGATTTTATTGCCTTTGATGTAGTTTTGAGGAAGGAACCACACAGATTTGAATGGACAAGTCTTGTCAGTGCAAGCATTTGTCAGTAATCGTGTAGTTCAATTTAGAACTCAACGAACAATACCAATGAAAGGATATTTGGGTAGGCCGCATAATATAGTACTCAAAATAGCCACACGTCAGTAGAAACACCTTGATCTTGAGCTGGTCTAGCACAGTACGGAGTTTCAATAAAATGAGACCAGCTTATATTAGTTTTGTTACCACTGACGTGCGGCCTATTGTATGTACTATTGAGTTTTGCCCATAACAGATACTAACTTATAAATATTTTTGTTTTTATTGAGTTTGGAAATTAAATAGCCTTTGTCATGTTATACTTCGATTTTGACGTAACCTTTTCGTAGTTAAATCTATTATTCATTGTTTACTGACACCAACACAAATGTCCTTCAGAATAAGTGAACAGTTAATTATAGCTTCATGTATTTTTAATGAAATAAATCCGGTTCTAGAATTCATGGTTTGTTGATGACCAGCAACCTAGTTGCGTACACACTCTTTCAATTACATCAGTCTGAAACCTTTTGAAGAATATTGCTAATCCATTGCTTCATATGTCCGAAAAATTTGTCTGCTCAACAACGTAAATAACGCAATGAATGTTGTTGAACTGTCAAAATGAAAGCTATTGCTACTGTTAGAACGGGTCTGCACTAAATCCGGTCCGAATCCGAGAAATGCCGGTCCAAAGTGACCATAGTCCTATTTGTATGAGGGGTTGCGCACTAGATCCGAACTCTATCCGTCCGAATTTAGAATATTCCCGATTCGGATTGAAGTCAGATCTTTGATTCGGATTCCGTCCCTTCGTGTACAGTCAACAGCAAAAGTAGATGAAAATCAGAAATTCAATACTAATGAACGGAGTTCGAGTCAGAATTGTGTGGCGTCGAAGTGTCGTTATGTGATTGTACATTATACCAAACATTTACTACTTCGTCGCCACACATTTCTGACGCGAACTCCGTTCATTAATTAGTATTGAATTTCTGATTTTAATCATCTACTTTTGCTGTTGACTGTACGAGTCCGACTCGCACTTGGCCGGTTTTTTAGCAGGCGCTCTGTTATTTTTCGCAGATCTTTTATCGCATGAGCAAATGCGGTCTTACATTTAGAAGTCCCAATTTATGCGCATAAAATCTTTTACTTACCTACATTGCGTTTGTATACTCACGTTAAGTTTTTAATATATCATGTGATTTACCCTACAGGCCCAAAGTCTGCCTGTCTCAATATTAACACATCTCAGAGCTATTTCTCGACAAGGAATGATAAACTCATCATGTTCGCCCCGAGGGTATCGTCGCTCTATAAATAGTCTGCAAACACAATCAAAATAATTCTCACAGAGAACTTCAACACGTGTTAGAGGCAAGTGTTCAAACGATCAGATGTTTTGTTTATGTTTTTAATATTAAAAACCGTTACCAACCAATGATAGGAATTAATAGGACACTGAACTTTGGATTGCTTTGATCTCCTGTTTAGAGATAGCGTAAATATTTTTTTGAAGGTCTTATTAAGTCTAAGTTTATTAGAAGCGCGTTGATTCTTCTGGAATTAATTGGAGATCAAAGAGGTTTAGGAAATATCAAACGGCATAGGCTATTCGTAGCTTTAAATTGACGTAGAATACGTTAGATGAGGCTAATGAGGAAGCCAATGGTAAAGCAATTTCTCGTTAGACAGAAATGATGAAATTGCGGCACTTTTTACGCGCCTTTCAGCTCACAACGGTGTTTCTGTGCGTGAGAACTAGACGTTGTGCGTGTAGACTAACGTCTAACTGCTCATCATTGATACTATCTCTGTCGGACACGAAGCCAGGTGAGACAGCGTGCTTTTTGCTCATGACCACCAGTGAGTTCGAGCTCGCGACTAGTTCCATCTTAAAGTACCGAGTTCTCAATGCCAAAGTTTCTTACAGAGACGTTTTGCTGGGAAGTTTGTTTTGCCACTTGTACATATCCAGCTGACTCACTAGGAAGTGGTACAAAAGACAGCCAAAAACGAACCTCAGAAACTGTTGACGTTCAAATATCTCCACAAAATGTTTGCTGATTTTTTATTGACCTCTAAACTTGTTCCGCAGATAACGCTCATGATCCTATCGGTACTATGCTGCGGCGCGATCGGCGTGGGCCTCTTCGGGAACGATGACCTGCACAACGCCATGCTGCAGAGTATCCAGGCGGGAAACCAGCTGGCAGCACTCGTCAACACTGTTAAGAACCAGGTAAGTGTTCCAAGCAGAAATAGTAGTTGGTCTTGTCACAAAATTACATTCAACAATTTCAACCTAAAGGCTCAGTGGTGGTGAGCGTTCAAGTATTACGTAACGCAATTTTTGAAGATTTTAGGGCCTCCCTCCCCCCAATGTAACGCACCGTAACGTTTTTCTAGAAAATAAAAGTAACGTACAATACAATCCAGGGATTCCCGGTAAAACATAAACGAAAAGGGTTGCTGATTTGGAAGATTCTAATTCCCTAGTAAAAACTAGGACTTATTAAAATAAAAAAATGTTACGTAACGCGTCGTTTAAATACTCCCCCTACCGCCCTTGTAACGTTTTACAAGACCCCCCCCCCCCTCTTCCCCCACATTGCGTTACGTAATACTTGAACGCTCCCTCATTTGCAGTCAAAGTGATCTCTGCGCTGCCACTTACGACGCCGTGGAATTGTGGAAGTGGCGAAGTTTGGGCCAACAAGATCTAAAATGCTATCGTACCAGCGACACGAAGACGAACATAAAAGCTTGTTTCTCTCTCAAATCAAATACAAAAACATCACTTTCTCATGCTTTTCTGTCAACTTTAAACGATTGAAAGAAATTTAACGAAAATATTAAGCTCTGATTTGTGGTTAACCAGCCAAAAACACAGGTTTAGGCTGCAAGTAAACGTAGCATTGTCCAGAAAATAAATAGCCTCTCCGATTTCGTTTAGTTAACGCAACATCTTTGTATGGTTCCTTTCACTTAAAAAATCCAAAGATATATTGTACGAAAGATAATATGCCTAAAAAAGGGTGACTAATGAGATTTATTGATGAAGAAAACTTCCAGCGCCGACCCCAAATAACTTGGGATAAGAGCAAGAGGTTGATCAAGATTTCTTTTCACTTCCAGTCAAGCATCCTAGAAGAAGCGATGGGTTCTCGGGCGCGTGCTCCTTTGGCCCGATTAGCGGATGCGCTGGACGCGCCTGTAGCCAATCAGACGGCGCTGGGCACCTTACTGCGAGCGCTGTCAGCGCTTCGGAATAATGCCAGCGCTGCTGCTTCAGCCGCTGACAATCTACGACGTCCGCTGGCTGCGCTGAATCTTGATGCTTTCATGAAGGTTAGTAGCTTATTCTATTTAAAGGAGGATTCGTAAAAGGGACGGACTTGTGTGATATTTTGTCGTTCTAAGCCGATGTGTGCCACTATTTAATTTAAAAGTTTTTACTCAAAAATTTTCTTTGATCTTATTTAAATTCATGACTTAATTCTGTTCTTGCCTGGATGAGATTGAAGTTAAACGTTTAAAATATTACCCTCCGGGACTATCTGGGACAGTCTTGAAAAAAATGTCGAAATCCCCGAAAAAGGGTTTCATCCGTTTTCATGATTTCATTGTAAAATGGGATGAAAACTTAAAAGTCAGTTATATTAGTTCAAATCCATGTTCCATTTGACGTTCTGTTTACGGCTTTTGCTGATGGCACCATTTATATGCATGGTATCGCGTACGATGTCCCATTGCGTTTGGCCTTTGGTACAAGGTTGTCAAATGTCCTACTTATCTTTTTCCAGCGTGCGTGGGTGTGGGAGGCGGCGCGCTGGGCGGGCGGCATGGCGGGCTGGTGCTGCGGCGGCGCGGTGTGCGTCGCCTTGCTGGCAGCCGCTGCGCGACGCTCGCGACGTGCTCTCCTTCTGCTCTGTGTTAGTATACAATTCTATAGTAAAAGTTCGCAGTGCTGCACGTCCCTACCATATTTCAAGTTAAACAAATATCAACTTTATTTCAATGAGTATTAAGTTGATTTCAGAGTGACTATCCCAAAGTTATAAAAATGTTTGAAGTTGTAACGTAAACTGAACTTTATTGCGTAGGAATTAAAGTTATTTTTCCATTAATTCATATTTATTTACATTGTTGGCAAATAAAACGCGAATGCATATTTATATCTGTATTGCGAATCCTTTGGACACTGTGACTGTGACGAAAATACTTGGTATAAAATTATTATTTATTTAGAAACCTCGTGACATAGGTAATAACGGGTGTAAAAAGACGCATAACGAAGCTGAAAGTCTTTAATAGATTTTCAACTTTATCGCTAAAACATAAGGTTCAAAATTGATTGGGAAAATTTGATAGTTTGGGGTAGCTTGATGTGCTGGCGTCTGTACAAAATGAGGAGATAATGGTATGTGATGGGTCATTTTAAACCCTGTTTACAGACAATATCACAACTCTGATCATAATATTAAGCGTATACTTTCACAGTACTGACCGTTATCGCGATGTGTTAAAAATTACTACGAGTATAACGGTGTACCATACTGCTATAAATTGTATAATATTTTTCACTTCTCATGCTCTAAAAGTTAGTTTTTATGTTGTGCATATGCGACCTTTTTATGCTCTTGTGCATAAATCAGGCCCAACAACAGATTGTATCGTTATTTTATTTCATTTGCTTTAATTTATATTACTTCCGTTTCTATCATTAATTTAATAAAACTATAAAAAAATAGTTATCATTTATTTTATAAAAACGCAAAGAAACGTTTTTATGACTTGGCACACTTTGAAAATAAAAAATAAATACCTAAACTTAAAAAAGTTTCGTGGCGGGAATTAGCTATTCTCTTATTCAATTTTGCAACATTTTTGAACAGTGAAAATACTGTTATACTTTATTGCCTTTTCATGTACTCGCAATCGAAGTCAAAAGCAGAGTGTATAAGCGCTTCTTTTATGCCCTAGTCGTACAATGTAGTATCGCGTGCAACAGGTGGGCGCCCTGGGCGCGCTGGTGGTGTGCTGGCTGGCGGGCGCGCTGCTGGCGGCCGGCGCCGTGGCCGCGGCCGACGCCTGCCAGGAGCCCGCCGCCGCGCTGGCGCTGCACGCGCCGCACAACCTGCCCATCGACGTGAGTCATGTGTGCTCGAACAGTATGTCATGAAAGTGGAAAGCCGGCCTAATAGGCTTGTCTGACTGAAAAAAATCTAATTAGACCGACAGTTAGATCATCAAAAAATATTTGACCCGTATTTTTTGTTTTGTTACGTAAACCAAAATTGACGAAGATACGACGCTTTTAAAATTCTCAATACGTCACACCTTGGTATAATTTTTAGTGCGTTCTGACGTCACGAGCTGGGACTCCCGAGTTTTGATGCGTTTTATCTTTGTCAATATTCATTGATTTACAAAACCAAAAAATACGTTTACATTATTTTCCAATACTCTAACTGACGGACTAAACAGATTTTCAATTTATTGATGGTGGAAACTAGCCTTTTCACAACCATACGACAAGTTATCGTATCGAAAATTACACATTTCAATAACCTGCCTATCGATTCTGTAAAAATCTCACCGTGATAACATAGGTGAAGTGAGCGTGAAGTGAATTATCAATGGAGGCAATCCCTAACATCCTGGAATGACAGCTCACTTCACCTTAGTTTTCACGGTGAGATTTATACAGAATAGCACTGCTGATTTGCCTTGACCCCGACAGCAAACAGCAGACAGGAAGAATAGTGGTCGTCTATTTGATTTAAACTGACAAAATTTTCGGGTTTTGGACTTGTGAACAGCGTTTAGAGGACTCATACGATAACATTGATTGATGTTCGATACGGTACGGAAGCGTATCGAATAGTTGTGAGTCAGTAAAAGTCTGACACGCCCTCCCGTTCCGCCCAGAGCAGGAGAAGTTATTTGATACTTCCCAACCTCAAAAAAAAAACAAAAAAAAAAATTACTTGTGCCTATGCAGGTTACATTTTGTCGTTATCACTTGCTAAAGGGAATTAGTTAGTAACTCATTCATCTGTATTAATGATAGTTTCAACCTTATTTTTCACCACTTTTTGCAAAGTTTGAAGAACATTGTCAATTTGTAATTGAAAAATTATCAACGATATTTGAGGTTATAAAATTAACCTCAATTATTGTCAAATGAAAAACATCTGTATGGTGATTTAAAATTAGAATTTCGGGTTCAAGTATACAAATAATCAAATCAAAGCACTCAGTTTGTAAGTAGCATTACATATCGAGAGTATTATTATAATTATCTGTGATATCACTATTCACAGGTACGATTTCCGATCCCATTTGTTTACATTTTTATCAGATACTTTTGGAACAGACCATGCTTATACTTATTACAATATATAAAGCTAGTTATCCCTCGATGCATAATATCACAAATCGTGAAGATAACCAGTTGGTGGCGCGTCCGTGGGGATGGATCGGTTCGTGGTGCTGGCTCGCGCTGGCTTCTACAAATTGGCTTGGGCCGGCGTTACTCATTACGTCATGCGACATAGGAAGCGACCTCTGTGTTCAATCCCTCAAACTATACTCAAAACTTACAACATTCAGCACCTATAGTAAAAGTGCGCAGTGCTACACACGATTACCCTATTTCAAGTTAAACAAATATCAACTTTATTTCAATGATTATTAAGTTGATTTCAGAGTGACTAGCACTATTGAAAAAGTTTTAAAAATGTTTTAAGTTGTAGCGAAAACTGAACTTTATTGTGTAGGAATTAAAATTATTTTTCCATTAATTCATATTTGTTTACATTTTTTGGCAAATAAATTGCGAACGTAGATTATTCATTCTTTTTTTATCTTCCGCATTAAATTGTCTCAAATATTATTTTTGCTCTCTTTTTGGAGAGAACCGCTCGCAGACCACGTTATCATTTTTGAAACCTAACAAAATCCTGTATTTTACAATATCATTTGTTTTTTTTTTATTTTTTTAAAGCATCGTTATTGATATTTGACAGATGGTGCACTACTACTTGTCATGTAAGGTGTCTCGTGAGAACGTGCTGACGGCCGAGCTTAGGAACGCGCAGCGTGCTGTGGTGGCCGTGAGGCAAGCCTTAGCGGTGCTGGCTCGCGGGGCGCCGCAACTGTTCAACGACCCTGGTAAGACCACACTTTTGTAAGGTCACCATTCAAAATCAAAATATTTTATTTCACTAAAAGCGCCTTCACACTAGCGTTTGTCCAGCGAAGGCGTTCGATAAACGTATGCGCAGCGCAGACTCCGCGACTACGCGGCGCAGGCGTCGCGTTTTCGCGTCTATGTTCTATTCTATGTTCTATGTTATGGGTTTGGTTTCCGCACTTAGTCCTTCAGTTGGACCATTGTGCGTGGGCCATGGCGGCCGTCGGTGGTTATTCCAACCAGCCCACCTCCCTCCAGAAGCTGATTAGATCTCCTGGTTTGTTTAGAACATCTGTGTACGATCTGGGTGTCCCGAGGGTTTCTGATCTAATCTGGGTGACGCCTGTGCACTCAAAGAGCACATGCGCAACAGTTTCATCAGCCTCCATGCATGCTCTGCACAGGGGACTGTCCGTTATTCCTATGGTGTGGAAGTGTTTATTTAGCGAGCAGTGTCCCGTGATGGTCCCCGTCACCAGGCGCAAGCCTTTCCTGTCTAGTCGCAATAAGCGCCTGGTTAGCCTGCCATCTAATGATGGCTTCCTTGGATTGCCTGCAGCCTGGTGACGACGTCCACCAACTTTCTGCTTGTGTATGGGTGTGCTCCTGTAGCCACTTGCGTAGTTGGTTGAAGGGGATGGGCGCGACAGGTTCTGGTCCACAAACTGACGTATTGGATGCCCTTCTGGCCAGTTCGTCAGCTGCGTCGTTACCTAGCGATTCACTGTGTCCTTTTATCCATTGTAGCGTCACTATATTGCGGTTCAAAACAGTTACCTGTTCAAGCGCATTGTGACATTCTAGTATTAGTTTCGATGTGATGCATTCCTTCCCTAGAGATTGAAGGACTGAGGCGCTGTCAGAGAGTATGCGAATACGGGCATCCGTAACTCTCCTGGCTGCTATGGCATAAGCCGCTTGTATTATGTCCACACACTCCGCTTGGTAGACAGTGTTGAGCATACCCAAGCGGTCTGGATATTTTTATGTTGAGGTCGTGTGAGAAGACTCCGACTCCAGTTCCGCAGTCGGTCTTTGAACTATCAGTGTAAATTCTCAGTTCCTTCGGGCCTGAGTAGGCTCACTGCTCCTCTTTAAGCACTATATTGTAATGCTTTTGAGAGCAGTATTGTTTCGGGGCCTTGTCGCAGGGTGATGCCATCATTGGCTGCCATTTGATCTCATCTTCTTTTAGACGTATGTGTTTGACCCTAGAATCTCTGCTTAGGGTACCTGATATATGGAGCCTAAAGGCAGCCAGGACGGCCTGTTCCCGCACTATGAGGTGTAGGGGCGGCAGTCCAAGCATAGCCAGGGCAGCAGTGGGTGTAGTTCTCATGCAGCTAGTGATTGCGACACACGCGAACCGCTGCAGTTTTTCGAGATCTCTCTGGGCCGTGCTCAGGTCTGTTCTGAGCTACCAGACTAGTGAGCCGTATGTAATGATTGGTCGGATGACTGTGGTGTATAGCCAGTGAGTGACCTTGGGGCTAATCCCCCAATTCTTGCCAAGCATACGCTTGCATTGCCACAGGAATATGCTGGCTTTCGTAGTAATGTAGTTGATGTTTTGACCAATTCAGCTGTTTGTCCAAGAATATGCCCAGGTATTTGGTTTCAGTTGATAGGCTTAGGGTTGTACCAAGGAAACTTAGTAGTTTTAGTGTTGTATTTTCCTCTTTTTTGTGAAGAGAACGAAATCGGTTTTCATGGGGTTCACAGCTAATAGTTGATGTTTCCACACCAATCCTCTATTATTTTTAGGGCCTGGCGCATGGCAGGTTGCACAGAGTGTTTTCGTGGGTGCCATTTATTATTACGGTATAGTCGTCGGCGTAGCCTACGGTAAAGTAACCTTTGTCGTTCAGTTCTTTAATCAGACTGTCTACGACCAGGTTCCATAGAAGCGGCGACACCCCCTTGCGGGCAGCCCTTCGCCACGATGGCCCTTGTGGTGTCGTTTACGGTTACTTGTACCGCCCTCTGTTTGAGCATGTTGGTGATCCAGCCGCTCAGGGGTGGGTCTATATTGTGTCTGTCTAGGGCCGTGCTAATGCTTTTGAAGGTGGTTTTATCAAAGGCGCCCTCAATGTCAATGAAGACGGCCAGTGCTGAGCATTTGTGATCCACATTCAATTTTGGATACCACGCTATGCAGTGCGGAATACGTTGATTTGCCTGTGGAGTACGCATGCGGTTGTTTGTGGAGTGGCATTGGTCGTAGAGGCCCGTCTCGGATGTATCGATCACAGAGCCTCTCTAGGGTATTTAGTAGAAAGGATGTGAGGCTTATGGGTTTGTACGCCTTGGGTTGTGTGTAGTCGGCTTTGCCCGGTTTGGGTATAAAGATAACTTTCACTTCGCGCCAGGCTAGGGGTATATAATTATCTGAGTGCTATGCAGGCCCGACAGATTTCTACCAGGCATGGTGTTATATGGTCAACCCCCCATTGTAGCAGGGCTGGGATGCTGCGGACTTATAAGGCTGGAAGGTGTTGATAGCCCACTTTACTTGGTCTTCTGTTACTAGACTGTGGGCACTGCACCAGTCCCGCTCCGTTGGGGTCCTATCGGGCACAACTTCCCAGGTCCTGTCCTCTAGGAGTTTGCAGTCTGGGAAGTGAGTCTCGAGTAGTACCTTGCTGGTTTCATGGTCCGTTAGTGTGTATGTGTTGTAAGATTTTTTCAGCGCGCCAAGAGTTCGGTCCTGAGCTGTTGATAGGATTTTTCTTACTCTTGCGGCTTCATTATTGGTCTCGATGGATTCACAGAATTTCCGCCATGCTGTCCTTTTGGCGGTTCTGATTTGCTTTTTGTATGTGTATTGAGTCTCTTTGTATAACTCCCAGTCTTCCGGGAGTCTGGTGTTTTTGGCTTTGTTGAATTGCTTCCGTAGTGTATTTCTGAGTTTACCAAGTTCGGCGTTCCACCAGGGATTTCTCTCACTGTTGGTTCGTGGTGCCCTTAGCTTGCAGCATGCATGGTATGCTTCGGTTAGGTATTCCGATAGCTTTGTTACAGTATATTCAAGTTGTCCGGATTCTCTTATGTTTGTTTGTGTTAGGTGCCTAGCTAGCATGCGTCGCGCACCTGCGGCGGATTTACCCTTGCACTGACGCCGCGACAACTACGCATACGTTTATCGAACGCCTACGCTGGACAAACGTTAGTGTGAAGGCGGTCATGGTTGCTTGGCTAGAGCCTACGGCTACTACGGCTTGGTCCAGTAGCGAGCAGGCGGTGTGCAAGTGAGAGGGGTGTGTCCGCAGGGCTGCAGCCGGCGCTGGGCGCGCTGGGCGCGGGCACGGGCGAGGCCGAGCGCGCGCTGGTGGCGCTGAGCGGCGCGCTGGAGTGCCGCATGGCGCGCGCCTACTTCGTGGCCGCCGCACGCGCCGCCTGCGACGCGGGCCTGCAGGTAGGCCGCGCCGCACACCCTGGCCCTCATGCCACTACATTTTCCACAACCGTTTCAGTCCTCTGTCGGCTGTGTGTTTTTGACACATTTGCCATACAAAATGAGTCATAAACACAATCGACAGGCCTATCGCCTGTCGCCCTACAGTCCATTCACTATTTTATTTATGACAGCAGCAACCTGAAAGCAACTCTATTGTAACGAGCATAAAGATCATTGTTATTTTAATAGACTTGTCAGTGGCTGCAACCTAACAGAAACCTTAATTCAAAGAGAATAAAGATCACAATGATATTGACAGTTATACAAAATCAGAGGTAAAATAACTGTGAACGGTCTATTATCTAACCATTTGCAAGGCAGGTGATATGCAGAGCACGTTAAAGTAACAGTTAATAAGTAGTTGCTCCACACAAGGTATAAAATCGTTTGGCACTCCACTTTTTTCTTATCTATCTGATAGTAGCTGACCCTGCGAACTTCGTACCGGTACGTAAAATTAATAAATGTGACAAAATGAGTTATCTTTATTTTTTTTTCTGAAATTTACCAAAGTTTTAATAGTTATTCTTCTATTCGGGGCGGAGGCAAATCCAATAAATCAAAAATCATAAGAAGGGGTCTAGCCGTTCTTGAGTTATACATGGTGTAACTAACCCAACTAGATTCATTTATATAGATTTATTACTAAGTAAGCTAATAAGTATTGCAATGTACCCTGTAGTAGACCTGCATTGTGCTGGTCCTAATCCATTGCAGCACTTAGTACGAATTAAATTCTGATACAAGTAACACTCAGAATCAGATTACATAAAAACATTACTAAGCACGTGCTTTGGCTTAGATTTCTTCCCCGTCGCTATAGTATATTTACCTCACGTAGCGACGCGCATTTTACTTGTGGTTACCAAGTGTACAAACGCTGTGAATGTGTGTGTAAACGCAGGAGCTCTCAGTACCATCCGAGACAATGGCGAAGTCGGAAGTGTGTGTGCGTGTGTGTTATCTGCTGACGCTACTCGTTTTCATGCACACATTCACAGCGTGTTTCTACATTTGGTTAACATAAGTAAAGCGCGCGTCGCTTTGCGAGATAAAAGTATTGTACCTTACACTGTGTGTGTTTGATGTACAGACACCAGCACATCAAGCTACTACAATCTGTCAAATTCCTTTAATAGCTTTTCAACTTTATCGCTAAAGTATAAGGTTCAAAGTTGACTGGGAAAATTAGAAAGTTTCGGGTAGGTTGATGTGCTGGCGTTTGTACGTTCTAAGTAATTACTATTATTAATCTCGGCCTCAGTCTTTATTCCGAATTTGGGTTTAGTTCGAAACTGAGAATGATTCTTCAAACAGCGCCAAATCATAACCGAGCCTTGTGATTTTCTAAACTATAATTAAAACCACATTCTTTCAGGCGTTATCACTCCAGCTGTTAGCGGCTGTCGCAGCCGGCTTCCTCTTCACAGCCATAGTGCTAGTTGATTCACACGCCTGGATATACATTAACACCAAGTAAGTGAAATTATACAATTTTTTTTTTCATTAGCTTCTCATCTCGGCTGGTGGTGGGCTTACTTCGGCAAGGATAGTATAGGAACTTTTGATTTTATATTTGCTGAAAATTTGTGTTAACGAACGCTATTTTCTAACACTTATCGTGCGTCTGCCTGCGTACGGTGTTCATTTGTGAACACGATGTTTCTTTGTATGAGAAAGGACATCATTCATTTCGTACCCAAAAATTAAAGAGCCGGCCAGAAAAAAAAAGTGTTTTCTCATGGGAAATGACCTCTTGAGCATTTTTTACTATTACAACGAAAGTCTATCATTAACCGCCCGGCTGCTATTTGAGATTGAAAATGCCAAAATGCATATTTTTATAAAAGTTTATAGTTAAAACATGTTCAGGATTTTAAATTCAATTAAAAGTTGGTATTTTTTAAATGTTAGGTTTAAAACACTTGTTTAAAACAATTTTTGGCATTTTCAATCTCAAATAGCAGCCGGGGTGTTAATTGTAGACTTTCGATGTAATAGTAATAATGCTCAATATGTTATTTGCCTTAAGAAAATGGATTTTTTTTTCTGGCCGGCACTTTATTTTTTGGGTATAAAATCTTCGACACTTGAATGATGTCTTTTCAAAGAGAACTGGCCTTTCGCCATCGCGATCGGTATCACTAATATTCATCACATGATTAACCGGGTCCAGACCCAGCAAAACAACTCAAGCCTTAACAGTAATAAGAGTTACTAACCTAACCTTACTACAGTTTTCCAAGGAAAAGTTTGCACTTCGGAAACCATCGTCTATCGTTGGAAATACAAATGCGAGATGATACGATCAAAATCTAATATGGATCTGTTAGAACCATGGTTACAAAATAATATTATAAGAACTGTACGCACTTCCAAAAAAAAGAAAAACAAAACTTTTGAGTCATAAATGACGATCTGTGGTCGAGTTAGGTAACCCGACAGATACATAATTTCATATAAACGTGCAATAATTGGTCACTACTACAAAGCGCGGCATTAAAAAACTTAGAAGCATTGCCTGCGTTACACGGCGGCACGTCCTTCGTGCAAATTCGGAAACACGAATATTATCGAAGCGCATACTTTTTCTGGTTTACCTGTAACTGGCTTTCCACCACGTCACGAGCTACTCTCGTAGTCTCGTCGAGTGTGCCTCGCACCGCGATATCCCTCTGCACCACAACCGGCCACGTAGGCACGGTGGCTTACCCCGTGGCGCTGCCCGCAGGCGCGGCGGCGGCGGTGAGGAACAGGCGCCCTTCCTGTCGTCGGGCGGCTCGAGCCAGGCGTCGCGCACGCTGCCGCGGCCCGCGCCCTACAACAATGGAAAGCCGCCCAGCTACGGCGCCGCCGTGCAGCTCATGGACCTGGAGCGACCCAGGTGATGCGACATCTGCTGTGGTTCGCGCCGACTGGGGTGCTGACAGCGGCCATTGGACTTTTGTCTTCGTAGGAATCTGAATGGCAAATCGTGTAATGTCAACCAGAAAGCAAGCCATGCGCGACGTAAGCGAAACGTAAATTGGAACGAATTTGAAAGTGAAAATAAAACTGATACACAAGGTATAACAGAATAAACGCAAGTCCTGAAAGTAGTTTGTTCATATTTGACTACCAGCCTATAGATTCTGTAAAAATCTCACCGTGATAACATGAGTGAAGTGAGCGTGAAGTGAACTATCAATGGAGGCAATCCCTAACATCGAGTGGAATGACAGCTCACTTCACCTTAGTTTTCACGGTGAGATTTTTACAGAATAGCACTGCTGAATCGATTTCAGTAACTTTTAACTTATAGGTATTTTTTCATACTAATTGCCGATTGAGCCAAATAAAATTAAATCTTATTTCAAGGCAAAAAGACTCAATGCATAAAATAATGCTAGTGTCAACACGATTTTCTTAATAAAAATAGCAAGCTTTAAAAAGTAAGTTTTGGTCATTGTATTTTGCTTTTAACTCACTACTCTAATTGGGGTGTATGAGGTCTTGCGTTCATTATGTTACACCTTGTATAGCATTTTGGTTTAAATTTTTACTACAATCAGAATAACTATCACCAATAGATATGAATAAACTCTTAAAACTAAGTAAATGGTATGTGCAGAATGAGTATTTTTATTTTAAAATCGTTCGATTTTCCGTTCTGATTACTCTGCGCGTTACGCCCAAAGGGTAGTGTAAACTGTAAATACAAGGCGTAATCGCAAATGATGATTATCAAGAGACGAATCGTTGCTAATTACACCTTTAATTTACAATTTCCAATTACCCTTATTGAACCTATCGATTTACATTCGCGAAAACTACGGTAATTACCGGAATTTTATTTTCTGTTTTTGAAGTTTGTTAGTTTAAAAGGTAAGTCAATGACCGCTGTTACCATCTTATTTGGCAGCAGCTGTAGCCTAGCTTACATCATTTACTAACTTATCATCAGATCATATTGACATCTAACTCGACCCTGAGCAGATAAGCTATGAAACTAGCCAGCTTAATGCTTGTCAGAAGTCTTCTGACTGAATTCACTGCCATTTTAACCGACTTAAAAAAAAGGTTCTGTTTGAAATACCCCACACCGTGAAATACTCTACCAAGTATTTCTGGGGTGTAAAAAAACTGTCACTAACCCAAAAAATCCGCGGCAAATTGCCTGACTACGTAGATCAATAGATCTGCGTGGTAGCCTAATAAGGCAAGAAACCCTTTTGCCACGGTAAATACACTGCTACAAGGATCTTTTGGCGCTCGGATAACGTTGACAGGGGGCGCTGTTGGTAAATATTAGCACCATTGTCTTGTGAAATGTATTGAAAAACAAGATGGCGGCGTTAGTTCCGAATTTGGCCACGCGTCAGAATAACCTTGTAGCGCTATATGTTTATCGTTCTGTCTAGCCCGGCCAAGCCACCTTCCTACGGCGCTGATGTGCAACTCATGGACTTCGAGAAGCCAAGGTAACTATAAAAAAAAGACTATAAGGTAAACTGTTTGTGACGTTCTTGCCCAGAGATGGGCTTAATATTTTTTACGTGCATATTTTGGAAATGACATGCTTCGCATTCGATCACGTTCTAAGTGATGAGTTTTTCTCAAAGTTAGTGATTTTTTTGAACTAAATGAATCCCCAGATCTGCACGTAGTTAACACGAATGACATAAAAAATTCTTTCCCTTTTTGTTACTTGTCTTTGCGGCGACTAATATTTGTGTTTTGAATGTTACAGTGAAATTTTCAACTTTAATTAATCCAGTTTCACTGTGTCCTTCAAAGCTTACGAGCTCTCATGTATAAACACTTGTATTGTATTAATTTAGAAATATAAATTTAGGGATACTTAGAGATGGATTGACTGAAAAAGGTTTTTTTTTTTTGTGGATGGGAAATCTTCAAATGACCCCTCCCGCTCTGGGTGGAGCAGAAGGGAGTGTCAGACTCTTACTGACTAAAACCCACCCGTGTTCCTTCCTTAGCCCTTTATGTTCCGGGGTAGCGGTAACCCTTTCGGACCATCCCGCTGCACTGAAAAAGGCTGAGGTGTGTAAAAGGCGAAATGCGGTTAGAGGGGCAATTCTAGTAATTTTAAGAACGTTCACAGTCTGATCTCAGTCTCAATCTGTCAAAAAATACCTCTAATTTCCCTACATTTTGACAAGTTTTTGACATTTATTTTTCGCCGAGATGAGACAGCGACTAGATTTTGAACGTTTTAAACTACGAGAATTAGCCTTCAGCAGTGAGATTCTGTAACCATCTCACCGTGAAAACTTGGGTGAAGTGAGCGTGGAGTGAGCTGTCAGTGTCATCCTGATGCTAGGGATTGATACTCTTGACAGCTCACTCTAAGCTCACTTCACCTAACTTTTCACGGTGAGATTTTTACAGAATCGATCGGCTGGTGTCTTAGTGGCTCGCGTCAACGGTAGCCGCCAGCGCGACGACATCTGCAGTGGCCGCTGTCGTTGACGCGAGCCACTCGTGTATATGAGCACTAAGATACCTGACTTTCTTGCCGTCTTTTGGACACCTCAGCGTTTTTCAGTCAATCCTTCTCTACTTATCCCAACTCTATCTATATTTCTAAATAATTACAAGAAGATACAAATTAAAATACTGATATTCAGCCGCATCTCTAAAATTGAAAGTATACATGAACAAAGTAAGGTAAACGTTTAATAGGTGAATAAAAGCCTCCTTATGTTTGACCCCCCACTGTGCGTTTAACAAGAAAGAGGTAGAGATGGTCTAAATTAAAATTAGGCGCCCCTTCATTTTTTTTTAAATACAATTTTTTATATACTTAATCTGATTTCACAATTATCTTCATTCATATCTAGTGACTGAGGGACATTTGTATTGCGTCAACAGGTATTTTTATTTTCATTAACTGGCGAAACTTCACGAACTTTGTGAATAATAGCATCAAAACAAAAATGTTTTTTATGATATGTATCATAATTTCAAGAAACTATGCACGACATCAGTCGAGGCCATTCCATCATCTTTCATCATCATTTCAGCCGAAAGACGTCCACTGCTGGACATACACCTCCCCAAGCACCATTAGTTAAAATTATGATTTTAAGAAATTCCGTTATTGGCCCCGATTCTGCTGTTCACAAACTAAACTAAAATTAAGTTCAGTGCATCTGTTTCTTTTTATTTCATTATGAAAAAGACAGAAGATAAATATTAGTTTAGTCCTGTCAAATTAGTCAGCCCCTGACGTAAATTAACGTATTTTTAGTAGCCAATTTTTTAATTACGTCTAAAGTTGTCTATGGATTATCTAATTTGACGGGACTATACTAATATTTGTCTTCTGTCCTTTTCATATTGAAATAGAAAGAAAAAGATGCACTGAACTTAAATTTAGTTTAGTTTGTGAACAAGAGAATCGGGGCCATTGTATTTTTTTTACTAGACCGATTCTTGTATGTGAAGTCTCACCAATTCATCAATAACTTACTTCACATATTGTGAGCTTATGGCCCCGATTCTGTTGTTCACATATTAAATTTAATTTAAGTTCAGTGCATCTTTTTCTTCCTATTTCATTATGAGAAGGACAGAAGATAAATATTAGTTTAGTCCTGTTAAATTATCCATAGACAAGTTTAGAAGGGATTAAAGAAGTGCCTACTAAAAATACGTCAATTTACGTCAGGCGCTGACTAATTTGACTGGACTAAACTAATATTTATCTTCTGTCCTTTTCATAATGAAATAGAAAGAAAAAGATGCACTGAACTTAAATTTAGTTTAGTTGGTGAACAACAGAATCGGGGCCATTTTCAACATAGGGGTGCTTAATTTTAGCTTAAACGATCTCTACGTGTGTACCCACAATAGACAGTCCCCGTATGTCTCCAGGTCGCGCATGTCGGGCAGCGCCACGCTGGGCCGCTCGGCGGGCGCGGGCGCGGGCGCGGCCGCACACAGCGGGGCCCACACGCTGGGCCGCGCACCGCACAACGGCAAGTACGCCACGCTCAGCAAGCAGTGCAAGACGCTCGAGAGCAGCGACTTCTACTGAGACCGGCCCGGCGGCGCGGGCCCACCCGAACACAACGCAGGTAAACGTAAACACCATTCACGTACTGAGAAATACAGATACTGCAATCCACGAAGACGCGCCCCACTTTTTTTTTTCCTAATGCTTACAGCCACAAATATAGATACACCTAGATAACGCAAGAGCAACTACATACTTCGCGTGCCAAAAATCGCACCAACTTACGATCAAAAATCGTAAGCCGCCACATTCGCGCTCAGTCCTGTGTACTGCCGGTCGATTCTGTAAAAATCTCACCGTGAAAACTTAGGTGAAGTGAGCGTGAAGTGAGCTATCAATAGTGGGTATCCGTGACATCAGGTAGAGTGACAGCTCACTTTACCTTAGTTTTCACGGTGACATTTTCACAGAATAGCACTGCTGCTAGCTGGGTGAGCGTGAGTGAGAAAGAACGCTTGTGACGTCATAGTAGATATAAAAAAAAATGGCACGCTTGGTTTTCATACAAATCTTGATACTTGCGTTATCTAGGTCTATTTATATCTGTGCTTACAGCAGAAGTGTGCAACATTCCGCTAGTGTTTTAATTTTGTAAATACACACTAATTATTATTAGTGGGTAATTAGTGTGTATCGAAAGAACTACAACACTAATGGAATTAACTAGCGATAATCCATTAGTGTTTTAGTTCTTTCTAACGATTCGGAAGAAGAGTGGGGCGCGTCTTCGTGGATTGCACTATCTGTAAGCGTTACCTTTGTCGTATTTTTCTGTTCTTTCCTTCTTATCCGTTTACATGTGCATACAGTCAGCCCCAAAAATATGTATATACGGACAAGGAACCATTTTATTCTACAATTTATTTTGCCACAACAAAGTATAACGTTTTGTCCCAAAGTATCTACAGGGTGCATTTGAAATCATGGGCATTATTTTAACCTAAGGTACTACTTATGATACTAATTGCATTAGGGCTACTATTACGCAAATCAAAAATATTATTAATGCAAGTATGAAAAACCTTAAAATGTAGTAAGTCATACAAAGTATCAAATTAGTTGCGCTTCTCGATAGCAAATGCGTAGGTACACTACGCCGTACGCGCGTCCTTGGGCGTGAATTCTTTGACCCCGCCCGACTCACGTGACATTCGTAAGTTGCCAATGAATTGATTCATAATAAATTCCAATTTTCCCTTCGTACTTTGCCGGCTTAGGACGGTCAAAACTACGTCAACTAACATACATTAAAAAAAAAACATTTACGTACCTAGCTTGTGGATTTTTTTGAAAAAACCTTATTTGTCGGTAAAGTGACAGAGGGTAAACGGGTGCTCTTCCACGAGCTTGTGCATGTGCTGGCACGTGAAAAGACGAAAAATCCAACAGGTTCTGAGTGGTTCTGGTGGAATGAGACCCCGTGAAGGAATAGGGTCGTTCGGGTAGCGCCGATGGAACATTTCACGAGTTCATACTAAATTTCTTGTGCGATCGTAAATTACAACCATTTGTGGGTATTGTTGGTCGGTGTACCTAGCCTGCACATTACGCGGTCGAGGCATCGTGTACACAAACACACACACAACACACAACTACTACACTAACACTTAATACACTGCAATCCAAGCACCGTATGACGCGAGCGGCGAGTACGGCGATTACGTCACGGGATCAATAAATCAATTACGCGTCAATGCACCTGCGCAGTCGTTATGACACTGGTTCCGGGTTCGTGACTTCGTGTTGCGGCGGGAAGCATACCCCGCGCGGGGGTGATATTCGTATTTTTGCGAGTGAGGGAGTGGGACGGAGAGAGTTCAGGGAATCCCGCCGGACAGAATGTCTTGTAGCCCATTGTTATTATTACTTGTAAGGAAAAACCCGCGCGCGCGCAGGTGATGTTTGTTTACATTTCGCTTTGCGCTGTACTGCGCTTTAAGATTTTGATATTTCAACAATTATTGGCGTTAACGAAGTATTTTGTTTTAATTACTTTAAGTGTTTATTTGCAATAATAAGCCTTGTGCAATTTGATTTACTACATTTTTAAGGTTTTCCTTACTTGCATTAATAATATTTTTGATTTGCGTATTAATAGCCCTAATGCAATCAGTATCGTGAGTAGTGCCTTAGGTTAAAATAATGCCCATGACTTCGATTCCACCCTGTATACGACCTATGACCAAAACAATGTTTACAATGATAGTTCCAGAACGAGATAAACAAGACTGACAGCGTCATACGACTTATATCGAAAGACACGTTTTTAACTTCGTTATCTAAAAGAACAAGAATCTAATTTTTTTTTCTTCATTTCATGCACGACATGAAGAGGAAGGTTAAATAAATACACGTCATACCGTCAATCATCATTCAACAATTAACAATAATTAGCTTCCCTGATTTCGACACGAGGCAAAATAAGAATCTCATGGAATTTTAGGACTGATACTTCCCAAAACCTTTTCTTATTTTAGCAATCAAAACTTAAAAACCACATAGCGTTCTATTTTAACTGTACCAAAACATAATAAACCAATTATCGTTCCATTTTGACTTGCCAAAAATTAATAAACAAAATAACGCTCCAGGTCAATCCGGACGCTCAACGAGCCTCAACCGCTTCGACCCCAAGTACGCGTCGTTCGGGCCGCGCGCGCCCAGGCCGCGCCCCGCCGCCGCCGCAGTCTCGCTCGGCACCTTCAGCACGCCGCACGCGCCGCACGCGCCCGCCGCGGACAAGTACGCCACCGTGCGGCCCGCGCGCAAGCCGCACAGCGACCAGCCGCAGCCGCTGTCGGCCGCGGCGCTGGAGTACCGCTCGCTGCAGCGCCCGCGCCGCGGCAACCTGCCCCCACAGCCGCATGCAACGCATACTACGCACCGCCGCCGCCAAGACCGCCCCGAGCGACCCGAGCGCGCCGACCGATCCGAGCGAGCCGAACGACCAGAGCGAGCCGAACGACCGGAGCGACCCGAGCGTGGCGAGCGCATAGACCGCGTGGAACGCATCCACCCGCCTCATCAAGACACGCGCGATCTCTACGCCGTGACCGAGCTCTAGGGGCAGCCCTGCGCTTCCTTAACTCCTCTGGATGTGTTTCTGTAACGCTCGGTGCCGCGCCACAACTCCCTAGTGCACCCCGACTTCCCATGACGCTGTATGTGACCCCAGTGTACCCTCAAACGCGTAACGTTCTCGACACTCGATATTCCGCTATGACGATCATAGCGGATGAGGAGTGAATTAATTTATGTGGATATGTGACTGATAAAGTTCTCGACCGTGGATACTTGTGTGTTTTTGTGCTGACAGAATATTTAAATGCAAAGATTAAAAAAGACATTACAATAATTGATTGGAAATATGGCAATAATGATGGTTAACTGATTCTATAAATGAGTGATTCGTTGAAATAATTATTTTCTCACGTGAACATTCTGTCAGCGCAGATGTTTCATTGAACGAATAATTTCTACCTGCGCGTGATTGCTCAAAATCTTTGTAATTTATTGTGAATACTGGTCTAATATTTATGTCTGAAATATTTTGACGAACGTTATTTTTGCTGTCTCGAATTTTTGTAGGTACCATTTTAGCACAAATATTTAGGTAATGTTACAACGGTAACTACTCTCGGAAAATCATCTTGATTGAGGCCTATTTTCATATATTTTTTAAGTCTAAAGTTTTACTGTCGTAAAACATTTTTGTTGTTTAAAAGGTGATTTTTAATAGCGCCGGCTTATTTATATGTTTATTTATCTGAATCATAAAAGTCTAATAAGGCTGTGTTAGCAAATGTTGACGACCAATATTTTATAACAATTTTGTTGATAACTTTCACGTTAAAGTTGCTAGTGACGACTGTGTCATAAAAGACTTGTATGTTTTTGGACTCGGGTTTTCGCTCAATATAGTTTTAAGAAAAATCCGGCTATGGTCTAACTTTCGAACTGTTAGTGTAAACGTTGATTAACGCTTTTTAGCGCTAAATTTAGGACGAAATCTGCCAAATTATTGGAAAAATAATATTATTTTGGCATGTTTCTATTAAATTAAAAAAGTAGAAGGCTCGGAGCCCGACAGTAGACATTTTATTGCATTGTATATCTCTTAATAACGTAAGAATGTACATAATAACAGTAATAAACTAATAACAGTAGGTACTTGTAATTTAAGTTAAGTTTGTGTGGTCTCCCATAAACAGTAAAAACAATATTTGTACTAGAAATTACAATTAATTTTGGATAATTCAGGAATCTCTACCGGGTATAGTTATTAATATTGTTTATAGCTTTCATATTATATTCATGGCTCAAAATTGAAACTGATTTAAATTGCGTGGACCTAATGTAAATATAAGTTAGGGCTATTTAAATTTGAATTAAATACTTATTTTATTTACAGCTAAACCATTAATTGTAAATAAAATAATAATAAGAATTAAGCATTCCATCGTGTGTGAACTAGTAAGAAGTGGAATTGGTAGAAGAAATTTACATAAAGATGTACTAATAATTTGTAAATAAGGTGCAAATGATAACTGCCATTTGATGAACAAGAATTAATCTGATGTTTGTCTATAAACAGTGTAGTTTAACTTTAATGGAAAAGTACTGCTCTTGCTATAACACCACAAAATGTAACTATTAATCGTTTAATGGAGAGATGTATTCTTGAAAATAATTTGGATTATATTTCGTCCTTTGCATATATATTGACGCCTGGCGTCAAAACTAGATGCACGTTCGGATAGGTAATGACTAATGATGTATTTGAACATGTCATAGATTGTTTTCAAGAATATGTTTTCGGAATAATCTTATTAGCTATATCTAATAAATTATGTAGACTTAGTAAGAATGGTACCATTTTTATTCTATAAAGCGAACAGTTTTGTATCTCAGTATTAAAATAGGGAACTTTGTGAGACTTTACTACGATGTTCGTACGGTTTTTTATGATCAAACGTATTTTTAAGTTTCTCAAATTTCACGGTACCATAATGCAGTGTATTCGCCAAAGATAAAGCATAATTTAACTTAAGTATGTTATAAGGTCTAGCTAGCTGTAAGGTTCAAGTTTGTACAGCAAGAAGAGTTACTCGTCAATAACATAGTTCACTTCGTCCGGTCTCAGTAGCCTCAACAATAACTAATTTATTACTGCCAATAATTACAGCAAGAGCTTTCAAGTACTCTATGTAGTCGCTGGGATCGGAGTGAAGAAGACGGCTGTTAATAAATGTGATTAATTTCTCGTCTGAATGGTGTAAACGAATAAAATGCTATACGGTCACTTTTGAGACTACGAAATTTTTATATCTCTTTTTTACGACGTAAAAATTATGGTGTCGTAACGTGACGTGGCTCGCTATAGTGTGTATATTTCAAACGAAGCGAATAACTATGCAATAACAAAAATATACTATCTCTACATTGTAAGAATACACAAATTTTCCAATGTAATTACTGCACACTATTTATAATCGTAAATAATAACACTTAGACAGTTGTAAAGTATGTAACGGTTCTTACGAGGTGATTTCTTACCGGGCAATGTATCCGAACGTTGAATGATTCGCGCGAAAACTTTACCGAGCTAAAGTTCTATTAGCATATCCGGTGATTAGAAGTTGCTTCAGTTATTTGAAGCTCGAAAGCTTGTTTGCTTTTAATTTGCCTACAATACAATAAAGTTACCGTAGTGTGGTAATTATATTTACCTAAATAGGAAGTGTAATGCGGAAGTAAGAAACGCGAATTTTCGAATAATTAGCCTTTTATTTCTATAATAATGGTCAATGAACATCAATTAAATGTAAGGTTAGTCATTTTTGTTCTGCATTTTCGTAGGTTAGCTAACTCTGTGCTAACTAAACATCCACATGAAAATTAAAATTCGATAAAGTTTTTCCTCAGCATAGCTATTCACAACCATTCGACAGGTTGTCGTATCGAAAATGACTCATTTTCAATAATTACCGATTCGCACAGTAAATAGTTGTCGGAAGACTGGTGGTCGTCTATTTCATATAAACTGACAACATTTTGAATTTGTGATCAGCCTTTAGAGGAATCTTTTGATAACATTGATTGATATTCGATTCGTCATTGACGTTTCGAACTTTTGTGAATAACTATGCAGTTCTTAATTTATTTATGTCGTATAAAAACTCAATGTGGACAGTGTTCGATGTTTCCTTTATGTTAAAGAGTGCCATAAATTACGTTGTTACTAAAAACTCAACTGATTATTTGCAGCGTTTCCAAACGGAACATTATTCGAATGATTGATTGAATTTATAATTTACATGTTTATGTTTTTAAATATTTTTTGAAAATCTCGCTTTATTTATTGTTTTGCTTTTTCAAGTCAATTATGGTGCGCCCGAGTATGTTTAACGTAAAGTAAATGCATTTGATACTTCATACGTTGTAAGAGACGATTTACCATTCAATAAAATTTACTTCTTAAATTACTGTCTTCTCTATAATTTTTAAATCTTGATAACATTTGAATTAGGACATTAAACTTCAAATAGAAGGCTGGGTTTCCGATTTCCAATATATTGGAGTAGTATTTTACGTAAATAAATCCGCTTTAATTTTTTAATAAAAAAAAATTTGTTAGCGGATTTATTTGTAACTAGCGTCTGCCCGCGACTTCGTCCGCGTAAAATTGCAACCTTCCCACCGCGTGGGATCCGATACCAGCGCGAGCTACTACTTTTTTGGCGGTTATTATCGTTGTTTCTGACTTTTTTCATTTTGTTCGGCTCCTAAGGGTAATTGCGTGATGTTAAATAGAACAATGTACCCAAGATTTTCTAATATCTTTTTAAAAGAGTGTCCTTGGAGTTTCAGTTTTTTTTTTTCAGATTTTTTTTTTCTTTATATTTTTTTCCGTAAGAACCTTGTACAGAGTATTAGAAAACTACAAAAAAAAAAAAACAGCCAAATCGGTCAAGCCGTTTTCATGTTATGTCGTGACAACGGAAAACGGGTTTCATTTTTATATATATAGATTTACATGAGTAGTAATTTTAAATACGTTCATAATTTACTAGTTGTCTGTCAAATCATAAAGTTTAGTCAGTCAAATAGTAAATAATTAAATATAAAAACTAAAAACTCATTATTTAAAAACTCACGCCGCGCCGCCTCCCATGAGAGTAGGCAAAAACTACAGAATTCCACTCGCTACGATCCTTACATACTCCTATTTCTTTTTTTATAAATTTCACAAAATGGCTGTATTCTCTTACAACGCATGGAGTGCGTTAGTGTTTAAGTCTCATCTCCTGATGTTTGACGTGTATAACGTAAATTATAAACGGTTGATGATAGAACAAGTGTATGAGTTTACAATGAAAATAATAAATGGATTAAAAATATTTTTTGTCTTTTTTATTTTATATAAGTACCTGAACAGTCACAGGCAGGGATCTAGGCAGTCGCTCCATGTAAAATACTGGTATTCAGCTGCATCCGGTTAGACTGGAAGCCGACCCCAACATAGTTGGGAAAAGGCTAGGCAGATGATGACCTGAACATTCTTTGTTGCTCATTAGAAAATATCTTCAAACTTTTCATACAAGTTGAAGACAAACGGGAGATTAAATCATTCTAAAGGCATGCGCAGACGATGTACAATTTGTACGCGGACAAATTGTCCGCAATGATACCTAGAATGTATGGAAATCCCAGCAGTCTACTTGTCCTTTGTGTGCGTTATTGCATAGATTTCCGTACGTTCTGTCGCCGCGGACAAATTATCCGCATACAAATTGTCCATCGTCTGCGCAGGCCTTAAAGAGTAAACTAGTCGCGAGCTCGAACTCGCTAGTGGTCATGGTCATAAAGCACGCTGTCTCGCCTGGCTTCGTGTCCGACAGCACTAATATCAGTGATGAGCAGTTAGACGCTAGTCTACACGAACAACGTCTAGTTTTCACGCACAGAAACACGGTTCCGAACTGATAGACGCGTAAAAAGATTTGAAAAGTGCTTCGGAAAATCGAGTTTTATGAAAAAACCACTGCATAAATCAATTACAAATAAAGTTTATTGATCTCTTCGATAACTGAACTTTGTCATTACGGACATGGTTTTGAAGATTTTGCAGTTCTTTTATTATTAAAAGAGATACATTCATAATAGTTGCTCGCTGTCCATTTACACCGCCCGGTGAGTACTTGTTTGTAGCTGCGACGAGAGCGATCAAAGAAATTACTCGTTCAGCGACGCTCACTTGGCGGGCAGTACATTCGCTGAGAGACTCGGTTGGTACCTACATGCATACACATACCAATAATTACTCGTCGCCGTCGAGCACTCGCTGCTCGCCAACTCGTTTCTAATTGCGAGCTCCACTCATTTCTTGTTCATCGCCGGCGGTGAGACAGGTGCCTTCTGAATGTCAGCAAATCCATATATATACAAGGTGTAACTTAAATGGTGTCGGACCTGAAAAGAGGCCATTATACTCATCATTACGAACAACTTTTACAATGGGACCAAACCTGAAATCGCGGTAAAAAAATCAACTGTTCCCTACATTTAGATTCGCATAACTCGTCAAAATGTAGGGAACAGATTTTTTTCAAAACATGATAGTAACACAAACACGAAGTTTTAAGTGTTTATTTGTTTATCTAACTCTACATACAACTACTAATTATGGTAACTGAACTTGGTAAGTGCTCACCGCGAGATGGTGGTAAGCCGATTATTCATTAGAAACTCACTCATAACTTGTTGATTAAGTATTACTGCCACAGAGTACTTAGTTACTTGTGTCACAAGTTCACTGTCAACGCCTTATAATTAACTAGCGGCCGCTAGTTAATTATAAAGCCCCAGCTTCGCACGGGTGCATTTTATTTTTTCAAATTTCCGAAGTTTCCTTTCATGCAAACCTTGTCCTGGCAATATTCGCAATAAAATAATATTGCGATTATAAATTGAAATATAAACTATCCTATCTTTCAAGTTGGATGAAACTGCACACAGTGTGCAAAATTTTGTTAAAATCGGTTCATTACCTAGTTTAGGAGTCCATTGCGGACAAACGACGTGACACGTAATTTACATACAGGGTGTCCCTGGAAGTATGGATCAAATCGAATAGGGGCGTGGGCAAAGTCATTTCCAAACTTTTTGGTCCTGAGAATGATTGATGATTGAGAATTACTTTAAGGTTCAAAAGTTGTGACCAATTTTTTCAATCGTTTCGCATAGTGCTCAAAGAATAAAAATCATAAAAAAACAACTATCAGGGCTGCATAAAAAACTTAAATTGACAGATCCTGGTAGTTTTTTTTAAATTATATTGTGTTGGCGCCGTTCGATTGGTCACCTTCAGGGACTGGAAAGAGATGAAACTACCCGCAAACGGCATCGAATCTACGACGTACGGAAGATTCGAGGCACCCGCCGCGAGCCTATATATAGGCCCGGCACGCGCAAGAAAAAAGTCAGTTGTTTTAACTACCGCACCGCTAATTAATAAAAACTCACTCACTCGCTCGCTCGCTCCAAGTTAAAACCTCGCTGTGTGACCCGGGTCACGCTTGGCTGGAGTACCTACGTCGCGAATTTAAACAAAAGAAGAAAGGGCGCCCTCATCTGAACCAGCAGCGGCAGGACAGCATAAAGGTCAGTGTATTCAAACTCCCGTCCTTTGATTGTGTCTCTCGTCGGCTGGTCATCCTCCATTGCCTATACGTACTCCGGGCCCACAATTATTTATCCCGCATTGATAAAATAATCTTCCCGCATATTTAAGAAAAATAACATAATTATTCCCGCGCAACCATATTGTTCTTTGAGCACTATGCAAAATGATTGAAAATAACAAAAGTTGGTCATAACTTTTGAACCGTAAAAAAATTCACCAACATTCTCAGGATCAAAAAGTATGGAAATGACTTTGCCCACGCCCCTATTTGATTTGATCCGTACTTCCAGGGTCACCCTGTATATTATGAAATATTAGGTTTTAGGTACCTTCCTACTCCATTTAGTGCTCATACATACGAGCGACCCGGATCAACGGCAGATGCAACTGTAGCTGTTGACAACAAGCCGCTCGTGTATGTGAGCACCGTACCTACTCAAAGGCCGAAATATTCGGCAAGTCTGAACATAGGCACTAAGATCTTTCCGCATGTTTTCTCACTCACACTCGCCTCATGATCACCATTTGATTCCTAAAAAATCTTACTGCGCACCCTCCTGCGCGAAGTTCAAACTTGCCAAGATAAATCGGACGTACAGCAGTTCTATTCTGTAAGAATCTCACCGTGAAAACTAAGGTGAAGTGAGCTGTCATTCCACCTGATGTTAGGGATTGCCTCCATTGATAGTTCACTTCACGCTCACTTCACCTATGTTATCACGGTGAGATTTTTACAAAATCGATAGACTGTACAGAAGCCAGCACATCAAGCTACCCCAATCTGTCAAATTTTCCCAATTGATTATGAACCTTATTCTAATGTAATAAAGTTGAAAATATATCAAAGAAATTTGACAGATTGGGGTAGCTTGATGTGCTGGCCTCTGTACATGAGCAGCACATTGTCGACGGGAGCTGCCGACGCGTCGACGACGGGTTTGGACGGCTGTAGTTGCCTCTCCCCTTGACGCGTCTCGTTCGTGTGTATGCACACTTAAGGTGCTACTTGTCGATATTTTTTCTATACAAATTTCGGGAGAATACTACTCCACTGTTTGACATTGTGCATCCAAAGTTAAACATGATGTCGTTTAGTCTTATTATTAATTGTGTCTGTACGGAAACAGAATAGTAAAATAACAAGCCATTAAAAAGTTATGAGCCATCAAAGATCCGTTTCTCTTGCTATTTTTAACGTAACTTGGATGTAAATAAGTAATAAAAGAACTGTAAAACCTTCAAAACCAAGTCGATACCGACAAAGCTCAGTTATCGAAGAGATCAATTAACTTTATTTGTAATTGATTTATGCAGTGGTTTTTTCATAAAACTCGATTTTCCAAAGCACTTTTTCATTTTTTTTACGCGCCTATCAGTTTGGAACGGTGTTTCTGCGCTTGAGAACTAGACGTTGTTCATGCAGACTAGCGTCTAACTGCTCATCACTGATACTAGCGCTGTCGGACACGAAACCAGGCGAGATAGAGTGCTTTTTGGCCATGACCACCAGTGAGTTCGAGCTCGCGACTAGTTTACTCTTAAGATAGAAAAATAAGGAAATGTGTTGAGATAAAGATGGTTTCTGCACATTTACTTGCTTCTATATTGTTCTTAACACAATCATTATGTGGACCAATCAATTAATCCATTCTGCCTCGCCTTTTCCCAACTATGTTGTGGTCGGCTTCCTGTAGTCTAATCGGATGCAGATGAATACCTCTAGTAAACATTTCAAGCTGAGGGGGGCAAGTGTAGGTACGCACAAACCTTATACGATGCGAGGTCAACAAAACTGGAAATGTATAGCTAGATGTGTAGTCGTGTGTACCTAGTTCTTTCTACTTTGACAAGATTCGACCTAAGCAAACTAAGCGAGTGCTATTGAACGAACGGGTGTGCAGTAAAAGCTTTCGACTTTTCCATACAATTTAAGAGGGGAACACTTGTACGTGTGTTTATTTGTTACATCAATGAAATAAAAATAACAAGCACAGGTACGGTCACCAAAGGAGATAAGTAACCAGAACGAGTGCAGCGGTGCTATTCTGTAAAAATCTCACCGTGAAAACTTAGGTGCAGTGAGCCTTAAATACATAGTATCATCAATCGCTAGCATGATGTTGAATGACAGCTCACTTTAAACTCACTTCACCTAAGTTTTCACAGTGAGATTTTTACAGAATAGACCGGTTGGTTCGAAGGAGATAAGTAATCAGGGTCGTCGCTATATTTGAACTTTAGTAAGACCGATGGATGTTTTCGAATAAAATTTAATTTAATTAATAGAAAAAAAACAGTCTTCTTAGCGTGTAGATTTATTTAGATTTTGATAGTAATCTAAATGGACTCGGCCCAGAATTCGGCTACTTGTTTGGCGCCATCACCAGCGTCCATCAGTTCCTGTAACGTGCAGCTGACAGGACACGCCGATATTAAGTGTCCCATCGTTTGTGGAACAGCACCACATTTACACTCCAAATGTACAGTTATTAAATTTCATTCGAAAATATCCATCGGGTTCTTACTAAACTTCAACTATATTGACCCTGGTTACTTATCTCTTTTGGTGACTGAACCTAAAAATACGATCATCATCAATGACAAAAGTATTTTTCAATTTTCATTTTGCAACAACTGCAAAAGTAACAAAGCGCATCCAGGCATAAGGCCCGGTATCCACCAAAGCGGAGAAGAGAGGAGATGTGCTGCGAAACTGGTAGGTTATTTCCACCGAAGCGGAGAGGATATGCGTTGCGGAGAGGAGATGTGAGCTGTGCGTAGCGGAGATGTGTGATGGGAATAACTCTTTCGGATGTGCGAGGCGCGGGGAGAAGGCAGCGGGGAACGGGGCGCGCGAGCGCGGGCTTCTCCAGCCGCTCGGCCGCCCGACTACACACATCTCTACTCTACCGCTCTGCTTGCTTGCTGGCGGCACAAAATTCTATAGAAAAATGAGATATCTCCTCTACTCTCCGCTTGATCCTTTTCCACCGAAGCTACGCGGAGCGGAGATCATGTGGAAATAACGAAATCTGATTGGTATTCAAAACACATCTCTTCTCGTCTCCTCTCCGCTTCGCTTTGGTGGATACCGGGCCTTAGAGTCTTTATTTCCGTCGTCGCACCATTTATTGAACAAAATAAATAATTGTCTATGGAACGATGTGCGCGGGTCGTTTCGAATGGGACGAGTAGCAATTTGCACAACAATACACTCGATAGCTCCCTTGTTTGTGTTGTTATGTGTCTTCACACCTTATTTCTTCGCTTTCACGAATGTAAAGAGAAATGCCAATGTGTGTTGAGAAAATAATTGTAGGTAGGTAAGTAAACTTTATACTTACCTACCTAATGAGCAGTTGTGTAGCTTTTGTTTCGTGAGTAAAGTCAACCGTACAACTTGAGTGTAAATGTGGTGCCGTCCCAAAATCAATGGGGCACATTAAGTTATAAGAAAGAAAGAAAATTCTTTTATTTGCGGCAAACATGATGCAGAGAAAGAATACTATATAAACACAAAAAAGAACAAATTAGGGGAAAATATGCGTCACATCCACGCAAGACGGCCATCGCTCAGCATAATGCTACGACCTTATGCGAGACTAAGCGTTGGCAAGGCGACAGCCGTCATTGACGTGATGGCGTCATCATTGGCCCCGATTCTGTTGTTCACAAACTAAACTAAATTTAATTTCAGTGCATCTCTTTCTTTCTATTTCATTATGCAAAGGACAGAAAATAAATATTAGTTTAGTCCTGTCAAATTAGATAATCCATAGACAAGTTTAGACGTGATAAAAAAATTGGCTACTAAAAATACGTCAATTTACGTCAGGTGCTGACTAATTTGACAGGACTAATTAGTTTAGTCCTGTCAAATTAGTCAGCGCCTGACGTAAATTGACGTATTTATCTTCTGTCCTTTTCTTAATGAAAGAGAAAGAAAAAGATGCGCTGAACTTAATTTAGTCTAGTTTGTGAACAACAGAATCGGGGCCTATCGTGTTAACGTGTGCCTTTTTCTTTCTTTCCTTACAGGAACTGATGGACATTACTGAAGGTGCCGAACTCGTAGCCGAATGCAGACTCTTAGTTAGATTATAATAACAGCCTCCCCGACCGATTTCGGTCACGGTGGCCAATCTCAACGGAGATTAGCCAGGAACGCAGGAGATATTATAGTGCACAAGTGTGCGCGCAGACACAGGTGCACTCCCTTTTCCCTCACTCTCATAGTCCGATGGGACGGCAATCCGACACGACCGGAGAGAGATCAGGCGCAGGACCAACAGCTTTACGTGCTTTCCGAGACACAGGGGTATTAAACCACCAACTTCCAAACTCCGGACTGTTACTAAGAAATTGCTAATGGAAAAACTCAATAACACTTTGTCCGACCTGGGAATCGAACCCAGGACCCCACGCTCAGCAGTCGCGCTTGCAACCACAAGACCAACGGGGCAGTTTCGTTCAGTATTTAGATTACCATCGGCACGTATACAGGGTGTCCCTGGAAGTATGGATCAAATCAAATAGGGGCGTGGGCAAAGTCATTTCCAAACTTTTTGATCCTGAGAATGTTGGTGAATTTTTTTACGGTTCAAAAGTTATGACCAACTTTTGTTATTTTCAATCACTTTGCATAGTGCTCAAAGAACAAAATCATTTAAAAAAACTACCAGGAACTGTCAATTTAAGTTTTTTAGACAGCCCTGATAGTTTTCCCCTATTCAATTTGATCCATACTTCCAGGGACACCCTGTATACAAAGTGAACAACTTTCAGTATGGGACCAACTCTGAATCACGAAAAAAAAAATCAGCTGTTAGATACATTTTGGTAAAAAAAATCAGCTGTTAGATACATTTTGGTAAAAAAAATCAGCTGTTAGATACATTTTGGTAAAAAAAATCAGCTGTTAGATACATTTTGGTAAAAAAAATCAGCTGTTAGATACATTTTGGTAAAAAAAATCAGCTGTTAGATACATTTTGGTAAAAAAAATCAGCTGTTAGATACATTTTGGTAAAAAAAAACAGCTGTTAGATACATTTTGGTCCTTGGCCCCATAGTGAAAGTTGTTCAGTTCGATGATGGTCTAAAGCACCTCTTAGAGTTTGTAGGGTTAACTTTTTTAGTAAGGTCGAGTTTCGTCTTTCAAGCGTTACCACTGATGTGCGGCTGTGCTTGATCCCAGTTATTCACTCAACGGGATTTCTTTCAAGCGCGGATCCACCGTTGTGAGCACGACGTGCATTCCCACATCCCTAACAGACTTGTGACGTCAAACTTTCACAGTCTATTGAGATCGATAGGCTGATGATATTAAATCCTACATTGTGCCTTAATATTATAAAAAAAAATACTATGAATCGTGCGTAAAATCGATCATGAGCAAGTTGATTTATTCCGGTCTGATCCCCCGCTAGTTCTTCTTCTGTTTTAAACTCGTGTCTTAAACACATTATCTATTTTACTCATTTTGACAGGTAAGTAGGTGTATACAGTCAAGAGAAATTAAACGTTTTTCTTACTCCGACTCGCACTTGGCCGATTATCGGGTGGCTGTAAACACAACCTTTTTTGAGGGCTGGATTTTTGTACCTCACTTTTACGACCTGACGCTTAGAACCTGCCTATCGATTCTTTAAAAATCTCACCGTGATAACATAGGTGGTGAAGTGAGCATGAAGTGAACTATCAATGGAGGCAATCCCTAACATTAGGTGGAATAACAGCTCACTTCACTTTAGATTTCACGGTGAGATTTTTACAGAATAGCACTGTTGAAGTTTTTATTTCCTAAGATGGTCCAGTCCATTACCACGTCTGAATTCAATCTAACTAAGTTTATATGTAGCCTCCAAAGAGTCTTTGGAGGCTACATATAAACTGAGTTAGATTCTCTGGGTCTTTGGCAAAGACCAACCTCCGCAAGTAGGGGTTCATGGCCAGCTGAGACCTCCGCTGCGTATGCGGCGTCTCTCCATTGACAATGGCTCACCTCTCATCTTGCACCACGTGCCCTGTCATCTGTACACGTGAGGACCTAATGGCTGCGTCAGCGGACGGTATTCGCGTTGCTGGATTTTGGGCCAAACAAATAAAAAAAAAATACAAATAAGTATGTATTTTTTCGTGTATTTTTGCTATCGACACACTAAGAAGAAGAGATTCTGTAAAATCTCAAAAGTTAAGTGAGCTATTCCACTTGATACTAGGGATTGACACGATAGCTCACGTTTTCATGGTGAGATGTTTACATAATAGGTAGGTAGAAATACAAGTGAAAATCTATACATAAAACAAAGTCGGGTTAGTTACACTATTTACCTATAACTCGAGAATGGCTGGACCGATTTTTATGATTTCTGGTTTGTTGCATTTGTCTACGCCCCGAATAGAAGACATGGGAAAAATCCATGAAAAAAAATTATTAAGATTAACATTTAGGCGGTACGAAGTTCGGTCAGCTAGTAATAAATAAAGGCTCGATTCAGTTATTGACATCAGGGAAACTCATTGTAGTCAGTTTTAAATTCTTCTGCATGTATTCCTCAGCTTCTTTTGTCATTGCCTCGTCGAAGTATTTGACCCAGTTTCCGGATTTTCCTGAGAACATAATTTTTTGTGGTTACTTAGGTACCTAAAATCTTTATGACCTAAGCTAGGATTTGATGTATTAATTCTCTAGTAATTGAAGGTATTCTTCGTTGATTTTAAACCATGATAAAATATTGTCATTTAGGGCGAATTTCATCAATGTAACTGAACGCGGCCAGCACATCAAAACTGCGTTCAATAGCATTAAGTCCGCCTCTGTACATTTATGTGCTTGAAGTATTAAATAAATAAATAATAAATTATTGTGGAAAACTGACACTGGCAGTTTGTAAACGCAGAATAGACGTGATGAGGGCGTTCAGTAACAAAAAAAAAAAAAATAAATTCGTCCTTTTTAATAATGCGTGATGCAAGAGAGTTAAAAAAAAATAGTTACATCCACGTAAATAAATACTTAGGCCCGTTTACACTAGCCCTAGGCAACATCTAAATGAAGATAATGTCGAAATACAAGTGTTCTGTTGGATTTTCCACCCTCGGTTTAGTACTGAGATATAGATAGACCTAGATAACGCAAGTATCGCGATCAGTATGTAAACCAAGCGTGCCATTTTTTTGACTACCTACAATGGCGTCACAAGCGCTCTTTCTCACTTACGCTCACTCAGCCAAACACAGGACTGAGCACGAAAGTGGCGGCTTACGATTTTTGAACGTAAGTTGGTGCGATTTTTGACACGCGAAGTAGTTGCTCTTGCGTTATCTAGGTGTATCCACTATATCTGTGGTGTTACGCAATTATGGTGCTGGTATATAAGTATATAAAACGAATACTTATGCGAGTTTAGAGATTCGTTTATCTATCTTCTCCATTCAAGCCGTTAGACAATATATTGCGTGATAAAGATAACTAATCTTAAATAATTTAAATATAAAGCTAATTTAAATAATTTAGGATAATTTAAAGCTTAAAATGCCAATGCATTATTCCACAACATTTTTCGACAAATCCTTCTCTGTTCAGGCCGCTCGTTTATGGAATGCATTGCCAGTTCAAATAAAACGCGCGCAATCGTTAGCTGTGTTTAAGAGGCTGGTGAAGGAACATTACTTGTTGTTGTGATCTTGTTTTCGTAACGCAATAATCTGTAGTCGTCATTTATTTTCGTTGTTTGTATATATATTTAGTATGTATTTATTTATGTATCTATTATATAGCTTATATGTATATATATATTATATTATCTATGTATCTATTATAGTATCTATATTATGTTGCACCACTGACAACCCCATTTTTAAATATCCACGTAATCACTGTCCATTCCAAGGTTGCCTGGAAGAGATCGCAGAAAGCGATAAGGCCGCCCATTGTATGTTTTGTAGTAATAATTGTTTTTTTTTTGTTATGTATTTTCTGGTGTACAATAAAGTATATATAAATATAATCTAAATGAATTGATCATCATCTTAAATGGTTTGGTATCTAAGTGGCACTTGAATGGTTTGGAAGATGCCTTGAATGATAGGTTTTTTAACAGACTTCAAAAAAGGAGGTTCTGTATTCGACCCGTATGTATTGTGTAAGTTTAGTAATAAATAATATATGTCCGCGATTTTCTCAAAAACTAATAAACCAATTTTGATAATTCTTTCATTAATGTGATCTACATACTTTCAGGAAGGTTTAAGTAACTACCTATATAATATATTAAGTAATTATTCTTATGTACGAAGTTATATGCATAAATGTACTGTATCTCCGGCATTTCTATGCGAATTTTAATGATTCTTCTAGTCCGTGTCTTCGATTCTTCAATGCACTAGTGTTAATTGAATTTGTGTGGGATATATACAGAGGCCAGCACATCAAGCTACCCCAATTTGTTAAATTTTCCCAATTGAATATGAACCTTATTCCTTTTTAGTAAAGGTGAAAATTTATTAAAGAAATTTGACAGATTTGTAGTAGCTTGATGTGCTGGCGTTTGTACTTAAACAAAAATGACGAAATGTGAGAAGAAATACAAGAAAGATAAAAGTTTATTTGACTCAGTAAACAAGGCACACCTCTGCCTGTCCATTCGAGGAAACTGGCGTGTTGTTACGTTATACCTACGAATAGTTTAAATCAGGGAATCAGGGATGACGAACCTCTATACATATCCACGTGCTATTTTTTCCAAATAAATACTTCATGCAGCCATGACGTGCCAACAAACAATCTTGATTTAGTGCTTGCTGAAAAAACTGTAGACTTTCGCATTGTTAATATTATTTTTAACTAGCTTTTGCCAGCGACTTCGTCCGCGTGTAATAATGACTTCCGGAAATTGAGGCACTAACTCTCATAGAGTTTAACCGATGTGCTCTTTCTTCTGCTGATTCTTGAGAACGCGTATTTCTCATTCAACGCGTTTTTCAAGACAATAGCGGGCGGACGCCGGCGTCCGCTTGGGGCTTGAATAACTAAAAATATATAACTACGTCTAATATATAAAATAATATATAATAAAACCTACTTCACTTAAAACTAAATACCTATAACTACTATAATTAATAATACCTATACCTATAATTAATAAAAGTACCTACGCTTTTACCTACTTAATATAAAAAAAAACTGAACATAAATTAACCAAAACTTACCTACTACTAACTAACTACTACTAACCTATTACTACTTCACCTAAAAAGAAATCCTGTTTTCCCAACATTTCCCTTCACTGCTCTGCTCCTATTGATCGTAGCGTGATGAAAAGTATACTATAACCTGCCCAGGAGTATGAAGAACAATTGTACCAAGTTTCGTTGAAATCCGTCGAGTGGTTTTTGTTTCTATAACGAACATACAGACAGACAGACAAAAATTTTACTGATTGCATTTTTGGCGTCAGTATCGATCACTAATCACCCGCTGATAGTTATTTTGGAAATATATTTCATGTACAGAATTGACCTCTCTACAGATTTATTATAAGTATAGATATCTCTTGACATTTCTCGTGACCCTGGGGTTCCAGACCTTTGGAAGGCGTACGAGGGGCCGAGACCAACTCGCAGGGGCCTGTTAGACATTTTTAATGAAATGAGACACCAACTGACGATAGTCTCTGTTCGAATTATGCAAGTGTACCTATGGACAACACCCGGTTGGTGTAGGACTAATATTAATATTTAAATGAAATGACAAATTAGTGCGAATTTTGCTGTTGCAAACTACTTGGATGAATAGGATATCTGCATTTTTGAAATGTTGCCGTGCCCAAATTATTTTGTTACGTGCCACCATCGGCACGCGTGTCAATGGTTCGCCATAACTGGTTTAAATCATGATTCTGAGTTCCTACTCACCTTTCCTAAAGAAAGTGATTTCATTTCCTTCTGTATCATCAGTCTTCAAAATGGGTCTTTTCTTCATGTTATCAAAATGGAGAAATTCAATGAGTTGTTGCTTCTGTTCGGTTGAATATTCCTTATTTAGGAACAGGCATACTTTGTCTAAGACGCTGCGTAAGTCCTGGAAATAAATGCAAGGTGTGAAATTCCTAGAAGCTCTTTGGGGGCATCCATTAATTACGTGAGGCGTTTGGGGGGGGGGGGGGATGTGGTCAAGCAGATTCTCACCCAATCTCACGAGGGGGATAGGGGGGGTCCTAGCAAGTATCACGTAATTTTTTTTTTCTGCAAGAAACAGAGTAAAATTGCGAGATAACTGGGTAGAATTGATAAAACCTTCTCTATTAAAATATGACAAAATGCTACACAATAATATTCTTCGCGGTCATAGATTATGTGAAAGAAGGAGGTTGAAGGAGCAGATGATTTTATTGAAAATCACATGCATAGGTATATTGGTTCCAGTAGTCACTCTTGATACCGTACATGATCAGTCCCCGTGGACTGAATTATAATGAATATTCCTTTACCAATTTCAGTAGTTCTTATTTAAGTATTTTATTGTTCAATTTTTTCACTCTGATTCTAGATTACGATATTAGTAATCTTAAATACTAGTCTTAACTAGTCTTTTTTTTTAATATAAATCTAACGCAATGAAGCATACATTAACGTATTAACACTGAAAATACGCATTTTGAAGAATCTCACGTGAGATTAGAGGTCGTGCCAAATCTCACGATAACTCACTACGTAATTAATGGACGACCCCTTTCAATTATCGGGACGTAAATACGCGTCAATGTACGTATGCGCGCTACCGATAATATACTTAATAAGTATAGTATAACAAATCGCTAATTCTTAAATTCAAGGTCGCTCAGCGCGCTATGGAGCGGCCTATGTTGGAAACTTCTTTGATGGATTAAATCACAAATCTGGGGGCACGGGAGTGCCCCCCCCCCAAGACGAGCTAAGCGAAGCGCAAGGGTACTACCTACCTTTTCTCGAAGCACTTCGTCGTATTTTTGAACCTTCTTAACTTGGGTTTGGATTATACCAGATAAACAAAATTTTCGGGATATGATGTCAGAGGTTGACTTATTAAACCTATAAAGTTTCAATTGCATAGCTCTTATACTTTAGATTTTATTGATATCTAAAATTCCCCGATTTCGTCACTGATTCACTGACTCACTTTTTCCCAATCAACTTTGATCCTTATGCTTTAGCGATACATTTGCAAATTTATTAAAAAATTTAACAGGTTGTAGTATCTTGATGTGCTGGCGTTTGTACTTTAGATGGTAACACTTACATTTTGCATATCTTCATAGAATAGGAACATCATATTTGGATGGTCGCGCTTTTGCCAAGCCTCTTCCACATGCGAAACTATGGGAGTGTGCATTACTGAAATAAAGAAATGAAATCATACCATCAAATAATTAAGATTAAGAGAGCATTATAGAGGTGTGAGGAACAGGGTATTAAAGTTCACTCATCCTCCATAGAAAAGGGAGGATCCTCCCACCAGACGGGTGTCGTGTCGATGTCGGTGTTGTATACAAGGTGTAACAAAATAAACGCAAGTCCTGAAAGTAGTTTGTTCATAATTGACAAAATCGATTTCAGTAACTTTTAATTTATGTATTGTTTAAAAATTATGTTTTTTTTCATACTAACAGAACAGCCGATTAAGCCAAATGAAATTAAATCTTATTTCAAGGCTATTGCCTTGAAATAAGATTTAATTTCAACAATCCCGCTGCCCCGGCAGGCTTCGGCCCTTTCGGGCCCCTTCCTAATGCTGACATCTCTTTGAGGCGCGCGTGGAACACGTACGCGCCGTCCGGCACGGGCCTGGTCCTGATCGGACGGAGAGTTACCCATTACTCTCCGCCCGCAGGCCCGCGCCTACGGTGGCCGGGAGTCGTCTCGCGGCTCCCGACGCCCGGGGCGTCTCCCGCGGCGGCTGGGACGTGAGGCCCTCTCCCTCAGCCGTCCCGCCACCTCCTTCGCTAGCATGACTGCTTCGCAGAAGGAGGTGACTGCCTCCCACTCCCTCTCGCCCCGGACCATGGCTTGAACCAGGGCCGGGCGCGAGAGGTCGCCGCCGCTGCCGATCGCCTCTGCGAGAACACGGCGGTGCTCCGCCCAATTGGGGCATACCGCCACCGTATGCTCCACCGTGTCCTCCGGGCGACCCTCGCAGTGGTGACACCCGGGCGGTTCCTCCCGCCCGATGATGTGCAGGAACCTCCCGAAACACCCGTGTCCGGTGAGGACCCGCGTCAGGCGGTAGGTGAGGGCGCCGTGGCGCCTCTCTAGCCACTCCTCAAAGAGGGGTCTTACCGCCGCTGTCGCGGCGTGCCCTGCGCTGGGTTGCGACAGTCGCTCTTTCCATGCCGCCATAAGATCGCGCCGGAGGTCGGTCCGCTCCGCCGCGATTTGCCGCGGAAGCGGAGTTTCCCCCCGGCGTAGTGCCTCCGCGCGCCACTCGTACAGGCGCGCGAGGACTATCGCCTCCAGATCCCACGGCGGCAGTCCGGCAAGAAGGGTTGCCGCCTCGCCCGAGATCGTGCGGTATCCCCGGATCAGCCTTACGGCTACCACCTTCTGGGGCGCGTTCAAATAGTGGGCGGCTCGCCGCCGCAGTGAACGCGCCCACACCGGGGCCCCGTACAGGGCCATGGACCGCACGACCCCCGCGTAAAGCCTCCGGCAGGAGGCGTTTGGCCCCCCCAGGTTGGGCAAGAGCCGCTTGAAGGCGGCCCCGGCCCGTTCCAGCTTGGGAGCCAAACGTCGGAAGTGCTCGACGAAGTTCCACCGGCTGTCGAGGACGAGACCCAGGTATCTCATCGTTGTCTCGACGCCGATGTGAACCCCTCCTGCCGTTATTTGGGATCCCGAAGGCGGCCCGTTCCGAGGCCCATGAAAAGACATGGCCTCGGACTTGTGCAAAGCCACCTCGAGACCCAACTGCCGGATCCTCTCCACGACTATCGCAACCCCGCGTGTCATCGCGTCGGCCGCCGCCTGATGCGACCTCCCCTGCGCCAAGACTAGCGTGTCGTCAGCGTAGCAAACCACGCTGACTCCATCAGGGAGATCGGCCTGCAGCACCCAGTCGTAACCGATGTCCCACAGGAGCGGCCCCAGAACCGATCCCTGTGGGACACCGCACGACATCTCTCGCCGGTTCCATTCCCCGTTGCGACCGGGGTAGATGACGGCTCTGTCCGTCAGATACGCCCCGACTACTCGACGGAGGTAGGTCGGCACCCGGTGATACCGGAGTGCCTCCCCAATGCAACTCCAGGGCAGGGTGTTAAACGCGTTGGCGATGTCGAGTGACACCGCCACGACCACCCCACCCCGGGACACCGCGTCCCCCGTCGTGAGGGCCCTCACGCGCATGATGGCGTCCACCGTCGAGCGCCCCTTGCGGAAGCCGAACTGGCTGTCCGCAAGATCCGGCCCCGTCCTCACCAGGTGCCCGACGAGGCGGCCCGCAATCACTCTCTCAAAGAGCTTGCCGACCTCGTCGAGCAGCACGATGGGCCGGAATGCGGACGGAGAGTCCGCAGGGCGCCCTGGCTTCTGTATGAGGACCAGCTTCCCCGTCTTCCAGCGGAGTGGAAACTGGCCCCTCTCCATGCATGCGCTCAAGAGCGCCTCTAGTCGGGGCCCGAGAGCCGTCGAGGCCAGGACCCAGGCCTTACCCGGCAAGCCGTCGGGTCCTGGGGCGATATTTTTGGCCTTCAGCCTATCTACCGCCACTCTCAGATCTACCCCGGTCACCTCAGGGATGTCGTCGTCGTCCGCGTGGTCCGCTTCAGGCACCGCAAGTGGCGGAGCCATGGGCGGGGGAGTATGCTCCGCCCGTGAAGGTCCAAGGGTTTAGGCTGGGCGTTGATGAGTCAGTCAGTCAGTCAGTCAGTCAGTCAGGACTTCTCTTTTTATATATATAGATACGGTACATATAACAAAAAACAAGTTTTACATTATTTTTTTGTCTGTCTTTTTGTTCCGGCTAATCGCCAAAACGGCTGGACCGATTTTGATAAAACTTGCTATGGAGGACATATGCTACTTTTTATTGACATAGACATAGGGCGAAGCCGCTAGCAGAGATAGCTTTCCTCGTAAGCAATACAAAATAACAAGCTGAAGCTACAGTGGGCTGATTTTGCTTGTAGAGGACGAATCCGACCAATTGGAGCAGACGAGGCCTTTTGAGTGGTGACCACGAATTGGCCAGCAGCATAAGATACCCCCAGGATTTATAAACTGACAAAAGGCGACTGAAACAGACTGGATACGGAAGTCAAAGAACCGGGGTGTCGTGGTGCAATTTGACAGAAGCCTATGTCCAGATCCGATCGATTCTGGAAAAATCTCACCGTGAAAAGTTAGGTGAAGTGAGCTTAGAGTGAGCTGTCAAGAGTATCAATCCCTAGCATCAGGATGACACTGACAGCTCACTCCACGCTCACTTCACCTAAGTTTTCACGGTGAGATGGTTACAGCCTGTCGATTCTGTAAAAATCTCACCGTGATAACATAGGTGAAGTGAGCGTGAAGTAAACTATGAATGGAGGCAATCCCTAACATCAGGTGGAATGACAGCTCACTTCGCCTTAGTTTTCACGGTGAGATTTTTACAGAATAGCACTGCAGAATCGTACTGCTGCGATAGCCAGAATCAGTTTAATTGATTTATAAATAACCTAGCAGGGCCCCGCGGTTTCACCCGCATAAGTGTCGATCCAGTGGGAATATCGGGACAAAAAATATCCTATGTGCTATTCTGAAGTATAAGCTATATTTACTGTAAAGTTTTATCAAAAGCCTTTCAGTCGTTTTTGCATGAAAGACTAACAAACATCCATCCACACAAACTTTTGCGTTTATAATATTATATAGTAGGATATATTTATGTATATATATTAGTGAAGTAACTAATAGTAGTAGTAAGTAACTGAAGTGGCAATGGGCTGGCCATGTTTGTCGAAGGACCGATGGCCGGTGGAGCAGACGAGTCCTTGAGTGCAGACCGCGTATCGGCAAGCGTAGTATGGGACGTCCCCCAGCTAGATGGACGGACGACCTAAAGAAAGTGGCTGGAATGGACTGGATGAGGAAGGTGGAGGACAGGGTGTTGTGGCGTAGCCTGGGAGAGGCTTATGTCCAGCAGTGGACTGCGATAGGCTGAGTTGATTGATTGATGTATATTAGTAGGATTAAACTCACTTAAGTCCTCCTTGAATAGGTCCCAGAACTCCTTGAATTCTACACTGTCGTCGAAGTATCGGAACAGCTTGTGTGCAAAGTGATACGAGACAGCCACGTCGCGAGGGTCCCGGGCTATGTAAAAAACCTTGAAATTAAAAAAAGGGTCATAGTTAGAAAGAAAGAAAGAAGAAAGAAAGAAACTACGTTTATTTTAATTACTCTTAAAATCAGTATTTATTAGGGCATATCAGCTTCTATGTATAATATATCTTAAGTACTATAGATCGCAATAGTCTCTCGGTCTTGCACAGTTGCCAATGGTTTACCAGGGCCGTCTTTACCGATCGCTCTATACCTACACATATCATGCGTAATCATTTAATCAAACCTCGAAATTGAAATTAATAAAAAAATACTTAAAGTAGATTACAAAACAGACGATGTTATAAAAAAGTTGGCCGACTTTAAAGCCGGAAAAATTAAATTTTATCTTTGAAAATGTACCTAATTTTATTGTAAAGTAAGTTTTTTTTTGTGTGCCTATACTGTCCCACGGTTGGGCAAAAAGTAAGTATTAAGTAAATAAAAGAATAAACACAAAAATTGGGGTTCAGATCGGTTTTCGCACCCCGGCGCCCAATATAGTTAAGACGGCCCTGGGTTTACCAGCAATCTCAGAAATAAGTGATCACCACAGATATACACCTAGATAACGCATGAGCAACTAGTTCGCGTGCCAAAAATCGCACCAACTTACGTTCAAAATTCGTAAGCCGCCACTTTCGCGCTCAGTTCTGTGTAGGTACAGCCGATCGATTCTGGAAAAATCTCACCGTGAAAAGTTAGATGAAGTGAGCTAAGAGTGAGCTGTCAAGAGTATTAATCCCTAGCATCAGGATGACACTGACAGCTCACTCCACGCTCACTTCACCTAAGTTTTCACGGTGAGATGGCTACAGAATCGCACTGCTGGTGGCTGTATTGCAAAATGTTCACTTTTTCGGTAAAATAACGATTCTGTATAGATTTAATTTGTAGGGATGAAGACTAATATTAAAAAAGTTCGAACAAATAATGTAACAGAGCATAGTAAAACGATAATCGAAAAAAATCTGTAAATTGGTGGAAATTTGAAAAGTTTTTGGTGGGGATTATTCCCGTCCATGCCGCGGTACTGACAATGTATGAACATACTGACATAGTCGTGACGTCATTTATTTTAAAACGTTTGTAACTTGAAATTTTTTAAGCTTTTAGACTTTTTGTAGTATTGTTTGCACTATTTGCAAAGAAATATTTTTTTAGTTGAAAATAAAAAATGTCCTCATCCCTATTGAATACATACTCTAATTTAAAAAAAAAAAAATTTAAGAACATCATTATCAGTAGGTAAGTAAAGCAATTTTGTTGCGAAGCTATGGAATCCGGTCAAAAACATGGGTCACAATTTATTAAATCCAACATAAAACCCTCTTGGGATATTAAAAATCAGCAAACGAAATCTTGTGCAAGAATTCATTTAAAAAAAGTCAATTCCTTAAAATATAGAGACGCTTACTTTGGCAGTCTCAAGTAATTTTGAGGGCAGAAGTGACAGCGGTAGATGTGATTTGACGTATCTCGGTGACGTCATGTTCGGCAAACTTCGGAAGTCTTCGTAGGTCGCTCGGGGAGCATTGGGGTCTGAATATTTAGCTCGTATCTCGGACTTGAGAGTTGGGTGCCTGTGACAAGTTAATAAACTTCAGCTGTAGATTATCTAGTAAAGTTGTACCTACGTTTTACCCATTGGACCTCCAAAAGTCCTTTGAATCTGCCAAAAATACCGCTAATTTCCCTACATTTTTAATAAGTTTTTGACATTGATTGTCACTGAGATGAGATTGCGACTATTTACGGCTAGATTTTGAACGTTTTTAATAACGCGAATTGGCCTTCAGCTTTTATTTATTTATTGGAACGAAGTTCCTTATCGCGCGTTGTGAAAGGGGGCTAGACGGAAAAAATTCTTACGAAAAGTTGTCACGACACTTTTTGCTATAGTAAGCAGTGGCGTGCACAGAGATTTCAAACAGGGTATGCACAAAAAAAACTTACCAGTTACAGCTTGTTGTACAAGTCAACAAGCTGAAACTGGTAAGTTTTTTTACCCTACATATACCCACTATACCGCAGGCGCCATTATTGGCTTTGCATGATGTTTGTTTGAGACCACCATGAATATCTAAATAAGTGATTGATCATACCTAACATAACAGGTCACATAAATTATATCAAAAGTAGCCTTTAAAAAGGTCTGGAGATGTTAATTTTGTTTTCTTTGTGCAAATTAATTAAAATTTTATATAAATTACTACTTAAATTTGAACTGATTACTTTTTACAAGTTAATGTTTGAATCAAATCGACGCGCCTATCTGACTAAAGAACTAATCACACTTATTCAGCTTTGTTCAGTGTTTGTCCATAGAAAACAAAGATTTTGTATGAAGTCCGTTCAGCTTTCCGCGGCTGAACGGACGCGTATGCATCTCATACAAAATCGTTGTTTTCTATGGACAAACGCTGAACAGAGCTGAATAAGTGTGATTAGTCCCATAAAGTTATTTTTCGATTGTAAACAGATAAACCTGTGAGTCTGTTTTGGCCCCGTGTGTTTCGTAAATATGTATGAATTCAAGTAGGTAGGTACCTACTCTTTGATGAATTCTTTTTAGACTAGAAAATGATCGTTCGGTAGATGCGCTGACTGAAATCGTAACTCTTAATTTTCCTAATTTGTAAACTTCAGAAAATATGGAAGTCAAATTGTTTGAATACTTTGAATGAGATCGAATTATGTATAATTATCCATTTTTTACAATAAACTTACTAAATAATTACTTGACAGGCAATCACTTGCCCCAAGAAAAACAATAAATGGCGAAAAAACTTTGCAATTTTAGGTACTTACTAAAAGCTTACGAATTAATACAAAATACAAACTAATAAATTACTCGGGTCATTTGGTCAATACGACTAAAAAAAGTCGACCCTCTGCAAACAACAATTAAGCGGTGCTTATACGGGTTCTCAATTTGGCCGGCTTGCAATGTAAGCTATGCTTCTAAAACTCCAACACGCGCGCACATTTTCACGCACACACTCACACTTTTACTGTGTACTACACGAGATGCGTTGAATGAAGAATAAGCAAGGCGTAGTATTGCTTCTGCTCACGCGAGCGCTGCCTCCGCGTTGCACGGCAGCGGGTGTTCGCCCAGTTAGTTCCAAAAAATGTAATAGATGGCGCGTTAGCTAAATTACCATGATTTTTTAAAAATTAGTTATCTAACATTTAGAGGGACATGTATGTATGGGACTACAGGGTATGCAGAGCTTATTTGCATGTATGGAGTGCACGCCACTGATAGTAAGCTATTGTAAGCTGTGCGGCGTCGCATGTTTCTCTGTCTGTCTCTCTCTCTCTTATAGAAAGCAAGCCAGATATTTTCATTTCTATTTCTATTTTTCATTTATTTTTTTATTATTATTTATTATTAGGTATTATGAGGTGAGGTTATCTCAGGGGAAACCACCTTTCAGTATTACAGTTTATTTAAATGAACATTACAGTTACTTAACACTTTTTCTTAATCTAGTTTTATGTTGGGACGAAGACCCATAATAATAATTTTCGCGTAACAATGGCGGCACGAGGGAGGCACGTGGCGACTGGCGCGGTATGATACGTACGCGTCTACGCAGTGTGCGTGTGGGCAGCGGACTGGCGCGAGTGGCGCGCATATCGCATACCACGCGGCTTCCTCGCAACGGCCCGGTGAGGGAAAGAGAGAGCTTACTAAAGTCTATATCGTGCCGGCACGCGACCGCGGGAGGCTCGCATTGAAAGACGTTGTGTCCCGTGGGTTGCTACATACTCCCCCTCCAGTCCTGGAGAACGCCCTCGTTCCTGGACTGGTACACTGACAGCAGCATTAGCTGGACGTCCGCGATTTCGTTTTGGAATAACGGGTTTTGGTAAGGAGTCGTCGCTACCTCGGTAACGTGTAAGGTCTTCGGAATGATATTTCCCTACATCTACATTTGGTTGTTCTGTACTCGCGATGGTGTACGTTGTCGGACTAACCTTTTTAGTGATCTGGTAAGGGCCATCTCGGCGAGGGTAGAACTTAGAAGTGAGGTCTTTTGAACCTTTGCTCAATAAATGAGATTTAAGCAAGACTAAATCACCTACCTCGAAGGTGTCAGATGGTCGTCGCGAAGCGTCGGCGTACTGCTTTGTCTTGTCCTGCTGGATCTCGACGCGTTCTCGAACAGCTGACAGTGAATGTAGGAAGTTTTCGAGGTAAGGAGTCACTTGTGGGACAAAGTTTTCTTTGACCTTGATGTCACGAAGGTCATGAACGACCTCTGTGGGCGACCGCATCTCTCTGCCAAAGGTCAAATAAGCCGGTGACTTGCCTGTTGTGCGGCATTTTGCACTATTCAGGGCAAAGCGGATCACTGGCAACTTCTTCGGCCAGGAGGTGTGGTCATCTGACACGAGGTGGGCTAGCATAGCTTTAAGGTCGCGGTTTTTTCGCTCTGCAGGATTAGCTTGTGGATGATACAGAGGGACAAAATTTTGTTTTATATCTAAGACCGACATACATTGTCTCATCACTGCGGAAACGAACTGGACACCGTTGTCCGAAATAATCCTGCGAGGCAAACCGAACCGCATGAAATATTCCTCGATGAGGACATGAGCGCAGGCTTCTGCCGTTGCTTCTTTTAAAGCAAACAGCTCTATCCATCGCGTAGCAGTGTCTTCTATGAGAAAGACCCATCGCTCCCCCTGGTTTCCTTCCGGAAGTGGGCCGAACAGGTCCATGGCCAACACCTCGTTCCGCTGGCTCATCACCGGTGTCTGGAGTAGGCCTGGCGGTTTGGAGTTGTTCGCCTTATATCGCTGGCAGTGGATGCAGGCTAAGACATAATCGGTGATTATTCTCCGCATCCCTGTGAAATAATATAACTGTGCTACCTTCTGGTAGGTTCTATCGATACCTGGATGGCCAGCTATTTGAGAGTCATGTAACTCCTTCAGAACAGCTGCAACTTGACCGCCAGGAACAACTAATTGAGGGGATTCACTCTCCGAGTCCGGATTGAACCGGTACAGGACTCCTTGATCCATGAGGTATCCCCTTTCTAACCATCTTTTAGAAGCAACATCATCAGGTCCTTCCAGTTCCTTAACAATCTTGTCCACTTCAGGATTCGAAGTCTGTTCCAGGCGAAGCTGACTTGGTGTCTTCGCGGGAAGATCACAAATTACTGTACAAATACCGCAACTGTCGCTTGTGTCGCTGGAACAAATCGGTCTACTCAGCGTGTCTGCTACGACATTCGCCTTCCCTGGAGTGTATTCAAATTGGATATCAAAAGATTGGAGCTTCAGAGCCCAACGGACTAATCTGCCTGCTGGTGATTTAAGTGATAGCAACCAGCGTAGAGGCTGATGATCACTGCCAATCACGACTGGTTGACCGTCTAGGTAAGCCCGAAAACGCTCCACCGCCCACACTACAGCGAGTGCTTCACGCTCCGTGGTGGAGTAGTTGCGCTCCGCTGCGTTGAGGAGTCGGCTGGCATATTCAATTGGCCTTTCCTGATTGCCGTCACCCTGCAATAAAACTGCGCCCAAGGCGTAGTTACTTGCGTCTGTACGCAGAATGAAAGGACGACTGAAATCGGCTTGCACCAGTATTGGAGCTGTGGTCAGTAGACTCTTCAGCTCATCAAATGCTTGGGTCTGTTCTGAGCTCCAAGACCATACTTGACTTTTCCTAGTCAAGCGTGTCAATGGTTCGGCAACTTTTGAGAAGTTGGGTATGAATTTTCTGAACCACGAACAAGTTTGTAGAAAGGTTCTCAGGTGCTTTAAGTTTCCTGGTACCTTCATCTCGAGTACAGCACTCACCTTCCCTGGGTCGGTGGAAACACCCTCTTGTGTAATAACGTGACCGAGATATTTAACGCTTTCCCGAGCAAAAGCGCACTTCTCCCTATTCACATGGAGGTTAAACTCGGCCAGACGTTTAAAAACTGCCTCGAGGTCTTGCAGATGCTGTTGATATCCCTCAGATATCACCAACAGATCGTCTAAATAAGTTAATAAAGTTACATCTTGTAAAACAGAGCAGGATCGGAGACGGTCGATGAGACGTTGAAAGGTGGCTGGCGCGTTGCGGAGACCAAACGGCATTCTTTTAAAACGGTAAGTACCTAAAGGACAGACAAAAGCAGTTTTGTCTCTATCAGCTTCTTTTACCTTAACCTGCCAATATGAAGATCGAAGGTCTAGCGTACTCATGTAGCAGTCCCGTTTTGTGCTCTGAAGTAACTCGTCAATGCGTGGCATCGGATATGTATCGGCTTTGGTGACTGCATTCAAACGCCTGTAGTCGACGCAGAAGCGGATACCACCGTTGGACTTCGGCACCATTAGTGCCGGTGAACACCAAGCCGATTCACACTCTTCTATTATGTCATCTTGTAACATCTTACCTATTTCAGCTTTCATTAGCTCTTTCTTTGAAGGGTTTAGGCGGTAAGGAGGAACAGCAATTGGAGAATGCTCACCTGTATCAATGCGGTGTTCCGCATACGGTGTTGGACCTCCCCCTGTTCTAAAGACGCGTGCGTGCCTGGTGAGGACGTCAGCGAGCGCTTGACGCTCAGCTGGTTTAAGGTGAGCACCTTCATCATCCCTAAGTATATCTGTAGCGGCGCAGGACACGTCACGCGAGGTAGGTTCGAAGCACATGTTATATTTTACCCTACCACATTTACTAAAATACCAAACCTTTTTGGAAAAATCAATAACTACTCCCGCGGCGGTTATAAAATCGATCCCTAATAACGTCTCATTATTTGTTGAATCGGGAAAAACTAAGAACGGAATCGTAATAACTGCCGTTTCTAAACACACTTCTAACGTGGTGGTAAGTACATCCATCGTACGGATTACACCGTCGGCAAGCTTAACTTCGCGTGTCGAAGAGCTGAGGGGATGACCTTGACGTAGAAGGAGAGTATATAGCGTATAACCCGCAATGCAATGTTTGGCGGCCGTATCAATCAACGCGGTGCCGGAAAAACCCAAAATTTTAACATTAAAAATAGGTCGTAACTCGTGACCAATAGAGGGTCCCGTCCGGTCTTTACACAAACATAAGTCGGTTGAACATAATTGGTCATTATCCTTTTGATAATTTAAATCATTACATAAAATATCTGTATAACATGAATGTACATTGTCCTTTTGATTCCTTAAATTACTACACAAAACATCATTATAACATGCATGTACATTGTCCTTAGTTTTACAATAATTGTTACAGAACTTATGGCATTGACATAGATGGACATTCTCCTTTTGATTTTTACTACAGCTGTTACACAAAATATCGTTATGACGTGAATGGACATTCTCCTTTTGAATTTTAAAATTGTTAAAAATATCATTATTAGAATTACACTTATTATTATTAGTTATACGTTGTGGGATAACATCCTTTCGTTTATCAGAAAAGTTACGCACGTTTTCTCGTGGAATAAAATCGTTTTCATCACAAACATAGTCTGATGCGAAATTTTTAGTAATTGAATGAGATAGCACGGAATAAAAACTTTGACCACTACTTTTACTTTGTTCACTCTCACCTTGATTCTGCAACTTACGGCAATGTTCTTTGGTATGGCCGAACCGCCTGCAGTATGTGCAGGAGGGCCGCGGCCTCTTAGCTGTGTCCTGCTTCGGTGGAATAGGCGCGGCCGGCGCGGCTGGAACAGGCACGGGAGGCGCGGGCGGAGCGGGCGATTGCTGCGCCGCGGCGGCGGTAGGCGCGCCGTAGGCCTGCGCACGTGCGGAGGCGAGATCGCGCGCGGGAACGCGGGCGCTCTCGCGAGCGGCGGGTTGCGTGGACGTCGGTAATGTTGCCGGCGATTGTGTTCGACGCTCACTCGCCGTCGTCGTCGGCGTAATGTTATTTACCTCACCGAATGAATCCTCGATATTCCGTGCTAGGCGTAGTAATTCATAGAAATTACGGCACTCCTCTCTTCGTAGCCTTTTTCTTATTCTGCTGTGCAGGAGGCCGTAGGTCATGTCTATTTGAGCCGATTCCGTATTATCGTCTTTAGGTAAGCGTGCAAAAAGGGCGCGGATGCGCGCTACGAAAATATCTGTGTTTTCATTGCCCTGCGGTGTCGCAAATATTTCCAAGTAGATCCGATGAGGCGGCCGGCGATCACCATAGGCACTTATTAAGTTTTCTTTGGCTTCGCGCCATGATGACACGGAGTATTTTATTCCTTGCCACCACGTGGCTGCTTCATCCTTGAATAGGTAGGCTAAGCCGCGCAGGATGTTTGAGTCCGCCACCTGCGCGCAATCGCTATAGGCCTCTATAGCGTCAATAAATGCTTCTACCGACTCCTTCGGTCGGCCGGAGAACGTGGCTTTGCAGCGGGCTAGGGTGTTATTCCCTAGCAGCGCAAGTGATTCCGGGGTCGATGCACTCGCCCGCGACATCGAGTTGAGCAACTCCCTAAATGCTTCTGTTTGAGAGCGTTGGAGAGAGGCGATAATCGTCGCCACGTTTTCGTTAGAGAACGTAGCGTTAGCATCGATGCGAGGCGAGGAAGAAAACGCGTCGTCGCCATCTTGGGTGGCGGACGCCGCGGTCGGCGTATTTGGTCGTGAGGGGACGGGTAATGCGTCGTTTGCATCTTCCCTCCGAGTCAAACTAGCCGCTCTACTCCTGGTCACTGGCATTTTAGTTCGTCACTGCAAAACTTTCACAACTATGCACTTTAATGTCACACGAAAAAAAACGTTGGAGCGCCACATATGAGGTGAGGTTATCTCAGGGGAAACCACCTTTCAGTATTACAGTTTATTTAAATGAACATTACAGTTACTTAACACTTTTTCTTAATCTAGTTTTATGTTGGGACGAAGACCCATAATAATAATTTTCGCGTAACAATGGCGGCACGAGGGAGGCACGTGGCGACTGGCGCGGTATGATACGTACGCGTCTACGCAGTGTGCGTGTGGGCAGCGGACTGGCGCGAGTGGCGCGCATATCGCATACCACGCGGCTTCCTCGCAACGGCCCGGTGAGGGAAAGAGAGAGCTTACTAAAGTCTATATCGTGCCGGCACGCGACCGCGGGAGGCTCGCATTGAAAGACGTTGTGTCCCGTGGGTTGCTACAGTATTATTTTTTTATTAATCGAAAGGAACTTCGTTCCATCCGGGTGTCCCTTGACACCTCTCAAGTTTTTATATTTAAATATAGTACCTACTTTATTGTACACCACAAAAAACAACATGAAAAAGATAAATGAAACACTACAAAATATACAATGGGCGGCCTTATCGCTTTCTGCGATCTCTTCCAGGCAACCTTAGGATGGACAGTGATTTTCCTGGACATAAAACGGGGCTGTCGTTGGTGCAAATATTATGTATACAATACACTAAAATATATACACAGATATATACATATCCAAAAATATAGATACATACCTAAATACTAAATATATATTATAAGTAACTAAAATTAAAGAAGACAGTAGATGATTGCACTTAGGACAACAAGATCACAAAAACAAGTTATAGTGTTCCTTTTATGAGTCTTTTGAACACATGTGACGACTGCGCGCGTTTTATTTCTACTGGCAATGCATTCCACAAACGAGCGGCCTGGACAGTAAAGGATTTATCAAGGAAAGTTGTGGAATACATAGGCATCTTGAATTTCAAGTTATCTGATGAACTTAATTTCGTGTGGGAGTCACAAAAAAACTGGAAACGTTTCTTGAGATAGAGAGGTATTGTATAAATAAGTAATTAGATGACTACTTCACTACATAGTATAAAACAAAGTCGCTTTCTCTGTCCCTATGAACGCTTAGATCTTTAAAACTACGCAACGGATTTTGATGCGGTTTTTTTAATAGATAGAGTGATTCAAGAGGAAGGTTTATATATATAATACATGCATGCATGTGATGTCGTAAATAATCACATTTTTTTGCGCTTACTTTTCAAACGCTGGCTGAACCCTACGAGATAGGTCAAAATAATGTACTACTGTATTGTACACCTTAAAAAGGTTTACAAAAAAGTCCGCGATGGTATATGTCTATCTCTTAGGGATAACCCACAATAATCGTTTTTTATCCTTACTTTTTACGAAAAATAATGGCTTATTTATGAAGCGGTTTTAAGCAATACATCATTAATCCTTATCCAATTAAGTACCTTAAATACATTGTGCATTTAATATAGATAAATATGGCCCTTTACAGCATGTAATTTAAATGAATATTTTCGAAGATATTACAGATTTAAAATGCAGGGACATAGCGGTTGCTGCGGTACCGGCCGCGGCGGCGTGGCATTCTTGAAATACCTGTATTTAGTATCAGTATTGCACCCGTGCGAAGCCGGGGCGGGTCGCTAGTTTACTATAAAATATTACGACTGCCTCGTTGCTGTAGTTGTCGTAAGCACGACTGTGGCGCATTGAATTCTGGGTTCGAATCCCAGGTTTGGCCAAACTGTTATTGGGTTTTCAACTAAACATTTTTCAATTGTCAAATTAAATTAGCTAGCAAAACTCCACAGACGTGATGGATATCGATAACTAAACATGATAATATAACAAAAAATAATTAATTTGATGATGTATTTTATGGCGTCATCGGTCGCAGTTAGAGTAGTCACTTTTTTTTTTTGTGGATGGGAAATCTTCAAATGACCCCTCTCCCGCTCAGGGTGGAGCAGGAGGGAGTGTCGAAATTACAGTTTTAAATTCAGTTTTTTTGTGTAAACTTTATAGAAGTAATGGCTATCGATATCTAAACACGATAAAAACAAAATAAAATTGATTTTCTGAATTAATATTTCAAGTAACAAGACTACAAGAATAAATTATATACAAAATATATGAAGTGACAAATCGTAATAAACACTAACTAAATCGTCTGCGAAATCTTTCACATTTGTAAACTAAAAAAGCTGGAAATAAAAAAAAGTAATTAAAAAAAATAAAAACCCGACTGCGGTAAAAAACTTAAATAAAAAAAAAAACTGAAAAGCTAAAAACAAGCCGAATTTAAATTAAATAAAAGTTCGAAGCAAGCCGCGGGACTCATTTGAGTTAGTAGTATATATTTTTGTAATCACCTTTTAAGACCCTTCATTTTGATATACCACTCGATGGTATTAGAAGAAAAAAAAAAAATTCGAACACCACAATATGGCACCCCAAATCCGCCATTTTACTTTGTTTTTGATTTAAATGTAGCCAGTGACACTCGCGCTACCAAGGCAAATAAAGACGTATAATTTTTCCAAATCCGTTCATTCGTTTAGGAGTTAGGAATGAACAAAAAAACGGACATACATACAGGTAAAACTCATAACCCTTATTTTAGGCTTCGCCGCAGACGGGTAAAAAAAATCTTTTGTTTCCTACAAACGAGCAATGTTCTCGCAGTCAAAATGTACCTACGGAACAGCTAATTTAAAGTTAAATAAAAAGCCTACAAGTTGTTAGCCGCACTAGTACATAACGATTTTGACGGCACGGTTGGCGCAGTGGATAAGCGATTGTCTGCTGCGCTGCGTGTTGCGGGTTCGATTCCTGCAAGGAACAAATATTTGTATGACCTACAAGTAGTTGTTCCGGGTCTGGCTGTTTGTGTAAGTATGTCAGTTTAAATGTTTATAATCGACTGGAGTAATTCCGAGAGTAGGGCAACGTTCTTTAAAAAAAAAATTGATTCTGGTCTACGAAAGAGAATGAAGGTTTTTGTAACGCACGGAACTCTTGAGACTTTACCTACTCAAACCCGAATTTCCCAAAATCTTGAGGGATTTTGAGAACCAGAGGGGCAATTCTCGTAATTTTAAGAACGTTCAAAGTCTGAAGGCCAATTCTCGTATTTTAAAACGTTCAAAATCTAGTCGCAGTCTCATCTCGGCGACAAACAAATGTCAAAATTTTGTCAAAATGTAAGGAAATTTGAGGTATTTTTGACAGATTGAGACTGAGATCAGACTGTGAACGTTCTTAAAAATTACGAGAATTGCTGCTCTGATTTGTCTCAATCTGTCAAAAATCGCTCAAAACTCCATATATTTTTGACATTAATTGTAAAAGTACAATGCAAGCAACAGTTATTCGGTAACAACGTGCTCAGTAAAAGATTCTTACTAAATGTTACCTTTTAGCCCCACAGAAGGCGTGACCGGGCACAAATCAACGATTTAACCATCTTTTAACGCGGTAGAGCGAATCTAACGATTTCAATCTTTGGCACAAATTCAAACTACAGCTTTCTACTGAGAATTCTCAAATTAATATGCGTAACACTGGTTAACCTGATCGATCGCGAAGGTAGATAAGTAGATTGATCAGGTTAAGCTACGATTGTCGCGGTTGGTCCGTGGATGGGTGACCATCTTTACATATCAAGAACCCTCCGTGCCTCGGAAAGCACGTTATGTCGTTGGTCCCGGCTGTCATTCGTGGATCTTTGGTCTTACCGAGGGGTATCGTGTTACGTGTGGAGGTCAGATAGGCAGTCGCTTCATGTAAAATACTGGTATTCATGGCAGTTGCATCCGGTTAGACTGGAAGCCGACCCCAACATAGTTGGGAAAAGGCTAGGCAGATGATGAACACTGCTTGACTTGGAAATCAAATGCAGAATTCTCATTCAGCATAGCTATTTACAACTATTCGACAACTTGCTAGGTTAATAATTACATATTAATAGGGCCTCAAGTCTGCTATTACAATAGTGTCAGAATGGTCTATCATTGATTTTATAATTGTTGATTTTGACAAGTTTGGTAATCTACTAACATAATGGCGTCATTATGACTTTCCAATGGTCAACCACTGACACTCCATTGAAAGAATGGCAAAAATGGTAATCTCGCACATAATGACAAATGAATAAATGTAATGTTTATTGCTATTTACGAACTTCTTACTACTTCAGATTGCAAACACTAATACGTAATATGTAAAAATATATATTAAATAAAATCTACCATGAAATTTAGTAGTAGTTTTTCTCAGACCATTGACCGACCAATGATCGACCATTATGAAGTTAGCAGATTACGAACTTTTAGCAAAATGACAATGGGATCGTGTTGGAATGAGGAATTTATAAAAATAGCAGACTTGGGCCGCAGGTACGTGCACCTTAATTGCGTAACACACTACAATCTGAATCTGCACCCTTTTTATAAATAAACGATTTTATTATTATTATTATTTTGAAGGATATTCCTAATCCATTGGTTCATATGTTCGAAAAATTTGTCCGCTACGTAGGTAAATAACGCAATTAATGTTGTTGAACTGTCAAAATGAAATCCATTGCTACTGATATGTGTTACGCAATTACCCCGCCGATGTGCCTTCCCTCCGACAGCAAATAGCTATTCCAGCGGCCTGACAAAATTTTCTTTCGATAACATTCATTGATGTTCGACTCGACACGGAAGCGTATCAAATGGTTGTAAATTTATAGCTATGCAGCAGCCGTGTTGCGACCACTAAGGACTGATTTTTCAATCGTCTGATAACTTTATTTGTGGGATAATTTTGAAATTTTAGCAGTTGTTTCATACAAATGTCTCAATGTTACAAATATCTATGTTATTTATTTATTTTATTTCTTATAGCATTTTTTTATTTCTGTAACTGCCCGTGACACCACAACGGGCCCTATCAGAATACCAGCGCTGCGAAATTTATCTATAAATATCGCAGCATCATGCTGAGATAGGAGCCTTTTGGCCTCGTATAGGACTTTCTGTTTCATTTTTCTTTTTGTTACTTTTTTAATTTATTTTTATTTTGTTATTTTAATTTAGACTGTTTAGTTTAGTTTGTGATCCTCCTGTACGAGTCGCAATAAATAATTTTTCTTTCTTTTCTTTCTTTCTGAAAAAAGAGCCCTTAGGGTTGATTTTTCCAACGCCAGTTAACTTTATCGGAGGAATAATTTTGAATTTTTGACAGTTCTTCGATACAAAAACTGACAAACGTCAATTTTATTCCTATAATAATAGTAGATTATAGGTACAACAAGTGAAAAAAAAGGGAATTTAATTCGAGGGACTACGTTGGATCCCGAGAGCAGCGAAGGATTCTAGAATAGAATGCCGAGCGTAGCGAGGTATTCTAGATTTGAATCCTGAGCGGAGCGAGGGATACAAGGACCGAGATGAATTATTTTTTTCACGAGTTGTGTACTCTACTTTTTACCATTGACTGCGAGAAAATAAATAGTAGTATAGTATTTACCATAGAATATATGCTCCAAAGTGTTGACGGCTTCTTAGTCTTGGTTAATTCGTTGAAATAGTTAAGAAATATGGACTCTGAGAAGGAATTGGCGCCATTCGTGGTTTTCCAGTCGCAGAACAAATTGTATGTTTTCAGGTACAACTCCCGAGATTTTGGCGACAACAAATTATCTACTATAATTGCTGCTTTATTTCGAAATGATTCCGGAGTTAGTGTCTCATTTTCGTCACTGGAAGAACTCATTTTATTATAATTTACGTTATTAGATTTTCCAATGACTTAAAACAACGTTATCAGATAGAAAAGAACCTAAAATGGCGGGTTTTTTTTTTATTATGGAATAGCTCCGTATAGCCAGCCAGTACGTACTTTCAGCACGTTTTATTTATTTTTGTATATAATTCGTATATTCGTGCTTGTTCCAAATTCAAAATGTTTTTATTCACTCAGTGACTAAAAGAGAGTTTTATTCACTGTTTTCGATGAATAAAATGCCCTTTTTCGAGAGGCAATGGTAAAAAAGTAATTTGGCGATGGAAAAAAGAGCCCTTAGGGTTGATTTTTCCAACGCTAGTTAACTTTATCGGAAGAATAATTTTGAATTTTTGACAGTTCTTCGATACAAAAACTGACAGACGTCAATTTTATTCCACGAATAAAAATTATCAGTCGATTGAAAATCAGCCCTTGATCAAATTAATCTGTACAGACTTACTCAATATAAGCATATCTTCTAGTAATTGACTCGGCTCTCGCAGTTTGATAATCAAGGTTGTTATTAACCAACCACACGAGCTCCTGCAACCAGGTGGTTCCTGGAACGTAACGTAGGTATAATTATAATACATATTTAGCCTATAATGTTCCCACTGCTGGGACACAGGCCCGAGAAGGAGTGGGCTGTAATCCATCACGCGAGCCCAGTCCTCACGATGATTTCCTTCACCATTTTGAGAGCACTGGTGTTGAAATTTTGAACCCACGACCTACAACTCGTAAATCGGGGCCGATACCACTGAGCCATCACTGCTCTATTAAGATACATTAAAAATAATTATCTCTATAAATTAGTAGAAAAAAAAACACTTTTTACACTTCAAAAATAAATTATGTTTTAAAACTATATAAGTACCTACACGTTCGGTGTTTCGGTGTCACAGTCTCTTTTAAAGTTCAGACATAATCTTGGTCAGGCCATAATGAGGACCGTGCAGACTAGTGTCTTTTTTTTTTTGTGGATGGGAAATCATCAAATGACCCCTCCCGCTGATATAGCCTTTTGAGGAACCGTCTTCTCAATAACTGCATTCGATTCGTTTTCAATCTACGTAAATATGAGCATGTCTCTGCGCATCGGTCGCTTCTAAAGTGGTTGCCCATACGCCAGCGCAGAGAGCTAAGGGCGCTGACTACCTTATTTTCATTTCTTGATTCTCCCTCTTCACCTGGTTATCTAGCTCCCCACTTTCAGTACATTTGCGCCAACCACAATAGAAACGTTCATCACACAATCGTCTTCTCCAATGTCCCACTCATCGCACAGACTTCACTCACTCTTCCTTCTTCGTTCAGTCTATTTCTCTGTGGAATGCGCTCCCCGAGGAAATCAGGATGGCAACCAACCGATTATCCTTTAAAGTTAAGGTTCGCGAGCACTTTCGCAAGAAGCTGGCAGTATCATCACAACGCTAATATTTTCTCATTGTTTGTCTTATTTCTTTTTAATATATTCATTTATTTATGTATATGTATTTGTTCTTATATTTATATGTAATTAGGTATATATTCTATTTATAGTTTAAATAGGGTTCTGCGTATCTTTATATTTAAAATATTTATTCCTGTAATGATTGCACCTACTACTGTTTGTCTCTGCATCACCCAAAGGTTGACTGGTAGAAAATGCCTATGGCATTAAGTCCGCCTCTGTACATGTATGTGCTTGAAGTATTAAATAAATAAATAAACCACTCAGATTTAAGTGGACCTGTCCAGACAGTGTGCAAAATATATGTTCAAAACTGCATTTGTCCAAAATTGCATCGTACTTCTGCTGCAATTTTGAACAAATATTTTGCTCAATAAACGAGATTAATAAAACTGAAGTGTTAATCGACTTTTGTTGCTGACCGTACGCATTTGTCAGTAATCGTATAGCTCAACTCAGAACTAATGAGCTCAACGACATTGGTAATCAATATTGTTCCTTCTATAGCGCGCTCTTTCTCACACAGGAAAAAAGGTGGCATTAATACATCATAATACGGCTCCGGTATAGGGACCCATGGTAAAATAATAACAGCCGCACAGGTCGATCGATCAGGTTAAGCTACGCTTGCCGCGGTTGATCTGTGGATGGGTGACCATCTTTACATCCGGTGACCCCTCCGTGTCTCGTCCCGGCTGTCATTCGTGGATCATTGACAGTCGTTACGGGTAGTCAGAAGCTCGAAAGTCTGACAACCAGTCTTAACAAGGAGTATCGTATTACCCAGTAACTGGGTTGTGGAGGTCAGATAGGCAGTCGCTCCATGTAAAATACTGGTATTCAGCTACATTCGGTTAGACTGGAAGCCGACTCAAACATAGTTGGGAAAAGGCTAGGCAGATGATCATGATGAATACGGCCCCGGAATTTTGCTGACACGCCGCAAATTCGCGGTTCTGGAAGGTAACTTTTAGTTGTCAAGTGACTGATCAGTCAAAGTAACTGTCATCATCTCATCATCATCATCATTTCAGCTGAATGACATCCACTGCTGGACATAGTCCCCCCCCCCAAGCACCTCCACTTCGATCGGTTCTAAACATCCCGTATCCAGCGGATTCCTGCAACCTTCCTCAGGTCGTCATCGGTTCACAGCCAGCGTCCACTATTTGTGTTTTCGAACGAAGTATAGAGTTCTTAATGCGGTCTATGAGTTTGGCACCTAAGTATACTTCGTTCCATTGCCCGTTGGCAGACTCCAAGACATCCGTATTAATTAAATATTTGATCTACTAATTATATTAATTGTACCTAATTAATTACAAATTCCTAGTGATTAGTAAGACGGTAATGAAGGTTAACTAGGTTTAAGATTAGTAAGACGGTAATGAAGGTTAACTAGGTTTAAACATTAATTTTTATCTATGTGATATTTGTATTTAGTAGATAACGTATGATCTTGTAGAGCACAACGAAAAACCTAGGATCCGGTTTTTTTTTCAAATCATTATGTACAATTTTGTACTTACCTATTTTTTTGTTCTGTTCTTGTCTGTTTATATATATGTTCTTGTCTGTTTATATATACAAAGTTGATACGACAGATGGGCTTTCCTTTAAACTGCCTATACTAGGTATCATTATCAAGCTCTCTACCAAAAATCAATTAAATTGAAACAGTAGTTTAGTCGCAAATGATTTTTTAAGTTTTTGCACCGTTTGAACACGATGTATTTTTCCTAACAGCTGATTATGTCTATAGGCATAGGTCATGCACCTTAAAACGATAAATCTACGATACGTTGTTGCCGCTCTTAGGCAAGTCATAAACCAATACGTAGTACATAAGAGAGTGACAATCCTATTGGCAAAACATCACGTGCGTAAAAGAAATAGAAATAGGTCAGTGTGTTGCTATTGTATCTTAGATCCTTGCGACACAAAATACCGAAAGTACAGAAGTCCACGCTCGGCGGTCGCGCTATGGTTGTAAACTTTGGCTTATGCACAAAAAACTATCGTGGTAGTGGCACTCGCATCTAGTTTTTTGATTTATTGATGAGAAGCGAAAAAACCAATAATAACTAAAATATTTTAATTTTAATGTTATTGTTACATTACAAATTTGTCACAAAGTGCTACAAAGTCATGTTCGCTTTTACTTTACGGCGCGGGACCGGGGGCCGGGGCGCTTACCTACCTACCTAACTACTGTGTTACGTTAATACAAACCATCGAAATACAAGCAAATACCTACTTACCTCTTTGAAACAACTGGTAGATTAAAAAACGACAATTCACCGTTTAATGTTGAATTTAAACAACCGTCCACTGAACAGTTATAATTTTTTTTTATTGCTCCATTTTTGCACTTCATAGACGCATGTCTCAAGCGGATGGCACTTGCGCTCGCACTAGTCCCAACCAGTCCGAGATATCGTGTCCGTGAGCGGTGTCTATGTGTGCGTTGCTCGAGCGCACTTTGTATGTAGATTGACTTCTGTACTCTCTGTATTTTGTGCTTGCGATCAGTAAGTGGGGCTTCCAAAAAACTTGTTTTTTCAGTGCGCCGACGCTACCCTTCCGGAACGTAGGTACGTACGCGGAAGCTCCTGCGCCCTTATTGTTTAGTCGAACTTGTGGGCTGACAATAATTGTGAATTTGTTTTGTTATTGTGATAGGACACTAAATAAGTTTAAGACAGTATTCCTTTTTTTAATAATAATAATAATATTTATTTGCAAAAAACACGGTATTAAAAGATGTTACAATACAAGATGAGACCAAACATGTTTTGCTCAATATTAAAGCATGCAAAATTATAGTTAGTATCAACATTATAGTTTATACTCGAGAAAATCTTTAACACTATAAAAACTATGTTCATTCAGCCAGTTATACAATTTACTTTTAAAAAGTCTGAAAAGATCTTTAAATGGATTTGGTAATTTATTGAATATACGCACACACATAGCTACACAATTTTTATTATATTTAACACACCGAGGTTTCTCGTCTAGTACCAGCCTGAATTGATCACGCCGACTTCGTGAACAAACATCCTCAGCTGTTTTGAACAGTTCTCTATGTTTCTGTACAAACATACATACTTCATACACATATATTGAAGGCAGTGGTAGCAAACCAAGCTTTTTAAATATTGGTTTACATGATTCATCCGATGGAATCCCGTATATGGCTCGTATACATTTCTTTTGTGCGATAAATGCTCTATTAAAGTCGGTACTATTTCCCCATTCCATTATTCCATATCGCAACGAGGATTCCACATACGCTCGATATGACATTATCGCCGTTTTTATATTTGTTATGTTCTTAATCTTTCTAAGGGCATAAACAAATTTATTCGCTTTGCTACATACATGCTCAACCTGTGCCTTCCAGTCTAAATGTTCAACTATTATAATACCTAAAAACTTTGTTTTTGTCACCTGGTTAATTTTTGGTATGTCCATCTTAAAATTGAATTTATTATTATGAGATTTGTTAAATTGTACATACACAGATTTGTCAAGATTAATACATATATTATTGTCATTTAACCAATTAATTAAGTCAGCAATTGTTTTATTTATGTCAATTTCATGGTCAGTAATCGATATATATTTTTTGTCAGATGTTACAATTATAGAAATGTCATCAGCATAAAGAAAGCATCTGTACTTAGTCACATTAACAATATCATTAATGTAGAGGAGAAATAAGATAGGCCCCAATATGCTACCTTGGGGCACGCCACGTTTTATACAGAGTTGATACGACAGAGGGGCATTAAATTACACTACGTATACTATACGTGTTTAGTATTAATTCGATAAGGTATAAAAATAAAAAGCTCCAAAATTGAGAATTTTTTTTTTTCAAACAAACTAAATAGCTTACAAATCAGAGTAAAACGCAACCACCCTTTGTAAATAAAGGAAAAACCCAAATTTCATAGAAACTTGGACCTGGCGACTGACCTTACAAAGTGGCAACGTCGTCGCACGCGCGCCGGGGCGCGGCATGTGTTTCGTGTCGAAGCGGGCGGCCGGCGGTGGCGCGGGCGGCGGCTTAGGCCTCCGCTCGCGCTGGCTGTTATGTTAGATAGTTTTGAAGTACGCCGACAACAAAAACACTAAATTTTTAAATTCTCTATGTGTCCTCCATTCACATTAATGCACAAATTATACCGACGGAGAATATTGTTATTTAGTTTTCTAATTAAATCACTGTCCGTCGCTAAGCACTTTAATTTGTGAAATGCGAAAATAATCCTGTTTTTTAGTTCAACAATTGTATTTACCTCGGAGGCATACACTTCACCCTTAATGTATCCCCACAAAAAGAAATCCATGGGAGTGAGGTCCGGAGATCGTGGTGGCCACCGAACAGGTCCGAATCGACCGATCCATTGCTGCCCAAACATTTCTGTGAGCCGCTCCCTGGAAGCCATCACAGAATGTGGAGGCACACCGTCCAGCTGGTACCACAACTTGCGATGAACGGCTAAAGGTAGTTGGTCAGTGTACTCGGCCACAGGACCACTTAATAAATCTAAAAATTTCGCCGCTGTAAGGGTGCCGTCAATAAAAACAGGGCCGATAATATTATTATTATGGATACCAGCCCACACATTGAGAGAAAATCTGTACTGGTGTTCAGATTCTCGAAACACGTGTGGATTTCCCAAACTCCAGTACCGGAGGTTTTGCCGATTCCAGATGCCGTTCCGAGTAAAAGTACACTCATCGGTCCATATTACATTTGTTAAGAAATGGCGGTCTTCGGATGTTTTATTTAATAGCCATTGGCAGTAACTGTTCCTGATCGGTAAGTCTCTCGATAACAAAGCTTGCACCTTCCGATATTTATAAGGTTTGCGTTTGTTACGTTTTAGAACCTTGTGGATGGTTCTATGGCAACATCTAAACTGCCGGGCGGCTCTGTGCAGACTCGTTGTCGGGTTGCGGGAAAAATGATCTAATATTCGTTCGTCCCATGCAGCGGGTATTTGCCGCGGTGGCACTCCCTCCTGTTGCGGCACTACACGTTTATTGTCCCGTAATCTTTGTACTGCCAACTGTATGGTGCGGGCGTTCCTAGGGCAATTGCGGCTGTCACCATACCTTTCTCTGTATGTTCGCAGAGCTAATGCTGCGTTTCCACGGCATTCACCGTAAATTAAAATCATGTCAGTGTATTCTGACGCCGTGTAAGTTAGACGAGGCATTGTTGAACACTTTAATTAGGTATACACACACACACAACCAAAGTTTAATTACGTGTCCTATCACAATAAAAAACAGTAAATCACAAAAAAAAACACTAACACTAAATAATTATAATAGCAAGTTACGTGTCTTGTCACAATAAAAAAAAAGAAAGAAGTGTCCTATTCACAATAACAAAACAAAATCACAATTGTCAGCGCACGAGTTCGACAAAACAATAGCGGCACAGGACTTCCGTGTTACGTAACGTACGTCCCGGAAGGATAGCGTTGGCGCACTGAAAAACCAAGTTTTTTAGTTTTTAGAGGCCCCCCTCGCAAGGACCAAAGATGCAATAGCAACACACTGACCTATTTCTTTTACGCGCGTGATGTTTTGCTAATGGGATTGTCACTTTCTTTTGTAGGACGTATTTGCTTATGACTTGCGTAAGAGCGGCAACAACGTATCGTAGATTTATCGTTTTAAGGTGCATGACCTATGCCTATAGACATAATCAGCTGTTAAGAAAAATACATCATGTTCAAACGGGCCAAAAACTTAAAAAGTCATTTGCGACTAAACTACTGTTTCAATTTAAATGATATTTGGTACAGAGCTTGAAAATGGTACCTAGTATAAGCAGTTTAAAGGAAAGCCTTTCTGTCGTATCAACTTTGTATATTTATACTCCGACGTATATAGTAACATATCTCCATTTCCATCTACTTTGGTGACAGAAACACACTGTTTTCTGTCAGTTAGGTATGAAGCTATCCATTGATGTGGTACTCCCCTAATTCCGAGAGCTTCTAATTTTTGTAATAGGTTAACGTGTGAAACCAAATCAAACGCCTTTGATAAGTCAAAAAATAATCCTGTTACCAGCTGGTTATTATTTATTCCATTTAGTATGGTTTTCAGAAGTGAAAAAATGGCTAGTGTAGTAGATTTACGTTTTTGAAAGCCGAATTGTTCTTTTCTTATGATATTAAATTTGTCGCAGTATTTAATTAGTCTATGGTACATACATTTCTCGTATATTTTTGACAATATGGGTATTAGCGTTATAGGACGATAATTGTTCACATCACATCTGTCACCCTTTTTGAACAATGGTTTGACAATAGACAATTTCAAAGCGTTTGGGAATACTCCCTGTGAAAAAGATAAGTTAATCAGATATGTCAACACTCCGCTCACTTCATTGGCACATGCTTTAATGATTTTGGTGTTTAATTCATCGTAGCCTTCAGAGTTAGTATTGTTTAATGATAGTATATGTTGCCTTACCTCACTCTCAGAAATAGGAGTGAGGAACATCGAGTTAGCGGCGATGTTTTCATTGCGATGAATATGAATACTATTTTGTACTGGAAAACTGTTTATGTAGTGGTTGTTAAAAGCCGCGGCTATTTCTGCAGGTTTTGTGAGTATGGCGTTGTCAATCCGTATGCGATCAATATTGTCCCCAGAGGTCATACTGTCTATTTCATTCTTTATAACGGACCACGTGGCTTTACATTTGTTTTTATTGTTATTTATAAACTTAATGTTAGCATTCCGTTTAGAATTATGTATACATTTTTGTAATAAATTGGAATATTTTGTATAATTAACCTTGTTAGTACTATTTTTATTCTTATAGTATTGATATCTTAAGAATCGTTTAGTTTTAGAACATACTTTAAGACCCTTAGTCATCCACGTTCGTTTACTGTTATTGGTTGTATTTATCCTAACCCTTACTTTTGGAAAACAGAGCTTATGAAACAGGCACATTAGTTCATGAAAACGGTTGAATGCCGTATTTGCATCGTTTTCTAGATATACATCTGACCACGATAGATTTTTTATACATTCTGTGAATTTATGTATATTATTTAAACTGTAATCCCTTTTGTACGTATGAAATATAGCCGCTTTTGTCTGGACTCGCAAAGGAAAACTTAGCATTTGTGCCGTGTCGTGGTCCGAGAGATGAAGTGGTAGCACTTGTGCGATTGCGTCAGGTATGTTGCTTAATATGTGGTCTATACAAGAACATTTGCGAGTGGCTACGTCAATATGAATTTTTAGGTTGTGAGTGTGTGCTAGATCTTGCAGGTCTTGTGTGATTTTGCCTTTTTTGAAGGTATTTATATTTATATTAAGATGTGTATTATTTATTGTGACAGGACACGTAACTTGGGATTATTATTATTTAGTGTTAGTGTTTTTTTTTTTGTAATTGACTGTTTTTATTGTGATAGTTAAACTTTGGTTGTGTGTGTGTATAATTAAAGTGTTCAAAAATACCTCGTGTAACTGACACGGCGTCAGAATACACTGACATGATTTTAATCTACGGCGAATGCCGTGGAAACGCAACGTTAGCTCTACGAACTTACAGAGAAAGGTATGGTGATAGCCGCAATTGCCCTAGGAATGCCCGCACCATACAGTTGGCAGTACAAAGATTACGGGTCAATAAACTTATAGTGCTGTAACAGGAGGGAGTGCCACCTCGGTAAATGCCCGCTGCTTGGGACGAAAGAATTTTAGACAATATTTCCCGCAGCCCGACGAGTCTCCACAGAGCCGCCCGGCAGTTTAGATGTTGCCATAGAACTATTCACAAGGTTCTAAAACGTAAAAAACGCAAACCTTCTAAATATCGGAAGGTGCAAACTTTTTTATCGAGAGACTTGCCGATCAGCAACAGTTACTGCCAATGGCTACTAAATAAAACATCCGAAGACCGTCATTTCTTAACTAATTTAATATGGACCGATGAGAGTACTTTTCTCGGACCGATCTGAAATCGGCAAAATCTCCGGTACTGCAGTTTGGAAAATCCACAGTGTGTTTCGAGTTACTGCCCGCGCGCGACGTTGGACGTTGCCACTTTGTATAGTTATCCAAGGTCAGTCACCAGGCCCAAGTTTTTATGAAGTTTGAGTTTCTCCTTTATTTACAAATGGTGGTTGCGTTTTACTCTGATTTGTAAGCTATTTAGTTTGTTTGAAACAAAAAAAATCTCATTTATGGTGCTTTTTATTTTTATACCGTATCGAATTAATACTAAACACGTATAGTATACGTAGTGTAATTTAATGCCCCTCGGTCGTATCAACTCTGTATGTGTGTACATAAATGGTAATATCCAGCTTTGGGTTTTTGTATGCTGTTGATGGTGAGCTATTCTTACAGAAACGACTTTAGAAACAGCAACAAGTGTTACCTGATCTCGAGAACGTGACAACCCATACATCATCAGGTCTGACTTCAAGGTTATAGATCTCTGCGGCGTAGTCTCCGTAGCCTGAATTTAAAATGTACCCCTTTGGACCCACTCGGATGAATGGTCTCTCGTAACCTGCAAGGTGGATAAACAAACTACTTACAGAACGCCACTTGATACAATCCTAACATACTCCTTTTGCCTCGTTTACGCAAATAGAATATGTAAGGACCACCTTATATCTGCTTTTGCTTCGTAGACGTTCATACATCAGAAGGCCAATTCTCGTAATTTAAAACGTTCAAATCTAGTCGCAGTCTCATCTCAACGATAATCAATGTAAAAAACTTGTCAAAAATGTAGCTAAATTAGAAGTATTTTTGACAGATTGAGACTGAGATCAGTCTGTGAACGTTCTTAAAATTACGAGAATTGCCCCCCTGGTCCCCCATACGCACGCCAGCAGGCGTAGCATGAGCACCGTTTTGTCGACGGAAGAGTAGACAAAGATGACGTTCCGTGTAGACAGTACGACGGCAGCAAAGTAGAAAGAGTCAACTGCACTTTTTACGAAATACATACTCTTTTACATAATTCGACTCAAAATTCTGTTTTGTCATAGGATTTTTATTCGTTTTTTTTACTGATAATAAATCACGTATATAAAGACAACTACAACAATTGTTCTCAGTGTCGAAGTAACGTGTTTTGGAACAAAAAAATATTGTAACCTTAGATACTTTGTGGTCGTCGTGTAGAAAGTTTAAAATCTCCTTACAACTGTCAGCCGTCAGCGTCATTTTGACAGTTGGGATAGAAAACTTTCTTGTGAAATAGTCTACATATAAAAAGACCTAGACAAAGATCGTTAGAAACGAAAGACAAAATGACAGATTGTAGAAGGATTTCTACGGTGCGATGTCAAAAGTGTAGAAACGAAATGTCACTTTGTATAGAAAGAGCTGTGTCTATTCTACGTAGAAATAGAATGGGTCATGCTAAGCCTGCAGTTGCGAGTTCTACTCACCTGGGCCCTAATTCACTATGGCCACAAGATTCCTTATTTCGAAACTACCTCAATTCCTTAGTTATTCACGACAACTGCTACTAACGTATTCTCTATAACACAATGGCGGGGTTTGAACTGTCAAAAAGATTTCATGTTTTTTCCTCAGGGGTCAACAACCGACATCCCCGCGGGCGGAGTCGCAGGCAAATAATAACCTATCTCCCCGCGGGCGGAGTCGCGGGCAAATAATAACCGACCTCCCCGCAGGCAGAGTCGCGGGCAAATAATAACCGACCTCCTCGCGGGCGGAGTCGCGGGCTAATAATACCCAACCTCCTCGCGGGCGGAGTTGCGGGCAAATAATAACCGACCTCCCCGCGGGCGGAGTCGCGGGCAAATAATAATCGACCTCTCCGCGGGCGGAGTCGCGGGCAAATAATAACCGACCTCTCCGCGGGCGGAGTCGCGGGCAAAAGCCAGTACCTAACTAATAAAATTGTCCAATACTAAAAGGACGAGTTTCATGTCTTACCTTTATAATACTTTTTAATAATTTTGTCCTCCTCTTCAGTAACATTTTTAATTTCATACGGAAATTCCTGGGATGCCATTTTCTTTTACTGAAAAAGAAATGAATGTTCACTATTCATTTATGCACTTATTTCTTTCATAACTTTTCTTCTTGATTTTTTGAGGAAGGAAATAGGAGATGAATACAGTCTGGATCAGATTAAATGAAGACAGCACAGACGAGCTTAATTCGGTAATTTCCTAATGGAATTATAAGGGTGTCTACAGATTGCGGCTGTGTAAATAAAAACTAAAGACACTTCTCATCATCACATCATCTGCCTGGACTTTTCCCAACTATGTCGGCTTCCAGTCTAACCGGATGCAGCTGAATATCCTATCTATGCCTATCTGACCTCAACCAGCCTGTTGTGGGCTAATATGATATTTCTTTTGAGTAATAGGTAATCAACACTACTAACAGGCAATCAAAGCACTTAAAATTTACATTTTTTATCATTTAGAAACTGGGTACATTTCAGTGATAAACACTTTGCATTTATATTAAAAAATTCAAGCAGAGCTGATAAATAAAAACTCCTATCGGAGAGCAATCGTTTAAGATTCATTCGAAGCTTTTACACGTGAATATTAATGCTCCGTTTCATTACTTATGAATCGTTGGTGACAGAAAAACAGACAGATAAGTATAGTCGTGACGGAACTTATCGGAACAATGCTAATGAATAACGCATCATCACCGGTTCGCTTTATGAACGGAGTACAATGGCGGACAAAATTTATAACCTCCCTGTGTCTGGAAAATTGTTGTCAAACAAATCCGCTCTCAAATTTTGTGTGTGGCTGTGTAGTTGTTGATAGTTTTGGAACCAATCACAAATTGTATCATGATAATTTATTGCAGACTAGCTATGCGCGTGACTTCGTTCAAGTGCAGGTCGGAATACAAATTGGATTTCATGGGTTTTAATTTTTTTGCGCGGAAGCCTAATTCTTTTTCTAAAATACAAATTAAATTAAATTTAATTTGTATTAAATTAATTTAATTTAATTAGTACTGATACTCATAAAATAATAATAATAAAATAAAGATAATCCTTAAAAGGAGTATCTTAGGCATTTATTGGAAATAGCTGATGTTATAAATAACATCAGCTATTGGGCAGTGAAAGTCTCGTAAAAATCGGTCCAGCCGATCCGGATCCGGAGATTAGCCGGGACAAACAGACAGACAAAAATTTAAAACATTGTTTTTATGTTAAAGTATATACTTTTATATCCGTTTAGTTATTTTGACATTACATTACAAACAGACACTTCAATTTGATTTCTTTGTGTGTATAGATATACACGTAGATGTATAGATTTAGTGATTCGATTGGGTTTCTAAAAACTAGGAGACGATCAAATATTATTGAAAGAGAGACCTGCAGTGCTATTCTGTAAAAATCTCACCGTGAAAACTAAGGTGAAGTGAGCTGTGAGCTACCTGATGTTAAGGATTGCCTCCATTGATAGTTCACTTCACGCTCACTTCACCTATGTTATCACGGTGAAATTTTTACAGAATCGATAGGCAGGCATGATAACGCTCGCAAATTATTTGAAAAATAAACAAAAAAATATTCAGGACTAAAACTCTTTTAAAGTTTGAGATTATGTTACTAAGGGCTGATTTGACCAAAGTCAGACATCTTTTAACCGTGGAATAAAAATTCACGTCTGACAGATCTAGTATGGAAAAGATGTCAAAAATTCAAAATTTTATTCTCTGGGAAAAAAATATTATACTTATTGTAGGTTTTAAAGTTTGGTGGAATTCGCCTTAAATATGTACTTAGTAATAAAATTAATTAATAATAAATAGGGGGCTTGTGGCTAAGTAATAACAGCCGGTCAGGGCCTCAAGTCTGCTATTACAATAGTGTCAGAATGGTCTACCATTGATTTCATAATTGTTGATTTTGACAAGTTTGGTAATCTACTAACATAATGGCGTCATTATGACTTTCCATGGTCAACCACTGACACTCCATTGTAAGAAATGGCATAAAATGGTAATCTTGTACATAATGACAAATTAATAAAAATGTAATATTTATTACTATCTACGAACTTCTTACTACTTCAGATTGCAAACACTAATACGTAATATGTAAAAATATATATTAAATGAAATCTAGAATGAAATTTAGTAGTTTTTCTCAGACCATTGTCCAACCAATGATCGACCATTATGAATTTAGCAGATTACGAACTTTTAGCAAAATGACAATGGGATCGTGTTGGAATGACGAATTTATAAAAATAGCAGACTTGGGCCCCAGGTCGATTGATCAGGTTAAGCTCTGCTTGCCGCGGTTGATTCGTAGGTACCCGTCCGTACCTCGGAATGCACGTTAAGCCGTTGGTCTTGGCTGTCATTCGTGGATCTTTGACAGTCGGTACGGGTCGTCAAAAGCCCGAAAGTCCGACAGCCAGTCTTAACAATCTATCGTATTATCCAGTCACAGGGTTGTGGAGGTCAGATAGGCAGTCGCTTTATGTAAAATACTGGTATTCAGCTGCATCCGGTTATACTGGAAGCTGTCCCCAACATAGTTGGGAAAAGGTTAAACAGATGATGTACTTAACGAAAAAACTTTAAAAATACATTTATAGTGTCCAAATATTTTTGGTCAACAGTGCTAAAATGAATCACTTCGGTTGCTCAATTTTAATTACAAGAAAGCTAAAATTAAATCGATCCGTGTCGAGATCAAAGTGGATGGGCCACAAAGGTGGAATTGCTTTGAAGTGTCGCAGCAGCTAACGAGGGAAGTGGAGGGGTAGTGCGGGCTGAGCGCACGCGAATCCAGTTCTAATTATCACCAACATTTAATTGCTAGATGGTTTGGCTTTGACTGATTGTGCCTGCTCATTAAGGATCCTTATAGTTAGGAATAAGTCCGAATAAGTTCAGTTAATGATGATTCGCATAATAAAGGCCGCTTTTAACCCTTTGACCGCCACGGTCGTGTATAGACGACAAATGAAAACGTGCCCAACACGCCAATGCCGACAAGAAAACACCATGTTTTAAGTTTAAACACAGAAAACTGAATTTAGTTTATTTATTTTGTACTTAAAACATGTGTTTTCTTGTCGGCATTAGCCGACGGTGGCATAAGTCCCAGATAGGCGACAGAAACTACTCAAAAAAGTGTACAGTTTTAATGTCAAAAATCAAATAAATAATAATGATTAGACCAAGTAGTTACATGTTTAGGGGAACATAGTTTTTAGTAGAGCAAGGTTTGCTGTTGTTTCAAATTCAGTGTCACGATAGGCGCAAAATACGCCTTTCTCAAACTATCTTCCCATTTACCCGACTGCGCCAGAAGGAGGGTTATGTTTTTACCTCTCCTTCAACGTAAAATTAAGCTGATAAACTCAAACTCAAAGCGTTTATCTATATACTACTAATAATAAAGGTGAAGAGTTTGTTTGTTTATTTTAACGCGTTAATCTCCGAAACCAGCCGGATTTGTTTTTTTTTTTTGCATTTTTGAGGAATGCTAAAGGCTATTTAACATCACGTTTAGGACTCTTAGGAACCGAAAAACCGCAATAAGAAAAAAAAAAACTAAGAAAGATCGCTAAGAGAAAACGAAGTAACAGCGGGGCGATGCGATGCGTCGGGGTGGGTCGGGGGAACAAGAAATTTCGCGCGGACGAAGTCGCGGTCAGAAGTTAGTACTTAAAATAAATTAAAGTCGCTTTTCGTGTCTATCTCTACGACCGCGTTGTTCTTCTAAACTGCGCAACGGATTTTGATGCGTTTTCAACCATCATTTAGAGAACTTATTCCGAAAGGATTAGGTGTAAAATAAATTATTATTTAACGTACATATCGACGGTTGAAAGGCTAATTGATCTAAGCGACATTTTGTAAAAGTTGCAGTAGGACAGATTAAAGTTTTTTTTAAATTAAAATATTCATAAAAAAGAACTATTGCATAGACTTTTATTTAAATAAAAGTCCATGCAATATCTATGAATATTTATATATTAGATGTCTATGAATATTTTAATAAAAAAAAAAACTTTAATCTGTCCTACTACAAGTTTTACAAAATGTCGCTTAGATCAATTTATAGCCTTTCAACCGTCGATATGATAAAAAGGTAACGATGTTTTATCTAGTGGTAATACCGCGTGAAGCAGCACCCTTATAGCGTAACACACAATCTCAATCTGAATCATTTTAAAGGACATTTCTGATCCATTGCTTCATATGTCCGAAAAATGTGTCGGCACACCAATGTAAATTATCGCAATGAATGTTGTTGAACTGTCAAAATTAAACCAATTGCTACTGATGTGCTGTGATCTCTACATGCAACCAAATTAGTTCAGAAAGAAACACATCATAATTATTATTTTACTCACATTTTTGTTACAAATATTGTTAACCAAACTCACTGCACGATGAACCCACAGACAGAGCGACACTGACAAGATAAAGATAGATAAATTATTTATTTAGTGTAACGCAAAATAAATAACACGAAACACAGCAGCACAGTTAAAAGATAAAGACTTTCGGCTTATAATCTCACTTGTGCACCATGGTGGCGCAACCAGGGTCGCACTGTCAAAAATCTATGGCTGGTTGAGCAACTAAGCTGACACCAGTGTTCTGTGAAAATTACACCGTACAAACTTAGGTGAAGTGAGGCATCATGTCAATCTCTAGCATATTCACATTTTAACAGAATATATAGTCGCCGGCACGTAACTTGGCAAGGTTTTGGCGTAGTTGGAGTAAGTTAGCGCATGTACAATTAGTGCAACAAGAAAATGGTTATTTTTATTGTTTGTCATTATACTATGGTAATTGCCATAGATGATTTTCAAACATGTCTGTTTACAAGAAAAATATAGAAAGGAAAAATGCATCTAACGACTCTTGCCAAGTTACGTGCCGGCGACTATACCGGCTGGTGAGATAATCTACATGCATATTTAGCTGGCAGCGCGATCATGGTTGCGCCACCATGGAGTCCTAGTGATGTAATAATATAAACCTTAGGCCCGCTCACACCACAAATCAGTAAAATTAAATGTAAACGTAGGAATGTAAATTAAAACATCGTTCTGTTTTTGTCAATCGAAGACAACAGAGACAAAATAATGTTTTAAATATGTTTATTCGTGGTGCAAGTGGTTCTTAAGTAGGTACTAAGTATAATTTTTAAAAAATACGCACGCCAATGCACAGTTTACAGAGATGGAGCCGACTGAGTCGAGACTAAACACTATACTATATAATATTACCGCGACTATACGAACACAAAAGAGGGACAGGATCATTAATTACTTCATTAGTCACCCACATTAATTTAAAACCGGTTCAACAACATAATTTACATTCTTACATATAAATACATAATATTTAATTCATCATCTGCATAGCATTTTCCCAACTATTTTGGGGTCGGCTTCCAGTCTAACTTTACATTGAGTTACTGCCTATCTGACCTCTACATCCCAGTGACTGATTAATACGCTACCCCTTGGTAAGATTGGTAGTAAGACTTTCGGGCGTCTGACCACCCGTAACGACTGACAAAGATCCACGAATGACAGCCGGGACCAACCACGGCTTAACGTGGTTTCCAAGTCATGGAGGGGTCTTGGTATGTAAAGATGGTCACCCATCCACGGACCAACCGCGGCAAGTGTAGCTTAACCTGATCGATCGAACCGTGCAGCTGTTATTACTTAGCCACAAGCCCCTTAGATATTTAATTTTATGGTATTATAATATCGTCCAGGGCCTCAAGTCTGCTATTACAATAGTGTCAGAATGGTCTATCATTGATTTCATAATTGTTGATTTTGACAAGTTTGGTAATTTCATCTAATATAATGGCGTCATTATGACTTTCCAATGGTCAACCACTGACACTCCATTGAAAGAAATGGCTTATAATGATAATCTCGTACTTAATGACAAATGAATAAATGTAATGTTTATTGCTATTTACGAATTTCTTACTACTTCAGATTGCAAACACTAATACGTAATATGTAAAAATATATACCTATTAAATGAAATCTAGCATGAAAAGTAGTAGTTTTTCTCAGACCATTGACCGACCAATGATCGACCATTATGAATTTAGCAGATTACGAACTTTTAGCAAAATGACAATGGGATCGTGTTGGAATGACGAATTTATAAAAATAGCAGACTTGGGCCCCTGACCACAGATTACTAAATAGTTACTTCCCTGAGACCGAATGCGGTCACTGGTGCCAATCGCGACCGAGACTTGCCAGTGCAGTCGGCCATGTTGTTCCTTTTATAAATTGGGGATAACTACAGTCCATTCACAGTTTTTTGACCTCTAATTTTGCAACACTGTCAATGTTACAGTGATCTCTAATCTTGTGACAATAAGGTTGGTGTTGGGTTGCTCCAACTATCTAGTCTGTTAAAATCACAGTGATCCTTATTGTTGTTGTATTAAGGTTGCTGTTGGGTTGTAGCTGCCAGAGGTGAAATTACTGTGAAAGGATTGTACCTAAGTATACCAACAATATAAAGGATAAGTACAAAGTTCGCATCTCTGACTGAATTTGTTTATGTTTAGATAAGTGTGGACTGTAGTGATGTGCCTTCATGTTACGTCTGTACTCAAGGTTGGCAGATAGTACCTTCATTTTGTGGTTATTCTGTTAATCCACCCTAAAAAATCCACCCTGATGTGGATACGCGGAAACGCATGACCGAGAATCCACTCTAGTCCGAGTTTGATAACCGGAATTTATAGGCTTAGGGTCAAACTCAAACTCAAAGCATTTATTTACAGGCACTTTTGAATTGTCAAGAAGTCGGTCAGTCAGGAAAAATAAAGCTAGTTGCCCATTCCAAAGTGTAGTAGGTACCTATGGAGAAGAAAGGGCAAGAAACTCCATGGACACTCTTTTTAAATTATGGTGAATTTTTTTTCATCACATCCACATAGACATTATTGCAAGACAGGAAAATAAAAACTAAAATTTAACTAAACTAAATCAATTAAATTAAAATCAACAGTTTGAGATCAATTAAATAACATCATCATCTGCCCAGCCTTTTCCCAACTATGTTCGGGTCGGCTTCCAGTCTAACCGGATGCAGCTGAACACCAGATTTTACATGGAGCGACTGCCTATCAGACCTCCAGAACCCGTTACTGGGTAATACGATACCCCTTGGTAAAACTGGTTGTCAGACTTTCAGCTTCTGACTACCCGTAACGACTGTCAAAGTGTTTTAGTGTGTGTGTGTGTGTTGTGAACGTGAGCGAGAATGTAGGAGAGTACATTTAGTGTGTATAATGTTGCTTATCTAAGTATAAATCAATATTTTCTGTTTCATCGTAGGAGAGTGTAAAAAACCATTTCTTTATTACCTTGTTGCACAGGGATATTTTGAGGTCTTTTATGTTGCAGTACCTTATGGTATTGTTGTAAATGCGCGGAAATAAGTAGTTCGGGGAACGTCTAGCCATGAGCACAGAATGACTAACCATGAGGGAGTTGACTTGGGGAATTGGAATTCTGACATTATTTCTCACGATTTTGGGCCGGTTGGAAGGTAAACACGCTCAAGGCAGAGCACCGGCAAGATGGTCAGCGCGTCAATCAAATTAAAAAAAAAAAATATGATGTCGGCGTTTCCTAAATTATTTTTTAAGTAAAAATAATACAAAAAGGCCTAGAATATGCGGTCCAAAAATGCATAGTTTTGAAGATAGCATGTATCTAAGTTTCATTGATAAATACGAGTAGGTAATTCATTTTCATTCATATTTCAAGCTAAGAAAATGCGACGTTGTCATATTTTACGTAAGACTGTTTTACATTGATAATCGTGACTTTGTCGATTTATTTTGTATGAAAAAAAGAAAAAGAAAAAATGATGATTGAAAAATAATTCATAAGCCAGTTGCTAGAGTTATCGGATATAAAAAAAAAAACACGTTATGATGTAAGAAGCTGTTTTTTATGTCTATGGTGGTAGCATTTCCCCGGACGGACGAGCACCTACACAAAGAGTTCTACTTGCGAATTAAATTGATAAATATTATTTTCTTTCTCTTATTCCATTAAGATTATACAAAGCAGCAGTGTGTAGTCAACAGACTAGATACCGAGCTGGCGAGCTGGTCGAGGAACAACTATCAGCTCTCGGCAGCCCGTATAATGAATACTTTAAATCTTTGTGCTAACTTCGGGGACTTTTTTCGATTCAGTTATAAGCGAATGGCGATTTTGAGAAGTATTTTATTGTGTGCTGTATTATTGAAATAGAAAAGTTATACTTTTGCACTGTACGCAGACAGCATTACTTTTAGAAAATATGTATTTAAGTACAGAGGCCAGCACATCAAGCCACCCCAATCTGTCAAATTTTCCCAATTGAATATGAACCTTATTCCTTTGCTTTTTTTTTAATACTAGAAATAAAGATAAATTAGATCAACCTTTTTTCAGATTATCTAAAGTGCAAACATCTTTTATGGGGTACTGTGTTAAATGCTACAACAAAATACCTTTTGATATATTACAATTAAATGAAAGAATTTAAAACTCATAAAAAGTACACTTTGTAAACAAGGATATTACAAATTGGAGGATTATATCCAAGATAACAATGTTTGGAAACATGCTGGTCCTGCTCCATAGGACAATCTAGAGTCTAGACAAAATCAAACTGGTTGCTAATTTAATTTATACATACACATTTTTTTTTACATTGTTTTTTACAGTCTTTGACAAATGTAACTCACATACTTTTTAAAATACTAGTAAAATTTTTCAATCTTTGTAAATATGTGGACACCATGTATCTATCACATAATTGATTTACCAGTCTGTTATATTTTTAATTCTTTTACCATTTTTGGTAGACTAAATTTTATTTTAGGTGCATCGTCTTCACATATAATTATATAAACAATGTATACAAAAACTTGTAAAACATTTTAAAAGAGTAACGGTGGAGTTTCTTGCCCATTCTTCTCCACACGAAAACTACATTTTGGAATGGGCGACTAGAATCAATTCTATATTATATATTTTCATTTTAAATTTTGACGTCCAAAAGTGCCTTTTAAGTGCCTATTTGAAATAAATGATTTGACTTTGACTTTGCAGTAAAGTTGAAAATCTATCAAAGAAATTTGACAGATTGGGGTAGCTTGATGTGCTGGCCTCTGTACATATTTTTCATGTAAGTGAGAAATTTTCAAACATAAACAACTAAAGGGTCAAATTAAATTATCTAGCGACACTCCGCAGATGTTATGGGTATCGATATCTAAACATCTATATATATAAAAAGACAAGTCCTGACTGACTGACTGACTGACTGACTGACTGACTGATTGACTGACTCATCAACGCCCAGCCCAAACCCCTGGACCTAGAAAACTAAAATTTTGCACAGAGGTTCCTTTTATAATGTAGACGAGGAATAAGGAAGGAATTTTCGAAATTCAACCCCTAAGATAGTTAAATGGGGGATGAAAGTTTGTATGGAAAATCTTATTCCTTGAGTTAATAAACTTGAAACTTGGCACGAATACTTATCTAAGTAAATTATGAAAATTGGTCTTTTTTGTTTTTCTAAACTACCTTCTAAAGGGGGATGAGGGGGTGTCACAATTTGTATGGAAGAATTTTTATGCACGGTCCGATTAACTCAAAACTCAGTATTTATACTTAGTACCAAAAATAAAGAATTACGTGTATCAGGGTTTTTCAAAAATCTACCCCTAACGGGGAGAAAAGGGGTAGTTGATTTTAGAGGAAAGGATTTTACTGCCTGGCTTAATTAACTCAAAAATTGGTATAAATAATCTGTGAGTCAAGTAATGAACACATTCCAAACGATTTTTCAAAATTCCACCCCTGTGGGGGTGAAAAGTGGGGATACGGCTTATATGAAAAATCTTATTCCTTGGGTTAATAAACTTAAAACTTGGCACGAATACTTATCTAAGTAAATCATAAAGTTTGGCATTTGTTGTTTTTCTAAACTACCCCTAACAGGGTATTGGGGGGTGTCAAAATTTGTGTGGAAGAATTTTAACGCGCAGTCCGATTAACTCAAAACTCAGTATTTATACTAAATACCAAAAATAAAGAATAACGTGTATCAGGGTTTTTCGAAAATCTACCCGTAACGGGGAGAAAAGGGGTAGTTAATTTTACAGGGCAAATTTTACTGCCTGGCTTAATTAACTCGAAAATTGGTATAAATAATCTGTGAGTCAAATAATGAACACATTCCAAACGATTTTTCAAAATTCCACCCCTGTGGGGGTGAAAAGTGGGGATACAGCTTATATGAAAAATCTTATTCATTTGGTTAATATACTTGGAACTTGGCATGAATACTTATCTAAGTAAATTATGAATTTTGGCATTTTTTGCTTTTCTAAACTACCCCCTAAAGGGCGACTAGGGGGAGTCAACACTTGTAATGAAGAATTTTAACGTGCGGTCCGATTAAGTCGAAACTCAGTATTTATACTTAAAACCAAAAGCAAAGAATAACATGTATCAGGGTTTTGCGAAAATCTACCTCTGACGGGGTGAAAAGGAGTAGTTAATTTTCCATTTTATTGCGTGGCTTGATTAACTCGAAAATTGTTGGAAATAATCTTTGAGTCAAGTTATGAACACATCCCAAACATTTTTTCAAAATTCCTTCTGTGTGGGGTGAAAAGTGGGGAAAAACTTTATACGAAAAATCTTATTCATTTGGTTAATAAACTTGAAACTTGGAAGGAATATTTGTCTAAGTAAGTAATAAGAAATGGGTCTTTCGAAAGTAGATCCCTGACGGGTAAAAAAGTGGTAATTCGATTTTTAAGGCCGGTATTATAGTGCGTAGCTTGATTTACTCCAAAAAAATGGTATGGATAAATTTAAGCTTCAAACTTGGCACAAATACTTATCTAAGTAAATTATAGTTTGTCATTTTATGTTTTTCTGCTCTAAAGGGAGGTTGAGGGTGTCAGTTTGTATGGAAGAATTTTATCGCGCGGTCCAATAATATAAACTCGGAACCCAGTATGTATACTTAAGACCAAAATAAATAAAATAGTGTGACTGGGTTTTTCGAAAATCTAACCATAACGGGGTGAACGGGGGTAGTCCATATCACAGAGGAGTATTTTATTGCGTGGCTTGATTCAATGGGAAATTGGTATAAATAATCTTTGAGTCAAGATATGGAAACGTCCCAAACATGTTTTCAATATTTCGCCCCTATGGGGATAAAAACTGTGAAGGTGAAAAGGTGGTCTTATTCCTTTGATTAAGAAACTTGAAACTTTTCAACATTTGCCTCAGTAAATAATAAAGATTGTCACTTTTAGGGGTTTACTACTTACTTACTTAAAATAAAAAAGTATGAGTTTTAGGGTTTTACTTATTCTACTCCTACCGGGGTAGAAAAGGGTAATAAAGTTTAAGGAGTAGAAACTCCAACTTCCATTAACACGAAAATGGGTAGGTACTTATAAATAATCTTTATATCATAAAAATGGAAACGTACCAAATGCAAAAACAAGCCCTGTCGTGTTGAAAAGGGAGGATAGTTTATTTGAGACATCTTAGGTAGTGGTTGCGCGGGATTTCTTAAATATGCGGGAAGATTATTTTATCAATGCGGGATAAATAATATTGTGGGCCCGGAGTACGTATAGGCAATGGAGGATGACCAGCCGACGAGAGACACAATCAAAGGACGGAAGTTTGAATCCACTGACCTTTATGCTGTCCTGCCGCTGCTTGTTCAGATGAGGGCGCCCTTTCTTCTTTTGTTTAAATTCGCGACGTAGGTACTCCAGCCAAGCGTGACCCGGGTCACACAGCGAGGTTTTATTAATTAGCGGTGCGGTAGTTAAAACAACTGAACTTTTTTCTTGCGCGTGCCGGGCCTATATATCTTCCGTACGTCATAGATTCGATGCCGTTTGCGGGTAGTTTCATCTCTTTCCAGTCCCTGAAGGTGACCAATCGAACGGCGCCAACAGGTAGTTTAACTAAAATATTGGGCCGAATACTTATTTCTTTAAATAAAGTAAGTATACAGATCGTAATCAATAATTTTCGAAATACCTTTCAGGGAGAGGTGGAGAGGGTGTTAAATGGGTCATACCCAAAAACAAAAAAAAATATGTTCATGTAACTTAAAACCGTTATTTTATTATTATATCAACATTTAATACATTTAATAGTTCTTTTGTCTTGAAAACTTATCATCTTTCATAAAAAATTAGCGCTTTACTAAAATTTTCATGATATTTTTCCCATTTGAATCTGAAAAAATCTCCTTCTGTGGACTGTTCGGATGATAAGTATTTGAGTTTAAGTGATGGTTAAAAATATATACACATATTTTAGATACTTTTATTTCGTTTCATTACATCAGTTATATTATCAAATATAGTTAACACAACGTATTAAAAAACATATAATTCTTAATTTTGAAATAAAACGTATAAACATGTTGTTCAAAGATTTTAGGTCTACTTCTGTAGACGCAAAAAATGAACCAAAATTTGCCAAAGATGAACGCATCGTTAATATTTTGTTTGTTGTGTTGGTAGCACTATATTCTCTGTCATTTGCCCGGTTGTGAATTTTACGTAAAGAGCGTGTGACGTGAAAAATCCCAATTTTATTCAATTACACAAGTTTCCGGTCGAGATCAGTGTTTTTTTCCTGTGCAAAGGATACCTGAGTAAGTAGCCTTTTCAAACATATAAAAAGATCAAGACAGTATATGCATTTGGGCGCGGTATGCAAATATCATATCGCTTAAATTCTAACCTCATAATGCAGGATGCCATCTTTGATTTACCAAAATTTGTCTCTCTTGTAGACATCTTTACTGTAGACTTAGTGTCTACAGAAGGGATCTATGTCAACAGAAGTGAATTAGTAATGCAATTTCACTGTATTTAAAAAAAAAGAACAGTGCTGTTACTCACGTTTTATCCGATTTAAAAAAAAAGGAGGTTCTTAATTAGAATGTATTCGTTTTTAATCCTTTTTTAACTGAATTGGATGATTATTCTATTTTTTTAATGGGCATACTTTAGTGCGGTTCCATGTTAATTTGGTAGAGATCTGATGGGTTTCCTAGATAATTAAAGAAGGTTTTGTAAAAAGAGTTTCTTTGTGTATTTACTCTGTGTACATTTAGGGTTTTGTAGTTGAATAATGAAATTTCCTATAATTTCATCATTTATTTTGTCTGTCACGCCACTTTTACACTTTTTTTTTCACTTTTACCATTCACTTTTTTTGCAATCAGCGGTGCTATTCTGTGAAAATCTCACCGTGAAAACTTAGGTGAAGTGAGCGTGGAGTGAGCTGTCAATAGTGTCAATTTCTAGCAAAAATAAACTCACTTCACCTAAGTTTTCACGGTGAGATTTTTACAGAATCGACCGGCTGTTTTTTTTGCTATTTTTTTTTTTGATTTTGTTGCTTGCAGCGCATGAATGTTAGGGTATTTTATTTCAGGTAGGGTACGATGCCACGAACGAGTCGATCAGGGCAGCTATCCGAAGAAGAAAAAAAGAAACGCAGGCGCGAGCAGAGAAAACTTACTATACGCCGTGCTTGGGCAAAAATGGATGACGCAGCTCTCGAAGAAAGAAGAAGGAAGGATAGAGAGAGATACAAAAGAAAAAAAAACAGCTTGGTCAAATTAAGACTGTTAAAAACTACACGCCAAGAGACTCCTATTGCTCTAGCTACTCCTGAAGCTTCGACTGAGTCAGATTCACCAGGACTGTCAAGATAGATTGACACCAGATATTTCCATCGAAATATTCAGCCAAGCCCATAGACCCCAGAAGATAAGAATCTATTCGGACGACTCTGAAGCTTCTGAAAATTCACCAGAGAAAAACGGCCGAAAAATTTCATGTGGAACGATTCTGACGAGGATAATATATTTTAATATTCTGTTCATTTACACCCCACAGAAGCATAATGTGCCCACAGAAGCATAATGTCTGTTCTGTGGACAATTTTCAATTATTTTTTTGTACTCAATTGGAAAAGATTTTTGAACAAAATTTCTTTAGGGGTTAAGGAGAACTTCATTTTAAGTCTTTTTTCATTGTTTCTATTCTTGATGTTATTGATGTGATTATATAAGGCCCATTATTGTTATCTTCTGTAGACAACACGATCTCTTCTGTAGACGTAAAAAAACAAAAAATGTGATTTATTCCTAAAATATCCAAGACTGATCTCTAGTAATATTATTCTAAGAATATTAATATCTAACTTTAAATGAATATAATGTTTCATAACAATTCGTGGAGTTTTATTATTTATATTTTGTAATGTTCACTTTTTGTGTATGACCCAAATTTATTTGAGGAAAGTACGAAACCCACGCGGAAGAAGTCGCGGGCAAAAGCTAGTGATAAAATAAAAAAGATATTAATTTACTTAAAAAAGAATAGCGTCAGGACCGTCGTCGTCGGTAGTTTCTGTAGTGACTAGAAATATCAGTTCTTTTTTTGTGTAAACTTCACAGTCGTGATGAGTCAACTAATACTTCAAGTAAAAAAACTACCAGCGGTCGTTGACCCCCAAAAATACCCATAAAATATTTTTATTTATTTTAGTTAGTCTGCAGAGTTTCGCTAGCTTATTTAATTTGACCCTGTATAACATCAAGGCACATATGTAAAGACGTCAATTAAGGCATCAATAGATAAGTATGTCTGTACCGCCAAAATATTATGAGTAACTTCTGCGCTCAGAGGACGAAATCAACACTATGCGGATGAACCGCATAGTGTTGATTTATCGGGATAAAAATATATATCTATGTTTTATATTCTATGTGTTAATCCTGGTTATAAACTATCTGTGTGTCAAATTTTATCCAAATCCGTTCAGCCGTGTAGTTTGTGCGTGAAGAAGTAACAAATTTACAACCACACTCACAAACTTTCGCCTTTACAATATTGGTGTAATACTAGCTGCGCCCCGCGGTTTCATCCGCGTACGTTTTGATCCCGCGGGAATATCGGGATAAAAAGTATCCTATGTGTTATTCTGTTGTATAAGCTTTATTTCTGTAAAGTTTCATTCAAATCCGTTTAGTAGTTTTTGCGTGAAAGAGTAACAAACATCCATCCATCCATCCTCACAAACTTTCGCATTTATAATATTAGTAGGAAGTAGGATTAGTGTAATGTGATAGTGTGATTGTAAAATATTCTTCTATTACACACAATTACTTGTTCCAGTGGACCATATAGTTTTAAAATATCACTCTAGAAAGTTCCAATTATCGTTCTAATTTTACCTAGAAACAGGAACCTGGCAAACAACTAAATATTAGATTTCGTAACCAAACCACAGCAAATTCCTTATTGTATGAATATGTAACACAATATAATTTGATATCGTAACATTTACCACAGAATACAATACACCGACTGTGCAAATACCTATAATATTATCAGAATTCTGGTTATCGTGTTCATGTCAGCGTTCGTATAAACAGCGACTCATCAAGCCATAACTTTCCAGTTTTACCTTACCTCGCATTGTAGGTAGGTTTTTCGTACAATCAGATGTGTGATGATTTTGTGTGTTATGTGTGTGTGTGTATACTGGATATATATAGCTTGATGTGTAGCCGTGCGTACATGAAGCAAAAAGGATTACAGGAGACTGTTTTGGTATAAAATCATTTGTAGACTCATAGATGCTTCGATTAAACCGCCGTATGAACGTTGACCCACGCAACAATGGCATTTTAATTGTCTTTGGCAATGGCACACAATGGCATTTTAATTGTCTCTGTACGGCATTCAACCGGTTAATTGACCATTTTCTATTTTATACACTGTCCTCATTAACAGCGTAATTTGAAAACATTATAAAAACTAATTCTTTTTAAAAGAGTAACAGTGCAGTTTCTTGCCGGCCGGCGGCCCCATAGGAAACGACTAATTGGAACCTAGCTTCTTACGTTTCATAAGTGCCCATGTAGGTATGTGAATTAAATTATTTTGAATTTGATTTTATGCCGTCGTTTACACCCATATTCAAGTACCTAAGTTTTCGACAAGCCTTTGAAAAGACTTGTCAAACGAATGTCGCGTATAAAACATGTACCTACTTACAGTAATTTTATCTCATGAAACTATGCGCGTTTTACTTGTGGTAACCAAGTGTACAAACACAATGTAATAGGATGTGTGTGTATGTGTGTGTGTGTATTACTATTATATACATAATAATACTGTATCGTGTTGACTTGTTTGGCAAACCCGAACGTGTCGTCGCGCCGACAACGCCTTTCGGTTTTCCGAACAAATGCGTGACATATGAACCCGACGATCGCGATGGGGTACATCATCATCAACAGCCAATCGCAGTTCACTGCTCAACAGACCTTTCCAATTACACGCCATTTAGCTCGATTCTCGACAATTCTCATCCAGCTGCTACCAGCCAACCTGCGAAGATCGTCACTGCACCTAGCCTGAGGGCGTTCTACCTTACGTTTGCCTATTCGCGGACTCCACTCAAGAACAAAAGAGAGGGTACGAAGTTTTACTAATTAAAAAAAAAACACTCGGAATCGGCTTATTAGTAGATTCGCACGAATTTATTCGCCCGAAGCAGACAAGTCGTCACTTTTAAAATAATATTATTATTTTCTATAGGCGACTCGTACTAAGTTAATTTGTTTGTGGGCGAATCGATAACTCCAGAATTATGTATTAAGCAATTGCTATATTTTGAATTTTATGCAATGAAGTGAAACCCGGAATCAACCGTTGCGGCTTTTTGAAATCAAAATCGCTAACCGCTTATAGCTTACATGAAGCCGTTTTAAAACAGGATTTAACAAAGTCAGACTTTCTTTGTTGCATTTCGGGCAAGTCGGAGTTAAATGCGTTTATTAAATTTGTTTTCACAATCGTTTAGGGGTAACGTTCCGAATTTAGTTCTGTGTGCTATTTATTCTATTTGTGTGGACGAAGTTTTAATAATTTTATTGTATTTTCCAACTGCCTCTTATAATATGAGAAGAATAAACGAAATAAATAAATAGTAAAAACATTATTGTTAATTACAAACGGTAGTTTTATATTGTTTAGTTTTATTATAATCCTTAAAACGGATAAAAGTGGCCACTATATTCCGTTTTAAGGATTATAATAAAACTAAAGAATGTAAAACTACCGTTTCTAATAATATTAACGTATAATCTTGTGAAGCACAACTTAACGTGCTTATTTTCTTCATTTTCATTCTAAATTGTATGAAATAACCAAACAAACGATGAGGGCGCCACTGTGCGGTCGGCATAGTCTTAATATATCAGTCAGTCAGGACTTTGAATTTTATACATAGGTATAGATAGAACAATATAAAAAATTTCCTTGATCATTAAACCTTTGTTCACAATGCCTACAGATTCTTCCAAGCGTATATATTTACCTGATAAACTGTAACAAAAGAGGGGAACCCACACTCCCACATAAAAATATCTGTATACATACCTACGCGCTTAAAAACGCTTACAAAAGCCCCCATAAGCGTGAAATGGCACCTAATCACAGACTGGTGTTAATTCGAGCTTGAAACCTGCCTAACTGTGAAACCAATGAGCAAACTGTGCTCTTATTGATTCGTCTATAATCTAATACTTTCCGTTTGGCCGACTTCCTTCAGCCATTCCGACTTAATCCATGGATAAATCCTGCCACATTATCCATTCATTCAACTCCACCCTTATTGGTAACATGACAAAGGTTATTTTTCAAATGGTACAGTGTAAAGATAAGTTGGTAAAACTGTAACTTACTGGCTGTTAGTCAGTCAAGTAATTCTCAATTGAATTTATTTGAATGAGTTAAAAGGTACTCTGTTGATTTATACCTGTATTGTGCGCCGGGTTATAATCATAACGCAGGAATACTTGTTCTGGTTAATTTTATTACAGGATTTATGTCAGATAAATCATTTGAAACTTTAATACGTTGAAGGAAAACATCTACCAACCCGCACTGGGTCTCAATTGGAAACTTACTTTGTTCATTGTTAGTTTTTCCAATACCAATAACATAATATTTATACATTTATGAATATGTATTTTAGATGTATATTAACTATGCACGGTTAGTTACATTTGAGGTTACATTCACTTCGGGTACAACCACGAAATAGTGGTGGGGCGTTGGTTTGTGTGGTTTAGCATACTGCGTATTGATTGGTTAACCTGCCATCACTATTTGTGGTAATAGTACATTTGCCAGTACATCAAGCTACTATTGCTATTTAAGAGATTTTCAACTTTATCGCTGAAGGATGAGGTTCAAAGTTGATTGAGAAAATTTTACATTTTCGAGTAGCTTGATGTGCTGGCGTTTGCACCTTCTTAATTCTGTAGTATTGGTCTCTTTGGCCCACAAAGTGTGTGGAATACCTACGCGGTGAAAATGTATGGAACAATTTTTTTTTTTCTGACGAAAAACTTCAACGCATGGTTAGTCCAGATTCATGTACTTGATTCATGGTAACTGGTTGTGCGTAGATGTCCCTGCACCCTTTTTTGTGGCAGTTATATACAGATGCCGCCACATCAAGCTCCTACAATCTGTCAAATGTCTTTAATAGATTTTCAACTTTATCGCTGAAGGATAAGGTTCAAAGTTGATTGAGAAAATTTTACAGTTTTGGGTAGCTTGATGTGTTGGCGTCTGTACCTACATGCCATCTAGTAATAGGAAGATAGCCTCCTGCCATTCAAAGGGCACAAATTCAGACTCAGACTGCCGTGACTTGGGTATCGAACCCACACACAGAAAACCAATTCTTGTAATTTAAACCGTTCAAAATCTAATCGCAATCTCATCTCTACGACAAACGAATGTCAAAAATTTGTTATAGTGTAAGGAAATTAAGAGGTATTTTTGACTGGTCGAGACTGAGATTAGATTGTAAATGTTCTTAACCCGTATTGCCCGATATGTCACGCTATGCAGTAAGGGGTTAAAATTACGAGAATTGCCCCTCAGATGTTGTGCTTCCGAGCGCTAGACCAACGAGGCTGTCGAAAATATTGTCGTACATAATCCGAATGCTTAGAATAAGTACAAGGTACAATCGCGCTCACAAGTTATACGGAAACAATTATAAACGAAGTATTTAATTAAATTTCTAAGTTTATATTAAAATATCGGATCAGTACAGTCGCGTGCAGATGGCGTCCAGTTTTGTCTCTAAAATTATTTCTTAATTAAAGTTCGCTCGGCGAATTCAGGAGTGAATTAAAATTGTAATATTCATGCTTACTCAGTTACTGAACTTGGTTCTAGTTGAAATTAATGTTTTTACAACTGTTTGTTGGAGTAATAAATTGAAAACAAATGTTATTAGTGGAAACAAAGGATTAATAAAGTACGTAAGTATTCTCAATTCAATTCAATTCTGTTCTGCTTCAGACACCCCTTGTTAAATAACAGTGTTATTTTAAAATAGGTATATTATATTTGTAGACTGCGCCGTTAGTCTCGTGGTCGCAAGCGCGACTGCTGAGCGTGGGGTCCTGGGTTCGATTCCCGGGTCGGGCAAACTGTTATTGAGTTTTTCTATTAGGAACTTCTTAGTAACAGCCCGGAATTTCGAAGTTGGCAGTGTGATACCCACGTGCCTCGGAAACCACGTTAAGCCGTCGGTCCTACGCCTGATCTCTCTCCGGTCGTGTCGGATTGCCGTCCCATCGGACTATGAGAGTGAGGGAAGAGGGAGTGCACCTGTGTCTGCGCGCACACTTGTGCACTATAATATCTCCTGCGTACCTGGCTAAATCTCCGTTGAGATTGGCCACCGTGACCGAAATCGGTCGGGGAGGCTATTATTATTATTATTATATTTGTGGTCGCTCACAATGGGCCTTATTAGAAGCCTAAAAGTCACCCAAAGGGCAATGGAGAGGGCCATGCTTGGAGTTTCCCTACGTGATCGAATCAGAAATGAATATATCTTCAGGAGAACTAAGGTAACCGAAGTAGCCCGAAGAATTGCTAAACAGTGAGCACATTACTCGCAGAACAGATGGCCGATGGGGCCGAAAGATTTTGGAGTGGCGATTGCGTACCAGAAGACGTAGCGTTGGAAGGTCTCCCAAAAGTTGGACCGATGACCTCATGAAGGCCGCAGGAATCCGTTGGATGCGAGAAGCACAGAACCGGTCGATGTAAAGGTGCTTGGGGGAGGCCTATGTCCAGCAGTGGACGTCTTTTAGATCTAGGCTATGTTTAGATGGTCACCCATCTACGGACCAACCGCGGCAAGTGTAGCTTAACCTGATCGATCGACCCGTGTAGCTGTTACTACTTAGCCACAAGACCCTCGAAAAAAAATCTCCAATATCGAACAAATCAATTTGTTTTCCGTGAGTATTTCGAATATCTGTCACAGTAAAAGACGGAGGGTTCCGTAGCGAACACGTCTGAGAGTAGTCTGTGACGTGGAATTAATTAATGTGTCTCGGGACGCTAATGAAGCCCCATTGTTACACCATTTATCACTAAACATGTGTAACCTGACTTGCTTGAGTCCGTATTCAGGGACTAGGAAGATTGGAGAAGGCAGTTTCTTTTTGATATTATTTTGATTTGATTTCTTTATCAAACTCATTTATAGAGGTATGAGGAACACGGCGTAAAGTTCACTTATCTTCCACAGAAAAAGGAGGATCCTTCGATCAGACGGGTGTGTGGTATCACCCAATGATTGATGTCGGGACATTGTATTAGATCCTTACCTATTAAATTGCCGATTTTTGATACTGGCTATTGTGAAGATCGATATCTTTCATTCTCTTTAGAATTCCAAATTCAAATTAATTTTATGATAAAGTATCACATTCTGTTTTTCAAAATCAGTTGTTCATTTGTTTTCCCGCCGTTCGATTTTTTTAAATATCGCTGTTTCCATATTCACCAGACCTTGCTCTAACTAATTTCCATTTTTATTCGGGATTTGGATAACTTTTTATTGGGGGAAAATTTCAAATCCTACAAGGTGGTGAAATACGCTAAAGAGTTCATCGATTCCCGTTGCCAGAGCCATCAACGGACTTCCACTAAAATGGAAAAAGTACATCTTCACTAATGACCAATACCTCGATTAACAAAAGACAAAATTTTCTTAAAAAAAAATTAGATTTTTTCTATGTAAAACGGTAATTCCATAGGTAAGGACTTAATGTATAATAATTATATATGCTAGTTGCGTGGTGAACTCTGCTTGTACGATGCAGGATTTTGCATGACGTCAGTATGATGCGAAGATCGCATATGGCGATGTAGATGTCGCTACACATTAAAGTGCAAGCAGCCGTTTGGATGCTACGAACAAAAACGTAGCCCTTCTTTACAATTGGGAAAAGCTATCCTAAGGTCCTACTTAGGATAATTTAGGTCATGATTCCCGATGTCGTAGCAGGTCTACGGCGTAGCAACGCAGCGTATCCTCTGCTACGAGCAACGGGAGACGCGTTGCAATTAAGAACGTTTAACCCACACGGGCTGGCAACGTCGCATTCCTAGTGATTTTTCGAGATTATTTTATTAAATTTAAATCATAGTACTATTTTTTTTAAACTAGCAAGTATTAGATCGTTGGTATTTATAATTATTTTTAACATTTACTCTTAAATAAAAATATTGAATCGTAATGAGTACTGTAAATAGAAAATAATTGACAATATGACAATTTTTATAAGTAAATACCAAAATAACTGTTAAAAAATAGCATGAAAAGTTATAAATACCAACGATTTAGTACTTCGCTGTAAAAAATAGTAATTTGTTTTTTTTTAACAAAATTTTAATAATCACGAAAGACCACTAGAAATGCGACGTTGCCAGCCCGCGCGAGATGAACGCTCTTAACGCTATCCTATTTTAATCATCCCCTGGATTCGTTCGAAAGTTCAAGTTCTATTATGTAACATTCCAAGGCAGCAATATCATCAATATTAATACTTTATGGAGGTAAAATTACTTTGTTTGTATGTAGGGGGTAAAGCTACCAGTCGGATTTGAAAAATTCTTTTTGCATTTGATAGCCCAATTCATGAGGACGGTTATATACTATTTAACATCACGCTATGACCCTTAGCAGCTGTACAAAAAGAAAAAAAGTTAAAAAGAAGGTTAAGCGAAAACGAAGGGACAACGCGGGCTGGTTATGTTTTGCGCCGGGATGGGTCGGGGAACAATAAACACGCGGACGAAGTCGCGGGCAGAAGCAAAACATTCACAAGTAAAACATTCTCTTACCTATGACATGTACATTACTTCATACTCCACAAACGGTGCTACCTCTCACAAATGCGTCCATAGTGTATACAAATTACACAGCTTTTCTATACAATATATCATCTCTTTCAATACAATATATTACAATGTTTGTATATTTCATTATTTGGATGTATCATCATTTCAGCCGAAAGACGTCCACTGCTGGACACAGGGCTCCACCAAGCACCTCCACTTCGACTGTTTCCTGCGGTCTTCACAAGGCCGTCGGTTCAACTTGTGGGAGGCCTTCCAACGCTCCCCCCTGGTGGGTTCCCGCATTGTCGAGGCGGGGGGCTCAGTAGCCGTGGCTTGGTCACCCACAGTGAAGCGAAGAGGAACCCGAGGAGGGGCTGCTCTTCAGGGCTTTTGCCTGTAAGCCGACGACATAGCGGCCAACAAGTAGGTTGCGGTGCCGCTTGGGCGACATTGCAACTGAGGCGGGCCGCGATGTCGTACGGGAGGCATCGCGGCTGAGGATTGGAGGCCGCGGTGGGAGAGGAGTGCCGGTATTACGTTGGCCACTCTATATCCTCTGCGGCCGAAAAAGGGGACCAAGGGTGCCCAGACACGGGATCGTCTGGCGCCCATGTGCAAATGTGGTAAAAAAAAAAATCCTTCCAACGACAAAACAGTAACGCTTAATTGATTGCTGAAAAAAACGTTCAAGTTAAAATGTTAAAGTTAGGTACTGTCATGATACTGTTTTTGGGTTAGTAACAAATACTGTTTTGAACGTCAGGCTCATATGGAACTGTTTAAAGCAGTTCAGATCAATGTTTTTTCATTAATAATTTACTGCTTATTTCTTTCAGTGTGGTTCTAGGACATGCCGGTTTCCTTACGATGTTGTCCTTTACCGTTTTGAGAGCAATGTTGTTGAAATTATTTACACAAAGTAAAGGGCCTGACGGGGTTCGAACCTACGACCTTTACCATTAAGTCGCGGCCGTTACAACTGGGCTGCCATTGCTCGCTTTTGTATGTGTTACAAGTTTATTTGCAATAAAAAATAAATAGATATAGCAATATAAAATTAAATACAAGTGATTACTGCTTGTCCCGGCTATTAAGAGCCTATATTACCTCAGCTAAAATTCACTCTTTATCTCGCTCGCACGATACTGCTCGCGGACTGAGTGAGTTCGAGACAGAGTGCGGTGCTAGGCGGCAGGCAGCGCCAATAGTTTAGGTAAAATTCACTCTTTATCTCGCTCGCACGATACTGCTCGCGGACTGAGTGAGTTCGAGACAGAGTGCGGTGCTAGGCGGCAGGCAGCGCCAATAGTTTAGGTATTTGCTTTTTACGGTGAAATTATTAGTAATTAAAAAAAAAAAAAAACATAAGACCTGCTTTATAGTTAGTTCGGTTAGTATACAAAGTTTCATGATCTAATTTGAAGTATTTTTTGCGGTTTATTGTTCGGTTTGGAGGTAACTTTGGAATTTTTTTCTATGGAGAAAATTTTATGGAATCATGTTTTCATCTAACATATGACCTAACATTAATCCTCAACTTTACCATATATTTATTTCAAAATTAATGCTGCAGTATTTTCGACATAACGGAGGATCACGCTAAGCCATTTGAGGTAGTATAGGCCCTTAAGTGCCAGATGCGTTCTCACTTACACACTGTAATTGGAATGGCAGAAACGTTAATTATAGCCCCAAAATCTATGATATTTGGGGGAAAGCACCCTCTCTCTTGATAGACTAGAGAGTTGTAAATGGGCTCCCCTCCCCCAAAAACATTAATTTTCCATGGACCCCGTCTAAGGGGCCGTCTCCACGAGCGAGAGAATCGCGGCAATGTTATCGTCGTGCCATCAAAGTCAATAGAAACTCTATGAATCAATCTCCACACGGTGATATCATCGCGACGATAATTTGATGGCACCGCATGACTATCACCGTGATTTTCTCGCCCGTCAAGAAGCGGAACGGATTGTACAATCTTTAAACGATATTAAATCGTGTACACAGTATTTAAAGTCTATATTACCAAGCCGCGCACAGCAGCTTGACCGCGGGTGTCTTCCGCGACACGTGATCGCAGCCGAAAGTATGCTGCTGTTCGCCTGTCGTCGTATCCGATCGAATCCTTTCGGCTGTCGTCCAAACTTTTATTTTCCTCTTCAGTGTTTTATGATTTCTTCTGCTCCTAATGCCAATGCCAATAGCCAACAATACTACGTCAACTTCAACCATTTTCAAAAATTAGATCACGTTAACACGGTAGGAACGAAACTGACTAGGCGCAGAAACGGATAGGTACCTACGTTCGCAAGCGACGGTACGGAGCTGATCGTATGCGTCGACATGCTGTCGGACGCGATCGGCTGTCGCCGCATCCGTTCGTGTCCTTTCCGATCCAATGAGGTGCGAGCCGTTTGGTGGAAATCATCCTTTAGTATCACCTGACTCCATTAACTATGGGTGGTATAAGTAATAGGGTTTCAAGGACCCATTGCATCAAATTTCATTTGCAGTTGAATCCATTTCGCTATCGCTGTCTATTTCTATTTTTAAAAACTTTTATTGCTAAATATGAAGTGTCAAAGTTTTACAATGGTACAAAATGCGCGCCATTTGTTTTTTTTTGTCATAAAGTCGGTTTTTATGGAATATCATAACAAAATCAAGTATATTGTTATTAGCTAGGTTGAATTTATTTCAGCCAAAATGTAAAACGGGAATATTTTCACAAATATAAAAACAACGTAATATTCATAATACCAATCAAAAAAGTCTAAATCAACTAATTTAACGCAAAACGGAGGCCACTCAAAACTTGGCACTTTTACACAAACTTTTCCAGGCACAAATCATTTAAAAACCACCATTATTAAACTTACATAAGGTGCATATCAAGTGCAAAGCTAATTTAGTACAAACATCGGTGCCGTCGAACCCAAGGAAGTTTAATGACTAATTACCCCCTAGGGGAGAGTAGCCCAAACTGAATCGTGGATTAATTCAGGATGGGGAAATTTTAAATTACCATGGGTTTCACTGAACTTTCAGACTTTTAGACCCCACTTATTTATGGCGTAACGTCGGGTGCAGAAATAAAGAGGTTGATGCACTTTTTTAAGGTTTATTTCTCGTTAAAAGAAGTCTTGGAGGTGCGAAAGTAGTGTTTGTCTGCAGTTTTCATTAAGTTCCTCTGAGAGAAAATAAAGTTTTTTCTTTATTTTTCAGGTGCTGTTTTGCAATAAATTTTGCTCATAAAGTGCTAAAGATATGCGTTTTTTTTTATTTTTGGTTAATTGTAACATTTGATCCACGAAAATAGCCCTTACTGCTATGAAATATACAGGTTGGCACATTTAATAAGAGATCTGACTAAGATTATGTGATTATGTCTACACTTTAAAAGAGACTGTGACCTCTGAGTTTGTTTCGGCCTTTCTTCTCAGAGTAGTCAGTTAAGAAACGCCGACCTCATCTAGTTTAAAAAATATGATTGTCTTGTAAAGGAGTTTGGAAAAAAAAATCATTCATCATTCATTCATGAACTGTTGGTTAAAATATTTCGTCGGTTATTAAAAAAAGAAAGTATTTCCTACGCTCCTACGCTCCTACGCAAGGGGGCTTAGAGTTATGTGCTAAATTCAAGGTTACATGTTGCCTCTCTATTTTCCCGTCAGCCTGTAAGCATAAAGAGTAAGGAAAAAAAGTAGGTGAATCGTTACTTACCTTGTTTGAAGAGGTCTGATGAGTCAGACCAACTGCAAAATCTATATACAGAGTGGCCAAAAATCGTGGATCAAACGAAACAGGGCGACAGTTGGTGTTATTTGCAGTAAAAAATTTCTCTGTCAGTGGCTTATCTTAATCTTCTTAAAATTTATGACAATTTGAGTGTTTACAGTAAGGTTCTGGTCCAAATAATTTTCGTGAGACTTAAAAGATAGGCATTGAAAAAAGTGCCAATACTGATAAAACATGATATCATAAAAGCACTTTTTAGTGATGATGCTTAAAAGGGCCTATACTACATCAAATGGCTTAGCATGATCCTCCGTTATGTCGAAAATACTGCAGCATTAATTTTGAAATAAATATATGGTAAAGTTGAGGATTAATGCTAGGTCTTATGTTAGACGAAAACACGATTTCATAAAATTTTCTCGATAGAACAAAATTCCAAAGTTACCTCCAAACCGAACAATAAACCGCTGGTATTCAAAAAATACTTCAAATTAGATCATGAAACTTTGTATACTAACCGAACTAACTATAAAGCAGGTCTTATGTTATTTACTTTTTTTTAATTACCATTATTTTCACCGTAAAAAGCAAATACCTGAACTATTGGCGCGGCCTGCCGCCTAGCACCACACTCGGTCTCGCTCTCACTCAGTCCGCGAGCAGTATCGTGCGAGCGAGATAAAGAGTGAATTTTAGATGAGGTAGTGTAGGCTCTTAAAAAAAAAATTGTATTTTGATTTTTTTTTACTGCAAATAACTTCAGTTATCGTTTTATTTCGTTTGATCCACGATTTTTTACCGACTTTGGGCACGTTTCCGGATGACAGCGATGCGGACGATTACTTCGACGCCCAAATGCCTTAGTGTCCTTTGTTTTCGTATTTATTTGTATAGTAAGTTAGGTAGTGATTTAACTTAGTATCTAGTGTAAATACATTGTTTGTTGATAAATACATTGATTAAAGACAGTCTGTATTTGTACATGATCTCCGAAAAATAGCGAAAAAAATTGAGAAACCATAAAGGCTTTGCGTAACTACCTCAAGAATTGCTATTTTTTGAAAATCATACACAAATACGGACGATAGAAAATGGTATTTCAGGAAATTCTATAAATAACTGAATCGACGGGATATACGTAAAGAGTTCCAGGAATTAATAAATTCTCGTTGATATTAATGTCAACAAGAATTTATTGCTTCCTAGAACTTTATTGACATCACACAAAAATAATCACAAGATCGACAGCGTTCCGTAATGAAATTTAATTGGTACTTAGTTATTGATGAATTATAAAAGAACGTCGGTCACGGCCCATACATGCTATGACCTGATTGTAAAGTATCACGACCTTTGATAGAATATGGTTTAATTGGTTCACCTACTTATAATAATCAATTTTAAATTGATAATATATTTTTAGAAAGCGGAAGAAAATAGATTTTTGCATTTATTTGTTCTTAGGGAGGCTAGAATTTGACAAGTCGGAAGCTCGACAGCGTTTTGTGTCACCCACAGTCCCACTTCTGTGCGAAAAATATCAAACACTGACAGTTTTTCTTGATGAAAATAATTATTTCACATTTAGAACGCGCGGGAGCAGCTTTGACAGCTGCCCGGCCTGCCGGGATGTCAATTGGGTGGGTGTCAATATGTCATACGTTACGTTCCATCTGTTAGAAACATTCAATGTATTTGAGAATTTGGCCTAGTTGATCTAATTGTTATTAACCATCAAATAACAATATTCTAAGGATAAAAACGACAATCAACGTAATTTTAAATAAAAATCTGGTTTAAAAAAATCTTAAATGCTTGAATGCTGGTGCTAAAACGAAACGTGTACCCGTTTATGACAGAACGTATTCTGCCTATCGATTCGGTAAAAATCTCACCGTGATAACATAGGTGAAGTGAGCGTGAAGTGAGCTATCAATAGGGGTAATCCCTAACATCAGGTGGAGTGACAGCTCACTTCACCTTAGTTTTCACGGTGAGATTTTTACAGAATAGCACTGCAGGTGCGTTCAAAACTAATAAAAATGTCTTACGAAAGTAAGTTTTTTTTTAATATTCTTATTTATTTTATTCCAGGTTTTAATAAATAATTGAATACATGTAAATTAATGCACACATAACTGACATTTTTTTTTTGACGTATAACTCGTTACGGGTATCATCCGAATTGGTCAGGTCAATTATGGCCATTGTTCTTTCCTTTTGGTTTAAAAATGTGTCCGAACTACTTTTAATTAGGTATGTATTATTCGGTCTTTGTCAAATCCCATATCAAGTTCAAGGATTGGTTGTTGTAATTTTGGTTGACCAATGAACCACTTAAATAGAATTTGACAGAAAAAAATACTTCATCCCGTTGAAGTATAGGCGTGTAGATGAAGTATGAAGGAACTATTATTTAATTTTTCTTTTATCATAGATTTTCTTTTTCTTTGATTATTTCTCCTCCTTTTTATATAATTCATCATCTATCGATTCTACCTAGCCTTTTCTCAACAATATTGGGGTCGGCTTCCAGTCTAACCGGATGCAGCTGAATACCGGTATTTTATACGGAGCGACTGCCTATCTAACCTCCACAACCCAGTTACTGGGTACCCCCCGATACCCCTTGGTAAGACTGGTTGTCAGACTTTCAGGCTTCTGACGACCCGAAACGACTGTCAAAGATCGACGAATGACAGCCGGGACCAACGGCTTAACGTGCTTTCCGAGGCACGGAGGGGTCTCGATATGTAAAGATGGTCACTCATCCACAGACCAACCGCGGCAAGCGTAGACCTACCTGGACAATCAACCTGTGCGGCTGTTATTATTTAGCCACGGGCCCCTCCTTTTTATATACTTGTACATATTATTATTTTAAGACTAGCTTTTAAATTATGTAAATTTATTAGTAAATAAATAAAATTTAATTTATTTTGAATCATTTATTCCGATTTTATTTTACATAAATACATTAATGAAAAAGTAGTTAATATTTATTATTCTATATTAAAAATCGTTGTTTTATGGTCATTAACCAGAAAGAAAACAGGCGAGAACGTTTCTATGTAGAAACATCCACCCACATTTCCTCCTAATGCGGTCTGTGAGTTTGACACCTAGTCAAATCAAATCAAATCAAATCAAATCAAATCTTTATTTGTGAACATAAGTACAAAAAGTTGTTATTTATACATTTTAGCTGATCTGTATGTTCGGCCAATAATCGGCATACAAATATAATATTAGTAAGCAGGTTATTTTTACTATCATAATTAATAAAGTCTAGGATAAGAGAAATGAAGCAATTGAAAAATGTCATGAGCCGCATAAAATAAAGTAATTGAATTATATTATTAATTATTTAGAATGTCAAAGAAAATTAAAATGAGTCATAAATTTGTCATTTAAAAAGTCTTCAATCGAGTAATACGTCTTTTCAACTAGAAACAGGAACAACTTTTTTTTAAAATGTCTGACATTTATCTTCTAGTATCTTCCGTATTATTATATTACTATTTGCCTAGTATACTTCGGTTGTTTTTTCAAAACCCTCGTTTAATTTAACAAAACAGTATTATATGTAGTTTTTCAAACTGTTATTTTGTTACGACAGACATAATGCAATTGATGTGTGCCAAAATACGTTTAAAAGCGCTTGTGAGCTTAAAGTAGTTTGTGCTAGTTCTTATCTTCACTCAGAATTTTAAGTAGCGTCGACGTATGTCAGTGAACTTAGCACATCATTTTGCAGCAGATCAAAAACAATGTGAGTTCTTCTCGCATGCGGCTGAGTTCTACAGTTCCTGATACTTTTTAGAAATAGTTCTGGCGTTTCTACCTTAAAAAAGTCAATTTTCAAAATGATCTGCCAACTTCCCGTAGCAGATCATTTGCAGCAGATCAAAAGCAAATGTGAGTTCTTCTCGCATGCGGCTGAGTTCTATAGTTCCTGATACTTTCAAGAATAGTTCTAAACTCACGTCCACGTGCCAGCAAATAACGTCAGAACGTTTATAAAGTCGATAAATACAATACATAGTCATATTTTTTATAAATTCAAATGATTGTGAAAGACTAGAACTCTTGAAAGCTAGAACTCTTTCGTTTTTCACAGGTTTATATCAGAACTGCAATCTAAAATTCGATTCGAGTCCAGAACTCACGTCCAAGTGCAAGCAGATCATGTCAAAACGTTAAAAAGTCGAAAAATACCATTTTTATAAATTCAATCAATTCTTGAAAGCTAGAACTCTTTCGTTTTTCACAGATTCGTATTACAACTGCAATTAGAACTCGATTTGAGTCTATAACTCACGTTCGAGTGCCAGCAGATCATGCCAAAACGTTTAAAAGTTGAAAAATATTTATTTTATAGTTTCAAACAATTCTTGAAAGCTAGAACTCTTTCGTTTTTCACAGGTTCATATCAGAACTGCAATCTAGAACTCGATTCGAGTCCAGAACTCATGTTTGAGTGCCAGCAGATCATGTCAAAACGTTAAAAAGTCGAAAAATAAATTTTTTATCGTTTCAAACAATTCTTGAAAGCTGGAACTCTTTTGTTTTTCACAGGTTCTTATCAGAACTGCAATCTAGAACGTCACTAGTCTCGACTAGTTTTGTACTAGTCTCGACTAGTTTTGTTCTAGTCTCGACGAGTTTAGGACTAGTTTTGTTCAAATCTCGACTAGTTTTATACAAAACCCGACTAGTTTTATACTAGCCTCGCCTAGTTTTGCACTAGTTCGACTAGTTTTGTACTAGTCTCGACTAGTGTTGTACTAGTCTCGACTAGTTTTGTACTAGTCTCGACTAGTTTTGTACTAGTCTCGACTAGTTATGGACTAGTTTTGTACTAGTCTCGACTAGTTTAGGACTAGTTTTATACAAGTCTCGACTAGTTATGTACTAGTTTTATTCATGTCTCGTCTAGTTTTGTACTAGTCTCGACTAGTTTTGTACTAGTGTCGACTAGTTTTGTACTAGTCTTAACTAGTTTTGTACTAGTCTCGACTAGTTTTGTACTAGTCGCGACTGGTTTTGTACTACTCTCGAGTAGTTTTGTACTAGTTTTATACTAGCCTCGCCTAGTTTTGTACTAGTTTCGACTAGTTTTGTACTAGTCTCGACTAGATATGGACTAGTATCGAACTAGTTTTGTACTAGTCGCGACTGGTTTTGTACTAGTCTCGACTATTTTTGTACTTGTATTGACTAGTTTTGTACTAGTCTCGACTAGTTTTGTACTAGTTTTATACTAGCCTCGTCTAGTTTTGTACTAGTCTCGACTAGTTTTGTACTAGTCTCGACTATTTTTGTACTTGTATTGACTAGTTTTGTACTAGTCTCGACTAGTTTTGTACTAGTCTCGACTAGATATGGACCAGTATCGAACTAGTTTTGTACTAGTCGCGACTGGATTTGTACTAGTCTCGACTAGTTTTGTACTAGTTTTATACTAGCCTCGCCGAGTTTTGTACTAGTCTCGACTAGTTTTGTACTAGCCTCGACTAGTTTTGTACTAGTCTCGACTAGTTTTGTACTAGTCTCGACAAGTTTTGTACTAGTCTCGACTAGTTTTGTACTAGTCTCGACAAGTTTTATACCAGTCTCGACTAGTTTTGTACTAGTTTCGACTAGCTTTGTACTAGTCTCGACTAGTGATGGACTAGTATCGGACTAGTTTTGTACAAGTCTTGACTAGTCTCGACTAGTTTGATATAAGTCTCGACTAGTTTTATACAAGTCTCGACTAGTTTTATGCTAGCCTCGACTAGCTTTGTTCTAGTTCAACTAGTTTTTTACTAGTCTCGACTAGTTTTGTACTAGTCTCGACTAGTTTTGTACTAGTTCGACTAGTTTTGTACTTATCTCGACTAGTTTTGTACTAGTTCGACTAGAATTTTACTAGCCTCGACTGTTATTGTACTAGTTCGACTAGTATTGTACCAGTCTGGACTAGTTTAGTACTAGTCGAACTAGTACTGTACTAGTCTGGACTAGTATTGTACTAGTCTGGACTAGTTTTGTACTAGTTCGACTAGTTTTGTACTAGTTCGACTAGTTTTGTACTAGTTAAACTAGTACTGTACTAGTCTGGACTAATTTTGTACTAGCTGAACTAGTATTGTACTAGGCTTTTTTACTAGCCTCGACTAGTTTTGTACAAGTTCGACTAGTATTTTACTAGCCTCGACTAGTTTTGTACTAGTCTCGACTAGTTTTGTACTAGCCTCGACTAGCTTTGTTCTAGTTCAACTAGTTTTTTACTAGTCTCGACTAGTTTTGTACTAGTCTCGACTAGTTTTGTACTAGTTCGACTAGTTTTGTACTTATCTCGACTAGTTTTGTACTAGTTCGACTAGAATTTTACTAGCCTCGACTGTTATTGTACTAGTTCGACTAGTATTGTACCAGTCTGGACTAGTTTAGTACTAGTCGAACTAGTACTGTACTAGTCTGGACTAGTATTGTACTAGTCTGGACTAGTTTTGTACTAGTTCGACTAGTTTTGTACTAGTTCGACTAGTTTTGTACTAGTTAAACTAGTACTGTACTAGTCTGGACTAATTTTGTACTAGCTGAACTAGTATTGTACTAGGCTTTTTTACTAGCCTCGACTAGTTTTGTACAAGTTCGACTAGTATTTTACTAGCCTCGACTAGTTTTGTACTAGTCGAACTAGTATTGTAAAACTAGTCGAGGCTAGTAAAAAACTAGTCGAACTAGTACAATACTAGTCGAACTAGTGAATAACTAGTCCAGACTAGTACAATACTAGTCCAGACTAGTACAATACTAGTTCAACTAGTACAAAACTAGTCCAGACTAGTACAGTACTAATTTAACTAGTACAAAACTAGTCGAACTAGTACAAAACTAGTCGAGGCTAGTGAAATACTAGTCGAACTAGTACAAAACTAGTCCAGACTAGTACAAAACTAGTCCAGACTATTACAATACTAGTCCAGACTAGTACAGTACTAGTTTTACTAGTACAAAACTAGTCGAACTAGTACAAAACTAGTCGAACTAGTACAAAACTAGTCCAGACTAGTACAATACTAGTACAGACTAGTACAGTACTAGTTTAACTAGTACAAAACTAGTCCAGACTAGTACAATACTAGTCGAACTAGTACAATAATAGTCGAACTAGTACAAAACTAGTCGAGGCTAGTGAAATACTAGTCGAACTAGTACAAAACTAGTCGAGGCTAGTGAAATACTAGTCGAACTAGTACAAAACTAGTCCAGACTAGTACAATACTAGTCCAGACTAGTACAATACTAGTTCAACTAGTACAAAACTAGTCCAGACTAGTACAGTACTAATTTTACTGTTACAAAACTAGTCGAACTAGTACAAAACTAGTCGAGGCTAGTGAAATACTAGTCGAACTAGTACAAAACTAGTCCAGACTAGTACAATACTAGTCCAGACTAGTACAGTACTAGTTCAACTAGTACATAAAAAGTCGAGGCTAGTAAAATACTAGTCGAACTACTACAAAACTAGTCGAGGCTAGTAAAAAACTAGTCGAGACTAGTACAATACTAGTCCAGACTAGTACAATACTAGTTCAACTAGTACAAAACTAGTCCAGACTAGTACAGTACTAATTTTACTAGTACAAAACTAGTCGAACTAGTACAAAACTAGTCGAGGCTAGTGAAATACTAGTCGAACTAGTACAAAACTAGTCCAGACTAGTACAATACTAGTCCAGACTAGTACAGTACTAGTTCAACTAGTACATAAAAAGTCGAGGCTAGTAAAATACTAGTCGAACTACTACAAAACTAGTCGAGGCTAGTAAAAAACTAGTCGAGACTAGAACAATACTAGTCGAACTAGTACAAAACTAGTCCAGACAGTTTTGTACTAGTTCGACTAGTATTGTACTAGTCTCGACTAGTTTTTTACTAGCCTCGACTAGTTTTGTATTAGTTGAACTAGTACTGTACTAGTCTGGACTAGTTTTGTACTAGTTCGACTAGTTTTGTACTAGTTAAACTAGTACTGTACTAGTCTGGACTAGTTTTGTACTAGTTCGACTAGTATTGTACTAGTCTCGACTAGTTTTTTACTAGCCTCGACTAGTTGTACTAGTTAAACTAGTACTGTACTAGTCTGGACTAGTTTTGTACTAGTTGAACTAGTATTGTACTAGTCTGGACTAGTTTTGTACTAGTTCGACTAGTATTTTACTAGCCTCGACTAGTTTTGTACTAGTTGAACTAGTACTGTACTAGCCTCGACTAGTTTTGTTCTAGTTGAACTAGACTGTACTAGTCTGGACTAGTATTGTACTAGTCTGGACAAGTTTTGTACTAGTTCGATTAGTATTGTACTAGTCTTGACTAGTTTCTTACTAGCCTCGACTAGTTTTGTACTAGTTCGACTAGAATATTACTAGCCTCGACTAGTTTTGTTCTAGTTGAACTAGACTGTACTATTCTGGACTAGTTTTGTACTAGTTGAACTAGTATTGTATTAGTCTGGACTAGTATTGTACTAGTCTGGACTAGTTTTGTACTAGTTGAACTAGACTGTACTAGTCTGGACTAGAATTGTACTAGTCTGGACTAGTTTTGTACTAGTTCGACTAGTTAAACTAGTATTGTACTAGTCTGGACTAGTATTGTACTAGTCTGGACTAGTTTTGTACTAGTTCGACTAGTATTTTACTAGCCTCGACTAGTTTTGTACTAGTTCGACTAGTATTTTACTAGCTTTGACTAGTTTTTTACTAGCCTCGACTAGTTTTTTACTAGCCTAGACTAGTTTTGTACTAGTTCGACTAGTATTTTACGAGCCTCGACTAGTTTTGTGCTAGTTGAACTAGTACTGTACTAGTATGGACTAGTTTTGTACAAGTTCGACTAGTATTGTACTAGTCTCGACTAGTTTTTTACGAGCCTCGACTAGTTTTTTACTAGCCTCGACTAGTTTTGTACTAGTTCGACTAGTATTTTACTAGCCGCGACTAGTTTTGTACTAGTTGAACTAGTATTGCACTAGTCTGGACTAGTATTGTACTAGTTTGACTAGTATTGTACTAGTCTGGACTAGTTTTGTACTAGTCGAACTAGTATTGTACTAGTCTGGACTAGTATTGTACTAGTCTGGACTAGTTTTGTACTAGTTCGACTAGTATTATGCTAGCTTTGACTAGTTTTTTACTAGCCTCGACTAGTTTTGTACTTGTCGAACTAGTATTGTACTAGTCTGGACTAGTATTGTTCTAGTCTGGACTAGTTTTGTACTAGTTCAACTAGTACTGTACTAGTCTGGACTAGTTTTGTACTAGTCGAACTAGTATTGTACTAGTCTGGACTAGTACAATTACTAGTCTGGACTAGTATTGTACTAGTCTGGACTAGTTTTGTACTAGTTCGACCAGTATTTTACTAGCCTCGACTAGTTTTGTACTAGTTCGACTAGTATTTTACTAGCTTTGACTAGTTTTTTACTAGCCACGACTAATTTTGTACTAGTCGAACTAGTATTGTACTAGTCTGGACTAGTATTGTACTAGTCTGGACTAGTATTGTACTAGTCTGGACTTAATTGTACTAGTTCGACTAGTATTGTACTAGTCTCGACTAGTTTTTTACTAGTCTCTACTAGTTTTTTACTAGCCTCGACTAGTTTTGTACTAGTTCGACTAGTATTTTACTAGCCTCGGCTTTTTTGTACTAGTTGAACTAGTACTGTACTAGTCTGGACTAGTATTTTACTAGTTCGACTAGTATTGTACTAGTCTGGACTAGTTTTGTAGTAGTCGAACTAGTATTGTACTAGTCTGGACTAGTAATATACTAGTCTGGACTAGTTTTGTACTAGTACGACTAGTATTGTACTAGTCTGGACTAGTTTTGTACTAGTCGAACTAGTATTGTACTAGTTTGACCTAGTATTGTACTAGTCTGGACTAGTTTTGTACTAGTTCGACTAGTATTTTACTAGCCTCGACTAGTTTTGTACTAGTTCGACTAGTATTTTACTAGCTTTGACTAGTTTTTACTAGCCTCGACTAGTTTTGTACTAGTTCGACTAGTATTTTACTAGCCGCGACTAGTTTTGTACTAGTTGAACTAGTATTGCACTAGTCTGGACTAGTATTGTACTAGTTTGACTAGTATTGTACTAGTCTGGACTAGTTTTGTACTAGTCGAACTAGTATTATACTAGTCTGGACTAGTATTGTACTAGTCTGGACTAGTTTTGTACTAGTTCGACTAGTATTATGCTAGCTTTGACTAGTTTTTTACTAGCCTCGACTAGTTTTGTACTTGTCGAACTAGTATTGTACTAGTCTGGACTAGTATTGTTCTAGTCTGGACTAGTTTTGTACTAGTTCAACTAGTACTGTACTAGTCTGGACTAGTTTTGTACTAGTCGAACTAGTATTGTACTAGTCTGGACTAGTATTGTACTAGTCTGGACTAGTATTGTACTAGTCTGGACTAGTTTTGTACTAGTTCGACCAGTATTTTACTAGCCTCGACTAGTTTTGTACTAGTTCGACTAGTATTTTACTAGCTTTGACTAGTTTTTTACTAGCCACGACTAATTTAGTACTAGTCGAACTAGTATTGTACTAGTCTGGACTAGTATTGTACTAGTCTGGACTAGTATTGTACTAGTCTGGACTTAATTGTACTAGTTCGACTAGTATTGTACTAGTCTCGACTAGTTTTTTACTAGTCTCTACTAGTTTTTTACTAGCCTCGACTAGTTTTGTACTAGTTCGACTAGTATTTTACTAGCCTCGACTTTTTTGTACTAGTTGAACTAGTACTGTACTAGTCTGGACTAGTATTTTACTAGTTCGACTAGTATTGTACTAGTCTGGACTAGTTTTGTAGTAGTCGAACTAGTATTGTACTAGTCTGGACTAGTATTATACTAGTCTGGACTAGTTTTGTACTAGTACGACTAGTATTGTACTAGTCTGGACTAGTTTTGTACTAGTCGAACTAGTATTGTACTAGTTTGACCTAGTATTGTACTAGTCTGGACTAGTTTTGTACTAGTTAAACTAGTATTTTACTAGCCTCGACTAGTTTTGTACTAGTTCGACTAGTATTTTACTAGCTTTGACTAGTTTTTACTAGCCTCGACTAGTTTTGTACTAGTCGAACTAGTATTGTACTAGTCTGGACTAGTATTGTACTAGTCTGGACTAGTATTGTACTAGTCTCGACTAGTTTTTTACTAGTCTCAACTAGTTTTTACTAGCCTCGACTAGTTTTGTACTAGTCGAACTAGTACTGTACTAGTCTGTACTAGTATTGTACTAGTCTGGACTAGTTTTGTACTAGTTCGACTAGTACTGTACTAGTCTGGACTAGTTTTGTACTAGTCGAACTAGTATTGCACTAGTCTGGACTAGTATTGTACTAGTCTGGACTAGTTTTGTACTAGTTCGACTAGTACTGTACTAGCCTCGACTAGTATTGTACTAGTCTCGACTAGTTTTTTACTAGTCTCTACTAGTTTTTAATAGCCTCGACTAGTTTTGTACTAGTTGAACTAGTACTGTACTAGTCTGGACTAGTTTTGTGCTAGTTGAACTAGTACTGTACTAGTCTGGACTAGTTTTGTACTAGTTCGACTATTATTGTACTAGTCTCGACTAATTTTTTACTAGCCTCGACTAGTTTTTTACTAGCCTCGACTAGTTTTGTACTAGTTCGACTAGTATTTTACTAGCCTCGACTAGTTTTGTACTAGTTGAACTAGTATTGCACTAGTCTGGACTAGTATTGTACTAGTCTGGACTAGTTTTGTACTAGTTCGACTAGTACTGTACTAGCCTCGACTAGTATTGTACTAGTCTCGACTAGTTTTTTACTAGTCTCTACTAGTTTTTAATAGCCTCGACTAGTTTTGTACTAGTTGAACTAGTACTGTACTAGTCTGGACTAGTTTTGTACTAGTTGAACTAGTATTGCACTAGTCTGGACTAGTTTGGTACTAGTTGAACTAGTATTGTACTAGTCTGTACTAGTATTGTACTAGTCTGGACTAGTATTGTACTAGTCTGGACTAGTTTTGTACTAGTTCGACTAGTATTGTACTAGTCTGGACTAGTTTTGTACTAGTTCGACTAGTATTTTACTAGCCTCGACTAGTTTTGTACTAGTTGAACTAGTATTGCACTAGTCTGGACTAGTATTGTACTAGTCTGGACTAGTTTTGTACTAGTTCGACTAGTACTGTACTAGCCTCGACTAGTATTGTACTAGTCTCGACTAGTTTTTTACTATTCTCTACTAGTTTTTAATAGCCTCGACTAGTTTTGTACTAGTTGAACTAGTACTGTACTAGTCTGGACTAGTTTGGTACTAGTTGAACTAGTATTGTACTAGTCTGTACTAGTATTGTACTAGTCTGGACTAGTATTGTACTAGTCTGGACTAGTTTTGTACTAGTTCGTCTAGTATTGTACTAGTCTGGACTGGTTTTGTACTAGTTCGACTAGTATTGTACTAGTCTGGACTAGTTTTGTACTAGTTCGACTAGTACTGTACTAGCCTCGACTAGTATTGTACTAGTCTCGACTAGTTTTTTACTAGTCTCTACTAGTTTATAATAGCCTCGACTAGTTTTGTACTAGTTGAACTAGTATTGTACTAGTCTGGACTAGTATTGTACTAGTCTGGACTAGTTTTGTACTAGTTCGACTAGTACTGTACTAGTCTGGACTAGTATTGTACTAGTCTGGACTAGTTTTGTACTAGTTCGACTAGTATTTTACTACCCTCGACTAGTTTTGTACTAGTTCGACTAGTATTTTACTAGCCTCGACTAGTTTTTTACTAGCCTCGACTAGTTTTTTACTAGCCTCGACTAGTTTTGTACTAGTTCGACTAGCATTTTACTAGCCTCGACTAATTTTTTACTAGTTGAACTAGTATTGCACTAGTCTGGACTAGTATTGTACTAGTTCGACTAGTATTGTACTAGTCTGGTCTAGTTTTGTACTAGTCGAACTAGTATTGCACTAGTCTGGACTAGTTTTGTACTAGTTCGACTAGTATTTTACTAGCTCTGACTAGTTTTTTACTAGCCTCGACTAGTTTTGTACTAGTCGAACTAGTATTGTACTAGTCTGGACTTAAAATAGATGTAGATGTGATCTGTATAACGGAACATTTTGTAATAGCTGGTCACGAAAATTTTATTAATATACCTAACTTTAAGATAGCTGCGTGTTATGCAAGAAAAACACAAAAACGAGGAGGTTCCTGCATCTTAATTAAGAATAGTTACGAATACAAAGAATTAAAGAACATATCAAGCTTTTCAGTGACGGGGGTTATAGAATGTTGTGCGTTAGAACTAATTAAGCTAAAGATAATAATTATATGTATATATCGTCCGCCGAGTATGTCTAATATTAGTCTCTTCTATGATAACCTAGATGCTCTCCTGAAGTCGTTATGCACTAATTCAAATAAAAAGGTGGTTTTATGTGGAGATTTTAACATAGACATAATTAAAAGGAATAGATTTACATTGGACTTTGAATCTCTACTTCTCAATTACAATCTTAAATTGGAAATTCATCAACCAACACGACTAATGAGCAAAACATGCCTGGATAACATAGCTCATAATTCTAAGCAAGAATGCAAAAGTGAGATTATAGATCTTGCTCTATCTGACCACACAGCTCAACTATCGAAATTTCCAGTAAAAAAAACATGTATTATTAATTCTTGGCGAATACGAAAACGTGAGATCACAAAAGAAAATTTGATAAAATTTAAAAATTATATACAGTGTCTTACTTTCTCGGACGTATTTGGTATCGAAAACGCAAATGAAGCCTATGATAATTTCATTGACATTTTCTGTTTATTGTACAACCTTTGCTTTCCTATTAAATGGGTTCGTATTAAACCAGACAGAAAGAGTAGGTGGATATCTCGGGGTATAAGAATTTGTAGTCGGAAACAGAGACATTTACTGTGGAAGTACAGATTATCTCCTACGCGTAAAAATAAATATATTTTTAAAAATTATTCACACAAACTTAAAAAAATCATTACTCACCCAAAAAGCTCAAAATAACTATATTATAAATAATTCTGAGAACAAGACCAAAGCAGCATGGCAAATTATTAATAACGCTAAATTCATCAAAGAACCTATTTTACAAATAAACAGACAAAATTCTATAATTAAAGACCCCCAGGAAATTGCTGAATCTTTTAATAACTACTTTATAGACCAAGTACAAGATGTATCAAACGGAAAACCAGAATCAGACAATAACATTAGTATAGCAAATAACCCGTACTCAATGTTTATGCCGCCAGTTATTCCACAGGAGGTAGCTAGAGCAATAAGAGCACTTAAAAACAGAAAAAGTCATGGCTATGATGGAGTAACAACGATTGTAGTTAAATTTGTGTCCGTCTAATTGCTGGACCTCTAAGTCACATTATGAATGCAAGTATTAGTTCAGGTACCTTTCCCAATAGTCTTAAAAAAGTAATTATAAAACCACTCCATAAAAAAAATTGCAAAGAAGACCTGGCTAACTATAGGCCTGTTCACGCATCATACGCGTGCACCAGCAGCGGCGGGGAACGCGCGGGCGGAGGGGTCAAACAGCTGATCAAGCCTCGGCCGCGCCCCACTACTCGTCTATCTACTCGTCTACAGATCGGTCAACAGCGGACGTACCGTGCGATCAATATATTAATTCATAGTTTTGTTATCCAAACTGGATAATTAAATAAGTATTTTGTAGAACGAGTCAGTTTATTTCATATTCTAAACAATTGGCGACCGTCTTCGATATCAAGCAAATTCTGCAATCATCGGATCAAAAGTACCAACGGGTAACCGCTATACGAATTTGAATTTTAACCGAAAGGAAGATTGGATCGGATTGCTGCTTATGCTGCCTTCTGCCCTGGTGGAGTGAAAAGTTTGCTGAGGACTGCTGGACATCTGGCTGGATACTCAAGGGAAGTTGGCCTACATAATCCTATCCACTAATTCTTATTCTTTCCCTTCGAACTTGTGTGCAGCTAGCTGCTCCGAAAGCGCCAATGAGATAGCATTTCGTGTGCACGTACTATCTTTTATAATTTACGCTTCGGCTATTGCAAGAGCTTGCCAGTACCTACTTACTGCATTATAATATTCTTTTCTTAAACTTAAATCTTATTCAGTTGTAGTAATTAGAGTATCAGCTTATACTTTAAAATATCCATACACGCATATGCATAAAGCTGATCCTTCCCTAGCTACATATCTAAAAGTATACATCAATTTATACAAATATTGCCTAGTCATTTTTTCCGTCATCGACATTTTTTTTTTTTTTGTTTTCCGCCTACCGTCTTATTGATTTCTTGTTAACTTGTTCGCATTTATGCAAAATTCCAGATAAATTCTAAGGGGACTGCCTAACGTCGCGCCTAGCAGTTTCCATTCCGCTGTGCCCAGTGCTTAGCTTGTGGTTGGCGAGCCCATCGAGTGTTTGAGTGGCGACTGCAGGTGGGCGGCTGGATCAAAGTGCGACGGAACCGTTGGTTTGATCATTTCATTCTCTTGCCTAGTTCATTGTTTAATTTTATTGTTTGCAATAATTAGTTATGGAAGGAAAAGAGAGTTTGAAGGAACTTGTTAAAAGGCGTAGCATAATGAAAGGAAGATTAACAAAGTTTAAAGATTATGTGAATGTCTTAATCCAGGTGGGCGCGAATAAATTGACTAGTATTCAGGTCAAAGAATTATCTTTACGGGTTGATAAGTTTCAAGAGTTGCTATCAGATTACAACGTGATGCAAACAGACATAGAATTACTCTCTTCAAATGAAGATGAGCAGCTAACTGAACGGGAATCTATTGAATCACAATTCTTCTTTCTTCTTTCCACAGCTAAAGACTTGATTGAATGTGCTAATTTAGAAAAAAAATCAGTGAATGATGAAAGTATGTCGAACCAATGTTCACATTCCGTGAATTCTATAAAATTACCTACTATAAATTTACCAAAGTTTGATGGGAACTATTTGAAATGGTTAGAGTTCAGGGACACTTTCGATTCCCTCGTTAATAAAAACGACTCGATTCCATTAATTAATAAATATCATTATCTCAGATCAAGCTTAGAAAATAGTGCCGCTGTAGTTATAAGGTCAATTGAGTTTAACGCTGATAGTTATGAGAATGCATGGCAAATTTTATGTGACCGTTATAATAGTAAAAATATTTTAATAAATAACCACCTAAAGTCACTGTTAAGCATCGATCCTATTGTGAAAGAATCGTTTAAGGCATTGCGGTACTTAATTGATCACATATCAAAAAACTTGAGTTCTTTGCACACTCTAGGGCTTCCTACCGAGCAGTGGGATGTTTTAATAATATTCATGGTCTCAGCAAAGTTGGATTCCACCACTAGTATGAAATGGGAGGAATATAGGAATACTTTATCGGATTTACCGTCGTTGGATAACTTTTACTCATTTTTGCGCAACCGAGCAGACATTTTGGAAACTACCCACTATAATAGATCTGATAAACAGGAATATAATAAGGCATACTCTAAGAATAATAAACCAGTGAGATCTTTCTTGGCTGCTTCGGATTCGAGTACTACAAAATATCAATGCGTAATTTGTAATCAGAATCATTTTGTTCATGAATGTTCGAAGTTCAAGCAAATGAACTACGACGACAGAATTAGCGAAGTAAATAAGTTAAAACTATGCACTAAATGCTTGCGTAGTGGGCATAAGAGTCATCAGTGTCGTTTGAAGGGTTCTTGCCAGATATGTAAAGGGAAGCATAACTCTTTGATTCATAAAAGCGAAATTAATTCTTGCGTAGAACAAAATGCAAATAATACACTAAACGTGCCGGTTACGTTATCAACTACGACGATGACTCACACGTTGTTGTGTACGGCGCAGATAGAAATCGTTAATGAGTCAAACAATAAAAAGATTAAGGCGCGAGCATTGTTAGACACTGGTAGTCAATCGTCATTTTTAACAGATGTTATGCGAGAGAAATTAGGGTTCAATAAGAGCTCCAGTGAAAGCTTAAATGTTTGTGGGCTTAATAACATTAAAACTAACATTTTAGGAAAGTGTGTCGTAAAAGTTAATTCTTATTTAACTGCATACAGTGCTCAGGTCTCTTGTTTATTAGTGCCAACCATAACAGGTATTTTACCCAGTGTCGAAATAGACATTCAAGAATTAGATATTCCGTGCGGTATACAGCTAGCGGATCCCAAGTTTTTCCAGCCCTCCACTATAGATGTGTTGTTAGGGGCTGACATATTTTGGAACATTATTGGGACAAATCAAATTAAACTAGGGTCTAATAAGCCTACTTTACAAGAATCACAATTGGGATGGTTAATAGCCGGCCCAGTCGGTATCAGTCAATCCAAATCTAAGGTCTATTGTTATTTCAATCAATTTTCGAACATTGATAATTCTCTGAAGAAATTTTGGGAGATTGAAGAACTACCTGCAGAGACAAAAACATATTCATTAGAAGAACAGTTTTGCGAAACTGACTTTATAGAAAACACGAGCCGCTTACCTGACGGTCGGTTTTGTGTCCGTATGCCATTAAAAGAACCCGAAACTAGTCTTGGTGATTCATATTATCTGGCTAAGAAACGTTTCTTGAATTTAGAATTAAAGTTAAACAAAAATCAGAAACTTAAGGAGTCGTACACTAAATTTATAAATGAATATAAAGAGTTAGGTCATTTGAGTGAAGTAGCTCGCCCAGAATTTGGTAATTACCTTCCGCATCACTGCGTGATACGTGAGAAGAGTGAAACGACGAAATTGAGAGTGGTATTCGACGCCTCAGCCAAAACTTCCTCTGGTAAGTCATTAAATGACATACAGGCTGCAGGTCCAGTTGTGCAATCCGACTTATTCTCAATTTTGTTACGCTTTCGCGGGCATAGATTTGTTCTCTTAGGCGACATTGAGAAAATGTACCGACAAACGGCCTTGCATCCTTCTCAACGTCACCTTCAGTTAATTCTGTGGAGGGACTCATCTCCTGCGGAACCCGATAATAATAGTCATTTAAAAGTTTTACAATTAAACACAGTAACGTATGGGTTGGCCAGCGCTCCGTTTTTAAGCACCAGGTGTTTATTACAATTAGCTAAAGAATGTAAAGACGACACTATCGCGAACATTATCAAAAGTGATTTTTACGTAGATGACTTGAATACGGGAGCGGATAGTGAAAGTGAATTACAGCATATATATATAAATATTAAGGAAATTTTAGATTCAGCATGCTTCCCCTTAAGAAAAATTCGCACTAACTGTTTACTGGCATTTGCTGGTGATGATAATAAGTTCGACCCGGTAGATTTAACTAAAGAATCCAGTGTGCTAGGTTTGAATTATTCTCCAAAACTAGACATTATTGAGTTTCCCTCAAAGGTCGAATCGCCACCACAAATTATTACAAAAAAGGTCGTTATAGCTACTATTTGTAAAATATTTGATCCTTTAGGATTAATTTGTGCATGCATTATTAATATAAAACTCTTTTTACAGCAGCTATGGGTCATTAAGTTAAGTTGGGAGGAGCCTATACCACAAAACCTATTAAATACATGGTTCAAATTCATGTCTAATTTGCACTTCCTTTCTAATATTAAAATTAGCAGAAATGTTCTTTGTAATTTCCCGATATCCATAGAACTGCATTGTTTTGTCGATGCGTCACAGAAAGCGTATGCGTCATGTGTATACTTACGTTCCATAAATGACAAAAATGAGGTTACGGTAAGACTTTTGTGCGCAAAGGCAAGGGTTGCACCTATAAAGCCTATTACTATACCAAAATTGGAATTACTTGGTAATTTACTGGGAGCTAGATTATGTAATAAAATTATACAGTCATTGCGATTTAATATAAGTGGCAAAACGATTTGGACTGATTCAACTGTAGTTTTAGGATGGTTAAAAACAGATGTGAGAAATCTTAAAATGTTTGTCTGCAACAGGGTTAATGAAATTAATGAGTTAACAAATGGTTTTGAACACAGACATGTACCTACGAATATGAACCCAGCTGACTTGGCTTCAAGGGGAGTTGAACCCCAGGACCTACCATCTTCTTCTTTGTGGTGGGAAGGTCCTTCTTTCCTAAAGAAGGAACGTTTAGAATGGCCACAGAATTCGTTCGTAGCTCAAAAATTACCAGAGTCAAAGGTACATTCGTTATTAAGTGCAGCAAACAATTCTGCTGACAATAGTTTATTTATAGATTTCAACAAGTACTCCAGTTTCAATAAAATAAGTAGAATATTTGCGTATGTTCTACGTTTTGCTAATAACTGTAATAAAAATAAACAAAGGTACTCAGGCCCTATAAACTCAGATGAAATAAATAATTCAGTTATGCTATTAATTAAATTTGGTCAATTACAATCATTTTCGTTCGAAATTGGGTTACTTAAGCAAGGGAAAACATTACCACAGAAAAATAAATTGTTACAGTTAACTCCATTTATAGATTCAAATGACATTGTTCGTGTGGGTGGTCGTTTAGAGAACTCGAATTATAATTTTGATAAGAAGCACCCTATAATATTAAATTCAAAACATCATTTAACTAAATTAATAATGATTAATGAACATACACGTTTGTTCCACGCAGGTCAACAGCTACTGTTAGCATCAGTGCGTGATAAGTACTGGCCTATTGGAGGGAGATGCTTAGCGCGGCAAGTGGTTAGACAGTGTATTATTTGCGTTCGTCTGCGAGCGAATACGGTGCAACCGATAATGGGTCATTTACCTGAAGCGCGTACTAATGCTTGTTTCCCATTCTACTCGTGTGGAGTTGACTTTGCTGGACCCTTTATGATAAGTAACCGTAAAGGTCGTGGTAACCGAATTAGTAAATGTTACCTATGTTTATTTGTGTGCCTTAGTACAAAGGCAGTTCACTTGGAACTGGTGAGTGAACTGACTACGCAAGCTTTTATTTTATGCCTAAGACGATTTGTGTCACGCAGAGGAAAATGTCATGAGATCTTTTGCGACAACGGCAGGAATTTCGTAGGAGCCAACAATGAATTAGGCAAGCTGCTTAGATCTAGCCGTCAGTCTGTCAGTGATTATTCCACTTCTGAAGGAATCAAATTCGTATTTAGCCCCGCTTATTCTCCCCACTTCGGCGGAATATTTGAGGCTGGAATCAAATCAGCTAAATTCCATTTAAAACGTGTAGCTGGAAAGGCTGCTTTGACGTTTGAGGAGCTAGCAACGCTGTTCACACAGATTGAAGCTATCCTGAATTCACGCCCGCTGACTCCTCTCTCGTCCAATTGTACTGATCCTTCTCCTCTGACCCCAGGCCACTTCCTAATTGGGAGACCACTTATGTCTATTCCAACGAAGCCCATCACCGCTACCAGACCTAATAGACACGAGCTCCTAGAGAAGATAAGGCAGCACTTCTGGGAGAGATGGCGCCGGGAGTACATCTCTGAGCTGCAGCAGCGCACCAAATGGCGCACCGGACAACAAGGACTCACCAGCGGGGACGTGGTTGTACTGAAGGAAGACAACTTACCGCCATTACAATGGCGGCTAGGGCGCGTGTGTCGCCTCTATCCAGGAGCCGACGGCGTCAGCAGGGTAGCTGACGTCACTACTTCAAGGGGCATTATACGAAGGGCTGTCAATAAACTATGCCTTTTACCAACTTCAGAATCCAAGGATGACAACGAAGTACAGAGGGCCGCTTCCAGGCTCCCTTCCTCATCAACGTCTTGAAAGCTAAGGCTTTCAACGCGCCGGAGGATGTTCACGCATCATACGCGTGCACCAGCAGCGGCGGGGAACGCGCGGGCGGAGGGGTCAAACAGCTGATCAAGCCTCGGCCGCGCCCCACTACTCGTCTATCTACTCGTCTACAGATCGGTCAACAGCGGACGTACCGTGCGATCAATATATTAATTCATAGTTTTGTTATCCAAACTGGATAATTAAATAAGTATTTTGTAGAACGAGTCAGTTTATTTCATATTCTAAACAAGGCCCGTTGCCCTTATTCCAGTGTTTTCCAAGGTATTTGAAAAAATTATATAGGAGTCAGTTTATAAGTTCTTAACAAAAAATAAAATCTTATGTGAGGAACAAAAGGGATTCAGGAAAAATAAAAATATTAATATGGCAATATACGATCTACTGAATAACGTAATGCCAAGTGTAGACCATAGAATGCCTGTATGCGCCATATATACTGATATGACTAAAGCATTCGATTATGTAAACCATGACGCGCTTTTAAACAAACTTTACACGTACGGCATTAGAGGAAATGTTTTAAATCTAATCAGGTCGTACCTTACTAATCGAATGCAATGCACAGAAATATCAAGGATATGTGTGAAATCTAAACTAGAACATAAATATCTATCCGGCTACAGAGTAATAAAATATGGCGTTCCCCAAGGCAGCGTACTTGGGCCTTTATTGTTTCTGTTATATATTAATGACTTGCCTCGCCATATCCAACAACCCATGGTTTTGTTTGCAGACGACAGTACGGCAATAGTAAAATGCGGCAATATAAAAAATTACGCCAGTGACATTAATATTACATTAAAAAACATAATAAATTGGCTTAATAAAAATAATTTAATTATAAATATTCAAAAAACAAAAGTCATGCATTTTCATCAGCGCCTAGGGATTGCAAATAATGATGCTGAATTCAATGGGCAAATAGTAGACTCGACAAAGGTTACAAAATTCCTTGGCATTCTAATTGATGACAAACTGACTTGGAAACCTCATTCAGAGGAAGTTTGTAAGAGGCTAAGCAAGTCAGCGTACGTACTTTATAAAGTACGAGTATTTACTTTTTTTGCTAGGTTATAATCTAGCAAAAAAAGTAAATACTCGCACCGTACTGGAAGCTTATCATGGTCTGGTTGCTTCAGTTTTGAGATTTGGAGTTATATACTGGGGTAACTGTACTGAGAGGGAGAGGATTTTCAAGGCTCAGAAGCGTTGCATAAGATCAATGACTGGTCTTAAAAATACCGACAGTTGTGCACCTGTGTTCAAATCTTTAAAATTACTCACCTTCCCGTCCTTATATATATTAGAAGTTGCATTGTTTGTTAGAACAAATTTACACCTTTTTACCCAAATGGACAATATTAGAACACGGCCAGGACCTGTTAGATCGCAATACAAAAACCTAATGTTTACAGGTACAGCTTGGCAAAAAAGAGTGTGGAATAAATGAGGTCGCCAGTATCGCACCTGTGGCAACCCGAAATACTACGACACAACAGTTTTTGATACTTGTTATTTTTGGGGATATGATCACAATCCCAAGTGGGTGGTTCAGTCCTTCGGACGCTACGCAAACACCATGGAAGGTTCAATGTCCAGTATTAACAATGTTAATAGTGGGCGCTGAAGCCTTGCACGAAAGCGGTGCAGTGGGTACCCACAGACAGATAACCATGCCTCCGACGGCAGTCTAACAGTGGGATTGTTAGGAATTGACGATAATAGTTTGGTTACAGGGATAATAAAAGAACACGTTTTTTGAACCTTTATTTTAATACAAAAAAATCAATCAGACGAATCGAAAACACTTTCATCTAAATATTCAATCCCAGAAAAGCTCACATTTTGGCTAGAGCTTCCTGCAACTTCAGAATCACTAGCATATTCTAATTCTGATAAATCACTGCTACTGCTACTGTCATCTCTGAGATTTATTACTAATCGTTCTATCTGTTCATACATAGTCCTACCTCTGTCATAATATTCTTTTTCTATTTTCATTACATGCTTGCATGAATTCTTCCAGTCTTCGGCAGTAATATTTGAAAACGCTTGTTCAGCCGCCACCTATAAAAAAAGAAATAATCAATAACAATGGTTTTTACATAGCAACATTAAATATGCACTTATTACACGGGGCTACATACCTTTATATCAGTGGACCCAACATTGACTGAAGCAATTTTATGCTTTGCGATTCCCCATATTAATTCAATAGGATTTAGGACACAGTGATAAGGTGGAAGGCGTACCACAGTGTGACCATGATCTCCTAAAATTTGGTCAATTTCGTAAATGGGCTCTGGTTTATGCCGCTTCACCAGCATTAATAATTGAGGCTTGCGGAGAGACTCATGAAAAGGTATATTTTTTTGCAGTAACCATATCTTTATCTCAGCAACTTTTGAAGCGCTGGTTGGGGCCTTGTTCAAGACCACCGAATGGTAAGGGGCATTGTCCATTACAATAATGGAAGGTTCTCTTAGGTTGGGGATTAATTTTTCAGTGACCCATTTTGTGAAGTTAGTTTTATTCATTTCCGAGTGATAGTCTTCATTTTTGTTTGTGCCACTGAAAATCAAAAGGGCATTTGGAACAAATCCTTTTTTGCTCCCAGCATGTACAATTATATATCTCTTGCCTTTTGATATGTTGTGTTTCACTCCGCTGACATCAACTGATTGCCAACATTTTTTCAGCTTGTATGATGAGTGAATATAACTTTCATCCAAATATATTATTTCTTTTTGTAGTTCTGGAGGCAGGTTTCTGTTATCCATAATAATTTTCAAATATTGCTCCCGCTTTGCTGCTATGTTAGGTTTCTCTATTAGAGACGATCTGTCTGTTTTACATTTCTTATATGAAAAACCCAGAGAGTGTAATATCTTTCTGAGATGTTCACGGCTTCCATCATAACCCAAGTCTTCTCTAACTACCGGCAGTAAATTTCTCAGTGTAGGCATCTAAAACATGGTATTTTATTTTATATCTGCTTTTTTTTAATTTATGAAATTGGGAGAAGTGTAAGAATAAAACGTACCTGCTTTTTCACAGTGTAAAAGAAATGAACCTTTTGTCTAATTGCACATAAATCGAAATCATCTAAATCTTTCTTCGGGCGACCTTTGCGATGTTTTCCCGGTGTTGAAAAAATACCATTATTTTTTTCACCTTCCTCAACAATTTTTCTTATTGTATTGACAGATTTACCTAAAACAAAAAAAAAATGCAGTATTTTATTATTTAATTCCATGTTCATTAGATTCATGTATCAATCATGGAGGTTAGCGTATACAAGACTTGTCAAACTACAAAACATAACCTCAATTTTCAATTTCTGTAAACAAGACTAAAAGTTAATTAAATCTGGATATCAACAAAACTACGCATTGAAAACATTTGAATAAACTTATTAAAGGTACAATTACTTATTTAGGGTACATAAATACCTGTCATATCGGCAGTTCTTTGATAAACATTCTCGATATCAGACAAAACTTGTCCCGCTTGAGATTCGGCCAAACACCGTGAAAAGACGCGGTAAATCACTTCTCTTCCACTACTACGAATAGTTTTATTCATTTTATATAGTTAATCACGAAACGAAAGTTGATAATTTTTAGAAATCTATGAAAAACTACTAGGTTAGACGCACTGTTGACACAAAATGTACTAGTAGTTGACAAGTAAAGCAATGTTGCCACAATCATCGATTTTTAGTTCCAACTGTCACCGAGTCAGACTCTTTTTTGCCAAGCTGTAGGTACAAAACAGCGTTATTAAGAAAAAGCTTTTTATCAATGGGGCCAGTCATTTATAATAAAATACCTCATGCTTATAAAGAAGAACCATCAGGTATATTTAAAAAGAGGCTAACATCCTTACTTTTGGATAAATGTAATTATTCTATACAAGATTTTTTGAATGATAAAAGATTATAAGTAATGTTAGATTATTTAATTATATTTTATTTCAAATTTAATGCAATGTTGTTATATAATGTAATTTAATGTAATGTTATGTAATTTAATGTCATGTAATGTTTTTTTTTTTTTTTTTTTTTTTTTTTTTTAATTATTATTTTTATTATGTTTGAATTGATGTACGTAAGTTTGTTTTACTTTTGCATGCCGTAAGGTAGAGTGTGTTGGAACTATTATTTATTAAAATATCGACATCTTATTTTGTATACCCACATTCTTCGCAAAATAAATGATTTCTGATTTCTGATTTCTGACTAGTATTGTACTAGTCTGAACTAGTTTTGTACTAGTTCGACTAGTACTGTACTAGTCTGGACTAGTTTTGTACTAGTCGAACTAATATTGTACTAGTCTGGACTAGTATTGTACTAGTCTGGACTAGTACAATATTAGTCGAACTAGTACAAAACTAGTCCAGACTAGTACAGTACTAGTTCAACTAGTACAAAACTAGTCGAGGCTAGTAAAATACTAGTCGAACTAGTACAAAACTAGTCGAGGCTAGTAAAAAACTAGTCGAGGCTAGTAAAAAACTACTCGAGACTAGTACAATACTAGTCGAACTAGTACAAAACTAGTCCAGACTAGTACAGTACTAGTTCAACTAGCACAAAACTAGTCGAGGCTCGTAAAATACTAGTCGAACTAGTACAAAACTAGTCGAGGCTAGTAAAAAACTAGTCGAGGCTAGTAAAAAACTAGTCCAGACTAGTACAATAATAGTCCAGACTAGTACAACACTAGTTCGACTAGTACCAAATTAGTCGAGGCTAGTAAAAAACTTTGCGAAGCTAGTAAAATACTAGTCGAACTAGTACAAAACTAGTCGAGGCTAGTAAAATACTAGTCGAACTAGTACAAGACTAGTCCAGACTAGTACAATACTAGTCCAGACTAGTACAATACTAGTTCGACTAGTACAAAACTAGTCCAGACTAGTACAGTACTAGTCGAACTAATACAAAACTAGTCCAGACTAGTACAATACTAGTCCAAACTAGTACAATACTAGTTCGACTAGTAAAAAGCTAGTCGAGGCTAGTAAAAAACTAGTCAAAGCTGGTAAAATACTAGTCGAACTAGTACAAAACTAGTCCAGACTAGTACAATACTAGTCCAGACTAGTACAATACTAGTTCGACTAGTACAAAACTAGTCAAAGCTAGTAAAATACTAGTCGTACTAGTACAAAACTAGTCCAGACTAATACAATACTAGTCCAGACTAAAAAACTAGTCGAGGCTAGTAAAATACTAGTCGAACTAGTACAAAACCTAGTCGAGGCTCGTAAAATACTAGTTGAACTAGTAAAAAACTAGTCCAGACTAGTACAATACCAGTCCAGACAAGTACAATACTAGTGTGACTAGTACAAAACTAGTCGAGGCTAGTGAAATACTAGTCGAACTAGTACAAAACTAGTCCAGATTAGTACAATACTAGTCCAGACTAGTACAATACTAATGAACTAGTACAAAACTAGTCCAGACTAGTACAGTACTAATTTAACTAGTACAAAACTAGTCGAACTAGTACAAAACTAGTCGAGGCTAGTGAAATACTAGTCGAACTAGTACAAAACTAGTCCAGACTAGTACAATACTAGTCCAGACTAGTATTGTACTAGTATTGTACTAGTCTGGACTAGTATTGTACTAGTCTCGACTAGTTTTTTACTAGTCTCAACTAGTTTTTACTAGCCTCGACTAGTTTTGTACTAGTTCGACTAGTATTTTACTAGCCTCGACTAGTTTTGTACTAGTCACACTAGTATTGTACTAGTCTGGACTAGTATAGTACTAGTCTGGACTAGTATTGTACTAGTTCCACTAGTATTTTACTAGCCTCGACTAGTTTTGTACTAGTTCGACTAGTATTTTACTAGCCTCGACTAGTTTTGTACTAGTTCGACTAGTTTTGTACTAGTTCGACTAGTATTTTACTAGCCTCGACTAGTTTTGTTCTAGTTCGACTAGTATTTTACTAGCTTTGACTAGTTTTTTACTTGCCTCGACTAGTTTTGTACTAGTCGAACTAGTATTGTACTAGTCTGGACTAGTATTGTACTAGTCTGGACTAGTATTGTACTAGTCTCGACTAGTTTTTTACTAGTCTCAACTAGTTTTTACTAGCCTCGACTAGTTTTGTACTAGTCGAACTAGTATTGTACTAGTCTGGACTAGTATTGTACTAGTCTGGACTAGTATTGTACTAGTTCCACTAGTATTTTACTAGCCTCGACTAGTTTTGTACTAGTTCGACTAGTATTTTACTAGCCTCGACTAGTTTTGTACTAGTCACACTAGTATTGTACTAGTCTGGACTAGTATAGTACTAGTCTGGACTAGTTTTTTATAGCCTCGACTAGTTTTTTACTAGCCTCGACTAGTTTTGTACTAGTTCGACTAGTATTTTACTAGCCTTGACTAGTTTTGTACTAGTTCGACTAGTATTTTACTAGCCTCGACTAGTTTTTTACTAGCCTCGACTAGTTTTTTACTAGCTACGACTAGTTTTTTACTAGTTCGACTAGTATTTTACTAGCCTCGACTAGTTTTGTACTAGTTGAACTAGTAATCCACTAGTCTGGACTAGTATTGTACTAGTTCGACTAGTATTGTACTAGTCTGGACTAGTTTTGTACTAGTCGAACTAGAATTGCACTAGTCTGGACTAGTTTTGTACTAGTACGACTAGTATTTTACTAGCTTTGACTAGTTTTTTACTAGCCTCGACTAGTTTTGTACTAGTCGAACTAGTACTGTACTAGTCTGGACTAGTATTGTACTAGTCTGGACTAGTTTTGTACTAGTTCGACTAGTACTGTACTAGTCTGGACTAGTTTTGTACTAGTAAAACTAGTATTGTACTAGTCTGGACTAGTATTGTACTAGTCTGGACTAGTTTTTTACTAGTTCGACTAGTATTTTACTAGCCTCGACTAGTTTTGTACTAGTTCGACTAGTATTTCACTGGCCTCGACTAGTTTTTTACTAGCCTCGACTAGTTTTGTACTAGTCACACTAGTATTGTACTTGTCTGGACTAGTCTTGTACTAGTCTGGATTAGTTTTTTACTAGTACGACTAGTATTTTACTAGCCTCGACTAGTTTTGTACTAGTTTGACTAGTATTTTACTAGCCTCGACTAGTTTTGTACTAGTCACACTAGTATTGTACTAGTCTGGACTAGTATAGTACTAGTCTGGACTAGTTTTTTACTAGCCTCGACTAGTTTTTTACTAGCCTCGACTTGTTTTGTACTAGTTCGACTAGTATTTTACTAGCCTCGACTAGTTTTGTACTAGTTCGACTAGTATTTTACGAGCCTCGACTAGTTTTGTGCTAGTTGAACTAGTACTGTACTAGTCTGGACTAGTTTTGTACTAGTTCGACTATTATTGTACTAGTCTCGACTAATTTTTTACTAGCATCGACTAGTTTTTTACTAGCCTCGACTAGTTTTGTACTAGTTCGACTAGTATTTTACTAGCCTCGACTAGTTTTGTACTAGTTGAACTAGTATTGCACTAGTCTGGACTAGTATTGTACTAGTCTGGACTAGTTTTGTACTAGTTCGACTAGTACTGTACTAGCCTCGACTAGTATTGTACTAGTCTCGACTAGTTTTTTACTAGTCTCTACTAGTTTTTAATAGCCTCGACTAGTTTTGTACTAGTTGAACTAGTATTGCACTAGTCTAGACTAGTTTGGTACTAGTTGAACTAGTATTGTACTAGTCTGTACTAGTATTGTACTAGTCTGGACTAGTATTGTACTAGTCTGGACTGGTTTTGTACTAGTTCTACTAGTATTGTACTAGTCTGGACTAGTTTTGTACTAGTTCGACTAGTACTGTACTAGCCTCGACTAGTATTGTACTAGTCTCGACTAGTTTTTTACTAGTCTCTACTAGTTTATAATAGCCTCGACTAGTTTTGTACTAGTTGATCTAGTATTGTACTAGTCTGTACTAGTATTGCACTAGTCTGGACTAGTTTTGTACTAGTTCGACTAGTACTGTACTAGTCTGGACTAGTATTGTACTAGTCTGGACTAGGTTTGTACTAGTTCGACTAGTATTTTACTAGCCTCGACTAGTTTTGTACTAGTTCGACTAGTATTTTACTAGCCTCGACTAGTTTTTTACTAGCCTCGACTAGTTTTTTACTAGCCTCGACTAGTTTTGTACTAGTTCGACTAGCATTTTACTAGCCTCGACTAATTTTTTACTAGTTGAACTAGTATTGCACTAGTCTGGACTAGTATTGTACTAGTTCGACTAGTATTGTACTAGTCTGGTCTAGTTTTGTACTAGTCGAACTAGTATTGCACTAGTCTGGACTAGTTTTGTACTAGTTCGACTAGTATTTTACTAGCTCTGACTAGTTTTTTACTAGCCTCGACTAGTTTTGTACTAGTCGAACTAGTATTGTACTAGTCTGGACTAGTATTGTACTAGTCTGAACTAGTTTTGTACTAGTTCGACTAGTACTGTACTAGTCTGGACCAGTTTTGTACTAGTCGAACTAATATTGTACTAGTCTAAACTAGTTTTTTACTAGCCTCGACTAGTTTTTTACTAGCCTCGACTAGTTCTATACTAGCCTCGCCTATTTTTGTACTAGTCTCGACTAGTTTTTTACTAGTCTTGACTAGTTTTGTACTAGTCTCGACTAGTTTTGTACTAGTCTCGAGTAGTTTTGGACTAGTTTTGTACTCGTCTCGACTAGTATCGGCCTAGTTTTGTACAAGTCTTGACTAGTATTGTACTAGTCTGGACTAGTTTTGTACTAGTTCGACTAGTATTTTACTAGCCTCGACTTTTTTGTACTAGTTGAACTAGTACTGTTCTAGTCTGGACTAGTATTGTACTAGTCTCGACTAGTTTTTTACTAGCCCCGACTAGTTTTTTACTAGCCTCGACTAGTTTTGTACTAGTTCGGCTAGTATTTTACTAGCCTCGACTAGTTTTGTACTAGTTCGACTAGTATTTTACTAGCCTCGACTAGTTTTTTACTAGCCTCGTCTAGTTTTGTACTAGTCACACTAGTATTGTACTAGTCTGGACTAGTATTGTACTAGTCTCGGCTAGTTTTTTACTAGTCTCTACTAGTCCGGACTAGTTTTGTACTAGTTCGACTAATATTGTACTAAACTAGTTTTTTACTAGCCTCGACTAGTTTTTTACTAGCCTCGACTAGTTCTATACTAGCCTCGCCTATTTTTGTACTAGTCTCGACTAGTTTTTTACTAGTCTCGACTAGTTTCGTACTAGTCTCGACGTGTTTTGGACTAGTTTTGTACAAGTCTCGACTAGTTTTATACTAGCCTCGCCTAGTTTTGTACTAGTCTCGACCAGTTTTGTACCAGTACAAAACTGGTCGAGACCAGTCTCGACTAGTTTTGTACTAGTTTTAGACTAGTTTTTGAGTTTAGGACTAGTTTTATACAAGTCTCGACTAGTTATGTACTAGTTCTATACTAGCCACGCCTAGTTTTGTACAAGTCTCGACTAGTTTTGTACTAGTCTCGACTAGTTTTGTACTAGTCTCGACTGGTGACGGACTAGTATTTGACTAGTTTTGAATGATAAAAAAATATTTTCTGACTTTTTATGGTTTTGCCATGATCTGCTGGCACTCGAACGTGAGTTCTGGGCCTCAAGTCTGCTATTACAATAGTGTACGAATGGTCTATCACTGATTTCATAATTGTCGATTTTGACAAGTTTGGTAATCAACTAATATAATGGCGTCATTATGACTTTCCAATGGTCAACCACTGACACTCCATTGAAAGAAATGGTAATCTCGTACATAATGACAAATGAATAAATGTCATGTTTATTGCTATTTACGAAGTTCTTACTACTTCAGATTGCAAACACTTATACGTAATATGTAATATATTAAATGAAATTTAGTAGTTTTTCTGAGACCATTGACCGACCAATGATCGACCCTTATGAATTTAGCAGATTACGAACTTTTAGCAAAATGACAATGGGATCGTATTAGAATGACGAATTTATAAAAATAGCAGACTTGGGCCCCTGGACTCGAATCGAGTTTTAGATTGCAGTTCTGATAAGAACCTGTGAAAAACGAAAGAGTTCCAGTTTTCAAGAATTGTTTGAAACGATAAAAATTGTATTTTTCGACTTTTTAACGTTTTGACATGATCTGCTGGCCCTTGGACGTGAGTTCTGGACTCGAATCGAGTTCTAAATTGCAGTTCTGTTATGAATCTGTGAAAAACGAAACAGTTCTAGCTTGCAAGAATTGATTGAATTTATGAAAATTGTATTTTTCGACTTTTGAACATTTTGACATGATCTGCTGGCACTCGAACGTGAGTTCTGGACTCGAATCGAGTTCTAGATTGCAGTTCTGATATGAACTTGTGAAAAACAAAAGAGTTTTAGCTTTCAAGAATTGATTGAATTTATGAAAATGGTATTTTTCGACTTTTTAACATTTTGACATGATCTGCAGGCACTCAAACGTGAGTTCTTGTCTCGAATCGAATTTTAGATTGCAGTTCAGATATGAACCTGTGAAAAACGAAAGAGTTCTAGCTTTCAAGAGTTCTAGTCTTTCACAATCATTTGAATTTATAAAAAAATATGACTATGTATCTATTGTATTTTTCGACTTTATAAACGTTCTGACGTGATTTGCTGGCACGTGGACGTGAGTTCAGAACTATTCCTGAAAGTATCAGGAACTATAGAACTCAGCCGCATGCGAGAAGAACTCACATTTGCTTTTGATCTGCTGCAAATGATCTGCTACGGGAAGTTGGCAGATCATTTTGCCAATTGACTTTTTTAAGGTAGAAACGCCAGAACTATTTCTAAAAAGTATCAGGAACTGTAGAACTCAGCCGCATGCGAGAAGAACTCACATTGTTTTTGATCTGCTGCAAAATGATCTGCTACCTACGGGAAGTTAGCAGATCATTTTGCCAATCGAATTTTTTAGGTAAAAACGCCAGAACTATTTCTAAAATGTATCAGGAACTGTAGAACTCAGCCGCATGCGAAAAGAACTCTTATTTATTTATTATCTGCTGGAAAATGATCTGCTAAATTCACTGACATCGTCGACGTACGGTAATATTGTTACCAACCGAGAGTTTGCCTTACAATGTGGGAAGCATTATAATATACACACATAAAAAAAGTCTACGCAACATTTACGGTTTTGAACTTTTGAACGATTTTTACTATTGTAATATATTTATATTTCTTTTATAAATAATAACTAAGCATTTTTTGATGCATTAGTGACTAAAGCATCAATATACTTCATTAAATTGTTCATTTAATCACAATAATTAACAATATGTGTACCGTAACATACTTAGTATAAAATAAAATTAAAACGAAATTAAACTTTTCATGTTTGACAAAATTAAATAACGACATTTTTTTATATTATTTGGTAATTGAATACAAAGTGTGACGCCTCTGACGCCTCTGACGCCTCTTTGTTTAAAACTTGTCGGCAACAATTTTCCATTGCATTTATAAGATTCTTTATCTGATCCTGCGGTAATCGCTCCCAATGGAATTTTAACAAGTCTTTCAGTTGTTTGGTTATCGACACTCCGTCCAGGTTCTCTAGAACACGTTTCTGGAGGTATGTCCTATGCATGCTTGATGGGACTGAGGTCTGTCGATTGTGCAGGCCACGGCAATAGCTGGATGTTTTCTATTGCCAAGTACTCTCTGGTTCTCCAAGCTGTAGGCGAACGCGCATTGTCATGCATTAGCGTGAAACCTGAGCCAAGACTTTGTGCAAATGGGTACACCCATGTATAAGGCTCGAGGACATCTTCAACGTAACTTTCGGCGTTCATATTGCCATCTACATATAAACAAACTCAGTTCGTCTGTTCTTCATAATACTCGCCCATACCATCACTGTGGAGCCATTGTAGGAGCTGGGTGCACTTCCTGGACGCATCTCAGCCGTTCAGCATTTCCGGGACGACGATACACTCTTACCCTTCTCGTATCAGGCTTAATCTAAACCAGGACTCATCGCAAAATAACATTTTATCCCATTGCTCCTGCACCCTAATTGCGAAACACACTATCGATCTCAATTTGAATAATTTTGAAGCATATTGCTAATACATTGTTTTTTACATTCTTTGACAAATGTAACTCACACACTTTTTAAAATACTAGTAAAATTTTACAATCTTTGTAAATATGTGGACACCATGTATCTATCACATAATTGATTTACCAGTCTGTTATATTTTTAATTCTTTTACCATTTTTGGTAGGCTAAATTTTATTTTAGGTGCATCGTCTTTACATATAATTATAATATAATCAATGTATACAAAAACTTGTAAAACATTTTAAAAGAGTAACGGTGGAGTTTCTTGCCCATTCTTCTCCACACGAAAACTACATTTTGGAATGGGGGACTAGAATCAATTCTATTTTTTAATTTTAAATTTTGACGTTCAAAAGTGCCTTTTAAGTGTCTATTTGAAATAAATGATTTGACTTTGACCATTGCTTCATATGTTGGAAAAATGTGTCTGCTCAGCAATGTAAAAAACGCAATGAACTTTGTTGATCTGTCAACCTGCCACCACTAATAGTGTGTTACGCAATTACTCCGTTGGATCCATATGTCAAGTGTTCTTTATACCATTTGTTTCGACGGGCGCGATTCCCATGGCGTATAGGTGGGCACCTAATTGGACGTCGTGCTCGTACGCCGTATTCGTGCAACCTATTTCTCATGGTGTGATGTCTAACAACAACACCGCTTGTAATCAAATGCAAATGCATGTAATCAAATGCAAATGCATGTAATCAAATTAAAAATAAAAACAGTTTCAAATATTTTAATTAATATGACATGGGCACTTGAACGTTCCAATTATTTTAAATATTTTCGTAATTTTTTTGAAGGAAATGGTTGTTTATTGTAATTGCTCCTATTTTGTGTTGGCCGTTATAATAATTGGTTATTATTATTTTATAACTTTTACCTTGACTATATATATTATACTATATTACCTGTTTTTTGTGAAATGTAACCACATAGGTACAGGAAAGAATGCTACTGCCATAATGATGAATTTTCCGATGCGTCACAAGTTGCATATAAAAAAAAAACATTGGTGATTCATAGATTGACTGATTGTGTTATTTAGGATCATATTATGTCATTTATGTTTAGTAACGTAAATTAGTTTTTGTATGTATGTTCAAATAATGATTACAAGTAACTTGAGAGAGTAGAAACTTTTAATCATTTGTTATATTTGGATACAAATACTCATGGACATGCTTATTTTATAGATAGTAACAAGAATTTAACATATGATGATGCCATGTTCAATAGACGCACGGGCATGATAAATTACTCCGGAATGAAATCAATTTTTAATGACATTTATGACATGATTATTTATATTCAAAGTGTAAATACTAATTATTATGAAATATGTGGATTTCACATAAATGACAAAATGCATACTAATAATTCTCAGATAACGTCAGCGACTAGTGCAGAAGAACAAAACTCGCAGTTTTTTCTATAAGTCTCTGAATATTCTGCACCAAAATATTGCCGGTTTGTTGAACAAATCGGACTTATTGACTGTTCAATTGAAAAATCTTGAAAATCAAGGAACTATTATAGACGTTCTCTGTATATCTGAACATTTTATTACATCTGGCCATGAAAGTTTGTTGTACGTTCCTGGTTTTCATCCCGCTGCTTTCTTTTGTCGCGAAACAAATCGCGGAGGGACTTGTATTCTAGTTAGAACTGGGCATCAATACAAGGAACTGCCAGATATTGCTAAGCACTCTGTGTCAGGCGTTTTTGAAATGTGTGGAATTGAATTGACAATTCATTCTATTATTGTGATTTGTGTTTATAGAATTCCTAAATATAACTATTTGACATTTTATGATAGGCTTGACATTGTTTTGAATAAGTTATGTTTGTTCAATAGAAAAAAAATTGTATTGTGTGGCGATTTAAATATTGATACGTTAAAAAGGAATAGGGTTACTTTAGAACTAGAGAATTTTTTACTGAATTATAACTTGAAATTAGAAATAAATCAACCTACCAGGCTCAGTAGTAACACATGTATCGATAATTTCGCGCATAACTTGCGAAGACGATGTAAAGTTGAAATTATGGATCTTATCCTTTCTGATCACACGTCACAGATACTCAGGGTTCCCATAAATAGAACATGCCGCTTTAAATTCTGGAAAACTATTAAAAAAGACTACTCAACAGAGAACCTCAAAAAGTTCCGCGACTGCATTCGAAGTTCAACCTTTACAGATGTATATGCAAGTAACGATGCCAATATAGCTTACAAATGATTTTATGAAACGTTCTCATTATTCTACAAAATTTGCTTTCCTGATAAAATAATAACAATTCATACAAATAAGAACTTAAAATGGGTATCGCGCGGCATAAAAAGCTGTAGCAAAAAACAAAGAAAATTACTGTGGACATACAGACTAAATCCTATATTAGAAAATAAAACTAACTTTAAAAAATACTCTTCACAATATAAGAAAATTATAAGGCTTACACAAAAAGCTCAAAATGATAATTATATAAAAACCTCGAAGAATAAGTCGAAAGCTACATGGCAAATTGTCAATATACCTAAAAATAACTATCCTAAAGAACAAATAATGACTATTAATAAATCTTACCAGACCTTTTCAAAACCTTTTGACATTGCAAATACATTTAATAATTATTTTATAGATCAAATTGAGAATAATATTAAAACTGACATTGAATTTGACAATAGATTAGATAATTTAACAAGCCAATCAATGTTCATGCTGCCTGTTCTAGCAAACGACATGATTTCGGCCATAAGATCACTTAAAAATACAAGTACTGTAGGATTTGACGGTATGTCAACAAAGGTGATAAAATTTGTGAACGAACTTATAGCAGCCGTATTAGCGCATATTATGAACCTTGGCATTGCTGACGGAGTTTATCCTGAAGACTTGAAGAAAGTTATTATCAAACCACTACATAAAAAAGATAACAAAACTGATATGCAGAACTATAGGCCAATAGCTAAAATTTCTGTATTTTCCAAGATCTTCGAAAAAATTATTTATAAGTCTCTGTATTGTTATCTCAATAAATTTGACTTATTATGCAAGGAACAATATGGGTTTAGGAAGAATACCACGATCAACATGGCAATTTTTGATTTTTTACGTAGTACTTTGTTGGCAGTAGACCAAAAAGCTCCTGTCTGTGCTATCTACACAGATATGACCAAAGCCTTCGATTACGTAAAGCACGACATCTTGTTGGACAAGCTGCGTAACTACGGTATCAGAGGTAACATTTTAAAACTACTCGAATCCTATCTCTCCAACAGAATGCAATGTACAGAGATTGCAAGAATATGTGAAAAGACTAAATTTGAAAAGAGTTTTTTATCTCATCCTAGATTAATAAAGTTTGGTGTCCCACAGGGTAGCGTCCTTGGGCCACCTCTTTTCTTGATCTATATAAATGATCTGCCAAAGGTGACTCAACATCAAATGGTGATGTTTGCAGACGACAGTACTGCCATAGTGAAATGTATTGATCGCAATATTTATCAAGACGACATAAATAATACATTATCGGACATAATTAACTGGCTTGATAAAAATAATTTAGTTATTAATTTAAAGAAAACCAAAATAATGCACTTTCACCAAAGAACTGAAGTACCAAAAGTAAATATTAGACATAGTAACTGTGACATTGAGGAAGTTAAAGTAGCAAAATTCTTAGGTTTACTCCTTGATAATCAGCTTAACTGGAAGGCCCACATAGAGGACCTAAGTAAGAAAATAAATAAATCAGCATACGCACTTTTCCAAATTGCAAGAAAAGTTAACATGAATGCACTACTAGTTGCATATCACGGCCTAGTAGCCGCAATTTTGCGATATAGTATTGTTTTTTGGGGCAATTCTACTGATAAAGATATAGTTTTTAAGGCACAAAAAAGATGCATCAGATCGATGTGTGGTCTGAAAATTGATGATAGCTGTGTACCAATTTTTAAATCGCTGAAAATATTAACCTTACCCTCATTATATATTTTTGAAATTAGTGTTTTCGTCAAAACAAACATGAGGTTGTTCGAAAAAGTGTCAACTTTACGAGATGTAGCGATTCGTAGCCAACACGCAAACTCTTTGAGTAATCAGCGTTGTAATACAGCCTTAGTGAGAAAGAGCGTCTTAGGCATGGCACCGCGCATTTACAATAAATTACCAGATAATATAAAAAAATTGAATGCTACACAATTCAAAACAAAATTAAAGCTGTTGTTAATTGAAGAATGTTATTATACGATTGATGAATTTTTTAATGATAAATTAATGTAGACTTATTTTATTTGAATTTCTTGCTGAATATTGACACTATAGTAATGAAGCATTGACTGTAGAAATTAATTCCTAATGTGACATTTTAATTATTATTATTATTATTTTTGTTTTTTATTGATTATTATTTTTTTTTTTAACATCATTCTATGAATATTGACATATTATACCTATTAAATAATTTGTGTTTACCTCTCGCATGATTAATATATTTTTTTTATTTCGCATGCAACCATATATTTGTACGCCTCTTGGCATAACATAGCGACCTATCTTTGATTTAAGAACTGTACTCAATACCTATGTTACACAAATAAAATTGATTTGATTTGATTTGATTTGGCCAATTTTTTGACCAAACTTTTACCTAATTTTGGCAGAGCGTGGATAGTTTTTTTTCGAATAAGTAGATAATACGTAAGTGTTTTAGCCAAAAACGTTCTGGACTTCGACATTTAGGTACATACGCTACCTACTGGCGAATTGTTCCTTTCCTGTACAAAAAGTTTTGAAGGCTCACAAAACCCTTTCAAAGAGAATGTAAACACTAGCGTTATAACCCTTTGTCCAAAATATAAAAATTGGTGATTCATAGATAAGCTGGAATCAGATGTCATAATTGATTTAGTTATGCCAGTTAAATATGAGTAATGAAGATTAGATTTGTACTAATTATATATTGATTAAGTAAGATAGTATAAGGTAAAAAATGTAACGAAAAAGATGTATGTAATGAAAAAAAAAACAGGACTTTAAAAATAGAAAACATCATGATTTTTAATTTTTTTTAGTCTTCCTTCGCTAGATATTTCCTCAAAAATCTGTATAGTAATTTTTGTACAGAAATATATGACCGCGAATTGCGAACAAACATAAACGCTACTCATGAGCATGTGACGACAGTCGGAGACGCTACCAGGAGTTATTATATGACTATGTTTAACTCTCCGTCCGATCAGGACCAGGCCCGTGCCGGACTCAAAGAGATGTCAGCTTAAGGAAGGGGCCCCTAAGACCGAAGCCTGCCGGGGCAGCGGGATTGTCCGAAAGGGTTACAGCTACCCCGGAACACAAAGGGCTAAGGAAGGAACACGGGTGGGTTTTAGTCAGTAAGAGTCTGACACTCCCTTCTGCTCCACCCAGAGCGGGAGGGGTCATTTGATGATTTCCCATCCACAAAAAAAGGAGTTATTATATGACTATGTTTAACTAAATCCAAAAGCATGCAAACCGCACAAAAAATTAACACTTTTGCGGTGAATCTGCATATTCTTCATACATAAATGCTATTGTATGTATGATTTATGGAATATTTGTTACATAAATGGAGAAATAATGTAAACATTGGTGATACATAGAAAAACTAATTGCAGACTAACAAACAAGAATCATAGAAAATCTTTCTCTTCGTCATAATATTATGAGTAATGCAGATAAGTATCCTGACACCGTGTAAGTTATAGTTTGACTGACAGTACAACTATTTACATATATTGTATTTATAATATGCAATCTAAGTAATATATTATCATTTTTATATCTAATATACAAAATTCTCGTGTCACAGTGTTAGTTACCATACTCTTCCGAAACGGCTGGACCGAGTTGTATGAAATTTTTTGTGCATATCGGGTAGGTCTGAGAATCGGCTACCATCTATTTTTTTTTTTGCAAAACGACGTTTTTGTCAATGTGTAATTTACTTATAGCTTTGAGGAAAAAAACTGGCTTTTATCCTGACATTTGTAAGAAACCGATTGATGTTTTCGAATGAAATGTAATTTAATTTAAGTATAGAAAACAAACAGTTCATTTATCAAATTAAATTTCATTCGAAAACATCAGTCGGTTTCTTAGTAAACTTCAACTATATTCGACGACCCTGCATACTTATCTCCTTTGCTGACTGTAATTTTATACCTACTATTGCATAGAATCAAGTTTTTCTGTGCTGCTGGGGAGTTTGTTGCGCCACTTCTTCCCAGCTAAAGCACTAGTGGAGAAAAGCGGGCGTTTTGGGGGACCGTCTTATGTAATTTTGACGTTCGGAAAGTGCTGAATTTCAACCTAATTTGAATAAATAACTTTTCATTTTGATACTTTCGTTTTTTTCCTCATTTCTAACAGAGGTAATAAATATCCAATGATTAAACCCTTCAAAATTGTTGTATATATGTCTGGAAAATCTTAGTGTAAATTTTTCTTACTACGATAGGACACATACCTACTATGGCACATTGAATCATTACTTCACTCCAAGGTGGCGCATGCGGGTGCAAAAGCAATAAACTGAATCAACAGCAGTAAATTCCGAGGCCTTGATCTAATAACGTTACCTTACCGAGAGCCGCTAATTTTAGGTGAAAACTTCATTCTCTCGATGACGTTAATTGTTATAAAGGTACTGATGAACTGAGTCACTGATTGTATCTATTTACAAGAGTATGACAGCTAGGATTTCTCGGGTAGTTGATCCTTTATTTTTTCCATGACATAATATAAGTTTTTTTTTAGGATATTTGGGTTCTCCGCTCAGCGAAATAAAAATTATTGAGTAGGTTGTTTAAACGATTTTTTTTTAATTTGACTTTGCCATTGGTGCACGTAGTTTCCTTTTGTGTCTTGACACAGAAGATACAAACAAAAGTTGAAAATAAATGCCGCCAGTCTCTTTGGTACTCAAACAATTGTTAAAAATAATACCTAACTAATGGTTAAACTTTGGCACAATTGGTTGAGTTAGCTACGGATAAAAAAAAAACATCCCTTAGTTAATCACGACATCTGCAACTAACGTATTCTCTATGACACAATGGATGGTTTGAACTGTCAACATACATGTTTTCCGTACGGTTTTTTTTTTTTTTTTGGATGGGAAATCATCAAATGACACCTCCTGCTCTGGGTGGAGCAGAAGGGAGTGTCAGGCTCTTACTGACTAAAACCCACCCGTGTTCCTTCCTTAGCCCTTTGTGTTCCGGGGTAGCGGTAACCCTTTCGAACAATCCCGCTGCCCCGGGAGGCTTCGGCCCTTACGGGCCCCTTCCTTTATGCTGACATCTCTTTGAGGCGCGCGTGGAACACGTACGCGCCGTCCGGCACGGGCCTGGTCCTGATCGGACGGAAAGTTACCCATTACTCTCCGCCCGCAGGCCCGCGCCTACGGTGGCCGGGAGTCGTCGCGCGGCTCCCGACGCCCGGAGCGTCTCCCGCGGCGGCTGGGACGTGAGGCTCTCTCCCTCAGCCGTCCCGCCACCTCCTTTGCTAGCATGACTGCTTCGCAGAAGGAGGTGACTGCCTCCCACTCCCTCTCGCCCCGGACCATGGCTTGAACCAGGGCCGGCCGCGAGAGGTCGCCGCCGCTGCCGATGTGTTTTTTGATCAATTAATTGTCTTTGAATTGTCAAATAATTAACTATTAGTTGACCCAGTTGACAATTACTTACTATTTTTAATAATTGTTTGAGTTAGCTACGGATAAAAAAAAAACATCCCTTAGTTAATCACGACATCTGCAACTAACGTATTCTCTATGACACAATGGCATGGTTTGAACTGTCAACATACAGGCCTGTTGGTCTAGTGGTTAGTGACCCTGATTGCTATGCCGGAGGTCGTGGGTTCGATTCCCACCCAGGACAAATGTTTGTGTAATGAGCACGATCATTTGTTCTGTGTCTGGGTGTAATTTATCTATAGTATGTATGTATTTAGAAATATATAAGTATGTTTATCAGTTGTCGGATGGCGTTGTGTGATAGTTGTGGAATATTATTATACATGTTTTCCGTACGGTTGACATTTCGATTCCTTGCCGTTAACAAGACACGATATTGTGCGGTAATATTTCGCGGGGAATAATACAGAATTGAGGGCCTGATGCTAGCGATTGACAGCTCAATTCACTTAAGTTTTCACGGAGAGATTTTTATAGTTTTCTCTTATCACGTCTGACATTGGCAGAATTATCGCCATTGCCATAGAGAAAAATAAAAAATAGAATTGAGATTTTTATAGAATGGATAGACTGTGGTGCCGATTCCCTTGTTCACAAAATAAACTAAATTTAAGTTCAGTGTATATTTTTCTTTCTATTTCATTATGAAAACGACAGAATATAAATTTTAGTTTAGTCCTGCGGCTGACACTACTCCATAGAAGTATAGACGTGATTAAAAACTTGCCTACTAAAATTACGTCAATTTACGTCAGGCGCTGATTAATTTGACAGTCCGACTAAACTAAAATTTATCTTCTGTCCTTTTCTTATTGAATTAGAAAGAAAAAGATGCACTGAATTTAAGTTTAGTTTAGTTTGTGAAAATAAACCTATGAAATAATACGCTTTCAAAAAGTGAACCAACACACCCAATATTATATTCGGCCAACAATAAATATAATTTATATGGTAACAGGTGTTCTCTATAGCGCATGGGGTTATTTATTCGTTGGTTTGTGTATGGATGTCCCTCCTCACACCTGGTCACGGGGTTATGGTTCTACATACAGTTTATACGGGGTCAAATAAAATTTATTTATTTATTTAATCTTTTCGCACACAAAAAGCGTACAAAGGCGGACTTAATGCCTTAGGCATTCTCTACCAGCCAACCAAGGATGGTGCAGAGATGAGATGGCAGGTGCATTGGTTGAGCCGAACAATGATTAAAAAAAAAACTATTAAAATGATTGAATTATAAATAAAACGTGCACAAATACATAAATAGGTTAAAAGCCTATAATACACATGCATACTATATACTATAATATATACTTATTATATATATATATCTAATATATAAAATTCTCGTGTCACAGTGTTAGTTACCATACTCCTCCGAAACGGCTTGACCGATTTTTATGAAATTTTGTATGCATATTCAGTAGGTCTGAGAATCGGCTACTATCTCTTTCTTTTTTTGCAAAACGACGTTTGCGGGGTCATCTAGTATATATATACAAATTCAAGGGAGAGTCTGTGTTGAGATGACTCTACGCTATTTGTTTTGAAAATAACTCTGCAATTTCCGCTTAAATGTATACCGACTGGTTGCCGTCTTGACTTCAAGAGGAAGCGCATTCCAAAGAAGAATAGACTGAATATGAAAGGAAAAATGAACAAAGTCAGAAGTATGAGAAGGACAGAGTAAGAGAAGATTGTTAGAAGAACGCAAATTCTTAGTGTGAGAAGAACATAGATATTGGAAGTGAGACATGAGATAAGAAGGAGGATTGGGAGAGTTAAGAAGGGAGAAAAGCGTGGTCAAAGCGCGCAAACTTATTCCTTGGCGAATGGACATCCATTTGAGCTCGACACATGGTCATATTTTCTGAGGTTAAATATGAACCGGATACAATTATTGAGCAATCTATCGAGCTTATCCAGTAAAACCGCATTCAAATCAAAGTAGCACACGTCACCATAGTCGATGATAGGGAAAATTAAAGTCTGCACAAGCATGGTTTTCGTCTTAGCGGGCAAAAAGTTTCTCAGACGATACAGGGATCGCAGAGTACCGTTGACTCTTTGACTAACACTAGAGACCTGACGTTGCCAGCTAAGTGTGCAAACCGAGATCTTTCACAGTAGGGGTAATAGGTATGACGGTACCGTTGAAGATGAGAGGGGGAAGAGGGGGGGTAAATTAGCTAGCGAAACTCTGCAGATGTAATAGGTACTCCCCAATGGGAGTGCTGACAGCAGAATTATTGAAATTAATGATAAATGATTTTATTTCTGTAAGTACACACACGTCAATTATATTTTCAAAACTAAATGAGATCGACGTTGTGACGACCGAAGGATGTTTATGTTATAATAGTATATACAGTGTCGGGTACTGTGACCCGAATAAACAGTTTATCGCTAACCACCGCCTTTTATTGACGTCCCATTGGCGACGAGTACGGGATCCGTGATTTTTTTTTGTTAAAATATTGCGCATAGACAGGACAATGCCGATCGGAAAAATTGAATCATTTAATCTAAATTCCAACCAGTGGCCAGCTTACGTTCGTCGCGTTAATCAGTACATAAAGTTAAATGTCATTGACAATGACTTGAAAGTGTCCATGCTGATAACCGTGGTCGGTGAAGAAACGTATGCTTTAATGTGTGATTTGTGTGCACCCGGTTTTCCAGAGAGTAAAACTTATGACGAGTTAGTAAAACTTGTAACGGAACACCTGGAGCCACAACGTTCAGAAATCGCGGAGCGCCACGTGTTCAGATTGCGAAGACAAAGGGCCGGCGAATCTCTGACGGAGTATTTGCAAGCATTAAAACATCTGGCCACGACGTGCAATTTCGGCAAATGCAATTCCTGTTCAACCCTAGAAGAAAACTTGCGGGACCAGTTCGTGTCAGGTTTATCAAATGACGTGATGCGCTCTAGGATCTTTGCGGAAAAGAAAATCCAATACAAAGAAGCGGTGGAGCTAGCCCTGGCTCTAGAAGCAGCAGAGAAACATGCTGAGGTGAGCGGCAGCACCACTTTGGCGGCGACAGCGGTGGACTCAACAGTGACAGGCGGCGCGGCGGGCGAAGGCCTGCATTACGCACGCGGCGGCGGCAGCAGGGGCGGCGGCGGCGGCGGACGAGCCGGCCAGCGCGGGCGCCAGGCAAGCGCCGCGGGCGGAGGCGCAGCGGCAAGCAGCGAAGGCGCAGGACCAGGCAGCGGAGGCGCGGAGCCTGCGAGCTCGCGCGCGCCGCCTTGCTGGCGTTGTGGCAAGGCGCACATGGCTGATAGATGCCGATTTAGGAACTATAATTGTGATGAGTGCAGTCAAAAAGGTCATTTAAAAGTGATGTGTAAACAAGCACGCAGCAAAGGTAGTAGGCAGAACTACGTATGCGAAGAGGTGTCAGATGACGGAATGTTTAACATTGAAGTCGCAGCACGAGGTAACAAACCTTATTTTGTTAAATTATTGATTGACAACATAAACATTGAATGCGAAGTGGACACGGGTAGCAGTATCTCGGCTATAAGTGAACAAATGTACAAACAGATGTTTTCGCATAAAAAAATTGTCGCGGACAATAATTTATTGTTACATTGTTACTCGGGCTCACGGATTGAGTCATTAGGTTATATTGAAGTAGATGTCTGTTTAGGACAAAATAAAGGGAAATCATTGCGTCTTTACGTTATAAAGGGTGGCGCACGACCCCTTTTGGGCCGAGTGTGGATGCGCGTTTTAAAAATAACTCAAATAACGCTCAATGAAATAATAGATGACGACTTGGTGGCGCAATTACGTAATGAATTCCCTGAAGTATTTTGTGAGAAGTTAGGAACTTGTAAACAGCCCATCCGTCTACAGCTGACAGATAACGAACCGGTTTATGTGCGAGCGAGACCTACGCCGCTGGCACTCCGCGCACGAGTTGAAAGGGAATTGGAACGCTTAGAGACAGAAGGGACCATCTACCGCGTAGATTACTCTGATTATGGGACTCCAATCGTACCTGTCGTCAAAGCAAATGGGGATATACGTATTTGTGGTGACTACAAGGTCACAATCAATCCTAAATTAAAACGAGATTATTATCCCTTACCGCGAATTGAAGAATTATTTGCAAATCTTAGCGGTGGGGAGAAATTTACAAAAATTGACTTAAGATATGCGTATGAACAATGTTTTTTATCAGATGATTCCCAGCCGTATACGGCGATTACAACGCACATGGGTACTTATGTTTATAAACGCACACCGTACGGTTTATCTTGTATCCCTGAGAAATTCCAAAAGATCATGGAGGAAACCCTGCGCGGGGTACCCGGATGTGTCGTGTTTTTAGATGATATAGTGTAACAGGTTCAAATAAGGTAGAACATATAAAGAATCTGCGAGCTGTACTCGAACAATTACGTAATACGGGCCTTACGGTCAAGCAAAGTAAATGTCGATTTTTACAGGACAGTGTAAAATATTTGGGCTTCATTATTAATAAAGATGGTTTGCGGCCTGATCCTGAGAAACTAGAGGCCATTGCCAGCGCACCCAGACCTGAAAACGTATCTCAATTGAAAAGTTTTCTTGGAATGCTCAATTATTATGGACGATTCATTCAGAATCTGAGTACTTTACTACAACCGATGCATAATTTGTTAAAAAAGGAGGTCCGCTGGAATTGGGACTCAAAGTGTGAAAAGGCTTTTTTGGAAGCAAAGCGAACCCTCTTGAGTGAACGAGTACTGGCACACTATGAGGAGGGGCGCGATCTTGTGTTATCGGTAGACAGTAGTGCGTACGGACTGGGCGCAGTGCTGGCTCACCGGTACGAGAACGGAAGCGAGCGGCCCGTCAGCTGTGTCTCACGAACACTTAGTGCGCCCGAGCGCAACTACAGTCAATTGGACAAGGAGGCACTGGCTATTTTGTTCGGTATCACAAAACACCATCAATACTTATATGGTAGACAATTTATACTGCGCACTGATCATCAGCCGCTAACGTATATTTTTGGGGAAAAGGGAGGAATTCCGCAAACGGCTGCCAGTCGTTTGCAAAGATGGGCGGCGCGCCTGGCCGCATATGATTTCCGTATAGAATTCGTGCGATCGGCGGACAATGGTCCGGCTGATGCTCTGTCACGACTACCGTTACCTCAGGAGGGTCGCTCAACGGCTACAGGGACCGTGGACTATTTAAATTTAGTTGAGGCGGCACTGCCTATTTGTTATAAGGACATTGCAAAAGAGACAGAACGCGATGCGTTACTAAGTAAGATTAAAGGGTATGTACTTTTTGGCTGGCCGTCGGCCCCGAGCTGCGATGCGGCAAAAACTCACTTTTCTAGAAAACAAGATTTAGTGGTAGACCAAGGGTGTGTCATTTTCAAATACAGAATTGTTGTGCCTTATGCCTTACAAAAGAAAATCTTGGAAGAAGTGCATGAAGGTCACTTAGGTATAAATAAAATGAAAAGTTTATCACGAAACTATATTTATTGGGCTAATTTAGATCGGGATATAGAGGAATTATGTAAATCATGCGCCGCGTGCCGGATAGTTCGTGACGCACCGCCGCACGCACAGTTACACCCCTGGGAATTTCCACTGCACCCGTGGCAGCGCGTACATGCCAGAAATCAGAAATCAGAAATCAGAAATAATTTATTTTGCGAAGAATGTGGGTATACAAAATAAGATGTCGATATTTTAATAAATAATAGTTCCAACACACTCTACCTTACGGCATGCAAAAGTAAAACAAACTTACGTACATCAATTCAAACATAATAAAAATAATAATTAAAAAAAAATATTAAATGTCATTGGATCAACAAACACACATTACAAAAAAAAAAAAATCACATAAATTAATAACACAAACAAAAAAAAAAAAAAAAACAACATTACATGACATTAAATTACATAACATTACCTACATTAAATTACATTATATAACAACATTGCATTAAATTTGAAATAAAATATAATTAAATAATCTAACATTACTTATAATCTTTTATCATTCAAAAAACTGCCGACTTCGCAGATTGTGGAGGCGTTCGATATTTAGTTATTGTAGACGCACACTCAAAGTGGATCGAGGCGTTATTAATGAAAAGTACAAATACAGCTTCAACTATTAAAGTTTTGAGAAGTGTTTTCGCGCGTTTTGGTTTGCCGTCGCAGCTCGTAACCGATAACGGACCACCATTTGCGTCTCAAGAATTTAAAACTTATTGTGCAAATAACCATATTACACATACAACGTCGGCTCCTTATAGGCCGCAGGGAAATGGCGCGGCAGAAAACGCGGTTAAAACTATAAAAAAAGCGATCAAAAGAGCGTTGTATGAAAATGAGGACGTAAACGCGGCTCTTTGTAGATTCTTGTTACAATATCGTAACTGTGAGCATGCGACGACCGGGGTATCTTCCGCAGTGGCGCTGCAAGGGCGGCGACTGCGGAGCCGACTGGACGCGCTGCGGCCGGACGTAGCGGCCACTGTGCGCGCTAAGCAGGAGCGCCAAGTTGCACGCGTCTCCGGCACCGATAGACATTTTGACGTGGGGGACTCGGTGTTAGCTCGCGACTATACAGCAAGGGGGGACAAATGGACCGAAGCTACGGTAGTTAAAAAGACTGGCCCCGTATCATACAGAGTCAAAGTGGGGGACGAATTAGAATGGCGGCGTCATGCCGACCAAATGATCCCAGTAAACAGCAATAAAAATAGGTACTCTCTATCTCGAATGAGCGGGGCAGGGGTAGCTGTAGATGAGGAAAGAAAGAGTATTAATTTAGGTCGTTCGTCCGATAATGGAGCTGACGATGATTTGTATAAGGATGCATTGGGCGGTGACAGTGAGGTGGCGTATGCACCGTCAGCAACACTACCGGCACCAAAGGCTGATTCAGAAAAACGGTCGCCTATACCAGAACCGACACCGCCGGATGTATCGGCTCGAGCACTGCGTGCCTACAATCGAGCTAAACGTTTCAATAAGTTAGATTAGATTACATTAAATAAGTCTACATTAGTTTAATTTAGCTGACGTTAGTTTAGTTTACATTTAACATAACAATACATATACTGTGTATCATTAGGTTTAAAATAACTGCCTTGTAAGCTTAGTGAGGAGAGATGTGACGACCGAAGGATGTTTATGCTATAATAGTATATACAGTGTCGGGTACTGTGACCCGAATAAACAGTTTATCGCTAACCACCGCCTTTTATTGACGTCCCAGACGTTTCCTATCTGACTACTCTGAGAAGAAAAGAAGAAACAAATTCAGAGGTGCATATTTATGAACGCACGCTGATGCCTGCGGATAATTTAAATATGTTATTTCAGGTCCAGTTCAAAACCAGCGTCAGGCACTGGTTGTCCGACATATTTTGCTTTTTTTTTGGCGCAGCCGTGAGGCACACTTTCCTATTAATTTCTTACTTCGGAATTTACACTTTTCATTTGATTTTTATTTGTTTTTATCAGTGTATGTCTTTGGTGTACTGTGTGTCTGTTAGTCTGTGCTAAATAAATGTATTTTCTTTCTTTCTTTCTTCTTTTATTTCTTAATAACATTTATTCATACACACACACACACACACACCCTTACACACATTTACCCACACATTACACACACATTTATTAATATTTATTTATTTATTTATACTGCCCCGTTGGTCTTGTGGTCGCAAGCGCGACTGCTGAGCGTGGGGTCCTGGGTTCGATTCCCGGGTCGGGCAGTGTTATTGAGTTTTTCCATTAGGAATTTCTTAGTAACAGTCCGGAGTTTGGTAGTTGGCGGTGTGATACTAGGGCATGTAATATCGGAAGGTTTTCAATTCCGATACTGATTTCCGATATTCGATCTCAATATCGGAATTCCGATATTAATATCGGAATTCCGATATTAATATCGGAAATTCGTTTTTTCTTTAGAAATGCACAAATTCGGTATGAGGTTGGATTGAGTACAATAAAAAACATTTTTAAATCATATTCTTTAATTTGGTTAAAAAATTGGTTGTTTTTAAGTATTTATTAAATCACATATTTATCATTATTTTCCTATACTTATTACTAATTAAACTACCTGACTCAAAATCAAGAAGAACAATAATTAGGTATTAGAAATATTTGTTTACAATATTTCTCATTAGTAAGTATATCCTATGACGTGCTTGGAGTACTCTCCGATGAAGGGATACCAAACTGCAGTGATGTTTGAGTGCATAGTTCGTAAAAGTGTGTGCTGTGTGCAAACCTGTAGTAGACCCACCAGTAGTTTTTAGTTTTTTTAAACATATCTGGCATTTAGCTTTTTGGTCGTCATCCGATCGATGAAAATGATCCCCATACATTTGATGAGCGTTTGTTGAGAAATTCAGGCAGGTACCTCATATTAAATATTACCTATACGTAGGTTTTATGACTCTCTCTCTACATACCTTAATATTAGTTTTCTGCTTTATTTAATAAATTATTAACTTCTGTTTACGATTTTATTTCGCGATATGAAAATGGAGAAACTGTCTTTTTACGATCTAATACAAACTAGCATCCTAAAAGTCTAGGAACGAAAGAATCATTTTCGGCGTTTTTTGTTTTATTTTGAGCTAGCACAATTATAAAACCATTTAAACACAGTAATTTATATTGAATTGAAAAACAACAAATAGATAATAATTTTTTTTACTTACATCTTTTACATTTGTCATTTTGTTTTTATTTTTTTGCTTGTGTTTATTTTTTATGCGTCATGTTTGCCGCAAATAAACGTATTTTCTTTCTTTCTTTTAAGGGCCTATATATACTACCTCAAATGGCTTAGCATGATCCTCCAGTCGAAAATACTGCAGCATTAATTTTGAAATAAATATACATGGTAAAGTTGAGGATTAATGTTAGGTCTTATGTTTGACGAAAACACGATTCCATTAAATTTTCTTGATAGAAAAAAAATCCAAAGTTACCTCCAAACCGAACAACAAACCGCTGGTATTCAAAAAATACTTCAAATTTTATCATGAAACTTTGTATACTAAACGAACTACATATAAAGCAGAGGGGCTATTTTACTAATTTTCAAGAACATTCACAGTCTTATCTCAGTCTCAATCTGTCAAAAATACTTTAAATTGCCCTACATTTTGACAAGTTTTTGACATTTGTTTGTCGCTGAGATGAGACTGCGACTAGATTTCGAACATTTTAAATTACGAGAATTGGTCTACAGGTCTTATGTTTTTTTTAATTACCATTATTTTCACCGTAAAAAGCAAATACCAAATTGAAACTATTGGCCCTGCCTGCTGCCTAGCACCGCACTCTGTCTCACTCTCACTCAGTCCGCGAGTAGTATTGTGCGAGCGAGATAACGAGTGAATTTTAGCTGAGGTAGTATAGGCTTTTAAAGCGATTTTGCATGCAGCCACATAAAACACACTTGACAAACGCGTCTTAACTTCCACAGTTCTTGAGCTCAACTGATTGACATTGACAGTAGTGTTGCCTACCGATAGTCGACTATCGCTAAACTATCGATAGTTGACGTCATATGAATAGTATCGATATTATCGATACTATCAATACTATCGTAGTATGATACAGGGCAATAGTATTGATACACAAAAATAGTATCGATACTATCGATACTATCGAAGACCAGCATATGTTTAGGAGCAATACTATCGATAGTATTGATAGTATCTATAGCTCACACTATCGATAGTTTAATAAACGGCGATAGTATTGCCTTCCAATTATTATATATTATTATTTTATATAGTTTTTATTATTTAATACAACGATACTATCGATAATATGGATAGTATCGATACTATTACTCAAAAATAATCGATACTATCGATACTATTGATAGTATTATCATGTAATAGTATCGATACTATCGATTCTATTGCTTCCAATCAATAAGTATTAGTTAATTTGTGATATCGATAGTATCGATAGCACCGATAGTATCGATACTATCGATAGCACTATCGATATTGTTACTAGTTTTCGAGGTCATCTATCGATAGAGAAACTATCGATAGTTGGGCAACTCTAATTGACAGGATATTTTGTTCGTTTGTGCGAATAAACAAGACGTACCGCGCAGGTAAAGACTGAGCGAGACAGACAACACTATTATTGTTTTTGTATCGCATGCTTAGCGAGCTGGCAATAGGAATATGGTAGCGCGCTACACTAGGATCTAAATTATAGGTTTAGTTTAAAACTCGAAATTTAGAAAAAATTGTCCGATTTCGATATTGAATCACTCAGTATCGGAATTGTAATATCGGAATTTGCGTTCCGAGATTCCGATATTGCGATATTCCGAGATTCCGAGATTCATGCCCTATGTGATACCCCCGTGCCTCGGAAAGCACGTTAAACCGTTGGTCCTGCGCCTGATCTCTCTCCGGTCGTGTCGGATTGCCGTCCCATCGGACTATGAGAGTGAGGGAAGAGGAAGTGCACCTGTGTCTGCGCGCACACTTCTGCCCTCATAACAGCAAATGCAGTACTTGCAAAATGGCGGTTTCTAGAAAAACGCGTTTAAGTGTTTTTTTTTAATCTCTACTTTAACTGATATAAAACTCATATGTTTTGTTACGAAAAAGGTACGTAAAAATACAAAGTCTCCCCATGCTTGAAGTCTCCCCATGTCATTTTTGACAAAAACGGAAAATAGTAAAAATGTCGATTATTGCATTTGCTGTTACGAGGGCAGACTTGTGCACTATAATATCTCCAGCGTACCTGGCTAATCTCCGTTGAGATTGGCCACCGTGACCGAAATCGGTCGGGGAGGCTATTATTATTCATATCATTGGTTGTTTATGTAGTTGCTTTATATTATAAGAACTGTTTATTTTATTTTGTTACCTGTAGTACGAATAATTTGATCCAACTTGGTTTTGTACGTCCTTTTCGGGTAACCACTGAAAATCAGCGCTGTGCTGTGGGTCCCTATGTGGAAGCCTTGTGATTATAGATAAGTATATTTTGTTTTTATTTATCCTTATTATCAGAATTAATTATCTCTTTGTTTGCAAGTGTTTCTGTGACAAATAAACCTATTTTTCTTTCTCTCTCTTTTACATAACCTTAGTCGGATTATCGTAGACCACGTAGGATTTATGTCTGACACTGACACAAATTGAGTGAGTCTGTCCAGTCTCAATGCACGCATTAGTCAGCAATCGTGCAGCTCAATTTAAAACATAAAAAGAAGATCAGCGATTCGACGAATGTGAAGTGGCTATCGCCACTCGTGGAGAACAATTTGAACGCTACCTGAAAAACTATCATAGATATTGAAGAGTAATAAATATAGCCTGAAAAACACCAAAAGCATTAGCTTTGGTCACCGTCTAGGCAAAAAAGGGATAACTATTATAGGTTTGAGCCGTGTGTCTGATGAAGTTTCCCGATGTTAACAAAAAGTCAATTATTTTTAAAGTGTAACCGTGTAGTTTCTTGCCAGTTCTTCTCCATAGGAATGCACCAATTGGAACCGTGCACCTAGCTTCTGACCTTGTAGGTAAAATATTTTGATTTTGAACTTTTCAGGAGCCTTTGGGGACGAGATTCCAAAAAATTATCATACAACTAAGTTTTACCTTTAAACATAATTCTAAGTACCAATTTCCACGTTTCTAACTTCCAAAAAAAACAAGCTTTCATCCCCTATTTAGCCCCTTTACGGGATGATTTTCAAAAGCTGCTAGTCTTTCGTTACTTATATAAGGAACTCTTGTGCAAAACATGCTTCTAGACTCAGCGGTTTAGGGTGTGCGACGGTGCGTTGTTTGTCAGTTAGTAAATTCAAGATTGTTACGTAAATTTCGATTCCACATTTCAAGCCCATCTGATGTTTCTTCAAACAAGGAAGTAGGGCAATACATAATATTATCCTTCAGATACATAATAAAATATATAATGAGTAATAAATGAATTCACTACCTAATCACAATCACTATCCATTCCAAGGTTGCCTGGAAAAATCGCAGAAAGCGATAAGACCGCCCATTGTATGATTTGTGGTGTTAAATGTATTTTTTGTTATGTATTTACTAGTGTACATATAAATACATACATTGACTAACATAATGATGGTAACAATCTGATACGAGCGTCAATAAATTGATGATTAAAGATGCTATTTATAGCACATCAATATCGACTTATTTGTATGCGATTATCACTATTGTTGGGGGCCAAAGCGTTTTTGAGCAAGCATATGCAGGGCGAAAAGATAGCTGAGTAGGTGCGGTATGAGAACGTAAAAAATATATTTGAAAATTTTCAGATCCTATCTGAATCTTTTTACTCAGGACTGACGACTCAGGACTCCAATTTCAGATTTCGAAAATGAACCAAAAATAAAGTGATCTTCAGACCCGTTGATTTTATTATGATCATGTGCGGCTGCGTGGTAGATTATAGTATTATAGAGGAGGCCTTTGTCCCACCAGTTGGAACATAATATGCTAGGCGTAGACTGAACTTTCTCATTTGGAGTGGGCTATAATCCACTACACGTACCCAGTGCGAGATGGTAGATGTCTATGTTTTGGTTCTAGGAAATGCCGGTTTCCACACGATGTTTTCCTTCACCGTTTTGAGAGCTGTGGCTTGTTTGGGTTTGAACTTACGATCTACAACTTGTAAGTCACTGCTACTGTCTACCCCTAGAGAGACATAAACACAAACGTGCAAAAGACAATTAACTGACAAGCTAAAATTAATGGAAGCCCGTAACACTGCGGTAGGAATTGATATCACCGGCCTCAAGTTTGTTACGTGCAAAGGGATAGGCAATGATTAATTTGTATCTGCCGACTTGAGTTATTAAGGAGTCTATATCTGTTATGGTTAGGTTAAGTTTATAGGTATAGGTATAACTGCCTCGTTGGTCTCGTGGTTGCAAGCGCGACTGCTGAGCATGGGGTCCTGGGTCCGATTACCAGGTTGGACAAAGTGTTTTTAGTATCAGTCCGAAATTTGGAAGTTAGTGATTTAAAACCCCCGTGCTTAGGAGAACACGTAAAGCTGTTGGTCCTGCGCCTGATCTCTCCCCGATCGTGTCGGATTGCCGGCCCATCGGACTATGAGAGTAAAGGAACAGAGAGTGCACCTGTATTTGCGCACACACTTGTGCACAATAATATCTCATGCGAACCTGGCTAATCTTCGTTGAGATTGGCCGAAATCGGTCGATAGGCTATTATTGATATAGCTATAGAAGGCTTTTATTATTACAGGTATAAGTAGATGACTCATAGAAGGATTGAAAGATTAGTAAAATTTATTTAATGCATCATCTGCCTAGTCTTTTTCCAACTGTGTTGGGGTTGGCTTCCAGTCTAACCGGATGCACCTCAGTATCAGTATTTTACATGGAGCGACTGCCTATCTGGCCTCCACAACCCAGTTACTGGGTAATACGAAACCCCTTGGTAAGAGTGGTTGTTATACTTTTGGGCTTCTGACGACCCGTAACGATTGTCAAAGATCCACAAACGACAGCCGGGACCAACGGCCTAACGTGCTTTCCTAGGCACGGAGGGGCCTTGGTATGTAAAGATGGTCATCCATCCACGGACCGACCGCGGCAAGCGTAGCTTAACCTGATCTATCGACTCGTGTGGCTGTTATTAGGTACTTGTGGCTGTTATTAGCCAAGCTACCCGAGAAGAACAAACCCAATAAGCCGTTGAAGCCCTGCGTGCTGGCTGGCTGGGTGACTCGCCGCTAAAGCTTGGCACTAAAGCGGGAGTGATGATGATGACTTCACGCTGAAGTATTTGCACGAAAGCTGCGCTGACATTATGTTCGGGGTCACCAGTATATAGGTATGAGGAACAGGGTGTAAAGTTCATTCATACTCCACAGAAAAGCAGACAGGTGTTGTGTCTGGCCGGCAACTGCCCGATGGTCCAAGTCGGGCCGTTGTATACAGATTTTTTTTTAACGGTTCAAATTTTTACAGGGTGTTCTACCCATTAATATGAACAACTTTCACTAAGGCACCAACTCTAAAATTGCGAAAAAAAATCAGCTGTTTCATACATTTTGGTTTTGAACTTTTGTATGAAACAGCAGATTTTTTTTCTGAGTTAAAAAAAAAAAAACTGAAAGCTAAAAACATTTTAAATTAAATAAAAGTTGGAAGCAGGCGGGATCCATTCCATTTTTATATTTTTAAACTCAAATGGGTCCCGCCTGCTTCCAAATTTAATTTAATTTAAAATGGGCTTGCTTTTAGCTGTTCAGTTTTTTTACTCAAGTTTTTATCGCAGTCAGGTTTTTTAGTTTTTTTAATTACTTTTTAAAATAAACTTTTTTTAATAAACTTCGTTATACAAAACGAATTCGAAGAAGTACATACAAAGTTGATACGACAGAAAGGCTTTCCTTTAAACTGCTTATACTAGGTACCATTTTCAAGCTCTGTACCAAATATCATTTAAATTGAAACAATAGTTTAGTCGCAAATGATTTTTTAAGTTTTTGGCCCGTTTGAACATGATGTATTTTTCCTAACAGCTGATTATGTCTATAGGCATAGGTCATGCACCTTAAAACGATAAATCTACGATACGTTGTTGCCGCTCTTACGCAAGTCATAAGCAAATACGTCCTACAACAGAAAGTGACAATCCCATTAGCAAAACATCACGCGCGTAAAAGAAATAGAAATAGGTCAGTGTGTTGCTATTGCATCTTTGGTCCTTGCGAGGGGGGCCTCTAAAAACTAAAAAACTTGGTTTTTCAGTGCGCCAACGCTATCCTTCCGGGACGTATGTACGTTACGTAACACGGAAGTCCTGTGCCGCTATTGTTTTGTCGAACTCGTGCGCTGACAATTGTGATTTTGTTTTGTTATTGTGAATAGGACACTTCTTTCTTTTTTTTTATTGTGACAAGACACGTAACTTGCTATTATAATTATTTAGTGTTAGTGTTTTTTTTTGTGATTTACTGTTTTTTATTGTGATAGGACACGTAATTAAACTTTGGTTGTGTGTGTGTGTATACCTAATTAAAGTGTTCAACAATGCCTCGTCTAACTTACACGGCGTCAGAATACACTGACATGATTTTAATTTACGGTGAATGCCGTGGAAACGCAGCATTAGCTCTGCGAACATACAGAGAAAGGTATGGTGACAGCCGCAATTGCCCTAGGAACGCCCGCACCATACAGTTGGCAGTACAAAGATTACGGGACAATAAACGTGTAGTGCCTCAACAGGAGGGAGTGCCACCGCGGCAAATACCCGCTGCATGGGACGAACGAATATTAGATCATTTTTCCCGCAACCCGACAACGAGTCTCCACAGAGCCGCCCGGCAGTTTAGATGTTGCCATAGAACCATCCACAAGGTTCTAAAACGTAACAAACGCAAACCTTATAAATATCGGAAGGTGCAAGCTTTGTTATCGAGAGACTTACCGATCAGGAACAGTTACTGCCAATGGCTATTAAATAAAACATCCGAAGACCGCCATTTCTTAACAAATGTAATATGGACCGATGAGTGTACTATTACTCGGAACGGCATCTGGAATCGGCAAAACCTCCGGTACTGGAGTTTGGGAAATCCACACGTGTTTCGAGAATCTGAACACCAGTACAGATTTTCTCTCAATGTGTGGGCTGGTATCCATAATAATAATATTATCGGCCCTGTTTTTATTGACGGCACCCTTACAGCGGTGAAATTTTTAGATTTATTAAGTGGTCCTGTGGCCGAGTACACTGACCAACTACCTTTAGCCGTTCATCGCAAGTTGTGGTACCAGCTGGACGGTGCGCCTCCACATTCTGTGATGGCTTCCAGGGAGCGGCTCACAGAAATGTTTGAGCAGCAATGGATCGGTCGATTCGGACCTGTTCGGTGGCCACCACGATCTCCGGACCTCACTCCCATGGATTTCTTTTTGTGGGGGTACATTAAGGGTGAAGTGTATGCCTCCGAGGTAAATACAATTGTTGAACTAAAAAACAGGATTATTTTAGCATTTCATAAATTAAAGTGCTTAGCGACGGACAGTGATTTAATTACAAAACTAAATAACAATATTCTCCGTCGGTATAATTTGTGCATTAATGTGAATGGAGGACACATAGAGAATTTAAAAATTTAGTGTTTTTGTTGTCGGCGTACTTCAAAACTATCTAACATAACAGCCAGCGCGAGCGGAGGCCTAAGCCGCCGCCCGCGCCACCGCCGGCCGCCCGCTTCGACACGAAATAACACATGCCGCGCCCCGGCGCGCGTGCGACGTTGCCACTTTGTAAGGTCAGTCGCCAGGTCCAAGTTTCTATGAAATTTGGGTTTTTCCTTTACTTACAAAGGGTGGTTGCGTTTTACTCTGATTTGTAAGCTATTTAGTTTGTTTGAAAAAAAAAAATCTCATTTTTGGCGCTTTTTATTTTTATACCTTATCGAATTAATACTAAACACGTATAGTATACGTAGTGTAATTTAATGCCCCTCGGTCGTATCAACTCTGTATAAGTACAAATCAAAGCGTTTCCTTACACAAAATTTCTTCAATTGTATGTATGTATTAATGTAAGTACCTATAAACATTGTAAAATTGATAATTATGAACGGTTCGCCAACATGCATATATACCCTGATAGGTTTTCGTTGTGTGCTTAAAAGTAAATGTGAATTCGGTTAGGTATTTTACAAATAAAATAAAAATATCGCCCAAAAAAGCAGCTGTGTCATTCATAACGCATAACTTAAAAAAGTTAGGGATTAGCTTTCGTGATTTCAGCGTTGGCCCCAAAAGTTGTTAAAAACTATGGATTTTTTGTACGTTTGTTTGTTACGCTTTCACGCCAAAACTGCTGAACGGATTTGTATGAAATTTTTCGTATGAGTAGACTATGATCTGAGACAGGACACGATACTTTTTAATCCCATATTCCCACTGGATCAAGACTTATGCGGATAAAACTGCGGGGTGCAGCTAGTAATCCTACTATATGTTGTATGTTTTGTAGTAATAATTGTTTTTTTTTTTGTTAAGTATTTTCTGGTGTACAATAAAGTATACATAAATAATAAATAAATAAATAAATCCTACTAATATTATAAATGCGAAAGTTTGTATGTATGGATGTATGGATGTTTGTTACTCTTTCACGCGAAAACTACTGAACGGATTTTGATGAAACTTTACAGTAATATAACTTATAGATCAGAATAACACATAGGATACTTTTTATCCCGATATTCCCACGGGATCGAAACTTACGCGGGTGAAACCGCGGGGCGCAGCTAGTAAATAAATACATTTATTTTCGAGTAACACGAGCTCATAGCGTTAGTAAAATTTAATTACATATTATTTACAAAACATTTTTAAGCAAAATTATGACTTACACAACCACCCCATTCAATGATCTCTTTTCAGGTTTTCAGCTATTTTAATTATAAACCTTTCACACTCTTTAATACAGAGTTGATACGACAGAGGGGCATTAAATTACACTACGTATACTATACGTGTTTAGTATTAATTCGATACGGTATAAAAATAAAAAGCATCATAAATGAGAATTTTTTTGTTTCAAACAAACTAAATAGCTTACAAATCAGAATAAAACGCAACCACCCTTTGTAAATAAAGGAGAAACCCAAACTTCATAAAAACTTGGGCCTGGTGACTGACCTTGGATAACTATACAAAGTGGCAAAGTCCAACGTCGCGCGCGGGCAGAGTAACTCGAAACACACTGTGGATTTTCCAAACTGCAGTACCGGAGATTTTGCCGATTCCAGATCGGTCCGAGTAAAAGTACTCTCATCGGTCCATATTAAATTAGTTAAGAAATGACGGTCTTCGGATGTTTTATTTAGTAGCCATTGGCAGTAACTGTTGCTGATCGGCAAGTCTCTCGATAAAAAAGTTTGCACCTTCCGATATTTAGAAGGTTTGCGTTTTTTACGTTTTAGAACCTTGTAGATAGTTCTATGGCAACATCTAAACTGCCGGGCGGCTCTGTGGAGACTCGTCGGGCTGCGGGAAAAATTGTCTAAAATTCTTTCGTCCCAAGCAGCGGGCATTTACCGCGGTGGCACTCCCTCCTGTTACAGCACTATACGTTTATTGTCCCGTAATCTTTGTACTGCCAACTGTATGGTGCGGGCATTCCTAGGGCAATTGCGGCTATCACAATACCTTTCTCTGTAAGTTCGTAGAGCTAACGTTGCGTTTCCACGGCATTCGCCGTAGATTAAAATCATGTCAGTGTATTCTGACGCCGTGTCAGTTACACGAGGTATTTTTGAACACTTTAATTATACACACACACAACCAAAGTTTAACTATCACAATAGAAACAGTCAATTACAAAAAAAAAAACACTAACACTAAATAATAATAATCCCAAGTTACGTGTCCTGTCCTGTCACAATAAAAAAGGAATACTGTCTTAAACTTATTTAGTGTCCTATCACAATAACAAAATAAATTCACAATTATTGTCAGCGCACAAGTTCGACAAAACAATAAGGGCGCAGGAGCTTCCGCGTACGTACCTACGTTCCGGAAGGGTAGCGTCGGCGCACTGAAAAAACAAGTTTTTTGGAGGCCCCACTTACTGATCGCAAGCACAAAATACAGAGAGTACAGAAGTCAATCTACATACAAAGTGCGCTCGAGCAACGCACACATAGACACCGCTCACGGACACGATATCTCGGACTGGTTGGGACTAGTGCGAGCGCAAGTGCCATCCGCTTGAGACATGCGTCTATGAAGTGCAAAAATGGAGCAATAAAAAAAAATTATAACTGTTCAGTGGACGGTTGTTTAAATTCAACATTAAACGGTGAATTGTCGTTTTTTAATCTACCAGTTGTTTCAGAGAGGTAAGTAGGTATTTGCTTGTATTTCGATGGTTTGTATTAACGTAACACAGTAGTTAGGTAGGTAGGTAAGCGCCCCGGCCCCCAGTCCCGCGCCGTAAAGTAAAAGCGAACATGACTTTGTAGCACTTTGTGACAAAGTAATGTAACAATAACATTAAAATTAAAATATTTTAGTTATTATTGGTTTTTTCGTTTCTCATCATCATCAATAAATCAAACAACTAGATGCGAGTGCCACTACCACGATAGTTTTTTGTGCATAAGCCAAAGTTGACAACCATAGCGCGACCGCCAAGCGTAGACTTCTGTACTCTCGGTATTCTGTGTCGCAAGGATCTAAGATACAATAGCAACACACTGACCTATTTCTATTTCTTTTACGCACGTGATGTTTTGCCAATAGGATTGTCACTCTCTTATGTACTACGTATTGGTTTATGACTTGCGTAAGAGCGGCAACAACGTATCGTAGATTTATCGTTTTAAGGTGCATGACCTATGCCTGTAGACATAATCAGCTGTTAGGAAAAATACATCGTGTTCAAACGGTGCAAAAACTTAAAAAATCATTTGCGACTAAAGTACTGTTTCAATTTAATTGATTTTTGGTAGAGAGCTTGATAATGATACCTAGTATAGGCAGTTTAAAGGAAAGCCCATCTGTCGTATCAACTTTGTATAGCATACGATCACTTTATCGAAACGTTAATCACTGTTGGACTTTGTCTAATTGAGCTCGTAAATTATCAAAATCAATAGATATGTTTCAACGCCGTTGTCATGTCAATTTTGTATATGACAAAGTTCTAATTATAGTTTTTGTTAGTCAATATAACGACTATACTATGTCTTTAGGGGTAGATGTTTTAGCCGTCTTATACCTAACTTCATTCTGATCATTACCTACAGAATCTACCAAACATCAATTTAATTCTTCAGATAGACAAAAGATACTTATCTGTCAATCAAAAATACTGGTCTTGAATAATTAATAATTGAGTAAGCAATTACAGCTTCGCCTTTTTTTTTTTTTTTGTGGATGGGAAATCATCCAATGACCCCTCCCGCTCTGGGTGGAGCAGAAGGGAGTGTCAGACTCTTACTGACTAAAACCCACCCGTGTTCCTTCCTTAGCCCTTTGTGTTCCGGGGTAGCGGTAACCCTTTCGGACAATCCCGCTGCCCCGGCAGGCTTCGGCCCTTGCGGGCCCCTTCCTTATGCTGACATCTCTTTGAGGCGCGCGTGGAACACGTACGCGCCGTCCGGCACGGGCCTGGTCCTGATCGGACGGAGAGTTACCCATTACTCTCCGCCTGCAGGCCCACGCCTACGGTGGCCGGGAGTCGTCTCGCGGCTCCCGACGCCCGGGGCGTCTCCCGCGGCGGCTGGGACGTGAGGCCCTCTCCCTCAGCCGTCCCGCCACCTCCTTCGCTAGCATGACTGCTTCGCAGAAGGAGGCGACTGCCTCCCACTCCCTCTCGCCCCGGACCATGGCTTGAACCAGGGCCGGGCGCGAGAGGTCGCCGCCGCTGCCGATCGCCTCTGCGAGGACACGGCGGTGCTCCGCCCAATTGGGGCATACCGCCACCGTATGCTCCACCGTGTCCTCCGGGCGACCCTCGCAGTGGTGACACCCGGGCGTTTCCTCCCGCCCGATGGTGTGCAGGAACCTCCCGAAACACCCGTGTCCGGTGAGGACCTGCGTCAGGCGGTAGGTGAGGGCGCCGTGGCGCCTTCGCCTTTATTTAGCACTAGCGGCCTGTCCCGGCTTCGCACGGGTGGACATTTATTTTTAAACATTTTATTTTTTTCTTGCAATTAAAAAAGCCTATATTAATCAATGATAATGTAGCGTTCAAATAGTGAAAGAATTTTTAAAATCGGTCCAGTACTTTTTGAGCCAATTCGTTACAAACAAAATCTTTCCTCTTTATAATATTATATATTATTTATATATATATATATATATATATATATATATATATATATATATAATATCATAATATATATATTAAATATATTATATATAGTAAATATAGTATAGATGTATCTTTATATTATACTAATCATCGTAAATAAACATTGTATATTACTGTATAATTTTCACCTGTTAATCTCATTTATTACTAACTGCAAAAAGACGTAAACGCCATAACTTTTCAATCGTACTTTGTTCTAACGCTAGCACCACCATTCTTATCGTACAGCGTCAAAATTCGTACGTTCTCGTTGGCTGGTTATTGTTATCGAGGCAATTGATGAATCGATACAATGATTAGATTAAGTACAAAAGATACATTTATTGAAAAGCCCGTGTATTTCGAATTATTTTCACAGTGTGTGAACGTGCGCTCGTGAAACAGTAACGATGGCTCCGTGGTTGGAATTGCCTTACGAAATGAAAACTGTGTCAGCGGAAGAGGACAAGATTATTAGAAAATGTCTTATGGGTGCGTGCAGTGTTGTGTTATGGGAATTTGTTCTTACAATTTGTTCAATGGATGTGGTTTGTCCGGTTTCGGGAAAAGCAGTATGAAATTTCCTTATTTTTTTTTCAAAAAAATCGCTGTGACATTGATAACTTTCAAACAAACTTAAAGATGACATGTTTTAATTCTTATATTATAATAAATATAAAAACAATATATCTAAAATATAGTAAAATATAAAATATAAATAATAAATATAATATTATATTCCCATATAATATTCTGGTGAGCATTAATTGTGACCATCAAACTATTCTGCTTAAATGTAATTAAATTTTCCACGGCGAATACTTGGAACAATTTAATTAACTTTGATGTTTCATACGAGCCTGGGTTAAATTTCCACTACATTTCATTAATGCCTATACGCATGATTGCTCCTGATAATAGCACCAAAAGTTATCTGTAATTTGGCAATACAATACAATGATTAATACTTAGTAAACAGGTTTTAACACAATTTTTTCGTAAAATAAAATCATTCATGAGCAAGTAAAAACGAGTAAAAGAACTTTTACTCGTACACACACAACCAGTCTTACCAAGGGGTATCGTATTACCCAGTAACTAGGTTGTGGAGGTTAGATAGGCAGTCGCTCCATGTAAAATACTGGTATTCAGCTGTATCTGGTTAGACTGGAAGCCGACCCCAACATAACTGGGAAAAAGCTAGACAGATAATGATTTGAATACTTATATTAGTGCAAAGTACTCAAATCATGGAACGATATTATTTGTAGAAAATCAAATACCTCTTGATATAATGCTGTAACTATTCAAAATACTTCAGGATCAATGGAAAACAAATTAATGTTCAGACCAGTAAATAGCTTAAATTGTACTGCAATTAACATGGGATATATATTATTTTATATAGACCGATTACATTAGGTTTCTTTTTACAATTTCAATTATTATTAGGGGAGACTGAGGACACTTGATCCTTACGGGAGACTAGGTACAGTGGACTTACAGAGCTTCTGTGAACACTACATAATATTAGAGTAGCAACATTTGTAGTCTACGGTAAGTTCTAACTTTATAAAGTTGTTATTCCATTCAAATTTGACAGTTGAACAGATGGCGGATGATTATGTGTTTCGTGTTGAAGGAAAATATTTTTCGTAAGTATTTATTTTGATTAAATTGGTTATAAAATTTATTTGGGTAAGTATCACTTTTAAACTAGTCACTATATATGTGTTTATACGCCTGTGTCGTAGAAAAGTGTTAATAGTAGTAGGTTTTTTTACAATAGTGTTTTATAACCTCGTCATAGCTAGGGTACACATGGTACACTTTCTTATGGGAGATATGATCCCGCCGGATGAAGTGTCCTCTAATGTTTATTTTTTAATAATTTCAGGATTCAATATGCCTAGAGTATATAAAACAAAAGAAGGTGCAAAAAAAAGAATACCGATCGACAAAGAAATCTTGGAGTTGGCTGTTACGTCAGAGGATGAAGAATTACCGCCATCGCCAGAATCATTTTTAAGTGCGTTTGATGAATGTGGATATAACATTAAATTCGCTAAAATAATTAATGATAAAATGTGCACTTGCACATTAACGAGCCTGTTAACGAGGATATTTGTTCAATTGCTAAATGTCAAGTAGTGAAAAAACTACCAGTTCCAAAAGTGAAATCATCATATAAGAGAGTCATTAGTTTTGAGTTTCAAAAATTATTAAGAAAATTTAATATTAAGAAATAAAAAGTGAAAAGAGAAAATATAACATTAAGAAAAAAAATAACTTAACTTTAATATTATTTTCACCAAAGGTATTTTGTTTTGTTGTGCTAAACGCAAAATTTATTTTATGATTTCTCGTTAATTTAGTTCAACCAGAAGATTCTGTGATAATAAGAACATTAAGTAATGTTTGCTGAAAACTTAGGTATATGTGATTTACTAAAACAGTGGATCATACGTTGTTGTTATTTCTAGTTTACCTACTATGCTAATAAATCGATTAAAAAAAAATAACATAGGTTTTTTCATTTTCTTCTATATTGGTATCATATCACCCTAAATGTGGGAGACTTGTTCCCCCCAGGATCAAGTGTTCCAGAGGGGGGGGGATCAAGTCAGACATATATATGGGACACATGATATCATTCCCTATACGAAGTTTTCATGGGCTGGTTACTAAATTTATTTATCGATATCATTAGCAATTATACTTAGCATAGCCAATGAAATTCCACGTATTGCAGTACCAAGATATTTCAAATCAAATCAATATTTACGAAATAATGGCAAAAAAACAAAAGGGGGGATCAAGTGTCCTCAGTCTCCCCTATATGTGCGTGTGTGTATTACTATGTTTTCTCATACATTTTTAAACCGGTATTCTTTTTGGAAACTTCCAAAATTGTTTATTGATTTCTTTACCTCAATAGAATTTATCAATGAATTTAACAATTCTTGAAATGTTGTATCAACACATCCTCATCTGACTGTGTTAAGCCTCGCGCTGTAGTAACATCTGAAGGGATTTATCTCTCACTGTATCTTAAGATAAGACTACGTCTGTATCGTGTTCCTCGGAAATCGATCTAGGTTATCTTAGTATTTGATGTTAAGATGTTTACAAGATGTAAATTATATAGTGTATATTTCTAACTAAGTGCTCTTAGTAACCGTTTCTAACTCAGTCGCTCTTAGTAATCTATAGCATAACGCCTCTATTCTCTGAAAGGTAGGGTAGGGGTCATAATATGTTATGTTTAATTACAGACGCCAGCACAAGCTACCCAAAACTGTCAAAATTTACCAATCAACTTTGAACCTTATGCTTTAGTGATACCTACAGTTGAAAATCTATTAAATAAATTTGACAGATTGTAGTATGTAGCTTGATGTGCTGGCATGTGTACGATATAATAGGGTGCTAGCCTAAATATCATCAATTGGGCACGATTCCAGACTCTGGGCTGCTACTGAGAAATTCCAGATGGAAAGACCCAATGTTACTTTACCCGACCCGGGAATCGAACCCAGGACCTCATGCTCACCAGTAACGCTTGCGACCACTAGACCATATGTCAGGCCTGTTGGTCTAGTGGTTAGTGACCCTGACTGCTATGCCGGAGGTCGTGGGTTCGATTCCCACCCAGGACAAATGTTTGTGTAATGAGCACAATCATTTGTTCTGTGTCTGGGTGTAATTTATCTATAATATTTATGTATTTAGAAATATATAAGTATGTTTATCAGTTGTCTAGTACCCATAACACAAGCTCTGCTTAGCTTGGGACTAGATGGCGTTGTGTGATAGTTGTGGAATATTATTATTATTATTATAATCTATATAACATAGATTTTTCTTTTAGATTCGCCACTTTCTTAGTTTTCAAAGACGCGTTTCGCTAGTACGGATTTCGTAACATTTAGTTGCTATCAAGACATGCCATCAGAACACACCTGACGGAATAGGAAGGACTCACGGTTTGATTGTTAAAAGATAACTTTTAATTTGTAGTACACGTTTCAATTAGGTACCATTATTTATCGAAAAGTCTATATAATATACTAGCGGCCCGTTCCGGCTTCGCACGGGTGCCGGGTGGAAAAAAAAAGAAAAAAAAGCCTAAATAATCAGTGACAACGTAGCATTCAAATGGTGAAAGAATTTTTAAAATCGGTCCAGTACATTTTGAGCCAATTCGTTACAAACATACATACAAATCTTTCCACTTTATAATATTAAGTATAAGAAAAATAATACTGCTTGATTTGTCTTTCTATAAACTGCTGTCATTCTAAAATATAAACCCATAATACACCCGAGTATTAAATAAACCTATTACTTCAACACACGGTAAGCAAGCATGGCAATCATAATCAATGCTAAATAAATGACTAGCTTCAGCCCGCGATTTCGTCCGCATGAAATTTCACCCTCCCCCCATTCACCCTCTTAGGAGTGGAATTTCGAAAAACCCTTTCTTAGTGAATACCTACTCTTCACAAAGAAGACCCCCTCCAAATTTTATGTCTCTAGGACCAGCGGTTTAGGCTGTGCGTTGATATATCAGTCAGTCAGGACTTTGAATTTTATATACGAGACTTACATGATTTTATTTCTGTAACTAGATTTGTACAAACACTTTCACACATTGAGCTATATAACTAGAGAAGCAAACCTCAATAAAATGTGTCAAAAAAGTGTAACCACTTTATAAACGCGACGACGTAGCTTTGAAACCACTAAACATTTAAAAGTAAACATATATCTGTCTCACTTACACACATCGTAAGAATAATACCGTCGCTTAGATTAGACAAAGACCGCAATATAAACATGCAATGACGGGATGGGGTTGCCTACCCATGCGAAATTTTACCCAACATTTTAAGCCATAAAAAGCGTTTTAGGTTCTTCTTCTTCAATCGGTCCCTCATTACTGAGGATCGTGGTCACTGGACCCTTTTAAACGGACAATCTGCCTCCATCTACCCCGGTCCAAAGTTGCCATCACCACCTGCTGAAAATTGCTTGAGGACGTAGCTTCCTTTACTTGGTCGGACCATCGTGTTGGCGACCGGCCTCGTCCTCTCTTTCCTTCGGTATTGCCAACAATTACCAGCTTTTCAAGGTTGCTATCTCCCCTTCGCATTATGTGGCCGAAATAGGTCAGAATACGCTGTAGGCATATTGTAGACAATCGGGTCTTGACATCAAGTTGGGAAAGGATAGACACATTTGTGCGTTTGGCTGTCCATGGTATTCGGAGCATCCGCCTCCAACACCACATTTCGAATATAATATAATATATATAATTTTTTTTTTTTTAATATAATATTTTTTTTATTTAACAAAAAGATTGTACAAAAATAACTTAAAAACTAGTAAGCAATTATAAATACAATACAAAATAGGAGCATCTGCAACCGAACTAGGTGAAACCTGTATCTCGGCATGCAGCGCCAAACCTCTCAGTGTGTTATTTGCGTAAGAAATTAAGCTAACAAGTACAACTTTAAATAGATTAAAGAACAACAAGTAAAATAAAATAAAGTAAACTAAGCTAAAAACTAAATGAATTGGTGTGTATGTGTGGAGAGCGGTAAGTGATCGTGTGAGGGGCGGTGAGTGTTAGGATGTGTGAGCACGTGTGGTGATGTATGGAATGAAAGTAAAAAGAAGAGCAAAAAAATACCTTAAAAGTTGCACAAAGGACCCTGTCTACTCTGGAACGATCAATAGTCTTTCTGTCTCATCATAAGTTAAGGTCAATAAATACTCCTTCGCCCTGTCTTTGCAACGAAACCTATTAAGAGGGTAAATATCTAGAATAGAGTTAATTTTATTATAGACACATGGACCCAAAAATACAAAAAATCTTCTAATAAAAGACGTTTTAGGTTTATGTTGACGAATACACACTAATTGTTTCCTACGCCTATGGTTAAGGTTGGGGTCATATGTCAATTCTTGATGTTGCTTCAGAATTATAGTTAGTAGGAAGAGCTGTCTAACAGTAAGTACTTCGCAGTATTTATATAGCAACGTAGTGGAAAATAGTCGCGGTTTATAAGTGCAAATCTTTAGAATTGTGCGTTGAGCGATCTCAATAGGTTTAATAACTGTTTTGGGAGCTCCTCCCCAGGATGAAATGCAATATGTTAATACTGACTGGCACAAGGCAAAGTAGATTTGTTTTAATAACCGCGCATCAACTACGTGACGCAGCTTCTTAAACACATAAATAAGCTTTCTGACTCGCGCGCTGAGTAATTTTATGTGGTCTTTGAAGCTGAGGTTACCGTCGAAGAGGATACCTAAGTATTTTATTGTATTCACACGTTCTATTGGCTTACAAGTGCAGTGTATATCTAGGGAACATTGGTGAGGGACTATATTGTAATTGCTCACTGTTTGCGTTGAACGGCGAATACTGAAAGTCATGTATTTCGTTTTATCAATATTTAAGGTTAAAAGATGAAGTTTGAGCCATTGGTTTACTACATTAAACCCAATTTGAGCAGCATTAAAAGCCTCATCCCAGGTATTCGCAGAGAAAAGAAGAGCTGTGTCATCAGCGTATGATATGATGTCGCCTCTGGGAATGTTGATACTAGTAAGATCATTAATATAAATGAGAAACAGAGTAGGGCCTAAAATGCTGCCCTGGGGAATGCCAAAAGATACCGGAAGATCAGCGCTTACATGACTCCCCACTCGAACACACTGCGTCCGCCCAGTTAAATAGCTCTCAAAAAGTTGGAGTTGAGTTCCTCTCACACCAAGCTTTTCTAATTTGGTAATTAAGATGGGAATAGAAATGGTGTCGAAAGCTTTTTTAAGGTCAAGGAAGATAGAAAAGCATTTGCGCCCTCTGTCCAGGTTGGTACTAACAAATTTGGTTAAGCAATAAACAGCATCATCGGTAGATCTATTTGCTCTAAAGCCAAACTGATTGTCAGCAAGCAAATTATTTTTTTCCAGGTATTTTGTGAGTCTATTGTTAATTAACTTTTCCAGTAGTTTTGAGATAGCGGGTAGTATAGAGATTGGACGATAATTGGAGACCTCATTTTTATCACCACCTTTAAAAATTGGACGGACTTCGGAGCTTTTCAACTGGGAAGGGAACAGACCTGTATGGAGGCATTGATTAAAAATGAAAGTAAGCGGCGGGACAAGAAATTGAATATGTCTTTTCAAAAATTTATTTGATATGTTATCGCGGCCTACCGTGCATTCCGTTTTTAGACCCATCACAAGGCGAGAGATCTCGTCTTCACTTGTATCCTCCAACACAAACGAGTTCAGTTGTGTGCTAGTATTTGAAAAATCCGTCAGTAGCGGTGAGGCAGTATCAATAGTCTTGTGTAGATTCAAGCAGTTTTCAGCTAAGGTCTTGCCTACGTTAACAAAATACTGATTAATAGATTCCAGTGATTTTTCGGGTGAGGAGCTTACTTTCAAGAGCTGATTCGTGTGACTAGAGACTTTATTCATGTTAGAGATTTCTTTAAGAACTTTCCAAAGCTTTTTTGGATCACTTTTTGTTTTTTCGACCTCCGATTTCTCATAACCATGTCTAACTTTCTTTAAAATTTCAGTACAAAAATTCCGGTATCGAATATATGTAACTCTCAGAGCGTCATTATCTGGTGAGGATTTTAGTTCGTAGTGTAGCCTGTCTCTATTTCTCATGCACCTCAATAACCCAGGAGTTACCCATGGTTAAATAATCCTTTTTCGCCTTGAATTTTTGACAACAACAGTGTTTTTATTTGTTGCGGCCTGTATTGAGCTGGTCAGGTAGTTGATAGAAAATTCAGGATCATTGGACTGAAATATAGGAGTTAGATCAATTTTTAGTATAGCTTGGGTTAAGGATTCCTCATTGATTACACTGTACGTAGTGTTTGTAAGAGTTCGTGGTAAATTAAGATCTAAACATACAAGCACGGGGTAATGATCCGTTAAAGTAGTTGTAGGAATCAAAGTATGGGAACGGTAAGAACTTCTTAGTAATACATGGTCAAGGCATGTTCCACTCACACTACGAGTAATTTCCGTATGTGCAGGTAGTAATCCGTGAGACGCTGTTAGAGTTAAATATTTCTCTCCATTTTGATCAATTTTCGAGTTGTTGATGGGAATATTAATGTCTCCTATTAACATCAAGATTTTGGATCCTTCTACTTGTAAAAGAGTTTCATGAAGAGAGTCTAGAAAAGGATCAACATTTTTATAAGAAGGAGAGCGGTATATAGAAACTATTGTCATCTGTTTGCCTAGTCGCGCTATAATACAGTTTCCCTCTTGAAAAGACGGTTCCTCAAACACCAGCTCAATATGATCTCTGTAATAAATAAGAACTCCGTCGTTTTGTTTTAAATTTTTTAAAGTAGAGAACGATTGGAATCCTGTTAGAGTAGGAGTTACACTTGATTTCAATGCATCTATCCTCTGTCTTTCTCTTGCTCGGATTGTCCACGTCTCAACTCCATAGAGGAAAATCGGGAAGACTAATGCTCTGACCAAACGGGCTTTAGTTTTATAACTTATAGCACGATTCTTCCAGATCTTCTGGAGGCGTGTCATAACATCTTTAGCCATGGCTATCCGTCGTTTTATTTCTGGGACGCAGCTGCCTTCATTATTAATATTAGAGCCCAGATAAATGAAACTGTCCACAGTATCGATGCCTTGGATGTTATCGACGCCTGATAGCTTTCCCGCACGATCTATCACCATGAGCTTGGTTTTCTGTCTATTTATAGCAAGCCCTAATTTGCCACTTTCCACCTCCAATCTATGCAGTATCTCCTTCATATCGTCAAATGTTGTAGCAAGGAGAACGGTGTCGTCAGCGTAACGCAGATTGGCAATTCGCTTTCCACCAACAGCAAACCCCTTTTCCCAGCCCTCGAGAGTTTTCCTAATAATATACTCTCCATATACATTGAAGAGCAGAGGTGAGAGGATGCATCCCTGTCTAACGCCTTTCTTGATGGAGAACACATTTGAACAGTCGGTGTCTATTTTGACGAAAGAGTGGTTGTTGATGTATAGGCATCGGATTAAATCAATAAGATGTTGAGGAGTACCCATGTCTTTTAAAACCTCCCACAGCTTATTCCACTGCACACAATCAAAGGCTTTGGTGTAATCAATGAAACACAACAACACAGGGCTGTTAAATTCCCGGCTCTTTTCTATGATTTGGCGAACGTTCAGTATTTGTTCCCGCGTGCCTTTGCCTTTAACAAAACCTGCTTGTTCTTCTGAAATTTGTGGATTGAGAAAGTGTTTCAGCCTGCTGTTTATGATGTACAGGAGTATCTTACTGATATGTGGAATAAGTGCCAGGGTCCTGAGTTGCTGCAGTCTTTCGTAGAGCCCTTTTTATGAAGTGGAACAAACACGGACTCTCTCCACTCTTCAGGCCATATTCTGGTCTTCCAGATGGAATTGCATATGTTTAGAATCTGCTTCACACCTTTGGAATCTAGGTTTTTAAGTAACTCAGCGGGTATTCCATCTTTACCCGGTGATTTTCTATCCTTTAGACATCCTAAGGCATGTTCGACCTCTGACTGCAGAATTTCAGGTTCTTGCGGTGATACTCGTAAAGTGTTTGTCTGAGCGCTGCTAGTGATAGGTTGTCCGGTGTCATAAAGTGTTGTGCAGTATTGTTTCCAGCGCTCCAGAACCTGATTTTTTTCAGTGAGTATGTTACCTGCTTCATCTGCGATTGTGCAGGTTCTCGTATTACTAGATTTAGTCAGCTCTTTGACCTTACGGAAAAGGTCTCTAGTCTCATGTTTCGCCGAATTCTGTTCAAGATCAGCACAGACGTTGTTGATGTGTTGGTCATAGTCTTTGCGGCATCTTTTCTGGACCTCTGTGCTGAGTTGGTCGTATAACCTTCTATTACCTTGTAAGGTTAGACCTTTTCCCTTCAACTCCCGTCTACGTAGAATTAGGTCAGCTGTTTCCGTAGATATAAAGGGTTTCATGGTAGGTTTTGGCAGCATGTTCTCTCTGGCAGTTTGCACAATGATTTTCTGTAAAGCCTTCCAAGTGACGTCCGGGTCTATGGCGTCATTTAAAGTACATTCAGGTACTTTGTGTTCAATTGCTTTTCTGAAGGCTTGTAGGTCAACGTGGCGCATATTCAGTGTACGTTCTTGCTTGTGGAGTCTCCTCAACCGCAGTCGAACTGTGGTGACTAAAAGTTGGTTTTAGGTTAAGTTAAATTATTTTTTAAATATTTGAATTATGTATTTCTTATTGAATATGTAATAGAAGTTTATAAATAATGGAAAATAATTAAGACATTTTCTTTTTGAATATTTTTGGAACGAAGTTCCTTATCGCGCGTTGTGAAAGGGGGCTAGACGGAAAAAATTCTTACGAAAAGTTGTCACGACACTTTTTGCTATAGTAAGCTATTGCAAGCTGTGCGGCGTCGCATGTTTCTCTGTCTGTCTCTCTCTCTCTTATAGAAAGCAAGCCAGATATTTTCATTTCTATTTTTCATTTATTTTTTTATTATTATTTATTATTATTTTTTTTTTATTAATCGAAAGGAACTTCGTTCCATCCGGGTGTCCCTTGACACCTCTCAAGTTTTTTCTTTATTATTAATGAAATTGAATGATTTAGTAGGTAGCCAGTCAGTCTCTTTTCTCAGCAATCGGATTATTTCCACACATTTTTCACGGCGTGCTGCATCTTTAGGCACCCTGCTACGTTGTTATTATTAAAAAATATTTAAAATCACTTATTCCATAAATTAAAAACTCCCACTAATGTGGGAAACTAAAACTAAGTTTTTAGTAGTAACACTGAACCTAATTTACAAAATTTTACATTTTAATGCGTTTTTACGTTGATATGAACACAGAGACAATTTACGTGTGGAAAGTAATTCCGGTTAATTTATTATGTTTTTGTGATCTTGAATCGCACTCTTTCGCGATATTTTTTGTCGCATGTCACTCGGTTGACTTCGGTTGGCGTCACACAGAGCACTGAACTGACGTTAGCTACGCTGATGGCTGTGGCCATCAGCCTAGTGGCAACGCCTTGGTGCGGTAATTGCTAATCTAGTTTAACATATATATCAATGCTTTCACACGTCAGTTCAGCGTCTCCTATCCGAAAGAAGAAGAAAGGCCGAAACAAACTCAGAGGTCACAGTCTCTTTTAAAGTCCAGACATAATCTTGATCAGATAGTGTGAAGAGCATGTGTAGATTGGTGTATAAAACTAGTCTTTTGAGGAAAGGACCACACAGATTGAATCAATGCTTTCTCTATACAAAAACAGAGGGCCTAGTGCGATTTTTACAAATACTCAATCGCGGTGACGGTGACTATAGTCGAAAACCCAACCATGCCACAATATGATAAAGAAATTTAATGCGATTGAATAAGTATGAAAACTCACACTAAGGCCACAGGCGTTTGCCTTGCGGTAGAAACTACAGGCAAATAATAGTTCTTCAGACCGAACTTCGGCCATAACAACCAATCTCGGCGGAGACTTTCGGCACGGGAGATACGAGTTGTTAGTAGTTACGATTATAGTTCACAAAATCTTTTTGCCCTATTGTTGTATAGTAATTTTATTCTAGGTGAATCGTTTTCACATATAATTATTTACCATATAATATAATAATGTTAATTTTTTTTTTTTTTCATTCATTATTATAGAGTTTATTTGACTAACTATTTACACTAGAAACTAAATTAAAAGACTAAATTACTATACAAATAAATACAAAAAAAAAAAAAAAAACCAAAGGACACTTAGGCGTCGAAGTACTCGTCCGCATCGCTGTCATCCGGAAAAGTGCCCAGAAGACTGGCAGCATTGCCACGTTGAATGGCAATGCTAATTCTTTGACCAAAGAAAGACCCAGCCCTCTGGTCACGTGAAGTGTCGATGTTCACAAATGTGTGCGCAGACACAAGTGCACTCTTTCTTCTCTGACTCTCGTATTCCAATGGGACGGCAATCCGACACAACCGCGAACCGGAGAGAGATCAAGCGCAGGACCAACGGTTTACGTGTTTTCCGAAGCACGGGTGTATCACACCAACAGGCAGATATAATTATGATTAATAATATTACTATAATTATTTTTATAATTAATATCATTATTTTTATTATATTAATTATAAATTTATTAAAATAATTATAACTAACATAATTATTATTAGATTGCATATAAATACTTTCGTACTGCTTTTTACAAGTGCAGCCTGTGAGCTAGATATACGCAAACTCAAACTCAAACTCAAAGCATTTATTTCAATTAAACCATTTACAGGCACTTTTGAATTGTCAAGAAGTCGGTCAGTCAGGAAAAAATGAAGCTAGTTGCCCATTCCAAAGCGTAGTAGGTACCTATGGAGAAGAACGGGCAAGAAACTCCATGGACACTCTTTTTAAATAATATTTTTACAAAATTATTAGTTACATCATATGTTGAATTTATAATATGTGAGAACGATGTAAAAAATAAATAAAAATCAAGTACGCGTTAAAAGTGTCCAGAGTACAGCAAATAGTAACAAAATAACAATCCAAAAATAAAATAATTAAAAATAAGCCGTGGCAGCTAAAAGATGACCAGCCCCAACTGACGGCGCCCGTTCACGAACATGACGCATGGATCAGCACCATCCAGCTCAACCATTTTGTAGGGAACCGAATGATCCAACACACACGCCACCGTCAGCGAGACACTTGAGCGAGCATGACATACTATCAGCCGCCAGGGCACATTCTAGTCAATGAAAAACATATTACCCGGTAAATGGTAGCTCAATAGTACAGAGGCCAGCACATCAAGCTTCCCCAATCTGTCAGATTTTCCCAATTGAATACGAACCTTATTCCTTTGTGCTAAAGTTGAAAATCTATCAAAGAAATTTGACAGATTGGGGTAGGTTGACCTGCTGCCGTCTGTACATAGAACTCACATCTGTGCTATGCAGTTATACAATACAAAGGAAATTGAGTTTATACAATGCAAAGATAGTCTTACAATCTTCAGCAGCTCCAACAGTATTTTCAGGTGTTAATCAATTACTTGTGGTTGTGGAGCAGGACCAGCATTGAGCCAGGCATTTTTATCAGCGATGTAATCTCCTAACTTAGAATATGCCTGCCTACATAGTGTGCGTTTTATACATGACTTGAATTTTGTCTCATTCAGTTGAAGAATGTGGGGAGGTATTTTATTATAACATTTTAAACAGTACCCCATAAAAGATGAGTCTACTTTTGCTAGTCTGAAACCTGGTTGAACTAATAGGTCCCTATTTCTAGTACTATAATTATGTCTTTCACCTCTTTTGCTAAAAAGATGTAAATTTTTCCTTACATACATGATGTTTTCGTAGATATATTGACAAGGCACCGTCATGATGTTAATATCCTTAAACAGTTCCCTTAGAGAATCGCGCTTGCGGAGATTATATATGGCTCTGATGGCTCTTTTCTGCAGAATAAAAATAGAATCGATGTCTGCAGCCCGTCCCCAAAGTAAAATACCGTAAGACATGATACTATGAAAGTAACTAAAATATACTAGTCTCGCGGTACCTACATCAGTAAATTGACGGATTTTTCTGACAGCATAAGCTGCCGAACTGAGCCGTCCTGCAAGAGATGTTAAATGCGGACCCCATTGTAGCCTTGAGTCGAGCGTGATCCCTAGGAAAACTGTTTTTTCGACGAATTCAAGTTTCTCCTGATTCAATATTATCTCACAATCACTACCCTTGACATTTGGTAAAGAAAATCTTATGCACTTAGTTTTTTTCCCATTTAATACTAAATTATTAGCAGTGAACCAATTTTGGACCTGCAGTAGGGCGTTATTTACGTCGTCAAAATTTGTAGCACGTCTATTTACCTTAAAAATTAAGGAAGTGTCATCAGCAAATAACACCATTTGTGGTTGATTTTTTAATAAATGGAGTAGATCATTAATATACACTAAAAAGAGGAAAGGACCCAATATCGAGCCTTGTGGCACACCCATTTTTACTGTTAAACCAAGTGAATTGACACCATTTATTTGAACTTGCTGTTGTCTATCATTTAAATAAGAACTAACTAAACTGAGCGCAAGTTTTCCAAGTCCGTAATGTTCAAGTTTCAAAAGCAAGGTTTCGTGATCGACGCAATCAAATGCCTTGGAGAGGTCACAAAAAATTCCTATGGCGTCTTGCGACTCTTCCCATGTGATAAAAATGTGTTTTAATAAGGTTACACCGGCGTCGGTCGTACAACGTCCTTTGGTGAAACCATACTGTTGATCGTGAAGGATTTTATTCGTGTTAAAATGATTGAGCATTTGATTAAGCATTATCTTTTCAAACACCTTGCTGAACACCGGTAACACGGATACGGGTCTATAATTGTTAGTGTCTTTACTGTCCCCAGATTTGTAAAGTGGTATTACCTTACTGTATTTCATTAAATCGGGGAAGACTCCTTGATCCACACACGAATTAAATACTAAGGCTAAATAAGGCGCAATAGTCTCAATTATGGAGGTACAGACTTTAATGGACATTCCCCAAAGATCTTCGGTCAATTTGATCTTTATTTGCTTAAAATCTTTTATTACTGTTACGGGGTTAATATGCCTAAAGTTAAATTCAATCGGGCAGGCTGAAACATTCGCCGTTACTAAATTAAAAGCGAGCGAGGGCGAGGAATTTAAGGTTTCAGTTGTTTTGAGTGGGATACTAGTAAAGAAATTTACAAATTCTTGAGCAACATCTTTGTAATCGCAAATGAGACCACGTGACGTCTGTAGGGTGTCATCAGAATTATGCTTTTTGTTCCTGTTTGTTTCATTATTGATAATTTTCCAAACCGTCTTTATTTTATTGTCTGCTGATTTAACCTTATTGCTAATGTATAAGGCTTTAGCAGCCTTACAAGCGTTCTTAAATGTTCTAGAGTAAGTAGCAACATACTTATTAAAAGTTTCCGTGTTGATATAAGGCTTAAGGCCATACAGCTCGAAAAGTCTTTCCCTACTTTTCCTAAGTCCTTTAGTTGCCCAGTCACAAAATAAAAACTTAGGTTCTTTTTACTTAATTTACAAACTAAAGTGCTATTGAATTTATTTAAATTAGCAGATGTTATTGGTCTGGATTGGATCTGCACTTTTTGAATTGGCATGTTGGACTCAAAAGTTACAGTTTGACCGCTGTGATCAGAAGGGAGATAATTAACAATGGCTTTATCTAAATAATAATAATAATAATAATAATAATAATAATAATAATAATAATCTTTATTACATAAGAACGTGGTTACAAATTGTGTGAAGTCCCTGACACTTGTGCTAGGTGGTTAACCTGTGTTACAAGAGCCAGTGCCCTCTCCCAGGAGAAAAAAACTATTAGTAACTTATGCAATAAGACCAACAAGCAAAAAAAAAATAAAAAATAGTAATAATAATAAAGAGACTAACAATTTAAGTTTATTTATGTTATAAATGCCTGTGATGGTGATTGTGTGTTTGCGTGTAGTGTGCGTATGAGTGTTTGTATGCGTGTGTGTGTGAAAGGGGAGGGTGTGTGCGGGTGTGTGTGTGAGGGTGTGTGTGTGTGTGATTGTAATTTGAATTAAATATTCAGGAAAGGTTGATTGGGATCACGAGTATGGGGTGAGGTTGAGTACCTCTCATTGGGTATAATTGGTTTTATGAAAGAGTTATAATAATTTGCTCTGTTTCGTCATAATTGAGGGACAGTAGCCATGACTTAAGGCTCTGCTTGACATTATGCAGGGTAAGTTTATAAATTGATAGTTTCTTGTTAATTTTGTTATACATTTGCGAGCTTTGGGCACAATAGTGTCGTCGGGCAAGCGCAGAACGACACTGAACAGATCCACAGATAGGAAAGCCAATCCGCCGATTGGATAGATGTATATCTAGTGGCATCGTGGAATGTCGACGCAAGACAGTGCGGAGGACATAGAGTTTTCTCACCGTGAGTACTTGGGCTTCAGAGTACAACAGGGCTGTGGGGTAATCCCTTTTACGGAAATACATGACTTTGAGGACAGCCCGCTGAGCTCGCTCCACCCTAAGCATCACGGTTTTGAAAGTCCCCCCCCACACCGGGATGCAATACATAATAATCGACTCACACAGGGAGCGATATACAAGTGAAGCTGTTGCAATGTCAGCCGAATGTCTGAGCTCTTTAAATAAATAAATAAGTTTACGAAGCCGGGTGCACAGAGTATCCGTATGAACACGCCAATCTAGCTTCTCGTCGATGTGAACACCTAAATATTTAATGTTTGAGACCATAGCAAGGCAACTGCAGTTGCATGGTGAGATATCACGACAAATATGCGCTGTTATTTTGGTTGAATCCATTGGTGGATTACCTGAATTTGGTGGTTTAAACTGAATTACTTTAGTCTTCGAAATATTGAGTGTCAGGAGGTTAACAGAAAGCCAGTCCATAACAGTTCGCAAGGTGAGTTCAGTTCTATATTTAGCTTTGTCCCAGGACTGATCATATATCAAAAGTGCCGTGTCGTCGGCGTAAGTAAAAATGTCACAATTAATTAGGGGTAATTGACAGAGGTCATTTATATATATTTGAAACAGTGTGGGTCCCAAGATACTTCCTTGAGGTATACCGTAGCTGATAAACTCTTCGTCACTAAAAACGGAGTTGATTTTAAATAGTCGCAGCAACAAAAAACATTATCGATACACGTTGAAGTAGTCGTAGTTATTCGAGTTGGTTCTTTAAACACATTTGACAAATTGAATGATTTAAACAAATTTAGAAATCTACTGGTATTTAAGTTATTTTCTAAAATATTAATATTGAAATCACCACAGATAATTACTGACTTATTACCAGTTGCAAGTTTTGCCAAAACATCTTCCATTAGGTACTGACTCAAATATACAATAATTTTGATAATTTGGGGGTCTGTAAACGCACTCTATAAAATGCTTATCTAGCTCAACACAAGACAGTTCAATGCTATGTTCAACCGATAGTTCAACTATGTCATTACGAGGTTTGAATTTAATACAACTTTTCATTAGGATTAGTGAACCACCACGCAGCATTGATTTTCGATTAAAACAACTGGCCACACTATAATTGTCATAGTTAATTAGCATTTCAGAATCTTTTAGCCAATGCTCTGTTAGACAAATAATGTCAAACATTGTTTTTTCTAAAAACAACTCAATCTACAATTGTTTGGAAGAAAAACCTTGAATATTTTGATGAAATAATTTCAAGGATTTCTGCTTAGCCCCTTTACTACAGTTCACTGTTTTAGTGCTAGAAAATACCTTTTTGTTATTAAGTGTAACTAAACTGCTAGTGGTACCTTCTGTTGTCTTACTAACTAGTTTAAAATATTTGAGCTAACCACCTTAACATTAGTACTATTACTAATTGTGGTGCTAATTATGGATGACTTCGACATACTAATTATGTCTGGGTTAATATTAAGTGCTAATAGCCTAGCTATTTGACGTCTAAAACTAATGGGCAGATACACAGTATCCCTAGTCGACCTTAGCTTATCAACAAAAATGTTGGTATCAAAAAATATTAATTTGTCACTATAGTGACTAACTATGAAATGCATGTAATTATTTAACATGACTGTGAATGTAGTGGTTTTCTCTGTTTGACAAGTGCTCAAAATACGGAAAAGCACACAAAATTATTTTCTTACAATTTAACTTCAATAGGTTGGTGACACTATCAGAGATATCATCTTTTTTGACATTCAAACTATTACCTATAAATACAGTAATAATGGCATTGGGATCATATTCATTCCTAGTTATTGAAGACATTATTTGTTTGTAGGAAGTCTCAGGCATGCAAAAGTTTTGAGAGGAATGACTCAGGTTGTTGCTAAGTAATTTACCTAACCCTTTTCCAAAACTATCAGAAAACATAATGGAGGAGTAACAAACTTTACTTCTACAAGGGAGAGAAATAGCTTCTGTCTGAACTACTTGTTCCATATCTGGTGTTTCTTGATGTGGAGTAGAGACCTGAGCACTTCCTGACTGGGACGGGTCCTCCGTTGCCTCAGTCTGGAGAGTGCCAAGATTGGATTTCCTTTGCAATGAACAATGAGGGCTGCTGAGAGTCAGCGGGTCCACTTTACCTGCATTGGAGTTGCACATGTCCACTAACTCATTTGCTGCTAGGATATGCTCCTGAATTTGTTTTTCAGACCGCACATACTTAGTATAAAGTGAATGTATTGACTCTTCTAGTACCTGGATTTCAGACTGTAGCCGTTGAGTGTCAATCTCATAAATGTTCTTACTGTCTTCTAATTTAATTTGATAGTTTTTAAATTTATTTATAAGAAAAACACGTTCTTTTCTTAGTTTAATATTAATAGAACTGTGTTTTTGTTGATTCCTAAATTTATTGCATTTATTTATGATTTTGTTTAGTCTTGCATATTTTTTAATTTTATTTTGACTTACTTTATAACTACTATTATTATGTTTCAAAATGGAATCTTCAGTAAGGTCTATTGTTATGAGCGATGTTGAATGAGGTTTGCAATTTGTGTTTAATAATTCAACAAACAAGTTATTGGATTCCTCCTTAGCCTGAGTACATTCTTTTTGTTTCTGTAATTTATTAATTCGATCATTTGCATGAATTAATTCCTCTTCTAGGTCCCTAACCTTACATAAAGCCTCCTCATATATATTACTGCAGTTGTTGAAACCATCCGTGACCACCCGCAGTTTGTCCCGTTCATCAACAACATCCAGGTATTGTTGATGTAGGTCTACTAGCTCCTGTTTTAAGCAAGTATTTTTCAAAACGACCTTCTCAATTTCCTTCTCACTATCATCTATTTCCTGTAACAGCTGCTGACATTTGCTGTTTGAAGCCTTAAGATCTTCAATGGTCGTTCGCAATTTAAGCTCCAACTCCTGAGTAGCAGCCTTACGGGTTATCACAGGCATGGTTTCAGGAATTAGTACTGAAAGTAGAATTAAAGGAACGGTGAGAACTAATAAGACAGACAAACAAAAAGAGGAAAGCTAGAAATGAAAGGAAAAATGGGAGAACTTAGTGTTGCTATAGGTATAGAGAAATGAGGTAGGCTACTGAATCTAACCGAAATGCAACTAGATTGATAAAATAGATTGAATAAATTGCAAAATTACATTGATTTCATTGTCTTAAAGTTTTACTTTTCCTTAGGTGGGTAGGCTGTCTAGAATAAAAAAGTTTTTTTTTTTAATTCTTAGTTTTACGTACAGATCTTGTTGAGTATTTTAATATTTTACCTACTATGGATCAAACATATTACGAAAAATATTCACTAAGTACTTTAGTTTCGTTAACCTATAGAAATATATGTAGGTGCAAATCCATCAAGAAAAGTGATTCTAGGACACAATGAAGGCGTATTACAGAGTACAAGATACGACTATGTGGATATTAAATAATAAAAGTAACAATACTCCCCGTTTAAATCCGTGGGACGAACAGCTGTTCGTAACTTCGTAATAGGTTACCGGTAACGGTGGGCAACCAAACACTGCATTTAGCTATGAATATCTTCAGGAAAACAATAATCCTGAGTATTTATGCACTTATTTTACATTTAGTTACATTAAATCACCTTAATTACACTTAAAAATAATTAAAACGAATTTTAAAATAAGGAACAAAATTTTGACATGTTACTCAGGCAGTGTTGCCAGCAAAGATCGTACAGCCCACTCCGCGTTCAATATAACAATGCGTTGATACTGGTTGGGCTGCCCCGTTTCTTAGTGCGTCAGGGATGTTCGCAGATGCACATGTAGTTGCCTATGGCATTAAGTCCGCCTCTGTACATGTATGTGCTTGAAGTATTAAATAAATAAATGTAGATTGCTTTTACGCAACAATGCGTAAAAGGTGCGCTTCCTTGGTGCGCAGGGTGTGGGGCGGTTCCAAAAGTGTCTCAAGCGTGGTTGCGAGTCGCCTGGACTGTGTAGACGTGAGTCACTGTTGTGCCGTCTCACATGGGATGTCGCAACGGTGACCAACCAAGTTTTACTAAAAATCTTGTCAAAATTAAAATATTCTATTTCACGTAAACCTACAACGGCACTTAAATGCAACGTCAGAAGCTAGGTGCACGGTTCCAATTGGTCGTTTCCTATGGAGAAGAACCGGCAAGAAACTCCACGGTTACTCTTTTAAAAATAATTGGCTTTTACAATGTTTTCTAATTCCAGTAGGTAGGTATGGGAGGACAGCGTAGGCCTGTCAACAAGTACTTGATAAAATAAAAAATGGTCTACAAATCAAAACAAGAATATAAATTGTTGAGTCATGGTTACTTTAATTAAGAAATTCCATTATTATTATTATTAAGTGTGTACGTCGGTAGATAGCTAATCATTTAAGACATTTATCGTTTTATCACTCCTAGATAATTTTATCGTGGCTCGACGATCACTCAGTGCTTTTGTACCTAAGCAAATTCCTTTAAATTTACAATACAATTGATAACTTAGTGAGAAATAATAATACACTGTATTTGTAATAAGTTTAGTTACCAAGGAAATATAAAAAAAAATAAAAATATAAGGAAATATATAATAAGGTATTATAAAAAATAAATAAGGAAATATAATATAATAAGGTATTTTTTACTTGACTTGTTACAGTGCGGCCCACTTGTCAGTTTCATACAGACGAATACGTGTTTTGCGAATTTGATCTTTATTATCCATGGAAGACCTACTTCAATGATATAGACTAACAGAATTAGAAAACTAGGTAAATACACACACACACCCCCACACTACACACACGCATGCATTCAATACACACCCTCACACTACACTTATATACCACACCTCTAACATACAAACCTTCGCGCTAATAGGCGAATTAGCGTATTAGTTACTAAATTAATATCTTGTCACAACAAAATTCTTCTATACGTGTCCCTATTTAAGTTCTTTGCTATGTTATACCTGATTGCGTGGGGTGAGGACCTGGTGATCTGTAATACAGGTTTATACCTATAATAGACCCAGCTCCGCACATATACTTGACTGAAACTGTTTTTGTTATGCTAGCTAATTTTTATCGTATGTCTTGTTTTGTGGGAGAAATAAATATATTATTATTATTATTATCTACTGGAATTCCGCACCGTGTCAGGAACGCATTCTTTTGACATCCGGACTGTAGCACGGTATTTCGCCTAGAACATGCTAGGTGGACAAAATTCAAGTTTTCATTTCCAGGAAATCTTAATTGCATAACACAATCAACACCCCCAAACTCCAAATTCCGAGAAAAAGTTGTTTTTCAAATACTTAACTGATGAGTCATAGAGTCCAGAAGTCAGGTAATGAGTTTAATGCAAGCGTTCCGGCAATCAGTTGCAATTTAGCGACACATTTGTGCACATCTCATAGTGGTTTATAGTGATATTGTGAAAGTTTTTTGTGATGGATATTAATACTGAGGGTATGTACTATTACTTAATATATTATTTTTATCAGAATCTATTTAAATGAATTTTTAGCATTTTTTTAACTTGATGCATAAATTTTAGCGTAATTTTTTTCATAAAGAAAACTTAGAACGTTCAGGAAATACATTGATTCGCCTCTATTCGGGCTAGTTTTTAGATATATTGTAGGTATAACTGTGTAGTTTGTAAAATTACACATATTGTTCAGCACACTTCAGTACAACATATTTTTTTCTTTTTTTTTCAGAACACGTTTACTCTATTTCAAGGGTAGCCTTTTTTGAAGAGTGGTTGAAACACGCAAAGAATGATAAACGGTCGCGTATTTATGACTATCTTTCTTCAAAATTTCACTTTGGTGACATTACTGAAAACAGCCAAAGAGAAATAAAGCTGAAAATATCTAACTTTTCTACTAAGATTGGAGCCAAATGGTTGGCTTCGGGAAAATCGAAGGAGCGTTTTTTAATAACAAATAAGACATGGCTGGATGAAGGAGACATACAGTTTACTGTGAGTTCTTTAGCCCCACAACCTTCGACATCGATTGAGGCTGTGACATCTGCAGGAAGACCTCGCAAAGATTTTGAGGAAACGTCGTTTAAGACGAAGAAACGTCGAGTCGTGGATCTCGTAGAATCTCGAAGTGCCAGTGAATTAGTGACTGCTGCCGAAATTGCTATGCGTTCAGCAGGGCAAAGAAAAGTTGCCCATGTGATTAGAGACATTAGTGAGAGCCCAGATAATATTATTAAGTCAAAAAATACCAGTTGTGATCCTAGGCAGTTAAGTAGTGACGAAGCCTTAGCATACTATATAGATTCTAAGTCAACAACACATGCTTACAAACAAACTAGGAAGTGGTCCATAATGGCAGGACATAATGTGTTTCCGTCATATTTTAGTGTAGTAAAATCCAAACAGGCCTGTTACCCTGCAGAGGAGCACATTGCTATAACAGAAACTCGTGCTGAAATAAATTTGCAAGCCTTATTAAATAAAACAGCGGAACGTCTAGTATTAGCACAGAATCAAGTTATCAGCAGTGTCCTCCCAACAAGTTCAACGTTTACACTTGTTAGTAAATGGGGATGTGATGGAAGTTCTGGGCACAGCACATACAAACAGAAATTTGAGAACACTGAAGATACGGACGAATTTCTTTTCGTATTTTCTTTCGTTCCCCTTAAGTTATATGATGGGTCCAAAATTATTTGGCAAAATCCTCGGTCTTCATCAACTATGTATTGTCGCCCAATCAAATTTATATTTGCTAAGGAAACGAACGACTTCACGTTAGCGGAGACAAATAGATTGTTGGAAGAAATTAATGCTCTTCTTCCAACACTTATCAACTTTGGTGATTCTCAAATCTCTGTGAAACACGAACTTCTTCTGACAATGACAGACGGAAAGGTATGTAACGCCTTAACGGAAACTCGTTCATCTCAAAAGTGTTTCATCTGTGGTGCCACCCCCAAGACGATGAACGATGACCCCGCGAAGTTTAACAGCAATCAGGAACATTTTGGCTTTGGTTTATCTACACTTCATGCTTGGATTCGTTGCTTTGAATGCCTTTTACATATCAGCTATAAGTTGAATATTAAGAAATGGCAGGCTAGAAGCGACGAAGATAAAGCTGATATCAAGGTTCGTTCCGAAGAAATCAAGTTGAAATTCAAGAACGAAATGGGACTCATTGTAGATAAACCAAAGCCAGGATTTGGTTCTTCCAATGATGGAAACACAGCCCGTCGCTTTTTTAAGAATGCTGAGATGAGCGCTCAAATCACAGGGTTGGATGTTACTATTATCAAACAATTTGATGTTATTTTGAGGACATTGTCTTCTGGGTTCGAAATAAACTTAGTTGAATTTAATAAATTTTGTCTTGAAACTAGAAGACATTACCTTAGTCTCTATTCGTGGTACTATATGCCTGCTACTGTACATAAAATATTAGTACACAGTACTGAGGTCATCAAAGCGGCATTGCTTCCAATTGGGCAGCTTTCCGAAGAGGCTCAAGAAGCACGTAACAAAGATTGCCGCAGATTTAGGGAGTACAACACAAGTGCTCACGTGTTGCCACGAATAGAGACTTGCTGTCCATGTTAATAATAACATCTGACCCTTTGATTAATAGCCTTCGTGAGATTCCCCAAAAAAAGCCGGAAAAAATATGTGCAGAGGTATTAAACTTAATTGTAAGCCCGACCATAGTAGCATCAAGACCCGAAACGTCATCATATTGTCGCACATTGCCGCAAAATGATGACGATTCACCAGAAGATTTTGATGATGATTCTGATGATTAGGTTTAGGTTAAGTTAATTTGAATTGTAGGTATTTATTTATTTAATGCAATTTTGTTGTTTGTTTATTATTTTAAATAAAATTTTCTGTTTAGATATATTTTGTTTGTTTTTTATTACAAAATCATACCAAAAACTATTAATAATGCCTCAATATGACTACTTATATATAAAAGCATCGTTAAATATCATAAAATAATATTGTCCACCTAGCATGTTCTACGCGGTACACTGTGTGTAGTACTGAATTTTTAGATGTCTGGCCTTCTTACAAGTCCATTGAAGGTTCTTTGTTGACAACAATTATTATTAAAAATAAAGAACAAACATTATCATTGTTTACTTTAAAAGAAAAATATAGTAATCATAGACCTCATCCATCGCTTTCCATCACGCGTGATCGAGATTAAAAGCAGGCCCATTCAGCAATAAAAAAAAGCTATTGTAAACTAGTCTTATAAAAATGTTTTACTTCGCAAAATACTATTTCGTTTAGTCTAGCAGTGTTTCTGACGTCCACTAATGAATTTCATTTTCACGTTACTATACAGGGTTATTGGAAAAACAGCAGCAACCTCTTAAGAGGTCATTGTACTCTTCATTATGACCAACTTTTACTATGGGACCAAACCTGAAATCGCGAAATATAAATCAGCTGTTCCCTACATTTATCTTCGTCTATCTCGTCAAAATGTAGGGAACAGCAGATTTTTTTTTTCGCGATTTCATGTTTGGTCCCATAGTAAAAGTTGTTTGGTAGAGGTTGCTGGTGTTTTTCAAATAACCCTGTATAACAACTTTGTGCTAACAGAACTAATTTTAGGTATACTGAAGCTCAATCGTTACATAGTTTTCGAAAATTACAACAAAGGGATTAGGGGGTTGCGACACTCACAGGATTGACATCAGGCGCGGATCTAGGTTTTCGCTCAAGGGGGGGCAAATGTTTCTTACTGGGAGGACGGGGTTCGGGGGGACGGGGTGAATGTCTCAAGCCATGAAGGCCCTTTAAAAAACACTATCGGCACCTATTTTCTGTAAACTCAATAAGTTGCCCCCCTTTTAGGGGACGATTACGATTTTTTTTTATTGAATTATGTGCTAGCTCTTGACCTCGATCTCGCCTGGCCGAAACTCGACTTATATATCTTAGTAATAAACTGTATACAAAGTAAAAATACAGGTTATAAAGCTATGTTTTATGTCCAATTTAGAGTGATATAGTCAATTTGGTCGAAACCTGGGGGGGGGGGACCGTATCCGCGCCTGATTGACGTCGAATCAATGCCTAGATACACGTAGATCTCGTAGGTATGCTCACGATGATATACGATCAAGATTTGTAGAACACATTTAACTACAATCGATTATATTATTGTATATCTGTTTACTAAGCTAACGTTTAGATCGATTTGGTGTGACTACATATTGATGTAATCACACCAAATCGATCTAAACGTCGATCGATCGCACCGTTGATCAATACTATTGAGTATTATTGATCGATGTTGTACCTACGTGTGGGTGTTATCACACCCCCGAGCGGTTACGTCAAAAGTATAATACCGTCACTGATTCATTTGATAAGCTTATGGCTCATGTTCTGGCTGTAATTCTTTCAGAAGGACTCTCACATGAAGTGCTAATATATTGAAGCTGAAGAGTTTGTATGTTTGAACGCACTAATCTCTGTAACTACCAGTCGGATTATTTTTTTTTTGTACTTGACAGCCCAATTGTTAAGAAAGGCTATAGGCTACTTAATATTACGCTAGGAGCTGATCACAAACAAAAGAAAGTCTGCAAGAACGCTAAACGAAAACGAAGTAGTAGCGCGGGCAGGCGATGCGATGCGACGGGGTGGGATGATGATGATGATGATGATGCACTTAGATGATGCACTTAGACTCTCATTTGGTCCGTTGTGCGTGGGGATACAGGCTAAGAGAGCCAGCCTAGCTCCGCCCAAAAGCACAGAATCTTCCTGGGAGCTTCACAGGCGCGGAGCGAGGGGGTGGGTGGGGGGAACAAGAAATTTCACGCGGACGAAGTCGCGGGCAGAAGCTAATACATAATATTGTTCATAATGACTATAAACAAATAATATTATCGCATTACAGCACTAATTATAAACGTATTTCAGCGCTTAATCACTGATAAATTATAATCTGTTTACTATATTATTTACTCTTGTGGAGCAAACAAGTGCTTGAGTCCAATCAAACAGTTAATGTACTGAGTGTACTAACAGGTGCAACTTTTTAATTATACATTTATTTAATGTTTATTAATTGACCTGCTTAGCCAAGCGACTTTTTCCGAGTGAAATTCGCATTGCATTTCATTTTCGGTTAGCGTTCATTTTCTTTTCTTCGTTTACTTTTTGCTCGGCTCTTAAGGATCCTAGCGTGATGTTAAATAGCCTTCGTAGTGAATTGGGCTATCAAATACAAAAAGATTTTTTCAAATCCGACCAGTAGTTATAGAGATTAGCGCGTTCAAACAAACAAACTCTTCAGCTTCATTACCAGTATAAAGATGGATAGATATACCCGGAAGGGGTCTTATTGTAGGATACCAGAGTAAGCTGCAATTGCTATTAGGTTTCATCACCATCACAAGCATTCACTCTTGAGCATTCATTTTCATTCGTTCTCGAATATTCGTTATCGAGCATAATTTCTCGAGCATTCGTTCGCGAGTATACGTTCTCGAGTATTCGTTCACAAATACATTCTAAAGTAAGATCTTCTTTTGTTATTATGTTCCATTGAACATCGTTTGTTCGAATGGCTGTTCGAATGACTGTCATAATGTTCTTAAGTTATTGAGTTTTTTGATAAAAAATAACATTTGTAAACTTGCCTACCTATTTTCTTAAAATACTATTGCATATCCGATTTGGGTAGATTGTTGAAACAAAAAATGTAATGTATAAGAACTTAATGTACACAGTTATGCAATAAATATATCTTTATCTTTATGATTAGCTCGTAATGGGCAAAGTTTGCGGTAGGATCGCACCTCCAGCTGTTATTTTCTATGTAATTTGACAGTTTGAAATTTGCAGATGGATGCATTTATTGCTATTGATAACGTTAGCTCATGTAGTTCAGAGGGGCAATTCTCGTAATTTTAAGAAAGTTCACATTCTTATCTCATCTCAATCTGTCAGAAATGCCACTAATTTCTCTACACTTTCTTTCTTTTTGGACATGATTTTGACATTGAGATGAGTCGAGACATCGAATTGAGATGAGAATGCGACTAGATTTTGAACTTTTAGGTACGAGAATTAGCCTTCTACGTGCCACCTACGCTATTAGCATATAATATTACGTAATACGAGTATTATAAAACAAATCGTAATCTTATCTGAACCTACCAAATATATCCTAAATGATACTTAAGTAGTAACCTGTCTAAAACTATTCGTGTATACGTAGGTACTTCAAAAAACTTAATGTAAAGTTTAAATGTAAACAAAATATCGAGTAGTTTAGATTATTCAACTGGGTATTGTTGACTATCAATAAGTAGGTACTTGAATAATTTGAAGTGTATCATGGGACAAGGGCATGAAGATGGTGATGATGAGCTTGAAATCTAATGATGAAGTGGCAGAATTGAGCAAATGAAAAGTGAAAAATGAGAAATTTTTTTCGAAACCAAAAAAAAAAACACTACAAAGTGAAAACATAACTTTAATTTCGGAAGTCGGTGTCGTTGGTTCTCGCATTTTTGTATTTTTTTAAAATCTAATTTCGAGGGGCTCGTGGCTAAGTAAAAAAAGTTGCTCGGGTCGATCGATCAGGTTACGCTTACCGCGGTCGGTCCATGGATGGGTGGCCACCTTTACATATCGGGACCCCTCCGTGTCTCGGAAAGTATGTTAGGCCGTTGCTCCCGGCTGTCATTTTTGGGTCTTTGACAGTCGTTACGGGTGGTCAGAAGCCCGAAAGTCTGACAACCAGTCTTACTAAAGGGTATAGTGTTACCCAGTAATTGGGTTGTGGAGGTCAGATAGGCAGCCGCTCTACGTAAAATGCTGGTATTCAGCTGCATCCGGTTAGACTGGAAGCCGACCCCAACATAGTTGGGAAAAGATAGGCATGTTGACACGTTTTCATTCAAAATGGAAATGATGGTTCTCGAAAGAGTTCTCATACAGTCTCACTTTTTAAAAAATCCACAGCAGTGCTCTCACTATATGAAATGGATGCTTTTAGTGGAATCGCATTTGTATAAAAAAACATTGCTTTCACTTCGCATAGGCCTCCCATGAATGAAATATGGGAGATTTTTCGCAACATTGAATAGGTCTTTTAAAATGTTTTTTTTTTACATATTCATAAGTGCTTGTGCTTGTAAAGGCAAGTTTGAATTAATTTTTAAAAGTTTTTTTTTGTAGAATGAGAGACCGCTCCGAAAATAAATTTTTAATGGATTAAGTAACCAGTAGTAGGTAGTAGTATTTTTGGGATGCATGAAGAAGCTTCTTCGTGTAGCGCAGTATGTCCCGCCAGTTACTCACAGAACTGGCGTATCTATCTTGGACAATCACACCCAACACCTTATTTGACTGGCTAATTCTTCCCTTGCTGTAGTAGGGCTAACGAACGCCAGGTTTGCGACCACCCTCCCACCGGAGTCCGGCGTCAAGCAGCCTGCTGTGTTTCGTCGATGCCTGGAAGTTCCAGTGCCTTAGGCATCTTCTGGGCACGCTCATTCCATCATAGACCTCATCCATCGCTTTCCATAAGGCGTGAACGAGGTCAGAAGCGGGCGCATTCAGCAATAAAAAAAGTAGGCATAGTGGGTTGAGTTCGAACAGAAAAAAGGTGTTTTTAAAATTGTGTCATCATCATCAATCTCAGCCTTGTTCCACCCACTGATGATAGGTCTTGGTTCTTTTGTGCCATGCTTCCCTGGTCTGTGCGAGTCTCATCCAGGTTTTTCCCACGATCATTTGTAGGTCGGTCCGCCCATCTAGCTGCTGATCTGCGAACATTGTATCATCATTTCAGTCTATAGACGTTTACTGCTGCAATTTAGGGCTCTCCCAAGCACCGTCACTTTAACCGGTTCTAAGCTTCCCGCATCCAGCGGATTCCTGCGGCCTACCCAAGGTCATCGGTCAACCTTGTTGGAGGTTTTGCGAATTTTTATCCTAATCATATATTATTTTTAATTATAGGCTATACGCGGCCCTTCATAAAATGTGGAGAAAGCGGGTACTTGATGCCGGGAGCCTTCAAGAAACACGCGGAAGCCATATACAACATGCAAGTGCGACCTGACGACGTGTGGGTCATCACATTCCCTAGATCTGGTGAGTACAAGGTTTCTTTATCATTATATATTTAACTTAAGGTTACTATATATGGTGCTATATATGGTGCTGTATATGGTGCTATACATGGTCTGTTCAATCTCCGGATACGATGGCTGTTACAACCCATAGCATATCATGTTCCCACTACTGAAACACAGGCTTCCTCTTGGTGAGAGGGAGTGGGCATCACACCATGTCTTCTAATTTTTGGTTATAAAATATTCCTCACGCTGTTTTCCTTCACCGTTTTGAGAGCAGTGATGATTTAATAATTTACACAAAGTAAAAGCCCTGTCTGGGTTCGAACCAACGATGTACAACTTGTATGTCACGGCCGTTACCACTGGGCATTCGGTCAGGTTCCTCTCTCTGGAGCCCTGACCACCGGTAGCTTGGACCCTGTTCCCGATACCGGTGGGCTAATATTTTATAATGTTTTTATATTCTAATATATAATTTATATGTATTTAATGAAATAAAAACAAAGGAAATGAAAATAATAAACCAAAAATCCAATAATTGTCAAAATAGTGAACAAAAGCGAGCTCTGAATAAACCCAAAAACTATGCAGCTAATGAAACCAAAAGCTTTTATTTTAGCCGTCAAATAGAATGGTCAGATCAAACGTCAGATAAAAAAAAATGCTACAAAACCATTTCAGTAACAAACTCCTGTTTGTTACTGAAATGTTTTTGTAGCATTTTTTTTTATTTTGTGGCTTCTGTTATCACGGTAAAGTCAATCCATCTGATGAATGACGTACGTAACCATGGCACATTTTACTGATATTGGTTATGTAACGTGAACGTTTTTTTTTCCGAAATATATCGTGACTCAGCGTTTATTTGTATTTTTAGGCGTGTGAGTCACTTGATAATGGAAAGTACTTTAATTTAGAAGGACATGAAAATCGATATATAAAAATTCTAAACCAAAAGTATTTTTTTTTAAATGAAACCGAGAATCATCACTTGATGAACGTCAAAATTACAAAAGGCGGCACCCCAAAACGCTCGCCTTTCACCACTTCCCAGTTCTTTAGCTGGGAAGTAGAAGCGGCGCAACAAACTCCCCAATAGCACAGCTGTCTGAAGAAGAACTTGATTCTATACAATAGTATGCACGAAAGTTGGCTAAGATTCATTAAATTGAATAAGTGGCCCCCTTTTAATCTGTAGGTGCTAACATGTAGGCAATAAAGTTCAGTAGCTATTACAAAGGTTAGGTTTTTATAGATCGTCTCACTCAATTTAATGATATTTCTCATCAGGCATAAGAATTCGGTCAGAAAATCGTTAGAAAAGCTGAATATAACTTCAGGTGGCAGTGGAGCATATTGTGATCATAGGGATCGTGGTACCTATACAAAACAAAGGGCTCTTTATTGGTGCGGCAGTCGTACTGCGCACGGAAGGTTGCTTTGTCCTGTCCTGCCGATGCTATCGTGCGCGTGCAGTACCGGCGTTGTACTGCGCGCGAAACGTGTCAATTGTATGGAAAAAACAAACGTCCGTGCGCAGTACGACTGCAGCAGCGCTCGCAGTGCCGTTGCAGTAGACCAAACCCTTAAATTGACCCCGAATAGCATCATCCCTTTTTTGCAACACGATAGTGACTTAAATACTTTATTATATGGGCCTAGAGTGTAGTTCTGAGCTGACTGAAAAACAATACCTAATCATCTGCAGATTCAAATTATGATTTACCTTCTGGTCTTAAGAGAGCAGTGGTGGCCCAGTGTAACGGTCCCGACTTAGAAGTTGTACAGAGGCTAGCACATCAAGCTACCTCAATCTGTCAAATTTTCCCAATTGAATATGAACCTTATTCCCTTGCAATAAAGTTGAAAATCTTTAAAGAAATCTGACAGATTGGGGTAGCTTGATGTGCTGGCCTCTCTACGTCGTAGGTTCGAACCCAGGCAGGTGCTGTACTTTGTGTAATTTATTTTATCACCGCTGCTCCCAAAAACGGTGAAGGAAAATATCGTGAGGAAACCGGCATGTCCTAGAACCAAAATTTAGAAGACTTGTGACATCCACCGCACTGGGCCCGCGAGGTGGATTACGCCCATTACATTGCACAGAGAGGAGGCTTATGTGGCAACAATGGGAACGTTCTAAGCTGATTATGCTTAATGAGTTCTAACTTCGTTTTGCAGGCACAACATGGGTTCAAGAATTAGTATGGCTAGCAGAAAACGACTTGGACTATATAACGGCCAAAGAAACACCCCTGTTTAAAAGGTTCCCCATGCTTGAGTGAGTACCTATTAGTTACATAAGTTATCTTTTGAATGCTATTAATGTCTTTTTATAACCAGAATACGACTTCTAATAGGTAGGATGAATTGGTTCTATTTGGTGTATTCCTCGAAACGCACCAACTTTGAAACGCAGCAAAAGCACCTATTCCTCGAAAAAAATATTAATAAAAATAAAAATATTATTATTTTATTCTTCGACATGCATCTAGGATATAGGATGACACATAGAGAAGAGCATGAAGGATTCGTAATAAATGATATCGATAGACGTTTATCAAGAAACTAACTATCGAAATCATCAACTATCGAATCAATCATCAGAATGATTATCAAAAAAAAAATAAGTACATCTTTCTAATGTCTTTCTAGTGTCTATTATACAGGGTTATTGGAAAAAAATTAACAACCTCTTAAGAGGTCATTGTACTCAGCATTATGAGCAACTTTTACTATGAGACCAAACCTGAAATGGCGAAAAAAAAATCAGCTGTTCCCTACATTTATGTTCGCATAACTCGTCAAAATGTAGGGAACAGCTGATTTTTTTTCGCGATTGCTGCATTGGTCCCTTAGTAAAAGTTGTTCATAATGATAAGTACAATCGCCCATTTCGATTTGTCGCATGTTTTCAATTTCACCCTGTATTTGTTCACCATGATATTCTATGTAATTATGTAATTAATGCGTAATGTTTTTTCAAATTCTAGCATTCCTTTGATAACAATCTTTGAACGGTATTTAGTAACGGTATATATATATATATAACATAATTATCATACGACGCATAAAGTATTTTTATGGCCTACGAATTAGTTGGATTTATATCGAGTAAGATAATTAAATATCTTTTATAAAAAAAATATGTTAGTTAGATTATAGATTTGAAAAGACCAAGTCACTTCATACATCAATAATGATAATAATTAGGTATGCACTATCAATAGTTAATTTTCATAATATTTATCGATTTTATAAGTCATTTGTTTTTGAAGAAAAAGCGAATTTGATTACAGCCTTGATCAGTGCTAACTCGATACAAAATTACCACACTAAGGAATAAGGCTAAACTAGAATGATTCATAAGGGTCTAAACAGACGGACTGCATTTCAGCTGCAACATCGCAGTTTGGATGCAGTTGATTTAACTGTTTCGAAACATAGTTATGTCAACTGCATCAAAACTGCGATGTTGCAGCTGGCATACAGTTCAAATGCAGTCCGTCTGTTTAAACCATCACCCAGGCGTGCTACTTACTTGTTCTGGTCGGCATTATTCGGCACGATTCGGCACAGTCAGGCAACTGGAACAACTTTTACAATGGGACCAACACTGAAAACGTGAAAATAAAATCAGCTGTTCCCTACATTTCATGTTCGCATAACTCGTCAAAATGCAGGGAACAACTGACTTTTTTTTTCGCGAGTTCAGTTTTGGTCCCATAGTAAAAGTTGTTCATAATGATGAGTACAATGACCCTTTAAAAGGAAAACGGTATTTAAAATTTCACCTTATATATAATTAATATTATAAATGTGAAAGTTTGGATGTTTGTTACTCTATCACCCGTAAACCATTGAACGGATTTGTATGAAATTTCGCGCAAAGATAGTTTATAACCAGGATTAACACATAGAATCGGGATAAAAATGTATTTTATCCCGATATTCCCATGGAATCGAAACTAACGCGGGTGAAACCGCGGGGCGCTGCTAGTGTTGTATAACTGAACACGTGTCATGAACTCTTTGACCACTATAAAATACTGACCAATTTTTTTTCTCTTTATAGAACTACACCTATTCTCCCAGAAGTAGCTCATGAACTGATCAAAATGAACTTCTTCAATCTTGCAAACTTCCAAGGTCTAGACAAGGCAGTGAGGGAACACAGTTGGAAGACAATAGAAAAGGCACCTTCACCTCGGTTTATTAAGACTCATCTTCCTTTGTCGATGCTGCCTCCGAGCCTGCTATCGACTGCCAAGGTGCTGTATGTGGCAAGAGATCCCAGGGATGTGGCGGTCTCGATCTATTACTTACATAAGATGACCACGAAGAAACTGTTGAGAGCGAATTTCACTCACTTTTGGGAAGCCTTTAGAAGAGATTTGTGTAAGTATTGATTTTTTTCTCTGGCTTACATAACATAACATTGAAATTGAAATTGTTTGTTTGTTTATTGAAATAATTGATTTACATAAATATTTACAAATTAGGGCCTTAAAACTAGAGGTAGGTAACAAATAATTGGATTCTACCTGAACTAGGAATAAATCTGTATCTCAGGTATCTCACTCAAGCGCTTATACGTAAGTATTATATCTAAAATTTCTACAAATAGTAAATACCTAATTTATCTACTTTAATTATGGCTATATTTAAATTGATCAAAATAGTAATTATGCAACTTTTTACATCATCGTAAGACATTCATTTTACAACCGTATTCTATTACTTATGATTTTCGCAATGTTATATTTTTAATAAGGTCGCGTTTACTTTGTCATACAGAAAACTTTGCCGTGTCAGCAAAATGTTAAGATTGCATGTTTAGGTACTTATAAGTAATATAAATTGTAAAAACTAAAAACAAACATTAATTTTACGTACTTATTATAACTAGTAAAAGACGAAATACGAATAATTATATAACATTAAGTAAAAGTAAAAAAGGCTTATAGAGAAACATTGGTGGTCTTATGCGACGTCATTATAATCTATAGAATTAATGTATCTTGTCTCAGCTATTTTCTTTGCGGGGCATTCTTGGTCGCCTGTTTTGTGGTCGCTCGGTTTTTTAAAACGCAAGCATGTTGTACAATGTGACGGTTCAGCATGTTTAGTGCACTCATTCACCTGATGACCCTGTTCCCCACAATGTCCACACGTATAGGCAGCCTCCCGACAAGTCTTTGCAGCATGTCCATACTGTTGACATTTAAAGCACCTGGTCACAAGTGTGAAGTCTCTCACTGGGCAGGAAGTCCAATTAATGAACACTCGAGTTTGATTTATGAGCGCCTTTCTTATGTTAGCAGTAACTTCAAGAATAAAGTTGCACGTAGGTCCCTCTTTTTTACCTGACTTGTGACTTAAATTTATAGAGGTCAAAAAAGAGTCACGGGACAAACGAGGCAGCTTCTCGGCTACATTCTGCTCATAGATGCAATCATAAACTTCTTGATGACTTAAAACGGTCGGCACTCCTATAACCACAATTCTTGGTCTTCTCTTATGGGGTTCTTCCACTTTCAGGCCAGAACTACTTAGCTGGGATGATTTCTTAAGTTTTTCTATGTCGTCTTTGGTCTCCGTGCTGATTATAACGCCTCCGTTTTTTGTTTTGCGCAGTCCTCTAACGTGCAATTTCATTTGTTCAGGGCATATAATTTTTTGGACAAGAGATTTAGTGTCCTCACTAGATTTTAATTTATCCGCTGGATAAATTGCAATAGAACTGACGTTATTGGGGCGCAAGTAATTATTTCTATTGGTTTTTACCATGTCAGCGAACGAAACATTTTCTGCCATCGTTGGTTTTGTGCAGTTTTCTTGAATGGTTTTCTTGATATTTTCGAGGCAATCTGTGAGGTCACCTTTTTCTCTCAACACTAATTTAGAGTTTTGTATTTCTTGGGCCTTTAGCTTCAAGTCCTGGTAGTAAACCGCCATTTGTGAAACGCCATGTCCAACCTTGCGCGATAGGGAATTGATCCTCAGCTTTTGCTCGGAGTTCAGCTTTCCTTCCTGAGCAATAGTACAGACTTCATTCAGACATGATTCAATTGAGATCAACCAGTTACTAATGTCTCTGGTGTCCACTGCTTGAATTTTTTCTTCAGCTGCATGGTAAGGTATTTGAGATTTGCTGGCAGGGCTGCCTGGTGGTGGGATCTTCCGAGGGCTGTTTTCACTATTTGACATACTTAAGTCTTAAATGTTTCTCATAATTAAATGTTATTCACTAAAGTAAATCACTAACTTAGCAGAAAAATGCGTGATTCGTTTTCTAGGTCACAGATCACTTGGAAATATTTTAACGACATATGATAAATAATTATGCTTATAAAATTATACACACGTCTGCTCTACATGAGTGTCTGCAGAGCAATAAAAAAAAAATAACATATGGCCTGTATTCCCTGAAGGGTTAGACAGAAACCACATTTCACCAGTTAAGTCAGGCCAGGCGCACTCCGCATAGGTATGAAGCTACAAGTACGCGGCGGGTTTGACTTGCCGGGCCAATTCAGTGGGCTGCCGTCCGCGCGCCGCCCGGGTTACACGTTAGTTATGATACTCACTCACGCGCCGCGTGGCGTCGTCAGTTCGTCGCTTAGGATAAAATGAAGGCAAAAGCTTATTGGAACAATGCAGCAATACAAATTCGGCTGCTTAAATAATAACAAGGATCCGAACCTCACGCACTTTATGGTGTCGTACCAAGAGTCGCTATTCCTTTTAATGATTTTGCGGAGTGAATCTCCTGTATTTGTACTATTATGTATTCTGTGACATTACATGAAAGTGAAAAAACTGTAGATAGCCTACTCATAAATACAATAAAAAGGTATGTACCGTATTTTTTACCCTATGTGCAGATCAAATTGTTAAAGAGCTGTTACGAGTTGGTTACTGGAATTGGATTATGCAGAGACTGAAATAATACTAAGTGTCTTGAAAGAATTTAATTCCCGGAAATATTCATCTACGCAAATTAATCCTAGTTCGCGTTTGGCCTTGTGGAACCTTGTTAAACACTCACTTCGCATATGATCATCTCTTCCTATATTTAACTATTCCCCTCTCAATACTTAGAGCTTACACAATACTGTGTACGTAAATGCAATTTTATATTTTAAATTTTAAGGGTGTGAGCCTGGAGTTCTGTCATACAGGTCCCGAGCCCAGTATAGACTCCAGCTCTCACAAAGGTTTGAATCTGATGTAACTTAAGAGCTATGTACCAAATTGTACCTTTTTGAGAGAAATAAAATATTATTATTATTTTATTTTTCTTTCCGGGAAGCCCTAGTGGGTACTCGGTCAAGCGGGGTAGGGGACGAGAAAGGACACAAAGTAATAACAACTCTCAAGCGCCGCGATTAAGTGCAATTTAGATTGCGTGTTGGCGGCGAAGTAATTTTGTTGGCTATTATGAAAGCGGCTTTCTTCAAGATCAAAGGAGTGCGTCTTCTGTACCTACGTTAGTGCTATTAGTTATTTTGTGGTTATGTTTAGTCCCATGTAAAAGGGGGCTGCCCTATCGTAGCCCCCTATTACTGCCAATACATAATAACACCAACAAGGGGAGGCTTGTGGCTAAGTAATAACAGCCGCGCGGCTCGACCAATCAGGTTAAGCTACGCTTGCCACGGTTGGTCCGTGGATGGGTGACCATCTTTACATACCAAGAACCCTCCGTATCTCGGAAAGCACGTTAAGCCGTTGGTTCCGGCTGTTATTCGTGGATCTTTGACAGTCGTTAAGTGTCGTCGGAAGCCCGAAAATCTGACAACCAGTCTTACCAAGGGGTATGGTATTATCCAGTAACTGGGTTGTGGAGGTCGGATAGACAGTCACTCCATGTAAAATACCTGCATTCAGCTGCATCCGTTTAGACTGGAAGCCGACCCCAACATAGTTGGGAAAAGGCTATGCAGATGATGATGGCTATAGATACAGGGCTACAGGTTTCGTCGACCTAGATCCTTTAAGAGGTGGTAGTTTCCATCATTCCTGTCTGATTTGACTATGAAACATCGCACCCTAAACTTAACCGTTTTATTTATTTATTTATTTAATACTTTAAGCACATAAATGTACAGAGGCGGACTTAATGCCATAGGCATTTTCTACCAGTCAACCTTTGGGTGATGCAGAGACAAACAGTGGTAGGTGCAATCATGAAAATTGAGGAATAAATATTTTAAATATAAAGATACGCATGAACCTATTAAAACTATGAATATAATATATACCTAGTTACATATATATATATATATATATATATAAGCACAAATAAATATATATAAATACATGAATATACATACTAAAAATAAATTAAACAAACAATGAGAAAATATTACCGTTGTGATGATACTGCCAGCTTCAAGATTTGAAGTTTTTTTTTGCAATTTTATTGTAGAGAATAATAAGGCAACTTATCTACTACACAAAAAGTGGCAAACACAAATTAGACGCAAAACACAAAAAAATATAGGTCAAATAGACAAAAAAAATAACATTTTTTTAAACTTCATAGTCCAATATCTAGAAAATAGAATACGGTGTTTCATAGTCAAATCAATCAGGAATGATGGAAACTACAACCTCTTAAAGGATGTAGGTGGACTTAACCTGTAGCCCTGTATAACATCAACCGGGCTCAAATTCCAGGCAAAAAACCCATTAACATTTTTTATTAACCTTTTTCCGACCCGGGAATCGAACCGAGGACCTTACGCTTAGCAATAGTACTTACCACTATTAGACCAAGGAGACCATCATTTGACCAATCAATCTTTCTCTGGCTCGTCAGTTGATATGATTTGTTGTTGATAGTTTATATCTCTTATGTGTTACAATTGTTTCCAGTACCGTGGACCCCGATAGTGGCGCACACAAACGAAGCCTACACAAAGAGGCATCATCCAAACCTTCACTTTATGTTCTATGAAGATATGAAAAAGGTATTTACTGTACCATAAATAATATACATTACCCCCTTACTAATAAACGTTGTATAGTGTCTGTATAGTTACACAACGCTTTTAGATTGTTATTTTGTAAATGTGAGGACTTTGTAAGCCCTGTAGACTTTAGATCTGTAGACCATTTTTTATTTTATCAAGTACTTGTTGACAGGCCTACGCTGTCCTCTACTGTAATTTTAAAACATTGTAAAAGCCAATTATTTTTAAAAGAGTAACCGTGGAGTTTCTTGCCGGTTCTTCTCCATAGGAAGCGACCAAATGGAACTGTGCATCTAGCTTCTGACGTTTCATAAGTAGGTTTATGTGAAATAAAATATTTTGATATTGATTTTACTTCTTCTGTCTAAAGTCAAATTACTAACGACTGAAACAGAGAGACTGAAATTGTTGTGTAACTATTCATCTGATATAATACGTTTATTAGTAAGTGGGTTATAATACGCCCTTATTCCTTTGTCCCATGAAAAAAAGGGGGGCCCTTTTTGCTATTAAACTATTTGCCATTAACATCATCTTTAAGCCTAAACAAAGGCTATGCACCTTATTTTTAATCTATGGAAAAAATGGTGTCTATCTTAGAGTCTCTTCACAGTTAGGTATTCGGACGTAGATACGCAAAAAGGATCCAACCCACAACATGACCGAAAATGAGTTAGCTATACCAAACTAGTCGTCAGTGTCTATAATTTTTGATTAGCAAAAACAATCCAAGTAAAATAAGAATTTTTAATGTCAAAATATTCGTATTTTACTTGGATTGTTTTTGCTAATTGAAAATATAGACCTTGACGAGCAGTTTCTCATTTTCGGTCATGTTGTGGGTTGGATCCTTTTTGCTTATCTATGTCCATTTTACCTCGTGAGTTTGGATCACTGTCAAAATCACAGTGATCTTTATTGCCGTAACTGACTGTAGTTTGAAGCATATTAATTAACCTTTCATGTAAGGATATAGAAGTAAGTTTTTTCCTACACTTTACTTCTCATAAATATTAACAAAAATCTTTAATTTCAGGATCTGATAAAAGAAGTTAAGAGTGTGTGTAAGTTTCTGAACAAGGAGTATTCGGACGTTCAAGTCAAGCGGTTGGCAGAACACCTCAGCTTCGATAGTCTTCGGAAGAACAAGAATGTTAACAACAAAGTAGATGAAAACATTCAGTTTATTAGAAAAGGTGAGGTTTGTTTAGTATTAATATCATGCTTGTGCGCCTAGAAAACGTAGGCAGTAATCTATACTTAATATTATAAAGCTGAAGAGTTTGTTTGTTTGTTTGTTTGAACGCGCTAATCTCAGGAACTACTGGTCCGATTTGAAAAACTCTTTCAGTGTTAGATAGCCCATTCGTCGAGGAAGGCTATAGGCTATATATCATCACGCTAAAACCAATAGGAGCGGAGCACCAATGAAGAATGTTTCAAAATCGGGGGATTTTTTTCCTATTGAGAGCTTCCGCTGCGTGCGCTGCGTAAACGGTTAAAGTTTCGCAAAAATCATATATGACAGAATTGTTTCCCTTTAAAAGCTTTAAAAAAAAGTCCGCGACAGCATATGTCTATCTTTTAAGGTTATCTCACTATAACCTCTTTTATGCTGACCAAATTTGTTTTAAAATAATGCATTATTTGCGAAGGTGTTTTTATAAACATGGTATTAATCCTCATCCAAATAAATACGTTATTCATCACATGTATTTAATTTTGAACAAAATTGCCTCTGACATCATTTGATTTCAATGTATATCTTAGGAGCTATCATAGTTAAAATGCTATATACTAATAATAAAGCTGAAGAGTTTGTTTGTTCGAAACACGGTTTGTAAGCTCTAAATCTCTGGAAGTATTGGTCACATATATAAAAATATTTTTGCGTTTGATAGCCCAGTTCTTGAGGAAGGCTATATTCTATTAAATTTGACGCTAGGACCCTTAGGAGTTGAGCAAAAAGAAAAAAAGTCTGAAGTTTTCGCCAAGCGAAAACGAAGTAATAGCGCAGGCCGGCGACACGTTGCGACGGGGTGGATCGGGGAAACAAAAAAAATTTACGCGGACGAAGTCGCGGGCAGAAGCTAGTGAGTTATACGATTAAAAGAGCGAGCCTATAGTTATTCGTTATAATAAAGTCCTCCAGACCGTATTTCGGCCATGACGGCCAATATCAACGGAGACCCTTCGGCGCGGGAGATATTATAATGCACATAGCATGCGTGCAGACCCAGGTGCACTCCCTCTTCCCTCACTCTCATAGTCCGATGGGACGGCAATCCGACACGACCGGAGAGAGATCAGGCGCAGGACCAACGGCTTAACGTGCTTTCCGAGGTATCATACCGCCGACTTCCAAACTCCGGCTGTTACTAAGAAATTCCTAATGGAAAAACTCAATAACACTTTGCTTGACTCGGGGATTCGAACCCAGGACAGGTCGCTATAATACTCTCTTTCTCTCTCAATCAAAAATCTACTCAGCATATCGCAGTTCACTGCTAGACATAGGCCTCTCCCAGAACAACCACAACACCCTGACCTCCGCCTTCTGCATCAAGTCTGTCCCAGCCACCTTCTTAAGGTCATCGGTCCGCCTATCTGGGGGCGTCCTACGCTACGCTTGCCGATACGTGGTCGTGCAACTCCAAGTCTTGTCTGCTTCACCGACCATCGGTCCTTCGACAAACATGGCCAGCCTTGGTTTTTTTCCGGATAATCTCTGTCTACTCTCTAGTCTGTGTAACAGGTACTCTTTATTGAACACCATTACAAAAAAATATAATAAAATTTGACCCCGTTTTATTTTTTAGATAAACGCTAACGGTTAGAAATGTCCTTTGGGCTCCACATTCCCTAAATAGGACAAGCGAATACTTTGCCCGATCGAATCCTGGATCTCAACCGTAGTAGGGTTGGCGACCACAAGATTTAGGCTGTTCAAGACCTCGCTGAAAAAACAGCACCTTTAACCACTGTACCAATACCGATAGGAAAAAATTATTATGATTAGGTATGATTTTGAATCTCTGAATGACGGTTACCAAAAATAATCAATAAAACTCAAGTTTTTTACTTACTTAGAATATTTTATTCCGACATATCGTAGTGATATCAGTATTGATAAAACCGTGAGCAAGGTCTAGTTCAAAATATTGGCAAAATTGGCGTCAATATAACTATTGACAATTTATAGATTAATGTTATGCTTGAAAGAAGCATTTTTGAATGCCATTTAGTTTTGTTGACTGCCGTCATTTCTATGTTTGTTAAAAATGACAATGGTATCATGTGAATTGTATTTTTTTAAAATCATTATGTTAATAATGATAATTGTTATTAATTTCTAAATTGAATTATTTTTCTGGGTTTTTGAGCAAATTATCGGCGCTCTGTCCGTAGGTAGTATCAGATGGTATGAGCCCATTGATAATTAATTTATAACGAATTGCTTTTTTTAAGTATTCAGCTGCATCCGTTAGACTGGAAGCCGACCCCAACATAGTTGGGAAAAGGCTAGGCAGATGGTGAATTAATTGCTTTTTTATTCGCAGGGGAGGCTGGAGGTTGGCGAGCACATTTTGACGAGAAAATGCAGCTACAAGCCGAAGACTTCCTCATTGAACGATTGAGAGGTCTCCAACTGTCATATCCCTCATTCCCTTTATACGAATTTACCAGGTTATAATATTTATTAAAAAATGAGCCAGTGTTAAAAAACTTTGTCATTAATTAGATCGTTTTATGCGATGATTGTGAATATGTGTGTATGATTGGTCCAGTTTTTGTTGTAGAAACCGACATTAAGGTATTTTTCCAATTGAAAAGTTCTTAGTTTTTGAATTATTAATGAATGAAAAAATCATATTTTATTTAATAAAAATTTTGTAGTTAAAACATGTTCAAGATGTTAAATTCAATTAAAAATTGGTATTTTTTAAATGCTATGCTTATTTTTTTTTTTATAAAAAAAATATGATTTATTGCATTTTCAATCTCAAATAGCAGCCGGGCGGTTAATTTTAGACTTAGTAAAAAATGCTCGAGATGTTATTTCCCATAAGAAAATAGTACTTTTTTTCTCTGGCCGGTACTTTAATTTTTGGAATAAAATGTTCAACATTTGAATGATGTCCTTTAACACATCGCGCTGTCTCTGTCAAACTTTTGGAGTTGACAGAGACAGAAAGATGATTTAAATGCGCTTAGGTAGCCCTCGAAATTCAAATTTACTTACGTTTTTTGCAATTTGCTTCAAAATAATGTCATGATTTCATGAAATAGTCCTGTAGGTACGCAAAATACGCGCATTGACGTGGAGTTGCGGACACCAACCAGTGTTACCTATTACCTGTTCATATAATAGTTATTCAATAGGATTATATGAACTTACAGGACTGTATTGCTGATTTTAATGATTATAATTAAGTAAATACATGATTTTTACGCCTACGAATCATATTTTGTTCAACATACAACTTAACACTGACCTGCAAATTGCGCAAAAACGTAAGAAAATTTGAATAACCCTGGCACTTTTCCCTTAAATATATTTAGCGTTAAATGTATTTAGTGATTGGTGATGCAAACGGGCCCTAGTGTTTAAAAACTCATATTTTTATTTATTTCTCTTTATTTATATGATTAGATTAGTGTATTTATAGATGGCTTTTGTGATTTTAGATTTACGTAGGTAATTGTATTCTATTGGTTTGGAATCGAGTAAACTCCAACAAATTATTATTTACTCGCAGATAAAGCGAGAGAGAGAGACCACATAGATGACAAGATAAACATTTTGTAATATTGTTGGACAGTACCCTTTTGTAAAATATTGATTGATCTGTTCATAATCGTCTAAAGTAACAACAGCACCCTAATTGCGTAACATTCTTATCGATCACTTAATCTGACAATTTTAATAAACCATTGCTTCATAGGTTTGAAAAAAAATCGTCTGCTCGATAAAGTAAATAACGCAATGAATATGGATGAACTGTCAAAATTAAACCCATTGCGATCAAGTGTCATTTATGTGTGTTACGCAATTACCCGGATGTGGGTAATTTTTTTCGCATTTCATAGATAAGATATAGGTACTTACTTATCTATAAGTATTTAATTTTGTGGTATATTTTAAAGTAGATCAGACGAACCGTTCTTACCTCGCTCCGTTATTTACAAGTTTAGATTATTTTTATCAGAGGCTAGATAATGAATGAATAACGTACCAAGTGGTATTTTTGAAAGCAATGTGATTCCAGCTCTATAGAATGATTACTATTGACATTTTCAACTTCTGAATCGAATCGAATTTGTGACATAATAATGACAGTCCTCCAGACCATATTTCGGCCATGGCGGCCAATTTTAACGGCGAACAGCCTTCGGCGCGGGAGATATGATAGTACACAAGCGTGTGCGCAGACACAGATGCATTTTCTCTAAAACGGTTGTCACAGCTTTGGGAAAAACCATAAAGAGAGCCTATGATAGCGTAGATGACGATTTAACGAATGCGCTGGCCGCAAACTATCGTTTGTATATTTTTAACCGACTTCCAAAAAGGAGGAGGTTATATGTTCGACTTTATATTAAGAGCGCTTACGACGTACGGCATTTCATACAAACTTTCAAGTCCTTGTTTTTCGCAATGAATGGACCGATTTTAATGAAACTTCATACGCATAAGCATGATACAAAAGTTCATAAAGTTACTTAAGAATATTTTCGAAAAATAGTGCTACAGTCAAATTAGACCGATTTTAAATTTTCCGTAGAAACAGAGATTTCCTTAGGTTATCTTTTTTGAAATAAGACATTTCGAAAATGTTCTTTACTAATTTTTTTAGACCTTTGTATCCTATGCGCGAATGAAGTTTCATTCGAAAAACATGGGTCTGAAAGTTTGTATGAAATGCCGTACGTCGTAAACACTCTTAAAACCTGTTATTGTAGCCAAGTGTTTAAAATGTATCGCAAACTTTTGTCCACACATTTTTTTCATACATACAGTTTGGTGAAAATGTATTCACAGATTGGTTATTGGCTCGTTAGAAGCGCTAAAAGACTTAATTTCTTTATAATAGAATATTGTAAATAGTAATTTAACATAACATTATGTATATACTCTCCGAAGAGTAGGCAGATGTGTACCTATGAATGTTTTTTTTTAAATAAATTAATATTCATATTTATTACTTACATAACTTTTTGTTTGTTTTCTACATTTCCCTCTTAATACAGAAACCCTGAAATGTTCTATTGGCAAATTATTCCAACATTATCTTTAACAGAGTAATTCATGGTGATAAGCTGACAGTCTTTCCTCACCAAAAGTTACAAACGACTGTTACTACAAAGCAATTACAAAGTGAGTAGGTACGTAATTTTTTTAACTTCAAAACCACCTTCAGTGTAAACAACCCTTTTTTTTTTTTTGTGGATGGGAAATCATCCAATGACCCCTCCCGCTCTGGGTGGAGCAGAAGGGAGTGTCAGACTCTTACTGACTAAAACCCACCCGTGTTCCTTCCTTAGCCCTTTGTGTTCCGGGGTAGCGGTAACCCTTTCGGACAATCCCGCTGCCCCGGCAGGTTGGGTAAACAACCCTGAAGGTGTTTTTTAAGAGTACTCAGGTACAGTGCACTCACTAACTCGTGAGTCAATTTGATAGATCAAGAAAACTTTATTTTCAGTAAGCTTCTAAAAATGATAGGTTAATTTTTAGAAGCAAGAAACTAAATAAAATCCTGTAAAAAACAGTCGAGTCGAGCGGTGTCGTAGGACATCCGGTTGGTACGAAGTTCTTTTCGCTTTTTACCCGACTACGGTATGATTTTAACAATTTGTTCTCTCATAACTTCAAAAGTACTTATAATAATTTGACAAATAAGGTATAGTTAGAAGCGTCTTGACCGTTCGCTGGTTATAGGCTATGTGACATCATACTAAATTCAATATGGCGCCCTCTAGAAGAAATAAAGTAATGAATTTAAAAATAAATATTTTGGGATGGTGCCTTGTTGAGTATCTTAGGAAAGGGCTTAATTAGCACATTTCAAAAATATAAATATTACTAAAATAAGCACCAAAATAATTAAATAAAAATAAGTTTAAAAACTAAAACCCGACTACTGATAAGGATGAAACAAGAAAGTACCTTTCCGTGGTCGCATGCTACCATGGCTAATAAGTCTTGTATATTAAGTACAGCAGCATGCGAAGGTACTTTCTTGTTTCATCCTTTTCAATAGTCGGGTTTTAGTTTTTTTAAAGTTATGTTTTTGCACACCTTGGCGTATGAGAGCTAGACCGAAAATTGAGCAACATTTTGATCGTCACGAAACTTTTGTTACGTAACAGAATCATGTGTTTTTCGGTATAGTTTTCATTCGCCAAATTTGCAGAATATAAAGTGCGATTTGGAACTTCGTTCCAAAAATACTTTCTAAACAGCCCAAAATCATAACTTCATCTCTTACAACAAAGCAAAAACTCGCACAAGTTTATCATATACCGCCATTTATAGCTAGATTAATGCGAATGATTAACGTGGCGCAGTTTTATTATCCCGTCCGCCCTACAGAGTGCGCCGCCCGCCCTACGCAATATCAGTCTATTGTCTGCCCCGATAAATTAGGCGGAAGTACTTTGGGCCTGTGTTTAGCGCTTTATTAAGTATGTGGGATTATAGTCTTCCATGATTTTGCAGGTGTGATATTGTTCTGGAAAAGAGGCAATATCATAAAGGGTTAGACCGTTTGTCCACCGCCACCGTCAACGGGATGTCAACGAGAAACAAAATATTCGCACTGATCGTGACGTTGACGACGGTAGTTTGTTCACCGCGAACGAACTCGGTGGTTCAGTGTCATGATAGACAAAGTCAATGTTATGATATTATACAAAACAAAAGTCGGGTGAACGGCACCGGTGCGCGGGCAATGTGTGAACTAGATAAAACATGTTTTGTATTACCGGCACATCGGCTTATTAAGCCGATCGTCCACCGCCAGCTAAATTAAATTAGTTTGGCGGTGGACAATCGGCTTTACAGTCTCGGGCCTAGTTCTAGCGGTCGCGTTGAACGACTCAAAAATTTTGGGGGCCGCGATCCCGGCGCTTGGATAACGGTCGTACGGTGGACATGCAGCCAGGGGCCCAAGTCTGCTATTTTTATAAATTCGTGATTCCAACAAGATCCCATTGTCATTTTGCTAAAAGTTCGTAATCTGCTAAATTCATAATGGTCGATCATTGGTCGGTCAATGGTCTGAGAAAAACTATTTGTACTAAATTTCATGCTAGATTTCATTTAATATTATATTTTTACATATTACTTATTAGTTTGCAATCTGAAGTACACACATCAAAAGTGTCTAGGGATCAAGCATTTTTATGCGGATTTCTTGAGATTGAGATGTGGCTTTGTAATAAATTTCTGATTTTATAAATTTATATGGATCCTTTTTGGTGCATTTCATAATTTGAATCAGGAACTGTGAATCAAATTCGAGTAAAAGATGAAAATCAGCTGTCAATATTTTCCCTATAAAAACATACAACGCATTGAAGACATTATTAGTGCTACTGTTTCCCTACTACTGATTAAAACCAACGTTATTATGGAGCGGCGACGTCATTTAAGCAGGGAAGAAATGCTCAGAGCCGTGGGAATGATAGAAGCTGGTTCCCGGCAACGTACTGTGGCTTTAGCTCTGAATACAAGTCAGAGTGTTATCAGTCGACTTTGGACACTTTACCGAAGCACTGTACTGTGGCTGAGCGCCATGGAGGACGGTATCGCTGCACCACACGGAGACAAGACCGATACATTCAAATCTTAACTCGAAGAGCTCCAACAATAACCGCCATGATGTTAGCCGTGAGGCTTCATCACTCTTCAGGGAACTTAATTAGCGACCAAACAGTCAGAAACCGCTTGCATGAAGGGAACCTTCATTCCCGAAGACCGCTACGGGTACCACCTATAGCAATGCACAATCGTAGGATTCGATATCAATGGGCTCTTGAACACAGAAATTGGGCAGAAGAACAATGGCGTTTCGTGTGCTTTTCTGATGAGTCTCGTTTTGGTATGAGACCGGATACAAGACGTATACGACACTGGAGAACCCCTGGACGCCAACAGCGATTAAAATCCTGCCAGGAAGTCCATCCTTATAGTGGTGGAACCATCATGGTATGGGCGGGTATTTGGATCGGCGGAAGAACTGAGTTGATTTGGATCAGAGGCAACCTCAACGCTCAAATTTATGCTGAGACGATTGTATCAGACGTCATCGTTCCTCTACAAGTGCAAATTGGTCCCTTATTTCAGTTAATGCATGATAATGCACGACCGCACACCGCAAGAGTTGTAAGACAGACTCTCGCCGCAGCTAACATCAATGTCCTGCCCTGGCCTGTTCAGTCGCCAGACTTGAACCCGATTGAGCATGCATGGGATATGCTACAGAGAAGAGCTCTGCCGAATATGGAGGGTATCCAGTCGCAAGAAGACCTTTTTTTGTTGTTGCAACGAACATGGGCGGCCATTCCACAGCGTGATTTGGATGAACTCATTTTGAGTATGCCAAACCGATGTTCTTGTGTTGTTAGTGTTCGCGGTAGAAACACGGATTATTAATTGTTTAAGTTACCCAATAAAATTTTAGAGAAAACTGTTATTTCAGTCTTTTTTTCGAACTTTTGTGTTAGTGGTTCAAATGTCAAAAATCCCTTTATTAGGAAAATGGCAAATTTCTTTATTAATGCAAAGGTGACTTGGTTTATCGTTACTGTGACAAACGAAAACACTTTATTTGATGAATCCTTAAAGAACATTTTAATTAATATCAATCAGGAGAAAAGTAATTGTAAAAATATATGTTGATCCCTAGACACTTTTGATGTGTGTAGTAAAAAGTTCGTAAATAGCAATAAACATTACATTTATTAATTTGTCATTATGTACGAGATTACCATTTTATGCCATTTCTTTCAATGGAGTGTCAGTGGTTGACCATTGTAAAGTCATAATGACGCCATTATATAAGTAGGTTACCAAACTTGTCAAAATCAACAATTATGAAATCAATGATAGAGGATTCTGACTCTATTGTAGGTAATAGCAGACTTGAGGCCCTGTTACTAAGCCGAACCCGTTTGTCTTCTAAAAAAAAAAAAACAATAATTCTACTGGAACCACTTTAATCACCACAGTACAAAAACACAGACACACAAAGTTCTTGGGTACTTATAATTTGGCAATGTCCATCTTAATTGCTCACTTAAGACTATGCCGACCGCACAGTGGCGCCCTCATCGTTTGTTTGGTTATTTCATACAATTTAGAATTAAAATGCAGAAAATAAGCACATTAAGTTGTGCTTCACAAAATTATACGTTCTTACGCGCCGTCCACTCGTATACTCTGGCGAGCACTCAAGCCTCCAACTCCCAAGGAACCCCTCCTTGGGAGTTGGAGGCTGGTTGCCGGCCAGAGCGCACGCCGCCGAAAAGCCCACCGAGCGGTAGGCCCTCGCCACCCGCTATGCAATGGCTCTTTGGGGCCTGCGGATGGCGGTCGCATTCTCCCTCCTGTGGAGGGAGTCCGCCCAGATGAACCGGTTGATGCCTAAATAGCTACCTTTAACCGACTTTAAAAAAAAGTGGAAGTTCTCAATTTGGTTGATTTTTTGTTATATTGAATGAGAAATAGGTACGCCGGTGGGCCACCTGGTGGTAAGTGGTCACCGCCGCCAACCAATATCTGCAATATCAGAAGTATCGCAGATGCGCTGCCATATAACAGACAAAGCTGAACTGTACGTTACGCCACTACACCCTTCAAACTGGAACATAGCAACGCTGCTTGCTGGCAGAAATAGGCACATAAAGTTGTAGTGTACTTACCCGAACAATCGCCTTTACAAAGGGCTTTACCACAGTGTACCTACCTACTGACTCTGGTTCAACGCAAGCGTGTTCGCAAAGTAATCGTGTAGAAGGTCGGGGGGTAAGTAGGCGGAGTGAAGGCATAAGTTTAAGAGATGATAGGATAATTCATTTATATTTCTATTTTATATTTTTTTTGTTTTATGATTTTATTGAGATTCTGGATTTTAATTTTATATTGATTTTAGTTAATTTAAAGATGTTAATTAATTTAAAGACGATTCCGATTTTAACTAATGGATTTATTTTACAAATTGATTTTATGTGTTTCAGTTATTTAATTTTAGTTTTAGTTATAATACTTAGTATTATTGTGGCATGTATTTTAATCTTTGATTACTAACACAATTTTTAAGTATAAGTGTTAACATAAATATGAATAGCTGTGTCTGAAGTAAATAAATAAATAAGGTATTAAGGTAACTATGAATATCATCTTTTTGACATTTCTCAGGACCTGTCAAATGTATGCACCAACCACTGTACTGCCTGACTTTAGTCACCCTCGATTCGTTAGCGATGTCAAAATCTCACGTCCACAAGCAGAAATCGCTAGCGACAAATCGACTGTCAAAAGCTGTGTGTCAAATTTAGAAATTGCTATCGAGTCGCTGGCGATCTAAGTCGCTGCGTGTGTAGCTAGCACCATTATCTGCCTAGCCTTTTCCCGACTATGTTGGGGTCGGCTTCCAGTCTAATCGGATGCAGCTGAATACCAGTATTTTACATGGAGCGAGTACCTATCTGACCCAGCTACAGGGTAATGATATACCCCTTGGTAAGACTGGTTGTCAGACTTTCGGGCTTCTGACTACCCGTAACAACTGTGAAAGATCCACGAATGCCAGCCGGGACCAAAGGATGTGATTTCCGAGGTACGGCTTGTGTAGCTAGCTTATGTATTTATACTATGGCTGTACTATGAGCACAATATGTAGGTACTAAAGTGCTATGTTTAATATTAAGGCAAACTATTGAAGAGTTACGAACTATGACGTTCTCAAAGCTCAAACTTAATTGTTGTGTTCACGCCTCCATCGCTGCTTCAACTGTTACTAACTGAAATTGATTTCCTTGGCAAGTTTTTGGTGATGCCAATATTGGCGGTTTATGCACTATGATGTAATTACTATGACGAAAATTATCAAACAAATTACTAACGAGAATAATAGACTTTTATTTTTTTTAAAGAACTTTAATTTTGACTGACAGCGCCATTTGTTTTTTTTTCAGGTGGCTTGTTCTAACGAACATAAAAAGGAAAACATAAAAAAAATAACAGAAAAAAAAAACAAAATTAAGGAAAGAACTGAAACTGGACTGGTATGAAATTAGGCAGTGGGTCCAGTCGACCTATTCAAAATGTGATTGAGTTGAACGATCCCGCGGGTCCATTTCAAGTGCGTCTAGTTGACCAAAGCATCGAGTAAACGGGGAGGGGAAGGGTTGGCTAATCTTAAGACCTCTTCCAATACTCAATACTCAATACTCAATTCTTTATTGCATTCCATATTATGTACATAGATAGGTATGAAATATTGTCAAGATCAATATGGACCCTGTCGGGCACAGCAAAGGTAGGAGAAAGGATGGCGCCAAAAAAAACAATTCACGGAATTAATTATTGTAGGTAGATCTAATAGATGTATATATGCGTGTATAAGTATTGGTAGATTGTGTCCGATTTTTAATTTATTTTTGTATTGTGATTTTTTAATTTATTGTGTATGCATGTTATTATAATATTATGACTATTGCTTAAGAATTTGCAAATTATGTTAGATATTTTATTTATTTTATCGTCAAATTGTTATTAAAGAAATTAATTTATGTATGTATATTATTACTATGTTTTTATAAGCAGGTTAGGCAGCTTTTGTCAGGTATTTATTCTTATCGTCATCATTATTTATATATTCATTTAAATCAATTATGTATAATTATTATTATTATGTCCGTGTGTAAGTAAGTATTGATAAATTAAGTCAGGTATTTTTATTAATTTTTTATCGTCATTATTATTAATATCATAACTATTTTAAAAGAATTTGTAAATTATGTCAGATATTTTATTTATTTTTATTGTCAAATTATTATTTCCTTTATTTAACTAAATACATATAAATTATATTTTTAAATATTAGAATATAAAAAATATAAAAACATTTAAAAATATAAAAAATAGTAACCCACCGGTATCGGGAACAGGGTCCAAGCTACCGGCGGTCAGGGCTCCAGAGAGAGGAACCTCCTAACAATGCGAGCCGTGTCCAGAAGTACTGCTTTCTGAATCAAGCCCTTGATCCAGCCGCTCAACGAGAGCCTCCTCAGATGTTGGTCGAGGCTCTTGGCTATTAATCCATTGGCTGTCACAACTATCGGCACAATGATCGCTGAGTCCACATCCCACATGTCGACAACCTCGCGAGCCAAGTCAAGATACTTGATTTGTTTATCTTTCTCGGCTTTCACGAGGTTCTCATCATGCGGGATGGTTATGTCAACAATCATTGCGCGCCGCTCTGATCGATCCACCACCACTATATCAGGCTTATTGGCAACAATAGTCCTGTCAGTGATGATGGATCGATCCCAATATAATGTGATACTACCATTTTCGAGAACTGGGTCGGGCACATACCTGTAGTACGGCACCTCCGATTCCACAAGGCTGTATTTCAGAGCAAGTTGCTGATGGATTATCCTGGCTACAAGGTTGTGTCTATGCAAGTACTCTCCGTTAGCCAGACGAGAACACCCGGAGATAATATGCCTGATTGTTTCTCCCGGCCGGTGGCATGCCCGACAGATGTCAACCGTGCCGTCTTTCACAATAAATCTCCGGTAATTATTCGTCATCATAACTTCGTCCATAATTGCACAGACAAAACCTTCGGTTTCTCCAAAGAGGTCACCGAAACGTAGCCAGGCTACGGACGCTAGTAGGTCTACATCAGGTCCATGTAGCGCCCGGAAAAAGCGTCCGTGAAGCTCCTTACTCTGCCATACCTCCATGCGATCATTAGTGTCAAGTACTACTGGCTTGCACCAGTTCTCTTTAGCCAAGGAGAGCGGAGTGAGGCCCTTGTCGACCATGACTACATCTCGATGCATCCCCACGTCGGTTTCTAGGAAATATTCCCTGAGACTGCATATCTCGCGATTGTGGAGGGTCTTAGCATTTAAAAACCCTCGACCTCCACATTTTCGCGGGATATACAGCCTCATTACCGATGACCGTGGGTGATGCATTCGATTTGCAGTCAGCAGCGTACGGACCTTCCTATCCAGGGCGTCGAGTTCGGTCTGAGTCCATTTGAGTATGCCGAAAGAGTACATCAAAACCGGCATGACCCAATCATTGAAGGCGCGCACCTTGTTTCCGCCTGATAGAAGACTATTAAGTACTTTTTTCAGGCGGCCAAAGAAGCGCTCCTTCAACGATTGCTTCATGTCAGTAACATTGATGCCTAACGCTTCCGACATACCCAAATATTTATAGGTTTCGGATGCGGAGAGGGCTCTAAGGTTTGTGGAATCCGAGAGTTGGGTTCCCACGGATTCCACAATCTCCCCTCGCTTTACATGCATGACCGCACATTTGTCCACACCAAATTCCATCCTGATGGCGCTACTGAAAGTTTGAGTTGCTTTCAGTAGCTCCATCAGTTGCAAATTGTTGGGGGCAAAGAGTTTTAGGTCATCCATGTAGAGGAGGTGCGATATAACCTGACCACCTCTCCTCAGCCGATAGCCTAGACCTGAATCCTCCAGCAGTGTGCTTAGAGGATTCAAGGCTAAGCAGAACCAAAGCGGACTCAAACTGTCGCCCTGGAATATGCCTCGTTCGATCCTTATGGGTTCGCTATTCCTCTGAATATTTCGACATCCTGGATAGCGAAGGACCGTCCTCCATTGCCCCATACATGACATCAGGAAGGTGCGCAGAGTTGTATCTACTTTATACAACTCCAACACCCTCATGAGCCATGTATGTGGCACCGAGTCATAGGCCTTCTTATAATCTATCCAACATGTCGACAGATCCTTTCGGGAACGGCGAACCTGTTGGCTAATGGTCATATCAATGAGGAGTAGCTCCTTAGCACCGCGAGATCCGTTCCTACATCCATTTTGAGAAGCAGACATGATGGAGTTGGCATTTATATGTTTGTCTATTTTAGCTCTCAAAATGGATGTAAGAACTTTATAGACCGTCGGTAAACACGTGATCGGCCTATAATTTTTGGGTTCCGCGGTGCTACCGGATTTATGGAGCAGGTGGGTAATTCCTGTCGTTAGGAACTGGGGTAGCGAACCAGACTCCAAAGCAGTCTGGAACTGAGATGCCAAGCGAACGTGTGACCTGGGGAACCATTTGACTAATATCAGTCCCCGAGAACGCCCGCCTCACAAAGCGCATCACTCTAGGGCGAGTATTGCCCTCCCTGAAGCAGATTAGTTTGCCAATGAGCGCTCTGGCCTCACCAATACGGCGTTCAATTCTGCACTGCCAAGGTGGTACAGCTAGATTCGGTCGTGTAGCTCTCGAGTCATTAGCAAATTTGACGTGAGCTACACGACATGCCGCTACAGCCGCGCAGTACAGAATCAAATGAGTATCGGTGAGGTCTTCGCAGCTATCAAAATAGTTTGACAACTGCGAATCCAGAACCGCCACCAGCGCCCTATTTTTGTTATGCATGGGCAAACGAGGTAAGCGTGGCCTAAGTTCCGGCGACATGAAGCGATATTCCTGAATCGCAACCTCCAAAGCACTCCTCAATTCCTCATTACATTGGGTACTTACATTTGTAGCCCTGTCATTACTCCCCTCGTCAGCATGTCTTGTATTGGACTGTGGTGGTACTACAGCAGTCTGCGACTGAGGGGCGATGACATGGCTACTCTGCATTTCATTTCGCAGGCGATCAAGTACAGTGTCATCCAACATATGATTACGCTGGATGACCCGCACCTGATCCGACAGTCGTTGTGCCGAAACGTTGACAGCTGGCTCAAGCACCTGAAAAAGAGAGAGCATCCGAGCACGGTACGCGGTCAGATTGTTTCCCCCCTCTGTAGCCCCATAGTATGAGCGCATGACATTTTCATTGATGGATCGTGTCCATCTCATGCGCTGCACACTTCCGCCTGAAGCTGGGACCCTATCAGAGGCCGGTGGGCCTCGAGGTCCTAAGCCGTCTGGCGGCCGGCGTCCTCCCCGTCGACGAGCAGGTGGTGGCGTCGTGGGCGGAGAGAAATACTCGTCGCTCGAGCTCGACGCAACTGCCACGGCCGGTGTCGTTACAGCACTCACAGTGAGACTGGGTACCGGCGGCGGCGAGGCGGAGCTGAGCGAAGAGTCCGGAGGTGGTGGGCGTGCTTGGCGTGCGGCTGATCTTGTCAACATAGAAGTATCTTCATTTTCCTAATTTCTTTATTATTGTTGTTTTTTCGGAGGTGACATCTGTCATGTCACCTCCGATTCGACAGTTTCTGATTTCTATTACATTTTTCACATTTTCTGTTTTCTGCCTTTTTTTTGGTTTTATATTGTAATATACGATTCTGGTTTTGATTCAAAGAAAAACTATTGGTATATGTTGGTCAAAATTACTTTAAAATGGTGAAAATTATAAAAGTTGGAAAATGACACGTCTTGTTGACACGGTGTCAAATTATTATTATAGCAATTAATGTATGTATGTATATTATTATTATGTTTTGTATAGTAGGTAAATTAAGTCAGGTACTGTTATTAATTTTTTTATCGTCATTATTATTAGAATATGTTATCATTTATCTGGGAATTTATCTTTTATTAAATTTTCTATTATATTAGATTAAATATATTTAATAAATATCTTAACAGAATCATTGGTGAATAGTATAAAGAATCATTTATTTTTTATTTTCCGATCGATTTATCATCTAAAAATTCCTTTACCGAGTAGTATGACTTAGATTCCAGAAATTGTTTCACTTTATTAATAAATATATTTGTTTTCCTTACTTCTCTAATTTCATTTGGCAGTTTGTTATATATTTTAGCGGACATTACTAAAGGACTGGTTGAGTGCATTTTTAGTCGGGATGGAGGGATGTTTACTTTGTTTCTATTGTGTCGCGAAATGTATTTTATTTGTGTTTCTTCGCAATTTGTGTAGAAATCTGGGTGTTTTCTGACAAATTTACATAACTCTAAGATGTATAAACAGGGAAGTGTGAGTATTTTGTGTTTTAGGAAGTGTGGTTTGCAACTTTCGGTTTGTTCTATATTGATTATTATTCGAATTAACTTTTTTTGCAAAATAAATATGGTCTGCGAATCAGTACTGTTACCCCACAGCATAACCCCATAGCTAAGCCATGCCTGGGCATATGCATAGTAAGTAGCAAGTGCAGTTTGCAAGTTGGTAGTTTTTTTAATTTCGCGAAGGGCGTATTAAAATTTTGATAGTTTTGCTCTTATTTTCTGTATATGGGATTTCCAGTTTACATGGGTATCTATAGACAAACCGAGGAGAGTAAACTCGTTTACTTGTTCTAATTTTGTGTTATTATATATAAAATTTAATTTTAATGGTGGTTTTTGATGGGGATGAAAAGTAATTAATTTTGTTTTTGTGAAGTTGATTTCTAGGCTATGGTCATTCATCCAGTTTAGAGTTGTAGAAAGAAGGGAATCTAATTGGGCGTTTATATTGTCATCATTCTGGCATGATGTGAGCAGAGAAATATCGTCCGCGAATAAGATACATGTACTTTTTATAATTTTAGGAAGGTCATTAATATATATGAGGAATAATAAACATCCTATAACACTCCCTTGGGGGATTGATGCATTAACTGCTTTACTGTCCGATCTTATTTTTATTATTTCATTTGTGTTTTTATCGAAATATTCAACTTGCACTAACTGTACCCTTTAAAGGTACATACCAATTTTTCCATTTGGAAGAACAATTTATTTATTTATTTATTTCTCCACCTTATCGCTAACATTACAGGCTAAATCCTAATGCGTTAGTGAGGCACCTTACTTATAACTAATTACTTACTTAAATTAAACAATAAAAAGCAAGATATACTAAATTAAAAATAACATTAAATAAAACAATAAAATAAAACAATAACAATACTAATACATATATAGCTTATTCTATCTTATAACATAATATATGTAAAATAATCTTTGCGAGTTCACTGAACTGACACGAAAAAATATCTATACTATTCTGGGTTTCGTTAATAGTGCGGATCGCTCGCGTGAGAGGCGTTTTCGCCAGTAGATTGGTCCTGGCGGTTGGCACTGACAGCAGTGGCGGGCGCCGCCGTCTCCACACGTAGCGGTCCGGAACACTAAAGCACAAGCGCTGTAACACTCCCGGGTTGAGCTCTATGCCACGGAGTAATTTAATCAAATACACGACCAGTGTGAACTCTCGCCGCACCCTCAACTGATTGTACCCGACCATACCCAGCACAAACAGTGTGGGATACATAAGTGGGTATAAAGGATACACTCCATACAGTCTCCAGTACAAGTGGCGCGTGAACTTGTTCTGCACGCGCTCCAGCATGACAGAGTACTTGGCTTCGTGTGGAGCCCATATGACCGCACTATACTCCAAATGACTCCTAACTAGTGCATCGTATAATACCCTTATTGTTGTTATATTCGTGAAGCCCTGCGACTGCCTAAGTACAAAGCCGAGGTTTCTGTACGCCTTCTTGCATATCTTAACGATATGTTCACGAAAAGTAAGATCTGGAGTGAAATGTACCCCCAGATCACGTACTTGTGTGACCCGCTGTATTGGTGTCGCCTCAGCTTTGTACTCATAGCAGACAGGGTTTCGCGCACGAGTGATATTACCGAGCATTTGGATACATTGAAGTATAGCTTATTGTCATGGCTCCACTTCACCACCCTGTCAATGTCATCCTGGAGTCGCGCACAGTCCGACTCATCCCTTACCTCGAGCAGCAACTTGATTTCTCTCAAACAGTGCAGTTTTTACTATAAGTACAAACTGAACTCAAGAAAGGCGTAAAAACGCCAACTGCCAAGCCAAACTTAAATTAAACTAGAACAAACTAGTGCTTAAATCAGTGGTTAAAATATTAATGGCTTGGCACAGCATAGTTCAACTCCGCAATTTGGCGGAACAGTAGTTATAAAACAAATGAATTGTAAATAAAAATGTCTGGATGCAAATTAAATTGTTCTGTGGTGACGTATATCGGTACCACGTTCGTCATAAATTTTTCATATTTAATATGGAAATTAAAAAAAAGTTTTGGATAGTTTTTGTGTTTAAGTTTTATAGTATGGTCTGTTTTGTGTTTGAAATTTCGTTCGTGTTTTATTTTCAAAATGGCTGGTGTTTTTGCTTCTAAAACATTTGAACGATTTTTCGTATTCAGAATGTCAAACGCATCGAAAGTCCGTGTGGTTAAACTTCTTTTTTCTATGAAGTTAGAAAAAATAAAGTAAAAATTACATCATTCTCAGAATTTTACAATACGTGTATACCTACATCCCTGCGGCCAAAGAATGCACAGAACACTATTACTCCTAGAGGAGAAAGAATGGCAATGGACATCGATTGTGTGAAATAGAATGCTAATAAAAACGACTAGGCGCTTTGTATTAGGTACGTTTACTTTCGGTTACCACAGATGGCGCAGTCGACTAATATGGCCGTTCTTATTACATTTGCATTAATTATGTAGAAGTTATTGGAAATAATAATTGTGGGGCATTTGTGTTAATAATACGATCTCTATAAAATTATAATTCTATTGCTAAATCTGGAGTTTAATTATGGAAGTTAATTTATATACATGCACTTAGTTTAATTAAGCTAACAGCAAAGACGTTAAATTATTTACCTAACAAAATGGTTCAAACATGTATCCTTTGTTAAAGACGTGTAGAAATTGCGTGTAAGTACCTATTTCAAAATTTCTTAACTAATTCGCTCTTGTCTTTGATTTGATCTAGACTTAAGTATCCAGATAAATAGATTAACTTGTGTTTAAGTAGGTAGATCAAGTAGGTACTCAGAAAGTCAGAATCCATTCAAAATTTATAAAAGCTACACTTCTAATTTATATATAATTAAAATTATTCGCAAAGAAAGATCTCTGTGAAAGATTAAAATCAATCAAATCAATTTAATTTTATACCACTTTTGTTTCTAGAAAATTTTGCCAATGACCTTGACTTGTCAAATCTTTGTAGGCAATGTTTGTAGGTATATCTTTAGCGAACGATGATAACACAGTAACACTGCGGTAGAATTAGAGTCGGCGATAATATTATTTTAATGAGATTAGTAAATAACTTAAAATTAGGAGCTCTGTTCCTACTAATCTTATATCATTTATTTTTATGAAAGTAGTGTTAGGTACACACGGCAACACATCAAGCATTACATTTTCAGTTTTAGCTGATCTCGCATTGTATAGGTTTTTCGTACAATGGGAAGTCAACTTATGATATAACCCCTTTACTAATAAACGTTGTATAGCGTCTGTATACTTTGTCTTCTTTTTTCTAAAGTCAAATTAATGACTACTGAAAGAGAGAAATCGGTGTTTCGGGTGGTATTCATCTGATATGATAGTACGTTTATTAGTAAAGGGGAAATGTATAGCTTTGTATGTATCCATGTGTACTTTGGTATTTAATGTTTAAACTCATGTTTTATAAAAAATCACAACAAAAAAAAAACAAGCAAACAAAAATTATGTCTAAAATTTCAAAAGGATTTTTCATCGCTTTATTATTCATTCATATTATACATATTATCTTCAGTATAAAAAGGATTAATTAATTAAGTTTTTGTGAAAAGAAAAACGACTTTATTAGACTAGGCTTAAAGCACCCAAGGTTTGGTACTTGGTACCTAATGTGTAGATCAAAAATATAATGTTTGACATCGCGACACCAGTGTGTGGTATTTATTATGATAATGAGATAAGGACAGCAACACACGACGACAGTGGCTACAGGATGTTGTTGAGCATATAATTTTAACATAAGGGACTGTTCATTTATTACGTATTTATTACGTGGGATGCATGAAGAAGCCTCCTCGTGTAGCGCAGTTTGTTCCGCCAGTTACTCAACTGAGCCGAGCCCTCGGCGCATCCTGGACAGTCACACCCAACACCTTATTTGACTGGCCAATTCTCTTGCGGTGGTAGGGCTTACGCCCGCCTGGTTTGCGACCACCCTTCCACCGGAGTTCGGCGTCAAGCAGCCTGCTGTTTCGTTGATGCGTGGGAGTTCCAGTGCCTTAGGCATCTTCTGGGCACGCTCGTTTCATCATAGACCTCATCCATCTCTCTAAAAAAAAAAACGTAAGATAATTTTGACCACTTTTTGATCCCCTTACCCTACGTATGAAAAATAAGACTTACGTAAGAACAGTACCTATCTACCAAGAATCCAAGATTGCAATGAAAAAGTGGGAAAAAAGTGAAAGTTTTTTCTTATTTTTATGATCTTACGTAAGAACAATCTAGACCCCTCCCACCCCCACTTAAGAAAAAATAAGATTTGCTTGGGCCCCTCCCAGATTAAAAAATCAAAATATAAAATAAAAATATTTTATTTCACATAAACCTACATGGGCACGTATGAAACATCAGAAGCTAGGTGCACGGTTCCAATTGGTCGGAGAAGAGCCGGAAAGAAACTCCACGGTTACTCTTCTTTACATATGTAGTTTTTATCAAAGTCGCTCAAATGTCTGTAGCCGTGTCTGTAGGCACCTACGCGCATAACTTCCGAATGAGTGCACTAAATTGGATATATATTTTTTTTGTTTTGTTCGGTTTTACCAGGACAAGGTTTGTATGAAATAAAATGTTAAAATTTGAAAAAACAAAAAATGGCATCCGTGCGAAGCTGGGGCGGGCCGCTAGTTTAGAAATAATCGACTTTTACAATGTTTTCAAATTACAGAGTTATCTTGTTAGATAATACTGTAACTTGAGTATAGATGGGAATAATGTACGTACCTATATGATATACTGTATTTGATATGGGAGGAAAGATTCTAGACCCAAAATGTAAATTTTTCCTTACGTGGGGAACCACCCCTCCCCCCCCTCCCACCCCTAAAAATAAGACTTGTTTGGGCCCTTCCCCCTCCAATCGTCTTACGTAATAATTGAACAGCCCATAGCTGACGAAATGCCTGAGGACGGTTTTTTTAACTTTTTTAGTTTTGCTCTGTTTTAGCTAAATATATTAATACTAGCTGACCCCGCAAACGTCGTTTTGCAAAAAAAAAAAAAAAAGATAGTAGCCGATTCTCAGACCTACCCGATATGCACACAAAATTTCATACAAATCGGTCCAGCCGTTTCGGAGGAGTTTAACCACAAACATCGCGACACGAGAATTTTATATATTAGATAATATTGATATTATATAGTAATATAATAATATTATAGTAACAATTTAACGTTAACTTGAGACATTAACAAAACCTCAATTTTGTTAATGTCTCAAGTTGACATTAAATTCTTTAAAGGAACTTGAATTTACTGTATACTTTTTCTCATACAGTTTCCAACATAAACTATGTTATTAATACTCAAAATAATTTGCAGCACCTTCATTAAATAATGGATGCCGTTTTTATGTAATCTATAAGATTTTCGACACGCCTTGATCAATTACGCTGGTTATTCCACTAATGACTCCCACTATCTTCATGTGTCGATAGCATTATTGATAATAGTATCAACGCAACGTGGCGGTGGCCCGACCAGCCGGTTTAGTAGAGTTGCGCGCGCGCCGGTTAAACAACGTGCGGCTAAATAAAGAATTCCAAGATGGCGGCGCGAGGCACACAGTGTTTTCTAACAGTGACAAGGAAATATAGCTCAGCTCCTGACAAAAATGTGGCTTTCCTCGGCCTTGGAAACATGGGTGGCTTTATGGCTGCAAACCTGGCCAAAAAGGTAATTATTAAAAAGTATTGGCTGGAATTTAATGTCACTTGGTTCTGTATTCAAATCAGCTTAGTTGAATTTGAAATTGGAATTCATAAATAAATGATCAGTTGATTTAAAGTTATTAGGCCACGGCGCGTACCTATTAAAAAGTTTTGGTGTAAACCTACTTATTTGGTTAAAAAAAATGTATCAAAAATTTATTTAAAAACTAAATGGTGCATTCATACATACCTACTTATCATTTTGTATTTGCGTATGCATTTGAATGAATTAATTCCAAGGTTTCCTGTTGATTCTTTGATATTAATATTTTTTGTAGTAGTTACAGCTATGTAGGTAGGTACTGTCGTGAGTGACAAACTCGAATTTAGCTTACTGGATCAAGAAATTATTAGGGAAGTGTATTCTGTGACAAGTACGTAACTTTAAGCTAAGACTTTTATGTCAGTAATCACTACATAGTATAAAACAAAGTCGATTTCTCTGTCCCTTTGAACGCTTAGATCTTTAAAACTATGCAACGGATTTTGATGCGGTTTTTTTTAATAGGTAGAGTGATTCAAGAGGAAGGTTTATATATATAATATATACATGCATGTGATGTCGTAAATAAACACATTTTTTTGCGCTTACTTTTCAAACGCTGGCTGAACCCTACGAGATAGGTCAAAATAATGTACTACAGTATTGTACACCTTAAAAAAGTCTACAAAAAAGTCCGGTATATGTCTATCTCTTAGGGATAACCCACAATTGTCATTTTTTATCCTTTACTTTTTACGAGAAATAATGGCTTATTTACGAAGCAATTTTAAGCAATACAGCATGAATCCTTATCCAATTATGTACCTTAAATACATTGTGCATTTAATATACATAAATATGGCCCTTTACAGCATGTAATTTAAATGAACATTTTCGAAGATATTACAGATTTAAAATGCAGGGACATAGCGGTTGCTGCGGTACCGGCCGCGGCGGCGCATGCTGGCATTCTTGAAATACCTGTACTTTGTATCAGTATTGCACCCGTGCGAAGCCGGGGCGGGTCGCTAGTATAACAATAAAAGTTAATCAAAGTACAAACTAGGTGTGTTTACCTACAAATACCATTACCTGGGTGAAAGTTAGCGCACTGTAGATACAAATAAATTAAAGAGTTTCGTATGCAGGCTAGGAATAGCCGTATACTTAATCGTTGCACATATCACATAGTCGCTAACTATCTACGCAGTAAATGTTTAACATGACTTATAAAGTTGTCAAAGTACCTACTAGAACACTAAAACTCGACAAGAGACAGTCACAAAAAGCAGACATTAAAAAAAAGCAGATTTTCACGAATCGCAGTTATCTACTTTTATTCATTGAAGTGTTAGCTGCCAGTACAAATAGGTAGGTACTAATCTCTTTTGCTAACCGTGCCTATCTGATAATGGCAATTACACGATTATACAATAGAGATAGTGTGACTTATTACAACACCCTCTGTAATCAGTTTTGCTTACAAACCTACACATTGTTATACTACATTGAACCAGAAGAGATTGACATTCATGGTATGCACGGCTACACATCAAGTTATGAATAACCTGTATAAGCTGACTTCTGATTGTACGAAAAACCTATACAATGTCAGGTCAGCTAAAACTGGAAATATATAGCTTGATGTGTTGCCGTTTGTACTCGTATAATCAGCAGTTACCTACTGTTATGATTCTAGTTTTTTTTTTATACGGAGCGACTGTAAATTAAAGTTAAGAATTTTATTTAATTTCATTTGATAACCTCTGATAAAACTAACAAGATTGCTGAAATCATGAAATGCCATACTAGTCCCAAATGACTGAAAACAAGTAAGTAATTAAATTACCTTGTGTTCACCATAGAAAAACTACTTTTGCATTTTGTGCAAAAATTGGTATTGCAAAATGATTGTGATTGCAATAATTGGCAGAATTTGAATCTTCAACGATCAGTAAATAATATAGAAATATAAAAAAAATAGCCCATTTTCATTATCAATCAGATATTTAAAAAAAATATATTTCGTAATTTTGATCGATTAGTATAAAACATAGGAAAATAGGCCATGTTTATGATCAATGATTTCAAAAATCAAAATACAAAATAAAAATATTTGCATTTATGAAACGTCAGAAGCTAGGTGCACGGTTCCAATTGGTCGTTTCCTATGTAGAAGAGCCGGCAAGAAACTCCACAGGTACTCTTTTAAAAATAATTGGCTTTTACACACACACTACAGATTAGTACAGATGGGAATAATTGTATGGTATACTGTAATTGATATGGGAGGACGGATTGCAGATCAAAAATTATAAGCAAACATATTATCGACATTCCTACCTAATTTCAATCAATATAATCAACCAGAAGAAACACGCCCCCTAAATCTACATAGCTACAAGAAATTGTCCTCAAAAACAACTGGCTATCAAACGTGACGTCACGCGTAATTATACGAGTCGTTGTATTAATAAACACTTTGACATTGACCCCACACATTCAACTGTAGTCAACTGTACTGACCGAGTCGCAGATGACCGAGTGCCCAATTATCTGTCTCGCTCACACTTGGGACTATCGTAACGGGTGAAATAGAGAGCAAATATGTTTGAAGATAAGCTCGATCGCGTTATCTTATCATGCTCTTAGAATACTTGATTAGCAGTATTGTGTTGTCAAAAACATGATTTTGAACAAATCGGTCTAACTATAAATGTTTCTTTTAGAATAGCTTGATTGATTTGGTAGACGACGGTCAGTGTTTGGCTTTGCCTGAAATGTATGGGCAACTGGTGCCTTTATATTTGATGGCACACTAACGCCACCTTGTTAGATGTATAGAGGTACTTATATACAGACAATAATTACTATGACATCTCAGCTCTAAAGTACATCCGTCTCGAGTTACGCGGCCTAATCTATGACGAGTATTTGAATAGGAAAACTGAAAATATCAGTTACTTTTAATGGTCCTATACTATTTATTTCGTATTACAAACTCTATTGGACTCAAGTTGCATCATATTGGCGTAAGTGGCAAACGTGCTCTCTGAGGCACGGAGGGGTCTCGACTCTCGATATGTAACGGATGGTTACCCACCCATTCACGGACCGACCCCGGCAAGCGTAGCTTAACCTTCCATCGACCCGTGCGGCTGTTATCATTTAGCCACGAGCAAATACTAATGTAATACTAATATAATAATGACGAATTTACTTTAATACTAATGATTTAATATTAATACTAATGACGAATTTACTTTATGAAAATAGAGCTGCGGCAACACATACTTTTTTCCGAGGCGAACTTACTTTGTGGCGAATGTACAGTAAATAGCCCATCTAGGCGTGTAATAATTCAAAAGTCTCAATATGCTTATACAGCTATAAATATTCATCAATACTTTACTTAAATCTTGAACGACCGGCCAAAAAGTTAATTTCCAATAAGTGCCAAAAAAGAAGTAGAAGAAAAAAATCCTCTCCCTCTGGATATACTCTACTCTGGGTACCGACATTAAATGTAATTTAAAATTAAAATCCTTTTAGTTGATTTCGAGATTATGCTAAGTTATGTAGATGGCTGCTTTTTACGTAAACCATTTTAAGGTTCGACGGGATTTGCACTGAACAGTTCGATTTAAGGGCACGCCTTGTTAATTTTGAAAGGGATTTTAAGACCTTCATTGGGCTTGTATTTTTAACGGAATTGTGTTAATGTGTTTAAAAGGCACCTGGGTTTGGCCCAGGTAAGGGGAAAGTGGGTACCTGTATTTATAATTTTAGAATAGGTCGGAGGCCATTACGACTTATCATTCTTATTTAATTCTTATAAAAAAATTGGTAATTCATCCACGAATCGACCGCGGCAAGTGTAGCTTACTTAAGGTGAATGCTTCAGGTAGCCCGCAAAATTCAAATATTCTTACGTTTTGCAACTTGAAAGTAAGTATTAGGTTGCATGTTGATAAAGGTTTAATTCGTGGCCGTAACAAGTATGTGTTTACAGAAATATGATCATTAAAATCATCAATACAACTCTATAAGACCAGGTAATCCTAAATACGACAATCCCATGATGTTAGGATTACCTGGCCTTATAGAGTTATATTGATGATTTTAATGATTATAATTAATTCCGTAAATACATCCTTGTCACAGCCGCGAATAAAATTTTGATCACCATATAACCTAATACTGAATTGCAAATTGCAAAAAACGTAAGAAAATTTGGGTTTCGCGGGCTGCCTGGAGCTTCCACCTTAACCTACGATCGAACTTTGTGGCTGTTATCAATTATCATTTAGCCAAGAACCACCGTTGTTTGATCCCTAGATGTCTTCTACGACTCAGGGCGCTTGTACACGGTAAGAAAATACGCTGGGCCTACGCAAGAATTCGTGTCGTAACTAGATAACAAAAAAAAACAACCGACTTCAAAAAAAAACACTACAAAGTGTAAAATAACTTTAATTTTAATTTTGGAAGTCGGTGGCAAAAACGTAAATACAAAACCAAAGACACCGACTTCCGAAATTAAAATTAAAGTTATTTTACGCTTTGTAGTGTTTTTTTTTTGAAGTCGGTTGTTTTTTTTTTGTTAAAAAGTTTTGGTATAATAATAATATGCAATTATCATTCTTTTTTTTCTTTCTAGTTAACATTTTTATAAATAAACGAATATTATTATCAGACTTGTTATTACTTGCGCGCCCTTCGCCCGACTGACGACTGCACGAAAAAAATCGGAACGTGTGTTCCGATTGGTCTTGTCTGCGGAAGACACGAAAAGTTTTCGTGTGTAGAACAGACAAAATTCTTGTCGTGTACACGAAGAATTTGTCTTGTCTGCCGCAGACATGGTAAATTTTTTTACCGTGTACAAGCGCCCTCAGGGGTCGTTTCTTAGCCATATAGATATAAAAGTGAGGGAAGAGGTAGTGCACCAGTCTGCGCGCACACTTGTGCACTATAATATCTCTTACGTACCTAGCTAATCTCCGTTGAGATTGGCCACCGTGACCGACATCGGTCGGGGAGGCTATTATATGTTATTAGATATAAGAGTATTTGTTCAGTAGTTAGGTGAGGTGATATCGTCAATCAAAACACAATTGAATTCTCTGTAACAAAAGTTTTTTTTATGTTTGTTTTCCACTAATTACAGAATATAACATTTAATTAACTATTAAAGCCTTACCTGTAATAAAAGAAACAACATTTAATGCTATTAATTTCAATATATCCTAAAAAAACAAGTACCTTCGCAATGGTTCTAATTCGACCACAGATTAACTATAGGCTGACGACAATGCGGTCTGTCACCGTAACGGCGCTAGTAGCGCGGCCTTTATTTATAATGAAGAAAATATATTTTCTTTACATAAATATACCGAATTCTCTTTTCATTCCCAAATTGGATGAATGAAATTCTAAGCAAAAGCCATATTTTGGGTAAATCACGCTGATAAAGAATTTTATCAATAACTTTCAACATGTCCGTTCGTTCGGTGATTTGGGTTGGGGCCGAGAAGCCTTGTTATATAAATAAGGTGCCTTTTTCCCAATAGGCTAAATCGGTAGCATTCTCATTTTTGGTATTTTGCTCAATGGTTATGTGGTACTGGATTACAGGATGTAAATAATTTTGAACCATTTGTTATAAAAAAAGAGAATACCATTTTTTTTTAACATTCTGCCATTATATGACAGATTAGTCTTTTGTTCAGATATTAATGATTTCATTATTAATAGTAATTATTATTTTAGACGTATGCCTGCTTGCACCTCAAATCCCAACTAAGAATTGATAATCCCCGCCACAAAAAAAAAAAAAAAACTCCACAAAGTAAAAAAAAATATTTTTTGTTCCGGCCTTTTAACTTCATTAAAAGAACCTATTAATATTTTTAAGATGAGTGTCGCCGCATCGGGGGACCGCTAAAAAGACGTATAATCCATACTTTATCATTATCAATATTCTTTTTATTTTTATTCTGGTTTCATTTTATTTACATTTTATTTAGCTATGTTTATCATCAAAACATAATCACAAAACATATCCAATCAGACTTTAATCCTTTTAACACTTTCTTCGTGGTATTCTTAAATATAGTAAGTTGGATCTTGTGACTTTATCCTAGATTTCATTTTACGACTACATTTTTACGTTTCCTAGACGTCACCTTGGCGTTAACGCTTTAAACAGAAGAGGTTGTCAAAGGTTAAACTAGCTTTAGGTAGGTAATAAATCAAAAATCCAAGCTAAGCCAAACATCGGTACATCCTAGTGTGTGTAGTGAATGTTCAAATTTCAACGAAAATCCCCTCTTTGACTAATGAAGCGAATTTTAGCTCAAAGAAAATGGTGAACGGCAAAGCAAAGTATATTATACCAAATAGTTTTATTTTGTCGGCGTACCCCGTACCCGTAGTTACGTTTTGAATATTTGCAGTATGCGGTATTTTTTTTTTATTCCTTGTGTATTTTGCTGAGGGGCCCGTGGATAAGAAATAACAGCCGCATGGGTCGATCGATCAGGTTAAGCTACGCTTGCCTCAGTAGGTCCGTGGATGGACGACCATCTTTACATATTGAGACCCCTCCGTGCCTCGGAAAGCACCCTAAGCCGTTGGTCCCGGCTGTCATTCGTAGATCTTTGACAGTTACGGGTCGCCAGAATCCCTAGTCTGATAACCAGTCTTACCAAGGGGTATCGTATTATCCAGTAACTGGGTTGTGGAGGTCAAATAGGCAGTCACTCCATGTAAAGTACTGGTATTCAGCTGCATCCGGTTAGAATCCCTTAACTAAAAAAAACCATGGGAGCGAGAATCAATGAACTCTTTGAAGGCAGTTTGGACTGCCGCATCGGAGTTGATTTTTTTCCTTGTAAGAAGCTGTCCGAATTCCGGAAAACATGGTAATCTGTTGGAACAAGGTCCGGGGAGTACGGTGGATGTCGCAGACATTCCTATTGTAGCTCATCTAAGTTAGTGGTTGTTTGTTGTGCAGTGTGTGGTCTTGCGTTGTCGTGAAGCAGCAGTGGCCTAGAGCGATTGACCAATCTCGGTTGTTTAGCAGCTAGTTCTTCCTTCATGGTTTGCAGTTGCTGACAATAGATATCTGCCGTAATCGTTTGGCCAGATTTTAGAAAGCTCTAGTAAACGACACCGGCGCTAGTCCACCAAACACTCACAAGTTTTTTCTGAGTCAATTTTCGTTTAAGGCAGGATTTGGCTGGTTCTGCAGGGTTCAGCCATTGCGACGAGCGCTTCCGATTATCGTACAGTATCCACTTTTCATGACAAGTAATGATTCGATTTAAAATCCCTTCATCATTCTGTCGGTTGAGCAAAGTAACACAGCAGTCGACGCGTGTTTGCAAGTTCAATTCACTCAATTCATGAGGTACCCATCGTTCAAGTTTTTTTTTACTTTCCCGATTTGCTTCAAGTGGATTAATACAGTTTTATCACTTACCCCGAAGCCTGCAGCTATCTTTGAAGTGCTTTGTGATGGATCCGCTTCCACAATAGCCTTTAATTTTTCATTTTCCACTTTGGTCTTCGGCCGTCCACGGGGTTGGTTCTGAAGGTCGAAATTTCCAGAACGAAAACGTTGAAACCAAAAACGTACCGTGCTTTCTTTTGCGACACCAGCGCCGTACACATCATTAATCCTTCGAGCTGTTTCTGCAGCACTGGTGCCACGGTAGAATACTCGTAAATATACCGTCATTTCATGTTTTCCATTGTGCGGTAATAAGCGACGCCAAAGAAAAAAATAATGAGGAAAAAAACAAATGAATGACTGTTTTCAAAACTCAAATGTACTAGCTAAATGAATTTATAAATTTGAATTTCAGGAGATATTTCAGATCAAAGTGGTCAGTACGACAAATCGCTAATTTCATATGTGTCTATTGTCAGCAACTGCAAACCATGAAGGAAGAAGTAGTTGCTAAACAACCGAGATTGGTCAATCGCTCTAGGCCACTGCTGCTTCACGACTACGCAAGACCACACACTGCACAACAAACAACCACTAAGTTAGATGAGCTACAATTGGAATGTCTGCGACATCCACCGTACTCCTCGGACTTTGCTCCAACAGATTACCATTTTTTCCAGAATTTGGACAACTTCTTACAAGGAAAAAAATTCACTCCGATACGGCAGTCCAAACCGCCTTCAAAGAGTTCATTGATTCTCGCCCCCATGATTTTTTTAGTAAAGGGATCAATGAACTACCTATGAGATGGCAAAAGTGCATAGATAACAAAGGTGCATACTTTGATTAATTAAATATATTTTACAAAAAAAAAAAATTGACTTTATATTCCTCCCGTACAAAACGCCAATTTCATATGTAAGGGCCTAATATAACTGCGAAAGTTTGTGAGGATGGATGGATGGATGTTTGTTACTCTTTCACGCAAAAACGACTGAACGGATTTGGATGAAACTTTACAGTAATATAGCTTATACATCAGAATAACACATAGGATACTTTTTATCCCGATATTCTCACGGGATCGACACTTATGCGGGTGAAACCGCGGGGCGCTGCTAGTAAGCCATATATTTAAGAGCCGTGGTGGTCCAGTTGCAACGGCCGCGACATACAAGTTGTAACATCAAACATGGGTCGTAGGTTTGAACCCAACCAGGCACTTTGTGTAAATTATTTCATCACCACTACTCTCAAAACGGTGAAGGAAAACTTCGTGAGGAAAAAGGCGTGTCCTAGAACCAACAGTTCGAAGACATGTGACATTCACCAACCCGCACTGGGCCCTCGTGGTGGGTTTTGGCCCACTTCCTCTCACCTCACAGAAAGAGGAGGCCTGTGTCCCAGCAGTGGGCACATTATAGGCTGATTACATATTCACCAATTTCAATTAATCCTCTTAATGTTTCTGGATTGGCTTCCTAATTTAAACATGTACCATTCTTTCCAGGGCTTCGCAGTCCGTGGCTACGATCCTTCCAAGGAGGCTTTAACAGCAGCCGCCAAGAACGGCATCACTGAAGCTACCTCCATTGCTGCGGCTGTAGATGGTGCTGATGTCGTGGTCTCCATCTTGCCTAGCAACAAGGTCGTGCTGGACGCGTATCTTGGCAAAGATGGTGTGGTTAAGCATGTGAGTATAAGCTTTATTCTGGAAGAAATTTTACTGACTCAATGTGGGTAGGCTTCTTACAAGGGTGACCATGGGGCACGAAAATGCTGGGCACGCCACAATTGCGGCGGTAAGTCCCCTCTTTGAGGAGTGGCTGGAAAGGCGCCACGGCGTCCTCACCTTCCACCTGACGCAGGTCCTCATTGGACATGGCTGTTTCGGGAGGTTCCTGTTCCGGATAAGGCGGGAGGAAATGCCCGGGTGTTACCATTGCGTGGATCACCCGGAGGACACGGTGGAGCAAACGGTGGAGGTCTGCCCAGCTTGGGCAGAGCACCGCCGCGTCCTCACGGCGGTGGTCGGCGGCGGCGATCTCTCGCGTCCGGCCCTAGTCCAGGCCATGGTACGGAGCGAGAGTGGATGGGAAGCCGTCACCTCCTTCTACGAAGCAGTAATGCTCGCAAAGGAGGAGGCGGAGCGCGTGAGGGAGAGGCAATCTCTGCGCCCTCACGGCCCTAATCACTGCAGGAGACGCCCTGGGCGTCGGGAATCGACAGCCGATTCCCGGCCACCGTAGGCGCGGGCTTGCGGACGGCGAGCAATAGGCAGCTCGCCGTCCGGTAAGGACCAGGCCCAGGTCGACGGCGCGTTGTGTTCCACGTGCGCCTCAAAGAGATGTCAGCAGCAACTGAAGGGGTCCGCTAGGGCCGATGTCTGCCAGGATCGCGGGTTTTTCGAGAGATATACCATGACCCTTGGCACAGGCAACTGTAGGAACACGGGTGGGTTTTAGTCAGTAAAAGTCTGACACCCCCTCCCGCTCCGCCCAGAGCGGGAGAAGTTATTTGATAATTTCCAACCCTCAAAAAAAAGGGCACGGAAATGCCGGACGACCAGAATCTAGAAACGGCAGTACTAATAATTTTCGTGGTGACAAGCTTGGTTTGTATGCAAAGTATTGAGAATGCCGCCTCTAGCGGTGATGTCCAAGGTGTCTCTGTACTCTGTGAGGTAGACTGAGAGTTACCTAAATCGCGAGAATCCGCTGGATGCGAGAAGCACAGGACTGGTCGTTTTGACAATGCTTTGTGGAGGCCATTGCCCAGGTCACCGTTTTTTAACTAAATGACGGTGAATGAAATTGAAATGAAATTCAGTTTTAAGTTCGGATTTATTCAAGAGCAGGGGATCGTTGGGCGATTATTTTGTAAAAATAATAATAATTAAACTATTGAAGTAGCAAGAATTATTGTCTTGAATTACTAATACAGAATTTCACTAGATTTCTTGCGAGACCGTGCGAAAAGTTTATAGAAAACGGAGCACTAAGGAAATATAATATTTCCTTCAGTGAAAGTTGAGATCACGTCTAACTTACCTGTGGCCAAGTAATGTGATACTAATGGAAATATAAGTTCTTGAGGTACTAAGTTACGAAGTACTGACCACAATACAACTTTCCTAAATTATGAAACTTTTGACAAACAGTACTTACTTAACTTGGAACATCAAACAAGTCAAAAAGATGAACTTTAGAAGGAAAACAACTTTGTCGCTCAGTTGAAAGAGCTCATGTTTAAGAACCATTCGGTCTCTAGGGCTAAAACTTTGGGTTCTATTTTGTTTTTATGGTATCATGAAAGGTAGTGTCGATTTATTCAGCCTATTTTGCATTAGCATTGCCTTTTTTTTTTTCGCTGAGAAATGCATTACGCATTTCCGCTCGCGGGGGACGAGACGGGATATGTGGGACTCCCTGTCGGAACGACAGTATACCCACTAAAACTCAGCGGTGTTCCCACATCGCCGTGATGGGGGGGCCATGGGAAACCGGCTCAGCCTTTACTTCCACAACCCTCCCGGCGCATGCCCACCTAGCTGGCGGGCCCCGCATGGGCCCCAGATTGGGGGCTACGGGAGTGGCCGGGAACACCTGGCCATTCCCGTCCGACACTGGTAAAGGCCTGTGCAATACAGGCAAGGGTGCCCCAACCTAACCGTACCACCGAAGGTACAGCCAGGGGTTACGGTGGGTCTGCAGTGAAGGCCCATTGTACACACACATTTTTCTTTCCGTGAAAAACTACGGTTTATTCGGCGTTTGTAGGGACGGTCATCAGTGTTGTATGGATCATTAAAGAAGTTTGTTGACAGACACGTTTTTGTTACTGCGCGGCTTATAAGCCGTAGCGTAAAGAAACCGTGCCGTGTACAAAAGGCCTTAAGAGGAAAAACAATCAGGTGGTCATTGGCGTTCATTCCATACAAACGTATTCCTCTGTTTTCTTCTTAGGTAATGACTTTAGGCAAATATTTTTTACAATACAATCTACAGGGTGAAATTGAAAACATGCGACAAATTGAAATGGGAGATTGTAAGTACTCATAATTATGAATAACTTTTACTATGGTACCAAACTTAAAATCGCGAAGCAAAAATCAGCTGTACCCTACATTTATGATTGCATAACTCGTCAAAATGTAGGGAACAGCTGATTTTTTTCCATGCCATGCCATGTTCGTATCTTTAGTTTCATAAATTTTAGTTCGAGACCAGTCCAGAAAGATATGTCGAGATGACCAAGAGGCGTACTGCGTTCCTGGAAGGATTTCGGGAGGCCTTTGCCAAGCACTGGGACAGTATAGGCTAAATAAAAAAAAGTAAATGAACGCAAAAAAAAACAAATCATAGAGACATGACAGTGGTGATAAAAAATATTTGCTCTAGTATCCGAGTCAAGGAGAAGACAGAGAAATACGTTAGTATGGAATGAATGTCAACGAACAAGTGACCGCGTTTCTTCTTAAGATGCGGTCACAATTTCACACCTCTAGCATTTGTTAGCGAGCACTGAAAAGCGATCATGAAGACAGTGGTTGAGAAAATTTCATTATTAGCTATGGTTATAGGAACAGGCGGTGTTCACTTGAACATTCTCACTAAATAATGCTCAAATACACTCGGATGCCCGCAGTTTGGACGGAACTTTATATCAACTTCCGAGAATTATTTCAATGAAATAAATCTAGAGAATCCTTTATAATGGTCGCTTTTTGTTTCGTTAAATTGGCACCCTTTAATTGCCATATACCACCCACCGCTTCTCAGAGTTTGGAAGTTGGCGGTGTGATACCCCCGTGCCTCGGAAAGCACGTTAAGCCGTTAGTCCTGCGCCTGATCTTTCTCCGGTCGTATCGGTTTGCCGTCCCATTGGACTATGTGAGTGAGGAAACAGAGAATGCACTTGTGTCTGCGCGCACACTTATGCACCACAATATCTCCCGCGCCGGAGCCTAGTCTCCGTTTAGATTGGCCGCCGTGGCCGAAATACGGTCTGGAGGACCTTTATTATAAACAAGTTATTATAAACAAGATAAGTTTTGTCTTCTATGTTATTTAAAATATGTAATATTTCAATATTTTGTTGTTTCTAGGCCCGTAAAGGAGCACTCCTAATTGACTCCAGCACAGTTGACCCCAACGTGCCCAAAGAGATCTACCCAATTGCTCTCGAGAGTGGCAAGGGCTTCACAGATGCACCAGTTTCTGGAGGTAAGAATACTAGCATAAAACTGAAAATTATTCCACGATCATCTGCTCTCAAAAAGGTGAAGGAAAACATCTTGAGGAAACCGGCATATCCTAACACAAAAAATTCGAAGACGACCAACTCGCCCGCGCCTTGGGTTATCGCTCACGCCGTCGGTTATGGCCCACTCTTTCTCACAAAGAGGTAGTCTGTATCTTAGCAGAGGGAACGTTAAGGGCTGATAGTTTTAAATATTTTAGGGGTGAAGGTACAGACGCCAGCATATCAACATTACAGTGGCGAAGGGTGAATTTATGACAGAGGTAAGCCGGAGCAAGAAAAAAATGTCAATAAACTGTTTCATTATAATTCAATGATGAATTGACTATAGAGTGGTTGTGTTCTGAATTTTCGAAGGGAAGCCGGCGGGAATCGAGTTGTATGGTATCTTCGCCACTATAACATCAAGCAACTACAGTCAGAATTGATTTTCAACTTTATCGCAACAGTATAAGGTTCAAGGTTGATTGGGAAAATTTGTCAGTTTCGGGTAGCTTGTGCTGGCGTCTGTACTATCACCCTTAAAATATTTAAAACTATCAGAGAGGCTACTCACCTCAACTTTTTTTATGGGACCAACCACAGCAATAAGAGGACCAAGTCTCAAAATATCTAAAAAAATCAGAGTTCCATACATTATGACCGTGTAGGTATTGTATTTTCTTATAGAACTGCTATTGGAGTTAGTGATGCAGGGTGGAATTTCGGGCAGCGGGATTGTCCGAAAAGGTTACCGCTACCCCGGAACATAAAGGGCTATTTTGAAGGGATATTTTGATGATTTCCCATTAAAAAAAAAAGGGTGGAATTTCGGTAGAGTTATTTCGGAGTGTGATTGTCTTAAGTGCTTTTCTTAGTTGCTTTGAAAACAAGTAATAAGTGCTATTGTTAACAGATTTTATTGTTATTTTCTTTATTCAGACAACCAACAACGATACAAATATTATGTTACAGAGTATAAGTATTACAGTATTGTATAGCTAATAGTAGGTTTCCCTGTATAACTAGGATATGTACTTTTTTTTTTTTTTTTTTAATATATATTTTGTTGTATGTATGTATTTATGTATTTATTCGTAGCTTAATGTTTTTTTTAGTTATAATTTTTTTTTTTTTTCTAGTTTGTTTTTTTTGTTATTGCACCTACTGTGTATTGTCTCTGCATCACCCTAAGGTAGACTGGTAGAAAATGCCCAAGGCATTAAGTCCGCCTTTGTACAGTTTTTACTTGTGCATAAAGTTTTAATAAATAAATAAATAAATAAATATGTATAAAACATGCAAACGGACTACAGACTAATAAATAAATAATAAAAGGTTCAGTATAGTATCTATATATAACTTATCGTACGTTCCCGCGACCCTCGGCGTAGGTGTGAGATGGAACACCGGATGGTTTTTAGTTAGTAAGGGTCTTACAGACCCCTCCGCCCGCCACAGGGCGGAGGATATCGATGAGGTATTTCCACACCGGAAAAGAGGTACTTATACAACTTATACAACTTATACTTAAGTTTAAATTTTAGAGAAAAAAAAGTTTTATACTTATTAAGAAAAAAAAAGAAAAAGTTTGAATTTTATTGTATTTGTTAATAAAATTGCAAATTCAATTTTGGAATGCATGAAGAAGCCTCCTCGTGTAGTGCAGTTTTTCCGCCAGTTACTCAACTGAACCGAGCGCTCGGCGCATCCTGGACAGTCACACCCAACACCTTATTTGACTGGCCAATTCTTCACTTGCGGTGGTAGGGCTAACGCCCGCCTGGTTTGCGACCACCCAGGCACCAGTCCGGCGTCAAACAGCCTGCTGTGTTTCGTTGATGCGTGGAAGCTCCATTGCCTTAGGCATCTTCTGTGCACGCTCATTCCATCGCTTTCCATCAGGCGTGATCGAGGTCAAGAGCTCCATTCAGCAATTTAAAAAAAAGTTGCTAAACATAATAATCTTTCAATCCTATCGTGGATGAACAAAACGGATTGAATATTCCATCCTGTCTCACCCACGCGCTTCAAAGTAATTGAAAGCTGTCAAATGGAACGTAAGAAATAAATTTGATATTTACGAAGAAACGCTCGTAAATAATGTTTAAATTATAATCAGGAAAAAATGTGTCGCAAGCGCTACAGCTGGGCATGAGGTCCTGGGATCGATTACCGGGTCGGGAAAAGTGTTATTGGGTTTTTGCATCTGTAATTTCTTAGTAGCAGCCCGGATTACGGATTCGTGCCTGGTTGATGTCGATAGGTTCGCTTTCTATTACATAGGATTTAAATATAACTTACGAAAAGTTTACACCTCTATCTATCCCTTCGAGCAGTAGGCGTGATGATATTCATTTATTTATTAAAAACTTATGCACAAGTAAAAAAAAATATTGTAAAAAGGCAAGGGGGCATTTTCTACCAGTCAACCTTAGGATGATGCAGAGAAAAAACATGGCAGGTGCAACTTAAAGCTGCAGGGGCAGTGGGATTGTTGCCGGAGCAGCGGGATTGTTGCCGGGGCAGCGGGATTGTTGCCGGGGCAGCGGGATTGTCCGAAAGGGTTACCGCTACTCCGGAACATAAAGGGCTAAGGAAGGAACACGGGTGGGTTTTAGTCAGTAAGAGTCTGACACTCCCTTCTGCTCCACCCAGAGCGGGAGGGGTCATTTGATGATTTCCCATCCTCAAAAAAAAAGTGTAACTTAAGGGATAAATAGCTAGGAAATTACTATAAAATATAAGAATAAATACTAATACAAAGATACATAGAAACAAAATAAACTGTCAGGAGAAATAATGGTCGGTAGAGGAGAAAACGAATCCGCAACTCAGCGCTCAGCCAACTTCTTACGGATATGCTCACGTGCCTTCACTTTAAAAGATAACCGACTGGTTACCGTCCTGATGTTCAGAGGGGGCGCATTCCAAAGAAAGATCGCCTGGACAATGAAAGACAAATGAATGAAGCCAGAACGGTGAGAAGGACATCGTAGAAGACGATTGTTGGTGGAACGAAGATTCGTAATTCGAAAGCACTAAGAAGTGGTGAAGGGCGGGCGTTTTGGGGGAGTGTCTTAAGTCATTTTGACGTTCGAAAAGTATTGATTTTTAACATGGGCAGAGCATAAATATGAAATTATTAAAAAATATTGAATGTGTTTTTGGTTTTGGTTATGTTATGTATCCTTTTTATTACAGAAGCTCAGCAGCAAAATAACTGATTTATAAGCATTTTTTTTATCATGTTCAAATCCACCTCCAAGTGATAACTATACCAAATAACATTTATACCACCTGCTGTTTTTTTAAATAAAGATAATAACATACGTGAACCACACCTCATATAACAAAAAAATTATAACGATTAAGATTCACAAACGTGATTTGTTTATCAAATCTTTTTGTGGCATCACTTCTGTGATAAGGTTATCACGGCAGTTCACCTTGACTCGGGAAGTGTATTTATTAAACTAGTTAATTATTTGCTTGTTAAATTGTCTGGCTTTATCGTTGTACAAAAGTTTAGAGTTTGCTCTTAGATTTCTCTTTGATTTTCTTATACAAATGCCAAGAGCATTCATAAACTTTTTTATACTTTGACGTCAAAAACTGAATTTCCATCTGCGCCGGTAAATATTTATAATTAAAAAGAAAAGGAAGTTTTAAATCGCATACGCTATGATTGGGTTATTAACATAACATCACGCCGCATTGCCTGAATGGTTAAGTAGAGGTATAGTACCTAGAGCTTAATTTTCGCTAGTTTTAGAACAACATACAGCAAATAAACCAACGGAGAAAACAATTGCTTAATGTGCTACTTTCCATCCTTTGAGCGGTCGTTGGGACTTAAACATCAGAGGGGCGATTCTCGTAATTTTAAGAACATTCACAGTCTGATCTCAGTCTCAATCTGTCAAAAATACCTATAATTTCCCTACATTTTGACAAGTTTTTGACGTTTGTTTGCCGCCAAGATGAGATTGCGACTAGATTTTGAACGTTGTAAATTACGAGGATTGGCCTTCAGTTATGTTTAAGACCCAAGTAATAAGGGGCGAGACTAGTGCTATCAACTAGGCACAATTCGGGGGCAATCGGGGTTATTGTGCAGGAGAAAAAAGATCATAGTTACTAGCTGGCGTAGCAGCGGTGGTGCGCTGTTAACGGCCCTAACTTACGAGTTGTAAGGTCGTAAGTTCGAACCCAGCAGGCGGTGAAGGACGACACTGTGAGAAAACCGTCGAAACAAAAATTCGAAGATATATACAACGTATAACGTTAAATGCGCAAAACCTCATACACCCCAATTAGAGCATTGAGTTAAAATCATAATACAATGACCAAAACTATTTTTTTAAAGCTATTTTTATTATTATTTTTTTAATTATTTATCATTTAAACAAAAGAATACAGGATTATTAATATTAAATAGCAACCAAAAACCACTAAGGTTTAAACTTGTGCTATCATGAGTCTATCTCAATAAGGAAGTATAATATAATGAAGCATTTTATATGAATGCATTGTTGTCGTTACAATTGTAAACATCTTTAGGTCTTTAAATAGTTACAAGTACAACCATTCCTACATTATACTTAAGTAATATTGCTTAAGTTTACATTTGATATTTTTTTTGTGTAATACATTTGTCAAAATCTGAGGGTAGACTAAGTCTACCCTCTATAAGTCTCGGTATAATATAACCGGTAGTTCGTTCGCCATACGTTACGTAGCCTATTCTCAGAAACCGCCCGAGTGCATACAGGTGTTCGATTTTGTTTCTTAAAGATTTATTGAAAAATTGTTCTTTTAATAACAAATAAGTTATTTGTATATGAACTGGTAAGACATTACAGTGTTTAAAGAGGCCATTTATATCGTCGCAATACAATTCAGTCGATTTCTAATTTTGGGGGATACTATTATTTTTAAAATTTTAAGTTGAATTTTGAAAATACTATCAATGTAGGTTTTATAGGTACGACCATAACTACTAAGGCCATACTGGAGAAAAGAAAATCGTGTTGATCCTAGCATTAGTTTATGCATTCAAAATTGAGTCTTACTGCCTTAAAATAAGACTTAATTTTCTTTGGCTCAATCGGCGGATAGTATGGCAAAATACATAATTTTTGAAAAAAAAAAAAAACCTATTTTACTGAAATCGATTCAGTAGTAAATTATGAACAAATTATTTTCAGGTTTTGCGTATTTAACGTTACACGTTGTAGGTATATGTGACATCTGCTAATCCGCACTTGGCCCGCGTGGTGGATTACAGCCCACTCTTACTCACAGAGAGGAGGCCTGTGTCCCAGCAGTGGGATTATAGGCTGATTATGCTATCGATGGTTGTACCAGAAAAAAAAAAAAACAAGATAAGCATATCAACTAATGGATGAAATGTTAATTATCATCATATCAACACCTCCAGGCATGAGATATCACAAAAGGTGGCCAAATTAACCTTATCATTAGATAACGAAATCAAAACCAACGTCATAATTATCATGCTAACGAAAATAATTGTAGTAATCTCTTTGTTACTAAGGAATGTTATGGGACGTCTTTTTAATAAGAGTTCGTAGTGATTATGAAATGTTTTAAATTATTTTACTTGACCTAAGGTAGGTGAAGTGAACTGTCACTCAACTGATGATGACAATGTTGACAGCTCACTTCACTTAAGTTTTCACGCTGACATTTCTACAAAATACATCAGCTGTAATCAGACTCATTTATTCATAACATATGCAGTACATAATCCAGTATTCAACGAAGGGTTAAGAAGAGGCATATTGCACCACTACCTACATTCCGCCAGTTATGTTTAAGTCCTGTGTATAAATAATAGGGAGCTAACCTGTTCTCAGTCATAAAAAATAACTTGCTACTTATGTAAGCCAGGATCGAAACCAGTTAGAAAAAATCATTGGGTAACATGTTAAAACAACAGAAAATAAAATTAGGAAATAAAAACACAAATATAAAACTCTGTATAATAAATAAAACCCTGTAAAACCAGCGCTGGGGCTCTGTCTTGCACAGGGTCGCAGCATAATGCTGAGCGATAGCCGTTTTGCGTGGATATGGCGCATGTTTCCCCCTACCGTCTATTTTATTTTATTTTTTGTTCTTTTTGCGTCATGTTCACCGCAAATAAACGTATTTTCTTTCTTTCTGTATAATAAAAACTTCTGACACTTTTATAGAATAAACATAAAAATGCTCTACAAAACTAAATCCCCCAATTCCAGGTGTCATGGGCGCCCAAAACGCAACCCTAGCTTTCATGGCTGGTGGTCGCAAAGAGGACTTCGAGCGGTCCCTGCCCTTCCTCAAGGCAATGGGTGCCAAGCAGTTCCACTGTGGCGAGGTTGGCTCCGGCCAGGTCGCCAAGTTGACCAACAATATGCTCATGGGCATCACCGGCATGGCGACCGCTGAGTGCATGCATATGGGTATTAAGTAAGTAGTGATTTCTTCCATAGTCCATCATTAACAAATGAGTGTGAATGCTTAGGCGCAGGCCACATATTAATGGCGTTGGGCGCAGACGTGGCACGGGCGGCTCCCTATTCCATTCAAATTTAATAAAAAACGCATGGAAATAAAACACAATATGGCGCGTCATAACCACGTCCGAGCAACGACATACCGTGTCCTAAATAGTGCTTTATTTCCATGCATTTTGTATGAAATTTAAATGGAATAAGAAGCCGCCCGTACCACGACCGTGCCTGACCAGAATAAACGCAAGTCCTGAAAGTAGTTTGTTTATAATTGACCACTGAATCAATTTCAGTAACTTATAATTGGTATTTTTTTTTTCGAAAATTATGTATTTTTTCAAACTAACAGCCGATTGAGCCAAATAAATTTAAATCTCATTTTAAGGCAAGAAGACTCAATTTTAAATGCATAAAGTAATGCTAGTATCAAAACGATTTTCTTAACAAAATAAGTTTTGGTCATTATATAATGCTTTTAAATCAATACTCTAATTGGGGTGTATGAGGTCTTGCGGTAATTGTGATACACGTTGTATATGGCCTATTCCTTAGACTGGTGTCGTTATGATGTACCATGACATAACAGTCTGAATCATCATCATTTCAAAGACGTCAACTTCTGGACATAAGCCTTTCCCCAGCCCCGCGACTGGACCTCCTGCATCCAGCGGATTGCTGTGCCCTTCACAAGGTCATTGGTCCACCTTGCAGGAGGCCTTCTAACGCTACGTCTTCCGGTACACGGTGTCTACTCCAGAATTTTTTGGCTCCATCGGCCATTTGTTTTGCGAGTTATGTGCCCACTGACACTTAAGTTTGGCAATTCTTCGGGCTACGTCTGTTCCCTTGATTCTCCACAGTGAATGCGACCTTCTAATTCTCAACATAGAGTAGCATGGTAGATGGCTGATGGGCGCGACAAAGAAGTAGAAAAAGTTGGCTGGAGTGCGCACCGCGTAATGTAAGCCCCTTACAAGATAGACCCCTGAAGACCTGGCGAAGGTCGCAGGAAAAGACTGGCCTATATCCAGCAGTGGATAATATCTTTTGGCTGAATGATGATGATGAAGTTAATTTGCGACCAAAGTCGCCGTTTGCAATATTTCCTCTGTGGAACTTCAGTTTTGGCTTTAGAATACAGCAGTACCTACAATCCTACTGACGTCTAAATCACCTTCTTTTCCAGAATGGGTCTCGACCCTCAAGTTCTGCTGGATGTGCTAAACAACTCCTCCGCTCGCTCGTGGTCCACCGAAGTGTACTGCCCAGTCCCCGGCTTGGTTGAAACTGCACCTTCCAGCAGGAATTACGACGGTGGTTTCAAGAACGAACTCATGGTTAAGGTAAGCGGATAGTATCTTCCATAGGTGCTTTAAAATAGTAGGTATACCACGATCGTCCAGCATTGAGAACTCAATTCCTCTAGCAACTCTGATTGCCAACCAAGCTGGAATTAACAATGGACGGCGATTATGAACCCACGTCCGTACTAACAACCAAAGTGAGGTGAAAACGAAAATTCGTCAATATTTCGTTATATATATAAATTGGTTTTCGGGAAGCCCATCTTATATTCGAAATCTGAACCGAAGGATGGAACTATTCCGCAGAAGACGCCCTGGGCGTCGGGAAACGACAGCCGTTTCCCGGCCACCATAGGCGTGGGCTTGCGGACGGCGAGCAATGCGCAGCTCGCCGTCCGGTAAGGACTAGGCCCGGGTCGACGGCGCGTTGTGTTCCACGCGCGCTTCAAAGAGATGTCAGAACTAACTGACGGGGTCCGCTAGGGCCGATGCCTGTCAGGGTCGCGGATTGTTCTAAAGAGATACCGTGGCCCCTGGCACAGGCAACTGAAGGAACACGGGTGGGTTTTAGTCAGTAAAAGTCTGACACGCCCTCTCGCTCCGCCCAAAGCGAGAGAAGTCATTTGATAATTTCCAACCCAAAAAAAAGGGTGGAAGTATTAATAAATTTTATATCTATTATCATAAACACCCATTCAGTGTCGGCACTAATGAAACACAATTTCATTAGTTCTTGATACTACAGCGTTCTATAGATGTTAATTGAATAACAACTGAATTCTAATCCTCTACCTAAGTTGATAAGATAACAACTTGTTTTTCTATCCCTCAAGAGCAAACATGGAACCATGACGTCATAATTAAATATACTTGTAATATTTATTATTTAAATGTGTTGATATTCTAGTCATCTGGTGGTGCTAAATGTAGATCTTGATTAATATAGTTTGCACTTGGCTGCCATATTGGTCGCAAGCGTGACTGCTGACTGGTTTGTACATAATAAAATTTGTCAGCAGCATTCCGGAGTCTTCATTCATCCCCGATTGAAGACAATATTCCTCCCTCCATAAAACTTAAAAATATCTGACGACACATGGGAGTACGGCTGCCTAGCACTTCGGAGAAAACTGATCTGATGTTGTGATATATTTAAACAATGTTAAAAATATATCTTTTCTTCCCCAGGACTTGGAGCTAGCCAGTACAATGGCCCTCGGCATCCGCTCCCCCATCCCGCTCGGCGCCGTCGCGACGCAGCTGTACCGCATCGTGCAGTCCCGAGGATACGGCCAGAAAGACTTCTCCTACGTCTTCCAGCTGCTCAAGGATGATGCCAGCAAAACTAAATGATCGAACTAAAGTATTAAGTGAAGTTTTTGTGTTTTATTTTTGAACTAGTGAGACCCTAAGACTAGAGATTATGTAATAACAGCCACACGGGTCGATCGATCAGGTTAAGCTACGCTTGCCGCGGTTGGTCTGTGGATGGGTGACCATCTACACATACCCCATATACATTTGACTGCCCCGTTAGTCTCGTGATTACAAGCGCGACTGCTGAGCGTGGAGTCCTGACAAAGTGTTATTGAGTTTTTCCATTAGGAATTTCTTAGTAACAGTCCGGAGTTTGGAAGTTGGGGGTTTAATACCCCCGTGCCTCGGAAAGTACATAAAGCCGTTGGTCCTGCGCCTGATCTCTCTCCGGTCGTGTCGGATTGCCGTCCCATCGGACTATGAGAGTGAGGGAAGAGGGAGTGCACCTGTGTCTGCGCCCACACTTGTGCACTATAATATCTCCTGCGTACCTGGCTAATCTCCGTTTAGATTGGCCACCGTGACCGAAATCGGTCGGGGAGGCTATTATTATTTACACATACCATGACCCCTCGCCTCGAAAGCACACTAAGCCGTTGGTCCCGGCTGTCATTCATGGACCTTTAACAGTCGTTAAGGGTCAGTCAGTAGCCCGAAAGTCTGACAACCAGACTTACCTAGCGGTATCGTATTACCCAGTAACTGTGTTGTGGAGGTCAGATAGGCAGTCGCTCCATGTAAAATACTGGTTTTCAGCTGCATCCGGATAGACTGGAAGCCGAGCCTCACATAGTTGGGAAAAGGCTAGGCTAGTTGGGATAAGACCCTAAAGGATGAAAATTAAAGCAGACCCAGCGTTATATATTATTACTCAAAAGAAAGAGTCAAAGATTAAGAGCTGAACATTTATTAGATGAGGTGCTGAGTTCGATTCCCAAGTCACGTAAAGTGTTATTCAGCGCTCCCATTAGGAATTTTTCGGTAGCCGCTCAGAGTCCGCATTAGTGCCTAGTTGATGGCAATAAGTTTGCCTCCATTGAAATTATAAATAACTGTAGGTACACCTGAACTTATCTCTTACCTAGCGGATTACCTACAAGCGATGTGAAGTGTGACATTATTAGATTATAGAAAAGATCCAGTTACAGAACGAAACAGTAACAATTTCGTCATCAAGGAAACATGAAAAACTTGAAAACAAAGAACAAGGGTAAAAAAAACTAGTAACAAAATGTCATAGGAAAGCTAACGACGCAATTTCGTTTAGTTGAATTTTTACCAGTAATTTTGGTTTTTGCTAAACCAAAATTAAAAATAATAATTAAATATATTAATTAATTTTATTATTATTAACCGTTTTTACTACTACATCGATTTTGATGAAATTTCTATGGGACCAAGAATAAGAATTTTGCAAATCGGTTTATAAATAACGGAATCATGAGAAAAATATATTCAACCGAATTAAGAACATTCTCCTTTTTTTTGGAGTCTGTTAAAAACTAAGCCCAGTTACTCCTTTTGACGATTTATTTCTTGTTAAAAATACTTAGAGAGGTTTAGTTTATTTGACGCCGGAAGAAATAGATAACCATTAGAAATGAATATCTAAGTAAAATGACGTTGCTTATTACAACATTAGAGGTCATGTTAGTAACTGAACCGTAAGATAACAAAATCTAAACACAATTATTTATCAACAATTAATTACCTACTTAGTTCAATATTAGGAGAAATATGTTTATCTTATTTCTGAGGGACAATTGTCGTAATTTTAAAAACGTTCACAGTCAGATCTCAGTCTCAATCTGTCAAAAATACCTCTAATTTCCCTACACTTTGACATGTTTTTGATGTTTACTTGTCGCCGAGATGAGACTGCGACTAGATTTTAAACGTTTTAAATTACGAGAATTGGCCTTCAGTTATGATGTTTGAACTAATGATTGACTGACATAATCAAGTTGCAGAAAGAAATGGAAGGATTATTTTTATGTTTTTGTTTTGAAAACTTCGCAAGAAATAGTAATGCAATCTAAACTTCTGACAGGACTTTGTTTTTTATTTTGTAGGTATCTGGATTTTTAATGAAGATGTTTCCTTCACAGAACAGATAAAAGAGGTTTCCTTCATAACTTTCCATGTATTTTTTTGAACCCATAAACACCCATAAATATTAATGATATGTAGGTAGTACGGAAAATACGCGTGTTGACGTGGAATTGCGGACACCAGCCCGTATTATCTATATACCCCCGTATGGTACATATACACGTGGTGTTTTAAGAATTTGAAATAGAGAAAACTATGGTTGCCCTGCCAGCAACTTAGGTCGGGGCAAAAGTATTTTCGTATTTTTCATACAAAAAAAAAAAAAAAAAAATTTTAGGTTTTATTTTTTATTTATTTATAATATGTATGTGCCGTTTTGATCGATGACTTGTTGCCATCTTGTGGGCAATGCCATGATCCCATTGCTGTAGAAGTTTTGAGATTTTTTATCAAAAAAATCTGACAGGTAGTTTTCACAGTGTTCTTTTGAGGTTAACTTTATGCTTCCTAAAGAGTTCTGAAGTGACCGGAACAGGTGAAAATCTGATGGAGCAAGATCAGGGCTATACGGAGGATGCATCAACACATCCCAGCCAAGCTCTCTCAATTTTTGCTGAGTGGCTATAGATGAGTGCGGTCTGGCGTTGTCGTGATGAAACACCACGCCCTTCCTATTCACCAGCTCCGGCCGGTTTTTCTCAATAGCTTCTTTTAAACTCACCAGTTGTTGACATTAGAAGTCAGAATTGATAGTTTTACCCGGCGGCAAAAGCTCATAGTGGACGATTCCTTTCCAATCCCAACAAACACACAGCATCACTTTGTTCCGAGTCAGGCCGGGCTTTGCCACGGTCTGTGGGGCTTGTCCGTGCTTCGACCACGATCTTTTTCGGACATTCTTATCGTAAGTGATCCATTTTTCATGACCCGTAATCAACCGTTTAAGAAATGGGTCGGAATTATTACGTATCAACAAAGAATCGCAAATGGAAACACGTTGCATTAAGTTTCTCTCAGTGAGATCATGTGGTACTCAAATATCAAGTTTTTTCTTGTAACCAGACTTTTGTAAATGCCGTAAAACTGTTTTGTGATCAACATCCAGTTCTTCAGCAATATCATAACTACTAATATGTCGAACTTGCTCCACTTTTTCAAAAAATGCACTGATTTTATCCGTGACAGGGCGTCCAGAGCGAGCTTCATCCTTCACACTAAAATTTCCTGACTTGAAACGCTTGAACCACATTTGTGCTACTCGTATTGATACCGTGGGAGCTATTCTCTAAGGATACAGCCTTGCGGACAGCGCTGTCACAACTGTCAAACCCACCGCGACAGCGCTGCCCGCAAGGCTGTATCCTTAGAGAATAGCATGGCGTATTAGGTCCGTAAACCGCACAAATTTTGTTCGCGGCGTTCGTCGCATTTTTACCTTTTTTGTAATAAAATTTTAAAATGTACCGAATTTCTTCGTCACATACGTTCATGTTGCTTGCTTGAAAAACAATTGAGAAATGGCGGGAACTAGTTTTTTTTTTATTTATTGGATCTTTAGAATGTCAACATTTAATAGTATTAATACCAGCCAGTTACATTCAGTACTGCCAAAGAGGTTTGATTACTAACAATAGATTCAAAATACGAAAATATTTTTGCCCCGACCTATTATATACAGCTTTATTGTGGGTATCTCACCAGGCGTCCATTCGGATGCGCAACCAACCATACATTAGTTGGCAGTGCGACCATGGTTGCGACGACATTTGTGTCCAAGTGAGATAGGGCCCTTAAGGTTAAAGCCCGCGAAATTCCAAGTTTCTGTACAAGTACAACTTACAGTAAAAGTTCCCAAATTCAAATTTCTTATGCAGGCTGGCAGGGACTTTGACGCGCCACCTGTTACAATGGATTTAGGTCGCTTTCACATTAGGACGTTAGCAGCGCGATAGTAGCGCGGCAGAAGCAGATTCCTTCGCATTATAAGGCCGCTGCCTGGAATTTTGCGGGCAGCGGGGCGACAGCGGCGGCGGCGCGGGCGGTCGCCGATTGCCTTGAGTGTGCGCTCGTTGCCCGCTCCCGCGCCGCTGTTTTCGAGAACCGGTCCATTTAAATGTACGCAAAAGATCCTGCCGCTCCCGCGCCGCCGCCGCTGCCGCCCCGCTGCCCGCAAAATTCCAGGCAGCGGCCTAAGAGCAACCGCGCGATAGCAGCGCGACTGCCGCGCCGTAGTAAAGATCAGTGTGGCGCGCTTCATTTCAAACATGGATTCCGACTTTCAGACGGGCTAATCGTCGACTGAGCGCACCGACCGCTTCGCTTTTGTTTATTATATGAAAATTCTAACGGCTAAAGTCGCCTAAATGTGAAAGCGGTCTTATAACATGATTCTGAAGCCCTCTACGCTCAAGTTCTTCGTCAGTTCTTGTAAAAAAATAAAATGTTTCATGGAAAAGTCCGCTGCGCGTCGATGATGCCACCCGGTTTGAAATAAACAGAATCTTTAGAGTATCAAGAACATCATAATATTTATCTACTAGCATGTTACATGTAATACAAAAAACTTTTTTACAAAAAAAACTACCGGCTTCCAAAAAACACTACAAGTACTAGTTTTTTGGAAGTCGGTAGTTTTTTTTGTAAAAAAGTTTTTTATTTTCCACTTTTTAGTGGGCCAGTTTGTAACTTATCTAAGTTACAATAGCCTAATGTCAACTGCTCATCACCTTTTACAAAATATTGCTTTTCTCGACGCAGGGACGTTAATTGTTGAGGAGTTCTCCTTGTAAGAACTAGAAGAACTGGAGCTTATTGAAAAGTCACTATCAGCTCCACTTCACGATACGCATTGTGCTTAGCAACCACATTAAAGTACCTAATCGAATCGCAAACCGTGAAATATTTATTATTGAGTAGTTCCGATGGCTATCTGTGGTCTTCATCATTAATTCCACTTCACCGAATGGTACTTTCTGAGAGCAAATGCACGAGTTACTATTAAAAATACCAAAATCGCTATAGGTGTGCCTACAAAATTTGAGGGTGTCCCTCGATTTCCCCCATCAGATCCCGGTTTGGTGACAATGGGACCACTTCGGGAGCATAATCTTTCAAACAAAAAAATAATTTTGAAAATCCGTTGACAATTGGAGTATTCAATGAACAAACATACAAAAAAAAAAAAACATAAGGCAGTTTGTTTGGCATCGCGTTCGAGTTTAGGAACCCGACGAAACTCTAGCAGGTAGTATTGTATTAACACTTCTATCTTTCTTACATAAGCTTACTTTCGCATAATTGGTCGATTTTAAACTTTATAGGTGTACTATTGTAGCGGCATCTACACCGCCACATGCGAACTACACATCATACGACGTCACGCAAAATCCTCCATCGCAGAAGCAGAGTTTACCGCGCAATTAGCATATATACAAAACGTCCCGACATCATTCGTCGGGCAGTTGCCCGCCAGACATGATACCCGTTCTGATCGGAGGATCCTCCCTTTTCAAAGAAGGATGAGTAAACTTTATGTCCTACTCCTCATACCTCTATAGGTATACTAGAAAGCTTATTATCTACTTCTATAGCTTCTGCCCGGAGCTTCGCCCGCGTGCCCTCATTACCGCGCGTTACCCCATGGGAACGTGCTACGGGGACAAAATGTAGCCTATGACCTTCGCCAGGAAGCCATCTGTCTACTTGCCAAGTTTCATAATTTGTTCAGTGGTTTAGGCGTGAAAAGGTAACGTACATACATACAGAATTACTTTCAAATTTATAATATTAGTATGGATAAGGGGAATCCATAGATATCTGAGGGGAATCGAACCTAAAAATAAAGTTGAAAGTTCAATTTCATTACATACCCAACATTTTGCGGCTAGATGCCCTGAGAGTGTTGGCAGAGGTAAGGGAAAATAAATCACATTTGTCCAATCTGGTGATCGAATCGAACCCAGGACCCTGATACTCAGTAGTCGCGCTTTCCGTCAACCAGCAACGAAGTAATTTAATAATAATTCTTTTATTTACCTATTGAAAGATCCAGAACTCATTTTACTGGACATTAAACAATAAATATCGCCAAAGTAATGTTATCCTGAATTCAAATTCAAATGTAATGGCAATATCATTGTGCCGCAGCTCAAAACAAAATAATACACAAAGACATTGTTTCAGACTTCCCAAAGAAAGTTAATTCATAATTAAAAGAAGTTAATTAATAATTTATTAATGTTCCGGTATACCTAAAGGCGCTCCGTCACTGGGAGCATTCGTTTGTAATGTAACAAACTAAGATTCCACTGTACCGGCTAGGGCTTTGCAAGTAAACTGCGCAGACCGTCAATTTCTAGGTAGTGTGAAACCAGCAGGTTAGGTTAGGTTAGGTTCATCACATCAGGGAGGACACGGCGTAGCATACGCTGGCAGAGTGCGCCGCTTGGGAGGAGCCTCCCCGTGCCCTCATCTCAGAAGTAGGCAGTGACCTGTCGCTGCCGGCCGTGGTCGAGTCGATGGTCGGCAGCGAAGAGTCCTGGGACGCGGTCGTTTCCTTCTGCGAAACAGTCATCTCGCAGAAGGAGGCTGCGGAAAGGGAGAGGGAGATCTCGTCCACTCACCGGGCCCGCAGCAGGCGCACCGGGCGTCGGCGGAGGGCGGATAACGCCCTCTTCCAGCCCCCCTAAATGGGTCCAGGGTCCCCACAGATCAGGACTTGAGGTGGCGGCGCGTAGTGTTCCACGCGCGATCCTCTTAGACGTCGCGGGAGGAGTCAAACACCTCATTCCCCCCCTGACCCGAGGAGGCCTGCAGTGGCGGGCCGGCAACAGCCAGGGGTTGCGGAAAGATCGTACGTTCCCGCGACCCCCGGCGTAGGTGTGAGATGGAACACCGGGGTGGTTTTTAGTCAGTAAGAGTCTGACAGACCCCGCCGCCCACCCCAGGGCGGCGGACATTCATGAGGACTTTCCGCCCTGGTAACAAAAAAAAAGGTTCATCACATCATCTGCCTAGCCTTTTCCCAACCATGTTGGGGTCGGCTTCCAGTCTAACCAGATTCTGCTCAGTATCAGTATTTTAGATGGAGCAACTGCCTATCTGACCTCTACAACCCAGTTACTGGATAATACGATACTCCTTGGTAAGACTGGTTGTCAGACTCGGGCTTCTGACGACTCGTGTAACGACTGTCAAAGATCCACGAATGACAGCTGAGACCGACGGCTTAGCGTGCTTTCCGAGGCTTGAAGGGTTCTTAGGAGAACGGAACGATGGTCACCCATACACGTACCGATTTCGGCAATTATAGCTTAACCTGATCGATGGACCCGTGCATCTGATAGGTTTTCAACTTTACCACAAAAGAATAAGGTTCATATTCAATTGGGAAAATTTGACAGATTGGGGTAGCTTGATATGCTGGCCTCTGTACATAAGATAAAACAGAAAATAAAGATCAATTAAAAAGTGTAAATTCCGATATAAGAAATTAGCAGGAAAGTGTGCCTCACGGCTGCGCCAAAAAGGCGCAGTTCAGCAAAAATCCCACACAACTACTTAGTGCCTGACGCTGGTTTTAAACTGGACCTGATATGTGAGGTGACGGATGTAAATCAGTTTTATACTGCAAATACAATAAAGTGTCAGATAAAAACAGTAACGAATATGTATAAATACTAGGAACAAACACAAATTCGTTGTTCCTACAACCAGGCTTAAGAAAATAAGTGGCTCGTTTAGATGCCAATGTATACGTTTTTATAATAAACTTCCTAGCCACATTCAAGATCTAAGCCTTAATAAATTCAAATCTTCTATAAAGCGGAAACTATGCCAGAAAGCCTTTTATTCTGTTAAAGACTATATTGAGGATAAACATGCTTGGGATTGAGCTGCTCCAATTTTACACAGTGAATCTTGTTTGGTTTTTTTTTTGTTGCTTATTATTTATTTTATTTTCTCTCTTTATAGACGTGAATATTTACTTTGTAAAGTATAATATTATTTTAATTGTCGTGAAAGTGAGGACTATGTGGGTCTTTTCTATCTTTTTTTTATGTTTTCCTTCTTAGTTAGTTTTATTTATGATCTGGCAGTTTGAGTAATTTACGCGGCCTACCTAAATGTCCATTCTTTGGTATTGTTTGTCGAATCGTTGAGCTCCTCAAGTTCTGAGTTGAGCTGCACATTTTTTTGACAAATGGGAGCACTGACTGGACAGGTCCGCTCAATCTGTGTGGTTCTTTCCTCAAAAGATCATTTCAGACACCAATCTACATGGTCCTCAAAATGATCTGACCAAGACTATTTCTGGATTTTTATATACACATTGACATTGATAAATTTTACATATACAGTGACATGAATATTTACTTTGTAAAGTATTATGTTATTTTTAATGACTGTGAATGTGAAGACTATGTGGGTTAATTTTAGTTTGCCTTTGTTTTTTTTCTCAGATAGTTTTAGTCATGGTCTGGCAGTTTGAGTAATTTATGCGACCTACCCAAATGTCCTTTCTTTGGTATTGTTCGTCGAATCGTTGAGCTCCCTAAGTTTGAGTTCAGCTGCATGATTACTGACAAATGCGTGCACTGACTGGACGGGTCCACTCAATCTGTGTGGTTCTTTCCTCAAAAGACCATTTCAGACACCAATCTACATGGTCTCCACATGATCTCACCAAGATTATGTCTGGACTTTAAAAGAGACTGTGACCTCTGAGTTTGTTTCGGCCTTTCTTCTCAGAGTAGTCAGATAGGAAACGCCGACCTCATCTCGTTTTAAAAAAATATGATTGACGTGTAAAAGTGTTTGTACAAACCTACTTACAGAAATAAAATCATTTATCATTTATCATTTATCATTTATGTGATATTGAGTAACATTCCAAAAATAAACAAAAAACACTGATAAATATTTATTTATTAAAACTTTATGCATAAGTAAAAACTGTACAAAGGCGGACTTAATTTTCTACCAGTCTACCTTAGGGTGATGCAGAGACAACACACAGTAGGTGCAATAACAGAAAAAAAATCAGAAAAAAAAAATATAATTAAAAAAATATAAGTAGGAATAAATACATACATACAACAAAATATAAAATAAAAAAAAAGTTATGACAGATAAACAAGAAAATCTACAACAACTTAATTCTGATTTTAAATCAGTATTAGACCGACGTGATAGACCAGTGGGCCAATTCTGCTAATTTAAAACGTTCAAAATCTAGTCGCAGTCTCATCTCGGCGACAAACAAATGTCAAAAACTTGTCAAAATGTAGGGAAATTTGAAGTATTTTTGACAGATTGTGACTGCGATCAGACTGTGAACGTTCTTAAAAATTACGAGAATTGCTCCTCTGGTTATACAAGTAAAGAAATTCTTTAAAACGGGTCAGAACAAAAACCTGTTGTTGGCCTATATTTGGCTTGTATACCTAGGTGTGTGTGTGTGTATGAGATATTTGATTGAACATTGTGAGTTGTTCTTTTTGCAGCATTTTGGTTGTTGTTTCAAAGCTGTTGGTTTCGTTCAATAAAAAACTCGGAAAAGCGATTTATCAGTTTCGTCATTACCTAAGAAACAGGTTAATTCCTAGTTCAAGTATAATGCAATTATTTCTTACTGACCTCTAGTTTAATGCTCTATTTTGATATCTATGTAAATCAATTATTTCAATAAACAATTAACAATTTCAATATTTCTATTATTAGGTAATCAAGTCTAAAATATCAGAAGTAGTTACTAGGTAGAAATTGAGACGTAGCAACGCAATTTCTTGATAATTTTTCTTAATTGAACAGAGCAATCCGAACAAAGGAATTCGCTTTCTCTCAAAAAATATTAATGAAAATAAATGATAGTCGAAAATAATTGGGATATTAATTGGTAACAGAACAATGGATGACTTCTGCAGTTGGGGGAACTCTTCGAAAAATGCTCACTTTGATGAATTTTTACCGTCTTCACAAAAAGGAGGAGGTACTATGTTCGGATGATTGTATGCCTTTTTTTTTTGTATGTTTGTTCATCGAATACTCCGCCAATTGGCGACGGATTTTCAAAATTCTTTTTTTTTTTTTGAAAGGGTATGCTCCCGAGGTGGTCCCATTATCACCAAATTGGAATCTGATGAGGGAATCCTATGGAAATCGAGCGAAACCTTCAAATTTTGTAGGCACACATAAAGCGATTTGGGTATTTTTTATAGTAACTCGTGGAACTGATGATGGAGACCACAGATGGCCATCGGAACTACTCAATAATAAATATTTCACGGTTTGCGATTCGATCAGGTACTTTAATGTGGTTACTAAGCACAATGCATATCGTGAAGTGGAGCTAATAGTGACTTCTCAATCAGCTCCAGTTCTCCTGGTTCTTCTTACAAGGAGAACTCCTCAACAATTAACGTCCCTGCATCGAGAAAAGCAATATTTTGTAAAAGGCGATGAGCAGTTGATATTAGGCTATTGTAACTTAGATAAGTTACAAACTGACCCACTAAAAAGTGAAAAATAAAAAACTTTTTTACAAAAAAAAAAAAAAAACTACCTACCGACTTCCAAAAAACACTACATAATGAAAAACAACTTTAATTTCGGAAGTCGGTGTCAATAAAAGAAAATGCGGAACCAACGACACCGACTTCCGATATTAAAGTTATTTTTCACTTTGTAGTGTTTTTTGGAAGTCGGTAGTTTTTTTGTAAAAGTTTTTTATCACTTTTAATATAAAATTTGATCACCGGGGTACTTCTGTAACACACTATCAGTAGCAATGGATTGTATTTTGACAGTTCAACAACATTCATTGCGTAATTTACTATGTTGGACAGGCGAATTCTTCGAACATATGAAGCAGTGGATTAGCAATTACCTTCAAAATGATTCAGATTGTTATAGCGTGTTACGCAATTAAGGTACTGGACAATCATGAAAGCTGATTTCTTTCACACATTTAGTGTTCCGTACCCAAACGTTGCCAACCGAACCAACTAAGCCTCCGCTGTCCGTTCGTCTGTCTGTCAGCGGGCTGTATCTCGTAAACCGTAATAGGTAGACAGTTGAAATTTTCATAGAGTATGTAACTATGTATCTGCTATAACACAATTGCTAAAAATAATATATAGTTAAACACCTGAGGAGGCTCTCGTTGGGCAACTGGATCAAGGGCTTGATTCAGAAAGCGGTACTTCTGGACACGGCCCGCATTGTTAGGAGGTTCCTCTCTCTGGAGCCCTAATCGCCGGTACCTTGGACCCTAATCCTGAAACCGGTGTGTTAGAAATGTTTTTATATTCTAATATTTAAAAATATAATTTTATGTATTTATTGAAATAAAGGAAACAATAATACATGGTCAAAAATTAAGGCACCCGAGTCTCCATACAATAAACGTGTTTTTGTCGCCACTTTTTGCCATGTGGTACGGAATCCTTCGAATGCGAGTCCGACTCGCACTTGGCGGGTTTTATATCTTAAATCTTGAGGATTCTGCTAATTTCTACTATGAATTATTGTTGAAACGCTTCAATCTAGACACGCGGCAGCGTGTCATGCCAAGTTCAAGCAAAGGAACTGGCTAGCCAGCGCCTAGTGTAATATAATAATTAACACAGAATTCCACAACAAAGGTTTTCAGTCATAATCAAAAGGTTGTAAAGTATAGAAGTTATGGGGCATAGTTTTAAATACAAGACTACTTTAAGCTCTTTATAATATATAAATATATTTCTATCCCAGAAGGCCAATTCTCGTAATTTAAAACGTTCAAAATCTAGTCGCAGCCTCATCTCGGCGGTAAACAAAGGTCAAAAACTTGTCAAAATTAAAGGTATTTTTGACAGATTAAGACTGAGATCAATCTGTGAACGTTCCTAAAATTGAGAGAATTACCCCTCTGAGTTTTTTCGTGATTTTAGTACCTATTAGCTTCTTTTGAATGACCTAATTACCAGACACCCAGACACAATAAAATTGGTATTGTCGACTAGCGGAAAATATTCTACAGAAACTTATAGTACCGGTATTAAAGTACCCTTTATGCTAATCCAGGTTATAAACTCTGTTTACCTTTCATCAAAATCCGTTTAGCCGTTTTTGCACCAATCCGGAATATACATCCAGGCAAACAGACAAACGGACAACAATTCTAAAAGAACTACATTCTCGGCATCAGACTCGGTCCCACCCACACCTTGCAGCAATTTCTCCAAAGAATATTCAACTTCGTTACTATTTTATTATATGTGTGCTTATCTTGCGTGCATTAGCGTTTCTATGACTGCTTTTTGTCAAATAAATGGGCTGATTCTCAATATCACTATTTTTCTGAGAGCTCGAAAGAAAACGTCAGAGGCAGAAACAGCTCCTACTCAAATAAAACCTTAAAAAACGACACTACGCGCAAATATAAATTTAAACATCTCTAAGCGCTTAACAAAATGTAGCACACCCAAAAAATATGACATAAATAATTCTCTTGAAACGACATTAGGCGACGGTTGCCAGATTTCGCCAAAAGTCGCACAGTCGCACACATGGCGCGGGCGAAACGAAAAAATGAAATAAAAGTAATTTTATTCAAATTTAGATCGGATGTCGGTCCAATTTTGCGAGTGCCGCCGGGGGGTGAAATGTGCGAGGGTACAAATGTTTTACCTAGGTAAGTATCTAATGCGATAGAATCAGAAGTTAAAGAAGTACCAGAGGTCCCGGACAAGTGAAAATCGTTTTAAAAGCGTTTATCATATTTCTTTAAGTATCTTCTTCAGGATAATCCTGGAAAAGGGTGGCCATCTATTATACATATATTATTATAGGGTTATTTGAAAAACACCAGCAACCTCTTAAGAGTTCATTGTACTCATCATTATGAACAACTTTTACTATGGGACCAAACCTGAAATTGCGAAAAAAAAAAATCAGCTGTTCCCTACATTTTGACGAGATAGACGAAGATAAATGTAGGGAACAGCTGATTTTTATTTCGTGATTTCAGGTTTGGTCCCATAGTAAAAGTTGTTCATAATGATGAGTACAATGACCTCTTAAGAGGTTGCTGGTGTTTTACAAATAACCCTGTATAGGGCTAAAACATAGCTGGTGAATTGTAGGTTTACTATAGGTACTCCTCTAACTAACCTTTAGAGGATTACAGGCGTGATGTTATGTTAGTTTCATCATGATGGGAACCGTAGCTCAAAAGGAAAAACGGAACTCTTACAAGATCACTTCGTTGTCCGTCTGTCTGTCCGTTAGTTAAGACCTTTTTTCTCAAGAGAGCGTGGAGTTATCAAGTTGAAATTAATATCAAATTTTCAAATTTTCAAAGCTGCAATCACTTGAAGCAGTGAAAAAATCAAACTTCTAACTCAATGCAATCAAAAGATACAGGCGTTTATGTTCCGGAATCAAAACCTATAGGTAACTTCCCGTTGATCTAGAATCATGAAGTTTGGCAAGAAGCAATGTCATGTAAATGCTTTGTAAATTATTTTTCATCGCCACTACTCTCAAAACGGTGAAGGAAAACATCGTTAGGATACCGGCAACCGGCATGTCTTAGAACCAAAAATTCGAAGACATGTGATATAATTATACCAAGCCCCAATAGGCCCACGAGGTCAATTTCAGCCCACTTACCCACTGCTAGGATACATCCTATCCTTGCTAGGATACATCCTAGCAGTAGGAACATCAGGCTGAGTACCGATGTGTGATGTGTTCATAACACGAACATTACACTTCCAAGTCAATAAGACTTGATCAGCCTTATGCTTCTTGTGTATTGTCGCATAAATAGTACATAATTTTTAAGATAGTTAACAAGCCGATGGCCCATACTTCTAAAGATACCAAACCAGAGCCATCGCAGATGCGCTGCCAACCCAGACACAGCTAAAATATGTCATGTGTCTGTAACAATATCTGCAAGGCGGTACCCTATGCCCTTAAAATCAGATGACAGCAACGTGTGCAGAAACAAGTATAATAAAGGTGCGCAGTACTGCACACACATACCCTATTTCAAGTTAAACAAATATCAACTTTATTTCAATGACATTAAGTTGATTTTACAGTAACTTTTTTAATAGTGCTACTATTAAAAGTGTTTGAAGTTGTAGCGTAAATTGAACTTTATTGTGTAGTAGTTAAAGTATTTTTTCCAATAATTCATATTTGTTTACATTTTTGGCAAATAAATAGCGAACGCAGATTAGTTACGAGTATGGTGGTAGCACCTATACACTGCCCCCTAATTGCGTAGCACACTATCGATCTCAATCTGAATCATTTTGAAGGATATTGCTAATCATCCATTGCTTCATATGTTCGAAAAATGTGTCTGCTGAACAACGTAAATAACGCAATGAATTCTGACTGAACTGTCAAAATGAAAACTTATATTCCTACTGTTGGTATGTTACGCAATTAACCCTCTGGTCGTGCTAGCGAGTTGGCCTTCTGTTTTTAAGTTGTTCTAATACGCAGTGATTGGATTCAATCAATGCTGGAAAGTAAAATCAGATGGGAGTAATAAAGATTTGTTAGGGTTCCGTGTAAAAATCGTAAAACTCCAGCATTGATTGAATCTGGAATCGGGGGAAACTGATAATTAATTGAATTACTTTGTTTGTATGATTAGGCCCCGTTTTGTCCGAAGAAAATACTTTGTTATAAAATGACGCGGAAGACTGTTTTGTATATTGCTAAAACCAAAAAAACTTCAACTTTTAAACAGTAACAAAATACAATGTACATTGCGTTTAACCACAAATTTAAATTAAGGATAACTTGATTACTTGATAACTCGATGACTTGATTTTTAGGAATTTTATCGATAAACATTATCTATGGAATCAAACGATATTTTTTTTCCCAGTAATAGCCCAGCGTAAAGATTTGTTTATTCAATTGATCTTACGAGCTAACAGATTTGACATACAAAACGCTCATACGATTAATTTTCAAAGATTTGTGTCCAGCTGTGGCAATAGACTTGTCCAATAATTATTACATGAGACTTGTACACTATTCACATGCAGGGTGGATAGGAGCTGTGATAATAACCAACAAAATAATCTTGAGAGTAAAAGAATATATTTCACGAAAACACAATCATTATTAAGCACTAAAAATCGGCCTCAACAAGTCACAAGAATAGTCAATAAAAAACAATAATCGCAAACCATGAGACAACTAACTTTCCTCACTTAACATTTGCGTAAGGCGGAGCGCGGCATGAGCAAACGGTAGGTACACGGGTAGTTTTTTTTTTTCTCTAAGTCTAAGGTATCTCGTAGTTGACTTTGAGAAGTCCTGACTATTTAACCGGACTATCCTGTGGTTGCCTTAAGTAAACTCAAAGCCTCCAGCCAGCTACGTGGGCCCAAGTGGTGGGTACGCTTCAGTTTAAAAAAACTTTTTACAAAAAAAACAACCGACTTCCAAAAAACACTACAAAGTGAAAAATAACTTTAATTTCGGAAGTCGGTGTCGTCGGTTCCGCATTTTCTTTTATTGACACCGACTTCCGAAATTAAAGTTATTTTTCAATTTGTAGTGTTTTTTGGAAGTCGGTAGTTTTTTTTTGTAAAAAAGTTTGTTATTTTTCACTTTTTAGTGGGCCAGTTTGTAACTTATCTAAGTTACAATAGCCTAATGTCAACTGCTTATCACCTTTTACAAAATACTTATTGCTTTTTCCGATGCAGGGACGTTAATTGTTGAGGAGTTCTCCTTGTAAGAACCAGGAGAACTGAAGAAGCTGATTGAGAAGTCACTATCAGCTCCACTTCACGATACGCATTGTGCTTAGCAACCACATTAAAGTACCTAATCGAATCGCAAACCGTGAAATATTTATTATTGAGTAGTTTCGATGGCCATCTGTGGTCTTCATCATCAGTTCCACTTCACCGAATGGTGCTTTCTGAGAGCAAATGCACGAGTTACTATAAAAAAATACCCGAATCGCTATAGGTGTGCCTACAAAATTTGAGGGTTTCCCTTAGATTCCGATTTGGTGACAATGGGACCACCTCGGGAGCATACCCTTTAAAAAAAAAAGAATTTTGAAAATCAGTCGACAATTGGCGGAGTATTCGATGAACAAACATACAAAAAAAAAACATACAATCATCCGAACATAGTACCTCCTCCTTTTTGTGAAGTCGGTAATAAAATACAAATTAGCTACCCACCAATAAAATTAATTTTGTTCGCGTCCGGCCTCCGAAAGGTTCCGATTTGTCGGGGGCAAGACTCTGCGATCAATCACATCTTACGTCATACAAATAACTTAATAAAAATCCTATGTCTAATTTCTACGTGGCGGGTTCGGTATCTGTTAAACTAAACTTGTTATGTTGCTGTGTTCCTCTACAAGATACACTACACAGACACACATCTGCTTAAATACAGGCACCAAGTTCTGTCAAAAAGCTACAATAATAGGTCTGTAAGTTGATAAGTATGAAGGTAGGGAGCTGATACTTACATTGTAAAAGTAATCTGAGAGAGACGAGTTTCTCATCTCGTCATGATTTATGACCTAATCCAGACTAAACGAAGAGGTAAATGTACCAACTTGTGAAATGTACAGTCAGCAAAGGAGATCAGTATACAGGGTCGTCTAATATAGCAAAAAGAGAGAGAGAGAGAGAGAGGAAGTTTTCTAAGAAAGCGATTAATGTTTTCAAATGAAATTTAATTTGATAAACGAACTGTTTGTTTTCTATTAATTAATTGAAATTATATTCGAAAAAGTCAATCGGTTTTTTACTAAATTTCAACTATATTCGACGATCCTGCATACTTATCTCCTTTGCTGACTGTACACAAATACTAGGGCTGAATCTCTTGCAAGAAGTTGAGGAATTACATACAAAATGAGCTCAATTGTTACAAAGGTTAGTTTTTATTATCTTTGTAAAGTAGGTAGCTTTAGATCTAACCAATGCTTCGTGCATTTGCGATTTGATATCCTACATACTCGTATATTGTCTGGATGTTTGTTACTCAATCACGCAAAAACTGCTGAACGGATTTAGATAAAATTTGGCACACAGATATACCATGACCTGGGTAAGGACATAAGCTATTTTTCATCCTGGATCACAGTCGAAGTCGCGGGCAGTAGCTAGCCATATTATAAAATTGAAAGATTGCATGTTTGTTACGCAAAAACGGCTGAACGGATTTGGATGAAATTTTGCACACAGATAGTTTTTACCGGGATTAACACACATAATATTTTTTATTCCGATAGTAGGTTCCCGTGGGACCATTTCCGAACATAACGCAAAATAATAGTCAAAAACCTGTAACAACGAAGTTTTAAAAAAAACCAAAACCATTTTTGTACCATTGTACCTGTAGGTAGTGGCAAAAACTCTATCAACAAAGAGCAAACAAAAAATCATAGCTATTAAACTCTATGGGGTCAACACGTCTCGAACAGAATAATCTATCATGTAATTTGTTTCCTTTATCACGCTGTCCAAAATCCGCCAAGCCACGAAAATTGCCGCGCAAAAAATCTCGCCCTAGTAACACGAAGGGGAAAATAAAAACCATGCTTTATATGGTCCTGACTTTCATTTATGACCAGTTCACATTAACGTAAGAACTCCTTTGTGCGAGAAAAATATGATTATGACATGGACCGGCCTTCCTATTGTCCTTTATTCGATTTTTTTCCCCCTAAAAACCTCAATATGGCGGACCTTTTTGCTGTTCGTGGGCAGTATTAAAAAATATACATCGCTGTTTATATAAGATGGAGACGAGAATACAACAATAATTTAAACTGCTTATATCTAATGACGTTAAATAAACGTTACGTTCCCAGTCTGCATACAAAAATTCAATCAAATATATCCAATAGTTTAGTCAGTATAGCGTTAGAGATTGGCAATACCCATAATCGGCCTATCACTACTATTTATTATGTTATTTCGATGTTAGGATTTATTTGATAGTTCCAAAATACCCTTGAGCATTAGTGTTTTCATTTATTGCCGTATTGTCCTCTCCACATTGTATACAGGGTGCATTTGATATCATGGGCATTATTTTAACCTAAGGTACTACTTATGATACTAATTGCATTAGGGCTACTATTACGCAAATCAAAAATATTATTAATGCAAGTATGGAAAACCTTAAAATGTAGTAAGTCATACAAAGTATCAAATTAGTTGCGCTTCTCGATAGCAAATGCGTAGGTACACTACGCCGTACGCGCGTCATTGGGCGTGAATTCTTTGACCCCGCCCGACTCACGTGACATTCGTAAGTTGCCAATGAATTGATTCATAATAAATTCCAATTTTCCCTTCGTACTTTGCCGGCTTAGGACGGTCAAAACTACGTCAACTAACATACATTAAAAAAAAACATTTACGTACCTAGCTTGTGGATTGTTTTGAAAAAACCTTATTTGTCGGTAAAGTGACAGAGGGTAAACGGGTGCTCTTCCACGAGCTTGTGCATGTGCTGGCACGTGAAAAGACGAAAAATCCAACAGGTTCTGAGTGGTTCTGGTGGAATGAGACCCCGTGAAGGAATAGGGTCGTTCGGGTAGCGCCGATGGAACATTTCACGAGTTCATACTAAATTTCTTGCGCGATCGTAAATTACAACCATTTGTGGGTATTGTTGGTTGGTGTACCTAGCCTGCACATTACGCGGTCGAGGCATCGTGTACACAAACACACACACAACACACAACTACTACACTAACACTTAATACACTGCAATCCAAGCACCGTATGCCGCGAGCGGCGAGTACGGCGATTACGTCACGGGATCAATAAATCAATTACGCGTCAATGCACCTGCGCAGTCGTTATGACACTGGTTCCGGGTTCGTGACTTCGTGTTGCGGCGGGAAGCATACCCCGCGCGGGGGTGATATTCGTATTTTTGCGAGTGAGGGAGTGGGACGGAGAGAGTTCAGGGAATCCCGCCGGACGGAATGTCTTGTAGCCCATTGTTATTATTACTTGTAAGGAAAAACCCGCGCGCGCGCAGGTGATGTTTGTTTACATTTCGCTTTGCGCTGTACTGCGCTTTAAGATTTTGATATTTCAACAATTATTGGCGTTAACGAAGTATTTTGTTTTAATTACTTTAAGTGTTTATTTGCAATAATAAGCCTTGTGCAATTTGACTTACTACATTTTTAAGGTTTTCCTTACTTGCATTAATAATATTTTTGATTTGCGTATTAATAGCCCTAATGCAATCAGTATCGTGAGTAGTGCCTTAGGTTAAAATAATGCCCATGACTTCGATTCCACCCTGTATATGTCATCTTCATCTGCCTAACCTTTTCCCAACTATGTTGGGGTCGGCTTCCAGTCTAACCAAATGCAGCTGAATACCAGTATTTTGCGTGGAGGGACTGCCTGTCTGACCTCCACAAACACTACCCGTAACGACTGTCAAAGATCCACGAATGACAGCCGGGACCAACAGCTTATCGTGGTTTCCGAGGCGCAGAGTGGTCTCGATATGTAAAGATGGTCACCCATCCACAGACCAACCGCGGCAAGTGTAGCTTAACCTGACCGTTCGACCTGTACGGCTGTTATTATTTAGCCACGGGACCCGCTTCCACATTGTATATTATTGTATAGTATATATACTCTTTTTTTTGTGAATGGAAAATCATCAAATGACCCCTCCCGCTCAGGGTGGAGCAGGAGGGAGTGTCAGACTCTTACTGACTAAAACCCACCAGTGTTCCTTCCTTAGCCCTTTATGTTCCGGGGCAGCGGTAACCCTTTCGGACAATCCCGCTACCCATATACTCCTTCCTAAGGTTGTCTTTAAAAGATCGCTTTTAGCCATAAAACCGCATATTATGTCATCCTTTGTATAATGTATACATTTACATTTACTTTTTACTGACCCGTTGGTCTCGTGGCCGCAAGCGCGACTGGTGAGCGTGGGGTCCTGGGTTCGATTCCCGGGTCGGGCAAAGTGTTATTGAGTTTTTCCATTAGGAATTTCTTACTAACAGCCCAGAGTTTGGAAGTTGGCGTTGTGATACCCCCGTGCCTCGGAAAGCACGTTAAGCCGTTGGTCCTGCGCCTGATCTCTCTCCGGTCGTGTCGGATTGCCCTCCCATCGGGCTATGCGAGTGAGGGAAGAGGGAGTGCACCTGTGTCTGCGCGCACACTTGTACACTATAATATCTCCTGCGTACCTGGCTAATCTCCGTTGAGATTGGCCACCGTGACCGAAATCGGTCGGGGAGGCTATTATTACATTTATATTTGTTTATTTTCTCTATCTGTTTATGTTAAAGTATTTTCTTATTCTGTTAATTTGTTAATCCAGAATTTCAGATACAGTCTTTTTGTTTAATACTTAATTGTCAATTTGAGCGACGTGATGAGGGAAATTATGAAACTGCACTCTCCGAGGATGAATATTGATTGGATTTTAAGGTTTACTGACGTTACGTTCGGTAGCGTAACTCGATTTAATCAGATCCAGCTTTTTACGATACGAAAGTATATTGAGATTTTTATTTCAAGACTTTTATTTTGATTGACGTTTCCAATTATGTCGGAGTACGCTAGGGTTTTACAGGTAAATATTTTGGGACTGGAAAATATTTAGAACCAAATTATTTTTTTAACAATTTTCAATTGTTATTTAGTGAGCCTAACTGAATACGTCTTGAATATAATCATACTTCTTTTGTTTATTAACTACTAGCTTCTGCCCGCGACTTCGTACGCGGATCCTGTTGATTATGCCAGCGACAACGGGGTCGTCAAAATCGAAGATCTGAAACGTCAGATGTCGAATTCTCAGAGCCCGGGGACGGGAAAACAACGGGATGCGCGAGACGATTCGAGACGTTCCAGATCTTTCATTTTTGTAAGTCAACAGAAAATTCCCATCAGACTAAACAACTTTTGCTAAGACGTCATTCCTATATATGTTGTAGTGTCGCTGGGCTTTGGAGTTCCACAACAGGTGTTCCAGATCTTCAGATTTATTCTCACAGCAGAAAATGCTCTTCACGTGGAATAATTTTTGCTATGGCACCATTTTTATATATATATATATTTATAGATTCTAAGGCAGATTTAAAACTGTGTACGTAGGGATTTACTTCATGCAACATATTTTGAAGCAATGAAATCAGACTATTTGTTCAAGTGCGGAAAGTTTTGGTTTCTAATATTTGCCTGATCTTGATAATTGGATACGAAATATATTTGGAGAAACTTGGGGTCATTTTTAGATAATAATGAACCAATAAGGTGGTAAACTTGGCCTTGCACTTTGAATGTTGGCATAAATGGGCCTCTTGAAATCTGTTTCGCACCAAAAGATGTCATTTGAAAGGCATTGTAAGTATACAGATGTTGTCCAAGAAATGTTTTGACTGTGGATGGTCACCAATTAGCAGTGATCTTAATATTTCTGGAGGATTTTGTAATATTTCAATATGTACTTTTCCACCTGAGCAACACATACCGTTTGTTTCTTTTTGCCATTTAACAGCTTCACAAAAAGTACAATTTTGAACCATACCTCCGATAGCGGAATACGTGGCGTAGTCAATCAAGTCATTCATAAGAGTATACGTAAATGCACTCCGTTCCTTATCAACCCATGGAAGGTTGCCACGTCTTACGGCTATACTCTGTCGGATTGGATGTGTCTCTGTCTTGAGACACATCCGATTCTTCAGATGATATCGACATTCTGTTCAGAGAATGTCGAAGTCGATCAGAATTCAAACGTTCGTTGCGCTCTTCTTCTGTCTCTTCATGCCGTACTCCAGCAATTCTTTCTCTCTCACTTTCTAACTGATTATGAATATTTTGTTGTGTGCGTGTTCGGGACAATGTATGATAATCTCGATCACCAGTTACTCGCGCATCACGTTCATCACTCGTTTCAAAAGACCTGTTAGTAGATGTGCGAATACGCTGAGAACGCAGGCGTGCTTCGCGATCCGAAGAGGTTTCCACGGAACGAGTTGCAGCCTGATGTTTTCGAACAGCATCAAGTCTCTCCTGACGCTCTTCGGTAGATTCTTGGGATCTTATGATCCTCAATCTTTCCTTTGGAACATTGGGAAAGATTTGACCTCTTTCTAGGCATGGTTATAGTTTTATTGTGAATATACCTGATCAATTAAAATCCAAGTGACTGCTCCCCTGCGTTACCGGGTAGGCTACCGAGTCACGAAGATAAATGGCAAAGGATATTAAACACTCAAATAACATAAGCCCGAAGGCATATTTATTGATAAAGTAAAAAAATAAATGGGAGTTTTGACCAGTAGAGTCAACTTTTCAATGATATACCATCGTCACCGACAATCAGTCTTAAACTGTTACCGCCTTCACCGCGTGGAGGTACTCCCAGCTTATGTTATTTTATAAATAAACAGTGAAATTAGTGATAGCTTTGATTTCCACATCAGATGTTTCTGATCTTCGATTTTTATAAGTCAACAGGAAATGCCCATCAGATCGAACAACTTCTGCAAAGACGTCATTCCTATATGTGTTTTGGTGTAGCTGGGCTCTCGGAGTTCCACAACAGGTGTTCCAGATCTTCGATTTTTATAAGTCAACAGAGAGTGCTCATCAGATTGAACAACTTTTGCTAAAACGTCATTCCTATATATGTTATAGTGTAGCTGGGCTCTTGGAGTTCCACATCAGGTGTTCCAGATCTTCGATTTTTATAAGTCAACAGAGAGTTCTCATCAGATTGAACAACTTTTGCCAAAACGTCATTCCTATAAATGTGTTATGGTGTAGCTGGGCTCTTGGAGTTCCACAACAGGTGTTCCAGATCTTCAATTTTTATAAGTCAACAGAGAGTTCTCATCAGATTGAACAACTTTTGCTAAAACGTCATTCCTATATGTGTTATGGTGTAGCTGGGCTCTTGGAGTTCCACAACAGGTGTTCCAGATCTTCGATTTTTATAAGTCAACAGAGAGTGCTCATCAGATTGAACAACTTTTGCTAAAACGTCATTCCTATAAATGTGTTATGGTGTAGCTGGGCTCTTGGAGTTCCACAACAGGTGTTCCAGATCTTCGATTTTTATAAGTCAACAGAGAGTTCTCATCAGATTGAACAACTTTTGCTAAAACGTCATTCCTATATGTGTTATGGTGTAGCTGGGCTCTTGGAGTTCCACAACAGGTGTTCCAGATCTTCGATTTTTATAATTCAACAGAGAGTGCTCATCAGATTGAACAACTTTTTGTTAAAGTATTGATAGTCTGTGGTAAACTTCGCGCCTTTTTGTATTTTGTCTCTAGCCTACCACTCTGTGAACGTCACTGAATAATTTGTTACTTTTACTATAAACTATTCTATTAGGAAGCAATCCCCTTCTTTCATTGCATTAGTGCAACAGGTTATGGGCCCAGGAAGCCTTTTAAATGTAGACAGTGTGTAAAACAGTGTAATAAGTAAAAACATTACATGCCGGTATAAACCTAACCTCAAAGTGAGCGCCGGTTTTACAGACTGTGAAATATATTCTGTTCGTCAAATTAGCGCTTAAAGATGTCGTCAAGCAATCCTCTCGTCATGATCGAAAAGTTAACAGGTCGGGAAAACTATTCCACATGGAGATTCGCGCTCAAAACATATCTCCAACACGAGGACCTGTGGGACTGTGTTGAACCCGTGCCTGGTGCAGCTGTCGACTCCAAACGTGACATTAAAGCAAAATCGAAAATTATTTTGCTTGTGGACTCTGTAAACTATGTCCACATACAGGATGCAACGTCTGCAAAGGAGGTGTGGGACTGCTTGGCAAACGCTTTTGATGACTCGGGGCTTACACGCCGTGTGGGATTGCTTCGAGACTTATGTACAACAAATCTCGCTGGATGTTCAAATGTGGAAGAATATGTGAGTAAGATCATGACCACGGCACACAAACTTCGCAATATCGGATTCAAAGTAGATGATGAGTGGCTTGGGACCCTGCTTCTCTCCGGTCTACCTGAAATATACAAACCTATGATCATTGCGATTGAAAGTTCAGGCATGAAAATAACTGCAGACTCTGTTAAGTCAAAAATTCTACAAGATGTCAAAATGTGTGAAAGTGACACATCTGCTTTTGTGGCAAATTATAAGAATAAAGGGAATACAGGTTCCAAGAAACAGTTTAAAAAGGGACCTCGTTGCTATAGCTGCAATAAATATGGCCATGTTGCTGCTGAGTGCAAGTCAAATCCTAAAAAGAAAAATCAAGAGAGTTCAAGCTATGCGGCTGCTTTCATAGCTTCTACAGTGAATCCTAACGAAGATCCATGGTATATACAGGGTGGAATCGAAGTCATGGGCATTATTTTAACCTAAGGCACTACTCACGATACTGATTGCATTAGGGCTATTAATACGCAAATCAAAAATATTATTAATGCAAGTAAGGAAAACCTTAAAAATGTAGTAAGTCAAATTGCACAAGGCTTATTATTGCAAATAAACACTTAAAGTAATTAAAACAAAATACTTCGTTAACGCCAATAATTGTTGAAATATCAAAATCTTAAAGCGCAGTACAGCGCAAAGCGAAATGTAAACAAATATCACCTGCGCGCGCGCGGGTTTTTCCTTACAAGTAATAATAACAATGGGCTACAAGACATTCCGTCCGGCGGGATTCCCTGAACTCTCTCCGTCCCACTCCCTCACTCGCAAAAATACGAATATCACCCCCGCGCGGGGTATGCTTCCCGCCGCAACACGAAGTCACGAACCCGGAACCAGTGTCATAACGACTGCGCAGGTGCATTGACGCGTAATTGATTTATTGATCCCGTGACGTAATCGCCGTACTCGCCGCTCGCGGCATACGGTGCTTGGATTGCAGTGTATTAAGTGTTAGTGTAGTAGTTGTGTGTTGTGTGTGTGTTTGTGTACACGATGCCTCGACCGCGTAATGTGCAGGCTAGGTACACCAACCAACAATACCCACAAATGGTTGTAATTTACGATCGCGCAAGAAATTTAGTATGAACTCGTGAAATGTTCCATCGGCGCTACCCGAACGACCCTATTCCTTCACGGGGTCTCATTCCACCAGAACCACTCAGAACCTGTTGGATTTTTCGTCTTTTCACGTGCCAGCACATGCACAAGCTCGTGGAAGAGCACCCGTTTACCCTCTGTCACTTTACCGACAAATAAGGTTTTTTCAAAACAATCCACAAGCTAGGTACGTAAATGTTTTTTTTTAATGTATGTTAGTTGACGTAGTTTTGACCGTCCTAAGCCGGCAAAGTACGAAGGGAAAATTGGAATTTATTATGAATCAATTCATTGGCAACTTACGAATGTCACGTGAGTCGGGCGGGGTCAAAGAATTCACGCCCAATGACGCGCGTACGGCGTAGTGTACCTACGCATTTGCTATCGAGAAGCGCAACTAATTTGATACTTTGTATGACTTACTACATTTTAAGGTTTTCCATACTTGCATTAATAATATTTTTGATTTGCGTAATAGTAGCCCTAATGCAATTAGTATCATAAGTAGTACCTTAGGTTAAAATAATGCCCATGATATCAAATGCACCCTGTAGACTCGGGTGCTTCAGTGCACATGACCAAACATAAGAATTTATTGCAAGATGAGAAAGTGCCACTTATCAAGACAATCAAGGTAGCTAATGACAAGTCATTATCAGTTCATAGTACTGGACAATTGAGTTTAGATGTGTGCAATGGTAAAGGTCAGTACAATAAAATTCTGTTTCAAAATGTACTGTATGTACCAGAGCTGGCAACAAATTTGCTATCAGTTAGTCAGATCATAAAAAATGGAGGTCAGGTAAAATTCAACAGTAAAGGCTGTGTGATATTAAACAAAAATAATGTGGTTGTTGCAACGGCAAGCATAGTCAACAATATGTACAGGCTGAATGTGAGAAGTGAACATGCATACATAACTGATGTTGACGAGCAAGATGTTTACCTCTGGCATCAACGCATGCGCCATTTGAATTTTCAAGATCTGGAAAAATTAGCAGATAACACTGAAGGTGTAAAATTATCAAAGAAAAATGAAAAATTAACATGCTTACAAGGTAAACAAACATGCTTACCTCTAAAACAAAGTGTAACTAAATCTTCAAAGTTACTCGAACTGGTGCATTCTGATATCTGTGGTCCAATGGAGAATAGTTCGCTGGGTGGTGCCAAATATTTTATGACTCTGATTGATGACTACTCAAAGAAAGTTTTTGTATACTTTTTGCAGAAGAAATCTGATGCTCTAGAAAAATTCAAGGAATACAAAAGCCAAGTGGAGAAACAACTAGAATGCAACATAAAGTGTCTTCGCTCTGACAATGGCCTTGAGTATGTTAACTCCAATTTTTCTGAGTTCTTAAAAACTGCTGGAATAGTTCATCAAACCACCACTCCATACACTCCCGAACAAAATGGAGTTGCCGAGCGAATGAACAGGACATTGGTAGAAAAAGCAAAGTGTCTGTTAATTAATGCCAACTTACCTAAACAATACTGGGCTGAATCTGTACACACTGCCGCTTATCTTATCAACAGAACTCCAACTCGATCACTGAAATACAAAACACCAGAAGATGTGTGGTCCGGACAGAAACCAAACGTCAATCACTTAAGAGTATTTGGGTGTGAAGCAATGATTCATCTTCCCAAAGGAAAGAGAAGAAAATGGGATGCAAAAGCACAGAAAGCCATATTCATTGGTTACTGTGATCATACAAAAGGATACAGATTTGTTATGTCTGGTTCCAAAACAGTAATAAAGAGCAGAGATGCAGTCTTCCTTGAATCTACAGTGAAAAGAAATTATGTTCCGGTGGACTTGATACAAGACAGCTCAATGTGTGACTCATCATCTGTATCAACTGACAAGCATACATCTGAGAGCTCTGATGCTAATGACACATTAAAATCCACAAACACTGATTATTACTCTGAACCAGATAACAGTACAGACAGTGATTACTTACCAAGTGAAAACATTAAAACGCCATCTCCCTCAAACATAACTCTGAGACCTAGAAATAAAGACAAGTTTTTAAAGTCTAAAGATAATCAAGGAAAAGGTTACCTGTGCTGCAGTGAAGATATTCCTGTACCATTGAATTACAAAGAGGCAATCACATCAGCTGATTCTGAAAAATGGAAAATATCAATAGAGAAAGAACTGGATTCCCATCATAAAAATGGAACTTGGATATTGGTAGAAAAACCTCAGAATGCAAAGCCAATTGGAAGCAAATGGGTTTTCCGGATTAAAGATGAACCAACAGGTCCTCGTTACAAAGCCCGACTATGTGCGAAAGGTTATGCACAAAAAGAAGGAATTGACTATGATGAGACATTCTCACCAACAGTAAGGTACGACTCTATTCGTGTGTTATTGTCCATTTCAGCACAAGAAAATTTGGAAATAGTTCAATTTGATATAACCACTGCTTTTCTGTATGGTGAATTAAAGGAAAACATATTGATGACAGCACCTGAAGGACTAGACTGCAAATCTAACATGGTATGTAAACTTGTTAAATCATTATATGGACTAAAACAGGCACCCAGGTGTTGGAACACAAAATTTAGTTCAGTCCTTAATAAATTTGGCTTTGAGAAAAGTAAAGCAGATCAGTGTGTTTATATTGGAATAATAAATGGTTTCAAATGTTATCTGTGCCTCTATGTTGATGATGGTCTTTTGCTTTGTAAAGATAAATCTACCATGATGGAAGTAATTAATGATCTGCAAACAAACTTTGATCTAAAAGTATGTCCTGTATTAACTAATTTTGTTGGTATGCAAATTGAAAAGTATGAAAACTGTATTTTAGTACATCAGACCAAATATATTGACCATTTGTTGAAGAAATTCAACATGCAGGATGCTAACCCCAACTGTGTTCCTGCTGATCCAAACGTGAAGTTACAAAAGGCTGATGATGCACTGAAAAACTATCCTTACCGAGAAGCAGTAGGATCGCTAATCCATGCAGCTACTGTAAGCAGACCTGACATTATGTTTGCCGTGAGCCAGGTGTGTCGATACTTACATTCTTATGACGACTCCCACTGGAACGCTGCAAAGAAAATATTAAAATACCTGAAAGAGACAAAAAGCTATGGATTATGCTACACATCTAATCCTGACAGTACTGATTTAATTGGATATAGCGATGCTGATTTCGCGAATGACATAGTGACCAGACGCTCGATAACTGGCTATGTATTCCTTAAAAATGGAGCCGCTGTCACTTGGTCATCTCAACGTCAGCAAACTGTGGCCTTATCCACGACAGAGGCCGAATTTATGGCTGCCTGTGCAGCTACTAAAGAAGCTATGTGGTTAAGACAGTTACTCAGTGATATCAGTGAATTTAATCAGAAATCTGTGTGCATAAACATTGACAATCAAAGTGCCATTAATGTGATTAAAAATAGTGAATTTCATAAGCGATGTAAACACATAGATATTAAGTACAATTTTGTTAAAGAAAAATACCATGAAAATATTATTAGTTTGAACTATGTACACACTGATAATCAGTATGCTGATATTTTTACAAAGGCTCTGCCTAGAGACAAATTTAGATTTATAAGAAATAACATTGGGATGTCAAAACCGACTAGTTAATTTTGTATTCATGTAGTAGTATACAGTTTACTAGTGTTAAAAAGTATTATGATAACTATTTTTATTACTCTAATATTAAATGTCAATTTAAACTTAAAAGCATTTAGCGAAGGCTCGAATTTGGTAGGAGTGTTAAAGTATTGATAGTCTGTGGTAAACTTCGCGCCTTTTTGTATTTTGTCTCTAGCCTACCACTCTGTGAACGTCACTGAATAATTTGTTACTTTTACTATAAACTATTCTATTAGGAAGCAATCCCCTTCTTTCATTGCATTAGTGCAACACTTTTGCTAAATCTTCATTCCTATATATGTTATGGTGTAGCTGGGCTCTTGGAGTTCCACATCAGGTGTTCCAGATCTTCAAATTTATTCTCTCAGCAGAAAATGCTCATCAAGTGGAACAATTTTTGCTATGGTACCTTTATTGTATCTCTTATACTTTAGCTGGTCTGTTGCGGTTCTGCATCAGGCGTTCCATTTTCCAAAATAAATTATAGCCTATATGTTGCCCAGACTTAATACCTATACAACAAAAAAAAAAATCATTCAAATCCGTTCAGTAGTTCCGAAGATTAGCGTGTACAAACAAACAGACAAACAGACAAACAGACAAACAGACAAATTTTTTTTTTTGGATTCGTACTCTATTACTGTTTCTAAACCCCCCTCAAGTATTTTTTTTTTAATATATTCAATGTACAGACACAGTTTTTTTACTGTTTTATTATATGTATAGATAGATAGAATAGATATAGATGAAAACAAAAAACAAATCAAATATTCATAATAAGAACTCTACGCAACCCCAAGAGAACCAAAGAGAACTAACAAAAAAGGCGTTATCAACTTACGGAATTAAATAAAAAAAGTACAAAAATAGCGAATCCCGACCCCGAGGCAAACTATAAGTATTACGATCACGTTTTTCTTTCCCACAAAGGAAAATTAAGGGGGGACCGTGTTAAATTTTTCTGCGTACTACAGTATATAAAGTGTATCTATCGAGGAAATTCAAATGCTATTCCCGTCACGATCGCCCATTACTTGCCGACAGTGACTTCCAATTTCTAACAACACAACACTATTAGATCTACATTCCTTTACGTACACAAACTAAAACCAACTTTAACACACAAAAAATAAGGCTCAAAATAAACATAGGGTTTTTGGGACATGTAACGTTGTTGCACAGTGACGAACAACATCGTAACGTGAAAATTTAAAATTTTGTGTTTAAGTGAATTTTTATTAGGAATCCTTATTTTTATTGGGTGTATTCCAAAACGTTGGCCAGGGATAGTAAAGGATACTAAGCCGTATTAGACCGCTACTATCACGTAAAATATAGCAGTATGTCTGAAAACCAGGATGAACAGGATTTTAACCTAGTTTTATTCGTATTTACTTTAACTCGCGCATTTAGATATAAAATATCGTGGCATCAAATTCTATGCATTTTTACTTAAACTAGCTTCTGTCCGCGAACTTTGCGTGAACTTTCTGCTTTCCCTTTCCATCTCATCGCCTGCCCACGGTATTAATTCGTTTTATTTTTGCTCGGCTCCCAAGGATCCTAGCGTGATGTTAATTAGCCTACAGCGTTCTTTAAGAACTGGGCTATCAACGGCAAAAATATTTATTTATTTATTTATTACTTCAAGCACATAAATGTAAAGAGGCGGACTTAATGCCATAAACATCTTCTACCAGTCAACCTTTGGGTGATGCAGAGACAAACAGTAGTAGGTGCAATCATGAAAATTAAGGAATAAATACACACATCAAAAGTGTCTAGGGATCAACATAATTATTTTTGCAATAACTTTTCTCCTGATTGATATTAATTAAAATTTTCTTTAAGGATTCATCAAATAAAGTGTTTTCGTTTGTCACAGTAACGATAAACCAAGTCACCTTTGCATTAATAAAGAAATTTGCCATTTTCCTAATAAAGGGATTTTTGACATTTGAACCACTAACACAAAAGTTCGAAAAAAAGACTGAAATAACAGTTTTCTCTAAAATTTTATTGGGTAACTTAAACAATTAATAATCCGTGTTTCTACCGCGAACACTAACAACACAAGAACATCGGTTTGGCATACTCAAAATGAGTTCATCCAAATCACGCTGTGGAATGGCCGCCCATGTTCGTTGCAACAACAAAAAAAGGTCTTCTTGCGACTGGATAAGTGGATACCCTCCATATTCGGCAGAGCTCTTCTCTGTAGCATATCCCATGCATGCTCAATCGGGTTCAAGTCTGGCGACTGAGCAGGCCAGGGCAGGACATTGATGTTAGCTGCGGCGAGAGTCTGTCTTACAAATCTTGCGGTGTGCGGTCGTGCATTATCATGCATTAACTGAAATAAGGGACCGATTTGCACTTGTAGAGGAACGATGACGTCTGATACAATCGTCTCAGCATAAATTTGAGCGTTGAGGTTGCCTCTGATCCAAATCAACTCAGTTCTTCCGCCGATCCAAATACCCGCCCATACCATGATGGTTCCACCACTATAAGGATGGACTTCCTGGCAGGATTTTAATCGCTGTTGGCGTCCAGGGGTTCTCCAGTGTCGTATACGTCTTGTATCCGGTCTCATACCAAAACGAGACTCATCAGAAAAGCACACGAAACGCCATTGTTCTTCTGCCCAATTTCTGTGTTCAAGAGCCCATTGATATCGAATCCTACGATTGTGCATTGCTATAGGTGGTACCCGTAGCGGTCTTCGGGAATGAAGGTTCACTTCATGCAAGCGGTTTCTGACTGTTTGGTCGCTAATTAAGTTCCCTGAAGAGTGATGAAGCCTCACGGCTAACATCATGGCGGTTATTGTTGGAGCTCTTCGAGTTAAGATTTGAATGTATCGGTCTTGTCTCCGTGTGGTGCAGCGATACCGTCCTCAATGGCGCTCAGCCACGGTACCAGTGCTTCGGTAACGTGTCCAAAGTCGACTGATAACACTCTGACTTGTATTCAGAGCTAAAGCCACAGTACGTTGCCGGGAACCAGCTTCTATCATTCCCACGGCTCTGAGCATTTCTTCCCTGCTTAAATGACGTCGCCGCTCCATAATAACGTTGGTTTTAATCAGTAGTAGGGAAACAGTAGCACTAATAATGTCTTCAATGCGTTGTATGTTTTTATAGGGAAAATATTGACAGCTGATTTTCATCTTTTACTCGAATTTGATTCACAGTTCCTGATTCAAATTATGAAATGCACCAAAAAGGATCCATATAAATTTATAAAATCATAAATTTATTACAAAGCCACATCTCAATCTCAAGAAATCCGCATAAAAATGCTTGATCCCTAGACACTTTTGATGTGTGTATTTTAGATATAAAGATACGCAGAAACCTATTTAAACTCATATTTCTTCATATCTGGAGGGGTCCGTGGCTAAATAATAACAGCCACACAGGTCGATCGATCAGGTTAAGCTACGCTTGCCGCGGTTGGTCTGGATCTTTACATACCGAGACCCCTCCGTGCCTCGGAAAGCACGTTAAGCCGTTGGTCCCGGCTGTCATTTGTTGATTTTTAACAGTCGTTACGGGTAGTCAGAAGCCCAAAAGTCTGACAACCAGTCTTACCAAGGGGTATCGTAATTACCCAGTAACTGTGTTGTGGAGGTGAGATAGGCAATCGCTCCATTTAAAATACTGGTATTCAGCTGCATCCGGTTAGACTGGAAGCCGACCCCAACATAGTTGGGAAAAGGCTAGGCAGATGATGATTTCTTCACACCTGGCTGGTAGTTCCAGAGATCAATCAATCAATCAACTCAGCCTATCACAGTCCACTGCTGGACATAGGCCTCTCCTAGGCTGCACCACAACACCCTGTCCTCCGCCTTCCTCATCCAGTCCATTCCAGCCACTTTCTTTAGGTCGTCCGTCCATCTAGCTGGGGGACGTCCTTCACTACGCTTGTCGATACGCCGTCTCCACTCAAGGACTCGTCTGCTCCACCGGCCATCGGTCCTTCGACAAACTGTCACTTCAGTTTGCTTACTCTGCAAGCTATGTCGATAACTCCGGATCTTTTCCGGAGTTTCAGCGATAGCGTGTTCAAATAAACAAAGAAACTCTTCAGCTTTATTATTAGTATGGATAGAAATATAGATAATATATTTTTTATTATAACTGTAGCTACTGCTCTTCATAATTCAGCTCCGTGTTATGACATCGAATGGACCCTGTTCTCGTGAAGCTCGCGTAGAACTGCGCTGACTTGAATTTGAATTTTAAAGTTTATAGGTAATAAGTATAAAAATTGTAAGAGCTTTTTGTGAGTGTATTAGAAAAAGCTTGAATAGTATATTTCATTACAAGTGCGGAAAGGTTGTCATTGCAAAGAGTTCCGACAAATGTCTACCCGAGCCGAGGTGCAGCCGAAGGCGAGGGTTGACAGTCGGAACAAGTTGCAATGACGGTTTCGCACGTGTACTGAACGACTATTTTTAATACAGTTGCGAAAAAATTAAGCAATTTAATAAAATAAGGTGGTGTTAATTCAAAAAAACTAGGATCGAAATTACTCATTATGTGCAACAAATAACTAAAACTCGCAAAGAAAATTTCTGAAAAATGGCGCCAACCGTAGAATATAAGCAGAGATTTTTTTTTTCTTCACCCATTCTGGTAGGCAAAGGGAACTATGCCCATACAGCCAAGTCTTCAGTAGAATTTTTTTATTGATATGAAATGAAAATTAAATTTAATGAGATGAAATGAAATGATACCTAACCTAACTTATTCAATCAAATCATTAAATCTGATATTGAAACAAATTAGCTTCTTTTTAGAAATATACGTATTTGCATGAATCATAAAAAGTTCTATGAATTTTTTTAGTAAAAACTTCATGGTTGGTTTTTCTTTTTAATAGACATTATTTTGACAGTTGGGAAAGAGAACGCACGAGTTCGGGAAAGGTAAAAAAAAAGCACGAATATGTAATAGCCCACATCCCGAACGCTATACGTCCCTGCAATACGCCACTTTTTGAGCAACTGTATTAAAAATGAAAATACTATTTTAAAAGTAGAATTGTGAGTACTCATTTTACGGCATTTTAAAATATAGTACTTATAATATTTTTCACAAAGCATGTTTAGTTTTCTTTTCTCATATTTTATAATGGTTCAGTAAAATCAACAAAAACAGAATGTGCCCACTGTCTATATTGTCCAATAGAACGAACATTGGAATCTATTGAAAAATCTAAAAATTAAACAGACATTCAATTAGCGTTGGCTAGTCGCCACTTCAACCAATCAGCTCTAAACTTTATATAAGAATTCATATGATGGCTAAGTCTACTGAAAAGAAAAGTGACTGATTGGCTTTAAATCCTTGTCTTATGAAGAAAATGAGCAACTTATGGTATCATAAACACGGTAAACACACCCTCGCACACATACACACTTCAGCCCACCTCCACTTTACATTTATACTACATAACAGCGCCTCGCGGTTTCACCCGCATAAGTGTTGACCCGTAGAAATATCGGGAGTGAAACTATCCTATGGTCCTTTCCTGGGACTCAAAATATCTCTATACCAAATTTCATCTAAATCGGTTCAGCGGTTTAAGCGTGAAGAGGTAACAGACAGACACACAAACACACTTTCTCATTTATAATGTACTAGCTGCGCCCCGCGGTTTCACCCGCGTAAGTTTCGATTACGTGGGAATATCGGCATGAAAAGCATCCTATGTGTTAATCCTGGTTATAAAGTATCTGTGCGCCAAATTTCATCCAAATCCGTTTAGTAGTTTTTGCGTGAAAGAGTAACAAACATCCGTCCATCCATCCTCACAAACTTTCGCATTTATAATATTAGTAGGAAGTAGGATAGGAAGTAGGATAGGAGTAGGATAGTATGGATAGTAACCTCCACATAGAGTATATTCACTTTTTTATTCCTTTTTGCAATTTTTGTAATTCTTCAATGAATTATTAATTTAACTTTTTTGGGAAGTCTGGAACAACGTCTTTGTATATATTTTGAGTTAGGTTAGTATTTTAATTTTGTGGGTATCTTCATTTTCCTTTGTAAATTGTAAACTTAAGTTGTTCCAAATAAACTTTATTTATTTTTTATTATATAATTAGGTACTATCTGCTAGTCTCAATAAAAGTTTCAAGTATTCCAATATTTTAAACAAGGATTCACAATTCAATCACTAGTTAATAGTGTGTTTGTGTGTTCAACACACATGGGAAAAATACACACATTGACGAATCCGGTTCGCCCCGGTTATAACCAGCCAAGTTTAGAGCTGAGCTCGGTCGGAATTAGAAATTTTGATTAACTTTTAATAAGGCTGCCTGGATCGCTGATCGGTTTGGTGTAACGGAGAATTGACGTCAGGATTATCGATAGTTTTAGTTTGAGTTTGGTAACCTTTCAAACGACTTATTAGCCTTTTGGAACTGGTTATCGGTTTTAAGGTGCTGGGAAACTGGGGAAGAAATTTTAACAGATATTGCCAGCGAGTGATAGCTAGGTAGTTGAGCTTCTCAAGTACTAACTGTGGCTGTTTAAAATTCAAAATTAATTATTACATAAACAATTAAGAAAAAAAAACAAATATTATCAGGAAACCTTGGCTCTTATTAATGTAACTGACAGTACAACATAATTGTCACATTTTCACGACAAAACTAGCCTTTTCAGAACTATTTTGGGTCGGCTTCCAGTCTAAACCACTGCAGTTTTCAATGCTTATTCATTCTATATACACCCGTGTGGAATTTTCCGTCCCGTAGAATAATTCTTGCCTGTACATATTTTAATTGACAGATTTATCGATAACTCATTACCGCACTAATTTTATAGAATAAATATTATCATGCAGAATGTAGGCAAATAAAATTATTTCGATGACGAATGATGATTAACTAAATCTACCGATGACAATGTAGCCCTACTTAATTATTAGTTGATAAACACAAAATAATTAGTAGATGTACTCTGTCGATACGATTGAATTATGTGTTCGTGTTTAATTGCATTCCAGTGTTCATATTTAGGTAATATTTTATCTGATTTATAAACATACAAACAGTACTCTTAATTACTGTAGTGCTATTCTAAAAATCAAAAGTCAGTAAAAATCTCACCGTGAAAACTTAGGTGAAGTGAGTTATCACTCCACCTGCCGATCTATTCTGTAAAAATCTCACCGTGATAGCTTAGGTGAAGTGAGCGTGAAGTGAGCTATCAATAGGGGTAATCCCTAACATCAGGTGGAGTGACAGCTCACTTCACGTAAGTGAGATTTTTCAGAATAGCAATGCTGATGTTAGAGATTACCTCTATTGATAGCTCACTTCACGCTCACTTCACCTAAGTTATCACGGTGAGATTTTTACAGAATCGCTCGGCTGTTCGATAATTTAAAAATACATGATGTATCAGAAAGGTGTGTTAAAATTTTATGGTGTGGTACAGGCCATCATATTGAACAACTTTCTCCTTGGGACCAACAATGTAATTACGAAAAAACAATCAGCGGCCCCATACAAAAGGGTCGAGTAGGCATTGAAATTTTGTATGGGACAGTCGATAATTTATTCACGACTAGCTTCTGCCCGCAACTTCGTCCGCGTGACATTTTTTGCTCCCCCGACCCACCGCGTCGCATCGCATCGCCTGCCTGCGCTATTACTTCGTTTTCTGACTTATTTCTTTTTGCTCAACTCCTAAGGGTTCTAGCGTGATGTTTAAAGCCTATAGCCTTCCTCAAGAACTGGGCTATCAAATGCAAAAAGATTTTTATAAATCTGATCGATACTTCCAGAGATTAGAGCTTTCAAACAAACAAACTCGGCAGCTTTATTATTAGTAAAGATTTTTTCCCGTTTTTGCAACATTGTTCATTGATGCTCCGCTACTATTGGTCGTAGCGTGATATTATATATCTATAGCATTCCTCGATAAATGAACTATCTAACACAAAAAGATTTTTTCAATTCGAATCAGTAGTTCTAGAGATTACCCCCTACATACAAACATACAAACTTTACCTCTTTATAATATTAGTATAGATATATAAAACCTACTTCACTTAAAACTAAATACCTATAACTACTATAATTAATAATACCTATACCTATAATTAATAAAACACTGAACATAACCAAAACTTACCTATTACTGCTACTACTAACTAATTCAAGATTACGTTGTTGGTCCCATGGAGAAAGTTGTTCAGTTTGGTGGTCTAAAAGCATAATTAGTCTATAATATTCCTACTGATGGGTCACAGGCCTCCTCTCTGTGAGAGGGAGTGGGCCGTAATCCACCACGCGGACCCAGTGCGGGTTGGTAGATGTCACATGTCTTCGAATTTTTCATTCTACGACATGGCCGGTTTCCTCACGATGTTTTTCTACAAGCAAGTATTATTTAAACAAAGTTGTAAGTAACTGAACTCTTGTATCTTATTAATGTTGTATCTTTGTTGTTGTTACACTTACTAGGTACAGAGGCCAGCACATCAACCTACCCCAATCTGTCAAATTTCTTTGATAGATTTTCAACTTTAGCACAAAGGAATAAGATTTATAATCAATTGGGAAAATTTGACAGATTGGAGTAGCTTGATGTGCTGGCTTCTGTACATATACTTTACTTGTATAGTAATCTGTGGAAACTGTTTCTGGATTGTGTTGAACTAATTGTATTATGTTTGTTATTACATCTGTTTGTTTCCCAAATAAAATAAAATAAAAATCTTTATTAATCGTTTCCAGTAACAGAAGGTACAGTCACCAAAGGATATAAGTAACTGGGGTCGTCGATTATAGTTGAAGTTTAGTAAGAAACCGATGGTTTTTGAATAAAATTTACTAATTAATTTCTTTTTTACTAATTAAATTAAACTATACAATTTGCCAATGGCAAGCGTATTTATTTCGCTTTTTATCTAACAGACTTAAAATATTAATCATAATATGAGGGAGATAGAGGAGAGAGAGAGAGGAGAGAGGGAGAGAGGGAGAGGGCTGGCCTATTTTTTGACCAAAGAATCAGCATTGCCATTCAACGTGGCAATGCTGCCAGCCTTTTGGGCACGTTTCCTGTTGACAGCGATGCGGATGAATTTTTTGATGCCAATTGATTATTTCCCTTTGATTATTTTCTTTTTATATACTTGTACATATTTGTAATTAAACTTCATTCGAAAACATCCATCTGTTTCTTACTAAACTTCAACTATATCCGACGACTTTGGTTACTTATCTCTCTCGGTGACTGTACATTAAACATTTATGCTGTAGGTACACTTCAGAAATTGGATTTTAGTATTAATTCGTTGTGTTGTAGTGTTAGGTACTAATTACCTTCTATAAAGTGTGCTACTCGTTTTAACTACACGCTAAAATTACGATCCAGGAATATTGCAGCGTGTATTATTAGGTAGATTTGATGGTAGTAATATCTATGTCGCAGATGGATTGTAGAGTCCGCTGTTTTATAAAACCGCTAGCTGTTTTACAAAACAGCTCCGTTATGTAAAACAACTGTACAACGTTCAGCTGGATTGTCATTGCGTTACGTTTTACAAAACTGCTACTGACGACGCTTAGACGTAATGCAGAATGGCTTAGTGGCAGTCACAATGAGCGTCTTTCATAAAAACCTGACAACTTTAAATTAATATTGTCTTTTAAATCATTGTTTTTACTTAACTAAAGGTATTTTTTACTCGTTTGCTCGTTTTATTTATTTCTGTTTCGGCCGCCATTATTGTTGTTACGACACACAGAGCTACGAGCGACAAAATTTAGAATTAAAATCTACAATCTGACGTTTCATTTCACGCTGTTTTACAAAAGCGCTAATCGTTGACCCGCTGCATTGATAAATGCAAAACGTTTATGCAATTCTGCGTGTTCGGGGAGTTTGGTAATTATGGAAAACAGCTGAACGTTGTTTTACATAACGGAGCTGTCTTGTTAAACAACGGATTCTACAATCCATCTGCGACATCTATACACCCTTACATTTATTTTTTTTACAGACTGTAGACAGTCAAAATTGGCTTAACCAATGGTACACCCGCAATTACCAAAAAAACTTCTCAGCCTGAGTAGAAATAACCTTAGAATAATAATAGGAACTATAGGTTTTGATTTATTTGCGAGTATAAAGCGCGCGTTTAGAGCTCCCGCATAAATGACCGTATTTTTTTGGAGCTCCAAGGTACTGCAGACCCACGTATTTGATTGTAATTTCAACTTGAAACTCCCACGCGTTCCTGAGAAAAAGGGTCTAGGCAGAGTGACAGACGGGCGGATGGACGGATGGACAACGAAGTGATCTTATAGGGGTTCTGTTTTTACCTTTTGAGATACGGAACCCTAATGATAATAATGTGCGTGATAGTTAATGGAGCAATCTTTCAACAATGATTTAGTACCTAGTGGTCGTTTTCTTGGTGAAACAATTCGTCCAGGGCAGGACTGTGGGGTAATTACGTATCACACTATCAGTAGTAGGTACCTAATGGGTTCCATTTTGACAGTCCAACAAAATTCATTTCGTTATTTACGTTGCTGAGCAAAAAAAATCTCGAACATATGCAGCAATGGATTAGCTACGTCCTTTAAAATGATTCAGATTGAGATTGATAGTGTATTCAGCAATATTAGGGTGCTGTACCACTACAGCTGTTTCTGTCCTCAAGCAGCATTATGGGCATGTGTTTATTGGAACGAAGTTATATAAAATGCAACTTGCGGTAGTATTAAACTGGTAGAAATCTTCACAAAACGAAAAGCGTTATGCCCCTTCCATGCGACTATCTCGCTGTCTCTTTCTATTATATAATGTTGACAGAGATGGTTATTATCAGCCATATTTTAATTACTGTGGACGTACTATGGGTAGTGTTGATTATTGCGCAATAGAAAAAACCGTTTTTAGTTCAAATTTGACTATAATTTAACGAACAGCGAATCACACACTGTTGGTACAGACTGAGCACATCAACTCAGACTCAAATTTCTTTCATAGATTTTCAACTTTATCGCTAAAGCATAAGGTAAGTAAGTTGATTGGGAAAATTTGACAGTTTCGGGTAGCTTGATGGTGGCTCGGGTAGTTGTATCGTGTACAGACGTCAACTGTACACGATACAACTAGATACGGAACGCGTAACAGTTTCTGAGCACATGTTTTCTGTACGATGTCCAATGATCAAGAGACTGCTCCACACCGCTCTGCTGGGCTCTCGTATACTCGCACGATCGTCAGGCAAGACTCTGTCAAGCGCCACCAGATGGCGCTGGCGTACTGGATATGACTTGATTGCGAGATGTATAATAGAAAGACACATGGCAGTCTAGAACTTTGTGCTGAATTCGTGGTTACGGTTTGTCCCTGCCGCCTTGTTTCTAAAGCTAAGCTAAGTTTACAAGTGCGTAACTTGGCGATGGGCTGTAGTGTAGCGGTACCTTTATCTTTGCGATGGCAGGTGGTTCACCTGTGGGGTAATTGCGCAACATATTATCAAAGGGAATCGGTTTCATTATGACAATTCAACAACATTCATTGTGTTATTTACGTGTTGAGCAAACAAATTTTTCGAACTTATGAAGCAATGGATTAGCAATTTGCTTCAAAATAATTCAAATTCTGATTGATAGTGTGTTACGCAATTAGGGTGCTGGTAACCAATACAAGTATACACAATTATACAAAACTGTAAATGAGAAATAAATAAAGCAATATTAAACCTCCATTTTCCAATATAATAATTAATGATTTCACTATAAATAACGCCTCCAAGTATCCATTTAACCAATATGTGGTGGAAAAAAGATAAATTTTGCGATGCAACATCCCAATGGCCTCGGGGTCTTAATTGAATTAATAGTCTGTGGCAAGTATATAAAGTGGTGGCTACATTATGTATCGCTCGGAACATATTGTTTATCCTTGTCGTACGCATCGTAAATAATTAGCCAGGCCGGTGGATGCTGTATGCCTCATAGTGAAAATAAATAATTTTGTGGCCTTTTCTTAAATGGTCTGAAAATGTTGGGAAAATCGTCAGAAAATAAGTCTTTTTTGCACCACTAATAAAAAGGTTGTCAACGCTTTTTGCCTTTTATGGTAAACATAAATAAAAGCGTTATAGAATACGTTTCAAGTATTATAAACCATCGTAGGGTATAAATAAATGACCTGTAAAATAATGTGAAAACTACTTTATTTTCGTATGCTCATAAAATTTTATAGGATTCTAAATAAATCTTTGCAGCATAAAACACTTGTTCATAAAACAAGGGTATACCCGACTGTTTAAAAAAAGTACAGCTACTCTACGGGGTATACACTATTAACAAAGGCCTTCATAAAATCTAAGAACGTCATTTATCGTTTCGCGCCAATTTTTTTTTATTATAAATCTGCTTAGACCGTGGACATCAATCCGTGTCGGGGCCCATTCACGTCACGCGCTATTTCTTTTGTCTCCTCTCAAAAGGGGAGGACGATGGTATCCTGGGCACAGAATATATAGGTACAGAAGGCGGTATTCATACAACGAGCGAAAACGCACGCATATATAGAAGTGTGCGTGCGACGATCTCGGTTTATGTCGGTCCAGTTGTTAGTGCGCTAACAGTCCTTGTAGGTACAGTCGTTTTTTATATATTCGTCAGTTTTCAACATTATACCTTTTGAAGCTACGGCACACTATTACATAAAAACACTAAATTTACTTACTTAATTACATAGATCATAATAGCATACACCTTTGTCCCATGTCGAGTTGACCAATTATTATCAACGTAAAATTTTCTTCATTGCCTGGCCATTTTATGCATATTATCAGAGTCTACTTTTAATTCGGTCTGACGTGTAAAGATGGCTGAATGTAATTTTGCAATATTGACATTAAGACGCAATATGTCGTCGACCGTAGGTTCAATTGCGGTAAGGGACATTGGGTATCTTGTCCCTTACCTCAATTGAACCTACGGTCGACGATATAATGCTGAGCCGGTAAACTGTAAAGCAACTTCTGTCGTGCAATGAGCAGATAAAAATAACCCTTAAGTTCATCATCTGTCTAACCAGATGCAGATGAATACCAGTATTTTACATGGAGCGACTGCTTATGCGACCTCCACAACCCAGTTACTGCGTAATACGATACCTCTTGGTAAGACTGGTTGTCAGACTTTCGGGCTTCTCACGACCCGTAACGACTATCAAAGATCCACGAATAAAAAAACCCTTAAGGTGACGAACATATTTTAGATGTGGCTGTACGTGAGTAATGTCAAATGTCCGTCCATCCGTTTTCGCTCATTGTAAAGAGCTGCCCTTCTGTGCGTATCTATTCTGTGTCCGGAGGGTAAAGTAGGGGTAGGGAGGGACATTTTTACGACGTGCAAAGAAACATCCTCTCGCCCCAGCCTCGCATGTCGGGAATCACGAATGAATTCTTTTTTTAGTTACTTTTTAAATTTTAGAATTGTGGACGGAGATTCATAGCCCTTATTGTTCTGTGGAGTGTAAGTTATTATGTTTTAGTTGAAAAATGGGAAAAGATAATTTTAAAAAGCTTTGTTAAAATAGTTAGGTATTAAACTTCGTTTAAATAAAATGCTGGTCTAGTGAAAAATAGTCAAGGAGCAGCATAGCATAGCATAATCAGCCTATAATGTTCCCACTGCTGGGAGAATGTGAGAGGTAGTGAGAATCCACCACGTGGGCCTAATGCGGGTTGGTAGTTATAATTATTCATAACTACAAAAATAAAAAGAGAAAAAAAATATTTACGACTAGACTAGATCACGTCACTCGATTTTGTTCCCTCCAGTTGAATAAAAGCCCGTTTTATGTTCTCGCGGGTTTAAGGGAAATCCCTTTTTAGTGGTTTTCCACATCATAAAAGCCAGCCACGGAACGTCGCGCTTATAGAAAAAGCGATTGAGCTTAGACTTGCAACACTAATCTTCCATCTAGCGTCATAAAAGAGAAAGATTAGTATATCTTCCCTTTTCTGTTTTCTCTATGGGAAAATTTAAACCATAAGTACATTATCCTCTTATTTCTTTGAAATATTAATCTCTCGAGCTCAACACGAAGCAAAGCCGTTCATAATTTGAATATTCTAATATCTGAAATCCCCCAATAAAGATAAACTAAAGCGAAATCCTTGGAACAGTGGAACAGTAGGTAGGTCGAATCCACTGTGTATGACAGTTCATATTCTCCACGGCTTTTCGGAACTCAATAAGGTATTTTCCTCAAGAAAACTGTCGCGAAGTTATTTCAGTCACGGATTTACGGTTCCTCGGAGTAAGACAAACGGCTCGTGACGTGTTCGCAAGCAAATTTTGTGGGTAACAGAAAAAAAAGGAAATCATGGCGACGTGCCGCGTTGATTTTCGACGTGCGCGCCCTCAAAGGGATGTCGCTGGCAATCGGAGGTGCATGACGAATGACGGGACTATTAGGAATGTTTTGTTTACTTTATATAAACATCATGGCTGTATTCTTCAAGAGTTAGTTAGAAGTGTATATTACATTTTATTCAGGTAGGTAGGTACGTACCTACCTGGATAAATGTAATATACACCTCCCACGTTCATATACTTATATGAACGTGGGATAATATACAGGTTGATTGGAAGATGGGTCCAAAGCTTTAAGACGAAGATAGTACAAACACTTTAGAACCACGTAAGCCATGATTGTGTTAGACGAAGTTTTACCATTTTTTTATCTAATTTTTGTTTTTATTCGAAAATTCCCAAAATTTAAAGTAAACTGCTTATTTATGGCCAAATTGAATGCTAAATTATATAATTAAAGTACTGTGTAAGCAAACTAGCAAAATATATTTTAGGCTTCTGTGTCATTAGACATAAAAAAACATACAAAATTTGTAGGAATTATACTGAATATAGATATAAGTACTTATGATTTGTCTCGAACGTATACGTCACAAGGAATTGAGGAATTTAATTTAATTTTAATCTAATTTGAAGACGACGAGACAGCGGCACATGTGCTACTAAACTGCCCGGTGGTCGCCACATATAGGGCAAAGTACTTCGGTAACCCAGGTACCCTACGTGAGACGGTCAGTAACATCAAGGCGTTGCTGGCCTTCCTTGAGGAGCTGGGGTGGATCGAATAATCGATTTTCCCACCCGTACGCAAAATACGCGCATTAACGTGGAGTTGCGGACACCAGGCCGTATTACCTATTACCTACGTCACAAGGTGCGGGCTGCGTGAGGGTCCTTCTACGCTTAACCGCCAGCACGCAAGCACGTGGTGGCGCTTAGGCCAGCCAAATACCATTTCAATACTGTGTAGCTTTACAAGCTACAGCTACAAAATAATACGTATATGTTTGAGTTCCATGTAATATTCGTAGAAGGCGAGCGTAGCTAGGCTAGTTGACTGTAAGAAATATAAATAAGATTTTTTTTTTTGCAGAGAGTCGTTAGCTAAAAATATCAGAATGCCACTTAATTTTGTGAACGATTTTAGATTAATTAATGTTTTTGATAAATAATCGCGTAAATATAAAGCCATTGATTACGTGACATTGAACGCAAATTAGAGCTTTTTATGGACTGTGTTTCAAATTGTAAATAGAAACATACTTTATGAGTACACAATTTATTTTGTATTCCCAATAGACGTACGAAAAAAAGTTCTTGAAACGATCAACACGGATTGACCTGCAAATTGCAAAAAACGTAAGAAAATTTGTATTAATCGCGGGCTATCTAGCGCATCCCAATTAACAACGTAAATAAAGATATAAATGTTGTTAAACTGTCAAAATGAAACCCATTTATTTATGATTACAATATTAGAGAATTAAATCCAAAGACCATGTACAGAGAAATTACGATTTAAAAAGTGACACAAAAACGTACTTAACCCAGGTACTTACTTACGTACTTACCTAACCCCTAACCTATTGCTGCTATTAGTGTATTACGCAATTACCCTGCAGTTTCCGAGAAAACCCAAACTGGGGATCGAACATAAGTCATAAGTCATTTATTTCATAACAAAATACATTGTGTCGAAATTTTGTACAATGAAACAGTAGGTACAATACATTATAAACATAACAGTCGAAAAATAGTATAAAAGAATTAAAATTTATAATTATACTAGAGATAATATATAATGATGTCATATAATAATTTAAGAGTTAAACAATAATAATACAAAAGGACACTATAAAAGGGAAAAAAAGAACAATATTAAGCATAAAAAATATTAAAATAATAACAGTCAACATATAATCATGTACAATCTCGAACCATAATATTACGGTTGTCGCTTATCATCTAGGTACTCATCGACGCTGTAGTAACCCTTCCTCAATAAATATGTCTTTAATTTGTTCTTAAATAAGTTTACACTAAGGTACTTGCACCCAATAAGGACCAGCACCTATTAAGGGCCACTTTAGAAAACTCATACTTGGCATTTTTTCAACTGCTTCAAATTTCGCGCGCAGCATGCTATACCACCTATTGGTTAAATGCAATCGCGCGATGACGCGTAGATGCCGCGATTTTGTCAGTATCGTCCAGTTTGTGTAAGATAGCGTTTAGAGACACCATTTTATAAAATTGATGCGCGTTGTTTTGTAAGTTTTCGTGAAAAAAGTAGTGTTTTTAAGTAAATATTTATAGAAGATTGGATTTAAACATTCAGAGATAACTTTACAAAGGTAAATGCATTGTTATTTTTACATTATACAACTTTAAAATGTGTCATCTATCACGATACCCAAATCCTAATAAGGACCACAATACGAGTTCGTATTAAGGTCCGGTCCTTATTAGAAGTATGAAGTTGGCGTAAATTTTTATTATTTAAGTAATTAATGATTTTTGTATCTAAATATGAATGTAGGATAGAATGAAGTAAGTAAATATATATTATTTTGTATTTATAACAAGGTAGGCCAATAATAAGAATCATTAAAATGGTTTCTTCTTATATTTTATATGTAGCTAATCTTTTTATAAGTATGTACCTACATACTTTCATTGTAGCACCTTTTTGCGAACTTGTTGGTAACAAATATATCTGTGTGGCGATTAAGTTTAATAATTATAGTTAAATTTGATTGTCTAGCACCTTGATTTCAACTAAATTGTTGTTTATTGTTGAATATTTATTTTATTTTTTATTTTTATCGTTAGACAATTCACTATGGAGGAGCTACCAGCTAGGAAAAGACGTGGCAAGTCGTCTAAAGAAGCTCTTAAATTAGCCATGGATGCAGTAATGAAAAAAGAGATGTCAGAACGAGCGGCTGCGACCACATAAAAAATACACATTAAAAATTATCTTGTTACTGGGAGTTACAAAAAGAAATTGGGTCGAAAGTGTACGTTGACTGAAGATCTTGAAAATGATTTAGTTGCGAGAATAGTTAAGTTCGCTCATATTGGTATGCCTTTAACTTCTAAAGTTAATATTTTAGTATTCCTAATAAGGCCCATCAAGGTATCATATAATAAATTAAGACTGATTTTCCTTAAAATGCTCTAATTAATGACTGAAGAAAAAGTAAAAACTTACAAAAAAAATATATATATGTTGATTACCGAAATAAAATTAGTTTTATTCTTGATATTCACTTTGATATACATAATAAGGCCCACCTTAAAATTTTTGGTCAAATATTAAATATTTGCTAATAATATAATAATTAATTTATTAATAACATTGTATACGTTAGATTAAAAGTATTATTATTGCAAAATAATCAAAATATGTTACATTTTATTATGGTCCTTAATAGGAGCATAGGTGCTTAATATGGCCTAACATAAACATTTTTGAAACTGTTTTTTTTTTCAGTTAACAAAGCAAATTGTGTATTTTTTTTCATAATTATAGATCTTCATAAAATTTTAATTTTATCTTATAAGCGTTACTTTGTGTAATTACATAATTTTTTAATTTATAAGTATTCTAATAAAGGTGGCCCTTATTGGGTGCAAGTACCTTATTAATGCTTTTCAATTCTAAGGGAAGCTTGTTGTATAGAAATACTGATTGGTACCTAGGACTATGATGAACCACGTTTATTTTTAGTTGGATTGTATTTGGCAAGTCTTTCCTACGCGTATTAACTCTAACTAGTCGTTGGTCCTCAGTTTCGAATTTGGGCAAGTTCTTAACAAAACTCGTTAGCAGCACCAGTATATACAGGCATGGCACAGTCAAAATATTAAGTTTAACAAAAAATTCTCTACACGACTCCGTCTGTTTTAAGCGGAGCATTGTCCTTAAGGCTCTTTTTTGAATTACAAATGCCGAGTGGAAATTGTACTTATAGCTATTGCCCCAAAACTCAATACTGTATCTAAGCTTAGACTCAACCAAGGCAAAATAAACCATCCTAAGCTGGGCCAAGGTCAGTTCTTCCCTCAGGCTTCTAATTGCGTATACATGCTGAGCTAACAGACTTCACTACAGATGATGTTTCAACCTTCCAGTTTAACAGCCCACAACAGGCAAGCTGTTCTTGGCCACAAGACTAGAATAATAAATGTCGAACAAATTTTTAAACCAAGACTAAATCTGGATGAAAAAAGAAAGCATTGTGATACAAATTGATGTTTTCTCTCTGGGGTAAAAATGGTGTCACTCACAGACCGTATTATTATAAAAGAAATACCTCTACCTATTATTTCTTGTTTATGTAATATTATTTAATTTTAATCAAGTTTTGGATCTGACTATCACACCGTTTTGAACGTGAGTGAATTTCAGCGTCTCACTTTAACGTTGAAATTCGTTTCCGAGAACGATCTTCAAAATTACGGAAAAATGACAAGTTTTGCCTGCACTGGGTCTACTTAAAACTATAAATAAATCCTCTGCTAAACTATGAAGACTATTTTCAACAACTAGAAAAGATACAAGAGTAGGTAACTACTGCTATAAATGTGTGAATTGGTCAGTTGTCGATTCACTTTGATGACCATACTAAAAAAACCACTTTACATATTTATACATTCCACACAACAGAAGGTAATCGACTAACGTTATATGGTTTGTCTAAAATCGAATCTGGCACGAAATTAAAATGTAAGATTACGCCACGGCGTGACAGACAGCCACTTTTTATTGAATAAACTCGTTAGGCGTTTGTGGAAACAATTTTATTTTTTCCGAAACGTTGAAATTACAATTTAATTTATTTTCCTTTGTCTTATTTTCTTTTTGTAATGGTAACAGGAACTTGAGTAAAAAGGTATAATGTCTAATTGTTTTTTTCTTTTTTTACTTAATTAATTTGAGGGGAACGAGAGAAAATACGAAGTGATGGCTTTTAACGTTTTCGATTTGTTTTTCTGGGAATGAACGAAAAACAAACGAAGCTTGGATTTCATTCCTTTTTAAATATTAATTAGTTTCAGGTTTCTTTAGAATAAAAAAGTTCATTATTTGCACAGAAATTAGGTTTAAGTTACAGATGAGTTTGAAATAATCCTATACTAACTACTTTAACTAAGGCAGGCAAACAGTTTTAGCTAAGTATACTCGTAACAATAAATACTCATTAATATATTTTATTACTAGCGGCCCGCCCCAGCTTCGCACGGGTGCATTTTTTTTTCAAATTTCCGAAATTTCCTTTCATACAAGACTTGTCCTGGCAATATTCGCAATAAAATAATATTGCGATTATAAGTTTAGATATAAACTTTCAAGTTAGATGAAACTGCACACAGTGTGCAAAATTTTATTTAAATCGGTTCAGTAGTTTAGGAGTCCATTGTGGACAAACAACGTGACACGTAATTTATATATAACTCGCGGCCTGTCCCAGCTTCGCACGGGTGGACATTTATTTTTTAAACATTTTATTTTTTTCTTGCAATTAAAATAGCCTATATTAATCAGTGATAATGTAGCATTTAAATGGTGAAAGAATTTTTAAAATCGGTCCAGTCCTTTTTGAGCCAAGTCGTTACAAACGTACATACAAATCTTTCCTCTTTATAATATTATAGTATATTATAGTATAATAGTATAGATAAGATAAGAAGAAGAGAAGATTAGCAAATTCAATCAAATCAAAATTGAAATTAGAAAAGGGTGCGTTCTGATTTCTTAAAAACATTCGGATTCCATCTCGCGTTTTCGATAAGCGTTTGACGCGCAATCTAATTTGAAATCAGCCGCGGGGCAATCTAATCTGGTTTTACGGAACGCGTGGGCGCTTCTTAAATCCGACAGTATTTGCTCATTTTAAGCAGGATTCAACTTCGCTGACTTGAAAGTTGAGAGTAATTGCTATCCAGCAGTGAAATCAGCTGTTGTAGAAGAGCATTTAACGCTTACGTCAAAAAACTCCTTCCTATGGGGGCGGCAGAAACTACAGAACATCTGCCTAGCCTTTTCCCAACTATGTTGGGGTCGGCTTCCAGTCTAAACGGATGCAGCTGAATACCGGTATTTTACATGGAGCGACTGCCTATTTGACTTCCACAACCCCGTTACTGGATAATACGATACCCCTTGGTAAGACTGGTTGTCTGAGTTTCGGACTTCTGACTACCCGTAAACGACTGTCAAAGATCCACGAATGACAGCCGGGACTAATGGATTAACGTGCTTTCCCAGGGACGGAGGGGTCTCGGCATGTAAAGATGATCACCCATCCACAGACCAACCGCGGCAAGCGTAGCTTAACCTGATCGATCGACCTGTGCGGCTGTTATTATTTAGCCACGGGCCCCTCACAAAAACAGCAACAACAACAGAACGCCATCTGTAAATAGAATATGTAAGGACCACCTTACATCTCCTTTTGCCTCGTAGACGTACATACTCGTACATCTGAAGGCCAATTCTGATAATTTAAAACGTTCAAAATCTAGTCGCAGTCTCATCTCGGCGACAAACAAATGTCAAAAACTTGTCAAAATGTAGGGAAATTAGAGGTATTTTTACCAACTTCACAAAAAGGAGGAGGTACTATGTTCGGATGATTGTATGTTTTTTTTTTTTGTATGTTTGTTCATCGAATACTCCGCCAATTGTCGACGGATTTTCAAAATTCTTTTTTTGTTTGAAAGGGTATGCTCCCGAGGTGGTTCTATTGTCACCAAATCGGAATCTGATGAGGAATCCCATGGAAATCGAGGGAAACCCTCAAATTTTGTAGGCACACCTATAGCGATTTGGGTATTTTTTATAGCAACTCGTGCATTTGCTCTCAGAAAGCACTATTCGGTGAAATGGAACTGATGATGAAGCCCACAGATGGCCATCGGAACTACTTTATTTCACGGGTTGCGAATCGATTAAATAATTTAATGTAAAAGGTGATGAGCAGTTGACATTAGGCTATTGTAACTTAGATCCCCCCCCCCCTAAAAAGTGAAAAATAAAAAACTTTTTTACAAATAAAAAAACAAACGACTTCCAAAAAAACACTACAAAGGGAAAAATAACTTAATTTCGGAAGTCGGTGTCAATAAAAGAAAATGCGGAACCAACGACACCGACTTCCGAAATTAAAGTTATTTATCACTTTGTAATGTTTTTTGGAAGTCGGTAGTTTTTTGTAAAAAAAATTTTTTTGACAGATTGAGACTGAGATCAGACTGTGAACGTTCTTAATATTACGAGAATTGCCTCTCTGGTCATACACGCACCTTGGTTGCGAGTAGGTCCGTAGGACCTAAGTTTTCTGAAAGAAAGAAAGAAAAACATTGTTTTGGGACACGTACAGGAAATACAAACATTAAAAAGGGAGCATTTAAAACTACTTAAAAAAATTAACATTTTCGTTTTTACAAAAAACAAAAACGAACCTGTGCGAGACCAATAAGGCTCCTATTACAGCATAATGTGATATTTAATAAGAACATTACCAGTAAGGTCACTATAATTATGTCCTTCTAGGGTGTCTCATCCCGGCGTTTCCACGCACATCTATCTGCCTTGTGACTTTTGTCATTCGCCTTTCATTTATCCATAATAGTATGCTCAGATAGTTTGGTTATGTTGACATGACCAAACCATCTAAGCATACTATATTTTACATTTTTGTCGCTACATCAGGAATAAAATATACTGAACTAGCGAGTTTACGATCCAGGATGAAAAGTAGCTTAAGTCCTTGCCAAGTCATGGTCTTTCTGTGTGCCAAATTTCATCCAAATCCATTTAGCCATTTTAGCGTGAAAGCTTAACAAGCAAAGACTTTCGCATTTATAATGTTAGTAAGGACAATATCTCGAATCCAAAGACAGAATCAAGTTAACTTACTACAAAATATTTCAGTGGTTCGTCTCGGAAACCCTTCGAATTAAAAGTTGGCAATCTCAATCCCATGTCACGCGTAAATCGGCCAGACATCCAATTTGGAGCCGTTACGTGGTGCGAACACAGCGCAGCTGGAATACAGTAGTATTGTCTGAAACAATTGTCGTATTAAATGTTCGGGAAATGTTTTGTGATAGTGCTGTGTCGTTATGCAGATGACACAGTGTTATACAAAGTTCAGTATGTCAATATTGATGGCTTTTGTGCTGAAGGTAGGTATGAGTCTCTAAAATGATTTACAGTTAAATTATAACAGATTTCTATAGAAACAAGCTTTACCCTAAAATTGCATTTTTTCATTTCATTAATTCACTTCACTTCATTAATTACATTTTTTCAATTGGAAATAATTAATGAAACATTTTTCACACAACATCAAGTTACCACCAAACCAGTTACAGCTAAACCAAATGGCATTCTAAAAATCCTAAGCACTTTTAAACTATCTTGCGTTACTGCTATTCTTTTACAATGTGCGTGAAAAAATTGAAAATAAATTGATCGTGCGTAAGTCGCGCGTGAAGTGAGAGCAATCGCTTAGAAAGAACGCGATTACGTCACGGTGAGCAGCGAGCAGTCACGCGGGCGCTCGGTCGCTCGCTGTTGGGACATTCACCCTATCTTGTAATCCGAAGGGGGATATGCACTGTTGATATCGTTTGAATAAAATGGAGTGACATGTAAATCCGTGAATTTTTAGGTTATGAAGGAAACGGCGGGAACCAGTATGTATTTATTGAAATAGTTATTCAATAGGGTTATAGTCAGGGTAGCGGTCCGTGGCTAAATAATAACAGCCACACAGGTCGATCGATTAGGTTAAGCTACGCTTGCCACGGTTGGTCTGTGGATGGGTGACCATCTTTACATCCGTGCCTCGGAAAGCACGTTAAGCCGTTGGTCCCGGCTGTCATTCGTGGATCTTTGTCAGTCGTTACGGGCAGTCAGAAGCTCCAAAAATCTGAGAACTAGACTTACCTAGGGGTATCGTATTACCCAGTAACTGTGAAGAAGACTATGAAGTTTCGTACATGTTATTCTCCATAGGAATCCATACTAATATTATAAATGCGGAAGCGTATCTGTCTGTTACCTCTTGACCGATTTACATGAAATTTGGTATAGAGATAGTTTGAGTACCAGGAAAGGACATAGCATAGTTTTTATCCCGATATTCCCACGGGATCGACACTTATGCGGGTGAAACCGCGGAGCGCTGCTAGTGTTAATATATAAGATGAAGTTGGTTGTCCATTCCAAAGCGTAGTACCAATTAGTAGTAATTTTGACTTATTGACTCCTTGACAATTCAAAAGTGCCTGTATTATTGTTTAATTGAAATAAATGCTGTGAGATTGACTGTTGAGTGCTGGCCTGGGATATTCGGTTTTTGTTCCCGATTAATGGCTATGGGCTTATAGAGGTATGAGGAACAAGTATATAGGTATGAGGAACAGGGTGTAAAGTTCATTCAACCTCTATAGAAAAGGGAGGATCCTCCGACCAGACGGGTGTTGTGTCTGGCGGGCAACTGCCCGATGATTCATGTCGGGCCATAGTATACAAGGTGTCCCTGCAAGTATGGATCAAATCGAATAGGGGCGTGGGCAAAGTCATTTCCAAACTTTTTGATCCTGAGAATGTTGGTGAATTTTTTTTACGGTTCAAAAGTTATGACCAACTTTTGTTATTTTCAATCACTTTGCATAGTGCTCAAAGAACAAAATCATTTAAAAAAAAACTAGCAGTAACTGTCAATTTAAGTTTTTTAGACAGCCCTGATAGTTTTTTTTAATGATTTTTTTTTCTTTGAGCACTATGCGAAACGATTGAAAAAAATTGGTCACAACTTTTGAACCGTAAAATAATTCTCAATCATCAATCATTCTCAGGATTAAAAAGTTTGGAAATGACCTTGCCCACGCCCCTATTCGATTTGATCCATACTTCCAGGGACACCCTGTATAAATGCTAGTTGCGCGGTAAACTCTGCTTGCGAGATGCAGAATTTTGCGTGACGTCAGTTGTTTGCATGTGGCGTTGTAGGCTACAGGCTCACCCCTGATACCTACATAAGCTTTAAACACATCTGGCGAAATATGTGTATAAAATATATACTTGCAATCATAATCTTAATCATTTTGACAATATTGCTAATCCATTGCTTCATAAACTAAAAAAAATAATCTGCTTAACAACGTAAATAACGCAATGAATATTGTTGGACTGTCAAAATGAGTGTGTTACGCGATTAACCCGCAGTTTCCGAGAAAACCGCAATTGGGAATCGAACCCAGGATCCCGTGCTGAGCAGTTGTGCTTACGATACTAGACCGACGAGGCAATAGAACAAAACTGTAACCCTTTAATCCGATAAATATCGAACACAACAACAACGACCTAACACAAAGTACTGCTAACTCCGAACTATCCGTTTCCTTGCGCAAAAAAAAAAGAACTTTTAACTACACAAGTTTGCGCATCCTTTTGTTTAAGTTGCGCTAAGTTGTGCTAACGATTGAACTTAGCTCGCTCATAGTGCTTCGATGTTTGTCCTCTGTCTTCTAAGTTACAACAATCATTTTTGTTGTGAGAATAAGTTGTGCGTGTTGTTATGATAGTTTGCCGGTAAGGTACTTGATGTGTGTATAATCAGAAGGTTGGCAAATGAAAGAGCGTGTTCTCGGTTGAAGGTTTACTGAACGACTGAAGTTGTGAACAGAGGTTGAGAGGACTTAGAATATTAACTTACGAGCTACGTCATACATTGCCTAAGATTATAGATGTTTAATATGCCTACGCGCTACAATCCTCCCCCCTTAGATTAAACCATTAAGTTTTAGTTACTCCCTAAATGAATATAAAATTATGAACTAAGCTACAAACAGTACAAACGTTAAAATAAACAAATTATGTAAGTTAAGGACATACTTATACTCGTATAAACATTATATTACGTCATTGGTTGTGGACAATTGTTTTACTTATAAGTACTAGAGTGTTCACGGTCTTTCGACGGAAATTGTTTACACTACACTTAAGTTTGTTTGAGGTTTGCACTTTGCACTCGCGATATTTGCTTGCAGGTTGACATCTCTAGTGGTACGCCGTTAGCACGTGTGTGATCGCGCAGCTGATTCTTGATTCGACGGCGGCGGCTTCAATGCGACGCCTGCCATAGCTCCACCCCACGTAGAGTATGCATAGGGTTACCGCTGTTGACTAGGATGATTGCGGCTAGTAACATCTTGTAGGTGATGTGATGGTAATGGTTTCCTCTTCCACAAATGTTGGCTGCGCTGTTCTAGTGCGCAACGATGGTCATTTTGTTAGCTGGCTGGCCCATGTTGTTGCTGACTGGTATGAGTGCAGCGATAGTGAGCGTTTGTTGACGTCTGACGGTTATGGAAACAGTTGATAACGACGTTGAAGTGGCGGCTCACATGTCGAATCTTACGGTCCTCTTAACGACGCGGCCCGATTTCGTTATAACCGGCGGTGTCGTAGTGCTTGAAGTGTCGTATGAAGTGGTAACGTTCGCCGGATGTGGGACGGTGTCGGGTGGCTTTGTTTGGGTCTCTTGGCGTGGGACCGGCACATTATCAAAGTCTAATAAATAAGCTGGTTTTAGACGATCAAGTGATACTGTGACTTGCCTGTTGTTACAGTCTAAAGTGTAAAATTTTGGATGACGTGTTAGTACCTTATATGGGCCTTCGTATGGTGGTACCAAAGAACGCCGTGCTTCGTTCCTAACAAACACATGAGTGTTAATGGATAAGTCTTTATGAATAAATACACTATTGTTATTGTTATGTGAACTTGAATGTGAGAGGTTGGGAACGGATGACAATGAATTGGTTAATTGTTTGATGTAGTCGCTCTCGTTAATGTTGGTTGTAGGCTTTGAAAGAAATAGGTCACCTGGGAGTCTGAGACTACTGCCGTATAAAAATTGTGATGGACTGTATCCCAGATCTAATTTAACTGCTGAGCGTAACCCTAGGAGTACTAGAGGTAATTCCCGTAACCATTGTGAACTATTTGAACATTTTGCCATGATAGCAGCTTTTAAGGTACGGTGCAGTCTTTCGATCATGCCGTTCGCCTTTGGGTTGTATGCAGTTGTACGAACTCGTTCGATGCCGAGTCTTTTTAATAACTGCCGAAATAAGTCTGATTCGAATTGACGACCTTGATCTGAGGTTATACGTTTTGGACAACCGAAACGAGCAATCCAATGCTCTACGAACACCTTAGCAACCGTTTCAGCTGTTATGTCTTTAACGGGTATAACTTCAGGCCATTTCGTCACCCTGTCGATGATGGTGACGCAATATTTGAAATCCTCTGCCGGTGGCAGTGGTCCTATTATATCTATGTGTACGTGTTCGAAACGATTTCCTGTGTTGTCAAATTCGCCTATCGGTGTTACTGTGTGGCGTTGAATTTTACATTTTTGACAGGGAACACACATTTTCACGTAATTTCTTATGTCAGTATTCATGCTGCTCCAAAAATACCTTGACTTAACTAAGCGTTGGGTAGCTGCGACGCCGGGATGACTCACATTGTGTAAAGTTTTGATGGCGAGTTCCCGAAACTGTATAGGTAGATAAGGACGTATGTCGTTTGTTGATATTTCGCAGGCTATTTTTATCTCCGAATTGGGCATGGTGATTAATTTAAATTGGAGTTTATCATGTTTACGTAGGTTTTGTAATTCCGAATCGCTTTTTTTGTAGTTCGGCTAACTTTTGATAGTCGAATAATGATGGCACAATAATCTCATCAATTCGGGATAATGCGTCGGCGACTGTATTTTTGTCACCTTCTATGTACATGATGTTATCACAAAATTGAGAAATGAAGTCTAATTGTCTTAATCGCCTAGGTGAGTCTGACGGCGACACCTTTTTAGATAGGGCGAATGTTAACGGCTTGTGATCTGTTAGGACTGTTAGCTTTCTGCCTTCTACCAAATGGCGGAAGTGTTTTATTGCCATGTATATTGCTAAAAGTTCCCTATCATAAGTACTATATCTTGTTTGAGTGTCAGTGAGTTTCTTTGAGTAAAATCCTAGAGGTTCTAATTTATCACTAACTCTCTGATTTAAAACTGCACCTACGCAAGTACCGGAAGCATCTGTCATCAACACTAGTGGCACGGTTGCGTCGGGATGTGATAACATCACTGTATTATTGATGATTTGTTTACATCGACTGAATGCTTCTAATGCACTTTCAGTCCACGTAATTTCGGTTTTGTCGCGTTTTTTGGAATTATGTAAATACGCGTTTAGTGGTGCTTGAATTTCTGCAGCTTTTGGGATATTTAGTCTGTAGAAATTCATCATTCCGAGGAAACGTCGGAGTTCCTCAATTGTTTTGGGTTGTGGATAGTCATTTATAAGTTGCGTTTTTTTTGCGCTCGGTTTTATGCCCTTTGAGTTGATGTGGTAACCGAGGAAGTCCAATTCGGATTTACCAAATTCACATTTATCTGTGTTGATCGTTAAGCCGTAATTATTTAAACGTTCCAAAACTATCTCTAAATGTTTTACATGCATTTCTTTCGATTCTGAAGCTATAATTACGTCATCAAGATAAGGAAATGCAAAATCTAGACTTTTTAATGCATTATTGACTAGTCTTTGAAAATCTTGCGCTGCGTTACGTAACCCAAAGTTCATTCTTGTAAATTCGAATAAACCGAATGGAGTTATGACTGCAGTTTTTGGAATGTCTTCGGGAGCCATTGGTATATTATGGTAAGCTTTCCGAACGTCAATTTTTGAAAATATAGATTTCCCTTTAAGTAAGTATGTGAAATCAAGTAGTCTTGGTAATGGGTAACGGTCGGGAGTAGTTTGTGCGTTGAGTCTACGATAATCTCCGCATGGTCTTATCTCACCGTTTTTTTTACTAACGCATACAAGTGGGTTAGCCCAAGGGCTATTCGAAGGTCTACAAATACCTAATTGCATCATCCTCTCGAAATCTGCTTTGGCTACATTGTATTTCTCCGGATTAAGCGGTCGTACCTTTTCATGAACCGGAGGTCCAGTAGTATAAATGTGGTGTTGTACATCATGTTTAGGATGTGTTTTGAAGTTTTCCAATTTGGTGATGTTGGGAAATTTTTGTAATATAAGATGGTATTCGTCGTTTACACCGATTGATCGAATACTCGGTTCGTGGCAATTTGTAATATTCGTTGCGCGCGATATTAAAGTGAGTTTGTCTATTAGTTTCCTACCATGTAAATCTACTATTAGTTTGTGAGCAGCAAGGAAGTCAGCCCCTATAATTGAACGTTGAACATCGGCTAGTATGAACTTCCATTGGAATGGGCGACGTAAACCTAAGTTAACCGTAATGGTTTTTTCGCCGTATGTTTTAATTTTTGTGCCATTGGCTGCGTATAATATGTAATCTGACGTGGATGCGTTTTGCCTTTTACCGGCTAAAACCGACACGTCAGCACCAGTGTCGATAAGAAATCGTGCACCAGTTTTATTATCTGTAACACATAAACGATAGGAATTTGCGACACCGGCGACATTGTGTATTTGACCCGGTGTCTGTATTAGTTTTCCGGGCTCTTTCTGCCGCAATTTATTGTGTCGCCGCATTTACGCGCATTGGTACCGTAAGTGAAGTGGTAGAAACATAAGTAATTCGCATCACCTGGTTTCGCTTTTTGGCTCAGGTATTTTTCCGTATTTTTTTTTAGTGTTTTCGCGGATTTTAGAACGTGACCGGGATGTGCTAGAGCCATAACGCTCTCGACTTCGCGAGTTACGGTTTTTATGCTTATATGAACCGTTTAGTTTACTGCGTAGGTAGTTCCGATATTTCAAATTTCATTTGTTTCAATTCGCTAACAATAGTTTCGGGGATTGTATGGTCTACACTCGGGGTTGTTTTGGTAACCGGGGCTATTTCTGATGGCCTGGTATTTTCTATGATTTTATCGGCGATATTAGCCAAACTGTCAAGTTTTACCTCACTAGTGTCGCATGCGGTTATTACGGCCCTAATTGAATGTGGAAGACGACCTGACCACAATAATTTTAGAGTATCGTCTGGCACTCTATTTTTTCCTAAATCTCGCATACGCCTTAATAGTTGTGAAGGTTTTTGGTCTCCGAGTTCGATTTCGTTTAAGAGTTGGTTTAGTTGTTTGGTTTCCGACTCTTCGTAAACCGAAATTAATCTATTTTTGAGAGTTTTGAATTTATTATTTTCAGGCATGTTTTCCAGGATGTCACTTATATCAGGTAATTCGTCAGGTTTCAGCCTAGCTATTAGAAGTTGACTTTTGTGCAGGTCACTTGCCTTTTGGGGATCCACGATGGCATTGAATTGATGAAACCAGAGCCTTGGTCGATCTCGCCAAAAGTCCGGTATCCTCGGTGTGATGGAAACTGCCGTCATTTGCTGCGGTAGTGACTCCTCCGGGGTTGACATGGCTGCGATTTGTTGGAGAGCTGCGGCCTGGTAACGCGGGTCGTTTATTTTTACGCGCGATAAGAGTCTATAGCAGACTCTCGGTTACTGTAATAATTTGGAACTCGATCGCGCGCGGACACGTACGGGTGTCACCACTTTGCCGGTAAGGTACTTGATGTGTGTATAATCAGAAGGTTGGCAAATGAAAGAGCGTGTTCTCGGTTGAAGGTTTACTGAACGACTGAAGTTGTGAACAGAGGTTGAGAGGACTTAGAATATTAACTTACGAGCTACGTCATACATTGCCTAAGATTATAGATGTTTAATATGCCTACGCGCTACAATAGCTTAGAAGCGTTGCTTCTTGAAGATATTGAGTTGACTCTTGAAATAAGCCGGAAAATATGTTTACCTATTGTGAATATAGGTCGATTTAGAAAATTACTTGACTTTGGTAATGGTCTTATACAAGGTGTAACATAATTAACGCAAGACCTCATACACCCCAGTTAGAGTATTGAGTTAAAAGCATAATACAATGACCAAAACTTATTTTTTTCAAAGCTATTTTATCGTGTTGTCACTAGCATAACTTTACGCATTTAAAATTGAATCTTATTGCTTTGAAATAAGATTTAATTTTATTGGACTCAATCGAGGCGTTTAGTATGAAAAGATATATAACTTTTGAAAAAATACCTAGATTAAAAGTTACTGAAATCGATTCAGTAGTCAATTATGAACAAACTACTTTCAGGACTTGCATTTATTCTGTTACACCTTGTAAAAGGCACTTCCCCTCCAGACCCGGTTCAACTTTCCATCCTGTATGCTCGTATTTTCTACATAATAAGGACTTTCAAACCTACTGTGAGTGCATTATAACTATGTAACTTAATCTGTACTAAGCTAATTAACACCCTGCATCAATTTGGCGTGTAAAGCCGCTTATTATAGCCGCTTCGAACCGCAGCGCAACGCATTTTGATATAAATAAAGTGCGGTGTGGCCCGCTTGTAGTGTGCGTTGGTTCATAGAAACTGTACGAAAGAGAATACCTTTGTAGCTTTTTGTCCGAAAAGATATATAAATAAAGTCGCGGCGCGACCCGCCCCATTCTGTGCTAGCCTTTATAGCCATTTCATTCAACTGTAAAATAATGACAGTTGTAATTTTAATATACGGACAATTTAAGTTGGTAGTCTATTTACTTAATTAAGGGGCCCGTGGCTAAATAATAACAGCCGCACAGGTTGATCGATCAGGTTAATCTACGCTTGCCGCGGTTGGTCTGTGGATGGGTGACCATCTTTACATACTGAGGATCCCTCCATGCTTCGGAAAGCACGTTGAGCCGTTGGTCCCGGCTGTCATTCGTGGATCTTTGACAGTCGTTACGGGTAGTCAGAAGCCCGAAAGTCTGACAACCAGTCTTACCTAGGGGTATCGTATTATCCAGTAACTGGGTTGTGGCGGTCAGATAAGCAGTCACTCCATGTAAAATACTGGTATTCAGCTGCATCCGGTTAGACTGGAAGCCGACCCCAACATAGTTGGGAAAAGGCTAGGCAGATGATGAGTGTATTTACTTAATTTCTTTGACTTTACCTACCTATTGACAACATTCTGCTCTGTATTCAATCAATCAATCAACTCAGCCTATCGCAGTCCACTGCTGGATATAGTCCTCTCCCAGGCTGCGCCACAACACCCTGTCCTCCGTCTTCCTCATGCAGTCTGTCGCAACCACTTTCTTAAAGTCGTCGGTCCATATAACTGGGGGCTTCCCACACTACGTTTGCCGATACGCGGTTTCCACACCAGACGCCTCGAGGTCAGACTCGTCTGCTCCACCGGCCATCAAGCGACTCTGCAAGCTATATCGGTAACTCCGGTTCTTTGCCGGATAATTTCATTTCTCATTTTCTACTTCAAAGAAACTCCGAGTACAACCCGCTCCATAGCACGCTGGGCGACCTTTAATTTCTGGACTAACCCGCCTGTCAGTGTTCGTGTGCTCTCTATTACTAAACTTCTATTGTGGAAAATAGACTACCCAATTTATCATAGGCCGATTGATCAGAAATTGATGATTGCAATGTTTAGCTACATAACCGCAGTTTTCGCACCTGTCTACATGTATTACACAATACGCCAATACCACCAAACATACATTAACAATAATATTTCAAAACCCACACAGCTCATCTCTAATTATAACTATTCTGAAACAATAATTCAACACACACACGGATAACTAATGCCGAGATACACGAGGCTGTTTTATAAGCTAGGATAGCAAGCTAGAAACTCGACATACTATATAGCGGGGTAATTGCATAAAAGACTAACAGTAGCAATGGCTTTTGATTTTGACAGTTCAGCAACATTCATTGCGTTATTTACATTGTTGAGCAGACAATTTTTTTAAACATATGAAGCAGTGGATTAGCAATATCCTTGAAAATGATTCAGATTGTGATTGAAAGTGTATTACGGAATTAGGATGCTGACTTGCTGTCCTGGCACATATTAGTGCTGTTTGCACGATACCCTAATTTTTAGCCAGTACAGTACTACATTTGGTTGCGGTACAAAAACAAAATGCGAAGTCACTGCATACAAGTTAGGATAGTAAAATCGGTAGTAGGGGTGCCAGTAGCTCAAAATATAGAACCCCATCCTATTAAAATATCCTAGCTTAAGCCGCTAGCTTACTAGCTTAGAAATGAAGCTACTACACGCCGAAGCCGGAGTTACTAGCTTACTATCCAGGCTTGGGAAACTTGCCTCGTGTATCATGGGCATTAGATCGCCAAAAACATGGCCCAATAAACACCACAAAATGGTGTCACAGTGGAATATTAGCACACACGAACTAAATGCATAAATTAATTAAAACTTTGCTGTAAGTTCGCCTCAGTGTTGTTATATTAGAGATACTGCCGACTTTGTGCTCCTGCACTGAAATATGTGGGGGTATTATAATATTGCCCAAATATTTCAATAGGGTTCGTGGCTAAATGATAATAGCTACGCTTGCCACTATCGCATATCGGGTTCACGGTTCGACCATCCATTACGTAATGGAGACCCCTCCGTGCCTCGGAAAGCACGTTTAGCCGTGGGGTGCGGCTGACATTCGTAGATCTTTGGTAGTCATCAAGTGTAGCCGTGGATGCTGGCTGGCTGGATAACTCGCCTCTCTAAAGCTTGCGGGAGTGATGATGATGTCACGTTGAAGTAGGTGCACGAAGGCTTTTTTTTTGTGGATGGGAAGTCATTAAATGACCCCTCCCGCTCTGGGTGGAGCAGCAGGGAGTGTTAGACTCTTTCTGACTAAAACCCACCCGTGTTCCTTCCTTAGCCCTTTACGTTCCGGGGCAGCGGTAACCCTTTCGGACAATCCCGCAGGTGCACGAAGGCTGCGCTGACGTTCATGTTCGGGGTCACCAGTATAGAGGTGTGAGGAACAGAGTGTAAAGTTCACTCATACTCCATATAAAAGGGAGGATCCTCCGACCAGACGGGTGTTGTGTCTGGCGAGCAACTGCCCGATGATTCATGTCTGGCCGTTATATATATGCTAGTTGCTCGGTAAACTCTGCTTGCGAGATGCAGGAAGAAGGTGACGTCAGTATGATGCGTTGTTCGCATGTGGCGTGGTAGACACCGCTACATAGAAGCTCAAAAAGTCTGTCAACCAGTCTTACCGAGATAGGCAGTCGCTTCATGTAAAATATATATTTTAAGTTACATCCGGTTAAACTGGAAGACGACCCCAATACAGAGTGTCCCTGGAAGTATGGATCAAATCAAATAAGGGCGTGGGCAAAGTCATTTCCAAACTTTTTGATCCTGAGAATGTTGGTGAATTTTTTACGGTTCAAAAGTTATGACCAACTTTTGTTATTTTCAATCTCTTTGCATTGTGCTCAAAGAACAAAATTATTATTAAAAAAAAAAAAAACTACCAGGAACTGTCAATTTAAGTTTTTTAGACAGAAACTATCAGGAGTTAAAAAAAAAAAATAAAAGAAGAAAACGAAAGAAAGGAATTACGTTTATTTGCAAAACGCTACGAATAAACGTATGGCCGGCGCAGAGGAAGAACACAAACACAAAAAAAGAAAAACTTGGCGGAAAATATGCGTCACATCCACGCAAAACGGCCATCGCAGATCATACAAATGATGGCAATAATTACGGGCACAGCCTAAAGCCTGATGTGATAATGATTAATGATTTATTCACTAAAAATTCTTATAGTTAGGTACATTGCCCCACAAAACTGCTTACGCAGTTTAACTGTGAGGTCATTGAGTCTCTCTTACAGTAATTTTAATATCATGTAAATCTATAACCTTATACTTAATACCTACACTTACATAGAATCTAATATCTATATCTACAATGTGTTAATGAAATAACCCAAAACCTGAAACTAGTTTGTTTAGAATCGGCAGCAAAATCGAATACAAATATTTTTAATATGGGTGTAGTGTTTGTGTCAGTATAGTAACTGTAATGACAGTTATATATATGCACATACACTGTCTCGTGCACACGGATGGGTGGGGCGCACGTCAGTACACTATATACAAAGTTGATACGACAGAAAGGCTTTCCTTTAAACTGCTTATACTAGGTACCATTTTCAAGCTCTGTACCAAATATCATTTAAATTGAAACAGTAGTTTAGTCGCAAATGACTTTTTAAGTTTTTGGCCCGTTTGAACATGATGTATTTTTCTTAACAGCTGATTATGTCTATAGGCATAGGTCATGCACCTTAAAACGATAAATCTACGATACGTTGTTGCCGCTCTTACGCAAGTCATAAGCAAATACGTCCTACAAAAGAAAGTGACAATCCCATTAGCAAAACATCACGCGCGTAAAAGAAATAGGTCAGTGTGTTGCTATTGCATCTTTGGTCCTTGCGAGGGGGGCCTCTAAAAACTAAAAAACTTGGTTTTTCAGTGCGCCAACGCTATCCTTCCGGGACGTACGTTACGTAACACGGAAGTCCTGTGCCGCTATTGTTTTGTCGAACTCGTGCGCTGACAATTGTGATTTTGTTTTGTTATTGTGAATAGGACACTTCTTTCTTTTTTTTATTGTGACAAGACACGTAACTTGCTATTATAATTATTTAGTGTTAGTGTTTTTTTTGTGATTTACTGTTTTTTATTGTGATAGGACACGTAATTAAACTTTGGTTGTGTGTGTGTGTATACCTAATTAAAGTGTTCAACAATGCCTCGTCTAACTTACACGGCGTCAGAATACACTGACATGATTTTAATTTACGGTGAATGCCGTGGAAACGCAGCATTAGCTCTGCGAACATACAGAGAAAGGTATGGTGACAGCCGCAATTGCCCTAGGAACGCCCGCACCATACAGTTGGCAGTACAAAGATTACGGGACAATAAACGTGTAGTGCCGCAACAGGAGGGAGTGCCACCGCGGCAAATACCTGCTGCATGGGACGAACGAATATTAGATCATTTTTCCCGCAACCCGACAACGAGTCTGCACAGAGCCGCCCGGCAGTTTAGATGTTGCCATAGAACCATCCACAAGGTTCTAAAACGTAACAAACGCAAACCTTATAAATATCGGAAGGCGCAAGCTTTGTTATCGAGAGACTTACCGATCAGGAACAGTTACTGCCAATGGCTATTAAATAAAACATCCGAAGACCGCCATTTCTTAACAAATGTAATATGGACCGATGAGTGTACTTTTACTCGGAACGGCATCTGGAATCGGCAAAACCTCCGGTACTGGAGTTTGGGAAATCCACACGTGTTTCGAGAATCTGAACACCAGTACAGATTTTCTCTCAATGTGTGGGCTGGTATCCATAATAATAATATTATCGGCCCTGTTTTTATTGACGGCACCCTTACAGCGGTGAAATTTTTAGATTTATTAAGTGGTCCTGTGGCCGAGTACACTGACCAACTACCTTTAGCCGTTCATCGCAAGTTGTGGTACCAGCTGGACGGTGCGCCTCCACATTCTGTGATGGCTTCCAGGGAGCGGCTCACAGAAATGTTTGGGCAGCAATGGATCGGTCGATTCGGACCTGTTCGGTGGCCACCACGATCTCCGGACCTCACTCCCATGGATTTCTTTTTGTGGGGATACATTAAGGGTGAAGTGTATGCCTCCGAGGTAAATACAATTGTTGAACTAAAAAACAGGATTATTTTAGCATTTCACAAATTAAAGTGCTTAGCGACGGACAGTGATTTAATTAGAAAACTAAATAACAATATTCTCCGTCGGTATAATTTGTGCATTAATGTGAATGGAGGACACATAGAGAATTTAAAAATTTTGTGTTTTTGTTGTCGGCGTACTTCAAAACTATCTAACATGACAGCCAGCGCGAGCGGAGGCCTAAGCCGCCGCCCGCGCCACCGCCGGCCGCCCGCTTCGACACGAAACACATGCCGCGCCCCGGCGCGCGTGCGACGACGTTGCCACTTTGTAAGGTCAGTCGCCAGGTCCAAGTTTCTATGAAATTTGGGTTTTTCCTTTATTTACAAAGGGTGGTTGCGTTTTACTCTGATTTATAAGCTATTTAGTTTGTTTGAAAAAAAAAAATTCTCAATTTTGGAGCTTTTTATTTTTATACCTTATCGAATTAATACTAAACACGTATAGTATACGTAGTGTAATTTAATGCCCCTCTGTCGTATCAACTCTGTATATTAGTCTATGCAGTACACTTTGAGACACGGTCGAGAGCGGACGTGCGCCTGCGCATATCGTGTGTTGTCGAGCCAGTGGCAATCTAGTGATAAGTGTGATACGGAGTATATTACAAGTGGCGACGAGGATAAAGCAGAAGGAAGGATTCTGACGGTGTTTTATTGTACTTAATAGCTACTAATTTTGTAAAAAAAAAAAAAAAAATAATTGATAAAGATGGATCACCCAGGTAATCAATATTAATTTTTATGTTGCATCGTGTTTGGCCATCACAAAATGACTACTACACCCAAAATAAGGTAAGTACCTAAGAATAAAAACCACAGTCCCTATGCTATTAGAAGTGTTAAGTACTTAGGTACCTACCTACTTATTTGAAAACAGCAAAAATACCTAAGTACTTATCCAGCTGCAGAATAAACTGGGGTTGCTCCCTACCCTATGACTGGACAAGGGCAAGAGGATGATGGTAAACTTTGTATTTTTCTTTAAATCTTTAATTAATGTTCTATTTTACTGTTATCAGCGGAAAGGGACCAAGCAACAGCATTCAAAATATATTGGTATACTTTGTGATTTTCAGGAATAAAATGTAAGCTAGGTATATCAATGATGACATCTTTATCTCTGATTTAGGTTTGTAATGATATCCTACCTATTCATTATAATAATTCAATTCAATTCAATTCAATTCGTTTAGTGCTCAACACAGTTCATAATAATACATATCTAGATGTCAAGTGAATGCGCAGTCCACTATGTTGCACCATGTCAGGCATGCAAAATTATTATTAAAATTATACTAAGTATATCATAAATTCCAGTTAATACCATAAAAATGTCATAAATTCAGATAAATACGTTATACAATTTAATTAATTCAAAATAATACCCTATACAATGTCATTTATTCAGATCAAAAAGTTAAACAATTTCATAAATATAAATAAATAAGTAAGCAGTTTCATAAATTCAAATTAATAAGTAGGTAATGTCAGAGTATATAATGTCATAATAGTAATGTCTAATCTAGTTAACACACAGTAAATTAACAACACAAATAGAATAATTTAATAAAATAATAAAATAAATCGGACCCAAGTATTCACCGTAATTATATGTAGGTATTATTATTATACACACCAATTTATGTCTGACAGGTATTCATTAATTTTATAGTATGTCTTACTTATCAGTAGATTATTGAGTTGCTTCTTAAATACATTGATATAAGAATATTTAATTATTTACTTGCCTGAAACTGTAGGTATGGGTATCTATGGGTTTGTGAAATTGGACACTGATGGTAACAGAAATACAAGCAGTGATAGAGATGTTATGCTGCTTCGGATCTTTTAAAAAATACAAATGTTAATGCTGGCTTACTAAGATTTATAAGAATAAAAAGGGAGAATTAGGTAGGTACTCGATTGTACGGGATAGTGTAGAGAGGTGTTCCGCAGAGGATAATTTCCTGCATGTAGCAAGGACTAATGAGTACTACCTACTGATAATGCTCACCATGTATTTCAGTTCTAGGGTGACATAATTTGGATTGGTATCAACAGACTCTAAGGAAAAGACAAAAGCTATGTAATTTTTACTATAATTAAACACTAGTACCAACTGGTAAATTAAAATAACAAGTATAAGTACATAAAATGTGTGCAAGTGAAAACAAAAGTCACAATAATAGTAAACTGCTGTTTGATGTTATTGCAATGATTACCTAATTAGAATAACATAATATTTTCTTAAGATTGATATGAATAGGTATGTTAATCGGTAAATCAATTTTGTTTGGGAAGAGAAGTTACCTTCTTCTGTTGGAGTATAACTCCTTAATGTGGTAGTACCTTCAGATTTCACTGTTACAAGTGCCATGTAACATAATGTGAAACCAAGACATATTATGTACTTATAAATAAAGATTGCTTACCTATTCAAACATAGGTAATTATAAATACATAAATGTTGCTGCGAGAGTATCTAGCTGTTAAAATTTTCATTATTTTAATTGTAAATAATAAATAATTATTATAATTTGTGGTCTAGTGGTTGCAAGTGCTACTGCTGAGTGTGGGGTCCTGGGTTCTGTGCTGGGTGGCGCCAGTGTTGTGGGGTTTTTCCATCGGGAATGTCTTGATGGCGATGTCAGCCTTAGTCAGGATTTGTGCAAAATTCATGACTGTAGACTCACTCGCTGTTGCTTGGGATTTAGCCAGGATTGGCTAAGGTATGTTAATTATACAATACTATTATATATCTCCGTCTGGCCCTTTGGTGGGAAAAGGCGTGATGTTGGGTTATGAGCATTGTAATTCTTGTTTTATCATAAACTTGATGACATTGCCCTCTGTTGGGTCCTGTTACCAGTATTACAATGGCCTGTGTGAGGGTATTGAAGCCTTAATTATGAGAGCGGCACCATCTTGTGTATTGTATGTCACATTAAGAGTCAGCATGTATTGCTGGAAGATTAGTTCAAATTAAAATGTATTTATTGGGGCACATGGTATGCCGTAGTGGTAACTACGTGATGGTATGAACTTCATGAAGTCGGAAAATGTGTTGTATCACCATGTGCTGCCTCGCAAGGCGTACAGGTGTTGCTTATACAATAGGTACCTGTAATAGGGGAATAAGAAGGCCTGCATAATTGCTGGTTGTTGAACTAAATTCAAGGACGGTTGTTGTAGTTTCGTTTGGTCGACATGCTTCGAGCGCGGCACGCTGCAGATGGCTGTCTCTTTCTATGTCGTGCGTTCCGTATTATCTGTCGCAGTCGTAGTTGAAAGCCACTATCACAGCGGCACGGTGCGTCGCTCAGTGTGAACACAGCTTAGCTTTCCTTTATAATATCATTGTAGATCATTGTGTATTATACTAAAACAAGGAAGCATTTTATATCATGACTTAGGTTTCGGATGTAGGTAGTTAACAATATTATTGCACAGTTGTGATAGTAGGTCTGCAGTTGGTTGAGATGCAGCTTTACCCAGTATTCTGGAACATGTTACGATTAAACGATTAATTTGATCTTGATGATTCAATGTTATAGGTAATGAAAATGAAATCAGAAACTTAAATAATTATTAAGATTATTTTACATGACAAAAGAAAGGAAGAATAACTACAGAAATACGTGCATGTTTGAAGATAGCTTAGTACTGTAATAGGTACACAGTAATTGTCATAAGTACACAATTATTACGAAAAATTGGAAGCGCTTCAATACTGTTCCGAAGTTTTATGGGCGTTCCGAATTGCGTTGTAATCGATGTGAGCGTGCTTGCATACCAAATTAGCGTGAGCGCGATGGGGATGTCCCCTGAATCGTCATAGATGACGTCATGACATGCTCCATCTTACGATATCACCGTGAGCGCAGTCAAAGTGTCAGTGTGTTTTGTTTTGAGTTGCTTATCTTTGACTAGCGCGGCATTTTCGAAATTGTGCTTCTGGTTGACAGTTGCCACCTAACCAAAGAAGAGGAAGGAATGTGGTGTTTATACAACAAAAAAATACTATAGTATCGTTTGTGACGTCGAGCAAGCACAATGAGCGCGTTCACGACTGTCTTAATCGTGATATCTAGATCGGAGCGCATGTGGGATGATGTGGGTGCTGTGGACGATTATAGCTGGTTCGGAATGCGGCCTTAATCAACTGGTAATTAGAAGTTTCTGTATTTTGAATTCAGAACCTCAGATAATTAAGTTTTGGTACCAAAGTTGAACTGATAGCTTCATGATAAAGTTCAAATTCCATGGCAACTGTTGGGACCATGATATAGTAATACAAGTGGGGAGTCTAAAGGTAGGTTCTTGAATATGGAAAGAAACGAAGAAAGACATATATTCGATAAGAAGTGTAAGGGCACAACAACAATGACAGAAGTAAAATAATAGAAGAAAATGAAAACACTCGCGTGCACTCTGCGCGGTGTCATGGGCTATGGTCATGAGCCTCGTGTAAATTAGAAGTTGTATCAAGTTAATATAACATAGCATAAATTAGAAGTTGTATCAAGTTAATATAACATAGCATAATATAACATAGCATAATATAACATAGCATAATCGGCCTATAATGTTCCCGCTGCTGGGGCGCGGGCCTCCTCTCTGTGAGAGGGAGTGGGCTATCAAGTTAGTCACGACAGTGGTGGTGGTCTAGCCCGACTACGGTCGTGGGTTCGAAACCAGGCAGGCATTTTGTGTATTTTCACTAATCACCACTGTTCATCAACGGTGAAGGAAAACACCGTGAGGAAACCGGCATGTCTGAGAACCAATAATTCGAAGACATGTGACATTACCAGTACGCACTGTTTCCGCGTGGTAAATAGGCATTCATTAAATTGGACGCAATGGGCATCCATTAAATTGGACACGTGGGTATGCAGATGATGATGATGTTATAATTGTGGTTTCAATAAATAAATAAAAATAAATAATAAATAAATAAATGATCAGGCTCTTATGTTTGTTGCAATACAACGTTCACCTAATAGGTATATTAAACAAATGCATCGGTGATAGACAATTATGTGACATTAATTTAATTCCCTCAAAACTCGGTTGTGTTGGAGTAAATGATTTTTTATGCAATTCATACATACTTATCATCGTGTAATTTAAACTTGTAAAAATATTGTTTATGGGTATACCTACCTCCACTAAATGAAGAATTTGTTATAGAAATGTTTGGTAGTAATGTAACCCTATTAAATTGATTATGCCTGGTACGGAAGTACCTCCATTAAATTGGAAACATTTGGTACAAACGTACCTCCATTAAATTGGAATCATTTGGTACAAAGGTACCCCCATTAAATTGGAAACCTTTGGTACAAAGGTACCCCCATTAAATTGGAAACATTTGGTACAAAAGTACCTCCATTAAATTGGAAACATTTGGTACAAAGGTACCCCCATTAAATTGGAAACGTTTGGTACAAAGGTACCCCCATTAAATTGGAAACATTTGGTACAAAAGTACCTCCATTAAATTGGAAACATTTGGTACAAACGTACCTCCATTAAATTGGAAACATTTGGTACAAAGGTACCCCCATTAAATTGAAAACATTTGGTACAAAGGTACCCCCATTAAATTGGAAACATTTGGTACAAAAGTACCTCCATTAAATTGGAGTCACTTGGTACAAAGGTACCTTCATTAAGTTAAAAAAAAAAAAAAAAAGAGAGCAAGGTTCTTATTATTGGGTGGTTCGGGCTATAGGAGATATTCTACAACTAGTACTTCATTCCTAAACAGAGTAAAGTTATGAAAAGCATTTATTTCGTCTGTTAAAACAGGAAGAAGAGGACAGTTAGACAGAGAAGGAAAAGCTTCTAAATTAAAAAGATCAAGGGTTATTCCAAGTAGGAATAAACGATGATAGTCTTGATTAATAAAGTTTTTAATTTAAAATAAGAAAGGGATGTAGTGTTTGTGTCAGTATAGTAACTGTAATGACAGTTATATATATGCACATACACTGTCTCGTGCACACGGATGGGTGGGGCGCACGTCAGTACACTTTGAGACACGGTCGAGAGCGGACGTGCGCCTGCGCATATCGTGTGTTGTCGAGCCAGTGGCAATCTAGTGATAAGTGTGATACGGAGTATATTACAATGGGTTATTTTTTTTCCAAAAAATAATTATTTGTCATGCCGTGTCTAATATTTTTAACGACGCTGTACGCTACTGTCCAACGCAATGAAAACAAACAGCGCGGGCGAGGGTGAGGAGAGGGGGTGCTAGAGCTGGCGCCAAGGCCGGGAAGCGCGCCGGCGGCGACAGAGCTACGAATCTGTAAGAAGTAGCGCGACAACAACATTTACAAATATCTTTTCCTATAATTTTTGAAAATAAATAATTATATGTCATATCAATTTATTAATATAAAAATCGGTTGGGGTGTCCGAGGTTTTGGGTTATTTCATTAACACTTTGTATATCTATCTATACTTATAATAAATCTGTAGAGAGGTCAATTCTGTACATGAAATATATTTCCAAAATAACTATCAGCGGGTGATTAGTGATCGATACTGACGCCAAAAATGCAATCAGTAAAATTTTTGTCTGTCTGTCTGTCTGTCTGTCTGTATGTTCGTTATAGAAACAAAAACCACTCGACGGATTTCAACAAAACTTGGTACAATTGTTCTTCATACTCCTGGGCAGGTTATAGTATACTTTTCATTACGCTACGATCAATAGGAGCAGAGCAGTGAAGGGAAATGTTGGGAAAACAGGAGAACTTCTCCATTTTTTAAGCTTCCGTCGCGTGTGCAGCCTTAATGGTTAAAGCTACACAGATATCATGTATGACGGAAATGTTCTCCTTAAAATTATATAAAAAATATTCCATGACAGGAAATGTCTATCTTTTATGGTTGACTCACAATAACACGTGTAACTCCCGATAGCTTAGCAGTTCGGAGTTTTCTGATTATATTTGTCTACTCTTACGTTTATAACACTCTCACTCATCCCTAATTAAAAAATGTTAACATTATTATCTATTTAATAAAAAAAGAATCATAAAAATCGGTACAGAAACACCAAAGTTATACATGAAATACGCTAATAAGCCATCGCGCGTGAATACTGAATCATGCTATAAGGATTATTTTTGTGTAACGGTCGCCGCGCTCGACGCGGCTCGCGGCGGTAGGTATAAAAGGGCGAGGGATCCAAACGCGAACTTCATTCATACAATATTTGGCTGTTGATGCGAGTAGACGTTCCGAGCATTCGACCTTATTGACAGACAATATTGTTTAGCAGCGCGACTTTTAGTCTTTAAATTAATTTAGTTTTCTTTTATTGTTATTTTATAAAATAGGTATTAGTTATTTTTGGAGTGTATTATATTCGTTCAAATTACAAATTATTAATAGTTTACATTTTATTTCTTTTTAGGTGAAGTAGTAGTAGTTAGTTAGTAGGTAAGTTTTGGTTAATTTATGTTCAGTTTTTTTTAATATTAAGTAGGTAAAAGCGTAGGTACCTGAATTATGTTGTATAGTGCAATCCCAAGAACATCTTATATCGTCGGTTTACGCTGACGTAACAAATATATTAAATAGGGACAATTCTTGGCTATGCGAAAGATCCATTTTAACTCCTCGCAATTACCAGGCATCTGAGATTAATAACAAAATACTGGCGAATATACAGGGAGAAAGGAAAGTTTATAGTTCAATAAATAGAATGGTCGATGAACAAGAAGCCACTAATTACCCGATAGAATTTTTAAATTCTTTAAATATGCCCGGACTTCCTTCTCATGAAATTTGTTTAAAAATTGGCGTTCCTATAATTCTGCTCCGAAATTTAAGACCACAATGGAACTCTGCTAAAAGTAACCCAGTTGCAACAAAATATAATCGAGGCTCAAATTTTAACAGGTTGCGGTGCAGGAGAAACCGTCTTTATTCCCTGAATACCAAACAATTTTCCATTCCAATTTAAAAGAACGCAATTCCCAGTATCGGTGTGTTATGCAATGACAATTAATAAGGCTCAAGGGCAGACTTTTCGTGTTGCTGGAGTAGATCTCAGTGTCAGTTGTTTCTGGCATGGTCAGTTGTACGTCGGTCTTTCCCGGGTTAGCAGTTCTAGAAATCTTTATGTTCACGTGCCGGACGGGTCGACTTTCAACATAGTTTACCCGGAAGCTTTGCGCTGAAGTATTTTCGTTGTATAGGTACTTAAGCCTCATGTGAACGTGATCTAAACAATATCACCAATACATTAACTTAATAACACACAAGGAATTACACACTGACGAAGTTGCGGGCACAGCTATCTATATCTATATATATAAAACTCTTCCGTTACTGAGTGACTGACAGACAACGCATAGCCGAAACTACTGGCAGTAGAGAGCTGAAATTTGGCATGTGTGTTTGTTGGGAGGAGTATGCTACCACTAAGAGAGGATTTTTGGAAATTCCCTCCCAACGGGGAGAAAAGGAGGATAAATTGTTTTTTTCCGGAAGTCATTATTTTACGCGGACGAAGTCGTGGGCAAAAGCTAGTAATATAATATATCTCATATACACGGTGCTATTATAATATTGCTTGTGGCATTATGAAGCAGCAATAAAAGTTGCATCGTCTATAAAGTGTTTGGGCAAGTCATTTGTTGCTTTATTTTTTTTTGTATGCCACAGGTGAGGAACTTGCATCGTATAAATGGTGCTTGGTGCGTATGTACTTATTTTGTTACACATAAAGAGGGGCTAATTTCACGGGGCCTATTTCACCTAGGGGCCAATTTCACCAATCAAGGGTAAGGGCCAATTTCACCAATTTAGCAATTTCTAGGGGCCAATTTCACCAATTAAACTGAATGCAATCAGCACTTCTAAACCGCGTTTAAGAGCTGTCAGTGTCAACATTCAATAAAATTGGCCCATAAACTATAAACTATGTGCATTGTCAAGTGATAAAAATAAGAACAACCTTCAAAAAGGTGTAAATGCGATCGAATTAAGAATAGGAACAGAATTGAATGGGTCTCACTAACTTCACATTGATTTGTGAACACAGCAGGCCTGTATTTCAAAAAGTATATACTGAGGGGTAAAGTTCTAATCCTATAAAGTCTCATGTACAGACGCCAGCACACCAAGCTACCCGAAACTGTAAAATTTTCCCAATCAATCTTGAACCGTATGCTGTAGCGAAAAAATTGAAAATCTATTAAAGAAATTTGACAGATTGTAGTAGATTGATGTGCTGGTGTCTGTACTTGGGGGCGAGCTTATTGCCATAAATTTGATCACCGGACTGTTACTGAGAATCTAGACCCTACACTCACCAGCCGCGTGATCTCTAGATGAACGAAATAGTCATTGTCACCGCATCTGATACCAATGCATAAATAAAAGCACTAAAAAAAGAGTGGTAAACTAAAACGCAACTACGGCAAAAACATTAACTCAAAACTTTTTAACAAAAAAAAAAACCGACTTCCATAAAAAACACTACAAAGTGAAAAATAACTTTGATTTCGGAAGTCGGTGTCTTTGGATCTGTATTTTAGTTTATTGCCACCGACTTCCGAAATCAAAGTTATTTTTCACTTTGTAGTGTTTTTTATGGAAGTCGGTTTTTTTTTTGTTAAAAAGTTTTTATTTCTCGCTTTTTAGTGGGACTGTTTATAATGCATCAAGCTCATCGCCTTTTACAAAATATTACTTTTCCCGATACAGGGACGTTAATTGTTGAGGAGTTCTCCTGGTACTCCACCATCAGCTCCATTTCACCATTCGCATTGTGACGAGCATAAATTGCTTAGCAACCATATTAAAGTAATCGAATCGCAACCTGTGAAATACTTATTATTGAGTAGTCCCGGTGGCCATCTGTGGTCTTCATTATCAGTTATACTTCACTAAATTTTGCTTTCCGAAAGCAAATACACGAGTTAGTATAAATAATACCCGAATCGCTATAGGTGTGCCTATAATATTTGAAGAGTTCCTTCGATTTCTCCAGGATCCCGCTGATAATACTGGCAGCATCAGGCCAGACTTATGTCAACATTGCATTGAACTTAAAATTTAGTCCTGTTTAAAATGAGGCCAAACACGATTACGGTGCTGTAATTTCAAGGTTTGTACTTTTTCTGATGTTCCTGGCATCAGCATCAAGTCTCTGTGTAGGTACTTCGGTGTTTCTCATTAACAGTACGTTTATCCACACATCGAGCCCTTTTCAATGAGCCTAAACACGATATATCTGCTGTTAGTTGTCGAGGAGTTAGGTACTCTGCAGACTATCCTGACTGCAGCATCAGGTCATGACTTGATGATCATGAGACCAAATGTGGCAAATGCCCTATCAAACATCAAAACAATTTACTAAAACTGTCCTTGTCTGTTCGAGTAACTTCTTACTGTTAAGGAGTTGTACCTTCCATCATCAGCTTAGCTACCTGAGATGGTGACAACCATACGCAAATACACAAGATACTTCATAAAATATGCGAAAAACAATAAGTGAGCCTATAAAATTTGAGGGTTGCCCTCGATTTCTTTAAGATTCCGTCATCAAATCCTAACTTGGTGACAATGGGACCACCTCAGAACTATCTACTTTCGAACAAAAAAAGAATTTTGAAAATCCGTCGACAATTGACGGAGTATTCGATGAAAAAACATACAAAAACAAAAAAAAAAAAACATACAAACATCCGAACATAGTACCTCCTCCTTTTTGTGAAGTCGGTAAAAACGTATAGTCATCGATGTTCATTTTTTCGGTTTTCGTAAATCACGGCTTTCGTATAGTCGTAGACACACGTCATTACTAAGTCATAAAATTACCCGGAAAATACTAGTCCACATTCCCACAATAATCTGTGATAAATGTCCCAGTAGATGCTTCATTACCACTTCCAATTCTGCCTGCTTATTACGAGTACCTATTAAAAACGCACACTACGCAGTATAGGCTCCAATTACGCGCACGTCACGTGTCGCATAATTATAAATCGCCATTACACGCGCGTAATCACCGCGGCGGATGTCGTCGATAGCCTCCACATATAACCTTTTTTTTAATCGTCCATGTAAACAGCCCAGCGATTTAGACGCCTTCGCTTTTAAAAAGTAAATTCTGATGATCGTTGGTGACAGTTGGCGCTCGTGTTTATGGTTCAGAATTTGAATGTAGAAAATGGCTGCGGGCGGTAAAATGTTTTTTTTTTTGTTAAATGATTTTGTAACTACAGTAATCTTTGTATATTAGGCAGACTACGTGACCATGTCATCAGCTGCCTGGCCTTTTCCCAACTATACTGGGTTCGACTTCCAGTCTAGTCTGGTGCAGCTGTATTTTAAATGAAGCTACTACTTATCTGACCTCCACAACCTAGTTACTAAGTTATAATACGATACCTTTGTTAAGACTGATTGTCAGACTTTCAGGCTTTTGACGACCCATAACGACTGCCAAAGATCTACAAATGACAGCCGGGACCAACTGCTCAACGTGCTTTCCGAGGCACGGAGGGATTTTGATGGGGTACAGATGGTCACCCATCCACAGACCATCCCCGGATGGTCTGCCCCGGCAAGCGTGGCTTAAAACCAGATCGATATGTATGACCATGTATGGTACCACATTCTCACTAGTGTACGAAGAGATACCCGATGTTAGTCTTGTCCCAATATTATTGTTTATACCGGTATAAAGCTGCAGTCAACATACGCAGTAGGCTTCATAATCTTCAGTTCACTATTGTAGTTAGATTCATGGAATCCAAAATATATTTTGGGATATTTCGGGGAAATTAGCATACAAGTTTACCGACGCGTGCAACATTTCATTTCCATGTAGCTTTTGCCACGTAACGTTTTGTTTAAATATCAATATGAAAAGCACTCCGTTACTACCTATTCCAAATAAATGACGATAGTAGATTTGTGCAAAACGAGTGTTGGCAGACCAATAGGTAGGTGGGTGGACCACCTACAGAAGATCACAGGGACTCGCTCAGACTAGAGAAATATGACGCAAAATCCCAGGAGGCATATAATTTCTTGCTTGGGTGGAGCAATTCTGCCAATGCGGATAATGATGAATGAATAGCGATTTTTTCCTAGAGACCACTCGACAAATGCCTGTCGAGTGTCCATTTAGAAATTGTTTGTGATTTAATCATGCATTTCAATAATT